>OX637320.1:3834500-13834500 GCA_951799385.1 Hyppa rectilinea
AAAGCGGCCGTATTTCACAAAAACGACAAAATTGCCGTGAATGGACGCAGTAGGTACTTTCAGAACACTTTAAATCTCTTCCAAAAAGTAGGTACTCATTACTCCATCAATTCAATTTCACGGAGGCGTTGAAGTAGAAGAGAATCACGATTTTTTTTTATCTTTTACGTTCAAAGTCTTTGATTAGGGCGGATTTTTCCACTAAGTAAAGAATCTAGAACGAAAAATGTATTATGAAGCCATTCCTCAGGGCGATTTTCACCAATGAAACTAAACGCGATCAGCACTGATGATACTGACAGTTCTAGAACGCGGTTTCATTGGTGAATTTGTCTCTGACATCTTAATTTATATTCGTTGTGCCATTTAGACGATATTTTGAAAATAGAACCTATTTTCAATTATTTATTTGAGGGTTCGTGGAGTTTCTTGCCCGTTCTTCTTTACAGTGTGGATTAGGCAAAACTACCGCCATCTTTATTTATGATTGGCTTTCTGACTATTCATAAGTCTGTAAATTGTTTAATTAAAACCAATTAAATGCAAGTTGTACTAGTACATTAAGGGTTCCTACCTTACTGAATGTAACTATTTTTTTTAAATACTTTAAGAAACATGTTTCTTGTATAGGGACTGGGACATTTTTTAATTTTTAATTTAATTTAATTTTTATTATTTGTTGATATAGTGGCAATATACATATATATATGTACACTATTTATGAAATTGTCATCTGTCTATCTATTTCGGTTCAGATACAACCGGCTGACAAACACAGACGGACTGCGGAGGCTTAGCAATAGTTATTTTGGTACCCTTCGGTTACGGAACCCTGAATAAAAAAGTGGGCCCTTTTTATTCAGGGTTCCATAAGTGCTGAAAAGTGAACCTAAAACTAATTTCATTATGATGATGGATCTAAAAAGTATGTAAGCTAATAAAATATTCAGTTAAATAAATAATCATAAATTCAAAGTATATCTTGAAAGATCTTGCCATGCATAATGTTCTTTTTCATGGCAAAATATTATTCCATACATCAAGTTTTTCACATTATGCAAAGCTTGGGTTGGGTTCACTGTGAATAAATTTTTCTCACAGACTTTAATGTACCGCGTAAATATATTGTGATTCAAAATAATGGTAGTGACTATAAATGTTTGCTCATTTTGGTGCTCGATTCCTATAAATTACTAATGGTTTAGTTTGAAATGTCCTCGTTTCTTCGCAAAAAATGTAGTGTAGATTCGTTTCCTGGTCGATGCCCGTTGCAATTTGTGGGAGGATCTAGGATGCAGTATCATGCCCGTGTGGGGATGTAGTGTTATTGAAACAACTGTTCTCAAGCGATTACCTTTAATTACTGACTGCAAGAGTATAAATGTGTTAATATATTAATAGAAGATACATTCATATGGATAGGGTCATAGACCTTATACTATAGGTAGTACTACTACACCTCACCTCAGGGGTGATAGAAAAAAAAAAAATATATAGTTTACAATTTTTTTTTTTTTTTTTTTTTACGTAAATATAACTTAATATCATTTCTTATGTTACCAAAGGTTTGGTTCTATTTTTATGGATTAAATAGGGTTTATTAAATTTTAATATTTCTACATTAACACCTAAATCATTTAAAACAACAAATGGTCCCTCCCATTGAGGATCTAACTTATTAGCTATTTCATTTCTAATTAAAATTTGTTGTCCTTTACTGTATGTCACATTATTTAAAGACTTATCATAACAACTCTTACGGTTTTGTTTACTTATAAGTAGATTATTACGAGCATCTTGATGTGCTACTTGTAACCTATACTTAAGATCTAAAGGATAACTTTCTGGATTATACAATGGTTCTATGTACTGACTAACTCTAGATGGTACTATACTAGCTCTACCAAATACCAGTTCGAATGGTGTGTACTTTGTCTCTGTATGAACTGTATTGTTGAAACTGTAACACCAAAATGGTAGCCAGTGACTCCATGTGTCTTTTTGACCATTACACTGTATTCGTAAAAACGATCCTAAATTTTTATGTGAATTTTCGAGCGCACCGATGGATTGATGGTGATACGCTGTAGACATTAATTTATTTATACATAAAAGTTTACATACCTGTTCCATTACTGACGATACAAATTCTGTTCCACGATCAGTTGCGATGGTATTAGGTATTCCAAATCTTAAAATAAAATTATTAACTAATGCTTTAGCAATACTTACGGTTTCCTTCGTTCTCAAAGGATAGGCCTCTACGAACTTAGTAAGCTCGCACTGCAGTGTCAAAATATAACAATTTCCTTCAATGTCTTTTTCTAATGGACCTACGACGTCCAGATAAATTTTTTCAAAAGCATGTGAAGCCGTTGTAGTTATCTCCATGGGCGCCTTGATATACCTACAATGCTTCATTTTCTGACATTTAATGCATTTACTCACAAATTGTCTAATATCGTTGTCTAAGCCTGGCCAGTAAAAATGTCTCTTAATATTATTGGTCATCCTACGTACTCCTGCATGTCCTGCGGTAGGTAGTAGGTGAAAGTCATGTAAAATATACTTTCTTTCTTCTTCATTATAAATTCTCCTAACTCCTCTCAATACATAAATACGTGGACCGGTCCAATCCTTATTGTCTTTTATCTCTTTTAATACATCTTTAATAAAACTCTCATATTCCTTATTTTTTACTATGCATAGCTCATTTATACCTATTCGTTTACAAAAATGACCTAACTTAGTCACAAATTCGGCTCGCGTAAGTTGTGCTCTAAAGTTAAGATTAATATACAACATCTTCTTTCGATTGTTATAAATAAAACATTCCTTTTCTTCATCTATATTATTTTGTCTTTTTAATTTATTTAATTCATCACTTCCTATAAAACTCATTTCTACAGAATTATTCGGAATTTTTAGTACCTCAACTACTCGTGGTTGATCAGGCCACGTTTCGTCTCGTTTACTAAAACTAGGTGTATCCAATTGTTTTCCTACATCTAAACGTTTTTTCTGAGCTCTAGTCATAACTAAAGAAATTTCATTATTCATCTGTTTTAAAGTATCCGATGTTATATTAATTCTAGATAATGCATCTGCTATGCTATTATCTTTTCCTTTTAAATATAAAATTTTAAAATCGTATTCTTCTAGTGCTAGTCTAAATTTAAGTAGTCTGCTAGATGGGTCCTTCATTGAAAATAAATATATTAAAGGCTTATGGTCTGTCATAATTGTAAATGATTTACCGTATACATAGGGTCTAAAATACTTTACAGCCCAAACAATTGCAACTAACTCTTTCTGAATGGTTGGATAATTGAGTTCAGCTTTATTCAGAGGTCTGCTAGCATAAGCTACAGGTTTCATATTTTGATTGCACAAGACTGCTCCAATAGCCGTCCCTGACGCATCTGTTTGAATGACAAACTCATTATTTTCTGAAAAATCTGGAAAATCTAATACTGGTGGTGTACTTAAAGCATGTTTCATTGCTTCAAACGCACTTTGACACTCTTCAGTCCAAACAAATGGTACATGTTTTCTAGTTAATTTATTTAATGGACAAGTTATTCTTGCAAAGTTTTTAATGAATTTCCTATAATAGTTACAAAATGCTACAAATCTTTTTACTTCATCGGTATTACTTGGTACAGGGTAATTTTTCAATACTTCTACTTTAATTGGGTCGGGTAAGACTCCATTTTCTGATACTAAATGCCCTAAATAAAGAATTTCTTTCTTTAAAAAATTACATTTTTCTGGATTTAATTTTAAATTAATTTTCCTAAGTCTTTCCAAGACGTCTGTTAAGTTTTTATTATGGATATCTAAATTTCTCCCAAAGACTACTAAATCATCTAAATATATAAAACATTTATCGTATGTTAGCCCAGACATAGCAACTGACATTACTCTACTAAAAGCATTCGGACTTGTTTTTAATCCCATAGGTAGCCTCTTCATCTGGTATTGCCCAGTACTAGTTGTAAACGCTGTATACTCTCTACTGTTTTTATCTAAAGCTACTTGGTAATATCCTTGATTAAGATCTAAATGCGAAAAATAGACTGAGCCAGAGAGCGAATCCAAAATTTCCGTAATACTTGGCAAAGGAAATTTTTCGTCTACAATACGGTCATTAAGCTTCCGATAATCGACCACTAGTCGCCATTTTTTATCGTTGCTACTTTTTTTTGGTACCAGTAAAACAGGACTCGACCATTCACTCTTCGCCTCTTCTATAATGTCATTGTCAATCATTTTTTGAATTTGCCTATTTACTTCATTTTTCAAAGAATGCGGCAATCGGTACTGCTTCGTATAAACCGGACTTGTATTTGGTTTTATAGTTATGGATTGTTCATAAACACTTGTAGTCGTTAACTTATCACCTGGTAAAAAGAAAACATCCGAATATTTAGAACATAATTCTTCAATTGATTTCCGTTCGTCCATTTTTAAATGATTTAAATTTAAAATGTTTAATAAGTTCTTTGCTCGTTCTAAACTGTTAGCGTTTGATTTAAAATTGCATAAGTGAAACTCTTCAATTGAATATATCTGTGGTTGAAAAGTTGGTAGGTAAATATCATGCTCGTTAGTGTTCAAAATTTTAACCGGTAATCTATTATTTTTTATTCGTCCAATACATCCCGCTAGAAAAACATTTTCCGCTAACTGTTCGCTATGGATAATACAGTCATTCATATTCTCAATATTTAATAGCAAATAATGTATCGACTCACTTCGTGCTGGGATATGTAACACCTCAGCTGAGTAATCTATGACATCACTTAGTTCTAATGAATAATACTTTCCATAATTAGATAGGTTAATGACATTAGTTTCTAAGTTTATATTTGAAGCGTACTGACAAAGAAAATCTAAACCTAATATTCCATCTGCCTTTAATGGTATGTTATCAAAAACATGAAGCTTGATATTAAAGTCAACAAAGTGTTGGTCATCACGATGAGTCAAGCTAAGTTGAACAAACCCTGATGAACTAATTTTACCTCCAATACCATTTATGATGGTTTCATCTCTAATTACTGCACTATCGTATGGTAACGCATCTTTTTTAATTACGGACAAAGATGCTCCGGTATCTATTAACCAATAATATTTCCTATTACCTATGTATAATGCTAAAAATTTTGCCTTACCTTGCAAAGCTAAAATGTTATGTTTAAGATCGAAAAAACTGCATTTCGTTTGTTGTAGGCATACTATCGTTCTTATCTTGTTCATTGCTGGAATAAAATATTCTATTGGTACGACCTTTACTACGAGTTTCATTACTCGATCGATTCTCGTTCGAAGTTTGATAATCTCGTCCACGTCCGTTACCACGATAGTTATGGGATGATCGCCCACGTGAGTTATTGAAATCACGTCTGCCGAAGTTATTTGAATTATGGCTAAAATTACCTCTCAAATTATTTGAATTATGCTGATAATGATGTCCTCGACTGCGTTGGTTTAACTGCTGACTATGAGAACCACGGCCATTCCTAAAGTTGTTGTTATTGTTATGAAACTTACCTCTTCCGCGGTGTGAAAACTGCATGACATTTTCGTTGGTCAAAGTCGATGCCGATGTCAACTCTTCATCTTTCGCTGCCTGGATCGCGTCCTTTAAACTGTCATAATTACGTGCAGCAATAATCGTACTTAGTCTCGAATCCTTCAATCCATCTGCGAATCGCTTAATTGCCAATTTTTCGTTTATGGGCTTGAGTACGGAATAACTATCAGAATTACCATTTGCTTGCGATATGGTCAGATTAGTAAATAACTTTTCTAATTCTGTTCCAAACTGATCAATTGTACGCCAGCCTTGCGTTGCGTTTTGTAATCGTGATTGTATTGCAGTAAACGATTTTTTTGGTAAAAGTGCAACACGTAAATCTCTGACAAAATCGTTCACAGATGTGTAATTATTGGTTATACGTAATTTTGCATTTTCTGATAATCTACTCTTCAAAACGAATGTCATTAGTAACTTTTTCCCCGTTTCCGACAACATGTCTGCGTACATTTCTATAGAGTCAATGATACTTCTGATATTATTTTCGTTATTGGTCATTACAGGAATCAAACTACATGCCGTTTTTAAATCGAACTCCATGATTGATTCTGAATTTGGACTTGCTTCAGAAATATCACTGTCACTATCACAGTCTGATTTAATTACAGCGCACAAAACATTAATTTGCGAATAACACGATTCTATTTCGCTTTTCGTAACTGATAATGATTTTAACAATTCTGATTTTACTCCTGGTTTTGTAGATAATAGCTTTATTAATCCCTTACTTTTCTCATAAATTGTTTCAACCTCACATAATTTATTCTTAACAATATTACCCTTAAATCGTGTTTTTCCCTTTTTAATTAAATATTTCCTTATTGATATAAGATCATTTAAACAAAGTAACAATTCATCTTCCATTCCCTCATGCCAAAGTAATATATATTAATTAAACCATTTAATACATACCCGATTCTCACAGTGAATTACTGTAGTAGGGGACACAGCGTGTAAGATGATACATGATGATATACGATCACTCAAAACATACTTAAACTGCTAATTTATCTTAGAGTTCATTATTTTAATTCTTAATGTCTATTATCATTTTATTGTCTCTTTATTTATATGATGATTCGCGAATTCATCTTACGCACTATAATACGCACAACGCACTTGAGACGCACTTAGTATGCACTTCACTAAATAAATGATACCGCACAGCTGCCAGATGAGTATGATGAATCCTCCGACTTCTACGTCATTGGAAGATTTGCTTGCTCTTCTCCGCGAATTGCTCTGGAACGGTTGAACGATCGTCGCAGGCTGTTCTGCAAAATCTGGTCCCTGATCCAGGAATGGTGACAATTCCTGTACTGCTTCCACGCAAAATATATAATGCCAAGACCCAGTAAAACGCAAATTACTATGAGGATAATACTGATCGTCGAAATATGTGCCTTCAATTCTTCAACGTGTGCATTATTGGAACCAGCAGAATTCTGGTTCACGAAGACCGTCTCCTTTTCTACGTTGGAACGACACATTCTCACTGATTTCCGGACGTTAAATTAACTTTTTAAATGTACTTGATTCATTTTAATTACGAAAGTTCCATTATCCACAAATATTTTCACGCCAATTTATTACAAAGAGTTTAATTTATTACTTTGCTTTGGAGCCGTAACACTACGCCGAGATAGAAGTCGCGTCACGCGCCCCAAAAATGGCAAGGGTCGCCATGTGGGGATGTAGTGTTATTGAAACAACTGTTCTCAAGCGATTACCTTTAATTACTGACTGCGAGAGTATAAATGTGTTAATATATTAATAGAAGATACATTCATATGGATAGGGTCATAGACCTTATACTATAGGTAGTACTACTACACCTCACCCGTATTACAGAACCTCGCTCAATACTCAAGCACTGCTCGAGTTTCGATTACAGCCATTTGATTGGTTAAAACTAGTTTTGAGTAACTAGTCTTGAGTGAGGTGTTGTAATACAGGCCTAAGACTCTTAAATGCTTAAGCGGGATTGTCCGAAAGGGTTACCGCTACCCGGGTACATAAAGGGCTAAGGAAGGAACATGGATGGGTTTTAGTCTGTAAGAGTCTGACACTCCCTTCCGCTCCATCCAGCGGGAGAAGTCACCCACAAAAAAAAAGGCTCTTAAATGCTTGGCTCAATACCGGTAGTTAAAAACCTAACGCGCGATACAACGTCATCGTCACTTTAAAAAATTGCTCTAGCTTATTGGTCATCGAAAACATTATGTACGACTAATTTTCAAAACCCAAAACACTTGAATGGCGCTCTTAATAAATCAAAGGAGTTATAAATCTTGCAAGTTCATACAAAAGCTTACAAATAACTTGAATTAACAATACATTAGCTCGCATGTAATTTATCATGACAAATTGTATCAGATTGCATGCTGCATTTAAATTTAATTACTTTTGCATTTATGGGAATTTTAATTTGTACAGATGCCAGCCAGCACATCAAGCCGTACCTAACTGTGAAATTTTCCCAATTGAAAATAAACCTTATGCTTTGGTAATAAAGTTGAAAAACTATCAAAGAATTTTGACAGATTGGGGTAATCTGATGTGTGGAATGGACATCAACACGAAGTCGGTTACCATGAATTCATATAATACGGTCGACGTATTTTGACAGTCCTGAAGTTCGCTGTTTAGCTGCGCAATGCATCTTTTAGGAACGAATTTGTCCACTGCGCAGCTTATCGGCTAACTTCAGGTCAAAGTCAAAGTCAAAGTCAAATCATTTATTCTAAATAGGCACAAGTAAGGCACTTTTGAACGTCAAAATGAACAAGAAATAGAATTGATTCTAGTCGCCTCTTCCAAAAGGTAGTTTCGTGTGGAGAAGAATGGGCAAGAAACTCCACCGTTACCGACAGGACCGCCAAAACATATCTGCTGTACTATACACGAGGCTAGAGTGATTAACTTGCTATCTTACTACCACTATCTGTATCTGCTGCTTGTTTATCAGCATGAAAAACTAGCCTATAGAAACCCGGACATTTGAAAAAAAATCGCCGCATGTTTTTCGCATCACTTAGATAATTATGGCACTTCCAGACATGCGATGCTGCAGAATTACACGCGCGAGTGGCTAGTCTGAACTTTCAGACATCAAAGTCTTATGAGTTGTCATTTTATTTACATATGCTTACTCAACTTGATACCTCAGACACGACAACATATAAATCTTAACGTGACTTGTGTTGCGTGTGTACTCGCGTGTATCTAACACTCATAAATGAGCGTGTCAGGTTTCCGTTTCAACCCTTACCTTATCTTGATACCCAAAGTATACAGCATAAAGCCGTATATAGAACTTATGCTGCAGTTCAGTGCTGGCTTATCCAAGATTTTAAAGCCTACTAGCTTTTGCCCGGGACTAAGCTCGTGGAAGTCGGCGGCAAAAACTGAAAATACCAAGACATCGACTTCCGAAATTAAAGCTATTTTTGACATTGTAGAGTTTTTTGGAAGGAAAAAAAAATGACCAACTAGCATTTGCCTGCGATTTGTAGCAGTCAGTGGCAAAACTGAAAATACTAAACCATGGACCGATATCCAAAATTAAATAAATTATTAAGTCTACATACCTGTATGGTGTACATCTAAATCTTTTCAGGCAATAAGGCATAAAAAAGTAAAAGTCAGACCATTTATAAAAATAGTGTGGTTTATTTATGGGTCATGATTAGTTTTAAAGTTCTAACTGAAATACAGATACACTGCTTGCTAACAAAAAAGACAGAATAACATTTATTGGACATACGTGAAAAAAAGGGCTGCTACAAAAGGGTTCATTTCAGCATTGATGCCAGACAGACGCTATCTGACGCTTGTGTTCGAATTAACCTTTAGGGACAAGTGAGTAACATGCATTATACAGAAGAATGGGTGATAGTTCATCCGTGGACGAGCTCCTTCAAAAGAACTCTTACTATGATAAATAAATATATACTTAGTACTCGGTAGAATCCAGTTCAAATATTCAAACGTAGTTGAATCACCCAGAGATTAATTTAGATTTTATTAGTGCAGGAGTGGTCTTTGTTGTGGGGTCGAGGACACTTGGAGTAGGAGCTTAGGGCATCCAATTAGTGACCGCTGGGTAAATATTAGAGAAAAAGTAATTATTTTTTAGTACCTACTTGAGGACAAAGAGTAACCAAACCAGATTATTTAATAGCCAGTAAGTACTGACCGACAAAGGCCATTTTATTTGGCGTTTTTCCAACTTATTATTATCGAAGACAAATCTCTACCTCCTTCATGATCTTCCGGAGTTATATATCAGTGCTTTAACGAAGTTCCATCTTAATCTCATAGCTCAATTTCATGGCGATGATGACTAAGATTTATTTTTTAGTCTGTCAGCTAAATAACTAAAAAAATATTGGACACGTATGTTTCTTTTTTCGCTCAATCAAAACTGAATCGGAACTGATGGACCCTAGTGATGGCGCCAACCACGAAGCCGAATTCTGGGCCGAGTACATTTAGATTGCCATCGACACGCTAAGAAGAAGACGCAATCAAAAGATTACGCCGATTTATTGTGTTAAAGTGTGGCATGACGTCAATCCTGTGTAGTTTTTATACTTCGTTGTGACATAGCGCCCCCACTCCCTAACTTGATGCGATTTATCTGTCATTTTTTATTAATATGATAAAGCAAACAATACGTTTCTAATAGTTTTTTACAATCCAACTAACAGACTAAATAAAGGTTTTTTTTAACCTATTATCATCCACAATATCTAAGATAGTCGCGCATAACTATGGTAAAATCTAATATTTATTACTGCGTTTAATTTAAACCCTCTCAACCAACTGTAGCGCCATATCTTCTAGCCCACTTAACTATAGTAAACTAATTAATTCAATCAAGTTCAGTCGTAATTCCTACGTTGCAATATTAACTTCAGTAATGTAATTAATTAATTAAAGACGACTGCAGTAATGCATTTACGTAATTGCCATTACCAGGTTTCGCGACGATATTGCGCGGTGGAGTTACGATGCACGCGCGTACGAGGAATCGTGTGAAGTGCATTTTATTTACGGATTGGTTAATATTGTCAATTTAGCAATAATGCTTGAGAATTTTATTAATATCAGTCAGGGTTTCATTGTTTGATTCTAAACCAGTTGGCAGCACGGCAAAATCTATTGTAACTTTATCGAAGTGTACTATTTTTACAGCAAATCTTGATTCTCTCTTTTCGTGTGGTTAGTGACTAACCTGGTGTCAGAGTTTTTATGCAGCCTATGGGCCTCTGACTTAGCTTTTACATGCTGTTGAGAAATATCTCTCAGGCATGCCGGTTTCCTCGCGATGTTTTCCTTCACCGATTTTAAAGCAAGTGATAACTATACAATACGCACATGAATCCGTAAAATCAGAGGTGCGTGCCTTGGGTTCGAACTCGAGACCAATGACTTGGCAGTCCGACGGTCACGCCACTAGGCTATCACTGCACGTAGCAAATCTTAATTGACTACAGTCTTACATCAAAGAGCAAATTAAAAGTGATACGAGGGCACAAACCTTTTTTTTTGAGGGTCATTAATTGACCCCTCCAGCTCTGGGTGGAGCGGAAGGAAGTGGCAGAGTCTTACTGACTAAAATTCATTTATGTTCCTATAAATATTCTACTTAAAAATGTTACGTAAACGTAACATAACGTAACCGTAACAATTAAAATACGACCATCCTATAGCCTTTTGGTTAACAATTTTGCGACAAAGGCCAGGCGTATCATCAATAGATTCCTATAAATAAAGTCTTCTAACCAAATACTTGTGCGAATGATTCAAATTTTCAAACCATTCCAATTTACTTTATGTTTATTCTGCGAGTTTGCGCCCCCCGAGAGTACTTACCCTTGTGACCAACGCTCATTCGACCTCCCAGACACTAGTTCGTGATAGGATTAGGCAAATTCAAACTTCGAATACCTAAAACATTTCGGACATTTTTATTTTCAGCCAGTTGTGTTACTTAGTCCCTATATAGATAGCCACCTTTAAATCTACCCATAAGTTTTTATAGCCCAAGAATATCTGAAAAAGTCCGAGCGCTTTTTCAAGATACAACACAGAAAAACTTTTTCAAGGCAAATAACTTAGTTTGGCATTGAGAAATAAATATAGAAAAGCTATTCTTGGCGAACTAAGTAACTTTATTTACTAGGGGTTAAGTATTGTTTGTGTTAATCCAGGAGCAGTTTCAGCGCCTGCGATTACGTAATAAAAAAATTCGATATACACGTTAAACGCCGTGGGGGACAACGTATGGGCCACACTTATTTAGCAAAAGGAGCCAGGTTAAAAATGCCCGATTGTTATTTTTCATGTATAAGTTTTTATTGCTTTAGAGGCTAGAAAATGTGCCAAATCACATGAAATAAATCAAAGAAAAGTAATTTGTGACTTTATTGTACAGTTGTTTTATCTCACGAAAGCGGGTGAGCCATACTTGTAGTTGTAATGCGTATAGACACGCGCTCTTGTATGCGTAACTACAGGTAGCGTTAGCAAGCTCATCGCTAATGAACAAAATAATAAAGTTATTAGATTTTTGCTATGTATAGATAAGACATGATACAATAAAATAGAAACTTATATTCCAGAAACATTTAATTTTAGCAACATTTTTAATTAAATTTATATTTTATTTAAATTTTTAATTCAAATGGAATCGTAATTAGACTCTTCTTCAGAGTCACTTTCTTCTTCACTGTCATCTTGTAAATTTAATATTAATTCAGAATCCGTGTCTCAAACCCCATGCACGACCACATCCTTGTGACACAATGGCCGAAAAGCCGAAACAGTTTTTAAAGTGTGTAGTTCCACTCACTGTCGAACCATCAAAAGAAAGACTGATGCTGTAGCGAGACAGTGCTTCCTTACCCACCCCATTCGTACCACCTGCTGAAAGTCTCCCTCCTGGGACCAACTCTGGACATTACATATTTGTGTCGTTAGCGTACAGGTCATGCACTTGCTTGTCACTGTATATGTGACAATGGCGTTCAAAAGGTTAATCTATCCGTTCGTGTATATCTCCACCACACATAAATCCACACACCTCTCAGCTCAGCTGCCTGTAATTGTCTTTCGTTCATCCCTTTTGTGGCCAACCTCTCAAGCTGGGTACAAAGCTTCAGGCCTAACCATTTAATTTGTAAATTTTCCCCTTAAGTTTGAGTCAACATTTTAATCTACAGTGTACCTGAGAGCCATTTCCCGTAATTGAAAATGTTCAACTTATTCGGAATCTCATCAATCAATGTCCAAAGCTTTTCAAAAATGTAAGAAAATTTGAGGTATTTTTGACAGAATGAGAATCTCAGATGAAGACATTTTTGTCATAAAGTTGATAAGATTTAAAACCATTTACAGTACTAGACAACTTTCTTGAAAAAAAAACTAAACAACATATATTATCATCTTATAAATTAAAAGTCAGTAAGACTTTCAAAGTTTTCATATAATAAAGCTTCATAATAAAAGCTTTTTAAGTAAAATTGTGAAGTATTTTCTGATTTTAAAAGTCTGAAGTCCGCGCGGATAAGTGGATAATTGAATTTACTTCTTACCTGAGTTCAGGAAGCCAAACACCTCAAAGAGCCGTATTATTATAATATTTCTTCAGTGCGAGAAAGAGATGAAACAACACACTAGGTATATCTCCATCTCTTTCCCAATGGGAAGCGTTATTATAAGAATTCTGCTAGAGGTGTGCTGGTTGGCCCTCAAGGAATTACTAACACACTACTAAATAAGGATGCTGTAAGTTTTCTTTGAAATGTTTACATGAATAAGCAGTCCCTGCGGTCACAAATCCTGAAGTTTAGGCAGCTAGAGTAAGGCTAGTTGCCTAGCATTAAAATCGAGAATCAGTGATGAAAAAGGGTACCCAACACTGAGTTCTTTTGGATTCAAACAGTTTTGAATATTCTGAAAACAAATATATTTATTATAGATATTATAGTACTCATGATAATAAACAACAATCTCTTTCATACAATGATTAAATATTGTATTTTTGTATGGAAAGCAATGTTTTTTCCGAATTTAAAGTTGGTCTCATAGCGAAAGTTATAATCATGGGTACTTTCACGCTCCGAAAGGTTAACAGAGAATTAAAATCACCCGGTATAATTATTGTGGATCGCTACAAGAATTATTTAGTTACACTTTTAAGTGACCAAATTCTACTCTTTATCTTTCAGTCAATAGTCGTTGCATACAGTCAATTAATTTGCGTTTGAAATCCCAGAGGATGCATATAAAGCGGGATTGATCGAAAGGGTTACTGCTCCCCGAAACATAAAGGGCTAAGGATCCTTCCTTCCTACATGGATGGGTTTTAGTCAGTAAGAGTCTGACACTCCCTTCCACTCCACCCAGAGCGGGAAGAAACATTTGATGTTTTCCCACCCTCAAAAAAAAAGAGCATGCATAATTATACAATACTGTAATACGTAGTCACATATTTAAATCCTTTTACAATTGTTTTACTTCTGATTTTAAATTGCTGTCGAAATCATAGTGACATAAAGATGTCCGTCACTATAAAGTTGCTTTTAGATTACTGCCATTAAAAAGTCCGTCAAAATCATAGTAGGTACTTCTACTTCTTCGTGTGGTTAGTGACTGAACTATTGTCAGAGTTTTTATGCTGCCCATTGGGCCTCTGACTTAGCTTCACATGCTGTTGAGAAATACCTCTCAGACAGTTTCCTCACGATGTTTTCCTTAACCGTTTTTTAAGCAAGTGATAGTTATACAATACGCACGTCAATCTGAAAAGACAGTGGTGCTTAGATTCGAACTCGAGACCTAAGATTTGGCAGTCCGACGGTCATACCACTAGGCTATCACTGCTAAATAGTACCTAATCATTATTGTCATTATTATAAGGTACCCCTTTAGATTGCTGCTGTCACAGGTAGAATAATTTATAAAAGGTTTGTATACTAGGTCCCGTTTTGAAAAGCTTCAAGGGCTCACCGTAAACAAATGAAAAATATTTGTATTGTCAACCTTTTTTATAATGTCAAAGGTAGGTAGTACAGTTTTAATCATAAAATTGTTGTAATTTTAGGTCGATCCGAACAATGGAAAAAACCCTTAAAAATAAATTAATTCCTCTTTTTTCTACTAATAAATTCGTTGTCGTTCAAAACAAAAATACGAGGTCATCCCAATGTCACACGTCAGAACCTATCTTCTCAACACAAAGGAATTAATTTAACAAAAGCAGGGCAAATAACGATGATTGGAATAGAAGTTGACAAACACAAATAAATTACAAGCTCGAAAAATGTACGGTCGCCAGCGCATCATGATAATTATATATGTATACTGTCAGATGTGAAAATTAACCTTATGGTTATGTAATAAAGTTGAAAATCTATCAAAGATATTGGACAGATTGGGATAGCTTGATGTGTTCACCTTAGAAAACCAACGTCTGTGGTAACTTAATCAGAGCGGGGTAATTGCGTAACACACTGACAGCAGCCATACTTTTCATTTTGACAGTTTAACAACATTCATTGCGTTCTTTCGATAGCTGAGCAGGTAATTTTTTCGAACATATGAAGCAATGGATTAGCAATGTCCTTCCTCTTGACACGTTAGACGCCAACGCCAACCTTGTGGCCGCAAACAATGGTTTTTGGGTAAAATTATGCAGATGTTATTTAGAGAAATGTTGGTCGATACGTCCCGCCAAAAAAATAGTTGTTTGTTATTGTATTATAAAAGAGTTTTTTTTTAATCCACCGAGAAAGTCGCAAATTTAGGTTACATCTGTTGCGTGGCAGTCATTGAATTAATTTTTAAAGTCTTTTTCTGCTGATGACCTACTGCTATCTCTTCTGAAATTAATTTTAATTCAGGTGTATTTTACTCACCCACACACATGATGATGTAATGTGCACATCATTGCAACTTCACAATGATAAATGATGCAATTAGTAATGAAATGAAACGGAAGCGATATGTTCCCAATCCTGACAAACATGTTCTGACCTGTCAGTCTCACAAAGGCGCGTGAATTATCAGAATTTAGGTCGAATTCAACATTTGTCAGCCATACTCCGTGATAATTATGTGGTACATATCTAACTAAATTTTCGTCGCTTGGTCTGCCATCGCTCCATGCGTCAGATCTAACTGAATTGTAAGGTAATTTTGGGACACCCACTGCTTGGCACTAGTAAACAGGCAAGTTACCCCTATTTGTGAACTTCCTTGATAGATTTGCAACTTTATAACAAAAGAATAAGGTTCATGTTCAATTGGGAATATTTGACAGTTTGGGAAAGCTTGATGTCCTGGCGTCTGTAGGGATAGACAGTTACGGAATTCAGAAAGATATCTGCAAATGTTTCAGATCTTTTCTCACGAAGCGACTCCAACAAGTCAAAAAATGCCGTCGTTTAAGAGGTGGTTCTATGTATATTATTATTATTTTATAGATAAAATTTACCTTTTTATAATTTTTTTGAAAATTTTTTTAACCTTTTTTTTTTCAATTTACAAACAGCGAACAGCAAGCGCCTAGCAACCCGCCAGGGGACCTAAGCATAATGCTGACACTTAAACCGTTTGCTTCCGGTATTCTAGATTTGTTTTAGTTGTAGGTAATACTGGAGACAAAAACATTATATTCTAAAAGAAGTCTATTTGTCTCCAAAAGTTATTTTAAACTAGTTTGAATAAAACATTATACTCAGTAGTTATCAGGATGGATTGAGAAACCTCTGGTGAAACATACCATTCTTACTCTTGTGTCTTTTCTTGAAAAACCTGAGACTTCATTATCACATCATCTGCAAGAATTTTCCTCTCTTAGATTCGCCTCAACGACCAACAGCCCGCAGAACGGACGGACAGGTGAAATTTTATATTTATTTATTCTAAACTGTCTTCTGCCTAGCCTTTTCCCAACTATTTTGGGGTCGGCTTCCAGTCTAACCGGATGTAGCTAAATAATAGTATTTAACATGGAGCGACTGCCTATCTGATCTCTACAACCCAGTAACTGGGCAATACGATATCCCTTGGTAAGACTGGCTGTCAGATTTCGTCCGCATGGATGTCGGAAACTTCGGAAAGTATCCCACGGGAACGTACCACCGAGATAAAAAGTATTGTTTGTGCTATTCCAGACTATAATCTATCTCTGTGCCAAATTTTATCCAGATCCGTTGAGCAGTTTTTGCGAGAAAGAATAACAAACATCCATACATTTCATAAAAGCGGGATTGTCCGAAAGGGTTACCGCTACCCCGGAACATAAAGGGCTACGGAAGGAACATGGATGGGTTTTCGTCAGTAAGAGTCTGACATTCCCTTCCGCTCCACCCAGAGCGGGAGCAGTCATTGGATGATTTCCCAGCCTTAAAAAAAAAAAAACTTATTTTGAGGGATATCATCAAAAATTATTCCTCCCGCTCTGGGTGGAAAGGAGTCTCAGACTCTTACTGACTAAAACCCATTTATGTTCCTTCCTTAGCCCTTTATGTTCCGGGGCAGCGGTAACCCTTTCGGACAATCCCGCTGCCCAGACAGTAGTTTATAACAGGTAGGTATTAGTAGGATATTTTTAATTCATGACATTTTTTCTTTCTTAAAATACTGTTGCTGAGCCATAATTAATTTTAGGAAGAAGATTATAATTTTCTGGAAGTGAGTCTCGTAATTAAATGTTTTAATTGAATTACGTCCGTAATTAGTACGAACAGAGAGATGAAATGTTTACCTATAATTTGAAATGATCAAAAGTGAATGATGGCTTGACTTACCGACATTTAGATGTTGGGTATATTAAACGGCATTAGTAGGTATGTACATATGCTCAAGAGTAAGTACAAGTTTGCTTTATATACATTTTTTGTTAAGTTTTTGTTCCACTGCGTCGTTAGGCTAAGAGGAGCGCTACATTGCTAAGCGGTCCTGAGTTCAATTCCCAGGTAAAATGTTGTTAGGCAATAGACTAACTCTCATTACATAGGACTAAAACATGACTATCTAGCGAAATGTAGGTCCACCGGTTCGGGGATTATAGGCGTGACATTATTTTGTAGGTTTTTTTCCTTAAAGGGTGGAAAGGACATTGACAAGCAACCTGTTACCATGGATTCAATACATGACGCTGGAGTTTAAAATAAATAGGTCGGTTATTAAAAAAAAATCTGTTCCATACTTTTGACAGTTGACTTTTGAGTTTTATTTTTAGCCGCCATGTTTAAAATAACTGGCCGAAAATAACGTAGGTAAAAAGTAGGTATTTGTTCTAAGTTTAAACACGAAAACAAATGAACATGCATCGCTCTGTACTAGGTACGCATGAACACAAAAGGTCAAACGATGCTGACTGCCGGATGCTTTACAAAGATTTGTATTAGAGGCGTCCTTTGTTAACTCATTGTGGAGCTAACAAAAGACTAACAGTCGTACAATCGAGAATAGTGTGGCTTGTTAACAAAACTCGTCTCTGACTTGAGAAATTTCGAATGGATTAAAGTGGAGCCCGCAGACAGACGCTAAAAGACGCCGAGATGCAATTCTGGTAAAACAATTTCCATTAAGTTTTCATAGAAATTGTTCTACGAGAGTCGGGTTGCCTTGTTGCGTCGCGCCTATCTGCGGGAGCCTTTAGGTCTATGGTTTCAGTGCGTTTAAATGCAACTGTTTTATTACAATTTGTTCTTATAATTAAAGAGAGAGAGATGGACGGTATTTCCAATGCATAAGACAAAGACGTAATTAAAATGCAGCATATAATTTTACTTCACTTATTGATCGACAGTGTCCACTATGAGTCTCATAGAAATGATCGGATAAAAATAAACATTAAAATGTAGTCTCAACTAAATAATAATAATAATTCATTTATTTCAGATATACATACATAAAATTGTTAGTAACACAGAAATGCTTATGACAAACCAATGTTAGTAAAACTAAATACAAAAAATAAAATAAAATAACATGACCTATTGGATACTCCCATTCTCGTGAGCGTGTTCACTTGACTGTGTGTAATCTTATCCAGCGGTCGAGCATTGGAAAATCCCACCGGTCCGACAATACACATAGGATGCTGTTGGTACTAGCACGCACTAAATGGTAATGAATATGAGAGACAGCAGTAGTGACCCACTGGTAACGGCTGTGCAGGTCGTAGGTTCGAATCCAGACGGGTGCTTTACTTTTGTATACATGATTTCATCACCAATGCTCTCAAAACGGTGTAGGAAAAAATCGTGAGAAAATGGTATGTCCTAGAACCAATAATTACCTTTAATAAAAACTTTGGTTTGACTTTGACTTTGGCTGAGCAGAATGGTAATGATCCGAAGAGTCTGTTCAGGTTCATAGCCCAAATGTAATCCACAGCAGTGTGTATTTACGGTTCGATGGAACCGTCATACGCATTACGGTTATAAAAGTCCCTAAACAAATAAGAATAAAATAAAAACATACCACTATACTTTTTTTGTGTTTGTGTTATTTCTTTCCATCATGTTTACCGCAAATAAACGTAGTTTATTTCTTTTCTTCTATACAATTGAACAATGAAAACATACATTTGAAAATATCGTGGCGAACGCCTTGCCTCTCATGTACTGACGCCAGCACATCCAGCTATCCCTAACTGTCAAATTTTCTCAATTAAAAATAAACCTTATGTCTTTGCAATAAGGTTGAAATACTATCAAAGAAATTTGACAGATTGTGGTAACTTGATGTGCTGGCCTCTGTACCTACGAGACCACCGGGCAAGAACCAATGTGACTTTAATTAACAAGTTTCTCTCCAATCCCAACTCATAGTCGTTGAAGGAACTGTGGGACTTTAGGTGATCGGAGCCTGACAAAACCCTCTGTTCTTCCCAAAAGGGAAGGAGGTTGAGGATGAGGATTCCCCCACAGAAAAAAGGGTTTATTTTTTTAAATAGTTTTATGTAAACACGTCAATAATATTTTGAAAACAAGATGAGGTTGGCGTTTTTTAAGTGACTGCTTTGAGACGAGAGCCCGAAACAAACTCAAACTCAAAGCATTTATTTCAAATAAACCAATTACAGGCACTTTTGAATTGTCAAAAGGTCGGTCAGTCAGAAAGATGAAGCTAGTTGCCCATTCCAAAGCAACCTGTGAAATGGTAAACACCAAGAACACTCTTTTAAACAAAATTATGGTTACAAAATATTGGTTACATTATTATGTTATTACTATGCATGAGAACGATGCAGAACGTTAAAAGCATCCGTAATAAATCTATACCTACTAATATTATAAAGAGGTAAAATTTGTAAGTTTGTATGTAGGGGGTAGTCTCCGGAACCAATCTTGATCCAATTTCAAAAATTTTATCACTGATAGAAAGCTACATTATTCCTGAGTGCTAAAGGCTATACATTGTATTTATATCATACATATTAGCCGAGCTATCGCAATTTTCGTCTAGCAAGTCGGAAAGAAATACCTCCGAAAACAGAATTATTTGCATGCGCTGCCTAAACAGTTACAGTATATTGCAATTTACCGCGGACGAAGTCGCGGGCAGAAGCTAGTACCTATATTATATAAAAAACAATTCAAAAATTAAATTAAAACAAGCCATAGCCGCTAAGAGATGACCAGTCCCTACTGACGGCGCCCGTTCATGAACATGACACATGGATTAGCACCATTCAGCTCAACCATTTTGAATGGAGCTAAATAATCCAACACAGAGGTAAGTCCTTATTAATGGCCAAACAATGGAAAATAATCATGATCATAAGCATGGAAGCTGCTCCCGCGCGGTTTTCCGCTGCTCGGCTCCTATTGGTCGTAGCGTAATGTTACATAGCCTATAGCCTTCCTCGATAAATGGACTATCCAACACAACACACGTAATTTTTCAATTCGGACCAGTAGTTCCAGAGATTAGCGCGTTCAAACAAACAAACTCTTCAGCTTTATATTATTAGTATAGATAATAACCCCGCTTTCATAAGGTAAATTAATAAGTAGGTACAACAAGTTTCTTTGAGAGGAAATGCATCGGCAATATTCCCAAGAAGTTTTTCCCCGAAGACCTAGAGTGAAACGGTAGGACGAACTGAGAATTTAATTACTTTATATTCATTAAGTCAGCCCCGTTGTTCTAAGTTCACAAAAGTCTCTTGATAAAAACTAGAAAAAATAACAGTCAAATTTTTATTAAGGCCGCGCGTTCAAAATCAGTTTTTAACATACGTCTAAAAAAGGAGGATTATCTATGTTCGACTGTATATCTCCATAAATTGTGAACCAATTTTGAAAATTCTTTTTTGCTTGATAGGGTATACTTTTGAGGTTCCATTAGCCCATAGCTTCGATAGTACGTATTTAATCCACTGCTACCTAATACCTGCGTAATAAACTCTATAGTTAAGACTACTTCCGAAATTATTAGTTATTTATCATCTTGTTTGTTAGCCTACTACTTTCAGAAAAGGCCTAGAAAAAAATATCATTCAGGCTCCATACAGTTTCCTCTAAGTACCGGCCAGAGAAGAAAATGGGACGTACGGTTGGAACTAGCCATATGGAGCAACAGTTAATATGGCACAAAAGTTAGTCTAGTTATACAAGTTTGGAAATCAATAAATTTATGAAAATGACAAAACATCTAACTTGGCTAAGAGCAATCCTACAACTTATGTGCGGTATCAACTTCAAAGGGCTACTAACCACACCTACCATGTTTTTTCCAAATGATCTCGTTTGAAAATAGACTTCGCAAGTGTCAATAGGGGTCATTGACTCCATGTATTAATTAAAATAATAAAAATCTTTAGTAACTGCTCGTTCTTTGGCCAGAAATGCGGGTGCGTACCTACTTCGACGCCTAAGTGTCCTTTGGTTTTTGTATTTATTGTATAGTCAGTTATAATATTGAAAATGAATGCACAAAATCATAATTTACTACAACAATGCAAGAATTTTTGGTAAAAGCTTTTAATGAGCAATTAAATCTGACGTTATGTAGGATTAAAAATATCACCTCGTGCAGTGAAATGCTTTCAGCTTTCCGAATTAATTCAATGAAGGGTCTTTACCACAAAAGCGGTTACCTAATTCAATTAGGGATGTGACGTATCATCCACCCTTTATTTGTCTTTAGAATTAAACGACCTCACTCAAAGACGCCATATTTACCCATCCACGTGTTAGTACTTAATAGATTTTATCTCGGTCGAAGTTTTTAGTCATCGATTAAATGTCAGTTAGATTTTATTTCCAAACAAAAGGTGAACAACTTTGAAAGCGTGTTCTTATTGATAAGGTTGTCATTCAATTCCCAAATTAAATTCTGGATAACTGATTTAAATCATTTCGTGAGCCATCTCACTAATTTGAATATCCTATCCATCAATGGCGCGGGAGAATTTAGATTTTGAAAGACTTTTCAACACAAAAATTAACACAGTATATTTTAAGAGGTCATTGTACTCATCATTATGAACCACTTAAACTATGGTAACACACCAGAAATCGCGAAAATGAATCAGCCGTTCCCTACATTTTGACGAGTTATGCGAGCATAATATAAGGAACAGCTGTTTTTTGATAACTGTAATGTCGTTACATCATATTCTGGCTAACTTATTCCACATTATATTGGGAAGTTTCAATCAAACCGACAGCTGCAAGCTAAATATCAGTATTTTACATAACGCTACTGCCTATCTGACCTCCACAGCCCAGAAAAACGATCGCAGCGGCATCGATCACCACATGTGGACTACGCGTAATACTGACGTCACGCTAAGTCCTGTATCGCGCAAGCAAAGTTTACCGCGCGAATAGCATAATTTATACAACATCCCGACATCAATCACCGGGCATTAGCCCACCAAACTAAGACTTATCGAAGGATCCTCTCTTTTCTATGGAGGATGAGTGAACTTTACACCCTGTTCCTTTTAGCCCAATACCGGTGACCTCGAATATGGACATTGGCGTAGCCTTAGAACAGCTAGTTGGTGCTCGGTAAGACTGGATGTCAGACTTTCGGGCTACTGACTACCCATAACGTGCTCAACCAGTTTTCCAAGACAAGGAATAATATTAATTACAATAAAGATGAAAATGTTAAAGGTACTTGGTTAATAACAAGAGCAAATTGAATTACTAGTCATGAGATTTGTGAACAGATTAAATTTAGCTTCCAGCAACTGGGAATTAATCTCATGAATACGTATTCAGGGATTTGGATAGCCTATTCTACTAAAACATAAATCAAGAATACTGACTTAGGTTATGTCAGTGCCTTAACCAACATCAGTTTTAAGTGGGCTCCTGTGTTAGGTGTTATACAAATGATATAAAACTAGCTTCTGCCCGCGGCTTCGCCCGGCTGAATATCGGAAATTATTTCACGGGAACGTACAATCGGGATAAAAAGTATCCTTGGTGTCAATCCAGGTTATAATCTATCTATAGGTGAAGAAGTAACATACATACTTACACAAACACATAAACTTTTGACTATATAATACTAGTGTGATTAATAATAATTATTGAAACACAACAAAAAGGTGTCCTTCGGCATTACTCGTTAAATAGGTAGGTATGTACATTCAGTCAAAAAAGTATCGGGAATGGATGATTTGTTTATGGTTCCAAATTCAAATTTTTGTTTTTTTTGTAGTTGTTAGATTGGCACAACTGTTTTCCATTTTGGCGCAGAGTTTGAGTTGCATCTGTTATTTATATTAAATACAGTGCTGGTTTTAGTAATATCATATATAGTGTGTATTGCGAATTTCATAATGGACAAAAATATCGAACAAAGAGTTTGTCTTAAATTTTGCATCGCCAATGGAATTTCGTGTTCGGAGTCACTGAAAATGTTACAGAAGGCTTACGGTGAATCGACTTTATCAAAAACTCGTGCTTATGAGTGGTTAAAAGCGTTCAAAAGCGGTCGAGATGTGATGGAAGATTTGCCTCGCTCTGGTAGGCCGTCAACGTCTGCAACTGAAGTTAACATCACAAAAGTGAAGAAAATAGTGACTGAAAATCCCCATTCAACTCTGAGAGAGATAGCCGCCAAACTTTCTGTATCTCACGAGTCGATCCGTACCATTTTAACTAATCATTTGGGTATGAAACATGTTGCTGCTCGGCTAGTCCCAAAAGATCTGAATTTTCTCCAAAAACTCAATCGCATGAAAGTCGCTGAGGACATGCTAGAACGAGTCAGTTCGGACCCAACATTCATGAAACGCATTGTTACTGGTGACGAGACGTGGGTTTACGAGTTTGACATGCAAACTAGTCAACAAGCTTCGGAGTGGCGCCTTCCAACTGAACCGAAACCGAAAAAGGAGAATTCGCGGCGAGAACTGAACTCAATTCCGGAAGCAGCGTTTAAAAAATGTTTTGATGAATGGATTATTCGTTGGTGCAAGTGTATCGTTTCTAAAGGAGCATACTTTGAAGGTGATAAAATAAATTTGGATGAATAACAGACATTTTGTGTATTATTGATCTTTTCCCGGTACTTTCTTGACAGAGTAGTATATTCTTTATTTAATGTGTCTTTGATCTCGTTATGTAATAGATGGTCGCTTATCTAGAAGCCGACCGCAGCAAGCGTAGCTTAACATTTAATCAACAGGCTGTTATCATTTTGTTGGCCCATTTTGCCAGAACTAAGACTTTAATCTTATAAAAGCTCTATGAGCGGCTTATAAAGTTCCTTATTAAACGTAAAATAATAATTTCAAGCAACGGTAGTTGTGACTAAATTATAATCCTTCTACCGGCTTTGACGTGTTTCACATAATTTGTAATCGGAGTATTTTACAGTTTTTGTACTCTCAATAGCTGAAATTCGGCGCATTTATTGTATTATTGAAGTCCAGCCCGTGAAAAACTGTTAGCGAACAATTTTCAAGGGATAAAAAACAAAGTCACTGTTAAAAAAAAATATCTGTGTCTTTTTTTTATGCCTGTCTGTAATTACGGCATACGAAATATAGTTTCAAAATAGCCGTATACATTACTAATGCAAGTATTTTCATTGATTATCGTATTGCCGTTTCCACGTTGTATATTAACACAAAAGAAAACTTATCCAATTATTATAGCACAGCCTGTAGTTTACGTTAGTAGCGTCATCTACATAAACAAATTACCTACCCTCATTTTCGATGGTAGAATTAAAGAGATACCCACACTCAGTATATTAACACAGTTATCTGTACACTGAATTACTTTTCCAATACAAACGAGGGGAAAACCAAACATTTCTACCTAACCAGTGTTCCTTAATCAAATAAAGAAGGAGAATGTTCTATGTAATCGACACCCGTTTGATAAATGCTATTAACCCTATTGCCACAGTATAGTCAATACAGAAGGTAAACTCTATACAACTTTCGAAAACACGCACACATACACAGACTTGGTGCCAATTTCACCAATGAAACTAAACGCGACTAAGACATAAACCACGTTTAAGGGCTGTCAAAGTCATTATTTTCTGTGGAATATTGATGACAGGTCTTGAATGCGGTTAAGATTTTGTTGCGTCCAGTTTCAATCATGAATTGGCACTTTTACTTGCAAATGATATTCAACCTTTAAGTGGTAAAGGAGTTACGGTCACCTATGCTAATTTCGATATCCATTCGCGATTTTTCAAGCACTCGCTGTAGACACGTGAAGCGTGCCTACTTGTACATAGAGCGTGTTTACGTGTACGTGAAGCGTGTCTATGTCTACTTGAAGCATGTCCGTGAAGCAGGGCTGTGTACGTGAAGCGTGCCTATGTGTATGTACCTTTTTTTGTTTTTAAGGCTGGGAAATCATCCAATGACTGCTCCCGCTCTGGGTGGAGCGGAAGGGAGTGTCAGACTCTTACTGACTAAAACACATCCATGTTCCTTCCGTAGCCCTTTATGTTTCGGGGTAGCGGTAACCCTTTCGGACAATCCCGCTTACCCGGCAGGCTTGGCCCTGAGGGGCTCATTCATATGCTGACATCTCTTTGAGGCGCGCGTGGAACATTTACGCGCCGTCCGGCACGGGTCTGGTGTTGATCGGACGGTGAGTCACCCATTACTCACCGTCCGCAGGCCTACGGTGGCCGGGAGTCGTCACGTGGCTCCCGACGCCCGGGGCGTCTCCTGCGGCGGCTGGGACGGGAGGACCTTTCTCTCTCCCATCCCGCCACCTCCTTCGGGAGCATGACTTTTTCGCAGAAGGAGGTGACTGCCTCCCATGTGTATGTACCTAAAGCGTGTTTATGAAGCGTATTTCTGTGTACGTGAAGCGTATCTCCGTGTGCCGGCTTGTGTTTCGCCCACTGGATGCGCCCTATGGACCCATCCTTCTGTGATCTATTTATTCTGTGGCTCAGTCTTCGTATCCTACCCAATAACTGGAATACGTGAACCTTTATAAACCGGAATCGTGTCTCTTTGTGTGTACGGAATTAGCCAATTCTATTCGTAATGTGGTTTCTGGGTAGGTTGTATGTACGTACCTAATGTGGGCAAGTACCTAAACTTATTTATTTATTTTCAGATTAACGGAAACATTACGTTCGTGCGTGATGAAAAACTTTTTGGTACTTACTGCCTTGTTGAAGGTATAGCTGTACAGCCAGAGAAATGAATTGTTAGCCAAAAGACATGCTTTTTTTTTTAAATTACTGCTCCCGCTCTGGGTGGAGCGAAAGGGAGTGTCAGACTCTCACTAACTAAAAACCATCTAAGTGTGTCTGTGTGTCCTTTGTGTTCAACGTGTTGTGCGGTAACGTGACTCCTACCGTCAATGACCCGTGTTATATACCTACATATTATATTGATTTCATAATTCTGTCAAAGTATGACAGTAGTGGTTTTAACATACGGATACTTTACGTCATCATCATCATTACCCATACCCCATTTATTTGGGGTCGTCGCAACATGTCTTTTTCTTCCATACTTCTCTATTAGTCGTCATGATTCAGCAACCGTTCTCCTAGATTCAGCAACCGTTCTCCTAAGACCGATTCGCCATTGGACTGTTCGTCAACAGGATGATTCATTTATTGCACATTTCCCCAGCAGAGTCTTTCATCTACGGACATTTCACCGACAGAACCTTTCATATATGCGTCACTTTCGACGACAGCCCTTTCCAGCTACAAAATGTTTCACCGACACGACGATAAACCTATAACTCTTTTAACTACAGACCTTTCCATCTACGACGGAGAATTCAACGTCAATCTAAAGACAAGCGATATTACAAAAAATACGCATATCTGTCTACAGCTTACTGGGTCTTTACCGATCAGGGCCGGCTACTTGCAGTAAAAAAATCTAACTTTGCTTACAACACAAAACTTAATATAAAAAAAGTTTGTCTCACCTATCACTCCGTACATAGGTTTATTTTCATAGAATATATAGGATGTAAGTAATTAAAATTACATAAATAAGTAGGTAATGCTTTTTTTTTATATGCGAGACTAACTTTTTTTGATATTAAGTTTTGTGTTGTAAGCAAAGTTAGATTTTTTTACTGCAAGTAGCCGGCCCTGATCGCTTAGTAAAGACCCAGTAAGCTGTAGACAGATATGCGTATTTTTTTGTAATATCGCTTGTCTTAAGATTGACGGTAAATTCTCCGTCGTAGATGGAAAGGTCTGTAGTTAAAAGAGTTATAGGTTTATCATCGTGTCGGTGAAACATTTTGTAGCTTGAAAGGGCTGTCGTCGAAAGTGACGCATATGAAAGGTTCTGTCGGTGAAATGTCCGTAGATGAAAGACTCTGCTGGGGAAATGGCAATAAATGAATCACCCTGTCGACGAACAGTCCAATGGCGAATCGGTCTTAGGAGAAAAGGCTAAGGAAGGAGCATGGATGAGTTTTAGTCAGTAAGAGTCTGACACTCTTATTTAGTTATTTGATAAATGAGTTCTTTAGAAAAAAAGGGGAGTGCAGATTTAAGTTAACGAAGTCTACCTACCTATGTTTATAGAAAAATAGCCTTGCAAGCCTTTATTACGTGAGATAACTAAATTACCAACATTAAATTAGATTTGCAAGGTAATTAACTCTCAAAGGGTGACAAGACCACAAAGTTCAAAGTACATAGTCAATAAGCTAGTAGAAATCCCCGTAACAAGTTCACTTACCTCAACCTTAATATCTAGTCTTTTTAAGGTTCGGATCGCGTTAAAAGGACTGTCAAGGAATGTGACGAGAAAATCCGAAAAATGTGAGCTATTTTCCCCAGATGTTGATATGAAAAAAAAAGAATGTTTTTTTGGTTGTCAAGACAACTAAATCGGTATTGGTCACTCTAACAAACTTCTTTTAAGCCTTGTACACATGGGGACACTGAAATTTGTCCGGGAAAAGTGTAATTGGGGTTTTACTTTTGGGATTTCTCGTTAGCACCCGTTACTAATTCGAAATAACAATTCAAGTTAAACGTACTGAGTATTTCATTTGCGCATGATTTGCGTGTTTGTGCTCCGTGGAAGTTTAGTAAAACTTACTTTCTGACATAGAAATTAATACTACCTTATGACGACACTCTGTATAAACTAATTACCCATTTACGTAGGTATCATGGATAGTTGTTACATTGTTTGATACTGTGTCAGCAACTAGAAGCAATTCCTGTGGGGCCAATTATTTGGTCCGCAGGTAACTAACGACAATTTTATCAATATTGCCATGTCACGGATTTTGTGTGTTGCCAATAACATGTTCAACTAAGTGTAGCTAATAATATTTTCTTGGTACTTGAAAAATTTATTGTTTTCTTATAAGGAAAACCTTTGCAGCAATTTTTGTGTTTCTTGCATTTATTTATAACGCCTTCCTAGAAACTATAAAGATTTAAGAATATCGATTGCGTTTATATTAAGGATAGGTCTAGGCGTGGACATCGTTTTAAATCACACAAATATTATAAAGGCAAAGGTGTGTGAGTGAGCTTGTATGTTTGTTCGTCCTTCACGCAAAAACGGCTGAACGGATCTAAATGAAATTTGGCATGGAGGTTTTTATGACATGGATTAGGGTAGTTCTTCGAAATTTGATTCTTCGACTGATTCATATGGTCAAAATTTAATTTCACGTTCAGCTCTGTAACACATGTTCATATGAAAATAGGTATACTAAATAACATATATTTGAATGAGGGACTCGTTTTTATAAAGTGATTTTCAAGATATCGACGTTCAAATATTTTGTGCCCAGATGAATCAGAATTTGTTACAGATGATGTACAGATGATGTAACAAATTCTGATTCATCTGGGCGCAAACAGATGAATCAGATGTTTACCTTCGTAACACCGGGATCTAAGCCAACCAGCCCCTCATCCACCTTCACGCTCGTTCGTTGCACGACTGGCTTCCCCCCGCGCGGGGATGCAGACTCTCATTACCATTACCAGACCAAGTATGGTCAAGCGCAGCTCATGCCACATAAATCAGTATTATACGCCAGACGATTCTTATTTACTTATTTATAAACACACTAACGTAGTTATAACTAATACACGTTTTTTTTGTAAGGGGACAATTCTTTTCCTTTCGATATAATTATTATTTATATTGATGTATCAAAGGGAAATTGCGACATCGACCATTTTGTTCCGGAAAATGGCAAACGGACGCGCTATATGAATCAGAAGAATAGACTTCAAATATTTTTATTTTGTACCTAGACAGCAATTATTTAAAAAATATCATTTGTCCCAGTTAGAGGAAAAGCTAAACTGTACAAAAAAAAATTACATGCTGTTTTGTTAGTTGGTTAGAGAAATATACCCATAGAAATCGAAAATTTTGTCTCTGAAGAACTACCCATTAACACATAGGATACTTTTTATCCGGGTAATACGTTCTCTTAGGTTAATTTCCGACATCAACGCGGGCGAAGCCGCTGCCAGCACCTAGTCTACTATAATCCTATATATCCTTTTATGATCTAGATAACTTCAAAAAGATAGGCACTTTCTGGGACGAACGGTAGGCACTAAAGAGTTTTGATTGGCTAATCTATTAAACTATCGTCCGATTAAAAGTGTACGTTGAGTCAGAAACAGCGTTGAATAAGTAGGCCTATAATATTCCTACCGCTGGTACAAAGGCCTCCTCACTGTGTGACGGCATGGGCCGAAATCGACCATGCAGGCCCAGAGTGTGAACTGAGTATTGAAAATTCATTTTTCAGTTTTTGCTAAAGTACCAAGACATGCTATTCGGTTTTTAATTAATCATAACAGAGGCTTCATTGTTCTTAATTGTCTCTCCGTGTGCTTAGTAACTAAGTGTTATATCACATTTATAGGCTTAATTCACCCCTAGGAGTTTCTCACACTAATTGCTTTTGAAATATATGCCTTTACATTATCCACTTTAGGTTCATTAATAAATGGAGAGATTCCCACCTCGAATATCGAAAAAATATATTTTAAAATGGCTCATGTAGAAAGTCACAAACGATATTCTCATGTCGATGGGCGAGAATCACTTCACACCTTTAAAAATTGGGAACCGTGTTAACAAGAAATCCCGTTTCATTTTATTTCGAATGAAGCCTCATACAATCGTTGGCGAGTTTTTGTTTTGCACTTAAACACACGTGTGCGACAATCGCCTGATGAGTGTTTCCTACGAAATTCGCAGAGACCTATTGGATGTTCTGTGCTCTCGGCGGGTGAGATAATTATCTCGTGTAAATGGGCCATAACAGATGATTTGATATGGCCTCAATAATTTTATTAAACAATTCTTGTGCTAAGGTAATTGTAAAGCTTCGTTGTCTTACCCTGATAGGACAACAAACATAGCTATAAACTTATTTATTTACAAGTAATTAGGTAAATTACGTTACCATTTTGATATTTTGAAAGGCTTACATAAAAAAAGAGTTGGTATAGATTCTATAACGCAATAAGTTATAGGTAGAAAAGGTAAATTAGATTAGTTATGGTGTCAAAACCATGGTGAAGAACCAAAATTCGAAGACATGCGACATCTACTAACACACGCTGAGTCAGGCCTGGAGGCTTGGAGGTGTCCAGGGATTGCTCTAAATTTCATTGTTGACAAATGTAGAATTACTAATTGCTACGTAGCGTCCTACGTCTTATATAATACTAGCTTCCGCCCGCGGCTTCGCCCGACAAATTATACAAATAAACCTTCCTCTTGAAACACTCTATCTATTAAAAAAAACCGCATCAAAATCCGTAGCGTAGTTTTAAATATTTAAGCATACATAGGAATATAGGGACAGAGAAAGCGACTTTGTTTTATACTGTGTAGTGATTAATATGCCGTTGACTGTCATATAATTTAATGTAACATCTTGCATGCCATGTGTGTGTATACTCATGTTTTGAACAAATAAATAATTATTTTATCTTATCTTATTGAGAAGAAAAGAGAGCCAAAAGACTTAACCAGAGGAATCCATGACAATATATCCGAAAAAAAAATGACATATGAATTAAAATTTTGTTTTGACTTACTTTAGCTCAAACAATCTTGATGTAAACTGGTATTGATGTCTCCACCGCAAGTTACTAACCTGGAACAAAACAAAGTCTTCATTAATGAATTTTCTTTCTTCATTCTTACTTTCTTTCCATCCAAAAGTTGTCTATAAAAGATCGCTCTTAGTAATAGGACCACCCATTGTGTTTCAAATTAAATTTCTAATTTAAAATCTGTAATTCATATTACGTAGTTCATAATAAAAAGTATTGTAAATATTCTATTTATAGATTCATATTTTTGTGGGGCTTGTAGAGATATAAATTATTTATTTCGCATTTAGAAAGCAATAAAATGGCTGTAGGCTGAAAATTGATGAGTTCAGATATAGCGGAGGAAAAACGTGTACGTTTTAGGCTTCAATCTTTTATTACTTTTCTTGTGTAAAGTGTTGTAGAAATTTCTTATACCATAAAATACAAACACACGGGCAGTGGTGGTTCAATTATATTGCTTTGTAACGAATACATGCGTCAAGCAGCACGGCTAGTGACGTATTCATTATCTTATTAATATTACTAGCTTCGTCCGCGGAAAATTGCGATATACTGTAACTGTTTAGGCAGCGCATGCAAATAATTCTGTTTTCGAAGGTATTTCTTTCTGACTTGCTAGACGAAAATTGCGATAGCTCGGCTAATATGTATGATATAAATATAATTTATAGCCTATAGCATTCAGGAATAATGTAGCTTTCTATAAGTGAAATTTTTTTTTGAAATTGGATCATTAGTTCCGGATATTACCCCCTACATACAAACTTACAAAATTTTACCTCTTTATAATATTAGTATAGATAAACGTGAAAGTTTGTGAGGATGGATGGATGGATGTTTGTTACTCTTTCACGCTCATACTACTGAATGGATCTGGATGAAAGGCACAGAGATAGTTTATAATCTCGATTAACACATAGGATACTTTTTATTTCGGTAGTACGTTCCCTTGGGATAATTTCATACATCCACGCGGGCGAAGCCGGTGGCAGAAGCTAGTTCTTTTATAAAAACCTATCAAACCATTAATTTTATTTCAAAGGTCGAATGCTGTCAGTTATTTGCCAGTCAGGCACAACAGAAGGTTTCACTTAGGCTCTACATTCAACTACGCCCAAGGCTGAATAATAGGAGAGACTTAGTCTTAAACTAACTAAACCTTTTATTCATAGAATCCGAACTTTCAAACTCTACCTACCTTATCTTGTCAGAATAATTGCAATGACTCAATAATCAAATTTGGAAATTTGATACCAGATTTTCAGCTTTCATCATTAGTACTCCATCCACTTGTAACATCCCTGTATAAATAACATGTTGGGTGAAGTCATCCGGCTAATGCGAGCTAACGACCAACTCAGCTTCGTAATTACGCCATTAAGATGAAATTACACTGATTTTGAAAACAAAAACCTTTAAAAATGGCCCATAATATAAATCATTTGATAAAGTATATTCAAGTGAAAAAATAAATCGTTTGTGCTCTAATCATTAACGACCACTAAACCAAAGATTGATGGGTCTACCGAAAAAAGGTTGCCATATCAAAAAATGGTATATTCAAGACCAGCGGGGTAACTCTTGCAATGGCAATGCCTTTCGTTTTGGCATCAAGTTATACCAAACTGTCAATTTTCTCCAAATGATTTTAAACCTTGAAACGTTGAGAGTTACGTTCAAAATCGACTAAGAATATTTGACAGTTTTTGGTAACTTGATGTGCTTACAAGTGTACGGTGTTAAGCAAACAGTTTTCAATATAAGCAATTCATTAACCATTTCTTTCATTCTTTAGGGATGTGAAAGAAATTCTTTCTACTTATTCTTTTCCCAACTACGTTGAGGAAGGCTCTCAGTCTTAGCGAATGCAGCTGAATTCCAGTATTTTATACGGAGTGACTTCCTATCAGACCTCCACAACCTAGTTACTGGGTAATACGATACCCCTTGGTACGATTGGCTGTCAGGGGTTCTGGCTTCTGAAGACCAGTAGTGACTGTTAAAGATCCACAAATGACCGCTGGGACAGCTTAACGTGCTTTCAAAAACAAGGATTGTGATAAAAAGTGTACTAACTGTTTAATAAATTACGGAATTGGGATACTGGTATTGAAGACAGAATGGCAGAGCAATAGTTACCTACTGAGGGCCGTCATCGACTTCGCAGTGTGTAAGAGATGGAGCTACACTTCTTTTATAGTTTGTATATAGTCCGTCTCGTTCTCACACGGAAGTAATATTAAAATAAGAGTGAAGGGGTGGCGATTTAGGTTCTGAACCTATTTATATCCGGTACCTATTTATTTCAGTCGTAGTGCGTCCGCGTAATGAATATTTTTTCAGTTATTCAATGGTTCAGATAAGATAGCAGAAAACCACTCAATTGATTGCGCTGGAGTGTTTGTTAGTGGTCGGATATCAATCTCGATAGTTTTGCATAATGTGTGGCCACTGGGCTTGAGTGGCTTCAATAGTTATCAAGTTTTGGTCACTTAGTCGCTTTAGTGTTACATTGATTCATTCGGAAAGCTTTGTATTCAGGTGTTAGGGGTAACATTCCATACTACTAATATTTTTTTTGGAAATGGCATCACGCAGTTCAGCCTAAGCGTTGTCTACGGCTAAACCGGAATTGCCTGTGGATGCTACAATATATTGGGGCTTCAGCCAGGACTTAAAAAAAACTTAAAAACTAAGCGACTACACGCTAAGGGCACCCCCTGTGGGGAACGGACATCGGCTTAGGTCGACGCTAAGGGAGGACACCAAAGGACAAGCTGGATTGGATATATGATTTTGGTACGAATTTAAAACCACAGGTACAGCGGCAACGTGGGCTGGCTCAAGCAAGATTCGCGGTCAGGTCAGACTAGAGGTGTAATGTTTACTAAATTATCCAAGGAAGATGGAGGATCCTCCAAATAGACTAGTGATGTGTTTTTTTTATAGGCATCTCGCAATTAAACCAAAGAGGTTGTCTACTGCTTAACCGGGCTTGCCTGTAATTAATTTGTTAATGTGTTAATTTGTTAAGGCATCCAGGCAGGGCATCCGTCGATGTTGTATCTATGCTAACCGCGTGGTAAATTTTACTTGCGCAATGCAGGATTATGCGTGACGTCAGTGGGACGCGTAGTTTATAAGTGGCGTTATAGAGTCCTTCTTTCACGCTGAAATCAACTGATTGACGTGATTTTTTTTTGCATCGAGATAGTTTATGTACCGGAGAGGAACGTAAGCTTTTTATTTCGTAAAATGTTCCCCACGGAAGTGAAGCCGCAGGAAAAAGAGAGCTAGTTTACTGCTATGGCTGGCCTATTTTTCGGTCAAAAAATCATCATTGCCATACAACGTGGCAATGCTTGCCAGCCTTTTAGGATGATGCCCTTTGTTTTATTTATTTTTTTCCCCCGTTTTATATATATACTTGTACATAGTTATTATTAAACATTTTCAGTTGATTTTCATTCAACTTAAGCATAGTTTTACAGTTCAGTCGTCTGAGAACGGGCTAACTATAATACGTAACGTAGTCAATGTAGAATAACACGCCCATTTGCCTCGCGATTAGAAAGGAGATTTAGTACTAAACTAAGTAGGTATTAAGGAAACCGTTTGTCTGAGTATCGCTTGAAGTTTGAGAAGTGCTCATCGGGTTAGGTACATGCTCAACGACTGAGAAATTACTCTCAGGAGTAATGGATAGGTACATAATTGCGCCGCTTGTTCCACGCGGGAATGCTACGTTCTAATTTTAATTCTTGACTAGCTTTTCATGCCCGGCCTCGCCCGGCTGAAGAGAGTGTAATTCAAAAATACCATGCTCGAATGTTCCAATGAATTTCCCAATGTTTCATACTACTATAAAAGTGCATATTGCTTATTGTACCTTATAATATTACTTAATATTTAGTATGGTACTTACTTAGTACGTTACATCTCAAGTTTTGTACTCCTTCTTCGACTCCTAGTCTAGAGAACCTGTAATTGGCTGTATGTCTCTTAAACAATTGTTAATCTTTTGTTCAGCTCTTGGTTCTCCTCTAAATAAATATAACAAAACAAAATTTCACAAGCGATGATTTCCGTAACTAAAGGGTAAAACGGGGCCCTATTACTAAGACTCCGCTGTCTATCCATCTGTTCGTCTGTTACAGGGCTGTATCTCATGAACCGTAAGTTAGACAGTTGAAATTTTCACAGATGATGTATTTCTGTTGCCGTTTTAACAATAAATAAAAAAAACCGAAAATAATTGAATATTTAAGGGGTACGAAACGTAGTTTTTTGTTTTTTTTTTATAGATAATGGTACGGAACCATTCGTGCGCGAGTTCGACTCGCACTTCGCCTGTTTCTTACAATTTCAACAGCAAGACAAACTAACTTAGAATATTTTTGTTGGTTAAAAGCTTTGTGTGTACCTATACTACCAATCTTTAAAAAAAGTATTGTTCAAGTTTATCTTTCATAAAAGATTTTTGGTGATCTTTTATAAAACGTTCAAGCTGAAAAAATAGGATTGCAAATGGATGTTTTTAAAATATTATTTTGTGTAAAACATTTCGTATTAAAATTTTAAATAAGCAGCCAATTGTTGATGAAAACGATGAGGACTATTATTATATGATTATGGGCGAATTTCACCAATGAATAAAGCAAAAAATATGTGTCTATTATTTTTTATATATCTGACTACCTGTTCCCGCGTGGTTTCACCCGCTGCTCGGCTCCTTTTAGTCGTAGCGTGATGTTACATAGCCTATAGCCTTCTTGGTAAATGGACTATCCAACACAATTTTTTTTTTTAATTTGGACCAGTAGTTCCAGAGATAAGCGCGTTCAAACAAACAAACTCTTCAGCTTTATAATATTAGTATAGATTGACGGACTAAATATATTTTTGTCCAAGCTAATTATATACGTATATTATACAACAGTTTTGACCTGTAATTTTGCATCTCAAAACTCTCTTACTCATCCAAAATGATCTTTAATTTCGCAGTACTAAGGTTGCTAATGGGTTGCTGTTTGGATTGCTGTCAGAGGGAAAATAATTAAGGACTGTACTCCTCTTCGACTGTTCTTTATAAAGGTTTGTGATCTTATTAATTAGTAGTGATGTTCACATCTTAATTTGGAAGGGTATAACCAACCAACCGGTCGTATCCAGCAAGTTATACTTGATAATGAAGCCAATGTTAATTAGTTTATTTTAATATCCCTCTTAAAAGCTCTGCAGACCGCAGTACCCATCAAACCGCACGCGTAGGTAAAGTGCTCATCACGGTAAAATTCATATGATTATTTTCTCTGTACATTTAATTGAAAGCATCCGTTTTGTAAAGATCCGTTTTAAAGGATCCGTTTGTTTTAACACTTTGAGGGACAGTGAACGCCTATAGACGTAATAACAATAAAACTTCTATTGTGTCTCGTTCACTGTCCTTCAATGGGTTAAATAGTAGTACGGTAATTTTATTTGAAAAGGAGCGTTTTCTGTGAAAGTACAGAGCACATCAATAACCCCAATCTTCAAATTTCTTTGATAGTTTATAATAAATTACTAAAGCATAAGGTTCATTTTTAATTGGAAAAATTTGATAGTTAGTGATGGCTTGATGTGCTTTTGTCTGTACAGTCAGCGACAAAAGTTGATTAACAGTGTTGCTTTTACATAACTATCATCTAAATTGCTTTAAAATTATTGGTGGTTATATTTTTCAGATATTTTGTAAAAACATTATTATTATTGTTATTTTGCTCAATAATTAAGATTGCAAAACTAAGTATTTAATGTATGTACAAATCGTAAGTTGTATAATAATTTATCTACAAATAACATGAAAAGTAAGTAAATACATCAACGACACATTATCATAAATTGATTGAGAATACACATGCGAGTAAAACTGGAAACATTAGTAGATAATAACATTTACATAATATAAAGCATCACGACTGTATTCCCCGAAGAGAGAGTGGGCAGAGGTGTAATTCTAGTACACCTACATTTCGCCAGTTAGGTATGTTATGTTTGAGTCCCCGAGCCTATTGCCACGGGGCACAAATCCAAATTCCAGTTCAGACGACACGGCGCTGTGGTTGAGCGATTGACTGCGGCGCACTATGACCTGCAAGTATTTGTTACGAGTCTGGGTGTTTTTCTATCTATAATATGTATGTATTTACAAAAAAAAAATGTATATAAGTAGTATATCAGCCATCTCGTAACCATAACACAAGCATTAGGTTGCTTAGCTTGGGACGATATGGCGTTGTGTGAAGTGTCCAAGGATATTATTATTATTATATTATTAGTTGGAGCTTGCTACTGAGAAATACAAGTTGGAAAATTCCAATAAAACTTAAAATTTTCATACCAGAATAATAATAATTTTTATTAAATTACTATTGTGAAATATTAAGGATGCCTGATCAATATTGCAATTGAGAATGTTTACGTGATAATATTATTAAGAGATTGACAGCAAATGACAATAATTTTGATTAGTGGCGATTGAAAATTAGACGCATCGGACAATCGTTGTTTGAAAATAGACCGCGATAGCATGCAATGACAGACGTAAAGTTTTCTGTTTCGTTTTGTTTTATACCATAACTAGCTATTGCCAGCGGCTTCGCCCTAGGAAATTATCCCACGCGAACCGTAATTTTTTCCGGGATAAAAAACTTATATGCTATTCCAGACTATCTTTGTGTCAAATTTCATCCCGATCCGTTGAGTAGTTTTTGAGTTTATTCGTTACAAACATACATACAAATCTTTCCTCTTTATAATATTAGTATACATATAAAGAAACGCCTACTTTTACTCTTTATTTTTTCAAGATTTATTGCAAGAAATGTCTTAACTTATTTGCGTTTGAAATCGTATTGACTGAGGGGCCTTTTTCAGAACAGTTTAGAAATCGAATGAGGCGTGCGCAAACACCTTCGTTCATTTGTTTATCACCTGAAGTTTACATTCATGTAAAATTGATCGTTTTATAGATCCTAAAGAATGAAATTTTTTTTTTGATTTGTCACTTGAGAAAAATGGGTTGAGTAATCGACTTTTGTTGAGAAGAGCTCGTGGCTCAGTTATAACAGCTGCACGGATCGATACATCAGGTTAAGCTTCGCTTGCTGGGGTTGGTCTGTGGATGGGTGACCATCTTCAGATATCGAGACTCCTCTGTGCCTCGGAAAAGCACGTTAAGCCGTTGGTCCCGGCTGTCATTCGTGGAAAAGAGTCGTTACGGGTAGTCAGAGGCCCGAAAGTCTGACAGCCAGTCTTACCATGGTATCGTATTACCCAGTTAGTGACTGGGTTGTGGAGGTCAGATAGGCAGTCGCTCTATGTAAAATACTGGTATTCAGCTGCATCCGGTCAGACTGGAAGCCGACACCAATATAGTTGGGAAAAGGCTAAGCAGATTGATTTAATCGACTTTTGTTGCTGACTGTAGAATCCCCAAATATAATTCTGCCCATTTTTTTTTTAAAGGTAGGGTGCTGGTGTAATTACAGGCACATTGGCAATCCTCTGTCACGGCAGGACCTACTGTTGCTTAAGTTTGTCAATTATTTGCAGTATGTTGGTTACCTTGTTTCTTCTAATCGGAACTCTTCATTTCTAATTCGTAACACTTTTGTGTTCCATTATCCTCAAAAATTTTATTGTAGGAAATAAACCTGGCATTGTCGCCCAATCTTTTAGTAAATTGTTTCTCTTTACGAATCACATTAAATGAGAATTCAAATTAAAGCACGAAATGTATTTTAAATTTTATTACTTCAAGTTAGTGCTGTAATCGTGTAATTACGAATTACTGTTGTATGTTAGTAGGAAATTACGGTTAACTTTGTTATGACCTAGGTGACATTTTTTAATTTTTTATAACAGGGCAACTGAAACCGGTAGAAATAAAGTGCGATAACATGGCCCGCTATACCAAAATTCAAAACGTTTGATAGTATTTGTAAAAGTAATTACAAAGCGCCACCAAGGCGGACAACACATGTTGCTACCGGCCTGCTACTGAAGACGAATACTTACAACTACATAAAAACTCTTTCGCAAGGATGTGACGGCAAACATTCGTTCAATCTTTCTTCGTGTGGTTAGTGACTAACTTGGTGTCAGTTTTTATGCTGCCCATGGGCCTTTGACTTAGCTTTACATGCTGAGAACAATCTCTCTCACTGCAAACATTGAAACAGTAATTTGGAGGGGCGTGCCATGTTATCGTAGTTTATAACATTATATCAATAGTTTACACCAGGGTGGAGCGCGAGGAGAGTTTTTTTCTTTTTATTGTTTAAAGAAGGCTTTTTAAAACCCATCCATGTTCCTTAACAGACTAATTACATAAATGTTTTTTAAAAAAAGTACTTAAAAATTGCTAACAATAAGCCTCCATATATATTTGTTATTATGATATGTAAGGTAACTTATTTATATTTATGTATATATATTTAAGAAGTTAAGTGCAGTATATAATTACAACCATTATTATACTACATTTACCTGTCATCATATCACCAAAGTTTGAGCGCTATTCATTATTATAATAATAGGTAGGTGATTGAAACTTGACGTACTCCTGGCAAAGAGAACATTTCTATAGCTATTAATATTATAAAAACAATATGAATAGCTGTTCCACCAAACCGCACTAATCAAAACTTTGTTTCAGTGCAGTGGAACAGCTCTTGTGCCATTCGGTCAAGTGCCGTTGAAATCAGTGCTCTAAGTGGAATACTTTGACAACATGTAGGGACCAACAGAGTTTTTTTTTATTATTTCAGTGCAGTGTAAAAAAGAAACATAATTATGAGTAGGTTAGCAGTAATTTAAAATACATCTTGTATAATAAAATTTACGTAGGAGTCTCGTTATGTGACCATCTTTACATATGGAAACTCATCCGTCGCTCGGAAAGCTGTCATGCTGCTGGTCCCGGCTGTCATTCGTGGATCTTTGACAGTGGTCACTGGTCGTCAGAAGCCCGAAAGTCTAACATTCAATCTTACCAATGGATATCGTATTAGCCAGTTACTGACTGGGTTGTGGAGGTCAGATAGTCTCTCCATGTAAAATACTGGTTTTCAGCTGCATCCGGTTAGACTGGAAGTCGACCCCAACATAGTTGGAAAAAGGCTTTTTTTTTTTGAGGGTTGTAAATTATCCAATGACTTCTCCCGCTCTGGGTGGAGCGGAAGGGAGTGTCTGATTTTTCCTGATTAAAACCCAAACCCGTCCATGTTCCTTCCTTAGCCCTTTTTGTTCCAGGGTAGCGGTAAACCTTTCGGACAATCCCGCTTACCCAGCAGGCTCGGCCCTTATGGGCCCCTTCAAATGCTGACATCTCTTTGAGGCGCGCGTGGAACATGCACGCGCCGTCCGGCACGGGTCTGGTGCTGATCGGGCAGTGAGCTACCCATTACTCACTGCTCGCAGGCCCGCGCCTACGTGGCTGGGACGAGAGAACCCTTTCCTCTCCCATCCCGCCACCTTCTTCGTGAGCATGACTGCTCCGCTAAAGGAAGTGACTGCCTCCCACTCCCTCTCGCTTCGGACCATGGCTTGCACCAGGGTCGGGTGCGAGAGGTCACCACCAATCGCCTCTACGAGGACACGGCGGTGCTCCGCCCAAGCGAGGCAGGTTTCCACCGTGTGCTCCACCGTGTCCTCTGGGTGGAAAAAGGCTAGGTTAAACGTCTAGAATAAAATAGTTTCTAGAAACATTTTTAGTAACTATTATTTAGTAATAACATTCTATAATATGTTTTTCCCTAATAAATTTACTAGCAGACAACAAAAGCTTTTGACTCTAGCAATAAAAATAAAATTTGAGTACGTTTATCGGACGAAACGTGGGTATCCACCTCTGCGTAACCCCTCGGGGTAACAAAGCGTGAAGATATGTTATTATGACTAAGTTAATGAGAGGTCACATTAACCTGCATTCAGAATAATAATATCCCAAAATTCTAAGAATCTTTGGATATGATTAACCTTTGTAGTTTCGGATTAAAAACAACTCTGTTGTTGAAGACATGTTTGAAAGCCAAAGTAATTGGTGTACTTAAATAGAAATGTTGGTCTTGTGAAGTTGCAAATAAAGTAGAATTAAGTTAGAAAGAAGAAGTTAGAGAGCTGTGGTGGCCCTGTGTTTACGGACCAGGGGGCCTAGACAAGACTCAGTCGCTCCGTGTCGATTTGATTTCGAAAAATGTTGATCGAACAATTCTTTATCTCAACGATTCGGATTGTCAAGAATGCCACTTGTCAACGCATTTGTATGGGAATACTGATCGAGTTTCGTTAGATAATTTGACATTGTCTAGCACTTAGCTATCAAAAATGATTGATCACGTGACATTTCGAAACCTTATGCCAATACCATATATTTCGGATCTAATTTCGTTATCGTTAATGAAATTGTGTCTAGGCGTCCTGACTTACTAGTGTATTCGAACCCAGATGGCAGTTTATTTGTGAAAATAATTTCATCAACACTGCTCTCAAAACGGTGAAGGAAAACATCGTGAGGAAACCGGCATGTGTTAGAACCAAAAATTCTACCAACCGCCACTTGATCCGCGTGATAGATAGTAGGTAGGGTAGGTAGGGTAGGTAGGGTAGGTAGGGTAGGTAGGGTAGGTAGGGTAGGTAGGGTAGGTAGGGTAGGTAGGGTAGGTAGGGTAGGTAGGGTAGGTAGGGTAGGTAGGGTAGGTAGGGTAGGTAGGGTAGGTAGGGTAGGTAGGGTAGGTAGGGTAGGTAGGGTAGGGTAGGTAGGGTAGGTAGGGTAGGTAGGGTAGGTAGGGTAGGTAGGGTAGGTAGGGTAGGTAGGGTAGGTAGGGTAGGTAGGGTAGGTAGGGTAGGTAGGGTAGGTAGGGTAGGTAGGGTAGGTAGGGTAGGTAGGGTAGGTAGGGTAGGTAGGGTAGGTAGGGTAGGTAGGGTAGGTAGGGTAGGTAGGGTAGGTAGGGTAGGTAGGTATCATAGTTAAGACAGGACAACGTCTGTCGGGTCAGCTAGTATTCTATAAAAGAGCGATATAAAGGAGATTTGTGAGTACACAAAAACAAAATAAATTAGGAACGAAACTGTGTGTTATGCGTATCTAGATAAAATCCACCAGAAATGAAACGGACTTATGAAACGGACTTCATTTTCATAGCTTGAGCTAAGCTAGTGTTGTTATTGGTTAGTTTTACACATCTCTGGTGGAAACTTACCCTTATGCCGCTTACAGACCAAGTGCTAAGCTAAGTTAGTTTAGCTTAGCTCGCGCAAAGCCGAGAGTAAAAGATAGCAACAACATGTTTCGGGGTACACGGATTTTATTTCACCAATGTTGCCCATTATGTCCGCAAAATCATGAACCTAGGAATTAATCTAGGAACAATTTGGCCAACTAGTAAGAAATAGCGATATTTGTAGAAGATACGACATTACAGTTAGCAGACTTATTAGCTTTGCGACAACGTTTACCTCACGATATTGCGTTTAGGCCTCCGTTTTAGTTCCATTTGATCAATTTAGTACCTCTCCCTTCACAAACATCTTCGACACTATAAATGATCTTAATTGGTGTATGTAGTTCGTGATCCTAGTGTTAAATTGTCATCTTTACATAATATAAAGCAAAGTCGCTTCCCGCGTCTGTCCTAATGTCTGCATGTATGCTTAGATATTTAAAACTACACAACGGATTTTGATGCAGTTTTTTTTTTAATAGATAGACTGATTCAAGAGGAATGTTTATGTGTATAATTTGTCGACATATTATGCGGGCGAATCCGCGGGCGGAGGCTAGTTTATAATAAATTACCTCATGATTTTAAAGATTGTTGGGTAAACCACTTTAAATCTAAGGTAACTGCACTACTTTTAGGCAAATGCTAATAAAATTAATCTGGTTAAATTCATATTATTAACAAATTCATCATCATTCTCCTGCCCTTATCCTAATTTATTTGGAGTCGGCGCAACATGTCTTTTTCTTCCATTCATCTCTATTAGTCGTCATATCGGTAGTCACTTCCTTTCTAGCCATATCATCTTTCACAGAATCCTATAAATCTATACACACGGAAACAAAGATCCTCGAGAAATATTTTACTAGACGTTGACTCTTCTGCAGTATTTAGATGCCCTCCCTGGTAATGGAACCTCATGCTCAGCATCAGCGCCAACGAAACCTTAAGTTACTATGTAGTACCTTAAATTATGTGCTTAAGTGGCAGTGGGTAAAGTACTTACGAACATCAAAGTGCTGTCATGTCCGTTTAATTGAAGGGTCCGGGGGCAAACCACCAACCCTTATAGCAGCATATTTTGGAAAGACATGGAGCTTTATTTATTTAACTTTAATTAAAACGGTTAATCAATAACAATAATTAAAGGCACATATAAAAGAGAAGAAAATATGAAATTCACGAAAACGCAAAAGAAAAAAATATACTTTCATGAATCCCTCTCACAGAACTTCTGTATGAAGTCTGCCAATAAAATCTTCATCCATTCAATGTAAAAATAACACCTTTTTGTACTTATGTTCACAAATAAAGATTGATTTGATTTGATTTGATTCATCCGCAAACAGATCAATTGTTGGATTGGAGTGCAAGAGATAATTAAGTGAGGTCAGAGTGCAAAGTACTAGGGTTTTAGCACGGGCAACGATGCGACATGCGGGAACAGCAAGTAACCTGTGCTTTCTGCCGCGGCAGTAATTGTCTGGACAAACAGGCCGGCACAGCATGAAGATCAGTCTATGAAGATTAGCTACTCGTAACGACTGTCAAAGATGCACAAATGACAGCCGAGACCAACGGCTTCACGTGCCTTCCGAGGCACGGAGGAGTTTCGGTATGTAAACATGGTCACCCATCCACGGCCAACCCTGGCAAGCGAAGCTGTAAGCGAATACTTTAAAGCAAGTAAGTAGTCAGTTTGCAAAATCTTAGTTTTTTTTTCGAAACCTTTTTCGATGCTTCAATGTAGAAAACGACGTTACCATTACTTACGACATTTCGTGCCAATCCTCATTCAAAGTCGGCTTCGCTCTCGACATCCGGCAACGGATAACAAAGTTACAGCACCCGTCATCCGCAAAGGATTCACACAATCTGATTGTCAAACGGAGCCTTTGGTGTGCGGGGATGTCGATCTTTGTGATTGGTATCCGTAAATTTTGAAGCCGTTCTTGCAGCCTTTGGCTTCAGTTAGGTAGGTACAGCCAGAATATAAAGTTACTACAAACTGTAAAATTTTCTCAATCGATTTGAACTTAACTGTCAACGATACAAAGTATTAAATCATTTGGCGTTTGTCAGTTTGGTGTAACTTGATGCGCTGGCAACTGTATATGACACAGAAGATCAATTAATCAATCAATCAATGTTCTTATCATTAATTACACATTGCTGTTTCCACATTTCTTTAAAAATGTTTACTCAATTCTTTTTTTTTTTTTTTACCGTAGTGAAATATTTATAATAATTATTATTTTTGTGATTTTGATTATGATACTGGATAATGCAGAAGATGATATGTTATACTAAATGTTTAGAAAATGTTCTATTACTGAAATATCGTTTCTAAACAAATAAGTACATTATTTTATTTTGTTGACTGTAGGTAAAGTACAGTTACCAGCGCATCAAGTTATACCAAACTGTCAAATTTCTCCAAATGAATTTAAACCTTAAAACTTTGAACGTTAAGTTCAAAATTGATTAAGAAAATTTGACAGTTTGCGACTGTACCTGTAATAAGGGACAAATAAAGACAAAACTTCAGACACAAGAAGAATAACTATATGTCGTGGCTTTTGAACGGAACGTCAAGCTGAACCGAATTGGGTGTGACGGATTGGGGGTTGGCTACACTGAGCGAGCTATCAATGTCATTTTGAGTTTGCGCGGGTAGAGTAACGGTGACAGATGACGGCTGTCATTCAAAGTTCCGGTACTTGACGGACAGTCTTTGATTAGATACCGCACTGAACACACGTGTTGCCTACCTCGTGCCGACCTCACCGCGTTCCGATATTAATCCAGTTCCATCTGATTGGTGTGTTGTATTTTCTAGCTGGTTATTTGTTCAATCAATCTAATTAAAACTGTAGAGTGCATATTGAGTTTTATTTTGGCTACAAAAGTGGACGACGACCAATTCGGTAACGAACGCTCAGCCGCCGTCATATTATTATAACCAGCTTCTGCCCGCGACTTCGTCTGTCTGTGTGATGTCCTTGTGATCATAAAATAATTTAATTTGATAAGAATTGATATTTTGTTGTTTAAATAATCATCCAAACAGAAGTTAAAAGTTTTTTAGACATTATCCCTAATCTCTTTAAAACACACAATAAAAAGGGAAGCCAATATAATTTAAAGAAATCTACAAAGCTAAGGTTTTCGCACACGCGGAATGCAGGAAAGGTAACACCTTTGGACTGTTCAAACAAACGTTCTCATTTGCAATTCACATGTAATAAAACCATAAGACACAGTTCAGTATTCCAATCTAAATTAACGCAACTTTTCAGACGGCCTTAAATTAATTCGAAGTTTATCAATGAAACTGCACACGATTAGCACATCTAAACCGCGTTCAAGACCTGTTGTGCCAACAGTGTGTGTTAAAAGTAAATAATGTCAAAGTCAAAGTCAAATCATTTATTTCAAGTAGGCACAAGAAAGGCCAAACGGTAGTTTCGTATGGAGAAGAAGCAAGAAACTCCATCGTTGCTTTTGACTGAAATATGACCGTGAAATATGACAACGTCGCATTTTCTCGTATTTATCAATGAAACTTAGGTATCTACACATCGGTATAAATTAATTATGATTAATGATAATTATCTTCTAAAATATTATACTGTGGATTTTTTAAAATTATTTTTACTTATAAATTATAACCCTAGAGATATAGGATATCAAAAGAAACACGTTGGATAAGAGGTTGGTAATTGAGTAAGTAATACTCAAGGCACAATTAAACAAACAACTGCTGATTTGATAAACCGAACAGAATAACTTGTTACTTGTTACAACATCGCTTGTGAAGCGCAGAGTGGCTACAATTTGTTGCTGTAATATGACCTACCGTGATAGACGCCACTAACTACGATATCTACGAGGCAAAACAAAAGAGGGGCTCATAGCCAAATGATTCAGTTTCAACAATCGCACTGGTTCATAGAACGTTAAACTACTATCTATTACAAAATTATCGAAACCCTTTCGAGCCGCGCTAAACACTCGGCTGTCATTTTTAGATCTTTGATAGTCGTTACGGGTAGTATAAACCCCAAAAGTGACATACAGACTTACCAAGGGGTATCGTTTTACCCGGTAACTGGTTGTAGAGGATGTCAGATAAAGCAAACGAAGCCACGGGAAAAACCTATTTATTATTTTGCAATACTTTGACAAAACCTACATTGTAGAAACTTTTAAGTGGCACGTGTTCAGCTGCAGAATTAAAATTTTTGTATAGTTTAAAATACTTATACATGATTATTTGAATCAACCTGAACAAATATTTTGAGTTGGCAGAAGAATAATGATCACATTTTGATGAGGAATTGCCCGTAATTGTCTCGGAACGATTGCCACAAAAAGTTGCCCGTCTACATTATCTTTAACGCAGAGCAAGTAACAACTTGGCACACTCAGTCGTTAATTAAAAGTTTTCCGTTTTTCATTCGCAGCGTTCAGTCCTTCACTTAGCTTAGCCGTAACATCATTGTTATTGGTTGTTTTTGATACCTTTTTTTTTTTTTTTAAGGCTGGGAAATCATCCAATGACTGCTCCCGCTCTGGGTGGAGCGGAAGGGAGTGTCAGACTCTTACTGACTAAAACCCATCCATGCTCCTTCCGTAGCCCTTTATGTTCCCGGGTAGCGGTAACCCTTTCGGACAATCCCGCTTACCCGGCAGGCTTGGCCCTGGGGGGCCCCTTCATAAATATGCTGACATCTCTTTGAGGCGCGCGTGGAACATATACGCGCCGTACGGCACGGGTCTGGTGCTGATCGGACGGTGAGTCACCCATTACTCACCGCCCGCAGGCCCGCGTCTACGGTGGCCGGGAGTCGTCACGTGGCTCCCGACGCCCGGGGCGTCTCCTGCGGCGGCTGGGACGGGAGGACCTTTCTCTCTCCCATCCCGCCACCTCCTTCGCGAGCATAACTTTTTCGCAGAAGGAGGTGACTGCCTCCCACTCCCTCTCGCCCCGGACCATGGCTTGCACCAGGGCCGGGCGCGAGAGGTCGCCGCCGCCGATCGCCTCTACGAGGACACGGCGGTGCTCCGCCCATGCGGGGCAGGTTTGCACCGTGTGCTCTACCGTGTCCTCTGGGCGATCCTCGCAGTTGTTTTTGATACCTTAAGAGATTGAATAGAGTTTTTTGCCCCATTTTGCGGTCTGGGTTCGCTTTGACAGATTTTTGTGGGCAGTTGAATCACAGTTCGGTATCGAACTTTATTAACTAATATTAAATTTTTATTATTATTAGTTTCTGCCCGCGGTTTCACCCCAGAAAGAAGGGCAGAGGTGAACTATAGTACAGTCAGAAACACATCAAGTGACCACAAACTGACAATTTTTTTCAATCGATTTTGAACTTAACTCTCAATGATTCAAGGTTTAAAATGATTTTGCTAATTTCGACAGTTTGGTATAACTCGATGCACTGGCGACCATCACATTTAATTAGTTGACTGAATTATTTCCAGGAAAATTTGTATTTAAATCATAACATGATCAACTTAAAATATTTTCACTCTTGGGACTCAGGCCTCTCCTATAACTAGAGGGATTGGGATGCAATCCACCACATGGGCCTGCGGCCGGTGAGTAATGGGTAGCTCACCGTCCGATCATGACCAGGGGCGTACGTGTACCACGCGCGCCTCAAAATATGTCAGCACTAGGGGCCCGTCAGGGCCGAAGTCAGCCAGGTTAGTGGGATTATCCGAAAGGGTAACTGCTAACACAAAGGGCTAAGAAGGAACATGGACGGGTTTTAGTCAACAAGATTCTGAAACTCCCGCTCCTCTCAGAGCGGGAAGGGTAATTTAATGATTTCCCACCTTTAGAAAAAAAAGCCCAGTAAATGTTGGTAGATGTCCCACGTCTTTGATTTTTTTATTCTAGAACATTTATTGAAATTTACCAACGTTTGAATACACTACAGAAATTTTATGAAGCTACAGAACATAAGGAACTTGTCGTGTCTCCTGTTACGTCTTGTCTTGTATTGTTTGTGTAACAAACAATTATAGGAAAATACAGATTTTTTGTATCTGGGGATTCTCCCAAGATACAAAAAATCTTCTTTCTTCTTACCTACTAGGTGTTTAATCAGTAACATGGCGGTTTCTTCACGTTTTCTTCAACTGTATTGAGAGCTGCAGTGGTGATGACATTAAATGTGGAGTGCCTGTTTTGGTTCGAACCCACGACATCATAAGTCGAGTGGAGTTTCTTGCCCATTCTTCTCCACACGAAACTACCTTTTGGAAGGAGCGACTAGAATCAATTCTATTTCTTGTTCATTTTTGACGTTTTTAAGTGCTTTTCTTGTGCCTATTTTAAATAAACGATTTGACTTTGACTTAGACTTCGAGGCCGTCCACATTACTCTCATTAATTTTATACAAAAGTTTAAGTAAAACGAAGAAAATACTAGGTATCCATTTTCGTTAGCAAAATGTATCAAAAATACAAAACTATGACGCAGAGCAATTTGAATGAAACACGAATGCTGCGGAAGTTAGGATGTAGCTCCATTCATGAAAGCGAAATATCGCGTGATTCTCCACGTGTATGAACGGAACTATTAAACGTGTTAAATGAACAAACACGTTAAATAAACACAATAGAAAAGTTTAAATATTGCTTCATTATTGTCTATACATGTCTATTAATGACAGCAGTGGTGGCTCAGTGGTAACTGTCCCGGCTTACGAGTTATAGGAGGTGGGTTCGAACCCATCTAGGCCACTTTGTGTAAATATTTCCATCACTACTGCTCTCAAAACGGTGAAGGAAAACGAAGAAAACGGCATGTCCTAGAACCAAAATTTCTAAGATAAGTGATATCCTGCAACCCGCATTGGCCCAGCTTGGTAGATTACGGCCCTCTCTCTCTCGAAGAGAGAAAGCCTGTGTCCCAGCAGTAGGAACATTGTAATCAGATTATAATTAATCTGGTAAGTCAATCTTTATACGATGATACTAAAAAACTAGATCAAAACTTAGATATGAATAGGCTTAGGGAGCTACATTTATCTTAGTCTGTCTGTCAGACCTTTTGGTCTAATAGCGACGTGCATTGCTTGCTTAACACGTTGAACGCCAACGCGGTCACCGTGTGTCCGACAAACAATAGTTTTTCTATTGTGTCTGCTGCGTGGCAGTCAATGACTTAAACAGTCAAGAGCATATTTATATATATTTTTAGGAGCTCGGGGTTGAGTAATAATAGCCGCACAGGTCGATCCATTAGGTTAAGCTACGCCTGTCAGGGTTGGTCCGTGGATGGGTGACCCTCTTTGCATACTGAGACTCCTCCGTGTCTCGGCAAGCACGCTAAGCTGTCGGCTATAATTTGTGCATCTTTGACAGTCGTTACGGGTCGTCAGAAGCCCGAAAATCTGACAGCCAATCTTACCAAGGGGTATCGTAATATACCCAGTTATTGGGTTGTGGAGGCCGGATAGGCAGTCGCTTCATAAAAAATACTACTATTCAGCTGCATCCGGTTAGACTGGAAGCCAACCTCAACATAGTTGGAAAAGATGTTGGAAATGTCTCGCTGATGGTGGCGTGTGTGTTGGATCATTTAGGTCCCTTCAAAATGGTTGAGCTGAATGGTGCTAATCCATGCGTCATGTTCGTGAACGGGCGCTGTCAGTAGAGACTGGTCATCTCTTAGCGGCCATGGCTTGTTTTAATTTAATTTTTGAACTATTTTTTACATATTTTATATCGGATGCTTTCACCGTTCTGCATCGTTCTCACATGTATAATAATAATATGAATTATGTTACCAATATTTTGTAACCATATTTTGTTTAAAAGAGTGTCCATGGAGTTTCTTACCCGTTCTTCTCCATAGGTACCAACTGCTTTGGAATGGGCAACTGGCTTCATCTTTCTGACTGACCGACCCCCATGACAATTGGTTTATTTGAAATAAATACTTTGAGTTTGAGTTTGAAAGGGCTAGGCAGATTGGATTAGATATTTTTTTAACGACAATTTAGTAATATACGATGCGATTTGCAGCTGCTAGTGGATGCTCCACCTTACAAAAGATCGATAAACCAATATAGGATGCTAGAATGATTTATTATTTTGCAATAAAAATACCTCATTTTGGAACCACTGATACAGTATCAGTTCCGTTGGACAGTATCTGCTTGCGTATCTTGATCGATACTATAATATATTAATGTGTAAACAGTTTTGCATGTTTTTTTAGTTGTTTTTGCATCCTATATTCAGTTTATGTAATAAATCAAGGATGGTATGAATCAATATCTGTTTTACATAGCTCTAATAAATACAATTGAAATAATTTTTCGCTTAACTGTGAGTGAGACACAATTACTTTTTCAATTGTTTTGAATCAAATTTGATATTTCAACGGCTGAGCGGATATACACGGGCAAATAATGTTTTAGACTTATATATTTTCATGAATAATTTTTGCTAACACCCTAATTATTGCAGGAGAATTGTATAGGTAGTTTTAAGCTTCTGTGTTCGTTCATGTTATTTGCGTAGAAAATTCAGTGTTGCAACCTATACTAAATGATGTATTAAAAATGAAAAACAATGCCTACTTAGCTTTTACACAAATCATACAATTACCCAACCTAACACTAAAATATACATATAATGTACAATTACACTAAGAAATAAAAAGGGAAGGAGTTCATTGAGTCCTCGCTGTCAATGAGAAAAAACTCAAACTCAAAGTATTTATTTCAAATAAACCAATTACAGGCACTTTTGAACTGTCAAGGTGTCGGTCAGTCAGAGAGATGAAGCTAGTCGCCCATTCCAAAGCAAAAGTGCCCAAAAGGCTGGCAGCGTCTCCACGTTGGATGGCAATGCTGATTCTATGACCTAAAAATTTACCAGCCACTCTGGTCACGTATTCAAAGAGTCGACGAAGCGCTGGGCAATATCCCCAAATAGTCCATGAGGCTCTAGTGTTTCAAACGGTTTATTCAAAGTTCCAAAACCATCCAAAAATAACTGAAATCCTTGCAATTCTTATTGATAAATAAATATTTTTTACGTCACAACTCGGAAAGGTTCTGTTTTCATTCGAAATCTGAGTGCATTTTATCCGCTAGCGTGAACAACATTTTTGAAATTCGAACCTTTTATAGGTACAATAATTTTCTTTACTGCCAGTTCACTGAAAATACATACTAAACTTATTTCATGTTAATTCACCAACCTCGTTGCTAGAATACTCGCAGCATAACGACTGCATAAAACTCCTTTAAGCTGGTTTCCTTGTACCTAGCATTTTCCTCGCTATAGTGACGTGAAAAATTTTACGTTTCGGTCGGCAGCAAAGTTATTCTGCGTGTCGTACCTTTGAGTTATTTTTTTTTTCTTAACCTTTTTGGCATAATATTAGGATTACACAAAGAGGTTTTACACAAAATTATGCCTCATTGATCTAGTAACTGGAAGAATGTGGGTGTTCTACAGGTACACCCCTGCCTACCCTTCATAGAATACAGGCCCGATGCTATGTGTATGTGTTTTCGGCTTACTTTTGATATAAAAACCGATGTGTTTCACCGAATTTATAATAATATATAATTATCGAGCATTTACTTAGTCAAAAGTTCGAAAAAATCATTTATTTTGTCTTACCTCAAACAAGCTCCGTTAATAATTAGAGGACTGTGTCTTATGGGTAATTTTACACAAAATATTTGCTAGAAATTAGAAATCACGTTTCACATTTTCAGTAACAAATTTTGAAACAATTTCCAGCACTAATAGGTATGCCAATAATGAGTGCGGTTTCATCTTGTAAAGGTTTACATTGAAAAGCGGGGAAAGGTATGTTATAAGGTATCTGTACCTTATAAATAATAATTACTTCGACAGGCAGGCACTTAACAGCGTGTATTTGGTCAACTATATCATCGCATATTGTATATGCGAAGATATAGTTGTAAAATTGCATTTAATGCTAATAAGTACTCTTTTTCATTCAAAAAATCTGAGACGTCACATTGTTATATTTCATACAAATCACGTACAAATTCCGCGTTTTGACAGTTCGTAAAAAGTAACGTTATTGACTACTCTTTTAAAAACCCAATTTTGTAAAACAATGTTTTACTTATATCATTTTCGAATAACACAAAAAAGTAACTTTTAGGATAATAGCAAAATAAATTTTGAAATTCTTAACACCTCCGTATTATTTCGTGATTATTTACGTCACTGACTATGTTTGTGTTGCAAATTAAAAAAAAAGTCGTTCCACTAGTTTCGTTTTGAGTCATTTTATGACGATAACTCAATTTTTGCTTTTTTGAATTGTGTAGTTTTAATTCTAAAGGTGCGAAATGAAGTCCTGCATTCAAATTGCATCGATTATACATTTGAGAACGATCGATTTATGCCTTTTCCCCATAAAACATAAAAGGGTACTGACCCATGTCTGATCTTTTTATTAAAAATTACATATTCATTGTGGTCTAGGTTGAACATTTTCAACAATCCATATCCATACCGTAAATACATACATACCCTTATCATACCAAAATGTAATATAGCCTTGTTTTCATTTAGTTTTGGTTTAAACACTGCAATATTAACCCGGTCTAAAAATCCTGATCATAGCTATGCTAGCCACATAATGGCCGGAGTGACAGCTGTCATTAAAATTATGGTAGAGGCAAAGATTTAAATAGTCCTACCGCGTCAAACGGTAGTTGCGTTTCGCTTTTGTTTTAATACATCTGTCACACACAATGACCTGTCTAAATTGTCTTAGAAACGCTATTATTAATGTGTAAGCTCCCTTTGCTAAGGATGGAAACGTTTTCACATGACTAACCAAGGTAACTGACATAGCCCGAACAATTACTAAACATAAGTGGCAGTGGGCAGGGCACATTGCTCGCAGAAGTGATGTGATGGCCGATGGAGACCAAAGGTTAGACGTAGCGTTGGAAGTCCTCCCATAGGTGGACCGATGACCTTGTAAAGGCCTCAGGGATGTGGGAAGCAGGGTGGTGGTGCTTGGGGGAGGCCTATGTCAAACAATGGATGTATTTCGGTTGAATAATGTTGAGATATTATGTAGTACGTGCTGAAATGATAGAAAAAAAGACAGACGAAGATCACAAAAAAGAACAGATTCAAAAATAGCGTTTTATGTCATTACGCTGCCAATTACACACGTCGAAATGCTATACAAACTATTTTAGTATAGGCTCTAAATTCTTTTAAAACGAAACAGATTCTCAAATATTTACCTGAATGACTTAAAATCGTAGATTACAAACATTTCATGATCTAAACATAACCGGCGATACAAAACAGATACGTGATGATAAAAAAGAGCAAAAATGTAATCAATCAACATCAAAAAGACGATATGAGAGTATTTAGGTAGGTAGATAGTTTTGTTCTCTTGAATCAATACGAGGTTATACAGAGTTGATACGACAGAGGGGCTTTTCTTTAAACAGCTAATACTAGGGACAATTTTCAAGCTCTGTACCAAAAATCAATTAAATAGAAGCAGTAGTTTAGTCGCAAATGATTTTTTAAGTTTTTGCCCCGTTTGAACAAGATGTATCTTTCCTAACAGCGCTCCGGCGCGCGCGCGAACAAATATTTGTACGACCTACAAGTATTTGTTACGGGTCTGGGTGTATTTCTATCTATAATATGTATGTATTTACAAAAAAAAATGTATATAAGTAGTTTATCAGCCATCTAGTTACCATAACACAAGCATTAAGTTGTTTAGCTTGGGACTATATGGCGTTGTGTGAAATGTCCAAGGATATTATTATTATATTCGGTGGAATAACAGCTTGAGTTGTTCTCACGGTGAGATTTTTACAGAATCAGACGACAGATCATGTGAAGACGATGTATGTTGGTGTCTAAAATGGAATTTTGTATAAAGAACCTTAAAGATTGAGTGGGCCTGTCCAGTCAGTGCATTTGTCATTAATCGTGCAGCTCAACTCAAAACTTACGGAGCTCAGAGGATGAGAGTGTAATACGCAATTAGAGCGCTGTATTCTTTTCTTCTTTGCCAATATTGCTGGATAGATTTAAAGTCTTATAAACATACTTTCGGAACTTGAGAAACTACTGATCGGTTTGGGGAAAAAACTTCTCAATAATACTTTCTAAGGCCCAGTTAGGCTTTTCAAAAAGTTACGATTGTTCATCGACCTATGGAACCAGGCGTAGGAAAGTTATCGGTATAAGGGTCGGTTCTCGTCTGACGGAAAATGAGTCGAGCGTATCATCGGTTGCGTCTGTTCGGTCAAATAGGATGTTTTCGTATCCGACTTTATTTGCCACATTATTACGCGTCTATTCAGATTTTGTATTCAGCATCTACAGAGCGGTTGTATTGTGTGATTATTAATAATTCTATAATGCAGCCAATCATGCAATAATAGCTCAAAATACACGCGGCGCGACGTTGCCGCTCTTACGTCGGCCACAATGCGTAAACGTAAACGGAATCGATGCTGTACGATCGACCCACTAACGCATCATCGGTTACGTGTGAAAGGTTGAATGTTTTCTCATTAAATTGTCTGATCTGGCGTTATGCGACCTATAATACGTGACCGATAATACTAGACCAATAATACGCGACCGATAATACGCTACCGATATACGCGACCGATTATACGCGACCGATATACGCGACCGAAATACGCGACGCATCTTCCGTCATATGCGAACTGGCCCTTAGTGTCCAGTTTCACGGCTTGACTAGACAAGTATTTTCCTGTTCAGAATTTCGATTAGTTGAGAAGTGAGAAGTTGTGTAGTTTGTAACAGGAATAGTTTGATTAAGAACGCGAAACGAAGTTAGATTAGATGCGGCGGACTTTTATTTCATGAACTTAAAAAACAAATGGTTTATTATTGCTTTTTGCTGTGCCCAAGCCGTTGGGGAAACAAGGCGTGATGTAATGAGTGTTAATGCTATTAAGCAAAGAAGGAATGAAAAAGATTTTTTATCTTAGCGAAACCAGTCCAACATTTTTCAGAATTTTGTTTTTGATGTAATCTAAACATGACACTTGTAACTAAATTTGACATTTATTGTCTATGATTTGACATTTATCTAAAATTGTATTGTATTCTTTTACATAGAACTTATTTTATAAATTTATTAACAAATCAAGAAAAACGAAATCAGTTGTTTCCAACACTTTGACGAATTATGCGAGCATAATCTATGGAACAGCTGACGTTTTTTTGTTCATAATGATGGGTACAATGACCCCTTATAATATTGCCCATACATTCAATTTCACCCCGTATAATAACATGACATTTGACTTTACTTGTCCTCAAACTATATTTTTATACTAGAAAAATTTGTTGAGGTATTATGACAAAGTTTTACGATTCGTAAGACATCTGGAGTCAAGCCATTGTATCACACAGTACCACGTAAAGGTACCGTCGCTAGCGCTTCAAGTTATACCAAGCTGTCAAATTTTTCCAAACGATTTTAAACCTTAAAACGTTACAATTAACGTTCAAATTCGATTGAGATTTGACAGTTTATGGTAACTTGATGTGCTTTTTTTTTTGAGGGTTCGAAATCATCCAATGACTTCTCCCGCTCTGGGTGGAGCGGAAGAGAGTGTCAGACATTAACTGACTGAAACCCATCCATGTTCCTTACTTAGCCCTTTATGTTCCAGGGTAGCGGTAACCCTTTCGGACAATCCGGCTAACCAACTGGATGTGCTGGCGTCTGTACTATTTGATTGATGGTCTGTGTTTGTGTGTATGCCTATTGTATACCTATTGAATATTTAATAAATATATTCATTCGAATGTACAGACGCCAGCACATCAAGCTATCCCTAACTGTCAAATTTTCTCAATTAAAAATGAACCTTTGCAATAAAGTTGAAATACTATCAAAGAAATTTGATAGATCGTGGTAACTTGATGTGCTGGCCTCTGTACCTCTATGAATCCTTTCATAAATGCGAAGCCTGGGGCCAAAACACGGACCGTGCATATAATAACTCTTTCAACACAGATACCTTACTTATATTATTTAATAAACATCAACATTCTCCAGCAGATAATAAAAGAGATGACGCACAAAGAATATTAGTATATACGTGTTCAGAATTCATTCACTTCGTTCATTCATTTGACTGTTTATAATAATCTCATGATTTATTCAGCTGAATAATCTTAAAATATAACAATGTATGCACCATATTGTTTAAGTTTATTTATTTTTCAAGTCTTTTTATGATTATGACTTGTGAATTTTATAACGTAACGCTTGTTGCCCTAAGGAGCAAGCGGTTTATTGCACGCCCACTCTTTGCCAATTATCTATATTTGAATCCCACATACACCACGCGCGGCTTGTACCACTAACGAAATATTTTATGTCGAAAGAATATTTATTTATTTAAACTTACACCCACTTTGCTTACAGGTCACCCTAATACAATAGTGGGTGGGTGACTAACATATCACAGGTATAAAAAAATATCACTTAATAATGCTTAAAAATCTACTTAAACTAAAATATATGTATAGTAAAAAACACAACAAAGAATTTTAATATTTAAATATTACTTACGAAATTCAACAATACTATTGAGAATTCACTTATATGTTACTTTTAGGCAAGCGTGCGCCATCGTTGACTTTAATATAATTTACCATCAGGTGATAAAGTGGTCAAATGCAAGCCAATCCATAATAATGAAAATAAATCACACTTTAATCCGTATATTATTGTAAAACTCGAATAACACCTTTACTTAAAAAAAAATCACGAAAGAAAAATGTTTATTCTAGACAGACACTAAAAGTAAAACATAAATTCACTTAAATATATACCCGTATGAAGCAGCTAAAAAGCCGCATATTTAATTTTTAAAATTAAAAAGTAAATAAAAACGTTGATTTTTTTTTGTCTATTGCCTCAAGTCAAGGTCGGCCATGGACCATTAGACCAAATAATGTATAATCAATTATTGCGTAATAAAATATGCACAGTTATTTTTATTTTCTTTCTCTTACCAAGGGGGAATTGTTAAATTTTCACTAACAATAACGAAATAAAATCTGAAATGTATGGAATTATTAAGTTTTCGATCGATAAGTGTTATATAATGTCAAATTGTGTTGACAAATGGCGTTCTTAACAACCCGAATCGCTGTGGTAACGAATATTGTTCGATCAACAATTCTCGAAATCGGATCTTTACGGAGCGATTGTCTAGGGCCCCTGGACTTACAGGTGAGACGGAGCCATACAGGCCATATAGCTCCATGTCTTACTCACTGTGAAGTAACACATAACATCTTATCATAACGCTTCACTCTGGTGGTTCAAAGTATTTACTCAAAAGAAAAAAGAAAATCGATCCTAAACTTTTCAGTGATAAGAATAAAATTAATTTTCAGACTTTTCTTCGGAAGTCTAAACAAGTAATATCCTATGGATAAGGTTATTGTGCTTCCAAGTTTGTTATGGATAAAAGTATCACTAACAATTTGATCGATTTCGATAAAACTTTTCGTGAATTCACAAAGTTCGATGACTTTGGAAGCGAGTGTACCTGCCTAAAATACTTACCTACTAATTAGCTCTTTGTAAATAACTGAAAACTAATAGTTTAGTTTTCAGATAGGATAGTTCCCTGGCAACTGAATTGAGGCAAACTACATAATATTTTGTTTAGGTTACTCTTTAAAATTATGTAAAGGTAAGACAGAAAACAAAAAAAAAATAGTTTTATTATTTCCGTTTGTCATTATTATAAATTTGAAATACTAATAAAATCAGTTGAATTGCACTAGTCGTCATTTGCGTTTATAAAGGGTTTTTTTTTAAGAACACAATGCAGGTTTACATAAAGAAAACGTTTATTTAGTAGCTTGTGTTACTACGAGAGTCAGATTTAAATCCAGATTAATTTATCGTTAATTTATCTACGCATATTTTTTTTTTAACTAATCGCGCGTAAAGGTTACAAGCACAATTTTAGTTTATTTCAATCGAAAACCGCATGTATTTGTGGCTCGACATCGGGCGTTACAACACATTCAGTGTTTCGAATATATTATTATAGAGCGGTATCAAATAACGAAACTATTAATTAACAAGCGTTAAATAATTTAAGCGGGACCACAATCAATAAACCGAGCCTTTTCCCAACTATGTTGGGGTCGGCTTCCAGTCTAACCAGATGCAGCTGAATACCAGTATTTAACATGGAGCGACTGCCTATCTGAACTCCACAACCCAGTAACTGGGTAATAACCCCTTTGGTGAGACTGGCTATTAGACTTTCGGGCTTCGGACTACCGTAACGACTGCCAAAGATCCACGAATGACAGCCGGAACCAACGGCTTCACGAGGTTTCCGAGGTACGAAGGAGTCTCGATAACACCCATCCACGGCAAGCATAGCTTAACCTGATGGATCGATCAGTGTGGCTCTTATGACTTAGCCATAATTTAATTTAATTATAATAATATATGCATGTCACTTAACACGCTAACTGAGTTATGTTTTTATTAAGGTATCAGATACAGGACCCATCTAACAGGGTATGTGATGCGGGAGAATGAGAAAAATGTCTTGAGGAAAGTTTTGAGTATGAATGTGGCTATAATGTTACGGCTACATTGTAGCGATAAAGCAAACTTCACTTAGCGCGCTTTCTTTACAACCAGTGAGAGATATTTTTGAGAGAAAGCTTGCGAAGTGTAGTAAGCATTATCGCAACAATGTGACCGCAGCATCAGAGAAGGAAAGACTAAGGAAACAATTGATGGACTGTGAGAAAGTGTACCCTTTCTAACCATATCAACTTTACTACCAAGGTGTCACAAACATAGCCAATAATTTTAGAAAAAAACATGTGGCGTTGATAACAAATAAATTTGTATGAGGCCAGTGGCTAGTTGAGTGGGTCTTGTTTTATCGTTTACAAAAGAAACCACTCACCAAAAAGCATACACGATCAAAATTATGATGGGGTTTTGATTATCAATTTTCAATTTTATCACAAAAGCGTAAGGTTCATTTTCAATTGGCAAAATGTGACAGGTAAGGATAGCTTTATCGTGCTGGCGCCTGTACAATCATTTAAATACCCAAAAATCTTGCATAATGCATAATCAGCCTACAATGTTTCCACTGCTTCTTCTTCTTCGTGTGGTTAGTGACTAACCTGGTGTCAGAGTTTTAATGCTGCCCATGGGCCTCTGACTTAGCATCACGTGCTGATGAGAAATATCTCTCAGGCATGCTGGTTTCCTCACGATGTTTTCCTTCATTGATTTTAAGCCGAAAAATCAGAGGTGCGTGCCTTGGGATCGAACTCGAGACCTATGACTTGGCAGTCCGACGGTCACACCACTTGGCTATCACTGCTTTTAACTCCACTTCCACTTCTGATAATAGGACAGAGGCATCCAGTCTTCGAGAAGCAAAGGCCCAGCCAGCACGTGGGCCTACTTGGGACAACATGTCACATTCGAATTGGTTCAAGGACGTTTTCCTCACGAAGTTTTCCTTTACCGTTTTCAGAGCAATGGTGATGAAACAATCACAAGAACCTGTTTGGGTTCGAACCTACGATTATTAATATTCATAATAATAAAACTAAGATTTTAATTAAGAAAAAGAGAAACAGGAACGAAATAATAATGACGATAAAACATATCAGAGGCCTGCAGGCGGTTTGTTTTAGTACCTAGAAAAAATATTGCCACACGAAAAAATTCCGAGACTGCTTTTGCCGATGTTGCCGCAGAAATAAAAGTATTTTAATACAATGGGATTATGTTTTGTTTTAGGAAGATACTGAGACCTGAGTTTTTTTTTAAGGAATGTGAAAGATTTTTCGTCCTTTGATTTATTTCATGAAATACTTTTCCTTCATGCAGTTGTAGGTAGCTATTTTCTGATATCCGGTGTTCAAGGAATTTCCGCCCTATATGGTAGAGTATAAAGGTCCTTTTGTCCCAGAATGGCAAACAATGGTTACCACTGTGTACAGGGAGTAGACACTTGGAACATCAAAGCATCCCCGATTGCTACGAACTTCGGAAACAATGCTGAGCTGGTTTAAGATGAACGCGTAGCATATTGAAATTCCAGATTTGATGCTTTATTGAAATTTGCAGGTCGGTTTCATCTTGATCAAGATCATAAATATAAATTCATTACCTCTCTCTTGCCCATGACTCGAAAATACAATAAATACAAACAGTATGATTGTGTACAATGGATTTATATTCATCGGTATCCGCCATTGTTGCTATAGACAAACATGATCAACACAAACGTGGTTTGGGAAACAGATTGGCAATTGTTTTTTCACCCACAGGCTCGCAAACATTCTGTTTGTCATTCGAAATATGAGAGAAAAAGAGTTTAAAAATTCGAACCTTTCTATTAAATAATTTTCTATACTACCAGTCCACAGAAAATGCATGACACGGTCTAAAATAAAATATTAAATCACACATTTTGACAATTCCATTTCATCCAATGCGTTGATCCAGTTTCCAAGAAAACGACTTTATGACAATTAAGAAAAAATATATTTGTTAAATTGGATATGACTTCTACTGGAAAAAACAAAAGATTCATATAAATTGCGAAAATCGTTCGTTAAAAATCTCGTCCAAATACCTACATTGGTATGATTCAAAATGCATTGAGATGAAACGCGTGCTAAACATTTCAACGCTTTTGATTATCCAAAATCCCTTTTGTTATTATCCAGATCATGGCTGATCTGGATAATAACAAAGAGGACTTTTAGCCCGGTTTGCCGATATCCACGTGGAGTCACGAGTACCAATATGTACACTTAGAAACATTCAAAACCGATTTTCTCGTGGAATAACGATAACTTTGTGCTAATAGAACCTTTTTCATATTAGAATGGGTTCCCAAATACTATGTCCGTAACGACATATTATTATAATTACACGTATAATTACTAGTAAAAAAATACACAAATCTTCTTTTTCAGAATCATCGTGATGGAATGGATGGCTAGGCTGAAACATCGTGTGTTGTTACGCGAATGTATAAATACGGAATGAGTATATAAGACCAAGTCTGAAAGTGGCATCGGTGACTGAAAAGTTGTGTGGAAATCGGTTGTCATGGTATGGGCATGTTAAGCAGAGGAATGAGGAAACTGTTGTCTGGTAAGTTGTGAGTATGAATGTGGATGGCTATACAAGTGGACCAAAAAAACGATGGATGGATTGTGTGAAAGATGATTTAGGTAGAAAGTGACTACCGACATGACGACTAATAGAGAAGTATGGAAGAAAAAGACATGTTGCGCCGACCCCAAATAAATTGGGATAAGGGCAGGAGAATGATGATCGTGATGGAAACATGAAATAGGTATGTACCTCCCTATACATAGTCAAGAAAGTGATTCAACTTGTTTTGGTGAAGGCTAGAATGTTTTTTATTTAAAACTAAATGGAAGTCCTAAACTTTTCAAAGCCTGCAGAATACAAACTAGAATGCAACATAGTAAGTGATTAGCCTAATTCCAACATGTACCTACACATCCCGTTTAATCGCCATTTTAACTAAAATTTGACAGTAAATTATCTAAAATAGGAAAGTTTATTTCAAATAAACGAATAGAATATTACAATGCGAAAAATCAAAGCATATTGCATCGAGCGAGCAACGTATTCACATTACTAGCTATTTAAACTGGAAATATCTTGATTCCATGTTGAAAACCTTTGCTGGATCTGTTCAATCAAGTTAATGCTTTGCCGAGCCAGAACATCAATTGAAATAGAACATAAAAATACGGTTGTTTCTACTTTTTTATAATTCGAAATTCGAAAATGTGTTGGATTATTTAGCTCTCTTCAAAATGGTTGAGCTGAATGGTGCTAATACATGCGTCATGTTATCGTGGGCCGTCAGTAGAGACTAGTCAACTCTTAGCTGCCAGGGATCTTTTAAAAATTTAATTTCCTTTTTTGTAATTGTTTTTTTTAATCTTTAATTACGGATGCTTTTTTACGTTCTACATCGTTCTCACATGTATAATTTCAACATGAATTATGTAACCCAGATTCAGTAACTATATTTTGATTTAAAAGAGTAACCGTGGAGTTTGCCCGTTCACTTCCTTACATACTGCTTTGGAATGGGCAGCTAGCTTCATATTTCTGACTGACCGACCCCTTGACAATTCAAAAGTGCCAGTTATTGGTTTATTTGAAATAAATGCTTTGGGTTTGAGTTTGAAAAAGGGAAAAAAGTGCGAATGGTAGACCTACCATACGCACCATACTATACCATACCAACATAGGTAGTTAATATAGAATTAGAGCTCTTTCAATTTAAGGAGTTTGATGCAGAACTGCAGTAGGTACCTACTGCGTGCGCATGTTGGCAGGACGGCGCCGGCAGCGTACTGCGCTCGCAACGCATTTCTATTGAAAAAACAACCGTCCTTGCGCAGTAGGAGTCACGCACCGCACGCGGCGCCGCGTCCTCAATCTAAATTTGATTGAAGTTTGATTTTACTTGGAATCATTGCGATATGAGCTCGTGATTAAACGCTCCGTTAAATGCCAATTCCTGCAAGTAATTACTCGAAATATCAAAATATTGCTCACAAAATACGATTGCTAAGATTAGCTCCTTATAATATGGTTTTATTTTTGAGGTTAGGAAATCATCCAATGACTTCCCCCGCTCTGTGTGGAGCGGAAGGAAGTGTCAGACTCTTAGTGACTAAAAGCCATCCATGTTCCTTCCTTAGCCCTTTATGTTCCGGGGTAGCGGTAACTCTTTCGGACAATCCCGCTTACCCGGCAGCTTATAATATGCTGTGCTATGATATCATAACACAGGATTATCAGCCTATAATGTTCCCATTGCTGGGACATAGTCTTATGAGAGATGTGAGAGAAAATGGGCTGTAATCCACTAAGCAGGCGAAGTACGGCTCGGTGGATGTCATTTGTCTCCAATTTTTGGTTCTAAGAATAATGTCGGTTTCCTCATAAAAAAAAATGCACTATGTAAAGTGCACGGCGTTCGAATGACTTTTCTTGACTTTTCAATAAACATGACAGCTTGACGTATTTACCATACAAAAGCTGTCAAACCGCAATATTTATACTTCAGATAAAAGTTATCTGATTATTGAAAAATCAACCCTTAATGTCGAAGATCTGATATTTTCCAGTTCACTGGATCGGCATTTAACTAAATTTTGTTCAGTACCGATTGTGGAATAGCTTAGGTGCCGTGCACCAAGTGTGGTTGAAATCGGTATTTCTTTTTTACGTGGTAAATGACTAACCTGGGGGCCTCACGGTCACATTTTCATGAACGATAACGAAATCACATAAATATCTGAAATGTATGGAATTAGCATAACGACGATGAAGTGACAAGATCTCCAATTTGACATTGTTAATCTCTTTATTTAGACGTTCTTGTCACTTCGACGTCGATAAGCTTCCAGCCTCAATCGTTTTCGATCGCTAAGTGCTAGACAATATCAAATTGTGTAACGAAACTCGATCAATATTCCCATACAAATGCGTTGACAAGTGGCGTTCTTGACAATCCGAATCGCTGATATAACGAATTGTTTTGCGAAAAAATTTGCGAAATCGTATCGACACGGAGCGATTGAGGCTTGTCTGTCTAGGCCCCCTGGTCTGTAAACACAGGCCCACCACAGCTCTCTAACTTCTTCTTTCTAACTTAATTCTACTTTATTTGCGACATGCGAAATAATTAATACAACCCTCCGAGCTCATAAAGGTTCCGGAATGACTTTGACCTTGTAAAAAGTCATTTTTACACCTTTATGAGCTCGGAGGGTTGTATTAATGATTTTGATGATTATAATTCTGTAACTACATACGTCTTACAGCCGCGAATCAAATGTTCATCAACATACAACCTATCACTGGCCTGCAAATTGCAAAAAACTTTAGAAAATTTGAATTTCGCGGGCTACCCTGGAACATCAACCTTAACTTAGTCATAACAACATATCTTCACGCTTTGTTACCCCGAGGGGTTAGGCAGAGGTGGAGTCCTAGTACGTACACCCATGTTTCGTCCGATAAACGTACAATTTTTTTTATTTTGGTTGCTAGATCCAAAAGCTTTTGTTATCGGCTAGCAATTAATGTATTAGCGAAAAACACACAATGTTATTACTAAATAATAGTTACTAAGAAATGTTTCTAGAAATTATTTTATTCTAGACGTTGAACCTAGCTTTTTTCCACCCAGAGGACACGGTGGAGCATTAATAAGAAGTATTTCACAAAGTTTCCTTCACCTTTGTTTAAGCAAGTGATAATTCGCGGAATACGTCACTTAAATTATACTCATGTCAAAGCTTTTACCTGTCTCTTTATATGTAGGGACCAACACGTAGCCTCACGCAGGTACGACTATTTTCGTGTATCTAATTTAAATTACATTTGCCAGGTATTCTTTGAACAAGTTGTGTAGTTAAACACGCTTGTTAATTAGTGTGGGAGTTCGCAACTAGTGTAGCAAAAATGTGCCTGCAATATAATTAGGACATATTTCTATGGTTTCGTTTCAAAGGGAGAATAAAAACGAATAGGTATAACTATTATTAACTATTACTTCGCCGTCTGTTTGCCAATCAATCAGGCACAAGACTGTATATTTTAAACCGTCATAAGCAGCCAATCGACCATTTGAACGGTCAAAAATAAAGTCACATAGAAAAAAGACCGCTCGTCTTAATAACTTCCATCACCGTACAGAAATTATTCCATTTGATTCTAAAAATCTGTGATGCCGCGTTTTGACAGTTCATAAAAAGTAACGTTATTGACTATTTTATCTTTATCTTTCATCAGTATGTTGCAAAATACTCTAAAACTTTTAAAAGTGTGTGCAAAATAGCTAAAGCTCTTTATATTAGCAATAAAATAAAATCAGCTGATGATAAAATAAAAACTACCTGGCAAATAATAAATAATGAAACAGGTAGGAAAAAGCAGCGTAATACTGAGTTTAAATTAGAGACTGCACATGGCCGCATCAACTCAGATATAGAAATAGCTCAGGAATTTGAAAACTTTTTTGCTAATATTCCTCTCAAAACTACTTCATCATTAAATTCCTCAGCCGCGCTTTCTGCTGCCTTACTTAGAAAAAATGTAAAGGCATGCCCTTTAGAATTTACATTTCAGCATACAAACCCCCAGGCTGTTATAAAAGCTTTTAAAGATCTTAAAATCAAATCAACAGAAGATCTCTGGGGAATGTCTGTAAAAGTCTGTAGTTCTATTATCGATACCATTGCGCCCTATTAAGCTTTCATATTTAATTCTAGTGTGGACCAAGGAGTCTTTCCGGATCTAATGAAACACAGTAAAGTAGTGCCATTGTTCAAATCCGGTGATAGTAAAGAACCCAACAATTATAGGCCCGTGTCAATTCTGCCAGTTCTCAGTAAAGTGTTTGAAAAGTTGATGCTCAATCAAATGTTACGTCACTTTAATAAAAATTCCATCTTGCATGACCAACAGTTCGGTTTCACCAAAGGGCGTTGTACTACTGACGCTGGTGTCACCCTAATAAAGAACATTTTTAGCGCCTGGGAAGAAGCACAAGATGCCATTGGAATCTTTTGCGATCTCTCTAAGGCGTTCGATTGCGTAGAACATGAGACGCTTCTGCTGAAACTAGAGCACTATGGAATTAGAAATACAGCCCTTGATTTACTTAGATCATACCTGAAAGATAGAAAGGTTAAAGTTCAAGTAAATGGTGTGAACTCGCTGGGGTCGGAAATGACAATGGGCGTTCCTCAAGGTTCGATATTGGGTCCATTTCTCTTTTTAGTTTATATTAACGATTTACCCCAATTACTTCAAAATCAACCGAAGATGGTGTTATTTGCAGATGACACTTCATTAATCTTTAAAATTAATCGACGCTCACAAAATCTTGACGACGTGAATAACTCTATTCTTCAGGTCCAAGATTGGTTTACGGTAAATAATTTGGTACTAAATGAAAAAAAAAACCAAATGCATTAGATTTACATTACCTAATGTTAAAAGTAGCGATTGTGACATCATATTGAACGGAGAAAAGCTGGAATTTATTAAGCAGATGGTTTTCCTGGGAATCACGCTAGACGTCAAGTTGCAATGGGGTCCCCACATAACAACTCTTGCGGGACGGCTAAGCTCGGCCGCTTATGCTGTTAGAAAGATAAGGCAGTTAACAGCCGTAGAAACCGCGCGTTTGGTCTATTTTAGTTACTTCCATAGTATTATGTCGTATGGCATTTTACTGTGGGGTCGGGCTGCTGACATTGAATCAATTTTTATTTTGCAAAAGCGAGCGATCAGGGCTATTTACAAGGGCACGCCACGATAGTGGCGGTAAGGCCCCTCTTTGAGGAGTGGCTAGAGAGGCGTCACGGCGCCCTCACCTTCCACCTGACGCAGGTCCTCACCGGACATGGATGTTTCGGGAGGTTCCTGCACATCATCAGGCGGGAGGAAACGCCCGGGTGTCACCACTGCGAGGATCGCCCAGAGGACACGGTGGAGCACACGGTGCAAACCTGCCCCGCTTGGGCGGAGCACCGCCGTGTCCTCGTAGAGGCGATCGGCGGCGGCGACCTCTCGCGCCCGGCCCTGGTGCAAGCCATGGTCCGGGGCGAGAGGGAGTGGGAGGCAGTCACCTCCTTCTGCGAAAAAGTTATGCTCGCGAAGGAGGTGGCGGGATGGGAGAGAGAAAGGCCCTCCCGTCCCAGCCGCCGCGGGAGACGCTCCGGGCGTCGGGAGCCACGTGACGACTCCCGGCCACCGTAGGCGCGGGCCTGCGGGCGGTGAGTAATGGGTGACTCACCGTCCGATCAGCGCCAGACCCGTGCCGTACGGCGCGTATATGTTCCACGCGCGCCTCAAAGAGATGTCAGCATATGAAGGGGCCCCTCAGGGCCAAGCCTGCCGGGTAAGCGGGATTGTCCGAAACGGTTACCGCTACCCCGGAACATAAAGGGCTACGGAAGGAACATGGATGGGTTTTAGTCAGTAAGAGTCTGACACTCCCTTCCGCTCCACCCAGAGCGGGAGCAGTCATTGGATGATTTCCCAGCCTTAAAAAAAAAAAAAAAAAAAAAAAAGGGCTATTTATAATCTTCGTCGTCGCGAATCGCTTAGGGAACTATTTAAAAGGATTAATATTATGACAGTACCTTGCCAATTCATTTATGAAAATATTATGTATGTAAGAAAAAATAGACATCTTTTTAACAAAATAAGTGATAGGCATAATTTTAATACTAGAAATAAAGATAAAATAATTCAACCATTTTTTCGATTGTCAAAAGTACATACATCTTTTATGGGGTTCTGTGTTAAATGTTACAACAAAATACCTTGTGACATACTGCAATTAAATGAAAGAAAATTTAAAACTCATATTAAAAGTACACTTTGTAAACAAGCTTATTACAAATTAGAAGATTATATCAAAGATAAGGATGCTTGGAAACATGCTGGTCCTGCTCCACAGGACAATCTAGTGTCTAGACAAAATCAAACTGGTTGCTAAGTAAATTAGGTAATTTGTACTATATTATTTTATTATATTGGAATAACTTCTCACACATTGATTAATTTATTATTATTAACTTTTAGAATGTTTGTAAATATGTGAGCACCATGCACTGACATAATTAAGTTTACTTGCCACTGCTACATGTGTTTTTCTTTTCACCTTTTGTGATGTATTGTTTTTATTCTGGGTACATCGTCTTCACATATAATGTTATAATACATGTATACAAAACATTGTGAAACATTTTAAAAGAGGAACGGTGGAGTTTCTTGCCCATTCTTCTCCACACGAAACTACTTTTTGGAAGGGGCGACTAGAATCAGTTCTATTTCTTGTTCATTTTGACGTTCAAAAGTGCCATTCTTGTGCCTATTTGAAATAAATGTTTTGACTTTGACTTTGACTTTATTCTTTCAAATACCCAACTGTCACATCATAGACACGTTGTTTGTCGTTGCTTTTAATATAATAAGGTTAACATGTTTAACGGTTATAAACATGTTGATAAGGAACCTCTGTGCACGCAACTCCGACTGGCACTGGCCGGTTTCTATATAAAAAAAAAGAAAATATGTTTAAAAATGGAAAATCAACACTCAATTATCTACAAGCAAAACAAGCCATCATTTTGTTTTGCCTTTGACATCGAAAGGATAATAAAGACCTGAGGGACATAGTTAAATTAAAAGGCTTTAATTATATCCAATTACTGCGCTCTGTTCATTGAATTACCTATTTGTTTAGTATAATATACCTTTCCACGTGGACCGGTTGCTGCAGTAATTAGTGTCCCCATGAATTAAAAACAAATCTATGCCTTCAGCTGTATTATCACAAATCATGTCATAAATGTCTAAAATCTATGTCAGAATTATTAAATCACGTGCTTTCTACGTTACGCAGGGGTCTCAATATACATAATATATGTGTATAATAATATAGTGAATAGTCCTGCGTGAATTTACACGTGCCAATGTTATAACTAAGCCACGATCCTCTGAAATCTGACCTTGTTAATTATGCATTATTATCTTCAAGGTGTAACGTGATTACTTGACATTAATTAATCATCATCTGCCTAGCCTTTTCCCAACTGTATTGGGGTCGGCTTCCAGTCTATCTGGATGCAGCTGAATACCAGTATTTTACATGGAGCGACTGCATATCTGACCAGTTGACATTAATTAATACAAATATGAAACAACTTGACCATTTAAATTACCAGTTTATGATCAACTTGTGTTAACACCATCTAGATCAGCTATTGAAACAAATAAAATTGGAGTTCTCCAAGTAACCATATTTACAAATAAATTGTTGTTGTAATTTGATTTTAAACTTACTTGCTGGACATGTAAGCGAAATATTTGGAACCATTTCGTTTCATTTTTGCTTACCATGATTTCAAGCAAATAAAGATATTATTATTGCATTATCGACCGTATTGCCCAAAGGGGTTAACATGGCTGTGTATAACCGCTTTTCGCCAGTTTTGTTTTGAAAATCGAACCAATCATCTCGTATTATTTCTTCAAAATTCGAACGCGAGTACGCTTTTCTTTATTACAAAAGGCAATAGTTAGTAATGATATTTTTTGAATAGAACGACTTATTTGTGTCGTAATATTATTATTGTGAAAACTGTGAGGGTATGTACTAAAATTTGTATTATAATTTATTTAATTAAAACGAATTTAGAAACAAACATGAACTCGCAACGCAACGCTGCCAGCCTTTTGGGCGCATTTCCCACTGACAGCGATGGGGACGAATATTTTGCGCCCTATGAGCTCCTCCCATTTTTACTATTATTATGTAACAAATTATATATTTTTTTAGTTTTAAGATTCATGTATAACATGGTCTTGAACAATAATAACTATGTAGATACTCGCTACAAACAACATAAAAAAGAAAATTCTTAAAAATATAGGACATCAAAAGGTTTATCCATATCACTGTCTACTGGAAGCCAATTAAATTCAACATTGCATAGCAACGCGTCGCTATGCCTCCATTCCTATTTCATTCATACAAACGATACATCAATATCATTACGAAGTATAACATGTCTATTCTACATTCACGATATAGTTTCCAAACATGCAAACAAAAATGTATTTTTGGAAAAGTAACTAACATTAAACTCAGTTTGCGCTACAATTTCATTATCTTTTATGACTCCTTCAAAAGTACCTACTAAACAACATCACGTATATAATCTCCTGATAGGCAGAAGTGTTCCAATTTCACCCAAATTCCACCTATAATCATTTGGAATAACGTCAAATGGAAACAAAGATTTGAATATAGAATACATGCGTATTGCTAATAGCATTAATTATTGAAACCACTATACCTGATCCAAAGCAATTTAGATCATTGGTTACCTTAGAAATCACAGGCGATAAATCGTGTATACGTGGGTCTTAAGACGTGGGAAATTCGTAAATGGGATTGTCCTTGGGGGACATATTACTGCTTGGCGTCAGCAGATTCTACCCCTAATTGATTCCACCACACCTGTTACATATTTAGATTTCGTGTAGGTATAATACCTACTTGGAAGTTAAAATTGTCTGTTGGATTCCGTAGGATGGTGGAAAATAAAATCACGATAATCAGGGAACTATTTCTTGCAACTGAAAATTAACAATAAAATTGACCATTGACATTTGTTTTGTAATTGACAATTAAAGAACACTGACTTTCAAAATGTAATCAGCCAGTGTTCCGTGTGCCGCCGCTCCGCGGGCACGTCATGTGAACTCGTGACTCCCATATTATGTCCTTTGTTTCATTTCACTGGGAAGTTGATTAAGTTGTCAGTATTTTGTGTGTGGCCATGCATTGTCCATGGCCAAGACACTAATTCTACTACTATAATTATACTCAATGGTTTTAATGTTTCTGAACACGAGGTTTTTCCGCTGCTTTGCACGGTATATAATGATTATTTAGTTTCTTTTAAGAAATGTGCGATTTGTTTTCCTCTTTATAAAAATAGAACTTTCTTTCTATTTTTATAAAGAGGAAAATAAATTTCGACAGAAACAAATGATAGCTTTTTTAGATTCTCTATAAATAAACCTTTATAATGAAGAAGAAGACAGATCAGCAGTTTTCTCAATAACAAAAGTTATACAAATCAAGAAAGTTTAAATAGAAAACAGGTACCTAATTACTCACCTCATAATCTAAACCTAACAAGGTTCCTGTTCAAAATGGCGACGTCAAAGGCAATACTAATGAAATAAATTTGTATTTAGAACGTTAGAGTACAAATATCTGTGTGATTTCAGCGAAGCGAATGGATTTATCGCGAATTACGAAATTAACAAGTTCGTCAACAAAATGGATCAGAAATCAAAGGAAACATTGAAAGTAACTCCATAATTACTTTATAGAATTTGTGGAAACGACACAGAACGGTTTAGATTTATCTGTTTAATCCAGAGGTCCCGAAAGTTTTTTGTTTCTTAGACCTCTTGCTATTAAGCGGGATTGTCCGAAAGGGTTACCGCTACCCCGGAACATAAAGGGCTAAGGAAGGAACATGGATGGGTTTTAATTAGTAAGAGTCTGACACTCCCTTCCGCTTCACCCAAAGCGGGAGGAGTCAATTGGTGATTTCCCACCCTCAAAAAAAAAGACCACTTGCCATGTTTTTCTTATGGCTGCTCATTTCAAAATGTTTGTAAATATGTGAGGACCATGTATTTATGACATAATTCATTTTACCTGTCGTTGTTACATTTGTTTATCTTTTTACCTTTTGTGGTGTAGTATTTTTATTCTGGGTGCATCGTCTTCACAAATAATTTTATAATTCATGTATACAAAACATTTTAAAAGAGTAATGGTGAAGTTTCTTGTTCATTCTTACCAAAGAGGCAGCATTGCCATTCAACGTAGCAATGCTGCCAGTCACCGGATGACAGCAATGCGGATGAGTACTTCAACTCCCAAGTGACCTTTTGTTTATCTACTTTTTTTTTTAGTTAGTTAGATAGTCATTTAGTTTTTAGTTCCTGAAGTAAATAGTTTAATTAAATGTTGATGAAGACAAACAGTTTGTAACTGGTTTCTTTATAACAGCGTTGTGAGCGACAGGCCTAAGCGATTACACCTCTCTGCGAAATCACACCTCAATGCGATCTCAGAACTTGATTCTCGCTATCCAGTATCGGTCTCGGATACAATTGGTTACCGACCGCGGATAAAAGCGGATCTGTATGATCTGAGCAATCAAAGTAAGCTGTTAAGACGGTGAGATCTCATCGGATAATATTTCGATATGAAATCTATTTTACTGCTATGAAGTAACATGCTATAAGTAACAAATAAATGATTTTGAATTTGAATTTGAAGTGTATCGTGATTTCATTATAGATTTCTTGATTGATTTGTGCCCTTTGCTGTCTGTGTAGGGATACATTGAGTATTTCTTCTTCGTTTTCTACCAACCCAGCCTTATTTGGGGCACAAAACAGCTGATTTATATCGTTTTCTCAAATGAACCGTTTACGAAATCAGATTCCAGTATTAATAATACATCAGACAGTACAAATTCTCTATGGGTAATGACTAACCTGGTGTCAGAGTACAAATGAGTATTTGAGATACGGACGCTTTTAACGTTCTGCATCAATCTCACGTGTACATTCTCAACATGAATGATGTAACCCATATTTTGTAACCTCTGATTTAAAAGAGTGTCCGTGGAGATTCTTGCCCGTTCTTCTCCATGGGTTGCCACTGCTTTGGACTGGGCAACTAGCTGCATCTGACCGACCCTTGACAATTCAGAAGTGCCTGTAATTGGTTTATTTGAAATAAATGCTTTAAGTTTGAGTTTGAGTTTCAGCCGTGCGGGTCGATCCACCAGGTTAAGCTACGCTTGCCAGGGTTGACCCGAGGATGGGTGACTATCTGTACATTCCGAGACACCTCCGTGCCTCGAGAAGAACGTACAGATGTCAAAATAGCACGTATAGATGATTGATTACCACCAACACAAAACAACCAGGAAATATTTTTGGCATGAAAACGTGCTGAAGTGATGTTCGAATCTGACATGATTAAATGATATTCGTTTTCCGGGAAAAAGTACTCAAGTATGTAAGTACACAAAGCGCGGTTGAGTTTCAATTTATATTTCAATCAAAGGCCATCAATCAATCTCTGTAGCCTTTTCCCCGAACTTCGTTAAGGGTCGGCTTCCAGTCTTATCGTATGCAGCAGTATACTAATATTTTACATGGAGCGACTGAATAATTGACCTTCACAATATGACTGGGTAATACCCTTATAAGATACCCTTGGTAAGACTGGTCGGACTTTTTGGGCTTCGGTCGACCAGTAACGACAGTCAAAAATGCAGAAATGAGAGCCGAGATCAACGGCTTTCCAAAACCTGAATGGGTTTTGGTTTGTTAAGATAGTCATCAATCCACTGCCCAACCGCGGCAACCGTAGCTTAACCTGATCGATCGCACCGACTGTTTTAAATTACTTAACTACAAGCCCCCTCCTCCCCCCACCCCTCCATTATATTTCAATCAACGCACCAGAAATAAGAAAAATTCTTGCCTAAAAATACTCGACTTAGCTGTTTTGTTTACATTACATTTAGCACTCATAGCAGGAAACGTATAGAAATCGATTCACTCACAATTTAAAACCTGTTTTCGAGCCATCAATCTACACGAAAATGTCTTAGTTTGTTTAGTTAAAAAGTAATGGTCTTTCCATCACTGGTAAGCACGGATCTTAAGCTGTGTATACACGTCGAGTGAACATCGCGAGGCATGTGGCGCAACTGTTCGTTGTAAAAATTTTATCTAGTTTGTTTTTGTCATTTATGTTCACCACATACACACTGCAGTGATATCCTACTGGTGTGACCATCGAACCGCCAAGTCGGTCTCGATCTCAAACCTAAGGCATTCATGTGCGTATTGTATAATTATCACTTGCTTACTCTTGCTTAAAAATCACTGAAGGAAAACATCGTGAAGAAATGGCATGCCTGAGATATAACAGCATATGAAGCTAAGTTTTATGCTGCCTAGGCAGCATAAAACTCTGACACCAGGTTAGTAACTAACCACACGAAAAGAAGAAGACCACATACAAACAAATACAAACACATAAATAGAAATACCTATTGGAAAGTGGATGCAATTTCTCAGTAAAACCTCGGAGCCCGGATTTGTTGTTGCTCGGTTGTTGGTAATTGACTCACCTCCTATTATATGGGACTTAAACATATCTGGGGAAATGTTGGTGTAATATATCCTCAGCTAGCGAAATGCTCGTTTAATATACTCTTCATGGATTCACCTACAGGTGTGAATGTTTCTATGTTATGTTATTACAAAAGTATTCTTTACGGTAAGTCCGGTAAAAGACCGTCTCAAAATTGCATTCGAAAAACAAGAGCTAATTGGAATGTTCGAATTCTAGAATAAAGTTAAAATGTATCGTAAGACTCTTTTCAGGATGCCTGCCGCGGGATTGTCCGAAAAGGTTACCGCTACCCCGGAACATAAAGGGTTAAAGAAAGAACATGGATGGGTTTTGGTCAGTAAAAGTCTGACACTCTCTTCCGCTCCACCCAGAGCAGAGGAGTCATTTGATGATTCCCCACCAGAAAAATAGACCTTTTTCAGGATACAAAGTAACGCTGTGGAAAATAGAAAAGCCATCAGGAAAACGATCATCGGTTGAGAACATTTCAATCGTATGAATGGACGCCAGAAATGAGGTCTATACAAATGGTTTAACCATCGTAAACGGTCTCCACATGCCAACAATACTGTTTAGTCAGCAGCCTCGTTCGAATAAATTCGAATCAATGCAATTTTGTTCTATACCTACAAATTAGTTGGATAGAAAGTTTTACGTAACGCACTTTTAGTGTGTTGCTTTAGTAGTGTGTACTTGGCTTTAGATAGCAATGTCGTTTTTGGATATAAAGGTTATAAATGATAAATAATGTTATTTTTAAGATGCACTTTACGTATTTTGTTTAAAGGATTCCTGTTTAATATAAAGGCAATAACTCAATCTTAGGTGATGAGAAAAATTAATTTGATGTTATTTTATATATAAATACAACCTACCATGTAAATTACTGGAGCGAAAAAATATGTTTTGAAACAAGCTTTTAATGAACTAAAAACTTCTAGATAGAATAGATATTTACTATTTTATTATAGCCTTTAAGATTATCATTAAGTAAGAAAAATATTTACGCGACAAGCTTTTAGGAAATGGTTTTTATTTTTTATTATTTTAATTGTTTTAAATAATTCCTTTTTTATTTTTATACCTATTTCCTGTGCCTTAATTTTACACTTATAGATAGATTCAATTGACATTGCATTCACATGCTATTAAGAAATATATCTCAGACATGCTGGTTTCATCACGATGTTTTCCTTCACTGCTTTTTAAGCAAGTGATAATTATACAAAAAAAAAACAATTAGGCAGACACAAAAAAGGCCTACCTCGAAAAAGGGCCCATCTCAAAAAAATCACAAGGTAACATAATATTGATACCTGGAAAACAAAAAATGTCGTCGAATAGTTTTTTTCCTTTAACTCCTATTATTAACTCAGCAGCACCAGGGTTGGATGTTATATTGACGGCGTTTGTATGAATAATATTAGTTATGCCGATGATATGGTGCTGCTGAGTCCATCGATCGGTGCTTTGAGGACGCTTGTGGCGATTTGTGAGTCCTATGCAGTGGCTCATGGGCTCAAGTACAATGTCACAAAGAGCGAACTCATGATGTTTAAAGCGCGGGACATAAACTATTCAGATGTCCCCAGTGTCTCACTCTGTGGCGCTCATTTGACATGGGTGTCTAAGTTTAAGTACTTGGGTCACTGGGTCACTGAGGATCTTAGGGACAATATAGATATAGAGAGGGAGCGCAGGTCGCTGGCCGTTCGATGTAACATGCTGGTTCGAAGATTTGCACGTTGTACAAATCAAGTAAAGGTAACTCTTTTTAAAGCTTTCTGCCAGTCTTTTTACACGTGCAGTCTTTGGACCAGTTTTACGCAGAGGACGTACAGCGATCTGCGTGTCCAATACAATAACGCGTTCAGGATACTGTTGGGGCTGTCGTGGCGTTGTAGTGCGTCCGGTATGTTTGCGGAGGCGCACACAGACGATTTTTACGCCATAATAAGAAAAAGGACCGCATCCATGGCCGTCCGGCTGCGCACTGCCACTAATAGTCTCCTGAGTGTGTTCCGAGATCGGTGGGACTCCCCTCTGCTGCGCCACTGGGTAAGGATCCACACCAGTTGAGGATGTACCTTTCTTTTTGATTTGTACCTTTCTTTTTCTTTTATAACTAACACTAGTCTTTAAGTAATTTATTTTGTTATACTAACACTATGGACTTGTATCTGAATTAAAGAATTTGAATTAACAAATTCCCCGAACTGATTATATCTAGAGTTGTAAAAACAAATAAAACAGAGATATAATAAATTGTAATTTCCTTGTAATTTCAGGTCTGTCTCATGAAATATGTTGCTAGCATTTTTTTTTTCATAATTTCCATGTCAACGTATATATTTAGAAATACCCTGCGGCTATAGGCTCGTGTAGGTACAGGTATTTATTTATGATTAAGGGAATATGGTCTTTATATCCTTCTTCACGTTTTCTACGAAATTTTACCAAAATTTGTTCAGAGGTTTAGCCATATTATTTCGCTCTAAGAGGAAGGAAAAGAAAAACGATGGATAAACTATGTGAACGATGATGTGACTAGAAAAGTGACTATCGAGATGACGACTACTAGAGAAGTATGGAAAAAAGACGTTGCGCCGACCCCACATAAATTGGAATGAAGGCAAGGCGGTGATACCTAATATTTACCCGTGACAGGCATAATAATAGACACAGCGAAAGACAATGTCGCTTTAGTGCAGTCAGGGGAATTCATCGTCTATCAATTTGACACAATACGTTAATCTATCGAGTTATAGCCAAACCATACAATTATCACAGCATTACGCAAGTAGGAGCGACTGCAGTGACTACGTAATACGAAACCCCTTGGTATGACTGGCTGTCGGATTTTCGGGCTTCTGACTGCCCTATCCACGAATGACAGCTGGGACCACAGAACATTATCTCTTGAGGCACTGACGGGTCTCGATATGTAAAGATGGTCACCCATCCACGGATTAACCTTGGCAAGCGTAGCTTAACCTAATGGATCGGTCAGGTACGATTTAACTATACAATTTCGTTATAGTCCGGCCACCGAGAGAATGCGTTGCCGACACCTGCCATTTGGACACGATTGAACTAATAACGTGTAAACCCGTAAAACAATTCACTAGAATACAATATCAAGTACACAAATACTAACGGTCGTAGGAAGCACATTTTACTACCACGAGTGCAAACAGTCCACGGTGAGAGAACAATTATTTTGCAGGAGTTCAACAATATAATAAGCTACCTAGGGAGGCAAAGAATCATTTAGCTCCCTTCAAAATGGTTGAGCTGAATGATGCTAATCCATGCGTCATGTTCGTGAACGGGCGCCGTCAGTAGGGACTGGTCATCTCTTAGCAGCCACCGGCTCTTTTAACTTTTTAAAAATTCCGAATTGTTTTTTTTTTAATCTTTTAATTATGGACGCTTTTTTACGTTTGCATCGTTCTCACATATATGTTTCAACATCAATGATGTAACCCAGTTTTTGTGAACATATTTTGATTTAAAAGTGTCCATGGAGTTTCTTGCCCGTTCTTCTCCATAGGTACCTAATGCTTTGGAATGGGCAACTAGTTTCATCTTTCTGACTGATCGACCCCTTGACTTGTAATTGGTTTATTTGAAATAAATGCTTTGAGTTTGAAATATTTTCTAAAGTAAATTAAAAAATCACATTTAAATTATTAAACATTTCTATAAACCATAAACAAACTTGCCCTACAGTTACGTTGTTTTATTGTGGCGCTGGGTCTCGCATTCCTCTCGTAAATGTTACAAATTAATTATCACTACATAGTATAAAACAAAGTCGCTTTCGCAGTCCTAATGTCTGTATGTATGTATGCTTAGATCTTTAAAACTACGCAACGGATTTCGTTTCGAATGCAGTTTTTTTTAATAGATAAAGTGTGAGAGTTATATAGAAAAACAATACCAAAATGCTTTGTTTGTATGTCAAAGTTCCTGTTACAATGTATTGAAAGTTCCAAAAAGTAAGTGAAATTCATGTAATTTCTTATTGAAAAATAAATTTATTTAACCTTTAATCACGTTTCCTGTCATACTTAACTGACAGATGTCAGGAACGCATTCTCTCATCGGTCGGAGTGTAACAATTTTCCCTGACTTTACTCAATATTAAATTCATTGACTTAGACATTTACTGCTAGACATAGGTCTGAGAAATGAGGAGCTCGTGGCTAAGTAATAACATCCGCACAGTCGATCCATCAGGTTGAGCTACGGTTGCCGGGGTTGACCGTGGATGGGTGACAATCTTTACACACCGAAACCCCTTAGTGCTTCGGAAAGCACGTTGAGCCGTTGCTCCCGGCTGTCAATTGTGCTTCTTTGACAGTCGTTACAGGTCGTCAGAATCCCGAAAATCTGACAGCCAGTCTTACCAAGGGGTATCGTATCACCCAGTTACTGGGTTGTAGAGGTCAGATAGGCAGTCGCACTATATAAAATACTGGTATTCAGCTGCATCCGGTTAGACTGGAAGCCGACCTCAACATAGTTGGGAAAAGGCTAGGCCGATTGGTAGATCAGAGACAATTTCGTATATTATTATTTATTAAATTCCGTAGTACATACCTACCGACTACCGTAGTCAACCATATAACGGGTATACCAATTAGGCTTTCTTCCAACGTCCCAAAACCAAACTAGTCAAGCTACCTAAATTTCCTAACATGAATGAAGTCTGGTTCAGCCCGATGCAAACTTTATGGCGGGTCGGAACATGAGGCGAGTCTCTGCGCAGTAACAAATTTATGTGTCAGCGGGGGTGAGGGCGGAGGTACTGCGCAGCAAGTAGCGTACTTCAGAGCGGCCATAAAGGTGGACGCGTACTATACGTAGGTACTTTCGTACCTACTTCAAATAGGTAGTTTTGCCCGCATCTTATTACATGGGACTTACACATAACTGGCGACATTTGGGTCTTCTTTTCGTGTGGTTAGTGACTTTTTCCGCTCTGGGTGGAGCGGAAAGGAGTGTCAGACTCTTACTGACTAAAACCCATCCATGTTACTTCCTTAGCCCTTTATGTTCCGGGGTAGCGGTAACCCTTTCGGACAATCTCGCTTACCCGGCAGGCTTGGCCCTAATGGGCTCCTTCAAACTAACCTGGACTGACACCAGGTTAGTCACTAACCACACGAAAAAAAGTATTTATGTTGCCCATAGGCCTTTGACTTAGCTGCTCATGCTGTTGAGAAATACCCCCCAGACATGCTGCTTCTTGCTTAAAATCAGTGAAAGACATTTGGATGTACCACAGATACACTTCTGTCTTACCCTTTAATTAATACAGGCGTGATGGTGTGTGTTTGTGCAAGTATTTATGTTTACGCCGAGCTAGCGCGGCCTCTTCTATGCTATTCAACTTTATTACACCAATTAATGTCATATTTTTGTCGTCTCTTTCAATTAGTGTAGATATTATGGTTTTTCCGGTTTATTAGAGTTCGCTTTGTCTTTGATGACGTCATTTTCAATTCGGACCTACTCAAGTGGCCGTGTTTGTTGAGTTAGTGCAAAAAAGCTGGTAGCCTAGCCCAGTCTTTTAATTCACGAACGATGCAATGGTTTTGTCATTATGGATTTCTGACATGTTTGTCATACAAAATCTATCAAAAACTCATAGCACTTAAACATTCTTATATTAATTTAACCATTTATGCAATCAACTGTTAAAACATGTGATTCACTTTAAAAAAAATCTGTAATACCTTCCTACTATTTTTGTTCAGCGTGTTTCCAAAATTATTTTTGCAAGATATTATAATTTAGCTTCTAATGATATGCAAAGTTAGAATGTTTTTATTATGGGGACCTGCCCCATAGTTACATTAACTCTAAATTAAAAGGCAATGAAGATAAAAAACAATTTATCCCTATTTGATTTATATAATAAGAATTATAATATCCTAACATAAGCAAAAACTTTTAACAAACAAAATATTATGGAGTCGAAACATTCCTCCGCATCGCTGTCGACTGGTTATGGACCCGAGGGACAGGTGGCATTGCCACGTTCAAGTACAATTAGTTCGTGACTGAAGTAAAAGCCAGCTCTTGTTGAAATTAGGTATAGTTTTCAGTATGGGAGTAAAATTTAAATATTTTGTCAAAAAAATAAAACCTTACTTATGACAAACAGGCCAACTATATAGGTAAAACAAGACACTACATACTGAGTCAGCTAAAATACCTTTTGATACCAGAATGATTTAATGTTTTTATTATAATTCATCTTTTACTAAAAATGACACTCACTATTTATATTTCTACCCCCCAAGCAGACTAGCTTTTATAATCCAAAGATAATGTAAACCTCTTTTAAGTATATACAAGCTATACCAAACTGTCAAATTTTCTCAATTGAAAGTGATCCTTATTCTTTTGTATTGAAATTGAAAAACTATCAAATTAATTTGACTGGGTAACTTGATGTGCTGGCCTCTGTATTTACGCACTCAACTGTGACTTAAGAGACACAATAAACTTTCTTTGATATTTAAACAGTTGAGTGCATATTATATTAGTCTAGGACTTTCAAGTGTAACAACGAATAAGGTCAAACTCCTTGGTCTATTGCAAAATTAAAAAATGGTCAACTCCTTGGTCTATTGCTGGTGGTGACCACGAACTACTTTCAACCAGTTGAACCACCATCGACAACCCGTTTATACCAAAGAGTTACTTAAAAAACGTGTATCATTAGGTCGAGAGTAGAATATTTCAGTTTAATGAATGGAAACTCATTCATAGTTAATTGACATTTACTCAACTGTGATGGAGAAGTTTCTTTTGATATTAATGAATAGTCAAACTTTTGATTACTTACTGAAAGAGTTATTGAAGTTTTTGAACACTTACACTGACACACACAGGTTTAGGAACTCAAAAACACTTCAATTCTATTAATTTTACTTTATGTAATCATAATTAGTAACTCACGTAATAAAGTTCGGAAAAATCAAATATTTTTGTCAAAAAACTTTAGAACACTAAAGAAAATTGAGAATAAAGAAAATTCGAAACTTTGTCAAAAGTAGTTTTCAGTCACATTTAAATTAAAACAATACACTGAAACGTGAAATATTTCCTTACATAGTAACAGAAAAAACTAGACGAAATAATGTTGTTAGGAGGAGCACTTTCAAATTTCGAACACCGTGTTCTTCGCGTGAACTTTGTACGGCGACGCGCGGTTCGTCCGACCACCGCGGTCGCTCGAAATCGACTGTACAGCGTGTCCTATAGTTCGCAGCGAGCGAAGAGCTTTGCAGCTACTTATATCGCGCACTGAAAGCACACTCCATGTTTCAGGAAATATTTCAAAACTCTTTCATGAAATGTAGTTCTGTTTTTTTCAATAGACAAGAGAATTAAAACTGTTTGGTCGCTATTCAAACCAAAATAACGATCGAACAGTTTTTATATTGTTATAAAACGAATAATAAAAAAGGAAAATGTTGCATTATGGTTTCGTTCAGAACCGTAGCTACAGAATATTTTAATTCAACAATGCTATTTTTATAAAAGGCCCTTTTGAACGTTACGTAAATAGAAGTCAATGATAAGTCAAATCATTCATTTTAAGCTTACCAACTGTATTAACATTGTTATGGAACGCAATAAACAATTGAGAATGTATTCTAGGTCCAAAAAAGAGTATCGTATAGAGAAGATTGGGGAAGAAACGTATGGTGAAGAATGGTTAAGAAACTCCATAGTTACTCTTTAAACATTTAATATTTACGGGATAAAAAGGGAAACGTAGACAATAAACTAACTATTTGTATGTCAGTACAATCAATTTCGCAACGACGCCGTACAAAAATTCTCCGACGCGAATAATTTTGTTGTACCCACTTTGTGCGACACACTTTTTGCGCATCATTTAATTTTATGTTAGTTCATTTTTCGCAAACATGAAAATGCGCTGCGGATCGTCTGTCATCTGCTTAAGCCCTTATAATGATTAATTGACACATAAAGGATATTTTTTCGCCTCGTTAGTTTGAGCCTAAGTCAAAGTCAAATCATTTATTTCAAATAGGCACAAGAAAGGCTTTTGGAAGGGGCGAATATAATTGATTCTAGTCGCCCCTTCCAAAAGGTCGTTTCTTATGGAAAAGAATGGGCAAGATACTCCACCGTTACTCTTTGAAAATGTTTTGTATACATTAATTGTAAAATGATATGTGAAGACGATGCACCCAGAATAAAAATACTACACCACAAAAGGTGAGTTTCGGGATAAGTGTTGTAGGGTTTTTATCCATTCCAGACTTTTACTGAAAATTTAATTGAAATAGGCTCGCCCTCTATAACATGAACTTATTACATAGTCGACTGCGAATAAAATAACAAATTGCGTCGCTGATAATTTGTCAAACATATATCTAAGATTAAGTTGTTTTTTTTTTGAGGATGGGAAATCATCCAATGACTTCTCCCGCTCTGCGTGGAGCGGAAGGGAGTGTCAAAATCTTACTGACTAAAACACATCCATGTTCCTTCCTTAGCCCTTTATGTTCCGGGGTAGCGGTAACCCTTTCGGACAATCCCGCTTCAAGGTTGTGATGAATAATCGACGCGTTAAAGAAATGTTTTAATAAAAAAACACAAATGCATTTCAAGCGATGTTTTTCAGCGACATTTTCTTTTTATATTAACCTAACAAACCGTGATGGTTTGTGACCCAACGGTGACTGAACAGTTGTGTGAAAATCCGTTGTCATGATATGGGCATGTTATGCGGAGGAATGAGGAAAATGATGTCAGGAAAGTTATGAGTATGAATGAGGATGGCTATACAAGTAGAGGAAGACCAAATAAACGATGGATGGATTGTGTGAAAGATGATATGGCGAGAAAGGGAGTGACTACCGAGATGCCGACTAATAGAGAAGTATGGAAGAAAAGGCATGTTGCGCCGACCCTAAATAAATTGGGATAAGGGCAGGAGAATGATGATGAACAATCACGCTTTGCTCGCCGAAGAGGCTAAGGCAGAGGTGTGCCTATAGTACACTCACAATTCGCCAGTTATGTTCTAAGTCCCATTCAATAGGGGGCGAGCCTATTGCCATCATCCGGGCACAAATCTAGACTCCGGGCTACTAAAAATAAATTTCAGATAAAAAAAACAATTAAAAAAAATTACACTACCTGAGAATCGAACCCGAAACCTCATAATCTGCAGTAGCGCCTGCAACCACTAGACCAACGAGATAGTTATTTCACAATACATTGTTATTGTCATTTTAACCTCATCTTATCGAGTTGGTAGATCAATGCACATAGATTTGATTGTTTTTCCGGCACCCATTTTTAGATCTCCCCAAGTGACCTTGACCTAGATACTGAAGAGAGGTGAAGGGGTAGTACAGTCAGCATCAGACGTATGTAAACAAAAACAAAAGAGTTACGGTTGGTGCAATATATGTATGAACGACTAGCTTCTGCCCGTGACTTCGCTCGCGTGTATGTCGGAAATTAATCCACAGGAACGTACTATTGAGATACATTTTTTTTTTGTATTAACCCAGATTATAATCTATCTCTGTGCCAAATTTCATCTAGATCCCTTCAATAGTTGCGCGTGTAGAACTAATAAACATACAGACATACACACACTCACATACTTTCGCCTTTATAATGTTGATTCGATACGTGTGTGTGAAAACCGGCCAATTGTGAGTCGGACTCTTCAACGAATGATTCCGTATCATATATCTATACTTATAATATTATAAAGAGGTAAAATTTGTAAGTTTGTATGTAGGGGGTAATCTCCGGAACTAATGATCCAATTTTATTTTTTCACTGATAGTAAGCTACATTATTCCTGAGTGCTATAAATTATATTTATATCATACATAGTATTAGCCGAGCTATCGCAATTTTCGTCTAGCAAGTCGGAAAGAAATACCTCCGAAAACAGAATTATTTGCATGTACTGCCTAAACAGTTGTTTAAAATTGAAAGCAATGTATGGCAACCCGGTTCGCCTTAATTATTTCTACAAAAACGTCCGCGACACCATGTTCCTATCTTTTTTAACTTTTATATTTCGTTTTATGTTTTAAAAAAGTATTTTTTCGACTAACTTCTGTTTGGATGATTATTTAAACAACAAAATATCAATTCTTATCAAATTAAATTATTTTATGATCACAAGGACATCACAGAGATAAGATTTGGCCTCCACAGTATTAGCCGCAGACGAAGTCGCGGGCAGAAGCTAGTATTTATTTAAAATGGCAAACTGACTGACTGACTGAGTGTCTGACTGACTGACTGACTGACTGACTGGGTGATGTATGAACGCACAGCCCAAACCAGTAGACCTAGAGATTTGAAATTTTGCACATAGATACTTTAGATAATGTTGGCACTTACTAAGTAAGAATTTTTGTAAATTCCACCCCTAAGGAGGAAAAATAGGGGATGAAAGTTTGTATGAAATATCTTATTCCTTGAGTTGAAACTTAGCCTAAATATTTTTTTAAGTAAATTATAGAGTTTGTAATTTTTTGTTTTTCTAAAGATAAATGGGAGTGACAAAGTTTATATGGATAAAGGGGATTTTTTTTGCGTGTCTTGGTTAACTCAAATTGATACCATAAACACTTCTTTTTATTCTGATATTGCGATATGACAGAACGCCACCCGGACGAAGTCACAGGCAAAAGGTTATAATAAAAAAATCACGCAGATGAAGTGCGAGTAAATTATATTTGTATTGAAATCATAATTTATTCTGTGGTGATGTGAAATGAGATTTTGTTGTAACAACTTTACTAATTATAGAGTACCTTATTCACTGGTAAAGCAAATAACAATTTCGTATAATTTCAAATAAAATGTTACAGCACTGACTATTATACGAAAGTCAAAGTAGTTAGTACATCAAAGGTTTATTCTTGGAAACTAGAACTAGTGAAAGAAACTCAGTGACGACGTTTCACTCAGTGAAACGGTTCGAAACTGTTTCTACCCGATTTAGAAACGATTATGCGGAGAAATAAAATAATATAGCCAACGATAATAGTTCATACAGCCTTTAAATAGAAAGAAATCAAAATGGTTTGTTGGTACAGAGGTCAGCAAGTCAATTCGGTACCCCAGTCTGTGAAAATCCTTCAATAGTCTTGCAACTTTATTGCAAAATCATAAGGTTCATGTTCAATTGAGAAAATTTGACAGTTTGCGCTAGCTTGATGTGCTGGCGTTTGTTCATACATGATCTTTGTATCCCTTATGAGGTACTCTAAATCGTACCAATAACTAAGTATACGTAGTAGTTTAATTTGTATTACCCTTACTTAAGTTAGTCACCTCTTTCTGCGAAGCAGTCATGCTAGTCAAGGAGATGGCGTGATGGTTTTGGGACAAAGCCTTACGTCCCAGCAGCTGCGAGAAACGCTCCGGGCGTCGGGAGCCGCTTGACGACTCCCGGCCACCCTAGGCGCGGGCCTGCGGACGGTGAGTAATGGGTAGCTCACCATTCGATCAGGACCAGGCCTTTGCCGGACCTCGAGTACATGTTCCACGCGCGCCTCAAAGAGATATCAGCATTAGCGAAGGGGCCCCTCAGGGCCGAAGCCGGGTCAGTGGGATTGTCCGGAAGGGTTACCGCTACCCCGGAACATTAAGGGCTAACGAAGGAACATGGATGGGTAAGGATGTGCGTAGGCGTCGCCTCCGCTTCAAAGCACAGTCTGCACCTCGTTGTGCCGAATAAGGTAGCCTTTGTTTTAATTGTTTTCGTTAAAGCCTAAAATCAACAGAAACTATGGCTATCAATAATGATAATGATTATGAATGCGTTTTCAATTGAGATTATAGTAGGTACTAAATTGATATATGATATGATGGAGTGCCAGCCAAATTAATAAATTAAGCTGGCACTCGATCATATCAATCAATCTCTATTACACGTGGCTCGTGGCTGTACTATAATACTAAACCACATGGAAAATTTATTATTCAAGCAGAAAGTTAGGTTCATAGAATGTCTATATATTTTTTTTAACGTTTTATTATGTATTCGAAATACAGTTTGAAATTTATCAAACAACATAGGATAATTACATATTTACATTTTAAATCTAAATATTCATAATAATATGTACAGAAATAATATGTATAATAATCAAAGAGCAAAAACGTATTTTTTTTGTTTCCGCAAGGGGAAAACTTACCTTAACGATCAATTATCATCATTCTCCTGCCCCTATTTCCCAATTAATTTAGGGTCAGCGCAACATGTCTTTTTCTTCCATACTTCTCTATTAGTCGTCATCTCAGTAGTCACTCCCTTTCTAGCCATATCATCTTTCACACAATCCATCCATCGCATCTTTGGTCTTCCTCTTCTTGTAGCCATTTACAATCATACTTAAACGATGAATTATATTGCACAATATCAAAAATTGTGCAATGTGTTGTGAAAAGGCCAGTGTAGCACGCGAAATTCAAATTTTCTTACGTTTTTTGCAATTTGCAAGTCAGTATTAATTTTCTATCAATTGATCAAAATATCATTCGCGGTCATGGCAAGTACGTGTTTATAGAGCTATTATCAATAAAATTATCTATACAATCCCCTTGAATGAATATTTACATAACATTGGGGTGCAATCAAATGTTAACGAAGAGAGTTAGGATGATTGAGTCGTAATTGTTTGAATTTTAATGATTGTAATTATGTAAATATAAACAGACGCCAGCACATCAAGCTATCCCAAACTGTCAAATATTCCCAATTGAACATGAACCTTGTTCTTTTGAGGTAAAGTTGAAAATCTATCAAAGTAATTTGACAGATAGAGGTAGCTTCATGTGCTGGCCTCTGTACTTGTCACGGTCACGAATGACGTTTTGATCAACATAATAATAATAATAATAATTTATTTCAAGTACCAAGACTCATAGTGTTAGTAACAATAAAATACTTAAAACTATATTATGTCATCATCTAACATACCTGAATTGCGGTCTGTGAGCCGCCATCCAGTAATGTATTATAGGGCCATCCACCCTGCTGGCTATAGCAGCCACGAGGCTGTAGTTGGGGCTGTCGCGCACCCGACGCATCAGTGATGCGATTCGCAGACGCAGCAGTGAACCGAAATCCGAAACGCGTGCGTCCGCAAACATCCCCGACGCGCTACAGAAGCGCGGCAACCCCAGCATTACCCGGAACGCATTATTATATTGGACTCGTAGGGCATTATACGAGCCCTGTGTATAACTGACCCACAGTGCGCACGTGTACAGCGACTGACAGTAGGCCCTGAACAGTGTTATTTTTACCTCCCCCGTACACCGTGCGAACCTGCGGGCCAGCATGTTACACCTGACAGTCAATGCCCTACGTTCCCTCTCCAAATCGGCGTCATCCGACAGTCTATCGGCGACCCAGTGTCCCAAGTATTTGAAACGAGTGACTCTTTTTAGCGGACCTCCGCCCAAAGTAACCAGTGGAACAATGTCGTATATTTTATTTTGGGCCTTAAACACTAAGAGCTCGCTTTTGGTCGAGTTGTACTTGAGGCCATGAGCCACCGCATAGTCTTCACAAATTCAGAGGAGCCTCCTTAACGCACTGATGGATGGGCTCAGCAACACCATATCATCCGCGTAACTAATATTATTAATACATTGCCCGTCAATGGAGCAACCTATTTGGGTGTTGCTGAGCTCACATATCAGCCGGTTCATATACAGGTTAAAGAGCCTGGGTGAGCTAAGCCCCCCCTGCCTCACGCCGCACTCCAACCTGTACGCATCTGACATCGGACTCGGGGCTGGCTGGGTCGCTCCAACACTGACTGTATAAGTACATCCGTGGTGGGGAGACCCTGGCTGCCAGGCACTTCTTCTCCTGCAACCGAGCGGGTGGGCAGGTTGCGGATAGCCCAACTCCGGTTGTGGGGCTGATGCGCAAGCAGCCGGCCCCGCATCCGGAGCGTCTCGGTTTTGAGATCCCGGACAAGAGAAGTTCCTTAGAGCCAAATCCCAGACCCTAAGGTAACCTAAGCACCCTCATCCCATGCTCCTTCCCTCAACTGAACCATCCTACCCACAATCCATACTTCCCATCTATCCATAAACCCGCATGCCAGATCCCGGGCATACGGTGACCCCAAACAACCCAAACCCACACCCAAACACCATCCCTCCCACTCCTGCATCCTGTCGGTCCCAGAGGAAGGGCAACCTCGATTCCAAAAAAGCCCACCCCCTAAAAAAAAAACAAAATGCAAGCGGACAAAAGCAAACGTACCCAGGTGGGTCCCGGCCAAGCCGGGGAATCCCACACCGCTCCGGCGGTCAGCCCCCATCGTATTCTGGGGGGGGCATCTTCTTGTGATTTGGAGCCGCGCTCTTTAGCGCGGCTGGCTGCTACTTTAGCGCCCAGCACGCAGGCAGCGACCAACGCGCCAAATAATAACACCCAGGCAGCGACCAACGCGCCATTACCATCCACCTCGGCAGCGACTAACGCGCCACAAACCCTTCCCTCGGCAGCGACCAACGCGCCAATATCCTCATCCCCGGCAGCGACCAACGCGCCAACACCAGCAACGAGCTGTACACCCCACGCTGGCCTCTGGCAACAGAGCATCGTGAGGAACAGTATAAAAAACCCAGACCAAGACCAGAACAGACAGACGGGGAGTAAGGACGGACCCGGCTTCTCTGGCAGGAAACCAGGCGACCGAAAGCGCAAGACCCGCGAAGGCTTCGGTCAGCGCGAAGCGCGATCGGCCGCCGCAGAGGAAGTACGCGACCAGCCGCAAGTACGCGAAGGGGCAACCCAGCGCGAAAAACGGCCGGACGCGGAAACACGTGACCAGCCGCTAATCCGCGAAGGGGAAACTCAGCGCGAAAAGCGACTGGACACAACCAAACGCGACCGAACGCTAATCCGCGAAGGGGAAACCCAGCGCGAAATGCGACCGGACGCGGTACCGAGCGGGCTCGGGCAAGTACGCGAAGGGGCAACCCAGCGCGAAAAGCCCCAGCAAGCACCAGAGCACACCGGAGCCGTTACTCGCCCCAAAAACACGGACAGGATACCAGACAGACCAAGGAGGCCAAGGGGTAGGCGGGCTGGAACCGCAGTCGCGAGGACGCTGCCGGCCACTACCACCGCGGCTGGCACCTCTAATCCGCAACCTGGACCAAGTGGTACAGTACCGGCGAAGAGGTTGCGCCCTGACGACACAGCTTCACCGTCAACGCTACAGGGGGACGCCAAGCGAGTGAGAGTCCACTCCGCTCAAGGGGAGCAGAGAACCTACGCGCGAGCCACGAAGGACATTCCGGCGCGGCTGGCCGTAGCGATCTGCTTCCCTCCCCCCTCCAGAGACTTGACCAGAACGGAAGCCGAATACATAAAGACGCAACTGGAACATCTGATGATGGACACCGACTCAACCACACCACTTCCCGCCTTCCGCGGCTACCCGCGTGTGGCGGAAGGCACCGTGCAGCTGTGGTGCGAAGACGAGAATGCCCTGACCTGGCTTAGCCAGAACGTACCAAAAATAACGCTCCCTGACATCGACCTTCCCCTCTCAGTTGTGAAGCAGTCTGACGTGCCCACCCGTGTCCGCGCCTCGCTTTTTGTCCCTAGATACAAGGGTGACATAGCGCGTCTGCAGAGTATTCTGATACGCCAGAATACTTGGTACGACATCGCCAGGTGGTCACTGTACAGGGCAACTACCGTCGGTGGCGACAACTATGGGACGTACCTGACCCTTGGATTGCCACCGAAGGAAGCTGAAAGAGTCCTGGCCCGGGAGCGCCGGGTATCGTACCTACTCGGGTCGATATACGTGCGCTTCTGGCCCAGGGCCCTACCCTCAGACTCCCAACCCGACGACGAAAACCCGACGCCGACAACACTGACTACCATAAAGACGGACGACACGGACATGGTGAAGTTAGAGGAGGTCATGGCCCGTGCGGCCATGGCTGACGAAGAGGACGCCATCCCACCCGAATCACCTGGCTGGAACGAACGGCTGCTAGCCTCGTCGCCAGGCGACCAACACGCGGACGCCTACAGGGAGGAGGACGCGGAGAAATCCACGGATGGATCCATCTCCGACTAACCCCACCCCACCACCACCGTCGCCCCTAAACATCATCCAGACCAACCTCCAGCATAGCCAAACTGCCACGGCCAGCTTACGCAGGGCACTGGAGGAAAACCCCCAAACAATCGCACTGATCCAGGAGCCGTGGATCAGGAACAACAAGATATGCGGCCTCGGTAACATCGGAGGTAAGATAACCCTCAACACACACAACCCTGACAAACCCAGAACCTGTATCTACACACCCAAACAGGTTCCTATCACACCACTCACCCAATTCTGTTCCAGAGACCTGACAGCCGTCAGGCTCCAAACGGACAACAACGTCCCAGACGTTGTACTGGCTTCAGTATACATGCCTGGCGAAGACACAACATGCCCACCAAAGGAAATGGCCGACTTGGTGCAACACTGCGAGCTCACCAAGATGGACCTCATCATCTGCACCGATTCGAACGCTCACCACCCGCTCTGGGGTAGTGACGCATCAAACACCAGGGGAGAGGTATTATCCACATATTTATTCTCCACTAACCTTAATATTATAAACCGTGGCTCGGAACCCACCTGGGTCACGGCTCGAGGTCAAACAATAATAGATTTGACACTAGCCACAGAATCTGCTACAAAACTCATCACAGGCTGGCATGTGTCGAACGAACCATCCTGTTCTGATCACAGGAGAATCCGCTTCACACTAGCCACAAATACACCAAAACCTGAACCCAAGCGAAACCCGCGACGCACCGATGTCCCAGGATACAAACGTCTCCTAGCTTCCATGCTAGCCAGACATGTAGCGCAAACACCCATAAGGGACCAAGCACACTTAGAATACACTGTTTCAACACTATCTAGATACCTAACCGAAGCCTACCACGCATGCTGTAAGCTAAGGGCGCCACAAACAAGCAGTCAGAGGACGCCTTGGTGGAACGCCGAACTCAGCAAACTCAGAGACACACTACGCAAACAATTCAACAGAGCCAAAAACACCAGACTACCGGAAGACTGGGAACTATACAAAGAAACCCAATACACGTACAAAAAACAAATCAGAACTGCCAGGAGAACAGCATGGCGGAATTTCTGTGAATCCATTGAAACAAACAACGAAGCCGCCAGGGTAAGGAAAATCTTATCAACAGATCAGAACCAAACCCTGGGTGTGTTGATAAAACCGGACAAATCATACACATTAACAGACCAAGAAACATGTAGGGTCCTCCTCGAGACCCACTTCCCGGACTGCAGACTCCTAGAGGACAAGGAATGGGAAGCAGAACCAGAATGGACCCCAACAGACCTAGACTGGTCCAGAGCCCACAAAATAGTCACAGCAGAGCGGATAAGGTGGGCAATCGACACCTTTAAACCATATAAGTCTGCAGGGCTGGACGGCATCTTTCCAGCCCTTCTGCAGTGGGGACTAGACCAAGTGACACCATGGCTGGTAGAGATATACCAAGCCAGCATAGCACTCAAATATGTACCTCTCGCATGGCGAGAAGTGAAAGTCATCTTCATACCCAAACCGGGTAAGACCGACTACACACAACCCAAAGCTTACAGACCAATAAGCCTCACATCATTCCTACTGAAAACCCTCGAGAGACTCTGTGATAGGTACATCCGAGACGGACCTCTCAGAGTAAAACCACTACACAAACAACAACATGCATACTCCGCAGGCAGATCAACGGAAACCGCGCTACACAGCGTGGTTTCCAAGATCGAATGCGCAGTGGACCACAAATGCTCGTCCCTGGCTGCCTTCATCGACATAGAGGGCGCCTTTGATAAAACCACTTTCAAAAGCATCAACATGGCCCTCAACAACCACAAGATAGACCCAACCTTGAACGGCTGGATCATCAATATGCTCAAAATGAGAGCTGTACAACTTACAGTAAACGACACCACAAGAGCCATCGTAGCGAAAGGATGCCCGCAAGGGGGCGTCCTCTCACCGCTACTATGGAACCTGGTCGTTGACAGCCTCATAAAAACACTCAACGAAAAAGGCTACTACACAGTAGGCTACGCCGACGACATAACCATTATAATAAACGGCACACATGAAAACACACTATGCAACCTCATGCGCCAAGCCTTGAAAATAGTAGAGGACTGGTGCCACAGACACCAACTATCAGTGAACCCAACGAAGACCGAGCTGATCCTCTTCACCAAAAAAAGGAAAATGGCCACACTACAACTACCCCGATTCTTCGGAACAACCCTAAGCCTATCAACTGAGACCAAATATCTGGGAATCTTTCTGGACAGTCAGCTGAACTGGGCAAGGCATACTAAACATATGATCACAAAAGCCACCATATCACTGTGGCAATGCAAACAACTGCTGGGCAGGAACTGGGGTGTTAAACCCAAAATCACACACTGGCTATACGCCACGGTCATCCGACCAACCATCACATATGGCTCACTAGTATGGTGGCCCAGAACAAACTTAAGCACAACCCAAAAAGAACTTGAGAAACTGCAGCGACTTGCTTGCGTAGCTATTACTAGCTGCATGAGAACAACGCCTACAGCTGCCCTACAGGCGATGCTAGGACTGCCGCCTCTACACCTCATTGTGCGAGAGGAGGCAACCATGGCCGCCTTTCGGCTAAACATAGCAGGAACCCTAAGTAAAGATTCCAGAGTAAAGCACACACGGGTAAGGGATGACGCAATCAGACATCAACCAATGCTAGCGTCACCCTGCGATAGAGCCCCAAAACAACACCAATTTCAAAAACACTATGAAATATCACTTATCGAAGAACAGTGTGACTACTCTGGTCCAGAAGAACTAAGAGTATACACCGACGGGTCCAAGACCGACTCCGGAAGCGGAGTCGGGGTGTTCTCACGAGACCTTAACATACACATATCCAGCCCACTGGGCAAGCACAACACCGTCTTCCAGGCGGAGTGTGTGGGCCTCATACAGGCGGCACACGCTATAGAAGCCAGGAAAGTCACCGATGCGCAAATACGCATAGTTTCCGACAGCGCCTCGGTCCTGCAATCCCTAAAGAAGCAACACCACACCTCAAAACTAACACTAGAATGTCACAACGCACTAGAACGTATATCAGTACTCTACCGCAACAAAGTGACACTACAATGGATAAAGGGGCATAGCGGATCACTAGGTAACGACGCAGCTGACGAGCTAGCGAGGAGAGCCTCCAGTACGCCAGCCTGCGGACCGGAACCCATCATACCCATTCCCTTCAACCAGCTACGCAGATGGCTACAAGAAATCACACACACACAAGCGGAGAGATGGTGGACCTCGTCACCGGGCTGCAGGCAATCCAGGGAGGCCATGCCATCCCTGGATAAAAGGTTAACCAGACGGCTGCTCCGCCTGAACAGAACCGGCCTGCGCCTGATGACGGGGACCATCACGGGACACTGCTCACTAAACAAACACTTCCACACAATAGACATAACGGACAGTCCTCTGTGCAGGGCCTGCATGGAGGCTGAAGAAACCGTTGCGCACGTACTCTTTGAGTGCACAGGAGTCACACAGATTAGGACACAAACCATTGGAACACCTAAATCTTTTACAGAAATATTACACAGACCAGGAGACGTCATCAACTTCTGGAAGGAGGTGGGCTGGCTGGAATAACCGCCACAGGCCGCCATGGCCCACGCACAATGGTCCGCCAAGGACTGAGTGCGGAAACCAAAGCCTCAAGAAGAAGAAGAAGAAGACGCATCTGACATGGCACCTGCCCATCTAACGTAATTGGACTGGTTGCTGTACCAGTACTTCAGTACAGCAATCAGTCTAACAGGAAAGTTAGTGTCATGGGAGAGTTTCCTCCAGAGGCAGTCATAGGATACTAAGTCGAACGCCTTGGAGAGGTCCAGAAAACACGCATAAACAGGTGTTTTCCTTGCTGCATAGTATTGGACAGTATGCTTGAGACAGAGGATCGCTGTATCAGTCGACAAACGGGGCCTAAACCAAAATTGGGTGTCATGTAAGGTGATATACTTATCCAACTGCCTATCAATCAGACCGTCCAACACCTTCGCAACAATGGTCGCCAAGGAGATAGGCCTGTAGTTGCTCTTGTCACTCGCGTCTCCAGTCTTGTTCTTTATTACAGGAACGACAATAGAAAACCATAAAAACATAAAACCTGACTCTGATCTTACAAAAAACTTAAGGAAATTTGATTTTCACGAGCTACCCTTTTGTTTTTTTAGGGTGGATAATCATCAAATGACTCCTCAAGCTCTGGGTAGAACAGAAAGGAGTGTTAGACACTTACGGACTAAAACCCATCCGTGTTCCTTCCTTAGCTCTTTATGTTCCGGGGTAGCGGTAACCTTAGGCAATTCCGCTGACCGCCGGCATCATCGGCCTTCTTTTATGCCCCTTCTTTTATGCTGATATCTCTTTGCGGCGTGCGTGGAACATGAACGCGCCATCCGGCACGGGCCTGGTCCTGATCGAACGGTGAGCTACCCATTACTTACCGTCTGCCGGCTTTTCTTCAATCTTGTGCTGCATTGCCTGCGTCTCCTTCCACATATAACCAGTCAGCCTTATAAGGAAGAGTGAGCAGGTATCTTTTGGCTTCAAACTCGTTTAATTTCAGACCTTACCCTTCGCTTTCCATGAGGCAAAATCCAGGTAAAGAGGAGGTACATTTTGCAATTTAAAAAAACAGGAAAACACCGTTAAAACATTACCAGGTTCCTATACTAGAGCTCCTAAATTGGTTAGCACGGTGAAGTTGCAAGCTCAATGATACGCTTGAACGCTCCAGTGGCGCTGCGCTCAAAAATTACGACCATAGATGCGATGTTGCTAGCGTTCCAAGTAGAAAAAAAGTGTACCAGGAAAGTAAATAAAAACTGAATTTGCAACGGTGTATTTTCGTATAAATTATGAAATAATCTGCCGATGTTTTTCCTTTGAAAAGGTAAGGTGGCTCTTTGAAAATATTTCAGGAAGTTTTTGGGGACGCCTTTGCTTAGCATTGGGTCAGTGTAGGCGATAGATAGATAGATATAAATAAAAGGCGAAAGTAAGTTTGTTCATTCGTTTGTTACCTTTTCACGCCTAAACCACAGAACCGATCACCCTAAAACTTTTTATATACGTTGTCAAGTGTACAAAAGCGGACATAAAGTAACTTACATTTCGAAAAATAGTACTATTCCCGAGGAAAACAACAAAAACGTTCTTAAGATAATAGATGGCGCCACGTGTCATTCGAACCATGATTGAATTTTAATATTAATAAAGACCTGAATTGATTGTCAAATTACAAATTAACGTGAGCTAAGCTGCGCGCAAAAGCTAGTTACAAAGAAAAACAACGCTGTCTAAAAAACTCCTTAAGGAAAAATCATTTCGATACGCTCGCTGACTTAACGTGTTATTCGTCTTTTAGTGAAACCACGCGTAAAATACGTTTTCATAGAAATCTACTCAAGTTCGCTAGCTGTTGCGAGAAAGTACTACAGAATTCATAGTACTTTGTTTAGCAGAAGATAAGAGGATCAGGCAATATGGGAATTTGTTGGAGATAATAATAAATCTAGAATAAAGTCTACAGCTTAAGATGATAAAGCGTGGAACGAAGTAATAGCAACAGCGGAGGGGCGTAGACCCCGCGACGTGTTCGAAACAAAAGAGCGACGATAATTGACTGAATGGTGGAGTGAATGGTTCTTATTCCATTTACAATCTTTTGCCTAAAGCCTCGGAGGCTTTGCAGATTATGCATACTTTGCCTACCTCAAAATTTTCACTGAGTGCTTTGTGGCAACTACCAGACGTGGCTATTAGATGCCAATTTCACCGATGAACTTTTATGACCTGTCAATGTCAATATTCAACAGAATTTTAATGACACTGATTGTTATGCGGGATTGTTCGATATGGTTACCGCTACCCCGAAACATAAATGGCTAAGGAAGGCACATGGATGGGTTTTAGCCAGTAAGAGTCTGACATTCCCTTCCACTCCACCCAGATTGGGACGAGTCAATTGATGATTTCCCACCCTCAACCCAAAAAAAAACCCTTAACGAATTGACTACCGAAACGCAGATCTACGCTAGACACAATGGCTTTTTAATTGTATCTGTAGTTACAATACGAAAGGTTCAGTGGGAGTCAGTGGGATTGTGTGAAAGGGTTAACGCTGCCCTGGAACACATAGCGCTGAGGAAAGAATATAGATGGATTGTAGTCAGTAAGAGTCACTGACACTAATGTCCTTCCGCTCCAACTACAGCGTCGGAGTCATATGATGAATTCCCGTCCTTATAAACAGCCCATAAGCGGGGTGCATAGTGGTGTGACCGATGTACTGCCAATTCTTGGTCTCGAGTTCAAACCTAAGGTACGCACCACTGACTTTTTGGAATCAAGTGCGTATTGTATAATTATCACTTGCTTAAAAAACGGTGAAGGAAAACATCTTGAGGAAACCGGCATGCTTGTGAGATATTTCTCAGCATGTGGGAGCTAAGTCAGAGGCCCATGGGCAGCATAAAAACTCACACAAAAACTGACACCAAGTCAGTTACTAACAAGGAGAAAGACAGTAGAAGTGGGGCTTATATGCTGATCGCGTTCAATTTCATTGCATTGGTGAAATTCGCTCCAAGTCTGAACCGCCCCGGTTCAGCCAAGTCTCGTTGAGCGACCTACCAGGGACCTAATATTTATCATTCATAACACGTTTCCTCGCACAATGGGTGCCTCTGATTATATAACGACAAGCTTTTCCTACGGCTTAGCTTGCTTGCAAAAAACTTTATTTTTATTATTTATCTTTATTTAAGGTATAACCCATAAGTTTGTTAGTATTCCTTAACCTATGTTAGTAAAACAGACTAAAACACAATAACTTAATTCCGCCACCTCACACAGACACCCGGCAACTGTACATACACTGCGCACAGGTGCCCCATAAGGCGGCCTTTAGTCTTACTAGCAACAATGCTCAGAATACTACTGTGGCTGCTCCGCATCCGACGCAATAGTGAAGCGGATCTTTTACGAAGGATCGTAAAGAAGTCGTCTGTACGCGCTGCTGTGAACATCCCTGAAGCGCTACAGAAACGAGGCAGCAAGCAGTATCCTAAAAGCATTGTTGTATTGCACACGCAGGGCATTAAACGTTTTCTGCGTGTATCTGGTCCACAGATTGCAGGTATAAAAGGTCTGGCTTTAAACTACGTCTTATCGTTCACCACGATATCAGCTGGATAAGATTGGCTTAAAGGAACTGCTTGTATGTGTAACCTTCTCGTTTATATAATAATGAGAGTTCGTTACCTCAATCAAACTTCCTAGCCCACCTCTGGGGTCGGCTGCAATCTCTTCTGTAAGTTTTCGAAGTAAGTATTACTTGGTAAGCGGGATTGTCCAAAAGGGTTACCGCTACCCCGGAACATAAAGGGCTAAGGAAGGAACATGGATGGGTTTTAGTCAGTAAGAATCTGACACTCTCTTCCGCTCCACCTAGAGCGGTCTACCTACATGGGGAGAGCGTCAGGAGAGACTTGATCCTGTTCGAAAACATCCGGCTACAACTCGCTCCGTGGAAACCTCTTCGGATCGCGAAGCACACCTCAGCGTATTTACGCATCTACATCCAGGTCCGTTAGAGACCAGTGAAGAAAATGATGCGCGACTGACCGCTGATCGTGAACGTCATGCATTGTCTCGCGAGTTGGAGACGTTCACAGATAGAAAATTACGCTTGAGTTTTCAACGTATATTACGTACACATCGAATTTGAGGTCTCTAGAGACAAGTGCGTAACGTGATGCGCGACTGACGTCTGATCGTGTTTCAGATCTTCGATTTTGACGACCCCATGGTCGCTGGCATAAGCAACAGGATCCACGTACGAAGTCGCGGGCAGATGCTAGTATCTAATAATGTTAGTAAAATTGCTTCAGGTTTGCTTATCATGTATTTCCCTGAAGTGTCAATACAGCGTCTATCGCATACATAACATTTTTAAACGAACGCCGTCAATAACGTGTTCGCTCAAAAATGTTTGAAAACTCAATATTTTAAAGTGACTTTAGCTTTAGCTTGTACAGAGGCCAGCACATCAAGTTACCACAATCTGTCAAATTTCTTTGATAGATTTTCAACTTTATTGCAAAGACATAAGGTTCATTTTTAATTGAGAAAATTTGACAGTTAGGGATAGCTTGATGTGCTAGCGTCTGTACCTACTTATTATTTATTTATTTATATAACATACAAGTATCCTTACAGGTTAGACAAAATGCGATATTGTAGCACACTTAAAATTTTTATAGTCCACTGTTTTTTACCATACTAGCTTCTACCCGCACCTTGGCCTGTCTGGATGTCGGAAATTGTTACGTTATTGGAGTTTTAGTAAAGATCCCTTTTTTTTTTAAAAATATAATCAAGCCTTTGTCACCCAAGAATAGTGTACCATCCAAACAGTGAAATAATTTTTCAAATAGGTTCAGTAGTTTCAGCGCCTATTCAATGCAAAAAACAAACAATCAAACCTTTCCCCTTTATAATATTAGTATAGACTTAGATTATAATTTAAGAGTATAGATAATAATTATACTCCACGTTCTCAATTTCATGTTCTTCAAGCCAAATAGATGGTTTTGTTTTTTAAATAGAAACGATAATTCTGCAATAATTTGAAAATAGAATGAACCTATTTCCTTGCAGAAAATAACAAATACATTTTAAAAATAGAACTATAATGCTTTGGAACGAATTTATAAGCGCTTACTTTTTTCGTCAGTTATTGTCGGGTCGGTATTAAACCTTTTTAGTGAGAACTTCTCAAGCCAGTATTTCTTTGGTTAATTGGAGAAAAGGAGAAAAGTGTTATTAAAATTTTATTCAAGAAATTTGCCGGAAGCCATTTCTAATGATTTTAATGAATAATTTAAAGTTAACCCACTGACATAAAAGGTTTTATTAAGCTTTCGTAAACTAGTTAATGTTATGTAGACGTGCAACGGGTAGGTAAGTATGAGGAACATGATAATATTGAACTTTTTAACCTAATTTGGACGGAAAGTAGGTACTCTGAATACAGGAAAGAGCAAATTTTACTCATAGGAGGCATTCCTTAATTATTAAATATAAATGCAGAGCTCAAACTCAAAGCATTTATTTCAAATAAACAAATTAAAGACACTTTTGAATTGACAAGTGGTCGGTCAGACAGAAAGATGCAGCTAGTTGCCCATTCCAAAGCACCTGTGGCGAAGAACGGGCAAGAAACTCCACGGACACTCTTTTAAATCAGAATATGGTTACGAAATATTGGTTAAATCGTTCATGTTCAAATAAATGTGAGAACGATGCAGAACGCAAAAAAACGTCCGTAATTAAAAGACTAAAAAGCGAACTATTCCAAAATTAAAATAAATTTTAAAAGATCCGTGGCAGCTAAGAGATGATCAGTCCCTACTGGAAGCACTCGTTCACGAACATGAAGCATTCAGCTCAACTATTTTGAAGGGAGCTAAAAAGCAAACAACAGAGACATTCGAAAAAACAGTTTTCTTGCCCATTGACTCCCGCATTCATTTCTTGACGCTTGGCTATGGATCAAACTCTGTAATAAAAATCTTTTAGTACTATTGTTTTTCCTTTTTGTATTTTTTCTTTAAGACATGCCACTGTTATCGTGAGCGATCAAGCTAAAATTGCTTTTTCGCTGTTGTATCGGATTTGAGAAGATTATTTGGTTGGATAAAATATTCGACTTTAAAAAACCGTTGTTTTATCATGACAAACAGACACTTCAATTTTATTTTATGTTAAGCTTGGGTATTGAGGATCTCGTGGCTAAGTGCTTACAGCCGCCAAGTCGTTCAGGTTAAGCTAGGCTATCTGGGGTTGGCCGTGCATAGGTGACCATCTTTACATAACGAGACTCCTCGGTACCTCGGAAAGCACGTTAAGCTGTTAATCCCGGCTGTCATTTATGCATCTTTGACAGTCGTTACTGGTCGTCAGAAGTTCGTCGCTCCATGTAAAATACTGGTATTCAGCTGCATACGGTTAGACTGGAAGACGACCCCAACATAGTTGGGTAAAGGCTAGGCAGATGATGTTAGCTTGGGTATTAACCCTGTTAAAACAATTGCATGAGATAATTAAGAAAACGATTAAGTATTATTATAAAGGCGAAAGTTTGTTCGGTGTGTTTGTATGTTTGTCTCTTCTTCACGCTCAAGTGGCTGAACGGATCTGGATGAAACTTGGCACAGAAGCAGTTCATGACCTGGATTAACACATAGGATATCTTTTGTCCCGGTAGCACGTTCCCGTGGGATAATTTTCGGCCACCACGTGGGCAAAGCCGTGGGCAAAGACTATTTCTACAAAAAAGATATACCAACTTCCACCCTACCTTCCTATCATCCCATGCCAATTTTTTATCCTACATATAAGAAGTTTACCATTATTTTCTGACTTTTCTCTTTGCGAGCGGAAACACATTCCTAAGTGCAGGAAAGGCTTCAGTAGTAAATATCTCTCGTTTTGCATTAGTATATCAAAGACTTTGAAAGTTATGGTCGAGCAATAATAGTAGTTTTATGTACGACGACTGGCTACTGCCCGCGACTTTGCCCGCGTGGACTATTATTATTAAAATTACTGAAGTGACTCCTTATATCATCAGAATCGGTCTAACCGTTTCGGAGATTACTCGGAGCAAACAGAGAGAAAGACATAAATTAAAATTTTCTTTTTTATGTATCTAGTGTACATATACTTTCATTATTTGTATTTAGTAAATACCTAATATTTTATCATTACAAACAGACACTTTAATTTAATTCTTTGTACAGACACCAGCACATCAAGCTATCCCAAACTGTGAAATATTCCCAATTGAACATGAAGCTTAATCATTTGTAATAGAGTTGAAAATCTATCAAAGAAATTTGACAGAGAGGGATAGCTTTATGTGCTGGCCTCTGCGCATGAATATGGTTTAAGAGTAGGCACTTAGACTCACTAGACACACATTAAAACTTTACCTACCTTTACAGTTCTGCGAGAATTCGGTAGCTTTTTTCATTTGATCACAATACTTTTTCAGAAATCAATCTAATTGATTGCTCGTAAAAAAAAAGGTTAGTGCTCCATTAACGTGAAGAAACATCTGTGAGTGCGGCTGTAAGACTCTTTATCTTAATTATCCATCAGTGTAACAACACGTTTCATTGCTAACAACTAAACTCAGCTGGATTCTGTCGTGGAATGGCTGCCATTCGTCCTAATGGTGCGCCTACACGGGCAACTGAAGTTGCTCAACACTTGACAGTTGCGACGATCAATGACGTCACGGCATTCAAATTCATTTATTAACTATTTATTTATTTTATTATTATATTTATTTTATTTATTTATTATTCATTTTTTTTATTATGAACATACTGTGATGTTTTATAAAAATATTTGGTCCATCCTATGTTCCACCGAAAGGCACCAAGGCAAGGTAATGTCACTGGTAAAATCAATTATAAAACTACACAAATCTCATAAAATACAAGTGTCAGCAATGTTATAGTTGTCAAAATAAAATTAATTAAAAAAAATATGTAGAAAAAAAAATGTCATGAAATAATACAATGGCAACAAAATTAAAATTACATTAATTCATTAGATGCTATATCATTTACGGATTCATGTGCGTATTGTAAAATTATCACTTGCTCAAAAATCGATAAAGGAAAACTTTGTTAGGAAACCGAGAGATATTTCTCAATAGTATGTGAAGCTAAGTCAGAGGCCCATGGGCAGCATAAAACTCTGACACTAGGTTAGTCACTAACCACACGAAAAGAAGAAAATCAGTTCTATGGCTAATATGACCGGTCCATTGCTACTTTAGCTGTAGCAATTGTTGCCAGAGATATCTTCACACTACACGACCTTTCGCTGAAAATCTGCGCTGGGGCTCTGCACCATTATATTTTTATGAGCGATAACTGTATATTTCCCCCACTTGTTCATTTGTGTTTGTATTCTTTCTGTGCGTCATGTTTGCCGCAAATAAACGTTGCTTTTCATTTTTTCTTTCTTCTTACCGTGCAAGCGATCTAAACAAGCCCTCTTCTGTAAGTTTTTTAAGTACGAATTACTTTGCATGTGAAAGTCAACTTATGCAAAGTTTATTGTTTACCTAAACTTCGTTTAATAGCTGTTAATGAAGTAGCGCTATCACCATCATCATCTGCCTAGCCTTTTCCCAAGTATGTTAGGGTCGGCCAGCAGTCTAAATAAATGCAGCTGGATACCAGAGTTTTACATGGAGCGACGGCCTATCTGACCTCCATAACTCAGTTACCGGATAACACGATACCGCTTAATAAAGTGGCTCTATATCGCTTCAATAATTCCTCCACAATCTCCATGTTGCGGGCAATCAAAAATTGCTGAAAATGTTGCTCGTGTGTCTGCAGCTTAGAGTCTATAATCCTCCTTAATTTAACTACACATGTACTACTAAATCCTATTCACGGTACGACTATTAAAACGTCGTAAAGTCGTCGACTGATCTGCGACAGTACGACAGCTGAAATAACAGTAAAGTTTATAGCAGTGCTGTTTTGTTTCGTCGATTGAATCGTGGTGTTGATAGCAATCTTGTTTGTCTGGGATAAAACATCTCTTGCGTAGTTTTTACCCAACTATATTGGTATCGGCTTCCAATCTAACCAGATGCAGTTAAATATAAGTAATTTACATGAAGCGACTGCTCGTAAAAACTGTCCAAGATTCACGAATATCTTCGTTCCACTTCACAACAAAATACTGACCTGTAACTGTACCTTTTTTTTTTTGAGGGTGGGAAATCCTCAAATGACTCCTCCCGTTCTGGATGGAGCGGAAGGAAGTGTCAGACTCTTACTGACTAAACCCATCAATGATCCTTCCTTAGCCTTGTATGTTCCGGAGTTGCGGTGACCCTTTCGGACAAGCCCGCTCACTTGTGCATTCACCTTAACACCGTTTTTATGTTGTACCACCCACCGTCACTATTGGGAAACTACTTACAGTAATTACATGAAGCAGCATAGAACACAGGTCAATATTTGGCATAAGCGCCCGAATTGTAATGAGTTAAAGCCTATATTGCTTCATTTACTTCCATATCTCGGGGGTAGATGATGAAAATTAATTAAATACTTTTTTTATGTTATAACTAGCTACTGTCAGCGGTTTCACCAACGTGGATGTTGGCAATTATCCCAAGGGAACGTTCTTCACAGATAAAAAGTCATAAACTACCTCTGTGCCAAGTTTCATCCAGATCCGTCCAGCCATTTGAGCGTGAAGGACTTACAAACATTCAAACTTACAAACACACACTAGCTCACTAACTTTCACCTTAATATTAATGTGTGATTAGATGTTAATTAACGTTTTGTGGTTCAGACTCATTGTTGAAATCAGGCCGGAAACTTTATGCGGCGTCCTAATTTACATAGGACACAAAGTTCCGAAATAAATTAGTCGAAAACGTGATAAATAATCAATGTGATCACATTATACAATGTACAGAGGCCAGCACATCAGTAACCCCAATCTATCAAATTTCTTAGATGGTTTTTCAACTTTATTACAAAAGCTTAAGGTTCATTTTCAATTAGGAAAATTTGACAGTTTGGGATAGCTTGTGGTGCTGTCGTCTGTACAGTCGTGTGAATAAATATCCATATCTACTAATAAAAGGTTTTTCAACAAGAACTTTGTTTTTCAATTGGTGCTACACTAACAACATGACAGTTTTAACATTTAGTTTTTTGAGGTATTCGTAGTAGAAGCTTTGGCAATTGTTACAATGAATTCAATTTTGCTCGAAAATCGAATTAAAAAAATTAAAATCCACTATGAATATGGTGGTTCTGGTAAGTTACATTTCGTAAAATTCGTGATATTTTCGGACAGCATAATCGTCCTTCTGAGACCGCTGGTGGTGCGTTATGTGTTCTGTGAGATTTTTTTTTTAAGATAAGGCTGGAAATGCGGCAACTGTCAATGGATCACGCTATCACGAGATGTTAACAACTAAATTATGACCCGTGGATATCACTGACATTTGGTTTCAACAGAACGGTGCTATATGTCACACAGCCAATGAAACCATCAATTTATTGCAAATCGAATTTCCCGATCGCATAATTTCACGAAATTCAGCTGGTAAGTGGCCAGCCAGATCATGTGATTTAACATTGTGATCGTGTGATATTGCGATATACCTAACCTGCTTTTGCCAGCGGCTTCGCCCGCGTGTGTAGGAAATTGTCCCACGCGAACCGTATATTTTTCCGGGATAAAAAGCTTTTTGCTTGGCTAATAAATCAATAAACCAATCGTTTATTTTTTTAAACATAGGTGTGGTTACATACTATATTGTCTAAAAATATGTGCACTATGTTTTGCCAATATATGACGTACAAAATTAACATAAAAAGCAATTACAATTAAAATTCAGCTAACATGTCAATAGATGAAAAAAATACAATTTAAAATATGTCAGATAAACAGATAAATAAAAACATTTATACGTAACATTTGTACTCACAAATAAATCAGAAGTGTTCAATTAGCAAGAAACCTCGTACCTCTGATTACCAGTAGTAAACTCAGAGATGAAGTAGTAACATCTATTAATAAAGAATTTAAACACTCTTAAAACAATGAATTTAAACACTCTTATAGGCTCTCAGGCACTGTTTATTTCTAACTAGCTTTTGCCAGCGGCTTCGCCCGCGTGCGTGTATGTAGGAAATTATCCCACGGGAACCGTACATAGCTTATATGCTATTCCAGACTATAATCTATCTTTGTGCCGAGTTTCATCCAGATCCGTCAAGTAGTTTTTGAGTTTATTTGTTACAAACATACATTCAAATCTTTCCCCTTTATATTTAGATAGAACTCCACGGACGAAATCACGGGCAAAAACTTGAAAGTATACGAAAAATCACTCATTCAATAACTGATTAATTATGAAATTTCAAAAACTACTGGACCTACGCTGTTGAAATTTGGCACACAGTTAGGTAATGAGTAGAAAACCTCAGTTAAGAAAGGGTGTTAGGAAACTTCCTCCGTAAACGTGTGAAATAGGGGGTGGAAGTTTATATGAATAATTGTCAATACTAACGTGGGCGGAGCCGCAGCTTGTGTGAATTAGAAAAGTGAATGTTTGATTGTTTGTAAGTCAATCTCGCAAATACGGTGAAAAAGTCATGCTCGCGAAGGAGGTGGCGGGATGGGAGAGAGAAAGGTCCTCCCGTCCCAGCCGCCGCGGGAGACGCCGCGGGCGTCGGGAGCCAAGTGACGACTCCCGGCCACCGTATGCGCGGGCCTGCGTAATGGGTGACTCACCGCCCGATCAGCACCAGGCCCGTGCCGGACGGCGCGTATATGTTCCACGCGCGCCTCAAAGAGATGTCAGCATATGAAGGAGCCCCTCAGGACTAAGCCTGCCGGGTAAGCGGGATTGTCCGAAAGGGTTTCCGCTACCCCGGAACATAAAGGGCTAAGGAAGGAACATGGATGGGTTTTAGTCAGTAAGAGTCTGACACCCCCTGCCGCTCCACCCAGAGCGGGAGCAGTAATTGAATGATTTCCCAGCCTTAAAAAAAAAAACTCGCAAATACGGTTGAATGGTTTGGGTGAAATTCAGTATACAGATAGACCAAGAGAAAAGGTACTTTTTATCCCGGTTATATATTCCTGTGGGATTATTTCTGACCTCTACGTAGGCATAGCCGCGGGAAAAAGCCAATATTAAGCAATAATTAATTAAACAGAGCAAAGTAACCTTTAATTATCATTCAAGTTTGCTTTCCTCATGAATTAAAAAATACCACTACGTATATACTATAAGATTTCGAAACACTGCCTCGTTAGTCTAGTGGTAAATAGCAAATAGGTACTGCCCAGCGTAAGGTCCTGGATTCGATTCCCGGGTCCGACAAAGTGGTATTAGATTTTTCCATCAGGAATTTCTCGATAGCAGCCCGGAGGCTTTTTTTTTTTTTTAAGGCTGGGAAATCATCCAATGACTGCTCCCGCTCTGGGTGGAGCGGAAGGGAGTGTCAGACTCTTACTGACTAAAACCCATCCATGTTCCTTCCGTAGCCCTTTATGTTCCGGGGTAGCGGTAACCCTTTCGGACAATCCCGCTTACCCGGCAGGCTTGGCCCTGAGGGGCCCCTTCATATGCTGACATCTCTTTGAGGCGCGAATGGAACATATACGCGCCGTCCGGCACGGGTCTGGTGCTGATCGGACGGTGAGTCACCCATTACTCACCGCCCGCAAGCCCGCGCCTACGGTGGCCGGGAGTCGTCACGTGGCTCCCGGCGCCCGGAGCGTCTCCCGCGGCGGCTGGGACGGGAGGTCCTTTCTCTCTCCCATCCCGTCACCTCCTTCGCGAGCATAACTTTTTCGCAGAAGGAGGTGACTGCCTCCCACTCCCTCTCGCCCCGGACCATGGCTTGCACCAGGGCCGGGCGCGAGAGGTCGCCGCCGCCGATCGCCTCCGGGCTGGATCTGTGTTGATATCAATAGGCTCGCCTTTTATTACATGGCACTTAAACTTAACTGACGAAATGTGGGTGTACTATTGGTACACCGCCGCCTTACCCTTCGAGGATTACAAGCGTCATACTAATTTAAAAAAATGCGCTTCGTTTGGACTAAGTTTTTATTGAAAAACTGCAGCGTGAATATATGTCAAGAAAGAATTAAATCATTTTTAACGCCACTAAAGGAGGTTTTAATAAAGTTCTTAATGTTTTTTAAAACCATTTTCACACTACTCTCGGACATCAACCGAAATTTAATCCCAACTGGAAAAAGCTAGTCTTAAGTGAAAACTTTTCCGCTTCTTAACAATATAATGATATCTGAAAGCTTTTAATATTATAATATCGCGCGACTGAGGAACTTTTATAAGTTAAAAATTCTTAAAAACTTTGTAAACTGATGTTTCACTATTAACGCTATAATCCGGTATTCAAACAATAACCAGCTGGTTAAGTCATTGACTGCCACGCAGCAGACACAATAGAAAAACTATTGTTTGTCGGACACACGGTGACCGCGTTGGCGTTCAACGTGTTAAGAACAATATTTTGACCAAAGTCAAAGTCAGAGTCAAAGTCAAAGTCTGAGTCAAAGTCAAAGTCAAATAATTTATTTCAAATATGATGAAATATTTTTTTTAATGTAGACTATTATTTCATACAAAATATTTGTATTCCAATTCAATATCAGCTACTTAGTTGCTAGAAGCCAAAAACAGGCTTACAAACACAGCTTGCAGAGTTAATTAATTTAATTATTTTCAAACTGACCTGAGGGTAGGCTGGACATGTTTGTCGAAGGAGCGAGGAACGGTGGAGCTGACGAGTCCTGGAGTGGAGACTGCATATCAGCAAGCTTAGTTACATGGACCGATGAACTTATGAAGGTGGGTGGGACAGACTACATGCGGAAAGTGGATCACAGCATATGAAGCGGCCCGTCAGGGCCAAGCCTGCCGGGCAAGCGGGATTGTCCGAAAGGGTTACCGCTACCCCGGAACATAAGGGCTAAGGAAGGAACATGGATGGGTTTTAGTTAGTAATAGTCTGACACTACCTTCCGCTCCACTGCAGAACGGGAGGAGTCATTTGATGATTTCCCACGCTGAAACAAAAAAAGGGTGTTGTGGCCCTGCCTGGCAGAAGCCTGGGACCACGATACTACGATAGGCTGATTTCATTAACCCGTTAGATGTTCGCCTATTAGAAGCCGTTTGCTTGTAAGAGCTCAACGAAATTTACAGTTCCAGTCGTTTCAAGAGAATTTTTCTTCTGAATCTATGGGGTTCAAACGACATTTGAGAGGTTAAAAAACAAGCAAATATTTTTACAAGATCTCTATTGTAACATTAATATCTTAAAAAAACTACAATGGACTATGAATTATGATCATTGTCATGTTTTCCTAAAGAAAAAACACAAAAGGAACTAAACTTTCTTGGCACGACTTCAGTATCAACAGCGTTATGTAACAACTTATTACAAAGTTTCTTTCAAAACTTATGGTCGTTTTCCTTACAAGGGACATTTAAAATAAAATATATTATTATCTATAAGCTAGTCTCAAGGTTTTGATTAATATATCACCAAACAAAATGATCAATAGATTAACATCCCTCACTTTATTAGAGGCGCATGTGACTAAGTAATATCAGCCGCACAAGTCGATCCATCAGGTTAAGCTACGCTTGCCGGGGTTGCTCGTGGATGGGTCAGGCATCTTTACATGCCGAGACTAGTCCGTGCTCGTACTCGTCCCGGCTGTTATTTTTGTATCTTTGCCAGTCGTTACGGGTCGTTAGAAGCCCGGAAATCTGACAGTAAGTCTTACCAATGGGTAGCGTAATACTCAGTTACTACGTTGTGGCGGTAAGTAAAATACTGATATCCAGCTGCATCCGGTAAGACAGATAGCCGACCCCAACATAGTTGGGAAAAGGCCAGGCAGATTGATTTAAAACTCTTGTAAGCGGGGTGGAACATAAAGGGCTTAGGAAGGAACATGGATGGGTTTTAGTCAGTAAGAGTCGGATACTCCCTGCTGCTCCACCCAGAGCGCGAGGGGTCATTTGATGATTTCCCAATCTCTAAAAAAAAGGTTCGAACCAACGATCAACAATTCGTAAGTCGCGACCTTTATCACTGGGCCACCATTGCCCCCGGGTCCAAGTATGTACGTAAGTAATAAAACATTTTACAGCAATAAAATTGGGTGGAGGCGCATCCCTTCAGATTATCTTTTATGGACCTTTCATTCGCGTTAATAGTTTTTTTATAGTTTAGGAGCCCGTTTTATTTGTATTTTTGTGCTATAGGGAATCTGCCGTACCTACACTTAGGATGGGGGGGGGGAGGTCATGTCCAGCAATGGACGTGTTTCGTCAAGGAAAGTTTTTTCTTATAACCTTTTAAGTTTTCGTATGTTTTAAGAAAAAACTTTCCTTATTCGTGAGAGTTTTCGGAAGGTCAAATTTCATAAATGTTTTGTCGTGTTATGCCACTTTAGTATCTACCTTTTAGCGTGCTCGTATTTTTGTCACAATTTTTCCCTCCCCCCTCAACCCGCCTCAATTTTGTCGCTAGTGTTGTTGCAATCATTGTTTTCATAGAGCAGTAGCATATGCAGCAAAAGCAGTGATAGCCTAGTGGTGTGACCGTCGGATTGCCAAGTGATAGGTCTCGAGTTCGAACCCAAGGCCTCTGATTTTACGGATTCATGTGCGTATTGTATAATTATCACTTGCTTAAAAATCGGTGAAGGAAAACATCGTGAGGAAACAGGCATGTCTGAGAGATATTTCTCAAACATGTGTCAGAGGCCCATGGGCAGCATAAAAACTCTGACACCAGTTTAGTCACTCACCACACGAAGACGTAGAAACACATAGACGACAGCTTGTCTATATAAGCTGGTTGCTAAGTAAATTAGGTAATAATTTATAATTTGTACCATATTATTTTATTATATTGGAATAACTTCTCACACATTGATTAATTTATTATTATTAACTTTTAGAATGTTTGTAAATATGTGAGCACCATGTACTTATGACATAATTAAGTTTACTTGCCACTGCTACATGTGTAGTCACATATAATATAATACATGTATACAAAACATTGTGAAACATTTTAAAAGAGTAACGGTGGAGTTTCTTGCCCATTCTTCTCCACACGAAACTACCTTTTGGAAGGGGCGACTAGAATCAATTCTATTTCTTGTTCATTCTGACGTTCAAAAGTGCCATTCTTGTGCCTATTTGAAATAAATGTTTTGAATTTGGTTTTGACTTAAGGCCTAGACAAAGTCACATTTTCATTAACTATAACGAAATTAGATAAATTCAAAATGTATGGAATTGGCATAAGCTTTCAAAATGCCACGTGATCAATCGTTTTCGATCGTTATGTGCTAGACCATATCAAATTGTGTCACGAAACTAGATTAATATTCCCATACAAATGAGTTGACAAGTGGCGGTCTTGAAAATCCGAGTATATAATTAAGTAGGTATCAATCGCTGAGATAACGAATTGTTCGATCAACAATTTTTCAATCGAATCAAATCGAAAACAAATCGAATCGACACGAAGCGATTAATACTTGTCTAGGCCCCCTGGTGTATTTGAAATAACTGAAAACCTCATAATTATGACAAAGAAAAATATGGAATAGGTTTTTTATGCCCGAGTTCTGGTTTAGTCCCCTATTTTTTTTTTTTATAACGATTTTTTTTAATATTTCCTACAGTGAATTAAAAATCACCGTGTATAACTCAATGATACTTTTTTCAGACATAAAAATTCAATATGGCGCAGCGAGCAATGCACTGATTAAAATCTCTTTCAACTTTATGCAGAACCCTTGTAGTTTAGAGAAGTCAGCGATCCGTATACTAATTATATTTCATGTTCATTGGTCTAAATCAAACGTAGCAGATGTTCTTTGCAGTTGAAGATAAAGTACATCTGTTTAATATTTATTAAGATAAACTTGAAGAGGGTCTCGATTCAATCTTCATAGCCTTTCCCAACTATGTTAGGATCGGCATCCAGTCTAACCGGATGCAGCTGAATGCCAGTATTTTACATGGAGCGACTGCCTATCTGATCTCCAAACCCATTATCAGGGTAATACGATACCCCTTGGTATACTGGCTGTGAGATTTTCGGGCTTCTGACGACCCGTAACGACTGTCAAAGATGCACAAATTTTAATGACAACCGGGACCAAAGGCTTAATGTGCTTTCCGAGGCACGGAGGAGTCTCGGTATGTAAAGATGGTCACCCATCCACGGTCCAACCCGGTAAGCGTAGCTTAACCTGATGGATCGACCTGTGCGGATGTTAGCCACGAGCTCCTCAGGGATGTAGGAAGAGGGTCCCGATTGCAGGTTCGAAACCTGGCTTGTATCAATATGACCTTTTTACCTTATTGCGAAATGCCAACAGTGTTGGAAAAAATCATCATGAGAGATTACAGCAGGCTAGTGGTGTGAACGTCGGACTGCCAAGTCATAGGTCTGGAGTTCGAACCCATATTAATATTTAAATATAGCTTACGAAATTCAACAACACTCTTGCGAATTCACTCAGATGGCAAGAAAAGATGTCAATGCTCTCATGCAATTCATTTAGCACACGTATTGTGCGTTATATTTCCTTCAACTTGCAAAAACAGTTAATATTAGGCTAATGCACGTCGAGCAATCTCATTCCATCCCTAATTCCAAAGAAGGCAATAACACTGAGCCTCCGATGCCCTTAATCGATTTTTACAACCTGCGCCGTAGGTATTCTGATTTTACGATTTATGGTAAAGAGAAACCCCGATATTTAGTAATAAAAGCTGTATTTATTATTATTAATATCTTTCCCTGATGTGTAATAAAATGGGATTGGGTTATGTTGGATATTATTACGAAAAGTAGAAGCTGCTCAATCGTTCATGACGTCACATATCGCCTGCTGGTTTTAGCGAGAAAACATTTTCGGAATCAAGATACTTTGAGGACTACTAATACTACAGATAAACTACTATTAGTCGGCATTTTTCGACAAAAGTGTGCTAGATATGGCCCCAAAATTATAATAATAATAAAATATCCTTGGACATTTCACACACTGCCATATAGTCCAAGCTAAGCAACCTAATGCTTGTGTTATGGTAACGATATGGCTGATAAACTACCTATATACATTTTTTTTTGTGAATACATACATATTATAGATAGAAAAGCACCCAGACCAGTATATAACAGTATACAAGCAGCTATTAGAAATTAAGAGTGTAGTAGTGTAGTATTAGTCTTCTTCTTCGTGTAGTTAATGACTAACCTGGTGCCAGAGTTTTAATGCTGCCCGTGGGCCTCTGACATAGCTTCATAAGCTTTTTGAGAAATATCTGTCAGGCATGCAGGTTTCCTCACGATGTTTTCCTACATTTTTAAGCAAGTGATAACTATACAATACGCACATGAATCCGAAAAATCAGAGGTGCCTTGGGTTCGAACTCGAGACCTATGACTTGGTAGTCCGACGGTCACACCATTATGCTACCACTGCTATGATATGCTGCAGTATTAGTTATAAGATCCTTTAAGAGGACTCTGTTTAAATTCCATAAAGATAGATGTCTACTCTATAACTGAGTTTGCTAATGATAAACAACAAACAAAAAAAAAGAGGTATAACGATTCTGCCTTGCTAATTGTACACTTTTGATTTATTTTTGTGTGTGTGTTCAACTATATTCTGTTTACCAGACATACTTTAAATTGTAATTTTTTTTATCTATTGACACCACGGATCTCTATGATTAGCACGCTACCTGAATTTTAATTGTAATTGCTTTTTATGTTAATTTTGTACGTCAAATATTGGTAAAAATAGTGCACATATTTTTAGACAATATAGTAAGATATATGTAACCACACGTATGATTAACAAAATAAATAATTGATTGATGGATTAGCAAAAGAGTCCATTAACCTTTTTAGCAGTTCTATAACAAATAGAACGACACCTAAACACGAAAGGCCAGATCTAATCGACAACCCTAGACTAATATCCAGTCCCAAAAGTAGCCAATTTCCTCTAGCCGTAAAAGAAAAACATACAGAATTTAATTTGCGAGTTCTTCTAGAATAAGGGTTATTATATTATGTTTGTTGTTCAGTGAAACAAGTGTTGTTATGGCTACCATACATGGTTAGTTCTAACTTCAGGTCCGTCTGACCTCATCAAAGTTCGTAACGTGTTTGACGTGGCATAAAAATTCACCTACGAATGACCACTGGAGCGATTACAGTAAAAAATCACTAAACAAAATCTGACGTGGCGTCAAATTACACGCGCCTACGAACGACTTCTGGAACAATAAAAAAAAACGCTAAACAGTATTTTCGTTTCGTGTAGGTGCACTCATTTTGTCAAGTCAAACTACTCCAAATCAAACTGAATATTTACAACTCCCATGTACGGCAGCCTTTAGAACCCTGATCTAATCTAGAAAAATATTTAGACAGGAATGTAGACCATTTCCGTAACCCGTTGGAAAGGCGAATGATCATTAGGTTTTGGGGGTAATGCCAGAGCAAGCAAATGTTTCGAATGTGTGTTTGTTAACATCGTTACTGGAAGCCAGCCAGGAGCCGCATTAGGGAAAAACGACAAAGCCTTGTATTTGCGATAAAAATCCAATAACAATTCCTGTGCTGAAAGAGGTGTAGTTTTTACATACTTTCATTTAAACGATTTTGGTCACACTTATACTGCTGCTATCAGTCGCATACAGCATCGATCTATGCAAATCTATGCAGTTCGCAACTTGTCGACGAGGAGTCGAGTAGCATCCGTGTACAGAGCTGTTCCGCTACATTCGGCGTTAAACGTGGGTTGTTCCTGATTTCTCGTCGACCACATGGCGGAACAGCGCTAAGGGCGTGTACACAAACTGCGATGCGGCGTCGCGTTTTAAAATTCTGCGAGCTTGACGCTTGATAATGTAGGTAAGTTTTGAAGTTGCGAATTCGCATCGCGTTGCATCGCAGTTTTGTGTACAAGCTCTTAACGCGGTAGCGCTCAATGCGGCGGAACGCTGCACTCTACCTATAGCATTTACATGATAATATCACAGTTGTCCCCGCAGAAAGCTAATAGACGCAAAAAGCTGAACGGTTGCGTAGGTATGCATCTCCATACAAAATATTTTTTTTCTATATACAAAAGCTGCACAGAGCAAAATACGTGTGGTCAGTCACCTACATACTCCTTTTGCTTCGTGTACATTCATACATCTGGTCATACACGCACGCTGGATTCAAGTACTACGCACCTGATTATTCTGAGGAACGGAGGGTTAGGAGGGGATGCCCTAGAAAGCCTAGATTCTTAAACGTCCCCAGCATTTCTACTCACATCTGCATTGTGAATGTCTTTTGTTGGTCGCCTTTCATTGATATTGCGTTCGTATTAATACTTATAATTTTACTAGCTTCCGCCCGCGGTTTCGCCCGCATAATATGTCGACAAATTATACACATAAACCTTCCTCTTGAATCACTCTATCTATTAAAACAAACCGCATCAAAATCCGTTGCGAAGTTTTAAAGATTTAAGCATACATAGGGATATAGGGACAGAGAAAGCGACTTTGTTTTATACTATGTAGTGATAAAGCTGAAGGGTTTGTTTGTTCGTTAGAACGCTTATCTGAAGAACTAATGGTTGAAATTGTTCTTTTTGTTTTGGATAGTCCATTTAACGAGAAAGGTTATAAGCTATATAACATCACGCTACAAATAATAGGAGCGGGGCATACATAAGTAATGTAGCATAAACTAAAATTTGCGAAGGAGTTTTATTAACATAATATTAATACTTAGCCATATAAATATGTTATTAATCACAAGTATTTAAATGTAAACAAATTGTCCTTGACATCACTTGATTTCAATCAACATTTTAGGAGATATCTAAACCACTCTCTTTCTTAGGTGACGCAGACCAAATTGCGGGGGTCAGCTAGTATCGTATTAATAGAAATAACTAGAGGCTCTGAAATACATAAACTACTTTGTAGCTTTACAATACCCAAGCAACCAAATAAAGAAAACTAGCAACAGAACAACACAGTAACACCTTAAATAAACTAAATGCCAGCCATATTACCCGTAACGAAACTACAGTTTAACACGAAAGGCCTGGTGTAATCTAGACCGATATCCACCCACGATTGTGGAGCATTTCCCGTTCACAAGGTGGAATTATTTTTAGGCATAAGAAAAAAAGCTATAAATAATGTAGAGGAATCTATAGGACCGTCAGCAAAGACAATTTGTTAACTGGTACAATTTTATAAGTTTCCATAACAAAGCAACGCATTGTGTAAGACAATTCATTTACAAACAAAATAATTTTAAGACTACAGTACTGTATAAGCGATGAGCTCATGGCTAAGTTACAACCGCCGTACGAGTCCATCCATCAGGTTAAGCTACGTTTGCCGGGGTTGGTCCATGGATGAGGGACCAGTTTTACATACCGAAACTCCTCCGTGCCTCGGAAAGTACGTTTAGCCTCTCATGCCGCTTGTCATTCATGGATTTTTGACAGTCGCTACGGGTCGTCATAAGCCCGAAAGTGAGACTTATCGGCCAGGGTTATCGTATTAACCAGTAAGGCAGTCGCTCCATGTAAAATACTGGTATTCAGCTGCATCCGGTTTGACTGTGTTAACCCAACATAATTGTGAAAACCCATCAGATTGATTGTAGTGTATTATGTTAATGTAAGTGGTTCATTTGTCTTTTTTAAGAATAAAGTAATTAAATCTTAACCTAATTAGGCTACGCACGCACTGACAGGTGGGCCTTGCCTAAGCAAGAACTCTAGAGCCTAGCGAGGCACTTTCTGAGTTAGGAAATGAAACGACGTTCTACAATTTTCGCAACCAGCCACGCTGCGCGCTTGACACCTTCGCCAGTGTAGCCAATACAGTATCCTAGCAAATGACTAGACGTTAAATCACTAGGTTCTTTTTAATGTGATGTGCTTCATAATGTTAATCACTTCCCATACGATAAACGTGTAGAATAATGTTCTTCGAACTAAACAGACAAAAGTGCTGCTGGGAAAATTGTTGCACCACTTCCTCGTCCCAGTTACAGCACTAGGAAGTGATGAATGCTGGGCGTTTTTGGGAGACTGTCTTATGTAATTTGGAAATTTAAAAAGTGCTGATATTCAGCTTAGTTTGAATAAATGTCTTTTGATTTTGATTTTGATCTTGGCGCAAAGCAAACTTACATGTCAAGATGAGCGAAAACGTCAAACCTCATTTTTTACATAATCTCAATCACCTCTTTTTGCTATGGGGGTAAGCAGGAACTATAGAACGTTACGATACCAATACACTCTTTTTACTTCCATTTCGTTCATGTATTTGGTCACGTCGGTTGCGAGGTGCATCTGACCTTTCTGAAGAACATCACAAATAAGGTCACAATAAAATACGTATGCCCGCGTTTCTAGTCATTTATTTTACTAATATTATAAACGCCTACCGACTTACTACGCTTACTACTGAACTTATTAAGCTTAGCCGTCTGACCATCCACACTTATGTCTGTGGGTCATAGGATTATATCTGGCAGGGTGATATTGTCCGAAAGGTTTACCTCTACCCCGGAACATAAAGTCATATTAAGTCAGTAAGAGTCTGACACTCCCTTTCGCTCCAGCCAGAGCGGCAAGAGTCATTTGATGATTTCCCACCCTGAAAAAGAAAAGGATTATGTTTGACTTTGATTTTTAACTGTAAACATGAGATGCTGTGCATTGATGTTATAATGAAATTATTTAAAGACAGTGTTCATTCTCTTTCTTTGCTGACCATACCTTGAGGGTCCGTCAAAGGTCCTTGAAAGATATATCTTTGTCTGAAAGATATCGGCTTTCGGGCATTGTTTGAATTGCGGTCGAGCAAAATTTCATACAGGTCGATGCATAGTTGTGTTTCTTCTTACTCAATATTCATGTTCGTAAAATGCTTTATCTTCCTAGAGCTACGGTTTCCTAGAAGAGCGGAGAACCACATAAAAACTCAATCTGCCTTTTCTCAACTATGTTGGGATGGGATTCCAGTTTACCCGGATACAGCTGAATACCAGTATTTTACATGCAGCGACTGCCTATCTGACCTTCACAACCCAGTGACGGGGTAATGTGATAACCCGTTGTAAGACTTGCTGTCAGACTTTCGGGCTTCTGACGAACCGTTACGACTGTCAAAGATTCATAAATGACAGCCGGGACCAACAGCTTAATTTGCTTGCCGAGACACGGAGAAGTCTCGCTACCTATGTAGACATGGGTGCCCATCCACGTACCAACCCCGGCAAGTGTAGCTTAACCTGATGGATCGACTTGTGCGGCTGTTAACACTTAGCCACAAGCTCCGCAGCCCCCACATAGTGTCCACAATTTACCGGCGAATGACGTCATTGAAACGTTATTTTTATGAAAGTAAATTGGTATGTTTCTCGAAAGAGTGTTTTGGCACCTTAATGGCGAACTCCGCTGCCAAAAATGCAGATTTTCCCTCACCGTACTTAGTGCCAATTTCGACAATGAAACAAAACACGATCAGCAAATCTAAACAGAGTTCAAGAGTTGTCAATGTAAAATTATATTCCCTAGAAAATAGTGACACTGACAGCCTGCTTCTTCTTCTTAAACGTGGTTTATGTACTAATCACGTTTGACTGTTTATTCTTTTCGCCTCGTATCACATGATTTTGTTATTGTGCCACTCTGACATTGCACCTCTGTGCATTTAAACCCGAACGAATGAAACTATGCACTCTGGCAACACTGGCAAACTACTGGCCAGCGCATCAAGTAATACCAACTATCAAATTTCTCCAAATGACTTTAAACCTTAAACCGTTAAATATTAAGTTCAAAATTGATTGAGAAAATTTGACAGTTTGTGGTTACTTGATGTGCTGGCGGCTGTACACATTATTATTATACAAACTTTTAAATGGCAACTGAATATTATTTACTTTGGCAACACTAAGAAGTAACGGTTATAATATTATCATTATTTCAAGGGCAAGTGGCATAGTATAGGTAAAATATAGTAAGTCTTTTTGTGATTATGAAATAGTACATTTATGTGGATTAAAACTGTTAGCAAGAAAATAGTGTTTTCTTCATAAAATTAAAGAGAAAAGTAGACCTCATTCACTTTTAATTACCTAATTCTTTTAAAACTAAATCTGAATACTGATTAAAGGGATAATAATAAAGTTCGTATTAAGACACAACATTTCAAACCTTGCCTTATCTATATTTAACTTCTATACAGCCTTTGAACGTCGCATAAAGTACGATCTGTGTAAGGTCCGAAATATAAAAAAAAGTGAGAGTTTTATCCATGCGTAGGTAGGTTGAAGCCCTCGCTGACATACACCCACGCACCTCCAAATGGATGTTAAGTTAAGCTAATACGTTACTTAAACATATCATTATTATATGGTGCAAAGTATAATATTACTTACTAGGTTTTGCCAGCGGCTTGCCACGTGTATGTAGGAAATTATCCCACGGGAACCGTGCATTTTTCCGGGATAAAAAGTAGCTAATATGCCATTCCAGCTATAATCTATCTTTGTGCCAAGTTTCATCCAGATCAGTATGTTTTAGATCAAAATTAAATAAAATAAAATAAAAAGTGTATCGGGAAGTAGTGTGTTGAAGCATGCCATGTTATTTAAGCAGATAGCAGTTGTGGCCCATTCAATTTTCGGCATCTATTATTTTAAATAAAACGCATTATATGTAAAAAAACTTAGTGACACTTCGAAATCGATATCTCATCAGGAGGCCTAGACAAGCGTCAATCGCTCCGTGTCGATTCGATTTCAAAAATTGTTGATCGTACAATTCGTTATCTCAGCAATTCGGACTATCAAAAACGCCAATTGTCATCGCATTTATATGAGAATATTGATCGAGTTCTTTTACAGAATTTACATTGGCTAGCACTTAGCGATCGAAAACGATTGATCACGTGGCATTTCGAAAGCTTATGCCAATTCCTTACATTTCAGATTTATCTTATTTTGGCTATCGTTAGTGAAAATGTAACTTTATCAAGACCCCCAGATTCCCGGCGATAAATCGAATGGCTAATCTCAACACCGGAGTAATAGACACACGAGATCTCGAGTTGCCAATCTTGATCACGTCTCTTACACTTATACTATCACTCAGCCTTTTAAAACTGCGACGACTGCATAACTGACACTAATCATCTGCCTAGCCTTTTCCCAACTATGTTGGGGTCGGCTTCCAGTCTAACCGGATGCAGTGAAAACCAGTATTTTAAATGGAGCGACTGCCTATCTGACCTCCATAACCCAGTAACTAGGCAATACGATACCCCTTGATAAGACTGGCTGTCAGATTTTCGGGCTTCTGACGACCCGTAACGACTGTCAAAGATGCACAAATTATAGCAGTGACCAACGGCTTAACGTGGTTGCCGAGACACGGCGGAGACCCCGTGTGTAAAGACGGTCACCCATCCACGGCTCACCTCGGCAAGCGTAGCTTAACCTGATGGATCGACCTGTGCGGCTGTTAGTACTTAGCCACGAGCTCCTCTAATTTCCTCCACGTCTACATAACTCACAATAATGAGTAAACGTCCGTAAAATTCCGTATTCTTACCAAAAATTGTATTCGTAATTTAAATACAGCCCTGTAAACTGTGGTTGGGTTGGTACAGAAGCCCAACAAGTTACCCCAATCTGTAAAATTTCTTTGATAGTTTTCAACTTTATTACAAAAGCATAAGGCTCATTTTCAATTGGTAAAATTTGACAGTTTATAGCTCGATGTGCGGGCGTCGGTACCGCAAGAGTGTTTCATTATATTTCCCTCCAAATTATTCCTTTAAGAATGTGCAATTTGGTGAAATGAAAAACATTCGTGAATATTTCATCATGTATCATGAAATATGTAGTAAACCGCTTAAAACATGCAAACAATAAAGTGATTATTGCTGAATAATTTTTTATTAATTCATGAATATTTTGTGCAGAATTTACGAAAGCAGAATTTCAGAAACACAAAATATGCTTTAAATTCATTTAGTTTAACATAAGTTAAGTAGGTACGTAGATTTTAAAATAACTCTTTGAACTGCAATAATATAATCCGGTTTGTAAAATAGCTCTTTGAACTGCAATAATATAATCCGGTTTGTAAAATAGCTCTTTGAACTGCAGTAATATAATCCGGTTTTTAAATAGCAGTGATAGCCTAGTGGTGTGACCGCCGGACTGCCACGTCATAGGTCTCGAGTTCGAACCCAAGGCACGCACCTCTGATTTTTCGGATTCATGTGCGTATTGTACAATTATCACTTGCTTAAAATCGGTGAAGGAAAACATCGTGAGGAAACCGGCATGTCTGAGAGATATTTTTCAACAGCATGTGATGCTAAGTCAGAGGCCCATGGGCAGCATTAAAACTCTGACACCAGGTTAGTCACTAACCACACGAAGAAGAAGAAGATTGGCAAAAATATACGAGCTGTAAGTTAACATGTAAAAAATTACGATATATAATTTATTACGTGTATCATAAGCATAGTCAGTCTTATAATTATCCCACTGCTGGGACTCAGGCCTCTTCTCTGTGAGAGGGATTGGGTAATCCAACACGCGAGCACACTGTGAATTGGTAGTCACATGACTTTGTTTTTTTTTTCGTTTTTTTTTTAACCGACTTCAAAAAGGAGGAGGTTCTCAATTCGGATGTTTGTATTTTTTTTTTTTTATGTTTGTTCGCGCATAGCTCCGTTGCTTGCCAACCGATTTGAAAAATTCTTTTTTTGTTGGAAAGGATATACTTCCCAAATGGTCCCATAAATTTTTTATCGAAATCGAATAAGCGGTTTTTGAAAAATCAACAAAAATCTAAAAAAAATCCTACTTAATATATGTGGACGATGTTCTAATAAGTTCCTGTCACTGTAATTTACATACCAGGTAGTGGTATTTAGATTTGGGGGGGGGGGGGGTTGTGTAGGTAGGTACCACAACAAAAAAGTGAAAAATAAAAACTTTTTTACAAAAAATAAAACCGACTTCCAAAACAAACACTACAAAGTGACAAATAATTTTGATTTCGGAAGTCGGTGGCAAAAAATGAAAATACAAAACCGAAGACACCGACTTCCGAAATCAAAATTATTTGTCACTTTGTAGTGTTTGTTTTGGAAGTCGGTTTTATTTTTTGTAAAAAAGTTTTTTTTTAGATCCGGGAAATGTCTTTCTTTAACTGTTGTGAGAGGAGTGGTGGTGAAATAATTTACACTAAGTGTAGCGCCTGTTGCGCCACAACTCATTACCTTGTAGGTCATAATTAGGTTCGAACCTAGGAACCTAATTATGACCTACAAGGTAATGAGTTGTCGGTCGTAAACCGTGTGTCGCGACCGCGTTATCACTGGATGACCTACAAGGTAATGAGTTGTCGGTCGTAAACCGTGTGTCGCGACCGCGTTATCACTGGGCCACCGTTTATCACAACTTTTTTTTAATTCACGGGAAATTGACTTTAAAATTAAAGTGCCATAAAAGCTAATAAGGCTAAGCACAGACCACAGATCTCATAATCTTTATTGATTTGAATTTTTATAAACACAGTCCAGATTCAGACTCTAATCAGGAAAACTATCTTAGCACCTATGTACACTCGCAACAAAGCAATATATATATGAATCGCTTACTTCTTCTTTCCAAATGAATGTCCTATTTTTTCCGACCAGGTACCGGGCATAGGTCGCTGACGCCAGCGCATCAAGCTATCCCAAACTGTCAAATATTTCCTATTAAAAATGAACGTTGTTTGTTTGTGATACAGTCGAAAATCTATAATAGAAATTAGATAGATTGAGGTAGCTTGATTTGCAGTTGTTTCGTTTACCTCATTTATCTCCTACACTCTAATTGTGTGACACTAAAGGTGTGATTCCACCAAAATTGTGCTCAGAACATTTCACTTTGTGTTCACGAACATTTTGCGCTGAACTCCAACAGTGTACGTACTGAGCTGGAGATCCGTTTCCACCGACTAAACTCTTCGTAATTTTTGTAAGCCTAAAGTACTACATATTTGTAAATGTTTACTTGAGTGGGTCCACCGAAAGAAACATTTCTTTCGTACACTGTGCATTACTGGATCGCACAGTGGTGGAATAGCGGCTTTACAGTAGCAATGGCATTATCATTTTTATAGTTGAACAACATTCATAACGTTATTTACGTTGTTGAGCAAACAAATTCGTACATATGAAGCAATGGATTAGCGATATACTTCAAACTGATTCAGATTGTGATGGTACTGTGTTACGCATTATGCGTGCTGAAGGGTGCAAACACGATGATAGAAACTCAATAATGTACTTACAACAAAAAAAACAATCCGTAAGTCAAAACTATGCTGACTACGAAAAATTAAATTACAATGTGCACTCGGTCTTATATTACGCAAATACGTATTTACTGACAGCTTTATAATCGCCATAAATAAATAAAATCAGAGGTACACAGAAATAAATATTGACACAACTTCCGTGTTTCGTATCGATTAATTAACGTAATTTGGTTGTTCAAGTAATTAAATTGTACGGTCGCCAGGCATCAAGTTATACCCAACTGTCAAACTTTTCAAAATGATTTTGAACCTTAAGTCGTTGAAAATTAAGTTCAAAATCGATTGAGAAAATGTACGTTGCCTTCTCACACTTACTTTCGTAAACGCATCTTCATCCTCACACCAGTTGTGTAGACCTCTCCTGGCGGGGACGCCCGTCTTGTGCCATCCATTGCGTGATGACTCTGGCCTGCGAGTCCAAATCCTCCTGCATAACTATGTCATCCCCAATCCTCTTCAGGAGCTCGTGGCCAAGTAATAACAGCCGCACGGATCGATCCATCAGGTTAAGCCACGCTTGCCGGGGTTGGCCGTGGATGGGTGACCATCTTTACATACCGAGACTCCTCCGTGACTCGGAAAGCATGTTAAGCCGTTGGTCCCGGCTGTCATTTGTGCATCTTTGACAGTCGTTACGGGTCGTCAGAAGCCCGAAAATCTGACAGCCAGTCTTATCAAGGGGTATCGTATTACCCAGTAACTGGGTTTTGGAGGTCAGATAGGCAGTCGCTTCAAGTAAAATACTGGTATTCAGCTGCATCCAGTTAGAATGGAAGCCGACACCAACGTAGTTGGGAAAAGGCTAGGCAGATGATGATGCCCAATCCTCTTCAGTTTATCACTTATCTACTCGCATCGGTTATCCGGTTTAGTGCGTATGGTTATAGTTCGTATTCGTTCGCCGACTTTAATCTTACTTCTCACTGCAATAAAAATCTGAAAGTTTGGGTGGATGTGTGTGTATCCACTCCAGAACGGCTGAACGGATCTGGAAGAAATTTCCACTCTGACGAAAAAAATATAATATTCTTTTCGATGGGTAACCGAAGCTCCTGCATTCAGTATGTACTAACCTTTACGGTAACGGAGTACGTACACAAGCAGTGATCAAAGTACCGTCAGAAAGCCGCCCTTTTGGTTGAATTCGCTCTATGTGGTATTTCCTGCTGTTTTAGTTGTTCCAGCCTTTGACCGCTACCGTGAGGTTTTCGTTTCTCATAACATACTAAAATAAACTCAAACAAAACAAATACGACATGTTTTTTCAGTATCACGTGTTCTGTACTGTTATGTTTTTATAATCTATCTGACCTGACAAAATGAAATCCATTGCAATTGTCATTTTATGTGTGCTATGCAATTACCCCGCGCTGATTGGAAATCCAATTGTCATTTTAGCGTTTCTTGAGGGCTTTTTATGTCCAGTAGCGGTCGTCTACCAACTAATTGGTGGATTTTTGCTGACCGTACATTATGTCCAAAGTCAAAGTCAAATAATTTATTTCAAATAGGCACAAGAAAGGCACTTTTGAATGTCAGAATGTACAAGAAATAGAATTGATTCTAGTCGCCCCTTCCTAAAAGTAGTTTCGTATGGGAAATAATGGGCAAAAATGACACCGTTACTCTTTTAAAATGTTATTCAATGTTTTGTATACATGATCATAAAATTATATGTGAAGACGATGCGCCCAATAAAAATAAACTCAAACAAAACAAATACGACATGTTTTTTCAGTATCACGTGTTCTGTACTGTTATGTTTTTATAATCTAACTGATCTGACAAAATGAAATCCATTGCAATTGTCATTTTATGTGTGCTATGCAATTACCCCGCGCTGATTGGAAATCCAATTGTCATTTTAGCGTTTCTTGAGGGCTTTTTATGTCCAGTAGCGGTCGTCTACCAACTAATTGGTGGATTTTTGCTGACCGTACATTATGTCCAAAGTCAAAGTCAAATAATTTATTTCAAATAGGCACAAGAAAGGCACTTTTGAATGTCAAAATGTACAAGAAATAGAATTGATTCTAGTCGCCCCTTCCTAAAAGTAGTTTCGTATGGGAAATAATGGGCAAAAATTACACCGTTACTCTTTTAAAATGTTATTCAATGTTTTGTATACATGATCATAAAATTATATGTGAAGACGATGCGCCCAATAAAAATAATACAACACAAAAATTGAAACGAAAAACAAATATATGACAATAGCAGGTAAAATTAATTATGTCATAAATACATGGTGCACATATCAACCATTCTAAAAGTTAATAATAATAAATCATTCAATGTGTGAGTTAAAGGTTAAAGTTATAAAAAAAAAATCCTACGCCGTACACCTATTACTACCTACATAGACCAATTCCTCCTCCGTTAGGTGGAAGCTAGCAATCATGTTTGAATGGGCCCCGTACTACGATAGAGGCATATAATAATTTACAAACTATTTCTATTAGTGATGGTATGATGTTGATAACAAGATAAAATTAACAAGTTTAGTTCGACAAATTGCTCGGAGTTACCCAGGATCGTTTTTCATTATGAATGTTGAAAATTAACTTTGCCACTTGGAATTTTGCGTGGGTCACTGACCTGATTGAAACCGGAAACATTGATTTGAAGAACGAACCACGTGGAAGACCGCCCACACAGGTGAATAACAATGAATTAAAAGAGATGGTGGAAGCCGATCCGAACCAAACTACCCAGGAATTATCAGCATGGTTTATCGTTATCTTAATATTGACTCATTTGCGTCAAATCCATAAAAAAAACTGTGAAATGGGTACCTCATGATTTGACTGATCTGCAGAAAGAAACGCCTTGTTGAATCGATACAGAAATGAAGGAATATTGGTTTAAATTGTGACATGTGATGAAAAGTGGATTCTTTACGATAAACGTGAGCGTAAAATGCAATGGCTGACCCCAGGTCAAACGCCGCAACAGTGTCCTAAAGCAAAGCTTACCAATAAAAAGGTAATGGTAACTGTTTGGTGGTCTCACCACGGTTTTATTCACTATAGCTTTCTCCGATCTGGTCAAGCAATAACGGCAGATGTCTACTGTGCCGAACTCCAAACAATGATAGCAAAACTAGCACTGAAACAAACCCGACTCATGAATTAATCATCACCATTATTGCTCCATGATAACGCGAGACCTCATACAGCACGAGAAACCGTTTTAACTCTACAGGAACTGCAATTAGAAATCATTCTTCACCCTCCGTATTTGCCAGACCTTGCTCCAACGGACTACAATTTTTTTTTTTTTGACAATTTTCTACGTGATAAAATGTTTTCTTCTTAGGAGGCAGTACAAAATGCTTTCACACAGTTTGTCGAATCTAGATCACGAGAGGTCTATCGCAAAGGCATAAATAAATGACCTTCCTATTAGATGGCAGCAATGTATAGATAATAATGGTAATTATTTTGATTAAATAAATATGTTAAATTAAAAAAAAAGAGAATTTAGAAGAAGGAAGAAGTGTTTAAAGATAGAAGAAGGTTGACTGGTAGAAAATGTCTATGGCATTAAGTGCTTAAAGTATTAAATAAATAAATTTTAATTTTTCAGTACAAATCGGCAATTTCGTACTTTAACCCCTAATAACAATTGATTTTCGCAGGCTATACTGTAGCTTCCACCTTAACTATAATAGGTATCAACGTCACATTCCAAAGAGTTTTTCACTGTATTTTCTTAATATTTATTTTTTTGCGCATACGGCTCGAAAATAAACCAAGAGACACTATAAACCTATAAATAACCCAGCGAATAATTAAGACCCTCGACAATAAACAAAATACAATTGAAAAGCCGGGCTTCAATAAATCATAAAGCCTAGTAATAATTAACTTCTACGAAAATTAATTATGTTTTTGGAAACAAAAGTTTTGTTTGTTTTCTGTTTATAATTATTTATTATGTTTACTTTTATTGAAGTCTAGATTAGTAAGAAACAGTTATAAAGACGCTACTGTGAAGTAAAATACCATGAAATAAACTTTTTCAAATTATTGTCCCAATCTGCCTAGCTTCTTTTTACCAACTATGTTGGGGTTGGCTTCCAGTCTAATACAAACACTGCCACTATTTTTTGTACATACTATCGTAAGATCAGTGCCTTAAATACACACACGTGTTTATGGCAATGTATGGGCACAATTCAGTAACTGGGTAATACAATACTCCTTGGTAAGACTGAATGTCAGACATTCAGAGAGTTATTTCATGGTTATAGGGGGTAGGTACGAATTAAATAACCACACAGAAGGTAGGTAAATAATTAAGTAAGTGAAATAAATTAATAGTATAAACAATTTGTTTAAAACAACCTTTTAACTAACTAAAAATCACTTAGTAAAACAGTAATATTTTCGTAAAAGTTTGAGGCGCAACTGTCCTTCTTATGATTTAATATAAGCCTCAAGCTTTTAAGAAAATATTTAAGTATAAATACTTTTTTCCTCATTCTAATATTAAGCTGGTTCTAAAAAATGTATTTTACTTTTTATTCTTTCGTAATCCGCTCAACGAACCCTTTACATTTGATACAAATATCAAGGAAGTGCATAAATAATAACTAGTCCGCCATCGTGGGCCGCCATATTGGTTTCAGAATGACGTCACTTAGCAATCATGCATTGTTATCACACTAATATTATAAAGGGGAAAATTTGTGAGTGTGTGTGTGAGTTTGTATGTTTGTCCGTCCTTCACGGTCAAGCGGCCAAACGGATCTGGATGAAATTTGGTACAGGGGTAGGTTATGACCATGATTAACACATAGGGTACTTTTTATCCCGATAGTACGTTTCCTTGGGGCAATTTTTTACATCCACGAGGGCGAAGCCTCTCGCAGCAGCTAATGAAAACTAAATGTTTTGGCAAAATTTCAGCACAATCGGTTGAGGATAATTTAGTTGCATGATTTGACTCGGACAAACATACATACATAAATTGTAAATTACACAATAGCTTTAAACTAAAATAAGGCTTGAATTGTAAATACTGACAGCGTTTGTGGCCACAGTTGTGTACCACATTTCCCCATGGGATAGCATATCCCATGCGAAAATGTGGAACAAAACTAAATTGAATAATACATTATCGTCATACCACGGTCTGCAGTTATAGTGGTAACAGACCAAATTAATATTTAAGTAATTATAATTCAAAATGTTGGTTTAGTTGAAATAAAAAACAAATCTTGGTGTTTTTTTGTAAAAAAATTATACTCTGTTTATTATAGCAATAGCTTTTGTCTACAATTTCGTCCGCGTGGAGTTTGGTTATATCGCAATATTCATCCCCTATTGAGACAAAAAGTAGCCTCTGTCCTTCCACAGGATGCAATCTCCCTCTGCCAAATTTTATCGAACGGTGGCTAAGGAAGGAACACGGATGGGTACCCCACCCAGAGTGGGAGTCAATTGATGATTTCCCACCTTCAAAAAAAGGACTAACACGAAGATTTTTATTGCATCGACGATACGTTGTGACGGATCTCAAAAAACATCCTGGGTTGCTATAAACCGACCGCCGTAATCACGTGCCTCTCGTGAACTAAACAACTTCTTCAGAAAGGTCTTATATTACAAGAAGAGTACAACCCGAATTGATTGTTAAACTCTAAATTAACGCGAGCAGAGCCGCAGAAAAAAGTTAGTTTAACAGGAAAATTCACGCGGAAGAAATCTAGAGCATAAAGTAGTAAATTATAGTTGTTCTATCTATTTGTAAGGAGACACAGTGAGTGTAGAAAGTACGGTAATAACTCAACGTCGTGTCCGAAGTCACGATTAATGTACCCAAGTGTGTTCTTTGATATATGGCATCCTAGCCATAGACACCTGTCCTACTGCCGGCGATAAACTAGAAGAGAGCAGGGCTACCAACTGAAGCCAAGTTGGCGAGCAGCAAGTGCGCGATAGCGACGAGCGATTACTTACTGGCTTTTTTTTTTGAGGGTGGTATTCATCAAATGACTTCTCCCGCTCTGTGTGACGCGGAAGGGAGTGTCAGGCTACCAACCCATCCATGTTCCCTCCTTAGCCCTTTATGTTCCGGGGAAGCGGTAACCCTTTCGGACAATCCCGCTGAATTACTCACTGGCTACATGAATAATGTGAAAAATGAGGAAAATTTCGTCAGGAAAGTTTTGAGCATAAATGTAGGCTATACGAGTAGAGGAAGACCAAAGAAACGATGGATGGATTGTGCGAAAAATGGTATGGCAAGAGCTTCCGAGCTGATGACTAGTAGAGAAGCATGGAAGAGAAGGACATGTTGCGCCGACCCCAAATAAATTGAGATAATCGCAGTAGAATGATGATCAGCTAGTTGCTACCTCGTGTCGGTGGGACTAGAGCCTTAAGAACAGCGAATACAAGTGAGAATGGTTTGGGTGGCTCAAGATATTGACAAGAGAACAGAGAATAATTTTGTCCGCTGTCGATAATGTTGGTCAACTGCTGAATCAGCTATTCATTGCCATGGGTTCGGATTTGTCCGGACATGTTCGGCTTTTTGATTCCCGTTCGGACTGTCACTTTGTTAAAAATTTATTTAAGTACCTGACTAATTTTTTTAAATGACTTGATTGAGAAAACTAACTCTAAATGTGAGTACTGTTATAAACTTACTTAAAATCGAATGAAGTTAATGTACAGACGCCAGCACATCACGCTATCCCAAACTGTCAAATATTCCCAATTGAAAATGAACCTTACTCTTTTTTAATAAAGCTGAAAAACTATAAAAATATTTGACAGTTTGGGGTAGCTTGATGTGCTGGCGTCTGTAGATAATATAACAGTACGCTTGTATTTCCTGACGAGTTGTACAGAGGTGCTCAAAGCACATTGCACGAGTTATTTACCATCAACCGGGCACAAATCCAGACTCAAGGATACTGAAAAAATTCTGAAGGATACTCTCTCATTGTAAAAATGTAGTGTATAAACTAACGAGCTTGTTCAATTAACTTTGCAAAAGACTTCTACCCAAAACACGAAACCCTGTAGTCATTAGTTATTTAAATTACTAAAATGTTTCTCCTGGATATTTGCATAAGGTTATAAACATAGCTCCCAAGAGGGATTTTGTGTATCTTGTTATATAAGTTAGTTAAAGTTATCCTAATGTCTCGATGAGTCCCAGTGGCTTCTTTAGCAATACTTAGGTACTGTTGACCGTTTTTACGGTTCGCAAAATTGTTATGGAAAAGGGTAGAAAAGGATAATAATATTATTATCCTTGTCAGTGTTATTTTGGGAAAGACAACGTCAAAAGCAAATCATTTATTTCAAATAGAAAAATAAAATGCACTTTTGAACGTCAAAAAAAAAAAAGTATTTCATGTTGAATTGTATCTAATAAATATTAATTACTTACTGCTGCCAGCGGCGATGTCGGAAATTATCCCAAGTAAACCGTACTATCCGGATATAAATATCCGGAATTAATCCAGGTCATAAACTACCTCCGTGCCAAGTTTTATACAGATTTGTTCCGCCGTTTGACCGTGAAGGACCGAAAAACATACTAACTCACACACATACTCAACAAATCTCGCTTTTATAATATAAGTGTGATAATATTATATATTATGTGTTAATAAAACAAAGTAATAAAAATATATATCATACATATATTTATTCTTTAATATAGGTATTTTTGTAAAAATTGCCGAAATCATAGTCAATGTTGTAGAAAGAATCGACTAATGTTCTCTATTGGGTCGAAAATTTGACTTCCAAGTCCTCTATGGCTTTGAAACTTACAATCAACAGATCACATAAACATTTGATGGCGAATTCACTTATTTAGATGATTGTAGATCCTCATCTCGCATTCGTTCGAATTTCGAAATTTATTCAAATAGAGAACGACACATCATGTAACCATTTTGCATTTTATAATTTACATACCCTCAGAAATGCAGCTTGCATAATACTATATATTTAACAAAGCGCATTCACCGTCCTCATTAGCTGGGCACGTGCTACAAAAATAGCTAAACTGAATTACCAACTTAGATCATGCCTCTCGGGCAACACGTGTCGTGCTCACCAAGGAGGTACAGACGCCAGCACATGAAGCTATCCCAAACTGTAAAATTTTCCCAATTGAAAATGAACCTTATGCTTTTGTAATAAAGTTGAAAAACTATCAAAGATATCAGATTGGGGTAACTTGATGTGCTGGCCTCTGTACCTACTGCTGGAATAGACTGCCCTCTGGCATCGAAGATTTAATTAATGCGACAGAGCAGCTAGTCTCTGGCAGGCATAGAGAAAGGATGCGTAGAAGCCGGATAGGTCGCAGATGTGCGCTCGTCCGGGGAAGCGGGATTGTCCGAAAGGGTTACCACTACACCGGAACATAAAGGGTTAAGGAAGGAACATGGATGGGTTTTAGTAGTCTGTCACTCCCTTCCGCTCCACCCAGAGCGGGAGAAGTCATTGGATGATTTTCCAGCCTTAAAAAAAAAAGGTGTGCGCTCATTGATGTTGGGTAGAAGATATTTTGCATGTACTCGCCGTGATTGGGTTGAAAGGGTAGTCAATAACGTTACTTTTTATGAATTGTCAAAACGTGGAATTTGTACGTCATTTGTATGAAATATAACAATGAGAAGTCACAGATTTTTAGAATCAAATGGAATACTTATTAGCATTAAATGCAGTTTTACAAATATATCTTCGCATAATATTTAATTTCTGTACGGTGATTAGAAGTTTTTAGGACAAGCTGTCTTTTATCGATGTCATATTTTAATTTTGACCGTTGCAAATAGTAAATTTTTTAAATTGTGCATTACTGTATGTTATAATGCTGCTTAAGCCCTCTAAGCGGGATTGTCCGAAAGGGTTACCGCTACCCCGGAACACAAACGGCTAAAGAATGAACATGGATGGGTTTTAGTCAGTAAGAGTCTGACACTCCCTTCCGCTCCTATCCACCCAGAGCGGGAGAAGTAAATGGATGATTTCCCAGCCTTAAAAAAAAAGTTGCTGCTTAAGTGGTTTTCATTTTAGATTATTTTCTTAGATTATATAGTTGGTGATTGGTGACGGTAAAACTCGAAAGAATATAAAATGTATGTGTTTTTTCTTTATAAATTAAAAAAAAGGTTAACTCCAAACGCATTCTAGAACTATCTCGTTGGTCTAGTTATCATAAGCGATTCTGAGCATGAGATCCTAGGGCGCAATTCCTGGGTCAGGTCAAGTCTTGCTGGATTTTTCTATTAGGAATTTCTCAGTAGCAACCCGGAGTAGGGCTTTATGCCCGGGACTTGATTTGGTGTTATTGAAGCTTATTATACCTAGTATTACTGCATTTGCACTACGAAAATCACCCTTTCTTCTTTTAAGATTTATAAGCGCTGAACGAATTTGTCACCACTGATTCATGGTTGACTGTAGGCAAAATAACAAGTAGGTAATTAAATAAATATAAAATTAATAAATAAAATGTATTGAAATAATAAGTTTACAAAAACTGTATATATGGTTCAGTGGTATGTATGTGTACAGTGTGAATTTGAATTCATGGACATTATATTAAGGGGTCATTGTCAAAAAAAAATCTGCTGGTCCATACATTATGCTCGCGTAACTCGCCTAAATGTAGGGCACAACAGCCGATGTGCTTTTTCGCGATTTTAGATAAAAATAAAAATTTACAATGACCCCTTAAAATAATGCCCAATTTTATTAACCCTGTATACAGGGTGTAAGGGAAACGCTTCCGAAAACGAAGATAGGGCTAGTGATTCTCGATACGATACCATAAAAAAATCGGGAAAAAAATACATATTATAGATAGAAAAACACCCAGACCCGGAACAAATAGAATATTATATTAGAATATTATTATTGGAAAATTTGTTTCGCTTCTACACTATTTTCTTATTCTTTGCCTTGGATCTTGTTTCCTACCTACGGTGGATAAATATTACTGGATCGGAAGCAACGCTACCGTCAATTGAATTTCTTTATGCACCCAAAGTAGGGTACCTATACCTATAAGAAGACTTGCTCGTTGGCCTAGTGGTAATTCAAATTCGACTATTTTATTTCAGTTTTGCATCCATATTATAAGGTGTTAAAAAATTAACTCTCAGAATTTCGTGGGAGCATTCAAATTCAATTTCATTTATTTGTCCGAACATGGTACATTATACGATCTTAAATTAATAAATGGTATCATCACATTCTGCCACGTGGGGCGCGCTAATATCAGGTAGGTACACAAATAAAATTTTACAATACAAAAACAAAAGCATTGTCCACATCATTACAAACAACATTATGGGATAAACCCTGAAATCGCAAAAAAAATATGATCTGTTCCATACATACCTACACATAATTCAATAAAATGTATAGAACAGCTCATATTTTTTTTAATTGTAACATTTGTTCCTAACAATGAGTAAAATGCTCCCACGAAACCCTTAGAGTAAAATTTTTAACACCTTATATATTGTTAGTAGTAGTACCTACTACTTAGCCTAATATTAGTATTAAATTAAATTTACAATAATAAACAACTAGTGTACAACAGCTGTCCGTTCAGTAGTACACTAGTCTATTAGTATAGTAATGGTAGAGTGGGTGGTGTGTTGGATCCACTAGTCAAACAAAGTTCATTGGGTTTTCCAACATACTGCTCAGTTCAAAGTGATCTGAACCGTCTTAACCAAGACAGTTCATCCACTAAATTGGCCCGCTAAAAGCTATCAGGTCGTGACAGCCTTTTAAGACATAAATTTCAGGAATTCTTAGCCACTATAAAACATTTTAACATAATATCTTCCTCAGATTTTTCACCAAATATTTATAAGTTGTTATATGTTATAAAAACCTATTCAAAAGTATAAAGTTTTTATAGACTATTCAAAAAATGAGTTTTTTTTGTGAATGGCGTCAGGCAGTTATCCTAGGAGGTTGTCTACTGCTTCACCAGGCTTGCCAGTGGATGCCTCAATAAATAAAGGCCTCCAGCCAGACCTTCAAAAAATTGAAACTAAGTGACTACTCGCTAAGGGCTTAGGGCGTTGCTGGGGGAGGATAGCAAGGGACACGCTGAATCAGATAAATAAACTATGGGTAACCCAACGTTTTGTTTAGTATTAATAACTAAGTATCTACCATAACTGTTGGCAAGTGGCCCGCCAGCTGACACAGAGTCAAAATTATGTCCCACCGTCAAAATATTGATCTGGCAGACTTGGTCTAAAGAGACTTTGTAATCAAATTGAATTACAAACGCAAAGTATTTTTTGTTAAACAAATTAGAACTACCCTTGTTCAACTTATATCGAACAGTGAGAACGGTATTATAATAGACTACGCAGTAGCAAGCCAGAGGCAAACTTTTGTCCCCGGTATATGGCAAAAACGCCATGATAAACAGGCCAAGAACTTGGAACGTAACGATTTATGGTTATTTTGGCGCGTGACGACGCCATTTTGTCCAACTGACATTTAAACTTTTGAACGCCAGAGCATAAACGCACGCGCGCGCCCTCCACGCCAAGGTACAATTTCATATCTTTTTGTTATCATGAATTTCCCAATATCCATGGTGTCTTTTAATTTGTTTCATGTCATTTAAATACGTACGAGAGCTTAAATTTTTAAGATATCTATATAAACACACACAAAAGTAATGATTGAATAAATTGTTTATTTTGTGTTATAGTGTACCCGCATTGTCACATATTTCTGTCGTTGGTGTACAGAGAATGCGCTTTCTTGTCACGTATTAATACGTGACAATGGCGTTCAAAAGGTTAACAAAACAATTGCACAAATGTTTGCCTACAGCGGCCCCTATTATCAACGAGAGCCAAATTATCTTTGTAGCAGTGTGTGGCGTAGCCACAATACTTTATTAATATTATAAAAACTAAAAACATAAATATGTAAGTAATAGAATATATATAAATATATGTTTATATCTACTATAAAATTAATTACATGCTAAATACACAAAATACAAACACAAACTTCGTTTTCCGAGACTTACCTTCTGCTACTCACGTTTACGTCCGAGATGATACCGTGAGAGGATCCCTTCAGCCAGCGTACACTGGGCCATACCTAGTCCTGCAACGAGGCACAAAAGTCTTTAAGCTGCTTGTTAAAGGAAAAGAACAGACAGTATCGATAGAGAGATTAAAACCAGCCTACATACTTACACCAGATACCCGACCAGAGACTCGTCCACCTGAAAATGAAACTCCAAACCCTGAAAACAAAGAAAAAGAAGTAAGAATTACTCGGTCAGGAAGAAAAGTGAAATTACCTGACCCCTGAGACCCTGACTATTATCGCCCATCCTAGGATGGTCTCAAGGGGGGAGTCATGTGGCGTAGCCACAATACTTTATTAATATTATAAAAACTAACAACATAAATATGTAATAGAATATATATAAATATATGTTTATATCTACTATAAAATTAATTACATGCTAAATACACAAAATACAAACACAAACATGCACACTAACACATAACAAAAACCAAATAATCACTTACCTGTAGCTTCATCATTGAATCGCCGAGCGTCACCGCAGGTCGTCGCGTCGTCGTCGTGTCGTAACGAGTAAGCGCGCATAAAGTCCCGCTACTCACCGAAACAAAGGAGGCCTAGAACCATCGCCGGCGCAGCGACGCCCGCGCCCCCGCTCGGCAGTCCGTCTCGCACGCTCACAGCAGACGCACGCTCGCTTACTTCGCGATTCCGATCTTTCCGCTTACGCTAACGCTCATCTATTCGCATATATCTGCTTGTGCTTATTCTATTGTTAATGTTAGTGGGAGAATAAACTGTTGTCGAAGTGTCTGGACCGTTTAATTGTGATTTCCCGAAGATAACCTCACATAACGAAGAGAACACACACCACACTTACCTCTCCTACAAGTGTAAAGGGCGGGATGTGGGTTTACTTATTGAAGAAACTAACCGAAATTTAGCCTGTATCTAACCACTTCTGTCTAACCCTTCGGAGAATTAAAGCTTGATGATATGTTAGTATAAAGAAATTTCTTTCATATATTAGGATCGCTAAGAGCAGCTTGAAATTGTCAAAGGTATTTCCATTCCAGATTCTTCATATTATGTTTTTCTTTTTTGTTAAAATAATTGGTTGTATTTCGCAAAGCTTCAAATAAACGCCTCCGCAGACAGACGCCACGCAACGGTACGACGGACGCGGTTCTTGTAGAACAATTTCCATGAAGAAGTTTTCATAGAAATGGTTCTACAAGAGTCGCGTCGCGTTTGTCTGCGGAGACCTTAAGCCTTTTCAGATGTTCGGTAAGTACCCCACTCAACAAAGCAAAAGGTATGTAGGTAATAAATAACATGATATTTTTTTTTATTTGGCTGATATTAAAAAACAACCGTATGATCTTTTGATAACGTGCGGGCAAGCAAGTTTACAGTACAAGTACAAGTAAGTTTACAGACGCCAGAACATCAAGCTATTCCTAACTGTCAAATTTTCTCAATTAAAAATGAACCTTATGTCTTTGCAATAAAGTTGAAATACTATCAAAGAAATTTGACAGATTGTGGTAACTTGATGTGCTGGCCTCTGTACTTCGTCATCATCATCATCATTCCAGCTTATTGCAGTCCACCTACTGAACATAGGCCTCTTCCACGAAGCGCTACAGGGCATTATCTATGTACAGACGCCAGCACAACAAGCTATCCCAAACTGTCAAAATTTCCCAATTTGTAATGAACCTTATGCTTTTGGAAGGAAGTTCCTTATCGCGCGTTGCGAAAGGGGGCTAGACGGATATTAAGACCAAAAGTTGTAACGACACTATTTGGATTTTTTGATTGGTTGATTTCAGATCAGATTTTTTTTGATTATTATAACTTATTATAAATAAAATGTGGTCACGCACAATGGTCCGCCAAGGACTGAGTGCGGAAACCAAAACCTCAGAAATTAATGAAAGAAATAAAAATTTATCACAATTCCTTCACTAATTAATCGAAAGGATCTTCGTTCCATCCGGGTGTCCCTTGACACCTCTCAAGTTTTTAAAATAAAGTTTAAAAACTATCAAAGAAATTTGACAGCTAGGGGTAACTGGATGTGCTGGTTTCTGCACTTACATCATGTTTTTAACCGACTAACAACAAGAAGTGTTCATCTGAAAGTATTTGTTTTTAAATGTACGTATGTTCATAAATATTTACGTCAAACTGTGGAACGAATTAAAAAAAAAACTTTAATTTCGTAGAAAAAGCTTGGGCGGCGGTAGTCCCATCATCATCTGCCTAGCCTTTCCCCAACTATGTTGGGGTCGGCTTCCAGGCTAACCGGATGCAGCTGAATACCAGTGTTTTACATGAAGCGACTGCCTATCTGACCTCCACAACCCAGGTGGTTTGTACGGTGGTGGCGGTGGGCCCATATAAATTCTATTAAGTTTACTTGGATAGTTATTGAGTTATCTTCCATAATAGGTAAACCACTTTGTGTAACTTGATGATGAAATGAATACTTCTTGTATAACAAGTCTTGTTCAAGTTCTTGAATATTAAGTAGTGGTATATGAATTGATGTGGGGATTTTGGGGTAGGTGTCTTAGTTAAAAAGTGAAAAATAAAAACTTTTTCCAGAAAAAACAAATGTCTTTAAAAAAACACACAAACTGATAAATGATAAAAAAATAACTGAAATTTTGGAAGTGCAATTTTGGTAGCAATAACCAAAATCACAAACGCAAAGACAATGACTTCCGAAAAGTTTTCTTCATAGTGTTTTTTTTTTAAAGTCGGTTGTTTTTTTGTAAGAATGTTTTAGTTTCGGTCCTATATACCAAATACTATCGGTAATAAGTACCTACAAAACTCAATTCACAGTTGGAAAGTTCATAACATTATGTTAATAAGCTTATCAAATATTGCGTGCTGCTTTAACAACAGTATTATGTGATTCAAATATACATCACATACATAATCACTGTAGATTGCTTTTCCACAATAATTCGAACTGAAACAGAATTTTCAGATATTATTTTGTTTTACTGTCACGATGTCGCAAAGTGTGCCATCGTATGACAAGGGCGAAGCTTATGTCTAGATTCGTATATCACATGTTAAAAACTTCAACTAAACAAAAAACTGAAAATTACCAACTCTTTAAATTATTATCTTAGGGTTCAATTATTCCTCGCGCGCCTGTTCGAGTGGCGCGCGGAGGTACTAAGCCGGGGGGAAACTCCGTTTCCGCAGCAAATTGCGGCGGAGCGGACGGACCTCCGGCGCGATCTCATGGCGGCCTGGAATCAGCGACTGTCGCAACCCAGCGCAGGGCACGCCACGATAGTGGCGGTAAGGCCCCTCTTTGAGTAGTGGCTAGAGAGGCGTCACGGCGCCCTCACCTACCACCTGACGCAGGTCCTCACCGGACATGGATGTTTCGGGAGGATCCTGCACATCATCAGGCGGGAGGAAACGCCCGGGTGTCACCACTGCGAGGATCGCCCAGAGGACACGGTAGAGCACACGGTGCAAACCTGCCCCGCTTGGGCGGAGCACCGCCGTGTCCTCGTAGAGGCGATCGGCGGCGGCGACCTCTCGCGCCCAGCCCTGGTGTAAGCCATGGTCCGGGGCGAGAGGGAGTGGGAGGCAGTCACCGCCTTCTGCGAAAAAGTTATGCTCGCGAAGGAGGTGGCGGGATGGGAGAGAGAAAGGTCCTCCCGTCCCAGCCGCCGCAGGAGACGCCCCGGGCGTCGGGAGCCACGTGACGACTCCCGGCCACCGTAGGCGCGGGCCTGCGGGCGGTGAGTAATGAGTGACTCACCGTCCGATCAGCACCAGACCCGTGCCGTACGGCGCGTATATGTTCCACGCGCGCCTCAAAGAGATGTCAGCATATGAAGGGGCCCCTCAGGGCCAAGCCTGCCGGGTAAGCGGGATTGTCCGAAAGGGTTACCGCTACCCCAGAACATAAAGGGCTACGGAAGGAACATGGATGGGTTTTAGTCAGTAAGAGTCTGACACTCCCTTCCGCTCCACCCAGAGCGGGAGCAGTCATTGGATGATTTCCCAGCCTTAAAAAAAAAAAAAAAAAAAAGGGTTCAATTATTATTATATTAGATGTCAGCATATGAAGGGGCCCCTCAGGGCCAAGCCTGCCGGGTAAGCGGGATTGTCCGAAAGGGTTACCGCTACCCCGGAACATAAAGGGCTACGGAAGGAACATGGATGGGTTTTAGTCAGTAAGAGTCTGACACTCCCTTCCGCTCCACCCAGAGCGGGAGAAGCCATTGGATGATTTCCCAGCCTTAAAAAAAAAAAAATAGGGTTCAATTATACCTCAAAGAGATGTCAGCATAATTATGAAGGGGCCCCTCAGGGCTAAGCCTGCCGGGTAAGCGGGATTGTCCGAAAGGGTTACCGCTACCCCGGAACATAAAGGGCTACCTACGGAAGGAACATGGATGGGTTTTAGTCAGTAAAAGTCTGACGCTACCTTCCGCTCCACCCAGAGCGGGAGAAGTCATTGGATGATTTCCCAGACTGAAAAAAAAAGGGTTCAATTATGTGGAGATCTGCCCCTCTATGGCGGAACACCGCCGTGTCCTCGTAGAGGCGAGTGGCGGCGGCGGCGACCTCTCGTGTCCGGCCCATGTCCGGCGCGAGAGAGAATGAGGGGCAGTCACCTCTTTCCGCGAAGCAGTTATGCTCGTGAAGGAGGTGGCGGGATGGGAAAGGGACAGGACCTCTCGTCCCAGCCGCCGCGGGAGACGCTCCGGGCGTCTGGAGCCGCGCAACGGCCGAAGCCTGCCGGGTAAGCGGCATCGTCAGAAAGGGTTACCGCCACCCCGGAACATAAAGGGCTAAGGAGGGAACATGGATGGGCGTTAGTCAGTAAGAGTCTGACACTCTCTTCCGCTCCACCCTGAGCGGGAGGAGTCATTTGATGATTTCCCAACCTCAAAAAAAAAAGACCGATACCTGCCGGGTAAGCGGCATTGTCAGAAAGGGTTACCGCTACCCCGGAATGGCTAAGAAAGGAGCATGGATGGGCTTTAGTCAGTTAGAGTCTGACATTCCCTTCCACTCCACCCAGAGCGGGAGGGGTCTTTTGATGATTTACCACCCTCAAAAAAAAGGGTTTACCACCCAAAAAATGGGTTAATTTAATACATATTTTATTGCAAAATATGTGACGTCACTTCTCCTCAAGATCAGTCACACAAAAATGACCACATGTGACAAGAACCGACGACGGCTGGAGGCAAAAATAACGAAATTCTGTGACGTAATTTGCTGATGGCCCCCAATTTGGACAAACTGAGTAACAGGTCCATGTGTTTGAAATGGCAATATTAAACCTAAGCTACTTGTACAAAATTACCTGTGTCCAGCGTCTATTACTCCCTTTGATTTCGGCGTTTCACGGCGAAATAATTTCAACTGTATCCCGTAAATCAAAGTTTGCTAACTAGTTATTCATTTTCATTCATCATTTTGCTCTTGATGAAGTTGATTCATTTGCAAACTTTACAAAAACAGCGCACATTTTGCTAAGTTTTTTATTTTTTTGTAAAATATACCAATTTAACCTTTCGTATCTCGTAATTACAGACACAATCAAAAAGCAATTGTGACCCACGCAGATCTGCGTTCCTGCAGGCAAATGGGTTATTTTTTTTTAGGGCGCCACCTGTTTTATTAAATTACTGGAGCTATCGATGTTTTGAGATTACACCTTATTGTCAGGGTTTCCAACTGACCCTTAACATCTCCACAAAGATGTTCTACAGGGCATGAAAGGGGTCGTATCAAGAATGGCCACTCATCCAAGGAACCCGGTAGGACCTCCAATCATCCGGGTTTAAGTTATAATAAACCCTTTATTAAAAGCTGTAATTTAGTTTTACTTGTTAGTATGGTAGGTAGTTAACAAGATTGGTATTGAAATACATAATTATATAATATTTGGAACCAGTTTAAGTCGTCAGAAGGCTAATTAGTCGATTCGCACGAATTTACTCGCCTGAAATGGGCGAATCGACCATTTTTTTTTTGTTTTTGTATGTGTCTCGCACGAATTTATTTTATTAGTAGGTGGATCCACAACTTCAGCAACACGTGCCGCATGCTATAAAATAAACAGTAAATGGAAAAAAGTACACTCTGGAGTGATTGATTCGCCCACCAATAAATTAACTTAATGCGAGAAGCCTACAGAAAAAAAAACATATAATCTAGAAGTGTCGATTCGCCCGTTTGGGACGAGGACTTAATAAGCCGGTATAAAAAAGAAACACAAGTTTCGAACAATGGTGTACCCACCTATTCGCAAAGACAATTGATCTATGGTTATTATCGAGCCCGGATGACAGACATACATATTACAATTTTTCCGGACAATGATCCAGTGTTACCATTAATAATGGCTGAGATTACCGGAATCGACTTCGTATTTGGGTTCTCTTCAACACTTTTTTTTTTTTGGGTGTGGTATTTCGCGGGTACTTTATTTACTAGGCTTGCCTGACGGTACTTATACGTATAAAAAAATGACATACGATTTTTTAAGTTTAACCTACCAATGTTATAATGCGTTCCTATAACGACACTGAACAACCCGCTTTCGAGTCGGGCACAAATTTTGTTATACCCTGAAGGTATATTGGTGGTACAAGTAGAGGGAGACCAAAGAAACGATGGATGGATTGTGTGAAAGATGATATGCCTAGAAAGGGAGTGACTCCCGAGATGACGACTTATAGAGAAGTATGGAAGAAAAAGGCATGTTTTGCCGACCCCAAATAAATTGGGATAAGGGCAGGAGAATGATGATGAGGTATATTGGTACTTAATGGTATTGAGGAAGGCAAAAAAAAATCATAATGTGATGAGCAAAATCTACATTTTAGATTGAGGGTAAATATTACCTTAGAATCTGTCAGAGATTTTACATCTATTTTAACCGACCTACTTTAAATATTTAAGAAAGACAAAGCGTTAATAATTTCTAGTGTTTACACATAACCCACATTTTAAGTATTATGCATAAGTTATACCAACATTGAAGGACTTCATTTAATATGTACACTTACGTGCTAAAGTATAAAGGACCACAATATGACTTTGGGTTTCGGCATAAATTGTGAGAAATATAGCTTTAAAATGACGTCATTACACAATGTTTCTTTATTCTTTTAATATTAATTTTTTTTCTTTACTAAAATAAAAACAAAACAAATATCTAATCAATTGATTAAAATAACAACTTACTGAGAAATATCCTAAATAAATTTTAGCAAACTAAAATAATGGCGTCCTAAATTTCATCCGCATCGCTATATTTTGGTCATGTTCCCAAGAGACTGGTGGTATTGCCACGTAGTATGGCAAAAAATCAATCTGCCTAGCCTATTCCCAACTTTATTGGGATCAGCTTCCAGTCTAACGGGATGCAGCTGAATACCAGTATTTACGTGGAGCGACTACTTATCTGACCTCAACAACCCAGTCAGTAACTGGGTAATACGCCCCTCGGTAAGATTGGCTGTCAGATTTCCGGGCTTCTGACGACCCGTAACGATTGTCAAAGATAGGACCATCGGCTTAACGTGCTTTCCCAGGCACGGAGAGATCTCAGTACCTATGTAAAGATGATCACCCATCCATGGCCAACCCCAGCAAGCGTAGCTGAACCTGATGGATGGATCTGTGCGGCTGTTATTACTTAGCCACGAGCTCAGCACGTTGTATGGCAATGCTTATAAATATTACATAATAAATTAGTCAGTATGTATCTACATTGTTTAAGAAAAGGAAGTTTGAGAAATTATGTTCGAAACTGCCAAATAATAGGATATTTCCTTGATCAAAATAGAATTATTTCTTAGAAATCCTTTCTTAAGGTTTTAATGCTAAAAGCTCTCCGTTTAAAGTTCACTCATAACCTTTTTAGGGAAACCAATTATTATTAGTCTAAGATAGGTAGCTGCAAAATAAATAAAATGATTTAGGAAAACTCATGTTAAAAAAACCTTTTTTTTTAATTTTGGCATTTTTTTGTGAGTGAATGTATGAAAGGTCACTCATTCATACATTCACTCACTGATTAATCACGAAATCTCAATAACTACTCGACTTACGAAGAATAAATTTGACATAGAGGTAGATTATGGAAATTTCCTCTGTAAAGAGGTAAAATAGGGGGTGGAAGATTAATGAAAAAAAAAAAACATTAACATGGGCAGAGCTACGGGCAACAGCTGGCAATAAATAATACCAACCTATTAGTGTGTCACTGTCGGGCTAAAGTCCTTGAATAAAATCGTAAACAAATGCCAATCCGCCGCTCGTGGGTACATTCGCCCAATAATCAAAATCAAAAATCATTTATTCAAACTAAGCTGATAATCATCACTTTTCGATGGTCAAAGTTACATATAAGACAGTCCCCCAAAAACGCCCATCCTTCACCACTTCCTAGTGCTTTAGCTGGGAAGAAGAAGTGGCGCAACAAACTCCCCAGCAGCACTACTATCCCACTAAATAACCCTGTGGGTGTTTCTATAGACCATTGACCTCAAAATATAGACGCCCCGGGCGTCGGGAGCCACGTGACAACTCCCGACCACCGTAGGCGCGGGCCTGCGGGCGGTGAGTAATGGGTTTTAGTCAGTAAAAGTCTGACACTCCCTTCCGCTCCACCCAGAGCATTTCCCACCCTAAAAAAAAGACCTAAAAATATGTGACCCTGTATACAGATAGTGAACACATTTACATTTTACCAATTCTCCAACGAACATTCTACGTCAGAAGTAGTTTTGAAGTGAGTAAAATGTCTTAAGTTATGGGGAATTGAAGCTGACAGTTTGGCACGTTTGCTCAAGATGGGTGGGTAGGAAATTTCAGTATAAGTTTAGGTTTCCAGGCGATGTTTTCCAACACTAATGTCAGTGATATCTAAGATAAACAGAGAAAGTATAATATATACAACATGGCGCTACAATGGTGACATTAATTTAAGACACGGGTAGAGCTAATGTTCATAAATCATATAAATGTTGACAGGTTAAATTCAATCGGAAATTGAAAAAAAAACAAACACACCAAATAATAACAAAATAACTAAAATTGAGATCACCTAATAGTATTGCTTATTCGTTTTAATTTATTTGATGCGAATGTTATGATCCGTGACCCCGGCAAATTACCGCTGCGCGTCAGTTCTTTAAGTATAGGTTAATCCGTAAATAATAACGTTTATTGGAATAAAATAGAAAAAATTAAATAATCAATACAATAACTTTGCCTGACTGTACAAATGACACTGAATTGGTAGTAAATCATCTGGTATTATTTTTCGGGCCGAGTCTAATCGGGACGAGCGGGCCCGGGACCCCGTACAAGTACACGAAAATCGATTCACGTCGATAAATTACCATCAATATCAAAATGAATAGTAACACTTCCTTCTAACCGGTTATGCAACATCAAAAGAGAGGGATAAACCTCTTTTGTGTCGAAAACGGCAATCTACTGAATCGTTTATGACAAATGTGATGTCGTTTGATCTCAACAGGGATTCATAATAAGCTTTTATGTTGGAAGGTGGTTCTTCTGATACTGATAATAAATCAAGGATCGTCGGGATTGATTGAAACTGTGTCATTGTATCAGGAAAACTTCACCGAGCGATTTTGAGGGAAAATTGTCATGTCAACGTAAACGTCACTGTTTTGAAATATGACTGTACTTTCTTTGAGTTTTTTTAATCTTGTTAAAAATGATTTCCTACAGTTATCTTGGTGAACAGCGTAGGTGATGGGTTTGAAAAAAATGGTGGATTTTGAAAAATGGCTGCGACTTTTCACGGTTATTAATGTGAAAATCACCCTTACGTGAAATATGACAAAATCACCCTTACGTGAAATATGACAAAATCACCCTTACGTGAAATATGACAAAATCACCCTTACGTGAAATATGACAAAATCACCCTTACGTGAAATATGACAAAATCACCCTTACGTGAAATATGACAAAATCACCCTTACGTGAAATATGACAAAATCACCCTTACGTGAAATATGACAAAATCACCCTTACGTGAAATATGACAAAATCACCCTTACGTGAAATATGACAAAATCACCCTTACGTGAAATATGACAACATCTTAGCTTTAAAAAAGAATAGTATGAATATACATGAATTACTCATATTTATCAATGAAACTAAAATACTTAAACATCGAGATAAATTAATTGTGATGATTACGATGATGTCATAGTCAAAATCAAATCATTTATTCCAAAAAGGCACTTTTGAACGTCAAAAGAACAAGAATTAGAATTGATTCTAGTCGCCCCTTCCAAAAGGTAGTTTCGTATGGAAAAGAAAGAAAAATGGATAAGAAACTCCACCGTTACTCATATACATGAATTATTATGTGAAGACGATGCACCCAGAATAAAAATATTACACCACAAAAGGTGAAAAGAAAAACAAATATAACAATGGCATGTAATAGTTATTTGTTATGCAAGGCTGGAAAGTTGATTTTTGGCGCGAGCACTTCTATTGAAACCTGAGTAAGCGAAGGATTCTAGGGTTGAACCATGAGCGAAGCGAGTGGTTCAAATATAGAATCCTGAGTGTAACAAAGGTTTCAAAGGTACGAGATGCAGAAAAGCTTTGCTGCCGAGCGCAACACACAATTTTTCACCTCACTACAGCGAGGAAACTGCTAGGTGCAAGAAAACAGGTGTTGTTGAGTTTTATTTTGTTCGAGCGTCTCAGATACATTGACTCATGTGAAGAAAATAACAGATACTTGGCAATGTATCTTATGAGTTACATAGAATATCTCCAAAATTAAATACCCTGTATTTTGTTCTATATCCTACTTGTCCTCTAAGGAGAATGAAAGAAAAAAACGAATTTAATACAAATAACTAATTTAATTTAATACATATTTATTTTTGCCAAGCAAAGGATTAAATAACATATTATATTAGTATTTATTTTATTTAAAAAATTAAACTTAAATTAGTACTACACAATTGGGTATTTGACAGGGTAGTATTTTTATGGCATATTCAAATGTGACGTCACAGATTTTTTAATCAAATGGAATACTTATTAACATTAATTCCAATTTTACAATTATATCCTCGCAAAATATTTAATTTCTGTACTGTGATGGAAGTTCTTAAGGTGAGCGGTATTATTTAATATTTTATTTTAGACTGTGTCATGCATTTTCTGTGGACTGGCAGTATAGAAAATTATTAAATAGAAAGGTTCGAATTTTAAAAACTCTTTCCACCCTAAAGTTATGACAGTAAAAAAAAACACGTTGTATAAAGTAAAAGTCTAATCATTTATTTCAAATAGGCACAAGAAAGGCACTTTTGAACATCGAGACGAGTAGATAGCTCGGTATCTCGAACCGGATCGGAACGTCATAGATAGTGATCCATGATGTTCCGATCCGGCGTGAAGTCAAGAGTACTCAGGGTAAAGTGATGTTTGCTGTCAAATTCATTGAAGGATGCGATATTGTTACCCTCCACGAGTATTGTCGTGAGATTTTCGCATGGTCAGATGTTTTTTTAAAGACAGACTAGCTTTTGCCAGCGGCTTCGCCCGCGTGTATGTAGAAAATTATCCCACGGGAAAGGTAAAATAAAAAGTAAATAAGCTTATATGCTATTCCAGACTATAATCTATATTTGTGCCAAGTTTCATACAGATCCGTTACGTAGTTTTTGAGTTTATTCGTTACAAACCTACATACAAATCTTTCCTCTTTATAATATTAGTATAGATAGGTATTGGTTTTACTTCTGAAATTTATTTAAATGTACTAATAATATAGCAGCGGGTCGACTCTGTGAAAAAGTTACCGTAAAAACTTAAATTGAAGCGGTCCTGAAGTGAACTGTCCTTCCACATAATGCTAGTGATTGACACTATTGACAGCTTACTTTAGAACTACTGACATTTTCACGTCCATAAAAACGATGTTATAATTCGTTTCCCTATATGAAGTTGTTTGTTGTTTAGGTTTCTAGTTGAAGTTTAATGTTCTAATAATCATAACACTAACCCCGCAAGATCTACATTTAGTTCAACTGTATCAGAGGTTTTTTTTTGCTCTTTTCTTTTGTACTCAATGCAAACATGTTTTTCCATTTGACAAGACATTGGCGACATCGACATCGGCTTGCCATAGATAAAAAAATAGAATGATAAATAGATGCAAAATAGATGTTTCCAAAAAGAAAACATCTATTCTATTCTATGACTTTATAATTCTATGACTAACCCTATGGCTTAATCTAGGTTTTAATATATCTCTGTTCCAAATTTCATTCCGATCGTTTCGACGTTTTCGTTTCGACGTTTTCGTTTCGATTTCATTTCAGTTGTTATTTCGCAAAGAAGTAACAAACACACAATCACTCTGACAAACTCACAAACTTTCGCCTTTACAATATTAGAGATTTTTAAATTTTAAATAACCGAACAAGGGTGAGTCAGACGGAATCCATTCGCCATTTTCACACACTTACGGATTCTGTATTAATGGTACTTAACGGTTACGGATGCAGTTCCGCATCGGCTGCTATGTGCTTTGTATTAAGTGGGATCTATTGCGGAATACTGAATCCTTCACACACACAGATTTGGCATGGCGCGCGGCGCGATACTCATTAAGCGAAATCCAATTGAACGCAACCTGCAATCGTGTGTGAGTTAAAGCTCACACAACCGTGTGACCCTGAATTCGTGTGTGAGCGAAAAGCTGCCACTGCTTAAGGCTGCCGCAGGGTTACCGCTACCCCGGAACATAAAGGGTTACGGAAGGAACATGGATTGGTTTTTGATTTCCCAGACTTAAAAAAAAAAAAAAAAAAGACAGGCGCGTGGCGATTCTGGTAGAAAAATTTCCACACAGTTTTCATAGAATAGTTTTACTAGAGTCGCCTCGAACTGTCGCGTCGTGTCTGTCGGCGGGACCTTTTATGTGGTCTAAAGGTTATTTGGTGTGTAAGTATCATGCTGGTACCGTGGATTATACAGATCTTGAATACCTGCTATTACATCACAGTAATATTCTGAAGGCCAAAGTTTGTGAGTGAGTTTGTATGTTTGTCCGTCCTTCATGCTCAAGCGGCTGAACGAATCTACATATATAAAATTGGTACAGAAATAGTTTATGACCTGGCTTAACACAAGATACTATTTATCCCATTATAACGTTTCGATGGGATAATTTCCGACATCCAACCGGAAGCTGCGGGCATTTGCTAGTCGCGATCGAATATTGTAGAATTATTCTCATATTTTCTATAGAACAGGCCCTTATACTTTAATGGGCATAGATAAGACCGCTATCATGTTGCTGTCTCCTAAAACGAAATAATAAAAGCTGAATAACTAAAGATAGGTAAGCAATGGAAAATAATATTTATTTTATTTTATTTATTTGGGACAAACAAACAGTAACACATTATATCTGCACAAACAATATAAACAAAGATATTATATAAATATGAAACCCACACCGTTATCCACAGCATATATTTACATATATTTTTTTGTTAACAGGGGAAGACAAAACAGGATGATTATAAAACCAATTTTTTTATTTTCCATTCGCAATATTTTAAGGAATTATTATAATAAATAATTTATTATTATTTGTTTTTGTTTGTTACTATTTACACATTAAGCCGTTGGTCCCGGCTGTCATTCGTGCATCTTTGACAGTTGTTAAGGTTCGTCAGTAGCTCGAAAGTCTGACAGCCAGTCTAACCAAAGGGTATCGTATTACCCAGTTACTGACCGGGTTGTGGAGGTCAGATAGGCAATCGCTCCGTGTAAAATACTGATATTCAGCTGCTTCCTGTTAGATTGGAAGCCGAGCCCAACATTGTTGGGAAATGGCTAGGCAGATTGATTGATTAACTAATTATACTAGTTTTTAGTTTTTTATGCCTTGTTTGTTCATACGTTTAGTTAGTTGCATTTCATCGATAGAATATGATCACTTAAATAAGTAACACTTATGTAAGTCCTTTAAAAAGAAAATTTAGATTCTAAACTTGAAATGATTTCAAATTCCGCATTCCTAATTTAAACCCTCTCGTTTCGCACGTTTGACTTATGGTCCTTCAATCCAAAAAGCGATTATGCCTTTTTAACCTTTTCACCGCCACGGACACCAATAGAAGCTCCGAATTTTCGTGCCACCAGCGCCACGTCTACAATAGAAGCCCTTCATTTTAATTATGTTATAAAAATAAATTTACTGAATTTAACAGGTTTTTTCCATTTCATAAATTGTCTGTCACTGTCAAACAAAAACTCCGAAAATTTTTGATGTCCCCAGAACGCCAAGGACTTGATATATAGTCGGCCAGTGATGTGACGCGAAAGTTAACACTGTTTGATTTCACCCGATGAAATATTTAGAAACATTATTATCGAAAACAATTTGAGGTCAGTAAAATATGAACTTAGATAACTACATTATAACAAATGGAAAATAGACGAATTTCGTCCGTCGGATAGGTGCCAAACCGTAATTAAATAGTTATTGGCAATCCTTATCGATAATTATATTCGCATCCCTACAAAATAGTTTGTTTTCGATAAAAGTTTATGGTTGTCAGTGCCCCGGGCGCCACGGACTAGTATAGAAGACGTTCTGTGACGTCATAAACGTAAGACTGTCAAGGTCACTTTGTAATAGTGCAGCCAGCAGCAATATTTATTTATTTTATTAAATATGAACGAGGAACTGACTGCGGATGAGCTTTTAAGTATTCTACAAGGTGTGGAATCGGACTCGGAGAATGTTGTGGAGAATGTTGGACCAGAAGATGATGATTCTGAGGTATGTCTTGATAATAATAATAACGTTTATTTAAAGAATAAGAAACTTTTTTATAAGCAGGTAGTTACTTTGTGTGTGTTACTTAGAAGTGATCAGATTCTACATAATATACCGTAGAAGACAATTTTATAGTTGCGTTTTTGCAACAACATTCTGCATAGATTTTGACTGCATTGTTAACTTTGTATTTATTTATTTATTTACGTACACAATTATGTGATGAATAAAATGTCGTTGACGTCGTTTTATATTTATTCCTTCTTGTGCTCATTGCCAAGTCATTATAATTATAATATAAAGAAAACTATTATTTGATACAGTCACTAAAATATTGATTTATAACTTATAGCTTAAGATAAAATGTGACGTTCGAAAAGTGCTGACTTTCAGCCTATTTTGAATGGGAACAATTTTTTTTTGTCACCAAAATTTATATTTGTCATCAAGTTGTATCACCAAATAAATAGATCTATCACCAGGAAATATTTTCGTTCTCAGATAAATATAAAGTGTTCCCAGATATAAATTATCAAAAAAATAAGAGATGCATCACCAACAAAGTTGTAGTACATGAATATAAACTTCGTTCTCATAATATTAGTTTTGTTACTTAAATAATAGCTTTGTGCTCAAAATGGAACAAAACATAGAAAAAAGACCATAGACCACATCCGAATTGAATTTAACGTGTTCTGAGCGCCAAGGACTTGAAATGAAGTCAAAGGATGACGACATGAAACAATTAGTGATGTGCCTCATTTCTTATGGCTCTAATTGAGTTATGTATTTGTTTCATTAATATTTGTTATTTAATATTGTTTTTCTTATCAAGGGTACTGGGGAATAAAACAAATATGGCAATATTTAATCGGTTTTTATTTATATCCGTAAAATTATAAATAAAACATAACTTAACGTGTATAATTCTCATTCATCGATATGACGCTACCCTCATCACTACTGTTTACTATACATTTCGTTATACATTTATAGCTTGGCGTGTGGCGAGGCATCGCGTTCTGTGTACGCTGGCGGTGAAAAGGTTAAGTTTTAATTTTATAAAATTTCTTTATGATAAAAGTTTATTTAAAGAAGATTGTAGCAAGCGCCAATTTAAAACAAAGGTCAACTGTCGTGTGTTAAAACGACAGGTCATTCATGTGTCTATTAGGACGAGCAAAGACGAATGACATAGACATTTGTGAGTGAATGCTTAATAATTACAAATAGAACCATCCGCCCCTCATTTCAGACCTAATGGCCAGACATGCTATGTGAAACTATTATATTGTGAAGGTTTTAATTAAATGAACATTCTCTTAAAAGTAAAATTTGACTTCAAACAAACGAGTGGCTAGAGGTTCATTTGAATATTCTGTGTATTTATCATAATTGCAATGTTCTTGTCTGAGTATGTAACAATGAAAAATATATCTATTTTAATAAAATAAAATCTGAAAAATATCTTAATAAAATCTAGATCGGAAAAGGGCAGGACTGTAGCCAGTAGGTAAGTATGAGAAAGTAAGAAAGAAAAAAAAAATAGAATACGTTTATTTGCTGCAAACATGACGTAGTAAAAAAAAAACAAACAACAAAAATTAAGTTTAAAAAGTAACCTTCACAGATGACAAATACATAATATTGTATTTGTCATTTGTCTGTAATAGTCTGTTCGAAAAGTATCTGGTGAAAAATGTAAAGAAATGAATCTGAAAACACTTCTTTGAGATAATTATTTGCTTAAACCCAATATTTAATTTTAAATTACCTTAGATATGTTTTTCTTCTGTCAATGATAAGGTAGGTAAATTAAATCTAATTTAATAGCTTCCTGGAGTCTCGCTTTGGGCTCGGTTGATGGCAAAACACTCGTCCCTCGTTACATTGGACTTGAACATAACTGTCAAATTGTGGATTTACGGACGCCATTACATCAAGCTATCCCAAATTGTCAGATTTTCCCAATTGAAAATGAACCTTATGCTTTTGTAATAAAGTTGAAAAACTATCAAATAAATTTGACAGATTGGGGTAATTTGATGTGCTGGCCTCTGTACAATAGATAAACCCTCTGCCTATCCTTCGAATAAAGAGCGTGATTTTATGACTGTATCTAGTTTTGTTTACACGTTATTGTTAAAAAGAGGTAGTTAAATCAGCCTAGTTGCAAAGACGAGCATCAAAGAGATGAGCGGGATAAACTGCTGCTGTCAGCTACAAGACAAGCTTGTTCTTGTTTAGTTCCGTACATTTTTTTTTACTTTGGATTTTTTTTTTGTTAATGGCATCTCGCAGTTCAACCTTAGGGTTGTCTACTGCTTAATCGGGCTTGTTTGAGGTTTGGAATGCAAACATATCAGTTTATATACCCTTTTTTTTTGAGGGTGGGAATTTATTCAATCCAATATCCCGCTCTGGGTGGAGGGGAAGCTGGGGAAGGGAGTGTCAGACTCTAACTGACTAAAACCCATCCATGTCCCTTCCTTAGTCCTTTATGTTCCGGGGTAGCGGTAACCCTTTCGGAAAATCCCGCTGGGTAAGCGCAGGCAGGCTTTCTAACATCAAACAAGGTTTTTCTTATACCCTGTACTGTCTCTGCTAATCTCATTTATTTTTGTTTTAATGGCATCTCGCTGTTCAACCTAGGATGTTGTACAGCTCAACTGGGATTGCCTGTGGATGCCTCAATAAAAGCCAGGGCTAAAAAACTTACAAACTAAGCGACAAACTAAGCGACTACATGCTAAGGGCACCCCCTGTGGGGTATGGACCTTAGCAGGGATAAATAATGTCATCTTATGTATCATGGTAGCTTTTATTCGTTTGGAATACATCCACAAGTTGTTCAGTCGATCTATGGCGTTAAAATTTCAAGGTCAAAATTTAAATAAATTGAGCTGTCATTCCACCTTAGGTATGTATTGAAAGATCATCCCAAACCCATCACCCGACATGAGTAAGCTTCACCCATGTCTTTTAGGTGATATTTTTACGGAAAGTTGCGGTAGTTAAACGTTTTATTATATTTTTTTAAGAATCAAATCCAAGCAACTTAAAAAAAAAACATAAATAGTTAGGTACTAATACGAAATATACGGGATGAACCGCGCCCTCACCTACCGCCTGACGCAGGACCTCACCGGACATGGATGTTTCGCGAGGTTTCTGTCCATTATCAGGCGGGAGGAAACGCCCGGGTGTCACCATTGTGAGGATCGCCCAGAGGATGCGGTGAATCATACGGTGGAGATCTGCCCCACTTGGGCGGAGCACCGCCGGCACCGTGTCGTCGTAGAGGCGATTCGCGTCCGGCCCTGGTGCAAGCTGTGGTCCGGAGCAAGGGGGAGGTGGGAGGCAGTCACCTTTTTCTGCGAAAGTTATGCTCGCAAAGATGGATGAGAGATGGCGGGATGGATGAGAGATAGAGCCCCACGTACCACCCTGGAGACGCTCCGGGTATCGGGAGCCACATGCCGACTCCCGGCCTATTGTCCGAAATGATTACCACTACCCTGGAACATAAAGGCCTAAGGAAGAAACATGGATGGGCTTTACTCAGTAAGAGTCTGATACTCCCGCTCCACCCAGAGCGGGAGGGGTAATTTAATGATTTCCCACCCTCAAAAAAAAGGGTATACATAATTCTTCTTCTACTTCTTTCATCATCATCATTTCAGCCTAAAGATGTCGACTCCTTGACAAAGGCATCCTCCTTCTTGCCCATTCTTCTCTATACGAAACTACCTTTTGGAAGGGGGCGACTGGAATCAAATCTTTTTCTTGTTCATTTTGACGTTCAAAAGTGCCTTTCTTGAGCCTATCCTTCACAATGTCATTGGTGTGTCTTGTGCCCGTCCAACACTAACAACGGTATTTCCACAAATTTACTGAACCCTAAAACTGAATAACAAATCTGTTAACTTCTTACTATGATAATAAAAAACAATTGAACGTGCAAAGTTTACCTCACCTTGTTTATTTACTTTGATAGAACTAAGATCGTGATATTGTTTCGATCGAGCCATGTGATGGTCATTAAATTTTCATTGTTTTGTTCTATATTTAAGCGCTTTAGTTTTAGGCCAATGAGTCAATCAGGCGTTATGTTTTAAAAACATCTAAAATAGAGGAGTATAATATAAAGGATCATAGTAATAGGCAGTCCATAACTAGTAACAAAAACAATATGAATTGGCATGTTATTATATTGAACCATTAGATGTTCGCCTATTAGAAGCCGTTTGCTTATAAGAGCTCAAAGCTCTAAACGGTGATATTTATTGTCGCTTTGAGGGAATTTTTCTTATGGTGAATTTGAGGGGTTAAAACTCCGTGCTTCGCTGGGCCAGTTCCTAATATAGAATCTGAAACAACTATTCCTCGAGACCGAGTCTGAAATATCGAAAAAATTATGTGTTGTTTTATACGAAAACTATATAAAGTGGAAGGGACATCGACGCGAAGACGATTTCCATGGATTAAGTAGGTACATGATTCGGAACTTGTTTGAAATTTTTGGTCAGTTATCAAGAAAAACTGCTGTACCATACAGTTTCACTGCATAGGCGTTCCATTTTTTTAACGCATTGAACGTTGACAAAAGTTTATTTCAACGTAACTGGCTTCGCGTGGATGCCCCTTCCACTCTGTAACGTGTGAGCTCCTAGAATTGTTGAAAATGTACAAGTATGAGCCAAAATACTTTAAATATGTCATTTTTTTTTTATTTCAGGTCCTTTACAGCTATCTTTCCAGGTGTCCCTAATGCGATAGTGCGATCTTAAAATCAACTTGGTGAATAAGTCTTAAGCGGCTTCGAAGGACCTTGGAGCGTGGAGTTTTTTTTATGTTGGGATGTAGATTTTAGCGTGGTGAACTGTTGGACGACACACAGAATTGAGCACACGGGATATGAGGTTTTGAGAAATAGGAATGGATGGACTTACTTGCGAACCTTCTGGTCAAAACACGTGGATTCAAGGACAGCTAGCTCAGCAGAAGTCCCACGTGCTATCTGGTTTTCTTGCTTTTTCTCTGTGATCACTTTCACTTGTTTAAATGTCACACTTGTGTCGGCCAACACTTATTTATTAATAGTTATACAGTTTTTGATGCGATTGCGGTTTGAGTAAGCGGTTTGCGGTTCAGTTTATAAAGCGGTGCGGGTGAATGCAGAAAATACACTGACGTTTCTTTTCCAAATCACAGTTGACGTGTGCTCGCAGTGGCGGGAAAGCTTCCGATTGGTCGTGCGTAATGAACTTCCAATCTCGTTCCGTTCGATTAGGAATGAACATGATAAGTATTTAAAATAAAGAAAACAACAGGTAGCCTACTCAAATCTACACTACAATAACTTAAAATAAACAACAGTATTTTTGCGAATTCACTCAAATGGCATGTAAATATAAATATATCTTCTCGTGAAGATCGGAATGACCCGAATTGCGCGGGTTAATGGAGTTTTAGCGAGAAGGTTGGTCCTGGCAACCGGCACGGCCAGCAGCGGCGGCGCCTCCTCCACGCGTCATCACCTAGTTTAATGTGTAAGGCAGAGGTGTGCCTGCAGTACGCCCACTAATCACCAGCTATGCTTAGGTCCCATGGACTGGGGCGAGCCTGTCGCCATCAACCGGGCCCAAATCCAGACTTGGAGTTGTTATTAAGAAATTTCCAGATAGGAAAAGGTCAAGAGTCCATTTTTTCCTTTTTTTTATTTTTTACCTGTGCGTGCCACAAATAAAATCTTTTTCTTTCTTACAATAAATATATAGCTAAATAATTCTAAGTATTCACTTACGTACATTAATTTATATTTCATGCTCCACCGAGACCTGTCACAAAACTAAATATACACTATTCTCACATTTTGCGATAATATTTTCTATCTCACTTTCCGAGAAGTTCGCTTCATTATTTCCCTTGGGGATTAAGTAGCGTTGCCGTTATAGTAACTTGTAGGTGATCCCATACGGGGACGGAGTGCCATTTTACTGTCATGGTTGAAGATAAGACCCCTCTAGCATTGGCACTTATTTAATAATAATGTAATATATTTATATTTATTTAAAATACATTTTCAGTAGCTGTATTTATATAGGCGTTTTAGTCGAAACATATGTGTATACTTTTTACATTTACAGTCAATTAAACGGAGATGAAAAAAATGGGTGTTTGAGCAGATCCCATGTCGTTTAAAATAAAGAAAACTCTCCATTTTAGATAAATTCATCAATAATTATTTATGAATTCAGTCCCTGACACCCGAATCGGGCCACCTTTCTTTTTTTCGTTTAAATAGATCTTAATAAAAATCTAGTCACTCACTATAATTTCTGCTTGTTTGAAATTGGAATACCTACTAAAAAAACAGTTTAATTGCAATACTTCGTTACTTCTTTTCTCAGTAAAAGATACCTGGCTTCATTGACATTGAGTCCTGTGCCAGTATGCCCGTGCAAACTGTAGGCACGCCATCTTGTGACATATGAAGTTTCAGGCCACATTCTTCAAGTCTTCTTTTAACAGTTCGAGGGTTAACAGTTAGTCCATAAAAGACTTGAAGCTGTTCTTAGAACTGTACTGAGGCCAGGTGATGATTAATAATAATAGCCTTTATTCAGACGCAAAATAAACGAATAATTATTGCCACTGACAATCTTAATTTGACGGCATATCGACAACTTCGTCTGTCTGCCAACATTGGCAAAGGCCTCCTCCATTTCTTTCCAATCTGCTCGGTTTAAAGCTTTCCTTGTCCATAGTTTTCCTGCTATCGTCTTTATCTCGTCTTCCCACCTCCGAGTCTGGCTGCCTCGTTTCCGTTTCCTGTTTCTGGGGTACCAAAACACTATGCTTTTGTTCCACTTTTCGATGCCTCTTATCATATGTCCTGTCCATTGCCATTTTAGTTTCCGTATTCTAGTTGCAACATTTTGTATCTTAGTGCGGCTTCTGATGACTTTGTTCGTATTCTGTCTGATTTTCTTAAATTCAGCATGCTTCTTTCCATAGCTGTTTGGCAAGTTTCTAATTTTTTGCTTTGTGCTTTGGTGAGAGCCCAAGTTTGGCAGCCATAGGTCAGAACTGGTAACACGCAGGTGTTGTACAGTTTTGATTTGACATGCATCTTGATTTCCTTGTTCTTCATAATTTCTTTTAGCCGCCAGTAGGACTTCCAAGCATTCCCAATTCGAGTGTTGATTTCTTTTGACATTATATCATTCGTTGAAATTTGTTGGCCTAAGTAAGTGTACTCTTTGACATATTCAATTGGTACGCCGTTTATTATGATGGGATCTTCGGGTGCATTCGTTAGTGCTTTGGTTTTGGAGGCGTTCATCGTTAGGCCTACCTTGCGGCTTTCTCTTTCCAAGTCTATGAGCATGTTTTGTATGTGTTCCTTTGTTTCAGCGAATAGTACGATGTCGTCAGCGAACCGTAATTGTGATAGTCGTTCTCCGTTTATGTTAAGCCCGTAATGATCCCAATTTAATTTCCGAAAGATTTCTTCTAAGACAGCTGTGAATAATTTAGGCGATAGCGGGTCCCCTTGTGTTACACCTCTGTTTATTTTTATTTCCTTTCCTTCTTTTTCTAACTTAATTTTAGCTGTGCTGTTGGTGTATACGTTTTTTATTATCCTGATGTACTTTTGTTCTACTCCTTGGTTCCTTAAGCAGTACCAGATATTTTCGTGCTCTATCGAGTCAAATGCCTTGTTGTAGTCAATAAAACAGCAATAGAATGGAACATTAAACTCCTTGTTCTTCTCGATAATTTGTCTCACGGTATGTATATGATCTAACGTCGAATAGCCTGCCCTAAATCCAGCCTGTTCCCTTGGTTGGTTTTCGTCTAGGGTTCTTGTTATTCGGGCTAAAATTATTTTGGCAAAAATTTTATAAATATTGGACATTAGACTAATCGGTGTATAGTTATTTATTAGGGTCTTGTCGCCTTTTTTATGGAGCAGGATGATGGTTGATGCAGTCCACTGTGATGGGATAATTTCAGTATCCAGTATATCATTGAAAATATAAGGTGTTAAAAAATTAACTCTAAGAATTTCGTGGGAGCATTGTACTCATCGTTACGAACAACTTTTACTATGGGATGAACCCTGAAATCGCGAAAAAAAATTGAGCTGTTCCATACATTTATGCACAGGTAACTCAATAAAATGTATGGAACAGCTCAAATTTTTATTAGCAATTCATTGCTGATCTCGTCGTTACCAGGGGCTTTATCGTTCTTCTGTGTTTTAATTGCCTTATGTACTTCGTCTTCTAGTATGGGTGGCACCTTAACGTCGTTGCTTAGTTCGGTAATTTCAATTTGGCTCTTGCTGGAGTACAGGTTTTTGTAGAAATTCGTAGCTATTGATAGAATATCTAGTCTTTTGGTTGTTGTTATGCTTTGACGGTCTTTCATATTAGCTATCCAGTTAGTTTTGTCAGACAAAACTTTAAGGGCCTTTTTTATACCACCAGTTTTGTTAATGAACTTTTCGAACGTGCGGAGTCTAAGGTGTTCTCTATCTTTTCTTATTTGTAGTTTTATTTCTTTGCTCAATTTTCTTATTTCATCTCTGATAGTTTTTGTTTTGTTTGTTGTTCTGATTAATTTCGACCTTTTTTCTAGGATTTCGCGAGATTTTTCTGATATGTTTCTATTGTTTGCTTGGGCTTCAATATTAGTTTTAGGTCTTGTTGTTAGTAATTCGTGTATTGTGTTGTATTTCCGTTGGGTGCTTAAATGCTCGAGAGATGATTCTGTCACAGAGTTGAGGCTCTGTTTTATAGTGGCTATTCTTGCATTGTTATGTGGTATTATTGTTTTCGCTTTGAAAGGCCGGCTTGGTTTTAAAGCAGATGATGTGCTCAGACACGTTCTAAGCATTCTATGGTTGCTATTAAAATTGAGATTTGCGATGGGGCCACAGTCGTCGAATGATTTGGGTTTGTTCGTTAAGATGTAGTCTATCTCATTTTTGTACCGACCATCGGGCGATATTCATGTCCATCTATTGGAAGCTCTTTTCTTGAATTGACTATTTAGTATTTTCATGTTGTGTTCAAATGCCATTTCTATTAGTTTTTGTGCGTTTCTTGTTCTTGTTCCACTACTGTATGGGCCCAGGACGATTTCTTCTCCGTTTCTTGGTGCTCCAACTTTGGCATTGAAATCACCCATCACTATGTAGTTTTTTTGTGCGTGTTCTTTTATGGCGGTTTTAAGAGATGAGTAGAATGACTCAATTTCCAATATTGAGGATTGTTCGGTTGGCGAGTAAATTTGTACTATGGACTTGAGGGTGTTGATATTGGGATTGAGGGTGTTGATATTGGCGTGGATCTGCCCCGTGCCATATAGTTAAGCAGGTTATTCGTCTTGTTAATCTTTTTTGGGGCCATCGTTGGTTGGTTGTTGGGTGAAATGCTAGAGTCCCTTTTCTTCTTGTCTCTCTTATCGTCTTTCGACTCCTTTATGACAATTTTGTCTTTAGCAAAGTAACAAATTTTTCCTTTTGACCTTTCTTCCTGTAGCTGAGGAAGAAGCTCCTTCCTTTTCTCCAAGGTTTCTTTGTTGAGATCTTCCTTGATGTAAATTTCTTGGTCCAGTTTCTTTTTGTTTTTGAGGATTTCATTTTTTCTCCAGTTTGTTGTGAACGTTACAAGGATAGGTCGTGGTTTGTTATCCTTTTTGGCACCTAGACGATAGGCGTTGTTTATTTCTTGAGGGTTGATTTGAATGTTCATGTTTTTTTCTAGCAAATGTATAATGGCTTCGATTGGGGACTCGGTTTTTTTTTCCTCTTTCATACCAAAGAAAATTACGTTATTTCTTCTTTTGTGGTGTGTTGTGATGATTACGCAAGCGTAAATAAAAAAAAAGAGCCTCCACGCATAAAGGGCGTGCCCCCTTACATGTGCAATACTGTACTATGTCCATACAGCCATAACTCGAAGATACAAATGATAAACTAGGACCTTCGAAGTAAAATAAATCAATTAATTAATTAATTGCTAATAAGTACTAACAAGGATCAGAATAACTAAATATGATCAAATGTCGAAGTCTCTAGCTAACAACATATTGTAATACAACTATGTAATTAAAAAAAAACATTGTAATGAGTACAGTATGTCAATAGTAAATGAATATAAAAAAACAATGAATAGTACTTACATAAAATAATTAAATACATGAAGCCAATTCTGGAGAAAGAACATAAACATTGTTTTGGATGACGTATGGACGACGAAAACGATATGAAAATTCACGGTGGCTTAATTTAGGCATCCCGCAGTGTAGTAAGTTGTGATTCGACACCAAAAACAATTATCGGTGTGTAAATTACCAAATCACCAACCCAGACTAATATTTTAGCGGACCACGAGGACGACGACGACATTCCCGCAGTGACCGAGGTAGATCTGAGAGCGGCGGTTGGGAGGCTCAAGGCCAAGAATACCGCCCCAGGACCCGACGGCTTGCCAGGTAAAGCCTGGGTCCTGGCCTCAGGGGCTCTCGGGCCCCGACTGGAGGCGCTCTTAAGCGCATGCATGGAGAGAGGCCAGTTTCCGCTCCGTTGGAAGACGGGGAAGCTGGTCCTCATACATAAGCCAGGGCGCCCTGCGGACTCTCCGTCTGCATTCCGGCCCATAGTGCTGCTCGACGAGGTCGGCAAACTCTTTGAAAGAATTATTGCGGGCCGCCTCGTCGGGCACCTTGGAAGGACGGGGCCGGACCTTGCGGAATGCCAGTTTGGCTTCCGCAAGGGGCGCTCGACGGTGGACGCCATCATGCGCGTTAGAGCCCTCACGACGGGGGACGCGGTGTCCCAGGGTAGGGTCGTCGTGGCGGTGTCACTCGACATCGCCAACGCCTTCAACACCCTGCCCTGGAGTTGCATTGGGGAAGCACTCCGGTATCACCGGGTGCCGACCTACCTCCGTCGAATAGTCGGGGCATACTTGACGGACAGAGCCGTCATCTACCCTGGTCGCGATGGGGAATGGAACCGGCGAGAGATGTCGTGCGGTGTCCCACAGGGATCGGTTCTGGGGCCGTTCCTGTGGGACATCGGTTACGACTGGGTGCTGCGGGCCGACCTCCCTGACGGCGTCAGCGTAGTTTGATACGGTGACGACACGCTGGTCCTGGCGCAGGGGAGGTCGCATCAGGCGGGCGGCCGACGCGACAGTCGTTGAGAGGATCCGGCAGTTGGGTCTCGAGGTGGCATTGCACAAATCCGATGCCATGTCCTTTCATGGGCCTCGGAATAGGCCACCATCGGGATCCCAACTTACGGTAGGAGGGGTTCACATCGGCAACGAGACCACGATGAAATACCTGGGTCTGGTCCTCGACAGCCGATGGAATTTCGTGGAGCACTTCCGACGTTTGGCCCCCAAGCTGGAACGGACTGGGGCCGCCTTCAAGCGGCTCTTGCCCAATTTGAGGGGGCCAAACGCCTCCTGCCGGAGGCTTTACGCGGGAGTCGTGTGGTCCATGGCCCTATACGGGGCCCCGGTGTGGGCGCGTTCATTGCGGCGGCGAGCCGCCCACTATCTGAACGCGCCCCAAAAGGTGGTAGCCATTCGGGTTATCCGGGGGTACCACACGATCTCGGGCGAGGCGGCAAGCCTCCTTGCCGGACTGCCACCGTGGGATCTGGAGGTGATAGTCCTCGCGCGCCTGTTCGAGTGGCGCGCGGAGGTACTAAGCCGGGGAGAAACTCCGTTTCCGCAGCAAATTGCGGCGGAGCGGACGGACCTCCGGCGCGATCTCATGGCGGCCTGGAAGCAGCGACTGTCGCAACCCAGCGCAAGGCACGCCACGATAGTCCCCTCTTTGAGGAGTGGCTAGAGAGGCGTCACGGCGCCCTCACCTACCGCCTGACGCAGGTCCTCACCGGACATGGATGTTTCGGGAGGTTCCTGCACATCATCAGGCGGGAGGAAACGCCCGGGTGTCACCACTGCGAGGATCGCCCAGAGGACACGGTAGAGCACACGGTGCAAACCTGCCCCGCATGGGCGGAGCACCGCCGTGTCCTCGTAGAGGCGATCGGCGGCGGCGACCTCTCGCGCCCGGCCCTGGTGCAAGCCATGGTCCGGGGCGAGAGGGAGTGGGAGGCAGTCACCTCCTTCTGCGAAAAAGTTATGCTCGCGAAGGAGGTGGCGGGATGGGAGAGAGAAAGGTCCTCCCGTCCCAGCCGCCGCAGGAGACGCCTCGGGCGTCGAGAGCCACGTGACGACTTCCGGCCACCGTAGGCGCGGGCCTGCGGACGGTGAGTAATGGGTGACTCACCGTCCGATCAGCACCAGACCCGTGCCGTACGGCGCGTATATGTTCCACGCGCGCCTCAAAGAGATGTCAGCATAATTATGAAGGGGCCCCTCAGGGCCAAGCCTGCCGGGTAAGCGGGATTGTCCGAAAGGGTTACCGCTACCCCGGAACATAAAGGGCTACGGAAGGAACATGGATGGGTTTTAGTCAGTAAGAGTCTGACACTCCCTTCCGCTCCACCCAGAGCGGGAGCAGTCATTGGATGATTTCCCAGACTAATGTTTTAGAACAAAGTATTAAACAACAAACTTTATCAATATACCGAATACAAAGTTAGTAAAGCCCATAGAGGTACTTACTCGCTTCAGGCCATCAAAATACTAAAATAAAGTTTCGTAGGTTACTAAACTTTAGGTAGGTGTCCATTTTGATTTGGACTGCTAATTCACTTGTATACGAACCTCACTCAATTATTGACTGCATAAAACTCGTAAGTCGAAAGCGAACTCTTTTGTTTTTAACATAAATGTGAATCGAGGATTATTAAGTTTCCGTCGTGCATCGTTCGAATTTCAAAATAATGTGGAATTATCTCCCAAATTTTTATGCATTTATATTCCAGGCAATTTTTGTTCGATTTTCGAAATGAAAATTATAATAGGAACATCCATACACTGAATACGAATTAAAAAACTTTAAAACCACAAAAAAAAACATAAAAGTGAAAAATATACCTTATAGTCAACTTTTCATGACTTATATTAAGGATACGCAAATTAATGTAGCCCGCGAAAATGCAATTTTATTGTATTTTTTGCAATTTGCCAGTCCATATCACATTGTATCTCGATTAAAATATTATTCTTCTTCAATAATGTGTATTCATATAAATACTAGCCCCTCCGTCTCTGAATATCATATTCTCAAAATATCATAATCTCATAACACCATAATCGCAAATCATCATATTCTCAAAACATCATATTCTTAAAATATCATGATCTCAAACCACCACATTCGCAAAACGCAACATTCTTATGATTCATATGATTCCACATTCAAAGTACAGTTCTCATCATTATAGCGTATCGTAGTCGTAATTTCTTCATCATCATCATCATCATCGCAAAATGTCATTTTCGCACAAATTCACTTTCGCAAAACGTCATTTTCGCAGAATGTCATTCAAGCCATTTTTTCCTGAGGAATGACCTAATGCTAACACTGCAGAATCGGGTAAGTAATTTATAAAAAATACACAAAATTCGTCAATGAAAGTTTTATTACTCACTTAACTACATACATTGTTGCTACAAAAAGTTTGTTTTTTTCCTAAAAATAACAAATAAATACTTACTGCTTCTTTTTGGTAACCGGACAATGATTATAAGTACTTACAATGTATGTAGTTAAGTGAGTAATAAAAATTTCATTGACGAATTTTGTATATTTTTAATAAATTACTTACCCGATTCTGCAGTGTTAGCATTAGGTCACTCCTCAGGAAAAAATGGCTTGAATGACATTCTGCGAAAATGACGTTTTGCGAAAGTGACTTTGTGCGAAAATGACGTTTTGAGAAAATGACCTTTTGCGAAAATGACGTTTCGCGAAAGTGACATTTTGCGAAAGTGACCAAATTTGTCACGATGACATTCTGCGAAAGTGACGTTCTGCGTCAAGACCCTTTTATCTTCTATAGTACCCGTCACGAGAAGCTATAAATTTTGTAAACAAGTGTTCAGGAGTTCACAACATTCGGACCAACAAAAAAAATGAATTTGTTTAAGATTTAATAAATTATTAAGAAGCAAATATTAATTAACATATAGGTATTATTTAAGAATAATTATTCGTCAGATTCCGATGTTTGAAATGATCCATTTCTGTGTGAAACAAACTCGTACGCATTCGAAACTCGAATGACGCGTTTATTTCAAAATGGCGTCCCGATAGTTTACAATCCCTGCGACGGACGCGTTCCGGTACCAAGAAACACAAACGATAGCGCTTTGCGTCGTTAAAATATGATCCGACTAAATTAAATAGGTTGTTACTTTCATATAACCCGTCTATATTTCATGTCGATTGAATATGGTCAATTTATTATTATCTCGCAGTATAAAATGTTTACTTAGTAAAAGATGTTTGTTTACATAATTTATAGCTTCTCGTGACTCGTACTTTATCTTCTCGCAGTCTCATTGATTGTTTCCTGAAATTGTCTAAAACGTTTATGTCACGTAATTTATTTCCTTTTATTATTATTTTTCTTAAATTATACAATGCTATGAAAAATATTCGCACTTATTTTTAATACTCAAATAAAAGTTTGACCCTTAGCGCGATAGATGGCGTTGACGTCGAATTAGAAGTCGCTATGGTTTCGTTCACATGAAGAGTATAGGAGCAGACAAGTTTTCCAATGTTACAATGAAGCGTAGGCAACTACCTATACCGTGACTTACAAAATTTTTGTATAGTCGAACTAAGTTCGGCTTAGATTTCTTGATTATTTTTACTTATGTTATGTCTTTGTATGTATGTTATATTGATAAGGTTATCAATATAATAGACTAAAATACTAGCTACACCCCGCGGTTTCACCCGCGTAAGTTTGGATTCCGTCGAATATCGGGATTAAAAGCAACAGCTATGAGTACATACCTATCAAGTTTCATCGCAATCGGTTCATTATTTTTTGCGTGAAGAAGTAACCAACATTATGTACCTACATTCTTTTTTTTTAGATGGAAAATCCTGTGTTAATCCAGGATATCCGATCCTACTAATATTATATACGCGAAAGTTTGTCAGGATGGATGGATGGATGTTCCTAATAATTTAGCTTAATCAGAATAACACATAGGCTACAATTTATACAGACTTTGCGTGATTTGGCCATAATATTATAATGATAACTTGTATCGAGTAAGTCGGCCAAATTCCTGCCCTCCGAGAGATATCTTGGCGTGCGCTGCCTAAACCGTTAGGATTTCACGAAGGTGAATATTGTGGGACTAATATTGTCTTAAACAGTTCTATATAAAAGTCCATAACTGCATATGTCTACCTTTTATGTGAAGCCATTATATACAAAATAGTGAGCCATAAATACATTTCGATTGAATACTTTTTTACAATGCACATTTTAGAGTATTCAGTTAATTTCTATCAAATTTAATACTTTTTGTCACTTACGGTATTCAATGAAAATAAACTTTGTCTTACGCACTAAGCAATTTAGACGATTGATCTGAGTTGGGCGCCATTAAATGCATACTATGAGTCGGCGGCCCCCAGAGTGGGGGTAGAGTCTAGAGGGCCCAGGCAATGACGCGCCATCGCCAAGTCCACGATGTAGAGCTGTCAAATGATTTGATCAGAGCTTTTCTTGATGGTGAAATCATCAAATAACCCCTCTCGCTCTGGGTGGAGCGGAAAAGAGTGTCTCAGACTCTTACCGACTATAACCTATCCATGTTCCTTCCTTATCCCATTATGTTCCGGTGTAGCGTTAACCCTTTCGATCAATTAATTCCGCTGCACTGGCAAGCTTCGACCCTAACGGGCCCCTTCGGGCCTTTTCGGACCTGGTCCTGATTGGACGGTGGAGGAGCGTCTCCCGAGGTGGCCGGGACCTGAGGCTCTGTCCCTCAACCATCTTGCAGTCCCTCCTTCACTAGCATGAATGCTTTGCAGAAGGGGGTGACTGCCTCCCACTCCGTCTCGTTCCGGACCATGGCTTGAACCAGGGCCGTGCAGACCATGGCTTGAAAGTCGCTGCCAATCGCCTCTACGAGGATACGGCGGTGCTCCACCCAAGCGGGACAGAACTCCACCGTATGCTCCACCGTGTTCTCTGGGTGGTCCTGGCAATGGTAGCACCCGGGCGTTTCCTCCCACTTGATCATGTGGAACCTCCCGAAACATCCGTGTCCGGTGAGGACCAGCGTCAGGCGGAGGTTTCTGAATCTGGTTTGTGCTTAACAATTAATTTTCCTACATACTATTTTTTATAATAATTTATTCTAATTATTATATATAAAGGGGATTTATGTCTAAAAAAAATAAATTTCTTCTATAATTTTATACCCCGCGTCCTGATAGAATGTGATCGTCGCGCGAATACGTGATCCTTTTTAACACGCTTTTATTAGCTCGGGTTGTATCTATGTATGTAACGGAATCTTTGAGCTTAATTTTCACCGGTTTCTAAAAGTCTGATCAACTTGAAACTTTGCACAAGTCTCAAGGACCGATGACAATGCAATAATTTGATAATAGATTCCCATTATCCTTATTTTTACACGCTTTATATTAGCTTCACTTGTATGTATGTTTGTAACCGACTCATTTGGAAGCGATTTTGACCCACTTTAAACGGCCAGATTTCGTTCAAACTTTGTAGATTTATCGAGGACCGATGACAATACATTAATTTGAACTAAAAAGTAGGAAATAAAAAATAGTTTAAAAAAAACTAAAAAACACGCTTTTTATAGAAAACCGAACTAAAAATAGAAAATAAATATTACTTTTTAAAAAGCGTGGGGTGCATGGTGGTGGTGAATATTATATTAAAAAGCACCCCACGCTTTTAAAAAAGTAAAATTTATTCATTAACTCTTTGTTTGTTCAAAAAACCCGAACGTGACATTGCGCCAAGTGCTGTCACTGTCATAATTCTTAGGGAATACTAAAACTGACAGCTGTTGAACTTGGTTAGGATGCGTTGATGGCGTACTATTGGTGAAATTGACCAATATTCTACGTCCAAGTATCCATCCAATGTATGTATAATGTTTTGTTACCATGTTAAAAATAAAATATTAATAGGATTTATAATAATAAGATTAGAATAATATTATTGTGGCCAGCACCACGCACTCCCACTCTTTACTCTTCTGTGAAAAATTAATCTCCCAATTAACGCTTATTATAAGCACTTCCCCATAAATTAATTATAATATACCAAAATAAATTTTAACTGAACTCCACCCAAAGCGACCAATGTGACCTACGAAATAAAATGAGGTTTTAAGTGAAACAATAATTTGTTCGACGAGGCGATGGGCTGTTTGTTACCTTTGCTTTTAATCCATTCAGCGCAATTTACAATTTTGACACGTAAAATTTGGTGTACAAAAAATAACTACTATTGTACTTTATACCTCAAATATTTGAATGATCTAGTTTTGATCTACGTTTGTTGTCCGTTTTCGTGATACAGGGCGAAACAAAACTTGTGTCTGACCCAAAAATGGGTTAAATATTTTGCCAAAGACTCACTGGACGGCTGACGGAGGACATCGCCGTCGAGGTAAACCATGGCGAAGGTAGTGTGACGAAATGGCAAGAGATCGCACAAGACAAGAAGGCTTGGAAGGAAAAAGGGGATGCCTTTGCCCAGCAATGGGACATAACATAAGTTAACAAATTAGCGTCAATGGCAATCCAAGTCCAGCTCAGAAGGGCACGCCACGACAGTGGTGGTAAGGCCCCTCTTTGAGGAGTGGCCAGAGAGGCGTGAGGAAACGCCCGGGTGTCACCACTGCGATGATCGCCCAGAGAGAAAGGTCCTCCCGTCCCAGCCGCCGTGTGAGACGCCCCGGGCGTCGGGAGCCACGTGACGACTCCAGGCCACCGAAGGCGCGGGCATGCGGGCGGTGAGTAATTTATGTTAATCTCAGTTTATTTTCATTGTTGATTCTTGTAGAATCATCAATAAATTGTCTTAGTTATTGGCTTTCTTGTTCATGATAGTCCCATTCTTTAATGCTGAGGAGTATAAACCACGGCAACAAGTAAAAATATTCAAGCATAATGCTTTGCAGAAGGGGGTGTCTGCCTCCCACTCCCTCTCGCTCCGGACCATGGCATGCACCTAGGCCGGACGCGAGAAGTCGCCGCCGCCGCCAATCGACTCTACGAGGACACGGCGGTGCTCCGCCCAAACGGGGCAGACCTCCGCCGTATACTCCACCGTGTCCTCTGGGTGATCCTCGCAATGGTGATATTTCTCCCGAATATCCTATCGACGATCAACAAAATGGCACAAATCAACTCGCGTTTATTAGATCAGGAATTCATACCGGTAAGGTGGTTCGCAGTAAAAACCGCTAACTTGATTGAGGAAAGTCATACATTTGCTCGCACCTGAGTGCCCTTCAAACCGTTCACTTCTCCTCACTTTGTCGAGTTATAGGAAATTCTCGCAGCTGAATTATCCATCATACAACTGACAAATTCCTCACGACGCGTACATAGTAATTTGATCTCGTAGCTCTTTCGTCCTATGGTCTGTTTCAAAAGTATTCGATGAAAATGTAAACAAATGGATCGTAAATAAACGTTACTTTGGATGCCAATTTGTAGTACCCCTTAAAACTTGTTGTGATTTCATTATTTCAATAAGAACTTAAACCCGAAATTCTAATTCAAAATCCCCATAAAGATGTTTAATTTTATAACCTCAATTCTCGTCGAAGATTTTTCAATTACAATTTTGATTTACAGAAGTGGGGAGACATAAAATCGTAAATATTTACCTGAACAGAATTTGTTTACACTTTTATCAGATACTTTTGAAAGAGACTGTGCACTTTCATATTCATACTTTATGCGGTGACTAATATGACAAGTTACATTAAAAATAAATATGACTGCGCTTGAAGTGATGCTGACACCACTGAATATTAACTGATAAAACTACTATTCCCACTATACACATATTAGGCCGAGAGTAGCGGACTTCAGAGCCGCCAACTTTGACACGTTATGCAAAGTCAAGGTTAAGGATTAACCACAGACGTCGCCGGTAACTATCTTTTTACTTCAGCAATTTATTGCTTGTTGACACTAACTACAATATACCAATCAAAACATAAAACTAAGCTTGCACTCCTTTATTTGTAAAGGGAAAAGAAAGAAGTACATCTACACATATCCCCAATGTGTTTTAAAGCTATCAATAGCCTAGTTAGAATACCACTTTATCAGTTTATCAGACCAAGTCAATTAATTCATCGTCATATGTAAACAAGTTAATTAATAACAATATCAGCTATAACTACAGGGCAAGGGCCCCTTCACGTTCAGATAAGCATTAGAGTGGATACACGTGGCGTGATGGTAAATCATCTCCCATTATTCCAGTCGGCTCGTTAGCAAATCCTTTCAGTTAGGAGCACAAAGTTGCTTGTTTGTCGGAAACTAAACTCTGAGGGTTGTTGTGTGGTTTTACCCAGAGATAATATAGTGAATCCTTCTTAGAAATAAAAAAAAAATTTTTTTTGGTGTTCTGGTATTTAATTCAGGAAATTAAACTCAAACTCCAAGCTTTTATTTCGATTAAACCAATTACAGGCACTTTTGAATTGTCAAAGTGTCGGTCAGTCAGATGAAGCTAGTTGCCACTTCCAAAGCAGTAGGAACCTATGAGAAGAACGGGCAAGAAACTCCACTCCACAAAATATGGTTACAAAATATTGGTCCATGTTATTACTATTAGTGAGAAAGATATGGAACGATAAAAGCACCTATAATTAATTTAATCCTTGGCGACACGATTGACTGCTGCGCAGCATGTCGCGGGTTCGATTCCCGCACGGAACAAATATTAGTACGACCTGCAAGTATTTGTTCCGGGTCTGGGTGCTTTTCTATCTATACATATACATATTTACAAAAAAAAAAACTATATAAGTAGTTCATCAGCCATCTAGTTACCATAACACAAGCATTAGGTTGCTTAGCTTGGGACTATATAGCGTTGTGTGAAATGTTCAAGGATATTATTATTATATTATAATAAATTATAAGAAACAATTCAAAAATTAAATTAAAACAAGCCATAGCTAAGAGATGACCATTCACTACTGACAGCGCCCGTTCACGAACATGACGCATAGATTAGCACCTTTCAAGCATTTTGAAGGGATTTAAATGATCCAACACACACGCCACCTTTAGCGAGACATTAAAAATTAATAAGGGCTTTATAAGTTACAACTTTTGAACTTCGAACTTTCATTTACCTATATCATACACAGTATATTATTTTATGTAAATTATAATCAGCCAATAAAAAAAAAGCAGCGATAGCCTAGTGGTGTGACCGGCGGACTGCCAAGTCATAGGTCTCCAGTTCGAACCCAAGGCACGCACCTCTGATATTTCGGATTCATGTGCGTATTGTATAATTATCACTTGCTTAAAAATACGAAAAGAACTACACGAAAAGAAGAAGAGGTGAAGGAAAACATCGTGAGGAAACCGGCATGCCTGAGAGATATTTCTCAACAGCATGTGATGCTAAGTCAGAGGACCATGGGCAGCACTAAAACTCTGACACCAGGTTAGTCACTAACCACATGAAAAGAAGAAGATCAGCAAATAATGTTGTTGTTAAAAAATATTAGGTACTGTAGAGCCTTAGAGTAAAACCTTAAGTTGTACAAGGCTGGAAATTATCTGACGGCATTCGAACCTTTCAAATGTATTAAGAATAGATTAGGATTTTATATATTCTAGACTTGAGGTCCCGCAGCAAAGCTTAACAGATGTATTCGTTATAACCAAGTGAAAATATAATAACATACGTTTAAACGGCTAAAGCGTTTATCTTCATAGTATAGAAGCCCTATACCCACATTACACGCTCTACCACTGAGCCCCCCTTAGTAGAGGATCTTCCATCCTCTACAGTACCTTATAAGTTTCAACTTTTGAACTTCGAACTTTCATTTATAGTTACCTACATCATGCACACTATATTATTTTTGTAAAGTATAATCAACCAATAATGTTCCCATTGCTGGGACTCAGGCTTCCTACCTCAGGAAGTGGGCCATAATCCACTACGTGGGCCCAGTCCGGGATGGTGGATAATGTAAAGTAGTAAAGAGAGACATCCAATTTCACCGTTTGTCTAGAATTGAATTCTGAAAAGGTATTCGCATAATTGAAGTGTGATCAAAGTGGGTTCAAGAATTCATATTTCTTTATCATTTGAAGGCATTGTTTTTGTAAAAGGCCTGAAGCTACGAGTATCGTTGGAAGCCTCAAATTACGTTATGTTTGCCTTGTTGATTTTTTGTTAGCTAAAGTAAAATTGTAGAGCTATCTGTTTTAGAGAGGTTATTCAAACGTTTTCTTTCAATCTTTACTCTTAAACAAAACATTTATCGCCTCTAATAAACGTTGTATAGCGTCTGTAAACAACGCTTTGTCTTATTCTTTCAAATGTCAAAGGAGATTGTTCTAGACCGCCCTATAACCAACAAACATTTGACGTGTACGTTAATTTTAATTGTATTTTAATATGCTTTTTAAAAATAATAAATTCAAGCGGACACTGTTTAATTCTTAATAGGTTTTTAAAAGTGACCTCATTGATTTTATTACCAACTGAACTCGCCATCTTTCAAGGAATTGTCAATGTGAATGTCACAAAAGATTTGACAGTGTCGCTCTCGCTCATATTACATAAATATCGATATCGACGACGATGTCCATAATATCTAGTGATAAATAATGGATGTTCGATATTTATCACTTCCAAAACATTGAAATGTGCAACATAAAAGTTTTTCATGCATATTTTTTTCATGGAATTAGTTCCGTGAACATTTTAATGGAACTTATGATGAATATGGCCTAGCACGATTATGATGAAAATATAATGAACAAAACAAACTCACAAAATGTATGTATTTACTAGTCGATTGAGGGATTTTCTCACAAGTGAGAAAATATTAGTTCAAAAAAGGCGTTGGTAAAAAATACGTCTCAGGTTTTTGACATGAAATAAGCTTTCTTATTTACGGATCTTATTTTTGTTATCAGTAGCCAGTAAAACAAAGACGTATTTTTTACCCACGCCATCTATTGAACTATGTTTTTTCACTTGTCAGAAAATCTCTCATTTAACGATTGAAATGTCATTAACTCTAGTGAATTGTTCTCATAACCATTTCACGACTTCAATAGCCATATTTTTACTTTTTAAGTACTTAACCTTCGGTATGCCTGGTAGGGTCTGTCAGACCCACATGTACACATAAACCGTTGCATTTCCTTCAAATTCGAATTTTGCGCCTAACCGCACTTAGTAGCTGGCCGTTATGAATTGCTAGACGCCCGCCGCCCGCCACCTGCGTCCGGAGCGCGCTTTCGTGGTAGTAGGACGTGCGTATAGTTCGCGCGGGTCTTACAGACCCGACCAGGCACACGACGTGACGTTTCTATGTAAGTATTTTTTGTTAACGTTTTTGGAAATTGATGTTATTTTTGTTCTTAAATATAATATTTTTTACATTATTTTAGTTTCAAAATGCGGACCTATCTGTGCGATGATGATATTAGTAATTTATTACTCGACGCGGCTGAAGAAGATGACGTAATTTTCAACTCAAGTGGAGAAGAGTCCGATCACGTGAGTCAGGGCAGCGAGGCATCTGATTCAGAGGCACAAAACAATGATGTTGCGGAAGAAAGTTCGTCAGATTCTGAAATGGGCGTGCCGTTGTCTACGCTAGCTTTATTGCCGATATAGATCTTCGTAAACGAATAGGTAGTCATTTGGGTGCCCAAGATGACACGCCATTGAAAAAATCGACTCCTGGTATAAAACGTAGATGCTACGTATGCTCAGTCAAGAAAGATCGCAAAACGCGATATATTTGTGAGACCTGTAAGTCACTTATGTCTGGATCATGCAATTTTCCAATGTGCAATTTGCTTCCGAACCAGAGCCCTGAAAAATGTTGATAGAAGTGATGAAGACTGAATATTCTCTGGTTATTATTAAGTGCATAGAAGTGCCTTATATTTTTATTTAGTCGGATTGAGATCTCTTTAGTTTTTAATAAGAAATAAGTGTTATAAGAGTAACGAAGTGTTTTTTTTTTGTTAAAAACACTACCTTAATTTTAATTGGAAAATAATTATTAAAAGTTGTTGATTTGCAATATTTTTTTATTTTATTTTGTAACATACACCCCTAGTTAAAATACTAGTCCATTTTTATTACTTATTTATCAATAATTATTTGAGAAATTACAATTTAAAAATCGGGGTCTGATAAACCCACCAGGCATACCGTGTAACTTTTTGCCTCCAGGCATACCGAAGGTTAAACTCTATTTTTAAATGTCGCAAACTAAAACGTTACACTTTGTTCGTTGGGAACAAAATATTTTATTTTAGCGAATCATATTTTTATTCCATTGGTGTAATTGCTGTATGGCGTTCCAGTGGAAGGATAAATAAATAAGGATAAATAAATAAATAGCAACAACGTTTTTATGTTTCAAACGGAACAAATTAATTTACATTTGACATATTGATCTGTCATTTTGGTCTACTAAATTAAAACCACAGAATAAATAGGTGGTCATTGATAATCGATACCTATACAATGATTGATCTTCAAGAGAGCATCTCTACGTCACTACGTCAGTCGGTGCCTGTGGCTGTGTTGTGTTGTTGTGAATACCTATTTGGCGATTTCTTTTGGCGTTTTTGATTTTGTTTCTGTTTAAAGGACTACATTTTGGATTGCTTTCAACGTGACCTGGCTTCGAATAACTGATTCTGTGATCTGCTTAAACGACACCTTAGCATTTTGACAACGGATAACGGACTTCGCATAAAGTAAACTTCAACCAATAAATAATAACTGTACCTAAAAGGCATAATACAACTGTATTTACGGTAATATTTTACCATCGATATATATGTACTACGTATTTTACTGTATTTGAAGTTTAATGCTTTGTAGAAACCAGAAATAGCGATTTTAGAAGGAATTACTTAAGTTTTCTTTTATTAAAAATAACCTCAAAATCTGTTCCTTTTCTTTAAATAAATCTTTTCTCTAAAGTGTCCGTCAATAAACTTTGTTCTTATGGGCTACTAGGGGCAGTTTACAAATAGAAAATGAATTTTTCTATGCTGTTGGCTCCAGGGCGAACAATGTATGGGCGTAGAACAATCTCCTTTCTGGCGACTGAAAGAGAGAAATCGGTGTGTAACAACTATTCATCATCTGCCTAGTCTTTTCCCAACTATGTTGCGGTAGGCTTCCAGTCTAACGGGATGCAGCTCAATACCAGTATTTTACATGGAGCCTATCTGACCTCCACAACCCAGTAACTGGCCAATACGATACCCCTTGGTAAGACTGGTTGTCAAATTTTCGGGCTTCTGACTACCCGTAACGACAACCCGTAATGACAGCCGGGACCAACGGCTTAGCGTGCTTTCCGAGGCACGAAGGAGTCTCGATATGTAAAGATGGTCACCCATCCACGGAACAACCCCGGTAAGCGTAGCTTAACGTGATGGATCGATTCGTGCGGCTGTTATTACTTAGCCACGGGGCTTGTATAATACGTTTATTAGTAAGGAGTTTAATGTACTTGTATATAGATTCATATGTATCTACATTCATTTTTGTCTTATACAATGGAAGATGCCTATGTCCAACAGTGGACTGTGACAGGCTGAGTTGATTGAAGAACTATTAGCAATATTCCCTTCATGAGTGACGAGATTGTAAAATACCAAAAAATACTGACCTAAGCGTGTCATCTCCACCCCTTTAACACTAAATTCTCTTAGCAACAATAGTAAGTATTGTAGATTTTATCTTATTCTTCATCTATTTCTTTTGGCAATTAATACAATACTTGCTCATGACGTTGTATTCAGTTGAGGAGCTCGTGGCTTATTGATAACAGCCGCACGGGTCGATCCATCAGGATAAGCTACGCTTGCCGGGGTTGGTCCATGGATGGGTGACCGATACATACCGAGATTTCTCCGTGCCTCGGAAAGTACGTTAAGCCGTTTTAGTCTTACCAAGGGGTATCCAGTGACTGGGTTATGGAATTCGGATAGGCAGTCGCTCCATGTTAGATACTGGTAGTCAGCTGCATCTGGTTAAACTGGAAGCCGATCTCAACATAGTTGGGATATAAGACTGGAGGCTTACGCTCAACATATTTAGTCAGGAAAAGGCTAGGCAGATAGACAACGTTGTATCGGGTAAGACTGAAAGTTTACCGCCAACATATTTAGTCGCGAAAAGACTAGGCAGATAGGCAACGCTGTATCAGGTAAGACGGGAGGTTTACCCCAACATATTTAGTAGGGATAAGACTAGGCAGATAGACAACGTTGTATCAGGTAAGACTGGAAACTTACCCCAACATATTTAGTCAGTGACAGGGGGCGGCTGCCAATATTTTCCACTCAAAAATCTTCTGTTATTGGTAACACGACATCACCAAGGCAATTTAGGTCGTGTCGACATTTGTTACAACTTAATTTCCTCGCTCAGTTATGACCTGAATACATTGACCGTGTTCAGGAAGCCCTAGGCGTTTAAAAGGTATCATTTTAATTAACTAAAAAGTGTACTAACTGAAGAGAATATTTCTGTGGAACAGTTTAGGTTAATTTTATTTTAAGCACGCACTTTTACCTGGAGGCTCTTTTTTTTTCTTTTTAAATTTACGCTTGAGTACAGTCAGTTTTAATGTTTTAATTGGTATATTGACGTGTGCTAGCTGACATGTGGCAAATGATTGATTTTAAAGTGATGTGTTTCGTAATGTTAATTACTTCTCATGCGATAAATGTGTGTAGAGTCAAGTTCTTCCAACTAAACAGACAGCTGTGCTGCTGGGGAGTTTGTTGCGCCACTTCTTCTTCCCAGCTAAAGCACTAGGAAGTGGTGAAGGGTGGGCGTTTTTGGGGGACTGTCTTATGTAACTTTGACCTTCAAAAAGTGCTGATCTTCAGCCTAATTTGAATAAATGACTTTTGATTTTTGATTTTGATTTTAAGTGTGATTGTTAAACTAATCTTAACTATGAAGATTTATTATTTCCTTTAGTTAATAAATAAACTCTTCCAATTTTAAATGTTTTATTTTAAACTAGCTGCTCCCGCGCGGTATTACTCGCTGCTCGGCTCCTATTGGCCGTAGCGTGATGTTACATAGCCTATAGCCTTCCTCGATAAATGGACTATCCAACACAAAAAGATTTTTTTAATTCGGACCAGTAGTTCCAGAGATTAGCGCGTTCAAACAAACAAACTTTTCAACTTTGTAATATATAAGTATACCTAGATTAATTAAGTTTCGGCCTTACGTCAAATTATTAGTAACCCTGTATAATTCTTTAACACGTTATCAGAAATCTACGAATAACAGCCGAGACCAACTTAGCTTACTTTCAAAGGCAAGGACTCTCGAAATGTAATGGTCACCCATCTACGAACTGACCGCGGCATGCGTAAGTAGCTTTTAACCTACGATCTACCCGCACAGCTATTATTAATAGCCACGAGCCACACTGAAATTGAGATTATCTTTATTCTCAAAATCATGCAGGCTATTCTTTGTAAGACTTCCATTGTTATTGGTAAAAGGATTGGCAATCGCATTAAAGAGCACGTACAAAGAAAGAAAGAAAAAAATTTTAGGGTTCCGTACCCAAAGGGTAAAACGGGACCTTGTTACTCGTACTAAGACTCCGCTGTCCGTCTGTCACCAGGCTGTATCTCATGAACCGTGATTGTTAGACAACATATACTAAAAAACAGAATGAAATAAATATTTAAGATAGTGTTGCCCAAAATCGGTCTTGGTCTTGCAATCTTGGTCTTGTTCTTGCATTTTCGCAAGACCAAGACCGCCTTATTGTAGCAAGACCAAGACCAAGACTGAACCCTGCAAGACTCTTGCGTACACATGACAGACAAACTGAGATTTGGGCGTTATTAAGTACGTATTTGGTTTCAATCCCGATTTTGTTGTAGTAGGTACCTACATCGTTTCTTACTTACACATACTTACGACAGTACCTACGTAGCAAAGCGCGCCAGTCACAAGTACGACAAATTGCCTAAAAAATGTACCTACGCACACTGTAATGAAATCTGCTAATCTCAACACACACGCACTTCCTTATTTTGGCCGCATAGGTAGGCTTTGCCTGTAGTCTTCTATTATTGGTTGATTAACATTGTACATTGGTGAATGCTCCAGGATAGCCCGCGAAATTCAAATTTTCTAATTTTTTTTTGCAATTTGCAGGCCAGTGCTAGATTGTTTGTTGATTAAAATATTATTCGCGCTGTAAGATGTATGTAGTTAGTACTCCTAAATTAATAATGCACATGTAGATCTTCGCTAATTGTCGTGTTCCCGGAAACACCCGAATCATTGAATCGTTTGAGTCCTAAACAATGCACTTGCATTTTGCACCTTCGAAAGAAATAGGAGTCAATATCATGTGTACACAATCGAAAAGAATTCAGGCGGTCGGCAGTCAGTCAAAGGTCCGTCAGTCGTCTTGTTATATTGGTGGTGGCTGCACGTGTTCTCCCTGTCTGGAATTATATAGAGCTGCTATTACACACCCTTCTTGGTTTTGTTTTCAAAGGTGAATTTAATTTCAACTTTAATTATCTTATTCAAATTTAAATAGGTAATTTTGTAAAATATGTTGAACGCCAACGCAGTCACCGTGTGTCCGACAAACAATAGTTTTTCTATTGTGTCTGCTGCGTGGCAGTCAATGACTTAAAAATATGTATTTTACGTAGGTATTTTTAACCTACATAAAGTACATTATTAAGTAATAGAATAAACATTTTAAAAATCAGATTTAGGATTAACAGTGGCGAAGATTTCTATGCGCATTATCACTTTGGGAGACCTGTACAGATTTTGTTGATTATAATTCTGTAACTACATACGTCTTACAGCGTGAATCATAATCTAAAATCTAAACTAACGTGTTCAATAAATAGCAATAGGCTAATAGGTATTTGCAAGACTTGCGAGACTCTTGCTGCAAGACCAAGACCAAGACTGAGAGCGCAATACCAAGACCAACACCAAGACCAGGTGTATTGACGCAAGACCAAGACCAAGACTGGGCTAAGTCTCGTCTTGGTCTTGCATTTGGGCAACACTAATTTAAGACAACAAACGTGACTTTTTTTGCACGTTTTTATAGCTACGGAACCCTCTGTGCACGAGACCGACTCGCACTTGGCCGGTTTTTTTTTTAAACATACTTAAAACCCAATCCCCTGAACATCGAGAATATTCGAACTTTATCTTTGCTACGACAAAGTCTAGACAAATACATTCAACATCATTCAATCTGCCTTCCAGTTTAACCGAATGCAGTTGAATACCAGTATTTTACGACTAAACGACTGCCAATCTGACCTATAAAAAAAATATATTTCAAATTTTTTTTTTAGAGGTCAGTTATGCAGTCGCTTTTGTCGGTGATTAAAAAAATGAATGTTATTATAACCTATGTATTAAGTGTTATTAGTAGCTAATAGATTTTAGCTACTAATAACACTTAATACATAGGTTTCATGGATGAAAACTATGAGATGACAGCCGCTATCTCAAAATAAAATTTGTTGGTTTTCTACCAAACATCCTGTATAAGTGACTTAGAGCCAGATGAAACATTGTAACTAGTTAATTAGATTGGTCGAGAGGCTTGTTCCACCCCAGTCTGTAGCCAGCAATGTCAAAGACTACTGTAGCATGTAGTTAAGTACAGAAGGCTGCCTCCATACAGTGAACAAATAGCGGCGCACGCACACTTAACGGTATTAGCACAGATTTCACTTTAACCTTTTGAACGAGTTTAAAAGTGTGTCCATGGAGTTTCTTGCCCGTTCTTCTCCATAGGTACCTACTGCTTTGGAATGGGCAACTAGCTTCATCTCTCTGACCGACACCTTGACAATTCAAAAGTGCCTGGAATTGGTTTATTTGAAATAAGTACTTTGAGTTTGAGTTTGACACCAGTGTGTATTAACGCTTGGGCGTCCTCTCCCACGCCAAGCCACAAATTCTAGTAAATTTATTTTGTACGTAAAAAAAGTCGTTTTCTTATCGACTTTAGCGTGTCGGGCACGTTTTCATTTGTCGGCTATATCCGACCATGGCCTGTTGGGCTTGTTTTTATTTGTCGGCTATATCCGACCGTTACGGTTGGGCACGTTTTCATTTGTCGGCTATATCCGACCGATACGTGTTGGGCGTGTTTTCATTTGATCCTACCGTGGCGCTTAAAGGGTTAAGGAGGATGCGCCAGGGTAGGCCACGAAATCCAAATTATTCTAAGTTTTTTGCTACTTGCAAGTCAGTGTCAGGAATGTTGATCAAATATGCGCGGTCGAATTATTTTCATTAGAATTATCAATACAAATCTCTAAGTTAGAATTTGCCCTCAAATGTCATGATTTCATGAAATAATCATTCCGTAGCGTTACATGAACGTAGAGGGTTGTATCGGTGGTTTGAATGATCTGGAAATACGTACAGAAGTCAGCACATCAAGTGACCACAATCTGTCAAATTTCTTTGATAGTATTTCAACTTTATTGCAAAGACATAAGGTTGATTTTTGATTGAGAAAATTTGACAGTTAGGGATAGCTTGATGTGCTGGCGTCTGTACTTGCTACTGCCGCGAATCATATTTTGATCAAGACAAAACCTAGGCAATCAATCAACTCAGCCTATCGCAGTTCACTGCTTTCAAGCCTTTCCAGGTTATCTCACCGTCCAATCAGGACCAGGCCGTGCCGGATGGCGCGTACGTGTTCATTCCCAATTGAACATGAACCCTTATTCTTTGGTGCTAAAGTTGAAAACCTATCAAAGAAATTTGACAGATTGGGGTAGCCTGATGTGCTGGGCTCTATACCCTTGTCAGATCATCAAGTTACCACAAAATGTCAAATTTTCTCGATTTTGAACTTAACTTCTCACTTTTTAAGGTTTAAAATCATTTGGAGGAATTTGACAGTTTGGTATAACTTGATGTCCTGGCCGTACAATAGCTGGTCGTTGTGCATGGGTTTTCATTCTTTGTATGGAGTCAACCTTTTGTACTTATTTATTATGTGTGTGTTGTTCAGTGTAAAATCTGAAACTTTGTTTCACTATAATAAAAATATAGGTTTGCACTTGTTATATTGCCTGCGAAGAAAATTTCAAGTTTTTATTTTAAGACGGAACAACCATTCCTGATCACGTTTGATTACTGTATGTTGGCAATGTCTAAACTTTGTTATTAAATCAAAAACAGTATATTCACTCTGTTATTATTTTGTTTATTAATTCAAATTCTTATTTAAAACATGACAAAATATAGTGCTCCGCCGGTGTCGGGAGCAGGGTCCATGCTACCGGTGGTTAGGGCTGAAGAGACAAGAACCTCCTTACAATGCGAGCCGTATCGAGGAGTACTACCTAACTTTGGCTTTTGGCCATCAAGCCATTGGCTGTTACGACAATCGGTACAATGATAGCCGAGCTCACATTCCACATGTCAACAACCTTGTGTACTAAGTCGAGATATTTTACTTGTTTTACTATATTTCATTCAATTATTATTAACTAGCTGCTCCCGCGTGGTTTCGGTCGGTCGTAGCGTGATGTTACATAGATGGACTATCCAACACAAACATATTTTTTCAATTCGGACCAGTAGTTCCAGAGATTAGCGCGTTCAAACAAACAAACTCTTCAGCTTTGTAATATTAGTATAGATTACCTTTTCACATCCAAGCACTTGAATACAAGTTTCAGATTTTCGTGCCAACTTCATGTGAAGTTCTTCATTTTACCTATCCTGTTCGTTATGCATATACAGGGTGGAATTTTGTAATGCCACCTGGAGGGAGAGTACTCTTAATACTGTAGATAGAAAATTTTACTCAAAGAAAACATTCCTTTATTTTTGAATAGAAAGAGAACTGCATTCAAAGATTTCCAAAAATTCACTTGCTACCCCCGGGAATCGAACCGATTAAAATGTGCAAAAAGTACACCCTGTACTTTTATTGCATCGATCGTTAGGATCAATTATAAGGATGAAATCTCTCAAACAAACTTGATAAATTAAATGATAGGAAAACCATGAAACCTTAAATTATTTACAAAAAATGGTTAACTAACCGCCCATTTCGAACAACTAATTGCTTAAAATGGGCTCCATTTTCTTGGATACACAAATGTATTCATGTAACTAATTCATTTCTACCCTTTAATAACATGTTGTGGTGAATATTATAAATCGTATTCTGAACCTTAACTCTCAACTCGTTTACTTTCGCATAAGATTTAATGAAAATTTTCCACATAAATTATTCCAACAAAAAAAATGTAAAGCGGTGAGATCTGGTGATTTCGTAAGCCATCTGATTGTACCGTTTGTACCAATCTTCAATCGTCTTATACAAATAGCAACTCGTCATTTTAATTGATAAATCACGTCAATGATAATTATTAATTACTAACATAAGTAAACAGAATGAATCTTTGACCTAAAGAGCTTTAACTTGCCTCATTGAATTTATAAGTCCAGATTTCATGGTTTTCCTTTCATTTAATTTATCAAGTTTCTTAGAAAGATTTCATCCTAATAATTGATCCTAACGATCAACGCAATAAAAGTACAGGGTGTCATTGTTAGAGATTTTAGTTGGTTCGATTCCCGGGTGTGGCAAGCGAACTATTAAAAAATAAAGGAAAGTTTTCTTTAAGTAAAATTTGCTATCTACAGTATTATGAGTACTTTCCCTCCAGGTGGCATTACAAAATTCCACCCTGTATAACTTGGCGCTAGACCAGGCATCGCGTTCCGCGTGCGTTGGCGGTGAAAAGGTTAACGTAGGTAGAAGATCATATTTCGCATTTGCAAAACCCCCTTCAGTTGATAAATAAATATGCCAAGCTCTCAGGAGCATTTTATTCCAAGCATTGTTGTGTCTCACAAAATATCAATCAATCTGCCTAGCCTTTTCCTAACTATGTTGGGGTCGGCTTCCAGTCTAACCGGATGCAGCTGAATACCAGTATTTTACATGGAGCGACTGCCTATAAGATCTCCACAACCCAGTCAGTAACTGGGTAATATACGATACCCCTTGGTAAGACTGGCTGTCAGTATTTCGGGCTCCTGACTACCCGTAACGACTGTCAAAGATCCACGAATGACAGCCGGGACCAACGGCTTAACGTGCTTTCCAAGGCATGGAGGAGTCTCAGTATGTAAAGATGGTCACCCATCCCCGGCAAAAATAGCATAACCTGGTGTATTGATCAGTGCAGCTGTTATTACTTGGCCACGAGCTCCTCATAATGATGAGTAAAATGACCCCTTCAAATATTGCTCATGAATTCAAATCCACCCTGTATGGCCTGATAAGTCTTTGTGCGTTAACACAATGACCACTGTCGTTTCAAGCTTTAATAATAAACAGGCCTCTTTTTTATTCCACCGCCCCAGAGAGAGGAGAGTAATGATTTTTTGTGATCCAATGAGTCCCTCAAATATGTACAATAGATTTACACTCGACGAATTCGAGCATTCCGTCTTATAAAATTAAATAACAGTCATTTTAATATTTTAAAACCATTTCTGACCTGGATTTTATGTTGGTAAACCATGCTTTATTTTAGTTAGTTTTACCTATTTAGTTTGACTTAAGAAACAAACCTAATTAACAAAAAAATATTATAAATTCTAAAAATCAAGTACCTATCAGTTGTAACACCATTATTATTAACAGCTCATCAATATTATTAAGAATTATTATTATAATAATTTAATTTATAAAAATGAGGGGCATAGCAGCAAATAGTTAATAAAGGCTAAGTGAGTTGTACTACAAGTGGTAGCTCAGGGGGCCTAGACATTGATAGACAAGACTAGACAAGCGGGATTGTCCGAAAGGGTTACCGCTACCCCGGAACATAAAGGGCTAAGGCAGGAACATGGATGGGTTTTAGTCAGTTAGAGTCTGACACTTCCTTCCGCTCCACCCAGAGCGGGAGAAGTCATTGGATGATTTCCTAGCCTTAAAAAAAAGGGGTTATAGACAAAATTCCTTTACTATAATTAGATCTTTTCATTGGCGTTAAGTAACGCTTATAGAAAAGGAATTTTGTCTAGACCCCTAGCGGACTGTATGTGATAATTATTGGTGCACAAGCTACCTAGGGCCTCTCGCGTAAAGTAGCTGACAACCTCATAGCAGATGTGCCTGCGAGATGAAAAAAAAAACTCAGGCATAACGTAGTTTTTTTATTCTGTCACAAATTCAATGCGTATTTGAACTTTTTCTCCGACTCTTACAGAATAATATTTATTTATTTTTCTACAAAAGTCGTATGGTTCCTGATAAAAATATTCACTTGCGTTGTTCAAAAAGCGTGAATAAATGATTATGTTTTCTCCGTGGATCCCTAATACGGGACCAAATTGACGAATCGTCGGACTTTTTATTAAATTGAATTTCCGTCGTCTCGTTATCATAAGATGCGGGCTGCTCTTGTTTACATTTTTAGGAAGCGGAAGCATAATTATTATTTATATCAGATGTCATTATGTTTTGCAAAGAGATACTTAATTTGAAAACCGCTGAAATTATCATTTTGAAACATAAAGTAAACAGCTGTAGGCTTCGATCAATTGATCGAAGGCTGTAGGCATTTTTTTGCTTATTGCACAGTCATCTTCTGTGCATTATAAAGATGAAAAGTTTGTTTTATATTCTGATCGCCCTAATCACTGGAATTTTAAGCAATCGTTTTGCATTTGATAGCTCAATTACGGGCGAAGGTTATAGGTTATTTAAAGTCACACTACGACCCTTACGAGCAGAGCAAAATTAAATTCATAAAGAACGCCAAGTAGAAACGAAATGTCAGCGCAGGCGATGCGATGCCATGCGACGTGGTAGGTTAAGGGTCGGCACCATTGCATGCAGAGTCACTGGCAGAAGCTTTGAAGTCCAACAAAAAACCGTTTTCTCTTATAAATAAACATTAGGTTTAAAAATAGATTCTTTCAAATTACGAAGCGGCAAATTTTTTTTTTTTTCTTTTTTCCTTATTATTAAGAAACGATTCCTTAATAAATGATTACAATCTAGCCTAAAAGACTAATAAGCAATTTAACTCTAACTTATTATTATACGGTAAAGGTTTTGTTAAAACTAAGAATAGCGTCCTTTAGCACTTTTATACTAGTCCATAGCACTTTCTTAGAGTCTGGTGATAAAAACACTTTGTTCATGTGTTATATGCATAGCACAGCAATGATCACTATTATACACTAACTTTAAACACTACACTAACTCAAAAGGTTTAGTTCTCTTTAGTCTACGCACTAGGTCCGTGTTGTCTAACAGCTGAATTGCCTCAACATTCACATGTCGGTGAAGTCTGTGTTCGTGGGCTTCAGCAAATTTTTGAATGATGGTGGTGACGAGTTCTATTTTAAGGTCACGGTGGAGGTCGTCATTTCTGATGTACCAAGGTGCTTTTACAGCATCTCTGAGTACTTTATTCTGGAATTGTTGTATTTTTTTGAGGTTGCTCTGTTTAGTACAGCCCCAGAGTTGGATACCATACGTCCAAATTGGCATCAGAATATGCTTATAGAGTATAATCTTATTATGTATTGATAAACAGGATTTCCTTCCGAGTAACCAATACATACTTTTATAGCGTATGTCGAGTTCCTGTCTTTTCTTTTTGACATGAGCTTTCCATCGCAACTTAGCGTCGAGGGTTATGCCAAGATATTTGGCTGTATTAGAATAAGGCACTTGCGTACCGTTTATGTAGATTGGGTGGTAGTCGCACTGTTTGTTTGTGAAGTCAACGTGAATTGATTTTGACTCATTCAGTTTGATCTTCCATTTTTGTGTCCAGTCATAAACTTTGTTCACAGCAAGTTGAACTTTTTCTACTGCTTCTTTGTAATTCGATCCAGTAGCCATAATAGCAGTATCATCAGCAAAGGTCGCAATGGTGTTGTTATCTAGCTCTGGGATGTCACATGTGTACAACAAGTATAAGATTGGGCCTAGCACACTTCCTTGAGGTACCCCAGCTTTTATCGCTTTTAGCTCAGAATATGCATCTTCTTGTCTTATTCTAAACATTCTATTAGTTAAATACGACTCCAGAATATCTGCAAATTCTGGAGGCAACATACATCTAAGTTTGAATATTAGGCCATCATGCCAAACTTTGTCAAAAGCTTGCGCGACATCTAAGAATACGGTGGCGCAGACTTCCTTGTTTTCGAGCGTTTTTTCAATGACGTTTGTTATTCTGTGTACCTGGTCTACTGTAGAGTGTTTTTCTCTGAAACCAAATTGATGATTTGGGATAAGATCTTTTTCTTCTATTATTGGTTTTAATCGTTTTAGCAATAGTTTTTCAAATAGTTTTGATAACACTGGCAACAAGGAAATAGGTCTATATGATGACGCTTCATGGGGCGGTTTCCCAGGCTTCGCAATCATAATTACTTCAGCTACCTTCCACAGCTCAGGTACATATTTCAGAGTAAACGCAGCATTAATAATTTTGGTCAGCTTTACTATGGCTTTGCGCGGGAGGTGTTTAAGAATTTCACCTGTTATGAGGTCATAGCCCGGCGATTTTTTTGAACTAATATTATTTTGAATTTCTCTCATAACTTCTTTAGGAGTCACAAGCTTAATTTCTTGATTTTGCACTAACTTTTCACACTCAAGTATATCTGTACAGTTATCATTGGGTTGAAAAGTATTTTGTAAGTGTTGAGCAAACCTTAACGCTTTTTGGTCATTACTTATAGCCCATTTTCCGTCAGTATTTCTAATAGGCGGTATTTGTTTAGTTGGCCTTTTTAGGTTCCTTGTCACTTTCCAAAGAGAGTAATCCGTTGATTTGTCATTGGTTAACTGCAGAAGGTTGGTGTTTAGGGATTCATCCTCGAATTGTATTATTTTTCTCTTTAATCGCTTAGTCAGATTATTTAATAATGTTTTTTCCCGTGGACACCTTGTTTGCTGCCACTGCTTTCTTTGTTTTCTTTTCTCAGATAGTAAATCCACAATTTCCTTAGGATAGATATAACCCTTATATTTGCGTTTTATTTGTGGTGTATTGTTCCACGCACATTGTTGGATATCAATAACATATTTGTTTACTTCTGAGTCAAGCTGATCTTGCGTTTTTATCGGAGTTCTTAGGTCGATAATATTATCTAGATCAAGTTTAAAACTTTCCCAGTCTGTTGACTTATTAACCAGGGATATCTGGCTTTCTTTTAGTAAAATTTTTTGACTAAGTCTTAGTACTATCGAGGAGTGGTCAGAGTTCATATGAAAACCTTCCTCCACAGCAACGTAATTAACGGATATGTTTTTGCATATAAAAAAGTCTATAAGATCTGGTATTTTCTGGAGGTCAGAGGGCCAGTATGTTGGTTTCCCTGTGCTCATAACTTCACAATGTGTTTCTTTAACTGCACTTAAAAGCTGCCTTCCTTTTGTTGTTGTAAGTCTCGATCCCCATTGCGTGTGCTTGGCATTAAAATCACCGCCTAGGATTAATCTTTGACCTAACATTTCAAAGAAATGTAAATACCGCTCTTTTCTTATCATGTGCCTTGGAGAACAGTATACAGCAGCTATAGACACATGACAAAATTTGGTTTTCACAGATATTACCACAGCTTGGATATCTGGCTCTTCATACTTGCACTGCTCGTAATGACTAATATTTTCTTTGATTATGATAGCGCTACCTCCTCTAGCGGAGTTGTCAGGGTGGAGCGAGTTATACACCATATATCCTCTAAATTTGATAAAAGATTGTTTAGTGAAGTGCGTTTCGGATATCAAACACACGTCTATATTTTCTGTATCTAGGACCGCCTGTAACTCATTCTGATGTTTGAGGAGCCCATTGGAGTTCCACGCCATTATTTTAAGAGTGTTATTCATTTTTGATTATTTGAAACAGCTGTTTTGGTGCTGGATTCTAGCTTTTCTAATCTGTTATCAAATGTAGTGATGCACTTTAGTATCTGGTTGATTTTATCCTCCAGGTTCGAAGATCCTCGCTTTGCTGCTTGCGCATAAGAACAAATATTAGTTCCTTGTGTGGGTTTTGGAGTTGCTTGTATCTTTGCTTTCTGTGCTTGTTGCGGAAACTGGACAGAAAACTGTTGCGACGTTGTCACATCAGGTTTCTTCTTAATGTTTTTGTTTTTTATGAGTTGCATCTCTTTAGCTACTTCACACCCTCTGTAGTTTGCAGGGTGGGGTAGACCACAGTGGACGCATTTTGGCTTATCTTGCTGGGATTTGGTACAGTCGGCTGTGAGGTGCTTCCCAGTACATTTCACACACCTTGGCTCCCTTTTACAGTATTTATGGGTATGCCCATATGCCTGGCACCTCTTACATTGAGGAATAAGTTTTGGATTTTTTAGTGGGTGTATTTCAATTTTGCACCCTAATATGTATTTGATGCCATAGATTTTGTTGACATCTTCGTCGTTATGGAAAGATAATACGAACATATTGAGTGGTTCTTTACTCTTCCAGCTCAATTTGTTGTCAAGCGGCAAATAAAAGCCTTATCTATGCTTATTCCTTCAACGAAATAAACACCGTTCTGTCTTCTCATTGGCATTCAATACGAATACCCGTTCACTATAGTCATTTCATGGCTTGTTAGGCATCGTCCCTCAATATGATATGCCTGTGTCGAATACGTAGTACTCAGTATGTAGAGCTATAAAGCTACCATTTACTGGGCACGTCTTTCATTGACTTGAATGTGACCTTGCAGCTGAGGGTATGTCATGCTCACTTTATATCTCGCTGATGGTGGCGTGTGTGTGGGTGTCGTTTATCTCCCTTGAAAATGGTTGAGCTAAATGGTGCTAATCCATCCGTCATGTTCGTGAACGGGCGCTGTCAGTAGGGACTTTTTGTTTTTGAGAGTGAGAAATCATCCAATGACTTCTCCCGCTCTGGGTGGAGTGGAAGGGAGTGTTAGACTTTTACTGACTAAAACCCATCCATGTTCATTCCTTGGCCCTTTATGTTCCGGAGTAGCGGTAACCCCTTCGGACAATCCCGCTTATCAGTAGGGGCTGGACTGATCGAAGAGCGAGCTTATGGCTTGTTTTAATATAATTTCTGAATTGTTTTTATAGATATATTAATAACGGATACTTTTAACGTTCTGCATCATTTTTTGTCGTTTCGAGAGAATTTTTCTTATGAACCCATGAAGTTTATACGACATATGAGGGGTTAAAGAATTTGAGTTGATTTAATAATTAAAAAACGAGCCAACATGGGTTGGAAATAAGCAGTTTGATCTTCCGAAGCGATTCATTAGATGTTTTTTCATCCTCAGAAAAGAAAGACGATTCCATCATTGGATAAACAAGTGAATCTAAAAGTCGATCAAAGTATTTAGATTTTGTTGCGCACAGTCTTAGCTATGCAAAAAAATATTTGATCGATAAGTCCATAAGTATAATTAATGTTACCCCATAGCGTTTAACTGCCAAGAAATTTTTTTATAAATGGGGTATACTTTGGGGGGTTTTTAGCGTGCCGCAGCCTATATTAACCGTAATCGGGTTCGGAGATATTTTCCCCCATCGCTTCGTTATGCAAGGTTCGGTTCGTTTTACTTATCGTTGATGAGGTTTTGTCTTTTTTTAAAGGTTGGTATATCATCGAATGAGTCCTCGCGCTCTGGGTGGAGGGGAAGGGAAGATCAGACTCTTACTTACTACACCTCTGCCTGACCCCTCCGGGATTACAACCGTGAAGGTAATGATAAAAAGTCTTAGGAAAAAAAATACAGAAGAATCTAGGTAGGAACATAGGCCTATCGTTAAGAGACTGATGAGTTGATGAGATACGTGGCTCCAAGCTCTATTAATAAAACCGATTTTAAGTGACAACCGGTGACGGGATTTACCGAAGTCAAAAGCAACTTAGCTTGTCGTGAAGATGTGACAATCTTATCATATTTTGTCCACTCATGTTCCTTTCATAGCTCTATATCTATGATGATCTATGTTCCGAAGCATTTACAGCAGAGATACGGCATTTGGAATGGTCTCAACGATTTGGTTATAGATGTCTGGCAATCAGGGTCTGATGATGGAATAGCAAAATGAGGATGACTTATTAAATAGTCGCAGCTGTAGCGTGTGGTCTAGTATTATTAAAATTTAAGCTCTAACAAGCAGGAAATAAAGCTGAAATTAAGAATTGGTTTTTGATTCTGAAATTAATAATTTGTTATAATTATCTACCGTAATGGTTGGTAAATCCACTTTAAAAGCCGTTGCTTCGAGCTGTCATTTGTGGATCTTTGACAGTCGTTACCGATCTTCAGAAGCCCGAAAGCCTGACATCCAGTCTTACCAAGGGTATCAGTTACCAGTGACTAGGTTTTGGAGGTCAGATAGGCAGTTGATCCATATAAAATACTGGTATTCAGCTGCATCCGGGTGGAAGCCAACCCTAACAAAGTTGGGAAAAGGCTATGCAGATTGATTAGAGTCTGAATCTGGACTGTGTTAACAAAACGAAATAAATATTATGAGATCTGAGGTCTGTGCTTAGTCTTATTAGCTTTTAGGTTGTGGAGGTCAGATTGGCAGTTGACCTATGTAAAATACTGGTATTCCGAACCTAACATAGTTAGGAAGGCTAAGCAGATTGATTTTATACCTGCTGTAATGCTTGTTCTGGCGGAAAATACTCTAGAATGACACCTATTGTAACTTATAATTATCTACCAAGTTAATATTGTACGTGCTTTCTTCAGGATAAAACATAAAAACAAACTACTGTAAGAAACTGAATATTCTAGTGTTGCCAATTTGAATAACAAAACTGACTTAATCGTGGCAACACTGGAGGTTTAAAATGCAATCTTTTGGCACGAGCTCGTGCATCACTAATAAGACCGGGCAAGGTTGTATTATATGAAAAATATTACAGAAGGTAAAAAATACTTTTCTCATTTCCATCACCATCATCATCATTTGTATCCAATGAGATATGTAGAGGGCCTCGTGGCTAAATATTAACACCTGCACGGATCGATCTTCAAGGTTAAGCAATACTAGCCGAGGTCGGTCCGTGGATGGGTAAGCAATGTGACCATCTATTACATACCGGGACACCGCCTTGCTATGCAAAACACGTTGGGAATTCGAAAATCTTTGACATCCCCATCCATGTTCCTTCCTTAGCCCTTTATGTTCCGGAGTAGCGGTAACCCTTTCGGACAATACCGCTTACCCTGGAGTCGCGTCTCTTAAAGAAAGGACTATCTTCCTACCGAGATCATGAACCTTCTGTTTTTTTTTTTCTTAGACTTATTAACATAAACAATAGCATAAGCTTGTAATCCCGGAGCGGTTAGGCGGAGGTGTATGAAGCGCTGCTTCATCCATGTTGGTCACATTTACTTGGCTAGTTCGTATTTTAAGACCTAATTATAAAAATACTAGCACTTTGCCCGCGGCTTCGCTCCCGTGGTCTTTCCCGTGGGACCCGTTATTTTTCCCGGGATAAAAAGCCTATGGTACTCCTAGAAAACTAAGTTTTCTAACGGTGAAAGAATTTTTTAAATCGGTCCAGTAGTTTCGGAGCCTATTCATTTCAAACAAACAAACAAAAAATCAAATCTTTCCTCTTGTATAGATAATAAAAAATCCCGATTTAATTGTAATAATAATATACACGGTGATTTTTAATTCACTATTAATCTTTCAGGTCGTGAAAGTACCCATGATTATGGGCAACTTTCACTATAAGACCAACATTGAAATGTAAAAAAAAATGGCTTTTTCACCCAAAAATGATAATCGACGAAAATGTATGAAACGATGTATATTTTTTTTGTTATTTCATAGTTGGTCCCATAGTGAAAGTGGTTTATAATCATGAGTACTCTCATCTCTTGAAAGGTTACCTAATAGTTAATTAAAAATCATGGTGTATATCATTTGGAACATTTCCTATTTAATCGACTCGCTTTTTTTTTCATTTCGATTGCAACCATTACGTATAATTTGAAAAGCATCGTGAGCGAGCTCCCATTCAACATGCACACACAACAGCAACAGTATGTATGCGGCGTGATTCCGCGTCTGCTATACAGTGTGTTAGGTTAAACGAGGGATATACTTTCAGGTTGTATAGTACTCATGGAAATCAACAACTTTGTCTATGGGACCAACACTGAAATATGAAAAAAAAAATCAGCTGTTCCATACATTTTGACGAATTATGCGAACATAAATGTACTGAACAGCTGATTTTTTTTCATGATTTCAGGTATATTTCTATAGTCAAAGTTGTTCATTTTCTATAGTACCTACCCCCTGAAAGTATGTCCCTCGTTTAACCTAACACACTCACCATCTGCCTAGCCTTTTCCTAACAATGTGGGGGTCGGCTTCCAGTCTAACCGGATGCAGCTGATCATATCAGTATTATCAACCTAACACACTGTGTGAATATGTTCAATAATATTTTTTAGGAGCACAAAATGAGAATGTTTGTTAATTTTTAAGGCCTCTATATCTGTCTAAAACTATTCAGAAATTCCCAAAACATGCTAAAAATCATAATATCTACAATCTGTATCCTGTTTAATGTCACCCTGATCCCTGTGTAATGTAATGCCAGGCACTAAACATAAATAGAATAACAAAGCTAGTGCTCTTAATGCATCTTGTATATCACAATTAACTGGAAGAAACGTGGAAGAGAAACAAGGATATTAAATGAACTCTCTAAGGCGACGCTCGCACTGCGATAAAAAATCGCAAGCGCACACGTGATTTACAATTCACGCGGTAAAAATATCTGTGGTTTGATACAAATTTGGTGCAGCGTGAATTTATTTCGCGCGAATACTTTGTGGTACATGAGGTTGTGTGTCGCTAAATGTGACAGCCAGTTCTATCACGGGGTATTGTACTATCCAGTTACTGGGCTGTGGAGGTCAGATAGGCAGTCGCTGGTGAAATTGGCAATTATTTTAGGGCTCTTTCAATTTAGACGTTTCGTGTCGGACCGCTGCAGTGCCAAAGCGGTGCGTTTGTCGTATGGTGCACGGACGGGCATTTGTTTTCATACAAAGCGCGTGGTGCGGCAACAGTGCGGTGCCGGTACTGAGAACGCGCGACAACAGGACGGCAACGTCGCAAGCACCACGTGTTCATTTCGTTGTTGAATAGTGCGGCGACTAGACGTGAGAGCTAATTTCATCGATTTTTCATGTTACATAATTGCTTAAAATGAATCATTCATTTTACGTGGATTTCATATAAACGTGGAAGAACTTATAAATTATTATTATAAATTAAATTGAATTACGTCCTGCTATATATGGAGCTCCACATTCGATTCTCTAGACATTCTTAAGTAATTAAAAAAATGCTTGGATCTTGTTTTAACCTAGGGTAAAGATTGCGGAAATCACCAAAATTAGATGTTAATGAAAACATTGGTGATGCTCTTTTACGAGGGCGTCGTTTTTGTTTCTGTTTGATATTTTTCAACAAGAACACTAACAGTAATGTTTCCTCGTCAGAGTCCATGACTTAACTGCTGTAAAATAAATTTAAAACATCACTAGCATACAAACGCACGGCAGTCAGATACGCTTTCAATTTAGGCGTTTGGTGTCGGACGGCTACCGTACTGCAGCGGCACGGCAGCGGGCTATAACCAGCGGCACGGTAAACGTGCGGCAGCCGTCCGACACGAAACGTCTAAATTGAAAGAGCCCTAAAAATCGTATATTGACATTTCGCAATGCGGGCTAAGCCTAGTCGTTCTCGCACGGTCACGACAACCAACAGACGTGACTTGCGTCAAGCGAGACGCGCGATCGTCACTTGTTTCCGTCCGGGGCTCTCCACAACTCGCGTCACGGTGACTCGTGGCATAATCTAAATAACATAATTAAATTGCTATCGCAAGACGCGTACCGTTATAAAGTATGGCTCGTGGGCGCGGGGTAAGTATTTAAATAACAATTAAAAATGAGCATGTTACACGATGTATCCTGTACGGGAGAGGGAAGGTAATAAAGTTATTGAAAAATAAATTGCTGTAGACTAGACATTATTATAGTTGGTACATGCATGTAGAGTGAAATGAAAAGATGCTAGCGTTCACTAGTTAGGTTCATTCTGGGATATTATTGGTTAAAAACTAAAATGAATTACATATTTTATTCTGAATTTAAATGAAATTTACGTATGGTCGCCAACGCAATAAGTTTCAGTAAACCGTCAAATTACAAAATTGATAGTGAAAATGTGACAACAAATAGATATCAATATAAAACACATCTTGCCAAGATTCTCCCACTATTTAATAATTTTAACCACCTATTTTCAACTCCTACGCTACTATCATTCATACAAACTTTACAATTAAGTAGCAAAAGCTTTGTAATTCTGTGGCCAATTCCCATAAATAAAATGTTCAAAATCTAATACATCTCATCTTTACATCTCTGTTAAGATCAATGTCAAAGAATTTTGAGAAATACGGGTATTGCTCTCAAATAACAATTCATACTAATATATTTTTAAATTCGAAAGTAACTCTGTGTTTCGGTATTTCACGTTTTCACGCCTAAACCACTGAACAGATTTCGATAAAATTTGGCAGAGAGATAGATTGCTTCCAGGGAAGGACTTGGCTACTTTTCGTCTCAAAAATATCTCCCGATATTGCGATTTAACGCGGACGAAGTCGCGGGAAAAAGGTAGTGTAAAATATGTCCGGCTCATTCTTCCATTCCGCTTTTTTTTTTTTTTTTTTAAGGCTGGGAAATCATCCAATGACTGCTCCCGCTCTGGGTGGAGCGGAAGGGAGTGTCTCTTACTGACTAAAACCCATCCATGTTCCTTCCGTAGCCCTTTATGTTCCGGGGTAGCGGTAACCCTTTCGGACAATCCCGCTTACCCGGCAGGCTTGGCCCTGAGGGGCCCCTTCATATGCTGACATCTCTTTGAGGCGCGCGTGGAACATATACGCGCCGTACGGCACGGGTCTGGCGCTGATCGGACGGTGAGTCACCCATTACTCACCGCCCGCAGGCCCGCGCCTACGGTGGCCGGGAGTCGTCACGTGGCTCCCGACGCCCGGAGCGTCTCCCGCGGCGGCTGGGACGGGAGGACCTTTCTCTCTCCCATCCCGCCACCTCCTTCGCGAGCATAACTTTTTCGCAGAAGGAGGTGACTGCCTCCCACTCCCTCTCGCCCCGGACCATGGCTTGCACCAGGGCCGGGCGCGAGAGGTCGCCGCCGCCGATCGCCTCTACGAGGACACGGCGGTGCTCCGCCCAAGCGGGGCAGGTTTGCACCGTGTGCTCCACCGTGTCCTCTGGGCGATCCTCGCAGTGGTGACACCCGGGCGTTTCCTCCCGCCTGATGATGTGCAGGAACCTCCCGAAACATCCATGTCCGGTGAGGACCTGCGTCAGGCGGAAGGTGAGGGCGCCGTGACGCCTCTCTAGCCACTCCTCAAAGAAGGGCCTTACCGCCACTATCGTGGCGTGCCCTGCGCTGGGTTGCGACAGTCGCTGATTCCAGGCCGCCATGAGATCGCGCCGGAGGTCCGTCCGCTCCGCCGCAATTTGCTGCGGAAGCGGAGTTTCCCCCCGGCTTAGTACCTCCGCGCGCCACTCGTACAGGCGCGCGAGGACTATCGCCTCCAGATCCCACGGCGGCAGTCCGGCAAGGAGGCTTGCCGCCTCGCCCGAGATCGTGCGGTACCCCCGGATTAGCCGAATGGCTTCCACCTTTTGGGGCGCGTTCAGGTAGTGGGCGGCTCGCCGCCGCAATGAACGCGCCCACACCGGGGCCCCGTAAAGGGCCATGGACCGCACGACTCCCGCGTAAAGCCTCCGGCAGGAGGCGTTTGGCCCCCTCAAATTGGGCAAGAGCCGCTTGAAGGCGGCCCCAGTCCGTTCCAGCTTGGGGGCCAAACGTCGGAAATGCTCCACGAAATTCCATCGGCTGTCGAGGACCAGACCTAGGTATTTCATCGTGGTCTCGACGCCGATGTGAACCCCTCCTACCGTAAGTTGGGATCCCGATGGTGGCCTGTTCCGAGGCCCATGAAAGGACATGGCCTCGGATTTGTGCAATGCCACCTCGAGACCCAACTGCCGGATCCTCTCAACGACTATCGCAACCCCGCGTGTCATCGCGTCGGCCGCCGCCTGATGCGACCTTCCCTGCGCCAGAACCAGCGTGTCGTCAGCGTAACAAATTACGCTGACGCCGTCAGGGAGGTCGGCTCGCAGCACCCAGTCGTAGCCGATGTCCCACAGGTGCGGCCCTTCCATTCCGCTACAGGTATATTGGGCTTCCATGATATTACATTTTTGTAATGACACATTTAGATCGCGAAAACTGTACATCTTTTCACTGCAACAAAAAGCAGTGCTGTCGTATGCATCTGCGACTAGTCGTAATGACACATGTAATCACAAACACAAATGCACATTCCTTAACATAGCAAGATTGCCTGACGCTGACCTGTCGCTTGCGCATGTCGCTGCGACAGGAAGCAACTATGCAATTTGACGCGACTTGTGCAGGGCTTTGAACTAAATATATGAAAGTTGTCTTCCACAGCCTGTAGTTGTATCTAGTCGCATAGTATACGCTATGTCTATATCTTGAACTATACTCGAAGTCTGCTCGTGAAGGGGAAACGCCAAACTTCTTGAGCAGCGCAGTTCTAGAAGTGCAGTCTAAGCATAAATTGATTATTAGTTAATAAGTAAACGTTAGATGGGATCTAAGTTAATAGTTCAATCATTTAGGTTCGCAATGTAGTTGCGTCAACAGATATAATATGGTACTATATAGAGATAATCTATACAGATATAATGGCAGCTGGTCACCTCTTAGCTGTCACGGCTGTTTTAATATTTAAATTAATTTTGAATTGTTTTTTTAAATCTTGTAATTATGGACGCTTTTATTAAGTTCTGCATCGTTCTCACGTGTATATTTCAACATGAGTGATGTAACCCAGTTTTTGTAAACATATTTTGATTTAAAAGAGTGTCCATGGAGTTTCTTGCCCGTTCTTCTCCATACGTACCTACTGCTTTGGAATGGGCAACTAGCTTCATCTTTCTGACTGACCGACCCCTTGACAATTCAAAAGTGCCTGTAATTGGTTTATTTGAAATAAATGCTTTGAGATTGAGTTTGAGTATAAGTAGATTAATTAGTATTTTTTATCCCGATAGAACGTTCCAATGGGATAATTTTCGATATCCACCCAGGCGAAGACGCTGGCTGAATCTAGTGAGTCCATAGACACACAGTGAGGTATACCAGGAGTTCATACAAATTATCCAATAATTAAACAACATTTTTGGTAACTCTTAGGTAAACGTTTTATTTTTGGTTTATCATGTTTGGATATCTAAATCTATAGAGGTATGATGAACGGAGTGTAAAGTTTTACTCATCTTCCATAGAAAAGGGAGGATCCCCTGACCAGATGGGCGTTGTATCTGGTGGGCTACTGCACGAAGATTGATGCCGGGATGCTGTATACAACATTAGTTTTAGTATATGCGAAACCTGTAACACGTATCTAGTATTTTTAAGTAAATAAACTATGTACAGAGGCCAGCACATCAAGCTACCTCAATCTGTCAAAACTCTTTGATAGATTTTCAACTTTATTGCAAAACGATAAGGTTCATGTTCAATTGGGAATATTTGACAGTTTAGGGTAGTTTGATGTGCTGGCGTCTGTACAAAATTTCAAAACTGTATTATGAAAAACCACAAAGTGTTAAGCTTGTTATGTTACCTGGTTGTCCGTACAAAAACATGGTCGCTTATTGCAATCGACTCAGTTCCTCATCTTGAACAAACTATATTCAGGTTTCGAATATGCTAAAAATAATGTTGTATACCTACGCTAGTCGCGCAGTAAACTATGCTTGCGAGATGCACGTGAAATTCGATGCCGTGACCAATCATTCACGTTTCGCTAGGTAATTTAATTTGACCCTGCATTTCGTCATAATATAACAGAAATAATGATAATAGGATAATTATAGAAAAGGAAAATACAGCACAAGAATCTGTGCCGACGTGTGATCCGAGTGTTTTCCTGGCTGTTAATAAGGCACTTAGAGCCAGTAAATTCTCTTAAAATCCATAAAATAAGTTACTTGTTCTCTACTTACTAAGTTCCCTACTTAGACGTGAGTATGAAAACTCTTAGCGGCTTGCTTTAAGTTCCTAAGTTATGATAATTTAGCGAACATAGTTTAATGTTTGACGTGAAACCGAAGGCGGTTATTAAAGTATTCAAGTCGAAGTACTTTAGTCTAAAACTTTTAAATTTTCTTCTTAACATGCGATACTTACTGTCTTAGATTTTATTAGGTCCAGGCAGTGTCATTGAGTTTTTTTAATGTCTCGGGAATAGTGTAGAGATTGTATTGGCAATAGGTTCATCCCTTTTTTTTTGAAGGTGGGATAATATCAATTGACCCCTCCCGCTCTGGGTGGAGCGCAAGGGAGTGTCAGACTCTTACTGTCTAAAACCCACCCATGGTTCTTCCTTAGCCCTTTACGTTCCGGGGTAGCGGTAACCCTTTCGGACAATCCCACTTTTCCGGCAGCCTTCGGCCCTAACGGGCCCCTTCACATGCTTACATCTCTTTGAGGTGCGCATGGAACACTTACGTGCTGTCCGGCACGGGGCTAGTCCTGATCGGAGGGTGAGCTACCCATTACTCACCCTCCGCAGGCCCGCGCCTACGGCGGCCGGGAGTCATCACGCGGCTCCCGAAATGGCTTTGCTTCATCCAAGCAGGGCAGATCTCCATTGTATGCTCGACCGTGTCCTCTGTTCGATCCTCACGAATGGCTCGCCCCTTACGTAAGGTTTTACGAAGCTGGTCCTTGAGTATATAAACACTACTGCCTATCTCCGGCCTTTGGGGTTCGATTCCTGGCAAGATATATTGACTTTTCAAAAATCTAATTAAGTATCTAGTTTTAGTTTTCATCAAAACGACCCTTTTTTTTTTTTTTTAAGGCTGGGAAATCATCCAATGACTGCTCCCGCTCTGGGTGGAGCGGAAGGGAGTGTCAGACTCTTACTGACTAAAACTCATCCATGTTCCTTCCGTAGCCCTTTATGTTCCGGGGTAGCGGTAACCCTTTCGGACAATCCCGCTTACCCGGCAGGCTTGGCCCTGAGGGGCCCCTTCATATGCTGACATCTCTTTGAGGCGCGCGTGGAACATATACGCGCCGTACGGCACGGGTCTGGTGCTATCAAAATCGACCCTGCGACTCTTTTGAGTACTTTTCGCTACCTATGCCTCACTGTTTCTAATTTGGCCATCCACGCCCACTTAGAAAATTCACCCTCTATACAAAGGTCAAATTGAATTCATGGGCAAAATTTTAAGGGATCATTGTACTCATCTTCATGAACAATGACCTCTCAAAATATTGCCTATAAATTCAATTTCATCCTGTATATTGTCTGTGCGCTATTTTTCAGTCAGTGACCAAAGAGTTCCTATTAAATGCATATTACAGCTTGACTTTGAAATTACTGATCATCTTTCAGAGAATGAAAATTCTCAATAATTGATTATCAACGCTTTCAGTACGTTCCTAGGAGCTTTGAAATCTGAAACTAATCAGATTAAAAACAATAATAACCATATAAAATATTATGATAAAATTTAAATAAATGATGGATAAAGTTACTTCATTCCAATGCCACAAATTCATATTGAGTACCATTTAAGTATTTTATTATTGTAATAAAGACACTAAACGTACTAAAATGGTACTTTCCACGCTCCATGCATCTATGTTACTCGTACGCGGTTTTACAGCGTTTCAGCCATAAAACTTAACTTTTCCAGTTAAAATATAATTTAAACTACCGACTCGTGGTATTAGACCAGCCACTAGTTTTTAATTTTCACGCTTTAGCGCGTTGTTTCTCAATATTTTGTGTGTGTGAGGAAAATTTGTTCTTCTTCTTAGCGTTTCGATGGCAATCTAAATGGACTCGGCCCAGAATTTGGCTACGTGTTTGGCGCCATCACTAGCGTTCATCCGTTCCTGGAACGTGCATACGGCAGGACACGCAAGACACGATATTAAGTGTACCATCGTTTGTGGAACAGAACCACATTTACACTTCCAGGCGGAGTTGTCTATGAATCCCCGCCTGAGCAGGTTTTCCTTGCTTCGGCCAACCTGGGTCCGGAGTCTGTTTAAGGACTTCCAGGTTGGCCAAGGCAAGTCGCGCCCAGGAGGGAGGCCTTCAGCAGGTGGAACGAATGGAGTGGGTAAGGAAGCACTGTCTCGCCACAGCTTCAGTCTTTCTTTTGATGGTTCGACAGTGAGTGCAACGACACACTTTAAAAAACTGTTTCGGTTTTTCAGCCTTTGTGGCACAAGGATGTGGTCGTACGTAGGGTGTCGTCTGTCGGAGGCCAGTTTGGTTCTTTCGCTGGAGCTTGCTACCGTCCTACGGACTTCTGGTTACGCTATACCTGCTAGCGGATACAGCATTTGTACGGGAGTCGATTATAGTATAATTAGGCGTTCAATAAAAAGCGAAAATAGCGGGATAAAATTCCATGCCGGACACACGGAACCCGGAATATTTGGAAATATTTGGGTCAGAACCTACAATTTTATTCTTGGCATTAGTAAATCGTGAAGGTAATTATGTACTTAATTACTTTTGGAATAAAGATCTTTTGTCTTCCTAACAATGTCGTACTTAATTTAATAAAATACTGTTACTCTTATATAAATGTTATTAGTTTCATAGTTTCATTCTAGACGTATAAAACGTTGAGAACCGTTGTCGTAGCAACGGGGGGCGTAGGTGTTACCCTGTTATTACTAACATAAAAGGACGTAAACGACACGAAACAAATATGTACAGAAGGCTGGCTCCATACAACGGGGGAACATAGGCACCAGCACACAGACACGGAGGTACCGCTACCCCGGAACATAAAGGGCTAAGGAAGGAACATGGATGGGTTTTAGTCAGTAAGAGTCTGACACTCCCTTCCACTCCACCCAGAGCGGGAGGAGGGAGGCATTTTATGAATTCCTGCGTGGAGACCGCGTATCGGAAAGCATATTGTGGGGAGCCTCCCAGCTAGATTGACCGATGACCTTGGGAAAGTGGCTTTTTTTTTGAGGGTGTGAAATAATCAAATGACTCCTCTCGCTCTGGGTGGAGCGGAAGGGAGAGTCGGACTCTTACTGACTAAAACCCATCCATGTTCCTTCCTTAGCCCTTTGTGTTCCGGGGTAGCGGTAACCCTTACCGACAATCCCGCGATAGGCCGAGTTGCTTGATTGATTGAGGGATTGTTTACACTTTTATAACATACTTCTAGAATAAACATTACCTAAAAAAGACCGTCGTGAGTGCGCTTGGACTAACTGGAAGGTAGACCCGTGTCTATGCTTGCGTGCGTTTTTCTTTGGTTGTTGCTTGGAGCCAACCTTCTGTACATTTCAATGATGTGTAAGCGTCATAGTTTAATTAAAATAACTTTAATATTGCAGGGAATTATGATGTTGTTGTTATTTTCGCGCTTCCTTTGTGCTGATGAAAAAGTGTTGTGTGGTTTATTAAACAACAATTTGTTTATAACGCAGCTGCAAGTTTTCTTTTGGTAATCATAAAATTAAAATCCAGGGTCGTTTTTGGGAGGGCCTAGCACACTAAAGTCTGGTTTATGAATTGAAGATCATGTTAAACTCTTTTTTGACATCACCTGCTTTTATTTTAAGTATGGAAAATTATTAAATGACTTCTCCCGCTGCGGGTGGAGCGGAAGGCAGTTTCAGACTTTTATTGACTGAAACCCATCCATGTTCCTTCCTTAGCCCTATGTGTTCCGGGGCAGCGGTTACCCTTTCGGACAGTCCCGTTGACTTCTTTGACATTACTTAAGGCGACACCCGCAAAATTTAAAATATCTTTGCAAAAAAAAACGTAACAAATTTTAATTTCGCTGGCCTTTAATGTATTAAAAGTATAAGTAATAGAGTTTGGCTAGTACTCAATTTCGAATTATCTAACCAAAATCCGGTTGTACGGGTTCACCAAAATAGTTATACTTTTACATCTTTTTTATGATTTGCCTTATTTAAGGACATAGTAAAGAGTAACCTAACTTCAACAGATACGGACTGAATACACGACAGGCTTACTAATAGGGTTCCGTTCTCACCTTTTGCTTACGGAACCCTAACAAAAACGAGTAAAAAAGTAATAAAATCTTTAACCATCACGTGGAAATCCAGAAAAACAATCTCAAATTAATTTCCTTTTACAAAAATGCTATTTTTTTAAATAAAATTCCTATAGATTTCATAATAAGGGTCGGATGAGGATAATTGGACAGTCGTTATTGTTGACAAACTGTTGACCTACATTGCTAAAATACTCGTGAAATGGTTAAAGTAACTCAGTCAAAATATTGGCAAATTGTACCTAATAGTTCTGTTTTGGTATCACGAAAGTTTTCATGTGCGAATCTAACTCACACTTGACCGTTTTTTTTAAATAAATTTTCAGTTGAATCGTAAAGGTGCGTCCACACTGTATAACGTAACATGTTATAAAACGTAACATATTTCTATAGAGTGGTTGCTCACCACTTAGCTTAAATATTGTAGTGTTAAAAGTCAAAGTCAAAACATTTATTTCAAATAGGCACAAGAATGGCACTTTTGAACGTCAAAATGAACAAGAAATAGAACTGATTCTTGTCGCCCCTTCCAAAAAATAGTTTCGTGTGGAGAAGAATGGGCAAGAAACTCCACCGTTACTCTTTTAAAATGTTTCACAATGTTTTGTATACATGTATTATAACATTATATGTGAAGACGATGTAGGTACCCAGAATAAAAACAATACATCACAAAAGGTGAAAAGAAAAACACATGTAGCAGTGGCAAGTAAACTTAATTATGTCATAAGTGCATGGTGCTCACATATTTACAAACATTCTAAAAGTTAGATAACAAATCTTTGTGTTTTAGGTATTACATAATCTGTACGCACCCTTACAAGCGCTACTGCGGAGTCCCATAATTAATAGGGGGAGCGTATTGAGTCGGGCACAAATTCAGGCTCCAGACTGCTATTGCAGAATTCTAGATGAAAAACCCTATAACACTTTGCCCAACCTGCGAAACGAACCCAGGACCACGTGCAGTACTAGCGATGTGGTCCAACTGCTATCTCTAGACCATCGAGGCATTTTTAACACGCATAGCGTCGAAAGGTCATAATTATAGTAATATTAGCTTTTGCCTGCGGCTTCACATTTAATTTAGAATTTGACAATCAATTCGGCTTGACAATAATTCAATCATGATTCGAAAGACACGTGGCGCCATCTATTATCATAAGAACGTTAGTGTTGTTTTCCTCGGGAACATTACTTTATTCTGGATGAAAGATACCCATGTCCGTTTCTGCACACCTGACAACGTATATGAAAAAATTCAGGATGATCGGTTCAATGGTTTAGGCGTGAAAAGGTAACAAACAAACTTACTTCAGCATTTAAAGTATTAATTAGGATTGTCCTGAATTTACAAGAATATAGAATTGTAAATTAATCTTGATGTAATAATTGATGTTGACGTAGACGGAGAAATAGTTCATTTCCAATTTAAAGTACAGATGAAATAAGATTTCAATTAATTACATAACGCTCCAGACATTATGGAGGTTACCAAGTAATTACTCAGATTTCATTTCTCTTTCTGTTTTAGCATTGAATTCCTTTGAAGTAAATTAAGTAACGGCGGTGGCCAATTGGTAATGGCCGCGTCTTACATATTTTAGACACTCAAATCCAGAGAGACGCTTTACTTTTTGTCAATTATTTCTTCACCACTCCTCTCTAAACGGTCAAGGAAAATATCGCGAGGATACGGGTATGTTCTAGAACGGAAAATTTACAGATATGTGATATCTATCAACCTGAAGTGGGCCTGCATAATAGACTAATAACATGCCACTCCCTCTCACGAGGAGGAAGCCTATGTCCCAGCATTTGGAACAATTTAGGCTGATTTATATACTAATTATATGTTAAGCCGTTGGTCCTGACATAATATATCAATTATAGATCTTTGACAGTCAATAAGAACCCGTTAGGGCCGAAGCCGGCCGGGTCAGCGGGATTGTCCGAAAGGGAGACCGCTTCCCCGGAACGTAAAAAGCTAAGGAAGGAACATGAATGGGTTTTAGTGAGTAAGAGTCTGACATTCCCTTCTGCTTCACCCAGAGCGAGAGAGGTCCCTTGATGATTGAGCCTTCTTATACAGGCATTGTTTGCCTAAAGGGGGGCTTGTGTTGTGTGTTGCTAATGTGTTTGGCACATTAAAATGTAATGTATTCTAATTAACTCAATAAACTATTTTGTATTTGTATTACCCACCCTCAACAAAAAAAAAATATTTTCGCTGTCAAGATAAACACGAATAAAACAAAGCAAAAAAATTGTTGAGAATAGAAGCACACCATTTATTTAGCCGTGAAATACATACTTCACAACCACTCCAACTTTTCCGTGAACTTCCTTTTTTGTGAATTTTCACGCACTAATAAATCTTGGCTTTTCCGATAGGTAAAAAGTTTTCTATTCGTGTAGGAAGTTGCCTAGAAATCCCCGTATGACTAAGTGCGGATTTTTAGTATAAAAGTGAACGCGATCAGCTACTCGTTCAGGAGCTGTCAATGTCAAAACTTTTAGGGAATATTGCCACTGACAACTTCTTGTTTATATATTGGTTGTTTCCCTTTTTCTCTCACATGTTTTCTAATAACTCGAGGAGCTCGTGGCTAAGTACTAACAGCCGCACAGGTCGATGCATCAGGTTAAGTTGCGCTTGACGGGGTTGGCACTGGATTAGTGACCATCTTTACGTACCGTGACTCCTCCGTGCGTCGAAAAGCACGTTAAGCCGTTGGTCCCGGCTGTGATTTGTGCATCTTTGACAGTCGTAACGGATAGTCAGAAGCCCGAAAATCTGACAGCCAGTCTTACCAAGGGGTATCGTATCGCCCAGTTACTGGGCTGTGGAGGTCAGATAGGCAGTCGTTCCATGTAAAATACAGGTATACAGCTGCATACGGTTAGACTGGAAGCCGACCGCAACATAGTTGGGAAAAGGCTAGGCAGATAGGCTATCAGTTCTCTATGTCAGAGAGGAGACCTGTGCCCCAGCCGTGGGAAACATTATATGCTGATTATGCATGTAGTTCTAGAAGTTCGTTATTACTGCGACTCGTACAAGAATTTATACACAGACGCCAGCACATCAAGCCAAAGTTCTATCAAAGAAATTTTAGTATGCTATTTCTGCTTCCTATATATTAACGGAAATTCATAAAAACCTGTAACCCTCACACACAGAACCGCTATTGTCGTAAATTGTGGGATACACTTTGTGTGGAGTGTGGCATAAATACCAAGACTTCATGTGAAGGAATTAATTTCATCTGTGTGAAATTTCTTGTTTTTGCATAAAACAACTTGCGACACTTCGTTATACTACGGTATTTGTTCAACATAACCATTTGTAAAGGATCTGGGCTGCTAAGGAGAAATTCACGATCGAAAAACACCTAGGAATCGAACCCAAGACTTAAAAAACAAAAATAAAAACCAAAAAACAATTGAAAACCAAAAGCGTTAAAACGAGCGCCATTCCTGGCGACAAACTGTTATGCAGTTTGGCAGGTTTAAAAAAAAGTGTAAAAGTGTTTGGTCCAAACAAATGTTTTATTTTTTATTCATGCTCAGAATTATTTTTGGAATCGGATTGGCTTATTGGACGACTCGCACGAATTTAACTCGCACAAAACGTGCGAATCCTTTAAAAAAATTTTTTTTTTCTGTAGTCGATTCGCACAAAGTTTATTTAATGGGGAGTGAATAGCCTACTACATTTTATTACTTGCCTGCCCGCCTCGCCTTTTCCCAACTATGTTGGAGTCGGAGAACTTAATAGTTAGTAATAAATGTTACATAAGCAATCTAGGTGACGCATGACGTCATTCTGGGGTCATGTACTCGGGTCCGATTGGGGGCGCTATCGAGCTATACGGTGAAAAACATTACACTCCGCTACAAACTTTATTATTTCCGTTAGACTGCATTTTACCCTGTAAACATTTTTGTGAAAATGCGAAAGAAAATATCCATGTTTCCACAAAAAAATAGACATATTTGTAGATGAGTATGTGGCTCACATAACTGGACTCAAATAAAAAAATAAAATAAGCTTAGTAACCAGCTAGTAGCTTATTAGTGGAGCAGTGGTTGCCCATTGGTATCGGCCTCGACTTATGAATTGTAGGTAGTGAGTTCGAACCCAACCAGGCGCTTTACTTTGTGTATTTAATTTTATCACGTGCTTTTAAAACGGTGAAGGAAAACGTGACGTCATGACGAAACTGGAATTCTAGAACCAAAAATTCGAAGACGCACTGGATTCGCGTGGTTTTTAAGCCCGCTCCCTCTCGAAGAGATGACCTCTTTGTCCCAGCAGTGGTAACCGGTACCCTCATTATTTTTGTGAACATCATCCGTAAAATTTCTCTAGCGAGTAGTTGATTAGAAGTGTCCAGAGACACAAAAAGCTGAAAATAGCTTCATTAAAACTAGTGGCTGGGAGTCAAAAGTTATAATTAAAGTCGTGTAAAATATATTATGCTAGCGAAAATATTCCTTTTAATATAACAAATTTGATTTGTTACAGAACGGTCAGTGAAAAAATGTGTGTGTAGTCATAATGTTACGTATTAGATTTTTCGTGTAAAAATGCAGCGCCATGTCAGAAAAGGCCCTTTGAAGAAAGTGCCATTACAGTTTTGAGTAGACCTGTCCCAACAGAGAGCAGACAATATGCGTCAGTCATCGAGTAGCTCAAACTTATTTTAGGTAGCTCAACGACAAAATACTTTAGTTCAAAAACCCGGGTTTAGCGAATTAGGAGCATGTGCCGCAAAAAGTTAGGCTTTGATTTTTTTCATAATAATGGCCAGGTGTGATCGTAATTGATCCTTTTTCTTCGGACGATTTTCTGTTATTGCTTTACTTTTAAGGTTTCAACGATCACCTATTACTTAGGCGGAAGAATTACAATAGAAGGGTAGTTTTGAACCGTAATAAGTAGGTAATTCAAATACTTAGATTGAATAATACTATGGACCCTATAACGACAATCGACATACTAAAAATAAAAATTATACAGAGTTGATATGACAGAGGGGCATTACATTACACTACGTATACTATACGTGTTTAGTATTAACTCGGTATGTTATAAAAATAAAAAGCACCAAAAATGAGGTTTTTATTTTTTCAAACAAACTTACAAATCAGAGTAAAACGCAACCACCCTTTGTAAATAAAACTGACCATGTAACGCAGCGGCACCGACGCGCGCACGCCGGAGCGCTGTTAGGAAAGATACATCGTGTTCAAACGGGGAAAAAACTTAAAAAAACATTTGCGACTAAACTAATGCTCCTATTTAATTGATTTTTGGTACAGAGCTTGAAAATGGTCCCTAGTATAAGGTGTTTAAAGGAAAGCCCCTCTGTCGTATCAACTCTGTATAATGTCAAAAATTACAGTGAATATCGGTGTTTGATCTTATCTAATATTGGTAATAATAACAAACTAAGTGTACGCATTACAGAACACTTCGTGTACGAGTCTGACTGGCACTTAGCCGCTTATTTCTATTTTAAGGCTTAAATACCAACTTTTCCGTTTAAAACTGAAATACGGTCTACTGAACTAATGGATTAGGAATTACTCATCGAACTAGTTTCAGTTTTTTTTTAATCGACTACGTAAAATTGATGCAAAGGATTTTTTTTATAAATTTCACTTGTTTCTGCCCGTGGTTTTGCTTGCGTAGATGCCGGAAATTATCCTATGGAAATGTTCTATCGGGATTAAAAAAAAAAAAAGTATAAAAATTAGTTAGCAGTAATTTTTTTTTTTTTTGTATATTAAAAAGTATCCTATGTCTTAATCTAGGTTATAATCTAAATATATGTGAAAAATTGCATTTAGATCTGTACCTACAGCGGGATAGCGTCAGGTCCGCCCCTGTCGCTATCTTTCCTATTATAAAATCCACGTCATTATGTTCCACTATTTATTTATGCAACACTAGCTTATGCCAGCGGCTTCGCCTGCGTGTATGTAGGAGTTTAGCCCACGGAAACTGGGATAAAAAGCCTGGAAAAAATAGTTTGAAATAGCTTATATGCTATTCCAGACTATAATCTATCTTTGTGCCAAGTTTCATTCAAATCCGTTAAGTAGTTTTTGAGTTTATTCGTTACAAACATACATACAAATCTTTGTTCTTTATAATTTTAGTATAGATTCTCGAGGCGGTTACTCTATAGATCGCATTGTCGAGCAAGATAGAGTGGAACTAGAGCACTAGACCACGCGGACGCTCACCCATGAGAAAAATAATTCAACAGTAGGCGTTCTCTTGTATGAAACCACAAAAAAAACCTGAAATCTGAGTAGATGGTGAGAAATGAGAGGCGAATCACATTAGTCCCTGGAATAAAACCTTCATGAAGACCACGAAGGCGCGACAAGAGTTCTTCAAAGAAAAAAAAAAGATGGAAATGATATTCCAAAATCAAAACACCAGTTACGTTTACAACTAAGGAATATTAATTCAAAATCTCAGCTGAATAAACGCAAATTACAATCAATTATGCCTATCTTCTGAAACAACATTAATTAATTTATCGTAAGGCGTTTGTTTGTATTTCATTGAAAACAGACAAATGAACATCGTGTTTTCTTTAGTACAAAATCTTCATGCCGGGAGAACTTATAAAGGTCTCTTTTCACTGCCAGATAAGCATCGGACCGTTTCTAACCTCAAAACTATGTTATGCCTTTGGTAATGCATATGCATTTTTGTACCTTCTTTTTATAGAAAGATGACACCGTCGCGCGTCGGAAGAAATTGGTAATATCGGGTTAAAACGTTTAAGTGTTGTGACCCGTGGTTACTATCTGAGGCTGACCGTATAATGGTCGCTTATAGACAATCATACATCGCTTGTAATCCCTGAAGGATTTTTTAAATTATTTATTTTGAGTTTGGGAAATCCTCAAAGTACTCCTTCCGCTCTGGGTGGAGCGGACGAGAGTTTCAGAATCTTACTGACTAAAACCCATCCATGTTCCTTCGATAGCCCTTATGTTCTGGGGTAGCAGTAACCCTTTCGGACAATCCCGCTTAATCCCTGAAGGGTAAGGCAAATATTTACCCATTGTCCGCATGTTATGTTGAAGCCCCATGTAATAGCGGGCAAGCTTATTGCTATCAACCGGGCACAAATCTAAACTCCGGCTGCTACTGATAAATTCCAGATAGAAAAACCCAATAACACAATGCTTGATCAGGAAATCGAGCCCAGGACCGGTTACCGCTGCTCCGGAACATAAAGGGCTAAGAAAGGAACATGGATGGGTTTTAGTCAGTAAGAGTCTGACAATCCTTTCCGGTCAGCCCAGAGCCCGGAGAAGTCATTTGATGATTTCCCACCCTCAAAAAAAAAAGGATTGATTGCGACCACTAGACATTAGAGTTTAGTTATTATTGATATTTAACACTATTGAAATCCTTACAACTATCGGCAAAACCAAGTTCTATCGGCCATCCGGCAATCTGAATGTGTGTAAAATAATAATAATAATTTAATTCGAGCAACAAGACTCAAAAGCTGCAAAGAGTGGCTGTAAAGAGCCTTAGAAGAAAATATTTCATTTTTAGGAATTGAGTGACATTTGAATGAAAATTTACGCGCTTAATGTGTCTTGAAAATCTATGATCGATGTTTTACGAAATGTATGGTATGAGTATTGAATTTCAAGTGAAACTTAGAATAGAAAAATGATGCTGTTGGAATTTAAACGCCTTTATCTATCAGTGAGATGGTGCAAGGATAAGGGTATTATTTCAGCCTCTGGTATAGAGGCCAAAAAGTAACCCCAATCTGTCAAATTTATTTTATAGTTTTTCAATTTTATTACACAAGCATAATTAAGGTTCATTTTCAATTGCGAAAATTTGACAGTTTGGGAAAGCTTGATGTGCTGGCGACTATACACCATTCGCGCTGCATGCCTTGTAGTGTCTGTCATCATCTGCCTAGCCTTTTCCCAACTATGTTGGGGTCGGCTTCCAGTCTAACCGGATGCAGCTGAATACCAGTATTTTACGTGGAGCGATTGCCTATCTGACCTCCACAACCCAGTAACTGGGCAATACGATGCCCCTTGGTAAGACTGGCTGTCAGATTTTCGGGCTTCTGACGACCCGTAACGACTGTCAAAGATGCACAAATGACAGCTGGGACCAATGGCTTAACGTGCTTTCCGAGGCACGGAGGAGTCTCGGTATGTAAAGATGGTCACCCATCCACGGCCAACCCCGGCAAGCGTAGCTTAACCAGGTGAATCGACCTGTGCGACTGTAAGTACTTAGCAACCAGCTCTTCTCCAGCCTTGTAGTGTACGCGACATAATTATTTATTTATTAAGATTTAGCTTGTGTGGTCTCACTGCAGGGCAAAAGCCTCCCTTTCTCCGTTCAACTCCTCTCTATCTTGAGACTTAAGATAGTTTGGAATACCATCCGACAGATACTAAAGCTGAAGAATTTTCACACGAAAAAAAGGATAAGTAGCTTTACGCAAAAAACACTCACGCTCAAATAAATATCAAGATATCTGTGACGTCAATTCGATCCGTAGTAAGGCCTGAAGGAAGAGATAACTGTAGTCTAGAAAAGTTGGCGATTTTCTTGCCTAGAAATGGGTCTAAAAGGTATTATGGGATAACTTGAGTAAGTACTGGTTGCTTAAGAGTTTTGGTAGAGCGCAGGATTTGACAATTTATTATTGTACAAAAAAAAACTTTCTTATCAATATACTATCACACCTGCTATCCCTGAAGGGTAAGGCAGAGGTACATATACCTGTACCCACGTTTCACCAGTTATGTTATTAAACCCTTACTGAGGTCCCGGGTTTGATTACCAAGTCAGCAATGTGTTATTGGGTTTTTCCATTGTGAATTTCTTAGTAGCAGGCTAAGTAAGTATCTGGATAAGTGCCCGTTTGACGGCAATTAGCTCGGCCCCTATTATACTTTAAATTTTTTTTTTAATCAAAAAAACGCCATTTAGTCCCAAGCTAAGCAACCTAATGCTTGTTATGGTAACGAGATGGCTGATAAACTACTTATATACATTTTTTTTTGTAAATACATACATATTATAGATAGAAAAACACCCAGACTCGTAACAAATACTTGCAGGTCGTACAAATATTTGTTCCGTGCGGGAATCGAACCCGCGACATAGTGCGCAGCAGTCAATCGCTCAACCACTGCGCCAACTGTAATTCTTCTCATAAGAATCTTTTTTCTTGAGGAACAGCGAGAAAATAATATCGTGCCTTTTTATGCATTCTACTTATATCTTATTGTGTCGTCAGTGGATTAGAAGCAAGTGCCTAAACCCATAAGACCTTTTTTTTTGAAAACGGGAAATCATCAAATCATCTGCCCTCCCGCTCTGGGTGGAGCGGAAGGGAGAGTCAGACTCTTACTGACTAAAACCAATCCCTGTTCCTTCCTTAGCCTATGTTTCGGGGTAGCGGTAACCCTTTCGGTCAATCCCGATTAAAACCGTATAACCTGACAGTATCGAATAATAATGAACATTACACATTGATAAATTAATGTGAAATAATATTTGTAATGATTCTGTAATGAATAACGTGCGGTTTCACTTAGTTATTGCGTTATTGAGGTCCGATAGACAGTAGCTCGATGTAAAGTACTGTTATTCAGCTGCATCCGGTTAGGCAGGAAGCTGACCTCAACAAAGGAAAAACGCTATAAGGCAGATTGATTGCTTGATACATGGGAATTTCGGTTTTCGGTGATAGGGGTGTGAAACGACCGAAAAATTGGCTTTCGGCTAAGTCAAGTGAGCAATCGCAATTACGTACCCACGCGGCACCGTCTTGACTACAAAATATTGTAGTAACAACATGAGAAGTACTTATAACTAAGCAACGGATTTTAATGGGGTTTTTATCATCATTCATCATTCCTGCCCTTACCCAATTTATTTGGGGTCGGCGCAACATGTCTTTTTCTTCCATACTGACTAGATGACGACTAATAGAGAACTACATCATCTCGGTAGTCACTCCCTTTCAAGCCATATCATCTTTCATACAAACCATCCATCGTTTCTTTGGTCTCCCTCTACTTGTATAGCTATCCACATTCTTACTCACAACTTTCCTAACAACATTTCCCCATTCCTCCGCATAACATGACAACCGATTTCCACACAACTTTTCAGTCACTGGTGTCATTTACAGACTTCCTCTTATATACTCATTCCGTATTCTATCCATTCGGGTAACACCACACATCCCTCTTAGCATTCTCATCTCAGCTGCATGCAATTGTCTTTCATTCATTCCTTTTGTGGCCCAACACTCTGATCCATGTTGGACGGCAGGTCTAACCATGCTTTTATAAATCTTCCCCTTTAGTTTAAGGGGAATGCGGTAGTCACAAATTGTTTCCGTGACCTGCCGCCATTTTATCCACCCAGGGTTAATTCTATGCTTTATGCAGTTTTTATCAACAGATAGAATGATTCAAGAGGAAGGTTTATACGTGTAGTTTAACAAGCTTTCGCCTGCGTGATAGTATATACATTGCACCCGTGTGAAGCCGGGTTGGATCTAGCGATCCTTAGAAAATAGATTATTAGTGGTTGATAATTGTCAATTTTATTTTAGTGAAGTTGTTTTATTGTGAATCGTAGATTGATGTAAAAAGACATCGGTCTACGAACAGATTTAAAAAAAACCAAGCAGGATGTTTAACCTCGTTCACGTCACGCAACATAAAATGGCTGCCCAAAGATGAGTAAAATAATCCTATTTTAATTGGGTCAAAATTTCAAAAGACACGTCTCAACATATCTACATAGGTACATAGATTCACGTCTTCTGCCTTTAGGGGCAGGCAGAAACTGCAGAACAACACTTTTTTTTTTGAGGGTAGGAATTCATCACACCCTTTTTTTTTTAAGGCTGGGATATCATCCAATGACTTCTCCCGCTCTGGGTGGAGCGAAAGGGAGTGTCAGACTCTTACTGACTAAAACCCATCCATGTTCCTTCTTTAGCCCTTTATGTTCCGGGATAGCGGTAACCCTTTCGGACAATTTACTGCGTAACCCGCTTACCACTTACCCGGCAGGCTTGGCCCTGAGGGGCCCCTTCATACGCTGACATCACTTTGAGGCGCGCGTGGAACATATACTAGCCGTCCGGCACGGGTCTGGTGCTGATCGGACGGTGAGTCACCCATTACTCACCGTCCGCAGGCCCGCGCCTACGGTGGCCGGGAGTCGTCACGTGGCTCCCGACGGCCGGGGCGTCTCCCGCGGAGGCTAGGACGGGAGGACCTTTCTCTCTCCCATCCCGCCACCTCCTTCGCGAGCATGACTTTTTCGCAGAAGGAGGTGACTGCCTTCCACTCCCTCTCGCTTCGGACCATGGCTTGCACCAGAGCTGGGCGCGAGAGGTCGCCGCCGCCGATCGCCTCTACGAAGACACGGCGGTGCTCCGCCCAAGCGGCACAGGTTTGCACCGTGTGCTCTACCGTGTCCTCTGGGCGATCCTCGCAGTAGTGACATCCGGGCGTTTCCTCCCGCCTGATGATGTGCAGGAACCTCCCGAAACATCCATGTCCGGTGAGGACATGCGTCAGGTGGTAGGTGAGGGCGCCGTGACGCCTCTCTAGCCTCTCCTCAAAGAGGGGCCTTACCGCCTCTATCGTGGCGTGCCCTATTCATCAAACCCTTACTGACTAAAACCCATCCATGTTCCATCCTTAGCCTCTAAAGCTCAAGAAAATTTAAATTTTACGTGCCACTCTGGTGCTTTCCCCCTATAACATACGGGTTATGTTTTATACTGTTCCAGGGGGATAATTTTATGACTACCATGCTGAAGATGTCGCGAGTAAAAGATAGTGCTATAAATAGTTATGAGATCTTTGCCCGCAAGTGTAACGACCTACAGTTTGTTTATTCACTCTGTGTTTGTTTGTCTCAGGGGTAGTCAGACAGGATTGAAAATATAAGTATATTTATAAATAAACTGTGTGAAGTGAGCTATTGGAAAATATTTTGTTTATTTTTGATATAATAACTGGTGAAATATGGGTGTAGTGGGTACATTTATGTGTTATTCTGCTTTATTGTTAAGATTTTAATTTTTCACATTTTCTTATAATGGTAAGTCAAAGTCAAATCTTTTATTTCAAATGGGCACAAAAAAGGCACTTTTGAACGTTTAAAATGAACACGAAATAGAATTGATTCTAGTCGCCCTTCCAAAAGGTAGTTTCGTGTGGAGAAGAATGGGCAAGAAACTCCACCGTTACTCTTTTAAAATGTTTTGTATACATGAAATTATAACAATATTTGTGAAGACGATGCACCCAGAATAAAAACACTACACCACAAAAGGTGAAAGGAAAACACATGTTGCAATGGCAGGTAAACTTAATTATGTCATAAGTACATGGCTCACATATTTACAAACTTTCTAAACGTTAATAATAATAAATTAATCAATGTGTGAGAAGTTATTCCAATATAAAAAAAATAAAATGGTACAAATTATAAATTATTACCTAATTTACTTAGCTACCAGTTTGATTTTGTCTAGACACTAGATTGTCCTGTGGAGCAGGACCAGCATGTTTCCAAGCCTCCTTATACCACATCAATTCGTATACCATGCACGACTTGCTATTATACAGGGTTACTGGTAACTCGACGTATTCCTTGCAGGACGTCATAGTAGGGTTAAAATGCAACAAATTAAGCCACCAAATGTTCTACCGAAATTCAGTAGTTTTTGAGTTAGTTCGATTTTTAGAGTTTTTATGAATAATCCCAGATTAAATCATTTGAAACCAATTTAAAAATTATTTACGGCGCGACAGTACAGAAATTTTAAGTTATTATCGTAGTTGATGCCGTAGCAGATCTTTGTTAATAATTAAAAGTTCAAAAATGCCTTAAACCTTGGCAAATATCACTAATCAAACATTTTTTTTTTTGTAATTTTTGTTATTACTCCATACAAATTGTTGTCTAGTGCAAAAATAAAATACTACGCCTGATGTACAAATTACTAGGAAAATATCCTTATCTTATCAGCTATCCAAAAAGGTATGAATGTTAATACAAAGTCATGGACTACATTATGAAAATCGTTTTTGATTTAGTACAGGAAGACGTGCGTCTCACAAAAAGGTGATTATTCGGAAAATCAAATAAAACAATTTCGTGAATGTTATTATTATTTTTAATAAATTTCAATTTAATAACTTTTATGACATACATTTCACACGTCTTGTTCGATGTGCTGCCCTCGGTTTCGAATACATGTTCTTATTCGCTTCCTCATTTCAGTTTTTGTGATTCTTGATGTGATTGTTGCCCTCATCTGGTCCGCCGCATCTGTTATTCTCTCCCTTAGTTCTTCAATTGAATTTACTGGGGTCACATAAACTAGGTCTTTCATATGACCCCAGACGTAAAAGTCTAGGGGCGTCAGATCAGGGCTTCGCGCAGGCCACGGAATCGGCCCACCGCGCCCTATCCATCGGTTTGGATAGTTTTCATCCAGCAATTGTCGAATTGTGATTCGGAAGTGGGCTGGACATCCGTCATGTTGATAAATCATGTTTGCTCTTCTTTCTTCCGGTACATCCGCGAGCAGTGGTGTTAAATGATTTCTAAGGAAATCTTCATAAAGTTCCCCATTTAGTGTTCGGGGTAAAAAATGTGGGCCGATTAATTTGTCGTCGATAATACCCATCCAAACATTAAGCGAGAACCTACGCTGGGATGCGGTTGGTTTCAGTTTTTAGGGTTTGCTTCTGCTTTCGGTGCCCAGTAATGTAAGTTGTGGTAGTTTGTGATACCATCACGGTCAAAACATGACTCATCGGTCCACAGAATGTTTTTTAAAAAGTTTTCGCCTTCGGCGTCGGCACTCAGCATGAAACGACAAAATTCAAGCCGTCTCGGCGGATCTCCCTCTTCTAATGACTGGACTGGTTGGTAGTGATATGGATGTCGGCCTGACAAGTGAACTACAGACCAGACTTTCCACTGTGACATACCAAGCTCACGCGCTACGATGTTTGTCGATATGTTGGGGTCGTCAATAAAACGTTGAAGAATCAGCTCTTCGTCGTCAGCCGTGTATCTCCGGGAACGACCAGTGTCAATTTGCCTGGTTCTTTGGACGCTGCCAGTTTCAGATATTCGCCGATAAGTCGATCCGAAGACACTAACGTGTGGGAGTCGGCGGTTGGGAAAGCGAAGTCCATATTCTCTCCGCGCTTCAGCAGCGTTACCGTCACAAAGTCCGTAACAGTAAATTATGTCAGCGTATTCTGGATTAGAATATGCAGCCATAGTCAGCACTTATGAAGGCACAGCACAGCACGAGAGCAAGATACGCGATAGGGATAGCCAGATAACAAAACACGAGCTTACGCGACGTAGAGTTGAGACTGACTAACGCTGACGACCAGAAAATCGCACCCCGAGTCATGCCGAGAGAACAATAGTAACCAATCACAAAGCTTACCGTGTGTTTGGAGTTCAAGCTCAGGTAAAACTACGAATAACAAACAAAATGTTGATTGTCTTACAATTTTACCTGCTCCCCATAAAACTCTTCTCTACCCTGTCATACATGCAAAAGTATTGACAATCATACCTTTCTGAATAGCTGATAAGACAAGGATATTTTCCTAGTAATTTGTACATCAGGCGTAGTATTTTATTTTTGCAATAGACAACAATTTGTATGGAGTAATAACAAAAATTACAAAAAAAAAAATGTTTGATTAGTGATATTTGCCAAGGTTTAAGGCATTTTTGAACTTTTAATTATTAACAAAGATCTGCTACGGCATCAACTACGATAATAACTTAAAATTTCTGTACTGTCGCGCCGTAAATAATTTTTAAATTGGTTTCAAATGATTTAATCTGGGATTATTCATAAAAACTCTAAAAATCGAACTAACTCAAAAACTACTGAATTTCGGTAGAACATTTGGTGGCTTAATTTGTTGCATTTTAACCCTACTATGACGTCCTGCAAGGAATACGTCGAGTTACCAGTAACCCTGTATAAACAAGTGTCAGGAAGTATTATTGTATTATCAAGTTACACAAAGTGGATTAAATACGTACGTTTGATCGAAGCCAACTCTAAACATATCCAAGGAAAGTTAGTAAAAGCTACTGGGAAAAAAAATACTGCTGTAAGTTATGCGAGCATAATGTATGGACAGCTGATTAGTGAAAGTTGTTCATAATGATAAGTACAATGAACCCTTAAAATAATGGCCATGAATTCACCCTGTATATGAGACAACCGCGCAAGCTTCCTCTACAAAATAAAAAAGATTTTCCAAAATGGGTCTTCAATTAACGAAAATATTAAAAAACAATATACATCTACAGACGAACATACATTACAAATAACCTCCCCGTTTTTGAAGTCGGTTAAAAATTAAACGTAACGTATTCTACCGTCAAATTGACGGTCCGTAACCAGAGATATACCGCGGTAAAACGGGTCGTGGGAAACATTTCCCATTCATGGGACATTTTGAAGGCAGATTAAACCCTTCAGGCCTTTTGCAACGCCGTATCGGGCAAGATAAGATTAAATTAACGTTCTGGGAATAATTTTTAACAAGTTAATGCTTTCATCATTAAAAATTAATATCAAAGGCAATGAAAATGGTTTAAAGTCTTTTAATTTAACCTTTTAACTGCCCAGTCGGATTAATACGACAAATGTTTTCGTGCCCGTGCCGCCTGAGTCGTGTTTATACGACTGAGAATCTATCTTTGGTTTAGGGTTTTTATGTAATTGTAAGACCTTAGGCCTGAAATTAAGTTTTGATGTGAAACATCTATCGCCGCACGTAAAACTAATTTCTGGCGTGGCGACGCATCCCATGGCGACGCGTCGCCACGCTATATGATGGTGTATATATACAGTCTATATTATTGTTGTATTGTTCTTTTCAATCATATTACTTTTACAAAATAATGTCGATGTTTCACATCTGCCAGGCGTCCCGTGACGGCTCACATTTTTTTTTCTAAAGAGCTGGGCACCATGGCAATCTATATAAAACCAAGCGGTCAATAGGTTAAAAAAACCGGCAAATTGCGAGTCGAACTCGCCCAGCGGTGGTTCCATACAAACTTGTTGGTATTGATCAAGCTCTTTAGATAAAGACTATATTTTTTATATGGATTCACAACAAATTTATAGTTTTCTGACTTTTTCTTGTAATTGTTTGTTATGACGATATTGCTTGCCAAATTACATAGTTCCAGGTCAATGAAAAGTACCCTATAAATTTTGATTCCCTGGAGAGTGTTGAAATTTATGTTATTTTTCAGCATAACCGGCCGTATCTTTTTTTACGTTTATTTAGAAGTTTGATTTTTTACAGCTTCAAAGGGGCTGTAGACTTCAGTTTATGGTTTTAATTTCAACTCGATACCTCTACGCGTTCTCTAGATAAAGGGTCTTGACTGACAGACGGACGGACGGATCCTATAAGTTTTCTGTTTTTCCTTTTGCGGTACGGACCCCTAAAAAAGAGATTCTGTATGTCCGCATATGTATTTGGACTAATATTGTTTTGAGAAACAAATCGCTAGTTTATTTACCTTACCTTGAATAATATTCATTCTTGAATATTATTTTAATAGCGGTTCTCGTAGCGCAACTGTCCCCACTGATATGCGATTGACTGTACAAATAACTTTGAACTCAAGAGGTACCCCTAGGTATTGAGGTACCCCTATCACCCCTCTCCTTAGATCGACCCCTATATTACAAGTAAATCAATTCCGTGTAGGGTTGCCAGGTCTTAAAACCGAAAAGCCGGACACACCTTTAATTTTTTACTTTTAACACGTCAATTTTAAAAATAGTAAAACATGACTTTTGTATCATTACTTTAACATCTTCTTAACAAATTTAGGACCATTGACCAGGCTTTTTTTTTAAGGATGGGAAATCATCAAATGACCCCTCTCGCTTTGGGTGAAGCGGAAGGCAGTATCAGACTCTTACTGACTAAAACCCACCCATGTTCTTTCCTTAGCCCTTTATGTTCCGGGGTAGCGGTAACCCTTTCGGACAATCCCGCTTAGCGCCGGGCCTTAATGGCTACTTTAGAGGCTACGGCGCATGCTATGGTCTTTAAAAAGCCTAAAAAAAACGCCGGACAGTCCGTGCACCGTCTGATTTGAACAGGCAACCAAAAACCCTGACTGTGTCTGGCTTTATCCGGACACCTGCCAACCCTAATTTCGAGTCATGCGTGGTTTTGAAATTTGGAACGTTACATCACCCGATCAATGACAAAACATCAAAGCCTTGTGCTCCACTGATTTTAACGTAAACTCAAAACTCAAGCGCAGTACCGTCACTAATAAGGGAAGCGGAACCCGCATACATTATAATTAATCAATGTCTGTCGCAACGTCGTCGCTCAACGTAGCTCACAAGTGGGTCACATACTTTAAGCTTATCTGATTTATAACGTTGTACTGTAGAAGCTTTTATGATATGATAAATTATTGTAATGTTCATGATGATACTTGTGGCTAAGTAATAACAGCTGTACGAGGCGATTGGAGGTTAAGCTATGCTTGTCAAGGCTTGGTCGTGGATGGCTTGGTCGTGGATGGGTGAGCATCCATTGTATACCGAGGGGTGGGGAGGGGTCCCTCCGTGATCCCGGTGGCAATGCGTAGATCTTTTGACAGTCAGTTAACTATTGCTTCAAATGGCTAGTTCTAACCGTACGTGCCATTTTTTTGTTGATTTTTAGAAAAGGCCCGAAAATGTATGGAGCCTAAAATATGTTATCCTTAGAATTTTGCGGGCTTCTATGCTTCTAACCTTGACCACTACTATGTCACAGTGTAATCCACAATACATAGGCATAGGTATAGACCATAGATTCAGAACAGAGACAAAGACCTTATCCAAGTACCGCCCACTGATTTGGAAACACACCGACGCTTCCGACGTGAGATAAGATAATTCAGAAATGAATAGACTGTTGGGATGATTTAGCAGCATAATAATGGTAAGTTATGTGTGTACCCAATAAATACAATGCCTCATGTAATGATGTACCTGACATTACGCATTCTGGGGTTGTACACGTTGTTGTTGCCACGTTAAACCGTTGGTCCCGGCTGTCATTTGTGCACCTATGACAGTCATTACGGTTGTCAGAATCCCGAAAATCTTACAGCCAGTCTTACTTAGGGGGGAATTACTATTCCTCAGTAACTGGGTTGTGGAGATCAGATAGGCAGTCGCTCCATGTAAAATACTGGTATTCAGCTGGATGCGGTTAGACTGGAAGCCGACCCCAACATAGTTGGGGAAAGGCTAGGCAGATTGATTTTAACTGTGTAATGTTAGGTGTAGTATAGGTACACCTCTGCCAAACCTTTAAGGGATAATAAGCATGATGTTAAGTTTATGTAAAAATATTTAAGTCATCAGTTCGATTGTCAAGTCAAGTTTAGAGCCAAAAGAGTTGGTGATAAAATATGATTTTTCCATTGTCCATATGAAAGGCATACAATGCTGAACGATGTCATACAGCATGAGACCAAAGTTACAGAAGTCCAGAACTGTAGCAAGCTGAAGTGACAGTGGGCTGGTCATGTCTGTCACATAATCCAAGAAAATTGGAGGAGGAAGGTTCTTGAATGGAGACCGCGCGTAAGTTAACGTAGTGTGGGACGCCTCCCGACTAGATGGACCGGGCCTATGTCCAGCAGTGGACTGCAGTAGGCTGAAATGATAATTATTGTCCAAATGGTAATGACGATGATCAAGGAGCGCAAATAAGGGAAAAGCTTAACATTATCAGCTAGACATTATCCAAACTTCAACATTACTTTTTAATTTGAATCTATGACATTATGTATCGGATTAATTTGTTTTTTTTTTTATTTTTTATTCTTTGTTTAAGAAAATTGGGATTTTTATCCATACTGATACGCCAACCCCATCGTACTAAATTTGATTTTATGGTATTCTTTATGGTATTCATTTGATTAAATTTTTCTTTCCGGCTTGGTTTAATTAATTAGACTTTATAAACTTGTATACCTAACTATAATTATAAATGTTGCATGCCTGAATTGGCACAATACACTGGACGCGCATTCACTTGACATATGGAAATGTATGAATTAATGTACTAACTGTGTTGGGCAATAAATATTTGAATTTGAATTTGAAGCCTGCTCTTCTGGCAACTTAATCCTAACATAATCAGCCTTTAATCTTCTCACTGCGGGGACACAGGCCTCTGCCCTGTGAGAGCGAGGCCGTAGAGTATTTTTAAATTTCGAAGCGCCCCCTTGCCGTCGTCAAACGCAAGAAGTTGAAGGCTACTCGGTACGTGTGACAAACCCCGTGCCTCTAAAACCTTTATAAAGGTTCCCCATTTCCCCTAAATAAATAAAAGTTTAAGATAAAATACGTATTTCCAAATTAATTGAACGTAAATTGCGATGTAATATAATCCTTTTAACATTTTTACGAGACTACAGTGCTGTTTTCTAAGGCTGAAGACACACGGTTGGAATTTCGTTTAGTGCCACGCTTGATGAGTACTTGATTAGCTCGTAAGCGAATACAATCTTGAGTCGACATTGACAACTCTGGAGATCTCGCATGCCAAGTCGGCCTTTCGAGATTTCGTCAAATCATGATGACATAATTATTAGTAATAAAAAAATGTTAGTAATGTGAAAGTCAGACAGGACAGCACTTAAGGAGGTCAGAGGTAGATCTTGTGTAGTGTGTTGTAGGGATTTCTATTCTAAAAAATACAAACATACGGGCAGCAGCTATAGAATTAAATTGCTTTTAACGAATACATGCGTCAAGCAACAAGCCTACCTACAAACTCCTTCATTTCTTTTATATAAAAACCTATCAAACTATTCTATTATTTTGAAATATCGAATGCTGTATGTTATGTTCTAACCAGCCAGGCACTAAGTTCCACGAGGTTTCACTTAAGCTCTGCAGAAACTAATAAAATCTGCACTTCGCATACGCACACAATAAACTCATATTTTTTTTATGTTGAGAATGGCATCACAAGAAACATAATGTGCCAAGACGTCTCGAGATCTTGAACGAAATTTCAAGAACGAAATTTTCTTCCCACAAGCTTGAATCTCGAATGAAGTTCTCGCTCTAGATCGACTTTGCATTTCTTAAGCATGGCTCGAACCGTGCAATTTGGATGCTAGGTGATTTGTATTCATCCTGCATGTTATGATGATGATGATGATGATGATTCATCAGTAAATTATTCATGCAACGTATTGTTAGTGTGGCTATTGAAATAATAAAACCATTCATTGGTTTGCTAGGTACGTGGACGAGTAATAACAACCACACGGGTCGACCGACCAACTTAAGCTTCGCTTGCCGCGGTTGGTTCGTTGATGGGTGATCATATATTTATATACCAGCACGCAGCGTAAGAAATTCACTATCGACGAAAAACCAATACTAAAACATTGCAATATAATTGAAATCTCGGTACGGTTAGGTATAAATTTAATCTGTATGAGGTCAAAATCATCATAAATCATTCTAATTTATTATAATAATGAGATAGGAGTTAATATTGTGTACTACAAGTTAATACCAAGCGAAGCACCCGTAAGCGGGATTGTCCGAAAGGGTTACCACTACCCCGGAACATAAAGGGCTAAGGAAGGAACCTGGATGGGTTTTAGTCAGGGAGAGTCTGACACTCCCTTACGCTACACCCAGAGCGGGAGGAGTCATTTGATGACTTCCCAGACTCAAAAAAAAAAATAGCGTAGCAGCCACCTGTGTGGCATTAGCCTAAGCGACTTTGCCGCCTCACTATTTATTGTGCTATGGTGCTAATTTTATTAAAACATTAAGGCAACGCGCCCTGAAAGAAGCGATGTTCTTTTTTTAAATACCGGTTCTGTTGTTAAGGAAAATATTTTAAAAAAGGAACACCGAAAGTATTTTGTTTCGAAGGTATTAAAAATAAAAAATTGAGTTTCTTAAGGTTTATGAAATTCTTGCCAAAATGAGTCTTCTACATCTTCAATCTATCTGAGAATGCCAAAGACGATCGCTTGAATTCTGTATCTTCTGCAGCTTTGAACCAAATGCTGAACTATCTTATTCTCACAAACATTTCCAATTTATTTTCTGAAGGTGCGCCAAGACTTTTTCATTTTGATACGCTTCGAAGTAATCTCCGTGTGATTCGGTTCTTTTGGGACAAATAATTTATTTTGTGCTTCAATAAAGAAAATAATTCAGTGTAAAGGTATGAGGATAACTTTACTTATTGTTTCTGGTGATTAAAAAGCTCGGTGTTTTTATTACATATTATTTTTACTTTACAGAGATTTATTTATTTATTTAAATGAACTGTACATGCAAAGATATAATATCCTAACCTAACTAAACTATTAATAGCATTAATAGCAATAATATAGCATGTAAAAATTCCTCCACATCGCTTTCGACTGTATCATGTACAGAAGCCAGTACATCAAGCTATCCCAAACTGTCAAATATTCACCAAGGCACGAGAGGCGGTGGACCTCCAGGAGCTGGGGATCACCGGGGGCCTCCGGCATAGGGTGACGGCAACCGGCGCTCGCATGCTGGAGATCCCCGGTGCGTCGAGTGGCCCCACCGCTGACGCCCTAGCTGAGAAGCTAAGGGCGTCCCTTAACGCGGAGGAGGCTCGAGTCTCCAGGCCCGTGAAATGCGCAGACATGCGCATCATGGGCCTGGATGATTCCGTCACGGAGGATGAGGTGGTGGCCGCCGTCGTCAGGACGGGCGGGTGTCTCGCCGATCAAATTAAGGCAGGCACCATACGCCCTGACTTCACGGGTATGCGAACCGTAACGGTAAGCTGCCCCGTGACGGCGGCTAGCAAAATTGTGGAGGGCCGAAGGCTCCTGGTGGGCTGGGTTTCGGCACAGGTCAAGCTGCTGGAGCCCAGACCTCTGAGGTGCTACCGTTGTCACGTGGGGCACCATGTCGGTGTCCAGTGCACCTCAGAGGTGGACCGCAGCACACTATGCTTCCGCTGCGGTCAGCCCGGACACACGGCCGGCTCTTGTAACGCCGCGCCGCACTGCGTCGCATGTGCGGCCGCTGGCAAGCCGGCCGATCACCGGGCGGGGAGCAAGTCCTGCGCCCCGCCCGCCGGGACCAGGAGGAGAGGCAGGCCCCCCCGCCGCCACCCCCACCGTCGCCGCCGCCGCTGCCGCCACTGTCGCCGCCGCCGCCGCCACCGACGCCATTGCTGAGGGCCCCTCGCAGGGGACCCAGGGGGGGATTAATATGGAGGAGTGATGGCCCCACTCCGCCTCCTCCAGGCGAACATCAACCACTGCGCCTGTGCTCAGGACCTCTTGCTCCAAAGCATGGCGCAGTGGTCGATCAATATCGCCGTGGTCGCTGAGCCGTACTTTGTCCCGCCCAGGGATAACTGGGTGGAGGACCTGAGCGGCTCAGTGGCCATAACTTCGTCGGCCGCCGCCGGCACCCCGTCCCTCGAGGGTGTCTCGAAGGGACAGGGGTGCGTCGCAGCACGGTTCGGAGAGATTGTGGTAGTGGGAGTGTACTACTCTCCGAACCGAACTCTCGCCGAGTTCCACAACTCTCTCACAGAGTTGAGTGTCGTCGTCTCCAGAAGCCATCCCTTCCCCGTGCTAGTGCTCGGGGACTTCAACGCCAAAAGCCTGGCCTGGGGTTCCCGCTACACGGATGTGCGGGGTAGGATGGTGGAGGACTGGGCTCTGGAAGCAGGCCTAGCCGTCCTCAATCGGGGTTCTGTTCCCACGTGCGTGCGGATGCGGGGTGAGTCTGTTGTGGACATATCGTTCGCTAGCCCCGCTCTGTCACAGTGCGTCTTTGACTGGCGCGTAGTAGAGGAGGTGGAGACCTACTCCGATCACCGGTATATCCGGTTCGACGTCTCCACCCAGACCTCAAGCGCGCCGGTCCGACAGGCCCCGAGTGGTCCGCGGTGGGCGCTGAAGCAGCTGGACCGGGAGCTCCTCCTGGAAGCCTCGATCGTGCAGGCCTGGGTGTCATCACCGGTCAGGCCTGCCGAAATCAACGACGAGGCAGAGTGGTTCCGGGAGGCCATGTCCGAGATCTGTGACGTGGCAATGCCCCGAGTCCGGCCAGGATGCGCCCGACGTCAGGTGTACTGGTGGTCGCAAGAGGTGGAAGCACTTCGCAAGGCGTGCGTCGAGGTGCGCCACCTGTACACCAGGCACCGCAGGCTCCGCATCCGCCCTCCGGATGCGGCAGCCACGGAGGCGGAGCTGTACGAGGGGTACAGAGCGGCGAAGACCGCCCTCCAGGAGGCTGTCCAGCGGGCCAAGGATGTGGCCCGCGAGGAGATGGTGGGGACTCTGGACCTAGATCCATGGGGGCGCCCATATAAAATGGTGCGGAACAAGCTCCGCACCTGGGCCCCCCCTCTGACGCAGAGTCTCCGCCCTCAGCTGGTGGAGGAGGTGGTGAGCGCTCTGTTCCCTTCACGGGGGGAGCATACTCCCCCGCCTATGGCTCCGCCCGAAGCGGACCACGAGGACGACGACGACATCCCCGCAGTGACCGAGGTAGATCTGAGAGCGGCGGTTGGAAGGCTCAAGGCCAAGAATACCGCCCCAGGACCCGACGGCTTGCCTGGTAAAGCCTGGGTCCTGGCCTCAGGGGCTCTCGGGCCCCGACTGGAGGCGCTCTTAAGCGCATGCATGGAGAGAGGCCAGTTTCCGCTCCGTTGGAAGACGGGGAAGCTGGTCCTCATACAGAAGCCAGGGCGCCCTGCGGACTCTCCGTCCGCATTCCGGCCCATAGTGCTGCTCGACGAGGTCGGCAAACTCTTTGAAAGAATTATTGCGGGCCGCCTCGTCGGGCACCTTGGAAGGACGGGGCCGGACCTTGCGGACTGCCAGTTTGGCTTCCGCAAGGGGCGCTCGACGGTGGACGCCATCATGCGCGTTAGAGCCCTCGCGACGGGGGACGCGGTGTCCCAGGGTAGGGTCGTCGTGGCGGTGTCACTCGACATCGCCAACGCCTTCAACACCCTGCCCTGGAGTTGCATTAGGGAAGCACTCCGGTATCACCGGGTGCCGACCTACCTCCGTCGAATAGTCGGGGCGTACTTGACGGACAGAGCCGTCATCTACCCCGGTCGCGATGGGGAATGGAACCGGCGAGAGATGTCGTGCGGTGTCCCGCAGGGATCGGTTCTGGGGCCGTTCCTGTGGGACATCGGTTACGACTGGGTGCTGCGGGCAGACCTCCCTGACGGCGTCAGCGTAGTTTGCTACGCTGACGACACGCTGGTCCTGGCGCAGGGGAGGTCGCATCAGGCGGCGGCCGACGCGATGACACGCGGGGTTGCGATAGTCGTTGAGAGGATCCGGCAGTTGGGTCTCGAGGTGGCATTGCACAAATCCGAGGCCATGTCCTTTCATGGGCCTCGGAATAGGCCACCATCGGGATCCCAACTTACGGTAGGAGGGGTTCACATCGGCGTCGAGACCACGATGAAATACCTGGGTCTGGTCCTCGACAGCCGATGGAATTTCGTGGAGCACTTCCGACGTTTGGCCCCCAAGCTGGAACGGACTGGGGCCGCCTTAAAGCGGCTCTTGCCCAATTTGAGGGGGCCAAACGCCTCCTGCCGGAGGCTTTACGCGGGAGTCGTGCGGTCCATGGCCCTATACGGGGCCCCGGTGTGGGCGCGTTCATTGCGGCGACGAGCCGCTCACTATCTGAACGCGCCCCAAAAGGTGGTAGCCATTCGGCTAATCCGGGGGTACCGCACGATCTCGGGCGAGGCGGCAAGCCTCCTTGCCGGACTGCCGCCGTGGGATCTGGAGGCGATAGTCCTCGCGCGCCTGTTCGAGTGGCGCGCGGAGGCACTAAGCCGGGGGGAAACTCCGTTTCCGCAGCAAATTGCGGCGGAGCGGACGGACCTCCGGCGCGATCTCATGGCGGCCTGGAATCAGCGACTGTCGCAACCCAGCGCAGGGCACGCCACGATAGTGGCGGTAAGGCCCCTCTTTGAGGAGTGGCTAGAGAGGCGTCACGGCGCCCTCACCTACCGCCTGACGCAGGTCCTCACCGGACATGGATGTTTCGGGAGGTTCCTGCACATCATCAGGCGGGAGGAAACGCCCGGGTGTCACCACTGCGAGGATCGCCCAGAGGACACGGTAGAGCACACGGTGCAAACCTGTCCCGCATGGGCGGAGCACCGCCGTGTCCTCGTAGAGGCGATCGGCGGCGGCGACCTCTCGCGCCCGGCCCTGGTGCAAGCCATGGTCCGGGGCGAGAGGGAGTGGGAGGCAGTCACCTCCTTCTGCGAAAAAGTTATGCTCGCGAAGGAGGTGGCGGGATGGGAGAGAGAAAGGTCCTCCCGTCCCAGCCGCCGCAGGAGACGCCCCGGGCGTCGGGAGCCACGTGACGACTCCCGGCCACCGTAGGCGCGGGCCTGCGGGCGGTGAGTAATGGGTAACTCACCGTCCGATCAGCACCAGACCCGTGCCGTACGGCGCGTATATGTTCCACGCGCGCCTCAAAGAGATGTCAGCATATGAAGGGGCCCCTCAGGGCCAAGCCTGCCGGGTAAGCGGGATTGTCCGAAAGGGTTACCGCTACCCCGGAACATAAAGGGCTACGGAAGGAACATGGATGGGTTTTAGTCAGTAAGAGTCTGACACTCCCTTCCGCTCCACCCAGAGCGGGAGCAGTCATTGGATGATTTCCCAGCCTTAAAAAAAAAAAAAAAAAAAAAAAAAAAAAAAAAAAAAAAAAAAAAACTGTCAAATATTCCCAATTGAAAATCAACCTTATACCTTTGTAATAAAGTTGAAAAACTATCAAAGAAATTTGACAGATTTGGGGTAGCTTGATGTGCTGGCCTCTGTACATGCAAAGATATACATAATATCATAACTTAACCAAAACTATTAAGAAATTAAAATAATTATAGCATCTAAAAATTTCTTCGCATTGCTTCAGACTGTATCATGCACAATTTTTAATTTAACCCCTCAAATGTCGTATGAACCCCATAGGTTCATAAGAAAAATTCTCTCGAAACGACAATAAATATAACCGTATAAATCGTTGAGCTCTTATGAGTAAACGGCTTCTAATAGGCGAACATGGAATGGGTTAATCTATACATTATAATAAAATTGTAGAAAAGTGGTGTCTGTACAATGTTGTAGTAAGCTTCACTTAACATTTAATGTTTATTTCATGTCAATCGGTTCATAAATAAAAAAGTTATGTCAATTTAAAGACCCATGGCGAACATTAATTGTTAAAAGCATTAATGTAAAGTAAATTTTTAGCTTACCAAACGACGGTATTTGTTATTCAAAATATGCTGCCCGAAAAGTCACTATTCCACGCGGACGAAGTCGCAGGCACAGCTAGTTCAAAATAAATATCGCACTGGTTCACGAATATATTTTGCCCGTGACTAAAATATTGATGTAAATGACTAGTTTATTTATTTACCCAAACTTTTCGTACTCAATAAAGGTAGAAAGGTCGACTCACACCTTAGGCATAGTCGAGTGGTAGAGAATGCCTTTTTTTTTTTTTTTTTTAAAAGGCATTCTCTACCACTCGACTCAATGATTCGACTTCTGTATTTTAAAGGAGATTGTTCTAGACCGCCCTATAACCAACAAACATTTAACGTCTACGTTAAATTTAATTGTATTTTAATAATTGTTTTTTTTAAATAATATATTCAAGCGGACACTGTGTAATTCTTAATAGGTTTTTAAAAGTGACCGCATTGATTTTATTACCAACTAAACTCGCCATCTTTCATGGAATTGTCATTGTGAATGTCACAAATGATTTGACAGTGTCGCTCTCGCTCGTAATACATAAATATCGATATCGACGACGATGTCCATAATATCTAATGATAAATAATGGATGTTCGATATTTATCACTTCTAAAACATTGAAAATGTGCAACATAAAAGTTTTTCATGCATATTTTTTTCATGGAATAAGTTCCGTGAACATTTTAATGGAACTTATTTGATGAATATGGCCTAGCACGATTATGATGAAAATATAATGAACAAAACAAACTCACAAAATGTACTTACTAGTCGAATGAGGGATTTTCTGACAAGTGAGAAAATATTAGTTCAAAAGAGGCGTGGGTAAAAAATACGTCACTGTCTCTGGTTTTTGACATCAAATAAGCTTTCTTATTAACGGATCTTATTGTTGTTATCAGTAGCCAGTAAAACAAAGACGTATTTTTTACCCACACCATCTATTGAACTATGTTTTTTCACTTGTCAGAAAATCTCTCATTGAACGATTGAAATGTCATTTACGACGCAACTCTAGTGAATTGTTCTCATAACGATTCCACGACTTCAGTAGCCATAAAAAAAGTAAGTACTTAAAGTCTATTTTTAAATGTCACAAACTAAAACGTTTCACATTGTTCGTTGGGAACAAAATATTTTATTTTAGCATTAATTTAATTGAAGTAGAATCATAGCAATAACGTGTTTATGTTTAAAACGGAACAAAGTAATTCACATTTGACATATTGATCTGTCATTTTGATCTACTAAATTAAAACCACAGATTGAATAGGTGGTCATTGATAATCGATATACAATGACTGATCTGCGAGAGAATATCTCTACGTCACTACGTCAGTCGGTTCGTCTCACCGAGTCTCACGCGTTGCCTGTGGTTGTGTTGTATTTGGCGATTTTGATTTTGTTTCTGTTTGTAATACAACTGTATTTACAGTAATATTTTACTGTATTTGAAGTTTAATGCTTTGAAGAAACCAGAAATAGCGATTTTAAAAGGAATTACTTAAGTTTTCTCTTATTAAAATAACCTCAAAATCTGTTCCTTTTTTCTAAATAAATCTGTTCTCTAAAGTGTCCGTCAAAAAGCTTTGTTCTTATGGGCTACTAAGGGCAATTTACAAATAGAAAATGAATTTTTCTATGCTGTTGGCTCCAGGGCGAACAATGTATGGGCGTAGAACAATCTCCTTTCTATGTTGGATTTCTTTTTTGAAATTCGTTTTTTTCCCATGGCTTTTTTTAAGAATCAAGGTATCCTTACTATTAATTTTTATTATAGATAAGTATTTATTTTTCCGTCAGGTAGGGCCGTGTTTGGGTGACCGATGCCGCGACTGAACCAACTTAAATCAGATGTAGACAGCTAGATATTGGTCACCAACCAGACGGCTGTCTAACGCTGCCTGCCATTACCGCAAAATAAAAAAAAACAATGCAAGATATAGATCCTTACCTTTTTTCACCTACCCGGTTTCTCTTTCACCGAAACCTTTGTTCACAGCTATCACTCCGAGTAAATGATCGTCGTACTTATTAACTTAATTAGGCTATATCAGCTGACTAATTGCGTGTAAGCGGCTTGATTAATTACTCCCTAGCGATGTAATAAGACTGTGTAAAGTAGAACACAAAAGGTTGTTTGCATTATCTTGCTTAAAAGAAACCTTAAAAATGGCGCTAACGGGTCGTCAATTTGTCACGTAAGATAAAAGGGTCGGCCGAGAAAGGCGTTGACGAGTATTTCCTGTAGAAAAATCTCACTTGATATGATTCTAACGAAGGGCCACAAAACGGCTTTGTTAGCAATAGCCAAAAAGGTTTTATGTACCCTTTTTAAACGACTTTCAAAAAGGAGTTTCTATGTTCGTTAATGTTTTTTTTTATGTATCGATATTTTTTTTTATTTTCAATTGTGGAACGATTTAAAATATTCTTCTTTCATTTGGTAGAGGACACTTGGGTGGCTACGGCCGTTAATTATACATATTTTTGCTAACATACAACATGAAACTGACCTGGAGAATTCTAAAAACGTAAGAAAATTTGAATTTCACGGGCTGCCATTATAGCTTTCAACTTTTTTGAGGGTGGGAAATCATCAAATGACCCCTCCCGCTCTATGTAGTGTTAAAGGGAGTGTCTGACTCTTACTGCCTAAAACCCATCCATGTTCTTTCCTTAGCCCTTTATGTTCCGGGGTAGCGGTAACCCTTTCGGACAATCTCTTTCATTTTCGACGGGCTAGTTTTTTTTTGAGATTTTTCTTGATTAATCAGTGAGTCAATGAATTTATTATTATTTACAGACTATTAGGGTGTTTGTAAATATGTAAGCCATGTATTGTAAATATGTAATTTATGACAATTTCCTTTATTTTATTTTTTTCTGTTCACCCTTTGTGTTGTAGTGTTTTTATTCTGGGTGCATCGTCTTCACATATAATTTTATAATTCATGTAATTACCTATACAAAACATTGTTAAACATTTTAAAAGAGTAACGGTGGAGTTTCTTGCCCATTCTTCTCCATACGAAACTACCTTTTAGAAGGGGCGACTAGAATCAAATCTATTTCTTGTTCATTTTGACGTTCAAAAGTGTTTATCTTGTGCCTTCTTGAAATAAATGATTTGACCTTGAGTGATCATTCGCTTTTATTTGAATAGATGTTTTGGATTCAATTTTTTATGCTGAAACAAAGTTTTTTTCTATGAAATTACAAAAGATTTCAACACAAATTATGTTCATTACTCTTTCTACCGTTCATACATCGTAGCCATATTGGATCATTACAAACTCCTTCGTTCTGTCATTCACTCACTCACCGTTCCGTTCTCTATTACTTCCGCATTCATTTCCACATAAATACGAAAGTAACTCGGTCTGTCACTCATAAACCAGCCGACTAATCGTTATGAGATTTGACATTTATACGACCTGCAAGTATTTGTTCCGGGTCTGGGTATTTTTCTACCTATAATTATGTATGTATTTACAAAAAAAAAAAAATAAGTAACTAGCTTCTGCCCGCGACTTCGTCCGCGGATAATTGCGATATACTGTAACTGTTTAGGCAGCGCGTGCAAATAATTCTGTTTTCCGACTTGCTAGACGAAAATTGCGATAGTTCGGCTAATATATATGATATAAATATAATTTATAGCCTATAGCACTCAGGAATAATGTAGCTTTCTATCAGTGAAAAAAAAATTGAAATTGGATCATTAGTTCCGGAGATTACCCCCTACATACAAACTTACAAATTTTACCTCTTTATAATATTAGTATAGATTTATCAGCCATCTCGTTACCATAACACAAGCATTAGGTTGCTTAGCTTGGGACTATATGGCGTTGCGTGAAATGTCCCAAGGATATTATTATTATTATTATTATACCTCAAAGGATGGATCGAGGTGGATCAAGAGAAAAATGTCTGGAAGTATTTTGGGGAGGCCTTTGCTCAGCAGTGGGATAGTGTGTGCTAAGTAAAAAAAAAACCGAAGAACAGTCTACTTAAATTCTGGATATTTGTTTATTACACCGTGCTGCGGAAGCGGTGCGCATCCTTGGTCCGTAGGGTGCGGGGCAGCGCCAACAGCATCCTGTCTATGATAGCGAGCAGGCTTGATTGTGTGTTTGTGAATCACTGCTGCAGGGTGTCGGCTGGGCCTGTCACCGTGCAGCAGTGATGTCACAATCTGATGTCACAATCTGTTTTCTTTTTGTTTTGTAACTGTTTTACTAACATAGTTTGTAAGTATATTGTTACTAACACTATGAGTCTTGTTGCTCGAATTAAATTATTATTATTATTTATTATTAACCACAGCTAGTATGTCACTATGAGTTTAAGAAGTTTACCGTCATTCAATAGCGGTAGTCTGAAGATTAAATTATATTTTATCAAAGGAAAAGAAAAGAAAAACAAAAAAAATCTTTATAAAAAAACAACCGACTTCAGAAAAAATACTTAGAAGTGCAAAAAAAAATTTGGAAGTCAATGTTTTAATTGGTTTCAGGTAATACTATCATGTGCATTATAATAAACTACGATAAAATGGCCCGCCCCTCCAAAATTCAAAACGTTTGAAAGTAATTTCAAAACGCCACCAGGACTCACAACGCTTGTTGCTGCCGGCATGCTACTGAAGACGAATACTTTCAACTACATACGAACTCTTTCGTAGTTTATCCATAATTTCAACAACATTACAAAATTTCTGTCGTTATTTTACCGTTATTTCTGTAAGGCTAAAATAAATAGAGTATTAAGTACTGTCAACCTGAAACTAAGGCCCATATTACAGAACCTCACTCAAGACCCAAGCATTACTAAAAACTAGTTTTAACCAATCAAATGACTTTAATCGAGACTCAAGCAATGCTTTAGTAATGAGTGAAGTTCTGTAATATGGACATAAGGTCATGACCTTATATCTAGCAAACAAAAGACACGCGACCTCGCCACGTTTCCAGTATTTGAACTCATTAGAACAAAAGCCTCGCTAATTACGAACAAATCTAGCAGTTCGACAAACACGTCTCTACCTACAAGTTCGAGTCACAAAACAAACGAATAACGCAGGCATTACCCTAATACAACATGGGGTTGGCTTAAAAAGTTTGACAAATAAGCCACACCCCCCCACGTTAAGTGCTGGCAAACATTTTAAAGGCCGCGCATTCAAATTCTTTTCAGTTCGCCGAATTGATTTTGTTTCGGCGGTTGTTTGTATTAAGAAGTGACAACGCTGTAACCGATACGTGGTAAGGATTGAGGGTTGAAAAATTCTCTTTTTTAAATTCATTTTAGTTTTGTATGTATACAAAAAATTATAAAACATTTTATAAGAGTAACGAAGGAGTTTCTTGGTCATTCTTCTCCATACAAAACTAGAATCAATTCTATTTCATGTTTATTTTGGCGTTCAAAAGTGCCTTTCTTGTGCCTATTTTATATAAATGATTTGACTCTGACTTTGACTTTAACTCTTTGGGTAAATTTCCTAGGCAAAGATGCTAAAAGTCAACAGGAAAACTGTATTGAAACGATATATTAGATTTTTTCTATTTATTACCTACACTGTCCCACTGCGGAATAAAGGCCCCCAAATCCTTCCGAACATCTTTTTCTAGAACCAAATCGATCCATCCTATCTATATCTGTGGATCCATCTCTCACGGTACGCGTCTAGGTGGTCTTTCCACCTCTTCCTGGGCTGGCCTTGAGAGCCGTCCAACCTCAGGCACGCACCTTGTTAAGACTATCGCCCATCGGCCCAATTATATTTCAGCTTGGCAACCATTACAATTTGAATGATGAACTTAACCGTCAACGTTTTAAGGCTTAAAATCATTTCGAGTTTGACAGTTTGGTATAACTTAATGCGCTGGCGAATGTACTTATTTCTTACTTTATTCATTTTCGTCACTCTACATAATACACATCTTTCTCAACATTCTTGTCTAGCCACTGTATGCATTTTATTATATTTACAATATTAACAATTACCGAATTATATGAGACGTAAATAATCTACACAAATAAATAAAATTGACGCGGTAACTAGAAATCTATTTTTACAAAGTTAATCTGTTTCTTTGTTCCGGCTAATCTCTCAAACGGCTGGACCGATTTTAATGAGACTTTCAATTACCGATAGCTGATATCATAAGGAGCAACGTAGGCAAATTTATTTCAGAAAAAGAATAAGAGACCACACGGGCGCAGCCACGTGTAGAAGCTAATGTTAAATAAAATTACCAAATTAATAAAGTCAATATAAATGCTTTATAAGTATTTTGGTAAATAGCAAGACATCTTAAACTTTGTTTACAACTTAAAGTGCTACAAAATTTTAACGTGAACCGAGTTTTAACTTGGAACCATTAACTGTAAATATTGCTTTTTACGCTTATTAATATTTTGTATTACTTAGAACGTTTATCTATAAGTATATCTATAAAAATATAAATAAAATTGAAGTATTTGTTGTTATTACAACCGTTTATTACTATTATGTATATGAAAGTATATACGGTACTAATAACAACAAACATCGTGAGGAAACCAGTATGTCTGATAGATATTTCTTGATAGCGTTTAAAGCTAAGTCAGAGGCCCATAGGCACTTAGGCAGCATTAAAAAAAACCCTGACACCAGGTTAGTTACTAACCACACGCAAAGAAGAAGAATATCTAACAAAAAATATGTGTATGTCTGTGTGTGCGTTTGGTCCGGTCAATTTTACAATCGACTGGACCGATTTTGGGGATTTCATTTACAGATAGCTGTTGTTATAAGGAGTAACGGGTCATTCCCAGTTGCAATAATGCATTAGGTTATTTTTATAAAACAGACTTTTAAATATTAATCACAATAATTGACGTTTATAATTTTCTAAATCTACAGGTATTATGTTACTCATTTACTTACTGCGATGTCTATCACAGATTAATCAATGCATTATTTACAATCATTTTTACTTCTACTTTTTTTATGTGTGTGACCCATAGGTAGATAGATAGCCATACGCCATATTGATCGGTTCGATACACCTCTCCTCGTTCATGTCGCCCTAGTACATTTCCGAACGGTTCTCCATTATTGGCGATTGGCGATACTTCCAATACAGTTCGATCTCGAAAGCTAAAAGTACACCCCGGTCCCCGCGTGGTCGACAATTGTGGAATGTGTACATTTATTTTGTAAATGAACATTTATTATGTTTGAAGGATATTGTATTTCAAATTCATAATCATGTACAAAATTCTAATTACTTAATGAAACTTAATCGACGTGGGAAAAACATATCCTTCCACATCATGTTTGCCTAGTAGCTCCGGAGAAGTTTCTTCCCGAATTTCTCACGCTCTATCCCACATTTTTAACAAAACCAAAATAAGTAAACACGAACAAAGTGAACTTTACGTTTTAAAAAATAAGGCTCTAATTCCATCCTATTATACGAGACTTCGGTCTTTATTGTCCGCCACAGGAAATCATCTGATCTTTTCTTATAAATTTTACCTGCATCCTGTCCTATGTGAAACCCCATCACTATATAATGCAGCTCTAGCATCGCCCCCACCGGAGGCGTATCAATTTATATTTGCCATCTGTCGCCAGTGGAGACAACTGGGAACTAGAAGAATGGCCATTCCCAGTTGTCACCACTGGTAATGACCCGGAGTAACTAAGGCTACTTACGATTCTCAGCGGGATTGTCCGAAAGGGTTACCGCTACCCCGGAACATAAAGGGTAAGGAAGTAACATGGATGGGTTTTAGTCAGTATGAGTCTGACACTCCCTGCTGCTCCACTCAGCGAGAGGGGTCATTGAATGATTTGACACCCTAAAAAAAAGGCTACTTACGAAACTTAAGAAAAATAATTGGTATCTATGTGGGCAAAACCGCGGGTAGAAGCTAGTTTTGTATATATTTTTATTCGATATAGGCATATCGAAAATTAAGTTTAAGTTATAAAATTATAAAACAACATTATTTTGTTATATTTACGTACCTAAGTGTTAGCCTAAAGGCAACGAGTTCAGAATATAGATGTTAAAACGATTTGAAAGTTGTTTATCGAAAGGTACATATAACATAATACAAAAAAGTTAGGTACAGAGGCCAGCACCCAGCACTTAAAGCGGGTAGCTTTAAGTCATTGACTGCCACGCAGCAGACACAATAGAAAAACTATTATTCGCGGCTCACCGGTGACCGCGTTGGCGCTCAACGTGTTAAGGTAGCTTTAGGGTAGCAATCTGTCAAATTTCTTTGATCGATTTACAACTGTATTACAAAACCAAACGATTCATTATCAATTGGGAAAGTTTGACAGATTGGGGTAACTTGATTTGCTGACGTCTTTTTTTTTTGAGGGTGGGAAATCATCAAATTACTCCTCCCGCTCTGGGTGGAGCGGAAGGGAGTGTCAGACTCTTACTGACTAAAACCCATCCATTTTCCTTCCTCAGCTCCTCCGTTCCGAGGTCGCGGTAACCCTTTCGGACAATCCCGCTTACATTTGTTGACGTCTGTTCTACATAGGCCGTTGTCAGAAATCATGTTTTTTTTAGGTATTTGCTAACAACAACGTGGTATTACTTTTATTTCAGAATAGAAATTACAATAATGAAAATATACCTACTTTTTATAAAACTTCTTTTTCTCGAGTCGTTGGCAAAATAACTTAATCTAAATAAAATTGAAAATTTATAGAACTGAAAATACATTGTAACACTTTTCACACTTGTCTTGCAAACATGTTTATATTTATTTTGCAATTTGTTTGTGTTCAATTATTTCGTAACTTTAGAAATAAAATTAACATTTTAATGTAAAGAGAATTAAGTTTTTGTAAATGTTACGTTGACAAGCATGTCTTTGTCTGAAAGCTTTGTGTAATAATTATAAAAACAAGTACAGAATAAATTTTACTTATAATAATTTACTATACAATTTTGAACTTGAAAATTTTACAGAATCGATTGACTGGTACCCATCACAAATGTGAAGTTAAGACGGATGCACATAGGTAGCCCGCGAAATTCATTTTTTTTGCGTATTTTAACACGTTGAGCGCCAACGCGGTCACCGGTGACCGCGAACAATAGTTTTTATATTGTGTCTGCTGCGTGGCAGTCAATGCCTTAAGGTTGTATCAAGGTGAAAATAATTAATATTCCCTAAAAATCTAACCGTGTAAACTTAGGTGAAGTGAACGTGATGTGAGCTGTCGTTTCATGTAATGCTAGGGATTGGCGCTATTGACAGCTCATTTTTGGCTACGTGTTCACGGTGAAAGATCTACAGAATAGCACTACAGATATAAGCACTGCCTAGTCCCTAAGCTCTTTTTATTGTGCCTAAGCCTAGTGATGTGACCAAGACTGCCAAGTCATAGGTCTCGAGTTCGAACCAAGCCACGCACCACTGATTTGTCGGATTTATGTGCGTATTGTATAGTTATCACGTGCTCAAAATCGGTGAAGGAAAACATCGTGAGGAAACCGGCATGTCTGAGAGATATTACTCAACAGCATGTGATGCTAAGTCAGAGGCCCATGGGCAGCATTAAAACTCTGACACCAGTTTAGTCACGAACCACACGAAAAGAAGAATTTGTCGTTTTGCTAATCCTTTTTTTATTTATAATATACAAACCCCTTTATCTTTAGAAAACCCTTCAAACACACTTATTTTTCGGTTCAAAAAATAATTTGTCGGTACATTATATAAGCTGAAACAATTTAATGTCCACTAATAAGCCTTTGTTTTCAAACCCACGTTAAAGTTGATACGTCGTGTATTTTGTCTTAGTCATGTCATTGTTACGTCACGGGCTTTGGAAAGGAAATTGTGTTGTGTTCGGAAACTATACAGCGTGACAGAAATGAACGCAATAAACAAAATTAGAAATTGGGACTTAGGTACCTAGTTACTTTGTAGAAGAAAAACTTTTATAGATTTTCTTATTCCTCAGATTTTATAAATTTTCTTGAAAGTCACTTTGTTGGAGCGAAATATAAATGCGTACATTTTATCTTTTTCCGACTAAGGTCAAGTCAAATGAGGGTTATGTATCTATAAACTTATATTGTGATGTTAATTTGTTCCCTTTATCCAACTTCACTACATAGTATAAAACAAAGTCGCTTTCTGTGTCCCTATATCCCTATGTATGCTTAAATCTTTAAAACTATGCAACGGATTTTTATGCGGTTTTTTTAATAGATAGAGTGATTGAAGAGGCAGGTTTATGTGTATAATTTGTCAACATATTAGTATATTACAAATGCGAAAGTAAGTTTGTTTGTTTGCTTGTTACCTTTTCACGCTTAACGGATCATCCTGAAATTTTGCATGTACGTTGTCAGATGTATAGAAACGAAACGAAGTTACCTTTCATCCCAAAAAAAAATTGTTCCCGAGGAAAACAACAATAACTTTCTTATGATGATAGATGGCGCCACGTGTCTTTCAAATCATAATATTGAAAATAAATTATTTTATTACAAGCAGAGTGCAAACCGAATTGATTGTCAAGTAGCTAGTAACTCCTAAAGCACTTGTTGTATTTTGTAGGTAATTTTTTTAGAAATGCTAATCATTTAATTTGCAACTAGGCATAGCACTCATTACCGTTTTAAAATAAAAGTTTTCTTGTTTATAATTTGTTTTTGTTTGGACACGAGATTTTGAAAAGTTGTAAATTTTGTAACGCAATTTCTCAAAAGTAAAATTAATTTCCCGAAAATAAGTCTCATCCAATAAACCGTGGCAAAGTTTACGTATATTTGACGTTCGTTTTAGCCACCCTGTATAAGTTAAGCGTCAAGTAATGGCTCATGCAATTAACGTCCTTCCAATTTTGAAATGAAATATGACATTGAAGAAATTCAATGTCATCGCTAGTTTATTAATGTCATCGCAAGCACTTATGAAATAAGTTTTCATAAGCTCAACGACGAGCAAGCGACGAGCTATCAACGATTTCTCGCTTTGGTGACGTACAAAAGATTTTAGGTTCCGAGGATCTATTCCCATCCAATACCAAGAGCTAATACCATTTGGTATTAGTTTATATCCGAATTTATTTTCTATTCCCAACGAGTACCATATTTTAAAACCAATACCAAAACAAGTTTGAAGAAATTAAGTACAGCCAGGCTAAAACAATAGACAAAAATCAACCCTTTTTCGCAGGTAAAGAGAAATGATTCATTTGAACTACTTATTTGTTAGTTTGGAAAGTTTTAGACTTTTAGCATTCAGTTACGATAGTATGGTATGTAAATGTTAGAAAATAAAATAAAACTCTGTGTAGGTGAGTGTACAAAAAGGCACGTTTTGGTATTCGTTAGTAATAGATATTTTTATTTAAAAAAATGTGGTACTCGTTGGGAATAGAAAATAAATTCGGAAATAAACTAATACCAAATGGTATTAGCTCTTGGTATTGGATGGGAATAGATCGTTCCGAGTAGGTAAAGGACATACATACGTTAATCGTTAATTGCCGTCTGTTCAAACCGAGTAGGTACTTGTTTGTCGCAGCGTCAAAGGCTATCAAAGAGAGTACATGTACCTACTCATTCAGCGCTCGCTTGGAGATCAACGCTTCACGATTTACGCTTGGTACAGAGGGCAGCATATCAAGTTACCACAATCTGTCAAATTTCTTTGATAGTATTTCAACTTTATAACTAAAGCATAAGAAACTATCAAATAAATCTGACAGATCGGGGTAACTTGTGGGGATGTGCTTGCCTCTGTGCCTACTAAATTGATGGATGGAAAATGATTAAGCTTAATGAGCTGACATTTTCTTAAGTACTAACCTCTCTAATTACTTTATTCTCTAAAAAGTAATAATATTTGAGTAAGTATTTAGTTTAAGATAAATGGAAACAGTCGTTAGAAACTGAGACGTTATTAAAATTGTTTATAGTATACTCTGGCACCTTATAGTAAGGTCTTTGGATATACTGTCATAGTATAATGTGGCACCTAGTATGTAAGTGTGTAGTGCACATTGGTTATAATATAAAAATAAAAATAATTGTTTAAAAAACTAAAGAACACGCTTTTAGAGAAAACCAAACTAAAACTAGAAAATAAATTGAATTAAGAATAGTGTCAAGTGGGTCAAAATCAAGTCCAAAGGAGTCGGCTAAAACTAGAAAATAAATTTGAATTAAGAATAGTGTCAAGTGGGTCAAAATCAAGTCAGTTACAAACATACAAACAAACGTACAAGTGAAGCTAATAAAAAGCGTATAAAAAACAAGCGTACGTTACAAGCAGTGATAATGGTGTGACCGATGGACTGCCATTTTTTAGGTATCAAGTTCGAACCCAAGACACGCACCTTTGACTTTTCGAATTCATATGCGTATTGTATAATTATCATGTGCTTAAAAAACGGTGAATGGAACGATCGTGAGGAAACCAGCATGCCTGAGAGATATTTCTCAACAGCATGTGAAGCTAAGTCAGAGGCCCATGGGCAGCATAAAAACTCTGACACCAGGTTAGTTAATAACCACACTATATATACCTACAGTATAAGAGAAAGATAAAAACGCTTATTGGGCATCAACATTTTTTAGTTGGCCTCCATTCATCCCCTCAACATAAACAAACCATCTAAGTTTACACTTTTTAATTTTTGACACTGTACAGACTGCAGAGCCTAGATTGAAACCTTCTGTTGAACCTAGCTGGTCGGTTAGAAAATAACTAACAGCATTCAACCTTTCAAAATTATAAAATACTAGCTTCCGCCCGCGGCTTCGCCCGCATAAAATCTCGACAAATTGTACACATAAACCTTCATCTTCAATCACTCTTATCTATTAAAAAAACTGCATCAAAATCCGTTGCGTAGATTTTTAAAGATTTAAGCATAGGGATATAGGGACAGAGAAAGCGACTTTGTTTTATATTATGTAGTGATGTTCATAGGTTTTTATAAAAGAAATGAATAAGAGTCTGTTAGTAGCCGTGCTGTTAGACGCATGTATTCTTGAAAAGAAAGTAATATAATTTTATAGCTGCTACCCCGTGTGTTTCTATTTGTAGGATAGAAATCCCTAGAACACAACACACTACACGAGCTTTACCTCTGAGAGCTCCCTAAGTGAAGACTCATCTGGTCTTCACAGTACACCTTCAAGGCGTGTCTACAAACAAAATAGTAAAGACGAAACAAACTAACCTTTCACATAATTCAGCTTTAATTTTTAGTTGTGGTCGCGAAACAAAATAATTATTTTTGTCTCCTGAAATATTTTCCTTGACAGGAAAACCGCTTCGTCATTCGTTTGTAATACTCGATGAAAAATGGTATTCTTGAACTAAAATATTTATACAATGTAGGTAACTGGATGTTCATACTACTTCAGCCAATATAAACAAAACGTTTAATTGGGTATTTGAAAATATAGTTAGTAACGTTACTTTTTATGAACTGTCAACATGCGGAATTTGTACGTGATTTGTAGATATGAAATATAACAATGTGACGTCACAGATGTTTAGAATCAAATGGAATACTTATTAGCATTAAATGCAATTTTAAAATTATATCATCGCATAATATTTAATTTCTGTATGGTTAAGTTTTTAAGACGAGCGGTCCTTTATCAATGTGATTTCATATTTTATTTTTGACCGTTTCAAATAGTCAATTAAATATACGCCCCTTTTTTAAGGATGGGAAATAATTAATTGACCCCTCCCTTTGTAGGTGGAGCGGAAGGGAATGTCAGACTTTTACTGACAAAAATCACTTATACTCAATTATGTAATAGACACTTTTTAAAATAATAATTATAATCATGTATGAAGTTTACACGACTATGCTTTCCGTCACTATAATTATTATTAAAGCTATGGAAAGCATTTCCGTGTATGAATAATGATTGTAGAATAGCAAGTCATGCTAGTGAACTTTAGTGTTGGGTAGTACAGTGGACCGCAAGTCAGTGGAGTTTGAATAATTATGATTACAGCCTTAATAAAAAAAAACGCATTTATTTCAAATAAACCAATTACAGGCACTTGAACTGTGAAGGGCTCGGTCAGTCAGAAAAAAGGAAGCTAGTTGACCATTCTAAAGCAGTAGGTACCTGTGGAGAAGAACGGGCAAGAAACTCCACAGACACTCTTTTACATCATTCATGGTGAAATCACACTTTATATTAAATACATGTGAGAACGATGCAGAACGTAAAAAGCGTCCGTAATGAAAGATTTAAAAAGTAATCAAAAACAATTCCAAAATTGAATTAAATTTTAAAAGATCCATGGTAGCTCAGAGATTACCTGTCCCTACTGGCGGCGCCCGTAATATTATAGTAGAGATAAACTACGGTAACATGGCGCGCCCCTCCAAATTACTGCCTCTATGTTTGTAGTCACATCCTTACGAAAGAGTTTGTATGAAGTTGTAAGTATTCGTCTTCAGTTGCAGGTCGGGAGCAACATGCGTTGTGAATCTTTTTTTTTTGAGTGTGGGGAAATCGTCAAATGACCCCCCCCCCCCCCCCCACTCTGGGTAGAGCGTAAGGGAGTGTCAGACTCTTACTGACTAAAACCCATCTATGTGCCTTTCTTAGCCCTTTATGTTCCGGGGTCGCGGTTACCCTTTCGGACAATCTCGCTTACCCGACAGATGACTCTTGGTCTAGGTAGCGTTTTGTAATTACTTTCACAAATACATTGTAAATTTGGGTGGGGCGGGCCATGTAGTTTATTTCTACTGGTTTTGTTAGCACTGACATACGGCCTAGCGTACTGTGACTTGCAGATAGTTTAATTTTTATGATTCCATAATACGGGACAGTTAATATGGAACAGCACTAATACAATTAAGAGCAGACCTTGAAACGGTTAATAGCGAAGGTGAATTATGAAAAATATATTACTACCTAGGCTTTTCCCAACTTTGTTAGGGTTGGTTTGAAGTTTAAGCGGATGCAGCTGAATACCAGTATCTTAGATGGAGCGATTGCCTATTTGACCTCCACAACCCAGTCAGTTTCTTTGAGGAGTGGCTAGAGAGGCGTCACGGCGCCCTCACCTACCGCCTGACGCAGGTCCTCACCGGACATGGATGTTTCGGGAGGTTCCTGCACATCATCAGGCGGGAGGAAACGCCCGGGTGTCACCACTGCGAGGATCGCCCAGAGGACACGGTAGAGCACACGGTGCAAGCCTGCCCCGCTTGGGCGAAGCACCGCCGTGTCCTCGTAGAGGCGATCGGCGGCGGCGACCTCTCGCGCCCGGCCCTGGTGCAAACCATGGTCCGGGGCGAGAGGGAGTGGGAGGCAGTCACCTCCTTCTGCGAAAAAGTCATGCTCGCAAAGGAGGTGGCGAGATGGGAGAGAGAAAGGTCCTCCCGTCCCAGCCACCGCAGGAGACGCCCCGGGCATCGGGAGCCACGTGAAGACTCCCGGCCACCGTAGGCGCGGGCCTGCGGATGGTGAGTAATGGGTGACTCACCGTCCGATCAGCACCAGACCCGTGCCGGACGGCGCGTATATGTTCCACGCGCCCCTCAAAGTGATGTCAGCATATGAAGGGGCCCCTCAGGGCCAAGCCTGCCGGGTAAGCGGGATTGTCCGAAAGGGTTACCACTACCCCGGAACATAAAGGGCTACGGAAGGAACATGGATGGGTTTTAGTCAGTAAACATTTCATTTCTAACACTCCTTTCCGCTCCATCCAGAGCGGGAGCAGTCATTGGATGATTTCCCAGACTTAAAAAAAAAAAAAAACCCAGTCAGTTACTGCGAAATACGTTACCGTTTGGTAAGACTGGCTGTCAGACTTTCGGGCTTCTGAGTACGTGTAACGACTGTCAAAGATCCACGAATGATAGCCGGAACCAACGGCTTTACGTGCTTTCTGAGGTACGGAGGAGTCTCGATATGTAAAGATGGTCGCCCATCCACGGACCAACCCCGGCTATCGTAGCTTAACCTGATGGATCGATCAGTGCGGCTGTTATTACTTAGCCACGAGCTTCCTATGAAAAATGTACTAACCATTTATATAGCTTTGAAAGCCTCGTTGCAAGCGCTACTGATAAGCATGAGGTCTTGGGTTCGATTCTCATTTTAGCTGTCGGATGACGGTCTGATCATTCTCTCGTACTTACAAGAACCATGCACGATATGATGACACGTGTCTCTAATTAAACACGAGTTTGAAAATAGACTTAACCAAATCCCATGCGCGTTTCAAGGTTAGTACCTATTAAACACGGAAATGGAAATACGCAGTCGGTAGGCTTTAATCCTACAAAATAAACGTGAAAGTTTGTAAGGATGTTTGTATGTTTGTTACTCTTTCATGCAAAAACGACTGAACAGATCTGGATTGGCACAGAGATATAATTATTATAGTTTGGAATAAGACATAGGCTACTTTTTATCCCGGAAAAATGTACTGGGGGCCTAGACAAGTGCAATCGCTCCGTGTCGATTCGATTTCGCAAATTGTTGATCGAACAATTCGTTATCTCAGCGATTCGGATTGTCAAGAACGCCACTTGTCAACGCATTTGTAACATATATATTTATCGAGTATCGTTACACAATTTAACATTGTCTACCACTTAGTGATCGAAAACCAATGATCACGTGACATTTCGAAAGCGCCTATTCCATACATTTCAAATTTATCTAATTTCGTTATAGTTAATGAAAATGTGAATTAGTCTAGGCCCCCTGTTCTTCTGGGATAATTTTCCACATAACGCTGGCAAAAGATGTACTTAAATAACTAATGACGGCCTATTAATTAGTCAAAATATGTACGTTCTCTCAAACCACTCACACGCAAACAGATTTTTACCCGACTTGACAAGATTGATTTACCGCCGATACAAAAATCTCCATTCCACATTTTTTATCAGCCCCTTAATTACTTTCGGGGTCAATTAACGCATTCAATCCGTGACAGGAAGGGACGAACCAATTAACTTTTTACCTTCAAAATGAAGGAAAACTGGTTGGAGACAAAATTTTGATTCTGTAAGCACCCTAGCGGAGTAGCCGGTATTTAAATAGCTTGATGAGAACATTTTAATTTGAAAATCTACAGAGTAATTTAAAAAAGAGGTTGCAAACACTGCAGTAAGATTTCATTCACTGCGAAGCTATAGGTACATTATAAAAGCTAAATACATTAAGCATTTTAAAAGTGCACTTCTTATTCACTTTCTAGTGACTAACCTGGTGTCGGAGTTTTTATGCTGCCCATGGGCCTCTAAATTAGCTTCACATGCTGCTGAGAAATATCTCTCAGACATGCTGGTTTCCCCACGATGGTTTTCTGACCTCTGTTTGTTTACATTTTCACAAGATACTTTTGGAACAGACCTTAGTCACATAATATGCTTAAAACTTTTGGAATAGTTTCCATAACTTCAACATAGTTGGGAAGAGCCGACTCCAGCATAGTTGGGCAAGGCTAAGCAGATGGTGTTTTGTTTAAGTTGCCGAAACATCAATTGGAAACAAGGATTTGAATGAGAAATACACTTTTTTTGCTGAAAACCAAAGTTCCCTACAAAACTTTTATAATTGTTTTTGAAACTCAACCATGATTCTCCAAAAAATTACTCAACACCGCGTTGTAACATCGCTATCCATCATCGTAAAATTAAAAAACTTGGAGCCAAAGTGTCAACGTTAAATTAGAACCTAAACGGCTGTCAATCAAGCGGGAAGAACCGTATTTTCATAATATTGTTGTTTTTTTTTTGTTTTGAGCGGTGTTTGATATATTTTCACAAATGAAACAGAACGCGATCAGCAAATCTGAACCTCGTTCAAGAATTGTCACTGACATAATTCTTAGGGTATATTGATAATGACAGTCGTTGAACACGGTTAATATGATAAAATAATAATAATTATATTAAATTTAATAATAATACATTTGAAAGAGATATAAATAGAGAGTTTTAAGTTGTTGACTTGTCAAAAATAATTCGTTTGAAATATAGATCATACGAATATTAAATCAATCCATAACAAATTACTGTGACATTGGGCTTTAATTTAATAATATATTCAATTAATATTTTTTATTATTAACAATAATAAAAATAAAAATAAATACTTTATTTCAGACCTTGATCCATATGTTGTTAGTAATACACACTACTTAAACGAGCTATGTTAGTTTTAAAGTAATTAAAAATAATAACAAAAGCACTAATTCATATATTTGTTGCACTCACCTGACGCGCCGGGTACATGCACATGTACACGCACCCAATGCGCCATAATGGTGCAACACGGTTTATCACTAATGACCTTCAGAATACCATAATAATGCTTCCATATTTTTCGTAGATTTTTAGTAGCAACTGTCTCGTTTGGACTACAGCTGGTCGCAAGGTGTTATAAAATTGGATTTTTCAATATGGAATTCCTGAGTTCGACTTCAATCCTTCCCAATGAGCCGCGTGACGACGCCCGGCCACCGCAGGCGCGGGCCTGCGGACTGTGAGTAATGGGTGACTCACCGTCCGATTAGGACCAGGCCCGTGCCGGACGGCGCGTACGTGTCCACGCGCGCCTCAAAAAGATGTCAGCATGAAGGGCCCCGTTAGGGCAGAAGCCTGCCGGGTCAGCGGGATTGTCCGAAAGGGTTACCACTACACGAAGGAACATGGAAGGGTTTTAGTCAGTAAAAGTCTAACACTCTTTTCCGCTCCACCCAGAGCGGAAGAAGTCATTGGATAATTTCCCATCCTCAAAAAAAAAACCCCTCCCAATATATGTTTCCATAATACTACTAGCCTATTCAACCCTTCAGGGGGCGAGTTTCCTAAAATCTTCTATTATATAGATTATTTTCATATAGCGGGATGGCAAAGTAATTTTATCTACCAACGAGTTCGTAATACGTGAGTTTTCATGTCTTACCCGGTATAATAAATGCAGGTAGACCGCCGAAGGAATTTAATTTGAATAAGTCCGGACGAGTTTCTACCTTTTCGACCGTATTCGATCTCTTGAGGAGATTGTTATTACTTTTCCGTATTTGCCTTATAGTTTATTAATTAATCTTATAAAAGCACCTATGTTGGTATGCAACGTCAAATAAATTAGTTAGCGATACTTCACAAAATCAAAGGTAATTACTTCAAACTAGGCTAAAAAAAGGGCTTTTGTACGTCAAAATTACGTAAGATCTTGAGAGATTACTGAGCTGAGAAGAAGGAGTGGCGCAACTTCCCAGCAGCACAGCTGTCTGTTCAGTTGGAAGAACTTGATTCTGTACATATATATACGTATATGTGGATTTACACAAGAGCGATAAACTATCGAATAATGAATAAAAAAGTTCATTTTCTAAACTAATTCATCTTTTCATTTGACCTTGACCACGTTTAATGTTAGATCGTCACCTGCTCAGATCATTATTTCTATGGTTCTATGTCGCGTCGTTTTCAGCGGGAGCCTTAAAGCTGGATATGATTAACCATTGAAAAAATCAATTTACTACACAAAAGGAACACGTTGTATGTAATCTGAATGTAATCTTGTTCTGTCGACAATAGAAAAAAAGAAAAATTGGTTTATTGACACAAAAACACGCGCGTACTAAACCGATAATACACAAGAGTAGGTAAAAAAATACAAAACAACAAAATAGATCAACATTAACTACGAGCACAAGATAAATACTCAATACTTTACCAGAATACCAGCTATAACCTAACCATAGCTTTATGGTATATTTACATGGATCGACCCAGTTACTGGGTAATACAATACCCCTTGCCAAGACTGGTTATCAGATATTCGGGTTTCTGACTACCCGTAACGATTATCAAAAATCCACAAATGACAGCGGGCTATAGGTATATCTAAATATTTAAAAAAATCGACTGATTTTAAGCAGTGATAACTTAGTGGTGTGACCGTCGGACTGCCAAGTCATAGGTCTCGAGTTCGAACCCAAGGCACGCACCTTTGACTTTTCGGATTAATGTGCGTATTGTTTAATTATCACTTGCTTAAAATTCGATGAAGGAAAACATCGTGGAGAAATCAGTATGCCGAAAAGATATTTCTCAACAGCATGTGAAGCTAAGTCAGAGACCCATGGGCAACATAAAAACTCTGGCATCAGGTTAGTCACTAACCACAAGGAGTAGAAGAAGATCGTCCGACCCGATAATATAAGTTAAGATAAGATAAGGATGAGAAGTGCTAAATCGTTTTCATAAACCGACTCTTTAAAAATTTAAAAGTGCCTGTAATGTAAATCGTTTAAATCAAATACATTCTTTGAGTTTGAGTATGAGCTTCTCGCCTCAATTAATGCAAAACGCAAAAGCGAATCTTTCCTCAGATTAACATACAGAAAATACATTTTACCAAATACCTTTCATATTCCTTTAATATTCATTCCTGGCGGCTCAAAGCTGATATATCAGCAAAAACCGGGAGCGAAAGATAAATAAATGGAAACGACATTGGATAGGTTTATTCAGTTCAGTAAATATTGAGATGTATTGGTAAATGTAGCGAACGTAAGCGATTATCTATTTTCATATAATAGAGAATATTGTGAAAGCATGAATGTTCTATGAATAAAGCGGCTCAACTTTCAATCTGTCTAGACTTTTTGGGGTCGGCTTCCAGTCTAACCAGATGTAGCTGTATACCAGTATTTTACTTCGCGCGACTGCCTATCTGAACTCCACAACCCAGTAACTGGGTAATACGATACCCCTTGGCAAGACTGGCTGTCAGATTTTTAGGCTTCTGACTACCCGTATCGACTGTCAAAGATCCACGAATGACAGCCGGGACCAACGGCTTAACGTGCTTTCTGAGACACAGATAAAGCGGCTCAACTGAATTGTACTTATTGTACAACTTAGAGATGCAATAAAGTCTATGCTAGAGGACTTAGTCCTTCAGGTAGACCACTGTGGATGTGCCATGGCGGCCCTCCCAATAGTAAGGTCACATCTCCAGGTATCATGAGAACGTCTGTGAAAAATCGGGATGTCCCGAGTGCCTCTGTTCTAAACAGGGTGACGCCTGTACATTCAAAGAGTACTTACATGCGCTACGGTTTTCTCAGGGTTACATTGTGCAAGTTCAGCTGCCAAAACTTCTTACACTACCATCTCGTGGTTTTTAGTCGGTATTTTTAATCGGCTATCTATATAATCAGTCTCATACAACCCATTAGTACCGCTTTTTAAAACTAGATGGACCTAATGATGACTCGTCAATAAAGCATTTAAATCATCATCAAACCTCTAAATGAAATAGTCTTATTTTCATCAAACACATAACTTCAAGAGCTACTTATATTAATTTTTAAATTATATTAATTTAGTTATTATGTTATTACAATTGCCGCAAATTGCAATATATACCTACATCGAAACCGGAATTTAAAATTTCTTACGTTTAATGCTTTCAGTTCAAGCATTAAACGTAAGAAATTTTAAATTCCACCTTGTCGCCTTGTCAGATCTCTTAAAAATACTTGAGATTCGCATCCGAATTCGCGGATACGCACCACCGAAAATCCGCTGTTAAAAGTTGTGCATTGAACAAGCATGCTCTACACTAAGTACTTCAATTCTTAACTTAATTTTGAATTATTAAATGTATTAGGTGGAACGTAAGAAAGGGTTTTTGCTAAAAATATCCTGTTGATGAAGTCCGAAAATTTTCGATTTAGCGGTTTTTGTTTCGCACCTTCTACGAAATTAATCAGATATTAAAAATTGGGTTAAAACTTTCCTGTTTATAAACCTTTAAGGCGATTACAAAACTTTCTTCCTTTTTTTAATTCGTCGTTTTTTTCTAAAGTAGTTTATTTTTATCTTACTTTGTCTAGTTTTACAAGTAGATATAAATTTGTTTTTGATTTGTAGCCCAGCTTTATTGTAATACACAAATTATATTAATATTCTAATACTAAAATGTACAGAGGCCAGCACATCAAGTTACCACAATCTGTCAAATTTCTTTGATAGTATTTCAACTTTATTGCAAAGATATAAGGTTCATTTTTAATTGAGAAAATTTGACAGTTAGGGATAGCTTGATGTGCTGGCGTCTGTACAAGAACATAATATAAAATGAAAAAAAGAGGAGCTCGTGGCTACGTAACAGCCGCAAAGGTCGATCCATCAGGTTAAGCTACGCTTGCCGGATGGCCATGCCTCGGAAAGCACGTTAAACCCCAAAGGCTTCATCCCGGCTATCATTTGTACATCTTTGACCTCGTTACGGTTCGTCAGAAGCCCGTAAATCGGACAGCATGTCTTACCAAGGAGTACCGTATTACCTAGTTACTGGGTTGTGGAGGTCAGATAGGTAGTCGCTCCATCTAAAATACTGGTACTATGTTGGTGAAGCCGACCCCAACATAGTTGGGAAAAGGCTCGGCAGACTCGCATAAAGGGAAAAAATAAGTAAGAAAAAGGGAAGTTTAAATAAATAAATGAATATCTACTTATATTTATTTTATACCTATCATTGAATTGCATTGTAAAATAAATGTATTGACCAATAACCTGTACATTTGTATTTGGTGCAAACTATACTACATAAGTTGGCTATTAATTATCAAATAAACATAACAAGCTGGACTAAGTTATTTTCTTAATACCCAAGAACTTGTTAAACAAAGCAAAGTGCGGTTCACACCTAACATAATTAATTTTAATTACCACTTAATACCACTTTCTGATATTCTATATCAACTAATAATTAGTTTAGAACTTATAAGGTTGAACCTAATACTCTAAATAGAACAATCTTTTATTTTCAGTTTCTTAAACAATTGCTATCGAATTTTGATCCTTAACCTTCATTAATAAAGTTGTTACTGCTTGGTAGATGAGTTTTGTAACAGCAAACGAATTTGGTATTGCGAAGTTTTTTGAGGTGTGCGCACGCTACAAAACAAATATAAAAAGTTTTGTACAAATAAAAACAGAACCAAACTACTACATTTGTTTTCAGGTATCTCTTAGGCCCATTGTCCACGAGGCTACCCAATAGTAGTGTTTTACAAAGCCAAATGTAAGCATTCTTCCACCTGGGGCCCCTTAGGGCCAAGCCTGCCGGGTAAGCGGGATTGTCCGAAAGGGTTACCGCTAATATCCCGGAACATAAAGGGCTAAGGAAGGAACATGGGTTTTAGTCAGTAAGACTCTGACACTCCCTTCCGCTCCACCCAGAGCGGGAGAAGTCATTGGATGATTTCCCAGCCTTAAAAAAAAAGCACTCCTCCACCTCTCTCCAACTACGCCCTACTGTTTGAGCTACTAACTCGTACCATTGGCGTCAGTTTTGAATAGGCTCGTGAAAGATGGGCTTCATCTCAAGGCAGACCACAAACTCCGTAATTAATGAAAAGGTTTTGGTGTAAGCTGTTTGAGCGGACCACAAATTTGTGATGAGCGAACAAGAAAAATTCCAAAGCATTTGTGAAATTTGCCGCAAATAAACATATTTTCTTTATTTCTATTAATTATTATCCCGTCAAGAACGTAACATGTAAAAAAATGCAAGTCTAGGAACGCAGTCCTTCTACCGTAAAACGTTGTAAGATTGAATGTGGGGACTGTAATATACCTAAACAAAAAAGTGAAAAATCAAAAACTTTTTTTACAAAAAATCCAACCGACTTCCAAAGAACACTCCAAATTGAAAAATAACTTTAAATAAGACTGCTTCATTTATTCAGTGGTTGCAAGCGCTTCTGCTGTGCGTGAAAATCCTGGCTTCAATTCCTGGGTCAAGCAAAGTGTTATTGAGTCTTTCCATCTGGTATATAACAGAAACAGCCCGGAGTTTTGATTTTTGGCCGGTGGATAGCAATAGGCTTGCCCCCTGTTTCATGAAACTTGTGCCAAAATGTGTGTGCACTATTGTGCACTACTGCCTTACCCATTTTTTTTTTTAGGGTGGGAAATCATCTAATGCCCCCTTCCGCTCTGGGTGGAGCTGAGGGAGTGTCATACTCTTACTGACTAAACCTATCCATGTTCCTTCCTTAGCCCGTTATGTTCCGGGGTAGCGATTAGCCCTTGGGACAATCTGGCTGACTATCGGGCCCCTTCCCTAGTACTGACATCGCTTTCAGGCGCGTGTGGAACACGTACGCGCCGTCCGGCACGGGCCTGGTCCTGATCGGACGGTGAGCTACCCATTACTCACCGGCCGCAGGCCCGCGCCTGCGATGGCCAGGATTCGTCACGCCTAACCCTGCGGTGAATATACATAGGCGTATTGTTACGTAGAAAAAATATCAAGTTTATAAACCTGACTTTGTTTCAATACACCTTATATATTTAATTGTTATCAGTCATCACAAAATCGGTATCAACTAACAAAATACATAGATGTTTTCCATATAATCAAATCGATATCCGAGCCCCAAGGGAATAATTAATAAGAGATATCGTTTACAACAACAATTAATAACAAGAACAGCGATAAATTAATGAAATCCGTGTATATTCAGCTATTATTCAGATATTTTAGGTAAAATCAGCAAATTGGGATAAAGTTTATTATTTCGTATTGTCATCATAATTAATTTTTGACGTAGTTGAGACGTTCCTCTTTGTCGCCCCCAAGTATTGCCCGAATAGTATTTTTATCTTTCTCGAGATTTCGATAAGAGTTGGTCACGGGTCACCCATCCAAGAACTGACCGCGGTAAGCGTTGCTTAACCTTCGATCAAACTTGATGATTCGATTGAGAAGAAGTGATGGGTGGATATGTTTAGTATACTCACATTTCACAAAATATGTTAACAAAATACAGTCACCCTGTTGTTGTTTGTATATTGTTAAGGAATTCCTTGTAAAAACCTGAAAAACTAGGATAGAGGAGGGTTAAACCCTGGACGAGAAATAAAACAAAAAAAAAAATCAGTCAAACTTTTTCGAACCCCATCTTATCAGCTAACTCAGAAACGTTACCTAAGTTTGGAGGACACCGTAGCCGCGTAAAACTAAAGGAGGTCTCCCATGATCGACATTTGTGTTGACGACAATTTTATTGGCGAAGATGAAGATGTGCGATGGTGTATGAAGATCACTATTCTGAAAAAATCTCACCGTAAAAACTCAGGTAAAGTGAGCTGCCATACCAGATGCTCGAGATTGACACTAATAACAGCTTTTTTTTTTTTAAGGCTGGGAAATCATCCAATGTCTGCTCCCGCTCTAGGTGGAGCGGAAGGGAGTGTCAGACTCTTACTGACTAAAACCCATCCATGTTCCTTCCGTAGCCCTCTATGTTCCGGGGTAGCGGTAACCCTTTCGGACAATCCCGCTTACCCGGCAGGCTTGGCCCTTTCATATGCTGACATCTCTTTGAGGCGCGCGTGGAACATATACGCGCCGTCCGGCACGGGTACTAATAACAGCTTAATCCAATCTTTCTCATCTAAGTTTTCATGGTGAGATTTTACACAATTGACCGGCAAGTGGAATGACAGCTCATTTCACCAAAGATTTCGCGATGAAAAATTGACCGGATGGTCTTTGTCATGAGTTTCACTACACTGTGAACTCCCTACATAATATTCACGAAAGAATAATTTAGTGTCCTTACCAACAGACAAGAAAAATGAGTAGTTACCGCCCCCTAATGGTAACTGAACCTTTGTTCTTTTTGCTGATAAAGTGAGTTGCTGGTTTTTCCGCATTTTCCTGGCATCTGAGAATAACAAATGAAAGCTGAATTATTAATGAGCGTGAACGTATTCATTTCTTAACAAAATTGAGACACGAGTAAGTACTTAGAGGGGTACGTAATTGGGATATCGCATCTTCAAGATTTTCCTAACAAGGATAAACGGAAAAAGGGTTCCATTGACATAAATTTCGAAAACAAACCATTAACAATAACCCTTGTTAATATCGAAGTCCCTATTTAAATTATAAACTTTAAAGAAAGTTTCGAATGTAAAGAGATTCGAACCAAAGGATAATGCCCATTTTATTTTTACAACAAATGTCGGAAGAATGTTTCGAATTAAAGGATTAATTTACAATTTAATGGACAGAGGTTGTATTCAGAAAAGTTTGGATTAATTGGACGGATAGGGATCAATATTTGAAGTACTTGAGTCGGAACATGGGGTTTACCTATTTTGTTTATAAATTAATGAGCAAAGTTCTGCGAATATTCTTGCGTTTTTTGCAATTTTCATATCAGTGTCAAGTTGTATTGTGATCAAAATGATCTTTCATATTCTGATGGAGTGTGTACGGCTGTCATTGGTAAATCTTTGACAGTCGTTACGGGTCGTCAGAAGCCCGAAAGTCTGACAGGCAGTCCTACGAACGGGTATTGTATTACCCAGTTACTGGGTTTTGAATGTCAGAGAGGCAGTCGTTGCAAAATAATTGTATAGTGCAGTCATTTCAACAATATTATACTATTTTGCTACTATTTGTCTAATGCTAATAATAAATGGAGTATGCTTTGATACAAGATACCTATCAATTATCATAGTTTTCTTAAATTGTAACACAAAAGTTGGTAATTGCATAACTAACTTCTGAATTTATTCTAGTACCTACCTTCCAATTTCGCTGCAGACAGACTCAATTTAATTCAAGCAGCCATTCGTTCCTTCATCGCGTAAATTCATGAAGCTGAAATTTTCTTATCATGACTAACTTTTCCTAAAACTCACTTCTATTTCATTAGTTCTGACATAAAGATAGACAAGCTCAATAATTATGAATAATATTGATAAAAATTTAGCGACTGTCTAGTTCTAGACAAACGCAAATTATTTGAAATTAAAATACCTAACACTACAATGTAGAAAGTCCTTGCAACCTCGGAAAGATTCTGTTTGTCATTCTAAACCTGAGTGCAAAAGTGCATTATCTCCGCCAACGTAGAAAGAGAGTTTAAAATTCGAACCTTTCTATTCAATTATTTTATAGACGGCAAGTCCACTGAAAACGTTCCAAATGCTTATACAAAATTCTACAACCATACGACTGGCTGCTGAAAATAAGCCATTTTCGATTAGTAATCGAAAATGGCTTATTTTCAACTCGCTCCAAAGAATAGCGGGTGTCTAAACAGATATTATAGATAATTTCTGGTTCTTTGGTTAAAATTGTTATATTTTAACCAAAGAACTCTATTAGGCCTTTCTATAGACACGCATGTACAAACGCATGTTGTGCGTTTGTATGGAGAATCGCGTGCTGTTTTCTTCAGCAATATTAGGGTAATGCCTCTAGAGCAATATTTTTTTACAATAAATCTAGGTCTAATTAGTACCAGTAGCAGTAGTTTTCCAAAACATAATCACTAAAAGAATTATGACAATCCAAAATCCCGAAAAATAGCCAGTTTTTACCGCCATGTTCAGGCGACTATCAGACAAAGATAAGTTTTTAGCAAAAACAAAAACAGAAGCATAGATATATTTTTCATCTAAATTTTTAGTTAAGAATTTTTTAGATTATTCTAGTTTTTAAGAAGAAAACAGCGGGAAATAACCGTCGTTTTGGTCAAGGGTTTTATAGGTGAAATTAGCCTTTTAAAAAAAAAATGCCTGGGAAATCATCCAATGACTTCTCCCGCTCTGGGTGGAGCGGAAGGGAGTGTCAGAGTCTAACTGACTAAAACCCATCCATGTTCCTTCCTTAGCCCTTTATGTTTCTTCCATTTGTCGCAGAAGGAGGTGACTGCCTCCCACTCCCTCTCGCTTCGGACCATCGCTTGCACCAGGGCCGGGCGCGAGAGGTCGCCGCCGCCGATCGCCTCTACGAAGACACGGCGGTGCTCCGCTCAACCGGGGCAGGTTTGCACCGTGTTCTCTACCGTGTCCTCTGGACGATCCTCGCAGTGGTGACACCCGGGCGTTTCCTCCCGCCTGATGATTTGCAGGAACCTCCCGAAACATCCATGTCCGGTGAGGACCTGCGTCAGGCGGTAGGTGAGGGCGCCGTGACGCCTCTCCAGCCACTCCTCAAAGAGGGGCCTTACCGCCACTACCGTGGCGTGCCCTGCGCTGGGTTGCGACAGTCGCTGTTCCCAGGCCGCCATGAAATCCTCCGCGCGCCACTCGTACAGGCGCGCGAGGACTATCGCCTCCAGATCCCACGGCGAGGTGAAATTAGCGTGAGCTGCAGTTATCCCTTTCTTACTTTACGGGGAGAGGTGCGTCGCAGCAACGACAATAGTTTCTTTAAATACCTATTTTCAAATTCCTCGAGACTAGTCCCTCCTTAAGTTTCTGTAACGTGCGAGCGTTAAGAGAAGTCATTCGACGACATTGATTGATGTTCGATTCGGCGCAGAAGCGTATCGAATGTTTGTGAATAACTATTCAGAATGACATGTTATATAACGATCAGGGGAAAATTGTGTTAGTGACGCGGGTAACTGTTATTGGGATGTCAGTTTCAATGTTCTTCCTCCGAGCATTACAATAATTAATTAAATCTTACCATATTATTTAGCTATGGCTTTGAAAACCTTAATCATGACTGGTTGCTTTGCTTTAATATAATAATAATAATATCCTTGGACATTTCACACAACGCCATAATTATAGTCCTAAGCTAAGCAACCTAATGCTTGTGTTATGGTAACGAGATAGCTGATAAACTACTGATATACTTTTTTTTTAATACATACAATTAGGGATAGAAAATCAATATTTGTTCCGTGCGCGAATCGAACCCGCGACATGCTGCGCAGCAGTCAATCGCTCAACCACTGCGCCAACCGTGTCGTCAAAATATGATTCTAATATGATCCTTTCCGCGGTTGAGCGTGAAGGAGGGACCACTATACAAACTCACACACTCACTCACACACACACACACACACACACACACACACACACACACTCACTCACTCACAAACTTTCACCTTTATTTTATTAGTGGGATAACTTCAGCCTACAACCAAGTATAAAATGACGTAATAAATAATACTGAAATATGAAGCTTACTTCTAGGGTACATTTACTTTACTTTTACTTACTGGTACATTTCTGCCCAACCCTAAGGGGATAAGGCGTGATGCAATAGGCATTACAGTATTCAATCTTGTTTCAAGATGTATGCTCCCAAAACTTTGATACTTCAAACAGCGAATGCTCTCATATCAGGGAACTTAGAATATTAATCTCGTAGATAGATTTATATCTATACCCTCGGAGGAGCTCGTGGCTAAGTAATAACAGCCGCACGGGTCGATCCATTAGGTTAAGCTACGCTTGCCTGGGTTGTTCCATGGATGGGTGACCATTTTTACATATCGAGACTCCTCCGTGCCTCGGAAAGCACGCAAAGTCGTTGGTCCCGGCTGTCATTCGTGGATCTTTGACAGTCGTTACGGGTAGTCAGAGGCCCGAGAGTCTGAAAAAGCAGTATCGTATTATCTAATTACCTACTGTGTGAAGGAGGTCAGATAGGCAGGCGCTCCATGTAAAATACTAGTCTATCTGTTCGTGTGGTTAGTGACTAACCTGGTGTCAGAGTTTTTATGCTGCCCATGGGATTCTGACTTAGCTTCACATGCAGTCGAGAAACATTTCAAATACTATTAACTGACCCTAACATAGTCGAGAAAAAGCTAGGCAGATTTATGTGACCCTCTACTTGTGATTCCTGTGAGGGGAACTGGTGAATTTACTGCCATCATATCCTCATTTGTAGTCATAACTCCACAAAGTTTCGCGATTGAATTATACTTCAGCGTTCTGATGCTTTCACACGTCAATAAAAAATGAGTCAAATTTATTACCCCGGAAGAATAAGTTCTCCAAGAAAGAGGTCGCACGTCATTGGTAGAAGAACCAGTAAGTATACGTTGGTGATTTTGTTTTTTTTTAAACTTTGTACTACGCTATACTCCATTATTCATAAAAAATCATACATTCAGTCATATTTTTCCAAACCAAATCTGTTTTTAATTTAATTAAAGCGATGTGTTTTTGCATCAAAAATTATTATTCTGTAACTGTACATGAGGATTGGTCATTGGCTTTTTGGTGACTATCATTTCCTTTTTTGTTTGTTTTTGTTAGCTGTAAGTCCTCCATGATCTAACTAAATAAATAAAAGTATAAAAATAATGGTTATCACCTTTTCGTTACTTCATTATAAACGTTTAAAACACTCCGTTATTTTTTGATAAAAACAAAGCATTGTTACTTATTAACCGTTTACGTTGAAAAAAAATCTCTACAGTTATTTCAAGAATATTACACAAGTAGCTGCTGCCAGCGGCTTCGCCCGCGTAGATACCGGAAAATATTCCAAGGGAATGTACAGACGCCAGCACATCAAGCTATCCCTAACTGTCAAATTTTCTCAATTAAAAATGAACCTTATGACTTTGCAATAAAGTTGAAATACTATCAAAGAAATTTGACAGATTGTGGTAACTTGATGTGCTGGCCTCTGTACTATCAGGATAAAAAGTATCTTATGTGTTACTCCAGGCCATAAACGACTTTAGTGCCAAGTTTCACCCAGCTCTGTTGAGCCGTTTGAGCGTGAAGGACAGACAAATATTCTAACTTACACACGCACACACTCACAAACTTTCGCCTTTATAATTAACTGCGTCGTTAATTGGTTTAAAAAAAAATGTGATTTTAAGTTTGACCATAGATATAATAAACTAGCTGCTCCCGCGGTTTCACTCGCTGCCCGGCTCCTATTGGTCGTAGCGTGGGTTGTTGTTATGTATGTTACAGCCTTCCTCGATAAATGGACTATCTAACACAAAAAGATTTTTTCAACTCGAACCAGTAGTTCCAGAGATTAGCGCGTTCAAACAGACAAACTCTTCAGCTTAATAATATTAGTATAGATTTCTATGCAATGTCAAGTGCATAGAAATTTATTATATCTATGGTCAACTGCGTGATAAAAAAATATTTTTCAGTCAGCTACAAAATTGAATTTAACTATTATGAAAATTATGTCTCTCTGACAGTAGAAGCTTAGTAAAATGTTTTAATTATATTTTCGGCCTTTATACCTTACGTGACACGTGTACCTACCTAATTCAGAAATTATTTATAGAATCATGTTCTCAAATAATTTCATTGGCACGCATAGGGCAGGAATAGTCGGACAGATGAACTTTATGTACAGACGCCAGCACATCAAGCTATCCCAAACTGTCAAATTTTCCCAATTGAAAATGAACCTTATTGTATGTACTTATGACCTAATTAAGTTTACCTGCCATTGCTACCATGTATTTTTCTTTTCACCTTTTGTGGTGTATTGTTTTAATTCTGGGTGCATCGTCTTCACATAATTATAAAGTTATAATGCATGTATACAATACATTGTAAAACATTTTAAAAGAGTAACAGTGGAGTTTCTTGCCCATTCTTCTCCACCCGAAACTACCCTTTGGAAGGGGCGACTAGAATCAATTCTTGTTCATTTTTGACGTTCAAAAGTACCTTTCTTGTGCCTATTTGAAATAAATGATTTGACTTTGACTTTTGTAATAAAGTTGAAAAATTATCATAGAAATTTGAAATTGCTAACCTCTGTACATAATTAGGTACAGTAGACCGCACGTCGATGGTAGGACTTTGACCTTGTGTTGGCCTAGGGTATTTAGGGGCTTTGAGAGAATGGGAGGCCAGCTTAAACTGGTTTTTGTCTTGTAAATGTTTTAATAATTGAAAGTGATGTGGCAGTACTTTGTTAATAAATAAATGTGCCCTGGCGGCTGAGAGTATGTCTTGCTGATGGTGGCGTGTGTTGAATCTTTTAGCTCCCTTAAATATGGTTTAACCGAACGATTCTAATCTATTTTTGTGAACGTGCTCTATCAGTAGGGACGGGTCATCACTTAGTTGCCACGGTTTATTTGAATTTAAATTTTTGATTTTTTTATATATTTATATTTGTATGATGTAAGTACCTATTTTTTTAACGTTCTGCACCATTCTTACATATAAAGTAACAACATGAAAGATGTTACTAATAATTTTGTAACCTTATTTTGATTTAAAAGAGTGTCTGTGGAGTTTCTTGCTTGTTTGTTGCGTGTGAGGCTGCCATTCCATCAGAGATGTGCTATGCAGCTATGCTGCGAGGATGTGAAAGCTAAGCTACGAAACTATGAGACCGTTTCCACTGATGCTAAGCTATGAAGCGGGCTAGTAAGATGCGCTACGAACATGCGCCGCCGCGAGGTAGCTGTGCGAGGGATATGCGCAGCTCGAGCTATACGATATACTGACAGTAGGGAAGGCAAGGGGAGCGGCGTTCTGTACGGGTGTGTAACGATTGACATAATAACAAAAGTTCTAATGATCATAAGACCTAATTTCATTTAATATAATTTTCTTTTAATATAACGATCAAATGATATAATGAATTATTGATATAATTTCGTTTTACCTAATTTCATATGGTATAATGAACAGTTTATATAATGCACTTTTGAAATAATATTCAATTGCTATAATATTCAAAATCCATAAGTAACTTTTAATATGATTTAGAAAATCTACTAAAGATCCTTCCACCTGCCACCCTCAACTAATGTTTCCGGGAGAAACTAGATACAATCTGGAATTTAGGGCACACCGACTCGGACAGGTTAGGTTAGAAGTTATTGGTTATTTTTTATAAACCACCCAGAAGTAGGAGCCCCGCGAAGCGGGGCTACGTCGACCAAGCCCACCCTCAACGTTGCATAGAATATTTTAAGGTTTGTTTAGGTGCCATTTCAGTTAGGTTAGAACTGTGACCACTAAACATGAAAATTAGGTCAAAAGAACATTAGGTCAAATGAACGTTATAAAAAATGAGTATTATACATAATGAAAATTATATAAAATGAACGTTATATTAAATGAAATTAGAGTAGGTAGGTAAGTGAAAATTATATCATATATAACATTAGATCATATGAAATTAGGTTAAATGTTTTTATAGCATATGAAAATTATATCATATTATGTAAGTTATGTCATAAGAAATTAGACTATCTGTTATTATAGCAAACATTACACACCCGCTGTACATAGCTACATCATTCTCGACTATCCATGGCACGCAACCAGAGCACGCATCCAGATCATGCATCCAGTGCAAGCCATGGTCCGAAGCGAGAGGGAGTGGGAGGCAGTCACCTCCTTCTGCGAAACAGTCATGCTCGCGAAGGAGGTGGCGGGACGGGAGAGAGAAAGGTCCTTCCGTCCCAGCAGCCGCGGGAGACGCCCCGTGCGTCGGGAGCCACGTGACGACTCCCAGCCACCGTAGGCGCGGGCCAGGACCAGGCCCGTGCCAGACGGCGCGTATAAGTTCTACGCGCGCTTAATGAGATGTCAGCACATGAAGGGGCCCTTTAGGGCCAAGCCTGCCGGGTCAGCGGGATTGTCCGAAAGGGTTACCGCTACCCCGGAACATAAAGGGCTACGGAAGGAACATAGATGGGTTTTAGTCAGTAAGAGTCTAACACTCCCTTCCGCTCCATCCAGAGCGGGAGATTATGTCATTGAATGATTTCCCAGCCTTAAAGAAAAAAAAAAGATCATGCATGCATGCAGCCATATAAAAAAACATAGCTTAGCAGATCCCGTTCCCACCAGTGCTATAATATGGTATATGGACCAATTAATATGATTGGTGGATATCAAATGCATCCATAGCAACGTAGCATAGCATGTCTCTGGTGAAAGGCACGTTTGGGAATGGGCAACTAGCTTCATCTTTCTGACTGACCGACCCCTTGACAATTCAAAAGTGCCTATAATTTGTTTTTTAGAAATAAATGCTTTGCTTTTGTTTTATACAGAGTTGATACGACAGAGGGGCTTTCCTTTAAACAGCTTATACTAAGGACCATTTTCAAGCTCTGTACCAAAAATCAATTAAATAGGAGCAGTAGTTTAGTCGCAAATGTTTTTTTATGTTTTTGCCCCGTTTGAACACGATGTATCTTTCCTAACAGCGCTCCGGCGCGCGCGGGTCGGTGCCGCTGCGTTACAAGGTCAGTTTTTATTTACAAAGGGTGGTTGCGTTTTACTCTGATTTGTAAGCTATTTAGTTTGTTTGAAAAAATAAAAACCTCATTTTTGGTGCTTTTTATTTTTATACCGTACCGAGTTAATACTAAACACGTATAGTATACGTAGTGTAATTTAATGCCCCTCTGTCATATCAACTCTGTATGAATAAAAGTCGTTTGTTTTTTTACGTTTTGTTACGACATCTTATTCATATTAGTAATTCTCAAGAACTTTTGGCATCACAAGTAATCTTTGTTGTTAATACGGATCTGGGTCACAAAGAGATTGTCAAAGGACAAAATACCAACAAAATATTTTCTTATATGCTTTCCATTTCACCGGAGGATGTTTAATACAAATATGTCAAAAGTTTCTCGAGGGGTCACTTGTGAAAATATTAGTAAAAGATAAAATAAAATAACATTGACGGTCAGCGGTGGCGGAAGTGGTTTTAAGGTTTATGTACACATGCCAGCACATGGAGCTATCCCAAACTGTCAAATTCTGCCAATTGAAAATAAACTTTATGTTTTTGTAATAAACTTGAAAATCTTTCAAAGATATTTGACAGATTGGGGAGAAATTTAACTAGATGTGCGATTGTACAGTGGCCAGCGCATCAAGTTATATCAAACTGTCAAATTACTCTAAATGATTTTATTAAACCTTAACTAGATGAACACTCAGTTCAAATTCGATGGAGAAAATTTAACAGTTGAGGTAAAGTTGATTTTCCCGGGGGCGAACCACTACCTCTTTTAGCAGTATTATTTTGATGATTAGAATTTTAAAGCAATATGTTAGCTTACACAATAATCGACAAATTGACTTAAAATATTTGTGGGTTGCAACATTGTTATTTTGTATATCTTTTACGCTTTTTGGTTGTGGCAACCCGGAGCTGACGGGCGGAGGGAAAAAAGGCGGGAAGAATGACAGATGACAAAAAGGAAAAGGCGGCCCGCGCGTCTTTTAAAATACTTTGTGGAGAAGTAACTGTTCAGCCGTGAACATATCATAGTTACACGCGCCGGCAACACCAGCACACCGTCAGCGCTAAGAAGTGGCCTACTGAGATCTTCGCTTCATCGGCTCGATACACACACAGCACACATGTAAATAGCTATCAATGTGTATTTACCACAAAATATGTAAAAACCCATCCATGTTCCTTCCTAAGCCCCTTAAGTTCTTAGCGGTTACCTTTTCGGACAATCGTTTCGTACTAAGGCCCGAATAATTCGCATACGTCGGTCGCGCGAATGCAAATTATGTTCTATAGATATAGCACCATACTACAACGCTGACGTCAGCGGGGGCGGGTGCGTACGTACGACCGTACCGACTGACTGTTCGCGACTGACCGTACACGACCGACTGTACGCGACCGACCGTACGCGACCGACCGTGGGCAACCGATATCAGCGTAAGAGGAATACAGGCGTCAACTCTATACTTTCATTATCCCTATAAGAACAACTACTAAGTAAAACAATTACTTAAAAGCTCTGGGTAAGTCCAATCCAAGCGCTTACAAGTAAAACCTATCTTTTACTTCTAATTAATTATTAATCTTAAATCATTGATCACAATCGTTAAAATTCGGCTCGCTTTTGCAATTGACGTTTCTAAGATAAGGGTCCAATTGTCTCCACGATAGACTTGTCCAGAAAACTGGAGGTATTCTAAAAAGCAACTTATATTATTGAAATAAAGTCCAAAGTTGATTTGCTATCAAACGAACACTTAATAAAATTGAAGCTCTATTATCAGAATATTTAAATATTATTTGATATCATTAGAATCGAGTGCTTGGAATAAGTGATTGCGTTTTGTACTTTCTTTTTCAATTTTAGATAGGTATGGGCAAGAAGATCCAAAGGATAAAGTGAACTAGTCGAAACAAATATTTGTAAATACAAACGGCATTCGAATCGTATAAGACACTTCCTATCAGCCTCACGTGTGAAGGAAATTCGTAATCCATGCTTTACAACGCAACCAAAGCAATCACCACACGAGCACAACTCGCGTTCATTTTGTTCGGCGAACATGAACGCGTGGCCGCTGCGGCAGAGGGCGTCTTCCAGTTTTTTGAAGGCCGCATCCGAAGTTCCAAACGAACGAAACCGTCGCGCGATTATTATAATCGTCGCATTCATTTTGTTCGGCGAACCCAAACGCGTTTCTGATCGACAAAAGCCGCGTTCTGGGTTTCTGGACAAAATATGAGTGACATATTAGGTAACGCAACGATCGCCCATTCGCGCGAACGATCATTTTGGTTAAGTCGCGGGTAACGCAATGACATGCTTTGTCAAAATTAACCAATATATGCCCAGAAATACTTTCGGATTCCGACTTTGGTTATTTTCGGATATGCTTATATTGATTTAATATGCTTTTATAAAAGTACTACTCTTGTTTCGTTTTCGAAACAATGGGCATACCTATATGGATTAATAGTATGTGTTTTGTATGTACAGTCGCCAGCACATCCAGTTACCCCAATCTGTCAAGTTTCTTTGATAGTTTTTCAACTTTATTACAAAATCTTAAGGTTCATTTTCAATGGGCCTGGGTAAAAAAAAAATATATTAAGTCCGTCAATCAAATAATAAAAAAAATATTAGTCACGTATTTTTGCTTTATCATAATAACAAAACATGACTGAGATAAAACGCATTAAAGTAGAAGAGTGGGAGCTCGTTACGTCACAAGTAAGTATAAAAACTACATACTCGTGACGTCATGCCACTCAAGTCCGGTTAAGCAGTAGACAACCGTATGGTTGAACTACGAGATGCCATTACCAAAAAAAAAAAACGTCATGCTACATTTCAACTCAATGTATCAGCGTAATCTTTGGATTAGGTAGGTACGTAAAAAAAGAAAAAATACGTGTCCAATATTTTTCGTAAATCTAACTTACGGACTAAAAAAAAATTCTAGTCATCGGCCCTATTGGGAAAATTTGACAGTTAGCGATAAGTTGCTGTGCTGGCGTCTTTACATAGGTACAGTGCGGTTCAGACTTAATGGCGGGTCGGAACATGAGGCGAGTCGCTGCGCAGTAATGAATTCACGTGTCAGCGGGGGGGAGGGGGCGGTACTGCGCAGTGAGCAGCGCACTTCAGAGCGGTCATAAAACTTGGCTCGTACTAAATATAGTACGAGCCAAGTTTGCAATACTGAAGTGAACAATAGCTCGAAGCATGCCTACTATACTAGCGATGCGCGATGAGACGACGCGTGAGAACCAAAACGAAAATGAAATGAAAACATAGAAAGAGATCTACGAAACTGGGTTATTTTTCTACCAATTCTACAACGCAACTCTTCGATAAGCCTTATGTTAATTGAAATTGGGAAGTTTTAATTAACGGCGTTAGCTTTTTGAAGTAGCGAATAAATTAATTTGGCTCCTTTCAACTTTTTTTTCAGTTCCTTTTATTTTGCCGAAATGAAACGTCATATTTCTTACTTTTGTAACAAAGAATAAAATTGTTTTTTTTTAGGTTTTCTAAAATTAAGGCATTGAGTTTAATTATTTTATAACCTTACGACAACGAGCTGTTCAGCACCGTTATTGCGTAACACACTTTCAATCACAATCTGAATGATTTTCCTGTATTCCCGTTGTCCCCGTAGATCATGTCCCCGTTAAAGAGGACAAAGGGAAAATAATAAAATAATTAAAATTACTTCCCGTTGTCCCCGTACGCAGTCCCCGTTAAAGGGGACAACGGGAATTTCATGTAATAATTAAAATGACTTCCCGTAGTCCCCGTACGCTTTCCCCGTTAAATTATTGTAATATATACTTTTCAAATTATGCTCGTTGAGTTAAAATTAAAAGTGAGTGTGCTTTAATAGAGAGAATAAATTTAAAATAATAATTTAAAAAAAACAATTAATTAGGAAGCGCTTTTGACTATACATATAATTATTATACTAGTACTATTACTATATTATATATCATATTGATCATGTAGGCGACACAGTCCTTCCAAAGTTGTAGGTACCCAATCCATGATATCCAACCAAACCCATAGCCCAAAATATTTTATTTCCATGTTATTCAATAGTCCTGCACCATACGATGGTTATCCTTGGGTGCACTTGCATAGTGCATACAGGGATATTCGTCGGTTGGTGTCTCCTCAATATTTAAAATGGTCTAAGCGGCGCCTCGTACGCCTTCCAAAGGTCCGGGATCCCAGGGTCCCGAGGTGTTATGTCTAAGACCAATAAATATTATATATAAAATTATATACATACAACAACATATAGTAATAGTAGTAGTATAACATATGTATAGTCATAAGAGGTCCATATTGGCTCACCTAAAGTTCTTTACCCGAAACTGTTCTTCCTAATGATTTGTAATCCGAATCAACGTTCCCAAAGAAACTTTTTTTGTATACTCAATAGTTTTATTTTTATCACAATAACAATACAACTGGCGCGCGCAAAGTTCAATGAACTTCGCGCCGATCAGCTGTTAGCAGCTATTGAGTATATAAAAAAAGTTTCTTTAGGAAAGTTGATTGTAATCATGAGTACAATCACGTGTTTAAATATCGGTCACTAATTACCAGTCACCTTATATTTTCACTCATACTCAGAAAGAAACATTTACCAAGTGTAATAAAAAATATTTCTTGTGATTACAAAACAACTGTACACATTTTTACATTTAGCCATTTTATTTTTGGTTATTGTTGTTACATACTTATTACTATAACTATACCTGAGATAATTATGTCTAAAAAAATGTTTAGAATGATTAAAGGTCGTTTCACTGATTTTTGTCTTATATGAATGAAATTCAGGCCGGAGTGTCACTATGAAAAAAATACTTAGAAAAATTTCGCAACCAATTTCGAAGTGGCGCTCGCTGGCCGCTGCCGCGGCACCGCTCGCTAGGATCGCTCGTAGTTGGTCACAGTTCTAACCTTACCTAACCTATAGATCCCTTCCACATCGTTTTTGAAATGTGTATATGAAAACATGTATTTAACTACTTGTACCATGGTACATGTCACGTCAAAATAAAGTTACGCTTAATGAATTTATGTACATTAATTTTGCGTAACTTTATTTTCTACTATACTATTCTGATTATTATGAATAAAAAGAAATCTAAACAAAAAGATATGACTTTGAATAATAGTGTAAAAGTTTATGTTGAGAAAATATAGGAAAACAAATAAAAGTATAATAGATTTTTATTGCTACTGCTATTCTCTCTATTAAAGGACTCTTACTTCTAATTTTAACTCAACGAGCATAATTTGAAAAGTATAATAGTACAATAAATTAACGGGGACTGCGTACGGGGACAACGGGAAGTAATTTTAATTATTATATTAAATTCCCGTTGTCCCCTTTAACGGGGACTGCGTACGGGGACAACGGGAAGTAAATTTAATTATTTTTTTATTTTCCCTTTGTGCCCTTTAACGGGGACATGATCTACGGGGACAACAGGAATACAGGATGATTTTGAAGTAAAATCCATTGCTTCATATGATCAAAAAATTTGTCTGTTCAACAACGTAAATAACGCAATGTATGTTGTTGAACTGTCAAAATGACAGCCACTGGAACTGTATGTTACGCAAATTATTGGTATAATTGCGACCTCTACCTCTACCTACAAGTTATTAAACGGCTTGCGAGGTGACAATAAAAAAACCTTAGGTACTTATGTAGATATAAGTACCTAAGGTTTTTTTCATGACTTTCTCAGTCTGCATACAAAAACTCAACCAAATATCATAATTTTTCAGTTGTTTAGTCGTTGTAGCCTGTCAAGGATTGCCAAAACCCAAAGTCGGCACATCACTACCAATTATTCTGATACTAAACGCGATCAGCACATCTAAACTGCGTCCAAGACCTGTCAATTTCAGTATTTCCCAACAATGACGACAGTGAAAGGTTTTAATTGCGGTTTAGAATTTAGTGACGGTTCGCGTTTAGTTTCATTGGTGAAATAAGTCCATTATTCGTTTGAAATAACAGAGGGCCTAGACAAGCGTCAATTGCTCCGAGTAGATTCGATTTCGAAAATCGTTAATCGAACAATTCGATATCTCAGCGATTCGAAATGTCAAGAACGCCACTTGTTAACGCATTTGTATGGGAATATTGATATTGCTAGAGTTTCGTTACACAATTTGACATTGTCTAGCGCTATGCGATCGAAAACGATTGATCACGTGACATTTCTAAAGCTTATACCAATTCCATACATTTCGTATTCATCTAATTTAGTTATCGTTAATGAAAATGCGACTTTGTCTAGGCCTCCACTTTTGTATATATCGAGTTAGGATTTATTTGATAAGTTTCAAAATACTCCTAAGCTTTATTGCCAATGTTTTCATTTATTGTCGAATTGTCATCTCCACTTTCAGGAGAGATGAGTTCTGAACTTATTTAAATAATCTCCTAACTTTCTTCTATTTTAATTTGCAGCCTTGTTGACAGGAAAGTTTTGATGTCTTCGTTAAGACACAGTGAACTTTTAGTACCCAAATAATCATTTGGAACAATGTTGAATTTGTACGCGAATACGGAAGAAACTTCATCGCTTTTATTAATTTATCTCATTAGGTATAAGACTTTTTAAAGTTACATTTGCCAAGTGTAGGTAGTACTTACCAGCCGACCGAGATAAATTTGCAATTGTAAGTAGTTACTTTATAGGTAGCCTACCTAGTTTTTTTTGACGAATTTGTTCCTTCTGAGACGGAACATGGGATCAGAGGCGCTAAGTAGGCACGTGAGCTATAGTATTGCACCCACTTATCTTATTCGTTCGGTTAAAAGTGGTAGGTTTTTCAATAAAAAAATCTTTATTGCTTTAAACTGGTTACAGAAGTACTGGTTACGGGCTCTATAGTAAGTTTAAAGTACTCAATCACACAACTCAGCCTATTGCAGTCCATTGCTAGACATAGGCCTCACAATGATCAGTGACCAGTCTGCCCCAGCCACCTTTTTAAAGTCATTGGCCTATCTAGCTGGGGACCGCCCCATACTACGCTTGCCGATAACGCTATCTCCACTCCAGGACTCGTCTGCTCCACCGGCCATCACTGCTTCGAGAAACAAGGCCAGGCCACTGCCACTTCAGCTTGCTTACTTTACAACCTACGTAGGCTCTGTAAGTATATTGAAGAAATGGAATACCACAAGGTAGAATATAGTTATGTTCGTGAACGGGTGCCGTCAGTAGGGACAGGTAATATCTTAGCTGCCACGGCTCTTTTAAAATTTAATTGAATTTTGGAATTGTTTTTGATTTCTTTTTTTTTCGATGCTTTTTACGTTCCGCGTCGTTCTCACATGTATAATTTCAACATGAATGATGTAACCCAGATTTTGTAAACATATTTTGATTTAAAAAGTATCCGTTAAGTTTCTTGTCGGCTTCCAGTCTAACCGGATGCAGCTGATGAGCTGAATACCAGTATTTTACATGGAGCGACCACATAGGCAAAGATGAAGTTGCACATTCCAAAGCAGTAGGTAAGAACCTACTGCTTTGGAATGTGCAACTTCATCTTTCTGACTGACCGACGCCTTGACGATTCAAAAGTGCCTGTAATTGGTTTATTTGAAATAAATGCTTTGAGTTTGAGTTTTGCTTAGGATTTGCACTTACTCGAGCACTTATTGGTGGCAAACATAATTATGCTGAACAAACTTTCCTAATTTAAAATTAAATATTGATATCCTAATTATAAAAATTTCTTTAAAGATTAAGGCCGTCTCTCAAAGTTAATTTTACTTTGAGGTTTCTTGATTTATGCGATGAATTTTATGTTCGTTTCAGACAGCTTCTTGGCCTGCTGCTCATTCTACTGCTTCTATGTTCATTTTAAGTCCTTAAATGTAGATGCTCAACCGAGGGATTACGTCTAGAGATGATCAAGTGACGCATTTGGTGTTGTGTGGAGTGTTATCAGGGGAGTCCTTACCGGAAGATCCAGGACCCTCCAATCAGGTGCGGTAGGAGCGCAATTTAAGGTCACAGCTCATTAGAGCCACCCGGCACCCACTCCGCACCGCGTCGCCTCCTTTGGCTAGTATTCTTTATATGGACTTGTATGGATATGCGCTCACTACTTCACTACTCCGTGGCGTCACCGGATCACCTCGGCCGTAAGCCCCCCACGAGCGGAAGGCGGGTGGACCACTCGGTGACAACTCGCTGCTCGCATGCTTGCCTTGTTTCAAGGTCCACTGTTTGACCACGCGTCGTTTATTAGGGATAACGCGGCGTCCACCTGTCGACAGCGAGAGGACGCCGTGCGAAGAGGCGGTGCGGGCTGGGTGCCAGGTGGCTTTAATGAGCTGTGACCTTTAAATTCTCGATCCGAGCACACGCGCCGAAGCGCACGCACCGGAGAACAGCCGATCCGGGCGTTGCCGGTTTTTTGACACACTCGGTAGACGAGTTGTCTGTGGATCGGGCAATTGGGCAATATGGATAATACACTCGAGAGCAATGAATCCGGGTCACTTAAAGAATCCTAAAAATCTCGGAAACTAAAAATGCTAGGTTAATGCAATAAATTGTATTTAATAGACAATGTAATACTCCTTAAATGAAGGTATTAAAACTTCTTAGTTATTGTAAAGTTATATCATAAAAAAATCAAATTTGAAAAAGGGCCACTTTCGAAGATGGAACTACGAAATTACAGCATTTGGTTTTGCTTTTGTTTGTAATCTGTCATTTATGTGGGTACATAAACCATGTTGATAGTGCTCTATATTCATTATTCAAGCTGAAATTATGTCGCTTACGCCTGAAGAATGCACCAGAATACTTACAATGCTGGAAACCGGCCGGAATCAGCGCGATACAGCCAGGACTGTCGGTGTGTCGCTGTCAACAGTACAAAGAGTTCTCCGACGTTACGAAGAAACTGGTTCTAACCTACGCAGACCAGGAACGGGCAGAACCAGGTGTACCACAGCACGAGAAGACCGATACTTGGTGAACACCATGCTTCGAAATCGCTTTCTCACAGGAACTGAACTCAAAAATCAGTTTCGACACCTCGGAGGAAGTAACCCAAGTGCATGGACAGTAAGACGTCGGCTTGCTGAATCTAACTTAAAACCCCTTAGACCTGCAAACGGCCCTAAACTGGAGCGTGGGCATCGTATTTCAAGACTAAGATATGCCCAGGGCCACGTAAATTGGAGTATTGAAGATTGGTCAAAAGTTATGTTCTCCGACGAATCAAAATTTATGCTCTACAAGCACGATGGAAGACACAGAGTGTATCGAAGACCAGGGGAAAGATTCAAGCAAGCATGCATCGAAGAAAAAGTAGCCTACGGTGGTGGGTCTGTACTTGTGTGGGCCGGAATTTCTTCTGAAAGTCGCACAGAGCTGGTGATCATAGAAAACGGCTCTTTAACTAGCGTAAGATATGTGGAAGAAATCCTCAATGATCACGTTGGTCCATTTATGGTCAATTTAGGTGAGGATGCTATATTTATGCATGACAATGCCCGACCTCATACAGGTAGGATTGTGAATGACTACCTTCAAGAGATGAACATTACTCGTATGGAGTGGCCAGCGCGCAGCCCGGATATCAACCCGATCGAGCATGCTTGGGACGAGCTAGGCAGATGCGTAAAACAACGAAACCCTCCCCCAATCACGCTTCGTGAGCTCAAAATTGCTCTCACAGAGGAATGGGAGAATATTCCCCAAAATCGTATAAGGAACTTGGTGTACAGCATGCCAAACCGCGTAAACGCAGTAATGGAAGCACGAGGAGGCAATACGAAGTATTAAAATTCAAGAAAATCGTAATAAAGTCCAAAAAATTTCATGTTTCCTATTTTTGTTTTAAGGAGAGATCAGCAGTTTTTTTCTTTAAGTAATTTTGTGTTAATAAAATGTATGGTGACTCATATTTTTTTTACTTTCATTTAAGGAGTATTACATTGTCTATTAAATACAATTTATTGCATTAACCTATCATTTTTAGTTTCCGAGATTTTTAACATTCTTTAAGTGACCCGGATTCATTGCTCTCGAGTGTATTTAAAAAAATATCAAAATATCGACATTTTCAGCATGCTAATATTTTCTTTGCAATCTTGACTAAATCACAATGAATATTAAAGAAACAACGAGTTGCTTATCACGTAAGTTCTAATCGTATGGAGACTGACGGGAATGGATTGCTTTCTTGATAAAGTGGGAGAAATAATAGTCAGTTGTAACTGCTAGTTTTGCAAACAAAGCTTTGTTTTATAAAATGTTGCCATGGAGATTTCTTGCAGTAATTTACCTATAATTACTTTCTTTTTGTTCTCATTGTCGACCTAATAACAAAGAGGAGCTCGTGGCTAAGTACTAACAGCCGCACAGGTCGATCCATAAGGTTAAGCTACGCTTGGCGGGGTTGGCCGTGGATGGGTGACCATCTTTACATAACGAGACACCTCCGTGCCTCGGAAAGCATGTTAAGCCGTTGGTTCCGGCTGCCATTTATGCATCTTTGACAGTCGTTACGGATCATCAGAAGCCCGAAAATCTGACAGCCGCAGTAGTTACTGGGTCAGATAGGCAGTCGCTCCATGTAAAATACTCGTATTCAGCTGCATCCTGTTAGACTGGAAGCCGACCCCAACATAGTTGGGAAAAGGCTAGGCAGATGATGATGTAGACCTTATAACAATAATATGAAATTTAACGGTTTTCTTTTAATTCAAATTCGAATTCTTTATTGCGGACTAAGTGTAATTTTGAAGATCTTAACTACACATAAATAGGTTCTTTAAACTTAGTGGTCTGCTAAGGCATTGCAATTTCAATTAAAACACTTTTAAGATAATGCATCGAGCATTATCTTAAAAGTGTTTTAATTTCACCTACTTTCTTTCGCAGTTTACAAAGTTCTAAAAATAGACAAACTCGCATGGATAAGGACGGGAGCAGATGAAATTTAAAATTCACAGGCAGAACCAACTCATTATCTTTCCAGCCAGCCTGTTTTCAACCCCGAGTTATTGGCACTGGCCTCCGGTGTACAGACGAGACCAAATAATATTAGGTAGTATACACCATAGACATAAGAACGTTCCGTAAAATGAAATAATTTACTTAGTTTGTGGCCAAAAAGGGCTCTTATAATGTTTACTGTATTATACTGAACGATTAATAATATAATAATAATAATAATAATAACCCCACCGCCGTATCTCTACGTTGACGCCGTGGTGGGGCTTGTGCGCTCAAAACTCTGGGACTGTTCTGGTAAAGTTTACTTTGCCGGGACGGTTCTAGGGTGAAGAGCCAGACCAAGAGAGATACAATCCAAGCCAAGGTCGCACACGCCGAGCGCTTCATGGCTGCGGGAGAGCACTAGTCGTTAGTGTGCCAACTCTGGATAATAGGGGGCCTCCAGTTTTACTTACCCTTACCACAGTGAACGCAGGGCTCTGCTGTGGTCGACTTTGTTAGTCCCTAGCTACTCGTGGGACTAATCATGATAACAAGATCAAAAACAAAAAAAAGTGTCCCGGCAAATATGCCGTCTGTAGATGATGAAACATCAACGGTTTCATCATCAGCCTCTCCGAGGTCCATATTCTCATCAATCGCATCTTCACCATCTTCATATCTATTACGTTCATCAAGATCATCATCAAAATTATCACCAACGCCAGTAGATGTTGTGGCGGAGGCTAATTTAGCCAATAACCCATCACCCACTACTGTCAAAAAAAATACGCGAAAAAAATGGAGTAAAGAAATGAACGCATTCATTTGGCGTAACTACCTTACCATCACAAACTTAGAATCTGACATTAATGCATATTTAACACCATTACATCAACTATTCATAGAAAAATTCCCTGACATGGATGTCTCTAAACAAAGAATTGGAGATCAAAGGAGAGCAATTGTGTTCAAAAAGTTATTACCTTCCACTACACTCGATTTAATTAGATTAGAAGTAAAAAATAGTATACAAACACACAATAATGATATACAACTACCGCCCGAGACACCACAGGAACCTCTTTCATCCCAAACAAACACACAACCACACTCACAATCAGAACCTAAACGCAGGATGAAATGGTCCAACGAACTCAATGAAACACTTATGAAATGTTATTTTAGAGCAACAAAGATGGAGACGGATATGACAGTTTGGCGGAAAAATTTAAAAGAAAAATTCGTAGAATGCTACCCTCATTTATCACATTTATCAGAACAACGCATATCGGACCAAAAAAGAGTAATAGTTAATAATAGTATGATTTCAGAAACACGTATCCAAACACTAAAAACAATAGTGGAAAAAGAACTATTGGAAACGGAGTCTTTCCATTGCCAAGCTGGTAGTATAATATCAAATACAGCAAATGTTCACTCACAACCACCCACAAATACACTTAATATAGATATAGAACATAATATAGAGACGTCACAAATGCAACAAGTAAGAGTAGAAATGGATGTTGATAACCTTATTGGCATAGGGTCACAAAACTTTAATACCCAAACAAATCAACAAAGAAATCTTGAAATAGATAAAATATTCACAGAAACACTACAGTATTTTAAAAACACTAGTCCTACAGAGAGGAATTACATACCCATGCAAAAGTCATCAAAAAGATTAGCAAATAATAGTTAGTTATATTAACAAAGTTATTTTACCAGAACAAGTTACCATAGATACAGAATTCAATCATCTTCAAACCATAATATACTGTGCTGCGTGGACAGCTGCTAGGGCCAACGGTAGTAAAATTTCACTGTCACCTCCTGAACATAGTAGTAGACTCCAACAAAATCGCAAGCCTAAGTGGCAAAAAAGGTTAGAAGACAAGATAGAAGTTATAAGAGCCAAAATCGGAAGATTAACACATTACATGCAAGGTCATAGGAGCAGAAAACTGATTAAAGAAGTAAACATTATATTACGAGACTACAAAACGCATACAACACATGAAGAGCCTAACACACAACTTACACAGTATCTAGACACTCTTAAACAGAAACTAACAGTTGTTAAAAGTAGACTAGATAGATATACTAATTGCACACTCCGTAAAACACAAAATAACCTATTTAGGAACAACGAAAAATTATTTTACCGAAAACTTAAAGCATCAACAACAAGCCACACTACACCAAGTAATAACACATACACAACGTGGCCGGCCCCAGACGAGTTGCAGCAATTCTGGGCTGGACCTGTCTGTCATAATACTGAAGCAGAATGGATCAAAGAAGAGGAAGCTATTCAGTCAAACGTTGAGCCAATGATTTTTGATCAGGTGAACGTAGAAACTTTCCACGATGTCCTAAGAAAGATCCACAATTGGAAAGCACCAGGCTCAGATCACATACACAATTATTGGTACAAAAAATTTACACACATACACCCACATCTCTACAATTGCATTAACGATTTTATAAAAGACCCAACAATTACACCGTCATACATTACAGAAGGCAAGACTTACATGCTCCCGAAAGACCCTAACGACACATCTAATCCATCAAAATATAGACCAATTACCTGCCTGCAAACCATATACAAGATAATGACATCGTGCATTACTCACATCATATACAAACACCTTGAAAAACAACAGATATTAACAGAAGAACAGAATGGGTGTAGGAAGTTCAGTCAAGGTTGTAAAGAACAATTAACAATAGATGCAGTAATACTTAAACAAGTCCAACGTACCAAGAATGATTTGAGCTCTATGTATATTGATTATAGAAAAGCATACGATTCAGTCCCTCACTCGTGGTTACTTAAAGTATTGAATTTATACAAGATACATCCACAACTCATAAACTTTTTAGGAACTTTAATAGATAAATGGCATACACGATTACACTTGAACACATCCGTAGGAATAATGGAGACAGAACATATTAAAATCCAGCGAGGTATATTCCAAGGAGACTCACTCAGCCCATTGTGGTTCTGTCTCGCATTAAACCCACTTTCAAATAAACTTAATTCTTTAAAACCCGGGTATCAACTCCAGTATACTCCAGTATAACTCCAGTATACAACGACTGACATACAGACTGACCAGCAACATTGTAAAATTAACCACCTGCTTTATATGGACGACATTAAATTGTACGCATCATCACCAGAGGACTTATGAACTAGCTAGTGCTACTGAACAATTCTCAAATGATATCAATATGGAGTTTGGCATTGACAAATTAATGTAAAATTAATTCAATTAAAGCGGGAAAAATGTATTCACATTCATACCACATGCAGACAGGAGACACCATAGAGTCATTAGATGAAAACGGTACTTACAAATATTTAGGTTACATACAGGCTAAACAGATTCTTCATAAAGAAATTAAAGCTACACTAACTAAACAGTTTAAACAGGTTAAAAACAATATGTCATACACAAATAAACGCACGAAACACCATAAAAGCTATTAACACTTATGCCATCCCTGTTCTTACTTATTCGTTTGGTATCATAAATTGGAACAAGACCGAACTTATACATTTGCAGCGGATTATCAACACCACTCTGACCAAATACAGAAGGCACCATCCTAGGTCATGTGTACAGAGGCTCACGCTGCCAAGGAACGAAGGTGGCGGGGGAATTATAGATATTTCTAACCTACATAACAAGCAAATAACTATTTTAAGAACGTACTTTAATACTAAAAGTTTTACATCAACTCTACATAAAGCAATAGCGTTTAATGATAAAAAACTTACCCCTTTAAATATGTTTGAAAAGACCACCCAGATTAATGAACAACAGACTGACCAACAGACTAAAATCGCAGAATGGACACAAAAGTCACTGGTAGACACCGACACGACCTTAATCAACCTAACGTCGACAAGTTAGCGTCGAACGAATGGTTAAGATGTGGAGAACTGTTCCCTGAGACAGAAGGGTTCATTATTGCGATTCAGGACCAGGTAATAGAGACTCGCAATTACCAGAAACACATAATGCGAGTTCCACAAACAGTAGATCGATGTAGGCGATGCAACAGTGCCTCCGAAACCATTCAACACATCACGGGTGCATGTAAAGCAATAGTCCAGACTGACTACAAACACAGACATGACCAGATAGCAAACATAATCCACCAAAAATTAGCCATAAAATATAAATTAATTCCCACACCACCTGTAGCGTATTATAAATATCAACCTGAGACTGTTCTCGAAAACTCCACTCACAAGCTGTACTTTGACCGAGCTATCCTCACCGACAAAACAACCCACTACAATAGACCAGACATCACGGTATTAGATAAAATTAACAAAACCGCACAAATCATAGACATAGCCGTTCCGAATACACACAATCTACAGAATACTCTAGCAGAAAAACTCTCAAAATATACAGACCTTAAAATAGAAATCAGGCGAATGTGGAGGCTAAGTAATGTAACCATAGTTCCTATAGTATTGTCAACAACAGGCGTAATACCTAAACAACTCCACCAGTCTTTAAAAACACTAGATTTACCACCCTACACCTATCAGACTCTTCAAAAAGCTGCAATATTGAATACCTGCAGGATTGTGAGAAAGTTTCTGCAAAATGACAACGAAACTTCTATGGTCACCGCACATACGTATGCAGCAACCACCACACGAACACAGGCTCATGTACAGACACACTCACTATCACCATCACAAAATCCGACTACACCATCATCACATCATCATATAACCAATTATCAGGGGTAGCACTTGGCTTCGGCCCGTACTACCCCATAAACCCGGTGCAACACCGAGATACATAAATGTATACAAAAGAAATAATAATAATAATATCCTTGGACATTTCACACAACGCCATATCGTCCCAAGCTAAGCAACCTAATGCTTGTGTTATGGTAACGAAATGGTTGAATGGTTATATACATTTTTTTTTTGTAAATACATACATATTATAGATAGAAAAACCCCCAGACCCGTAACAAATACTTGCAGGTCGTACAAATATTTGTTCCGTGCGGGAATCGAACCCGCGACATGCTGCGCAGCAGTCAATCGCTCAACCGCTGCGCCAACCATGTCGTCAAGATTCGATCGATTAAGTGTCCATGTTGGCAACAAACTGTATTATTTCAAAGTTAAAATCAATTGTATAGTTTCATTCCGATTCAGCCGTGCATCCCTATTCACTCCGTTTTATTGTAGGTACCTATTTACTCTGTGACGCAAAATAACAGACGTGGGTAATATTAGGTAAAACATCCATTTAATTGAACCTCTAACGATTCCCATCTTGGGCCCCTAAAAATATTATTAAATACTAATTATAATGGTTGCGCCTTTTTTGTGGACCTCTAATAATTCTTATTTTACGTTCCTAAAAATATTATTGAACACTTTAATATAATATGGTTGCGCCTCTTCTTGTGGACATTACTTAATTAATCTATTTTGGGGCCCTAAAAATACTTATTAGGTCTAATCTTGGGTTTATGACCTTTTCATTTTGAGTTCGGCGATCAGTCTACACCCTTTTATCATGTGTCATGCCAGTCATTTTCTATGAAGAATACCTAATGAATAGACGTAAAACGGACCCGTCCTCGTCTCACCTCTCTTCTGTGTGGCCCGCGCCTAAGTTCTCGGCCTGTGATATTAAAAAAGCGGCATAATATCGACAGGATGATCGAAACCAATGTTTGAGTCACTAGAAGCGAGAATTTGGATACCATGGCAAAGATAATGCGACAAACGGTTCTCTCTTCGCGTCGACGAATATCAATCAATCTGGATCAACGCCATCTATCTCTCACTGGAGGAACTATGTAGTTAGATTTGACAGCTTACGTTTTGGAACGTCAAATAATAACTTGGGGATGGTTAGCGTGGAGTAATGGCAACACCTAGCGAATAATCGAGTCAAATGTCGATCCGGAAGTATAATCAGCTATTGGCATTGACAGGCACTGACGTTGACAGGTAGGTTGGCTAACCTGTAAGTGGGGATAGGTGACAAGTGTGCGGTGACAGTTGAGTGAAGACACTTTGAATCGGTCCGGCAGTTTGAGTGGACGTTCGTTACTCCGCGCTAATCTTCCCGCGTTCCTTAGTTCTTAATCGAGCCATGTTTTAGGCATCCTTGATTATTTTGTATTCAGTGCGATTTAGCAAGGAATTAAAAGTATTAACGAATGTTTTGTGAGTGTTACTTCCGATGTCGCGACCCACTGAGAACGAATCCCAGTTATACTGAATTAAAATGAAAACAAAATGCCATAAATAATGTTGAGCCTCTCTTGACCCACATTTTACTGAGTTAACCCTTAAAAGTAACTGCGGCTTATACCCATAGAACCCTTTTTAATTAACTAAACAAACTTTTCTTCAAATAAATATTTTTTTTTACCTAGTTAGCCAGAGTTTTGAAGTTCCGTATTAATTAGCAACATTCTTTATTATATGTTTCTTAATCAGTTTTTGTGAGAAAATCTCCTCTAGGAAACCTGTCTAGAGTGATTCGGATTTACGCTGTAAGGATCCCGTATTGCAAAGACGGAGTTTGACGGAGCCCAAACTTTTGATCTTGTTTTTGTATTTTGAACTTTGTTACGACTTTATTCTTAATTCCGATAGTAAGAATTACAAGTCTTCAACCGCGGTTTCTATTGGAAAAAAGTCATCATTCTCTTGCCCTTATCCCAATTTATTTGGGGTCGGCGCAACATGTCATTTTCTTCCATACTTCTCTATTAGTCGTCATCTCGGTAGTCACTTCCTTCCTAGCCATATCATCTTTCACACAATCCATCCATCGTTTCTTTAGTCTTCCTCTACTTGTATAGCCATCCACATTCATACTTAAAACTTTTCTGACAACATTTTCCTCATTCCTCCGCATAACATGCCCATACCATGACAACCGACTTCCACAAAACTTTTCAGTCGCCGGTGTCACTTTCAGACTTCCTCTACTCATTCCGAACTACTGGACAACTAGACTAGCTTCTGCCCGCGACTTCGTCCGCGGAAAATTGCTATATACTGTAACTGTTTAGGCAGCGCATGCAAATAATTCTGTTTTCGGAGGTATTTCTTTCCGACTTGCTAGACTAAAAATTGCGATAGCTCGGCTAATATGTATGATATAAATATAATTTATAGCCTATAGCCCTCAGGAATAATGTAGCTTTCAATCAGTGAGAAAATGGCTCATTAGTTCCGGAGATTACCCCCTACATACAAACTTACAAATTTTACCTCTTTATAATATTAAGTATAGATCTATGAGTCAATTTTCATCCGGATCCATTCAGCCGTTCCATCTTGATAGAGTTACAAACTTCCATCCAAACTTTCGCATTTGTAATATTAGCAAGGATACTATAATAGGATAATATCCGTTTCAGTATTAGGCCTACATGTAACCCGTGCCGGACGGCGCGTATATGTTCCACGCGCGCCTCAAAGTGATGTCAGCATATGAAGGGGCCCCTTAGGGCCTAGCCTGCCGGGTAAGCGGGATTGTCCGAAAGGGTTACCGCTACCCTGGAACATAAAGGGCTACGGAAGGAACATGGATGGGTTTTAGTCAGTAAGAGTCTGACACTCCCTTCCGCTCCACCCAGAGCGGGAGAAGTCATAGGATGATTTCCCAGTCTTAAAAAAAGGCCTACATATAAAGTAGGTACGCAAGATAATAATCACGTGGATCAAGAGAGGCTCAACATAATTTTCAGCATTCTGTTTTCATTTAAATTCAGTATTTGTATTTTCCGTTTGTCGCATTACCTTTGCCACGGTTTCCAAAATCTCAGTCCTAGTCTTCTTCTTTTGTGTGGTTAGTAACTAACCTGGTGTCAGAGTTTTTATGCTGCCCATGGGCATTCTGACTCAGCTTCTCATGTTGTTGAGATATATCTCTCAGACATGCTGGTTTTCTCACGATGTTTTCCTTTACCGATTTTAAGCAAGTGAATTTAACAATACGCACATGAATCCGTAAAATCAGAGGTGCGTGCCTTGGGTTCGAATTCGAGACCTATGATTTGGCAGTCCGACGGTCCCACTACTAGGCTATCACTGCTATAAGTCCTAGTGACTCAAATATTGGTTTGGATCGCCCTGTCGATATCATGTCGCTTTCTAAATGTCACAGGCCGAGACCTTAGGCGCGGGCCACACAGGAGATACCAGAGAGGAGGTCGGGTAGCTGTCACGTATACAATTCAAACTTACCTAACAAAAAAGTCAAAACCTCTTCGAAAATCCGTTACCTTTTATATGCCGTAATTACAAACACAATTAAAAAGCCATGTGATTTTAGACATTTTATTTTTAATGATGATATTGCAAAAACGAATCTTCTCTACTTCTTCGGGTCGCTGCCACGATTGTCTTTCAAATTTAAATTTTCCAAAACTTCGCCACTTCCACAGCGATGTCGGTGACAGCGCAGAGATCACTTAGACTGCATGTTTTGGGACACAGAGGGCAGAATAGAAGGTGAAGCATAGTTTGCGATATAGTTCCACATCCACACCCAGCTCCCGTACCGTTGAGGTAGCCCCACTTTACCAGGTTGGAGTTATATCTACAAAAACGAATGAAATCTATAATAGGTCTATCTCAGTCAGCTCAGACCGAGACTTTTAAAGAGCGATTCAAAATATAACTCTTTAATACTACTACTATCTTTTTGTGTAGTAAGTAAAGTTACATTTTGAGTGGCTCTATTAAAATGAGCGCGCAGCGTCGCGTCGCGTCTCGGTCTGAGCTGACCCTAACTCGATTGTGTGATAAAAATAACCTTTTTCTAATGTTTATTTTGCATTAATAACTCATTCTGTCACATTTTATGCTTGTAATAGAAGGACCCCAAAGAATATTTTTCGACCTTCGCGTTCGTTCAGTGCACTTAGTCTGTTAAATAATAAATAAAATAAATTAATCATTTATTTGGACCGAACATTTTTATACACCTGCCAAACTGCTAGACAGTTTGTCGGTAAGATTAGCGCTCGTCCATAAAACATTAATTAATAGTAAATAATACATCATCATTCTCCTGCCCTTATCCCAATTTATTTGGGGTCGGCGCAACATGTCTTCTTCTTCCATACTTCTCTATTAGTCGTCATCTCGATAGTCACTCCCTTTCTAGCCATATCATCTTTCACACAATCCATCCATCGTTTCTTTGGTCTCCCTTTACTTGTATAGCCATCCACATTCATTCTGACAACTCTCCTGACAACATTTTCCTCATTCCTCCGCATAACATGCCCATACCATGACAGCCGATTTCCACACAACTTTTCAGTCACCGGTGTCACTTTCAGACTTCCTCTTATATACTCATTCCGTATTCTATCCATTCGCGTAACACCACACATCCCTCTTAACATTCTCATCTCAGCTGCATGCAATTGTCTTTCATTCATTCCTTTTGTGGCCCAACACTCTGATCCATACAAGATGGCAGGTCTAATCAACAATTATTAGTTAAATGTATTTTACCCGCAAATAAGAAAATACAAAAAAGAATCTATACAAATAAATACAATTTAAGTATCTGTTTGTAATGATAAAATAACAGTTTTTTACTAAATGCATAGGAGAGTAGTCAATATTAATCTGCTTAGCTTTTGCCCAACTATACTGAGGTCGGTTTTTAGTTTAACCGGATGCAGCTGAATTATCTAACATGGAGTGACTGCCTATCTGACCGCCACAACCCAATACCTGGGTAATACGATACCTCTTGGTAAAACTGGCTGTCAGACTTTCGGATTTTTGACTACCCGTAACGACTGTCCATGAATGACAGCCGTGGCCAGCGGCTTCATGAGCTTTCCGAGGCACGGAGAAGTCTCAGTATGTAAGGTTGGTCACCCCATCCATGGACTAACCCCGACAAGCGTAGCTTAACCTGATGTATCGATCCGTGCGGTTGTTATAACTTAGCCACGAGCTCCTGAGGAGAGTAGGAAAGCAGGTAATCAAAAATGTACTTTTAAAATGATTATTTGTTCCGGGTAATCTCCCAAATGGCTGAACCGACTTTCACTAACCGATACTTTGCCGTTGATGCTTTAAGGAGTAACTTATTGAAATAAATATAAAATTATTTATAGATAAAACAAACATAATACGAGGAGCCCTCGATTCATTAATCGTTGCTGAGATTTTGTCAATAATAGCACCTACACATACATTGTGATAGTATTGAACGACAGTGCTAGTCAAGCATTTTGTTGACAGACAAGGTAGGTAGGCAAACTTGTTAAACTCAACTAGGTATTTACCATCTTTTATTCCAAGCAAATATTGAAGTAAACAGAAGTTGTTGGTGGTAACAAGTCGACAAATATGTTTGCTTGCCTTTAGAAATTGAAATAATATGTAGATTAGACTAGTGCAAAATCCGAGCAAGCTGGTAAAATGCCACTTTTTTTACTGGTGAGAAATCATCAAATGTCCCCTCCCGCTCTGGGTGGAGGGGAAGGAAGTGTCAGACTCTTACTGCCTAAAACCCATCCAAGTTCCTTCCTTAGCCATTCATTTTCCGGGGTAGCGGTAACCCTTTCGGACAATCCGGCTTACCCGGATGCTTGCTTGCCTCTTGCTTCGGCCCTGACGGGCTGGCACGGCCCTTCATAATGCTGACATCTCTTTGAGGCGCGCGTGGAACATGATACGCGCCGTCCGGCACGGGCCTGGTCCTGGTCGGACGGTGAGCCACCCATTATACACCGTCCGCAGGCCCACGGCGCTGATTATTGGAGAAATAAAAATTAAAAAAAATAAAAGCGCCAATGTCACCAATAAAACAGAACGCGATCACCACATCTAAACCGCGTTCAAGAATGGGAATATAAACATAGACAGGTGAGGTGTGAATATTCCTCAGAAAATAATGACACTGGCAGCCCTTATGATACATTATGTAGAACGTACATTACTTGAGGTTTATGTGTTGACCGCGTTCAGGTTCATTGGTGAAATTCGCCCTAAGTGCCTCCAACCTTTGTCGAACTTTAAAACATTTTTCTGGGAAAGGTTTTTTGTTTTAGATTGCTCTAAAATGGTTCTTTTTTTTTATTTAACATGTGATTTGTTTTGTCTAGTTAGGTGATGTTATTTGATGACCCTTTTGTCCCTTTTGACGCGGAACAGGATGAATATTAGACAAATACGTAGTTTTATAAGTGCTTGCGCCCACTGACGACACGATACGGCTAGGGAAATAATGTAACTTAATGGTATGACAATAAAATTTAAATTGTGATGTCTGAGGACGTCCTGAAGATACCACGTCATCGTCAACGTCAGCAAGCATGTAATGATGCTGAAGACTTCCCCTGCCGTGCCGCAAGGGGGCGCTGTTCCCAGAAAAATTAAGAAAACACAATGTAATGTACATTGCGTTTCCACAGTAGAAGGAAAAAACGTTACACCACGAACTTAGGTGCACAGTCACACAAAGTAGATACAAACGCCAGCACATCAGGCTATACCCAACTGTAAAATTTTCTCAATTAAAAATGAACCTTAAGTCTTTGCAATAAAGTTGAAATACTATCAAAGAAATTTGACAGATTGTGGTAACTTGATGTGCTGGCCTCTGTACATCCAGATTACGCCGGTTATGTTTCAATCCAATTGCCATCAACCGAGCACAAATATAGGCTGAGAAATACTTTCTCAATGGAAAAACTCAATACCACTTTGCCCGACCATGGCATCGAACCCAGGAACTCGTGCTCAGCTGTAGCGCTTGCAATCACTTGACGAACAAGGCATTCAGAAGGAAATAATTAAGTAAAAAAATGAATCCAACAGAAAATAACACTTGGCAACATTGTTTTTCAAGTAAGATTAATGATGACAAGATGTAAAAAAAAAACAAATTTGTACCATCCACAATATTCCATGACCTTAAACTTTGACGTAATGAGTGAAAAGGACAGAAATAGGATTTTGGGAAAGACAGAACAGCAGGGTTACATTTTACCAGTTCATAAGTAATAACGTGTTGTTTTTGTCGTATACTCCATTTTCAACATTTTCATTTCATTTTACTCCATTTAGCGTTAGACTAAAAACGACAACTATTGTGTAATAGTGGAGGAGCCCGTGGCTAAGTAATAACAGCCGCACAGATCGATCTATCAGGTTAAGCTACAATCGCCGGTGTTGGTCCGTGGATGGGTGACCATCTTTACATATCGTGACTCCTCCGTGCCTGGGAAGGCACGTTAAGCCAATGGTCCAGGTCCCGGCTGTCATTCGTGGATCTTTGACAGTCATTACGGGTAGTCAGAAGCCCGAAATTCTGACAGCCAGCCTTACCAAGCGTTATCGTATTACCCAGTTACTGACTTGGTTGTAGAGGTGACATAGGCAGTCGCTCCATGTAAAATACTGGTATTTAGCTGCATCCGGTTAGACTGGAAGCCGACCCCAACATAGTTGGGAAAAGGCTAGGCAGATTGATTGTGTAATATTGTTGAAACTATTGCACTTAAGGGTTATTTGTATGTAAATAGTTTGCAGAATCTATTGCATTTAAAATAATGGAGTTTATTATACGAAATCACCATTATTTGTCTAATGTTAAATGGAGTATAGTTGGTTTTGGTTTTTAACTTTTTTTTTCAATAAGCTCCTTAAACATTATTCTAAATAATTATTAGGTACGGTATAATACGGAACACAATTTATTTTATTTAATGATACAGTTCAACGGTTGAATTCCGAGTAACTTTTCATGCAAAGCGGATCATTATCCTTTATCTTTCGAAACAGTTCCCTGCGAATGTATCGGAGAGAAACACAAATGATGCAGCACATTTATAACCATTTTTGTTCATATCTGGTCCAATTAGGGATAACGGATATTAAAGAAGGTAGATGCTCGTATGTTTTATTTCGTAATTTATGTGAGAAATCAAAATTCAGTGCCTGTCATCATAAACGGTGAAATACGTTTCGTGTTATTGTATGGTCAAGGTTCAAGTGGAAATAACATCAAGTGGTTTACATTCAATTCAGCTGTATCGGAGGTATTTTTTTAATTTTTTAAACATTTTAAAATATAACAAATAGTGGTGCGCCGGTGTCGGGAGCAAAGGTCCAAGCTACCGATGGTTAGGTAGCAGAAACTAGAACCTCCTCACAATGCGAGCCGTATCGAGGAGTACTGCCTTCTGAATCTGGCTCTTGATTCAACCGCCTAACGAGAGCCTCGAAAGATGTTGGTCGAGGCTTTTAGCCATCAGGCCATTGGCCGTTACGACAATCGGTACAACATTCCACATGTCACCAACCTCGTGTGCTAAGTGCATATATTTTTCTATGTAAAACACAATAGTAGAAGATAAAAAGTTGATAACTGCACTCCGTCTGGTTTTTTTTTAAATGTAAGTACGTGAAAACAGCTTGGCTTGTCGTTCGCTCGCTTATCGAGTTGGTTAGCAACGAGGCGAATCAATGTTTCCAAATTAGTCGAAATCTGAGACGAAGAGCACCAATGTTTTAACAACGTATAGAATATGGTACTACCGTCGGCATTTGGGGTTGACCACTTTCACTCTTATGTCCTTCGTATTAAGATTCAAATTTCGCCCACCACCAGTGTCCGCGATGGTATACCGTAGCGGACTGGAGTTCGTGTTTGACTTAGAGCCTCTTGGGTCCAGAATACCTTAGCTAGCTTCGTTTGTTCAGTATATGGACACGTAGCATAAATATTATGACCTACCTAATCAATATTTCGTTGAACTGGCGGTATGCTTCAGGTGCAAGTTTTTAGGGACTTTGATTGTTGAGTCACTTGTCACATGTTTAGTCGGTTATAATAGTCGTACATCCAGACATGGAAAGTCATAATGTCTTGAATTTTGATTTGCGGATCTAGCAACCATAAAATGGTAACGCGGTATACAGTGAAATACTATGATTGTTCTTTGACATCGACATTTCAACTGTCATGGATAGGTTTTAAGAAATAACGAATATCTAATGAGCTCGAATGCAAAAAGGTCTGTAGCAAAATAGATCGGATACACGTATTATTTCTGCAACTACACACATCAAAAGTGTCTAGGGATCAACATATATTTTTGCAATAACTTTTCTCTTGATTGATATTAATTTAAATTTTCTTTAAGGATTCATCAAATAAAGTGTTTTCGTTTGTCACAGTAACGATAAACCAAGTCACCTTTGCATTAATAAAGAAATTTGCCATTTTCCTAATAAAGGGATTTTTGACATTTGAACCACTAACATTAAAGTTCGAAAAAAAGACTGAAATAACAGTTTTCTTTAAAATTTTATTGGGTAACTTAAACAATTAATAATCCGTGTTTCTACCGCGAACACTAACAACACAAGAACATCGGTTTGGCATACTCAAAATGAGTTCATCCAAATCACGCTGTGGAATGGCCGCCCATGTTCGTTACAACAACAAAAAAAGGTCTTCTTGCAACTGGATACCCTCCATATTCGGCAGAGCTCTTCTCTGTAGCATATCCCATGCATGCTCAATCGGGTTCAAGTCTGGCGACTGAGCAGGCCAGGGCAGGACATTGATGTTAGCTGCGGCGAGAGTCTGTCTTACAACTCTTGCGGTGTGCGGTCGTGCATTATCATGCATTAACTGAAATAAGGGACCGATTTGCACTTGTAGAGGAACGATGACGTCAGATACAATCGTCTCAGCATAAATTTGAGCGTTGAGGTTGCCTCTGATCCAAATCAACTCAGTTCTTCCGCCGATCCAAATACCCGCCCATACCATGATGGTTCCACCACTATAAGGATGGACTTCCTGGCAGGATTTTAATCGCTGTTGGCGTCCAGGGGTTCTCCAGTGTCGTATACGTCTTGTATCCGGTCTCATACCAAAACGAGACTCATCAGAAAAGCACACGAAACGCCATTGTTCTTCTGCCCAATTTCTGTGTTCAAGAGCCCATTGATATCGAATCCTACGATTGTGCATTGCTATAGGTGGTACCCGTAGCGGTCTTCGGGAATGAAGGTTCACTTCATGCAAGCGGTTTCTGACTGTTTGGTCGCTAATTAAGTTCCCTGAAGAGTGATGAAGCCTCACGGCTAACATCATGGCGGTTATTGTTGGAGCTCTTCGAGTTAAGATTTGAATGTATCGGTCTTGTCTCCGTGTGGTGCAGCGATACCGTCCTTCATGGCGCTCAGCCACGGTACCAGTGCTTCGGTAACGTGTCCAAAGTCGACTGATAACACCTTTTTTTGTTGTTGCAACGAACATGGGCGGCCATTCCACAGCGTGATTTGGATGAACTCATTTTGAGTATGCCAAACCGATGTTCTTGTGTTGTTAGTGTTCGCGGTAGAAACACGGATTATTAATTGTTTAAGTTACCCAATAAAATTTTAAAGAAAACTGTTATTTCAGTCTTTTTTTCGAACTTTAATGTTAGTGGTTCAAATGTCAAAAATCCCTTTATTAGGAAAATGGCAAATTTCTTTATTAATGCAAAGGTGACTTGGTTTATCGTTACTGTGACAAACGAAAACACTTTATTTGATGAATCCTTAAAGAAAATTTAAATTAATATCAATCAAGAGAAAAGTTATTGCAAAAATATATGTTGATCCCTAGACACTTTTGATGTGTGTATTATTATTTCTGCAACTGCACTTTATTATTTCTGCAACTATAAACCTTTATGGACGAGACTATTTCCGATGAATAGTAATTTGTCATGCGGTTTAGTTCGTGTTTAATCGTGTAATCTCGTGAATCTATAAAACTGCAAAATTGAAACGTTTGTTAGTGGCTCATCAATGAAAATCCGTGACTGTGCATACACACATACATGATCAGTGTTGCTATTCTGTAAAAAATCTCGCCGTGATAATGCTGGTGATAGTTTAAGCAATTTATTTGTGCGAGTTTTTTCGCTACTGTAGTAAATTTTTGCATATTCAGGCATAATAATTTGGACTGTCGCCGTCGAAATCTAGCTGAATGAGGTCGGTATTACCTAAAATGTCTCTCCAGTATCTCCGTCAAACTTATGATTAATAATCTACTCTAACATAATTGGAAAAAGGCTAAGCAGATTGATGGATTTATAATCAGATCAGTTTTATTATAGCACTAAACATGATTATATTTCACTAGTACTAGCAGCCGCACAGGTCTATCCATCAGGTTAAGCTACGCTTGCCGGGGCTGGCCGTGGATGGGTGACCATCTTTCTTTTTTCTTTGATATAACGAGACTCCTCCGTGCCTCGGAAAGCACGTTAAGCCGTTAATCCCGGCTGTAATTAGTGCATCTTTGACAGTCGTTACGGGTCGTCAGAAGGTCGTAAATCTGACAGCCAGTCTTACCAAGGGGTATCGTATTGCCCAGTTACTGGGTTGTGGAGGTCAGATAGGCTGTCTCTCCATGTAAAATACTGGTATTATCTTTCACATATTTTGTTATAAGCGAAACACATTATTTGTATAAATTGTTTGAATGCTCTAGAAGTTTTTTATTCGAAAGAACCGCTTTTGTAACATTTGAGGTGGTCCTCAAATGCAGAGGAACCAAACAAATTTAAATATACTTACGATACAATACAGGGGACAAAGCGACAAAGCCTACTTCATATTACCAACAGGGTCACCCATGTCAAACGTCTAACGTCTCACGCGACAGCTCTTTTTGTGTGCAAAAGAAAATTATTTAAGAAAAAAAAATTTTTCGAATAAAATGTACCGAATTGTACATTGTAGTATTGCAAATTACTGGAGTTAAAAAAGTCAAAGACAAATCATTTAACTCAACTCAAGGCGTTATTTTAAAATTTACACAAAAAATGAATTGATTCTAGTTGCACCATCCAAAAGGTCGTTTCGTATGGAGAAGAATGGACAAGAAACTACACCGTTGCTCTTTAAAATGTTTTACAATATTTTGAATAGGTACAATCGATTTTGTATGATTCTCGAAGCCGCTGTTTAACAAAACCGCTCCGTTATGCAAAACAGCTGAATAACGTTCAGCTAGATTGTCGTTGCGTTACGTTTAGCATAACGGCTACACACGTTTGGACGTAATGAGAATGGCATATCTGCCGTCACAAGAAGCGTTTGTTGCAGTTTCTAATGCCAACATGGTCACGGTTACTAAGCTAGGGCCCCTGACTAATTGGTTCAGGTTAGGTTGGAACTGTGACCAACCTGCAAGAGCTAAGCGTGTAACCGACTCCTAAGAGCGCGATTTTGACCCAGTTTAAACGGCCAGATTTCCTTCTAACTTTGAAGATTTATAAAATTATTCCATTTTTCTATTTGCAAAATATTTTTTTTTTTATTTATATAATTTTCATTTATAATCGATAAGGCAGAAATTGATGTTAATTTTAAATTGCAAGTATTATCTTTAACCGATTTATCTAATATTAGGAAATTTTCGAATTGGTATCGCAAATAATAGTTTAAAAAAACAAAAAAACACGCTTTTTATCGAAAACCGAATTAAAAATATATTATATAGAAAAAAAAAAGTTTTTTTTTTAAGGTGTGGGTTGCATGGTTGTGGTGAAAATTATTTTAAAAAGCACACCACAAAAAAATTTAATGACATATTCACCCCCATCTTAGGTAAATTCTTCATAAGCCGGATTGTCCGAATAAGCGTGATTGTCCGAAAAGGTTACCGCTACTCCGGAACATAAAGGGCTAAGGAAGGAACATGGATAGGTTTTAGTCAGTAAGAGTCTGATTCTCCCTTCCACTCCACCCAGAGCGGGAGGGGTCATTGGATGATTTCCCACCCCGAAGAAAAAAAGGGTAATCCTTCAACAAATTGGCAACAATTTCTTTATAATTTTCTGATTTATGGTTGCCCAAGAAATTTTTAACTACTGCTTTATATGAATACCAGGCATCTTTTTCGACACTGCATGGATAAAATGATCAACAAAATTTTCATTTCTTCAGGTTCAAATTTTGTAAAGTAGTGTTATTGTTTATAAAAAATAAATAATTTTAGTTGGTCTTAAAGGTCAAAAATCTGTCCTTTAACCAGCCTTTGTTTTAAATGCCAAATAATAAATTAATTAATTAATTAAATTAACGTTTATTTCAGACAAAAAATATACAGTCCATAGCACAAAAAAGAACAAAACAATACAGGAGGCACACAAAAACAATACAACACGGAACAAAAAATTACATACATAAGCGGGGGGGAACAATCCGCCACTCAGAGCGCTGTGTATGCAAGTGCATCCAGTGACGTAGCAGCGGAGAGTCCCACCTGTCCGCGAACACGCCTAGAATGCTGTTGCGGCTAGACCTCACACGATTCAGCAGCGACGCACACTGTTTCCTTATCAGGGCATGAAAACCAGTAGTGCGCGCTTCTGCAAACATCCCTGAAGCACTGCAAAATCGTGGTAGTCGCAGCAGCACCCTAAACGCGTTGTTATATTGAACACGTAAGGCGTTGTATGTCCCCAGTGTGTAGTTAACCCACAGGCTGCAAGTGTATAGTGATTGGCAGTAAGACTTAAAAAGTGTAACTTTCACTTGAATACTGCTACGTGCAAACCTGCGAGCCAACATATTACACCGGACAGCCAACGCCCTACGCGCTCTTTCAACATCTACGTTATCTTTGAGGTCTTCGGAAACCCAATGGCCCAGATACTTAAACTGTGCGACTCTGTTTAAGGCGGTACCAGCTAAGGTGACTGAAGGTACAGTGACGTAATTTTTACCACGCCCCTTAAATACTAACAGTTCGCTTTTCTTTGCATTATATCTGAGCCCATGGGCCCCGTATAAGACTCGCAGATACGTACTAAGTGACGCAGACCTCCAATCGATGGACTCAGCAGTACCATGTCATCAGCGTAGCTAATATTGTTGACACAGACTCCGTCTATGTAGCACCCGACATTGGCACTGCTGAGCTCACCGACAAGCCGGTTTATGTACAGGTTGAAAAGCTTAGGTGAGGTCAGGCCACCCTGCCTCACACCGCACTGCAACCTGTACACATCCGAAAAAGAGCCTGCCCATCTGACACTGTTCTTCTGATTATTGTACCAGTATCTAAAAACAGATATCACTTCTGGACTGCAATCTGTCTCGTTTTGTAGCTTTTGCCATAGCTTGTTATATGACACTAGGTCGAAAGCTTTTGAGAGATCTAGAAAGCATGCATAAACAGGTGTTTTCCGATCACTGTAATATTGAACAGTCTGCTTGAGACAGAAGATGGCACTCTCTGTCGACAATCCAGCCCTAAACCCGAATTGCGCGTCATGGAGCTTGATATGCTTGCCCAGCTGTTGGTCAAGCAGGCTGTCCAGTACTTTCGCGATTACCATGGCTAACGAAATGGGTCTGTAACCTGACAAATCAGAAGCATCCCCGGTCCTATCTTTAGGTACCGGCACAACAACAGTGAACATCAATTTGTCCGGCAAGTATGAATGGCTAACACACAGATTATAGAACATGGCCAATACCCTCGGCAAGTGGCAGCCTGCATTTTGCAGATGTTCGATGCTGAGGCTGTCGTGACCAGGAGATTTACCTCTGACCATTATTTTTAATTATATTTTCCACGTCTTTGGCTGTAAACCTGACTTTAAGATCCCCAGCACTACAGTCAACATCAAGCATCTGCGATGCCGTTCCCAAAGGTGCCTCCACTTGAAAAAGTTGTTGAAATAGATTGGCAACTTTCTGTGGTTCATTTACGCCAGCAACACTCACAGGATGGCCAAACCTTGGATTTAACTGATTCGTTTCACAATGCCTATGTTCTAAGTTGGAACACAAACTATCAGCACAACCACTCATCTCGGAGGGAAAATCAATATCTCTCAATTTAACATGACATAGTTTATTATATTTACAAATTTGATATTGGTCCCTTTCACCCCATGTTACTTGATTTTTCTTAATGTCAGTTAACACACATTTGGGTTCTATCAAGCCTAAATCACACTCCAGTTGGACAGGATAGTGGTCTGACCAGTAAATGTCATAAAGAACTGACGCGCCGACCACAGTAAGCCGCGCGGCATTAGTCACAACACAGTGGTCAAGCCAGCGTCGCGACCCGTGCGCGTCTCTCACAAAAGTGTATGTGTCCGACGGCAACAGTTCCCTATCTACGCACGACCACAGCTGTTCGGCACAAAAGTTTGTTAGTTCAGTATCAAAGAGCTCACCTGGATGTGCGTTGAAATCACCCAATACAAACACTGTTTCCACATTATTGTTTTCAATTATGGCATTTATTTCACATAAATACTCAGTAAAATCTACTAAATTATCTGACGAGTCTGTAGGCATATATACCGAAAAAACTATTATAACACGGTCACAGAATTCAAGTTTTACAGCTACCAGACGCACACTAGAGCATTTTATCACCGACACCGAGGAGAATGAATTTTTCCGCCAGAGTATAGCTACTCCTCCGTACGGCCTACCCCGTAGTATGCCGGCTGAAGTATCCACGGCTGAATTACCGACTAATTCAAAGTTCTTATCGATGCTGCCAAGGTACGGGACGTCGTGGGATAGTAACCACGTTTCCTGTAAGGCTATTACATCTGCCGTCTTGCAAAGTTGCCTTATACATTCAACTGATCGAGCCACACTTTTACAATTGTAACTTACTAACTTAGTTGTACCTGTCATGATTTGGTTTGGTGACAAATGGTAGGTACCTAAGCCATTTGGTATTTCAAAACAGACTCGAAGAACTTAATGCTATTTTCGCTTGTTATTTCGCTATGTTACTTAAGGCGGATTGAGAAAAAGAAACGTAAATAAAAATCTAAAAAACCATAGCTGAATAGTCTGCGAAAAAAGATTTTGGAAGGATAAAAAATGAACGCGGACAAATGCGAAGCCCACGAAGGGTTCCGTACCAGCGTAAAATATTTAACACTATAGCTCTTGCCAGCAGCTTCGCCCGCGTGTATGTAGGAAATTATCCCACGGGAACCGTAGCTTATATGCTATTCCAAACTATGACTATCTTTGTGCCAAGTTTCATCCAGATCCGTTAAGTAGTTTTTGAGTTTATTCGTTACAAATATACATACAAATCTTTCGTCTTTATAATATTAGTACATAAAGACTAAGTACTGTAGAGCCTATGTGAAACCTTCTGTTGAACCTGGCTGGTAAATAACTGACAGCATTCGAGAAATGAATAGAATAGTTTGATAGGTTTTTGATTAAAGAAATGATGTAGGTAGTCCGTCAGTAGCCGTGCTGCTTGACGGATGTATTCGTTACAAAGCAATATAATTGAATAACTGCACGTGTGTTTATATTTCAAAGGATAGAAATCCCTACAACACATTACACATGCTCTACCACTGAGCCCCCCAAGTGAAGTCCCGCTGACCTTCACAGTACCTACTTGTTTTAAACGTCAATTGTTTTTTTTGTGCCTATTATTTGTTGTTGTTGCGACAACAGAAATACACAATCTGTGAAAATTTCAACTGTCTACCTATTACAGTTTATGAAATTATAAGTACCTACAGCCTGCTGCCAGACAGACAAACAGACGAACGGACAGACAGCGGACGGAGGCTTCGTAGTATGGCTCTGGTGGCGGCCTTCGGCTACGGAACCCAAAAAAAGAAGACAAAATGTTTTTCCTATTCTCGCATTCGATTTTCTTTTTACCTATTCTTCAGAATTTCGTTGACAAATTGATTTTATAAAATCACTGCCGATTTGAATACTTACACTTTTCGGAATGACGTCACGGAATAAAACACGATCTTCATTAAGGTACAGGAAATCAGTTTGTTGGAGAATCTCTTTATTCCATTAGTATACAGGGTGGAATTTTGTAATGCCCCCTGGAGGGAAAGTACTCTTAATACTGTAGATAGAAAATTTTACTCAAAGGAAACATTCCTTTATTTTTGAATAGAAAGAAAACTGCATTCAAAGATTTCCAAAAAATCGCTTGCCACACCCGGGAATCGAACTGACTAAAATCTGCAAAAAGTACACACTGTACTTTTATTGCCGCGATCGTTAGTATCAATTATAAGGATGAAATCTCTCGAACAAACTTGATAAATTAAATGATAGGAAAACCATGAAATCTTTATTTATTTACGAAAAAATGTAAACTAATTAATTAGTTGCTCGAAATGGGCTCCATTTTCTTGGATACACAAATGTATTCTTCTAAATAAATACCTTTAATACCTGGATTGGTACAAACGGCACAATCAGATGGCCTGCGAAATCACCAGATCTCACCCCTTTAGATTTTTTTTATGGGGATATGTTAAAAACCAAATTTACATTAAATCTTATGCGAATGTAAACGAGTTGAGAGTTGAAATTCAGAATACGATTTATAATATTCACCACAACACGTTATTAAAGGTTACAAGAAATGAATTTGTTAGAAGAATACATTTGTGTATCCAAGAAAATGGAGCCCATTTCGAGCAACTAATTAATTAGTTTACAATTTTTTGTAAATAATTAAAGATTTCATGGTTTTCCTATCATTTAATTTATCAAGTTTGTTCGAAAGATTTCATCCTTATAATTGATACTAACGATCGCGGCAATAAAAGTACAGTGTGTACTTTTTGCAGATTTTAGTCAGTTCGATTCCCGGGTGTGGCAAGCGATTTTTTGGAAATCTTTGAATGCAGTTTTCTTTCTATTCAAAAATAAAGGAATGTTTCCTTTGAGTAAAATTTTCTATCTACAGTATTAAGAGTACTTTCCCTCCAGGGGGCATTACAAAATTCCACCCTGTATATAATGCTTTGTACGCAGATCGTCTTGGCACTTGACAGTAATTTATAGTCCAAAGATGTCGACAACTTAGAGTTTTGAGTAGGTAAACTTTTCAAGAATCTAGGTATATGGTTGGTACAGACGCACAACGCACATCTACCTACTCCAAACAGTCAAATATTCCCAATTGAACACGAACTGCATGCACGTTAGGCATCACTACACAGTATAAAACAAAGTCGCTTTCTCTGTCCCTATATCCCTAAGTAGGTATGCTTAAATCTTTAAAACTACGCAACGGATTTTGATGCGGTTTTTTTAATAGATTGAGTGGTTGAAGAGGAAGGTTTATATATGTATAATTTGTCGACATATTATGCGGGCGAAGCCGCGGGCGGAAGCTAGTCTATACTAATATTATAAAGAGGTAAAATTTTTAAGTTTGTATGTAGGGGTAATCTCCGGAACTAATGATCCAATTTCAAAAAAAAATTATATCATACATATTAGCCGAGCTATCGCAATTTTCGTCTAGCAAGTCGGAAAAAAATACCTCCGAAAACAGAATTATTTGCATGCGCTGCCTAAACAGTTGTTTAAAATTGAAAGCAATGTATGGCAACCCGGTTCGCTTTAATTATTTCTTCAAAAAAGTCCGCGACACCATATTCCTACCTTTTGTATTTTAACTTTTATATTTCGTTTTATGTTTCAAAAAGTATTTTTTCGACTTACCTCTAATGTTAAAACAAGTAATTTTCCGCGGACGAAGTCGCGGGCATAAGCTAGTTTGTAATAAAGATGAAAATCTATCAAAGAAATTTTACAGATTGGGGTAGCTTGATGTGCTGGCCCCTGTACCTAACGATATATAAACATAAAACATGCAAAATAACCTACGAGTAAAGATATTTTTTTTTTAAACTAGATAAGAACGCTACGTTTTGAAGCCGGTAGCTAGGTAGGTAAGCCGGGGCTTTTCGGGGCCTCGAGGTAAGACGGACACACTCATTCTCGTAGATTAATAAATCAAGACGGTCGGAACCTTACATGGGGCTCGCAACTCCTTTTGAAGAAAATTTCTCGACGATTGCTCGACACTTCACGTGACCAGAGGAGGCTGGATTGTTCTTTGGCCAAAGAATTAGCATTCCCATTCAACGTGGCAATGCCGCCAGTCTTCTGGGCAGGTTTCCAGACGACTGCAATGCGGATGAGTAGGTACTTCGACGCCTAAGTGTTCTTTTTGTTTTAGTATTATTATTGTTTAATTTTACTAGGTATAAGTTTTCATTATGTAGAAATGGAACTAAACTATTACTAACATTATTCTATACTTATAAATAAATAAAATTGAACTGTCTGTTTGTAATTTCAACTAACTGCTTTTTACTACAAGCATGTAGGTTACACTCAAATCACATCCTCCTTTCTCATTTCTCACCTCACTCTCACTTTACGTTTTCCTTTGACTTTGACGCCTGTCACTGACTTACCATAATATTGCCAGTTGCAATAAAAATAAACTTAAGTGAGTGAGGTCAGAAATGAGAAAGGAGGATGTGCTTTGAGTGTAACCTACACGCATATAAATGAAAGTATAAAATTGTAGCATGCTGAAATATTCAGTAAAAATCTCACTATCAAAACTTATTTGAAGGGATTCGGTCGATTCTGTTAACAGTCACTGTGAAAACTTAGTGAATTGAGCTGTCGTTTCACTTAATGCTAGGGATTGACACTACCTTAAACGCACTTCATCTACGTTTTCAGGGTGAGATATTTACATAATAGCACTGCAGGTTGGATTTTACTACGACATAATTAAAACTACGACTCTCTTCGCTGAGATTGACACTGTTGACAGCTCACTTCACCAAAATGTACAGAGGCCAGCACATCAAGTTACCACAATCTGTCAAATTTCTTTGATAGTATTTCAACTTTATTACAAAGATATAAGGTTCATTTTTAATTGAGAAAATTTGACAGTTAGGGATAGCTTGATGTGCTGGCATCTGTACATGCTGAGATTTTACAAAAAGAAGAGTATAAAGGAGGTACATATCTAAGTTGTAGGTAAAATGGCAAAGTGAATAATTAAATTATTATGTTGGCACTGTATTTTCCAGGCAAGGAATACATAATTCATTTTTAAGGAAACAGGAAATTATTGTCTTTCCTTAGGTAAGTAGGTAGCTATATTAAGATGGAAGCAAAATAAAAACTGAGGTAATTTTTTGTTTATGAGCAGCAATCACGAACTAGGCTAATTAGGGTTCCGCAAAAAACGGTGTCCAAAAAAGACAAGCGATTGTCATCCACATTATCAGCTAGGATTTTTTTTCTGAGGGTGGAAAATCATCAAATTATTCCTCCCCCTCTGGGTGGAGCGGAAAGGAGCGTCAGACTCTTACTGACTAAAACCCAGCCATTTTCCTTCCTTAGCCCTTTATGTTCCGGGGTAGCGGTAACCCTTTCGGACAATCCCGCTTACCATCAGCTAGGCATAGACTGTTATTTGAAAAAGTTACTGTACGCGAAACGTTTTAAAGCTGACATTTCAATGTGAGTGTTTCAACTTGAAGACAGTTTGTACGTGGTAGTCGAGTTATTTCGGTATGCGTCAGAACCATGAATAAGAAAAAACAAATACAACATTATTTGACACATAAAACAAATTGAAAATATACGATAAGAATCGTTAGTGATGGAAATTGATAAATTATACACATATATTTTCGAGTTCCATACGTAAGTACATAAACGGAAATGATTAAGGTAGGTAGAAAGCGGGGGTTCCAGATAATCTAATAACTTTCACACAAACGAAGCCAAAGGTTTTCAAGGATAATGTTTGTGATTAATTATGTAGATAATCCCCATGGCTATTATTGAAAAAACATTGCATCTTATAGGTACCTACCTATTGCTTTGGAAAGCTCCTCTCCTCGGTTTTTTAAAGCAAAAGGTAGGTATTGTAGAGCCTTTTTTTCAGGATGGGAAATCAACAAATGACTCTTCCCGCTTCTGGAGCGGGAGTGTCAAACTTTTACTGAATAAAACCCATCCATGTTCCTTCCTTAGCCCTTTATGTTCCGAGGTAGCGGTAACCCTTTTGACAATCCCGCTTACCCGGCAAGGTACAGTAGAGCCTAGGCGAAACCTTACGTTGAACCTAGCTGGTTGATTAGAAAATAACTTCTGCTGCCCCCGTGTTTTTACCTTCTAGGTTTGGGAACCTTACACAAATATACACAGTACATTAGGTACAGAGGCCAGCACATCAAGTTAGCACAATCTGTCTTTCTTTGATAGTTTTGCAACTTTATTGCAAAGACATAAGGTTCATTTACAATTGAGAAAATTTGACAGTTAGGGATAGCTTGATGTGCTGGCGTCTGTACACGAGCTCTCCCCCTCTGTGAGGTCTAGAGTGAAGAAACCTCTGGTCTTCACTGTACATACAAGATGCAATGTTTTGGCCTCAAAGTAGTTTGAAAACATTGCCATCCTTCTGTTTTTAACGAAAGAGGGTTACAAGACTACTGTGAGGCCAAAATTAAACTTAAAGAATGGTTGCTGGGCCGGACTTACGAGGAAACAGAAAGTTTACTTTGTTGCTGAACTTAATACCCTCCACAATCTCTGATAAAACGCACAACTACACACACTGACACTCCACATTTACTCACCTCAACTGTTTTGTGTTTATACCATGTAATTAGTTTCTTCTTTCTCACATATTTCTAAATTATAATCATTATTACCAACTACCTATTTTTTGAAATTATAAATAACAATCGCGCTAGCAGAACCTATTTAAATTGTCAACTTTGTGCAGTGTTTGGGTCACCAAGATACAGGCTGTGCCTAGTTTGGGACCCGCCGCTAAATCTGTCTAAGTTTTCTGTTGGTCAGAACTTCATGCCAAGGCTATAGAATAGAGAAGGCCTAGGTCCACAGTGGGAACACTATAGGCTGATTATTCTAAGGTTTTAGCTATTACTCGGGTACTCTTATTGCTCTCAATTGGAACACGAGTTTCAAAACAGATACTGTACCTCTGCACAGTAACTGTTTCATTAATTTTGGTGCTTATTTATATCTAATTAACGTTCTATTTTAATTTACACAGGTAGAGGCAGACCAAACAAAAGATTTTTTGTGTGAAAAATGATATTACTAGAAAGAGAGTGACTACAAAGATGACGATTAATAGAAGTATGGAAGAAAGAAACATGTTGGGCCGACCCCAAATAAATTGTGATAAGGGCAGGAGAATGATGATTCACATTCAATTTTAACACATAAATAAGGTACAAACAATATCTGAAAAATAGGTAGGGCAACTTAGGTACAGACGCGAGCACATGAAGCTATCATATCCCAAACTGTCAAATTTTCCCAATTGAAAACGAACCTCACACTTTTGTAATAAAGTTGCAAAACTATAATAATAATAAAGTTCCTGACTTCTTCTACAGTATCAAAATTCAAAATTCATTTATTAGTGTGATTTTTGGTACCATCCACCTTTTCAATTTAAATATTCCCTTACACACTTGGTTCCGGCCCGTGTGTAAGGTCGTTAACTCTTAATAGAGAAGAAAAATTAAGAAACCAAATAATAATAATAATAATATCCTTGGACATTTCACACAACGCCATATCGTCCCAAGCTAAGCAACCTAATGCTTGTGTTATGGTAACGAGATGGCTGATATACCTACTACTTATATACATTACTTACACTATCAAAGAAATTTGACTGGGCTGATTTGTTTGGGGTAACTTAATGTGCTGACCTTTCTACATAATTATAATACAAAATCGATATTAGCGTTGACGTCATTTATTTACAACAAATCATTTTGCTTACAAATAATTTACACGGATATTACAAAATTCAACAGCTACAACATGTATCGGACGCAAATCAAGAATGCTACGAAGCATTCACAGCTTTAAAATATTATAAATTATAAAAATACATTTTTTTTTATTATATTACATGCCGAGGCGCCTTTGTGCCTCAGACAGCACGTTGCGCCGTTGGACCTGGCTATCATTCGAAGATCTTAAACAGTCGTTACGGGTCGTCAGAAGCCCTTCGACTGAAGGGAAGTTACTGGACCCCTTGATACCAAGGGGTCCAGTAACTTGGTTGTGGAGGTCAGACAGGCAATTGCTCCATGTAAACTACGGGTATTCAGCTGCTTCCAGTTAGACTGGAAGTCGACCCCAGCATAGAAGGCTCTGCAGATTGGTTTTGATATTATTTAACATCCTATACGGCGCAAGTATAACAACCTTATTGGAAGTTATATGTTCGAGCCATTTGGAGTTGAAACACTAGGGCCGTGGGGTCCGAGTGCTCATCGAGTATTTCAGGATATCGCCCAGCGGTTGGTCGACTCTACACGTGACCAGAGGGCTGGTCAATTTTTAGGCCAAACAATCAACATTGCCATCCAACGTGGCAACGCTGCCAGCCTTTTGGGCACATTTTCCACTGACAGCGATGGGGATTACATTTTTGACGCCCTATGAGCTCTTCCCTTTTTTACCACTTGTACATAATGGATATATTTTTTAGTTTTAGGTTGTATAAGTAGGTATATTAATTAATAAAATTGTTTTAGCATGTAATAATTATAATATGTCATTAAACATATCCTCAAAGGCATTCTATGTGTCTAAATAATTATATTGAAAATACATTTATAAGCTTTAGGCTGCCTATCCACCTAACGTACGTAAGGTAAGCGATAAAGCGAAGCTATGAAACTGTGTATTCCCGCTATGTATCGGGTAATATTTGCGCATACGAAAATCTCTTGTGGGTTAAGCAGTTTTATAAATGACTAGCTTTTGCCAGCGGCTTCGCCCGCGTGTATGTAGGAAATTATCCCACGGGAACCGTACATTTTTCCGGGACAAAAAGTAGCTTATATGCTATTCCAGACTTTAATCAATCTTTGTGTCAAGTTTCATCCAGATCCGTTAAGTAGTTTTTGAGTTTATTAGTTACAAACATACACACAAATCTTTCCTTTTTATAATATTAGTAGGTATAGATATTTTGCCTGTAACAAACATTTATATTTTTCATATTCATAAAACTTGTTTACAACGAGTATTAGACATATTATTAACTATTAATTATTTAAATATTAACCTATTGACGGCTTGGTTATATATTAATTGCCGCGCCCCCAGCGCCCAGCACAAAAATCGCCAAATAAATATCTTCGACGAATAGGGTCTTGCAAGCCCGGTTAAGCAGTAGACAACCCTATGGTTGAACTGCGAGATGCCAATTAAAAAAAAGGGTCTTGCAATGACGTAAAAACGTAAAACCGAACAAATTCTGAGTCGTATAAACACTACGGCGGTTCGGGCACGAAAACATTTGTCGTATTAATCCGACTGAAAACATTTGTCGTATTAATCCGACTGAAAACATGTGTCGCATTGATCCGACTGGGGCGGTTAAAACTAGTTAGCACCAAATCATAAAATGAACACGCTTTCGTATATTCATTAACATGTTTATAAGACAGATAATGAAGCGCTTAAGGGCGGTGCGCCAGAGTAGCCCACGAAATTCAATTTTTCTTACGTTTTTTGCAATATGCAGGTCAGCATTAGGTGTCACGTTCACCAAAACATGATTCGCGGCCGTAATAAGTACGGCTTTACATAACTACTAGCTGACCCGACAGACGTCGTCCTGCCTTAACTATGATACCAACCTACCCTACCTACCTAGGGGTATGAAAAATAGATAGTAGCCGATTCTCAGACCTACTGAATATGCATATAAAATTTCATAAAAATCGGTCAAGCCGTTTCAGAGGAGTACGGTAACTAACATTGTGACATGGAAATTTTATATATAAGATAATCTTAAGAATCATCAATACAACTCTCTAAGTTAGAATGGCACTCAAATCCCATCGCAAATCATTATTTTTATCAACAGACAACCCAACACACCATTGCGAATTGCAAAGAACGAATGAAAAATTTGACTTTCGCGGGGTACTCGTGCGCATCTCCTTTATTGAAAATCACAAAGCCCTATATTCGTTAGCAGGAAAAGTTGAGCAACTGTTGCTGAATATTGTATCTCTATCAATACCATTAGGCTGATGACTGGCTGGTCCGATACTTGCGCAAGAGGCTGCGCAATAACATTTTTTAGGAATCAAATGGTGACATGACGCGAGTGTGAGTGAGAGGACATGCGCGAAAGCTTAAAGAGCTATGTTCAGACCAGTCATAACAAATCTGCTGTAAGATACAGGGCTACACATTGCAGCAAATACATATAACAATGGCTATTATGCTATAGCAATATTACACAGACCCGACCGTAAATCGGCCTTTCTTGAGCCATTTCAGTTATATAAATCCATCAATTTTACAAATCTTATATGAACAACAATATTAAAAAAAAAACAATTGCATTCAATCACAAATTGCAGTAACGTTATTATTTTTACATTTCATAATGGCACTTCTTAAAAAAAAGGTGTTCAACTGTTTCAGTTGAACACCTTTCAACGTTTCAGTTGTTTCAGTTGTTTACCATTTGAACACCAGAGCATAACGCGCGATGGCACGCGCGTGCCATCCACGCCAAGCTATAAATTCATTTCTTCTTTTTATCATGAATTTCCCAATATCCATGGTGTCTTTTAATTTGTTTCATGTCATTAAATACGTACGAGAGCTTCAATTTTTATATTGATACCCATCTGTTGAAAAGGTTAACACATTGAAATAAATTTACTATTATTACGAAATGTAATAATAGTAAATACTGAAAAAAAAAGGTGTTCACCTGTTTCAGCTGCTAAATAATAATAATATTTTAGAGATCCAAAAAGAACATAGTGATAAAAACGACTTCCTTCAAACCAGTTATTGTATTTGGAGTTTTAAGCACGATTAAGTTCTTAATACAAAATTGGCAATTTCAACTTGGGTTTCGTAATTACAACTTTAATATAGTCGAAATACAGTTCAACATTAATAATTTGGTTCGATGACTAAAGACAAACCTTGTTTTGTAAAAAGGCAGTTAAAGTCTAGCCACACTGAGGGAGCAAGCTTGCGGGCTGCGGAATGAAATTTGCTCGAATTCCATAGAGGCGTTAAAACTGGTGCAACAGAAATACATGATTTTTAGTAATTAAAGCACATCCCACATCCTGCTCACTTGCTTGATTCAGTTTGGGCAGAATTAGATTTTCATAGAATAATATCTCATGTCACACTATTTATAATTTATTTGAAACATCATCTTCTTTTTTTTCTTTATCGTGTGGTTAGTGGCTAACCTGGTGTCAGAGTTTATATGCTGCCCACGGGCCTCTGAAACATCAGGATAACTCATGACGTGTTTAGTATAATAGAAGCCAGACCATAACTATTATTTAAAACACATTTAATCATTCAGAACCGCCATTGCCATTTCTTTAGATATATTATCTGACATACTGTTCCGTTTCTCAACATCTTGTTCGTCACTTGACCACCAGCTCTCATCATCATCTTGAATAAAACACAAGAACAAATCATCTTCATATGTCGGAAAATAATACTCCGGTTGATCCCACTTTTCCTTGCTGAGAACCCAATGATTTAATTCTTTTAAGTGTTTCTCTAAATTCTTAGAGTCGTCAAATTTCGTTTCGCATGACATGCATTGTTTCATGTGTATCTGACGACGTATGTAGTTGACAATTTTGACTTTGCGATAAAAGTCCATACCATCCGTAACTTTCAAGAATGAGAACTCGTGTTGATGTTCCATGTGTTGTAGAATTCTGTCGTAATCTTTTTCTGTATGTTCGCATAAAAGGCAGGTGATTAATAAACCATTCTCCTCGGTCCAGTCTGACCAATCTGGATCACTGTCTGCATTAGAGTCATTATCAAACTCCGAAGGTTTTTTTGTAGGTTGATTTTTACTAAGTCTGTAATGTTGTTTGTGCTGTTGCTTATCACCTACGTAATTAACTAAAAAGTATTTGTCATACTCCTTGTTCTCCGGATTGATCCTCTTGTGTCCCTTTTTACGCATATGCTCTTTGAGTATTGTCCGATCTTTGAAGTTTCCTTCACAAAAAATGCATTGTAATTTCTCCAGTTTCGTTGCAATTGTGTTTATTAGTTCGTCAATGAATATCAAGTTATCTGGTTTAGCAATGTGAAAGTTGTGTTTCTCATACAAGTGATTGAGATAGTTGGCTCTAGTTGTTGTTGATATGTTTCGGCAAAAGAGACATTCTCTCACATAGTTTCTATCTTCACGTTCAAACTGGTGTCTTTCTAACAGCTTTTCCAGTCTTGTTTGCTGCAGATTAGAACGTAGTTCTTTATCTTCTGGATGGACATCACTAAGTAAGAAATATTCCTCATTTTTAGACTTTGTACCATCCGGTTTGGAGTCAAGAAGCATTGTTGTGCAGTAGTATCGCAGGCTATGATCTGTAATTAAAGGAAATAAAAATTTTATCAGTAAAAGAAAGATGGCCGATCCAAATAATTATAAATGAAGTACTATGATGTAACTTGTTAACCTGTAACTTGTAGTGAACGTTAAATTTTAACCGCATCAGTTCTTAATGTTATATCTACTTATTATACACATAATGAAGCTTAATGCATAATAAGTTTATAATGTTCCACAGCTAATGGGACACAGACTTCCTCTCTGTGCGTAGTGGTAGCTCTTTCTATTTTAAGAAAAAATGCACAGAAGTAATTTTAATTTTCTACAATAAGTTACTAGTTGGCAGTTATTACAGAGTATTCATAGATTTTAGATATATAATTTTATCAACAATAATTTGAGCTTAAAATCTTACAGTGGACAATACTGACATTACCTATGTAAACAGTAGCCTTATGCACTTTTAAGTACATCTTATCTCCATGAATATTATGTGCTTAATTGCCAATTTCTATGCATATCTTGTTCTTTCTTTCTTTTTCTTGTGGTTAGTGACAAACTAATGTCAGAGTTTTTACACTGCCCATGGGGCTCTGACTTAGCTTCACATGCCGTTTAGAAATCTCTCAGGATAGTTTCCTTCACCGTTTTTTAAACAAGTGATAATTATACAATACGCACATGAATCCAAAACGTCAGTTGATCGTACCTTGGGTTGGTACTCGAGAGTCGAGACAGTCTTGGCAGTCCGATGGTCACACCTCTAGGATAGGCTATCATGTCTTGTTAATTGTTAAGATCCAAAGTATTCGCTTTAGGAGGATGAAAGGTGTACTAAATCTAAGCAATAAACCATAAACTAACCTTTAAATCTCAATCGCCAATATCGCATGTATTCCTGCAGGTCTGCGATTTGGTTTACATCGGCTATGACAAGGCGGTGTTCCATAAACAAATGAGTTAGTAACTTCTTCTCATCAGCCGGTAAAATGAAATTTTCTTTGCACAAAACACAAGAACATTCAAATAACTCATCGCTCTTGAAAATTGAAGGATTTTCGTTCTTCTGGTGAAGTGTTAGCGGGCCAAAGAACTCTTTTTCTTTCACTGACATTGTGGTATTAGTTTAACAGTATTATTTTCTCTTAGTGTCAATAAACGACATACAATAATAAAATTACTTAGAACACAGCAGTCGAAATCGAAACCAAATCGTAAAGTTAGTTTGACGTTGACGTTATGTTTGACAGTTGGAGCAGGACAATGTTGCCATCCACATAATTTAAATAAGGTTTCTTTATTTATTTAGTCAAACAGCTATACTGTCAAAAAAAGGACTTAGATATTGTTCTAATCCAAAAAGTTTTCTAATGTCCATAAGATAGCTTAAAGCATTTAACCAAGATAGTTATACATTCGCAATCAAAGGTATGGATATGGGTAGACTTGTTACTTGTGTAAGGTTTATGATTTCAAGTAAATTATTAAAACATTTTATAAAACTAAATAATATAATTATAATCGATAAGAGGAATCGATGTTATAACGACACTGGGCGAGCGCGGGCATTCAAGTCACGACAGCTGTACTGGTCGGTCGTGCGCGGGCGTTAGGATTTGAATATTGTATTGTGTAGAAAAGAAGTGTTGCAAAATATAGAAAGTTGTGCTGTGATTGGAGTTTTATTACAAATCAGAAGTGGTAAGTACATGCTCACATTTATATAAAACTTGTACGGTTGTACTAATACGGACAAAAAAAAAAAAGTATGTACACATAAATAGGTATAACTAATAATAATTGCAATTAGTGTCGAGGAATATTAACGTAACGATTTATTCGAAACACTGTTTCAAATTACAGTTGTGTATAATTTAAAAATAAGAAAACCGTTATTTTGTTTATACTGATTGATGCAGTTTTTAAATGTTTATGCTATTTTACAGTATATTTTATGTGTATTGCTGCACGACGACTATGGATCAGGTATTATTAGGGCGTAGTTTCAATCCATTTGTTATAGAGGTCCGTTGATTCAATGAACACTATTTAATGGTATAGTAGGTAGGTAGTATCTTTGTTTTCGAGGGGATACGTTTTGATTTATGCTAATATACTCGTTTTGAATGAAAGTTACTGAGTTTACCTGAGTTGTAGCAAGAACCTTATGACCTCAAGGGTCAAGGTCAACTTTTCGCCACCTTAACGTGCTCGGTGTAACATGTCATGGGTTACAAAGGGGAACATTTTTTCAATTATTTTTACGCTAGTACGAACCGTTTCCGAGTTACGTCCTGTTTTTCGTTTTTATTAACAAATTCAAACCGATTACCGTTTCCGAGTTATAGACAATGGAACCTTCTGGGAGTCGTATAAGCCGCCGTTTGGAGACGCCTGAACAAGCCGCATCGAGACGCAATGTTGACGGCGTCAGACGGAGTCGGAGTCGACTGCGCAGTGAGGCGCAAGGAGGACACCGAAGCCACACTCGCTATCGAAGTCGCAGCTCAGATCGTCACAGCGGACGCAGTAGGAGCATCAGGGAGAAGGAACGCGTGCTGGAGCGGGAACGAGGCAGAGTCAGGCGCTTGGAAGAGGAAATCGATCGGGAGCGGAGTCGTTTGCGAACCGATTCGAGACCACGTGGCCACTCAAGTCTGGACGCCGACTCCAACTGGACTGCAGCTATGCGGCAAGGGGAGCAGCAGCCCTCTACAGTGAACCACCAGCACCGTGAACAGGATAAGGAGGTACCCACTTCTCGTTCTTTTCGAAGATCGGGAAGTCCAGCTTTTTCCGTGAAGGATTTAGTCGATATTTTAAAGTCTTTTAAACCATCTCAGCCATCTGCGGTTGCGCACAGTTCACATAATTTGAATCACAAAAACATATTACCTGATTTCGACCCTTCATCAAAGAATCAGAGAACTGACATTTGGCTACGAAAAGTGAACGAATGTGCTGCCGTTTATGGGTGGGATGACAAAACTGTTGTTCATTTCGCGATGCAGAAACTGCAGGGATTGGCCAAAATATGGTACGAGGGGTTGAATTCTATTCTTTTTAATTGGTCAGAGTGGCAGGAAAAGCTTTTGACTGCTTTTCCATGTGAGGAGAATTATGGTCAATCCCTGGAGGATATGTTGAGACGTACGAGTAAGCATACTGAGCCTATTGAGGTGTATTTTTATGAAAAGTTAGCCTTGTTGAACCGGTGTGACATCGTTGGCAAGCGTGCCGTTGATTGCCTTATACATGGTCTGGCCGATAAAACGCTGAAAACTGGTGCCTTGGCGTTGCGTTGTACTCATCCTGACCAGCTCTTGCAGTTTCTCATGAGTAACAAAGATTTAGCACAAACGTTTCTACCCTAGGATCGTACCAACGTTAGGAGTAGGTTAGTACAGGACGCTAATAAACCCTTAGATAATAATAATGCAGATGGTAAAAAGATTAATCACACAGCAGCTAATCCCGGTTTGATCTGTTACAATTGCAAAGAGCAGGGTCACCCTTTTATGAAATGTCCCAAACCTCTAATAAAGTGCCATAGTTGTCAGAAATTTGGCCATCGGACTGAGAATTGCAAATCGAAGCTAGAAAATAAAAATAACAATAAAAATGAAACTGCGCAGAAAACAATTTGCATTTCTGCTTTAAATTCTAACTCGGTAAGTACATAAAAACAATAACGATAAACGGGTTGCAAGTTCAGGCATTTATAGACTTTGGAAGCGAAGTCTCCCTCTTAATAAAGTCAATTATACCTACCTTGGGGCCCGAGCATGACTGTGAATTGACACCGTTGAGGGGATTCGGGAACGAAATTGTTAAGTCTGTCGGAAGTGTTAGAGCTGAATTAGATATCGATGGCGTTAAAGCCGAGGTTAAGTTCCATGTAGTTGATGACAAATATTTGGAAATGCCTGTCCTTATTGGGCAGTCATTTACCGAACAATCAATTTATCATTTTGGAAACGAATTGCCTTTCACTGGTGCCAAACTAGACGCGCAGGACACTTAAGAGCTCAAGGTCTTGGCTTTCTCTTGCGTTGACGTATACGGTCCGGCGACTGTAAGGGCTATAACGGAACCATGGATAGATAGCGATATTGTTATAAGTAGTAAGTTCAAACAGCTAATCAGTACTTTTCTAAAACGTGATTTAATACCTCGAGTGGCACGGTGGTGGCTGTTGCTGCAAGAGTTTCAGTACACCATCGAATATAGGGCGGGCTCCAAAATGTCCCACGTGGATGCACTATCACGTAATCCCATTCCGGACAGTGAGACTACTGATGCATTAGGTCAATATCCGACGGTAATGTCCATTAGTAGTGATGACTGGCTCTAGAGTCTGTAATTAGCAGATTCTGAACTGTGCCGAATCAAAGTCATTGTCTCCTCGGATATTGATGCTGATGGCTTAAAATATATCAAAGACAATTATTTAATTAAAGACAACCAACTATATAAAATTATTGACGGTGATGACAGTAACGTTCGTTGGGTTGTCCCAAAGGGCGCGAGGTGGCAGTTGTGCCGACTAAATCACGACGATATTGGGCATTTCGGTGCGGAGACCCTTGAACGGATTAAAAAGTCGTATTGGTTCCCTAAGATGTCTAGATTTATAAAAAAGTACGTTCAGGCTTGTGTTCAGTGCGCTTACGCGAAGACAACAACATAATAACAATACGAGAGGAGGTCAAGGATAGGTTACGGGATCAGCAAATAAAACAAAAGAAATACTACGATAAGGATAGGAAACCAGCGCGCAATTACAAAGTAGGTGAATTAGTCAAAATTACTAAAGTGGCTTTTCATAACGAAGGCAAGAGTACTTAGCTTATGCCGTCTTACATAGGGCCGTATAGAGTTGTTAAGATTCTGGGAAATGAGCGTTACAAGCTGGCAGCAATACCGGGCTTAACAAGCACTAAAAGTAAGCGCAATACAACGGTAGCTGCCGATCGAATGTTACCCTGGGTCCACCTGGCTGCACTTAAGGTTAATAGTCATTCAAATGATGAAGATGTTAACTATTCTGCTTCTGAGGTTGAGGAATAATGTTTTGTTTATTTTATAATTTTCCGTTTTTATGATTGCTATGAAAACAAACTGAATGTTAACTAGCAGTTAATTATATTGTTCAGCTAGATAACTATAATTTATAGTTACATAATGAATTAATTATAACCTGATCTGTTACTGTTGTATTATCTTGAGGTTTTTATTTGTTGGGTTTTTATTGTGCTTATGTCTTATGAATGATGTTAATATTATATATTTAAATTTGTAACTGTGTGAGGTTTACCTACAGTAATTAATTGTTTTTGTTGGACCTGTATATGTTGTGATGATTTCCTTGCCAGAATTGGATGGGTTGGCATGAATTTCATCATAGCTTATATGGGTTGGCAAGAACTGTGCTTAAACGGTGGCCAATCTTGCTAGAATTGGATGGGTTAGCAAGTATTGTGTTTAAACGGTGGCCAATCTTGCTAGAATTTGATGGGTTAGCAAGTATTGGATTTGAACGGTGGCCAATCTTGTTAGAATTGGATGGGTTAGCAAGTATTGTGTTTAAACGGTGGCCAATCTTGCTAGAATTTGATAGGTTAGCAAGTATTGGATTTGAACGGTGGCCAATCTTGCTAGAATTGGATGGGTTAGCAAGTATTGTGTTTAAACGGTGGCCAATCTTGCTAGATTTTGATGGGTTAGCAACTATTGGATTTGAACGGTGGCCAATCTTGCTAGAATTTGATGGGTTAGCAAGTATTGGATTTAATTTTTGCGAGAATTGGATGGGTTCGCAAAATATTTTGTTATCGTTGTTTATTGTACAGCAAAATTACTGATAGTTATTTGAAAAGAATTGCTGACTAGCTGATTTGTTGAAATTGTATGTATTTTTTTTTTCCCCTTGGCTATAAATGTTAAAGGTTATGGATGTTCTCTCTCGCCGAGTGTAAGGTTAAGGAGTGCTGTCCAGCCCGTGTATGAGGACATACACGAGGTCAGGATGGACGAGTGTAAGGTTTATGATTTCAAGTAAATTATTAAAACATTTTATAAAACTAAATAATATAATTATAATCGATAAGAGGAATCGATGTTATAACGACACTGGGCGAGCGCGGGCATTCAAGTCACGACAGCTGTACTGGTCGGTCGTGCGCGGGCGTTAGGATTTGAATATTGTATTGTGTAGAAAAGAAGTGTTGCAAAATATAGAAAGTTGTGCTGTGATTGGAGTTTTATTACACTTGTTCCGGGTGAATTTAAAAACTGATGAAATTCGGGCATTTCAATTATAACCCTTAATTCAAGATCTATCCAGGATTAAGTGAAGTAAATAAAACAATAAAAAATTACAGAAAAATTCTATAATTGGCCTTAAAATTAAGTAGGTATCAATATTTTGTAATTTCTAAGGAATCGAATATGGCGCTCGCGACGTAACGAGAAATTGAAACATAACTATCTTTTTTTCTTACTCTTCCACTCAAAGTATGAAAGTTCATATTTTAAGTTAACAAAATGGGGTATAATAAATGCATGTGCACTGAATTTCAAGTTTACAGCCCGGACGAAATACTGACTATTAAATGGTAGAATGTGCATTAATAGTCAAGTGATTTGGTTATAAAGATCACTCGAAAGAAGTTGGTAATTCCATACTTTTGCTTGGGAGTGTAGCTGGATGGATTTACTTTTTTTTAAGATCCATCGCATGGATAATTATTATGGATAAGTAGGTACCAATAAAAAGACACGTCTGTGTCTCAGAGCATTGAATTTGACCAGATTGTGGTCGCCCTACTGGGAAAGAGAAATTAGGTCAAATTCATTCGCTCTTACTGAGAACTACCTCAGTAAGAGCGAATACGTGTCAATGCAATATTAAAGGACATTTCTTGCGTCATAAACATCACTTTACTCAGTTGTATCCTGAAGAATGTGATATTTCGTTATACCTAATGAAAATATCAGATATCAATTTGATAGCTTAAAAACCTAACAGTAGTTAATAAATACTGACCTTCTTTTACTTGGGTAATTGATACTGGCCGAATAGTAGAAATTGGCTCAATTGCCAAAAATAAAATGGCGTTGTCTCGGTATGGTATCCCGTCAGGTTAATACTTACTATACTCTTTGGGTATCCCAAGTCTTATTATATTACTCTTTGGTATCCCAACCAAAGTAACTGTCACAAGAGCACGCGATCGTCGTCGCGTGTCCATTTTGTTTGGTGAACCTAAATGAGCCATCGCTCCAACAGTGAGTGCCTGCTGGTTTTCTGAATAATTCAATGACAATTTTGTTGTGAGTGCAACGAGCGCGTTTTCACGCGACCGATCGCTTTGGTCAGGACACTGCGACCCAAAAATCAATAGGTTAAAGAAAACAATTCTGTCATTATTGGTTTTTATTTAATTTGTCGATTTTAAACAATACTTATTTTAGCAACTCGTATTTTTATATACATACAAAATAATAGGAACTTACAGATTTCGTATTTATTACTTAAACGTAACACAATAATTACTGTTTATAAAAATGTTGCCATAATTTTAAGATTTATTTTACGTTTACGTTTTAGCTAACTATAACTGTAATTAAAAAAACTGAAGAACATTATTTAACATGTACAGAACCGTTCACATCAGATTATAAACACACACTTAGCAGATCAGATTACACAATAATATTATCTGAAATGTAACTAATATAATTTAGAATTAGAACTTTTCTTGCAATTTGCAGGTCAGCATTAGGTTTTGTGTAGATCAGAACATCATTCACAGCCGAAGCAAGCAGTTATTTACAGAACTGTAATCATTAGAAATCACCTTCGTGGTCAATTATTCTCCCGCGGTATAACTGTATAAGTCTAAGTGACGAAGAGAGCAAACATAAAATGTACTGGATTTGACAATGTTTTAACCTCTCCCCATTACAAACATTCACAAAAATAGTTCACGGACAATACACTGAACTGGACAGCACTAATTCATTATTTTTATTGGTTATAATGATAGGAAAAATCTTGATGCTTTTCCGGTTGTTATATTACTATATAAACTTATAGTACAAAATTGTTAAATAATCATTGACCTAATAGATCTAGTTTGCAACAACTAGGTACCTAAAATATTATAATGTAATTACTTACTTATATTAATAATAAATATTTACAGTTTTTTTATGTAATACGTTGTTTTCATATTACCGCGTCGGCGCCACCGGCGCACACTCGAAACGACAGTCCATTTCATGTGACAGTTCAACAATATTCATTGCGTTATCTTTGCTGTACAGACGTATTTTTCAAACGCATGAAGCAATGGTTGTTGTTGAAGTGTCAAGATACAAGGGAATCACACCTTATGAGCAAGGTTTATCGACATTACAATAGTCGAACTGAATTGGTTAATTTTGTTTTAAAAATATCATCAAGTAATTTTCTGCAACAACGTAATGTTGAGTACCTACTTAACTAAATGAACTCGTTTAGAACAAAAACTTGAGAGGTAGGCTTCCTATCAAGGGACACCCGGATGGAACGAAGTTCCTTTCGATTAATTAGTGAAGGAATTATAATAAAATTTTATTTCTTTTAAGTTACAATAATTAAAAAAATCTAATCTAAAACTATTGATTAAAAAGACATCATATTTTACTCAATAAAAAGTGTCGTTACAAGTTTTGGGCTTAATTTCCGTCTTTATTCCCTTTCGCAACGCGCGATAAGCAAAAACAGGTAAAATTGCTGACGTGCCAAAATGTACAGAGGCCAGCACAAATCAAGTGACTCTAATCTTTCAAATTTCTTTGATAGATTTTCAACTTTATTACAAAACGATAAGGTTCCTTTTCAATTGGGAATATTTGACAGTTTGGGTTAGGTTGATGTGCTGGCGTCTGTACAAGATTGCTGTACCTGTGCTATTCTGTAAAAATCTCACTGTGATAATGTAAGTGAAATTAGTACATATAAAGTGAGCTGCCAATAGTGTCAATACCTAACAACAGGTGGAATGACAGCTTATTTCACGCTCACTTCACCTAAGTTTTCACGGTGAGACGTCTACAGAATCGACAGACTGTAGGTACAGACGCCAGCACATCAAGCTATCCCTAACTGTCAAATTTTCTCAATTAAAAATGAACCTTATGTATTTGCAATAAAGTTGAAATACTATCAAAGAAATTTGACAGATTGTGGTAACTTGATGTGCTGGCCTCTGTACTACTCGTGCGTACCTACATCACTAAGTCCAGCAACGGGTGCTGGGCTAAAATTGCCGGTTTAAGGAGAATTGTGCAGGCAACCCTGGCGCTTCCCCCATCCCCCAAGAGCCTCCCGCAAAAGGAGCCTCGCGACACTAATGGAACAATATTTGAAACTTCGTTCAAATGGTTCTACCGGAATCTCGTCGCACTGTCGCGGTGTAGCTTGGGCAGATGTTCTTATCGCAAACGTAAGTTGATTCAGAAACAATTTTGTTCTTGAAGGCTGAACAGTCACGAGCACCAATATGTATACACTTAGAATCACTCAAAATGTTATAGAAAAATCGATTTTCTCGAGGAATAACGATAACTTTGTGATAATAGAACTTTTTTCATATTAAGTAGTAGGTATGGGTTTCCAAATACTATGTCCGTAACAACATATAATTATAACAAATGCAGAAGGAGAAAATCACTTTTTAAAGTTGCTCAGTGTATACAGATTGGTGCTCGAGACTGTACATACCTATAAGTAGGTATTGACTTTTTAAAACGCATCGTATCCGATCCGAATGCGTCGCAATGTGCTTGACACTTTGGACAAAACTGTCTTCATCAAACATTCAGAACAAGCGAGAATATAAATACTAATTTTTATAAGCATAGTAGTAAAACCACAGATATAGATAGACATAGATAACGCAAGAGCAACTACTTCGCGTGCCTAGCTTACGTACAAAAATCGTAAGTGGTCACTTTCGCGCTCAGTCTGCATCGGAATACAGCGCTAGTCGGATCATCATACATCACTAAATAGTGCTTGTGACGTCATAATAGGTAGTCAAAAAAAGGCACGCTTGGTTTTCGATCATCATACATCACTAAATAGTGCTTGTGACGTCATAATAGGTAGTCAAAAAATGGCACGCTTGGTTTTCATTCAGATCGTGATACTTGCGTTATCTATGTCTATCTATATCTGTGAGTAAAACACTCGTATCCTTTTAATCGAAACGAAAAACGAAACGTATTTTCTTACTTTCTTTATTCTATTAATACTGTTACCAAAGGAAATTTTGTTACGCAGGAAAAATGTATGCGAGATTTCCCACCACAATTTGTTTTGGGTTTATGACATAAATCATTGTCTTATATCATTGAATTGCTTCCCTTAGCCATTTACGACCAACGGTTGTTGTTACAAAAACATTTCAAGTGTTACCATAGACTTTTATAACACGTTTTTTTTTTATATGTCATAACTCTAAGGTATGAATGATACCATAAATCAAGAATCACCTGGCATATTATACTTTTATATGAATTATTTTTCAATTATCATTTTTATTGTTTTCATACAAAATAATTCAACAAACTCAAAACACGAAATCCGAGTTGATATGTTCGAATCTATGCATTTTTGGACCACATATTGCAGGACTTTTTGTAGTATTTTTACAAGAACTTAACCATAGAGTTAAAAACCATTAAAAAAAAACCTTGTGAGCACCAATATTTTTGTTCAAAGTTTTGCAAAGACACTTTGCAAAAAAATACTGGCATGCTGGGCAACAATTTCTGCTAAAACTTCTATCTGGCATACATTCTCTCTTTCATAACAAAAAGGGACGTCGCAGTTAATCCTCTTTGCAAGAAATCTTAGTATCCACATACAGGGTGTTGTATGGCACTGAGTAACCTTTATTCGAAGCGATCACTTGAATGGCGTACTTCCTCCCAGCCTTTAATCCTCCAATTTTCTGCATTATAACTCTGGCCCTGAAATTAAAATCGTTTTTCAGTCTGTGAAATTGTCGTATTTGGAGCCACAGTAGAGATAACTTAGGTACAGAGGCCAGCACATCAAGTTCCCCATTCTGTCAAATATCTTTGCTAGTTTTTCAACTTTATTACAAAAGATAACTTAGGTACAGAGGCCAGCACATCAAGTTCCCCATTCTGTCAAATATCTTTGCTAGTTTTTCAACTTTATTACAAAAGCATAAGGTTCATTTTCAATTGACAATATTGAAAATGAACCTTATGTAATGAAATATATAATTTGACAGTTTGGGATAGTTTGATGTGCTGGCGTCTGTGCATAGCATCACGCCTGTATGTCTTCGAAGGCTTAAAGTAGAGGTATACCCACTTTCGGCAGTAAACACACTGGCAATAACACAGCTGTGTGTTTTCTGTTCTATACCACAGTGCCTCGCACACGCATACGTGCTCAAAACATTTTCATCCATTCTAAGCTCAGTGCCTTCATCACAAATATGTTTTTGACCCCTTCAATTATGCTGACATCTCTTTGAGGTGGGCGTGGAACACGAACGCGCCGTCCGGCACGGGCCTGGGCGTGATCAGACAGCGAGCTACCCATTATACTCACGGTCCGCAGAACTGGCAAAAAGCCGGAGTCTGGATTAACTGCTGTTCCCTTATAAAGTCTTTATATGGCACGTAGTGTGTATGATTGTATAAAGAAACTACTTACGTCTTTTGTGCATGGTTGACGCATTGACCTTTAACCGCTTTTCGAGTAGACCAGCAACCGTATGTTTCTCCACTCATAGTTTCACGAGCCAGGATACAATATCTGAAGAAAAAAAAATACCATTGATTTTTTCACATAGTCCATCCATCGTTTTTACTCCTGGCGAGTTCACATCATCTGCCTAGCCTTTTCCCAACTATGTTGGGTTCGGCTTCCAGTCTAACCGGATGCAGCTACATAGTATTTTACATGGAGCGACTGCCTATCTGACCTTCACAACCCAGTAACTGGGCAATACGATACCCCTTGGTAAGACTGGCTGTCAGATTTTCGGGCTTCTGACGACCCGTAACGACTGTCAAAGATGCACAAATGACAGCCGGGACCAACGGCTTAACGTGCTTTCTGAGGTACGGAGGAGTCTCGTTATATCCTGGCGAGATATCAACACATTTATGAATTGGGTTTCCATCAGCGATCTCTTACCTGATGACATCGGTAGCGTTATGAGCGGCTGGCAAGAATGCTACGTCGACGGACCTGCAGGATCTTATTTGTCGCAGTTCCCTGACGTAGGCACCGTCTTCAGTTAGCTCTGGAGTGTTCACACCCCATCGTGTTGTAGATGCTGTCAACTGAAATGATTATTTATTATTTACTAGCGTCAATGTTTGAAAAAATTTCATACAAACTTCCACCAACAATTTTACCCCTTTAACGGGGGAGTTTCCTATAATCCTACTCACAATCTACCTCTGTGCCAAACTTCATTTTCGTAGGTCTATACTCTATTCGTTATAACATTAGACAAATTAATAACGGTTATCACCCTTTCGTGTTTTTTATATAGACGTATATTAAACTCCGTTATTTCACGTTAAATTAAAAAACAACTGTAAAGTGCACTTATGTCAACAATATTACACAATAACTGTCGTTATTTAGCCGTTATTTTTCTAATGTTATAATAAACGGAGTATAGTTGTTGTTAAAATTTCGTGTTTAATCTGTGAGTGAATCTATCAACCAGTGACCTCTCGCTTTTATCAAGAAGATGGTTCATTTTTATATTTTTAGGTCACTCGTAAGACTGGAAAGAGCGGAGTATTCATTTCAGCCACGCCGACTATTTCACGTAGTCACGATAAATGACCAAAAAGAAAAATGGAAATGGTCAGAGGCCAATGGGCAGCTTAGAAACTCTGACACAAGGTTAGTCACTAACCACACGAAAAGAAGAAGACGATAAATGATCACTATCATCATTTCAGTCAAAAGACGTCCACTGCTGGACATAGGGCTCCCCCAAGCACCGCCACTTCAACCAGTTCTGTGCTTCCCGCATCCAGCGGGCTCCTGCGGCCTTTACAAGTTCATCGGTCCACCTTTTGTTGGAAAAGACCTTCCAACGCTACGTGTTCTGCTACGCGGTCCCTACTCCAAAACCTTGGGGCAGGCCAACCCCGTGGGCAGGCCAAGCAAATCTATCTAGCTATCGATTCCATTGAACACTTGTTTTGTTCACGAACAGGTTAAATCTACTTACTTCTATACCAACGGCCACATCCCTATCCCATCTGCTTGGCACAACTTTGATGACGTATCTCATTCTGGTTTCTTCGGAACTGGAGTCGAATTGCACTGACCCTTCGTCACTCGTCTCTTGGATTGAAGATGTTGAAATTGGTGCTGGCACGAAGAATTTAGAGTGAGGATCTAAAAAAAAACAATTTCTAATTAAATTTTGTCCTGAACTCGTATTGGCGTCTTGTCAAAAGTTATCTAAAATGGAAAATAAAACCTATAAAGAGAAGACCCATGATTGTAGGATCAAATAAACTAAGAGTCTAGCAAATAATTAATCTGATCAGCGTCGAGCTTACCCTCAAAGCAATTAATTAAAGGTAAGGGTGTATATGGGTACCTACTGTTACAGCTGACAGGTTTTAAAGATGTAGATCGGTGACCATCTTTATATTATATTGAGACTCTTCCGTACCTCGGAAAGCACGTTAAGCCGTTGGTACCGGCTGTCATTCGTGAATCTTTGACAGTCGTTACGGGTAGTTGGAAGCCCGAAAGTCTGACAGCCAGTCTTATCAAGGGATATTCCACAACCCAGTTACTGACTGGGTTGTGGAAGTCAGATAGGCAGTCGGTTCATGTAAAATACTGGTATTCAGCCGCATCCAGTTAGACTGGAAGTCGACCAGTTGGGAAAACGCTAGGCAGATTGATTTTAATTGATCCGATGGCGATATATTTATATCATATTTTAACAACATAAAAAATAATACAAATGAATGGTCGCTAGCTCATTGTAAGCAGTATACAGGGTGAAATTGAATTCATGGGCATTATTTTAAGGGTCATTGTACTGATAATTATGAACAACTTTAACTATGAGAGCAAAAAAAATCAGCAGATTTTTTTTTTCAGCATATGGAACAGGTGATTCTTAACCCTTACCAATATTTCTAGCCAGGTGAAGCCTCTTTCCCCGGACCAGCACTTCAACATCGACTGCACCTCCACAAGTTGATAAAGTCAACCACATACCGCCTCCTACGCCTACTGTTGCCTGCAACATGATAGGTACATGATTCTATTATTATATTCTTTATTGTACTCTTGTCGAACAAAATCATCCTTATTGCCTTACACATCATCAATCACAATCTGAACGTTTTTGAAGGATATTGCTGATCCATCACACAAATATTATAAAGGAGAAAGTTTGTGAGTGTGTGTGAATGAGTTTGTATGTTTGTCACTTCTTCACGCTCAAACGGCTCAACGGATCTGGATGAAACTTAGCACAGAGGTAGTTTATGACCTGGATTATACATAGGATACTTTTTATCCCGGGAGTATACGTCCTTGGGATAATTTCTGACACCAACGCGGGCGAAGCCGCTGGCACAGCTAGTTCCTTCATATGTTAGAAAAATGTATCTGAGCAACAAGGTTAACGCAATCAATGTTGTTGAATTGTTAACCCATTGCTACTACTGGACAAAACATTCACTGGAATTGTGCAAGCGGCATGGTGAGTCGTTTTTGAGAAGTTACGTTTGAGCCAGGGAAGACCAAGGTAAAGATTCTGGGCTACTCTTTAGTAGGTATTTTCTACTTGGAAACAATAAAAAGTTATAATTTTTATCTTGTCAGAATCATACGGTCAGGAACTGCAAAAGCACCTCTTAAAGCAGTATTATTTTAATATTACTTGAGCGTGAGAATGAGATGGAGGTATACATGACGTAAAGCTCCATCTCTTTTCCACAGCGAAGTAATATTCAAATAATAAGTACTGCTTTAAGAGGTGGTAGCCGGCCCCCTTTTTTTTTTTTTTTTTTTTTTTAAGGCTGGGAAATCATCCAATGACTGCTCCCGCTCTGGGTGGAGCGGAAGGGAGTGTCAGACTCTTACTGACTAAAACCCATCCATGTTCCTTCCGTAGCCCTTTATGTTCCGGGGTAGCGGTAACCCTTTCGGACAATCCCGCTTACCTAGCCGGCCCCCTGCAACCGTGTCGGACCAGAAAGTCTAATAGTATGTACCCACCTTAAAATAAAAAACGTTTCTCCCTCGTATATCCGCTTTGGTAGGAGTATTCTCCCGAAGTCGCTTGGCAGTGGAGGTGCGCGGGCGCACACTGCCTGTAGCCAATAACGACCCCGAACGGCGGTCCTTAGCCACGCCGAAAACGCTTACGAAATAAGTCTGTATAAAAAAAAAGTTGGTAATGTCAGGAACTGGAGTCGAAGAATTGAAGATAAGCATCGCTTAAGTGTCCAAAAATTTTTATCAAATGATGCTCTCTGAAGTCAAAGGAACAGATAGAGCACTCTTATGTAATTTCACCGCAAAGTCGAACTAAACAGGAATAAGTAATCTATTGATAATCAAGATAAGCTGATAGGACGAAGTCTCACAGCCAGTCACTCGCTTGGTACTCACCAAGCGAGTGACTGGCTGTGATGCTGGCAGCGTAGCTCAAACGAGTGGCAAATTAGTCCTGCAGTTTAGAATGAATATTTTGGGATTTCACCTTCAGTGAAAGAATTGTTATTATTCTGCACAAACAAAACGCACCTTATGAAATTAAAGTTTGATAAATTCTCAACCACAAATTCTCAATTCAAAAACCGGGTGTATAAGTATAATGTATTTATTTACCGTACTCGGGTCCAAATTCTCGATCAAGTGGTGCGTTCTCCCTCCTACGCAGGCAATAACTGGATCTTCATCCGTCACCTTCGTACTACGACCTAGAAAATAATATGTCCCAGTTCAGAAAATAAGCTACGCCATATCTTTCTTCAAGTCCCAAGATTTTCCGTATAACGTGGAATTTGCGGTATGATGTGCAAACCCAAAGTTGTTTGAAAGAAAAAACTTTTTTACAAAAAATAAAACCGACTTCCAAAAAAAAACACTACAAAGTGAAAAATAATTTTGATTTCGGAAGTCGGTGGCAACAAATGAAAATACAAAACTGAAGACACCGCCACACAAGTCGGTTTTATTTTTTGTAAAAAAGTTTTTATTTTTCACTTTTTAGTTGTGGTACCTACACAAAAAATTTTAATACCAAAACCTGGTATGTAAATTACAGTGACAGGAACTTATTAGAACTTCGTCCACATAGGTATATAAGTAGGATTTTTTTTAGATTTTTGTAGATTTTTCAAAAACCGCTTATCCGGTTTCGATAAAATTTTTATAGGACCGTTTGGGAAGTATACCCTTTCCAACAAAAAAAGAATTTTTCAAATCGGTTGGCAAGCAACGGAGTTATGCGCGAACAAACATAAAAAAAATATATACAGTCGAATTGAGAACCTCCTCCTTTTTTAGAAGTCGGTTAAAATTACATAGTTATACACATAGTCCCTTTGTAGTAATATATGTTTATTTTATTCACATACTATTTACAATACCTAAAAAGACTTAAAATATTAATAATAACTATTGTAAATGTAAGGGAAAAAGGGAGGGAAAAAAATCAAAGGGCATCAAAAAATTCGTACATCGTTGTCAACAGGAAAAGTTCCCAAAAGGGTGGCAGCATTGCTGCGTTGTATGGCAATGCTGATTCTTTGACCGAAAAATAGGCGAGCCCTCTGGTCATAGTTCCTTAGATCCAATCCTGCATTATTTGAACGAAGGGATAATACAAATAAGAGGAAAGCAGCACGTATCGATTTCGAGATACTTGTTCCCAAGTCTGTCTTCCGAAAGAGCTGTATCTATATGGTTGGCCCTTTATCTTATCTTATCTTATGCATAAATAAAATTCTCGTGTCACAATGTTAGTTACCATACTCCTTCGAAATGGCTTGACCGATTTTTATGAAATTTATATGCATATTCGGTTGGTCTGAGAATCGGCTACTATATTTTTTTCATACCCCTAAGTGATTAGGTAGGTAGGTAGATAGGGTAGGTAGGGTAGGTAGAGTAGGTAGGGTAGGTAGGGTAGGTAGGGTAGGTAGGGTAGGTAGGGTAGGTAGGGTAGGTAGGGTAGGTAGGGTAGGTAGGGTAGGTAGGGTAGGTAGGGTAGGTAGGGTAGGTAGGGTAGGTAGGGTAGGTAGGGTAGGTAGGGTAGGTAGGGTAGGTAGGGTAGGTAGGGTAGGTAGGGTAGGTAGGGTAGGTAGGGTAGGTAGGGTAGGTAGGGTAGGTAGGGTAGGTAGGGTAGGTAGGGTAGGTAGGGTAGGTAGGGTAGGTAGGGTAGGTAGGGTAGGTAGGGTAGGTAGGGTAGGTAGGGTAGGTAGGGTAGGTAGGGTAGGTAGGGTAGGTAGGGTAGGTAGGGTAGGTAGGGTAGGTAGGGTAGGTAGGGTAGGTAGGGTAGGTAGGGTAGGTAGGGTAGGTAGGGTAGGTAGGGTAGGTAGGGTAGGTAGGGTAGGTAGGGTAGGTAGGGTAGGTAGGGTAGGTAGGGTAGGTAGGGTAGGTAGGGTAGGTAGGGTAGGTAGGGTAGGTAGGGTAGGTAGGGTAGGTAGGGTAGGTAGGGTAGGTAGGGTAGGTAGGGTAGGTAGGGTAGGTAGGGTAGGTAGGGTAGGTAGGGTAGGTAGGGTAGGTAGGGTAGGTAGGGTAGGTAGGGTAGGTAGGGTAGGTAGGGTAGGTAGGGTAGGTAGGGTAGGTAGGGTAGGTAGGGTAGGTAGGGTAGGTAGGGTAGGTAGGGTAGGTAGGGTAGGTAGGGTAGGTAGGGTAGGTAGGGTAGGTAGGGTAGGTAGGGTAGGTAGGGTAGGTAGGGTAGGTAGGGTAGGTAGGGTAGGTAGGGTAGGTAGGGTAGGTAGGGTAGGTAGGGTAGGTAGGGTAGGTAGGGTAGGTAGGGTAGGTAGGGTAGGTAGGGTAGGTAGGGTAGGTAGGGTAGGTAGGGTAGGTAGGGTAGGTAGGGTAGGTAGGGTAGGTAGGGTAGGTAGGGTAGGTAGGGTAGGTAGGGTAGGTAGGGTAGGTAGGGTAGGTAGGGTAGGTAGGGTAGGTAGGGTAGGTAGGGTAGGTAGGGTAGGTAGGGTAGGTAGGGTAGGTAGGGTAGGTAGGGTAGGTAGGGTAGGTAGGGTAGGTAGGGTAGGTAGGGTAGGTAGGGTAGGTAGGGTAGGTAGGGTAGGTAGGGTAGGTAGGGTAGGTAGGGTAGGTAGGGTAGGTAGGGTAGGTAGGGTAGGTAGGGTAGGTAGGGTAGGTAGGGTAGGTAGGGTAGGTAGGGTAGGTAGGGTAGGTAGGGTAGGTAGGGTAGGTAGGGTAGGTAGGGTAGGTAGGGTAGGTAGGGTAGGTAGGGTAGGTAGGGTAGGTAGGGTAGGTAGGGTAGGTAGGGTAGGTAGGGTAGGTAGGGTAGGTAGGGTAGGTAGGGTAGGTAGGGTAGGGTAGGTAGGTAAGGTAGGTAGGTATCATAGTTAAGGCAGGACAACGTCTGTCGGGTCAGCTAGTAGTATACGTATACTAACCTTTGCCGAAAACAAACCTTACCTACCCTTCAAAATTATTATTTTGTTCGGCACTACGGAATTGGTTGTTCCAGGAACATACCAACAAAGCTTCTAGCAAATAAATACAAATAAAAATAGGAGCTTAGTTGGTTTCACTTACCAAATTTCTTCCTCCTAAAAACGTTATTGAAATTCCCTTCGAAAATATTAAAAGTATCGGGATCCGCATTGATTTTATTATCGACTTCTGTCAATATATCCAAACGAGTTTCGTTATCCAATCGCTCGTTCATCTTCAAACGGTCCGATTCTTGACTCAACCGATTGGATTTATTTTCCAGACGACTGATTTTTATGTCATGCTGTGCAGCACAGAGTGACGTGTAGTTCTTTCTGTGGGACGCCACCACGCAATATGTTGTTGCTTGAGGATCAATGGGGCTGAAACCAATAGGAAAAGTCATGTTATTTTTTATGAGTGAAGAAGTAATTTCTTGTACAGACGCCAGCACATCAAGCTATCCCTAACTGACAAATTTTCTCAATTAAAAATGAACCTTATATCTTTGCAATAAAGTTGAAATACTATCAAAGAAATTTGACAGATTGTGGTAACTTGATGTGCTGGCCTCTGTACACAGCGAGCTGGTGAATGGCTGAGAAAGTAGGATAAGAGCAAAGAAACGGGGGTTGTCTGTGTGAAAAATAGTATGGATAGAAAGGGACTAGCGAGATGACGACTAATAGAGTAGTCACTACATAGTATAAAACAAGTCGCTTCCCGCGTCTGTCCTAATGTCTGTATGTATGCTTAGATCTTTAAAACTACACAACGGATTTTGATACAGTTTTTTTAAATAGATATAATGATTCAAGAGGAAGCTTTAGATGTATAATAATAACATGCTATTTCCGTCATCCAAGCGGGCGAAGCCGCGGGCAGAAGCTAGTATGGCATAAACAGATATGTTACGCCAATCTATCTATATCTATCTATCTATACATATAATAAAATTGTAGAAAAGTGGTGTCTGTACAATGGAAATACATTAAAAAAAAATAGCAGGGGTTGTTATTATCGATGCCGAACCCGAAATTACAATTAAATATTTTTTTTGTCTGTTTGTCGGTTTGTCTGTTCGTCTGTGTGTTTGCGCACGCTAATATCAGAAACGGCTTATTCGATTTAGATGCGGTTTTCACTAATATATTGTAGTAAGCTTCACTTAGTGTTTATTTCATGTCAATCAGTTCATAAATAAAAAAGTTATGTCAATTTAAAGAATCACGGCGAACATTGTCACTATTCCACACAGACGAAGTCGTGGGCACAGCTAGTCCCAAAAAAATTCTGATAAGGATGCCACATTTTAACCCAATGTTTCGACGTAATCTTTTGATTACGTAAAAAAAAAATACGTGTTCAAAATTATTAATAATCTAAGAGACGGATTAAAAAAAATGTTTTTGTTATCCCTATTACAGAAACAATTAAAAGCTCATATCGTTTCACGTGAATCCACGTTATTACGAACAGTAAAAACAAAAACGAAGAAAAACTCAATAAAAGTATACATTGTACACTTATAATCAAGACAGAACTAGAAAACTAGCAACTTTCCTGGCGAGCTCTATATGGAGTCAATTAACGAAGTTAAATTGACGACGCACGATGAAACGTTGAAAAATCCTATTGAATTACTGTAATGGTAAGATGGGATAGCTTCAAAACGCGTTTTGTATATAAAAAGTTGTTTGTTCATTACACGAAGCTGATTCTAAACATACTGGATTTGAAGTTAATCGATCGATATTCTTCACCTATTTCGCATCACTGTTATTAGAAGCTTTATGAATATTAGGAACTAGCTAACGGGAACCGTAATTTTTTCCGGGATAAAAAGCTTTATTCTATTCTAGACTATAAGCTATCTTTGTGCCAAGTTCCATCCATATCCGTTAAGTAGATACAAATCTTTCCTCTTTATAATATTAGTATAGATGGGTGAACAGCATTTGTCAGAAAGAAAACATCGTGAGGAAACCGGCCGGTATGTTCTAGAACCAAAAAATTCGAATATACATTATGTGACATCTACTAACCCGCACTAAGCGCGCGTGGTGGATTATGGCCCACTTCCTTTCACACAGAGGAGGCCTGTGTACAGACGCCAGCACATCAAGCTATCCCTGTCAAATTTTCTCAATTACAAATGAACCTTATGTCTTTGCAATAAAGTTGAAATACTATCAAAGAAATTTGACAGATTGTGGTTACTTGATGTGCTGGCCTCTGTACGAGCAGTGGGAATATTATAGGCTAATTATGTTTATGTATGGTGTCAGAAAGGTGTTGTAATATTTAAGGGTGTAGAAGCGGACCTTTATGGTCCGTTATTATACTACACAATTTTCTCTTAAGGGAGGAGCGTTATACTACACAATTTTCTCTTAAGGTGGGAGCGCCATGGTGGCCCATGAAATTCAAAATTATATAGGTTTTTGTAATATGCATATCAGTGTTAGGTTGTATTTTGATTAAAATATGATTGGCAATCGTAAGAAACGTATGTACAAAGTTATAGTCATTAGAATTATAAAATACATTTCTCTTAGTTAGAATTGCCCTCTTATGTCATGATTTCATGAATTATTCATTCCATAGGTTAATATGAACATAGAAGTATTGGTGATTTTAATGATATCAGTTCTAAAAATATCGTACTTGCTACGGCCGTGCATCATATTTTGCTCGACTTTAAATTCAATATTGACCTGAATATTGCAAAAAACGTAAGAAAATTTGAATTGTGCGGGCTCCCCAGGCGCGTTCACCTTAACATCGTAATTGCGAATAAATAATCAGATGTCCCATACATTCAGGTTGAGTAGATATTGAAATTTTGTTTGAAAGTTTAATTAAAGCTTTTAAAGAGTATTGACGTGTGTAAGTAGGTACTATATTTTAAGTTAATGTTGTTGTTGTTAATGTTGTTTGTTGTTGTTGTTGTAATTGGTTTATTTGAAATAAATGCTTTGAGTTTGAGTTTAATGTTAATAATACTAGGTATATGTTAAGTTGCACTAATGCCCGTTTTCTAGTAATTTTTCAAGTGCTTCATTTTACCCATTGCTTACTCTTGTCTACTTATTTTATTTTTTGGTTTACGTACCCAAAGAATGCCAATGGGACCCTATTTCAAAAGCGCGCTATCCGTTTGTCTGCCATAGGGCTGTATCTTTTGCATCGTAATAGTTAAACGACTGAAATTGTATGTGTACTTCAAAATTGTTGTTATTTATATTAATATTAAAGAGCCCACATACGAAAACTAATAAAGAAAAAAGTATTTTAAATAATGTACGGTAGTACTGAACCCTTCCTGGACGAATTAAACACGCGTTTCCCTGTTCTATGAATTGTCATTTTCATACAATATGTATTATTTTCTAAACTTTGATAACTTGACTTAGGGTACTCCTACAACTTTTGTGCCATATTAACTATAGCTCCAAATGGCTAGTTCTAATCACACGTGCCTATCATTTTTTTTCGTTGGTCTGGCACAAAAATGTATGTAGCCTGAAAGTTCTCCTTTTTTACACAAAATATGCTTATTCACTTGATACAATTTCGAACACTTTAAAAATACTAAACGACTGCTTAAAGAAATTGTTAACTTATCACTTTAATACGGCGGTGGCATCCATACAATTAAATGAGCAAAAACTAAACTATGTTCCCGCATGTTTAATCGAGACTCTAACATACCTCTTTGCGATCTTAATTAAAATGTTGTTCGCTGTCGTATTGATTAAGTATTGAACTTGAAATTGTTGGAAAAAAGTATAGGAAGAAAGAGTTTTTATAAAAACTCCAAGCATTTGTTTTAATTAAACCATTTCTAGGCACTTCTGAAGTGTCAACAAGTCGACTTTTAGAAGTTTATCATAATTTAGGGAGAAACCATGAGAGATGTGGTAATGGCTCCTACTTACAAGTTACAGATTTTGAAATATTTTTTTTTCGTGAAACTAGCCCCATAACATTCTGCTTATACTCATCTGCCTAGCTTTTTCCCAACTATGTTGGGGTCGGCTTCCAGTCTAACCGGATGCAGCTGAATACCAGTATTTTACATGGAGCGACTGCCTATCTGACCTTCGCAACCCAGTAACTGGGTAATACCCTTTGGTAAGACTGGATGTCAGATTTTCGGGATTCTGACGACCCGTAACGACTGTCAAACATGCACAAATGACAGCCGGGACCAACGGCTTAACATGATTTCCAATTCACGGAGGAGTCTCGGTGTGTAAAGATGGTCACCCATCCACGGCCAACCCCGGCAAGCGTAGCTTAACCTGATGCATCGACCTGTGCGGCTGTTAGTACTTAGCCACGAGCTCCTCAACATTTTGCTTATACTCACATACCATAATCAGCCTATAATGCTTCTAATAACAGCCGCACGGATTAATTTATTAGGTTAAGCTACGCTTGCGGCGGTTGGTCCGTAGATGGGTGAATATGTTTACATCTTAAATATAAAATTTCCATGTCACAATGTTAGTTACCGTACTCCTCCGAAACGACCGATTTTGATGAAATTTTATATGCATATTCAGTAGGTCTGAGAATCGGCCACTATCTATTTTTCATACCCCTAGGTAGGTACGGTAGGTAGGTATCATAGTTAAGGCAGGACGACATCTGCCGGGTCAGCTAGTATCATTATAAAATACGTTAAGCCGTTGGTCCCGGCTGGATCTTTGACAGTCGTTACGGGTAGTCAGAAGCCATAAAGACTGACAGCCAGTCTTAACGGAGGGATATCGTAACGGGCCCTTTCTCTAATGCTCACATCTCACCTACGGAACCAACAACTCGAACTGCGCCACCACAGCACCATCTAATGAATAATGAAGTTATATCGATAACGCGACGGCACGAGTTGAGACCCGGACACGTGAAATTAGCTTTACAAATAAACCGATTTACTAGAATGATGATCGGGCAACACTTTGTGTGTCAAAAGCTAGTTACTTTTGCCTCGCTAAGATTTTCCCATGTCGAATTGCAAGTTATTCGGTTGTGTACAGTCAGGGAAACGGAATGTTTGGCCTATTGGCAGCTTAAATTTTCTGAATAACTGACCGACTATTTTTTTTTTGAGGGTGGCAAATCATCATAATATGATCCCTCCCGCTCTGTGTGAAGCGTAGGGAGAGTCAGCCTCTTACTGACTAAAACCCATCCATGTTCCTTCCTTAGCCTCTCAAAACCCCTCAATTGTGGTATGAACCTCATACGTTCATAAGAAAGAAAATCTCTCTCGAAACGACACTAAATACAGGCAGAACTCATTCCTAGTGCGTGCAAGTAGAAGCTTTAATAAAGTATGTAACCAGCATGACTTGGATCCTTTTAATACAGGTGTGTCGATGGCGGGAAAGTGCTTGAGCCTTAGTTTTTTTAAATGATGCTTATTATTGCTGAAACTATGTTAACCTGAGTAGCTCAGTTTTCTAGTTTTGTTGTATGTATTGTTTTATGCTTTCAATATTTATGTTTAATTTTGGCTTTGTCGATTTATTGTTTTTGTTGGTAGTACTGTGTTGTTCACAGACTTTTTTTTTTTTAATTATTCTGTAAACTATAAGTGAAAACTTGTAATTGGCTGTCAGTTTTTTTTTCAATTTCTTATTCTGTTTTGTTTAGCTGTAAGTTTTCCAAAGGAAATATAGGCGAACATCTAAAGGGTTAAAAAAATTCACAGTACTACTTTGACAACCCTGACACTGCTGTCCTGTCACTATTTAGTAACGGGATCCATTGGAATCTTCTATAGCTGGCAGCACATTGGTCTTTAGATCTTACACAATTAAAACCTTTGGAATTCCAATATACAATGTTGTTTAGCAGCTTCGATGATTTATAGGCTACGTGAGTCGCAAATGAAAACGTGGAACATAAAAACACGCTCGTAACTGTGATCCGATCACTAAGAAATATTCCTTTTAAGTTATTCTCATCTGATTGTTGATTTACGAAAGTATGAATTTGTTAAATTTTGTTTTTCCCTCAGATATATTTTGTAAGCAATTGCGATGCGAAAAACGGATGCGCTTTTTACAAAACAATGAAGATTTTTATTTAAGTTCACTATTTCGTTATTTAAAGAAACGGACAAAAACGACAAATAGCTAACAAACAGTAAAAGTGATCATATTGTTTTAATTCTTTAATACAATATTACAGCCTAAAACGAAACAATGTAAATAATGTACTTACAAGTACATAAAACTAAAGTAAGAAACTAAAATATGGCGTCGAAAAATTATGATTCCCGGCCGTAGCAAGTACAGAGGCCAGCACATCAAGTTACCACAATCTGTCAAATTTCTTTGATAGTATTTCATTTTTATTGCAAAGACATAAGGTTCATTTTTAAGTGAGAATGTGACAGTTAGGGATAGCTTGATGTGCTGGCGTCTGTACCCAAGAGACTGGTGGCATTGCTATGTTTTAAGGCAATGCTCAGCCTCTGGCCAAGGTGAAAGCCAGCCCTTGGGTCACGGGACGAATCAACCAGCTGTTTAAACATCTCGTTGATCAAACCAGGAGCATTCTGACCGTCGCGCTGCCCTAGGGTTTGAACCCCAAACAGTTCGGAAATATAATTAGTGGATATTCACCACTGTGAGGTTTTTCACAGCCGCTGCAGCAGCGCTGGCGCAGAATACCGAGCCTAGAAGATCGGATGGCGCGAGAGTATTGACACACTTTGCGTCTTACCCTAAAGGCCTACTGACCTTTCATGGAAATAAAGACATGTCGTCAGGTCTCTTGCCATCGTCCCGTGCCAAGCTTTTGAGTTCTAGTACAGCTGGAACGCCGACGGTCACAAGAGCTCGACGGATGATGTCAGTATAGTTCGCGTGCCGCGCTAAGCGATCCACACCACGCTTGCAAGACAAACCATGGCGTCCGAGGCTGTTGACAACTTCGCCATAATTTATTGTTTTTGATAGACAAAATATTAATGGAATTTTGTATCTAGTGACTAATAGGTAATCAGTTAGACTAATCATAAAATTTTCATCACTCGATGGAAATTTTATGATGATGTTTTAGCTTTTCAACGCGTATCTACACTCGGATTCAGAATTGAGAACTTAAAGTTGAAAACTTTATACATTACCTACTTAAGGCGAAAACCCGAGAAATTAAAAATGCCGTGTGTAATGCCAATGTATTCTCCTTAAGGTGAAAGCCCCTAGGTAGCCCATGGAATTCAATTTTTTTTGCAATTTGCAGGTCAGGTTTTGTGACAAAATTATGATTCCCGGCCGTAGCAAGTACAGAGGCCAGCACATCAAGTTACTACAATCTGTCAAATTTCTTTGATAGTATTTCAACTTTATTGCAAAGACATAAGGTTCATTTTTAATTGAGAAAATTTGACAGTTAGGGATAGCTTGATGTGCTGGCGTCTGTACCTACGTATTTCCAGAACTGTAGGTAATCATTAAAATCATCAAAACAACCCTCTTAGTTCATATTGCTACGGAAAGACTTTCATGATATCATGACATTTAAGGGCAATTCTAACTTAGTGAGTTGTATTATTGATGATCGTAAAGTTTATAATTTTTTAACGTAGACGTAGGTACTTCCTACGGCCGTAAATTCTATTTATGAACATACAACCTAACACTGACCTGCAAATTGCAAAAACCCATGAAAATTTGAATTTCGAAGGCTACCCGGGCGCATCCTCCTTAAGGTAAAATCCTGCGAAATCAAAAATGTCTTCCTAAAATGAATTTTGAATTTCGCGGTCTACATTGAAGTGTTCACCTTAAGCAAAGTTCTCAATTTAAAATTCTCAATTCAGAAACCGGGTGTTAGTGATATAAAATCATCGGTTTTCTTGTGAAGAACGTACGTATGTTAGAAATTTATTTCTATCGGTAACTCGGTACAACTTGTTTTTATTGGGATATTTCTAAGTGTCAACTGACGATGTGATTTAAGAGCATGTTCTATTGATTCTGAGGTATGTTCAATCTAACTGCGAGCTGGACGTGACTTAGAAGTGACAATTTTGGTATTTTAAACTTTTTGTGTATGTAAATAATTATTATGTGTAAAAATAGTTGTGTTATTTGTTTTTTTTTTTATAAATTTGATAATAAAAACACTAAAACTACAAACCACCAACTACTTAAAACTTGTAATGACTAGTCGTCTTGACGATGGTTTTATTATTGTGAGTATTTATTAGAACTGATTTCGCCAATGAAACTGAACGCGCTCAAAATTATCTAAACCGGGTTCAAGAGCTGTCACTGTGATAATATTTTGGAAATATTGACACTGATAGCTAATAGAACGCGGTTCAGTTTGATTGGTGAAATTGGACCGTTTTCATTATCAGTTTAATTATTTTACTTCAATGGTAGATATATCATTTGTGCTTCCCAACTAGCATTGCACACAAGCGGGCACGCTCTTTATTACTGGAGGCTTGTATTTAGTTTTATTTTTGCTTGAGTGTAGTCTGTTTTCATGTTTTACATCAATAGTTATCATTCGTGTATTTCAGCTAACATTATATATGTACTTCAGCTAGTAACACACACACACACATTCACAGCATGTTTCTACACTTGGTTACCACAACTAAAATACGATTCGCAAGTTGCCGAATTAACTGAAACCTCTAACTCGCATCCAACGCTAACCAGTTCTAAGGGACACAACCCAAGATTAGCCAATACTTAATTCACTTAACGGTCACATAGTTACTTTATTACGAGTTACAGATAGTAGACTAGATAACACATGACTTGTGTAACGAGGTACCTATCGGTAAGTTACAAGGCTTGCTTTCTGAGAATTTACTAGCATCGTTAGCATTAAAGTTTGGTCCATAGAGTCGCGTCTTTGCTCTTAATTGTTTAGAAATATCAGCGTCCCGTCCCGGCTTCGTACGGGTGCATTGGAGATACTCATGTGGTGTCAGTATGGAAAATTTTGTATGGGGATACTTTGAACCCTTTTTTTGGGGTGGTAAATCGTCAAATGACCCCTCTCTCTCTCTCTCTCTCGTGGAGAGTAAAGGAATGTCAGGCTCTCACTGACTAAAACCTATTTATGTTCCTTCCTCAGCCCTTTATGTTCCGGGGTAGCAGTACTATTAGGTTTTTCGATCAGGTATTTCTCAGTAGCAGAGTCCGGATTTTTGCCTGGTTGATAGTTATAGGCCCGCTTCATATTACATGGTCATCATTATCTGCCTTGCCTTTTCCCAAATATGTTGGGGTCTGTTTCCGAATGCAGCTGAATACCAGTATTTTACATGGAGCGACTGCCTATCTGACCTCCACAACCCAGTAATTGAGCAATACGATACCCCTTGGTAAGCCTGGCTGTCAGATTACATGGTTCACACTCCACCTCATTCACACCCCTGTACCTCATTCGAGGATTAAATGTGTGATGTTATGCTATCCTATGTTCAAGAACTTACCTAGGCTCCCAGTTGGCTGCTAGCCTTCTTCGTGAACGCACCCTTAGTCGCATGCGAACTTGTCTCGTGGCTTCACCGCGAACACTTACGACGGCTGCGCCACCTCGCGCTGATGACAGCTGTCAAAAAATGGCCAGTCTCTTTTAATGCACGTTTTAAAAAAATGGTTGACATAAACAAGATGTACAGTCACCAGAACATCAAGTTACCACAACCTATAATTTTTTCTCAATCGATTGTATTTGACTATAAATGTAAACTTGACTGACGACTGATGACTATGATTGTAAACCTTGAAGGCTTAAAATCATTCGAAGAAATTCGACAGATTCGCTGGCGACGGTACAACAAATCACGGAAATCTTTGACTCCTACGCTAGTTAATTACTAAATTTTTATAATGTTAAGCTTAAAGAAGTCCGTAAAGCTTAAAATTAAATAAATTATTAAAGACTTTAGAAATTATGATTTCGTCAATTATGATTTGTGACTTTTATACATAAAATTCAGCATTTATATTCAATTTATAGTTAAATGAGTTCTTGTAGTAAACTGATTTCTATTAGCACATCTAAACTGTCAGTGTCAGTATTCCTCAGCGGGATTGTCGGAAAGGGTTACCGCTGCACCGGAACATAAATGGCTAAGGAAGGAACATGGACGGGTTATAGTCAGTAAGAGTCTGACAGTCCCTCCGCTCCACACAGAGCGGGAGGGGTCATTTAGAAAGAAAGAAAGAAAGAAAAAATATTTATTCAGCACAAACAGGACGCACATTTATAAAAATAAACAACAGAAGTCAGAATTGAAGCTTTGGATCGACGCACGCGACGTTCACAGTGAACGCAATACATTGCGCGACCGCTCACGTCGTGCAAGATCGTACCAATGTAATGCAAGCAATTTTGCATCTGAATGCGATTTTACCGTTTTTGTCTACAAACTACATAATACTTTTGTAATAATTACAAATATCACTCGTATTTTAAGGTTTTTGGAGTTACCGGTGAAATGAAATCCCTCCTCGGGCCACATTACACTCCTGACTTCTTTTCCGACACGTTTTAATTGGGCAAGACGGCATAATTCTTTTTTTCCGCGGAGAATTGAACGCTTTCACAATAAGAGCGTGACTGTTGACCGGTGATTCTAATTTCGGTTGGGTTTGGAGCGCCCGCGCAAATGTGTGGCGCGCCTGTCCCGCCCACAAGGCCCTTCTAACTTCTTTAACTGTTCTGTGATCATCATCGTCAATTGATGTTTTCTCACCCTCGAAAAAGAAAAAAAAGTGTAATCCACAGAAAATAATGACACTTACAGCTCATGCGGTTTATGTACTGATAGCGTTCGTTTTATTCTTTGAAATTGACAATAAGGCCCGTATTACAGAACCTCACTCAATACACAAGCATTGCTTGAGTCTCGATTAAAGCCATTTGATTGGTTAAAACTAGTATTTAGTAATCTAAATACATAGGCACAAGTCTTCTTGGTGAGATGTTTATAGCCTGGCAGGCATGGTATTATTTCTAACATAAGGGTCCTTTACTTACCACCATAACATATTTGTCATGCTGGGATGTATTTAATGAGAATGTACTCATTTCACCGCTGCCGCTCTCTTTTTGAAGAATAAGTTGACCTGTAAGACAAATGTACATATTTTAGTTGTTCTTTTTTTTTTTTATTTATTAGCTTCACTTGTATGTTTGTAACCGACTCCTTTGGACTTGATTTTGACCGACTTCAAACGGTCAGATTTCATTCAGAAAAAATGTGTTTTATTTAAAAAAAAAAACGTGTAATACTCCTACTACAATATATATAATTATGTCAATAGAATATTTGTAACTATTAATACCATGCACCTCACGCTTTTTTAACAATATTTTTTTTACACTATTATTCATTTTTATTTATTAAAAGATTACACTATTCTTAATTCAAATTTATTTCCTATTTTTTAGTTTAGTTTTCTATAAAAACGTGTTTTTTTAACCAAATTACATTAAAGGTTTACTCTACACCGCGATTCGATGAGAATATTAAAATTCTCAAATTTAATAAACTGCGTAGCAATCATGAGGGGTAATTGCGTAACTCACATCAAATGAAAAATATTTTTCGCAATTTTCATTCATTTTGACAGCTCAACTATGTGCATTGCTTTATTAACGTTGTAGAGCCGTCGAATTAAAGAAACATTAGAAATACTCTTCAATACACTCGTATTATAATTAAAACTGTGTTACGCAATTGGAATAGACTCTTAAACTCAATCAAGTTAATGTAAATTCAACCTCGTAATTGCTTTATTACCCTAAGCCTATCCAGTACAAAAAAATAACCGTAGAAACTTAGTGAAAGTGAGCTTGAAGTTAACTGTCATTCCATCTGATGCTACGGTGAGATTTTGACAGATTTAATGTCAGGTTTAATGTCGCTTTTACGTACGGTTTAAACTCTATTTGTCTATGAAGCAGTGAGAAAAGCTTTGAAGAATGTTTGTCATAAGCAAATTGGGTATTTGAAAGGGGTGTGTAACGATTGACATAATAACAAAAGTTCTAATGATCATAAGACCTAATTTCATTTAATATAATTTTCTTTTAATATAACGATCAAATGATATAATGAATTATTGATATAATTTCGTTTTACCTAATTTCATATGGTATAATGAACAGTTTATATAATGCACTTTTGAAATAATTTTCAATTAATATAATATTCAGTTGCTATAATATTCAAAATCCATAAGTAACTATTAATATAATTTAGAAAATCTACTAAAGATCCTTCCACCTGCCACCCTCAACTAATGTTACCGGGAGAAACTAGATACAATCTGGAATTTAGGGCACACCGACTCGGACAGGTTAGGTTAGAAGGGGATGGCGGGGTCAGGTGAGCGAGCGAAGCGAGCGAATAGACCCCGCCATCCCCTTCGTGGTTATTTTTTATAAACCACCCAGAAGTAGGAGCCCCGCGAAGCGGGGCTACGTCGACCAAGCCCACCCTCAACGTTGCATACAATATTTTAAGGTTTGTTTAGGTGCCATTTCAGTTAGGTTAGAACTGTGACCATTAAACATGAAAATTAGGTCAAAAGAACATTAGGTCAAATGAACGTTATAAAAAATGAATATTATACATAATGAAAATTATATCAAATGAACGTTATACTAAATGAAATTAGAGTAAGTGAAAATTATATCATATATAACATTAGATCATATGAAATTAGGTTAAATGTTTTTATAGCATATGAAAATTATATCATATGTAAGTTATTTCATAAGAAATTAGACTATCTGTTATTATAGCAAACATTACACACCCATTTGAAAGGGTATGTCAATAACGTTACTTTTTATGAACTGTCAAAACGCGGAATTTGTACGTGATTTGTATTGAAATATAACAATGTGACGTCACAGATTTTTTGAATCAAATGGAATACTTATTAGCATTAAATGCAATTTTACAATTACTTCTTGCATAATATTTAATTTCTTTACGGTGATGGAAGTTTTTAAGACGAGCGGTCGTTTATCTATGTGATTTCCCATTTTATTTTTGATCGATTCAAATAGTCAATGCAAGGTCGTCATACGTCAATGTAAATCCAAGATCTTCAGCCTCTTTGCTTCCTAACTATATATCCAAGAATTGAGTTGTGAACCTTTTTTTTACTGTGGAATAGGCCACTTGGTCGATTTTGTGGAATTATCAAACTTAGGTGACGTAAGCTGTCGTTTCATCTAATACTAGCCACTATTGACAGCTCACTTTAAACTCACTTAAACTACGTTTTCATGGTGAGATTTTACAGAATAGCACCATTGGCCTTGACGTCACGCCTGATGGACAGTGAGGAATGAGGTCTACAATGGAGAGGTTTCGAAATCCTTATCAAAACGAGAGAAATTTTGAAATAAAATGAGACTAACCATTATTATTTCCAGTCTTCCCGTAATACAAAGCCCAATGGAAGTCTCTGGAACACGGACTGATGGTGATGAAGACCACGGTCTGGGATATGGATGTGGTATTCAGCTCCAAGCTGCAACAATAATATTGTAGGTTAAAAATGTATCTAGAAGGGTTCTTTTTTAAAATTCATGCAATATATCATCATACGTAGCAATTAAACTAAATCACAACATAAAAAAGAAAGACAGAAAAAAATTAAAGTATGTGGTGCGTGTGTATTTGTGTGTGAGTGTGTGTATGTTAAGTTTTATTTACAGTACTGTAAAAACATAAGTGCGCATTTCACCAATGAAACTCAGCGCGATCAGCACATCTTAAACGCGTTTAAGAGCTCTCAGTATCAATATACATTATAAATAACAGCCCATAATGATTCTACTGCTGGAACACCATGGCAAAAAATTACGTTGATCGCGTTCAGTTTCATTCGGGTGAAATTGACCCTTGGATTGTCCGAAAGGGTTACCACTACCCTGGAACATAAAGGAAGGAACATGGATGGGTTTTAGTCAGTAAGAGTCTGACACTCCCTTCCGCTCCACCCAAAGCGGGAGGGGTCATAATGCCTGCATAGTGTTTGCATGCAACCTCCGCGAGCAAGTATGTATTTACATAACAATAATCATTAAAATCACCGATACGACCCTCTAAGTTCATATAACCGAATGACTATTTCATAAAATCATGACATTTGAGGGCAATTCTAACATAGAACGTTGTCAATACAACGTTCTATGTTAGAGTTGCCCTCAAATGTCATCATGTCATGAATCATCAATATGATTCTAATGATTATTATTCAGTGAAAAAAGTCAACACACACAACCTGACACGGACTTGCAAATTGCAAAAAAACTATGGAAATTTGAATTTCGTGGGCTACCTGGCGCATCTTGCAGTACATCAAGCTATCAATTTGTCAATTTTCTTTGATAGATTTTCAGTTATATAACAAATGAATAAGGTTCAAATTCAATTGGGAATATTTGACAGTCTGAGATAGCTTGATGTGCTGGCATCTGTTCCTTTAGTCTTTTTTCTCATACTAAGTACTACTTACCGGCTTTATCTAAATGTCACCTTACTAATTGTTGGTACCTATTAGGTTTCTAGAAATGTATGTAAATGGCGAATAAAGAAACACATTAAGTGTTATTCATGTTCAAAAGATAGTCGCGCACTTCTGTAAAGTGATTCGAGATACTTATGAACTGCTTAGGCCCGGCATCCATTGGCGGCACGGCAGGGCAAAGTATTTTTAGGCGAACATTGAAATTTCAACTTTATTTCCGTACTGTTAAGTTATAATCTTACTCGTCGCCTAAAAATCTCTTGCAATGACGTGCCTCCAATGTGCGCCGGGCCTTAGAGATTAGATAACAGTGCTGTGTGGCTTTAGCGTTTAATACAATCTTTTCAGATAGGTCAATTGGTATCTGCAGTATGCATCAGAAAGGTATAAAACTGAACAACTTTATCTATGGGATCAAAATCGTAATCGCGGTACCTACAATTATCAAGCGTCGCATACAACATGTTAATACCTACTCGACCCAAATGTACGGGACGGGTGATTTTTTTTTGTGAGGGCGATTTTGGTCCCATAGAAGAAGTTATTCAGTTTGATAGTCATTTGTACCTCACCCTTGAATATTATAGTCCGACCGTAGATAAATAGTTAGAGTCAGATTACTTTATGCGATATTTTCCGAAATTGTTACCCCTACCCTGGAACATAAGGGGCTAATAATAATAATAATATAATAATATACTATCCTTGGACATTTCACACAACGCCATATAGTTCCAAGCTAAGCAACCTAATGCTTGTGTTATGGTAACGAGATGGCTGATAAACTACTTATATATATTTTTTTTTTGTAAATACAAACATATTATAGATAGAAAAACACCCAGACCCAAAAAAAATACTTGCAGGTCGTACAAATATTTGTTCCGTACGGGAATCGAACCCACGACATGCTGCGCAGCAGTCAATCACTCAACCGCTGCGCCAACCGTGTTGTCGAAGCTAAAGAAGGAACATGGATGGGTTTTAATCAGTCAAATTCTGACACTCCCGTCCGCTCCACACAGAAAGACGGGTGACATTTGATGATTAACCACCCTCAAAAAAAAAGAGTCTGATTACATCTCCTCTAAAATGAGGCTTTAATCCCTCACCTTCTGCTTTCACCTTCAGCCAGTCTAAAGACCGTTTGGTTGTCAATCGGCAGCCATTCCACCGGAACCTTGGAGACAGGTCTGGTGACCAGGACTGTGGGTGACGCTAGGCCTGCCCCAGCTGCGTGAAGGACCAGCAGACTTGCTAGCCTCATTGTGAAGATACTGAGTTTTCTGAAAAAAGAAAGATGCTCTATAAGTTTTACTATTAATTTTTTAATTAATAACCCACTGCGCTAGCATCTGCCAGCGACTTCACCCGCGAGGATTGAAATTGAAGTAATACAAGTTCAGAAATCATTAGATGTTAAATTACAAATCATCGAAGTAGTATAACTTGGCTGAGGGCAATCCTACAACTTTTGTGCCATATTAACTATTGCTCTAAATTACTAGTAGTAATAGTAGTACTAAAAAAAAGCAGTGATAGCCTAGTGGTGTGACCGCCGGACTGCCAAGTCATAGGTCTCGAGTTCGAACCCAAGGCACGCACCTCTGATTTTCCAGATTCATGTGCGAATTATATAACTATCACTTGCTTAAAATCGGTGAAGGAAAACATCGTGAGGAAACCGGCATGTCTGAGAGATATTTCTCAACAGCATATATGTGATGCTAAGTCAGAGGCCCATGGGCAGCATTAAAACTCTGACACCAGGTTAGTCACTAACCACACGAAGAAGAAGAAGACTAGTAGTACTAACCACACGAAGCATTTTTCTCGTTTTCCGGCCGACTTTCAGAATCCAATTCCTTGGTCCTTGAACCTATTTTTCATTTTTTTACTACAGTTAGGGGTGATTCATAAATCCCCGCATAAGCCGTTAGGGGCGTTTTATATCTTTTATTTTTCTCTAGTGAGGTTTTTAAAACTAACCAAGGGAAAAGCACAACTATATACCAATAAGTGCTCTCTGATGCCTGACTGATTAGTACAATGACTGAGGTGATCTTAAAAAACCGTTTATTTTATGATCAAGTATTGTATTTGTATGTTTTGGAACAGACAAGGCATAAAGCTGGATTTAACTTTTTAATGCCGTACCTAATATAAATGAATGTACGAAAACATCCGGTCCGGAATAAAATCTACAAGTGTCCTTCGAAATTTAAATATTGTACGGTTAATCTGGTGAATCTGTTGTTAAATGTTCATTTTTTATGTTTTTCTTATTCACACCCGTCAAACGAAATTGAACATACAGTACTGAACAGAATTTAATGAGATGCTAATTAGGAAGTACCATCTACGATACCCATACTTAGATCATTCTTAAAAGTAATAATATTGGTTCTCCAGACCCAATTTCAGCCATGGCAACCGATTTCAGATGAGACCAGCATTCGACGCGGGAGATATTATAGTTAGCATGTGTGGGCGCAAACTCAGCTGCAGTCACTCTCTCCTCACCCTCATATTCTATGAGACAGCAATCCGACACGACCGGAGATGAATCAGGCGTAGGGGTAACTGCTTAACGTGCGCACCGAGTCACAGGGGTATCACACCGCCAACTTCCAAACTACGCCTAGTGGAAAAACCCAACAACACTTTCCCTGACCAGGGAATCGAACCACGGTCTTCGGTCATCAGTTGCGCTTGCAACCACGAGACTAACAGGGTAGTCATTCTTAAAAGAATAACACACCGGTTTTATATTTCAATAATTTTTGACTGTCATTTGTACATCTTTGATAGCTATTACGGGTCGTCAGAAGCTCGACAAATCTGACATCCAGTCTTACCAAGGGGTATCGTATTACCCAGTTACTGGCTTTTAGGGGTCAGAAAGGCAGTCGTTCCATGTAAAATATTGGTATTCAGCTGCATCCGGTGAGACTGGAAGCTGACCCCAATATAGTCGCTGGAAAGGGCTTGGCAGATTGATCTAAATTAGAATAGAAATGAATAATTTCTTCAGGAAAGCGATCGATCAAAATGCCAGCTTATTATTGTTTTGAACAAATAAAACACGTAAGAAAAACCAAAGAAGTTTTTAAAATAGATACATATGTCACTTGTTATAAATCGATTATTCAATGAGTGTACCGATTATACAACAGGGATCGATTTAAATCGGTTCGATTCAGTGTGGTTAGTTGCAACGAGGTCAGTGGTCTTGGCAATTATTTTTGACACGTGTATCGAAAACGAGTAGGTATCTATACTAATATTAAACAGTGTGTTAGATTAAACGAGAGACATACTTCCAGGGGGTATAGTAGGTACTCATGAAAATAAACAACTTTGACTATAAATATTATATTAAAATAAAATTAATCTATTCCAGATAACTATACTCCGTTTATTATAACATTAGACAAATAACGGCTAAATAACGACAGTTAATGTGTAATATTGTTGACATAACTGCACTTTACAGTTGTTTTTGTAATGTAAATGGTTAATAGATAACATTTCTTCATATGTAACGTGAAATAACGGAGTTTAATATACGTCTATATAGAAATAGCGAAAGGGTGATGACCGTTATTTGTGTAACGTTATAACAAACGGACTATAGATCCATACAATCAGAATTAAAATGAGAATAGGGCATAAACTCTAAAATATGCAAAAAAAAAAACAGCCATTCCATACATTTTGACGAATTATACGAACATAAATGTACTGAACAGCTGATTTTTTTTTCGTGATTTCTGGTTACGTACCTATACGGTATAGAGAGAGAGCGAATTATGAGTTTTGTATGTCCTATACGAGGAGGGTAATCTCCGGAATTGGGTAATTTCCTGCGCAACTTAAACGGGATTGGACTACAACAACTACTCCAACTACTAGGTACTACTACTACAACTACTCCAATAGTACAGAACTGGTGCCTTGTGACATTTGGGCATGGTTGCTAGACAAGCTGGATAGCTTGGTTTCGTTAACACTAGAAGAACGACGCGCGGGCTTGCGAAAGATGGAAGGAGTAGCTGGCCTTCAAGGAGTGGGACTGCGTAAGCTAGTAAAAAAAATCTCTGAAATCACATAAATAATCTCCAAATAAGAGCTGTAGGCTCCCATTTTCCCATTTGAAAAGTACACTATTCCAGATGAACATAGACTGTAAATTATGTAAATAAATACAAAAATAAGTAGTTGAAAATAGCATGTCCTAGATCGACATCTACCGATCCGCACGGGGCCTGGTAGATTACATACCAATCCACCTTAAAGAGAGTGTTTGGGACCTATCTCAAGGGCACGCCACGATAGTGGCGGTAAGGCCCCTCTTTGAGGAGTGGCTAGAGAGGAGTCACGGCGCCCTCACCTACCGCCTGACGCAGGTCCTCACCGGACATGGATGTTTCGGGAGGTTCCTGCACATCATCAGGCGGGAGGAAACGCCCGGGTGTCACCACTGCGAGGATCGCCCAGAGGACACGGTAGAGCACACGGTGCAAACCTGCCCCGCATGGGCAGAGCACCGCCGTGTCCTCGTAGAGGCGATCGGCGGCGGCGACCTCTCGCGCCCGGCCCTGGTGCAAGCCATGGTCCGGGGCGAGAGAGAGTGGGAGGCAGTCACCTCCTTCTGCGAAAAAGTTATGCTCGCGAAGGAGGTGGCGGGATGGGAGAGAGAAAGGTCCTCCCGTCCCAGCCGCCGCAGGAGACGCCCCGGGCGTCGGGAGCCACGTGACGACTCCCGGCCACCGTAGGCGCGGGCCTGCGGACGGTGAGTAATGGGTGACTCACCGTCCGATCAGAACCAGACCCGTGCCGTACGGCGCGTATATGTTCCACGCGCGCCTCAAAGAGATGTCAGCATATGAAGGGGCCCCTCAGGGCCAAGCCTGCCGGGTAAGCGGGATTGTCCGAAAGGGTTACCGCTACCCCGGAACATAAAGGGCTACGGAAGGAACATGGATGGGTTTTAGTCAGTAAGAGTCTGACACTCCCTTCCGCTCCACCCAGAGCGGGAGCAGTCATTGGATGATTTCCCAGCCTTAAAAAAAAAAAAAAAAAAAAAAGGGACCTATCTCAGGACTTTAATTAAGACAGTGGACTGTAGTTAAGAGTTATAATTATAATACCAATAGGTTTTAAAATACGTTGATTGGTAACAATAAGGAGTGCGCGCGCGTGCCGTCGATGGAGATTGGCTGCGAAGTGGTCGTTGGTCGTCCCGCGCGCCGCACCTCGAGTCGCCGAAACCGATGATTCCCGGAGACGCCCGAACAGAGAGGAAGCCTGTGTTCAGCGGAGTCATTATAGGCTGATTTTGCTAATGAATACTAGATTCTTCTTCAGTCTTCTTTCAACGAATAAAATCACTGAGTGCCAAACTAAGTTCCTACTTTAAGAGTCCTCATCATTATCATGATTTCAGCCGAAAAACGTCCACTGCTGGGCTTAGAGCCCCAAATATCACCATTTTGACCGGTTCTGTGTTTCCCTTACCCAGCGGATCCCTGCGGACTTTTAGAGTATTTTTGAATTATAATAAATTATGTATAAGTATTAAGACCCAATACTATTTTCTATAATGTTTAAAACATAATACTATAATGTATTTTTAATATTTTACTATGTAAAGGTATTTCAATGAATGAGAAAAGCAAATAATATGTGTTTGTTTTTTTAGCTCAGTATGAATTTGAAATTAATTCGCGAAGTAATTCCAATTAGCCAAGGCCGTTGGCTAGTACAAAGACCCATAGGTTATTAAACCTCATTATTATAACATACAGTGTCACAACTGGTATTCCCTTATAGGCCACCATAAAAACAACAGACGGTTCCTGTTTGGTGATCTTCTACCATAAACTCTAAGCTTATTATGCTATTTTTCTTGTGTAATCCACTTTTTTTCTGGTTCTGCGGCACTTTTTCTACGTCCATAAATTGGTATTTTTTGTTTGGTGAATTTTTAATCGAACCTGAAGAACGAGAAGCAATGTTGGCCCAGTAGTAACTGCCCCAATTAACGAGTTATTTATCGTGGGTTCGAACCTAAACGGGCCTTTTACTTTTTGTGAATAATGCCACTGCTCTCAAAAAACATTGTGAGGAAACCGGTATGTCCTAGAACCAACAATTTGGAGGCACGTGACATCCATCAACCAGCACTGGGCCAGTGTGGTGGATTACGGTGTATTCCATCTCGAAGAAAGGTGGCCTGTGTCCTAGCAGTAAGAACATTACTGGCTGATTATGCTATGCTTAATCGAACCTCAAGTAATTCTTCTGGATCACCCGGAGGACACGATGGAGCATACGGGGCAGGTATCTCCCGCTTCGGCAGATCACCGCTGTGTCCTCTTAGCGGCAGTCGGAGGCGGTGGCGACCTCTCGCGTCCGGCCCTGGTTCAATCCATGGTCCGGAGCGAGAGGGAGTGGGGAGCAGCCACTTCTGCGAAGCAGTTATGCTAGCGAAGGAGGTGGCCGGACGTTTAAGGAAGAGAGCCATACGTCCTAGCCGCCACGGAGCGACTCCTGGCCACCGTAGGCGCAGGTCTGCGTACGGTGAGTAATGGGTAGCTCACCGTCTGATGAGGATCAGGCCCGTGCTACACGTACCACGCCTGTTGGGTCAGCCGGATTGCCTAAAAGGGTAACCGCTGCCCCGGAACACAGGGCTAAGGCATAAACATGATGGATGGGTTTTAGTCAGTAAGTGTCTGACACTCCCGCTCTACCCAGTGTGGGAGGAGTCCTATAAAGAAATGAAATGTTTATTTCTGTAAGTAGATCTTTAAAGACACGTAAATATCCTAAAACAAGATGGCTTTTAGCCTAATGGTTGCGACAGCGAACGATATTCGCGTTGCTGAATTTTGGGCCAAACAGATTAAAAAATAAATTTATATGCATACCGTATTTTTTTTGCTATCGACACGCTAAGAAGAAGAACAAGATGGCCGTCAATTCCTGTAAAATGAAACCGATGTATTGAGAAGCACAACACTTAAAATTTCCACACAGAAAGTGGTATTTTCTTTAAGAAAGCAACAATACAATAACTCGTAAAATCTACTTGATAATTCATACTAGATATTCAACCGCATTGGGAAGTAAAAGTTTCAAAACAAGACAGTTTAAGTTTATAACAAACGTAAATGAAAATTTATAATTATTGCAGTTGTTCCGTACTAAACATAAACGTGAGCACAAAACTGTAAGCAATAAATATGGATGTTTAATAAGATACACGCTTATTAGTCAGGTGATACCAAATAAAATTATAATTAGAATATTTGTACGTCGTTGACGGCAAGACATAGCGTTCATATACTAATATTACCAACTGTACTTTACCTATGTTCTACAAGGAAAAATATTTGTACTTATTTGTATTTTTGTATTTTGTGATACATATATATGGGTTTGCAAGAGAAAATAACTCGGCGCGTATATGTTCCACGTGCGCCTCAAAGATAAGTCAGCATATGAAGGGGCCCCTCAGGGCCAAGCCTGCCGGGTAAGTGGGATTGTCCGAAAGGGTTACCGCTACCCCGTAACATAAAGGGCTAAGGAAGGAACATGAATGGATTTTAGTCAGTAAGAGCCTGACACTCCCTTCCACTCCACCCAGAGCGGGAGAAGTCATGCATGATTTCCCAGCCTTAAAAAAAAATAGGAAATAACTAAGGAACTAGTTAATTACATAAAAAATAACTGCAGTGCTCTTCTGTAAAATTCTCTCACCGTGATAACGTAGGTGACGTGAGTTTAAAGTGAGCTGTCAATAGTGTCAATCCCTAGCATTTTGTGGAACAACAGCTCACACCACGCTCACTTACGACACTACGACACTACGACACGATTGGCGCACTGGTTGAGCGATTGACTGCAGCGCACTATGTCGCGGGTTCGATTCCCGCATGGAACAAATATTTGTACGACCTGCAAGTATTTTTTACGGGTCTGGGTGTTTTTCTATATTATAATATGTATGTATTTACAAAAAAAAAAATGTATATAAGTAGTTTATCAGCCATCTCGTTACCATAACACAAGCATTAGGTTGCTTAGCTTGGGACATGGCGTTGTGTGAAATGTCCAAGGATATTATTATTATGTATTATTATTATTACTTAACCTAAGTTTTCACTGTGTGATTTATACAGAATCGTCCTACTGTTTATAATGGTTTGAAATTATTCCATTCTAATCATATTTCATTCTTAGAGTCGTCTTCTTTTCGTGTGGTTAGTGACTAACCTGGTGTCAGAGTTTTATGCTGCCCATGGGCCTCTGACTTAGCTTCACATGCTATTGAGAAATATCTTTCAGACATGCTGGTTTCCTCACAATGTTTTCCTTCACCGATTTTAAGCAAATGATAAATTTTACAATACGCACATGAATCCGTAAATTCAGAGGTGCGTGGCTTGGGTCCGAACTCATGACCTATAACTTGGCAGTCCGACGGTCGACACACCACTAGGATATCACTGTTGTTGTCATAGAGTAACATACGATGTTGCCAATTTATCCACCATGCGGGCCTGGTGCGGGTTGGTACATATTATGTCACATGTCTTCAAATTTTTGGATCTAGGACATGGCGGCTTCCGCACGAGGTTATCCTTTACCGTTTTGAGAATAGTGGTGATGAAAGCGCCTGTCATGGTTCTATGGTTTTCCATTGTCATCAAACCCAATAACAATTTGTCTGACTTGGGAATTGAACCTAAGACCGGCTAGGCCGTCTACATCAAAATATAAGCGTTAGCGTATAAACGTATTTTTTTTCTTACTTCTTTTATTCTAAGTAATTCTAAGAAATAAAATTCATATTAACAACCGCCATATTACGCGCATATTTACAGCAATTAATATTATGACTTATGTTATAAATGCGAAGGTGAGTTTGTTTGTTACGCTCCCCTTAAGTTCATAAGAAAAATTCTCTCGAAAAAAAAATACGGTCAAATTGAGAACCTCCTCCTTTTTTGAAGTCGGTTAAAAAAACAATAAATCATCATCTGCCTAGCCTTTTCCAGCTTCCAGTCTAACCGGATGCAGCTGAATACCAGTATTTTACATGGAGTGACTGTCTATCTGACCTCCACAACCCAGTAACTGGGCGTTACGATAAGCCTTGGTAAGACTGGCTGTCAGATTTTCGGGTTTCTGACGACCCGTAACGACTGTCAAAGATGCACAAATGACAGCCGGGACCAACGGAAAAAACAATAAATATCACCGTATAAATCGTTAAGCTCTTACAAGGCAACGGCTTCTAATAGACAAACATCCAATGGTTGAATGTGAAGTCGCAATCGATTTTAAACTTAACTGTCAACGTTTTAAGGTTTAGAATTATTTGGAGGAATTTGACAGTTTAGTATAACTTGATGTGCTGGCGACTCTACATATTGTGGAATGCAAAACGTATTGAGTATTGAACGGATATGGATGTAATGGCACATGGTTAGACCATAACCTGGGTTAGGACAAAGGATAGTTTTTATCCAGGTAGTACATCTTCGTAGGATAATTTTCGACATCTACGTGGGCGAAGCCGCTGGTAGAAGCTAGTTAATACTAAATTGTTGAACTTACACTAATTGTTTTTATTCAAGTAATTATCCGTAAAAGGGAAAATATATGAGAACTATAAAATACCCATAAAGATCGGCCACCTAAGTGGTTTCGCGTTGTTATTACCAATTCCAACGTCCGCACACTTAAAATATATGGAGGGAACGTGAAGACTTGTCAGTATTTTTATAAAATACTGCCTTTCATAATAATTATTGACCATTATTTCTATGGTTGCGCAGTAATAACGCACCCATTTATATACTTATTACAGTCGCTTTTCGTATCTGTCGGTTTGACCACGTTTTTCTTTTAAACTACACAATAGATTATAAAGTGGTTTTCACCAACATTCAGAAAATTATTCCGGACACACAGAATTCATAAAAAGAGGCCATTCAAAAAGTTTTGTGTCAACTCGACATTGGTGATTAATTTAAGCTACTGTTTAGTATTATTTTAATATCAAAGTCAAATCATTTATTCCAAATAGGCACAAGAAAGGCACTTCTGAACGTCAAAATCAAGTATTACGAGTAAATATAGTTTTCTATGAAAAAGCCTGCTCAGGAGTCAGGACGTCGACTACGACCTCTTATCAGTATTATTTTAATATTACCTCACTGTGGGAAAAGAGTTGGAGCTATACGTCTTTCATAGCTCCATCTCATTATTACACTAAAGTAATATTAACTCCTCAAATCTCGTATGAACCTCATAGGTTCATAAGAAAATTTTTCTCGAAGCAACAATAAATGTAACCGTATATATCGTTGAGCTCTTATAAGCAAACGGTTTCTAATAGGCGAACATCTATTGGGTTTAAATCATACTAATAAGACGGTATAGGTCCAATGTCGTAGCTTCAAAAGGAAATATACATAGGTACATTATGTCCGGAGTTGATAAAGGAAAGAATTCAAAAACTGTCGAACTGTAGAAAAGACAGCACTGTGTAGTACGTACGTACGTACGTACGTACCAAATTCAAAAAAATGATTAGCAAAAAACAAAAACCAAGGGAAAATCTTACAGCCTTGAAGTCATTGTATTGTGCCTGCAAGTACCAATTAATTATGTTAAGGCGTGCCAATTATTTATGTTAAAATGTCAAAAAATATTATCCAAATTATATTAATAGTAGATTATTATTGCATGATAATAATTAATTAAAGATCATTAATTCATTTGCGTTATGTGAAGTATTTAATCCCATATTTTGTCGTAGCTGACAGATGACATTAATGACAGCAGCTTAATAATGACATCTGTCAACTATTCAAAATGGCCGTAAAAGTTACAAAGTAAAGTGAAGCACGCCTTCAAGTTAAGCCTTGGTCCGGTAGTGAGCCAGTAAAGTGATATATTGAACTTAAATGCGAATGGCCTGTTTGAAACGGTCAAAAATAAAATATGAAATCACATAGATATAGTACCGCTCGCCTTTAAAACTTCCATCACCGTACAGAAATCTATATATATAAAAGAAAGACGGGTTTGTTCTCTTCGTTATAACTCGAGATCTGCTGGACCAATTTTCACGGTTTTTGTTTCGTTGGATTTGTCTCCGCCCTGAATAGCAGAATACAGGGTAGGTAGGTAGAGTAGGGTAGGTAGGTAGGGTAGGTAGGGTGGGTAGGTAGGGTAGGTAGGGTAGGTAGGGTAGGTAGGGTAGGTAGGGTAGGTAGGGTAGGTAGGGTAGGTAGGGTAGGTAGGTAGGGTAGGTAGGTAGGGTAGGTAGGCAGGGTAGGTAGGCAGGTAGGGTAGGTAGGTAGGGTAGGTAGGGTAGGTAGGGTAGGTAGGGTAGCTAGGGTAGGTAGGGTAGGTAGGTAGGTAGGTAGGGTAGGTATCACAGTTAAGACAGGACAACGTCTGTCGGGTCAGCTAGTTAAATATAATGCGAAGATATAATTGTAACTATTCCATTTGATTGTAAAAGTCTGTGCCGTCACATTGTTATATTTCATACAAATCAAGTACCTACTAATTCCGCGTTTCGACAGTTCATAAAAAGTAACGTTATTGACTACCCTTTCAAATACCCAATTCAACAGGATTCTACACCCACAATATGACTCACGCTAAAATCTTGGAATTACAATCCACATAGGTACCTACTACAGGGAACACTCGCATAAATCGTGAGGTCGTAAAATAATATTTTTCAATAATGGTCACCACGAATGGACCTGTCACTTCCACATACCGAAGTATTTGTTCTGAAGGAAATATAGGCAATAATGTTTATTTTTAAACCGCCAACACTGATGAGGTTTACAAGTAGGTACTCTGTAGTGTTGCCAGCTTAAAGTTTTGTTTCGGGATAAGCCTGGCTGTTTTTCGTTTTGATTTTAATTTAGGGTTTTATTTTTAATTAAGGGATTAAGATTTGTTTTAGTCGATAGAGGTAGTTACTTGCAGTTTGGGATATCTGTAAATAATTTATTCAAATTACGTAATTAGCGTTAGAAGCTGTAATAAATTGGATTTAAAAGTCGCCAGCACATCAAGCTATGCCAAACCATCAAATCTTGCCAATTGAAAATAAACCTTATACTTTTGCAATAAAGTTGAAAAACTATCAAAGGAATTTGACAGATAGGGGTTACTTGATGTGCTGGCCTCTGCAAACGTGGAGATGTTCCGGTTTGAATGTGTTCAAGTTCTCAAGTTTTCAATCGACTTAGCAGTGGTACTATCTTCCTGTCACTGATGCTCATAGAACCAATAATAAGATACCTATAATATAAAACTTTAAGCTAGTAAGCGACTGAAACTGCTAGCAAACCCATCCAAAATTAACCCATTGGATGTTCGCCTATTAGAAGCCGGTCGCTTATAAATGCTCAATGATTTATACGGTTATAGTAAAAATAAGACTCTGATTGAAATACATAATTAATTTATGGCGTGCGAGCGCTAATCCAAAATCACTGATAAACCTGCCTAGCCTTGACTTTACTATTTTGGGGCCGGCTTCCAGTCTAGCCGATGCAGCTGAATACCAGTATTTTATACGGAGCGACTGCCTATCTGACCTCCACAACCCAGTCACTAACTGGGTAATACGATACCCCTTGGTAAGACTGGCTGTCAGGGTCTCAGGCTTCTGACTACCCGTAACCAAGTGTCAAAGATCCACGAATAACAGCCGGGACCAACGGCTTAACGTGCTTTCCGAGGCACGGAGGAGTCTCGATACGTAAAGATGGTCACCCATACACGGACTAACACCCATACATTGGAAGCCGACCACAACATAGTTGGGAAAAGGCTAAGTCGATTGGTTTGCTGCCCCGTGTGTTTGTATTTTGTAGGATAGAAGTCCCTACAACACACTACGCGAGCTCTATCACTGAGCTCCCTAAGTGATGGTTCCTCTGACCCTCACAGTACGGAGGTGAGAATTATCCCACAAAACCGCTGCACCTGGTCACACAAGTAAAGAGATTGAAGTACCTATTACGTATGGGTAATTTCGTTCGCCGAAATGGCAAAATAAATGTGCCAGTAACATTTGTTTCCTAATTGCGTTTTTTATGTTTGACGGTAAACCGCAATGAGCAATTATCAAGCGTTTAATCTGCTACTTTTGTAGTGTGGATAGGAATTTAAACTAGATTGTTTCGCGGAGAGAATGCCTCATGCATGCTGTATTCTGTGATTGGAGAGTCCTTGGTAAGATGGACCCGCACGCTACTGGACCCGCGCCGGTCCACTCTACGACATAATTTATTTTCTGTATTTTTATTGGTTGACTGGACCCACATTCAAACTTTAAAAAAAGCATCTAATTGTTTAAAGCTACTAGTGATTACAATCGAGCGCGGAATTGGTAGGAAAAAATGTAATTAAACGCAATTGAATTAAGTAAACATTAATTATTCTCAGTCAAATTCTTAAAAATAAAACTACAACTTCTATTTTGTAAAGTATTGACAGTCATACATTAAAACTCCAATTGATTAGCAGTTTTAAAATAGTGATAACGCAAAAAATAAAAATGAATACTGCCTAGTTGGTCTAGTATTCGCAAGCGGTACTGCAGATGCTCAACGTGAGGTTCTGGCTTCGATTTCTGGGTCGGACCAAGTGCTTATTAAGTTTTCCAGTAAGAAATTTCAGTAGCTGCCTTTTTTTTGTGGGTGGGAAATCATCAAATGACTGCTCCCGCTCTGGGTGGAGCGAAAGGGAGTGTCAGACTCTTACTGACTAAAACCCATCCATGTTCCTTCCTCAGCCCTTTATGTTCCGGGGTAGCGGTAACCCTTTCGGACAATCCCGCTTACCTTCAGTAGCTGCCTGGAGTATATGAGCCCAGTTAATGGCAATAGGCTCGCCCACTATTACATGGGACTTGGACTTAAAACATAATTGGTGGAATGTGGGTTTATTACTGACCTTTGGGTAACTCTTCGGGATTATGAATGATGAAATGAATATTAGCAGTGGATTGGCAGATTCATATTCTGTAACCATATTTTGATTTAAAAGAGTGTCCATGGAGTTTTTTGTCCGTTCTTCTCCATAGGTTTATACTACTTTGGAATGGGCAACTAGCTTCATCTTTCTGACTGACCGACCCCTGTTTTTTTTTTTTTTTAAGGCTGGGAAATCATCCAATGACTGCTCCCGCTCTGGGTGGAGCGGAAGGGAGTGTCAGACTTTTACTGACTAAAACCCATCCATGTTCCTTCCATAGCCCTTTATGTTCCGGGGTAGCGGTAACCCTTTCGGACAATGCCGCTTACCCGACAGGCTTGGCCCTAAGGGGCCCCTTCATATGATGACATCTCTTTGAGGCGCGCGTGGAACATATACGCGCCGTCCGGCACGGGTCTGGTGCTGATCGGACGGTGAGTCACCCATTACTCCCCGTCCGCAGGCCTGCGCCTACGGTGGCCGGGAGTCGTCACGTGGCTCCCGACGCCCGGGGCGTCTCCTGCGGCGGCTGGGACGGGAGGACCTTTCTCTCTCCCATCCCGCCACCTCCTTCGCGAGCGTAACTTTTTCGCAGAAGGAGGTGACTGCCTCCCACTCCCTCTCGCCCCGGACTATGGTTTGCACCAGGGCCGGGCGCGAGAGGTCGCCGCCGCCGATCGCCTCTACGAGGACACGGCGGTGCTCCGCTCATGCGGGGCAGGTTTGTACCGTGTGCTCTACCGTGTCCTCTGGGCGATCTCCGACCCCTTGACAATTCAAAAGTGCCTGTAATTGTTTTATTTGAAAAAAAATGCTTTAAGGTTGAGTTTGAGTTAACCTGTATACCAAATAGTTTGTTTGGCTATACCGACCTTATAGTATAGTCTTTAGTAGTTTTGTAAGTATAGATGCCCGAATCCCAGCAGTGGGAAATATAGGCTGATTATGCAGATACCTTTGTTCACTAAGACAAAAGTGGACTTATCTCTATAAAGTCCATGAAAACATAATGACGAGATTAAGGAGTTAATCTTCATTTTCTTTTGCGTGTGTGCTAGTGAGTGACTAACCTGGTGTCAAAGTTTTTATGCTACCTATGGGCCTCTGGCCTAGCTTCACAATATGCTGTTGAGAAATATATCCCAGCTATGCCGGATGCTTCACGATGTTTTCCTTCGCCGTTTTTTAAGCGATAATTTAAGTGATAATTATAAATAACTCACATGAATCCGAAAAGTCAGAGGTACATTGGGTTTGAACTCGAGACCTGTGACTTGGCAGCTCAACGATCACACCACTAGGCTATCACTGCCTAAAGGAGTTAATCATAAACTGTTTATAGAATAGGATTCACCGAGCTAGGCGGCGGGTTAGCGACCGCAGGGTCAGCCATTCCTGACCGATGACGCGCCCAAAATGATGTACCGACGCCAGCACAAGTCATCCCAAACCGTAAATATTTCCCTATTAAAAATGAACCTTATGTATTTGTAACAAAGTTGAAAAAACTATCAAAGAAATTTGACAGATTGGGGAAACTTGATATACTGGCACTCCTTTTATCTCCAAGACGTTGGCACCCGTTTCAAAATTGAAAATGAACCTTATACTTTTGTTATAAAGTTTAAAAACTATCAAAGAATTTTGAAAGATTGGGGTAACTTGATGTGCTGGCACTTCTTTCATCTCCAAGACATTGACACCCAGACACGTAGACATAATATTAATACAAGAAAACGATACAAAAATAGCTATATATACAACGTGGCGCTACAATGGTGACACAAATTTAACACACACTTAAGTTTTCGTATAATTATGTGTGTTAAATTAATGTCACGTAAACGTTATTATAGCAACCTGTCGGTCGATTCTGTTAAAATCGCACCATGAAAACGTAGGTGAAGTAAGCGTGAAGTGACCTGTCCCACCTAATTCTAGGGATTGACACTACTAACAGCTGAATTTAAACTCACTTCAGAATAAGAAAACTTACAGAATAGCACTACTGTAATTAAAGAACTGTCGCGCAGCGGTCATTGCCGGGGTCACGGATAATTCCCATTCCCATCAATGAAATTAAAACTATTAGGATGAAACAACTGTACAATTTAGGCAAATTGTATTTTTTTTCTATTTGCGAATATTTTAACCTATCAACATTTATATGATTGATGGGCACTAGCCCTACCGACCGGTGTGTTAAATTAATGTCACCATTGTAGCGCCACGTCGTATATACAAAGGAACTGTAGAAACTAACCCGTTACGAACCTTGAGTTTATTTATATACTGGAGACGTTTCAGAATCCGCCTGCATTAAGTAAAATATATCAAAACCCAGACAGACTAAAATACAAAACAGTGCGGACAGACGTACGGGCAGACTGTTTATATTTATAGTCGCGATAGCTTCTGCTTCACTTGCGTATACTGTTTTTTGTCGGGGCGCCGGAGAGTTTATGGTATGGGATTAGTATTTCCTGGGTTCATCAGTAATGAGTTAACCACAGAGAATAAAGATCACGCTTCGATGATGTCGTGAATAAGGGCGATTGCCAACAATACTAAGGTTGAGAGGGCAAGGGACCTAGACAAACTCACATTTTCATTAACGATAACGAAATTAGATAAATCCGAAATGTATGGAAATGGCAAAAGCTTTCGAAATGTCAGGTGATCAATCGTTTCCGATCGCTAAGTGCTAGACAATATCGAATTGTGTAACGATACTCGATCAATATTCCCAAACAAATGCGTTGACAAGTGGCGTTCTTGACAATCCGAATCGCTGAGATAACGAAATGGTCGATCAACAATTTTCGAAATCGAATCGACACGGAGCGATTGTCATATGCCCTAGCACATCAATCTATCCCAAACTGTCAAATATTTCCAATTGAACATGAACCTTATACTTTTCTCATAAAGTTGAAAATCTATCATAGAAATTAGACAGGTTGGGGTAACTTGATGTGCTCAAGACTGTACCTAGAAGAAGAGATTTTCGAAAACAACACACTGGCTGCAGTGCCACAGCAAATGGCACACATAATAATATGGTAACGTAGTATTGTAAAGTCAAAGAAAAAATAAAGAAAGTAAATTTATTTGACCCAGTTAAAATAAACACTAGGTTCATCTGACACGAGGAAATAGAACGGCATGCCACTATTATTTACAAGGAAAATGAGACAAGTATTATGTTGCTTCCATTGATGCTGTCGAGACACTGAGTTCAAGTGTGCTAACTAACCAAGCCTTAACGTCCCCTTGCTGTACGCGCTAGAAATCGTCACGTAAGGAAAAAACCTTATGTCCCGATACAGATTTTTCTTTCTTTGTATTTTTCAATTATATACAAAATATAAGATTTCAGACTCAGGAGTTACCCTGATAGATATACATAATTTTTGAATCTAACTAAATTGAATTTAACTAAAACATAGCCAATCTTTAAAGTAAAAAAAAATCGTTTAACAAAATACAACATAAGTACAGACGCCAGCACAATATCAAGCTATCCCTAACTGACAAATTTTCTCAATTAAAAATGAACCGTATGTCTTAGCAATAAAATTTAAATACTATCAAAGAAATTTGACAGATTGTGGTAACTTGATGTGCTGGCATCGTGATTTAATTTTATGAGTCCCACACATAAATTACCTATCTTTTAAAAATACTTATTTTAAAAATTGATAATTTATACGTTTTAGGTTGTTTATTGTATTTTGTGTACATTACAATAAAGTTGGATTTAATAACAGTTTAACAAAGGACTTGACGTAGAAATAATTAGAAAACTTGGCAGGGTTATAGGGCGATGATAGATTTACGGATCAGGTCGAGTCGAAGACCGGTAGGTATGAGAATGAGGAAGCAATTAAGTTTCGCTTGTTAAATCGTTGGTTAGAAAAGTGGTATTTATTTTAGTAACGACACAAATATTTTGTGTTTACGAAAGTATTTTTAATGACCCAAATATTTTTAAGCAAAGCGTAGTACGTTCTTTTATTGGATATAATATCTCTAGCAAATTCTTTATTAATTTTATTATTCTTAATTTGTAAAAAACAATATGCCTAGCCTTTTCCCAACTATGTTGGGGTCGACTTCCACTTTAACCAGATGCAGCTTAATACCAGTATTTAACATGGCGACTGCCTATCTGACCTGGACAACCCAGTAACTGGGTAATACCATACCCCTTGGTAAGACTGAAAAACATCATCATTTAATCATACATCACCAGGTTTGAATTGAGGATTCAGGCCGTAACAACTACGTATTTTCAATTATAATAATAATTTAATTCTGTAAATACGCAGATGATGCGACCGCGAATCATATTTTGATCTCTTTACAGCCTGACACGTTTTTTTTTTTTTAAGGCTGGGAAATCAGGCGGACCTGTAAATTGCAAAAAAACGTAGTAAAATTTGAGCTTCGCGTTCTACCCTGGCACGTCCCCCTTAACTCCATTTATGCGATTATTTTGACGTGTGCATAAAGTTTTAATAAATAAAAAAATGGTATTTGTTTATGACCACACAATATCACTGACCGATTAAGCGCCGAGTATACCCGATTCAGCGTCATCGATCCAAGCGTTACGGTTCACTATTGCACAATAAGATCTAAAGAGAAAAAAAAAACAAAGTAAACCGCCTCAATAATTGAGTGAATAACTGTTTAACAGAAGTGATTGATACACATTAAATTTCGAATTCGGTTCAAAATAATAATATCGTGATGAATGTTCAAGTTCGAAATTCGAAGTTCTTGTTCGGATTGATCTTGGCCATACAGAAAGTAACATGCCAATTCAAATTAAGAACAAAAGAGAAAAATGTATCGTACAGTCAGTCACACAGGGGCTTTAAACATTTTAGTGAATAACTGTCCTGTCTCACAGTCGCACACAGAAGTGACACGATTGAATTATACACATTGCTTTTGGGAGTGTCGTCTGTGATCGGTACTGATTTATGTTTTCGAAACATGCCATTTTTCCTTTATTTTCGTTTGCAATGAAAATAAATGGTACTAAGTGCAGGCTGAATATGACGTGTTTGGATGAAAATAGGTGCTGTTAGATTTATGTGGTGTCTATGAGAAGATTAATATATTAGATGTGGTGTCACTGGGCAGATCGTTTACTAAGTACGTAAATAATAATCGTGCAGTCGGTAAAAATAATGTTAAGCAAAAAGATTTCTATGACAGATTTCATCTGCTGTCAAAGAATGACAGTTGTGGTTTAAATATCGGAAAAATTTTAAGTTTGCATAAAAGACTTTCGTACCTACCTTAAAAATCTCACTAGCAAAAGTAATAGTGGAATTCAATAGCGTGAATAAATGTGAGGCAGGGAGGTTTGACGTCCCCAGCACTCTTCAGTTTATACGTCAATCAGCTGATCGAGGACCTTTATGGCACTGGTGTCGGATGCACTATTGATGGTAAGACTATCAATAGTATTAGCTATGCTGATGACATGGTGCTATTGAGTCCCTCGATCGACGCTCTCAGACAGTTGCTTGGAGTATGTGAGCGATACGCCATGGCTCATGGTCTCCTGTATAATATCAGGAAAAGTGAGATCATGGTGTTTCGTGTGGGTGCCAGAAAACCAGCAACAGTGCCGCCGGTCTACCTGTACGAAGTGGCGCTCAAAAGGGTGTCTCGATTTAGATACCTTGGGCACATTTTGACCGAGAACCTAACGGATGACGAGGACGTAGAAAGAGAGCGAAGGGCGCTGTCGGTCCGATGTAATATGCTGGCCCGCAGGTTCGCAAGGTGTAATAAAGACGTAAAAATAACGCTATTTAAAGCGTACTGTCAGACGTTTTACACTTGCAGTCTGTGGGTCAGATATACGCAGAAGGCCTACAACGCCCTTCGTGTGCAATACAATAACGCGTTTCGTTTGTTGTTGGGGCTTCCGCGGTTCTGTAGTGCGTCAGGCATGTTTGCTGAGTCAGGTGTAGATGGTTTTGAGGCCATCATGCGCAAAAGAACGGCATCCCTGATGCGCAGGATACGTGGAAGCTCCAATAGCGTCCTAGAGGTTATTGTGGGGAGGCCAGACTGCCCTTTCCTAATGCACTGGTCCCGTAGACATAGTTGCGGGCCCGATGCTGTAGGAAAATTTTTAAATTAGTTTACACAATTTTTTTTTTTTTTTTACACATAATTCAGATTTTATTTAACAGGTAACAAGAGCTATAAATAATAAACAACAGCGTTAATTTACTTATTAATTAAAATTAACAAAAACATAGGTCATTACATCACTAATAACAACAAAAATAAACTATAGTTCCGGCAAAATAAATCACTATGAAGATTCACTAGTTATACTTTGGAATTGTATTATCACAGACTATAAAAAGATATCTAAATAAGTGTTGGCATTGTTTTTTTTTCTATTTTACGGCATGTAAACACGGGTCAGCTACTATAATAAATGATTGTATGGCATACATGTTGCCATGCGACCGACATAGCAGTCGTGAAAAAGCTTTCACGACTGCTATGTCGGTCGCTGAAGTGAGCTGTCGTTCCACTTCATGTTAGGGATAGCCCACTAGGGACTATTGTCAGCACACTAAACTCACTTCACCTACATTTTCACGGTGAGATTTTTACAAAATAGCACAGCTGGTCTACAAATATTCTGCACATAACTAGCTAAACTGTATACGAATAGTATTTAACTGATCCTCTAAAAAAAATTATTGAGCTTCTATTTGTGAATACTTTTTTAAATTATTGAACCTCTAATTTTTTTGTTGTTTCTAATCGTGCACACTTTTGGTGCCACGCTAACTGCCGGCGCTCTACCTTAGTTGATCGCAGTTTGGGGGCTATTTAGTATTTCTAGGTCCCCAAAATACCTAGGAAATATTAGAGGATCGATTAAACACATGCCACTGCAAACACCATCCGTCTTATTACAAAACGAATTCAAATTTTAGTCCAAGCCTAAACCTTCGAACGAGTTATTGTATTTTGAGCTTTATTCTAAGCGCAGTGAAGTTCTTAATACAAAATTGACAATTTAAACTCAGCTTTTATGAGTTTTTTTAATTGGAACATTCATACAATTCGAAAATCAAACATTGCTCAATGGTTTATACATGGGTCTAATTGCTTTGTAATAAGGCCCGTAGGTAGGTAGGTATGTCAAATAAGACGAGATTAATCCAAATAATTTACAATGCTCTTCAAATAAACTTATTTGTAAAACATTTAACTTATTTTAAGGACACTTTGCAGATCTTTTGTCCGCCATTAACCAAACATTATTACAAAGCTTTGCTAGTAACATTAGCGATTCTAGTACAATTATTAGACTAATAATACTGTCAGAATTATTATAATATCATTATACGTCTTTGTAACATTATAAATCTAAAAACAGTTATATAAAAATTGACCTTACAATGTGAATTAATTAAATACAATATTTTTGTATAATTGTACGTTTTTCCAATTTTATAGGATCAAAATTTTATCAGTGTTGCCATGTAATTGGTAGGCTCTCAGATAAAATTAATTTCCTTTCTTAAATAAAATCTAATTTGGTATAATTGTTTGGTGCGTTTTAAAGCTTTATTTCTAACACATATACATTTGGTAAATACATATTACAATCTACATTCATAATATGCATGAACTATTTTGTAATTGAAATCCACTATTTTCGTGATCCCAAACATATGCAAAGCTTACTAAAGTGAAAACATTACTGAACAAGAAGGTGTGCGTTCGCGCAGCGGAATGTTGTTGAATTTAAAGATTTTAATTATGCAGATATTTAGTGTATTGACGTCGTATAATAATAATAATAATAAGTTTATTAGCAAAAACAGTAATATGATAACTAATTTGTACTACCAATATTAAAATTATTGTCAGTTTTCCTGGCTCCTAAACTAGGTACGCAGACCTGTATCTTAGGAGTCGAAAATTTTACGGCATCAAATGTAATACAACCGTGACTTTTCTGTTTGTTTACAGTCATTTTTTTTTTTTAACAAATCAGATGTAGTGAATGATTGTGTTTATGTATCTAGGGATGTGTAAATGAGTGTAGTGTGGTGTGTGTGTGTAGTGAGGAGTGTATGTGAAATCAAGTGTATTGAATTAAATTTAAATTCAATTTATTTTGACATTGCTTTTAGGTTTTATTTTGATTTATTTTATGGATGTAATTTATTGTTATAGTCTAATTTAATTTAATTTAGTTTTTTAATAGATTTTTTTATGTAATTCTGAATGTAGCTTTTTGATTTAATTTTGATTTATTTTGTAAATGTGTTATAATGTATTTTGATAAGCAGTTGCAATTTTTATTCTACTAACATAGTTGTGTAAGTTCATGTACATACTAACCCAAAATGGATTATGGTCCGAAATAAATGAATTATTATTATTATTATTATTAATAGCCACATCGTAACACACTATCAATCACAATTTCAATGATTTTGATGGATATTGCTAATCCACTGCTTCATACAACGTGGCGCTACAATGGTGACATTAATTTAACACACATCTACGTTTTCACATTTTCCTTTCATGAAGGCATTATATTTCCATTAAACGTTATTATTTACGGAGTTATTTAAAATGTTACCTGTAACAGTCGCGCAGCGGTCATTTGCCGAGGTCACGGATCATAACATTCGCATCAATGAAATTAAAGCGAATAAGCAATACTAATAAGATGAAACAACTGCTAAAAGTAGGCGAATTGATTTTAATATTTAGTCTGTTTGAACATTTTTTTTTCAATTTTAAACTATCAACATTTATATGATTAATAGGTACTAGCCCTGCCCGTCACCATTGTAGCGCCACGTTGTATAGTAAATGTTGAAAAACGTAAAGTTAGATTGTGATTGATAGTTGCAGGATTGCTTTCAGAACTTAACAAAATAGTTTATTCATTAGTTAATTGCTCCAATTCCTTTTTCTTTTCGACAACACCATGAATAATTAAGGTAGGAAGAACAAAAATTGTCAGTTCCCTATTTTAATTCGACACGGTAGTTACATCTCGATATAGGTTACCCCTTAAAGCACAAGTCCCACCGCTAGCGGGGAAACGGCTAGTTAGAGATTTTCTCGCTCAAGAAACCTCGAAAAAAATGTTCCATGTAAAAGATATAATAAATATTCCTAATAGTTGATCAAACTGTTCACACCGCCAGGTGGGTACTTGTTCACAGCTATGAAAGTGAGTACTTGCTAAGCGACAATACAGTGCTGACAGGATAAAAAAAAGGAAAATTAATTGAGTCCGTCAGTCAGATCACAAATTTGATCATGTAATTTGATAAGCAATTTTTTAATTTTATTGTATGATCCAAAGTTGATTGAAATAAATAAATAATAATAAAGAAATATTAGACACGTATTTTTTATTTTATCATATTATTAAAAAGTGACTTAGATATAACGCATTAAAGTTGGGGACTGGGGACTGGGGGCGCGCTACGTCACAGCTCAGTATAAAATCTACATAGGAATGACGTCATGCCACATTAACACAACGTGTCGACGTAATCTTTTGATTATGTGAAAAAATAAAAAATACGTGTCCAATATTTTTTTAATAATCCATCTTATAGACTAAATAAAATAAATTTTAGTCATCATCCCTATTATTTGGTGAGTCAGAGACTCACGATTGGTACATACGCGTACCAGCGAGTTACTGCTCGTCGCCGTCGCGCTCTCGTTGCTCGTTCTTAGTTTCTAGCTCTACTCGCTTCCCATTTATCGACAGCGTTGGAACAGGTGCCTAAAGGGTGTAACTATCACCCCTTGTAATTGAGAAGAGTATTGACAGCTACACGGTGTAAATATGACAGGACAAATTGACTACCTTTAGGGCTTTCCGTCATCAGGTTACAAAGGGGCAACCATATTGATTGGGTACCTAGTATAATGTTGATTGATAAGGACCTGATCACACGAACTACAATCACACCACAGACACGCAACAATGACAACACGTGGATAGATGCTAATTTGTATGAAAATGAAATAGATTATTCAAACAATCACTAAGCCGTTACAGCAATAATAATAATAACAATAATATCCTTGTGCATTTCACGCAACGCCATAATTATAGTCCCGAGCTAAGCAAGCTAATGCTTGTGTTATGGTAACAAGATAGCTGATAAATAAACTACTTATATAATTTTTTTTTGTAAATACATACATATAATAGATAGAAAAACACCCGGAACAAATACTTTTAGGTCGTACAAGTATTTGTTCCGTGCGGGCATCGAACCCGCGACATGCTACGCAGCAGTCAATCGCACAACCACTGCGCCAACCGTGTCAATACTAACCACATTATAGCCATGTCGCAACCAAGTCGATCATTTCATTTGATTTTGTAGTTATCACAATGCAACTACTGGCTGTTGCATTAACACGTAACCACTGCTTGTCAAATTTTTGTTGCTGCGATGTGGTGTGGTAGGATGCGTGTAATCGGGCCCTAAGAGCTATGAGATTAGAAGAAGACAAATTCGTAGGTAGGGTAGATGCCAAATTGATGTAGTTATATAGGACCTTTTTCAGATTATTAAAAAAAATTGTTTAAGGCTTCGGCTGATTTAAGTTGATTTCTTATCTGTTTTGTTACAGGTTCGGGCGTATTGTATAAATTATCAGTTGCTTAAAAATCGGCGAAGGAAAACATCGTGAGGGAACAAGCATATCTGAAAGATATTTCTCAACAGTATGTGAAGCTAAGTCAGAGGCATAAAAACTCTGACACCAGGTTAGTCACTAACCTCACGAAAAGAAGAAGAGGTCGCGGTCTCAATTAAATTAATTAACTGGTAGAAAATGCAATTTTTGATTTGTGCTTGTTTTTTTTTTATTTCCCACAAATAGGTCTGCAACAATGTAAATAATGCCCAAAAAAATATAATCCTCTGAAAAGCCATACAAATATTGAAAAGTAGTTAAAATAAAATATTACTCTCATGTTTCAAAGTAAACAATATCACAGTAAAATATTGAGTCCAACATCACAATTCGCAATACAGTCATGAATCGACTTCAGTACAAATAAATTGAACAAAATATCAACACTCGGGAACTACAATATCAACATTATTACGAATCGAGTGGAACAATATTAAAGTTATTTATTTGCGGGGTATTCCAACTTGTAGCACGTTCGAGGCCCGTTTAGCTCAAATAACATGAGAATGAACTCAAAACAATGGCTATTATATTTGTAAAGCGGTTCAACTAAAATCTATGTTATATTTTCGACTAGCTTTTGCTTGCGGTTTCGACGGAAAATGTCTTTCGAGAACGTACTACTGAGGTTTAAAGTACCTTAAATGGTAATCCGAGACTATCTGTTAAACCAAATTTCATCCAAGTCCGTTCAGCCGTTTCTACGCCAATCCGGAAAATGTATCCAGACAAACAGAAAAAAAAACTCGCCGGTTGGTCGACACTTCGCGTGACCAGAGGGCTGGATTGTTCTTTGGCCAAAGAATTAGCATTGCCATTCCACGTGGCAATGCTGCCAGTCTTCTGGGCACGTTTCCTGACGACAGCGATGTGCATGAGTACTTCGACGCCTAAGTGTCCTTTTTGTCTTTTTTGGATTTATTTGTATACACAGTTAGTTAGATAGTCTTTTAATTTAAGTATGTATACGTTGTTATTGTATTAGATTGTAGAAATTAAAAGTTAACAATAAAAAAAAACAGACTAAATTTATATTAATTTCTGTTGCAGACTCGTTCGCACTCCTAGCAATTGCTTTTTTTTTTGTAAATATTTAATGTACAGTTTTGACGTCATTACTAGTTTAATTGTATGTATCTATATATACCTAGATTTGAAATGTCAAACTCATTTATTGAGAGCTTATCTGAATGGATTCAAAAGCTCTTGTTGAATTACGACATTTATCAATTTTGTATGAGGAGTGGTTCAGTGACCATCTTGACATATCGAGACTCCTCCGTGCCTCGGAAAGCACGTTAAGCCGTTGGATCCGGCTGTCATTTCTCCTTAATTCACTATCTGTACATAGTATTAAACAAAGCCGCGGAACTAAAGACATCTTGTTTTGTCTTGTTTTGCACAGCATCATGCTGAGTGGAAGCCTTTTTGTCATAGACATGGCGTGCAGCTGCAGACTATTTCTGTTTGGTATTCGTAATCATAGGTATCGTATTATCAGACTTTCGGGCTTCAGACTACCCGTAACGTCTGTCAAAGATGTACAAATGACAACAGCAAGCATGATGACAGCAAGGACTAACAACTTAACGTGCTTTTCGAGGTACGGAGGAGTGCCGGTATGTAATGAATGGTCACTCATCCACGGACCAACTATGGCTACCGTAACTTAACAATTGATGGACGCGTGCGGCTGTTATAACTTGGTCACAAGCTTACTTTGCTATAGTTATGGATATAATAACAGGATGTTTTTTGGGAATTACACAGATGAAAAATGATTTTTCACTATTTATACACAAGTACTTATACAGACATGAAGGAAGACACAGAGAATACGTACAAAGGTGATGCTTATTTCTAAAGAAATGTCTTTGAATTCTTCTTAGAAATCCCGCCCTCTCCCCGTGCCACTCCCTCTCCGCTCTCTCTCAGAAACCTATCTTGGGCGCGTTCATTGCGGCGGCGAGCCGCCCACTACCTGAACGCGCCCCAAAAGGTGGTAGCCATTACGCTGACCCGGGGGTACCTACCGCACGATCTCGGGCGAGGCGGCAAGCCTCCTTGCTGGACTGCCGCGGCAAATTGCGGCGGAGTGGACGAACCTCCGGCGCGATCCAATGGCGGCCTGGAAACAGCGACCATCGCAACCCAGTGCAGGGCATGACACGATAGTGGCGATAAGGCCCCTCTTTGAGGAGTGGCTAGAGAGGCGTCACGGCGCCCTCGCCTACCGCCTAATGCAGGTTCTCACCGGACATGGATGTTTCGGGAGGTTCCTGCACATCATCAGTCAGGAGGAAACGCCCGGGTGTCACCACTGCAAGGATCGCCCAGAGGACACGGTGGAGCATCGGTGCAAACCTGCCCCGCTTGGGCGGAGCACCGCCGTGTCCTCGTAGAGGCGATCGGCGGCGGCGACCTCTCGCGCCCCGCCCTGGTGCAAGCCATGGTCTGAATTGAGAGGGAGTGGGAGGCAGTCACCTCCTTCTGCGAAACAGTCATGCTCGCGAAGGAGGTGGCGGGATGGGAGAGAGAAAGGTCCTCCCGTCCCAGCCGACGCGGGAGACGCCCCGGGCGTCGGGAGCCACTTGACAACTCGCATGCACGGCGCATATATGTTCCACGTGCGCTTCAAAGAGTTGTCAGCATATGAAGGGGCCCCTTATGGCCAAGCCTGGCGGGTAAGCGGGATTGTCCGAAAGGGTTACCGCTACCCCGGAACATAAAGAGCTAGGGAAAGAACATGGATGGGTTTAAGTCAGTAAGAGTCTGACACTCCCTTCCGCTCCACCCAGAGCGGAAGAAGCCATTGGATGATTTCCCAGCCTTAAAAAAAAAAAGTAGCCTCAAATTATTCTCGTTGGGACTTTGAAAACCCAACCAGAGATTTGAGACCAACGTGGGTCACAACGGGGATCACAGGACAAAGATACAAACAGACTTCACCTCACCCAAGTCATCATTTTCCAAGTATTGGATTTAAAACAAACGTGATTAAAGGATTTTAGAACATCCTGGTATATTTGCGTTCTGTTTGTGTAGTATTGTTGATGCATCACGAATGATCAAGGGAGTTCTGTTGTGATTGGCCTTTATTTAAATTGACTGGCAACTTTAATTGTGTTCGATGTTTGAAATATAATCTGTTTGCAACTAACAGGGCAATGTCAATGCCAATGCCTTTCATTTTGATAGCTCAACGACATTCATTACGTTGTTTAAGTTGTTTATCAGGTGAATTTTTAATACATACAATATAATGGTTTAGTAATTTCTTTCAAAATCTTTCGGATTTTGATCGAAAGTGATTAAAACAATTAAATGAAAGACAAGACTAGTATTATATCATTTATGATTTGTCAGAATTCCGTGGGTATAGGCAGGAGAATACTTTACAGGACAGACTTTGAATTTAATATTTTATCACTAATTTGACGTTTGTATACATCATCATCATTCTGATAGCCTTATCCCAATGTATTTGGGGTCGGCGCAACATGTTTTTTTCTTCCATACTTCTCTATTAGTTGTCATCTCAGTAGTCACTCCCTTTCTAGACATATCATCTCTCACACAATCCATCCATCGTTTCTTTGGTCTCCCTCTACTTGTATAGCCATCCACATTCACACTCATGTATACGTTTGTATACATTCTTGATTATGTTCGATTTAACCGATTATCGTTAAATTATTTCCGTATAACTGAGATACAACTGAATACATAATCTAGGCGATAACCAGCTGTCAAAGTTGCCACACGCATAATAAAAAATTTTATCTTTTCGAAAAGCCCAATTACAAGCTTAATAAAAAGGGCTATTCCCATTTCCTTAAAACATGTTCACATTCTTATCTTTCGTCAATAAGACAAAAGATATCTGTCAAAACCATTTCTCATTTTCATAAATTTTTCACATGTTTTTGGCATTGATTGTCGCTGTCATTGCTTTTGAGCATTATTCTCAGGAATTGGCTTATAACGAAACAACCATAAAATGTCATTAAAATAACTGTAGTAAAAAAAGCATTATAATAGCATCGGATAGTGATGATACAGAACTTTAGGTACTGTCGCCAACGCATCAAGTTATACCAAACTGTCAAATTTATCCAAATTATTTTAAACCTTAAAAGTATTTTTTTAAGTCCAAAATCGATTGAGGAAATTATACCGTTTGTGGTAACTTGATGTAACGGTACATTTGGGGTACCCATGACAGTTTGCCCCACCACCACCTCGCAGTTTAGCCAAACCAATATTTCTACCAGGGCATGAGCAATTGATAGAGACTGTACAAGGATATTTATTGCTAATGGACACTCGTGAATATGCCATGTTATAAGTAGCCATTACATGCAATATACGGATAATTTAAGTTGGTAGTTAATTTATTTTAATACTGGATTTACATAAAAAGCAATGTTATTTAGCCTGTATTGTCCCACTGCAGGGAAGAAGCCCTATCTCTTTTAAACATAATTCTGCCTTTTGCTAGAAAAGGTTTCATATGTATCTAATAATCATCATCATTCTCCTGCCCTTATCCCAATTTATTTGGGATCGGCGCAACATGTCTTCTTCTTCCATACTTCTCTATTAGTCGTCATCTCGATAGTCACTCCCTTTCTAGCCATATCATCTTTCACACAATCCATCCATCGTTTCTTTGGTCTCCCTCTACTTGTATAGCCATCCACATTCATACTCACAACTTTCCTGACAACATTTTCCTCATTCCTCCGCATAACATGCCCATAACATAATAATATAAATAAATTAATAATCTCTACAGTACATACATACAGTCAACCGCGGTGATTAGGGATGCAGGGTTGAATCGGGACGAAACTTTAAAAGGGATTAACATTGAAATAATATAGTTTGTGGCCGAAACCGACCAGTACTGTGTTAACTATATTATAATACTAGCTGACCCGGCAGACGTCGTCCTGCCTTAACTATGATTCCTACCTACCTTTCCTACCTACCTACCCTTCCTACCCTTCCTACCCTACCTACCCTACCTACCCTACCTACCCTACCTACCCTACCTACCCTACCTACCCTACCTACCCTACCTACCCTACCTACCCTACCTACCCTACCTACCCTACCTACCCTACCTACCCTACCTACCCTACCTACCCTACCTACCCTACCTACCCTACCTACCCTACCTACCCTACCTACCCTACCTACCCTACCTACCCTACCTACCCTACCTACCCTACCTACCCTACCTACCCTACCTACCCTACCTACCCTACCTACCCTACCTACCCTACCTACCCTACCTACCCTACCTACCCTACCTACCCTACCTACCCTACCTACCCTACCTACCCTACCTACCCTACCTACCCTACCTACCCTACCTACCCTACCTACCCTACCTACCCTACCTACCCTACCTACCCTACCTACCCTACCTACCCTACCTACCCTACCTACCCTACCTACCCTACCTACCCTACCTACCCTACCTACCCTACCTACCCTACCTACCCTACCTACCCTACCTACCCTACCTACCCTACCTACCCTACCTACCCTACCTACCCTACCTACCCTACCTACCCTACCTACCCTACCTACCCTACCTACCCTACCTACCCTACCTACCCTACCTACCCTACCTACCCTACCTACCCTACCTACCCTACCTACCCTACCTACCCTACCTACCCTACCTACCCTACCTACCTAGGGGTATGAAAAATAGATAGTAACCGATTCTCAGACCTTCTGAATATGCATATAAAATTTCATAAAAATCGGTCAAGCCGTTTCGGAGGAGTACGGCAACTAACATTGTGACATGGAAATTTTATATATAAGATTAGCAATAAATGCCCTTGTTAGCCACAAACTGTATTATTTTAAAGTTAACATCCCTTTTAGAGTTTCGTCCCGATTCACCCCTACAACCCTATTCACCCTGTTTGACGGTATTTAAAGGTACCAATAACATGCCAGTAACCAAAGTCCTGCAGGTAGTAACTTGTCACTACTTGAAACATGCCGTGGCCTTTATAGGTAACTAGCTGCTCCCGCACAGTTACCCGCTGCTAGGCTCCTATTGGTTGTAGCATGATGTTACATGCCTTCCTCGATAAATGGACTATCCAACACAAAAAGATTTTTTCAATTCGGATCGGTAGTTCCAGAGATTAGCTCGTTTAAACAAACAGACTCTACAGCTTTATAATACATAATTATAATTATAGTACAGATTTGGGCTGGTGTCAGCCTTTGTAATGTAGACCCTACTTATCGAGCGACAGTACAACGAGTTACAGTCACCTCTTTGAACTTTATGCGACCCTGGTACTTTCGGATGGGCGCATCTTTTTAACCGACGTCCTCGAAAGAAGAGTAATGTCTTAAAAGCAGTTACCTAGTTGTTTACTTTTACAAGGATTTTTTCGATGGCATTTAGTTTTAGTGTTAGGATATTTTTTATTTAATGTTTGTATAGTTTAGATTTTGACGTGCAGGTCGGGAATTATCCCACAGGAATGTACTACTTGTTAATTCATCCATTTATTCAATCCATGTGTTAATTCAGGCTATGGTTATGAACTCTGGCCCAAATTTCATCCAAATCCATTCAGCGATTTTTGCGTGATTGACTAACATACATACAAACTTATACATTTATAACAATAAAGTAGGAAAATAGGATTTTGGTAAACTTAACTTACGTAATTCTTTGAAAAACAAAAATATCTGAACAAGATTCTAATTTCAAACAAAATTCTACAACTGTCATTTGCAAAGAAAACAAAAAACTGTCATATTCGTGACGTCATTAACTGTATTTGACTGTATTTATCGGTATTTGGTTAATAGAACCGTGTAACCGATTTATATTATCTAGTATATTATAATTAAGACAAAAAACCACCTATATATTTATTAAAGCGATGTCGCAATGTAGCTTGGATAAGAAGATCGATTTATGAAAAAACTAACGATCCGCCTCTGCTTTGCACGATATGTATTTTAAAACTTGACAAAACATAGAAAATTCTTTATTATAGAAATGATAGTTTTGTATGATTTCTTTTATACACAGAAACGTTCCGCAATAAATGATTTATAATAGTGAAAACCGCATCAATCCGTTACGTAGTTTAGAAACCACACGGTTTACAAACAATTGCGTTCACACAGTCAAACACAAAAAGCGACTTTAATTTATGTATAAAATGTAAATATGATGATGGGTGTAATATGATGTTGTCTAATGTACATCTATACTAATATTATAAAGAGGAAAGATTTGATTTTTTGTTTGTTTGAAATGAATAGGATCCGAAACGACTGGACCGATTTAAAAAAATCTTTCACCGTTGGAAAGCTTAGTTTATATCCCGGGAAAAATAACGGGTCTCACGGGAAAGACCACGGGAGCGAAGCCGCGGGCAAAGTACTAGTTTATAATATAGTCCTAGCTATCGCATGAGGTTTAAATTCCAGTAATGATAGTCTTAGAGATTTAAATAAATAAATAATAATAATAAATAATGATAAAGGAGCTTAAGAAAACAACTAATTACCGTACTTTTAAGCTAAGTTCAGGCTTGACCCTGTATTAATAAAAGAAGAATTTGTAAGATGCAAAGGTGGACGTATTTAATTAACTAACTTCAGTAGTAGAAAATTAAATAGAAGACAAATTAGAGAAGTGCATGAAATTTATCAATAAAAGTAACAAAATTATTAGTTAAATGAAGTACCCCTACATGATAAATGCCACCTATAAATAAGATTTAAAAAAAAGTATCCTACGCGATATTACTTGAACAGATATTAAGTACATAACTAAGCAATAGCTGGCAAGTATTATCCGATATTTCTGTATACTTTTACATGCTAATAAACTACTGATCTATTGAATGGATAGAAACTGTGAACATTTTAAAAACATTAACATTTTACATATACAATGTGCGAAAGAGACAGTAGGTAATAAAAACTTTCTAAAACTTAGTGAAATTGTCACTTTGAGAAACAATAATTTTATTTACTGTTATTTATCACTGAAATAGGTTCTCATAAGACAATATCAATGAGTTTAAAAGAATAAACATATATTATCCGACGTTTTAACGTTGTCAGATCGTAAAATATTTATAACAAGTAACACTAGATAATAAATTAAATGAATAGCTAACTAAATATACTCGGTTAAATTTTAGTCGTTTTAATCCCCTTAAGGGGTCATTGTACACATTATAACGAGCAACTTTTACTATGGGACCGAACCTGAAATCGCAAAAAAATAATCAGATTTTCAGTACATTTATGTTATCCTAACTCGTCAAAATGTACTGCACAGCTGATTTTTTTTCGCGATTTCAGGTTCGTTCCCATAGTAAAAGTTGCTCGTTATAATGTGTACAATGACCCCTTAAGGGGATTAAAACGACTAAAATTTAACCGAGTATTAATATATACAAAACTCTTTGTTGTCAGTAAATGGGTAAGAATTATCATCTAAAAGTAATAAAGAAAAATGTAATGATCAGCTTTAGATCTTTAGATGTACTAACTTCTTTTACTAAGGAATTTTAAGTGCCTACTGAAACATCCACAATAATTAGCGGGCTACTGCTCAAATAAAAGGGTACGTGTACAACATCGTTTCAGATAAAACGTAAAAATTTAAAAGATTATTTTTTTTTACAAAAAAAAAGAAAATATCCACTTACCCCATTTCCGGGTTTCTCACAATGCAGCTCATAGACAGGACTGTACCAAACACAACACCCTCCCGAGACACACAACGGGAAATAGTCCAGAAAAATAAAAACATTCACCGTTTATAAAGACGTATTTGAAATTCAATGCGATCGTGTAAAATAGGATTGAATATAAAACCGAAATCACAAAAACATGAATTATGCACTTCGCCTAGCAAGTGGAAGGTTGCATTTTTATTACGTAAAAAAAACTATATGAATTTTATCTCGCAATATCCTGTTCTAGGGTTTACTTCTATCGATATTTAATTCCATACACTTTATTTTATATGATTCTATTCTTCACTTAAAGTTTTAAAATATTTTTTAATAAATACTTCTTAACCTATCACACAAAACTTTCTTATTTATAAAAAAAACAAAACACACACGGACATTCTAGAACGCGCACAAAAAACATAAATATCGGCGATATTTAATTTAGTTCGTTAAGGCGAGGTCACACAATAATCGATTCGGATCCCGATTCCGATTGTTATCTAGTGAGCTTTCGGTGCTCATGTCGTACGCGCTGCAAGGCGACTGCACCGAGCATGCGTGTGCAGCGCAAAGCTAGCGATGCATCGCTATCAAATAAACAAAAACTGCAAACTCAAAGCTCGGCGTGAGGTTTGAACGAAATGTTAATTTTATTAGCAAGCAATAATGGTGTGGTTTCGGTATCGATTCGGGTGCAGATGTGTTTATTAATTTAATGGCTGTTAAGTGTTTATGATGTTGTTATTTTTAATGTTTGTTTTGTTGAATGATATCTGACTTAATTTTTTTTGTTGTTTCTGTTTGTTGTGATTTATCAACTCTGTTGTGAGAGAGTTTATAATTATTTTATTTTGTTCTGAATGCGATAACATACAGTTTTTTTTGTTGTTTTATGAAATATCTGTTTTAATCAAATGAAACTACATCCCAAGTTTTCAAACGTCATTGAATGTATATTACTTACCATCTTCTCCTAACGAATAAATAGACAAAAACTATGCATACAAAAAAAACCTAACTACTCTTAATTACACATAGATAAATAACATTTGACCAGCTACAGCCCTAACTACTTAGTGTTATCAGTTTTCCAATCGTCCTCTTTATGTGCCATTTAATTAATCGAACTCTAGAAGAAAAAAAAATGTGGAGCGCGCGCGCAGTATGCACGGAGCGCGTTCAGTTTTAAATATAAACCGTCCGGTGACAATGGACAGTCCGTCACTCGATCTAAATCAAGGATACTGAGCGCACGTGTCCGTACCGCGCTAATCGTTTATACAAATTGGCTTTTGAAAGCTCGTGTGTGTCTGTCCGAGAATTTATTATGATTCACATTTTGATGTGAACATATTTCTGTTTTCTGGTTTGGAGAAAGGCTTTGGCAGGGAGTGTAGCATTTGATTTATTTACTGCGACTAAAAATATTCTTTTTTTTAAGAAAAAAAAACGATATAAAACACGTATTGACTGGTTGATGTCTGAAAGCATTCCACATTATTATTCTCACAACTTTTGAGCTTTCATTCTTAGGCAGTTAATACACGACTGCTAGCGACAGCTGTTTAAAATTGATAGACCATTTGAAAAATGTAGGAATCAAATTGAAATCCAAATCCATATCAATTGGTACCACAATATACCGCTTTGTCGAATTTTGGATAAACAGAAAATATTACTTAAACAACAAGAATCAAGAAACAACGACATTATCAATATGTTCGCAGCATAGACATATATAATTGTTCGCAGCAACCCATGTTATCGCCATTCAATAATTTCTCTAATTTTCTTTGATCCGACACTTTCTAATGTCAAAATTAAGTCTAATGACGCTTTCAAATGTCAAAATTAAGTCTAATGTTACTTTCTAATGTCAAAATTAAGTCTAATAGAACCAATAAATAGTAATGTGCATGTTATCCCTAACGCTAACTACCGAATACACTATATTCATAAAATATATGCACTAAGGACATTAATAGACCAACACTTGGATATAAATGGTTCAGGAATTTCAGAGCATCGACATTCAGATATGAGAAAAAGATTAATTTGATGTATGTTGATTTAACACGCAACTTTTAACTGGGGTTTAAATGAAATGATTCACATTGCAGGAATGCTTGGGTTTCTTATTTATTATTGATAATTATGATAATGGAGACAAAGTTTAGGTACTTAGCACATGTTGTTAATTATATTTATTTAAAAAAAACCTCCTTCTTTTTTTGAAGTCGTTTAATGATATTGGGTCGATTTCGATGACTTTTTTGTGTATTTGAGTGGGTCCTTTTATGGTTTAATTTCATATTTGGATGCGGTAGGTGTACTGCGTACTATATTCAAATGTTTTGGGGTCGGGCGCCATATCTATAAGTACAATATTATGTTTATTGTTATAAATATTTCAAATGAAATGCTGTTCGTTGCTTGAGAACGGGTGACCCGATTTGGCTATTTGTTTTAAAATTTTCGTAATATTTTTTTTCTCGTGTTTTTTTATTTGTGTTATAATTTATTTTTGTAGAATAACGGTCGAAAAAATGGGTGCATTTTCTGTGAGAATTATTTATATTAATTTAAAAAAAAACCTTAATTTGTCAGCCATTTTGCTTTGCGTAATTTCTTTAAGCGAATAAAATTGGACATACTATTAAGCACTTATTTGACAAATTGTTTGTATTTAAACTTAATTACAATTATTATGCAAAAGACTTGCTATTCACTATAGGTAATTAAGTAAAATTAATAACTCACAACTGTTCCAAGCATAGTTTACAGGACTCATGGAAAAAAATTATACAGGTGCAAACAATTAAGAACCTCTTCCTTTAAAAAGACGGTTAAAAATGAAATGCACAATTATCATTTGCTTAAAATCGGTGAAGGAAAACATCGCGAGGAAACCAGCATGTCTGAGAGATATTTCTCAACAGCATGTGAAGCTAAGTCAGAGGCCCATGGGCAGCTTAGAAACTCTGACACCAGGTTAATCACTCACCATACGAAGAAGAAGAATAAAATGCACTTCTTTGTGAATAACTCTGGAACTAAATGCCAATTTTACTCAAAAATGATATTCTCTACTAGCTTCTTCCTGCGGCTTCGCTCACCTTGTTGTTGGAAATTATCCCAATGGAAAGAACTACCGGGATATAAACTATCCGTGTGCCATATTTCATCCTGATCCGTTCAGCCGTTCTGGCGTTATTGAGTAACAAACACCATTGAGACTTTCGAAGGTATAATACTAGCTTTTGCCGGCGGCTTCGCACGCGTTAAATTCGTAGTGAAACAATTCGTTATTATACATACACCGTCCTCTTGAATCACTCTTTCTATTAAAAAAAACTGCATCGAAATCCGTTGTGTAGTTTTTTAAAGATCTAAGCATACATACATACAGACATTAGGACAGACGCGGGACGCGACTTTGCTTTATACTATGTAGTGATTAATATAGAAGAATAGTCTCACACCCAATCAAATTAATGTTCGCGATTACATATTATTAATTATAAATAGGTATATATTAATACAGATAAACGCTCATAAAAAACTAGTTATTTTATGCAGATATGTAGATGTACTGCTGATAAATATTAATTTTACCTCCATCTTCATTTAATGACATTACGACAGCAATAACATACGTATTTTAATTATTTATCATAAGATTCTGAAATATTCATGCAATTGGCGGAAGTTTTATTCTATAATATGTTACTCATATATTATAATTATTTATTGTTTGTGTTAGTGGCGTTTCAGACATGATAAGGGTGTTACACACTATTCGAGTAGGCAAATTATTTTCGGATGGATGTGTGAATAACAAAGCCTACCTAAAGAAGATCAATATTTCATTTGTATCCCAAATGAAATATTGATCACATGGGAAATAAATAAAAAAAGTACTTAGTATAGGATCCCGTAAAGAACGACCTTCACCGAGCTGGTTAATGGACCACACGTATTTTTTATGTAATATAATATATCAAAAAATATACCTATTGCATATGGGTTGCCTATCGAATTTCAGACCAGAATATTTTTAATTATTTAATTTAAAAAAAAATTTTTTTTTTTAATATTTCACCGGTTTGGTTAATGGATAAATTCTACACCAATCGAAAGTATGCAGCCCATAGTAATGGCAAAAGTTAGGTTGCCTATATCTTTCCTGTCACAATCCTTGGGTTGTGTCCTCTTCAGCCAGCTCGGTGAAGCTCGTTCTCTACGGGATCTTAGACTAACTCAATCAATCAAATCATTTATTTTGTGAAACATAGGTTAATTTACAGATAGTATGGTTAGACAACATGCTCACTATGTTTTGCCAAGAGATGGCGTACTAAATTAGGTTACAACAAACAAATAATAAGAACCAATTAATAATTTCGAATACAATCAGATTACTGGCTCAGAAGATACAGGCTACGCCTAATTTTGGAGACAGGGATACTTATACTTTATTTGCCAACTATAAGCACTAACTACATACTTAATAAAATTGTAATCCAATGTCCAATCTCCTATTTTAAGTCATTACGATGTACACCTTAGAATAAGACCAATTATAATATATATTGTGAATAAAACGTGATTTATCTATTTATTATTATTATTTAAGAAAGAAAAATATTCTATTTGGGACACGCATGGGAAATACAAACTTGAAAATAAAAAAGGAGCGATTATGACTAACAATATCATTAAAAAAACCCTTTGCTACGCCAAAATGGCTCTATCTCAGCATAACACGGTGATATAAAAAAAAAATGTTCTGCAGCGCTGATATTCTGATAAGGTCCTCTGTGATGCCACCGGAGACATCCACGCAATTACTATACATGTTCGGCTTTCATTCAGTTCGTGCCGATCAGAATACTCTGTCGGCATCTATCCTCCCTGAATCATGTTAGGGTCGGCTCGGATCCAAGCCGAGCGGAAGTAAACGGTAAGACAAAATGTGTGGAAATAATAATAATAATATCCTTGGACATTTCACACAACGCCATATAGTCCCAAGCTAAGCAACCTAATGCTTGTGTTATGGTAACAAGATGGCTGATATACTACTTATATATTTTTTTTTTTGTAAATACATACATATTATAGATAGAAAAACACCCAGACTCGTAACAAATACTTGCAGGTCGTACAAATATTTGTTCCGTGCGGGAATCGAACCCGCGACATGCTGCGCAGCAGTCAATCTCTCAACCACTGCGCCAACCGTGTCGTCAGAAATGAATGAATAGAAATGTATGAAGACACTTAAATTTCTGTCCACGATAAAATTATAACGTGCCGCCCGTATCCTAATCCTAATCCAAACTAATATACTAACACTAATTTACTAATACTAGTACTAATATACTAACACTAATTTACTAATACTAGTACTAATATACGAATACTAATATATTTATATTATAAATTCGAAAGTAACACTTACAGTAGGTATAGTCTCTGACGGTACAGTCACAGGTAGCACACGTATATACCAAGACCCGGGTTAGGATATAGGATACTTTAAATCCTAGTGGTCTTTCTTTTTCGTGTGGTTACTCATTAACCTGGTTTCAGAGTTTTTATGCTGCCCATGGGCCTCTGACTTAGCTTCACATGCTGTTGAGAAATATTTGTCAGGCACGCCGGTTTCCTCACGATGTTTTCCTTCACCGATTTCTAAACTAGTTATAATTATACAATACGCACATGAATCCGAAAAATCAAACGTGCGTGTCTTGGGTTCGAACTCGAGACCTATGACTTGACAGTCCGACGGTCACACCACCAGGCTATCACTGCTTTTTTCCTAACAGTATAGATAAAATACGATAACACGCGCTTTTATAAAAGAGTTTGTATGTAGTTGTAAGTATTCGTCTTCAGTAGCAGGCCGGAAGCAACATGCGTTGTATAGACTTTCAGAAAAACATTTAAACGTTTTGAATTTCGAAGTGGTGGGCCATATTACCGCAGTTTATTTCTCCGTCTTCGTAGGATAATATCCGACCTCCACGCAGACGAAGTCACGGGCTAAAACTAGACCGCATAATTCGCGCTTAAATTAAATTCTTCCACCTAATATGACATGAACGATAAATTAATAAAGTGTCGTCTTAAGTGGTTGTTTGTCTTTGCCAATGTAAATCAGAATTCAGTATGCTAGGACAAGAAATAAAAGTGCTTGGTGGTGATTTATGCTACTTTTACTGTTTTACTCTTTTAACTCGCAAATAAACGTCGCACCTTTAGAATGAAAACGACACAATTAACAAAAAAAAACAAAAATTGAGTTATCGTCATAAAATATTTGTACGACCTGCAAGTATTTGTAGGGGTCTGGGTGTTTTTCTATCTAGGTATAATATGTATGTATTTACAAAAAAAAATGTATATAAGTAGTTTATCAGCCGTCTCGTTACCATAACACAAGCATTAGGTTGCTTAGCTTGGGACTATATGGCGTTGTGTGAAATGTCCAAGGATATATTATATTATTATTTTAAAATGACGCAAAACGAAAATAGTGGAAGGACTTTTTTATTTTTTGCAGCACAAACATAGTCACTGACGTAGGTAAATAATCACGAAATAATACGGAGGTGTCCAGAATTTCAAAACTTATTTTGCTATTTTCTTAAAAGTCACTTTTTTTGAGTTACGTCGTTTTCATCCTAAAGGTGCGACGTATTTTCTTAATTTTGTTTCTTTGTATTTGTTTAGTATCACTTCGTTTTGCACAGTTACTAATAATAACCAGTCTAAGTTTATGATATTGCTGTAGCAATCTTAATCTGCGTAATTTTACCGTGCAACAAAGTACAGATGATTACTTCAAGTTACCTCAATCTGTCAAATTTCTTTGATCGTTTTTCAACTTTATTATAAAAGCTTAAGGTTCATTTTCAATTGGGACAGTTTGACAGTTAGGGATAACTCGATGTGCAGGCGTCTGTACCTACGGACCGGACGTTTTTCAACTTTATTACAAAATCTTAAAGTTCATTTTCAATTGGGACAAGTTGATAGTTAGGGATAACTTGATGTGCTAGTAGTAATTAGTCTTTTTATTGATATTCACAGTACTCGTATTAATTTTCACGATTTCTGTGAAAGCTCACTATCGATTGCCCAATCGGTATCTCACTGTAATTCAACGGTTAAACTCGGTTCAAAGGTAATAAAAAATACTTCGTTTGAGTTTTTCAGTTAAGGGGGAAGCGCTAGGCTAGCTCACGAAATTCAAAATTTTCTTATTTTTTTTTGCAATTCGCAGGTCCGTTTCAGGCTGTATGTTGATCAAATAAATGATTCACGGTCGTAGAAAGTATGTATTATCAAAACTGTAATCATTAATATCACCAATACAATTCTTTGAGTTTATTATTATAACCCTTTTATTAATTTTTTTGCGGGTGCGAAATCATCAAATGAGCGAGCGGAGTCACTCGCTCTGGGTGGAACGGGAGTGTCAGACTCTTACTGACTAAAATCCATCCATGTTATTTCCTTAGCCCTTTATGTGCCGGGGTAGCGGTAACCTTTTCGGACAATCCCGCTCAATAATTACAACCCAGACTACAGAAGTGACTATTTCGAGAAATCGTGAAATTTGAGGGCAATTTTAACTTAGAGCATTGTATTGATAGTTCTTATTATTATGTGATTATGTAACATGATCATATAAATATGATTCTTCTTTCTCAAATATGATTCGTATTTTGATCAACATACAATCTGAAACTAACATGGAAGTTGCAAAAAAACATATGAAGATAATATGAATCTTGCGCGCTACCCTGGCGCATTCCCCTTAAAACAAAGAGTTTAGACATGTCTTATGACAAATAAAACGTGCTTTTACAACAGATACTTAAATATTAATTGCAGTACGATGACGGTAGCTGAAAGTTGATGAAACCAAATGATGTCGTTTGTGTACTGTTTGTAGTGGGTACTATCATTTCAACTGCATTTAATAGTAGCTTATAATAAGCTGCCGAAGACATGGAAAGAGCGTCCTCTTTCATTATTAAAAAAAGACTCCGATGCTTTTTGAGTGGTGAAAGCATATTATAATATTAAGGAGTTCCTGAGTTGAGAAAGAGTTTTTAAGCTAGTGCATAAATATGTAGGTAGAAATAAAAATAATACTTACTTTAAAATTGTATTTAGTGTGTAATATTTTAAAATAGTATTTAGTTGCAAGTTGATATTTTTTAATCTTATGTACCTATGCCTTTTTTTGAGGGTGGGAAATCATCAAATTAAAAAAATAAATCACCTGCTCCATAAATCAAGCTCGCATAACGCGTCAAAATTAGAGATGCACCGGATCCTACTTTTGCCGGGTACCCGGTGCAAAATTACCCGGCATGAATAGACGTACATTCCGCTTCCCTGTTTGGGCGCGACTGACGATAAGTCAAGCGGTTCGCGCCTCGCGCGTTCGTGCCGGCCGACCACAGAACAGATAAAGAGGTTAAAAGGGCCTTGTGGGCGGGACAGGCGCGCCACACGTTTGAGCGGGCGCTCAAACTCAACCGAAATTAGAATCACCGGTCAACAGTCACGCTCTTATTGTGAAAGCGTTCAATTCTCCGCGGAAAAACGAACGTCAAAGCAATACCTTTTTTTAAAATTTTCCTAGACCTAATTATCCGGCAGTGCCGGGTATCCGGCGCCATTACCTGGTACCCGGCCGGATCCTGAAAAAGTGCCGGATCCGCCGGGTACCGGATCCACACCGGGTACCCGTCCCATCTCTACAAAATGTAGGGAACAACTGATTTATATTTTCGCGATTTCAGATTTGTTCCCATAGTGAAAGTTATTCATAATGTTAAGTACAGACGCCAGCACATCAAGCTATCCCTAACTGTCAAATTTTCTCAATAAAAATGAACCTTATGTCTTTGCAATAAAGTTGAAATACTATCAAAAAAATTTGACAGATTGAGGTAACTTGATGTGCTGGCCTCTGTACAATGACCCCTTAAAATAATGCCCATGAATTCAACTTAACCCTGTATTATACAGATTCTCGATAACATAATCTTGAAGCCCAAAGAAGTATTTTAAAAAATCCACAAAGGGGAATTTAGGTGTGCAAAATAATAACCAATTATGTTTTAAGTCCCATGTAATAGGAGGCAAACGAATCTATCGCCATAAACCAAGCTCAACGAGGACACCAGACCAATAAAAGCTGACTTTAGCTGTTCGCATGATTATACTTATTTAATTGTTCCTAAAAATAACCTTAACACGCGTCATAAGACCCAATAATCAAGCATACATCATTTAACACTCTCCCTATCACTCCATCAATAATTTTAACACTAACCTCACAAAAAAAACCGTCAAAAGATGCCGCCTCCGTCGAAATTCATTTACTTCAACCGTAGTCACTTACACGCCTTCACAGAAACGATTAATTTATTATTTTAAAGCATCCCTTTTCGGGCATCCAATTTAAAATTTGACGTCTTAAACAGTCTTAAATTACATGTGAAATTATTTCATTAGCACTGAGGTACCTCAGGCTAACCATGATATAATCGGAACCAAGTTTTTCGGTACCAAAACTTGTAATCAACACGTCAGTGTGACCACGCCCTAAGCTGTTCGCGTTAATAGGCAGATCTCGATATCGACTCATTCTGCAAATCGGGCAAAGTTATTACATTCACCCCTAATTCCCTAACACACTCAATTTTAATCCTTCATCCTTTCTCATAAGATTACATTATCATTCTAACATCTGCAAATGATCGTGGTAAGAGTTTATAAGTTAGCATTTACGGCGTGGTTTCAGTTTTGTTTGTTTATACATTGCGTTTAGACAAGGTGCTGGTATGTTCGCGGCTTTATGCGTAGAATAGTATAATGATAGACGAACTATTAATATTTTATTACTCCATCGCGTGTTACTGCCAGTTCTAAAGCTTTGCTGGTTATAAGCTCTACATTATAATTAACAGTGGTTAGTGGTGTTACCTCCAATGTGGAGTGTGCTACTGTAATATCACCTCCATCTTTGAAATGCATATCAAACTATCGAAATGTTTAAATAAAAAATGAAAATATTTTTTTTAAGGTACACAAACACACAAAAAAAAAACTTAAAACATCAGTATCCTGAGCCGGCTGCACAAAATAAACTTAATTCATCACAAATCCCAGAGAACGAGTGTCTGGCGTTGGTTTTCAACTGGACCTTATGTTGCGTTTTGACATAGCTTGAATGTCAGTTCAAACCAGTATTTTCCGGTAAAAACCAGTAAACTCAGCTAGTAATGTTTATGCCTTCATTAAAAAGGGTGCTCTTTTTGACATTTTTCTTTGCTTTGCTCTTGATATGATGACGACACATTATAATCAGCCTACAATGTTCTCATTGTTGGGACAATGGCCACCTCTCTTCGAGAGGGAGTGGGCTAAAATCCACCACGCGTGCTTAGTGCGCGTTGGTGGATATTACTTGTCTTCGAAATTTTGGTTTTTAGGACATGCCGATTTCCTCACGATGTTTTCCTTCACCGTTTTGAGAGTCACGACGAAATTGTGTCCCATCGCAGGCGCAGTCGTAGCTCACAATCTCTCTTGATCTGGTTCTATTGGATGAAAGTCTGGCGCTCGTCATAGGGCCTCCAACCGGGAATTTAATGTGATCTGTCTGTCCCCATTGGTGATCGCCCGCATGGCCTTTTACCTTTCACTCTACCCTGCACCACTAGATGCTCTATGGAAATCGATGTTCACCTCGCTTCCATAAACGAATTGAAGACCGATTTTATAAATTCGTCTTTCGGGGGTGATATAACTGCAAATAAAATGAAGTTTTATAAAAAAAAAATTACAATCGACTTATTGTTCACTTCTTTGTGTTGTTTTAGGAAGTCGGTTGGTTTAGTTTTTTTGTTTACAAATAAAATGAACTAGATTAACGACACAGCCAGTTTTGATTTGAGACAGTAGAATAGGGGTGACGACAGGTTAAAAGTAAAAAATATATAGATATTATTATTAAGTCCGTCGGGCCGATAATAAAAAAAAATAAACAAGTATTTTTTGGTTTATCATTATAATAAAAAAATACTTAGATAAAACTCATTAAAATTGGGGAGTGGGGGCTCGCTACGCCACAACTTAGTATAAAATCTACACAGAGGTGACGTCATACCACATTTTATCACGAAGTATCAACGTATCTTTTGATTACGTAAAAAAAAGATACGTGTCCAATAATTTTTAATAATCTAGCTGACAAATAAAAAAAAACGTCATCCCTATTGAGAGGCTAAGTACTCACAGCCACACAGGTCGATCCATCAGGTTAAGCTACGCTTGCCGGGGTTGGCTGTGGATAGGTGCCCATGTTTACATACCGAGACTCCTCCGTGCCTCTGAAAGCACGTTAAGCCGTTGGTCCCGGCTGTCATTTGTGCATCTTTGACAGTCGTAACGGGTAGTCAGAAGCCCGAAAATCTGACAGCCAGTCTTACCAAGGGGTATCGTATTGCCCAGTTACTGGGTTGTGGAGGTCAGATAGGCAGTCGCTCCATGTATAATACTAGTATTCAGCTGAATCCGGTTAGACTGGAAGCCGACCCCAACATAGTGGGGAAAAGGCTAGGCAGATGATCGTCATCCACATTGAATGTATCACCCCTGCCACCTTCAGGACCAAAATGATAAACACAGTACATAAATATTTAAAAAAGAAAATTACTTCTATCCTAGACTTCGTTCATGTGCGTCAGGCCTAAGTCCCGTTAACTTAAGTGTAGGCAATAAAATAAAGATTAATATATTGTTACACAATAAATTGTGAGCGAAGGAAACATCTACACTCGAGAGCAATGAATCCGGGTCACTTAAAGAATGTTAAAAATCTCGGAAACTAAAAATGATAGGTTAATGCAATAAATTGTATTTAATAGACAATGTAATACTCCTTAAATGAAAGTAAAAAAAATATGAGTCACCATACATTTTATTAACACAAAATTACTTAAAGAAAAAAACTGCTGATCTCTCCTTAAAACAAAAATAGGAAACATGACATTTTTGAACTTTATTACGATTTTCTTGAATTTTAATACTTCGTATTGCCTCCTCGTGCTTCCATTACTGCGTTTACGCGGTTTGGCATGCTGTACACCAAGTTCCTTATACGATTTTGGGGAATATTCTCCCATTCCTCTGTGAGAGCAATTTTGAGCTCACGAAGCGTGATTGGGGGAGGGTTTCGTTGTTTTACGCATCTGCCTAGCTCGTCCCAAGCATGCTCGATCGGGTTGATATCCGGGCTGCGCGCTGGCCACTCCATACGAGTAATGTTCATCTCTTGAAGGTAGTCATTCACAATCCTACCTGTATGAGGTCGGGCATTGTCATGCATAAATATAGCATCCTCACCTAAATTGACCATAAATGGACCAACGTGATCATTGAGGATTTCTTCCACATATCTTACGCTAGTTAAAGAGCCGTTTTCTATGATCACCAGCTCTGTGCGACTTTCAGAAGAAATTCCGGCCCACACAAGTACAGACCCACCACCGTAGGCTACTTTTTCTTCGATGCATGCTTGCTTGAATCTTTCCCCTGGTCTTCGATACACTCTGTGTCTTCCATCGTGCTTGTAGAGCATAAATTTTGATTCGTCGGAGAACATATCTTTTGACCAATCTTCAATACTCCAATTTACGTGGCCCTGGGCATATCTTAGTCTTGAAATACGATGCCCACGCTCCAGTTTAGGGCCGTTTGCAGGTCTAAGGGGTTTTAAGTTAGATTCAGCAAGCCGACGTCTTACTGTCCATGCACTTGGGTTACTTCCTCCGAGGTGTCGAAACTGATTTGTGAGTTCAGTTCCTGTGAGAAAGCGATTTCGAAGCATGGTGTTCACCAAGTATCGGTCTTCTCGTGCTGTGGTACACCTGGTTCTGCCCGTTCCTGGTCTGCGTAGGTTAGAACCAGTTTCTTCGTAACGTCGGAGAACTCTTTGTACTGTTGACAGCGACACACCGACAGTCCTGGCTGCATCGCGCTGACTCCGGCCGGTTTCCAGCATTGTAAGTATTCTGGTGCATTCTTCAGGCGTAAGCGACATAATTTCAGCTTGAATAATGAATATAGAGCACTATCAACATGGTTTATGTACCCACATAAATGACAGATTACAAACAAAAGCAAAACCAAATGCTGTAATTTCGTAGTTCCATCTTCGAAAGTGGCCCTTTTTCAAATTTGATTTTTTTATGATATAACTTTACAATAACTAAGAAGTTTTAATACCTTCATTTAAGGAGTATTACATTGTCTATTAAATACAATTTATTGCATTAACCTAGCATTTTTAATTTCCGAGATTTTTAGGATTCTTTAAGTGACCCGGATTCATTGCTCCGAGTGTATTTTCGTTTTTGCTAGTAAATCTGTGTACTTTACGTCTATGCCTGGTTTCTTGGTTTGTTTTTACACTTGTTTTCTTGTTGCCCACGAAGTAAGGAAAATGTTATTTCTTTTTTACGGTGGCAAGACCATTTAAAACCATTAAAAAAAATTGGCATTTAAAAATTAAACTTTAAAAAAAAAGATAGTTAATCGATTTTTTTTGCATGATTAAATTATATTTAAAAAAAAGCATTAATTTGAATTTATAATTTTATTCTATATATTTAAATTTTTACTGACATTTTTATAACTTATAAGTTTGTTGATAAAAATTATCTATTTTACTAATTGTTTTTTTTTTCACACACACTACCTGCTTACTGCTCTTCCTTCCCTTATAGTTGAGTCTCAAATGAAGGATCTGATGTTTATCCACCAGTTTCTGGCGTGTTTTGGTCGGCTACCGTACTTGACAAGAATTAATATGAATATTACGACATAGTCATTTTAATATTCCCAAATATCACCGGTTCACATTTGACTAACAATAACAAACATAATTAAAGATTAATAAAATGCCAATCATGTACACTAACCCAAGTTTTACTTGAACCTAAATCTGCGGTGCCATTATAACAAAGTATTACAAACTTTAAATGTCAAAGTTAACGAAAATAATTTGACATAATCAACGGCTGACACGTTTAGCGCGATCCTTTTCAGATGCCCAGGCGCCGGTCAATTTGTAGCTCTGAGAGACGCCGCCACTTATGAGCCGACCAACACAACTTGATCCTTGGACAGCAGTAAAGGGTTTGCCACCTCTGCAAGCTCAGAGGTCAATACAAAATGGCGGCTTGTAATGGGGGTTTGTAAAGGTGAAATAATGCGTGGTAAAATTAGGTTCTTAAGTTTGCGTGTACACCACGTATAGACCGAAACTGTCAAGTTATCTTAATTGAAAATGAACCTTAGCTTTTTGTAATAAAGTCGAAAATCTATCAAAGAAATTTGGCAGATTGGGGTAGCTTGACTTGCTGGCCTCTGTACCTATTCTTGGCTAAGTGGATAGTTTTATGTTTCATTCAATTGGCTAGTTATAGATAGAATGATTGGAGGAAGATAATTGTTTTTTGTATTAATTAACTATGTGTTTGGTTCTTTGTGGTGTGGGTCTGGGGCATACGACAAAGAATACTTACTTAAATAAGTTGGCTTTTTTTTAACTCTTTCGTATTTACCGATTCAGAGAACAGAATAATCATCTGCCTAGCCTTTTCCCAACTATGTTGGGGTCGGCTTCCAATCTAACCGGATGCAGCTACCAGTATTCAGAGAAGAGAATACAAAAAACAATTTCGATATTGTTTTGCAGATTTACGCTTTATAATAATTAACATAAATCACTAAAGTAATGCCTTTCCGATACTAACTGAAATACTTAAAGGAAAAATAACTAAACACGCTCATATAATGTCCATGTTAATTTAAGTATGAGAAGCGATAGAAGCGACGGCTGCTATTAGGAACAGCCTAGTAATTTTCTACTTACTATCGGCCGTTAAACATCCATATAACATTAGCCTCCCGTGTAGACCACCATTGGAGGCTGAAGGTTCTTGGAAGTATGTGCTATAAGCTTGATAGTGGGGAGATTTGTAGCGACAGGGTCAATGAGGTCATAATGTATCGGTTTGAAGAAACTTTTGTGGGTGAAGTCTGATGATACGGAAGTTGTGATGGTCTGGAGATTATGGGATTACAACTTCGAGCAAGGGAGCTTGTTTGAATCTGGTTAGAAAGTTAAAATAAAAAAATTGAAATTAATCTTAGACTTAAACTAAGCTTAGGCTTTGTACCCACTGCTTTGGAATGGGCAACTAGCTTCATTTTGCTGACTGACCTTTGACAATTCAAAAATGCCTGTAATTGGTTTATTTGAAATAAATGCTTTGAGTTGAGTTAAGGTTTCCTTGAAGAGCGGCGGCCGCCACTTTAGGCCGTAACTTACCGGTGAATGACGTCACTGCAATGTTACTAATAAAAGTAAGTTGGTACGTTTTTCTAAAGAGCGTATTTTGGTACCGTAACATAATTTTTATTAAATTCTGTTACAGCGGCCGTTATCTTGCATCCAATGCTCTACCTACTAAAAAATGTAGCTTAACTGACGAATAATGTTCTAGAAATACCTTGTTCAGCACATCAATAGTAACACTTGCACTACAAAATCTCAAGGTACAGACGCCAGCACATCAAGCTATCCCTAACTGTCAAATTTTCTCAATTAAAAATGAACCGTATGTCTTTGCATTAAAGTTGGAATACTATCAAAGAAATTTGACAGATTGTGGTTACTTGATGTGCTGGCCTCTGTACTACAAAATAAAGACAATAATAAAGTGAACTCAAAACTCAAAAAAAAAAAAAGTATTTCAAAACTCCCAAGCCCATTCCAAATCAGTAGGTATTATGGAGAAGAACGGGCAAGAAACTCCACGGCAAGGAACTTGCGGTTGACTGTACCTACTTAGTATACTTGCATGTACGCATCATCCTCCTTTTGCTTTTAAAATGCGAATTCAACCTTATTTATGAAAAAGAGACCAAAAAGTTTTTATTCATCCAATTATAGTTAAATCTCAATAATAACACATTATCGGCAAAATTATGGAAACGTCTTCATAAATACCTACATGATTATTTTTGCATTAAAATCGACACAGATGTGTATCGGACTCGTTTCGTGAGACTGTGTTTGCGGCCTGACTTTGCTCACGTTTTTTTCTTCTGTCACATTTTTTTATATCTTATTTTTTTTATTTCGTGAGTGATAAAGCATAGAGAAGTCGAAAATACTTGAAATTTACACAAAAAATCAATGTTAAAAGAATTTATTATTACCGACCGACACGCGGACGATACGAGGCAGGGAGTGACTACCGAGGTGACGACTAATAGAGAAGTATGGAACAAAAGGCATGTTGCGCCGACCACAAATAAATTGGGATAAGGGCAGGAGAATGATGATGTTGGTCATATGATATTTATCTTCTAATGAAATACCCTTTCCGATTCATAATACTAAATTACTAACAACTAAAACCTAACATGGGTGTACTTAGGTACTCTGTCAAACTTTTCGGGGAAACAAGACCCGATGTTATGTTATGTTAATTACTAACAAATTGCCGTTAAATCTTACACCTTTAAGTAAAACACTATTATTTTATAATTCACGTTGGTGTAACGATAAAAATATGCATCCATTGGTTCGCCTTAAATATTAAGTTAAAGCGTTTAAAATAATTACGGGACAATTTAGTTAAAGCGCCGTTCCATTATTTCGACGTTGCGACAAATCAAAATAGTTTAATGGAATTATTTCTTTGTTTGTGGCTAGTATTACAAGATAATGTAAATTTAGTGTCAGAGTAACTGCATTATAAAAATTTAGTTTTTTAAAGTTTAATCATCATTATACCATTGCATAGATGGCGAAATGTGGGTCCCTACTATACTTCTACCTATCACAACGGGAAAGACAGGCGTGACGTTATACTGTTTATTATTCCATTAATAGCTTTATCAATATTAAACCGAAAAGTAGAAAACGATTGATGTTGAATGAAGCTCTAAAGGTGGGTACTGACCGGCGTTACGCGGCGTAATGCTACGTGTTACACCGCGAGCCTTCGTGCAGTCAGTACGCCGTGTTACGGGGAAACCAGCGAGCAACGAGCCGCTCGTTGCTCGCTGGGAGCGCTCCACCCGGCTGTCGGTTTTTTGGCGAATCCTTTGAGTGTTACGCGGTTCGGTCAGTACGCTCCTGCAAGTCGTCGCGAGCGCACGGGCGTCGCGAGTAATCACACGTCGTTCCTATCGTATTTACTCTCGTACTCGTCGTTCTTAAAACATGGAGTGGACCCAAGAAAAAACTCTATATTTTATAGAAAAATACAGAGAAGAGGAAGTGTTGTGGAACCCAGCTTCGGCCATCTTGAGTGAACTAACGGCGAAAGCGGAGCACAGAGTTTTGACGAGCATGTTACGCCGTTTGTAATGACACCGCGAATGGTCCATTACACCACGTAACGTTGGTCAGTACCCACCTTTACATTTCACCAAGGAAAATGAAACGATCGAGGGAAATATATCAATTCACAACAGCTATAAGACTAAAAAAGATTTCACATATAGAATTATGATCGTTAATTAGGTTTACTGAGCAATAATATGCTTGACATCTCTTTAACATTTCGAAAGCCATTAATTTATTCTTAGCCAAGGCAACACGACAAATATTTAACACAGAACAAAATGTTAATTATGATAATATAGGTATATAATATAATATAGGTTATTACGGCACGTAGCCAAATTCGGAATTAATGCCGCCATTTTGTTTTTTAAATACAAATTTCAAATGACATTTCACAAAACAACTGCACAAATATTTACCAACAGCGCCAAAATATCCTCGTATAGCGGTATCTATAAATAATTTTAAACCCTAATACATATAAAAGCAGTGATAGCCTAGTGGTATGACAGTCAAACTGCCAAGTCATAGGTCTCGGAGTTCGAACCCAAGGCACGCACCTCTGATTTTTTGGATAAATGTGCGTATTGTATAATTATCACTTGCTTAAAAAACGGTGAAGGAATACATCGTTAGGAAACCGGCATGCCTGAGAGATATTTCTCAACAGCATGTGAAGCTAAGTCAGAGGCCCATGGGCAGCATAAAAATTCTGACACCAGGTTAGTCACTAACCACACGAAAAGAAGAAGAAGAAGCCCTAGTACCTACCACTCTACCATCCACTCAATCTTTTTACCACAACATAAACAATAACATATCATATAGCTTACGCCAACACACGACAAAAGAAAAAGACAAACACAAATAATCGTTACTAAAAAAATCGCATTAAAGAAACAAGACCTTAACTTATAAAGAGTTGATCGGAGGTATCGCAAAAATTGCGTTTCTCGCGACCAAAGCCGCTCGTTGGAATGTCATTAAATTTTACGACCTGCTGTGAAGCGGCTGAACTGCAGTCAAGTTAGCTCCTACACAGCTTGTAAGGTACGTAAATATGCTTAACAGGTACTTAGGTACTGGTGGTGTAAAAAAATTTAAGTGAAGCTTGATTAGTTGCAAAAAAAAAACAAAAAAGGGATAAAAAAGTAGAAGGTACTAGAAAAGTAAAAAAGAACTTAAGAGGTGTCAAGGGACACCGGATGGAACAAAGTTCCTTTCGATTAATTAGTGAAGGAATTGCAATAAAATTTCATTTCTTGTAAGTTATAATAATCAGAAAAAATCGAATCTAAAATTAACCAATCAAAAAATATTGATTAAAAAGACATCATATTTTACTCCAAAAAGTGTCGTTACAACTTTTGATCTTAATTTTTCCGTCAAGCCCCCTTTTTAAACTTCGTTTCAAAAATGTTGTTCAATGTGTAAGGCAGAGGACATAGTCTTGTGGCGCAGCCTTGGAGAGGTCAGCAGTGGACTGCAATGGACTGTGTTGATGAAGTTTGACATGGACTGAATATTGGCTTTTAAGGTTGATGTTCCAGGGTAGCCCGCGAAATTCAAATTTTCTTAAGTTTTTTGCAATTTGCAGGCCAGTGATAGGTTGTATGTTGATGAACATTTGATTCGCGGCTGTAAGACGTATGTAGTTACAGAATTATAATCATCAAAATCATTAATACAACCCTCCCGAGCTCATAAAGGTGTAAAAATGACTTTTTACAAGGTCAAAGTCATTCCGGAACCGCGAATCAAATGTTCATCAACATACAACCTATCACTGGCCTGCAAATTGCAAAAAACTTAAGAAAATTTGAATTTCGCGGGCTGGTTGGAGGATTCACCTTAATGAGGGTTTTTCTTTTTAACTCTTTACTCGCTGGATAGATGGCGCTGAACTTGGTAAGTTACTGCATGGAACGGAACGTCACATAATTTCACTTGAATTTTGAGATGGTAAAACGAAACGTACATAAAAATGTACATGAAACAACGAAAGTGTTTTAAACAAAGGAGCGTATTGAAATGACGCAATGATTTTTTTTTCCAAACGTTTTCGCCATCAACAGAATTCTTGGAAACCATATTTTTTTGAATACTCAAAAAGAAAACCTCCCATTTTAATTTTTTTTCTATTCGATATAAATAAGCGGTTGCTTATTTCATTTATTTATGTAATGATCTTTAAATTTCTACAATCTAATACAATAATCCCATTTTAAAATTTGAAATAAAAAATACAATAGAGAAATTTCAAAGTAGGTACTCTATAATTGACCTTGATCATTTTAGTGGCTAGTAATTCAAGAAGATGGCAGCAATAAAATTCGATAATACATGATCTAGAACAGTAGACACACTAATAAAACAATAGATCAATCAAGAACAAACTCTTGATTGGCTTCTTTTGGAAATGCTAATTACTTTCAATACTTTTTACTGTATAGAATCAAGTTCTAAACACACGGCTGTGCTGCTGGGGAGTTTGTTGCGCCACTTCTTCTTCCCAGCTAAAGCACTAGGAAGTGGTGAAGGGTGGGCGTTTTTGGGGAACTGTCTTATGTAACTTTGACGTTCAAAAAGTAGTAGTATTTTCAGCCTAGTTTGAATAAATGACTAGGTACTGATTTGATTCCTCCTTTTTTAGTATTTCCATGAGCAAGCGCATTGATACGGATTTGGAAATTGGAGATAACAGTTCACTGTAATTCTTTCTAATATTCGTGCCAAACGAGAAAATTGAGTATTAAAGGCATAATGTTCTTCTCTATCAATCTAGCCTTTTCCCAACTATGTTGGGGTCGGCTTCCAGTCTAACCAGATGCAGCTGAATGCCAGTATTTAACATGGAGCGACTGCCAAGACTCTACAGCCCAGTCAGTAACTGGGTAATACGATACCCCTTGGTAAGACTGACTGTTAGACTTCCGGGCTTATGACTACCCGTAACAACTGTCAAAGATCCACGGGACCAAGGGTTTAACGTGCTCTCCGAGACACGGAAGAGTCACAATATGTTAAGATGGTCACCGTTCCACGGACCAACTCCGGCAAGCGTAGCTTAACCTGATGGATCCATTCGCGCAGCTGTTATTACTTAGCCATGAGCTCCTCCTACATAATGTTCTTCCCTAAATATACATTATTATAATAAACAAAATGGCGGTGTCGGTAACGTTCCATTGTAATCGATAAAAAGATAACTATTGAGTTATAATCATTGAACACAGCGTAGAAATCAAAAGGAGCCTTAGCCAGTACGCACAGGTGCTTTTCGTACGTGTCGTTTTTTTCATACAATGGATTTTAAACTCTCAATATTGAGCCGAGCACTTAAAATGCAACAGAGCGCATCCTACAGCGTCAGGATAACATGCTGTTAGATTTTTAACTCTCAGCTCTAAACATAGCGTTGAAAATCCAGCGACCGAAAAAAAAATCGCCCGTCCATACCCAAGCTTACCTCTTAAAGTAAACAAGCCCAAAGCATGCCACGCATTAAAAGCTATTACTGATAAATGTGTCGCATATATTAGTTTTTGAAGTTAATGCTCAAAGTACGCACTCTATATTTAAAATGTGATTACTCAAGAAAATCCTTTGAAACTAATGATAAGCAATAAAGTAAATATTTATCATTTACGAGGAACGCCCGGTTGTTTTACACAATTTATTTAGCATTACCGCTTGCGCCGTCTTAGTTGAGTTATGATGGTTTAAAAAAAACCGGCCATGTGCGACTCGGACTCACGCACGAAGGGTTCTGTACCATCACTTCATAGTATAAAACATAGTCGCTTTCTCTGTCCCTATATCCCTATGTATGCTTAAATCTTTAAAACTACGCAACGGATTTTGATAGATAGAGTGATGGAAGAGGAAAGTTTATGTGTATAATTTATCGACATATTATGCGGGCGAAGCCGCGGGCGGAAGCTAGTTATATCTATAGAGACGGTAAAAAAATCACGTTTGTTGTATGTGAGCCCCCTTAAATATTTATTTTACTCTGTTTTTTAGTATTTTTTGTTATAGTGGCAACAGAAAATACATCTTCAGTGAAAATTTCAACTGACTAACTATCACGGTTCATGAGATACAGTCTGGTGACAGATCGACGGACAGCGGAGTCTTAGTGATATGGTCCCGTTTTACACTTTGTATACGGAACCCTAAAAAATAATGTGATGGGTGTCTCGAGATCTGTCAGGAAGTCAATATGGGACTTAATAAATGCATGTATTTATTTACCTACCAGTTATGGAGAGAACGTATTAATTATAATATTTGGTGATTTATTTATTTTGATTTGATTAATAATTATGCTCTAGGCATACATAAAATTTATAAATTAATTACACAAAGTAATATTTAAAAAAATTATAAAATTGATTTTATTTCAATTTATTTAATTTGTTACCATTTATTTTGATTTCATTTTATCATCTGATTTATATTAATTTATGTTTGGCAATGGGTTGTTCCTGAAATAATCTTACAAATCCGTTATTATATATTGACACGTTATATAGGTATTGACAGATTACATAATAAAATTCAACACGCATTTTTTTAATAATCCAAAGATAACTTAAAAAATCATACATTAAGTTAAAATGTGGCATGACACAAGTATGTAGTTTTTATACTTACCTACTTGTGACGTAGCGAGCTCCCACTCCCCAACTTAAATGCGTATTAGCTCTGTAATTTTTATTAATATGAGAAAAAAACACGTGTCTAATATTTATTAATTATCTAAATGACGGACTACTATATTTTATTTTTTACCCAGGCGGATTATATTCTGAATTTTGTTCAATAAAATATAATGTAATTCAGTCGTTGTCTTCGTGTGATTAGTAACTAACCTGGTGTCAGAGTTTGTATGCTGCCCATGGGCCTCTGACTTAGCTTCACATACTGTTGAGAAATAAATGTCTAAGGCATGCTCACGATGTTTTCCTTCACCGATTATTAAGCAAATGATACAATTCGCACATGTAATTCAGTGATGTCTTCATATTACTCAAGTATGAACTTAAAATATTATCAGTTGATAACCGTTATCATATTAAGGACACAAAAATTATCGTCAAGAGTCCTCGTTCAGGAATTTAATTGGGGCCCAACCTTGAGAAAAATTGTTCGCCTTGACTTTAATGTTTTAAATTGATTGATTGTAACTGCGGTTCCTTGTTTTTTGATGCTCTTAGTGAATGGTGTTGATGATCGAATTAGTCTGAAAAACAATTAAAAGTAATGAAATTATATTAAAACAAAACTGGCTTTCGTCAGTCACTTGACAGAGAGAAAACTAGGCCACAGGGCCAAGACAATGAAGGGGCCCGTTAGGGTCGAAGCCTTTCGGGTAAGTGGGATTGTCCGAAAGGGTTACCGCTACCCTGGAACATAAAAGGAAGGAAATAGACACTCTTTTTCGCTCCACCCAGAGCGGGAGGAATCATTTTGATGATTACCCACCCTCAAAAATTAAAAAAATATAATAAAATACCGTCATGTATAAGAAACCTACACTCTTTTAATGCATTCAAATCCCAACTTAACCAGTATATATGTAGTTGCAGATCGATCACTTGTGGGGAAATGAATGCATTGGATTGGTAACTTGTTTGTGGTAACTTTAGTCTGTAACTGGTGATGACGAATTTATGTAAATTACTTTTTTTTTAGCATTGTTCTCAAGTAAGTGACATTGTTATGTTTTTATTGAGAATAAAGTTTCTTCTTTAAACCTAAAAGGACCATGACAAAAAAAAATAACAAATAGGGCTTTTTTTTTAAGGCTGGGAAATCATCCAATGACTGCTCTCGCTCTGGGTGGAGCGGAAGGGAGTAACAAATAGGGCTAAGATACAAAGTGATATTCTAGCAGTGTTAACGATGATGGAAAAGTCAGAAATTTACTAAATTATAACATTTAAGACTATGTCAGTATGTAAGCGATTGTGTCATTTATCTAGGCTCTCAATTGCACACTTTCGATAATTCATAGTCAGTAGGAACTACACTGACACTGTTATTACACCTATAGTCAAAGACAAGTGAACAAAAGCTCCTACACTTTTATCGAAAGCAATGTTGCTTATCGGCCGAAACATGCAAATTTTTTTTATAAAGAACGCTGACCATCCAAAAATAGATACACGCGTTCCAACTTTAATCCGCATACAGTGGGTTTTTCACACCCCACACCGTTCCAACGGTTCCAGAAAAAAAAATAGTACGTTTCTAAATTCATTTTATGTATGTACTGCTATGACATCAATCGCATCTATAAATGTAGATTTTGTATACATTTACACGCATTATACTGTACGTCTATGTATTCAGATTGCAGAATGACGTGACACTATTAATTTTGGTTGTATAAGGCTGTTTTATACCTTCTTGGCTACATTCATCATGATCATCTTGGGTTTCTTTGTTCTATTTCAACGCACGGGCTGAATATAGCACTTCCCCTTTTTTTTCCATGTCATGCTAACGTCACTAGTTACTCCAGTAACTGATAAAGAAGTTGTGTTCTTCCTAATAATTTTAGGTAAAATAGGTATAAAGTGTCTTTCCTGGTATATGACTGCGGACAGATACATGAAGTGAAGATTTAACCCGCACTTCTTAACCTTTTGAACGCCAAAACGCACGCGCGTGCTCTCCACGCCAAGCACCAAATTTATTTCTTCTTGTTATCATGAATTTTCCAATATCCATGGTGTATTTTAATTTGTTTCATACAATTAAATAATTACGTACGAGAGCTTAATTTTTCAAGATATCTACAAAAACACACACAAACGTAAGATTTAATTGTTTATTCCGTGTTATTAGTGCACCGCATTGCCACATATTTGTGTCGTTGACGTAAAGAGCTTGCGCTTGATGTCACGTATATGTGACAATGGCGTTCATAAGGTTAAAAGGGATACTTTTATGTAGTTGCAGGTCCAGTAATGGTGATACGATAAACGATGAAGAAGATAAGCAAGCAAGCAGTAACAAAAGTAGTTTCGAAGAAATTCATGTTTAAAAAAACCTCTTTATAAACCTCACTACACATTACAATTCAATAAATCATGAACAGTAAATTTTATTACTCACTTTACAAGCTTAACAAATCAATTAAAAAAAGTCTTCGAAACACAGTTTAATACGGGAACATTCGGCATATCACAAACGCAATGAAACTGATTCCAAAATCTGTAGCTAATATAAAATACAGGATTCACCTGCCAATAACATTTCTTTGTCCAGTAGACGTTGCAGGGGAAAAAGTACAATTTACATCAGTTCATCGAATCGAAGCTATAGGAATACCATGATAAAGATACGACGCAAAACCAACAATCAAAGAGAATGCAACCTTATCACAAAGTGATGAGGTTGTAGTCAATCATGATGATGGCAAAATAGATTTGCAGAAACATAACATTGATGAATCTCCAACCGTTTTAGGAACAGTCGAAACTGACATAAACATGAAGCAAAATTAACATTTCAAATAACAAGACATTGTTGTCAAGCACACATGAGAAAAACGTCGGAATAAAATCAACCTGCTCTGACAAAAGTTGCATTTCGTATTCTCCAACAAAAAAATATTAGCCTTGTTTCGAATGAAAAACCGTTCAAAAATCAAAAAGTGATACGATGTTTCCTTTTTGTTGGATTTTGTGAATTCCATTGGCTTGTTTTGTGTTAGCTAAAGGCTCATCTAAATAATTTCAATGTTTCATCATCATGATCTATTACCTGGTTAAGCAATTAGTGGGTTATATGTATTTAGTATTATTGGGTTTATTCCATTTGGACTTTCTCAGTAGCAGCCAGGAGTTTCGATTTGTGCCGGACTTAAACAGCAAAAATATCAATCTGCCTAGCCTTTTCCTAACTATAACGGGGTTTGGCTTCCAGTGTGAACGGATGCAGCTGAATACCGGTATTTTACACGGAGCAACTGCCTATATGACCTCCCCAACCCAGTACCTGGGTAATACAATACCCCTTGGTAAGACTGGCTGTCACACTTTCGGGCTTCTGACGACCAGTAACGACTGTCAAAGATCCACGAATGACAGTCGGGACCAACAGTTTAACATGCTTTCCGAGGAGGAGTCTTTCGGAGGAGTCTCGGTATGTAAAGATGGTCACCCATCTACGGACCATCCCCGGCAAGTGTAGCTGAACCTGTTAGATCGATCTGTGCGCCTGTTTTTACTTAGCCACGAGCTCTTCTTAAGGGACCCTCCTCCATATGGGACTTAAACATACCTGGCGAATTTGTGGGTGGTACTGCCTAAGCCTTGGAAGAATACAGGTTTGATGGTTTATATTGTAATTATTATGGTCGAAGGTGTAGAAGTTTTTTAGTCCCAACTATTTTTAATAACCTTCCAGTCGATATAAACAGTTGTACCACAAAAACTGCCTTTAAAAATAAAATACATAAGTACCTCTTTAATATTTTTTGTCAAAGCCTCACTGATGAGAGTATCTAAAATAAAATTGTATTCCTGTTTGTTTTTAAATTTAAGAAATGAAGGATAGTTTACCTTATGTGAAAAAGTGTCAATAAAGATAAAAATATTGTTATGTATAAATCAAAAAGGAGCTACGTCTGCCAACAAACTGCTTTGCAGTTTGGCAGAGGTAATATGTCTTTAAAAAAATATTTCTGTGAATAAACACTTTTTCATTTTTTTTTTATTTTTTTTTTATTGTCATTTTACCTAATCTTCTTTTTATATATTTAGACACTGTAGCACTGCCATCAGGTAGATTTACTGTTTAGTGTCTAGTTCCCATATTAATATACGCGGAGTGGAGTTACGCTAAAATTTATTTGCTGTAACTTTACTCTACATTTATTAATAAGGGGGTAACGTTATTAAAGGGTGGGTGATAGGGTGGGTTATATGTGGGTACATATGCAGTTACAAGCACAAAACGTGTTAGCATTTTGGTGTCTAGATCATGAAAAAAAGATATAAAAGCTAATACCACATGCTAGGTAGATGTAACTTCTTTTACTAGGACCATCAGCTAGTTTTATCATTTACGCCATAAACCAAGGCTTTTATAATACCTGCCATTTTATATGTGTATTGTTGTATACATTGGTCAGCCATACTGTTCACTGTAGCCATCCAAACCCATAATCCAATATCATCGTTTCAATGTCCTACAATTATAGTTCTACTGGGGGAACCCTGGGGGTTCTCCTTGGGTGCACTTGTATCAGCTGGGAGTTGCGGAAGTATCATGAGTTCCCACGACCAGGTGTGAGATGGAACACCCAGGGTGGTTTTTAGTCAGTAAGAGTCTGACAGACCTGTCCACCCACCCCGCCCCCCAGGGCGGAGGACATCCACGGGTATCCTCTCCCGGGATTACAAAAAAAAAAAAAAATGTGTGCACTTGTATAGTGCGAACAGGTATAATCGTTCATTAAAGCGTTATTAGATCAAAAACGTCCAACGGGTCGTGGCGAGTTGGCTACGGTCCCCCATACGCCTTCCAAAGTTCCCAGGGTCCCGAGAAATGTCAAGAGACTTCTCCATTTTTTTCCTCTTTTCGTGTCTATGGTTTTTTAATGTTATGAAATGCGCCCAGTAGGTTGCCACATTAATCGCAGCATCAGTGGTCATTCTTTACGTCATCTGAGGTGCAAGTGAACGGGCAATTAGATCACTCCAAATGGCGGGGCATGGTCTGGTCAGAAACTCCGCAATCGCACTGGGTGTTGAGTGGATGTAGGCTTTTTTTTTTGAGGGTGGGAAATCATCAGATGAATCCTCCCGCGCTGGGTGGAGCGAACAGGAGTGTCAGAGCTTTACTGACTAAAATTCATCCATGTTCCTTCCTTAGCCCTTTATGTTCCGGGGTAGCGGTAACCCTTTCGGACAATCCCGCTTAGAGTGGATCTAGACTATAATAATAATATACAAGAATACAGAAGACATACTAGAAGAATTGTTGAAACACCATGATTTTAATGCCACGTAGGTTTTGATAATAAACCAAGGAAATGTTTGGCCTTTGTCTTAGTAGACGAAGGGCCACCGACACGTGACTAGGTACTTAATTATTTATGCGTTGTTGTTATTTGTGACACGTACATAATGCAATTGGTTGGAACATTGACAATGAGCTATTTATTTCATATCGTCCATCGAGTGGTGCAGTGGATTGTCCAAAAGTGTTTCCGCTACCCTGGAACATAAAGGGTTAAGGAAGGAACATGGATGGGTCAGTAAGAGTCTGATACTCCCTTCCACTCCACCCAGAGAGGGAGGAGTCATTTTATGATTTTCCACCATAAAAAAAAACAAGTGGTGCAGTGGTAGCCCAGTGGTATCTGCCCCAACTTACGAGTACGAGGTCGTGAGTTCGAACCCAGGAAGGCGCTTTACTTTGTGTATTTAATTTCATCACCACTGCCCTCAAAACGGTGAAGGAAAACATCGCGAGGAAACCGGCATGTCATAGAACCTCAGTCACCAAAAATTTGAAGACATGTGACATTTACCAACCCGCACTGAGTGGTGGATTACGGCTCACTTCCTCTCATAGAGAGAAGGCCTGTCTCCCAGCAGTGGGAACATCATACGCAGATTATGATGTCAATCCACATTGTTAAACTAAACGGTCTATAACTTTGACATTAACATTCCCGACTGATTCGTTCGAGAAGCCAAAGCAAAAAAAAAAAAAATTATGGGTGGACTTTTCAGCACTGAAAGAATATAAGTATTTTTTATCTTCCCATTAAAATAGATGAACGAACATTTACAAATCATCCAAACCACCAAAATAACGACAATGGTAAAATACTTACTTAGAAGAAGTGTGCATGCAAGTACCCATAATGGATGTATTTATTGTGTATTTAAATCAGTGTTTTTTCTTCTTGGATATGACATAGACATACTGAAATTGTGCTGAAATCCGTGTTAAAATCCGCCTAACGCGTTTTAGGGAAGCCTATTTACTGACTAGGGATGGCACTGATTTGAGTTGAATTGATAGCGTTTGTTAAGGCTGGAATTTGTCCATATTTTTACTTAAAACACAAAAAAACTTTTTTACAAAAAATAAAACCGACTTCCAAAACAAACACTATAAAGTGACAAATAATTTTGATTTCGGAAGTTGGTGTCTTCGGTTTTGTATTTTCATTTTTTGCCACCGACTTCCGAAATCAAAATTATTTGTCACTTTGTAGTGTTTGTTTTGGAAGTCGGTTTTATTTTTTGTAAAAATGTTTTTATTTTTCACTTTTTAGTTGTGGTACCTACCTACACAACCCCCCCCCTCCCCCCAAAATTTTAATACCACTACCTGGTATGTAAATTACTGTGACAGGAACTTATTAGAACATCGTCCACATATATTAAGTAGGATTTTTTTTAGATTTTTGTTGATTTTTCAAAAACCGCTTATTCGATTTCGATAAAATTTTTATGGGACCATTTGGAAAGTATACCCTTTCCAACAAAAAAAGAATTTTTCAAATCGGTTGGCAAGCAACGGAGTTATGCGCGAACGAACATTAAAAAAAAATACAAACATCCGAATTGAGAACCTCCTCCTTTTTGAAGTCGGTTAAAAAATTAATTTCCTTTCTATATAAATAATTTACTTATAATGATATTGCATACAAAACAAAATGGCGATCCACTGCCGCTTTTTGAAGCATCAACGATGTGTTGCTATTCCAGAGACAAGAAATGTCTCATGTGTTTGAAATCTTGCACCTGTCTATTCTATAATATAAAATTGCAATAATCTGATTTGGTTTGCTAATCATTTTGCTTCACACCTGTATTCAGATTTGCGTCTTCAATAGAGCTATGACGTTCTTTCCATACAGTTTCCTTCACATAAAACATCAATTTGGGACTTCTTCTAACTAGGTTACAACGAAATTGATTTAACTAAACGGGTTTTTATTGAATTATTTTGAGTTTTTCTTAGCTTTGTCTGTTTTTTGTCAACTATCTATCTATCTACCTAGCCTTTTCCCAACTGTGGTGGGTCGGCTCCCAGTCTAACCAGATGCAGCTGAATACCAGTATTTTACATGGAGCGACTGCCTATCTGACCTCCATAACCCAGTAACTGGGTAATACGATACCCCTCGGTAAGACTGGCTGTCAAATTTTCGGGCTTATGACGACCCGTAACGACCGTCAAAAACGTCTTGTACAGTCAGTTATAGCAATGAGCGGACCCCCCTTTGAATAAATTGTCGAGGTTTCTAAGAATACGAATCGATAGAATTTTATAATTCTCTTATATTTTAAATAACTATACGAAATAAATAAAATCAATGCAATAGATAGTAATAAAACTCGAATTTAAAATCAATTGCATCGTTTGTAAATCTAATCAGCTCCCGTCACGATGCATTTGTGACATTGTCCCAATTGTGCAGCCTCATCCGTGACATTGTAACACATTTGTAAGTAGCTACTAATAACTACTCATCTTCATTCTTATCAATAATGAGCAGAAATTTATATCTACTAATTTCAATTCAGAAAAAAATATTGTTAGACAAAATTGACCATAAACATTCTCTGTCTGTACATTCAAAACTCAACTGTCATTCTTTGACAGTTTGACAGTGATTTAAGTAGTGAATTTGCATAATTGTCTAACTTGTTGGTGCTGCGACTGCAGAGCATGAAGTCCTGGGTTCCATTCCCGGGTCTGACAACATGTTATTAGGTTTTTCTATCTGCAATTTCTTAGTAGCAGTCCGGAGTCTGGATTTCTGCCCGGTTTATAGCAATTGGCTCGCCCCCTATTACATGGGACTCAAACATAACTGGTGAAATGCGGGTGTAGTATAGGTTCACCTCTGCTTAACCCTACAGCTGTGCTGTTTAATAATATAAACGCGCAATTATGAAAACGTCAGAAGCTAAGCGCACTATCACAATCGGCCATTGACTATAGAGAAAAGTCGATAAAAACCGTTAAACCTACTCGTTTAGAAAGAATTGTAATTTTAAATTTCGAATAATGGAAAATTACATACATTTTTTTACTAAAATTATGCACAAATCTAAACACAGCGCGGCCACGATGCACATCTGACATTGTCCCAATTACGGAGCCTCAGCCGTGACATTGTAACACATTCTGTAAGAGTACCTGCGTAAAATATTCACAACGCACAACGCCTTGGCGCATCGGAGATGTTACATAACTAGCTATGCATCCTGGCTTTGTACGGATGCAAATCTGTGAGATATCATCAAAAATTAAGAAAAAAATGTCATAATGAGATACCCCATATTATTTTAGGTGACATTTAAATTGAATATTGACTGTAAATGTAAGTATAATTTTTTTATGAGGGTGGGAAATCAACTCTGGGTGGAGCGTCAATGTGTCAGACTCTTACGGACTAAAACCCATCCATGTCCTTTCCTAATCCTGCTCCCCGGCGGGCATCGGCATTAACGGACCCCTACATTAATGCTGAAATCTCTTTGAGGCGCGCGTGGAACGCGCTGTCCAACACCGGCCTAATATTAATCGGACGGTGAGCTACCCAATACTCACCGTCCGCAGGCCCGCTGAATGTGAGTACCATGCAGGCTAGATTGAACAAATTACTTTATAACTGACTGTGTAGCCCTTAAACTTTGTTAAATAAGTCCTCCTGCTTCGTCTGTCGGTTTGATCGCGACAAACGGAAGAACCGAACCGATTTTCAACAATATTGTTTAATTCGTTACGGTTTTGTGTAAATTGGCTGAAATATGACAATGACTGTTGAAGATGCAAAAAATCATGACAATTCTGAGTTTTATTGTCATGGGCCGAGCGATATGAAAACAATGTATGTATTACAGAATTATTCTTATCATGGGATATTTTCCGACATAAGACGGGCGATGCCGCGGACTAGCTAGTACATATCGTAAGGCGCATTAGTAGGGATTACAGATCGACTAGGTCACGGGCTGTCAATTTATGACTATTGGTGCACTACGACCTTTTAACTCCACGGCTTACATTTGTACGTGACTTGAAGCGCATTAACATTTTCAAGATAGATTTTGTTAAAGATACAGACAAGAAATAACAAACAATTAATGTTACCTCCGTACAGTTTATTATACTCCATTTATTATAACATTAGACAAATAACGGTTAGCACACTTTCGTTACTTGGATATAAACGTATTCAATAATAACTCAAAAGCAATGTAATCTATTTACCATAAAAATAACTCTAAAATGAACTAATTTCAACGATATCATGTGAACACGAGGAAACCGCTATGCTTATTTTTTTGAGGGTGGGAAATCATCAAATAACTCCCCCCGCTCTGGGTGGAGCGGAAGGGAGTGTCAGACTTACGGACTAAAACTCAGCTATGATCCTTACTTAGCCCTTTATGTTCCGGAGTATCTGTAGGCCTTTCGGACAATCCCGCTGAAAACATTTCTCAACAGCTTGAGAGACATTTCTCAACCGCATGTGAAGCTAAGTCAGAGGCCCATGGGCAGCATAAAAACTGTGACACCAGGTTAGTCACTAACCACACGAAAAGAAGAAGCAGAACGTTATAATACAATAGTTTTCGCTATGTAGCCGTTATTTGTCTAATGCTATCTAATAAATGGAGTATAGTCTCTCAGGAGCCATGAAATTCATTAATGTGAAACACAATCATTTTTTTAACTCCTAAATTAGTCTTCTATTTTTACTAGCTTTTATTTAACTTGCACTGTTTGTGTGTGTGTTTGTAAGTTGTCCATCAAAAGCAAACCATTTTTCGACCAAATGTTGGTATCCGATTGGGCTGAAATTTTAGTTCCAGTGACAATATAATATGCATTTCTAAATATTGTAATAATTTAAATATGGCCGCCGCTCCAAGAAGGCGGCTTACATTTTTGAATCAAAGAAATTAAATCAAAAAAGGAATCAAAGGGAAGAGCATAACAAAGGGTCAAAAAATAATTATGATAAGTGAGTTTAAGTCAATAGTAAAAAATAAAAAAGAAACAAAAATTAAAAACATTGTTGTTTAACACTTATTTTTTTGAGTTATCCTTTCTTTTTTAATTTAAATAAAAGCTTGTTTTTAATTTTTTGTTTCGTTTATAGTCCACGCACTGTTATTTTATTGTACACCTGTACCTATAACGGACAGCGTACATAAGTGCCACAAGCTTTTGAAATGTGTTTATAAATATCACTTTATTTATTTCACTTTTGCGTTTTTTAATTTTTTACTTAAATAATTATATTTTATATAAAAGCTATTTTTATATATTCATAATTTTTACATTCCAATGGTAATAGGTATTTATAACGCTATATCGTTAGGGCGTTTTTTTTAGTTCATGTATAAACGTTTTAGTTACAATGTTAGGCACGCGGTTAACTATAATGCGTTTCGAGTCCGAGTGACAAATACATACACAAACACACACCTTTAAAATCATACGATTCATAAACATTTTAATTTTAGTGCCAACATTTTCAAGGTTTATTTAATTTCCTTGATCAAAGGATTAACCTAAATTTTTCTGTCTGCATTACGGCACTGATATAGCTTTCAAAATTTATGAGTTTGCGAACTAAAAATGGATGATAAGGTTATTTAATAATACTCCTTTGTTTAGCAATAACCTCACTTCACGTCTTTAGTACAATGCATTTTATGTTTATTTTCAAATATGGAAACGTCATAACGGTCAATGTTTTGTTTTTATTGTTCTCTGAACGCTGCCATTCATGTTTTTTTATTGTAGCGGTGACGAAACTTTATACTTTTTATGTCAGTCACAAATTACTAGGTGTGAAGAAGGATTTAAAAAAAAACCTAGTTTTAGCGTGTATTGTGCCACTGCAGGGCAAAGGTCTTTCGTTCTCCTTTTCACTCCTTTCTGTTTTGAGCTAGTGTGGACGAGATCCTCTCGCCGGTAGATATCTCCCGGGTCTAAAAAATTAAGGACACAAAATATGATGCGATTAGAATAATTATCGCAAAAGATTATGAGCCACAGTCTCGTTGGTTGCAAGTTCTACTGCTGTATGAGGTCCTGGTTCTAAAAACTCAAGTTTATTTCAAATACTCCAATTACAGACACTTTTGAATTATCAAGGGGTCGGTCACCCAGGGGTTTTAGTCAGTAAGAGTCTGTCACTACCTTCCAGCCTTAAAAAAAAAGCCCTTTCCAAAGCAGTTAGGTCCACGGACGCTCTTTTTTTATCAAAATCTGGGTTGTTCATGTTGGAATTATACAAGTGAGAACGATGTAGTACGTAAAAATCGACCATAAGCGTCAGTTCTATTCTAAGGTCGGGCAAAACAATCTAATCTTTGATTATTATACTTACATAATTATTATTTCTTTACATATTATTATGAATATTTATTTTGCTTTTAAATGTAAATCTAATCTAGTAAAATTTTTTTTTTTTTGCCTGCCATGCCTAGGAAGCTTCGCCGGTGAACTGCATTTGTTTAAAACCGAATAAAATCTATGATGAACAAGACTTCTCCGTAATCCACTACTAACTGAGTTACACGAAACCCCCTTTTTCAGGATGGGAAATCATCAAAATGTTTCCTCCCACTCTGGGTGACGTGAAGGGAGTGTCAGGCACTTACTGACTTAAACTCATTCATGTTTACTTAGCCCTTTTTGTTCCGGGGCAGCGGTAACCCTTTCGGACAATCCCATAAAACACAAAACCCCTTGGCCACAGAGAAAACTGGGTTGTCAGACACTTGGGCTGACTGAGAAAGATCTGTAAGAACAGTCAAGGATCGAAAAAAGACAAATCTAAAAATTCGTCATTTTGAAATTCTCAACCATCACACTAGTAAGTCCTGAACACCACATGAAAAAAAAAATCGTCTCTGGGAACGAAAAATTCTTAAACATCCGTCATGACTCATGACTTCTGCTGTTTGTCTGCGTGGTTATAGCGTTATAATACGTAGTATACTCTTGACTTCGTCATGCGGGTGTGGCCAGACTGCTAACTAGACACTACCTTCAAACGACCTCACTTCTTTATCACCCACATAACATACACGAATCTTTTCCGCATATGCAGTTCCGACTTTGACAAGCCTATTTTTAGTAGAAGGACGAGGAGATATAACCTTTTTTGGTAGAATAGATAATGTATTGTTGTGATTTAATGGTGAGAATTTATAGTATTTGTTTGGAAAAATCGCAGCTTTAGGATGAAAACGAAGTAACTCAAAAAAGTGACTTATTAAAAAGTCGTTACACTATTTTCGTTTTGAGTCATTCTATGACATGGACGTAATATAATAATAATATGTTAGTATATTAAGTCCATGTTTTATGACGATAACTCAATTTTTGTTTTTGTGTCGTTTTCATTCTAAAGGTGTGTAATTCTGTTGTTTTTTTTGTATTTTAGTTATTTGATAGAAGTCTTTTGCAAAAATCTTCACTAATTAAGGATTAAACTAATGGAATTTAAAATAAACAAATCAATGAAGTTATTTTAACAGACATTTTCGGACTGAAATAAAATTTATATTTCTGTAAGTAAATATATATTTTGTCACTTTTACACGATAATTTTATAGAGTTAGATGGCGGCGGTATTTCCTAGCTGACTTTTCACTGAGAAGAAATGCCAAAACAAAGTCAGAGGTCATGGTCTCTTTAAAAGTCTAAACATTAAATTATACAGATTTTATGTGAGTTTAACAATGCAGGACCATGGAAGGGCGTTTTGAAGAGAGTTCCATTCCAGTCTAACCCGATGCAGCAGAATACCAGTATTTTGCATAAAGCGACTGCCTATCTGACCTCCACAACCCAGTCAGTAACTGGGAAATACGATACACTTTGGTAAGACTGGCTGTCAGACATTCGGACTTCTGACTACCCGTAACGACTGACAAAGATCCACAAATAACAGCCAGGACTAACGTGCTTTCTGAGACACACGGGAGTCCCGATATGTAAAGATGGTCACCCATCCACGAACCAACCTCGGCAAGCGTACCTTAACCTGATGGATCGATCCGTGCGACTGTAATTACTTGGACACGAGCTCCTCGTTATTGTTTCCAAATCATCACAAAAAGTGTCGAATAAGGTAGTATTATCTCTCCCACGCCCCGACCTTCGCAGTAACGGTTCGCGGAGGCCAACGATCTATAGTGGAAGTTTACCGGCAACTGATAACGAATACTGTAGAAATAATCGTCATATCGATTCTGACAAAAGGTTCGTCAAAGGCGAACTTAGATCAGGGTTAATTGGCTGAGACGAGGCCCCCGCGGTGGACCAGCCGGGAGAAGTATCATTCGTTCCCGCGACCCCTGGCGCAGGTGTGAGAGGGAACACCCGGGGTGGTTTTTAGTCAGTAAGAGTCTGACAGACCCCTCTGTCCGCCCCCCCCTCCAGGATGGACGACATCCATGAGGATTCCCCCCCTTTCCATAAAAAAAACGATTACCTACTGGCTCCGAGTCGCGCGTGTTGGTCGAGGGTACTCAATCACCCACTGAGACATTTAAATTTTTTTCATCGCTATTCTAATCACGTTGTAGGCAAACGTTGTGGTAGCTGATCTAATAAATCAAGTGCAATGACTATTAATCATAAATATGGAGCAAGATGCGTTCCACTTAGTGTTTGCACTTGACCAAGTGTTCTATGCTAATGATTGTAGAGGGACCACTCTTTATAATTTCTTAGGATTACTTATTAAGTTTCGATATTTTTGCAACAAACATGGAATATTTCCGTCTCAAGGTAGCATTTATTTATCAATTGTATTTTTTTATGTAGGGTGACAATGCTACGTTTTTCTTGTCTGTATGTACAAACCCAGTACATTAAGCTATCCCAAACTGTCAAATTTTCCCAATTGAAAATGAAACTTATGTCTTTGTAATGAGGTTACAAAATAATCAAAGAAATTTGACAGATTGGGGTAACTTGATGTGCTGGCCTCTGTGCCCACCTAATTACAGCTAGGGTAAATGCTGCCATTATTTGACAAATAAATATTTCAGTTTTTTTTTTAACACTACTCTAGAGATACATATTAACACAACATCAAGCCTTTAATTCCTGAAGGGTTAGGCCAAAGTGTATTAGGTACTATACCTGCACGAACAGGACCAACCAAGGAGCTCGTGGCTAACATCCGCATAGGTCGATCCATCAGGTTAAGCTACGCTTACCGGGGTGGGCCGTGTGTGAGTGACCATCTTTACATACAGAGACTCCTCCGTGCCTCGGAAAGTACGTTAAGCCGTTGGTCCCAGCTGTCATTAGTGCACAGTCGTCACGGGTCGTCATAAGCCCGAACATCTGACCGCCAGTCTTACCAAGGAGTATCATATTAACCAGTGACTGGGTTGTGGAGGTCAGATAGGCAGTCGCTCCATGTAACATACTGGTACATCCGGTAGACTGGAAGCCGACCGCAACATAGTTGGGAAAAGGCTAGGCAGATTGATTGACCTACACCAACATTTCACCAGTTATGTTTAAGTCCCATGTAATGGGTGAAATGGAGGCGTAGTAAAGAGCGAGAAAGAAAGAAAATAAATTTATTTGACTCAAATAAAAAGATTAAATAAATATAAATTAATTATTCCAATCTGATTGGGACTTATAATTATATTCGAGCCATTTGGGGTACGAGTGCCCACAACGTTTATCGAAACATCGCCAAGCGATTGGTCGACTCTTCACGTGACCAGAGGGCTGGCCTATTTTTCGGTCAAAGAATCAGAATTGCCATCCAAAGTGGCAATGCTGTCAGCCTTTTGGGAACTTTTCCTGTTGACAGCAATGTGGACGAATTTTTTGATGCCCTTTGATTTATTTTTTCCTCCTGTTTTATATACTTTTTTTCCTCCTGTTTTATAGATATTATTAATATTTTTAGGTATGTCAATATTAAATAAAAAGATTTCTTTTGTCGAAGCAAGATTTTTTTACTTCTCGGGTTGCCGCATTAAAAAATCAGGATGTTACAAATTCACAATGACCTTATACAACATCAAGAACAAAAGGCGAGTTATTTAACATGATTTAACACACTAAAAGGAAATAGCTTGGTGCTACATTGAATAATCAGATCACGTAACGCACAAGGAATAAATTTAAATTGCAAATCCACTCTATCATTTATTTCATTGTTTTTTATTTACATATTCCATGGTTTTAACTGACAGTTTGACGTTAATTCTGAACCACTGAAACATAAAAGAAGAATTGGCTTGAAGGTAACAAAACCATTTTTGTGGCACGGTAAAGGTGTCGCCTAAAACAAAACAATTATGTATTAGATTGTTTCAAACTGAAAATAATTTTTTTTAGGGAGAAAACCATGATCAAATTTCGTTTTAAAGTCTGCAATTTTATTAACTTATGCATACATAAATTAAATGACTATCTAACTAACTATATACAAAAAAATGATCTCAAATAATTGAGCTCTAAATAAATATAATAATTATAATTAAGTCAATGAATATTAAGAACGTGTTTAAAATTGTTAATTTATTAGTATGTATTAATTTTATTTCAAACATTCTGATTTTATACTTTTTGCTGTGCCCTACAGGGTCCGTAATTGAGCCTTAGCTTAAAGCCTATTGTAAGATCTTCACACATTATGGAATGCAAATAAATATATGAATATGAATCATGATCTGTCTTGCCTTTTCCCAACTATGTTGGGGCCGGCTGAATACCAGTATTTTACATGAAGCGACTGCCTATCTGACCTCCACAACCCAGTCAGTAACTGGGTAATACGATACCCTTTGGTAAGACTGGCTGTCAGACTTTCGGGCTTCTGACTACCCGTAACGACTGTCAAAGATCCACCAACGGGACCTGCAACGGCTTAACGTTCTTTCCGAAACACGGAGGAGTCTCGATATCTAAAGATGGTCACCCATCCACAGACCAACCCTGGCAAGCGTAGCTTACCCTTATAGATCGATCCGTGCGGCTGTTATTACTTATCCACGAGCTTCGCAAAAAGTTTTTATTCGTTAAAAATATATGGTCATCCTAATGCAGTGTATACAACAGATGACATTGCATAGAAATATTTCGATAATGCTATAGTTATCATAACGACATGTGGTTCCGCGACTCTAATCGGTATCCACCGAGGTTGCGGCGAACCTGACAATGAAATTGTACTAGTGATGTGCTGTACCAGTTGTCGATACTATCGATATATATTTTTTATACTTTACAACTGTCACAACATTTTGATGGAAATTGTTCATATAATACGTCGTGTAAAGGTCGTAACACTTGCTTAACGTTATTAGTGCTTATTTTTCATTAGTAAACTAGTACTTAATTAGATTAATAGTGTTTAGAATTTAGAAGAAAGCTGTTGAAAACTAACTATCTAATATATCGCTATACAGTAACTAATTACTCCGACCCATTTTTGCTGTAAATAGATTTTAATTGATAAATAAGTTATTTTACTAAATCTTTTAAGATTCCTTTTTTGTATAAATCAACATGATGCGTACTATAAGAAAAAAAACCATATAATGATAATTAAAATATAACATGTTAGTTTTTATACTCGTTTCTTTATTTGTTGAAACACAACAATAATAAATTTAAGTTTAGTGAATCCTAAACATAATAAATATGACTCAGCTGATCAAAAAAAAATATCGACATCGGAAAAATTGGGCGCATCACTACACTACATAGGGGTCAGGCCTTCAAACATGCGGAGGAGGGCCGATACAAATCATAGAGCATTTAAATATCCTTATGTTAATCGTCAACCATGTAGTAAGTGCACGCACTTTGACACGTGCATATACACACATTTTATCGATATATTTATATATATTTTTAGTGATGTCCTAGACCTATATTTATCGGATATATACTACGGTGTTACCTAACAGTTCTTCAGATAATTGTTTGTTTTTGACAAAATGTGTCGTGTGTTTATCGTGTTTTTAATTTTTTGTGTCAGTTATGGATTGTGTTTTGTTAATTGTGAGTATTTTTTATTTTAATATATTCAATCAAAAATAAAATCACGTAACGTGAAAACTTAGGTATTATTATTAATATGAAATAAACCTCCTAATTTGAATATTAAAAAAAAATACGGTGAAGAAAATAAATAATACAGTGACTTACCTAAAACCTGATATTCTGAAATTAGTTTTTTATTCAGATCTTTTTTTGGTAATCTTACATCTGACGACAATAACACGTTTTTATGTAAGTAATTCATGAATCCTTCTAAGAATACATTATTTTTTATTATTAAAAATAAATATACAAATCGTAAACAAAAGAATATTTTTATAGAATTTAAATAACTGTAAAATTATTATTATAAATAAAAAACCGATTATAGAGAGTACTTACAATATTTTCTTTTATAACTATAAGAAATCCAAATACAACATACATAAAGTAACATTACCAAGTTCCCCGAAGGGTTGGGAAGAGGTGTACCTATAGTACACTCACATTCCTCCAGAAATGTTTGAGTCCCATGTAATAGGGCGAGTCTATTGCTATCAACCGGGCACAAATCCAGACTTCGGTCTTCTATCGATAACTTACAGACAAAACACCCAATAACACTTTGCCCGACCTAGGAATCGAACCCATAATCTCATGCTCAGCAGTAGTGCTTGTGACCACTAAACCAAACGAGCTAGTCTATAAATGCCTTCCTAGCCTTTTCCCAACTATGTTGTGGTCGGCTTCCAGTCTAACCGGATGCAGCTGAATCCCAGTATTTTACATGGATGCGACTGCCTATCTGACCTTCACAACCAAGTAGCTGGGCAACACGATACCCCTTGGTGGGACTGGTTGTCAGATTTTCGGGCTTCTGACGACCCGTAACGACTGTCAAATATGCACAAATGGCAGCCAGGACCAACGGCTTAGCGTGATTTCCGAGGCACGGAGGAGTCTTAGCATGTAAAGATGGTTACCCATCCTCGGTCAACCCCGGCAAACGTAGCTTAATCTGATGGATTGACCTGTGCGACTGTTATATTAAACTGCATCCGGTTAGACTGGAAGCCGACCCCAATATAGTTGGGAAAAGGCTAGGCAGATGATGATGCCGATACACAATTAATATTATTAATATCGCAAGTCAACCTTGACTGAGATAAATCATAACAAAAGCCGGCCATGACCGAGGCTCTGACCTACAGACCTGCAATCTATATATAGCCTTTTACCATAAATATAGCCTATTACGAAACAATCCGCTATAATATTTAACCTGAACAATAAAGTTATGAAGAAAACGAATGAATCACCTTATCAGATCGTGAAGTTGCTTATTTAAATTTGTTGATAGTTTAAAATAATTATTATTATTATAACTGTCGATATATGCAGCATTTTTTCGGTTTCTTGTCAAAAATTCATCCCCATCGCTGTCAGTGGGGAATGGGCCCAAAAGCTTGGCAGCATTGCCACGATGGATGGCAATGCTGATTCTTTGGCCTAAAAATTGACCAGCCTTCTGGTCTCGTCACATTCCCCACTGACAGCGATGGGGATACATTTTTTGACGCCCTATGAGCTCTTCTCTTTTTTTACCACTTGAATATAATAGATATATTTTTGAATTTTAGGTTGTATATATTGTATTTTAGGTTTTTTGTTTAATTAGTATCGTTACTGAATAAATAATTAAATATGTTACAAATCACAAATATTGCGATTGGTAGTGTGTTTAGCAATAGAGTTTATTTCTATTTTATTTCAGGAAAAGTACTTTTTAATTCAGTCCTTAATATTATTTTGTATTTCCACCTGCAACTACAGTAAATTACATTTTATTCACGTTTCAGTGGCGGATGTAGAATGCGGCATAGACAAGGCCCGCAGTGCCCGTATAGTGGGTGGTGTGGACAGTCTCCCGGCCGAGTTCCCATGGGCTGCCAGCGTGTGGAGACAGGGTGCCCACCAGTGTGGTGCCACCGTGCTGAGCGATCAATGGCTGCTGACCGCTGGACACTGTGTTTGTAGGTAAGAAAGAAAGTATGGTCTGACCAAGATTATGTTTGGTCTTTAAAAGAGACAGTGACTTTTGAGTAGTAGCACAGAATATATAATTTTGACGACACGGTTGGCGCAGTGGTTGAGCGATTGACTGCTGCGCACTATGTCGCGGGTTCGATTCCCGCACGGAACAAATATTGGTATGACCTGCAAGTATTTGTTACGAGTCTGGGTGTTTTTCTGTCTATAATATGTATGTATTTACAAAAAAAAAATGTATATAAGTAGTTTATCAGCCATCTCGTTACCATAACACAAGCGTTAGGTTGCTTAGCTTGGGACGATATGGCGTTGTGTGAAATGTCCAAGGAATATAATTAGTACGTAGATGAATTATTATTGAAGATCATGTTATGTAGAAGAGTATTTGAAATTGATGAAATTTTTGAAATTATATTGAAAATATATTCACTACGCCAGACAGACAATAAAAAAAATTTAAGCACGTATTTTTTGCTTAATCGTATTAGCAAAAAAATACTCAGATAAAACGCATTTAAGTGAATGAGGACTCGTTACGTCACAAGTTAGTATAAAATCTACATGACCCGTGACGTCATACCACATTGTAACTCAATGTATCAGCTATATTATCTTTTGATTACGTAAAAAAAAAAAATACGCGTCCAATATTTATTAATAACCTAGCTGATGGACTAAAAAAATTTTTTTGTAATCATGCCTATGTTGTCACAGCCGCCAAACTTCATACTAAACCCATTGTTTGTTTTTTCAGTGTGTTCGATGAATTCTACAAATCGAAGCAACTATCTGTGGTCGTTGGATTCACAGACATCTCCAGTAAAGATGAAAATCAAGCCGTTTCCAGAATAGTCCCTCATCCTGATTACAAGTAAGTACTTTTGGATTGATTAGCAACTTTCATGGGCTCTGTATGAAAGAGCCGGCCGTAAAACCCTCAAAGTTGAAATCAAAGTATTTCATAAAATTCATTCACTATTTGTAACATAGATCGGTTATAACATAATTATTTATTGACTATAAATTTTAAGTTCACTGATTTGTAGTTAGAATAATTATTATCACTAAATTGAAATCGTCTTTGATAAGTCGGTCTCGTTGGTCTAGTGGTCGCAAGTGCTACTGCTGAGCATGAAGTCAGGTTCGATTCCTATAATAGGTCGAGCAAAAACTGCTATAGGGTTTTTTTATCTAGAATTTCTCAGTAGCAATCTGGAAGCTGGATTTCTGTCCGGTTGATGACAATAGGCTCACCCCTATTACATGGGACTTAAACATAACTGAAGAAAAATGGGTGTACTATACCAACCCTTCAGGGAAAAAAGGCATGATGTTATGCTGCGTCTTTGATAAACCTCTTGATGCCCTAAGAAGTCTTATTAATCTTTTCACCACTAACGTAGACCAGACGCGATGCCTCACCCAAGCTCAGCTGTCTCATACATTATGCGAGCATAACTCGTCAAAATGTAGGGTAGGTACAGTTGACTTTTTTTCGCGATTTCAGCCGTGTTCCCATAGTAAAAGTTGTTCATAATGAGGAGTACAATGCTCCCTTAAAATATTGCCCTTGAATTCAATTTTACCTTGTATAAATGCATAAGCAACAAGATAGTTAAAATAGCCGTTGGTCCCGGCTGTCATGTTTGTATCTTTGACAGTCGTTACGGGTCGACAGAAGCCCGACAATATGACAGCCAGTCTTTCCGGGTATCGTATTGCCCAGCTACTGGGTTGTAGAGGTCAGATAGGCAGTGGCTTCATGTATGGTACTGGTATTCAGCTGTATTCGGTTAGACTGGAAGCCGACCTCAACATAGTTGGGAAAAGGCTATGTAGATGATGAGTTGATGAACTTCATATGAAGTTGTAGCGCTGCTGGTGGCATGAAAATCTAGAACTTTTATTCAAGTTCTTGGCGGTGAAAAGGTTAAAAGAGACTTAAAAGTCCCCAATAAAAAAAAATCTTTGAACCAAATAAACACAGTTGATTTGTGACTCAATTACTCAGTTCGTTTTCCTCGGTAATTTGTAAAACACTTGAAATTATCTTTTGAACTGATACTGAAATAATTGATTTGTTTCATTTTGCCAAGTGCGCATACACTTGAGTTGGTCTAGGCAAGTAGGCATGTACCTGTCGTTGTCTAGACTCATTTAATTTGTCACCTATTTTAAATGTTTATTCGAGTGATATTTTGAGTGTTTATTCAGTATTGTGAGTGGCTTGTTTTGGGGCAGAATAAACGAAATAATTTGTTTATTATTAAAATTAAACATGCAAACTGGTTATTTTCCATCCACATTAGTATGATAGTTTTCTTCAAATATTTCCATTTTGAGCGATAAGTCACATAATTTATATGTGCCGTTTTAATATGTGTTGTATCGTATTTGTTATTCCTCTCAGTTTGCAATAATTATCCATACAAAAAAAAGAACAAACACCTCAAGATAATATTATAGCTTATCCGATCGTATACAGGGTGGAATTTTGTAATGCCACCTGGAGGGAAAGTACTCTTAATACTGTAGATAGAACATTTTACTCAAAGAAAACATTCCTTTATTTTTTAATAGAAAGAGAACTGCATTCAAAGATTTTCAGAAATTCGCTTGCCATACCCGAGAATCGAACCTGCTAAAATCTGTAAAAATTACACCCTGTACTTTTATTGCATCAATCGTTAGGATCATTATTATAAGGATGAAATCTCTCTAACAAACTTAATAAATTAAATGATGGGAAAATCATGAAATCTTAAATTATTTACAAAAAATGGTAAACTAACTAATTAGTTGCTCGAAATGGGCTCCATTTTCTTGGATACACAAATGTATTCTTCTAACGAATTCATTTCTACCTTTAATAACGTGTTGTGGTGAATATTATAAATTATTATTATTTTATTATTATTACGTATTCTGAACTTCAACTCGTTTACTTTCGCAATAAAATTTAATGAAAATTTAATTTTTCACATATCCCACAAAAAAATCTAAAGGGGTGAGATCTGGTAAACTCGTAGGCCATCTGATTGTACCGTTTGTAACAATCTTCAACCGTCTTATCTAAATAGTAACTCGTCATTTTGAATGGATAAATGACGTCAATGATAATGATTAATTACAAACATAAGTAAACAGATGGATCTTTGAGTTAAAGAGCTTTAACTTGACTCATTGAATTTATATGTAAGTCCAAATATCATGGTTTTCCTTTCATTTAATTTATCAAGTTTCTTGGAAAGATTTCATCTTTATAATTGATCCTAACGATCGATGCAATAAAAGTACAGGTTGTCATTTTACAGATTTTAGTCGGTTCGATGCCCGGGTGTGGCAAGCGAATTTTTGAAAATCTTTAAATGCAGTTTTCTTTCTATTCAAATTAAAGGAATGTTTCCTTTGAGTAAAATGTTCTATTTACAGTATTAAGAGTACTTTCCCTCCAGGTGGCATTACAAAATTCCACCCTGTATGTTCTTTGATTAAGATAATTGAAGTATACAAGGTGTTTTTTTTACTATCTAATTACTCCAGTTTCTAGGGTATGAATGAGACCATTTCAAAGAATCAATAGGCATGTGAATTATTTTTCAGTCATTTTTTTTTGTTTACAATTTTCGTACAAAATAATTCGACAAAGTTACGATTATTAATGTAAAATACCCTTACCTGAAATACATATGACAAAGTCGCATTTTCTTAGCTTTAGACGTTAATGATTGCTTTAAATTAAAATCTTTTACTCGTACGTGTATCTTGACAAACTCTTTTTAACTAATTTAAATAAGAGTGATAATCTTCGAAACTATGACATATCTTTGCACTTATTTTTTTGGGACTTTCGTATTATTTTTACATATTAAATTTAACCATAGGGAAATAAAAAAAACAAGTTGTTTAATAACATTTATTATCACCACCAGATGCAACAGAAAGTCCAATGACGTGGCTCTTCTCAAGACTGCACGGCAACTGAGGTGGTCCACAGGTCTACAACCAGCTTGTCTGCCAAACTCTCCGGCTGAAGACTTTAGTGGCACATCAGCTACTGTTGCTGGATGGGGCTTCACAGATGAGGATCGACAGAAAGGTGAGAAAGAAAAACTAACGCACGGTAAAGGTCACAGCTCATTAAAGCCACCTGGCACCCACCCCACACCGCCTCGTTGTGCGGCGTCTACTCGTTAACGACAGGTGGTTCACGAGTGGACGCCGCGTTATCACCAATAAACGGTCTAAAATAAATAAGACAGTATACAAAGAACTCTTTAGAAGAAACAGCTCGTCTGTATCAGTTCTTCCACCATATCCATACCTGTTCCTGCTGCGAAGTAAAATGAAACTAGTCGCTAATTTAGTTATGTAATTTATTCTTTTTATGACATTGATTTTACAATTTGTGATTACTTTAACTCACACATTGTCTTATTGTGACTTATCATCATCTAATTTTGAAATGTTTGTAAATATGGGAGCACCATGTATCTGCCACATAATTAATTAACCTGTCATTGCTTTACTTTCTTTTACTTTACTAAACCGAATTTTATAATCATCTGTATAAACAGAAGATATTATAATTCTATACTTAAATATGATTTGCACCATAACTTAGAACGATATTAATAACTCCATCTTCTCTTAGGCGCCAGACCCAACATCTTACAGAAGACAGAAGTTATAGTAGTAACCAATGATGAATGCAACAGCTGGTACAAGTCTCAGGGCAGTAAGGTGAAGGTCATAGCAACTCAAATGTGCGCCGGTCATGAAGTTGGAGGACGTGATTCTTGCTGGGTGAGTATCACAGTATCTGCTACTAAGCGCAGTAGAGGAGTATAAAATGTATGTGCTGTCACTCATCGTACATCACTTCTTAATACAAACATTTTTGAGGTTATCTTCTTCTTTTCGTGAGGTTAGTGACTAACCTGGTACAGAGTTTTATGCTACTTACTTAGCTTCACATGCTGTTGAGAAATATCTCTCAGACATGCTGGTTTTCTCACGATGTTTTTTCTTCATCGATTGTAAATTTCCTTGTTTGTATTTTTGACGTTGTTAGCGGGAGGAAATGAAAGAAGAACGAATAAAGTTTATTTGGACAGCTCGTGAAACACAAAATACGAATAACAAGAAAGTGAAAATTTGACAGCCAGTCTTACTAATGGGTATCGTATTTAACCAGTTACTGACTGGGTTGTGGAGGTTAGATAAGCAATCGCTCTATGTAAAATACTGGTATTCAGCTGCATCCGGATAGACTGGAAGCCGACCCCAACATAGTAGGGAAAAGGCTAGGCAGATTGATTAATGTAGATAGCCTGCATAATGCTTGCTAAGTGGGACCGGGGCACAAAAAAAAACGGAAATACCAAGCTAACTAAATTTTTTATTCACAGGCTGATAGTGGTGGTCCACTGATGATCAGAGATGACAGGCGTCATGTCATGGTTGTTGGAGTAGTGTCAACTGGCAGTGGTTGCGCAAGACCTAAGATGCCTGGAGTATACACCAGGATATCCAGGTATACGGACTGGATAGTACAAAGTATCAATGGTGATAGAGCTAGAGGTGGACTTAGCTGGTATCCAAGTTTTAGTAGCTTCTTTGGATGATGATATTGAAATTAATGGTTTTTGGTCATGTAGAATTCAGCTAAGTATATATAGCTGATGAGGGATTTGTGAATGTATATCCAATACAAACAATCAGGAGAGATTTCAATTTTTTATATGGTAGGATCGTTTAGTGCAATGTATTTAGAAAAAAAATTATTACCTTTGGAGGATAATCATTGCAATTTTTTGACCTGTCAGTATCCGCTTTACAGGTAAGGATGAATTAAGTGTCTGTTTTTCCAGTTTATTATTGGGTGCTTTAGATTTATACACTCGAGAGCAATGAATCCGGGTCACTTAAAGAATCCTAAAAATCTCGGAAACTAAAAATGCTAGGTTAATGCAATAAATTGTATTTAATAGACAATGTAATACTCCTTAAATGAAGGTATTAAAACTTCTTAGTTTTTGTAAAGTTATATCATAAAAAAATCAAATTTGAAAAAGGGCCACTTTCGAAGATGGAACTACGAAATTACAGCATTTGGTTTTGCTTTTGTTTGTAATCTGTCATTTATGTGGGTACATAAACCATGTTGATAGTGCTCTATATTCATTATTCAAGCTGAAATTATGTCGCTTACGCCTGAAGAATGCACCAGAATACTTACAATGCTGGAAACCGGCCGGAGTCAGCGCGATACAGCCAGGACTGTCGGTGTGTCGCTGTCAACAGTACAAAGAGTTCTCCGACGTTACGAAGAAACTGGTTCTAACCTACGCAGACCAGGAACGGGCAGAACCAGGTGTACCACAGCACGAGAAGACCGATACTTGGTGAACACCATGCTTCGAAATCGCTTTCTCACAGGAACTGAACTCACAAATCAGTTTCGACACCTCGGAGGAAGTAACCCAAGTGCATGGACAGTAAGACGTCGGCTTGCTGAATCTAACTTAAAACCCCTTAGACCTGCAAACGGCCCTAAACTGGAGCGTGGGCATCGTATTTCAAGACTAAGATATGCCCAGGGCCACGTAAATTGGAGTATTGAAGATTGGTCAAAAGTTATGTTCTCCGACGAATCAAAATTTATGCTCTACAAGCACGATGGAAGACACAGAGTGTATCGAAGACCAGGGGAAAGATTCAAGCAAGCATGCATCGAAGAAAAAGTAGCCTACGGTGGTGGGTCTGTACTTGTGTGGGCCGGAATTTCTTCTGAAAGTCGCACAGAGCTGGTGATCATAGAAAACGGCTCTTTAACTAGCGTAAGATATGTGGAAGAAATCCTCAATGATCACGTTGGTCCATTTATGGTCAATTTAGGTGAGGATGCTATATTTATGCATGACAATGCCCGACCTCATACAGGTAGGATTGTGAATGACTACCTTCAAGAGATGAACATTACTCGTATGGAGTGGCCAGCGCGCAGCCCGGTTATCAACCCGATCGAGCATGCTTGGGACGAGCTAGGCAGATGCGTAAAACAACGAAACCCTCCCCCAATCACGCTTCGTGAGCTCAAAATTGCTCTCACAGAGGAATGGGAGAATATTCCCCAAAATCGTATAAGGAACTTGGTGTACAGCATGCCAAACCGCGTAAACGCAGTAATGGAAGCACGAGGAGGCAATACGAAGTATTAAAATTCAAGAAAATCGTAATAAAGTTCAAAAATTTCATGTTTCCTATTTTTGTTTTAAGGAGAGATCAGCAGTTTTTTTCTTTAAGTAATTTTGTGTTAATAAAATGTATGGTGACTCATATTTTTTTTACTTTCATTTAAGGAGTATTACATTGTCTATTAAATACAATTTATTGCATTAACCTATCATTTTTAGTTTCCGAGATTTTTAACATTCTTTAAGTGACCCGGATTCATTGCTCTCGAGTGTAGTTAGTTAGTTATTAGTAATATAGTTTTTTGGCTGTGTTGTGGGTTTGGGGTAAAAAAAAATGTCGCAGGTAAGTAGCTCAATAGCAAATATTTAAAATAAAAGTCACAATGTCATCTTGTGTTTAATGTTAAAAAAAAGTATTTAAAATAAAAATCTGTAATATACTAACGTCAAAGAAAACTCTGTGATATTAATGTATAAGATATTAAGAATATAATGTATATTTAAGAATAACAGTTTGAAATAAATAATAATTACATATTCATTTTCTGTTGTTTGCAAAACCTATCAAATTCCCTCTTACTGTCTTCTAGTACAGACAGAAGTTTCTTTCCAGATACCTCTTCCATATCATCTTTCAGCGATTTTAAGGCATCTGCTATTGCAAATTTAGCTTCAGTAAGTAACGACATAATATCCTCAACCTTTTTATTGTCTCTATGTTTACACTTCATCACCAAAGCTGAATGTAATTCGTTCTGCAAAACAGTATTATATAAACTAAGCCTCGCATTTCCTGGATCTAAAGCCTTTGTAATAGCTATGAGTTCTTTACACATTTTAATTTTCTTATCAAGAATATCTAGTGTTGTACCTGGCTCTCTTCCATACAGTTGTACTAAAGAGTGCTTCAACGAGTACATATAATAATGATTAGGATGTAAAAATGTTGATAGTCTACATAGGAGGTTCTCTAATACTGCTACTGAACCATCCATCATAAGAACATTTTCTACATCTTCTCCCATTTGAGCCATAACCATGTTGACTTGAGAATTGTGTACCTTAATTGCACATTTGCTGCAAGTCCATTCCGTTTCGTCATCCAATGGATCTACTGGTAAGTGAATTCCATCGCAAGGGTTGTTTTCGTCCCCCAAACATTTCATTGCACTTAGATATGTTCCAAGTTCAGTAGGGTCGCTACATCTTGGACATTTGCATGCGAAGTACTTCGAATCTTTCAAATGTTGTCTCCTAGCTTGGGTTCCCCATAATGCATGACTGTACATTGTTGCTATGTGATGGTTTTTTAGTATCGGAACTACTGCTTTGATGGTTATTTCATACAAATTATTTCTGTCTTTTGGAGTGAAAGAAAAAGATGTGTGCTTTGTGTTTGGGATACAGCTATGCTCCATTTTGCAAGTGACCGCGTACAAAGCACTGAGCTCCGCTCCTTGTGGAAGACGGATTTCTAAAGCGTTCGTGTCGATAATTCCACAAATTCTATGAAGTAATTCTGAAGTAATTTCGTACGTTTTTTTCAATTTTCCGTCCATCTTGTTTATAAAGTTGTTAATTAGATATTCGACGATGAATTCGTTGGCCTCACTGGAATTACAAAGAGGAAATTAGTCTTACGATAGTATAAAGGCTTAATTACAAATTGAAATATTCTATCCCAGACTTAATTACTTACAAAGTTTTTGGCGTTCTGTATTAAGTTTGGGAATTGATGTTCTGTTTACGTACGATCTCTTGTTAGATTTTTGAATACCAAGTAAAGATAATTTTTGATTAACTTACGAGTATGAGAGAAGTTAATCGTCTTATTTGGTGACATTGTATGGAACAGTGACGTTGCTAAGAAAATCAGATCATTTTTAATAAACTTTTAAAGAATGTCAAACAAGAAAGTTAATATCAATTCTATTTAAAAAAGCACGTTCTTCTCTCTGATTCAATAGCATCCGTTTCAACTAAATTTAAAATGCTTCTTAGAAAAGGTCATGATTAAACTTCCTGTAAAAAAGTTGAGCTGAAATTGTAGTGAAATAGGTCAATTTCTAAAGCAATCAGGCGCGATCGAAGCCATGAGCAGGCCCATACCAACATTTAAAAAAAACGATTAATTAGTTATTCACGTACTCATAGGCTTCGGTTCCAGGTGTCCGGCATTCCATATGTGACTGCAAGTCCAGCAACTGCTTCCAACCTTCAGGATCTGTCTTCTGAAGTAGCGCACACCTCAATGGCATAAGAGCATCGTGTCTGGAAATTAACAAAGATGCTAATTAGACAATTTTTTTATTCGAATTTAGTAATATATAAGGTACTCGACAGATGCGGCTGGTTGAATAATAGATGATAATTATTATAATTTTGTGCTCTTTTTAACCCAAAGGTGGTCTGATAGAGGACGAACAAAAAATCGTACTATTTACTTCTTCTGTGCAAATAACATGGTGTCAGAACTTCTTCATCTTAAGATACTCTTGCCACGGTTGGTCCGTGGATGGATCCAGGTATGTAAATATTGTCTTTTTTCTCATCAAGACACCTCCGTACCTCGGAAACGACATTAAGTCGATGGTACCAGTTGTCATTTGTACAGTTTGGCAGTTACGCGTCGTCCAAAGCCCTAAGGTCTGACAACCAGTCTTAGCAAGGCGGGTCGTGTTACCCAGCAAGGGGGTGTGTGGAGGTTTGATGGGCATTTAAAATACTGGTATTCAGCTGCATCCGGTTAGACTGGAAGCCAACCCCAACGTTGTTGGGAAAAAGATAGGCAAATTATGACTTCATTATTTTGTTTCAAGTGCTTCGCATCATATTTGTTACATTACAGTATTTTACAAAGGTAATGAATATTACCTGTAGTAATCAACCATGTCTTTCAAAACACACTCTGGTCTCAAGCTGAGGATCTCACACTCCGCAGCATGATGCCGCGGATCCTTTAGACCTGGACAGTTGCCGGAACAGACCGGCCAGCCACATCTGGGTATATAATAAAACATGTACAGACGCCAGCACATCAAGCTATTCCTAACTGTCAAATTTTCTCAATTAAAAATGAACCTTATGTCTTTGCGATAAAGTTGAAATACTATCAAAGAAATTTGACAGATTGTGGTAACTTGATGTGCTGGCCTTCGTACAATAATTATACATTTCTTAATTTGAATTCATAAATTAACAAAAATTACATTATCAACATCATTATCCGGAATCTTAAATTGTTTAAAAACTCTCAAGGCCTCCACGATCCGGGACGGGATTAAAATATTTAAATTTGTTTCCTTTTGGACCGATCATTTTAGGAGTAGAATATTTGTATTTCTTTCAAAGAAATGTAAGAACACATTATTTGGTCAATAAAGGATTTATTTTTTTATAACTTTGTTAATTAACACGTTGAGCGCCAACGCGGTCACCGGTGAGCCGCGAACAATAGTTTTTATATTGTGTCTGCTGCGTGGCAGTCAACGACTTAACTAGCTTTTGCCCGCGACTTCGTCCACATGGAGTTCGGTTAGACCACGATACCAGGAGATATTTTTCAAACAAATATAGCCTATGTCCTTCCCCGGGATGCAATCTATCTCTCTGGCTAAACTTTATTGAAATCCATTCAGTGATTTAGGCGTGAAAACGTATCAGACAGACAGACAGAGTTACTTTCTAATTTATAATATTAGTATTGATTTTGTACGATATTTTTATATTGTGCATAAAATTTGAAAACTTACTTGGCACATCTTTCACCAGTTTCGGTAAAAACTGGTTTGTAGCAGCCAACGCAAGGCATAGCTGCTTCAGGATCCAGCATAGCCTTCGGACCAATCACCAGAGGTCTTTCAGTAAGGACTATATCTCCTGGATTTAAGTCTCGAGAGGCGACTAGGTGCCTGCCTAGGTCATCCGATGTTGCAGCCTGCAAATAAAAAAAACAATAGATTACTTTATAATTATTCATCTATAAGTATCTAATACAGAGTAATCCAGAAAGTTGGTGTCGCAAATCTGGTTTCTGTTTTACAACATCATTGATGATTATTTTGCCCTAAGAATATTATAATAATAATAATAAGAGCCAGATTCAGAAGGCAGTACTCCTCGATAGGTACGGCTCGCATTGTGAGGAGGTTCTTGCCTCTGCAGCCCTAACCACCGGTGCCTTGGACCCTGCTCCCGACATTGGCGGACCACTATTTTTTATATTTTTAAATGTTTTTTTTTAATATTTAAAAATATATTAGATAAGAAATGAAATAAATGAACGAATAATAATAATAATAATGTTTTATTCACAAACCCTTATTGCTTTCTAGAGTTCTATACCCGAAAGATGCCAAATGGAACCTTATTACTAAGCCTTCACTGTCTGTCCGTCTGTGTGGCATTAAAAAATCATCTATTCCAAAAAGAAAACTTGATTAAATACTTATTGTAATTACTTCTACTCGCTCTTTTACTAACCATCAACGATTAAAACCTGTATTCAAGATTTTCAAACCAGTAGCGCCATCTTGTATCTGTATGTCGCTTTGTTTAACGACATCTGTGAGTGACATGAGTAACTAAAACAAAGGAATATGACGCACGGGGTTGCTGAAAGTTTACAGACAAATCAAATGATGGCGTTTCTGTTTTGTTTGTTGTGGGCCATCATTTCAGCCACATTTAATCATAGTAAACCTGACAGTTTCTTCTTTTTTTCTTTATGTTATAATTATAATCAGAAACTAGTTTCTGCTCGCGAGTACATCGATGTCTTTAAGGGTAGAATTTTCAAACATCCGTTCTTAGCGGATGCTTACGTCATTTAACCGTGTACCCCAAAACCCAAACAAAATACTTATTAAATTCTCTACTATAAAACTCTTTCGCCACGCAGTCTACACAGGCAGACAAAATCACATTTATGAAACTGATACCTACTAAGGTATCCCGTATCAGTCTCGATTCGACTGCGTGGCGAAAGAGTTTTCATGTCTATGACTTATACGTGTAGATCAAAGAAACGTAATGTATTCTGATAGTTCCTTGAGCAATTTGATTCTCTAACCGCTGCAACTTACAGGTTGATAGATATCAGTCCGTCACCTTTACTTTTATATATAGGTAGGTACCATGAGAAGACTACTTACTAAATGATATGCCAGTTCACTGTTACCATTTTCTTGATCCATATTTTCTGAAAAATAGAATATAATTTGTAAAACACTAATTCCCTTTGAGTAAGCAAACGTTAACTTATGTAGTAGTAGATCATAACCCATTTTTAGGTTTACCAGGTAGAACCAAAAATTCTATGATTAAAAAGGACCTTCACTGGACCCATAAGATGGTTTTGGAGTCCTTGGTCAACTGGACCCACTTGAAATGAACCCACGGGATGACTCAACCCAATCACATTTTGAATAGGTCCACTGGGCGCTCTGCCCAATTTCATTATTTATATAGTCACGGCCATGTCCAAAAAATATTGAAAACCGTGTAACTAGCTAATAAACTGAAAATAATCGAAGAACATGCATGGGATTATTTAGCAAAGCTCTTGGCGAGAGGCTTCTAAAATCTTGCTTTTGAACTCGGTTCGTGGCCTTCTCTGACAATGTTTTTAAAATATTCTTTAAGAAGTCAAATAAAACTGAGCTTCAAAATGTAGGCAGACTCTTTTTAAATAAGTATACTCTCGACGAATAACATATAACAGATGAACAAAAATCACCAAGAAAGCGTATCCCATAAACAACAAATGTAGACCAGGTAGACCACACCTCAGCGGGATCGACTTGTCCGAAAGGGTTACCGCTACCCCGGAACATAAAGGGCTAAGGAAGGAACAAGGATGAGTTTTTTTCAGTAAGAGTTTGACACTCCCTCCACTCCACCCAGAGCGGCAGTCATTTGATGATTGCCTGCCCTAAAAAAAAGGTAGACCACACAAATGGTAGAGCAATGAGATTGTAAAGATAGCAAGGGATACTCTGAGATTACTTGACTTATTTTAAACAAATCCAATTGCATAATCACAATACGGTCTACCTTCATATAAACCGTAGTTCTTGGCACTCAGCCAGCCTGACCAACACCAGTCAACATGTCTTCTAAACAATCTAAATGATGTTCTATTGTGCTCGTTGGGTTGTTTGTAACGCGACAGTTATTTAGTTGGAGCACTGAGTGCCACGTAAATCTATTTTTATATCGAAAACAAAATCAACCAGGCGTTGGAGAGTGGTGTTAAAATTAAGACACTGCACTTTGTATCAGATTGGCTTGGATACGGTTTCAAATTAAGTTTATAGGACATTAATAAGCACTGCACCAGATCGGCATCACCTCGTCTCATTTTAACATCCTGATAAAAAAAATAACAGTGAAGGAAAACATAGTGAGGAAACCAGCATGTCTGAGAGATATTTCTCAACAGCATGTGAAGCTAAGTCAGAGGCCTATGGGCAGCATAAAAACTCTGACACCTGGTTTTTATGCTGCCCATGGGCCTCTGACTTAGCTTCAAATGTTGTTGAGAAATATCTCTCAGACATCCTGGTCTCCTCTTCACCGATTTTAAGCAAGCGATTATTATACGATACGCACATGAATGCGTAAAATCAGAGGTGCGTGCCTTGGGTTCGAACTCGAGACTCGGGACTTAGCAGTGCGACGGTCACACTACTAGGCTATCACTGCTGTCAGAATTTTTGATGTTATTCATACTCAATGAAAAAAATCCAATTAAAAAATAATGTTTGTATTGTAAAACGATAAAGTGGTAGATTTGGAAACAAAACAGAAAAGGCACACGCTTATGACCAAGACAAACATGATGTTAAGAATCAAATTAAAACTATTAAGTAACTGGCAAAAATCACCATCAAGAACAGTAATTAGGTTCGGAAGAACAATAATCAACTATACAAAAGCTTAAAGTTTCTATTCCGGGATCGAATTAGCCCACTTTGTCTGGTGACGATGTATTGATAATACATTAAAGTATATCTAGACTTCCTAGCCAACTTAGCTTTAATGGTAGAAATGTTGTACTTGTAAACCATTAGGCACAAACAGACAAAATTAGGCGAAATCGTGGTCAAGAGCGAGTGTAACAAATTAAAAAAACGTGTACTTACATTGATTTATAAAAATTTTATAAGCATATGTTATCACTTTAGATTATATCACTCCAATTTATAATTCCTAGTTCGTAATCTATAACTGAATTCAAAATGGTTTTTTTAAGATCAATTCAAAATTTATTTCTTTTTATCAGCTGACATTTAAAGCCAATGCGCACGGGCATCTGACACTCCGTCTTCGAAGGACTGAGAGCAGCTTTCAATGTGTAACAGCCAATAGATCGAAATAAAGTTTAACAATTACGGGACTGAATCTACTCGTAAGGTTGATAGATAATAATAATAATAATATCATTTATTTGCATGAAATATGGTGCTCACAGATCTCATAACACAATACACAGTACTTCATAATCAATCCGCCTATTCATGTTAATAACAAATGATGAACGTACATAATCATGCATAAAATATTTTCTTCTTTTTATTTCTAAGCACGTCATATTTAAATTGAAGTTGATTTTCGTTTCTTTCTATGTGAACGCGTTGTTTTTAAACAACGCAACCAATTTTGAGAATTATTTGCGAAAGATTTATGTGCATAATGTATTGATATTAAATTTACACACTAAGAAGACATTTCTAACTTTTTTCAAGGCGTAAGAACCAGGGGCACTATAAATAAAATACCTAACAACAGTAAATAAATAATATAATAAAAATAATTAAACAACTAATTTCTTCTGTTTACAAAACTTTTCAAATTCCCTCTTACTGACTTCAATGACCGATTCTAGTTTCTTTCCAGAGATTTCTTCCGTGTCATCTCTTAGAGAATTTAATGCATCTTCAATAGCTAGTTTTGCTTCCGTGAGCAAAGGCTTAAAATCTATCCCTTTTTTAGCATTTCTGAACTTCATGATCAGAGCAGAATGTAGTTCATGTTGTAACACACTATTATACAAGCTTAGTCTAGCATTCCCTGGATCTAAAGTCTTCGTAATTGCTATGAGATCTCTACACATTTTAATTTTCTTATCAATAATTTCTCGTGACGTATAACCTTGCTGTCTTCCATACAACTGTACTAGAGAATGCTTAATTGTATACATGTGGTAATGATTAGGATGAAGAAAGACCGATAATCTGCTGAGCAGGTTCTCTAGTACTGTCACAGAGCCCCCCATCATAAGGACGTTCTCCACGTCTTCTCCCATTTGAGATATCACCATGTTCACTTGTGAATTGTTCACTTTGGCTGGACATTTGTTACAAGACCAATCTGTTTCATCATCTAAAGGATCCTCTGGTAGATGAATGCCATCACAAGGGGTGATTCCGTCACCTAAACACTTCATTGCGCTTAAATATGTGCCAAGTTCAGTAGGGTCACTACATCTAGAACATTTACATGCGAAGAACTTTGTGTCTTTTAAGTGCTGTCTTCTTGCTTGAGTGCCCCATAAAGCGTGGCTGTACATTGTTGATATATGGTAGTCCTTTACTATTGGTACAACAGCCTTTATTGTTATTTTACAAAAGTCTTTTCTGTCTTTTGGTGTAAGACTGAAAGTATGCTTTGTGTTTGGTACACAGCTATGCTCTATTTTGCAGGTATCAGCATATAAAGCGTTGAGTTCAGCTCCTTGTGGTAGGCGTATCTCTAAAGCGTTAGTGTCGATAATTCCACAAATTCTGTGGAGTAATTCAGGAGTTACTTCGTGAGTTTTCTTTTGTTTTTCCTCCAGTTTACTGATGAAGTCATTCATGAGGTATTGGACGATAAATTCATTCGCCTCACTGCAAAGAGAAAATATATATTTTTTAATCGCTCGTTTTTTTAATATTCCTTTTGTTAAGGTTTTATTACGGAAAAAAACAAAGTTAATGTTGCCAAAGTGACATATAGAGCGTTTCAATATTCAACTAGAGATAGATTTGATTGTAAAATTATCCATAATCAGTTATTCACGTACTCATACGCCTCAGTGCCAGGTGTCCGACATTCCATGTGCGACTGCATATCCAGCAATTTCTTCCAACCTTCAGGATCTGTCTTCTGCAGTAGAATACACCTTAATGGGAGAAGAGCATCATGTCTGAAAATGAGAAAGGTAAAAATCTGGTAATTGAATTAGGATTAATTAGTGTGGCCATTACTGTTAATTATGTTGACTGTGATAATGTTCACGATTTTAAAGAAATGCGTTAGGATTTAAATTTCCCTTTGGGAAGAATAGTCTTGAGTAAGATTGATGCTGCTATGGCGAAATATTGTTGTATCTCTCTAAATATTAGAAATCACGCGTAGTCATCTAGGACATTACCTATAAGTGGTGACCTGTAGCACCCACAAGACACATTTAATTACTTATCTAAGTCTCTAAAATAAAAATAAAAAAAAAATTCTAATTTAATTTTGCGTATAAAACAACAAGATAATGCTTGCGTTCCTCTTCGCATGATAAACATTTCAATATTTATGATTATCTTTGTCCGGTATACCTGTAGTAATCGGCCATATCATTGACAACACATTCTGGTCTTAGGCTGAGGATCTCACACTCCGCAGCATGATGCCGCGGATCCTTTAGACCTGGACAGTTGCCGGAACAGACCGGCCAGCCGCATCTGAAAAAATGATAAATTATCTACTATCAAAATAAATACACTAATTTTAAGGAATAGTGGATCCCGTAATCGCTTCACCACCCTAAGGTTGAATTTGGCTAGTACATCTTGAAAAGAAATAGTTAATTTGTCTTAGGGACAGTTAGGCTCGGCGCTCACGAGTGCCACTACCACCGGTGTCTGTCGCCTTTTGCTACGCAGTTAAGCACGGCCGTAGCTTTAGTGGCAGTAGGCTGTCACCGGCCTACCGTCTACGACAAATCCAAACAAAACGTATGAAAATGCTTGTGACCTGCTTGTTGCTGGGCTGCTGGTGGCTCGTTTGCGCCAAACCTTCGCTAATTTCAACTTTAGTGAAATTAAAAAATTGATTAATGAAGTAAGAGGAACAATATTAAGTCCGAAAGCGATTATTTCCACTCCCATATAAAAAAAAATGTTTTTCCTTCAATACGGAAACTACTGATCTCTGACTTATGATACTTATAATAATTTCATAAGTTTTGTAGGTAATGTTTTTGTTGTGACTTAGATACAATCGTAGCTAACTTTTTGTAACACATTAATAGGAATGTGGATGTAAAATTATATTTTCTCGCACTTACTTTGAATTTTTTACAATTTTATAAAAACTTCATTCAAACTCTCAAACTCAAACTCAAAGTATTTATTTCAAATAAACCAATTACAGGCACTTTTGAATTGTCAAGGTGTCGGTCAGTCAGAGAGATGAAGCTAGTTGCCCATTCCAAAGCAGTAGGTACCTATGGAGAAGAACGGGCAAGAAACTCCATGGACACTCTTTTAAACAAAATATGGTTACAAAATATTGGTTACATAGTTCATATTAGTATTATACATGTGAGAACGATGCATAACGTTAAAAGCATCAGATATAAAATATGTAAAAACTATTCAATAATTAAATTAAAACAAGCCTTAGCCGCTAAGAGATGACCAGTCCCTACTGACAGCGCCCGTTCACGAACATGACGCATATATTAGCACCATTCAGCTCAACCATTTTGAAGGGAGCTAAATGATCCAACACACACGCCACCATCAGCGAGACATAAATGTGAGCATGGCATACTCTCAGCCGCCAGGGCACATTCAAGTCAATGAAAGACGTACCCGGTAAATGGTCGCTATAGAGTAGATACATAGTACTCACATATGTGCTAAGCAATTATACAATATTAAGAGATTCAATTTATACAATGCAAAGATGTTTTGTTTTAATGTTGTTGATCTTCCGCAGCTCCAACAGTTTTTAGTAATCTAATCAATTAGTTGATGCGCCCTTGTGGAGCTGGACTAGCATTGACCCAAGCATTTTTATCAGCAATGTAATCTCCCAATTTATAATATGCTTGGCTGCATAGTGTGCGTTTTATTATTGTTCCACTGCAGGGCAGGGCTGTCTACTCAGTTTCCTCATCTCTTCGTGACTTTAAAAAAATACTTACTTTGCGCATCTTTCACCAGCTTCTGTTAAGACTGGTTTATAGCATCCAACGCAGGGCATGATGGCTTCAGGGTCCAGCATAGCCTTGGGACCAAAGACTAGAGGTCGTTCAGTCAGGATCAGGTCACCTGGATTCAGGTCCCGAGAGGCGACGAGGTATCTGCCCAGGTCTTCCGAGGTGTGAGCCTGGAATTTTTTGCGGAAAATTAGTTTATAGGTTTCTCAGTTTTTTTCTTGCTTTTTTATTGATCTCAATACATATATGATGTATGAATATTGTATGCATAATTGTATGTATGTGAGTGTCATCGCGTCTAAATTCGTCTTGAAGACAAGTAGTCTTCTTTCTTTCTTCTAATGTATTGCATATCTGTTCTCTACATTTGTCAAGTCATTCACTATATGTAGGTAGCTATTATTTAATTCTTATTCTAATACTATACGAGATAGACTTCACCCGCTCTATGTTTAGCATTTTGAACGCCAGAGCGTAAAAGCACGCGCATGCCCTCCACGCCAAGCTACAAGTTTATTTCTTCTTGTTATCATGAATTTCCCAATATCCATGGTGTCTTTTAATTTGTTTCATTTTATTCAATACGGATGAAAGCTCAATTTTTAAGATATCTAAGTATAAAAAAAAAGTATTGATTTAATTTTTTATTTCGTGTTATAGTGTACCCGCATTGTCACATATTTGTGTCGTTGGCGTACAGGGCATGCGCTTGCTTGTCATGTATATGTGACAATGGCGTTTAAAATGTTAAAGCGAGACGTCGAGCGGTGTGCGAGATAAAGCGCGCGAAGTGTAGTTCGCCTTATAGCGACAATGTAGCCGCAGTATAACTCGCAATATGAACAATTATAATACTAGAACTTTTCTTGTTCACTGAAAAAATATCTGCTGTTCTCTATACATATTTCGACGTGACCAAAAAACAGCAGATTTTTTTTGCGTATTCGGAGTTGGCCTCATAGTAAAAGTTGTTCAGTTTGGTGGTCTGTAGCATACGCTTTTGTATGTATGTATATACCCTTTCGGTTACATACGGTATAATGTATATCATCTAATGTGTATCAGTACTAAGTGTAGCAAACTATTTTATGTTAAATACCAAAACAATAACGTACTGCTCTTTGTACTTTGTAAAACATTATTTTACAAAAATAGAAAGTCTAATATATTTTAAAATTATTGTTATAAATACACGGGACATCACAATAAAGGCCCCCACAAAGAGGCGCGACGCGACAGCGCGGCGAAGTACGATTTCTATGCACCTAAACTTTAAGGACATTGTTCTACAAGAATCGCGTGACATCGTCGCGTCGCTTCTGCCTGCGAGAGCCTCCAGGCACCATTTTTTTTTTTCAGCCTTCTAGGATTCCTTTTCCTCTAATAATAACGCAGAGTAAGTGGATGAACATACAAAGTCATGTGTTTTCGTATAATTAACACTTTCAGATTATCTTGACGTATCCACATTTACTGACTCAAAAAAATGTAGATCTACGTAAGTAGGTACCTCAAGTTGTACAGTGAGTGGTACTTTTATGTACCTGTCTGGTTTTACATTCATACAATTATACATTTCACATTTCCATACCGATATCCATTGATTCCTAGATTTTAAAACATCATAAGGTTGTCTCCTGCCATGGGATGTGTGAAGGTCGTTTAAAACTTTTTCGACATTTGCTGTCAATTCCCGTAATTTCAAGAACCCAATTTGTCAAAAGTACCTCTAATTTTTATACACTTTTGCCATTGATTATCGCCGAGATGAGATTGCGACTACATTTTTAACGTTTTTAATTATAGGTATTTGCCTACTGCTAATTAGATTATTGAGCGTTATGACAAAACGTTTTTGAGGTCGTTTTTTAAATCTCTGTTACACCCATGATCAGAAGTGAGATGAAATTGATGAATGTTGAAGGGCGCCATCTAGTGAAAGTACAAAAATATATTATTAGTAAAAGTAGAAGAAAATATTTGAGCGAGACTGTAGCTGAGAACCGGAACCAAGCATGCAAGAAGTTAACGAATGATCCGATAGATGTCGTGATTCTAAATAGTATTTTTTTTATTTCATTCGGAGAATATTTTTAAACATAGATCTCATAATTATCATAACCAGCCAGTGGATGTTCCCACTATTGGGACACAGGCCTCCACTATAAGATAGTTGGCCTTATCCACCTCGCGAGGCCAGTGCGGGTTGGTAGATGTCACCTGCCTTCGAATTTTTGGTTCTAGGACCTGACGGTTTCCTCACGATGTTTTCCTTTACCGTTTTTGAGAGCAATGGTGATGAAATAATTTACACAAAGTTAACGCCTGTCCGGTTCGCACCTATTATATCTCGTAAGTCACGGCCATTACCACTGGACTAACATTGATCTTATATTATAAATATCTTATTAAATCTAGGACGGATAACTTACAATGTACGCCAAATCGGAGGCACCATTCTCTTGTCCCATTTTTCTGCAAAACAAACAATGCCTTTTTTATTAGGGAAAATAAACCCTAGTTTGTCTAATCTAGCCATTTGTAATTAATTCAAACAAGACAAGACAACAAGACAATTTTGAACATGTTTTATGGGCTAATTAGTCGATTAGCACAAATGTAATCCCCCCAAAATGTGCGAATCAACACTTTTAAATAATATCATTTATTTATAGGTGACTCGCACAAAGATACAGTTTATTTGTAGGTGAATAGCAGTAAAAGTAGTAGGCAATAGAGATAATATTTCTAGAGCTGTCGATTCTCTCTCAAAAAAACTAACTTCGTGCGAGTCGCATACAGACGACGACTTATAAGCTTTTAAAAGCGTATAGCGAAGTACTAACCAATCAAGATAATATATTGCATTTAATTAGTAAAAGAATGAATCTCAAATAAATCAGCAGTAATCGACACATTCGTCAGAGGAGACAAGTTGGCAGACTGCACTCAGTTTCATTACATTGATGTCAAGGTTTAAATTATGAGAGCAATGATCTAGTAGCCGTAATTATTTGTTAAAAACAAAACTTAATGTGTTACCATTTATTTTATTTTAATTTGGAGATACGACGATCCTACAGCACACCAAAAATAAATAGCTACAAATAAGAATATGAATGTTGTTCACAATTATCAAGAAATAAGTATTTATATAAGTGTTTAGATAATAACAACTTTAACTATGGGATGAACCCTTACATCGCGAAAAAAATATGAGCTGTTTCATACATTTTATTGAGATACGTGTGCATAAATGATGGGACAGCTGATATTTTTGCGATTGCAGGGTTCATCCCATAGTAAAAGTTGTTCGTAACGATGAGTAAAATGCTCCCACGAAATTCTTAGAGTAATTATATTTTAAGATTAGATATGTTAGGGGAACACAGAAAGAGAAATTACCCATTACTAAATTTAGTTTTCTATGGATATACATAGGCAAGAATAGTTACAAAAAATTCTAGATTATACATTTTTAGGTAGCAGTATTCTGATAACTTTAGACGAGACGTGAGAAAGCTCCTAATATAGAAATATTATCCTAAAAGAGAATTCCAATCATGATTTTCAAAAACCTTCACACAATACTTTCACTTCACAACAGGTACAAATAAAAATCTTAAGTGAGAAACTAGGTACTCGCAGCACAATTGAATAATAACGAAATAACCAGTAATAAACCTAAAAACACGAGCTTTACACACTAGCGTGCAACGTTTAATCGTAAAACATGACATTCAGAAGCGTAATAAATTCTCCCGTACATTCAGCCCGTCCAAACATAAATTATATTTGGCAAATGCTGCAGTTATTCATGGACCAAACGTTTAAATAGGTTACTCTGGACTATTTTTGGAACGTATCTGATAAACGTTGGTTCTTAAACAACATCTTTCGCATTCTTTTGGGCTACCTTAAACACGTCTTCAAGATATTAGTCTACTGTATGGAGATTCATGTTAGTTTTTATAGTTTTGTGTTCTCTCAAGTAATGATCAGCTGCTATATGCTATGATTTTCCGTGTTGCAAATCTAGGTCACTATGCCGTTCACATCTTTTAGTTGTTTTGACATATACGATATTCGATACGAACTCGACGATACGATCTGCGAACTGGCATTAGGTCACCTCTCCTCTCTCTCTCAAATTGAGGGTACTTACTATTAATTAATATGGAGTGAATTAATCTTTAAACAAAAACATGTTTGAAAGTGGTTTTGATATGGTTTTCCTTTAGCTATTTCTTTTACTTTTTGCATTCAAGTATTATCCTTACTGGATGTTGTTTCTTTTTTTTATCTTTAGATCCACAGCTAAAAGAATTGAATTTTTTGGGAGTTCAACTTCGTTCAGAGATCTAAACTTAGGGTTTAAAACTTTAGAATAGAATAGAATATTCTTTATTATGTACCTACATCATAAAAGTTACAGATATTTTAGAACATTTTACAAGGGGTGGCACAGACGGTCATATCGCTGAAAAGGATCTTTTAAATCTAACCTTTGGATGGATTAAGGGAGAAAGACAAGACAATTGAAAGCTTTAACAATTATAACATTAGTTGGGTATTTGAAAGGGTAGTCAATAAAGTTACCTTTTATGAATTGTCAAAACGCAGAATTTGTACGTAACTTGTATCACTACATAGTATAAAATAAAGTCGCTATTTTTGTCTGTTTGTTTGTCTGTATGCTTAAATCTTTAAAACTACGCAACGGATTTTGATGCGGTTTTTTTTAATAGATGGAGTGATTTAAGAGGAAGGTTTATATGTATAATTTGTCGACATATTTTGCGGGCGAAGCCGCGGGCGAAGCCGTGGGCGGAAGCTAGTGTAATATAACAATGTGACGTCACAGATTTTTAGAATCAAATGGCAATACTTGGAATACTAGCATAAAATGCAAGTTTAAAATTATATCTTCGCATAATATTTAATTTATGTACTGTGATGGAAGTTTTTAAGACGAGCGGTCTTTTATCTAAGTATGCAATTTCATATTTTCATTTTGACCGTTTCAAATAGTCAATTGTTATAATTAAATGTAAACTGTGGAGTCTCTCAATCTGTGCAAACACAATTGCTTACTGTTTCTATTTCGGTGCAAATCCTATTATGATGATGACGTCACATTGGCAGTAGGTATAACGAGAAGACCTAGACACGAATCTGATGCCTGATTGTGTTTCTGATTATAATATTTATATTTTTTTTCAATTCTAGATTGATAATTAAAATATCTTGTATTTTATAGCTAGGCTTCAAAATGCTTGCATAGCTTGGGTTATTTAATTCAACGCTTTTATTATAATTGTTACGATTCATTATTTTTTTTATAAATCATATAATTGAGTTTGAGTTTCAAAAGTATTTTTTTTTTCTTCAACACAACAATAGTTTTCCCTATTTATCAGACAGCTTAAATGATAGAAAAACATACTCACATGTTTTCGGTCATATTTTTAAAGTTATAAGATGCACTGAAGTGTCACAACAAAACTCTCACAAGTGTTAAGAAAAAAAAAAAGTTTTTTTTTGCTAAAAACTGGAAAATTCGAAGCAACTGCGCACGAGTAACTGGCGCTCGCTCTATGTATGACTGAGTATAGCTTTTCATTACGTAACACTCGGATATGTGAATGAACTAAAAAAACATTCTATGGTTTATGAAAAAGCATTCATTGATTTGAAATGTTCGTAGGAGCTAATAAATAAATACAAAATCAACTGTATTGTGATAACAACTGTTTTTAAAGACACATTTTTTATCATATTACAGAGACCAATTTCTCCTACCTGAATTTTCAATTAAATTCTATTATACTCATCAACTAACCAAGTAACAAGCTTATCCGTGATTTCCATAACAAATAGAGTTCCATATTTGTATATATTATTATGAACATTTAGTTTTTGAATGTAAATATGATGAGATTAATATTATATTAATTTAGTTGCAGTAAATTATCAGGGTTTAAACATATCAAACAAACTCTAACCATTGATTTTTACAATGTTTCATGATAGGTATTGTACTATTAGAAAATAGCGTTAAATTCTGTTAATACATGATTTTGGAATGATTTAAAATCTTGCCCTATAATTTAATGATATCCCAAGTTTGATAAAGATTACTTACAGTACCGTGCTGGTTGAATAGCCTGCATGTTGTGAAGCCGAAGCGTTGCATTGCCAAATTTCCCGAGACCTGTGACACACGTTCGTTTGATATTATGGCTCAATTATTAACATTTTGTCAATTTTCTTGGCTCTATTTTTTATGGATAAAAGAAGATAGATAATTATTATAATAGAATACTCTTTATTATGTACACCATAAAAGTTTCCGATACAAATCTATACATATAATAAAACAGTAAAAAATCTGTGTCTGTACATTGAAAATATAAAAAAAAAAATAGTTGAGGGGAGTATAGAAACAGTAATAGATCGCGAATCCAAAAAAAAAAATTGTCTTTTTGTCTGTTTGGTTGTACACGCTAATCTTCGGAACTACTAGACGGATTTGAATGTTTTTTTTTGTTGTATAGGTATTAAGTCTAGGCAACATATAGGCTATAATTTATCTTGGAAACTTGAACACCTGATGCAGAACCACAACAGACCAGCTAAACTATAAGAGATACAAAAATGGTTCCATAACAAACATTGTTCCACGTGATGAGCAATTTCTGCTAAGAGAATAAATTTTAAGATCTTGAACACCTGATGTGGAACTTCAAGAGACCAGCTACACTATAACATATATAGGAATTACGTCTCAGCAAAAGTTGTTCAGCCTGATGAGCACTCAATGTTGACTTAGAAAAATTGAACATCTGGAACACCTGTTGTGGAATTCCAAGAGCCCAGCTACACTATAACACATATAGAAATGACGTTTTAGCAAAAGTTGTTCAATCTGATGAGCACTTTATGTCGACTTATAAAAATCGAAGATCTGGAACACCTGTTGTGGAACTCTAAGAGTCCAGCTACACCATGACACATATAGGAATGACGTCTTAGCAAAATCATGCATTGTCTCGCGAATCGGAGACGTTCACGGATAGAGAATTACGCTTGAGTTGCGCGACTGACCGCTGATCGTGATTCAGATCTTCGATTTTGACGACCCCGTTGTTGCTGGCATAACCAACAGGATCCGCGTACGAAGTCACGGGGAGAAGCTAGTTTAGAATATATTACAGGGGCATAATGGGCCGTATTATCGCTAAAAGCAAGATACAATTTAATAAAGCCAAAGTCAAATCATTTATTTCAAATAGGCACTAGAAAGGCACTTTTGAACGTCTAAAAGAACAAGAAATAGAATTGATTCTAGTCGCCCCTTCCAAAATGTAGTTTCGTATGGAGAAGAATGGGCAAGTAACTCCAGCGGTAGGTACTCTTTCAAAATGTTTTACAATGTTTTGTATACATGAATTATAAAATTATATGTGAAGACAATGCACCCAGAATAAAAATACTTCACCATAAAGGTAAAATAACTTTATATCTTCAATAATTAAATCTTACAGCCAATTTTTCAATCGCTTAATATTAATATATTATTATGAAGAATGAAAATGGCGGTTTGACAGCTAAGCTGTCAAACTGCCATGTTTATTCCTCCAACAAAACATAGGACGATTGAAAAATCAGCCCATATAAGACTAGTTATTTTGGTTTAAAATTGCAAGTTACACTAATTTTTTTTTAAATAAAGAATGTAAACTGCCGAGTGTTTTTTATGGTTAGTTTTTACTTACTCAATCTTGTTAGTCAGTGAGCTTTTTGAAGACAATCTTGCAAAAAGCACACTGGCAGCTTTTGCCGATAGTGAAAACTAAGTTGAAGAGAGCTGTTTTTTTTTAATTCCACTTTTTTTTTTTTTAAGGCTGGGAAATCATCCAAAAACCCATCCATGTTCCTTCCGTAGCCCTTTATGTTCCGGGGTAGCGGTAACCGTTTCGGACAATCCCGCTTACCCGGCAGGCTTGGCCCTGAGAGGCCCCTTCATATGCTGACATCTCTTTGAGGCGCGCGTGGAACATATACGCGCCGTACGGCACGGGTTCCACCTGATGTTAGAGTTTGACACTTTTGACAGCTCGCTTCAAGCCTCACTTCACCTAAGTTTTTAACGGTGAGGTTTTAACAGAGTAGATCGGCAGATCTCGAGCCACGCCATCGACGTTCTATCCTCTGTGCTATTGTCACTTTTGTTTTTCTGTCATATGATAATGCGGAAACAAAAGATTTTTTGACGTAAATTATCTGCCGGTCACGTAAAGTAAGTGTCTGAAAGAGCTTTCATTCTTCAAAAATACCTTCAGCTGTCAATCTCCGTGGTGAAACAAACATTTCCGACAGTCGGTAGCCCAAAATTCTGGCAACTGACTTAAATTTGTTTACCCGAAGATAAGACCAAGGCTTAAGTAGATAATATTAGCTATTTTGGAAAACAAGATGAAGCTACTTCATAGGCATTAAATTAGGCAGAGACAGTGTTTGCAGTTTAGCTGCACTCGGCTAGACTGGTAGCCAACCCCAACATAGTTGAGAAAAGGCTAGGTAGATTGATTGATACTGCACATGGTAAAGTTTTAAATTTAAAAATTACAATTGGAACTCGGGTTCGACATCCGTTTTTGTAATTAGGACTGTACCGTTGTCGAAATACAGTTCAAAATTCAATCATCTTTCAATGTTTTAAACCTAGGATCTAAAGATAAACCTTGTTTTGTAATACAAATAGTTAATCAAAAGATTTTAAACTAAATTTCCAAGAACGCCCACCAGTTCTCTAACGTTTTTGAAGTTGAACGTGAATTCATTAAAATTATAACTACTGTCAGACATTGCAGCCGTATGTTGTACAAAGGGTACAACATTAATACTCAATTCTGTTGGCACTGTTCCCGAATCTTAACTGCCTTGTTAATTATGCACGCTATTCAGAACGAGTATTGTGTTTGATACCAACCGAAGCGGGCGTACATCGCGGTATCACAACCAGTGCCTTAAAGTTCGCGAAATGCCAACCTGCGAGGTGTGCCAACAACCCGCAAACCAAATCTGCGGAGGCTGCAAGCTCGTCTACTACTGCTCCAGACCCCATCAAAAACTAGGATGGAGAGAAGGGCACAAATTCAAATGCTGTGCCTTCAAAATCGAATACTCAGACACGCTTGGACGACACATGGTAGCCACAAGAGACATCCAACAAGGTGAAATGATCCTGAAGGAGAAGCCAGCCGTGATAGGACCAAGGATCACGTGCCCGACCGTCTGCTTGACATGTGGCAAAAACCTGGACCCCAGAGAATTTGGGGACTATTACAAATGTAGTAAGTGCAACTGGCCGATGTGTGGTCCCGAGTGTGAAAGTGCTGATATTCACAAACCGGAGTGCAAAGCTATGACAGATAGGAAATATAAATGTGATATAAAATACCAAGGGCCTAATAAAGTGCAAGCAGCATACTGTGTAATATCTCCACTTAGGGTGCTTCTTATGACTTACTCCAACCCACTCCAATACGAGAACATTATGAATCTGGAGTCTCATTTAGAAGATAGGATAAACACCCCTCTGTATACAGTTTTAAGGGCTAATTTAGTGACGTTCATAGTTCAAGTGCTTGGATTGCCGTTCGATGAAGAAACTATATTGAAGGTCGCGTCTATATTTGACACGAACTCCTTTGATGTACGGTCACCAGATGGGAGTACGCGCTTGCGGGCTATTTATTTGACAGCTTCAATGATGGATCATAGCTGTAAAGCTAATACGAGGCATATATTTTTGGGTGATGAGTACCACTTGGCTGTAATAGCTACAGTACCAATATCTAAGGGTGAGCTGATCACAGCTACCTATACTCAATCTTTGTGGGGAACCTTGGATAGAAGAAAGCATTTGCAGACGAATAAATTCTTCGATTGTGAATGCGATAGATGTAAGGACCCTACAGAATTGGGAACCCATCTTGGCAATATATACTGTTCAATTTGCAACAATCCTTTTGGTCAGAACACCGATAATCGTGGTTCAATGTTGGTTTCAACAAATCCATTAGACGAAGAAGCACCTTGGAAATGTGAGAAATGTGAACATAGTATTTTAAGCAAACAGATGGTGTGGGGCAACAACGCGTTGAAACAAGATCTTCAGAAGCTGAATAAGACAGCTCCAAACGAGTTCGAAGATTTCATTGAGAAGTACAGTCAGACGTTACATCCTAGCAACCATCTTGTAGTTCAAGCCAAATTGGCATTGGTACAAATATATGGGAACTACAAAGGATATAGTTTAACAGGTACTTATATTATGTTGTAGTTAAAATAGATTCACTGATTGACGTATATTTACAGTAGACGTGTGCTTAACCTCAATTAGAGCTGAGTGGTATTAAAATGATAGATTTATAGAACACAGATACAAAATATCGTTAACACTTCATTAAGAAAGTAAACATTTTATACAGCAACAGGATTTGAAAACTATTAGCAACTGTGACTTACATCTACACGGTTAAATTTAAGTCGTTTTAATCCCCTTAAGGGGTCATTGTACTCATTATAACGAGCAACTTTCAGTATGGAACAGAACCTGAAATCGCGGAAAAAAAATCAGCTGTTCAGTACATTTATGTACGTCTAACTTGTCAAAATGTACTGCACAGCTGATTATCGTTCGCTCACAAGTTATTCAATATAAGAAATTAATGAATGAATTGAAAGAAGAAAGAAAAATCATTTATTTGAACTCAGTCGGTGACACACAAAATACAATAACACATTTTTTTTTAAACAATAATTGAGTGTGCCTCATGGCCGCGTCAAAAAGATCTATTTCAGCACTAAACACCGAACAGATATTGTCTGATGCTGATTTTTTAATGCACTTTTAGGGACAAGTGACGGGGAGTACAAAACAGTTTCAACATACCTAATAAATAAATAACTAGCACCTACATAAATCAATATAAGAACAAAACGAAAAACAAAAACAACAAGAACTGTCTGAGCAAACCTGTTCTTAATATATATTTGTTAGATAACGATATACACACATTAATAATTGGTCTTCAGAAACATTAGAGTTCTTTAAATAGTTTAGTATTATAGTCTCGTTGGTCTTGTGGGCGAGAGCTACTAGTCAGCATGGTCCTGCGTTCGGTTCCCAGGTTAGGCAAAGTGTTATCGTATTTTCTATTAGAAATTTCTCAGTATCCCGGAGTTTGGATTCATGCGATTAATGGCTATAGGCCCGCCCCCTATCACCTGGGACTTTAACATAATTGGCGGGTGGCGGGCATAATCAAACACAAAATAAAAACATAGTTGTGGGTGTACAAAGGCCAGCACATTAAGTTACCACAATCTGTCAAATTTCTTTGATAGTATTTCAACTTTATTGCAAAGACTTAAGGTTCATTTTTAATTGAGAAAATTTGACAGTTAGGGATAGCTTGATGTGCTGGCGTGTGTACCTACTATAGGTACTCCTCTACCAATCCCTTCGGGAAAACAAGGCGTGATGTTATGTCTAATAGTCCTATACTGATAGGTGTCTATTTTCACGTTGCTATAATAAAAACTATCCAGAAAAGAAATTAAAAAACCAGCCAAGTGCGAGTCGGACTCGCGCACGAAGGGTTCTGTACCATTATCGATAAAAACGGCAAAGAAATCACTTTTGTTGTATGGGAGGACCATTAACTAATGATTTTATTCTGTTTTTAGGGTTCCGTACCTCAAAAGGAAAAAACGGAACCCTTATAGGATCACTTTGCTGTCCGTCCGTCCGTCTGTCAAGACCGTTTTTCTCAGGCACGCGTGGAGGTATCAAACTGAAATTTATATCTAATACTCAGGTCTACTGTCCCTTGGAGCTGTGAAAAAATCAAACTTCTAAGCCAAAGCAATCAAAAGATACAGCTGTTTATGCCGCAAATTTTCGAAACTCGCACGGGAATCAAAACCTACAGGGTACTTCCCGTGAACCTAGAATCTTGAAATTTGGTACAAAGTAACGTCTTACAGTGCAGATAAAGGAAAAATTGCGAAAACCGTAAATTTTTAGTTACATCATATAATAAAAAAAAATGTTTTTTTTTTCAAAATATAAAAATACCATAACTATGACTCGATTCTCGTGTTGGGTGTCGAACTTTTACTTATATACCTACAGGTTTGTAAGGAACCCTCGGTGTGCGAGTCCGACTCGCACTTGGCCGGTTTTTTTAGTATTTTTTATTATAGCGACAACAGAAATACCTACATCATTTGTCAAAATCTCAACTGTCTAACTATCACGGTTCATGAGATACATCCTGGTGACAGACAGACGGACGGACAGCGGAGTTTTAGTAATAGGGTCCCGTTTTACCCTTTGGGTATGGAAACCTAAAATAGGGAAAACTCTTCAGTTTGTTACCTGCCAGATAATTTATGCGGAACTTATTCAAACGCAGTAAAATAGAGATTGAGGCTGAGATTCGAGGCCAGATGTTTTTTTTTTTGAGGGTGGGATATCATCAAATCACTCCTCCCGACCTTACTGACTAAAACCTATCCATGTTCCTTCCGTAGCCCTTTATGTTCCGGGGTAGCGGTAACCCTTTCGGACAATCCCGCTTACCCGGCAAGATGTTTACCCTGGGCAAACAACACAAGGCCAAGTAACAAAGACTAGTGAAGTATGTAATAAATTAAGCGGGATTATCCGAAAGGGTTACTACTACCCCGGAGCATGAAGGGCTAAGGAAGGAACATGGATGGGTTTTAGTCAGTAAGAGTCTGACACTCCCTTTCGCTCCACCCAGAGCGGGGAAAGTCATTGAATGATTTCCAACACTAAAAAAAAAAAATTGAAAAAATAGCTCGTTTTATCGACATTCCATCCCTGAACTGACTGAACAGAAATGTTCCCTTCATTAAACTTATTGGAACGCTGACAAATGAGGAATGCTATTTCAAGAAGTGATTAGGTCTGGTCTAAATATACTTGTTTACTTCGATTTGAGAGAAAACCGATTAAGTCAATCTGCCTAGCTTATCCCAACAATGTTGGTGTCGGCTTCCAGTCTAACTGGCTGCAATTAGGTATTTTTACTAATTAACACCCGTTCAAAATAAAAGGTATGGCAGTATCTTGCTGTGTTAACTGTTTGATTTGATGATTTTTCCATATTTTTAAGCGTTGATTGTCCTAAATAACAAACGAACGCCCATGGATTGACAAAACTGTAAAAAAGGACCAAGTGTTAGTCGGACTCGTACCTACACGAAGGGTCACTTCTTCTTCTTCTTCGTGTGGTTAGTGTTTAACCTGGTGTCAGAGTTTTAATGCTGCCCATGGGCCTCTGACTTAGCATCACCTGCTGTTGAGAAATATCTCTCAGGCATGCCGATTTCCTCACGATGTTTTCCTTCACCGATTTTAAGCAAGTGATAATTATACAATACGCACATGAGTCCGAAAAATCAGACGTCTTGGGTTCGAACTCGAGACCTATGACTTGGCAGTCCGGCGGTCACACCACTAGGCTATCACTGCTTAGGCTAGGCTGCTGCTAGGGTCGTAGACACCTAAGTCATTTACAATATTTTAAACAACAATTTTTTTTACATTATTTTATTATCAATTTGCTGTCATTTGTGGGTCTTTGACAGTCGTTACCGTATCGTATCGTTTACGGTATCGTGTTATCCAGTTACTGGGTTGTGAAGGTCAGATAGGCAATCGCTCCATGTAAAATACTGGTATTCTGCTGCATCCAGTTAGACTAGGAGCCGACCCCAACATAGTCAGGAAAAGACTAAGCAGATTGATTGATTTTTTATTTTATTTTCAATAATTCTTGTTACAGCGGCCATGACACATATTGAACATACGGCTCAAAAAGTACCTTCGGAATGAGGCTGCACTGTCAGCTTCATTACTTACCTCTTTGGAGAATACTCACTTGCCTCTGAACTATTCCAATTTGTTGCAGAACTACCCAATGCACTAATTAGGAGGAAAGTGGAACTCTGCCATGAATTGTTGGAGATTGCAGATAAGCTGGAACCAGGCTGGTCTAGGTTCAGAGGGACCTTGCTCCTGGAACTGCAGGCTGCGATGACTATGAAGACTAAGAGGGAGTTTGAAACTGGAAAACTGACAAAGGCTGGAGCGCAGGTACGAGGAGTATTTTTTCTTTTATTTACAGGTGTATTGTGAAAGTGAAGTGTGAGGAACTCGTGGCTAAGTAATAACAGTCGCACGGATCGATCCTGGTATTCTCCTGAATTAAAATCCTGGTATTCAGCTGCATCCGGTTAGACTGAACATAGTTGAGTGAACATAGTGAGCCGATCCCAACATAGTTGGGAAAAGGTTAGGCAGAATGAATGAATTGTGAAAGTTGGCAACGTCGCATATAACTGTCAAAAATTTAAAATTCATCATCATCATCATTTCAGCCAAAAAACATCCACTGCTTATCATTAGTCTACCCCAATCACCACCATTTCAACCGGTTCTATGCTGCCCGCAACCAGCGGATTCCCGCAGCCTTTAAAAGGTCATCGGTCCACCTTGTTCGAAGGCCTTTCAATGCTACGTCTGCCGGTATGCGGTTGCCACTCCAGAACCTTTCGGTCTCATCGCCCATCTGTTTTGCTAGCAATGTGACCCGCCCATTGCCACTAACGTTTAGCAATTCTTCGGGTTTTGTCGGTTACTTTTCTTCTGCTATGGATCTCTTATTTTCTGATTCGATCACGTCAAATATTAGGCTGTTTTAATTAATTTATCAATTATAATATTTTTGCACCGAAAAGTTACAACTGTTCCAACACCCAATTCAGTGTTAGGTATTGAAAATTCAGAATCTATAAAATATTTTAGTGCAACACTTTAGCGTATCGTTTACCAGTAACTGGTTTGTAGGCAGTCACTTCATATAAAATAATTGTATCCAGCTGCATCTGGTTATACTGAAAGCTAACCCCAATATGTTGGGAAAAGACTGGGCCTAAAATATTCTTGACAAAACTGCTGCCAGACTTTCAGGCTTCTGACGACCTGTAAAAACTATCAAGATCCACGAATGACAGCAGGTACCAACGGCTTAACGTATTCTCCGAGTCACGGAAGAGTCTCTTCATAGAGACAATTTTTTTAAATAATTAACGAATTCACTTAGTTGTAAACAGAAACGTCGCATCTTTAGAGCAGTTTCTTGTTTAAAAAGACATAAGTGCCTACCTACCTAAAGCTGATTTTTTTTAATATTTTCAAGCCGAATACAATAAAACAGTAATTTAATTGTAATCACCCACTAAATTCTACATTCCAATCTATTCCTTAACATTTAGTACTGTCTACACTCCGGCCGAACACTTCCTGTCACCTGTCAGTTGAGTACCTACGAAAAAAAACTACGTGCTTTACGAATTTAAACCTTATTCTTTCCTAATCGTGTCCATCTGACAGATGTCAAGAACGCGTTCTGTCGCTGGCCGGAAAATAGTGAGCAACATTTTCTATCTTTAATAATAATAGCCCAACATTCTGTTTCTACCATTACGTTTTATATAATTTGGATCATTGCCAGATTAAATAACTGTTCATCTGATGACATCGCGGCCTATATAATATATTATAATTGCGTGTTGATTTAAACGTGATATTATCATGAGAACATGTTTTTATAACACTATTTTTATCTTATTGCAAATTTTTGTCACTTCAAAAAAGTGTAATTCGGAAGTTGTGATACTTTTTATGATGCATTTATTTAAATGCTTGGGTTGTTATTATAAGTTTGATGTGTTTCAAATGATTGCGCCGTAAAAGCTTCCGTTGCAATTTGTCACTATAATATGTTTCTCAAATTGTGGATGCAGTAATTTGCTATGTGACTCTCAAATTGTGGATGCAAAGAAAATAGAGCGATATTTGCGATAAATGAGGATAATTATATTGTTTTAACTTTTCATTTTTTTCTTTGTTTTGTAAATGGACTGCTATGAAATTTGGCGCTTACTGGCTAAAACCCATCCTTTGAAGGAAGGAACATTCCTTAGCCCTTTATGTTCCGGGGTAGCGGTAACCCTTTCGGACAATCCCGCTTAAGGTTGACCATGACCTGGTTTAGGACATCGGATTCTTTTGATTCTGGTAGTACACACTTGAATGTGGGGTGGCCGCTGCTCACTGTTTATCACTACATAGTATAAAGCAAAGTCGCTTCCCGCGTCTGTCCTAATGTCTGTGTGTATGTATGCTTAGATCTTTAAAACTACACAACCGATTTTGATGCAGTTTTTTTAATAGGTAGAGTGATTTAAGAGGAAGGTTTAGGTGTATAATTTATTAAGGTTTGCGGACAAAGCCGCTGGCAAAATCTAGTAGAATATAAAATTAAGTTACCTCATATTCAAAGCTATAAATTTACATGTATTCTGCACCATTTCGCTGACTGGTTCAAGTACAGAGGCCAGCACATCAAGTTACCACAAATGTTCTCAATCGATTTTGAACTTTACTATTTAACGTTTTAAGGTTTCAAATCATTTGGAGAATTTTGACAATTTGGTATAACTTGATGCGGTGGCGTCCCTACTTTTACTTGGGATATTTTCTAACCACCACGAGGAAAAAACAACGAGCAAAAGCTAGTTTTTGATAATTCACTCTTTTGTTTTCAGGATGAATTGATGGAAAGCCTGGTGCTACTACAAGAAGCAACCAATATACTGAGAATCGAACCACACATGAAAAATCCTTTAGAAGCTAAGATAAACGAACTGACATATCTTTTGGATGCTACTGCAGAAGAACGAACTGAATGAGATGAAAAATACAGGTGTATTTTTTGTGTTGCTTTTGTGAGCAAGTTAATTAATATATACAGGGCGAATTTGAATTCATGGGCAAATATTTTAAGATGTCATTATACTAATAATTATGAACATTTCTTACTATGAGAACACACCTGAAATTGCGAAAAAAAAACAGCTGTTACCTACTCACACTATGTACCTATTGATGAGTACAATGACCCTTAAAATATTGCTCATGAATTCAATGTCACCCTGTATAATAGCATATCGTCTCAATACAATATTTCTATGATAAGAATTTGCGAAACAAATAAATCACAAAATTGTTTAGAATGTTGTAATAAAGTATGACTCTATGAATTATATTTTATAGTTGTATAATTATAATTAAGTTTTAACCCTACTGTATCTACCTACATTTAATTAAAATGGGGTTGGCAAAGAATGCCAGACTTCTGGTCACTTTTCCCGCTCTTCTTTTTTCCCTTTTAATATTTGTACATAATATATTTTAGTTTTAGGTTGCAATTAATTTGTAGTTAAGATTTGTGTAAGTTACAACAAAAAATGACGATACATACAAAAATTCCTACATATTTACTAATCCTACTTAAAATTCCTATAGTCTATGCAAAATGCCTATTAAAAATTGTATACACACTGTCTTACTATATTAATATAAAATGTATGAATGTGTAAGTTTGGATGTTCGTAACTTAATCATCAGAACACAGTTTAACGGATTTTAATGAAATTTGACAATATTAAAAAAAATATGGCAACTCTTGCTTCTTGCCTCTCACATGTATTTGTTATACCTCTTTTGACAAAAAACACCTCTTAAATATTGTCATTACACAAATCTTGAAATATTTAATTGGTTCAAAAGCCTGACGCGGTTCAAATAGCTTGCGATTTCGCAGTAGATTACAATCAAACAGTGTGAACCCGATATAACTGTCTGATGGTCTTCAAGCAAAAATTGAACGTGCTAGTGCAAGTGATATTTAACCTTAACGTGATATATTACTCTTTATCCTCATTAACCTTTTGAACGCTATTGTCACATATACGTGACAAGCAAGCGCATGCCCTGTACGCCAACGACATAAATTTGTGACAATGCAATGTAAACTACAACACGAAATAAACGATTAAATCAGTACTTTTGGGTGTTTATGTAGAAGTCTTAAAAATTGAAGCTCTCGTACGTATGTAATGACATTAAACAAATTAGAAGACACCATGGATATTGGCGTTCAAAAGTTTAAACTTGCTCAGTTTTAACTGGCGTAATTTTAGTAGGCTTTGTGGTAGCTTCATCGACCTTAATGCTAAACTCGATGGAATCCTTTTTGATGTGGAGAATATTCTTTATTGTTCTCGAGAGCCTCTTGTTCGGCTTCGGAGAGTTTTCTATGACAAAGACTTTCTCTGTATTCTTGTCCGCTATTTTGATTCGCTTCTTGTTGAACTGGAATAGGAAGAAAAATATTGTTTTAGTAAAATTGCTATTAAAAAGGATATATTCTGTGGTGGTGCGCCTATAGTAACACCCAAAGTGAAGTGGCCAGTTATTTTTAAATCCCATGTAGTAGGGCGCGAGTCTGAATATTACAAACTTATTGTCCTTGTAAACCTTTCGATTTACAAACCACTTTAAAATTCGTTGATTGGTGATTATACTTTAACACCAATTGTTTTTAATGAAGAGATGATCAGTCGCTCTATTCTGTGAAAACCTCACCGTGGAAACCTAGGTAAAGTGAGTTTTTTTATGGATGGGATATCATCAAATTACTTTTCCCGCTCTGGGTGGAGCGGAAGGGAGTTTCAGACTCTTACTGACTTAAACCCATCCATGATCCTTTCTTAGCCCTTTATGTTTCGGGGTAGCGGCAACCCTTCTGGACAATCACACTTAAAGGCTCAAACTCTAACTCAAATCATTTATTTCAAATAAACCAATTACAGGCACTTTTGAATTGTCAAGGGGTCGGTCAGTCAGAAAGATGAAGCTAGTTGCCCATTCCAAAGCAGTAGGTACCTATGGAGAAGAACGGACAAGAAACTCCATGGACACTCTTTTAAATCAAAATATGTTTGCAAAAACTGGGTTACATCATTCATGCTGAAATATACACGTGAGAACGATGCAGAACTTAAAAAAGCATCCATAATTACAAGATTTAAAAAACAATTCAAAATTAATTTAAATTTTAAAAGAGCCGTGGCAGCTAAGAGGTGATCAGTCCCTACTGACGGCGCCCGTTCATGAACATGACGCATGGAATAGCACCATTCAGCTTAACCGTTTTGATGGGAGCTAAATGATCCAACATACGCGCCACCGTCAGTGAGACATTACAGGGAGCATGACATGCTCTCAGCCGCCACATGACAAGTCAATGTAAGACGTACTCAGTAAATGGTAGCTTTATAGTAGGTACATAGTACTCTATCTGTTTATTTACGTCTGGTTTTAGTTATCTAACAGATTTAGATAAAACCAGACATGCTTTTAATCACAAAAAGATTACAATGCTTTTATTATATGTACCAGCAAGTTGCAATTTTCTAAATTTAATATTTTACCCATGTTAGGAGTACCTATGTACTAGAAGTTTGCGGTCTGTAATTTCAATCAGTTGTCCGATAAAATCTTATCTTACTTATCTATGTAACATGCTCGCTAGATTGCAGGGATGACTTCATAACTGTCTGGCAGTTTTGAGTATTTTGTATATCCTATGCAAATGTCCTGCAATTCTGTTAGCGTCGTGTGACGGGCCGTTGAGTTCGCTAAATTAGGTTTGAGCTACACGTTAACTAATGCATGAATACCGTCTGTTGGTACAGGTCAACTCAAAGCCACAATGGTTCTTTCTACAAAAGGCCCTTCCAGACAGAACTTTGCATTTGATTGTTAGAGTCAAATAAAATCCAAATATCCAAATAGTTTAGACTTCAAAAGAGACTATGATATCTGAGTTTGTTTTGGCATTTTTTTCTCAGGAATCAGTCAGGTAGGCAATGCAGGCGCTATCTAGTTTTTGGTTTTGTTTTTATTATGGAATGCAAATAAATATATGAATATGAATATCAATAAATATCGACGAATAAAAGTGTCTTAAAAGCCCTACTAGGTAAAGAAATAATCATTGAAACTTACAATTACAGGATAAAAGGAACAAGACTTTTCACTACGTTGGATTTCAGTATCGGATGCAGCTGAAAACAACGATAAAAGGAACTAACCATGGTACAGATGCAACACCAGGACCCGAACTTAAAGCAGGCGATTCCTGGAGTTCTGTCCATTGCTTTCCTGAACCTGGCGTTGGTGAAGCCGTAGATAAGAGGATTGACAGCACAGTTTAAGTACATGAGGTAATTGGCGGCAAACCACATTATCTCGTAACTCCCATCGACCTGGAAGTGGGGAATGTTTTAATTTTAGACAAAGACTTTGAAAATGAGATAAAAAAACAAAAATAGGGGACAGGGTGGAAAAATCAATGGGCCATGAAGGAGTTAGATTTCATGGTTTTTTTTTATTTCTAAGACCAAATGTTTTGGTTAGATTCCTTCCTTTCGCTGAGTCCTTCTAGGTTCATTTGATTCCCGATTTAGGTATGATATCGAGAAATCTGTGAATGCAGTTTTGTTTATTTTTCAAAATTATATAATGTTTCCTTTAAGTAAAATTACCTATCTTAAGAATTTAAAGTGGTTTCCCTTCACGGCCTATTGATTTTTCCAACCTGTATATGGTTAATAATTATATTTCTATGTACGATTTGGTGAAACCAATGCCTAGATAAACTTATATCCTATCAAAAAGTGTATGTCAATTCTATTGAAATTCTTCGTAGAAACGCGGAACGCTTCGAAAGCGATTTCCACTTGTCTAGGATCTTTATGTAAAAAACAAATGATAGTTTCACGAACTTGCTCAAGATATTGATCAAATATGATGGTTCATCCTTAATTGAAGTATTTCTATATAATTATGACAATACTCACTGCATTAATTTGCAAACTCATACGGTTTCTCCAGTAAATCAGAGCAGTATAAGGAACTCTGCAGCACACACCAGCCAGCAGAACACAGGCGGTAATCCTCAATGCACGACTTCGGGCCCTGGCAATGGATTGACCCCCTCCACGAGACGATAGCTCCCGTACACTGCATTCTAGACGCCACATTATTGTACCGTACTGTGAAATTAACAAAAAAACAAACAACTGAAGATTATGCTTACCAGACCATACCTGACCTCTGATTAAGATAATCTAAGTTTATAATATATGGCACATCAAGTTTAAGACAAAGTTTAGAAACATTGCTGACAATAACAGCGTTGCGGTATTCTCTAGAGATGTGCGAGGATGCGTATCGGCGATGTGCATAAAGTAACCAATAACATCGCTAGCTTAGCTCAAACTATGATAATGAAATGATTCTATTGGTGGATTTTTCCTCACACACTGCCTAGCTACCTCGTACATCTCTGATGGATACGCGGTCTTATGCTGCTATAGGAGCATTTTTGACTCGTACAGGCCTTTTTGTATATACTATGTTTGTTTTTACTGTGACGTTACATGTTTAATTAAAATGTCCTAGGTTGGATGCCAACACAAAAAGTGGATATTATTTACAAAGAATATTCATGAACTTACAGTGACTAACATTAGACCAAGTGGCACCCACACTAAAAGCATCAATAGAAAGTGCCAATAAATGCCAAGTACTCGAACATCTTCTACGCAGAAAGTCTCCAAGTAATCCTTCCACGGCCGTTCCTGTAAAGGAAAAAGAATTTGAGACACATTTACGTAGAGAAAGGACACCGAAGTTGCACATTAATGTAAATGGAACACTGCAGAATGATGGAGAATTTGTAACAACATATCCAGCAGACTTTAATTTTATATCAAAGCAAAAATATGATATTTATGACTTACTACGTATTCCCTCTTTAATGTCCATGGCAGGGACAAAGCACAGGAACTAACCCAAGTTCCTATGATTATGATAGGAGCTGCTTTAATGGTGACCCTCGCTTCTGCTGTCAGAGCTGCAGCCGCCAGACGGTCATAGGATACTAGCAAGATCGCACAAACACTTGATAGTAGGAAGGATGCTGAAAATTTCGAAACACTAAGTGAATTGTTAAGTATAAGAATCATTAGACATTTTAGCTTTATTGTTTTTAGCTTTATATTAATTTTTAGCTTTTTCATTATCTTAGATTAAATCGTAAGTGAGACAATTTTGAATATGCACAATTCAACCCCTCAAATGTCGTATGAACCCTAATAGGTCCATAAGAAAAATTCTATTGAAACAACAATAAATATAACCGTATAAATCGTTAATCTCTTATAAGCAAACGGCTTCTGATAGGCGTCTAATGGGTTCTAACAAACATCTAATGGCTTAAGATACTACAAACTACGGCAAAATAATTTCAGGAAATAATATCTAAGTTAGGGTGCTCTTTTCTGATAAGTCACTAAAATAAAATCAGAAACACCAGTACCTACGACAAAGTAGGCTTACCTTGCAAAAATCCTTCAAACCGACAACCAAAGTTCTTCAAAACATACGCTTGGAAGAAATCTCTGACAAGCATAAACCAAGGGCACAAAATCAGCGTCAGCAGGTCAGTCAGCGCCAAGTTCCCGATCAAATAGTTACTGGCCGACCAGAGCCATTTGTTCTTAATCAAAACGATTAATATGATCGAATTCAGAAAGATCCCCGCTATGCCTATAACCAGCATTGCCGAAGTCTTCAAAGCAATTTCTTGCGCTGGCTTTACGTGCCATAGTGTATTCGGGAATGGCGCTTGTGATGTGTCAAACTGTAAACATTCATTCAATGTAGAACTTGAATCAATCCGCCTAGTATTGATTTGTGATCTTATCTTATCATGTTTTTATGCCTCACTTCGTACAATTTAATAAAAACCAGTATTTACGAGTTTCAGAAAAATTGTTTGGGTTAGCATTAGATTTTTTAAGTAGATACATGATGATGCTATAAAATTAAATATTTGGTCAAAATTAACAACCTACACGATTGGATAACATAAATAACACATAATTAGAAGGTGATATGGGTAGAAAGGCAGTGCCTACCGAGATGATGACTAACAGAGAAGTATGGAAGAAAGTAACATGTTGCGCGGACTCCAAATACATTGGACCTAGGACAGGACAATGATGATGAAGTAAACGACTTACGTTTTCCCAGTCTATTTCATCCACTTCAGGATTTTCCATGTTTGTTAGTTTAGCTTCATTAAAGTTGTTATTCAATATTTTAACACGTTACCTGCAATATAACTTGATACGTATAGTCACCATAAAACACTTTTGTACTGTCTCTTTTTACCTTATATATAATTTTCTCTTGTTTATATTGTAAACTTCTTTTCAAGGTGACATAAGTACACGATGTTAGCTGGTTCATCTATAGTATTGTACGGCCTTTTTCAAGCACTAGTCTCTCTCTGAGATATAAACTTATCTTCAAGCACATTTGTAAAGAGAAAATGATTATACTTATTATAATCTACAACCAAATCTTCACCTCGTATTAATTCTGCCTCTTTTCCAATTTCACCAAAATATTCCGTACCACTAAAAACATGTCCTACGAACGGTAAATATTATTACTGAATATTCTAGGGTGTCGATATTCCATACTCGAGATAACATTGGTTTAAGGTAGTCCATTACCGTGAAAGCTCTGCTATCTGAAAGATGATTGATAGGAGTGAAATAACGAACTCTGTTGATCAAGGTTACTTTTAGTGGTTCGGGATATCTAATATCAATTCGATCGCTATCAGTATGAATTGCAGTGTAGATAAAAATGAACTGTATGGTAGTTAATTATTTTGCGTTTTCTAATCATATGTATTGTGTGTATGTTTACATTTTGTTGTATATATTTTTATTGTATTCTTGCCATATATATACTTATTCAATGCTTATCGCGCTTGTGGTATCTGTCATGTTATTCTGCAAAAAAACGTGATATCTTAGGTGAAGTGAGTTTGATGTGACCTCTGAATCCCTGGAATCAAGAGGGGAGTCAGTTCACTGCAAGCTCACTTCAGCTACAATTCCACGGTGAGATTTTTGCTGATTTTTTTCTACAGCTGGAGTTTTGTTTCAATATAGAGACGTTTTATGTTACAAGTCATCACTTTCCAATAGACTGTGCGATTCGATTTAGATAGTGAGTCATATATGTATAAAAAAGATAGTTATCCCCAAAGAGTTAGACAGAGGTGTAAGTATCTAGTACCTACGGTACCTACACCCTCATTTTTTCAGTAGTATATTTTCAGTTCTATATAAAGGGGGATTATTATTGCGTAGTCTATTTATTCCGCATGGCCATTACACAACAACAATAACAAAGTAAAACAAAATCATTACCTACTATCAATGGGACTCTAATCCACACTCAGAGCAGCTACCTGAGTAGTTTCTGGTGTGAAAACCCATACCACTTGTCCCAACCTGGGAATCGAACCTAAGAAGTCATGCGAAACGAGGCGGTTCAGAAAAAGCGAGGATAGGAAGTCATTTTCATTGCTACGAAATCGTTTTCACTGCCATCTACGTACTGAAACTTGTACTCGCTTGAATCTAGCTTGAGCTGTGGCTTGAATTGATCTTCACACCGGTCAAATAGCACCCGTCTATAGAGCGCAAACAGTTCCATTATTTACCACAAGATGGCGTTTGTTTCAATTAAGGCCAAAAGGAAATGTAGGTAAATAAAAATCATATCTTTTTAAAGTCACTGGATTTTATAAAGAAAGCTAAAGTAGATAAAGAAAGCTATGTAGCCCGCCAAATTATTTTCATATGTTTTTTGCAATTTGCATGTAGGTATGTAAGTGTAGGTAAGTTTGTATCTTGATCAAAATATGTTTCGCGACCGTATCTAATGAATTATGATCATCATAGTCATCATCAAAAAATTCCAAGTTAGAATAATAATTGGCATCAAATGTTATGATTTCATGAAATAGTCATTCAATATGTTAGTTCAGGTAGAACTAGGAATGTGTTGTTATATTTTATTGATTATAATTTTTAACAACATAATTGTACAGAAGCCAGCACAGCGAGCAATCACAAACTGTCAATATTTTTCCAATTGAACATGTATCTTATGCTTTAGTAAAAGAGTTGAAAATCGATCAAATTAATTTTATAGAACAACTAGCACTTTGCCCGCGGCTTCGCTCCCGTGGTCTTTCCCGCGGGACCCGTTAATTTTCCCGGGATAAAAAGTAAAAGCCTATGTTACTCCCTGAAAACTAAGCTTTCCAATGGCGAAAAAATTTTTGAAATCGACACAGTAGTTTTTGAGTTTATTCATTACAAACATACACACAAAAATACAAATCTTTCCCCTTTATATTATTAGTATAGATAACGGATGCTTTTAACGTTCTGCATCGTTCTTACATGTATAGTAATAATATTATGAACGATGTAACCAATATTTTAATTCCATATTTTGTTTCAAAGAGTGTCCGTGGAGTTTCTTGCCCGTTCTTCTCCATAGGTACCTACTGCTTTGGAATGGGCATCTAGCTTCATTTTCCTGACTGACCAACCCTTTGAAAATATTTAAAAGTGGCCTGTAATTGGTTTATTTGAATAAAGTTTGAGTTTGAGTTTCACCTACTAAATGAAAAATTTATATTTCGTGATGTATCCATTTCAAATTGGAATTTATAAATACATTTCGGTTCGAAACTGAGGACAACAACGACTTTTTTGAACGGCCATTTTAATTTTAAAAAAAGCCCCAGCGCACATGACGTGTAACAATCAATCTGCCTAGCCTTTTCCCAACTATGTTGGGGTCGGCTTCCAGTCTAACCAGATGCAGCTGAATACCAGTATTTGACATGGAGCGACTGCCTATCTGACCGGAATAACCCAGTAACTGGGTAATACGATACCCCTTGGTAAGACTGGCTGTCAGACTTTCGGGCTTCTGACTACGTGTTACGAATGTAAAAGATCCACGAATGACAGCCGGGACCAGCGGCTTAACGTACTTTCTGAGACACGGAGGAGTCTCGATATGTAAAGATGATCACCAATCCACGTCCCAACCCCGGCAACCGTAGCTTAACCTGATGGATCGATCCGTGCGGCTGTTGCATCTTAGCCACGAGCTCCTCACACATGTAACAATCCATCCATTTATTTCAAAATCTTCATCACGAAACGGTAAGCGTATTTTAATGAAGTCCAAAAATTCATTGTCTTAAAGTTTCACATGAACAAATGCGATTTTGATGTGTGGCATTGAGATCTCACGATAGGTGTGAATGTCACTAATGTTAGATTTATCTTGTTAGATGATTGTTTTCGACAAAAAACACCAAATGTCTGTCAATTGTCTATGATTATGAATGTGTGCCATGGAGGTATGCAAGAAAATAGCTGTCTACCCTTTATGGTTGTTAATCAATCAATCTACCTAGCCTTTTCCCAACTATGTTGGTGTCGGCTTCCAGTCTAACCAACCACCAATATTTTCCATGAAGCAACTGCCTATCTGACCTCCAGAACCCATTCAGTAACTGGATATACGACCCCTTGGTAAGACTGACTATAAGACTTTCGAGCTTCTGACTACCAATAACGACTGTCAAAGATCCACGAATGACAGCCGGGACCAAAGGGTTAACGTGCTTTCCGAGGCATAAATTATGTATTGATGATTATGAATGTAAAGCTGTTAAAATAAGTATATTTTTGTATCGTTTAATATCATGGGGAGAGAATCATAACTGCTTTACTTTATATACTATTCAATTTTGTTCGGGTGAGCTTACAGTCTAACCGTATGCAGCTAAACAGCAACTATTTCTGACTTCTGACTACCCGTAACGACTGTCAAAGATCTACAATTGACAATCGGGATCAAAGGCTTAACATGATTTCTGGTTTCAACCCAGGACCAACTTCTCATTAGTAGAGGCCGTTATCACTGGACCTACTCTCACTGTACTAAATCGACAAAAACACTTTTAAGACAAATTGCTTGGTACATTAGAGTAAGATAATCAAATACTTACATACTTCCATAGCATAATAGCTGTAAAATGGTTTGTCCTCGTCTGAGCACAAAATAAGATAATATTACAGCAATTTAGTATGTGTAATGTATCCTTATATCATTGTTTTGTGATCTAAATGACTGCCAACAAAATGACGCTTAAAACGCTGAGAATATTCTATTGTTTATTTTTATGATGGTCATATTACTTGTTAGATATTTTGCCATTTATTGCTAATCATTGACATAAAAAGTAATTACTTTTCCTTAAATTAATAATGGTTAATGTTTTTAAGAGTAATTACTTTTATCTTACAAGATATAATATTACTTATTCTTCTCTCAGATTTTTTACATCGTTTATTCATTTACGTCCATATTTAGTACATTTTTAAAGATTAAAAATATATAAGGTGACTGGTAATTAGTGACCGATATTTAAACACGTGATTGTACTCATGATTACAATCAACTTTCCCAAAGAAACTTTTTTGTATACTCAATAGCTGCTAACAGCTGATTGGCGCGAAGTTCATTGAACTTTGCGCGCGCCAGTTGTATTGTTATTGTGATAAAAAAAAACTATTTATTATATATCTATTAAAAAAAGTTTCTTTGGGAAAGTTGATTGTAATCATGAGTACAATCACGTGTTTAAATATCGGTCACTAATTACCAGTCACCATAATTATATAAAAAATAGTGGCCTGCCGGTGTCAAGAGCATTGTCCAAGCTACAGCTGGTTAAGGCTGCAGAGACAGGAACCCCCTCACTGTGCGAGCCGTATCGAGGAGTACTGCCTTCTGAATCTGGCTCTTTATCCAACCGCCAACTTCTTGAAAGATGTTGGTCGAGGCTTTAAGCCATCAGTCCATTGGCCGTTACGACAATCGGTACAATGATAGCTGAGCTCACATTCCACATGTCAACAACCTCGTGTGCTAAGTCGAGATCATATTTTTTATTATTAATCGGCATGAACTATAAAAACTAGCTCAAACTTCTACGGGGATAATCGGAGCATATTATACGAATATAGGTAGGCCCATAAAACAAAATCAACATAGATATCCCAGCCAAGAGGTTAATATTATGAATGACTGGCTTCTGCCCGCGGCTTTGCTCGTGTGGATGCTATCCGACACGAACATACTAACGAGGTAAAATATATCTTATGTATTAATCCAGGTTATAACTTATCTCTGTGCCAAATTTCATTTAGATCCGTTTAGTAGTTTTTGCGTGAAGAAGTAACAAACTTCCGTCTATATATTCACCCGCTGCACAGTTCCTTTTGGTCGTAGCGTGATGTTACATAAGCCTATAGCCTTCCTCCATAAATGGACTATCCAACACAAAAACAATTTTACAATTCGGACCAGTAGTTCCAGAGATTAGCGCGTTCAAACAAACAAACTCTTCAGCTTTATAATATTACTAGCTTCCGCCCGCGGCTTCGCCCGCATAATATGTCGACAAATTATACACATAAACCTTCCTCTTCAATCACTCTATAAAACGCATCAAAATCCGTTGCGTAGTTTTAAAGATTTAAGCATACATAGGGATATAGGGACAGAGAAAGCGACTTTGTTTTATACTATGTAGTGAAGTATAGATTAGTGTGACTCTCCAAAAAAACTCAAGCTTCCTTCAACCCAAAACATCTTCAACTTTTCAATCACAGCTTCACTGTCTGCACCACAACCTCGTAATGACACAGCGCCTCTATAATCCAAAGACAACGCAGAGCCGTGTAAATTCAACCACAATGTACGGAACCCTCCCTAAACATTAACACACAACTAATGACTTAAATAAAGTCGCCATGATGGAAACATGAAGAAAGAAACTCCAACTGTGCGCAATTATGTGTCTGGTGGTAGGATGTAGGAAGATTTTGGAAATGGAGATAAGGGATATGAGGTGTTCAGAATGGATGGATAGAATAAGGTATATTTACTCATTCTTGAAAAGTTGTGTGTATATTGGTGATCATTTTCTGGGCATGTGATACTAAGGAATAAAGGAAATGTCGTGTGGAATATTTTGTGTATGAATGTAGACGGGGAGTGGAATAAGAGCAGAGGCAGACAAAAGAAACGATGGTTGGAATATGTGAAAGATGGTATGGCTAAAAATGGGGTGATTACCGAGATAATGACAAAGAGAAGTATGGAAGAAACGACATGTTGCTCCTACCCCAAATAAATTGACATTTTGATGATAACAGATATATTGTATGAAACAGCAAATTTTTTATTTGATAACCTACGAAATATTTCTACGCTAGGCAGTCTTGAAATAGGCGGGATTGTCCGACAGGGTTACCGCTACGCCGGAACATAAAGGGCTAAGGATGGAACATGCATGGGTTTTAGTCAGTAAAAGTCTGATACTGCCTTCCGCTTCACCCAGAGCGGGAGAAGTCATTTGATGATTTCCCACCCTCAAAAAAAAGGCAGTCTTGAATCATGTACTGGATTCATTATAACAATGTTCCCGTCGATATCCCTGTCATCCTAATTTGACTAAAACTTTGTTATAGGTTCATAGTTTGTTCTTCTCCTTCGTCACACAGCCTACGCCTTCCACCGGAGATTGGTTAGTTTTTATGCCGGTAGTGGAATCATACAGCATAAAAACATCCTGCTTACTTACCTACTCTACGTTTGAAGTCTGATTATACTCTTTGTCGCAGTTAATCGCGTCAGACAGACTCCAATCGCACACGACGTCTCATTTTGTGTAACGGTGTTAATATTGTATAAGCTTATTGTTTTCTGTTTGTTCATGAAAAGGTTAGACTTAGGGCTTGGCCAATGTAACTGAACGCGATCAATACATAAGCCCCGTTTAATAGCTGTCAGTGTGTATGCTGAGTTGTCCCCGGAACATAAAGGGATAAGGAAGGAACATGCATGGGTTTTAGTCAGTAAGAGTCTGACACTCCCTTCCACTCCACCCAGAGCGGGAGGAGTCATTTGATGATTCCACCCTCTAAAAAAAAACAGGTCAGCGCATTATTTTCTGTGGAATGTTGACACTTACAGGTCTTGAACATAATTTAGGCGTGGTAATCGCGTTCAGTTTAATTGGTGAAATTGTATACACATGTGAGTGTAGCTAAAATATTTTCCTAATGAATTGATATTTGTTTATGAAGCAGTATCGAATACAGAAAACTCTTTAGTAGTTTCTAGATTCCAGTAAAACTGATGATTAAAATCTAGCAATGCGAAGGTATAATGAACCCAAAAAACCTATTCCTTGACATAGGCCAAGAACCACCACGAGTGTACCAACGATGCTAGCTGTTTAGCTATGTAAATTCAAATTCTACGTGTTCTAAGTGAAATTAAAATAACTGTAACCTCTTAAGGTGTCATTGCTATCTATCTATATTTTACTAAGGAATCCCTAAGAGGTTTTCAGCTTTTTAGTTAGACCTTCAAGTGTCGTATCCTTATGAACGGCACAGCATAATCGCACGCTAGTGCCCTCCATACCAAACTAAAAAAAATCTTCTTATTATCATAAAATAAATAAAATAAATAATATCCTTGGACATTTCACACAACGCCATATAGTCCCAAGCTAAGCAACCTAATGCTTGTGTTATGGTAACGAGATGGCTGATAAACTACTTATATACATTTTTTTTTGTAAATACATACATATTATAGATAGAAAAACACCCAGACTCGGAACAAATACTTGCAGGTCGTACAAATAATTGTTCCGTGCGGGAATCGAACCCGCGACATGCGAAAAATGCCCGAATTTCCCAATATCCATAGTGTCTTTTAATTTGTTTCGTGTCATTATATCTATATAAAAAAACTATAACGATATAAATCACACACAAAAACAATGATTTAATTGTTAATTTCGTGTTATAGTGTGACATATTTGAGTCGTCGTTGCCCACATTGTGACATATTTATTTGTGTCATTGGCGTACAGCGTACACTTGCTTGTCATGTATATGTAACTATGGCTATATACCCAAAACAGTTCTAACAATTTAACAATTTAGGTACAGATAATATTAAAAATAATAGTTTGCATAATGGGCTTATATGGAAACAGCGTAATGAACGTTTACCGGTCATGCCCACGTCACGAGTGATCGAGTGACCTTTGTGTGTACTAGTGTATGATATCAACTGGGACAGTCTTTATTCTGATAGAAAAGGCATCATGCTTCAGCCAACAAGAAAGTGTCGATCTTACGTATTAATAGAATGGAATGACACCCTATGCACAACCACATCATTTTGCCAAAAAGGCTGAAAAGCCGAAACAGTTTTTCAAAGTGTGTCGTTCTACTCACTGCCGAACCATCAAAAGAGGGACTGAAGCTGTGGCGAGACAGTGCTTCCTTACCAAACGGTCTACTTGCTGATGGTCTCCCTCCTGGGCGCGCCTTGCTTTGGCCAACCTGGAAGTCTTTAAACAGACTCCGGACCCAGGTTGGCCGAAGCAAGGAAAACCTGCTCAGGTGGGGACTCACAGATAACTCCGCCATGGAGTGTAAATATGGTGCTGTTCCACAAACGATGGGACACTTAAAATCGTGTCCTGCATGCACGTTACAGGATCTGATGGACGCTAGTGATGGCGCCAAACACGTAGCCGAATTCAGGGCCGAGTACATTTTAGATTGCCATCGACACGCTAAGAAGAAGAAGTATGGCTTTCAAAACGACTATACTCTTACAACTAAGAAGCTAAATAAACCATAAACACACAAATACAAAAAGAAAAAAAAAACGATTCAGAATACACCCGCATCAGAAAACCACAACTGTCGACAGCAATTTCGTACGAATGAGGTTGGCATACACGTCTCAATACTTCTAAATCTTTTTTAAATTGTACCTTATTGCTTTGACATAAGGATTATGGTTTGGAAGGTAATTTTGCATGTAATGGAAATCGTGAGGACATGTATACGTCTAGCACTTTGGAGTACTTTGCGACATTATGATTGTTGTTTGAGTTCATAATTGAGGCATATGGCGCTATTAGCTTAATAGTGAGCGTTGAAAATGAAGGATTATTTTGGATTTCGTCGTGTTGAAGGATGTGTGAAGTCTGACAATATAGTGTTATGTTATAAATAAAGGTACAAAGTACGGTAAGTAAGGTACGGCTCATCAAGTACGTGCGGCCGTGTGCTCTTTTCGAAGTGGCTCTGCCGGCGGCCTCGACGGCCTGACTCCTCAACACCTGAAGGACTTAATGTGTTTAGGCGCCGGGGCGGCTGGTGAGTCCCTTTTGAAGGAGCTGACGGCCCTCATCAATCTCATGCTCTCTGGTAATGTGAACGAAGCCGTCATCGATATCTTGTATGGTGCAAATTTGTGTGCCTTACGCAAGAAGGATGGCGGCATTCGTCCCATTGCCGTAGGGTCCATCTACCGACGTATCGCAGCCAAAATTTGCTGCGCTTTCTACAGAGAAACTTTGGCCAGCAAATTCCAGCCCCTACAGCTGGGCTTCGGATCTAAAGGGGGCTGTGAGGCTGCGGTACATGCTTTATCCACCTATCTCAATAGTGATAAAGGTGAGGTCATCCTTAAGGTTGACATTAAAAACGCTTTCAATTCCGTAAACAGGGATACTTTGTTGACAGAGGCTCAAAAAGAAATACCCAAAATTTACAGTTTCCTTTATCAATGTTATAGAAACCCCACTAAATTACTTTATAAAGACAATCTTCTGGAATCAGCTGTTGGATGTCAACAGGGTGACCCTCTTGGGCCAGTCATTTTCAGTTTGGCAATAAATCCAATTATTCGACAACTAAATTCTAAATTCAACGTATGGTATTTGGATGATGGAACCCTGGGAGGTGATGTAGACACTGTTTTAGAAGATTTAACTTTTTTAAGAGAAAAATTTAATCTCATTGGCCTAGACCTTAACCTTTCTAAATGTGAAATTTACCTTCCCCAAACTACTGACAGACAGACTACCATTACAAAATTTAATTCCATAGCTCCAAATATTAAAATAACGGAAAAGAACTCTCTTCATCTCCTGGGGTCCCCAATTTTTGACGAATCTTTTCCAACTTTCATTGAAGAGAAAATTCAAAATTTTAATAACGTGTCGGAAAGACTTTTCAAAATTAACATCCATTCAGCCTTCACACTCCTTCGATACTGTTGTTTTGGTCCAAAATTTACATATAGCCTTCGTTCCTCCCCTCTTTGGAAGCATCCACAACTTTTAGAAAAAGTAGACCAAATTATTAGAAATACTCTAACTTCGATGCTAAATGTGGCCCTGGACGACCGAGCGTGGCAGCAAGCCACACTCCCCATTCGCCTGGGTGGTCTCGGTGTCCGCAAAATTTCAAGTATAAGTTTACCGGCCTTCCTCTCCTCGGTCCACAGTACCGATAAATTAACCAGGAATATTTTATCATCCTCACTGGTAAATTTTGAAGTACCGTGTTTGTCCGATGCGTTGAACGCTTGGAAAATGGCTTGTCCCAATACGGATTTGCCCGACAACCTGTCCTCCCAGAGACAGTGGGACGTGCCACTCTGCAGTATTATACGGGATAACCTAGTAAACACGTCACCTAATACTGTTGAGCGTGCCCGTCTGCTGGCTGTGGGAGAATGGGAGTCAGGCTTGTGGCTTCAGGCGCTCCCGTCATCCACCATAGGCACTATGATGGATGACTCATCGTTTCGGCTCGCTACGTGTCTCCGCTTGGGCGCACCTTGTGTTGCGCCGCATCGGTGTCACTGCGGTGAAGCTGTTGACAGTCCCGGGCACCATGGCCTGTCCTGCGGCAGGAGTGCAGGTCGCATATCACGTCACGCCAGCATCAACGACATTATTCGTCGAGCCCTTGCCACCGCCGGCGTACCAGCGGTATTAGAACCAAACGGCTTGGTACGTGACGATGGTAAGCGACCAGACGGAATGACTTTGTTGCCTTGGAAGGTGGGTAGGCCTCTGGTGTGGGACGCAACCTGTGTCGACACCCTTGCGCCATCTCATGTTCTTAGCACGGCGGGCTGTGCTGGCGCCGCTGCTGCCGCTGCTGAGACCCTCAAGCGGCGTAAGTACAGTAACCTGATGTGTAACCTGATGTGTGTGTGCAGATTTGAGCCGTTTGGGGTCGAAACTCTAGGGTCATGGGGCCCGAGTGCGCAACTCCTTTTTAAGGAAATTTCTCGCCGATTGGTCGACACTTCGCGTGACCAGAGGGCTGGATTGTTCTTTGGCCAAAGAATTAGCATTGCCATTCAACGTGGCAATGCTGCCAGTCTTCTGGGCACGTTTCCTGATGACAGCGATGCGGATGAGTACTTCGACGCCTAAGTGTCCTTTTTGTCTTTTTTTTGGATTTATTTGTATATATAGTTAGTTAGATAGTCTTTTAATTTAAGTATGTATAAGTTTTTATTGTAATAAATAAATAAAATAAAAATAATAAAGCCTTTTATTCCATGCATTTACAAAATAATTTTACGATATTGAGTTTCAAATCCCGTGCTTGATTATTATTATTTGCCTTTGAAATATTACAGAAAACAGATTAAAAGAAAAAAAAATCAAATAAATCTAAATATAGGTAAATTATTATCATGTTTTGGATATTCGAGTTATTATTTATTTGACGACACGGTTGGCGCAGTGGTTGAGCGATTGATTGCTGTGCAACATGTCGCGGGTTCGATTCCCGCACGGAACAAATATTTGTACGACCAGCAAGTATTTGTTACGGGTCTGGGTGTTTTTCTATCTATAATATGTATGTATTTACGAAAAAAAAAATGTATATAAGTAGTAGGTATATCAGCCATCTCGTTACCATAACACAAGCATTAGGTTGCTTAGCTTGGGACTATATGGCGTTGTGTGAAATGTCCAAAGATATTATTATTATTATTTGTGTGCTATGTTATAATGTCCTATTTTTTTTTTTGCCCAAGGAATTAGCATTGCCATTCAACGTGGCAATGCTGTCAGTCTTCTGGGCACGCTTCCGGATGACAGTGATGAGGACGAGTACTTCAACGCCTAAGCGTTCTTTTGTTTTTGTATTTATTTATATACTAGCTTTCGCCCGCGGCTTCGCCCGCATAATATGTCGACAAATTATACACATAAACCTTCCTCTTCAACCACTCTATCTATTAAAAAAAACCGCATCAAAATCCATTGCGTAGTTTTAAAGATTTAAGCATACATAGGGATATAGGGACAGAGAAAGCGACTTTGTTTTATACTATGTAGTGATTTAGCTGGATAGTCATGTATTTTTAAGTCCCTAGTGATAAATTAATGTATCAAGTAGTGTAAGATTGTGTAATCTCCTATTTGATAATAACATATCCAATGTTATTTTATCGTCTTTATTTAAAAAATGAGATCATTTTACTGATAATTATCTTGTTCATCTGTCAAAACTGAAGGAGATACGATTAAAATAAGTCACTCTCCAAATAAGTCGTAAGCAAAGCGTCACGTCCTTATGATGAAAAAAATAATAATTAAGAGGCCCTCATTCTTCAGTCCTATTGTAAAGGAAGCCTAAAGGCCTTCTACCATTCACAAAACAAGACTAGTTTTTCTACTGAGAAATTCCTAATTTCTTCAATAAATCAGCTCATTCGTACACAAACTCCAATATTAATCTATTCACATCCATAAAATCTAAATCAATATTAAACAGATTCGCAGACAATCTTGAAATCCCCAGACCGAATGAAATCTAATAAAGTCTGGTGGCTGATAAAAAACCACTGAGACACACGGTATGAGAAATTAAACGTAACGATATGAAATGACGCGGCGGGGAGTCGTTGAGCAGTGCGGATGTGTGGTTTCGTCTGTCTGGGGCATTAGGGAGTTATTGAAAAGTATTTATCATTAGGTTCTTTAACTTAGCCAATGGTTAGGACTACGAATGGTAACTTTAAGTGAACAATTCCTTACGGTTAGGACTATGAATGGTAGGTAGGTATGTACGAATAGAATGTCCTCTCTAAATGTTTCTTTATGACCCAAATCTCTCAAATTATTTAAGATTTTTATTGAAATTTTTTAGATTTCATTCAGTCTGGGGATTGAAATTCTCACATAGGCAAGCAATTAAGTCATTGACTGCCACGCAACAGACACAATAGAAAACTATTGTTCGCGGCTCACCGGTGACCGCGTTGGCGCTCAACGTGTTAAGCGAGATTGTCCGAAAGGGTTACACCGCTACCCCGGAACATAAAGAGCTAAGGAAAGAACATGGATAGGTTTGCATGGTTTGGTCAGTAAGAGTCTGACAATCCCTTCCGCTCCACCCAGAGCGGGAGGGGTTAATTGATGATTTCCCACCCGCAAAAAATAAATAAAAAGATTAACTGGCGAAATGTAGGTGTACTATCGGTACCCCTCTGCCAATATTATTGCTTATAATATTTAGCAAGTCTTCCTAGCTGTTATGTTATCTGCCTGTCATGTCATTTCATATGTATTTTGCGAATTAATGCGATTTTTATTGTAAATCACGTTTTTAAGCATTTTTCAAACATGATAAAATGGTGTTTCGTTTCGGAACGTCTGAAATTCCAAACGTCTCTTTAAAAAATACCACAGAAACTGACACGAAACATAGCCAGCTAAACTATTAATTCAAAATCATTGCCTAATAAGAACGGAGATAGCATAATTATTTTCTCAGAGTACGGAACCGCTATTCCACTCTGACCTTTGTTACGAGTCTGTTCGGTTGAACTGAAATAAAGACACAGAATAGTAAGTTCAGAAGGTCAAGCTATGCTTACCGGCGTTGATCCATGGATAGGTGACCATCTTTACCAGACTCCTCCGTGCCTCGGAAAGCAGGTTAAGCCATTGGTAAGGCCAATCGTGGATCTTTGACAGTCGTTACGTGTCGTCAGAAGCCCGAAAGTCTGACAGCCAGTTTTACCAAGGGGTAACGTAGCTAGTTACTTGGTTGTGGAGGTCAGATAGGCAGTCCCTCTATGTAAAATAGTGATATTCAGCTACACCCAGTTCGGTTGGAAGCTGACTCCAATAAAGTTGGGAAAAGGCTAGGCAGATTGATTACTGCTCTAAAGATTGGATCGGTTCTGCACCCAGCAGATGCTCGAGATAGCCGTACGTACGCGTGTAAGAGTACAGTCACGAGCACCAATATGAATACACTTGGAAACATTCATAGGCGATTTTCTCGCGGAATAACGATAACTTTGTGATAATGGAACCTATTTCATATTAGTATGGGTTTCCAAATAATATGTCCGTAACGACATAATTAAATTAAATAGCCTTTATTGCTGCTTTTCCTTACAACTAGTATATACATGCCTACTTACTAAACACTTAATTGATTTAATCTAATCTATTATTTAAACTATCGGCAACTGGATGTTTGTATAGGACACCATGTCTGTCGACATAAAATTACAATAAATGCTGAAGGAGAAAATCACTTTTTAAAGTTGCTTAGTGTATACATATTGGTGCTCGTGACTCTACGTGTGCCGGTTTTTGTTCGTAGTATGAAGTTGACCTTCTGTACAATTCTATGATGGAACTGAAGTAGAGATCTAAGACGGTATAATGTGTGCAGTGCTTATCGGAAGGCGACATGCAGTCTAGTAGCAGGAGGGTTAGAAGAAAAATTGTTCGTTAATTGAATTATTAATATACTAGCACTTTGCCCGCGAATTCTTCCGCGTGGATTCTTTTTGTAATAGGTAGCCAGCCAATGATATTCAGTAATAACGTGGCTTTCTATTGGTAAAAGAATTTTCGAAATCGGTTTAGTATATCTAGAAATACAACGTCACAAACTTTGTCTCTTTATAATATTAGTGTAGATTTTTCATTTATTTTTTCAATACTAGCGGTGATCAGAGAAAATAGGTTTAAGGTAACGAATCAAATTCATTGAAAAAAGATATGGATGATAATAATAACGATTATGGTTATCATATTTGATACCTCTTGTTTGTAGTAGTTCAGTGTTGACTGACCAATTACACATTGTACCTACTACCACCCATAGTACCACCATAATACTACCCATTTTACTACTACATAAACCGATTGATCTGACCCAGCACTGGGTAAATATAATAAGGTTATTAAAGGTTAATCTTACCTTCTTTCTCCGAGATCCGAAAATCAAATACGTACAAAGATTTACGATATCGAATAACAAATAATATGGAACTCAAATGGATTTAACCAGAACCCCTGGCAAGGACAGGTTGAGTTATCTAGATTATTATAATACAATACATAATTAAAATTATTAAGATATTTATTTATTAAACCCAATACACAGACCTAAGATTTAAAAAATATATACACATAATTATACATATCAAACACATCCAATAACATATTTATAATCATATTATTGAATTGCTACTTAGCCCTCTTCCTCTCTCCTAATGTTGCTGTGCCCGACAGGGTCCATATTGGTTTTTTTTATTATTTTGATTACACCATCTATGTAATACATATGGAATGCAATAAAGATTTGAGTATTGAGTAAGGCTTTGAAAAAGTGGCGTCCAAGGACTAAAAGACGAACTGTTGGTCTTCCAGCGGCGAATTGGGTAGACGACATTGTTGGGTAGGAACGTGGTGATTGACACGTAAAGCAGCCGCAGTGGGGGAAATCAGGCTGTGGATGAAAACCTTCACTTTTCAATACATGTCCGGTAGATAATATAAAACATTCACAAAATATGTCTAGATCTAATCTGCCAACGCTACAAAAAGCAAATATTCGTTCATATTATCGGTGCATCGAGAACATTTGAAATATTCATATGTAACGAGAAAGCATTAATGTTCAATGAAGCTTTTATCATACGAGCTTCACTGGCTCTGCTGTGCTATGCCAATTTGCAAATGTGATAATATTCATATCCTAAGTATCTACATTTATAGAACAATTTAGTTTTAATGGGTGTTTTATTCTTGTGTTCTTTGGTTGTTTCATCAGTTTATGTCAAATTGTGTAACGAAACTCGATCAACATTCCCATACAAATGCGTTGACAAGTGAAGTTCGATCATCAACTTTCGAAATCGAACCGAAACGGAGCGATTGACACTTATTTAGGCCCCGTGGTCTTTGGAATATTCCACGTTTATTATAATTTATAGTGAATTTTAAAAGCATGGTTGAGGGTTATTATCTATATCTATTGTAAAGATGTATTGGACAGTAGTGGTAACGGCCCCGAATTACGAGTGTAGTGTGGTCGTAGGTTCGACGCCCAGACAGGTGCTTTACTTTGTGTATATTATTTCACTAATGCTTTCAAAACAATGAAAGGTTTTCCAAGACATATATGGCATTTATCAACCCGTACTTAGCCTGCGTATTGGATTAAGGCCCACTCCCGCCCACTGAGAGGATAATCCTTTTGACAGCAGTGATAGTGCCTAGCCTAGTGGTGTTACCGTCGGACTGCCAAGTCAAAGGTCTCATGTTCAAACCCAAGACACGCACCTCTGATTTTACGGATTCATGTGCGTATTGTATAATTATCACTTGCTTAAAATCGGCGAAGGAAAACCTCGTGAGGAAACCAGCGTGCCTGAGAATTATTTCTCAACAGCATGTGAAGCTAAGTCAGAGGCCCATGGGCAGCATAAAAACTCTGACAGCAGGTTTGTCACTAACCACACGAAACGAAGAAGAATATGCTTTATTATAAGTTTGTTCCTATGTCGGAAATACTGAACCGATTCAGAAAATTCTTTCAGTAATGGAAGGGCAGTATTTCCGAGTGTCTTAGGATATAATTATGTCAAACAAGAAACTACGCGTGTACGAAGTCGCGAGCAGAAGATATCAGTGGCTAAAATATACAAGCTGAAATTGAATTCATGGGCATTATTTGAAGGGGTCATTGTACTCATCATCATGAACAACTCTCACAATGGGAAAAAAACATAAATCGCGAAAAAAAATCAGCTGTTCCATAATTTTGACGAGTTATGCGAGCATAATGTATGGAACAGTTGTTTTTTTTTCGCGATTTCTGATTTTTCCCATAGTGTTCTTTTTTTTAATCTTGATGAATAGTGCCCGTGAATTCATTTTCACCCTATATAAAGTGTAGCTACTAAATATAATTAATTTCATGTCATTGTTTCCATGCACTTAACACAAAAGCTTCTTAAAGTTCTTCTTTACTTTTACTTTTACTAAGTTATCAGAAATCAATCGTACCTGCCTGGAACGAAAAAAAAAGCTTTTAAATTATCTCCCGCACTCAAATTCAGATACATCTCAAAGTAAAATCACTTTACACCACATTATCAAACAATTGGAAATGATTTCAGCATCTCTAAGTAACACATTGTATGCTTCCCTTACGCTCGAACCTTAATAAATAAATTAACAGAAATGAGCTTAGTCACTCGTTCGTATTCATTAATTAAGATCACACGCGAGGCTTATACCAATCTTGAGAACAATTGGCTTCGTACTTGAGGTGGGGTGACCATGGAATTTTGTAGCAGTGAATAACTTTTTACGTTCTGTATTCTTCTCACATGTATAATTTCAACATGAATGGTGTAACTCATATTTTGTAACCATATTCTGATTTAAAAGAGTGTCCATGTAGTTTCAGCAGCTAGCTTCATCTCTCTGACTGACCGATCCCTTGACAATTTAAAAGTGCCGGTAATTGGTTTATTTGAAATAAATGCCATTTTTTTTAAGGCTGGTAAATCATCCAATGCCTTCTCCTGCTCTGGGTGGAGCGGAAGGGAGTGTCAGACTCTTACTTACTAAAACCCAATGAAATAAATGCCTTCAGTTTTAGTTTGAATTTTAACGAATAAATCATTAAAAAAAAAGAAGGCCACACTCAAGTAATCGAAAGTTTTTTTTTTCACCGCCGAATTCTGTTTTCGATACATTAATCGATAAGTTTCTTAAGATTATACTTGAATACCTACTCGTACTATGAAAATTTCTTGGATAGTTATAGGTTGGTGGTATGTATGTTTTGTACCTTTCAATAACTGTGTAAGATTTTATTTCAATACCTTGAACACCTTTGTATCTACTGTTAAAACATTTTAACATATCCTTTTGTAGTATACTCATAACTTTTGAAACGAAAATTGCACACAATGGGTAGGCATGTCGACAAACAAGCAATTCAACAAAATATCCCAAAAAATCCCAAATCAACATGGCAACACGACATCCAAAACAACAAGACGTGTATTACTCTTACTCAAACTTTTGTATAGAATTTGTGGAAAGAAAGGAGATGGGCCCAAGTGGGGGGCGGTGGGCTACAAGGGGGGGATGCTAATGATAACACACTCACACACAATTTCTTTTGTTTCCGAGCCACAGTTGCAAGAAACTGGAGTGTTCTTTATCTTACGTTTTGTGTATTCAAGAAAGGTTTGGACTTTCTTGGAATGGTAATGAGAGAAAACATGCAGTTGAAAGCAGATTATGTACTTCTACTTCATGAAAAATGATCTTGAAATTTGACTCCGTCGTTGGACCTTTGGTTACTTACAACCAAAGGTCCAACGATGCCACTGCAGTGCATGGGGTCCAGGGTTCAATCTCTGGATTGGGCAAAGTATAATTTTGTCAGTGATAAAAATCGCATCTTATGTTTATACTACTGCCTCACTAAAAACTATCAATGTCATAAAGTGGCAAAGAAAAAAACAATTGTTATTTTAAATTCGGCGCCAAAAACGCACATCCACCGCGGCAGCCATATTCAAACGTCAAACGTAAACAAAAACAAATCTATTACTATAACAGGGATCACGAATAAAGCCAAACTTTGACACTGACACAGAAGTATGACGTCACACTACAGATAAACTCGCCCACACGCCGCATATTTTTGTAAGTCACATACCTCTTAGATTAGAAATTGATTTAATTTTGCGAAAGTAAAGTGTTTTTGGACTTATTGACTAATAATAATAAAGTTGAATTAACGAGGTGATCCATCAGAGAACCAAAGTTGTCGATATAGCTCACAACATATTAGCCGTAGAACCGAATATCGTTCTGGTAGTGTTCTTGAGTAGAGACCGCGAATCGGCGAACGTAAGGTAGGACGCCCTCAGGCTAGGTGGAGCGACGATCTTCGCAGGGTGGCTGGTAGCAGCTGGATTAGAGTTGCTGAGAATGAAACTAAATGGCGTGCAACAATGATAATGATGATGATGAAAGTTAAATTTAATCAATGTGTTATATCTTACTAGCTTTTGCCAGCGGCTTTGCCCGCGTGTTTGTAGGAAATTGTCTCACGGGCATATTTTTCTGGAATAAAAAGTAGCTTATATGCTTTTCCAGACTATCTATCTTTGTGCCAAGTTTCACCCAGATCCGTTAAGTAGTTTTTGAGTTTATTCGTTACAAACATACTTACATAGAAATCTTTCCTCTTTATAATATTAGTACAGATTTCTATATGGTAACACTCTATTGAACTACACTATCCCCAAAAAATACAGACCCTAACATCACACCTCATCCAAAAAACTTACTGAAAAAGAAGGCTCGGTAAACAAAACCGTTCCCCCGCCGCAGTCAGCAACAATGCTTAATAATGGTTTCGCGAATTTTGCAATACATTCATTAGGGCCTTTTGTTCATATATTTGGGGGTAGACAAAAATTATAACATACAGTGTATTGTGCGGCAGGCGACGCGGAATAAGTGGCGAATTGGGGTAGGGTTGGCGATTCTACGGTTTCGAATTTATTTGTGACATTTTTTAAATTATGCCCCTAACAGACAACGTATCACTGGGTCAAGCAAGATGAACTTCTTGTGGGCACTAAGTAAGGTTTTTGAAAATTCATCTTCTAAGGAGATTAAATAGTGATGAAAAGCATGGAAAATTGTCATGTTTGTCGATGCCAACACCGTCGGGAACACAGGTTGCACTGCTAGAATTTTGGGCAAGTTGAAGAAGTAAAATAATTAATTAATCAATTTTATCACAAACTACTAAAGGTAATAGAGTGTATAATAGCAGTATTACTATGTACATTATTTATTACTTTAATTTAAGATTAGGTGTACTATCTATTATTACATAATTATCAGATAATTTGACCTCTTTTTAAACGTTATAATTTTCCTTTCTTATGCCCAACACTTAATTATCATTCGATCAATCAATCACTCGATTAATGTTTGAATAGCTGTGCAAACATATTATTCTGAAAAAAAAAAAACAAATGAAAATATAAATTTCCACAAAATAAATTAATTTTCTTAACTTGACAACCCTGGCATACGTCGCCCAAGATTTAAATTCGCCGAGGCGTCTTACGTTAATGCTAAGAAAACACGAGCCTATAGGGTGCTCTCAATTCATTCAAAAACAGATAAACAAAATTGTTTCTGTGCCTCTAACTCTAGACAGCCATATGTTCTGGGAAATTCGGTGAAAACAAATGTAGATCGGGTTGTTTGTGACTTGCTTTTGTTTTTTGTGGCTATTCTCTTGTTTCTACATTTTATAATTTTCTAGTGACCCGCCCCATCTTGCACGGGTTAAATGACTTTAAAAAAAATCTGCGATTTCGTTTTTATATGCAAGTATGCAAGCATTAAACTCATAGGGTTATGATTTGGGGTCAGGTTCGGAGTAATCCCAAATTTTGGCAGTTATGTTATGTTATGTTATAATAGGGGTGAGGCTATTGCTATCAACCAGGCACAATACCAGACCCTAGGCTGCTACTTCTAATGAAAAATTCCTGATAGAAAAACACTTTGTTTGACCCGGAAATTGAACCTCGAACCCCTAGAACCTCTTGCTCAGCAGTAGTGCATGCGACCACTTGACCAATGAGGCATCTTTGGAGTTCTGTTGGTGCCAAGTGGGATTTGTGTTGATAATAAATTGAACAGTTACGAATGAACAAATGATTATTCATTAATATAATATCAAGAGAGAGAAATATGTAGGTACTTAATTTACTTAGTAATAATTTAACATAATAAGAATCGGTGATTCAGCATCCTAAAGCAGAAAAATAAAACGTTTATTTATTATAACTGGTATCGTTAAAATAGTTTATTATAATTTTTAGCGACGATTACCTAAAAACGGAGCGGTTGCTTCTGCTACTCGCCAATAGATGGCGCTACGATGCACTTTCTAAGGTTCTACACAAAACGAAGTCGCGTAATAGAATGTACCTATTCGCTGAACGATGTCCGTTGGTTAAATCTTATGTTAGATCATCAAAATACCTTTTCCATTTATAATGGAATATTTTCCTCTTCCGAAGGGATAGGCATAGGTGTACATCCGTATTTCGCCAGTGATGTTTAAGTCCCATGCAATAGGGGCAAGCCTTTTGCCTTCAACCGGAGACAAGTCCAGACTGCGGGCTGCTACTGAGAACTTCAAGGTGGAAAAATCCAATAACATTTTCTCTGATCCCACTGAATCTGGGACCTCTTGTTCAGCACTCAGCAGGATCAGTACACTTACGAGGCAGTGTTTTTATACTGACTGTCATGTATAAATAACTACATAGTACCTATAAAACAAAGTCGCTTTCTCTGTCCCTATATCCCTATGTATGATTAAATCTTTAAAACTACGCAACGGATTTTGATGCGGTTTTTTTAATAGATAGAGTGCTTGAAGAGGAAAGTGGTGTATATTTTTGTCGACATATTACGCGGACGAAGCCGCGGGCGGAAGCTTATAGTATTGTATAAGCCTATTAGCAAGGTGTACATTTGGACTACATTCTAGATTCGTTATTTGCGGAAGCCCTAGTTATTTTGGTCTTCTTCTTTTCGTGTGGTTAGTGACTAACCTGGTGTAAGAGTTTTTACGCTGCCCATAGGCCTCTGACTTAGCTTCACATGCTGTTGAGAAATATCTCTCAGACATTCTGGATTCCTCAAGATGTACCCGATTTTGGTAATTGTCAATTTTGGAAAATCCTGTGATTATCTCGACCAACTCTTTTAAAGCCAGAAACGAATCATTTAAGAAAATATCGCTAATCACCTCCTCCTGTCCTGTAGACAAACACTTCGAAGCTAACAACCGAAATAAATCGAACACAAACAAGCATTCAAACGAAAAAAAAAACAAAACACAATCAAAGATGTCCAATTAACAAATCTATACAGCCAGCCAGTATAGATGATAACTGAGATAATTCGAGAACAATCGTCTTATAACAATGTGGTGACGTCTTATTAAACTTTGATGTGTATGATTAGAGAATCAAATCGTGCCGCAAGTGAGTATTATTGTAAAGCAGTTGTAAGGGTTACTTACCGCTGCCCGAAACACAAAGGGCTAAGGAAGGAACATGGATGGGTTTTAGTCAGTAAGAGTCTGACACTCCCTTCCGCTCCACCCAGAGCGGGAGCAGGCATTTGATGATTTCCCACCCTAAAAAAAAGTGAATATTTTTGTGAAGCAGCTCGGCCTGTATAACCATCTTAACATGAGTGGTACACCTTTGTGATTTTTTGGATTTATGTGCGTATTGTATAATTATCACATACTTAAAAATCGGTGAAGGAAAACAACGTGAGGAAACCGGCATGACTGAGAGATATTATTTATGATGCCCATGGGCCTTTGACCTCAAAGGCCATGGGCATCATAAAAACTCTGACACCAGTTTAGTCACTAACCACAAGACAAAGAAAGAAAAACATGAGATAACCTCATTTACAGTCAGATTTAAAGCATTTATTTCAAATAAACCAATTACAGGCACTTTTGAATGGTCAAGGTATACCCACCGTATAGTCTGAAAGATGAAGTAAGTTGCCCATTCCAAAGCGTAGTAGATATCCTTAGGAGAAGAACCACTGAATCGACGGTTTTCTTCTGTGGTTGTTGCATCCAGTAGAACATAAGACACTATACCACAAATGACAGAAAAGACCAGTTTCTAATAATATTTTACATAATATTAGTTTGCGGTAGGTACACGTTTCTTTAACGTAGAAGATCGCATTATTTCCGACATTGACTCCAAAAACCTAAATGTCATATTTTTCTATTTACGTTGTAGTGTAATGGTCCTTCTGTGGGGAGAGAATGGCATTAAGGTTCCCCATTAAGCAGAACATATTTTGTTCTGTAAAAAACTCACCGTCAAAATTTTGGTGAAACTTAGGTGTCAGCTCACTTCAAGCTCACTCCACTTACGTTTTCACGGGAGATTTTTACAGAATAGACTGAGAGGTGTCCAAGGCAGTGGTGACCTATACCACTTTGCTGGTTTCCCCCTAATTAGTGAATAGTATATGGGTTGCCATTAATTCATCATCATTATTTTACATTTGGCCCACAAGAATAATTTTATTTATTAATAACCAGCTTGTATTTTACAGTTTACCACACACACAAGTTATAATAATAGTATTGTGCGTATCGCTGAGCTGTGGATGGAGTTTCTTATGTTTGATACTTGAAAGCAATTACCTGGAGTGACAATGGGTGAGGAAAAAAGCAATAGAGAAAACATCAAACTCAAGTAAGTAGGTATAAGCAAAACAGTGCAAGAAACTCTAGATTTCATGGAAGCTAAAACAACACACACATTGAATTTTGAAAAAAGAAGTGAATCTAATTCAATGATTTGTCACAACACTAAAGTTAAGTCATTCATCCCAGGACCTTTAAAAAAAAAGTTACACTCGTATAGACACGTCTCCGGCAAAAAGCATCGATTCTCGAACGAGTTCTCGATTTAAAATCGGATAATAGACAGGATGTGGTCGTCCCGTCCGAACGCACATGCATTTTGAAAAACAAATGAATCAGAGAAACATTTCAACGTCCTTATTTTAAAAGAATACGGTTCATATTCGAATGGGAATTGGTTTCGTAACGGTAACCTTAATGTTGTAAGGTCGCGTGCGTGCAAATCGATTATCGAAAGGATTAACGATTACTGTGATTGGAGATCACGGGGTTAGTCTGAAGATACACCTGTTTATATGAAGGAAAGTTAATGAATTAATAATGGCTTTATCAATGTAAATTCTTTCAGAAGCTTAAAATCATGGAGTTGTTTTAGGAATTTCTGTATGCATGGAGATACATACCTAATATAAGGTGTTGAAAACCTATAAATTGCTGTGAGTTACGTGTATAAACGTATGAAAGTAGCTTGTCTTGTAGAAATAAGCTAAATAAGTATTTATTTACGTATGATTTCGTTAGCAAAATAACCTTTCTAGACTAAAACATGCAAATTCAGTTCTAGCGGAGCATTGTTCTCATAAAAACGTACGTAAATCTTCGATAGTGTTTATTACGTTCCAATATAAATAGCATGTTGTAGAGTCTTATCTTCGGACCCATCGCCAGTTCTTGCTCTCGTTCAAGCACTAACATTACCCAAACTGAATCGTTCCCACGGCGTCTGCACATCACTCTTCTTCAACTATCGTTTGAATTTATCGCAAAGAATAAACGGCTTTATGTCAGGTAAACAAAGTGTAATTTTGTTTACCAAAGATTCTTATTAAAGATACGTTAAGCATAACAGTGTTCGAATTTCAAGATCCGTTGATTTACATTTTGCTGTGTGAATTTAGACTTTAGTAGTTGAAGTTTCAGGTTGATTTTTGACTGTTCCGAAAATGTTAGCTGAGTCGGTTTCAGCATAGCGAATGTATGTAATACAGTATTCAAATATTTCGTGAATCATGCGCATCCGTGTGTATAATTACGTTTTTAAGATCAGTTCTTTTCCAGGGGTTCGAAATATTTAAACTTTGCTTTGCATGTTTTTTGAAGTAGTATTTCGTCACTTTAAAAAGAAATAAGAAAAATTATTTTTATTAAATGTTATTTCTTAATATGGTAATTTTATCTCATGACGTGATCATCTTAACGTCAAATCCCGATGTCGCTGAAAATCAGCCCTAGGTCTCCTTTCCGCATGGAATCGCAGCATTATGCTGAGCATTGGCCGTTTTGCGTGAATATGACGCATATTTTCCCCCAACTTATTCTTTTGTTTTTTTATTCTTTCTTTGTGTCATGTTTGCTTTTTTTAACACAAATCTAAATAAATACCGTTGTTTTTTTTTTACGAAAAAGTTCAAAGTTTACAACCTCTGCCGGTAACGGGGCTTGCGTAGCTCGGTAGCGGGTTCGGATCCAGCGTCACGCCGCATCTGATCTGTGACCTCTTAATGAGACATCTGCTTTACTGCTGTGAATCTGACGGTATTTTTGAAATCATTTTGGCTGGGATTTAACCTTTCGAACGCCAGAACGTGAGGCCCACGCCAAGCCACACTTTAAAATTCGTTGATTGGTGATTATACTCATTAGCAATTGTTTTCAAAGAACTGGTGATCAGCCGAACTACTCTGTAAACACTTTATTGTGATAGCTTAAGCGAAGTGATAGTGAAGTGAACTGTCAATCAAATTGATGCAGTAATGCTATTCTGTAATCTCACCGTGAACATGCAGGTGAAGAAAGTTTCAGTTGAGCTTTCAATCCCTAGTGTCAATCCCTTGTATTAGGTGAAACGATATGTGAGTACTATGTACCTAATATAAAGTGACCATTTACTGGGTACGTCTTTCATTGACTTGAATGTGCTTTGGCGGCTGAGAGTATGTCATGCTCACTTTAATGTCTCGCTGATGGTGGCGTGTGTGTTGGATCATTTTGCTCCCTTCAAAATGGTTGAGCTGAATGGTGCTAATCCATGCGTCATGTTCGTGAACGGGCGCTGTCGGTAGAGACTGGTCATCTCTTAGCGGCCATGGCTTGTTTTAATTTAACTTTTGAACTTTTTTTTTTTTTACATTATTTTATATCAGATGCTTTCACCGTTCTGCATCGTTCTCACATGTATAATAATAATAATATGATCTATGTAACCAATATTTTGTAACCATATTTTGTTTAAAAGAGTGTCCATGGAGTTTCTTGCCCGTTCTTCTCCATAGGTACCTACTGCTTTGGAATGGGCAACTAGCTTCATCTCTCTGACTGACCGACACCTTGACAATTCAAAAGTGCCTGTAATTGGTTTATTTGAAATAAATACTTTGAGTTTGAGTTTGAGTTTGATAGTTCACTTCATGCTCGTTTTACTTAAGTTCTCACAGTGTCATTTTTATAGAATCGACTGACTGGTGATTTGACACTAGGTATTTGTTACTGGGTTGTGGAGGTCAGATAGGCAGTCGCTCCATGTAAAATACTGGTATTCAGCTGCATCCGGTTAGACTGGAAGCCGACCCCAACATATGTAGTTGGGAAAAGGCTAGGCAGATGATGATTGATAGCTCACTTCACTTACGATTTTAGATATGTTGGTTTAGGTGTGCTTATGAAATCTGTTACTAATACCATGTGCGGTCTGCACATCAAGTTATACCAAACTATCAAATTTCTGCAAATGATTTTAAACCTTAAAACGTTAACTGTTAAGTTCATAATCGATTGAGATAATTTGACAGTTTGTGGTAAATTAATGTGCTGGCGACTGTACTTGTCCCAGTTAACGAAATCGTGCAGAATACATGTAAATCTATAGCTTTGAATAGGAGCTAACTTAATTTTATATTCTATGAACAGTGAGCAGTGGCCACTCCACATTAAAGCACCATAATAATGCATATTTTATGGATTCAATTATAAAATTATTATGAAAATATCTATCTGCCTAGCCTTTTCCCAACTATGTTGGGTCGGCTTCCCGTCTTACAGGATGCAGCTGAATACCACTGTTTTACATGGAGCGACTGCCTATTTGACCGCAACCCGGTCAGTAACTGGGTAATACGGCACCCCTTGGTAAGACTGGTTGTCAGACTTTTTATATTTAATTATTATAATAAATAGGCACGCACCTCTGATTTTTCGGATTCATGTGCGTATTGTATAATTATCACTTGCTTAAAATCGGTGAAGGAAAACATCGTGAGGAAACCGGCATGCCCAAGAGATATTTCTCAACAGCATGTGAAGCTAAGTCAGAGGCCCATGGGCAGCATAAAAACTCTGACACCAGGTTAGTCACTAACCACACGAAGAAGAAGAGGAGATGAAAATATCAATCTGCCTAGCCCTTCCCAACTATGTTCGGGTCGGCTCAAGACTCAACGGGATTGTCCGAAAGGGTACCCCGAATGGGTCCCCGGCACATAAAGGGCTAAGGAAAGAACATGAACGGGTTTAGGTCAGTAAGAGTCTGCCACTCCATTCCACTCCACCCAGAGTGTGAGGGGTCATGTGATGATTGCGCACACTCAAAAAAAAAGGGACCAAAGACATCGTACATTGCGTAAATACTCTGTGTTGCGATACTGACAAAAGAGAACAAACAAACGCTTTTTGAGTGGAAAAATGATTACTTTTGTAAAACCATAACAAGAACAAATTAATCCGTGTATTGCATTTATGCAAGTACAGGTTGTTGCTCAGCAAAATGCTATAACTTCGAACGATCTTAACATCAGGTACAATCATAATCACCTTGATATGTTAATAAAATTCCAAATACAAATAATCAATTCTAAATTCAAACCCATTGAAGGGTCAGCCATGATTGGTATTTCAGAACGCATATCAGTATGCATGCCGTTCTCTCATACATATTTAGTGCGTGTGTGTTTGTGTGAGTGTGTGTTAATTATTGTCATTGAGTGGGCGTGGTCAAAGGCTCGGTATGGGATACTGGCCCTTTATGACAGCTGAGATTATGAAGTCGTGATGTGTTACGGACAGTGCGAAAATGAGAATAGATGGCTAAATTATAAGTTACTAAGAATGCTTTGGTATGAAGCAACCAAGGAGTAAAAGGCGACTTATTGACTGTCTTTTTAACCGACTTCTAAAAAAGGAGGAGGTTCTCAATTCGACTGTATATTTTTTTTATTTTTTTTATGTTTGTTCGCGCATAACTCCGTTGCTTGCCAACCGATTTGAAAAATTCTTTTTTTGTTGGAAAGGGTATACTTTCCAAATGGTTCCATAAAAATTTTATCGAAATCGGATAAGCGGTTTTTGAAAATCAACAAAAATCTAAAAAAATTCCTACTTGATATATGTGGACGATGTTCTAATACTGTAATTTACATACCAGGTAGAACTTTTTTACAAAAAATAAAACCGACTTCCAAAAAAAACACTACAAAGTGAAAAATAATTTTGATGTCGGTGGCAAAAAATGAAAATACAAAACCGAAGACACCGACTTCCGAAATCAAAATTATTTTTCACTTTGTAGTGTTTTTTTTGGAAGTCGGTTTTATTTTTTGTAAAAAAGTTTTTTTTACTACACGGTATGATCAAAATCCAAATTTTCAGGTTCCTGTCAGCTGAGCGAGAGGTCGTCATTTTGAATCCCAACTGTATCACTTTTGATATATCTCTCATTAGAAAAAAAGAAATGGCTTATTAGTCGATTCGCACAAATGTGCCGATTGCCTAATACGTATCATATCTGGAGTTGTCAATTCGCTCACAAATAAATAAGCTTCATGCGAGTCAGATTAAAAAATATTAAGTATTTAAAAGAATCGATTCGCATATTTCGGGCGACTAAATTCGTGCGAATCGACTAATAAGCCATCAATTTGAGGAACTTCTTAATCTGTTACGTAAAATACTGACCTTATACACTTGCTCACTTACCTTATCCCAAGCAAATGAATTATCTACAACATTGACCGGCCATTTACCGAAATGCCCCATAGTTATTATTGTCAGCAACCGATACATGCATTGATTTATAACTGCCTCAGCCCCCACACGACGGCTGACCGATTTAGATAAAACACGCTGTATATACCAACAAACTTTTCTTTTATAACCTCAAAAACAGAAAACAAACAAAATTCAACTTTACACTCCAAAAAATAAGGTTGATAAGTCTGAATGTCAAGTGCAAAGTTATCGTGGTATTTTATATGCAAAATGGTCGCCCTAAGAAATGTCGATACAACAAATAGTATGTTGGTATTGATTTATATGAGGACTGATATCTAGGACAAATGTATGCGATACTGTTTTTGGTGCTATACCTTGTTGTAAAATGCGACATGCATTGGAAAGAGACGCAGATATCGCTAAAGATTATGGTTGTAGTTGTAGGTAGGTGTGGTGCATTAACTTAAGCTGCGGACAAACTTTGCTTAGAAAGTCAAGTGTACTAAAATAATATTTCAATCTAATCGACTACATAAGCGGTGATAGCCTAGTGGTGTCACCGACGGAATGCCAATTCTTAGGTCTCGAGTTCGATCCCAAGACACGCCCCTGTGACTTTTGTGACTGTGACATGTGCGTATTGTATTTGTATAATTATCGCTTGCTTAAAATCGTGAGGAAACCGGCATGCCTAAGAGATATTACACAGCATGTGAAACTAAGTCAGAGGCCCGTGGGCAGCATACAAACTCTGACATCAGGTTAGTCACTAACCACACGAAGAAAGAATCGACTACATTTTAAACATAAACATTAATAGCATTACAATATTCCTACCGCTGAGAAACACGCTGAATAGCGTGCAACTGGAGAGGTCCTATGTCCAGCAGTGAACTGTTATAGACCGATGATGATGATGGTTAATATTCTCACTGCGCGGAATCAGGGGACAATCACAACCTCTGATAGTAAAATAAAAAATCATACTGCTATTTCAGGTGATGGTTAGGCCCCAGGAGGTACAGCTCTATCGCTTTCCCAATGTGAAGCGATATTCAAATAATCACACTAATATTATAAAGGGGAAAGTTTGTGCGTGAGTGTGTGTGTGTGTGGGTTTGTATGTTTTTCGTCCTTCACGCTTAAACGGCTGAACGGATCTGGATGAAACTTGGCACAAAGGTAGTTTATGACTTTTATCCCTGTAGTACTTTCCCTTGGGATAATTTTTACTTTCTTCTTTTGACACCTTTGCGGAATATGTCATAGGTAGGTCAGTCTAGCTCACCGTCCGATCAGGACCAGGCCCGTGCCAGACGTAGCGTTTGTGTTCCACGCGCGCCTCAAAAAGATGTCAGCAGTAAGGAACGGCCCGTCAGGGCTGAAGCCTGCCGGGTCTGCGGGATTGTCCGAAAGGGTTCCCGCTACCTCCGCAGGGTCTGCTCCACCCGAGCGGGAGTCATATGATGATATCCCGCCCTCAAAAAAAAGATATTCCAGTCTTATCCCAAAACATCGCCTTATGAAGGTTTCATCACGAAAACAAAACAAAAAAAGTACCTCCTATAAGGAACCCGATACAACAGACATGCAAAAGTACCTAATGTTTAATATCAAAGTGTTTATTCCATAAACAAATATAAATCCAATCCAAAATACTAAACACAAACTCCAACACATAGTATCTACGAGTCTTTAATCTTCAAACAGCAAAACCCATTGAACGAGGCTCGGATACTCGATAATCGCGCTCTAATCGATACATCGGTAGGTGTCTAGCGAATTATCGAGTCGAATCGAATAGAATATATTAATACGTGAGAATGGGACGAGTTAGTTTGGAGATGTCTGCCGTTCTAAACCAGTGCAACAATGCGGCTCTGGTTTGCTCTGATTTGCTCGTAGGTGTAGGTTGGCTTTGTGTGGATAATCCTTATTATTTATAAATTATTGCAGTATTGTCTGTCCTTTGTCCCTTAATCAATCCAAAGGTGGTCTTTAAAAGATCGCTTTTAGCGTCAAGACCGCCCATTTTGTTACCCCTTGTAAAATATTCTTAATTTAAACCTATACTAATATTATAAAGCTGAAGAGTTTGTTTGTTTGAACGTGCTAATCTCTGGAACTACTGGTCCGAATTGAAAACCTCTTTTTGTGTTAGATAGTCCATTTATCAAGAAAGGCTATAAGCTATGTAACATCACGCTACGATCAATAGGAGCCGAGCAGCAGGTGAAACCGCGCGGGCGCACCTAGTATGTTATATTTCAGAATCCGGAGAATCAAACTATGGCTCTCTACCTGTAGAGGAATGAATTTAACTGATTAGTACGATAAATCTATTAAGTAACAGCGAAGTCGACTTGTTATGAACTTGTGAGTTACTTTAAAACTGTCAAACATTTAATTTGCTGACAGTACCAACAAGCCAACATTTGCTTCCTTGCTACCAAACTAGCTGCATTGCCTACTGCTGATATGTTCTGTGAAATTATCACCGTGCACATTCAGGAAGTGAGTTTGATGCGAGCTGTCATTTCAGCTGTGGTGTTATTATATTATATCTCACCGTGATAACGGTATAGTAGGTAATAGGTAAATGAATGCTGAAGGTAGAGTGTTGCTGTGCCCGACAGGGTCCATAATTGTGACTAAATTTACTTTCCTTCCACCTTCATACATTATGGTACGCAATAAAGAATTGAGAATTGAAGTGACAATAGTGTTCATCTCTAGCAGCAGATGGAACGAAAGCTCACTTCACTTCAGTTTTCACACTGAGATTTATACAGAACTGACGAATTGATTATTGGGATTAAAACTATTGCCAGCTCGTTTCAAGCTCACTTCACTTCAGTTTTCACACTGAGATTTTTACGGCTGAACACCGCTATGAAAATGGCAACAAAATCATGACGTAAGAATATGTAAACACAGCAGTGATAGCCTAGTGGTGTGACCGTCGGACTGCCAAGTCATAGGTCTCGAGTTCGAACACAAGGCCTCTCTGATTATACGGATTCATGTGGGTATAAATTGTATAATTATCGCTTGCTTAAAAATCGGTGAAGGAAAACATCGTGAGGAAACCAGCATGTCTGAGAGATATTTCTCAACAGCATGTGAAGCTAAGCCAGTCAATGGCCCATGGGCAGCATTAAAACTGACACCAGGTTAGCTACTAACCACACGAAAAGAAGAAGAATGTGAAAAATAATGGCTAGTCCACACAAATCGTTAGGCAAGCGGAGACACGCGGACAGTAGACTAGACATCACAAAGTCCGTTCGGATCGGCTTATCTCTCACTGCGCATTTCCCCGCTCTGCCTGAGCCAAGTATGCGTCATTCTGCACACAGTCGACACCGTTGTATCTCATCTTAATATCTGTTATTTGTGTGTGATAGGTAGATGTTAACAAGGTTTTGATGTGTGACATAACTAAAAGGGAATGACTGATAATATACACACATCAAAAGTATCTAGGGATCAACATATATTTTTGCAATAACTTTTCTCTTGATTGATATTAATTTAAATTTTCTTTAAGGATTCATCAAATAAAGTGTTTTCGTTTGTCACAGTAACGATAAACCAAGTCACTTTTGCATTAATAAAGAAATTTGCCATTTTCCTAATAAAGGGATTTTTGACATTTGAACCACTAACATTAAAGTTCGAAAAAAAGACTGAAATAACAGTTTTCTTTAAAATTTTATTGGGTAACTTAAACAATTAATAATCCGTGTTTCTACCGCGAACACTAACAACACAAGAACATCGGTTTGGCATACTCAAAATGAGTTCATCCAAATCACGCTGTGGAATGGCCGCCCATGTTCGTTGCAACAACAAAAAAAGGTCTTCTTGCAACTGGATACCCTCCATATTCGGCAGAGCTCTTCTCTGTAGCATATCTCATGCATGCTCAATCGGGTTCAAGTCTGGCGACTGAGCAGGCCAGGGCAGGACATTGATGTTAGCTGCGGCGAGAGTCTGTCTTACAACTCTTGCGGTGTGCGGTCGTGCATTATCATGCATTAACTGAAATAAGGGACCGATTTGCACTTGTAGAGGAACGATGACGTCAGATACAATCGTCTCAGCATAAATTTGAGCGTTGAGGTTGCCTCTGATCCAAATCAACTCAGTTCTTCCGCCGATCCAAATACCCGCCCATACCATGATGGTTCCACCACTATAAGGATGGACTTCCTGGCAGGATTTTAATCGCTGTTGGCGTCCAGGGGTACTCCAGTGTCGTATACGTCTTGTATCCGGTCTCATACCAAAACGAGACTCATCAGAAAAGCACACGAAACGCCATTGTTCTTCTGCCCAATTTCTGTGTTCAAGAGCCCATTGATATCGAATCCTACGATTGTGCATTGCTATAGGTGGTACCCGTAGCGGTCTTCGGGAATGAAGGTTCACTTCATGCAAGCGGTTTCTGACTGTTTGGTCGCTAATTAAGTTCCCTGAAGAGTGATGAAGCCTCACGGCTAACATCATGGCGGTTATTGTTGGAGCTCTTCGAGTTAAGATTTGAATGTATCGGTCTTGTCTCCGTGTGGTGCAGCGATACCGTCCTTCATGGCGCTCAGCCACGGTACCAGTGCTTCGGTAACGTGTCCAAAGTCGACTGATAACACCTTTTTTTGTTGTTGCAACGAACATGGGCGGCCATTCCACAGCGTGATTTGGATGAACTCATTTTGAGTATGCCAAACCGATGTTCTTGTGTTGTTAGTGTTCACGGTAGAAACACGGATTATTAATTGTTTAAGTTACCCAATAAAATTTTAAAGAAAACTGTTATTTCAGTCTTTTTTTCGAACTTTAATGTTAGTGGTTCAAATGTCAAAAATCCCTTTATTAGGAAAATGGCAAATTTCTTTATTAATGCAAAGGTGACTTGGTTTATCGTTACTGTGACAAACGAAAACACTTTATTTGATGAATCCTTAAAGAAAATTTAAATTAATATCAATCAAGAGAAAAGTTATTGCAAAAATATATGTTGATCCCTAGACACTTTTGATGTGTGTAGTATATACCTATTTGGTCAATTTTTAAGTGTACCTACCTACTTATATACGGTGGAAGGAGCTCGCGGCTAAATATTAACAGCCGCACAGGTCGATCCATCAGGTTAAGCCACGCTTGCCGGGGTTGGCCGTGGATAGGTTACCATCTTTACATACCGAGACTCCTCCGTGCCTCGGAAAGCACGTTAAGCCATTGATCCCGGCTGCCATTTGTGCATCTTTGACAGTCGTTACGGGTCATCAGAAGTCCGAAAATCTGACAGCCAGTCTTACCAAGGGGTATCATATTGCCCAGTTACTGGGTTGTGGAGGTCAGATAGGCAGTCGCTCCATGTATAATACTGGTATTCTGCTGAATCCGGTTAGACTGGAAGCCGAACCCAACATAGTTGGGAAAAGGCTAGGCAGATGAGTTATAAACGGTGGAAACATCAACTTAACTAAAGTTATTGACGAAGTTAATTTATTCGTGGCCGAATTGACCACTCCAGTAATAGGTTTTAGCTTTAACTTTGTGCGTTTCTTGGACCTAGTGAATGTCACAATTGGTCTTCTGGAAGAGTTGGGATAGGATCTCTGACTTGTTTTCAGAATATCCTTCAATATTTATTGAGGTAACAATAAGGGCAGGCTTGGAAAGCTGATGGTGGATACCCTTTTTTATTGAGGGAAATCATCCAATGACTGACTAAAACTCATCCATGTTCCTTCCTTAGCCCTTTATGTTCCGGGGTAGCGGTAACCCTTTCGGACAATCCCGCTTACCCAGCGGAAAAATGCATATTATTAAAACGTAAAAAATATCACCCTGCGCTCCAAAACGGAAGTCCCAGTTGTAGGCAAAAAGGCTGCCAAGCTGAAATGGGATTAAGTGACTCACGTTCGCCGCATGCACGGTGAGTGTTGGGCAGCAGTCTCCACACGGATGGATGCCTGAGGATGGACTGCCCAGGAAGAGGTCGCCTAGACGCTTTCCGCACGGAAAGGATCGAGGTGGCTCTTGAAAAATATGTCTGGGAGGTTTGGGGGGAGTTATTATAAAATGGAAGTTAACAGAAATTAAAAAAAAGAGTGTTGATTCACCCGTATTCGGGCGAAACAACCAATTAGCCTTTATATATTTCAGTTTAATAATATTCTATTCAGATTTTAAAGATAATTATTATTACCTGAATATTTAAGATATTTGGGCAGTTAATTTGTTGGTTTTTGGCAATAGTGAATTTTTAAAATCTTTTTTACAAATATCTACTGAAAGGTCCTTTACTAAACTATCTTTCCAAAACTTCAAAAAAATTATCATCACTATTTTATAAGTCCATAAACTCCACAAAACTCTAATATTTATTTGACCTAACCCACAACAAATTTGAATCACGTTTAATGCCCTTAATCCCCGATCCCGATCCAGATCCAATTCGCTCATCCCGTCTGCCGGCGCACGCGCATTCGCTCAACCGCTCGTGACTTTCACAGACATTTTATTACCATAATTTAAAACAAATATCTGATTGTGTGTACCGGGCATTAAAGTGTTAAACTGAACAGTAGGGGTGGGTACATCCTTGTTTAGTAAGGGTTTCGAAATGAAGTTAGTAAAAAGAATTTTTCAGGAAGGCAATTTTTTTATGAGGCCATTTTTGAATGTACCATTACAACCCTTATTTATAACCTAACTGTTTCATATACACATTATAATCCTTCACTGCTTTTTCAGACAACTTTTATTTGAATAACACTAAGGCTTTTTTACTAATGCTGTCTTCTTTAAAATTATCAATCAATCTTATATCTTCTGTACATAATTATTATTTCATGAAATATGCATTTTTGTTTCTTTATTCATTTATTTTCGTACTCACCAACCGCTAGCAGCACCTGACTCCATTTCCGTTACAGACAAACCGATTCAATGTATTTATTAACAACGGTGTCAATTTAGATCCCCTTTTCTGCAAGCCCTGGCAGGAGCAATAAACATTCCTGGCGCGAGTCACGGCGCTCCGACCATCACGCGGCACACACATGGCGGCCGACGGCACACCGCACACCGACGCTAGCCGCGTGTATGTACAACGCCTTATAGCGCAGGAGATGAGAAGAGAACGAAGGATATTGCTGAAATGAGGTGGATAGCTATAATATACGACTTACTGATTGAGACCCCCATAACTTTAGAACATCCCGATCATTCGAAATTTAAAATAAAAAAATTAAAGTCACTTATTCAAATTAGGCTAAAAATCTGCAGTACCCTAATAAGCCCGCCCATCACCACTTCCTAGTTTATTAATTAAGAGTATTTTGTGATCAAAAACCCTAAAAGGCCTTGATTTTTGAGAGCTCTGCTAGAATTATGCAGTCCAATATAACAGAATATTTGACAGAACAGTAAATCGATCAGACTTTTAAACATACGGGCATTAGAATTGTAGGGAATAATGACCAAGATATTAAAATAGAGCATAAGATAACCTATGCAAGAGTCAGCCATTTAAAAAAAAGTTTCCTGTTCTATTTTTAATTTCACCAATCCAACCAGCCAGACACAAACAAGATAAAGGAGATGGGCATTTCAAAAAAAATATCCTGTTCTATTTTTAATTTCACCGATCCAACCAGCCAGACACAAAAAATAATGAAAAACAAATAAATCAATAACAATGCAACCAATACACTCTGAAACCTGATACAAAATCCAGGCTCCCTGCCTACAAAAGCGCTAAGAACTGTCGTAGGCGATACAAGTGCTTCGTGCGGCATGCCCCGGGCTCGGATCTCGGACGCAATCTTTATAAGGTGGTAAAACATATATTTAATGCTAAATGTCCGACACGAACGGCTATTTTGTGAGAAACGGCGCTAGTGTGATCTTTACACTTGCTTAGGCTATTAACTTGGTTGGATATTTGGATAGAAAGTGTACTTTGTTTGTGGAGAAGTTGTTTTTAGAGTCTTTGTATGGAAATTTTATATTCTAATGTTTGATAGTTCTTGGATTTTGTCGTGCCTTAGGGCGTAACTGACTGCGGTCTTAATTGCGACATAAAATAAAGGTTGCAAGTATTTTTTTCCGTCTACAGTAAGGGGCCTAGACAAGCGTCAATCGCTCCGTGTCGATTTCGAAAGTTATTAATCGAACAATGCGTTATTTCAGCGATTCGGATTGTCAAGAAAGCGACTTGTCGACGCATTTGTATGGGAATCAGTTTGATATTGTCTAGCACTAAGCGATTGAAAACGATTGAACACGTGACATTTCGAAAGCTTATGCCAATCCTATAATTCATTTGGAATTTATCTAATTTCGTTATCGTTAGCGAATATGTGATATCAATTAAACAAGAATAAGGGACTATCACAAATCATACTAAACACAGTCATAGAAACATTTCAAAAAAGTATATTAAAAAAAAACAACGTCGTAGGGGCCAACCACCACCTCTTATAGCAGTATTATTTTAATATTACTACAGTGTGAGAATGAGACGGAGCTATACAAGACGTATTGCCCCATCTCTTTCCCACTGCAAGTTCAGAACCTGTACCCCTGACCTGTAAGTTTCTGTCATTAGTACCTTTTTGGTTCCAAATGCTGAAAGGTCAAGTGGAAGTCAAGTGGTAACTATGGGGAACGCAAACCGAGGGTGTCGCAATTACTTGTACATCAAGCTATCCCAAACTGTCATCCCAATTGAACATGAACCTTTTGTTATAAAGTTGAAAATATATCTAAGAAATTTGACAGATCCTAGAGGTAGCTTGATGAGCTGGCCTCTGTACCTCCATTGATCTTTTGATGATGATCAGAAAGCTTGTTTCTTTCTTCAGTTTTGAGATCAGAAAACTTAAGATACCATTTAAAACTAGACTTTCTATAAAATGTAAGGATTTTTTCTACATCCACGAGTTAAAAACTGAAAAAATTACCATCAATTTGAAACACCCACCCATCCTAGATCGGCATTGCAACAATTTCCAATCATCTACCTTCACGAAAATTCCAAAGCCCTTGCTTATCCAATCCAGAGAGAAATTAAGGACAAAACAATCGTTAATATCCAAAGGAAATAGGACAGTGCGAAGTCCGAGACAATAAATCTACCGATCGCGGCCCATCCAGTCCAGATAATGTATTTCAGTTCGGACCTCACACTTACTTCGGCAATTTGCGGGAACCTTTGTGCCCTTAAGATATCTCGACAGACAATTGTACGGGGTGTTCCGTTTTCATTGGACAGAGTTGGGTTAAGTGTGACTAGTATTAGTTTAGTGTGTCGTGACGGTAGATTTTGGAAACAGTCCAATTTAAATAACGTTTTATGAAACTTACTGAAACTTGCATCATCATCATCCTCACCCTTTCAGCCGAAAGACATCCACTGCTGGACAAAGGCCGCCCCCAAAAACTGCGAAGAAGAAGGTTTTATTCGGTACCAAACCTGCACTCGAAAAGATAAAGTTGTACTAATGTAACACAAGTATGAACGAAGTAAGTTTATTATTTGTTGCGTTACAACTATTCAAAATGAAACCTTTGTACGCATCATTTTTACTTAAATTTATATGAAACTAGCTTTTGCCAGCGGCTTCGCCCCACACAAATTATCCCACGGGCACCGTACATTTTTCCGGGATAAAAAGCTTATTTATGCTATTCCAGACTATAAACTATATTTGTGCCAAGTTTTATCCAGATAAGTACATTAAAGAGTTTATTCATTACAAAAATACATACCAATTTTTCCTCTTTATAATATTAGTATATACCTACAAGGGAGAACCACGAGGAACTTAAAAAAAAAACAAATCCAACAACTATAATTGCATCTATTCTAAGCCAGCTACCGGTCACTTCAAATCAACAAACAGCTCTATACAAATCCCTAAACAAAGTTATCGCCGCCTACGTGATATATCCCCGTCTCTAGGAAGGGCTAAGGTCTGAGCCCATTTACAAATCTCAAACACTGACCACCCTACTCACCCTTTCACAATTATATACAACCCTTAGTTCACCTTGCGTAACGTTTGAAATATCTGTTGGATTTATATTAGTAATTGTGTTAACTGGGTGTTTAATATTAATGTGTTATTAAGGTATGGGAGATGGGATCAAAATCAAAAATCAAAGTCGTTAATTTTTTGTGAGCGAAAAAGATGTGCTTAATGCAGTGATGGCATGCAAATGTTTAATGGATGTTAGTCAGTTAAACAGCCTCACGTATCGATCCATAAGGTAGAGCTATGCTTGCCGAGTTGGTCTGTGGATGGGTGACCGTTTGTACATACTGAGAGGAGTCTCAGTATGTAAAAACGGTCACCCGTAATGACCGTCATACAGAGGAGTCTGTGCCTCGGAAAACACGTTAAGCCGCTGATCCCGGCTGTCATTTTACACTGGTATTCAGTTGCATCCGGTTAGTCTGGAAGCCAAACCCAACATAGTTGGGGAAAAGCTTGGCAAATTGGTCAGTTTCAAACAGTAAAATACAAATAGACGAATTTTTGTTTAACGTTAGTTTTAGTGTTAAGAGTATTCAATGAACGAATAGAACATTTATTTAAGTCTAAATCGATTTGAATATAAAAAAACATACACATACAAACTACACATTTATGATACTTTACAAAATTAGTCGTCATTTCAGCACTTAGCGATCGAAAACGATTGATCACGTGACATTTTGGAAGCTTATGCCGATTCTATACATTTCGGATTTATCTAATTTCACTATCGTTAATGAAAATGTGACTTTGTCCAGGCCCCCTGTATCATGAAAAGTAGAACAAAATTATCTATACCTAACCTACTAAAATTACCCATTAACAGCATCATACAGTACACAATATACAGTTAGTGTGTTAAGTCCTCTTCTTCTTTTCGTGACTAACTAACCTGGTGTCAGAGTTTTTAAGATGCACATGGGCCTCTGGCTTAGCTGCACATGCTGATGAGAAATATCTCTCAGACATGCTGGTTTCCTCACGATTTTTCCTTCACCGATTTTTAAGCAAGTGATAATTATACAATACGCACACGAATCCGTAAAATCAGAGGTGCGTGCCTTGGGTTCAAACTCGAGTTCTGTGTGTTAAGTTAAACGAGGGACATACTTTCAGGTTGTATAGTACTCATGAAAATCAACAACTTTGTCCATTAGACCAACTCTGGAATATGAAAAAACATATCAGCTGTTCCATACATTTGAAGAATTATGCAACCATAAATGTACACTTGTTTTTTTTTCGTGATTTGAGGTATAGTTTCATAGTTCAAAGTAAGCCCTGAAAGTATGTCTCTCGTTTAACCTAACACACTGTAGTCCAAGAATCATTCCAATATATTCAGTGGCTCACTTTATCACCCACCCTTTCCTTGACCATCGCATTTGAATAACTATCACAAGTTAATTCTTCAGATAAAGACGTCCGCCATGATGGGTGCGGCCGCTTCCGCCGGATGTCCAACTTGGACGGATATTCAAACTCGGCCGGAACTAGACGGTATTGCGACATACATTTTGAATTTCGAATCGCTATTGTTGAAATGGGTTGGTGCTAGTTGGTGTGTGACATAAATCTATGGATTTGAGGGTAGTTGTGTTTATGTATGTGGATTGGGTTGCCCTCTAATCTGGTGTGGATTAGGATTGACATTTTATAGTGGTATCTTCAATGTAAGCTTATTTTGTGTTGGGATTTGAAATCAGAAGGCAGTAAGTACTGTTTAATACAATGACAATTTCTATCTCAAACTCAAACTCAAAGCATTCATTTCAAATAAACCAATTAAAGGCACTTTTGAATTGTCAAGGGGTCGGTTAGTCAGAAAGATGAAGCTAGTTGCCCATTCCGAAGCAGTAGGTATCTAAATTATTATTATTAAAAAACAAAATGAGATTTGAATGACCGCTAGTCCGTTACTTATGCGTCAAGTATACGTTTGAAAGGTAAGCGGGATTGTCCGAAAGGGTTACCGCTACCCCGGAACATAAAGGGCTAAGGAAAGAACATGGATGGGTTTTAGTTAGTAAGAGTATGACTCTCCCTTTCGCTCTACCTAGAGCGGACGGAATGATTTGATGATTTCCCAATCACTAAAAAAAAAGTACATTTGGTAAGAAAGTAATTTAGACTCTGAAAAAGCAAATACCGATTTATTACGAAATATCAAAAGGATGATATAAACGTGGATACTAGCTAATTGTGTTCTCATTTAGCTAGTTGCTAAATAAACCAAAACTCATCGACAAACGATTTTAATAGATAAAAACTGAACTAAAATCTACTCAGTAATAATCCTAGATTAAATAGTTCGGGTATCCAAACAGTTGCAGCCGAAACTCAACTTTATAATGATACTAGCACTTTGCCCGCGGCTTTGCTCCCGTGGTCTTTCCCGTGGGACCCGTTATTTTTCCCGGGATAAAAAGTAGCCTATGTTACTCCTAGAAAACTAAGCTTTCCAACGGTGAAAGAATTTTTAAAATCGGTCCAGTAGTTTTTGAGCCTATTCATTACAACCAAACAAACAAACAAAGTTTTCCTCTTTATAATATTATTATTATAAGTATAGATAACAGCTGAATCAAACACAGGCAAATATTTAACTGATCATCTAAAAAAAATATTGACCTTCTAATGATGGACACTTTTTAAATGATATATCCTTGCTCCTTGCTCTTGATCTTGTCTTTTCGCTCTTCGAACGATGTACACTTTTTTTAAGAATTAAGTTTCATTTTAAGTTTCTGGCCTATTTTCACAACTGCGCTAGGCTAGGCTACATCCAAGGCGGTTGCAGTTTCTTGGCTATTATAAAGTATTAATAAGACCCTAAAAAAAAGGAATTGTTTAATCTCAATTTATTTATATTGTAATCGATTTCTTGTAAGGATATCGTACATAGCAAAATGAACTTTATGTCGATTGATTTAGGTCCAAAATAGATACTAATAAATCTGCGGTACTTACCGACAATGCTCGAGAATTCTCCAGAATATTAGGTGCGCATCTAGTTTGTACAGAGGCCAGCACAAGTTACCCCAACCTGTCAAATTTCCTTGATCGTTTTTCAACTTTATAACAAGAGCATAAGGATAATTTTCTATTGGGAAAAATTTACAGTTAAGGATAGCTTGATGTGCTGTATTGTCTGTACATTAGACTATTGACATAAAGTTCATTATACTTTGTATAAAATATACTTACAAAAATTCGCTTCCATTCCGTTTCGCAACAATGTAGATCAATCTTTAGGGTTCACAAAATGAGCCGCAATCATTATATTAGAGTGCTCAATAATACTTTTAGGAGCACACAATGGGCATTAGTACTGATTCAATTAATTACATAAACTAAGTAATATCACGCCACGTCACGAGACGTCAATGAAGCGTATACATGGGCATTCATTTTAATCACTAATCTATACTAAAATTATAAAGCTGAAGAGTTTGTTTGTTCGAACGCGCTATTCTCTGGAACTACTGGTCCGAATTGAAAAGTTCTTTTTGTGTTGGATAGTCCATTTATCGAGGAAGGCTATAGGCTATATAACATCACGCTATGACCAATAGGAGCCGAGCAACGAGTGAAAACGCGCGGGAGCAGCTAGTAAATTATAATATTACAAAAAGGAAAGATTTGTGTGTATGTTTGTAACGAATGAACTCAAAAACTAAACTAAATCTACATGAAATTCGGCACAAAGATAGATTATAGTCTGGAATAGCATATACGCTACTTTATCCCTGAAAGATTTACGGTTTCCATGGGATAATTTCCTACATACACGCGGGCGAAGCCGCTGGCAAAAGCTAGTAAATAAAAGACGCATGGCGTGAGGTCGGGTGTTACAAATGTGTTACAGCCTTAAATCTGTATTCAGCAGATATTCTCACACGGGCGTCGGATCAAACAAGGTTCTTGAAACTATATCCCAATTAAGATATTTCACTAATTAGAAGTGTGCACTTGACCGAAAACGGATCGGAATATAAGGATTATGCTTCACTGGCGTAGGAGTGTAAGATGGGGATTGTAATAGTTGTTGATATTGAAATATGGGGTCTTGTTTGTGGTTTTTGCTTTATGTTCGTTAGTTTTTGTGTTATGATTTTAGGTAAATATTTATTATTATTTTAAAAAATCGTTGCAAACCTGCTGTGCCTACATCCTATAGACTTAAATTAGTATTGCTGATGTAATAATTATTGATGTTAAGGAAAAAAAAAAAAAAGTTTCTACAATTCAAAAAAACCGGACCTTACTGATTGTATTGAATTACTCACTAAATTCACTGTAAGTTTGCCAATATGCCATCCAAAAGTTGCTATTGCTACGCTATCGATGTGAAATTAAAAGGGGTGTTTAAACAAAGAACTTGTTTTTTAAACTGATATATTTTTCATTAAATATTGTGATGTAGTTTTAGATATTGCACAGTGTTACGGAATCCTTCGTGTCCGAGTCATATTTTTTATTCTGCTACATTTTTGCCAATAACCACAAAGAATACGTTTTTTTTTATAAATGCTTAACAGATTTGTGTGAACTGTCTCTAAGAAACGGTGAAATATATCCGTGTCCACTTCCCCTAACAATGAGCAAGGGCTAATCAATTGAAACAATATTTGTGTGGGGTGCGATGCTGGCTACTGATAATATTTGGCTCACGGGCTGATTATGACGAAGTACTTTTGTCTAAGATTGCCTATTTTGGTGAAAGTTGGTGAATATTTTACAGTACAATTAATATTGGACATTAACCTATCGATCGCTTTGTTTTATGTTAATAGCCTCGCACCTAGCGCCCACCTCATAAGAAACTAACTTCAGGCGAATACGGTCTTGCAATTACATAAAAATGAAAAACAAACATAGATTTTCAGTCGTATAAACACGACTCTGGCGGCGCGGGCACGAAAACATTTGTCGTATTAATCCGACTGGGGCGGTTATAAGGTTAAAGCATGTATTGGTGGTGTATGGTAATATGGGGTGTCAGTGCACTTACAGTATTTTTGCTAGTTTCATGTTATTACAGACTGTGTACTGTGACTGTATATTTCGAGATTGGCAAAAATAAACCCGTTTGAGGAGGAATTTTCAAAAATTCTCCCTTTTTTCTATACTTTTTATTATGTAGATGTTTTATGACTTCCACGCACACCGTTCATGTATTAAAGAAATTTTGAAAATAGAACAAGAGAAAAGCTTTTTTAGTATGTAGGCTATATTGGATGTAGATTTTTTTTAATTTAAAATTTGTTCTTATTTTAAACCAAAAAAAATATACTGCATTATTACTAAAATAATATTAGTTGCACTAGTACTAAAATACTATCCGAACATGTTATATTGTTGTTGCTTATAAGTACCGGGCAATTTAAATTCAGGAAGAAAGCTAAGCATTAATTAAGTATGTATGTACAAATAATACTGAGTTCGTTCAATAATTTTAAAGTCACTTAATGCGGTAAGCGGCATTGTCCGAAAGGGTTACTGCTGCCCCGGAACATGAAGGGCTAAGGAAGGAACATGGATGGATTTAAGTCAGTAAGAATCTGACACTCCTTTCCTCTCCGCCCAGAGCGAGGAGTCATTTGATGATTTCCCAAACTCAAAAAAAAAGTCACTTTATTCAGATAAGCGTAGTATCTGTCGCTCCTTCCTCTAGACGGACCATCAACAACGACATTAAAAAGATGACTGGGTCAAACTGAATATGGTAGAATGACAGGGTGTTGTAGCGGCCTGAGAGAGGCCTATTCCCAGCAGTGGAATACGATAGGCTGAATTGATTGAAATGAGTTAAAAGGCATCCACGGTAGAGTCCACTTTTCAATAAAAAACCAAAGTTCTAAAGTGTGGAACTCTGTGCCAGGGTTGGTGTTCCCTTCTTCATATAACCCGTCTGCTTTCAAAGAAAGAGTGAACAGGTATCTTCTGGGTATAATCGCTGCATCGCTCTTGTAAATATGGGAGCACCATTTACTTATGACATAATTAAATTTACCTGCCATTGCTACGTGTGTTTTTTTTTCACCTTTTGTGGTGTAGTGTTTTTATTCTGGGTGTATCGTCTCCACATATAACGTTATAATGCATGTATATAAAACATTTTAAATGAGTAACGGTGGAGTTTTTTGCCCATTCTTCTCCATACGAAACTACCTCTTGGAAGGGACAACTAGAATCAATTCAATTTCTTGTTCATTTTGACGTTCAAAAGTGCCTGTCTTGTGCCTATTTGAAATAAATGATTTGACTTTGACATAATAGACCGCGTCCATCACTTTCCATCAGGCGTGATCAGGTTCCAGAGTAGTTCAATGGATATATTTTTTTTAGTTTCAGGTTGTATATTATATTAAGTAATTGTTTTAGTATGTAATAATTCCATTTGTGGAGCAGGCCCATTCGCAAATAAAATAAAAAAATATAAAAGTTGCGTGGAAAACCAGTTAATCATCCAGCAAAAACAACTTGAGCTTGCTACCTCATCTATTATTTGAGATATTCATACATCAAGGTTTCTTACTGTTGGACAGGGGTCAAGATATGGTCGAATTAATATTCATACGACAGGCCCAGGTGGTCGTCACTGACTGAGAAGGGTGGCCTTAAGGAGTGGTCAAGTTCTGCGAGTATGTGCGCAGATATGATGTAAGGAGGGCAGGTTTTATGCCTACACATTGAAAAAGCCTTTGTGAGGGATATGTGTTTTTAATTTGATGCTCTATAAAAACACATCGACAGTCGTTACGGGTCGTCAGAAGCCCAAAAATCTGACCGCCAGTCTTCCCAAGGGGCATCGTATTACCCAGTTACTGGGTTGTAGCGGCCTGGCGGCATTGTTTGTTAATGATTTTTTGCAGTAATTTTTTGAATCTAAGTATTAATGTCTTATAAGCGTTGGCAAATAAAATTATTTTTTAAATGGATCAATTATAGAAATGAGTGTAATCCATAAATTAATTATTATTTGGCAATACTCAAAATGCAGTAATTTTTTGAATCTATGTATTTACATATGTCTTATAAGCGTTGGCAAAAAACATATTTTTTCGATGGATCAATTATTGAAATGAGTGTAATCCATAAATTAATTATTATTTGGCAACACTCGCCCCCTATTATATAAGACTTAAACATAATTGGCGAAATGTGGGTGCAATGTAGGTAAGTACACCTTTGCCCAACCTTTTGGGGAAACAAGGCATCATGTTATGTGGGTTCAGTATACAAAGTCACTCAATCATATCTTCCAACTGGCCCTTGTAACATTTGACCCGTCTACCGCATTTCCCTACTCTCTGAGAGGGTAGGTGCCCAAGACAGTCGGGGTGCGGGTTCCGTCCCTCTTCTTATCTCTGCCCACGCCCGAGGTCCTGCCTGATGGATTAACTTCATTGTTCCACCGTTGCCGAGTGACGCGGAATTTATAATTATAGTGGCCCCTGTTTTATTTAGATTTACAACGATTTAATATGTATTGTTGGTGGAAGCTGAAATTATTGTGTTTTTTATGGCGTTTTCGTGTATTCAGGTCAATTGGGCAGTAATAAAAAGGAGATGGATTTGTGTACGAACGTAAACAAAGCAAATGAAGTATGTTTGTGGTTTTCTGTAGTTTCTGCCAACTTCAAAGGTGTGATTTTAGATGTAGGTTTGTAAAAAAGAGATTTGAATAAAAAAATATATTTTTTTGAAGAATTTGGAGGAGGCCTTTGCCCAGGCTGCAGTAAGACAGTAGAGACTAACAAAAAAAAGAAAGAACACTACAGGTATGTAGGTAGGTTTTTAGGTCAGAAAAGTGCACTTAAACCAGCAGATACTAAGGCTTAGTATGAGTAGCGGCTTCATTACTGAAAGACGCTCTAGATTGTCTATATAGAAAAACAATTGAAAAATGTCTTCAACGTTGCCAAAATCCAAATGAGGCAATTTCATCTTTACACAACTATTTAAAAAGAAACTGATGCGCCTTACCCAGCGTGAAGATTATCTACACAAAACTTAGCAGAGATTCCAAATAATAATCCATAAATCTAAACACAGCAAGCAATAATTAATAATTTCCTCAGCACTACTTATACAAACTCGATGGTTTCAATATTTGTCCTGGTCAGTTTGACCGTCTACCTGAGTACCTACTTGAAGGGGCTGACCCTTATCAAAGCAAACTAAATTAACTGCTTCTAACATCTTGGCCGAGTTATTGTTAGGACTTCGGGCCACGCTCGGGTCCGCTCGGCTGTTTCAAATTTGAAAAACAAACGTTCGAAATACGGTACGTATGCAAATAATAACGGTAAACTAATTAGGGGGGTGGGGGGAGGGTTCGGACGTCTTCGGACGTCTTCGGAGGCAGGGAATATGATCACGTCAGCTGTGATTTGAAAGCAGTTTTGGTATCTATTGAATATTTGATGGCGAACGTGGTCAAGTAGAGATGTCAGAAAAATTAAGATTGAAAGTTGTTGGACTATACAGGGTTATTTTTAAAACACCAGAAACCTCTTAAGAGGTCATTGTACTCATCATTATGAACAACTTATACTATGGGACAAAACCTGAAATCGCAAAAAAAAAATCTGCTGTTCCCTACATTTATGTTCGTATAACTCGTCAAAATGTAAGGAACAGCTGATTTTTTTTTCGCGATTTCAGGTTTTGTCCCATAGTAAAAGTTGTTCATAATGATGAGTACAATGACCTCTTAAGAGGTTTCTGGTGTTTTACAAATAACCCTGTATATGATTTACGGTGTCTTGTTCCATTTCTGAAAGACAGTAATGGTCAATCTTATATATATAACTCTTCTGTGCGTGTGTATGTCACTGAACTCCTCCTAAACGGCTGGACCGATTTTAATGAAATTTGTTGTGTGTGTTACAGTGGCCTTGAGGATGGTTTAGATTAAAAAAAAAAAAAAAAATTAAAAAAAAAATTATGAGGCGGCACGAAGTTCGCAGGGACAGCTAGTATCCTAATATTATAAACGTGAAAGTTTCAAGTGAAGATGTTTGTTATTCTTTTCCGCAAAAACTCCTGTATGGATTTGAATGAAATTGGGCAGACAGATAGTTTATGTCATGGATTAACATATAGGATACTTTTTATCCTAGTGGTATGTTGGCATGGGATAATTTACGACATCCACGTGTGAGAAGCCGCTGGCAAAAGCTAGTTTTCAATAAATTGAAAAGTTCTTTTATTCAAACGAAACAACTATTAAACAGCTTCAATACAAAACATAGAAATAACTAAACAATATTGCAGCCCACAATGCTGGTCAAAGAAAACTACAATAATATGATACATAACAGTGTAAATAATTGCTAAAATTACAAATTTTCGTGTTTTTTTTTTAAGACAAATGCTTTATATACGGAAAATGACTGCGTGGCCTACTCAGTAAAGTTTCATAGTAATGACTATTTAAAAAAAAAACAGAAATACTTTGTAAACAACACTTATGGAACTCCTCACACTAATTATTTTCAAGAACTCGCAAGTCGAAAAATAAAAAAACAAACGAACATCTACCCTCTATCGTTGACTCGTAAAAACGCGTTGTCATTGTACATCCACAAACGAGTGGCCGCAATTTCCTTAGGAAAGCACTAAGTCATCCTTTAACCACACATGTCACGCCAAACGCGTTCTTAGAGGGTTCGAAATAAGGGTGAAAGTGAAGAATGTCTACGATTGGGATACATGGGATGTTATTTGGCACAGCTTGTGCGGATAGTAGCCAGCTGTTTCAGTGAAATGGCAGGCAAGAATCAAGGAAAGTCGAAGAAATACCATTTAATGAGCCTCTGCTCAGTCTAGCAATAATACTACTTAACAGTGGGTAAGAGATGGAGCTATACGTTCTGTATAGCTCTGTCTCATTCTTACACTGAGGTAATTTTTTAAATAATGCTGCTAATGAGGGGGTCGTTCAGTCACGAAGGTAAAAATTGTCATCACTATCCAGATTTTAAGATCGCTTCGACGATTACTAAACAAAGTGACGATTATACATTATCAATTTCATTAATATGCACGGTCGCCAACACATCAACTTACACCAAACTGTCAAATTTCTCCAAATGATTTTAAACCTTAAAACGTTTTCAGTTTAGTTCCAAATTGAATGAGAATATTTGTCAGTCTGTGGTAATTTGATATGCTGGCAACTATGAGGCGATAGATCGTTGCACATTATAAAATTGCAACAATTCTTGCGAACTCGATACAAAAAATTCAAGAGTGAGAGTTTAAGATTTGCTCAGTAGGTCAAGATGCCATGCTGCACAGGATTCAGCACCCTATGTTTCCACTGAAAGGGTAGGGTGTGCTGTGGCATAAATGATCACCGGCCAACACTGACGAAGACAAATGACACCCGATGCCGAAGTTATACTGAGATAAGGTAGGCTCCTTAAATTAGCCACGCTCACTTCAAACGTCTGTGTATTTTTCACTGTCTTAAAGCGAAAGGGTTCGCCCATTAGTTTCAGGGATAGTGAAGGTTTTATTGAGTTGGGGCTGTATGATACCTAATAGTGTTGTCTCAAGTTCATTTAGAAGTCAATGAAGAACGTATGATGTCTTTTTTTTTAGGTTTCGTAATCATTAAATGAATCCTCTCGCTCTGGGTGGAGCGGAAGGGAGTGTCAAACTCTTACGGACTAAAACCCATCCATGTTCCTTCCTTAGCCCTTTTGTGTTCCGGGGCAACGGTAACCATCATCATCAACATTCTCCTGCCCTTACCCCACTTTATTTAGGGTCGGCGAAACATGTCTCTTTCTTCCATACTTCTCTATTAGTCATCATTTCGGTAGTCACTCCCTTTCTAGCCATATCATCTTTAACACAATCCATCCATCGTTCCTTTGGTCTCCCTCTACTTGTACAGACGCCAGCACATCAAGCTATCCCTAACTGTCAAATTTTCGCAATTAAAAATGAACCTTATGTCTTTGCAATAAAGTTGAAATACTATCAAAGAAATTTGACAGATTGTGGTAACTTGATGTGCTGGCCTCTGTACCTATAGCCATCGGCAGCGGTAACCCACGAGCTTATTATTACCGAATGTATAAAAAGAGTATTTAAACTAGTATTTTATTCCATCTAATAGACAAAGGTAAACTACGACAACGCTGTCAGCATGTGGGGTATTTGAATTCAATGTTCTTGGCATTTTTTAGCCACCTTTGCTACTTTTCTTGTTCAAGTAAAGTACTATGACAGGGTCATATCTAAAACCTGGGGCCCAATCCTGTAACTTTGAGTTAAGCATCATCATTGATACCATCAGCACACTACAGACATTATGTTAGGTAATGTAAAAGTGACCATAAATAATTTGTAGAATGCCAAATGTCAATGATTAGTCTATTGAGACACTACTTATATACTACCGACGCACTATTGACAGGTTGGTCTGATTTTCGTGTGGTTAGTGACTAAGTTTTTATGCTGTCCATGGGCCTCTGACTTAGCTTCACATGCTGTTGAGAAATACCTCTCAGACATGGTTTCCTCTCGATGTTTTCCTTCACCGATTTATATGCAAGTGATAATTTATACAATACGCACATGAATCAGTAAATTCAGAGGTGCGTGTCTTGAGTTCGAACTCGAGACTATGACTTGGCGGTCTGATGGTCACACTACTAGGCGATCACTGCTGTGTTCACATATTCTTACGTCATGATTTTGTTGTGTTCAGCCCTAAATATCAAATTTAGAAAACTGAAGTGAAGTGAGATTGATATGAGCTATCAATAGTATCAACCCCAAGCATCAGATGGTTCGAACTCGAGACCTATGACTTGGCAGTCCGACGGTCACGCCACTAGGCTATCACTGCTGGTTGCGTACAATTTGGTTATATAGCAACATTAACCACTCCTTACAATTAGCACTGTTTTGTAAATCACGGCAAACATAAGCAAAATCTAAGATAAAGAGAACAAACATGAGTCCAGAATGTTGTTTATCTTGCACCACATTATATCGTGGCAAAGTTTACACAAATCACCTCAGTGACCACATAAGGCATGGCGCAAACAGGGCCCGCTCTGTAATTGTCCGAAAATTAGCTACGACCGCATATAAATACGTTAAGATAATCTAGTTAAATGTTTGGTGTGAGTTATGAGAATATAGCGACGATGTATTACTTTAATAAAAAATTCAATCAATCTTCCTAGCCTTTTCCCAATTACGTTGGGGTCGGCTTCCAGTCTAACCGAATGCAGATGAATATTTAACACGGAGCGACAGCCTATCTGACCTCAACAACCCGGTAAATGAGTAATGTTATTAACCCTTTGGTAAGACTGAATATCAGACTATCGGGCTTTTGATGACCCGTAACGATTGCCAAAGATCCACAAATCACAGCCGGGACCAACGGCTTAGCGTGCTTTCCAAGGCACGGAGGAGTCTCGGTATGTAAAGATGGTCACCTATTCACGGACCAACCCCAGCAAGCGTAGCTTTACCTGATGGATCGACCCGAGCTGCTGTTATTTATTAGCTTCGAGCTCGTCGTTATTAAGACCTAAAAAAACGTAATTTGTCGTTACTGACTGATTATTGACATACTTACTTATGAAAACCTCTAGGAAATATCCTGTCTGAAGACCTAATAAGCTGAAATTATACATAAATAACCAACAAAACGGAACATGCGTGTTTTCTCAAATCAACGTCTTACTTTGAAAAATGACTTCAATTCTTTGGCCCATTCAAATCCACCTACCCCAAAAATCAACGCTTCCGCTCATGACATGTACCACAACACAAGCACACAGAGCGGGCGGCAACTCAAATAGCAAGTAGGATCTAGGTGGAGGTACGACTGTACAAGGATAAGTCGTGGGGCAGTGTTTTCCAATTTGAAATGGGTAAGTTGAGTGTCCAGTTGCAGGGCTAGGAATGGATAGAAGTGGTTATTTACTATTTTCTAATAGCACCTGTAAATTTGCTTGGGTGAACTTGGTTTAAACAAAAAAATATGTTTTGATGTCCTTTGCTTTGTAAGTGCATTAAAAAAAAGTTGATTAAGTGATAATATTTTGACTTTTCTGTTTTGATTTTCAGGAAATTTGAATTTTCTTTTTTTGGAATTTGAAGGTTACTGTCGCTGTCGGGTTATATCAAATCAAATGTCATATTATGACATTTAAGACCAATTTTGTAAGTCAGGATTTCATGAAATTATGACATTCTTTATTTGAAATAGCTGTAGAACCTACTTCGTTAATACCTACCTGATTTTAAATGTTCAAATATTCCATTTTCAAATATGTAGTCCCGTTCCACTTCTATAATAAATACTTTATGTGATATTTTTCTTCTACAAAAATAATATCAGCCGAAGTAACTACCTCATCAAGTACATCTTGTCACTCACATTTCACTACCTCATTTGCCTCATGAAGGATACACCAGGATACTCTCTCTCCGTACATAGGTCTATGCGAAGAGGCCATGTTCCTTAAATCTTAGTACCCGCACCTCAGGGTACCGCGGCAGAAGACGTCTCACACTCTTCAACGATAAGGGGGCACCTGAAACTGTGACACTAATTCTCTGGAGGTATGTATGTTTAGAAGTCATTTTAAAAAGGTTATTGGCAAAAAAAGCGAATGAAATATCAATACGAGAAAAAAAAAATATTTTTAACTCGTATAGTTATTTGTTTGAGGTTAATTAATAGATTTAGCTTACCCAAAAAATATGTTTATCTGTAGAACACAAACAATATATCACTTACTTACAAACATGGGCATGCGCTTGTAAATACTTTTATTTTTCCTTCTTCTTCTTCTTTGCTACTCAATCAATTTCTCGTAACCTAGTCAGAAATCTTTTACATAATATCTTTAGCCCAGTAAGAAATCTTTAAACCTTTTACATAATATCTTTAGAGTCTATATATATATTTTTTTTGTACAGAACTAAAATTGCTTCACAATTTTATCCATATTTTTGCGAGCTAGAGGACAGTTCTGCATTCGACACTCACATTGTGGTATTAATGCTAAATATAACATTTAACAATTTTACCTGTTAAAACTTTCCAAAATACTAAACATAACACTTACCGCACTATCCTCTCCCCCCGTCGATCTAACCCCACTGACCACCACCCGAGGTCAAGGGGTGGCGGGGGTAGGGGGGTGGTCAAGGAGTTGCCAGCTCATCCCGGGTTCCAATACATTTCATATTCCGTTGACAGAGGCACAATAATAACGCGGTCCGCCCGTGTAAAAGCAAGACATAGTTGATGTACCAGGATCCAAGTTTTACTGGAAAAGATTAGGAATTCCATACAATCATCATAATCTATACATAAAGTCCCATTCAAATAGATGGACAGATTTTAACACAGCGTCAGTAGCGTCTCACTAAAGATACCCAAGCAAAAAAAAAACACTGATTTAAGTGAAGTGGATGTAAGAGTGGGTGGAAGTTTGTTTAAAAAGTAACAATATTGTCGTGGATGGAACCGCGGGCTGCGCTAAGGTAGCCTGTGACATAAGTCAATTTAAATTTTCTCCCGAATGTTATTTTCATCAACAGCCGCACGGGTCGATCCATCAGGTTAAGCTACGTTTGTTGGGCTTGTGGGTGACCATCTTTACATACCGAGACTCCTCCGTGCCTCAGAAAGAACGTTAAGCCGTTGGTCCCGGCTGTAATTTGTGCATCTTTGACAATCGTTACGGGTCGTCAGAAGCCCGAAAATCTGACAGCCAGCCTTACTGAGGTCAGATAGGCAGTTGCTCCATGTAAAATTCTGGTATTCAGCTGCATCCGGTTAAACTGGAAGCTGACCCCAACATAGTTGGGAAAAGGCTAGCCAGATGATGATGATGTTATTTTGATAAACATACAACATAATATTGACCTGCAACTTGCAAAAAACATAAGAAATCTTGAATTCCACGAGCTATTGTACAGTTTTCCCTAATTAATTTAAGTTACATGAGAAAGGTGGATAGTGTTAGAAATGTCATATGAAATAACTAAAGTCAAAAGGAATTACAACAGTCCAAATTAGGTAGAAAATAGATAAGTGCCTCATTATATTTTTTTTAGTGCATAGTCTTCTTCTTCTTTTGTCAGTTTTTCTTCTGCCCATGGGCCTTTGACTTAGCTTCACATGCTGTTGAGAAATATCTCTTAGACATGCTGGTTTCCACACGATGTTTTCCTTCACCGATTATTTGACAATACGCACATGAATCCGTAAAAAAAGAGGTGCGTGCCTTGCATAGTTACTTGCACTGATAAACTTTCTATGTTGATCAAGTTCCTAAGGGAATTTCCAGCCCCATAATTATTATCTCCTTTATGTAATTTAAATAATTAAAATTTATTCACAGTCGCAAGCATTCCTGCTAAGCATGAGGTCATGGGTTCGATTCAGCCACGTGACGACTCCCGGCCACCGTAGGCGCGGGCCTGCGGACGGTGAGTAATGGGTGACTCACCGTCCGATCAGCACCAGACCCGTGCCGTACGGCGCGTATATGTTCCACGCGCGCCTCAAAGAGATGTCAGCATATGAAGGGGCCCCTCAGGGCCAAGCCTGCCGGGTAAGCGGGATTGTCCGAAAGGGTTACCGCTACCCCGGAACATAAAGGGCTACGGAAGGAACATGGATGGGTTTTAGTCAGTAAGAGTCTGACACTCCCTTCCGCTCCACCCAGAGCGGGAGCAGTCATTGGATGATTTCCCAGCCTTAAAAAAAATAAAAAAAAAAATGGGTTCGATTCCCAAGGCGCGCAAAGTGTTCGAATTGGCTCACAGTCCGATGTAATAGGGAATTACATGGGACTTAAATATAACTGGCGAAATCTAGGTGTAGCTACTATGGGTACACCTCTGCTTAACCCTTAAAGAAATAAGACTTGACCGTGACGTTACGTCAATATTTTTTTAAAAGGTTTCTTGCCTTCTCTTCTATTTGCAAAATTACATGTCACATGTCAAATGTCATTTAGAATCTGACGTTAGTGGCCATGTTAGTTTATGCAAAAAATATTTTGAATAGACCACAAAATTATTTAATTGCTTACAAAAACAAATTAATTTGAGCAATTCTCTTTGATGAAGAAAGTCGGTTTAAAAAAACATCTCCTAACTATTCATTCCAGTATCTGTACATCCTCAAATAGCCAATAGTTAGACATAGTTGAATTTGAAGACGTCCGGAATTTACGAGTGGCCCCTACCTTATGGGTGTCCAGCCATAGAATGTTCTAAATTCACAAGACGATAGCCTAGCAACGGATGTCTTACATAACTGCTACCTGGAGATCCGGAGTAATTTCACTACAATGTATCGATGAATCTGTTCCGAGTCTAGTCGCTTAGAATGCTTGGATAATATTGTTAAAGGTAGGGTTTCATAGGAGAGTGGTTCCGTCATATTTTAATGGACGTCATGTAATGTCATATTTACCAGAATTGGACTGTTGCTTGACTGTTCAGTGATTTCTAAGGACACTATTTTTTTGCGATGTCCAGAATTTTTTGTATAACATCATTACCTCTTTGGATGCTCTCATTTTTGAAAATGGAATGCTTAGTTGTTGCGACTTCGACGTTTGTGTAGTAAAAACGTGGTAAAGAAGTGGCGAATCTATCACCACAAATTGTATTAGCTTAGCTGTGTCTTTCTTCATTTAGTGAAAAAAATATACAACATTACAGACAGATATCCAAGTCGAAGTATAGCACAGGTTTTCAATAAAAAAAAACATGAATGTAATTACCGAAAGGAGGTCTCACCGTATTGACAAACTAACCAGTATTATATTATACCAATTCGGAATTTATCAGAGTTCCAAATTCAAATTGCCATTCTTAAACATTGCAAAACCATTGCAATCAAAATTCAAAATCCGAACACCCTAAATCGGATCCTTAGTGCCATTGTCCGTGTCTACGTAGACTGTCCGCACCGTTCGCCTGCTGTCCGGGTGTCCGGGCATCTTGGCCGTGTGATTGAGTTATACAAGTGTGTGATGAATTTTGATTTCAATTTACATTTAGCTGCAAGTTTCGTATTCTGTTTGGTTGGGTTTCTAAGGTTCTAAGTTGAACTGGACCCATAAGTTTAAGTAATGCATAATGCTACCAATGACCTGTGACAGCGTGAATGAAGAAACAGAGAAAGATTTTGACGTTATTTTTCAAGTAAGTTGATTCAAAAATCTACCTGTTGGTCTATAAAAATCTCACCATGAAAACTAAGGTAAAGTGAGCATGAATATGCGGCTAAACTTTGCATTACAGGACTGGGATTTGAAAGTTCATATGTTTTTTGTAGATAGTACTCATAAATAGAAAGCAAGCACACAGTTTTTCTTGATGCGAAAATTCACGGTTTACGAGATATGATTTTTAAGTTTCCATACAAATTCAATTTTTAGGTTAGATAAATTACGATGGTAGACGTCAATTTGTCATTTCACGTTCCGTTTACAGTAAAGGTGTATTTTATTTGACCAAATGTCTTTTTTTTTACTAAATATTATGCAATTACATAGACTTTTTTACACAAAAAATAACGAGTTTTTGTTTACACTTGGAACGGAACGCAAAGTTGCCTCTTGTTTACCGCGTTTTTTTGTGTTGCTGTCAGTGTCAGTCATCGTTTGTTGCACTTGCAGTTGAGATCGTTTTACGTACTCCTGTAAGCCTTACGTTTGACTACCATGGCGTCTCCGAAGCCCTATGCTTCTGTGTCTGAAGAGTGTAGTGAAGTGCAAGTGTTGTGAATATCCGAAAAATACCCAAAACCGACCAACCAGACTACGCTTTTTGAGCAACTTTTGGGTGTTTTGAGGTTAGGTTAGGAAAAGTCATTTTTCTCGGAAATGGTGAGTTACCTTATCATGGGAGTGATGCCAGAGTGGAGGGGGGCACCCCCCGCAGGTACAAGGGGAGATATAGGATGGCGTTGTGTGAAATGTTCAAGGATATTTATTATTTTATTTTATATTTATTTCGATGGGTTTTCTTAAAAAAAAATTAAATGTGTAAAAGGTGATTTATCTCCTTAACTTCATCCCAAAACATGTATTTTCATTATACCATAATATCAAACTATCCAACAAAAAAAAACCAAAATTCAGCATAGTACAATTATCTACACAACCATCAATATCGACGTCACAACTTCGTCTACCAACAGACACACTGCCAACCACACAGACACACTACCAACCACACAGCACAGTGTTACCAACCTAACAAAATCATTGTCACCGATAACGTCCACCGTCCGCCAAAACTATAAGCTACCATTTGAATACCGCTGTCTTTAACTCCAAATATACAGATAGATTTATTAATAACCACGGGGGCAGGGAGGCACCCAACTATGCCTTAGGGGCCGTAGGGAGGCAAAACTTGGCTTACGTTGGTCCTGCACCGGACAGGAGTGGTCATAACTAAGATATTTTGACCGTCAAGCAATTTCTTGGCTGTATAACATCACAGCGTGTTGCCAAATTGTTGTTGGAGATTTTAACGCTATAATTAATACTGTAATAATATGATTGGTTTGGTTAGGATGTTGGATTTAGGTGTTTGTTTATTGTTGTGTGCTGTTTTAAGCTAGGCTTGATTATGTACTGTGATAACAAAAGTGTTGAAAAGTTGAAAGACTTACTTGACTTATCCGATATTATTTTTATTTGTTTGTTTTATAATAAAACAAGCTGCTGCCAGCGGCTTCGCCCGCGTGTGTTAATTCAGGTCATAAACTACCTCTATGTTGAATTATATCCAGATCTGTTCAGCCGTTTGAGCGTAAAGGACAGATAAATATACAAACTCACACACACACTCACAAACTTACGCCTTTGTAATATTCTCTTTGTATTGCTTTAAGAAAGCGTCATAGAAATATAGAACGAATTAGACTCTATTCAAGAGAAGCTACAAAAATATAAATGGTCACAATTACCTAGCAGAAAATCCTTTTTTCAATTTAAATTTATGAAACCTTCATCAAAGTAATAATCAATATTAAAATCAAACATCATTTTTCTATGCCAAAACATGACAACAACCATTGTAATACAATACGAAAAAAATCCAAAAATAAAATAAAACAATAATTTTCTTACACAACACCCTGTATAACATCTCAGGCCACCAAAGCCAGTTGAATACGATTGTAACTACAAACGTCTGTGTATGGGATGATATTAAATTCCATCTGACCGAAACTGGGCGCTAATTTATATAATATGCTAATTCGGTAGAGTTTCTCTTAATGTTGGTACCCTTAGAGGTATATATGACTAGGATGGTTGGGTTGGTAGCTTAATTACCTACCTTTATGATTTAAATTGTGGGGTTTGATGTGGATTTTATATGTACTAAATTTCCAAAAAATGTTTTATGAGTTTTATTTTTATATCAGCGGTGCTTATTGGTAGCGACTAAGACTTACAAATTGTAGGCCCTTTTTTTTTTTAAGGCTGGGAAATCATCCAATTACTGCACCCGCTCTGGGTGGAGCGGAAGGGAGTGTCAGACTCTTACTGACAAAAACCCATCCATGTTCCTTTCGTAGCCCTTTATGTTCCAGGGTAGCGGTAACCCTTTCGGACAATCCCGCTTAATTGTAGGCCCTGGGTTCAAACCCAAAAAGGTGCTTTATTCTGCGTAAATAAATTCATCATCACTGCTCTTAAAAGTGAAGAAACCAGCAGGTCCTAGAAACAAAATTCGGATATAAATGTGACATCTATCCAGACAGGGCCCGCGTGGTGGATCGTGGAGGTTACAGCTCACTCCGTCTCGAAGAGCTGGCCTGTGTCCCAGCACTGGGAACATAATAGGCTGATTACGGTATAGTTAATTTTAATAAAAACTGTGTAACATGGTTAATAACATCATCCGTCGTGCTCTTGTCACCGCCGAGGTGCCAGCTGTTTTAGAATCTAAGGGCTTGGTACGCGATGATGGGAAGAGACCAGACGAATGACACTGATGCCTTGGAAGGTGAGTAGGCCTTCGGTGTGGGAACGTGTGTCGACACCCTTGCGCTATTCCACCTTTCTAGTACGGCAGGCTGTGCTGGAGCAGCCGCTGCAGGTGCAGAAAACCTCAAACGGCGCAAATACTCCAACCTTATTGGGACTTACATGTTCGAGCCGTTTGGGGTTGAAACACTAAGGCCATGGGGTCCGAGTGCACACTATGTTTTCCGAGACATCGCCAAGCGATTGATCGACTCTTCACGTGACCAGAGGGCTGGCCTATTTTTTGGTCAAAGAATCAGCATTGCTATACACCGCGGCAATGCTGCCAGCCTTTTGGGAACTTTTCCTGTTGACAGCGATGAGGACGAATTTTTTGATGCTCTTTGATTATATACTTAATATTTCTGTATATATTACTATGAATATTTAGCTTTTAAATGTAAATATGATTATATTGGTGGAGCTTGATTAAATAATTAATTGACATAATTACATGGTTAATACAGTGTGTTGAATTGTGGCATGACAACACTCCTTTGTAGATTCTATACTGAGTTGAGACGAAGCGCGCCGCCACCCGTTTTACCTAAGTATTTTTATTATTATGATAAAGCAAAAAATACACGTGTCTTATATTTTTTAATTATCTGACTGACGAACTAAATATAATTTATTTTCTTTTACTCTGTCATCATCCCTCAATCTGCCTAGTCTTTCAGCGACTATGTTGTGGTCGGATCACAGTCTAACCGGATGCAGCTGTATACCAGTGTTTTACATGAAGTGACTGCCTATCTGACCTCCATAACCCAGTGACTGGGTAATACGATACCTCTTGGTAAGACTGGCTGTCAGACTTTCGGGTTTTTGTCTACCCGTAACGACTGTCGAAAGTTTACGAATGACAGCCGGAACCGACGGCCTAACGTGATTTCCGAGTCACGGAGGAGTCCCGATAACCTAACCTACTTATGTAAGCACCATTGTTACTAACACAAAAATACTAACAAAAGTATGGACCTTGGTCTGAAATAAAGTTTTATTATTATTATTATTATTATAAATATGAAGATGGTCACCCATCCCCGGCCAACCCCGGCAAGCGTAGCTTAACCTAATGTATTGATCTGTGCGGCTGTTATTAGATACTTAGACATGAGCTCCTCGGTCATCATCCCTATTGGAGATAATTTGGATATTAGAAAGTCAGGAATGGCTGAATGAATTCAAATTCATGATGCATATTGCTAATGTGGTAACCGCTGAACATTTCTTAATAATTTGTGATGAAACGGAGAACGCAGTTGTTTTATATTATCTGCAGCAACGATAACAACTGATTACAAAAAACAATAATAGCTACAACGTTGTAGTCACGTGCAAAAATTAGTATAAAGCTAATTTCAAAAGTGGTTTTCTCCTTAATGATTGAATGAAATAGTATGTTATCACATACATTCCATTTTTAACACCGTGATTCAGTATTAGGTATTTTACGAGAAAATCGTTAATTAATACGAGTATTGCTAGGTGTTTACATATTAGTGCTCGTGACTGTACCAAAAAATAATCGATTTATATTTTTGAAGAAAGAATGAACCTGCCCAGACAATAAAATTGATTATCGATTCGTGTCGACTCGATTTCAAAAATTGTTGATCGAACAATTCATTTTTTCAGCGATTCGGATTGTCAAGAACGCCAATTTATTGTCAACTAGTATGGAAATATTGATCGAGTTTCTTTACACAATTTGACATTGCGATCGAAAACACATCACAATCACTTGCCATTTCGAAAGCTTATCCCAATTCCTAACATTTCTGATTTATCTTATTTCGTTATCGTTAATTAAAATGTGACTTTGTCTAGGCCCTTATTTTTTTACTTTAGAGAAAATACTTTTTGTTTAAATGAAACAAACATATGAGTACGAATTCCATTAAAATAATTGGGTATTTGAAAGAGTAGTCAATAACGTTACTGTTTATGAACTGTCAAAACGCAGAATTTGTACGTGATTTGTTTAAAATATAACAATGTGACGTCACTGATTTTTCACATAATATTAAATTTCTGTACGGTGATGGCAGTTTTTAAGAAGAGCGGTCTTTATCTATGTGATTTCATATTTATTTTTGACCGTTTCAAATAGTCGATTGAAAAACCTGTAACTTCACACAAATAACTGCATACCTTCTGAAATTCACGTCTTTTAAGACCGTCACCTCTAACTTCAAGTTCCAAGGAGCCAGTCTAAGTTTCCCCGGACACACGCTAGCATACAGCTTAAGATCCTTGTACTTAAAACTTTAACATGGCATTTAGGACACTTGACTGATCGGCGCCAACTTAACCTTAAATTAAGTAATTTGTACACTTAACTACAGTTTGGAGGTTCTTACTTACGCTGTTTAAGTTGGTGATAGAGTTGAGAATGATTAGAGGTGATTAGGTTGTAAGGCCGATTGGTTGGCGTTTCGATTGCAGTCGGTTTATTCTGTACTTGCTACTGCCCGCGGGTTCGCGAGTTCGTGGATGACGGAAATTGCATGTTATCTATATATAAAGCTTCCTCTTGAATCACTCTATCTACCTATTAAAAAAAACTGCATCAAAATCCGTTGTGTAGTTTTAAAGATCTACATACATACAAACACTAAGACAGCAGAAGCGACTTTACTTTGTACAGAGGCCAGCACATCAAGTTACCACAATCTGTCAAATTTCTTTGATAGTATTTCAACTTTATTGCAAAGACATAAGGTTCATTTTTAATTGAGAAAATTTGACAGTTAGGGATAGCTTGATGTGCTGGCGTCTGTACTATGTAGTGATAAGTCTTAGTGTGAAACTTTAGGTCGAAGCAGCTTTTATGGATTTACACTATCAAACAAATAATTAATTGCGATTTGCCATTTCAGCGTATAATGTTCCCACTGCTGGGACACTGGCCTCGTCTCTGAGAGAGGGAGTGGGCTTAGTGCGAATTGGTGGATGTCACATGTCTTCGAATTTATGGTTCTACGACATTTCGGTTTCCTCGCGATGTTTTCCTTCACCGTTTTGAGAGCAGTGGTGATGAAATTAAATACACAAAATAAAAACATATTGTTAATTGTTATAATCTCTCCTTCTTTCCTTGTGGTTAGTAACTAACCTGGTGTCAGAGTTTTAATGCTGCCCATGGGCCTCTGACTTAGCATCGCATGCTGTTGAGAAATATCTCTTGGGCATGCCGGTTTTCTTACGATGTTTTCCTTCACCGATTGTGTTTATTAATGTAATTTATTTAAAAAATCCCTTTGTTTTATTTTTGTTGTTTTATGTGGCGGCACTGGAAATACATAACCTCTGAAAAGGTCAGCTGTCTATCTATAACGGTTCATGAGATACAGCCCGCTGACAGATATACGGACGGACAGACGGACAGCGGAGGCTTAGTAATAATAATAGGGTTTCGCATGGTACCCTTCGAGTACGGAGCCATAAGAACATGAAAATGTCACAGGTAGACACACCTACAGTGCCGCCATTGTATCTACACACATCCTACTTTTTGGCCTCGTCTTCTCTACAGGCCTTCCTAGGTCTATATCCAGAGTCAATTTGGACAAGAGTGATAGCCAGGCCGGCCTCGAGTGGGCCTCACTAACGACTTTCACTTGCCCGCTTCAGGTGCCAATCTCTCGTTACCGATCATCCGCTTTATATGGATTTGTTACGTGAAATAGTTTGAGGTTACTAAATGGTTTATGATGAAAATATGTTAGTCAATGGCGTATTGGTAGACGCTGGACGAGGCTGATAGTAGGGCCAGGAAACTCATTATTCTAATTAATTTTTTTATTTATTTTTGTTAGGTTCACCAATAATTGATTACACTAATACAAACACATAATACTTTTTTTTTAAGTAAAATAATAGTGCATGTTTTACTTATAGGTAAACACATCATGCATAACACAATAAATCACTGAAATAAGCTAACTTACTTAGTAATAAACGCAAACATTAAAAGAAAATATAAATTGGTAAGTAACATGATTAAAATTTCAAATTATATTATATTTTGATTTATTATTTCGATAAAAAATATATAAAATTGGTAAAGGCAAAGGTAAAATTTGCAATATAACATTGGTAAAATTAAATATTTTTGGCATTAAAACCTAATTAAACCATTTAGAGGCATTATTTATTTATCAAGGAGTCGGAAAGTTGAAGCTTGTTCACCAAAAAGAGAACTATGCCCAGGAATGGATAAAGCTGGATTGTGATGGTGATAATGATGTCAATAAGAGAAAAATTTGGCGTTTAGTTTTCGGTACAGGTAAAAACTCTTTGCCGGAGTCTATAGGTACAGTCGCCAGCACATCAAGTTAACACAAACTGTCACATCTATTCAATCAATTTTGATCTTAACGAGCAACGTTTTAAGGTTTAAAATCATTTGGAGAAATTTGACAGTTAACTACAACGTGATGCGCTGATTTTCCATCCTCAAAAAAAGGGCTGTTGTACACCTCCGGGTATTTGATTTGAATAAAACCTATTGAATATGACTAGGTGCCTTGAAACTATAAGAAGCAAAAATTGTATTAATCCCCGTTGGGTTTTTTAATAATTTCGTGGTATTGAAGCCATTATAATACTGTGTATTTGATTAGGTTCTGTTGGCTGATATTAATATGTAGGTACCTTTTACCATTTACCACGAGAATATAAATAAAAACCACTCTATGAATACGACACTTCTTCTTAGTGTGGTTAGTGACTTTTTTTTTTTTTTTTAAGGCTGGGAAATCATCCAATGACTGCTCCCGCTCTGGGTGGAGCGGAAGGGAGTGTCAGACTCTTACTGACTAAAACCCATCCATGTTCCTTCCGTAGCCCTTTATGTTCCGGGGTAGCGGTAACCCTTTCGGACAATCCCGCTTACCCGGCAGGCTTGGCCCTGAGGGGCCCCTTCATATGCTGACATCTCTTTGAGGCGCGCGTGGAACATATACGCGCCGTACGGCACGGGTCTGGTGCTGATCGGACGGTGAGTCACCCATTACTCACCGCCCGCAGGCCCGCGCCTACGGTGGCCGGGAGTCGTCACGTGGCTCCCGACGCCCGGAGCGTCTCCCGCGGCGGCTGGGACGGGAGGACCTTTCTCTCTCCCATCCCGCCACCTCCTTCGCGAGCATAACTTTTTCGCAGAAGGAGGTGACTGGTTAGTGACTAACCTGGTGTTAGAGTTTTTACGCCGCCCATGGGCCTCTGACATAGCTTCACATGCTATTGAAAAATATCTCTCAGACATGCCGGTTTCCTCACGATATTTTCCTTCATTGATTTTTAAGCAAGTGATTATTATACAATACGCACATGAATTCGAAAAATCAGAGATGCGTGCCTTAGGTTCTAACTCGAGAACTATGACTTGGCAGTCCGACGGTGACACCACTAGGCTACCACTGCTTTCCAGGATTAACCTTTTTTATAATTTATTTATTATTTTAGTCACTTAATATTTACATACCTAAAAAGACATAAAATATTAATAATAACTATGTACAAGTATATAAAACGGGTGTGAAAAATATTCAAAGGGCATCAAAAAATTCGTCCACATCGCTGTCAACGGGAGAAGTTCCCAAAAGGCTGGCAGCTGACATATGTTGCCAGCCTTTTGGGAACTTCTCATGCATTTCACAATATTTAAGTAAACACCGTGGGGCCTACTTAATAGGTGTGCACTTGAATCATACTTTAACATTAATGAGGTTATGATTATCTACCACCATTTGTTATGTTTGCTACTTCAAACCTTACATACAGGGTATTTTATAGTTAATACGAGTACCTACTTACTTTACGGAGATTTAAACAGCAATTGCGTTTAAATTATTTGCAGGTTTTCCTGTCAATAGACTGATGAGTATAGGTGATGTTTATGCTTGGGAAATTTTCAGAAGCAATCTGGTATTGGATCAGCCTGGTCAAAGCCAAAAGGCTCGTGCCCTAATGAAAACGAAAATCGTTTATTATCAGGCGTCGAAAGCCCTTAGCGTATTAGTATTCCCAAAAAAAAAACCATAAAAACTATGTCAGTAGTAACGCTCAAGCACACATAAGTACACAGGCCAGCACATCAGCTATCCCTAACTGTAAAATTTTCTGAATTAAAAATGAACTTTTTGTCTTTGCAATAAAGTTGAAATACTATCAAAGAAATTTGACAGATTGTGGTAACTTGATGTGCTGGCCTCTGTACAAAAACAACCAAAAAACATAGCTTCCAGATAGAGGAAGATTTATCAAGTCCCATGTCTAACATGTTGCTTGATAAACCTATCGATTGAACTTGATGTGCTGGCCTCTGTACAAAAACAACCAAAAAACACAGCTTCCAGATAGAGGAAGATTTATCAAGTCCTTAAAAAATACCCAGACCCGGAACAAATACTTGCAGGTCGTACAAATTTGTTCCGTGTGGGAATCGAACCCGCGACATGCTGCGCAGCAGTCAATTGCTGAACCGTTGCGCCAACCATGTCGACAATCAAAAGGTCATCTATCTATACTAATAATATTATAAAGAGGTAAAATTTGTAAGTATGTATGTAGGGGGTAATCTCCGGAACCAATGATCCGATTTCAAAAATTTTTCATCAATAGAAAGCTACATTATTCCTGAGTGCTATAGGCTATAAATTATATTTATATCATGCATATTAGCCGAGCTATCGCAATTTTAGTCTAGCAAGTCGGAAAGAAATACCTGTGAAAACAGAATTATTTGCATGCGCTGCCTAAACAGTTGTTTAAAATTGAAAGCAATGTATGGCAACCCGGTTCGCCTTAATTATTTCTACAAAAAAGTCCGCGACACCATATTCCTATCTTTTGTATTTTAACTTTTATATTTCGTTTTATGTTTTAAAAAAGTATTTTTTCGACTTACTTCTAATGTTAGAACAAGAAATTTTCCGCGGACGAAGTCGCGGGCAGAAGCTAGTGTAAAATAAACCCAAACCGCTGGCAGTTCCAGTTTAAAGACATGCAAAACTCACAGCAACACAGCTCAAAGCTATCGAGACATCCAGAACCTATACTTAGCCGTATCTCTTAACCAAATCAAAATCATTGTCATATAAAACAACATCCTCTGTCTAGTCATTACGGACAATTTTCTCAAGCTTACATTTCTGCAAACGCCCGCATCACGACGGAGCGTCGTGCGAATAGACCTCCATTTCTTGGGCATTGCTCTAAATCACGAGTGGGATGGGCGTATCAAGATCTCTCGGTCGACGGTCCTACTATGTGCGTTGGATTATTCTGGTTAGTTATCGGGGCTATTGTGTGTATTTTGATTTAGTGATGTAATTGTTTTGACGCATATGAAGACATGGATTGTATTGGAACAATCTTCCTCTTGATGGTAAAGAGTTGGGCCCAATAGGCAGCCTCGCATCAGTGGCTTTTATTATTTAGTACAGTTTTTGACCAGGAGCACCTTAGCCTATTAGAAGCCGTTTGCTTTTAAGAGCTCAATGATTTATACGTTAACATTTATTGTCGTATCGAGAGAACTTTTCTTATGAACCTATTATTTCATACGACATTTGAGGGGTTAAAATACTTCTAAAAGTACAAGTCCATAAACCTCTTAGTTTTGATGATCAAAATAACTTGCACACGCTATTACAAGCTTCAGTTAGCCCCGCATGAAGGTGCATTTGATATAAATGCATTATTAGCATCTACCAATATGTATCTATACTTACTAATATTATAAAGCTGAAGAGTGTGTTTGTTTGAACGCGCTAATCTCTGGAACTCCAGGGCCGAATTGAATAATTCTTTTTGTGTTGCATAGTCCATTTATTGAGGAAGGCTATGTAACATCGGGCTACGAAGCAGCAGCAGGTGAAACCGCACGGAAGCAGCTAGCTAGTAAAAAAATATATATACGTCGTACAGATAGCTGTACGAAATATATATTTTTTTAAACATATAGTACTATGGCAAAGCTTCTAAGAAACTTGATATTTCGAATATTTTCCAAGAAAAAGGTCAAAGTGTTCCTCAACATCTTTGTCACATTAGCCTCCCAGAATAAGGCTCTAAGTAAGTCATTCTGGATTACCACGATGTATTGCGTTTGGCAAACTGCTTAAGCAGTAGTTTCTTCACGTAATACATAGGGTCATTATGTAAATGAGTATAAACAAATACTAATAGCAATGTACTGTGTACTAAGCTAGTCAAACCAGTATCGCAGGAGAGAAAATTAAAAAGACTCATCACGTTTCTGAAAATGACATCACAGAAACTGACAAAATAATTTTTGAAAGTCATTCAAATTGAGCAATGGTCAAAATACAACTACCCACTAATTAAGTCACTGTTATCAAAAAACATAACGAGACACAAAACAGAATCAATTTGATCAGAAACAAACAAGACGGACGTATAATCAGACGCCGACCCGTAACCTCTTAAACAACCGGAGCCAACATCAGTTCGGAATGTAAACAGCGGACCATCTCCTGAGGCGCCATCTATAATTTTCTAACAATGCTTCGAACATGTCCAAAATAACTTAACCTCACCAAAAAACCCACGCTCCCCTTCTCTCACCCTGTATAGTGTAAGAAGGGGGAAGGGTCACAGATCAGTTAATGCTGGTTTCAAAATACACGCTCGATCGATCCAGGATCTATCCGTGGATATTGCATATTTATCAACCTTTGACACGGGTAACAACGTGGAAGTTACATCTTCATGGACAAAAAGGGTACAAAACAAACATGTTTAGAGGTGTTTGAACTTGTCCGGCGTATGGGAAACTGTGCACTTATGACGTGGGTATTGAATGATGGTTCAAGTGCAATTTTTGGATATATTGCTTTTGGAAAATTTTGAGTGTGAATGTGGAAGACTATTAAAGTTGAATAAGACTAAATAGACGATAAATGGACTGTGTGACACATGGTATAGCTAGAAAGGACTTTTTTTTGAGGGTGGGAAATCATTCGACGACTCTCCGGGCTCTGGGTGGAGAGGAAGGAAGTGTCAGACTTTTACTAACTAAAATCCAGCGGGATTGTCCGAAAAGGTTACCGCTACCCCGGAACATAAAGGGCTAAAGAAGGAACATGGATGGGTTTTAGTCAGTAAGAGTCTGACACTCCCTTCCGCTCCACCCAGAGCGGGAGAAGTCATTGGATGATTTCCCAGCCTTAAAAATCCATGTTCCTTCCTTGTTCCGGGGCACCGGTAACCCATTCGGACAATCCCGCTGACCCGGCAGGCATGAAAGAGGGTGACTACCGAGACGACGACTAAGAGAGAGGTGTGAAAAAATGCGGCCAATTGCGCCAACCCCTTAGAATTAGGGACTGGGGCAGAAGAATCATTATGATGATGATATTGATTTCAGAGAATTTGTTAGCGTTTGTGTGTTTTTCATGTCCTAAATAGCAAAAGCTTAATTATTATAGTAGAAAATTTCGTATACAATACACAAATTCCATGAAAATTGGGGTTTGTTACCAATGATTTCGTTCCATTTCACGAAATATAAATATTAAACAGTAATCTTTTAATTTGAAACGGAAGATAAGGTAGGAGCTTTTTTTTTTTTACAAATGAAAAGACACATTAATCTTTATTAACTTTTTCACCAGCATGGATTCTTTTCACTCAATTATCGTCATGGGAATAAAACATGTCGATTTTGTTTTTCAATTTTGGGAGCTTATTATTATCAATGAATTTTTATTTTTTTGTAAATAATGTGTTTTAACTGTTTAATAATAAATCACTTCGAAAACTCAGATGAAGTGAGTAACTGAAGTGAGCTGTCAAAAGTGACAATCGCTCGCTTCCGGTGGAATGACAGTTCAATTCTCATAATATTTCCCAGTTAGATTATTACAGAATAGATTGGCTAGTACCAACCGCATTCAACAGTTTATTTAGTTTACATTCAATTGAATACTACTTTTTGGTTAGATAAAGTCCCTTAAAGCTTAGTATCGTTCATCGAATTATTGAAGAATTATGCTAATCGCTGGCAGAATATAAACTAGGTAGGTAAGTAAACAAGTAATTCGACAGATTGGGCGAAACAATCCAACAAGGCGTGCAGTGGGAAAATGGGACACGTATAAAATTTGAAAAAAAATAAAAATGTAAGCACATACATCTTCGATCAATAATACACTCGAAGACATACATATTTTTAGTAAATCAGGAACCAATAAAATTACTTAGTGATGAATAATTAAAATATATTTAATAAGTAAATAATTTGTGTTACTAAAAACAGTAACTGCAAGATTATACAGGGAAGCTTCTATAACTATAATAAAACTTTAGAATTAATACTTAACAGAGAAAGAGCCAAGCTTACGCAAAAATGCGTCAGCAATGTTGGCCCAGTGGTAACGGCTGCAACTTAGTAGTTACAGGTGACAAACCAACATGTTCTAGAACCAAAATTTAAAGACTTATGACATCTGAAACTCCGCACTAGGCTCACGGCCTTTCACCGAGAAAAGATCTGGGTCCCAGCAGTGGGAACATAACAAGCTGATAATGCTATGCAAAAAAAAATGCTAAATCAATAAAAACTAAATTAGCACTTACTACCATTGTACATCAACTAGTATACTAGGCACATCACGCATTGCCCGCTAACTGGTATTGCCCAAGCCTGCTTGATATTCGAACGTGACACGGCCGTGCCCACGGACCAATTTACTGTAATCGTACTACAGCCATTACAGATTAACCATTCTACATTACAATTCTGGGAACTGGCCATTTTTAAGGTTTTGTGCTTAATCAGTCGTGTTTGTGATTGAGTAGGAATTGGTAGTCAAATAGTGGGTTTAATTTTTGGTGAATGGATTAATCGTGCAGGTAGAAGCCAAGGTTAAAGCTGTAGTTAAAGGCATTGTGATGAATCAAGTAGGAGGTAATGAATTTTTTTAAGGTGGGAAATCACCAAATTAATGACTCCTCCCTCTCTGGGTGGAGCGAAAGGGAATGTCAGACTCCTGACTAAAACCCATCCATGTTCCTTCCTTAGCCCTTTATGTTCCGGGGAAGCGGTAACCCTTTCGGACAATCCCGTTGAACTCAGTAGCAGCCTGGAGTCTGCATTTGGCAATAGCCTCGTCGCCCATCATAGGTCTTAATCGTAACTGATGAAATGTTGATGTATTCAGTCACGAGCACTAATTGGAATACACTTAGAAACATTGAAAAGCGTTAGAGAGCCGAGCGTTTATAAAGTCTATTTCATATGAGTATGGGTTCCCAAATTGTCTATAGTTTTAATGTTTAATGACTTTTTAGTTTTTTTTAAATATGCGTTTTGTTCGTGCAGAATAAACATTTATTCTTTCTTTTTATTTTTTTGCTTCTTCCAAATCCTGTCCGTATGTGACATAAAATTACTTATGTACAGAGGCCATGTGATAGTATTTCAACTTTATTGCAAAGACATAAGGTTCATTTTTAATTGAGAAAATTTGACAGTTAGGGATAGCTTGATGTGCTGGCGTCTGTACATATCGTACACTCGTGACTGTGTTATTTATACCTCTGCCTTATTCTTCGGGGGAAAACAGACTTATCATGCAAGTCACTAACAGGGTAAGGCAGTAGCGGGATTGTCGGAAAGCGTTACCTAAGGAAGGAACATGGATGGGTTAGTCAGTAAGAGTCTGACACTCTCTCCCGCTCCACCCAGAGCAGGCCCCTCTTGCCATATCGTGATTTCCTACTCTCCAAAAAAAGGGTAAGGCAGTATAAAATAAAACACAAAGTCAAAGTTAATAGACCTACTGATATCTCAGAATCAACTCTTGTCCCTTTGAAATCCGTACTGAAGAGTTTTATAAAGTGACAATTTCCTTCCTGTCAAAAAACCTCTTTAAAAAGGTCATCATTCTGGCCATAAACATCAACTAAGAGACCATTAAACTAAACATACGAGTAATAAAAAAGAAAACAAATTCAATTTTAACAATGAACTAACAAGCCATGTAATTACATACATTAATGACGTATAATAAAGAAAATAACTGTATGAGAGTACAAAATGTACAGAGCACATCAAATTACCCCAATCTGACAAATTTCTTTAATAGTTTTTCAACTTTATTACAAAACCGTAAGGTTAATTTCCAATTGGGAAGTTTTGACAGTAAGGGGCAGCTTGATGTGCTGACGTTTGTACATCGTCATAATATGGCTATTACTTGCGTCAGGGCAATTGACTCATTGCATATTATATTTATAAAAGTAACTTAGATATAGTGATTTTGACAGGCTATTTGGGCATTGTAAGCTTATTTATTCAGCTTTTAATGTTCCACGTGCTGGGACTCAGACCTTCTTTCTGCGAGAGGGAGTTGGCCCAATGCGGTTTGGTGGATGTCACATATCTTCAAATTATTCGTCCTAGGACATGCCTCTCAATGTTTTCATTTACCATTTTCAGAGCAGCGGTGAAGTCCAGTTATTGTAAGGTTAATGAAATGATCTCAATAAGTGTTTTTATTTTTTTGACGGTGATAAATCCTCTAATGACTTCTCCTACTCTGGGTGGAGCGGAAGAGAGTGTCAGACTCTTATTGACTAAAACCTATCCATGTTCCTTCCTGAGCTCTTTATGTTCCGGGGTAGCGGTAACCCTTTCGGACAATCCCGCTTACCCGGCAGGCATGTATCCTTTACCATTTTAGAGCAGCGGTGAAGACCCAGTCATTGTACGGTAGCTAGAAATGAAATTACATCACTTAGTGTGATGTGTGAGGCCGGGACTCCACCAATGCGGAAACGAGACGAGCGGAGAGGAGAAGTTTTTTAAACAACCAATAGAATTGTGTTATTGACACATCTCTTCTCCGCTCAGCTTCAGTGGAGATCGCTGTGCGGAGATGTGTAATATTTGTATGGCGCGATGGAAGCGGAGATGTGAGCTGTGCCGGGACGACGCGCAGTGCAGACGAGAGATGTAAGCGGCGTGCAGTGAGTGCGCGTACTGAGCACTCAACGCCTCGCACCTGAGCTGAAAAACCTCTCTTCTCGCACAGCACACAGCACACCGCACACATCTCTGCTTTTATTCTTTCCTTTTATTTCACTGTTTTAATTTCATTTTTTTCCTTAAAGTACGTTTTTTCATATGTATTAATGTAATGCGCATTTTCAGTATATGGTAATACCACCCATGAACTCCACGAGGCAGGCTCGACCTAGTGTGGAGTTCATAAGCAAAGTGCTTCCTTTGCGTCTTATTTTGTTATTAGTAAACCTAGCTATTAATGTAGACTATAAGGAATATTGTAAACACTGGTCTGGTAAATAAACATTATTATTATTATGAATGCGTGTTATGATAAAAACGAAATAAGTAACAAATCGACGTCTCCAAAAAATTTATGGAGCGATGTCAAAGCTTCTTCTATTCACATTACAAAGCAACTTAACTGCCTCATGTCGTTATCGACCATTTTGTTTAGAGCCCTCACTCTGTCTTCCTTCGTCTCTCTTCAGAAACATTTGTAAAGGTCTTTAAATATTGGTATCATCGTCCTATTGTTTCGAGATCTCTCATTCGTGGTTCGCGGGCGATTTCATTATCATTAAAATGTGATCATCATCATGTTTGTTTGTATGTGATATGGGAATGCGTCGTTGGTCACTGATATGATTTTTGATATCAAGCCTAACGTTCTTTGAATTGTCTAGGTAATGAAGTCAATTTTATCTGGTTGAGTTAGTACGGTTTTTTGTTTCTATTAAATTTCCGTAATGTGTTCTCTTATCTATACAAATTAATTAAATTAAAATGTCCATTTGTAATGAGAAAATAACGGCCTTTTACTAAATGCATATGAAAATATAAACGGTATTTATAGCAAAAAAAAAACATTTTTGACATTTTTGTCTGTCAGTTTGTTCCGGATAATCTCCGAACCATCATTAGAAGATGCTATAAGGAGTAACTTAAATTATTAGGTATGGGTATCATTTTTGAAAAAAATTAACGTGCAAATCATAACGTCTGACTTATTTCTCCATTCTATACCTACATGTAATATATATTTTTTTGTGTTTCCTGTCTATAGAAATAAGTACCTGAAAAATGCCTGAAAAGACCATCTTTCCTCATTCACTACTTGCATTTTAATATATATTTCATACTCACATACATTAATACTATTACGCTCGCATTCCCTGGAAGGTTGTGCCTCGGAAAGCACGTTAAGCCGTTAGTCCCGGCTGTCATTTGTGCATCTTTGACAGTCGTTACGGGTCGTCAGAAACCCGAAAATCTGACAGCCAGTCTTACCAAGGGGTATCGTATTGCCCAGTTACTGGGTTGTGGAGGTCAGATAGGCAGTCGCTCCATGTAAAATATTGGTATTCAGGTGCATCCGGTTAGACTGGAAGCCGACCCCAACATAGTAGAAAAGGCTAGGCAGATGATGATGATTCCTAGCTAGAAAAGGAAAAATGTTTTACAACGGACGGGTTTGAATTTAGAATACTTACCTTTTCTAGCTAAGTATTCTAAATTGAAACCACTGTGCTACTGGCTGGCAGAAGTCAGAGTTCAAACGTTTTCTCATTTCGTAAGTTAAAATTGTTCCATGCATTTGACCTCCTTCATTATCATAATAATCGTGTGTGTACAGCTTTATCGTTTACATCTGTATATTTATCGTTTCAATCGCTATATGATTACTATGTGGCGTGTATGCTTGTAATTTTTGGTGATTAACGTAATCAGTTCGGAAGTGGTTCGGATACATTTTATTACAATTAATGTTCATGTATTGGGGTCGGGGAATTTGATTAGGGCAAGGTTTTGTTGGGGCGGCTGTGGCTGGTTAAATTGTGTGATTGACGTATGCTTTCATGATTGTAATGTGTCGGTATTCTAGAACTTTGCGTTTCTTAGGGCCAATTTCACCAATGAAACTGAACGTGATCAGCACCTAAACCCCGTTTAAGGGCTGTCAGTGTCATTATTTTCTGTGGAATATGGACTGGCAGCTGTTGAACGTGGTTTGGATGTGCTGATCGCGTTTAGTTTAATTGATGAAATTGGCTCTTAATGACAGATAGCAGCGACATTAGTACTTAAATAATTATACCCTAGGTAGTGTGTCTTTACATAATATAAAACAAAGTTGCTTCCCACAGTCCCCACCCTCTGACTCTCTATACTCTTAGATCTTTGAACCCTCGCAACAGATTTTAATGCAGTTTTCATGAATAGATAGAGTGATACAAGAGGAAAATTCATACGTATAGTTTGACTAGCTTTTGCCCGTAGCTTTGCCCACGTGGCCTGCGGACAGTGAGTAATAGGTAGCTCACCGTCCGATCACGACCAGGCCCGTGCCGGACGGCGCGTACGTGTACCACGCGCGCTTCAAAGCTATATTAGCATAGGTGAAGGGGAAAGAGGCGGGTTTTGGTTCTCTGATGGATCACCTCGTTACGGATTGTCTATATGTACTTCTCAAAAAATCAGATTGATGCCAAAACTGTCATATCACTCCATTAACCTTTTGAAAGCCAGAGTATAAACGCACCCTCCACGCCAAGTTATCATGTATTTCCCTTTATCCATGGTGTCTTTTAATTTGTTTAATTCCATAAAGTGCGTACGAGAGCATACATGTTTAACATATCTATATAAACACTCACAAAAGTAATGATTTAATTGTTTATTTCGTGTTATGGGTAGTGTTGTTGCCATTGTCACGTATATATTATGTGACAATGGCGTTCAAAGGGTTAAGTATTCGTTTTCCATATCACGAAGCAATCTTTCTAAAAGTCTCATCTTCACAATTCCCTCCAACAATCCGGGTCTAGTCTTTCAAGAAACCACGAAGGCATGACGTGGAGATCTGTCGACGGTAATTATAACGTTCCGAGATACCGCTGTACCACCCCTCGTTAGGGGGCAGTTGTTAAGAGGTGGATGCCTGCATTTTTACAAATTGATACAAATTATTTGAGCGAGCACCCGCTTTGTTCCAACGACGCTTGTTACGACTGTGGAACGGCATTTTATTATTTTCGTACGGTTGACGCGTAGTTGGTTGGGGAACAGCGCGGTTTTTGGCGGTTTGTGACCTATGGGCACATTAATGCCATGTAAGATGAGGTAACAGGGATCCTCCTCCTTTTCCTTTGGTTAGTGACTAACCTGGTGTCAGAGTTTTTATGCTGCCCATGGGCTTGTAGACCAGTGCCGAAGCCTTTGAAAATGGTAAAAAGTGAAAAAAAATTATAGTAGGATGAAACCCATTGGAAAAGGAAGAAAATGTAACAAAAATTAAAGGAAAAATATGCGATCTGAGGTCGGGAAGTGGATGGGGGTGCGTTTTTAAGGGTAAAAAAAAAGTAAGTTATTTTTTCTTTAATTTTTGTTATATTCTCTTCCTTTTCCAATGGGTTTCTACCTACTATATTTTTTTTTGTTTCAAAAATTATCGACACTGGTCTATTTGTTTCAGATGCGTAATGGGGATGAAACCTAGGTAAAAAATAATGCATTTTGGTCCATCAATCGGATAATAAAAAATATCAGACATGTAGTTTTTGCTTTATCATATTAATAAAAACCGGCCTAGTGCGATTTGGACTCGCGCACGAAAATCACGAAAGGTTCCTTATTATCTATAAAAACGGTAAAAACATTACGGTATTTGTATGGGAGCCCGTTAAATATTTATTTTATTTTGTTTTTTAGTGTTTGTTGTTATAGCGGCAACAGAAACACATCATCTGTGAAAATTTCAACTGTCTAACTACCACGGTTCATGAGATACAGCCTGGTGACAGATGGACAGCGGCGTCTTAGTAATAGGGTCCTGTTTTACCCTTTGGGTACGAAACCTTAAAAAATTACTGAGATACAAGACGTATCGAAGTCGAAGAGTCAGAAAGATCAGGTGTAACCGGCGTGGAAATAGATCAGGGGGCCTAGACAAGATTGTCAATCGCTCCGTCGATTCGATTTCGAAAATTGTTAATCGAACAATTCGTTATCTCAGCGATTCGGATTGTCAAGAACGCCACTTGTCAACGTATTCGTATGGGATTATTAATTGAGTTTCGTCATACAATTTGACATTCTCTAGCACATAGCGATCGAAAACGATTGATCACGTGACATTTCGAAAGCTTATGCCAATTGCATACATTTCGGATTCATCTTATTTCGTTATCGTTAGTGAAAATGTGACTTTATCTAGGCCCTAGTAATAACGTATCATGAGTGATTTTTGTTCTTTATTCAAATTCTCAGCGGTTTTTCGAACCGCTTCGAGATTTTCCCGCCCAGTACGCGTCGCACCCGCGCTCTCATTCCTTAGACCAAGTCCGAAACATCTTATTCGCGCCCTCATAAAAGTAACTGCTTTGGCTCGTTTTTATTTCTACCTCTGTACCTGTACGGCCACAGTATTTTAATAAACCGACCCCGCCAACAAGCTAAACAGGATTCAAACCCATTATGATAGAACACATTTCTGTTTAGCATTCACAAAATTCATGCCTTGCCCACTTCTTTCTAGGACAAGACGATTCTGAAGGACACGGAGAATTTCAATTACTTTATTACGTTTGTAATGTATTTTTATTTTGTGAAACATGGAAGAAATCAGTTCAGGTATGCAGTTAATAAATTACATGTATTTTATATTATATATTTCGTTTGTAAAAAGTAATAAAGGCGTTTTAAAACTAAGTATATCTTGTTACTAAGAAAAGAAAAGTATAGTACAATAAATAAATAAATATTTATTCAGAATTAAAGTTGGTAAAATATTAACATTAAATCGTAGAAATAATTTACGAAAGTCTAGGTAGTTACGTAGCTTGTTTACGAAACTGAATCAATCATAGACAAAAAATATATGTTCTGAATTTATACATAGCATAGACAGAACATAATATTTATGATGGAAAGTTAATTAAAATCTCACCAATTATTAAGCAAGTGATACATAAAGCACATGAATTCAAAAAATCAAAGCTGCTTGACTTGGGTTCGAATTCAAGACCTATGACTTGGCAAGCCGACATCGTGAGGAAACTGTCATGCATGAGATATATTTCTCAACAGCATTTGAAGCTAAGTCAGAGGCCCATGGGCAGCATAAAAACTCTGACACAAGGTTAGTCACTAACCACACGAAGACGATGACGAGCACAAATCGAAACTCAAAATAAAATGATATTTTTGACTCGTGTGATAATGATAAACAATAGAGAGAGTACCTATACATGCGTACGTAAACTTATATTTATACGTTTATAGGTAGCAACTATAGTACGCCACGTGCTATAGTGTATTTTTCTTTAGTTGTCTCATTTGGTAAACAAATGTCGCGACTAATATTAAGATTTCTATGAAATGTATGTGTCTCTGAAGCATTTTTTTTAAATAATTCTTGCTTTAAGTGTATTATTCAAAGTTCAAGACGTTTATGCTTAACTCAAAGTGTTTGATTGATACGAAAAATCGGAATTTTCGTCCCGTGTTTGTTTACCAAATTGGACACTGTAAAAGAAATACACTATAATAATATAATAATAATAATATCCTTGGACATTTCACACAACGCCAAATCGCCCCAAGCTAAGCAACCTAATGCCTGTGTTATGGTAACGAGATGGCTGATAAACTACTAATATATTTTTTTTTTGTAAATACATACATATTATAGATAGAAAAACGCCCAGACCCGTAACAAATACTTGCAGGACATACAAATATTTGTTCCGTGCGGGAATCGAACCCGTGACATGCTGCGCAGCAGTCAATCGCTCGACCGTTGCGCCAACCGTGTCGTCAAAATACTATAGGCTCCCTACATACTCCTTTTGTTTCGTTAACGTTCATACATCAGTAGTGCTATTCTGTAAAAACTCACCGGTGAATTTCGTTGAAGTGAGTTTAGAGTGAGTTGTCAATAGTGTCAATTCTTAGCATTATGTAGAACGACTACTCCTTCACGCTCGCTTCACCTAAGTTTTCACGGTGAGATATATACAGAACTAGCTTCCGCCCGCGGCTTCGCCCGCATAATATGTCGACAAATTATACACATAAACCTTCCTCTTGAATCACTCTATCTATTAAAAAAAACCGCATCAAAATCCGTAGCGTAGTTTTAAAGATTTAAGCATACATAGGGATATAGGGACAGAGAAAGCGACTTTGTTTTTAACCGACTTGGAGGAGGTTCTCAATTCGACTGTATATATTTTTTTATGTTTGTTCGCGCATAAGTCCGTTGCTTGCCAACCGATTTGAAAAATTCTTTTTTTGTTGGAAAGGATATACTTCCCAAATGGTCCCATAAAATTTTTATCGAAATCGGATAAGCGGTTTTTGAAAAATCAACAATAATCTAAAAAATTTCCTACTTAATATGTGTGGACGATGTTCTAATAAGTTCCTGTCACTGTAATTTACATACCAGGTAGTGGTATTAAAATTTGGGGGGGGGGGGGGGTGGAAAATAAAAACTATTTTAGTCGGTTTTATTTTTTGTAAAAAAGTTTTATACTATGTAGTGATTGACCGACTGGTCATACAAGCACGCCGGTTGTGAGTACCACGCACCTGACTTTTCGCAAGAACATCACCAATAAGGTGATACTGATGATTATACAGGTGATTATACTGTCTTCCCATTTAATTGTTCCATAATAACCATTATATCGAATGAATGAAATACCTAATTGTTCAAGAACATATTAGTGGGGAATCGTCTAAAATTGGAAAGAAAACAAATAAACGAAACTATTTTTAGCTCAAAATAATTAGAGGGATTTTAGACATTTAACGGCAAAGGGCTAATGTCATTGATATTTAATCTGGCTTTTGCCTTGATCCGCGTTCAATACCGGATGTCTACGTCATAACGAGTATCGTTGATAAATACAAAGACAAAACATTGGTAGACAACAATGCACACAATATAAAATTTCAACCCTTTAAAACCTCTAACAAGCAATAGGTATTTACTAAAGCCACAAAAAACGATATCAACGAAAAAAACGTTTCAATACATTTTCCGCGGACCAATCCAAAGATTGAAATTACTCTCAGAAATTATGATGGCGGCTCGTTAAGAAATCCGAATTAAAGAGTTGAGAGGGAAAAAAAGGTAAAATGTCGCCGTAAGTCCAAGCCGCAAAATTCTTAAACGCAGTCCTTGGGAATGGGATGATTACTTCATCAAAACACACTTTAAACGTGTTACGTAAATCTAGTACCACTCTCCCCCTACCTCCCCTTAAAGGGTGTGATGGCGAGTGAGGAGGCAGGGGGAAAGTCACCCCAGGAAATGGGGGGTAAGACGATATGGGCGAACGTGAGCGCCGTCAAGAAAACCTTGATTGCTTTTTTAATTAGTTTTTTTTTCATTCCCCCTTTTTCGCATCCCGGCGATCGTGCAAGAAATATGTATTCGCGTTTTTTATGTATGTGTATTTTATGTATATTATTTATCAATTATGTGCTGTGTTAATGGTTGCGGCGTTGTTTTTTCTTTAACTATTGGACAACTCTCTTTTTGGCTTCACAAAAAAGTGTTAAGTTACTAAAAAGTCACAAGTGTTGTAGTCTCCACTAATTATAATCAACCTAATAAACCAACAAAAGGGTTTGACAGCTTCTAAGTAAGGGTAACCCTAACCACTTTCGAGAAAAAGGAAAATACCGAAAGTGCAAAATAGCGAGTCGCCCGCCCCATAATCAATTTAAAATTATTATCCGTTTTCCCCCATCAACAGTGTAAAATCAAGAGCGTAAAAACGTCGAGGAATGTCCATTAGTCGTTCATAATATCGTCTCCATAATGAGGGAGAGTGGGCTAAATCAGAACAGTGGCGCGACCGTAAACGTTCCGGCACGTACTGCTCAACCGTTTCAGACACATTTATACAGTTTTGTGCGTTCTATGCGAAAAATATATTAATTTAAAATGTTTTAAGAGTACTTTGTAGTATAATCTACATCTCTAAAACTAGTCTAGGTTTTTTATTTATTCTTCTTTCTTTATTTATTTATTTGTCAACACTTTTCAAGTTCTAAATATGGAATGTAGGTCATTTTGGTCATACCATTGACAGACTCGAGTCGTAGTCCAGTCAAAGTGAGCTTTGTTATAGTATTTTTTTAAATATTTCATATAGAATATTACATATTAAGTTACTTCTTAAATTAACGAGTGGAGAAATCGGTTAACATAGACTAGTAATCTTGTACTTAGTATTTAAGTACCTAAGTAACTATGGATTTTTCTGAAAACTCCAAAACACTCTATTTCTTCTGCTAGTTGCTTGCTTGATTGATTGCCTTATACCGTTTTGTGGGTCCAAGAAGACAAGATTATGTTCACCTTTAATATGTCAACAGTTTTATTTCGTACAACGCAGATAATATAATTCGGAGATTTACATATCGAGCTACGAAGTAACGTAGTCTTGTCGGTGTAAGACGTGACCCAATAAAATTTCGTCCTCGTATTTAGCGAAAAAATATATTAAGAATTCATTTTGGTCCTGTATGCTGCACACACACAAACGGTTGTATACAAAACACACGCACACAGCCAAAGAGTTTTAAGTCTCGAGGCGTCCCCACTAATTTATACGTTCTTTCGCTTTCATTATAATTATTATTCTTGGCAATTTATTTTCGCACACGAGGGGGCAGTGTCTCCCCGGGGGAGAGTGGGGTGGACTTCTTACAAATTCCCGTTTTTCGGTGGAACTTAACGCACCCTTTTCTTGGCCCTTTTTGTTTTTCATTACATTAACTTTTGAGATGGGGATAATGTGTTGTTAGTGTGTGAGTGTAATTTTTGCGCGTAATGAAACGTTTTCTTTTATCCTGTATCGTGTTTCCTGCTCGTAATATCCTTGCTAATGTTCGCACGAGAATGTATGAGTAGTAAACTTTGAAGGTAGTTTCAAGCACTTCTTGAACTTTTCAAGTTAGCAGAAGTTTACAGTACGCTCGAACTACGAGAAAAAAAGTAACTTTTGCCGAAGTAAAAAAACATGCATAACACCTCAACTACCCGACGACCCTCCCCAATTCCACTCGAAACTTTAAAGTACACAATTTACGTTCACATGCACGGAAAACGACGAAGAACTTCCACAAAACAAAAGCGATTACTACAGACTTCGACTACTCGAAAACAAAACGCAATTTTCTCTTAAGAAAATGAGGGAACTCTTTCTCCCCATTGAAAAATCATCAACACCCACCGCGTATGTACCCGCCACCGACCACCCTCATCTGGGGGGGAAGATCTACGCCGCCGACTTGCGTACGCTTTAATTAAAAATAAAACATAAGAACGATGTAACTGGATGAGCCGAGGAGCGAAGGAAAAATGAAAGAGAAAGCCGTCCACCCCCCCCTCCTGGAATGAGAGAGGGGAGGGGACGGGAAACCGCGTGGAAGTCAGTCGCAGAGCGACCGCCGGGGGGAACGGACCTCCCTCCGCATGCTGCTGTGTCACAACGGAATGACATCACTTTTCTTGTCGCTAATGAAGAGAACGTCTTGGATGGTTGCCTTTTTACTCGCTAAAGGCTTTTATTCAGACCATGCGTTTTTAGTCTCAACTAATTTATTTAATTAGCTTTTTGCTCTGTTCTACGGAGCGAAGTTTAAAAATAAATCTCTGAACTCTTTAGCGTACCTACGTAAGCATTTTTTTTACATGACTAAAGATTTAAATTTATTCTGCAAGAAAATCCTTGTGAGAGTCAATTTGAATAATTCACGTCTCATAAATAATATCGTGAGCTGCGACATACGACTGCACGGTGGATTCATTCGTCTTGACAAAACAAAACGTCCAAGTCCTCAGTCTAGACATTTTAATTTTCCTATCTTTACGTTTCGCGGGATCGACAGATCAGTCTCTTTCATTAGTCCTCCCCGCACATGTGGGAGGAAATCTTTGATGTAGACGTCGTTAGTGACGCGAACGATAAGAGCATTACAGTTCAATGTGCATCCAATATCGTGCTGTACCACATCATTATTTCGTTTGAGATTTTTCTTTAAATAGAAAATGCGAGTTTCTTTTCGGTTCTTTGACTTGTTGGGTTTATGATTAAAATGTTCTAGTTAGTTTGATGTATTTTATCTAATTAGTGAAGTTAGCAAGTTGAACCAAAAACTTGGTGGTAATAGGTACGTAATCAAGGATTGACCTTTTTACAAATTGTGACGTTTTAGCTGTCAAACTAACTTCAGCGTTCTTATTTAAAAGTAGAAGAATATTATTGTTTTGCAAGAATATGAGTCGGTACAATAAGTTGACAGATAGTAGAAAGAATTTATCATATTCTGCCTGTGTGCAAATCTTAATTGAAGGTTTTAGTAAAAAAGAAAGCAGTAGCTACTATATGTAAATACAAAAAAAAAATGTTATTATGTAGTTTTACCTTTTTAGTATTTGTTTTTTCAAATTCCATTTTTTAAATTAAAAGAAAAGACATCTAAATGTACAACAGATTCGAATACACAAACAACTTAAGCATACGCAAACAAACAATAAGGAATTCGAAAACAAAACAGAATCAGCAAACATCTCAATAAAAACCAGATGTGTACCCTCTCCGCATACGCTCTCACACTTATTCAAAAGTAACTCGGTTGCGGGTACTCTCATTCAATTTTCTAACCCATTTAAGTCTCAGACGAACTGCTAGCACGAAAAAAAGTAAAAATAAATTCCACGACATTCCCAACCGTAGATTTTCCACGATATAATTTCATAAGCAGTCGGCGTATGTTCGTTTTGCCCCATTTTCCCCTTTTGAATTGATTAGGTCGGGTTCATATCGAGTTATGAATGGAGTTCTGATGGTTTAGTTTTTTTTTGTGCTTCCTTGGAACCGGTGCTTCGATATTTATTGAAAAATATTAGTTAAAAGCGATGAAATTTCATTTTTTTCCGCATTGTGGGATGTTTTAATACGAGCTCATATTAATGTCAAAGACGTTTGCTTGAATGAGGTACGTAATAAGTAAGCGATTTGTGTTTTTATTTAGTCATGTTATGGATAGAATATTGATTATAATTTGCTTTTTGTGCGACAGTTTGGATTCTTAGATTTTTTTGGTAATTATTTTTTGAGAAATTATTTTTTTACTCCTATTTTCTGATCAGCTTAATTTTGATGTCAGTTCTATTTAAAGTGATTGCAAAATCTTACGACTTAAGAACATTTTAATATTCGCCGAGCACCGCATCATTTAAATATAACTATAACACTTAAAATATATTATTCATAAGATTGTATAAGAAAACCGCGAGGGTGCTGGCATTAAGCTTAGCTAGGCCTGCTTAATGATCCAATTCCTGTCATGTTCAGGAAAGGGTTTACCCCCTAAAAAACTTGAAACAAACGCCGCAAAAACCGAAGACGTTCTCTCTATCGCACCACCCTAAGGGGAGATTGGGGCAAAACCACCCACAAGGAGGTACGTTGAATAATTATAAAAGAAATAAGATAGACATTGACTTCGCCACGTCAGCCCGTAGATGAATAATAATGGATTTTTGTTTACGTGTGTATCTGCCTTTATGAGCCGTTATAAGCTTTTATAGACTGAAATATTGTTGCCTGAATAAACAGGTTATTAAAGTAGGCAACAGATTTAACGATTTTACAGCCTTTGATGTTAGCGTTGAGATAAAAATGTATATTGAATTTGGATGTAGGTTGATGGGTTTTAATTTAAAAGTTGTTATTTAATGCGAATTGGGTTTTGCTAAGGATTTATAAAATGTAGCTACGAAAATTTATAATTATGGTTTTTAATAAGGTCACGAAAAAGTAATCATTTTGTACCTATATTGTATATTCACTCATTCTAATTATTTGTTACATGTAATGAGTATAATACGCCATATCTTTTTTTTTGTGCAACCACATAGCAAGTTAGTAGTAATTAGTTACATAATAATAATAATAAAGTTTATTTACCAAAATAGTTACAGAAGTGTATACAAGTAGATATAACTAGTGGGTAGACTTATTCTAGGCATTACAGTGTGTTGCAAAAATTTCATACATAGTCTTATTAAATATGATTTGTTCGTCAAACAATCTCATTCTTATAATTAAGACGTTTTTGTGAAGCATTGTCGATTGTTGTTTCTAAACAGAAAGAATGTTTGAAAGTGTTTAAAAAAAAAAAATGTGTGCGTGTACTAGCGTACACTCGTAAGAAGTAAAACTTCTTTATGACGTTATTTTTCAAAAAATAATTTACTATATGCAACTTTACAGAAATTGGTTAAATAAAGTTAAATTAGATAAAGTTGTTGTTGTTGTTGTTGTTGTAGTTGTTGTTGTTTGTTGTTGTTATTGTAATACCAATCCCTACTCCGCTGGAGAAAGTATACTTCGAATCACGCGTGGTAGGGATAAGAAGAAGATGGCGCGTAACGGAAAAATGTGACGCGTAACGAAAAAATGTTACACTAAATTTATTTCCAACCCCGATAAAGAAGTTTCACTTAAAAAATGTTTGTTTGTTTAATTTAGTATAATCAGCCTACATAATAATGTTCCCACCGCTGGACGCAGTTGAGTGGGCCATGATCCACCATACGGGCTCAGTGCGAGTTGGTAGATGTCACATGTCTTCGAATTTTTGGTTCTAAGACATGCCAGTTTCCTCACGATATTTTCCTTCACCGTTTATCCCAAACGCTACCGTGAACAGTTGAACACGTATGTGTGTTGAAGGCACAGAGCTTAGCTTAGCTTAATAGCACAAAAAATAGCGGCAGTATTTGTTTCTAAGAGCAGTGGTGACGCTGTTTCATTTAAGGTTGATGTTCCAGGGTAGCCCGCGAAATTCAAATTTTCTTAAGTTTTTTGCAATTTTCGAGCTCATAAAGGTGTAAAAATGACTTTTTACAAGGTCAAAATCATTCCGGAACCTTTATGAGCTCGGAGGGTTGTATTAATGATTTTGATGATTATAATTCTGTAACTACATACGTCTTACAGCCGTCATCAAATGTTCATCAACATACAACCTATCACTGGCCCGCAAATTGCAAAAAACTTAAGAAAATTTGAATTTCGCGGGCTGGTTGGAGGATTCACCTTAACTGGATATTATCAGGGATCATCTTTTGACGACACGGTTGGCGCAGTGGTTGAGCGATCGACTGCTGCGCAGCATGTCGCGGGTTCGTTTCCCGCACGGAACAAAATAAATATTTGTACGACCTGTAATTTGTTCCGGGTCTGAGTGTTTTTCTTTCTATAACATGAATTTACAAAAAAAAATGTATATATATGTATAAGTAGTTTATCAGCTATCTCGTTACCATAACACAAGTGTTAGGTTGCTTAGCTTGGGACTGTATGGCGTTATGTGAAATGTCCAAGGATATCTTTCGATGAAAACGTACAAAAATAATTGTCATATCGATTCAATCTTACCCAGTTCTTCAATAATATTGAGTTCATCTCAAGAAAATCTAAAGGTGGATAGCATTGAAGTGAAAGCAATAAACAGTAGCGAGTGCGAAGAGTGCAGTGCAGGAAAAGTAATCACGGTTCAGCGTAACTTTGTTTGATGGCGACCGACTGCACTGTGGGCTAACGATGAGGAAAACTGGAAAAAAATGTGTTTGTTAATTATTGGGTCCCTGGAATCGATTTTCGGGTTAGGCTAAGTGTTATTGGGTTTTTCTTTATGAAATTTGTTAGTAACAGGGCGGATTCTAGATTTGGGCTCTTATTATGACTATGGGACTTAAGAATAACTCGCGAATGTGTGTGTATAGTTAGACCTCTGCCTAACGAATTATGTTATTGAATTCAATGCTTTTTCAGAATAAAGTTCCTATTTATTCAGTTATTTATCACTCTTTATCCGAATAAACGAAATCTCTAATCTCTAAGTAAATACTTACAAACGGTCTGGTTTACCTTTTTGAATGTTAAATCCTTTATAGTTTGATCAAATACAGAAAGATAGTATCATAAAACACATTTTTATCTATAAGAAATAGAAGGTTGCTTAAAAGTATGTCTAAATAAATATTATTTGTATCGCAACCAAACTCGCCTAGATCTCTACAAATAAATATACATTAGAATTATCCCTTGTTATGACAAAATAACAGCTTTTTGCGGGCATATGAAAGAAAAATAAAGTTTCGTCTGTTTGTTCCAATTAATCTCCGAAATGGCTGGACCGATTTTGACAAGAGTTTCACTGGCAGATAGCTAATGTCATTTAAGGTACTCTTATTTTAGAACAAGTACTGGAGTCCACGCAGGCGAAGCCATGGAGCAGTTAGTACAATAGTTTAAATAAAACGTTTAGCAGTGATCCTGTTACCAAGTTGTTTACTCAAGTAGATTGTAATATTGAGCTAAGTTATACATACTTAACTCTTCATAATTTGTCACATACATCAAAGTTAAAAAAAAAAAACATTTAAAAAAATTACTATGTTGCATTTTTTCCACAATTACCCACAGTGTAAACCACGGTTGTCGTCGAGAAACTGCGGCCGGTGAAGCGAGTCTAGGGGAGGCAGGGGCAAAGCGGAACAGTGTAAATTGATTACGTGTAAAATTGTTAGCCGATGGGTGACTACGACTACTTATATGCACCTCGCTCCGAAGGCGTTTAACGCAATCTAATTTGCACACGTCTGAAGGTGAGCAAAGTTTTTACTTTGTGGAAATGAGGTGAAGCGAGTATTAATGGGGGATAAAGGTGGTTAGCATTATTATGCATGTTCATTTTGAGATTTTATATCCGGTTTTAAAGATAAAATTGATGTTTTTGATCTTATTTCTTTTCGTGTGGTGACTTACCTGGTGTCAGAATGTTTCTGCTGCCCATGGGCCTTTGACGTGCTGTTGAGAAATATGACTCAAACATGCTGGTGCTAGTAGCATCGTGAGGATTTTTTTGATAGTAAATATTAAAAGTTATCTGCTTTACACATAAAATGACAATTGATTGCAATGTTTTCCGTTTTGACAGTTCAGCTACGTTAATTGCGTAATTAACGTTGTTCTGCAGACAGTTTTAAACTTATAAAGCAATGGATTAGTATTTTTTTTTCAAATCACTTAAATTGTGATTGAAAAAGTATAACGCAATGAGGATGCCGGTTTCGGGAATAATAATTATCAACGCTTCAATGTTAAATGCTAGTCAAGTGAAACAATTGGCTGTTGATGATTAATTTAATCAATCACAGAGTTTACGCGTGCTTAACAATAAATATTAGGTTTTTTTTAATATATGATAAGCATAATTATAATTACATAGTCTACACCACAAAGTAAATAAAAGCATAGATTTTTATAAGCTGAAAATATATTCAAGCCTGAAGCGCATTTAGATATACATAATTATATCATCGAGTCTACTTATCCGAGGACATACAGACTACTTAAGTCAACGAAACTCCTCAATCCGCTTTACATTGAGACAAAGAAATAAAAAAAAAAACAAAGCTCGACTCACATGCATAAAGTATAATTAAAGAGTAGAAATGAATATTTAAATCTTCGTGGAGGGCACACTCGGAACGTCACAATAACGTTTGGGGCGCCGAAATCTAAAAAGAGACGTATTTTTGGAAGTAAGTTCCGTCTAAATATACGAATACACTGAGCTATTTTAATTTGGGATTTTCGAAATAAGAATGTTATTTTTTCCTTGTTAAGTAAGCTTAGTAAGAATTGTTTGTGGTTTTATTGTGAGTCAATTTTGTGTTTTGTTTGTTATTAAGTTTGTTTGTAATACACCAATTAAATATTGGCATCTTAGTAGTACAAGTGGAATTAAGGTTTTTTTTTTATTTTTTGTTTTATAGCTCAGCTAAAAGTATTATAATTATACTGTACGAGCACTTGGTAAGATGGAAGAAAACTATTCTTGCTAGTTTTTTGATAAAATATTTATTGATTGTACATGTTTACAAAGACGGTCAAAAGTGTACTCAACCATTAAAGTAAGAATGACGATTATTAGGTAAAAATGATTTAACGTGCTAAATAAATGTCCGATGTAATCGTACATATACCTTTTTAAATTGTTATTTATTTTGCGGAAACTTATTTACATAATATTACTATGTTTTTTCTTGAACTGGTTGGCTCCATTAACTTTACTTTTTATTTATTTTGCGGAAACTCATGTTATGTATGTAGTGTATGTTATTTCTTAAAACTGGTTGGCTTCATTAACTTTACACTTAAAGCAATTTAAAAATTGTCGTTGTCAAAAATAAATTACTCCCAGTGTGCCAGTACCGACATCGCCGGCGGGACAAGTCAAAGATACAGATACACGTTGAGGGGCAGAAGAGTTTGCCAAAAATTATAATTTTAATTGCGGGCCCCTTTCCCCCTGTCTCCCCCAGGAAACTGCAAGTTGAGCTATAAATATGAAACATACTGCGTTTTTTTTATGATTTAATTGCTTTTTGATATGTAAAGTGATTTTTTTTTGGTGCCGAAATAATACCTTGCTTTCAGTATTATTTTCTGCAATTAATTTACGGTAAGCATATTCAGAGTGGTGTCTGAGTGCGACAGCATAAGTTTATAACAGTGCAATGTGTTATTTAAAAAAATTATATGCTGTAGTTATCTGGATACAAGAAATTTACCATTTATTAAAAATTTTACTTCAAAGTTTATTTAAGTCATTCCTCTAATTAAAGTTTAATGTAGGTACCTGATATTAAAGTAGAATTATTGCACACCATCGAAGTATCCAAACAATTAATCACGTTACTAATACTACATTTACTTTCGTTTTATTTATTTAGTACATACAAAAAAAAAAACACAACATACACAAAAGTATTGGTATGTGTGCCCATTGTATGTATACACAGTTATCACCACAGAACAACATCAACATTTTTTTCACTTACCTATCAATTAGTTTCGTTTTAGATGTCCGATAGTGACAAACCTCCCCCAGTAAACAGGTAAGCCTAATCAGCGAGATTAGCTTAAACAGTTAGAACACTGAAAATCAGCGCAAACTCAATAAGATTCGAATTTTAAAATCAACCCTTAACGTAGTAAATCTCTCATTTCCTCTGGAGCTTAAAAAAATAATGACTCCCAAAACACACACGCGTAAAAACAAAGGGGGTGGGTAGACAGCCGAAAATTCGCAAATAAAGCGGTCCGCTAACAATTTCCTTTTACTCATTAAATCTGGAAATGCGTTTCGTATGCGAAATTGACGAGGGATTTTTGGTAACGATGTTTGCGAGTATATTAGTTGTTGTGTATACTGTATAGTGTGTACGAGGCCTAGCTTGATTGATTTATGTGACACGTAAAGAAAAGTATCCTTCCTTGGACATTTCATTTCACACAAACACCATATAGTCCCAAGGTAAACAACCTAATGCTTGTATTATGGTAACGACATAGCTGATAAACTACTTATATACATTTTTTTTTGTAAATACATACACATTATAGATAGAAAAACACCCAGACCCGTAACAAATACTTGCAGGTTGTACAAATATTTGTTCCGTGTGGGAATCGAACCCGCGACATGCTGCGCAGCAGTCAATCGCTCAACCACTGCGTCACCGTGTCGTCAAAAAGTCTTTAAATATTTTTAATCTGTATTTTATTGGGCTGTATTATAAAATTAACCTAAAACAATGTCAATGATTAGGGGTATGTTCAGTCGTTCGATTCTGTAAAAAAAAGCACGGTGAAAACTTAACTGAGCGTGAAGAGAGCTGTCGTTGTACAGACGCCAGCACATCAAGCTATCCCTAAATGTAAAATTTTCTCAATTAAAAATGAACCTTTTGTCTTTGCAATAAAGTTGAAATACTATCAAAGAAATTTGACAGATTGTGGTAGCTTGATGTGCTGGCCTCTGTACCTTTCTGTGGGATAATTACCGACATCCACGCAGGTGAAACCGCTGGCAGAAGCTAGTCTAAAATAAATCTACAGTCGGTTCATTAAAATTCAAGAAGGATAAGAAAATATTGTTATTGTTTTCATAGATACTTAAAAATACGAGGTAGAGTTAATCTAAAGCCAGGATTACTGCACAGTACGTACTCAAGTGAAATTAAATAGGTTTGGTTTCAGCGGTCGCCATCTCCCGAGTAATGTGCTCCGAAGACGTTTTACGAGGGCGTACGATGTTTTATGTCGATAGATTTCATCGATGTTTTCATAAATGTCATTATTTTTTATCGATATGCTTGATGGTGCCTTTGACATCACTATTGATTTTGAACTTCGTATTTAAAAAAAAATCCGGTCTTTTAAATGAATCTGCCTAGCCTTTTCGCACCTAATTTGGGGTCGTTTTCAGTCTAACCGGATGCAGCAGAATAACAGTATTTTACATAGACCGAACGTTCTGACCTCTTACTCCCCAGTTACGACACGATATCCTTTGGTAAGACGGGTAGTCAGACTTTTGGGAGCTGACGACTAGTAACGACTGTCAAAATCTACAAATGACAGCCGGGAGCAACGGTTTGACTTGCTTTCCAAGATTTGTAATATTAAGGTAATGTGTAATATTATTATTTGTGATTTGGATTGCCAAGTCACAGGTTTCGAGTTCCCAAAGCACGCACCTCTGATTTTTCGGATTCATGTGCGTTTTGTATAATTAGCACTAGCTTGAAAATCGGTGAAGGAAAACATCGCGAGGAAACCGGCATGATTGAGAGATATTTCTCAATAGCGGGTGAAACTAAGACAGAGGCCCATGGGCAGCATAAAAACTCTGACACCGGGTTAGTCACTAACTCACGAAAAGAAGAAGAAGACGATTTTTGATACATTAGACAATTACTATTCAGATGATGTACCTAAACTGATAATATCAGTTGTATTAAGGTGTCAATAAATAACAATAATCAGAATATTATCAACAATGGTGTCGTTCGATATGATTGATCGATATTATAGATCGTCTACAAATCATACTTCACTTGATTTGTTGTCTGATTTTATGAATAATATTAATATCGATCAAGTGTTAATCGTTGGTTGTCTGTAGATTTACTTAATTTTCCTCTATCGTTAACTACAAATCACAGGTTTATTTAATTACTAGATTTTGCCAGCGGCTTCACTCGCGTATATGTAGGAAATTATCCCACGGGAACCGTACATTTTTCCAAAATAACTTATATATTATGCTATTCCAGACTATAATCTAGCTTGGTGCCAAGTTTCATGCAGATTCGTTAAGAAGTTTTTGAGTTTATTCGTTACAAACATACATACAAATCTTTTATCTTAATATTAGTATAGATTTAGGTACATCATTTTCCTGCCTTTATTCCAATTTATTTGTCAGCGCAACATGTCTTCTTCTTCCATTCTTCTCTATAGTCGTCACTGCCTTTCTAGCAATATCATCTTTCACACAGTCCATCTTTTATTTTTTGAGGGTGGGCAATCATCAAATGACTCCTCTGAAAATTAGTGTCAGTCTCTTACTTACTAAAAACCCATCCATGTTCCTTCCTTAGCCCTTTATGTTCCGGGGTAGCGGTAACCCTTTCAAACAATCCGGCTGACACAGTCTATCATATTTTTGTTACGGTTACTCTTGACATCGTTCACATTCATATCTACTTAGAACTTTCCTTCAGAACATTATCCTTATTCCACCACATTACCTGGACATATCATGACAACAAAATCAATCTGCATAACCTTTTCCCAACTATGTTGGGTTCGGCTTCCAGTCTAACCGAATGCAGCTGAATACAAGTTTTTTACTACTACTAAACTGAGTAATACAATATCCCTTGGTAAGACCAGCTGTCAAACATTCGGGATTCTGAGTACTCCTTCTTCTTTTTCGTGTGGTTAGTGATTAATCTTGTGTCAGAGTTTTTATGCTGCCCATGGGCCTCTGACTTAGCTTCAGATGCCGTTTATAAATATATTTCAGGCATGCCGGTTTCCTCAGTATGTTTATCTTCTCCATTTTTTTTAAACAAGTGATAATATTAAACATTTAGCACATGAATCAGAAGCGTCAGAGGTGCATGCGTTGGGTTGGAACGCGAGACCTATGAACTATTATAACTACCACTAATAACTGTCAAAGATCGACGAATGATAACCGGGACCAACGATATGTAAAGATGGTCACCCATCTACGGACCAACCCCGGCAAGCGTAGCTTAACCTGATGGATCGATCCGTGCGGCTGTTATTACTCAGCCGCGAGCTCCTCCATGACGGATACCATGACAACCGATTTCCAAAAAACGTTAGAAAAATGTACGTTAAATAATAATTTAAAAAATATAAACACCGTCCAACTTTATCGATGGCATCAAACACTAGAGGGAGAGTGGGGGTGGGAGGCTACTCATGCAAAAATCCCGTCTCAGGTAAAATGAAGTCGCAAGAGCTAAGACAGGACGCGGTGAAATACGAATGTAGCAAAACATAAATATATCTATTATATTGTTTACTGTGTATCTTTTTTCTGTGTGGTTCCTTTTGGCCGAGTTCACCCTTATCGTGTATTGACTGGTATTTGATTTGGTTTCCGTCTTGAATTCTCATAACGGTTAATGAAAATCAATATCTGTTCATATTAATTTAAAGTCGCATTTTGTTTTTGTGTGTGTGACCGCGATATTCTTCTGAACTACGCAAAGGATTTTAATGCGGTTTTCTCCGTCATTTAGAGAATTTATTCCAAAACAATTATTTATTTATTTATTAAAACTTAATGAACAAGTGAAAATACCGTGCCAAGGCGGACTTAATGGCTTTGAGGGATGCAGAGAAAACATGGCAGGTCATAGGCAAACTTAAGATAATAAAAAATCAAGCTTAGTAAGGTTAGCTAGTTATACATAAAATCAAAATATTATTTTCCATTTCTAAATATTTATTTTAAGTATTGCGTGAAGAGCTTATGTGTGAATTTGTGTTAAGAAAGACCAAATGAGTAATTCTTTCATGGATTTTATTTCCTTAAAAGTTTTTCTTGCCTTACCCGATTGTAATGTCTCACTGATGGTGATGCGTATGTTGGATCATTTAGCTCCCATCAAAATGGTTGAGCTGAATGGTGCTAATCCATGTGTCATGTTCATGAACGGGCGCCGTCAGTAGGGACTGGTCACCTCTTAGCTGCCACGGCTGTTTTAAAATTTAAAATAATTTTGAATTGATTTATGTAACCCAGTTTTTGTAAACATATTTTGATTTAAAAGAGTGTCCATGGAGTTTCTTGCCCGTTCTTCTCCATAGGTACCTACCGCTTTGGAATGGGCAACTAGCTTCATCTTTCTGACTGACCGACCCCTTGACAATTCAAAAGTGCCTGTAATTGGTTTATTTGAAATAAATGCTTTGAGTTTTGAGTTTTTTTTAGAAGACAGCGTGAATTATCTAATGTATTTGTATTATTTTTCTTATATTACAATAATATAATGGACTGGAAGGTGGAGGCCAAGGTGTTGTGGCGCAGCCTGGAAGAAGTCTACGTCCAGCAGTGGACTACGATAGGCTTATTTTTATTTTGAGGGTGGAAATCATCAAATCACTCCTCCTGCTCTGGGTGGATTAAGAGTCTTACATTCCTTGTAGGGAATTTCACGTATAATTACCGTGGATAATTGCAAAACCAGCGGGACATTGTACTGCATATCAACTGGTCCTACTCTAGTTATATCGTTTTTATTCATACTCTTGTATTTACGAAGAAAAGTGCAGTTGTTTATGGAATAAATTTACTTATTTTTCCAAATTGCATAGTGTCAGACTCTTACTGACTAAAACCCATCCATGTTTCTTCCTTAGCCTTTTATGTTCCGTGGAAGCGGTAACTCTTTTGGACAATCCCGCTGAACTACGATTGAGTTGATTAATTGATTGACAATAATATAAAAAAAGCTTTTACTAATTCTTTACAATATTGTGTACTAGGTAAAATAAAAAAAAACTTATGACGTACATTGTTATAGTGTTTTATTTCGTTAGTTAATCAGATTAACTGACATATAACCTGAAAACCCAAAGCGAAGTACCACTTATTTATATTCCTATTACCTGTCCAATCTCACCGTTTCCGAGCTCGTAAACAATCGGACCTGCACTACTTGAGACGTCTCTGTCTTTATGAAATACTTCAGAGGACAGCTTCCTTCGCGGATGTTTTTTTTGTTTTCGCTGCATCGTACTGCATTTTTGAAGTTGGCAGGTTTTTTGGTTTTTTGTATTTAGGAGCAAAATGTGTGTTGTAGTCTGTCCCATTTTTGTTTTTGAGGTTGACTACTCAAATCTTACTTGTTATATTATTTAGCAGGAAAAGAACCTAGTTCTGGACTGTTTTTCAGTTCAACAAAAAATCTTTCAGTAAGTCATTTAGTTTTATTTTTTTCTTTTAATTATTCGAGTACCGAGTCAGATAATATTTACATAATAATTATGCTAACAGTTTTAAACTAATATTAATCTAAAAATAATAAATTTCCATGTTCTGCAATAGTCCTGCACCAACCAGGGCTTGGGTGCACTTGCATAGTGCGTATAGGGATAATCGTCCGTTGGTGCCTCCTCAACTTTTTAAGTGATCTAAGGGGCCTCTGCGAGTTAGCTTCGGCACTTCATACGCCTTCCAAAGGTCCATCAAAAACAAAATCAATACAAATTACGACAAATGTCAAATGACTAAAATAATGTCAAAATAATATTAATAATACCTTCGTAAATATAGGTTTGTACGTTAGTACGTTGCACGAAATATTTCTCAACAGCATGTGAAGCTAAGTTAGTCGCCCATGGGCAGCATAAAAATTCTGACACCAGGTTAGTCACTAACCACACGAAAACGAAGAAGAAGACTACGTTGGCTGAAGAAATATAGGACAATGACTATGACCACAGGCATCACACTTATAATAAAGGCGTTTTAATTATGTAAATACATATTATTATGTTCAAGATATAACTTGACACTGACCAGCAAATCGACAAAAAAACGCAAAAAATAAAAGCCATCCCACGGCTACCTACTTTTATTACTATTATTATTATTTCAATCAACAGTTGGATCATAGCATTGGTACATTAATAGAAATAAAACAAAACACAAGTACAAGTCAAGTAGTAAAGTGGCATTGTCCGAAAGGGTTACCGCTACCCCGGAACATAAAAGGCTAAGGAAGGAACATGGATGGGTTTTAGTCAGTAAGAGTCTGACACTCCCTTCCGCTCCACCCAGAGCGGGAGCAGTCATTGGATGATTGCCCAGCCTTAAAAAAAAAGTCATTTAGTAGTGCTTTTGCACTAGCATTTATTGTAACCCAAAAGTATAGACACAATGGCACCGCCATCTTGTCTTCAAAAGAATTGGACACAACACATCAAAAAATCAAATATTTAGCATCATGATAATTTTTCCACACCTACCCAAGGTATAAACCTGTCAATTATTCCTAAGTAACTTCCTCCATTCTTCTAAGAAAACGTTAGTATAAGAATATATGAAACAATCGTGAGCCGGCACCATAAGCTGAGCTGTCGATATTAGTTAAACTGTAATTGACACCATGGCCACGCCTTGAACGTCCTTGTTTATGGTATGCTCCTGTATTGAAATTATTTTATTAGGGAATTGAAATAAAACGTACATAAAATCTATAAGTGAATGGCAATTGAGGATTGCTAGGCAACGTGGCAATGCTGTCAGCTTTTTCGCCACTTGTCCTGTTGAGATCGTTGCGTTCGAATTTTTTGGTGTCTTATTTATTATTCCCTTTCTTTATATATTTACTTGCACGTCATGATATTATAAATTTTAGCTTATTTATAAAATAAGTATTCTTATTGTTCCCACTCATTCTAAAATGGAGAAAATTAATAAACACTTGCCTCGTTGGTTTAGTGGTCGCAAGCGTTACTGATGAGCCTGGTTTAATTCCCAGTCGGGCAGTGTTATTGGGTTTTTCTTACTGGAATTTCTCAGTAGCAGCCTGGACTCTGAATTTGTGGCCGGTTGGTAGAAATAGTCTGGCCATTACCTACATGGTGCGGTTTAAACATAACTGGCAAAATGTAGGTATACTATAGTTCACATCTGTCTAATTCTTCTGCCTATAATCCCCTACAGACATGATAATAATATGTTAAGCACAAAATGAAAAAAAATAACGTTCTTACCGAAACAGGAACACACCAAAGTCGCGTGCCAACACCCACTCAGCCGACACATCAAAACAGAACTGATACGCAATATTATTTTTACACTGACAGCTATGTAGGGATTTATTGAACGATCTCTTTTGTAATAGCAGCAATGTAAACAAAACAACACGAGGAAATTAATATTGGCGTTCATCTATGTACCCATTAACAGTTTGTTGGATTTTGTTTGTATTAAGGATGTTTTATTTAACATTTCCGGGCTTTCTTAATTAATAATAATATGAATTTAAGAAGAAGAAGAAGATATTATGTATTGAAGAGGAATTTAGAGTAGTGTAAAAATCTTTAGTGTAAGGCTTTACACTAAAGATTGTTACACTACTGAAGTTAGTGGTCGTTGTATTAGTGATTTAGCAGCTTCGATATAATCAGGATTGGATGGAACATAGCAGTTGGTCGTGGACGTGGTACGACAGCGGCTCGCTTGATCTGTCATCATAATTATAATCTATGGTTGTGTGACTGTTACCAGCCAGTGTCAGTCTTATCCGAACTTTTCAGTGGTTCCAGTAACTTCTTAAGAAAACAAAATGGCGCCATTGGCTGCGCCGTCATTTATTTTTATATGTTTATTATCTACTAGCTTCGGCCCGCGGCTTCGCCCGCGTGGATGACGGAAATTGCATGTTATCATACATATAAACCTTCCTCTTGAATCACTCTATCTATAAAAAAAAACTGCATCAAAATCCGTTGTGTAGTTTTAAAGATCTAAGCATACATACAGACATTTGGACAGCGGAAGCGACTTTGCTTTATACTATGTAGTAATTTTGAATAAAATGCGATCTGCATTTTGGATAATAATCAACACTGATGGTGCATTTACTATTCACAAAAAATTCGTTATTACGAGTATCATTAACTTCTCCCTCAAGGAAAAATAAAAACAACCTTTTCAGCCATAAACCTCGTCCCTAAATTATTAGAAACACATTTGCTCTAACCAAAACGCAACAATCCATGTTTCGATATTTTAAACAAAGGGAAAACAAAACGCATTTATTTAAATTAAAAAAAGTAAAACACACGCTAGCAATACACTTAAGAGTATTCACACGACGATGCCCAGAACACATTGTACATTTAGGGTTCCGTTGCAAACGAGTAGTGCATAAAAACGTGAAAACTGAGTGGAAAAAGGAAATTGATGCGGGGCTTGCTGTGATTTAAGAAAGGGGTTGACCGTGTCACTTGTTCGAGAAAGTAAATAAATTATATTTATTTTAACGTTATACTTTTTTTACTTGTGACGTGAAAGAAAGAAAGAAAAAGTTTTAAAATAGTGACTCTGTGAAATCAGTGAAAATCACTGATTTCTGTATAACTACCGCCGAGAATCGAACTAAGTGGCTGTAAAGGAAAAGTATAATTTTATTTTATAAATAAAAAAGACATTTCACGGACAAGAATTTCAGTAATGAAGTACGCGACCAAGAAGATTCGCAAAAGAATGTAGGTACTGCTATTTATATCTCCCCAAAACTATGTCAGTCTGAAAATAATGATTTTCAGTAACTTGTCCCATTATTTGCCAACATTAATTACCTGATATAGATTTTATAAATTAACTGTTTCGAAAACTAAAAAATACAACAAGTACAAAACTATCACACTAGGCAGTGATAGGCTAGTGGCGTGACCGTTGGACTGCCAAACCATAGATCTCGAATTCAAACCCAAGACACGCACCTCTGTCTTTTCGGATTCATGTGCCTATTGTGAAATTATCACTTGCTTAAAAAACGGTGAAGGAAAACATAGTGAGGAAACCGGCATGCCTAAGAGAAATTCCTAAAAGCATATCATGCTAAGTCAGAGGCCTATAGGCAGCATAAAAATTCTGACACCAGGGTAGTCCCTCCCTAACCACATGAAAAAGAAAGAACCATCGTTAATTCAGTAAGCTAATCGCAATAACGAATCGAATTTGCAACGAACACAGTGTAAAAACTAGTACAAACAAGAAAACATGCAGAACCACAACCCACCCACGACATATTTCAAACAAAAAAAGAACGCGTTCTTAAAAAAATTTGTTTCCGCGTGCCGTATAAAGCACCCCATTCACAACACAATAGATGTTTTGTGCCCGTTTTGTGCGGCTCTATCGCATGACCCGTCTGACGTGTGACAATGCCGTGTATGGGTGCACTTACTGAATTGTTTTTGTTTTCTATCCAACTTTTTTTTAATACTTTTTATTTTACTCTTTTATTGTACGCGATATTTTCTTGTCGGAGAGCGCAATTTCAGTTCCTTGAGACATTCTTTATGCTTAACATTCACGTAAAATTGTGGCCAGGAAAAATGTGTAATGTATATCGTGGGGTGTAGTTTATTTGAAGAAAATCTTAAGAGACAGTCTGGAGAGGAAGGAAAATATAAATAAGGCTTAGAACCTCCTTGAAGATGAGTTCTAAGAAAAACTGAAAAATTCTTGACAAAGATATTGTACTTTGTTATTTATTTATTTACTAATAAGGTCTTTTTCTGTTTTGTACATAGAAAATGATTTTCGATTTTGGACCGCTTTTTTTTTGAAGGTGGAAAATCATCAAATGAACCCTCCCGCTCAGGGTGGAGTGGAAGGGAGTGTCAGACTCCTACTGACTAAAACCCATCCATGTTCCTTTCTTAGGCACTTATGTTCCGGGGTAGCGGTAACCCCTTCGGACAATCTCGCAAACCCGGCAGACTTCGGCCTTAACGGGCCCCTTCCCTATAGCTGACATAGCTTTGAGGCGCGCGTGGATCACGTAGGCGCCGTCCGGTACGGTCCTGTTCGGACGGTGAGCTACCCATCACTCACCGTCCGCAAGCCCGTGCCTATAGTGATTATGCTAATTTTGGACCGCTAAATTGCAAGAGTTTTTACACATAAATACCTCTATTAACAAGCATTAACTTATTGTAACCTTCAATCGAATAAGCCAAAGGTGAAAGAACTCAAAAATAAAACAAGCGCCATTTTGAAAATAGTCGGAAACTGCGCGATATGTAGGGGGTGACTGCATTGCGTTTCAGAATTAGAGGCTAATTTCTTGAGAAAATTTTGTTTTTTTTATTTGGATAGAGCTGCAGTGCACATGATGCTACGAGAGTTAAACATCCAGTAGCCCCTTGAAAATTGTTATAAATCTATACACGAGCTAAAATCCACTCTGTAAAAATCTCCTCCTGAAAAATTACGTGAAGTGACCTGTCATAAGTATTATCACTATAGACACTATTTCAATCCATTTATACAAAGGTGAAATCCAAAAATCAAACAAGCGCCATTTTGAGAACTGTGTCGGAAGTACATCGGAAATGGAGCGATACGTAGGTGGGGTGCAATTTTGGTAAAACCCGGTTATTGGGTCGACTGTGTTGGCGGGAATCGATAATTTTGAGTGCCCATAGATTGCGAATGACTATCACATATAGGGTTGCCAGGTTCTTAAACCGGACGGTAGAAAAGCCGGCCTTCCTAATTTTTTTTTAGTCAAGTCTTTTTTTATCGTTGTACATAAAATGTTTTTAAATTTTAATGAAACAATAAAATTGGTCAAATTTAGAAAAGCCTAACAAAAGTAGGGTAGGCGGGATACTGTCTGATTTGGCCGGACACGCACCTGAAAAGTCTGACTGCGTCCGGCTTTATCGGGACGCCTGGCAACCCTAAATCACATATATGCCCGCGACTCCGTCCGTGTAAAACAACTTATTTTTGTGATACTCGGCAATACTGTAGAATTCCATTAGTGAAAGACTGCTGGGACTCAGAACTCGTTTCTGTGAAAGGGGCACTGCCGTGGTGGATACCACGTGGGCCCAGTGCGGGTTTGGGGATGTCGCGTGTCTTCGATTTTTTCCCCATTTAATTGTGATGATAATCATTCTGATTTTTATATACGGACAATTTACAAGCAAATTGGCGTGCGTTCGTTTAAGGGATTATCTGCCGAGCCTTTGCCCAACTATGTTGGGGTCAGCTTCCAGTCTAACCGCATGCAGCTCAATACCAGTATTATACATGGAGCTACTGCCTATCTGACCTCCACAACCCAGTAATTGAGCAATACGATACCCCTTGGTAAGACTGGCCGTCAGATTTTTTCGGGCTTCTGACGACCCGTAACGACTATCAAAAATAACAAATGACAGCCGAGACCAACGGATTAACATGCTTTCCGAGGCACGGAGGAGTCTCGGTATGTAAAGATGGTCACCCATCCACGGCCCACCTCGGCAAGCGTAGCTTAACCTGGTGGAACGACCAGTGCGGCTGTTAGTACTTTGCCACGAGCTCCTCGTGTTTTTTATTTGTTATAAGGGCTATTAATGTAAAAATAGATATTTTCTTTACAAAACACTTTACAGGAAATATGACAACAGATTAAAATAAATAGACTTTCTACAACCGAGGGATATTGCTGCTGTCCCGAACTTTTCCCACCCCGTAACTTAGGGGTGTTACACACGTAGGGGTTAAGTGATCGACAACCATAGCGAATTATGGGGTCCATGGCAAAAGTTCCAAAGTTATAAAATGATATGGCTTATATTACACGTCATACATAAAACTTGAGGAGGATTATTTCAAAGTTTGGGTAAGTTATTATGAAGTTATTGATATTATCATTCTTTATTAGGGTTGTAATATTTTTATATAGGTCTGCGACGCAATTCTCTCGTGTATAATTTTAGTTTATTATGGGGACCAACCACAACTTCAAAGAGGAGTGTTATTTTCGTGTTGCTGCACATTGGAAAAGTGATGGAGTCACTTCATCGCACTTCACACTTTTCATTTGTATTTTTTTGATATTCTTTTGTTTATTTTACTGTGTGCAGTATTTTTTTCATACAGTCTGTGTGAAAAAAACTGCTGTTTCATAGAAAAGTGCAATATCTACGCAGTGAAAATGTATGAAACAGTTTTTTTCAGTTTCAGGTTCAGAGTTTTGCATTGAATCCATGGCTACGCGTTGATATCCGCCCACCCTGTATAGAACTTTATTCTTTCTTTCGAGCCAAAAAAGCTTAAGTATCGGAAAAACAAACATTTTCCTTCGCAAAGAAAGAAAAAGTGCACCCGTTAAAGCTCGTCCGCAGAACATAATTTACCATATCTCTCTCACTGGTTTCGGTTCCTATATATACATCCATTATTGAAAAGAACTGTAAAATCAACAGGGAAAAAAATCAGCTGTTCCATACATTATACTCGCATAACTCGTCAAAATGTAGGGAACAGCAGATTTTTTTTTGCGATCTCTGATTTGATCCCGAGTGAAAGTTGTTCGTTTTTCATAATGATGAGCACAATGACCCCTTAAAATAATGTCCATGAATAAATACTTAACATCACTCTGTATAATAATTTAATAAAGAAAAAAAAAACGAAAATATCATAACATTTCTAAACCATTACTGCTTCCAATCAAAGCACTATTGACCTCCCCGAACAAATATGTCAATGGAACCGCAAATCAATGTGGAGTTGAGATTGTAATTACGTCGTACAGTAGGACACACATTCCTAATGAACACGGAATCTGTCACACGAACTATGTGAAAGACATTCACTCACTTTGTGGTTGTTTGATGGTAGTCTCGTTAATGTTGCCGGATTAGAAGCTTGTTGAGAAATTAAAACTGTAAGGTCGGTAAAAATGGATAAAAGAGCAGTTTTTATTATGTCAATAAAAAAAAGTAAAATAGAGTCAATTGTCGTAACTGGTAAATAAATAAAACTCTTTGGATATAACCAGTGCATGTTGAATGAGCTAAAAATCCACTCGTTCCTTGATATTGTTTAAATTACTACCGTTTGTCTTTTAAATAAAAAAATACGAGATAAAAATATTATTTTCAAATATAATAATAATAATAAATTTATTAAGAATATAAGGACTACCGTTAAATATAAGGACTACCGTTAAATACAGAGTTCGTAAATCTATGTCAAATTTACTAATGATTTGTGCCTGAACTAGGTAACCCTGTGTTTCCAGCGATTGCAGGTAACATTAATTGATTAAAATAATAATCTCATATACATTAATCTTAATTTAAATTGTAGATACGATACTTTTTACGATACGATTACTTAGCTATTGGCAGCAAACTGCCTACAACTTTACAAGTCTACAATTTTAACTTATATGGTTTGAATGCACCGTCATCAACGCGTGTAGCCCTCAACCACGGAGGTGTTAATTGGAGCGCCGCGATTAATGAACGTGTTGGTGTCACGATGTGTGAAGAGCTATTGAATTAAGAACAGACATTTTAAAATTCGAATCTTTTAATTTGTTTCCTTTTTTTAGTCTTTGTCGTTTATTCAATAATGAGCGAGAATGTGGAAATGCCAAAAATGTTAGGAGAAGGAATTTTGTTCATGGCAGATGTTTTCGTATAAACTTTTGACACTTGAGATCTTAAAACTGACTTTTCTGTTAGAAGTTTCTTTTAGCTCTATAGACCCACCCGCACACATGTTTTTAACACAGAGCCGTCACTCTCTCAAAAGAAAAGAAAGAGAAATACAGGAAGAAGGCAAAGAGAAAGTCACATGGACGGGGCATAACGCTTTTTCCTTACGTGACGATGTCACACAAGCGACTTTTTAGAATATGGTTCCTAAAAGTTAACTTTCAGTTATGCATACAGAATAATTATGTACTACAATTTCGAACAGTATCTATAGATATCTAAAAATGTATTTTTTTAAATTTCATTGCAACATTAAAATATCAAAACGTGACAGAATAACCTATACCAAGTAAATTAAAATAACAGAAGTCTGTAATTGGTCTAAAAATAATGTTTTAATAAAATAAACAAAGTTTATTCATAGCTTTTTTTTTATTTTTTTATTTATCATTTATACAAATTATCATAGGATTCAAATTAAATAGCAACCAAAAACCACTAAGGTTTAAACTTGTGCTATCATGAACTCATTACATTACAATACATTTACATTTTTTCTATCTTAATATACATACAATGATGCATTTTAGTACGCGTTATTGCCGATACAATTAATATAATATTCAGTTCCGTTCTCAGCTATTTAATTACGATATATTCAGCATACTTGTAACAGAAAATCGAACAGCAATAATACATCGAATTTATTAGTTCCGACCATCGATCACTATTCTTTATTAGTGATCGATGGTTCCGACTGATTGGTTCATTCACGAACATCAAAACGATTATTTTTCTCCGAATTCAATCGTTCGATATTCGAAATATTGACCAGCTATAGGTCAAAAGTGTGGCTGTAAGAGAGTTTACACATTGACTGGTTGTTAAGTAGCAGCAAGTAGGCAGCTCGAGTATTTAATACTTAATCAAGAAAAGCTAATTTTTCAAAAATATAGTTTTTAAGTCACAAATTACCTTTCTTCTTTAGTAAACTGCATGATTAATTCAACTTTCGTCTTATTTTTGATTTTATAAAGATTTCATTTACATTTTATATTGTGAAAATGTACATAGCTTGATGCAAGATTCCTACCAGAACAGAATAAAATAGCAGTAGTCGCTACCAAAATAACAAATAATTATGTCACCTCAAATAGATAAACCAAAACCTCAAGAATACGTCACCGACCTTTCGATCACCTTCCGCCATCCAATGTGTGATCCCCTTAACAGATTCAAACTGCGTTCGTAATTTGAAACGTGTTCGAAAATTGAAACAGCGGGTATCGATGCACCAGCAGCACCATCTGTAAGGCCATCAGTTTAACCTACATTCTAAATTTAAATTAGATAATATATTGTACTTACATAGATAAAATTGAATATGAATCACTCATACTTGCAAAAATTAAAAGCCTTTTTTTAGACTTGACTTCAAATTGCAGATCCTTTTTGTTATATTGAATTATAAAATATACAAAGGGAAAAATATCCTATAAGATTTTTACCTCGTGTTGATAAAGTCACAGTCTTATGATAGCCTGAGTGACTAAGATTACATGACGGGAGAGCGCGATGACCGATGAAGTGGAAAAATGTGGATTGCATTCTCGAAGCGACGTGGAAAACTCACGAAACCCTAGTTCAGAAAATTTTCTATAGGTAACGCGTTAAATACCACACTTTATATTGGTAAAGTTATAAAACTAAACATAATATTCGTGATTCATAATTTACTAGCTTCCGCCCGCGGCTTCACCCGCATAATATGTCGTCAAATTATACACATAAACCTTCCTCTTGAATCACTCTATCTACGAGTATTAAAAAAACTACATCAAAATCCGTTGTGTAGTTTTAAACATCTTAGCAGACATACAGACATTAGGACGCGGGAAGCGACTTTGCTTTATACTATGTAGTGATGTATTAATTTAAACTTACACAAAATATCGAGTGATTATTTTAATACCAACATTTACATTATTGTTTTTTTAAACGACATTAAAGCTTCCTTTTGCGCCACGATTAATATATAATGCTAACAAACACAAAGAAATAAAACTCCTAACTATCACTTATTGAATTAATAATTAATAGATAAATACTGTTAAACAACCAACTCTTCATTGCATAGTTAGTTTGAAAAAAGAACACCCTTTTTCATTGCACAGTCATTCCTACCATGTAATTTCAAATATAGAATATTAATACGTTAATGCTCATTCCATTCCATACCGGTCATTAGCGAAAGGCAGTAGTCACCGATTCCAGTAGATACCTCATAACGATGGCACCGCATTGAAAGGGTTAGTTCTGTTAATGGCCGGTAAGTGGAGTCTTCATTTCACATGCTTGCGAAGGGTTAATAAGGCTGCGCATTCATTGTGTATTAAGTGTGTAATTAAATAAGGTGGAATTTCATTCTGTATAAAATTAAAATGTTTGTTTTTGAGATACGATCTATACTTAATATTCTATAGAGGAAACATTTGTATGTATGTTTATAACGAATAAAATTATAAAAACTAATAAACGGATCTTTTTTTTTTTTTAAGGCTGGGAAATCATCCAATGACTGCTCCCGCTCTGGGTGGAGCGGAAGGGAGTGTCAGACTCTTACTGACTAAAACCCATCCATGTTCCTTCCGTAGCCCTTTAGTTATGTTCCGGGGTAGCGGTAACCCTTTCGGACAATCCCGCTTACCCGGCAGGCTTGGCCCTGGGGGGCCCCTTCATATGCTGACATCTCTTTGAGGCGCGCGTGGAACATATACGCGCCGTACGGCACGGGTCTGGTGCTGATCGGACGGTGAGTAACTCATTACTCACCGCCGCAGGCCCGCGCTTACGGTGGCCGGGAGTCGTCACGTGGCTCCCGACGCCCGGGGCGTCTCCTGCGGCGGCTGGGACGGGAGGATCTTTCTTTCTCCCATCCCGCCACCTCCTTCGCGAGCATGACTTTTTCGCAGAAGGAGGTGACTGCCTCCCACTCCCTCTCGCCCCGGACCATGGCTTGCACCAGGGCCGGGCGCGAGAGGTTGCCGCCGCCGATCGCCTCTACGAGGACACGGCGGTGCTCTGCCCATGCTGGGCAGGTTTGCACCGTGTGCTCTACCGTGTCCTCTGGGCGATCCTCGCAGTGGTGACACACGGGCGTTTCCTCCCGCCTGATGATGTGCAGGAACCTCCCGAAACATCCATGTCCGGTGAGGACCTGCGTCAGGCGGTAGGTGAGGGCGCCGTGTCGCCTCTCTAGCCACTCCTCAAAGAGGGGCCTTACCGCCACTATCGTGGCGTGCCCTGCGCAGTGCGCTGGACTTAACGGATCTGGATGAAACTTGGCACAAAGATAGATTATTGTCTGGAATAGCATTTAAGCTAAATGTACGGGTCCCGTAGGATAATTTCCTACATACACGTGAGCGAAGCCTAGGACTAAAGCTAGTCTTTTATATTCTGTAAGGGTTTGTGATATGTCTAAATTGTTACAAAATCCTTTCAGGTAGAACAAAGCTTAAGTACTTATTTATGTCTATTACACCCTGAATCTCTTCGTTACTAAAATCTCTGATTAGCTGATTTATTCACTACGAGTTAACACACAGCAAAATATTACACCCAATAATAACAAATCAATGCTACCTTATTACTACCGCTGGATTGTATTCCACGCGGTCACACCCTTGCATTTCAAATTATCATTTGAAATTCAAACGTCTGCGGTAACGACCCTCCGGTCACGTGATCCGACCGTCGTTCGATACATTGCACGACGCGACGGGATTTGAGCTAGGGGGTGTTACACACTGTGATGCATGTGTTAGGTTGGTTATACTGGGTGTAACCGAAAGGGTATATATACACACAAAAGGATACGCCACAGATCACCAAAAATCGTGAAAAAGTAAAACAGCTGATACCTATATTTTGACGAGTCACGTGACTAAAAATGTATAGAACAGGTGATATTTTTTTTGTGATTTCGGAGTTATCCCCTACTAAAAGTTGTTCAGTTTGGTGCTCTGTAGCATAGACTTTTGTATATATATACCCTTTCGGTTACTGCCTGTATATTAGCTCTCTCTGGGCTAGTGTAGACTTTTTTATGTGAAATGTAAACCTAATTTTATGTTCATTCAAATAAAATGATGATACTCATATAAATAAGTATATTATGATTACCTATTAATTTCTTATTTTACAATTTATCTGCTGATTTTCATGTTTCTAAGGGCGACTGACAGCTTATTTACCCCTTTATTTCAGGCTGCGACTATTAAAAACTAGTCTTGATCAAAGTAAATACTAAACCAAATAAAAAAATCATACTCTATAATTTTCCAATTATTGTGTGTACTTAATTATTTATTTAACCTGAACTCAATGAGCTTTATTCTAAGTAACCCTTTCCCTAAACGCATATAATATGCACTGCGACCAACTCCAAGTTCTTTTTTATTTCCTTTCACTAAAAACCCATTCGTGACTGAGTCTAAGGCGTTTATCATTATAATTGTATGCAATTTCGCGATGATTCATTAAGGAGTCTACACATGGGGCTTTCAGTGATACATTATGAAAAGGCTCCTTGCGTGAGGAACGCGGGAACCCTTGAATGTGTTGTTGGTAGGATAGTGTGGATACGCTTTTATATTTTTTTGGCAGTAGCTTTTTTGTGTGATTTCTATTACAGTCCGTTCATATATTCGTATTGTATTTCATACAAAAAAAACATTTACAAGATTCTCAATCAGCATAGAACCAAGTTCATTTCTATTGACTCAATACATCGTGGGTTCACTGTAAATAATTGTAATACATTTTTTAGGGTTATATAAACAGAGTGGCTAATATAATATAATAATTTTGACCGCCTTGTGTGCACTTTTGTATGAAACAGTTGGGTACCTCGGATGATCTAAATAATGCAATTGATGCCGCGATGCCGATATAAGTTGCTCGTTATAATGAGTACAGTCCCCTTAAGGGGATTAAAACGACTAAAATTTAACCGTGTATATAAATATCTTCTATATTTGTATTCAAAATCTGTGCCACTTATTATATACAATATACAACCTTAAACTTAATATTTACATACCTAAAAAAATATTAATAACTATGTACAAGTATACCTATAACACGAGGGAAAAAATAAATCAAAGGGCATCAAAAAATTTGTCCACATCGCTGTCAACAGGAAAAGTTCCCAAAAGGCTGGCAGCATTGCCACGTTGTATGGCAATGCTGATTCTTTGACTGAAAAATAGGCCAGCCCTCTGGTCACGTGAAGAGTCAACCAATCGCTTGGCGATGTCTCGATAAACATAGTGGGCACTCGGACCCCATGGCCTGTTTCAACCCCAAACGGCTCGATTTGATATTTTAAACATATTCTGTTTTTTTATTTGATATTATAATTATCTTCTTTATTTTTAATTGATATTTTAAATATATTCTATATTCATATTCAAAATCTAGTCTGGTGATCCACGTTATGCCCACCGCACATGACGGATAGCGTAAACCTGGCAATTCGTTTTAGTTTCTTTTATGACACTCATAATCCATTCAGGCCTTCATACACTATCTATACAAATATTTGTCGCCGTTTTTCTTGTAATTGTTAGTCTATAAATTGTAGGATTTTGTTCGTTATTTCTTTTTTTTGAATGGCTCTACCATTCAAAAAAAGATAGAGGATAAAATAAATAATTAGTGAATTCAAATATTAGTACATGATTTAGACTAAGGGCTCCTACGCACTATGCGGTTAGCCGGAATGCGGTCAGCCGTCCGGCTAACCGCAGGACGCGGTTGCGCTTACGGTTAGCCAGCACCCGGCTAACCGCAAGCGCAACCGGAACGTGCGGTTAGAAACCGTCGTGGTTTTGCGGTTGGATCGACTCATTTCCAAGATGGAAGTTATTATATTTACTCGCGGTATATAAAAAAAAAGAAACAGAAAAAAAGGTACTGGGTGCATCCTTATTTGCAAACTCGAGACGAGAGCAAGCATTTCGAATTGTTTTTCGAAGAGCTCAAAAAGTATGAAGACAAGTTTTTTGGATATACTAGAATGAGTCTGAAATCCATATTTATTGAAGAAAATGCGCTAGCGTCGGTGAACACGTTCACTGTCAATGGAGGGCAACCGCAAACTAGCACTATCCGCTTAGTGTGTATAGCAACCGCCCGGCTGGCCGTCAGTCGGGCCGCAGTGCTCAGAACGACCGGAGCGGTTAGCCGGCAGCCGCATCGCAGTGTGAATAAAAACTCCTTTCTCGTACAAATTTCCTATTGCGGTCAGCCGCACGGTTGGCCGCATTCCGGCTAACCGCATAGTGCGTAGGTAGCCTAAGATTGCTGACAGTACATCATTATTTTCTTCTTCTAAACATAAAACACTGCATATTTGTATCTTAAACATATCTACAAATATTTAACACATCATAAATAAAATATTTTACTCATATTTATTTTAAAAGTACCTACTTCGTAAAATCTCATAATATTTTATGTTTTTTTGTTTGCTTTCCAATCGCAGGTATGCTGGAAGATATTTATTTAGAATAAGCATAAAATTTGCACGTATTTTTCTGTTCCTCTCTACTTGTGTATTTATTGTATATGTGTGCATAATTAATGGTTTTATAATAAACACAAATATAATACTGTTTGTAGGCACCTCAATCGTTGAGCGTTTATTTATTACAACAATTTCAGTTTACAATATTTGTATAGTTACATCAATTAAGTGTGATAAATACACGGTGCTCACATATTTACATTACATTTCAAATGAAGGATTTAAATTTCAATAAGTATACAACCTACACTACAAGTAATACCTATACTACAAGTATGTAGACGTGACAATATTACAATATTAAAAAAATCCCATAAAATCATCATAAAACCTCACGTGCTGATCCTCATTAGTCAAAAAACACTTCTGAAAACAATACAACAGTATGCATCTAAATCCTAATTTAACAAACACGCAAATCCGACACATGGACGTGGTCCCGGCTCTAATTTATAAACGGTGGTTCGCTTAATCTCCCTCTGAGGGGACCGCGACACGCGCGGCGTGTAGGTATTATATAAATTAGTATATCGGACTGTCTGTGATTGTTACAAATTAAATACACATCACATAACACACAACACACACAAAATTAAATACATCGTATCGTATTTTTCAACAGCATGTGAAGCTAAGTCAATGGCCTCTGGGCAGCATAAAACTTTGACACCAGCTGAGTCACTAACCAAACGAAAAGAAGAAGACAAATTAAATCTATATCAAAGTCGCAGCGTCAACACTGATCCGCCATCTTTATTTTTGATTATGAGTAATGTCATCTAATTATTACTAAGCGGAAACGTCAAATAGTTAATTTGGATGAGGTCGATATAGGAAGTCTATCAGCCATTAACGATCCCCCTGCTAGGGCACAGGCTTCGGGAGGCAGTGGACCGTAATTCATCACGCGGGCCCATTGCGGGTTGAATGTCACATGTCTACGATTTTTTTTTTAGTTCTCGGACATCCCGGTTTCCGCACGAAGTTTTCCTTCATCGTTTTAAGAGCAGTGTTGATGAAAATATTTACACAAAATAAAGCACCTATCTGGGTTCAAACCCACGACCTACAACTCGTAAGTCGGGGCAGACCACTGAGCCACCACTGCTCTATATAGGAAGTGACGCAAACAAATTCAGTAACAATCATGCCTAGCCTAGTTTCTTTGCAATGGGTACTTGTATGCACTTTCACGTGGTAATAAAAATCTGCCTGCCTTTTTACAACTATGTTGGGGTCGGCTTCCAGTCTAACCGGATGCAGCTGAATACTAGTATGTTACATGGAGCGACTGCCTATCTGACCTCCACAAACCGGTCAGTAACTGGGTAATACGATACCCCTTGGTAAGACTGGCTGTCAGACTTTCGGGCTTCTGACGACCCGTAACGACTGTCAAAGATCCACGAATGACAGACGGGACCAACGGCTTAACGTGCTTTCCAAGGCAAGGAGGAGTCTCGGTACGTAAAGATGGACACCCAATCCACGAGTTTGCAATTTCACATTTTCCTTCTGGGAGAATCCTTTACCACATTTTCAGAACATAAAACCAATTGCAAAATACCATGCTCCACGCAACTAAGGCCCTACAAAGTATAACAACGCTCTTCAGCTTACAGCGCAACCTAACGAGATGCGCACTAAAATAATAACCCGAAAAAATAAAAAAGATATAATAGAAAAAACAAAAAATTTGTTAAGCGGCACACAACCGAATCTGAAACGTTCTGGATTGCCCTCGAGAAAATAGGTACGGGCTCTCCGTGGGGCTCTAAAATGGGAGGGTGGGGGACTAATCAAGGAGAATAATATTTACCAGCCTATAATATTCCCACTGTTGGGACACATGGCTCTATTCTAAGAGAGAGTGTGGGCCATATTCCACCACGCGAGTCCAGTACAGGTTGGCGAATGTCACACGTCTTAAGTTTTTTGGTTCTAGGACTTTTCTCTCACCGTTTTGAGAGCAGTGGTGATGAAATTAAATACACGAAGTAGGTCAAATATTTATACAGCTTAAAATGTGGCATTAAGGGCTATTCAATAGTTATTTGTTATGCAAGGCTGGAAAGTTGATTTTTTGCGCGAGTACTTCTATTGAAACCTGAGCGTAACGAAGGTTTCAAAGGTACGAGACGCAGAGAAGCTTTGCTGCCGAGCGCAACACACAATTTTTCACCTCACTACAGCGAGGAAACTGCTAGGTGTAAGAAAACAGGTGTTGTTGAGTTTTATTTTGTTCGAGCGTCTCAGATACATTGACTCATGTGAAGAAAATAACAGATACTTGGCAATGTATCTTATGAGTTACATAGAATATCTCCAAAATTAAATACCCTGTATTTTGTTCTATATCCTACTTGTCCTCTAAGGAGAATGAAAGAAAAAAACTAATTTAATACAAATAACTAACTAATTTAATTTAATACATATTTATTTTTGCCAAGCAAAGGATTAAATAACATATTATATTAGTATTTATTTTATTTAAAAAATAAAACTAAGTTACTACACAATTGGGTATTTGACAGGGTAGTATTTTTATGGCATATTCAAATGTGACGTCACAGGTTTTTTTAATCAAATTGAATACTTATTAACATTAATTCCAATTTTACAATTATATCCTCGCAAAATATTTAATTTCTGTACTGTGATGGAAGTTTTTAAGGTGAGCGGTATTATTTAATATTTTATTTTAGACCGTGTCATGCATTTTCAGTGGACTGGCAGTATAGAAAATTATTAAATAGAAATGTTCGAATTTTAAAAACTCTTTCCACGCTAGAGGGCAAAAATCGATTTTCGGCTCAGATTTCGAATGACAAACAGACACTTTCCGAGCCTGTGAGGTGAAAAAAATATTGTATTCATATTGAGTACCTAAGTAAGTATCGTTGCAGGTGGTGATCTTTAGCTTCTGCCTACTTCTATGAAAAGAACGCGTGAATTTAAGTTTGAATGTACTAATGATAATCCGTAAAATCGCAGCAGCCTTCATAGGAGTACTTCTTGCCAGGGGCCATGGTTAGTTAGCCGTATTGTCGGCAAGAGTTAGCGCTGCTTCGGAACACATAGGGCTGGGCTGGGCTGGCTGGGCGAAGGAACATGGATAGCTTTAGGCAGTAAGAGTGGAGTGTCAGACACTCCCTTCCGCTCCATCAATCCGTCATTTGATGACCACCCTTAAAAAAAGGGGGTTATAGTAACAAGTCTCCTCCACAAACTCGCTCTCCTAGGGGCTCGACGCTAACAAACGCTACGACTGAAGCAATCCTTTTTTTTCATACTCCTCTCCTTTACCGGGAAATGACTTTCTGACTCTTAATCTCTCTTGCAATCTCATTAAAAATTCATAACTCAAAACTGCGAAAAAATGAAAATTTGTTATAGGTCTCTGTGGTGAGGATGGATCTGCGGCTAGCCTTTAGTCTAAAAACTTGGAAGAGGCTTGCTTTGGTAATAATTATTTCGAAACTGCTTTTGAGTTAGCTATGTTTTGTTTTGAATTATAGTTGCTGGCGGATAAGGAAGATAGTTTATCTTTTGGTCTAGTAAAAGGCTTATTTATCAAAACAATCACTTAAGAGAAATACTTAACAATGGCTTCTCATCGTTAAATAGTCGATTGATACTAAATAGTTCACAATTAGTAAGTTACTAAACGCATCACTAAAATCATGGAACAACCCTAATTTCCTAAGAACACTCGTGGTTTTAACAACCCCCACTAACTTTTTTATTGATTGACAAACAACTCAAGCCCAAAATAATCCAATGGCAAAGCCCACCTGAAGAAAATTGCGTATGAATTGATAAATTCATTAATTAATTCATACGCAATTTCCTCCAAGGTCGGGATCGTATACGATATCCGACACGAATATCGTATACGATCCCGACCTTGAAGTCAAAATAATTGGCACTTAAGCCACAGATCTTGTTACACAACTCTGTCAATCTCCAGAACTGCTTGGTGACAGAAACTCATGTTATTGATCGACAAAGAAGAGGTTTGTTATGTTTGACCACGAAAAACTTTTGCAGAGCTGTCCAACTTTGACGTTTTTTTTTATTGCATAGGGTATACTTCGTAAGCGGGATTGCTCCGAAAGGGTTACCGCTACCCCGGAACATAAGAGGCTAAGGAAGTAACTTGGATGGGTTTTAATCAGTAAAAGTCTGATTCTCCCTTCCGCTCCACCCAGAGCGGGAGGAGATGAGAAAAAAAAGGGTATACTTCGAAGTTGATCAATTTTTTTTAAGAAATAAAAACTTCAATTTTTTTTTATTATAAACCTCTTTTTCAACCGCTTTGTTTCCAGAAAACGTTGTATATACCCTCAAACGCAGTATTCATATTACCATCTACACTTACTGCCAACCCCCATTTGGTATATCTTCATCCTAGTCGCATTTTATTGTCGCAGGAAGCGAGGTTACTGCCGGCGCGCCGCACAAAAAGTGGAAAGGAAACTCACAAAAAAGACTCGCTCCTGGATGCACATTTGCGGATAATCTATTTCTCCCATCTTTATTTATGAAATGAAATCTATTTTCAAGAATTGCAGTACATTGCAGCTGGTTGGGTTTTTTAACAGTTTCTAAAAACGTCAAATCAATAAAGCTGAAATGAATCATGGAATTAGCAATTTTCGTCACTAACTATGCTATCTGAATCTGATGGGTAACTACAGTTTTGAGCCATTTGGGGTCGAAACTCTGGGGTCATGGGGCCCGAATGCGCAACTCCTTTTCAAGGAAATTTCTCGCTAATAGGTCTACAGATCACGTGACCAGAAGGCAGGATTGTTCTTTGACCAAAGAATTAGCATTGCCATTCAACGTGGCAATGCTGCCAGTCTTCTGGGTACATTTCCGGACGACAGCGATGCGGATGAGTATTTATTTATTTATTGGTTCACCAACGATTGTTTACACAGGTTATATGCTAAAAGTAACATGCAAAAAATTTAAGTGCAACAGTGCAACAATCGCGCATTCGACGCCTAAGTGTCCTTTTTGTGTTGTATTTATTTTAATATAGTAAGTTAGATAGTCATTTAATTTAAGAATGAATAAGTTGTTAATATGTAAAAATTAAAATGTTGTTATAAAAAATATGAATCTACACTAGTAAGGAGGTAAAGTTTGTAAGTTTGTATGTAGGTCTGCCTGAAACTATGCGATACGATATTGCTTAGTCCTATAGGAATTGTGTACGGTAATGTGTGGATGGAGCCGCGGTCAGAAGCTATAGCCCAAATGCTTAAATGACATCGTTCTTGAGGCAGCAGCGCGGTGCCGGAGGGGTGACTGTTGTCATAAGTTGACAAATCTGTCTTCGTCTTTTCGTGTGGTTAGTGACTAACCTGGTATCAGAGGTTTTATGCTGCCCATGGGCCTCTGACTTAGCTTCACATACTGTTGAGAGATCTCTCAAGCATGCAGATGTTTTCCTTCACCGTTTTTTACGCAACTGGTAATTATACAATACGCACATGAATCTGAAAAGTCAGAGGTGCGTGCCTTGGGTTCGAACTCGAGACCTAAGACTTGGAAGGCCGACGGTCATACCACTAATCACGACAAATCAGTAAGTTATGGCGTCGCGCATGACACCCCTCCCGCGCCACGCAATCACCTCAGGAAAGGTGGGATAGCGGATGGACTATAGTTTTAAGTATTATTTAAAAAACCTTGACAATCTTGAAAATCTTGAAGGAGGTGTCCCCCAAAACATGTGGAGTCAGTTTTATGAGGACAAAATCTTTGATTGGTTAGTACAGTTGCCAGCTCATAAAACTATCCTGAACTGTAAAATTTTCCCTATTGAATATGAACCTTATGCTTTACAAAAGAATAAGGTTCATATTCATTTTAGAGTGGAAAAACTATCAAAGACATTTGACAGATTGTGGTACTAACTCTATGTGCTGGCCTCTGTACATATTTCAGATGCGAGTACATCAAGCTATCTCCAACTGTCAGATTTGTCCAATTGAACATGAACCTTATCCTTTTGTAATAAAGTTGAAAAATTTTCAAATAAATTTTACACATCGGCGTAACTTGATTTATGAGTTACGGGTTACGAGTCGTCAGAAGCCCGAAAATCTGACAGCCAGTCTTACCAGTAACTGGGTTGTGGAGGTCAGATAGGCAGTCGCTCCATGTAAAATACTGGTATTCAGCTGCATCCGGTTAGACTGGAAGCTGACCCCAACATAGTTGGGAAAAGATTAGGCAGATGATGATAATGATGGGGTAACTTGATGTACAGGCCTCTGTACCTATATCCTCATGTTTCCAACGATGTCAGCTCCATTAAAGACTATTAGAAGCCACAGAGAAGCTAATTAACAGAGGCTCAATTACCGCCGCACTGTGATAGGTGGGCGGCGTTAACTGTACGAAACATTAATAAGACAATCGGTTACGCGCCATTGCGCGTGAGTTCGCTCTTTAATATGAACGCTTGCGCAGATTACGTACTCTTACGTACACATGTTTTTGTGCTGATAAATAAATATTTCTTAAATCAAACTCAAAGCAAGTAACCAATCAAAAAGTACCTTTCTTGTGCCTATTTGAAATAAATCAAATAGGCACAAGAAAGGTACTTTTGGACGTCAAAATGGACAAGAAACGAGTTGATTCTAGTCGCCCTTTCCAAAAGTTAGTTTCGTGTGGGCAAGAAACTCCCCCGTTACTCTATACATGAATTATAACATTATATGAGAAGACGATGCACCTAAAATAAAAGTATTACACCACAAAACGTGAAAAGAAAAATCAATATAACAATGGCAGGTAAACTTAATTATGTCATAAGGACATGGTGCTCACATATTTACAAACATTCTAAAAGTTAATAATTATAAATCAATCAATGAGTGAGTAGTTATTCCAATAAGTTAAAATAGTATGGTACAAATTATAAATTATGACCTAATTTACTTAGCATCCAGTTTGATTTTGTCTAGACACTAGATTGTCCTGTGGAGCAGGACCAGCATTAGTTTAGAAAGAGAACTGTAGGTAAGTCATGTTCGATGTATCCGTCATGTTGTTGTTGTTGTTTTGTCTCACCCACAGCCAGTCTACAGGTTATCTGGTAGAAAATGCCTCAGGCATTTTATTTAATTATTTATTAATAAACAAGTTATATTTAGAGTTTCAGTAAGTCCACTTATACGTATTAATGAGTCCTTAAGCCAGATAATAAAAAAAAATACAGTTTTTTTTTTGTTTTATTACATTAGAAAAAAATTACTCAGATAAAACGCAATAAAGTTGCGGTGTGGGGGCTTGACGTCACAAGTAGGTAAGTATAAGATCTACGTAGGCGTGATGACTTTTAATTGAATGTATCGACGTAATCTTTTGATTATGACGTAAAAAAGAAAAAATCTTTGTTCAATATTTTTTAATAATTTAGCTGACGAACAAAAATTCTTTACTAATTATTCCTATTCTTCTTCTCACTTGGGACAAATGCATTTATTTAAAACACTAGTACCCTAAAATTTATGTTAATCGGTATCTATCTCTTCACGTAACCTATGACGAGTGTTGGCCTATTTGTGCCATACAACGCGGCAATGCTGCCAGCCTTTTGGGAACTTTTCCTATTGATAGCGGTGTGGACGAATCTTTTGATGCCCTTTGATTATTATACATATTATTATGAATATTTAGGTTTTGATGTAAATATGAATTAACATTGAATGAATTGATTACTAAATATACTGAACTACCGTAATAACTTATTAAACTCCTCAGCTAGAAGAAGTAAGCGGGATTGTCCGAAAGGGTTACCGCTACTCCGAAACATCAAGGGCTATGGAAGGAACATGGATGGGTTTTAGTCAATAAAAGTCTGACACTTCCCTTCCGCTCCATCCAGAGCGGGAGGAGTCATTTGATTTCCCACTCTAAAAAAAAAACAGAAATACTTAAGTAATAAATGTCGAAGCGTTGACGCATATCAATCAATCTGGATCAACGCCATCTATCTCTCACTAGAGAAACTATGTAGTTAGATTTGACAGCTTACGTTTCGGAACGTCAAGTAATAACTTGGGGATGGTTAGCGTGGAGTAATGGCAACACCGAGCGAATAATCGAGTCAAATGTCGAACCGGAAGTATAATCAGCTATTTGACATTGACAGGTGACGTTGACAGGTAGGTTGGCTAACCTGTAAGTGGGGGGCACAAGTGTGCGGTGACAGTTGAGTAAAGACACTTTGAATCGGTCCGTCAGGCTGAGTGGACTGGCTAGAGAGGCGTCACGGCGCCCTCACCTTCCGCCTGACGCAGGTCCTCACCGGACATGGATTTTTCGGGAGGTTCCTGCACATCATCAGGCGGGAGGAAACGCCCGGGTGTCACCACTGCGAGGATCGCCCAGAGGACACGGTAGAGCACACTGTGCAAACCTGCCCCGCTTGGGCGGAGTACCGCCGTGTCCTCGTAGAGGCGATCGGCGGCGGCGACCTCTCGCGCCCGGCCCTGGTGCAAGCCATGGTCCGGGGCGAGAGGGAGTGGGAGGCAGTCACCTCCTTCTGCGAAAAAGTAATGCTCGCGAAGGAGGTGGCGGGATGGGAGAGAGAAAGGTCCTCCCGTCCCAGCCACCGCAGGAGACGCCCCAGGCGTCGGGAGCCACGTGACGACTCCCAGCCACCGTAGGCGCGGGCCTGCGGGCGGTGAGTAATGGGTGACTCACCGTCCGATCAGCACCAGACCCGTGCCGTATGGCGCGTATATGTTCCACGCGCGCCTCAAAGAGATGTCAGCATATGAAGGGGCCCCTCAGGGCCAAGCCTGCCGGGTAAGCGGGATTGTCCGAAAGGGTTACCGCTACCCCGGAACATAAAGGGCTACGGAAGGAACATTGATGGGTTTTAGTCAGTAAGAGTCTGACACTCCCTTCCGCTCCACCCAGAGCGGAAGCAGTCATTGGATGATTTCCCAGCCTTAAAAAAAAAAAAAAAGGCTGAGTGGACGTTCGTTACTCCGCGCTAAACTTCCCGCGTTCCTTAGTTCTTAATCGAGCCATCCTTGATTATTTTGTATTCAGTGCGAGTTAGCAAGTAATTAAAAGTGTTAACGAAGGTTTTGTGAGTGTTATTTCCGATGTCGCGACCCACTGATAACGAATCCATTCGACATATAAATAATAAACAATTTTTGATTTTCTCTGACACCTCTAGAACACTTTAGCTCGCGATGTTACAAACATGATACAAACACGTTTGCGGACAGGTCGCCACTTAATAGCAAAGTTTCGTGTGTGTGCAGCCTAATATAAGCACAGCTTGACGAATTGGAACTCCTGTATAGACTGTATTATGGAAGACTTGATACAATTACAAAGTTATTTGAGACATATCAAGGTATAAACGGGTAGATAACATAGTTTTATCAATAGAAAAAACTTTTTTTTATGAATTTATGAGAGGCAAAGGCACTATCTCCAACTGCATAATATGCTCATGAAAAAGCTGTTTTATCTACTTTACAATACACACGTTGCAGTAAATATAAAAATGACCGCGGTAACTTATTCGGACAATCCTGCTACCCAAGGCTTATTATGGTTATCAGGATTGTCCGAAATGGTTACCGCTACCCTGGAACATAAAGGGCTAAGGAAGGAATATGGATGGGTTTCAGTTAGTAAGACTCTGACACTCCCTTCTGCCAACCCAGAGCGGGAGGAGTGAGTCACTTGATGATTTCTCACCCTAAAAAAGCCTATAGGCCTTGATTACCCTTTTATGATAACCACACAAAATGACAGCCTATCCATATTACCTGCTGATTTTTACCACTAAGCCATATTAACCTACACGTAGCCAGGTCAATAGTTGAATCATGCGCCGCTCGCGTGCACAGTGTACAGTCACGAGCACCAATATGTATACACTAAGAAACATTCAAAAGCGATTTTCTCGTGGAATAGCGATAGCTTTGTGATAATAGAACCTATTTCATATTGGTATGGGTTCCCAAATACGTTGTCCATAACAACATAAAATTACAACAAATGCAAAAGGAGAAAATAACTTTTAAAAGTTGCTCAGTGTGTACATATTGATGCTCTTGACTGTACCTATATTTGCAACTCTAGTGCGGTGTTCTGGGTCGCGAGAGTACAAATTGCTGTGCTGAAATTGAGTAGGATTAATTGTTATTTATTAGGCTATATCTTCAAACGTGGGCTGCGTCCTAGGAGGCTAAATGCGGAAATCTTTGTATAACAAGCTTTAGGAAAGGACTATAAGATGCTGAATTCATTTGTTAAAGCCATCGCTGATTCAAGATCCAAAGATAAATACAGCTTTTGGAAAATGTTTGATAAGATAATAATGTTTTTTTTAAATATTTTGATGACCTCTTTAGTCATTTTTATTTACATAAACTTCTAACAGGATAAAAACAACGATTCAATGTCTTCATGTAGAAATAACATTTATAGGTAAGATGTAAACCATTATTTTTTATCTCATAACACTCAGTAAGGAAAGAAAACGTGGAACAAATAAACACTTTAACAAAACATATTTATTTGCTTCGCGAAATATATGCAACAAAAAGATTAAGCTTTAAGTATGTTAGTATATTGCATTAATGCAATTTAATCTGCGCGCACGCATCACGAACTCGCGCCCACGCGTGTTCACTTCACACAAGAGAGAATGTTTGTTGTCCAGTTTGGTTTAGAAGCTATACTTTTTTTATAGCTTTGAAAATCGAAAAAAAAATCTATTCTTGAATATGACAGGCCAAGGCAATGTCGAATATTCTGCCAATGTCTAAAGTGAAGTGGAAAAACAAAAGTGACACAAATAAAATGTAAACTGTATGAGTATTGGTTGTATGATACTTTGATCTGTGCTCATATTGTTAAGTTCTTATTTAAAAAAAAAAAAAAAATATAGTACCTTAGCACTTCGACATCCACGGACAAACGTGGATCCACATGAGACACAATGGCTTTTTAATTGTGTCTGTCTGTAAATTACGGCATACGAGGAACTAAAGAAGATGTGCTTTGTTAAGCATCAGTATGCATTGTGACGTCGCCGTCCTCGTAACGGATGTGAAGAGATATCTTCCAGTTACTATTATAAGGTTTATAAGACTAGCAAGCATCAAAATTTAGGAAAACCATTTTATTTGCCACTAATATTATGGCCTGGATGAGGCCTATGCCCAGCAGTGGACTGCGATATGCCGAGTTGATTGATAGATTGATCGATAGCACAAACACGGTGAGTGAATGTTATTTTTTTTAATCTGCCTATTTGTGTAATAGGCAGATTCAAAAAAAAATAATCACGCCAATAATTATTACAAGCCACTTTTTAAGGTTCCGTACACAAAGGGTATAACGGGACCCTATTATTAAGGCTCGGCTGTCCGTCCGTCCGCCTGTCTGTCTGTCACCAGGCTGTATCTCAAGAACCGTGACAGTTAGACTGTTGAAATTTTCACAGATGATGTATTTCTGTTGCTGCTATAACAACAAATACTAAAAAACAGATCAACTTACATTTTTGAGGGAGCTCCGATACAACAGACACGATTTTATTTCCGTTTTTATAGATAATGGTACATAACGTACGGTTTTTAAATGATGTGTTGCGACCGCTGATCAACGCCTTTCTCCGAAATCAAAAGTCAGTAGGTAATCTCAAAACAAAGCCTGCAAGACGCATCGCACCGCTATTAGCTCCACAGTACACAACAATCCTAACCGAAGTATGCACACGCTAATGTAATTTAAACAAATGGCCGGGACAGTGTGTGAGAAACCCGAGATAATCGCAGTGACGCTACATTTAGTTTATAGCACTTGATTTGTTCCTATGTAACGTGGAGGAAACATACCCTCAATTCTCGTACATTGTTGAAATTGTGTGGCGTTTCGACGATAAAGGGAGACTGAGGAGAACTGCGCTGGGACGAAATAGAAAGATCTTTTTGTTTTTAAGACGGACAATAATAATTGGCTATTTGACACGGTCTAAAATAAAATATGAAATCACATAGAAAAAATACCACTTCTCTTAAAAACTTTGTGAAGAACACCGTTCAGGAATTAAATATTATGTAAAGATATAATTTTAAAATTGCATTTAATGCTAACGGACAATAAATTAGATATCTGACACGGTCAAGAAACAAATGTAATCACATAGAAAAAATACCGCTCGTCTTAAAAAATTAAATCACCGTACATAAATTAAATATTATGTGAAGATATAATTGTAAAATTGCATTTAATGCTAATAAGTATTCCATTTGATTCATTAAATCTGTGACGTACTCACATTGTTATATTCCATACAAATCTCGTACAAATCGTGCGTTTTGACAATTCATAAAAATCATTATTGACTACCCTTTCAAATACCCCATTGACATGACTGATATCTTAAGAACCTGTCATTAAATTATCTGAAAAATAATCTAGAGATAAACAACAATAACATGACCCTTTTTTTAAGGGGTTGGAAATCATCCAATGACTTCTCCCGCTCTGGGTGCAGCGGAAGGGAATGTCAGACTCTTATTGACCCATCCATGTTCCTTCCTTAACCCTTTATGTTCCGGGGTAGCGGTAACCCTTTCGGACAATCCCGCTTACCCGGCAGGCTCGGCCCTTCAAATGCTGACATCTCTTTGAGGCGCGCGTGGAACATGTACATACATGCACGGGCCTGGTCCTGATCGGAGGATGAGCTACCCATTACTTACCGCCCGCAGGCCCACGCCTATAACGGTGGCCGGGAGTCGTCACGTGGCTCTCGCCGCCTGAGGCGTCTCCCGCGGCGGCTGGGATGGGAGGACCTTTCCCTCTCCATGGCCCTCGAGACGTAATTTCCCTCTTCTTTTCCGCAGCCACCTGCTGCGACAACTTTGCAGAAGGATACCACAGCGTCCCAGGACTCCTCGCTGCACACCATCGAATTCACTACGGCTGGCAGTGACAGGGATACTGTAACCTACTAAGCGGCACAGCTAGCAGCTAGGAAACAGCTAAGCAAATTGATTGAGATTTTCTTGTTTTGGCCAAAGGAGGTTTACTGACGCACACCGTTTCTCGTTAGTTTCATGGTCCATTTTCCATAAAGCCAAACTCCGTGGAATAATTGTCGTAACTTTAGTTGTAACGATGTCATTGCTATTCGTTTCGGTTACACGGTGGAGTTAGGTTTCTATGTTTGCTTGGTTTTAGACTGGATTTAGATACTCAGTTTGAGTATGTGCTAACTGGCTTACTCTCTAACTGGATCCGGATGAAATTTGGCACAGGGGTAATGTATGTAATGTATGACCTTTTCTTTTTTTTTTTAAGGCTGGGAAATCATCCAATGACTGCTCCCGCTCTGGGTGGAGCGGAAAGGAGTGTCAGACTCTTACTGACTAAAACCCATCCATGTTCCTTCCGTAGCCCTTTATGTTCCGGGGTAGCGGTAACCCTTTCGGACAATCCCGCTTACCCGGCAGGCTTGGCCCTGAGGGGCCCCTTCATATGCTGACATCTCTTTGAGGCGCGCGTGGAACATATACGCGCCGTACGGCACGGGTCTGGTGCTGATCGGACGGTGAGTCACCCATTACTCACCGCCCGCAGGCCCGCGCCTACGGTGGCCGGGAGTCGTCACGTGGCTCCCGACGCCCGGAGCGTCTCCCGCGGTGGCTGGGACGGGAGGACCTTTCTCTCTCCCATCCCGCCACCTCCTTCGCGAGCATAACTTTTTCGCAGAAGGAGGTGACTGCCTCCCACTCCCCTCTCGCCCCGGACCATGGCTTGCACCAGGGCCGGGCGTGAGAGTTCGCCGCCGCCGATCGCCTCTACGAGGACACGGCGGTGCTCCGCCCAAGCGGGGCAGGTTTGCACCGTGTGCTCTACCGTGTCCTCTGGGCGATCCTCGCAGTGGTGACACCCGGGCGTTTCCTCCCGCCTGATGATGTGCAGGAACCTCCCGAAACATCCATGTCCGGTGAGGACCTGCGTCAGGTGGAAGGTGAGGGCGCCGTGACGCCTCTCTAGCCACTCCTCAAAGAAGGGCCTTACCGCCACTATCGTGGCGTGCCCTGCGCTGGGTTGCGACAGTCGCTGCTTCCAGGCCGCCATGAGATCGCGCCGGAGGTCCGTCCGCTCCGCCGCAATTTGCTGCGGAAACGGAGTTTCCCCCCGGCTTAGTACCTCCGCGCGCCACTCATACAGGCGCGCGAGGACTATCGCCTCCAGATCCCACGGCGGCAGTCCGGCAAGGAGGCTTGCCGCCTCGCCCGAGATCGTGCGGTACCCCCGGATTAGCCGAATGGCTACCACCTTTTGGAGCGCGTTCAGATAGTGGGCGGCTCACCGCCGCAATGAACGCGCCCACACCGGGGCCCCGTATAGGGCCATGGACCGCACGACTCCCGCGTAAAGCCTCAGGCAGGAGGCGTTTGGCCCCCTCAAAATGCCGGATCCTCTCAACGACTGTCGCAACCCCGCGTGTCATCGCGTCGGCCGCCGCCTGATGCGACCTCCCCTGCGCCAGGACCAGCGTGTCGTCAGCGTAGCAAACTACGCTGACGCCGTCAGGGAGGTCGGCCCACAGCACCCAGTCGTAACCGATGTCCCACAGGAACGGCCCCAGAACCGATCCCTGCGGGACACCGCACGACATCTCTCGCAGGTTCCATTCCCTAATGTATGACCTGGATTAACAGATATGACCCTTTTATATCCCTGTAGTACGTTCCCTTGGAATAATTTCCGATAACCACGCGGGCTTAGCCGCTGGCAGCAGGTAGTAAAAATCTATTGGTGCACAAATTGGCAATTGCTATTGTATCCCCTATCATCGTTAAAACCAATACAATATCCTAACACGTCTTCTTCCAGTTTAACCACTACCGCTGCCTTTAGTCAGTACTGTGAAGGCCAGGAGGACCTTCACTTAGGGAGCTCAGAGTTAGAACTTATGTAGTGCGTTGTAGGGATTTCTATCCTACAAAATACAAACACACGGGGAGCAGCTATTGAATTATATTACTTTTAACAAATACATACATACGTCAAGCAGCACGGTTACAGATAGACTCCTCTTCATTTCTGATAAAAAATAATAATATCCTTGGACATTTCACACAACGCCATATAGTCCCAAGCTAAGCAACCTAATACTTGTGTTATGGTAACGAGATGGCTTATAAACTACTTATATTCATTTTTTTTTGTAAATACATACATGTAATAGATAGAAAAACACCCAGACCCGGAACAAATACTTGCAGGTCGTACAGATATTTGATCCGTGCGGGAAACAAACCCGCGACATGCTGTCGATCGCTCAACCACTGCGCAAACCTATCAAACTATTATATTATTTTGAAAGGTCGAATACTGGCAGTTATATTCTAACCAACCAGGCTCTAAGTTCCACGAGGTTTTACTCAGGCTCTACAGTACCCTTTCATCAATCCTCTCAACATGACCAAACCATCTAACTGTTCATATCCAAAGGAGATTTTTAAATGACGCAATTGACCAATTAAGGTAAACCTTCACTTACATCAATTTGCCTACTTAAGTGACATTCCTAATGATACCAACCTAATGGTATAATGATATTCTTCCGCACAACAATTTTGTGATAAAATCTCCGATACATTTGAATTATTCATCGTATCAAGCACAAGCGAGAACGGATGCTGATAGCTCGCATCATAATTATTATAATCATCACTTTAATTTGATGAAGGTAATGCCACATAAAGTGGTAAGGTGTTGCTACATCTTTTTTTACTAAGCCTACACTGTTCCACTGCTGAGCAAAGGCCTCCCCCAAATCCTTCCAGACATCTTTCTCTTGAGCCACCTCGATCCATCCTTTGCGGTATGCGTCTAGGTCGTCTCGCCACCTCTTCCTGGGCTGGCCTCAACGGCGTCGTCAGCCAGCAGGGCGTCGCCCAGCGATCACGCTATTGCTATATATATTCTGGCTTAAAAGACGAATGCGTTATCTACGGTAATTACTTTACATGAGCATTTGCTAAGAGTCTCAGAAAATTAGACGCTGTCCCATTGGGATTTAGGTTACATATCCAGTGTAACTTCCAGGCGACACAGCTGTTACGGCATCCGCGAATTTTTTCGCGCACGCGCCAGTTTCAAGTCAGTGTCGATACCACTGGGCCACCACAGCTCACATCAATCAATTCTGCCAAGCCTTTTCTCAACTATATTGAGGTTGGCTTCCAGTCTAACCGGGTACATCTGAATACCAGTGTTTCACATGGAGCGACTGCCTATCTGACCTCCGCATGCCAGTCAGTAACTGGGTAATACGACATCCTTAGTCAGACTGGCTGTCACATCAATCAACACTCAATCAATCAATATATCATAAGCCTTAATTAAAATCGATAGCTGGATGTCAGAAACTGAAGTTACGCAGATCTATAATAATATTACATACTTTATAGAGTATTATATCTTTAGTAAACCATCTCCCTTTAGCAAAAGATTATACACCAGCCAACTCAGTCCCAAATAATTCACAGTAACATCAAATGCCTTGACCAAATCTCCAGCAAATATCCTTCAAATTCAAAGGATATTCCAAGATGCCTAACGTTTTCTCCTGATACAATGCCGGCACATAATCCCGGCTGTCTTGCAAGACGCTCAGACGGACAGCCTCTGAGCAAACATCTTGAAATTATTGATTGGCTACCAAGACGCCGCCTATTTGATTTGTACACATCGCGTGTTCGAGCTATTGTATGGTGATAGAGCTGTTTGTACTGCTATAATTATTGTTTGAATGGACTTATTCCTGATTCTTGGATTTGTGCCCGTTGATGGAAATAGGCTCGCCATTTATATGAGACCTAAACATAACTGGTGGAATGGGGTTGTAGGCACCTACTATGGGTTCACCTCAGCCTTACTCTTCTAAGCGGGATTGTCCGAAAGGGTCAGTGATACCCCGGAACATAAAGGGCTAAGGTAGGAACATAGATGTGTTGTAGTCAGTAAGAATCTGATACTCCCTTTCGCTCCTGCCAGAGCGGGAGGAGTCATTTAATGATTTCCCAACCTCAAACAAAAAAAAAGCCTTACCCTTCGGGGAAACAAAACGTGTTGTCATGTTTTGAATTAAATTCTAAATTCAAGAGGTGTTTTTTTTTTGTATTGTAAGATAGCGAAAGGTGGTGGATGATCATGAACCACCTTTCAAATAAAATTTTGACCATATTATTATGATGACGTAACAATGAACCACTTACCATATTTGAGACTATCACTGTCACATACATGGTACAGTACGGTAAAATGTTACAAAACTGTGAACTGACCTTTAGACGCTTACAAAGTCACTCCCAATAAATAGGACACATTATGATCCTGTGCTCAATTTTTAGAGTATCGTAAACGAGGCTTTAACATAATACACTGTTAGGTAGGTACTGTAGAGCTTAAGTGAAACCTCGTGGAACTTAGAGCCTGGTCGGTTAGAATATAACTAACAGCATTAGACCTTTCAAAATGATAGAATAGTTTGATAGGTTTTTATAAAACTTACAGGTTGAATATTAGTTAAATAGTTATTTGCAATCATATTTACATTTAAAAGCTTAATATTCATAATAATATGTACAGAAATAATATATATAATAATCAAAGAGCATCAAAAAATATGTCATTATTATTTTTATTTTTATAAAAGAATAGAAAAGGAGTCTGTCAATAGCCTTGCTGCTTGACGCATGTATGCTTTGAAAGCAATACAATTCAAAAGCTGCTGCCACGTGTTTTGTATTTTGTAGGATAAAATCCCTACAACAAACTACGCGAGCTCTACCTCTGAGCTCCCTAAGTGAAGGTCCCTCTGGCTTTTCACAAAATAAAAAAGGAAATAATTAAAAGATACTAACGAAAGAAAAAAAAATAAAAATCTACGGAAACCTAATCAGAAAATGGCGCTCCATAATTGCGTATGTGGGTAGTCTTTTTTTTTGATGTTGGGAAATCATCTAAGGACTCGGAAGGGAGTGTCAGACTCTTACAGACTAAAACCCACACAGTCATGTTCCTTCCTTAGCCCTTTATGTTCCGGGTTAGCGGAAACCCTTTCGGACAATCCGCTTATGAGGGTGGTCTAACAGCTCTATAGAGATATGCAATCCATATGTAACAATACAAGTATATCAGGCAGCGAGCGATCAAATACGTGAGATTGGCGACGTTCTCCGATCGTCAGCTGATTCTGTAATGCACAGTGGACGACCAGCTGTGTAGAGCCTTATTTGTTCGTTATAGTATTTGTTCGGCTTATTTAAACGGCATGCTTTCTTTTTTGAATTTAAACGCAATGTAATTTGTTTTTTTTTTTGTGGAATTAGATTTTTTTTGTAATTTGATATTGTTTTAACTTTCTACAGACCAATAACATGTTAGTGTTGTTTTAACTGTAAATGCGAGTTGGTTAGAATAAAAAAAAAAATAAGATGCTCATACTTTGGAATTGAATTGTTTAAATAAAATAAATGGATGATATTGATATGATATTATTTAATTTAGTACGACTGTTATTTTAGCGCGTTGTTTATTACGATATTTGTTTCCATAGGTACTTTTGAAAAGTTACACAGTGGTGACTTGGTGCTTGATTGCAAGAAATATTATGAAAGAAGAAGAATATTCATCGTTAAAATTGGTTTTTTTTTTCTTTCTCCGTGTGGTTAGCCACTTAACATAGTGTGTTGTGGTGAAGTTTGGACCTCTGACTTTTTTTTTTTTTTTTGTTTAAGGCTGGCAAATCATCCAATGACTGCTCCCGCTCTGGGTGGAGCGGAGTGTCAGACTCTTACTGACTAAAACCCATCCATGTTCCTTCCGTAGCCCTTTATGTTCCGGGGTAGCGGTAACCCTTTTGGACGATCCCGCTTACCCGGCAGGCTTGGTTGGACCTCTGACTTAGCTTCACATGCTGTGAAATATCAACAACAACATTAAGTTTTCACTGTTACTTTTTAATGACCATCTACAGGGTGATGGGTGATTTGTTTTACCACGATAAAACAAAAGCAGTTTATTGTAGTTGTTTGATGAGTATACTCGTACGTTGATAATCATATTTATTTTTGCTTTAATACCAGGTTTATTTTTGCTTTAATCAGTACATAATAATCAATGACCACGTCTGCGGAGATTCACTAGCTAATCTGCCAGCACTGTACGGTTGCTAAACCCAAAAAATATAGTTTCGTTTAATCACGTTTAAATGCAAATAGCCATCACGTTTGTGGAGTTTCTCTAACTAATTTTATTTTATTCTATATTTCCAACCCATTTGACACAATAAACCTATTCAGTGTCAGTCTACATCAGAATAGGATCTCGGATTACAAGTTTGGCAAAAGCCGGCTGTCGACAAAGTGGCGTTACAATGGTGACATTAATTTAACACACATATACGTTTTCACATTTTCGGTCCATGAATACATTTACGGATTTATTTAAAATGTTACAAAATAGCATCTTAGAGCAACTTGTACTTAAAGAACTGTCGTGATTTTTTATAATTAGCGATTTATTTTAACCTTTTGACATTAATATGATTAATGGGCACTAGCCTTGCCCTGTGTTAAATTAATGTCACCATTGTAGCGCCACGTTGTATACCCTCGTCTAGTTTGTTCAACAAAGTTGTGCGTTTAACAGATATATTGGTTTAAGTTGTGTATGTGTTATTCTATTTGTGTATTGATTCCATGCAGGTCTTAAGATAAGAAGAAGTAAGTTTTTAATAAATGAAGTGTTTTTAAATTGGAACAATAATTATGTTTCACAAACAAAATGTGTTTCTCAATTTAAAGATGATGTTTTAAAGAGGATTAATAATAATAAAAATAATAATATCCTTGTACAAAGAATTAAAGAGGATTGAACTTCAATCATGTTACTTTTTACTACGAATGCTTGTTTCTGCCTAAGAACGGACAGGTGTTTTAGGTCTTTCTCTTGTCAGACGATTCGGTGAAACATTGCAAAGTATTTACTGATGTGTATTTGTAATATACTTTATTGTATACCACAAAATTTCACCATTTCAGACAAAAGTCGTCCACTGCTGGGCATAAGACTCCTCCAAGCACCGCCACTTGGACCGGTTCTGTGCATCCCGCATCCAGCGGATTCCTTTGGCATTCTCAAGGTCAGGGATCCAGCTTGTGGGAGGCCTTCTAACGCTACGGTTTCCGATACGAGGCGCAAAAATACATCTCAAAAAACACTACAAAAATATATATACAATGAAATTCTGCGATGTCTTCCCAGCATCTTGGCAACCTTTTACCTTTCCAAAAAAACTTTATCCATTTACAGAATCCCAAATATAATAACAAAATAAAAAAAATACGGACACATGATCCACCCCACATTTTAATCATAAAAAAAACCCGAGGCGAGTAAAAAATCCATTGGTATACTAAGTAACTCATACACCGAGTTACTCGATATATCGAGAAACGATTCTCGATTACGATAACTCGATGCTTATATCCCGCCGGCTATCGGATTCATATCCGAATTAATAATCTCGATACTGTGAGATGTGGGGACTTGTTACGTGTGACGCCACTTTGAGGAGCTATGAAGATTGTTATACGTCATTTCTTTATATTGGGTTATTCTCTTTTTAAGAGCACGGCCAATTAGATCGAGTATTTGTTTTAACGGCTCTAACATCCAAATTCTGCTATGATGGCTCTCACATCCAAATTCGGCTTTGATGACTCTCACATCCAAGTTCTGCTATGATGGCTCTCACATCCAAATTCTGCTTTGATGGCTCTCACATCCAAGTTCTGCTATGATGGCTCTCACATCCAACTTCTGCTTTGATGGCTCTCACATCCAACTTCTGCTTTGATGACTCTCACACCCAAGTTCTGCTATGATGGCTCTCACATCCAAGTTATGCTATGATGGCTCTCACATCCAAGTTCTGCCTTGATGGCTCTCACATCCAACTTCTGCTATGATGGCTCTCACATCCAACTTCTGCTTTGATGGCTCTCACATCCAACTTCTGCCTTGATGGCTCTCACATCCAACTTCTGCCCTGATGGCTCTCACATCCAACTTCTGCTATGATGGCTCTCACATCCAACTTCTGCTTTGATGGCTCTCACATCCAACTTCTGCCTTGATGGCTCTCACATCCAACTTCTGCTATGATGGCTCTCACATCCAACTTCTGCCTTGATGGCTCTCACATCCAACTTCTGCCTTGATTGCTCTCACATCCAACTTCTGCTTTGATGGCTCTCACATCCAAGTTCTGCTATGATGGCTCTCACATCCAACTTCTGCTTTGATGGCTCTCACATCCAACTTCTGCTTTGATGACTCTCACACCCAAGTTCTGCTATGATGGCTCTCACATCCAAGTTATGCTATGATGGCTCTCACATCCAAGTTCTGCCTTGATGGCTCTCACATCCAACTTCTGCTATGATGGCTCTCACATCCAACTTCTGCTTTGATGGCTCTCACATCCAACTTCTGCCTTGATGGCTCTCACATCCAACTTCTGCCCTGATGGCTCTCACATCCAACTTCTGCTATGATGGCTCTCACATCCAACTTCTGCTTTGATGGCTCTCACATCCAACTTCTGCCTTGATGGCTCTCACATCCAACTTCTGCTATGATGGCTCTCACATCCAACTTCTGCCTTGATGGCTCTCACATCCAACTTCTGCCTTGATTGCTCTCACATCCAACTTCTGCTATGATGGCTCTCACATCCAAGTTCTGCCATGATGGCTCTCACATCCAAGTTCTGCTATGATGGCTCTCACATCCAAGTTATGCTATGATGGCTCTCACATCCAACTTCTGCCTTGATGGCTCTCACATCCAACTTCTGCCTTGATGGCTCTCACATCCAACTTCTGCTATGATGGCTCTCACATCCAACTTCTGCTATGATGGCTCTCACATCCAACTTCTGCCTTGATGGCTCTCACATCCAACTTCTGCTATGATGGCTGTCACATCCAACTTCTGCTTTGGTGGCTCTCACATCCAACTTCTGTTATGATGGCTCTCACATCCAATGATGAATGTTTGAGAAAATAAGAGAAACTACGACCATGGTTTTAGTTTTAACAAATATTCAGACTCCAAGAATAGCCAGACTCACAAACACAAAGGAAAGTGCCCGTCGTGGTTCGAACCTACGACCTACAATTCGTAAGCTGCGGCCGTTACCATTGGCAGTTAACAATACTAACAAAGCAACAAAAAGTTGGAAAATAATTGAATTAATAACATACCCACTCCAAAGCCATTACGCTCACAACTTCAGGTACAAATATATTAGACGGATTCAATTTCCGCGACACAATATTATTGATGTATGATAGCGAAATACTAATGTGTTTTAAATGTGTGCCTGTCCTCTTTAATGTTCAGGCGGTATAGTTTACAGTGGGGTATTATTTTTGCTTTTCTATTCGAAGGAGAGTAGAAAATAGGACCAACTTTTGTGTATATGAAAAGTACTAACTTTGCTCGCGGCTTCGCCTACGTAGATGTCGGAAATTATCCCACGGGAATGTATTAACGGGGTAAAAAGTATCCCATGTGTTGATCCAGGTTATAATCCACCTTGTGCCAAAATTCAACCAGATCCGTTTAGTAATCCATATGAATCCGAAAAATCAGAGGTGCGTGCCTTGGGTTCGAACTCGAGACCTATGAATTGGCAGTGCGACGGTCACACCACTAGGCTATCGCTGCTTTTTACCCCTACCTACCCAATACATTAGTCAGAATACATCATGCAAATACCACATCTGTAATGATAATGGAGTCAAAACATATTAATTTCGGGCCCACATCTGCCGTATAAACACGTAAACTTATGGGTCCCTAGTTTCAGGATATAGTTGTGAAATGGTGGTACATTATCATACATTTACATATCACTCGGACGGACAGGACTTTGGTTTGTCGACTTTTAGTTGGAAAGGTAGTGTGGGCAAAACTTGTTTGGTAATTGAATTAATGTTGGTATACTATTTTCGATTGCGGAATTGTAAAATCCAATGTACATATTTTGTTATATAAAAAAATATGTGAAAGACTTCTTACATAGTTTCCAAAATCTGTTAATAGTTTTATTAAGCCAGTTTTTACGGGCTATAGATTTAAGGCTGATTTCATTAATGAAACTGAACTCGATCAACAAATCTAAACCGCGTTCAAGACCTGTCAATGTCAAATTCAAAAAAACTTCAGTTTCATTTGTCAAATCAGTAGGTATTGATTTGTTAGTTATAATATAGAAGGTGAAATTGTATTCATGAGCAATATTTTAAAGGGTCATTATCGTTTGTCATCTGACAGCCAGTCTTACCAAGGGGTTTCGTATTGCCCAGTTACTGGGTGGTGGAGGTCATATAGGCAGTCGCTCCATTTAAAATACTGGTTTTCAGCTGCATCCGGTTAGACGGGAAGCAGACCCCAACATAGTTGGGAAAAGACTAGGCAGATGATGATTTTAAAGGGTAATTGTACACAACTTTTACTATGGGAACAAATTTGAAATCGCGAAAAGTCCTGGCTAAGAAGAACAAAGTTGCTATCTGCAATATGCATATTGCAGATAGCAACTTTGTTCTTCTGCGAACATAACCTTAGCCAAACATGATATCCATAATATTTATCAAGTAGATAACACAGAATAAACCATGAAAACAATCGTAAAATAAAACAAATTCAACAACAATAATTTAGGCAGCAACACAAATACGCGCCAATATTTGCGGATTCATCCCCAGATTAGGTGCTCGTGTGTGCCTGCCACGGCGGGGATTATTGGCGATCACGTGATCTGTCGCCATCGGCGCCTACGTGTGTAATACACGGATTGTTATTGTGCCACAAGTGAGGAGAGCGAACGGTTAGTCAACAACCACGAAAGGATTACAGTTGAAAAAAAAGAAAGAAGGATAATTCGTTTATTTGCGGCAAACATGACGCAGTAAAAAAAAACAATAAAAAAGATGTTGTTGGAAAATATACGTCACATCCGCGCAAAACGGCCATCGCTCAACATAATGCTTCGATCCCATGTGAGACAGAGCCCCAGCGTTGATTTTCAGCTACAGCTGGCGTTAACGTGATGTTGATGATGATGAGTACGAAAAGCTATGATTATTTTTCCGATAAAACTTCTCATAATCCGTGCATGTCGCATACGAATAGTTGTTCCTACGGCTAACGTTCACACACAGGTTAATTGCAGCAATGTACATTACTTAGGGATTGAAAGAAATAAAAATAGGTTCATCGCCACAGAAACGCGTGCATATATTTATTGCTTCCACATGTGATCGTAGGTGGTAGGCACAAAAATTAGTTGATTAGGGAACATGTCATGTACTGCAAAAGTACGAGAGAGGAAGAGGGTTTTTATTTGATTAAGGTCTGATTTTTTATTATTCAGATAACTTTTAGCTGAAGAATAAATATGACAGTTTGACTTATTTTCCATATTAAAACTGTCAAACTGTATTAGTATTATTAAATTGTAATTATGTAAACTAGAGTAAGAAAAAAAAGCAGTCGCTTTGCAATTGGTCCCTCTGTCAATTTGTTTCTACTAGAATATTGATGCGTAAGTCGGATACTTCCAACCTCTCATAACTTGGACCACCACATAACCCGTATAATTATAGTGCGTCCCTTGTTAGAATTAATCTCGGTTGGGTTTGCGACATCTGTATTCGACAATTATGTTCATGTGAGACCAATAAAGGTACCTGTCCTCTCTCTCACTCTGTACTTAAAAGAAGGGGATGGAATGAGGGTTCCTCTTGGTTATATTACGTGTGGATTTGCAAAGGGAATTATTTGTTTATCAGTTTTGTGTTTGGGTTAAACGTTTATTAATGAGTTACCTTTTGGTATAAAATGGCCTTTTATGGATGGTATTTCGAATAAGTAATGGAAGAATAATTTATTATTGGCCGCTTCGTTTATAATATTGCTGATGGAATATGACTGTGGGCAAAAATGTGTAAAGGAACACTGATAACTTAAAAAAAAAAGGAATACGGTCAGCAAAAAAATAAATTATAAACACTGTTATCTCGTATATAATTATCATCTTAGTACAGAACTGTGTATTACATAACATTGATTTTCAGTATCTAAGAGCTTAATCTATACTAATATTATAAAGTGGAAGGATTTGTATGTATGTTTGTAACGAAAAAAACTCAAAAACTACTTAACGGATCTGGATGAAACTTGGCACAGAGATAGATTATGGTCTGGAATAGCATATACTTTTTATCCAGGAAAAATGTATGCTTCTCGTGGGATAGTTTTCTACATACACGCGGGCGAAGCAGCTCGCAAAAGCTAGTTAGTTATAATTTGTAATACCTACTAAATAAGTCTACCCCAGTAGATGACCACGCTATTTGCGATCGCACTAAATTCTCTAAACTTTAGTACATGTTTCCATGGCAACGTGTTGTCTCGAGTATAAGATTATGCACTAAGTTATCCACATTCCTGGTGCATCCATTTACTAGGCTTAGCTCCGTATCACAGCTACCGACAAAACACATTATATCTGCCGTATAAACAATACAATGGCTAAGTTAAGAGCCGACAAGCTTGCTTGACGGCCCATTGCTAGCGACGAAGTATATAATATTAAATAAATATTTATTCAGAATTAAAATGAGTAAAATATTAACATTGAAGTTACAGAAATAATTTACAAAGGTATATATTGTAAGATGCCTGTACTAGGATGAACCTGTATCACAGGCGGCAGGAGCGCGCGATAAAATTCTTAAGCAATGTTTAACATTAAAAGTCTTGAAACCGTGTCGAAATTAAATTAACTATGCATATATTGTTTACATACCTTAAGAAATAACATAATTATGTAATTTCTTAACTAGTCTGCGTATAATCTTTTCTTCCTAACCTAGTACACCCTACACACATACGATATTATTTATAATAACTTTATAACTTAATAACTTTTTTTGTTAATGACTTTGTTCAACAGAATTTTTCTTTATATTTTTTTCCATGATTTTGCCAAAGCACACTACTTATACTTAAAAAAATTACGTTGTAAATAACTTTTTTTTTAAATGTTAGAATAAAACTCCATTATTTTGCCAATAAATTTTATAAGTAATGACACAATGGGTGGTCTTAGCGCTAAGCGAATTCCTGACTTTCACATTTTTGCGGCATTTTAAAGTTGTGAAAGTTTCACGTATGTACAAACGCCAGCATATAAAGCTATACCAAACTGACAAATATTCCCAATGGAATATGAACCTTATTGTTTTGTTATAATGTTGAAAATCTGTAAAAGAAATTTGGCAGATCCGGGTAACTTGATGTTCTGGCCCCTGTATACAGACTTGGGAGCTTTCCGTTAAACTGCCTATACAAGGTAACATTTTCAAGCTCTGCACCAAAAATCAATGAAATAAGAGCAGTAGTTTAGACGCAAATGATTTTTTAAGTTTTTGCCCCGTTTGAACTCGATGTATCTTTCCTTACAGAGCGCTCCGACGCGCGCGCGTCGTTGCCGCTTTGTTACAAGGTCAGTTTTAATTTACAAAAGGGTGGTTGCGTTTTACTTTGATTTGTAAGCGCGCGCATCGTTGCCGCTTTGTTACAAGGTCAGTTTAAATTTAGAAAAAGGGTAGTTGCGTTTTACTTTCATTTGTAAGCGCGCGCGTCGTTGCCGCTTTGTTACAAGGTCAGTTTTAATTTACAAAAGGGTGGTTGCTTTTTACTTTGATTTGTAAGCTGTTTAGATTGTTTGAAAAAAAATACTAATTTTCTGGTGCTTTTTTATATCATATCGCATACTAAACACGTATAGCATACGTATTGCACTTCAATGCCTCTCTGTCATATCAACTCTGTATAAAACAACTCACCCGCCATCACTGCGTCCCTACCCCACACTAAGACGCCCAATTAATCAGTAGACGGGCTAATGAGCAAATATTTCATTGTCCGGCTACTGCGCGACAAGACTTGAGGGCTGACGAATGTTGCATACAAATTATAAATGTTACAGAATATAAATATTGTATACCTAAGGGAAAAATTGTGAGAGATTTTGAAAGATGAGTTGAGAAAGAAATATTGGTGATTGATTTTATTCTATATTTATACACATAATATTTACATAATTAATAAGGCTTAAAAATTAATAATAATTATATACATACAACGGGAGGGAAAAAAATCAAAGGGTATCAAAAAATTCGTCCACATCGCTGTCAACAGGAAAAGTTCCCAAGAAAACTTTCTTGTTAGTCTAGTGAATGTGACTTACTTGTTTTAATGTGTGAGTAATTTGTTTTTTTTATTTCTTGAAGTTCAAATCATATTAAAAAGACTATGAAAATACAAGTCACACAGAATATTAGTATTTATTCAATAACTGTAGAATATGAAATCAGCAGTTAAATTAAGTGGAAAACATCGTGAGGAAACCGGCATGTATGAGAGATATTTTTCAACAGTATGTGAAGCTAAGTCAGAGGCCCATGGGCAGCATAAAACTCTGCCACCAGGTGAGTCACTAACCATAAGAAAATAAGAAGAAGTTAAATTAAGTGCAGAACAGATGGCGTATGTGGCCGAAAGGTTCTGCAGTGGCGATCGCGTACCGGAAGACGTAGCATTGGAAGGCCTTCATAAGGTGGACCGATGACATTGTAAAGGTCGCAGGAATTCGCCTGGATGCAGCGGTATTTGTGGGTGGCCTAAGTTCAACCAGAGACGACTTCCAGCTGAAATGATGATGACGCAATCAGTACTCCAATTGCGCATAACACATATTAATACAAAAAACAACGAGTAATAGAAAAATAAAAGAGTCAAATAATTGTCTCTTTTTTTGTATGTTTTTAGTTACTATTATTTAAACAACCATCGTAATTCAATAAATAAATAAATGAAATAAGTTAATCCGAAGAGATTCTCTATACATTGCTTCATACCTCATCATCATTCTCCTGCCCGTATCCCAATTTATGTGTAGTCGGCGCATCGGCGGCTTTTTCTTCCATGCTTCTCTATTAGTCGTCATCTCGGTAGTCACTCCCTTTCTAGACGTATCATCTTTCACACAATCCATCCGACGTGTACCAACATTGCTTCATACCTTTGATAATTACTGTCAGCGTAAATAATACAAGGAATATTGTTGAGTTACCAAAAATGCCTTCCGCATTGCAATTATTATTACAGACCAAACGTACGACCTACATGGGCTTCACTCCTATAAAAAGTTATGAAAACACAAAAACATAATTTGAACTTCTGTATGCAAGATCATAAAAGATTCTCAATTTTAAAACGAACATAACAAGACTTGCAATAATATTTCCAACACAAACCTAACCAACAAATAATTCAATATCAACACCAACACGCCTGAAATCTTAAGCCAATTTTCTGCTTCAATGGCTTAGTTAAATCAAAGGTTCTATACTTGAAGTCCGGTCTCCGTAACTATTTAAATAAGCCCGCATTGAATCCTTCCCCGTTGGGTGCAGAACGGCATTAATAATTCCCTTAGACGCACATACGACAATCACAGTGCTCATATTATTATATTATTGGAGTCTGTGTTGGACAACCCTGCGTGTCTTGAGACGATAGCCTAGTCAGGAAGCTAGGGAGTCGAATTTTGAGTGTATCTGTTACTTTGTAGGTTTATAATTGGTGTGGAAGCATGGCTGTCTTTTTGGGTCTAGTGCACTAAAGAGGTAGCCTTATTCATTTTTTATTTTATTATTAAGTAAGTAATTCTCGTTTTTATCTAAAATATTCGATGAAAATAAAAAAAAATCATTAGAAACGTCAGCAGAAAGGTGCTGTTAAAGTTATTTTATTCTTAGAAATGTTGGTTATTTTTCAATAAATATAAAAAATAGTAGGTACAGACGCCAGCACATCGAGCTACCACAAACTGTCAAATTTTCCCAGTTGAAAATGAACCTTATGTATTGGTGATAAAGTTGAAAAACTATCTAAGAAATTTGATAGATTGGGGTAACTTGATGTGCTGGCCTCTGTACGTAATACCCATTGACAAACTCAATAAAAAACTACTACAGTAAAAAAGTTATCAGGTTACCTTACCTGTATCTTTTAGTCAGTAACGTTACTCACATCGAAATAAACCCTAGAACAACATGACACACATTATTCAACCATCCTAACTCCTAAGCTAAGAGGGTTGTCTTAATCGAAACATGTCGTCCGCAATGAGGGATATTTGAGGCATATGCCGTCGTGGCACGAGCCACGAGGCAGAAGCACGAGGCATCGTCACACGGCACACTTGGTAATAACCCAACTCGAAGCAGACAAAACATTCCCTTCGACGTGCTGATTGGGTAGAGGTATTCGTCCGCGGACTGGAGGAAATTCGATTTTGATACTTGTTCTTGGTGATCTAGTGCCTACTGCTTCGGAATGGGCAACTAGCTTCATTTTTCTGACTGACCGACCCCTTGGCAATTGAGAAGTGCCTGCAATTGGTTTATTTGAAATTAATGTTTTGAGTTTGAGTTTGAGTTACTGGTAACATATATTTCCATATTAATCTGCGTTGCTTGTAAAACTAGGTAAGGCTGCGCTGAACCCAAAATCAACTACTATAGTAATGTTTTTTTATTGTTGTTGAATGATGTAACCAACATTTTGTAACCATATTAACACTATTTAAAAACATGTCCATGGAGTTTCTTGTCCGTTCTTCTCCATTAGTACCTAATGTTTTGGAATGTAGCTTGATCTTTCTGACTGTCTTCCCCTGTCCTAAAAAAGTGCCATTAATTGATTTATTTCAAATAAATGCTTTGAGTTTGAGTTTAACTATGTTTTTTTATCGAAAGTCACTAAAGCATTTGCTTTGTTGCCCGTCTTTCAGGTGATCCTTACACTAACTGCAAACGTAACTAGCTGACACATTAATAAACTGAATTGATAATATTGGGTCACAGTAGGATGATCTTTAGAATTTAAGTGTCTGCGTTTTAAAAATCAATTTACTTTGCTATTTTATAAAAAAATATCATAATGCAATCGTAAATAATAGTTCATGACAATAACTTCAAAATTTCCAGAACATTTTTTCACTTACTAATCTACAATAGTCTCAACAAGTATCAACTCTATAAATCGCCGTAGAATAATGACCACCGCCTGGGAGAGGTACAAATCTACATATTGGGGTGTGGGCATTTCTTGCAGCCCCGTCTGAGATATGTGTCTTAGCTCCCCGTGTCCAGACCGGGTGGTAGCAGGGACGTATTTGGGGTTTATACTGGAATTATAATTTATTGTAAAAATTATATTTTATTTTGAAGCCCGCAAGAAGCCTGGTATTATTTGACCTTTATTGAAATACATGCAAAGTAGCAGCTTCGTTATAACAAGGGAAAGATAATACTTTAGTTAAAAAAATGTTTCAATGTAATTCCCCTTTATTTTACTTTTTGTTAAAGCGGCAATAAATACACAATTTGTGAACATTTCAACCGTCTAACTATTACGGTTTATGAGAGAAAACAGACGGACGGACAAAGAAGGCTTAGTATTCAGGTTCCATTTGGGATAGGTACGGTATCCCTAAAAATCAAGTACTTTACTACGTCACCAAACAAATCTTTACTTTCATTAAAATTACAAAAATACACCTGAACCCTAACAACTTGTAACATCACCGTAAAAATTTATACATTTACATTTACAAAAATACAACTACCCAAATCCGTCCCCCATATAAATGTTGAAGGTATGCAGATGCGGTACCAGTGTGATAAGTTAATTCCTACTGGCGATCCCTTACCCGTATCAAAATTATAATAGAGCTCGAATATTCTGCAATATGTGGCCCTTCGCCGCTTATTGAAAACTTAATGGCTTCCTAAGATATTGCCGAGTTATGTTAGGGCCATTGTTTTGGTAGCATGTGTGGATCTTTGGGGTTCTAGAATAATATTTGGATATTGAAGTTAGGCACATACTTTGAAATGATATCTCGTTAGTTCGGCGTGTACTGTAAAGGTTGTTTCGTACAGAAACGCGACATGGGCAGTTTCTCGTATGAAAATTATCGCGAAATTAATGTGAATCGTTTTGAAAAGCGTGCGTATACTGTTGTTATTGGCTGTTGATAAATCATTTAACCGATCGCAGCAGTTTAATACTAGCACTACTGCTGAGCATGAAGACTTAGGTTTGGTTCCCGGGTCGAGCAAAGTATTGTTGGGTTTTCCATCTGGAATTTCTCAGTAGCAGCTTCACCCTCATTCCATCTAAGTTATCACGGTGAGATTTTTACAGAACAGACCGGCTGTTAAAAATCATAGCTTTAATCCTCAACCAGATCAATTAGTAACGAAAACTTGATGCTTATGCGCCAACCAGTTACGGTCTGCCGGGTCAGTGGGATTGTCTGAAAGGGTTACCGCTGCCCTGGAGCATAAAGGGCTAAGGAAGGAACATGGATGGGTTTTAATCAGTAAGAGTCTGACACTCCCTTCCGCTCAGCCCAGAGCGGGAGGAGTCATTTGATGATTTCCAGTGTAAATAAAAAAAAACAAAGACCACCAACATACGAAAATTATGGAGCGAATTATGGAGCTTTTTCTGATTTGGTTTCCATAGATTTTTATTTTTTTTATTTCTTGTAGGTAAGTATCTTTCAAATAATATATTAAGTTAAGTTAAAAATAAAAAAGCGCCATCCTTAACTTCCCATAATTATACACTCCAAAAGCTCATAGTACAAACATTAAACATCTTAAATAGGTATTATGGCAATCCGGTCAAGGCTTGCATAATGAGACAAGTATAAACGCGGAAGTGTGCTAGATGTTCACACGTTGCTCTACGCTGTATGGACATCATTCTACGCCCTTTGTCCCGTAAATATGGTCCTAGGTTCAGGTAAGGATCAGGTTTTAGTGCAGATTATTTGTGTTGTATTTATTAGGAAGCTTTAAGAGATATCAGCCTTGAAGAGCTGGTATACGAGTTTTGGTTACGAGCGTTGAAGAACTAAAGGCGAATGGTTAAGGATACGCTTTTAAAACAGAATGAATTTGTGCCTGACAATTGGCATCCTCCATCCTCATGCTTTTTTTTTAAGGCTGGGAAATCATCCAATGACTTCTCCCGCTCTAGGTAGAGCGCAAGGCCGTGTCAGACTCTTACTGACTAAAACCCATCCATGTTCCTTCCTTAGCCATTTATGTTCCGGGATAGCGTTAAACCTTTCGGACAATCCCGCTTCCATCCTCATCCTGGCTCTCAAAATAATAACCACATTATTTTGTAACAAATGTTGTTAAAAAGGAATGCGGGAGAGTGTGTGATATGGAACGCACTTTTATGATTACCTTACTCCCTCGCTCTTATATCTCTTTCCTCTTTCTTTATATCTACCATATTGTCATGTGTTGCTCTGTACTTATTAAATGCTAATTAATCAATCTAGGCATTTAATTGAGATACAGCAGTTGTTAATATCGTTGGAAAGAGAGCACAAGGCTGGCTCCACCCAGAGCGGGAGAAGTCATTGGATGATTTCTCAGCCTTAAAAAAAAAGGCAGGTCGCCAACATGATGGTCTGATCAAGTGAAAGAAGATACGTCCTCTAGCCAATATCAGCAGGTGGTGATGGTAATGGACTGGAGTTGATGGAGGCAGGTTGACCGCTTTAAGGGGTTCAGTGACCATGATCCTCAGTTGATGAGGGACCGATTTAAGAAGAAGAACCCAGTCGATATGAGAATATCTCCAATATACCATTGGTTAGTGTACCCTGAAAGTTATTATTGCAAACCTATGCAGCTCTTGCTGCATCATCATCTGCCTAGCCTTTTCCCAAATAAGTTGGGGCGGCTTCCGGTCTAACCGGATGCAGCTGAATACCAGTATTTTACATGGAGTGACTGCCTATCTGACCAATGCGGCTCTTGCTTATAGAGACAATTTTAGGCTCTTTGAGTCACTTGTGTCAGTAATTGAGATATGAAAGCAATACATATTCTCAGATGGACTATTACGAGCGTTGAAGAACTGAAGACGAATAGTTAAGGATACGCTTTAAAACAGAATGAATTTGTGCACAACAATTGGCATCTTCCAAGACTTCACAGTTTCACGAATAAAAAAGGAGTTTTAACTACCCAATGTATTTACTTTCATCACAATGCTCTCAAAATGGTGAAGAAAAACATGATGAGGAATCAGGCATGTCCTAGAAATCAAAATTATAGGTAAAATCTGGAACCCAAAAAAATATTAGTGGTTCTTTATAATTCGCGAATATACGCCCTATTATCAAAATCGCTTCAGTTAAACACAACAGAAAATTACCCAGCCACCTTCTACCACTAAAACCTCACCACATGTCATAGATAGGCCAACACCGTAGGCGTTGCGTGGGCGCACGAAAGTTCCTCACTTATTACTAACGCGGCAACGGCGAATCAACACCATTCCAATCTTATCTGACCCCTGCTCCTTTGGTCCTTATACTGGACGGAAGGTCACAGGTCTTGGTTACCTGCCTGATTCAATCAGATACGGTTTCCGTAGCATTCGCCAGATTAATGATGATATAGGGATGTGTGCTTTCTAAAGTTTCTGTTGTTATTTGCATATTGATTTAGAGATTCTTAATAATGTCTCCCTTGAACATTTAAGTGGTGAAATGCCGTTTCTATGGTAATGACAGAGGAGTATTCTGTTTATGGTTATTTAGATGTCTCTTTCGTTTCTTTTTCGTGTGGTTAGTGACTAACCTGGTGTTGGAGTTTGACCTCTGATTTAGCTTTACAAGCTCATGAGAAATATCTCTCAGACATACCGGTGAAAAGTAAATTGTATATTTTGATTTTACAGATCTTCTAATACTAATATAGTAACATCAGGTACATAAATGTTGGAGGTCATCAATCAACTATCTTGGAGTCGGCTTCCAATCTAACTGGATGCAGCTGAATATCAGTATTTTACATGGAGCGACCGCTTATCTGACCTCTACAACCCAGTAATTATGTAACACGATACCCCTTGGTAAGACTGGATGTCAAACTTTCGGGTTTCAGACTACCCATAACGACTGTCCAAGATCCACAAATGGCAGCCGAGACCAACGGCTTAACGTGCTTTCTGAGGCACTGGAGTCTCCTAATGGAAAGATGGTGACCCATCCAAGGACCAACCCCGGCAAGCGTAGCTTAACGTGATGGATTGGCCCATAATATGGTGGTTATTACTTAGCCACGAGCTCCTCATCTACGTTAGCAAAGAGTATGTATGGCTATTCGGAGCATACATCATTTATATGTATATACAGGTACCAGCAATTTCATTTCTGTGCTTAAACAACACTAAAAGTTCCACACTATTTAAACATCGAACTGCAAACTGCAACAAACGTTTCAAATTAATCGAAATAAAATCAAAGCTCTTAACACCAAACTAAATCAATTCAAAACTACATTCTAACACAGTGGGGTGCCCCCACCGCCCGGGACCTAGGGGGGGCGGGATCCCGAGATCCCGGGAACTTGGTGGCACATGTGTGCCTAATATCCTTACATTTGTCAGTCTGTAATTGCGAAGTGATTCTACTTTCCACTGTCCCTTACTTAAATCTTAATGTAAGTTCGGTCTATAGTTTTGATAAGGTTTGTGTCTCAGCAGATGAGCTTTTGATATGCTTATTATTTTTGAAGCTTTGCTCCAAATAGCTAAGATGAGTTGAGCTTTTGATATGCTTATTATTTTTGAAGCTATGCTCCAAATAGCTCAGATGAGTTGAGCTTTTGATATGCTTATTATTTTTGAAGCTATGCTCCAAATAGCTCAGATGAGTTGAGCTTTTGATATGCTTATTATTTTTGAAGCTATGCTCCAAATAGCTCAGATGAGTTGAGCTTTTGATATGCTTATTATTTTTGAAGCTATGCTCCAAATAGCTTAGATGAGTTGAGCTTTTGATATGCTTATTGTTTTTGAAGCTCTATATACTATATGCTCTAAATAGCTTATTGAAGATCATTGTTATCAGGCAATTTGTAGCTGACTAAAGTAACAACTTGTATGTCTGTTATGTTTAAAATTTATTAATTTAACTACAGTCTTTGGTGTCGCAATAGGTTTTTTAATTGTTTCTGAGTAATGACAAGATAAATCGGGTAAGGATCGCAATATAGCTGAATCATAAAATAGCTTCGCCTATCTTGTAATACGTAACTGGTTTAATCGACCACATCTGCTTTTACTGACTTGGTATATGAGGGTATCTTGAATAGCCAAGTATTTGACAAGTGTGCTTCAAGTTGGAAATACCTCGCGATCGATGGATTGAGTTTACACAAGACTGTTTTTTAAAAATGTCATGAATATTTTGACTTGCTCCTCGTATTCATGCAAATAAATATTATTATTCTCATTTTTCTTAATACATGGTACTATTAAATCTAAAATTTTGCTGCACAATGTATTTATATCCTTTTTTTTTTTTGTTGAGGTTGGGAAATCATCCAATGACTTTTCCCGGTCTGGGTGCAGCGGAAGTAAGTGACAGACTCTTAGACTCTTACTGACTAAAACCCAACCATGTTCCTTCCTTAGCCCTTTATGTTCCGGGGTAGCAGTAACCCTTTCGGACAATACCGCTTAATGTAGTTAGATCCTGGCTCTGTGCTTCCAAAATGTTGACCATCCTATAACAATTCACGTTTTCGTTCTTTTTTCCACTCCAATTTTTACCTACATTCGCACTGAATAAAAACAAAATAAACCAGAACCGATTAAACAAATACGTTCACAAAAACGCTGACTGCATAGAGCGTTGCAGTGGCAGCCATATTGAAATCAAAAATGGCCGGCTGTCAGTTGTCAGCAGTTTTTTGCGCCGATCGTAGTACATACTCGTATATTTTGTTTACGTAATCGGTTCGTTCTTTTTGTTTGTTCTATATTTGAACCGTCAATTGTTTTCGCGCTAGCGTGTATTTTGGCGGGTTGTGTAAACAGTCAATTTTATTGGTATGTGATTAATGTGTGGGTTAATATGTAAGGTATTTCTGTGTTCGTGGTAATAAGAGAAGGGAGTGAGTGTGAGTTTGGAATTGTTTTTATCTAACCGAAAGGTTGGTTGTTTTTCTTGCAACTTCAAAAGAATTCTCATTAATCTTGAGGTATTTTTACTATAGATATAGGTACTTCACAGGTTGCAGACTGTGGGATGACAGAAATTCTGTTTAGTTCATCTTACACTACAAACATGATCTTCTCGTCTGAAGACTTTTCTTAAGGCTCCATTTAGGGGCTAAAAAGCCCAAAAATGGTGCCCAAAATTGCGTTTGATGCCTAATGTTTGAGATATTAATTTCGACGTTATTAATTGAAAATGATATTTAACGAACTTACCTTTCGAATAAAATTAAGGAACAATTTCCAACCTAATAGAGAAAAGAAATTGAATTCTTCATAACCAAAATATTAAAGTAAATTGACGGTTTACAAAATTCTTTCAGGAACCAGGCGGATGAATAGCTGTTCACTGAATCGAGGTTGAAAAGGGTAGCCTTCCTTCAGGCATAGATAAAAATAAACTTTGTTTTTTATTTTTATAATTTGTTATAACATTTACGTGAGGCATTGCGTCATAGACTCACAGTCTCGCGTAATGAGGTAACGTAAAAGAGGATGACATCGTTTTTTATGAGTGACATTTTTGTGACGTCATGCTGGAGAGGGATTGAATAGAAATAAATAAGGTAGGTATATAAATGTCGCATGTCGCGGGTTCGATTCCCACACGGAACAAATATTTGTACGACCTGCAATTATTTGTTCCGGGTCTGGGAGTCTTTCTATCTATAATTATGTATGTTTTTACAAAAAAAAAAATATATATAAGTAGTTTATCAGCCATCTCGTTACCATAACACAAGCATTAGGTTGCTTAGCTTGGGACGATATGGCATTGTGTGAAATGTCCAAGGATATTATTATTATTATTAATAATAAAATAATCAATTAGGTATAAGGTACGTACATTAAGTTACATTTAACACCTTGAAATGAAAATATTCGATTTAATTTTCAGCGCAAACCCTAACAGTTACGAAGATAAGTGCATGATGTAGCATAACACACACTAGACGGCTGAAACCATAAACACGAATCCAAACTCTGCCACAATCGAAAACTTTTTAATTGCACCCAATTTGAGACCAATCGAAAAACGGTATTGTAATACGAAATTCGAATCGAATGCATTTACCAAAGTTTCGTCCGTGCAAGTTCGCGTCGCTTCGTGTAAATTCGCTACTCAAAATAATGTAGGTACACTTTGAATTTGGAGTGCATACAGGCTGTACAGTTTTTAATTGCTGCAGTTTTGAATTTTGAATTTGAAACAATTGAAAATTAAGCTGGTATAGACCTGTGTTGCTAAAAGTCAATTATGATATGAATTCAACCCGATTTTAATGTACTTATGTGGGCCGATAAAGTGCAATGACTTGCTGTGTTCTTTTATTTGTACAGACGCCAGCACATCAAGCTCTCCCTAACTGTCAAATTTTCTCAATTAAAAATGAACCTTATGTCTTTGCAATAAAGTTGAAATACTATCAAAGAAATTTGACAGATTGCGGTAACATGATGTGCTGGCAAATGAAATTATTAATTTCCAATCATTGACATAGCGGTTTTATTTATTTATATCAGTTTTAGGAGAGGCTGGAAAAGTTATCAAAGCTCTTTTACGATAACTATTTGCTTTTTTCAGAAACTTACAAACTCTTCTTCAAATTAGGCCCGTATCTTGTTTTTCAAAAAAAACCCTACGAAACACCATCAAAAAAGAAGTGTCGAAACAATGTAACATATCTATTACACAGATTATACATTACATCGATACCGTATTGTTAGGCGCGTGCGCAGTATCATCTGGGACATAGATTACCGTTTCTCGAATAATTATATAGATTACGTTAAGCACGTGTTGTGAGCTTCAGTGTTGGGGGTTAGCGGGTGTCGCTGTGATTTTCGATAGCGATTATTGGTTAGAACGATTTTTTTTTACACATGTAGAATTTATTAGGAATGTTGAATCCTGAATAACCTACTGACAAAATAAAAAATATAATTCAAAAATGGTAGAGACTAATTTTAATCGGGGTTCTGCAAAAGGTATGGTAAAAATGAAATGTGAAGTAGCTGCTATTTAAATACTTTCTATTTCAGGTAGATCGATCACGACTTGATACAGCGGAGTACTTAGTTTATACATCCGACATGATTGTTAAGGTATATTTTTGTTGTACTATCACTATGATAAAAACCTAACGTAAAATATCAATGTCGTGGTTAAATCAAAACTTTAGGTGGAGTGATTGCAAAACAGCCAGTCTATTATGTAAACTTCTCACTATAAAAACTTAAGCGAAGTGACTTTTCAATCCACTAATATTACTATCGATAGCTCACTTCAACATTTTAACATCGGCAGTTGTCAAAATTCGCTATCGATTCATAGTTATCGAACGTTCGGCAACTCCCGCTAGCCCTCACAGTAATACAGCGGGAAGTAAAAATGATACATTAAAGTATACTATTACTGATAGCATTGGCGACGTGTTATTGTGTTCAATACATGAGTACCTACTATTGAATTTAATGACACCCTGTAGCTCTGGTAGGGACAGTAATCAGAGGGAAATATATTAAAATGTTTCAAACTCAAAGCATTTATTTCAAATAAAACAGGCACTTTTGAATTGTCCGACCCCTTGGTCGGTCAGAAAGATTAGTAGTAGCCTAGTTGCCCATTCCAAAGTAGTAGGTACCTATGGAGAAGAACGGGCAAGAAACTCCATGGAGTGTCCTTTTAAATTAAAATATGGTTACAAAATCTGGGTTACAGCATTCGTGTTAGGTCCTCCCGTCCCAGCCGCCGCGGGAGACGCCCCGGGCGTCGGGAGCCACGTGATGACTCCCGGCCACCGTAAGCGCGGGCCTGCGGACGGTGAGAAATGGGTGACTCACCGTCCGATCAGCAACAGACCCGTGCCGGACGGCGCGTATATGTTCCACGCGCGCCTCAAAGAGATGTCAGCATATGAAGGGGCCCCTCAGGACCAAGCCTGCCGGGTAAGCGGGATTGTCCGAAAGGGTTACCGCTACCCCGGAACATAAAGGGCTACGGAAGGAACATGGATGGGTTTTAGTCAGTAAGAGTCTGACACTCCCTTCCGCTCCACCCAGAGCGGGAGCAGTCATTGGATGATTTCCCAGACTTAAAAAAAAAAGCATTCGTTTTGAAATATACATGTGAGAACGATGCGGAACGTAAAAAAACGTCATGTTGCCTAGTAACTGGGTTATGGAGGTCAGATAGGCAGTCACCCCATGTAAAATACTGGTATTCAGCTGCTTCCAGTTAGATTGCAAGCCGAGATATACACGACTGTATCAGTCAAAACAGCTGATACAAGCAGATCATCATTGTCCTGCCCTTATCCCAATTTATTTGGGGTCGGCGCAACATGTCTTTATCTTCCATACTCCTCTATTAGTCGTCATCTCAGTAGTCACTCTCTTTCTAGCTATCATCTTTAAAACAATCCATCCATCGTTTCTTTGGTCTTCCTATACTTATATAGTCATCGTCATTCATACTCAATTATAATTTTTTCCACAGCATCAGTAAAATGATGAAAGGACTGTTTGGTTCTGCCCTAGAAAGTTTAACCTATTTTGTTAGAAATAACGGATAGACATAAATTATTTGCAAGGTTAATAAAATTGCAAGTTATATGTACGGCAAACAATGCCTGAAACCCACCAATCAGTCAATGCCATACAACTTTGACCTCCAATCTTTAGCATTAAATTTAATATAAGAATCAATTTTGACCTTCCATAGCCACATACCTCGAAAGCAATAAAATGATAAACAGACATACTGCTATAATATTTTCGCAACATCCAATCTATTATAACAAAGGGGTCCATATCGATATGGTCCCGTTAGAGCAGGCATTTTTGATACGCCACACAATGCCGCCGATATTTTTGATAAATTCTTTATATAGGGATGCTGGATGTGTTAATGAACGTACAAATATGGGTCAACGTACAAAATTATAGGGAATTTTTGTTCCTTGCCAATCTTCTTTTTATGTGTGATTAGTGACCAATCTGGTGTCAGAGTTTTTATGCTGCTCATGGGCCTCTGACTTAGCTTCACAAGCGGTTAGAAGTTTGTGATGATCTTTTAGGCCTGCCGGTTTCTTCACGATGTTCTACTTTACTGTACTTTACAGTTTTTTTAAGCAAGTGATAATTTATGCAAGTGCGTATTGCATAATTATGAATCCGAAAAGTCAGTGGTGCGTGTCTTGGGTTCGAACTCGCGACCTAAGATTTGGCAGTTCGACGGTCATACCTCTAGTCTATCATTGCTTTTACAAGCCAATTGTTATTGTCAGTCTTGTTACCAAATTTTAATGATTAATACATAACATAAATAATAATAATCTTCATTTTTCTTTCATATACAATAAATACAGCGTTTTTACAAAAATACAAAAATGCATAAAATATTATATTTTAAGAGAGACTGGCGTCTTTACTAAGATATACTATGCGACACATCAACCAGCCTCTCAAGCCGAATTTAATATAACTAAAAAAAAAAATCGGGTAACTGTAATTCACTAATCATTTATCGAAGTCGCTTCCAGTAACCGAACTCTCCCGAAGCCGCGATGATATTCGGCTATTTATATCGTTAATAGGATCGACTCATTTGGGCATGACTGGCGAAACAGAACGCATGTGGGGTCCGTACGGGAACTCAGCTTTTTTTATTTCTTTTGAAGGCTAATTGAGCGTGTGCTTTGGTTAAGGTCAAGTATATTTGGGCGTTTCATTGCGGAGCGAGGTAGGTAAGGCACTTAGGGTGTAGGACCTCAAGCGTAGCAGTATTATTTGCGACCAGTAGACCGATGATGTTGATCTTCTTCTTTTCGTGTGGTTAGTGACTAACCAGGGGTCTAGACAAGTGTCAATCGCTCCGTGTCGATTCGATTTCGAAAATTGTTGATCGAACAATCCGTTATCTCAGCGATTCGGATTGTCAAGAACGCCTCTCAACTTGTCAACGCATTTGTATGGAAATAGTGATCGAGTTTCGTTACACAGTTTGACATTGTCTAGCACTTAGCGATAGAAAAGGATTGGTCACGTGACATTTCTAAAGCATACCAATTCCATACATTTCGGATTTATCTAATTTGGTTATCGTCAATGAAATTTTGACTCTGTCTAGGTTCCCGGGTGTCAGTTTTTTGTATTCTGCCTATCAGCCTCTGACTTAGCTTCAAATGCTGTTAAAAAAATATCTCTCAAGCTTCTTCACTGTGAAGGAAATAAATGTTCTTAGGTATATTTATATTTGACGACACGGTTGGCGCAGTGGTTGAGCGATTGACTTCTGCGCAGCATGTCACGGGTTCGATTCCCGCACGGAACAAATATTTGTACGACCTGCAAGTATTTGTTAGGGGTTTGGGTGTTTTTCTATCTATAATATGTATGTATTTACAAAAAAAATGTATTTAAGTAGTGTATCAGCCATCTCGTTACCATAACACAAGCATTAGGTTGCTTAGCTTGGGACTATATGGCGTTGTGTGAAATGTCCAAGGATATTATTATTATATTATTATATTTTACTTATTAGAACGTATCTAAAAACTACATCTTACTACATACCACATGGGGATACAAAGTTTGCTCACCACTTACTGTAACCCCTCGTGGTAGGTACTATTGTGTGGTTCAATCAATTAGTTATATTGTAACTGTATCACGTTTCAATTGGCGATGAGGGCGATTAGTTAATGAGGAATGTGATTGTTGTTGTATGAAGGGAATCCCGATCGTTGTTCGATGGTTGGACTATTTTGTTAATGCTTGTGTAGGACTGATCCTACAAAAGAATTAATGCTTTAAAATTTTAAGAAAATTTACAACTAGCTTTCGCTAGCGGCTTCGCTTGTATGTAGGAAATTATTCCACGGGAACCGTACATTTTCCGGGATAAAAAGTAACTTATATGCTAGTTTAAACTATAATTTATCTTTTTGCCAAGTTTTATCCAGATCCATTAAGTCGTTTTTGAGTATATTCGTTACAAACTTATATACAAATCTTTCTATCTATTATTATTAAGTACTAGCTTCTGCCCGCGACTTCGTACGCGGACCCTGTTGCTTATGCCAGCGACAACGGGGTCGCCATTTATGTTATTTTTTATAATTTTTCCCATTTAAATCTTTTATCACACTGAGCTTTAGTTTTATTTCATTCCAACAACCACCAACATACAGTCCATTTGTCATCGTTTTCATTTCCCCACTTGTCTCTAGAGACCTAGAAGTCAATGCGTAGATACGGTTGGAACTCAAGCACAATTCTTTATCCGTGAACGTCTCCGACTCGCGAGACAATACATGACGTTCACGATCAGCGGTCAGTCGCACATCACGTGCCCCACTTGTCTCTAGAGACCTAGAAGTCGATGCGTAGATACGCTTGGAACTCAAGCGTAATTCTCTTTCCATGAACGTCTCTGACTCGCGAGACAATACATGACGTTCACGATCAGCGCATCATATTCTTCACTGGTCTCTAGAGACCTAATGAATACGCTGAGAACGCAGGCGTGCTTCGCGACCCGAAGAGGTTTCCACGGAGCGAGTTGCAGCCTAATGTTCTCGAACAGCATCAAGTCTCTCCTGACGCTCTTCGGTAGATTCTTGGGATCTTATGATCCTCAATCTTTTAGCTCTCTTGGAACATTGGGAAAGATTTGACCTCTTTCTAGGCATGGTCATAGTTTTATTGTGAAGATACCTGATCAATAAAAATCAAAATTAAAATGACTGCTCCCCCGCGTTACCGGGTAGGCTACCGTGTCACGAAGATAAATGGAAAAGGAAATTAAACACTCAAACAACATAAGCCCGAAGGCATATTCATACGATAAAATAAAAAATAGGAGTTTTGGCCAGTAGAGTCAAATTTTCAATGATATACCATCGTCATCGAAAATTAGTCCTAAACTGTTACCGCCTTCACCGCGTGCAGGTACTCCCAGTTTATGTTATTTTATAATTACACAGTAAAATTAGTGATAGCTTTGATTTCCACATCAGATGTTTCTGATCTTCGATTTTTATAAGTCAACAGGAAATGCCCATCATATTGAACAACAAAGACGTCAAAGACGTTATTCCTATATGTGTTATGTTGTAGCTAGGCTCTTGGAGTTCCACAACAGGTGTTCCAGATCTTCGATTTTTATAAGTCAACAGATAGTGCTCATCAGATTGAACAACTTGTGCTAAGACGTTATTCCTATATGTGTTATGGTGTAGCTAGGCTCTTGGAGTTCCACAACAGGTGTTCCAGATCTTCAATTTTTATACGTCAACAGAGAGTGCTCATCAGGCTGAACAACTTTCGCTAAGACGTCATTCTTATATGTGTTATGGTGTAGCTAGGCTCTTGGAGTTCCACAACAGGTGTTCCAGATCTTCGATTTTTATAAGTCAACAGGAAATGCCCATCAGACCGAACAACTTTTGCTAAAACGTCATTCCTATATATGTTACAGTGTAGCTGGGCTCTTGGAGTTCCACATCAGGTGTTCCAGATCTTCAAATTTATTCTCTCAGCAGAAAATGCTAATCACGTGGAACAATTTTTGCTAAGGTATCATTTTTGTATCTCTTATAGTTTAGCTGGTCTGTTGCGGTTCTGCATCAGGTGTTCAAGTTTCCAAGATAAATTATAGCCTATATGTAGTGTGCCCATACTTAATAACTATACAACAAAAAAAAAATCATTCAAATCCCGTCAGTAGTTCCGAAGATTAGCGTGTACAAACAAACAGACAAACAGACAAACAGACAAACAGACAAACAGACATACAGACAAACAGACAAAATTTTTTTTTTTGGATTCGTGCTCTATTACTGTTTCTAAACCCCCCTCAATTATTTTTTTTTTAATATATTCAATGTACAGACACAGTTTTTTTACTGTTTTATTATATGTATAGATATAGATTAAGTACAGATGTACATTGTTGAAAGAAAGAGAACGCTTTATTAGGCACATAATTATGTTTTGCAAAATAGAAATAAAACTCTTGGTGAAAATAGTTTTTTTTTACCAGATGCTAAAATTTAAAAAAATAAACAGGTGTACAGGTGTATTAAAATGATTTCCAAATCCATTTGTAAAATCATAGTAATTTCTGCGATACATGTTCGTACGTGTTTCGAGCAGTTGCATCATCTAAACACTTCCAAAGTAGTAGTATAATAATATATTACGTTAAAAAATAATCGACTAAAATCGATCAACAATAACACAACAACCATACATTACAGCACTATTCTGTTAGCAGGAAGAACGCGCACGCGCACGTTCCCACGTGCCCCCTTTGTCGGCTCGCGACAAAGCATCGCCGACAACATGCCTCATCTATGAACCAACACAACCCACCCGAGAACCAACCATAAGTTTAATTCAATAAGATTTAAATTCCAAATAGATGCGTCCGGAAAAATCAAGCCAAGAGTTTCATTTCCAAAAGTGATAACTGTCATCTGAAACAAAAGACTGTCAACTTTATCAGCCAAAGCTAAGGTTGGAAATTGTTTGAAATAGTCAATAAGGTGGTTTCAAAAAGTTTCGCCGTGAAGGCAGCGTTGACCCCTCATTTAAGGTAGGGCAATTGTTTATCAATATGTCTATGATTAATGTGTATGATGTGCCTTCGTGATCGGATCGCGGTCGGTCCGGGCAATTAGCGGCGATCACGATTGCCCGAATGATATGTGATGGGTAATGTTGCTAATTTGTTTGGGGGGTCGGCCGTATGGGCGATAATTTGTGTAAACGGTTCATTATTGTGCTCAACTGGGTTTGGATGCTTTGTGAAATAAGAATTTAGTTAGCCTTTGGCCTAAGGAGAAAACTGCAATGGTTGTTCTGACGAAAGGATGAGCGACGCCGGGCTGAGAGCTGGTAAAGGCTTGGGTGCTAATTTTGAAACGTTTATGGACATTGGTTAGCGAAGACAACTCATAGGGAAGAGAGGAAGTTCTATGGCGAAACCTTTGCCCAGCAGTGGGATCACAGATTTAGGTTAAAAAAAGACACTGTAACGATTGATATTCTCTGTTACTTGAAATAGGTTTTCTTCTTTCGACTTCTCTGAAATGTACCTATAGATGAATAATATACTAGCGACTTCAACTTCGTTCGCGTAGAATTATGTGGAAATCGGTTGTCATGGTATAGGCATGTTATGCGGAGGAACGAGGAAAATGTTGTCAGGAAAGTTGTGAGTGTGAAAGTGGATGGCTATACAAGTAGAGGGAGACCAAAGAAACGATGGATGGATTGTGTGAAAGATGATATGGCTAGAAAGGGAGTGACTACCGAGATGACGACTAATAGAGAAGTATGGAAGAAAAAGATATGTTGCGCCGACCACAAATAAATTGGGATCAGGGCAGGAGAATGATGAGAATGGCGGATGCCTTCGTCATTATCCACTTATCTGTATTCCTTTTAACCCAAACCTTTCAGTGGTTTGATCTACTCGTATGACATGTATTGATATATCAGTAAGTCACGGTTTCCTATTATATACACATATTATTATATTCCGATCCAAATACAAACATATTTCCTAATTATATGCATTCACTACCACGCGTTTTCTTGCAAAAATTATCACAACCAATTTCTATCCAATATATCAAACATTAAAGTAATAACCAATAAATATTCATAATCCTCGTGCAGACATTATGCGGTGGGCGTGAGGCCGTTTCGTCCTAATTCGAGTCAAATAATTTCCTTTAATACTCGACTAAGTCGGCCGTTGTACACAATGACACAGTATGTCACACGTAATGTGTGTAACTGACAACGCTGTGCTCACGCCATTTTGTTTGTGGATTTTGACGTTTTGATACTTGGTTCTGAGCGCAAAACATGCAGCCAAAGAGATTTCTGCGATGGCGCCGACGACGCCTTGAAAGTGGCGAAGTTTTGATCTAACAATATCTGAAATACAGTCGTGACGAAGAAGAAGAAGCTAGAAGTATTCGAGGGCATAACTTATCACAACGTCAGGGTTATTTTCCCCGAATGGTTATGCCTATACTTTACCAGCTATGTGTCCCATAAGTATAAGTCCCATTTAATAGGAGGTAAGCCTTTTTTTTGAGGTTGGGATATCATCAAATGACCCCTACCGCTCCGCCGAAAGGGAGTGTGTGAGTGGGAGTCTCTTACGCACTAAAAACCATCCATGTACCTTCCTTAGCCTTTCATGTTCCGGGGTAGCGGTAAGCCTTTAGGACAATCCTGCAGAAGGAGGTAAGCCTACTCTCGATAATTGTTCACAGATTACACTCGAAGCTGCTTTTGAGAGAATCTTTGATGGAAAATCTAATAACACATTTCCTGATCTCCAACGCAGGACTATAAGCTCAGCATCGGTGCTGAATGACCAAAGAAGTTGAACATAGTTTTTTTTACTACAATTTGGTTTAAGGATTTAGTAGTGGACAAACTCTCTGCCATTATAAGTTTTGCAGTCATAAGAATTATTGCTGCATCTTCATAATCATAATAATACGTCCAACATGATGTCACGATGTTAGGTCGTGCAATCAAAGTTCGCACGAAAGTTTTCTATAAACATAGACACGTTCCCGACATCAACCGTCTGTGACCGTGTTCCTCTTCACACGTTGCCCGAAGGTTTGACTATTTTTTTTTACTTTTGCCGAAAACACCAACTTATAGCAGCCCTTTTTTTTGAGGTTGGGACGTCATCAAAATAGTCCTTCCGCTCTATAATAGTAATAAAACCCATCCGTGTTCCTTCCTTAGCAGCTCTTTATGTTTCGGGGTAGCTGTAACCCTTTCGGACAATCCCGCTGACCCAGCAGGCTTCGGCCCAAACGACGGCCTTTCTTAATGCTGACAAGAAATATTGCACCAATTTTAATTGTGAATAAATATTGATTGAATATTGATTGATATTGAACTCTTGGATGCGCGCGTGGAACACGTACCGGTCTGGTCCTGATCGGATGGTGAGCTGCCCATTACTCAACGTCCGCAGGCTTGCGCCTACGGTAGCTGGGAGTCGACACGCGGCTCCCGACGCCCGGAGCGTTTCCCGCGGCGATTAGGACGTGAGGTCATCTGCTACACTTGGTTCGATCTTATTCGGAATTCAATTAGAGCAATTTCTGAAAAACCAATGAATTAAGTACCTAATACATATCCTGAAAGTTGGTTCTAAAGAGATGAAATGACAAACATCAACATTATCATCGTTCTACTCCAGTGCAGCATTTTTTTCTCTTGACTACATCTCTTTCAGTCCTCATTTCAGTTTTTACTGGTTTGCAGCATCGTTCATAGAATAATCTTTTATATTTAAAAAAAATACCTTTTCTCCGCGTCCTTGGCATTCCACGATTCTTATATCCAACTTCACTCCTAACAGTCCTCACCTCACAGGATACAGATCTCCTCTCTGTGAAATGGAGCGCGCTATCATCCACCATGCGATCCCAGTGCGGGTTGGTGGGTGTCTTAGAACTTTTGGTTCTAGGACATGCCAGTTTCTTTACGATATTTTCCTTCACCGTTTTGAGAGCAGTGGTGATGAATTAAATACACAAAGTAGAGTGCCTGTCTGGGTTCAAACTAGCCACGTACAGACGCCAGCACATCAACCTATCCCTAACTGTCAAATTTTCTCAATTAAAAATGAACCTTACGTCTTTGCAATAAAGTTGAAATACTATCAAAGAAATTTGACAGATTGTGGTAACTTGATGTGCTGGCCACCATTGCTTCTGCTGCTTGCCTTATCTTTTTTTTCTTGTAAACTTAGGGAATTTATACTTTATTTTAACTCAAGTATCAAAACCATTTCATCGCGCTACATAGGTATAGTTTTGGCGACACTAGCTCTGTGTAACGGCGTCGTTTATCCGATATACGAGAGACGCGATCAGTCGCAGCGTGTTCTGCTATTATACACTAATGCATCGTGTGTTTAATTCACTTATACAACGCTCTTGTTGCGTATTTTGTGCTTTTGAAGCAATGGCGTCGCATTTGCCACTACTTGAAAATTAGGACTGGGTAGGTACGACAAAATGAATGGCTGCAACTGAATTATTACGGGAACATTCGAATCCGTAGTTATTTCTAAAACAGAGGAAGTCTGAAAGTGACACCAGTGACTGAAAAGTTGTGTGGAAATCGGTTGTCATGGTTAGGGCATGTTATGCCGGGGAATGGGGAAAATGTTGTCAGGAAAGTTTTGAGTATGAATGTGGATGGCTATAAGTAAAGAAAGACCAAAGAAACGATGGATGGATTGTGTGAAAGATGATATGGCTATATAAGGAAGTGTCTACCGAGATGACGATTGACGACTAATAGAGAAGTATGGAAGAAAGAGACATGTTGCGCCGATCCCAAATAAATTGGGATAAGGGCAGTAGAATGATGATGATGAGTTATTTTTAAAACAATGGTTTCACTTTTACTGTTGTAAGTCTGTGATACATAGATACATAGAAGCTTCTTTCTGAAGATATATGTATGAACATTTTGGCGCATAATACACACATCAACACCGTCTAGGGATATTTTGTATAAAGTTCTTAAACTCAAAAAATACTGGCCAGTTTTAAATTCTTTTGTAGAAAGCTTATTTTGTAAGCCTTTTTTAACGATTCTAAATTTGAATTTGAAAAAATAAATTAAAAATAAAAGATTTACGCGTCATAATGGTAGCGAAGTCCGAAGGTTACATTTACCTACAGTAGTTTTTGGCAATTTTTTATGTCAAATTTAAGTTTTCTAACAAGTTATCAGTTAATTTCGAATTAATGTTATTGTGTGCATCATGCAGCGGCGCCATTTAACGAGAGAAGAAATGTTAAGGGCATTAGGCATGCTCCAAGCTGGGGCTACTTAACGGAGTATTGCTGAGGAGTTTGGAACAAGACAAAACGTGATATCAAGGTTATGGTCACGTTATCGTGCTACTGGTGAAGTGGCTAAAAGACACCCAGGCGGGAAGCGCATAACCACTCAACGACAAGACCGATTTTTGCAAGTTGCCGCGAGAAGACAACCAAATGTTACGGCCATGCAGTTGGTTCAGAGGCTCCAGTCAGAGGACCAATTGCTTGTGAGTGACCAAACTGTGAGGAAAAGGCTTCATGAAGCTAACCTTCATGGTCGCAGACCGCTTCGTACTCCAGCACTACGCCGAGGAAATCGTGGATGACGACTAGAGTGGGCTCGTGAACATTTGCTCTGGGAAGTTAACCAGTGGTCTGTAGTGCTGTTTACCGATGAGTCCCGGTTCGGTTTCCATCCCGATACACGTAGAGTACGTGTTTGGCGACTTCCTGGTCGTGAGAGCCGTCTGCAACATCCTCAGGAAGTCCATTCATACCACGGCGGGACAATTATGGTTTGGGCGGGAATTCGTGTTGGTGGAAGAACAGACCTCGTTTGGATCAGAAACACCATGGCGGCAGAAAAATACCGTAACGAGGTGCTAGTACCAATAATCTACCCCCATCGACTACAAATCGGCCAAGAATTCACGCTCATGCACGATAACGCCCGTCCGCACACAGCGAGAGTGGTGGCGAGCTGGTTGCAGGAGCACGACGTATCGGTCTTAGGCTGGCCCGCTCAATCGCCTGACCAAAACCCCATATAGCACGCGTGGGACATGCTCCAAAGAAGGGCTTTGAGGAATTTCCCTGCAAACATTGCGACGGAAGAGCGTGTATTTTTGCATCTTAGCCGAACCTGGGACAATATACCGCAACAAGACTTGGATAACTTAATCCAAAGCACGAAAAACCTTTGCAGCACTGTTATTAACATCATGGGTGGTTTTACTGACTACTGATTTTTCACATAACTGTTAAAAACAGATAAATTTTTCCTTATTTTTTACTTTTTCCTGAGAAACACATTCATTGTTAGTTTTACCATTATTTCACGTTTTTTCTTTTTTTGAATTAAAATTTATTTACGCAAAAAAAATAGTTTTTTTTTATTCTAGAGTGTAGTCTGATAAATGGGCTTTATAAAAGTATATGTATGTTGTATGTTATTTTTAATGAATTTTGAGTAAATTGAGTAAATCCAAAATATCCCTAGACAGTGTTGATGTGTGTATTACAAAATTTTAGAATTACGAGACTAACATTTAAATTAAAAATCCGTTTTCTTTCAAACAATTTAAATGTAGATCAGCAAATCACAATATGCAATAGCGACCAACTCCATCGTAAAGGCTCCCGTAGACAGGCACAACACTATGGTGCAACCCGATTCTGTTAGAACAATTTCCATGAAGATGTCATAGAAAAATGATTTACGAGAGTCAGGTCGCGCTTGTCTGCGGGGGCGTTAACAAGGAGTCCGTCATCAGTTTAACAACTTTTCGCTGAAGATAAGTAGTAGTGATTATCGTAAACTTTCGGTATAACTCGCACACACTTCGTTAAAGTCGCACGCGCACAATGCCTACAATTTAAACGTCATTTAATTTAAGATTTTATGCATACTGCTTTTGAATCCTGCGTTCGAGGTTAGCATAGGAAAAATAAACTCCGTATTATGATTTTTATACATACAAAATCATATAAGATGTTAAATTAACTCTAAGAATTTCGTGGGAGCTTTGTACTCATCGTTACGAACAACTTTTACTATGGGATGAACTCTGAAATCGCAAAAAAAATATGATCTGTTCCGTACATTTTATTGAGTTATTTTATAGAGATATGCATAAATGTCTGGAACAGCTATTATTTTTGTCGCGATTTCAGGGTTCCTCCCTCGAAATTCTTAGGATTATTTTTTAACACCTTATAATGATATTTACCTACGTACGATTTTCTTTCTCGAGTCAAGATTCTGGGGCGGTGAATAACGCAATAGACTAAAAGTAACAGTAGGTATTTTTTTTTTTGAGATTGACATGTGCAACGGACAAGCGCAAGCGCAATGTTAGAAAAACCACTTTTTCACACTGATAAAACTTTACAAGTCAAACTCAAACTCAAACTCAAAGTATTTATTTCAAATAAACCAATTACAGGCACTTTTGAATTGTCAAGGTGTCGGTCAGTCAGAGAGATGAAGCTAGTTGCGCATTCCAAAGCAGTAGGTACCTACCTATGGAGAAGAACGGGCAAGAAACTCCATGGACACTATCTTAAAGAAAATATGGTTACAAAATATTGGTTACATAGTTCATATTAGTATTATACATGTGAGAACGATGCATAACGTTAAAAGCATCAGATATAAAATATGTAAAAACTATTCAATAATTAAATTAAAACAAGCCTTAGCCGCTAAGAGATGACCAGTCCCTACTGACAGCGCCCGTTCACGAACATGACGCATATATTAGCACCATTCAGCTCAACCATTTTGAAGGGAGCTAAATGATCCAACACACACACCACCATCAGCGAGACATTAAAGTGAGCATGGCATACTCTCAGCCGCCAGGGCACATTCAAGTCAATGAAAGACGTACCCAGTAAATGGTCGCTATAGAGTAGATACATAGTACTCACATATGTGCTAAGCAAATTATACAATATTAAGAGATTATAGATATACAATGCAAAAAATGTTTTTTTTTGTTGTTGATCTTCCGCAGCTCCAACAGTTTTTAGTTCACAAAGACATTTCGTTCACAACTAATAACTGAGCCACGTACAGCTGCGATTTCGTAAAGATCGTTCTTGTACTGGAAGATCTATGACATTTGAGGATATTGACATTTAGGTTACTTATCTTACCGTACTGTACGTTTTGAGGTTGGGTAATCATCAAATGATTCCTCCCGCTCTGGGTGGACCTTAAGGGAGTGTCAGACTCTTACTGACTAAGCCCCATCCATGTTCCTTCCTTAGCCCTTTATGTTCCGGGGTAGCGGTAACCCTTTCGGACAATCCCGCTTATTATCGTACATCCTAACAAAATCACGTTAAAACCTATACATAGCTTTCTCCAGCATCACCTACATTCGCGATCACATTACCCAACAGCTTGTACCAGCGCGGCGTGAAGTAAACACGTCACCGCGACAGGTCTGCACGGGACACGAACCCCCGACACGTACAGATACTACCGTATCGGGTTACTGATTTAGTGCGGCGTGTCGTCACAATGTGGCGGTTAGGGGGAAGGTATAGTGTGGGGGGAAGCGGTTTGTGGAGCAGTAGCGGTTTTGTGATACGGGTTTTGATAAGAAAGCTTTTTATTAAAGTGTTCTAAAGGGTTATTTGTAAAACACCAGAACCTCTTAAGAGGTCATTGTACTCATCATTATGAACAACTTTTACTATGGGACCAACTACGAAATAACAAAAAAAAATACATCTGTTTCATACATTTTCATCAATTAAGTATAGTACTTTTGTATGAAAAAACCGTTTTTTTCTTCGATATTATGAGTTGGTCTCATAGTGAAAGTTGCTTTTAATCATGGATACTGTCACGCCCTGAAAGGTTAATAGTGAATTGCACTAGTCTTCTAAGTGTCAACAAATGCAGCATTAACGTTATGGGAAATATTATTACGACGGCGACTGTACACATTTTTGGAAAGGTTTTTTATAAATGTTACATAATATCAGGCCTGTTATCCACAAAGGGCAAGGCAGGGGTGAACCTATAGTAGTTTAACCCAGTTGTGATGGTACCTGCCTTTTGGTTACGGTCGCCAGCGCATCAAGTTATACCAAACTGTCAAATTTCTCCAAGTGATTTTAAACTTTAAAACGTTGAATGTTAAGTACAAAATCGATTATCTGAATCCAAACTTACCAGTTTGTGGTAACTTGATGTGCTAGCGTCTGTACATTTCCCACTGACAACAATGAGGACAAATTCTTTGATGCCTGATAAGCTCACGGGTCGATCGATCAGGTTAAGCTGTGTTTGACGAGGTTGATTCGTGGATGCGTGATTATCTTTACATACCGAGACTCTTCCATATTTCGGAAAGCACGTCAAGCCGTTGGTCCCGGCTGTCATTCGTGGATCTTTGACAGTCGTTACGGATCGTTAGAAGCCCGAAAGTCTGAGAGCCAGTCTTACTAAAAGGTATCGTATTACCCAGTTACTGGGTTGTGGAATCCAGAAAGGCAGTTGTTCCGTGTAAAATACTGGTATCCAGTTGCATTCAGTAGCACTTGAAGCCGACTTTAACACAGGTGGGAAAAAGCTAAGACCGTTAATGATTGATTTGTAGTGAATGTAAATAAACATAAGGTGTTAAAATATTAACTCTAAGAATTGCCTGGGAGCATTCTACTCATCGTTACGAACAACTTTTACTATGGAATGAACCCTGACATCTGAAATAAAATTGAGCTGTTCCATGCATTTTATTGAGTTACGTGTGCATAAATGTTTTTTTAACACCTTATATAAACTACAATCAAATAACCGAATTTCGTTTGAAAGATTTTTGTAACATAGAACCTCCGTTTCTCCTAACAACATGGCCTCACCCTAACACACAAAGGGGCTTGTAGGAAACAAGATTAAACGTTGTATGTGATAGTTTATTTGGGACTTTATTTTCGCTACACTATTTCGTATCACTTCACGGTTTAACGCGATTTTTTATGTTCACCTTAAAGTGTGTTTAAATAAAGACGGTTTAAGCCTTGGGGACAATGGATTTGCTATGAATTTTGTGCGGTTTTTAACCAACTTTGCCACATTTATGTTGCGCAATCTTTTGTTATATTTACCAAATACTTTTCGATTATAATACGTGTGATGATTCTCTTCGCGACTACTTAAACTTGTACAACATTGTGTGTAACTTAAATACATTTCATAGTGTAGGTTTGACTCTGACCTTTTTTTTTAAGGATGGGAAATCATCATTCATCAAATTTCCCGCTGTGGGAGTAGCGGAAGGGAGAGTCAGACTTTTACTGACTAAAATCCATCCATGTTCGTTCTTTAGCCCTACATGTTCCGGGCAGTGGTTATCCTTTCAGACAGTCCCGCTGACCCGGCAGTTCAATCTGACCCTGGACTAAAAATAAGTGACGTAAAATTAATGACACCGAAAATTGATAACTACATCTTGGACAATGACGATGTAAAATTAAATGTTTGATAGAGAGAGGTGAATGAGAGTAGTGAGACATTTGCCCAGCAGTGGGACAATACCGGCTAACTAAAAAAAATAAAAATGCAGTCATAGTAGATAACAATGTAGCTCATCTATGACATGAAGTCTTTGAAGATTCCTTAGACGTTGAAAATACATAAATCTTCTACGTGCCCAAAAGTTTTGCAACAGAAGAATACCTATACAAACCCACTGATTGACCCACATTGAACCAAACACCCCCATAACCACATATCCCAACATTGGCCAATACCAAATATTGCCTTACCTAATATACGACGTAGCAATAATAAACAACGCAATGCCTCGCCTCCATACACTAGAGCAATAAAGCCGTATGGTGCCCGATTTGATAAGATTATCCGACACATAAATTTGTCAGTGATCTGTCTAAAGGTACCCGCCAACGTAGTCTATCTTGCACCAAGCTATGTATGAGCAGTGTATGTTGAAACTGCAGATCGATTTTGCAAGTCACAACTTTATTGTTTGGTTGTTTGTGGTTCGATATCCGTTTGGGGTACGTGGGTTTCGGAAATTTGGTACGTAAAGGACTATGGAGCAGTTTTTATGGGCTTTTCAAGTATTCATCAGCAATATTGTTGCAAAATAGCAATAACTAAAAGACGGGTCCTTCCTTCATCTTCATGTGGTTAGGGACTTACCTGATGTCAGAGTTTGTATGCAGCCCATGGGCCTCTGACTTAGCTTCACACATGCTGTTGAGAAATATCTCTTAGACTTGCCGGTTAAAAAGACAGGTAATACAATATGTATACACTGTTCTGTTCAAAGACCGAAGAGTGTATTGTACAGAGAGTAGCACATCAAGCTACCCCAATGCGTCAAATTTCTTTGATAGATTCTCAACTTTATTACAAAATCGTAAGGTTCATGTTCAACTGAGAATATTTGACAGTTTGGGATAGCTTCATGTGCTGGCGTCTGTAAATAATAAATCCTTTAGGAAGATCTAACAGAACGCATTAAATCTTGCCACTGACCGACAGATGCCAAATTGATCTTTTGAATAGCTGTCACATTCAAAAGTTCAACGGCTCATTTATTGGCAGAATAGTCGACATTAGAACAGTTGCCGAAATTAAAAAAAAAGATACACCCTCTTTACCAATGCTGATGATGGTACTGCTAATATTGGGCATAATGATCCTGAATTTTAAAGGCTACAATGCCTTCAGCAACTGTACGAGATCAACAATTTAGCCATATCCTGAAGGCGGAAGGCAAAGAGCCGAGAATATTGACGTAACTTTTGATAGGCCCGCATTCAGCAGTGGACAGCGATACGCAGTCCTGAACAGTTAGTATCTAAATTCTGGTCCACGGGCCGTAAAACAAAAAGGCCCGTATTATTTTACATTTGCTAACAAAAGCGAGAAAAGCAAAACAAACTAAATATCTGTTGTGGCTGTAAGTCAGAGTTGCGCCACGCTAACGGCGCGTGCACATGAGTTAGTACTGCATTAGCGTCCGAGATACGATATCTTAACGCCTTGCCTACGAGCACTAGGCAGGTGATAGGCAGTAGTTGAAGTTTTGAAGATAATCCGTTTTATCTGACGGAACTCCAAAAAAAAAAATTTACCTATCTTAAAAGTCATTTTTACGCGTAACGTTAATGGGTACATGGATACCTTGCTCTTCATTGGCGATGATTGTGCTAGTCATGTACCAGATTGCAACGGAATACTCCAAAGGCCCTAAGCTTGTAAATGGGATTATCCGAAAGGGTTACCGCTGCCCCGGAACACAATGGCTTAACTAATGCTAATGGAGCATGGATGGGTTTTATTCAGTAAGAGTCTGACACTCCCTTCCGCCCGTTCCCGTTATTTGATGATTTCCATCGCTAAAAGAAAAGCTCCACATGAAAGCCATGAGGAGAAGGAGGAACCATGAGCCATAGGCGCCGAAAACAACTATCCTAATGTTTTAGTAATCTGGAATACCTACTATTCAATCCTCTCAGGTGACAAACAAGGAGTGGCTTTTGGCATTTGATTGGTCGACGTTTTTCCTAGTTCATACTAAACATATCAAAACCATTTAGAGAGCTCTGGTAGCCTAGTGGTAACAGCCCCGACTTACGTCAGTAAGAGGTAGGTCTTAGGTTCGAAACCAAACCCTTTACTTTGTGTAAAACAATTTCGTCACCACTGTTCTCAAAACGGTGAAGGAAAACATCGTGACGAAACCGGCATATCCTAGCATCAAAAATTCGAAGACATGTGACATCTACCAACCTACAGGGGGCCCGCGTGGTAAATAACGGCCCATTCTTCGAAGAGAGGAAGCCTGAGTCCCAGCAGTGGGAAGATGATAGGCTGATCATGCTATATCAAAGCCCAAAGCCATACAACATCGCACAGACTTCAACTACTGCCCCATACTTCCGACTACCCCAAGCACTTGGCAGAAATAGTTGTAACACTCGAAACATAACATAAACATTGTGAGTTCATGTGATAAATACCGGTTATGGTGAACAGTGATTATGTTTCAGATCTAGTTCCCTTATTTATGGTTAAAACGATAACCCTGATTTGTATATGATTGGTCAGCCAATGATATATAAGGTATTTGTAATGTATTACCTAGATTTGGTAGCGTTTTAAAAGCTGACCGATTGGAGGGTTGCGTTTATCTCTGCTATCTACCCCAGTTGGTTTATTATCGTTAGGAACTATGGAATTTGGATATTTGTGGCTTCTTAAGATTGCAATATCAAAATGATTACACATAATATTTACATAACTAAAATAGAGGAGCTCGTAGCTAAGTACTAACAGCCGCACAGGTCAATCCATCAGGTTAAGCTACGCTTGCCGGGGTTGGCCATGGATGGGTGACCATCTTACCATAACGAGACTCCTCCGTGCCTCGGAAAGCGCGTTAAGCCGTTGGTGCCGGCTGTTATTTGTGCATTTTTGACAGTCGTTACGGGTCGTCAGAAACCCGAAAATCTGACAGCCAGTCTTACCAAGGGGTATCGTATTGCCCAGTTACTGGGTTGTGGAGGTCAGATAGGCAGTCGCTCCATGTAAAATACTGATATTCAGCTGCATCCGGTTAGACTGGAAGCCGACCCCGTGACAGACTTTCGAGCTTCTGACTACCCGTAACGTCGTCAAAGATCCACGAATGACAGCCGGGATCAACGGCTTAACGTGCTTTCCGAGGCACGGAGGAGTCTCGATATCTGAAGATGGTCACCCATCCACAGACCAACCCCGGCAAGCGGAGCTTAACCTGATGGATCGATCCGTGCGGCTGTTACTATTACGCTATTACTTAGTCACGAGCTCCTCAAACTCTGCAACAAACTAACAATGAAATGTTCCTCTTCACTACAAGAGAGAGAAAGAAGTTTGGAATAAGCTGCTAAAATAATCATGTTATATGCCTTTTTTTAAAGATTACATTTATTTTTGTCGTCCAATGATTTCTCCCGCTCTTGGTGGAGAGGAAGGGAGTGTCAGACTCTTACTGACTAAAACCCATCTATGTTCCTTCCTTAACCCTTTATGTTCCGGGGTAGCGGTAACCCTTTCGGACAATCCCGCTTAAACAAAAGCAAGGCCTATGTACTAATTTAAATCTTCCGAACTGCTTAGGTATAGTCACGAACTTAAATTGATGAGCAACTAGCCACTGTTCGTATTTTGGACATGCAACGGAAATCAGGTTTAATCGGTTATACTCGTACATCCAGACATGGAGAGTCATAATGTTTTGAATTTCGATTTGCAGGTCTAGCAACCGTAGCCTAGTGACAATTGTTTTTGTAGCCATGGCAACGTTAGCATACGGTGAAATATTATGATTGTTCTTTGGCATCGACATTTCAAATGACACGGATAGGTTTTCAGAAATATCTATTATCTAATGAGGTCTAATTCAAAAGAGGTCAGTAGCAAAATAGATTGGATAGACCTATTCAACTTTCCTCATAATCTCTACAACTATAAACCTCTATGGATAAGACTATTTCCGATTATCAGTCATTTGTCATCTTATTTGCGAGCATGCGTTTTCAGTTCGTGTTTAATCGTGTAATCTCGTGAATTTATAAAACTGCGAAACTGAAAAGTTTTGTAAGTGGTTCATCAATGATAGTCCGTGACTGTACATCAATTACCACCACAAAACCCACACACTAAAGAACAGCAGCCATACAAAAAAACAAATGAAAAACACCATTCCCATTCATTCCACTCAGTGCAGCACAGTTTTTTCACACATTATTCTACACAGCCGGGGCTATTACGCACGACATAGTCATAATGCCCGTAATGGGCGGGTAATAGCCCCTTTACGCCACTCCAGGTGTTACGTGTGCATGAATACCCTCTTAAAAAAAGGCGCTAGTGTGAAATATAGCGTGTCTAGAATTTCTCCCGAGTCTAAGTTAGTGGAAGAATTTTTCGCAGCATTTTTCGCTGAGTTTTATGAATATTTTTCGAGTGTGGAAACGAGGCTAGGATGTTTACACGTTTTTAAAGGTGAGAATGAAATATTTTTTGCAAGAGAACATCTTATTGTATGCAATGATAATAATGGAGTAGATGCAATAGAAATATGTTTAACAAAACTGTAATTTTCGGAAGACAACGATCGTCACTTGAATGGGAGGCAGTCACTTCCTTCTGCGAAGCAATAATGCTCACAAACCGTCCTAGCCACCGCGTTAGACGCCCCGGGCGTCGGGAGCCACGTGACGACTACCGGTCACCGTAGGCGCTGGTCTGCGGACGGTGAGTAATGGGTAGCTCACCGTCCGATCAGGACCTGGCCCGTGCCGGACGGCGCGTACATGGTCCACGCGCGCCTCAAAGAGATGTCAGCATATGAAGGGGCCCGTCAGGGCCGAGTCTGCCGGGTAAGCGTGATTGTCCGAAAGGGTTACCGCTACCCCGGAACATAAAGGGCTACAGAAGGAACTTGGATGGGTTTAGTCAGTAAAAGTCTGACACTCCCTTCCACTCTACCTCTGGGTAGTTGTGGCGGGAGGAGTCATTTGATACCTCTGGGTAGAGGCGGCGTCATTTGATGATTTCCCACCCTAAAAAAAAAAAGCAATCGTCACTTGCCAAACAACTATACCTAAGCATAACTTCATAATAAAACTGTTTCGGCATAAATAAAACAAAAGACGTAAGAACCGAATCCTTTCAAAAAACCTCACAAACGATGTCAATATAAAATCCTACACAAAACCCGCCTTTCTTGATGCAAAACGCATGACTGATACGACCTTCAAAAAGATCCGAAGTTAAGCATAGACAAGCAAAGATAGGAAATCAGTGAAATAAGGATCGCATCACGTAGTTCTCTGCCCACCTCCTTGAGAGCTTGTCATACTATTATGACTCGGTGCGATACTGGCGCTATACCTAGTGTATACTGCCTTAATCTCTAGTTCATCCTACGCAAGTTATAATACTAAATTGAATTGAGCTACTACAATGTGCGCAAGCGGCCGTAGTTATAGTGTTCAGTACTTGTGGCCTGTTTTAGAATAATATTATATGTTAGTGGATATTGTGCAAGTTTGAATAAGTAGAACAGTAAGGTAGTGAGGACCTATGACTAGTGGTGTGCCATTCATGGAAAATAGTGCTCCCAAATTTGCCACTTTTCTGAGGGTGGGAAATCATTAAATGTCACCCCCCCCCCCCCCCGCGCTGGATGTAATAATAATAATAATATAATAATAAGTAGCGGTAACCCTTTGAACAATCACACTTACTGCTTTTAAAGCCTGCCAAAGAAATACCCTTTATTTGGGTTAAAATGCTGTTACAGTTTACTAATGGTACTCTTTAGAGTACATAGTGTAACTACGTCTTATATAACTGAGTTCTATACAGCCATTTATAATGTATACCTTCTGTAAATTTTATTCAGGCGAGGAGGAGACCTAAAAACGCCATCGGAGCAAAAAGAAAGAAAGGAAAATATGTAATGTTTTAATATTCCCATCCGTCATGATGCGCTTCAAGGCATAAGCGGTAGCCATATTTTTTTCAATAATTATTATTATAAGCCGCGCAGATAGAGAATAGATCTGAAAATGGCGGGGGTACCCTACTTTTAATAGCAACATCTAACGACCCGTAACGACTGTCAAAGATGCACAAATGACAGCCGGAACCAACGGTGTAACGTAGTTTTCGAGGCACGGAGGAGTCTCAGCATGTAAAGATGGTCACTCATCCAAGGCCAACCCCGGCAAGCGTAGCTTTACCTGATAGATCGACCTGTGCGGCTGTTATTACTAAGCCACGAGCTCCTACTATAATATAACCCCCTTTTATTATTCCAGTGGTCCAAAGGCTTCTTCTCATACAGAGAAGGAACGAACAGTGATCACCACGCTTGTCGAAGATGGGTTGCCGGTTTTAGACTTAAGTCCATGTTTCTTGCGGCACGGAAAGAGCGACTGTCGCAACCCAGCGCAGGGCATGCCACGAAAGTGGGTTAGGGTGGGTTAGGGCGCCCTCACCTATCACCTGACGATTCCCGGCCACCGTAAGCGCGGGCCCTGTGGACGGTGAGTAATGGGTATCTCTGTAATGTTTTTACTTCAGAAAGAAGGTTATGAGTGTGCCTACTACTGGTACTCTACCTATCTGTTCGTTTTAGTATTCGCGATGTAATGGTATATTTATAGTTTTTTTTTTTTAATAAACCCGAGCATTCACAGTCCTCCTTTAACTTGCGCCCTAGCAGTGTGACGTGCGGACGTGTCATTAGTCAGTTGATGAATGCCGCGCGTTAATGCGCCTCCCATTCAAACAGACGCGTTGGACTACACGGTTCGCCTACTTATTCTGAAGTCTGACGTCATTTGTCATTGTGTGGCTTGTCGAGATGTCAGCAGACCACTTGTGTGACGGGTGTGACGTATGTGATACAATTAATATGTTATGGTTAAAGATAGTTGTGCTGTCACTTACATGTCGACTTCGAACAACCGTTCTTGGAATCGATCGTCTTATGTCACATGCATTTCTTCTTTTTTTAGTCAAACTCATTTTTCAATTGTCACGGGGTCAGTCAGGAAGATGAAGCTACATAGTTGTTCGTTCCAAAGCAGTAGATACGGTCATCAAATTGTACCAAACTGTCAAAATTCTCCAAATGATCTTAAACCTTAAAACGTAAAGTATTAAGTTCAAAATCGATTGAGAAAATTTGACAGTTTGCGATAACAAGATCTGCTGGCGACTGTAGCAATGTTAATGACATTTCAATGTATTGAAAATTGTTTCCTGAGTCAATAGAAGAAGAAAAATCTGGTGTAGCAGTCAGATTCATTTAAACGGGTCATCTTAAATACACAGAACATTGTTCTTCGTTTTTAAGCTCAGGAGTTGATTTTAACGTCATCAAACAGTAGTGGAAAGTCAATCGAAGAGACATCCTCAAAATAAGCGTGTCATTAGTAGAAGATCATTGGCTGTCATATCTCCTCAGTACGCAATTTAAGTCAACTATTAATCAATTTAAAAACTTTATAATTAACTCTCTCATATTCATTTTTACAATACCATTAAAATGCGATTTACTAGGGTACTCTTTACTTTCTTACCTGTAAACAAAAGAAACATTTTGTTAAGGTACAACAACAAAACAACTACAACAACATTATATTCTTTTTTAACATAAATCTCATATAGAATAGGGACGCAGAGGACTAAAAACGTGTGAATTAAAAAGATTTTTATGTTAAATGCGTTAATGCGCGACTCAATGTGCACTTTGCAGTTTATTTTTATATCAATTTCATATTTATGCTAACACGTTTCGGGAATGAAATGTCTGCAGTAAATAGAAGGTTTTGTTGTGGAACACGTTGAAAGGAATACTTTTTATAGCACTTGAATAATATAAATGGAACCTCACGTGTTATGCCCACCTAGCTTTATGAAATCGGTGATATCTTGACGTAACCTTCAAAATAAGGGTAACAAAAACCGTACCTATAACATTTTGTAAAAAACCAGTACAATGTATCTACAGTAAATACAGTTTTTGGGATTAATTCACACCAACTACTGCTTTGCTTAATTTTGCGTAGTACGACACGCACTTGGCCGGTTATCTCTGTTAGATTTAAAACCTCCACTATTCAATGCTCTTTCTTTACCCTTCACAAAATTTCAATATTTAACTTTAACTTTAACTTCAGTGAAAACTTAGATGAAGTGAGCGTAAAGTGAGCCGGTTATTTCTAGGGATTGTCATCATTGACAGCTCACTTTAAACTCACTAAACTTCACCTACGTCGTCATGGTGAAATTTTTCAAGTTATTAGTTCATCAGTATCAGCCCTATTTTTTAAGGGTGGAAATCATCAAAGGATTGTTAGACTCTTACTGACTATAACCCATCCATGTTCCTTCCTTAGCCCTTTATGTTCCGGGGTAGCGGTAACCCTTTTGGACAATCTCGCTTAATCAGTAACAGCCTGGAGTCTGGATATGTGCCGGGTTGATGGCAATAGGCTCACCCCCTATTACATGGAACCTAAACATACATGGCGAAATGTGGGTGATATACCTCTCTTCTCTGACTCTTCAGGGAATCAAGGCGTGATGTTATGTGTCATCATATCTTAGCAGTACATTTTCCGTGTCATTGTCAGCTGTAGGTACTTGTAGGCATCTAAGCGTGTCGAAGGCTGTACTCGCTGGACCGCTCAGTCACATGCTAAGTGTGTGTCCTTACTTTTTATGTTATTGTGCAGTGGTTCGAATTTGTGGGTTTTTGGGGTTATTCAACGACATGGAGCGGAGGGGATTTATAATCTGATATAGCCTTTTTTTGGACTTGAAGAATTGTAATCTTATTGAGCCAATTATGTAAGATGAAATGCAAAAAAAAAATGTTTTGGAAATCTAGTAGATTTACTAGTTTTTGTGGGTTAAGTAAAAACAGCCGTAAAGGTCGATCGAGTAGGTTGAGCTGCGCTTGCTGCAGTTGATCCACCCCTACGCGCCTTTAAAAGCACGTTAAGCTGTTGGTCCAGTCGTTACCAAAGTATTGTATTAGTAACTGTGTTGCGGAAATCAGATAGTCAGTCGCTCCATGTAAAATACTGGTATTCAGCTGCATCAAGTTAGACTGTAAGTCAACCCCAACATATTTGGGAAAAGGCAGGCGGATGATGGTGATTCATTACCCCCTAATGATTGGAGGTAGGTAAGTAGACACCGTTACCAATTCTAACATTCTTTGAAAAATCATTAAATTTTAAATCAGACTCAGATCTCTCAATAATTATTTCTGTTGTGCTTATAATAATTATAAGTTTGTATTTTGCAACAATTTGACGAATAGCTTGAAAGGTATGTTGTTAGTAATAGCCTAAAGCGAAACATATCTACATAATTTGTCAACGTTGTTATATTTGTTCAGTAAACTCAATCATACATAGAATCACCATTATAATTAAGCTGGCTCTGGGTCTTAGTATTTAACAATTAAATATAAATTATTCTAGAATCACTATATTCAAGCAATTTCAATGTAGCTACTTACTATGTTTGTAAACTTATATAAGGTGTTAAAAAATGAACTCTAAGAATTACGTAGGAAGCAAAAATATGAGCTGTTCCAAACATTTAATTGAGTTACGTGTGCATAAATGTATGGAACAGGACATATGTATTTCGCGATTTCAGGGTTCATCCCATAGTAAAGGGTGTTCTTAACGATGATTACAATGCTCCCACAAAATTCTTAGAGTTAATTTTTTAACACCTTATATAAACAGACTTCGTACCCAAGTAGGTCGCAGTAAGGACAACCTCCACAAGTGGGGGTTCGTAGACGGTTCAGATCACCGATGTGTATGCGGCGTCTCCCCACAGACAATGGCTCACCTCCCATCTTGCACCGCATGCCCCGTCACATGCACACGTGAGGACCTAATGACTGCGTCAGCGAACGGTATACGCGTTGCTGAATAAGGGGCCAAAAAAAAAATATACATATTTAATGCAGTAATTATTTTGTTATCGATACGCTAAGAAGAAGAATGTTTGTGCGATTTTATTTATTACCAGAGTCCAAAATTCTATTGAGCATTCTTTTGATTTCGTCAGTCATTTATTTCTTGTTTACTTTAAAGTATGATTTAGCACATACATGCAACATGACGCCTCTATTCCATGAAGGGTAGGCTGAGGTGTACCTATATTAAAGATGCTACAACTAGCTTCATCTTTCTGACTGACCGACCCCTTCACAATTTAAAAGTGCCTGTAATTGGTTGATTTGAAATAAATACTTTGAGTTTTGCAATCAACCGCGCCATCAATCTAGATTTTGGGCTGCTACGAGTAAAACTCGAAAATATTTTTATCGTCTTTGGAATCGAACCCTGAACCAGGCCAGTAGTTGCGCTTATTATCACTAAACCAACGTGGCAGTCTTGCTCAATCGTAGTTCATAATCGGCCTAGCCTTTTGGGCTTTGTTGGGTTCGGCTTCCAGTCTGACCTGATGTAGCTGCGTACCAGTATTTTACATGAAGCAGCTGCCTATCTGACCTTCAACCCCATCCGATGGGTAACCCCTTGGTAAGACTGGAGCTCATACTTTCGGGCTTCTGACGACTCGCCACAACTTTCAAAGATCTACAAATGACAGCCGCGACCAACGGCTTAACGCGCTTCGCGAGTCATTGGGGGATAAAGAAGGTCGCCCATCCACGGACCAACCGCGGCAATCGACCCATACTGCTATTAAAGCACAGGTATCTTAATCGTAGTTTTTAAATGATATATTTACCAAAAATATTTTCTTAGCGCAGTTTAGTCATTAATGTTCGCCTATTAGAAGCCGTTTGCTTATAAGAGCTCAACGATTTATACGGTTACATTTATTGTCGTTTCGAGAGAATTTTTCTTACGGACCTATGGGGTTTATACAACATTAGAGGGGTTAACTGGTAGTAAGTGAAACGATTCGTTTTCGCGCTTATTGGCACAAACTACAATGCAAATAAAAGTGATAGCGACTCCAGTTTGACCACCCTATTTAGCGACAAGCAAAGTAAATTAATACCAAGAAAATAATTATAGGACTAACGATTAGCTAAATCAAACTTCGTAATAACTTGCAACAATTAGTTGGTCACCTGAAAATTAAACGTATTAATCATTTGTAAGGCTTACAAATAATGTATAGCTAAATAGTTTACACATTGTAATCTACACAGTAATTGATTTGTACTATATAACGTACAATCAAATAATTGGGAGCGGTGTATGCAGAATGCTACTAGTACCCACTTAGTAAGTAACTTGTGAAACAAAATGATATTCTGTTATGTATTTATAATGTATAATTACTTACCTTCATGTGACCAGAGGGTTGGCCTATTTTTGGTCAAAGAATCAGCATTGCCGTACAACGCGGCAATGCTGCCAGCCTTTTGGGAACTTTTCCTATTGATAGCGATGTGGACGAATTTTTTGATGCTCTATAATTATTATATACATATTATGTATGTACATATTATTATGAATATTTAGCTATTAAATGTAAATGTTGTTGAAATGTAGAAATATAATAAATATTACTTTTTAATATTTTATTTCTACACAATATTACCAAGTAAAATTCGCACGGTTTAAACGACCTGAATGAAAAAATATCGCGGTATATAAATTATATATTATTATGTAACTTTACCATAAAGTCAACCAGTCATTTCAAGGGGGTTTTGTGTTACTGGGCTGTGGAGGTCAGTTAGGCAATCGCTCTATGTAAAATACTGGTATTCAGCTGCGTCCGATTAGACTGGAAACCGACCCCAACATATTTGGGAAAAGGCTCGGTAGATGATGTAGGTAAGTTTAATAAAATATAATTATTTTACTTGGAGGCGCAGCAAGTGGCGCCGTCTAGTTTTGTTACGAAGTTACTGGGAACTACCGAAGAGGTCGCTTATTTCTTTCACTTGTAGAGCGTCGCATCGAAGGTTGCGTGGCCGCTGTCGTCTGACGACAGGGATGTCGCTGGGTAACCGCTGTCATACCACGTCCACGAAGAACTGCTATATTCCGGCACAATCCTGATAAAATTGAAGCTCTTGAACCCCAAATACGATGACAACTTCAAGTAAAGGCTATCCTGTAAAATTCTCTAAATGGTGGTAAAAACCGCATCAAAATCCGTTGCGTAGATTTAAAAAATGCCTCGAAATTTTTACTAGATTGCGGCACGGCTAGAAATGTTTCTGTTTTAATATAATAATAACAAAAATAATTATTTATTCATTTGCGGATATGGGTACAAAAGAAAAGGTCTTGTAATAACAATTATTTTTACAATTATGTAAACAGTATTACGGCATAGTAATTACCATTGACTAGTGTTGCTTAAGAACCACTCAATACATTTCCATAGACCAGGGGTTCCCAACCTTTATCCTGCGACTTCCTTTAAATATTGTAATTTTTCGATTACCATGTAAAAGAGGCTTATTTGTAGTTCTAGAGTCTAAAACAAGCAGTTAGAAACTAGCTGGACTATAAATATAGAATATCATATGCAAAGAAGAATATAGAATTCTGTGTAGAAAAATAAAGAATCTTTTGTTCATGTCCTTCTACTTCTTCGTGTAGTTAATGACTAACCTGGTATCAGAGTTTTTATGCTGCCCATGGGCCTCTGACTTATTTATTTACTAGCCTAGGAAAAACAATAGATTCTGAGCATAACTTCAGAACAAAATCAGGGCTGAAGTTTTGTAACTACCCTCATTTATTTTTCTAAATTGATTTGTGATCCGCGTGGACAACCCTGGACCCCTTGGGGTGTTGCGACGCACAGTTGGGAAAATCTTGTCTTAGGCCAACATTCTCAAACAAAGCTGTTGATACAAAACATTCTTTCGAGCAAGTTTTCAGCCGCAATCAGAGCAATAAGTCTGATTCATGCCATATCAGGTACAATCAGAACGGGACCGCTATATGCAGGTATGCTCGGATCACTTATTAAACGTCTACATTATTTATGTCCTTACAGATTCGGTCTAATTGTAATGTGCGCAGACTTGTGCCGATTTATCAGTAGCCCTGTGCGAGAATTTTGGTGGGGTGGAGTCGGTGTTTGTTGTAAAAAAAACAAATAAGGTACTTACTGATATTAAACAATTAGGAGTCACAGAAAGTAATAAATAATAGGTTAGGCAGAGGTGCTTCTCTGTTCCCATCACGGGGGGAGCATACTCCCCCGTCTATGGCTCCGCCCGAAGCGGACCACGAGGACGACGACGACATCCCCGCAGTGACCGAGGTAGATCTGAGAGCGGCGGTTGGAAGGCTCAAGGCCAAGAATACCGCCCCAGGACCCGACGGCTTGCCAGGTAAAGCCTGGGTCCTGGCCTCAGGGGCTCTCGGGCCCCGACTGGAGGCGCTCTTAAGCGCATGCATGGAGAGAGGCCAGTTTCCGCTCCGTTGGAAGACGGGGAAGCTGGTCCTCATACAGAAGCCAGGGCGCCCTGCGGACTCTCCGTCCGCATTCCGGCCCATAGTGCTGCTCGACGAGGTCGGCAAACTCTTTCAAAGAATTATTGCGGGCCGCCTCGTCGGGCACCTTGGAAGGACGGGGCCGGACCTTGCGGAATGCCAGGTTGGCTTCCGCAAGGGGCGCTCGACGGTGGACGCCATCATGCGCGTTAGAGCCCTCACGACGGGGGACGCGGTGTCCCAGGGTAGGGTCGTCATGGCGGTGTCACTCGACATCGCCAACGCCTTCAACAGCCTGCCCTGGAGTTGCATTGGGGAAGCACTCCGGTATCACCGGGTGCCGACCTACCTCCGTCGAATAGTCGGGGCATACTTGACGGACAGAGCCGTCATCTACCCCGGTCGCGATGGGGAATGGAACCGGCGAGAGATGTCGTGCGGTGTCCCACAGGGATCGGTTCTGGGGCCGTTCCTGTGGGACATCGGTTACGACTGGGTGCTGCGGGCCGACCACCCTGACGGCGTCAGCGTAGTTTGCTACGCTGACGACGCTGACACGCTGGTCCTGGCGCAGGGGAGGTCGCATCAGGTGGCGGCCGACGCGATGACACGCGGGGTTGCGACAGTCGTTGAGAGGATCCCGGCAGTTGGGTCTCGAGGTGGCATTGCACAAATCCGAGGCCATGTCCTTTCATGGGCCTCGGAATAGGCCACCATCGGGATCCCAACTTACGGTAGGAGGAGTTCACATCGGCATCGAGACAACGATGAAATACCTGGGTCTGGTCCTCGACAGCCGATGGAATTTCGTGGAGCACTTCCGACGTTTGGCCCCCAAGCTGGAACGGACTGGAGCCACCTTCAAGCGGCTCTTGCCCAATTTGAGGGGGCCAAACGCCTCCTGCCGGAGGCTTTACGCGGGAGTCGTGCGGTCCATGGCCCTTTACCCCCGTAAAGGGCCATGGACCCGGTGTGGGCGCGTTTATTGCGGCGGCGAGCCGCCCACTATCTGAACGCGCCCCAAAAGGTGGTAGCCATTCGGCTTATCCGGGGGTACTGCACGATCTCGGGCGAGGCGGCAAACCTCCTTGCCGGACTGCCGCCGTGGGATCTGGAGGCGATAGTCCTCGCGCGCCTGTTCGAGTGGCGCGCGGAGGTACTAAGCCGGGGGGAAACTCCGTTTCCGCAGCAAATTGCGGCGGAGCGGACGGACCTCCGGCGCGATCTCATGGCGGCCTGGAAGCAGCGACTGTCGCAACCCAGCGCAGGGCACGCCACGATAGTGGCGGTAAGGCCCCTCTTTGAGGAGTGGCTAGAGAGGCGTCACGGCGCCCTCACCTACCGCCTGACGCAGGTCCTCACCGGACATGGATGTTTCGGGAGGTTCCTGCACATCATCAGGCGGGAGGAAACGCCCGGGTGTCACCACTGCGAGGATCGCCCAGAGGACACGGTAGAGCACACGGTGCAAACCTGCCCCGCATGGGCGGAGCACCGCCGTGTCCTCGTAGAGGCGATCGGTGGCGGCGACCTTTCGTGCCCGGCCCTGGTGCAAGCCATGGTCCGGGGCGAGAGGGAGTGGGAGGCAGTCACCTCCTTCTGCGAAAAAGTTATGCTCGCGAAGGAGGTGGCGGGATGGGAGAGAGAAAGGTCCTCCCGTCCCAGCCACCGCAGGAGACGCCCCGGGCGTCGGGAGCCACGTGACGACTCCCGGCCACCGTAGGCGCGGGCCTGCGGACGGTGAGTAATGGGTGACTCACCGTCCGATCAGCACCAGACCCGTGCCGTACGGCGCGTATATGTTCCACGCGCGCCTCAAAGAGATGTCAGCATATGAAGGGGCCCCTCAGGGCCAAGCCTGCCGGGTAAGCGGGATTGTCCGAAAGGGTTACCGCTACCCCGGAACATAAAGGGCTACGGAAGGAACATGGATGGGTTTTAGTCAGTAAGAGTCTGACACTCCCTTCCGCTCCATCCAGAGCGGGAGCAGTCATTGGATGATTTCCCAGCCTTAAAAAAAAAAAAAAAGGCAGAGGTGCTTAGTTTTACACCTTCATTTCGCCAGTAATGTTTAAGTCCCACTTAATGAAGAACGAGCCTATCGCCATCAACCAGGCGCAATCATAAAATCCAGACTGCTATTGAGAAATTCTAATAGAAAAACCCAACAACACTGCCCGACCTAGGAATCGAACCCAGAACCACATGCTCTAATGTAACGAGGTAACTTATGTGTTAAGTGATTTGTGTTATCTAGGTTAAGTTATTTCTAACTGCGAAGCTCTCAACGTTCTACTTGGATCTATAATTTTAAGAACAATAACAACTCTACACCTTTTAAGTCACTGCATTGTCCAGTCATCTGATTGCACAGTCCAACAACTTAGGTGTACTATAAGTAATGCTATTTACAATACTTATATCATCCAAACCATTATTTAAGCAAATTTAGACCCTATTTTCATTGCAATAACTGAGTTTATGAGTGAAATGCGTAACTTTGTGCACAATGTGTATTTACTAAACTGCTACTGACCTGCGTCATATTTTGAATCGTATCTCATATTTTGAAACAAAATATTAACTTTCTTGGAACACTCTCTTAAGTACGGTTGAATATTGAAATACTTTGTCATGGAAATTGATTCTAACATATTTTTTTTTAAAGGCAGCGACGCGTTGGCCTTTTGCTTCGCCATATTTTAGTTTGTTATATATTAATTAGGTTTGGATTCAATTATCGCATTGAAATTCTAAATGAATTCAATTTCTGGTTCCTTCTTTCTTTTTCTTGTGGTTGTAACCTGATGTCAGTTTTTTTTATGATGCCCATGGGCCTCTAACCTAGCTTTACATACTGTTGAGAAATATCTCTCAGACTTGCCGGTTTCCTAACGATGTTTTCCTTCACTAATTTTCAAGCAAGTTATAATTATACAATACGCACATGAGTTCGAAAAATCAGAGGTGCGTGTCTTGGGTTCGAACTCAAGACCTATAACTTGGCAGTCCGACGGTCACTCTACTGGGCTAATTTCTGGTAAGTATGACAGATGCATAATTATTATTTCATGATTTATCCAAACTTTGTTTCGATGCTGTTAGTTTAGCAGCTGAGGTGACGGTCGTACCAGTGCCGTTAAAATCAGTGCTCTGAGTGGAATAACTCTTTAAATACCATAGCTTGCCACTGGAAAATGTATGTTAAAATTCATATTCAACACACGTAGAAACCATGTTTTGGGACACGTCTAAAACTATTCCTGAATGAATAAACCATGTCTTTTCCGGGTGTCGGTGGTCGGCTTTCAGTCTAACCGCATGCATCTGGACACCAGTATTTTACAAAGAGCGACTGCCTATCTGACCTCTACAACCCAGTAACTAGTTAATACGATACCTCTTGCTAATACTCGATGTCAGACTTTCGGGCTTCTGACGACCCGAAACGACGACTGCTAAAGATCCACGAATCGCAGCCGGTAACAACGAATTTAAGTGCTTTCCGAGGCACGAGGAGTAACCCATCCACGGACCAACCACGGCAAGTGTAGCTTAACCTAATGGATCTGAAACAATTCCTCCAATATCGAAAATCTAAGATTTTTTTGTGCTATAATCGTCCAAGATATCAGAATATTTTATTTAGAGCGTCTCTTAACTGCAACATTAAACTAATTCCCAACAAATGTAAATTAGTACTAAGTGTTTTAGAAAGGGTATTTCTATCTGTTTTCACCGCGGTACAGATAGCAAGAGACGCGTATGGTAGTAGCGTCAGCAAAACAAGCGGGCAGTGCGTGCGTGAGATAGTAACACGCAAATAACTTGCCGTACGAGATTAGACAGCGAATAGCGGTTTATGTACGGTCAGCAAAACAAGTTTAGTGCTTTTTGTTTTGTTTATGATTGTTTACTTTTCGCGTGCATTGTTTGGTTAGTTTCAAACAAAGTGACATCATAATTATCAGCGATAACAACGAGAGAAAAGGCAATCATGATCAGGACTAACATAGTTACCAAAACGATGTGTGTGTTTGTGTGTGTGTGTGTGTGTCAATCCTGTCGAAAATCCACTTGTCTTCTGTAAGTTGTAAAACTAATTGAGATTTTTTTGAATTGAGGTTACTCTCACACACAAAAATATTACCGCATAGTTTACTTGCAGAAAACATGCAAGGACACTAGAAAATTTAAAAAACAATAATCCAATGCGTCGCATTATTCGTAGGTAAATTATCGTAGGTAATTTAATTTTTATGAAAATCTGATATAAAGTCTGAAAAATTGTAATTCATCCAAAGCATTAACTCGTACTGAACTATTAAGGATCATTTTTTAAATATTTATCTAGATCAAGTGTGTCCAAGTGTGACTAAGCGATACAGAAGTATTTTTGACAGCAAATATTTTGCGAGTCATAACAGTGTGCAGATGAATACCAGTATTTAACATGGAGCGACTGCCTATCTAACGTCCACAACCCAGTTACTGGGAAACACGATATCTCTTAGCAAGATTAGTTGTCCAACTTCCAAGTACAACTACGAAAAATTTAATTTATCAAAAAAAAAAAAGAAAAATATTTGATTCTGGACACTCACAAGAAAAACACAGAAAAAACAACTAAAAATAAATAAACAAAGACCTGTGCAGGCCGAAAAGGCATCTCAGCATAATGCTGCGATATTTATCAAAACAAAATCATATCCTGGAAAGGACTTGATACTAACTCAGGATCTTACACATTCAATTCCTAAAAGGGTAATCGGAACTGCAAGCAGAACTAATGTGGTACTCGAATACCGATTAGAACATACAGGAATAATCGTAAGACTTCTTAGAGATGTAGATTTGAAGCTGAGAGGGCTTTTATACAAAGTGCAGACACTTTTGCCGTGCTGTTGTAGTATATTTACAGGATAAAATGTAAGAAGTTATGGTCGCAAATATCGATTTAATTGCAAAAAAAATCTGCTGTTCTATACATTTTTTGTCACGTGACTCGTTGAAATGTAGGGAACAGCTGATTTTTTTCATGATTTTGGAGTTGGTCCCATAGTAAAAGTTGTTTAGTTTGGTGGTCTGTAGCATATCCTTTTGTATGTATATACCCTTTCGGTTATACCCTGTATATACAGTAACCATGAAAACATAATACTTGTTTATTTATTTATTTATTTATTTATAACATAAAACGGCCAAGGCCAATTACATTAGTTACACGTTATACGCCAACAGTTTTTGCATTGTCTGCTGCGTGGCAATCAATAGTCTTATCACATTACATAAATGTAGTAACTATGTATACAGTAATTCAACAGTCATACGCTTATCTCACAGTACTCCAAACATACTGACAAGATCTTCTTCCATTCATCCGCGAACACATCACAGTCAGGCTTAGCATCCAAGAGAGCGTTGAGCGCAGAAAGTGTGCGAGGGACAGGAGACTGTGGGCTCGAGCGACGGTTCGAATTCGAGGCACAGCGAACAATCTGTGGCTCCTGTTACGGTTATAATTTATTGGAGCAAAAAGATGGAACAATTCGTCGTGCAATTCAGGAGCATCTGTTTTTCCGTGAAGGATCTTACAAAAATTTATGATTTGGTCATTTTTTCTTCTCACTTCTAGAGAATTATACCCTAAACAACCTAAAAGAAATTTCGAGGGATACATAAACGGATAATATCCATTCAAACGTTTATAGATATACTAGATAAGCTTTTTGAACCTTTTCTAAGAGTAAGGTGTACTTCTTTTCATGTGGGTTCCAGACGCATGCACTGGACTCCAGTTTGCTCCGAACCAGCACATTGAAAATAGATTTTATAGTGCTGATGTTACTGAAATCTTTTGCATTGCGTAGTATGAAGCCTAATCGCCTAAATGAGTCTTTTGCTACCGAAACCATATGATCATGAATATTTAGGCAGTCGTGTAACAGAACAGAATTTGAATAAAATTATACGACAGATAAGTTGCTTCTTTTAAGTGTTAGTCACTAACCTGGTGTCAGAGATTTTATGCTGCCCAAAGGCTTAGACTTAGCTCCACATGCTGTTGAGAAATATCTCTCAAACATGCAGTCGGTTTCTTAACGATGTTGTAATCAACAAATTGACAATGAAATAACATATTGTACAAGCTTATATTATTTTTCATAAACCTTAAAAATATAATTATAATATAATATATAAAAGACTAGCTGCTCCCGCGCGGAGCGTTGTTTGTTGCATAGCCTTCCTCGATAAATGGACTATTCAACACAAAAAGATTTTTTCAATTCGGACCAGTAGTTCCAGAGATAAGCGCCTTCAAACAAACAAACTCTTCAGCTTTATAATATTAGTATAGACTAGCTTCTGCCCGCGACTTCGTACGCGGACCCTGTTGCTTATGCCAGCGACAACGGGGTCGCCATTTATGTTATTTTTTATCATTTTTCCCATTAAAATCTTTTATCACACTGAGCTTTAGTTTTATTTCATTCCAACAACCACCAACATACAGTCCATTTGTCATCGTTTTCGTTTTGGTAACCGCATTATTATATTCCCCACTTGTCTCTAGAGACTTAGAAGTCAATGCGTAGATACGGTTGGAACTCAAGCACAATTCTCTATCCGTGAACGTCTCCGACTCGCGAGACTATACATGACGTTCACGATCAGCGGTCTGTCGCACATCACGTGCCCCACTTGTCTCTAGAGACCTAGAAGTCGATGCGTAGATACGCTTGGAACTCAAGCGTAATTCTCTTTCCGTGAACGTCTCTGACTCGCGAGACAATACATGACGTTCACGATCAGCGGTCAGTCGCGCATCATATTCTTCACTGGTCTCTAGAGACCTAATGAATACGCTGAGAACGCAGGCGTGCTTCGCGACCCGAAGAGGTTTCCACGGAGCGAGTTGCAGCCTTATGTTCTCGAACAGCATCAAGTCTCTTCTGACGCTCTTTGGTAGATTCTTGGGATCAGATGATCCTCAATCTTTTAGCTCTCTTGAAACATTGGGAAAGATTTGACCTCTTTCTAGGCATAGTCATAGTTTTATTGTGAAGATACCTGATCAATAAAAATCTAAATTAAAATGACTGCTCCCCTGCGTTACCGGGTACGCTACCGTGTCACGAAGATAAATGGAAAAGAAAATTAAACACTCAAACAACATAAGCCCGAAGGCATATTCATACGATAAAATAAAAAAATAAATAGGAGTTTTGGCCAGTTGAGTCACATTTTCAATGATATACCATCGTCATCGAAAATCAGTCCTAAACTGTTACCGCCTTCACCGCGTGCAGGTACTCCCAGTTTATGTTATTTTATAATTACACGTAAAATTAGTGATAGCTTTGATTTCCACATCAGATGTTTCTGATCTTCGATTTTTATAAGTCAACAGAAAATGCCCATCAGATTGAACAACTTTTGCTTGGACGTCATTCCTATATGTGTTATGTTGTAGCTAGGATCTTGGAGTTCCACAACAGGTGTTCCAGATCTTCAATTTTTATTCGTCAACAGAGAGTGCTCATCAGGCTGAACAACTTTCGCTAAGACGTCATTCCTATATGTGTTATGGTGTAGCTAGGCTCTTGGAGTTCCACAACAGGTGTTCCAGATCTTCGATTTTTATAAGTCAACAGGAAATGCCCATCAGACTGAACCACTTTTGCTAAGACGTCATTCCTATATGTGTTATGGTGTAGCTAGGCTCTTGGAGTTCCACAACAGGTGTTCCAGATCTTCGATTTTTATAAGTCAACAGGAAATGCCCATCAGTCTGAACCACTTTTGCTAAGACGTCATTCCTATATGTGTTATGGTGTAGCTGGGCTCTTGGAGTTCCACATCAGGTGTTCCAGATCTTCAAATTTATTCTCTCAGCAGAAAATGCTCATCACGTGGAACAATTTTGGCTATGGTATCATTTTTGTATCTCTTATAGTTTAGCTGGTCTGTTGCGGTTCTGCATCAGGTGTTCAAGTTTCCAAGATAAATTATAGCCTATATGTTGCCCAGACTTAATACCTATACAACAAAAAAAAAACATTTCAATCCGTCCAGTAGTTCCGAAGATTAGCGTGTACAAACAAACAGACAAACAGACAAAATTTTTTTTTTGGATTCGTGCTCTATTACTGTTTCTAAACCCCCCACAATTATTATTTTTTTAATATATTCAATGTACAGACACAGTTTTTTTACTGTTTTATTATATGTATATATAGATATATAGATTTACAGAAAATGTACCAAACAATAATTTAGATGAGAAAAAATTCAGTTGAATTTACTCACGGATGTTGGGTGTGGGAGGCACCCAACATCCGTGAGTAAATTCAACCAACAGAATGCCTTACCATGCGTACCGTACCTATTACGGGCACATACGAGCCAGATTAATGAACAATTCATGTAGTATAATCCTACTTGTCGTTGTTGGCGTGTGTCGATAGCTGTAATGCACGGTATGTTCGCTGCTACTATGTGAGACACTTCCGTGATCGTTTGTAGGAAGCTTTAGTTAAAAGCTACTTGGTACGATTACTGCTGTCAACCTATTCAACATTTATTTAGGTGTTATAAACACGTGAAGGAAATGTGTCAGGATAATTTTGAGTATGAATAAAGACGGTTATACAAGTAGAGAGAGACTAAAGAAACGGTGGATGGATTGTGTGAAGGATTATATGGCTAGGTTAGGAGTGCCTACCGAGATAACAACTAATAGAGAAGCATGGAAGAAAAGACAAGTTGCGCCGACCACAAATAAATTGGGATAAAGGAAGCAGAATGATGATTAATCAAGTATACAACTAAAGAGATTGAAATAATATAAGGCGTTTTGTGCGGTTAAATTTTAAGAAAATATGTCACCGTGGAAACTTGGGTGTCAATCCGCATCAGGTAGAATGTCAACTCACGTCACCCACGTATTTACGGTGAGCTATTTACAGAACGGACAATCCTGCTGAAGCATAACCAGTCTATGCTTCAGTGGAATTGACCGAAAGAGTTACCGCTACCCCGGAACATAAAGGGCTAAGGAAGGAACATGGATGGGTTTTAGTTAGTAAGAGTCTGACACTTCCTTCGCCTCCACCCAGAGCGGGAGAAGACATTTGATGAGTTCCCACAATCAAAAAAATAAATAAATAGGCTGGTATCATTTGTGAATTTGTTATAACGTAACTTTAAATGAGCTTTCTTGTGCGGTAGGATAAGAAGAGTACCTCGTTGGCCTGATGGTCGCAAGCACCACTTCTGACTGTGAAGTTCAGGGTCCTAGGTTTTTGCAGAATCAACTCGAAGTCAGGATTTATGCACGGCGGATGGCATTAGGCTCGATCAATGATAAAGGGGCAAAATCTTAAGTTGATCGGGTACGTTGACCCAAAATGCAACATCCAATCAAAATTCAACATGAAAATAGAAACCAGAAAAACACGAACAAAAAGCAAATTGCCATCCGTAAAAGCCCCATATTTATGTCTTTACATCACAAATAAAATGTCACCAATAAAGTCGTAGACGTAAAATATCCTATTACACACATCAACGCCATCAAGTTCCCGGTTATAGGGTAACGTTACCATCCCATGGGGTTTCCGTTTTCCCCCTCGTATTATCACTTATCACACATTACACCAAACGTTTACGTAACAGTTAAGGTTACGGTAAACGTTTACTGCGTACGTGGTTGTGGTAATTAATTGTGTGCTGAAGTGATTTCAGTAATGGGTTGAACAATGTGTTTAAAGGTTTTGGTGTCTTTAGAAACGTGTGGTTTTGTCTTCATCGTTGAGGGTATGTTAATGTGTGTTTATAAAGTTGTTTTGTTTGGTAATGTGTGTTGCTTTTTAGTGGCAATTAATTACAATTATGCATCTAAAACATACATACACTGACGCTTTCTACCAATGTGAGTAGGCACAAACTACTTAACGATACCTGCTATGATCATTACAAACTCATTTAGCTTCGTTTACACTCACACATCAAGTCTAGTACTACTCACCTGACGTTTCTAAACAAAATAACCAATAAGGTCACTCTAGGATGTCTTACAGGGCATCTCCTCTCCAGAGTTTCTACTCACATCTACCTTGTATAATATGAAAGTTACTAAAAATGTCTACACTATTCCTTGCAAAAGGAGCCTTTTCTTCTTACTACTGAATGTACCCCTTTTTTTGAGGGTAGGTAATCATCTAATGAGCCCTCCCGCTCTGGGTGGAGCGGAAGGGAGAGTCAGACTCTTACTAACTAAAACCCCTTAGTCCTTTATGTTCCGGAGTAGTGTTACCACTACTCCGGAAATCCCTTTCGGACAATCCCGCTGACTCGGCAGGCTTCGGCCTTAACAAGCTCCTTCGCAATTGCTGACCTTCAGACCTCTATCTTAACTACAAACACAAGAATAGTATTCATACCAAAAACAAGGATACTATCATAAAACGCACAATCTAAAAAACAAATACCAAACGTTTATAGACCCAAAAACAATTGCGCATCTACCAGAAAAATCAAAGGCAAGCCAACATTGGCATACATCAAAATAAAGCAACAAAACCAATACAAATTGAAACACAAAACTCACTCTTAACCATAAACCGAGCGAAAAATAAAACCTCGCTCACATGTGCCCATAAATCCATATCACATTCATGAGCTCACTATAATGCTCTCAAAAGAGGGTAGTCTGAAATTTATTCGGTGTGGGCCCAGTAAAACAAAAGTACGACGTAAATTGCCTGCCATGGGCCCCTACACGTTGGCCTCGGCTTTTCCAGACATATGAGAAAACATTATCCGTGTTGGACTCGGAAGTTGCTCTACTTTATTATTTTTATATATTTGCTGTCCCCGCGGTTTTGCTCTCCAGTGTTTCTGATGTTACAGAGGCACATCAAGTTACCAAAAAGTGTCAAATTTTCTCAATCGATTTAGAACTTAACTATCAACGTTTTAAGATTAAAAATCATTTGGAAAACTTTGACAGTTTGGTATAACTTGATGCGCTGGCGACTGTCAGTTTTCTATTTGACGTTTTGCCAGGTCAAAGTTAATTGTTTCGTTGAAAATACGATTAAATTATAGTCTCCACAGACAAAAATCCAAAAATTCTACAACAACCAAAACTATTATTCTAGAACATGTGTAGCGTTTCCTCACAAAGTTTTCCATCGCCGTTTTGAGAGCATGTATTTCAAAAATCTAAAATAAATTACTATTCATTTTGCAATAGACAATTGAAAACATGATCTTTGCTGTTCGAAGAATCGAGTAATTTCCGCAAACTTTGTAGGTTTCTTCGACTTTATTAGTTCCTAGAACGTTCAAAGCAATTAGAGAGAGGAAAACCAATACAGTTCCTATTAATATGGCGGGTAGAGAAACATAAGTTCAATTTTTTTTCCTGTTTTTATCAATCAGTATTATTTTCACGTTTTTACAAAAATATTTAGTAAATACTATTTTTACGCTAATCTTTTTTACGTTACTGTTTTAATGTTTGCTGTTGTATGATGTAACCATATTTTGTTTAAAAGAGTTTCCGTGGAGTTTCTTGCCCGTTTTTCTCCACAGGTACGTACTGATTTGGAATAGGGATCTGCCTTCATTTTTCTGACTGACCGGTCCCTTTGACATTCCAAAAGTGCCTGTAATTGATTTATTTGAACTGAATGCTTTGAGTTTGAGTTTGTTGTATAAAAAATATGCGAGGTATAACTGCAAATTCGGGATTACTTTTTGTATAATTTGGTCTCTGTACATCTATGTTACAACAGTGAATAAAGTTTTCTTATGTTATCCACCTGAGACGTTGTCTCATATGAGAACCACATATGCAAAAAAAAAAAAACATGTAGAGCATTATCCATAACATACTGCGTACACCGTTTAACCCTACGGGCAGCCACCTGTTGAGTTCATACGACAACCCATATAACGTGTCTACGTCACCCCCTACGCTACCCATGGAACACACGTATAGGCAAACCGGGACATTTTCGACGCTCGCGAAAATTCGCCGGGACACGGTTGAGGAAAATTGACTTCATTTTATGTGGTCGCTGAAGGGTTTATTTATTTTGTCGACGGCATCGGTAGGGTTGAGTTTATTTTCAGTTAAGGCTGCTTGTTTATCGGTACTGATGTGTGGCTGGTTTGAATATGTATGAGGAAGAGAGAGGGCTCTTAATTGCACATGATATTAATGGACACTGTTAAAAGATCAAAGAGCCCAATTGATCATGTGTGCTTACGTGTTTCATTGTACTGTATACGGAAGAGAATGATCTCAATGTAGCATAGAAATTAAACCAGTTTGTCTTCCCTAGGTTCAATTCCCGAGTCGGACAAGGTGTTACTGGGTGTTTCCATCTGCAATTTCTCAGTAGCAGCCCGGAGTTGATAGCAAAGGGCTCAACCCTTATTATATGGGACTCAAACATGACTAGTGAAATGCGTATGTACTATAGATACACCTCTGCATAACCCTTCGGGATAAAAGGCCTGGTGTTATGTTATCTTCTTAACCTTTGGAAAAACAAGCATCTTCAATTTTCGACTTTGAATGAAAGAAATAAGATCACACTTAAGTACTGAAAGTGCAGTGACGCGACGTCAAAAACATCGAGTAAAAATCCTAATTAAAAAAAAAACTATTTAATTTTTACTTTGCAACACCATTGAATTATCAGCAGCTCCATAAATTTGAAAGATAGCACAAAACTTATAAGTGTAGAGTTAAACCGTTGAACTGTATTATAATATAATTGAATTCTAGAGATTTCCATTCCATCCGAATCAATCATGATAAATCATCATCAAACATATTATTAAACCGCTCCCTATCTTGGGATCTTGATGACAAATCGATTAGAACGCGTTGAGTGTATCATTGCGCAGCATTCTGGGCCAGTTGTAAAAGTCACCGGTCTAAGCCAGCAACCTATGTTATCTCTTGCTAAAATCTTTAAACTCGATATGTCATTACTGTTCGTGTTTTAGTCTCGGAAAGACTGCAATTTGTATCTCTTTTCACTATTTAATTTACATGCGGAAAAGTTCACGTGTGTTCTAACAACAGTAAAGGAAAACATTGCTAGGAAACCGTCGTGTCCTCATCATCATCTGCCTAGCCTTTTCCCAACTATGTTGGGGTCGTATTCCAGTCTAACCGGATGCAGTTGAATACTAGTATTTTACATGGAGCGACTGCCTATCTGTACCTAGGCCACAACCCAGTAACTGGGCAATACGATACCCCTTGGTAAGACTGGCTGTCAGATTTTCGGCCGTTTGACGACCCGTAACGACTGTCAAAGATGCACAAATGACAGCCGGGACCAAAGGCTTAACGTGCTTTCCGAGGCACGGAGGAGTCTCGGTGTGTAAAGATGGTCACCCATCCACGGCCAACCCTGGCAAGCGTAGCTTAACCTGATGGATCGACCTGAGCGGCTGTTAGTACTTAGCCACGAGCTCCTCCGGCATGTCCTAAAACCTAAAAATTTAAGACATGTCTTCCAAACCGCACTGTGTCCGCATTCCCTCTCACAAAGGGGAGGCCTATGACTTAGCAACGTGAACATTACAGGCTAATGTTATATCAACCCTCCACGCACTTTCTTTAAGACATCTCAAGTTATTCCAAACTCTAATTTCAATCCTTTCCAGCAGTATATTTTATAATCCCAGCAGCAGTGGAACATTATAGAAGACTACAATCTCCAACTGCTGGAACTCGAGCCATTTATATCTGGCATGGGTAGGCCATCATCATTCTCCTGCTCTTATCCCAATTTATTTAGATTCGGCGCAAACGTGTCTTTTTCTTCTATACTTCTCTATTAGTCGTGATCTCGGTAGTCACTCCCTTTCTTGCCATATATCACAATCCATTCATCGTTTCTTTGGTCTTCATCTACTTGTATAGCCATCCACATTCATACTCAAAACTTTCCTGACGACATTTTCCTCATTTCTCCCCATAACATCTTCATACAATGACAACCGATTTCCGGTTTGGAATGTAATCTAACTCCACAACCCAGTAACTGGGCAATACGATAGCCCTTGTTAGGACTGGCTGTCAGATTTTCGGGCTTCTGACGACCCGTAACGACTATCAAAGATGCACAAATGACAGCCGGGACTAACTATATAACACACAATACAATTCCACAACATATGTTGGGAGTCCATTTTTATTCCGCACCACACGTCGATTTTATAATGAGCCTATAAAATATTCCTCTCAGAGTGGAAGGCACGAGCTTCCACTGTTCATTCATGACATCTAGTCGCCCCATAACCTTTAGCTACACGTAGTAATAAGACGTCGTTTAACGCTCCACACACGTTGCTTATTCGTGACTTTTGGGAGCTTTTTGAATCGGTACGATGTAAGAGCTGATGAGAACTAAGACAAGTTGGAGATTATCCTGTTCATAGCGCCATAATAAATATATATTAGTGACTAGCTTCTGCCCGCGACTTCGTACGCGGACCCTGTTGCTTATGCCAGCGACAACGGGGTCGCCATTTATGTTATTTTTTATCATTTTTCCCATTTAAATCTTTTATCATTTAAATCTTTATGGATGTTTTGGTGGTTGTTGGAATGAAATAAAACTAAAGCAAGCTTTCAATCAAGTCTCTCCTGACGCTCTTCGGTAGATTCTTGGGATCTTATGATCCTCAATCTTTTAGCTCTCTTGGAACATTGGGAAAGATTTGACCTCTTTCTAGGCATGGTCATAGTTTTATTGTGAAGATACCTGATCAATAAAAATCTAAATTAAAATGACTGCTCCCCTGCGTTACCGGGTAGGCTACCGTGTCACGAAGATAAATGAAAAGGAAATTAAACACTCAAACAACATAAGCCCGAAGGCATATTCATACGATAAAATAAAAAAATAAGTAGGAGTTTTGGCCAGTAGTCAAATATTCAATGATATACCATCGTCATCGAAAATCAGTCCTAAACTGTTACCGCCTTCACCGCATGCAGGTACTCCCAGTTTTTGTTATTTTATAATTACACAGTAAAATTAGTGATAGCTTTGATTTCCACATCAGATGTTTCTAATCTTCGATTTTTATAAGTCAACAGGAAATGCCCATCATATTGAACAACAAAGACGTCAAAGACGTCATTCCTATATGTATTATGTTGTAGCTAGGCTCTTAGAGTTCCACAACAGGTGTTCCAGATCTTCGATTTTTATAAGTCAACAGGGAGTGCTCATCAGATTGAACAACTTGTACTAAGACGTTATTCCTATATGTGTTATGGTGTAGCTAGGCTCTTGGAGTTCCACAACAGGTGTTCCAGATCTTCAATTTTTATACGTCAACAGAGAGTGCTCATCAGGCTGAACAACTTTCGCTAAGACGTCATTCTTATATGTGTTATGGTGTAGCTAGGCTCTTGGAGTTCCACAACAGGTGTTCCAGATCTTCGATTTTTATAAGTCAACCGGAAATGCCCATCAGACCGAACAACTTTTGCTAAGACGTCATTCCTATATATGTTATAGTGTAGCTAGGCTCTTGGAGTTTCACAACAGGTGTTCCAGATCTTCGATTTTTATAAATCAACAGAGAGTACTCATCAGATTGAACAACTTGTGCTAAGACGTTATTCCTATATGTGTTATGGTGTAGCTAGGCTCTTGGAGTTCCACAACAGGTGTTCCAGATCTTCAATTTTTATACGTCAACAGAGAGTGCTCATCAAGCTGAACCACTTTCGCTAAGACGTCATTCTTATATGTGTTATGGTGTAGCTAGGCTCTTGGAGTTCCACAACAGGTGTTCCAGATCTTCGATTTTATAAGTCAACAGGAAATGCCCATCAGACCAAACAACTTTTGCTAAGACGTCATTCCTATATATGTTACAGTGTAGCTGGGCTCTTGGAGTTCCACATCAGGTGTTCCAGATCTTCGAATTTATTCTCTCAGCAGAAAATGCTAATCACGTGGAACAATTTTTGCTTAAGTATCATTTTTGTATCTCTTATAATTTAGCTGGTCTGTTGCGGTTCTGCATCAGGTGTTCAAGTTTCCAAGATAAATTTATAGCCTATATGTTGCCCAGACTTAGTACCTATACAACAAAAAAAAAACATTCCAATCCATCCAGTAGTTCCGAAGATTAGCGTGTACAAACAAACAGACATACAGACAAACAGACAAATTTTTTTTTTTGGATTCGTGCTCTATTACTGTTTCTAAACCCCCCTCAATTATTTTTTTTTAAATATATTCAATGTACAGACACAGTTTTTTTACTGTTTTATTATATGTATAGATATTTGGGGTATTTTGTCAGGTTCTGCATCCGTTGTTTTTTTGCCAAATATTAATAAACTACGATGATAGATTAGAAATGCTAGATGATGCTACCGTATTTTTACTTTGATTATGATTTTCAAGTTTAAAGTAGTTCTTAGAAAAATTACAACTCTATTCCCTTTCAGGAACGTAACGTATAATTAAACTCCTGAACGCAATGAATCTGCCTAGCTTTTTCCCAACTTTGTTGGGCTCGACTTCTAGTTTATCCGGATGCAGCTGAATACCAGTATTTTACATGGAGGGACTGCCTATCTGACCTTTACAACCCAGTGAGGAAATGGGTAAAACGATCCCGTTGGTAAGACTGGCTGTCAGACTTTCGAGCTTCTGACGAACTGTAACGACTGTCAAAGATAACGGCTTAATCCAATGACTGCTCCCGCTCTGGGTGGAGCGGAAGGGAGTGTCAGACTCTTACTGACTAAAACCCATCTATTTTCCTTCCGTAGCCCTTTATGTTCCGGGGTAGCGGTAACCCTTTCGGACAATCCCGCTTACCCGGCAGGCTGGGCCCCTTCATATACTGACATCTCTTTTAGGCGCGCGTGGAACATATACGCGCCGTCCGGCACGGGCCTGGTGCTGATCGGACGGTGAGTCAACGGACCAACCCTGGCAAGCGTATAGTTTAAACTGATGGATCGATCCATGCGGCTCTTATTACTTAGCCACAATCACTTCCGAACTCCTGAACTACAACCTAGAATCGAAATAAATCGCTTAAGTGTACGATTTAGACCACACCACCCATCTTCGAGCCTAGTTACTTAACTCGACCGCACACGTCGTAGGTACCGCACTAATTCTAATGACGTTATTATGGGAAATGTGATTATATGGATTATAATATAATGTATGTCAGAGTAATGTATGGGAGAGGCATTTCGATTGTATAGCGCGGTGGTGCAGTCTTGATACTGTTAGGTGTTGCAATCTTCTTTTGTTTAGAGTTGTTAGATATTTCTAAACAGTATGGGTAGCTAAGTCAGAGGCCCATGCGCAGCATACAAAATCTGACACAAGGTTAGTCACTAACCAAACGAGAAAGAAAGAAGTGTTGTGTTAGTTTATGTGCTTGCGGATCTTATCATAGGGTTGGTGCTATATTATTTCCAGCTTATAAAAATAGACTTGCCCTATTAGTTGGAACTTTTACGTAACCAAAAAGATGTGTTACCAGTGTTTTACCTCTGTCTTTTTCTTTGAGGAATATGAGTGTGATGTTGTGTTGTGTTACTTTTCCATGTACATACCTGTAATAAACAAATACTTAAAAAAATCAATTTGATAGGCTTTTTTTACTGATAAAAAAAAATAAAATCTAAACTCAATCAAATATTATTAATATTAAAAGCCCTAAACAAATAATCAACCAACATTTGTCTTAAACGCTTAAAAACAAACAACAATGCAAGTATCAAAACTGCTCCCTCCAACTACAGATGCTATCAAACTCATGCGCATACGCTAAGCAAAGATCAAGCGGTCCCCACGTAAATGTAACTTACTGTCACCGGCCCATCTCAAATGTTCCCACAATCGATCATCACGCTCTTATCTGGAACTTAAAAAGCTTTATCTATCAACTGTTTATTTATAAATAGTTTATAAATAGAGCCTTAAGACTGATTTGGAGTAGGTTTAAGTAGTATGTTGATGGTAGTTAAGGGGGATGCACTAAGTTAGCCCAGAAAAAAAAAAGTTTTTTTTTTGCAGGAATTTTAATCAAAATACGATAAAAAGAATATTATTTATCGATCGCAAAATTCGAATTCTTATAGTTTTTTTTTTCCAATTTGTAGGTCATTCTTAGGTTTTATGTTTATAAAAATATGATTCGCGGCTGTAATATATGTGTATTTTATAGAAAAAAAAAATCATTTAACTCATTTATGAAGAGACATTTGCCTTTACTTACCATATTTTATAAACCATACGGGCGTACGGCTATTCTGACAAAAAAAAAACTAAATAATAGTTTAAACCGTAAGTTTCTCACTTCGTGTTAACCTTATTTTAAAGCAATTTCTTGTAAAACCAAAGTTTTTGTAAAACATGACTGAGTTGAGTTTGTAATCTGTCAAGTTTCTTTGATAGTTTATCAACTTTATTGCAAAAGCATAAGGTTCTTTTACAATTGGGATAAGTTGACAGTTACGGATAGCTTGATGTGCTGGCGTCTGTACAAGTTTGAGAAGCAAAAATATATGGTACAGTTAATGATCTATACGCTGAATCTGTTTTGCTTGGAACCATATTACTATTGTTAATATTTTTTGTCAGATAATAGTGTTTTGTTCCGTTTTTTATTGTGGATTATCAGATATCGCAGTTTTGTGACTTGCTGTAAAAATTTATATCTAGGTGAAAACTTTTTGCTGCGAATTCTATTTACTGTATTGGATATCAATTCGTCCATTATAAAAAATATCAACATCAATTTTATTGTTCAGTTGTGATGATCAACGAAATAGTTTCAGATAGCCGAAAGTTCAAATATAAAATAACATGAAATTCACACTATACTTTCTCACAGTAAAAAGTTTCAACTATAATTAGTCATCACAAAAAAAGAAAAAAAAGGCCCACACTCTGAGGTACTAAAAAAAATGGAAAAACTTATCCATTAAAAATACTTTGGCATTGTTACCAAAAAAAAACACCCGCTATAGCCCAAAAATCACACTCTCGTAAAAGTTATTTATAAATGCCCCTGCTCACGACACAGTTACCAGAACAAACTTTTACAATTGTTCTTTATAACAATTACACAACAGATTTTTAGCTGTTCTATTTTTACCAATCATGAAGTAACAGAAAATTCTATTTAAATAACATTACATAACATTACGCCTTGTCTCTCCGTGGGGATAGGCAGAGATGTATTCATATTAAGTACACCCAAATTTCACCAGTTTTAAAGCCCATGTAATAGGAGGCGAGCTTATTGCCTTCAGCTGGGCACAAATCCTGACTCAGGGCTGCACATACTTAGTCCGAACTGGGAATCGACCCCAGGACCTCGTGCTCAGCAGTAGCGCTCGCGATCAATGAAACAATCCAGTTAAAAAAATCTGGAAACATTTTTATTTTGCAGACTATTTATATATTTTACGTTGACGACACGGTTGGCGTAGTGGTTGATGGACTGCTGCGCACTATGTCACGGGTTCAATTCCCGCACGGAACAAATATTTGTACGACCTGCAAGTATTTGTTACGAGTCTGGGTGTTTTTCTATCTATAATATGTATGTATTTACAAAAAAAATGTATATAAGTAGTATATCAGCCATCTCGTTACCATAACACAAGCATTAGGTTGCTTAGCTTGGGACGATACGGCGCTGTGTGAAATGTCCAAGGATATTATTATTATTATTACTATTGCTTGCAGCGTGCCACAGAAACAGAACTAACTACACCACACAAAAACAAAAAAAAAAAAAACTCAACCCGAGCCATTATAATCAATTACAAATACCTCTGTCCATAAAAAAGGATATAACCCAAACATCACACTCTCATAAACGCTGTTTATAAATGCCCCCGTTCACGAGACAGTTACCAGCATCAATTATTGTACGTGGCGCTGGTAGCGACGTGGTGACGAGTGACACGACGGCTTTAGATCATATCGACCGATGATGTGCGTATAGGGTGGTGTTTTTAGTTATGAAACTTTAAATCCATAAATAAGAATTAATTGTGACCATAGATGTAAAATAAATGTAAAGTAAAAAAAAAAAAACATCAGAACCTTTTTATGGCACAGCTATGTCAGAAGTAAAAACAATTTTTGTGTTTCTTTGTTAAGTAGCCCAGTTTCTAAACGTTTTAATTTTTGTTAGTTTTAACCACGATGTTGTACTGTGGTGTTTTTTTTTGCGGGTAGTAAATAATCAAATACGAAGAGTATTTTGATTATTTACTACCCGCAAAAAAAAAATCCTCATACCGCACTCCCTTCCGCTCTGGGTGAAGTGGAAGGGAGTGCCAGATTTTTACTGACTAAATTGCATTTGAACACTGCGTTTAGAAAAGTTTGTTTTGCAGCATTTCTTGCCATGTAATCTTTCGCATACATTGTTAAACCTTTAACAGCTTTTCCACTCATAATTTCCAACAGCCTGTGTATAAACCCCGTTACACACTATCAGTTAGGATGCACAGCTCTTAGCTCCATTGTCTCAAGCTACAGGACAAATTAATGACCATCTATCTCATAAGTGCTTCTTTTTTTTTATTTACGTGGGAATCTTAAGATGCGTTGCTTCTATTAATGTTCTTATTTCAAAATAAATAGTGATTGTACTGGCTGATAGTGGCTGGTTTTAAAGTCCCGTTTAAAGATACAAATTATCGTTTTTTTTTTAGTTTGTTTGTATTACATCCGGGGTACATTAATCTGCAAGTTTTGTAGGGATGACGTTGAGTAAAACTACCAAAATGTGTCGATATATAATATGTACGTATGTACCCAGGTTGTGGAGGTCAGATAGGCAGTCGCTCCATGTAAAATACTGGTATTCAGCTGCATCCAATTAGACTGGAAGCCGACCCCAACATAGTTCGGAAAAGGCTAGGCAGATTGATTGTCGATATCAAATATCCTAACGAATACCTATCTAGAAAGCTTTGATTATATTAATTTTCAAAATAAGGGGCTCGTGGCTAAATGATCTGCACTGGACGATAAAAGGTTAAGCTACGCTTGCCGCGGTCGGTTTGAAAAGCACGCTTTTTTTTTTTTTTAAGGCTGGGAAATCATCCAATGACTGCTCCCGCTCTGGGTGGAGCGGAAGGGAGAGTGTCAGACTCTTACTGACTAAAACCCATCCATGTTCCTTCCGTAGCCCTTTATGTTCCGGGGTAGCGGTAACCCTTTCGGACAATCCCGCTTACCCGGCAGGCTTGGCCCTGGGGGGCCCCTTCATATGCTGACATCTCTTTGAGGCGCGCGTGGAACATATACGCGCCGTACGGCACGGGTCTGGTGCTGATCGGACGGTGAGTCACCCATTACTCACCGCCCGCAGGCCCGCGCCTACGGTGGCCGGGAGTCGTCACGTGGCTCCCGACGCCCGGGGCGTCTCCTGCGGCGGCTGGGACGGGAGGACCTTTCTCTCTCCCATCCCGCCACCTCCTTCGCGAGCATGACTTTTTCGCAGAAGGAGGTGACTGCCTCCCACTCCCTCTCGCCCCGGACCATGGCTTGCACCAGGGCCGGGCGCGAGAGGTCGCCGCCGCCGATCGCCTCTACGAGGACACGGCGGTGCTCCGCCCATGCGGGGCAGGTTTGCACCGTGTGCTCTACCGTGTCCTCTGGGCGATCCTCGCAGTGGTGACACCCGGGCGTTTCCTCCCGCCTGATGATGTGCAGGAACCTCCCGAAACATCCATGTCCGGTGAGGACCTGCGTCAGGCGGTAGGTGAGGGCGCCGTGACGCCTCTCTAGCCACTCCTCAAAGAGGGGCCTTACCGCCACTATCGTGGCGTGCCCTTGAAAAGCACGCTAAGGCATTGGGTACAGCTGTCATTCGTGGATCTCTGACAGAAGTTACGGGTAGGGATATCGTATTACCCAGTAACTGGGTTCTGGATTTAGGTAGACATTTGCTCCATATAAAATATAACTTCATACAGCTGCATTTGGTTAGACTGGAAGCCGAGTAACGGTGGAGTTTCTTGCCCATTCTTCGCCATACGGAACTACCTTTTGGAAGGGGTGACTGGAATCAATTCAATTTCTTGTTCATTTTGACATTTAAAAGTTCTTTTCTTGTGACAATTTGAAATAAATGATTTGACATTAATTTTCTGACCCTAACAATCCCCAAACAGACAAATCTCACAAGAAATGTATAGTATATAAGTATTTTTACGAGGTACCTTCATACCATGGGTTAGGTAATGTGTTAGGTAAATATTTAACAGATACCATTGCTTATGTAACAGCAGGAAATAAGGAGGCACGTGTAAATCTGTGCAGCCCACGCGTCTTGAGCAAGAGTACCTTTCGTACCTGCCCGATTATAATTCTAACAAAACACTAAATATTAAAATATCTCACTCTCCATACAAAAGTCGTAAATTCGCGTATAGCATGTATAAATAATAACGCATGTCGTGATATCTGGCGACAAATAGTTGCGTTTCAACGCGTGTTGCAACAGACGGGACAAAACGCGGCGGGTATGCGCGACAAGTCTGAATTATTGCGGTAGTTACATTCGACGTACTCACTTTTGAGACTAGTGTACAATCGTAAAGTATAAGTACTTACCCAGCTGTCTACGAATGTATAGAAACTTAAAGCACATGGAATATTTTCTGACAGGAACGCTGTTATTGGTTGCCCTTTGCTGAAAAAGTGCTACAGAAAAAAAAAGTTGGGAAGTAAATTATGTATAATAAAGTGAGCTGTTTAGTATAGTCTCAAGTTTCGAGTGTCACAAAATTATCTTAGATGGCTCTGTATTTAAAAAACCAATCAAAAACTTGACACTCAAAACTAATTCTTATTTTAAATTTAACATAGTTTTAAGTCGTACTGTGTACTAACTATATTATGGACCATATACATAATAGGTCCGAAATAAAAACATTTTATTTTATTTTTATTTATTTAAAACTGACTTTTTCAGGCATAACGCTTTTTCGTTACGTGACGATTTGTGACAGTCGCGTAAAAGAACTTTGGTCAACATTTTTGACAAGTATAATGACGACTTATAAGATGTGAGTTAAAGTTAGATACTATTATGCAATTTCGGATTAAGACGATAGGTACTGGTTCATTTTCGATTTAGTTTCCATTTTTATTCATAAAATTAAAAACAAACCCTGTGACTATTCTGAATAAAGGACATGGTTACAAAAACACTCTCACATCACTACATTACCTTATTCTACGTTGAGTGGCGAGCAGAGTCGATTGTCTACATGTGCTGTCGCTGCTGCAAGCTGTCCACCTCTGTGTTAGGCGTGTGGCAGTGATTCACATGTATTCATGGTTTTAGGTTAAGAGTCCCGGGTTAAATGCCGGGTAAGCGGGATTGTCCGAAAGGGTTACCGCTGCTCCGGAACAAAAAGGGCTATGGAAAGAACAAAGATGGGTTATAGTCAGTAAGAGTCTGACACTACCTTCCGATATGGAGCGGCGCCAGAGCGAGAGAAATCATTTGATGATCTCCAACCCTCATAAAAAAAAGGCGTAAGGAATATTGATACTAACAAAAATTAGTCATGTTACTTGAATAAAGATATATTATATACCTATATTAGTGACTCACTTACTACTTAGTAAGCTGCTTTAAGATTTCTAGCAGTACGCACTGCACATTATCACAATTGTTCGTTCAAACGAACATGCCAGTACTCACTCATCATCATCTACCTAGCCTTTTCCCAACTATGTTGGGGGCGGCTTCCAGTCTAAGCGGATGCAGCTGAATACCAGTATTTTATATGGAGCGACTGCCTATCTGACCTCGACAACCCAGTAACTGGGCAATACGATAACCTTTTGTAAGACTGGCTGTCAGATTTTCGGGCTTGTGACGACCCGTAACGACTGTCAAAGTACCTACTCACTCGAACTGCCAAATATCAATACTCGCTCCATCGCCAATCACCCATCACTAACGTACTTATTCCGCCGATCACTTATGCACCCAGCCTAACATCGACTTGTTTGCTTCCCAAATAGGGGTGCGCTAATTTGTGTCAAGCTATTTCGGGAGTTTATATCGATGTTTGGGACATTAACTCTTAATACTGTTTGTGTTGTTGATTCATTGGTTTTGTGGGGTATCAATTATGTTGTATAAAGGTAGGTTTATTAGATTCCTATTGTCGAATAAATATTTTTGGAAAAACGGTATACCGTTTTTCCAAAAATATTTACCTAGTTGACGTTTTAAACTAGTTCCAGCCCTTCTGCCAGTGGCTTTATCCCATACTATTCCACTAGACCACACATGTTACGGATCCAAAAAAAAAATGTTTTATTTATAAGAAAAATAATTTAACTCAACATAATTATGAACCGATAAAAAGATACAAGCCCATACAATTTATGCACGTCCATACGCAACAATAAAACACCGGAGTGTACCGTCGTCGGCGCGGGCGCAGTACGGTGAGCGCATGTCCCAGACAAAAGGAGAGATCGCACAGCACACGGATTATTGCGATATGTAGTATATGGGAAACCTTTACATCAATAGTTTAGTGGAGAGGGTTAAGGATGCGAAGATATTCCAAGCATCGAGTAGGTGATGGCAAAGACTGTTATCAATTAGTTTCTAATTTTTTTGCGTTATAAATAAATCTAAGACTTATAGACTTTCAACATATTTGTCTGGGATAAGGTTTATAAGAAATATTGCATACTTCTGATTGTAACATTCAATATTACTTTAACTTCGTGTGAGATTCAAAGTAAAGCAAAATAAGCAATGACACACTTTTTTAAGTGCGATTTGAAATATGTCTCAAACCCAAACACAAGACGAAGCCTTTCTTTCTGAATAAAAATATATTCTATTAAGGAGGATACGCCAGGATAGCCCGTGAAATTAAAATTTTCATAGGTTTTTTGCAATCAGCAGGTCAATGTCATATTGTATAATGATCAAAATACGATTCGCGACCGTAGCAAGTACATATTTACAGAATTATAATCATTAGAAGCATCAATACAACTCTCTAAGTTAGAATAAAATTGCTCGCTAATGTGATAATGATTTCATGAAATAGTCATTCCGTAGAGTTTATAAACTAAAAGGTGTGTTTTTTTGAAAAAAAAAAGCGTTTGAAAGCGCCACGTGAATAATTCTTGTGGCACAGACGCCAGCACATCAAGCTATACCGAACTGTCAAATTTTCCCAATTGAAAATCAGCCTTATGCTTTTGTAATAAAGTTCAGAAGCTATCGAAGAAATTTGACAGATTATCCCCAATTCGGTCTGTCTGTCTGCGACAGATGACTGTGATGATGTCTGAGACCTACATTAAAAAGAAAAATATACAATTTGCAGCATCTGCAATTTTCGCACATACTACAACGTCTATGCATGGCCATTGAAATAATCTATAAAATTGTCATGCACATACCGAGCACAGATAAATAATACGGATCAGATAACTTGTGTCCCACAATAATAACATATTATTGTGGTAATTCTCTGTTTTGTCTTCCATAATGTCCAGTAATGCCGGTGAGGGCACGTCGGTGACCGTATTTTGTATTATAGTAAGTAGTTATTGAGAAAACTTTCGTATCGGCTTCAATACGTGGTTTTAATCTCAGATTATGGAGAAGGTAGGGTCTAAAGTTGTATCGGCATAGCAAAAGTAATTGGCAGAATGTTTCTAGATGGAACTTAGTCTATTGATGTGTGACGTAGGCGAGTTTTGGAAATGGCTCACATTAAAGTTCATGACAAATAACTTTGTTATTGATATAAGTTGGATGGGTGACCATCTTTACATATCGAAACTCCTCTGTGCCTCGGAAAGCACGTTAAGCCGTTGGTACTGGCTGTCATTCCTGGATCTTTGACAGTCAATACGGGTCATCAGTTTCCACAATGGGATGGGTAACTTTAACTCACACATTGAATGATATATTATTATTAACTTTTAAAATGTTTGTAAATATGTGAGCACCATGCACAGCACATCAAGCTATCCCTAACTGTCAAATTTTCTCAATTAAAAATGAACCTAACGTCTTTGCAATAAAGTTGAAATACTATCAAAGAAATTTGACAGATTGTGGTAACTTGATGTGCTGGCCTCTGTTATTATGACATAATTAAGTTTACCTGCCTTTGCTATTATGTGTTTTTCCTTTCACCTTTTGCGGTGTAGGGTTATTATTATGGGTGTTTCGTCTTCACATATAATGTTATCTATACTAATATTATAAAGAGGTAAAATTTGTAAGTTTGTAAGTTTGTATGTAGGGGGTAATCTCCGGAACTAATGAACCAATTTCAAAAAATTTTTCACTGATAGAAAGCTACATTATTCCTGAGTGCTATAGGCTATAAATTATATTTATATCATACATATTAGCCGAGCTATCGCAATTTTCGTCTAGCAAGTCGGAAAAAAATACCTCCGAAAACAGAATTATTTGCATGCGCTGCCTAAACAGTTACAGTATATCGCAATTTTCCGCGGATGAAGTCGCGGGCAGAAGCTAGTAATTCATTATAAAAAAAACATTGTAAAACTTTTTCAAAGAGTAGCGGTGTAGTTTCTAGCCCATTCTTCTCCACACGAAACTACCTTTGGGCAGGGACAATTAAAATCTATTCTATTTCTTGTTCATTTTGACGTTCAAAAGTTCCTTTTTGTGCCTATTAGAAATAAATGATTTGACTTTGACTTTGGTGGAAGTGTTTCGCCAGTCACGTTTAAGTCGAATGTAACAAAGGTCTCCCTGGGTACAGACTACGAGCTGCAACTGAGAAATTCCAGATAGATAAGGCCAAGCACTGCTCGACCTGAGAATCAAACCTAAAACTTCATCAGCAGTCACATCACACATCACATCTGCTCAGCAGTTGTGCTTGCGACCACTAGACCAACGAGGCAGCCTGTTTAATGAAATATAGAATACATAATTGCTTTGGTCTCTAATAAAATCCACCTAAATGCCAATACACGAACGTTAGTTAATATTCTACTCATGACATGGAACATGTATAATCTGATAGGCTGCATACGTTCTCTCTATAGCCTGATTGGAGGGCGTGGACGATAAAGTTTAGCATAATCGTATCACTTTCAAATCGACCAATAAACAGTGTGTGTTTACCGTTTGATTTGCATATACACATACGAGTACATTATCTATGCACTTATATGTTTTAACCAACCAACGACTTAAACTGCGTAAAAAACCTAAACTTAGATTTCTTTAAATCTTCAATCAAACTTGGTGGAGTGTTTTAGTAAAAGTAGCCAATTTTTTTGAAAATATAATATAGCCTATGTTACCCGGGGATAGTGTGGCTTCCTAACAGTGAAAGAAATTTTCAAATCGGTTCAGTAGTTTCGGAACCTATTTAATGCAAACAAACAAACAATCAAATCTTAATATTAATATAAATAAAAGCGCAGGATAGCCTTTATTAGAGGAGGTCGTCGTATTAGTGGATCATTCGCTTCAATATCATCAGAATTATGATGGAATATAGCTGATTGTCGTGGACGTGGAAGGACAGCAACTACCCGACATCATCTCTGTCATCAGAGGACAGTCACCACACAATCACACATCGATACGAATCGCTACTAGTAAGAAATGTAATCAGCCAGTGTCATTAATCCGACCTCTTTTGTAATTCCAAAAACTTCCTGACAAAACTAGACGGCGCCACTTGCGACTATGTCGTACACTAAACTAATTGCAAAATGATATAGAATGAAGTTGGGTAGGTACACGTGTCCACATAATGTACTGTAACATTTAACACACGCAAGCCAACACTAACAAGAATTTCAAACGAACCTTTGTACATATCTCCGATCAATTCGTAACTATATATACTAAGTCCAATTCTAAAGCTATTGTTTCAAGCTAACGCGTTTAATTAGTCCTGTTAGTGCTAACAACTTGTATCGGCTTGACATTTCGTATGTACGTATGTATTGTGTCGCAACTGGCATGGTGCAAATTGCTATCAGCCTTACTAATTAGAAGTTCGAGGTGAGATTGCTTTGATAAGTCGGGATCTGGTCTAGGGTATGTTCACATGTGGTGTTTTAGTTAGATTTGTTTCAAAATGGTATAGAACCTCTTTTTTAAATTGCTAGTTTGATGTACAGAGAAGCTACCCCAAACTGTCGTATTTTCCCAATTTAAAATGAACCTTATGTTTTTGTAATAAAGTTGAAAACTATCAAAGAAATTTGACAGATTGCTTGAACTTGATGTGCTATGTGCTTAAAATATATAAAGACAGTAACCAATATCGGTAGCGAGGGTTTTTAGAATGTCTTTCAAGATGGCAAAGGTTAAATCAATAAGTACGTATTGAAGTGAAACTTATTTATCGGGGTTGGACAAAAATTTTTTCGTTACGCGTCACATTTTTTCGTTACGCGTCACATTTTTTCGTTACGCGTCACATTTTTCCGTTACGCGCCATCTTCTTCTTATCCCTACCACGCGTGATTCGAAGTATACTTTCTCCAGCGGAATAGGGATTGGTATTACAATAACAACAACAACAACATCAACAACTTTATCTAATTTAACTTTATTTAACCAATTTCTGTAAAGTTGCATATAGTAAATTATTTTTTGAAAAATAACGTCATAAAGAAGTTTCACTTCTTACGAGTGTACGCTAGTACACGCACACATTTTTTGTTTTACTAGCTATATGCATTTTTATGTAAAGAAAATTTTTGAGAGACAAATATAGTTCGAATAGTACCTAAAAAGCATTGATGGTCTAGTGGTAATAATCCTACGAGTTGTAGGTCTTTAGTTCGTACCCAGATAGGTGCTTTACTTTGTGTCAATACATCACCACTGCTCTCAAAATGGTGCAGGAAACTATCATGTCCTAGAAACAAAAATTTGAAGACATGTAACATCTTGACGACACGGTTGGCGCAGTGGTTGAGCGATTGACTGCTGCGCACTATGTCGCGGTTTCGATTCCCGCACGGAACAAATATTTGTACGACCTGCAAGTATTTGTTACGAGTCTGGGTGTTTTTCTATCTATAATATGTATGTATTTACAAAAAAAAAATGTATATACGTAGTTTATCAGCCATCTCGTTACCATAAGACAAGCATTAGGTTGCTTAGCTTGGGACGATATGGCGTTGTGTGAAATGTCCAAGGATATTATTATTATTATTATCTACCAACATGAACTGGGCCTACGTGGTGGATTATGGCCCAATCTGCCTCGAAGAGAAAAGTCTATCCTAGTAGTGGGAACATCATAGGGGGATTATGCAGAAGCGAGTACCTAAAGAACACACCAACGTAGGTAGAGATACACTACGATAACATGGCCCCCTCAAAAACGTTTGATAGTAGTAGTGTTTGTGAAAGTAATTACAAAGCGCCAAGACTCTCAACGCATGTCGCTGCCGGCCTGCTACTGAAGACGAATTCTTACAACTACATACAAACTTTTTCGTAAGGATGTGACAAACATTGGAAGAGTAATTTGGAAGGGCGCGCCATGCTATCGTAGTTTATCTCTACACTGCGATCTTGTGAGTGAAAAAAAGTTCCTATTTCCATACGCAGTAAACCGAAATTCCCATAAAAGATTCCGTACCACAGAATAAACTTTTTTGACAACTTTAATGATGGAAAAGTTCTTCCTTTTGACGGTTATGGAATGGTGCGGTGTTAAACCACAATGGCATTTGACACTTGTTACCTTGTTCTGGTCACGACTTAAAGTAGATCAACTTCGCGCAGGGGGCCAACCACTACGATACGACTAGATAAGTATTATTTCAAAATTATTCTTTTGTTAGAAAGAGATAAAACTATACATAAGGTATAGCTTCATCTCTTTCCTAATGTGAAGCTGTATTAAAACATTAATACTAAAAGTGGTGGTGGTGGGCCGGTCCCCACCTGTGCGTAGTTGATCTACTTTAAGTCATACACTTGGGTCATTAATCAGTGAGCAATAAGATAAACTTAAATTACATATAGTTACGATTAGTATGCGGACTATTTGTATTATCTTAAAAATCCGAGAGATACATTTAATAATTTTTTTAAAGAGTTTTTATCAAACGACAGATCATCTGCCTAGCCTTTTCCCAAACTTGTTGGGGTCAGCTTCCAGTCTAACCGGATGCAGCTGAATACCAGTATTTTACATGGAGCGACTGCCTATCTGACCGCCACAACTCAGTAACTGGGCAATACGATACCCCTTGGTCAGACTGGCGGTCAGATTTTCGGGCTTCTGACGACCTGTAACGACTGTCAAAGATGCACAAATGACAGCCGGCACCAACAGCTTAACGTCTAGGCATGGAGGAGTCTCGGTATGAAATGATGGTCACCAATCCACGGCCAACCCCGGCAAGCGTATAGCTTAACCTGGTGGATCGACCTGTGCGCCTGTTAGTACTTAGCCACGAGCTCCTCTTTTATCAAACGACAGAATTATTACAAAAACGATGGTACTGGATTGGATTCCCAGGACAGGCAAAGTTTTATTGAGTGTTTCCGGCCTTCGAAGTCATAAATCTCTGAATTGCTTGCAAAAAGATTAAAATTTTATGTTTAAATATTTGCAATTTATTTAAAATTAAAAGGCAGTAACAAAATATTTTTGAACTTTATACTATCAAATCAATAATAGCACCTTTGCAACATAATAAAAGAAAAAAGTGGCCAACGGCGAGTTAGTCTCGCAAGCAGGGTTCTGTGCCTCCGTACAATTATTAAAATCGAGCCAAAAATGTCGAAAAAGTACGTTTCATGTATGTAATTTAATGTGGTTCCCCTTCATTTTTTTAACTTACTTATTTTTTTTTTACTGTGATAGCGGCCTCACATAAACGGCTAAGGCAGGAACATGGATGGGTTTTAGTCAGTAAGAGTCTGACCCTCCCTTCCGCTCCACCCAGAGCGGGAGGAATGATTTGATGATTTCCCAACCTCAAAAAAAAGCGGCCTTATTAGTACCCAATCTATTAAAGCTTCAAGTGTCTAATATTTTGGTTTAAAAGATAAAGCCCTGTGACAGACGGACGGACAACACAGCCTTAGCTGCCTTTGGATATGGAACCCTAAAAAAGCAGCAAACAATTGCCAACTGCCATACGTACATGTTTTTATTACGACAAGAGAATTCAAATTTCGAATCAATCGAGATAGGCGGCCATCTTGAACGGTCACGTACTCTACAAATTATAATGATGTGACCTTTGATTTTGACCATACGAGTGCTAGACTATAATAGTTTTTTTTTTATTTATAACAGTGGCTTGATTTGACTGTAAGGAAGTGTTCTCAATGTTGATGAATAATATTATCCATGTGAAATAATCGAAAAAAAAAAACACCAATTTTTTTTTCTAATTTAACGTAATAAATGAGCGGTGTAGTTAGCCTTTTGACAGTCATTACAGCTGGTCAGACACCCGAAAGTCTGACAACCTCCTTACTAAGGGGTATCGTATTACCTAGTAACTTCAGTTGTGGAGGTCAGAAAAGCAGCAGGTAAAATACCTTCTGCTGTTCAGCTGCATCCGGTGAGCCTGGAAGCCAATTGGAATTGGCTGCCAGGCCTTTCGTAGTTGGGAAAAGGTTAGGCAGGTGATGATAAAAACCTAATAATAATATTATATTACAGTTCCTATTATAGTTCAAATAATAGGTAGAAATAATTGTAATACGTCCTTAATTAGAATAAATAACAATGCCTATATGTACATGTCTATCTAAGTATCTATTATTTTGTTCACAAATAATGACTCTCGGAGACAGTTCTCACGACTTAGACCTTTAGCCAATGTGGAACATGCTAAATAGCTGGACACTCGGACCACGAAATAAATAAACTTAGTAAATTAGCATGCATTGTCATTTGCAAGTTCTAAAGACGTGAACTCCTCGCTTCCGTGTGTGGTATATTTTTATTCATGTTTTTATTTAGATGTGACATAGACATTTGTATGTGGCGATGGTTAAAAAATAAAAAAAAAAACCATTAAAGGAAATTAATAAAATTGTTGATTAAATATTGTACTTGGTGTAAGACAATATATCCTATACCGATTTTAACCTATTAAAACTCAACAGATTTATTTAACTCAATATGTATGCTGACAACTCCATTAAATACTTATTTTGATCGCAGCATAATTGGAAACTAGAACATTTTAAATCCAAAACAATAGTGAACCTCATTCGAAAATAGAACGCTCACATTCGAAATTATTTAATTCGCAGTTGCATCACAGCGCTGCAGCGTAGTCGACCGCTGCCTTAGATTATGGCTTGAGATACGCTAAGCGCTTTGGCATTTGTTCCGCACAACGGGTCCGCTCCGTTGTTGCGCTTAATGGAAATCTGTTTAGCTATTACTGTTGTGTGTTATAATTGTTTATGTTGTGATTGAGAAAGCGAGAATGACGTCACATACGGTATAGTTTTGTTGTGTGTGTGTGGGTTCTAAGAAAGGTATTGTTATTGGGGCGGGAGATAAGTGGTCCAAGATGTGAGATACTAATGAACTGGAAGCTTTAATGAACTGATTTTGGAGAAAGATATATCAATAAATAACTCTTTCATTGGAGGATAATGGAAGTTGTTCTCACTTATTCATCTTTGGATTTGAAAAATTGGAGGTAAGTACGTAATTTCAAAAAAAGGAAGTATCCTTTCTATTGTTTTTCTTCTACTGAGTCTTTTATAATAATTGTACTACAAATTGACACAACGGTAAAAAAAACCCATTCAAAAGGGTTGACTGGGAGCGTTGGTCATGGTGATTCCTGAATCAGGATCCATTTTAACCATTGACAAACCGAGATATCCTAAGGCAGTCTGCTTTCCTAGGCCAAAGAAAAAATCACACGCTACCAACCAAACAAAATCAATTAAAGCAATCGTGTTCGCATTAACAGAAACAAATGAGCGCACACACGATCGATACGTCACGTCACAATGATATGTGATTTCATGTTACAATAGTAATAATGTGTATTGCGACCGGCACGCTCAACAGCGGGACACCTTGTTCACGTTATTGCAGCGTGTTGCTATTAATCGAATGGGGGAATTAACTGCTCTAGGTTATAAAGAGTTTATATTGTAGTTGCGATTTATTTGCGTTTTAAACTTCTTCTTTTCGTGTGGTTAGTGACTAACCTGGTGTCAGAGTTTTTATGCTGCCCATGGGCCTCCGACTTAGCTACACATACCGTTGAGAAATATCTCTCAGACATGCTGGTTTCCTCACGATGTTCACGATGAATCTGTTAAATCAGAGACGCGTGCCGTTCGGTCCGAACTCGAGATCTATGACTTGGCCATCCGACGGTCACACCATTAAGCTATCACTGCTGCGTTTTAAAACAACCCCCGTTTTCAAGGTTTGCGATATATGTGTTGCTCACAGTGCGTGCATCACTCAAAGCATTGCATAATCAGTCTATACTATTCCCATAGCTGAGAAACACATTATCCCTTCATTAGGTAGTGCGGGTTGGGAGATGTCACATATCCTTGAATTGTTCGTTCATAGATATGTGACATCTGCCATGTTGGTTTTCATTGCATTGTGATTATGTTATTTTCTTCTTCCACTGTTCTTCGTAGCGGTCATACTGAGTAACAATTAATTTGTAAGCTTGAATCAATTTACCTACCCGATGTCTTTATTGCTTACCAATTTGAATGTAAAAGTCGTAAAAAAATATTTTTATTGAAGAAATTCTCTGCGAGCTTTCGATTAAGTGTGTAATCTTCTTAATCTAGCTTTCGCTGCGTACGCGCTTCCAAACCAATATGGCGCATGGAACGTGTTAATTTGTACCTCTGTCTACTCGAGCTATGTGCGAGACATGTTATAAAAAATAAATTGTTTATAAAGTTGTTGTTAATAAAAAGGAACTTGTAACAACTAAGTGATATGTACAGAAAGTATGTTTTGTGGTTTATGGGAACATGGGCCACTTTGCCACTATTTTCGTTTATTATTAATATCTATGGATTGGACTAACCTTTAACCTTCACTTGTCTGCATAGCTGTAGCGACTAGAGTAGGCTCGCACTCATTAAAAGGCTCCCTCCCGCAAACAGGCGCAACGCGAGGGTGGGGCGCGATTTTTGTAGAAAAATTTCCATGAAATTTTCATAGAAATTGCTCTACTAGAATCACTGAAACCATAACTCCTATTTTTATTCTATTTAGGTGCTAATCCATTGTTTAGTGTTCCGTACCCGAAGGGTAAAACGGTACCCTATTACTAAGACTCCGCTGTCCGTCCGTCCGTCTCTCCGTCTGTTACCAGTCTCATGAACAGTGATAGTTAAACAGTTGAAATTTTTACAAATGATGTATTTCTGTTCCCGCTATACAAAAAATACAAAAAAAGACGATTAAAATACATATTAAAGGGGGCTCCCATTCAAGAAACTTGATTTTTTTTTGCTCATATGGTACGGAACCCTTTGTGCGCGAGTACGACTCGCACTTGGCCGGTTTTTACCAAACTTTATTGTTCCACTGCTAGATAAAGGTCTCCCCAATAGCTTTATTCTGTATCTTGAATGTTGCCTTCTCCGGCTAATCTACCTTAAACCACCGGGATTGTCCGAAAGGGTTACCGCTACCCCGGAACATACAGGGCTAAGGACGGAACATGGATGGGTTTTACTCAAGCCTCCGGTCCAGCCTGAGCGAAAGGGGTCATTAGATGATTTCCCAGCCTCAAAAAACCGGACTGAACCCGGAGTCTGGATTTGTGCCCGGTTGTTGCTCAATATTGTATGGCTCAATATTACATGGGACTAAAAAATAACTAGTCAAATGTGACTATACCTTATGGAAACACCTCTGCCCAATCCTTTGGAGAGACAAGGCGTCATGGTATGTTGTTTGATTATGTTATGTAGAATAATAAAATGGCCATTGCTGTACCCACTTATTACCCAACACCTATTTTATTATTTGAAATGGAAAGAAATATAATTATATGAATATCGTGCAATTGCAGACTGCGGTTACAATCTATTGTTATGTATTATTCTATTACAATCCATATCCGTACTAAATCACAATTTGTTATACCTGATTTAGTTAGAAATTACGACAGACACGTAGGTCAATAATAAACTCGTATTGAGTTTTTATTTCTATGTATACGCAGTACACACACAGTAGGTACTGTTCCATACATAGTATTAATAAAATACTTAACTCCAGACCCATAATTACAGTCCATTTGGTCAGTAATACACATGAATTGTAAACTAGTGTAAGTACTTACATTTAACAGAGAAAAACAACACAACACAGTGACATGTAGGCGAATCTAAATTCCCAATATGGAGCTGCCCACCTATCAGCTATAGTTTTCAGGATGCTGTTGGGGCTGGTGCGTACCCTGTGCATGATGGTATGAAAGCCGCATCATAGCAGGCTGTTTATGGGTAATCGTCTGGTGTGTGAAACTCGGCTATCAGGTCGGCAACAATGTGCTTCCGTGCGGCGGATGGAGGTGTTGGAGCAAATTACTCAATGCCCAGTAATTGCTCCCCTCATCTCGGAAAGGGATTGTCACCGTATCAACTGAAGCCGACCAGAATCCTTTGTATGAAACTCCCTACTGCAACGCACAGTAATCGGAATCGTAAAGTAATCGCCTCGCCTCGGGACTAGCTTACGAACAAGGCGATACGGTGACGATACCTTTCCGAGTTGATAATATGTGCTATGACCTTTACGCGTGTCTCTTTTTCACCAGTTAAAAAAAAAAACAAAAATCATTTTTATTCAAACTAGGCTAACAATTTAGGCTCCTTGGCTTCATCTATTTTTAACACAAAAGCAGTACCTATATTGTTTTAATTTCGCGGTTAAGAGGGAACGGTTGGCCCCCTGTGCGAATAGGCAGCAGGGGTGGGTTAACTACTAAGGAGCTCCTGGCTAAACAGAACTCGTGGCTAAGTACTAACAGCCACACAGCTCGATCTATCAGGTTAAGCTACGCTTGTCGGGGTTGGCCGTGGATGGGTGACCATCTTTCATCCTCCGCGCCTCGGAAAGCACGTTAAGGCGTTGGTCCCGGCTGTTATTTGTGCATCTTTGATATTCGTTAGGGGTCGTCAGAAGCCCGAAAATCTGACAGCCAGTCTTACCAAGGGGTATCGTACTGCCCAGTTACTGGGTTGTTGGCTGGCTGGCTTCATGCAAAAAACTGGTATTCAGCTGCATCCGGTTAGACTGGAAGCCGACCCCAACATGGTTGGGAAAAGGCTAGGCAGATGATGGAATGGGTAGCTTACCTACATTTTTTTTTTACTGCCTTCACTGTCCCACTCCTGAGCAAAAGCCTCCTCCAAATCCTTCCAGACATCTTTCTCTCGAGCCACCTTAATCTATTCTTTGCAGTATGCATCTAGGTCGTCTCGCCACCTCTTCCTGGGTATCAACGGCGCCGTCCTACTAGTTTAGTATACTTAAATATTGCTTTTAAGGACAACTTGATATTTTTTTTTCTCCACAAGTATTGATACTTTTTTGAGGGCAAACACACGAGAGAGAACAAGCATTTGTGATAGTCATAAAAATTAAAAGGCAATCATTGCCCTTCCCTTTTTTTCAGACGAATCCTCTATTTCACTTTGCCATGTTTACCTTTATTATTTTTTAAACTTACGAACAGAAATATCACTTTTTAAGTTCACTGCTGTGTATATTTTACAAGCAGCATTCAAATAGTTTTATCAAACCTGTCCCTATTGTCTGCATAAATGTTATAGAGGTTTACATAAACCCTCTGACATGTAAAAAGCCCCACTATACACATGAAACCATTTCCTTAATTTCCGTCCATGTAATAAAATCTCCTACATCAATATTCAATACAAGTAATACACGAACAGCGTATAAAAAAATATCAGATTTACCACAACATATTATGCCAATACAATTTATGCCCAACTTCCTCGTTTCCATGTTATCCACACAGGGGCACCTTATCAAAGTTGTCGCCTCAACCAGTTAAGTACGCCATTCAATCACCAATAATGTGCAATACACTGTGTAACAATGTCACCCAAGTTTCCCCTTTCGAAGAAAAACTGCCTATAAGCCAACTTTACTGTCAATGGAAAGTCAACTCTATTTTGTTTGTGTTTAGAATCAAGTGACGTCATGTGCATATTTTCTGAAAAAAAGAACACGCATTTTTATTTTAATGGCTGCATTGAAAATTGTGTTCTAGATCGATAAAGATAAGGTTTAGTTTTGTTTGATGAATGTTTCACTTAGTAGCATGGGGGAGAAAGGCCAAACACCATCATACTAAGTGAGCACATGAGAGAGGGAAACGCGAAAATGTGTGGGAAAAGCGGATATAGACGTTTATCGTCGGATTTTTCGCGTGATTTACCCGCGACAAATCTGAGGGCTTAACGCATCTAGCGTAAGTTGAACTCTGATCATAAATTGTGTATACAATTTGGGAGACCATGTTATTTTGGTGTTTCAGTATTCACTAATACGCTGTTGACATAAGGGCATGTCGATTTATTGCCGTTTATTCGGCAAAGGGGAAGCTTTATTTATCTTTTTCTAGTCGAAATAATTTGCCCTTAGCGCGTGTCTTGTGGGTGTCAAGTGAATTCTTTTATTGGTTGATTTATAAATGGGATACTACGATATCATAAAAAGATAGAGATAATAGGATTTACAAATGAAAATAACATAACTGCGATTTCAGTTTTCAGTCAGTACCTATTGAAGTTGCTGTTAAATTAATCACCAGCTTAAAATATCTGCAAAACACTTTTCAGTGAGAAAACAGCAATTATTATTCTTCTTTCACATAATAGTTTCCAAACTTAGTTTTAACTTGTACATCTGAGTGGAAAAATATCCATCAAGAAGCCGTGATCATCAAACTACACTTAGTTTGATGATCACGGCTTCTTGATGGATATTTTTCCACTTAATGTCACTACATTGCAAACAAAAAGTTCTCGAAAACGACTTTTGGTAGGAAAATTCGCTGTAGATATACCTACGATAGTGCGCAATATAACGCACGTAAAACATGCCGCTTATGAGCGGATGCAACGTTACAGTGATAGGGGGAATTTAATGCCGGGTAAAAGATTCAAATAAAGTAAGAACTTTGATCCTCGATATCCCATAAAAAGAAGGTTTCCCAGGTATGTTCCAAGGTTCCAAAAGGGTTACAGCTGCCTGGGAACATAACAGGAACATGGATAGGTTTCAGTCAGTAAGAGTCTGACATTCCTTTCTGCTCCACCCAGAGGAGATCATGTGATGATTTCCCATTCTCAAAAAAAAAACACCATTTCATCATCAAAAATCCTTTCTAACAGCTATATGGGGCTTAGACAAACCATAACTCTATCAAATCAGTAATAGCTTCCAATCCACTTGGAGTTCTAGATTAATCACCCAGGACCTGAGGGCTAGGTCCACAGGAACTGGAGGCAACAATTACCTGATGCAAGATGTATGGTGTCGCGGTAAGCCAGGGGCTAGCATTCGTCATTTTGTGTGGAGCAAGTTGAAATCTGTAGCGGGTAGCTTTTAGGAGTTTCTGTAGCTGCCAAATATTTCTGTTGTGTGCTTGTGATTATACACCTGTTTTTTTTTAATTCGCTTTTTTTTTCGTACAGTTTCTGTCGACTCCATCTAGATTATTAAAATATATTTTATACAGGTATATGACGTATAAAAGTAATATCTTATTATTTTTGTGCAAATTATTATGAATATTTAACTTTTAAATGTAAATATGATTAAATTAACATTATATTAATTTACATAGTTGCAATAAAATATTTTATTTACAGTATAAACATTTTCATTTAAGTCAAAGTCAAAGTCAAAACATTTATTTCAAATAGGCACGAGAATGGCACTTTTGAACGTCAAAATGAACAAGAAATAGAACTGATTCTAGTCGCCCCTTCCAAAAAGTAGTTTCGTGTGGAGAAGAATGGGCAAGAAACTCCACCGTTACTCTTTTAAAATGTTTCACAATGTTTTGTATACATGTATTATAACATTATATGTGAAGACGATGTACCCAGAATAAAAACAATACATCACAAAAGGTGAAAAGAAAAACACATGTAGCAGTGGCAAGTAAACTTAATTATGTCATAAGTGCATGGTGCTCACATATTTACAAACATTCTAAAAGTTAATAATAATAAATTAATCAATGTGTGAGAAGTTATTCCAATATAATAAAATAATATGGTACAAATTACCTAATTTACTTAGCAACCAGTTTGATTTTGTCTAGACACTAGATTGTCCTGTGGAGCAGGACCAGCATGTTTCCAAGCATCCTTATCTTTGATATAATCTTCTAATTTGTAATAAGCTTGTTTACAAAGTGTACTTTTAATATGAGTTTTAAATTTTCTTTCATTTAATTGCAGTATGTCACAAGGTATTTTGTTGTAACATTTAACACAGAACCCCATAAAAGATGTATGTACTTTTGACAATCGAAAAAATGGTTGAATTATTTTATCTTTATTTCTAGTATTAAAATTATGCCTATCACTTATTTTGTTAAAAAGATGTCTATTTTTTCTTACATACATAATATTTTCATAAATGAATTGGCACGGTACTGTCATAATATTAATCCTTTTAAATAGTTCCCTAAGCGATTCGCGACGACGAAGATTGTAAATAGCCCTGATCGCTCGCTTTTGCAAAATAAAAATGGATTCAATGTCAGCAGCCCGACCCCACAGTAAAATGCCATACGACATAATACTATGGAAGTAACTAAAATAGACCAAACGCGCGGTTTCTACGTCTGTTAGCTGCCTTATCTTTCTAACAGCATAAGCGGCCGAGCTTAGCCGTCCCGCAAGAGTTGTTATGTGGGGACCCCATTGCAACTTGTCGTCTAGCGTGATTCCCAGGAAAACCGTCTGCTTAATAAATTCCAGCTTTTCTCCGTTCAATATGATGTCACAATCGCTACTTTTAACATTAGGTAATGTAAATCTAATGCATTTGGTTTTTTTTTCATTTAGTACCAAATTATTTACCGTAAACCAATCTTGGACCTGAAGAATAGAGTTATTCACGTTTAATTTCTTCCATCCTTTTTACCATATTTTTAGTAACGTGAAATGATCAGAACTTTATTCACCATACTATTTACATAATTTTAAAAGGCAATCGTCTTAAAATATGAATAAAAAATAGGTATGTACAAGGTTATAAAAATAGAGGGGCAAAAATCATAGGCACAAAAGCAAAAAATTCGTTCTCATCACTGTCAACAAGAAAAGTTCCCGAAAACTGGCAGCATTGCCACGTTGTATGGCGTAGTATTTATCCATTTCCAAAGTATTCGTAGGACAGGTATCACACCATAGACAAAATATCCTGATACATACAAAACACGAGGAGATGTACAAACAAGCCATTCGTTGCGAAATAAGAATAGATTAAATTTGCCTCGTTCCCACCTTAAGATGCACTCTTTTAGTCCTTATTCTATGTCAATTAAAATATACAATAAATTACCAGAATATCTAAAACAAGTAGAAAAAACAAATTTATTTTTAAGCAAAGTAAAACAATTTTTAATTAATACACACACACACGACACATACACATTTTTTCACATTAGACGAATATTTAAAGGATAAAAACTTAAATGACTGATTTGACTGGAGAAATGCCAAACTGTTACTGTTATTGCCTTTACACAATTATTGTATAATTAATAAACCAGAAACAAAAAAATCTAAAATAAATATTATATAAGTAAGACATAATTTGATGATTGGAGAATAGATGAAAATGTATTTTAAGATAGCGTGTCGATAAAATATAATAATAAATAATTAATACAAATTATGAATAGATTGAACTAATAAATGCAATAATAAAATAAACTAAATAGTATGCAATTAATTTCTATTCAAAACAAAAATCTAATTACAATAAAATAATAATCTACCTAGCTTTTAATTCTTTAAATAATATGAAAAATTGATAAAGGCGCTTATCCTCTCTCCTGCCTACTCTCTAATATTGCTGTGCCCGACAGGGTCCATGATTGTTTCTTCAATTGTATTTTACCACCTATAATGTACATTATGGATTGCAATAAATGATTTGATTTGATTTGATTTGTACATACAAACTCCACACTCCTTCAATCGTCTGGAACGAACCTTACAGCAAAACGCTTCAGTTTATACTACAGACCATAAACCATAAATATTGACCATAACTTGGTACATCATGATATATTTCTGCGTTGTCAAAACTGCTAATAAACTCAATTAGATATATTGGTATTTAAAAGGTAATTGTACTTCAACATAACTGGCAAAATTCTGGGTGTTCTTCAGGAACACCTCTGTCTAATCCTTCAGGGACTGCAGGCGTGATGATGACGATGATGATGATTTATTTAGAGAACGTATGAGATGTAGAGATCAGTTTTATGCCTTTTTTTGACTGAAATTACCAACATTTATTAAATTTCTACATATTAACGACGTATACTTAATTAAATTTCAATCTAAGTAACTATATACAAATAAATACATAGGTAATCAAAAAAGGACACTTAGGCGTCGAAGCACTCATTCACATTTTAAAGTATTCCGGAATTTTCTCTTCTTGTCTATTTTTCATGAAAGAACCTGAATTTGCAATGATTGGCTGAAATTAGGGATTTCTCCATTGCAACTACGACATTGTTTATGCAACTAATTAATATTAAATTAAGCTTTCATCGAAACTTTTTTATTTATTTAGAACTTTTTTTATTTGTTGGAGCTAAGAAAACACAAATACAATATAAATAGAAATAAAACACGGAGAATAAGTATAATATGTATATAATTATGTAAATGTATTTTGAATGTAGAAAAGTAAAGAATAATTCAAAGATGCTTAAAGGAGATTGTTCTAGACCGCCCTATAACCAACAAACATTTGACGTGTACGTTAATTTTAATTATATTTTAATATGCTTTTTAAAAATAATATATTCAAGCGGACACTGTTTAATTCTTAATAGGTTTTTAAAATTGACCTCATTGATTTTATTACCAACTGAACTCGCCATCTTTCAAGGAATTGTCAATGTGAATGTCACAGAAGATTAGACAGTGTCGCTCTCGCTCATCTTACATAAATATCGATATCGACGACGATGTCCATAAATATCTAGTGATAAATAATGGATGTTCGATATTTATCACTTCCAAAACATTGAAAATGTGCAACATAAAAGTTTTTCATGCATATTTTTTTCATGGAATTAGTTCCGTGAACATTTTAATGGAACTTATGATGAATATGGCCTAGCACGATTATGATGAAAATATAAGGTGTTAAAAAATTAACTCTAAGAATTTCGTGGGAGCATTGTACTCATCGTAACGAACAACTTTTACTATGGGATGAACCCTGAAATCGCGAAAAAAATATGAGCTGTTCCATACATTTATGCACACGTAACTCAATAAAATGTATGGAACAGCTCATATTTTTTTCGCGATTTCAGGGTTCATCCCATAGTAAAAGTTGTTCGTTACGATGAGTACAATGCTCCCACGAAATTCTTAGAGTTAATTTTTTAACACCTTATATAATGAACAAAACAAACTCACAAAAGTACTTACTAGTCGAATGAGGGATTTTCTCACAAGTGAGAAAATATTAGTTCAAAAGAGGCGTTGGTAAAAAATACGTCACTGTCTCAGGTTTTTGACATCAAATAAGCTTTCTTATTTAGGGATCTTATTTTTGTTATCAGTAGCCAGTAAAACAAAGACGTATTTTTTACCCACGCCATCTATTGAACTATGTTTTTTCACTTGTCAGAAAATCTCTCATTTAACGATTGAAATGTCATTTACGACGCAACTCTAGTGAATTGTTCTCATAACCATTTCACGACTTCAATAGCCATATTTTTACTTTTTAAGTACTTAAACTCTATTTTTAAATGTCGCAAACTAAAACGTTACACATTGTTCGTTGGGAAGAAAATATTTTATTTTAGCAATAATTTAATTGAAGTAGAATCATAGCAACAACGTGTTTATGTTTGAAACGGAACAAATTAATTGACATTTGACATATTGATCTGTCATTTTGGCCTACTAAATTAAAACCTCAGATTATATAGGTATTGATAATCGATATAGAATGATTGATCTTCGAGAGAGCATCTCTATTCTCTACGTCATTACGTCAGTCGGTTCGTCTCACCGAGTCTTGTGTTGCATTGTATTTGGTGATTTCTTTTGGCGTTTTTGATTTGGTTTCTGTTTGTAATACAACTGTATTTACAGTAATATTTTACTGTATTTGAAGTTTAATGCTTTGTAGAAACCTGAAATAGCGATTTTAGAAGGAATTACTTAAGTTTTCTTTTATTAAAAATAACCTCAAAATCGGTTCCTTTTCATTAAATAAATCTGTTCTCTAAAGTGTCCGTCAAGAAACTTTGTTCTTATGGGCTACTAAGGGCAGTTCACAAATAGAAAATGATTTTTTCTATGCTGTTGGCTCCAGGGCGAACAATGTATGGGCGTAGAACAATCTCCTTTACGTTTTTATTTTTATGGCAGTGAATAATATTTTTTTTTATATTTTGGAATGGGGAGAGTTGTGTTTTTTGTTGTAGATAAACGTTAAATTAAAATTTTGTCTTTATTACAAAAGCATAAGGTCCATAATCAACTGGAAATATATGACTGCTTGGGATAGCTTGATGTGCTGGTGTCTGTACCTACTTACCGAAGCCTTATAACATCTCATGAAGACATTACGACTTGTTTCCCTGAAGGATTGGTCAAAGTTGTAACTACCTTTAGTACCCCCACATTTCGCCATTTATGTTATGTTTCTTTTATTTCACTAACAATTAATTTGATACACATTCACCTATTACAACACAGAAAGCAATAGAGTGGCTTATTGTACGGACAACAAAACAAAACATTTAACACTGCTCCACATATGAGAACAAAAAAATATATTACAAAACAGCTCCAAGGCTTTTTGTAACATGTGATACATATTGTTACTTTTTAATTGAACGCTATAACATACTCTTTTGATATCGAGTTGCCTCACACGAATCTACCTGTGTTACGGTATACAGGGTGTGTTTTTGAGACGGAATTATAAAGTTGAAAGTTAAAAGTGTCTGGTCACTTTAATTATTATGATGGTAGTGAAGACAAAAAGTGGAGAAATTCATAGAAAAGTGTTCGAAGGTGACACTGGCATTTGTAATAGAAGTAGTTTTTTAGTATTTTAAGCAATAGCTACACTAATTTGTATTAAAAAAAATGTCAGTTTCTGCTAAATAAATAACATACTCATTATAAAGGTTTTTCATTGGAAAGTTTGCTGTTGTACGTATAAAATGTGACAAAGGTCTCTATCATGTTTTTGTATGTGTTGGAGTTCCATAGAATAATTAAAAGAAAAAAAATCCTACCAAACAATCTATTCATGTTTTATACAGTTTAAAAATCAACATACACTCTGTCTCAAAACAAATTCAATTAGCAAACACCCTGTATACAACATTTAATGAACTACAATCGCCCGAGGTGCGACCTGTAATTGTAAACAATGGTATTGTAATATTAATTGAATGCAATAGCAATTAAAGCCGGTGGTATAACTTAGGAAAGTAATTAGGTCTAACTTTGTATGCAAGTGGAGTATGCTAACGGTTTGTTTTGTGAACTATTACATACAGTGTGTTAGGTTGAACGAGGGACATACTGTCAGGTTCTATCACAGAACAGTTAAAGATGACCTCTTTAACTGTTCTGTGGGTTCTATAGTACTCATGGAAATCAACAACTTTGTCCATGGGACCAACTCTCATCATCTGCCTAGCCTTTTCCTTTTGTGGGGTCGACTTCCAGTCTAACCGGATGCAGCTGAATACCAGTATTTTATAAGGAGCGACTGCCTATCTGACCTCCACAACCCAGTAACTAGGCAATACGATACCCCTTGGTAAGACTGGCTGTCAGATTTTCGGGCTTCTGACGACCCATAACGACCAACTCTGAAATATGGAAAAAATAAATACCTATCAGCTGTTCCATACATTTTGGCGAATTATACGAACATAAATGTACTGAACAGTTGATTTTGTTTTTCATGATTTCATGTACAGTTCCAGAGTCAAAGTTGTTCATTTTCATGAGTATATATTGCACCCCCTGAAAGTATGTCCCTAGTTTAACCTAACACACTGTATATATACTTTTTTTTTAAGGCTGGGAAATCATCCAATGACTTCTCCCGCTCTGGGCGGAGCGGAAGTGAGTGTCAGACTCTTACTGACTAAAACCCATCCATGTTCCTTCCTTAGCCCTTTATGTTCCGGGGTAGCGGTAACCCTTTCGGACAATCCCACTTACTGTATATATACTTAAGGTCGATACGTGGCGCAAATGTATCGAGTAAAAGCAATTTCATTGAAACTAGCTTCTGCCAGCGATTTCGCCCGGTGTATGTCCGAAATTAACCCACGGGAACTGTACATTTTTCCAAAATATAAAGTATTACATGTGTTAAGCCAAGTTATAAACTATATAATATGTGTGCCAAGTTTCATCCAGATCCCTTCAGCCGTTTTAGCCTGAAGAAGTAACAAACATACAAACACACACTCACAAACTTTTGACTTTTTAATATTAGTGTGATTTATTTGTTTTAGGTAAGGTCAGTCTCAGGTTGTATGATGATCAAAATGCCGGGTCAGCGGGATTGTTCGAAAGGGTTACCGCTACCCCGGAACATAAAGAGGCAAGAAAGGAACATGGATAGGTTTTAGTCAGTAAGAGTCTGACACTTCCTTCCGCGCCACCTAGAGCGGGAAAAGTCATTTGATGATTTACCACCCTCAACAAAAAAGGTATACCTAATTCTTCTTCTGCTTCTTTCATCATCATCATTTCAGCCGAAAGATCTTGGGATCTCGACCTAAATGTGAGATTCCTTTAATTTAACTGAGCTATTTCAACTTTTTAAGTTATTTTCTTTTCCTTTGACATAATCCAACTATAATCATGCTATATAAAACCGAATCTCCAAAAAAATAAGAAACCAAATATCTTCAACACCTGACATTTGCAGCCCACACAACCTACTTAAGTTAAATGGACTATTACAAACGTTTGCTTGGATCAGATACCGCTCCGTTCGGCCCGCGATCTTAGCGCTGGCACGTAACAATGAGATCTTGTCACATATGTGTCGAAAGTGTACCTTATTATCTACATCGGTCGATATTTTTACGAGCGCTGACTTCAGTGTCAATAGAGACATTCAATTATGCTGTTTGATAAAAACTTTCGATAAAGAGATGTCGAACAGAAGCGTTTTTTTAATCTAAACGTAATTATGTCTCATAAATGACGTTTTCAAGCATTGCTCACCCATCAACCACAATAAACAATTTCTTGTAGGCATTATTAGGATATTTCATAGCGACATCGTGTTTGTTGTACTATCTATTGTTTGGTTTGGTTTTTAATCCCTGCTTGCTGCAAATAACTTTGTTGAATATCGTAACAGTCATCATTATCATCCCATCTCGTGGCTAAGTAATCGAGGCAGATAAACAGTCGCTCCATGTAAAATACTGGTATTCAGCTGTATCCGGTTAGACTGGAAGCCGACCCCGACATATCTGGGAAAAGGCAGGCAGATTGATCGAAAGTCGTCTGCTTAATATTGACCTTCTGCTTAACGACTGCCGTCGTTCTTCGAATCAACAACTGCCCCTTTACCAAACCATTCGACAAACGAATCTCGTGTGGTTTCCATATTCGGACCCTCGTTCAGTACACTGTCGTTCACTAACATTCACCGAAGCTATCAGTAATTGCCATCGAGTGTCATTTCACGGGGCACATTAGTGTTATTGCGTTCTACGAGCTATCAGTTAGGTTTGATCTCGCAAATGTGCGAATGTGTATTGTCGTGTTGAACGCGTAATTAAGTATTGAATAGTGCATGATAGTGGATTATTGGTTCTGTTATGCCTTATCATTGCTTGTTACGTTTTGTTTTTGCATTAACTTTGTTTTGTTTTTGCATAGGTAAATAGTAAAAGTGACAACAGTGATAGCCTAGTGGTGTGACCGTCGGATTGCTAAGTCAAGGGTCTCGAGTTCCCCGCAGTGACCGAGGTAGATCTGAGAGCGGCGGTTGGAAGGCTCAAGGCCAAGAATACCGCCCCAGGACCCGACGGCTTACCAGGTAAAGCCTGGGTCCTGGCCTCAGGGGCTCTCGGGCCCCGACTGGAGGCGCTCTTAAGCGCATGCATGGAGAGAGGCCAGTTTCCGCTCCGTTGGAAGACGGGGAAGCTGGTCCTCATACAGAAGCCAGGGCGCCCTGCGGACTCTCCGTCCGCATTCCGGCCCATAGTGCTGCTCGACGAGGTCGGCAAACTCTTCGAAAGAATTATTGCGGGCCGCCTCGCACCTTAGAAGGACGGGGCCGGACCTTGCGGACTGCCAGTTTGGCTTCCGCAAGGGGCGCTTGATGGTGGACGCCATCATGCGCGTTAGAGCCCTCACGACGGGGGACGCGGTGTCCCAGGGTAGGGTCGTCTTGGCGGTGTCACTCGACATCGCCAACGCCTTCAACACCGTGCCCTGGAGTTGCATTGGGGAAGCACTCCGGTATCACCGGGTGCCGACCTACCTCCGTCGAATAGTCGGGGCGTACTTGACGGACAGAGCCGTCATCTACCCCGGTCGCGATGGGGAATGGAACCGGCGAGAGATGTCGTGCGGTGTCCCACAGGGATCGGTTCTGGGGCCGTTCCTGTGGGACATCGGTTACGACTGGGTGCTGCGGGCCGACCTCCCTGACGGCGTCAGCGTAGTTTGCTACGCTGACGACACGCTGGTCCTGGCGCAGGGGAGGTCGCATCAGGCGGCGGCCGACGCGATGACACGCGGGGTTGCGACAGTCGTTGAGAGGATCCGGCAGTTGGGTCTCGAGGTGGCTTTGCACAAATCCGAGGCCATGTCCTTTCATGGGCCTCGGAATAGGACACCATCGTGATCCCAACTTACGGTAGGAGGGGTTCACATCGGCGTCGAGACCACGATGAAATACCTGGGTCTGGTCCTCTACAGCCGATGGAATTTCGTGGAGCACTTCCGACGTTTGGCCCCCAAGCTGGAACAGACTGGGGCCGCCTTCAAGTGGCTCTTGCCCAATTTGAGGGGGCCAAACGCCTCCTGCCGGAGGCTTTACGCGGGAGTCGTGCGGTCCATGGCCCTTTACGGGGCCCCGGTGTGGGCGCGTTCACTGCGGCGGCGAGCAGCCCACTATCTGAACGCGCCCCAAAAGGTGGTAGCCATACGGATTATCCGGGGGTACCGCACGATCTCGGGCGAGGCGGCAAGCCTCCTTGCCGGACTGCCGCCGTGGGATCTGGAGGCGATAGTCCTCGCGCGCCTGTTCGAGTGGCGCGCGGAGGTACTAAACCGGGGGGAAACTCCGTTTCCGCAGCAAATTGCGGCGGAGCGGACGGACCTCCGGCGCGATCTCATGGCGGCCTGGAATCAGCGACTGTCGCAACCCAGCGCAGGGCACGCCACGATAGTGGCGGTAAGGCCCCTCTTTGAGGAGTGGCTAGAGAGGCGTCACGGCGCCCTCACCTACCGCCTGACGCAGGTCCTCACCGGGCATGGATGTTTCGGGAGGTTCCTGCACATCATCAGGCGGGAGGAAACGCCCGGGTGTCACCACTGCGAGGATCGCCCAGAGGACACGGTAGAGCACACGGTACAAACCTGCCCCGCTTGGGCGGAGCACCGCCGTGTCCTCGTAGAGGCGATCGGTGGCGGCGACCTCTCGCGCCCGGCTCTGGTGCAAGCCATGGTCCGGGGCGAGAGGGAGTGGGAGGCAGTCACCTCCTTCTGCGAAAAAGTTATGGTCGCGAAGGAGGTGGCGGGATGGGAGAGAGAAAGGTCCTCCCGTCCCAGCCGCCGCAGGAGACGCCCGGGCGTCGGGAGCCACGTGACGACTCCCGGCCACCGTAGGCGCGGGCCTGCGGACGGTGAGTAATGGGTGACTCACCGTCCGATCAGCACCAAACCCGTGCCGTACGGCGCGTATACTACTCTGTCAAGAAAGTACCGGGAAAAGATCAATAATACACAAAATGTCTGTTATTCATCCAAATTTATTTTATCACCTTCAAAGTATGCTCCTTTAGAAACGATACACTTGCGCCAACGAATAATCCATTCATCAAAACATTTTTTAAACGCTGCTTCCGGAATTGAGTTCAGTTCTCGCCGCAAATTCTCCTCTAAGTCTTCTATCGATTGAAAACGGGTGCCACGAAGTGGTAATTTGAGTTTATGAAAAAGAAAAAAGTCAGCAGGAGCCATATCTGGTGAATATGGTGGTTGCTGGATGGTATTTGTTGAATGTTTGGTCAAAAATTCGTTCACAATGATAGCCTTGTGCGAAGGCGCATTGTCGTGGTGCAAAATCCAAGAATTTTCATTCCACAAATCTGGCCTTTTTCGTCGAATTTGCTCTCTTAAACGCCGCATAACGCTCAAATAATATTCTTTATTTACCGTTAGACCTTCCGGTAAGAATTCAGAGTGCACAACACCGCGATAGTCAAAGAAAACAGTCAACATGACTTTGACTTTTGATCGACTTTGGCGTGGTTTTTTCGGTTTCGGTTCAGTTGGAAGGCGCCACTCCGAAGCTTGTTGACTAGTTTGCATGTCAAACTCGTAAACCCACGTCTCGTCACCAGTAAGAATGCGTTTCATGAATGTTGGGTCCGAACTGACTCGTTCTAGCATGTCCTCAGCGACTTTCATGCGATTGAGTTTTTGGAGAAAATTCAGATCTTTTGGGACTAGCCGAGCAGCAACATGTTTCATACCCAAATGATTAGTTAAAATGGTACGGATCGACTCGTGAGATACAGAAAGTTCGGCGGCTATCTCTCTCAGGGTTGAATGGGGATTTTCAGTCACTATTTTCTTCACTTTTGCGATGTTAACTTCAGTTGCAGACGTTGACGGCCTACCAGAGCGAGGCAAATCTTCCATCACATCTCGACCGCTTTTGAACGCTTTGAGCCACTCATAAGCACGAGTTTTTGATAAAGTCGATTCACCGTAAGCCTTCTGTAACATTTTCAGTGACTCCGAACACGAAATTCCATTGGCGATGCAAAATTTAAGACAAACTCTTTGTTCGATATTTTTGTCCATTATGAAATTCGCAATACACACTATATATGATATTACTAAAACCAGCACTGTATTTAATATAAATAACAGATGCAACTCAAACTCCGCGCCAAAATGGAAAACACTTGTGCCAATCTAACAACTACAAAAAAAACAAAAATTTGAATTTGGAACCATAAACAAATCATCCATTTCCGATACTTTGTTGACTGAATGTATGTTCCACGCGCGCCTCAAAGAGATGTCAGCATATGAAGGGGCCCCTCAGGGCCAAGCCTGCCGGGTAAGCGGGATTGTCCGAAAGGGTTACCGCTACCCCGGAACATAAAGGGCTACGGAAGGAACATGGATGGGTTTTAGTCAGTAAGAGTCTGACACTCCCTTCCGCTCCACCCAGAGCGGGAGCAGTTATTGGATGATTTCCCTGCCTTAAAAAAAAAAAAGGTCTCGAGTTCGAACCCAAGACACGCATCTCTGATTTTACGGGTTCATATGCGTATTGTATAGTTACCATGCACTTGCTTAAAAATTGGTGAAGGAAAACATAGTAAGGAAACCAGCATCTCGGAGGCCCATAGGCAGCATTAAAACTCTAACACCAGGTTAGTCACTAACCACACGAAAAGCTGATTATATTCATTATTCACGACCACATGATCTGTACAGAGGCCAGCATCAACATCAAGTTACCTCAATTTTTCAAAATTCCTCAGTAGCTTTTCAACTTTATTACGGAAAAATAATTACTCACCGTCCGCAGACCAGCGCCTACGGTGGCCGGGAGTCATCACGCGGCTCCCAACGCCCGGAGCGTCTCCCACGGCGGCTGGAACGTAAGGTCCTGGTCCTCAACCATCCCGACACCTCCTTTGTTAGCTCAGTGGCAGCCTAGAGTCTAGATCTGTGCTTCATTGATGATAATAGGCTCTCCCCTTATCTTATAAACATAACAGTCGAAATGTTGATCTACTGTAGGTCACCTCTGCAGATCCCTTCGCGGAAAACAGGCGTGATAATATGTTATAATACGTACGATTATACATACATATAGCAATTCAAGTTGTATGACTTCTCAGAAGGAAATTATACAAAGAAAACTTGAATTTATTCATAGACAATTCGCTTATCATAAAACGCATACAGAAAGGCGTAGATAAAGCCTTCGCACACGACCAACTCTTTATAGTTAGTCGCAATACGACTAACTTACATTTAACGCCTCCTTACACCTATACCAAATTACTTTTGCACTTAGCTTTCAGAGATAACACACAATTTTGTACCTAAACATCAGAGGGGCAAGATTGTATAAAAGTTTTTGGGGATGCAGAATAAAGTTGGTAAAGTTATAGTATTGAACGTAAAACTTATGTGAAGCACGCTTGAAAAGTTTTATAGGGCTTAAAGTTTCCATTTAAGAAAGTGTAAAGTGAATTTTTCATGTGAAAGGTTGTATTTTCCGTGTGAATACTGGCAGCTAGACCAATGGTGCGTTGCACATTTGAAAATGGAATTGAAGTGAATAGTAAATATCTTCTCTTTTCTTTCTTTTGATTGATATTCATTTGTTTTAATTAAATTACGATTCCTCAAACTGAAATATTTCAATAAGAATCGTCAAACAGAATACTTCTACTGCCGAGAACGCAGATCTAGGCGAGACACAATTCAGCGGGATTGTCCGAAAGGGTTACCGCTACCCCGAAACAAAGGGCTAAGGAAGGAACATGACTGACACTCCCTGTCTGTCTGCTCCAGCCAGAGCGGGAAAGGACATTTGAATGAATTCCCACACTCAAAAAAAGAAAAGGCGATACACAATACTTATTAATTGTTTCTCTAATTACGGCATACGAATGGTAAAAATCACACGTGCACAAACAGGTCAGAAACAACATTCTGTACGCAATACAAGAAATTTGCTCCAAACGGGAATCAATTCCAGGACACATACTGCAGCCAGATACCCTGAAAAAATAACTCAATCCAACCTAGCGAACCCCACCCTTTACATACAGCATCAGTATGATAAATGCCTCCCATTTCTCGGGACATACTCGTTCGAGTTCGTGTGTCCCGATCGAGTAGTGTGTGGGAATGTCCCACAGGACGTAGAACATCTATGTGCCGCGGACACACGCGTGCGGAATGACACAGGACTATGTATCTTATAGACAGGGAATAATATGTCTTTTTGAACCATAGAATAAGCAAGCGGAGAGGTGTGAGCTAGCCATATTAGCCCTGAATATCATGAATGTTCGGATTGAAGTATTGTTGAGTGGAAACTGCGAATCGGCAAACGTCACGTTGGACGATGATCTTCCAGATGGGTAAGGATAGCAGCATTTAAATGCATTCAGGGGCAGAGGCTTCTCCAGTAACACGCCATTGCGTGTCTGTCTGCCTGTCGATTGCTATAGGCCTAGAGGGCTTTTTAAGGTTTGGAAATCATCTAATGACACCACCGGCTATGGGTATAGCGGAAGGGAGTGTCAGACTTTTAGTGACTAAAACCCATCCATGTTCGTTCTAGACTATAGGTTCCGGTGATCTTCGCAAAGTCGGGTAGCAGATGAATAGGAGCAGCATTATCAAGTTTATTGGCGTGTTATTAGAGAAACATATGCCCATGTCGGCTGCTATTCGTCGATAGTGATAATAAATAATTTGGATAGATTATTATCCCCATTATGGGATTAATATAAATGAAATCGAGAGCTATTTCAGCCGATCGAAAGAAAAGAATGAGGTTCAAGGTAGCTAATATTTCAGCGGGATTGTCCAAAAGGGTTACCGCTACCCCGGAACATAAAGGGCTAAGGAAGAAACATGGATAGGTTTTAGTCAGTAAGAGTCTGACACTCCCTTCCACTCCACCCAGAGTGAAAGGCGTCATGTGATGATATCCCACCCTCAAAAATAGAAGCCGGTCCATTCTGTTAATATCTCACAGTTTTACAGAACAGAATAGTTTTTTTTTTATCTGCAATGCATGCTATGTATTTTAAGAATTGCTATCATTTGGACTAGATGACATAAAAATACATTACATAAAGTTTTTTCCTCGTTTTAATACTTGTTAGATTCTAGTAATTTCATTGGTGGTACCTACCTTTATAATATGAAAGAAAACAAACAGCAATAAACAGTTTCCAGGATTCATACCTTCGTGAGGCGAAGTCAGGCACACTATGGCTTGCTTGGCCGGTACTCTTCGTGTAATCACGACTTAGCTTACACTTCGAAGTCCATCTTATCAAGTTAAAACTTTAAGTTACCGAACTAGCTTCAAGCAAGTCCAATACATCTTGTGTTGATGCCTTAATCTCGAAGCAAGGAAGAAAATCAGTGAATTATTACTGAAATGTTAGGAGTCACGATTTTTTGTGAGGATGAGAACATCTTAGCATTTTTGCATTGTTTGAAAAGGGTAGTATATTGTGTTCATTATGAAGGAGGAGCTCGTGGTTAACTTATAACAGCCGCACGGGTCGATCCATCAGGTTAAGCTACGCTTGCCGGGGTTGGTCCGTGGATGGGGGACCATCTTTACATATGGAGACTCCTCCGTGCCTCGGAAAGCACGTTAAGCCGTTGGTCCCGGCTGTAATTCGTGGATCTTTGACTGTCGTTACGGCTAGTCTGATAGTCTGCCAGTCTTACCAAGGGGTATCGTTTTACCCAGTTAGTGACTGGATTGTGGAGGTCAAATAGGCAGTCGCTCCATGTAAAATACTGGTATTCAGCTGCATCCAGTTAGACTGGAAGCCGACCTCAACATAGTTGGGGAAAGGCTAGGCAGATTGATCGTGTTCATTATGCTGTGTATGAGTTTTTAGGTCCGCTCTTTTATGATGTACAGAGGCCAGCACATCAAGTTACCACAATCTGTCAAATTTCTTTGATAGTATTTCAACTTTATTGCAAAGACATAAGGTTCATTTTTAATTGAGAAAATTTGATAGTTAGGGATAGCTTGTGCTGGCGACTGTACTAGCTGCTGCCATCGGCTTAGCCCGGGTGGGCGTCGGAAATTATCCCAAAAGTATTATATATGTTAATCCAGGTTATAGACTATCTCTGTGCCAAGCTTCATCCAGATCCGTTCAGCCGTTTCAGCGTGAAGGACGGATAAACAAACAAACTCACACACACACTCACAAATTTTCGCCTTTATAATATTAGTGTCATTTGTTATTTTCATATCAGAATTAAACGAATTTACTGTGTAGATTTTAGTCCCGTGATTGGGATCAATTTTCGCAATCTTCGGAGATGATTTAACAATCGTCGGTTTTAATTAGAGTCGGACGATTTACAGTCTTGTTGACCCGGATTAAAGAATTAAATAGCTTCATCAAATAAGACTGTTGGTCATTTCTTAGCATACAAAACCTAATAAACATATCGAGCATATTGAGAACAGGAACTACAACCAACAAATCAAGCTAACACTATAAGTAATTCACAATTAATACGACAACTCTTCCCGTACCGTCTAACCATTCCTAAATCAGCATCGATCTACAATAGATCCCTCTCGCGGCCGCCGGCGCACGACCGCGCTCACGATTCAGATTAATCTATCGAAAATCGTTTTACAACATATTATTTATAGAGAGCATGCGCCAGCAATGATCATCAGTCCGTGTGCGTAGGGATGCGCCCCGACGCATTCCGCGCGCACCGATGTGTCGATGCGGAAACATCGATGCGACGTTATCGATATCGAGACGTGAGTACTCGAGATGTGTTTGTGATTAGTCATGTTACGTATGCGAATTGTTAATTAGAATAAGCGTTTGGTTCTGTGACTAAGATAATGTCAGGGAGTGATATGTTATTTAATTGGATAAGGATCGGTAATTTTATTTTGATATCAAACGAATTAAATTATATTTTTACTAGGTAAGGGTTTACTGTTCCAAAATTTAATAACCTACACATAAAACATTTTACAGTTCCAACCCTAAGAATCACATCGCTTACGCCTAAAACCATAATTAAAATTCAAAAACCATTAAAAATTAACACCGTCAAATCACGGCCTTTACTGTCAAAATCGGACGCTACGAACTTGTTCTTCATAACTCGTAAAAGTCGAGTGATGTCGTAAAATAAAACCGAAAGCATTCCAACTGAAGTCAACAATTAACCCCGGTTTTAATGAAACTTCTGAACTAGCCCCAGCAGCGGCGTGGAATCGCAGCCTATTTTAAAGACATTGAATATTTAAGAGAGCTAATTGAAATGAGCGAGACAGTTTGGAGTGTCGCCAGGATAATTACCTAGCTCCTAAGATGAGATTTAACGTGCCACGCTTAAATGGGTGGAGCCTCGGAGGTCTCTCTTTAAGGGTAAGTTTATTTCCTGAGTTTTTTTTCTTGTTAATGAAGTCAGTTGGCAATCATAACTGCTTAGTGGGTAATAGGGTATTAAGTGTTTATATTTCAGGATTACCAACGAGATATATTTAATACTTATATAGTTTACAATTACTTTCTACAATTGACTAACTTGATATAATATACTGTAATTGATCTCCGTTTCGTCGTTCATGAACGGAGTAATCAATCAATCTATTAAGTAAGTAATAGAATGTGATGTGAGGTTTTGGGGTCTATTATTGTTATTTTAATAACGTAGTACAATAGCAGTGATAGCCTAGTGGTGTGACCATCGAACTGCCAAGTTACAGGTCTTGAGTTCGAACCCAAGCCCGCACCTCTGATTTTACGGATTCATGTGTGTATTGTATAATTATCACTTGCTTAAATCGGTGAATAAAAACATAGTGAGGCAAAATAACAGTGAAAAAAAAAAAAACAGAGATATTTCTAGCAGCATGTGAAGCTAAGTCAGAGGCCCATGGGCAGCATTAATCTGACAGCAGGTTATAGTCATTAGGGCACGCCACGATAGTGGCGGTAAGGCCCCTCTTTGAGGAGTGGGTAGAGAGGCGTCACGGCGCCCTCACCTACCGCCTGACGCAGGTCCTCACCGGACATGGATGTTTCGGGAGGTTCCTGCACATCATCAGGCGGGAGGAAACGCCCGGGTGTCACCACTGCGAGGATCGCCCAGAGGACACGGTAGAGCACACGGTGCAAACCTGCCCCGCATGGGCAGAGCACCGCCGTGTTCTCGTAGAGGCGATCGGCGGCGGCGACCTCTCGCGCCCGGCCCTGGTGCAAGCCATGGTCCGGGGCGAGAGGGAGTGGGAGGCAGTCACCTCCTTCTGCGAAAAAGTTATGCTCGCGAAGGAGGTGGCGGGATGGGAGAGAGAAAGGTCCTCCCGTCCCAGCCGCCGCAGGAGACGCCCCGGGCGTCGGGAGCCACGTGACGACTCCCGGCCACCGTAGGCGCGGGCCTGCGGGCGGTGAGTAATGGGTGACTCACCGTCCGATCAGCACCAGACCCGTGCCGTACGGCGCGTATATGTTCCACGCACGCCTCAAAGAGATGTCAGCATATGAAGGGGCCCCTCAGGGCCAAGCCTGCCGGGTAAGCGGGATTGTCCGAAAGGGTTACCGCTACCCCGGAACATAAAGGGCTACGGAAGGAACATGGATGGGTTTTAGTCAGTAAGAGTCTGACACTCCCTTCCGCTCCACCCAGAGCGGGAGCAGTCATTGGATGATTACCCAGCCTTAAAAAAAAAAAAAAAAAGGTTATAGTCATTAACCACACGAAACGAAAAGAAGAAAAATAACATAATGGCACGGATGTTATGGATATTCAAACTTCAAAATGCAACAAATCACTAAACAGTTGACTGTCAAATTTCTCAATAAACCTGTCAACTATAAAAAATCTCGATATCGATATTTCCCATCACTAAACGTTGTGTGATGTCGAAGGTTGTCGATTCGTGCAGGCCGTGTGCGACCCGCTCTTCCGGTGTCCAACACTGCAACATTTTAATGGACGCCTATTTGTACGTGAATTCACATCCAACGATTACCTTGTTTGCTTACAAATTGCGTTCGACCCACGTAATTATGCTGATTCGAAAGTACTGTAAGGGTTGTGTTTGCGTGTTTTTTTTAATACATGATGTTCTTTTCTTTCCTGTTGTGCTTTCGTGAGTTTTGAGTGTCTGAGGGCGGAATGAGGTTTAGTTTTTTTTTGGTGATTACGGCTATTGAGGTAGTCACTTCAATGTTTTGATGATTTTTTTATGATTACAGCGTTTTACATTGTTTTGGAAAAATAAAGTATTGAGAATAAAGAATAGAGTATAAAATTTGCCCTTTTTTTTTCTTAAAAGCACTCTCAAGACTTAGAAGTCTCACCGTGATAATGTAGGTGAAGTGAGTTTAAAATGATCTGTCAATAGTGTCAATCCCTAAGCGGGATTGTCCGAAAGGGTTACCGCTACCCCGGAACATAAAGGGCTACGGAAAGAACACGGATGGGTTTTAGTCAGTAAGAGTCTGACACTCGCTGCCGCTACACCCAGAGCGGGAGAATTCATTGGATGATTTCTCAGCCTCAAAAAAAAAAAAAAGTGTCAATCCCTAGTTTTAGATGGAATGACAGCTGACTTCATCCAAGTTTTCATGGTGAGATTTTTACAGAACCGACCGGCAGAATTATTTGTTTTATTGTTAAACTAGATACCTATCTCATTTTCAAACTAGCTACAACAACGCACGTCGTAATTGTATACGAAATCTAACTTTGAAAACATTGACTAACAGAATAAACATTCTATTCTTAATACAGCCAACGATTCTAATCGAACCGGACTTTTATATCCATATACACACAATTCAAACCATCAGCCGCCATGATTCAAATACCCATAACACTAAAAGATAGTTTACTAACACTATGGATAGAATATACGTTCATCGCAGCATCATTACTTCAACATAGAAAATGCCCTTAAATACGGTTCAAAATAAATCTTTGCCGGCTACAACTTATTCCAAGCTCCCCTTTCATGTCTAGATGTGGTCATTGGAACATACAAATCGAGTGTAAGACCATAATTGTTAATTTCGAGCAAAATGCCCGCAATAGCTTTCAAGTTGCACTAACTAACGATCCCATTGCTAGATGCCTATCGGGTTTCTGGGCATAGTATCTGGTCGGTAGCACTGTGTTTGAACGGCGGTTTAAGCTGAGATTAAAGTTAGAAGAGAATATAGAAGTCGTTTTTGGATGTGAAGTGAATGAAAGTTGAGAAGAGATGCCTTAACCAGAGGGTATTCACAATTTTTTAAGAACGTTTGGTTTTTAATCTTAGCTTTAATTTGTCAAATGTACCCACAATTTACATAAATTTTTGACAAGTTTCTGACGTTGATTGTCGTTGAGATGAGATTGCGACTAGATTTTGAACGTTTTTAGCTGTGGGAATTGGTCTGTTTCTAACGTCACGTCACATCGGGTTACATAACACACCGCGGTCGCGGTTTTCCTTCGTCCTCCACTCACTCGCCACACATCGGTCGTCTGAATAAAATTGCAATCAGTATCAACCAAATATACAATTATATCGTAGAAATCAAGTAGTTTCATTAAGTCAAGACCAGCAGCACATTTGGAACTTGATACTGAATAATCCATAGATCAAGAAAACAATTCCATAGGCAAGACCGTTTAAGCAGTAGACAACCTCCTAGGTTGAACTGCGAGATGCAAAATCCAAAAAAAAAAGTTAAGTTCTTTTGCAGTTTCTGTCATCTAACTCAAACATCCAGAAGCTCACATAAGACTTGACAGTTCCTGCCTCTCACTGTGACGCAAAGACAAAACAGGGAAGATGTAGTAAAACTGTCATTTTAAAATTAGTATTAGGTAAGATATAAAACAATTCAATAAATGAAAACTCTTTTTAAACGCACACGAAATAATTCTGTTGAGAATTTAAAAACAGAAATATTTAAACTGCCACAACTAACACTAACAGTGCAACCGTCCCTAAAAATGCGAGTACATAATGCATGCGTACACGGCGCGACGCATAGATCGATGGATCGTATCGATCCGCACAAAGGATCGAGTCGTGATCATGATTGCGTTACGTTGGTAAGTTTCGCCGTTTATGTAAAGTTCTTGTCTTGTTCTCTTTGCTATGTGCGGGAATCGCAGAGATATTGTTTGGGTTTTTGCGGCTGTGGGAGGTCGCCATATTAATTGTGTGGCTCGTAATTTGGCTGTAGTTTTTGTATGACATGTTCTGAGAGTCACTGAACAGAGAGATGTATCGTTCTGATGGTTCTTGGAATTTATGTTTGTATGAGAGTATCTAAGTTATATTTTTGGCAATTTCGCAATAGATAACCTCACAATCTTTTTAATTAGTTATGTCCTATGACGACAACCGTCTACGTAAGATCCATAGATTGATAGAAAAATGAACTCGAATGCTTTTGTTTTCTTTTCTATAAAGTTTTTTTATTAGCTACGCATTACTTATAGTTCAGCTACAGCTCTTGTGTATCGAGTGAAAACTTTGTGCAATAATGCAACAGTGCCATATCAACCGGCAAACATTTATGTACAGAGGCCAGCACATCAAGTTACCACAATCTGTCAAATTTATTTGATAGTATTTCAACTTTATTGCAAAGACATAAGGTTCATTTTTAATTGAGCAAATTTGACAGTTAGGGATAGCTTGATGTGCTGGCGTCTGTACTACCATAACATTCAATCAGCCCAATCTCAGCCCTTAAGCGATTACCCTGAAGCGATATTAACAAATGTACGATAAAATATTGAAGCTATTTCTTCACGCAGAGAATGTTATTAGCGGATACAAGACATTTGTATTTTACGTTCACACCTTTTAAGATATGTATGTGTCGCGCGCGAGTTTGTTTTATTGCTAGTTACACAAGTAAATAGTAGGAGACTCTGTTAAAAAGCCCGTTCACATCAAGTTATTGAGAGAAAAAGCCCAAGTACGCACGGGCGATTTTTCTCGCGGTGAGATTTTTTTGCGCATTGGACTTTCAAACCAGTGTTTAGCGCCGGGAGCTGAAAATCGAACGGTGTGTTTTTTGACAGCGCTGGGATGCACTGTTGAGTTCTCAATGTTCGGCTCAACACCGAGAGTTGAAAATCCAGTGCCCGATAAAATCCCGCATCTGTAATTGTACGCCCGTGCGAACGAATTGATACAATAACACTAATGCTGTTTTAGGCGTTCAGGGAATTAAGCGGGATTGTCCGAAAGGGTTACCGCTACCCCGGAACATAAAGGGCTACGGAAGGAACATGGATGAGTTTTAGTCAGTAAGAGTCTGACACTCCCTTCCGCTCCACCCAGAGCGGGAGCAGTCATTGGAAGATTTCCCAGCCTTAAAAAAAAAAAAAAAGGCGTTCAGGGAAACCTGATGTAAAACTAATCTAACATTATCGAGAGTTCTTGTCAATCACCCCATCACGTATGTTAGGGTTAAAATAACCCACAAATAAAAACATAAGGTCACTAAAATAAGATCAACTCAAGCTTGGGAACCGAACTATGAAAATCCGTATCCGTGACGGAGCCACTCGAGTGTGAACAGTGTGTTAAATGTAAAGAACCTTAAAAAAAGTTAGTTTTGACATCATTTCACGTCGATGAAGCGGCCCGATGAATAACGCGGTCCGGCGGGGAAAGAAAAAAGAACCTCCGTTCTGAATGCAACTCATTTTATGAATGAAATAAGATTTTTTTCTACGGAACCGCGACAAATACGTGCTTTCCTTTCTCGGCCGTCTGAGGGGACGTGCATTCATTTTCGATTAGTTTTTTAATTCCGTTTTGATCTATCACACTTTTTCTTGCAACGTGAATTCAACCGTGTGACTGCGAGTGTAGGGTACAAAATGGCTGGTGAGATCTTTTTTATAAGCGCATGTCGTACGTTTCTTGGAGAAGTCCGTCGTAGCAACTGCTTCAATGTAACGCTCGGTACACAGATGCGGTCTGAGTAACGAGAAATTATTTGTAGCAAGTGATTTATTAGTGGGATTAGAGATTTTGCGGGATACAATATAAATGGAAGAGATCGAAGGAAACGGTTACTTTGTACGTCTTGTATTCATTTAGTAGCTTATGTATGTTGTAATAAGTTATGTTGTTATATCATACAAATATATTATGATTTATAACAGCTGCCAGAAGTAATTTTACTTTTAAGTAGGCAGCCGTTGGTCCCGGCTGTTATTTGTAGATCTTTGAATATCACGGGTAGTCACAGCTCAAATAGTTTGACCAATGGGTATCGTGTTACCCTTTAAATGGGTTATGAAGAATAGAAAGGTTAGCTCCGTTTAATAAAACTGGTATTCAGCTTCCAGTTAGACTGGAAGCCGACCCCAACATAGTCGGGAAAAGGCTCGGCAGATTCAGTACTACTTATGTAGCATATCCTATCCTTAAGTTTATTATTGTTGACTAATTGCGAATAAGTTTTTTGTTTAAATTCATCACGCTACGTCCTTCAATATTTGTTGCTAACTAGCTTTTTTTTGAGGGTGGGTAGTCATCGAATGTCTCCTCCCGCTCTGAGTGGAACGGTAGGGAGTGTCCGACTCTTACTGACTAAAGCCCATCCTTCCTTAGCCTTTTATGTTCCAGGGTAGCGGTAACCCTTTCAGACAATCCGCTTAACTAATTAAACGCTAACTTACTGCACTCCTCTCTTTAAAATAATCAATAACCTTAAACACCCAGTCATTCCCAATCAAAATGACTCACCACCAACGCGAGCTACGGGACTTCCATTGAAATAAAAACGAGACGGTCGTCAGTATCCATGTGGTAAGATCGAAGGCATGCGGACGCAAAAACTGACGGTTTTCGTGGGAAGTCCATTACACGATTAGAGTGGTATAGTATAAAGGGTTATCGTAAAGCGATGCGATGGTGTGATGGTCCATTGGACCGCTGTTGCTGAGGTACGGTTAAGTTAGCAGTGGCCGCGAATTTAAAAAAAAATCGCCAAAAAAAATCAGCTGTTCAATACATTTATGTTCGCCTAACTCGTCAAAATGTACTGCACAGCTGATTTTTTTTAGCGATTTCAGATTCATTCCCATAGTAAAAGCTGTTGCTTGTTATAATGAGTACAATGACCCCTTAAGGGGATTTTTGTAGAAATAAAAAAAAATGACGATGTAGTGTTTCAACAGTATTTTTTAAATCAAAAACAATATTTATTCTAAATCCTTTTCAATATTTGTAGTCACATACTGTACAATCGAAATGAATTAATCAATATTGAAGAGTTAAAAATATTAGTACGCACGGGTTCTTTATTAAATAGAATGCTGGCTAGCTTCAACAGTGTATTTATGATTGTTGTCAGTATAATAATTATAAAAACATTAATTTAGCGTTTTTTCAATATAGGAGTATTAAATACTCCTTGTACAAATCGTGGTTATTACATTTTTTTTTCTGGGAAGGAAGAAATCGTAGCAAATGTCACCCCCCCCCGGTGGCAACTGAGAAACAGACTGCCCATTTGTCCCCTCTAGTCAGTTTTCAAAGGGAACAGTCGGCACAAATTGTCACCCCGGTGGCAACTGGGAAGACAATTCCCAGCTGTCACCCCGGGGGACAGGGCTAGAGGGGACTATTGGGAATAATCGATTAAAACGACTAAAACGTAACCGTGTATAGCTATATTCGTTTTATGTTACGAATATACTCGTTATGTGTTTTTTTATGTCATTATTAGTAGTAGAGGGATCCATTTATTTCTATAAACTTTTGGCACTCAAAAAAGGTACAAATGCGGATATAATGCCTTAGCCAATCTCTACCAATCAACCTAGTAGTAGAGGTGTAGAGATTAGATGAAAAGTACTTTGATAGAGATGATCCCATATCAACATTTATTGTTTAAATGCGTCTGCGTCTTTAAGAGTAGTCGATCAATCAGCTAAAAAAAACTATGCACGAATATGAAAATCAGTTTATAATAAATAGAATGGTGTAACCAAACAATGCCAGGTCAACGCCCTCACGAAAACCAATATTTACCAAACAAGCGACTTGATTTCACTTGCATACGTAACAATGCATACACACAGATTTCACTTCGTAAATGCACTGCATTTCATCAAACACTATAATAGATCTTTTGAAAAGACATTTTATTTAACGATTACTTATATCGGTTCCTACTTTTTGCATACCGCGACAAAGTGTGAGTCAATTTCAATATTGTAAGGTATTAGACACCTATCACACTAATATTATAAAGGCGATTTGTTAGTGTGTTCGTTACTTCTTCACGCAAAAACTACTAAACGATTCTGGATGAAATTTGGCACAGAGATAGACTATAATCTGGATTAACACATAGGCTACTTTTATCCCGGCAAGTGAACGATTCCTGTGGAATAATATCCCACATCAACGTGGGTGAAGCCGCAGGCAGAAACAAAAGAAAATCAAATAGATACATTTCGTTATTTTTTTTTATTTCTTAATGTTGATATGGGAAGCAATATAATACGTACTAACATTTGTAATATTAGCTGCAGCTAGCGGTTTCACCTGCGTGGATGTCGGTAATAATCTCAAGGAAACGTACTACCGAGTCATAAACTACCTCTGTGCCAAGTTTCATCCAGAGCCGTTTCAGCGTGAAGGACGGACACACATACAAACTCATAGGGCTAAGGAAGGAACATGAATTGGTTTAAGTCAGTAAAAGTTTGACACTGCCTTCCGCTCTACCCAAAGCGGAAGGATTAATTGGATGACTTCTCATTCTTAAAAAAAAAAAGACAGAGTTGATTGGTTGAACACAGACAGACAATCCATTATAGTTAAACGTGCTAATTTCTAAAAAAATAACAGCGCAACCTTTACCAGAAATGGTCATCACATGAGTGATTCAGTAGCTTAAATATTATCAGGATTGCGCCAGAATATAGGAGTTCGACGGTAGTTCCTAGTAACTTCGTAACTGACACTAGATGGCGCCACTTGCTGCGCCGTGAAACTCATGTAACATGACTAGAAATCTCAAATCGCCTCACTCGTTCCGCTCTACCACATTCGTCTGAAAAATAAAGAAAATGAACAGTTAAGCCTTTCACACTTGCTCAACAAATAGCTGAAATACTGAATAAAACCTGTAATTCTTACATAACTTGTAATAAAGACCTTTCAAACTAATAATTAGGTTTCTAATAATGCGACATTGTCATCTTAATAAATGCGTTTATAAATCTGTTAAGAGGTCAATGTAGCGTTAAGTCTTATTATCAAATCTAGCGAGAGATCGAGATCAATTATATTTTTGGTAGAATAGGAATGTTTCGTAACATTTTCATTTATTTCTGTACGAAATTGCTACACGCTACTTATAATAGTGAATGCTTCTAAACAGACAATTAGGTAGTTAGCAACAATTTTAGACCTTTATGTTTTTTTATTTCATTTCTATACATTTGTTATTTACATTTTTAAATATTTTTATAAAAACATAAAAAAAACATATCAAAAATACTAGTAGCCCACCGGTATCGGGACCATGGTCCAAGCTACCGGTGGTCAGAGCTCCTGATAGAGGGACCTCCTAACTATACGCGCCGTGTCCAAGAGTACTGCTTTCTGGATCAAGACCTTGATCCAGCTGCCTAACGAGAGCCTCTTCATTGTTTGATGAAATTCCTAAACCTTTTCGTGCAAAACATATATTATAGTAATGTCATATTGTTATTTTTCACCCAGCGTAACTGCCTCATGTATGCTCAATATATATGAATGATGATGAAGATGATGAATGATGAATTCCGTGTCGTGGACACAGTTTCTCTTAAAATAATACAAATTACATAAGCTAATAAACCATTACAATCTACATCTCCCTACCGATGCATGTACAGTCACGAGCACCAATATGTATACACTGAGCAACTTTAAAAAGTGATTTTCTCATTCTGCATTTATTGTAATTTTATGTCGTTACGGACATAGTATCTGGGAACCCATATTAATTACGAAATAGGTTTAATTATCACAGAATTATTGTTAATCCACGAGAAAATCGCTTTTGAATGTTTCTAAGTGTATACATATTGGTGCTCGTGACTGTACCTCTTACTCCATGTCCCCAAACCGTAACATCCTACAATACTATTTCCCCACTTACTGTTAATTCAACTACCAAGTGTGTCAGATTATTCGAGACGCCATTACGTCTCGCAATCGCGACGCTCATTCGACTAGAACATTTTCCGATCGCCAGTTGCATTCCCCTCCCGGAGTTAACTAGAACATAGGCGTCGGTAATTATTACTGACAAAAAAGTCGTGGCGACTGATTGCTTTCTCAAGATGCCACAATGGAGCATGAAATGAGCTTCGTCAAACCACCGCGTTACGCATCGTTCGTGTGAAGGTACTACTGGTTGTCGGAAAAGGAAAGTCGATGGAAAAGTAAGTGAGAAACGATCGAGAGAACGTTTTGTTTAGAATCTAGCCGAGAATAAAAATTAGAAGGGACTGACTGCGAATGTAGTCGCTAGCACATCTTGTTGTCAAATTTTCCTAATCGACTTTGAACGTAACCGTTACCGTTTTAAGGTTTAAAATCATTTGGGTAAATCTGACAGTTTGGTATAACTTGACTGTACTATGTGAAAGATGATATGACAAGCAAGGGGGTGACTACAAAAATCACGACTTGTTGTTTGATATTATGGAAGAAAAAGATATGTTACGCTGCCCTAAATAAATTGGGATAAGAGCAGGAGAACGATGTGAATGATGATGTCCCGTAAAGACGGCAGAGTTGAAGAGTAACTCTAGCATATCTACATGCTAAAAGGAAAGCTTTAAATCGTTGTTAGGATTGCTCTGTACGCATCTCCGTATCGATAGTAACAATCTTAATGCTAACTAGCAGTGCTAGGTAAGCAGGATTGTCCGAAAGGGTTACCGCTGTCCCGGAACATAAAGGGCTAAGGAAGGAACATGGATGGGTTTTACTCAGTAAGAGTCTGACACTCCCTCCCATTCCACACAGAGCGGGGGAAGTCATTGGATGATTTCCCACCCTTAAAAAAAAACTAGCTAATTTAACATTTAGCAGTATGAAAAATAAGCATGTATTACACGCATCTTGCAATAATATTTTAGTTGCACTGATAAAAATATTACTTTCATCCACTTGTCAAGTAGTAGGGGCAACATTATCACAACAATATTAACCTAAAACGCTAACACTCTTTCTAAACACACAACGAAATTAATTTTCTCAAGTTTTTTTTATTATAAAACCTGAATGGAACACATACTATTGTGTTGTAATGATTGTACACTTTGGTGTAGCGGTTGTTGAGGCAAATTGTCGAAACTACAGTCGTGGCTTTTTGATTCCCAAATTGGACAAAGCATACATTTTTATTTATGTAAGCTTGTCTCTGCATTCTGTTATTAGACAGAAAGAAAGTTTTAATTGGGATTTGAACAGGAAAATTGCAAATTAAATACACTGTCATATCAACAAACGAAAAACAAAAACAAAAGTATAGTCTTCTAAATATTATAGATGTGAAAGTTTGTGAGGATGTATGGATCTTTGTAAGCAAATAAATAATATTATTATTATAACTAGCTTCTGCCCGCGACTTCGTCCGCGGAAAATTGCGATATACTGTAACTGTTTAGGCAGCGCATGCAAATAATTCTGTTTTCGGAGGTATTTCTCTCCGACTTGCTAGACAAAAATTGCGATAGCTCGGCTAATATGTATGATATAAATATAATTTATAGCCTATAGCACTCAGGAATAACGTAGCTTTTTGTCAGTGTAAAATTTTTTGAAATTGGATCATTGGTTCCGGAGATTACCCCCTACATACAAACTTACAAATTTTACCTCTTTATAATATTAGTATAGATTATTATTACCCTTTCCCGCAAAAATTACCTAACGGATCTGGTGGAATTTTGGCACTGAGATAGATTATAGTCTAGAATAGCACATCAACGTTCTATCCCAGATAAGAATACGGCTCCCGTGGGATAATTTCAGAAGCCGCGGGAAAAACTAGTATAAATAAAAACAGTCCTTTATAAGGGCAAAAAGCTCCATCTCAATGTGATGCTGTGACATTTATAAGTGTCGTAGCGCTGGTGTGTGATTTTTTTGGAATTATGTATGTAGGTGCAATTCAACGACTTCGATACGGTGGAATTTTTGAATCGGATATTTAGTAGTTTTGAAGATGACCCCCTCCTTTTTTTTTAAGGCTGGGAAATTATCCAATGAATGCTCCCGCTCTGGGTGGAGCGGAAGGGAGTGTCAGACTCTTACTGACTAAAACCCATCCATGTTCCTTCCGTAGCCCTTTATGTTCCGGGGTAGCGGTAACCCTTTCGGACAATCCCGCTTAAGATTACCCCCACCTACAAACTCACGGTGTAAGGGACATCGACGCGCATACTGTTATTATGGATTCAACACAATGATTTGATACCCCCATTGTTTATGGGCAGAGTTTTGTGCAAGGAGTTTTTTATAAACAGTCAAGCGAAGATCATTGGCAACAGTTTGACATTGACAGCACCTTTAATTATGTTCTAAAAATAGCAATAACAATTATGTCGTAGTATTTTAGTGAGCTTTATGTGCTATGCCTGTACTTTCACAAAATTAATATTCTTCATCAAAAATGTGAATGTGTGTGTGTGTGTGTGGATGAGGTGTTCCTACCATCTGAAAGAAAGATAAAATGATTTTTCTGCACAACAATATACATATATGTACATCTATAGGAACACCTTTACCCAACCATTCGGGAAAACAAGGCGTGATGATACGTGTTACGTATAAATGTTAACGTTCCTAGAAAAACCTTTTTCATTACCTCTTTGTGAGATAAGCACGGACACAGTAAGTACTACATATGACTACATCCAACCTATAACCTACAAAACACACAACACAAGGCCTTAAGGGACATTTGCGTATTCAAACGGTGAGTGAAACTGGCATAAATGTACAACTGATTATATGTGAATGGCTCAATCAAGGCTCTGGTTGCACAAGGCGTTATGTCGATATGTTTTGACGTGTCCAAGTCGGACGTCGGTCGCCAGTTATACGCTAGTAAATTGCTACAATTATACCGAGAAGTGTGTCAAGTGGTACCCGACGGGGAGGGTGGGGTTGAATGGAACAATGAACATGTTGGGTGCTCGAATAAACAATGTGACATTTTCAGGAGGTTGTTTGTTAATTGTGCTTGATGAGTATGTTGGCGGAGTATTTAAATGAATTGTGGTTTGGATAAAATATTTTTTTTTGTGCGCTGATCGAATTCCAAGATTAGTGTGAGAGAAAATTGGTAATACAAACTTAATTGTACAGTATGATTTGTTTTAGCATAGTAGATCACATTTAGATTAGTATAATTAATTTGTAACATTCAGTTCAACACTTCTATACTTGATCTGAATGAAACGAATGAAGTTTTACATCAAGTTTCAAAGAAGCAGTCTAGCATAATCTTAGACTGTTTTATCTCTTAATCCATTGTCATTTTAACGGTACCTTTAAAAGTTTCGTTACAACTAGGATAAAATCACTAAGTAATAAAAAATCTGATCTGGCAACCCTGGGTGTGTTGCCAGATCAGATATTTTTAATTCTTAGGGCGTCGTCAGGAGCCCTAAAATCTGACAGCCAGTCTTACCAAGGGGTATCGTATTGCCTAGTTACTGGGTTGTGGAGGTCACATAAGCAATCGCTCCATGTAAAATACTGGTATTCAGCTGCATCCGATTAGACTGGAAGCCGACCCCTACATAGTTGGGAAAAGGCTAGGCAGGTGATGATGATGATAATGTAGGGCGAAGCCGAAATGTGCGTAGAAATCCTTAGATTGCCTGTAGAAATCTTATAAGCTGTATATCGGCTCCACTACCTCTCTTACGCGATAGTTCCAATCCACCCCACTCTCCCCCCTCTAGTAGCAATTCCGCCCTAAGCCGGGCACATGTCCAGTGCCTATCATTACAAAAGTATAAGCGCATTACAAGATTATATATCATTGTAAACACATGTTGTATAATGTGGATATAAGATGTACTTGCAGAGGAGAACGATTAACGAAACTAGGAATTAAAAGATTTCTAATTATTAAGAAAGTTGAATGAGTGTGTGAAACGGTAAAGATGTTTGTGTTTCTTTTTATGGCCTTTAATGATTGGTAGTACTTATCTATAATAATAATATCCTTGGACATTTCATTCACAACGCCATATCGTCCCAAGCTAAGCAACCCAATGCTTGTGTTATGGTAACGAGATGGCTGATAGACTACTTATATACATTTTTTTTTTGTAAATACATACCTACATATTATAGATAGAAAAACACCCAGACTCGTCACAAATACTTGCAGGTCGTACAAATATTTGTTTCGTGCGGGAATCGAACCCGCGACATAGTGCGCTAAAGTTATAAAGAGGAAAGATTTGTTTGTTATGTTTATTACGAATAAACTCAAAAACCACTGATCGCTGACGGATTTGGATGAAACTTAGCACAAAGAGAGATTATAGTCTGGAATAGCATATAGCTACGTTTTATCCCAGAAAAATTTACGATTCCTGTGGGATAATTTTCAACATACACACGGACGAAACCGCTGGCAAAAGATAGTCACATATAAAGGTGGGTGGAGTGGAAGGGAGTGTCAGACTCTTACTGACTAAAATCCATCCATGTTCCTTCCGAAGCACTTTATGTTCCGGGGTAGCGGTGATTCATATAATGCTACAATTAAACATAAGTACATAGGTACTGAAAGAATTTTTTAAGCAATTTTTTTATTTGAATTATGTTCTAATCACTTACTTACCCATAATCCATAATGCCAAAAAAATCTGAAAAGTTGATAAATACATAAAACAACATAACACACTTAGTTTCACAACATAAAACAGTAGATACCTCCTATCATCCACATAATTAGTTTCTTGATCTTTGCCTAAAAAACATGCAGTTTAATTCAGTCCAATCTAATAACAAGATGTAATTTGTACTGCGCAAGTCTGAATAAAAAACCTTGTTATCTACGTACTACGTAAATACATACAAACAATTCTTTATCTGAACTGTCCACAAATCCACACATCATCCTTATCATCCATCTCGAACATCCACATACATCCGCGCGACCATTACATCGATCCGAACAAGGCGATCGATTCATAAGCGATCGACTCCCGCGCAACCGTTGTTTGTCAACCGATAGCAGTTGCGGACAAATAGACACGTTCTACTTGACACATTGTCATGATGTCTAGATTTAGACTTTTTATTTGAAAGTATGTTTTGTATTTTCAAGTTAAAGACTAGGTATTGGTTGGTTTTTAGTTACCAATTGATTTAGTTTGAAATGGTTGATCATAGATGGCGTTAGGCGCTTGATAACTTCACTAGGGCTGATAATTACTGTGGTGTACTGTATTTTGCAGGTTTTAAATGAAAAGTTGAAGGTATGAATGTGATTTTTGTGACAAGCAGAGTTTGCATGTACAGACGCCAGCACATCAAGCTATCCCTAACTGTCAAATTTTCTCAATTAAAAATGGACCTTATGTCTTTGCAATAAAGTTGAAATACTATCAAAGAAATCTGACAGATTGCGGTAACTTGATGTGCTGGCCTCTGTACTTCAGACTAATTTTACAACTAAAATGACAAGAGTTGCACCATTAAAGAAAGACTTATGTAAATAAACTTTACAAGGCAGTCACCGGTATACTTTGTGGTGGTTCTGAAGTGAGCTTACCTCGTTGCGCAGTACTCCGTGAAAGTCAAAAGATGATTTCTCCATAATAATAATAATAATATCCTTGGACATTTCACACAACGCCATATCGTCCTAAGCTAAGCAACCTAATGCTTGTGTTATGGTTTTTTTTTGTAAATACATACATATTATAGATAGAAAAACACCCAGACTCGTAACAAATACTTGCAGGTCGTACAAATATTTGTTCCGTGCGGGAATCGAACCCGCGACATAGTGCGCAGCAGTCAATCGCTCAACCACTGCGTCAACCGTGTTATCGCACTTTACAACTTTTAAATACCAACTAATTATCTATTTGATAGATATAGTAAGCAGTGATAGCCTAGTGGTGTGACCGGCGGACTGCCAAGTCATAGGTCTCGAGTTCGAACCCAAGACCTCTGATTTTTCGGATTCATGTGCGTATTGTATAATTGTCACTTGCTTAAAATCGGTGAAGGAAAACATCGTGAGGAAACCGGCATGCCTGAGAGATATTTCTCAACAGCATGTGATGCTAAGTCAGAGGCCCATGGGCAGCATTGAAACTCTGACACCAGGTTAGTCACTAACCACACGAAGAAGAAGAATAGATATAGTTTGAGCTAAGTGTTGATAGATCGGTTAGTCAGTCAGTCACGGTTCCCTTTCATATACCTATTTACAGATATCCTACATATTCATCTACAGCTCTATAAGTCAGCTGCAAGACTGAGCGCATCTAGTGTTGACGTAAGAAAGTAGAAATTGTGGCACTCTCCCTTCATCTGAAAACAAAAGAACACTATGAGATTTGCATCATAAAATACCAGACGTACAACAAAAGCAGAATAAAACTTTCCATTTATTTACAACCACATTTTTTACACAACCGAATCGAGCTATTTATATCACTTATAAAACTATTGATATTCCTAAACGATTCAATTTTATAAGAAGAATTTCTAATTCGTGACAAAATGCAATGACGAAACAACGACTAGAAAAAATAATATCAGTCAAATACTGGCCTAATATGAATTTATTTTCGGATGGAAAAACTTAATCTCGAATTCGTCGCGAATTTCGCAATCGATATTGTATTTCGATGCAAAAAAATCGAGAATCGTTACTCATAATCGCTCATTACAAAAGAGGGTTTCACTTCCACGAGCGTCACGTCTCACGATCAATTGGAAATAATATTGTCGAAGAAATAGTGCAGAACTGGAAGAGATAAATCTGATTGGGTTCAGTATAACTAAACCAGAAATACCACCTAAATAAAATACATCAAACCTTAACCCAAACGATTTAATAATAAAAAAATACGTCTCATACCATAGTGTCAACATTTTTTTTTTGTATTATACATTACTCTTACATATTTTTTAACGTAGGTAAAGCATAAGAAATCTTTTAACAAAGGTCACCGGCCGGTCACCCCTTTCCAACACTTGACAAATGTTTTAATTGTTAGTTGCATACAACCTATGCTTGGACTATTTATAAGTCGACGAGACAAACATTTAATTTATATTTGGAACGGAAAAAGAGATCAGTCAGCTCAGCGAGCTAACAAGAGGCTGTAAAAATACAAAACATAAAAAATATAGTTATCAATGAATTTTAGTAGTACAGAATTTTTTCTGAAAAATACCGGCAAAATATCGACAATTATTGTTTATTATTGTTGAAACTACTGCAGTTATAGTTATTTTTTTATTAAATGGAATAACGGAGTTTATTATACGTTTACAACGAAATAACGATAGAGTGATAAGATAACCCATTTTTTTTAAATAATAAATACTTTTAAATTTTACTGCAAATAAGAGTTTTATTTACCCTGACACCGTCAGCGCCCCTCCAGCACTGATAGGTCCTACCTAGTAAATATAATCTAGAAGAACCTTTTAGGAAAATCCATTACGCAACAGTCAGACGTTAAGCCTAAATACAGTAGAATCAAGAAATACCTAGAACCAATTTTAATTTTAACGCAAAACTCTTTGAATCCAAAGGCCACTTCCATCGATTCTCTAAAACGTAGTTCTTCTCAGTCCAATAGTCAGAATCGTGTTCCGACTACCGTTTTGTTATTGTTCAATATGTTTTCCAATAATCTAGTTACAGATTACTGGAGGTAGAAAGACTTGATTCGCACGGTTACCTAGAAAGCGGGCCGAGTGCGTGTGCCCTTAAATTACTCAGTACTGATATCCAGTGTTACACGCCATCGATTTTGACGTTAATTTCCTCTATAATATAGTGCAAAGTTGTCTTGCGTAGGTGGAAAGTGCTGCTGTGCAAAAATATATGAAGGCGTTCCGATAAAAGATAGAAATCCTGATGAACGGTTGTCTAGTTCCATATTTTTTTTGTTTCCTTTATTGGCCAACAACTGTTTACACTGTAAATATTTTGATTAATTGTCTACCATTATGTAAGGTTAGTGTAACAATTTCTTACAGGTTAGCACCGCATGCCCCTTAAGATAATATTAATTAGATATAATATAATATTAGATGTGCTCATGTGCCACAAGCACTGTACCATGAAATTGGTTTAAAATTACAGTAAATTAACATTATGTGAAGGAATATAAAACTAAAATTAACAGTCAAATTAAAATTCGATATAACAAAAGAGACAAGCACAATAAGATAAAAAAATAACAAAATTCAAATCGGAATAAAATTTATTATACCAAACTGATCTTCTTCTTTTCGTGTAGTTGGTGCCTAACCTGGTGTCAGAGTTCTTATGCTGCCCATGGGCCTCTGACTTAGCTTCACATGCTGTTGAGAAATATCTCTCAGACGTCATGCTGGTTTCCTCACGATATTTTCCTTCACCGATTTTTTAGCACATGATAATTATACAATACGCCCATGAATCCGTAAAATCAGAGGTTGGGTGGCTGAGTAAGTACTGTAAGTACAGCCGAACAGTTCGATCCATCAGGTTAAGCCACGCTATCCAGGGTCTTCGTCATCTTTTCATACCAAGACTCCTCTGTGCCTCGGAAAACCCGTTTAGCCGTTGGTCTTTTTTTTGAGGCTGGTTAATCATCCAATGACTGCTCCCGCTCTGGGTGGAGCGGAAGGGAGTGTCAGCCTCTTACTGACTAAAACCTATCCATGTTCCTTCCTTAGCCCTTTATGTTCTGGGGTAGCGGTAATCCTTTCGGACAATCCCGCTTACCGTCGCCGTTGGTCTGGGCTGTCATTTGTGCATCTTTGACAGTCGTTATGGGTCGTCAGAAACTCCAAAATCTGACAGCCAGTCAAGGGGTAAGCGTATTGCCCAGTTACTGGGTTGTGGAGGTCAGATAGGCAGCCGCTCCATGTAAAATACAGGTAGTCAGCTGCATCCGGTTAGACTGGAAGCCGACCCCAACAAAGTTGGTAAAAGGATAAGCAGATGATGTAGGTGTGCTAAAATCTATGTCTGCCGATCCCATCACGAATTATAAGCGTAATGTTAGGTTATAATATAGAATGGCAACGTCGCATCTAATTGGTTTTAGGCAAAAACTTAAAATCTCGTAATCTGGTCCCGTTTAGTAAAACGAAACGTAGGTTTACGAAATTGCAAATTATATGGTCAAGTGAGGTGATGTGATTATTCCGTTATGGTTCGTTACATTTTGTTGCAATAATGATTCGATTTTGCAGATAACTTTATTTTGTTATAATCTAGCACCTGTTGGTTAAATTAATATGCGATGTGCTCAATAAAGCAAAGAAAAATAGTTAGGATTCATAACAAACCTATTTGGATATATTCATTAGATTAATTTATAAAAACCGGGCAAGTTCGAGTCGCATACGAAGGTCTTCTACCGTTTGTTTTACAGTATGTTAATTAGCGTACATTCTTGATAAAAAATATTACCATGAAAAGATTTGCGAAAACAAAATCATCAGTTCCTCACATTTTAACGAGTTATGTGAACATTAATGTAGTTAGTAGCTGATTTCTTTTTCACGATGGCCGGACAGCCTAGGCTTATTTAGTCCGTTTGCCATCCTTCGTTTACGGAACTCCAAAAAAAAAAAACGAATGGTAAGTAGATACTTCTCATACCAGAATATTTAAGAAATAAAACATTGACTGAAATTTTAGCCAACTGTGATATCCATCCGCAAACCATCAAACCAATATTTTGTAAAACATTGCAGAATAAAAGTAGTTTTAGGTACTTACTTACATTTTCAATATTACTACTTGCACAAAAACATCAGCTGTTCGAACATTGCCACACATTTCCACAGGTATAATTTGGCATGCCATATGTTTGGCATGCAGATTGGACATAATCGTAGATCACACAACATAGACCACAGTAAACGGTTCATTACGAAGGAGATTGCTCGCAACACTGACGGGCTATTCTCATTTCTGACTATGATTTTGATGTAGATACTTTTTTGACACTGTTTGTTAATTTTTTTTTTCAGTCTCATCAAGGCCGTACCTTATTCGTTTGTAGGACAGTGCTGAGTCACTAGTCAAGGTCTTCTTCTTCTTTTCGTGTGGTTAGTGACTAACCTGGTGTCAGAGTTTTTATGCTGCCCATGGGCCTCTCTGACTTAGCCTCACATACTGTTGAGAAATATCTCTCAGACATGCTGGTTTCCTCGCGATGTTTTCCTTTACCGATTTTTAGACAAATGATTATAAACAAGGTGAGAATTAACAATTGTATGTCATATGGCATACGACTCGCGCTTTACTTGTGGTAGCCAAGTGTATAAACTCGCTGTGAATGTGTGCGTGAAGGCGAGTAGCGTCAGCATATAACACACACACACGAACATACTTTCGACTTCACTCGTGTCTCTCAGATGGTATCGAGAGCTTCTTACATTCACAGATTGTTTGTACACTTGGTAACTACAAGTAAACCACGCGTCGCCTCGTGAGGTAAAAATAGTGTGTGAACAAAATAGCTCCACACTTGCCTTTTTGGTACCTCCATGTCATTGAATATAGGGGGTAGTGTCCTCTGTCTGTGTATACATGTTTCTATTCTTTATAAATAATTAATTTAGTTTTAATAAGGAAATCCCCACCAGAATTAGTTTAGTAGGCATTATCGCTACTAAATTAAGTGATCTTATCTCATAAATTGATACGAAATGACAATAGAAAATACAGACACAATACACTCGACTAGATTAGGTACCTAAGTGATTTTACATGACACAATGATTGATTTGTGTTAACTGTTTTTTGTTAAATAGTTGTTCCTAGCTAACTAGCTGTTCTGTATGGTTGTTTTGTTTCCAAAAACTTGAAAAAAGTCTTTGTTATCCAACGGCCGATCTTTTTTAATCAGTGTACAAATCAATGAGTTAATAAGCTCGCTCCCAATTACATGGGGCTTAATCAAAATTGACTCAATGTGGAGTACTATAGCCTGACCGCTTAACAGAGACTGTTCATGAGGTAGTTGCACGGTGCGGGAAGGGTGACAGCTGTCACAAGTTGACGTACCTATCCGTGAGGTGGCGCGTCGCGTCAACATACTCCCCTCCCCTCACGCACCGCGCATCTACCTCAGGAACGGTCTCAGTTATCAAACCGATCGGGCTAAGTGTTGCACCTATGCCTTACCCTTCAAGAAATACATGAGTAACGTTATGATAAACAAACCTTTTATTAAATCCATTACTAAATAGCTGAGTGAAAGTAAGGCCCAAAAACAAACTCCAAATTTGGCATTTCTCTTCCAAAATACAAAACCGGTGCCTAAATATCGTTCACTGAAAACCCCATCAAATTCAATTTAATAGTTCTTGACACTAACACACCATACACACGCGTGCCGCGTAATTTATATGAAAGTCTCCGGTGATTTGTGACTAATACGCCATTTTGTAGCTAGATATAAATCAAAATGGCCGCCGGCTATTCGAATACAGAACGGTGAATTGATTTTTTTGGAATCGCACCTTTTTTATTTATTGTTAATAGTTTATTTTGATTCACTGTGTGATGTTTAATGATAAGATAGCGTTTTATATGCTCTGAAAAGATTGAGAAGTTATTTCTCAGCACGATATTTGTCTATGATCGGTTATCTGATATTTTGAATGAAAACGAAAAGTGAAATACTACCGAAAGTAGAATGGTTTAGGAGCTGTAATTAAACGACGAAAATTGAGTTAAAAAAAATCTCACATACTGTTATAACAGATTTACCTACAAAATTCCAAACAAAATATTCTATTCTATCCTAAGCTAGCAGAATAACACGCCAACCGCAAAACCATTTCGTATTTCAACCTCAACTAATAATTACAACAACACATGACTACCAAGTTCCGCAACCATGTGAATGGGAGCCAGTGTCCCATCATTATCGTATAAATCAGTACCGATTCAACCGGTAATTGCATCCATATCGATGTATCGATACTATCTCGAAACTGGTAAATTAAAGTTTGCGTTCAATATAATTTTCATGTGAAATGTGTGACGTATAATAAATTGTTGGGTATTAGATATAGTGTATGGTATAAATCTTGGAATTTGTAATGTATAGACGGCATATTCATAGAGCTGATCCAGTACGTATCAATTGGATGGAACAGCTTCTGATATGAACTGTTCTCTTCATACCAGTTGGATGAGTTTAGTGTGTAATAAAAGTTAACTGGTTTTGATATTCGTTCTGAATCTAGTGATGTTTATGTTCGCTCGCATTGAAGGGTTATACTGTATGTTATATTGCCTTGAAAATCTTTGCATAGGCTGTAGCTAAGAAAATAGTTTACTTCGTTTGCCTTTGAATGGTATGAAAAAAGATTGCATCAGGGAAACGTCTTTCAAAGATTATTTAAGCTATAAATTCTCATAAACAAAATATTTTTGACAAATTTTTCCCATAATCAAACTATTGACTTTTAAAGATGTTTCAACAGTAAATGGAATCCTATTAATTTCGGTCGTATGTATACTTAACTATATGTACCAAGTATCAATTACACTAATTAGTATTCCTTATTTTTCATAGCCATGAATTCAAATCATGCCCTATAAACGTGCTTGATACCTAGTATTAATCGTAAACAACTACTCCACAAACAACGCAACGAAAAATCGCAACAACATCACAAACCACCCGATTACACCACGCAAACATAACAGTGTTTACCCATGATCCGTTTAACTCAAAGTTTATGTTAAAAACCCGCCCTGAGCGGCCTATCAGCCGCTTTAAATCATCGGTGGTAAGACAGACAGCCGCCCATAATTGTAGCCGAAGGCCTCCCGATGACACATTCCATCAAAACCGACCGCTCAAGAACTTTTCTGTAACGGTGCCTCTGGTTTTAATAGTAGCAACACTCTATGCACCCCTGTCAATATGTCATTGTGACTTGCAAATCGAGTTCTCGAGAAAATTGCTCTAATAGTCTTTAACATATGCAAAGGGAACATCCCTGGGGACATGGAATCGATTATAATCGATTAGAAGTGTTTACGTACGTTTGGCGTGTCGTGTGTTTCTTTATGGCGGGTATACACAGGACATTGGGTTCATTTACACTAGAACCTCCATATAATAAATAGTCCTCTAGGCCAAATTTCGGCCATCAATCTGCCTAGCCTTTCCCAACTATGTTGGGATCGGCTTCCAGTCTAATCAGATGCAGCTGAATACCTGTATTTTACATGGAGCGACTGCGTATCTGACCTCCACAACCCAGTAACTGGGTAATACGATACCACGATACCCCTTGGTAAGACTGGCTGTCAGATTTTCAAAGATGCCCAATTGACAGCCAGACATTTCGGTCATGACAGCCAGTATCAGTGGAGATTAGCCATCAACGCGGTAGGTGATGAAGAGCACAGGCCAGTCTGTGCGCAGACAAAGGTGCACTCAGTCTTTCCTCACTCTTTATAGTTCGATGGCATAGCCTAAACCTACACGACCGGAGCTTTTTTTTTCTATCGTGATATCCGAAGCACCGGTATCACAGCGCTAAAATGCAAACTCTGGGCCCCTTATAAAAAAAAAACACGATAAAAGGTCATTTCTTTCATTAATTGTTATACTGCTGCACTTGACAAGAACTGGCTACCAGTTCTTGTGAAGTGCAGTAAAGCACAGTCACCTGCACATCAAGCTAATACAAACTGTCAAATTTTCTCAATTGATTTTGAACAACCTACGTTAAAAAAGTGGAACTTTGACCTACAACATTTCTGTCACCTGAAAGTTCTCGGGTACAGTATGATACAGAAAAAAAAGAACATAGGTAATAACTGAAAGAACAAGCGACACTCTTCTTCAATAAGGGTGTTTTTACACCCCTTATATAAGTATCTAAAGGACCCAAGCCTTTTCCAGTAAACAGCCTACCTACATGCGTATGTCGCACCAATATAAATTATCCCTCGATGTCACGTGGTAATTACCTATTTGAGCGGACAGTTACAAGTCATAGTTAATTATACATGTAGGGTAGTATTTAATATGAAATTACAGCCCTGGTTGATTTAGTATAGGACAAAGTTCTTGTTAGGTACTACACGATATGCATTTTAATTATTTTAAGGACTTTGTAAGTTGTCCTAGTTGACATTTCTTTCGTAGTATATTCCTGGGATGCACTGTTCACAAAGTAAACACAGTGCGGGCTAATAATAAGGAAATTATAAAAAAATAGAGTCTTTAAAATATCAACAGTTGAGAGTTGAATTTCAACCACAGATGTGTAAAGCTGTCGACGAATTACATATGTCAAATGAATAAAATAGACAATATTTCAACTACATAAAAATCGATTTCAATTCTGTTCTATCGATTATCGATTTCGAACGAAACTAAAAGTGGCTCGAACAGTATCGTGACACACTTGCAAGCCATGGTTAGTATAAACACACGTATGTCAGACATTCCAGTGCATAATGAGTACATTCGTAATAAGCATGGCGGTTGTTATGTCGTTCACTTAAAGTACTTGAAAGTAAGAGTTATATTTAAATGGAATACCTAGATAAATCTGCATGAGTTATGATTTTTTGGTGATATATTCAAATTAATGGTTTCTGGAAGGCTTTAAACAGACTCCGGACCTAAGTTGGCCGAAGCAAGGAAAACCTGTTCAGATGGGGATTCATAGTCAACTTCGCCTGGGAGTGTAAATGTGGTGCTGGTCCGCAAACGATGTGACACCTAATCTCGTGTCCTGTGTGTCCTGCCGTATGCACGTTACAGGAACTGATGGACGCTAGTGATGGCGCCAAACACGTAGCCGAATTCTGGGCCAAATACATTTAGATTGCAGTAATTGAAGAGAAGAATGGTAATTATAATACAATTCTTTTTTTACCAAATTCATGTGCGTATTGTTTAATTATTGAAGCAAGTGGCGTAAAAAAAGGTGAAGGAAAACATTGTGAGAAAACCAGCATGCCTGAGAGATATTTCTCAACAGCTTGTGAAGCTAAGTCAGAGGCCCATGGGCAGCATAAAAACTCTGACACCAGGTTAGTCACTCACAACACGAAAAGAAGTACGTACATAATTATATTATTGTCACCTATTCTTCTCGCATCCAGCGGATTGCTCGCAGGACAAAGATGGCGCCGAAAGGCTTTGGAGTGAAGACTTAGCGTTGGAAGGCCTTCCACAAGGTGGACCAATGACCTGGTGAAGGCCGTGGGAATCTTTTTACAGTTACGTTAGTTAATTTGTGATCGATACAGTACTTCTCTTTGTCCTGTACATATCGATTGCCCGTCATTTGTTTTTTTCTATGTCGAGAGCTTGAGCTGGATGGTGCTGACCCACGCGTCATGGTTGTGTACGGGTTTGTCGCTATACCTAGATTTTTTTTTTTAGTTTTTAAAATCTGGAATCATGGAAAGGGCTTAAAACGAATCATTCTGGTATTTCATCATCAAAAGTGAAGCACAAAAATACACTTTTGAAAACTTTTCCAAGCATTCTAATTAGAGGTTAGACTTCGTTAAACGAGGCTCCGATACTCCGATCATTCGAATGTATCAAGACCTATCATTTCTCATATCAATAACTAGTAGAAATATAATTTGTAACCCAGTTCAAAGAACAAAAAAATTAAAATTCGTACATTCCAAGGACACCGAAATGTTATAAGCAGAGCAACATAAAACAGCAAATTATGTCTTAAAATAAACACACAAGCAGTTAGCCTTCATGTAATCAAAATAATCACGTAATTAAGTGACTTTTAGCCCGAAGCGAACTTGTACCACCACATTACACATTACATTGTTAGTTTACGTGTCAACAGTAGTGAATTAAGACTAAATGTTGATTGTATAACATTTAACGCAAACTGTATTATGATTGATAGCAACGAAGTGTAGCGAATAAAAACGAAAGTCGATATTGATATTCTGGTTTAGTGAACTGGCTTTCGGATTTATTGGGATTTAAATGACCACAGATTCAACAAGGTTATGGCTACCTTTATCACTTATAAAGTAATAGATTGTGTCAATTTTTACGTAGTTAATGGTATCAATCAGTGAAAGCCATGAAAGGTACCTACGTTTTAACAACATGGACTTTTTTATTTTCAAGGCCTACCTTGCCTAGTCTTCGAGGAGCGGAAGGGAATATCAGACTCTTACTGATTACAACACATCCATGTTCCTTCCTAAGCCCTTTTATGATCTGGAGTAGCGGTAACACTTTCAGACAATCCCGCTTTGGCCTAAGAGAGGCTTCTCGATATTCAATAAACTAATAAAGATCTAAAGAATTTCACACCAGAAAATTGAAATAAAAGGGCTACGGAAGGAACATGGCTGCCAAATCAATCGGTTTGCTCAACTTCTTTAGTAGTTACGGACATTTATTTCCTATAGACCATTAGGATTGAGGAGTAACTACCGACCTGTAACTTTTAATGGGTTTTGCTACAAAATCCAGGATCGGGCCTACAATATCGTATAATGTAATACTAAATATTGATAGTACCCGCGTTTTAATATGAGACATGGCTCCTCAATCCATGCGTCCGGCATTTGTTACCGATATTAGAACCAAACTTATCCTAATCACACTTGTATTAACACTTTCCCATCTGGAATATGGCAACACTGCTCATTAACCTACCCCAATCAGTCAAATTGATTTGATAAGTTTTTAACTTCATTACAAAAGAATAAGGTTCATGTTCAATTGGAAATATTTGACAGTTTGGGATAGCTTGATGTGCTGGCGTCTATACTTCCTCGGCTCGGACTAACTCTATCACAGGAAGCTGTACTGCCACGAGATATGTAAATGAAAGTCTATAACTACAGCAATGTCCGATTTAGTTATAGGGTACAATAACTTGTCGCTCGCAAAGCGATTTGCAAGTCTTATGCACATTCCACCTCAACTATTAACCACCCGAATACGCGCAGCGACTTAACACTCCACACGTACTATCTAAAATCAATCCAATACACTAAACAAACGTAATTACGTGAAATACGATATCGCTATTAAATTAGCAGTTTAATGATACAATTGTATTGAATCAGTTATACCCAGAACCGTTACACATATATCAACCTGTCAAATACCGGACCAATTGCTGTGTTTAAAACGCAAAGGTGCGTTCAAACGTGTCCCCCACTTGCGCGAATTCCTATGAGCATTTCGCAACTACTGAGCGGCTATCCAACTCCGCCCTAAGATACCCACCTATTACACCGTTCGCTACCGAACAACCTTGACTATTATTTAGAGCACTGACCATTAACCAGACCGCGTAAGCATAGATACGGAGTCACCAGAGGCTGATATCTCGTCGACAGCACGAATTACATTAGCGAATTATCCTATTTTCCGTTCAGGAGCCCGGAGCGAACGGCTAACAAGCTAGCCTCATGACGTAGAAAGCGCTCCCATATTTCCTAGGCTAATAAAACCGATGATAGTCTTGGGGTGTTCTAAAAAACGAGCGCTATATCAAACGCGTGCTTGAGGTAAACTAGCTGAGTATAAATTCTAATAAGCGTTTATTCTATGCGCCTCCCGAGGCAACAATGCTCTTAATCTCGACTATTATAGCTTGGAAGTTTTAAAATCCAAGCGGTAGTTGCTTACACTTAATATTTACTTGCCTCCTACGCTCGGCCGAGTAATAAATTGCGCGGGATTGATGCCTCGACGCCAGCTTTTTAAGCTTCCGTATGTTTTAAAAATGGAATAGTGTTCGATCAGTCACGGTCCATAGATAATTCATATGCACGATGGGACATGAAATAAATCTTCCTTACTTTGAATCTCTTTGGTTTCATTTTTAAATCGTGTCTCGTGATTAGATTGGCGTGGCATTTACTGATAAGTTTGACGTTTACGAAAGAGTTTTTACTTAGCCGCGTAAGGTGCAATGTTAATGGATGCAATTAAATGTTCTTATCTTTATGTGGTGTATGGTGACCGTTTTAGAGAAAGTCTTTAATCATTAAAAGCTAGTTCAGACGGTGCAGAAGCTGAGAAATTGGCTTTTTTGACTATACGATTAAATAAACATATTTATACTGGGATACAAGGCGTCAACCATGCCTCGTCACCTTGGAACGGCTATCTAGATAGCTATAATACAGAGATAAAAGAAAGTGATCTTCCACAATACCGAAGTACCACGATCTTTTGGGTCTACATCGATATTAACAGAAGGCCGCTGTTGGTAAACATTTAAGATAATATTTTGTGCAATTCTTCTTAAAAAACAAGATGGCGGCGGTAGTTCCTATTTTGACCACGCGCCAAACGAACGTTGTAAAACTGTAACCGCCATATAAGGACATAATTATGTAACAATAACTGCAGTCAGCGGCTTCACCTGCGAGGATGTCGGAAATTATCCCAAGGGAACGCACTACTGGGATCAAAAATCCTATATGATAATCCAAATCATAAAGTACCTCCGTGCTGAATTTCATCCAGATCCGTTCAGCCATTTGAGCGTGAAGAAGTGACAAACATACATACATACACAGAAACACACATGCACACTCACAAACTTTGCCTTTATAATATTAGTGTGATTTAACTAGGAAATGCAGGAAGACGTGGCGAGACGACCTAGACGCATACTGTAAAAGCATAGATCGAAGTGGCTCAAGAGAAAGATGTCTGGAAGGATTTGGCGGAGGCCTTGGCTCAGCAGTGGGACAGTGTAGAATGAGTATAAGTATAAATTCCTCACACTCCTTTAATTTCACCAAGACAGCTAATGAAGGTAAGTCTTATACACGGTTAGATTTTTTATTTTTATTTAATACTGTATGGTAAAAAAAAATCTGCTGTTCAGTAGGTACATTTATGTTCACCTAACTCGTCAAAATGTACTGCACAGCTGATTTTTTTTCGCGACTTCAGGTTCGGTCCCACAGTAAAAGTTGCTCATTATAATAAGTACAATGACCCCTTAAGGGGATTAAAACGATTCCAAATTTAACCGTGTATAAACCCCTTCGAACAATATCCTTTCAATAAACGTTCTCACACACGTACGGTGAGCGGCGACGTAATGATGGCAGTAAGGAAGTATGAACACCTGTTCAACAATATAGTGTAAGTACCATTTCATACAGACAGGCTACGTTGTGCGAAGAATGGATATGACACTAAAGATTAAACTTCTAAAGATGAGAATGCTAAGAGGGATGTGTGGTGTTACGCGAATGGATAGAATACGTAATGAGTGTATAAGAAGTCTGAAAGTGACACCGGTGACTGAAAAGTTGTGTGGAAATCGGCTGTCATGGTATGGGCATGTTATGCGGAGGAATGAGGAAAAAGTTGTCGGGAAAGTTGTGAGTGTAAATGTGGATGGCTATACAAGTAGAGGGAGACCAAAGAAACGATGGACGGATTGTGTGAAAGATGATATGGCTAGAAAGGGAGTGACTACTGAGATGATGACTAATAGAGAAGTATGGAATAAAAAGACATGTTGTGCCGACCCCAAATAAATTGCGATAAGGGCAGGAGAATGATGATGATCACTTAAGATTAAACTTCGTTGGAGGTTTTTATGCCAGTGTTAATCAAATCAAAAGTCATGTACCTATTCAAATTAGGATCAGAATTAGCTCTTGAATCTCTGAACGTCAAAAGTGTGTAAGAGAGTCCTCCAAAACGCTCGCCCTTCACCACTTATTAGTGCTTTAGATAGAAAGAAGAAAATAATCATAAATGGTTCCAAAACAGAGGACGTTTTACAAAAAGGAGACCGAGAGACTTAAACAAAACCAGTATCAAAAACTTATTAAAACATATCACCCATCGAAATCCAAACCTCCATCACTACTGCTTAACTAACGGTGAAATTGTCACATTTGCTTCAAAGATCCGTTGAGTTGCGTAAAATGCGTAATCTAGACGGCAGTAAATCTCACTTTCCTCACTGCCTTACCATCCTCCAAGCGGTCACCCATCAAAATCCAAACCTTAAGCACTATTGCTTAATTTAGGATAAAATCGTCACGTCTGCTACCTCAAGCACTGTAGTTTAACTTAGGGTAGAATCGCCACATCTGCTATCTTCGAACATCTGTTGAGTTGCGTAATATGGCCGATGTCCTGAAGGCAGTAATTCTCACTCTCCTCACTGCCTTATAATACACACTGGATTAGATGTTGTTACCGTTTTGTACTTACGGCGTATTCATAGCCGTGGCTGGTTGTAATGGGTAATTTATTTAATACGGCTGAATTGGTACATCGAAGATTAAGAGTATACAATATTCATAGCTCAATGTGATTACAAGACAGAACTGTCGTTGATCTGTTTTTTATTACTAAATAAGTCTTACATTTTTACGAGGCAATCATTACTTTGAGGGTGCTGGGTATTTGCAGGTAAGAAGCCGGATTCATCCACTATCAGGATCTATTTATCTAAGATTGAAATACAAAAATATGAGAGCTGTCATCGACAATCGATAAAAACGGTGACCCATTTCTTATTGCAATCAAATCGATAATAAGTCAAAATCAAAAGTGTTACTTAGTAAATACCTAATCCAAGACTATAAATACGAGCACACAAACAATATCTGCCCGAGGGCAATGTGATCCCATAGCGTTCGATAAGCGATAGCATCGCGTACCACCTTGTTCAGCGCAGTCGGTTAAAAGGTCCTTACGCCATTCACTTGCACACTCGCAGCTGGTCGGGTAGACGCCGTCCAACATATTTGTATGTTGGGTATTGTTATATTGTAATATTTTTAGATTTTATATAACAGAAAAGTTAATTCCAGAAACAAAATTGTGTCAGTCATCTGCCTAGCCTTTTCCCAACAGTGTTGGGGTCGGCTTCCAGTCTAACCGGATGCAGCTGAATACCAGTATTTTATCTGGAGCGACTGCCTATCTGACCTCCACAACCCAGTAACTGGGCAAAACGATAAACGACCCTTTTTTTTTTTTTTTTAAGGCTGGGAAGTCATCCAGTGACTGCTCCCGCTCTGGGTGGAGCGGAAGGGAGTGTCAGACTCTTACTGACTAAAACCCATGCATGTTCCTGGTAAGACTGACTGTCAGATTTTCGGGCTTCTGACGACCGGTAACGACTGTCAAATATGCACAAAGCTGAGTCAGAGGCTCACGGGCAGCATAAAAACTCAGACACCAGGTTAGTCACACGAAAACGGTGAAGACGAATAAAATAAGATGTGTAGAAAGAAATAAGTGTTGATCCATGAATGGCCAGCCGAAAACACATTTAGAAGTGACAGTACTGCTGAGGACATTGCGGTATGACCAACAATTGGGCAGAAAATTCTGGTTTTGAAGAAAAGTGTAAACTAAATAAATGAACAAAAGGGGCGCCCTTTGTGTAAATTAAGTTAAAAATTGTCTGCTAACTTTTTCTACATGGATTGCATGACTGAAAGGATTAAATTTTTTCTAAAACCTAGAATAGGGTAGACAATAACGTATTGTAATATTTACTTTTTATGAACTGTGAAAACGCGGGATTTGTATGTGATTTGTGTGAAATATTGAAATGTGACGTCACATATTGTTGGAATCAAATGGAATACTTATTAACATGAAATCCAATTTTACAATTATATCGTCGCATAATATTTATTTTTAATACGAGCGGTCTTATTTCTATTTGATTTCATATTTTATTCTTGACCGTGTTAGATAGCCAATTTGCTTCCAAGTGCTTCTCCTCATTTTCCTAGTCCATAATTTCAGTTTACGTAACATTCTAACCCTATAAATCGTTTATTAGAATAATGTTCACAATACTAATCACGAGCGCGCTGATCTATCAGATAAGAGCCGATTCCGATCTCCTATGATGAATGGTCTACACCCATACTGTGTCTTTGTTAGAAATAAACTGGAAAGACCGCTACTTTTAAGCTTAAGACTGTGGTTTACCGGTTCAGAGAGCCTACCATCGTCTTTACCACATTTATTTTTTAAATTTTATGCTGTATAGAAGGTATTTATCAGGTTAAGCTATACATCAGGTTGCCGTGGCTGGCCGTGGATGGGTGACCATCTTTACATACCGAGACTTCTCTGTGCCTCGAAAAGCACGTTAAGCGGCTAGTCCCGGCTGTCATTTGTGCATCTTCGACAGTCGTTACGGGTCGTCAGGAGGTCGAAAATCTGACAGCCCATCTTAAAGGGGTATCGTATTGCCCAGTTACTGGGTTGTGGAGGTTACATAGGCAGTCGCTCCATTTAGAATATTGGTAATCAGCTGCATCTGGTTAGACTGGAAGCCGACCCCAACATAGTTGGGAAAAGACTAGGCAGATGATGATGATGCTGAATCGGAGGTATAGCACCAACTCTTTCCCACTATAAGAGCCATATTAAAATAATCATTAAAACTATAAACCTGGGTTGTCCGACTGCAGGGCAAAGGCCTCCCTTCCCTCTTTCCACTTTTTCCGGTCTACAGCGATTGTAGACCAATCCTTAAAGAAGGAGTCCAGCTCATCCCGCCATCTCGTTCTGGGCCTGCCACGCAAGTTTTCCTCTACAATAATAATACTATGCGTAGGTACTTGACAGCGATGCGGATGAGTACTTCGACGCCTAAGTGTCCTTTTTGTCTTTTTTGGGTTTATTTGTATATCATATAGTTAGTTAGATAGCCTTTTAATTTATGCGTACTTATACTTATCTGACATTATAAAAAAACCGAAGGTAAGTTCTAACTGTCTGTCTGTCCGTTTGTCTATCTGTGTGAATGTATGTTTCACGGCAAATCTGCTGAGCCGTTTGTGATGTGGATGATCTGAAGCCTCTGGAAGGACATAGGATACTTTTACCAACACACCGCGCGGGTGAAGCCAAGGTCGAAAGCTAGTACTGCTATAATTGGTGGTTTGCCCAGAAGGAACCAGTTAGTGAGGTTTAGGCAGGTTGAAGAATAAAGAGGACTGAGGATGTAAGTAAGATAGCATCCCCAGAAAGACCAGTCAAACCATAGTAATAAAACAACCCATGCCTAATTGCGGGATTGTCCGATAGGGTTTCCCCAGAACATAAAGGGCTAAGGCTGACTAAAATCGATTCTTGTTCCTCAAGAATGGATTTTAGTCAGAAGATTCTGTCACTCCGTTCCATGTTTACATGTTAATTATTTTATAATTAAGTTTAATAAAGTTTTTGATACATCTCAGAACCTTGGGGGCCTGGTCTTTTTGAAGGCGTACGAGGTGACGGAACCAACTCACAAAGCCCTTTAGACGTTTTTTTTATGACATTATAATTCATAATAGTTATACACGTATCGGTACACATCCCAACAAGAATAGCTGATGCGTCTTGCCCCAGAGACACTGCTCTACAACCGTCATTATAATGTTCTAAATCATATTGATATCATATCTGTATCATATTCTTTGATTTAAGGGCTCATAAGTAGATCTATTACTTTATTACCAGCCACACGGTAAACAGTGGTGGTACCCAATAAATTGTACAACAAACACAGTGCATGTCTTATCACGTGATCTGGTATCTGGTATCGGTATCGCGGTATCTTACATGATTCGTTTGGACACGCCTAATGTGCCGTGACGCCGCTGATAAATTGCTGTGGTATGGTGTTGGGTTTGCTCCCGTCTGGTGCTTTCTTTATTTGGGGCGATTTTGACGCGTTTACTTCAAATTTTCTAGATATACCTTATTGAGCTTACTAACTTTGAAGTCTTCTTTATAATAACAGCATGATACAGAAAGTTAAGTCAGATTTAAAAATACATACAAATATATATATCTGGTTACCTTTTAGTCTTAAGTGTAAATTATTAATTAACCCGTTGCATTTGTTACTTCTCATCATCACTAATCATATTTTCTGTCGAAAGAGACTGGATCCTGCGACACAGGGTATCCTAGTGCGGGATCCAGTGTCACACTTAAACCCTGTAACCCTTCTTTATGAGTCAATAAATTATTATTATTATTATTTCTTTTGTATACATTTATGTATCTCGGTGTTGCACCGGGCTTATGGGGTAGTACGGGCCGAAGCCAAGTGCTACCCCTGGTAATTTGTTATATTATGATGTGATGAAGGTGTGGGCGGATTTTGTGATGGTGATAGTGAGTGTGTCTGTACATGAGCCTGTGTTCGTGCGGTGGTTGCTGCATACGTATGTGCGGTGACCACAGAAGATTCGTTGTCATTATGCAGAAACTTTCTCACGATCCTGCAAGTATTAAATATTGCAGCTTTTTGAAGAGTCTGATAGGTGTAGGATGGAACATCGAGTGTTTTTAAAGATTGGTGGAGTTGTTTAGGTATTACGCCTGTTGTTGACAATACTATAGGAACTATGTTTACATTACTAAGCCTCCACATTCGGCTGATTTCTATTTTAAGGTCTGTATATTTTGAGAGTTTTTCTGCTATAGTATTCTGTAGATTGTGTGTATTCGGAACGGCTATATCAATGATTTGTGCGGTTTTGTTAATTTTATCTAATAATGTGATGTCTGGTCTATTGTAGTGGGTTGTTTTGTCGGTGAGTATAGCTCGGTCAAAGTACAGCTTGTGAGTGGAGTTTTCGAGAACAGTCTCAGGTTGATACTTATAATACGCTACAGGTGGTGTGGGAATTAATTTATATTTTATGGCTAATTTTTGGTGGATTATATTTGCTATCTGGTCATGTCTGTGTTTGTAATCAGTCTGGACTATTGCTTTACACGCACCCGTGATGTGTTGAATGGTTTCGGAGGAACTATTGCATCGTCTACATCGATCTACTGTTTGTGGAACTCGCATTATGTGCTTCTGGTAATTGCGAGTCTCTATTACCTGGTCCTGAATCGCTATAATGAACCCTTCTGTCTCAGGGAACAGTTCTCCACGTCTTAACCATTCGTTCGACGCTAACTTGTCGACGTTAGGTTGATTAAGGTCGTGTCGGTGTCTACCATGTAGTGACTTTTGTGTCCATTCTGCGATTTTGGTCTGTCGGTCAGTCTGTTGTTCATTACTCTGGGTGGTCTTTTCAAACATATTTAAAGGGGTAAGTTTTTTATCATTAAACGCTATTGCTTTATGTAGGGTTGAAGTCAGACTTTTAGTATTAAAGTACGTTCTTAAGATAGTTATTTGCTTATTATGTAGGTTACAGATATCTATAATTCCCCTGCCACCTTCGTTCCTTGGCAGCGTGAGCCTCTGTACACATGACCTAGGATGGTGCCTTCTGTATTTGGGTCAGAGTGGTGTTGATAATCCGCTGCAAATGTATGAGTTCGGTCTTGTTCCAATTTATGATACCAAACGAATAAGTAAGAACAGGGATAGCATAAGTGTTAATGGCTTTTATAGTGTTTCGGGCGTTTATTTGTGTATTACATATTGTTTTTAACCTATGTTTAAACTGTTTAATCAGTGTAGCTTTAATTTCTTTATGAAGAATCTGTCTAGCCTGTATGTAACCTAAATATTTGTACGTACCGTTTTCATCTAATGATTCTATGGTGTCTCCTGTCTGCATGTTGTATGAATGTGAATAAATTTTTCCCGCTTTAATTGAATTAATTTTACATTTGTCAATGTCAAACTCCATATTTATATCATTTGAACATTGTTCAGTAGTACTAGCTAATTCATGTAAGTCGTCTAGTGATGATGCGTACAATTTAATGTCATCCATATAAAGCAGGTGGTTAATTTTACAACGTTGCTGGTCAGTCTGTATGTTAGTCGTTGTATCATTATACTGGAGTTGATACCCGGGCTTTAAAGAACGAAGTTTATTTGAGAGTGGATTTAATGCGAGACAGAACCACAATGGGCTGAGTGAGTCTCCTTGGAATATACCTCGCTGGATTTTAATATGTTCTGTCTCCATTATTCCTACGGATGTGTTCAGGTGTAATCGCGTATGCCATTTATCTATTAAATTTCCTAAAAAGTTAATAAGTTGTGGATGTATCTTGTATAAATTCAAAACTTTAAGTAACCACGAGTGAGGGACTGAATCATATGCTTTTCTATAATCAATATACATAGAGCACAAATCCTTCTTGGTACGTTGGGCTTGTTTAAGTATTACTGCATCTATTGTTAACTGTTCTTTACAACCTTGACTGAACTTCCTGCACCCCTTCTGTTCTTCTGTTAATATCCGTTGTTTTTCAAGGTGTTTGTATATGATGTGAGTAATACACGATGTGATTATCTTGTATATGGTTTGCAGGCAGGTAATTGGTCTATATTTTGCTGGATTAGATGTGTCGTTAGGGTCTTTCGGGAGCATGTAAGTCTTTCCTTCTGTAATGTATGCCGGGATAATTGTTGGGTCTTTTATAAAATCGTTAATAAAGTTGCAGAGATGTGGGTGTATGTATGTAAATTTTTTGTACCAATAGTTGTGTATGTGATCAGAGCCTGGTGCTTTCCAATTGTGGATCTTTTTAAGGACATCGTGGAAAGTTTTATTATTTATTAATAAATTGACATTGACACATATATATTCACTTTATTCTACCACTAATACCTTCTTCATTTTCTTTTCACTCGTTGAATTGTAATTAATTTTTACTTCAGTTACATAATACAACACTTTTAAAGACACCTACATGACAATTATTTTACTTTTTTTAAAGTTTCAATGTTTCTGGATACACATAAATAGGATTGTAATTCAAAAAGTCTTTTAAGTAAGTAAGTATTTATTTGCATGCAACATGGTATTAACTATACATGCAGGTGTTACAATAAAAATCTTACATGTTTTGCCAGAATTGTACTTAGCATGCATAATGTTCACTTAATAACATGACCATAACGACATGAGAATGTGTTATCCATAAATTCTTTAACACTATAACTCGTGAACACTTTAATTCAAGAACTAATTTCTCAACAAAAAAGTCACCATACAGTAGCCAACCAAAGCTGCGTGCGTGCGCGTGCGGTTGCCTCTGTATATTTAAAACTATTTAATCACTTATACTGTGTTCCATATGCATTACTTACACATGGTGTCCTATTACTTAGACTTTATAGTGTTTAGAAATGTGAGGCAGTTGAAATATTGCAATGAAGTATCTCTAGAAATTCATAAAAGTCAATTTATTTCAAATAGGCAAGTGAAAGGCACTTTTGAACGTCAAAATTAACACAAAAATATAATTGATTGTAGTTGCCCTTCCAAAAGGTAGTTTCGTATGGAGGAGAATGGGCAATAAACTCCACCGTTACTGTTTTTACAATGTTTTGTATACTGAACCCGAGTCATACATACATATATTCAGAATGCCACCTGCTACAATCATCTGGTCATAACCCGACGTGCGAGTACGTAGCGTGTGAGTACTGCGCACCTGACATTTACGTGACATATACGTAACAAGCAAGCGCATGCCCTGTACGCCAACGACACAAATATGTGACAATGAAATGTACTCATTACTTTTGTGTGTGTTCATATAGATATCTTAAAAATAGAATCTCTCGTTCGTATTTAATGATATGAAACAAATTAAAACACACCATGGATATTGGGAAATTCATGGTAACAAGAAGAAATAAATTTGTAGCTTGGCATGGAGGGCACGCGCGTGCATTTTTGCTCTGGCGTTCAAAAGGTTAAAATAACTCCAAACACACTGTATTGTCAACAGTGACCACACAATGCGAAGACTGCGGACAGTCCATCCGTCAAGTACACTACCTGAATTCCTGGGACACTACCCACATGCTTCCCTGACGGTGTTTAATGGTCACCCTACACCCGCTGTGCGATCATTTGTCAGCATGCGTGGACAATATTTGAGTGACCAGTACCAAAATTCATGTGTGACTCTTTCGTTTCATAGAATAGGGTTGAGAATACAATGTTTTGTGGTTTTGGAAGTGTAGACGTAAAGTTGTAGTTTTATAAAAACGCCATTTTGTTTGTGATATATGTATGAAATTAAAATGAATAGGATTAAAATGTATCAGTCTTTGGTTACTAATGATGAAATGGTATGTGACTTCTTTGCTACTGCTAAATTGCCGCTATATAATATACTTGACGTCAGTACTCCGAGGTCAATAGCTTTTTTCATACTACGTAATAAATCAATCTTCCTAGCCGTTTCCAAACGTTGTTGGGGTCTTAGAGTCTAACCGGATGCAGCTGAATACCAGTATTTCACATGGAGCGAATGCCTATCTGTCCTCCACAACCCGGTCAGTTTCAAGGCAATACAATACCCCTTGGTAAGACTGGCTGTCAGATTTTCGAGCTTCTGACTACCCATAACGACTGTCAAAGATCAACGAATTACAGCCGGGACCTAAGGCTTAAAGTGCCTTCCGAGGCACGGAGGAGTTTCGTTATGTAAAGATGGTCACCCATCCACGGCCAGCCTCGGAAACCGTAGCTTAACCTGATATATATATATATCTCATAAACAGCGTAATAAGTACGGAACGATACATACTACGTAGTAATCAATCCGAAATAAATGATCAATTTTGCACTGTTACTCTCTCCCAAAATAAGGCGTTCGTTCTTATAATATTACTTCTATTGTCAGCCTCATAATACACAATTACTGCTTTGCTGGTCTAGTGATCTCAAGCGCCACTGCTAAACACAAGGTCCTGGGTTCGATTCTAGAGTCGGACAAATTGTTACTTGGTTTTTCCGTCTCGAATTTCTAGCAACCCAGAGTCTGAATTTGTACCCAGTTGATAGCAATAGGCTCTTTAATTGATGGGACATAAACATAATGACTGACGAATTGTGGGCGAACGGTACACCTCTGCTTAACCCTTCGACAAATACAGAAAATAACTTCATTATCTTTCGTTTTACTCTTTCTATCCGAGTGCGGTGAAGTCCAAAGGAAAGGTACTAGTTTTAACCTGTATGCATAATTATATAATTATGATTAAAAACAGTACAGCAGTGATAGCCTAGTGGTGAGACCGTCGGACCGACAAATCAAATGTCTCGAGTTCGAACCCAAGGCACACACTTTCATTAAAATCGGTAAAGGACTAAATATCAGTGAAGGAAAACATTGTGAGGAAACCAGCATGTCTGAGAGATATTACTCAACAGCATGTGAAGCTAAGTCAGAGGCCCATGGGCAGCATAAAAACTCTGACACAAGGTTAGTCATTTACCACACGAAAAGAAAGAAGATGATTAAAAACATATAAGATATGATAATTGTTTCGTAATTTTGATTCTATATGTATCTAAGACAGGAAACAACAACAACACAGCATTGATTAACACAAAGCCTTAAACCAAGGTCAGCTCTAGTTAACTCCAAAACACTCAATGGTTCATGACTCAAAATAATTCAGGCTCTGTGCCGTCAGGCAGGGAGTTCATTTGCATATTTCAGTGGAACTTCCAGTAACACTGATTTACATAACTCATGTTTGTAAGCTCCACTGAATCGGCAGTAATCTTGGATTCGGGGTGCCTTTGTATGTTTCTTTTTCTGGTGTCTCATTTGGTTAGATTTTTTTTTGGAATGATCAAATTTTGAACACTCTGTATATACGGTCTGTGCGTGGATTACTTTCCTTTGTATCTTCTGTAGCTGTTAACACTTACAACAGCAATGGCTTCCATTTTGACAGCTCAACAACATTCATTACGTTGTTCACGAACCATCATCAGACAATTTTTTCGAACATATGAAGCAATGGTCTAGCAATATGCTTCAAAATCATTTACATTATGATTGTTACGAAATAAGGGTGAAGGTTTGAATAATTAATACCTAATATTGAAGTTGGACAAGCAAGTCAAAATGTGAGTAGGTTGGTGTAAGATTGCGCGGGCGATAAGATTGCGCATACGTGTTTACAAGACATCCGCGTGACACTTGTAGCCAACTTCAGTGGTGTTTTGATTGAATAGTATGCCGGCACACGCTCCGCAAAAATAATTGAGATACGAGGGAAAACGGCACGTCCAGGTGAGTTCAAAGTTTTTACAGCACTTTGATCTAATTTTTTGACATATTGCAAGTATAACTGATAAAAACCCTGTAGTATATACACTGTTTTGTTGATTGTTTCACTTGTGTTTAGCTTCGAAATATCGATGAGAGACAACGTAGTTCATTAATTTTCTAAGAGATGGCAGTAGTATGCGAATCATTGCGTTGAATGCCAACTGTGTAAGTTTGCGCATGTAGAGGATGGATAAGATTGCGCGCGCAGACTTACACATTGATGTTGAATATTTAATTTATATTTAATGAAAATTATTTATCCAATCATTTTAAACCGCACTTTACTAAGTAAAATCCTATAAAAAAGTCTTTTTTATAGGATGTCACGAAGACCACGCAAAACTGCCCGTGAAGTTTGTTCACCTTCTATCATCGAGGATGCTCGTAAGCGTATCGATAAAGGGGAAAGCAAGAGACAAGTTGCTTTGCTTGTGGGGTAGAAAGCTTTAGATCAACTGGAATATGGCCGTGAAATCCAGATGTTTTCACAGACGCTGATTTTATGGCAAGCACTGTCACTGAACGAGAGCAACCAGAGAATAGCAACGCTATTGAAATCGATAATAACGACTTTCCTGCAGATAACCCGGTAGAAGCACCAGTGAAAGCTGTGTGTATGGCAAGTGATTTTTCTCAAACTCCAAAAGTCGATTTGCTAGAAAATACGGTTGATTGTACGAGCATTTCACAAGGTCCAGCAATATCTTCTGTGGAATCTGTGAAAGCGTCGTATAACCAGGTCACGACTGTCTTATCCAAGGATGCCCTGATATGTTCATCTCAGATTCCATCACCCTCTCAAAGCTCTGGAAAAAAGACATACGAAAATAACGTAGGCGCACAGATGAGCCCTTCACTTGAAGACATTGTCCCCATTCCAAGGTCTAAGTTGAAGAGAGGTTCTAACCGGAAGCACAAACAAGCCGAGGTTATAAGCAGTTCACCCTATAAGAACCAGTTGGAAGAAAAACAGAAGCCTGACCCAAATACTAACACAAAGAGAAACGCCTTTTTAGGGTTTAAAAAACCAAAGTCATTACCAAAACAGAAAATATGGAGGTGTGGAGGATGCAATGAAGTCTACAGAGAACCTATTGTTGAAAATTGGATCGAGTGCGATACGTGCCTGGTGTGGTGGCACGAAAAATGTACTGATTATTTAGGTTTTGGCGCATTTAAATGTGATTTATGCACGTAATTTGCCATTCTAAAATAATGCGCAATCTTATCGCCTTCTATGCGCAACTTTACACACTGGGGTGTATAAAGTTGCGCAAGTCCCGGCATCGGTCTTTTTGTTAATTAAAGTTAAATTGATTAAATTTGCTTTATAAATAATATTAAAAGTTGTTGCCAATTATTTTTTAATTTAATTATAATAAATAACCCTTTGATTTATCCATATGTTTTGTTTTTATGGTCCAATTATTAAAAACTGCGCAAACTTGAAATATGTTTGTTGTTCTCGAGTGGAACGCTTGAACCTTGACAGTAGCGTTGTCTTTATAGCAATATACTGGGAGGATAAAACAATTGGCTTAAGTGTCTGCACAAAGTTATTCACACATAATTATATCTTTACAAAAATAAAAATGTGGAACTCCTACCTGCTTTAGGTACCGTGTGATGCTATGAAACTGAAAAGTGAAAACTATTTCGCAGTTCAAGAGGGCAACTCATTCACTCAGAAACAAACTGTAAACTGAAATAAACTAATAGAATAAAAACCGGACGAAAATTCCGGTTCATTAATAATTCGCGAAGAAAAAGAGTAACTATCAAAGTTTCATCGTCGGCCGTCGGATGTGGCTTTATAACTCACATTTTTTCCGTCCTTAATCCTTAACGGAGCTCATTTAGCCGAGTTTTAATCTCAGTCTCACCTCATTACCGGATCCCAAATACTCGGAATAGCCAATTCCACCATTAATTACAAGCCCAGGCTCCCTTACCCTTCCTTTTTGGAGTAAAAATAAATTATAACTCATTTATCGTTAGAGCCGAGACGCCCGCGACGGAGGCATTGAAATAAATAGCCGTCACGTTGGCGCACACAGCAGTAACGTGAACCCGTGAAACGACGTCACGTTAACGTGAACAGGGGGGAGGCCCCGCCCAGCGGCTGCGCACTGCACCACACACGCCCATGTGTCGCACGTACGCCGTCACGTAACTGGGGCACATACATGAGTATGTCTGCCACATGCTCGGTGGGCGTGCGCTGCGGTGGGCGTGTCACATGTGGCATGTGTCAGTAAATGGGTGGAGATAGGCTCACGTTAAAAGGGAAATAGCCGGTCGCGTTCGAGTGTTGACGACCTTATGTGCGCACGGGCGGCATGCGTGTGACGTCACATGTCACGCCCGACCTCGCTCACCAACCGCTGACGTCCACAGATAACTTCACCGACCAAGGAAATAGTAATAAACGCCGCCGGCGCTGGAAATTAAACAGACGGGCGGGAGTAAAAAAAGAAAATAATATTCCCACCTGCGTCCGCAATTATCGGCGCAAACCGCGGAAAATTGCGAGGCGAACGCCAAACTGACACTCGTGGAACTTCCTCAAAATAAAACTTTGGAGAAGTTCAACCGGAAAAGAAAGAAAACGCGAAAATAAAAAAGCCATTGACTCCGCAGTCCGGCCCCGAAAGTTTTAGACGCCTTTTTAAACATTCCCGCGGATGAAATCACGAGCGGAGGGATTTTTTTTATCGCCAGAAGGATTTGCAGTGCTCGTTTCTGTCAACTAATTAGAGTTTGCTCTCGAAAATAAAATTAATTGCAAATACTGACGTTATCAAAATGTCACTCGAGTTGTGGCTTGCGACATAGTAATTGGTCGCGGTTGAAAGGTTGCCCGATGCCTTCGCTTTCCTTTTGCGAAGGTATTCAAAGAGCATAAATACTTAGAAGAGTTTGTAGCGGAGCGAGCATAAGAAACAATATGGCAGAGAGTAACGTCGGATCAATAATATATAGGCTAAGAAAACGCGGGCACAGAGCAGTTAAGAATCCGAAGCACCCGTACATAGACGAGAACGAAAACAAATCAGTGCCGGGAGGCGAAAATTGAGCACGTACCCGTTCCGGCTAATTTTATTTTGCAATTACACCCCCTCCCGTGCCCGTCCTACGACCTCACCCCCCTGGCTCCGCTAATACAACATTCTTGGCGACAGCCAGTTTTTGGGACAGAGGCTGTGGTGGGAATCTTATGATAAAATTATACTGGAAAAGTGTTGTGGAGGCAAACGTTTAGATAGATTTGTGGTTAAGACCGGTTGTTAGTTGAAAATTATTGAAAGGACTGCCTTCTTTGCTTTTCTTGGGTGTTTACCCGTTATACGTATCTTGACCTAAATGAAAACAGTTACTGAAATGACGCACTATTTATGCGCATTCACAATTAAATTAAAGAAAATGTAAACAAGGGCTAATATCGCGTCTTATTAACTTGCAATCTTTTGTTCTTGCGTTCTGCGTTTCGTATTACTCTTGACCGGGTGTAACAGTATCTGGCCAGTTAGAATGTTCACCGTAGCTGCCAGAACGCAGAACGCATTCTACTTTCAAAGTTTGCTGAGCATTCCTTTTTATATTTGAAAAATCCATAATAGTTTTTATAATACTTTTTATTTCGCGAAAACAAAATGTATTCTTAAACCTTTATTTTTACACACTTCAAAAGTTTCTCAAGAAAAAGATCATTTTTCATTTAAATGATAATGATATACCACCAAAATATTCATTAAAAATCTAGAAGAGGAAATTCTCAATCTACGCATACAAAGTCTCTGTAGGCTATTACTCTGCACCCCCCTGTGTAAAAAGGTTGTAAGAAGACGGCGGACACCCCCGTCTAAGGGAGGTGATCGCCCCCACAACCCTTTCGCTTTTACCCCCGCTGGACAGGGTGATGTTTTGTGAAGAAAATATATCGACGAAGAAAAAAATGGTTTCTTAAAAAAAAAGAGTAAGTGCGACAACTAAGCAGTTTGTGTCAAATTGTCGTGGATACAACACTGTTGTATCCTGTATGTATATCCTTCTTTAGGTGAACATACATATATATGTATGTTCACCTAAAGAAGATAAAACACTGTTTTCACCAAAAAAAGAGGAAAAATAAAAAAGAGACATAAAATGATTTCTATTCCTTTTAAATAAGTGGGTAATATTAATAACGAGAAGAAATAGAATCATGGAAAAAAATGGCCGCTCCAAGCTCTGCCTATTTTCCAGACATAAGCAAAAAGATCATGAAATAAGTATTTTTTGATTTCCTTTAATAGATTGTATTATAAATGTAGATTCTGGTCACTATGAAATTGATAGTCATAAGGTAATAGATCCCACGCTACGCTTGCCGATACGCGGTCTCGACTCCAGGACTCGTCTGTTCCTCCGGCTATCGATCTTGCTACAAACATGGCCAGCCCACTACCACTTCAGTTTACCATATCGGTAACTCCGGTTTTTTTCCGGATATTTTTAACCAGAACGACTGGATGTACCCCCTATCTAGATGGACTGGTAGCCTTGAGAAGGTCGCTGGGACGGTCTGGATCCGGAAGGCGGAGCACAGGGTGTTGTGGCTCAGCCTGAGAGAGGCATGTGTTTAGCAGTGGACAGCGACAGGCTAACTTGATTGATTGAGGCAATAGGTTAATATGGGCTGAAGACCACCACTCACGTCAAAGCGCGTACGGGTGGGGAACCTGGTTATTTAAACTACCCCTGCTCCTGAAGGAAGGCGACCCTCGAACATGTCTTTTTCTTCCATACTTCTCTATTAGTCGTCATCTCGGTAGTCAGGCCCTTTCTAACCGTATCATCTTTCACACAGTCCATCCATCATTTCTTTGGTCTGCCTCTACTCGTATAGCTATCCCCATTCATACTCAAAACTTTCCTGACGACATTTTCCACATTACTGCGCATAACATGCTCATACCATGAGAAGTCTTTTCTCGTTTTTGGGTAAACTTGACCAGATCAGTTTTATAAGGGTTCACTGATAGTTCAAATTCCCTGCACCATGTTTCTATGATAAGTAGTGCTTGATGAGTGAGATACATGAGGTTACAGTTCGTGCCCGCCACCTTTTTCGAAACAAGAATAGCGAGGTCGCCTGCATAACCTATTGTGTAATGGTAATTGACGTTAAGCTTGCTGCTGAGGTTATTAATCACCAGATCCCGTAGGAGGAGAGACAGCACCTCTCCTTGGGAGCAGCCACTGACTCTCTTACCCAACTTCTGGTCGTCTTCTAGGCGAACTACTGCTTTGCTTAACATGTTGTTAGTCCAGTTCTTTAGTACCTGTTCCACATTTATGTCTGGAGAGAGTGCTGCTGATGCTGGAGAAGGCGGTTTGGCGAAAACTCTATCGATGTCTATGAAAATGCTTAGTAAGGTGCCTTTTTGTAGAGTCGCTTCCTCTATCTGGCTCTCCACTATATGAAGAGCAGATTCGGTAGACTTACTTGATCTTTATGCGTAATGTGTGCAGTGTAAATAATCAATCTGCCTAGCTCTTTCCTAAATTAGTTGGGGTCAGCTTCCAGTCTAACCGGATGCAGCTGAATACCAGTGTTTTACATGGAGCGACTGTAGATAGTCGACTCTGTGCCGTGTAGATAGTCATTAACAAATTCTTTGACTACCATCATACTTAGTTCTGTAAAGGTTTTTTACTTTAAAAATGTAAAGAATTTGCAAACTAATACTACCTAAATTATCTTACGTATAACGTTAGCTATCATTTTAAACTTAACTTAACCTATTTTACCATCAATTCCTCCAAAGGTTACACTTTCGCCATAATACTCAGCACTTATCGTTTCACCTCTTATGAACTTAGATTATCTTTGATGCATAGCAATTGACTCATAAGAAACAACCACTATGCTATAGTAGTCTTTGATACTTTTTGGAACCCTTTTTAAAAATCAAGCAAATAATGGCATAATTTTCAGCAACAAATTTTCTCTTTGCTAATAAAATAACGTAAAAATTGCAATGACAGCTTAAAATCTGACGTTTCAATATGCATTTTCATGACTTATGTTTCTTATTTCGAAAATCTAGCACAAAGAAATCAGTTAGTTCCTCGTACTGCTGTTTAAACAAAGCTTTAGAATTTTAGGTAGCTTTACAGAAAGTAATGGATAATTTTTTCTCAAGATCCACCCGTCCGGAGCCCATAACGAAAAGACGAAAAGAACCACACCCTGTACCCACTAAGCTTCTCGCATTTCTTCGACGCTTCTTAAAGTGTTTTACATACAACCGTCTACGGCTGTGTGCGTTCGGTAAATACTTACGCATTGATGTGTGAGTCACTACGCATTTTTCCCCACCCCCTCCAAGAAAAATACCTTACTCCGTTCCTCCACCCCTTTGATGTACCGTGCGCCCCTGGTAAAGAAGATATGAGACTTTTTCGAAAAGCTTAATTTAAATGAGTCGCCCGGGACGACTCAATGGGAATATTCCTTAATTTAAATACTATCTTGAAGGCAAAGGGGTGGGTATTTTAATTGGTATTGAATTTCGATTGAAGACTTGTTTTTTCGACTTTCGCTTGTTTTTTTTTCGTCTGTCTTAAGTTACCAAGGTTGCGTGGGGTTTTGTTGAGTATCTGCCATTGTTAAGTGGGTGTAAAAGCGTATTAGTTGGGACACTGTCGTAATTCATATTGACCATCATTTCAAAACTTGACTAATTCACGAGTAGGATAACTGTTACGATGTTAATTGGATAAAGCTTTAATTTGAGTTATTTTTCAATAATGAATCTTTGCTTTGTAAGTTTAGAGTCGTCAATAGACTGACAATATTATGACATACAGATAAAGTGTGATATCTCAATCAAGGCTTTTCAAGTCCTATCCATTAATTCGAAAGTATCTCTAAATTTAAGCAATTTTCCTCTCACAAAGTACTTTATATAATCCGGGAGGGACTTAAAAGACATTTAAATTGCTGTCAAATGGTGAAATATTGCAATACTACAATGTAAGCTAAAATTAAAGATGTAATTTAAACCACCGTCTTAACCCGTTCTCGTTAAAAAATAACACCCTTTTGAATTAAAATGTCGCCAGACATTTATAATCGTCTTCAATTTCGTACAATTTATTATGAATACCAGTTTTTTCGTACGCCTTTGCTTGTTACAAAATTATTAAGTTAAAGAAGAGATACGTCTGTCCGTGGAGTTTCTTGCCCGATCTTTTCCATAGATACCTACTGCTTTGGAATGGGCAACTAGCTTCATCTTTCTGTCTGACCGACCCCTTGACAATTCAAAAGTGCCTGTAATTGGTTTATTTGAAATAAATACTTTGAGTTTGAGTTTGAATCATCTACTAGTAAATATAAGCCGGTTTATTTTGTAACACCCCGTTTCAGCGTGAATCTTTGATGAAGTGGGCTGTCATTCGTCTCACAGTGAAAACTCTGGTGAAGTCAGCTGTCAATCGTGGCAATCCCTAGCATAAGGTGGTCTATTCTGAAAAAATCCCACCGTGAATTATCTGTGAAGTAAGCTATTATTCCTTACTTAGTGAAAACTTTGTTGAAGTTAGCTGTCAATCTTGCCAGTCCCTAGCAAAGCAGTATATTCTGTATACCTATGCGGCTAAAATGTATGTAACAACTATTTTTTTTAAAGCATAGGCATAACAACTCTCTAATATTCCCACTGCTGGGACACAGGGGTCCTTTCTGGTGGCTTCGGTGCGGGTTGCCACATGTCACCTATCTTCTAATTTTAGCTTCTGTGGCATGCATTTTTGGCTTGACTTTACTATTTGTACTTACTGTCACTTGTCACTAAAGGTTCGTTCGAAATCTGTCTGGCATTCATGCTGAAATGAAGCTTTTTGGCGCAACCGTGAGGCACACAGTATTGTTGTTAAAATATTATTATTTTTTTCACATTCTTGACGTTTCTGATTCATGTGCGTATTGTATAGGCAAGTGATAATTTCACTTGCCTAAAAAAATGATGAATGAAAACATCGTAAGGAAACCGGCATGCCTGAGAAATGTTTCTCAACAGCTAGTGAAGCTAAGTCAGAGGCCCATGGGCAGCATAAAAAGTCTGACGCCAGGTTAGTCACTAGCCACACGAAAAAGAAAGAAGATTGTCACTTTTTTATCTTGTGTTTGTACTTTATGTTTCACGAATTGTCCAGTTAAACGTTATTCTTTCTTTGATTCCTGTACGAGTCTTATTGTCTATTTTTTATTATTACTACTAGATCAGTCCCATATTTTTGCAGATATCGTATAGATATTTTGTGTGTCAGGAAATAAAACGTGCTTTGAAATCCTTTAACAACCGATGTATACCAATATTTATTGGTTGTTGGATACATTAATATAACACTAGCTTCTGCCCGCAACTTTGTCCGTGTGCACTACACTGGCTCATCGCCGCACCGAAGCCCTTCGTCCAGCATGCTTCTCACCCACCTGTTTCCCGCCATCTGTGAAAAACTGGCAGTTGACATTAGTGACAGCTAAGTCGCTCTGATATGCATGAGACATTGTTAACATTTATTATCTTTTATAATATTTAGATCTTAGATATCTTTTCTCATTTTAACGTAAAAAACATATCTGACAAACGGTAATACTGTAGATGCTTATTAGTGAAAGAATTTTCGGAACGGATAAGGAGTTCTAAAGATTACCCCCTACTTACAATCTATCAAATGCTACTTCTTTATTAAAATGCAAATATTCCGACATTTTACATAACATTTACCTCATTTAAAATCTGTCTTCTGTATACATATTTAATAACTTGTCCTGAATAAAGTTGGTCAGATTTAGTTTTTTTAAACGGGTGTGTCGAAATTTTTGAGAAAGTTTTTTTTTTGCTCATATTATTCGTTGAGGCATAAGTACCAAGTATCAAGGCTTTCCAGGAAACAACCCCTGACGGGGTGAAAAGCGGTAGTCAGTTTAACAGGCGAGGATTTTACTGCGTGACTTGATTAACCCTACTTATATTTTAGCAAAGAAAAAGAATTAGGGTCACGCGGGCGAAGCCGCGAGCAGCAGCTACTCCTCAAAATAAACGCTTCCACCAAACAAAAACTCAAACACCATTAAACTCAGACACCAGGTCAGACACTAACCACACGAAAAGAAGAAGATCGCTTCCACTGGAAAAATCAGTAGACCAATTTATAATGTCCCGTATTTCTTCAAGCAGTTTAAAACCTTTCTAATTAAAATAATTAAACCTAGAGCTAACAATGCCTACTTTTCTAAAACAAACAAAACAAAGCAAAGCAAATTCTCGCTTAGAGCAATCAATACATGTCTCAAAAACAATTTAGAGTAGAAATCTAAGATGTCCGCCAAACAAAGGGCCAAAAGCTACTCCCAAATACATCCCACTAAAGATTTATATGGATTTCAAGTTAGTTAAAAATATGTTTTAAAATAAACCAAAATAAAATGACATTGTCTCAAATCTATAGATTCAGACTTATTACTAAAATAAATTCATTAACAACAACATAGTTGGGAAAAGGCTAGGCAGATGATGATGAAATTCATTATTACATTAATTTCGTTGGTAGGACATTTATAGCTCGGACAAAATGTCTACATAAGACCTTTTTTGTAATAATTGTATTCACGAATGTGATTGATTGATTGATACCTGATACTTATTATACCTAGACTTATTGGACGAGTTCATGGCTGAGTAATAACAGTCATATGGGCCGACCCATCTGGTTAAGCTATGCTTGCCGGGGTTGGTCCGTGGTTGGGTGACCTTTTTACATAACAAGAATCCGTGGCTCGCAAAGCGTGGTAAGCCGTTGGTCCCGGCTGTCATTTGTGTATCTTTGACAGTCGTTACAGGTCGTCAGAAGCCCGAAAGTTTGACATCCAGTCTTACCAAGGGGTATCGTATGACCCAGTGATTAGGTTGTGGAGGTCAGATAGGCAGTCCCTCCATGTAATAGCTGCATCCGGTTAGACTGGAAGCCAACCCCAACATAGTTGGGAAAAGGCTAGGCAGATTGATTTATTGATCTAGACTTACTGGAACGAAAGATTTTTAAAGTGCTTGTGTTTCTCGATGTTTACACAAATAATCACCATATTTTCGTGAGAAGCCACGAACTTTGGCTAAATTTGAACAGTCACGTTTGATCTGGGTTAAGCTTCGCTGTCGAGGTCGGGCCGTGGATGGGTGGTCATGCATTACATAGTTAATCATCCAAAAAATATTAATAAAGACAAAATGGTGGATGAAACTTTTAGCTTATAAAAGCTCAATGCACTATCGCAGATCAGAGTTAATGCCAATTGTAGGTATACTATAATTTCTCTTGGGAAATATTATCTTTGGAAATATAATATCTTATGAACAATACAATACCTACAAGATCTTTAGAATCATGTTACACCAGCTTCATTGGCCATTCGTTACCAAATAAAAAAGAAAACAAAATTCTTACTTTCAAAAACTTATTTCCAATGAACAAACATAACCCCTTTTAAAATTCTATTACGTACATCCATCGTGTACGTACAGGTGGGAGTGTTTCGCACCCCTTTTTAACCCTTTCGGGGTCCAACCGTTTCTTCTTTACATTTATTTCTTATGGCCTGTTTCTTCTTCTTAAATTATAAAGCTGAGCGTGGATTCAACGGGTTTGATACTTGGTTAATTTAAGTTTTTTTTTTAAAGTATAATTTACACTTACCTACATACATAACTCACTCTTTCTTACCTGTAACGATCTTTAGATTCCCTTTTTTACTTCGTTTACGTAAATATATTTGACCATACACGCACACCTTTTGCAAGTACTACGCACCTGAAAAACATTACTAATATGGTCACAGTATATATTATACGCAAAAGTGAATGTGAAGTTACGGACAACATCCCATCTTATTTAAAAGTCACATTCAGATATCATGTCCTTCTAAAATGAAGTGTGGATTTGAAACTAAAACTTACTTTTTCTTTCTAGTAACTTGTTCTTCGAAACATAAAGTAAATACGTCGTAAACAGAAACAACGTGGTTTTTTTTATTATTTTATAACTCTAGGATTATACTCTATAAGTTAAAATAATACAAAAAGTGCTACCATATTATGTGGTTCGAGAATGTAGTAGTTTCGAAAGAAACTCATAATTAATTTATCCCGATGTGAAATCTCTCCGGTAAAACCTTTAATTGAATTAATTAAGGCCTTGATTACAATCAAAATGCCAGAAAAAACTTGTAACCCTATTTTGTATTTGATCAATCATTAGCTTATCAATAAAATAGCAGATATCTACATCAAAATTTACACATTTAAACCCTGAAAACGGTATTCCGAAACAACAAAGAAAACGGTCAAGACTGTTCGGTCGCTGTCCACCGGCAGCCGAAATGATGTTACAAAGGCGCGGAACTGGGCTAACACAAGTTTTCTATATTACAGTGCGTACCACCCCCTCCACCCCCCTATACCCTCCCCAAAAGGGTTGCGACCCACCTTTGAAGATGCGCAGAGCTTTTTCTATAATTCTCCTCTCCTAAGCGATTTGAATTTCGTTAAGTCTCGTATTTCGAGCAAAAAATAATTGTTTGAACCGATTTTCGAGTGTTTCGCTCGTTCGTTGGTATATTTCTTGTTTTTTGTGTCCGCGTTGTAAAGGTGTGTTCTGGTGTGAACGACACTTTTGAGACATGGTCTATGATGACAGACATGACTGTTACCTATACTGTCATGTGTGTCATATATTTAGTAACAGTAGTAGATGACATAGCAAGTTTTAACGACGTATGTTTACCCTTATATTATAGTGACTGCCAACAAATACCCATAATATGGCCACATCGAGCTGGTTTGATTACAGAAATTTGCATGGTCTTCTTCTTTGTTTCGTGTGATTTGTGACTAATCTGATGTCAGAGTTTTTATGCTGCCCATAGGCCTCTGACTTAGCTTCACATGCTGTTGAGAAATATCTCTCAGACATGCTGGTTTCCTCCATCTCAATTCCCTCGGGGAAGGAATTGAGACTTGGCGACGTGGTCAGCGGGATTGTCCGAAAGGGTTACCACTACGCCGGAACACAAAAAGCTAAGGAAAGAACATTGATGGGACAGTAAGAATCTGACCCTCCCTTCTGCTCCACCCAGAGTGGTCAGGCAGATGAAAATTTGCCATCCTTAAAAAAAGGGTAAGGTTATAGGTATTTAAAACTGGCTGGTGTCCGCGACTCCACGTCAATACGTGTTTCGATCCACCTCAGCTCCTCAAGAATGGCCAGCACCGCCTTGGTGTTCCTGACAATGTTACGGAAGGTATCTGGGTTACCAAAGTACTTTACCCTGAATGTTGCGACCACTGGGCAGTTCCGAAGCACTTGAGCTGCTGTCTCGTTGTCCTTCTCCCCGAACTGTCTGTGTCTCCCTAAGACAAAGAGGTGTTTATTAAATGTTTATTATGTATCACACTAACATTATAAAGGCGAAAGTTTGTGTGTACGTGTACGAGTTTGTATGTTTGTCCGTCATTCACTCTCAAACGGCAAAACCGATCTGAATGAAACTCGGCACAGAGGTAGTTTATGACCTGGATTAACACATAGGATGTTTATATCCTGGTGGTACGTCTCCTCTAGGTAATTTCCACATCCCCGCGAGTGAAACCGCTAGTTAGATTATAAAATAATCTTTCGCCAAGGATCCCCTTGCCAATACTTATACCCCTTAACAATTTTAACCAATATTTGTCAGTAAAACGCACCCTAAGCCTGACTAGGTAGAATTTTCACAAATCCTTTTACTTTACTTCGCAAGGTCGAATGATTCTGTCCACTCATTTATTTATGTTTGTTACCTTTTCGCTTTGGTTTTCATTGTCTTGCGTAATTCTGTCGCTAAGGTTAAGAAACCGTAATGAATTATTTGAAATGTTAGCTGTAGGTATTATTTATTTATTTCACTTGTTTAGTACAAGTAATTATATACGTTGACTTTCAAGTTAATCGACCCTCGAGTAAAAAATATTTCGCACAAATATTGTCCCTCTCCCAAATCACCCTATAAGTACACGGTGATTTTTAATTCACCTTTCAGGTCGTGACTCACTATGAGACCAACTCTTAAATATCGAAAAAAAAACGGATTTTTCATACAAAAGTGCAGTATTTAATTCGTGAAAATGTATGAAACAGATTTTTTTTTTCGTAGTTGGCCCCATAGTGAAAGTTTTTTATAATCATCGGTACTGTCACGTCCTGAATGGTTAATAGTGAATTAAAAATCACCGTGTATACTTTACTTAGATTAGTGCCGATTCTCGAGTCTATTAACGCAATAATGAATAAGATTTTTATAGAAACGAAATACCCTTTTTCATCTCTTTTAACTCGTTGAACGCCAACGCGGTCACCGTGTGTCCGACAAACAATAGTTTTTCTATTGTGTCTGCTGCGCGGCGGCGGTAGTGGTGAAATTAAACCCACATACTTAATTTAAAAGCCAACCTTCCGTCTTAAAATATTATAAAAATATATACAAGTATATTAAAAAGGGACTCGTTACACCAAATAAACTATTCTAAACATTTCATATCAGCACTTAAGCTACATTAATACTTCTAACAAACAAGCTGAGGTAACTAATTTGAGATAACAAGGCGACCAACAATTAACAAGACGCATCACGCATAATTCATCATTTGCCCCTACTATGATGCGTGTGAGTTTTATACGCCACGTACACGAGGCTTATTTCACAGGTGACAATTTAAAAGACAGTCTTAAATAATTTATTTCAAATAGGCACTTAAAGGCACTCTGTAACGTCAAAATTTGAGTATATAATACAGTGTGTTAGGTTAAACCAGGGACAAACTTTCAGGTTGTATAGTACCAATGAAAATCAAAAACTTTGTCCATGGGACGAACTCTGAAATATGAAAAAAAAAAATCCGTGATTTCAGGTATAGTTCCATAGTCAAAGTTGTTCATCTTCATTAGTATAGTAAGCCCAGAAAGTATGTCCCTCGTTTAACCTAACACACTGTATATGTCAACCGGATGCAGCCAAATACCAGTATTTTACACAGGTTGACTGCCTATTTGACTCTCTCTCTCTCTCTCTCTCTCAACAACCCAGTAACTGGGTAATACGATACCCCTCGGTAACACCGGATATCACACTTTCTGGCTTCTGACGGCCCGTAACGACTGTCAAAGATTCATAAATCACAGCCGGGACGGCCTTTTTTTTTTTTTTAAGGCTGGGAAATCATCCAATGACTGCTCCCGCTCTGGGTGGAGCGGAAGGGACTGTCAGACTCTTACTGACTAAAACCCATCCATGTTCCTTCCGTAGCCCTTTATGTTCCGGGGTAGCGGTAACCCTTTCGGACAATCCCGCTTACCGGGACCAACGGCCTAACGTGCTTTACGTGCTTAACGACACGGAGGAGTCTCAGTATGTAAAAATGGTCACCCGTCCACGGACCAACCCCGCAAGCGTAGCTTAACACGGTGGATCGACCTGTGCAGCTGTTAGTACTTAGCCTCCTCAAATGGACTCAAAATCGAAACGAATCGAGAGACTCGAAATCAATATTAACGATTATGTCTATCTAAAGGTACAAATCCCGTTCAACCAATAACTGAGTCCGTCGTAAACTAAACAAAGTTATTTTGTCAATCGACCTAATAAAGATACCAGGCCGAACTAACTAATATTTTGTTACCAATATGCTAATAACGCTGAATCGATGGGACAATAATGAAATAGGCAAATGCGTCATTTCACATAGAATATTTTGTATTGATTTTGAACTTTTTGTTTTTGATTTTATGGTTTATTTTTTCCTGCCAGGAAAAATTGATAGTGTTTTTTTCTGAATACTTTCTGTTTCTTAAGATGAGTAGATTTATACCTCATTTTAATGCTACTTCATCAACTGTTATTTTTGTAATACCTAACATTGATTTTAGGTATTTATTTAATACTTGAACACACTTATGTACTTAGGAGGAATAATATCATAATTTGGTTAATTTCATAGATATAAGAGATTACATGCATAACTTAACAGACTGTAATGTTTATAGGGTTAAGCAGGGGTGTAAATACCTGAGAGACTTCACCTACTAAATGTAGTGACCGTACACTTTGATTAATTTAGATTTATCAACATTCGTAACTTACTTATTCATAAAAAAGTGTCACCGTCGGACTGCCTATAGTCCTCATAGGTCTCGAATTCGAACCGAAACCACGCATCTCTGACTTTTCGGATTTATGTGCGTATCATTTGCTTAAAAAACAGTGAAGGAAAAAAATTATGGGGAAACCGGACGTAGGTATTGCTCAACAGCCTGTGAAGTTAAGTCAGAGGTCCATGCGCAGCATAAAAACTTAGACACCAGGTTAGTCACTAACCACACAAAAAAGAAAGAAAGATCGGAATGGTTATTAAAAATAAGAGACCCTTAAAAGTGCTTCCACCATCAGTAGTTACAGTAACCAACTCTTTTCTGTATATTTTTTCTACCATTGCTTTTCTATTACTTCAACTGAGTGAAGAAAACAAACTTAATTACCTGCATGAAACGACAATACTCCGTCAGAACAATAGTAGGGGCTCATCTCGCGAAGATACGCGATAGAACACGCGTGTCCCGGACAATCGTTTAAGGAAGTGCTTGTTTAGCATGGAGTAGCATTTTACAAGGGTGCTTGATAAAGAGAAGGAAGGTCAGCCATCTTGTTTAGGTGATGTGTTAGATAACAATGTGGGTTATTCATTTTTGTATCCTGTTTTTGGTAACGCTGACGATTTTAAGAAAGAAAAGAAAAAAATTAATTATTTTCTGGAAATACACTGTGAAATTATGCATAATATTCAGGGCTCTGTTACTTTATGGCACTGCATTTCAAATTGGCACAGGATTAAAAAAACTATGCCTTTTGTTAACTGCTAACTTAGTGCTGATAATGGCCTGTCAAGTTGATGTTAGTATGATAGAACCAATTTCACGTAATTCATCTTCAATTTATCGTGTTTAGTTTTTTTTTATTCGTATCTTGTTGGATATATTATAGTACTGGAATTACTTGTTCAATAATTTCAAATTAAGTAATGGTGACATAAGTGCTTCTTCTCTTTTCACCTGACTTTTTCTGCTTGTGTATAGCATATTCATTATATAATGCTACCACTGCTAGGAAAAAGGCTTCGTCTCTTGGAGAAGGAGTGAGTGAGTCCAATGGGGGTTTGTACATGTCACATATCTTCGAATTTTTGGTTCCAAAACCGCCCGAATCTTTCTCTGTTTTGAGCATATGCAATCAACGTTATTCTATGGGACTTAAAACTGTTTAATAAGCTAATAATGATGCTGTTTTAATGTCTAGTTTCATTAAGCCGTCTCCACACTACACAGCAGTGAGACAGTCCCAACGATCTGTCTTCCTCAGAGCTGTCAGCGGCACCTATGTGCATGAGGCACGTTGTGCGCCCCGTGTGTGCTCGCCTTTATTATTGTTATCGTCGTTTATTTTGTTAATGTATTTAGAGGTTGTCTTATTTTTTGTTTTACCTTGATTAGAAGGTAGTTTATATTCGTTTTTTGACATAGGGTAAGAGATGGCTGTTGTCATCATTCGTCTGCCCTTTTCTGAATTTATTTGGGGTTAACGCAACGTGTTTTTTTCTTTCATACTTCTCTATTAGTCGTCATCTCGGCTCTCACTCCCTTTCCAGCTATATCATCGTCCGTACAGTTCATTCATTGTTTCTTTAGTCTTCTCCTTCTCGTAGAGCCATCCACATTTTTACTTCAAACTTTCCCACAACATTTCCATTATTCCTCCACATCACATGACTATACCATGTCAATCGATTTTCACAAAATTTTCATTGAAAAGTAATGTTTTTCGGACTTCCACTTATACCGACTCTTTCTGGACTGTGGTCAGTTAAATTATTTATTTTTATGTAAGTACTTAGATGTATATTTAGATTTAAAGTAGAAACCAAATGTTTTGAAACGAGCGCTATTCCTGCCGACAAACTGTTACGCAGTTTGGCAGGTTTAAAAAAAAAAAAAAAGGTGTAAAGTGTTTGGTCCAAATAAATTATAAATTATTAATTATTATTATTAAAAACCTCATTGAGAAAACGCTTTAGTGTAAAATACTCCGAATATCTGATTTTCTCTTAAATAACGATGCTATTATGGTAATCATAATGTAATACATGTTGTCTCACTATACAGTGTAAGACTCAGTTTTTACGTTCTTGATAACTTTCAAACAAATTGGGAAAAATTAACTAGAGTACGTACTTAATGGAATTTCGGTAACGGAAATACCCTTTATGGCACTCGAAGAGCATTCTATACCTAATTTAATTCAGTTCCGCTTTTACAATATAGTGTTTATTTGTTATTTATAACATTACACAAAAATTATACGTGTATTATAAGGAAAAGATTACGTTTATTAAGGAAAATGTAAGTACAATGTGAAGGTAGACCCATGTCAAGAATAAAATTGAATCCGGTATTTTGGTAATTATTTTATTTAACACGTATAAACACATAAACATAACGCCTTGTTTCCCCGAAGGATTGGGTAGGGATGTACATTTAGTACACCAAAATTTTGACAGTTACCTATGTTTAAGTCCCATGTACCACTGTTCTTGTGGTTTTTTCCTTGATAGTTCCCTTTAAATCTGGATTGGTTGAGTAAATATCTGTTCGACTTACCTACGCACTAACGCATTGTTTGTATAAAGAGTGAGTCTTTCTTCTCAAAACTTTTGTATGCTTCAGACTTCATACAAAAAAATTATGACTTCAATAACTAGTAATGAATATGATCCTAATGCCATTATAACAGTTCTTATAGGTAATAGTTTTAATATTAAAACATATGACATTGCTGATAGTGTCACTGAACTATTAAAGTTAAATTGTAAGAAAATTATTCTGTGTGCTTTTCCCTACTTTGAGCACTTGTCAAACAGGCAGAACAATAACATTCACAAGTTAAATAATTACATGCACTTCTTAGTGAGTCACCATAGTGACAAGTTTATATTTTTTGACACCAACATTTTTGTTGAGAAATTAAGGTCGACTAGGGATACTGTGTATCTGCCCATCAGTTTTAGACGTCAAATAGCTTGGCTATTAGCTTTTAATATTAACCCAGACATAAGTAATATGTCGAAGTCATATTTAATTAGCACCACAATTAGTAATAGTACTAATGTTAATGTGGTTAGCTCACATTCTTTGTAGTTTGTAAGACAACAGGAGATACCACTAACAGTATAGTTTCGCTTAATAACAAAAAGGTATCTTCTAGCTCCAAAAATAACTGTAAAAAAGGGGCTAAGCAGAAATCCTTGACATTATTTCATCAAAATATTCAAGGTTTTTCTTCCAAACAATTAGAGATTGAATTGTTTTTAGAAAAAACAATGTATGACATTATTTGTTTTACTGAGCACTGGTTAAAAGATTACGAAATGTTGATTAATTACGAGAATTATAGTTTGGCCAGTTGCTTTAACCGCAAATCAATGCTGCGTGGTGGTTCACTAATCCTAATCAAAAATTGTATTAAATCAAAAACTCGTGAGGACATAGTTGAACTATCAGTTGAGCATAGCATTGAATTGTCTTGTGTTGAGCTGGATAAGCATGTTATAGTGTGCGTTTACAGACCCCCTAATTATCAGAACTACTCAATATTTGAGGCAGTAATGGAAGATGTTCTGGCAAAACTTGCTTCCAGTAATAAATCAGTAGTTATCTGTGGTGACTTTAACATTAATATTTTAGAAAATAATTCAAACACGAGTAGACTATTAAATTTGTTTAAATCATTCAATTTGTCAAATGTGTTTGTAGAACCCACCCGAATAACTATGTCTACTGCTACTTGCATTGATAATGTTTTTTGTTGCTGCGACTATTTAGATAAAGCTATCGTTAATTATCTCCCTTCCGATCACAGTGGTCAAACTGTAACTTTTGAGTCCAACACACCAATACAAAAAATCCAAATACAATCCAGACCCATAACAACTGTTAATTTAAATAAATTTAATATCGCCTTAAATTGTAAGTTAAGTGCTCAAGCACTTTCTTTAAAAAATATAAATATTTTGTATAAGGAATTCTTTACGGTAGTGCAAAACGAGTTTAATAATTGTTTTAAGAAGACCACTAAAACTATAAATCCTAAATTTTTATTTAGTGACTGGGCCACTAAAGGACTCAGGAAAAGTAGGGAAAGACTTTTCGAGCTTTATGGCCTTAAGCCTTTTATTAACACAGAATGTTTTAATAAGTATGTTGCTACCTACTCAAAAATTTTTAAGAACACTTGTAAAGCAGCTAAAGCCAAATACATTAGCAACAAGGTAAAATCAGCTGAAAATAAAATAAAGACGGTTTGGAAAATTATCAATAATGAAACGAACAGAAACAAAAGGCATAGCTCTAGCAAAGAAGTTGCTCAAGAATTTGTAAATTTCTTTACCAGTATTCCACTAAAAACTACTGAAACCTTAAATTCATCGCCTTCCCTCTCTTTTGATTTACTAAAGGCGAACGTTTCAGCCTGCTTAATTGAATTCAACTTTAAGCATATTAACCCCATAACAGTAATTAAAACTTTTAAACAAATCAAAATAAAATTAACCGAAGATCTTTGGGGAATGTCTACTAAAGTCTGCACCTCGATCATTGAGACAATAGCACCTTACTTAGCCTTAATATTTAATTTATGTGTGGATCAAGGCATCTTCCCGGATTTAATGAAATACAGCAAGGTAATACCACTTTTCAAATCCGGGGACAATAAAGATACCAATAATTATAGACCCGTATCCGTGCTGCCGGTTTTCAGCAAGATCTTTGAAAAGATAATGCTTAACCAAATGCTTAATCATTTTTACACTAATAAAATCCTTAACGATCAACAGTATGGTTTCACCAAAGGACGTTGTACAACTGACGCCGGTGTGACCTTATTAAAACACATTTTCAATGCGTGGGAAGAGGCTCAAGATGCCATAGGAATCTTTTGTGACCTCTCCAAGGCATTTGATTGCGTTGATCACGAAACCTTGCTGTTGAAGCTAGAGCATTACGGACTTGGAAAACTTGCGCTTAGTTTAGTAAAATCTTATTTAAATGACAGACAACAGCAAGTTCAAATAAAAGGTGTCAATTCACTCGGTTTAAAAGTAAAAATGGGTGTGCCACAAGGTTCAATATTGGGTCCTTTCCTCTTTTTAGTATATATTAATGATCTTCTCCATTTATTAAAAAAACAACCGCAAATGGTGTTATTTGCTGACGACACTTCTTTAATTTTTAAGATAGATAGACGTGCTAAAAATTTTGACGACGTAAATAACGCCCTACTGCAGGTCCAGAATTGGTTCACTGTAAATAATTTAGTATTAAATGGAAAAAAAACTAAGTGCATTAGATTTTCTTTACCAAATGTAAAAAGTAGTGATTGTGAGATAGTATTGAATCAAGAGAAACTAGAATTTGTCGATAAAACTGTTTTCCTAGGGATCACGCTCGACTCAAGGCTACAATGGGGTCCTCATTTAACATCTCTTGCAGGACGGCTAAGTTCTGCAGCATATGCTGTCAGAAAGATCCGTCAATATACTGATGTAGATACCGCGAGACTGGTCTATTTTAGCTATTTTCATAGTATTATGTCTTACGGTATTTTACTTTGGGGACGTGCTGCAGACATCGAGTCTATTTTTATTCTGCAGAAAAGAGCTATCAGAGCCATTTATAATCTTCGTAGGCGCGATTCTCTAAGGGAACGGTTTAAGCTTATTAACATCATGACTGTACCTTGTCAATATATCTATGAAAACATCATGTATGCAAGGAAAAATCTACATCTTTTTAGTAAAAGAGGTGAAAGACACAATTATTTCACTAGAAATAGGGACCAATTAGTTCAACCAGGTTTCAGGCTGGCTAAAGTAGATTCATCTTTCATGGGGTACTGTTTAAAATGTTACAATAAAATACCTCCCAACATTCTTGAACTTAATGAAACAAAATTTAAATCCTGTATAAAACGCACACTATGCAGCCAAGCATATTATACATTGGGAGATTACATCGCTGATAAAAACGCTTGGGTCAATGCTATTCCTGCTCCACAAGGGCGTATCACCTAATTCATTAGACTTCTTAAAAATCTGTTGGAGCTGCGGAAGATCAACAACAATAAAAACTATATTTGCATTGTATAAATTCAATTTCTTAATATTGTATAATTGCTTAGCACATATGTGAGTACTATGTACCTAATATAAAGTGACCATTTACTGGGTACGTCTTTCATTGACTTGAATGTGCTTTGGCGGCTGAGAGTATGTCATGCTCACTTTAATGTCTCGCTGATGGTGGCGTGTGTGTTGGATCATTTAGCTCCCTTCAAAATGGTTGAGCTGAATGGTGCTTTTCCATGCGTCATGTTCGTGAACGGGCGCTGTCGGTAGAGACTGGTCATCTCTTAGCGGCCATGGCTTGTTTTAATTTAACTTTTGAACTTTTTTTTTTCAATTATTTTATATCAGATGCTTTCACCGTTCTGCATCGTTCTCACATGTATAATAATAATAATATGATCTATGTAACCAATATTTTGTAACCATATTTTGTTTAAAAGAGTGTCCATGGAGTTTCTTGCCCGTTCTTCTCCATAGGTACCTACTGCTTTGGAATGGGCAACTAGCTTCATCTCTCTGACTGACCGACACCTTGACAATTCAAAAGTGCCTGTAATTGGTTTATTTGAAATAAATACTTTGAGTTTGAGTTTGAGTTTGAGTTAAAGGAAAACAAATATAAAAGAACAGATAAAGCTATTACATGTAAATTAGTTTGATATGTAAATCTTTAATCATTACTCACAGTCTTAATTTCCACTTCTTATCAGTCAAGTACTAACACCCCATTCTTTGATACTTTATCATTTTATTTTCCACTTTGCTGCGGCGTGATAAGGTTGAGAACTAAGTGGCAAAAGCTTTTATGTAAAGGAGTCTAAGTTAACGCTATCGTGAACGACTTCAGTGACGCGTGAAAGAATCAAGAAAATGACTATTTTTTTGTCGAGAATTGCGTACGAGGGGACAGTTCTTCTATATTGTACCTACCAAGCATAAAGCCTCTAGGAGGACGGCTTATTTTGTATGGAAAGTTGCCCCGAAAGTTAATGTAACAATTATGTATGAAAAATGATCTGTTATATTGCACACATCACGATTTACTTATACTTTTTGATGTAAGACTCGGAGTTTTAAGACAATTCAATATTTGCACTTAAATGAAATGTGCAGTAATGTACCAAAAGGCCATCTAAAAGCGAATATTCAACATTGATCTCCTAATCAAAGTTATTTACCAAGTTGCAAGACTCGATAATGGATTAGAGGAATTGGCTGCTGCTGTAACACAATTCTAACTAGCGCAGGATTATGACGTAATTCCAATATGCTGTCTTAGTTAGGAACAGACAGACCGCGTCGCTGGGGTATTGTGGATGTGATGCAGCTAAAGGATTATTCCAAAACCGAGAATAGTCACGTCTGATAAACAATGTTGATATTAAAGTAAGGCTGAAAGTGTTGGGTAATGAGTAGTATATGATAATTCACTTAAACGTTAATGCAAGGTACAGAGACTTAAGCGGGATTGTCCGAAAGGGTTACCGCTACCCCGGAACATAAAGGGCTACGGAAGGAACATGGATGGGTTTTAGTCAGTAAGAGTCTGACACTCCCTTCCGCTCCACAGCTTTTAAATTTCCCAGCCTTAAAAAAAAAAAACGGTACAGAGACTAGCATCAATTACCCCAATCTGTCAAATTTCTTTGATAGTATTTCAACTTTATTGCAAAGATCTAAGATTCATTTTCAATTGGGATAATTTGACAGATAGGGATAGCTTGATGTGCTGGCATCTGTACATCATACTAATATTGATATTCAAAAGTGATCGATATACTTTTTTTTTTGTTTGCATAGGTTGCGTGCCACTAAGCCTATACGGTGGTCTGCCAGGTCGGCGATGTCCACCCTTAGACGTCCAGTGAGTAAAGATCTTTGCCTATCTTCCGGGTGCATTGGTGTGACGTGTCCGGCCCACTTTATTGTGACCTTAAAATAAATAAACAACTTAACACCTCAACCACAACACTACCTTTCTTAGAACCCTAACAGAAAATAAATATCTTTTTTCCTACGTCGAAGGAAAAACTAAACAAATTCTTATAAAAACAATGAGAGAAAAAATATTTTTTTTTTCCTGTATTTATTCTTTGACCGCGTCTCGCGGCAGTTTGAAAAGTGCGAGTTCGCCTAAAGTTTCAGCTAATGGGTTAAAAAGGAGAGAGGGGGGGTGACGGCTCGAATTTTTGGAAATTTCGGATATAATTAGAAGAGCGATCGCATTAGGGACGTCACTTTTGGTTTATGGGAGGCACGTCACGGCTAGAGATGGACCAAGTATCCGCCAGCCAAGTTTTATTGGCAGACTTGCGTAAACTTAGCGGTTTCATCGTCAGGAAATGGATTTTGTTTTTGGACAAAGAAACGGGTGGGATTAGGATGTCGCCGGATTTGGACTGTTCGATAATAATAATTAATAACAGACAAAATTCTTTTGCAATGTCACATTTAGGTATGATTGAAATCATTACTATCGCCTCGTATTTTAAGTCCCTCCCGATTTAACTTTCTGGAATAAAGTCTATTGCCTCCAACTATCCTTAAAAATTACAGTCGCGCTAAATTACAACATACAGGATATTATTTATATTTTCTTTGTTTCGTTTTTTATAGAGCTTAATTCAAATATCTTATCCGTCAACCAATCATCAAAGTTAAAGTCAAATCATTTATTTCAAATAGGCACATGCAAGGCATAGAAAAAATTAACAAGAAATATAATTGATTCTAGTCGCCCCTACCAAAAGGTAGGAGAAGAATGGGCTAGAAACTCCACCGTTACTCTTTTAAAATGTTTTATAAACATGAATTATACAATTATATGTGAAGACGATGGTGGTGTGATCGGTTGTCATGATATGGGCATGTTATGCGGAGGAATGAGGAAAATGTTGTCAGGAAAGTTGTGAGCATGAATGCGGATGGCTATACAAGTAGAGGGAGACTAAAGAAACGATGGATGGATTGTGTGAAAGATAATATGGCTAGAAAGGGAGTGACTACCGAGATGACGATTAATAGAGAAGTATGGAAGAAAAAGACATGTTGCGCCGACCCCAAGTAAATTGGGATAAGGGCAGGAGAATGATGACGATGTGAAGACGATGCACCCAGAATAAAAATACTACACCACAAAAGGTATCTCTTACGATTCTCTTATTTATCCTATATTCTGCTAATTTTAATCCACAATAACTCCATCCATGTTTCTACATCCACCCACAACTAACAGGCTGTTTACAAAGTTCTCCTGCAGCAGAAAATTAAAAAGTCAAACAAACTGCTTGCCATGCGCGTTCCGTGCCATTGGCCACACATTAATATATATTAAGGCGTACACTTGGTATTCACCCTCTTTCTGAAGACACGTGCTTCGTCTACATACTTGAATAAAAATCATGTTGCAATTAGCGGAGAAGACATTTTAGTAGGAAAAAGTTTAAGAAAATGAACGTTGATTTTTAAGGATAAGTGTCTATGGTTAAGGATGTGGAAGAGGTAGTTATAGAAAAGAAAACTTTATTATATGCGTTTATATTTCAGAAGCCATCTCCAAATTACTAGAATGCTGCAACCAAGGTTGTTGGTCAAATATTGAAAAATGGATTAAAATCAGATATCGGTTGGAAATAAGTCTCAAACTAGAAGCATTTATTTCAAATAAACCAATTGCAGGCACTTTTGAATTGTCAAGAGGTCGGTTTGTCAGAAAGATGAAGCTAGTAGCCCATTCCAAAGCAGTAGGTACCTATGGAGAAGAACGGGCAAGAAACTCCATGGACACTCTTTTAAATCAAATATGGTTACAAAATCTGGAATGTGTAATGATAATAATAGTAATGATCACAGATATAAAAAAAAACGAAAACACAGTAATACAAACTAACGATCAATTTGTAAATGTATCAACTGTTCCATAAGGCAATATCAGAATATGGGACAGAAAAGAACATTCAATAAAATCGAAAACAACCAATATTCAATCCGCCCAGCCACACAATACATGACAGAATAACACGCAAGCCAAAACTTCTACATCAAAAAACCATTGAATAATACCAATTTACAAAAGTACATATTCCAAATAATTTTTAACAAAACCAATAATTTGAAAGCTTAATATTATGCTAAACGTAAGTAACATGGTACGGTATGGCACAAACCTTCGTGCATGGATTTTAATTATTATCATGTACCGAATACGACTACTAATAAATGTCATTATGAAGCTGTATTACTTCCAGCTAATGTTCCACCTGAAACTGAACATGCAGTCTTATCTTGGAGGGATAGGGTTTCTTTTTGTGTGATCGCAAGTTTCTTGATGGAAAATATAACTTGGTCCTGATATAGTTCTTTAATGGAACCGCAATGTCACGTGCGTGACAATGATGGTACGTAAATAATATAGTAGAACGTTTTATATGGATGCAAGGCTAGAATAGCCTTTTGTATCGAAAGTTTTGTTGGAATTTTTGCATCGAAAACTGTGTACTTATGATTATTATCTAGTGATTTAGATTGCAGAAGTTCTAAAATTTCGTTTAAGCCAGCTATTAAGGTACGCTGTTTCGTAATTTCTGCAAATGTTTCAGGTGAGTACTTTCACATGACAAATGAATATCATTGCTTTCAGTTTGCGCTAGTTACGTTAACAAAGAACGAATGGCATACGACTTTGTGGCTTTTCATGTTTGCTTCGTTGTGATTTATTATTTATACTTCTTAATGGTGGATGGTAATGTTAGCATGTCAAGCCACAGAGCTTTTTTATTTGCTGAAACTAGTTATCAACTTAATTTGGCTCCATTTTGACACGGATACTTTGCAAGTTCCAGTCTAACTTTTTCTATTTTGCTTACCTTCAGGTTGCCGTATTTCTTTATATAGTACTAGCTTCTGCTTGCGGCTTCGCGAGCGTGGATGACGGAAGTTGCATACATAATATGTATTATAAACCTTCTTCTTGAATCACTCTATCAATTAAAAAAAACTGCATCAAAATCCGTTGTGTAGTTTTAAAGATCTAAGCATACATACAGACATTAGGACAGCGGAAGCGACTTTGCTTTATACTATGTAGTGATTAAAATTATGAAATTACGAACTGTCACGGTGAAAACATAGTACATAATCCGAGAAAGACAAACAACTCTGTGTATATGCTCATATCATTTTAGTTTGACCAGGCCACTAACAAACTCTTAAAAAAAAACAAAAAAAATAATTAAAACAAACATAATATCGTACAACAACACATAGCCCACCTTGATCGTCATCCGAATATCGAGCCACCAGTGAACAATAAGAACCAGTAGGCTGTATAACGCGTTTGCGCGCACAACACCCTTAAAAAAGGGGGGCAAGACGGTAGGGGGGCAGGCGGATTTAAGTCCTACCCTTTAAAAGATTCCGTCGTCCTCCCATTTTTAAGACTTTACAATACCGACATACAATCAGGGGATTCTTAGCTTATTTCTTTAGGGTGTGTGTATGTGTGTGTGTGTGATTGGATTTTTCCGTGTTTCCCGTAATTAGTGAGGGACTCATTAGGGATGTGGGATGAGTCGTAATGAGGTCTTCTGAGGACATCGACCGTTTGGATGTAGATTGAGACACGCGAGCGTAATAATATGAAAGTGAGAGTGGTTTAGAAAAAGTATTCGCTGTTTTGTATTGAAATTCAAAGTTCTCTTTCGTAATGTTTACGATTCAGGATGCCTCAATTTTATATTGTGATAACGTTTCTTTTTTTTTTGGCCCGCAATTAAACAGGCCTAATCATCATCCATAGACAACTGCAACGCCAAAAAAGATTTACATAGACGACCAATACATCAAATTGGAATAAAATCTGTGCAGCCAGTAACTTCACCGACGTCGTCTCGTTCGAAATTGGAACAAAACAAATGTTGGTGACAGAAAAAAGCACATCAATAATAATATGTACTTTCCAGAACCCAAGTATTTCACTAGAGCTGTGAAAGAGGTGGTTTCTGAGAAGTTTATAAATTAATACTAAAAACCTATTAACAAATTAAATTCCTCGTATAATACGTAAACAAGTTCAGACTGGAACTGGTATTTTTGCAGCAGTAGGTACTCAAATAGCGCTCCAACGCTAATTGGCAGCCGATGAGCCTTTGTTATTGAGCTCGGTGACCGGAAGTTTCTAGTGTTGTTTGGACTTGGCCATTTTAATAGCCATAGCGTACAACCCTGATTATTTAATGCTGCGTTTTTATTTAGTTTTCTGTGTTTTTTTAAACTATTTTTCATATTTTTTTCGACGTAGTTAGTTTCCTAGTGCTGCTCCGATTTAGTATGACAATTAAGTTTACCTGGATATAACACGATTAATGACAAATACATTGACTATGGACAAGCCCACTCAATCTGTATGGTTCTTTCCCCAAAAGACCAATTGAGACACCAACCTACATGGTCCTCAGACGATCTGACCAAGATTATGTCTGCACTTAAAAGAGACTGTGACCTCTGAGTTTACTTCGGCCTTTTTTATTATAGTAGTCTGATAGGAAACGCCAACCTCATTTAGTTTAAAACATATTATTGACATATTAAAGAACTTACTTGATTTACAAAAATAAAAATTTCTTTTATGAGTCAAAGTCAAACCATTTATTTGAAATAGGCACAAGACAGGCACTTTCGAACGTCAATAAGTAATTCATCATTTATTTCAAATTCTTCTGCGAAAAGAAACAAACGTTTGCAAACCCTCTAAAAACACCTACTTGCTATTCTTTATCAAAAAATCTCTAAAAATACTTAAAAATCTGCACCAAAACGTGGTGAACATTCATCAAGGTTGACGTGTCGGACGTGCAAGTTCCCACATGTCATGGTAAACAGTACGCCCCCGTTAGTCCCTTACACCCCTGTTAGTCCCTGTTAGTCCTTAGTCTCTGTATACTCCTATTTGTACACCGCGTGCCCCTTTGAATACTAAGTTACGGAGACTTTTTATTTTATACTAGCTTCTGACCGCGGCTCCGCCCGCGTTTATGTCGGAAATTGTTACATTATTGAAGTTTAAGTAAGGATTCCTAATTTTTTTGAAAATATAATATAGCCCATGTTATCCGGGGATAGAGTAGCTTCCCTATAGTGAAAGAATTTTTCAAATCGGTTCAGTAGTTTCAGAGCCTATTCAATGCAAACAAACAAACAATCAAATATTTCCTATTTATAATATTAGTATAGACAATGGGAATTGTTTCCACTTTTTAGCTGTGTGGGAGTATCATATGAATTGGCATTTTTAGTTTCGGCACTGATTTTTAAATATGGAGTCTAGAGTTTATCGCCCCGTTTTTATTTCAGTTTTGAAAAATGTATTTTTTTAATTGGTACCAGCATCAAATGATGCACATATACAATATAAACACAGTTTATTTAACGTATGCTTCGTTAATTATAAGAGACACACGTATAACTAGGTATAAAACGAAAATAAATGTTTAACTTCGGCAAATAAGAAAACAAAAATTCGAAGACTAAATATTCAGACTGCGGTTTTTAAGTATAATATACTGCAATATAAAAATCTGACAGTCAGTCTTGGGGGTATCGTATTGCCCAGTTACTTGGTTGTAGAGGTCAGATATGTAGTCGCTCCGTGTAAAATACTGGTATTCTGCTGCATCCGGTTAGACTGGAAGCCGACCCTAACATAGTTGGGAAATGGCTACGCAGATCATGATACTGTAATAAACTTAAACATAATAAATGCTGCGTGTGTTAATCGAAAAACGACAAGATAATCAAGTCTAAAGGACTTAAACAACTTATCTATTTATAGTTTGTCCATGTTAATAGTAAATAATTAACTTGAGATTTCACCCATGCCTATAAATCTAAAAACACAGCAGTGGGTAAAACGTAGCGACATAAATAAATATAGAGTCAAAGTCAAGGTCAAAGTCAAAGTCAAAGTCAAATAATTTATTTCAAATAAACCTTTAAAAGGGACGTTTCAAACGTCAATATAAAAAAAAACATTATACAATAATTGAATCTAGTTGCAGCTGGCAAGAGCTAGTTTCCTAAGAATAAGGGTGCCTTTCCACCAGAGATGTGCTATGCAGCTATGCTGCGAGAATGAAAAAGCTAAGCTACGAAACTATCACGTGACGACTCCCGGCCACCGTAGGTGCGGGCCTGCGGACGGTGAGTAATGGGTGACTCACCGTCCGATCAGCACCAGACCCGTGCCGGACGGCGCGTATATGTTCCACGCGCGCCTCAAAGAGATGTTAGCATATGAAGGGGCCCCTCAGGGCCAAGCCTGCCGGGTAAGCGGGATTGTCCGAAAGGGTTACCGCTACCCCGGAACATAAAGGGCTACGGAAGGAACATGGATGGGTTTTAGTCAGTAAGAGTCTGACACTCCCTTCCGCTCCACCCAGAGCGGGAGCAGTCATTGGATGATTTCCCAGCCTTAAAAAAAAAAAGCTACAAAACTATGAGACCGTTTCCACTGATGCTAAGTTATGTAGCGGGCTAGTAAGATGCGTGATAAAGATGCGCCACCGCGAGGTATCTGTGCGAGGAAGTGCGCTAACTGTAGGTACTCTGCTCTGCATATAGCTACACCATTCTCGACCATCCATAGCACGTATCCAGATCATGCATCCATCCATACAAAAAAACATAGCATAGCAGAACCTGTTTCCACTAGTGCTATGCTATAAGGACGAATGAATATGATTGGTGGATATCAAACGCATCCATAGCAACGTAGCATAGCATAACTCTGGTAGACAAACACGCACTGGGCAAGAGCCTCCACCGTTACTCTTTTAATTTTTTTTATAAATTAGAGCATTACTAAAACTTTAATATATCTTTCACAATACTTATTTGACTATTTGAAACGATCAAAAAGAAAACATGACATCACATAGATAAAAGACCGCTCGTCTTAAAAACTTCTATCACCGTACAGAAACTAAATAATATTATGTGAAGATAGAATTGTAAAATTGCATTTAATGCTAATAAGTATTCCATTTCATTCTAAAAATCTGTGATTTCACATTGTTATGTTTCATACAAAGCACGTACAAACTCCGCGTTTTGACAATTCATAAAAAGTAACGTTATTTATTGACTACCCTTTTAAATACCCAATTAGAATATTGCGGATTCTGATATCAATATCCTGAAGTTTATAGTTCTTAGTGTCCATTACTCTATTTAAATACCAAGTTAATCAGAGAGTCAGTAATTCTCCAGACATTGAAGTGTGCCCAACATGGTTTATCGCTCCTTTGCCTATAAAATTTTGCTTGCGACATTTGCATTTTCTCGACTATACTTATGACCTTATAAACATTAACGATCGTTATAATTTTGTCAATACAAGCCGTGTACAGTCGGTGTCTAAAGTGGGTTGCCATTGTTGTGAGTTTCAGAAGCAATCTGTATTTTAAACACACATACATAACCTCCTTTATAAAAAATAAAATAATAACTTTTAAAAATAAAATAGTAATATAATTAGAGGGGATCGGCACTGTTACTCCTTAATACAGGCTATGTCATAGCCTAGCAAGGAGAGCAGCATGTCACCCACTTGATTGCCAGAGATCTAATACTACCCACTTTGTTAAAACTGTTACATGTACTGCAATCTGTTTTTTATATAAATAAAGATTATTATTATTATTATTATTTACATTTACGTTAATAAGAAGATTATTATGAAGCTGAAGAGTGTGTTTGTGTAACGCATTAATCTCTGGAACTACTGGTCCGAATTGAAAAATTCTTTTTGTGTTGGATATTCCATTTATCGAGGAAGGCTATAGGCTATGTAACGTAACGCTACGACCAATAGGAGCTGAGCAGCAGGTTTTTTTGTGTTTTATTGAATTTTTATATTTTCTTTTCTTTTGTACCTTTAATTATTGTAATTGGTTAACCGTTATAATTAAAGTTAAATAAATTATAATTATAGAAACCGCGCGGGACCAGCTAGTTTGTATATAAAGTTGTCAATTTTTGTGATAATTGTCATGATTGCTTTATAATATACATAATCTAGGTTAATAATAAAATGGGTATGTATTTTATTGATTTATTTATCCACACATAAACTCTGGCGTCAATGTATTCGTATGTTGGATCTCGGGCGCTGCATAAAACTCCTACTGATAACGAATTTCGAAATTCAAATATTTTCGAATTTGTATTATGGATATATCTGGCGCTGCATAAAGTTCTTCCTCATAACCAATTTCGAAATTCAAACATTTTAGAATGTGTATTATGGATATATCTGGCGCTGAATAAAGTTCTTCCTCATAACCAATTTCGAAATTCAAACATTTTAGAATGTGTATTATGATTTCGACTGTACTATCCACACCACAGCATTCATATCGCATTACATTCTCTTTGATTCGTTCCACATTTTCAACAATAGAAAACACAATTTTGAGGCAAAAGCGATTCTTTATTCAAATATCAAAGAAATCGTTAGCGTGAACCCGAACGGTGGCAAAGTTGAAATAATAACAAATAAACGAGCAAAACAATCGCCGCTTAAATGTTTTAATGCTAAAACAATGCGGACTTCTAATAATAAATTATTGAATTTGTCCCGCTTTGCGTAACAACGACGCGCCGAACAAGAGTTGTGTGATTTATTTTAGAAAGTGTTGAGTGAAAAAGTAGTTATGGCTTCTAACATAAAAATAATCATACATTTGCTAAAACAAATAAACAAGCTACCTGTAGAAAGCGTGTGTCTAATTCTTTCCAAAAAAAAATATGTAAACAGCATAAATAAATACATTTCCATTGTGTTGTAATATAATTTATAAAAAATTGAAATTCCCTTCCTCTTTTCATAACAGCATTCTATCAGGGTTCTTGGAACTGGGAAACAATGCTAAACCCAACTTAATATCTCCGAAACTAAATAGGTACCTCACTATTGCATAGTAAAATGGTTTTCTAATTTGTTATAGAATATTTCCAGGAATAAATAATATTGAATGGATTATTCTAGAAACTCAGTGAAACATCGGTACAAATAACTAACTACCAGACAATTATTTGAAGCCCAGCCAGAAACTATTTTGGAATAAATTTTGTCTTTATTATCAGCCAGTCTAGTCTGTAAAAATATCACTGTGAAAACTTAGGTGAAGTGAGTTCACATCTCACCAGAAGTGCGATTCTGTAAAAATTGTGAAGTAAGTTTAAACTGAGCTGTCATTAGTGTCAATCCCCAACATTAGGTTGATATGATAGCTCACGTCACGGTTACTTCACATAGTCTTCACGGTGAGATTTTTACAGAATCGACCGACTGGTGCTAGAGATTGACACTGTTGACAGTTCACTTCACATAGTCTTCACGGTGAGATTTTTACAGAATCGACCGACTGGTGCTAGAGATTGACACTGTTGACAGTTCACTTCACATAGTCTTCACGGTGAGATTTTTACAGAATCGACCGACTGGTGCTAGAGATTGACACTGTTGACAGTTCACTTCACATAGTCTTCACGGTGAGATTTTTACAGAATCGACCGACTGGTGCTAGAGATTGACACTGTTGACAGTTCACTTCACATAGTCTTCACGGTGAGATTTTTACAGAATCGACCGACTGGTACTAGAGATTGATACTGTTGACAGTTCACTTCACATAGTCTTCACGGTGAGATTTTTACAGAATCGACCGACTGGTGCTAGAGATTGACACTGTTGACAGTTCACTTCACATAGTCTTCACGGTGAGATTTTTACAGAATCGACCGACTGGTGCTAGAGATTGACACTGTTGACAGTTCACTTCACATAGTCTTCACGGTGAGATTTTTACAGAATCGACCGACTGGTGCTAGAGATTGACACTGTTGACAGTTCACTTCACATAGTCTTCACGGTGAGATTTTTACAGAATCGACCGACTGGTGCTAGAGATTGACACTGTTGACAGTTCACTTCACATAGTCTTCACGGTGAGATTTTTACAGAATCGACCGACTGGTGCTAGAGATTGACACTGTTGACAGTTCACTTCACATAGTCTTCACGGTGAGATTTTTACAGAATCGACCGACTGGTACTAGAGATTGATACTGTTGACAGTTCACTTCACATAGTCTTCACGGTGAGATTTTTACAGAATCGACCGACTGGTGCTAGAGATTGACACTGTTGACAGTTCACTTCACATAGTCTTCACGGTGAGATTTTTACAGAATCGACCGACTGGTGCTAGAGATTGACACTGTTGACAGTTCACTTCACATAGTCTTCACGGTGAGATTTTTACAGAATCGACCGACTGGTGCTAGAGATTGACACTGTTGACAGTTCACTTCACATAGTCTTCACGGTGAGATTTTTACAGAATCGACCGACTGGTGCTAGAGATTGACACTGTTGACAGTTCACTTCACATAGTCTTCACGGTGAGATTTTTACAGAATCGACCGACTGGTGCTAGAGATTGACACTGTTGACAGTTCACTTCACATAGTCTTCACGGTGAGATTTTTACAGAATCGACCGACTGGTGCTAGAGATTGACACTGTTGACAGTTCACTTCACATAGTCTTCACGGTGAGATTTTTACAGAATCGACCGACTGGTGCTAGAGATTGACAATGTTGACAGTTCACTTCACATAGTCTTCACAGTCAGATTTTTACAGAATCGACCGACTGGTGCTAGAGATTGACACTGTTGACAGTTCACTTCACATAGTCTTCACGGTGAGATTTTTACAGAATCGACCGACTGGTGCTAGAGATTGACACTGTTGACAGTTCACTTCACATAGTCTTCACAGTGAGATTTTTACAGAATCGACCGACTGGTGCTAGAGATTGACACTGTTGACAGTTCACTTCACATAGTCTTCACAGTGAGATTTTTACAGAATCGACCGACTGGTGCTAGAGATTGACACTGTTGACAGTTCACTTCACATAGTCTTCACAGTGAGATTTTTACAGAATCGACCGACTGGTGCTAGAGATTGACACTGTTGACAGTTCACTTCACATAGTCTTCACAGTGAGATTTTTACAGAATCGACCGACTGGTGCTAGAGATTGACACTGTTGACAGTTCACTTCACATAGTCTTCACAGTGAGATTTTTACAGAATCGACCGACTGGTGCTAGAGATTGACGCTGTTGACAGTTCACTTCACATAGTCTTCACGGTGAGATTTTTACAGAATCGACCGACTGGTGCTAGAGATTGACACTGTTGACAGTTCACTTCACATAGTCTTCACAGTGAGATTTTTACAGAATCGACCGACTGGTGCTAGAGATTGACACTGTTGACAGTTCACTTCACATAGTCTTCACAGTGAGATTTTTACAGAATCGACCGACTGGTGCTAGAGATTGACACTGTTGACAGTTCACTTCACATAGTCTTCACAGTGAGATTTTTACAGAATCGACCGACTGGTGCTAGAGATTGACACTGTTGACAGTTCACTTCGCATAGTCTTCACAGTGAGATTTTTACAGAATCGACCGACTGGTGCTAGAGATTGACACTGTTGACAGTTCACTTCACATAGTCTTCACAGTGAGATTTTTACAGAATCGACCGACTGGTGCTAGAGATTGACACTGTTGACAGTTCACTTCACATGAGTTTTCACGGTGAGATTTTTGTAGAATTCCGTTGCAACCTCATTCGAGTGAGCGCACACGATTGAAATGCGAACTCATTTTTTTTTATTTAATGAAATAAACATGAATTCACACCTCAATACCGTTCGAATTTCAAACTGATGGTAAAGGAAAAAAAAAAGATTGAATGCCGAATTTCCGTAAAGTAGGGTTATGAGTTAACGTCACTTTTGTTAAAGACCAAGCTTGACAGATTAGTCAACGTAGTGACCAGGGAACCTGCTGCTAATTCTTTTGATACTACCTTATTTTTCATACATGGTAACACACACATTAATAATATTCCCGAAAGATTAGGTAGAAATACACCTATAGTATAGACAGATTTCGCAAGTTATGTTTAAGTCGTATGTAGGGTTAGACCTTATTGCCATTAATGCCACTAACATACAAAACTCATTTTACGCAAATCATTAAAAAAAAATTGAACTGACATGTAAGTTGTGCGTAGATACAAACAAAATGTACAAAATATGATCCAATTAGAGCCACTTCTAATCAAAACAAAAGAACCGCTACTAAACAATCCAAAAAAGTCACGTAAAGCCAGGGGCAGGACACTAATTTCGGCATAAATATTAAGGCCGAACGCCGAATTTTAAAGGCGGCAATTTGAACCTACACTCTCATCCTGATCGTAGGATAATTTATCTTAACGAAAGAAAGGGGTGGCCGAGGGGGTGAGGTGGGTACTCGCCCAAAAATTGGGTAAAAATGTTGCCAGCTAGCGATTAAACCGTTGGGGGAGATGCGTCGTATTAATCACCACCCAGGCGTCTTCGTGGATTCTCGCGGTATTACTATAGAGCTGTTAATACCTACCTTCGACTGGAGTCTTTTTTAGGAGAGAGTAGTGATATCATGTTTCTGATAATAAGAAATATTCTGGTAACTATCTTCATAAATTAATTTTGACCTATAGATAACGAAAATGGAAGTATGTATTACTCTTAACAATGTACAAGTTTTACTGAGAAATATTATATTGCTCGGTAAATAATATAGCAAACCAAGTATGCTTAAATACGTATCTTGTAATTCTAGAAACTGTTTTAAATCAAGTGAATCAGAAAGGTTCATAAAAAATCGACAAAACACACAACAACGTCAAAGTTGACAGTTGCAACTTGGACAGTCGGCCTAAATACTAACATGGCGTACTAGTTATCTTTTCACTATGATTGCTAGAATCGACTTTTTCATACACTTACAAGGATAGAAGTATCGTAGATCGACTTTTTTTTTCCAACCCTTATCCTAATTTATTTGGGGTTGGCGCAACATATCCTTTTCTTCCAAACTTTTGTATTAGCCGTATTCCTTTTGTGGCTCAACATCCAGATGGCATGACGGCATGTGATACTGTCTCGTATGGACCTACGATACCTCGGTCGGTCTATACGATAGTTAGAAATCGAGCTCACAGCTCTATATAATTCAACAAGTTGGCCTGTCCGTAGAAGGCAGGGCGGCCACCTTGGCTTTGTTTTAATATTTTCGCGAACATTATGAAGGGTTTGCTTGCTTTCAAATAATTTCGGCTTCTGTTCCTGAAGTTTTGATAAAAGTTTCATTCTATCAATAATTAACGGGAACAATCCTGGTTTGCTGATGCGATTATAAAGGTTTCGATGTTTTTGCATTATCTTTAATTTTTTTTTTCTGGAATGTCAAAGTTCGAGAGTCGGGTCGAGTTTTCTTTGTTAGTAATTGAGTTTGGCAAGTTTTTGAAAGGGGAAGAGCGGGTTAATGCTTATTTTAATTTATTGGTGTAAGAGTAATTCTGATGGTTAAGTACAAAGGGTGTAAGTTGGAGCTAAGACGCTAAGTAGAGGATTGCGAGGTAAAGGTTGTAAAAGTTTCTGGGCTTTGGTACCGAGCTTCCTTCCACAGGATAAGAATTCTACCTACTTCATAAAAATAAAAAGAAGAGTCGGACTCATCTTGCCTATTAACCTATTCCATTATTAAATATTTTTTGAGTTCTGTAAGATTTTAGTAGTTATTTGATTTGGTTTATCTTCTTATAACCACCATAGAGTTATAAGACACTTAACAGATACAAACAAGTTTTTTTTTTTTACTTACTTACCAAATCAACGGAAACCACACAAACATAACACAGAATCCATCAAGGAAAGCAAAACAAATGACAACACAACTACGTACTACCCACTTAAAAAAATCCTCACATTTTGGCACCCGTGCCAAATGTCACACAAGTGAGACGCATAATGTCAACACACACATACATACAAAAAGACATAGTATGGAGAAGGAAGAACGGGAAACTTCCACAAAATTTGCTCACCAAAATGACGACGCTTGTTTTTTTAGATGGCTGCTTATGACGTTTGATTAGAGTGGATGGGGTTGCTCTAATTAGTGGAGGGATTATTTTCTGTGGAAGGCAAAAATGTAGAAAAAGAAAAGGTTGACGCTTGTGACATTAAGTTCACCTATGAACCACTACTTTACATGAATTTAAATATATACATGGTTAAATTTAAGTCGTTTTAAACCCCTTTAGGGGTATTAGTACTCAATATAATGAGAAACTTTTACTATGGGACCAAACCTGAAACCGCGGAAAAAAAAATCAGCTGTTCAGTAGGTAAATTTTGACGAGTTAGGCGAACATAAATGTACTGAAAAGCTGATTTTTTTCCCCGATTTCATTAGTATTTGAAATAAATGCATTGAGTTTGAGTTTGCAACAATTGAGAACTGCTTGACCGATTTGCTAATATTTTGTTTTGAAATATTCGTAATAATTATTATCAGGTACTTACCAGGAAAACAAATTGGGAAATTCGGTAAAACTAAAAGTCAGTCATATAGTTTTAAAGCACCTTTTAAAAACCCACAACTCTTGCTTGCAAAAAACAAACTGGAATTCATTAAGTGTCACATCCACCCAACACTAGCGCACCCTAACAAACTTATTAAGATTTCTTTTCTTTTTACTGTACGTGGTTAGCGACGTATGACGCAAGCTAACGGCCACAGGGAGGAGGCACGAGGCCAGGGTAGGCCAGGGGGGGGGGCAGGGGAGACCCTCGCACGCATGGCCGCTCTCATGATTTAAGCACGGGGATAAGAATGAAATTAAAAATACATCCTCGCCATTCCTTAGGGTGCCGGGGGGACATATATGCAAATGAACCACCCCCACCCCCCCTCTCATAAGACAGGGGGGAGTTTTTTGTTAGGATGCTATTAATTTGGGGTGTAACTCACTAAGTATGGGTACGCATGTATGAGGGAGTCTTCGTGCGTTTCTTAAGAGATTCTTTTCCCATTTTTCTGTTTAAATTATGTTGGGATATGAGCGGAGATTATTAAGTGTATTTCAGGTGAAATTTATTAATTTTTCTGGTGGAGAATGTGGGGACCAATTTGTTGGTACAGATATGGAAATTGATTAAACTTTCGAATGGTTTGTTTTGGTTGGGAATGCTTGTCTTTTTGCTGAGTTACAGATGCTCAAGGGCTTCATGCAAATAATACTTACAATGACTACGATATTTCAGTTGGTGACCATCTTATGCTAAATGGTTTTCATTTTAAGAGAATCGGAATTTGTAACCTAACAATTGCAAAATAGATTATTCCAACTATGAGTAGTTGAGGAAAAAATGTTTCACTTTTCATACACTTTTGATAACATATTATCGATAAAACGTATGTGTTATCGATACAATGTTATAACGTGTGTACATATGCCATATATTTTGGCAATAGTAAAAACTAAGAACAGAAGGTTATTGTTGTTGTTCTTGGGAAGCTGATATAAATAGAGTTGTATGAAGGTGCTCCCCTGATAGCGCTTGGTATTTACCATAACTGAAACGGAATCAAAACTACGGCCCACCTTAAAAATTGCTTGGGCCTTGCTAAAAATAATTCCCCATACCAAACCAACATACACAACTTTTTCAAATTCAAAATCAGTTCCCAAGGGATTTAAAACTGCTAAACGTTCGCTGATCGTCAAATACCATTGTGAATCAAGTTCGCGGCATAACAATGTGTCGATACAATCGTAGCCCGGGGCAAGAGGGCCCGGATTTTCACACGTTATACCTACATTCATTGAGATGAGTTGACACTTTTCTCCATGTAAAGTTCGATAACGTGGATGTAAACACGAAAGGAGACGATAAGAAATGGTTTTTTATGAAAACAAGTGACTATTCAAAAGTAGGTACGGTCTTTTTTAATAGTCATTTGTTTTTTTTAATGGGGCTGGGATATCGAATAACTAAGGGTGAATTTCACCAATGAAACTGATCAGTGTGTAACCGCGTTTAAGAGACGGCAGTGTCTATATTTTCTACAGGGTGTAAGGAGAAGTAACTATAATCCAATTACAATTCAATTTAATTTATTAGCAACCATGACTCAATTGTTGGTAATGGAACAAAGAACAAAAGTAAAAAACTTATGCTATGTTAGTAATTATGTAAATAATTATAATAATGCCAATACTCATAAAGTAAATACCAGTTGCACAGAGGCCAGCACATCAAGTTACCCCAATCTGTCAAATTTCTTTGATTGTTTTTAACTTTATTACAAAAGCATTAGGTTCTTTTTCAATTAGGAAAATTTGACAGTTTGCTATACCTACCTAGATGTTCTGGCGTCTAAACATGAAACGTCACTAAAAACCGAATATAATCTCCTCCAATAGATTAAAATATAAGTAATTTTCCTTATAAAATAATTCAAACGATGGCGTCGTTACTACGAAAGGGTTGTTTTCTTAAAGGGTGGATTTTTGTTTGAAAACATAATACTATTGTAACTCAAAGATTAATTAAAGATGAGAGAGTAATATCATATTATAAAGAAACATGGCGTTGCGTCGCGGTATCTTTGTACAAAAGCAATTGAAAGTTTTGAATTTTGAACGAGGATTGGGAGATTTCCAATAACGTAACTAAATAAAAGGTATGTAAAGACACAAAAAAAAGAAAGTATTGATTCTGACTCGCACAAGAATATCATCCACGAAATCAAACACAATCATAAAAAATAAAAGACGAAAATTTATGCTTTGTGGTGAAACTGAAGTTGCTGAAGATGACAATCTTAAAATAGACACAAAACTTATAGAAAAAACTGATTTGACAAGTATTTAGCGAAAGAATGAAAATTCCAAAGGAGATTACCTATTTTTGGCCTGCCGACATATTCTGTTAATATATCACCGTAAAAACGGTGACAACGTTAAGTTAAGTAACAGCTCTCTTCATGTCTTGTTCTCCCGAAAGGTTGGGCAGATGTGTACTAATAGTAAACCCACATTTCTTCAGTTACAAAATTTAAATATACCAATGATACTCCTTTTTTTGATGGTGGGATATCATCAAATGTCTTCTCCCGCTCTGGGTGGAGCGAAAGGGACTGTCAGGCTCTTACTGACTAAAACCCATCCATGTTCCTTCCTTAGCCCTTTATGTTCCGAAGTAACGGTAACCCTTTCGGACAATCCCGCGTAATACCAATGATACTTTTGTAATATATTCTTAGATAATTAGATATCAATTCTTTCAATGAACAAAATTAGTGTCCCTTTTCAAACAACACATACCAAATAGTACACCGTGTATCAAGCTTAACGCATTCAAATCGTGTAACGGGATCGAAGTGTGTTCTATATCTATAGGCTCCCGACAACATCCGCGAGCAAATTAGATAATCCACCGCGGATTTTGTAAGCATGTGACAATGTTCAATCGTTGATGTTGCGGGGTGAGATTATTGTTGAGTTTACAAAGACATGAGTAACAGGGTGTAAAGCTTTTTTTTAAACTTACACCACACAAACAGTAAAGGAAAACATGGTGAGGTAACGTCATTTTCTCATAAATTTACGCTTGAGTACAGTCAGTTTTAATGTTTTAATTGGTATATTGACGTGTGCTAGCTGACATGTGGCAAATGATTGATTTTAATGTGATGTGTTTCGTAATGTTAATTACTTCTCATACGATAAATGTGTAGAGTCAAGCTCTTCCAACTAAACAGACAGCTGTGCTGCTGGGGAGTTTGTTGCGCCACTTCTTCTTCCCAGCTAAAGCACTAGGAAGTGGTGAAGGGTGGGCGTTTTTGGGGGACTGTCTTATGTAACTTTGACCTTCAAAAAGTGCTGATCTTCAGCCTAATTTGAATAAATGACTTTTGATTTTTGATTTCCTAGACCAAAAAATTCGAAGACATGTGACATCCACCAACCCGCTCTGTTCACGCGGGGTGGATTACGGCCCGGTCCCTCTCACAGAGTGGAGGCCTGTGTCCCATCCTCCGTGGTCCCAACAGTGGGATCATTATAGGCTGAATATATTATGTTTTGTTCAGTCGCCAGCGCATCAAGTTATACCATACTGTCAAATGATTTGAAACCTTAAAACGTTGATGTTTAAGTTCAAAATCGATTGAGAAAATTTGACAGTTTGTGGTAACTTGCTGCGCTGGCGACTGTACCAAAGACTGACAGGATTATGATTTACAAATATCTACCATGCTTTTTGGAAAATTGGGTATTTAAAGGGTAGTCAATAACGTTATCTTTTATGAATTGTCAAAACGCGGAATTTGTACGTTATTTTGGATGCAATATAACAATGTGACGTCACAGATTTTTTGAATCAAATGGAATACTTATTAGCATTAAATGCAATTTTACAATTATATCTTCGCATAATATTTTATTTCTGTACGTCGGTGGGAGTTTGTAAAACGAGCAGTCTTTTCTCTATAAGATTTGATATTTTATTTTTGACTCTTATATTTAAATTCCCGTCTTTCTTGATGTCCAAAAGCAGGCGTTGAACCAGAATGTTCGAGGCACACAGCCTTTATAAATGTTTGAATAGCAAGACAAAGCTGCTTCACTTTTCAAACACGTCTCCCACACACCACACCTGCAGTTCCGAAGCCCCCATTATTCAAGAAAGAAGAGGAATACCGCGTGAACTTTGGCTGCTTCACGCCTCGCATAGCAAAGGGCAGATCGATGGCTGTCAAACAATAAATGTCACGTCCACTCCCTCATGTTAATTCACATCAATATCACCAACACAAACCAAACAATTCTAAGCTTTACACCCATAGAATTAAGGATCATGATGACTGCAGAAATAAGCTGGTGAATCAACCTCCCGATTTTTTCTTTGAGGTGCGAACGATGCCCCAATTTTTGGCGAAACGTTTGGTATATTAAAACGTAAATGTTTGAAATGTTCAGCGTGAGGTGTGACGTTGACTTTCTGGTATACGGAACCTTGTTTACCTACTCGTTACATTTTGTGCTACTAATTTTAAGAAGGTGGCACTTAATATGACATAATATCACGCCCGCATTCCCCGGCGGGTTAAGCAGGTGTGTACCTATAGTTCAACATTACGTAAGTTATGTTTAAGTACCATGTAGGGTCGAGGCTATTGCCAACGACCGGGCACAAATCCAGACTGAGAAAATCCAGATAGAAAAATCCAACAACACTTTTGCGCGACCGGGGATTGAACCTTGTACTACTAGATCACTGAGGGAGTCAAATCATTGACATCAACATGTCAAAATGACAGTAGGAAAGCAAAGCCAAAAATCTTTGAAACTCTTGCAGAACTTTTTAAACTTTTTTAATGTTAACACTTATCGGTTATAAAGTTTTTAGTGATATTAAAATAAAATAATAGATAGGTGTGTTCCTAAACCATTGAAATTAAAAATAACTAGACCCTATCAGAACTCGATAGTAGAACATTCACACATAAATCTCAACATTACCTCTCCACACGAAAATATACGACATTTGTACACGATAGGATAGGAAAGGATATTACATCAGACTTATTCAAATATACGGCAAACTTCATTACATACTATTGAATGGTGCAGATTTGAAATATCTGTAAACGCAACAATTCATGTCTATGGTTAGTGTTGCTTCTCACAATACCTTGGCGCTTAGTTATCTTTATTTTGATCGAGATTAAAATATTTTATTATTTTTGGTTTGACTTCTTGAAGTCGTCCTCAATATAGTAAAAAGAAACGCTGATAAAGAATATTGTCTATGATTTATGGTTATTAAAAAGGGTGCTATTTTCTAATCGTGTTTTTTTTTTCTTACCAAAAATAAAGATACGACACACGTACAATGATGCTTTCAAGATCTGTTTTCTTCGATATAATTTGACTCTCTGATAAGAAAAGGACCAATGTCTTTGAGTTGTATTCCATTCTAGAATAACAATTTTCTTTTGTTTTTGTCACACGTTTAAATACTTGAAATTCAAACAGACAAAAACAATTGCAAACCGCAGCATTCGAACTTCAAACATACATTAAACAATTGCCAATCGCATCATTCAAATGTATTCGATGTCGCTTATCCCAGCACTAAGGCATAGCACCCACGACCGAGCCCGAACGCATGACTTATGCCAGTTTGTCACATTCGCAATCAGACTGACTCTGTCCCATGCAATGATTAATGCCTTTCTTAATTACTAAGTTATCGTTGGAAACGGGGGGGCCGATACATGTGTTCATGGGCTTAATTTATTGACTTTTGTGGCGTGTTTTAGGGGACGGCTGATTGCTTTAGTTTGTTTGCGCGTGCCTTTTAATTTAATTTTGCTTGTTTTTCAATTTTATTTTTATTTTTAATACCTAGTTAGGAAGTGTCAGTTACCACCTGTCTATGAAACATACTTATTACGAACACCGAAACGGTCAAAAAACCTTCAAGGTTTTTTTTTTAACATAGTTAGAATTTTTCTTCAAGTTAGGCTGCTTCGAAAGATAGAACTTTGTCTCATAGCTAGGACATCAGGAGACAAAATAATTGTGAAATAGCCAAGACAAAAACTAAGCTAACTCCAGTTTTGCAATGCCATGCTTTCAGTCACGGTCGAATGCAAACTTTCAGTTCACCCACAATTTCCCATCACATCATGAAAAATGACCGAAAACCTCGTGCCCAATCTGCATAATAACAAAATTCTTACATAAAAATTGAGTCTTAAAACCGTCACCTTAAGCTTAATACACACGCGCGTCACGTTTCGCGCTCATTTGGAGGCGTTCATCGATCGGAGACAAAGCCTCGCCAGCCCCGATAAACGAATTAAGGAAATGGGAGATTTTTTATCTGGGCCGTGGGGGGTGGGGCACGACACGCGTCGTAAAACGCAGCAATACTTTCTTATGCAAAGTCCCTCCGCGCCGATAATTAGGTGAGCTTCGTCGGTGTGTGTGCGCCTTTATGCGAGTGTTTTGTTTTTAATTTTTAGAGGGGTGACGTGTTTTGTAAGGTTCCCGTCCCGATTAGAAACGTGTTCGATATTTGAAATTTTGGAAGACGAAAATGTTTGGCATTAAAAATTACTTAGCGTGTTCATTTTTAATTAGTGTTTTATTCAAAAAATCAAAAACGTTTGGATCTCCAATCATGTGGCTATTATTGGAGTAATAATTAACTCAGCTACGTGAATACGTGATCAAAAATAAAATGTAAATATAGGATTACATTTCAATTCCCAAAAAAACATAACCGTAAATAAATCTCACGCAAACGAGGTAACATAAAAATCGCAACATAAACATTAAACATGTAACTGCGCAACATTTAAGTAATATCGCGGCACGAGATAGATATAACGGTACGAGTACGACATAGATACGAATTACAATCGTTTGCAAATGAACGAGAGAACGACGACTGTCTTGCACATGTCTTCTCTAGTCTAACAAGTCTTGATACTTGTCATCTACTTATTAACAGTATGTTATGAAGCGTATCTATTTATTTGATACACACAACTCATTCTAGGAAATTTACACGTGGCCGTTAATTGAATTAAAATTCGATTCTTGTTTTATACTACCTGCATGTTTTTTTTCTCATACATAGGAATTACATTACAATCCGGATGTCTATCTCACAGACAGGAAGCCTAAGCCTAAATCCCAGCGGTGGGAATATTATAAGCTGATTATATTTTAACACCAATCTCAGAAAAACTCATGAGCAGTCGCTCCAACAAGCAAACGATAGAATATATACTCTGTCAAGAAAGTGCCGGGAAAAGATCAATAATACACAAAATGTCTGTTATTCATCCAAATTTATTTTATCACCTTCAAAGTATGCTCCTTTAGAAACGATACACTTGCGCCAACGAATAATCCATTCATCAAAACATTTTTTAAACGCTGCTTCCGGAATTGAGTTCAGTTCTCGCCGCGAATTCTCCTTTATGTCTTCTATCGATTGAAAACGGGTGCCACGAAGTGGTAATTTGAGTTTAGGAAAAAGAAAAAGTCAGCAGGAGCCATATCTGGTGAATATGGTGGTTGCTGGATGGTATTTGTTGAGTGTTTGGTCAAAAATTCGTTCACAATGATAGCCTTGTGCGAAGGCGCATTGTCGTGGTGCAAAATCCAAGAATTTTCTTTCCACAAATCTGGCCTTTTTCGTCGAATTTGCTCTCTTAAACGCCGCATAACGCTCAAATAATATTATTTATTTACCGTTAGACCTTCCGGTAAGAATTCAGAGTGCACAACACCGCGATAGTCAAAGAAAACAGTCAACATGACTTTGACTTTTGATCGACTTTGGCGTGGTTTTTTCGGTTTCGGTTCAGTTGAAAGGCGCCACTCCGAAGCTTGTTGACTAGTTTGCATGTCAAACTCGTAAACCCACGTCTCGTCACCAGTAACAATGCGTTTCATGAATGTTGGGTCCGAACTGACTCGTTCTAGCATGTCCTCAGCGACTTTCATGCGATTGAGTTTTTGGAGAAAATTCAGATCTTTTGGGACTAGCCGAGCAGCAACATGTTTCATACCCAAATGATTAGTTAAAATGGTACGGATCGACTCGTGAGATACAGAAAGTTCGGCGGCTATCTCTCTCAGAGTTGAATGGAGATTTTCAGTCACTATTTTCTTCACTTTTGCGATGTTAACTTCAGTTGCAGACGTTGACGGCCTACCAGAGCGAGGCAAATCTTCCATCACATCTCTACCGCTTTTGAACGCTTTGAACCCCTCATAAGCACGAGTTTTTGATAAAGTCGATTCACCGTAAGCCTTCTGTAACATTTTCAGTGACTCCGAACACGAAATTCCATTGGCGATGCAAAATTTAAGACAAACTCTTTGTTCGATATTTTTGTCCATTATGAAATTCGCAATACACACTATATATGATATTACTAAAACCAGCACTGTATTTAATATAAATAACAGATGCAACTCAAACTCCGCGCCAAAATGGAAAACAGTTGTGACAATCTAACAACTACAAAAAAACAAAAATTTGAATTTGGAACCATAAACAAATCATCCATTCCCGATACTTTTTTGACTGAATGTACACTATACAGGTATGCAGATATGCGCTTGAGAAGCGTTTGTTAATGTATAAGAGACGATACATACTGCTGTACATTTTTCATTGATTTTGATGCTTTCAATCTAATTAAGTCATACAAAATGTTTATCTAGATTGAAAAGAAAAATCGCTAAATCTTAATCGTCAGTAGTTTTACGCAGATATAAAAAAAATACATGTAAATCTAACAATGCTGAGATTGTAAAATAATCAACCAAAGAAGCTGTTCAAGAACGCCCAAAATCTCAATTAATTATATATAATTACCGACACAACCACAATCTTAAAATAAAATTAAATGTGTTCCCATTCCAGAGTAAGCACCAGCGTAATATCTAATGCTGCGAAAAAAGATAAGGAATGTCTTAATTGTCTTAAAGTATCAAGAATCACCGCCTACACATAACACTTTTAATTTACCCTCCTTAAAAAAGGGAGGGCAGCGGTGTTTTCGGCCCTAGCCGTGTGTGGAGGCACCCCCCTCCCAAAGGGGGGTGGTAATCAAGACACGCAATCTTCGGCGAACCCTTAAAAACTTTAAAACTCATCGCCGCCTCGCGATGTATACGTTTACATCTGTACATGTTTACATGTGTATATGTTTACATTTTTTCGCCAAGTTTGACGGTGACTTTAATTTGCGGTGGGTTCTTGGTCGTCTTTTATTTAGGTTTGGGGTTTTATAAGGTTTTCATGTTAGTCTGTAAATTAATTAAAAAAAAAAAAACGCTATTTAATACGATGCATTGCAAGGAGGTGAAAGTAAATAAATAGAATAAACTGCCTAGCTTTTTCCCAACTATGTTAGGGTCGGGTTCCACAGTCTAAATGGTTGCAACTGAATACCTATATTTTACATGGAGCGACTACCTATCTGACCTCCACAACCCAGCCAGTATGTAGGTAACACGAGATACCTTTTGACGACCTGTAACGACTGTCAAAGATCCACGACTGACAGCCGGGACCAACGGCTTACCGTGCTTCCGAGGCACGGAGTCTCGATACGTAAAGATGTTCACCCATCCACGGACCAACCCCGACAAGCGTAGCTTAACCTGATGGATCGATCCGTGCGGTTGTTATTTCTTAGCCATAAATCAATAAATATATACTAAGTTGAAAGTCTCATCTATGTTAGTTTATATCTTCCCAATTGACCATTGACACTTTATAGTGTCAATGGTCAATTGACATTAAACTTGAGATTATCTCAAGTTTTTTTTTTTTAAACCTAATTGAGAGTCAAGATATTACTTTGTCTATTGTGTATCAATCTCTTTGTATCACAATAACCGATTACCTCCTGAACCAGATTGTGTGTCAAACTCCCCAAATTGTGAAGTGTCACTTGAGCTCTTGCTTGTCTTTGGGTCACCGCTTGTGACCACTGCTCAAATTGCCCATGCAATGGTTCAGAGTGCAGACGATTTGGGTCCCTCTCTTTTCCACGAATTGCGATAACAATTTTCAGAAATGATTGAGAAATCGTAAATAAATATTGAAATTATATTAAATACTAATTCGTCTAAATTGAACTACATTAAACCGTTTTAAACTCTACGGAAATACACATCTTAATCTCGATTTGATGAATTTTCTGTTTTCTAATTCCAGTTTAAACAGACATAAATTGATGAGGATATTCAGACAAATTAATTGTTAAGGCAAATGACTACCTACCAATTTAAACTGTTTGTTTAATCAAATCACAACTATCGTTATGTCCATTGTATGAAAGTAACACGGAAAATTGACATAAGGTGTCAGTTAGCTTAACAATTAATTATCTTGACTGTACACACAGCTAATGAAACAAAAGGATATAAGAAAACGCAGTTGATTTAATAAAAAATAACACCCTTACATAGCTTCAAAACAGAACTACTGAACCGCATCAAAAATAATAAACAAAACACAAACAACATTCTATTTTCAAATTCAAATTTCCGAACGCATCATAAAAATTCAAACATATACAAAATCGCACATCCTACCGTGAATAGTTCATTAACTTTCTTACATGTGTGTGCATCTATTAGTCATATTACCATGCGTATGTGTGCGTATACAAACAGGGGGTTTTAATTTTTGGGGGTTCTTTAATGACACTTCTTCGCATCGATTTTAGCATTTTACGAAGGGTTCTGCTTTTGTTTTGCGTTATCGATTTGAGTTTTTTTTGCCTTTCACATAGTTGAGTGCGTGCATACGTGCTGAGCTTGCATGCACACAGGGGATGTCGGATGTGGAGGAAATTAATGTGACGTCATCGATTTTTTTTGTGAACTTACTTTTTGGGGCTTACTTTTTACTTTTTAAGCGGTTTTGAAGTGTGGATTATTGGAAAGCCGTTTGATGGTACACACAATAGGTTTTGAATACACTCTCAGGTTTGCAAACTAAATCTAAGAGGCATAAAGTAATCAAATGTGCACTGGAATTAGTGGTAATGATAAAATACAAAACCCGTAGCGGTGGTATAACAAATTACATTAAACATGTGGTCATATGAATTAAAACACAAAATGTCAAACATAGTGGAATTTCAATGGACATAATTAATCTTTTAATAAGGTTCAATGATCCAAAGTCTCTTTTGAGTCTTCCAAGTTCGTTCCTACACATAGGTAGGTATAGAATCGAAATAAAACATCAAAAAAATATCAGTATTTATAGTTCAATGAATACTAGGAACCACAGAACAGATATATATAACTGTTCTGTGCTAGGAACAGATCACATAAAAACATTTCATGTGTTACATATTTCTTTTGCTATGCAACACTTAGAAAAATCTTTAAGTACAAAGCTATTTGATTAAAAAATACGGCCGAGATACAAAGCGGATGTTTCTTAAACAATGTACAATCTAGGCACTAGTTGTGTTACCTCATTATCTTACATACAAAGTAAACAAAGCCACGAAAAGCAAAAAAACGCGATACACATTAACAAAGCAAAAAAAAATTAACACAAATTAAAGAAACGAATAACTGGATGAAGACGCGCCAATGAAAGGGGCAAAGTCGCCCCCCTGAACACCCCTAAAAAATTTAATTCATCACCGCCGTTGAGACATATCTCCTTCTTGTCCCTTCCCACCATTCTTTGCTTTCTTGCAAGGTTTTTCCGAGAGCAAGACAGGTATACTCATCCTGTATATCTTTTGTGAATCGCCACTGCAATTTCAGCCTTATTTTCTACAACCTAAAGTTACATTTCGATTGTACGAAAATCGCACTTGAGACGTTTATAGTAATTCAATACACAGCCCGTTTCATTCGTCCGCATTGAAAGCTTAAAACAAATAAACCCACAGTGAGTGCGATAAGGTTTTCTTGATGTCGGTAGGTGATCAAAAGGCGATATGTCTTATCTTTCGTTAGTACAGAACGCATCATTAGGCTTTTGTAGAGCTTGCATCGTGATCTGAGAGCAATTACACTGAGATGTGATGCTGTCTTTGTGTCGAGGTTTTGAACTGAGATCATTTTGTTCAGTATGTCTTGAATTAAGTAATAAAATTATTGAAACTTTTTTCGTATATAAGAAAGTAACGTACCGTAATATTAAGGAAAGTGACAGTTAGAAAAAAGCAGTGAATATATTAAGAAAAAAAAAACACGCCATTCTATTTTAATTAGACACTTCAAAGCCTTAAAAACTGTTGTTTCTATTAGCCTGAGTGTTCAAATCTTTCACCCATGATGGAATTTGGCTCACACTATCCTACTAGTATTACAAAAACGTCAAAGTTTTTGCAGATGGATGGATGTTTGTTACTCGTTCACGAAATAACCACTAACGGATCTGGATGAAATTTGGCACACAGATAGTTCAAAACCTGGATAATATCGGGATCCGATAGTACAGACCCCAGCCAGCACATCAGTCTATCCCTAACTGTCAAATTTTCTCAATTAAAAATGAACCTTATGTCTTTGCAATAAAGATGAAGTACTATCAAAGAAATTTGACAGATTGTGGTAACTTGATGTGCTGGCCTTTGTACGTTCTCGTGGGATAATTTCGAACATCCACGCGGTCGAAGCCGTGTACAGTCACGAGCGAATGTGTTTGTAATTCGGTGAAATTTTTGAAGATAAAAATTAAATAAGGTTAACATTTAAGTGGCGTCTTCATACGGAAACGTGTTTTTTTTTATTGAACACACCAGTACAAAATATTGTACAGTATCCCTACCACCCTTCGTGTGCACTTGGCAGGTTTTTTATTATTATAATATAGGAGGCAAGATACAATATACTAGTAAAAAATAACGTCTATGGACTGCATCGTTGGTCTAGTGGTTGAAAGCGCTATTACTGAGCATGAGACTCTGAATTCGATTCCCAGGTAGGGTAAAGTGTTATTGGGTTTTTGCATCTGGAATTTCTCAGTAGCAGGCCGGAGCTCGGATTTGTACCCGTTTCATGGCAATAGGCTTGCACACTATTACACTATACATAGGACTAAAACATAACTGGTAACATTTGGAAAACCTCTGACTAATCATTCGCGGATTATATAAATTTAATAAAATTTATTAAAATTCAGTTTTTAAATTTTATTATTAAAAATATATCTTTAATATTTATTTAAGTAAGTTTTTTTTTAATATTATTTAAGTTTAATTTTTTAATAATCACTTATAGACGGACGTGTATACTGTATTACTGTGTCAGCAACAGTTACCTTAAAACAAAATCCTGCCATAAAATGGAAGCAGTTTTGCGCAGTAATAAAAGGACTTTAACAGCAGTAATCATCATTATCAACTTTCATTACTTAGAACATTATTTCCTAAATTAGTTATAAGACTCCCTGGATTTGTCCCTGTTACAGAACTGTACTTAGTTTCAGGTTCTTGGAAACTACTGGTGCTTAGAGTTCATTTTTTTTGTATTAACTTTGAGTATAGCATCATCATTCAGGCAAGCGTGGTGGATTATGACCCACTCCTCCCGGAAGGAGGGCTGTGTCACTGCGACTTTGAGGGCTTATTATTAAATAATCATCATCTGCTTGCATTTTCCCAACTATGTTGAGGTCGGTTTCCAGTCTTTTACATGGAGTGACTGCCTATCCGACTCTCACTACCCAGTAACTGGACAATGCGATACCCCTTGGTAAGACTGGCTGTCAGATTTTCGGGTTTCTGACGCCCCGTAACGACTGTCAAAGATGCACAAGTGACAGCCGGGATCAACGGCTTATTATTAAGAAATAAGTTTATTTATTTTCAACTTGTAATTTATTTACATAATATAAAAGTTATTAGACTTTAAAAAATGATGATTCATGAGAGAACGTTTTTTTTTAATTCCATAGAAATATACGTTTTAAATATAATTATCATTATTTGAGGATTATTTTTAAGTAAAATTCATGATTGAAAATTGAACAAAATAAAATAGAAAACCTTTTTTCTACTTTCACCCCCTAAATCCGTTTTCTTTCACCCCCATAGTACCCCAAAAATCCCTTTACATCATTAAGTCCTCACCGGAAGACGTCCTTGCGTCCTTCAGTAGCCGCTTAAACCATTATTGGCTGACCATGACCCTCATAATATCAAAGGACCGGATCTTAGAAAGATAAATAAGATCTTTCGGAAAAATCTGGCAAACTTTTTCAAGATCCCCCGTTGTTTATTTTTATAAAGTGAGTGTAGTGTTTGTTGACGAAGTTTGTTATTTTCCTTAAAAAACAAGGCGATTAATTAATTGAAGTATTTTCAATGGTTTTTATGAAAAAGGGATGTTATGGAGAACAATTGGGGGTGTAATGTCTTTATAACACATTTAAATATAAATCATTGTCATAAATGTTATACATAGATTCTTTACACCAATAAACTGATCACTGCATACATATCTTAATATCAATACTTTCAAAGTATTTAAAGACTCATAATTAATTTTAAAATATGTGAAAACCTATGTCTGACGCCAAAAGGACACAACCATATAACAGAAAATATTCAAACAGTATCAATTAACGCTTCGAAGTCCAAAAATAAAACACCAATCCCTACAAACTCGAGACTTTACACAAACTAAAAGTTCGAAGACAAAACTTCGCCACCGCATTATTTTTATATAATACGGAGAGGAGACATGTTAAAATCAAAATCAAATAGAAAATGTCTCGATGCCGCTGTCTTTACCAGGCTCTTATCGGAGAAAACCGCTTTCAATTAACCAGTAAATAACGCTTATGTACTTACTAACTCTTCACATAATGAGTTAATAACACAACACTTACACACGCGCGTTACAAATGGAAAATCGTAGACACACTCATACAGTTCACTCACACACTCACAGTATCCCGCGGCTGTACATAAAACGCGTCTTTCTTCTTGTATTCTTAATTAGCGTGTCGTATGCCCCGTCTCTCTCTGGCACGGGGTGTTAATTAGAAAGGCGTCCCTTTCGCGCTTTCTTAATACATTCTTCCTCTCCGCGGTGTTTCTTTACGTTTTTATTTGTGTGCGTGTCTGTGTGCGGTGGTGTTTAATTTACATGTACTTGTATGTCAGTGTACAGTCGAAAGGAAAAGTGGTTTCGCAACGGCGGAAAAGGGATGTTGATAACAATGTGGGATGTTGACGGACTATGGACGGCTATTGTGTTATTTTTAATGTACGTTAGTAGTCGCTTGTTAGTAGTTCTTCGCTTAGTACCTAATGTACATTTTGCTATTTTCAAACCGACTGAAAAAAACTGGGAGGTTTAGATTTGTCTGTTTGCATTTTTTTTTATCTATATTTATCGTTATTTATATCAAATCTCGAAGAATTTTTAAAATTATTTTAGAGAGATTTATTAAAAAAAATGAAAAATTGTTTAGTAAGTACAGTTATAATGATAAAAATCATTTCTGTTAAACTAATGAATTTTGGCCTCATTTTCAATTCTTTCAATACTGTTTCTTAAAGAACAGGCGTATTTTTAATTTGCATCTGGAACACAAAATTTGATATTGTTGATTTTTTTCAGGACCCAAATCACTCTACAAGCAAAGTAAATTACCTAAACATTGTAATTAAACAATCGTGTCCATTTATAAACCATAAAAAGCCCAAAAACTAATACATCCGAAATCCAGTTTCGCCTTCTCCTGTACCGGGTGTTTTATACGAATGTGGGTATGCGCGAAAGGGTGTCAGCGGCGCGGGGCACTCCCTGCGCGGGGTGAGGGGGGTGGGTACGTACACATAAACACTTATAAAAGTTTTTTGACAACAACCTCCCTCCACCCCCGTTTACCCCTCGAATTCGCTAATTTATGTTGCTTTTTTAATCAATACCGGGGTGTGTACGAGTTATAGGTTCCATCGACTCTTGTTGGATTGTCTCGAGACAATTTTCTTGACGCTTACGTCATTACGCTTCTGTTTGGGGGTGATGACGTATTTGTGGGGGGTATGATTGACTTGGAAGAAGCGCTGTTCTATTGGAAATATTTTGATAGGTATCATGGATGACGCTGATGAGTGAAATGTTGTGCCGTTGTACGTATGCCTTATTTTTCAATGAACCGATAAATAATTAGAGTTTGTGCTGTGTGCAAACTTTGATTTGTTTTATAATATCTAGGAGTGGGTTGTTTGTTTACTAATGTTTAGGTAAGTACTAGATTTCCATAATCTGCTAAGTTTAAAGGAATATTTTAACTGAAGATTAATAACTTAATAAACGTGGAATGAATTACTGAGTCTATTTTGTGAACCACACGAAATAATAAATAAATAAACTAACAAACATTTTTAATTTAAAGAAAAACCCATAACCACTCCAAAAATATGACATCAATAAAGCAAAAACCGTCCTCAAATGCCTCGCCACCTCATATTCCCGAAACATAATAATCCTGCAAACCTTTTCGCCAATAAACGTAACGAGATAAGCGCGTATCACGGAATATATCACGACTCACCTACTTAAGTCGTCAATCTCATCCTAAAAAATAAAGTTATATCGCAATTTTCCGTTTCGGCAACCTCCTGTACTTACGTGTGACGAAAAATCCGAATTTCAAACAACCTGAACTTTGCCGTTACGAAACTCGAATTTCGAACTTTTTCCTCCTTCTAAATTCAAATTTAACCGCATGTGGACGTTGGTAACATATTCCTTAGCAAAGTTTTCTCTTCGTTGTGGTAAAAGAATCTCGACACTATTTTCTAAGCGTTAAGGTTGGTGGTGTGTGTTAGTGTCTTTGGTTTTCCTGTAGGCATGCGGCGTGATGGATGGATTGTGTCACGCATGACGTCGTTGTCACGCTGCTTCACGTGGATGAGTTACGTGGTATTAATACTTTATTTGCGGGTTTCTGGTTGCGACATTTTATTTTATTTTAGCACATCGAATCAAAGGGGATGGAGCACGTGAGTTAATCAAATATGGAAAAGAGGAAAACCTTGAATTAAAGAAACCAAAAGCATTACGAAATTGAGAATGAGAATGAGGAAATTCCTAAGAATTTTGGTTACTAATTTTAGAAGACCGTGTCACGAGCTGTCTTCTTGGACTATTAATAGACCGGTCGAACTGGTCATCGCCTTCCGTGTTAAGAAGCTGGTCAGAAACGTTGGGTGTAGCGTTAATGGCCGGGGGTACGGGCCATGGAGTTTCTTGCCCGTTCTTCTCCACAGGAACCTATTACGCTTTGAATGGACAACTAGCTTCATCTTTCTGACTGACCGACCCCTTGACAACTCCAATTTGCATGTAAATGGTTTAATAGAAATAAATGCCTTGAGTTTCAGTTTGAACCCATGATAACCCATAAAATGTTTAACATCATCATTTTTCTTAGGTCAAGGAGCTTAGTGGAAAATGCCCTACAAAAGACTTTAAAAAAAAAATGAAAATTTAAAAGAAGAACACAAGTGACAGGAGGAACACATAGATAGTAACAATAGGTATATCATAGACAATAGTATCTATAATCACTTTTATATTCAATTCCTAGGAATGTGCTGGGTCTACACTATACGCAAGTCGTGATTAAGGCAGTGTACACAACATACATACTGCCAGTGAACTCGTCATAAATCTCGTAGTAGCGATGTAAGGCACAATTACAATTACCGTTAGACTACACCCCTGACGAGCTCTCATTAGGAAGGCACTCCACTAGTCGGCAATTAATTGGATATTTTTCTCTTATTAATTATATTTTTTTGCAACGGGAAAGGTTTTATTATATTTGGTCTCATAGAATAGGACTTTTATTATAGGGTTTATAAACCCCAGTTTTGTTGACACTCCTGTCATCGGTGAAAGATACTATCGTGAGGAAACTTTCACTCTAATTTCACTAATAGTAGCAATGACTTCTCTTTTGACAGTTCAAGAACATACATTGCGTTATTTACGTTGATGAGCCGAATTTTTTTTCGAACGTATGAAGCAATGGTTTAGCAAAATCCAATATGATTCAGATTGTTCTTCAATAAATAAGTCGGAAGTCTGGTATCGGCAAGCGTAGTGTAGGGCGCCCACCAACTAGATGGATGGATGACTTTAAGAAAATGGCTGGGTGTGGAGTGCACACGACATGGTGTTTGGTGCAGCCTAGAAGAGGCCTACATCCAGCAGTGGACTGCGATAAGCTTTTCTTTGAGGGTTGAGGGTGGGGAAATCATAAAATAACTCCTCCCACTCTGGGTGAAGTGGAAAGGAGTGTCAGACTCTTACTGAATAAAACACATCCATGTTCCTTCCTTAGCCCTTTATCTTCGGGGTAGCGGCAACCCTTTCGGACAATCCCGCTTAGCCTGCGATAGGCTGAGTTAAACCATGGTGCTCAGTGCTCGTGCCTTCTCGGTATGAGAAGAGACCCTACAGTGGGACATTAAAAGACTGGTAGTGTCGTCTTTGGTGGCGCAGGGAAGTCCATAGCCGGTTCCGCCACGACTCAGTTACTTCAAAGTAGCGGTGCAAACTTCCCTTTTTCGTTGCATTTTGGAATGGCAACATGGATCCAATCTCAACACATACACAGCCCAACACCTCCTCTTAGAAGAGCCTTGGTCTACGGTGTGTGGCTGTCTGTGGTCTTCAGAAGTGCGTGATAATCTGCAATATCAAGAGCCGTGGGAAGCCGGCTTAAGACTTTCAACCGGATTGACATAAGCTTTTGGCAACTTATGACAATCCAATACATTTTTTACTATTATATCATCGCTGATAGGCTGTCACTTTGTCTTTCGCCGTATACCAAAACATCTAACCACGTCCTGCGGTGTACGAAACGACAACAACCATAACCATACACCTATCAATTAATAAACATATCAAGCTCATAGTAGCGATGTAAAAGTCACAATTACAACTACCGTTACAACCACACCCAGACGTATCTGCTCTCATTAAGCATAGTGCACACGACAGCAGCCTGAATCGGCCACTAACTCAGCCCGCGCCTGGGGGCCCGCAGCGAACGTGTAATACTGGCACATAAATCTGTTGTATCGGCCATTTTGAGCTGGTTTAAGCGCTTTTTGTGTAGTGTGCTCTTGGGTTTATAAAGTGATGTATAGATAAGAGTGAATGCTTGTTTTTTATTTGAGGAATTATTGGATTTTCTATTGAACAAAGACAGGAGAGTCCTGCTGATCATATTATGACCAAAACCCTCAACTGAGCCGGACTATAATTATGATCTAGCTGGATAAATCTTTTTTTCAATCCATTGACAACATGGAAAAAATAAGGTAAACCTTTGGAGAAGATTATGTTGAACTGCTCCTGAATCTACTAAGTGCTTTTATATTGACTTAAAATTGTTTAAAGGCTACATACACTTCATGACATACAAAAGAAATGGTTGCTTCAAAAACAGGAAGATATAATACCAACAGTAAGTAGCCATTATGTATAGATGTAAATATTCCTTATAAAATAAAACTATCTCAACACAGAAGTGAAGATACAAGAGCCCTATAAGGCTACCAATGCCTACATTCCACACACAACATACCCAATCAAGCGCACTCATCGCTTTACAGCGCATGCAAGCCCATAATTATTAACTGATAATAGGCAATAAATAATACCGGCCACTCAGCAGCTTCATCGCTTGACGACCGGCACCGATTGTTTACTCAGATCGCTATCTCAGAAACTGGGATTTTGTTGCGATTATATCTAGTCTTAAGGCATTTAAGTTTATTGATTGTAATATGAAAACTGGTCGTTTTATTCACACTATTATGGGAGTTGCCGTTTAATTTCTTGAGAATATTCTTCCTCGTGGAAGTGAAGAATGAGTGAAAGTTTTTTTTTTATATGAACTAGAGGATAGTTCAAATGGATAGAGGAGAAAACGGCGGATCAGGTTCGCCATGCTACAAATACCAGCATAAGAACGAGGTTCTGATTTGCAAGACATAGTTGAAACTCTTTATAAACCAATGCTTCCTGGTTAAGTGGGTCTTCCTCGATGGAACAGCTGGGTATGGATGTGGAGCTATCTCACAAACTATGTTCCAACTCCTATCCCGCTATCTGTGTCTCAAAACATGCAGGTAAAATGATTTCTGCGCAGCCACCGACCACGACGTAGAAGTGGCGAAGTTTTTGCCAACAAGATCTGAAGAACAGTCGTGCCAGCGACACGGAGAAGAAGAAGAATGTGCTCATGAAGACAACTTAGCTTCTAATGTGGTCATCGCATCGTCAATGCCCTTGAAGACTTTAGGAATATGGATGTACATGCAGATGGAAGATCGGGGTATGAACTGACATACATAATAAATAAGGTAACTAGGTTGGTCCAGCATCGTACAAAGTGCTTAAAACCGGAGACCTAAAAATTATAACAGTCGAGATGTTGAGATGCTAGAAGTGGTGATGCCAGGGGGAGCAGAGCGTTTACAGAATGGTTGCCGAGAGACGGAAGAAGAAACGTTTGCAGACCGAGATTGACAGGTACCACCCACCCACCTACTTACAACGTTAGAACACCTGCAGAAGATCGTGGGGAATATTTGAATGACACTCGCACAGACCAGGGAAGCATGTCACAAAGAGGTGGAGGTCCTTCCAGCAATGGGTGAAGCAAAACTGCTTATGATGATGATGATGGAATCACATCACGCCTTGTTACCCTGAAGGGTTGGACAGAATGTACCCACAATTCGCCAGTTATGTGTAAGTCCCATATAATAGGGGGCGAACCTATATCCATCAACCGGGCACAAGTCATTGTGTGAAGAAAATTATCAACGAAGCTTTTAGTTTTCTACTACAAGCTTAAAAACAAGAAGCCTTTAATTAATAATCTATAACATCTCCATACATATTCTATGTAATATAACATGGTATCGCGTGGCAGGTTAATTGCATATTAATCGTAGCGGAATCCGGGCCTGTTTAACTGTAATTATTGACCGCACTCATATTGTGGCACACCCAAGCCCAGTACGTGAGGAACGTTGATTAGTAGCTTCAATCTAATAGATATATGGCTTATCGATATCTAGGCTTGGAAACATGGGGTAGCAGGTAGTTAGTTGGGTTTGAAATAAAAGAGGGATATTGAAAGACACCGCACATGTGGATGGTTAGACAAGTAGAAGAAGACCAAAAAAACGATGGATGGATTGTTTGAAAGATGATATGACTAGAAAGGAAGTGACTACCGAGATGACGACTAATAGAGAGAGAAGTATGGGAGAAAAATAGTCGACTAATCTTACTGACCACTTGAAGACAAAATTGGAAATAGGAGACATAATTAATAATAATTAAACTGGCATATTTAGTAATGGCACAAGCTCAGTTCCCTAGTTATGCCAGTATTTTCTTTCGTGAAAACTGGCAACTGGCACTGGAATTTATCAATTTCCAAACAGAATATAATATTTATAAACCGCTGGTCACAAAAAGAGAACAAAAAACTGACCAAGTGCGAGTCGGACTCGCGCACGAAGGGATTGCTATTAAAGTGGCAAAAAAATCACGTTTGCTGTATGGGAACCCCCTTAAATATTTATTTTATTCTGTTTTTTAGTATTTTTTGTGATAGCGGCAACAGAAATACATGATCTGTGAACAACAAAATTTTAACTGTTTAACTATCATGGTTTATTAGATACAGCCTGGTAGCAGACGGACAGACATGATAGGGTCCCGTTTTACCCTTTAGGTACGGAACGGTTCCGTATCCAAAGGGTAAAACGCGAACCTTCCGTAAAAAAAATCGTTCCCGTTCGGGGAAAAAAAATCACAAACTCCTTCGTCACATTTTTATGATTTTCTCCATCTGGAGATCGAACCTGGAACCTTTAACTGTCGCTGGTCAAGCGCCAATGCATCAATCATCGTGATTCGCAAAGTAAAATTTTCAAAGAATTTATTTCCAACAAAATAGCTTCGCCACTACAATAACGTCTCTCGCGCAGATATTGATAACACACTCTCGTCTTGAAGTGGCAGGTATTTTAATAGGAGCCCCGGCTAGTCACGTTGGCGGCTATATTGCGCGCGCTTGCGCACCCGAACCGCACTGGTTATTGAACCTTTACGGTACTGTTTATTAATTAAATTCGTGATTGCTTAATCGCATCTTGTGGGGTGGTGAAATGGATTTCAGGTGTGGTGGGCTGCTTAACTGAAGGATCCGTTTGACTTGGAATCGTGGCGTCTTCATTTTGTGCTAGCGTTTGGCCTTAATTCCAATATCTTGCTAAATTATAACGGATCCTTTTATCGTTCTGCATAGTTCTCACATGTATAGTAATAAATGAATGATGTAACCAATATTTTGTAACCATATTTTGTTTAAGAGTGTCCGTGGAGTTTCTTGCCCGTTCTTCGCCATAGGTACCTACTGCTTTGGAATGGGCAACTAGCTACATCTTTCTGACTGACCGACCCTTTGAGAATTCAAAAGTGCCTGTAATTGGATTATTTGAAATAAATGCTTTTAGTTTCAGTATGAGTTTGCCTTAATATTAATGTCTAGATCTAGCCTATTTGTTTTGAATGAACTTTTATTTTCTCTTACCATTTTGTGAATGTTTTAATTTTTTTGGTGATTTGATAAACATAAGGCACGCACAATGGTCCGCCTAAGGACTGAGTGCGGGAACCAAAACCTCAAGATGATGAACATAAGGCATCAAACTTAATCCGTTTTATTTAGTCCGAGTCTAAACCCTCGAGCTAGTTATTGTATTCCGACGTTTATTTTGATAGTATGGTATAGTTCTTAATTCAAAATTCACAATTTGAACTCTGGTTTGAAGACAGTTTTGTCGAAATACAATTCGAGATTCAAAAATCTCAAAATCAAATTCAAAATCGTAGGTCTAAACGTATACCTTTTGTAAGGCCGAGTAGGTACCTAAGTCTAAGAAATATTTTGCTAAATATCTACATTCTAGAGCCACCAATTTTTATGTTTTTTTTTTATGTTAGCGCTCATTTTTGAGAATGCTAGTTAACTCTTAATTGGCAACTGTCTTAGTCCAAAGCTAATTATATGATACATTGTATACAAAAGCTGTTGGTATGAAGAGATTAATAAAAGCCTAGAAGGTATTTTGATGATCATAAAACCCATCTACTTATTTAATTGAATATCTCGATTAAGTTACAAAACAAGATGAAAAAACAAGTTTTCAGTAATAAAATCGTACGTAGACTTCCTAACTCCATACCTCCAACAAATATGAGAATAAAACTGCTATAACAGACTATGTAAACGTTTACGATCGCAGAACGTTCTAGAATGTTGGTGAGGGACATAAAAACAAGAACATCACTGAAACGGACACGTTTGTAGATAAGGCTTTATGCAACTGTGTTACATCTACTAATGTGGAATACTTTGTACAATTTAAAAATGTACAGACGCAGCATATCAAGCTATTCCAAACTGTCTATTTTTGTCAAATGAAAATGAACTTTATTCTTATGTGTAATAAAGTTGAAAATCTATGAAAGAAACTTGAGAGATTGGGGTAACTTGATTTGCTGGTCTCTGCAACTTTTTTCTTCTAAGGATGGGAAATCATCAAATGAATCTTCCCGCTCTGGGTGGGGCGGTCAGACTTTTACTGACTCAAACCCGTCCATTTTCCTACCTTTATTTTTAAGGCTGGGAAATCATCCAATGACTTCTCCCGCTTTGGGTGGAGCGGAAGGGAGTGTCAGACTCTTACTGACTAAAATCCATCCATGATCCTTCCTTAGCCCTTTATGTTCCGGGGTAGCGGTAACCCTTTCGGACAATCCCGCTTACCCGGCAGGCTTGATTTTCCTACCTTAGTATGTTCCTGGGCAGCGGTAACCCTTTCGGACAATCCCGCTGAAAATACATCTCTCAGTGGGACTGTTAAAAGGCAAGCGCTAACATAGCGCGAGACATAAATGTCCTTACATTTTTTACAATGCGCTGGTCAGATTAAAACTATCAATACACTTCTTCAAGTTAGAATTGAACTCAAATGAGCAGTATGGGTAGTTTATAATACTGTAAAAAAGTATTATTATTTGTTAAGGTCGCGAATCATATTTCATTCAACATTTATTTAACTAACTGATACTGAGCAGCAAGTTACAAAAGCTTAAGAAAGCTCTAAACTTGTAAAAGTGTAGTTTTCAACCCCTTTTTTTTTTCTTTACAGAAAAAGAAATGTTACGAAGGAGGTCATCGAGAGTAACGAAAGATATGATAGCAGAAGAATTGATAAAGAAGAGAAGAGAAGGAAAAGGACCAGTGCTCAACAAAGTACGTAGGTATATGTAAAGTAAGGTTATCGATAAGAAGCAGCCTCACTGCCTCGGTTATCAAAAAAATTATGCTGTTCCATACATTTTCACTGTGTAGGTATTGCACTTTTCTATGAAACAGCTGATTTTATTTTTCAACGAGGTTCGAATCTTGTTCTGAATTTATGGTAACCGTTTTCGCTTCTATATATCCTTCCACCCTGCAAGTACAAAATACAAAAAGTTTATTGCAGTAACATGTGCAACTTTTACAGTAAATCTTAAATAGGGACCTCCTTTTAAGTAAAGATATACCTGTGCGAGGAGGCCCTGCTCTTCCATGACAAATTATAAAATGGTAAAAGTGGTGTACCAAAACATAATAAAATTTAACGAAAAGAAAAATAAACAATTAAAGAAAAAAAATAAAATAGTAATAACTAAAATAGTATGTGTGAGTGGTGTGTGTAGGTGGGGGTGTGTGTGCGTGAGTGAGGCTGCATGCGTGCGTGTATCTTTTCAACTCATATTGACGATGCTTGCAGCAACAACTCAATATCATCATAGGTCTTTAGTTTAGTTTTAGGTCTTTAGTTGCAAGTAGTGTTACAAAAATAGTTCACGCCATGTTAAAATGATTAACTTGGACAGGCCGAACTTGCGGCGCTGTAATGGATACTTAAAGTTGCATTATATGATACAAACTTAACGATATAAATGTAAAATACCATATTGATAAAGACACCAAATTTTATAAAAATATGAATAATCAAAAACCAGCCCACTGCAGGGCAAAGGGTTCTTCTCATACAGAGAAGTCATACATTTTTATAATCAACCAAACATATTCGGATCACATTAGATATAATACTGCTGGTATATTATACTAATAAAAAATACAACAGTAAAGGGTTTATGAAACAATGTAAGGCTACTGACTAGTGATCACCCTGAAGCTATAGAATTACCTGTTGCTCTTAGTTTACTATAGTAAGTTACGCAGGATGATATCCGACTGTTATTATTATAATAATATCTTACATTTGTTTATTATTACAAGACTATGAAAATTATGCATTGTTTTTACCGGACTGTGAATAAACCGCTTTCATTTGGGCCCGTCTTTATTCGTTCGTGATTTTTTCCTTTTAATAAAACTCATTTTACACTGAAATGTGTATTTAAATTTCTACTTATCTTGGGACGACGGAAAGCACGTTAAGCCGTTGGTCCCGGCTGTCATTTGTGCATCTTAGACAGTCGTTATGGGTCGTCAGAAGCCCGAAAATCTGACAGCCAGTCTTACCAAGGGGTATCGTATTGCCCAGTTACTGGGTTGTGGAGGTCAGATAGGCAGTCGCTCCATGTAAAATACTGGTATTCAGCTGCATCCGGTTAGACTGGAAGCCAACCACAACATAATTGGGAAAAGGCCAGGCAGATGATGATGATCTTGGGACTAACTCATTTGCCATGACAACCATCTAATTGATTTCCTGTCCAAAAAACATTAAGTACCCAAAATCAAAAGTCATTTATTCAAACTAGGCTGAAAATCAGCACTATTTGAACGTGAAAATTACATAATACAGTACACTAAAACGCCCGTCCTATAAACTGTATAAATGACAAGAAAATAAAGGCATTTCAAATGATAGACCCAAATCGAAAATGGACTCTTTAGCTCGGAATCCTAACACTATAGCCCATAATCCAACACAAGATACAAATCGCATCTTTAGGATGAAAACGACACAATTCAAAAACCTCAAAAATTGAGCCTATCGTCATAAAATGACTCAAAACGAAACTAGCACAAACATATTCACTGAAATAATCACGAAATAATACGGAGGTGTCGAATTTCAAAACTTGTTTTGCAATTTCCCTAAAGTCACTTATTTGAGTTACATCGTTTTCATCCTATAGGTGCGAAATGACACCACGCACCAAAATCTAGGCTAAATAACAAAAAGCCTATATGAACAAAGTACTTGCCAATTTCAAGTGAACCTGTAAATGGTCAGCGGCCGTACGAGACGCCTCACGATCTCCAGATATATAGTCGGCGCTCGCTCTAAATAAATCACTTCCTACTAGCGATACAATGCTACGAGATTTCTAGTAGCTAGCGATTCATAGAATGGACAAATAGTAGCTTTGAACTTGTATGGACCTTTTCCGGAAAAGGTGCTATTGTAGGAGAGTGATATTGTAACTGCTGTATTAGATAAATCAGGTTTAATGTATCTGGCAGGATGGTGTTTTTGATACCTTTTTTATTTTGATGGTGGGAAATCATCAAATGACTCCTGCTCTGGGTGGGGCAGAAAGGAGTGTCAGACTCTTACTGACTAAAACCCACCCATGTTCCTTCCTTAGCCCTTGTCATGTTCCGGAGTAGCGGTGTTTTGATATCTTTCAAAATCTCTTCTCTATTGGCCTTTTTTTGTATATCTTGAATCGTTGTTGAAGTAGAAGAATGCTTGAGCTCTTTATTGATGACTTACAAAATGTCTGCTGTATTGATCTTCCTTTTATTCTTATTGAAAAAGCAGTGATAACCTAGTGGTGTGACCGTCGGACTACCAAGTCATAGATCTCAAGTTCGAACCCAAGACACGCACCTCTGATTTTAGGGATTCATGTGCGTATTGTATAATTATTACTTGCTTAAAAATCGGTTAAGGAAAACATCGTGAGGAAACCAGCATGTCTGAAAGATATTTCTCAACAGCATGTGAAGCTAAGTCAGAGGCCCATGGGTAGTATTAAAACTCTAACACCAGGTTAGTCACTAACCAGATGAATAAGAAAGAAAGAAGAAAGATCTTCTTTTTAATGTCTTATTGTAGGAGGACTAAAGAGTGAGATATTGTAGATGCTGTATTAGATAAAGCAGGTTTAATGTATCTGGCAGGATGGTGTTTTGATATCTTACAAAATCTCTTCTCTATTGGTCTTCTTTTGTATATTTCGAATCGTTGTTTAAGAAGAAGAATTATTCAGCTCTGTATTGATGTCTGCTGTATTCATCTTCTTTTTAAGTGTCTCTGATCGGCTTTATTTCTTTGAAATAGAAGAATCCGTAAGCCTTCGCCCCTTCTGCATCTCATTGACCAACTCTCATTGTTTCTGCCTCAACTTTGCTTTGCAATTCTCCTTTCATGGTCACTTCTACGGCATTCCATAGTGTTTATTTGAGGCGATGTTCGTATGAGGCGTGATATATCTCCCCTGTAACGTTAATAAGCGAACACGGGACTCGAAGAGACGTATGAAGGGATTGGTGATTCTTTCCGGTATTGGTATTTCGAAATCATTGACCAATCTTTTCTTGATATGACTGAGGTACTAGAGAAGCGAAAATTGGGTCTTGTTTTAGGCCATTTTCTGGCTCACGACTAGTGAGGCAAAGAAGCATCATTATCATTCTCCTGCCCTTATCCCAATATATTTGGGGTCGGCGCAACATTTATTTTTCTTTCATACTTCAAAGACACACAGGCAGGCAAACAGGGCAACATAAAGAATAAAAAAATTACACAGTTAGATGTCGAAATCCCTGATAGAGATCTTCAATGTTGCTTTTGCCTCCAAAATCATCCATGAAACTTATCCATTGTCACTTCTACGGCATTGCATAGTGTTTATGTGAGGCGACGTCCGTATGAGGCGTGATATATCGCCCCTGTAGCGTTAATAAGCGAACACGGGACTCGTGATCGCCAATAGCGAGAATGCGGGCTATATCACACGAATATTGTGTCTAAATAGAGTGATTTGTGGATCGAAACCAAATATTGGAAATGGATAAATAAAAGGTAGGTGTATAACTTTTTCTGTAGGTTTGTATATAATTTCTAATGATAATAATAACGATTGAGAATTATTCTGAATCAATTTAGTTATACACAAAAATAATTAGTTTTGGCAGACATTGATGACAGCAACTATCGCAAACTGATGAAAAATAAATCTGTGGTCATTTCAAAACAAGGCAACCATGATTTCTGTCTCTGAATAAAAATTGCGCAGTAACATTTAGGGATATTACAGATACCAAGCTCTAGGGTTTAATAAACTTACCGAAATAACAAAGATGTCCATTGTCTTCTCAAATTCGTCTCATTGAAGCCGCACCTGCTACATCTAGGTCACATTCGCGCGAAGTGCCCGTGTTTGGACGCGCTGCGCCGGCGCCGATAAATATACACGTCACAGGAACGTGTACCACAATGACAAACTTAATTGTACAGCCAACGAGCCACAAAACATGCAAATTCGCACCTTATTTCGCTTAACATAAGAGCTGAAGTAATTAACGGAGAATGAAAGTAATATTTTTGCAGGATGTGACAAGATGCCTTTAAGGAAATGTTTTTCAGTGAATATTGGACCTTAAACTGTACATCTAGAAAGATGTAGATACAATTTTACATCAGCAAAATTAATTTGGTAATGATATAAGATCCACACACGAGTGTTTCGTGATCGCCGTGACAAACATTCATTTAACTGATTAAATTTCTTACGTTTGCATCATCTACCTGTATGGTGGAATGGATTTGTGTTATCTATTTCAATGTGGCGAAGAAGAGTATTTAATTTTATTTAAAATTATACCTTGCTCCCTTCAAACCTGTTATCTTTCATGTTGGTAAGGTTCAAGAATTGTAGCAGTTAGCAATTTGACCACAGATCGCTTTTATGATTTCATTCAACAAATAAACGACTTTACTAAAGAACGCTACAACAATAATTTCAATGACTACAGGAAATATGAAGAGTACACTAGTGCCATGGTAATTATTGTTCGTCAATAGTTCAGCTATCTGATAAACTGCTATTTTTAAATACGGCTTATTGGTAAATTCGCACGAATTTTCTCGCACTAAGTGGTGTAATGTCACTTTTTTTACACGACGTTAATATCTTTGTGGGCGAATCGTCAACTCCAGAAATGCGTATTGGGCAATTGACACATTTTGAATTCTATGAATTAAAGGTTTTTTTGCTGATTAAAATATAAACGTGTACAAATATAATTGGTTTATAATTAATGTAGAAACTAGTAATTTTTTCTTAACTTTTGCCTTAAGTATAGCGAATAAATTCGTAAAAATCGACCAATAAGCCTTAATTACTTTATGTAACTCTTCTTCATCTTTTTCGATTTGCTCTGGACAGAGCGGTCATGGACACGATGATCCGTTGTGTCCAATAGCTGATGTAGTCGTAATAGGTATACGACATATAATTAGATAATAATAAGACAAAAAAAAATTACCTAATAACAATGTTTAATACGTTCTAATTTAAGATAAGGGTAGGCGAACGATGTGATTGCAACACTTGTAAAAGGCTACGAAGTCATAGAACATACTAACATAACATCACCATCATCGTACACTTAGTTCGCAATAAACTTGTTGACTTTGACTTTGACTTACACAGTTTTTCAGTTGGCAATCTTAACCTTATTATGATGCCCAATGCCTAACATAAACTTAAACATTCCGAACTATGTTAAAAACAACTTAAACATCCTTCAAACACTTTCTAAAACCTCCTGTACTATAAACATGACGTAAGCACTAACCTTTCGACCTATATAATTTAATAACACGGCTATGGTACCCAGTAACCGTATGTTCTAATGAAATCTACTTTCAAAGCAATCTGTAGCCCAGAGGTGTGTATTGTTATCAAACTAATATTATACACGTATTGTTTAGAAGAACTGAGGTGTACCGGGAGCTAGGCACTATCTTACCACATTCATCGAGACATTAATTTCTATCTATTGAGTATATTACTTTTGTTCTAGATACGTTTAGATTTAGATTAGATTATTTAAAAAAATCTCCATACGAAATAACGTTGCGGAAGAGGCACCTAGGGTATCAATTTTAGTTTCTTGTAAATTTTGACGTTTAAAAGTGCCTTTAGTAGTAGTAGTAGTAGTGTAGTAGTAGTAGTAGTACTTGAAATAAATATTTTGACTTTGACTTTGACAATGAAAAATAAATACACTGAGAACTAATCTTCAAATAATAAGCTATAAAAGGCAGTGGTCGCCCCCCTGAGTCTATAAATAAATTCAGCTCATTCCAAGTGAAACGTATTTAAGATTTAGTTATCACTGCAGTTATATTACTGCAGATTTAGTTATCAATCCATTGAAAAAACGTGGCGATTCGTATTGAAGTATAAACGAACAAATAAATAAAATTGAACCTTTTATCCATTGCGTAACGCACTTTTTCGCAAATCCGGAAGTCTTAACTTCAGCCACTTCCAGTCTTTTTATAACAATTTATTTTTAAACATTTCAATTTTCTACGTAACAAATCTTTTTTTTTATCTTTAGCCATCTTTCCCTCGCTGTGTTACGAACCTAAGACAGGTTGGTAGTACGGCCCTGCATAGGATGATATAATATAGTCTCTAACACGGATATTGCGAGATAATTCCATGTTCCACTTATTTTACACTAGTTCAAGTCTTGGCTTTGCTTGGACGGAAGTCATGATGGCTTAGAACTATGTAATGAAAGTTTTACCGACGGCTGCTGAAGTTCGCTGTGCAGAGGAATCTGTTGTACTGTGTTTAAACTGTTTTAAGATGATGTCTTTGAATATGTTTGAAAGTAGTCATTTGTAGTGGTGTCTGTTTCAAATCTAGTGAGGATTTTATGGAATGGATGAACATAATACAATTTAAGATGCCTTATTGACAATGGTTTTACCTTGAATGATGATGGTGATGATATTGCTGAGGAAAAAGTTAATAATATAGCAGGTTTACCTTCTTGGACGTCTGTTACATCCAAAATATCTACAGATTTCGTGTGTAAGTACTTCTCTTAAAGAGAAGAAATGAGCATTGATCAAAAAGAAAAAAACGACCAAACAAATAAAAACCTTCAACAACTTAGATTTACAATGCTCGATGACGCTTTACAAAATACCGTTGAATATGCAAAAGAGCGTAATCATTCCAAAACGAAAATTAAAAACATCCCACAGTCGATGAAACAATCAACACAGACAGACGAATCGATCCTTTTTCACCTTCAACATGGATCCAACGCTCTCCGACTAATGATAAAGCCGTAAATCGGGGGCGTAGGCGTGATTGTTTATGAATTCGTTCAATACTGGGTTTCCAATTATTCGCCCGTTGAGCCAAAGTAATCGAGGACCTATTGAAAACACCCTGGAAGCTGTTTGTAACCCTAAATTATAGCTTGAAACGTGTTTTACTACAAATTTGTAGGTTTCAAATTGCAATGATAGATTAAGGCCTTTTGTTTCTTGTATTACGGTTATAAGTATAATAGTTGGTGGGATCGGTAGAGGCGTTTTATCAAGTACATACAAAACTGATATTTATGTTTATTATGATAAAATGGACTATAAGCCACCACGCGGGCCCAGTGCGGGTTAGCAGATGTCACATGTCTTAGAATTTTTGGTTGTAGGATATGCCGGTTTCCACTTGATGTTTTCCTTCACCGTTTTGAGAGCAGTGGTGATGAAATTAAATTCACAAATTAAAGCGCCTGCTATAGCTCGTAAGTCTCGTACAACTACTACAACTCGTAAGTCGAGGCCAATGTCACTGGACCACCCCTGCTCTACATTCTCTGCTGGTAGATTATGGCCCACTCCCTCTCTTACAGAGAAGCCCTGTGTACCAGCAGTGGGAACATAATAGGCTGATTATGTACGATACAGTAGAAACTCCTATCCATTGATTCTTAGCGGGATATATTAGAAAAAAAACAATAACGATAAATATTATGTCCGATTTGAAAGTAAAGTCGAATAACAAGGAAGAGGAAGTGCAAAAGATTCTGTCTTAAAAGAAATATTCGAAACAATATAAACGGCCCTGAACTAAGAACCTAAGTCACTTAAAGACACCACACTAACAACAAATATCAACAACAAAATATAAGTGTACCGTCTAAAAGCTATCAGATATCTGCCAATAAAAGTCAATTTGAAGCCAGTGTACGTCGAACGGTAGCACATTGTTCAGACTTGGAAGCGACTGATGCTATCGAACCAATGATATATGTGTAACGAACCCCGCCGAGGTGGTCCTGAACTCCTAGTTTATGTGGAAACTGGAAAAATATGGGGAAATATAGATAGGAGAGTTTGCTTTACTTTTTTCTGCCGAGCGAAATCTTAATTAAGCTGATACTGGCCATTAAAAACATAGAAAGAGATAATTATGACATCCATGTATACTTTTTGGTTTGGGCTCTTTAGGATTTAGAAACAAAAGAACGACGATTTCTATTCAGATATCATTTGGTTTAACTTAAACGAGTTCATTCGAATTACATTGGGTAATAATAGAGGTCTGTATCAAGCTGTGACAACTAGGTTTCGTTCGGAATATATTTATTGTCACCTTACACCTGTCACACCCATAATAACCTTGCGTAGTTAGGAATGTTACTTAAATTGAATTCAAAGCTTCACGGCAAATATTGTCACTTGTTCTGGCTGATAGAGATCAACTCCAATATGATAATTTACTTAACTCCTTAACGAAGTGGATGAATTTCTTGACGACCTATGATTATTTCCCCTCCTTTTTAATATACTTATTACTTGTACAGACGCCAGCACATCAAGCTATCCCTAACTGTCAAATTTTCTCAATTAAAAATGGACCTTATGTCTTTGTAATAAAGTTGAAATACTATCAAAGAAATTTGACAGATTGTGGTAACTTGATGTGCTGGCCTCTGTACATAGATTTGAAGACTGTTATTTTAGTATATTTGAAGACCTTTAATCCTTATGATAAACAAGAACGAAATCTCTCCCGTCCCAAAAACACTATTTTTCTTTAGTCCCTTACTCATGTTTTTTCTAGAGTGGAAACTGTATAATGACTTATATTTGTACTAGCTCTTCGCCCGCGTCTTCGTCCGCTTGGATTTTTTGGAAAATATAGCCTGTGAAACTCAGAAATAATGTTGTTTTTCATTGGTGAAAGAATTTTCGGAAACGGATCAGTTGCATTGTCCCGTTTTCTTCCTTTTAAGGATGAAAAATCATAAAATGACTCCTCCTACTCTGGGTCGAGCGGAAGGGCTGACCAAGATTACCCTCTTCATACAACAGAAAACAAACCTTCTCCTTTTCGTGTGGTTAGTAACTAACCTGGTGTCAGCGTTTTTATGTTGCCCATGGGCCTCTGACTTAGCTATAAACGAATACCTTCAGCGATAGCTTTTGCGCGGGCTTAGGTGACCCCGCAGAAGATCAGGGTTTATTTATTAGTCCCTAACTTAATACAAAGGCTTTTCAACTGTCGCTAAAGATAAGATGTGAATGTATCGTTAAATTTTCTACTATCGTTTTAGTTATATAAATATCTTTTGTGGGTCATACTCAGAAAAAGTGTACATTTTGTATCTTTTCTTGTTCCGCTACTTTATATTAAAGTAAATATGTAATATTATGATATGTTGTCTTTTTTCCCCCCTTGTTGCTTTATTAGTCTATTAATATGAAGGTTTTTCTGGTATTTCAACTTTAATTTTCATTAAAAGAGTATATTTTTTGAGTGTCAAAACATAGTGTCCCAATGACTATTACTCATTTTCGGAGATGAATTGTTACGAATGTGCATCGCTTTACTTAACACTGACTGTGGCTATATTATTCTTGATGAATCAAGTAACTAAATAGGACCATTTTTATTCGTAAATCATTTACAGAATAATTTATTTTAAATAAACTAATGTTGTCCTAAAATTATGAAGTTTCGTTACTCAGGGTTAGTAACACGCAATAAAATTTGAAACGCCATTATTTGAAGTCGTATAAATACTGTTTCCTATTCTGTCAGCATTATTACTTCCTTCAAAATCTCTGTCGCGGCAACCATTATGTTTTCACCGTATTTGTGGCGTTAAGACGTGTATGAAGTGAATATTTACATAAAAATACCTCAGGGTGATAAACGACTATTATTGCATTAAGTTTACTATAATTTTTGTTTACTTACTATGTTCTTTTCTTATTTTTTGTAACATCTTAACGAATACGCTCAGTGCTTGCGTGGTAAACACGTGGTTTACGTAAAAATATTTTTCGGGCTTATAATTTCTCATGTCTTATTCTCATTTTCGTTATATTGCGTTACGCTACGAAACTGAGAAATTGTTAAGCTTAGTTCACACGAACAACAAGTACGTAGCTATAGTTGCCGGGACGTAAGTTGGCCAAAGATTTTGGTAGTGGGAAGTTCGCGCATGCACAATTTCATCATACATTTTAACATGCGCGTACTTCCTCCACTACGAAAATCTTTGGCGAACTTACGTGCCGGTAACTATATCTATCTACATATTCCTACGTATGACGATGTGGTGATCACAAATACCTAACTAAGATTCCTGTAGTTTCTACCTTTATTTTAAAAATAAAATAATGATGTCAAGAAAACACTTTAATTCATAGAAACTAAAATGCAGCAAATACAGTAACAATTCCAAACGAGCATATTATTATAAAGAGGTGGAAATTTAAGACAGTCAAACTTCGAAAAGAATTAAAACGTTGCCAAGATGCATTGAACAAGTCGTTAAAAAAACAAGAAAAAAAAAATATTTCATCCACTTATTAAAAAAAAAAAAAAAAAGAAGCCATGGGAAAGCAAATCTACCGGCTAAAGCAAAAAAGGTTTATTAACAAAAACCAGTCAAGACGACAAACAATTGAAAGAGAGCAGCCATCGACACCTACTGAATTTTAAATTCTATCAGTCTCTCAGCTTAGTATACAAAGAGTCACTAGAAAAAACAGTTATTAAAAAAATTGTTGGTAATTCTTATCGTATGTGTATATATGTATTCATGTGTACTATACCTTATTTTATCAGTTTCGTGACGGAGATTCTCAGTATCGTTACCTATCAGTTTCGTTACAAATTTAAAATGTACACTTTTTCTGAGTATGACCCTTGTATTGAACTTTAAATCTGTGTTGAAGATTGGAAGTTCAATACATTATTTATTATCAGAGAATTGTGCAAATGGAGTAGCAACATCATACCTGATTGGAATCAAATTCATTGTTAGATGAAGCCTTCTTGCTGCAGTGTTCTTGGGCAAATGGATGGTTGTATGCTACTTGATCAATTCACAAATTGTCTTTAACATTTCAATCGTTATATTCAACGCACCCTTACGTTCTACCAGAGATGTGCGAGGATGCGTAGAGGTGAATAACAATACTAACTAACGTACTAACTGACTTAATTAACGTAACTTTGACCTTCAAAAAGTGCTGATCTTCAGCCTAATTTGAATAAATGACTTTTGATTTTGAACTTAGCTCAAGTTATAAAAATGAAGTGATCGTATTTGTGGCTTTTTTCCTCGCATACCGCCTAGCGAACATCTCTGTTGGATACGCATTGATAAGCGAGATCCCGTTCAAGTCATCGCTTACCTTTTATCTTATAAACATGAATACATCTTTTTGACGACTCCCTATTTCAGTTATTAATTGCGATCGCATTTTGCTACATGACATATACATAAATAATAACTTGTTAATCATTTATTTCAATTGTGAAGTAATCGGTTATAAAAACATAATGGAGCAACACCATCGTCCTTTATTCTTATCACTTCATTGTTAGAAACAGCCTTCTTCAAACGCGCAATACTAAACCTGCACAAATGGAAGGCATTAAGCAAAGCGACCAATTCATAAATTAAATCCAAGCCAATATTCTTGCAGTACAATTATTTTAAACCCGACGACGTTCAACCACCGAGCTTTGCCGAGCAATTCCGAATTTCCTTACCATATATCAAATTAATGTCCTTGATTGCGTATGACGGAACAAAATCTAAATATAACATGTTCACACAAGCAGTGTCTCCCAAGTAAGAGATTGCAGCGTCGAGCTCCGCTGTCACATAATTGTGATTAATTTCTAGTGAGCGTGTGCTTGCGGTCACTGTAGGAATGTCGTCCTAGCGAGCGATACTGGTTGACTGCGGATAGGGGTATGAGAGGAGCGAGTAGCGGGGAAAGCGAAATTGGGTGTTAGTACTTAAATGTTGCTTAAATAAACTTTCTTAGAAATCTTTAAGTAGTTCATTAATAAATCTTAAGATGTTTTTTGGACGCTTTTTGGATGTTTTTCTTTAAAGAAAAGCGTTCAAAGCTTTATGCCCGAAAGGGTTACCGCTACCTCGGAACATAAAAGGCTAAGGAAGGAACATGGATGGGTTTCAGTCGGAAAGAGTTTGACACTCCCTTCGTCGTTCGAGGAGACATTTGATGATTTTCCACCCTCAAAAAAAAGGCGAGTATATTAATATCTTAGCTTAAGAAGGCGTCGTATTTACTGTAAAATTTTAGATTTCCAACTTTTTTCCACTCCTACGTTTTCAAGAGTTATAATTCCAAACACTTATCATCAATCGGCTTCAAATCAACACCCAGTGCAATAATAAACCTTCCTACCCTATAAACAATAGTAAATTCCATTAAACACAAAATCAGCACTAAATCAGACGAAGCCATAAAACCAGAATTAAATCCGGACCAAAGCAATATAGATCACACATTAACCACCTGACCGCTGCCCACGCGCATGCAACGTTCAACACAAGTACTTAGCGTTTTGACAGAAATTAAGTTGCACAATTAGAAACTGTAGACGAGAACAATATCGTGGTCAGGATTATTATTGATGGCGGAAACATTCGCTTTAAATATTCTAGGATTGACGTGGCAATTGAGCTAAAATAAATAGATGGACGTTTACCTGATTGTGATTTACGTTTGTTGGAGTGGATGCCGCCCTTTGTACACCTGCAGGAAATGGTCGTAACAATTTTGTCAGGTTTTAGTAAGTTTTGTGGTGCAGTTCCATTTAAAGATGTTTTAATCCTCGTTTACCTTACATAGCTACAAACTTTAGAACATACAAAAAACTGCCGTTACTACATTGTTTTATTGATTGCATAATTTTCATGTTTTTTTTTTCATCACTCTCTTTTATAATTGTCTTTTTTATTATTCTTCTTTTGCCTAATTTTTATATGCATGCATTTAATATTCATATTATGTAAATAATTGTAAGTTTAAACTAAATAACATATTAGGATTGTCATTTTTTTTTCCTAGGTAACTAGAAAAAAAAAATCGTAAGAATACTACATTTATATGAATGTGATGATGAGCAATATATCGATTACAATATAAACATCACACAAAATTGTTTTTTTGACGTATTTACTCCAACATGACCTAACCCTTAAACCGCATTTGCTAATAGAAAACTCCTGCGCACTGTATTCTCTAGAATTAGGCACATTTCCACTACTGTGTAATTTGGCAACATTTACAAAATCACGACTTTTGTGCATCTCGTCTCTGATGTTGAATCATATTATAATTTGTGAAACTAATTTGAAAATGGGGTCAAGTTACAAGTATATTATTATGTCCTCGTATAATGGGAATATTATGCTTCATTTAAGTGTCGCTTGCCCAATTTTATAATCTGCTTCGTCTCTGTTAGTGATAAGCAAACAAAAGTACTATGGACTTCTTGGACCAATCATCTTGGATTCTACAGGATCGGATATGAAACTCTCCTTTACATTCATAACATCACGCCTTTAAATAATCCCCGCGGAGTTAGGCAGAGGTGTATCTACGTATATATTACACCCATATTTCGACAGTTATGTTGTCCCATGTAGCTAACTTTTAGAATGTTTGTAAATATGTGAGCACCATGCACTTATGACATAATTAAGTTTACTTGCCACTGCTACATGTGTTTTTCTTTTCACCTTTTGTGATGTATTGTTTTTATTCTGGGTACATCGTCTTCACATATAATGTTATAATACATGTATACAAAACATTGTGAAACATTTTAAAAGAGTAACGGTGGAGTTTCTTGCCCATTCTTCTCCACACGAAACTACTTTTTGGAAGGGGCGACTAGAATCAGTTCTATTTCTTGTTCATTTTGACGTTCAAAAGTGCCATTCTTGTGCCTATTTGAAATAAATGTTTTGACTTTGACTTTGACTTTGACTTTAGGGGGCTAGCTACTACTCTTACATGATTAATTTTTGTTTTTTTTTTTGGGTGGGAAATCATTAAATGGGAAATCCAGCTCTGGGTGGAGCGGAAGGGAGAGGCTGTCAGACTCTTACTGACTAAAACCCATCCATGTTCCTTCCTTAGCACTTTATGTTCCGGGGTAGCGGTAACCCTTTCGGATAATCCCGCTTGTACATGATTAATAAGGTGCTATTTATAACAGCCATGGCAAGAAAAGCTACAAAGGTTCTTGACCTAAAAATACTATCAACAAACAGCTAGATTAAAATGCACAATAGATCCAACAATAACAACAAAACGAACCCAGACACACCCGTAACAATTACATCATACATCTGTCCTCAATATATTCTTATTTCGCAACCAGCATATTTGCCTCATGCAAGGAAACTCAGGCAAATAAATCAGCATATAACAACACAGTGCATAACAGCTTTTGTTGCAACAAGTATAATAAAACCACTGACCTAAATACTTATGCATTTTATGACCTAACTTAACTAAATTAAATTTGCAGTAGCCACTGCACTTAACACTATGTGATAACTAGGAATTACGTTTAACGCAATCATGGCGGTGATGGAAAGTGGTATCGGGAAAAATAGCGTTATCTTAAGACTTGTATGTATTTGTCACTATAGGGATGACGATAAATGAGGAGCTCTTGCCTAAGTAATAACAGCCGCACAGGTCGATTCATCAGGTTAAGCTACGCTTATCGAGGTTCGCCGTGGATGGGTGACCATCTTTACATACCGAGACTTCTCGTGCTTAAAGCACGTTAAGCCGTTGGTCCTGACTGCCATTTGTGCATCTTTGGCAGTCGTTATGTGTCGTCAGAAGCCTGAAAATCTGACAGCCAGATTTGCCAAATGGTATTATGATTATGATACCCAGTTACTGGGTTATGGAGGTCAGATAGGCAGTTGCTCCATGTAAAATACTGGTATGCAGCTGCATCCAGTTAGACTGGAGGCCGATCCCAACATAGTTGGTAAAAGACTAGGTAGATTAATTTCATTGAGGAATGACGACTATTTTTTTTTGTCCGTCAGCTTATATTCTCTATTTAAAAATATTGGAGACGTATTTTTTCTTTTTTTACTTTATCAAAAGATAACGTCAATAAATTGAGTTGAATTGTGGCATGACGTCACGCTTACGTAAATTTTATACTTATTTGTGACGTAGCGAGCCACCACTGCCCAACTTTAGTGCATTTTATCTAAAGCAAAAATTACCTGTCTAATATCGTTTTTATTATCTGACTGACGGAATGAACATAATTTTTAATTTTGTAACCCAGGCAGTATACCGAATTCATCGTTTAAAACAGCAAAAAGCAAGCACTTCTGGAAAAATTCAAAATCTATCATTCATTTATTCATCAATTCATCATATTACGTAACACAGTGCCAACAACGTGATAGGAAAACATTCTTCGGAATAAAAACCTTTAGCAATCCGTGAAATTAAACTCGACCAATTGACCTCTATTCCTTCAATTACTCAACAACATCAAAACAAAAACACACAATTGGAACCAACAAAAGAAACAAAACAGCATCAACAATCAAACCTTACAAAGCACCATAATATAAGAGAAAATTCAAAAACAATTCCAAATCCACAATCCATTGACTGGAGTCAATTCATTATTGTATAAAAATGGTGGTGGTCGCCACAACATTCCCCGGGCATAGCTTAACACGACAGCAGACCATAATTCCCGTCTCTAATGGAGTCTGTAACACGCACCAGCTACACATCAACCTGGGACAGACAGACGGACTTGTAGAGCCTTGTTTGGAAAACCAAATGAATATAAACTTTATTGTTATCGGGTAGGATTTGAATTTCAATGGCGAGAGTTGGGTGTCCGGTGTTGAGGAGTGAGTATATTATCCGTGAGTTCTGGAAAAGAACTAAGATATTGAAAGTATTCGCTGATTTTTGCGGGCTATTAAATATAAAGCGAATCTTTTTCCTTTCGCTCTTAACTGAACGATCGACGATCAGCATTCTACTTAATTCATTTATTTCTACTCCCGGTAGACCCAGGAGAAGAATGAAGCTGGTTTTTTTGCCGTCTGAATATATTCCTTCTGTGCTGTCTCGCACAGTCTACTTCCTGAAAAATAGATTAGGCTGGGTAAAGCCCTAGCCGAAAATAACTGGAGCCTTAGAAAGACTTTTTCAGTTATTTTAGTAAACTTTGTCTGGGACATGTTCATTTGACTGAAATTTATAAAAAGCTCACATTTGTTATCAACCAGTGTGAACACCCCGTTGCTATTCGAGCGTGTGCCTGCATCACATCTCACGCGTCGAAGCCGTCACGTAATTTTGCGCCGGAATGAAGTCACAAATCGTCACCCGATAATACATCTCCGTAAAACTCTGCCATTTCACTTGTGATCTCACGAGACCCATTCGAAGAGTAGGATTTCTCTTTCACTACCTAGGTATTTAGACTTTCTTTTTCCAGAAGCTTATTCCAAGTCTTTATCCTTTTTTTTTGAGCGTGGGAAATCATCAACTGTGTGGAGCGGAATGGGGTGTCAGACTTTTATTGACTAAAACCCATCCATGTTCCTTCCTTAGCCCTTTATGTTCCGGGTACCGGTAACCCTTTCGGACAATCCCGCTAACCCAGCAGGCTTCGGTCGTGACGGGCCCCTTCTTTAATGCTGATATCTGTTTGAGGCGCGCGCGGAACACATGCCTTCCGACACGGGCCTTGTCGGACGGTGAGCTACCCATTACTCATCGTCAGCAGACCCGTACCAACGGCGGCCTACTCCATCTCGCTCCGGGCCATGGCTTGCACCAGGGCCGACCGCGAGAGGTCACCACCAGTCTTTATCCTGGCCTCTCTCTATAGCGCACTTAACATTAACATGATCTTTCGACACGAACTCAAATATTAGTTTAAAAGCTTTATAGTTGCTGCCTTTTTACTCTCCCCCGACCCTTGCTCGAGCCAGACCGCGTTACTGCTCAGCCAGTAGTCTTAAATACCCCCGATCCAGCTGTCCCTTGCTGTCCTCCCCCAGCGACGCCCTAAGCCGAGGTCCGTACCCCACGGGGAGTGCCCTTATCGTGTAGTCGCTTAGTTTGTAAGTTTATTCTAAGCCCTGGCTGGAGGCTACAATTCTTTTGTGGCATCCACAGGCAAGTCCGGTTAAGCAGTAGACAGCCCTATGGTTGAACTGCGAGATGCCAGTGTCGAAAAAAATAAAAAAGGCCTTTCTGCTCTATGAAAAAGTCACCGAGTGTATGTGTGTTTTTCAAGGTACAGTGTGCAGTCCCCGTTGTCATCTTGAGCGTGTGCCCGCGTCACATCTCACCCGTCAGAGCCGTCACATAATTCTACGTTGGAATGAAGTCACAAATCTGCGCGCTGGATATATCTATCTCCGCGGCGATTCCATACATACCTGTCGAACGACTCGCCTGAATAATGTTGTGATTTTAAAACTAGGTTAAACACTATCGTTTAGTTTATACTTGGTACTACATTATAATATTGGAAGGGTTTAGTGGTGGAATGTTTGTGAGTGACTGTCTTGTGTAGAATTATTTTTTTGCTTTTTTATTTAATGAGGCCTCAAATTACGCGTGGATAAAGCTAATATTAATATACGTATTTGCAATTACCTAAAGTTTTGGTTTTTTATGAGAACGCTCTTGACCCTATCTTAGTTATTTACTATCATTTTTGATTTTTATTAATATTACAAATCATAGAAAAAGTTTTTTAGCATCCTTATACAACTAAACCAACTATTCTACTTATAAATACGTACCTACTTAAATTAAATGACTTATTATATATATTATACAGGGTGAAATTGAATTCATGGGCATTATTTGAAAGGTCATTGTACTCATCATTATGATCAACTTTCACTATGGGAACAAATCTGTAATCGCGAAAAAAAATCAGCTGTTCCGTACCTTATGTTCGCATAACTCGTCAAAATGTAGGGAACAGCTGATTTTTGATCCCTTAAAATAATGCCCATGAATTCAATTTCACCCTGTATACAAATAAATACAGAAACATAAAAGACACTTAGGGTTCGAAGCACTCATCCGCATCGCTGTCATCCGGAAAAGTACCCAGTAGACTGGCAGCATTGCCACGTTGAACGGCAATGCTAATTCTTTGGCCAAAGAACAATCCAAAAAACAATCGCTTTCTCAGATAATTTAATTTTATATAATCATTAACAGAATACCACAAAAATATTAAGTATACAACAATTTTATATAGTAACTGTAGCCATACTGCAACAAATCGTTTAAACTAATGAATATTATCAATTAATTAGTTTGTACAGCCTCATCTACACCTGATTACCGATTGCCTACTATTTATATCAGGTAATTTTCCAACGTTTACCGTATACATACTTGTGAACTAAAATGTAACGTTATTGGGTCATAATATTAGAATATCGACCATCTAATACGGTCAATATATTCTAATATTCAATATTCTACATGCTTTTTAGTTTTATTCTGATACACATTCTATTTTATTTTCTATTCTAGTTTTACTTATCTTCGTACTTTCGTGGTTTTACTTATCTTATGATTGCTTCATTTCATTTAATACATATTCTTTACATTTTTTAAATACATTGGCGCTGAGCCGGTTAACTTGTATTCAATGCCTGCGTTGAAATTGTTCATCAGTTATTTAAATAAACAGCTGTTTGCATTGCAACATTTGCATTGAGAATGTATGGAAAAGATTTTTTTTTAAAATCAACCTATAAATTGTAACCGAGGAAAAATAATGTTAAGATAAAAAAGGTTTAATAATGACTACCTAACTTATCATTATTTTTATTCTGCCGTTATAGTAATGTATAATATCCTCACATAAAAACTCTTACTGGCATACTAATAAAATACCTATTTACAACAGAACTATTCAGTTATTTTTTTTATGGGGCGTCTTACCTCATTATACATATATCGAGCTCTGGCAGTGGTCGTAGAGCGGTTCTACACAACATAACTTCCTAACTTAGATAATGACCGTTGATAAAAATTTGTTAATTGTAATGAAAGGCAGTATTAATATAATTGTTAAAATTATTGGATTACCATTTGTCCCCTGTCAGCTATATTAAACAGGCCCCTTATGAAACTATCTCCGTTCACACCCTGATAATCCTCAAACTACAAAGATGCCATATACACAAACTAATCAACAAAGAGTTGCCAAGGTACAATCAAATCCGCGACACCACATGCGGGCGTATACTTACAGGTAGTAATTGCGTAGAAGCGCGTATTCATGTCAATATAGCGATCCTTTGCAGGCTCCGTAAATTTGATAATTGGTTATAGTAGCAGCAGGTCGATTCATCAGGTTAAGCTACGCTTGCTGGGGTTGGGCTTGAATGGGTGACATTCTTTGCATACCGGGACTCCTCCGTGTCTCGGAAAACACGTTAAGCCGTTGGTCCCGGCTGTCATTTGCGCATCTATGGCAGTCGTTACGGGTAGTCTGAAGCCCGAAAATCTAACAGTCTTACCAAGGGGTATTACCCAGTTACTGGGTTGTGGAGGTCAGATAGGCAGTCGCTCCATGTAAAATACTGGTATTCAGCCGCATCCGGTTAGACTGGAAGCTGACCCCAACATAGTTAGGAAAAGGCTAGGCAGATTGATTGAATAGCAGGTTTGGGGGATAATGGTAGGTGCTGCAAGGCGTAGAAGGTATCTCAACTATGAGCACTGGAGGAGTGCTCGCTCAATAGTGACGTAGTCTTATAAAAACACTCCTGAATCTACTGGGTGTAACCGAAAGGGTATATACATACAAAAGGATATGCTACAGACCACCAAAGTGAAGAACTTTTACTATGGAACCAACTCCGAAATCGTGAAAAAAAACACAGCTGTCCTCTGAAAGAAGGTTTTGTGTTTGTTTGCGATTTTATATACTCGAATCAGCTGACCTTATTTGAAATTAGACATAGCAAGTTTTTGTATCACATTAATGTTCATTTTGGTTGAACACTGAACAAATTATCACTACCAAGAGCGAGGTTTCCATGTATCCTATGTCCAAATGAGGGAGAGAGAGAGCGCGAGACCTGTTGAGATATTTCTCAACAGCATGTGTAGATAAGTCAGAGGCCGCATAAAATCTTTGACACCAGGTCAGTCACTAATCACACGAAGAAGAAGAAAAAGAAGTCCAAATTATAGGTACAGTTTAGTGTGGATAATAAATAAGTGAACCAAAATATTAAGATCAGCATTCTGATAACAAAACCGAACACCTAATCATGTTAATTAAACAACAAACTAAATGCAGGAAACCCTATTCAGAACTCAGTGTTATCGTATCAATAATTACTAGTACAGATTTTACACGGCCTGTATACATTCGCCTTTACACAACCATAACATTTTCCTTCGGTTTGCACTTAATTAAGGGATTTGTACGAGCGGCGCCGGGGCGCGGCGCTAGCGACACACAGACTTGTTCACTTGTTCGGTTAGACGGGCCACAATGACAGCCACATCACAGCGATAAAATGTTGCTGACGAAAAAAATTAGTGAAAACGCGTCTTACAGTCAGAAACTAAAGTTGATGAACAATACGGTTGCTTTAATCAAAATTTATGAGAAAAATATATGTCAAAAAATTGAAACAGGTATTCAATCGGATTACTTACATGAAATGCTGAGTAGTACACATGTATTAGATTATCTGTGATAGAATTGTATCGGATAATGTTGTGTCTACTTATATAGTATGTAAAAATGGCACCGTGACGCTTAAGTGAGTTCGGGATTTAAGGAGTAAGCACATAAGATATTTCAGCTTTGCATCTGGAATCATTGATAGTGCGGCGATGACAACTTACCATCAGTGCCGTTGACTTATGTTTGCAATCATATTAAAAAAATCACAACCACATGTATTTTTGTGTACGTAACTTCAGGCAGCGGTAGTAACACTATTTACACACGGCCTCTTTCAGGCAACTTTTCTGCAGCGACAGGGTTGTCCGTCTGTACACACCCTTTAATGTGTAACATTTCATAACAGATCTTATCTCATTGTGTTCGAGCCGCACCTATAAGCTTCCTAGTTTTAATTGAAATTGTCGTTTTTACTAGGGACTTGAATATTCATTCAATGTGACTGAGTAGGTTTTTATTTGCTTTCTGCAGTGAAATGAGTAATTCATATGCTCTTGATAGAGAAGTTGAAGAAGTTGAAGTCGTGTATTTCTCTCTTATCTGCGTGTTCATATCGAGAGATTACTAAACACATAAAGTATAATGTATACAGCATCTCACTTACAACTCCATGGAGCGATGTATTCATTTTTTTGGCCCAAAAGACAAAATAAATCTGCCTAACTTTTTTATGTTGGGGTCGGCTTCCAGTCTAACCGTATGCAGTTAAATACCAGTATTTTACAAGGAGCGACCGCTTATCTGACCTCCACAACCCAGCAACGGGGTACTACGATACCCATTGGTAAAACTGATTGTCAGACTTTCGGGCTTCTGACGACCCGACCGACCGACCCGACCTGACTGTCAAATGTCCTTTAATGGCGGCCAGGACCAACGGCCTTACATGTTTTCGAGTCACGAACGAGTCTTGGTATGTAAAGATGCTCACCCATCCAAGGATCAACCCCGGCAAATGTAGCTTAACCTGATGAATCGATGCGTTCGACTTTTATGAATTAGTCACGAGCTCATAATAACAAAATACAAATAAAGAAACAGATTTGGCACACATAAAATATTCAGGCCTTATTTTGCTTTTAAAAATTGTCACAAGTTGAGTAATCAAAGAATAAACAAAACCAGAAACTGTTGCAAAACCTCACTAGCCCAATTCCACAATAACACACTCAAGCCTTAACTAGACCCGAGTTCCTTAACCAACCATAACCGAACAGGAACAAAGAAAATACGCAATACCTACGCTGTACCTAACCGTAAGCTCCTATATTATAACAGTACCGACACACAAGAAACGTTAATGCTAGAAGGCGTGTGTCCAATTTAACATATCGTGCGGCGGGCTATATCTCGCTGGAGACAGGCGACAGAGCCCGCAAGGTGCGTAGGACGGCGTAACGGACGCGGTAGTAGCAGCTAAATCAACCATTGTCTGATTGGGTGTAGCCTGCCGCATTCTCCGTGCGGACTACGCGTGCAGAGGAGAGGCCTAGGATGGTTTAGTATCTAACTTAGAGTCTAGAAATTGGTTTTTGGAAAGAGTTTTTGAAATGTGGATGCTTGTTTGTCGTTTTCTGGACTGATGGGCTATTTACACAAGTCACACGTGTCTTCTTTAGACTTCTAAAGATGGTTTTGAAAATTTTGATCGTTTGGCATCTTACGACTACTTCTTTTGGCGTTAATCAGCTGTGTTTTTGGTAGATCTTAATTTTTTTAACATAATGTGCGGCGGGCTATATCTTGCTGAAGGAAAGTGACAGAGCCAGGAAGGTGCGTAAGACGGCGTAACGGACGCGGTAGTAGCAGCTAAATTAACCATTGCCTGTTTGGATGTAGCTTACGTTCTCCGTCAGGACTACTTCGCCGTTACGCCGATCTTAGAAAAAAAACTAGACTTGCACATATGCTGCTTGGTCCTGTGATAATCGTTGAAGGACGAACTCGGTGACGGCAGACTATATAGGCTTGCTCCCATAATCGCGCCCTCTAACAATAAGCACCAGAACAGTCTTGCGACGTTTTCGCAATTTTTATATCTTTTAATCTAAATCACTACATCGTCGAACTACGAGTATATATTCTATTTGCTAGTTGTACTTTGAACCCATTGAATTTGAACCCCCATAAAAATATAATAAAAGTCATACTGTAACGTGCGAGTAAACCTTGGATTGAATATTTAATCAGACTATTCAGACGTGCTGAACCAAAACCTCTCGTAAGATGTCTCTCTACAACACCCTGTTCTAACCCTTAACCTCACCTTTCGTGGTGTAGTATTTATATTCTGAGTGCATCGTCGTCACATATAATTCATGAAATTTCTTGCCCATTCTTCTCCACACGAGACTACATTTTGGAAGGGGCAACTAGAATCAATTCTATTTCGCGTTCATTTTGACGTTCAATACTGCCTTTCTTGTGCCTATTTGAACAAAAAAGTTTTGACCTTGGACATTGAGCATCCAGTATGTCAAAGTCCTCACATAAATCATTAAAAAATATCTATCCAAAAGCATCACCGTCAGTCCATTCCACAATTTTCCTATTCTTGTAGAGCACACGTCTCTGGAACACACCGCCGCGCGTCGGCGACTACCCGCTGCTATATATCGGCCATAACTCGCGGCACCGTTGCCCAGGAGTCCAGCCGCGTCCATTATATGACTACGCCCGTACACACAATTAAACCTCATAAAACCTATGATCTCCTGGTACTTTGTTGCTTTTTATTACTTTATGTTGAATAGTGTAAGTTTGTCTTTAGTTTATGGGGCATGTGTGATCGGTACGGGGATTCAATGTTCGTGTTTTGTGCAAGGATTTACAAGGTTTTGTCTTGAATTTGTGCGGCCCTTTCCTGCCCATTTAGTAGTTTTCTGTCTATTGGTAGGGTGGCCTATTTCTCCCTTTCAATCCATCTCTCTCTACCTTGCCTTTTATGTTGAGTTCGGCTTCCAGTCTTATCTGGATGCAACTGAATACCAGATTTTTTTAGGAGCCACTGCCTATCTGACCGCCACATCCCACAGTTACTGGATCACACGATACCCCTTGGTAAGACTGGTTGTCAGAGTTTGGGGCTGCTTTTATCCCAATAAGGAAGTTAAAAGCGTGATTTTAATTTTGGCAAATTGAAGGTGTGATGGACCAATTTTGGAGAGCAAAGGTGCCAGTTAACTAATGATTTCTTATCTATATGTACTTATTTTCTTTTAATCATTTGTCTACCACACATGACCGGTTATTATTTTATTTGTCCATATTTGCCTTATCAAAACCAATAACTTCGCACTAATGTGGTTTCCCTAGATGGTGCATCGTTTATTTTCTTCTACCTCGTAACTCACATTCATTTCCGTCACCAAGATCTACATATCGGAACATTACCTAGAAGTGTCCCCACTAACATGGCGCTTCCAGCAGGCTCTTCCATCAGTGCTGATATGCTCGTAAATTATGCAAATAACTTCGATGTACTGAGCATTACGCTGAGTATTAAACGAAACGAATTTCACATTAAATCCTTTGAGAAGTGACTGCCGATCGTAAAACTGTACGATTACAGTTACTTTGTAAGTTTTAACTGTATTACGATGTTCCACATAGTTTATTAATAACAACTTTTTACTATAAGCTTTTGCTGTGGCATCGCCTGGCGCCTAATTTTCTATAACATATAATCACTCCAGTTTTCAAAATTTCCTTTTATTTGATGTTTTTTCAAAAAGTATTAATATTATATGTAATATATCTTTTTTTACTGGGTAATATACTGGGAAAAAATTATGTATTTTTACGTAAGCGTATTGTACCAAGCCTTACTGTTTAACAGTTTGCAGTTCTGCAAAAAATATGCTTTTTATTTAAAACTACTAAATTGCTAATGGTCAAATTCTCTCCACAACCCATTTATAAATATTAAGCGGGATTGTCCGAAAGGGTTACTGCTACCCCGGAACATAAAGGGCTAAGGAAGGAACATGGATGGGTTTTAGTCAGAAAAGTCTGACACTCCCTTCCGCTCCACCCAGAGCGGGAGAAGTCATTGGATGAATTCCCACCCTCAAGAAAAAAACAACCATTTATATGTAAAAAAATAAAGACAAACATACTCCAGCTATTGAGAACACTAAAGATACAGGATTATCTTCTCAGAGATCTAATAATAGAAATACATAAAATGCTAGAACACTCGCTATCTAGGTTTACCGCCGCCGTTACACTTATCTAAGTTAAGGTTACTATAATGCTCATATGTATACGAAGACTTTAATTACTTTATGTGAAAGCTTCTATACTTCGACTTTTAGTATCTTAGAGCGTAGTGTAGACGTTATATAGTGCGAGTTATTATCGCGTGTGTGTGTGATTGCAACGGTTCATCCCTTGATTGGGTATTACATGATTCTGTGTAATTAGAGACTTGTGTATGAAGCATATCAAGCAATCATCTATACTCAGCTTTACAAATAGCATAATCAGCCTATAACGTAAGGAATCTCATAAAAGAAAACGAACCAATTGTACCCAAAATATGTTTATTGAAATTGTATCAATCACATCACCAATCTTACTGTCGAGATAATCACCCAACTACAAAACTTGTTGTGGCATTAAAAACTAAACTTATTGCGAACCAAAACTTATTTTTCCCGCCATCTTAGATTTTTCGTACAAACCCAAAAAGCCCGCGGTGCCTCACATGCCAAAAACAATTCCCGCCAAAACCGAGCGGGCTCACGTCATCAGTGCTGTCCGTGCAGCCAACCTTTTTATTCAGTCAATATTTTTTTTTATTAGAACCTTATAAACGTTCCCAATGCTGGGACGCAGGCCTCCTCTCTTTGAGAGGGAGTGGGCTGTAATCTACCACGTTAAATAAAAGTTTTTAAACTTTTCAATGTATAATCTGTATGCACCTCTTGGATGACTTCTATAACATAACTGCACTGGTAACTAGGTTATTTCATGTAAGTACCAATGCCAATCGTGAAAATTAAAATAAGCTATTCCCTACATTTCGACCAGTCACGTGACCAAAAATGTATAGAACAGCTGTTTTTTTTTGCGATTTCGGAGGTGGTCCCATGGGAAAAGTTTTTCAGTTTGGTGGTCTATAGCATATGCTTTTTTATGTATATACCCTTTCGGTTACACCCTGTATACATTTTTTTTAGATAACTACGATGTTGTTTTGTGGTAAATACTATGTACACCTATAATAGGTGCACATAACAGCACTTTTTTTTTATTATTGTGTTTTATTTTTGTATGTACCGCTATTGGTGTACCTAATCCCTTCATCAGATCCACATACCAATGAATATACAAATACAGCCGTAAATAAGTATACAGCATAAAATACAAGAGGTATTCAGTCCAGTCGGCAATATATGACGTTGCGGGCGCCGCTAAGCTCAGCTCATGAGTAATGTTTTAGACCCCGCGATGCCTTATTTATAACCATAACTGTAACACACGTAGATAAATGCGTTTGCTGGCGGCCAAATTAACTTATACATTTAAATACATTACCTGTTTAAGTTAATGAAGCCGTTTGTATGAAGATTTATATGAATAAATAAGTTCATAAGAGCGTATTAGTCTATCGACGGTCGTAATGGAAGTACTTGCGGGTGATATAATAATTATGGCCGGACGTGTAAGTAAGTGTCCATGGTAGTTTTTGCATAAAATTATTATTAACTCTGACAACAAGACTTTATTAAAGAACCCAATGAAATTAATTTGGAATTGATTATTTGATACGAAATCGTGTAGACGAGAAGAAAAATTTAAATAGTCATGCAAATATTTGGGATGGAATATGTCCTCCTGCCAATTTATAGAAGACATCTCTTCTCTTCTTGTTCTAATGTTTAGTATCACAGCTATGTTTATTAAAAGAAGTATTGAGTATATCTATGAAAAATGTTGTATTGAGTACAAAGGTAATGCAAACCGCATTACCTTTGTACTCAATACTTATTTGTCGTATTTGTATCAATTTTATTGTATTTATATAAATAAAACAATAATTATGGTTCAAAATATTATAATTGTACTACATTTGCTACCACACTGCACAATCTTAGAAAATGCTGTTCTAAACCCTATATTAAACATGCAATAACATTAATTTCAGGAAACATTTTGTCTGGTGCTATTTATTTGGCCTCCATTGTGCAGGATCTATTCAGCTCGGATAGCTTCTGTATCGCGATATACTACGGCAGGTGATTAGAGGCACGAGTGGCGCGCGTGCCGATCCTATACATTGTTGTATGCACTGCTTACTTGAGCTTATGTACCGGATAGATATTTTATAGGCAATTGAAGAGTTTTCATGTAAACTAAATCAAATATTATTTAAATAGAATCATAAATTGGACATGAAAATACTCGAATTTTAAAATGGGACAGTCAAAAAAAAAACCTTAATATTAGATAAAAAAATTGTTGTAGGTATGCAAATGAAATTATTGTAAAATGGACAAACATAATGTTACGTTGCGGTTTATTTAATAATTAAATTACGAGAAGCTTTAATTTGGTTCATGACGACCACCATCAACTTCGTACCTATTATAAAATAAATTCCACAACGACATTTTTTTTTTAAATGTAATTCTTCATCGTCCATAAACTTACAGACAAGGTTATTATTAGTAAGTTTTTGGTTTTGCGCTTCTCTGCAGTCGGATAGAAATTTATCCCATTCTAACGTACCTACCAAAAACTGCGCACACGCAACACTAAAATCAATCAAGCAGACACGCGACATGTGAGATAATGAGCATTATTCTTTATCAATTTTCAATGTGCATTGTTTTAATTTTCAAAAGAAACTCAAAAACATAACCCACCTTTAGTGCTTTACCGCAGTTGCGTAAAAAGGTAACCCATACCCAAGACTGCGCGCACGCAATCCTGAACTCAATCTCCTTGCGACAGTAGTGAGGAAGTTACGTGACATGTCGCTCATTAAATTCAAAAGGGCCACATTCCAAAAACTTCATTTTTTACAGGAGAGCGTTTTGAAGTTTTGGCCGTCGTTTTTTCGTATTATTTTGTAAATCATATTTTATATATACATGTGGCATATATCATTCGATGCGTATTTTAACCCGTTATTTACCTATAGTATAATTTTTACTGTAACTTTCACCCAGAAACGTACAAAGTCAAATAAGTCCCTTTTGTATATAAAAATGGTCAAAATGTCATATGAATTTATTAAATGAAAGGCCACAAATCATACAAAAAATAAGTTTATTTTCAAATTTTACGTCGCAGTTTTGTTAAATGTTTTAAAAAACATGACATAAAGAATCACACACTTGTGTTACAACAAAAAAACATACAAACATACAAAATCAATCACAAAAAATGGTTTAATTGAAAAAAAAACATGAAAGAATCTAAAAAGTAATCGTTTTCATAGTGAAAATGCTATTTCTGACACTCTGTAACTCTAGTTTGTGATGTTATTAACGTTTTAACGAAATTAATCAATAAAGGTGACTATGTATCATTAAAATGGTGTATTTTGAAAAGCTAATGAACGAAGAGAATGAATGGAATTGTGTGCTCAATGAGGTACAAGCAAATATGGGTTTGGTAAGGGAAATTAGCATGGATGAAGTAAGAAAGGCAGTTCAAAGTATGAAAAATGGAAAGGCAATGGGCCTAGATGATAATACCAGTAGAAGTATGGAAGTGTTTAAAGTGTGTAACCGTGTAAGTCAACCGACTTTATTCTTCAATAAGTTGTTGCGAGAAAGAGTGATCCCACAAGAATGGTGCAATAGTTCGCTAGTGCCCATCTTCAAAAATAAAGGTGATGTACAGGACTGCAACAACTATCAAGGGATAAAGCTCATGTCCCATAGTATGAAGGGATGGGAGAAAAGACTGCGAGAGGAGAGCGAGATTACCCCAAACCAGTTTGGGTTTATGCCAGGTCGAGGAACAAAAACTTGCATGTGGTGTTCATTGATCTAGAGAAAGCGTATGATAGGGTACCTCGGGATGTCGTGTGATGGGCCTTGAAAGAGAAAGTTTTGCCCGGGAAGTATGTAGAGTTAATTCGTGCTATGTACAGCCAATCTCGTACATACGTTCGGTCGGCTGCTGGCAACACCGACAAGTTCAATGTGGCGGTAGGCTTGCACCAGGGGTCGGCTTGAAGCCCTTACCTCTTCCTTTTGGTTATGCATGCTCTTACGGCGGACATACAAGAAGAGACACCATGGTGCATGCTATTTGCCGATGACATCGTTCTTGTCAGTGAAGATGGACCTGAGATCCAGAGCAGACTGGAGAAATGGCAACGGAAACTTGGAGATTGTTGGCCTGAAAATCAGTAGAACCAAAACTGTGTACATGTTCTGCGATTTCGGAGGTCTCTCCAGTTCTGGGGCCATAGCGCTTGATGGCGCGCTTCTCCCAGTTTGCTCCGACTTTCGGTATCTCGGTTCATTTGTCCAAAGCGATGGCGAAATAGATTGGACTGTTAAGCATAGAATTAACACTGGGTGGATGAAATGGCGGCAGGTCACGAAAACAATTTGAGACTTCCGCATTCCCCTTAAACTTAAGGGGAAGATTTATAAAAGCATGATTAGACCTGCCGTCTTGTATGGATCAGAGTGTTGGGCCACAAAAGGAATGAATGAAAGACAATTGCATGCAGCTGAGATGAGAATGCTAAGAGGAATGTGTGGTGTTACGCGAATGGATAGAATACGGAATGAGTATATAAGAGGAAGTCTGAAAGTGACACCGGTGACTGAAAAGTTGTGTGGAAATCGGTTGTCATGGTACGGGCATGGTATGCGGAGGAATGAGGAAAATGTTGTCAGGAAAGTTGTGAGCATGAATGTGGATGGCTATACAAGTAGAGGGAGACCAAAGAAACGATGGATGGATTGTGTGAAAGATGATATGCCCAGGAAGCGAGTGACTACCGAGATGACGACTAATAGAGAAGTATGGAAGAAAAAGACATGTTGCGCCGACCCCAAATAAATTGGGATAAGGGCAGGAGAATGATGATGTATCATTAAAATAACTAATAAAAAGACTGCAAAACAGTCAACATGTTAAAATTGTTACACAAAAAAAAATCTTTTGATAAAAAATATAACAGAACACACCATGTTAACAAACTATCAATGAGATCAATGTTGTAACTACGAGTAAATGCAGCAATAAACAAAAACTACCACCTCTTTATTCAAGCAATGTCACTTACAAAATAAAATCTTCTTAAATGCTTCATAAAATAAAATTAACAAGTTGCTGAGACAAACTTTGTGCCATTGTGTGTTGAAGTTTGAAGATCTTCATTTTTTGTTCTGACTATGTTCAAAATCCGAACGAACTTTGTTCTACGAACAAAGAAAAAAAATTGTGAATGGCTGTAGGTACTTAAACCCCAAAAGTAACTTTAGCAAGTTACCAAATACCTACCTAAATAGCACCACAAACAGGCACATACCCTTTAATAGATCTTCTATTCATATTTTATCATTTCATTTTGAGGTACAGAATCATTCGAAAATGTCATACGATGATGTAGGTAGGTAGCTGGTAGGTAGGAAAAATTAAAAAACTAGCTCAGCTAATTGAAATTTGACCAGAACCACTTTTGTCGGGTCATCAAGCAATAAAGCACTTTGTTATAAACACATTATTTTTTAGACATAATAGCTCACGAACATCAAAACAGCCACTAAACAAAAAGTACATAATTGTTCAAACAATTCTTACCAAAATTAAGGTAATTTTACATGCAAAACAGACATATTCCAAATACTGCACTTTTGTTTCAATAAATGATTATCAAAATTGTAGTATTTAAAATCAAAAGAAACGCATTCCAAAATATGGCACGTTTCCTTATTAAATAATATTGTACTCACGTGTTTTCTTTATTAAAGACGGTCACATTTCAAAATATGGCACTTTTCACTATAATTTATCATTTCAACACCAGTTGCTTTCCGGAATGTGGCCTTTTTAAATAAAGATGACGTGCGGTCACGCAGACTGCCGGGTCGCAACTAAAAATATGGCCGTTTTGCTCTGAAGTCAGTCGTCAATGTGTCAAAATGGCCAACGGGCATTGTGTGATTGGACCATTTTAAACGCTAAAGCAATGGGTGTCTTTTTCTAAAATAACAATTTAACCAATTTTGATACGTTTTATGCAATAAAAACGATTTTGATTTTTTTCGGAATGTGGCCCTTTTTAATTTAATGAGCGATGTGATCAGATAGTGCGCACGCGTCGCGCGTCGCCACTAACTGCCTGTAACCAGATGTTCCTCTCAAGCGATACTATTCGGGATCATTGTTCGCGTTTCCTTGTGGAGATAGCGTTTTCTACACAGGAATCGGCATTGTTGTGCTGTTTAGAAGACAATGTTTTTTGTTCCGACTAACTTAGAACACCTACTATATTATACAGGATGTTCAGTGCCGTTATAGGAACACTTTTTAAGTTTCCCCCCTGGTTGCCCAAACTTATTTTGTCTACTGCCCACTTTGAGAATAAATTATTTTTTAGCACTACCGAGATTAAATTACAAATCGCCACTACACAATGCCCACACATGGGCGATAACGCCCCCTTAAAAGGGGGCGTTATCGCCCACTTTGGGAAAAACTAAAAAAATGGGATATTTTTTTTTATTCCCCACACATGATTCCAGAGATAGATGTAGTCGCGTGACAGACCATTTATTTATTTCATACTTTAAGCACAGAAATGTACAGAGGCGGACTTAATGCCTGAGGCATTTTCTACCAGTCAACCTTCGGGTGATGCAGAGATAAACAGCGGTAGGTGCAATAAGAAATTAAGTGTAAATATTTATTTAATTACGAATACACATAATACAAACTATAAATATTATATCTTATTATATTATATAAATAAATTTAATACTATACCTACTATAATAAATAAAACGAACATTGGGAGAACATTACCGGCGTGATGATTCTGCCAGCTTCTTGAGAATATGCTCGCGAACTTTTAATTTAAAATCCATGACCATGTCACGCGACTACATCTATTTCTGCAATAATTTGACCGCTGTAAATACCGACAAACTTTAATCACCAATTCGCAACCCTAGCGCGGTACACGACGAGCTTTCTTCCTGCGGAGTGTGTTGAGCCATTTCTTTCCAGCTTAAGCACTAGGAAGGGAATGAAAGGTTTTGTAGGACTGTCATAAGTAATGTTGACGTTCAAAAGGTGCTGATTTTCAGCTTAGTTTGAATAAATAGTGACTTTTGATTGTATTTGGTCATTTTGATCAATTGTCTATTAACATTATCTATAACCTTCATTAGAAAAGCGTGAAAATATAATGAACCGTTATTCCTATATCACATCATACGTATCTGAATCAGCTCGCATCAGTACCTGACCAACGCCACATGATCGCATCTGCAATGACAATACGCAGCTGATTTGAATAATTGCGCAGGAGTCGACGCGATCGTCTGATGGATCGCGGACCAGATTGTGCGGGATGAGATATGTTCTGCGGTTGTGTATGTTCAACTAGGAATGGATGTGTGAGTAAAGTATTGAAGTTATAGACGTGTAAACAGGAATTGATGATGTGATGAAATCAAAGAGATAGGTAGAATATTTATTAGGTACCTACTTTGATTTTTTTTGGAAAAAAAGACTAAAACATTATTATTATTGCTATTTCATAATGTAGCCTAGTAGCCTAGAATAAGCAGTGATAGCCTAGTGGTATGACCGTCGGACTGCCAAGTCTTAGGTCTCGAGTTCGAACCCAAGGCACGCACCTCTGAGTTTCCAGATTCATGTGCGTATTGTATAATTATCACTTGCTTAAAAATCGGTGAAGGAAAACATCGTGAGGAAACCGGCATACCTGCGAGATATTTCTCAACAGCATGTGATGCTAAGTCAGAGGCCCATGGGCAGCATTAAAACTCTGACACCAGGTTAGTCACTAACCACACGAAAAGAAGAAGATAATGTATTCATAAATATCACACTAATATTATAAAGGAGAAAGTTTGGGAGTGTGTGTGTGAGTTTGTACGTTTGTTTGTCCTTCACGCACAAACGGCGGATCGGGGTTAAACTTGTCACTGAGGTAGTTTATTACCTGGCTTAACACAAAGTAGTACGTTCCCTTAGGATAATTGTAATTGCAACAGCTAGTAATTATATAAAAACGAAAGGTCAGTCATCCATACATTCACTCACTTACTGATTAAACACAAAATCTCAAAACTACATCTACGAAGATGAAATCTAGCACAGACGTAGATTTCAGGAAAATCCCTCCGTAAAGGGGTGAAACAGGAAGTGGAAGTTTGACGTGGCCGAAGCCGCAGGCAGCAGCCAGTGTATAAATAAACAAGGCGTTTGTCCATTACACCTAAACATTCAACAAATCGACTACTTTGCAAAACAACAACAACATTCTATCTTCTAAAAACGCAGTACTTAGCAGGAGAAATCCGACTTAACATAAAAAGCAAAAGTACTCAAGGTAAAAGAAATTAAACATCAAAACATAAGCAATTCAAATAGATCAACAATTGGCACGAGGCTATCCGGGACACGACACCGAATACTCCAATAATTTATTCGTCATTACCACCCACTCGAGCACGTATGTGAATAATAAACACCTTTATACGTCATTATTATATCCACTGTTCTACTGTACCGGCAGTTCAATGTACAGACGACACATCAAGCTATCCCAAACTGTCAAATTTTCCCAATTTATAATGAACCTTATATTTTAGTTATAAAGTTGAAAAACTATAAAAGAAATTTTTCACAGCCGCACAGATCGATCCACCAGGTTAAACTACGCTTGCCGGGGTTGACCGTGGATGGGTGGAGGGGTGGATGGACCATCTTAACATACCGGGACTGCTCCGTGCCTCGGAAAGCACGTTAAGCCGTTGATCTCAGCTGTCATTCGTTGATCTTTGACAGTCGTTATGGGTAGTCAGAAACTCGAAACTCTGACAGCCAGTCTTACCAAGGGGTATCGTATTGCCTTGTTACTGACCGGGTTGTGGAGGACAGATAGGCATTCGCTCCATGTAAAATACTGGTATTCAGCTGCATCCGGTTAGACTGGAAGCTGATCCCAACATAGTTGGGAAAAGGCTCGGCAGGTTGAATACTAATCCCGCATTTTCAATCTCTAAAAAGATAAGATCACAAAATACCTTTTTTGAAAAGGATTTTGAAATAAAAATTAAGAAGTATAATAATTATAAAATAGAGTTGAGAAAATATCAACAAAATATAACTGCAGACAGTCAAAATTCAAGCTCTCATTAGTATCTATCTGTAGTTTAGACTGTGCCAACCTCTTACGTTAAACATATCTTCCTATCTATCTAATATACCTATCTATTTATTTAGATTACCGCCCACTAGAACACGTATGTGAATAATAAGCAAATGCATTCGTTGCATACCGATGTTATGCAGTACCGGTAGTACACCACTATGTATTGTGTGCTGACTCAGTCAATCTACATATCCTTTTCCCAACAGCTGGGGTCGACTTCCAGTCTAACCGGATGCAGCTAGATACCAGTATTTTACAAGGAGCGACTGCCTATCTGACCTCCACAACCAAATTAATCTGCCTAGCCTTTTCCCAACTATGTTGGGGTCGACATCCAGTCTAACCGGATGCCGCTGAATACCAGTATTTTAGGAGTGACCTATCTGATCTCCAATACCCAGTATCTGGGTAATACGATACCCCTTGGCAGTCTTGGTAAGATTTTCGGGCTTCTGACGACCCGTAACGACTGCCAAAGATGCACAAGTGACAGCTGGGACCAACAACTTAACTTGCTTTCTGAGGTACGGAGGAGTCTCGGTATGTAAAGATGGTCACCCATCCACGGTCAACTCCGGCAAGCGTTGCTTAACCTGATGGATCGACCTGTGCGGCTGTTATTACTTAGCCACGAGCTCCTCCACAACCCAGTTACCTAACACGATACCCCTTGGCCTGGTTGTTAGACTTTCGGACTTCTGATAACCAGTAACAACTGTCAAAGATCGACGAATGACAGCCAGGACCAACTGCTTAACGTGCTTTCCGAGGCACGGAGGAGTCTTATTATTACTAGAGTTATAAGTTAGTATTATTGTTAGTCGGTACTAATGAATGTTGCTCATTTCTTGTGCTGTTAATATTGCTAGTGATAAGAGTTGAGTTATTGAATAATGCCTTTAGCTATTCCCACTTTTGTGACTTACAAATTCGACTACCTAGGTACTTTAATTTTGTCATGCCGAAAAAGATATACAAACAGTATATCTTTTTCTGGCATAACAAAATTTTCGGAAAAACAACTTCCCTACAACGCAAGAAGATAATTTATACTTAATACTTCTCTAAATAAACATAACTGTGATACCTAACAAACATTGCGGTTTTATCCTAAGCATCGCTTAAAACGGGTAAATGAGTAAAGCAAAAACTATGCCCACATACGAGTTTAAGTATCAATAAACTAACGGTAACCCGATAAATGTTTAACGTAACATCAGTACAAGAACCATAGAATATGTAGTATATAGATATGTCAACAGAAGCGAAATAATAAGATTATTGTCAATTTTTTTAATGTTATAAAAATGAAAGCTGCATTTTTAAGTCGGCGGTAAAAAGAACATCCAACATGGCCGCTATATTATGCCATCAAACACGGGAATCACAAAAGCCATAGCTTTGACATTGACATTTGACACTGACACATAAGTATGACGTCACACCATAGATAACCTCGTCACACGCTGCATATTTTTGTTTGGAGTTAGGTAACATAGATTAAAAAAGTCCAGTAGTGGACTGCTAGCCAGTAGGATCTAAAACTATTTAGCATTAACCGGCTAATTATTTAATCTACAGGAAAAGAACCTCCAGAAAATAGGACCCTATGTTAGTTACACTGGCAATAAGGATGACGGCAACATATCTTTTAGAACGTCAGCTAGATTATTAAAAAATATTGGACACGTATTTTTCTATGTATCCAAAGATTTTTCGCAACATTGTGTTAAAATGTGGCATGACTTCATGGTTAGGTAGATTTTAAATCTAATTGTGACATAGCGAGCCCCCACTCCCCAACTTTATTGAGTTTTATCTCAGTAATTTTTATTAATATACTAGCTTCTGCCCGCGGCTTCGCCCGCATAATATGTCGACAAATCATACACATAAACCTTCCTCTTGAATCACTCTACCTATATAAAAAAACTGCATCAAAATCCGTTGCGTAGTTTTAAAGATTTAAGCGTACATAGGGATATAGGGACAGAGAAAGCGACTTTGTTTTATACTATGTAGTGATAGTGATTAAGCAAAAAAAATACTTGTCAAATTTTTTTTATTATCTGACTGATGTACTTAATATTTAAGGTGTTAAAAAATTTACTCTAAAAATATGAGCTGTTCCATACATTTATGCACACGTAACTCAAAAAAATGTATGGAACAGCTCATATTTTTTTCGCTATTTCAGGGTTCATCCCATTGTAAAAGTTGTTCGTAACGATGAGTACAATGCTTTTGCGAAATTCTCAGAGTTAATTTTTTAACACCTTATATTTTTTTTATCCTGTCATCATACCTATCCCACGAAGCAGTCTAACAACATTGGGGCACAAGCGAAAGAAGTCACCTAAAAGAGTCATCTGTATAGATTTCTTATTCTATACCAGACCTAAGCTATCATTACTGACCGTATTTAAAGTTCTAGAACCACAACCGTATAAAAACAAATACAAAAGCTATCAATTACGTAAATATATCCTTCGTATGTAGGTGGGTAATAAATAGCTGTAGCATGGCATTAACCAAACTCAGTACCTAAGAAAAAACGCTGATGATATGTACGCCGTATATGTATAACTAATTACGCGTGTAACGGAATTGATATGATCTCAGAAGGGAAATATTGTTAGGGTTCCGTACCTAAAGGGTAAAACGGGACCCTATTACTAAGCCTCTGCTGTCCGTCTGTCTGTCTGCCTGTCTGTCCGCCTGTCACCAGGCTGTATATCAAGAACCATGATAATTAGATAAATTTTCACAGATGATATGTGTCTGTTTCCGTTAAAAAAACAGAGTAATATTTATTTATTTATTTATTGGTTCACCAACGATTGTTTACACAGGTTGTATGCTTTTTTTTTTTTTTAAGGCTGGGAAGTCGTCCAATGACTGCTCCCGCTCTGGGTGGAGCGGAAGGGAGTGTCAGACTCTTACTGACTAAAACCCATCCATGTTCCTTCCGTAGCCCCTTTATGTTCCGGGGTAGCAGTAACCCTTTCCGATAATCCCGCTTACCCGGCAGGCTTGGCCCTGAGGGGCCCCTTCATATGCTGACATCTCTTTGAGGTGCGCGTGGAACATACACGCGCCGTACGGCACGGGTCTGGTGCTGATCGGACGGTGAGTCACCCATTACTCACCGTCCGCAGGCCCGCGCCTACGGTGGCCGGGAGTCGTCACGTGGCTCCCGACGCCCGGGGCGTCTCCTGCGGCGGCTGGGACGGGAGGACCTTTCTCTCTCCCATCCCGCCACAGGTTGTATGCTTAAAGTAACATGCAAAAATTTAAGTGCAACAGTGCAACAATCACTTACAGGTAAACTCCGCATGCATAAAGAAGTTGTACAATTTAAGATATTAATCTAGTTTAAAATAATTACTTAATTATCTGGAAGTCTAACAGTGTAAGGGGGTCTAAATAATTAATAAAGCAGCATAAGGTACTTATTATAGGTAAACACATTACCCCTCAGGGAAGATATTGAAAAGATATCTTGCTATTCAGCAAGATGCTTAAGATATTTGGCCTTCAATTTGCCCAAACATTCAAAGTGCAAATCGATTTGATCACTGCAGCTATTTACAACCTGCAGTGATCAAATCGATTTGCACTTTATAAATATTTAAGGGGGCTTTCATACAACAGACATAATTTTTTGCCGTTTTTATAGATTATTGTAGGGAACCCTTTAGCGCGAGTCCAATTCACACTTGGCCGGGTTTTTTTTTCGCGTTACTTAAGGGATTTAAATATTGTCACTTAGTTAGTTTTGCCTTCAGTACACACTTTCAAATGTAGGGCATAACATCACGCCTTTTTCTTTAGAAGGGATGGTCAGAGGGCAGAGGTGTAGCTCTAATAAACATTCACCAGCGATGTTTAAATCCCATCTAATATCTTAGGGGCTGAGCCTATTGCCATCAACCGGGCACAAATCCAGACCCCGGGCTGCTACTGAGAAATTCCAGACAGAAAAAAACCAATAACGTTGCCTGACCTGCCTGGAAGTGCATACTATTTTTGATTAGGTTAAACATTATATTTGACCCAACAACTACCACATACAATTGGCCCAAACATTGGCTGCAACAAAACCCTTACAAAAAGGAAGCGAATAATAAATGCGCATACGCACGTGACACGCGATGTGAAGCATCAGTCAATGCCTTGCAATCGAGGTGCTGTCATTCATAATGACGCCACGATCCTAGGATATGATACGGAGACGGGTTCTGTTGAAGATATTTAAAGATGGATATTATGATTTAATTAAATGATGTTGGTGAAACGTTAACAAGCTGTGTCGAATGATAATGACGACTCAATTCGAGATACAATGATCAAGAACTCCTGGAGCTATTAAAATAATCAGTGGGTTGATTTTTTCCCAATTTTTGGGTCTTGTATAGAATACTTTTTTAGTGTACACCATTACAAATTACAAAAAAAGATTTTTTTTTCACAATGATTCATTACCTAAAATTTCCTGGAGCATTATATTATTATGCAAATTTACTGAAAAAGCATTAACGGCATAAACATCTGCATCCAGATGCCATGAAATGCACATACTTAAGACATATTTTATTTACCCAGCTTGCAAAGTTGTCCACATGAAAATGGCAACGGTGTTTATTAAACCTTGAAGAGCGAAATCAGAATGTTACCACACTGTGTCAGTTTCTTTTTGACTTGAAACTGTATCAACCCCTATAATCTTCTATCTTCTATATATATAAATAAAAATCAATTGCTGTTCGTTAGGCTCGCTAAAACTTGTGAACGGCTGGGCCGATTTAGCTGATTTTGGTGTTGAAATGTTTGTCGTAGGCCAGGGAAGATTTAAAAGGTGAGAAAAGTGAGGTAGGTAGGTAGGGTAGGTAGAACAAGAGGACGACAAGACAACGTCTGTCGGGTCAGCTAGTAATAATAATAATAATATCCTTGGACATTTCACACAACGCCATATCGTCCCAAGCTAAGCAACCTAATGCTTGTGTTATGGTAACGAGATGGCTGATAAACTACTTATATACATTTTTTCTTGTAAATACATACATAATATATTATAGATAGAAAAACACTTCAGACTCGTAACAAATACTTGCAGGTCGTACAAATATTTGTTCCGTGCGGGAATCGAACCCGCGACATAGTGCGCAACAGTCAATCGCTCAACCACTGCGCCAACCGTGTCGTCCTATGTATAGAGAGCAACATAACAAAAGGGACCAAAGTTAAAATCTTGGCACAAAAAATTAAGAAGGCGCGCGGGATGGTCCGAATGGGTTACCGCTACCCCAGAACATAAAGAGCTAAGGAAAGAACATGGATGGGTTTTAGTCAGTAAGGGTCTAACACTCCCTTCCGCTCCTCCCACAGTGGGAGGGATTTGATGATTTTACTCTAAAAAAAAAAGTATCACAGTAGTTTATGGATGGGTTTCCCTTGGTAATAAAGACAATAGGGATGATGCCTGGGTAAAATAAAAGGTCGGATCTTCGATCAATAAATAGTTAAAAAAATATTAGATCGTATGTTTTATTTATCTAATAAAAAAATACTTGGAGAAAACGCATTAAAGTTGGAAAGTGGGGGTTCGCTACGTCTCAAGTATAAAATCTACAGTGCCACATTTTAAATCAATGTATTGACGTAATCTTTTGATTATGTAAATAAAGAAAAAATATGTGTCCTATATTTTTTAATAATATAGCTGACGGAGAAAAAAAATATCGTTATTATTCAAAAAAAAAAAAAATCTTGCTTAGCCACAATATTATGTTTTTTATAATAAATCTTTAAAATACCAATCACCTACCCAAAAACCACTCAATTATGTTCAAAAACATGTCGTTAAAACAAAACACATCCACCGTCCTGTCCCACATTTATTCCGTTTTCCATCTCAACAATAGACCATGCGCATACGCCGACATGCAAAGCTGTCAGTCTAAATGATGCTGCGATCCCAAACGAAGATAGATCCATCTGCAGTTACTACTTTGTATTCTTCGTATTGTACTACACATGGTCCTGTTTGTGATTTAATACTAACTAATGTTATAAATGTGAAAGTAAGTTTGTCAGTTTGTTTGTTACCATTTCACGCCTTAACCACTAAACCGATCATTCTGAATGTTTGCATATACGTTTTCAGGAGTACAGACACGGACATAGGGTACTTTCATCCCGAAAAAAAGTACTGTTTTTAAGGAAAACAACAATAACGTTCGTATGATAATAGATGGCGCCACGTGTCTGAAGCAGAGTACAACCTGAATTGTTTGTCGAATTCTATATTAACGCGAACGAAGGCCCGGGCAAAAGCTGGTATTTCTATATTTTAAACAAGCAGCCCTGCTGGGATTAGCTGGACTAGCCGAACGTTTTTTGTTTATTTTCGCGTCATATCTATGATCGCTGTAAATTGAGGTCGTTACGTTGGTAGTTTTTTTAGTTGTTGGTATACCCCAGGTATACCAACAACTAAAAAAACTACCAACGTAACGGGGTATACCAACAACTAAAAAAACTACCAACGGCGCAGACAAAGTCACATTTTCTTTAACGATAGCGAAATTAGATAAATCCCAAATGTATGGAATTGGCATAAGCTTTCGAAATGTCACGTAATCAATCGTTTTCGATCGCTAAATGCTAGACAATGTCAAATTGTGTCATGAAACGATGACGAAATCGAATGACTCGATCAATATGCCCTTACAAATGCGTTGACAAAGTGGCGTTCTTGACATCCGAATCGCTGAGATAACGAATTGTTCCGTCAACAATTTTCGAAATCAAATCGACACGAAGCGATTGACACTTTTCTAGGCCCCCTGATATAATTTAAAAACTTAATTTTAAAATATTCTGCAATCCAAATCAGGCACTTTCACTTAACAAAATTCATTACCCAAAATGAAGATGCAGCGAAAACGTTTTAGAAAAATTCCCTTCATCCTGTACCTTTTTATCTACAACTTTTATCTCCCACTAACGCACTGCTCTATAAATTAAGCAAATTAATTCTCCACACTGCACTAAAAGATATAAATAACGCTAACTGGCTTATCTGTCTTTACAACAATTTCCTTTTTCAACGCCACGACTCGTCTAATACAACTAAAGTAGTTGCATTTTAGCATGGCACTGTCGGTCTTTGACCTGGATTAATGACAGATGTCATTTTTTATTCGTCATCTATGTTGATCCTAGATCTTAATTAACAGTTAAAAACCAAACATACTAATATATAAATATAATTGAGAGGTTTCTACGAATAGAGGAAACAAAGGGTAATTATCAAATTTAAAAAATGCAGATAAAGTTCCTTTGCGTGCCGAATTGAAATCTATCGTGAATATTGTGGCTCTCGAAATTTTTTGGTACTTAGTTTTGATACTTTTTTGTCTTTCTTTTCTGCACACTGCTCAACGTTTAATCAAACTACAATTTATTAGTATTTTTAAATGAATATTTTATTTGTTTGGTAATCTGTCTTTCTTTCAAAAAGTATGAGAGAAAGGGCAACGACCAGTATTGCCATGCTAAAACGCAACAAGTATATGCGACTGGTCTAATATGCAAAACTAGATACAAGTTATAGAGGCAGTCATTAGATGGGCAACACATTGTACAGGATGTCTCGAGGCCAACTCCCTAGATCTGATACATTCACCGCACCCAGCTTTCTATGAGTGATACCACGTAAACTAGGTTATTTTTCGCTATTGGTACGTAAAGTACTGTTTATTTATTTTTTACCAAGTAATAATAGTGATGACAACAAATTTTTTTTAGCCCGTCCGCTATTATTAAATTATTGGATTTTTTTTAATAAGATTACTAGCTTCCGCCTGCGGCTTTGCCCGCATAATATGTCGACAAATTATACACATAACACTTCCTCTTCAATCACTCTATCTATTAAAAAAAAACGCATCAAAATCCGTTGCGTAGTTTTAAAGATTTAATCATACATAGGGATATAGGGACAGAGAAAGCGACTTTGTTATACTATATGTAGTGATAGTCTGGAATAGCATATATAAGATACTTTTTATCCCGGTAGTACAGAGGCCAGCACATCAAGTTACCACAATCTGTCAAATTTCTTTGATAGTATTTCAACTTTATTGCAAAGACAGAAGGTTCATTTTTAATTGAGAAAATTTGACACTTAGGGATAGCTTAATGTGCTGGCGTCTGTACGTTCCCATGGGATAACTCCCGACATCCACAGCCGCTAGCAGAAACCAGTGAGTGTTGTGTACAGAAATGCCTTTTTTTTGCCGCTACAGGAACGGTTGTAGAATCAACTTGGAGAAGTTCTTATCGGAAACCAGTAGCATCCTGCTACTGGTCTTTCAAGTCAACACAAATAGATACGAGTATGTCTCAATCAAGACTCCGATATCCGTCGTGACTTGTATGTGAGTCAGGACGCACGATAATTTAATTAAGAGCTCGTATGTTGGTATTTTTATCTGTTTTTAATCGACGGATCCCGTTCTCGTATAACCAGAAACTTTTTTTTTCCAAGATTGTAAGTAACCGAGTTAAGTGTACAATTTTGTCGCTTAATTCCCGATACTAAACATGTGTCATTATGTTTGACCCTTCGACTAGCGGAACGTGGATCCACACGAGACACAATGGCTCTTTAATTGTTTCTGTAATTAATACGAAGGTGGCTATTTATTTTTAAGTAAGTTTATGTTTATAGTTTAATACATTCTCTTTTGCAAGTCAATATTATTTTAAAAACTGGACGTGGTGTTTCCTGACGTTCCTGGTTTTCCTTATTACGGAGTATCAAAACGTTTTACGTCGGCCTTTTTTGTACACACGTTCTCCTTGCCGTGAAAAACAACGGTTTATCCGCCGTGTGTGGGCAAAGTCGTCAGTTTTGTATGGATCACTAAGGAAGATTGTTGACAGGCCCGTCTTTTCTTTGACGCGGTTTATACGCGCTACCGTAAAGAAACCGTGTAGAAAATCTCATTTGAGCACAGTGCATTTAAGAGCTGCCCTCACTACACTTTGGGCTAAAATCACGCACCCACACAATCAAAACATTTACGATTTAAGATACTCTATTAAAAAAAAAAGAATACAATTATGAGGAAAAACATAATAATTAATAAATTAAACAACGGTTCTACTGTGTGATCAATCCAAAACAAAATAATAAAATAAAAAAAGAGGAAGAAAAAAATCATGGTGCACTTTTGGTAATTAATCCTTGATCCATCCTTCTAGCGTAGATAGTTCTTTGTGCTCTTAAAACTAAATAAATAATATTGTAAATTTTAATATTTTACAAAATGTTTCCTAAGTCGCCACTCACAGCGCACGCGACTTTGCAGAACACTTTCTATATGAATTGTAGGTGCATGCATTGTAATGGTTACATGATAGATACAGGATTGGAAAGTCTTTTCCCTCAGGCCTACGATTACCATTATATACAATCGATTCACTTAACTCGCACTTGCTTAACTTCTGTTTTGAATTATTATGTGGAAAATAGGAACTCTGTAGGTAGTGTAGGTAGGTAGGTAGTGTAGGTAGGCTTTTCTTTGTCTGACCTGGTTTAAAATGCTGGCCCTTTTTAGGTTCACTAAAGTGTATATAGTGACGAATACAGAACAAAGCAGTTCTGATTTTTTTTTAAGAAGGTATAGTCAGGCCTCTGTTTTTTAAAGAAGGTATAATCAGGCCTATGTTTTTTAAAGAAGGTATAATCAGGCCTATGTTTTTCCCACCGCTGGGACACAGGCCGCCATTCCGTGGGAGGGAGTGGGTTGTAAACCACGCCACGCCACGCCACGCGGGGTTGGTAAATGTCACATGTCTTCGAGCTTTTGGTTCTAGGACATGCCGGTTTTCTAACGATGTTTTCCTTTACCATTTTGAGAGCATTGAATTGTTGCTGATACGTATTTCAAAGTTGTTGTTGATTCACCCACAAATAATTTTTTTTTCGTGCGAGTCGCTTATGGAAAAAAATTAAGTGTCGATTCGCTCTTTTCGGGCGAGTAAATTTGTGTGAATCGACCAACTCAAACTCAAAGCATTTATCTATTTCAAATAAACTAATTACAGGAACTTTTGAATTCTTAAGGTGTCGGTCAGTCAGAAAGATGAAACTAGTTGCCCATTCCAAAGCAGCAGATACCTATGGAAAAGAAAGGCAAGAAACTCCTCTTTTAAATCAAAATATGGATACAAAATCTGGGGTACATCATTCACGTTCATACGATAATAATTCTTTATTTAATTTAGCTTCCTTTAATGTCTTTACAATTCAACCAGCTGCACCTCTCAAATCAAGTCTCAATCCGAGAAACCGACATCCTCAATCTCCCAAACAAGTATAAGCTCTAATTACGAAGAACATATCAAATAATTTCATACATATTTAATACGCTAGTTAGCAGCTTATTATGTTAATGAGATCTGATCAGTCGGCATCGTTATCACTAGATCTGGGAGATATCAGACGAGGGAGTTAAATCAATAGTATCTAGACTTGATTCTTCACCCATGCGTGCGGCGGAATGCGTGGAGTTGGCTTTGCATTTTGTTAAATTTGACACAGGCACTTTGGGCCGTTTTTTACTGCACTTTTATAAACGTCTGCAGTACTAAGGGGTGCAGCGAACAAAAAAAAACAAATGACTTCCGAAAAATAACACTGCAAAAATTGCTCTAAATTTCGAAAGTCGCTGTCTTCAGCTTTGTGATTCGTTTTCTCTCTGGTCAGGTCAGAGACCTGGTAAATTTTTTGGACAAAGGACCTGCCATTCAGAATTGCCATCCAGCGCGGCAACGCTGTCAGCCTCTTGGGCACTTTCCCACTGACAGCAATGCGAACCAATTTTTTCAGCTCTTCCCTTTTCTTTCCTTTATATATTTGTCCATAATAACAGTTTTTACTAAATGCAAAAAATTTACAAAATTTTTGTCAGTCTGTTTATTCCGGTGAAGCTACTAAACGGCTGCGGCGATTTTGACAGATAGCTGATGTTATAAGGAGTAACAAAAACCTACTTTTATTTTGGAAAAAGAAAAGAATTAAGGTCAAGGCAGCTAATAATTCAGCGGGATTGCCCGAAAGGGTTAACGCTGCCCTGGAACATAAAGGGCTAAGGAAAGAACAGTTTTAGTCAGTAAGAGTCTGACACTCCCTTCCGCTCCATCCGGAGTCATTGGGAGGGGTAACTTGGTAATTGCCACCCTAAAAAAAAAAGGTAGTTAATAATGAATATAATGTCACCGTTAATAGTGAAACATACCGCTATAAATAACCTTTATAAACTGTACAAGAGTTAGAATACGTAAACAAAAAGGCGTAAGTAAAACGAGGGGCTTTCAAACTTTCTCCGTTTACCCACAGATGTAGTTTAACGAAATATATTGCGGCTGTAGGTGGCGTTAGTGTCTAGTGTGACAATATGGTAGGCAGCACCTCCACTGTGTTAAATAAATGGTTATTCTGGAAACTGAAGTTCTATCCTCAGATAGCAGGTAAATAAAATAAGCAAAAATATATATATAAAATAAATAATGTTTTATTCACAACCCTTAGTACAATTGTGTCTTAAAATAGGAGATTGGACATTGGATTACAATTTCATTAGGTACTGTAGTTAGGGCTTATATTTGGCAAATCAAGTATAGTATCCCTGACTCTGAAACTAGGCGTATCTTCAGAGCGATTGATTCCTTTTTGGGGTCTTGTCAGCCGTATTATCGCGATTGATATTGGCAATCGATGATCTTGTTAACCCACTTCCAAAAAGGAGGAGGTTCTATGTTCATCTGTAAGTCTTCATTTTTTTAAGGTTCTGTACCTGATGGGTGACAAACAGAACCCTATATTTAAGCCTCCGCTGTCCATCCGTCTGGCTGTGTGTCAGCGGGCTGTATCTCATGAACCGTACTGAGTAGACGGTTACAATTCTCTCAGATTGTGAATTTTTTTTTGCTGTTAAAAACGAAAACGTCAATTCACGTTCAATTAAAATTGCGTTGCACTCGCGTCGTGGTTTATTCCAGGTACCTTAATGCTCTTTAACAATTCCCTGTTCTACCGTACCTTTTTCCATGTATCCACTCCATAGCATTTGAAAGTCTTTATCAGACAAATATGCAAATAGAATATATCGAGCAAACCGGAGTTTTCATACGCGCCGATACACGGGAGCTACAGGTTACAGCCTTATTCTGTGACGTTACAGCGTTTGCTAATTTAATTGGCAGGGAATTTTCACGTTGTGTTTAGAAGAAAAGGGAGAGTATTAAGGAGAGATAAGTATCTTATTTTTCTTCAGTAATGGTTTGTAAAAAAAAGTGTTTGAAGATCCAATGGTTGGAAATCTAATGCAAGTACAATAAAGACTTAGAAGAGACGTAGAAGAATCCCGAAACCAAGAAAAAAATTACTCCGTAGACGTAGGTTTAGAAAAACACTCACGCTACGTGTTCACTGTTGTGTATTTTTTAAAACGAAACCTTTTTTACATTTTTGGCAATAGATTTATAGAATAACTGTATTAAGATAGTTGGTCGACACTTCACGTGACCAGAGGGCTGGATTGTTCTTTGGTCAAAGAATAAGCATTGCCATTTAACGTGGCAATGCTGCCAGTCTTCTGGGCACGTTTCCGGACGACAGCGATGCGTAAGAGCACTTCGACGCCTAAATGTCCTTTCTGTTTTTGTATTTATTTGTATATAGTTAGTTAGTTAGACCAACCTTTCCCAAAGTGGGTGATAACGGTGCCTTGTGAGCGCTGCAGGCCTTAAGGGGGCAATAAGACACCCAGAAAAACGTTGTGTAGAGGCTTGTAATTCCATCTAGATAGTGGTTTTTAAGTAGGTGACAAAATGGGGTCGCTAGAAAATAATTTATTCTCAAAGTGGGCAGCAGACAAAATAAGTTTGGGAACCCCTGAGTTAGACAGTCATGTAATTTAAGTATTGTATAAGTTGTTATTATGTATTATGATAATTTATTTAGTTTTAAGTTTTGCTCTATTTTCATCTATCTCTAAGATATTATTTTCGAACTTATATTCCGAGTCCCCAGAATAAGGCGCTTCACATTAGTATTTATTAGAATATGTCGTACGCATACATTATTGTAATGGCAGGCATTCCGATAACTATTTACCTTCGTAATTAAATGATTATTGGTAAGCACATAATGTGCGCTTACGTAGACCGCTACGTACGTTTTATGATAATCTCGTACTTTAATTGGATTAAAATGATAGTTCTTACGAATGGTTTATCGAGTAGGTCAGGGTATGATGTTCACAAAAACAGATGTTGAGCTGGTTTTGCTCAAGCGAGTTTCACTTCTTGTTTGATGCACATACTTGCAAGTATATAGTTACATAGATATGTTATATTTGCTTTGTGATGACAGATTTTTATTGATGACAGATAACAGCTGCACAGGTCGATCCATCAGGTTAAGGTACGCTTGCCAGGGTTGACCGTGGATGGGTGACCATTTTTACATACCGACACTCCTCCTTGCCTCGAAAAAGCACGTTAAGTCGGTGGTCCCGGCTGTCATTTGTGCATCTTTGGCAGTCGTTACGGGTCGTCAAAAGCCCGGATATCTGACAGCCAGTCTTACCAAGGGGTATCGTATTGCACAGTTACTGGGTTGTGGAGGTCACATAGGCAGTCGCTCCATGTAAAATTCTGGTATCCAGCTGCATCCGTTTAGACTGGCAGCTGACCTAGGCTGACAGGAAAAGGCTAGACAGATTGATTAATTTTAGGAAATAAGTGTGAATTTGATTGAAGCCGCCGCAGTATTGCAGGAATGTTATCACCATTGCGTTGACTTAGAAATTTACCAAAATAACCTTTTCAACAGTGGGAAAGAGCAATGTCATAGCTTCGAACCCGGACAGGTGCTTCACTTTGTTATTGTTTCATCACCACTGCTCTCAAAACGGTGAAGGAAAGCATCGTAAGGCAACCAAACCATGTTCTAGAACCAAATATTCAAAGACATGTGACATTTACCAATCTGAGCCGGCGTGGTGCGTTACAGGTCAGCAGTGGAAACTTTATATGCAGACACTATACTCCATGCTACTTTTTGATTATCTATTGTATCGTGTAAGTGTCCGTTGTATTTGAGTTCATATTAATACAAAGTTTTCTAATATTATATTCCTTAAATAATGACTTCCATTTTGGTATCAGCTCCGATTCCATTCCAAAATATATACATATAAAAATTACGCTTTCTGCCCAAGGGAGTAGGTAGAAAGGATAAAACTCTATCTGCTACGTTCCTTACATTTCTTTTTAATTAACCTACGCTGTCCCACTACAGAGCAACGGCCTGCCCCATATCGTTCTAGACATCCTTTTTTTGAGCGACCTCGGTCTATCTGACCTTGCGGTATGCATCTAGGTCATCTCGCCACCTCTTCCTGGGCCGGCCTCGATGTCGCCGTCCATCCTCAGGCACCCACCGTGTAGAAACTCTCTTGAAAATCCAAAACGTTCACAGAAAATCTTAACTAAATCATTAACAAGCACTTAAAGATATTTTCCAACATTTTGATAAACGACACAACTATAGCAAACATTGAAACGTGTGCAAGCAAACACTTTCACCGGCGCCCGCGCACGCGACGACCGGTCCCAGGTTCGATTCCCGATAACAGCACTCTTAATGAGAATACCAGTTAATTGATTTATTGCAATAGAAAATGTGCTGAGTGAGAAAAGTGGTATAAATAAATTGTTTCGTGGCATAATTTGTTTGACAATATTAATTCATTTGATACGGTATGTGGCGTCATCGGTAAAATATTCCATTGCTTGTATGGTATTTAATTAGGGTACCTCATTCGTTTTTAATGATTAAACATCAAATAGTTTCTTTTTTATTCATTCTGCCGACCCCAACATAGTTGGGAAAAGGCTCGGCAGATGATGATGATCAAATAGATTCATTACCGAATCGTAAAACATGCTATAGAGACCGAAATCAAACCTGTCGATCTATTCTATAAAATTATATTTAGTAGATTATTATGATTATTTAAAATAAAATATACTTATTTATATATTTTATTTTTGTATTCTACCACTTTACTTTTTTGAATAAATTATTATATTATATATATTATAAAAATCTCACCGTGATAACTGGTGAAGTGAGCATGAAGTGAGCTGTCATTTCACGTGCGGTGTTTTCTTTTTGATAGTGAAACATCATTAAATTACTCCTCCCGCTCTTGGTGAAGCGGAAGGGAGTGTCAGAATTTTACTGACTAAAAACCCATCCATGTTCCTTCCTCAGCCCTTTACGTTCCGGGATAGCGGTAACCCTTCCGGACAGTCCCGCTTACCCGGCAGTCTTCGGCCATTCTGTAAAACCGTGAAAACTTAATATGTGAACTGAACTGTCAACCTGTGCGGTTATTTATTAACTAGGAGCTTTCGACTAAAATAAATTCCAACACCAAGTACCAACCCTTCTCCAATAAAATGTGTTCAAAATATTTCACAATCCACGGATCTCCGTTGTTTATTAGCAGTTAGTAATTTAATACCGATCAGCACTTAATTACGAGGAGTTTCGACGTAAAGACAGGACAATGGCGGATCACGTTACCCGCTATCGTCTTACAGATTAGGAAGATTAGCTCAATGTTTTGCTAACTTTAAGTATTGTTTTTGAAGGACACTATCTCTTCAATTTGTCTATCTAATCGGTAATGTTTATTTTCGTTGTTGAAAGAATTTTATGCGTGGTGGAAGAAAATTAACTGTATACTTTTTATTGAGGACTGGATAAGGGCTTACAATTCTGAATTTTCTTACTTTGTTGCGTCTGCTAGCCAAAGGGTATTGATATTCTGTAGAAATATCACCGTGATAACGTTGCTTTTTTTTGAGGGTAGGAACTCATCCAATGACTTCCCCCGCTCTGAGTGGAGCGGAAGGGACTGTCAGACTCTTACTGACCAAAATCCATCCATGTTCCTTCCTTAGCCCTTTATGTTCCGGGGTAGCGGTAACCCTTTCGGACAATCCCGCTTACCCGACAGGGTGAACGTAGCTGAAGTGAATTTGAAGTGAGTGTCAATAGTGTCAATCCCTAGTTCAGTTCACGTTCACTTCACTTAAGTTTTCACGTTGTGATTTTTACAGAATCGATCCTTTTCTTGCACCATTTTGCCAATTTTTTTTAAAACAGTTCGTACTATGCGGATGTCATCATTCTATTGCCAATACTGTTCTGGATGAGTCTTTGCTGCTGTGAAGAAGATTGACATGGCAACTGTATGTACAAATGTATGTACCAAGAGCATAAAAGCGAAGGTTGAGGAGGTCGTGGAGTAAGTACGAGCGAAGACCAGCTGGACCTTAAGGGTCGAAGAGTCGCGTCACAACACGAATTTCAAGTCGTTTGTGGTGCGAGCTCCAACTTATGATATAGAGACCTTCCTCAAGAATCAGTTTTGGCCGAAAGGTGTCGTGTATCGGCGATTCGGCGGCACCTCGCAGCGCAGCACGACGCCGTCACTTCGTGTACAATAGTATTTATTTTTTGTGGTTTTTATAAATAAAAACCATTTAAAATTAAAATGGATATCTTAGCGACACACCACAAAGACAGAGATTTCAAAAACTTTTGGAAGCAGACCAAGAAACTGGAAGCTGGTTCGTGTGTCCCTGTGAGTGTTGAGGGTAGGAGCGAGCCCTGTCAAATAGCGGAATTATTTAAGGATCATTTTAGGGTAGTGTCTCCCCTAGGGTGTGTCCAGCAGCAGGTGCTCGATGCTGAGGTTGCAGGTAGTGAGTGGTTTAGATTTAAGGCGAAAGAAGTCGCCCATATTATCCAAAATATGACTAGAGGTAAATCTCCAGGACATGACGACCTTAGCATCGAGCACTTGCAGTTCGCTGGTGTGCATTTACCTAGGGTGTTGGTCATGTTTTTCAATTTTTGTATAGGCCATTCATATTTATCCAGGGAGCTTATGAAGACCACTATTATACCTATACTTAAAAACAAGACGGGTGATGCCTCCGACAGGGACAACTACAGACCTATCTCATTGGCTACAGTGATAGCCAAGGTGCTGGATGGTTTGCTTGATAGTCGGATAAGTGAGCATATAGATCTCCACGAAGCTCAGTTTGGTTTCAGGGCTGGGCAATCGACTGAAACTGCGGTACTGCGACTCAAGCATACTGTCCAGTACTATGTGACGAGGAAGACGCCTGTTTACGGTTGTTTTTTGGACTTGTCGAAGGCATTTGACCTGGTGTCTTATGACGTGCTGTGGGATAAGCTCCAGGGGGAAACCAGCACACCCAGAGAGGTAATCAATATATTGAGATATTGGTACGGCAACCAGATCAAAAATGTTAGGTGGGCGGGATCATGTTCATCGGAGTACAGGTTGGAGTGTGGAGTGAGACAGGGAGGCCTGACTTCACCAAGACTCTTCAACCTGTACGTCAATGGACTGATAGATGCAGCGGGGCCGGTGTCGGCTGTTCAGTGGATGGTGTATGTATGAACAACATTAGTTATGCCGACGACATGGTGCTGCTGAGCCCATCTGTCACAGCCCTTAACTACCTCATAGGGATCTGTGAGAGGTACGCGGGGTCACATGGCCTCAGGTATAACTGTAAGAAGAGTAAACTACTTATTTTCAAGGCGGGTAGTAAGAGTCCGAAAACCGTTCCACCGGTCAGGCTTGGAGGAATGCCGTTAAGTAGGGTCACCAAATTTAAGTACCTGGGGCACTGGGTCACCGAGGACCTCTCAGATGATTTAGATATTGAGCGGAAACGTAGGGCGTTGGCAGTGAGATGCAATATGCTGGCGCGCAGGTTTGCACGGTGCACAAAAGATGTTAAAATTGCGCTTTTTAAAGCTTACTGCCAGACATTTTATACCTGCAGCCTGTGGGTCCGCTATACGCGTAGATCTTTCAATGCCCTGCGGGTCTTGTACAATAATGGTTTTAGGATGCTGTTGGGGTTACCTCGCTTTTGCAGTGCATCAGGTATGTTTGCTGAGGCTAGCACTGACTGCTTTAGGGCTATAGTAAGGAAAAGAGTGGCCTCCCTGATGCGCCGCGTGCGGGGCAGCACCAACAGCCTTCTGAATACCATATTGGAAAGGGTTGATTGTCCAGTTGTGAGGCACTGGAATACCGTTCACGGATCTGGAGGGGTCCTTTTTAATGTAAAATAGTGTAATAATATATGTGTATGTGTTTTTTTTTTAGTGTTATAATGTATAATTAATAATGTGGACATTCAATAATAATATACTAACATAGTTATAAGTATGATTTACTAACAATGTATGGAATATTTTTGATTCTGAAATAAAATGAATAATAATAAATATGTGTGATAGTCTAGTAAGGTATACATATAGGTTATGGGTCTTTGCTACCTGAAATAAATGATATATTATTATTACTATATATTCTTGCCAAACCATCTTGCTCTTTAACCCTTATTCTAGTAAACGTGGAGCAAATCTTTTTAGAAAAGAGGAATAGGCCTCAACCGTTTGTCATGAGCTGATCGTAATCTAATATTATTTGGAAGTAGGTCTGTAAAGTCTTATTTATCCAGAAGAAAAAAATCAGAGGACGTAGAATTTTGACCGTTTAAAAATCTCGGTTTTAATTAAATTCGGATTATCACAGAAACGGAATAAATTCAACCCGATCAAAATCAAGTATCATATTACAGCTTAGCCCACACAATACGTGAATAGATAGTCCATCAAACGAACAATTACTCAAAGCAAAATAATTAACGAAACAATAGTGATAAATAAACTGCTTGCATTACGGAGAGGCGGTTCCAGTCACCATACATCTGATCTCCAACTCCAACTTACTTTGCACCCGTGAATTTCAAAATGCCCGGGAAATTAACCCTTATTGCGATGGAGTAAGGAGTAGTGTGTTTGGTTTTTGGTGTTTGCGAAGTGCATTGTTATGTTGGTAAAGGTATAAATCGAGTGTTGGCATATGAATACGGGTGCGCACAATGCAATGTCCTCGCCAGTCGAAAGGCGAGGTTCGCGTAAATAAGAAAATAACCTATCAACCCTATCTTTTTAGAGGTTTAACTAAATAGTGGTAGTTTGGTGGAATAGAGTGGCTTTTTAGAAAAAAAATGTACGAAAATCTCTACTTATATTTTTTTATGTTGAAATCACTTTTTCATTGACAGCAAGTGCCTAACCTTGTAAAGATTAAACATTTATCAAATTAATTTTGAGATAAAAACACAGCCATTTAAAATCTATTTTTATACATTTTCATACGTTCTTTATTAAATAAGTAACACTATAAGTGTATTTCCTTAATTATTACGTTAAGCACGTTTATTCAATATATTTATTTCACAATTTTTTTTTTTTTAATTTGCAACTCAACAGTTTTCTCTATTCCACCCAAGAACTTAAAGAGAAAACAATTAGTGGATGTTCTGAAAACTGCTATAAATTAGCTCTATCTTCTGTTCTGTCCCATAAAACGCCATAGCTATGGTCTTTACTGCACACGAGCTTAACTTTATAAACTCCATGGTACGAATTTAATTTTAGCTATAAAACCTTTGTGGCTTTTTCAAATTGTGTGAGACAATTGTCTAACAAAGGTTGCTTGTAATACATTATTTAATAGAAGAAAAACAAACAAATTTTGCATTTTAATAAAAAAGTGGTATAAAAGCCTTTTTTTTGTTTTTTTTTGAGGGTAGTAAATCATCAAATGACCCCTCCCGCTCTGGGTGGAGCGGAAGAGAGTGTCAGACTCTTACTGTCTAAAAACAATCCATGTTCATTACCTACCCCTTAATGTTCCGGGGTAGCGGTAACCCTTTCGGACAATCCCACTTACCCGGCAGACTCTGCCCTTACGGACCCCTTCACATACTGACATCTCTGTGAGGCGCGCGTGGATCACGTCCGCGCTGTCTGGCACGGACCTGGTCCTGATCGGACGATGGACTGAGGACCTGCGTCAGACGTTAGGTGAGGGCGCCGTGATGCCTCTCTAGCTACTCCTCAAAGACGGGTCTTACCGCCACTGTTGTCCTTAAGTATATAAGCCTAACGTGAAACCTACTAACAGCACACAACTACAGCTTTTTCATGGATCATAATTAATGTTGTTCATAAACCAAACGATCCAGGCATATTTGCTGAATTATAGTAAGACTATCCTTTAGTAGCCTTATGACAATCACCAGTGATGAGAGTAGCCTAATGTTTTCACAAAACACCATTTTCTATCGATAACACATAATAGCACGCCTTGACGCATTGCCTTTTCGCCTTTTCCAATCGATAATTAGTGGCAATCTAAAGTAAAATACGAACTAACTTGCAAAAACTCCAACTGCAAATACACTTCCACTCTAACAGTGAAACTTCACCTCCGTACGGTGAAACTTCCCGATATTACTTGTTAGATATTAATTAACACATGCCGTTGGCGTCCTCTATAAATCTCCGGTGTCGATCTGTCGATACGTCGATGTCGATAAAAGTTGACGCGCGGCCGACCGAGAACTACACTAGTGGACACTGTTTTACCGGCATTATAGATTTAGATTTAGTTAATATTCTAGGGCTAAATATAGAATATTGTAGACTGTTTAGGGACCAGATATCTTTGATTCAAGTTTTGTTCTGTAACAAGATGGTGAACGGATTGACCCATCCGGTCAAAATTATAATTCTATCTTTTTGGCATTTCTACGTCGAAATGAAGCTGAACTCATATACAGTAAACGATCTTGACAGCTCTCTCCTGCATCTTGAGGGGCAAATACACATACCCTGCCGAACCAAGGCATATGTACCTGATGAGGTAGCAAGCGGATTAAGAACGTTGCCATTCTGTAAAAATCTCACAGTCTTCTTCTTCTTCGTGTGGTTAGTGACTAACCTGGTGTCAAAGTTTTAATGCTGCCCACGGGCCTCTAACTTAGCATCACATGCTGTTGAGAAATATCTCTCGGGCATGCCGGTTTCCTCACGATGTTTTCCTTCACCGATTTTAAGCAAGTGATAATTATACAATATGCGGGTTCGAACTCGAGACCTATGACTTGGCAGTCCGGCGGTCACACCACTAGGCTATCACTGCTTCTATCTATCTCACAGTGATGACGTGGTTGAAGTGAGTTTATAGTGAGCTGTCAATAGTGTCATTAGGTGGAATGACAACTCACTTCACCTACATGTTCACGGTGAGGTTTTACAGGATCGAACGACTGATCTCGATGTCAATCTGTGAAAATCGCTTAAATGAGATTACCACTGGATTACCTACTGGACTATTGCAGGACTCATGTAGGTAGCTATTTTTGGAGATAAATATAAAAATTATATATGAATCCACACAACACAAGACTTTTGGACGAACACGAAAAACTTCTAAATTTTTCTACAGAAATGAGGAACTGTAAACAAAGAAGTTACGTCAGTGACAAAATTAACCATCCCGAAATATCCACATCAAACCGGAATTTCATGAATTATAAACAGAATAATAGTTCGTACATTTGAAAGCCACAGAATCCGATGTGGCCTTAATAATTCAGTGTAGTGTCGGCGTGGCGTCGATAATAGTTGTCACCGGTAGCGGACGGCATGCGGCAGCGCCAGACTAAAGTTGCGCACACGCACGCTAAAATAAATGTATGGATAGCCGGTTTAATGTAAGGAAAGGGTTTTTATGCGAACACTGTTGAATACGTAATATAAAGTTCTCCTTGTAGAAGAATCTGACAACCAGTTTGCCTAGGGGTGTCGTGTTACCCAGTAACTGGGATGTGCAGGTCAGACGAGGAGTCGCTTCATGTAAAATACTAGTATTCAAGGACGGTATACAGGGTTGATACGACAGAGGGGCTCTCCTTTAAACTGCCTATACTAGGTCCCATTTTCGAGCTCTGTACCAAAAATCAATTAAATAGGAGCAGTAGTTTAGTCGCAAATATTTTTTTAAGTTTTTGCCCCGTTCCTAACAGCTGATTATATTTATATGCATAGGTCATTCACCTTAAAACGATGAATAATGTAACCTACGATGCGTTGTTACAAGGTCAGTTTTTGTTTACAAAGGGTGGTTGCGTTTTACTCTGATTTTTAAGCTATTTACGTAGTTTGTTTGAAAAAAAAAACAGATTTTTGGTGCTTTTTATTTTTATACCATACGAATTAATACTACACACGTAGTGTCATTTAATGCCCCTCTGTCATATCAACTCTATATAATATACGTAACATCAATTTGAAATATTGTTTTCTCTTAATTATTTTACATTGCGGTACAGTCAGTAAAAAAAAATGGTACAATCACAGCAAGACCTCATCCGTTGACACACATTCAATATAGGAATAATAAAAAGGCGAAGTGCTTTTCAAAGTATTTGTAAATTAACGTTTATAACCGGATATTATCGACTGGATTCGTGCATTAAACATTACGATCAATTTTATTGTCATCCTTCCTTTCGCACGATCTGTTATGGGCTTATTTGATGAACTACAAATAATTATTATGTTTATCACTAGTTGCTCCTCACGGGTTCGCTCGTATAGACGCTGATTATTTTTCTAAAATAAAAGTAGCCTAATTCCTTCTTCTTCTTATTGCATCGATGGTACTCTTTCTCGATGTTATTATATTGAATGAGCCCAGTAGATGGCGCACTTCAAAGAGATGTCAGCATTAATGAAGGGGTCCGTTAGGGCCGAAGCCTGCTGGGTAAGCGGGATTGTCCGAAAGTGTTACCGCTACCCTGGAACATAAAGGGCTAAGGAAAAAAAAATTGATGGGTTTTTTAGTAAAGTCTGACACTCCCTTCCGCTCCATCCAGAGCGGGAGGGGTCAATTGATGATTTCCCATCCTCAAAACAAAAAGGTCACCCGAGGTGCAGGTTGACTGCCGGGTAAGCGGGATTGTTGCCGGGTAAGCGGGATTGTCCGAAAGGGTTACCGCTACCCCGGAACATAAAGGGCTACGGAAGGAACATGGATGGGTTTTAGTCAGTAAGAGTCTGACACTCCCTTCTCCCGCTCCACCCAGAGCGGGAGCAGTCATTGGATGATTTCCCAGCCTTAAAAAAAAAAAAAAAAAAAAAAAAGGTGCAGGTTGACGGGCACTTGGGACACTCCAGCAAGTGCAGCATGGTCTGATCAGATGCAGCGCACGCGCACCGGGTGTTGATTATATCTGTATAAATACATTTTATTGCCAATCTGAATAAAACAAAGTCCATCTATAAATAATAGTTCTGCCAAGCCTTTTCCAACTATGTTGTCGGTTTCCAGTCTGACCAGATGCAGCTGCATATCTGACCTCCACAACCCAGTTACTGGGTAATACGATGCCCCTTGATAAAAATAAGAATAATTTATTTGTAGCCTGGTTTTCAAACTTTCGAACTTCTGACGACCCGTAACAGCTGTCAAAGATGTACAAATGACAGCCGGGACCAAAGATAAGATAAGATAAGATAAGATAAGATAACTTTATTTGCTCAAACATGTGTGTACATACAATTAAAAGAAGAAAAATGCATGCAAGGTGTTTTAAGAAGTACATGGAGTTGTGCTAACATGTTTACCATATTTCCATGGTGTGCAAATATTAATACAAGTTTACAATCATTAATACGGACAAAGCTGACGTAAATATATAAATTATAATTATTAAAATGATTGATGAAATTGTCAAACTCATACAAAAATTGTCAAAATATTCAATAATCAGTCATTGATAATCAGAAAAAAAGAAACAAAAACCAATTAATGTCAGCAGTAAGTCAAAAATAATTAAAATACAAAATAAATTAGATTAAAAATTATTAAATACAATCATCATTATCAGGAAAAATATTACATTTCAGATATATATAAAGCATGTCAATATCATATAGATTCACTTAAAAATTCATTCACATCATAATATGCTTTACCAACTAAAAAAGATTTAAGTTTTCTCTTAAATGCTACTAAGCTTAGCTCTTTCCAGTCATTGGGGAGCTTATTGAAAATAATGGGAGCCATACAAAAAACACTCTTGCGCATAAGTGCAGTCCGAGCCGGATGTTGGCAGAGTTTACTGTTATCACGTCTATTTCTGGGAAACCGGTCTGCCATGCGGGGAAATAATTTCGGATTTGATTTAACAAATATCGCAATTTCGAAAATATAAATAGATGGTAAAGTCAAGATGTTGTGCCGTATGAAAAACGGCTTGCAGCTATCAGTCATTTTTAATTTAAATATTGATCTAAGGCACTTTTTTTGTGCTTTAAATGCGATATCCCTATCCGTAGATAGGCCCCAAAACATAATACCGTATCTGATAATGGACTCTGCTATGCCATAGTAGGCTGTTAAAAGGGCATCAGTCTTTAAGATCCGCGATAGTTTATATAATGCGAATGCACTGTTACTTAATCTTTTGCTAATAACCTCTATGTGAGCCTTCCAATTTAAATTACGGTCAATGGTTAATCCTAAAAACTTAGTGGAATCTACTGTATCAATTACATGATTATTATATTTAGTTTTAAAAACTGGAAGTTTTAACTGCCTCTGGCTAAAATGCATTACTACTGTTTTATTTAAGTTAATTTTAAGGTTATTATTTTCTAACCATAGAACTACTTTGTTTAATGTACAATTTATGTCAGATTCATAAATATGTTTATCGTCACAAGGAATGGTTATCGTACTGTCATCTGCAAAAAGTGTCATACTGTGTTCTATACATTTAGGAAAATCGTTGATGTAAACTGTAAATAGCGGTGGTCCTAATACGCTTCCTTGTGGAACACCATAATTGACTTTACGCTCCCCAGATGTAAATATTACTTCCCGCTTGGTGTTCGCATTAATCGTCGTTATTTCTGTAGTTTGCTTTCTTCCTTGTAAATAAGATTGTAAGAGTTTTTTAACATTTCCTCGTACTCCATACGATTCGAGCTTTTGCAATAAAATATTATGCTGAACATAATCGAAAGCCTGCGTCATGTCGCAGTAAATTGCACAGATCGGTGTATTATTATCAACATTTAACATAATTTTGTGTAAAAAATCGTATACCGCCATATTGATAGATTTATTTTTTCTAAATAAAAGGATTAACATGCTTTCCGAGACACGAAGGAGTCTCGATATCTTAATATTGGTCACCCATCCACGGACCTCAGCAAGCGTTACTTAACCTTGAAGATCGAACCGTGTGGCTGTTATAACTAAGCCACGAGCCCCTTCAAAATCCATCTACAGTTAGAACAGCAAAATCTATTAAGAAACTACCGCTTGCGCATCAATAATACATGTATCTCGATCGCAAACATCAGGTCCACATAATGAATGTACATATGAATATACATGCTGATATAAAGGGTTTTCTAATCAAAACTTTGTTATTTATAGCTCACTGGTCGAATTGATTAGCATATGTTAGTCTTGAGATAAGTAATAGTGGATTTAAGATGTGCGCTTTTATACTTTGTAGGATAAATGATGATCAAAACAGTTATTATTAGACAATGAGGCGATTTATCTTTGAAGTATTTTAAGGTGTTTTGTTTCGTGTGGTTAGTGACTAACCTGGTGTCAGAGTTTTTATCCTGTCCTGCCTCTGACTTAGCTTCGCATGCTGTTAAGGAATATCTGTCAAGGATTTTTCGAACAATATTTTCTTTCACCGTTTTTAAGCTAGCTATAATTTATATTTTACTGGCTGCTACCAGCGGCTTTACTCGCGTGGATGTCATAATTTATCCTAAGGGAACGTACTACCGAGATAAAAAAAAGTATCCTATGTGTTAATTCAGATCATAAACTACCTCTGTGCCAAGTTTCATCCAGATCCGTTAAGCCGTTTGAGCGTGAAGGCAAACATACAAACTCACAAACACACACTCACAAACACACACTCACAAACTTTCGCCTTTATAATATTAGTGTGATTGTCTTTCTCTACAGTGTCGTTACGGGTGGTCAGAAGCCCGAAAATCTGACAGCCAGTCTTACCAAGGGGTATCGTATTGCCCAGTTTCTGGGTTGTGGAGGTCAGATAGGAAGTCGCTCCATATAAAATACTGGTATTCAGCTGCATCCGGTTAGACTGGAAGCCGACCCTAACGGAGTTGGGAAAAGGCTAGGCTGATGATAATGTCTTTCTCTAATATTTAAAAGTGTCTATTCGCCCCGAATCGACTAATAAGCCTCATTTTTATGTGCGCTACATTACACGTAAGTATCAATATCCTACCAATACTTAGAGCTAAGAAAACAGTGACAGGATTCACCATAACTGAGGCATCACTACAGTAGTTAAACTAACAAAGCGGCACAATGCGGTGCAGTACGCGAGCTAAACAAACACTCCACGTGTTATCACGGCGTGCTTCCAGCGGCAATTGACGTTATTAACTGTCACTGTTTACTCTGTAATGAATGAGGTATGTATGAATGTGCTTTTGGCATCACTAGACTTATGTATACGTGGAGAAGTCTTTTGATCTATCTTAGATACTTTTTTTTTTTTTTTTTAAGGCTGGGAAATCATCCAATGACTGAGGGCGCCGTGACGCCTCTCTAGCCACTCCTCAAAGAGGGGCCTTACCGCCACTATCGTGGCGTGCCCTGCGCTGGGTTGCGACAGTCGCCGATTCCAGGCCGCCATGAGATCGCGCCGGAGGTCCGTCCGCTCCGCCGCAATTTGCTGCGGAAACGGAGTTTCCCCCCGGCTTAGTACCTCCGCGCGCCACTCGTACAGGCGCGCGAGGACCATCGCCTCCAGATCCCACGGCGGCAGTCCGGCAAGGAGGCTCGCCGCCTCGCCCGAGATCGTGCGGTACCCCCGGATAAGCCGTATGGCTACCACCTTTTGGGGCGCGTTCAGATAATGGGCGGCTCGCCGCCGCAGTGAACGCGCCCACACCGGGGCCCCGTAAAGGGCCATGGACCGCACGACTCCCGCGTAAAGCCTCCGGCAGGAGGCGTTTGGCCCCCTCAAATTGGGCAAGAGCCGCTTGAGGGCGGTCCCAGTCCGTTCCAGCTTGGGGGCCAAACGTCGGAAATGCTCCACGAAATTCCATCGGCTGTCGAGGACCAGACCCAGGTATTTCATCGTGGTCTCGACGCCGATGTGAACCCCTCCTACCGTAAGTTGGGATCCCGATGGTGGCCTATTCCGAGGCCCATGAAAGGACATGGCCTCGGATTTGTGCAATGCCACCTCGAGACCCAACTGCCGGATCCTCTCAACGACTATCGCAACCCCGCGTGTCATCGCGTCGGCCGCCGCCTGATGCGACCTTCCCTGCGCCAGAACCAGCGTGTCGTCAGCGTCGGCCCGCAGCACCCAGTCGTAGCCGATGTCCCACAGGTGCGGCCCCAGAACCGATCCCTGTGGGACACCGCACGACATCTCTCGCCGGTTCCATTCCCCATCGCGACCGGGGTAGATGACGGCTCTGTCCGTCAGGTACGCCCCGACTATTCGACGGAGGTAGGTCGGCACCCGGTGATACCGGAGTGCTTCCCCAATGCAACTCCAGGGCAGGGTGTTGAAAGCGTTGGCGATGTCGAGTGACACCGCCACGACGACCCTACCCTGGGACACCGCGTCCCCCGTCGTGAGGGCTCTAACGCGCATGATGGCGTCCACCGTCGAGCGCCCCTTGCGGAAGCCAAACTGGCAGTCCGCAAGGTCCGGCCCCGTCCTTCCAAGGTGCCCGACGAGGCGGCCCGCAATAATTCTCTCGAAGAGTTTGCCGACCTCGTCGAGCAGCACTATGGGCCGGAATGCGGACGGAGAGTCCACAGGGCGCCCTGGCTTCTGTATAAGGACCAGCTTCCCCGTCTTCCAACGGAGCGGAAACTGGCCTCTTTCCATGCATGCGCTTAAGAGCGCCTCCAGTCGGGGCCCGAGAGCCCCTGAGGCCAGGACCCAGGCTTTACCAGGCAAGTCGTCGGGTCCTGGGGCGGTATTCTTGGCCTTGAGCCTTCCTACCGCCGCTCTCAGATCTACCTCGGTCACTTCGGGGATGTCGTCGTCGTCCTCGTAGTCCGCTTCGGGCGGAGCCATAGGCGGGGGAGTGTGCTCCCCGCGTGAAGGGAACAGAGCGCTCACCACCTCCTCCACCAGCTGAGGGCGGAGACTCTGCGTCAGTGGGGGGGCCCAGGTGCGGAGCTTGTTCCGCACCATTTTATATGGGCGCCCCCATGGATCTCTGTCCAGAGTCCCCACCATCTCCTCGCGGGCCGAGTCCTTGGCCCGCTGGACAGCCTCTTGGAGGGCGATCTTCACCGCTCTGTACCCCTCGTACAGCTCCGCCTCCGTGGCTGCCGCATCCGGAGGGCGGATGCGGAGCCTGCGGTGCCTGGTGTACAGGTGGCGCACCTCCACGCACGCCTTGCGAAGTTCATCCACTTCTTGCGACCACCAGTACACCTGACGTCGGGCGCATCCTGGCCGAACTCGGGGCATTGCCACGTCACAAATCTCGGACATGGCCTCCCGGAACCACTCTGCCTCGTCGTTGATGTCGGCAGGCCTGACCGGTGATGACACCCAGGCCTGCACGATCGAGGCTTCCAGGACGAGCTCCCGGTCCAGCTATCTATCTTAGATACTGGGTTTACAAAAGTGATTTATCTTAAAATAGGCTTATCTTTAAAATAAAAATTTTGCATAACTGTATTTCTAGAATTACGAATGAGTTTATAATTCAAAGTAGTGTCCCTTCATTTTCTAATTTTTTTTTCACCTGTTCCAGCGCCACCGATATCACCACATGTGAACACTGACGTCACGCAAAATCCTGCATCGCGCAAGCAAAGTTTACCGCAGAGAATCCTCCCTTTTCTACAGAGGTTAGTGAACTCCTTACTCCTTGCATTCATAAATATTATAAATCAATCTGCCTAACCATTTCCCAACTATCTTGGGGTCGGCTTTCAGTCTAACCAAATGCAGCTGAATGCAGTTTTACATAGAGCGACTGCCTATCTGACCTCCACAAACCAGTAACTGGGTAATGGAAATTGAATATCCCTAGGTAACTAGCTGTCAGATTTTCGGGCTTCTGTCGATCCGCAACGACTATTAAAGATGCTTAAATGACACATAAATATTATAAATAAACCAATCAAAATATACTGTACCGTCACGTTTAATTCCAAATAAAACTACATACAAATTTAACAAAAAACTTTCTCTTCACACAGCATTCAATTTCACATAAACCACAGCCTATCTACACCAGTGCAAACAACCATAACATAAAAACCCATGCATACCAATACTGCAACGGAACTGCATATATTAAGTCCCAAACATCAATCAATTGTGGCTTTCGAGCTAACGAGTGCGTTTTCTCCGAGACACACATATGCATAGAGAAACCATAATTTAGACATTGGCCCACTCAGTAACTCATACTAGACCGTCGACAGGTTGATTTGGCATGTACACAAATAATACTAACCTACATGCATATATGCTGGTAAGGGTGCGTTTAAAAGAGCTTCTTGGCTACGTAGGTATAAACTGGCTTTGATTAAGTTTAGAAGATGGCTCTCTTAGTTACGGGTATGAAAGGTAGAAGTAAGGAGGACCATCTCAGTGTATTAAAAAGCGTCCGTTAAAAGGGCGCAAATTAAGGTGGCGCTACAGTAGCAAGTGGAAGAATTTTAAATAGAGCGCCACTAATTATTAGAGGAGGATACTAAATTAAAAAAGGAAAGAAACATTTCCGCTTCGTTACAGCGCAATTTTGTAAATTTTATTATAATTAGACAAACATGGGTAGATATGGAATAAAATTATACAGTGTTTGTATGTGTAAAAATATTTGACAGTAATAAAATATAATCTAATTGTTAAATTCTAATCATTCTGACGTTATGTAATTTTTGTAATTTGAATTTTCATAGAAACTGATTTTACTTAATTATCAATTTAATTTGTACGCTTAAACGCAAAACATAGACGGAACTCCTATTTAATTGTAACACCACTAAAAAACCTATGTTTACAAATAAAGATTTCATTTTCATTTTTCAAGTACCCCACTTGCTACACTAGCGCTATTTCGGTGAGAGTTCGAACAATAATTTGCTGTTTCAAGTGGACACTTTTTCGACTAATCCCCATACAAGACGGTCCTCCTTACCCTCCATAGCTACGGGAATGCATAAACTAATCAACAAATAAATATGAAGGCGTTTACGTCAAACGTCAGGTTGACAGAACCGTCAATGTCAACCCAGCGAAGCGTCACTGTCGATCGTAGTGCGGGCGGTCATCTTTGAAACTGACTTTTTGAACGAGACGGCGCCGCGCACCACGCTTATGACGAATCGCTCAAAATCTTCATCATCACGCGATTAAAACACGTCGATTGTGATCTGAAGCCTTTTATTCCTATCTCCGCGCCCACCTACCTACATAATTAGAAGAAGATGAGTTCTCGTGAAGGGCCTCCAGGACTTCCTGGCTCTTCAAATATTTTTTGTAAATTTATGTTTATGTTAGTAAATCCTAGATGTTACTAACATTCATTCCCCACCCTTTTTACAGTAGGTACTGTGAAGACCAGGTGAGCCTTCACTTAGGGAGCTCTCAGAGGCAGAGCTTGTGTAGTGTGCTGTAGGGATTTCTATATTTTCTATCCTACAAATAGAAACACACAGGGGCAGCAGCTATTGAATTATATTACTTTTCAAAAATGCATGTGTTACTGACAGATTCATTTCTTTTATAAAAACCTATCAAAATATTCTATAATTTTGAAAGTAATGCTGTCAATTATTTTCTAACCGGCCAGTAAGGTTCAACAGAAGGTTTCAATCTAGTCTCTACAGTACGCACCTTTTTTTTTATCTTCAGAGGAGCTCAAACCCCACTTAGCGGCCACCGTCACCGTCAGCGCGAGCTTGTAGACGGCGAGCAATGTGTAGCTTGCCGTCCGGTAGGGACCAGGCCCGAAATCAACGGCGCGTAGTCTTCCACGCGCTCCTTAAAGAGGTGTCAGTACCAACTGATGGGGTCCGATAAGGCCGATGCCTGCCAAAGTCGCGGGTTTGATTGAAAGAATTACCGTGGCCCTTGACGCAGGCAACTGAAGGAACACGGGTGGGTTTTAGTTAGTCAAAGTTGGACTCTCCCTCCCGCTCTGCCCAGAGCGGGAGAAGTTATTTATATATCGACGCTTGAAAGGCAATATTTACCAAACAATATATCGGCAATTTTAAAGAGAAAATTTTAAATGATTTATTTTTGGAAAAAAAAAACAAAAAAATCACCTTTTGGTCATAATTACTTAATGCCAACAAATACTATAATAATGCTGTTTAAAGGCTAAATAAACTGGCATTTTAAGATTATGAGCTTGAAATAGTGTCGAATCAATATCGCCTAACATGACGCTTGATAATTTTTGCCTTTCAAGCGTCTATGATTTCCCATCCAAAAAAATGGGATGCACAAGCCAACCACAAATAAAATTACGCCACTTTGTTGGGTAACATGATCTACTTAAACAAAATCAGATACAAATCCCAATACTTACATATTAGCATAGGTTTTACATCACATTTCTAAGTCCACAGCTATTTTGACAGCGACAATATCGCCATTATTTAAGCTCATGCCACTTCAGGGCAACTCCTTAAGAAGGAATCAAGGTCGGACCACTATCGCGCACAAGTCGCTTAATATGGAGCAGACGCTATACAATTCCGTTAAATACATGCTGATTGTACTTACGTAATAGTACTTAAGTAGGTACATGCTTAATGTGTAGACAATGTAAGTGGGGTAGGAAGGACCAGTTTCTATTCTGGGAATGAAAATGGGAATTTAACTCTGATATTTAAATACTTTGCTTGTATGTTTTCCGTGCCTTGAAAAGCACGTGAAACCGTGGATCCATTAGTAGATCTTTGGCTCTCGTTTCGGATACTCAGAAGCTCAAAATTTGGCCACCAGTCTTACCGATGCTTATCTTGTGAGGTCAGATAGGTAGGATAGGTCGCTCCGTGTAAAATACTGGTGTTCAGCTGCATCTGGTTAGACTGTTTGACGACCCCAAAATGGTTGACAATATTAATAGTCTAGGCAGATTAAATTGGTAAGATTTGTCGGGATTGTCCGAAAGGGTTTCCGCTACCCCGGAATATAAAGGGCTAAGGAAGGAACATGGATGCAAAATAACTTATCCCATTGATGTTTTTTTCAAGCATTAATTGTTGCATTTATAATTGCAAAAACGTGCCAATGAAAGGAAGATCGTCCGTCTTAACAATGAAAAGTACTGAATTGGTCGAAGATATGGTAGACAAAACTCATCAGCTAATTCAAAAATATGCACATTTGTAGCAAAACTATAGACAATTATAACATAACCAATAAAGGGCATGATAGATCACCAACCCCATTAAGAAGTACAAGGAAAAATGGAATGCCAAATATCGCGTGGCGTGCATGCGAGGAAAATATTCAAAAACACGGTTCACCACAGGTGGTCTAAATAGCGTCTTTAAAAGAATGGGGTGCGTGAAGTACAAAGACTCCCTTGTAATATGCACCCCGCATTTTTCTCAAGGGATCGATTTTCTAATCGGCAGGATTTGTCAAATACGTGGTTAATATCGTGGGTAAATAAATTGGTAGTATCATGATGAATTCTGTCTCATATCGTTGGGTATCTATCTTGGAGGAGCTCGGGGCTGAGTACTAACAGCCGAACAGGTCGATCCACCAGGTTAAGCTCCGCTTGCCGGGGTTGGCCGTGGATGGGTGACCATCTTTACATACCGAGACTCCTCCGTGCCTCGGAAAACACGTTAAGCCGTTGGTCCCGGCTGTCATTTGTGCATCTTTGACAGTCGTTACGGGTCGTCAGAAGCCCGAAAGTCTGACAGCCAGTCTTACCAAGGGGTATCGTATTGCCTAGTTACTGGGTTGTGCAGGTCAGATAGGCAGTCGCTCCATATAAAATGCAGGTATTCAGCTGCATCCGGTTAGACTGGAAGCCGACACCAACATAGTTAGGAAAAGGCTAGGCAGATGATGATGATGAAATGATTCCTATTAAAAGACCAAATGTGAAGACCCTTCAGAAACTACAGGCGTAATATTATGTTACTTAATTAAGTTGCCCTGTATCTTAAAAGCCCTCTAATAAACGCAAGTGAAGTGCAATCTAATAACGCATACTAACTATAGCAGCTATTTCAAATTAAGTGCACATTCCTTCATTAATACCGCGCTAGTGTGAACAACACCTAACTGCGCGGTAAATAACAATCTGCGCAAACGAGCAGTGTTGATGTTGATACAGCGGTGTACACAAATCACGGCCGACACCGTGGACACACGATGTGTGCTCGATTGTGTCCGGCGTTGTGTCTGACACTTTCGCGAATATTAGGTTTAGTTGGTGCTGTTTGTTTACTATTATATTATTTTTAAGTTAGTTAATTGTTTCCGATTTCCGCCTCGAGGCTAAGTAATAACTTCAGCTACGCATGCCGCGGTCGGTTAGTGGATGGGTGGTTCCATTATTTATTGTGAACACACATCTGTGCTCGATTGTGTCCGGCGTTGTGTCCGACACTCTCGCCAATATTGATGTTTTTTGTTTGATGTTGCATATTTTTTTAGTAGCTATTTCCGATTTTCGTCTCGAGGCTCGGTAATACTTTCGCAGGGGTTAAGCAACACTTGCTGCGGTCAGTTCGTGGATGGGTGACCTTCCATTATTTATTGTGGACACACGATGTGTGCTCAATTGTGTCCGGCGGTGTGTCTGACACTCTCGCGAATATTATAGTTGGTGTTGTTTGTTTGCTGTTGCATAATTATTTAGTAGGCTCGGTAATTACTTCCGCACGGGTTAAGCTACGCTTGCCGCGGTCGGTTCGGGCACAGCAAAAAATAGTAGGAGAGAGGAAGCTTTAAATTAACTTACAACCTAATTAAATCTAACAATACCATTTTAGAGACCATCCACGGACCAACCTCGGCTAGCGTAGCTTAACCTGATGGAAAGATCAGTGTGGCTGTTATTACTTAGCCACGAGCTCCGAAATTAATGTAATAGTGAAGATTAAAAAAAAAAAATTGTAGCAAGTACAGTCTATTAGTAATACAAAGTTTATTTCAGAGAATTTTAAACAGAAATTAAATTCGCAATTATTGTTTTTGTTTGGCTTATGCCCCGTTCAAACGTGTCAAGTGTTGCCAGTGCGCGACACTGTGCTCTGTCGAGACAAAAAGTCTCTACATGCCATTGTCTGAATGTGATATGATTATTTGCTAATCCTGCATACCGCAGTGGATTTATTGGGACAGTCGTATAAGACCCGTTTGAACGGAAGTATTTAATTTATCAACTTTTATGAAGGGAAATAAATTATAGTTGATACTCTAAAAAGCTTTTGGCCTAATGATGATCACCTTTTTTAAAATGGTAAGCGAGCTAGGACCTGCTGACTAAATGGGATAGGTGACGTTAAAACTGTCACCAACCATGCGCGAGTTAAGCGACTGAAGCGAATTTACATATACTCTCACTTATCAACGAAACTATTTACACTTATGAAATGGGAATTATTTGAAGATCGAAGAAATATATGTCCGTCTTCTACTCAGATTATGAATAGAGTACCCATCGTATGCAAAGCTAGCTAGCTATCAGAATCACATAGGGAGTATGCATGTTCGATAATGTTAAATATTTAATTAAGTATATTTCTCGTTGTTTAAACATTACAAACATTGTTTCATTTAAACTACTCATTGGAAACAATCATAATTTTCGCAATGTAAGCTATGTTCTAAGCAATAGAATATCAAGATTAGTTAGGTTAATAACGATTTAGCATAGTACAACACTTATCTGCGGTACACGTCGCTCGCTTACCTTATTTTCTTTCCTATACTATACAAGTTAACCACTACTAATGTCCAAGCAAGTTCTTTATCTCGAGAAATTTATTCGCACTCGCCAATCAGTTTTGCATACGACACGTTAGCTGTCTGCATCGTAAACCAGTGGTAGGGCCGTTACTCATAATGTTATGATAATCCATCGAGTGGTCCGTGTACGAGTGACTTGCGCCACTCACACCCCTTGTGTAAACGAGGCTTAAGTAAACTTTAGACATAGCTATTGTTAACCAAAGTGCAAATGAAGTGGTATGGTTTGACTTGAAATGATTTATAGTCAAAAAGTTTGCATTTATTATGGATTGACCAGGTGTGCAGCGTTTGGGATATTTTTGCATCAATTAACAATGTGTACTGCGCTTGTTTTCATATACTACTTACTGTAGAATGTATTCCTAACTTGTATTTAAATATATACAATATAGGTTGAAAGAAAACTAAAGACAGAAAGAAAGTATTCTGGAAAACATGACAAAGAAAGACAAAAAGTCGGTGAAAAATACGCGTCATCACATTCACGTAAAACGGCCATCACTCAGCATCATTAAGATCCAATATATAATGTATCTCATTTTATTTCAATTCCACACACGATCTTATTTCAATTTAACTAACCAGAGGGCTGGCCTATTTTTCGGTCAAAGAATCAGCATTGCCATACAACGTGGCAATGCTGCCAGCCTTTTGGGAACTTTTCCTGTTGACAGCGATGTGGACGAATTTTTTGATGCCCTTTGATTTATTTTATTTTGTTTCCCTCCTGTTATATACTTGTAAATAGTTATTAGTAATGTTTTAAGTTTCCATACAAATTAAATTTTTAGGTTAGATAAATTACGATGGTAGACGTCAATTTGACATTTCACGTTCCGTTTACAGTAAAGGTGTATTTTATTAGACCAAATGTATTTTTTTTTACTTAATATTATGCAATTACATAGACTTTTTTATTTAACTAACAACAAACATTTGAATCAATTCGATATTGAAATAAAATTGATACTAGTGATGCTCTCAATCCCGTCGAATTGATTCTCTTCATATCGATATTTTACCGTTATTCTATGAATGATCGATAGTATTCCTCTTGCCTACACAGTAACATCACTTTACATAACCTAACAGTGAACTGATCTCCAATATTTCATATGCCATATGCTTAGCAGCCCCATATTTCAAGCTGGAGTCGTAATCAGCATTTCAAAGGAGTTGTCTGCTCATAAATACGATGGATTCGTATCAAGCACATACGGTTTTGCATGGTAAGTTGACGGTAAGTTAAACTTAGATGGCGTAAATCTGGGAGCATTGGCTGTGAAGTTAGAATTTCATATTTTTGGTAAAGCTTACTTAGTAATAGAAGGGCTTGTGGCAAAATTGTAACAGCCGCACAGGTCGATAGACGAGTTAGGCAACATATGCCGCGGTCGATTCGTGGATGGGTGACCACCCATTTTATTGAACCTCCTTCTTGTCTCGGTAGGCACACCGTGGCTGTCAGTCGGTGTTGTCATCTTTGACAGTCGTTACGAGCTGTCAGTGGTCCAAAAGTATGACAACCAGTTTTACCAAGGGATATAGCCCGGGTTTTGGAAGTCAGAAAGATAGTCGCTCCATGTAAACTACTGGTATTCAGCTGCATCTGGTTAGACTTGAAGCCGTCCCAAAAAAGGATCAGCAGATAAATAGGTGAAGCTTGTTTGTTTTAATTAGCCCTCACTGTCCCACTGCTGAGCAAAGGCCTCCCCCAAATCCATTCAGACATCTTTTCCTAGAGCCACCTCGATCCATCCCTTGAAGTACGCGTCCAGGTCTGCTTACTTCTGCCTATCTAACTTACGGGAATCGTGTAAGGTGTGATAATAATTCGCTCACCCATTTTTGTACAAAATTAATGATCTTCAGATTCTAATTATTAACAGTAGAGATAAACTACAATACCATGATCCACTCTTCCAAAATTGAAAGTAATTACAAAGCGCCACCAGGACTCACAACGCATGTTGCTGCCGGCCTGCTACTGAAGACGAATACTTACAACTACATACAAACTCTTTCGTAAGGACGTGACTACAAACATTGAAACAGTAATTCGGTGGGGCGCGCCATGTTATCGTAGTTTATATCTACCCAGGTATAGTTTTATATTGGACGTAACTGCCGCATTGCTTTTCATTGCCTAGCTAACGACAATAGTTGTTTTAATTTCTATCTGATATAAACTGAAACCTTGTAGATAAGAATAACTCAGATTAAATTTTAATAGGTATTTTATTTTATTGCTGCGGTATTAAAAGACGGTTTTGACATTGGAAAGACTGAATAGCATCCAGTAAGAAAGAAGAAGAATTTTATTCTGCACAAACAAAACGCACATTAGAGTTGATAAAAAGAGACATTAGAGTAGCACAGTAGAGACACATTACAGTTGTTATTTCAAATGTCCAAGATCCTTAAGATTGTTAGTAACGCAAATACTGATGAAAAACGAATGTTAGTAACACATTTAAACTAAAAACAATTATTAAATGATTATAATTTTTCAACGGTCCCTAAAGATAAAAACTTAAAACAAAACTTCAAAATTGAATTAAGAACGGACTTTAAAAAAAATACATTGAAATTCACTCAATTTTTACAGCAAAAAAAGAAAAAGCTGTCAATCAAATCAAAAGTCATTTATTCAAATTAGGCTGAAAATCAGCACTTTTTGAAGGTCAAAGTTACATAAGACAGTCGCGCAATAACGTCCACCCTTCACCACTTCCTAGTGTTTAGCTAGGAAGAAGAAGTGGCGCAACAAACTCCCCAGCAGAGTGTCAAAATCACCACCCGTACAGTAGCCAAAAAGCCTCGCCAGCCAGCTATTAAGGTGACAGGTGACCAGGTAAACTGAGGGGGGCAAATGGTAATGGCCGCAATTTAGAAGTTATACATCATGTGTAGGTGCGAACGCAGACAAACGCTATACTTTGTGCAAATTATTTCATCACCACTGCTGTCAAAACGATAAAGGGAGACATCGTGAGGAAACTGGCATGTCCTAGAACCAAAAGATCGAACACATGTGACAACCAACACGCACTTGGGTCACGTGGTGGGTTACGGCCACCTCCCTCTCATCAAGATGAAGCATGTGTCCCGGTAATGGGAATGCTATAGGCTGATTATGCAGTAAGGTGGTGAAGGAAAGGGAAAGTATTTTGAAGTTAGAATAGGCTCCATAGACTATTCTTTTTTATTTCTTCGGGAAAATAAACAGTTAAACATTAAAATCTTACAATAAGTTATAAATATACAAGGTTTATAAATGTATAACCTACGACATTTTCCACAACATGTTAAAAGTTATATCTACTATCAACTTTCTTTTTTACTAAATCTATGTGCAATTTATTCCTATCTTACATTTCTTTTTTTCCAATCTTGTAGAAAATGTTGCAGTAATTAGAACGTAGACTACAGGCTGAAATTGAATTCATGGGCATTATTTTAAGGGGTCTTTGTACTCATCATTTTGAACAACTTTCACTATGGCCACTTTCAGAAGCCCATGGGCAGCATAAAAACTCTGACACCAAATTAGTCACTAACCACACGATAAAAAGAACTATGGGAATAAATCTGAAATCGAGAAAACAAATCAGCTGTTCCCTACATATTGACGAGTTAAGCCAGGAATTAAAGCCAGGAAAGCCAATTATGGAACAGCTGATTATTTCGTTATATTAATGCCCAAGAATTCATTTTCACCCTGTACAGGCAACGTTCAATGAAAATTGAAAAAGAAAACAGTGAGGCATTCAAAGTTGTTACTACAATTACAAATTAATATTCATACTAATCCAAAATCAAAAAAATTAAGAGCTCAAAACTAAAATTGAATAATAATCCATTGCACCGGCACAAAACCGTTACGGAGCATAAAGTTTGTTTAATATCATTATAATATTAAAATGATAAAGCTCAGGCACCTTCTAACTGTAACACGTTAGGGTTGCTACCATATCCCAATGATATTCGCGAAAATGTTGCCTTTTTTCGTGTCTACAGATCAACTTGCGAAGCCTTTTCCCAATTATGTTGGGTTCGGCTTCTAGTTTAACCGGATGCTGCATGATAGGAAACATTATAGAAAAATGTTGCGACGAGTTTATTTGTTTCCACATTTCCTTATAACTTAAAAACGAAAGTCATTAATGTAGGTATTTTTGTATTATGATCTATATAAAGAAAATTGACAAGAAGAACATAGAATATTTCCAAATTAATGTTTGTTTTTTTATTGGCAACCGGAAAAAACCGCGACATCCATCCACCAACCAGTCAACATTAAACAATACCCACATGTATAGCACCCTAAGCCCCTCATAAACAAGTGTGGCAGCCCTGAGCTATGTATGTGTGCTGCGCGCGCGCCGCGTCCGCGCCCGTGGGCGAGCGGTAGCACCCACGATATCGAAGGACAATGTACCGTAAGAGAAACATATTATACAGCGAGAATGTTTTAAGTGCTATTCATTTTGCTTGAGATTTGGTAGTGAGGCCAATAAAATTAATTATAATCTTTTCTTTATGATCATATTGAAGCTTCATGTGAACAAGGATCTTAAATTATCATAATTACATTATTCATACTATTAACCCATAAGATGTTCGCTTATCAGAAGCTGTTTGCTTACAAAACCTCAACGATTTATACGGTAATATTTACAGTCGTTTCAAGAGAATTTTTCTTATGAACCTATGGGGTTCATACGAAATTTGAGGGATCAAATATTGGCTGTCTTAGTAACCTAATAATCTAGGTAACAAGTACACAGGCAGTTCAATAAACTCTTAAACTATCTAGTTCCTAATCTCCGCTATCAACTTTGGCTATCAATTTTTTCCACGCCGACCCATCAGTATTCTTGGATACCTTCAACTACCATTTCACCCATCACCTACCTTCTTATTTTTAAACATCTTCCAACTAACAACATAAAGCGTACAAACTGTATTTGTTCTCTGTTAATATAAAAGATACAAGAAGACACCAAGTAATCAAGCTCATATAGAATTAATCCTAAGTGTATAACCCGTTTGTACAAAAAAATAATTTGTGATGTCTGTTTTGTTTACATTTAAGGTTCACTGGTTGACCGCGCGACGTTTATTGGTGATAACGCGACTTCCACCCGTGGACCACCTGTCGACAATGAGTGGACGCCGTGGGACGAGGCGGTGCGGGGTGGGTGCCGGGTGGCTCTAAAGAGCTATGACCTTACACTGTGCAATTAGGTACTTGGGCTTATTTCGGTAATGTTGTACATGATTTTGCCACAAATTTCTATCATAATCCGTTATCAGCAACGGTTTATTGGGAAAAAGGCGTGATGACTGACGTCTGTCAGCTGACGGAGTGGGCCGCAAGTACACGAGTGTAAGTATACAAAAAGGCGTTTTAATGTATTAAATAAAGTTATAATATGATACTAATCTATATTATTTCCCACAAATAGTACCAATACATTTCCATATGAATATAATTAGCTCCGCGTCGCACCCTGTAGCAGTACAATCCCGTGGTGTTTCCATTCCACGTATTATAGGGTACCCGGTAACACCTGATTATCTGCCCGCATTGTACTGCATGTGCATTGTGAACTGACATTCGCTTCATTTATATACTAAGTAGTGTGGTATTGCAATTAAAATAATCTTCTCCTTTTCGTTTCACAAATTAACTTTCTAGTCTTTTTTTTTTAAGGCTGGGAAATCATCCAATGACTTCTCCCGCTCTGGGTGGAGCGGAAGTTCATGAACTGATTGATGATCTTCTTGCCATAGTCATACAATTACATAAACATTTACAAAACTCCAGCAGTCTTGCGTGTTTGTTCTTTTTTTCCATTTTCGTGTAGTTAGTGGGCCTCTGACTTAGCTTTACATGCTGTTGAGAAATATGTGTCAGACATGATGGTTTCCTCACGATGTTTTTATTCAAGTAATTAAAAAAATTAAGTTAAATTAAAATATTGGGGGTCTGTTTTAAATGATTGTATGAATAAAACCAACAAAATTAATTGAAGGAATAATTCGAGTAAAGTTGACATTACAAAAACTTTTTTTTTGTATTACTCTCACTATAGAAGCAAGCTCATTAAGTGAACTGTAGATGATTTACCGCTCATAGTTTTAAAACATAATTTATTTATGACGTGTGAAAACTTTTTTTTACCCATTTTCCACCAATAAATATCATTTATTTCGCTGAGCGTGAGTTCCTGGGTTCAATACCCGGGTCAAGCCAAGTGTTATTGGATTTTTCCAGCCCGGAGTCAGGATTTGTGCCGTCAACATAAATGCTATTCCTTTCTTCACCGTCTATCTCAAATATACATAGTTCATACACATACATTGTGTATTATGCATCAGCGTAGGTTTAGAGTAAGACCGTTGCTGCGGGCCGACCTCCCTGACGGCGTCAGCGTAGTTTGCTACGCAGACGACACGCTGGTCCTGGCGCAGGGGAGGTCGCATCAGGCGGCGGCCGACGCGATGACACGCGGGGTTGCGACAGTCGTTGAGAGGATCCGGCAGTTGGGTCTCGAGGTGGCACTGCACAAATCCGAGGCCATGTCCTTTCATGGGCCTCGGAATAGGCCACCATCGGGATCCCAACTTACGGTAGGAGGGGTTCACATCGGCGTCGAGACCACGATGAAATACCTGGGTCTGGTCCTCGACAGCCCATGGAATTTCGTGGAGCATTTCCGACGTTTGGCCCCCAAGCTGGAACGGACTGGGGCCGCCTTAAAGCGGCTCTTGCCCAATTTGAGGGGGCCAAACGCCTCTTGCCGGAGGCTTTACGCGGGAGTCGTGCGGTCCATGGCCCTATACGGGGCCCCGGTGTGGGCGCGTTCATTGCGGCGACGAGCCGCTCACTATCTGAACGCGCCCCAAAAGGTGGTAGCCATTCGGCTAATCCGGGGGTACCGCACGATCTCGGGCGAGGCGGCAAGCCTCCTTGCCGGACTGCCGCCGTGGGATCTGGAGGCGATAGTCCTCGCGCGCCTGTTCGAGTGGCGCGTGGAGGTACTAAGCCGGGGGGAAACTCCGTTTCCGCAGCAAATTGCGGCGGAGCGGACGGACCTCCGGCGCGATCTCATGGCGGCCTGGAATCAGCGACTGTCGCAACCCAGCGCAGGGCACGCCACGATAGTGGCGGTAAGGCCCCTCTTTGAGGAGTGGCTAGAGAGGCGTCACGGCGCCCTCACCTACCGCCTGACGCAGGTCCTCACCGGACATGGATGTTTCGGGAGGTTCCTGCACATCATCAGGCGGGAGGAAACGCCCGGGTGTCACCACTGCGAGGATCGCCCAGAGGACACGGTAGAGCACACGGTGCAAACCTGCCCCGCTTGGGCGGAGCACCGCCGTGTCCTCGTAGAGGCGATCGGCGGCGGCGACCTCTCGCGCCCGGCCCTGGTGCAAGCCATGGTCCGGGGCGAGAGGGAGTGGGAGGCAGTCACCTCCTTCTGCGAAAAAGTCATGCTCGCGAAGGAGGTGGCGGGATGGGAGAGAGAAAGGTCCTCCCGTCCCAGCCGCCGCAGGAGACGCCCCGGGCGTCGGGAGCCACGTGACGACTCCCGGCCACCGTAGGCGCGGGCCTGCGGACGGTGAGTAATGGGTGACTCACCGTCCGATCAGCACCAGACCCGTGTTGTACGGCGCGTATATGTTCCACGCGCGCCTCAAAGAGATGTCAGCATATGAAGGGGCCCCCCAGGGCCAAGCCTGCCGGGTAAGCGGGATTGTCCGAAAGGGTTACCGCTACCCCGGAACATAAAGGGCTACGGAAGGAACATGGATGGGTTTTAGTCAGTAAGAGTCTGACACTCCCTTCCGCTCCACCCAGAGCGGGAGCAGTCATTGGATGATTTCTCAGCCTTAAAAAAAAAAAAAAAAAAAAAGGGTAAGACCGTGCCTATTTCTGCACACATTCTACCAATTACATCACTATGGCCTTCGTAACAAAGCCTTTATTTATACGCTATATAAATCCAACGAGCTACTGCAATAAAACCTCTTTGTCCAAGCTCTATGATCATGTAATTGTTTAATAATGTGCTAATGACTGTAAAAAGTTTTTATGCTTGGCCAAGTATGAAATTACTGCAGTGGACTTATTACAATGGAGCCCGTGAATGTTCTGTACAAAATTATGAGCATATTCTTTAATTACTTTTGTACTATACATGTAACCATATGTACAACGTGGCGCTACAATGGTGACATTAATTTAACACACGGGTAGGGCTAATGCCCATCATCATCTTCTGCCTAAGTCCAACTATGTTGGGGTCGGCTTGCAGTCTTACCGTATGCAGCTGAATACCAGTATTTTACATGTAGCGACTGCCTATCTGACCTCAAAAACCCAGTAACAGGGCAATACAATACCCCTTGGTAAGATTGGCTGTCAGATTTTCGGGCTTCTGATGACCGGAATAGGGCTAGTGCCCATTAATCATATAAATGGTGATAGGTTCTAATAATAGCAAACGTAAAAAAAAATCATTTCAAACAAATTAAATAATAAAAACAATAATTCGCCTACTTTTTTAGTAGTTTCATCATAATAGTATTGCTTATTCGTTTTAGTTTCATCAATGCGAATGATCCATGACCCCGGCAAATGACCGCTACGCGACAGTTCTTTAACTACAGGTTGGTCTAAGATGCTATTTTCTAACATTTAAAATAAATCCGTAAATAATAACGTTTAATGGTAATATAATGTCTTCAAGAAACGAAAGAGTAAAAACGTATTTGTGTGTTAAATTAATGTCACTATTGTAGCGCCACGTTGTATATTGTAGTATATTCTTTTAACTCGTACATCCAGTAGTAGGGTATCCATACTTCTAATTTAACCACTTCCTTTTTATTAAGGAACTAGCTTCTGCCCGCGACTTCGTCTGCGGAAAATTGCGATATACTGTAACTGTTTAGGCAGCGCATGCAAATAATTCTGTTTTCGGAGGTATTTCTTTCCGACTTTTTTTTTTTTTTTTTTTAAGGCTGGGAAATCATCCAATGACTGCTCCCGCTCTGGGTGGAGCGGTAGGGAGTGTCAGACTCTTACTGACTAAAACCCATCCATGTTCCTTCCGTAGCCCTTTATGTTCCGGGGTAGCGGTAACCCTTTCGGACAATCCCGCTTACCCGGCAGGCTTGGCCCTGGCAGGCTTGACCCCTTCATATGCTGACATCTCTTTGAGGCGCGCGTGGAACATATACGCGCCGTACGGCACGGGTCTGGTGCTGATCGGACGGTGAGTCACCCATTACTCACCGCCCGCAGGCCCGCGCCTACGGTGGCCGGGAGTCGTCACGTGGCTCCCGACGCCCGGGGCGTCTCCTGCGGTGGCTGGGACGGGAGGACCTTTCTCTCTCCCATCCCGCCACCTCCTTCGCGAGCATGACTTTTTCGCAGAAGGAGGTGACTGCCTCCCACTCCCTCTCGCCCCGGACCATGGCTTGCACCAGGGCCGGGCGCGAGAGGGAGTGGGAGGCAGTCACCTCTGGGTGGCAGGCCGGGCGCGAGAGGTCGCCGCCGCCGATCGCCTCTACGAGGACACGGCGGTGCTCCGCCCATGCGGGGCAGGTTTGCACCGTGTGCTCTACCGTGTCCTCTGGGCGATCCTCGCAGTGGTGACACCCGGGCGTTTCCTCCCGCCTGATGATGTGCAGGAACCTCCCAAAACATCCATGTCCGGTGAGGACCTGCGTCAGGCGGTAGGTGAGGGCGCCGTGACGCCTCTCTAACCACTCCTCAAAGAGGGGCCTTACCGCCACTATCGTGGCGTGCCCTATTTCTTTCCGACTTGCTAGACGAAAATTGCGATAGCTCGGCTAATATGTATGATATAAATATAATTTATAGCCTATAGCACTCAAGAATAATGTAGCTTTCCATCAGTGAAAAAGTTTTTGAAATTGGATCATTAGTTCCGGAGATTACCCCCTACATACAAACTTACAAACTTACAAATTTTACCTCTTTATAATATTAGTATAGATAGATTATGATGTTCATAATTCTTCTGTCTTGAAAACTTGATTATCTATCCCGGTTCTTGTCTTGTCTTGTCTCCGTTTACAAAGTTCTTTGTAGTTTCTCATTTCACTCGCAATCGCTTACAAAGCGTTTCGTACTTCTACACCGATGCTACGTTCAACACGATTGACGAAACCTTTTCCGCACTCATACAGAATCAGCCTTTTTAATGCTTCCACTCCTAGGAAACAGACCTCCTGTTTCTGTGAAAGAGGGTGGTGGATCACAACCCACCCAGGTTGTGATCCACCACGCAGGCCCAGAACGGGTTAGTGGATGCCAAATGTCTTCAAATTGTTAGTTCTGTTAGTTAGCATGCCGGTTTCCTCACGATGTTTTCCTTCACCGTTTTGAGAGCATTGTTGATAAAATACGACCTACTCGTAAGGCTCGTACGGTGGCTTATGTCAGTTTCCAATAATCTTAAACAACCTTATTGGAAGCTATATGTTTGAGCCGTGTGGGGTTAAAACATTAGGGCGAGGTCCGAGTGCTCATCGAGTATTTCGGAATATCGCCCAATGGTTTGTCGAGTCTAGACGTGACCAAAGCGCTGACCAATTTTTTGATAAAAGAATCAATGTTGCCATCCAGCAATGCTGCCAGCTTTTCGGCACATTTATCACTGACAGCGATGAAGACGAATTTTTAATGTCCAATGAGCTTTCACTTTTCTTCCCTTTTAAATACTTCTTCTTTTCGTGTGGTTTGTGACTAACCTGGTGTCAGAGTTTTTATGCTGCCCAATACTAATATACAATATAAGTATATTAGTATTGGGCAGCAGTTAATAAATATATAATTTGTTTTAGTTTCTATTTATACATTTTTGATTTTGCATTATCGTTTTGCTGATAGAATGTCACTTTATCCAGACCTTCTAGGGGGCCTAGACAGATGTCAATCGCTCCGTATCGATACGATTTCTAAAAATGTTAATCAAACTATTCGTTATCTCAGCGACTCGGTTTGTCAAGTACGCCACTTGTCAACGCATTTCTATGGGAATATTGAATGAGTTTCGTGACACGATTTGATATTGTCTAGCACTTAGCGATCGAAAACGATTGATCACACATACATTTAGGATTTATCTTATTTCATTATCGTTAATGAAAATGTGACTTTCTCTAGATGATCTTCTTTTCGTGTTGTGAGTGAGCTAGTGTCAGAGTTTTTTACTGCCCATGGGCCTCTGACTTAGCTTCATATACTGTTGAGAAATATCTCTCAGACATGCTGGTTTCCTCACGATGTTTTCCTTCACCGATTTTTAAGCAAGTGATAATTATACAATACGCAATTGAATCTGTAAAATCAGAGGCTCGTGCTTTGGGTTCGAACTGGAGACCTAAGACTTGGCAGTCCGACGGTCACACCACTTGGCTATCACTGCTTTCTGAGGTGATATATTATTATCTTTCCTGTTTTCTTTACTCTCTATTATCGTATATAAATTAAGAATATTCCTTCAGAAAACACACCTCTGTGTACAGTTCTAGTCTCATTTATTACAACACTTACCAAGTCCTAATCTTCGCAGGCATTAAGATTCAAAGCCACACCAACGTTACTTCCTTAGTGGCCAACAATAACAACCATCTAACGACCTACAAACAAAACGACCGCGTTGGCCCATATTGATACAAGCAATTACAATAAACTCAGTATTACATACATACCGTAGGTATTGTTGGAAAATGGTTAGTCGTAAGTCGAATGGCGCTTGCGCATATAAACGTGTTGTGGCATGTCGCTGTAATTATGTGGGGGAGTTAGGGGATATACACAAGTGGGGAAATGATTTTCTTTTAATTCTTCTTCTTCTTCTTTTCGTGTGCTTAGTGACCAACCTGGTGTCAGAGTTTTGATGCTGCCCATGTACCTCTGACTTAGCTTCACATGCTGTTGAGAAATATCTCTCTCACATACTGGTTTTTTAACGGTGTACTTTTAATTCTATAAAGTTAATAAGTAAAGCTGATTAACATATTCAGCTCTATGGTTTGGAAAAGAATCATGATTCAGTTCTCATTTGTCTTCAAAAATATTCAGTACTTTCCTGAACCAACAGTAACAGTTGACCTCCTTGCGATTCTAGAAAGGTTCTTAACAATTTGCTTGTTGATTCGCACTTGATCATTAAAATAATTCGTAGGCACAGTCTTTAAGCTCGTGGCTAAGTAATAACAGCCGCACAGGTCGATCCATCAGGTTCAACTACGCTTGCCGGCGTTGGCCGTGGACCATCTATACTTACCGAGACTCCTCCGTGCCTCGCGAAGCACGTTAACCCGTTGGTCCCGGCTGTCATTTGTGCATTTTTGACAGTCGTTACGACCGAGAAGCCCGAAAATCTGACAAGGGCTATCATATTACCCAGAAACTGGGTTGTGGAGGTCACATAGGTAGTCCCTCCAAGTATAATACTAGTATTCAGCTGCATCTGGTTACACTGAATGCCGACCCCAACATAGTTGGGAAAAGGTTAGGCAGATTGAGTCTTTAAGTGTCCAGCAAAAATCCTGATTTAATACGTTAAAACAAAATTATTGGTGGGTGAAGACGGAAATACTGCTATATACCTTGTAACTTTTCAAAATGACGTCTTCTCGTAGGTGTAAAAATCTCTCCGTGATCACTTACGTGAAGTGAGCTCAAAGTTACTTGTCATTCCACCTAATGCTGCACTAATGATACCTCATCTCACCTTAGTTTTCACGGTGAGACAGCAGAGTAGACGGTAGTGATAGCCTAGTTGTGTGACCGTCGGACTGCATAGTCATAGGTCTCGAGTTCGAACCCAAGGCACGCATCTCTGACTTTACAGATTCATGTGTGTATTTGTATAATTATCACTTGCTTAAAATCGGTGAAGGAAAACATCGTGAGGAAACCGGCATGCCTGAGAGATATTTCTCAACAGCATGTGAAGCTAAGTCAGAGGCCCATGGGCAGCATGAAAACTCTGATACCAGGATAGTCACTAACCACACGAAAAGACGGTGAGATTATGCAGGCAGTTGTCACATTCAAGCTAGTTGCTTCTAAAACTGCACTTGCTTTCTCACAAATTCCCATTGTACCGTTGTCAATGTGTCATTAGCCGTATGTCCTTATGCAAGTCCACATGTCCACTTATCTGTAACGGTCACGACGCGAGATCGGTCGATTGTTACTTTCGCGTTAAACTTTTATTATTCAACATTTAACCAGCGTTATGCAACCCTAACTCACGACTGCCGTACGTGTTGTGTGGACCCGCCCTTATCTTGATTTTCATTCATGTTGGAGTTAAGTTTAATTATAATAATATGGTAAACGCTTGTGTGTTTTTTGAGTCGTTTCTTTGATATGTTGTGAGATAGTTGATAAATCATTTGGGTTTATGGTCAGTATATCTAGTAAAGTAAACGTATCATTTACCTTCCCCACTCTGATATTCTTTCAAACCTCCTTTTCTTATCTCTAAATATATTTTATTTTATTCTCAACATCATCATTCTCCTGCCCTTATCCCAATCTATATTAGGTCGGCGCAACATGTCTTTTTCTTCCATACTTCTTTCTCGGTAGTCACTCCCTTTCTAGCCATATCATCTTTCACACAATCCATCCATCGTTTCTTTGGTCTTCCTCTACTTGTATAGTCATCCACATTCATACTCACAACTTTTCTGATAACATTTTCCTCATTCCTCCGCATAACATGCCCAAACCATGACAACTGAATTCCACAAAACCTGAACTAACTTTTTACCCTCATCATCCTAACTATGTTGGGGTCGGCTTCCAGTCTAACCGGATGCAGCTGTATTTTACATGGAGCGACTGCCTATCTGACCTCCACAACCCAGTAACTGGGCAATACGATAGTTCTTGGTAAGACTGGACGTCAGATTTTCGGGCTTCTGACGACCTGTAACGACTGTCAAAGATGCACAAATGACAGCCAGGACCAACGGCTTAACGTGCTTTCGAGGCACAGAGGAGTCTCTCTGGCATGCTGGTTTCCTCACTTTCTTTTCCTTTATCGTGTTTTAAGCTAGCGATTAATTATACGCACATGAATCCGAAAAGTCAGAGGTGCGTGTCTTGGGTTCGAACTCGAGACCTAAGACTTGACAGTCTGACGGTCACACCACTAGGCTATCATTGCTGGTCGTGTATGTCTGTAGGAAGATGTTTTTATACTTAAAGGTTGAAATCGTGTTTTCGAGCGGCGATAATTACATATCTTAGTTGGAACGGTACTTTATCGGTTTCGATTTCATTTACTTCGACGTCGTATTTAGTACCGTTTACGATTTAGTCATTAATATTTTCATACAGGCATTTTAATTACCTTTAGCGTTCTGGGTGTGAGGCGAATTAGACCTCGTACCCTTCCTACGCAAATAACTATAGTAAATGCCGTAGTTACTGCTCTAAAATGATGAAAATTGACTGATAGTTAAGGCTTTTGTAATAGTCTCGCTGTGCGAGTAATACGTTTTCCATCCTACTTTTGCTTCTCAGTAGCTATAACCTTGGAAATCTTCAAGTTATGAGTGAATAGATTAGTTTTGGACCAGCGTGCATCATAATTGTATCATAGGTTATAATTACGCGAGATGATGGTCAGACTATATTCAGGCATTGGACTTGCGACCCTTTTTTTTGGGTGGGAAATCATCAAATGGCCCATTTTGATTTGGGTTGAGCGAAAGGGTGTATCGGACTCTTATTGATTAAAACCCATCCATGTGCCTTCCCTAGCCCTTTGTGTTCCAGGGCAACCGTATTTTTTTCAGACAATCCTGGTGACACTTGCGACGCTTAACAAACACTACAGGGAAATTATCTAGACTTTCACGAAAATGAGACAATTTGGTACTGTCTCTGGAATGATAATGCGCACCTGAGGCATCACCTACCATCAGCTGTTTGCGTGTTGCACACTGCTACTCAATACATTTTTTTAAAGGCTGGGAAATCATCTAATGACTTCTCCCGCTCTGGGTGGAGCGGAAGGGAGTGTCAGAATCTTACTGACTAAAACCCATCCATGTTCCTTCCTTAGCCCTTTATGTTCCGGGGTAGCGGTTACCCTTTCGGACAATCCCGCTTACGCTACTCAATACCTGGAGTTCATTACCACTACCAGTACAATCTCCTTGGAGTTAATAATGACTTAAATTGAATCTTTTAACTATTTGTTGTTTTCCTATTTCCTCTAGTATGGTCTTATTTCATCTAATTTTCTCATTTTCTTTCTAATTTTATTTAATTGTGTTTTCGATGTAATTTAACCTAATTTTATGATGTTTAATTACTGTTACTGACCGATACTCAAAAATCCAATAAAATATACATATGTCCTTTATGTTGTTAATTTAAAGTCTAAAAAATTCATATGAGTTTGAAACTTCTTTATGATAATACAGGTCTCATTTACCTTTCAGTTAATAAGTTGGTTCCCTTTTCCAACCTAATAATTAAATTCAAAACCCACAACACTGGCATGCTACAAAACTAATTCTAAGTCCAAGACTAAAATATTAATTACTCCGTTAATTACACACCCAGCTTACGCATACTCTTGGGCAACGCACACATACCTACATACATACATTAATTGGTAAAGGGAGCATTACAAAACAAATTGTTACTAGCCGGCGCCCGCGCAGTAATTGCAATTGTACCAAGCTTACAAAATGTCGCCGACGCTAACGTGCGAAGTATTCTGTTTTGTGTTTACGTAATAAGTTTTGCTGTATTTATTGTGCGTAGGTAGATTAGTAAGTATTTTGATTAGGGATTTATGAATAGGGACACTACGGCTCTTTCTCTAAGTCAGAATCAAAGTCAAATCATTTATTTCAAATAGGCACATGTAAGGCATTTTTGAACGTCAAAATAAACAACAAACGTCTCCTTATCTTACATAGTCTTTCTCTCTAAGAAAAGATGGAGAAGTTTCTTGGTAGCAGCACACACTTGAAGCTTTCACTTCTTTGTCGATGTATTAATCTTAGATATTGCCAGTAGACTTTCTTAACAAGATCGCCTCTCTGAGGCTTCAACATCTTCTCTTTATATCGCTTTTCTTAGTATTTAGCGTTCAATAACTTGCTCCAGGGGATTTGTAAACAACTCCCTCTAAAGGGCTCATTCCCTCTCCTACTAGGTAATTTAAAAAAAAAATTGAGTGCGACATTGTCCATAATTGTTTCTGTTTTTATCATAAATATTTCATTTTTGTATGTGTACATTATGGATGCAATAAAAATTGATTTGATTTAATTTGATCAGCTTGGACCGTCAAAAGGCCTTCTTTCAGAAGTTCAAAATAAATCTGTAAACTTAAATAAATGTCTATTATTATAAATATTCTTTTTGGTTCCAGTTACCTTATTCAACTAGAAACACACATTGATTGAATATCAAAATAATTTCAGCTAACAGAATCGTATTTTCATCTTCACTTAGGTACCTGATGTCAATGCACAGCACACTTGCATGCCCCTACACGACAACATCCAAAGCGCTACACCAACCGGTAGCGCGGTAGTCACGTCAACATAATCCCGATTACATCAATAAATGATACAACAATTACGATGCTATCAGCACACATACGGCTTGCCATGCACGAACTGATAAGCACCGTCTAATCTGCGACGTCAGGCTAATGAAGTAGTAGGCCTGCTCTTAATTAGAAACATAGGACGTGTAGAGATAACGGTTGTACGAATATGGTGATACATGCTGACAAGTCATGGGAAAATTAATGGAGTTGGTGAACTGAAGGGACAGGACTAGACGTTAGGAATTATGTTGAGTCTACAATGTTGAAATTGAATACGTTCATGACATACCTTAAGGTCTCTCTCTCATATCGTGTGGTTAGTGACTTACCTGGTGTCAGAGTTTTTATGCTGCCCATGGGCCTCTGACTTAGCTTCGCATGCTGTTGAGAAATATCTCTCACGCAGAGCGGGAAAAGTCATTCGATGATTTACCAGCCTCAAAAAAAAAAATGAAAAGGCATGATATCCTCACGATGCTTTCCTTCACCGTTTTTTTAAGCAAGTGATAATTATACAATTGGCACACATGAATCCGAAAAAGTCAGAGGTGCGTGCCCCGGGTTCGAACTCGAGGTCTAAGACTTGGCAGTCCGACGGTCACACCACTAGACTATCACTGCTTGGCTATACCTTAAGGTGGGGATGGGACATGTCTGCCACTTTATTTTTATTTATAGGTATTTTTTTGATTTTCAAAAAAAACACAAAAAATTTGAAAAATTTGATGAAATCTTTATTGGAATCGATAGAACGATCAATATACATAATTTAATGTTTGAAGATGATTTCATGCAAATGCTGGCCGCGGCTCCGGTTTAGATGGCCCATTCGCAAGGCCCAATTTCGGCACACTCTCTCCAACATATCAGCCGGTATATCACGAATAAATGCTTCAATATTGGCTCCCAGTGCGTCAATCGTTGCTGGTTTATCCCTGTAGACATGAGCCTTAACATGGCCCCACAAGAAATAGTCCAAAGGCGTTAGATCACATGATCTAGGCGGCCAATTGACGGGCACCGAAGGCGGCTCTCAATTGGGCCATTGTTTCGCGTGACGTGTGGCATGTGGCACCGTCTTGTTGAAACCACATGTCAGGCATGTCCAATTATTCCATTTTGGGCTAAAAAAAATCGCCAATCATCACACGGTAGCGCTCGCCATTCACAGTAACGTTTCGGCCATTGTCGTCTTTTGAAAAAGTACGGCCCGATGATGCCACCGGCCCATAATCCACACCAAACAGTACATTTTTCGGGATGCAGTGGTAGCTCTTGCAATGTTTCTGGCTGGTCTTCACTCCAGATGTGGCAATTATGCTTATTGACATATCCATTCAACCAGAAATGAGCTTCGTCGCTGAACACAATTTTTCGATAAAAAAGTGGACCTTCCTCCAACTTTGCCAATGCCCATTCACCAAATGTTAGACGTTGTGGGAGGTCGTGTGGCTTCAATTCTTGCACCAGCTGTATCTTGTAAGGTTTTACACCCAAATCCTTTCGCAAAATTTTCCACGTAGTGGAGTAACAGAGGCCCAATTGCTGCGAACGGCGGCGAATCGTCATTTCACGGTCATCACTAACACTGGCGGATACAGCCGCAATATTTTCTTCGGTCCTCACTCTACGTATGCGTGTTCGTGGTTTAATGTCCAATAATGTAAACTGGGTTCGAAATTTAGTCACAAGCTTCCGAATAGCTGCCTCAGTAGGCCGACCAAACTGCCCATAAATTGGAAGAAATGCGCGATGCACTCTCTTAACCGAGCATGCATTTTGATAGTAAAATTCAATAATTTGCAAGCGTTGTTCGTTCGTAAGTCGATTCATGGTTAAATTATAGACCAAACTGAACAAGTTTGACAATGACACAAGACACGATTCACGCGTGATCTTTCAAAAACAGTGTACCCAAAAAGATACCAGTAAAAAAATCACCCTTTAGAAGAGCTGACAACTAAAAGAATCATAGATGGGGGTCGTTTTCAATGCTAGACGACATCACGGTAGACCTAGACGAAGTTGGCAGGACGACTTTGACTCCTACTAAAAGGATTGGCTCGCAATGGCCTAGGGCAGATGAGTGTGGGAAAGGGAAACCTTTGACCAGTAGTGGGACATTATGGGTAAAATATAAATAGATAGATTTAATCATGAACACTCATAACGCAACCTACTAATGGAAGTCTGTTTTTTAAGCTATGTTTACCAACATGGTGAGGTCAGTTTTTAAATTAGGGCACAAACTATGTGATAGTAATAAAAGTCTTATTTGTGGTTGGCAAAGCCGATAAACTGATTCAGTCTTTTGAAATCATCCATTCATCGAATGACGTCTTTAATTTAGTGAAGTCATACATAATCGTTAACAATCATGTGAATACCTGTCATACTTAAATGTGCAAAACATGAAAACGGTCAACATTAAAATACGAAATCACATAGAAAAAAGACCTCTCTCATAAATCAAATATTATGCAAAGATATAATTATTATAAAATTGCATTTAATGCTAATAAGTATTCCATTTGATTCAAAAAATCTGTGACGTCACATGGTTATATTTCATGTAATCACGTACAAATTCCGCGTTTTGACAGTAACGTTATTGACTACCCTTTCAAATACCCAATTGAAATAAAACCAGCAACATCAAGATAAAGAAAAAAAAAAATCGTCCTTACTATTTTATTTAAGATAAGACAAAGACGGTGACGTCATCCACATATCCAAGACCCAACACATTATTGCCACTCCCTCAAGCTCAAATTCAACCATATCATACTAAAACAAAGTACCGTCTATTACCATTACCTCAAGCCTGCCTACCCAAAAAAGGAAGCAAGCGTGAACTTATAAATTAACACGGTCTACCGCTATTAGCGATTTAAGGCTAGATACATACGAATGAACTCCCCGGGGCCCGCTATCGCATATTCTTAAATCTCGTTGTATCTCTATCACTTATCTATAAACTGGATGCATGCGAGATGCGCTGGTCGGTCGCTTGCTACCGTGTATCCGTAACCTATATTGTGACGTGACTTCCTTGCAGGTGTGGTCAACATTTTTATTATTTGTTTTGTTAAGGATGTATAGCTCCATCTCTTTTCCACTACTGTGACGTAATATTAAATTAGCTCTAAGAGGTATTGTTCACCCCCAGATATAAGTAATGTCGTGATTACATAATTATTAACTAAGTTTAACGCGGAAAGTAGAACGCGCTTTAGTAAAGTTAGAAAACGGTGGAATCCAACAATCTGATTTATAAATTACTGCCAAAAACCGGTAAACTACGGTTTTTTTTTATACATTGCTACTCTATTTCTTGCAGTGCCAAGTAAACTTTTAATTAAACCATCTTTATTATCCCATTTTAAAGGTCTCCTTTATCATTCAGTTTAAAATAGATAGAATATTCCTTCAAAAAGGTATAATTAACCGGTATAATTAACCGAGCCATAAGGCAAACATAAAGTACCACATAAACATTACAATATTCATTGACAGTCGTAAACAATAAATCATACTTTATCCAATCAACAAACTGTAAACCAAAGCTCCTAACAACAGGTGCAGAACAAAGAGATCGTCAACCGTCGGCCCATATCCTATCTAGTTCACAGCGGCGCCGCAATTGTCTTGAGGGCGCCACTGTCGACTCGCTAATAAGCATAGCCCGGGCTCCCGCGTGGCACACATTCCCGCCATCTATTAGCAATGCTGATATGCGAAAGCGATATTGTAGCCTCATAAGAGGACCAACTCCGAGCGCACCATTTCATTCTATCACATAGATATTATTGTCGATAGCACATTTAATAGAACGCTCTAGTATTACCCACCGATACCGCGTTATTAGCCACATAAACTCGCTTGACGTAATAAGCCGCGAGTTTCATATATTTGTCGTACAAATCGACCGTTTTCGCCAGATTATTACGCATATAGCCTCATTTGCATGTAAGATATTTTGCCTTTATTGTTCAATTTATAGGGAAATTATCGTTTTACTTATTACAAAGTGTGCTTGAGTAAAGTATGTATGGAAATTTTGTTTCGCCTAGAATGCTTATTATCTTAGAATTGTCGTATGAATGGCACACTGAAGTTATAGTAATGTACTACTGAGTTTATTTCGTATGGCCGCAAAGTGAATTCCGAACGGAAGAATTCTAGCAGTTTTAGATAAAGCGTTTAAAATCTATGCCCGATATAGTTATTTCTATGTAGAGTATTATTTCATGTTTATGTAATGGAGTAGGTGCGATGGTTTTGTTTCACAACGTTGTTACTTGTTTTGAACCGTATATCAGTAGCTACCTCTAGATATTTGTCGGTTAGTTCCTGGAAACGAAACAGGTCATTTTGTACATATTATATATTAAAGTAGGTTTTCTTATGAGATCACTGGGGAATAAGCAGTTATAGGAACTGTACCCGTTATAGTGCTATAATTACTTAAATGGACACGTAGATGAAAAGATTTTTAAACCATTATATGATTATACTTTTATTAGTTCCATCAAATTATCTCAAGAAACGTTCGCACATAAATATACACCTAATATTGAGTGGCTTTTCACCAAACAAAAACCTAATCAATCTTAATTTAAATCCAGTTCCAAATTCGATTGAAAAATCGAATGCGGCCAGATTTATTTTCTTACCAGCCTGCTACCATGTAAGGTCGCCTTTCGTATCAAAACTCTACAGTACATAGTAGAAGGTACTTAGAACAGACTTCAACCACTAATTTGTCTTTCAAGTGATCAATCTTGATAGTTCTTGTTTTCAAATCACATTATCAAGCAACTGGCTGCCTCGTTGGTCTAGTGCTACTGCTGAGCATCAGGTCCTGGATTCAGTTCTCAGGTCAAAGTGTTATTGGGTTTTTCTATCAGTAATTTCTCATTAGCAGCAGCCCAGGCTGTGTGGCATAACTGACGAAGTTTGGGTGTACTATTAGTAACTAACCTAACCCTTCGGGGATTATTATATAGAAGTAAAGAATACTAAATGTAAAGTATTATAGAACCCCAGCACCCTGTTACACGCTCCTAAAAAGGTGTAACAGTATTTTTTCAATGCAATAGAAACGATGTTATGAAACGTCCTCAATTAACACCTTCTCAAACAGACACTACGACAGACAAACAAATGATCCATTCGTTAAAGAGAAATCAATTTAATGTGTGCTATCCAGCTACCACACACTAATTAATCCCGCATTGAAACTTTCCTGCAGTCAGCGTTTAAGGCTCAGAACACATTAACGACCGCAGGTTGGAAGCCCCGTCACACGGATATTCATTAAGATAGGAAACGCGAAATGATTAGAACAACCCGTTAAGCGATTGATCAATAAAGAGATATGGGCATATGCAGATGTGTATACGCCCTTACCAAATGGGGTAACTTCGAAGACATGTGTAGACGAGCAATTTTGGTGATTGAACTGACGCAAAAACTAACATTTGTTGATTAATTTTTCATAAGAAAGCAATACTAGCTAGTATTGAACTTGAATAATTATTTTTGCAACGACTTTGACTGCGTCAAATCTCTGGTTTTAACATAAATCACTTGGCAATACTGTAGCTCACTTCAGCGAAAAAAAAATCGGAATTGGATCAGTTGTTCCTATGATTACACCCTACATAATAATGATTAAAATGACTCATACCTGCTTGAGTGAAATATTCAGAAAGAGATGCGTATTCTTCTTCTTCCTCGTGTGGTTATTGACTAACCTGGTGTCAGAGTTTCTATGCTGCCCATGGGCCTCTGACTTATCTTCACAATGCTCTTGAGAAATATTTCTCAGGCATGCCGGTTTCCTCACGATGTTTTCCTTCACCAATTTTGTAGAAAGTGATAATTAGGCATACAATACGCAAATGAATCCGAAAAATCAGAGATGCCTGCTTTGGGTTCGAACTCGAGACCTATGACTTGGTAGTCCGACGGTCACACCACTAGGCTATTACTGCTTTATTTATAAAGGTTATATAATATATGGCCCTACTTGTCCTCCAAAATGTATTACTGACCTTCCATTGCATAGTGCTATAGTTGGTTTTTATATTAGGAATACATTAGGTAACACCTGTGCCTATTCCTTCAAGGATTTCAGTCGTTATGTTATGTTATAGTAGAAAAGCGACGTCTATCAGTGAAAGGAGGCTTAAAATCGTGTATAGCTTGATATTCTTAACAGGTCTCATAATCGTAATTATATTACATGTAATATCAATTATGGCAACACCGTTTATGGGTTATATATCTCATCTGGCAACTTTAATTGCGTCCCTCTATTTAAAATGCGTGTAATTTATTTTCCATTCTGATCTGGCGATCGTGATAGCAAACATGCTGTAGCAATTTTTCATCCCACATTATAAATTTGTGCATCTAGAATGGGAAAATCTTAGATCAGCGCTCAGCCACAGCCATCTGACAATTAAATATATGGCTATTACAAGTATCTAAATGTTGTATATATTTTGTTATTTTTATCTCATTCAGTAGGTACAGCAGCGGTTGACTTCTTGACGCCGGCTCTGTCTCCCTTAGGGTCTCAGCATTATGCTGAGCGATATATTATTATATGTAGAATTAAACATACACCGTGCAGCCCTTAAAATAGCTTACTCTCGAGTTAAGTAACGCCATTACTTAGTCATAATTTATTTTAAACAATTTTTAACACACAACACTAATAAAATAATATCCTCGAATAAGTCATGTCAATACCGGTACTTACTCATTATCATTTTAAACACACGTACGAAGGCCAGCACATCAAGCTACCCTAATCTGTCAAATATCTTTGATAGTTTTTCAACTTTATTACAAAACAATAAGGTTTATATTCAATTGGGAAAAAATTACAGTTTCGTATAGCTTCATGTGCTGGCATCTGTACAACACAATTAAAATAAGTCCCGACTGATTTTCAACACGACTTCCTACATTTTTTACGCCCCACATCAAAATTAATGCCTTTCCTAGTCCACCAACAATGCAGTCTTCCTGTCTCTCATTGGTCATTACTGTAATGACTGCAGATAATGAACGTCATCAAAGAAGCCAATGATCTGAAACAGCCAAGGATATGCAAAAAGGTAATGAGTCTTTTTTACTGTATATTATGTACTAGGTAGGTATATATATAGGTAGAAACCGTCACGGCTCTGAGTGTTGTGATATTGGTACAGAAAAATAAACATAGTTTGTCAATCTACTGGGAACTAAAAATAAAGTTCATCTGGTATTTGCAGATACATGCATAGATTTCTAGTTGGATTTAGTTGGGGAAGTGCTCAAGGCGCATTTTTTCTATACTTAAGCCGAAACACCCAATTTTCCTTGCCTTGTAAACCGGGACCCTTTTTTTATGTCAAATATGAATGTTTTTAAAGGATGTTCATTTAGCCAATCCATTGCTTCATATGTTCGAAAAATTTGTCGTACGTAAATAACGAATGTTGTTGATTTGTCAAAATGACAGTCTTCTTCTTTGCGTGTAGTTAGTGACTAACCTGGTGTCAGAGGTTTTTATGCTGCCCAAGGGCCTCTGACTTAGCTTCACATGCTGTTGAGAAATATCTCTCAGGCATGCTGCTAAAATGACAGTTGCTTGTTGATTCTTAAGTAATCACTCCGCGGGTGTCAATAAATTATAATTAATAACATATAAAATGTTGTTTATACAATGCCATACAATAACAGTTAGTTCAATGCACGAAAGAAGCTGTCCAGCTTTATTCGTGATTTGTCGACACTTTGTATAAAAAAACATCAAAATCTAAATCACACACATGCATCATATCTCCCTACTCACATATAATAATATCTATTTGAAAACAGAACACCCTGATCCTATTATACAAAAGCTTTCCACACTACCATTTATCACGATTACATTTCGCTGGTGTTGCCATATTATTTTCCGAAGGTGTATTATTTCTGGTCGAAAGACAATAATTCACGCATTCAAATCGCTTGCCGCCATTTTTTATATCGCGTGTGTTTCGCGCCTTTTTCGGGTGCGGGCGTGTTCCTAATAAAATTAGGCTCGGGAATGTAGACGTACAAAGCTGTAGATGTATTGGCTGTAAAAAAAAAGGAAAAAGGCTGTTAATGTTTTTTTCAATAAAACTGTGTTTCGGTTTCATTTCAAACTATTTCAAAATACAGGTATTATCTATTCATAATTTATTATGTCATAATGTTCACCACATTATACAATAACTATTATGCTCTAAAAGTATTATTATGATCAATATTTTATATTCCAAAATAAACTTAGCACTCCATTTAAAAACTTTAAGCATCCAAATCTTTTACACTGTACTAAAAATAAGACAGAAACAACGAAACAAAACAATAATTTATTCGTTATCAACGCAATAATTTATTGTCTTACAAATCAACGAAAAAATATATAACTTATTTATAAAACAAACCATTGATCTCAAAATCCTCATGTTTAAAGACAGACAAAATGTCACAATCCATCTCAATATATTTCACAGGATATGTATTACCCATTTTACAAACACACATCACAACTGTAACGCCAAAGTCTGCTCACTGACAAAGAAAAATCCCCAATCGTTTGCGACGTCTAGTCGTTCCGTAGTCCCCACGAATGCTACCATAAATTCCCGGATTCGTTTCTTGTCTTTGCTTGCTTCGCCCAATGTTGATTTAACATGGTTTTAGTCTTATTGATTCTTTATTACGTAAATACACCCGTATTGTCTATGCGCACGCAAGTTTTGTATGTCTTCTAATTAATATAAGGGTGTTGGTAGCAATTATTTATAGTTTGATTATTACGGGGTATCACGATAGAATAATTTAAGCCGATACGTTGGCTATGAGTAAATAATGTAAACGAGTGACGTAAGGTACAGTAGCGGTCATATTTCTGTGCATTAGCGAATAAAGCTAGTGTATCGAAAAAAAGCCCGCCGATAATATTATGTCCACATCTCATCTGCCTAGCCTTTTCCAACTATGTTGGAGTCGGCTTCCAGTCTAACCGGATGCAGTTGAATACCAGTATTTTACATGGAGCTACTGCCAATCTGACCTCCAAAACCGGGCCAAACCTGTAACTGGGTAACACGATACCCCTTGGTGAGACTGGATGTCAGGCTTTCGGGCTTCTGATGACCCTTAACAACTGTCAAAGATCAACAAATGACAGCCGGGACCAACGGCTTAAAACGTGCTTTCCGAGGCATGGAGGACTATCGTTTTATAAAGATGGTCACCCATTCACGGACCAACCCCGGCAAGCGTAGCTTAACAAGATGGAACGGCCCATATGGCTGTTATTACTTAGCCACGAGGTCCTCAATATACAAAATACAATATTCAATAATAATACATATTTGTTCGAAAATACAAATTGTTAAAATACGGTAGAAATCTTAGAAGTAATGTATGGATGGAATGTTGGAATGTTGTTGAGTGCAACTGAATAGAACATCGCGTCACTAAAAATATGTTCATTGATGGAATTTTGGGATGTGGTTGAGTGCAACTAAATAGAATACCCCTACTAAAAATATATTAAGTAAACATAAAAAAAACTTGAGAGGTGTCAAGGGACACCCGGATGGAACGAAGTTCCTTTCGAATAATTAGTGAAGGAATTGTAATTTCGTAAGAATTTTTTCCGTCTAGCCCCTTTCACAACGCGCGATAAGGAACTCGAATTAAATTACACTCGTATAGGTAGGTAGGTATGTAAGTATCTAATTAATTAGTTCATCCGACACCACAGTCACGAAAACAAACAATGCCGCGACGGCGACGCAGCGTGCCGCATGCCGCCGCCCTTTTTTTTTTTTTTTTTTAAGGCTGGGAAATCATCCAATGACTGCTCCCGCTCTGGGTGGAGCGGAAGGGAGTGTCAGACTCTTACTGACTAAAACCCATCCATGTTCCTTCCGTAGCCCTTTATGTTCCGGGGTAGCGGTAACCCTTTCGGACAATCCCGCTTACCCGGCAGGCTTGGCCCTGAGGGGCCCCTTCATATGCTGACATCTCTTTGAGGCGCGCGTGGAACATATACGCGCCGTACGGCACGGGTCTGGTGCTGATCGGACGGTGAGTCACCCATTACTCACCGTCCGCAGGCCCGCGCCTACGGTGGCCGGGAGTCGTCACGTGGCTCCCGACGCCCGGAGCGTCTCCCGCGGCGGCTGGGACGGGAGGACCTTTCTCTCTCCCATCCCGCCACCTCCTTCGCGAGCATGACTTTTTCGCAGAAGGAGGTGACTGCCTCCCACTCCCTCTCGCCCCGGACCATGGCTTGCACCAGGGCCGGGCGCGAGAGGTCGCCGCCGCCGATCGCCTCTACGAGGACACGGCGGTGCTCCGCCCAAGCGGGGCAGGTTTGCACCGTGTGCTCTACCGTGTCCTCTGGGCGATCCTATGCCGCCGCCCTGCGTTCAAGATACATAAACATAAATAAAAATACATACGCGATTTTACGCGAAAGATAAATAGGTTAGGTACACAACTACACAAATAAAAACACGAAAAGCGAATTAAGACTTTATTTATTAACAGTAAACGGTAAAATATAGAAATACCAAACTAGGTACCTAAATACGCAGTTTACTAAAATTATTCTGAGAAACCTATTGTCTCGTGTCGGACCCGACTTTACAAAGATGCACAACCGAATTACGCGGTTAACTTAATAAAAATAAGGTCTTAATTCGGTCCAATATTTTCATAGAGAAAAGCTCGTCCAAATAATAATGAACTCTATTCGACCGACGAAACGATTCATTTTCGACCGACCGACAAAATGTGTCGTGACACAACTTTTCGTAAGAATTTTTTCCGTCTAGCCCCCTTTCACAACGCGCGATAAGGAACTTCGTTTCAATACCAAAAGGTAGATAGAAAACCAACACGAATTTGGCCTAGAGTGGGCCAAATTCGTGTTGGTTTTCTCACCGAGAGAAAGCCTGTCTTCCAGCAGTGGGAACATTACATGCTGATTATGAGCGATTCTCGGCTATTCTCATCCAGCTTCTACCAGTCACCCGGCCCGCGGCTTCGTCCACGTGGCTGTCGGTAGTCATCCCAAGGGATAGTACTACCGAAAAAAAAGTATCCTATTTGTTAATCCAGGTCATAAACTACCTTTGTGCCCAATTTCGTCCAGAACCGTTCAACCGTTTCAGCATGAAGGACGGACAAACATATAAAGTCACACATACACACGCTCACAAACATTCGCCTTTATGATATTAGTGTGAAGTGTGACAAAGAACGAAAGGAACGTACTTTCGTATTTCGATAAATGGGTTTCAATAAATTGTCTAACATCTAGTCTTTTTTTTTTAAGGTGGGAAATCATCAAATGCTCCCGCTCTGGGTGGAGCGGAAGGGAGTGTCAGACTCTTACTGACTAAAACCCATCCAAGATCCTTCCTTAGCTCTTCATGTTCCGGGGTAGAGGTAAAACTTTCGGACAATCCCGCTTACCCGGCAGGCTTGGCCCTGAGGGGCCCCTTCATATGCTGACATCTCTTTGAGGCGCGCGTGGAACACGTACGCGCCATCCGGCATGAGCCTGGTCATGATCGAGTCCGCAGGCCCGCGTCTACGATGAACATCTAATAATTCTGAAGCTTGATATTGAAAACTTCTGGTTCCTGACAATCTTAGCTGATACACACCGCTGCACCTCTCTTCAATCAAGTGAATGGCCACATTACCATACAATTAAATTTAAATCAATTAATTCCTTCATAAATATAATCAGATCTAAACCGCGACACCCACTTAATTTTAGCATAAAACTAAGGCTATTAATTAATACCTAGATTGAAACAGGCAGTAGACAAACGGTCGAACTAAAGAGTACATTCAATCTTATCCATTATGTGGATTATTCTAACGGCCTAGGGAGCTAGTGGCTACATAAATAAGATACGCTAGCCGCCATTTGTTTGTGGATGGGTGACCGCCCATTACACGTTAGCCATTGGTCGCAGCTGACGATCATTGACAGTCGTTACGGGTAGTCAAAAGCCCAAAAAAATACCTTCCAGTCTCGCTAAAGGATATCGTATTACCCAGCAACTGGTTTGTGGAGGTCAGATGGGCTGCATTCGGTAAGACTGGAAACTAACCCCACGACACGACAACGCGACTTAAGTTGAACCATTTCTATGAAAACTTCATGGGAACTAGTCTCAACGAAACGCGTCACACCGTCACATCGCGCGGGAACCTTAAATATAAGTATCTAGGTATCTAATTATCCAAGTAACGGCCAGTGACGGCAAAATACACAAATAATATTAAACAGACCTCAGATAAATACTATTTTATTCTTGGAACTAATTCCAAACTCCAAAATGGTACTGAATCTCATTGACGGGCGGAAATAAATTCCATCACCGTACATCAAATATACGGCTATACCCAGAATTAATAACTTCTTAATACAATAATAAATATGATATAGATATTCTAATGTTGGATTTAGATTTCCTTTTCGAAGTAGGAAAGTAAGCAATAGTGAAAGTTCCAGTTGTTTAGACACTTACTGTAGCCATGGCTATATGCCATAGCTTTCTTAATGACATTTCAACAACATCCATTGCGTTATTTACGTTATTGAGCAGACAAATTTTTCGAACATATTAAGCAATGGTTTAGCAACATCCTTCAAAATCGTACAGAATATGATTGAAATTGTAGAATTTAAATTTATGACGTGTCCAAATCTTTTTTTATTTGAAAATGTCTATGATAATTGAAATGTTATCTGCAAAAGACAACTCGCAACAACAGTATCAATTATTTCGCAACTAAGTACATTTCTTATCTTCTCAAAATTGAAAAGTGATTTGATAGAAAACTTACTTACTAAAAGTTGTTTCAAACGACTCATTTTTTTTTCCTCATGATAATAATAATAATAATAATGATTTATTTGTCAGATCAGTACAATCCATATTATAGTTAGTAAGAACATAAACTACTTACAAACTAGTGTTAGTACATAATAATAATTACAGTATTACATTCAAAAAACATGTCCGATATCAATACACATGTCAGAAATAATAATAATAATAATATGTCACAATAATAGTAATAATAACACACACAGTAACAACACAACGACACACTATTTCTGGGCACGGTTTGTAGGCAACACTTGGGCCCTCGTCCAGGACAAAAAAAAAAAAAAAAAAAAAATTTCATAGAAGTTCTTAATTAATATATTTTATAAAAGGGACGTTAAAAGCAACATTTTTTTTATTGTACACTGGTACAGTTTTTCTAATATAGGTAAGTACTACTGGTATAGGTACTGCTCATAATCAAACTGCCGAGCCTTTTCCCTACCATGTTGGGGTCGGCTTCCACTCTAACCGAATGCAGCTGAATTTCAGTATTTTACAAGGAGCGTCAGCCTATCTGACCTCCACAACCTAGTAACTAGGTAATACGTACCTACCCCTTCGTTAGACTGCCTGTAACTTTCGGGCTTCTGACTACCCATAATGTCGTCAAAGATCCACGAATAACAGCCGGAACCAACGGCTTAACGTGCTTTCCGAGGCACGGAGGAGATATATAAAGATGGTCACCCATCCACGGACCAACCTCGGCAAGCGTAGCTTAACCTGATGAATCGATCCGTGCGGCTGTTATTACTTAGCCACGACATCCTCTAGGTACTGCTTCTAATATTAAAAAAAAACGTGGAAAGAACTAACCGTATTAGTATCGTGTTATCGTATTAGTAGGTATCCGTACGAAGGTTTGTATCAAAATAAAGATGGGTAAGTATACCCAAACGCCAGTTCAGAAAACAAACCATTCTGTGACGTCATCGTGTCGTCTGGCTGCATCCTATTTATTAGCCAAAGTTCGTGTTTCAAGCTGGCACCGACTAATGACGGCATCAGTTAATGCGTCCTTCCCAAAGTACAGTCGCCAGCACTTTAAACTACCACAAACTGTCAAATTTTCTCGATCGATTTTGAACTTTAAGCTCAACGCTTTAAGGTTTAAAATCATTTGGAGAAATTTGACAGTATGGTATAACTTGATACGCTGGCAGCGTCATAATATTTTCAACATGATATCAGGAAGATTCAGGAGCTGCAAATGAAAATAGTAAATTAAAACCATACAGAAATTGACTAAATACCAAATTGTTGAAGGTGAAGTTTTAATTGGTTTAAACTAAATGCTGCAAATACATGTATTGTTTTGTAGGTAATGAAGTACGATATAACTGTCAAAGCATAAACGCAATTAAGCACACAAAATTACTTGATGAGAAATCATCAAATAACATCCCGCTCTGGGTGGAGCGGAAGGGAGTGTCAGACTTTTACTGACTAAAACCCATGCATGTTCCTTTATGTTCCTTTATGTTTTGGGGCAGCGGTAAACCTTTCGGACAATCCCGTGGACCCAGCAGGTGAGTTATATGGATGCTGGTGAAGTTATAGACACTATACTTCAACGCTAAATCTACATTCAGCAACGCCAAACGTCTCATATGTGAAAAATAGACTCTAATGCTTCATATTAGATAGGAATATTTGCCAGCTTCTAACATAATACATCTGCAGGAATTGATAATATAGTATAATTATTCTACCTATACCAGTTGCATTCATTGCATTTCTCAGTACATACATATGTTAGAGTAGTCATCTGTTCCCAACAATATCATAAAGTAGTACCATTCGAAACCATTTAGCGCTGTTAGATAAATTCTACGCATATAAGGTATTCCTATTATAACGGCGTGGAATAGATATAATAGATATGCCTTTATAAGCGTCTACACATATGGGAACTTGGAATTTCATCAGCACTTCTGGTAAAAATCTTTGAAATGACCTTCATCATACAAAAGTCCGCTAGCTGGGTGGACTGATGACCTTAAGAAGGTGGCTGGGGCTGACTGGATGCGGAAGGACAGGGTTGTGGCGCAGCCTGGGAGAGGCCTTTGTCCAGCAGTGGACTGCGATAGGCTGATTTGATACAAATGTATTTTTGGGAAAAAGTATTGCCCACAATTTATGGTGGTATTCATTCTAGGGAAAGTTTTTGGTCCAATTTCTAGGAGTAGGAAGCTTGCGATTGAATCACAACCATAACATGGATTTGGATATGAAAACTATATCCTCCTTAAATTACCTTGTTTAAGGTCTACGCAATAATTCCAAGTCAACAGAAAAAAACGAAAAAGAAAGTTAGCCCACCGCATTCCAACTTCAACACTGAACATAAAATAAAGATCCTCGATATACGAATGAATATTCAAATTCTCGAAACAAATCAGGAGCATAAACAAGCCGCACCCAAACTAACAAAAGCAAACAAATGTCTTTTGCAAATCTCCCGAGACTTAATGTCGACGCCACCCATATTTCCAATATAACGATGTTCTAGCGTAGACCACGGCCGCATTGCACTGCCATTCACATATCCAACTTACTAATTAAGTCAACAAACAAGAAGAAAGCTTTAACTTTGACAATGTTCAACATACGTAACAGTTCAAAAGAAGACCAAAGTTTCAAGACCCGAAAGACTGTACGCGAAGTTTTGATATCAGATGCAGGGACAGATCAAGTGATATTGGTCGATGCAAAAAGCAAAGCCGCGGGCATAGATCTAAGCTTATTTAGACGCGTCCAAATGCGCACAGTAGCGCCGCCATATAAAGTTAACAATAGCGCACCAATGACAATCGCGCGATCCCGTGGTGCCCTCATTATACGCCATGTGTGACTCGACTAGCCTTTTGAAATTATGGATATGAATACGGCGTATTTTCAATAGTGAATGGCCGGCATAATAAATTTTATTTAGCAAAATGAGGATTGGATTGTTGGGCTCGGAGTTTATGTCTCTATGAATGTCTTATAGTGGTTTTGTTGTTGGATATGCGAGTAATTAACGCTTTATGTTATTGTTGTTGGAAATGGGTTAAATTAAGTTATAATATAACATGACGCCTGCATTCTTCGAGGGTTTAGGCAGGTATGTAGGATAGTACGTTTCGCCAGTTATGTCCCACGAATAGGAGGTGTGAAATAGTTTAAATAACAGGAATTAATGGATACGCATAGGATCGTAGAATAATGCTGAGCGATGGCCGTTTCGCGTGTATGCGACGCAAATTTCCCCAACTTGTTCTTTTGTGCTTTCCGCAAATTGTCGAAAGTAAGTAGCTAGATCCAGCCTAATAACAAGACTAGTGTTTTTAATTAATAAAAATAACAACAGACCCTTCCAATTAAAGTAATACCACTATCTTCAAAGAACTCTACGGATATGCCATAAGTAATAAGAGTTTGTGCCGGATTTCGAACATACTTAGGCCATCATGTGCCATTGTAAACTGCAAAATAATAGATAATTATTTAGGTAATGCTCTAGTAACTTAGCGCAGTAAGAGAAGTTATAAGTTCATTACTTTATTTAAAAAAATATTTCTTCCTATCGTGCTGAGTCACAACCCGCAACGTGCAGACTACAGGACACGGAGAACATCATATAACCTAGGATCGATCACCCAAAGCAAGGTAACACAGTGTTTGCTGCCCGTTTTTTTATTTATTTTTTTGAGAATGGGAAATCATCAAATGACTCGTCCCGCTCTGGGTGGAGCGGAAGGGAGTGTCAGACTTTTACTGACTAAAACCCATCCGTGTTCGTTCCTTAGCCCTTTATGTACCGGGGTAGAAGTAACCCTTTCGGACAATCCTGCTTAACCGGCAGGCTTAAGGGGCCCGTTAGGGCCGAAGCCAAATGCTGACATCTCTTTGAGGCTCGCGTGGAACACATACGCGCCGTCCGGCATGGGTCTGGTCCTGATCGGACGGTGAGCTATGTTTGTTGCCCCTGGCGTGAGGGTTCGTTTCCACCAGGGAAGTGCTAGGATGCGCAGCGGCGAATGTGCGAACAATAACAACACTAGCTTAAAACCAAGCTCCTAGCGCAAGAGCCTAGCTTAAGTTATGAAAATTAAGTGATTCTTTTCTCGCACACCGCATAGCTGGATATGCAGCCTAAACATACTACCAATTGTTGTTAGTACCAAGTGTTCATTATCATTTACAATATTCTAAAATAAAATACTATTTAAATATTTCATAATTAATTACACAATTCCCAAACATCATACCCTTACGTGGCATCATTATCCCAAACTAAAGGTTTACCTAGCAGTGTTTCTACTAACAACTTGATAGTGTATCTCATTAAGGAGCGCTCGCGTCCGACATTTTACGTCATTAAATATGTAAATAGTTGGAATACGGGCGTCCATTCAACTGACATGTCGCGACAGAGACTCTTGCAGACTTAGCGATGTATGGAGATTGCCGTTGGGTTTTTTTTTACGTGTAATTTATTATTCTGTTGTGAAATAATGTGTTCGAAAAGTTTAGACCAACATTTTCGCCGCTCAAACAAAAGGACATATTATTATATGAATCACCTACAAAAAAAAGGGAAAAGTTTGCCATCGGTTTAAAATCTGTTTTTGATTTTGTCAATGATATCTGTCATTTGCTTATAAAAAGTCAGGACCTACAATAGGTACCTGACTTTTTGAAAAAGAGTTAACTTTTGCATTTATTTTTACATTTTCTGGTTCTTTTTCCATCCCCATTTCTTATATTACTTATCATTAATTTTTTTATGTAAGGGGACGCGATATACAAGTATTAAACAAAGCCTGCTCTATAGTATGCTACTTTATAACCTATAACAATAAAAAAACATCGTCAGTCAATGAAACCTCCACAGAATCGCAGATCTTCTCTTGTTTTTTTCTCCCGATTCAATTCTAAAAACTTCCACATGCTACATCCCTTTCACTGTAATCGGCTGCAGCTCTGACGTATGGTAAATACTGACACTATTATCAGATAAGTAAGTCGGGATTACTGCGCCCGCGTCACTTATGGCGTATGAAATCATTTGCGCGTAATCCGCGAGGTGATTATTAAGTACAGTTTGTAAACGGGACGATTAGCCGTGTATTACAGATTAAGTCAATTTATGGGGCAAATACAGGTTGTATAACATACATGATTGATGTTGTCGGTGTATCTTATACTGAAAGTTTACGCCAATCATCTTTTAACAAGAGCTAGGGTGCAAGTTGGATAGGGTACGAGGAGCTCGTGGCTAAGTTATATCAGCCGCACAGGTCAATCCGTCAGGTTAAGCTACGCTAGTCGGGGCGGGCCTGTGGATGGGTGGCCATCTTTACACACCGAGTCTCTTCCGTGCCTCGGAAAGCACGCTAAGCTGCTGGTCTGGGCTGTCATTTGTGCATCTTTGACAGTCGTTACGTATCGTATCGCCCGGTTACTGGGTTGTGGAGGTCAGATAGGCAGTCGCTCCGTGTAAAAAATACTGGTATTCACTTGCATCCGGTTAGACTGGAAGCAGACACCAACATAGTTGGGAAAAGGCTAGGCAGATGAGGATGCAAGTCGGATGGAAAGAACTCACCACGTTTTATCAAAGTCAATTTGGAATTCCTGCCGTTATTTTAGCGGTTCTTTTATTGTCTTAAAAGAATAGTGTCATATTATGAAGCCCAATTTTAAAAGCGGCAATGTCCTAATTAGACCAATGCCAAAGCTTTTGAAAATGGTAAAAAGTGAAATAATTTACGGGCGATCTGAGGTCGGGAAGTGGATGGTGGTGCGGTTTTAAGGGTAAAAAACGGTTTATCTCGATTTCCGGCAAAACTACAACAGTCTACAAGTCCAATGGACAAATAAGTTTAATGGCAAAGTTGTAGGTAAAAGATCTAAAACTTTTGTGTATTTTTTTTTACATAACCTCAAAATGTATGTGAAAAGTTCAAATAACCAAGTTTCACCCAGTATACAGGGTGTAACAAAACTGATGTCCGAACCCAAAGGGGGTTGTTTAGTGTCTATACGAACACAACATATTAGTTAAGTTAATCATAAAAATGTTGATTATATCCCTAAAATGTAGCCCGAAAAATTTGGAAAATGTTCTGTCACGTGACAGAACATTTTCCAAATTTTTCGGGCGAAGCCGCTGGTAAATGCTAGTTACACATAATTCAGACAAGGCCTCGTTACATAACAGAACTCCAACTCTAGGCCTCCAAGAAGCACTTAGTGTTTTAACATTGACTAGTTTCTAGCGAATGACACTTTCGATTCGCAGCGGACGCCGTAAATTAAAGGCACATGGCCGGCATTAAGCTGTCTCCTACATCATGCCGCGACACTTCATAATTAGTGCCTGTATTGATATGTAGATAACGGACGCGGCTTTATAGGTGAAAGGGTTTTTTTAAGGGTTCCGTACCAGAAAGGTCCGTCTGTCTGTCAGGGGACTGCATCCCATGAATAGGTAAACAGATGAAAACACAGATTTTGTATTTATAACAAGAAAATCGTGTTTTTTTTCAATACAAATTTTAAAAATTGTGTACGTTGGTACATTACTACTCTTCGCACTTGGCCGGTTTTTTGCTTAATAACACGACTATTTTCTATGGATTAAAGTAAGGAGGAAATAAACTCACACGCAGAAAAAATGATACATAACTGAACCGCTATAGATATTTTTGAGATGAGGCAAGATGGGTGAAGATAATAACATATTTATTCTAGCAAAACTTCACAAGGAAATACGACTCATAAAAATGTATTATGAACACGTAGCTTTGAGTTAACCATTAAAAAACTATGAAGCATCAATTATCAACCAGAGCAGAGTCGTCTTCATTATTATATATGTAATAACATTCTTGTGCCATGGACGCCTGTCAGCCTATTGTACTTTGAGAACTGCAAATGGCAGCTACCATATTGAAATTAGATGGACCGATGACCTGAAGGAGGTAGTGGCTGGATGAAAAAGGCGAGAGATCGTGGGCTGTGGTACTCCGAGGCCTATGTCCAGCAATGGACTACAATAGGCTGAAATTATTATGTTGAAATTGGGATTTAAAATCTCCTACCGCTATATGTATTACAGGACCAAATGTCGGTACCTTATAGCCTCAATCAATCTGCCTAGCCTTCAACCAACTATGTTGGGGTCGGATTCCAGTCTAACCGGATGCAGCTGAATACCAATATTTTACCTTAGACCCTGTGTACAAGAATAAACATTTATTTATATGAATCAAATTATATGGTACCTACCCAAAATAATATAGTGCTTTTGTAACATCACAAGCTAAGTGCTCGGTTCCAATTTGTAGTATCCTGTTGAGTAGAGCCGAGAAGAACTATTTTAAAAATAATTGGTTTTTACAATGTTTTCTAATTACCTACACTGTTAGTAGGAGGGGACAGTGTAGGCCTGTCAACAATTACAAAGTACTTATTGTCCCCTTCATTAGGGCTTGTACACAAGACTGCGATGCGATGCATCGCATCGTAAGATTCTCCGAGCTCGACACTTGATAAAATAGGTAATTTTGTGATTTGCGAATTCGCATCGCATCGCAGTTTTATGTACAAACCCTTAACCAAACACATCTCTATCCCACCCTATTAGGTTACCCCAATAACTGCACTTTATATTTTCAATACTAAACGAGTCGTCAGTTAATCTAGAGGTACCAACAGTTGCTAGATAACTAGATAGACACAGTAGGTACATCTCTGGCGGTTACCGCACGCAGCCCCGTCACTTCGCCACGCAAATTGCTTTACTGAACGCTAGCGCCGCCTTGAAGCTGGACAGTTTTAAGGTTCCGTGCGACGAGTGAGGAATTTAGTTTTTGCATAAATAACTGTAATTAAAAAAACAAACATTAAGGAGTTGAGAATGTTTTAGAAAAACCAGAGGTATCCACTAAAACATCATCATGATCAATGGTCATCAGCCTTAATAATAAAAATAAGCCTAAACTATTTCTACATACTACTTACAAAATCAATTTGAACATTATAGTTGTAAAGAAGCAATAGTTGTCTGTTGGTAACGGCCCTGACTTACGAGTTGTAGGAGTTCGGGTCCAGAGAGTAGCTTTATGAATGTAATTACATCACCACTGCTCTCAAAGCGGTGAAGGAAAACATCATGAGGAAACCGACGTGTCTTAGAACCAAAGATTCGAAGATATGTGACATCTACCAACCCCTATAGGGCCCGCGTGGTAAATAACAGCCCACTCCCTCTCGAAGAGAATAGCGGGGAACATTATATTGATGATGCTGAAGCTTATGGTCCTAAAAAGACATGACTATTCAATAGCTAAACTGACCAAAGGTTACCCAAGGATTGCAATAACAGCATATCGCAACGGAATGTTTTGTAACATTCGACTTTCTGCAAAGAATGTCCAACAAATTACGGACTCTTTTTTTTTTGAGTGTGAGAAATCTTCCAATGACTTCTCCCGCTCTGGGTGGAGCGAAAGGGAGTGTCAGACTCTTACTGACTAAAACCCACCCACGTTCCTTCCGTAGCCCTTTATGTTCCGGGGTAGCGGTAACCCTTTCGAACAATCCCGCTTACACAGGAGGCTCGGCCCTAATGGACCCCTTCATATGCTGACTAATTACGGACTGAGGTACGCTAAAAATTCTTCATGTGTATGACAGCGCCTTTCTGAATGTGGACTGACCCCTATCCCTCGTTAACCAGCAGAAAACGAGAAATCATTAAATTAATTCTTCAAGACACGGAACCCAGCCACAGTAACAGTAAACAAGCATCACACTTCTTTCCTTTCGCCGCTAAAATTAGCCGACGGATTGTTATTGGTTAAATTATTCTGAAGGCGTTCGATGCCTTTAAGTGAATTTCGCGATCGGACCACCACAGTTTTTCTATTCTAGGCGCCGTACACACAGTTGCTGGTGGAATTATGACGCTATTGCCAGTAACTGGTTAATGTTGTCTTGTTGATACTGAAGAAGTTGTTTTAAAGAAGATAAGAAGTTGCCTTGAGCATTTTAGACGCATTACATAGGTTTCTCCTAGTCGACCTCTTTTGGCATTTTGGCAGATGTATTATTGGTGTTTATAAATTTCTTGGGTAGTTTTTTAGTTAGCTTCGATAATACATATGTATTTTTCCACTTTTATTTATACAGGTATTCGTATCGTATTTTTGTATCGGCAACGTATATGGTAGCACGCCCTCATGATAGGTAGAGCGTCGATCTTCGCAGATTTTTTATTCACTTTTTCTGTTGTGGTCCCAACCATGAAAAATTTAAAAAATATCTTTGATTTAATCAAAACCGACTGCCAAGATAACACTAAAAAGTGAAAAATAACTTTAATTTCGGAAATCGGTGGTAAAATACAAAACCAAAGACACCGAATTCTGAAGTTGAAGTTATTTTTGACGTTTGAGTAATGTTTTCAGGTACAACTTTATTTAAGGCAAAAATCACCATGTAAGGTCATGACACGTCTGGATTCGCCCGCAGACTTCAGAAGACAATGATAAATTAGCGAGTCTGTCTGTCTGAAGGTTTTTAATACTTTTTAACATAAACACTTTGACATTATGATTTATTTAGTGCAGTCATATTGCGGCTTAGATCGCATGAATTTGGAACGTTGACAAAAAAAGGTTCTATTATTTTTTGGAACTTTTTGCAAATTATTTTGCATTGCGTGCAAATATGGCAAATATTTTAAATTATGAAGCATTTCAATGGCTTTTCAGACTGAGGTTTTGTGTGTTCATGCGATTCGAAATTTAAAATTACTCGCCTCATCTGACCTTCTCTTGCGAATAGAATATAACCTTCCCAATATTGTAGCACTTTGATTAAAAGGGTCTTCACAAATGTCGTTATTTAGCTAGGACGATCAAGAAGGTTGACAATGGAACTTTTTATTTTTTTTAAGGCTGGGAAATCATCCAATGACTGCTCCCGCTCTGGGTGGAGCGGAAGGGAGTGTCAGACTCTTACTGACTAAAACCCATCCATGTTCCTTCCGTAGCCCTTTATGTTCCGGGGTAGCGGTAACCCTTTCAAAAAAAAAGCCTGAGGGCGTCCTGCCTTACGTTTACTACAAAATAATATCCTAATCCTTGGACATTTCGCACAACGCCATATAGTCCCAAGCTAAGCAACCTAATGCTTGTGTTATGGTAACGAGATGGTTGATAAGCTACTTATACTTATACATTTTTTTTTGTAAATACACACATATTATAAATAGACCAAACACCCAGACCCGGAACAAATACTTGTAGGTCGTACAAATATTTGTTCCGTACGGGAATCGAACCCGCGACGTGCTACGCAGCAGTCAATCATTCAACCCATGAGCCAACCGTGTCGTCAAAATTGACTTTTAACAATTAACCTTAAATTCACTGTGACAACGTCTAATTTCGACTGTGTTTAACAATCAATAGGTGCCGATAGCAAACCGGACTTTTAAACATGTCAACAACTTACCAGTCAAATCACCAAATGTATCTAACAAAGCTCTGTCCAAGTAAATTATGGCATAAAACATGATTTATTGGTGCTACTTTCACTAAAATAATGATATTTTATCACCAGCAGCTAGTTTGAAGGGAGACACGTGTTTGATACGAGCGGCACTGGACAGCTGATTTACATATCGAGGTTTTGTAATATTTGGCATGTTATTGCGACTGCACGTGGAACGTAAAATAGTTGTTTTCTATTGTTCTGAGTGTTGTGTGAGTACTTAATTCAATCAATATATTAACCATATTTTGTTTAAAAGAGAGTCCATGAAGTTTCTTGCCCGTTCTTCTCCATAGGAACCTACTGCTTTGGAATGGGCGACTAACTTCATCTCTCTGACTGACCGACCCCTTAACAATTCAAAAGTACCTGTAATTGGTTTATTTGTAATAAATACTTTGAGTTTGAGTTCAATCTGCCTAGCCTTTTCCCAACGATGTTGTGGCCGGCTTCCACTATAGCCGGATACCGCTGAATACCAGTTTTTTACATGAAGCGGCAGTCGCTTCATGTAAAACTATCTGACCTTCACAACCCAATAACTGGGTAATACGATACCCCTTGGTAAGGCTGACTGTCAGAGTTTCGGGCTTCTGACTACCCGTAACGACTGTCAAAGATCCACAAATTACAGCGGGGACCAACGGCTTAACGTGCTTTCCGAGGCACGGAGGAGTCGTTATGTAGAGATTGTCAGCCATCCATGGACCAACCCCGGCAAGTGTAGCTTAACCAGATGGATCGGCCCATACGGCTGTTATTACTTAGCGACGAGCTCCTTAAGTGTGAGTACTTAATTGTGGTTTTAAAGTTTTTTTTTCAAATTGTTGTTTAGGTTTACATAAAATTACTACCACGCTTTAACATCTGCTACTACCACCCAATAATACCACTTTCATCACAACTCACATAAAACAATGAAATATAATCTTTACTCCCGTTTTATTGAAATTCAAGTTACAATACCACCACATTGTAACGCTTATAAAATCGTTTCAAAATATTACTTCGACAATTTTCACAGTTGTAATCGATTGAAAACAGTACACTTTAGGTCACGTACCAAAATGTTGACAAAACCAACTTTTAGTTTTGCTATTTGTGTGACAAATAGATATTCTATTATTTTACGGGACACTGCGTAACTGTTTACTATTATTTGCCAAAAAAAAAACAACCAAAGCTTTCTTTTTAGAAAGGAAAAATTCATTCTGAGGTGAGTTACATTCGCGATGGAGCTTATGAAGCAATGGATTAGCATACTTCAAAATCATTTAGATTGTGATTGACAATGTGTTACGCAAATAAGATGCTGGCCTTCTAATGACGAACTGAGGAATGAAAGAATGAAAGAACGAGCTGACGGGTTATTAGCAGAATCACATCATCACTAGCCAATACAGTCAACCGTTGGACATAAATCTTACCCCTCATCAAGCTTGATTTGATGATACCCTCTACGATCTCTGAAGGCATTCAATCATACGTTTGTTCAATACTCGTTTTACATAGCTTGGATATCAAAATCACACAGGTAGCTATACTTCATCATCATTATCAGTCTATAGCAGTCCACAGCTCAGGAAAGCTGAGAGTATGAATGTGGATGGCTATAAAAGTAGAGGGAGACCAAAGAAACAATGGATGGATTGTGTGAAAGACGATATGGCTAGAAAGGGAGTGACTACCCAGATGACGACTAATAGAGAAGTATGGAAGGAAAAGACATGTTGCCCGAGCCCAAATAAATTGGGATAAGGGCAGGAGAATGATGATGAATGATGATGAGCAGGCCAAAGCTGGATATAGGCATTTCCAGTTGCACGCCATTCAGCTTGATTCTCAGCAACTCTCAACCAGCCAGCCACCCTGCGAAGCTCGTCGCTCCTAGCCTGAGGGCGTCCTACCTTACATTTGCCGGTTCGCGGTCTCCACGCAAGAACACGTCTACCCCAACAGTCATCAGTCCTTCGGTACATACAACTGCCTATTACTCATTTGGTTTTACTATAATAATAATCATAATCTCTCTTTCTCGCTCCCTCTTTCTATCTCTCTATTTTTTTTAGATTAATTTATTCATTTGCAAACATGGGTAATTAATTAGTAGTGTATAAAATAGGTCCTCCATATTCTACCACATAGGTACATGGGCATGCAAATAACATTAAATTTCAAATTAAAATAAATTAAATATTGACAATAATAAACCACCTAAGACTATTTTTTGTTGTTATTGTATTGTATTAGGTTGTATATTATTGTAATTAAGTTTTGTGTTCCATAATATTTATATTTTAATTTTAATATTGTAAGTGAATAAATATTGGCATGAAAAATGCAAAAAATATATAATAGTAATGTCAAGAACAGAACAGAACATTGCTTATGTACTCTCAATTACTAAAATGGTGGAAACTAAATTAAATAATCTGAAAGTTATTAAGATCTTAAATCAAGTCTCAACCTTTGGGGGCAATTAGCGAATTTCACCGTATCATTAACCTGCCGGTTACTGTTACAAATTGAATTCTAATAACCAACGTGTAACAAGAGTATTTGTATTTAATTCGTTAGCATTATAAATCGTCTTGTTTGCTTGGGTTTCATTCTAAAGCCTTGGTTTTATTTTCTGTTTTCTAAATATTTTATGATAATATTTGATTTGGTTTGTTTGTTTGTGCAAGAGCAGTAGTGGCTCAGTGGTATCGGCCTCGACTTGCGGGTTGTAGGTCGTAAGTTCGTACCCAAGCAGGCGCTATCACGTGACGACTCCCGGCCACCGTAGGCGGGGGCCTGCGGACCGTGAGTAATGGGTGACTCACCTTCCGATCAGCACCAGCCCCGTGCCGGACGGCGCGTATATGTTCCACGCGCGCCTCAAAGAGATGTCAGCATATGAAGGGGCCCCTCAGGGCCAAGCCTGCCGGGTAAGCGGGATTGTCTGAAAGGGTTACCGCTACCCTGGAACACAAAGGGCTAAGGAAGGAACATGGATGGGTTTTAGTCAGTAAGAGTCTGACACTCCCTTCCGCTCCACCCAGAGCGGGAGAAGTAACTGGATGATTTCCCAGCCTGAAAAAAAAAAACCAGACCCAGCCGCGGGAACATTATAGGCTGATTATGTGTTATGTGTGTTTATTTGTTCGACCTACAAGTATTTGTTCCAGGTCTCGGTGTTTTTCTATCTATAACTAGCTGTTCCCCGCGGTTTCACCCCCGCTGCGCGGCTCCTATTGGTCGTAGCGTGATGTTATATAGCCTATAGCCTTCCTCGATAAATGGACTATTCCACACAAAAAGAATCTTGTAATTCGAACCAGTAGTTCCTGAGATTAGCGCGCTCAAACAAACAAACTCTTCAGCTTTATAATATTAGTATACTTAGATATGCAGGTATTTCCAAAAAAAAATGTATATAAGTATTTTATCAGCCATCTCGTTACCATAACACAAGCATTAGGTTGCTTAGCTTGGGACTATATGGCGCTTTGTGAAATGTCCAAGGATATTATTATTAGTAGGTATTTAGTATTTTAGAGCCCAACTAAATTACTTACTGTTATATAATAATAGGCCAGATCAACTCCTTATAAACATTATAGTGTTTCAGGCCCACAAGATCGAGTCTTGGACTCTTTTCTCAGCCAAAGCCGAAACGAAAACATCAGCAAATAGACATCAAACGATAACTCCTTTATTTAAAAAAAAAAACAAACGCGATCAGCATACACAAATCAACAGAAAACGAGCTCAAAACACAACCCAAAACGATTCACGCCCGAACTATCTTACCCGCCATCTTAAAGAACTTCGTGGATGTTCGGCAAACCTCGCGTGCTGTAACTCGTAAACCTCGGCCGCGCATTACCGAAATACGTATCAACTCGTATCGTATGCGTGTGGACGATAAATTATACTAGTTAATACGAAACCCCTTCCACTAGCGTTATTCGGCTGTAATTAATAACGAAACCATACGATACCATCTCTTAGTTCAGTCTTTGCGCTGACACGCACACCGATTTTTTAACTGTACGAATTGGGATACAAGGCTTTTAAATGTCATCTGTTGGAAATAGGACTCTTTGTCCTAACAAGGTGTAAGGACCACTTCACCGTATTACTGAGAAACCTGTTAATAAATCTACCGAAATACAAAATTGTGCTTTCTGAAGACTTCAAACTTAATAATATACGAGTCATGTATCGTATACATGCCACGCGCGCGCTTTATAGATCAGCTTTTTTCCGTCGCCTTACACAAATCATATTGTAACGCGACAGTACACATTCAGCGTTCATAGTCAGCTGTACTCATTCACACAATATTATCAATCATTAGTTACGTGGTAGTTAAATATATTCAATAAACCATAATTTTTCTCTATCCGTGACTTATCATTCAAGTAAACACCCAAGATGTGCAACCCACTAAACAAAGAAACACCTTTAAACAAAGAATAGGCTCCAAAATATAGCACTTAAAAACATAACTGGCAAAACGTATGTCTACTATAGGAACACCTCTATCCAACCCATTGTGGAATATTGGCGTTTCGATATGTATCTATATCAATGTAATAAATAAAAAAAATGACATTCGAGGTCTGTAATGGCGGACTTGACTAAAAGGACCAGTAATGCTATTCTGTAAAAATCTCAACGTGAAAACGTAGGTGAAATGAGTTTAAAGTGAGCTGTGAACAGTGTCAATCAATGATAATCTAGCATTCGGTGAAACGACAGATCACTTCACGCTACTTCACGCTCACTTCACCTAAGATTTCTATAGAATCGACCGGCTATTGATACTAGGGATTGACACTATTGACAGAGCTCACTTCAAACTCATTTCACCTAAGTTTTTACAGAATAGCACTGCTGAATCAAAATAGCTATCCTTAAAAACCTCGGCGCCATTTTAAATATATCCTAATACGAACACGTATTACAGCATTTCCAGACTAAGTTAATAGGTAACAACGAACAGTGGCGGCCATGTTCACACGTCCTGAAATTAAAGATTAATCGCTCCGATAAGTTGACGCGTTCCGTTTTCAAAAACAGTTGACAAAACGCCATCTTGGTACGCCATCTGTGTGAAATAGTTTCGTGTTTATTTTGTACTAGATTGTTCTTTACAACTTCATTGTTTTATCGCCAAGTCATCTAGAGAAATAAATTGGTATTTTGCCTCGGATTCATATTTTTTAATAGTGGTGATTTTTAATACGTGGGAAACTGGGATTGTTTTTTTTAAACCGTAGGTATTACTCTATTATCGGGTGAACTTGTAAGTATCCTAAACATAGTTAGGTTCAGTTTTATCTGCATTCTTGAGTGCCAATTTCACCAATGAAACTGAACGCGATCAGCACATGTAAATCACGTTCAAGACCTGTCAGTATCAATATTCCAAAGAAAATAATGACACTGACAACCTTTAAACTGGGTTCATGTGTTCGACCGCTTTCAGTTTTACTGGTGAAATTCGCCCTAAATGAAATATGCGAAGGATTGTAATGATTGATTCTTCAAGAAAACGAAATAACGAAACCCTCCGGCAGTAGACCGATTCATCATCTGCCCAGCCTTTTCCCAACTATGTTGTTGTCAACTTCCAGTCTAACCGGATGCAGCTGAATATCAGTATTTTACATGGAGCGACTGCCGATCTGACCTCCACAACCCAGTACCTGGGTAATACGATACCCCTTGGTAAAACTGGCTGTCAGACTTTCGGGCTTCTTACTATCCGTAACGACTGTCAAAGATCCACGAATAACAGTCAGGCCGTAGACCGATTGCAGAAACGAACACATGATCATTTTATGTAATTACTTGCTTACCAAACCTTTTATAATCACAAATGAACACAAAAAGAACCTAAATTACTATATCCACATCAAGCCAAACGCATTAAGCCAACAATTTTTCCACATTTCTATATAAAAATTGAAGGCAAAAAACCCCATTGGCTTCAATCGATCCGATCCTCATGTCTTCGATATTTGCGGTTTCAATATACTTAGTGATTGGTATCAAAGTGGCAGAGTTTCACACGTACTCTGATGGGCATGGAGTCGACAGTACATGGAGTACGTTACATAAGCCTCCGACCTCACTTTCACTGAGTTTATAATAAATAGTAATAATATCCTTGGACACTTCACACAACACCATACAGAGTTGATATGACAGAGGGGCATTAAATGACACTACGTATACTATACGTGTCTAGTATTAACTCGGTACGGTATAAAAATAAAAAGCACCAAAAATGGGTTTTTTATTTTATCAAACAAACTAAATAGCTTACAAATCAGAGTAAAAAGCAACCACATTTTGTAAATAAAAACTGACCTTGTAACGCAGCGGCACCGACGCGCGCGCGCCGGGGCGCTGTTAGGAAAGATACATCGTGTTCAAACGGGGCAAAAACTTAAAAAAACATTTGCGACTAAACTACTGCTTCTATTAAATTGATTTTTGGTACAGAGCTTGAAAATTGTCCCTAGTATAAGCTGTTTAAAGGAAAGCCCCTCTGTCGTATCAACTCTGTATAGTCCCAAGCTAAGCAACCTAATGCTTGTGTTGTGGTAACGAGATGGCTGATAAACTACTTATATACATTTTTTTTTTGTAAATACATACATGAGTAACAAACTTGCCATTCATAGACAATAGCTGTCCGTCGGTGTCATATTGGCGATTGGCAATTGTCATCGGATGTCTTGCTTCTGTTATGTTTACAGACTAATAGCCAAATGAGTGAGTAGCCTACAAAGGACTGTAAGAAAAAACTGAATCAGACTAAGACAGACCAAGCATGACGAAGAAGGGAGGATGGTCCATATTGTTTTTTTTTTATTATTTTGATTACACCATCTATGTAATACATATGGAATGCAATCTTCTTCTTCTTTTCGTGTGGTTAGTGACTAACCTGGTGTCAGAGTTTTAATGCTGCCCATGGGCCTCTGACTTAGCATCACATACTGTTGAGAAATATCTCTCAGGCATGCTGGTTTCCTCACGATGTTTTCCTTCACCTATTTTTAAGCAAGTGATAATTATACAATACGCACATGAATCTGAAAAGTCAGAGGTGCGTGTTCGAACTCGAGACCTAAGACTTGGAATGCAATAAAGATTTGAGTATTGACTTACAGTGGGTAGTTCAGGGTTGTCAATGATGACCTTATAAGTTACTAGCTACTGCCCGCGGCTGCGCCCGCGACAATGTTGAAATGTTTCATACAAACTTCCACGTCCTACTTCACCCCTTTAAGGGTGGAGTTTCCTAAAACCCCTTTAGCTAACGTTTCCTACTAATAATTTCATCTTCGTAGGTTTAGTAGTTTTCATGATTAATCAGTGAGTGAATGTATGAATGAACCTTTCGCTTTATAATTAATTATAGATTATGTTGTTTAAAAGAGTTTATTGCCTGTCCTTCTCTATAGTTACCTAATGCTTTGGAATGGGCCACTAGCTTCATCTTTCTGATTGACCAACTCCTTGACAGTTCAAATGTGCCTGTAATTGGTTTATTTGAAATAAATGCTTTGAATTTGAGCTTGACTCCGTTTACTCACTATTCTTTGTCAATGTGAGACCGCAGCTGATATTATTGTTTCTTTGAAATTTTACTTAGAACTGCTTCTGTTTCGTTTCCAATATTTTTTTTTATATGGTTTATTAGTGGTATGGCAGGTTTTTGCGGCGGGCAGGCTTTGCGATTGTTGCTTTGGCTCTAGTATTTGCTTAGCTTGAAGTAACTATCTATCAGAATTAGATCAGATGTATTGACTCTCGCAATATTGTAAAATAAATGGATTTATGGTTATTATGACTAATCTGAGAAAACTAATATTTTTGATCGGCATAAAGCAATTATCTACATTGGTTTATTGGTTAAAGACGTTTCAGTAAGTTTTGACTGAAAATGATTACATAATTAATGACATCCTTATCACTCACAGGTACTTATTTACTTGAAATACTGTGCGCTGATTAGGGTCTATTTTAATATCTATGAGTGTACTATTATAATCGTACGACTCGATTCGCACGGGTTGTTTTGAGTTAAGAAAAAAGGATACTACAAACTACATTAACTATTTTATGTACACTACATAACTGATTTATAGCACTACTATCAACACATGAACTAATTTAAATCTCGGAAAAATGTATGGCTACGTAGATAATTTGCGACATCCACTCAGGTGAAACCGTCGGCAGAAATTAGTAATAACTAAATCCGAGCATTCATAGTGTCTTCCAAACAAGCAAATCGAAAGTGCCGTACTCTCGTCGACCGCAAATTTCCTGCAGCTTCCTCCATGATTGCAGGAATCACGGTCCGGTCCACACACCTGCCATTGTGGCTTCCATCAAGTGTATCGGAACAGCTTATATCTGTATGAATTTATTGGTTTTCTTGTAATGTGATTGGGGATATTGGGGTCGATGTGGAATCCGACGGGTTTCGGTTCTTGTGTAAACGTGTTGAAGCTTATCAAAAGTATTCCTATTTCAAATTAGGCTTATAATCTTAACCTTTTGAACGCGTGTGTCACATATACGTGTCAAGCAAGCGCATTCCCTGTACGCCAATGTCACAAATATGTGACAATGTCAACAACACTATAACAAGAAATAAACGATTAAATCATTACTTTTGTGTGTGTTTATGTAGATATCTTACAAATGAAAGCTCTCGTACGTATTTGATGATATTACACTAATTAAAAGACGCCATGGATATTGGGAAATTCATGATAACAAGATGAAATAAATTTGTAGCTTGGCGTGGAGGGCACGCGCGTGCATTTATGCTCTGGCATTCAAAACGTTAAAGACAAAGTTATATTATACTTATGTCTTGTTGGCTACCTAATGAATCATAATATTTAACTAATATTATAAACGTGAACGTTTGTGAGGACGTATGAATGTTTAATACTATTTGACATAAAAACTACTGAGCGGAGCTAGAGTTTATAGCATGAATTAACACATAGGATACTATTTATCCCGGTAGTACAGACGCCAGCACATCAAGCTATCCCTAACTGTGAAATTTTCTCAATTAAAAATGAACCTTATGTCTTTGCAATAAAGTTGAAATACTATCACAGAAATTTGACAGGTTGTGGTTACTTGATGTGCTGGCCTCTGTACGTTCCCATGAGACACGAGCGAAGCCGCTGACAGAAGCTAATGTATGATATTTTTCTAGAATAGACAAGAATATATTGTAACTCTTTCAATAATAATGTCACCCAATTCGCTGCAATTACGTCATCGATTTAACGTCTTCTTTTCTAACTATATTATCCTCCTTTCATTTTTTTCAAGTCTCCTCCATCGTAATTAAGTAACATCATCAACAGATAAAACAAGAAAATAAAGTAAACTATGATGCAACGACCATAGACAGTTGCCAGCAACAGTCAATGTGACTGGCCTAAAACAACGGGCAGGGTATCGCCCGATTGGTCACACTCGACATAATCCAAGTTTTTTGCCCACACGCTGTATCTCCGTGGAGAATTACAGTCCACCACAAGACCAGGTTTTTTGACGTCTCAAGGGACGGTGGTAATTAATTAATGGAGATCCTGATACGGGAATTAAACGGGTCCTTACCATGGTGGTTGTAAGGGGAATTATGTAATCCCCTTACTAAGAAGTTACCAATCTAAAGACCCGTAATGTTTTTTTTTTAGATTCGCTGCTTTTTTTTCTTTTTTTTTGTACAGACGCCAGCACATGCTATCCCAAACTGTCTTTGCCCACTTGAAAATGAACCTTATTCTTTTGTAATAAAGTTGAAAATCTAACAACGAAATTTGACAGATTGGGGTAACTTGATGTGCTGGCCTGGTACGTACACTGTTTTGATTCTATTTTTCTGTTGCGTAGTTCCAGCTTTGGTTCTGTAATTGAAGCTTTAAAATGCATCTTTTAACGCAAGATTCTTTAAAGTTGGCGGGGTTAAAGTCAATGCATCAATATAGCGTATGAAATTCATTTTTTTTCTTTTCAGAATTTGCAGGTCTTATGTTGATCAAAATATGGAGGGGCTCCTGGCTATGTAATAACAGCCATATGGGCCGTTCCATCTGGCTAAAGTGGTTGGTCCGAGAATGGGTGAGCATCTTTACATATCGAGACTCCTCTGTGCTTCGGAAAGCACGTTAAGCCGTTGGTCCCGGCTGTCATTCGTGGATCTTTGACACTCGTTACGGGTTGTCAAAAGCCCGAAAGTCTGACAGCCAGTCTTACCAAGGGGTATTGTGTTACCCAGTAACTGGGCTGTGGAGGTCAGATAAGGAGTCGCTCCATGTAAAATACTAGTATTCAGCTGCAACCGGTTAGACTGGAAGATGACCCCAACTAAGTTGGAAAAAGGCTAGGCAGATTTTTGTTGTTCAAAATATGATTCGCGCCCGCAGCAAGAACCTACGTATTGAAAGAACTGTAAGTAATTGTGTACTTTTATTTTTTCTGTGTCACTCTAGACCTCGTGAAAGCCTAAAACAGTCTAACGGAATACCTGAAACTAATCAGAATAACCGGGAAATTTGCCTAAATCGAACGGATAGAAACTTTTCGTTTCAGTGCCTTACCGATCCCCTACTAAGTGATAACGGTTTTTATATATTTTATAATTAAACTAGCTTCCGCCCGCGGCTTCGCCCGCATAATATGTCGACAAATTATACACATAAACCTTCCTCTTGAATCACGCTATCTATTAAAAAAAAATTTCACTGATAGAAAGCTACATTATTCCTGAGTGCTATAGGCTATAAATTATATTTATATCATACATATTAGCCGAGCTATCGCAATTTTCGTCTAGCAAGTCGGAAAGAAATACCTCCGAAAACAGAATTATTTGCATGCGCTGTCTAAACAGTTACAGTATATCGCAATTTTCCGCGGACGAAGTTGCGGGCAGAAGCTAGTTTACAATATAAATCTTCCGGAATAGCATCATCAGCTTAAAATGTTTCTGACTATTCTCTTTGAGAGGGAGTGGGCTGTAATATACCACGCGGGCCCCGTGCGGGTTGGTAGATGTCATAATTCTTCGAATTTTTGGTTCTAAGACATGCCTGTTTCCTCAAGATGTTTTCCTTCACCGTTTCGAGAGCAGTGGGTGATGAAGTTAAATATACAAAGTAAAGTGCCTGTCTGGGATAGAACTTACGGCTCGTAAGTCGGGGCCGATACTAATGAGAACAACGCGGTCATAGAGACAAATAGATAACAAAAAAAAAAACCGGAAATTTGGTTATTTGAATGTTTCACATACATTTTGAGGTTATGTGAAAAATGTGTAAATACAAAAGTTATAGATCTTTTTATTACCTACAGCTTTGCGATTTAACTTTTTTCCATAGGATTTATAGTTTTTCCGGAAATCGAGATAAACCGTTTTTTACCCTTGAAAACTTACCCCCATCCCCTTCCCGACCTCAGATCGCCCGTAAATTATTTTTCCTCTCATTTTTGTTATAGGTATTCTCTTCCTTTTCCTATAGGTTTCATCCTACTATTATTTTTTTTTTATTTAAAAAATTATCGACACTGGTCTAAAACATGATTAGCGATTTTCATTTATAGTATATGTATCGAGTTTTTATTCATGCTACATAAGTTGACAACTTTGTCTTTGTTTTGTTAATTACTTGCGTCATTTAGTTTTTAAAAGGAAAGTCGATCGACACATATTTTTTGTTCTTGATTTTGTTTCAGTTCATTATTGAAAGTTTGTTTTAAGTTTATGTAACTGTTAAAAAAGTAATGATTTAGTGTTTATTTTTACTCACTAATAAAAGGCATGATTAATGCTGATGGATAATCTTGTTTCTTATTTGATAAAGCGTGAACACTAGTTTCACAGCTTATTTCTATGTCGAAACGAAAAACAAATCGATTTAATTAATCTAGGTACGCTTACTATTTGACATTATGGCAAATACTAAGTAAAACAAAATTTATTACGTAGCTAAATCTTTAAAACACGCAACGTAAACATCTCCCTACATCATTTCTCTACCGCAGTAAGCAAAAACACGAAAAAAAGCAAAGACAAAATCCCGTAGTACCACCGCCGTTGACATAACTGGCAGAAAGCATGTTTCCTTCGCCCGGTATTTGTACAAATTTTTACATCTGCACAATGCAGCCAACCATGTGCAATTTTTATTCCAATTTTAAATGCGCTGCTTTTTCTTCCGAGGTTTAAAGGCGTTTAGGTAAATGTTAGTTGCGAGCATTTTTGCTTTTAAAATGGTTGAAAGAGTTTAGAAAGCCCGTGGAAATTATTTATATGCATGTCGTAAACGTAAAATTAGGAATCTTATGTAAACTTACTTAATCATTTTTGAGAAACATCGGGATCATTAGAATCATAGATATCAGTGAAAAAGCCATTACTTAACTTTGTCCAACAAATTTAAATTTTTAGAAGCACCTAGGCCATTGATAAATCTTTTATTCGTCTGAAATTCATTCATTAATATATAATACGATTAGCTCATTTCCACTATGCATATTCAATGGACTCAATTATTTCCTCGAATATTTCAATTGCTGAAAAGGTCATCCGATCTGCTAGATTATCATGATTTTCGACACATTTCGTCATTTAGGCTTTAATCACTTCATTTTCACAGTTGAGCATTTTGACAAACGATTACCAACCGTTTAGGTTTCTCAACTATGCACTTACAATTTAAATAAACGTTCCATTACATGCTAGTTAAGGCTATGTATGTTGTCACTGCATTTCAACAGTTTTATTCTTTTATCGAAACCGATACGCTTCAACTATCACCACTTCACAAAGCAAAAGAAATCATAAACCAAACGAACAAGGTTTAAAATCGATTGGCGGTTGATGTAGAGATTTTTTTAATTAATTGACTGGTTTTTGCTATGGCCAGCAATCTATGTTTTCATAGATACCCGTAACCAGGTTAATGACACGAAATATAAATTCGTTCAGAGGCTGACAACTGTTAGTTCATGGAATAGCTATCAGAGCGAGCAGTGACCACGCATCTGGATTTAGTACCGGACTACCGGTATTAACTTAATTAATTTTGGAAACAAAAGAAAAACGTGATGAACAAATTGAAAATGTACAGTGGGAAGATGTGAAAGAGATAGAAAACCTAATCATGTCTTCGAAAAACCTGTTCTTATCTTATTTGTAATAAAAGTATGAGCAAAAGTACAAACATCGCGTAAAATTCCGGGACACACAATCTACTCCCAAGGATGATACTTCACCAAAACAAACAAACATACATCCAGGCCCTTCGACATCAAAGAGGCCCTAATCCAAAAAATACACCTCCTGAAATCCCTTAATACGAAAAAGGGGCCTACATACGGAGGTGTAATAAAGGTACCTACACGCGGACGCCTCAAGAATTAAAAAAAAAAGAAAAAACTCGAGGGCGCACAAAGTCCACAATGTCAAAAAAGTCACCGTCAACAAACAAAAAAAAACTCCATATTCTTAATTTAACTTGAGTCACTCTTACATCCCTACTTCAAGTAACTATTAATAGAAGACCTTCTCCGCCTCTTTTCTGTCCCACATAACAGACGTTAAAGGAGTTTTTAAGGGGAATCGTAAATGCCAAGTTATGTTGGACGCGTGACTCGAATAGGGAGGAAGAAAGTAAGCAAGTCCCCCGTTTCTTAAGGCAATACAACGCGTTATATGTGTGGTGATACTTAGCCGGTTCTGTTCGGGCCCACCTTAACACACCGTTTGCGGTAATTTTTACGGAGAAGGAAAAGTGGCCTATTTATTTTGTATTTTTTTTTCTTTTTGTCAGTTTTAAGTACGCGATTCACTGTTAAATAAGATGAGGAAGTTTTTATGAGAATGTTTTTCTAATAAGAATAATATTGGTCTTGTTTATGTCATGTCTTTTAATTAATCACAGCGTTTTATCTGTCGATGCTTAAGAGAGGTATTTTTTTCTTTGGTGTTAGAAGTAGAACTTAGGTTAACTTAGGGCCAATTTCACCAATGAAACTGACCGCAATCAACACATCTAAACCGCCTTCTAGAACTGTCAATGTCAAAATTTTTAGGGAATATTGACACTGAAATCAGCCCGGGACGCTAAAGGTAGCTCAGCCATAAAGAAATATGTTTAATTCTACTAGCAAAAGCTTAACAACATTCTTACAGCTGACAATTAAAAAGTACCCTTACCTACTACATACATCGCTCCTCCACTACAAAATCGTAAACTCACAACAAAATCTAATTAAAAAAAACCTCATAAAAATTCGTCAAGAGTACGCACGATCAATACCCAAAAAAGTCCCTAATCTCGGTCCCTTATCAACTTGTCACAAACTTAAGTAACCCCCGCTCACACGTGCACACACACACACACACGCACACACATTCGCTGACAAACACACACTACTCATTATAAGGGTAACTAATCACTGAGCTATGGAGAGAAAAAAATGTGAATTTTTTTATTCATTAACCACCCTCTCTTCTTAGGCTGATGTCCCTGAGGAATAGGGAAATGGCTGGAGACGGATGTAAAGGTTCTTTGTATTATATTTTGGCTGTGATGGAAAAGGTTCCTAAAGACTTGTGTATGTAGGTATGTTTGCCTTTGAAAATGTTCTTATTGGGAAATTCTTTAAAAAGTTGTTTAATGCTTGATTTAGAACGACTTTCAGCTTTATTAAGAGGTAAAGGTGATTTCATTAGTCCAATAGTCTTGAGTTCTTGTGCTGAGTTTGAGGTTTTGGGTTCGATTCCCGAGTCGGGCAAAGTATTATCGGTATATTTCTATGTGGAATTTCTCAGCAGCAGCTCGGAGTCTGAATTCCTGCCCGGTTGATGTCAATAGACTCGCCCCCTATTACATGGGACGAAATATGGTTGTAACACCTCTCTCTACACATATCTCTCTGTGAGGTACACCTCTGCTTAACCCTTCTGAGATTACCGGTGTGATGTTATGTTTTATGTAATTAAAGTAAAGTTGGTATGTTTAGGTCTAGGAGGTAATCTCTAAAAGTACTAAACTGATTCAAAAATCCTTTCACTAACAAAAAGCTGCTGCTGAGTGTATTTGCGACCTTGTTAACTATTCAATAACTACTGAAAAAAGGTTCTTACCATGATAGCGTAGGTAAATTCACCATAAGAACATCGCATTTGTATAGTATTTTATTGAAACAACTACATTTGCTTTAGCACCTAAAAAGTGTTTTAGTTTTTTGCGATGCTCATTACAATGCACTCTTTTTTATTTTATTATGTAGTTCTTCCAATCAGTTCGGACAAAAAAAAGATTCACAAGAATGGAAAAAAGCACCACTTACATAAGCTGTGTTCTACCTGCCATCATTTTTCCGTTTTAGTTTACTGAGAGTACACGCGTCTAACTATATTTACCAAACTATATTTCCAAGCTAACTCTCTCTATTGTCTTGTGCTCGTGATTACTGTCAATATTTTTTTTTTCAATTTACCTACTCTAGTATATTATATTTTTTCACACGTGTTTTTGTGGCAATAACCCTATCTTTATCTACTGCCAGATAATCTGAAGTCCAGAAAACGTATCATACAACGTACAAAAGCACTTTAATTATGAGCTGCCTAGATTAAAAAACAAGCTTTCTGGCTATGTGCGTACGTGTATATAATAAATTACTTGATGTATTAAAAATATCAAGTTGCAGGTTTTCAAAATTAAATTATATGAATGGATGAATGGAAATAATTTCTATAACATTAAGGATTTCTTTGACAATAAATTATAATGTTTGTAAATTCAGATTGTATAATCGTGTAAGTATGCTTGATTTAATTTTAAGCAAAACATGTATGATCTTATGTTCTATAATACCAAATGTGTATACCTTGTTTTACGCATAATAAAATATATTACCTACCTTATCTTAAAAAAAAAGTGCCAAAAATATTTACAAACACAAGAGCGTCTCCATACATTCCCCTGGTGCATCTCTGCACACGACGCACACTCGCCATAGTACTAAAGCATGAATTTGCATATTTGCTCGCTCACTAAGTGCAATAGCTTGTTTGTACGTACTTCATACATTCTTCCATCTAACATTCGACGATTCACTAATTAATGCCGTTTTTCAATTTGTCCGGAGTAAACAAACGTTTTGTTTAAGACGTTTGGTGTACCTTCTATGTACTCCGTGTACAGTCACCGCCAATTGTGTTGGGTATTTTTCTGTCAGTGAGGAAACCTCCCTTCAATCTTTTTCTTGGTCCTTTTTGAGTTAACCTATTTGCTGTGTATGTTTTTTGTAGGGGTATAACTTTGTGTCTTACATTTTTTACAGTTCTTTTATAATAATATGTTGGGTTATCAAAAGGAAAGGAGTATTTACACATCAATAATAACGAGCTCGTAGTCAATTAATAACAGCCGCGCAGATTGATCAATCTAGTTAAGCTACGCTTGCCTGGGTTGGTCCGTGGATGGGTGACCATTTTTACATATCGAGTCTCCTCGGTGCCGGAAAACACGTTAAACCGAGAATCTTTGACAGTCGTTACGGGTCGTTTGAAGCCAAGGGGTATCGTATAGGCAGTCGCTCCGTGTAAAATACCGGTATTTAGCTGCATCCCGTTAGACTGGAAGCCAACCCCAACATAGTTGGGAAAAGGCCAAGCAGATTGATTGAATGGTTGAAAAGATTGCACTTCAAAGTTTTCTTATACGATTTTTAATTAGAAATACCGTCTGCATGAGTAAGTTGCAAGCTGTGAGGGGTTTCTAAGTAGACTCTAATTAGGCTTTTCTTCTCTGAATGAGTTGGGAATAGTTGAAAGTTAAAATAAATTAATAGTACTGGCATAGATGTTTGAAGTTCATAAAGTGTAGGTAGGCTTTTGTTTCTAGCAAGTTTACCTTCGTCAATGACACTTTATTTCTTTCCATAGCCCGCCATACTGCCATTCTTATAACCCAGAGTCTGTAATAAACTTTAATAAACGCGAGACGCGCGTCATTTAAGAGAAGATGAAAATCAAAGAAAAAATATCTCGCCGTATAAAGGCCGTTATAGGACGCCCGTCAAACAAACGCTTTTCTTAAGCAAAGCAGCGCCTAATTTCAATATCCGAACGGAACGTGGACCGTTCGGAAACTCTCCTTGGGGAATAAATTACTCCGTCTATTCAATATTTCATCAGGCCGAGAGGCCGACTCTGAATATTCAAAACTAGAGGAGACACGTAAAAGCACGCGCAAGCCATTTTTCGCGCCTATCATCTCGGTAACAAAACGCACTCGTAATTACCCCCTCCCCGCGACTGCCCCGCTACCCGCGGATACCCCACCTCACCCCCCCGCGCCAGGGAGAGGGGGCCGCCCAGTGACAATTATTGATCAAAAATTCTCTCTCTTCTTTCGCAAAAGAAAACTTGGACGGGTTATGTGTGAACCGGTATAGTTTGATATTTGTAATTAGATATTTTAATTATTTAATTTTTTTGTCAAGTTCTTCAGTCTTGCTTGTTGTAACTAATCATTATTGTTTTATGCAATCTTCAGTTTGTGGCTATCATAAACAAATTATCAACATTGAAAAACAACTACCTACTATCATAATTACTATGATTGTAGTGAGAATAGATAGTAAGCTGGACTTTAAACCGCAAAATAGTATTGAAAATACTTTCCTATGGTAACAACTAAATGTTCAAATAGAAATACAAATTTAAAAACACAAAAAGCTGGCAAAAAACTTACATAATAAAGAGTATTCTAATCTTGTCTGCAAGCAGCAACGTTCGTATTTATGAAAGATTAGATTTTCACAAATATAAGCATCGTCATCCCTCCAACAAATAGACTACAACTGATCTCACCATAAACACCAATATGAAGACCTTAGTCAAATCCACAAAAAAAAACTCATTTTTCCCATAAAAAAAAAATGTCAAGGATCAAGTCACCTCAGTCAGGGTACACGCGGCCGCCTCGGCATATTAATTGCACGCGGCGCTACCGGCGGGTGGTAAGACATGGGGAGGCGCGGCCGCGAGGTCAACCGTCGCCTTGCCATTGTTTTGTGCGTGCGACTGTACTTTCTAAGCTAACTATACATTTGTTCCCCGGTTTCTTAAATACAAAGTGGGGTAAAGAGTTTTGTTCATGTATATACTTTGTAATTTTGTATTGCATTTTCGTAATGGAAGAAAAACACGAGGTTTGGGAGGGTTGCTATGATTAAGTATTTATTAATCAGGATTAATTTTGAGTTTTTGGAAAATGTTGTCAGGAAAGTTTTGAGTATGAATGTGGATGGCTATACACGTAGAGGAAGACCAAAGAAACGATGGATGGACTGTGTGAAAGATGATATGGCTAGAAAGGGAGTGACTACCGAGATGACGACTAATAAAAGAAGAAAAAGATATGTTGCGCCGACCCCAAATAAATTGGGATAAGGGCAGGAGAATGATGATGATGAATTTTGAGTTTTTTTATTTAGGATACGTACGCCGAATTTTGCAGTTTTGAGCAATAAAGCAATTCGCCCATTACGAAATTTAAATAGTAAATTAAAACATTTCGGTAAGCCTCATAAAGTACTCAAAATGCCAGACTATCATTAAAACGAACTAAGAAAAAAGCAATCAGCCACATAGTCCTCACTTTCACAATAATTTAGGTAGACAAAATACTTTACATAATAAGTTAGCATAGTCAATAATGCAAGTCATTTAGTATATAAATAACTAGCTTCTGCCCGCGACTTCGTCCGCGGAAAATTGCGATATACTGTAACTGTTTAGGCAGTGCATACAAATAATTCTGTTTTCGGAGATATATCTTTCCGACTTGCTAGACGAAAATTGCGATAGCTCGGCTAATATGTATGATATAAATATAATTTATAGCCTATAGCACTCAGGAATAATGTAGCTTTCTATCAGTGAAATTTTTTTTGAAATTGGATCATTAGTTCCGGAGATTACCCCCTACATACAAACTTACAAATTTTACCTCTTTATAATATTAGTATAGATAAATAACCCACAGGAGTGCCATTCTGTAAAAATATCACCATGAAAACGTAGGTGAAGTGAGTTTAAAGTGAGCTGTCAATAGTGGCAATGTGCTAATGCTAGGGGCATTAGGTGGAACGACTGCTGACTACACCCTCACTTCAGTTTTCACGATAAGATTTCTTCTACCGACTTGACTGAAAGAGCATAAACACTTTACATTATAACTTTAACTTAAATATGCCTTTTAGAACATATCATTTAAGTTAAGATTATATTATACTAGCTTCTGCCCGCGGCTTCGCCCGCATAATATGTCGACAAATCATACACAAAACCCTTCCTCTTGAATCACTCTATCTATTAAAAAAAACCGCATCAAAATCCGTTGCGTAGTTTTAAAGATTTAAGCATACATAGGGATATAGGGACAGAGATAGCGACTTTGTTTTATACTATGTAGTGATAGTGATACAGAAGCAGTTCCAGAGCAAATGTTGGCGACATGAGCTTGAAGGGAATCACTAGCATCAGGTAGAATGTCAGCTCACTGCAAGCTCGCTTTGGGTAGCGGCTAGCTCACCGTCCTATCAGGACTACACCCGTGCTGAACGGCGTGGACGTGTTCCACGGGTGCCTCAAATAGATGTCAGCATTTGAAGCGACCCGTTAGGGCTGAAGCCTGCCGGGTAAGCGGGACTGTCCGAAAGGGTTGCCGCTACCCCGGAACATAAAGGGCTAAGGAAGGAACATGGATGGGTTTTAGTCAGTAAGAGTCTGACACTCCCTTCCGCTCCAGCGGGAGGAGTCATTTGATGATGAAAAAATAAAGGTCGATTTACCAACCCGGGCAAGCGTAGCTTAACCTGATAGATCGATCCGTGCGCCTGTTATGACTTAGTCACGTGTGCAAGTAACGTTACTTATTTCTGAACAGAAGTTATTTATGACTGAAACAAAATATTTTCATTTGTTTTCTTCTGAAATATTAGCCGAAAGAAATAGTTTTGTTTACCAAGAGCTACATAAACAAAACAGCTCAAACACTTTTATATCTGGGACATGTTTTTCTTCGGCTTTGGCAGACTTTTTCAACAAAAATCTTACTTTGTCGAACATTCTCAAAGTAAATAAATGAACAATGATAACGCCAGTAATGGTAGACTTAATACTGAACAAAGTCATCATCTGCCTAGCCTTTTCCCAACTATGTTGGGGTCGGCTTCCAGTCTAACCGGATGCAGCTGAATACCAGTATTTTACATAGAGCGAGTGCCTATCTGACCCTTCACAACCCAGTAACTGAGTAATACGATACCCCTTGGTAATACTGAACAAAGTAGCTAAAGTAAATTACTATGAAGGTATATATATAATAATGTTTATGTGGATACAGCAATCTTTGAGCCGATAGTCGTAACGGCCAGTGACATAATAGACAAGAGCCTCGACCAACACCTGAGGAGGCTCTCCTTAGGTGGCTGGCTCAGGGGCTTGATCCAAAAAGCGGTACTCCTGGACACGACACGCATAGTTAGGAGGTTCTTCACTTAGGAGCCCTGACCAGCTCGGACCATGATCCCGATACCGGTGGGCTACTTTTATGTTCTTAAATGTTTTATAATCATGTAGGTGAAGGAAAACATCGTAAGAAAACCAGCATGTCTGAGAAATATTTCTCAACAGCATGTGAAGCTAAGTCAGAGCCCCATGGGCAGCATAAATACTCTGACACCAGGTTAGTCACTAACCACACGAAAAGGAAGAAAGGAGAACATATTTAAAAATGTAAATAATATGTAAGTAAATGAAATAAAGAACATAATATTAATGTTTATTTATCCAACATAATACATTGACACAGGTTTATCACAGTGGTAGATATACTAGAGATACATAATTGACTATTTGAAACGGTCAAAAATAAAATATGTAATCACATAGAAAAAAGATCGCACGTCTTAAAAACTTCCTTCGCCGTAGATATAATTGTAAAATTGCATTTAATGCTAATGAGTATTCCATTGGATTCTAAAAATCTGTGACGTCATTTTGTTATATTTCATACAAATCACGTACAAATGCCGCGTTTTCACAGTTCATAAAAAGTAACGTTAAATATTGACTACCCTTTCAAATACCCAATTGTTTGTTCAAAAAACAAGTGACGACTTGTAATGGAATATTTAAATGGTCAGCCAGCCAGGCAGCTTTAACGAGCCTTTTGAAAAGTATTTCAAATATGTGCGTGTACAATATTTCATGTAAAAAAAACTAAATAGCTATTTGTAAGGTACTATAAATATAAAGAAATCCGAAACAAGAATTTCGTTAAGGCATAAAGTCATCATATCACCTTGTAATTCAAAAAGTTTTTATTACAACTCCCTCTTCTCAATAACTCGTCTTACCATAAGTTTCACTGCGGTCATAGACAAGAAAAAATAGGAATAAGTACGTATGCTCGTACATTTCGCTCACAGACTAATGTATTCATACTCCCATCCCAATCCGTGGAAGCGGATTGTTTTCGTCCAGAGCTGCACATTATGCAGGAGCTCTCCCGATGCAGTTCGCTGCATAAAGCAAATCGGAAAACCGATCGCTTCCTTCGATTTTCCGCGCCTCTGTCCATTATTGTGTTTGTGAGCGCACCACGTATGTAAATCATTCTATCCGCACACACAAACACAACCCATCTCCCTCACACGTACCCGAAAGGAGTAACACAGACAAGGACGGCAACAACCGAATTGGTGTTAATTTACAGTTGGCAATTATAATTTTCGTATTCATGTCCCTTTCTTGCGTTGAATTTTTTTGTTGTCCGTCTCTTTTGCTGCGGGGGGTTAAGATAAAGCGGTGAAGACGCGAGATATGTAGAATTTTTTAATAAAAACCGCGCTTCTGTGTGCGCTAAGTGATATGCCTTGTTCTTTTTAATTTCGTTGCGAATGCGAGCGCAGTCGGGATCATCTGTCTTGGTTTTTTTATTTCTCGGTGGCCGTGCCTCCACAAGGCGCGCTATAAAGATTTCGCATGGGATATGAATATTGATTGTTTCGTTGCGCACTAATGAAAGCTTGATTGGTGTGCGATGTTGATGTGTAATGAACCCGCTGGGGAATGGGGAAACGTAAAAGGTTTTTCGACGCGTTAGTTAGCGAGCTTTTTTATTGGAATGATTCTTTTAATTGTGAATGGCGGAGACTCAGCTGGGACTTAGCATTTATTTATAGTACCGTTTAAAATTATATACCGGAGCGGTTTTATTCACATAGTGAGTCTATTTTAACGATGAATTCTTCCTGAAGCTGTACTGAATCAGATTATCAGTTAACTGACCAATTTAATGTGAATAAATAATAAACAAACAGCATAATATACTTCCTAAGATCATAATGTACATTTAACTAACGAAAACGCAAGAAAACGAAAAAAAACTGCATGCTACACAATTTCGTAGCACGTACGTGCGCGTGCGCTGCTACGCCTGCGTAGGCGGCTACATGTGTGTAGAAGATTTCAACGCATGTACGTGCTACGTGCTACGAAAGGTGACCGACGACGTAGGCTTATGTTTATTAATCTTAGTTTTAATTTTAGGTTTTTAGACACATACATTCGTCTTAAGAAAGGTAAAAGATTTGTGTGCCAATTTTGAAGGCTTATAGTATATATCATCATAGATAGAGTTAAAGGATTCCGTATCCGTTTAGTTAAAAAAACATCTAGGATATTCAGGATGTACATATTCAATTTTAGGATAGGATATGTCTCCAGTCAGTGGTAAACGGTTCGTAACTATTCAGGAATTAAAAAACATGCATACTCCGTCGGGCAAGTAATTAAGGCTTGAAGTAAGCTTGCACTTGAGATATATTTATTATCTGACTTTCAAAGAGTTTTATATTTCCACAAGATATACATAGCTTTTAGGTAGCATATGTCAGTTTTATTTCTTTGTCATCATTATCATTGACAAAATGTCACTTTATTTAAGTCCTTTTGTTTCCTAATTACCCTTTTGCGATGGAGATGGATTGCTGGTACCTATGTCATTTTACACGGAGCTCCAGAGGCCTAAAACGGCACCTTGCCAAATTCTATTTTATATTATAGACACTCTGCTTATTTTTCAACCATTCTACTAGTTTCTACTTATTTACTAACACAACCAATACTCAATGTAGGGTAAGACCATGGGGTCTGAGTGCCCACTATGTTTTTCACGACATCGCCAAGCGGTTGGTCGACACTACGTAACCAGAGGGCGAATTTTTTGATGCCCTTTGATTTATTTTTGATTTTCCTTTCCGTTTTATACGTAGTTATTATTAATATTAAAAAATCTTTGTAGGTATGTAAATATTAAGTGATTAAATTTAAAACAGTTGAATAATACCTACTAAATACTAAATTTCTGTTGCAGTTCGCAATTTAGACTTAGGTGGTAGACCCCATCGCGCACAGCCAAAGAAAATTTTGTAGAGATGGGGACTCATCAATTATCTTGGGGCCGATTTTTAATCGCCAGATAACTTTTATATGAAGAATAAAATGGGGAGCTTGACATATTTTCTAAGCAAAAGCTGCCAAAATGCCAGTTTTATCCTTCCAATAAAAATTTACTTTTGATAATTCTGCCGTTAATCTAAATTATTCCATAAAAATATTTGTTTATTTTATATGAGTTTTAAGGATTTATCATTTAACCTATTTATTGACCAGCGCCCAGCTCAAAAAACTACAAATAAATATCTTCGACGAATAGGGTCTTGCAATGACGTAAAAACGCCAAACTGAACATAAATTCTCAGTCGTAAAAACACGAATCAGGCGGCACGGGCCCGAAAAGATTTGCCGTATTAATCCGACTGAGGCGATTAAAAAGTTAAATATTCGTTGACACTGTAATAACATTCGCTTATCAACTGGATAGAGTGAGAGGACATATTTTCTCCGCGACACTGGTGAATTAACAAAACAAGACGAAACATTTAATTTATTAAAAGCCTGCACCCAAGTAGACATGAAAGCCAGTTCATCATTACATAGATTTTCTATATACAGATATAATAATAAATAAGAAGAACTTTGTTCCTTGTAAGAAAGTTCATAATGAAAGCATAATTTAGTTTTAACTTCAGCACGCGCCTCCAAAATGAAGCCCTTCAAGCCTTTACGAAGTAAAAATTAAATTTTAGATCGTGTTCCGGACCTTAATTTCTCATTAAAATTCTGTTTATTATGGGTATAAAGTATAGGCTGGTTTGGACTATGAATTTGACCAGCATTTAAGTCTGACAGCCAGTCTTACCAAGGGGTATCATGTCTACCAGTTACCGGGTTGTGAAAGCAGTGATAGCCTAGTGGTGTGACCGTCGGACTGCCAAGTTCGAACCCAAGACACCTCTGATATTTCCGCTACATGTGCGTATTTTATAATTATCACTTGCTTAAAAATCTCGGAAGGAAAACATCGCGAGGAAACCATGGCATGCCTGAGAGATATTTCTCAACAGCATGTGAAGCTAAGTCAGAGGCCCATGGGCAGCATAAAAACTCAAACACCAGGTTAGTCATAACCACACGAAAAATAAAGAAAGACTGGGATGCGGAGGTGAGATAGGCAGTCGCTTCATGCAAAATACTGGTATTCAGTTGCATCTGGTTAGACTGGATGCCGACGCCAACATAATTGGGAAAAGGCTAGGTAGATTGATTCATCCTTACAATATTAACTAATCAATATAATACCTCCTGATATTTATTTCGAATCTGGGTTTATTAACTTGTACTCCATGTCCTAATCAAAAAAGACGTCCGCGCGTGCACACGATTGACGCGATAATTTGTGTGTATTTTAACGTACAAACGCGTCTTGATTCAGTGCGAGTATGTCATATTCATTTAACTTTTTAAACGACACAGTATATACACACGCTCCAAATTTATTTCTTCTTGATATCATGAATTGCTCAATATCCATGGTGTCTTTTAATTTTTTTCATGTCATTAAATACGTACGAGAGCTTAATTTTTTAAGATATCTATATAAACACAAAAGTAATGATTTAATTGTTTATTTCGTGTTGTAGTGTTGTTGCCATTGCCACATATTTGTGTCGGGCATGCGCTTGCTTGTCACGTTTATGTGACAATGGCGTTCAAAAGGTAAAAAGAGTGAAATCGCGCGACTATTGCTTTCAGTTAGGGCACGGTGCGAAAAAAAAAACGATTTTATGTAATAGAAAAGCGAACCATTAAGTTGGTTACAAGTATATAAATTACAATGACATAAGTACCAATAAACACTGGCGACAAATGGTGATAACAAATGCTAGTTTTTTGTTTTTTACCTTTTCACGCCTTAACTACTGAATACTACTAATCATGAAATTTTGCATATACGTTGTGGTTAAAAACGGACATCATATGGGACCATTCGTCCCGAAAAAAAATACTGTTCCAGTAGAAAACTACAATAACGGTCTTTTAATAATAGATGGCGCCACATGTCTTTGGAATCATGATTGATTTATATTTATTACTAGCAGAGTACAACCCGAAATGATTGTCAAATTCTAAATGATCTCCAGTGAAACCACGGGTAAAAGATAGTTATTCATAAATTAAACTCATACACTTACCACATTCTCACCAATTCGTGACGTAACTAATCCTGTATGTCGGATCACCTATCGGGGCGGAACGCATCTGTGTGATGACGCTGCTGTTCAGCTCACCCCCCAGCAGCCGCGCGTGAAGGAACGACCGAGATTGGAAATGGTTTAACACTACTTTGTAAACACACAATGGAATTCATACCTTGGTACTCAAAGATAGAGTTCGAAATTGCGTGAGATGAACTGTAAAGTCGACGAGTTGGCTGTCATTGAAATTTCAAACTTAACGTTTTAATAATTGAATTGATTTTAGGTTGATACAAAGTGTGTAAGTGTGAAGAATGGTCAGTGTATTTAAAAGCATCGTTCTGGTCTGCGTGCTCCGAGTCGAATCGTCTTCCGGCGTCAGACGTGATTTCTTGAAGAAAGTCGAATCAATGGACGCAGTGGACATTGGCCTCCCGATTGTGTTCGGAATTTGTCCACAAAGCCAGCGGGGAGGCGAGCTGAATGAGTCTGTTGCACGTAACGGTTATTGTAAATTGATAAAGAAGATTCTAGAGGACTATAGACAGTCAATAAGACCTCTACATGGACACATCAGTATGGATATGTTCTGACTAAGGCTTTCATTCAAAGTGTAAATTTTGTTTAAAAGAGTGTCTGTGGAGTTTCTGGCCCGTTCTTCTCCTATCTACTGCTTTTGAATAGGCAACTAGCTTCATCTTTCCGACAAACCGACCCCTTGACAATTCAAAAGTACCTGTAATTGGTTTATTTGAAATAAAAGCTTTGAGTTTGAATTATGAAACTTTTAAAGCAAAGAAGCATTTATTATAATACAATCAATCACTTATATGTATAATGTGATTTGAGTCATAGAAGCTAGTAACTTCTAGCTAGGGCATTATGAATGGATTAGGATTTATTAACTAATAGTCTGCTGTTGAAGCTACCAGCCCGGAGCCCGGGTTTGGGCCCGGTTGGTGGCAACAGGCTCGCCCCCTATTACAAGGGACTTAAACATAACTGGTTTGGGTGTACTATTCATAGGTACACCTCTCTCCACACCATAGGGGTAACAAGGCATGATGATCTGTCATTTTATGTAGTTCACTGCGATGGGCAGTTGTTTATTTTGGTTGTGCAAATAAATTCTCACCTAAAATGAAAAACGCTACTTTTATGACCACCCCTTGTTAGTCTACTCCGGTGAATGGAAGCTTCGGTACCTTGGAGACGAAAATTGAGCGTAATAGGTTTCTATTGATACTCTCATAATCCTTACATCCGGGTCTGGAAATTAGGAAAAACTATGTGTTGGACGATGATTCATACTACTCGTACGACCTGCGCTGCTGGGGAGTTTGTTGCGCTACTTCTTCTTCCAAGCTAAAGTAAGGAACATGGATGGGTTTTAGTCAGTAAGAGTCTGACACTCCCTTCCGCTCTACCCAGAGCTGGAGGGGCCATTTGATGATTACGCACCATCATAAAAAAAAATCTAAAGCACTAGCAAGTGGTGAAGGAGATTTTGGAGGAATGTCTTATGTAATTTTTACGTTCAAAAAGTACTATCTTTCGGCCTAGTTTAAACAACAGACTTTTGATTTGACCATGTATCTTTCAGTTTTTCAGCTGTATATTTTTACAGTATAGCTCAAATCAGAACGGAATTTCGAAAGTTCTCTATAGGAAACCACCAATATGGAGCCGTGCATTCAACTTCAGACGTTTCATATGTGCTCACGTAGGCTAATGTGAAACTAGCATTTTGCCCGCAACTTCGTCCGCGTGGGTATTTTTTAAATAGCCTATATGACACTCAGGGATAACGAAGCTTTCCACTATCAAATCTGATCCGAAGATATTGTACATACAAACTTAAAACTCACAAAAAAAATGCGCTTTATAATATTAGTAGGTAAATCAGCAGATAGCACCGATTGTTTTGATGATTCTGTCACATTGTTGAAAAAACTGAAAACTAGGTAATACAATTACCATCAAATTAGATTTGTAACTTAGTGCTAAAATTAAAAATATCCAAATAATAAAACAACTGTTTCGCATATAAAACAAAAAAACATGTAGACGTCAAAATTCATTTGTTTTTAGAACATCCTCCAGGGTTCGTCGGTTCCATTTTTAAAAGTGCAAAGTGCCAGTAACCTCGGTCCTCCTTTAATTTCAATAGTGGGGTCACGTTCAAGGTCACCGCCCGCGAGGGGACACTTCACGATCAGCTGATATTTTTTATTATAATATTTGCCGCGTTTTTGGGCAAGTTTCTCAAAAGGAAAAACGGAACACTTAAAGGACCGCTTTGTTGCCCGTCTGTCTGTCTGTCAAGAACTTTTTCTCAGGAATGCGTTGGGGTATCAATTTGAAACCAATATCAAAATACGTAGGTCTACGTTCTCTTGAAGATATAAAAAAACAAACTTCGAAATCAACCTTACATATTTATTTTCACTGTACCCAACGGAAAACAGATCGGAGCTGCGCTCAAGCCGTGCCTTTATTTCATTGTTCATATAGTATTTTGAATCTTTTCAAGAAAATTAAACTTGTGTAGTGTTTACAAGAAGTTAGAACGCTAGGCGCTAAACGAAAACAATACACATGCGACAGCGCACGAAACGATGCGATGCCCACGCAAGGGGTTTAGGTAGGTACATAAATAGCGAGCTATGTAAATAAATAGCGCAAAACTATTACATAAACAGTTACCAATAAATTATGTAACCGCTACCTCCCAAGCCAAATGTTCCTAAATCATAACGAGCGAACTTCGAAACTTTTTAACATTCGCAACTCGAAACTACCAGTTGCATCCCAAGTTTAGGGGCTCGATAAAAGTAGCAATAAACCACGAGCGTGGGCAGAGGGCAGCTAGGGGGCCGCAGGGGGCGCGGGGGAGGGGGTGCCGGTCATCTCCCCCTTTTTATCTCCGCAAGTCAAGGGCGCGTGGGGCAGGTTCGGCCGGCCGCCGGCTATTGACATTCTGTTTTCAAATTTACCTACTTTTTTTCCATTGTCCGTAACTTTTTAATATGGCGGGGTCGACGAACCGAATGGCCAGTGCGGCCTATTGCGTAATCCGTTTTGTAATGTTGCCGTTTTAACGAATCTTGTTTTGTTTTTAATTGACCGTTTAGAATATTGACAGTTTTACGTCATTTATTTTTTTTGTTTGCATTTTTTAGGTTGGTCAAGTTTTAATCGATTTGATGATTTTTATTTGTTTAACAGCGGGGGACACCAAACAAGAAGAAGTGGTTGGATTTATTAAGGGGAGACCCATTGGCTCACATAATCAATGGTTACCCAATAATTGCCCATACCTGTCGGCAAAACTACAAAGTAATATCAGCAAATGACCATTAGGCTAATAACAATTGAAACAAATAAGTCATAAGGGTAATTAGCTTAGACATTAACACATTGCAATTTTGGCACCATGTTATAATTAACTTAATATGGTATTAAGTAATATCGGCAAACTTAAAAGAACGTGATGAGACACTATTAGGATTTCTATGCATAGGTTTTGCAACGTTTTATTCGGAAAAGTAACCTGCGGTCTTCATGTGGTTAGTGACTAACCTGGTGTCAGAGTTTTTATGCTACCCATGGGCCTCTGACTTAGCTTCACATGCCGTTGATAAATATCTTTCACACATGCTGGTATCCTCACGATGTTTTCCGATTTTTAAGCAAGTGATAATTTATACAATACGCACATGAATCCGTAAATTCAGAGGTGTGTGCCTTTTTTTTGAGTGTGGGTAATATCATCCATTGACTTCTCCCGCTCTGGGTGAAGCGGAAGGGAGTGTCAGACTTTTACTGACTAAAACCCATCCATGTTCCTGCCTTAGTCCTTTATGTTCCGGAGTAGCGGTAACCCTTTCGGACAATCCCGCTTACCCGACAGAATTGGCCCTAACGGGCTTCTTCATATACTGACATCTCTTTGAGGCCCGCGTGGAACATGTACGCGCCGTCCGGCACGGGCCTGGTCCTGACCGGACGGTGAGCTACCCATTACTCACCGGCCGCAGGTCCGGGAGAGGTGTGCCTTGGGTTTGAACTCGAGATCTATGACTTGGCAGTCCGACGGTCACACCACTAGCTATCACTGCTGCCTAACCTGTGGTAAAGATTCCTTTTGATGTAACCATACTGTAATACACATATATAACCCCACACTTTCTTCTCCCATGCATGACCACCTACTACAATCCTTACTGTTTTTGCTGAATGAACATTCATACATCTGGTCATACACAGGAGGAGCTCGTGGCTAAGTTATAACAGCCGCACAGGTCGATCCATCAGGTTCAGCTACGCTTGCCGGGTTTGGCCGTGGATGGGTGACCATCTTTACATACTGAGACTCCTCCGGGCAAAGGAAAGCACGTTAAGCCGTTGGTACCGGCTGTCGTTTGTGCATTTTTGACAGTCCTTACGGGTCGTCAGAAGCCAGAAAGTCTTTCATCTAGTTTAAGGGGTTTCGTGTTACCTAGTTACTGACTGGGTTGTGGAGGTCAGATAGGCAGTCGCTCCATGTAAAACACTGGTATTCAGCTGCACCCGGTTAGACTGGCAGCCGACCCCAACATTGCTGGGAAAAGGCTAGGCAGATAAGACATCTGGTCATACACGCACGCCCGTTGCGACCTTTCTGAAGACCGATACTGTGAGTTAGTCTGTTTATGTGTGTTACTTCTTCACGCTCAAACAGCTGACCGGATCTGTATAAAATTTGGCACACATATAGTTTATAACCTGGATTAACACATAGAATACTTTTTATACCAGGAAAATTGACGGTTCCCTTGGGATAATTTCCAACATCCACACGGGTGAATCCTCTGTCAGAAGCTAGTCGCTAACAAAAGTCACTGTATATGTCCATTCAGAGGGTGTTTTCTTCAACTGTTTAGACAAAATATAATAATTAATTACTATTCAATGTTATCCATCTCAAAACCATTGGCCTCAAAGGTGTCAAATCAGGTAAGGTAACAAATGATGTTCCTATGAATTTTACAAATCGTTCTCTATACAAAAGGAACTACTATTTTCGAGCAGTGCTTACCATCACAACTTTTTAGGGTTCCGTATGTTTGAATGAAAAAATAGAGCCCTTATAGGATCACTAGTGTGTCTGACACTGCTAGTCTGTTCGTCTGTCACAGCTATTTTCCAACTGACTTGAATGGATCGATTAGGTTGAAATTTTGGTACGCATTATTTATTTCTGTAACCTAAACACTGACGAACGAGTTATATTTAAATAAATAAATTTTATTGACAGGGGTAACTTTTTGAAGACAAATAAAATTTTAAAAGAGTTTTGCACACTGTACTGTGTGACACAGTACAGTGTGCAAAACTCTTTTAAAATTCTGTGTCACATCAAATGAAAGAGCTTGCTGTGAGGGCCACAAGCCTATTTTATAAGTATAAAACAAATGTATTTAAAATAAAATAAAAAATGAAAATGGACCAGTCCCCCTTATCTCTAAAACTACAATGTTAAATTTGCTCTTGGAATAAATTCATCTCAACTACGGAACCCTTCATTGTTCGTGGTCTGACACACACTTGACCGATTTCTTTATATCTAATACCTATTCAGAATCTAAAGTGTCAAGAGCTAAGATAATAAACGTCAAGTTCACAAAACTTAATTAAGTTTATATTAAGAGATTAACAGCGTTAAAGCCGTGTACAAAACATATAGTATCTAATGTCGAGTGTTCGTTATGATCGGTCGAGATGCGAGCGCGATATCTGTCATCTTACACAACTTAATATCACCAGTACTATCGATATAATACCATCTGTTGCGGGTAAACTATGGGCTTAGCAATTGGACAGTTTGGGAAATTACTGAGTGTAAGGAAAGTGGCTTAAAGTGACGTTTAGTTAGGATTTTGTAGCTTAGACTTAAAGCATTTCACATTCTTAACCCATTAGATGTTCGCCTATTAGATGCCGTTTGCTTATAAGGGGTTATATTTTTTATTGTCGTTTCGAGAGAATTTTCTTATGAACCTATGGGGTTCATACGGCATTTGAGGGGTTTATACGCGTAAACACACTTAGTATTTGTTAAGTAGATAAAAAGAGCCATATCATTTATTTAACCACAATTTTTTTAAATGAGAATCTTGAAATTATCTTCCAATAACAGTTTCCTATAGGATTTTTAGTTCTAAACGGATTTCGTTTAATTAAGAATAATCAAGTACTAACAATTTAAAACACACAGCATAATAACTTGGCAGGAGCTAAGATCCAAAATGGCGACGGAAAAGGAGGAAAGACGCAAGAACTTCGAAATCACATCTAATGCGAATCTAATTAGAAACTTATAGTTGTGGGATCTGGTCATATCACAAACTGTAACTGTTTCGACTTCATCCGCAACATATCGATATATCGACGGGCACACAAAAACTCCGAAATGTTTGAGTGACAGGACCGCCGTAGAAAAACGATGTCGATAATCGATAGTGCAACAAAGCACCCGCCGGCCCATCTCTATTGACAGGACGGCTAGAGCGTGTGCTACGTGTGAATGCTATCGATAATATCGAGATGTGTTCATGTCGATAGCTTGACCATTACGTGCACGTAAAAATATCTTGGGAACCGAAATGAGACCGATATAATCGATCGATACGGTTAGTGAGGTGTATGAGCCGGGAAATACTCGCGATTGTTACGGTTTTTTTTACTTTTTCATCACTAAAATTAACTATAGTTTAAGTACTGAAACAGTAATAATTATAGAATTTTCATATGTATATGCATGCTTGTTTATAAAAGAAGTAGGTATCTTTTGAAGTCTGCGAAAAAGTTAGTGGAAAAACTTACAACCAAAGAAATAAAAAAGACATTTTGACAAGTTTTCAACAAGCTTTATTTGAGGAACAATTCAGATTCATAAAAGCACAAGAAAAACATACCAGCTATTCAAACGACTTTTCTCCCAACAAAAGAGAACACTATCAAAAAGGTTACAAAACAGAAGTCTCAATTACAAGTGGCCAGTAACATCGGAGCGCAAAACTACCAGAAACAAAGTAAACAGATCGCTCGCTACCACAAAAAAGATAGTCCTCCACAATGCGACAGACAAAACGTGTTCGTTGACCTCCACAGCGGCGCGTGCGACGGACAGACAGATGTGCCAGTCACTTCATAATCATAATGGCGGATAAAATACAAAGCCAAATCAAATCTATGAGATATCTCGACAGGATTACGTTACAAGTTTTAACTACAATTTTTGTTACTGTTAACTCCACGCAGCCGAGTAATGAACTTGAATCTGATCAAACACTCCAAGACATACTTTAACGTTACGTGAAGAGGTCCTTATGAAACGTAAACATGCTTGGTGACAAGCTAAGAACGAAGAGAAATGAAAATCAATTTAGAAATCGCGCGACGCAATCGAGACGACGATTGACGATTTCGTCGCGGATGGTGGGCGTGTGTAGTCGATGAAAAAAACATATCACTCCCACTCCGACCGGTTACACAACAACAATTTTAACGAAGCGCTAATGATGATAATATGAACTCTTTAACCAACAGAATAAGAGTCACGGTGCACGAACAGTTACGATTGCAGATTCGCACTGGCCACACCACGCCTCGACACCCGTCATTGGCAGAAATAAAAACGGCGACCACGCGTAACTCGTCACGTCTCGCCGGACAGTGAAATCGTGCGACCGGTGACAATGTGTCACTTTGCCAATTCACCGAGAGCCGCCCTGCCCCTGCAACTGTTCCAAGCGCAGGTGTCGACACAAGGGTTGCGAACCCCGCCAGGGGCCAGTTAAAGCTGGACGCGTTATTGAGTACCGCATTCGTGCCGTTGCGTCGCCGTGCCTTATGAAATGACAGTTGAAGCTTCAATGCGCAGACGTTTCCCCGCAAAAGGAAATTTCATCGATCACGCTCACAAATTGCTACGTAACTATCGAGATGTAAATCGCTTATGGCTACCGTTATTTTGAAAAATCGATTCTTTATAATCGATTCGTCACAGTTGCGTTCCGTTTACGCAGTGGACTGTCCCACGGTCGGGCTGTGTGCGACAAAGCTTCAAGGCGACACAGTGCGACGCTGTAACCCGTGTGACTGCACCGTGTCGACCTATCGTGCCACTACGAAATAATCGACTGTAAAATCGTATTTGAAGGACCATTAACAATTGCCACACACTATCTTAGGAATTGCTGAATGTTTTTTGTTTAATATATTTCATAGGATTAAAAACCTTATAAGCCAGCAGTGTTGCGACATTGATTGCTGTTAACAAGGTCCTCAGGTCTCAACTTTCAACAGGTATTTGAGAGAAAACTAGTGGATTTGTAATCCGTTCGTAGCGGATAACTGTACCTAGTAACTCCAAAATTGTAAAATTACCGATTAAATCGAAGTGACCTGAAAAAGGTTGTTAGGAATTGAATGAATGAATCACGGAAACCAGTGAAGAGTGGGTTTGGAAAATATGGTATAGTGATTAATACCACACGACCTGCCACGAGAGTTGCTCGTGGCTAAAAAATAACAGCCCCACGGGTCGATCCACCAAGTTAAGCAACGCTTGCCGAAGTTGGTCTGTGGATGGGTGACCATCTTTACATACCGAGACTACTCTGTGGCTCGGACGTTACGATCCGAGCCGGTAATTCTGACAACCGGGCTTACCAGGGAGTATCAACTTTCCCAGTTACTGGTATGTGGAGGTCAAATAGGCAGTCGCTTCATGTAAAATACTGGTATTCAGCTGCATCTGATTAGGCTGGAAGCTGACACCAACATATTTGGGAAAAGGTTAGTCAGATTGGTTTTATTAGACACAGGAGCGGCAAGTCGATCCATCAAGTTAAGCTACGCTTACCAGGGTTGGCCGTGGATGGGTGACCATCTTTACATACTGGGACTCCTCCGTGGCTCGGAAAGCACGTTAAGCCACAGCCACAGATGCTCAAATGCCACTTTGACAGTCGTTCAATTTCACTCTGTATAAAATTATCATAATCCCAAATCGTGTTCATAAAACCCTTGTAACTTCAAAACGCATGCAAACTTCTAAATCTAATCCACTACAAACTTTTACCAAATATTTACATAAATAAACTAACATTTAACACCTATTATTTAAAACTCCTACTAACTGTCAAGCCTAATATGTAAACCATCGTAAAACTAAGTTTCAGTCGTAAAAAGTATTGCAATCAAACGTTAACTTTTTCATGTATTCACTGAGCAAAGCGATATGATGAAATGACTCACATATTTATACAAAAACAGTCTTTATGACCTTATCGATTTGTGTTTATAACTTCATTACATATTAGAGTAGTTAATAAGGTCTATATTGCCGTGAACCGTGTCATTAGTTTGTGCTGGGTAAACATTAGCAGTCATACAGGCATACATGAAGACAGCCGGCAATTATACAGGGTGGGCAGAGTACGGCCTGGCACCGAACTGCCCGAATTTGCGCCGTTTACACTGTATACAGGTTGTTTTTTTTATAATTAGTCGAAAAATATTTACTATGAAAATGGCATTCATTTTTAGCTGTTTATTAAAAAAAAAAACATTTTACTGAAACTACAATAATATCATTGACAAAGAAAATTGAGATAACTTACGGAACAAAAAGAACATTGATTACTACTGTAAAATCCTGCCAAATGTACAACCTGCATAGGTTAATTAAGTTATTAAACAAACAAACCTACATCCACGACCCAAAATGACCCAATTATTTCTCAACACTCCAAAACCCACAATAAACTGAGCTATTAATTATAACCGCCCGTATAATTGCAATCACCCTATAAAGAGTTAATATGAAAGCTTATTCATTTGCATTTGTCGTGGCAAGCACGTGTGGCGGCTCGCGTGCCGGCGATGTATTACGAAAAACGAATATTGCACGTACATCCTGTATATACGATACTGAATATTTGACGCAGACATGCAAGTAGGCATAATATTGGGATATACAAAAAGCTATAATAGCCTAGTGGTGTGACCGTCGGACTGCCAAGTCATAGGTCTTGAGTTCGAACCCAAGGCACGCACCTCTGATTTTACTGATTCATGGGCGTGTTGTACAATTATCACTGGTTAAAAATCGGTGAAGGAAAACATCGTGAGGAAACCTCGCATGCCTGAGAGATATTTCTCAATAGTGTGTGGAGCTAAGTCAGAGGCCCATGGGGAGGAAAAAAACTCTGACACCAGGTTAGTCACTAACCGCACGAAAAAGATAATGCAAGAAATGTTCAGAAACTTACAACGCATTTACCGTTCTACATCGTTCTCATATGTACCTATAGTAATAATATGAATAATGTAACCAATTTTTGTAACCACAAGAAACTCCGTGGAGTCTCTTTTAAACTTTTGTTTATCTCCACAGGCTTTGGAATGGGCTTCTAGCTTAATTTTTCTAACTGACCGACCCTATGACCATTCAAAAGAGCCCGTGTTTTTTTTTTAATAAATGGTTTGAGTTTTGTTACAATGTAACTGAACTCAATAAGCACTTCATAACCCCATTCAAGAGCTATCAGTGTCAAATTTTGATCTCATCTTATTCGTAACGTTTCTGTTAATTAAAATCATGCTTAGACCACACTATAGAAGTCAGAACTTCCAACTGGGGCCGCTTATATGCAATTCAGCATCTCCGCAGAGTGCGCAAAATGAAGTAACACTTTAAAAGGTGACCCTTCTAGCTTCCACCAAACTTAATCTATACCCCAAAAGCGATTGTAGAGCTGTACGAGTCAATGTATCACCCTTAATGAATCAGAACCGAAACAATCGGGTAACTCGCTCATTAATTGTGTGATCGATATCATGCTTGGTACCGAGCTTGTGATACCGTATGATATATGACACTTTTGGTAGGAATACGACCTTTGTGGACGTATTTGTGTGTGAGTTACCAAAAAAAGTTCCATAGCAAAAACATTCTTCACTTCAAAATTCGAATTGCAAATCTACATACTGCCGGATAGATTTGATTGGTCGTAATTCGAATTTGGAAATGGAATGTTTTTATTTTTGAACTTTTTTTATGGTATCCGATTTCATTTATCGCCATAACTAGAGGAAAATTCTTTCCTTCTTCGTATGGTTAGTGACTAACCTGGTGTCGGAGTTTTATGCTGCCAATTGGCCTTTGACTTAGCTTCACATGCTGAGAAATATCTCTCCGGCAGCCGGTTTCCTCGCGATGCTTTCCTTGACCGTTTTTTAAGCAAGTGATATTATATAATACGCACATGAATCCGTAAAGTCAGAGGGGCGTGCTTTGGGCTCGAACTCGAGACCTAAGAATTGGAAATCAAAATGAAATTAACACATGCGTTGAAACTTTAGTATTATTATTATTTTCAGTAGAAAGTAGTAAGAAAAGTATATTATGTAGTAGAATTAACTGAAAAGCCCTATTTCTGAGCAGTTCTCGTTTCGAATTACTATAGCTACTTTGAAGATCAGGGACCTTCACAGAGAGGGCTCAGTGGTAGAGCTTGTGTGTTTTGTGTTGTCGGGATTTCCTAAGCTATAAATGCAAACACACACTTAGCGGATAACCAATTATATATTACATTGCACCGCCAAGCCCCGCGGCTAAAGACAGAGTCTGTTCACTTTTGCAAAAAACCTATCAAACTATTCTATTCATAATTCAAAAGTTCGAATGCTGTCAGATTATTACCAGCCATGTTCAAATTAAGGTTTCACTCAGGCTCTACAGTACACCTCTGCCTTAACCTTCTGAGAATACAAGCTTGATGCTATGTTATTAGCACTAGAGAAAAAAAAATTACATGTTATCTCTACCTGCAAGTTGAAACATGACTGTTTAAGGGTATTAAATTACCATACAATAATAACATTGCCAGCCCGCCACTTTCACCATAAAAATCACACACATTCTTTGGGAAGAGCATTTAAAACAAATTACTCTGTTACTTATGAGCCCCTTTCGGAGTCAATTGTTTGGACAGGTACAGTCGCAGCAATAAACATTACTAACGTGAATATTGTCTGTCCGTCTGTCGGCACGTTTGTACGAAACATGTTACCGGGATATTCCGATAACGTATTTATTTTTAAACAATGGACTTTTTAGAAGGGAAGGATAGTTAGTGAAAAAATTATACTGTAGATACAAAAGAAATGTGACTTTACGTGATGTATACATGCGTGTTGTAAACGATTGTTTTGAAAAAGTTTTTTTTTTGAGGATTTACTCTGGTTTATAGAATTCATTTTTATGACGCCTCTTTTTGACCAGAATTTGATAGAATATGTCTGAAACGTTAGTAAAAAAAAGCGGCCAAGTGCACATGAAGTTCACGCATACGAATGGTGTCTTACCGCGTACAATATTTAGCACAAAACGCATCTGTCATTGGGCTGTATCCTTTGAACCGTAATTTGTAGACTTGAAACTTTCACAAAGTAACTATGGGCGCTATAAGAGCAAATAAAATAAAAATGAAAAATCAAAGTGAGACCCCGTAAAAGAAACGTTTTTTTCCGGGGTATTTTGCGCTCAGACAGCAGAGTCTTAGTAATGTGTCTTTATTACTAAGGTCTGTCTAGGCACTGGTATGGTCAGCCGGAGGTTGTGGAAGGATCTAATGATCCCGCAACCTGTGGCGCAGGAGAGAGAGAACACCGTGATGGTTTCTAGTCAGTAAGAGTCTGACAGACCTCTTCCCCCTCAGGGCGTAGGACATCCATGAGGATGAAAAAGAGTAAAACATTTTAAAAGACTAACGGTGGAGTTTCTTGCCCATTCTTCGCCATACGAAACTATCTTTTGGAAGGGGCGACTAGAATCAATTCTATTTCTTGTTCATTTTGACGTTCAAAAGTGCCTTTCTTGTGCCTATTTGAAGTAAATGGTTTAACTTTGACTTTGATATTCCACTAAAAAAAAAAGGTACTGGTCGGTACAGAACCTTAAAAACAGTGCTGTTACGTACTACATTATTTAATTATTACGCAGAAACCTAATCTTGGACTTCTTCTAAAAACTAAAAAAAACTGGTGTTAATAATAACACCCTAATTGCTTACCCTATTTGCAAACTTTACCACCCCTTTGTTCACTCCATTCCCCTTCACGCTATATTTTTCCCTTACACGTCAGCAACACAAGAAACTTCTAAAAAAAAACTTACAAAATCACACAAACTTCTCAACATTCCTTCCCTATCCAGGAAAAGAAATCTTTCTATTTTTAAAGAACAAACACTCTAAATTTGCACATAAATAAACACGAGCAATCCGCCTTTATCCAATTATTTTGAGGTCAGCTTCCTGTCTAGCCGTATACAGCTGAATACCAGTATTTTACATGGAGCGATTTGCTATCTGACTTCAACAACCCAGTTACTGGGTAACACCCTTGTTAAGATTGTCAGACTTTTGGGCTTCTGACGACCCTTAACGACTGTCAAAGATCTACGAATGACAGCGGGAACCAACGGCTTAACGTGCTTTCCAAGAAACGGAGGTCTCTCGATATGTAATGGGCAGTCACCCATCCACGAACCGACCGCGGCAAGCGTAGCTTTTTGCATCGATCGACTAGTGAAGCTATTATTATTTAGCCACGAGCCCTTGCCTTCGAGTAACATAAATAAACGCGACACGTAATAAAGAAGTCGATATAGAGCAGTTATTCATGTTAATTATTGTTCACAACCCACAATCTCTTGTTAATACAAAATGAACATGTTTTGTGAGCGACTGTACCCAGTGTACGCCCACTCGTGACAAATAACGGCCTATTTCAGGCCATTTTAAAAATAGGTGAAGAAAGTTTTGTGAGCGAGGAAATGTTTATTTTTTTTGTTGGGTCTGGTTTAAGGATATCGGACACCTTAGCCTTGTATGTAGGTGTGAGGAATTTCACGGGGAATTTACGTAAAGTAATTTTTAAAGGTCACCTTTTTATTGCGAAGTGAGGAATATAAATATAGAAAACATATCGCAATCGTTCTTAAAGCTGTATAATATACATTATTAGCTTATTCCCGTGGCTTTTCCAGCGAGGAGGTTGATCAAAATCATATAAAAACCTTTTCCATGAGCCAATACATGTACGTCACTAGGCAGCACGACACGGCACAGCACGGCAAAGCATTTGGGTGGCCATGTCGAAGCCTCCCGCGGCACACTGCATTAAGTTCAAATCCCTTTGTGACGATATCAATGAAACATGAGTGTTAATTATATGAAAATACGATTCAAAATATTTTCCTCTTACCAATCCTTTGCCGTGCCATGCCGCACCGTGCCGCCTGGTAAGCCTTGAGGTAGTCAATTCCGTTGGTATTATATTGTAGACTTTGACTTTAAGCGGTACTCACCACAGAGAATTGAATACAACCATGGAGGCCGTCGACCTGTTTTCTTTAAATTATAAAAAAACTAACGTTAATTTTTTTTCAATCCTAAGGATCCAGGAAACCTTCTCCACTTCCCTTCATCACCACAACCACTCAAACTCCTCAACTTCTTTATCGGAGCACCATCAATTAATCACGAAGGGCCAACCAATTACTGGCAACATTAACCGGGGGTTAACTATAGTTAATCGCACTTAACCGTAGTTTGGACGGTAGTTTAATCGTTGGGTATAACTCGTCTGATGTTTATGATAGTTGAGTGTTGTGGAATGGGCGAACAATTAATTTTGGTTGTTGATAGGACAATGATGTATTGAGCAGCAAATGCCGTTTCTGGTGTTGTGAATGAGGGAATGATAGGGATACCTTTTTTTTTGAGCCGTGGACAAAATCCACATGGATGTCCTCCGCCCTGGGGGAGGGGCAAAGGGTCTGTCAGACTCTGACTGACTAAAAACGACCCAGGTGTTCCCTCTCACACCTGCGCAGCCGATGGTCGCGGGAACTCATGATACTTTACTTTCGCAAATGATAGAGATACCTAGGTCAGGCAAAGTATTATTTGATTTTTCAACTAGGATATATTTCAGATAGGATAGGTTTCCTGCCCATTTTTCTCCATACGAAACTACCTTTTGGAAGGAGTGTCTAGCATCAACTCTATTTCTTGTTCATTTTGACGTTCAAAAGTGCCTCTCTTGTGCCTATTTGACATAAATGACTTGACTTTGACTTTGAGGAATTTCTCAGTAGCAGCCGGCGCCGATTGATGGCAATAGCCTGGCCCCCAATTTCATGCGACTTAAAATATAACTGACGAAATGTGGGTCTTACAGTATATACACCACTGCATAAAATGCCATGAATTGTTTCAGAGTAAATGGTACTAAGTTTCCATTACATGTACTCTATTGACTATTAACATGCTGGCACATAATTTAGAAAACTAGCATTACTTAGGTAAGTCCTGGAAATAAGCTAGATTCACATCATATCAAGAAATGGGTCACCTACAAAATATTCGTCTACTTTTACTAGTGTTACCAATAAAAAAAGCTTGTATAAACCCTTTATTCTTACAAAAACTCGCGTGTGCCAACCCAACATTAACACATGACCTCAAAGACATACGGCCAACATGCTATCGAAAAATGCTAATGCCTCCGATCCTAATCTCGGCCTTAACGCGTGAGCCGGACCACGCATACTTGACTAAATGTAACCCATGAACTATCTGATAACACCCTTAGATTTCCACCAGCGCAACATGACCTCAACACCCCTTTGAAATTCAAAATTTCCAAGATGGCCGAAGAGGATTTTGTAAGGAGGTGCGAGGTCTTCTTACGCTGGGTGTTGCCAGCATGCGACGTTTGAAATATGTGTAGTGACGTCACATTTATGTCAGCCAATCCATTAATGTCCTTATCTGGACTTCCGAATTCGTGTGTTTCTTGAGGAAAGTGTGTGGGCTTTATTGAGGCGGGACATGACACAGCAGGTTTTTTTGGAATAAGGAGTATCTTTTGGACGCAAATGTAGGTTATAAGTTTGTACTAAAATAGTTCTTGATGTTTGTCTATGTAGTCATTTGTTTCGATTTTTCGATTCGATGTTTTTTGTTTATGATTCAAGTTATGATCTTTAAAAATATGTAACATCAGTATTTCTTTATGATCTTCTTCTCCGACTGAACTTTATTTAAAAAGCCAACTAGCTGCTCGTATGTTAAAGAACCATCGATAGGTACTTTGTAAAAAACATTGACTTCTAAACCCTTGATAATCCCGTGACTAATCAATACTCATAACTTCCCATTGAACATAAAAGCACTAATTACTAAGGATTACCTACACCGCTTATCTATACAAATTTAATGGTATCTACACATAATCCTACAAATATACTGGAAAGTCCCGTTAGGGCTCGCAAAATTCCCAGAAAGCGTGTGTGCTGTTAAAATTTCCCATCGATCGTATACCCCAGTAGTATTCGTTCTAGGAACTAAATACAAGTATGTGGTAGTAAGGTAGCACATTGTTTTCAATTATTAAAAAATAGGCGGTCTATTCATTAACGTTTTGGATTACCATTGATCGTCAGTTGTTTCCAAGTATGTGTGAAGAAGAAGTTTTGAAATGGGCTACAGAAATAAGGAACACGGGGTAAGTAAAATAGATTGATCATAAACTTAAGCTTGAACGAATCTTAGGGAAGTAATAACATTTCATCTGCCTAGCCTTTTCCCAACTATGTTGAGGTCGGCTTCCAGTCTAACCGGATGCAGCTGAATACCAGTATTTTTCATGGAGCGACTGCCTATCTGATCTCAACAACCCAGTAACTGGGCAATACGAAACTTGGTAAGACTGGCTGTAAGATTTTCGGGCTTCTGACGACCCGTAACGACTTTCAAAGATGCACAAATGACAGCCGGGACCAACGGCTTAACGTGCCTACCGAGGCACGGAGGAGTCTCGGTATGTAAAGATGGTCACCCTTCCACGGCCAACCCCGGCAAGCGTAGCTTTACCTGGAAGTAATAAAACATTTATTATTTTACAAAAAAATAGGATACGTTTCTCCTCTAGAAGAGTCCGGAACGTTAAGCACAATACGCACCCCTATACAGCTGACATTGTAATGAGTAGCTATAGACCAAAAAACATAAACACAACACAAGACCACACTCATCCTTGCACCCCATTCCTAAATAAAATAGCTGAAGCTCCCATCAAAAAACAAAAAAGTAACATTCCCAGTTTTCCACTTCTCGTCCTACAAAATTAGAACCAGCCCCGTAACACCAGCAAGTTTAATAACTCGTTGAAGTAGACAAGGAACACAAAACGAAGCAGACATTCGCCTAACTACGTAACAGTGATGGCGAAAAATAAGCAAAACCCACGTGAAGGCACGAGCTCCAACCAGCTATGCCTTGTTAGAACTTGCATGTGTGAAACGGAAAAGGTTCCGAAGTTATCAAATGACAAGAAATTCACTGGTAATTTCTTAATCACCAGTGAATATCATGTCATAATTAGAGTTGTCATACAGGTAAGAATCTTCTTTTCGTGTGGTTAGTGACTGACCTGGTGTCAGAGTTTTTATGCTGCTAATGGGTCTCCGACTTAGCTTCACATACTGTTGAGAAATATCTCTCAGCCATGCTGGTTTCCTCACGATGTTTACCTGTTCTACTTATAAGAGTATACTCAGTTCTCCCTCATTTAGCAGTGAGGAGGATGACAAAAGTAATAATCTGGGGCTGACTACCACCTCTTAAAGAAGTATTATTTTAAAATTCCTTCACAACAGTAGGAAAGAGATGGAACTATACGATCTTTATAGCTTCATCTCTTTCCAACTCAGGTGTAGCATTAGGTCTTAAACGTCAATCTGAATAGTCAACAGTGGACAAGAATAAGCAAAGAAATCTCTGGACGTCTTGGTGATCATGTTTCTGAAGTTCCGTTTATATGGTCATATTTATCGGGTTGCTTAATCTTTCACACCAGTAAATAAAATGAAATGTGTTTGCATTGATTGAGAGTGTATCGAGTGTTTACGGACCGTGTTCCGTTTGGGTTTTTCCTATTGGAACTTCTTAGTCAGAGCCCGGTGTTTGGAAGTAGGCGGTGAGCTATCCGTGTCTTGGAGAGCACGTTAAGCTGTTGGGCCTGCGCCTGATCACTCTCCGGTCATGTAGGATTGATTTCCCATCGGACTATTAAAGTAAGAGAAGAGAGAGTACAGCTGTGTCTGCGCATACAGTTGTACTCTGTAATATCTCCCGCGCCGAAGGCTATCTCCGCTAAGATTGGTTGCCATGACCGAAATTTGTTCTGGAGTATTAGTAACAATAATAATATCCTTGGACAAATCACACAACGCCATATAGTCCCAAGCTAAGCAACCTAATGCTTGGGTTATGGTAACGAGATTTCTGATAAACTACTTAGGTATATACATTTTTTTTTGTAAATACGTACATTTTATAGATAGAAAAACATCAGACCCGGAACAAATACTTGCAGGTCGTACAAATATTTGTTCCGTGCAGAAATCGCTCAACCACTGCGCCAACCGAATCGTCATATTATTTATTATACATGATGATTTGTCTTCCAAATCAGAAACAAAAACACCTTATAAAAAAAAATGTCTGCTTCAGACTTTACCTCATCCACCCAATTCTGACCTCCGAAAGTTATAAACACGTGTGCTATACAGGTACACGGAAATCCAACGGTTAAAACTGTAGGGAAAACATTGAAAATTTGGGCGCTTATCAGCCAGCGTGCTAACTTTTATTTTTGGCGCCCGAGGCTCGCTCCGTGTGTGCACGAGTTGTTTGTAGACCTTTGAGGCTATTAGACTTGGCTTTGTTCTATATTTGGGGTATATTTTTGATATGAATATCACTTCATAGTATAAAACAAAGTCGCTTTCTCTGCCCCTATATCCCTATGTATGCTTAAATCTTTAAAACTCCGCAACGGATTTTGATGCGGTATTTTTTAATAGATAGAGTGATTGAAGAGGAAGATTTATGTGTATAATTTGTCAACATATTATGCGGGCGAAGCCGCGGGTGGAAGCTAGTAACATAATAATATAATTATGATATCCTTGGACATTTCACACAACGCCATAAAGTCCTAAGCTAAGCAACCTAATGCTTGTGTCATGGTAACTAGATGGCTGATAAACTACTTATATACTTTTTTTTGTTAATACATGTATATTATAGATAGAAGAGAGAATACAAAATCAATCTGCTTAACTTACTTCGTGTACAATAGTTTTAATTTTTTGTGGTTTTTATAAATATGTTTGATAGTCTGTAAGGTACATATATATCTTATGGGTCTTTGCTACCTGAAATAAATGTTATATTATTATGATTATTCGTTTAATTTATTATTATTCTCCCAACTATGTTGTTCGTCAGCTTCCAGTCTAACCGATGCAGTAACATACCTACAAACCCATACGTGAGCAGCTACAGTGCCTATTTCCGTGAATGTAATTAATTGAATCATATCAGACAGATGGACAGCTTTGAGCTTTGAAATGGTAACAAGATCACTAACGGCGAATTTCACAATGAAACTGAACGCGATCAGCGCATAAACCACGTTTAAGAGCTGTCGCTATGTTAATTTTCTATTGACACTGGCAGATTTTGAACGCGTTTAAGTTCTGCTGATCGCCTTCGCCTAATTGATGAAATTGACTAGTAAGGCAACCAAGGTGCAAAATTTTAGAAGTACTACTTATTTCCTGAACTGGTTGCCTTGAGGAAGCCGATTGTCAACTGGTCAACATCCCACCAGAAGAAACGTAGACCCACCTTGGTTTCAACAGCAGTAGTACTTCAATAGAGCTGAAGGCCCAGAAAAGATGACAATTTCAATATTCCTGACAACATTAATTTACAAATTGTTATCAAAACTTATTTGCTTGCGGTATTCGTAAACGGTTATTCATCTACTCCTACGCAGTTTCAAAAACGTCTCTTTCACTTGTTACCTACGTATCATTCAGTAACGTCACAAAAACACGCATACATTTCAATGACGTAGAACAAACAGCCGCGTCACACAATAAACATTTTAGATCGCCTTTTCCTCAATAAATATCGGGATGGCCCAGTAGCTGACGTCTCGGCTCTCACGCACGTGATTGTGTTCAGATCCGGGCAAGTACTAATGTGAATTTTCAATCCATATGTTTATCTTAATATTGATGAACGAGAAACATCGTGAGGACACCTGAATTAATCTATATAAATAAAAATCAATTGATGTTCGTTAGTCTCGCTAAAATTCGAGAACGGCTGGGCCGATTTAGCTGATTTTGGCCGAAATGTTTGTTTGTCCAGGGAAGGTTTAAAAGGTAAGAAAAGTTAGGTGGGTCGGTAGGGTAGGTAGGTACGGTAGGTATCTTAGTTAAGACAGGAAAACGTCTGTTGGGTCAGCTAGTAGTAAATATTAAGTCAGAAATAGAAAGAAAGAAAAAATGATTATACTGCACAAATGAAACGCACATTTCTTAAAAAAGTAACTAAAAAATCGCCATTTTGCAAGCGTGGTGTGGTGATCAATGCACGTGCGTTCTCTGTAGTAAGAGGCATTTTCCATGCCGTAAGACAATACTAGGTTGTATTATACACAACACATCATCACGCCTTGTTTCCCCAAAGGATTGGGCAGAGGTGGAGCTGCAGTACACCCACATTTACACATACAGTCACATTTAAGTCCCATGTAACAGGGGGCAAGCTTATTGCCTTCATCATCATCTGCCTAGCCTTTTCCCAACTATGTTGGGGTCGGCTTCCAGTCTAACTGGATGCAGCTGAATACCAGTATTTTTCATGGAGCGACTGCCTATCTGACCTCTACATCCCCTAGGGAAGCATTCCTGCTGGTTTAATAATAATAGGGGATAATACTAAATTTTATTTTTTTGTCCCTAAGCTAGATTATTAAAAAATATTGGACACGTATTTTTACTTTTTTTACGTAATTCAAAGATTACTTCGATATATTGAGACAAAATTTGGCATGACGTCACATGTGTGTAGTTTTAATACTAACTTGTGACGTAGCGAGCCCCCAGTCCCATACTTTAATGCGTTTTATCTTAATAGTCATTTTTGAATAATATGCAAAAAATACGTACATATCTAATATTTTTTTATTATCTGATTGACGGACTAAACATATTTTTATTTCTACTCAGGCGGATCGCCTATTATTACTAGGAGGAGCTCGTGGGCCGTGGCTAAGTACTAACAGCCGCACAGGTCGATCCATCAAGTTAAGCTACGCTTGCCAGGGTTGGCCGTGGATGGGTGACCATCTTTACATACCGACACTCCTCCGTCCCTCGGAAAGCATGTAAAGCCGTTGGTCCCGGCTGTCATTTGTGCATCTTTGACAGTCGTTACGGGTCGTCAGAAGCCCGAAAATCTGACAGCCAGTCATACCAAGGGGTGTCGTATTGGCCAGTTACTGGGTTGTGGAGGTCAAATAGGCAGTCGCTCCATGTAAATTACTGGTATTCAACTGCATCCGGTTAGACTGGAAGCCGACTCCAACATAGTTGGGAAAAGGCTAGGCTAGGATGATGATCATCCAGCGGGGGTTGCGGAAGTATTTTCGGTTCCTGCGACCCCCGCGCAAGTGAGACGGGGAACACTCGGGGTTGGTTTTTAGTCAATATGAGTCTGACAGAGCCCCCGCCCTCCCAGGGGCGGGGGACATCCATGAGGGTTTTCTCCCCGGTGAACAAAAAAAAAGGATGATGGTCATGATAAAGCAAAAAATATGTACATATCTAATATTTTTTTTTATATCTGACTAGCTTCTTCCCGCGACTTCGTCCGCGGAAAATTGCAATATACTGTAATTATTTAGGCAGCGCATGCAAATAATTCTGTTTTCGGAGGTATTTTTTTCCGACTTGCTAGACGAAAATAGCGATAGCTCGGCTAATATGTATGATATAAAGATAATTTATAGCCTATAGCACTCAGGAATAATGTAGCTTTCTATCAGAGAAAAAAATTTTGAAATTGGTCATTTGTTCCGGAGATTACCCACTACATACAAACTTACAAATTTTACCTCTTTATAATATTAATATAGAAGTATAGATTGACGGACGAAACCAGCTTTTTTGCCCAGGCGGATCCCCTTTTATTATTTTCGTGTGCCGCGTCTACGCCACTATAGCGTAGTTGTAAAGCGCACGCGAGCCAATATTTACGGCCGGTATTTCGGCCGTGTGTTCTCACACGTCGGCCGATACACATCTGATTCATTACCAGCTGTTCTGTCTATACCGGCACTTACACGAAGCCTGGGCTTTGGGATTTAGATGGGGAAGTTATGGCGTGGCGATGTTAAAATAGATTTTTGGTGGTAAAATGTTAAATGTAGATTTTTGACCAATTGGGTATTTGAAAGGGTAACGTTACTTTACAAACGTTAACAATAACGTTACTTTTTATGAACTGTCAAAATACGGAATTTGTACGTGTTTGTATGAAATACAACAATGTCACGTCACGGATTTTTGGAATCAAATGGAATACTTATTAACATTAAATGCAAATTATATCTTCGCATAATATTTAATCTCTGTACGGTGAGGGAAGTTTTTTAGACGAGCGGCCTTTTTTCTATGTGATTTCAATTTATTTTTTTGACCGTTTGAAATAGTCAATTGGCATTGGACTGGTAGCTGTCGTCTATATTCACTTACGTGACGTGCCGTGTGAAAAGGCTTTCGTGTAGAATTTTAGAACATTCGGTTTTGTTCATTAATTCTCCAATACTTTGACAGAACAAATTAAGTCAAACTGCCTATTCTTTTCTCAACTATGATGGGGTCAGCTTCAAGTCTTCGCTTCATGTAAAGTACTGCTTGTCTGAACTCCACAACCCAGTGACTGGTCAACACGATACTCGAAGTCAGACTTTTGGGCTTCTTATTACCCGTAACGACTGTCAAAGATCTTCAAATGACAGCCGAAACCAACAGCTTAACGTGCTTTCCGAGGTACGCAGCGGCTCGATAAGAATATCTAAATGAAAAAGCCTATGAAAAGAAAATGAATATGTAATAAATTAAATAAAAAATTTAAATTTATAAAAAGTTTCATTTTTTTACGGTATCGAAGTTGGAAGGGCAAGAACGTAGATGGTACCAACGACAGCACATCAAGTTACTACAAAATAACAAATTTTCTCAATCGAATTTGAACTTAACACTAAACGTTTTAAGGTTTAAAATAATTTGAAGACATTTGACAGTTTGGTATAACTTGATGCGCGACCGTACATTTAAAAGTAAAGTGTCTAACAACACCTATGGATATTTGGATATCAGCAGGCTCAAAGAAATTGCCGATCATTGCCGATTATATAACAAAGTCTAAACTCGCGATCTCTTACCTATAGAACAACCTTTTTTATACAGGGTGTAACCGAAAGGGTTTATACATACAAAAGGATATGCTACAGACCCACCAAACTGAACAACTTTTACTATGGGACCAACTCCGAAATCGTGAAAAAAAAATCAGCTGTTCCCTACATTTCGACGAGTCACGTGACCAAAAATGTATAGAACAGCTGTTTTTCTTTTCCCATAGAAAGTATGTAGTTCCATAATAAAAGTTTTTCAGTTTAGTGGTCTGTAGCATATGCTTTTGTATGTAAATACCCTTTCGGTTACACCCTGTATAGTCATACAAAACAAAAGTTAAAAAAACAAGTGATCATTATCTTGACATAATTACATCATCATTTGCGAGCCGATGACATCAATGACATGTGAAAGTGCGGAAGCGATCGTTAACAATGACATTCTGTGTCCTATGAATCATATTACTGACATACTGATTGATATTGATAAGCGGAAACCAAGTTAAAAACATAGTGTTGAACTTTCTTTCTTTATATTGATAGTGCAAATTGCATTCTTAGCTAGACAACTCATGACGGGATCCGCTAAGACCGGGTCGCGGGTTTGTTCTAGAGAGTTACCGCGGTCCCTTTTATTTAAGGATGGGAAATCATCAAATGACCCTTCCCGCTCTGTATGGAGCGGCAGGGAGTGTCAGACTCTTACTGACTAAAAACCCAACCATGTTCCTTCTTTAGCCCTTTATATTCGGAGGTAGCGGTAACCCTTTCGTACAATCCGGCTAACCCGATAATCCCGCTGACCCGGCAATCCTGCTGACCCGGTACCATGGCGCCTGCCACAGGCAACTGGACGAACACGGGTGGCCGCATCGCCTAGAGCGGGAGAAGTTAAAAAAAACCGGCCAAGTGCGAGTCGGACTCACACACCGAGGGTTCCGTACAAACCTGTAGGTATATAAGTAAAAGTTCACCCATCACGAGAATCGAGTCATACTCGTAGTTATGGTATTTTTATACTTTGAAAAAAAAAATATTCAAAGTATATTATTATTATATGATGTAACTAAAAATTTACGGTTTTCGCAATTTTTCCTTTATCTGCACTGTAAGACGTTACTTTGTACCAAATTTCAAGATTCTAAGTTCACGGGAAGTACCCTGTGTAGGTTTTGATTCCCGTGCGAGTTTCGAAAATTTGCGGCATAAACAGCTGTATCTTTTGATTGCTTTGGCTTAGAAGTTTGATTTTATCACAGCTCCAAGGGATAATAGACCTGAGTATTAGATATAAATTTCATTTTGATACCTCCACGCGTGCCTGAGAAAAACGGTCTTGACACACGGACGGACGGACAACAAAGTGATTCTATAAGGGTTCCGTTTTTTCCTTTTGAGGTACGGAACCCTAAAAAAGTTAGCCAAATTAAAGAATTGCTGTTCCGGGAAAAACGCGGTCACCTGGTCGTTGGCGATCGGATCTTGTATTACCCAGTTACTGACTAGATTGTGGAGGACATAAGCAGTCACTCCATGTAAAATGCTGGTATTCAGCTACATCCGGTTAGACTGAAAGCCGACCCCAACATAGTGGGGAAAAGGCTAGGCAGATCGATTCATTATCAAGTAGGTACTCAATGATGATATTTGATCAACTTAACTGTTAATCCGAGGTTATCGTTCTAAAATAGTAAAACAAATCTAATTGGTTGTGGTCACCACTAATTGCGCAGTGTCAGCTGTTTCGACCCTAACTGTTTTATTGTTGAGGAAAAAATGTCAAACAGTATTTTTCAGAATATTTCACACGCCTCGAGTTTGTAATAATTTAAAACTAGCTACTCCCGCGAGGTTTCACCCGCTACTTGGTTTCTATTGGTCGTAGCGTGATGTTAACTCTCGATAAATGGACTATCCAACACAAAAATAATTTTTCAATTCGGACCAGTAGTTCCAGAGATTAGCGCGTTCAAACAAACTAACTCTTCAGCATTATAATACTAAGTATAGATTAAATTAATGCATACATAATATTATAATAGATAATTTATTACTAAGTTGAAAATCATTGTCTTTTAACGCTGAGCATCATGGTGGAAAATTCTACATTGAAACTTGAACCTTATAGTTATTGTTTCACGACATATTTTTGATTACCTATCCTGCGGTAGGTAAAATATACATAGAATTAGGTATACCTACCTCCTTGTAATGACTAAGTATGTCGGTACAAATATATTCTTATCAAATATACATATTTAGAAACACAAAACAAAAATGAGCATATGAATAAACAAATACCTTTAACCTTTCCTGTAACGAAATAAGTGACGTGACTAATTCTGACGTGGACGTCAACAATAAACCACAAAACATACTAACGTATGCCAGTTAAAGAAACTACGTCATAGGTACTTACGTAATTTATAGAGCAATATTTAAATAAGTAAAAGGAAGATTTAAAGATGTAAGCGTTGCATGCGAATGTGGACTTTATGTGTATTGATGTAATGTTCATATTTGAATGAATCCTTTGCTTATATGACTTTGCACATGATTCTTATAAAAGTAAGGTCCACAATCATGTGAAACGCTTACTTTACTGAACAAATAACGCCTGTAATCCCCTTTAGTTATTTTTGAGTCACATCTAATAGGGGGCGAGCCTATTTCTATCCTATTTCATATCAAATTGAAAAACCCTATATCACTTTGTCCGACCTGGGAATCGAACCCAGGATCCCACAGTAGCCCTTGCGACCATTACACCAGAGAGGCGATCAGAGACAGGACTTTAATGTTTAACTTTTTTTTTTGTAATTTATGATGTGTACAACAAAAAATAATATTAACCATCATCTTCCAATCAGCCTCAAACCACCATCTGATCTTTTAAATTTTTGTCCCCATATCCTAAAACTACAAACCAAACCAAGGAGTATTTTTTTGTTCATTCTTCATAGAAATAAAACATAAACAGAAAAAGTACTACATCCTAAGTTGCGCGAAGTGAACACGACTGTACGAGCGCACCTACAAGTTGGAAACTAATCTAAGTGGTGGGTACAAGTTGGTAGACAAGTGCCGACGTGGACGGGCCATGTTTTTTTTAGTTTTCACCCTTCAGCCAACTGCTCCGAGTGATATGAGCATCGCATGCATGGAAGAGCCACAGAGTAGTTAGCCACAGAGACTACAAAAATTTATCTGTCAGGTTTTTTTTGGCTTTTTGTGGCTAAGTAATAGCAGCCGGTTCTATCAGGTTCATCTACGCTTGCTGTGGTTGGTTTGTGCTTGAATGATTATATGTATTTATATATCGAGACTCCTACGGACCTCGAAGAGTACGTTACACCGTTACTCTTGGATGTCATTCATCGATCTTTGACATTTACGGGTAGACAGAATCCTGAAAGTCTGACAGCCAGTCTTACCAAGGGGTATCCTATTACCCAGTTACTGGGTTGTGGAGGCAGTCGCTTCTTATAAAATACTAATATTCAGCTTCATCTGTTTAGACTGGAAGCCGACCCTAACACAGTTGGAAAAAAGCTAGCAAGATTGATATTTTTTTCTGCTTTATTTTAACTCGGAAAATACATTTATTTGCACTGAATGAGACTCATAAAGCCCACAAGTACAATGGATAGGACTTAGTAGAGGGTAGAACGACTTCTGCGGTTTGCAGATTTTATTCTAAATGCAGAGTTTATAACTCTTATTGAATTGTGTGATCTAAAACGTAAACATTGTGAACTTGTATCGGTAAGGGGAAATAGGCTTGACTAATATATTATCTAGCTAAACTATTTCAAAACCTAAATCAAATAGTCTAATAATTAACAGCTTTCTAAAGAAGATAGACAACAAACAAATTACACTTAACTCTGTTTCTACCCATTTCGTAATTGTCACGGAAAACCGCAATGAAATAGATGTTAAACCACTTCTCTTTATTATATCAAGCCTTTCGAAAATTGTACCAAGTACGTGTTGCAAATACTTGGCTAGCATTGGTTTTTACAAAAAGCTATTAAGTTCCATTTAGGTGTCGTCTTTTTTAACCCTCTTGTTGATAGTATACCTGGCAAAAATTATAAATTCTTCTTCTTCTTCGTGTGGTTAGTGACTAACCTGGTGTCAGAGTTTTAATGCTGCCCATGGGCCTCTGACATAGCAGCACATGCTGTTGAGAAATATCTCTCAGGCATGCTGGTTTCCTCACGATGTTTTCCTTCACCGATTTTAAGCAAGTGATAACTAAAAATTATAAATGATTTTATGTTTGTTATGGGTTGGTACAGACGCAGCACATCAAGCTATCCCTAACTGTCAAATTTTCTCAATTAAAAATGAACCTTATGTCTTTGCAATAAAGTTGAAATACTATCAAAGAAATTTGACAGATTGTGGTAGCTTGATGTGCTGGCCTCTGTACAAACACATGTACACGTCAATAATATTTTTAAAACTAGATGGAAAGGCCGAAACAAACTCATACATCACAGTCTCTTTTAATGTCCAGACATCATCTTGGTCAGACAATGAACACCATGTAAGTTGATATCTCAAACGGTTTTTGAGCAATGATCCATACAGATTGAGTGGGCCAGTAGGGCTTTGTCTTTAATCGTTTAGCTCAACCCAAAACTTAAGAAGCTCAGCGTTTCGACGAACCAATACCAAAGAAAGGACATTTGAGTAGGCCGCACAAAATATCATCATCACATCACGATATATTAAAAAAAAACTGTTCGCAAAGAATTAAAACTATCTATGCATTCTCTACCTAAAACTACTCTGTGCAAAGCCTTCGAAGACGTCTGGAAGGTACGTGCTGCCAAAATATTCATTTCTTCCGCCTCGCCGCTGTTCGCTTGAACGTTCAAGCTTGCATTCTGATTTATACGGGACCAGTACACCTTGTTATCACCATATATGTCTTACTTACAAGAGCGTTGAAGTATCTACGGTCTTCGGTCTAGGAGATTGAGTGGTCTAGTCGTTTGGGGAGTTACATTTGAAGTATGTCTGGAGTTCTGGACTATGCGATGTGAAGTGTGATTGGTCTGGTCAAATGTTCTTTTGAACCCAGAAGGAGAGGTATCCGGCCTAGCCTTAGGGGTCCATTGAATCATCATCGTCATCTACTCAACTGTGTTGGGGTCGGCTTCTAGTCTAACCGGATGCAGCTGAATACCAGCATTTTACATGGAGCGACTACCTATATGACCTCCACAATCCAGTTACTGGGTAACACGATACCCTTTGGTAAGACTGGTTGTGAGACCTGGGCTTCTGACGACCCGTAACAACTGTCAAAGATCTACAAATGACAGCCGGGATCAACGGCTTAACGTGCTTTTCGACTCATGGAGAGGTCTTCGTATGTAAAATGGTCACCCTTACTCGGACCAACCGCGGCAAGCATAACTTATCCTGATTGATTGAACTGCGGCTTTTATTACTTAGCCACAAGATCCTCTTCAAGTCGTCATCAATGGAATGTACCATATTATTGTCCTGAGTCAAACCGCACTAACTCCTGGTGGTGGATTACCACTCCTTCTCACAGAGGACACCTGTTTCCCAGCATTGGGAACGCGACAGGTTGATTTCCTTTACTGCTTAAACTGTCCAGTTTACAGGAAGATTTTTATCTTCCAACAACATAAAATTATAAAATAGAGTTAAGTTAGATTATAAGTAATGTAAATGATAAGTCCTCTTCTCCACATATCTTTCTTTTCCTGTGCCCGACAGGGTCCAGGAAAAGATATATTTACCACCTAAACTTACATTGTGGAATGCAATAAAGAATTGAGTATCTATTAAATTGCTCTGTTGATTTTATTGACCTTCAAGACATAAATCAGTTCCTGGACAATGAAGACCAGGAACAGCAACACGATACAGCCATGAAAAACAACTGACGGTTTTAAAAAACAAGCTCCAAGCACCCCTACAACCTAACCCTCACCAGCAACTATATGAAACTCATAACCCATATTTAGGTCAATAAATCACGGTACATTATTAAGAAAGCCGTTCTTTCCCCATTACAAAGTGAGGTCAGATGTTATCAGCCCACATAGGTTACACGCGTAATGCTGATTCTGACGTATGACCACGCACGAGAGGGTTGACTTCCTGAGACGTCAGTAACAATTGATCTGCGAAAATCACCGTTATTGCAACGAAATAAAGACCATATTGAAGTCAAATTGTTGCAATGGAAGTGCTGTTCACTGCATGTTCGTGACTTTTCGTGTTAAATTGGTTGTAAGGTGTTTAATGGGTGCTTGTGTGCACGTATGTTTTGTTTTTCTTTTTTTTTTGCTTTCGGGGTGAATATTTTGGTGACCATATCTGAGTATTGTAATGTTTTTAGGTGTAACAAGCCACGCGACTCTCTTAAACTACGTACCTACTTACAGGTGAATAAAACGTTCAAATAGCAGCACCCCAATAAATGTCAGCTGTGATAGCTTAGTGGTGTGACCGTCGGACTGCCAAGTCATAGGTCTCGAGTTCGAACCCAAGGCACGCACCTCTGATTTTACGGATTCATGTGCTTATTGTATTATTTCACTTGCTTAAAAATCGGTGAAGAAAAACTTCGTGAGGAAACCAGCATGTCTGAGAGATATTTCTCAAAAGCATGTGAAGCTAAGTCAGAGGCCCATGGACTGTATAAAAACTGTGACACCAGGTTAGTCACTAACCACACGAAAAGAAAGAAGCAATACCCTAATTGCAAAAATAAAATATACGGTACTTTGTAAATGCTAAGGAATACCCAGTTGACCCTGCGTTGGCGTTGATCCATTGACGCGGGAGGTGAATTAAAAAAAAAATTGAAATACTTTGCGAATAAACTTCGTCATACGGTTTCTAATATCGTAAAGCATAAGATAAAAGTCTTAAACATATTATGTATAGACGCCAACACATCAAGTTATTCTAAACTAACTAACTTTTATTTTCAATTAAACATGAACCTTATTCTGTTGTTATAAAGTTGAAAATCTATCAAAGAAATTTGACAGATTGTGGTAGTTTGATGTGCTGGCATCTGTACTTACATTAGAATAATAAAAATATATAACATAACAGAGGTGTACCTACCTATATGAATAGGTATTTCATTCAACATTTCGCCAGATAAGTTATAAATTATCTGGCGAAATTATAAAATTTATTAAATTTGACGACCCGGTTGGCGCAGCCGGTTGAGCGATTGACTGCTGCGCAGCATGTCGCGGGTTCGATTCCCGCACGGAACAAATATTTGTACGACCTGCAAGTATTTGTTACGGGTCTGGGTATTTTTCTATCTATAATATGTACCTATGTATTTACAAAAAAAAAAATATATAAGTAGTTTATCAGCCATCTCGTTACCATAACACAAGCATTAGGTTGCTTAGCTTGGGACGATATGGCGTTGTGTGAAATGTCCAGGGATATTATTATTATTATTATATGTAAAAATTTCACTTAAAGCCTTCGATCAATAATACACTGATCGAAGCTTAAAGCCAATCTTTTTAAGACCCGCGACTTTTTTAATAGTATTGGCTGACGATGACGATAAAATTATTACAAATAAAAAAAATAAAAAAACTACGGGTCAATATTAAACGTTCGAAAATCGAAGTCCGTGGAAACTGTAAAAGAAACAAAAGAAAAACGAGGCATTCTTCAAAAAGTTACAACATTGCATCAACCTCTTCTATAGCTATCTAAGCAGGCTACGTTATTATAAATTAAAGCCGTTTTTCGTGTCCGTCTGTATGCCTGCGTTGATTTTCTAAAACGCCTCGGTATTTGATGCAATTTGACTATGAGTTATAGAATTTGTAAGCAAGGATTATGTGTATAAAACTTCAATAAAATAAAAAAATCTCAATATTTTCTAAAGTCGATAAAATCGTTCGAAGCAACGACGGTTCACTAGTATTCAATAATCAACAAAAACCCGGTATGCCGCCATCACAAAATAAGTTTCCCATATCTGAGCCGGCCATTCACAAATCCATTTCTTTTTTTTTCCCGCGTAAAGTAGATTCAAAGCCCGGGAAAGTGACGGATGCTTTCACGCCTCAAACGCTCTTGAATGAAACCTTTTTACTCAAATTCAACTATTTCAATCCCACGATTATTATTTTATGGTTAATTATCGAATATTTATGAGACAATCAATAAAACATTTATAGGAAAATAATGTGAGACATAGAATGAATTTTGCCCTTGAATTAGTTCAGGTTTGGAGGTCATTGAAGACTTGAAGATATTTATGGGTATTTTTATTCTTGGCTAAACTGCCTTGTGTTATAAATGATGGAGTTTATTTTGGCGATTGGAGCTATTTCTCAATTCTCAATTCTTTATTGCATTCCACAATGTAGGCTTAGGTGGTAAATTTTCGCCAAAAGAAACAATCATGGACCCTGTCGGGCACAGCAAAAGAAAGATTTGTGGAGAAAGGGACGTATCAATTACATTATTCATAAATTACATTATTTATAAATTTCAAGTATAAATAGTAGATTTGAAAACTCAAATAAGTACGACAATACATTTATTATTGTGATAGTGTATAAGTAGTTTTACTCATATACTGACTCATTGGTGTAGTGTACTCTACTCTGTGTAAATTATTTCATCACCACTGCTCTCAAAACGGTGAAGGAAAACATCGTGAAGATATCCTAGACTCAAAAATTCGAAGGCATGTGACATCTGTCAACCCGCACTGGGCCCGCGTGGTGGGCCCCTCTCACCGAGAGCAGCTAGTCTATTCTGAACCTTATAACCACACCGTGAAAACTGACATGAGCTGACAATAGTCGAGGACTGTGTCCCAGCAGTGGGAACACTAACACAATATCAATCTGCCTCGCCTTTTCCCAACTATGTTGAGGTCGGCTTCCAGTCTAACCGGATGCAGCTGAATACCAGTGTTTTACATGGAGCCACTGTCTATCTGACCTCATAACCCAGTCAGTAACTGGGTAATACCATACTCCTTGGTAAGACTTGCTGTCAGACTTTCGGGCTTCTGACTACCCGTAATGACTGTCAAAGATCCACGAATGACAGCCAACGTCTTAACGTGCTTTTCGAGACACGGAGGAGTTTTGATGTAAAGATGGTCACCCATCCACAGACCAACCCTGGCAAGCGTAGACTAACCTGATGGATCGAAACGTACGGCTGTACTTACTTGGCCACGAGCTCCTCAGCTAGGTCCTCCTAGTGGGAACACTAACACAGTATTTAATTCAATGATATTTTCAAAAGATGTTATCTTTAGAATAAATCGCGAAGTAACTGGCCACTTATGTTCTAAATAAATGTTTCTTTCATTCCGTTCACATTGCCACGCGAACTGCTGATTAACTTCGTTCCAAATGTATATTAATACGGCTTTAAATAAATATCATAAACTTCGTTACTAAAACACTTCGAATTAATGTTCTAATTATGAATTTAACTGTCGACTTTAATGTGTGACCTCACCCTAATTGCGTAAAACACTATCAATCACAATCTGTTTTTGAAGGATATTGCTAATACATTGCTTCATATTATTATGTTCGAAAAGTTTGTCTGCCCAAAAACGTAAATAAAGCAATGGATGTTGTTGAACTGTCAAAATGCCATTGCGACTGAAACGAAAAAGCGGGCAAAACATATGAGGCTGCAGGTTGAAAACCAGTATGATTTATCAAAATTACTATGAAATTGTTAAGTTAGTCATCGTTAATACTGATTCATGGTGAAGGAATGAAATCGTCAACATGCTGTGAGCAACCATGATAATGAATGCTGCTTCTCTGTATGAGAAGAGGTCATTGCCCTGATCAGTAAACAGAGTATCATCAACATCAGCCGACAGCAGTTCCCCGCTGGACTTGCACGCAGTTCAGCTGGAATCTCGGCATCTCTCATCCAGCTTCCAAATGTTGTCGCTCCACCTAGCGTCCTACCTTACGTTTGCCGATTCTCCACTCTGAAAACACTTCTGCGACCATCTACGTGTCTATGACTGGTCCATTGCCACTTTAGCTTTCTTCTTCTGTGAGCTATGTCAACCACATTGGTTCTCTGCCGGATCCTCGCGTTCCAGTTTAGATCCCTCAGAGAGACTCCGCACGACGCATTAAAAGTAGTAGAAAATTATTATATTTTCTTAAATTATTCAATAAGCCAGCTAAATTGCAAATTCCATTATTCTTTAAGCAAGAGACAACAGTGCAACCATATTATCATTTTAAAAAAAATTACAAAGGTTTTGTTTGCATTGCGCCGTGCTGCACTACAGTAATTTTTTTACCTATGACTTGAAGGCCATTAGAAAACTTAAGAAAAAAAATACTCAGCGCTAAACGAATTAAAAACGTACTATTCTGTCAATCGTATGAAAATGTCTCTTAATTTTAAGCATCGTTTAATAAAAAAGCGGTAAGAAACTATAACTATGTCAGTGTTAAACGCATCTAACGACGTGTGGTGTAAGCGGGCCTTGGTGTTCCATATTTGAAAAATGCAATCCATTCTTTTTACCATTCCGATTAAAGGGTCGTTTCCACTCATGGAGATTAAGCAACATTATGTAAAAAAACTTAATTTACAACAATTAAAAAACGAAATACTTACTAATGAGTTTAGGATTACAGACGGAAAGTTTTTTAGGACTCTTGTACTAGTAAATTATCGTATGAGTAACTAATTATGATGTATCGCTAATGTCTTAAATGTGCAGATTTTTTTTTACATGACTTAAGTACTTAAAATTTAATAATAATTCACGGATAATCCTTTAAACCGATTTATTATCATTACCTACTTACTGAGATGATTAAAAAGTCGGAAAATTGTTTAAAATAGAAATTAATTATTGGTAACTAAAAATAATTCAATCAGTTTTACCGCATAATGTGTATTTTGTCTTCCGTATTTTACCAGAACTTAATGATTTATTAAAGACCTGTGTAGTACGGATTAACCAGGCACAATTCCAAATTGCTACAAAGTACTTTCCAAATCCAGGAATTATTACAAATTTCTCAGTAGGCGTCTGGATTTGTGCTCGCTTGATGGGAATAGGCTCACCCCCTATTACATGGGACTAAAACATAACCTCTACCTCTGTCTAATCCTTCACGAAAACAAGGCATGATGTTACGTAATCCGGGAATCAAACGCGTGGCTATATTGAGCGTGGGGCTCAATATAGCCACGCTCTCGACTATACCAACGAACTAGAAACCTGGCAAATGTTCTCTTCCACTAGCAATAAGTACATGACGCTCATTAAACAGGTACCTACCAAACATACACAGGTAGGTACACATCAAAAGAGGAAGGACAACGTGAAACAATAGGTCAGACCGGGCATTGTCTCCAAAACTTTACCTGACGGTGACGCCGCCGGCCGCGACACCTACCTACGTGTTAGTACAGACGCCAGCACATCAAGCTATCCCTAACTGTCAAATTTTCTCAATTAAAAATGAACCTTATATCTTTGCAATAAAGTTGAAATACTATCAAAGAAATTTGACAGATTGTGGTAACTTGATATGCTGGCAGAGGTACGTGGTGCTTATTATGTTACCTACATTTTGTATCTATGGTAATTTATGTATATCTACTGGGTGGAAAGGACATTGACGCGAAGCCGGTTACCATAGATTCGGGCATGATTCTGCTTTTTTTTTGAGGGTGCGAAATATCAAAAGGGTCCTCCCGCTCTGAGTGGAGCGAGAGTGTCAGACTCTTACTGACTAAAACCCATCCATGTTCCTTCCTTAGCCCTTTATGTTCCGGGGCAGCGGTAACTCTTTCAGACAATCCTGCTGACCGGCATTGAAATTACTTGTCGGTTTAAAAAAAATCATGCAGATCCATTCAACTAGGTGTGATTATGTAGGTCATAGATTTCTTAGTGTTCTGGGCATAGGTACATACTTACAAAGACAAAATATCACCAATATTTGTCAAATCAATTATAAGCAGTGATAGCCTAGTGAAGTGACCGTCGAACCGCCAAGTCATAGGTATCGAGTTCGTACCCAAGCCACGCACCTCTGATTTTTCGGATTAATTTGTGTATTGTATAAAAATCGGTGACGGAAAATTATCGTGAGGAAACCGACATGCCTCAGAGATAAGTAATCCTCAACAGCATGTGAAGCTAAGTCAGGGGCCCATGGGCAGCATAAAAACCCTGACACCAGGTTAGTCACTAACCACACGAAGAAGAAGAATTATAAGGGACTTTAACATAATGGGGAATTTGAAAGGGTAGTCAATAACGTTACTTTTTATGAACTGTCAAAACGCGGCATTTGTACGTGATTTGTATGAAATATAACATTTTGACGTCACAGATTTTTAGAATCAAATGGAATACTTATTAGCATTAAATGTAATTTAGCAATTGAATCTTCGCATTATATTTAATTTCTGTACGGTGATGGAAGTTTTTATGAGGAGCGGTCTCTTTTCCATGTGATTTCATATTTTATTTTTGACCGATTCAAATAGTCAATTGGCAGAATAAGGAGGTTATAAAAACCTTTGCCCAACCCTTCGGGGAATACAGAATGTGTGTCATATTCTGAACCTTGTGACGAGCTAGGAGTTGTTGGGCTTTCCCTTAAAGAATCATCTGCAGACTTTTTTTTTGAGGGTGGGAAATCATCAAATGACCTGTCCCGGTCTGGGTAGAGTGGAAGGGAGTGTCAGACTCATACTGACTAAAACCCATCCATGTTCCTTCCTTAGCCCTTTAAATTTCCGGGGCAGCGGTAACCCTTTCGGACAATCTGTATCATGAAGTCTGAACTTCTGCACGTGTACCTAATGGCTGTTGTCATGCTACTTCTATAGTTCATGGGCCTTCAACAAAACTGCCTAAATATGGGTGTAGCTAACTAAAAAAATATATAATGTTATGTTATACGTACATTAATGGAATAGAATAGGGTCAATTAAAAAATAAAATTGTCTCCAATTGATTAAAAGTTGCGTTTGGTTGTAAGTATTTATTTTTCGAGTTTATTTGCTAGCAGCATCTCAATAAAAGCCGCGTTCAAAAAGAACAATTTGGTGTGAAAATGCCGTGTGATGTTTTTTTTTTTTCAAAAACCAAATTTACCAAAATAGAACCAAGTCGCTTACAATTTTACAACCAGCCAGTAACGGTCACTATTCATTGTCAGGTAATTTATTTTTTATATTTCGAGGGCCCCATTCATCCCGTATTGGGCAAAATGTATGTATATGGAAATCTTGCGACGACGCGGGGTGTTAATTACTACGTACTTCTCCACTATCCACTGTATTAGTCTGTACGAAGCCGTAGCTCAAAATGTAATTCTTTAATGAAATGTTAAGGAAAAATGTTCAATCTCGTTGGTGACACCACAAAACACTCAAGAAACCAAATGACAAAGAATTTCTTTTAGAAAACATTAAAACAAAACATTATGAAGCAAAAATAATATTCAAATTACTTACAATACATTCAAATCTTCTTAAATCTATCCTTATCCCAATTAGGTTCTTCCTCAAATAATAAATCTCGTTAATAATATATTTGTTCGTGAATTGTGTAGTATTGCCATCCGTCCGCGTTATCTCGGACATGTCCTAATTTTCGCTCGACCTCGGCTTGACTGGGGGCGCGCGACAACATCGCATTTCGGATGCAAAAAAGTTACGATCTTAAATTCTTCGTCGAAATAACGAACGCACCCGAACGGCCAGTACCTAACTGCTATCTCAGCGTAACATTTTTGCGTACTTTGTAAAAAGTTGCTGAAAAACTTCAGTAAAATTTTCTTCGTACAACTTCAGAGCCGACAGATAAATAGAGAGTAGGTATCCGAAAAGTACATATTGTGAAGGAGGCGTCACATATGTGTAGGTATTCGAGTAATGTGACACATGTGTGGTGGAGGTGGCGGGCGCGCGGGGGGAGGCGTGCTCGCGTCGCTCGTACGTGTGTGTGTGCCGGGGCGGGGCCGGGCCCGCCCCACACCGGCGCGGGCGGCCAGTGCCCGCCGACCGCACGCCGAGCCGATATTCGGCATTCGCGCGACACCGCCGCACCGCGCGCTCGTCTCGTCAGCTCACTTCGCGCTCGCGAGCCACCCGCGACACACGTACGTGCCGTCCTCGCTCCCGTCGCCACCCTCGACGATAGCGCGCAGCCTCAGCGACGCGAACTGTGTAGTGCTACCAAACTTTTCGGTGACTCAGTGCTTACGGACACAACTGTTGTTGAAAAAAAATCTGTGTGAACTCAAACGGAATAGTGCAATGCGAAGATTGCGGTCCGGCGGGAAGGCGATTCTTTGAGCGACGAAAGGGTTGGGGAGTGCGGGGTGCGAAGCGGGCGGAGGGCGGCGCGAAGGCGCGCACGCGCCCGCTGCTGGACCGTGGCGCGGCTCCAACACACGCGTTGACACCGGCGCGCGCGATGGACGACAAGACAACCGCCGTCGGCGGCGAAGAACATTACAGTCTGCGCTGGAACAATCACCAGGCGCACCTGCTCCGGTCCTTCGAAGCGCTGCTGCATGCTGAGACCCTAGTGGATGTGACGCTGGTGTGCGCCGAGCGCCGTGTCCGCGCTCACAAGGTGCTGCTGGGCGCTTGCAGTCCACTGTTTCGCCGGATATTTAGCGAGAATCCGTGCAAACACCCGGTGATCGTGTTGAAGGACTTCCAAGGATGGGAGGTGCAAGCAGTTGTAGACTTTATGTATCGTGGAGAGGTGTCTGTGGCGCAGGAACAGCTTGGAACTGTGATTCGCGCTGGAGAGTCGCTCCAGGTTCGGGGCCTGGCAGATCAGGACCGTGAGGAGCATGCGAGGTCTCCGCCTCCGACGCCGTTGGCGCGAAGCCCGGTGCAGACGACACCACCGGCGCCCTCACCACCAGTGAGCCCAGCGAGTCCTCAGCCGCGGCGAAAGCAGGCCCGGCCTCGTCGTCGCTCAGGGGAATCAGATACGCCAGAGAACTTATCAATGCGCCGTTCTCCGAGTGGAGGCCTGAAGGCAGTGCGTCTGTCGAGGCCTCGCTCACCACCGAAGCAAGAGCAGGAGGAGCCAGAGGCTGAAGTGCCGCCGCCGCCACGTATGTTCGCGCCGCACCAGGACATGTTCCCACCAGTGCCGCCCGCCGTCTCCGCGATGTCATTAACACCACCGCACAGTAAGTACACAATGTTATTTAACTTTATTTTCGGAATATTCAACAATATTTTTTTAGTTACAACACTTGGAACCACCGCCAATTTACCGTTAGGCAAATATTGAAAAGTTAACATTTTCGGGTTAGGGCGACAATGTTTTTGGAATTTGGAAAGATTTATATTAGCTAATTTTATTAATTCGAGTAACTTTTTTTCGCAAAAATATTTATTTATTTTAAAATGCATGTTAACAAGTGGGTAGTTGCACAAAATCATCGCGTATGTCAAAAAACAAAGGTCGATCATACCAATGCCGTCACGGGCGAACAATTACTGAGTAAACAAATAATTAATGGTAAAAACTGACCTCGATCGCTCATTGTCAACATCTCCAGAACCAATCTGAAGATGTTTTTTGCCCAAAACGTATTTGCACCATATTTTAATCAAGTACATATGCAATCGACCTACAAAGTCATTACAAAAAAAAATTTTGTTCATGCTATCAATGAAACATTAAACCAGTTCAATTTAGATTATTGAAGTGCTCGTTCGAGCCTTAGCCTGAGGAGCGAGCCTTAATTTTTTTTTTCATTTTATATTGTTAAATTTATCGCAAATATTGACTAAGTCCCAATAAAAATTTTTTTTCTTTGATTATGGCTCTAAGCGTATACACTCGCAACTCCTACAACTCCGCCCCTCAGACAACCCACTGACCGAGCTCCCTAAAAACATTATTCTCCTAACATGTTCTAATTAGAATCTAAAGAGATGTGATCTATGTATGTTACGAACGCTTAATCGGAATGGTCGATGTGAATAAATCTCAAAGTCTAATTAAACTCGAATCATCAAAGGATCCGTTATCGTTGAAGGCTTATCGATTTCGTAAATCGCATACAGGTTACTGGTGATTCGATTAGCGACCGATACTGAGTGTTAGCCGGAACGGTTCACAGATAAATTAAGATCACCTATTCATATGTCGGGTGCATTATCTCTCAGATCGCGTGAAAGGTTTTAACTTTATAAAGTCCATTAAGTGAGCATGTCGCAAACATTCGCCGTAAAATATCATTATAAATGGACGGTGGTGCTCAAGCCATGATCGTGTATGGTACCCATAAAGGTCTGTCAGTGTAAATTTTACACCTCAATAATTATTGCTTGTGGGTCTCCTTATGCGTATAAAAGAGGAAGCAATTCCAGCAGTCATCTTGTTTTATGAGCCCTTTTCGATTTCTAAACTTGTTTATGTTGGAAATTCTCTGATTGTCATAATCTAATTTAGGAACCGTACTTTAATCCTTTCTCTTTATTGTTGTTATAGATTTTATAGTCTGATATATAAATATTGAAGGTTGGGTTTGTAGATCGAGAAGCTGAAAAGATTTTGATGATTTATGTCATCTGAAACACACTTCTTCAAATGCAAACTGCGAAATATTTTGAAAGCAACTTCATTCTGGCGTAGGGACATTAATTCGGTCAATTATAGTTGAGTGCCCAATCTATTTGAAGGCACACTCATAAATTACAGTTCTAATATATTTTACACAACAGACCGTAGAGGTTCAGGTTGAAATTAGTCCAAGGAGTGGTTTTATACGTCAATTTTGTTTTATTGTTTCCTCAGTTTCGCGTATGTGCCGAGTGCTTGATTGCGCCATAATAGTCGTAGGTTGTAATGAAGGGGTGCACGCACTCGGCTCTCGCCGCCGACGTGCGTGGGGATACTAAACGCAAGGGGAGTTTGAACGTTTCCGCACTTGTCATTCCGTTTCGAAAATCAAATTTCAAATTGCCCCAACTTAAAATGTTTATTCGTGTTTACATTTTCGTATCTGGCAATTCGAACATTTTGTAATGTAGACAATGCTGTTTCGTTTTGTTGCTTATCTTTTATTGGCCTGCCGAATTGGGCGAACAAAGATTTTTTCGTTCGGATAATTTTTAAGTGGTCAGCTTCTGTGGCGGTTTATTACAGATGTACATTTTATTGTATCCATCTCCGTGTGTGATGAGCTTGATTACAGTTAATGGTGGCGCGTAAATGTAATGAGGGGTTGGCAGGACTGCTGGCAATCACGCAGCGTCGGCGAGCCTTCCTGATTGGACTCGAGCAAATCCAAATACCTATTCGGGCTTATTCTTTCACTACTGTTTTACTGCAATATGATTTGAAGTAATATAATATTGTATTTTTTAAACAATCGTTAAGCTAATGTGACAGGAACACTCTATGCTCTTTATTATATTTATAAATAGAATATTTATTAGTTTCAAATGAGGTTTTAATACAACATGTCATAAGATTGCAATACATCAAATAAAATCAGTAATACCTAAGTTTTCAATATACAAAAAGGTTTTATGCTGATTTCCAAGTCTATGACCACTTTTGGCATACGATTCCATTAAGTATATTAAAAAGAAGATTGATGTGTAAAAGTGCTTGTAGATAACCAACCTATTTGCAGAAATAAAATCATTTAAGTATCATTGAAACTCCGTTGTCTCTATATTCAAGAAAAGAGTTTATCAACTTTAATAACGTTAAGATGGAGGAAAATGTTATCTAGTACCTATCACATGCACACATAAGAGTACATATAACATTATTGACGTCCATTGTTAAAGATACTCACTAACTGAACCGGTTTGAAGATGTCTCACTTACCTACCTTATCTACGTAATTTTATCACTACAACCCAGTTAAGCTATTTCATATTATAAATATACAATAACCGTATCTCCAATAAGATTAATAACAAATGTAAGGAGCTTTTTCAACATATAAGAATTTGAGTAACATAAACTTAAAACATTCCAATTAAAGGTAATTTTGAGTTTTGAAAGGAGACGGACAGTAAGAAGGATGAAGCTAGTTGTCTATTCCAAAGCGTTGTAGGTGCTTTTGGACGAGAAACTCCATAGACACTATTTTAAATGACATTGTTACAAAACATTAGTTAAGTCATTAATATAAAAAAATACACTAGAACAAAAATTCCCTAGTGAAAATTAATGACAAAATATCTCTCACAATACCAATTTTTCTTTCAAACATCCATATTGTGATTAGTAATTTGTTTACATTAATTCACGAACTGACACGCGAGGTTTTACATCAGGTACACGACCTTCAAGGGTGGCAAAAAAAAGAGAAAAAACTGCGCAGGCGACGACATTGGCACGAAGCGCTAGATACCGAGCGCACACGCAAGGGCGAATACGGTCACTATGCGTCACTGTGGTACGGGACAAAGTTGTGTCATTTGTACTTAGACGTTGCTTATCAGTCTCACTGAGCAATAAGTTTAACATGGTTAAGTTTGCAAGTTTTTTCTCGCAAAGGGTTGTATGGTCCGTTGATTTTAATGTGTAGGGCTGGCCGGTTTGGTGACTTACTTTCCGCTCAATTTAGGATAAGTAGATAAGATCTGTTACCACTTATACAAACTATTGAATACAAATGCAAGACATCATGAATACTTATTCTACGGCATTGAAATCACGACCTCACTGTATAACATCATTCCTGTTTTTACCAAAGGGTTAAGTAGAAGAATACCTTTAGTAGATCCAAATTTCGCTAAAATTGGAGTCCCACGTAATAAGAGACAAACCTAATACCTACTTTGAATTGTCGTAGGGTCGGTCAGTCAGAAAAATGAAGCTAGATGCCCATTCCATCCAAAAGTGCCTGTAATTGGTTTATTTCAAATAAATACTTTGAGTTTGAGTTTCGGGGCAGAAAGACCACACCTAGCCTCATGTGGAGTTAATACCTCATTGAAGATATTAACTGAACAAGAGAAAATTAATATGAAACCAATATAAATGTAGCTGACGGTCATAGCCGTCACAATACTGAATAACGTCATATATTATGAGCATATATAAAATACGTAATATTGACAAGCGTAAGAGTATCCTAAACAATACGCGGTCATTAGTGTGAATTACTGTCAGCTTCTAATTAGTCATCCTGCCTGTTCCAGCAATTAAATGTTATGTTTCAATAAATTATTATTGACACACGATTGGATGTATACAAATTTATTAGTAATTATGATTTGAATACAGAAAAGACCTACCTTAATTTAATGAGTGTCAATCAAAAACATGGCTTATTACTAATAATGATAAGACAGATAATTCAATTTATCCAGATGTTTGCTATGTGCCCTGTTACAATTTCTTTTAGTAATATATTAGGAGTAGCCATACGCCGCCCGCCGGCAAAAACAAAAAAAAAACAATGTGACAGAAATTTTTAAACGCAAAAACGAATTCATACAATCTTTTTTGTATACAAAGGCCATTTAATTTTACTTTTCAATTAAATAATACACAAACCAACACTTTCAAAAGAAAACATAATCCCTTTAAAAAACAAGTATTTCTCCCGTTTATAATCAAAAGGGTGTGTAACCTACAAAGGATGAGAGCGCGAACTGCGCTCGCGCATTTACATTCAATCGACACCGCGTCTGCCCGGTGACCTACTTGTACATTACGTTTCAGGGTAAATGAGGTTTACTGTAAAACCCATAAAAATACTGAAAAAAAAACTCATTTTTTCTTGAAAATAAAAGGTCAGTAGTTATTATTGTTAAGTATGACAGTACCGCGACGAAGAAGACTGTTATGATTGTTTTTGTTCTTACTTCATATCATAGACAAAACTAGACTAAGACTTAAAAGAAACATTTAAAAAAAATAAGCGAGACTCACCGACAATATTATGCAAAATTTGCTCGCGCCCTAATTTCCCACATTTCTAACAAAAAATAAAATAAGGGCCACACAAAACATACATGACCTTATTAAAAGACAATTTTACACACGAGGACCGCTATATAATTCAGTTAAAAAAAAATTGGTAGTTTAAAAAAGAATGCCTACAAAAAGACTAAGATCAAAACTCGATCATTGCCCGAGGGGTGCCTTAGACAGACTGTCTGGGGGCAGCACCTGCTCGCCGCTAGTCTGTTACTGACCTAGCACAACTAAGAATCCAAAACTAAAACCTGTTTTCTATAAAAAGATCCGAAACTTTGTTAAGTAAAGACGGAGTATTTTAAGATTTGTTTTTTTTACACTTTTACTTTAAAAACTAACTGTATTACTAAACTAAGACATCGATTTTTTTTTAAATATCAAAATAATTTAATTTACTTTTAAATACTTATAAATAACCCGTTTACAAACATTAAAAATTCTCATCATACGAAAAACACTTTGCAAATCAGGATTTTATTTTAGCAATGCACCAAATACAAAACTTGACATACCTAACTCGTCTACTACCTGTACCTATAACAACAAACCAAATAAAAAAAAAATACAAATCTCAAACATACATTTACACCATTAAAAATTAAAGTAACCGCGTCAATTCCCATCAAAATAATGTAAGTACTTCCATAAACGTTTGCTTTACGTCGAGCAATTGTTATAAGGCCATAAAAACTAGTCATAAAACAGACACACATTACTAATCCTTCAATTATAATCACGTAACATATCTGCGTGTCGCGAGCGCATGTAATTAACATTCTAATCAAGCATTGTATTACTTGAGCTGAGCGAGCAAAAAAAGCGAGCAAGTGTGAGAGTAGATTTTGCAAAAAGGTTTCGCATGTTAGTTTTATATTTCTGTCACCCGTCGTCGAAGTTCGATTCTTATTATAATATATAAGACCTGGTTGATGGAGGTATGCACTTTAAATAAATACCTTATTTATTCGTTTTGAAATTGTTTACAAAATCGTCAATACATTAAAATTTAGCTACAAGAAGAGCTGTTTTATTCAATGCTAAGTAATTCGGTGAATTATCAATCGTCTTCCAACAAGAAAAATATCCGATAAATACACACATCAAAAGTGTCTAGGGATCAACATATATTTTTGCAATAACTTTTCTCTTGATTGATATTAATTTAAATTTTCTTTAAGGATTCATCAAATAAAGTGTTTTCGTTTGTCACAGTAACGATAAACCAAGTCACCTTTGCATTAATAAAGAAATTTGCCATTTTCCTAATAAAGGGATTTTTGACATTTGAACCACTAACATTAAAGTTCGAAAAAAAGACTGAAATAACAGTTTTCTTTAAAATTTTATTGGGTAACTTAAACAATTAATAATCCGTGTTTCTACCGCGAACACTAACAACACAAGAACATCGGTTTGGCATACTCAAAATGAGTTCATCCAAATCACGCTGTGAAATGGCCGCCCATGTTCGTTGCAACAACAAAAAAAGGTCTTCTTGCAACTGGATACCCTCCATATTCGGCAGAGCTCTTCTCTGTAGCATATCCCATGCATGCTCAATCGGGTTCAAGTCTGGCGACTGAGCAGGCCAGGGCAGGACATTGATGTTAGCTGCGGCGAGAGTCTGTCTTACAACTCTTGCGGTGTGCGGTCGTGCATTATCATGCATTAACTGAAATAAGGGACCGATTTGCACTTGTAGAGGAACGATGACGTCAGATACAATCGTCTCAGCATAAATTTGAGCGTTGAGGTTGCCTCTGATCCAAATCAACTCAGTTCTTCCGCCGATCCAAATACCCGCCCATACCATGATGGTTCCACCACTATAAGGATGGACTTCCTGGCAGGATTTTAATCGCTGTTGGCGTCCAGGGGTTCTCCAGTGTCGTATACGTCTTGTATCCGGTCTCATACCAAAACGAGACTCATCAGAAAAGCACACGAAACGCCATTGTTCTTCTGCCCAATTTCTGTGTTCAAGAGCCCATTGATATCGAATCCTACGATTGTGCATTGCTATAGGTGGTACCCGTAGCGGTCTTCGGGAATGAAGGTTCACTTCATGCAAGCGGTTTCTGACTGTTTGGTCGCTAATTAAGTTCCCTGAAGAGTGATGAAGCCTCACGGCTAACATCATGGCGGTTATTGTTGGAGCTCTTCGAGTTAAGATTTGAATGTATCGGTCTTGTCTCCGTGTGGTGCAGCGATACCGTCCTTCATGGCGCTCAGCCACGGTACCAGTGCTTCGGTAACGTGTCCAAAGTCGACTGATAACACCTTTTTTTGTTGTTGCAACGAACATGGGCGGCCATTCCACAGCGTGATTTGGATGAACTCATTTTGAGTATGCCAAACCGATGTTCTTGTGTTGTTAGTGTTCGCGGTAGAAACACGGATTATTAATTTTTTAAGTTACCCAATAAAATTTTAAAGAAAACTGTTATTTCAGTCTTTTTTTCGAAATTTAATGTTAGTGGTTCAAATGTCAAAAATCCCTTTATTAGGAAAATGGCAAATTTCTTTATTAATGCAAAGGTGACTTGGTTTATCGTTACTGTGACAAACGAAAACACTTTATTTGATGAATCCTTAAAGAAAATTTAAATTAATATCAATCAAGAGAAAAGTTATTGCAAAAATATATGTTGATCCCTAGACACTTTTGATGTGTGTAGCTTAGAAATTAAAAACAAATGAATTCTTTCATTACCAAGAAATCTTATTGTTTGAGAAAATGGCATTCCTGCAGGTCATGATACAATAAAACGAACCTAATTGATTCCTACACCAATGGAACTGAACGCGATCTGCACTTCTCAACCGCGTTCAAAAGCTGTGTCAAAATTGCTATGAAATATTGACACTGACAGATCTTGAACGCGATTAAAATAAACTTGACATCTAGCCTTGTATTCCTTGAAGTGTCATACGTACCCAAAAAGTCCCAGAAAATTTGGACCAATTACTACACTTTGAGCACAATCTGAGCAATAACTGAGAATTCCATTAAAAAAAAAAACTTATCAGTTAAACAGTCTGGAGATTTTAACCAAAATTTCATACCCAACCATTACACCAGCGAAGCAAGTGAAAGGAATCAAATAATTATGGAAGATTTTGATACGGAACCCTACAAGTGACGTAAACTTTTTGCGGCGCCACAGCCAAGCTATTCGAAGCTCCGCAAGCGTGTCGATACACGTGTTTAATTAATACTTAATGATATGTTGAACATACAAGCTACTGGAGGTGGTACGAATAAATTGGATTCACCAGATGGTCCAATGAAAAAAATCATTGAATCAATAGAATAGATTCAATTTTGGTTTCTTTAAATTTTATTGTTATTTCTTTCGTCATTGTGTGATCTTCCTGGAAAGAACTGTCAGTAAATTCTGAAAAATCCCATCGCGAATACTTTGGTGAAGTGAGCTGTTCCATCTAATACTAATAGTTCACACAATTGACACTTTAAACTCACCACACCTACGTTTTCGTGGTGATAAAGTCAAATCATTTATTTCAAATAGGCACAACGAAAGGCACTTTTGAACGTCAGAATGAACAAGACAGAATTGATTCTAGTCGCCTCTTCCAAAAGGTAGTTTCGTGTGGAGAAGATGGGCAAGAAACGCCAGCGTTACTCTTTTTTAAATGTTTTGTATACATGAATTATAAAATTATATGATGATATATGATTGTTTTTATATTTTCACAGAATATCTCTTCTGTTATGTTTATGTTGTATTTAGAACTGAACACCGCCATGTGTTATTACATTTCTCATTTCCGCAAAAACAAATGCAGAAAACTGAACAAATGAACACTTTCGTTGTAACTATTATTTTCCTGAGCGAATAAAAAGCAATCTACTTAAATTTTTACATCTAATTCTAGAACAAATGGAATACGTACAAATGCACATTAAAACAGAAAAACAATAAACATTTTAATACATCCGATATGAGATATTAAATAAAACCAATATCCTTGTAGCGATTTTAAAACACATTGGTGCTAAATCAAAATTGTAAAAAGCTTAATAACAAATAACCACGTTTGAAAGACCAAAATCAATTTTATTCTTATTTATAAATGACGTATAGATATAAATTTATTTATTATTATATTTATAGTTAGTATATGTGTATTCGTAATTAAATATATAAATATTTACACTCAGTTCCGTATTGAACCTACCACTGTTTATCTCTGCATCACCCAAAGGTTGACTAGCAGAAAATGCCTACGGCATTAAATCCTCCTCTGTACATTTCTGTGCTTAAAGTATTAAATAAATAAATAAATTGCTAAAAAATCGGTGAAGGAAAACATCGTGAGGAAACTAGCATATCTGAGAGATTTTTCTCAACAGCATGTGAAGCTAAGTTAGAGGCCCATGGGCAGCATAAAAACTCTGACACCAGGTTAGTCACTAACCACACGAAAAGAAGAAGAAGAATTAATAAATAAACAGCTAAATCCAACAACAATTTCAACTAAAACCTACAATCTAAAACCTCAAAAGTACAGTCGAAGAATAATTTACGTGTATATATCTATCAGACACAATTTATTCAGCAGGTGACCACGTCGTGAAAGGTGAGAGTTGTCGCAACGACACACGACCAACTTGAATAAGTGATATCGCGAAATTCAATTCGCGTTTACATGTAAAGTCCGTTTTACTAGCACGTTCTAGTTTCGAGAAAAATATGTCGACTAGAATGGACTACAGCAGTAAACGATTTGAAGATAAGACATGATAATGAAACACGAGATAAGAATAGAATAGTAGTTGATTTAGAAAGTCTTATTTGAAGACAGTATGTGGATTAAGGTGTTTTCGTGGTAATACAGTAAAGGCGCACGTTGTTCGTGTTGCAAGTTAATAATGACAATGATTAAGTAAATGATTTTTTTAAACGCTTAGACCACAAAACATGGTACATTATATTAATTAAATAATGGTATATATAATACTAGCTTCTGCCCGCGGCTTCGCTCGCGTGGAGGTCGGAAATTATCCCACAGGAATGTTCTACCGGGATAAAAAATATCCTATGTGTTAATCCAGGATATAAACCATCTCTGTGTCAAATTTCATCCAAATCTATACAGTAGTTTTTACGTGAAAGAGTAACAAACATCCATACATCCATACTTACAAACTTTCGCCTTTATAATAGTAGTAGGATTAATAATAATATGCACAAAATGTGAATAATGTGTATAACCAAAGGGCATAAAAAAATTCGTCCACATCGCTGTCAACAGGAGAAGTTCCCAAAAGGCTGGCAGCATTGCTGCGGTGTGTTGCAAAGGTGATTCTTTGACCAAAAAATAGGCCAGCCCGGTCACGTAAAGAGTCGACCAACCGCTTGGTGATGTCTCGAAAAACAAAGTGGGCATTGAATTAATATAATATATAAAATTAATGGTATATAATTATGAGATAAATGGTTATACAGAATAACAATAATAATAATAATTGTTTATTGAGAAGAATGAGTACTTTGTTGTATAAATCTGCTTCAAAGTAGACAAAATCGTACGAAATCTAATGCATAGCATATATAACAGTATAGGACCGCAGAAACCGTTACATCTCATGTTACCTTAGATTTCCTACATACTTGGTGCTTGGTTGGTTACCTACGTTAACAAGTCTATAACAACTGCACTATATCACCACCAATTTAATACCAAAGATAATGTGCGCCAGACACATAATTACAAACTTAATATATTAGTAATAAAATCGATTAAAACCGTATGCGGACCAGATTAAAATTTTATGTATCTATTAAAGCGAAATACTCATTGCCTTATTAATTGATAATCATTAACAGTTATGTTAGTATATCTAAAAATGGTAACATCTCGTGGATATGAATTGAAGAAGACATACTGCGCCAATTGACTATTTGAAACGGTCAAAAATAAAATCACATAGATTATAAAAGACCGCTTGTCTTAAAAACTTCCATCATCATGAAGAAATTAAATATTATGCGAAGATATAATTCTAAAATTGAATTTAATGCTAATAAGTATTCCATTTGATTCTAAAGATCTCTGACGTCATTGTTATATTTCGTGCAAATCACGTACAAATACGTTTTGACAGTTCACAAAAAGTAACGTTATTGACTACCCTTTCTAATATACAATTCCAAAAAAATGTGTTATAAAAAGAACGATGATAGAACTGAAACAGACGTAAATACTAGAGATACCAAAGATTTTTGCAAACGGTAAAACGAAATAGAAACCGTAAAACGGTCTCAAAACGCATGGTTTTAATTAAATTACACTATTAATTTATTTTTAATTCATTGAACGTTAAAAAGGTATTAATAGTGTTAATGTCAACGAAGGGAATACTGGTTCTCGATATCTTAATAAAAAACAAATGTTGATTCAATTGACTTTTGATAACTCATAAAAAATGGTGGCAAAGCATGCTCTGTGAGGTTAACAAGCATTGGTGTAAAATTAATAAAGATTTGATTGATATCTTCAGCGCATTCATTCCAATAAATGTATTATATCCACATACATATTAACAACACATTTACTATTGCACAGGTCCATCGTAAAAGCCACAAGTAGCTATAAAACCTATCGCATATTAGAATTCCTTAAACTAATTAGCAGGAACATATCGAACGGTTTATAGTGGTCCGTTAAAATGTGAAGCCCAACGCGTAAATCAGTACTCAAGCAATTTTCCAAAATATAACACGAATTAGCGCTCTTTTGTTTACGCATATTGTTTTTGTGAGCCGTGTGAAAATGAGGTATAAATTATAATTGAATTATTAAATATTCGTATTCAACTTATGTGGCAACTAGTGGCTCTCAACTTCATACTCTTTACTGAAAGAACTTGTCAGAAAAATTAATATTTACTTGCAATAGAAGACAAGAATTATTATGAGAAAATAATATAAAATATACGAGACTATAAATCTATCAGATACATGTATATAGTAAATATAGTAAACAAAACAATCCAAAAACTGTGTATGCTATAGCATTCATGGACAAAATACAAAATGATGACCACCTTTATAATATAATTAAATCCTTTCTCTTTTAAATTCAACGCAGGCTATCGCAGTCCACTGCTGCACAAATGCTTCTTCCAGGCTGCGCCACAATACCCTGTCGTCCACTTACCGCATCTAGTCTGTCCTGGCCTTCTTTATAATAACAAGATTTTCCTTCAATTTGATAATATTAAAACAATGAGTAAATTAATAAAATAATTTTCCTTCAACTACCAGTAAGTCCCTGAGTGCAGTAATTTGATATTGTTTTACAATAAATTAAATAGTTAATGCATAAATGAGGAAAAGGACAAAAATAAGCGCTATTTTATTTAAAAAAAAACAAATGGAGCTGGACTGGCCACATTATAAGAAAGAAAAGGACGACATACTAGTGGAATGGTATCCTAATATAAAAAAAGGACATAAATGCGTGGCAAATTACAGAAATGATTTCTACACAATTATTATATAATGCCTACGTAGGTAAACTTTGACGTCAACACATTACTCATAATAGTACATATGGATGACATATAGCTTAACCACACTACGATTATGACGTCAAGGAACATATGAGAAAAGGGGAATCAAATAAGGCTAATGACACTTCAACCGTCATAAGTATGCCGAACTCGTATATTGAAAAGGTTATATCTGTTATTATGTTTAATAAATCTTTTGTCTTTGCAATGACTCCTATAAACCTGAATTTGCCACCAGTCACAGTTGGAAAAATCTTACTGTAGCGCATGGTGTCCCTCAAGGGTCTATCTTAGACTCAGGTATAACTTAAAAAGTGAATACTAGAATCGGAAAGCGATGGCTAGTCTATCAATCAATGTTAAAACGATTAACACTTACGTACCATATTCTCATGATTATTTAGAAAATTTGAATTTGGCAGGCTGCCCTGTAGCTTTCACCTTAAGTAAAAGTCGTAACTATGGGCACTTACTCAAACATTTTAAGATTATCGTTTTACGAGTACAATACGTAATCGTTTCCTGCGCGATAATATAGTTATTAATTTGGATGATCAACAATCAATTATTACTGGCATTTGTATTAATGCATTAAATCCCTCATTCACAGTCTGAAATCTGATCACATTTAGTTTTCCTTATTTAAAAACACATGCTGTACGAATATGAATGTAAATTATGTATACTGGATGTTAATTATTCAGACACCGCCCGCGTCAATACTAAAAAAAATTCAGACAAACTTCCACTTTCTATTTCACCCCTTCACGGGAGAGTTTCCTAAAATCCTGTCTCAGCTGACGGTTCCTATACATAATCTACCACTGTGCCAAATTTTATCTTCGTAGGTTTAGTTGTTTTCGAGATTGCGTGATTAATCAGTGAGTGAATGTACTAATGAGTTATCTTTGGCTTTAATATATATTATGTATATAGATAGATTAGTATGCACAGATACCTATTGTGCAACAGGCACTATTGCCAAAATAATCGCATTGATAAACTATAGAGTGATGTGACTATGTTATTGCAAGAACATGTTTCTGCACAAAGAAGACTAAGTACCTATAGTGATGCTAATGTTATTGACATCATCCGGGAAGTAAGAGAAGGTATCCTCTTACCTTAGTTGTGCGTGCGCACATTCGAAATCAAAGACTCTGTAACCAATCGAACTAGAAAGAAACATAAGAAAAGATTCATGAAAACAATGACAAAATAACTCATTAAAGTGGCATAAACTTTGAAATACTGTGAGGATTAGATTCCGACCATGCGCGGGCGCCTGCAGTCAATACCGCATCGTTAGTCACGTGCATTGACAAATACTCGCAGTTAATTGGATGAAAACGCGCACTCGACGCTGTCCGCGCAGTAAATAACGCGCTTTACGACGACGCACTGTTATCAATAACCCTCGTATTGAAAGCTGTTCCGTTTATACGTTCGCTATTTGATAGGTTCAGTTATATTCACATATCCGCTTCGTTTGTCATTTCTACGGGGTTTCCAGCGAGCCGAGCAATTTGTCGGTGCAACTGTACTCGCCAACCCGTTCGTGGAACTTTCGTTGTGGTTGTGGACATAACAACAGCTGTGACGCAGTGATCATTTTCAGGAGTAGACCTTGTCATACACTTCTTCATTCAACAAATCATGAATGGCCAGGAATATGGTATTTTCCTTATTTCCGCTCGTCTGGCAGTGCAGTGACTAACGCCATGACATGGGATGTACGTCGAGACTAGTACACATAATACTGCTGCGTCATTCGCTCAGCCGATACCGGCGAAGTGACGAGGTTGTTGAGCGTTTAGCGACGTAAGACCCACAGCACGCGTCTTGGCTTTGGGTTGGGAAAACCCGCTAGATACAGAACAATTACGTATTAAGTAACTGTTACGCACCACATTAAAAACAATATAATAACTTAAACCTATAATTATTATTTAGTAAAACAACGTCATTAAGATTAATCTAACGCGTTTAATAACAATTATAGAAATGTAGATAACTATCTCCGTAAATACGGGCGCATCAAAATTATATGTAAATCATTGCCATTTTAGAACACAGATTTGTTTGTTAGAAAATCTCATAGAGAACTGTTATTCGGGTTCCCATCACGAAACCGGAACTGAAATCACACATTAGATTTAATTTTATACGAATTTAATAACAAGTGAGATGCGCGCTCGTCCATTGTGCTCCGTGACCATGAGAAAAAAAGCACTGCTCGATTTTTTTGTAGCCGATAAAGAGGTGCCGACGTACAATTCGGAGCAAGATTGATGCGCATGCATGATCGTATCTGCCCGCTGTGAGCGCGGCGGTAATAATTAATATTCCATAATCCATTCATCCCCACATTACGCGCGACTCCTTTCACGGCGCCTCCTTGCATCTCGCGCGGCTCCACGCTCCACTCGCGCCCTCCACCGGTAGCAATATGTAATCGTCACACATTCGTAATTGATTCTGCCCGTTAAATTCGAAATTTGAATGAGCTCTCGCTGAATGAGAACCGAAATAAGATCACGAGTGTAGTGCGCTCGGAACCGCTGACGAGTCGCGGCGAAGCTCTCGGCGAGCGGCACAATGACCGCGACGCACACAGCCAGATCTCTCTCTTGATAAACTTATAAAAAACGTTATGAAAAAACTACATGTCATGCATCTACGTGTGCTAGTCAATTTCACAGCGACCGTCATGGGAATCGAGCGACGAATGGACTTTAGAAAGCAATTAAAATCTGTGCTTACGAAAAGAACGCGACCAAAAAGTGCGATCGACACATGAAATCAGCGAACACGTCGCACTTTGTGCACGAATCTTTTAGATGTAAGCTGCACGCTCGGGGACCGCGGTGCACGGACCCGGCCTGCCAAATAGTTCTCAGAACTGAATGATTTTGACAAAAAAACGTACAACGCACACCGGTAACGAGACATAAAGTAGACAGGAAAAAGAAAATCTAAGAATGATCTCGTCTACTTAACTCGGCGCAATTGGTTATTACTTTAAATAGCCTTGCGGCAAATAACTGTTCAGCGTTTTAACGATTTTTACCTGGCGCCACAAGTTTTATTTGGTCCTAAATCAAGGAAAATACATTCGCAAACAACTGTTCAACTTTGTGTACCTTTTACTTTAGAAAGACGATACAAAGGGGGCCTACTTAGAGGCTAAAAGTGGACTTTACTTTTTTACAACCACAAAAAGGTCGGTATGAAATCGAAATCAGATTACGGATCCTGCGATTATAAAGTTTCGGCCGCGGACAAAGGGACGGCGACCACAATTTGGTTGCGACCACACGGCCATGCATTATGGAGATACGTTAGTGAGCGTACGTGGTGCTTAGGACGTGACTTCCGAGATTGAAAACGCTGACAAAAAAGCGATTGGAAAACAGTTTCCGCGCTGTTTTTGGGTTCAACAGTTTCTAAGTGAAACTTCGACCGCAGAAGTTTGTATGTTGTTGAATATGTTTGCGGGTCAAGTCGACATCTATATCTATACTAATAATGAAGCTGAAGAGTTTGTTGTTGTTTGTATGAACGCGCTAATCTTTGGAACTCCCAAACGGATTTCAAAAAATCTGCTAAGTATTTGATAGCCAAATTTTTGAGGAAGGTTCCGCTACTACCAGTAGGAGATACTATTGCTGAGCTGCCAAAATCATATATTTATGCTCATTATATTGTACTTGGTGTTAGAATGTTGGTAAGACTGAAAGCGCAGTCAATCTTGATGATGGACATGCTATTCTTTCGCTATTTTTGGCACAATAATGAGAACCAACTTCCAGTAGGTCTCAATTAGTTAATTATATATGTGAATGAATCAGACTCAAACAATTCGTTGCTACAGACCATCAAACTCATTAACATATTACACAAACACGTGCCTTTCGACTTATTGACATGTTTGGCATCCAATTAATCTTGTAACACATTAGTTAAAAACGTTACTAGGAAATAATGGCTGTCATTGCATTATTCCCAGTAATTTAATTACAAATTACATAGGTTTATTTATCTGCGCACGAGTGACTCACTCATGTGAGTAATAATGGCGGCGCAAGCGCCGTTTGCTGGTGTTGCCAAACGAAGAGGATTTGCCCATTTTAGGGGACTTTGAATTATTGCTCGGGTGTGTTTGTGTTTTGAAAAGGATTGCTTGTATGTGTGAATGGATGATGGATGATCTCTGATAAATGTAACCAGTTTCATCCTTTAATTTATTATAGTTACCACTTAGATACCACATTAAAAATAATATGTTTATTTTGTAAGCACAAAATTAAGATTTTTATGGATTTTCAATCAAGGAGTTTTAATTTATTAACTGGCAACCCAGGTGGCAACCAATCACTTGCGCGGTCAACCGCACTTGTAAATAGCAATTTTGAAATCAATCAAAACTTTTTCTATAACTTCAATATCAATAAAATTTCATTCTATGCATATGCTAATAAGTCGTCAAAAGGCAAGGAAATTGGAGAAATTCTAAAATCCACATTCATTGATAACTTAAATTAATATCGTTCTCCTGATGAGAAGACTTATGTATCTTAGATCCTAGGAATGTATACTAATATCATCATTCTCCTGCCCTTATCCCAATTTATTTGAGGTCGGCGCAACATGTCTTTTTCTTCCATACTTCTCTGTATCATAATTAACTTTAAAAAAACATTCAATGTTTCTAAATACGTGCAACACTCTGAAAAGCAACTGCTCACTACGAAGTAAAAAGATTCCTTCTAAAAAGATAATAAAAAAATACCGTCATTCTCTTGCCCACTGAACTAGTCGACCTGTAAAAATAAAGTAATTAATATACTAATTACACAGCCAAACATAGTCTTCAATCAGACGTGGTGTTCCCTGCAATAACTTTCCTCATGACGCGAAATGACGATGTCAACACGAAAACAATAGAACATCGAACGCACTACATACGTAACAATGCATAAAACAATAAATAAATAAATTTCCCTGTAATTACATTTACGTCGTTGACGATTAACAAACTGCTTAGCTTTTTCCCAACTATGTTGGGGTCATCTTGCAGTCTAACCGAATGTATGGAGCAACTTCCTATCTGACCTCCACGATACCCCTTGGTAATACAGGTGGTCAGACTGTTAGGCTTCTGACTGACTGTAAAACTTGACGTCAGGCCCGTCCGTGAGATGTCAGCCCCTGAAGGGGCCCCTCAGGGCCAAGCCTGCCGGGTAAGCGGGATTGTCCGAAAGGGTTACCGCTACTCCGGAACACAAAGGGCTAAGGAAAGAACAGGGATGGGTTTTAGTCAGTAAGAGTCTGACACTCCCTTCCGTTCCACCCAGAGCGGAAGAAGTCATTGGATGATGTCCCAGCCTTTAAAAAAAAAAAAAGGCCCGTCCACGGCGCGTTCGTGTTCCACACGCACATAAGAGAGGTCAGCATTAAGGAAGGGGGCCCGTTACGGCCGATGCCTGCCGGGTCAGCAGGATTGCCCGAAAGGGTTATCGCTGCCCCGAAACCCAAAGGGCTTAGGAAGGAACATGAATAGGTTTTAGTCAGTAAGAGTCTGACACACGCTCCACCCAAAGCGGGAGCGGTCATGATGATTTCCCATCCAGAAAAAAAAGCATGTCCACAACCCAGTAACTGAGTAACACGATACCCCTTGGTAAGACTGGTTGTCAGATTTGGGCTTCTGACTACCAGTAACGGGTAACGCTTGACGAATATGATCAACACATTTTAACACATTCACTCTTTTGTATAACAAGAATCGTTGCGTTACCAACATAACAAAAGGTACTTAATTTATAATTGCACCTCACTTTCCATTACGCCGACATAATTTATGTAACATTTGCTTTGTGAAAGACATAATTTGACATTTCATTTAAAATGAAAAACACGAACATGGAACTTGGACGAATTGATATACATAATGGATTCCGGATAATCTTGATTGGACTGTGTGAAGTGTCGACAAAGACACTTTTGTTGTCTAGAAAGTCTACCTAACTATTAACTGAATTAAATACTTCAATAAAATGTACGTGAACATATTTACTTGGCATCCAATTTGTTATTACCTAAGTAATATCTGATACTCGGATAATTGTCTATGGTTCGCTATTGGCTAGAGCTGTACCCACGAAAGTAAATGTAGACTATGGTCGTTGTCAATTTTCAGATCGTTATATCTGTCAAATATTTTCCCGGGAGAATAATATCACGCCGCATTGTTTTGTGTCAGTAGGCATAACTTCCAACCACTTTACATTAGCTAAACAATAGATAAGCTTTGTAAGAATTCATTGATTGACACTGCTATGTACAGACGCCAGCACATCAAGCTATCCCTAACTGTCAAATTTTCTCAATTAAAAATGAACCTTATGTCTTTGCAATAAAGTTGAAATACTATCAAAGAAATTTGACAGATAGTGGTAACTTGATGTGCTGGCCTCTGTACGTATATAAGCTACATGTCTCTGTGATTCAGTTATGTAGGTAAATCCATCTTTCATAATAATGTTGCATTATGAAAGATGAATTTTTTAATTTTCGAATTTTCTTTCCTGTTTTGTCAAGCTGGACATCAGACCTGTCTCAAGCATGCCTCAACTAAATTCTGCTAAGCATGCGTCAAAAACTTTGAACCGATTTGTTTTTGTTTTTGAGTAGTTACTGACGTCTTCGCCTGACGCACTGAAAAGCAAGAATCCTTGTGAGCTCGCATTCTTTTAATTGCTTGTAACACAACAACGAACTAATTATAAAATTAAACTAGCTGATCCCGCGCGGTTTCGAATTCGGACCAGTAGTTCCAGATATTAGCGCGTTCAAACAAACAAACTCTTCAGCTTTATAATATTACTAGCTTCCGCCCGCGGCTTCGCCCGCATAATTATGTCGACAAATTCTCCTCTTGAATCACTCTATCTATTAAAAAAAAATCCGCAACAAATCCGTTGCGTAGTTTTAAAGATTTAAGCATACATAGGGATATAGGGACAGAGACAGCGACTTTGTTTTATACTATGTAGTGATTATAGATAAATATTTCTTTAATAGTGTGTCCTACGTTTCATTGATTTAGAAAGCATTGTTATGATTGATGATATTCCCGAAATTATTGAACGTCATGTTCCTAATTTCGGCAATTTTGTGACTATTCCCTTGACCGTAGGTAATCATAAGATTTTATTGTAGCAGCAAGCTAATCGAAATGCAGTGTCTAAGTCTAATTATAATCCACATTACATTGCTCAATTTATTTACGTCTCACCGTCCCACGGTGTAAGAAAACATTACCATCAACGTACAAGCTAACAAAACATTAATTTTGTATCAATTTTCTGTTGATAAACCTAATAGAATGAACGCCGCCAAATTCTATTATTATCTCATTCAAAAATTACGTAACAAACTAATTTCATATAAATTACAATAAACTTTTTGTTAAGTTCGCAGAGAAAGTCGCTAACACTTGATTATAAAACCGTATCGTTTTTTTTATTTACTCGTATCGTTTAGCCACTCGGAATCGATTCTCGCAACCGACCGCAATCATTTTGGATATCATTCCACATGCTAGATTACATACGCAATGGAAGTGAGTGACCGCAAAATATATTATGAGAAACTGACTTCCATTTGCAAAGATCAAACAAATAATAATTAACTTATTATATGGTGCAACGTAAACTAGTTATAACTGCTTTAATCAATCTGTGGCAGAAAAATAATGAGTATGACAGTGAAGGCTGTATGACGAATTACTTTGGCCTGTAACAAATAATTTTATGATTCATAACCTCAATAAAAATTAACCCTTTGGCTGGTTCATTTTAGTATTTGGTACCCAAGACGACGTATATTTCTTGGTGACATAGACGCAAGTCGCAAATGGCCTCAACTATGAAATATGGTGGTAGAATCTAGTATATCTTAAAGCTGCATAGGAATATAACGCGGAACTTTAAAATGACTGAAAGTTATAGTGTACTTAACATATCGTACGGTGAAAGTATTTTAAGATTTAGCTGTTAACCGCATTATTTATTCATGGCTTGCAGTAAACATAAATCGCATTTTAAACAAGTGCATTTTACAACACTGACTATAAAAACTAAGTAAATTACGACACTAAACTTCATCTCATGATCTCATGCACTTTGTGCTTTCTTCCTTAAGAGAATTATTATATTAACGATTAGTAAAAAGATTTATTTGTTTTTAGGAATCTACTTTTTATGTTTATTTTTGTAATATTTATAGCTTTCCACGGTAAACATTTTAAGATGTTGAGGATGTTGTCGTTGAGGTTTGGTCAAACCAAAGTAACCCGAATAATAAGTAAGCTGAAGAGGCAATGGGTGGCCATATTAGCCGTAGAACCGATGACCGTTGGAGTAGACGTGTTTTTGACGACACCGCGAACCGGCAGAGCTTCGCAGGGTGGCTGGTAGCAGCTGGATCAGAGTTACCGCGAACGAGGTGGTAACCAAGTAAAGAGGCCTTTCTCCAGCTGCTATAGGCTGATGATGATAATAGATTTGGAAAGAAAATTGTCTATGATTAGGTACAGTGAACATTCATGTCCACCCATTTTATCCGGTCCATATTGTCCTCTATCTCTCGAATTAAGTTGATTAAATTGAACCGTTATAGAAAAGTTCCAACCAAAATGATTTTCCTTCAAAATCAATCACACATGTAATTAGATGACTGGTCAAATCTATACAACAATGGCCCATTCCCCGTTCTAGTGTGAACGCTGTGTGGTCTACTAATCGACTATGGAGCATAGAAAACTGAGATGTCTAGTATTAAAACCTCTATGGTACTCCGCGCGCATAGACAATGAGCGACTCATTTTGGAAGCTCGTTCGGAAACAATAGAAAGCGGGCTGCGGGGCCTAGTCGAACTTCACACGGGACGCGCAACTAGTGGAAAGTTAACGAAAATACATTTCAATAGCTAAAAGCAAAATTGGATGAGTGGCCTTACGAAATTATCGCGTTAGCCGTAATTCATTTGTGAGTGAACTCTCCCAGGCGTCGTGTGACCGTGTGTGATCGCGCTAATGTGATCTTGTTATAACACCTTGCGCTTCGTTTCGAAACCGTTCTGTCATTGTGCAGCTTAATTACGATTCACACATGAACTAATGTTCACGAAATTTTTTGCATTAATTATGGTCCAGTTAATTGGTAGCTCCGTAACTTAAAAGGAAATATGAAACTTTTGTGGGATCAACTTTATTGTTCGTCTGCCTGCTTCTAAGACAACGAAACAAAATGCAGCCGTATAAGGGACTTATTTTGATGAAAACCTATAAGTTGGGTACAGAGGCCAGCACATCAAGTTCGCCTCAAAGAGATGTCAGCATATGAAGGGGCCCCTCAGGGCCAAGCCTGCCGGGTAAGCGGGATTGTCCGAAAGGGTTACCGCTACCCCGGAACATAAAGGGCTACGGAAGGAACATGGATGGGTTTTAGTCAGTAAGAGTCTGACACTCCCTTCCGCTCCACCCAGAGCGGGAGCAGTCATTGGATGATTTCCCAGCCTTAAAAAAAAAAAAAAAAGCACATCAAGTTACCACAATCTGTCAAATTTCTTTGATAGTATTTCAACTTTATTGCAAAGACATAAGTTTCATTTTTAATTGAGAAAATTTGACAGTTAGGGATAGCTTGATGTGCTGGCGTCTGTACATGCCTTTGACCTAGAATCATGAAAATCAGCAAGAAGTAAAGTCTCAGACAAGTAAAGGAAAAATTCTAAACACACATATTTTATTTATTTGTTACCAGTTGGAGAATGGGATGTGACGTATATTAGGGAGAACATGTTTTTCAACTACAATGTAGAGTTAGTTTTTGGGATAAATTCATCCCAACTAAATTCTGAACTTTTCATTGTGCGTTGCCCGACACGCTCTAGGTCGGTTTTTATAAAACACGAGATAACATAAAATAACGTTACAAGTAAGCGGCCATTGTTTTATCACTGATAATCAAACGGTGCTCAAGGTCTACCAGTCTTATAAATATTGAGTTGCCTTTATGAGCATTCGCCACTATTTACACCCCATATTATTTATGTAATGAGGACTTATATTGGACACGCGATCCTCTCGAACAATGCAAGGAGACGGTGCCCATCATGAGCGACCTAGACTTCTTTCCACTTTAATTGTTCCCCACATCGATTATAACGTATATTTCACTGAAACAATAGATTAACCCAGTTGCGGCATGTTCTATAATAGTTATGGCGTTTCTCGTCCCGCGATATTATTGCTTTCGTATCCTTGGCGTGAGCGGCTATCTATCATGTGATCTATTGTACGTACAGTCGACATCGGTATTAGATTAAAGCGATAATTAATGCTGATTCCATACGACCTAGATTCGGGCCCGCTCGATAAAGTTAATTTACAGTTATAGTTGTAAATCTCGTTGCAAAATAAACGGCGAGCACGCGCGCCTGCCTGACCGTAGACAACACGCGGAGACTCCCACACACACCTCGGCACGTCAGCGCCCTGCCCCGCGCCGCCCGTGTGTGCCTCGGGACGCGTGAATGGGACCCTTCCCGAACCGTAAACAACACGTCACGTGGCTGCATGCGAGTATAACCCGACCCGGACGAAGCACACCCTCGCAGGAAGCGGCCAACGCGCAACAGGGCATTCTCAATCCCGCCGGGTTTCAGGGAAAATGCACGCATGTGTGACGAGACAAGCGAAACAACACACGTGCGTGACCCACGCGCGAGAGAGAGGGTGCGTCAATGGTTGTCTGAATGAACGGGGTGAACTTTGACAAGTTGTGTACACATGGCCGCGAAAGGGTTGAGCCGAGTTGCGAACTAAGTTTGTGAACGCTTTCGATTTCGACGCGTGTTGCATATGGGGCGAACTGCGATCGATCGCTAACTTTGTTGTGGAGATGTTCAGTGGGTATTTCGTTCAAATCCGACTAATAAATAGACTGGAGAACAACTTTGTCAACTCCCAGATTCCGTTGCGAAAAGTCTGTTAAAATTGAGTTGTGATAATTGTGGAAAAAATGTCGGATCGAATCGTCGCCGTCGTGCAAACGTATTGCGTCCACGTCTGGTTATCGGGTGTGTTTCGTAAATCATTGTTTATGGTCGAATAGTTCTCTGAAGGGGTCCGAGCGACCGGAATTAGAAAGCGTCAAGCGCGCCGACTTCGCTACGACTAATTGACCGCAAGGTTTACGCGATTCTGCTAGAAATTGTGACGTAATATAATAATACTGAAAATGGCATCTGTTATACTTGAGGTACCAAAAGGAAGTTTATTTTCACGGACGTCATAACTGGTTTAACAACTCAATTTTAGGCATAAATAAAGAAATAAAATAAGTCGATTTTGACAATTTCTTTTTAAATCTGACGTTAAATTACTTTACAAAACTTTCGCGTTAACTGGTTGTTATTTCCGAATCAATATTTCGCCTGATTCGATGATAGAATTTATGTCGGATTAAATTAAACTTGAAAGGCAGTATAATCTGAAATAAGTTTCGACATATAATGAGAAAAGTGGAATATGATAACAAAAAATGCTACACTTTGCATCAACAGTGTTTATAAAGTTGCCTAACCGCGTTTTTGCCACAAATACGATTTTTATATTCTGACATTACATCTCTGAAATTGCGTTTAGCATAAAAACCTATCGAAGTAACAGTACATGTTTTCTAACACACTAACCTTGTATCTGCGTTATTATAAAACAGTAATAATAATTACCATTTTAACAATCAGTAATTGATATTTTTTATTTTACACAAATTATAAACCCGCTGTATGCGTTTGAATCTAGATTTGTCTACCTTCACTTAGGGTCTTGTAATTAAATCATAAGAACCGTTTACTGTATTCAATTAAATCTGTGTAATTATAGTTCATACCATGTCAAAAAGTTTCATGTTCTTGTTATTCCTTCGCAGAATACATAAATCTAACGTTTAAATATTTTGTTACGACCGTTTTAAGTATCTGCGCTTAAATCTCAGATTACTGCGATAAGTTTAAAAGGGCCATGGAGTGGACCGTGCCATGTTAGGCATATCATTAAGAGCTCCGAGACCGAAATACACAGATTCTATGCTGGACCGAATTCCAAGGTATCGAACAACGCGTTTGATCTAAAATAGTGTCGTATCGTAGAGGCAAGAAACAGCGAAGAAACGGTAGAAAGCAAATGAAAAGTCACGACGAAAAAGGCTCTTCTGTCAGTATAATGCCGCGATATTTAAAAAAAAACGTGTACACCTTACACCTTTGTGGGGAAAACCTGTGATTGGATCAGTTTTACATTTCATATACTGGGGAAACTTACCACATGGGAAAAACTTGAGATTACAAATATTAAGTGCTTGGTAACAGCTCATCAGCTTCTTCCTCTTCTTCGTGTGGTTAGTGACTAACCTGGTGTCAGAATTTTAATGCTGCCCATGGGCCTCTGACTTAGCATCACATGCTGTTGAGAAATATCTCTCGGGCATGCCGGTTTCCTCACGATGTTTTCCTTCACCGATTTTAAGCAAGTGATAATTGTACAATACGCACATGAATCCGAAAAATCAGAGAGCTCATCAGCTTATAAACCTAATTGTAATACCCAATATAATATTATATAATCATTTCTAAAGTACGTTAAACCTAATATTCGTACAACAGTATTCATTGCGAAACTTGTTTTAGGCCTCTTAATATTTTTCTATCCGAGAAACATCCGTCATTCTTTTATTACAGCCGGGATCTACGCGTTCTATTATCAAATTATTACGAACTACAGAAAACCAATAATTCCAAAAGGCATAAACCACAATTAACTATCTGCACTCAAATATAATAGAGGGAGCCATCCATAGCCAATGACAGAACCCACTTTCCACATCAACATATGCACTTGAACCGTTCATTTTTAAGTCTTCGATCCGAATGTGGGCTTATTGATTGTCGGTAATTATGCAAAATAACGAGTCGCGGACTGGCTCGCTGCTCTAACTAGTGACGTGTATTAACGGTTCGTTAGGACCGGCAGCAGTAAAAGTTAAAGCCGACGTTACAAAGACACTGCGTGCGGAAAATTGAATTAATTCAACACACCATAAGTTTAATACAAAATCGAAAATCAAATATGCGTTTAAATTTAGAATATAGTTTAAATTATGAACATAACTTCTAAGGTTTATTCATTTCGGAATGATGCAGGCCGTACACATTATGGTGGGTTGTAAAACTCCTGCCTGTATGCACATATCGTGGTAATGTACCTATCTGCAGTTTACCTAATTAGACTCACCGACGTTTAGTGTAGTAATGCAGGCAGATAACATGGGATTATGGCATAAATGAACAGTTACATGTAACTGCGAAGAAAGTTGCTTTTAGTGGCAAACGCTTCACGACTTGATTGGATTTCCATATGAGTTTATGTCAAATAGAGATAGACATGAATAGCGTATTCAGTGTATACCATTACTTCAAATTGTCAACTAAGGGTGATTGAATATTGAATATTTAATTTAGTACTTAAACATAAAATGATAACTTTTATTGACAATTACGCCTTTGACACGACTTGCAGTATATCAATGGAGGATTTAATTTGCGTGTAATGTGTATTAAATTGAGAATTAAGACTAAATGCTGGAGGTACCTCAACTACCATTTTTAAGAACCAAGTTAACATGAGAGTAATTTGTAGTCGACACAAAATTTCCTTTTGTTCCATATGTACTCCTCTAATATTCGTCATATCGGACTTTCCCTATCCACGTTAATAAAAAAATCTATCCTCACCACATAAAGCTACATTAAACATAATTTTGAAATTCGAATCTCCGCGTCCAACATTTTTGAATTTAGAAGTAGGTACTATATCTACACATTAAAATACTAAGCTAGAGGTGTCTCGGTGTAAAACCAACCGGTGTAGCGCCAACGATATCGATTCGTCGCACAATACGTTGCTACTCCTTGAATCGCTGCATCTCATCTGAATACAGAGTAAATGCAATTCTTCATTTCGATTTCTCTAACTTAGGCAACATTTTATATTATTTCTGTCTTGGTACGTATGAAGCGAGAGGTTATGAATTCCTTTGAAGTGTCACTGTTGACGGTGTTACTCTATGCATTGTGTCTTTTTGGACCATACATTATAGACAAAACTGCTCACACGTCTATGTTTAAAAACGAAATAGTTGTTACCTATAGACGTATTAACTTCTCTCAGGATATAAATAGAATTTCGATAATATACTTTATATACCTTAATTACAGTACAATTTTAATTATTAAATCAATTTTGACAACTCTGCAACTTTGATCTCGTGCCACCACAATTTACAATGTTGCACACTCTTTAATTAATTAACCAAATCAAAACATAAAGTTCTAAAACAGTCACATTCCCCAACTGAAAGTACTAGGCTCACATAAACGCAAGGCACTACAGAACAAAAGATTCGCAATGAAGCAACGAAGGCGATCGATTTGTCGCATTCGATTAGCGGGCGACGACACTAGGAACGAGATATTATTTATTGTACCTATGTATGTAACAGTTGTTACCGACGACTTCAAGCCCTTCAGAAAAAATAATTATAGTTAGTTATGGATTTCGATATTTGTTATTTTTTGTTTCATTAAACACTTTCAATTAAAACTTATATCGTATCTCTATTCTTAGTGTATTTTTTTTTAATTGACAGCTCTCAGCATTTCATAAAATTGTATGTATTAGGATTTGAATGAGATATATCAACATTTACGACTACACTGTTTTCTTTACTGACTTATCCACGCAGGGCCCAATATAAATAAAACGTGTTATTTACACTCAATCAATAACAAAGGAACTATTGAATGACGCCTTATCATTTCATTAGACATTAATAACTTGATAAACCAAACTTTCGCGATGTTGGATCTAATCGAAGGTTTGCGTTGAAAGTACAGCTAACGCCATCTAACGTCGAGTAGCAACACTCACCGTCCTAACAAATTACTTATAGCAATGAACCTTTCTTTGCATATTTAAAATGGAGTTCGTTTTTAATGCTAATAAAATCTAATTATATATTACTTAATATGTTTACTAATAAAAGCAATGTCATTTTTATTACGAAAATTACATAATTTACACTGTATATTACAAAACCTCAAATTATGTTCTAACAATAATAGTTCTGACCCAAATGTAAGCGAAGGCGTCTTTCCAGTTTAATTCTGGTTCCTAGACTAGCGTAGGTTTTAGTGCCAATTCATGATAAAGACTTACTATTCTTGATCGAAGCTCCCAATTGTAAAATTAATAAATGGGTAGATCGCTAAAACTTTGTAATATTCTATTGAACACCGCGCGATACATGTACTGTGAGCGATTAGAATAATTATGTCATATATTTGAAAATGTAATTAGGTATTTAACTACTTAATCTTATTATGAATAATGAAATTGATTAATAAGTACTTTACATCAATCCAAGGAAAATTACAGTTTCTACTACCTACTCGTTATTAATAATAGTCATTGAATTATTACTGTATACATATTATTTCTGAGAATGTGGATGGCTATACAAGTAGAAGAAGACCAAAGAAACGATGGATGGATTGTGTGAAAGATGATATGGCTAGAATGGGAGTGACTACCGAGATGACGACTAATAGAGAAGTATGGAAGAACAAGACATGTTGCGCCGACCCCAAATAAATTGGGATAAGGGCAGGAGAATGATGATGATGACGACATATTTCTGCGAATTTTGGTAACAGTACGTCTACATGCTGAAAACTCTATTTTGGTGCAACCCTGAGAGATAATATCTAATCATAATAGATTGTACGACTGTCATGCCTGCGTTTATGAACCACTTCGACCTTTATGGCGACTAGAGATTATCGCCAAAGCGTCAATTTGGCGATCATCTCTAAGCTATTTACTGTTTAGAATCATGTTCTTCTAACTTAACAGACAGCTGTTTGCTAGCGAGTTTGTTGCGCCACTTCTTCCAAGCTAAAGCACTAGGAAGTGGTGAAGGGCGGGCGTTTTCTTCTCTAGGACATCAGTTTCCTTACGAAATTTTCCTTCGTCATTTTGAGAGCAGTGGTGATGAAACAATTTACACAACGTAAAGCGCTTGTAAAGTCCGCGAGGTATAAGCTGAGCTTTGCATTTGTGTGAGTGTACATGGATAGTGTAGGTGTGATAACCGGCCTTAGGCGCGGCGCCATTTTCGCCCGGTGGTTTAAACTGATTTTGGGTAACCGGCCTGAGGCGCGGCGCCATTCTGTCTCGCCGCGCTCCTCTCACTCACACTAATGCAAAGCTCAGCTTATACCTCGCGGACTGTACAGGTCCAAACCTAGGATCTATTACTCGTATGCCGCGACAATTACCACTGGGCCACCACTGCTCGTTGCGACTAATATACGATCGGGTCCTGTAGATATTCAAGGTTAAAATTTGATGTTGCCTCTCATGTCTGGCAAAAAATACATGTTTATTTATTTCTTGTTGTATTATTCCTTGATTGTCTAACATTGTCTTTTTTGTTCCAGTGTTCGGGATGGACTCTCCTCTGGGGCTGTTCCCGCCAGGCATGGAGCACAAGATGTACCCAATGATGGACGTGGAACACCGCGCGCCGCTTGATGCACAGTTATTTACTAACGTTAAAAAGAAATGTAAGTTTGGTAATAGTTTCCATGCATCATATTCCAGAATTTATTGGCATTAGGGTCAAGACAATGCAAAAACAATTCTCGAAATGCCAGCATTTTATGGTTTTTTAGTGACTGAGCCGTATGGAAAGCGAAGCAATAGTACTACAATTGCATTTATTTCGGTTTATACTTAATAATATGCTGAATAATGTTAACAACAAACACATCCATTTTCTACTCCCTGAAGGACACGTTACATAGAATGTATCTTTCTGCGCTGTATGTTTGCCGCAAAAAGACGTTTTTTCTTTCCTCCTAGCTAGTCTATGGGACATGTGTCTCATAACGATGAACGAATACACTTATGACTACTCTTTGTTCATCGTTTCTAAGTTCGAACACCCAATCAATAATAATAAACCACCGGTTTCTGTATTACGCCACAACAAAAGCCTACAGTAAATATTCTTTGAAAGGCTTACATACGTATTCAAGTTATCTGTGAACATAGGCGCTCATACACTCACATCACAAATAGTAGACGCGTGCCGAGCGCAACAAAGGATCGAAGCGCAATAATGCACGCTCTGCATCCTCGCGTCCCCATCACACATCGGGTGGACCCGCAATCTCGCCGCGCGAATGTTAAACGCCCATTGTTTCTGAGCAAATGTTTATTAAGACGATCTGATAGCGTATCTCATAGGGGAACAGACGCCGACTCTAACGTATGCTTTGAATACGCTCCGTGGCTGGTCGCCGACGGCTCCAGCCCCACACAATAGTCTCCGATCGATTAGCTCCATCGCTCGAGATAGGCACACGTGTAACTCCACTCCCTCGCTAACGAGCTACAAATAGAAAACATCCTTTTTAATTTTCAAAGCTCGCGTGACCCCCGAAGACTATTAAAAGAAAAACTAATTTCCATAATAAAATATCATTTCTCCGACGACGTTCCGAAATGTTCCTCGAATTATCTGATCGGAATCGAGTTAACGTGCTCAGTTGAAATTATAAAACTATAAAGTTAGGGGCGACGTCGCCGGCGTATGCATGTCCGCGTTTCTTTTTGACAAACCGCCGTAATAGTCGCGTGCTCGCATCGAATTAATGACAAATCGCCGCCAACAAAATGTCGCCGCAACCCGCTCATTTCGCTCGCTCGCTCCGTACACAGTTATTGCTCAGCCGAAACATGGTTATTAGATAATGGTGCATTCGCGTAATGCCGTCGCGGTGGCGCGGCACACGGCACATGTCGTGCCGCGGAGCCTGCACTTCGCCGCTCGTAAATCACACAACTCCGCGCTCGCGGTTGTTTCGTTATGTAATTAGTTAGCTAAACATTTCTGTTTCGTTGACACGAAACCTCAAACCGCATTGATAGATTAATAATGTTGTCTGTGTTCCGCAGGGCGACCGAAGGGTCAGCACAGCGCGCCGCGCGGTGGTCCGCCTCGATCCTGGACGAACGCCGAGCTCACGGAGGCGCTACAGCACGTGTGGAACAAGAAGATGACGACGAGCCAAGCCTCCAGGATCTTCGGCATCCCGTACAACTCGCTGCTCATGTACGTGCGCGGGAAGTACGGGAAGAGCCTAAAACTGGAGCAGCTCCGGAAAGACTGTATCGGCGGACCCCTCGACGTGCTAAACCTTAACTCCGGCAACAACAACAACAACCAACCCTCAAGCAAACACCACGACAAAGACGACCACTCACAACGACCAGCGAGCTCCGAGCCAGACATCGCCTCGAATCCCATGTTCAATCCATTCCAGCAAGGGTTCTACCCGGAGTTCCCGCCAGGTTTCCCGATGCCGCTCAACATGCTGCATCTACTACCGCCGAACGACAAAGCGAGGGAACTGTATCAGTCGATGCCGATGGCTCTGGACTCGCTGTCAGGAGTAACGAAAGAGGAGGATTGTAAGAGTGACAGGTCAAAGGAGAACTCGGCTGACGAGGAGGGCGACTCGTACCGCGCGCCCTCGCACCCGCCGCACCCGCCCGACACGCGCCAGCTGCTGCACCACAACGGCCAGGACTAGCTCCACCGCGCCGATGTTCCGATATGCATGTACCTTCAACTGTTAACGAACCTCTAGGTGTACATGAGCGGGCTCCGGTGTCCCGCCGCTGTTGCAGCTGACATCTTCAGGAACTCGCTTGTTCTATCTGTTGACGGACTAAAACTGGAATTTAGTTAGTGTATTAATAAGTCTCGTAACAAACATATTTACGTGTTTTAGAAATTAATTTTATATCTTGTGGTCGATCACTAGCGACAGAACTTAAAGTCGGTGTGCTTAGTGGTACTATAGTGGAACTTTTTAACAACTTTGTAATGTCTACCAGCCAAATGGTGAGGTGACACGTTACTTAAAATTGGTGTAAGTCAGAGAAGTATGAAAAATGGATAGCGGTTACGTTAGACCCGCGAAGACATTTTTTCATATTTCTATGACGTGAATTATTAATTGTTATTACTTTTGTAGAGGTATCACTCGCGAGGAAATCAATGAGGGTCTGGCGAGGCGGCCACATAGTGTAATATTTCGATTGGAACCTAAAACTCGCTTAAATAACTTCGACGGTAGCTGAACGCCCGTGTATATTTGCTATTGTTTTAATGTGCAATACTAAATTGGAACTTACTATAAATACACTAGAAAGGTTTCAGTTTTACGGATAACGTAAATTGTATTAGGAAGTATTTGTGAATCTCCGGGATCGCGACCGGCGACGTCCGCATTAAATTAGTTAAATTTATATTTAAAAGATGTGTTAATATTGTAAATGTATATTAATATCGCGTACTAAGTGATAGGCGATAATTTATTTTGAAGGAGTGCAATAAGAATGAAAGGTGTTGTGATTGTTATAGTTAAGACATTCCGAATTTCATTATTGTTAACACATTCCGTTACATTCCCTATTTTTAGAAAATGTATGTATTTCTTATGATTTTTATTATTGATTATAATAATACATTGATTACTTCATTCATAGTGAAACCTTTGTAGATATAATACGTTATACGTGCGAATTCACTTCTGCATTTCACCAAAGTTTGTAAAATATTTCGTAATAATAGTTATAATTCGATGATAAACAATTTTTAAATGTAAATAGTTATTGATAAAAAAATAATGGGATATAAATTTTTGAATTAACCAGTAAATAAGGTGGACATTTATATGTGTCTAAAATGGTAAATAGTAGTGTATTTGTAATTGTTGTAGTGTTAGTGATGTGAATCAGTGAGCTGGGCCGAGTGGGGGACGTGACGTCACAGGGGGCCGCGACGCACTAGTCACACACATCCACTCACCAAACGTTCCATACTCAAATGTCACAAAATTCAACAGACTACCCACGATACAGCACTAACTGGCGCTAAACGAGGACAATGTCCAATAAAAAAGAAATTTAATTTCGTTCAAGTTTGTTTTCATTAATCATTAATGAGATGAGGAATAGAGCTGCAATTATTACCCTGAATCATTGAATAGTACATAAGAAACTTAGAACAATGTGTTCCATTATATAAAAAGGTAAAAATGCCATTACGATTCAATATCAACTTCTAATAATTGCCAGTCTCTTGAACTCTTCAAAAAGAATTTCAAAGAATTTCCACAAAAGAAAATGACAGTGCGCGCCACGTTTAGACAAATAATGTATCTGCACTCAATGTTCAAATAAAAAGGAGCTTTCAAGATTTTAGTAAATAATGAAAGTTAGAATAAATCGTTCATTACTCTCTGGCTTTAGATAAATGTATACAGTGATCACTTGGGATACCGTGTGGTCACTTTGATCACATGATTTTACCTGTTGTAAATATTATTTGTATAATAATTAACTATAATATCTGTTGAATAAATCGTTTCCTTTATACGCTATACCCAAATCGAACAGTATTTACGTTCTATGACAATTCGATTCCTTTCAACATAAATGTTCCCGCGTGTTTTACTCGGCATAATCGATATTTTCATCCAAATTAATTAACTATAGTCGACGGAACATGAAAATCTCTCAACAGAAGACTGAACACTATTTACGATTCTATTTTATAAAAAATATTGTACATTTCACATAACAGTACAGCAACAATGGAATCCTCATACCTACATACAGTAGTAACACATAGTGTCACTTCATAATAACAATATTATCATTACAGGGATTTTATATATTAAACGATTAAATATGATTAAAATATTGTAATAGTTTTAACAGATTTTATATTGCTTTTTTCTCATTCCGTTTACGCTGGCAACATTGAAGAATGCAAAAACCGCGCACTTTTGTATTTAAATGTAACGGATTCACATGTAGATAATATAATAAGGTCATGTATTGATTAAATAAACAATTGTCTCTATGAAACGTAAATACATGTGCCAAAAATTGTAAAGAAATTATTTCACGAGTTGCGATGGCGTTGTGTTACTGTTCTACAATGTTCTGTATCTGAGCTTGTGTTGTGACTTGTGACCATAGACTACGTTCAATATTTACCTAATTCGTACAAATTCAGCAGTATTAGAGTGATTTTGTTAAAGTTTTAATTGAGAAGTTTTTTTTGTAATTAAGTTTTGTTATTTGTTAATGTGTAGGTCCTTCGATTGACGAAATGGTTATGATATGAGAATGTTTTACAAAGTTCAAACGGAATATGCTCTGTATATTTCTGTATATTTATGGTTCTGTGGTTTACCTTATTGCTTTAACACTTCGTTATATAGTAAATTCTGTTTATTCTCGACCTCTATGCCGCTAGACACGTTCTTATAAAACTACGTTCAGCTTTTCAGCACTGTTCTCATTAAGCATAGGTGACATCAGGAGCCAAATGTAATATCGTAAAGAATTAATAGATAATATATTGTACGACATTGAGTACTTATTTTTAGTTGATAAAATGTGATTGTATTAATTTTAGTAAAAATTCAAAATATTTAGTTCCTTCAATTTTTGTTACGAGTATTTATAAATTGTAATTGCAATGATTTTTAGCTTTTAGATAATTGTTCTCTCCGATAAAGAGTATAATTAATTGTAAGTTTTATTTTTTGTAATTTAATTTGTTGTATTTTGCTTAATATAATGACAAATTAAATTAAATGATATCGTTACATTAGGGTGTAAAAAAGATTATCTATTTGATCTTAAATAAAATACGAAAAAATATTTATGTTCTAGTATCATTCTAACGTGTAATTGAAATCGAAAGATGGAGCGTTGTAGTAAAATTCGTTTACGGTCACCGACGTAAAGTGTAAAAAATAAAAATATGAAATACCAATTTGTCGTTTCATTTTATTTATGACACCGACACTCACGAGTCCAATTTGTTCACGTATTGTGTTACATCTCCATTTGTTATTTTTTCCTTAATGGGAAAAGTCCAAATGATACGGAAAAGATGGCTAAGGATAATATTCAGAGGGTCATAATGACATTTCTACGAAATCAAAGTTAGTAGCTCTACGAAGAGAAATGGATGCAATGGATTTACAGTTCGCGTCACGTTTGTCGATCGCTTCGAAACCAGCCTTCCGACAATATTCGAGAAAGGTCATGGTCAAGGTCAATAAAGAGTTATCCATGGACATAAATCCCATACAAGGAAGAGATGAAAACTTTTGACCTAATACTTACGTCTAGTTTTTTAGATATTTGCGAAAATCTCAAAAAGGTATCCCAAGGTCAAATGAAAGTTAACGCTTTTCTGGAACATCTGCGAACATCCACACAAATAGTGACACGAAATACGAGCTGAAATCCTTTAGACACTATGCGATTACGATAGTTTGGCGATCAGACGCAACGTTGCAGCCAACAGGTTGCGGTCGACAATTTTCAAAGCTCCGCGCACTTGTCATGGAGTCGCAATGACAGGCTGGGCGAGTGCCACGCTTTCGCTACTTGTCGCGAGGAGTACGATATACATACAGGCACACCCGACATCTGTAGAAGACGCAAACGACAGCTCCGTGTCATGTCACAGGGACAAAACGCAGATGCATAGATACCTACTACAATTCTACGTCTTATTCCAGCGAATAGACAGCAAAATGTAGTGCTGTCGTTTGCATCAGCAGTACAGACGGCCAGACGCACTGTTAGCACAGGCACTTAATGTCACCGACATCCAAATCAAATCAATTCAAATCAATCTATATTTGTGAACATAAGTACAAAAAGGTGTTATTTATACATTTTAGCTGATCTGTATGTTGGGCCAATAATCGGCATACAAATATCATATGATGATATAATATGCTAATCCGGTGGATCAGCTCAAACATGGTGACTGACGGTTCATCCGACAAAGTTGCGAAGTGTTCGTAGAGCGTCGACGTCGTAAATATTATAGGTAGGTAGGTATGTTTGGCAAAACTTTGCGATTTACTATGAGGGTTTGAAATGGATAGATATGTGACATTTGGCTACTCGTCTTTCGGACTTACAATAATCAACAAAAATAATTAATAAGTATATGCATTTCCTTTACTTACGTGGATCTGCACTCTCTAGTACGTTTCCTGTCCGAAATCGTTGATAGCAAGTCGCTTCCTCGTCGCCGTTAGGACAAGTGCCTAAGGTGATATGCAGGGTTGTCCTATAGCACATTCAGTCTTGTAATCAAATACATACCAAGATAAGGGCAGTTTCCTCCAAAGCTGGGAATCTAGTTGTCTCATACAACCAATACATAGGTCTAAATCTGAAGTTATTTCCACTTATTGCTGCATAATAATAAAATAATAATAATAGTTTATTTCAGACCAAGATTGTCCATAGAGTAGCATAGCTTCAAGGAAATTAATAACCTTTTGGTTGGTTTACAAGACATATCTCTTCTCTGCTTTGGTGGAAACCAGCCATAAACTGTATCGCTGACAATTACTACAGTACTTACTTACTGACAGTAGGTACTTTCCCTTCGTTGAAGTCCACTAACTCAACTTTGCTTAAGGCTTTTGCAGACAGGAGCCACGCGATTCTGATAGAATAATTTCCAAGAAGTTTTCATATAAATTGTTCTGCTAGAGTTGCGTCGAGAATGTCTGCGGGAGCCTTAACCCATTGGCTGCCGGAACGCAGATCGACGCGAAGAACGTCATCATTCCCCTTGCCATAACCCACAATGGCTTTTTAATTGTGTCTCTATTTAGGGCATACGAAAGGTTAATCGTAGCATTCAGTCCTGGGTTATCTTGAAATTCTTATTTCTGAATGCCGATCACACGTGGCACAACCACAACGACAACGACGGCTTAAGACCGAGTCACACCGGAATGGCAGCGGCCGGTAGCAGCCGGCGGCGACTCCAGCGGCTGCCAATGGCGCCCCGCGTCGCCCCTGGTGGCCTCGCGCGACCTCCAGACCGCGCGCTCCTAGTCTCCTCTTGAATAGTTTAGTTTCGAGAAACTCGTGTGTGAACGTCGTTGCAGTGAACATGATGGAATTGGTTATTCTAGAACTTATTGCATACGTCGCTAGACTACAGAGAAATGGTGCGGTCAGTGTTGCGGCGGGGGTGAGGAGCGCGATTCAATCTATTCAAGTGATACTAGTCTTATAAGTATGTAGATAAAGTTTAAAATTATTCCACATTGAAAGGCTCGCCGCGGCGCTGCCATTCCGGTGTGACTCGGGGCTTAGGCGCTAATTTGTATGAAAATTAATAGGGGAGAGGGGGGCATGACGGGGTCGCGAGGCACGACGGAGCCATCCACACTTACAAAAAACTATACGCTCTATATATTTATGTTTTGTTTTCGCTACTAGGTAGCCATTTTGTATCTCTCTTTAGTCTGACAGTGACCGGCGACGAGACTGCGCACGTTTGATTTTTAAAACAAAAAACGGTTTTCAACGTATGTTCATGTAATTGTGAGTGACTACGAATACGCATATAAAAAGATAAGTGTTTATGTGGCTTCTATCATGTATTCATTTGGTTTTTGCAGAACAATTACTTATTGATATGTTTTGAACAAAAATACTCTAACCGTCACTCATTTTATTTGGTTTGTTATTTTAAATAATGTGAGAATTGGGGCATAACGGGGACATGGCTACGGGGTACGATGGGGTAAACCGTTATGCCGTATGAGTTAGAAGAAAGAGAACAATTTAACTTAAGAACGAAAAAGTGTTCTAAACCAAATGACCCGAAGTTAAAAAAGAACTCTAAGAAACAGAAGACCCTGGTGTAGAGAATACCGACGAGGATACCATGTGCCTGTACTGCCTTGACGTGAACCACACTTACTTAAAGTCTTCGGAAGGTTGGGTGGCTTGCCAACTATGTGGACGGTGGGCTCATGCAGTTTGTGCTGGTGTAGACGACGACAATACAGAAGAAATCCACATCTGCTTGTACTGTGACGCAAAATAAATACGTGACCCATACTGCCCCTACCCTGGGGCACGATGGGGTTTCCATAGAAGTTTCAAATAATTAAAATTATAACGTCATATCACTATTTACATCACCAAATTCTATGCCAAATTATAGTTTAATAAGTAACCAAAGTGAAGTGATTAGTTTTAATTAATAAATACATTGCGTTGATTATTGCACTGTGTATTTTCCTTAACGTCCCCATTATGCCCCCCTCTCCCCTACATAGCTTACATTTGGTCGTCAAAATCAACCGTGGGGGATACCGACCACATCAAGACCACGTCACAGCTGCAACGCAACCTAACGTTACTTGCAACTCTTTGACTTGATATAATAGTTACCACAACGCGACTTACACCGAATCCCGGCTTACCCATATCATATGTTGTCGATGTGATTCTTCTTCATGTGGTTAGTGACTAACCTGGTGTTAGAGTTCATATGCTGCCCATGGGCCTCTGACTTTGTTGTTGAGGTAAGTTGGCCCTAACCTTTTGAACGCCTCAAACGCACGCGCGTGCCCTCCACGCCAAGCTACAAATTTTTTCATGTTATCATGAATTTCCCAATATCCATGGTGTCTTTTAATTTGTTTCATGTCATGAAATACGTACGAGGGCTTCAATTTTTAAGATATCTATATAAAACACACAAAACTAATGATTTAATTGTTTACTTCGTGTTATATTGTCACATATTTGTCGTTGGCGTACAGGGCATGCGCTTGCTTGTCACGTATATGTGACAATGGCGTTAAAAAGGTTAAGAGGATTGACAATAAAACAAAATATTCGATATCACATGAAATCATACCCTTTTATTTTCTGTTTCATTAAATATGATTTTATAAATACAAAATTATACACTAATCGAACGGTGGATACTGTCAGCGCTTACAAATACCGTACATACTCCACTTTGAGCAAATGCAAGCAGTTTTTTATTCATTTTACACATGTTTTTATAATCTGTCTTACAATTTAATGGTTTTTTTAAAGTTCTCTTGAAATTAATATCTAGTTTGATTAACCTGCGAACTACAATAGTGTAAACAATTATTTATACACTAACTTTTAGCCGCGGCTTCACTCACGTTAGTTAAGAATTTGACAATCAATTTGGGTTATTCTCGGCTTGTATAATATGTATAATAATAATTCAATCATGATTGGAAAGATACGTGGCGCCATCTATTATTAAAGGTATCCTATATCCGTTTCTGCACACCTGACAACGTATATGCAAAATTTCAGAATGTTCGACTCAGTGGTTTAGGCGTGAAATGGTAACAAAGAAACTTACTTTCGCATTTATAATATTAGTTAGGATACATAATAAAGAATCATGACTACAAATTTGAAATGGGATAAGGGCAGGGGAATGATGAGGACTACACATTTGAAAAACGTCAAGTTTGCCATATTTGAACGTATTTTTTTTCTTTATTTTCCTTTCACTTATTCAGCTGCATCCGGTTGGATTAGAAGCCGACCCCCATCGTTGGCAAACGACTAGGCAGATTGATTGATATTTCTTTTACAATATCATTGAATACCAGCGCATTGTATAAAAAATATGACTACGAATACTAAAAACGCCAGGCATCGATATTAAGTAGATTTACCTCGTGAATGAAGCCGAAGAATGTAGATATAGTAAAAAAACTCTAAAACACTATTTTAGTTCACAGATAAAACAAACTCCCTCCCCCACCCTGCTTTACCCACACGTAAACTTCATACTTTAAATTCTATACCAGCAAGTAAAAAATTACACATTATTTATACTTTGGGACTAAAACGGGGTAAGTGATGTCGTAACATCACTTACCCCGTACTTTTCGCCTCTGGGGGCCAACCACCATGTCTCATAGCAGTGTTAATTTAATATTACTTCAGTGTCAGAAAGAGATGAAGCTATACAGGAGGTATAGCTCCATCTCTTTCTTAAGTGATAGTTTAATATTAATTCACTGTGAGAAAGATGAAGCTATATTATTTTGACATTAAGCTTTTTGTTATTACACATTACGACATAATATATATATATTCTTCATTGTATGATTTGCGAGAGATTTATATATATTTTTTTTTTTTTTATCTGTAACTACCTGTATCTATATAATTCAAACATAATATTTTGCATGCCGTAAGGTAAAATGTATTGGGACAATTAATAAATATTCCAATTTATGTATGTATACCTACATTATCAGCAAATAAATGATTTCTTTCTATCTTCTTTCTATAAACTCAAACTCAAAGTATTTATTTCAAATAAACCAATTACAGGCACTTTTGAATTGTCAAGGTGTCGGTCAGTCAGAGAGATGAAGCTAGTTGCTTTATAGGAGGTATAGCTCCATCTCTTTCCCAATGTGAAGTAATATCAAAATAATACTGATGTAATACGTGATGGTTTGCCCGTAGGAAGTAGATGGGTTACGGAAAGTTTTGAGGTAACTATTTTGTTAAATATATTGGCTATATGTTGAGTATATTCCATCAATATCACACGGCTTTTTGTCTTCGGTAAATATGTTATTTTATATACACATTATACTGAAGAAATATAAGTTAATATAATTGAAGTATTTTAAGTACTAGCAAACCAATATTAATGTTTTCACCTAAATCATAAGTTAAGTGGAAGGTTAGTAAATTTAGGTTTTCAAACGGTCATAATCATAAATGACAAACTCTTAGTAAGAAATTAAAAATTATTTTAGAATTTTATTTGCAGAGAACAGCTAAGCAGCTTAGCTACCGAGCTTTAGCAAAAGAAAATTAATGGACGTGTGTTTTGTAAAAAATTACAGCAATCATTGAAATACCTAATAATTAAGAAGATTCTACTTAATTTTTCTAGTGATTTAAATAGCAGTTATAATTTTTGGCTCGATAACACGTCACGTTTAAAATTGTAACTGCAATTTTAACACCTAGCATAATGTAAATAAAAGTCAATTTCGTATGCACCTACTCGTTTCGATCAGACATTCACAATTCGTATAGACCGTATTTACGTTTAAGTTTGTCTAAGCATTTCCCTGTCTTATCAGCAGAGTTCGATTTGTACACTCAATTTTGAATCTTATTTCCAATCCGGTAAAGTTCACTTTACTAAAATTTTAAACGAATTAAAAGGAGGATGGCCAATACGATTTGAATTGTAGTATACAAATCAAAAACTGCCCCAATTCTCTAAACATATTAATTACTAGACTATCCCAATTATGTCATTGTTTATTTAGTAAATGTTTATTACAATTTAATACCGACTTCATACAGATCTTTTAAAACGCTCACCACACATTGGACACTGACCTAATAGACCGCGCGCCCGAACAAATACGCAAAGTAACCTCAAAATAGGTTTCTGAATTTTTTTAATATACTATGACATTTGCACAAAATATAACACGGTCGAAATTTCTGTGCACCTCACTAGAATGTAAAGTCCTTCATGCATTCTTCATGTACCAGACATAACACATCATGTACCAGAGCGCCTATATGACGTCATCGACACCAGATGCACAGATATTTTGACCGGGTTGTAAGTATTCGGCCAAATTTCACGTCATGTCCGCGTAACCACAATCTATTACGACCAAGCCTATTTGATCTCGCATCTATCTTCAATACAGGTGATTTTAAACATTCAATGGTGGCCGTTTTATAGTAACACATCCATAACATTTAAATCTTATCCATTTGCTATCTAAACAACATCAATATCCCAATAATTACTTTACACTTAAACACCCTTAGACGTAATAACAATAAAACTTCCACTTTGTCTCGTTCATGTACTTCAATCGATTAAACATTCCAATATCGACCCATAAATTCGAATGGTCACAATTCCATAAAAAAACGTCACAGAAAAACGAATAATAATTTAAATATAAAATTAATTAAACATGAATGAAAAATGTATCTAAAGTTACGTTAATGTTAGTACAACCTTATCCTACCTACCTAAGCAAGTTAAATTAGTTCAGCTTATTTGGTAAAAATCTAATCAAAAAATCGCAAATCAGTGCATATTTAATGTCACGCCTAAAAAGCCAAATTGTTTATAATTTTGGTACTAGAGCACTATGAATTGTATTATCAATAGTTTTAATTTTTAATAGGAGTTTATATTTAGGTGCATGGACTATTTGATTGGCCATTTGTTTCATAAAACCAAAAGAGTTACGACTATATTTCATACACACATATTTTTATATAATTTAATAAGGCTTATGCTATGAGCTTTAGTTTCCAGTCGGTTTTCTATTACAATTATTTCATTTTAAATTTACAACATTATAATATTTTAAAGTACTTTATTAGAATGGAATACATTTTGTTCTAAACCAATCAAATAGGACATGCGCATGAGGAAGCGCGCATCAACCTGACACGAAGCGAATAGTGACTTATATAATGTATAATGTAATATAAAACCTTCTGTACATATCACAGACCAGCGGGCTTTTCTTTTTAATAGTTTTGACCTAACCTAGGAGTCTTATTGAAATGCTATTGAAATTGTTTGTTTTTTTTAATTTTACTGGTGTTGCCAGTAAAATTATCAAGGTAAAAAAAATGGTAACGATACAAAAATAGAAAATATAATTTGTGGACCCTAGTAGAATAAGCGGGGAACCGTATTATTTCTCGTCCAAATTCTTTTTTTTAGGCCATTTTAATCTCTTGTGAAGTCTCGTGTTTGTTACAACACGAGCATAATACAAAGATCCAGAATGGTAACACTATGCAATAAGCTTTATAATGAGCTTATAATTATCTTTCTCGAGAACCTAGTAAATATCGAGTGGAACTATTTCACTCACAAACAACTGTTTTTAACCGACTTTAAAAAGAAGGAGGTTCTCAATGCAACTGTTTTATTTTTTGTTACCTCAGAACTTTAGACTGAACGAAAAAGAAATTAGAAGAACCGATTTTTATAATCTTTTTTTTATTTGAAAGCTGGTGCTAACCCTGTGGTCCCATTTTTGACTAATTTGGTCCAGTTCTGACTATGGCATCCATGATTAAAATAAGTCTATAAGTCTTACATTTTTATCTTGATGATATATTATCAGAACAACGCCATCTCTTGTCCATTAGTATGAAATGTGAGGATTAAGTACAAACTACATGGCAGTTTTTACAGAGGTACCTAATGATCGTGTGATGAAGGTATTAACAATAATAATAATTGTTAAGTAGCAATTAATACTGATTTATATGTTGGAAGATAGATGGCGCTGTCTTCAGTTCTACAGGTATGAGAATTCTTTTCTTTATTCGAAATAGTCTAGAACACACAAAACAAGGTAAAGTACGATAGATGATTTTCAAAAATTAAATAAACAGGTACCTCTTTTACTTGCTCAAACCAATAGCATTTTAATCAGACGTTAAATATTGGTAATCTCACTCACAATTTGGCTCATTAGGAATGGTTAATATAAGACTATTATAAGGTTAACGCAAACCTGAAGAAACATAATCAACATTTCTGCTATTGTAATAAAGTCGAAAATACAACGCTACGCACACGAGAACTGCACCATCATAAGCAGTAATGCGATATCCAACCTTATTTCAATTGCACAAAGTTCATTTTTGCTTAACATCGGATAGGTTAACAAGTTTGCGTCGACCGCCACTCATCATCCACATTTATTCGTTTTAATAATATTATCCAACAGCCATTTAGGCAGTGATCGGTACGTCCATATTGAGGACCACAACATTCGTCTTTTTTTTAATATTCGAAGTTAGGATGAGTACAGACATACTGTAATTAGGCTGAAAGAACGTAGTGTTTTAACGAACTCTAAGGTCTAAATTCAGTTTGTCTGTATCCAACCTTTAGCGCCTCGTCCAAAATATAAACAAATCTATGAAGACTTTAGTATGCTGTAGTAATGCCCTGGCTAGTGATCGCTAATTAGCTGGTTACTTTTAAGAGACTAAGTACATGAAAATAAGAAAGACCAACTCAAAGTGCAATTCCACGTACATAAACGATTTATCAACATTAGAATGCGTGTGCGCAGCACAGACGTTTTATTGAACTGTACAAAGATCTCTTGGCCCATGGCAAAAATGTTAACTAACGCCGCCATTTTCTTTTTTCATTACAATTTCCAGAAATAATTTCACAACTGTTCACCAAACATAGCATCACGCCTTGTTTCCCTGAAGGGTTAGACAGAGAGGTACTCATAGTAGGTACACCCATATTTCGCCAGTTATTAAGGGGAGAGCCTATACTTATAGCCATCAACCGGGCACAAATACAAACTCCGGGCTGCTACTGAGAGGCACCTAATGGAAAAACCCAAATAACACTGCCCGACCAGGGAATCAAACTCAGGACCTCATGCTCGGTAGTAGCGCTTGCGCCACTAGACCAACGAGGCTAAGCGGGATTCTCCGAAAGGGTTACCGCTACCCCGGAACATAAAGGGCTAAGGAAGGAACATGGATGGGTTTTAGTCAGTAATAGTCTGACACTCCGTTCCGCTCCACCCAGAGCGGGAGAAGTCATTCGATGATTTCCCACCCTCAAAAAAAAAAGACCAGCGAGGCAGTTTATCTACAACGAACCCCTGACAATGTGATACACGCACCAAAAGATCCTTGAAGTACTCCAACCAGGCAGTCACTGCACTAATTCATACGTCATTTTTCTAGCTTCAACAACCTCTGACGTCACGGACGAGGCGCTATAGATATGATCGAATTCGTATAAACATGGAATGTTTTATTCCAAAGTTTTCATCTACGACCTATACTGATGGCAGTTAATACTAATGGTAAATCGATACTAGAAACATTATCGATTTTTAACCCGATACTATTTCGAAACATCAATTAAAAATTATCGACACCAATACCCGCTAAGAAGTTGTGTACAACCTTGATATAGTTTTTTAAATAAATATCCTTTTAAATATGTTCCGTTACAAGAAACAGGAGGAAAGCAGGAAGCATTTTTGTAGTTTAATTCGTGTATTTGTCATGGCTGTTACAGCACTTACAGCTTCATACTCTATGTTATCCAGTTTACTTTTATTTAAAAATAACTAAATCGCTCGTTTATTTGTTCTACTCGTTTACAACCTGCCTTATCCTTGCGAAGTGTTCATTCACAATGCAACCTCCTTTTACGTCACAATAATAATAATAAAAAAAAACAAAAACCTAACAAACGCCACAACTGTTCTTTTTTCAAATTCATCATCCTCGAACATTCGGATAAAAACCTTACTCTAAACCTCATTTGTACATTTAACCAGGCTTACGTACCACAATCAATTTGAAACGAAAAACATAACTTTTAACTTACAATTTGAGTCCAGCCGACCATATTGGATGTTCATTTCTTAGCGTGTTGCAAGTACCTAGTGACTGTGGCATGAAGTTCTTGCGGTAACTTCGTTCGGTCGTATTTCGTGGAGTACGCTTGGACTATGTGGGTCATTTGCGCGTGTAGATCCAGGATCGCTTCCAGCCCGATGGTTCGCAGTGATTTTGCGTTCTTATATACAACGTTATCTAACTCAGTCTTGTTTATCAGTACTTTCTCCGTGTCTGGAAGGGGTGGAAAGATTTGATTAGTCTTTTGAATTGAGAACATTAAGGAGGAAGCGCCAGGAATGCCCGCGAAATTTAGATTTTCTGACGTTTGTTTGGCAACTTGCAGGTCAGTAATAAGTTTTATGCTGATCAAAATATAATTCACTAAAAACCATCAATACAATCCTCTAAATTCATATTACGGTATGGAATGAATATTTCACTAAATGAAGACTTTGGAGGCAAATTCTAACTAAGGGAGTTGTATTGATGATTCTATAATTCTGTAAAGGGCTACCCTGGCGCATCCCCCTTAACCCAGTGACTGCCGGAACGCAGATCTACGCGAGACAAAATGGCTTTTTAATTGTGTCTGTAATTACGGCATACGAAAGGTTAAAGATTGGCTCAGTGGAACCCATTTTGGGACTGCTTTTGCAAGATTGTTACGCAGATTCGATTCAGCTAGACAAACCAGCCTTTACTAACGGGTAAAATACACTCTAAAGAATACTGTCTCGCTTTAGAGACTTTATATTTGCTTTGAATACTGTAGTCGAAAAATGAAGAAACACAAACCTCCACTGTGGTCGTGCCCTGAATTTCGCTTCTTTGGTGATGATTTCGACGGCGTCTTTTCTGTTGACTTCGTGGGACTGCAAAAAAAAATTCTTTATTGATACACCTAGAAAGACTGTTTTTATTGTAATGAACCGATAAAACGGTATCGCCATTAGCACCCAAAAATATTTGCACTAAGCTATAAAATATTTAAATAGAAGTTGGTTAAAACGTGGCACTCTGAGGTATAGGGTAAATGGACTACAATAATTTTTAGACCCTCTCAAAATAAAATCTTAACTATGCGCCGTTTGAGTTCAAATCTAGTCGGGTTCGGTAAAGTTCGGCTAGATTCGGAAGTGTTCGTAAAACTTACTGCTCCAACGCATGGTGATTGACCACAGACTGTGCAGTAACATTAACTCCTCGAGCGTCCTTATGAGCCCCCGGGGGATCATAAGGAAAAATGCTTCAAATGTCGCGTGTGCACCCGTTGGACCATAAGGAATCGGTTGCCACTGGACGTAATTTTTTGGCGTTTATTCGGTCTACCCTAAATAATTAAATACCTACAAAATGCTTCGACATTTGAGGCATTTTCAAGCAATGTTTGCGGACGTGCGAGGGGTTAAACAAGGTGTCGTTGTCTTGCGGAAGTCGCAGATGCGCGACATCGATCTTCGGGAATCTTCGGCTATATTCGGAAGTGTTCGCAAACCTACTTCTCCGACGCATGATTGTTGACCACAGACTGCGCAGTCACATTAAAAAAGGTGTCATTGTTTTGCGGAAGTCGCAGATGCACGTCATCGATCTTCGGGAATCTTCGGCTATATTCGGAAGTGTTCGTCAATCTTACCTCTCCAACACGTGGTTGTTGATCACAGACTGCGCAGTTATATTAAAGATGGTATCGTTGTCTTGCGGGCGTCGCAGCGGCGCGTCATCGTCTGACCCTGATGACGTAGTTACTTCGCCGTTAGGGAGAGGAGTTGATGTGATCGGCTTGTTCTCTTTGGACTCTTCGTCTGTTATCGCCATGCTTGAGTCTTTGAAGTTCTGTGGATATTTGATAATAATGTTTTAAGGTGTTGAGAACATCCGTGAACTTTGGTAGACTGAGTTGAATACATTTGTGTATTATGGTGGCAGGAAAATTTTAATAAATACAAGCATAGTAGAGTAGTCTCCTGACAAACAGGAGAAAAAACTCATTACTTTGGAAAGTCAGACTCGCATTCCACATTAATTTATTTATTTATTATTATAACATAAAACGGCCTAGGCCAAAAGTTTACAATTTCTATAAATTCCCAAAAATTAAGCTACTCCTTGGGTACTACGACTACTGAGCTTGGGTAGCTCAGAAAGTAGATTGCATAATTTGCGTTTTAACTTAACATTAACATGTGTAAATAAGTGATTTCGATGACCGCGAAAGATCTCGTCAGAGATACTTTGATTAATGTTATAGGAACTACTTACACTTTCACAACATACCTTAGCGGTCTTCTGTCGTTTGACCACCAGCCCTTTGGACCACGCGTTCATTCGTCTGCGCTTGCGCTTGGCTGACTGCGGATCGCTCTTGTCACCATTTTGTGGAGTTCGCGATTTTTCACTCACTATTGAGTCGAAATGATCTGCAAATGGAAAGAGGACACGTACTATCTTGTTCTCAATTATAAAATATGAAATATAAAACATTATACAGAAAAACAGAAATGCTGAGAACACTCAACTCGGCTTTTAAAAGACAGTTCTATAATATACACGTGAGAAATTGTTAGTCTTTGCTTTTGTGCTTTTAACCTTTTAACCGCCACAGTCGTGTATAGACGACAAACCAAAATGTGCTCAGCACGCCACGGTCGCGACTGGGTGACAGAATTTTAAACGTAAATAAATAATAATAATAATAATTTCGATCTCACTACTACTTTGTAGGTATTAAAGGATGAATTCGGAGCTTGGCGCTAAGGGCACGCTTTTTCATTTTTGACGTGGCGGTCAAAAGGTTAAAGAGCACTTATCCCTAATCCTCCCTATTCCTCCCCTATGGAACTCTTTTTTTGAGGGTGGGAAATCATCAAATGACTCCTCCCGCTCTGAGTCCAGCGGAAGGGAGTGTACTCTTACTGACTAAAACCCATCCATGTTCCTACCTTAGCCCTTTATTTTCCAGGGTAGCGGTAACATTTCCGGACAATCCCGCTTCCCTATGAAACTATAAGAGCCAAAAAATCGTCTGTCCTGGAGTAAAATGTAAGAATTTTGAGCGCATGAATCAATCTAATTTAAAACGTATATCTGTAAGCATAAAAAACTCTTGCCTTCCTCCTGCTTTTCCTCGCGATCTCCTGATAGTCCAGTTTGGATATCCACTTCGACATCATTCAGCGCGTTCTAATTTAAACTTTATTCCCCTGTGATAAGACACAAAATGCACTAGTAATTCAAACGCTACTTACGTAAATTGGAAGCCGTACAAATGAAGTCCGGTAGATCATTGTCAGCAATATCACCTTCCACTTGCCGTCTCTTCGCGATCTCTTGACATTCGAGCTCGAAATCGCTGTCCATTTCGACGTCGATCAACGCATGCGCATGGTCGCGTAACGAACACGCTTCGTGACGTATCTGCTTGTCCGATGACGTTCTGCGCGAAGAGGGAATGGTTGTTATTGGTTTTGGGTAACTTAAGCAAGCAATTAGCATTAGGTTTGTCAATGGTTGTCTTGAATTCAGTTTAAGAGTTCTTTTTCGCCATATTAGTTAGTGACTAAGTAATAACAGCCGTACAAGTCCATCAGATTCATCCAGTAGATTGGTGATCATCTTTACATACCGAGACTCCTCCGTGCCTCGGGAAGCACGTTAAGCCGTTGGTCCCGGCAGTCATACGTACATCTTTGAGAGTCGTTCCGAATCTTAATAATGTCTGAAAGTCTGACATTCAGTCTGACCAAAGGGGTATCGTATTACCCAGTTACTGAATGAGAAGGTCAGATAGGCAATCGCCATGTAAAATTCTGGTATTTAGCTGCATCCGGTTAGACTGGAAGCTGACCCCAACACATTTTAGGGAAAACTCGGCAGATTGATTTATCTAAAAGACTGGACTTAGGTATCTGGACCGTGTATAAAATTCATAGTCCGCGATTATAGGTGCTTTTGAAGAAAATGTGTTACAAAAACTGAATTCAATACTATGAATATGAACATGCTACGATTAACTGGTAGCGATTATACATTTTACTCTTTTGCAGGTGCCTTTGATACATTGACTGCAAAATATATGAAACCGCATCAATATAATCGTAACATGTTTCAAAAATGTTAACCTTTTGAACGCCAGAGCATAAAAGCACGCGCGTGCCCTCCACGCCAAGCACCAGATTAATTTCTTGTTATCATGAATTGCCCCAATATCCATGGTGTCTTTTACTTTGTTTCATGTCATTAACCTTTTGACCGCCACAGTCGTGTATAGACGACAAACCAAAATGTGCCCAGCACGCCACGGTCGCAACTGGGTGACAATATTAAAGGATGTATTCGGAGCTTGGCGCTGAGGGCACGCTTTTTCATTTTTGTCGTGGCGGTCAAAAGGTTAAATACGTACGAGAGCTTAAATTTTAGCATAAAAACACACAAAAGAAATGATTTAATTGTTTACTTCGTGTATTTCAAATACATTTCAAGTTGGCGTACAGGACATGCGCTTGCTTGTCACGTATATGTGACAACGGCGTTCAAAAGGTTAACAACATTATCAGATGGGCTTTTAGAAGCTAATTCTGAATTTATATTCAGAAAGTAAAATACTTTTACAGGCGGTCGGACTATAGTTACTCTGCGAGTCCGCGCTATTCGTACCAACCTACCAAGTATGTAGTATGTGTATGATGATATATGGCGGCTACATCGCATTTCATATCTTAGTTTATGCAAATGTTAAGCTACTCCAATCTGTAGACAGATTTCTTTGAGCAATTTTCAACTTTATTACAAAAGGATAAGGTTCATGTTCAATTGGGAATATTTGACAGTTAGGGATAGCTTGACGTGCGCCACGTCTGTACACAAAATTAGTTTCATTCAGTTGTACGTTTTTATAAATAGTTCTAATTCTAATTATATCTAAGCCCAAGTATAATTATTGCTATCTAAGAATATGTTAGTCGCTAATTAAGCTACATACAAGCTAAGTCGCTACAGGCATATTGTCCGAAATATTATAATTAGCGGACAAAAGGTTAGAGGTTGTTGTATAATGAATACACACGGAGGTTTTAATGTTTTAGGGATGTGCGTGCTTATTATCGATAAAGTAAAATTAAAAAATTAAACGATTCCAAAAATTATATTATAGATTTAATTCGCTTTAAGTATCTTGTGTGCGTGGCCGCCTTGTTCTTCTTAACTATCATTTATGATGCGGTTTCCATCATTCAAAGAAAATATTCCGAAGGGTTTCTGTGTATAAATACATCAAAACTATACGTAGGTACAGTACTCCCAAATTAATAATGCACATGCAGATCTTCGCTAATTGTCGTATTGCCGGAAACACCCGAATCATTGAATCGTTAGAGTCCTTAACAATGCACTTGCATTTTGCACCTTGTTCGAAAGAAATAGGAGTCAATATCATGTGTACACAATCGAAAACAATTCGGGCGGTCGGCGGCGGTCGGCGGTCAGGTGATCAGGTCAGTCAAAGGTCCGTTAGTCGTCTTGTTATATTGGTGGTGACTGCACGTGTTCTCTTTGTCTGGAATTATATAGAGCTGCTATTACACACCCTTCTTAGTTTTGTTTTCAAAAGTGAATTTAATTTCAACTTTAATTATCTTATTCAAATTTAAATAGTTAATTTTGTAAAATATTTAAATATACTAACATTTTTCACGTTTTTTCAATATTAAAAAATTAAAAATACCTACGTAAAATACATATTAAGTACTAGAAAAAACATATTAAAAATCAGATTTAGGCTTATATGAATTATAGCTCCCTACTTACTTACATGGAATTATTGAATCAAATTTCGTTACTGAGAAATCAATATTTATCTCTTTTAGGACAAAACAGATTATCTTACTAAATTATGCATGAAGAAAATGCACTTAACCACTCTATATACATATTGTCTTCTGACGCTCGGGGAATACGACCGTTGCCGAACAGTGGCGAAGATTTCTATGCGCATTATCACTTTTGGAGACCTGTATATTATAATTGTAATGACAAATCCAATAATGCTTTGCTCAACTCAGGATCTCATGCTCACCGGTAGCCCTTGGGATCACAAGACTAACGAAGCCGTCATTTTTTAAATTTTACTAAATTATTATCATTTTACAAAACATAGCAATAAAAAGCAAATAAAAAACATTCGCCTCGCCATACATCTAAAATCACTAAAAACTCCGGGTGTATGTTTTCATTATTTCAGCAATATACTTAAATAATAATACATTCTATTGTAATAGTGTGCTAATAATAATAATATTATTTACAAATCGTCGGTTTTGCTCATACCTATACATCCCTCTAGCCCTTTGATTGGCGCCGGGAATGTGGAAAGAAAACACGTTCAAATAAATTAAAAATTAATGGTTGTGTACACAATGGCGTAAGTTTGAGAGATATAATATGAAGCCAACTATGTCTTTGATGAGATCTGGCGTTGATCCCGCGAATTTACTAGTATAACGTAGATGCAACGTAGACGCTGCGTGAATTTGACGTAATAAACGAATAAAGCACACCCACGCGATGCTGCCGCAGCGTTGCGCTTACGCAACATCTTTGGTGCGTCAAAATGACGTCATCGCCAATAATAGTCACAAGCTCAGTACAAAGACTCTCGACTTGAAAGTATAGTCGTTGGTGAAATATCTACATCTTTACGCCATTACGTAAAAACCCAAAGTATAAATGGAGTGGATTGGTTAAGTAAATTAATATTGAGGTGAGAAATTAAATTAATCAAATGATACGTCAATAATAAAGGGATGACGTAATAAAAAAATGGCGGACACAAGAGGTATAAGTGGTCAACCGCAAATGACCGCGGTTGTATTTATCGTTTTTATAGATGACAGTGGCCTCTTGTATAGCCTAAGGCCCACTAAATCCATTTAGCGCTAAACGAATTTTATTGAACATCACCTATTTCTGACAATTTTTGCAAGTTGACAGAGCTAAATGTATTTAGTGATATGTGGTGCAAGCGGGACAAAATATATCTTTGAATCCTTTTTCACCATTTATATTCTTGCCATCATGAATAAAGTTTTCCCTTTTATTTTTTTTATTTTTTATTTTATTTATTAGGGAAAACAAACAATTACACATTAAAAATTACAAAAAGATAAATACAGATATTATACAAATGTGAAATCAACCACGTTCTCCACAGATACACTATTACATAATTATTTGGTAAATTAAGACAGAATGTTGTTATAATTTAGAGAGGAATAAGTATGAATTTACAAAGTAAGTAGTTATTTAAAAAAAAAAAAAAAAACATTAAGCTAAATAAACATAAACACAGTGCCGCATAAGCGGAAAAACAGGGAAAAAAGTAGATGTTATTATTATTTCTTTATTCAACTTGCACATTAGACTTTCATATTGATATGAATGTGTAAGTTAGTCGATGAGTAGTTCCACTTAACCTTTCGAACGCCAGAGCATAAAGGCACGCGCGTGCCCTCCACGCCAAGCTACAATTTTTTTTCTTCTTGTTATCATGAATTTCCCAATATCCATGGCGTAATTTGTTTCATGTCATTAAATACGTGCGAGAGCTTCAATTTTTAGGATATCTATATAAACACTCACAAACGTAATGATTTAAATTTTTATTTTATGTTATAGTGTTGTTGTCATTGTCACATATTTGTGTCGTTGGCGTACAGGGCATGCGCTTGCTTGTCATGTTTATGTGACAATGGCGTTCAAAAGGTTAATCGTATTGTTATTGTTACAAATTACTCTCGTCGTGTACTGTGACGTCAGAACACTATACCTGTCCGGGTTATACTCGAGTGCGTTTGCGCAAATGAGGTCGATGTCATCCAGAAACTCTTTGGCGCAGTTGTATTTGTGAAGGTCCACCTTTGTCATCATTGACTCCAGGTCCATCGGCTGTTTGACTATGTCTAAGTAGTCAGTAACCTGAGAAACAAAGTAGATATTTTGGAAACAAAAAAAAAACCAAGAACTTCACAGGACTTTAAACCTTATTCTTCATCGTTACTCGTATCAGCTCGAAGTACATGAGAATAGTATATGCTGTGGAAAAAATATCAGCCAAACAGCAGGATGCTAGTGGGTCGCCACTCCTGAAGACCATTTTAATGTTTAACTTATATTTAATAGCCTAGCCTTGTGGGTACAACGCAACGCAACGGCTACCAGGTGTGAAATCCTAAGCGCGAAATTACGATTTTTCATTCAAACTTTCATCCTCTATTTTACCACTTTAGCGGATGTCCAGTACTCCCAAATTAATAATGCACATGCAGATCTTCGCTAATTGTCGTATTCCCGGAAACACCCGAATCATTGAATCGTTCGAGTCCTAAACAATGCACTTGCATTTTGCGCCTTGTTGGAAAGAAACAGGAGTCAATATCATGTGTACACAATCGGAAACAATTCGGGCGGTCGGCGGCGGTCGGCCGTCAGTCAAAGGTCCGTCAGTCATCTTTATATATTGGTGGTGACTGCACGTGTTCTCTCTGTATGGAATTATATAGAGCTGCTATTACACACCCTTCTTGGTTTTGTTTTCAAAGGTAAATTTAATTTCAACTTTTATTATCTTATTCAAATTTAAATAGTTGATTTTGTAAAATAGGTAAATATACTAACATTTTTCACTTTTTTAATATTAAAAAATTTAAAAATACCTACGTTAAATACATATTAAGTACTAGAAAAAACATTTTAAAATCAGATTTAGGCTTATATAAATTATATTTACTTACATCGAATTATTGAATCAAAGGAGAATGAACAAAAGTGGTCCAAATATCCACCACTAACGAGACCTATGTTGACCTAAAGTTCACTAAATAGAGAGTAACTTTCAGTATGACACAAAAAAAAAAACAAGCTGTCAGTAAAAAGTTACGACTATATGAAAAATATTAATACATTTTTTATTTTTATTTGGTTTCTTTCTTTGACTATTTAATTCTTCTTTACTTGACTATTTATTTAAATAGCTTGTGAGTTTTATTAAAACACGAATAAAATTAGTGTGTAGCATTCTTGCGTTTTATTTCTTCCGGGACGTTGACCAAAGTCTATTTCAGCGAGAACCTAACATGGAACACCAAGCGGCATGACACGACATGCGTAGATTAGTTCAAAACTCCAATGGGCAGGATGATATTTACGATATTTTTCGCATAAAAAGGTAAAAAATATGACTTTTCACTCAATCATAACTTTTTACCGACTGCATATTTCTGGTTGCGGTCTGGTTATAAAGACTCAGTATTTAGTAGACTATTTTATTACATAGGTCTTGTTAGTGGTGGACATTTGGACCAAGCTCCATACATTTTTGGTCATTCTCCTTTCGTTAGCATTAAATCAATATTTATCTCTTTTAGCACAAAACACATAATTCTACTAAATTGTGCATGAGGAAAATGCACTTAGCCACTCTATATACATATCGTCTTTTGACGCTCGGGGAATACGACTGTTGCCGAACAGTGGCGAAGATTTATATGCGCATTATCACTTTGGGAGACCTGTACTTTCAAAAATCTTTCCTTCATTCATTCCGTTTTTTTTTCGTTCTTTAAGGTTCTGTTCAAAATTCAAGCTTCTAGAACCACTGGGCTAGGCTATGTATTGCATGTCAAGGAATAGTTATTTGTTATGCAAGGCTGGAAAGTTGATTTTTGGCGCGAGTACTTCTATTGAAACCCGAGTAAGCGAAGGATTCTAGGGTTGAACCATGAGCGAAGCGAGTGGTTCAAATATAGAATCCTGAGCGTAACAAAGGTTTCAAAGGTACGAGACGCAGAAAAGCTTTGCTGCCGAGCGCAACACACAATTTTTCACCTCACTACAGCGAGGAAACTGCTAGGTGCAAGAAAACAGTTGTTGTTGAGTTTTATTTTGTTCGAGCTTCTCAGATACATTGACTCATGTGAAGAAAATAACAGATACTTGGCAATGTATCTTATGAGTTACATAGAATATCTCCAAAATTAAATACCCTGTATTTTGTTCTATATCCTACTTGTCCTCTAAGGAGAATGAAAGAAAAAAACTAATTTAATACAAATAACTAACTAATTTAATTTAATACATATTTATTTTTGCCAAGCAAAGGATTAAATAACATATTATATTAGTATTTATTTTATTTAAAAAATTAAACTTAAATTACTACACAATTGGGTATTTGACAGGGTAGTATTTTTATGGCATATTCATATGTGACGTCACAGATTTTTTTAATCAAATGGAATACTTATTAACATTAATTCCAATTTTACTATTATATCCTCGCAAAATATTTAATTTCTGTAAGTACTGTGATGGAAGTTTTTAAGGTGAGCGGTATTATTTAATATTTTATTTTAGACCGTGTCATGCATTTTCAGTGGACTGGCAGTATAGAAAATTATTAAATAAAAAGGTTCGAATTTTAAAAACTCTTTCCACGCTAGAGAGCAAAAATCGATTTTCGGCTCAGATTTGGAATGACAAACAAACTCTTTCCGAGCCTGTGAGGTGAAAAGATATTTATAAGGTTGTAAGTTAATAAAACTCAGTATTCTTCCCACAAGTACTCCAGTAGTATTCGAGTAGAAAGAATACATTTAAAATATACGATAGACTACTTTAAATCATCATCATCATCTATGTTGGGGTCAGCTTCCAGTTTCACCACATAGTATAAAACAAAGTCGCTTTCTCTGTCCCTATATCCCTATGTATGCTTAAATATTTAAAACTACGCAACGGATTTTGATGCGGTTTTTTTAAATAGATAGAGTGATTGAAGAGGAAGGTTTATGTGTATAATTTGTTGACATATTATGCGGGCGAAGCCGCGGGCGGAAGCTTAAATAATAAACTCAATTCTTACCTCCTCCAAATCCACGGGCTTAGTGAACTTGTAGAACCGTCTATTGGACGCTAGTTTGCGGCAGATGTCTCGTAGGAATATCCTCAACTCGCGCAGCTTGTAGTCCTCTTTACGTTTACGGCGCGTCACCTCCTCCGCGGTCTCGCGGGGTGGTGGGGGCGGGGGGGCTGGAGGGTAAGAATACGGTTACTTCCAAAAGCATAATATACAAGTAGAAGGCACAGCTTCTACTGTCATTTTTAAAACATATTTTAGCCTCCAATATCCCGAGTTCTGCTGGGTTCTGGCCAATGGCGCCGTAAGGTTCTGGAGTACCAACCGCGTACCAGAAAAGGTAGTGATAACCTAGTGGTGTGACCGACAGACTGCCAATTCTTAGGTCTCGAGGTCGAACCAAGGCACACACCTCTGACTATTCGGATTGATGTGTGTATTGTATAATTAAAGCTTGCTTAAAAAACGGTGAAGGAAAACATCGTGAGGAAACCGACATGCTTGAGAGATATTTCTCAGCATGTGAAGCTTAGTCAGAGGCCCATGGGCAGCATAAAAACTCTGGCACCAAGTTAGTCACTAACCGCACGAAGACATAAAGAAAGTCCAGAAAACGTAGCATTGGAAGGCCTTTCAGTAGGTGGACTCATGACCTTGTAAAGGCCGCTGGATGCCGCTGGATTCCTCTGGATGCAAGAACCACAGACCGGTCGAAGTAGCGGTGCTTAAGAGAGACCTATGTCCAGCAGTGGACGTCTTCCAGCTGAAATGAAGATGATGATGACTATCCTGGGTACACTTACCTCTAGGTAACGGAGGCGGAGGTTCATTGCTCTCAATAGGTGGCGGTTCCAACAACGCATCAGCGAGCACTGGCTTTAGGAAGCTGATCACTTCCGACGCGCTCGGCTCACGCACCCTGTATACACAGTCTTTGTATACCGGGAATAGTTCTTGTAACTGAAAGGTAACATTTTGACGTAAGTTGTTGATATTTATTTGATATATATCTCAAACAAAAGATACTTATGAGTATGAATGTGGATGGCTATACAAGTAGAGGGAGACCAAAGAAACGATGGATGGATTGTGTGAAAGATAATATGGCTAGGAAGGGAGTGACTACCGAGATGACGACTAATAGAGAAGTATGGAAGAAAGAGACATGTTGCGCCGACTCCAAATAAATTGGGGTAAGGGCAGGAGAATGATGATTATTAGATCATGGAAACATAAGGTATTAGGTAGGTGTGTACTCCTTCACTTATAGGATACCACAACATGCACAATAAAGTTGACAAATTTAACTTTTAATATAATATAAAAGAGAGTTTCTGCCAGCGGCTTCGCTCGAGTGGATGTCGAAAATTATTCCACGGCTCCCCAAGTGCCCACACAGCATTTAATAATATCAGGCAGCTAATCATATCGGATATTTAATACATCAATCTGCCTGCCTTTTCCGAACTATGTTGAGGTCGGCTTCCAGTCTAACCGGATGTAGTGTGTATATGTAGTGATTACCAGTATATTTAAATGGAACGACTGCCTATCTTACCTCCACAACACAGTCAGTAACTGGAGGTAGTATGTTACCTTGGTATGATTGTCTATCAGACTTTTGGGCTTCTGACTACTCGTAACGACTGTCAAAGATCCCACTAATGACAGCCAGGACCAACGGCTTATCGTGCTTTCCAAGACACGGAGGAGTCTCGATATGTAAAGATAGTCACCCATCCACGGACCAACCCCGGCTAGCATAGCATAGCCTGAAGGATCGATCCGTGCAGCTGTTATTACTTAGCCACGAGCTCAATGTATCTACAAGGTGTAATCAAAAGGGTATACATACACATACAAAAGCATATGCTACATATCACCAAACTGAACAATTTTTACTATGGGACCAAATCCAAAATGGCATAAAAAAATCAGCTGTTCATGTACAATTTTGGTCACGTGACTCGTCAAAATGTAGGAACACCTGAATTTTTTTCACGATTTCGAGTTGGTCCCATAGTAAAATTTGTTCACTTTGGTGGTCTGTAGCATATCCTTTTGTATCTATATACCCTTTCGGTTACACCTTGTAGATACATTGAGCTCGTGGCTAAGTAATAATAGCCGCACGGATCGATCCTTTAGGCTAAGCTACGCTTGCCGGGGTTGGTCCGTGGATAGGTTACGCTATCTTTACATATCGAGACTCCTCCGTGCCTCGGAAAGCACGTTAAGCCGTTGGTCCCGGCTGTCATTCGTGGATCTTTACTATAAACTAGTAGTCTTTACTAAAAAGCAGTGATAGCCTAGTGGTATGACCGTCGGACTGCCAAGTCTTAGGTCTCGAGTTCGAACCAAAGGCACGCACCACTGACTTTTCAGATTCATGTGCGAATTGTATAATTATCACTTGCTTAAAAATCGGTGAAGGAAAACATCGTGAGGAAACCGGCATGTTTGAGAGATGTTTCTCAACAGCATGTGATGCTAAGTCATAGGCTCATGAGCAGCTTAAAAACTCTGACACCAGGTTAGTCACTAACCACACGCAAAGAAGAAGACTATTAACTAACAAACCACATAACAAAGTTACCTCAACCGGCAGCTGGTCATGTCGGCAGTCAGCTGTAGCTAGTAATAACGTGTTCTCTCCGGCCGCTCTCGCACGACACAACTGTCGCAGTAACGTTGATAAAGCGGCCCACACTAAGACAATGTCGCGAATGAAGAGCACGCAGCCGCGGTCTGCTCGACGACATTCAGAGAATACCTGCGGGTGATACAATGAATAATAATACTAATAATAAGCAGAAACTGGTCTAGGATGAGGAGCTGGACAAAGGGAGATACAGAAAACCGCTTGTGGCGAGCTGTTGGGCTGTAGCCACCGCACGGCCTCTTGTCTCTAGGGAGAAGTCTAGGCTGTACCGCATCTCTGGCATGTCTTTATTTATCGGCCAAAGAGACTAAGAGATCGGCCAAATGTGCTGATATGTCAAAGACATTTGTAGTAATTGTTTTTATTTAAAGAAATATTTAAAAATGTATATGATAAGGAAGTAAATGAATAAAGGACATAATTCATTTATGTCCATTACATAAGGTTCATTGATTTCTGTGTTTGATAGTTTTAAGGCATATTATATTTTTGCTGTAATGCCACCATGCCATGACATGCTGGAAACCAGCATGCCTGAGAGATATTCCTCAACAGCATGTGAAGCCATGGGCAGCTTCGAAACTCTGACACCAGGTTAAGCACTAACCACACGAGAAAGAAAGCTGTAATGCCTTTAAATGTATTATATGTATTGTATACCCAAAGTGGGCGATAACGCCCCCTTGCGGACGCTGCAGGCCTAAAGATAGGAAGTAAGAGACCCAGAATATAAAATGGGGTCGTTGTGTAGAGGCTTAGGGGGCAATTAGTAATTTCTTTCTAGATAGTGGTTTTTAAGTAAGTGAATAAATGGGGCGCTAAAAAATATTTATTCTCAAAGTGAGCAGTAGACAAATTAAGTTGGGGAACCCCTGCCTTATAGTAAACAGGCACATAAACCATATGTTTAGCTAGGATAAGTTTGTGACCTATGTCCAGCGATGGGATTCATACTGACCGATATAAGCGCCTGTTCTTGCGTGAAAGTGTGCGCGGAGTGTAGGGTAGACATGCTGAGCTCCTTCACGGTGCAGTGCTCTAGTTGGGCCAGCAGGGCGGGTGCTATATGTGTTTCGGCACATTCACCTGTGATGAGCAGCACACTTTGTGATAAAGATGCGTCGCAAGTCCTGTAAAAATAATGAAAGATTAATATGTATGAACATTAGAGACCAAAACCAGGTAAGATAATTAAAAGTCAAAATCAAATTACATAAGCTAGCGAAACTCTGCTGGCGTGAAGGAGAAACGGTAAAACAAAAAAAAAACATAACCTCTGAGGTTTTGCTAGATAATTTAATTTGATTTCAAAATACTGTTTCATCTGATATGGTCCACACACACTACAAGTGTGAAGTGTGCACACTTTTGGCTGCCAGAAAGTTGCTACAACCTACATCTTCTCATTACACAGTTGTGACAGGAACACGTACTGCAACTCGTTGCAGTGTGATAGCAAACGCATGCACTGTGTGATTGCAATCTCTTGGTTGCTAAAACGTTGCTGTAACCTAGCTCTACTCAGTCATTGGGAACACGTTCTGCAACAAGTTGCACGTAACCTGCACATGTGATACTTGTAACAGCGGCCCACAGTGTGAAAGTAATGTCTTGGTTGCAAGAACGTTGCTGTAACCTACCTCTTTTCAGTCACAGTGTGTAGCGGGAACACGTTCTGTAACACGTTGCACGCGGCCTGTACTTGTGCTTGTAACAGCGGCGCACAGTGTGAAGGTAGTCTCTTGGCTGCTAGAGGGCTTGTTCGAGCCCCGGCTGCTACTAGAGAATGCATCGCTTCTAGAAGATCAGATCGCGTAACTTCTACCTGAGGTTATGAAGAAATTGGGTGGTTAAAAAGCTTTTCATGTTAGGTGGTCAGTTTTAACGTCCAAAGTTCTTAAAAAACTGCTGGGGTAAACCAAAATTTCGCCTTTACCAGGAGTGAATCGGTTTCTTCTCTTATAGCAAGGGAGCATACTTATTACTTAAAAAAATATGCCAGTTTGATGTGCCAGAGCGAGACAATTACAGTACATTTACAAGCAAGTGACAGGGTTAAATCAAGATTATGTCTGGACATTAAAAGACTGAGACCTCTGAGTTTGCCTTTCAGAGCAGTCAGTACGGAAGCGCCGACCTCATCAACTTTCAAAAATATATTTGACGTGTAAAGTGTTTGAAAAACTTATTTACAAAAAATAAAATCATTTATCATTTAATTAGCTCGTGGCTACATAATAACAGCCGCATAGGTCGATCCATCAGGTTAAGCTACGCTTGCCGGGGTTGGTCCGTGGATGGGTGACCATCATTACATACCGAGACTCCTCCCTGCTACGTTAAACCTTTGGTCCCGGTTGTCATTTGGGCTTCTTTGACAGTCGTTACTGGTCGCCAGAAGCCCGAAAATCTGACAGTCAGTCTTACCAAGGGATATTGTATCATCCAGTAAGTGAGTTGTGGAGGTCAGATAGCTGGATCCGGTTAGATTGGAAGCTGACCCCAACATAGTTGGGAAAAGGTTAGGCAGATACATCATTACATACCGAGACTCCTCCCTGCTACGTTAAACCTTTGGTCCCGGTTGTCATTTGGGCTTCTTTGACAGTCGTTACTGGTCGCCAGAAGCCCGAAAATCTGACAGTCAGTCTTACCAAGGGATATTGTATCATCCAGTAAGTGAGTTGTGGAGGTCAGATAGCTGGATCCGGTTAGATTGGAAGCTGACCCCAACATAGTTGGGAAAAGGTTAGGCAGATTGATTATCATTTAACCACGATGTTGTTCTTCTCTATTACCAGATATAATATTGTACCAATACATTTTACTTACATTTTTAGCATCAATCATCAACGCGTGCTCACTTTCATAAACTTGTGGATATACCCGTCGCAGCGCTTTCAGCACCGCTTCAGAACATAGTGCCTTTAGATCGGAACCTGAAAACAAAACAATATCACTCCACGACTTATCTTTTTTGTCTGTTTGTCGGTTTGTCTGTTTGTCTGTGTGTTTGTGCACGCTAATATCAGAAACGGCTTATTCGATTTAGATGCGGTTTACATTTAGTGTTTAATTCATGTCAATCGGTTCATAAATAAAAATGTTATGTCAATTTAAAGAATCACGGCAAACATTTGTTAAGATAATATGCTGCCCGAAAAGTCACTATTCCACGCGGACGAAGTCACAGGCACAGCTAGTCCATCTATAAATATAATATTTTTCGAAGATTCTTACCTCCGTACCCTCCAGTGACTTCCGCCAGATAATCCAAGGTGTCCTCACTAGGGCCCGGCTGCCAGTCTTTAGTATAAATGTCCAATATATCCCGTCTAGCGTTGGCATGTGGTGGAGGGAAGTGCAGCTCGCGATCGAACCGTCCCGCACGACGTAGTGCGGGGTCCACGGCGTCCAGGCGGTTGGTGGCGCCGATTATCACCACTTCGCCTCTGAGAATAGAGGTGGCTATTGAGTGGCAAGTTTTGTATGATGGTCGAATTTAGCAACGTATTTTTTCTTTTCTATTTTGAATGTTTAAAGAAAGTGAAGTAAGCAAAATTCACAGATATAGATAGACATAGATAACGCAAGTATCACGATCTGTATGAAAACCAAGCGTGCCATTTTTTTACTACCTATTATGACGTCACAAGCACTATTTAGTGATGTATGATGATCGAAAACCAAGCGTGCCATTTTTTGACTACCTATTATGACTCACAAGCACTATTTAGTGATGTATGATGATCCGACTAGCGCTGTATACCGATGCAGACTGAGCGCGAAAGTGACCACTTACGATTTTTGTACGTAAGCTAGGCACGCGAAGTAGTTGCTCTTGCGTTATCTATGTCTATCTATATCTGTGGCAAAATTCAACAATAGTAGTTTTATTTGGTACTCTTCTTTAAAAATATAGTAGTATTTTGTTATGAGTTGTCTCACAAGGACACAAAGTTGTAAAAAGTTGCATTAGAAAATATTATTTATTAACAACAGACAGTTCATATTTATTCGATCTCTTTAAATATCATTAGGTTACTTTAAGCTTTATGACATAGGACACACGGTTTATATTAAATTAAACTTAAAAATAGAATTAGTAAACAATACATACCTATCACACAGTCCGTCCATCTCAGCCAACAATGTGCCAACGACGCTAGTGTGTACTTGTTCTTGACGTACACTTCGCACCGGCGCAAGCGCATCGATCTCGTCGAAGAATATGATTGATGGTTTCATTTTGTTCGCCTGGTAATTGGAAAAAAATTAAATGAACTGTCCAAAAGAAAACCTAGTTAGTTTTTTATTAATATTAAATTAACATATTTTGTTTATAAAATTTACTTTGGCGCTTTTGTTCATAGCCCAGTTAGTCTATAAAGCAAGCAATGGCTGTCTTCATTATTTACAGTACGACTTGACCCTCTTCTGAGCTGGCCAATTATTTTTTGATTGAAAATACTTCACTAAGTATAGCCACAGTTAAACCTGAATTTCGCAACATATTTGATACTGGCCATGTGACATTACTGTATTACCCAATTCAGTTCTATAAAAAAACAACAAAGTGGAACACCATAAACGCTTAAAAAAAACAAAAACAAATCTAACATCAAATCACCTGTTGGAACAGTAACTTCAAGTGCCTCTCGCTCTCTCCGACCCACTTCTTCAGACAATCAGCTCCTTTCCTCATGAAGAAAGCGACCTTCCTTCCACCAACTAACGTACACTCGTTGGCTAAAGCCCTGGCTAACAAGGTCTTGCCTGTCCCGGGAGGACCATGGAATAAAACACCTTTGGCTGGTCGAGTTTTGAATTTTTGGAATAAGTCCGGGTACATTAGGGGGAAGAGTACCATTTCTCGGAGACATTTTATGTGCTCTTCTAAGCCTCCAACCTGGAAATAGTATATGTTTAGATTAGTGTCAAATAGTAATGTAAATTAAAATATTCTGATACAAAATAACTCAACGGTAATTTTTTTTTAGTTTATAAACTAAAAAAAGTACGAAATAAAACATTAAACATAGAACTCAATTTTTTTTTAAGTTTGGGGCTAAATCGAACTTTAGAACAGAGGCCAGCACATCAAGTTACCACAATCTGTCAAATTTCTTTGATAGTATTTCAACTTTATTGCGAAAACATAAGGTTCATTTTTAATTGAGAAAATTTGACAGTTAGGGATAGCTTGATGTGCTGGCGTCTGCACATTTTGATGAGTTATGCGAGCATAATGTACGGAACAGCAGGTTTTTTTTGCGTTTTGAGATTTGTTCCCATAGTGAAAGTCGTTCATAATGATGAGTACAATTCAAATTCAATTTCACCCTGTATATTCGGAATTATAGCAGCTATAATTAGCAACATTACTCACTAAACGCATAGTCGACCATGGAGAAATATACTCACCGAACTAAACCTTACGCTACCATCAACTTCAACTGGTTGTATGTCTCTCAATGCTCTGTCTGTTTTCTTATCATCCATAGATTTCGACTTTTGTCTGAAAAAAAACAAATACGTATAATTAAAAAAAAATAGTGGGCACCGATTTTAGATTAGAAACATATTAGTGGATTTGTGGGTTACCTACATTGTAGCCTGTCCGCGACTTAACTGTGCGACTTTGTGACATTCCTTTGTAAGATTTTCAACTTTATTACAAGAGCATAAGGTTCATGTTCAATTGGGGAAAAAAATAGAAAAAATAAGGTCATCATCATTCTCCTGCCCTTATCCCAATATGATTGCGGTCGGCGCAACAAGTCTTTTTCTTCTATACTTCACTATTAGTGGTCATCTTGGTAGTCGATCCCTTTCTAGCCATATCATCTTTCACACTTTTCGTTTCAGGGTATCATTAAAAATATTACAATAACTCACCTGCCCTTCGTCTTATTCTTCATCGACACATTAAGATCCTCCTCCGTATCTGAGCTAGAAGTACTACTACTAGTTGAACTGGACGGCGATTGTGCTGCAAAGGGAATTATCCATGTATTTCATGTGCTAAAGTAAAATGAAACTAATGATGAAGAATTTAAGACTTACATCTGATTGTTTTTCTACGCAATATTTTTGGTTTCCTCTCTCTCAAACAGTATGGCTTCTTTCTGATTGTGAATGTTTTCGCTGGAAATAGAAATAGTTGTTACTTTTAAATATAATAAGACAGATATTTGGTGCAATTTTGACCAATACTAAGTATTCCATATTTGTTTTCGACAAGACTTGTCGAACATGGTGACTTTATTTTTTAACATGTACAGAATGATAATCTAGTATTTTAATAACACTATCTAATTACCCAAATAAACATGTCCAACATCAATCACTAAATACCTCTAGATCTAGTCTCGTCCTGCGCGATCTGCACGAAGGCCGGTTTGGGCTTGCGCGTGCGCTTGGAGCGACGCGGTGCGCGGCTCAGCGTCAACTCGCTGCCAGACTCCGATGATGATGACTCTGATTTACAACGTATTTATAATTTTTAAAGAAAACCGTTAAAAACAGAGATTAAATCAATATCTGGGGACCTTTTTTTTTGAGGGTGGGAAATCATCCAATGACTTCTCCCACTCCGGGTGGAGCGGAGGGGAGTGTCAGACTCTTACTGACTAAAACCCATCCATGTTCCTTCCTTAGCCCTTTATGTTCCGGGGTAGCGGTAACCCTTTCGGACTATCCGGCTTACCCGGCAGGCATCGGCCCTTACAATGCTGACATCTCTTTGAGGCGCGCGTGGAACACGTACGCGCCGTCCGGCACGGGCCTGGAGCTGATCGGACGGTGAGCTACCCGTTACTCACCGCCCGCAGGCCCGCGCTTAATATCTGGGGACCTACCATAACAGACATTTTAACCCACTGCTGGTACACAGAGCTCTTCTAGGTGAGAGGGAGTAGGCTATAATTTTAACCCACTGCTGGTACACAGAGGTCTTCTAGGTGAGAGGGAGTAGGCTATAATTTTAACCCACTGCTGGTACACAGAGCTCTTCTAGGTGAGAGGGAGTAGGCTATAATTTTAACCCACTGCTGGTACACAGAGGTCTTCTAGGTGAGAGGGAGTAGGCTATAATTTTAACCCACTGCTGGTACACAGAGCTCTTCTAGGTGAGAGGGAGTAGGCTATAATTCACCACGCGGGCCCAGTGCGGTTTGGTGGATGTCATAAGTCTTCGAATTTCTAAGTTCTAAGACATGCCGGTTTCCTCACGATATTTTCCTTCACCATTTTAGAGGAGTGGTGATGAAATGGTTTAATCAAACTAAAGCGCCTGCCTCGGTTTGAACTCACGTTCTACAATTCCTAAATCGGGGTCGTTACCACTGGGCCATCACAACTACCATTTTTTTTTTTCTTTTTTGAGGTTGGGGTGTCGTCAAATGACCCCTCAAGTTCTGGGTGGAGCGGAAGGGAGTGTCAGGCTACCACATCAGTGAGGTAATAATGCTGTAATTGTTGACCGACTTAGACAATCTGTAGGTACTTTGCAGAGAAACACAATATGCTTACCTGTGCAGGTGTTACTTAAGAAAAATGTAACATGTTCTATTTCCATGAACACAAGAAGATCGATCGTCTATTTGTCGAAGTACCGACTCGAATTTTTCACTGCGTTATTCTCAGATAGTTAAGCATGAATATTCGCGCATCTTTTTAAATGGTATGATTTCAGGCGTGATACCAATAAGATTTACCACAAAAAGAAAGAATTTTGTGCAAGACTAAATTAATCACATACTTTTTCAAACACAATTACGGAACAAAACAAACAAATATTTAAAAAAAAATGATCATGAAATACGATTGACGTTTTTAGTTTTTTTTTGCTATACAAGTAGAGGGAGACCAAAGAAACGATGGATGGATTGTGTGAAAGATGATATGGCTAGAAAGGGAGTGACTACCGAGATGACGACTAATAGAGAAGTATGAAAGAAAAAGACATGTTGCGCCGACCCCAAGTAAATTGGGATAAGGGCAGGAGAATGATGATGTTTTTAATATTGCCAAATGAGGATTTAATTGTTGCAGTAGCGCCACTTCTTTAATAACGCGCAGTAACTAATTGACGTGACAGCGGGGGGGAAGTGGCTCGTGCGGGACGGCGCACAGTGGGTCGAAACTATGATTTTAGTGACATAGGGACCAACTTTGTTTTTTTACATTTTTCTTTATGCGGATGGATAGAACTCATTAACCTCAATCTGGCCCATGGGTAGCATTAAAACTCTGACACCAGGTTAGTCACTAACCACACGAAGAAGAAGAAGACCTCAATAATAATAAAATTGTCCTTACACTTTTTTTCCTGATGTTGCAACTTTATGCACATGTTCATAGCATCAAATGATAGTAGACTAGACAAGGTATAAGAAAAATAAAGTTATAAAGCTGGATCACACGCCACTTAGCAGGAATTAAATTTAATTTGACCCGCTCCATACAAAAAAATCACATAACCCATTTTTCTACCCAAAGTATAAAGTTAAGTAAAAAATGTGTTAGGACAATTATTATTGAGGTTAATGAGTTCTATCCATCCGCATAAAGAAAAATGTAAAAAAACAAAGTTGGTCCCTATGTCACTAAAACCATAGTTTCGACCCACTGTGCGGCGCGTGCATGTTCCACGCGCGCCTCAAAGAGATGTCAGCATATGAAGGGGCCCCTCAGGGCCAAGCCTGCCGGGTAAGCGGGATTGTCCGAAAGGACAAGGATTGACCGCTACCCCGGAACATAAATGGCTAAGGAAGGAACATGGATGGGTTTTAGTCAGTAAGAGTCTGACACTCCCTTCCGCTCCACCCAGAGCGGGAGCAGTCATGGGATTAATTCCCACCCCCAAAAAATTAACGTTAACAGCCCGATTCAAACTTTATGGCGGCTCGGAGTATGAGGCGAGTCGTTGCGCAGTAACTAATTCATGTGACCGCGGGAGGGAGGGGGGCGGTACTGCGCAGCGGGTAGCGCACTTCAGAGCATTCATAAAATTAGCGCATTTTACGTGCAGGTACATACCCGTTTCTTGTTGACTATCTCCCTTCTTAGCTTGCCTCCCTCTGACGGCCTTTCTTCTACTTCTTGTGGTAGCTTGATTACTGGAAATTAAACAAAATCATATACATACGACTGCCTCTTTGGTCTAGTGGTCGCAAACGCTGCTGAGCTTGAGGTTCTGGGTTCGATACCCGGGTCGGGCAAAGTGTTATTGGGTTTTCCATCTGGAATTTCGCAGAGTACAATGGAATCTGAATTTGTGCCCGGTTGATGCATAAAATCTTGGCAAAAACCGATTACACCTGATCTTAAAAGGGAACACAAAAATAATTATTGGTGGCAGAAACCGGCTAGATTCAAAATAATATTTTAAGATTCTTATTAAAGTCTATGTCTAAGTCTTTTTTCTACGTCTTCCGAAAGTCTGACAGCCAGTATCAGTACCAAAGGGTATCATATTACCCAGTTACTGGCTGGGTTGTGGAGGTCAGATAGGCAGTTGCTCCATGTAAAATACTGGTATTCAGCTGCATCCGGTTAGACTGGAAGCCAACCCCAACATAGTTGGGAAAAGGCTAGGCAGGCAGATTAAAGTCTATCTCTATAAAATCCCTATAATTAAAAAAAAACCTGGAACACTTCACAGACGTAATGTCTATCTGTGTGAAGCATCACCAATTTGACCTCACATATTAGTGACAAGACAACTGCAATTTAAATTCAGATTAAACATACCTTTCACTATCCTGGCCCTGCACCGGCTGCTCTCCATCATGCTTAACTTCCTTAACATCCTCAGAGGCAGCAGGAACTTCCACCTCCATCTTGTCGTCTTCTTTTTTGTTCTCAGCTGGTTTCTTCTCGATGACAGTCTGGTTGATATCCTCGTCGGAATCCGATTCTGTCGCATCCTGGACATAGCGATACAAACAATGTTTGAGGTTTAACACTTTTTAGGGTTTAGTACCCAAAGGGTAACACGGGACCCTATTATTAAGACTCCGCTGTCCGTCCGTCCGTCTGTCTGTCCGTCTGTCACCAGGCTGTATTTCATGAACCGTGATAGTTAGACTGTTGAAATTTTCACAGATGGTGTATTTCTGTTGCCGCTATAACAAAACATACTTAAAAACAGAATAATATTTAAAGGGGCTCCCATAAAACAATTGTGGTTTTTTTTTGCCGTTTTTATAGATAATGGTACGGAACCCTTCGTGCGCGAGTGCGACTTGCACTTGGTCGGGTTTTTTTCTATGCACAGATGTGACACGTGTAAGTGGGTAATACGGGTTGGTGGTTCATTCATTTCGTTTCATTGTATTACACTGACAATTTGTAACATTAAATTTATTTTAACAGCATTGAATTTTTTTTTGCAGCGTTTGAGATGTACGTGTTTGTGTAAATGAGTCGTGTGTTTATAATGTGAGTGTTTGTGGGTGTGGCATTGAGATTTAAATAATTCTGGTATATATTGGTCAGTATTGTGAAATTTTATTTTATTTGATAGAGGTACCTAATATGGGTTTTGTCCGAATTAAATCTATATTATATAAAAAAAAGTCGTGTTAGTTACACTATTTATAACTCAAGAACGGCTGAACCGATTTGGCTGAAAATTGTTGGGAAGGTAGCTTAGAACCAGGAGACGGACATAGGGTAGGTAGGGTAGGTAGGGTAGGTAGGATAGGTAGGATAGGTAGGTTAGGTAGGGTACGTAGGGTACGTAGGGTAGGTAGGGTAGGTAGGTTAGGTAGGGTAGGTAGGGTAGGTAGGGTAAGGTAGGGTAGGTAGGGTAGGTAGGGTAGGTAGGGTAGGTAGGGTAGGTAGGGTAGGTAGGGTAGGTAGGGTAGGTAGGGTAGGTAGGGTAGGTAGGGTAGGTAGGGTAGGTAGGGTAGGTAGGGTAGGTAGGGTAGGTAGGGTAGGTAGGGTAGGTAGGGTAGGTAGGGTAGGTAGGGTAGGTATCATAAATAAGACAGGACAACGTTTGTCGGGTCAGCTAGTTAATTATAATTAGTTTTTTTTACCGTACGATTAGTAAGTAGAACTTACATTAGTTTTTTTGTTATTGAATCTAGCAGAAGTTCTTCTCTGTCGGGATAGTTGAGTGTCTTCGTCGGTGTTGGTAGGTGGATGACTATTCTGTGAAAGATAATAAATATTCACGATTCCAAACCCAATATTCCAAAGAGTTAACCGCCGTGAACATTGAATCAAACTAAACGCAAATTACGATTTGAAATTTTTGTCTGTATTCCAATGTTGACTTTACTAAATGCTACTTAATGTTCAATTAATTTGAATGGTGTTTCCATGCTTTGCTCGTAAATCATGACTTACCATCTCTTGTTTCTTGGTGGCGACTCTCGCGACCCTGGCTTCATCAGCCGAAGAGAATTCGTCTGAGGAGCTAGAGCCTGGAAAGCCGTATAAGTCGGGGTAACCCTTCACTTTGAGTTCGTTGGTGATCCAGCTCTCGTTGAAGTTGTGGTGCAGGAGCTTGCGCTTGCGACAACTGCGGCGGACATCTGGGAGCAGAGAACAGAGCATAAGAATTATGTTTTAAAGTGTTTTTCTTTATTGGAAGTATAAAGAAAAACACTTTAAAATCGTTCCAATAGATCAACCTTGCCCAAAGTGGGCGAAAACGCCCCCTTGTGGGCGCTGCAGGCCTAAAGGGGGGCAGTAAGAGACCCAGAAAAAAAGGGGGCGTTGTCTCCTAAGCCTCTACAAGCTTAGGGGGGCAATTTGTAATTTCAATTAGATAGTGGTTTTTAAGTAGGTAAAAAAATGTGGGGGCTAAAAATAATTTATTCTCATAGTGGGCAGTAGACGAAATAAGTTTGGGGACAGTTCAAAAATCATTTACTTAAGCAGGTATTCGCGAGTTTTTTCAACATGCATACATTGTGTAATATAAATTGCATTATCATATCAACCCATAAGTACCTACAGCTGAACATGAACCAGCACCCTAATTTAACATACTAACAGCAATTTTGACAGTTCAACAGCATTCATTGCGTTTCTTACGTTGTTGGGCAAAGAAATGTTTCGAACATATATGAAGCAATGGATTAGTAGGTACTATCCTTTAAAATCATTCAGATTGTGATTGATAGTGTATTACGTAGTAAAGGTGCTGTTCAGCTTTTAAAGACGTAAAGAAATAAACGTGATATACAATATGGAGACCACATCTATGCAACAAATGAAACCACATACTTGTCATCGCCTTTTCTGACGATATACAAAAAAAAAACGAAATCGGTCTAAAGTACGAGCCACGAGAAGCTATAAATTATGTAAACAAACATCTTTTACTAAGTAAACATTTTATACTGCGAGATAATAATAAATTGACCATTTTCAATCGACATGAAATATAGACGGGTTATATGAAAGTAACAACCTATTTAATTTAGTCGGATCATATTTTAACGACGCAAAGCGCTATCGTTTGTGTTTCTTGGTACCGGAACACGTCCGTCGCAGGGATTGTAAACTATCGGGACGCCATTTTGAAATAAACGCATCATTCGAGTTTCGAATGCGTACGAGTTTGTTTCACACAGAAATGGAAACATCTGAATCTGACGAATAATTATTCTTAAATAATATATGTTAATTAATATTTGTTACTTAATAATTTATTAAATCTTAAACAAATTCATTTTTTTTGTTGGTCCAAATGTTGTGAACTCCTGAACACTTGTTTACAAAATTTATAGCTTCTCATGACGCTTACTTTAGTGATTAAGTCAAAAGTAAATTTGTAAAATTTACATTAATTTGAACACTATAATTGGACCACTAGGACAATAATTCAATGAACTTGGTGCCTGCGTGCATCGTTGTCGCTTTTCTGGTGCACGTTGTCAACAGTATTTACTATTACGAAATTATTTTAGCTACTTTTACTATGGGTAGAAATCTAAAATCGCGAAAAAAAAAACCAGCAGTTCCATAAATTTTGCTCATGATTTCAAATTCACTCTGTAGAATGGCGTCAAAATACTTACTCTCCTGTATAGGCTTGTCCTCACTATCTTCCATGTAGTTTTTCCTGGGTCCGCGGCTGCGCCGGATCTTCACGCTCCGGTTAGTGGTGTCATTACCATCGGCGAAGAACACTCGTACTTGTCTGGATCTAGAAATTTTACATTTTTATTTTTTTTATTTAGCCTACACTGTACCACTGCTGAGCAAATGCCTCCTCCAAATCCTTCCAGACATCTGTCTCTTGAGCCACCCAGATTCATCATTTGCGGTATGCGTCTAGGTCAAAGTCAAAGTCTGATCATTTATTTCAAATAGGCACAAGAAAGGCACTTTTGAACGTCAAAATGAACAAGAAATAGGATTGATTCTGGTCGCCCCTTCCAAAAGGTGGTTTCGTGTGGAGAAGAATGGGCGAGAAACTGCACCGTTACTCTTTTAAAATGTTCACAATGTTTTGTATACATGAATTGTAACATTATATGTGAAGACGATGCACCCAGAATAAAAATACTACGGTCGTCTCGCCACCTCTTCCTAGGCCGGCCTCGACGGCGCCGTCCATCCTCAAGCACCCACCTTGCGACTATTGCCCAGCGGTCACTATGCATGCGGCTAACATGACCCACCCGGTCCCATTTTAGTTTGGCAGCCTTTTTGCAACGTCAAGGATCGTCAAGGAGGAAGTTTTGATATAGAAAATTATCTATGTTTTTGGGCATGCTATTATCTCTTCATTACATTCGGCACACCATAGCCGCAGGCCGCGATAACATAGAACTTACATGTCTAGTAGTCGACAAAAAAAAAGCTATTCGCGGCGATAAGTGGGTTAGGGTCTAACCGCGAACATCCGAGACGTGTCAGGGACATGAAATACGTGTTCTCGAAAAATATTCGGTACAATACGAGTATTTTACATGAAGTTGTTTATACACGTCCCGTCTCGAGGGCCAAAGAAGCTAATTAGCTACTTTTAGCACCGGCGATCGGCGAATAAGTAAATTTTTGGGAAGCTTGTTTCGCATATGTAAGTCGCCAGCCACGGTTCATAATCAGCCTATAACGTTTTCACTCGTCTCTCGGTGAGAGGGAGTGAGCCGTGCAATAATCCACCACGCAGGCCCAGTGCGAGTTAGTGGATATCACATGTCTAGGAATTGTTTATTCTAGGACATGCCGGTTTCATCACCAGGTTTTCCTTCACCGTTTTGAGCGGAGTGGTGATGAAATTAAATACACAAAGAAAAGTGCCTGTCTGAGTTCGAACTCACGACACGTAAATCGGGGCCGATACCAGTGGCCACCACTGCACCAATACAATGCAGTCACTGTGATTGAAACGCTAGTAAGCTCCATGCAGTGAGTAAACACTAGGTAGTTGTGCAATATTAATAAAACACTAAGCAGAATCACTGCGAGAAAATCGCCGATCGCTGATAATCAAAGTAGCTACTCTGCTTTGACCCTCACAGCAAGGATATGTGATAGACTCTAAGGCATAGTTCACACCAAACGTATCGTAATGCCCGCATTAGACTTTTTTTTTTAAGGCTGGGAAATCATCCAATGACTTCTCCCGCTCTGTGTGGAGTGGAAGGGAGTGCCAGACTCTTAATGACGAAAAACCCATCCATGTTCCTTCCTTAGCCCTTTATGTTCCGGGGTAGCGGTAACCCTTGCCGACAATCCCGCTTACCCGTCAGGCTTGGCCCTAAGGGGCCCCTTCATATGCCGACATCTCTTTGAGGCGCGCGTGGAACATATAGGTATGCGCCGTCCGGCACGGGCCTGGGGCTGATCGGACGGTGAGCCACCCATTACTCACCGCCCGCAGGCCTGCGCCTACGGTGGCCGGGAGTCGTCACGTGGCTCCTAAATAGTCAAGCCGCAACTGAAGTTGTTTTTTCATACATTTTGAACTAAACGCTCACAGTCAGCGGCCGACAATACGTTTGGTCTGAATAATGCCTTATGGTGCTAATGCTAAATGATGAAAAGAAAGCTTAGGTACCTTCTAGAATATTTCCTGGTCTCCGGTTCTGTATCACTTTCGGGGAACACGATCCGAGGCATCTTGATGGTACGAAGACGGCGGCTATCTGCAATGTTATTAAAACATTAACTACCAAACAATGTGAATGGAAAATACTGCATTCTTTTTAGGTTTTTTCCAGTGTAAGATACAATAAATACTTTTTCTTCCTCTTATTTAATTACGCGGATATAATGGCGGGGTTAATTGCGACCTTTACTTCTCAGTCCCACTTCTCATACACTGCCACTATTTTTTGTCAGGTGCTATTCTAAGCTCAGTGCCTTCAACACGCATACGTGTCGCCAAAATCCCTACTAAGTGCCTTCAACACGCATTGAAATATATGGACAATAAACATATATTTGTGTTGAAGGATCTGGCTTAGAATGGATCAACACGTATTGAGCACGTATGGGTGTGCAAGGCACTGTGAGATAGAACAGAAAACACACAGCTGTGTTCATGGCAGAGTATGGGTTAATATCCCTAGACATTTGTCTCAAGGAGTGAGTAGAACAACAGGCTTTCCGAACTCCTTTAGACAGTACCTTACTGCTAAAGCCACAAACCGAACATTGACGAACTGGACGTGGAAGGTTTACGACTGAGTTTTATAGAGCTTGAAGAGCCCAAAGTCATCAGCTGAAATCATTATATTTAACCTTTTGAACGCCATTGCCACATATACGTGACAAACAAGAGCATGCCCTGTACGCCAACGACACAAATATGTGACAATGCGGTGCACTAATAACACGAAATATACAAATGAAATCATTACTTTTGTGTGATTTTATGGATATCTTAAAATTTTAAGCACTCGTACGTATTAAATTGTATGAAACAAATTAAAATACACCATGGATATTGATAAATCCATGATAACAAGAAGAAATTATTTGGTGCTTGGCGTGGAGGGCACGCGCTCTGGCGTTCAAAAGGTTAATTAACAAATACTCACATTTTGTAGGCCAGCGTTGTATTTTCCTAGTCACTTTATACTGGCTACTCCTCAATTCTCGTGGTGTCCAATTAGATGGCTTTGGAGTCTAAAATTATTTAATGAACATTACTTTTTTGACAACATTCACTCTATTTACATTATGTGAATAAATAACGTAACTACAGAGAGAAACTTTTTAGCAGGAGCATAACATAGACCTTGCTACTCGGTCCCCTAAGGGGAACTGTGCTGTAAACCATAGTTGACAGGTGACGGTATTAGGTCATAGGAAATAGGGGCAAGTCTAGCCAACCAGTGCATGTACGCCAGCACATCAAGCTATCCCTAACTGTCAAATTTTCTCAATTAAAAATGAACCTTACGTCATTGCAATAAAGTTGAAATACTATCAAAGAAATTTGACAGATTGTGGTAACTTGATGTGCTGGCCTCTGTACAATTAATACCAAACTGTATGGGATTTATCCACCAACGCGCACTGGGCTCGCGAGGTGGTTTACGGCCCACTCCCTCTCACAGAGCGGAGGCCTGTGTGACCTGTGTACCAGCAGTGGGAACATTATAAGCTACGTATGTTATGCTATGGAATTAATTTGAATAGCATCACACATTAAACTCTGAAGTTAATATGGCTTCAGACCAGAATTTGAAGGTTGCATGGATTTGACCAATACAAACATCACCCTAGCCTCTTAAGTTCATGCCCTCATATGAATAGATGAAAAACACCATTGCATACTCATAATTTCAAATTGTATAGGTACTAGACATGGGTTCATAATTTAAAATTTATAAGTGCTACTTAATAAAACACTACAATATAAAATAATAACTTATTTGACCCACATACACCCCATGCGGACACAAAATTAAGTATGTAACCCTCTATAATCATATTATTAAGATTATTAAATTTTGAGGAAATTTAGTAACATGTTAAAGTGTCTTACAAGAAAATAACTTGTGGATAATGGAAAAAATGTGCTGGAGACAAAACAATCCCTTCAGGGTAACTCATTTTCTTTTTGTCATCTCAGCAGATCAAATTGATTATAGTCCGACCGGTTAACTGAGACCGTTTCTGCGACAGCTGCGCGGCTCAAGAGGGGTGTGATGATGCCGCGAAAGCTGACTAACTCATCAACTTCTGGCAACAGTCACAGATCCCGCAACAAGCAGGAATGGTTACCGCTACCCCGGAACATGAAGGGCTAAGGAAGGAACATGGACAAATATTTTTATAGAATAGTTTTACTTCCTTCCGCTCCCAGAGCGGGAGGAGTCATTGGAAGATTTCCAAACAAAAAAAAATACAGGGACGGTCTCAATTACATGGCAATAATAATTATAATTAATAGTCACTACTTCAGTAAACAGACATTTGTTATTAATCAGTGCTGTCTTCTTAAAGTATAGATAAGAAGTGGATTTAAATTATTTGAGTACATATCACATAATGTTCTATGTGCTAAACATGTGTTTGCCGGGATCTATGGTTGATAATAACAGCTGCACATTTCATATGGGGAAAAAGACACCAGTCTATGTTAAACTTAATACTCTCTTAAAACCAGAAATACTGTTGTGAAGTATCAAACTCCAGGATGACTGAAGACATTGACATTAACCCTTTAACCGCTCCAGTCGGATTAATACGACAAATGTTGTCGTGCCCGTGCCACCTGAGTCGTGTTTATACGACTGAGAATCTATGTTCGGATTTCGTTGTTTATGTAATTGCAAGACCATATTCGTCTGAAATAAAAGTTTTTTTTTTATGAGTTGGGCGCTGGGGGCACGACAACTGATACTTAGTCGGGCGGTTACAGGGTTAATTATTTCTATATTATCAACATAGTGCAATCTCATTTTATATTGTAATCTAATTAAGTAATTAAACTAATGGTATCTCCCACTTATGTATAATCATCAAGATTTCTGCTAGTACTGTGCAATTCTGTAAATGACATACTCAGAATACCAAAAACTATGTGATGTTTAATTTTGTATGTGATTTTTGTTTGTGTATTAAGTTTGTTTGTAATTAGTAAGTTTTTGAAGCGTCATATCAATAAATAAAAATTAGTAAATAATGTCAATCACATAACAGAATTTTGATCAGTCATTCTCTATGATACAATAGTCTCTTACAATGATCATAATATCACTCCTGTGTTATGATCAAGTAGGTATCACTTTCTTTTTGATACAAATATTTAAAAAAAAAAAAGTTTTATTGTAATATTTTTTGATAAATCATGTTTTAATAGTAAATTTGGGTTTGGTTGTTCTATTTAAAAATAAATAGATGGGGAATGCACTATTTGAAGATGTTTCAGTGCTATAAATTATGTTTGTATAACTAGACATAAAAAATATCTATCACTGCAATGTCTAGAACATAGCGGTTCTCAATTCAGTGATTGAGGACAGCTGTCAATGATATCGTAATTGTCAATTCACAGACTATTATGAGATATGTTTGTGCAACTAACAGATGGTCCAGTTTTCAAAGTATTGATTAACGTTATTGGTGCGGAAACCATACTTTAAATATTTTTTTTGGAATATTTGTTTTTAAACCGAATTTATTTTGTGACATAAAACATGAGCCTCCCATTCTCTGGCAATGTCTTCATAACATCCTTTTGTGTAAAACTTTATACTATTTATTCAATAAAATTATTCTTAAGAGAATTTAAACAAATAACATCTTCATTCTTATTCACAACAACTCCACAGACTTCAGTATTGAAATGACATCAGTGATGCAAGCATCACTATTGACACAAAATGTGTAAATTAACTGTGTGTAGCTTGTATTTGGATATCCATAGTGTAGTATTGTTATTTATATAACATACTTAACAATTCTGACATCATAGCTATGCAGTTATATAGATATACAAGAATTAGATATTACACATTCCATTCAAGTTGTTTGTAGGCTTGCAAGTAACTAAAATAATAACAGCTTATTCACTATAAAACCCCAGCTGTATTCATAACAACTATCTATTTCCAACAATAAGCACTAAAAGCGCATGCATCAACGTGCAATCGCGACAATCAAGTACCTACAGGGCAACAAGGACAGGAAGTTGGTACTAAGTGTAGCATACAAAGCCTTGATACCAAACCACTGCACAACAAACGAATGGCTTCACAACGTCACCTTCTCATCAGTCACGATGCTCACGTCGTTCATAGCGTAATTCCCATCGTCAACCTCCCCGTTTTCTCCATAACTGCGACGGGTTTTCACCATTGCAGTAGCTGTGTCGTAACTTTACATACAAGACCCAAAATCCGTTATGTAATAGCCCTACGACGTTACAAACACACGCAACTCGTAAATCATTAAAAACACAAATGTTTTACACTCAAAATAGAAAACTAGCACGACAAAGGACGAGCGTTATCGCCCGCACATGTCGTTACACCACAGCGCCATGTTAAATGAACAATGTACTTCTGCTCCCAGCTATTTTTACAGTTGATAACTCACCAATCGAACGCACCGAGTTCTCTAATACACTTTTGATTAAAATAATAAACTATTTCATTAACGAAAACCATGAAAAATCAATGAATTAAACTGATACGAAACGAAATCCACAACTCACGATGTTTTTATTGACAACTGTCAAAAATTCCCGCAAATTTGTCATTTTTCAAAATGTTAGGGGAAAACATTGTTGTAAGCATTGCAGTTTGTCGATACTCTTTTGGCATGCAGAAAATCGCATTGCGTAATTCTAGTGCAATTCTCCGTACTCATGCTCAAAGTTGTACACTACAAACCTGAAATTTAGCTGAAATTAAGTGGAGTCCAGATAATAGGTACATTACATTACAATGATGACATGTTACCCAATATTATTTATATTATTATAGATTAATAAGATTGTGCAAAAACAATAATTCTTTTCAAAACTTTCGTTATAATGTTATTGTTGTGTTATTGTATGGAAGAAAAAGACATGTTATGCTGACCCCAAATAAATTGGGATAAGGGCAGGAGAATATTGATGCTGATGATGAATGTTCCTTTAGATATACTCGGTTAAATTTTAGTCGTTTTAATCCCCTTAAGGGGTCATTGTACACATTATAACGAGCAACTTTTACTATGGGAACGAACCTGAAATCGCGAAAAAAATCAGCTGTGCAGTACATTTTGACGAGTTAGGATAACATAAATGTACTGAAAATCTGATTATTTTTTTGCGATTTCAGGTTCGGTCCCATAGTAAAAGTTGCTCGTTATAATGTGTACAATGACCCCTTAAGGGGATTAAAACGACTAAAATTTAACCGAGTATACAAATGAATCTATTTATAAAAATCATCATTTGAAAACGGCTCAAAAAACAGCCTGGCGGCTTGACCGCTGTACTTTGCAATTTTATTTTGTTGTGTTAGGGGTGGTCAGGACAAGGTTAGGTTTCAATTTATATTACATTTAAAATATCAATAATTCAACTAATAATCAGGGCCAGCGGTCGAGCTACTATTATTTTAATTTATAAATGTGTCTGGACCGGACCTAAAGTTATTGACTTTTTGCTGTAGTGTTGGGAACTGATCGGTAATAATGATTAACTGTAAAAGTATCTAAACCCTTTGACAAAAGTCAAAAACTATGTAAAAAAAAAACGAAGGCAGATTTGGATTGTAACTGAGCGAATGGTTTTTAAGACGCAGCATATGAACGTTTCAATATATGATATCATACATTATTCATAAAATTCAAAATAAATTGTGATTGTGTGTCATAATTTTAGTCAACTTTCTATTCATTTATAGAACGTAAAATAGAATGGAAAAGAATTTATCTTCATTCGAGAATTTAGGACTAAATAAATGGTATTTTTTTTAGTAAAACAGATATTAACAGTGCTTAGCTAACTGTTGCAACAACCCATGTGCGATGGCTCAACAGTGAAGCACATACGAACAGTCTACGCGACTAGGAAATCAATGCCATCGTGAAAATATTTCCATTTTCACCGGTGTTTGTTTGTTGCCTAAATATTACAAAAGGATTACTGGGCACTCGAAGCCCGGACCTTTCGGCCTAAGGAAAACCAGGGAAACCCCGCCACTGTGCACGACCATCATTTGGAGGCCGCTGTATGATAGCACTGCTTTCATAGGCAATGTGCGAGCTTAATCCGTAGCTCATTCGAAACCATTTCTCAATAACAATAAAAAGTGCAATTTTTTTATTTCACCTCAATTTATCGACTTCGAAACTTGCATTATTATTCAGAATCAGACATCAGAACACTTCCGTACATCACTAAATGTCAAAAGCCACTCAAATTCTCAATGTATTTTCTTTTCTTTCAATGTTTTTGACATCGTATTGGAGTAGAAACTTAGTGAGAAATGTTTAAAATGGTGTTTACTTATTTATAGTGTAATTTAATTAATTAATTTAAAAAAAACTCCATATCTAACACTAGTAATAATTAAAATTGTAAGTTGTATCCTGATTTTGTTTACATGTCAGTGTTTGTTCATACACCTGTCGATAAAAACAGAACTTTTATTTAATTTATTTTTATTGATTCATCATTCCGTAATTTAACAATATTTTCAGCTTTTACGATGGCCGAAAATCCAGAACAATTTTCTCCATTGGGAGATGAGAAAGAAACATTAAATGACTCAATATGCAAACAGCAATCAGAGATTGACCTAGAAGAGGAAATATCAGCAAGAATGACAGCATCGTATAGTGAGATATCGTTCCATTCTGACCAAGGCCAGACTGAGGAACAGGAGAGAGTGGCGGGCCCATCTAGACCCTATGACTTACCATCAGAAAACCGAAAACAAGAAAAGCTTCCCTTGGATTTAGATGGACATGTAAGAAAGGAAGGAGAAATGACACACTATGTGGCAGATGACTTAGAATTCAAAATAAAAATATCAAGCCCAATCGCGAAAAGAGGTGAAACACCAGTTTTTGGAAGTTCTAGTGCATCTCGTTCTAGTACCCCTTCAGGAAAGTTATACAAACAAATACTGGCACCTCAGATTGGGCAGATAGACATAACAGTATTACATGACCTAGAATATGAAGCACAGAAGATTGCACAATCAGTAGATAATTTAATTGAAAACCTTTCTAGTATACTGCACTCAAATTCTTCACTGACTGCAGAGAATATGGAGGTGTATAAAGATGCAGTTGGCAAGACATGTGATGCCATGGATAATAATATCAAGAGTATGTACACCATTCTAGCAAAAGGCGAAGAGGTGTCTCAAGCTATGATACCTGTGCAGGCACAAGCGGCAAGAATAGCAGAAATAAAGAGACTACTACAACTTTTTGAAGATAAGTTCTAGTAAACAGCTAGATAATTATGTTCAATGTGTATTATATTAAGTATTTAAGTATAAAATTAAAGACATGAAATGTTGTTTGATTTGAACACCTAAGGCCCTTTCTTGTATCATGACCCATTATGAATTTAGGACCCTGTTATGGTCCATGCATTTAGACAAAATGATTAAGTTCAAAATTTTGTTAAGAATTTGTGTTGTCCTACAAAGAACTTCTTATAATGATATCATGTTATCAATTTATTTCCATAGTCGCTTTACAGGCCGGCGAAGCCACGCCCAGCCCTAAGTTAAATCGAAACAACATGAAGTTAGTGATTGAAATGTTTTCAATATTTCCGGAGTTTCTACACGAAATAGTAAATGTCAAAATAGAGTAGTATTCAGTTTTTTTAACGTAAGCCGCTTTAGGGCCTATGCACACCACGTTTTTTAAACGCGCCGTCGACGCGCGTTTGTAGCGATACAGACGCGATACGCACGCAAGTCAGACGCAGCCTGTAGACCTTTGCACACCTGACGCGCTTGTGTAGCGATACAGACGCGATGCAAACGCGCGTGTGTAGCGATACAGACGCGATGCAAACGCGCGTGTGTAGCGATACAGACGCGCGTGTGTAGCGATACAGACGAGATGCAAACGCGCGTGTGTAGCGATGCAGACGCGATTCAAACGCTACTAGCGTAGATTCACACTTCCTTTCCCTCGTTTCTAGCGCTCGTATCGGTGTCGCGCGTTTGAATCGATACAGACGCGCCGGTGCCGCGCGTTTGTATCGATACAGACGCGCCGGTGCCGCGCGTTTGAATCGATACACACGCGCCGGTGCCGCGCGTTTGTATCGATACAAACGACAACAAACTGCTCTGCAGGATAAAAACGCGCCGGCGACGCGCGTTCCCAAAACGCTCGTCGACGGCGCGTTTAAAAAAACGTGGTGTGCATAGGCCCTTAAAGCTGTAACTTAAACGCTTAATATTCGTCATATTAAAATTTTATTGTGATTTAAACATTATGATTATCTTTGGCAATGTTGGTAATATTACTTGAGTACTGTTTCCAAAATCTGTTCGTTTATTTATAGTTCTAAGGATTTTGTGACTTACCACACTCGAGCATTGTCATGCGCGATTTGCTGTCAGTTCGTTCGTGTGTTTGACACATGTTGTCATTTCATTCCGTCTTATCGCATCGACCGAGGTGGTTGTAAAATTAAAAATAATGAAAAATGTGTTTTAAATCTAGAAAAATGTAAATTGAATTACTAACATGAATGTTAACATCTTCATAAGATTAAGCGTGCAATTGTTGGTCTCATGACCATTTAGTATTCAGCTGCCATACAGTAAAAACGTATAAATGGGTGACGTTCTAAGCTTATTTTCTGTGATAATAATGAAATTTAAATCTAAGTTCAATGAAAGTAAGATTTATTTTCACTATGATCTTCCGTTGGAGAAGCTGAAGTCGATTAAGTGGATGAATGAGAAGGCCACCGCGAACAGGGCTTATGTGCCGTCGACGGTGAGTGCTGTTTCGCATTATCTATTTATAGTTAAACATTTATAAATATTTTATTGTATGAGATCGGAAAACTCGTTACTATTGTTATTGTTTGTAGGAAATGAAGAACCGGACTCTAAAATTGTCGTTACAATTTTATTGCTACAGTTTTTTATATAGTTAAGTTCAATTTATATTCTAGTAGAAACTGGGCCTTACTTGGGCAGTTTAAATAATAGAATGCATTTTGTTACTGATAATAAATATAGGAAGCTTAATTCAAACATATGAATCGGTGTTATGTTATTATTTACAGAATAGGAAAGATTATTATTTTTAAAATACATTACCAAGATTATTTATCTACCTACCTTATTTTACGATCAAAAACTAAGTTGTGACTTGGCAGCAGTAGCCAGTAAAATTGCCCAGCAAGCAGTGTTGGCCTGTTGCATCCCAAATAAAATGATTTTTTTTGTCCCAAATAATCCCAAATAAATTGAGAAAAATAATAATTTCTTATGTACTAAACAACAGCAAGAATAATCATAATAACTACCTATAGTTTTGGAATTAAATTTACATTTTTAATTAGTGCTGAAATTGATAGCCAGCCTGCAAGCTGAAAAAGTAAATAAAACCATCAATTAGTTATCACAATTAATTATAACTACTAGCTTTTGCCTGTGGCTTTACCTCATTACCTCGTTGGAGATAATTTCATGGGAATATTACCGGGATAAAATTTTATCCAAATCCATTCCACTGTTTTTGCGTGATTAAGTAACAAACATTCACATTTTTAAGATCATTATACTAGTTTTATCTGGCCGGGCCCCACATGGTAGCACTAAGTACTTATCTATGGCACACATACACACCCTACCTGGCTACCTACGATACCAACCCTGCCTACCCTACCTACATACTTACTTTTCTGATAGACTTTCCATAAATTTTCCTTCACACAAGCCTTGTCCTGACACTTACAAATAAAATCAGCAAAGCTGTTCTCAATTGATGCTCCATCATACATGTGGCAATTTTTTTTTTTTATATTACTTAATTATGTAGAAATTAGAATTAGATAGATATTGATTCATTTGTAGTTTGTCTGTGAGCGCTTTCAAAGCTGATTGTCACACTAATATTATAAAGGCGAAAGTTTGTGAGTTAGTGTGTGTGTGTCAAATATACACACATCAAAAGTGTCTAGGGATCAACATATATTTTTGCAATAACTTTTCTCTTGATTGATATTAATTTAAATTTTCTTTAAGGATTCATCAAATAAAGTGTTTTCGTTTGTCACAGTAACGATAAACCAAGTCACCTTTGCATTAATAAAGAAATTTGCCATTTTCCTAATAAAGGGATTTTTGACATTTGAACCACTAACATTAAAGTTCGAAAAAAAGACTGAAATAACAGTTTTCTTTAAAATTTTATTGGGTAACTTAAACAATTAATAATCCGTGTTTCTACCGCGAACACTAACAACACAAGAACATCGGTTTGGCATACTCAAAATGAGTTCATCCAAATCACGCTGTGGAATGGCCGCCCATGTTCGTTGCAACAACAAAAAAAGGTCTTCTTGCAACTGGATACCCTCCATATTCGGCAGAGCTCTTCTCTGTAGCATATCCCATGCATGCTCAATCGGGTTCAAGTCTGGCGACTGAGCAGGCCAGGGCAGGACATTGATGTTAGCTGCGGCGAGAGTCTGTCTTACAACTCTTGCGGTGTGCGGTCGTGCATTATCATGCATTAACTGAAATAAGGGACCGATTTGCACTTGTAGAAGAACGATGACGTCAGATACAATCGTCTCAGCATAAATTTGAGCGTTGAGGTTGCCTCTGATCCAAATCAACTCAGTTCTTCCGCCGATCCAAATACCCGCCCATACCATGATGGTTCCACCACTATAAGGATGGACTTCCTGGCAGGATTTTAATCGCTGTTGGCGTCCAGGGGTTCTCCAGTGTCGTATACGTCTTGTATCCGGTCTCATACCAAAACGAGACTCATCAGAAAAGCACACGAAACGCCATTGTTCTTCTGCCCAATTTCTGTGTTCAAGAGCCCATTGATATCGAATCCTACGATTGTGCATTGCTATAGGTGGTACCCGTAGCGGTCTTCGGGAATGAAGGTTCACTTCATGCAAGCGGTTTCTGTCTGTTTGGTCGCTAATTAAGTTCCCTGAAGAGTGATGAAGCCTCACGGCTAACATCATGGCGGTTATTGTTGGAGCTCTTCGAGTTAAGATTTGAATGTATCGGTCTTGTCTCCGTGTGGTGCAGCGATACCGTCCTTCATGGCGCTCAGCCACGGTACCAGTGCTTCGGTAACGTGTCCAAAGTCGACTGATAACACCTTTTTTTGTTGTTGCAACGAACATGGGCGGCCATTCGACAGCGTGATTTGGATGAACTCATTTTGAGTATGCCAAACCGATGTTCTTGTGTTGTTAGTGTTCGCGGTAGAAACACGGATTATTAATTGTTTAAGTTACCCAATAAAATTTTAAAGAAAACTGTTATTTCAGTCTTTTTTTCGAACTTTAATGTTAGTGGTTCAAATGTCAAAAATCCCTTTATTAGGAAAATGGCAAATTTCTTTATTAATGCAAAGGTGACTTGGTTTATCGTTACTGTGACAAACGAAAACACTTTATTTGATGAATCCTTAAAGAAAATTTAAATTAATATCAATCAAGAGAAAAGTTATTGCAAAAATATATGTTGATCCCTAGACACTTTTGATGTGTGTATAATATATGTATGTTTGTGTCAAACGGCTGAATGGATCTGGATGAAATTTGGCACAGAAGTAGTTTATGACCTGGATTAATAAATAGGATACCCGGTAGTATCCTTGGGATAATTTCCACATCCATGCGGGCGAAGCCACTGGCAGCAGCGAGTAAACTTTAGATACTAGTGGCCAGTGCTGTTATTGATCTTATGATAAAGCTAGCTTCCGACCGCGGGTTCGTCCGCAAAATATGTCGACAAATTATACACATAAACCTTCCTCTTGAATCACTCGATCTATTAAAAAAAACCGCAAAACATCAAAATCCGTTGCGTAGTTTTAAAGATTTAAGCATTCATAGGGATATAGGGACAGAGAAAGCGACTTTGTTTTATACTATGTAGTGATTATTCCTAAATAATTAACTATATTAAAACACTTGGTTGTTACATTGTTGTTCCTTGCATTTTATGTAACACACATAACATAAACATAATCAGTATGTAAATAGATGATAAACATTGTAAATTGTAAACATTTAAAGTAGGTATTTAATTATTCTATTAATTTATGTTTTTTTTTAAATAACTTTAATTCTTATGATAATTGTTTAACGAGTTTTACTTTTTAATGCAGGTTCTATTACTTATATAATATAAAATTAAACTTAAGCTGTAGTAGTGTTTAATGAATATAAATAAATTTCATAATACATTAACAAAGTGCAATGATAAATCACATTGTAGTTTGCGTAACAATAGCAGTTTCAAAATAACTAGGGCACTACTATTATTAAGATTTTTTTGATAAGAGCCCAATTATCTCCAAGCTTTTGAACTCAACAAGTGTTTACACGGTATCACATTAATTTTATGAATGTGAAAGTTTGTGAGTGTGTGTGTGTTTATATGTTTGCTAGTTTTTCACGCAAAAACGATTGAACAGATCTAGATGAAATTTTGCACAGAAATAGATTATAACCTGGATTAATACATAGGATGACCGTTAACTAGAACTACGTTCCCTTGGGATAATTTCCGACATCGACCCGGCCTAAGCCACCAACATCATAATACATATAGTTAATGTCTCATTGCTGGGCAAAGGTCCTCCCAAGTCAGTCCAGGAGCTCTTTGCCCGCTTCACCTCGAACCAGTCCGTGGCGTCACGTCCAGGTCATCTTGTTACCACTATCTGGTCCAGTATTGCCTAAACAAAAATAAAAAACGTTCTTGAAAGCCTGATGTGCAACTTAGGCACGTTATTCCGTTATGCGATTCTGGTAGAACAATTTCAATGAAGTTTTCATAGAAATGATTTAATCTTACGCATACCTTTGCCGAGCGAATATGTTGCGCTGAAAGCGTCATACTCTCCTCTGATTAGCCAAATTTTTGTCTTAATATTACTTTTTAGGGTTTCGAACTCCTCCGCTCTCCTTCCATCCGTCTGTCAGCGGGCTGTATCTAATCAACCGTAATAGTGGACTGTTAAAATTTTCACAGATCGTGTTTTATTTTAATAAAAATAAAATTAAGTAAAAAATTAATAGGGTCACCGTACAAGAAAAATATAAAAAAACAAATTGATGAAGGTATTTCTTTTTAATATGTATATGTAAATGGTATTCGGCCCTGACTTACAAACACAAGTTTTATCAGATGGTCTGCATAGTACCTACATAAAATTTTACGCGCGTAAAAATTGTTTTGTAAAACGCTACTCATAACGTGATAACATTACAACGTAAAAACAAATGTTGGCAATGTTAGTTTTCCTGATAAGAGACACATAATTCATCAACAAACATTTAAAATTCGTTACAGATAGCTAAAACTGATTGTGTAACGTGATGTTTACTTGTTTACATAAACAATTCACCGTATCCTGCTGTTGACATGAAACAAACAATGGTATTATTATAAAACAATCTTTTAATCATGGACGCTTTTTTACGTTTTGCATCGTTCTCACTCACGTATATTTCAACATGTATAATGTAACGCAGATTTTGTTGCCATATTTTGATTTAAAAGAGTGTCCGTGGAGTTTCTTGCCCGTTCTTCTCCATACGTACCTACCTACTGCTTCGGAATGGGCAACTAGCTTCATCTTTCTGACTGACCGACCCCTTGACAATTCAAAAGTGCCTGTAATTGGGTTATTTCAAATTAATTCTTTGAGTTTGAGTGTAAGTTATACTGATAACTTTGTTTTTTTTTAGTACGTCAATAACGTCTCTCATGTAAAATCATGTTACTCAAGAGACTTTAACATAATATTCTACAGGTTAAACGAGGGAATACTTTCAGGAAGTCAAAATCGGCCGAGCCTTCTCCCAACTATGCTTAGGTCGACTTCCAGTCTAACCGGATGCAGCTGAATACCAGTATTTTACACGGAGCGACTGTCTATCTAACCTCCACAACTCCGTAACTCGGTAATAGGATACCACTTGGTAAGGCTGACTGTCAGACTTTCGGGCTTCTGACGACACGTAACGACTGTCAAAGATCCACGAATGACAGCCGGAACCAACGGCTTAACGTGCTTTCCGAGGCACGGACGGCAAGCATAGGTTACCCAGATGGATAGACCAGTGCGGCTGTTATTAATTAGCCACGAAGTTGTTAATTTTTATGAGTACTATTCATAAAAATTATCAACTTTTCCTATGAGACAAACTCGGAAATATAAAAAAAAATACCAGCTGTTCCATACAATTAGACGATATAAGCGAAAGTAAATGTACTGAACAGCTGATTATTTTTCTGATTTCAGGTTTGGTCCCATAGTCAAAATTCTTTATTTTTATGAGTATGTCCCTCGTTTAACCTAACACACTGTATGTCCAATTCGCCAGCATTCTTCACGGTTTACGGTTCACTATGACCCGATTCGGCCACAACCTTGAACCACAGCTAAATTCCAAACTTCCCTGGACAACAAGCGCTTCGTTATTCCTTTCATCATCATTATTAGCCAATAGCAGCCCACTGCTGAATGTAGGCCTCCCTGAAGATAGCCGTCGCTACGAAGACCAGCTTCTCGCAACCAGCGCATTCCAGCGACTATAGTTAATTATACCTAAATTAAAATTCAATATGCATGAACATAATAGTGATAACAGCTTGATCTGTTATCTAGTAACATTGCAGTCATATCATCATACTGAAAACTTCTGACCCATAGCAAATGAAAGGTCAAATGAATTTAGATTAGGACTAGAAATTTTCCAGATCACCAATGAAGGGTCACATAGCTAGTGCACAGCTAAATGGGTTATTTTGAACGCCAGAGCATAAACGCACGCGCGTGCCCGCCACGCCAAGCTACAAATTTATTTCTTCTTGTTACCATAAATATCCCAATATCCATGGTGTCTTATAGTTTGTTTCATGTCATTAAATACGTACGAGAGCTTCAATTTTTAAGATATCTATATAAACACACAAAAGTAATGATTTAATTGTTTATTTCGTGTTATAGCGTTGTTTCCATTGTCATATATTTGTATCGTTGGCGAACAGGGCATGCGCTTGCTTGTCACGTGTATGTGACAATGGCGTTCAAAAGGGTAATACCATCACTTCTCTATATTCGCCTACGGATTACCGGCAACCCAGTTGAGGCATCGATGTCGGAAATTAACGAGGCCAATTTCAAACTCGACTGAGCTGAGAATCTACTTATCGAACTCCGGTTCGTTTTGTCAGCATAGACACCCTTTAAAACAAGCATAGGACGCCAGTGGAGCTCGTGGCCAAGTAATAACAGCCGCACGTATCGATCCATCAGGTTAAGCTACGCTTGCTGGTCAGAACTCGCTTGGTCCGTGGATGGGTGACCATTTTTACATACCGAGATTCCTCCGTGCAAGTGGAAAGTACGTTAAGCCGTTGGTCCCGGCTGTCATTCGTGGATCTTTGATAATCTTTACGGCTAGTCAGAAGCCCGAAAGTCTGACATTTAGTGTTACCAAGGAGTATCGTATAACAGAGTTACTGACTGGGTTTTGGAGGCCAGATAGGTAGTCGCTACGTGTAAAATACTGGTATTCAGCTGCATCCGGTAAGACTGGAAGCCGACCCCATAATAGTTGGGCAAAGGCTAGGCAGATTGAGGTACAGACGCCAGCACTTCAAACTGCAAGCATAAAAAAACTCACAGCTTTTTCTATGGGGGTAAAGAAAACTACAGAACGGCACATTGCTACGTTTCTTACATACCTACTTCTTTTCGTTCACGTTCATACGAGTATATTCGGGTCAAGACACGCACGCTATTTGCGATTACTGACCTTTCTGAAGAACAACACTAATACGGTCACTATATTATTGTGTAATTCTAGGGCAAAAGGTATTTACTAGGCCCCTTCATATGCTGACATCTGTTTGAGGCGCGCGTGGAACATATACGCGCCGTACGGCACGGGTCTGGTGCTGATCGGACGGTGAGGCACCCATTACTCACCGTCCGCAGGCCCGCGCGTACGGTGGCCGGGAGTCGTCACGTGGCTCCCGACGCCCGGGGCGTCTCCTGCGGCGGCTGGGACGGGAGGACCTTTCTCTCTCCCATCTCGCCACCTCCTTCGCGAGCATAACTTTTTCGCAGAAGGAGGTGACTGCCTCCCACTCCCTCTCGCCCCGGACCATGGCTTGCACCAGGGCCGTCGCCGCCGCCGATCGCCTCTACGAGGACACGGCGGTGCTCCGCCCATGCGGGGCAGGTTTGCACCGTGTGCTCTACCGTGTCCTCTGGGCGATCCTCGCAGTGGTGACACCCGGGCGTTTCCTCCCGCCTGATGATGTGCAGGAACCTCCCGAAACATCCATGTCCGATGAGGACCTGTGTCAGGCGGTAGGTGAGGGCACCGTGACGCCTCTCTAGCCACTCCTCAAAGAGGGGCCTTACCGCCACTATCGTGGCGTGCCCTAGAGGGGACGCCGTAGGAGAACATTATAGTGTTGACCAAATTGGTGATGTTCTTGCGAAAGGTGAGACGCGTAGTACTAGTCACCGGCGTCCGTGTATGACCAGATGTATGAACATATACGAAGCAAAATTAGTTAGGAGCGTTGTAGACCAGTGTCTACAACGCTCCTAACTAATTAACTAATTAAATAGAAACTACAGTTAGTTTCTGCCTACCCACCCCCATAGAAAGAAGGCGTCAGTTTATGAATATACTTTTAGGGTGTCCCCTCCCGGTGGTGTTTCCTCTCACATCTGCCATGTTTAGGGTTCCATAAGCAAAGGGTAAAACGGGACCGTCTGTCTGTGCATCTGTCACCAGGCTGTATCTCATGAACCGTGTAGTTAGACAGTTGTGTGTTCACAGATGATGTATTTATTCTCTTCTAGAGGAGGAGGAGATGTATTTCTCAATACTCAAAAGGATTGCATTCCACAATTCTAATGCCGCTATGACAACAAATACTAAAAAACAGAATAAACAAAATATTTAAGGGGGCTCCCATACAATTAACGTGACTTCTTTGCTTCTTCCCTTCTGGTTTTAAAATTAAATTCTTAAACCCTGATAAACAATAAGTAAGTACCTACATATTTTTACTCATTATCTTTATTGTACTCTCAAAGCATAACAGATATTTACACAGTGCGTTTGTTGAGAGAGAAAAGTAGCGGATGCCGTATAAATATTATGTAACTCATGTTTACATACAAAATTAACTGTCTGTTAGTATCTGACTCGATGATATGAATGTATGAGCGTACAATCACGGCCCACGTCATGCGATGAGGGGATGCTACAGTAAGATTATTCCACCGTCGTCAATCATGTACACCGGCACCGGTCTTATCGTAAATATTCCCATTAACATTCGCTTTATTGATTCTGATTGTTACTTCTTTCCAATACCATTCATGTGAGTCGCCATTCAATCGCTATGTCGACTCGTGTGGTCTCACTCTGAATGTCTGTTTATCTTTATGCTCGCGTAAATCTCGAAAATTGCTGGAACTGATTGATTGAGTCTTCATTAAACACAGCTTTTCAACGCTTTGTTTTAGAGTTGTTGTTTGTGGCGTTCTCGGGAAAATAGCGCTCGTATTATACTGCTATCATCGTTCGTAACGTCAGAAGAATCTGTTTGTTTTTTATTTTAAAAGTTTTCATGATTGCTCTTTGTTAGAACATTGAGAGGATTTTGTACAAGTTGCACGTAACAAAAACTTCGTGAATAATTCTTGTCGCTGATAACTTAGTGCTGTTTGTCTTTAGCTTGTGTAATGCGGGTCGTGACTTAAAGATGCATAAGTTTCTTTATCATAATGCTTCCGGGCTTACCGTCTTCTGCTAGCCGTAACACTTTGATTTCCAGGGTCTTGGAGACATGATATCGGTCACGCAGGTTAGCTCCATCAATCACTGTTTAACAGTATTTTGTTTTAATGTTCTCAAAGTCAGTCAAATCATTCATTTCAAATACGCACAAGAAAGGCATTTTTGAACGTCAAAATGAACATGATATAGAATTGATTTTAGTCGGATTCCATGGAGAAGAATGGGCAAGAAACTCCACCGTTACTCTTTTAAAATGATTTGTGTACATGAATTATAACATTAAATGTGAAGACGATGCACCCAGAATAAAAACACTACACCACAAAAGGTGAAAAGAAAAACATATATAGCAATGGCAGGTAAACTTAATTATGCCATAAGTACATGGTGCTCAAACGTTCAAAAAGTTTAAGTATGTTAAGTATGTAGTTCTGAAATCCTCATCATCTTTCGGTTCATATCCCAATTTTTTGGGGTCAGCTCATTACGCCTAAAAGGAACCCGAGCGACGTACTTGATCAGTCTTGAACTTCGAAAATAATTTTGTGGGTTTATCCCATACAAACTAAAACATGAATAGCCTTCTAACTGCCCCAATTGCTGTAATTAGTACCTACGTATGGATACGCATGTAATTTATTCATAGTAACAACATAATTGCGTTAGCCTAAGTCACGCCAAGTACGAGTAAGTTATCCAGCCTTGAACATAAATATAGTGACTCTTAGCATTTCTTGAGATTCTAGATTATTAGCACCTGGCGGATACGTAAGTATCAACAGAGATATTTTAAAGCCAAACAAAATAACAATGTGGGAAGTAGGTCCTAGGATCCGCATTTCTAATGCCCCAAAATACTGCTACCAAGCGACCTCACAATATTATTGAATACATAATTCGTAATTAGAGTCCCCTAGGTAGATTCCATGGCCGAATCACGGCCGGGACATTGGGAGCTAAATTAAGTGACTCCATAAAGGTCTCACATCAATCGTATTTGCCATTTTCATGCCCTACCCTGAGCATACAAACAGAAAACTTTCCTCTATCTAATATTGAGTGGGTACGGTCAACAACGATAGCGTGGGAGGCCCCTATACGGTAGGCGACATTAGAAATATTACAGGTCGCATGTGGCGCCGTCTAACGGACTGGAAAGTGACCCAAACAAAGACAGGCTTATACGGCTTTAGATAGTCACAGACAAGACGTTTGTTATACCCATAAGTATCAGCTACAATAGGGGTTTTGTTTGAACTCCGTGAATAGATGCAAACTATGCATGAAGTCGATAATATCTTCAGATAAAGTCTATTCAGCTTGATCAGACTCATCTCGTATTAATAGTGAGTTGTTGTTAACTTGGCCAAACGATTAGATATCTTATTTTAGCCAATATTAACCCCTTGCACGTCCGCAAAAATTGCTTGAAAATGCCTCAAATGTCGAATCGAAGCATTTTGTAGGTAGGTATTTAATTATTTTGGGTAGACCTTCAGAAAAATGAAGATTGAGAATGGCAACCGATTCCTTATGATCCAACGGGTGCACACGCGACATTTGAAGCATTTTTCCTTATGATCCCCCGGGGGCTCATAGGGCACGCTCGAGGGGTTAATTTAGAATTAGACAGTCAATGTATTCGAGGTACTCTGCTTGTAACAATTTTGATTCGAAAGATACTTGGCGCCATCTAGACTGAAAGGTTTCCTATGTCCGTTTATGTACACCTGACATAGTATATGCAAAATTTCAAGATGATCGGTTAAATGGTTTAGGCGTGAAAAGGTAACGAATAAACTTACTTTCTTAATAATATTCATAAATGCGAAAGTAAATTTGACTTCTCTCTATCTTTAGCCATTTGTTTTGAATTCGCACACTAAGATTATCTCAGTGCTAAATCATTATTCGTTATAGTCATCCTTAACTTTAATGATTTATTCTTTTATTTTAATAGGTCTGCCAATATCACACGATCTTTTTTTGTGCTTCTATTATTTTTGGCTTCCAACGCTAACTGAATGATTGAATTTAGATTGCCCCATGGAAATATAAAAGGCTAGCAGGTTTTCCTTAATGAAATCGCTTGGGAATTTGGGACTTGTAAGCTCGTCCATTCATCAGGTTCCATAAAATATTTATTTGCTACCAAAGAACGGTGATTAAGTATAACTCGTCTGAAGATGAACAGTGATATTTCCGGAAAATGCATTAACAAAGTACCTTATACAGGGTGAAATTGAATTCATGGGCCATATTGTAAGGGGTCATTGTACTCGTCATTATGAACAACTTTTACTAAGGGAACAAAGCAGAAATCGGCGAAAAAAAAATCTGCTGCTCCCTACATTTTGACGCGTTATGCGAGCATAATGCATGGAACAGCTGAATTTTTTCGCGTTTTGAGATGTGTTCCCATAGTAAAAGTGGAAACAATATTGGCCATGAATTCAATTTTACTCTGTTAATGTTTGTCCGTCTGTTGTCTTGTTACTCTTTAACGACTTTGGATCAAATTTGTACCACATGGGTAGACCATGATTTGGTTTAGGACACAGGATATTTTTATTCCAGTAGTACAGACGCCAGCACATCAAGCTATCCCGAACTGTCAAATATTCCCAATTGAACATGAACCTTATATCTTTGTAGTAAAGTTTAGGGTAGCTTGATGTGCTGGCGTCTTTACGTCTCCGTAGGATAGTTTCCATCCTCCACGCGAACTAAGCTGTAGGGAAAAGCTAGTTTTAATAAATCCTTACTTCCAAGAAGGTGACTTTGAGTAATTACATTTTTAATTAAAACAATTCTAAAGTTTTCTCTCTCCAATGCTTCCTGTGGAAACAAGTTGCAATTCTTTGCAATTTTTCTTATAGACGAAGGAATTTTCAATCTTATTAAAGTGCCAAGTTATATTGAGTCGCTACTGTCTTTAAGCCAGTTAGTGACAGGCGTACGTATAAGTTGATCCAATGCGTCTACGTGATCCAATTTATGGAGTACTCCATTTCTGGTAATGTTTATTCAGCAAATAGAAGAAGACTTATGAAGGCTAAATATTCATTGCAGTTCTTTTCAATATAAGTTATAGTATCCATTTGTATTCCCTTGTTGTAAGCTAGATTGATTGCTTTTATTACTAACTGTTCTTGCGTTTTTGAAACCAATACAATTTGATGACAAAAAAAGATAGACGATCAATTTGATTGATTGACTGTTATTTTTATTTTTTATATGAAATTCAATAACTTTGCTGCTAAGGGCATATGACCTTTGCTGCACAGTTATTGAATTTCATGCAGTTTTCAAGTGCAATGTTCAAGGATCATATAATTGAATCATTGACCTAATGACCCCATTCCACAGAGTGGCCAAATTTTCTCAAAATTAAAACTACTTTTAAGATAAGATAAGATAAGATAAGATATTTTTATTTGCATAAAACATGGTATACAAGGTGTTATTAAATACATTCGATCGGACATGTTTTGCTTAATACTAAAGCATGCAAACTTACTTAAGTACTAAAGATACATTATGCTATTGAAATAAATTACATTGAATTCATAATAAAATAATCATTAATGCTATAGAAATTATTATTATTGAGCCATTTATATAATTGTATTTTAAATAATTTACAATTTAATGTTTTAAACATTTTTGGTAATTTATTATAGAGACGTACACACATAGCCAGAGAGTTTTTATTATATTTCGCTGATCGAGGCAGCACATCCAGCACAAGTCTGTGTTGGTCACGCCGGCTTCGAGAGCTTAAATCTAATTACTGGACTGATTTTGTTCATCAATGCTTAATTTTATAAAGAGGAAAGATTTCTATGTATTATATGATATGTTTGTAACGAATAAACTCAAAAACTACTTAAGTCATTGACTGCAATGCAGCAGACACAATAGCAAAACGATTGTTCGCGGCTCACCGGTGACCGCGTTGGCGCTCAACGTGTTAACGGATCTGGATGAAACTTGGCACAAAGATAGATTATAGTCTGGAATAGCATGCTTTATCCCGGCAAAATGTACGGTTCCCGTGGGATAATTTTCTACATACACGCGGGCGAAGCCGCTGGCAAAAGCTAGTTTCTTGCGATTCGTCAGAAAAGGCGATAACAAGTCTGTGGTTTCATTTATTGACTATATGTGGTTTCCGTACTGTATATATACACATGGCAAATTATTTACGCGCCGGCGACAAGCGTTCCGTATAATCCGCGTCGACATACATATACGTCGAGTTTACTTCGGTACTTGGGAATTATGCTCAAGTTTAGACAATTATGCATCGACAGCGCGTAAACGAAACGCGTGTGCATGGCCTGACGTCGATTAAATTGACAACGGGCCGTAAAAAAAAAATCATATACTGTCGGTGTCTTTCTTCCTGGCTGGTAAATAACTGACAGCATTCGACCTTTCAAAATAATAGCATAGTTTTGTAGGTTTTTATATAAAACAAAAGGATTTTGTCTGTAGCCGTGCGGCTGTATGTATTCGTTAAAGGCAATATAATTGATTAACTGCTGCCCGTATGTTTGTATTTTGTAGAATAGATATCCTTACAACACAAAGCCCTACCTCTGAGCCTCCTAAGTGAAGGTCCCCCAGACCTTCACAGTACCTACTTTGATTCAGTCAAAACTTGTAGTTTCAGATATTATTACGATAGGAGACAACTGGAAGGCCCACCAACTGTTACCGAAAGCTGTTGAGATAAAAATCCAATTTACTTGCTGAAATACCCCACGTCTGTGTCAGGCAGCCATGTTTCTGTTTTTGACAAGCCGTCGAGAACTGACTTAGGTAGGACCGAATTAGGGTTCCGAAATAGTTTCGAATAGTGGATCTCAATCCTAGAAGTAAACCGTTTCGAGGATTTGAATGAAGAATGTTTGCACTCTATTTTCATTCACTCTTCTTTCTTTGTTCAGTCGGTCTTTCTCTGGAATGCGTTTCCTCTGAACATCAGGACGGCAATCAATCGGATGTCTAAATCTATTAGTCTGTCTATTAGTATAAGTATCTAAAGTGATGGCACGTGACCATATACGGAAGAAGTTGGCGGAAACATCCCAGTGCTTTTCTTTCTTCATGTGGTTAGTGTCTAACCTGCTGTCAGAGTTTCTATGCTGCCCATGGGCCTCTGATCAGCTCCACATGTTCTGAAATATCTGTTCGGCTTGCCAGTTTCTCCTCACAAGCTACCAACATTAATATACATAAATTCCGACAAATAGATTTACTTAAACAATAATTTAACCGTAGTATATACAAAGCACCTAATCCATCTACGCAAACTTAAAACTTATTTTCCTTCAACGTTTTACTAATATTTTATTTATCTATTAGTCTCTCATATTCGTCCAAAATATAAATTGATCTGATTATTATGTGAACCTTAACTCCATTTATTATAACATTATACAAATTACGGTTTTCCCTCTATCATTATATTAATATAAACGTATAATGAACTCCGTTATTTCACGATAAGTACAAACCAATGTAATCTGTTTGCCATTTACATTGATAAAATAATTGTAAAGTGCAGTAATTTCAACAATATTAAACAATCACAGTCTTATTTAGTCAGTGTTGGTCTAATGATAATAAATGGAGTACCTATAGTCTAGTAGCAGTGTAATGTATACCCGTTGCCAATTATAAACTTTTAATTACTTTTAAAATTAATTAGTGATTACATAACATCACGTCTAATTTCGATGAAGGGTGGGGCAGAAATAAAAAGTTAGTACGTAAAAGTTTGACAAATATCTCTCATGCATGCCGGTTTCCTCACGATGTTTTTTTTCACCGATTTTAAAGCAAGTGATAATTACGAGTATACAATACGCACATTAATCCGTAAAATCAGAGGGCCTTGGGTTCGAACTCGAAACCTATGACTTGGCAGTCTGATGGTGACATCACTAGGCTATCACTGTTGGAAAATATCAAGTGGAAAATGCTTAGGGCAAGCAGTGTAAGCGGGATTGTCCGAAAGGGTTACCGCTACCCCGGAACATAAAGGGCTACGTAAGGAACATGGATAGGTTTTAGTCAGTAAGAGTCTGACACTCCCTTCCGCTCCACCCAGAGCGGGAGCAGTCATTGGATGATTTCCCAGCCTTAAAAATAAAAAAAGGCTATCACTGTAATTTCTAGTGCTATAATGAATGGAGTATAGTCTAGTAGCAGTGTAATGTATACCTATTGCAAATTATTAACTTTTAATTACTTTTACATAACATCACGTTCAGTTTCGCCAAAGGGTTAAGTCCCATGTAATAGGGGACGAGCCTATTGCCATCAACCGGGCACAAATCCAGACTTCGGGCTGCTACTGAGAAATTCCAGATGGAAAAACCCAACCTTGTTCAATCCTGGCATCGAACCGTTCTAGGGTTTGTTCACGCGCAGAAGTGTAGCGTTTGCGACAACCAGATGAACGAGGCAGTCAATGTTAATTAGTGCTCTAATATTCATTTAAAATTGTTATGATATGAAATGTACCCAATACTGTCTGAAATAAAAAAAAATATAAGTATATTTATTAAAATCTCACATTGGTTTGAAATCATAACCTAGCATATTTTTAATATCAATCAACCTGAGAAAATAAATATTAAAAACAAATCAATAATAATACGCTGTCCTTTGTCCTCAGGTCGAGAACGTAGCCAACGTGTGCACGCATGCACTATGCGTTGCGCCCGCGTCGCTAGGTGCGCGGGAGTTGCTCACGCGCTCCGTAAACGCACCGCAAGCGATCGCCGCCGTCGTCTACGGCCTGGCATTGTGCCTGTTGTTCGCGGTATCCACCACCTTCCACTCTGTGTGCTGTTGCAGATCTGATACGTGAGTTGGTATTGTAGAAGTATTTTCTGCTTGTATGCTTCTCATCGCTTAGGTTTTGTTCTTGCTGAACACAGCGCACCGCATTTACGATGGTAAAGTTCTTATGCAATATTTCAAAATGTAATGCAACGCGTTGTCTAGCTAAGACGGAGATAAATATCCTTGAACTATTATTAACACTAAAGTTGCAAAGTATAGTAAAACTAGTATAAAAATATTTTGTTCGCAGTGTTTTAGATACTTAACCGTATTTACCGCTTTCTTGGAGTCTTGGAAGACCAAGGCACCTCGTATGTGGTCCAGAAATACGTGACATAATCTTTCGAAAAGCAATTCTAGGCTGAAAATACAGAATACAGAACTTTATTCACTCATGTTATCTCTTAAATTGTTCTCAGTACCGTCTAATAAACTCAATCGCAAGTAGGTACTTAACTCAATAAACTGACTGATACGCCACTTAAGGTCCTCTTTAGATTCGGAATATTTTGTTTTTTTTAGCTTTTCGGATCTATAAATGTGAAGTAACGTCTATAGATCTCGGGTGAGGTATTATAAGACAAGTTCTTGTCTCTTTCTTGCACTTGTAATTTGAAAGTTGTGCGATAGAAACAATAATAATTATAGCCTAAGTACGTGCTAAGTATCGTTAATAGATCTCTGCTTTAAAGTTCATATACCCTTGGAAATTTTAAATCCGAAGGCGAGTTGCAGCGTTCCTTGGCACAAATGGCCAACGCCATCCATTCCAATCACTTGTAATGAAAATAATGTTTGAAGTTGGCAGTTTCGCGCAAACTTTGGCCGTTGCGCTCATGTTTTTTTTCCAGTGGAACAGCAGATGGTTAACGCAAAGCAACAGCCTGGCCTCTTTACATATCTTTGCAATGACCCACCCCATATTTTACGTAGTAATGTAGGGGCTGGCCTCGATTAAAAGCAATGAAACGTACATATTTTTTCCACCCTGAATGTTACAACGGAATAATAAGACAGCAGAAAAACAAATACATTTAGACGAAGTACGTATTGTCTTGCAGGATAATAAGGATGAAAGCAAAGATGGGTGGGTAGTCTCTACATAATTACAAGTGAAACATTCTTGTAACGTGAGGCTAGAAATTCCCAAATGAAGTTGTATTAGGTTGAGGTACTTACTTAGGTACGTGTACATTAAATAAATAGCCATTCACAAGGGACGATTCTAAATCAGAGCTTCTAATTGAAACCCGACAGAATACATGTACTCTGTCATGATAAGTATTGGGACCCTTAATTGCAATGAAATGACTACGCGATGTACCAGAGACATTTGCGCTTGACTAGTTCTCACCTTTATGCTTTCGTAATAAGGTTGAAATCCACCGCCGTGTTCGCGGCGGTACAAAGTTATAATGACGGACTACATAATATGACCTAGGTTGCATAATGAGGTGATTAAAGCCTCGACACTACATCACAAATGCTTTTTGGTTTGGCGACTCGTACTGTAATAAAATACTACTGAAATGTCCAATTCGCGTTACATTTCGAATTTCGACATTTGCGCCGAAATCCACGCCACGTGTTGAACACCCGCCCTAGTTCGGACTTAGCTTTAGTCGACCAGTAGAAATCAGAAATTTCCTATTTATTGAGCCATAAATTCCCTGAGCGTATCGTAGGGGATGATGTCACATAGGAATGCAAGTAAATGCTTTAACATTCGCAGTTACAATTCCCCAGCCAGTAATCACAGGAAATTGTTCCTGTTTTATTTCAGAGATTCCACAGAGTAAATACCATTGGGTATTTACTCTGTGGAATCTCTGAAATAAAACCTTTGTGAGCCAATTAACTTAATTAGCCTTTAATAAGTCAAGCGCCACATTTTGGTAAAGGCTTTTGAAATTTCCAACGAGTGTTGAATAGCGTCATTACTGTTTGTGGCATTGTTGGTGCCTTGTTTTATATTTAAGAGAACAAAGATGAGGGATAAACAGCTGTTATCCGGAAAGAACTGAAGTGGGAAAAAGCCTTAATTGCACATCTCAGGGTAGATTCATTTGGAGACGTCTTTTAACGTAGAATTCGTTGTATAAGTAGAAAACTAGGCGGGATTATGTAGATCTTTCTCGTTTTGTGCTTCAAAGTTTAATACTTCCATTGTACCAGCCACGTGGAAAACTTGAAAGGCGTATCTTTCTCATGAGTCCAGTTTAATAGAAGAATTTTCTCACAAATGCAAAATAAATGGTCAATGAATGAGTTTTCACATCCCTAGAATGTGACCTTTTAATTAGAAGAAGTCGATCGAGTATTCAAATGAATCGAATAAATTCAATGATCCGTAGGTCAAAGGGTGATAAGAATTAGCCTACGTACGTACGTTATTATCCTTTTAAAAATTTCAAGAACTCCCAATACTACTGACTGATTTCACCAATGAAACTGAACGCGGTCAGGACATCTAAACCGCGTTTAAGAACAGTCGTTGTCGAATATTGGTAAAATTAACAATGTCGTTAATAGGCGGCGCCCCCGCTGTTTTTGCGACGAATCGAAGGGAACCTATTAAATGATGAACTAGCAATTATCTACAACTACTATTTATGGAATGCTTGCTAGTTAACGGCTGGACACATACTTTGTTTCACATGAGAAGTTTCATGATAGATTTTCAATATGGTAATTTGATGACATGATTTTTCACGAATAAGCTGGATACGTAGAAACAATAACAAAACGAAATACGGAAAGACACAATCACAGTCTACGTTAAATAATGGCCTCACCAAACGATGCTTATGCTGGGAAGTTTGCCAATTCAGATAATTTCGCCATCTGCGGCTCGTCAATCATATAACCAACTGTGGTCTACGATCACCAATATCCTTCACAAGATAATCTGTTGAACGGCATCAAGCAATAAATATGGCATAACAAATTTTAGAAAAAAGTTCGGCTTTATAGAGCGCCGTCCACTCCTGTGGTAGTCTCTTATCTGGTGCTGGTTCTTCTCTATTCTGTGGTAGTTTCTAAGCTGGAGGTGTCATATTAAGCATAATCCTGTCATGTAATCAGCCTACAACATTCCCACTGCTGGGACTCGGGCCCCCTCTCTGTGAGAGAGAACGCGCCGTATACCATGCCGCTGATGCAGTGCGGATTGATGGATGCCATACGTCTTTACATGTTTCGTTCTAGGACATGCCGGTTGCCTCACGGTGTTTTCCTTCACCGTTTTGAGAGCAGTGGTGATGTAATACTTACACAAAGTACATTGCCTGTCTTTTTTTAAGGTTAGGAAATCATTTATTGACCCATCCCGCTCTGGGTGGAGCGGAAGGGAGTGTCAGACTCTTACTGACTAAAAAAAAAACCATCAATGTTCCCTCTTAGCCCTTAATTATTCGAGGTAACGGTAACCCCTTCGGACAATCCCGTTAACCCGGCAGGTTTCGGCCCTAACGGGGCCCTTCATATGCTGACATCTCTTTGAGGCGCGCAGGGGACACGTACGCGCCGTCCGGCACGGGCCCCTTCCTGATCGGACGGTGTCACAAAATAGATTACACATCGCCTGTCTGGGTTTGAATCAACGATATAGAACTCGTTAGTGTAGGGATGCTACCCCTGGGCTCCCACTCCTAAATATTACGCCCATTTACTGTAGAATTTTCAGTTCATATTCAGAAGCAGTTTCTCTTCCATGAATGACATGCCTGTTATCCACTACGTCACAGTGACAAGTCGCCTCTTGTATACGGATGTCGGTCTCCGCTAGACGTGGAGCTGATTTATTACCACTTTACACGTACCCATGTTGGTTCTCCTGACAGCTGACTAGATTAAAAAATAGCCCGTCTTCCATCAAGACGAGTGTTGGCTGTTCAATCAATTTCCTCTGCATTCATGAATGTGACATCTAATTACGCTTATTCTTTTTGTTCTCAGTAATATACCTATACGGGAAGTTTATTGTATGTTATAATAATATTGGATTATTATTACTTTAGTTTCGCAGCGGTCATTCACAATTTTTCTCATAGGATTGTTTAAGCTCCTTCCAGTGATTTCCTGAAACGTTTATTAAAGTCTTTCTTCACAGTCACAAAAAAGGTTTAGCGAACGATGGGGAAATTCTGAAATTGTACCACTTCAAACTAGTTAAAATAACGGTTCTTATTTGATATTAATTCCACCTAATAGTGGAAGATATACCTGAAGCCCTTGGGCGTCGTCAGTCCAGGAGGAGTCTCGGAGGCTTATATTGTTACTAGCAAATTAAGAAACTTTGAGAATACTGCTAAAATCTATTATAAAATAGACTTTAGTGCCTAGAACATTATAATGAAGGATCACCGTACTGTGTCTTATGTTTCTTCACTTTTATTACTTCAACGGGGTTCTGGGGTTCTGACAGATACTGAAGCTAGGATATTAATAATGCTTGGTTATTGAAAGATATGTCTCAATTAGGATCGATAATCGAAATGAACAAGGACAAAGTATGGAATGGACAGAGTAAATAATAGTTAGAATAAAGCTATTGGTTACATTTGATAATTACGTTCAGTGCAGATTTTAGCCAACTTGAAACCTTTAATTTCAATTAAACCAATTACTGGCACTATAGTATTCTCAACGAGAGTTGGTCAGTTAGGCTGAAAGTTTATGATAGTTGCCCATTCCAAAACGTAGATTTCTATGGAGGAGAACGGGCAAGAAACTCCAAGAACTCTCTTATAAATCAATCAATTAATTAATCAATACTACAAAATCCTGGGTATATTATTCTTCTATATGTGCTATATAAGTCCTGGCCGTAAGAAAATGACTGGTCACAACTTTCGGCGCCCAATCACAAGCCTGTGTGGGTCAGTATACTAGCCACATATAAACTAATCTACAAAACAAACAACCACACTAATTATTAGAGAGACCTAATGAACACGCAATTTTTGGAATAAACATTAACCTAGTAACGAAAACAACAGGCTATTTCATTAACAAGCGTTTACGTGCTGCAATTATCTCAAAATGCTTTTCAGTCCACACGTCCCTCCCAATTGTTTCAGTGAATTATTTATTTAGTTTAGTACCGCTTCGGGTCTCGGCACAGAGGGTCTGTTATTGAATTCTCTTTTGGAACTCTGACAATAGCGAGAATTTGCAATATGCCTTTTCATTTATGGAACATGACAAAGGTTTTTCATTCTATACTGTTTCACTAGTTGTGTATGCCAGATGACGATTGGTCCGTTTATGTCTAGCAGCTGTTGTTAGGACTTAAATTTGGCTCTTATGTACATATAGCTCTAATTGGTAGTTAAAATTAAAAGCTCTTACATAAGAGTTTTGCCGCTCTTCATCTTTAACGAGTTCTAGTTTTCTCGCCAACTCCTTCAATTATCTGTATGTTTCAACTTGTTTCGTCTACTTTAATGCAATTCTCAATTAATTTTGTACATACTTCAAGGGTCCATCTTTATTCTTTTAAATGAAAACTGTTGTCAGACACAGACGGCCTTTACATCCATTGAGCGAGAGGGGACGCGCAACGAAGCAAGAGGGCTGCACTGCCTCGGGGACGCCTCAAAGAGATTAATCCTGGGTATAGACTAGATGGGAGTACGGATGTGAATGATATTAGGGACTGGGCCTTATGTATACGTAGTGAGCTATCTATAGTAACTATTTACAAAGGAAGGGCTGGCTAATTTTGGAACTCTGCCGATGCCAGATTTAAAGATGAAATAACAAGGCGTTCTAACTTTGAAATAGATACTTTCAGCGATTCTTATAGAAAACATACTTTATAAACGTAACAAAATTGCATCTGAAAACGGAACTTGAATTGCTTAATAAATAAATAGAGCAACGTAATTTCCTTTGGAAAGTTTACAAATGGCTGGCATTCGTATTGAATGATAAATTACAGGGTAATTTCAATGAGCGATTCCGATCGTTTACTAAACGCTACAATTTTGCCGACGAGCACATGGACATAGCCGGTGACTAATGTAATGAATTCAATAATAATGTCATTGACATTCTACTCTCTATCGCTTACAATAATAATAATTTGTCGACGAACTTCGTAAACAATAAACATTTATTGTTGACACCGATTGAATTATCGTTAGTAGATCGATCGTGTATCGTAAGAAAAAGTCAAATTGCTTGTGGACACTTTCTAATTAACGATAGTAAAGTAATTTATATGGCGATTTCTAAGTTGACAGGGAGTTAATAGGGCAGACGATGGATAGTCAGTTGTGGAACACAATGTGATATTTGGGTGACATTTTGTTAGCCGATCGTATTATGATCGAGATTGAAATTGATGAAAATATTATTGAAATATAATGAAATTGTTGACTTTAAATAAACAAGATGGAGTCGTCGTTTCCTCTCTGACTACTCTTGAGAAGAAATGGCGTAAGAAACTCGGGGTGAAAGTGTCTTTTAAAATGAAGACATAATCTTGGTCAGATCATGTAAGGACCATGTCAGATCCGTGTCTGAAATGATCTTTTGAGGTTAGAACCACAAATGTTGTTTGTATGCGAAGCTCCTTTTGATACCATCGTTGACTTTGTAGCATAACGCAGAATAACAATATTCCCTAAGAGCTCTAGCGCCATAACAACGCACGTCTGAAATCCTATTACTTAAGCGATAAAAATATTATGAACGATGTTAAAGATATCTGTTCATAGCTTTCATGAAAATGGATCATGCTTCGTTAGATATTGTGTTGTATATTTTTATTACCAGAAGCTATCACCCGTAATTTAAGCCTTTCGTATTACAACTTTGTACGTACTTACAGACTACGAATTCTGTTTAATAAATAGTTATTCTTTTCCTGTATTTTTAAAACTTTAGTTAGTACCTTTTCTGAGATCCCAGATTCCAGCATCTCTTCCCGTTTCCTGTTTTTATCCTATTTCCTAAGACCTTTTCTTTTCTTTTTTCATTTTCAGGTTTCAAAACAGAATTCTAAGAACCCTTGGCTTCGGCAGGTAAATAAGTAACAACTTCTCTATTCACTAAGAACTAATTTATTAATTGGAAAAGAGTTAAGAACTACGGTCGTGACGGGTACTTACGTAGAAGGTAGAAACTAAAACAAAAGCCTGTCACCAACAGTTTCATGAAGGGTGTTTTATAAATAGCAGTCCTTGTACAACTCCTATGCTCTAAGGCTTCAGGTATTAGGAGCACTGTCGCTGGCAGGAAGTGGCTTGTTACGTTTAAGACGTCAACCGTTTAGGCCATTCAAATATGGCACCACTTCGAGCAGATTTAAATTAGTCCTTTGTGTGGGTGTTCAATAGGCAAAGATGGATTACCTAAATTGGATTTAACTTCTCCGCTTGCCAAGACACGAGGAGGATGTGGGAGATTGTTACTTTTAGCGACAGAACAGATGGTGTTTTTAACAGGGTCCTATATCGCTCCGATCTTTCTATTTTATGTTTCGACATATCTAGGCTTCGTAAATATTCACACTTTATCTTTCTCCGCCACCAACGGATAACGTCTACACCGTATTCTCATTCATATTTGAAGAATTCAATCACCCAAATCCAGGTTGAAAATATTTGACATATCGTTTTCTCCTGCGCATAGGGCTTCCTTTTATTGACAAACCAGACTCTAGGAGTGAGGTCAGATTTTTATCTACTTCTAAAATGGGCCAGGGGTTTTTATCAACACATGAAAGTGAAGTATCTCAAACGTTTATTGATAACCCTTCCGCTGAATGAGTACATAATATAATGCGGGTCGATTGGTAGCACCGGGTCCAACAAGGCGAAAGATATATTACACAATCTCTCAGTCTAGTCAGTCGACTATTTTTGTCTTTAAATATGCAGTCATTTAAATATTTAATTAGGGGCATGCATATGCTTGAGATATTTACTGTAGAGTACCATTTCAGTTAAAGTATTAATAATGAATAAACGGCTTGAAATCAGTGACAGCCAGTGCGTTTTGTCTAATTTTATCACTTACTTAAAAATCGGTGAAAAAAAACATCGTGTGAGGAAACCTGAGAGATATTACACAACAGTATGTGAAGCTAAATCAGAGGCCCATAAAAACTCACTTTACGTTAGTCACTAACCACACGAAAAAGAAATAAGGGCTTGAAATATCTCTTCTCTCTGATCATCTCTGTGGATTTTATAATAGCTCTAATGCAAAGAACCACGGGTTTGGCGGAGGTCTGACCAATTGCAGTGAGAATGTGTCATATTTCTTCAAAATTCATAAGGATATCCTTGTCTAAAACCTATTTTAGTTGACAAACATACAGCATTGCCCGTCGGGACAGGTGTCTGGTGATTCACGACTTTAGTAAATACCATAGAACCCATACTACATATTAGGTAGGATGAAGCACCATGTCACTAGGTTGCAGCTGCCATGGTAAATAACATTGTTATATTATTGACACGTTGCGACGTGTCAGCGTCGGCTTCTAATAGGCTCACGTTAAGCTGCATGTGCAAGAGTGCAGTGCGGTTATATAAATACAATATTTATCAGCTTAAACGTAGAAGTAGGTTAGGTTCTTTCAGTAGCCTGCCGGCTTTGGTCCTTTATTAAAAGTCACTGCTTTCGGAAACTTATAAACAATGCGGTACAATGCTAACAACAATTAACTTCCTGCAGAAATGTCGGACAAAAATTATTCAGTCTTTGTAACGTTTGCTATATGTACACAAAGACCACGAACTACAAGTTTGTATTTATCCCTTTTTGGTTCTTTTGCTGCGTTTCATGACCAAAGCTGCTGCTCTATATTTTTGGTGTTATTTGCAGATGACACTTCATTCATCTTTATAATTAATCGACGCTCACAAAATCTTGACGACGTGAATAACTCTATTCTTCAGGTCCAAGATTGGTTTACGGTAAATTATTTGGTACTAAATGAAAAAAAAAAACCAAATGCATTAGATTTACATTACCTAATGTTAAAAGTAGCGATTGTGACATCATATTAAACGGAGAAAAGCTAGAATTTATTAAGCAGACGGTTTTCCTGGGAATCACGCTAGACGACAAGTTGCAATGGGGTCCCCACATAACAACTCTTGCGGGACGGCTAAGCTCGGCCGCTTATGCTGTTAGAAAGATAAGGCAGTTAACAGACATAGAAACCGCGCGTTTGGTCTATTTTAGTTACTTCCACAGCATTATGTCATTTTACTGTGGGGTCGGGCTGCTGACATTGAATCCATTTTTATTTTTTAGAAGCGAGCGATCAGGGCTATTTACAATCTTCGTCGTCGCGAATAGCTTAGGGAACTATTTAAAAGGATTAATATTATGACGGTACCTTGCCAATTCATTTATGAAAATATTATGTATGTAAGAAAAAATAGACATCTTTTTAATAAAATAAGTGATAGGCATAATTTTAATACTAGAAATAAAGATAAAATAATTCAACCATTTTTTCGATTGTCAAAAGTACATACATCTTTTATGGGGTTCTGTGTTAAATGTTACAACAAAATACCTTGTGACATACTGCAATTAAATGAAAGAAAATTTAAAACTCATATTAAAAATACACTTTGTAAACAAGCTTATTACATTAGAAGATTTTATCAAAGATAAGGATGCTTGGAAACATGCTGGTCCTGCTCCACAGGACAATCTAGTGTCTAGACAAAATCAAACTGGTTGCTAAGTAAATTAGGTAATAATTTATACCATATTATTTTATTATATTGGAATAACTTCTCACACATTGATTAATTTATTATTATTAACTTTTAGAATGTTTGTAAATGTGTGAGCACCATGTACTTATGATATAATTAAGTTTACTTGCCACTGCTACATGTGTTTTTCTTTTCACCTTTTGTGGTGTATTGTTTTTATTCTGGGTGCATCGTCTTCACATATAATGTTAATGTTTTATACATATATACAAAACATTGTGAAACATTTTAAAAGAGTAACGGTGGAGTTTCTTGCCCATTCTTCCCCACACGAAACTACCTTTTGGAAGGGGCGACTAGAATCAATTCTATTTCTTGTTTATTTTGACGTTCAAAAGTGCCATTCTTGTGCCTATTTGGAATAAATGTTTTGACTTTGACTTTGACTTATCTGAACAATTAATTTTATAATCCGGCCAGCTCTTAAATCATTGTGATTTTACGCGAAACGGTTTTAAAACTCCGCGAGCGTGGCTTGGATGCTATTGTGTTACTGTGTCAAGTTTCGCTTTTGAACTTTTGTCTGAAGAGTCTAGTGGGCTTATTTTTGGTTGAGGACCTAAGGCCGTATAACCATGATAACAAGTATTCAAAGTTCATTTTAACATCACACTAAATGCGGTTATAAAGTTATGAATCAGCCTTGCTTGAGTGAAGGCACAGATTGAGTAATAGTGGCAAAGGTCATCAGAATTTGCGATCTTATAGATTCTCTAATCTAGGGACATTAGACAAAATTATAATGTATGCGAATAGCTCTGCTCATTAAGTTGGACAAGCTATTCATTTTATTAGGTAAGCAAAATGAACGTGTGTTGGAGTTCTGAATTTGCAACTTTAGTGTTTGTAATGGTCATCTCGTCGTCCAGTTATGCGCGCTAATCCTCTTAGCAATTAATTGATCAGCTTGTACCATAAAATCTAGCTACCATACTACTATTAATACTGCTTATATAGGTAATTCTAGTATACTGACTGAATTCATTCGTTAGCATATTTTAAGAGGATGAAACAAATCATGACGAGTAAAAACTTTTTTACAAAATAAAAAAAACAACTGACTTCCGTAAAAACACTTCAAAGTGGAAAATAATCCTAATTTCCGAAGTCTTTGGTTTTCTATTTCCGGTTTTTGTTCCTTTTTTTCTAGTCCGCAAAAAATAAACCGGTTTCATACATTTCCATTATGTTTTTTCGTATGAAATACCAAAGGAGATCAGCAAATCACGGCCTCGATAGACAAAGTATTATACCATTCGAAAAAATATTTAAATAATAATAAGCTCTACTTTATTTTATCATTTCCCGAAAAAACCTAGGATATTGGAATTAATAAAAAAGAAAAGTCAGTTGATGCATTCCTCGCGTTGCAGTTGTTAATAACAACCGATGTTACCATTTTTAAATAAAAATATTTTACCAGTAAAAGATTTGGTATTATAATGTTCGATTTATATTTCTTCTCACCCCAAAAAGTATTATTATAAGTTTATTGCGAAAAAATGATAAAAGAAAAATGATTAAAGTGTTTTTTTTGTATTAACATATTTTAATGATTTTTTCAGAAAAATCGATTTGAATTTTTGCTAAATGCAACACTCGGTACGGCTGTCACTTGTCAATCAATCGGTTGTCAATGTCAATAACAGATTGCCGGTGGCCAAAGAGTAAAATAATAAGACTGATAGCCGGTGGTTAGCGTCAGCGTCTTATCGTTTCTCGCTCGTGTTGCGGACTTACGTTATATGTTTACTTTGTGTGCTACCTTTAATAACCGACCCTTGCTGTGTTTTTGGACAATTGTGATTGCCTTTGTGACCGACCCCATTTCGTTTCACTAAAATGCATAACCTTATAAAAGAGCGGAAACAAATACGGTAATGGGACTTATTGACTAGGTACTGTCTAATATAAAGTTTTTATTTTTTTATTTTTCATATCCCATGTTATTACAAAAAACTAATTACACCGGATTAAAGACTAATATTACTCCTTCAAAACCCAAATTATTTCATTTTTGTTTATTGAGGCCTAATTTATTAGGACTGTTTGCGGATCTCCTTTCTACTTGGATGTTCGAGAGCGGGACCTAAAGTATAGCTCATGAGTTTCACCCTCTAAAACATAGCCAATGAGTTCAAAGTCAGCCAGTATTCAATACTAAACTGTATGTGCTAAATGCGAACTAATTTTCACAGTAAAATGAAACACTTCCTGCACCGCTGTGACCGGGCAATGATTTACATATTCATCGCGAGTTCCTACTTCCCGTGGCTGACGGTCGGCACGTTATCCTGCTGGATGCTTAGAGAACTGCGGTGGGTCATCTGGCTGCTGGCAGTCCTCGGCATCACGTACCAGCAGATCTTCCACGAGAGATACAAGATGTTGGAGCTGCTCCTCTATCTGGTCATGGGGCTTGGTCCGGCGGCCATCATTGTCACGTCTAATGTACGTCCACGGCTCAATAATGTGATATTTTTGGCACGGTCACTGCTTTGAGGATAAATCTACGCGAGGCTTGTTTGTTTTGTAATCATTATTTCTATTTTGCGCGAAACTACGTAATTGTATTAGGGTAATTAAATTACTTAATCTATTTACGTATCCGAATTCTCAGCGTTAATCCAAATTCGCTACGGAAACGATTTCGGGTAATATTATTATGTGACCGTGACATCGTGTCTGTAGGTTATCTGTGCAATGTAGTGCAAATAAACGTGACCTATCAAGTGCAGTTGCGATGCTGAAAATATCACGTGCGAGTGAGGCCTCTATGTTTGTGCACGCTTTGTACTTTGACATAGAGCTGGCGTAGATAGAATGCGTTCATGCGTTTAAAATGAGATTGTTGTAAAATCCGACGGCATCCACTGTGCGTCGTGTTGTCAATAGTTGTGAAAACTTTCCATATCAAAGCTGGAATAAAAGAGTTTATAATATCCTTTTCCATAAAGCTTGCTTTCCTAGTTCAGACTATCTGAGTGAATTATTTTATCGATTGGAACGCATTCTCTCGGCGCAGTTAGCTCTACGCTTCTTGCACGTGTATGTATGCCTGCTTGCTTGCGGTGAAGTAATATTTCTCACCTGTATTTACAGTTCATGTGTGGTAAAGTAGATTGGATTACTGTTACCTATGGAATAGTTTTTTTTTGTTATGGCTTGTTCGATTCGTTTAGTGTACTCTTCGTGAGTTTACGGCGTGTTTTTTTTCTATTATTCATAAATACTTAATACATAACTGGTAAAATGTGGGTCTTCTTTTCGTGTGGTTAGTAACTAACCTGGTGTCAGAGTTTTAATGCTGCCCATGGGCCTCTGACTTAGCATCACATGCTGTTGAGAAATTTCTCTCGGGCATGCCGGTTTCCTCACGATGTTTTCCTTCACCGATTTTAAGCAAGTGATAATTATACAATACGCACATGAATCCGAAAAATCAGAGGAGGGGAATGTGGGTGTACCTGCTATAGGTCTTCTTCATCTTTGCCCACCCTTCGGGGAAACATGGCGTAATGGTACGTTTTATGCATAATCGTGAAGTTATTGGTTGCGTAAACTCGTCACAAATCTCAGGCTTCAGGTTAGTTTTAATGGCTTCCTGTAATATTGAGATTCTGAAAGCGAATTAGTATAATTTATGCAGGTTGTAATATTTGAAAGCAAAGTCGCTCAAGTTGGGAAAAGCTTTTAAACAGAGTTCGTGATAAAGATTATGTTTTGGTTTTAAAAGTAAAGTTTATAGTTCACACTAGTTTATAGTTCACACTAAGCTATGTCTGTGTAGGGCACGCCACGATAGTGGCGGTAAGGCCCCTCTTTGAGGAGTGGCTAGAGAGGCGTCACGGCGCCCTCACCTTCCGCCTGACGCAGGTCCTCACCGGACATGGATGTTTCGGGAGGTTCCTGCACATCATCAGGCGGGAGGAAACGCCCGGGTGTCACCACTGCGAGGATCGCCCAGAGGACACGGTAGAGCACACGGTGCAAACCTGCCCCGCTTGGGCGGAGCACCGCCGTGTCCTCGTAGAGGCGATCGGCGGCGGCGACCTCTCGCGCCCGGCCCTGGTGCAAGCCATGGTCCGGGGCGAGAGGGAGTGGGAGGCAGTCACCTCCTTCTGCGAAAAAGTTATGCTCGCGAAGGAGGTGGCGGGATGGGAGAGAGAAAGGTCCTCCCGTCCCAGCCGCCGCGGGAGACGCTCCGGGCGTCGGGAGCCACGTGACGACTCCCGGCCACCGTAGGCGCGGGCCTGCGGACGGTGAGTAATGGGTGACTCACCGTCCGATCAGCACCAGACCCGTGCCGTGCGGCGCGTATATGTTCCACGCGCGCCTCAAAGAGATGTCAGCATATGAAGGGGCCCCTCAGGGCCAAGCCTGCCGGGTAAGCGGGATTGTCCGAAAGGGTTACCGCTACCCCGGAACATAAAGGGCTACGGAAGGAACATGGATGGGTTTTAGTCAGTAAGAGTCTGACACTCCCTTCCGCTCCACCCAGAGCGGGAGCAGTCATTGGATGATTTCCCAGCCTTAAAAAAAAAAAAAAAAAAAAGCTATGTCTGTGTACATTGTGGCCCGACCGCTTAAGTGAGACAGTTCCTGAGGTAGATGCGCGGTGCGGGAGGGATATAGTGACGCGATGCGAGGGCTCACTAATTTGACAATTTCTGACAACAGTCATCATCATCATCATCTGCCTAGCCTTTTCCCAAGTATGTTGGGGTCGGCTTCCAGTCTAACCGGATGCAGCTGAAATACCTGTATTTTACATGGAGCGACTGCCTATCAGACCTCCACAACCCAGTAACTTGGCAATACGATACCCCTTGGTAAGAATGGCTGTCAGATTTTCGGGCTTCTGACGACCCGTAACAACTGTCAAAGATGCACAAATGACAGCTGGGACCAACGGCTTAACCTGCTTTCCGAGGCACGCAGGGGTCTCGGTATGTAAAGATGGTCACCCATCCACGGCCAACCCCGACAAGCGTGGCTTAACCTGATGGAGCGACCTGGGCGACTGTTAGTACTTAGCCACGAGCTCTTCCACTTGTGACAACAGTCATAAAATATTTTAAGAGCAATACCTAATAGACACGTACTTTATCGATCGTCTAGAGTTCGGATTGGCGGACGTCTTTGTAACAATCGCGGGTAGAACCTTGACGAGGTTGGCAATAGGGAGTCCAGAAGTGGGCCATGCTGGATGTGTCGCGAATGTCATGCGTTGCAGTTCTCGCGGCCAGCTCATCAGGGCGAAAGAAGGGCGGAGTTTTTAATGGAAGCAAGTCCCACTTTACCACGTTTCCTCATGGCATGGTATGCCTCAGGAATTTTCTTCGCTTCTTAAAAAAAAAGGAAGAGAACGTGAGGATTGGCACTTGAAAAGACAGACCTATGGTCAACAGTGAGTGATTATGATTTTAAGCAAAAAAGCTATTCTGTTATAAAAATACATACAGGTCTCCAAAAGTGATAATGCGCATAGAAATCTTCGCCACTGTTCGGCAACGGTCGTATTCCCCGAGCGTCGGAAGACGATATGTATATATATAGTGGTTAAGTGCATTTTCTTCATGCATAATTTAGTAAGATTATGTGTTTTGTCCTAAAAGAGATGAATATTGATTTATCAGTAACGAAATTTGATTCAATAATTCCATGTAAGTAAATAGCGAGCTATAATTCATATAAGCCTAAATCTGATTTTTAATATGTTTTTTGTAGTACTTAACAGGTTCCCTGTTCACAAACTAGACACAATAGTTAAACAATCAACATGAATCATATGTGATTCATTGGACAGTGAATGGGTTAATATGTATTTTACGTAGGTATTTTTAATTTTTTAATATTGAAATCGTGAAAATGTTAGTATATTTAAATATTTTACAAAATTAACTATTTAAATTTGAATAAGATAATTAAAGTTGAAATTAAATTCACCTTTGAAAACAAAACCAAGAAGGGTGTGTAATATAGCAGCTCTATATAATTCCAGACAAAGAGAACACGTGCAGTCACCACCAATGTAACAAGACGACTGACGGACCTTTGACTGACCGCCGACCGCCCGAATTGTTTTCGATTGTGTACACATGATATTGACTCTCTATTTCTTTCGAGCAAGGTGTAAAATGCAAGTGCATTGTTAAGGACTCGAACGATTCAATGATTCGGGTGTTTCCGGGAATACGACAATTAGCGAAGATCTGCATGTGCATTATTAATTTGGGAGTACTGTACCAACGTTTAGTTCGAATACGTACTTTTAACGGGTTTTACGTAATCACACTTTTTATAGTGTGTCGGGTATAAAGTTCATGGCAACGCGTTATCAACCGAGCTAGGTCACCTAGAAGTCACGCTAATACTGTAGGAATTCAACAAGTCGTCTAGTGTTCACCTATGGGCACCTGTCCCAGTGCCGACGAAAAGAGGTTAAGGCCCGACTGCTTAACTGAGACCATTCTTGAAGTACCTGTACAGTGCGGGAGAGGCGACAGATGTTACAAGTTGACGAGTCAGTGAGCTGTCACGTCGCGTCACTGTACACCCCCCCCCGCACCGCGCAACTACCTCAGTAGTGCTATTGTGTAAAATTTTCACCGTAAAAACGTAGGTGAAGTGTGTTTAAAGTGAGCTGTCAATAGTGTCAATCCCTAGCATTAGGTGGAACGACAACTCACTTCACGCTCACTTTTACACGGTAACATTTTTACTGAATCGACCGACAGGAATGGTCGCAGATAAGCGGTCGGACTATAGCTACCAACTATGCTCTCGCTCAAGAAACTTTTGGGTGTTTGTGATCACTGGGTAGTAGTGTGAATGTCGTTGTAGGTCACAACTACATACATTGACAAATTAAACTATTACACACTATGTAGATAGTTTAATCACGTATGTAACACTCCAGTAGTAAGTATAATTAGGTAGCCTGTTGGTCTAACAATAGTGCAGATGTAAGGGAGCAACCAGTGCGGTCCAGAATATCTATGTACCGGCTCTTTCTGTCACTCAGTCAGGGGCGGGAAAACTTAGTGTTGCCACTAGGCAAGATTTGTGCGTTCTAATATCGAACGTCACAAACTTATAAACAGACCCGCCGTCCTGTATAGATCAGAGTGCTGGGCCACAAAAGGAATGAATGAAAGACAATTGCATGCAGCTGAGATGAGAATGCTAAGAGGGATGTGTGGTGTTACCCGAATGGATAGAATACGGAATGAGTGTGGATGTGGAAATCGTTTCTCATGGTATGGGCATGTTATGCGGAGGAATAAGGAAAATGTTGTCAGAAAAAGTGTGAGTATGAATGTGGATGGCTATACAAGTAGAGGGAGACCAAAGAAACGATGGACGGATTGTGTGAGAGAAGATATGGCTAGAAAGGGAGTGACTACCGAGGTGACGACTACTAGAGAAGTATGGAAGAAAAATATATGTTGCGCCGACCCCAAATGAATTGGGATAGGGGCAGGAGAATGATGACAAACTTATAAACAGATCCCGTGTCAGTGAAAGAGATACATATATTATTAGTTGATCGATGTCTCTGTTCACACTGCCGGCCAGAACTCTCTCCCCACTAATAGGTATGTCGCAGCGACAAGAGCTATCCACAAAAATACTCGTTCGATGTGATGTCCTAGCAGGCAGAATACTTGTTGAGAGACTCGCTTGGCATTAAAGCGAGATTCTACTGGTTGCACTCGCACACTTGCTCATAATCCATCGACAAAAGCCAAACTTCATACTCACTGCTCGTTGTTACTAGTTGCTAGCTCTACTAGCTTCTCGCTATTCGTCGGCGGTAGGACAGGTGCCTCGTTAGAAACTTTTATATCTAGTAATGTATGAATGACATGCAAAACCTCTTTGTGTGCGTTAGCTTTGAAATATAACTCCCCGGCGACCTTTGTTCGAAAATGTGCAAATAAATACTTGGCTTCTACCAAGTTTTGTACCGGTAAATATGTCATAGTATACTTATAATAATATCCTAATAATATCCTTGGACATTTCACACAGCGCCATATCATCCCAAGCTAAGCAACCTAATGCTTGTGTTATGGTAACGAGATGGCTGATATACTACTTATACTTATACATTTTTTTTTGTAAATACATACATATTATAGATAGAAAAACACCCAGACTCATAACAAATACTTGCAGGTCGTACAAATATTTGTTCCGTGCGGGAATCGAACCCGCGACATAGTGCGCAGCAGTCAATCGCTCAACCACTGCGCCAACCGTGTCGTCAAATAATGTTAGTGTACTTTCTAATATTTATGACAGCCAGTCTTACTAAGGGGTATCGTATTACTCAGTTACTGGGTTGTGGAGGTCAGAGAGGCAGTCGCTCCATGTAAAATACTAGTATTCAGCTGCATCCGGTTACAATGGAAGTCGACCCCAACATAGTTGGGAAAATGCTAGGCAGATTGATTCGCACGGGTGCAATGTTTTTCAAATCAAATTTTCGCGAGCCGTCACTAGCAATTTTGATGCTGTTTAAAGAATTGTATTTGGGATGGTAAAGTTTGTCTGGGGTGGATTGCTATTATTGTCTATCATCATCATTATCTGCCTGCCTATTCCTAACTATGTTAGAGTCGGTTCCTAGTCTAACCGTATGCATATGAATATTGTACTTGGAGCGACTGCCTTAGTATGAAAGAGACATGAAAAGTGATAGTTGGAGTGTGTAGTGATAGAGTAGCAGTACACTTTATGTTCCTGCGTTGTTCGTTTAAACTACGCAACAGATTTTGATACGGTTTTTAACATCATTTATAGAAAGAATAGAATTAATAATAAATAATAATAATAATAATAATATTAATAATATTATTAATTTACTCACAAAGGTATTTGTGTATAATTCATTAATTAACTTGGATATTATAAACAAATTTTGATAACATATCCGTGCGGGACGGGTTGAGGTGGATTTTTCAACTAATTAAATATTTAAATTACCTTAAATTTAGGATCGACAGCAGATTTTTTAAATAAAAATACTTATATTGATAAAAACGTAAAAGTATTTGCATGAAAAATTACTCATATTCATATACTTATCAGGCTATATATAACACATCGCTAACGAATTATAACAAAGAAACAATTTTCATGTGTACGTGTCTATGGAATAACAATAAAACATCGTTCCCGAGTATATACAAGTACTGATCTTAAAAAAAGGAAATGTTATGTCTGTAATACGTGCTTTATTAGGTATGATTATGTAATATCCACACACCACAGCTACGTATAGGATGTCGGCGGTTATCGAACTAAGATGTTGCGTGACCAACTGGTCCACATACAAGCAGGTCAGGTCACAATGGTACAGAGCTACCCCAATCTGTCAAAATTCTTTGATAGTTTTTCAACTTTATTACGAAGGAATAAGATTCATTTTCAATTGGGAATATTTGACAGTTTGGGATAGTGTGATATGCTGGCGTCTGTCAGGCTATACCTGTGTTACTATTATGTTATAAAACTCTTCAATTACGAGGGATCCTTCAAGGTAGCCCGCAAGATTTTAAATTCCTTACATTTTTTGCAAACTGCTTTACCTTGTATGTTGATCAAATTAAACTCGCGGAAATTATGATGAAATAAATATTTACTTACGTAATTATCTATCCTTCGAAACTAGAATTATAAACGCGAAAGTTTTGATGGATGTTTGTTACTAAATCACGCCAGAACGGCTGTACGGATCTGGATGAAATTTGGTACACTGATAGTTTAACCTGGATTCACACATGAGATAACTGGTGAAAAGTGATGAGTATAGGTACGCCTATAGCCTAACCATTCTTGGATTATGAGCGTGATGTTTTTGTTGCGTGTTTTATAATCTAAAGAATATTAATTATTCCAATTATAAACCAACTAATACATTACCTCTTATCAGAAATTGAACAGCAGTGCGAACGTTCAGTTAGGTTGAGAAATTTCTCAAATTCTGACCGGAGTTAAACAAAAGTGTAGGTAAATGACCAATTTTTTGTTCGCATAATAAACAGGTACCTCTTAGTGACGTCCACACCATGACCTTGTAGGATCATAACCATTCTTTGTCTATACCTAAATAAATTACGTCTTTATTATTATCTTATTTAATTATTTTATTTTATCAATTTGTCTGATAGTCGTCTGAACATGGCGGTAAAAACGGGCTACTTTTCGGGATTTTGGATTGTCATAATTCTTGTAGTGATTATGTTTTGGAAAAAGTAAATTGCACGTACTAATTAGACCTAGATTTTTTGGAAAAAAAATATTGCTCCAGAGACATTATCCACGAAGAAAACAGCGGAATGCGTTTGTATGGAGAAAGGCCCAATAGAGTCACCTCTTATCTAAGTGGGAAGCGCTAATTTGCGGGCTACCCTCAAGCTTTAACGCGATCTGCACCTTAAACTGCGTTCAATTGCTGTCAATGTCAATGTACAGAGGCCAGCACATCAAGTTACCACAATCTGTCAAATTTCTTTGATAGTATTTCAACTTTATTGCAAAGACATAAGGTTCATTTTTAATTGAGAAAATTTGACAGTTAGGGATAGCTTAATGTGCTGGCGTCTGTACCTCAACCAACAGTGATGATACTGACAGTTCTAGAACGTGGTTTATGTATGGTATGCTGGATCGCGCAATTCGCCGTAAGTCATTGCTTTGGAAACAATAGAGATGATTTAATAATATCTAACTTGTAGACACATTTCACATGGCAAAATTTTCGTGATGATTGAAATGAAATTGAATGTAATTTTATTGATCGTTGTTGATAGGTTCCATTTCCTCCAATATGTGCTTTTAATCCATCAGCCTCTTGCGGGAGTTATGGCGACTTCGTACGATATTAGAACGCAAAATGTTTTCCTTGCGGTTTGCCTTGACTTGGCTCGACTTTAAAAAGGAACTTGGAATTGGATTAATTTCCCAGTGACTCTTAGAAGTTCATTGAACTTTGTTATAAGTTAACTATATTGAGTTTGTATTTTTGTACCTAAATAAGACAAAGACATGAATATTTACTTTATAAAGTATTAGGTTCTTATTTTATTTAAATGATTAAGAATGTTAGAACTATGTGGGTTGTAGTTTTTTTTCAGTTTTATTCATGGTCTGGTAGTTTGAGTATAGTTTAGCGACCAACTCAAATGTCCTTTCTTTGGTATTGTTCGTCGAATCGTTGTGGCAACACAGGGACTCTGATCGCCAACGGAGTGATTCCAAGAATGACATTAGCATAGTGATCACGTGCTGCCGTGCACAGCGAGGCTCAGGGGACACCCCTTTACGGTCTCCCCAGGGAAATGCCCTAACAGGCGTTAAGAGGGGGGAATGGTCTTTTAAGAGGTAACGGGCCCCCTTCGATGTGCTGATAGTGATGGTTTTAGCGAGGTAAAAGTCCCACACTCCCTGGAATTTTTCTCCCAAAAGACCAGGCACCGTTTGAAGGTTTTCCCCCGAAAACAAAAAAAAAAGTGTATCTTATCCAGAAACAAGTTATTAATATAACTATCAACTGCTTCTGTTTTACCTCGCCTGACACGTAAATACTACGTAAACATCAAACAACTGTAATCAAATAAAACACACTGTAAAACTATAGTAAGTAAATATAGTTAAATAAAACACGCCCATTCAATAAATCAAAGTGAATTTGTTGATGTAACCAAAAGAACATAGCAAGGACATAGACGCGTCTAATAAACAATGACAAACAAAACAGTGTGAAATCTGCGCAGGAGTTTCGTGCATTTCTTTGTAAAAATGTATAATTGGAATTACATGTATGCAAGAATTAGCGTCCCGCCTCTGTTTCGCAAGGGTGCAATGTGCGACAAAACATAAAGATTTCTGTGAACGTGTCATACATAAACACCTTCTAGAATAAATAATCTAAATGATGTTGAAACCTGCATTGCAATCTGTAGAGTAGTCTAAGAGAACTGAGCGGCCACACTAACGAAGACGGACGGACACGAAAAGCGACATTTTTTTTATACGTTGTAACATTTGTACGTCTAATGGCAAAGCATAGAGAACTTACAAAAATGTGTATCTGTAACCGTTTACAAGTAAATACTCTGAATCTCTGAATTCGTATAAAAATACGAATTCAGAGATTCAGAGTATTTACTATTTACTATTAGTACTAGTATTTACTATTTATTTTTTCTTACTTTTGTAAGTAAAGCGGCCACCAATCAGAAGCAATCAAGCTACCCCAATCTGTCAAATTTCTCTGATAGTTTTCAACTTTACTACAAAAGGATAAGGTTCATGTTCAATTGGGAAAATTTGACAGTTCGGGATAGCTTGATTTGCTAGCGTCTGTACCTAACAAAATAACTGGATGGTGCGACTCGGATATCTTTGGTGGGACTACTGAAACTTTCTTAGCAGGATAATCGGAAGCTGTAGTATGCGTCTGTTAAGTAATTAATGAGTAATCGCATAATTAAATCGATCTTTGAACTGGACTCAGTGTCAAGGGCATTTAATGCACTTTACGTCGCGCTTCGCACTCGTTTAGAATCGTAAACAATCGTTGTTCTAGAGGTCGACCATCATAAAGAAGTATGTATTATTTTAATATTACATCACAGTGGAATAGAGATGGAGCTATACGCCGTCTCTTTAAGCAGTGTTATTTTAATATTACTTCACCGTCGAAGAGAGACGCAGCTATACAGGACGTATAGCTCTATCTCTAAAACTAAAAATTAAAATTGCGTGAATCATTCACATTCGATATACAGGCGTTACAATAAGATTCATTTCATTACCGAGTTCCGAAAAGGACGGTATCGATTCGGTTGTATTGTTTTTAATGTCCAATCAAGTCAGAATCTTATCCTGTCTGCCCCGTTATGCATACTATATTTTTCTCTTTCACTCTCCAGTTCTCCTATCTGCCGTCACCTTGTTGTCTGACAGCAGTCTAGCCAACTGGTGTGACAGTCGAACTGCCAAGTTCTCATGTTCTACAAAAGTTATCATGGGTCTCGAGTTCTAACCCAAAGCACGCACCTCTGAATTTATGGATTCATGTGCGAATTGTATAAATTATCACTTGCTTAAAAATCGGTGAAGGAACATTGTAAGGACCAGCATGTCTGAGAGATATTTCTCAATAGATGTGAAGCTAAGACAGAGGCCCATGGGCAGCATAAAAACTCTTGACACCAGGTTAGTCACTAACCACACGAAAAGAAGAAGATCTTGTTATCTAACTTAACTTTTTTTTCTTATTTTTTTGTTTTCCGTGTTTGCTAGAAGAGATTTCTTTACAAGAATCATCACCTTTGACCGCATCTTTCTGTTCCTTTCTTTTGTCTACCTCCCACTCCATTCATAAACATTAATATTCACTTCTCTCTCATTCATATTCGTTTCATACATGAATGAAACGTATTTTATACTTATATAAATATCTGTTGAATCATAAATTGGACCATTGTAGCATTCGTATTTCATAACTGTAGCACAAAATTTGGAAACACAGCTGTCAAAGTGTCTCTCAAAAGTTAGTAAAGTGCCTTTCTGCACCATTCTGGCATTAAAAGTTATGTTTTCACAGGCTTTGGCCTTTGAAAATGTTCGTAATAATAGTGTTGAGGTCGAGAGGTTAAAAACTATTTTCGGCCTGTATTTTAAAACGCTGCAAAAAGTTTTGAGTTCGAATGTGAATGGTTATTCGAATAGAGAAAGACGAAGGAAACTTTAGAAGGATTATGTTGAAGGTGATTTGGCAAAAAAGGAGAAAACATAATTATAGAAAGAGATGTTGGGAAGAAGAAGAAGACATATTGTCACCGCAAAAATTTACAAGGGGATATCGACAGGAATATGACAATGACTAATCCCAGATTGTGGCATTAAATCTCAATTTAAAATAACTCATACTAATCTGAAAATGTACCCAGTTGTCAATCAAGACTGTTGATGAAAATAGTTTCAGAATTCTGACTTTAAACATAGGTACCATTGTGTACTGCAAGCGTCCCTGATACGTCGCTGTGTCGCTGTAATTACATTTTATCTGTTGTCACGTCGAGACCTACCCTCTACCCTCAAGAGACTATGTATCATGTTACATAAATTCCATTTAGAAGCTGCCTCGTGTCGAGAGATTGAAACGTAGTTAACTCGCATTCCCCTAGGAGACATCTATGTAGTAGGTACATTGTGTTCATTGTTCACATTACGGATGTTCTCGACTTCCATTTTATACGAAATAACTATTCAGTTTTATTTAGCGTCTGCTTCCTTTTATGAAAGAATGTTTCGTTTTCGCATTTGCTTGCGGGGAAATAAGTACATCAGAAATATTAACCTAATAAAAATTCGGCGGCAATTTTGATTACATTTCTTTTGAAAACTTACGAATATATAAGCATTTAGTAGTTGTAATAACGTTTGACTATAATGTTTCCAAGTATTTGTTCCATTTCATAACTGCCCGACCACAGATTAAATTAAACGCCTCTAAACCGACTCCAAAGTCATCGTCATATCGGCTATTCAAAGACGATTCAGGTGGCCCATATTTCAACATGACCTCCGCACCCTGACACTTGCACCCGGAAAGGAATTAATGCATGCTGACGAAAGTGCTATCCATGCGGCATAGGGCTACTGATAAAATAATTATGTTCTTGCTGTAAATTATAGTACAATATTTAGGTATTACGTAAAAAGATTACTGAAAGCATCATAGGCACCGTAATGATTAAGCGGGATTGTCCGAAAGGGTTACCGCTACCCCGGAACATAAAGGGCTACGGAAGGAGCATGGATGGGTTTTAGTCAGTAAGAGTCTGACACTCCCTTCCGCTCCACCCAGAGCGGGAGCAGTCATTGGATGATTTCCCAGCCTTAAAAAAAAAAAGGCACCGTAATGATACAATTACCGTGTCATATGGCATCAAAAAAATCTTCCGCATTGCGCTGTCATCAGGGAAAGTGCCCAAAAGGCTGGCAGCATTGCCATGTGGTTTGCCATTGGATTATTGCGCCAAAGAGATAAAGCCAGCCCTCTGGTCAAAGCGGGATTGTCCGAAAGGGTTACCGCTACCCCAGAACATAACGGGTTAAGGAAGGAACATGAATGGGTTTTAGTCAGTAAGAGTCTGACACTCCCTTCCGCTCCACCTAAAGCGGTAGGAGTAATTTGATAATTTCCCACAATTAGAAAAAAAGCCCTTTGGTCACTTCAACTAGATACATGTCACATTTTGAATTTAGTTTCTGAATAATTGGAAGAATAGCCAAGCTGAAATTGTTTGTGAACCTGGCCATAGTTTATCTAGAACATTAACAAAACTAGCTTTGCTACGTAGAAGTTGTAAAGGAGTCATTGTACTCTTCATTCCGAAGAACATTTAGTATCGACTGTATTATACATTTTGTCGAGCGAACGTATAATTTCCAGGGGTCCAATTATTTCAATTACACCTTGTAGATTTCTAGGTAGACTGAAGTAGTGTCCATGTATATTTGATCAGGAGAATATGGAATGAAACACATCGCTTTAAACCTACTTGGAAGGCACCTGAATAATTCATGACTGAATATACAATGGTTTCCCAATACGCTAGCGTTGGTAGTGCCCTAATTAGGTAATAGGGAAGTGTATAATTAAGTATTTAATTTGTAATTGCTCCAACGTTATAGTTAGTTTATACTTGAAGTTATTTTTAGATTACTATTTGTTTTTTGCGGTATCTGTGTATCGGAGTATATATTTATAGTAAGCGTTTGAATATGTGTGGGTTTGTAATAGCTTGCGTGTTTCTCATTCATAATATTTGCTTTTCTATTACCAATTACATGGAAGTACTAAAGGTGTCCAAAGTAGGGAAATAGATAATTATCAGCCTCACTGTGATAACTTAGATGAAGTGAGATGTCGTTCCATCTTTTTTTTTTGAGGTTGGGATTTTGGGAATTCATCCAATGACTTCTCCCGTTCTGGGTGGAGCGGAAGGGAGTGCAAGACTCTTACTGACTAAAACCCATCCATGTTCCTTCCTTAGCCCTTTATGTTCCGGGGTAGCGGTAAGGCCGGTAACCCTTTCGGACAATCCCGCTTAGATAAGCCACCGCTTGCCATAAGGTTTTCCACTTCCTAAACCCAAATGTACTAAAGTTACTATGAATTTGTATGAATGGAACGATTAAAATGAAATTAAATTATCTACCCTGTTCATTATCAACGAATGAAGGTTCATCAATACCATTTTGTTGATATTGTAGTATTAATGGTCTTTTATATGGAGCAATATCGTGTAGCCCGTGTAATTAATTTTCCGAGGTCGAAATACATATTTAATGGAAGCAGTGATCGGTGAAATGGGACAGTATAATTATTATAGTTGCTCGTGTAATTTGGGTTGTCAATAATAACCCATAATTATTTATTTAAACTCACAGCAGTTACTGGAACCCTCGTCTGTGAGTTTATTGTATTTGAGTTTGTTTGAGAGAAGAGTTTTTTAGATTTAATTTTATTCTCGTCGGGAAACTTAAAGCTATCTTATACAGTGTTCTTAAATAATATGAAAATGAAGAACACACAACTATTGATCTTAAAGTCTGGTATAGAAATGATGTAGACATTGAGAACATCTTTCTAATCTCATCGTCCTCAATTTATTTAGTCTTTCTCTTCCATCTCAATGTTTTCTTCCGTACTATCTAAGCTACCAATCTTTAACGTCCATTAACAGTTCTCTCATCATATGCTCCCCATTCCTCCTCATCACAAATGTTTTTATCACGACAGTTGGTTTCTCTTCGCCGCACAGGTCGATCCATCAGGTTAAGCTACGCGTGCCAGGGTTTGCCGTGGATGGGTGACCATCTTTACATACCAAGACTCCTCCGTGCCTCGGAAAGCACGGTAAGCCGTTGGTCCCGGCTGTCATTTGTGCATCTTTGACAGTCATTATGGGTCGTCAAAAGCCCGAAACTATGACAGCCAGTCTTACCAAGAGGTTGTGGAGGTCAGATAGGCAGTCGTTCCATGTAAAATACTGGTATTCAGGTGCATCCGGTTAGACTGGAAGCCGACCCCAACATAGTTGGGAAAAGGCTAGGCAGATGATGAGTTGGTTTCTCTTCAAACCAATTTTCCATTTCGCATTTATTTAAGTCATCTGTTAGATAGGTATGTGCTATGTTATACAAATGTTCACGCTTCACTTTCCGTATTACATGTCCTTAATGCGGGTAGAAATTAGTGTAATGTAATGCCGGGTAGAGATTGGCAAAACGTAACGCACACGCTGAAACAAATTCGCACAGTTTTTGTGTTACCTACATTGCAAGTTGCATACATTTAGACGGCTTGTTTGTGAAATCAAGCTGTAGGTACAGTTACGTGATAATTGGTTACCCCTTTTTTTTTGTGGGTGGCAAAACATCAAATGACTCCTCCTACTCTGGGTGGAGCGGAAGGGAGTGTCAGACTCTTACTTACAAAAAACCATCCATGTTCCTTCCTTAGCCCTTTAGGTTCCGGGGAAGCGGTAACCCTTTCGGACAATCCCGCTTACCAATTGGTTACTCCTCACTCACTCACTTTTCCATGTCTCATTTTTCAAGGCAACTGCTCAAAATCCATCCTTCATCCTCATCTGCCTAGCCTTTTCCAAATTATATTGGGTCGGCTTTCAGGCTAACCAGATGCAGCTCGATACCAGTAATTTACACGGAACGACTGCCTATCTGACCTCCACAACACGATATACTTGTTAAGACTGGTTATCAGACTTCCGGGCTTCTGACGACCCGTAACTACTGTCAAAGATTTACAAATTACAGCTGAGATCACCGGCATTACGTGCTTTCCGCAGCACGCAGGGGTCATTGGTATTCGAAGAAGACTATTGATTCACGGACCAACAGCGGCCCGCTTTGGTCTAACCTGTTCCATCGATTCGTGCAGATGTTATGACTTACCCAAAAACCCCTGCTCAAAATGCATTATGTTCTGTTAAATGTTTAGCCAACGTGAAATGTTTACCCACCACTTTCAACGCGCGGTGTAATGGCACTTATTCCAGAAGCACTATCAATCAATAATTGAGGAAAACGATAATCGATCCATCAACTTTTTGATATAACGATAACTTATGTTTGTTAATGGTCAAGTGCGGTTTAACCTGTATATGCAGTTCGTGAGTTTAAGTAACGTATTGAAGTATTTCGGGCTTGCCCGAATATTTTCGACCTCTAAAGGAGCCCTTTTGGGCTTTGACAGACGTGCTACTTTCAGCTTAGACTGAAACTTCATAAATACTGCATCGCGGTTTGGTGACTGCTTTCAAGCGCAGTATAGCTGATCGCCGAAACAAACAGCACTATTTTGAATAAGGGCATAGACATCATAAATTTTTCGGCAAACCATAAACAAACCATAAATATTTGAACCGTTTACATACAATGATATCCAGGGCGACCAAGGCCCCCCGGATACACCATCATTATTTTTAAACGTTTATAAATATAGTTCACGCTCGATTTCTTTCGCGAGGTAAACAGAATTCTTAGCACCGTCACTAATCGTTGGCACTATTCAAATCCACGTGTATCCGTAAGTGAAGCAATCCCAATTCTTACTCTTGCCAATATTCGCATTTTGTTCTTTGTGAACAACCAAAGAAAATAATACCTTGGAAGTTATTTTTAACTGATTTCCAAATAGGAGGTTCTATGTTCGTCTGTATATTTGGTAGAGGAAGTTTCGGCGGTGAACCCATTTAAATTTTACTAACTTAATTTGGGTAGTTATTGAGTTAGCTTCGATAATACGTATTTAATTCACTTTGTGTAGCTTGTGATGTTTTAATAGTTCCTGTCACTGTTGTTTACATAACAAGTAGTGGTATTACGAATTGGTAGGTAGGTACGATAATTAAAAAGTGAAAATTAAAAAAAACAACAAAGTTAAAAAAAAAGTGGTGTCTTTGGTTATGTATTTTCGTTTTTTGCCACAGACTTCCGAATTATTTTTCACTTTACTTTTTCTTTTTTTCGTATACCTACAAAGCTTGATGATCAATTTTATGTTGGTATACGATAAAAAAACAACTGTAAACAACGGTACTGTAGAAGTCCACTGTTGGACATAGGTCTCTCCAATCGCACGCTATTACACTCAATCTTCGGCTGCTTTTACTATACTTAGATTTTACTTGAATTAAAACAGCCTCAGAAGAACTCAGTACCTACCCACTCTCAAATTTCAGCGCTGTTCTATAAATAAACGTTCTATTTATAACGTTATTTCCACTTTGATTAAATTAACTAATCAAAATTGTCCGTGTAATCAATGTTGGGGATTTATATAATATGTGTATTTGCTTTGTAAGGCAATTTCGAGGTATGTCGGTTGTTGAACTGCGTCCTTTTCATTAAACGTGCCATAGCAATTTGAGCTTTGTTGATATAGGACTAAGTAGGCGTACCGTATGATCCAATCATAGCTTTATTTTGTGTAATTATTCGAAGTTGTCTGTGTTTTAGTGCTCTGTGTAAATTGCAAGTCATGTAGAGGTTTTATTCAGTGTGGTAGTCATATTGTATGTAAGCGGGATTGTCCGAAAAGGTTACCGCTACCCTGGAACATAAAGGGCTAAGGAAGGAACATGGATGGGTTTTAGTCTGACACTCCCTTCCGCTCCACCCAGAGTGGAAGAAGTCATTTGATGATTTTCCTACCCTCAAAAAAAAAGTCATATTGTATGTGGGCAGTAAGATAGCCAAATCAAGGAGTTTACTGAAATCCCTAGTGATTTAGCTAAGTAAGTGAACGTTTCAATAATAACCTCCAGGTCCCCAAACGCTCAAACTAACACTAAAGATTTTCTTAAAAGCCTTTTGCGCCTAAACACAAGTGAATATATGGTTTTAAACATAGAAATATAAATACAGTGGTGGTGAGTGTGGAGTAGAGGCAAGAAACATCGGGATCCGATACATTTTAAACTACCATATCTCCTTCTTTCTTATATCTTTTTTTTTTGAGGGTGGGAAATCATCAAACGGCTCCTCCTAGTCTGGGTGGAGCGGAAGGGAGTGTCAGACTCTTACTGACTAAAATCCATCCATTTTCCTTCCTTAGCCCTTTATGTTCCGGGGTAGCGGTAAACTAATCTTCCAAACCTAATCTTCTAAACACCATAATAGAGAAGGTGGACTGTCCGATTGTGAGGAACTGGAATAAGGTGCATAGTGCTGGTGTTGTCTTATTTAATATCAAGTAAATTAATTCAATTAAAGTATAGATAAATAAATAAATTGATTAATAAGTAGTTTGTAAGGTACTAACATAGTTTTTAAGCCGTACTAATATTTTTATAATTGTATATTTTTTATTTTTATATGGAATTGAGTTTTAGCAATAATTTATGTGTTTGTATTTGTATTTATCTGTCGTTATTTTATATGGGTCTCGGACCTGAAATAAATGATTATTATTATTATTATATTAACGTGTAGCATTTGTTTTCCAGCACCAGTTCCCTGCGATGTCGGACCTGAAGATGGGCGGAATACTGTACCTGGCTGGCGTATTCTTCTTCAAGTCAGATGGCCGTATCCCCTTCGCGCATGCCATATGGCATATATTCGTCGCATTAGCTGCCACAGTACACTATCTGGCCATCCTGCGACATCTCTTCCCAGAACTTAAATCTAACTGAAGACTGCCCGTTTAACCTATTGAATCTCCATTATTAGAGCTCTCTAAAGCTATTTTTGTATCCTAACTCGACAACAAGGCCGCAGATTAAATAATTCACCGGCAATCGTCCGATGTCGGACGATCGACGGAATTGCAGCTGCGATCTTGCGGCTTTGTTAGCGTCTTCGTAATGTATGTGTGAATGTTTTATGTAGTGAATTGGATTAGACTAACATAGACTATAGTACCTACGTTTAATGCTGTCGGCCGGAACCGATCGTAAATGTATACCTGTGTGACCCAGAATACCGTGAGCGACATATAATCACTCTGCAGTTCTGTTTTCGGTAGGCTGAGCACTTGATTGAGGTCATTATCATGAAAGTTTGCCATAATATGTTTGGATTGCCGCTGATCGTAATTGCGGAACTCATTAGGTTTCGATTAATTCATTAGATTTTTTCATCCTATTAAACTCATTTAGGTATTTATGGCACATAAATTCGAACTTTAACTTTCCGGAACTTCGCGAGATATCAAAACCATTTTTGCATATGGATCGGTGGGAGAGTTACGTTGCCAGAATAATTTTGTGTGCAAGTAAATTATTATCATATCATAGAGAGGGCTTCAGTCGCTCTGGTAGAGGATATAATGCCCAATGGTATACAGTTACGTGAGTTTCCGGCCTCTCGGCGCGCCATACTGCAATCAATATTGTCATATCAAGGTCACAGAGCAGCATCCGTAGTAGATACATCACGGCTACGTTGGGGCCCTTATTTATTAAACTATACGAGATTGAGAGAAAATAAGTTTTGTAATGAATGAGTGTACCTAAGTCGACTCGTAAATGAATTTGATCGAAAATGAAAATTAAATCGATCTAAATAGATACGAACACTGCGTGTTCAACGAAAACGAAACTAGGGTGCAGTATTAATTTTTAATGAATCTAACTCATAAAACAGACAGTTATTTTCGTAAACATCGCCTCTGCACTAGTTTGGAGTTCGTAATCGAATAATCGATCGATAATTTCGTCTGAAAATTGCGAAGGAAGTTTTATCGAGTTACCGCGCGCCCACGTTCTTAGTTAACGTTATGGACGGCCCGTAAAATTCATGTACTAAAGGACGGCGTAGGCCGTGCCACTTACAGCACGTCAAGCTGTCCCTAACTGTCAAATTTTCCCAGTTAAAAATGAACCTTATGGCTTTGCAATAAAGTTGAAATACTATCAAACATATTTGTCAGATTGGCGTAACTTGATGTGCTGGCCTCTGTACTTCTAAAAACTTTCCAAACGGTTGAACTCGGTTTCATTCTTGTAAATTATTTAAAGCTAATGTTTGTCCGGGATGACCGTTGCTGTCGTAACACGAAAGCGATAAACACCAAGTAGGAGTTTCTTCGAAATAGAAAGCAATTTAAGTTTGAAAAGGGCAAATGTTGTGAAGAAGGTAGTTCATTAATTTAAATTAGGTACGCCTTCGCAGTTTCCAGACTTAGAAATTGTTTGTCCTACATTCATTTGATGGGTTTGTGAAACAATTTATTGAGTATTTAGTATGTTTCCCTTAGGTATGTTCAGTGCCCCTTAAAGCTATATTCACAGATCGCGCTTAACTAAGGAAAGTAGGTCTTCCATACGAATATGAACATTAGGACTATAAGAATAATGCTCACATTCGTATATCACATCAAAAGTGAGTAGCTAAATTCAAAGTGCGATCTGAGAACCTGGCCCTCAGTTAAATTGTGTAGGAGTCAGATGACAAGTGACTGCCTGCCCCTAGCTTGCGTTGTCTCAATACGATAGTAAGTTGTGTGTTGCTATGGATATTCTGTAAAGGTAGGGTGAAACAGTCCCTTGTGCACGTAGCCTTATAGAGTACAGCTCTCTGTGTCGGTGGCTTGTTCGGATGCAGTATGGCGCGTTCACTGTCGGTTTCCTTACACTCTCACTTTAGATACAAGTATTTAGACGTAGCAGCATGAACCACGTTCAGCCAAACTAACTACAGATTATGGTAAATGTGTGTATATTTTGTAACATATTGTTGGAACTTATTGTACTATTGTTGTAGTGTTTGTAGTCGTATCTCAGAATCTCGAGACCAATCCAACCGTTTTAGAATAACTATTTAAAAAAAATCGTATTGAGGGTTTTTTAGAAACATTTATACCTATTAACTTATTATACTTATATGGAATCCAGTTTTTTCAGCGAAATCTTTTATACACCTCAATGTGACTTTTTCCTTAGTATTAGTACGTTATAATGTAGCTAGTTGAATGCATATACCATCTTGTGTCTATTGTATAGGATTTTAAATTTTAATATCTCCAAAATGTTTATTTAATTTTAAATTATTTATTTATATGTCCCCAATTTAGATTTTTTAAGGATTGCTCAATCGTTCGTGTGACTAGGTGATATTTTGCCAGACTTCCAAATAATTCACTAGAATCTCCATATTTATTTAAGTTAGAACGTGTTTGAGAGGTGTGTGGAGATGACACCGATGTAGTTATCACGCTGGCACCCACCGCCATTGTTCGCTGTGCTCGAGTTGCGATTGCTAAACAATTGAGTCTGTTTGAAACTGGGCCGACAGCGCACGTCCATACTTAGACAGTTGTTCACACAATGGACAGAGGGATCGAATAAATACTTCAGACCTTTAACCTGTTTGAACTACAAAATACTCTAGCTAAAGCGATAGCATTACTATGATAAAATGTGCTAATTTATAAACTATCAATGGATTACATTATAGGTTTTTTAGTGTCACATGAATTAAGTGCTATATTTTGATTTTGTAATAATTCTAGTCATTGTATTTGCTACAAACATTTAAGTGTGTTAAATGTAAATTAATTTTATGCAATGGATATACAGTCGCGTAGTTGAAAAGATCAAAAACCGACTTAGTGTCACAGTGTCGGTTTGAAATTAGGCCAATTGCAATACAGATGCGCGGCTTATGACATTTGAGTGAATTGGTTGAGAATATAATCATAAAAACAGGCTAGCCAAGGTTATCACAGGGTAATAATCAAATATTACAAGATTGCACAAAAACAAAGAAAATGTAAATTCATTTTTAACCGTATAATCTCACTACGATTATTTGAAATAAAATCAAATTTCTTTTTAACTTAAGGAAATGGTATTTCTTTTATATTATGGTATCAGGTAGAAATTGTAACGTTCTTTTAACATAATATTCATGATAGATGAGAATTCCTCTAAAGTGCAAAGTATTTGAAAGTAGGGAAGGGTAGCGTGGGGTCGTGTTAAAAGTGTAATGTTTCGGAAATTATTAGGGTCCTATTATTAAAAAATACGTACGATGGAGACAATTTTCTGTAGTCAGTATAGTATACTTAGTCAAATCGTGTGGCGCCGACAGTACCGGTGCGTAATACTTGTCGCTTTGATTGTACCTAGCCAAATACATGCTATAATATATGTTCTCGTGTTACGAGTTTTAAAATGTCGCTATTATTGTTGATATTGCTAATCGCGTGTCTCAAGTCTTCCAGAGATGCTATTGGTAGGTCTTTTAAATCAAATTTACATTCCTTTATTTATTCCATACTTTTGAAAGGAATCAAAACTTTCTTGTGACAATCTTTTTAGTGTTTTTTTTTTATTTTTCAACCACCTTGAGTCGCAAACTCCTCTGTTAAAAACTCCGTGAATTGGTTCTCAAGTACCTAATAGTGTTTATCATTCAATATTAATATTTATAAAAATAAATTTCAACTGTGTCGGGTCATATAATAGGAAAATATTAAAAAAAATATCGGGTATATACTATTGGATTTTTAAATAATTTCCCACTGTTGAAAATTGTGCCCATATTAATCACTTATTCAGGAATAATAACGATATGAACAGAACTAGATTTTGGTGTATTAGTGGGAATAATCATTTTGTTATAAATACCTTCCCAGGAGGGTCCACCGTTCCAGGCTATGTAATAAAAACAATGATTGCTTTCTATGGGAACAATGATTTTTATTTGTGCTCTTTAGCTTTTGATTTAAGATTGAATCTCGCATGTTTCGTATTGTATCGGTGAACACTTGTGTGGAGGTATAACTTGTTGTCTGTATGATGTATAATGTGATGTAACGTGTATTGTTGTAGATGATAAGATGATACAAGCATCATAACATAAGGCAGGTAACGCGTTTGACACGTACTTTTCGGTAGCAGAGCTTCTAAGACTGCGCGTGAGCACTTTTAGTGAAGCGCAACGCTCTATCGATAATAGTTGTCCTTCATTTTAACATTTTGCGGGTAGTTTTCCATATCTCGGCCGAAAGATAAACTGGTTTTTAAATTACGAACGCAGTTTTTGGTCGATGATAGTATGACGAAATGGACATCTTCTATCGATATCGATGGCGCAGGCTCCAGAGTCCCTGAATCTTTGCTACGCTACCTGCCTTACAAATAAAATCCAGTGACTATTGTATTTAATTATTTCTAACATATAAATATTGTAATGAACATGAAGTTACCATTGATATCGGACCCTGGTATAGTTTTGTAGAGGTTTTTGGGAACTCAATAAATAAAAACTTTACAAACACTTTTTTGTTTTATTATTTAATGTACAAACCTTTAGGCATTATAAATTATTATGGGTCTAAGTATATTAAAAATTGTGATATGCCTAAATCTAAGTACTTACTTTAAGGTGTTACATTTTAGAAACTGTTTTGATTCCTAGAATCTCTAAACATTTCTCCATGATCCTGGCGGTGACTTCACAGAGCATTAGTCTTTCATAGATTATCTTGACAATCTTGCCATCCTTATCTTTTTCGACACAGTAGCATTTGTCGTAAAACTCTGTGAATGCTGAACATATTTCATACAAAAACTCACACAAGCTGTGTATGTAGAGATCAGAGGATACTTTCAATATAATTTCTGGGAACCTAATTAATACTTTTCCAAGTTTCCATTCAGCTTCATGGCCAAACTTGAAGCCGGACTTTTCAATCTCAGCTGCTAGTTGTTCCTGTGAGATCTGAGCAGTCCTTGCTATTGACCGGATACGAGTTAAAGCATACAACAGGTAGACAGCAGTGTTACCTTTGTCATCTAACATCTTATCAAAAGAGAATACATAGTCGTTTACCCTGTTATGTGAGAGATCAGCATACTTCACACAACCATATGCTACTGCCTCCTGAGCCTGCTTCAACTCAGCAGGTGTCAAGACTTTGTCTCGTCCTTTTTCAATAAGTTTGTCCAAAGCCCTCTTCAAGCCTTCATCAAGTAATTCAATCAGTTTGATGGTATCGCCTGACCGTGTCTTGAATTTCTTCTTATCCTCTCCTAGGACTACACCAAAACCAACATGCTCCAATTTCTGATGTTCATTCAGAATACCAGCCCTGCGAGCACAGGCTTCTATAACAATAAAATGCGTAGCTTGTCCTGCATCGGTGACATATATGAACCTGTCTCCCTTTTCTTCTTCCACCCTTTGTTTTATGGTTGCCATATCTGATGTATCATAAGTGTAACCTCCACCAGACTTTACAACAGTAAGTGGTATTCCATCATGGTTATCAGGGTTGCCCCACATTATTAACCTGCCTTCATCCTCTTCTAAAAGCCCAGCATCTTTCAGGTCCTTCACTACAACATCCATTCTGTCCTGATAGAAGGACTCTCCTCGATTAATAATACTGATATCAAGACGATCATAAATCTTCTGGAACTCTTGTAGAGATACATCACAGATCAGTTTCCAGGCAGCAATGTAGTCAGGCTTATGTGACTGCAGCTCCACCACACATACATAAGCTCGTTTCTTGAATTCCTCGTCTTCATCAAACCTTTTTTTGGACTCTTTGTAGAATGCTTGCAGATCTGAGATTGGTGGGGAAACAGTCTTAAAGTTAGGGAACTTGTCTTGTAAATGTGCAATCAGCATCCCGAACTGTGTCCCCCAGTCTCCTAAGTGATTTATCCTTAAGACATCATTGCCCAAGAACTCTAGTATGCGAGCAATACTGTCTCCAATGATGGTGGACCTCAAATGACCTACATGCATTTCCTTGGCTATGTTTGGAGAAGAAAAATCAACAATAACCTTTTCCTTTTTTACTGGGGGAGGTTTTATACCAAATCGTAGTATACAGTTTAGAATATGTTCAGCCATCATCTTGTTGATATAAATGTTTAAGTACCCAGCACCGGCTACTTCCATCCTCTCTATGAAAGGTGAGGTTGGAGTTTTATTCAAAATGTTGTTAGCCACTTCTCGGGGGTTGCTCTTCACATTCATAGCTTTGAGCAATTGTGAGATGGCCATAGCTGAGTTGCATTGATAGTCACCAAATTTTGGGTTGTTTCCCGACACTGTTATTACAACTGGTGGATCCTTTAAGTCAGGATATGCTGATGCAATAGCAACTTCAAATATATTTTTTAGTTCGTCCACTAAACATATGTTGCCTTCAACAGAGTTGACGTCAGTGATCAATGTGGGACGTTTCTTTGACTCTTTTTTGACAGCTGTGGATTTGGTCCCAGAACATTCAGCTTTAATCGCATTTTCTAAAATAACCAAGCGATGTTTGAGCTTCTCGTTCTCAGTTGATAGTTTCTCTAGCCGCGGGTCACCAACGAAACTGAGATCGCCTTTAGAGATCTTGTCTAGTTCCTCTTCAATTGCTTTTGCTTCCCTCTCCGCCTTAACCGTCCTTTCTTCTAGCTTTTTCTGATCCTGATCGGCCATTTTACTAGTAAAATGTACCTCGAGACACGGGTATCAGATTCAGATCTATATATATTGCTGCTGTAATGTATTTCACTTAAAACTTGATATAAATAGAATCCGATTTTAGGTTATTTGCCACCGCAACAAGCAAGACCAACACATTGATTTGTCATGATTGTCAAATATTTCATCATTAAATTTTGACCTTGACGTAATTTTTTCGTTTAGAAATTTTAAGCAAAAAAATTTAATACGCAATGAGCCAGAATACCTAATAATAGACATTTGAATTTTTGTTATACAAACGGTTAGTTGAGGTGTATAATTGGAGTCCGGAATTCAACGGACCAAATCGAAACAATTAATCCGTAGGTAGGAATCAGGGGGTATGGTAACCCACTAGGAGTAAGTTAGTTGTTCTGTGTTGTTACCATAGCAACCAAGGTCAAACAAACAGCGGCAAAAATATGTTTCAAAAGAGGCAAGTGTGAATGAAGATTAAATTATCAATAATATTTATAAAATAGCGTTTTTATTTATTGTTTAGTGTGACCACGTAGATCTGGCTATAAGAAGTTGTTTCAATACTACTTACCATATTGAGTGGGTGAAATAATGAGTTTAAGGTTCAATAGATTTTTACATACTCTTCAAAGATAACAATAATCTCATGGCTCAAGGATGGCACATCAACAAAATGGGCTTGACTATACAAACAAAGAGAGGGACGGGCTGCCATACTGGCTTGAAAACCTTACCAAGTAAGTTCAACCTTTTCTATTAGCACTCAGAATGATTAATGACTCGTTTACTTTACCTACATAAAGGTAAGACGTCAATAAGGAATATCTTGGTACAATGCACTCTTTACCTTCCGTGTCAAGGCTGGGCCAGCCAATACTTGGACGAACGATACCTATGAACGCCTACGTTAAACAGTTGGTATGTTTCAGGGAGATGAAAGAGACGCATATTCGAAACAGTAACAGTGAGTCTCCAATTTCGGAGGATACAAAGTATAAAATTGAAAGTTCTCAATTGGACGCCCTCAGGTAAGAAACACCTACTGAAGAATAATACTACTGAACAAGACATAACTAGGTACTAAAATGAGCATGTTGTTTTTGTTTATTTCTTAGACTAACGCGTAGAACTTCATTGGACACAACTATGGATATGTTAATGAAACCACAGTTGGGGGCAGTTGCTCACTCCGCCGGTACCTTGCGGCAATCGAAAGGTAAGCATTGTTTTTTCATTCTAACTGTGTTGTATATTAGACTCAAGGGACCTCGGCTTGATCTATCTGGTTAAGGCAAAAAAAAGGTGATAAAAAATTAACTCTAAGAATTTCGTGGGTGCACTTACTGTGGGATGAACCCTGAAATCGCGAAAAAAATTTGTTCTGTTCCATACATTTATGCACACGTAACTCAATAAAATGTATGTAACAGTTCAAATTTTTTTTCGCGATTTCAGGGTTCATCCCATAGTAAAAGTTGTTCGTACTCATGTACAATGCTCCTACGAAATTCTTAGGCCCGTATTACAGAACCTCACTCAAGACCCAAGCATTACTTAAAATTAGTTTTAACCAATCAAATGGCTGTAATCGAGACTCAAGCAATGCTTGAGTATTGAGTGACGTTCTGTAATACGGGCATTAGAGTAATTTTTTTCACCTTATATTGTTACAATTCCAGGTTCTTTTAAATATCGATGTTGAAACCGTCATGTTCTAGGTTACAGCCAGAACGGGAGGAGAGTATACAACGTAAGGGGTAAATTAGACTGGGGGGACTCTTCAAACGCATCCTCAAACGACTTCCTATCAGACTTACTACCGCATTACGTCACACCACGGCACCGACGAGCCAATAACACAGCTGATGACGATTTTCATGACGTCATTCTAGGGCCTAGTAAGTAGAAAATGATTTTTGCTATGAATGTATTTTGCAGATTTGATCAGAAGGAACCATTCAGAAATGTTTTAATTTTAGGACCTCAAGATACAAAAAGCCGTAAAAAGCTCGTCTCCAAAGAAAGTTCCATTAATTTACAGCAGAGCAATTCTATCAAAAGAACTAGTTCCAAAAATTCGACGAAGAAACCAGCATCGCTGAGTTCTTTTCCAACAAAGCACGGACAAAAGGACAAAGTCAAAAATGAGTTTATTATCCCTGAATTGCCTGAAGGGCGTCTGTTAGAGCTGAAGATATTCTCCAATTGGGGAGACAAATATTTGGTTGGGCTGAACGGACTAGAACTCTTTGATTCGGATGGTAATGCTGTAACTGTTGAAAAGGTATGTTAAAATGTAACATATTTTATTGCCCGGAGCCTGGATTTGTTTTTTTTTTTTTTTTTTTATTTATGGCATCTCGCAGTTCAACCAAAGGGTTGTCTACTGCTTAACCGGGCTTGCCTGTGGCTGCCACAAAAGAATTGTAGCCTCCAGCCAGGGCTTAATAAAAACTATATCTAACTTACAAAACTAAGCGACTACACGCTAAGGGCACCCCCTGCGGGGTTCGGACCTCGGCTTAGGGCGTCGCTGGGGGGGGACAGCAAGGGACAGCTGGATCGGGGGCTGGATTTGTGCCCAGTAGATGCCAATTATAGGCTCGCCCCCTATTACATCGGAGTTAGCTTAACTGGCGAAATGTGGGTGTACTAGGTACACCTCTGCCTAAACCTTCAGGAAATACAGCCGTTTTGTTTAGTCGGTGATCGATGTACAGAGGCTAGCACATCACGCTTTAATGCAAACGCGTAAGGTTCATTTTCAATTGGAAATATTTGACAGTTTGGGGCCTGTACCTATCAATTGTTATAACACTGTCTTTTACGAACACTCACCAGCTACAAAACAATAAATAACATGCTGCTGATACTAATCAGCACGATTCAAGCACGCCTGCATTAGTACTAACTAATGCAGGCGTGCTTGAACCGATAAATTTCGGGAACTTGACGAATGAACTAGGATCAGAAAAGAGGCCCTACCAGGTAGAAGAAAAGCAATAATTCATTAACAAATCTCTTAGGTATGGACGGACTCTGACACAGGGGACCAATCAAAGCACGGTCGCGCGGAGAACATAATAGACGGTGTAATGCGCACTCGTGATGAAAGACACGCGTGGACCGTGCCAGCTCCCCGAGGGAACCCTATAGCATTGTCTGTGTTGCTGGCTGGAAGTGCCAGGTTGGCTCTGATGAGGATATGGGTAAGTACGCTGACAGGGGAGGTTTTATTATGATTGATCTATGAATGTGCAAGTGTGGACCGGGTATTCTTATGTTATGATTCCATACCATATACCCTTCGTCCTGTACGGATCAGAGTGTTGAGCCACAAAAAGAATGAATGAAAGACAATTGCATGCAGCTGAGATGGGAATGCTAAGAGGAATGTGTGGTGTTACGCGAATGGATAGAAAACGGAATAAGTATTTAAGAGGAAGTCTGGAAGTGACACCGGGGACTGAAAAGTTGTGTGGAAATCGGTTGTCATGGTAAGGGCATGTTATGCGGAGGAATGAGAAAAATTTTGTCAGGAAAGTTGTGAGTATGAATGTGGATGGCTATGCAAGTAGAGGGAGACCAAAGAAACGATGGATGGATTGTGTGAAAGATGATATAGCTAGAAAGGGAGTGACTACCGAGATGACGACTAATAGAGAAGTATAGAAGAAAAAGACATGTTGCGCTGACCCCAAATAAATTGGGATAAGGGCAGGAGAATGAACCCTTCGACAGAATGCAAAGCGCATGACGGCTTATTGTATCAGCTTTGATATAGCTATTACGCCTTCGTCATGTACGTCCATACTGTTGAGTGTTGATAAGCCTTGAGATTTAGACACAGTTTTGTCTGCGGTGAGACACGGTGTAATCATACCTTTGGAACTTATGTTTTAACTGTTAGGTACGGCTGTTATTTCGGTACACGAAATGAGGGTGACAATTCCGCTATTTATTTTTACAGAATTACAACAAATCTCGCATATATTCGGCACGTGGCGTTAGGTTGGTCCAAATCAAATTAGATGACCAAATAATATTCCACGGAGAGATAGCGAGGTCGAGTGGTGAATTGAAAGGACCACTGTCTTCTTTTGGTGATGTAAGTACCCTAATAATGTTGTCAGTTAGATGATAACGCATGCCGATTGACTTGGGTCTTCCTCTGAACCTGTTCCAATGAAACCTAGGCTGTTTTGCTCGGTTTTTATAGAGCAGCTACAAAACCAAGTGGTCTAAGGAACTGAACATTGATTAACCCTGCTTAACCTTTTGAACACCAGAGCGTAATCGCATCGGCGTCCCCTCACACGCCAAGCCACAAATTCTGGTATAGGTAGGTATTAATTTTGTACGTCAATATATCGTTTTTTTGTCCGTTTTAGCCGACTGTGGCGTGTTGGACCCATTTTCATTTTTCGGCTACTGACCGTGGAGCTCAAAAGATTAAAATAAGACATACTATAGCGACAATGAAATGACAAGAACTCCTATCTGAAATTGATAATTTCTGCAATTAAAGTTCTTGTTACTTTGTCGTGAATTGCAAATGCAGCGTTGAAAATTAATACGAGCTAGTAGTAATTTAAAAATTAAGTAGGCGTTAAAAACTTGATACAAATGACACGCTAACTTGTTCGGCTTACTCATCTATTAATAAATTCATGACACCGATACCAACACATCCGATCGATTACCTACAATTCATAAATTGGATGTTGGTAACAAACTTGTGTAGAAATTCCTCGTAATTTTTGTAACCGGATTATAGGTAATTAAAATCTCGATCATTGCAAGTCAAAAACAATATAATTTATAGTTATTGGTTTACCGGTTACCAATGCCTCATATTTGCTCTTTAGCCACTTGCTCTTTAGCATGAAGATAAAAGATGCTTGTCGCGTATAATAGCAACCTGTGCTGGACAAAACCTAAGGTGAAGGTGCCAGGGTAGCCCACGAAATTATTTTTTTCAATTAGCAGTATTTTGTTTTATGTGGATCTAAATACGATTCTAAATATGACCGTAACAAGTATTTCAGAACTGTAATAATTAAAATCATCCATACAACTCTCATGGTATGTACTATTTCATGAAATCAAGACATTTTAGGGCAAATCTAACTTGAAAGAGTTGTATTGATAAGTCTTAATGATTATAACTAGATATGTAATTAAGAACTTGATAAGACTGCGAATCGTATTTTGCTCAATATACAACCAGACACTGACCAGCAAATTTCAAAAAACGTATCAAAATTAGTGTTTCTCTGGCTACAAATTGGTTGACCGTGTACCTACTTCCCAATCACGAGGTACCTAACTAACTACGTACTTACGTACTGTAGGTATACTTACATCTTATTCCCAAAATTCCCAGACAATCCTCTTCACAAAGGACCCAGCAATCCTAGAGTCCATAATGCAAAACGACAAGAATTTCCAAGCATTGCTAAAGGACAATGAACCGATGAACGACTACCCCAACATAAACGACAAACGTCCTCCGACTGCCAACGATAGCAACCATAATATGAGCCCTACGGCGCTGCTGGAAGCCTTGGATATTGAGGAGAAGGAGATGAAGTATGTGGCCAAGAAAGTCAAGCTGACCCTCATGTCTAATTGGGGACAGAGGCATTTGATTGGACTTACAGGTAAGGATGTAAAAACTTACGGCACCTGATGATTGGAACCAGATGATACTGTCTGCCTAGATTCTTCAGTTCTATTTTTGAAATTTCGCGATTTGAACACTGAGATAAGACGCTATGTATTCGCGGTTACAATAATAAAAGGAGCGACCTTTATTCCCGAAATCCCGACATTTCTTGCCGCAACGGCAGTGTTCGCGAGTTCAACTGTCAAGGATTTTTTCACGTACCCTCGTTTTTGACTGGATTTGTGCTGGTACCTATATATGTATATCATTCAAAAACTACCACAGTACTTTAGCATTTACGTCGCCGTGCAGTTAAAATCTAGTTGTAGAAAACCTGCACAGCTATAAGATGCTTTGAATGCTTTCTAGTGATGATCCTGAGAGCCACAGAGAATATCGATAACGGCCTGTTTTCGGACAGTTTTTATCTTCCCCTGTAAAATATGGTTTAATAAAATCACGAGGTTTCCACTGGACGGTGACTATTTTACTGATGATTCAGCGGCTAGCACAAACACTCCTACTAATTTTTGTGCTATTCTAAGCTCAGTGCCTTCAACACACATACATAATTACGCGTGCATGGCAGTGTATATGGGCTAGACCGTACCTCTAGTATCTTACAATCTTTTTTTTTTTCCAGGCATTGAACTTCTTTGCTACAACGACCTTGTAAAAGTCCACCGTGCATACGCCTATACAGCTTTCATAACGGAGGACCAAGCGCCAGAACACAGCAACCTCATTGAGTGCAAGGGTTTGTTCAGCGGCAGGAACATCACGACTGACTTCGAAGACATGTGGTGCACAAACTTCGCGACTGGCACCAAGTTCTGTCATATTGTTATGGAGCTGTTGGAGCCGACGGAGATTACAAGTAAGTGGGCTGTAGTCTTTTTTTATTGAGGTTGGGAAATCATCAAAATATGTTTCCTCCCGCAGTGGGTGGAGTGTAAGGGTGTGTCAGACTCTTACTGACTTAAACCCAGCCATATATTATGTTTCTCCCTTAGCCCTTTTTTTCCCAGGCAGCGGTAACCCTACTATGTAATCCAGACACTAGATCTAGCTTTCCTAGGCTTTTGTACTGTTTTATAGTTTCTGGGGGCCAACTCTCAGAACAGTATTGTTAAATACTTCACTGTTAGAATGAGATGGAACTTTAAAGGACGTATACTTAGATCCATCTTCATCCTACTGTGAATTAAAATAATACTGCTATAAGAGGTTGTGGTTTAGGTCCTACTGGCAGCTCTGCACGCAGGGCCGTCGGATTGTAGTCTATGCGAAGGCAGGTACTTTAATAAAGTGAGAACTGCCATCATTTTCCCTTTGTGAAAAGTTTTTTTTTTAAGGATGGGAAATCATCAAAATCTCCCGGTCTGGAAAACCCCATCCATGTTCTTTCCTTAGCCCTTTATGTTCCGGGGTAGCGGTAACCGTTTTGGACAATACCGCTGATCCGACAGGCTTCGGCTGAAACGGGCCCCGCCCCTAGTGCTGACTAGTGAAAAGGGATGGTACTATTTGTTGCCTCTACAGCAGTACTGCCATTGATCACATTCTCGTTCATCTGCACTCTTTCTCCCTTCATCCTAATAGTTCTAGTAGTGACATAGCACCGTGCCACTACCACCATGATTGCTTAGTATATAAAGCACTAAACAATCATGATTTGAAGAAAGAATTTTCTTCATTACTTACCTTATTTATGATTTACTCTCCTCATTCAGGTATCCGAATCTGGAACTACAACGCGAACATGGAACTGTCGTACATTGGGGCGAAGCACGTACGCATTTCTCTGGATGGCACGGCGCTCCACTATCGGCCCCTGCTGCTGCGTAGGGCTCCCGGGGACACCTGCTACGATTATGTGCAGCAGATTGATCTGTTAACTATTGACGACAGGTATGAACTACTACCTACCTTCAACAACCAATTGGCGCAAAGTCGCTGTAGAAGCGTCTTTGCTAATTTGACATTTAAGATTCTCGGAATACCCAATCTGAGGTTCCGTCATTTGCAGTGGTCCGTATTTATTTAGGCTAACTGAAACGTTATTATAATGTCGCTCGTTGGACTAAACTGCTGCCATTGGTGAGTGGTAAGAATTTTCGGCAGATGGAGATGTCATCATTGCTTCATCTTCTTTTATTTGGAAGCTTGCAAACAAATCGTTTTAAAAACTCTTAAAATCACATTAGTCAAAAAATTCATTCCCCATAACAGGTTAGATGATGCGGAAGATTCGGACACTTTCCGTATGGACTGCTTGGTGTACGGTACAAACCTGGACATGGGAGCTCCTACCGGATTCGTGCTGCAACTGAACATATTCTCCACCTGGGGCGACCCGTACTATGTCGGTCTGACGGGGGTCGAGCTTTATGATCCTCATGGAAACTTGATACCGGTCACTGAGACAAGTAAGTGGTATTTTACTTGTGATATTCGGTAACAGAGTTACAAATGTATCTGGCGAGCTCTTCTCAGATTTTTTTTGGAAAAAAAAAGTTTTTTCTATCCAGTAAAGGGTTCTCTACCAAAAAGGTTGATTTATATTAATCAGCATTCTCAGGGTTGACCATAAACTCCGTCTGCTTATTTTTTTTGCTTTCAAGATAAGATATGTACTACCATTGTTTTTTTACACTTAAAGCATATTCCTGGTAAGTTGTGTGTTAATTGCAACTAAGCCCTCGCTCATCGGACCACGCCATTATTTTTTTGGACTATACCGGCTTCACTGTTCTTTGTGGCAACCCTCGGTAGTGGACAACAAGTAATGTTGTTTGGTTGTCGTCCACCAGACGTATGCGCGCACCCAGCGAGCGTGAACGTGCTGGACCCGCGCGCGGCTGACGTGCGTACTCCCGACAAACTCATCGACGGACATAACGCGCGTGTCGGCGATGCTGCACACTCCTGGCTCGCGCCTGTATTACCGCATACGCTCAACAGGTCAGTTGTTAAATACCTACCAGTAACTTACCTTTACCTGATTCTTTCTTTCTTTTCGTGTGGTTATAGTGACTAACCTGGTGTCAGAGTTTTTATGCTGCCTCTGGGCTTCTGACTTAGCTTCACTGTTGAGAAATATCTCTCAGACATGCTGGTTTCCTAACGATGTAAACTTTGCCCGATACTCGTGCAATATGCTCCACCTCCTATCCTGCCGTCGTCGGTGTCCCAAAACAAGCAGCCTAAGTGATGTCTGCGCTGCCACCGACGACGCTATGGAAGTAGCAAAGTTTTGGGCCAACCAAATTTTAATTGCAATCGTGACAGCGACACGAAGAAGAAGACACACTCGCTCGCTGGTTACTTGCTTATCATAGCATTTTTGTGGGTCCTTTCAGGGTCAGAAATGTATCACGAGCGACTTCTCTATAACGTTTTTATCTAAAGAAGACTGGTGAAAGCTATCTATGTCGCTATGTCTAATGATCTTAAAAGTTAAGTAACTAGTATTGGCACTGAAATCGAAGCTTCTTCATTTAAAATCGTTAATTTTTCTATTTTCCAGGGTATACTTTGTATTTGATGTCCCAGTTTCCGTGTACGGCATAAAAATCTGGAACTACGGGAAAACTCCAACGCGAGGTGTCAAGGAGTTCGGAGTAAGTAATTAAAACTTGCTCAACATAACCACAATATACATATGAACAGTACGGAAACTACGTACTAACGTCCGAAACGGCGCACTCACACAAACACGCGAATCGACGAGACCCCTAAGCGGTTGTCGCGGTGCTGTCAGTCGTGAGTGCCGCGTCAAGACGATTGGTTAAGCACACGCATTTTCGGATTAAAACGTGGTACTATGCGTTTTAACTAACAATAGGATGACCTTGGCCCTATATTAGATAAACAATAATCATATGAAAATGACATGAACAAGATATCTAAGTAATTTGCATAAATTATTTTTTTGTTAAACTTAATTGTTGTCACAATATGGTGCCAAGGTCATCCTATCCTTAGTTGAAAAGCTACGGTGCGCGGCCGCCGGGTTAATCAGGCATCGGCGCCACATATGCGCCATGCCGCGCCGCTTGCGACGGGCGTCCTCCGCGCGCCCTTCCGACAAGGATCGCACGAAACGTTTTCGTCTTACCGCGACTCACGCCAAAACTTGTAAAAGGTTACGCCATATTGATAAAACTCACAAGTTGTTGTGTATCGATTTTAAACTGTTCCGTGTTATAAACAATCTTCTTTTACTGGTATTAACCGAAGATGAGATGACCATGAGATTACCTACCTATTTAAATGTTATTAGTAAACAATCGAAAAAACAATCGAGTTGAAATAACTAATTTCAACTCGATTGTTTGAGAACACAAATATTTTAATAATTTAAAAAACATTAAGAGTGACAACCCTAATGCTGCAGTGGAGCGTAGGTAATTATTTCAACAAATAGGCCTAGTTTCCATACTGTTCATTTTTATATTGTGACATAACGCACTTTCGAGCACCCATTATGAGGAGAAATAGTCCTTATTCCATGAGAAGTATTGCGTTTTTAGTGTTCCTTATCAGCAGGGTGCCAAACGGCTCCCTTGTTTATTTAGACTAAAGTACTTATCTACTTATTATATTTTATTATGTAGGTAATGTTAAAGTGGTGGTGTGTTTGCGTTTTTGTTGTAATTATTAGGACAGTTTCTTACCTTTATTCGTTTCTCAGGTTTTAATGGATGACCTTCTGTTGTACAACGGAACTTTGGACTGTGCCAAAAACGACGAAAACCTCAACTCGCAGTGGTTCTGCTTGCAGAACTTAGATGTCGACTTATTGTCGCCTTCGTAAGTAACCTACTATGGTGTCTATTTCTCATTGTGAGGGTTTGAAATCCTCCCGCATCAGTTGGATCTCTCAGGATTCATGAATGTTATTCTGGCTAAAAGGACCAGGGAATCGCAAATGTATATCCATCATTACCAACCTCTTTACGCCTTTTTTAATGGTATCCGTGGTATACTTTGCCAAAGGACTTTCAACGTCAAGCTGAATCTGGCGTATCTTGGCTATTTGGCCCGTTGTATTCATAAAAATGTCTTTTGAAAAAGCTCTTAAACTTCAGCACGGTCTAATTGATACCTTTTTTCTTCCAGTTCTTCGGACCTTAGCCAGCGGACGACGACAAGCGGTTCGAGCGAGAACGCGGACCCTTCGGCACGGCCACACACCAGCGTTCACGTGTTCCACAAACATAGACAATAATGGACACGGGGCCCAACACACTGTCAAATTCCCGTGCACCTTTCAACATAGTTCAAATTCTCAAAGTGTTTTTGGGTATTTCCATCAGGAACTTCTCAGTAGCGACCTGGAGTCTGGATGACATATTACTTGGGACTTTGTTTAACTGGGGAAATGTGGTTGTATGTACACCTCCGCCTAACTTTTCGGAGAAAACAGGCGTGGTGTGATTTTCAACTTTACTGTTTTAGCTATAAAGGCTATAATCATTTGCGTGATTTTGACGGACACGAACTAATTTGCCAGTGTGTTCGTTATGGTACTGTCAGTTTTGGACCAAACAATCTTCTTTAAAATGTTGTGTTTTAAATGAATTTGCCCCATTTTAGAGAATATTTGTAATTTCTAAGATTTCGTTAAGAAGTAGATCGTTTCTGAATTGATAAGCGATACTTAAAATTGTAAAGATTTTGTGATGGTTGAGGATAAGAATGGAATTGTTTTGAAAAGAGCGTAGACTATCCACTTTAGCACTTGCGTTCCATTGAGAATGTAATAGTTTTTAGTAATAAATGCAGGCATTTAGTAATTTCGTAGACTGCGCACTCGCCAAAATATTTTTTACCTCATTTGTATTCACTTTACTGTTGTAGTTGTACTTCATAAAGTTATAAAAACCGAAAACATTAAAGCGCTTGGACTTAAGTGTTTAAATTATTGTTGAGTGTAGAATCAGTCCATATTAGTAAAACGCTGTGTGGCCTGAAATGGTGACGCTGCTGGTCGGAAATTGTTGTAACTAGTTACATGACCGTGTAACGTGAATTTTTGTACTCCAAATAAATGATAATTTATATTTCGTAGGTGTTTCATTTCATTGCACATACAAGGAACACGCTTCCCTAGACTGTAGATCACCCTTCACGTCTTTATTAGAACGCCTTTTTTTTGAGCATGGGAAATGATCAAATGAGGGGGTGGGAAATGATCAAATGAGGGGTAATTTGATGATTTGAGCGGAAGAGAATGCGACTCTTACTGACTAAAAGCCATCCGAGTTCCTTCCTTAGCCCTTTACGTTCCGCGGTAGCGGTATCCCTTTCGGGCATCCCGTTGAAATTATAATGACTTACGGTACGCTTTAGTATTATGAACCTTATTTAAAGGGAACATGGTTCAATTCCCATTGCTTAAAATGTATTTATCCTATCATTCTCATCACATGAATCTTAACGTAATCAATAAAACAAGTACAATTATTCAGCTTAATTTATTGTTCAACTACTAACAATCACAGTTTTTTATGTTGCTTTGCACAGGACAAAATCGAAGGTGTTCTATTAAGTTTTCTACTTAAGGTTTATTTAAACAAATACATTGGACTTATGACCGAATATGAATGTGTCCTGTATAAATCAAACATTAATTGGTAGTTAATTAATAATAACACAGCAATTTTTGTACTCTACAAGAGTCAACTAAAGTCAATATTACTAAAGTTTGTACGCAAATCCATTTCAAACGATGCAGACCGAGTATCTGAAAATACGCTTTTTAATAATAATTATGGGGTGCGAAATTATAAACTCAAACTCAAAGTATTTGAGTTATATGCCATGGAGGCAGTAATACAGCAGTGTTAAATTTGGCAGTGAATGTAATTTAGTTTTAAAATTAAAAATTAAGAACTCTTGCATACCCACAGGCAGTCAAATCTAGCTTTTAAAAATCTGTTTTTAAGACACATTTTTGCTTGAAATATAATTTAGTGGCAGTTCATTACTAGAAACACGGCAGTGAGTCTGATGTTGTAGTAACATATTTTCGTAGGTTTGTAGGATTTTCGTACAAACAACTAAATTCGTAACTACATTAACAACTTTGAGACAAAACGAACTAAACACAAAGCCAGTCTCAATGAATCAATGGAAGAAGAAAATAATAAGAATGTATAAAATTCCTTTATAGTGTTACCGGGAGTAACAATCATTAGAAAAATACAAAAGGCCTACAATATGCAAATAACCACCACACGTTAACTTCAGTCTATCCCCTAGTGCCTTACATGGCAACATTTTGGAATAATTTTTCATTTGGGTTGCCATTTTCTAAGATGAAATCTGTCGTATTGCTTTGACAATCTTTTAATTTATTGGAACGAAGTATTTTACCGCGGCTTGTGTTAGGAATAAACCGAAAAAAGCGTTATTTTCCTTCGACTACATGTTTTTTAATACTAAAATAAAAACTTTTAAACAAGAAACTCGAGACCATTCTAGCTGGCTCTTTATTAATACATATAGGTATACAGCGAAAGGGACTTCGTTCCAATCGGGTGGTCCACGACACCTCCCCTTTTTTTTTTATATAGCTGAATCTAAAGGCCGGTTTACACGGTGCTTTATTACCTGCGGCATTACCTGCGGCATATTACAAGTTGAGGTAACAATAAAAATTGTCCCATTTAAATAGTGTAAACATATTTTTTGTTGGTTCAATTTTATTATATGCCACAGAAAAGACTTTGCATCGGTATAATGGAGCTTAAAGGCAATAAGTCACATGTCAAGTCCTTTTTTGTCTTCTCCTTCTAATACGATCATCGCTTTTAAGTAAATCAGGCGAACATTTAACTGTTCCCGCCTCTAGCAAGTCTAATTCTCCCTTAATAAAAGAAAATGTCTTATCCGATATTAAGTAGTTTTCATTACACTATTTTTTATTCAGATAACAGTATTTCGAGTTACTCATAGACACTAAGGGCAGATGTCACCAAATAAATTGAACGCGATCAGAGCATAAACAAACTACGTTGGGGAGCTGTCAATGTCATTATTCTCTATGGAATATTGACACTGACAGCACTGAAACGCGTTTTGGATATCTTGATCGCGTTTAGTTTCAATGGTGAAATTGGCACTTGAGCCCTTATATAACGTACAGCATCCGACGACTCATCGGGAATAAGAAAGAGACTGTACTCTCTATGAGTGAGAGAGAAAACGCTCTACATAGCGGAACGTTTTCCGAAATACGAAGTGCCATTTTCGCAGTCGGGTACTCATAAGGTGTTGTTTTGTATTGCAGATAAGAACTACGTTATGAAGAAGGGAATCCTAAATAGTCCTTTTTATCTTGGTCAATTAAGTGATACATATTCGACAGTTACCAAACCGATGGGAAATTTCAACTAAAAGTTAATCGGTTTTGATTTTTTAACTGAAGAAGTAGACAGATCTGAGTACGCTTTTTATGTCGAAATTTCCTTTGCTGGGCACTCTTCGCAATAGGTTGTTGACGCGTTTCTTGTTAGCTGCGCCTACGCTTCTTTCGTCAAACTCACTGGAACAGTTGAAAAATTCATGTTGAAGGACCACATACTTCATTAAACGGGATGCGTTGATGTAGCCCGCCAAATTCAAATGTTCTTACGTTTTTTTGAAATTTGAAGGTCAGCGTCTGGTTGTATTAAATTTAATTTCAGTTAGAATTATCCTCAAATGTCATGATTCCATGAAATAGTCATTCGATAGTCGATACCGGAAATTAAGAGATGAATGGATGGTTTTAAGGGATAAAATTCTGTAAAAATATATGTATACAACCTGATACTGAGCTGCAAATTGCGGAAAACGTAATCAAAAACCTATCCCGCGGGCTATCCTTTTTTTTTAAGGCTGGGAAATCATCCAATGACTTCTCTCTGGTTTTAAACTTTATTTAATTTTACGCAAGTAAAGATTATTACACTATCCCACTTGCTAATAAACGTATTATATCAGGTGAATAGTTCCACACCAATTCCTCTATTTCAGTCGTCAGAAATTTAACATGAAAGAAGAAGACAAAGCGTTGTCCAACTACAACGTTTGTTAGTAGATAATTTTCTCTTTACTTTAAACATGTCTGCATATGTTAAAGTTGTTTCGAGATATTTTTACGGCAGATTTATAATTTTATTGGTATTTATGAAACTCACCTTTCATCGTAGCTGTAGCGTTTGGTAAGAAAAGATGATAAATCTTCTAGGATCGGCTGCGAGTGTAGAGCAACGAATTGTTCACGGCAGATCTAAAACATTAAATAGTTTTTAAATGATGTACTGTATACGAGTCGCTGTTGTAGCTGCTTTTATATAGTGAGCATTACTATGAGTAAGGTAAAATAAAATTAACGGTTTTTTTTTTCGGACTAAAAAAGACCGGGCCCTTTATAAGATCACTTTGTTGTCCATCAGTCTAATAAGATTTTCTCAAGAACCACGCAGCAAAGGAATTTGAATTTTGTCAAAGACCAAATAAATATTTTACTTTGTTTTTTTTCTTCCAATAATCTGTGGTTTTGTTTATGGGTAGAAAGAAGGTTCACAAATATTCAGGCTACAGATAGTGTACCTCGTTCATGCGGTCCACGGAGCGCGGATGAGTCCAAAAGCAGTCGTGCACGGACACGAAGGTGACGGCGGCGGCCTCGCAGTGCAGGCCCGTCAGCATCATGTGCGACGAGTCCAGCGAGTGGATGAAGTTCGGCGGGAAGGCGTTGCGCTGCTTCATGGTGCAGGGGCGCCTGAGGAGCAAGGGTGGTAAGATTTATAAGTGACGTAAAGTTATAGCTAGCTGTTGTAGTACAATACGTCACCAGTATGCAAGTCCATGACCAAGCGCGTATTTATTGACGAGACCCTAACGGCTTCAGTACAAAACAAGATTTATCTTTAGGCCATTTTTCAATTTAAAACTTTATTCCGACCTCGTTAAAGGGGATGTCACGAGAGTTTATTTGAATTCGAGCGTAACGAAGGATTCTAGAAATCCAGAGCGAAGCGACGGAGCTCAGAGCTAAATTCTGAGCGAAGTGAAGCAATTAAGACTAGAATTTTTATTTTCGGGTGGGATATCATTAAGGGAGCGTAAGGGAGTGTCAGACTCTTACTGACTAAAACCCATCTATGTTCCTTTCTTAGCCCTTTGTGTTATGAGGCAGCGGTAAATTTAGAAAAGACAACTTGTCAATTCGAAGTTAATTAAAAAAAACCTTTAAAATATCAAAATATGATTTGCGACCGAAATAAGAATAGAGAGAGAGTATTTACAGAATTATAATCATTAGAATCATCAATTATTACTCTCTTATTATTCTGTTAGATATTTGTTACGGTCGCGAATCATACGTAGATCATCAAACAACCAGACACTGAGGGAATTTGAATTTGGCGGGCCTTATCGCATCTCTTTTCATAGTGATAAGGAGATGATAATGACTTACTGAGCATGATCTAAAGACGGTCGGTACTGCCCCGTGGTGGGGCCGGCGCGGCGGTAGTAGGGCTGCACCACGGGCAGGCCTAGCGGAGTCACCCACTCCACGCTCTCGCCGCAAACCGCTGATATTAATCTGGTGGAGGAAAACATTAATATTACAGTGTATTCAAACTAAAAGCATCTATTTATTATTATAAACTAATTACAACCACTTTTTAACTGTCGAGGGGACAGTCAGACGAAAAGATGAAACAATTTTTAGAGGAAACTGGGATAGTGCATTCATATTCCAAAGGAATAAAGACGAATTTAAAGTCGCTCGTTAGCAATTTTAGGACAAAAGAACCATTTACATTAATTATAACCTCATAATAAAATTTGGATTCCCATTTGTCTCAGTTGTATATTAACTTTATTTTATTTGCTTGTAAAATAATTATCTGGGCTGCAAAATAATTATGAATATCGATGCTGCTTTACATTCTCGACAACTTTTTTTAAATTATTTTTTATTTAACCTATGCTATCTCACTACTGGGCAAGAGACCTCCCTCCACTCCTTCCATCTTTCGCGAACCCGCGCGTCCACCTTCCAGTTTTAACGGAATCTATCCATCTCATCCCACCTTCTTTATTTTACATTATGAATTTATCCAGCTCGTTCCGTCTTCTTTAATTAACATTATTTATTTGTTTTGCCTCCATTCGTTTATACAGTGTGTTGGGTTAAACGAGGGACATACTTTCAAGGGCTATAGTACTCATGAAAATGAAAAACTTTGACTATGGCACAACTCTGAAATATGAAAAAAAAAAAACAGCTGTTCAGTACATTTATGTTCGCAGAATTCGTCAAAGGTCCAGCTGTATTTTTTTTAGTTTTTCAAGGAAAAGAGAAAATTAAATGATGAACTTACTTGGCACAGTCGGTGAACCAGTCCTGTATCAGTTTGGTGGAGGTGAACATCTCGCGCAGACTGTCGAAGGTCTTCGTGGTGAGGTACTGGGAACACGTCCACACGTGCTCCTTGGGGAACTCGTCTATGTCTGTTGAGATTATTATAAGAATGAGTATAAGTAGGTACCAAATTTGAACAACTGGAGGTAATAATAATGACAGCCTGTGAATTTTTTTTTTTTTTTAGCCTATACTGTCCCACTGCTTGTGGCTAAATACTAATAGCCGCACAGGTCGATCCATCAGGTTAAGCTACGCTTGCCGGGGTGACCATCTTTACATAACGAGACTCCTCCCTGCCTCGGAAAGCACGTTAAGCCGTTGTTCCCGGCTGTCATTTGTGCATCTTTGACAGTCGTTACGGGTCGTCAGAAGTCCGAAAATCTGACAGCCAGTCTTAGCAACGGGTATCGTATTGCCCAGTTACTGGGTTGTGAAGGTCGGATAGGCAGTCGCTCCATTTAAAATACTGGTATTCAGCTGCATTCGGTTAGAGTGGAAACCGACCCCAACATACTTGGGAAAAAGCTAGGCAGTCTCCCTGCTGACCAAATCCTTTCAGACATAGTTTTCTAGTGTCACTTCGGGCCATTATATTAGTATTGCAAAGTATTACTTATTAAAGAAAAAATATAATTCCACTCAGAGCAAGAATCGCTATTAAATGTTTACTTTATAGAGGATTCAGACGTTTAGGGCAGATTTCACCAGTGAAACTGAACGCGATCAGTGCGTAAAGTACATTTAAGACCTGGCAGTGAAATGATTTATGGAATATTAACACTGCCAGCTCTTGAACGCGTTTTCGACGTGCTGATCACGTTCGGTTTCGTTGGTGATATTCGGACTAAGTTAGTTTAGTTCTGGGCACTTTAACACGTTGAACGCCAACGCGGTCACCGTGTGTCCGACAAACAATAGTTTTTCTATTGTGTCTGCTGCGTGGCAGTCAATGACAGACACAGATTTTTCTAACATCCACGGATGACGTCATGCGTATTACAATCGGAACATCATGTCAATAATGTGGATGACAGACTCAACTATCTGTTCAAACATGAAAATGATAATCGTTTACGAATCCTATAGTTCTAGTTACCTTTCAGCTGCTTTGCGATCTGCAGCCTGGCTCCGAACTTGGTGACTCCATACACGGTCGTCATGACGGTCTGCTTGATGACCTTCCTTCGTACGAAGTTCTCTAAGATGATGGCGGCAGCCACGCCGGATGCCGCGTCACGAACTCGCATTTCTTCTACCTGTAGATAAGTTGTAGTTTAGGACCGATTTTCAACGGTTAGATAATTTTTATCTGAAGGATAAAAATGGTGTTTTTGGCAGGTGAACATGACATAACATCACGCTTATATTTCCCGAAGGGTAAGGTAGTACGTTTAAAAAGTGAAATCGGCTCGACGCTCCAATTGCGTCGTGCTATCAATTGGCAGATTTTGACTGACACCAATCAACACTGTTTTGGCCTTAAGAGGGAGACTCTAGTCTCGAGGAATTTAAAGAAACTGTTGCCGTTGCATCGCGATGGAGGGAGGTGCCCTCCGTAAAGTGCGAAAGGGTGCAGTTTCGGCTGATTTTTTTTGAGGAAAAGTATATCTATACTTTTTTATTTTTTATTTTGTTAAAAACTTAGTCTGATAGTCGTCTGAACATTGCTGTAAAAACAGGCTTCTTTTCGGGATTTTGGACTGCCGTAATTTAAAAAAAAAAGGAAATGATAGGGGCACGCACTAATTAGACCTAGAATTTTTGGAATAAAAATCATTGCTCTAGAGGCATTATTCACGAAGAAAATCGCGGAATGTGTTTGTGTGGAGCAAGGCTCAATAGAGTTTCCTCTAAAGTAGCGTTATTATTGGATCGATTGTAGCGCCGAGGGCGAGGGCGGGAAGACAATGATGATAAACACTATAATTATTCGAAAAGTGTAATCTCCCTGACCATGGCGGCCACGGCGCTGTAGACGTCCTGCGGCCGCGCGGCGGGCGCCAGGTTGACGGCCGCGGCGCCCGGCGCGTCGCCGCCCAGCGCCGCGTAGTGCTGCAGTATACTGTTTAGTAACGCAGGTGGGTGTCACGCTCACCATGGCGGCCACGGCGCTGTAGACGTCCTGCGGCCGCGCGGCGGGCGCCAGGTTGACGGCCGCGGCGCCCGGCGCGTCGCCGCCCAGCGCCGCGTAGTGCTGCAGTATACTGTTTAGTAACGCAGGTGGGTGTCACGCTCACCATGGCGGCCACGGCGCTGTAGACGTCCTGCGGCCGCGCGGCGGGCGCCAGGTTGACGGCCGCGGCGCCCGGCGCGTCGCCGCCCAGCGCCGCGTAGTGCTGCAGTATACTGTTTAGTAACGCAGGTGGGTGTCACGCTCACCATGGCGGCCACGGCGCTGTAGACGTCCTGCGGCCGCGCGGCGGGCGCCAGGTTGACGGCCGCGGCGCCCGGCGCGTCGCCGCCCAGCGCCGCGTAGTGCTGCAGTATACTGTTTAGTAACGCAGGTGGGTGTCACGCTCACCATGGCGGCCACGGCGCTGTAGACGTCCTGCGGCCGCGCGGCGGGCGCCAGGTTGACGGCCGCGGCGCCCGGCGCGTCGCCGCCCAGCGCCGCGTAGTGCTGCAGTATACTGTTTAGTAACGCAGGTGGGTGTCACGCTCACCATGGCGGCCACGGCGCTGTAGACGTCCTGCGGCCGCGCGGCGGGCGCCAGGTTGACGGCCGCGGCGCCCGGCGCGTCGCCGCCCAGCGCCGCGTAGTGCTGCAGTATACTGTTTAGTAACGCAGGTGGGTGTCACGCTCACCATGGCGGCCACGGCGCTGTAGACGTCCTGCGGCCGCGCGGCGGGCGCCAGGTTGACGGCCGCGGCGCCCGGCGCGTCGCCGCCCAGCGCCGCGTAGTGCTGCAGTATACTGTTTAGTAACGCAGGTGGGTGTCACGCTCACCATGGCGGCCACGGCGCTGTAGACGTCCTGCGGCCGCGCGGCGGGCGCCAGGTTGACGGCCGCGGCGCCCGGCGCGTCGCCGCCCAGCGCCGCGTAGTGCTGCAGTATACTGTTTAGTAACGCAGGTGGGTGTCACGCTCACCATGGCGGCCACGGCGCTGTAGACGTCCTGCGGCCGCGCGGCGGGCGCCAGGTTGACGGCCGCGGCGCCCGGCGCGTCGCCGCCGAGCGCCGCGTAGTGCTGCAGGCCGTTGCACGAGCCGTCCTGGTGCACCGGGAAGCCGCACGAGTACTCTGGGGGGAGGGGGGGGGGGACATTCAATATTACTGTCAAGTCTATTCTTCTAAGCCACACAACGGATTTAGATGATTTTTGAGAATCTATCAAGGAATGTTTGTGTTTAACTTATACGTCAAATCATCTGCCTAATCATTTTCCAGCTATGCTGGGTCGGCTTCCAGTCTAACAGGATGGAGCTGAATACTAGTATTTTACATGGAGCGACTGCCTATCTGATCTCCACAACCCAGTAACTAGGTAATACGATACCCCTTGGTAAGACTGGATGTCAGATTTTCGGGCTTCTGACGACCCGTAACGACTGTCAAAGATACACAAATGACAGCCGGGACCAGCGGCGTAACGTGCTTTCCGAGGCACGGAGGAGTCTCGCTATGGAAAGATGGTCTACCATCCACGGCCAACCCCGGCAAGCGTAGCTTAACCTGATGGATCGACCTGTACGGCTGTTAGTAATTAGCTTCTCTTGACTAACTTAGACGCCATAATTATTTAAAAGAAAACAAAATATTTTCAAGTTGGCAAAACCGTGCAAAAAGGGTCAGATCGCTAATTACTGATAAAAATAAAATGGGCAGATTAACAGACCTAAAAACAGTTATTAGAGATTCCATTCGTTACCTTCATGGTTAGGAGAGCGCACTGCGTTAGCGATTTCCATGCAGCACGCGAGGGTCTGCCACGGCTCTTCAGACTCAGCCCACCAACGTTGCCCTTCTAAGGGACGATCGGCTGAGTCCAGGATCTTGTCCATTATACTATCGGCATACGCCAATCTAAAAAAGAACATTAATATATATCTGAGGGTTCTGAAGTCTGGGACCGCCGTATAGGAACATGTCAGAGTCATCATAGCTTCAGTGGGAAAAAGAGACGGAATCTATACAGAACGAATAGCATCATCTCCTTTTTTGAGCAGTAATAATGACGACTATAACTTTTCAGTATGTACGGCCTCGGGCCCCAATAGACTCGCATCTGTAAATCCACTGCCTAATCACATGTTTAACCTTTTACCCGCCCCACGATTATTATGGCAAATGTTTTCGTGCCCGTACCGCCTGGGCTGTGTTTATACGACTGAGAATCTTTTTTTTTATGTAATTGCAAGATCATATTCGTCTGAAATAGTTTTTTTTTTAATGAGTAGGGCGCTGGGGGTTAAAATAGTAGATCAAAATTATTAAGCAAACATAATAGTGCTATAAGAAATCACAACAAATAATAAATTAATATTGAATCAGTTTTTAGAGACAGCAAAATTTTAATAAAAAATAATTCGGGTAAAGCTTCCTGGCGTTTGCAAAATCAGCGTTTAACCGCAGCTTACCTCTCATCAACAGTACTCTTCTTCATGGTTCCCGTCAGGTTGATCGCATGCAGCTTCAGCCAGCGCAAGCCCCGGGGCCCTAGGGGCTGCTTCTTAGCGAAGGTTAGCAGCGCCCTCTGTGCGTCCGCGCCCAGCGCCGACACGTGCGGCCCGCACGCGTACACGCGCCCGCGGAAGTCTAGGTTGTGCGGCAGCCAGAATATTGAGTCCCTGAGGGAGGAACGCGGTTTTAGTACGCATAACACTTACGTCTAAACATTATTATGTACATTATATTTATAAATATTATTATGTATAAATACTTTTGTATGTACTTTTCTGAACACTGACTCTTGATTAGGCCTCAGTGTTAGAATTGATCAGCAAAAACAAAATATTTCGAACAAATAATTTCGGTTTTTCAATAGCACTAGACATTCCGAAATCAACTCTATTTATACTTCTATAAAGTTGAAATTAGTTATTGTCACTCTCTTTATGACGATACTTCCCTAAGCGATATTTTCGGGGTCCAGAAATTGAAATTTCTGTGGTTCGTTAGTTTTTGTGGCTCTGAATACGAGGTTCTTCAGCTGCTTTGCACGGGTGTATTTAGTTACTAAGTAATTTTTTTAGAAACGTGCGTTTGGTTTGAGAAGAATAAACACTATTTCTTTCTTCTAAACACGAAAAATATTAAAAATTTCTTTATAAAGGGTAAATGGATCTCTTCTCTCTCCAGATCAGCGTTAGCGCGGTTCGTAGCGACACGTCGTTTCTGGAAATAACGACATATTTACGTACCTGTAATGGTTAGCCAGCGACAGTTTATACAGCGCGTCGCACCACAGTGAGTGCATCTCAGCCCTCGCGCGGTTGATGGCAACCCTCCGCTTGAACACTGCGGCTGCGTCTGCGCCGCCCGCGAACTGGGACGTGTCTAGTTTTGATGAGGGGGGCGCTATGTCCAGCTTTTTGTTGCCGCCATCTCTGTTAAGAAATTTTATGAAACTTGATAATCGACAAAGTTTATTTGACTCTTTAATCGATAAAGTTTTTTGTGGCTAAAGCACTAGGAAGAGGTGAAGGATGGTCGTTTTTGATGGTCGAAGAAAAACAAAAAAAAAGTCATTTATCGAAACTAGGCTAAAAATCAGCACTTTTTTGTTTTTCTTATATTCAAGATAAAAGACGTGAACTATGTGTTGAGGAGAGTAGAAGCTGTGATTAATAATTCACTTGCTTCCGTAGTGGAGAAGCGTGATTTTAATCGATATTTCTCGAGAATAAAAAATCTTTAGAACAACCTTTCTGTCAACTTTGTTATAGGAAGTTATTTTATTTCACGCACAGATATGAGTATCATGAATCGGCCCACTGTGTAAGCACGTGACATAATTGCCAGTCTGGATAGGACAATAGAAAGCAGTGATGGTCCAAAGGGAATGATCAGAGTTGTAGGTTGTTGGTTCGAACTCTGACAGGCGCTTTAATGCGTGTAAATGATTTCGTCAATACTGCTCTCAAAACGGTGATGAAAATGTCGTGAGGAAACATGTCCAAGAACTAAAAATTCGAAGACATGTGACATGCACTTATCTGGGCCCGTGTGGTGGGTCATATCCCACTTCCTTTCCAAAAGAGCAGGCCTATGGTCCAGCAATAGGAAAATTACAGGCTGATTATGTGTATTTTAAAGTTAGTTACGTATGTGTACAAAGTATAGACAGGAAAATTGTCTATGATAATCAAACATCTTTACGTAATAAATAAATATTTATATTTGGAAGTGTTTTTGATTTTTTCGTTTTTTTCTTCAATAGTCTCGCGCTTGACCACTATCTCACCTGATGGTAAACGATTGTGGTCGACGGTGAAGCGCGCTTGCCTAGAATATAACTATTCACTTTTGACTTAACCTATTAGATGTTCGCCTATTATAGAAACCGTTTGCTTATAAGAGCTCAACGATTTATACGGTTGTATTTATTGTCGTTTCGAGTGAAGTTTTCTTGTGAACCTATGAGGTACATACGACATTTGAAGAGTTAAAGACCCCAGATTATAGGTAAAGTTTTACCTGAATATCTGTATCTGCAGGTCGAGAATAGGCTTGTTGATAACCCAGGGCACCTCGCCCAGCTGGTTAAGGCTGTCCAGCACTGGATGCAGGGTCTCCGCGGGCGCCGACTCGAGGCGCTTCCATTGGCTCATCACGTGGAATGGCATTCTGGATGGGTTTCAGAAAAGCACTTAAATAACACTGTATTTGAAGTACTGAACATTTGGTTAAAAAATAATAATTTGACAGTTGAGTAAATAAATTTGGTTATTGAAGGGAAGTTTTAAATTTGTATTTTTTTAATTGTTGCTATTTTGAAGCTAATGGAAATTGTATACCTACGGGGAACAGTGTTTTAAATCATCACCATTCTCCTGTCCTTGTACCAGTTTATTTGGGGTCAGCACAACATGTCTTTCTCTTCCATAATTCTTTATTAGTCGTCATCTCAGTAGTCATTCCATTTCTAACGAGCGCGACCAGCGGCGTGGGAGTCACAAGATAGGCCCCGCGGTGCGGCGCGGCCCAGGGCGCGGGCGGCGCGGCGCCGGGCACGAGCGCGGCGCGCATGCGCAGACATGGTTACCTGACCAGCGGCGTGGGAGTCACAAGATAGGCCCCGCGGTGCGGCGCGGCCCAGGGCGCGGGCGGCGCGGCGCCGGGCACGAGCGCGGCGCGCATGCGCAGACATGGTTACCTGACCAGCGGCGTGGGAGTCACAAGATAGGCCCCGCGGTGCGGCGCGGCCCAGGGCGCGGGCGGCGCGGCGCCGGGCACGAGCGCGGCGCGCATGCGCAGACATGGTTACCTGACCAGCGGCGTGGGAGTCACAAGATAGGCCCCGCGGTGCGGCGCGGCCCAGGGCGCGGGCGGCGCGGCGCCGGGCACGAGCGCGGCGCGCATGCGCAGACATGGTTACCTGACCAGCGGCGTGGGAGTCACAAGATAGGCCCCGCGGTGCGGCGCGGCCCAGGGCGCGGGCGGCGCGGCGCCGGGCACGAGCGCGGCGCGCATGCGCAGACATGGTTACCTGACCAGCGGCGTGGGAGTCACAAGATAGGCCCCGCGGTGCGGCGCGGCCCAGGGCGCGGGCGGCGCGGCGCCGGGCACGAGCGCGGCGCGCATGCGCAGACATGGTTACCTGACCAGCGGCGTGGGAGTCACAAGATAGGCCCCGCGGTGCGGCGCGGCCCAGGGCGCGGGCGGCGCGGCGCCGGGCACGAGCGCGGCGCGCATGCGCAGACATGGTTACCTGACCAGCGGCGTGGGAGTCACAAGATAGGCCCCGCGGTGCGGCGCGGCCCAGGGCGCGGGCGGCGCGGCGCCGGGCACGAGCGCGGCGCGCATGCGCAGACATGGTTACCTGACCAGCGGCGTGGGAGTCACAAGATAGGCCCCGCGGTGCGGCGCGGCCCAGGGCGCGGGCGGCGCGGCGCCGGGCACGAGCGCGGCGCGCATGCGCAGACATGGTTACCTGACCAGCGGCGTGGGAGTCACAAGATAGGCCCCGCGGTGCGGCGCGGCCCAGGGCGCGGGCGGCGCGGCGCCGGGCACGAGCGCGGCGCGCATGCGCAGGGCGGGCGCGGCGGCCCCCGCCCACACGCGCGCCAGCACCGGGTGCGGCTTCAGCTCCAGGCGCACCAGGCGGCCCCAAGGGCGGTGCACTTTGTATACTGCTGGGAGCTTCTTCCTGTACGGACATTACGTAACTCAATAAAAAACAAAAAGATTCGAAGGCAGGTGCGGGAGCCCCGCGGGACAACGAAGCGACGAGAGCCGATCAGCGCCGACAGACGCTGGCCGTGAGCCACTTGACAACAAAACTCGGTGATTGTGTATGATCCCAAATATAGCATCCTGCATAAGTTTAGGCAGAGATGTACCTCCCATTTACCCACATCTCGTCAGTTCAATCATTTCACTAACACTCGAAATTAAAAAGCCGTAAGTCCCAAACTAGTTATGGTTTTTTTTCGCACGGGTCACATACTGCACCCACTTGTCTTGTATCAAGTCAACAACTTACTCTTTAGCTGCTTTACTCTTGAACATGTTGACGTCAATCTTCACGTCGTTTATTATAATGTTGTACAGGAACTTGCCGACGTTCTGACGCACTTCCATTGGCCACGGTATTTCCTCGACATCCTAGAAAAAATAATAAAAGCGACCTTAAGAAACTGAAATATGCAAGCTATTATAGACTTAAGATTTGCCCCGTTAGGTTGACAGGAGAAAACCGTCCGATCAGGATCTGGCCCGTGCCGGATGTTCCACGGTTCCACGCGCGCCTCAAAGAGATGTCAGCATTAGGGAAAGGGCACGTAGGGCCGAAGCGTGGAGGATTGCTGATCCGAAAGATTTGATGATTTCCCAAACTCAAAAAATGGGGTGGGGGAAAGGAAATGGTTGCATACATTTTTAGTGAACAAAAAGCTCCTCCTCCTCCACCAGAAAGTCACACGAATGTTTTTTGTTATCAGCATATCTAAAAAAATAGGTAGGTTAAATTTAATAAACTTACCAGGCTAGCTCCATCTCTGTTCATATGCACTAGCGTCTGCCACGCCTGTCTTCCGTTATACGGCAACCCGGTGCCGTCCACGGACTGACGGCCGACATACCACTCGCAGTATTTTTCGTATATACGCTCGATCTTTTTCAAAGTGCCGTTACGACGGTATTCTTCGATTTGGTACCTGACAACGAAATTATTTTTTGCTGATTAGATTATTTCAACGAAAAAGGTTTTGGCTTGATAGAGCATAAAATGCCTCTTATTAAAACGAGATAAGTGCATAGAAAAGAATTTCATGTACGTAACTATGACTTAAGGGGGATTGGATTCGCTAAGTTAGTTCGCGAAATTCAAATTTTCAAAAGTTTTTTTGCAATTTGAAGGAATTGAAGGAGTTGAGTTGAATTCTACAAATACACAAGCTATTGTACTTTGATCAACGTATCAAAATACGATCGAACTGAATTGACAAAACATGTCACGAATTCATGTCATAACTGCACTTAGAGAGTTGTACAGTACTCCCAAATTAATAATGCACATGCAAATCTTCGCTAATTGTCGTATTCCCGGAAACACCCGAATCATTGAATCGTTCGAGTCCTAAACAATGCACTTGCATTTTGCGCCTTGTTCGAAAGAAATAGGAGTCAATATCATGTGTACACAATCGAAAACAATTCGGGCGGTCGGCGGCGGTCGGCCGTCAGTCAAAGGTCCGTCAGTCGTCTTTATATATTGGTGGTGACTGCACGTGTTCTCTCTGTATGGAATTATATAGAGCTGCTATTACACACCCTTCTTGGTTTTGTTTTCAAAGGTGAATTTAATTTCAACTTTAATTATCTTATTCAAATTTAAATAGGTAGTTAATTTTGTAAAATAGGTAAATATACTAACATTTTTTACTTTTTAAAATATCAAAAAATTAAAAATACCTACGTTAAATACATATTAAGTACTAGAAAAAACATTTTTAAATCAGATTTAGGCTTATATAAATTATGGCTCGCTATTTACTTACATGGAATTATTGAATCAAATTTCGTTACCATTAAATCAATATTTATCTCTTTTAGCACAAAACACATAATTCTACTAAATTATGCACGAAGAAAATGCACTTAGCCACTCTATATACATATCGTCTTCCGACGCTCGGGGAATACGACTGTTGCCGAACAGTAGCGAAGATTTCTATGCGCATTATCACTTTGGGAGACCTGTATTACAATTCTGTAAAAATTAAAACAAGACAAACGCGAATAACATTTTGATCAACACTGACCTGCAAATTGATAAAACAAAACCGGTAGAAGATTTGAATTTCGCGGGCTACCCTGTACCTTTCTCCTACAACTATGTGGTGATAAAATCACGACGATTTGTCGCTTCAGATGTTCACCTATTAGAAGCAGTTTGCTTATATATAAGAGCTCAACGATTTACGGTTATATTTACTGTCGTTTCAAGAGAATTTTTCTTATGCACCTAAGGGGTTTATACGGCATTTGAGATGTTAATTTAGAAATTTCTAAAATAACTAGCTTCGTATCACAAAAAGTTTAATATTACAAAAAATACGGGCAACACTTACTTGTGATATACTTGCGTTCCCAGGTCTCTCTGCAACAGTTTGAGTGTAGGGCTGTACGTTTCACTGCCGTCAACCAGCTTGCTTAGTTCGCCCATTATTAAGTCTACAAATTGATCTACCTGTAACAACATTGAGAAATACTTTATCGAAACTGATCTAGCATTTACAGCTGATCAACAGTCAATCTGTCTGATTGACAGTGTGTCATGAAGTACCCTGCTTTCTTCCTGAAAGGTGGGATGACAACAAAACATCGATGTTTACAAAATATCGATATTTGGTTCAAAGTTATCGAACATCGTTCAAGAAGAAGGAAATTTAAATATCGATATATTTTAGAGCGATATAGCAACCCTAGTCACCAAGGCACTTTTAGCAAATATATCTTAACGCAACATATTATTATGATTATGATGAAGCATGTGATGGTAAGATGCAGATACGTTATACTTTCGCAGGGCTTTGAAGAGTTGGTAATCTACCTAGTATTTACATGGAGCGACTGACCTCCACAACCCAGCCAGTAATTGGGTAATACGATAGCCCTTGGTAAGACTGGCGGTCAGACTTTCGGGCTGAAAAGTTATTATATCAGATGATATCACACCTTATAGGGACTTCTTCTTCTTTTTGTGTGGTTAGTGACTAGCCTGGTGTCAGAGTTTTTAAGCTGCCCATGGGCCTCTGACTTATTAGCTTCACATGCTGTTGAGAAATATCTCTAAGACATGCTGGTTTCCTCACGATGTTTTCCTAACTGTACTGATGTGGATCATATGTCTTACCTCTAACACTGTTAGGTAAGGGTACAGCGTGATGGCAGAATGTGAGGCGCTGCTCTGTGACTTGAGCGTGCCGATGTTCCGTATGAACGACTCGCGGATCACGCCGCGCCATTCTGCTTCGGTCTCTGATAGCTTTTTTCTCTGGTAAACAATAGAGAAACAGTAGGTTGTAAATTTACAAATATAGGATGAGAGAAAACCTGGATAGTTTGGTATTATATATTTTTTTAAGTATATAGAAAGAAAGAAAGAAAGAAAAAATGATAATTGTACACAAACAAAACGCACAAGTCATTAAATATACCCGTGCAAAGCAGCTAAAAAACCTCGTATTCAGAAACCGTATATCGACCATTAAGGCGACTTTCATCCATTAAACTAAACGCGATCAGCATTTAAACCCAGTTTAAGGGCGGTCAATGTCCTTATATTCTATGAAAAATTTACACTGTCAGCGCTTGAACGCATGTTAGATGTGTTGATCGCGTTTAGTTTCATTGATAGCACTTATAGACTTTTGTTTCCGGACATTTCATTTTACACAACTAATAAGCTCTAAAAATTAAAATTAATTAAAGCCCCAAATTAACATCTGGTTCGGTTAAGTCCGAAACTGGTTGGCGAACCCAATAACATCAATAATTCAAAAATATAATTTAAAAGCTGCGCCTGATACTCACACAAAACTTCACAGACTCCGACTGCTCATCCTTGACGCCAATATTATGTATTTCAACATCCCCTTTAATTTCAATATTCAGCTGTTCTTTTCCCTTCTGTATCATCTCCTCCAGAGACAATAGACCTTCGGCCGGTGACGTGAACAATCCTTGTCTATTCTCCACCTTGTCAAGCGTGATCTTGTCTAGTAAGGGACAGTTGTAGTCTAAAACGGGGGGTGTGTATCTAGGCTGAAAGTCGGGCTGTATTCTGTGGATAGCTTGTAAAACTACCTCGCGTTGGTCGTAAAGGAATTTAGTTTTGTCTAGTAAGTCGTTTAGTGTGATATTCTGAAAGAAAATAATTGAGAAGTTATTGATGAAGTGAAATAAATTTAGCCTAAGATATGTGGGCAGATTTTATCATTTCTGGCGATAACAATTTATAACTTTTGAACGTAGCCAATGGCAACACCAATGTGACATTTAAGATAATGGCAACAAAACATGCAATACATATATTGAAAACTAAGTACATCTTTTAATTTTCAAGATGTTAGCGAATAATTTGACTGGCTAGTTTACCTTGTACAATAATCAGTGAACAACAACCAACATAAAATACATACCTTTTGATCCATCTGATCTTTATAATACTCAAGTAGTTCCATTTTATCCTCCACACTACTTCTCTCTATGCACTCGAAGACTGCGGCGAACGTCTGTGGGTTAGCTTCGACGCCGTCTTCAGACATATTCGATAGCAGTTGTTTTGTATTGTCCAACATTCCCTGCGAAAGTTATGATTTTAGCCTGAGTCTTTTCATTGAATGAAAGGCGACACATGTGAGTGGAAACGCCCTAGGAGAACATTTTCATCTGCCTAGCCTTTTCCCAACTATGTTAGGGTCGGCTTCTCAACTAACCGGATGCAGCTGAATACCAGTATTTTACATGGAGCGACTGCCTATCTGACCTCCACAACCCAGTAACTGGGAAATACGATACCCCTTGGTAAGACTGGCTGTCAGATGTTTCGGGCTTCTGACGATCCGTAACGACTGTCAAAGATGCACAAATGACAGCCGGGACCAACGGCTTAACGTGCTTTCCGAGGCACGGAGGAGTCTCGGTATGTAAAGGATGGTCACCCATCCACGACCAACCCGAGCAAGCGTAGCTTAACCCGGTGGATCGACCTGTGCGGTTTTTAGTACTTAGCCACGAGCTCCTAGGAGAACATATTATAGTGACCAAATTAGTGACGTTCTTGGGAAAATTTTATACTGAGTTGTGACGTTGCCCGCCCCCACTCCCAAATTTTAATGCGTTTTATCTAAGTCATTTTTTATTAATATGATAAAGCAAGAAATACGTGTTTAATATTTTTTTAATATCTGACACTTTTTTTACACCCTGTCATCATCCTTATAGAGACAGCTGCTTCAGATAGCTGTCAGATAATTTAACCGAAACCAATCTGAAGGTAATTAAACTGGATATCAAATAGTATTTTATGATACTTACAGAATGTGCGTATCCATGTAAAAGAGTGTTATACACTCTGACGTCATTAAGTTTGGGGTGACTTGGGGTCCTCGAACCTCTCTGTCGATAATACTGTAGAACTTGATGGGCCTGTAAAAAAGTATATGTATATCTTTTTATTTAATCATTAATAACTAGCTTATGCCCGCGGTTTAGCTAGAGTTAGTTTAGAATTCCACAAGGTTGTACTCTGCTTGTTGTTTGACCGTTGCAATCATGGGCTCAGAACGGAACGTACTTGTGGCGCCATCTATTATCATAATGAACGTTATTGTTGTTTTCCTCGGGAATAGTAGTTTTTTCGGGATGAAAAGTACCCCATGTCCGTTTTTGTCCGCCTGACAACGTATATCCAAAATTTCAAAATGATCGGTTCAGTGGTTTAGGCGTGAAAAGGTAATAAACAAACTGACAAACTTCCTTTCGCATTTATAAAATTTGTTAGGATAACCAACTTATATTTACGATTTGCACCACACATAGAAGTTATCGGTCAGTAATAGTAATTAATCGCCAAAAAATTAGGGTAAAACAAACAAAAATAAACACATCATATCATAATATTATCGTGTTTTGGCAACTTTACTTGTCATATTTGCCAATGCAAAATATACTTTAATCTAATAGAAATAGGGATTATTTTCTAATGCCGAACTAAATGAATATTTTTCGCCAACGAAGTGCCAATTTCTTATCGAATTTCCTCGTATAAGGGGCTCGAAGTTTAATTATTTACATTCGATTCGAGTGCTCACTCTCACTCTCGACTCTCACGACTCTAAGAATATACCATCGATGCTGGAGACTGGCGAATTCATACGCCGTCTAGGAGGATCACGAAACCGGACCACTACAGCACCACAAGATCGGTTTATCTTTGCCACCAGCCTGCGAAATTGTCACTGGTTCTTTTTACGGATGAAACCAAGATTATGCTGTATGACAATAGACGTAGGAAATTTTGCCAAAAATAGAACGTTTTGAGCAATGTTGCATTGAAGACAAGGTGAGTTACGGCGATGTGTCGTGGAGAGTAGGTAAGGCGGAATTTCCATCGAAGGAAAAACTGGCCTATGGTTGTGAGGGGATCAAGTTGCCACCAATAAATGGCGGTAGATAAACTAGTCAATGATGTCATCAGAGATGGCATATGCTGAGTTTTTGGGCCAGCATTTCATTTTTATTCATGGCATTGCAACTCAAGAGCGCACAATTCATGAATTGGGTATTTCTAATCCTATCTAATGGAAAGAGCTGCTGAATAAGCATGCTCTAACCGACCAGCTCCAGAAACTTATCAGGAACAAAAAACTGCCGTCTTGGAAGCATACAACATTCCACACCACATCATAGTGGTACTAATTAATTCCATACCGAACCTCATGACGGCCATCGCAAAAGTCCTAGTTGTTGGAGCTAACATGTTACTAAATTTTGACGACACGGTTGGCGCAGTGGTTGAGCGATTGACTGCTGCGCACTATGTCGCGGGTTCGATTCCCGCACGGAACAAATATTTGTACGACCTGCAAGTATTTGTTACGAGTCTGGGTGTTTTTCTGTCTATAATATGTATGTATATACAAAAAAAAATGTATATAAGTAGTTTATCAACCATCTCGTTACCATAACACAAGCATTAGGTTGCTTAGCTTGGGACGATATGGCGTTGTGTGAAATGTCCAAGGATATTATTATTATATTATTATTATTAAATCCACGTTTTCTACGTACGTAAACTCACAAACTGAATAATTAGTGCTTATGTTACTCTGGTGTCAAATTGGCCTGCTGTATTAACTTGTTTAAGTAACTACCTTTTTTTTTTAAGGGTGGTAAATTATCAAATGACCCCTCCCGCTGTGGGTGGAGCGGAAAGGAGTGTCAGACTCTTACTGACTAAAACCCATACATGTTCCTTCCTTAGCCCTTTATGTTCCGGGGTAGCGGTAACTGTTTCGGACAATCCCGCTGATAAGTACCTACCTACATTTTTGTTTTGTTTGCTTTTGATCTCGTACACTGTTATTATAATTTTACTTATTATTATTCTACATCTGCATGCTTCGTCAATAGACGACGATTAAATAAGTTAAAATTTAAATCTCATTTAAGTGAATTGTATCATGTTCTTGTGAGGAATAAATATTCTTTAAACCTTAACTATTGCTTTTTCCCAAAATTCCACTGAAAAGACGACATAAACTGTTATTTAAGTATTCCGAATTCAAATTTGGAACAATGATAAAGTGAAATGTTAGTGAGTGACTGGATTTAGAAGATGTGGCGATTCAGGGAGTCTGGGAGTGTATTATGATCAATCATCCATAACACATAGATTAAATTATTAAACTTCCTGATAAGATAACAGAGATTTCGCATAAAAACTAGGTTACAAGTGACTCGTTTTGATGCGTAGTTTATTGTGATTTTATTGAAATAAGATTCAAACTAGATTCACACGCAATCTAATTTGAATATCGTTTTTTCTTTTATCAGTTACTCTCAAAGATTGACTTAGTCAAATATACGTGACCTACATACACTCGTCACTTGTAGACGCTATGTGTATAATAATTGACACAGAAATTCGGTGCTAATGACCGCAAACAACAACACAAATATCACAAGTATGTTAAAAGACAGACAAGAAAATTACATTTTCTTAAAACAAATAACTTCTTACTGGGGAATGAACACGCTTTGCAAATAGGAACTTTAATAACATACTTAGAAAGTTCAGTTACCTTTGAACTACTAATTTATTACATCTGACTTAGTAATGTATTGCAAAATTTTCTAAAATGGACTTAGTTCCTATACCCTTTTTTTTTTTTTTTTTTTAAGGCTGGGAAATCATCCAATGACTGCTCCCGCTCTGGGTGGAGCGGAAGGGAGTGTCAGACTCTTACTGACTAAAACCCATCCATGTTCCTTCCGTAGCCCTTTATGTTCCGGGGTAGCGGTAACCCTTTCGGACAATCCCGCTTACCCGGCAGGCTTGGCCCTGAGGGGCCCCTTCATATGCTGACATCTCTTTGAGGCGCGCGTGGAACATATACGCGCCGTACGGCACAGTGCTCTTTTAAGTAATTTTAAAAATTCCTTATTTGAAAAGTAGTCAAATATATTTTTTTATATTGAGCAAAGGGCTATTGATAATACTTAATGCTTTAAATAATTCTGACCTCCTGTATCATGCTAAGTGAGCAGAGTAGCTGTAGATGAGCAGTGAGCACTCGATGCAAGGAATCTTGCTTGCCGCGTCGCTCCAGGTCCTTCATGTCTTGCTTCATACTCAACTCTTGCTTAGCTCTACGCTTTTCGCGTTTCGCCTTGTTCTTGTCTCGTATTGCTTTTTTCCTGTGGACCCAAAAATATATACAGGTTTAATGGAGTAATAGGAATGTTCTGTGTCATATAATAAGTGGATACAATAATTTGAGGTGATTAACATATTAACCAGTTAGTTTTATATCAATTGCCGTGCCCCCAGCGCCCAACACATAAAAAAAACCTTTATATCAGAAGAATATAGTCTTGCCATTACATTAGAACCGAGAATCGAACCCAGATTCTCAGTTGTATAACCACGACTTAAGCGGTATGGGCACGAAAAAAAATATCGGATTAATCTGGGGGCTTAATCTATTGAGGAAATGGTTGGTTTATTTCTTTTCAACAAATAAGACACTCTTTTGTAAGCTTAATGTATAAGCAAAATTAGGTTTATTTTAAACCAGCATTTTAAATAACATAACAAGGCAAGGCAGCGGTGTATCTATAGTACAACTACATTTTGGGCCATTGTGTAATATTATAAATAAAGTTTCAAATAAGTTTGTTTATTTCCTGCAATCTATAGTTTTAATAAAATTAACACTTACGCCTGTTTAATTTTCAAAGTATTAGCAGGAGTCGGTTCCACATGATCTAAATCCAGGTCTTCTCTGGTATCTATTATTTCACTGTGCAGCGTTGGGTCGTCATAAATGTCTTCAATTGCTGGATGAGCAAGTCCCTGACCTCTGAACAAATAGGGTAAAAGATTGCATTGGAAATCAGACAAATAGAAAGTGTGGGTACTTTGGTTTTATGTTCTACAGCTGAATTTTGACATATTTTTGACAGTTTGAAGATATAATGTCCTCCTGTAACGTATCTTAAAGTTTTATGACATTTTGTATACAGCTAGTATTAAGATTTACCTTAATCTATTACTATGCCAGTACAATAAATCTACATAATAAAATTGTACTTACTGCATATTAGTGATATGGTTCATCAGTTCTTGATCGTAGCTGTCTAAATGATTATTATCTACAAACAATTCCTTGAACACGGCACGGGCACCCTTTGGTCTAAAGAGGTTGTCCGAAATGAGGTCGGTTTTACTAGAACTTGTCTCATTGAGGTTAAACTCTTGATTCAACCCCTCATTTATTGCATACCTAAGGTCTTGCAGCTTTTGATCATAAAGAGTAGCTTTTTGAAAATCATAATAACTCTCTTTGATCATATCTATGTATTTTTTTGTCTTGAATTTGTCTTCTAAATTTGACAGTGGATGGCTTGTGTATATCAGTGCACATTTATCATCTTCTAATATAATTTCTGACAGGTTAGACTTTCCAATGACTGTGTTTGAGGGTTTCATCACAGAGGTTTTCTTTAATATCTTGTCCCTGACAGATTGTAGTAATTCAGAGTCTACTTCAGCTACTCTTAAGTTCTTAGCAGGCTTTGTAGTCAGTTGATGCAACTGACCAAGAGAAACAGAACTAGAAGCTAACTTGGAGAGATGTACTGCTCGTAATTTGCTTATTGACACCTTCGTTTCAGTCATAGCCTGGTCGCCAACTACAATAAACAAACAAATTTATTATGCTTAGTCAATTATTAACAGGTGTTGGTCTGTGTTAATAATGTAAACAAACATTACCTTCAAGTAATTCTCCGTATTTCTTATAGCTCTTATGTTTAGACTTTTTTCTCAGTGAACTGAGCAAATTAGCCGTTTTCGTAGATTGGTGTCTCGCAGTATATAAGTATTCTAGAAAAAAAAAAAACTTATTGGAAATGTTATGCAACTAAATAACCTAAGTATAATGCGGGTGTCTATTCTATGTGATATATGCTGTACAAAGTGGAGTATTCTTGATATTTAAAATAAAATTACCTGCACCGAGACGTCCTAATAAAATCCTTCGGCAAAACGAACATTTTATTTCCGTATTTGACGTACTTTTTAGTGAATTGTTCGCAGGTACCGAGACTCCATGAAAGGAACTCTGATATATATTCCTGGCAGAAGCAAGTCGATGCATTGTCGCCAATTTAATTCAAAAATACAAGAATAATGTATAAAACATGCCGAAATTTGTAAAACCACGTGAAAATTGTAGGACGAATCGCAGAACCAAAATAATATTCTAGTGATGTCCTATAGATCCAATTCATGTCAAACTAAAAGAAATGTCAACAGCACATTTTTACGGTTTCCAAAGATGTCTAGTTTATGTCGACTTGCAATAGAAAATGTTGCCTATTTTAAATAACTGTCAAATTATATTCTGATAAAAATATCAAAACAATTCGCCACCTTGTCATATTTGTAGAATTTCTAATATACAAATAACTGGATAATTTCCTAATAACAAAGCTAATAGTTACAAATCTGAATTCCTAATATGACGGATAAAACTTTTGTTTGTGAGTAGTTATGGCCAATCGTAACAACAAATTGACAATTCCCATTAATTACTCAAGGATTTAATTTATTTTGTGTGTTTTGTATGTTTTAGGGACGTCAGAACTAAATAGAAAATTGTTTCAACTTCGTTTCAAAAATAACTGGCTATTTAAAAGCAAAAAGCAGCCGTGGGGGTGAGTTTCGCATAAATGTTTCACAGTTCTGTCTCTTGTGGAGTCGTTTTTGATAGCAAAGAAAAGAAAGTTTGTGGTTAATGTAGATAATCGTCGTCATATTAATGACTAATCAGGAAAGTAGCTAGACCCCGTTTTGAATTGTTAAGTTTTTTGAATTGTTTAAATTTATGCTTGAACATTGGCTCTACTATTTGACAATAAGCTTCCACCAGCATTTTGACTAAATGCAACTAAATTAATTCCCAATACTAAAATGAAAAACAAAATGTAGAGTCACTATCACATCAGATTGTAACTACCTACCAATATATTTACTATCTTGGTCGTGCTATACTGAAATTCCCTACCTGGCAGCATACATTAAGCATAAATATATCTATAAAACTTCAAAATTCATGTGTCTTCACAATTATTGTCTCTTTATAGGGAGTTTCACAAATTGCTACTTGAAAATGGATTTCCCAGCGAAATGACAATTGACCATGTCAGAAAGAAATGGTCTTATACTTATGATGTAAGTAATTTAAAACTTAATGTAATATAATGTAATCAAAAAATTAGAATGTCTCACTAATATTAATATAAAGGAATATAATCATTTATTTATTTAACATTATATATTTGTACAATACTAATTATATTAAATCGCCGCCATACAACGAAAACCAATTAAATCATAAAAAGTGCAAACGGAGATATCGCGATTACAAAGTTTATGGGGTTGAAAATACCCTTTATAGTATTATATTGTTATTATTACTTTATAGCATCAGTACATTGATAAATTATCTATTTAAAAATGTCTATTGAGGTTTAAAAAAATGTTTGCATTGTAATGAAATTTTCAATAATTGTCACGAGGTCACCCATTTAATTGGTTTTCCCTGAGAACTGATAAATGTCTATATATAGCAAGGTAATAGGAATACAGCAAATCCCGAGAAATTACTTTTTACTTTTAGTTAGTTAAGAGTAACCATGATAAAAAAATACCGATACAGATGTCCCTTGTGAAGTTACAAGTAAAAATGTGTCAAGATAATTGGTTTTCCCTGCAGAAAATTTAAGAATCTAAAAGTTAAGCAAGTAATTTATTAGAGTTTCAATGCGTTCATTTGTTATCAAATTTATAACTCGATATAATTAATTAAATACAAATTAGCTTGATTATTTCAAATAACAATAAAATCGCGCTTCAAATGCCAGTAACATCTGCCAAAAAAAATGTAAATAAAGGAAAAACTGACTTATTATTGAGTGAGTGACCGACCGACTGACTGACATACCAAAGCAAAGCCAATATTATTGAGCTAGACGTCTAAACTTTACATAAATGTACCTGTGAGACCTTTGATAATCCTGCTTGGAAAAAAAATCCCGAAATTCCCATGGGAAAATATTTTTTGGGAAAAATTAAAATATGCAAAGTCGCAAGCGCCTTGAAATTCTTAATAAAATATTATCTTCAATGTTTCATGGATGAAGTAAGAAAGGCAGTTCAAAGTATGAAGAATGGAAAGGCCATGGGCCCAGATGATATACCAGTAGAAGTATGGAAGTGTTTTAAAGAAGATGGAAGTAGAAGTATGGAAGTGTTTAAAAGAAGATGGATGTATGTGGCTGACTTTATTCTTCAATAAGTTGTTGCAAGAAGGAGTGATCCCACAAGAATGGTGCAATAGTTCGCTAGTGCCCATCTTCAAAAATAAAGGTGATGTTCATACAGGACTGCAACAACTATCGAGGGATAAAGCTCATGTCCCATAGTATGAAGGTATGGGAGAAAATAATAGAGAAAAGACTGCGAGAGGAGAACTAGATTACCCCAAACCAGTTCGGGTTTATGCCAGGTCGAGGAACAATGGACGCCACCTTTGCACTCCGCCAATTGTGCGAGAAGTACAGACGTGCACACAAAAACTTGCACATGGTGTTCATTGATCTAGAGAAAGCGTATGATATCGGGATGTCGTGTAGTGGGCCTTGAAAGAGAAAGGTGTGCCCGGGAAGTATGTGGAGTTCATTCGTGCTATGTACAGCCAATCTCGTACATACGTTCGGTCAGCTGCTGGCAACACCGACAAGTTCAATGTGGCAATAGGCTTGCACCAGGGGTCGGCTTTAAGCCCTTACCTCTTCCTTTGGATTATGGATGCTCTTACGGCGGACATACAGGAAGAGGCACCATGGTGCATGCTATTTGCCGACGACATAGTTCTTGTCGGTGAAGATGGACCTGAGATCCAGAGCAGACTGGAGAAATGGCAACGGAAACTGGAGACTGTTGGCCTGAAAATCAGTAGAACCAAAACGGAGTACATGTTCTGCGATTTTGGCGGTCTCTCCAGTTCTGGGGTCATAGCGCTTGATGGCGCGCTTCTCCCAGTTTGCTCCGACTTCCGGTATCTCGGTTCACTTGTGCAAAGCGATGGCGAAATAGATCGGACTGTTAAGCATAGAATTAACACTGGGTGGATGAAATGGCGGCAGGTCACGGGAACAATTTGTGACTCCCGCATTCCCCTTAAACTCAAGGGGAAGATTTATAAAAGCATGGTTAGACCAGCCGTCTTGTATGGATCAGAGTGTTGGGCCACAAAAGGAATGAATGAAAGACAATTGCAAGCAGCTGAGATGAGAATGCTAAGAGGGATGTGTGGTGTTACCCGAATGCATAGAATACGGAATGAGTATATAAAAGGAAGTCTGAAAGTGACACCGGTGACCGAAAACTTGTGTGGAAATCGGCTGTCATGGTATGGGCATGTTATGCGGAGGAATGAGGAAAATGTTGTCAGGCAAGTTGTGAGCATGAATGTGGATGGCTATACAAGTAGAGGGAGACCAAAGAAACGATGGATGGATTGTGTGAAAGATGATATGGCTAGGAAGGGAGTAACTACCGAGATGACGACTAATAGAGAAGTATGGAAGAAAGAGACATGTTGCGCCGACCCCAAATGAGTTGGGATAAGGGCAGGACAATGATGATGATCTTTAATGTTTATAGCTACAGCATTTTCATATTCTTGGTATCGAGAATAGGTAGGTAATTGAAATAATAACCATAATAAAATTAGAAAATCAAACAAGATTTTTTTTACTTTGATAAACTTAAATTCTAAACATAATTATCTCATTTGTTTATGACTAAGCATTTTCATCTTCTATCTAATCAGGTAAAACTGAGAATATGTCATTACAAATTATAATCAAAATTAAGATAATTAAGACAGTAAAAATAAAATACCTAGGTTAGGTTAGATAAACTATTGGGCCGAAAGTCCGACACTAACGCCAGTGACACGGAACTAAACGAGCTTAAACGTTTTTCGCTGTAGTAATTATGTTGCATCCGTGAATAAATATCGTTAGAGATAAACAATTATCTGGATAAACAATATTTTCTTAGACGATTAGATTGTATTGTTAAAATGGAATTCGTCAGGTAAAATCGATTAAACTGTTTTAATATCTTTTATTTGACCATTTTTATCTAGTATGGAGATTTAAATCTGAGTAAATGGTTGTTACGGAGGGAAAAATTGAGTATTTCATAAGCTCTCTCTGGAGAAAAACAAATTTTATCAGATTAACTGATAATCATTGGAGACAAATATGTCGGCAGTCAAGTTAAATCTGCTTAATGTATTGTATTTGAAAACAAACGTTGGAAATGCTTGAAATAATTGGTTATCTTACTAGCTAGAAGCGAAACTATAAGACTTAGCGATTAATGGGTTTTCGCAGACGAAAGAATACAACATTTTAAGTACTTTGGCATTCATAAGTCATTTTCGACAAAATTTCGATTTAATTGGTTTTCGTTGTATGGCGGCGAAATGATCTAATAAGATTGAGATACATAATTAATATAGTTATACAATTCCAGATGTATAAAATAGCCAAGAAAACAAATAACAGGAGCTGGAAATATTTTAAAGTGTTCGACAAACATTTAGGGAAAAATGAAATATTAGACAAATATGAATCATGTAAGTATGCACTCTAATAAGAATCCAAGTAATGATAACAACCGCTCCATCCAGAGAGGGAGCAGTCATTGGATGATTTCCCAGCCTTAAAAAAAAAAGTAATGATAACAAAACGAAGTACTTCATCCTATTATTAAATTAAACTCCAATGCACCAGAAGCTCTTAAAAAAGTTGTAGAGATGAACAATCTCTATTCTCTACAACTTTTTTGAGAGATGGTTAGACTCTACAACTTTTAGGATGGAGAAATGGAAAATGAGATGTGTGAAAACTGGATTTCAGAGAAATAGAGAAATTTATTATGCAGTTTTAGTTTTTTTATAATTGTCTTCTTATAGGGAATGACGAATGGCGACAAAAATTAATTTCCTGTGTGTCAGAAGCTAAAGAAAAGAAACAAGAGCCACACACCATGTGGAGGTAATATAAGATACAACAACAGCAACAACTACAACAACACACTACACCACATGTAACAACACACACAACAACTTTAACACTAAACCTACTTGTCTTTAAGAATATAACAATAGGTACATAACCACTTCGTAATTTTGCTTTTGCTTTGCTAATAATAACAACTTTTAAATAAAATTAGTGATAAGATAATATTTGCATGATGTTAATATTGATAGAGCTACTAAATATACAGTGTGTTAGGTTAAAAAAGGGACTATACTTTCAGGGGGTACTATACTCAATGATATTACTATAGGTACTCATGAAAATGAACAACTTTAACTAGAGAACTATACCTGAACTCACGAAAAAAAATCAGCTGTTCAGTACATTTATGTTCGCATAATTAGTCAAAATGTATGTAACAGCTGATACTTTTTTTTCACATTTCAGAGTTGGTCCCATGGACAAAGTTGTTGATTTTCATGATTACTATACAACCTGAAAGTATTTCCCTTGTTTAACCTAACATGCTGTATACTGTAGTAATGCCTTAGTGAGAATGCTTTTGCTGTTTCACACACTAGAAAGACTTGTCTACGTGATGTTGTCGTCTAGACAAAACACTGATAAAAAGCTGTGTAATTCTTGGTTGTGTTATCTCGGTATGATTATTTCAGATCAGTTGAAAAAGCCATGCGAAGTCAGGATCTGCCCTTAGACTGCTGCGTTCAAGACATGAAAGGATTGTGGCACCATATTAGAACTACTTTCAATGTAAGTGGCCTGAAGCCTGCCTGAATGAAGAATGAACCTGATTCACATACTGAACATTCATTATGATTAATGACTTTTTACTCATTATTTGAGTAAGCTTAAATCAATCCATCGTTTTTAGTAGCGAAAAATATTTTTATGTTTCTATAAAAAGGTTTGTCGTAATGTGCCTACTCTATGTTTTAACTTGTTGCAGAGAAAACATCGAATGAAAATAAAGAAGGGCTCAGAGCAAAGCGATTGGCCGCTATACGATGCCATGTTGTGTTACAATCAGAAGTATGAACCTGATAATTTGGCCGCCCTAGATGCACAGGCTCCCTGCGGCTATAGGATAAAAGGCTCTTCCAGATATTCCAAGCACAGCAAAAAGAAAAGTGACAAGAATGATGACGAAAATGAAAATGAATTTCATTGTGAGTGTTTATTTTATTTTGTAATAAAGTACCACTTCCATTTTACTTACCATTTTAATGGTCTTAAATTTCATAGACTGTCGCTAAAATAGATCGAAAGCATACAGTCTATGCTATCAAGTATCCGAAAACCCAACTTATATTAATGTTTTATTTGTTGAAAGATTTCCAGGAATTTTACAAATAAAAAATCCAAAGGAAAATCTCGGCAATGCCTCACAAAGATTCGAGTTGAAGTACTAAGAATTTTTTATTACCTGCAGGGTCTAAAGATATCACGGAAACGTTCATTCAGATCAGGTTGCAGCACGACTGGCTGTTTAGACAGAAGAAATGGGCGTGGAAGTAAGATAATCATTTAACACTACCATCGATCGATCTTATTTGTCAATATCTTTGTAATCCTTTGGGAAAGTACTAATCTCATTGAATACTTGTACCATTCCTGTCCGGTGAATATAAAAAAATAACGGCAAAAAAATATACAAGTAGTAGAATATTACAGCTATATTTCTAAAATTACTTCTATACACACGTGGACAGAACATTGGTCCTTGAGGGACACCTACTCTAATGGCGTGAGAGACACGTAATTGCTGCCTCAAAACTTCAACGGGAGGTTTTTTTCGGCCAAATATTTGTAATAGCAGACTCAAGCCGGTATCATGTTCTAATGTAATATGTTTTAAACAGTACGTTATCGCGCTTAACTTTGTCAAAAGCTTTGGACACGTCAGTATAAAAGCATTTTAGGTACAGACGCCAGCACATCAAGCTATCCCTAACTGTCAAATTTTCTCAATTAAAAATGAACCTTATGTCTTTGCAATAAAGTTGAAATACTATCAAAGAAATTTGACAGATTGTGGTAACATGATGTGCTCTGTACTTGTTGATTGCCTGACCGACGAACTGTGATATTTGTAACAACCGATTTATTCAAAATATACAATGCAGTTTAATCGTTTTAATCATTGTATCTTTGTGTAAACTAGTTAATTAAAAACACATTTTTGTTTAAAAATATGACAGCAAATTGATCAATATAATATTTCACTGATGTTTTATGTTTATGTATAGTCTTACAAAAATAGTAGTATGTTATAATATTTTTTTTCTTATTACTAATAGCGAGATGGTAAAGATCATGATAGAAGAATACGGATTTCCCAAAACGTTAACATCAAGGGAATTGGGAAGGAAATGGGCGGCAACGTTTTCAGTAAGTGGTCTTCTGTATACTATTCTAAAGTCACCGGACGTGAAAATGACACATCTTGACTTAGAAAGAGACTGCCACACAGATATGTGTGTGAAAGAGACGACGCTCTACATGAGCTACTACGCTTTTCTCAAAACTAGATGTGTCTTAATGAATCCTTGTTACATAGAATATTAAATACAAAATTATAGATTTTTCCACAATTCCTTTCCAGTAGAGTATAATCTTTTCTTTTTCTACCAGGAGTATCAGAAAGCGAAGGCAACAAACAATCGAACATGGGTGTACCACAAATTGTTCGAACTGTATTTGGGTGAATCATCCACTCACAGTCTGAATCCTTTAGTTGACTGTAAGTATCAATAACACTTCGTCTTGGCGAGTTACATTTACTTTTGATGCTTGACTTTAAACATCAAGCTGTTATTTTAGTAACGGTTCATTTTTTCGAGAATTCTCGTAATGTTTAATTTAAACTCTAATTTAATACATAATTCCCAATTACTGCTATCAGTCTTGGTCTTCAATTTTCATCAATCAATTCATTCTGAGTCCGAGATCTTTAAACGTTACCTAGCACGTTCTTTGTGTCAGCGTTATTCCTGTCACTGTCGCACAACTGTCAAATCACAAGTCCCAGATAGAGGCGGCAAAATGTCTTATGTCGAAGTACACGCTAAGTAACGTTTATAGATTTCGGCAAAAGTTTCTTGCACTTTTATAACTGCCGCCTCTATCTGGGACTTGTAATTTCACAGTTGTATAAACATGAATGTAAGGGCCTATATACACGTCGATTTATTTACGCGCCGTCGACGCGCGTTCCATAAAATCCGCGTTGTCGGCGCGTTTTCTTCCTTACTAAACTTTGGAAATATGCACAAGATACGCGTCGTTGCGGTCGGGATAAATCGCCGTGTCCATAGGCTCTTATGTTATTAAGTATTTCTTATGTTTGCTAAAGGGCAGGAAGAATGGGTATTCAACTTCATCAGCGCACGCACAGATCTAGAGGATACATTTAAGACATTCAAGGACCCACTCGGTGGATGGCGGTATGTAACATGATATAATCATTTCCAACAAATGGTTGTAATTGTAAATAAGTCATTTATAATATTTGTTTTAATTTTTTTATTTAGCGAGGTCGAAAAGAATTTACGAAGTATCGGAATACCACTTGAGCACAGTTTGTTAGACCTGCAAGAGATCTGGAATCATTTGTTAAAAACATTTAGGGTAACGTTCTTTGTTCATTTAGAAGATGTTATAATTGTGTAAAACAACTCAGTAAATATACAATAATATTTTTTTCTTTGTAGTGGAAAACGAAATTCGCTAATAAAGGCATTTTAAATGAGCAATGGCCTTACTTTGAGGCTATGGGCCGTTATTCCGAAATTCAAGAAAAGAACGCAATCAAAAAACAAAAGATCAAAGAAATACAAGAGAATAATGATCATTACGCTGACGTTACAAACGATGACGATTACGAAGATGACATGAAGTTAATGGACCTGAAACATAGGTTAGAACTTCAAATGAAACCGAAGTCTGAAGTGGAAGATTCTGATAGATGCAGATCATGCTCGAATCTATCAGCTTGTGTGGATATATTTGAACAAAAAGATGGCGATGAATTTGATGTGGCTTATAAGCTAAAACTTATCGGCGGGGTTGAGGTAAGATATCTACTAAATAAAGTTTATATTCTATTATGCTAAAACAATGTAGTACTTATTGCTTAGTATTTTTCGTAGGTGGAGAAAACTGACAACTTACCTACACACATATGTGAGACTTGCCTTCAAGAATTAGAAAATGCTTACAAATTCAGACGGAAATGTCAGGATGTCGATAAAATGTTCCGTTGTTCACCGCGACATATTAAAGTAGAAGTTATCGATAAACACGATCAGAACGAAGCACCATTCGACGCCACTAGAGACGACGATAGTCAAGATACAGGTGAATTAGTAATAGTTGAAGACGAAGAAGGTGAAACAGTTGAAGCAAATCAAGATAATGATACGAAACCCATAGTAAAGAAAGAGAGAGTTATGAGAAAGCAGAAAAAAGGTCGAAGACCAAAATACAACTACTGGAAAATTTGCGAAGTATGCGGGAAACATACGAGAAACCTCGTGAGTCACTTAGACACGCACTCGACCGACAAACTTTACTCATGTGACGTGTGCGACAAAAAGTTCAAATTCAAAAGTGGTTTGATTATACACAAAGCCATCCACGATCCTACGCCAAGAAAGACTTGTGAGGTTTGCGGAAAGACTTTTCATATATTGGCTCAGTACAGAAGACATTTTGTCTATCATGCCAACGAGAGAAAGTATGGTTGTGAAACATGTGGAAAAAGATTTAATACTTTAGATATATTAAGGGTTCATCATAGAACGCATACAGATGAAAGACCCTTCACTTGTCAAGAGTGTGGTAAAACGTTTAGAACGGCCGGCTGCGTCAGTAGACATAAGAGAATAGTACATAGAAATGTTAAAAAAGTGCAATAAAATCTATATGGGAAGAGGCCTTGATAGTTTGATTCTATTTTCCGACCTTTTATTGATAATTATTGCTTTTAAATTCTCAGATATAATGTGCATCGTAGTTTCCTTGAAATTACTTCGCTTCTGACACGTATTTATAAAATGTACACTAAATAAGAAGATGATATTGGTATCTTGCGAGGTAATAAATCTGAAACATAACTGGGCTAAAAAAATATAAGCGCATACTTCAAAGGCTGCGCTGGCGCCAACACTTATGTTGACTTAACCGAAATTAAGAGAGCAATGTCTTTGCGGTCTTGGCTTATTAATCACTGTTTGTGATAGTCTCATCAACAGAAGTGATTTACTTGAACAAATTATTTGTTGAGAACTATAAAGAGGCTTTACTTGTGATTAATAAACTGTCTGTATCTGCACCTACACTTACCGATAGTGTCCAAAAATACAAGCCTCTCAACCCTTGGAATGTTGATCGAAATAATACATCAATAAGTGATTATAAGCAGGCGCATTGGGCATTGACGGGCCTACACCGGCGCCGGCGCAGCTCTATAAAGTTCATCGTCAGTTCGCAGCAGACACCGCGCGCGGACGCCGTCTCGCACTCGAGCTAATTTAGAATCTTCGCCGCGCACGTCAGTGCTACACTAAAACGAACAAAGGGTGCTTCCTAGTTTAATTTAGAATTAAAAGGGCGACATGACGATATACAGCCCGGTAAGTTGTTTTTTCTTTTATTTTATGTGTTGTCTTTTTAGTCAAGATGAGATTATAATAACCATTTACTCGAACGTGTCGTATATGATTACCATTTTAATGAGATGCTATAATAAAATGTAACAGTGCGGATAGTCTTTCATAGGCATCGGTTAATTAACTACATTCTTTCTTCCATGTTTGGAAATATTTTCTTAAGACTTCCTACATTGTGAGGCTTTATTTTAGTTCAAGATATCCGGTAAACTTAACAGAGGATTAAATATTTCAAATTATTTTGCCAACTGCAACATCATGTTTGAGTATTTTATATTCAAGTTGTCATCCTATTATATGCCACGGAAACCAAGAATTAGCTGAGGAACTAAAATTACGTAAGAAAGTTCAGTAGGAGCTTGACCTAAGTATAGGACTTTAAACATTATCTAGGATAGAATGCTACAATGCCTGGGTTTTTGTTAATATTTAGCAACCTACATGGTAATGAGTAATGAGAATGTTCTTAAATTACTCAAAGAGGGATACAAATGCAAATATAATATAATACAAATAAAATAGGCAATACTGATTATGTTAAATTAATCAGAATCTGACATTCGGGTCAATGGAATAGAGTCGCACATTATTGGAGCAAAGACTCGCTTATCAATGTAATTACTAGAAAAACAACAAATGATTGTAGGTGTATTCATACATAACATTAATATTAACAACATAACTTTATTCTCGATAATTTTCTGCGTATGATTGTTTCCACCAAACGCTTGTGACATTATTGCCCAGTAGCCATCAATACGAAAGTTTATTGCCCTAAGGTGTTGCTTTTCGCACGTTCTCAAGCACGTTTTGCGCACGCGCATACTTAACGAGCAGTAAGTTGATTTTGCGACAACGATAATTGGACCGAATATGGTGTTTTGTTGCTTTAAGTATTTCTTTATGGGTCTGTCCCGTTTGTTAGTAAACTCTGATTTAGCAATATGACCAAGGCGTTGAGTTTCAAAGTGCGCGGTTCGAGGCAGTTGTTTTTGTTAGATAAAGTTTTGTATCAATAACACAAACTGAATCGAGTTGTATTTAACTTAATAAGTAGGTACCTATCTTGGGAACTTCTCTTCTAAACAAAAAATAATAGGTAGGTATATCGTTTATGTTTACAAAAAATAAGCGGATAAATGGGCAGTTTAGGCAATAAATGATACGAAAGTCCGGTATGGATGGATTTTTCCAAATCACTCGTCTAAAGGCGCAGATAGCCGCAATGCAATCTTAGTACAATTTCCATGAAGTTGTCGTAGTAGGTAATTGTTCAACTAGAGCCGCGTTGCAACTGTCTTTTTTTTGAGGGTGGGAAATCATTCAATGACTTCTCCCGCTCTGGGTGGAGTAGAAGGGAGTGTCAGACTTTTACTGACTAAAGCCCATCCATGTTCCTTCGTACAATCCTGCTTAGTCGCGCCCGTCTGTGTGAGCCTTAAAGCGAAACTAGAAGTAACTGCTAATCACCTTAGTTAAATATAAGAATAGGTGTTACAGTTACAAAGATGCGCCGCGGTGAATGTGTCACACATTAGATACAAGTTGCTACACTGGAGAACTGGAAAGTGGAAACAAGGTGTTAAGGAAAAAATAAATCAACGGGATTGTCCGAAAGGGATACCGCTGCCCCGGAACACAAAAAAAGGGCTTAGGAGGGAACATGGATCGGTTTTAGCCAGTAAGAATCTGACCCTCCCTTCCGCTCCACCCAGAGCAAGAGAGGTCATTTGATGATTTTTCACCCCCAAAAAAACAAAGAACTATTAAAAAACAAATGACTGTAAAAAAGCCCGTATCTACTTTTGAACAGTAATTTGTTTTCATAAAAAATCATTTCATGTCGCCTCTCTGTTTACATCCACCTTGTCGAACTATTATTTTGCCAACGTTACCTCCTGTGATATATACAACCCTCCGAGCTCATAAAGGTGTAAAAATGACTTTTTACAATGTCAAAGTCATTCCGGAACCTTTATGAGCTCGGAGGGTTGTATTAATGATTTTGATGATTATAATTCTGTAACTACATACGTCTTACAGCCGCGAATCAAATGTTCATCAACATACAACCTATCACTGGCCTGCAAATTGCAAAAAACTTAAGAAAATTTGAATTTCGCGGGCTGGTTGGAGGATTCACCTTAACCTATGCGAGAACTGTAAATCTAAAATGTTAAAATATTCTCATTATGAATCTGACTTTTATTTCTACACTGGCAATTTTACCTACTACCTAGTCATTTTCAGCGGGAAACGAACATCAGACTAAACTGTCAAAAGCCTGTGACAAATAGGTATTGCTGTCTGCTGTCACAGCTATGCTGGTCGGCAGGACAGGCCAATGAGTTATATAGCTCGTTGAAAGCTTTGTCCGTCTGTATGAGTTGCCTGGATCCCGGCCAAGGTCTCACGCCGTTTCAGAGCTTAGACTCCTTTCGCTTTGTGACATGTTTACTCTATATTAGGATTAGGTACCTACGTAAATACTTGTAGTTGTAGGTACGTTTGTGATTTTGGCTAGCTTTGGATTTGTATTTTTCCCGCGATTTTTCGCATCCCAATTATAGTCCATTAAGTAAAAAAAAGGTTTTGCAAGGTCGAAGTTACGGGGTCAATGACTCATAACCAATTTTTTTTACACAAAAATAAAATAGGTAGGTATTAATTTGGGGACCGCACAAACATTAACTTAGCCATGGTTTTAATGTTATTTGGTTATTTTCGTTAGCCAGATGTAGGGAATAATTTAACCTTCCTCCATTCACTTCTCAGGACTCAGTAGTCCGCCAAAAAAAGTGATTGCCTTTAAATTAACGTGAAAGTGACTTATTTTAATTCAATAAGAAATAGAAGCGTATCGTTAGCTGTTTTTACACACTTTATATTAGCTTCACCTGTATGTTTGTTTGTATGTTTATATGTTTGTAACATTGTAACAGACTCCTTTGGGCGCGATTTTGACCCACTTTTAACGGCCAGATTTCGTTCAAACTTTGTAGATTTATCGAGGACCGATGACAATGCATTAATTTAATAAAATTATTCCATTGTTCAATTTGCAAAATACACACATCAAAAGTGTCTAGGGATCAACATATATTTTTGCAATAACTTTTCTCTTGATTGATATTAATTTAAATTTTCTTTAAGGATTCATCAAATAAAGTGTTTTCGTTTGTCACAGTAACGATAAACCAAGTCACCTTTAATAATAATAATAATAATAATTTTATTATCAGACTACAGAGAGGTCCACTTTGTTAGTAACAATATAACTTAGCCTATATTAGTACTTAATAACTAAAAGGGATCGAGTGCGATTAGTAAGCGCCCACACTAGCGGGCTGTCTGCCCGGGCGGCTATTGATTGCAGGATAGTGTTGGGACTGCCACGCAACCTGCGGAGTAGTGAGGCAGATTTCTTACGCCACAACGCGTCAAAGCTGTCAGTGTGTGCGTCGGCAAACATTGTCGAGGCACTGCAGTAGCGTGGCAATCGCAACAATACCCTGAACGCATTATTATATTGGATACGCAGAGCATTATAAGCCTTTTGAGTATAATTGAACCACAGGGCTCCCGAGTACAGCGATGTGCAGTATGCCTTAAAAAGGACAATTTTAATTGCGGCTGTACATCGAGAGAACCTTTGCATTAATAAAGAAATTTGCCATTTTCCTAATAAAGGGATTTTTGACATTTGAACCACTAACATTAAAGTTCGAAAAAAAGACTGAAATAACAGTTTTCTTTAAAATTTTATTGGGTAACTTAAACAATTAATAATCCGTGTTTCTACCGCGAACACTAACAACACAAGAACATCGGTTTGGCATACTCAAAATGAGTTCATCCAAATCACGCTGTGGAATGGCCGCCCATGTTCGTTGCAACAACAAAAAAAGGTCTTCTTGCAACTGGATACCCTCCATATTCGGCAGAGCTCTTCTCTGTAGCATATCCCATGCATGCTCAATCGGGTTCAAGTCTGGCGACTGAGCAGGCCAGGGCAGGACATTGATGTTAGCTGCGGCGAGAGTCTGTCTTACAACTCTTGCGGTGTGCGGTCGTGCATTATCATGCATTAACTGAAATAAGGGACCGATTTGCACTTGTAGAGGAACGATGACGTCAGATACAATCGTCTCAGCATAAATTTGAGCGTTGAGGTTGCCTCTGATCCAAATCAACTCAGTTCTTCCGCCGATCCAAATACCCGCCCATACCATGATGGTTCCACCACTATAAGGATGGACTTCCTGGCAGGATTTTAATCGCTGTTGGCGTCCAGGGGTTCTCCAGTGTCGTATACGTCTTGTATCCGGTCTCATACCAAAACGAGACTCATCAGAAAAGCACACGAAACGCCATTGTTCTTCTGCCCAATTTCTGTGTTCAAGAGCCCATTGATATCGAATCCTACGATTGTGCATTGCTATAGGTGGTACTCAAATTTATGCTGAGACGATTGTATCTGACGTCATCGTTCCTCTACAAGTGCAAATCGGTCCCTTATTTCAGTTAATGCATGATAATGCACGACCGCACACCGCAAGAGTTGTAAGACAGACTCTCGCCGCAGCTAACATCAATGTCCTGCCCTGGCCTGCTCAGTCGCCAGACTTGAACCCGATTGAGCATGCATGGGATATGCTACAGAGAAGAGCTCTGCCGAATATGGAGGGTATCCAGTTGCAAGAAGACCTTTTTTTGTTGTTGCAACGAACATGGGCGGCCATTCCACAGCGTGATTTGGATGAACTCATTTTGAGTATGCCAAACCGATGTTCTTGTGTTGTTAGTGTTCGCGGTAGAAACACGGATTATTAATTGTTTAAGTTACCCAATAAAATTTTAAAGAAAACTGTTATTTCAGTCTTTTTTTCGAACTTTAATGTTAGTGGTTCAAATGTCAAAAATCCCTTTATTAGGAAAATGGCAAATTTCTTTATTAATGCAAAGGTGACTTGGTTTATCGTTACTGTGACAAACGAAAACACTTTATTTGATGAATCCTTAAAGAAAATTTAAATTAATATCAATCAAGAGAAAAGTTATTGCAAAAATATATGTTGATCCCTAGACACTTTTGATGTGTGTATATATATTTTTTGATTTAATTATATAATTTTCATCTATTATCGATAAGGATGTTAATTTTAAATTCCAACCATTATCTTTAACCGATTTATCTAATAAGGAATTCTTCGAATACCAAAGAGAATTTTTAATTCAACAAATCTTTTTAGTTCGGTTTTCTATATAGGTAAGCGTGTTTTTTAGTTTTTTTTTACTATTATTTTTAAGTTGACGAATCAAATGCTATCATTTATTAAAAATTATGTATCTAAGGGGTAATAGGAGATTGACGTTTCCATCAACGACATCATTTACACTATCGCTAAAACTACAATTACACGAGCCATCATCACTTCATCAGGTCATGATCAACACGATACTACAATATCTATATCTAATTCATCCGAGCTTCTCTAACAACTAGCCAGTTCATATTTTGCTCCATGGTTCATATACACTTATTTGCAAGTTCGTAAGACCAGTATTATGATTTGATATGATTATAACATGAAATTCTGCCCATACCGGAGGAAGTTTGAAGAATAAGGATAAAGCCAGTAGTAAAATTAAATGCGATGCAATTATCTATATCTATACATATAATAAAACAGTAAAAAAACTGTGTCTGTACATTGAATATATTAAAAAAAAATAATTGAGGGGGGTTTAGAAACAGTAATAGAGCACGAATCCTAAAAAAAAAATTTGTCTGTTTGTTTGTACACGCTAATCTTCGGAACTACTGGACGGATTGGAATGATTTTTTTTTTGTTGTATAGGTATTAAGTCTAGGCAACATATAGGCTATAATTTATCTTGGAAACTTGAACACCTGATGCAGAACCGCAACAGACCAGCTAAACTATAAGAGATACAAAAATGATACTTTAGCAAAAATTGTTCTACGTGATTAGCATTTTCTGCTGAGAGAATAAATTTGAAGATCTGGAACACCTGATGTGGAACTCCAGGAGCCCAGCTACACTGTAACATATATAGGAATGACGTCTTAGCAAAAGATGTTCGGTCTGATGGGCATTTCCTGTTGACTTACAAAAATAAAAGATCTGGAACACCTGTTGTGGAACTCCAAGAGCCTAGCTACACCATAACACATATAAGAATGACGTCTTAGCGAAAGTTATTCAGCCTGATGAGCACTCTCTGTTGACGTATAAAAATTGAAGATCTGGAACACCTGTTGTGGAACTCCAAGAGCCTAGCTACACCATAACACATATAGGAATAACGTCTTAGCACAAGTTGTTCAATCTGATGAGCACTCTCTGTTGACTTATAAAAATCGAAGATCTGGAACACCTGTTGTGGAACTCCAAGAGCCTAGCTACACTATAACATATATAGGAATGACGTCTTAGCAAAAGTTGTTCGGTCTGATGGGCATTTCCTGTTGACTTACAAAAATCGAAGATCTGGAACACCTATTGTGGAACTCCAAGAGCCTAGCTACACCATAACACATATAAGAATGACGTCTTAGCGAAAGTTATTCAGCCTGATGAGCACTCTCTGTTGACGTATAAAAATTGAAGATCTGGAACACCTGTTGTGGAACTCCAGGAGCCTAGCTACACCATAACACATATAAGAATGACGTCTTAGCGAAAGTTGTTCAGCCTGATGAGCACTCTCTGTTGACGTATAAAAATTGAAAATCTGGAACACCTGTTGTGGTACTCCAAGAGCCTAGCTACACCATAACACATATAGGAATAACGTCTTAGCACAAGTTGTACAATCTGATGAGCACTCTCTGTTGACTTATAAAAATTGAAGATCAGAAACATCTGATGTGGAAATCAAAGCTATCACTAATTTTACTGTGTAATTATAAAATAACATAAACTGGGAGTACCTGCACGCGGTGAAGGCGGTAACAGTTTAGGACTGATTTTCGATGACGATGGTATATCATTGAAAATTTGACTCTACTGGCCAAAACTCCTATATATATTTTTTTATTTTATCGTATGAATATGCATTCGGGCTTATGTTGTTTGAGTGTTTTATTTCCTTTTCTATTTATCTTCGTGACACGGTAGCCTACCCGGTAACGCAGGGGAGCAGTCATTTTAATTTAGATTTTTATTGATCAGGTATCTTCACAATAAAACTATGACCATGCCTAGAAAGAGGTCAAATCTTTCCCAATGTTCCAAGAGAGCTAAAAGATTGAGGATCATAAGATCCCAAGAACCTACCGAAGAGCGTCAGGAGAGACTTGATGCTGTTTGAGAACATTAGGCTGCAACTCGCTCCGTGGAAACCTCTTCGGGTCGCGAAGCACGCCTGCGTTCTCAGCGTATTCATTAGGTCTCTAGAGACCAGTGAAGAATATGATGCGCGACTGACCGCTGATCGTGAACGTCATGTATTGTCTCGCGAGTCAGAGACGTTCACGGAAAGAGAATTACGCTTGAGTTCCAAGCGTATCTACGCATCGACTTCTCGGTCTCTAGAGACAAGTGAGGCACGTGATGTGCGACTGACCGCTGATCGTGAACGTTATATTGTATTGTCTTGTGAGTCGGAGACGTTCACGGATAGAGAATTGTGCTTGAGTTCCAACCGTATCCACGCATTGACTTCTAGGTCTCTAGAGACAAGTGGGGAATATAATAATGCGGTTACCAAAATGAAAACGATGACAAATGGACTGTATGTTTTGGTGGTTGTTGGAATGAAATAAAACTAAAGCTCAGTGTGATAAAAGATTTAAATGGGAAAAATGATAAAAAATAACATAAATGGCGACCCCATTGTCGCTGGCATAAGCAACAGGGTCCGCGTACGAAGTCGCGGGCAGAAGCTAGTGAGTAATAAACTGAGAAAACCGGCTCATGTCTATCGTGTGTTTATGTTTATCTTTATCTATGGTTAATTGCCATACGTTCTTGCATATTTAAGCTGGATTAGCACATCGTAAGTTCATCTGCTTGGTCTTGCGTAACAAGTAGGTACCTACTTATCATAGCCATATTGAGAGATTTTTCTTATCAAGTTAGAATAGGTAGGTATATACCGTCCTAAGTGAGCATTCTTCTTAGCGTGTCGATGGCAATCTATATCTCCTCGGCCCAGAATTCAGCTACGTGTTTAGCGCCATCACTAGCGTCCATCAGTTCCTGTAACGTGCATACGGCAGGACACACAGGACACGAAATTAAGTGTCCCATCGTTTGTGGAACAGCACCACATTTACACTCCAAGGCGGAGCTGTCTATGAATCCCCATATAAGCAGGTTTTTTCTTGGTTTTCCAGTGAGCATTTGTCTAGACTAGTAGGTGAACTACATTATGTCGTCATGTGATGGCTACTAGGGTTACCAACCTTTTTAATCAATTATAATATAAAATAATATAAAAAAACGAATAGACGGCGAAACAATAAAAAACATATATGTTAGATTTGTTTCAAAGCTACTTATTATCTACCTATTTTACATGCATTTTTTGTTAGAGTTATTTAATTATTTTATTGATGTATAACAGATAACAAAAAAAAATATGTCACTCTAATTTCGATTTACAAAAAACCATTCAACTTTATTAAGATTAACAGTAAGTCACTTTTTAGTGAAAATATAGTTATTTCTCGTAATAACTAGGTATATCAAATTTGCCGAGAATTTTCCCAACTATGTTGGAGTCGCCTTCCAGTCTAACCGGATGCAGCTGAATAGCAGTATTTTACATGAAGCAACTGCCAATCCTCCACAACCCAGTAACTGGGTAATACGATACTCTTTGGTAAGACTGGCTGTCAGATTCTCGTAATACCTACCTATATGTTTTTTTTATCAGCATCAAGGACTCTAATATAGTTGACCACCCTAGACGCTACATAGTCCGAAAATATTCTACAAAAATTAGATATTCTAGTACTTACTCACCTATATTCGCTCGTATTATGTTGAGATTTTTGTGTCAACTATAATTTTAGTTTTTCACGCCTTATAGGTTGAAGAACAGATTCCGATGTTTCCCACACGGGTAGTCTATGGCCTGTGGCGTTATTCAGTCGATTCTGTAAACATCTCACCAAATTAGGTGAAGTGAGTTGTCGTTTCACCGGATTGACACTAATGACAACTTTACTTGCCACTGCTACATGTCTTTTTCTTTTCACCTTTTGTGGTGTATTGTTTTTATTCTGGGTGCATCGTCTTCACATTTATAATGTTATAATACATGTATACAAAATATTGTGAAACATTTTAAAAGAGTAACGGTGGAGTGTCTTGCCCATTCTTCTCCACACGAAACTACCTTTTGGAATGGGCGACTAGAATCAATTCTATTTCTTGTTAATTTTGGCGTTCAAAAGTGCCATTCTTGTGCATAGTTGAAATAAATGTTTTGACTTTTGACTTTGACTTTGAGCTCACTTTAAACGCACTTCACCACCTACGTTTTCACGGTGAGATTTTTACAGAATAGCAACACTGTACCTCGGGGCCACGTCCAAATCTGGTACAGGTACTGGGTTAGGAGGACACAGCAAACTATCTGATTGTGGAACATCAAAGGATACTTTTTTATCCTGAAAATACATAGGTACTTTCATATAGCATGGTGAACTTAACCCATTAGATGTTCGCCTACTAAAAACCGATTGCTTATATAAACTCAACGATTTCTACGGTTATATTTATTGTCGTTTCGAGAGAATTTTACTTATGAACCTATGGGGTTCTTAGCTATTGGGTATTTGAAAAGGTAGTCAGGTTACCTACTTTTTATTAACTGTCAAAACGCGGCATTTATTACGTGATTTGTACGAAATATAACAACGTGACGTCACAGATTTTTAGAATCAAGAGAAATACTTATTAGCATCAAATGCAATTCAACAATTATATCTTCGCATGATATTTAATTTATGTACGGTGATGGAAGTTTTTATGACGAGCGGGCTTTTTTCCATGCGACTGATTCAAATAGTCAATTGTTGACAATTGACTATTTGAATCAGTCAGAGCTACGATGTAACGCCAATGTAAGGAGAAGTTGACTTCTCCTTACATTGGCGTTACATCGTAGCTCTTGACGACAACATCAATCAATTCTATTTCAGTTTCATTCATCTCAATGTCAAAACTATTTAACCAATAATCAATATCGATGGCAATCAATAACTTTCACTGGTTACGTCCAACAATTGCCTCATGGCTCACATCAAACGATGAAAAATTATTATTTTATTGACCGGTTACGACATCCCACAGTTATACTGACATGATTGAAGATCTATGACCAAAATGATTAGAGCCCCCATAACGAGTTGAGGTCACAGAATCAAAGGTCTCGAGTAATTGATCTTTCAATAGAAAACTCGAAACAGCTGTTGTCCCTAATCTTTATGCTCGCAACAGGTTCATATTGAGTCCACGCCTCGAATGTATTCATTGAAATGTAATAAACAGACATAGCAATATCGTACCCTTAATGGGTCAAGTTAATGCTAAACAATACCTATTTGCTTTGTAGATAGTTAATTAATGTTGAATTACTGTGTTGACTGCGTCGATTTATCTCTTATTGCTAACGTTGTTTTGCGGACTGTATGTTGTTAGTTAACTTAATGTTATGATGTTTTCCCGTGGGAATACATACATTCTTATTAAATACATTGTAGATACTGTCACGCGGGTGAAGTCGTGGCAGAAAGCTAGTAATAAATTATATAGCCTATGTTACTCAGAAATAAGCTGAGCTTACACTTTTAAAAAGTCATAAATCCAAACTTTTTTTTTTAATTAGAAGTCAGTACCTACTTATATAGTAGGTGCTGACTTCTAATGTAAGTAGGTTTATAATTCAATAATGGTGTTTATTTGACAACTGATTTACGTTTTAATTATTCAGATTAGGCAGTTAACTTTAGATTTCACCTGCAGTTAGGGAAGTGGTCTCGTTAGTGAATAGGTACGTGCTCAGGAATCCATTTCCGTCCATTCATCTCTTAATTTAATAGCCTAGGTCTCGAAGCGTTCGTACGTGCCTATGTATGAACGCAAGTTATAAGTTTTCATCATTGAATTATGCTTAGGTTTTAAAGTGACTCATAAAGAGTGATATTCCCCGGAACACGGCTTTTTTTTTTTTTTAAGGCTGGGAAATCATCCAATGACTGCTCCCGCTCTGGGAGGAGCGGAATGGAGTGTCAGACTCTTACTGACTAAAACCCATCCATGTTCCTTCCGTAGCCCTTTATGTTCCGGGGTAACGGTAACCCTTTCGGACAATCCCGCTTACCAAAGGGAGGCACATGGATAGGTTTTAGTCCGTGAGAGATCACGGGCGTGACACTCCCTTCCGCTTTACCAAGAGTGGGAGGAGCTATTTGATGAATTCCCATCCTTAACATTTGTTCCAAAGCAATTGGCAACAGCCGCAACTTACGAGTTGTAGTTCACAGATTCGAACCCAGATGGCCACTTTACTTCGTGTAAACTATTTCATCACCACTGCTCTCAAAACGGTGAAGGAAAACAAGGTGAGGAAACCGGAAAGTTCTTGCACAAAAATTGTTAAGTACCACAGAACTCCGTCATTTATCTAAAAGTAGCTATTTGGGAAATTAATTTAGTTTTTTTATTTGGAAGAATATACCAATTTGCCAGATAGATCCCATATCAATTTAGTTCAGTTGTGAGTTAGCTTCAATATTACAACGGATTTTTATGATAATACCGCGGTTTGACAATTCATAAAAAGTAACGTTATTGACGACCCTTTCAAATACCCAATTTTGGAAGTCCGATATCTTTGGTTTTGTATTTTCGATTTTTGCCACAGAAAATATAGTAAATTAGGTATCTATTTTTTATTCTGTAGTGTTTCATTTGGAAGTCGGCTGCGTTTTTTTTTAGTGAATGTAAGATACTTAAAGATCATTAGGACACAAGACCTACTACAAGAATAGGTACCTATTATGTACATATTAACATTACCTACTTAGTCTTAACTGTTAAATATTTATTGCTCATTAAGTAAAGTATTTCTATTAGCTAGGCAACAATTTAAATTGTAAATACCTTCTTAATAAAATGTCAAAAGCACATAAACAATTTATTGTAGCCAATAAAATGCTTGACATGGTGAATGGTAGAAGCGGTAAGATTTACTAAAGTGACGTTGGTTATAAATTAATTGGTTAACTGGCTCTCCCATAACTGTCAACGACAAAGGCAATCATGCTGAGCAAAGGAATTGCTGACGGTGTCGTTCCCTATCCCACACCTCCAAAAGGTCAGACTATCTCCAAAAAGTTTGCGGTAGGTATCGCACACTAAGGGGTTGTCCGAAAGGGTTACCGCTACCCCGGAACATAAAGGGCTAAGGAACGAACATGGATGGGTTTAGTCAGTTCGAGTCTTACACTCCCATCCACTCTACCCAGAGCGGGAGGGGTCACTCGATGATTTCCCACACATAAAAAAAAACTGTCGCACACAAGAGCAGAGGACAACGTAAATGAAATTCCTAATTTTATCAATCAACAGTGCGTTCTGAATATGAAATTGTCGATGGTTTCTTGAGTAAGACCTCTTTGCTCTTATATAGCTTTATGAAAGTTCTAAAGAAGATAATTATCTCAATGTAAGTAGGTACCTACTTAGTGTTGAGTAAGCCCTTACAATGCACCCGATGTTAAATCTCAACGGCTCTACAGGTCAGTGCCGGAACTTATTAGCGCCGTATGTGTTCATTCACGAGTTGCATGTACTTACGTTTATAGCATTGTATATTTATAGCACCGCGTGCAGTGACTCCTACATTTTTATAATACAAACTCGTTCTGCGATTTATGAACAACGTAAACTATCTAAAAGTTAATAAGTAATCAATCTGGCTAGCCTTTTCCCACCTATGTTAGGGTCGGCTTCCAATCTAACCGGATGCAGCTGAATACCAGTATTTAACATGGAGCGACTGCCTTCCTCACCTCCACAACCCAGTCAGTAACTGGGTATTATGATACTCCTTGGTAAGACTGGCTGTCAGACTTTCGGGCTTCTGACTACCTGTAACGACTGTCAAAGATCCACGAATGACAGCCTGGACTAACGGCTTAACGTGCTTTCCGAGATATGGAAGAGTCTCGATATGTAAACATGGTCACCCATCCATGGACTAACTTTTAACTTTTAACCAATGAAAACGAACGCGATCAACACGTGGGGCGTCGTGGGGGCTGTCAGTGTCATTATTGTCTTTGGAATATTGGCACTGACAGGTCTTGAACGCGGTTTAGATGTGCTGATCCCGTTCAGTTTCATTGGTGTAATCAGCCCTTAGTCTGGTATGTTAATTCAGATAGGAGTTGGACATGACATATGGTTCATGGTCAACATCAGCACCATGGTTCCCAATATTGTTTCTTCCTAAACTTACCGGTTTAAGGTTTTACGATGCACTGACAGCCATCATAAATATTCAGCTGAACAGTTTTATGGTGCGGTAACAGTTTAACATAACGCCTCCTCGCCTCTTGTAACCGCTAGAAAGTAAATTCACACCTCTATATTTAACTGCTGATGGTGGGAACTGAGATTGTTTCACATTTTGAAGTTTACGGTAACAATCGAGAAATATGTGACAATCCACGCACACTTCTCTCTTCGGGTCCTTTTTTTTTGAGGGTGGGAAATCATCCAATGACTTTTCCCTCTCTGGGTGGAGCGGAAGGGAGTGACAGACGTTTACTGACTAAAACCCATCCATGTTCCGTCCATAGCCCTTTATGTTCCAGGGTAGTGGTAGCTCTTTCGGACAATCCCGCTTACTCTTCGGGTTCTAAAAAATAATTACCTATCTCGAGGAAGGGCTTCAAGTGCTGCAACGACCTCCTGTGTATTTCTTCTCCTCTAGTCACCATTTTATATCAAAATACAACATTTTATAACAAAATGCAAGAACTGCGACAAGTACCAGAGTGGGATGGAAGCAGGGCTTGAAGACGCTATACTACTTGCAATCCTTTATCTATCTCTGTCAGTTATATCGATACGGATTACTCGACCAACATCTTTCCTGTTTCCATAGGTAACAAACGTTCACCTTTACTATTAATAATAATAATAATATCCTGGACATTTCACACAAAGCCATATAGTCCCAAGCTAAGCAACCTAATGCTTGTGTTATGGTAACGAGATGGCTGATAAACTACTTACATTTATTTTTTTTTTTGTAAATACATACATGTATTATAGATAGAAAAACACCCAGACCCGTAACAAATACTTGCAGGTCGTACAAATATTTGTTCCGTGTGGGAATCGAACCCGCGACATGCTGCGCAGCAGTCAATCGCTCAACCACTGCGCCAACCCGCCAACCGTGTCGTCAAAGTATTATTATATTATAAGTGCCAATGAGGAGCTCGTGGCTAAGTAATGAGAGCCGCACTGGTCGATCCATCAGGTTAAGCTACGCTTGCCGGGGTTGACCGTGGATGGGTGGCCATCTTTACATACCGAGACTCAGTCCACCGTGCCTCGGAAAACACGTTTAGCCGTTTGGTCCCGGCTGTCATTTGTGGGCAGTCGTTACGGGTAGAGAACCTGACAGCCAGTCTTACCAAGGGGTATCATATTACCCAGTTACTGGGTTGTGGAGGTCAGATAGGCAGTCGCTCCATGTAAAATACTGGTAATCAGCTGCATCCGGTTAGACTGGTAGTCGACCCCTACATAGTTGGGCTAGGCAGGTTGATTTGATTGTCCCTCTACTATAAAGCAAGCTAGCAACTCGTGGAATAGATAAAGTAAACACGGCGGTAGGCGAGATAGTGTGACGTCATCACCAAAGGGTCACATTATCGCGACCTCACGCTCAATTATTCAGTAGTAAATCATATTTCACACTGCGCCACGGTTACAACGTAGGGCTGAATTTATAGCAGTGTAATTAGACTTTTAACATGGAGTGACCGTGAAGTAGGTATGCAAGTTGTGTAGTCCCTGATTAAGACAGTAGGTTTACGTACGTTCATGCCATAGACATATAAAAAAGGTTCGTTCTTATATATATGGTTCATGCTCTTTTGTTATAAGTACTAAGTAGTTATAGTCACATGATATGGAAAGGAGACCGCGTATCGGCAAGCGTAGTGTCGGGCGCCCCCTTGCTAGATGGACCAATGACCTTATTAAACGTAGCTGGACTGGATACGGAAGGTAGAGAACAGGTGCTGATTGCGTTCAGTTTCATTGTTGAAATTGTCACTTAAAGGTCCGTGTATGCCTGCCGGGTACACTACACTCCCTTCCGCTCTACCTAGAACGGGAGAAGTCATTGGATGATGTTCCACCCTCAAAAAAAAAGGTCCGTCTATCTTCTCGAAGCGAAGATATTATGATCAACACACAACACGACGCTGACCTGCAAATATTGCAAAAACGTCAGAAAACTTGAATTTTGTTGGCTACCTGTAGTTTTCAATACTACTCGTATAATAAGGTCGGTGCATTTATACCGTCAGTCAGTATTGCAATGCATTTGTACATGCTCCGATAGCACGTGTCATCTAATCTAATGCACTCGAGCTGCCTGGCCATCTTGTTTTAGATTTATCTAAGTAAGTAGGTACTATTCATGTTAAACTAGATCAGTGCTTACCAGTTATGTACTGGCTCTTATTTAATCTAAGAACATCCTCTATAACTCTGTCAGCCATTTCCTGAACAACTGATTATAGTACCTATATTCTGAGAACTATCAAACTCAGGTTATTGCTTCAGGTATAAATGATCTATGATAGCCAACTGTCACTTAAAGTAGCATTGGTATTCCTATTGACAGTTCCGCAACATTCATTGCGTTATTTACGTTGTAGACCAGACAACTTTTCGAACATATGAAGCAATGGATTAGCAATGTCCTTGAATATCATTCAGATTTGCAGCTGTCAAAAACAAATCAGAGAAAAAGTTTCAGAATAAAACCACAGACGATATTCTGCAATAAAAGTCTATAATTAATTCCTTTTACGTAATCCACCATAAGCCCAGACATTAACAAATCAAGGAGAGCTGTCAGATCGAAATGATGCGTTGAATAAGCTCCGTACGAAGTGAGCTCATCATAACTCACGCAGTCACGACTAGTTTAGTCATAGTTAATATTCAAGTTAATAAAGTTGGCCCTTGTCCCCAGAGAATATGGTGGTTCGCCGTGGCGCTGCTGTTGTGGGCCCCACACACACACTGTCGAGAATTTACGTAAGTATACCAATTACAGTCGAACAAACTATTTAGTATACAAGCAAGTAATTTGCCACTCTATTGAACAATGTTGTAAGTGTGAAGAGTAAGTTGGTACCTAGCCAATGGGGTATTTGAAAGGGTAGTCAATAACGTTACTTTTTATGAACTGTCAAAACGCGGCATTTGTATGTGATTTGTATGAAATATAACATTTTGACGTCACAGATTTTTAGACTTAAATGGAATACTTATTAGCATTAAATGCAATTTAACAATTATATCGTCGCATTATATTTAATTTCTTCACGGTGATGGAAGTTTTTATGACGAGCGGGCTTTTTTCCATGTGATTTCATATTTTATTTTTGACCGATTCAAATACTCAATTCACCAGTCTCATAAGAAAATTCACGCAAAATTAGTATGACGAATTGTCATGCACGTGTAATACAAACTGCGATCAAACATCGATTGACATTTGATTTATTACTTAACAATCACAGCCGTTTTTACGCACTTGACAATTAATTACATGAACTTTGCGATAATTTCCATTAAAAAACTAGCTAGACTTAAGCGTAAAATATTACGCACACGATAACAATGATATTGGCAATCTAAGTAGAGGGAATATCAATATTTTTGCCTGTATACCATATCGCTTATTCGACTGTATTCTGTAGGTACATTGCAGCTTTGTTACATTTCTATTTGAACCACAACAAAGCCTCCACGGAGCTCGTATTGAATGCAGTATTCATGCGAGGAGGCAGTCGCAATGCAGTGTTGCTGAATTATTTAAAATCAAGCCCACATTAGTTGAGAATGTTGTAAGACAAGCACAAGTACCCGTATCCTTTGTGGTACCTGACAATAAGGATCCTAGATTATATGACTATGTCCAAAAACATTATCTTTGTGATTTTTAACCGACTTCTAAAAAGGAGGAGGTTCTCAATTCGACTGTATATATAATATTTCTTTTTTTTTTATGTTTGTTCGCGCATAACTCCGTTGCTTGCCAACCGATTTGAATTTTTTTTTTTTTTGGAAAGGGTATACTTCCCAAATGATCCCATAAAATTTTTATCGAAATCGGATAAGCGGTTTTTGAAAAATCAACAAAAATCTAAAAAAAATCCTACTTAATATATGTGGACGATGTTCTAATAAGTTCCTGTCACTGTAATTTACATACCAGGTACTTAGTGGGATTAAAATTGGGGGGGGGGGGGTTGTGTAGGTACCACAACTAAAAAGTGAAAAATAATTTTGGTTTCGGAAGTCGGTGTCTTCGGTTTTGTATTTTCATTTTTTGCCACCGACTTCCGAAACCAAAATTATTTTTCACTTTGTAGTGTTTTTTTTGGAAGTCGGTTTTATTTTTGTAAAAAAGTTTTTTTAACCCTATCCGAAAGGTCAATGAAACACAACACATAATTTTTACATGCCGTTAATATTTAGGTGGTCATGCTAAACTGAAAAAGTCGTAAAATTAGCGGACGCGAAACTATTTACGAGGTAATAATCGAAATTTTGCGGAAACCTGACATTTTATTATTTGAACTCGTTTTACACGCTTTTTACTTTGTGTTTAAATACTACCATCAAAACAGGCTGAAAGGTTATTAAATACTTCTAACGTCCCAACTATTCCTAAAAACTTTTAGTGGTTGTATAATTTTTAGGGCCTCATAACAATAATGAACGACACATCAAAATATTCTTTCAATTTCTTTATGGGCCTTTAAAACTCTTACCGCCTTTAGCAATAAGGTTATTTTAAAAGAAACCTCTGTCAATAGAACTAACGAGCGACATAAAATATCAAAAGCAACTTTATACATAGTTTATCGCTATAAAGTTTTATTTTGCAATCTCTTTAAATTCGTATACGGTTGATTGATGTGAACCAATACCAATGAAGCTGGTCATAAATCTTCAAATAAAATTTTAATCTGTCTGTAACTGAAGTGCATCGTCAAATAATGCATGAAAAGCTATAAATCTTCATTAAACGGACCGCTAGGAAGAGACCAAAACTTTAAAGAACTTCTATTTAGGTTCGGATTGATGTTCTATGAATAGAAACTAAATTAGAACTTTATTTATTTAGTGGACATGTAGATTGATCAGTGACTTTTTATGACATTCATTATCGAAGCACGAAATTAGCTGTTCTACCTAAGTAATATAAAGTTTAACTATAGTTCAATATAATTATGCAGAAATAATTTTACACCCGTACCCAAACGAGACAGAATTTTATTGAGGCATTAACAATTACTCGTCGGCCTTTCATCTTTAGTCTATGATGCACAAACTATTGCACACACTGCGTATTGTACTGCCAGCTGAGATACATTAGATATTCTACAGTGCAGTTTAGTAACTAGAACTTAAGCTATTAATAATACACTGAGCCAGTTCTGTTTTCTGCATTTCGTTGTATTTTAGGCGTACGGTTACCTACTTGCCTTAAAATAGCTTCGACTGATCTCGACATGCGTTTTACGGCCTGTGACATAGAGCACTTGTAATTTGAGTGGCTCTTAATTTATTTGTGACTTTGTAGTTTATTATTCTAGCATGTACGTTGTGGGGCTTTTTTCCGCAGGACTAGGCAACAACTGCAGAACCCCATGTACAACAACCTACTTTGATAATATACCTACTTACTCCTTATCTTTGCATACTGAGACCGCCAGAATATAAACAGTGGTATTAGCTTTGACTTATGAGTTGTAGTTCGTGAGTTCGAACCCAGCCAGGCACTTTTTTGTGTATTTCATTTCGTCACCACTGCTCTCAAAACGGTGAAGGCAAACATCGTGATGAAACCGGCATGTCTTAGAACCAAAAATTCGGAAGACATGTGACATGCACCAAACCGTATTAAGCCCGTGTAGTGGATTACTTCCTCTCACAGAAAGAAGGTCTGTGTCCCAGCAGAGGAAACATTATAGGCTGTGAAGCTGAAATTCCACAATTTGATCAAAAATAAAATAAAACAGTGCACACGTCACACGTGCACGGCAGCGTTGAGTGCATAGACCAAGACAGAAGCATGAAGAGCTTCCTGATGTCACAACTCATTCAAATATGGCGGGAGGTGCCTTTAAAAATAATTAAAGTGCACCTTCGTACAGGTCCCTCTTACCTTCCTTTCCCCTAACGGATCAAAATCAACCATCTCTTGTGTACCTCTACCGTAATAGGTGTAGGAGTAACAATCTACAGTCATTTGTCATCGCCCACTTCTTTCTATTGCTCATCCGAATCGGAACAATCGATTTCTAAATGAATCCTTATAAATAGTCCTGTTTATGACAATGACTATCTTCCAAACATAGAGTTTGGGCTCTATAAAATCTTCACGACAAACCGATTAATTAAATTATTAAAATTATGTATCGTGTCACAGAACAATCATTAAATTTCAATTTCAATTGTTTTTACTACTAAGTAGATGACCCGATGAAGTTCGTACTACGTGAGACAATCCTCCTAATTTTTATTTTTCATTTAACAAGAACGTTTTGCGAAAAAAATTATACTCGGACCAGAAGTTACATACATATATTAAGATACCTAGTAAATATGCCAAAATAATTATGTCCGTTTCTCTTACCTATTAAAGAAGTTTACTGTTAGTCATATCCTAAACTTAACTTTCTACAACAGTTTACCCTAGAGATCGTAAAAATTAGTATCTAAATTCTATCAGCAGACTTAACGGTACATATTTGTCCTGAGTGTTTAAACATTTAAAGTGGACACCATATTTCACATGTCGCTATAAATAAGGACTCAGCCTACGCTAACCAGTTAAGCCACATCCACATCCATTTCTTTGTCAGCGAGATGTTTGATCATAGAATTAGAACCTTTTTGTTTGAATCATCATTGTCAAATATCAGTTCATCTACCTCTGCTTAAAATACTTAGGGATAGGCAGAACATCATCTACTTTGTCTCAACTATGTCGAGGTTGGTTTTCAGTCTTACCGGTTGCAGCTGTATTTTAAAGGGATTGGCAGATAGAGATCATATTCTTCAAATCGATAAAAAACAATTTCGTCCATCTGGCACACGCTTTCTTCTTCTTACCGTGTGGTTAGTGACTAACCTGGTGTTAGAGTTTTTATGCTACCCATGGGCCCCTGACTTAGCTTCACATGCTGTTGAGAAACATCTCTCAGACATGCCGGCTTCCTCACGATGTTTTCCTTCACCGATTTTAAGCAAGTGATAATAATACAATACGCGCATGAATCCGTAAAATCACGAGGTGCGTGCCTTGGGTTCGAACTCGAGACCTATAACGACGGTCACACCACAAGGTTATGACAGCCGACACACGCTTTAGGTATGTAGGATTAGTTTTAGAACTGTTGTTACCTAATCGGAATTCAAAATTAATTGCAACAAGCAATTGGGTTTCCCAATTAATTAGGATGCAAATATCTCCCATAAAAATACTAGAAAAATGAAAGGAGCTAAGTTTCTGTCAGTTTTAAGAATCACTGGGAATCGAACCCCGGAAGAAACAATTTGTAAGCCTTGCACTTACCAATTACGCAAATCGGTGTATTTACCCTCTAATACCGGAACAGCTCGCTGTGCCTATTTATAAATAATGTATGTTCTTCGAATCGGAAATCGATTTGTAAATTGTTTAGTTAAATATTTATGTACTGTTTTGCCCACAGCTCACAGTAAGAATCACAGTAGTCAATAATAATATGTATAGTTAACTGCTTATCTTAATATCACCATTTCATCTTTTCCAACATATTCACGTTAAATTATATTTACTAACGATTTTATCAAAGTGTGTTCTGGGTTATCGCGAACTGATTTCAGTTTCAACTCGATAGGGCCATAATCAATAACACTTTGCTCGGACTGGGAATCAACTCCGAACCACTTGTTGAGTAATTGAGGTTGCAACCACTAGACCAAAGGGGAACTCACTGCAACTTTCGCTCCAAGAATAGAAATAGTTATTTGTTATGCAAGCCTGGAAAGTTGATTTTTGGCGCGAGTACTTCTATTGAAACCTGAGTAAGCGAAGGATTCTAGGGTTGAACCATGAGCGAAGCGAGTGGTTCAAATATAGAATCCTGAGCGTAACGAAGGTTTCAAAGGTACGAGACGCAGAAAAGCTTTGCTGCCGAGCGCAACACACAATTTTTCACCTCACTACAGCGAGGAAACTGCTAGGTGCAAGAAAACAGGTGTTTTATGTTGAGTTTTATTTTGTTCGAGCGTCTCAGATACATTGACTCATGTGAAGAAAATAACAGATACTTGGCAATGTATCTTATGAGTTACATAGAATATCTCCAAAGTTAAATACCCTGTATTTTGTTCTATATCCTACTTGTCCTCAAAGGAGAATGAAAGAAAAAAAACTAATTTAATACAAATAACTAACTAATTTAATTTAATACATATTTATTTTTGCCAAGCAAAGGATTAAATAACATATTATATTAGTATTTATTTTATTTAAAAAATTAAACTTAAATTAGGTACTACACAATTGGGTATTTGACAGGGTAGTATTTTTATGGCATATTCAAATGTGACGTCACAGATTTTTTTAATCAAATGGAATACTTATTAGCATTAATTCCAATTTTACAATTATATCCTCGCAAAATATTTAATTTCTGTACTGTGATAGAAGTTTTTAAGGTGAGCGGTATTATTTAATATTTTATTTTAGACCGTGTCATGCATTTTCAGTGGACTGGCAGTCTAAAAAATGATTAAATAGAAAGGTTCGAATTTTAAAAACTCTTTCCACGCTAGAGAGCAAATATCGATTTTCGGCTCAGATTTCGAATGACAAACAGACTCTTTCCGAGCCTGTGAGGTGAAAAAATATTTAAACACCTACAATTTAAAACGCCTAATAAGGCGTGCTACACACTTGTTCAGGTCGGCTTGATTAGGCACAGTTTAGCTACTCTGTCGGGCTGACAATTATACTTACATTCGACCTGTGCCGAACATTGTGTAGCACCCTTTTTTTAAGGATGGAACACCATCGACTTACTCCTCCTGCTCCTGGTTGGAGTGGAAGGGATTGTCAGACTCTTACTGAGTAAAACTGCATCCCACTCCCTTCCTTAGCCCTTTGTGTTCCGGGGCAGGGGCAACCCTTTCGGACAATCCCGCTGACCCAGCAGTGTAGCACGTAGCACCCCTTACATTTAAACTTTTTTTTAGGCACGAAGATATCAGAGAAGCAATGCTGTCTCTAGTCCACATGATTCGCATGTCAGAAGACAAGCTGGAGAGGCATGAGTTCAGAGAGAAGGTTCTCGGTGAACAAGTGAAGAAGATGCTGAACGGCCTTGATAAGAAGCACAGGGCTTTGGAGCCGCTGAAAGGCATGATCTCAAGACTAGATGAGCGGTTATCAAATGTAGAGACTATACTTTTACAGGTTTGTATGATTTAACTGCACCTTCAATGCTAGATTCGAGAAAACTCGGGGATTTCCTCAAAATTCGTGTGTGGTGTGTTCTTAAACGTGTGCTGCGGGCATGCAGAAAGAGCTTTACATATTTTTATCTTCGACAACATGACCATGCCTATGATAACGTACCTATCACTTCTCGCTTTTACGGATTCCCCAAAAAGGCAGAATGTACCTACCCACGCCCACGTTTTGACGCACTCGCAGTCACGCAACTTGGGTGGATTTTACCAAACGAAACTGAACGCGTTAAGGGCTGTCAGTATCATTCCTTTTTTGGAATATTGACCTCGAAAAGTCTTGAACGCGGTTTACATGTGCTAATCGCGTTCAGTGTCATTGGTGAAAGCACTTAGTCGCATTAGTCTTCGGTTTATGAACGCTTAGAAATCTTTTAACACCTTTCATTTGCAGAGAGAAGAACGTGAAAAGACCTCCCAGACCAATATCAATACTGCACTCGAAAATATACAGAAAGCTTTGGTGTCTCTGACGCCGGCGCCGGCGCCCCCTGCAGATTTGGACAACAACCTGACCGCCAATGACGACGTCTTGCAGAGGAGGCTGGACACTACCGACTCTAAAACTGATGCGGTTAAGAAAGAAATTAAAACTTTGAAGAGTAGCTTAAGTCCGATAAGTCCTAAGACTACAACCTAGAATGCAAATGTTACTGTATTGAATAGTCCTTTAACCTATCCTTAACCGTTCTCCCGCTCTGCTCTTATATTTGGGGTGGATCCAGGTCGTATTTTCTCTAATAGCCGACATATCAGAATATTCTTATATCTTGGCCATCTCATCTTTTACACAATCCTTTAATCACGCACTCACTTTTAATATTATCTCCTTTAGTGGCCTTCTTTTCTTCACTACATAGTATAAAGCAAAATCGCTTCCCGCGTCTGTCCTAATGTCTGTATGTATGCTTAGATCTTTAAAACTACACAACGGATTTTGACGCAGTTTTTTATAGATAGTGATTCAAGATGAAGGTTTATATGAATAATAACGAATTGTATTACTACGAATTTAACGGTTCCTTGTCCACTCCTTACACTTCTTACACTTCTCTTTGAAACAAAAATGTTACCTAAGTAATGTTATTATTAACGTGGCAATGCTGCCAGCCTTTTGGGAACTTTTTTTGATACCCTTTGGTTTATTTTTATTTTTTTCCCCTCCCGTTTTTATACTTATATTGTGACTAAATAACTATGTTATTAAGTTGATGCAACTAGCAAAATGAGTCTAAATACTCCTATTTTTCAGGAGTCGCTCCGCTCAGTTTGTTTAAAAGTCGCCTCAAATACGAACGCATTCGAGAAGCACATAAGTAACGCAGAGACGCTGCTTAATAAGTTCGAACTCAAGCTGAATGAGTACAATTTAACTAAGGCCCAGACTGACTTTGTGCCGCAGCTGAACGAAGTGTCACTTGCTGATGAGGCGTGGCATAGCAAAATGACTGAAGGTATAACGGCTAAACTTATAACTACGTTTCACTGCCCTTTCTTGACTGGTTCATTTAATTATCTACTAGCCTAATCACAGCAGTTATTGAATAAAATATCTCAGTCAATAATTAAGTCAGCTTTTAGCTCCATTATTCGTCTTTATTCTAATCGTTTCCTCCTAATGTCTTCCTTGTACTTATGCTGGACCCTTTCCACAGACAAGTTCCACCCGAGATTAATTCACTTTTGAATAATTTATGTCGACATGCATTGTATAAATAATCTACATTAGCATAGAGAATGCGTTTCTCCATAATAAAGTATATTTATTTCCCAGTGATGGAGCGTCAAGAAATAGAAGTAAAGAAGATACAGCGCCTGCTATCTGACGCAGAGAGCATGTGGAAGGACCTGCCAAGACTGGCTGACCTCGTTCGCTCCACCAATCAAACGATAGAGACTGTCAACAACGCCACTGAAACTATACTTATTAACAACGAAATGGGTGAGTTTTATGTCACTAAAATGGTTTGTAACTAGGTATTTTATCTAAATAGAATTAACGACCTCGTCGGGGAAGTACGGCCATGATTATTTTTATTCCCATGCAGCGTTCATGTTTTTAAGGGTCAATCAATCATCCTAGCCTTTCCCCAACTATGTTGGGTCGGCTTCCAGTCTACCCGGATGCAGCGGAATACCAGTATTTTACATGGAGCGACTGCCTATCAGACCTCCACAACCTGGTTAGTAACTGGGTAATACGATACCCCTTGGTAAGACTGGCTGTCTGACTTTCGGGCTTCTGACTACCCGTAACGGCTGTCAAAGATCAACGGCTTAACGTGCTTTTCGAAGCACAGAGGAGTTTCGATATGTAAAGATGGTCACCCATCCACGGACCAACCTCGGCTAGCGTAGCTTAACCTGATGGATCGATACGTGCGGCTGTTATTACTTAGCCACGAGCTCTTCTCATGTTTTTAAGGGTGCCGGTGTATAATAATTTGATACATTAATGCTTTTTATATAAATGTACGTACCTATCTGCAATGCTCTGATATTGCTCGATGTCCATAAAACCTCCAACCATTATCCTTAGATGGAAGCACGTAGAAAGCAAATTAACAAACAAATATTTACTTGACTTACTACCTGCAACGAATGATGACGTCGGCAAACGAAGTATCTTCATGCCACCTTGAAAATACGATGGTAGCTATGCGTCCATTCATCGATTGCTTTGTTTTTACCTAGTCACGGTTCAAATACTTACATTGGGCCATGGATTGAGCTACTTACTTACTTGTTCGAATGTTAAAAGTACTACTTTAGTATGGTACCTACGGTCAGCAAAAAAGAAGAATATTGATATAAAGATGCAACCAAACCGGAGTTCCTTTTTGTGGAGCAACGTTTAGAAATGTTAGTAGGCAAAAAATACATAGCAAAAGCCGCAAAAATTTAAGCAGGTAATTATTGTTATCATGTTGTTAAATGTTGCTCAACAAAAAATAACTTCAGTGTGGATGCACCATACCTAATAGAAGACATAATAATAATAATAGAATATTTAAATTGACCCAACATTCTGAGATATTCTCGAAGGATATCATTTCTATCTTGCTTGTTTTCAGTAGGCCAGTACTATTAGTTAAGTACTCATCGAGTTCGTTTTATTTTATTTAAACATCGGTTTCAAATAACAGTGTGAATAGATTTCTACTGTAGTGATCAGTTTTGATAAAAGTGAAACTGTTCAACCGACTTTCGTTGCTGACTGTACTAATGTCCAACGTTTAAAACATACGTCGTGTAGGTAGTAAAGTAGCAATAACCTTTTATAAATTTTCCAATTAATCAATATTGAAAAGATGATGTTTTTCGTAACTCCACTGGTAATTGGTAGCAATCAATATCCGAGACGCAATTATCGAATGCCGTTTATGAATTACAAAATTTGGTACACGCATCCGACGCGCGACGCTAACTTGACCCAAAGAATTTTAAACTTTATATCAGTTCAAATATCTTACCTTCCTCTTTAATTAGTTGTTTTAAAGCACCGGATCCAATTTGTTTGAACAGAGGATAGATGTAGATGGAATTTAATAACTACAGACGCCACTGGTGACAGCGAAGTCAACCCGGCTACTCATCACCATCATCTGCCTGGCCTTTTCCCTACTATGTTGGGGTCAGCATCCAGTCTAGCCGGATGCGGCTGAATACCAGTATTTTACATGGAGCGACTGCCTGTCTGACCTTCACAACCAAGTACCTGGGTAATACGATACCCCTTGGCAAGACTGGCTGCCAGACTTTCTGAGGCACGGAGGAGTCTCGATGTGTAAAGATGGTCACCCATCCACGGACCAAACCGACGACTGGAAGCGGAAGTTGGAGATTTGGGTGTGGACGCAATTTGGAAGAGCCCTATGTTTAGTCTGAAATCGGTGCAGGAAAATATCGTGAGAAAACCGGTAGATACGTCTGAGAGATATTTCTCAACAGCATGACGTGAACCAAAGTCAGAGGCCCATGGGAAGCATAAAAACTCTAGACACCGGGTTAGTCACTAACCACACGATAAGAGGAAGAAGTCTAATAACCTCTATTGAAGCTCTAACTGGCCTTTTACCTTTTGACCTTTCCCGATTCTTGATTATAACTGCTTCTCATATTTCAGCTGTAACAAAGGTTGTTTCGAAACTGCATGAGATGGGCGACCGTCTGGTGACGACCAACGAGGATGTGCAGCGAAGCCTGACCCAGAGCAACACGATGACAGAACATGCCTACAACGACATCGCCAGGAGCTACGAGACTTTACGAGCTGAGGTGAGCTCACAGATCCTATTCTAAGCTCTATGCCTTCAACACACATATGTGTGTTATGACTTATGTGTTCATGGCAGTGTATGAGTTAAGGTTATGCTAGTGAGTTTAGCACAGAATCATAATCATTAGAATTATTACAAAGCAAGTTGCAAAAAGCGTAAGAAAATTTGAATTTTGCATGTTAAATGTACAGTTTAATCTAAGCTAAGTCAGAGGCCCATGGGCAGCATAAAAACTTTGACACCAGGTTAGTCGCTAACCACACGAGAAAGAAAGAAAGAATGTAGGTACTTAATAGGGAGTGAGCTTCGTGAAAAAGTGCATCGGTTGGCATGGAAGCTCACGATGGCGTCTCAGTATGAAATCTTGATTGATTGGATGAAATGGCCTTTATTAAGAGTCTCGTGTCTGCGTCACAGATCTCTGTGGGTCGAGTGGCAGTTATCCGTGTCGAGTGGGGGTCACGACTCGCGAATATGCCTACGAAAGCACGGTTCGCAGAGCATTATTCTTCGGAAGTCTTAGCGGTCAATGGGGTCATTCACTGACGTCGTATGTAAAAGGGGCGCATCTGAGGAAAGCGAATGGGGAAAATGAGTCTTACGAGATGCGCTTTTTTTGTTTTCTAAGGCATATTTTTCTTTAAATTGTATTTTTCCGACTGTAGCTTACGATGGCAGTCTAACTTTTAAAACTGAACTGCCACTGGTGGGTTACTTTATTGTTTCTTAATCAAAAAATCGCTTTGGGGTACCTAACTTTATAAATATAACATACCTAACACCCGCCCGTTTTACCTTTAACGGGTTGGCACAGGTACAACCATATTTCGTTGTGTAACCAGGCACAATTCTAGATTCTGGTATCCTCGGGGCCGAGTCCCTTTCGCATACTCGGGTCCGCATTCGGACCCAAGGATCAAACTCGCCACATACACTGGAGGTCAATTAAACTATACATTGCAGGTTCAACTGCTATCGAAGAGTGAACAAGTGATCTTAGAGACGGCTGACAACGTGGTAGCCACTAAGAAACGCTTTGAGTATGGCGTCCACCAGATTTTGATAGAGGTCGGCGAACTTATCAGATTACAACATAAGAACATGAACAAGACTGTTAGCGGCAAGTAAGTGCAAGATATACTACTTTTAAAAACTCAGTTTTGGTTAGAAAACTTTCACAGAATGTTTTCAAATGCTAACATTTAAATTAGCTCTGCAAATGTAACAGCTTCTAATAATTACGAATAGGTACACAATAATCCATCTGGGTCCAGATCAAAATATACGGGCCATACGTTTCCAAATTAGGTATCCTTAGCAAAATAAATATTATGTTTCTGAAAATATAGGTAAGTACTTATTCTTTCATCGGAAGTGTTTTATTTTTCACCTCCCAAGCTGGGAAAATTCTGATTATCAATTTAAGTTTGAAAGAATGGCAATGGGTCTATAGTTTTTAATACTGTCCTGGTTGCTTTTCTTCTTTTTTCCATTCTTCTGGCAAAAATTCCTTCGGCAAGAGAACGGTTGTAAATTTTGGCTAAAGGCGCAGACAGTAGGTATAGGTACTGGCACACCGATTAAAAAAATAGGGATGTATTGATTCAGGACCTGCGCCTTTGTTTACAGATATGTCCCTTTGAGTAAACTTTAAATATATTGCAAGATAAGGAGTCGTCGTTGGGTTGATTAGTACCTACTTGGGAATCGTCTTGGTATAGGTACAGACGAAAAGTGAGAAGCAAATAAATTGGCGATATTGGTACCATTTTGACCAAAATCGTACCAATATCGCCAATCTATTTGCTTCTCATGTTAAAAAAAACGTGATGAGGAATGCGTAACTATTTGTAATTGCACCCCGGCTCCATTACACCATTGGCTAGGGCTGCATTCCCGCCTCGAGAGCAATGCCAAACTGCACACTTGCATCATAATGTTCCATTCCTCTATTTCAGATTGGACCACATCGAGACAGCTATAAAGAACAACCAGACCACTGGAATTAACGCGTTAGGAACCCAGATTCAAGCTGAGATATCACAAGTGTGGCGACAGATTGGCATCATGCACCAGCAGATCATGTCAAGCAGCCAGGCCCTGAACAAGCTGTCCGTAAGTGTTTCACTTTCTGCTGGAGTGGCCCAAATGTTGTTTCACCTGCCCCTTGACGATCTGAACAATGTAGTCTAGCGGGCCCGAACTATATAAGATCCCGAGCTGCTGGTGCTTGCGACAATGTTGAAATTTTTCGTACTTTCCTCCCCATATTTCCTTTACGGAGTTCCTAAATCCCTATCTTAGCTGACGTCTCCGTAGGTTCCTTTTTGAGATTTCGTGAACCCTTCGAATGCCATAACGTGGATCCACACGAGACACAATGGCATGTGATTTGAGTCTGTAATTAGACGAGGTGTTCATCCGTGAGTGTATGTATGAATGAGTGATTTTTTACCTGTATGTAAAAGATATCGATATAGTTGATCCGAAGGACTATCTTTTGCAGCAGTAGGTACCTATTTCTCTCACGTCCGAAGTTACACCTGTTATATTCTGTAAAAATCTCACCGTGGTAGGTGTTGTAATTTGTAATCCCTCGTGAAACTAGGGACTAATCCCACAAACAGCTCACTTCAGGTTTTCTCCACTTATGTTTTCGTGGTCAGCTTTTTACAGAACATCACTACAGCTTTGAATATTAATAAGAGATTAGTTCATGTCGTGGTAAAGCCAGGCCACAAGGCAGTAGCGTAACTGACTTGCTTACGTTGCGACGGAACAATATTATGAACAGTCTACCACAAACTGATTCGCGGGTAGCGGCTTTAGGTAGATACCTATAACAAAGTCTTGCGTAGTAGCAGGTAATAGTAGCAGAGGGCTGACTATCCAAGCTGCATAAGTAAATCTGACGACAGCCAACTTCCTCATATTTAAAGTTGTGGTTCAGTTGTTTATGTAGTTAGGTACTTACCGCGCGGTGCTTAGCGTTACAATGTAAACCAGGCTGAACATTTCGTGGGTCTCCAAGGAGTCGAAGCAACGAATGCGTGCTGTGTGGGCTCATTATCTTTTTAATTGATCGCTGTCATTTAAAAAAAAAACTACAACAAATTCAATAAACTTAACAGCTTGTCATTTTTAAAATTGGTATAAAAACTAATTAATTTCTATTGTCAACAGGGATTCTCAGAGGACTACGTGAATGCTAGTACAGAAACATTAGACAAAGTGAAAAAGGAGGTAAGCTATAAGCTAACGACTTTTTTAGCATTGCAATAAGCTGTGAGTTTCATTAAGCCGATTGTATTCGTTCGTTCGTCCCCAGGTGACCAGCATCACGACACGCATCGTGAAGTTGGAAAGCGACCTGAACTTCGTGCTGGGTGAACTGTCAGTAGCCAGTCAGGAGTTCCGACTAATGGCAAAAGGACTAACGGATACTCTAAATAAAGCTAGTAATAAGGGCACCACCGCCGTACCTTTGATTGAAGGTAATTATAGTAATTGCTCCAGTAATCTACTAAGAATGAGGCACGAGTAAATTGTATTTACAAGTGCATTCGAAGTTCCGTAATTATTAATTAACTCAATGATTCCTCGTTAATAAGTTTAATTTAATGTTTGTTTCAGACGCCGGCCCCGGACCGCACAAGATCCCAAGCGAAGAGAAAACAACATAAACAACTGATACCAAATAACATAGATGTAGTTAATTAACAATTAAATATAAGTTCTTACCGCTTAGAGATTTATCGTAAGTTGACTGATGTGAGGTGTTTTGTATGACAATGAAATAAAACACGTGCGATATTAACTTTTGCAAATATTTAATCTCTTTTATAATTGTGGATCTATATATTTATATTGTACAAGTTATATGATACAATGAAATTTTATCGTGACATATCCCAACGTCACATACAAGTGACAATAAAACAACAATTTATACAACTGACGGGGATCCTCTAAGAAAACGTGAACCAATCAACTGTACAATCATAATATTGATATTAATTCATTACTGATCTTAAATAATATACACACAAATTATTTGTCATCCGTTTTTGGTTATTTTTATTAATCCTGAATACAACCTCATTTTCCTATGTGCAATTAATATTTAATTTAACAAATGAATGACGCTTATTAATTTTTTAAATATGTAAATTATTCGATAAAAATCCGTGCCCTTATTTATTGAACAGTTCCATTATATAATATGAACATTGACAACAGAATACATGATACATCAGAGAACAAATAAACACCTGATGCCTACATAATTATTAACGCCGGCTATGTGTCTGATAACGTATACATATTTAATGTATAGCTCATGACTCGGAATGGTGAGTTGGGAGCCCACTTAAAAGGTAAAACACTAGACACATTCGTTGTTAGTGAACAGCCTAACTTGGGACATCTCTAACCTAAGTTATCATGGAACAACAAAACATGCCCCGGGGCAGGAATGCTTAACGACAAACAAAAGGAATGTTAGTTATTACTAGGCGAACCAGTCGCTTCTCGTCTTTGGAAACTTATCTACTAAGTAGGATTTGTTCGGTTTACTATAAATGTAGTATATGCACTTTATTAGTTTTATAATAATTATCATAATGACATTTTAAAAGAAACTTTAAATCGAACATTAAACCAACGTAACGTATAGGCAAATCTTCATGGCAGTGGCATACGTAACACCCATACACGAATAGCACTTGAACATTTTTACATTATGAATGTACATGTACACTATATTAATGCAAAAAATATTTACACTTCCTTAATTAATTATGTGTTAAAAAGCACTTAATAGCCAACCCTTTGCTCACACCCCTGAGTACAACCCAAAAAGTATTAAAAAGCAATTAATAATTATATAATAAGCAGTAAAAACAAACAATATAACTCGCGAAACTAGTAAATCGTTACATAGTACACTGATCATGCATATTAGATAAAAGTTTAATATTGATAACTGATAAACAATATATCCAATCGAAGCATAATTAAGCTTTATAAAGCTGTTATAATTCCAAAAACATGTCCTATGACTATATGATCAAAAAAACTTAAAAAATCGTAAAGTTTAACGTGAATCTATCAAAAGCCCGAATATGAAGGTACAACAAGCTCCCTAAGTGAAGTAAGTCTAAGTAGTCCATAAGATGGGCCGTCTGTCAGCCTCGGACGCGACGGCGGCGACGCGAGACATCCACACTCACTCTGTACAATGCGGTATCAAAACAAGGTGTGCGCGGCGTGACGCGGCGGGTCGCGTGTCGCGTGCCATGTCAACACCGCTTATATTTACTTAACGCAACTGTACCCTATTATTTATAATTTATTAACTCCTAACTAAGTTTCAAGTGTAAAATTGTGCCACACAAGCGATCTCGATGGGACATCTAAAGCCGAACGCAACGAAACGGCCGCAAGCGCGCCGCGGACGCCCGCGCCCGGCGGGCGCCCGGACCGCGTCTACTAGTTCCGCTGTTGATGGAATGTCGAACATGGAATGAATATTATAAATTCCTGTAAAACGACAGGGTTCTCAACCCTGTAAAATGAGTGAATGAATTACATTGTGTAATATCCACTACGACTCGTATCATATAAAACACCCGCTACTGATTACTCCACCTGATAACTATGTATAATATGACTATGCTCAAATTTAGATTCAATTACGAGCCCCTATCGCGATAATTTCATTACTTTATCTAATTTATATAGATGTGGCCGGATATAAAGGTGATGTTTGTATACCCTAATACCGTTCACATTTTTACACAATTCCGACACGTTACGCTAAACTTGTTCTTATGTGATGGAACTTACATAGGAAGACATACAACTATACATAATATACGCCTTTATAGACATCGCTGAAATTATTCGTATCGTTTGAACTTATTTTGTAGTACATTCTGTAATGAAGGAAATTATTGCATCTGTAATATAAGCCTCGTAATAATTATGTCAACGTTGCAACAGACGAGTGGGGTCAGTGGGGGAGCGGAACGGATGGCTGGGGTCAGTGGGGAGCTGGGAGCTGAACGGATGACTGGGGTCAGTGAGGAGCTGGGAGCAGAACGGATGTGAGGGGTCAGTGGGGAGCTGGGAGCGGTATGGATGAGTGGGGTCAGTGGGGAGCTAGGAGCGGATCAGATGGGTGGGGTCAGTGAGTAGCTGGCAGTGGAGTGGATGAGTGGGGTCAGTGGGGAGCTAGGGATCAGATGAGTGGGGTCAGTGGGGAGCTGGGAGCGGAACAAATGAGTAGGGTCAGTGGGGAGCTGGCAGCGGAACGGAACACTTTAGGAGCGCGAGTGCGCCGGCAGCTGTGGTTCAGTCTGTCTGACACGACTCATACCAAATCTCGGAACCGAGTCTGCAAATTATACATGACCACCCCATAAATCCGAGGCACTTACATGATCTTAAGAGTAATGATATACAACTACTAACTAGTGGTACCAAATGTTAGCTCATTGTCATCCCGCGAAGGACCCGTTGATACAACGGGTGTGACACAATTAAAGCTATGGACATGTTCCACGTACTAATCGTTAATAAAGTCTAACCTAACACGGAGAGAGAAGGGAGCTATTGTACACGTACAAAGTACTTAACTATATAAACCTACATTCAGCTCTTAAAACTTACACGAACTGACCGTTAACCAGTGCGATTACATACAAAATTGGTGTCGTAAATGAGTGTCCGAATCCATAAAAATGTCTAATGTGCTGCCATGTTAAAAAATATAGTGTCTCCCAGTGTATGTTGAAAATATTTAAACAAGTGCAGTAGTGAAAAATATTCGATCCATTCCAATCATTACTCCTTATCTCATACTTTGTCCTAACGTAGCAATGGATGGCGAGGATGAGAGTTGGTGTCACATGAAACATGAACCTCTCAACGACCGAACCGAACCTACGAAGCGGAATGTCACAACGTCCACGCGTGATCTATGTACATTATATCGACAAGTTGCAATAACAAAACAACAATTACTTTATGTATACTTTAAAACCATCGCACATAATGTTTATGTACAAGTTCAACGGGTCCAGTAGTACCGACTGAACGTAACATTATTAGGTTTCAGATCGCGCGCCACCTCGCCTCGGGACGCGGCCGTACGAGCCACTCGACGCCGGAGCGCCTTCAATTCCTATAACGCTATATTACAAATAGGAGCTGTACGATACCGTGAGGCGTCCCGCGCGAGGTGACTCGCGAAGCGTTACAAAATATTAATCTTATGTACATATTGTCTTCGAAGATAAGAGTAAGAACTATGTCTATATTAAGTGCGGGATATAAAAGGTGTTGGCGCGGGCTTTACCTCCGCGTGCTTTTGGAGGAGGGGCGCGAGTGAGAGTGTGTGTGGGGGGTCGCGCCCCCCCCCCGCTCCTAACTGGAACACGACGCGGCCGACACGGGCGACAGTGGCGAGTCGCGCGGGCAACCCGACAGCGTCACTACCACCTGCACGGAAACACAACTATTAGGACATGACATGTAGGCACACTTTTACTTAAGAGATAAAGGGCATAATAGTGTTGACTTCGCAGACATATCTGGGCAAGCAAAATTTGGATTTATCGGGACATATATGAAGGGGAGTATTTTACAAAAAAACAACAGATGAGTAAGTAGTAAAAAAAAAATAAAGATAGATTATTTTGCTAATGACCAACTTTTTGACAGAAGTTGTCGAATTCAAAATGGTAACCCTTGCAGGACTACAGTTCTCTTTCTCAATATGAATTTACAGGAATATAATTAATTTATGAAATAGTCAGTCTTACCCAGTAAATGGGTTATGGAGGTCAGTTGGGCTGTTGCTACATGTAAAATACTGGTATTCACCTGCAGCCAGTTAGACTGGAAGCTGACCACAGCATAGTTGGAAAAACACTTTGCAGATGATGATGGCGATTTTCAATAAATGGAATTTGATCTCCTCCTGTTAGTCTAGCAGTGGTAGTCTGAGGACTGGTGAGCGTTTGGCCACAGGTTGGATCCCCAGGTTGGCATTTTTGGATTTACCATTTGGATTTACCATTCCCAGCAGTAGCCCAGTGTCTATATTTGTACTCTAATTATGGCAATACATTTGCCCTCTATTATAAGAGAAATCTCACCATAAGTGAAGTGAAGTGAGTCCAAAGTGATCTGTAGTTGTATTCTGTGCAAATCTCATCATGAAAACTTAGGTGAAGTGAGTCTAAAATGAGCCGTTACTAATGCCAATCTCTTAATATAAGCATTAGCAGAATGACAGTTCACTTCACTCTCACTTACACATTTTTTTTTTTTAAGGCTGGGAAATCATCCAATGACTGCTCCCGCTCTGGGTGGAGCGGAAGGGAGTGTCAGACTCTTACTGACTAAAACCCATCCATGTTCCTTCCGTAGCCCTTTATGTACAGGGGTAGCGGTAACCCTTTCGGACAATCCCGCTTACCTCACTTACACCTAAGTTTTCATGATATTTTACTGAATCAAACAGCTATCAATAATGTCAATGTGGAATGACAGCTCACTTCATGCTTACTTCATAAAAAATTTCATTGGCATTTTTAGAGAATCAACCAGGTGGCCATGAGTGAGGGTTACTTAAAACCTCTGCTTACCCTTCAGGTAATATTATGTGTGGTTATTTATTCATTCTAAATGTTCCTCTAGACCTGTGTTAGCCATTGAAGTTATAAACAAATTACTTCACAATAAATTTGTCTAATTATAGGCAAATCCTGTGAATAAAATTTGTTGTATTACAAAAGTTACCTTTCGGCTGCCAGCGTGATTCCTATGCTCGCAGAGCCAAACCCCTTGCCAGGTTCCAAGGTTTAGTTTCCCGTCTGTGATGGGGATTGTCAGCGACGACCCAAGGAAGCAAGCCTTCACATGGGCAGGCTGTGAGACAAAAACGTCAAACATTATATCCATTCAGTAGTCCATAACTGCATCAGATTTAATAACAGAGGTCATCTCTATGCATGTCTCCCTATTAAATGCCTCAAATGATATAAATAAACCAGACACATACAATATTTTAACCTTTGTAATTTGTAAATAAGACACTACAAGGTTATTGTTGCTTATCAATTAGCCTTTAACATCACATCTTTAGCACTCATATGATTATTAAATTAATACAAGTACAGATGTCTAATTAGAATACATAAAACATTTTCCAGTTTGCAAACATGTGCATGTTTCACACAATTTATGAATAGTCAACAAATGTTAATTACAGAGGTATTCATGTATGTAATATGCCTTAATAGTTGCATTCAAAACATTGTATATTGGCAATTTATGTTTCATTTGCAATAAATAGTAAATTCTGTATGATATAGGCACTGCAGTAAAAGCTGGCAGGTTAGAAGGTTACACTTTACAACCATACTGCACAAACATTAGTAGTTCATTTGTTATCAGATTATCAGCACAAACAAGCTCTCAAAAACAAATGAATATTTCACATTCTATATTCGAATTCGACATGCTGCAGTGTAATGCATGTCTGAAGTCATAGATCAAAATGTTAATGAGTGATTAGCACAACAAACACTCACCATGTCGTCGGGTCCTTCGCACGAGTGTCGATAAGGCAGGCCCTCTGGCACTATTTTGTTGAGCATCATCTCCATATCGTCTCTGACATCAGGGTCCCAACTCTCGTTGAGCGCGAGGCTCGCCGATGTGTGCATAACTGGAAACAACATCCATTGATCAGCTGGCTACCGTGCGTCTATCACGTTTCTAAGATTTCACAACACTTGCTCGTATCACTTCACTATGAACGCACTATAAAATAGCGCGAGAATATACTATGTGGAGTAAATATGACAGTCGGTAAGGATGCAGCATCGGCGGCAAGACAAGAATGCTGTCAAGGCAGCAGATACTCACTCTGGATATGGCAGAGGCCCACAGCGAACTGCGAGAGCTCCGGCACCTGCTTGAGGATCTCCTCAGTGACGAGGTGCACGCCCCGGTGCTGTGGCCTCAAATTCAGCTTCCGTTGAAACCACGCGGATCCGATCTGAATTCCTCGGTTCGAGGCCATGTTTAATTTTTTAAAACGCTACAGAGTGACCGCAAGAACACAAACGATCTTACACAACATCACTTAGAACCACCTTTACATGAATTAATCCACAATTATCATAAAAGATTCATCTTCGATCTTTAAATAGTAATAAATATAACGGAGGTTATAGGACAGATTCGACACCCTATTTTCTGCGGGAAAGTGAAACAGTCTTCAAACGAAAGAGAAAAACGAATAAATGTTGTCAATGTTAAAAATTATTACTGAACCAACACGAATTTCATTCATAAAATTAAGAAGACTGAAAAAAAAATATGGAACTAAAAAATATCGTGATTGAGTCAAATAGTGAAAGCCCTATTTCTTTAGCAGTAGACAGTCCATTTCAATATAGATTAATTTATAAAACTTCTGTACGGGATGAATCGTCGAAACCGTAGTGCATTAGTAATTAACTTTTTTTAACGATTGTTTTCGCATAATATTGAAGACTTACTTCGAATAAAAGTTATATTGTTTTTATTTCTTTCAAATAATTTATATTAAAAAGAGAATTGCCGAATGACGTCGCCGTCTGTCGCACATGAACGATTGCATTTTGTAAATATAGCAACATTCCTTGCTAATAAGGGAACGGCGCGGATATTTGAAATTTTAAGGATGAAAAACCTACTTACTTTTTTATGTTACACTGATAAACACCATATGTAAAATTGTATTATGCCTAACTAATACGGAGATTTTTTTCGCTTACAATCCCTGAAAGTACTTAAATACAATGCTCTTAACAGAGTAGCCAATTATCATACTATGGGAGTGCCGAGGGGTGATATTTCTAGGTGTGGCAAACAACCACTCCTTGGAATGGAAACCATTAGTTCCCACCGTAATCGGAATCATTGCGGACGCGTTCTGGACAATTTTATTCCTATTTTTGAGATAGTCGTTCATTTCTACCAAGACCATGGATCCGCTAATGGACATAATAAACAATTCTGAGGAGCCGGAGTGGCTAGAAAAAAGAATAGCGGGTGACCTGAGACTATGGCAAGTCATGTTTCTGTTTGTGGCTAGCCTTGCTTCTCTTAGTAAGTAAAAAAAGAAGGTACTCATACTACTAACATGTGTAACAATGCAAACCGTGTAATTTGCCTTGTTATATGCAAACTACACGTCGAATTGATAACTTTATTTACGGTTTTTTTTTAGTTGTGATAGTGTGCTGCTGTTTCCGGTTCCGTATTCCTCGAACGAAGCAGCAGATCGAAGCAGACTATCAGAGGCGAAAGATCACTACCAAATTCCGAGCGAAGCTAGAAACTATACAGGACGCAAAGATGGATGCGATGTCGTTAAAAGACGGTATATGACATTCATTATTTTAAATCGGAATAGTAATTTTATTGAATACCTAGATATAGATCATCAACTGCGACTACAAAAGTACAATTAACAAAAGCGGTAAGTATTTAAAAACAGGTATCTGTTACATATTTTTATCATTCCAATGCTGGAAGCCCCCATCATATCCAACTAACCAAACAATCCCATGACAATAATTGACATCCAACTTTCGCGATCCAAAACTAATGTGAATCACTGGTCGTTTGTTCTGTCCAACTGGAGCTCATTGCGCTTTCGGCAGACTTGGGACTGCTCAGTCCCACTTCACCTTAGAGGCTTTTTGATGAGCGTCACAAATTGCTGTTTTGTATCGTATTGTGGTGTTGTGAGTATGGTCTGTTAATTTGACGCATACTGCGCTGCGCAATGCGCTCCATTGCACGTTCTTGGTAAAGCTATAGGTACAGAGATGGGAATTTGAATGTTTGTCAGCCATCTAGTCTGGGATCTATGTTAAAAATAGGTACATACCTAGCTAATTAATTATTCTTGAAATTAAAAATATGCAATTTTGATATTTATTATACATTTTTTTTTATTTCGAAAATGGAAATCTAATCTTTACTGCACATCACTATGGATGATTCGTATATAAACACAAAATGATTGCAATCAAGAAACATTTATAAAACAAAAAGGAAGAGTCTTTTAATTTTATAGTAAACACAAATTAGTCCATTCACCCAACCAGTGACGAATTTCCCAGTGAGCTACATCACATTTTATTTACACTGTAAAATAACTGTACTGTATCTCAAGATAAGATAATAAATACATTCACTCAGTATTGTTCTTGTGTGTTGCAGCCTTGGATTTACTTCACGAGCAGACCAATATTAATATGGAGGGAGAAAATCAGCAAGGATCACAGCCGAGCTCAATTATGTCGCCTCAACAGAGTAAATAGTCTATTTTTTTTTATTCTTTAACATCTACGTACCTATTTCAAATATGGAACATCGCCTCATTCCTTCTCGTGCGTGCGTCTTGATTGTATTCTCAAAGATAAGAGGTCGAATATAAAAAGATCTAATACCGTTGGTCAACACAGATGGCCGGCCAGTGTTACGCTCGTAGATAGAAAATACCTTCTAGAATCTCATAATAATTCCAATATAAGTTATTTATTTCCCCTAGAAATATTAAATTGTTCAACATATTCGTAGCATTTTCTCAACTACGTTGGGGACGGCTTCCAATCTAACCGGATGCAGCTAAACTCCAGTATCTTACAAGGAACGACTGCCTATTTGACCTCGACAACCCAGTAACTAGGCAATACGATACCCCTTGGTAAGACTGGCTGTCAGATTTTCGGGCTTCTGACGACCCGTTACGACTGTCAAAGATGCACAAATGACAGCCGGGACCAACGGCTTAACGTGCTTGCCGAGGCAGTTAATTTAATTATAACATACAAATGGTGTTTTTGTCAGGTTCACTGGATGCGTCATTCCAGCCGGAAGGCGGTCAGAAGCCGGAGCAACAAGCTTCGGGTCTCAGTTTTGTCAAGTTTGCGTCGAAAGTGGCCACACTCTCCAAATTAGGCCAGCCCAAATCACCGACCTCTCCTACGCCCTCCGGCAACGATCACAAAATGGACTTCTAACAGGATATTGGCTGTAGATACAGGCTTTATTAATTATATAACATTTTTGATTGAGATTTAATTGTTAGTGTGCAATATTATACAGCGATTGGTGTATAAAATATTTTAGAGATTATTGTTGATGATGTAATAGGATTTATTCGATGTCTATAAATAAAATAAACTTTAAAATGCAGTAAGTTTTCTTTAATCTAGAAAATAAAAAATACAGTATAAACGGATTTTAAATCACAAGAATAATTACATATTCACAAATAACTTCGGTATTCTGCGCTGTTTACATAATCTCGCATTAAAATTGACAGTAAAAACAATCTTCCAATGTAAGCAATAACTTTAAAGCAACATTTAACTTACACTTTATAATACATAAATAATACATCTTGCAAATAAAAATTACATAAATTCAAGTTAGCTAAGTTTTTTCATTAAATAGTTAATCGTTCTACATACTTGTATTACGTTTCGTCTTAACCATAACAATATATTCAACGTTGCTTTGAGAACCTTCAAGTTAATTTCAGGTCGAATGTCACTAACTTTTCATTTATCTGACTTAGTGAATTATATTAAAATTTTATTGTAATCCCACTGACTCGACACACTTTAGATATCCTAACCTCTCAGTCCATGACTCAATTTAACACTTGACCACAATCTCATCCAAACACAGGTAATTAATTTATCGCATCTTATACACTAGACATCGCACCTACTCGATACTGTACGTTGTTCTATTGTTTCACTCTGATTATAATATACTAGCTCCTTGGTGTTCGCAATATTTTGAGCAATTATTAATAGATGGTGCAAACGTGACACGAACACAATACATACTTGCGTCGAATGAGAAGTGTTTAACTACGGAATGAAACTAACTACAAAATAGACTCAAAATGTGAAATAAATTTTTGCTAGAATGTATTTTATAGAGTTTTTATTCTCTGTCTAAAACTAAAAATGCAATTTGGAATAAAAGAATGTGGTGTGTAATCAATTGAATTGCACTTAAACGTTAGATACATAGTGTATCGTGTTCTAAACTAGCGACTCTATCGGACCGAAGCCCCGACGGCTCCATAAACAGAGCAAACTGAACTCAACTTCATCATAAATAAGGCCCATTATGATTTGTTCATCGAGTTCCGATTGACTATGGAAGAATCTATTGAGAAATACTATACACTTTCACTTACATTATAATTGAATCGGACCTACCTAAAACTGAAACTCTTAATAAAATTATTGTTCGTATATATTGCGTAGCATTAACAAACTAAACATAGGAGCGGCGTAAAATTAATAATTGAATATAATTCGTACGAGTTTTTGTGCATGATACCTGTCTCGATATTTCAGTGATATACATTTTTACAAGTTTGTAATCCGAAACGGTAAGTATAGGCTAGATTTTATAATACACTTGACCCTACGTGAGGATTGGTAATGTCATTACTTACAACATAATTACGGAAGCTACAAGTGCGGATCGCTCCCGGGCACTACGTATACCTAACGCGTAACAATGTAATGAGGGTGTATGCTAAACATTTTAGGAACCCAAGTACGGATGTCGCAGTGCCCCCCTATAAATAGAACTCTCGTAATACTAAAGCATAATTTTGTTATCAACAAGAATTAGGGCAACATTTGACTATAACGCTATGCTTGAAGAGTTGACCATAAATATTTACGACAAATACAATGTGCACATTTCCTCTGCTAATACAAACGTCAATGGGCAGTACACGACACGTTGAGCATAACCGTGTTATTTGGCAAATTTTATTTAATTAGAAATGGCATCAAGATGATTTTAAGGATAAGTACTTTGTGACGTTCGAATGAAACACAAACAGTGTATTTTAATAAATAATTATCTTATATGTCATTTCATTTAAACTTGGATATATGAAATACGCACATAGTCGGAGTTTCTTCGTGGATAACGCGTCCACTCGAATAATATCTCTTATCGAGTGTGATACGGATGACTTACAATGTTGGTATTGTGGGCGGTTTGTGTCTGTAGTGGGCGACTCTCCCGTATGTCGTGTGCTGAGGGGAGATGTTACCGGAGTGGCGGCGTCAGCTGGAGAACGTAACGTGACAGGTGACAGAAGGCTCTGGGGGCCTACGTGCCGCCGGCCCGCCACACTCAGTCCCGCCGCACGAATGTTCTTCCCCTGTTCGGACAAATCATAAACGGGTCAATTTCATTATTTAATAAGTAGTTTACCGTACGTATGGAGTTCATTGGAATATCCAAAGATATCCTTTATGTTGTGAAAGTCTGAATGGAATATCAAAACACTTATCTCCCTACTCGGCCTCGTTGATCTAGGGCCGACGAGTGAATGCAAAGTTAGGGCAGTGTATGGCGACTGCTGAGCGTGGGCCCTGGTTTTGATTTAAGAATGAAAGAAAAATGTGATCTGTGTTGTGGTGTGTTGTTGTGTGTCAGTGTGTGTGTGTGTGTGTTGTGTTGTTGTTTCGTCAAACAGTTCTACCCACGAGAATTTTTCAGTAGCAGCTGGATTTATGTAAAGTTAATGATAATAATCTCGGTCGCCTCTACATATTGGACTTATTATTCATCTGGGAAAATGTACGACACACTTTAGGGGAATGTAACAGGCGTGGTGCTTTATGTTTTAAGGCTGGGAAATCATCCAATGACTGCTCCCGCTCTGGGTGGAGCGGAAGGGAGTGTCAGACTCTTACTGACTAAAACCCATCCAGGTTCCTTCCGTAGCCCTTTATGTTCCGGGGTAGCGGTAACCCTTTCGGACAATCCCGCTTAAACAGGCGTGGTGCTGCCTTCAACCGAAATCAGCGGTAGTTAACACAGCCCTCTCCAATCCGTCTAGCGTTTCCCTTAGCATTCTCAACTCAGGAATACGTCTAGGGTCATATGCCCGGTCCATTCATACTTCATCTTGTAGATAAGTAACAAAAGCAACACTAACGTGATAGTCTTGCGCTCGGTGGGCCGCGAGGTGTTCTGCGGACGCGCCCGGTTGAGCACCTTGAGCAGGTCGCCGGCCTTGGCGCGCATGCGCGAGTGCACGTACACCTTGGAGCACTTGATGTGGTAGTGGAGGTAGTCGCGGAACATGTGCAGCAGGTCGATGGTGTTGTCGCGCGCCGCCGAGCACGTGTGGCGCGGGAATAGCACTGGAACACACACCAATATTTATTCAATAATAATAATATCCTTGGACATTTCACACAACGCCATATCGTCCCAAGCTAAGCAACCTAATGCTTGTGTTATGGTAACGAGATGGCTGATAAACTACATATACTTTTTTTTTTGTAAAAACATACACATTATAGATAGAAAAACTCCCAGACCCGGCACAAATACTTGCAGGTCGTACAAATATTTGTTCCGTGCGGGAATCGAACCCACGACATGCTACGCAGCAGTCAATCGCTCAACCACTGCGCCAACCGTGTCGTCGAATCTACCAACACCACTCGTTTTTATGTCCAGGATATTGTACTATCCATTCCAAGGTTGCCTGGAAGAGATAGCAGAAAGCGATAAGGCCGCCCATTGTATGTTTTGTAATGTTTAATTTTTTTTTTGGAATGTATTTATCTGGTGTACAATAAACATAAAGTATAATAATATGAAAATAAATAATCTGACGAAGACTAAAACTCATAGAGGATAATAAATTTTCTAATATGGGGATAATTCTCAAAGGAAATATACAGGGATAATTCTCAAAGGAAATATACAGAGATATTTCTCAAAAGGAAATATAGGCATTTAACGATTTCATTTCATAGGCCAGTCCAACAGCACACCATATAGGCTTTGCACTGTGCAATGGTTTCCGCAAACTATTTTTATCTGTCAATAAAAAAAAATACATGACATCCCCAGTATCTATATCGATATTTTCAGGTATTGTCATTAATTTGTCGAACTTGCCAGAACACTGCCGTGCATCCAGTATCATAATTATTATTATTTCAATGAAAGAGCTATTTCGTAAAATAGCGTATCAACTTACCAAACGTAACATAACTGATATTATCGCCTACTCTCGCATCCGTGTCCATTAGTTCTAAGGGCGGTTCCTTGTGTGAAAACAATACCTGAAAATAAAGAGAAGAAATATGCAATACAGCAACAATGAGTGCATTATAATATCTATTAGGCTCGACTGTCCAGACAGGCTCTTGAATATAATTATGTGAGTCTGATACTTAATTAGATAGCCATCATTTTCATAACTAGCCTCTGTCCGCGATTTTGTCTGCGTCTTACCTCGTCGCATAGCATCCCGCCCGCGATATTACTTTGATATGTGTTTTTTCTAAATGGTCCTAATGTGATGTTAAATAGCCTATAACCTCCCTTAAGAAATATATTATTTATTTATTTAAACTTTTCGCACACAATAAAGGTACAAAGGCGGACTAAATGCCAATGGCGGACTATATAGGCTATGAAATGCAAAAATAATTGTCAGATTGGTAGTTCCCGAGATTATCGCGTTAAAACAAACAACCTCTTCAGCTTTATTGTTAGTGTAGATATCATTATTAGTGTAACAAAAAAAGTACTATCAGCAGCTCGGTAAATATTGACAACTGTATTATTGACAACTGTATTATTTCAACATCTTTTTTTTTTTAATTTTTTTTTTCAATCACCGGATTACTTTTATCTTAAGAAAAAACTGGCAGTTTGACATATTTTCTATACAAAAGCTGTGAAACTGACATATTTATTCCTCCGGCAAAATTTGACGATTGAAAAATCAGCCCTTAGGCACATTTTTTTTAGAACACTCTGTATAATGCTTCTAAATTGTGACTTTCGATACGTGCGGTTTACTACATAGCAGATGTACATAGCAGAACTTGTCAAGTCAATGACCTCTTTCTGTCGCGGGAAACGTGCCGCATTGACGGTCGGTAGCGCCCCACAGATGAGGGGGCGATGTAAGCACTATTAGGTCAAGTCCACTCAAATCTGTATTGCTCTTTTCACGACCGTTTCTGACATTAACCTGCACCTTTGCAAAACCTTATCATTATTATACAATGTTGAGATGATAATACGACAATAAAAGAACACACTGAAAATACTAATACATAGGAATCAAATAGATCCTAAAGTGATTAGTGATGGGCCGGCTCTGTGATTCTTTGATTAGCTATAGTGACTAAACTATTGGACAGATTGATTGAGTATTCTTGTGCAGGTGGGGTTGCCAGATCTTAAAACCGAAAAGCCTAACCAACTGGCCATTCTAGCTGGTCTTCGTATAGCAGGTCAATTTTTTTTTAACTAACCAAGGCTTTTTCGTCGCTGGAGTAAATGACTGGGTCCCCTTTTCCACACACTTCTGTACTCTGATAATGCGGGCTTCAGTGGGAATAAAATTGTCCCATTGTCACATTACTTCGCATTGGTACTTTGTACATTGTGTTTTTTATGGCATAGGTGAGTTGTACCTACATTTGTTATTAATAAAATTAATTTATAATTCCCAGTACCAATTTCGACACCAAATAATTTATTATCAGAATATTATTGGTAAATGCAATCTTCGCCTAGCTCTGACGTGGTATCAGGACCAATTAAACAACCAATGTCCTAATCTACACAACTTACTTGAGGCGCGGTATGCGACGCTCTTCGCCCTTCCTTGAGCTCCTGCATGAAAACCTTGCCGATGACCATGTCGTCCTCGTGCCGGAACACTGTGGAGAAGACCACTGTCACGCGGTCTTCTTGCGCTTCCACGTATCTGGAACATCAAGTAATTTGTTTTGAACCAGGAACGTCCAGAATTCTGAAGCTCATTTCGTTGATGACTAGAGGCAATTACTGTAATATTACAGAAAGTATAAAGAGAACAATATTGTTCATGTGTGCATGCAAAAGCTTTAATTTAATAGTCAGTAAGCATAACTGCATAACTCAGTGAACTCAAGACCAATATGGATGGGCCAGTCATAATGTTCCTGGCTATAACATACGCTTCCGCCGGCGATACCTAATAATAGCTACGAGAAATAGTATTGACTATAGACTTTTTGACATCTACCAATCCGCACTGGCCCCGATTGATGGGTTATGGCCCGATCCCTGAGAGGAAACCTGTGTACCAGCAGCGGGAACGTTATAGGCTGACTAAATTTTATTTTTAAAACCAGCTCAAACTTTGAGCAATAAATAATTGCGAAACATTACCTTTCTTCGAGTAGATGATAGTATTACGATTGTACTTAACCACTAATGTTGTATGAACACTTCAAACATTCGCATTCCATTTCATTCTAAAATTAAGTTTTAAATACTAACAGCGTCTCGTCCTGACGGTAGTTGATGACGGCGCGTTTGTGGCTGACGTCACCATCTTCCTGCAGCCGGAAGTAGCGCTCGAATACAGACGCGAAGCAGTTCCTCTTGAGGAGTCCGACCTTCTTCACAACATCCTCCCAGTCGTCGGGAATGTTCTCCAAGTCGAGCAGCAAGGATATGTTGTAGCCTGTGGGAGGGATTAATTGGTATTACATGGGAAGGAATTATATTCGTCAAAAATAAAAAGTTATTTATTCAAATTAGGCTGATAATCAGCACTTTTTGAAGGTCAAAGTTACATAAGACAGTCCCTCAAAAACGCCCACACTTCACCACTTCCTAGTGCTTTAACTGGGAAGAAGAAGTGGCGCAACAAACTCCCCAGCAGCACAGCTATCTGTTTACTTGACTGTCTTGGTATGAGCTTGACCGAAACTTTTAGTTATAAATCGTATTTTACTACGCATGCGTACGATTTCTCGTAATTTAACAACGAAGCGGCCTTATAACATATACCTACGTACCAATTCAGAGTTAATTATGCTCTAGTTTTGTCTAACATTGGCATATAAAAGGAAATAATATGAGATCCAGTTTCCTTGGCTAGGTGATTGGAAAATGAATAAGAATTTACTTTCCGCTACAACAAAACACGTACATATTTTATAGTAACTTAGATAGTAAGCCCGTCAATGTATTTCCATAAACACATTATTCCCTAGAGACACAGTTAGTTCGGTGATTATAGCAAAGGCGTGTCACTTTATGACTAATCAATACGCGAGTTCAAAGTACCACTTTATCATTGTCAGTGAATATTTTATGTTAACAAATTGTCGTTACAAAGGGGACCCGCCTAAATAACGACGATTGATTTGACCGGCTTGAATGTTCAAGCACCAATGTCGGTGGTCTTTAGGAAACTCCTTTAATTTATATTCAGTGTTTCGTCAGTGTTTCTTTTAATTATACGGATATTATTATTTAGCTATGCTGTAAATTAAGTCAAACAATACTGAAAACGAAATTCGAATTGAAGTGAAAAGTACAGTCAGAAGATAAGCCACAAGTTCCAAATTAAAACGTTTATATCTTATCAAACATAACGTTCCATACTTGCTTACTAATCTTATCAAAATGTTACCAACATGTATTTATATCATATTTTTGTTATAAAATAACATTTAGTTGTTGATATTCCCATTTCAATGACAAATAAGGTGTTAATCATGCAGTTAGGAGTCACTGCCTCTTTATATCTCTCATTGCGATTACTTGATGGCCTAGACATTAATAGGTTGAAGTGATTGTACTAACTAGTCTCTAGCGCGAATGTATGTATACTGGTCCCGCGCGGTTTCACACGATGCTCGGCTCTTATTGGTCGTAGCGTGATGTTACATAGCCTATAACCTTCCTCGATAAATGGACTATCCAACACAAAAATATTTTTTCAATTCGGACCAGTAGTTCCAGAGATTAGCTCGTTCAAACAAACTATTCACCTTTGTAATATTAATATAGATTGTTCCCAATACAAATTAATAAAATTAATGAATACTGATGGTTGAAATAAACTTTTAAAATATTAGGGTGTAGCTCTAAAGTACAGCTTTTCTCTCTTATTTTTAATTGACATTATAGATCAGGGATGGCGAACCAATGGCACGCGTGCCAGGGATGGCGAACCACGTAACAACATAATTTGGGCACGGCATCATTTCAAAAGTTGCACTAATTTGTTCTTTCATATAAATAAATATGAAACTAGTAATGTTGATAATTATGACTGTGACACAAAAAGGTACTATTGTGTATTCTTTCCTAATACAAGATTGTTTGTAGGCACATCATGGCCCCATTCAAAATTTATTGTTAAAAAAATGGCACGTAGATGTGTTTAGGTTCGCCAACCCTGTTATAGATAAAGCTTATTTTTAAATTGCTCGGGAAAATAATTATGGCGATAATGTATATGTTATGAAGCTTTTCATTCAAATTCACCATAAACTATAAAATATTACATCAGAGCGGTTTTTATCAAATTTATGACTCACAATAATGAGGAAGTTTAAACTTGTGTGACACGCCAGTAACCGTAAATTAATTTTCCTTAAATGCTAAGGAAAACCAGTAATATTAGATATATTTAGCTAATGTATGAAGTGGAACAATAACTGCTCCAGTTGTTCACTGCCTGCTAATTATGCAATGCATAAAAACAGGTTTATATACTCGCTTTCATTTTTATGCAACTGTGGAAGAGCTAGTTTCTGTTCTACATTTGAATCTACAGATTGCTTAGGTTACATATTTATATGATCACTAGTTTTTGCCAGCGGCTTCGCCCGCGTTACGTGGGCAATTATCTCACGGGTACCGTACATTTTCCGGGATAAAAGTAGCCTATATGCTAATCTATACTATCAATCTATGTAACAAATTTCATCCAGATTCATTCAATACTATTCGCGTTTATAATATTAGTAGGATATATATGATTATATATATTATCTGATCATACAAATGCACATGTCATTAGTAAGACACTTTTTTTTTTAAAGAAACATGTTTGGGTAGCAGTACACTTAAATGATATTGCAAAACAATCATAATATGCAGGTACATTTTTGGTATTCAGCAGACTTCAATTTTCCTTGTTGGGAAATAAATAATCATTTGCAACAAACTATTATTATTATTGTGCATTATTTATTGCTCACCGACATGAATTCCCATAATAATGAAACATGATACCACATCTGTATTGGCCACATTCTTCAGTTATGATTAACATATAACATCACACCATGTTCTCTATAGGGTTGTACAGTGGTGTACAGAGGCCAGCACATCAAGTTACCACAATCAGTCAAATTTCTTTGATAGTATTTCAACTTTATTGCAAAGACATAAGGTTCATTTTTAATTGAGAAAATTTGACAGTTAGGGATAGCTTGATGTTCTGGCGTCTGTACATATAGCACCACATTTCGCTAGTTATAATTAAGTCCCATTTATTAGGGGTCAACCATCAACCAGGTACAAATCCAGAATCAGGGCTGCTACTGAGACATTCCAGATAGACCTCAAAACACTTTGCCCAACCTGAGAATTGAGCCCAGGATGTCATGGTCAGCAGAAGCCCTTGTAAATGCTACACCAATCAGTCAGTTACGTTTAAGTCCCTTATGATAGAGGGTAACCCTATTGTCTTGCCACTGGGTTAGTCCTGACTTCCCGAATTCCTCAGCTGTTTTCCTGTTGTTTGTGTTTCTGTATTATTTCTTAGGGTATTAATAGTTCTATTTCTTACCTGACTCTGCCTCAGTAAGGAGTGGCCCATATACTCTTTTGAGCAGTTCATCTGCTCCATGTTCTTCCAACTGCTTGTAGAACTTCAATGATATACTAACCTGTAAGTGAATTGGGTATTATTGACAAATAACGCAAGACTTAGATTGATTAATTTCCAGTACACTTCAAAAGAGATTTATATTCGTTCCTAAAATGTAATTTTGGCAAATAAAGATTTAACAATTTTACAGTCCAAGACAAGCCAATCTTTAGTGGCTCATTAAGAATTAATACCTCCTCTGAACACTTGTTTACAGTGAAACTAATAAACACATTGTTGTATGAGTAATTGTAGAAGTATGTATTAAATTGCATGTTCTAGCCAATTATGTTAGCTTTCAAATTGGAGAGCTGCTTTAGTATCAGGTCAATTACTTTGTAAACAGTGTGAAAAAGAGTTCAGTACAAATTTTATAAAAACAATTATTTTAAGTGAAGTGTTCATCACATACCCTAACTTTGGTTTTATCTCCATTCACATTGGATATATGAAAGAGTACTCCATCAAAATCTGCAACTTTCACATCTATTGACTCTGGCTTTAAGCTGGAAACAACAATAATAAATAAATGTTTGTGGGATGACAAATCAACACCAATTTATTCATATCCTGGGACATGTCACCACATTATTCACATGGCATTCTTTCATTATAACAAATGGATATCAGTATCACATATCAGATTCACTACATTGTTTACCACCACTGGAATCCAAAAACATTACGGGACGTATACGCACGCACACTACCGAGCACCAATAAACAACTGATATGACTCATCCATGCTGAGATAGCCACTATCACGTCATATTCACTACATGACATAATACACACCAAATCACTGTATGCCGTTTCTATACATTTTTATGAACCTGCTGTGATGCTCGCGGCCAACGTGGGCCCACCCCAGGAATTTGACACTTGTCAAGATACTTCCGAAAAGGGGTTATAGCCCGGAATCACCCCCTCGTAGACAGTTCCACTGCAGCAACCAGGTGGGGAAACTCACGCATATGGACTGCATGCTCGTTAAACACATCACAATTATGAAAAAACAGTACACTTTCTAAGCGTAACGTACTCACCGCGCCAGTGCATTTTTATATTTAACTGTTAGAGTATCTTCTATAATTCTATTATTGATCTCGAGTAAGATCATTATTTAACAATTTATAACCTACAGCTTTTTCATAAAATCAACGCCTATAGCACCTTCATTTAATAATTTATACGGATATCTTCAACGATGACCGCCCGTATATAGATATCCATAAACGACAGAAAGAAAAGGAAGCTCCAAATGAATGAAATATCGGCCATGTAACCATAGAGCATAGTTTACTTTATTACTTCAAATATTCACTGGATAAATCGTAATTAAATTGAATAAAATTATTTGTGTTAATTATCACGAAATTATATTATTATAACGTTATATACGAGTTTACTTTTGATAAATCTTAAGATTTTGTAATTTACGATTTAGCTCTCAACAAAACCGTAACTTACTAAAACAAAAAGAAGCACCATCCCTAGCATTTTGACATTTGAAAATAAAAAAACCACTTTGATACTCTATGATCGTTTTCGATTCGGTGTGGAAAATACTTTGTTTATTTATAAATTGCATTGAATGAAAAAAACGCGTGATAAGTTACGCGGATTTGCACGTGCATCATGAAATAAAACAAACCCAAGATGTCCAATCAAGTAGGTGCCTTCGTTGCGGGGCTGAAATCCCGGAACGTGGAGATCCAAATCAAGACAGCACGAGAACTCTATCATTTTGCTAAGACTGAGCTCCGTGAAGTCCCACAGGAGGAACTCACTCAATTTCTCGATGAGTTCAACCACCAGATTTTTGAAATGGTCTCCAGTAATGATGTCCATGAAAAGAAAGGAGGTGTTTTAGCTATAGGTAAAGGACGACAATCTTCTTTCTTGTATTAAATTTTTTCCAATACAATCATATCTACAGACCATAATTCTATTAATTCCAATTTTCAGTATGTCTTATTGGCGGTGATTGTGACACCACTAAAACGCGTATTACAAGATTCGCTAACTATCTTCGCAACCTACTGCCTTCATCCGATGTGGGTGTGATGGAACTGGCCGCTAAAACTGTCGGCCGGCTCGCCACAGTGTCGGGTGTCAAGCGAGCTGAATACGTCGAGTTTGAAGTAAAGAGAGCATTTGAGTGGTTGTCTGAAGAGAGGAATGAAGGCCGGCGCCATTCAGCAGTGCTGCTGTTAAAGGAAATGGCTATAGCCATGCCTACTTACTTCTACCAACAAGTATCAGGGTTCTTTGATCACATCCTTGTAGCCTTGAAGGATCCTAAACCTCAAATCCGTGAGGCTGCTGCAAAAGCCTTGAGAGCTGGGTTAGTGGTGACAGCTCAGAGAGAAACAGCTAAGCAATCCACTGCTAAACCTCAATGGTACATGCAGTGTTATGAAGAGGCTATGCTTTCTTTTGAAGAAATTCCTTTGAAGGAAAAAGGAATGTCCAAAGAGGATAGAGTTCATGGAGGTTTGTTAATCCTAAATGAGTTGCTAAGATGCTCAAATGCTGTGTGGGAGAAGAAATATTCACACCTAATGCAATGTCTGGACACACAGCAGGATAACACAGTATCTGATGATATTCTCTTTATAAGCACCAAATTGCATAGCCCGTCAGTAAAGAGAGGGTACCTGTGTGATGGGTTCAAGACTGAGAATGTTACATACCCAGTTCCTATTTATGAATCTGAAGTCTGCCATAAACTACTGACTGAAAAGTTTGAGAGGATTTGTAAAGGTAAGTGTATGAATAAGGTATCAATTCATGTTTAGAATTTTTTTTATTGAACAAGAATCCAATATGCGAATGTGTTATCATTATCAGTTAATGGTCAAAGGGCAAGCTCGCTTATCATGGGGGGAAAAATATAGTAGTCTAAAGTTGTCAAAGACAGATGATGGTCATTTTAAAAGTATGTCATTAAATTATATCATAAATAATAAAAAAAGACCCCAATGTATTATATACGGTTTATGTGTATCACTTGCTAATGCAATATAAATAGCACTGCCGGGTAAGCGGGATTATCCGAAAGGGTTACCACTACCCCGGAACATAAAGGGCTAAGGAAGGAACATGGATGGGTTTTAGTCAGTTAGAGTCTTGACACTCCCTTCTCCTCCACCCAGAGCCGGAGAAGTCATTGGATGATTTCCCAGCCTTAAAAAAAATATAAATAGCACACAATAATTGGCCTTAGTATACAAAAGCCTTTTTTTATTACCAGTGTATTTCAGCCAGTCACTTTTTACTTCTAATTGAATAACTTTTTTTTCCAGATGTAATGAGCCAGCGCATTCTCAAAACTCAGGGAGTGCCGCAAATTCTTTTGGTCATAATTCCAAGGTTAGCTGCTTTCAATAAAGACTTTTTCTTGAAGAAATACCTTACTTCTACAATGAGCTACTTGCTTTCCTGTCTGCGAAGCAGGGAGAAGGATAGGAATATGGCCTTCACCACCCTAGGCCTCATGGCTGCTGCCATTGAGAGTGACATCAAGAACTATATCCCCAGCATAATGGATGTAATCAAACAAACATTGCCTATTAGGGACACACAAACTAAAAAGAGGGTCTGGATAGATCCCTCCATCTTTGCTTGCATTACCTTACTGGGGAGTGCAGTTAAAGATCTAGTTGTCACTGACATTAAAGAATTATTGGATGCAATGTTTGCAACAGGCCTAAGTCCATCCTTGACTATCTGCCTGAGAGAGTTGAGTAAAAACTTGCCTTCCCTTAGACAAGAAATATCAGAAGGACTACTGAATATGCTCTCTCTAGTTCTAAGAAACAAACCATTCTTACATCCAGGGGTTCCAAGGAGTTTGGAACAGCAGATGAGTAATATGAGTTTAGTAATGGAACCCCAAGACACTGCCAGCATTGTTCTAGCACTAAGAACTCTTGGGTCATTTGACTTTGAAGGTCAACACAGCTTACTTACCTTTGTTAGGCGTTGCGCTGATCACTTCTTGCAGAGTGAACAACAGGAAGTCAGATTAGAGGCTGTCAAAACTGCTGCAAAATTATTAGCAGATTCTACCTTCAGAACTAAAGACACCCCTTCAAGGACACTCACTCTTCTGACAGCAGAAGTAGTTGGCAAGTTACTGGTTGTGACAGTTACAGACCCAGATTACGAAGTTCGTTACTGGGTACTAGAGTCTCTTTACAATATATTTGACACACATTTGGCCCAAATCGAAAACTTGAGTTTCCTTTTCATGGCCATGAATGACGAACACTTAGCTATCAGAGAGTTGGCGATTTGTACTGTTGGTCGGTTGAGCGTAGTTAACCCCGCTTACGTCATGCCGGGCCTTAGAAAAACGCTGATACAGTTTCTGACTGAACTAGAGCATTCTGGAATGAGCAGGAATAAAGAGCAGGCAGCCAGGATGTTAGATAACCTCATACGTCACGCTCCAAAGCTGGTCAAGCCTTATATGGAGACAATTCTGAATGTTCTCGTGCCGAAGCTAAGAGAATCAGACTCAAATCCTGGAGTAGTGATCAGCGTTTTGAAAGCCGTCGGGGATCTAGCCGACGTACACGGCGATAACAGTGGACTCAAGAAATGGCTGCCAGAACTTTTGAGTATTCTTTTAGAGCTGTTATCTGATGCCAGTGCGACAGAAAAGAGGAGTGTTGCTCTCTGGGCGTTTGGCCAACTGGTCAGCGCTACAGGATACGTCGTTGCTCCGTACACCGAGTACCCCACCCTTATGGATGTCCTCTTGAACTTCTTGAAGACTGAACAGCAACCAAAAGATAGGAGAGAAACCATTCGCGTTTTGGGATTACTTGGAGCTTTGGATCCTTACAAACATAAGATAACCAGGGGTCTGATTGGTGAACAGCCTGATTCGAGCTTGGTTCCTGTAGCTGACAGCAAAGCTGAGGAGAATAACTTCGATATGACGACTAGTGAGATGTTAGTTAACATGTCATCTCCAGTCCTTGACGAATACTATCCAGCCATCGTTATATCTACACTTATGAGGATATTACGTGATCCCACACTACAGCAACATCACACAAGTGTGGTCCAAGCAGTGACCTTCATCTTCCAGTCTTTGGGAATCAAATGCGTGCCATACATATCACGCGTCACGCCGAGTCTTCTATACGTGGCGAGAGCTACCGATAATAATAACTTCAGAGAATTCCTTTTTACTCAATTGGCTCGATTGATTGCGATTGTAAAGCAGCACATACGTAATTATTTGGACAAAATATTTGACTTGATCAGGGAGTTTTGGACGCCCAACAGTCCTTTTCAGCCAACTTTGATTTTGTTGGTGGAGTACATCGCTGTGGCTCTTGGATCGGAGTTCAAAGTGTACTTACCTCAGCTAATGCCACAGATCCTGCGTGTTCTAGCACACGATGCGAGCAAAGACAGAATTGTGACCGAAAAACTGCTTTTCGCGCTACAAAAATTTGAAGATAATTTAGACGATTACATGCATTTGGTGATACCATCAATCGTGAAATTATTTGACGCTTCTGATTGCCCAATAAACGTGGCTAAAGTTGCAATGGAGACAGTTGACTATCTCTCGGATTCCTTAAACTACAGTGAACTGGTTTCCAGAATAATCCATCCTTTAGTCAGAAGCTTGGACACCTGCTCGGCGTTGCGTCCAACCGCTATGGACACATTATGTGCTTTGATGGTTCAATTAGGACGCAAATTTACAGATTTTATACCATTGGTTCAGAAAGTGGTGGTGAAACATAAGATTCAGCATCAAAATTACGAACTACTGCTCTCTAGAATGCAGTCCAGTCAAACTTTGGCGATGGACGAGTTCTTACAGAGTACGAGGCGAAGACCAAGAAATAATAATCAAGAGGTAAGTTTTTATTTTATTTATACGTTTATTAAGCTTTTGAACGCCAGTGTCACATATACGCGACAAGCAAGCGCATGCCTTGTACGCCAACGACACAAATATGCGGTACACTATCAACACGAAATGAACAATTAAATCATTACTTTTGTATATAGATATCTTAAAAATGTAAGCTCTCGTTCGTATGTAATGGCATGAACCAAATTGAAAGACACCAATGGATATTGGAAAATTCATAATAACAAAAAAAAAATTGTAGCTTGGCGTAGAGGTCACGCGCGTGCGTTTATCCTCTGGCATTCAAAAGGTTATTAATTCGTAAGCTGAACAATCGTCACTTCAATATTTCTCTGAGACTTTAAATGCACCGATAACTGACACTTACTTTAATCTTCTAAAGATATACGTTGTATTCAACAGGCTCGCATCGGGTACAACTGCGACACCTCCCAGTCGATTCGCAAGTTGTGTGTGAACGCGCACAACTTGAAGCTAGCGTGGACCGTCAGCAGCCGCGTGTCCAAAGATGACTGGCTGGAATGGCTGAGAAGGTTCAGCATTGGCTTGCTGACGGAGTCTCATAGCCCTGCTCTTAGGTAAGTACTTGCCCTCGTTCTTAATTGATTTTTAGGCACGTCCGCCATTGGTTTAATTACGAATTTTCGTCCATTTTAAGGTTTTTTTGGATGTTTAAATAGCCCTGTTCACAAATTATCGTATTGCGAGATGAGCGAATGACTGTTGTGTAGTTTTTTACTTTATATTATATTATACTGTCATAAAATGAATAAGAATTGATTAATCTCTCAAATGTCGTTTGAACCCCATAGGTTCATAAGTAAATTCTCTCGAAACGACAATAAATATAACCGCAAACATCGTTGAGCTCTTATAAGCAAATGGCTTCTAATAGGCGAACACCTAATGGTTTAACTTAAGTAGCACTGTAGTTCATCATGGCCGATGGGGCCGAAAGGTTCTGGATTAACGACCGCGTACCGGAAGATTGGAAGCGTTGTAAGGCCTCCCACAAGGTGGACCCACGAAAAAGCGATGATTGGGGGAGGCCTATGTCCAGTTGTGGACGTCTTTCGACTGAAATGATGATGATGAATGTATAATAAAGTAACACTCACCACGGATTGGTCGAATGTTGTTGGCGATATTTTTAAAATGTGGGTAGTTATGCAAAAGGCCCAAAGATTTGTAAAGATAGTTTTTTTTATGGTCAGAAATCAACAAATGACACCTCCCGTTCTGTGTGGAGCGGCAGGCGTAGGGATCCAAGGCGCTGACCAAAAATAATGTCTAATCTAAGATTAATTAATTTAAAATACGTCATTTCATTTACAGGGCATGTCTAGCCTTAGCACACAACTACTCCCAACTCCTGCGAGACTTATTCAACGCTGCCTTCGTCTCGTGTTGGACGGAACTCGACAACACATCACGTACTGAGCTATCGAATGCTCTAGAACAAGCACTGACCGCCCCAGACGCGCCGGAACTGGCACATACCGTGCTGAACTTAGCCGAGTTCATGGAGCATTGTGAGGGGGGCACTCTGCCGATCTCCACGCATCTGCTCGGTGAAAGGGCTATGCACTGCAGAGCTTATGCAAAGGCTTTGCATTATAAGGTAAGAATTTCTTAGAAATGTCTGAACAATGCGAAAGTGATTTAATTTTTTCTATTAATTTTCATTTTTTTGTTAAATGTTCAGTCTTGTGGATGAATACTAATCAGCACATTTTTTTTGGTAATTTGTTTTTTTTCCTCTTTCACAGGAGGAAGAGTTCCGTAACGGCGCAACATCTCAAGTCGTAGAAGCTCTGATTCACATCAACAACAAGCTGCAACAGAAGGAGGCCGCTGAAGGCCTTCTAGAAAGAGTCATGGCACAGCGCGAAGCCGGCGACGCTAACCTCAAGGTCCAAATTAGATGGTACGAGAAACTACACAACTGGGAAAAGGCCCTCGATTTATATGGAGAGAAGTTAAATGACGATGTTAGCGATATTGACTCTTATCTCGGCGAGTTACGGTGCTTCGAAGCTTTGGGTGAATGGGTGGAATTGTACAACACAGTCTCTAAAAAATGGGTCAAAATGACCAACGAAGAGAGATTCAAAGCGGCGAGACTTGCAGCTGCTTCAGCCTGGGGCCTCAGCGAGTGGGACTCCATGTCCAAATACGTCAATTTCCTCCCAGAAAATACTCAAGATGGTGCGTTCTACAGGGCAGTTCTTAACATCCACAATGGAGAATTTGATAAATCTAAACTGTTCATCGATCAAGCGCGCACCTTGTTAGACTCTGAGTTAACTGCTGTGGCTGGCGAAAGTTACCAGAGAGCGTACGGTGCTTTAGTTAACGCTCAGCTGTTAGCAGAACTAGAAGAAGTAATAACTTACAAGTCTGTTGTGGAGAGGAGAGAATCTATTAGACAAGGATGGTGGACGAGACTACAAGGTGGCCAAAGATTAGTAGAAGACTGGCGCAGGATTCTGCAAGTTCGCAGTCTAGTTCTGACACCGCAAGAGGACATGGCCACATGGCTAAAGTTTGCCTCTCTATGTAGAAAGAGCGGTGCGCCGCGCCAGGCACACAAAACATTGGTAATGTTATTGGGAACAGACCCCAGCAAGAACCGAGATATGCCACTGCCAACACACGAGCCAAGACTGACATTAGCGTATGCCAAACATTTGTGGGTTGCTGGCGACAAACAATTGGCGTACGACCAACTTCAAAGATACGTTGACTCGACTGAAACGGGTGACGCGGAGCACTGCAGACTGCTAGCCCGGTGCCATTTAAAACTAGGATCGTGGTGCGAATCCCTACTGGGTATAAACGAGCTCTCTATTCCCGAAATTCTCCGGAACTACGCAGCAGCCACAGACCTGTCTTCTGATTGGTACAAAGCGTGGCATGCTTGGGCTTACATGAACTTTGAGACTGTTTTATTCTATAAACATCAGGATACCAATATCCCGATCGAGAGAAGGCCTTCTCCGGAGTGCATCCAACAGCATACAGTTCCTGCAGTGGAAGGATTCTTTAAATCTATTAAGCTGTCACACGGCAGTTCTCTTCAGGACACTCTTCGGTTGCTAACTCTATGGTTTGACTATGGCCACTACCCCGCCGTTCATGAAGCTCTAGTTGAAGGCATCAGGACTATCGAAATCAACGTTTGGCTTCAAGTAATACCTCAACTCATAGCTCGAATCGATACGCCAAGGGCACTCGTCGGAAAATTAATTCACTCTCTATTAATCGATATAGGAAAATCTCACCCTCAAGCGCTAGTCTATCCTTTGACAGTAGCTTCGAAGTCTTCATTCATTGCGCGAAAGAACGCAGCCAACCAAATTTTGAAGTCAATGTGTACTCATTCAAATAACTTAGTTAACCAGGCTGCCATGATATCAGAGGAGCTCATTCGAGTGGCTATTCTGTGGCACGAGCAATGGCATGAAGCTTTAGAAGAAGCTTCAAGGTTGTACTTCAGCGAGAATGATGTGAACGCCATGTTCAAGACGTTGGAGCCTCTGCATGCCATGTTGGAGCGAGGCCCGCAGACATTGAAGGAGGTGTCGTTCACTCAGGCGTACGGACGGGATCTGAATGAGGCGCAGGATTGGTGTAATAGATATAAGGTATGCGTATTATTAATCAAAAGTGAAACTTTTGATTAATAATAATTGTTGTTATTTATTTTTCTGAAAAATGTACTGAGTTCCAACCGACGAAATCGTTGTTGTTTTACTATTTTTTCATTGTTTTGTTTTGTGTGACTTATGCCATAAGCATAATCAGCCTATATTTTTCCCACTGATGGAACACAGGCTTTCTCTTTGTAAGAGGGAATGGGCCATAATCCACCACGCCCTGTACGAGTTGGTGGATGTCACATGTCTTCGAATGCTTCCTCTCGATCTTTTCCTTCACCGTTTTGAGAGCAGTTTTGATGAAATGAAAAACACCAAGTAATTGCCTGCCTGGGTTAGACTTACGACCTATGGCTCGTGAGTTGGGTCCAAAACCAACGGGCCACCACTGCTCACACGTACGACTTATGCCAGTACAATAATAAATTACGTTATTCTACCCACGTCATCATCTACTTATAATAAAATTCCAATATTTTCTTTTCCTCAGGAATCCGGCCTGGTACGAGACCTAAACCAGGCGTGGGACCTGTACTATCACGTATTCCGTCGCATCAGCCGCCAACTCCCGCAGCTGACGTCACTAGAGCTGCAGTACGTGAGCCCGCGCCTGCTCAACTGCCGCGACCTCGAGCTCGCCGTGCCCGGCTCCTATGTGCCCTTGCAGGACCTCATCCGCATCGCGCACATACAGAGCAGTCTACAGGTGAGTGTGACGTCACTAGAGCTGCAGTACGTGAGCCCGCGCCTGCTCAACTGCCGCGACCTCGAGCTCGCCGTGCCCGGCTCCTATGTGCCCTTGCAGGACCTCATCCGCATCGCGCACATACAGAGCAGTCTACAGGTGAGTGTGACGTCACTAGAGCTGCAGTACGTGAGCCCGCGCCTGCTCAACTGCCGCGACCTCGAGCTCGCCGTGCCCGGCTCCTATGTGCCCTTGCAGGACCTCATCCGCATCGCGCACATACAGAGCAGTCTACAGGTGAGTGTGACGTCACTAGAGCTGCAGTACGTGAGCCCGCGCCTGCTCAACTGCCGCGACGAACTAACAAACGTTTTAAAAGCTACTTACGTCTCCCTTTGGGCAGGATATCCAGCTCCTAAAAGTAATTTATTTGGATTTGATGTCAGTCCTGTCAAGTTTCGCCAACGAATAAAATATGACCCGGGATATCCTGCAAAATCGAAATGAAAAGCGGCTTTCATTTCCAAGGCTCAAAAAGTCACTTCCTTGTAACCAATTCAATTGTTTTCTCCACAGGTAATCACCTCAAAACAGCGTCCACGCCGTCTCTGTATCCGCGGCTCCAACGGCAAAGACTACATCTTCCTACTCAAAGGTCACGAGGACCTACGTCAAGATGAGCGCGTCATGCAGCTGTTCGGTCTAGTCAACACGCTACTGCAGGCTGATCCCGACACCTTCCGAAGAGATCTGGCCATCCAGAGATACGCTGTCATTCCGCTGTCGACGAACTCCGGCTTAATTGGATGGGTGCCGCACTGTGATACTTTACATTCGCTTATAAGGTTCGTTTTGAAGCGCTCCGCACCTTGAAGCGCTTCAAATATGTGTAAGACTTTAGAGCTTAAAAATTGCTGTGAACAAGTTTCAGTTTTCATCCATGTTGATAAAAAATGGAGAATAAACAGCGAATAAAGGTGCACATATTTTCTATGTGAGCACTTGGGAAAGCTAATTAATTATGAACCTTGCCACAATTGACATAAAAGTTCTATTTAAATATACTATGTACGCCTAGTCCGCGAGAACATCAAAACTGGCAAATGCACGCAGAATTTCCGACTTTATTTCAATAAACGTAAGGTTTATAATTTCTTGCAGTAAATCCCACGCTACGCTTCGCTTCGCTTAATATTTTTCATTGTAACCGACTTACTGAATAAGAATCGTTTGTGTTTTAAGGGATTATAGAGAGAAGAGGAAGTGTTTGTTGAACATCGAACATAGAATCATGCAGAGGATGGCGTCCGATCTCGATAAACTGATGTTGATGCAAAAGGTTGGTTTTATTATTATTCGTAGTCGATTTAGTTGATAACTCATACTTCTATGTATGCAGCAATGATATAGGGAACGCCCAACACGGGATACGACCCAGTCGGAACGTTTAATATCCATGTCCATGGAGTTTCTTGTCCGTTCTTCTCCATAGGTACCTACTGCTTTGGAATGGGCAACTAGCTTCATCTTTCTGACTGACCGACCCCTTGACAATTCAAAAGTGCCTGTAATTGGTTTATTTGAAATAAATGCTTTGAGTTTGAGTATGATGTACTGTAAAATCGGGAGATAATTGTTTTTTTTTTATAGTCTGAACAACTTTATTTATCTAAGTTACATGAAGAATTAATTACTATATACAACCTGAAACTAAAAAATATATACATTATGTACAAGTGGTAAAAAAGGGGGAAAACCTCATAGGGCGTCAAAAAATTCATCCCCATCGCTGTCTTTTGTGCTAAGTGCTCCTTTTAATCTATACTAATATTATAAAGAGGAAAACTTTGTTTGTTTGTTTGGTTGTAATGAATAGGCTCAAAAACTACTGGACCGATTTTAAAAATTCTTTCACCGTTGGAAAGCTTAGTTTTCTAGGAGTAACATAGGCTACTTTTTATCCCGGGAAAAATAACGGGTCCCACGGGAAAGACCACGGGAGCGAAGCCGCGGGCAAAGTGCTAGTTTTTAATACGTGCAAACGTGATTAAAATTTAATTGATAACAATGACATTGTTTTGATCCGGCCGCTTACATTTCCCAATAATGAATTATTATTAAAGACTTTTTGGTTTGCTACACAATCCGTTTCTCTGACTGTACATATGACAGCCCGACGGTTATGGCAGTTTTTGCCAGTCAACATATCAATTAAATATTTCATGCGATTTCTTACATTTTCTTAGGTGGAAGTCTTCGAACATGCCCTAGAACATACAGCAGGCGATGACCTAGCCAAGTTACTCTGGCTGAAGAGTCCGTCTTCCGAAGTGTGGTTCGAACGTCGCACGAACTACACACGGTCTCTGGCTGTCATGAGCATGGTGGGCTACATCCTAGGGCTTGGAGACCGGCACCCCTCCAACATCATGCTGGATCGTGTCACCGGGAAGTTCCTACACATAGACTTCGGAGACTGCTTCGAAGTAGCTGTCACAAGGGACAAGTTCCCGGAGAAAATTCCGTTCCGATTGACCAGAATGCTCATCAATGCTATGGAGGTAAGATTAAAGAAACTGATCGTTAATTATCGAAAGTAATCTAAATTAAATTAAATGTAGTTGATGAGGATTTAACAGATTACACCGACAAGACTTATATCGATTATGCACAATCGATATTAATCGGAATCGATAAAGCATCATTTAATTCTTTCCCAGATAACCTTCGCCAAGGTTTTCTGAATTGAAATTTGTAAATTATTATGTAGGTATTATAATGCACAACAATATTAAGCGGTGGAGCCAAAAAAGGAGAGTTAAAGTGTTTGGCCTCAATGAATGTCCGTCACTATGTTCCCTAATAACTACTAAACTGCTGAACCGATTTCAATTGATGTTAGTTATGACTTATGTCGGTTGATTTATCTTTATTGCGCGAGTGTCACTGGGTATTAAGTCCCAGCTGCTGCCAAACATTCTGATTAATTACTTTCTAGTTTTTTAGTGTATATTAAATGAATTTTGAACGTTTTTTTGTACCGCAGTAGAGTTTTTAGTTTTTTAATAACTTTTTTGACATTTTAGGGGTAACTAGCCTGATTTGAACACATTTGTGTTGTTCGTACAATGGAGAACCTTTTTCTAGCTCCCTATAACATGATAATACTTCGCTTATGACGCGTTTCATTGCGTTTAAGCATATAAATCTAAAAAATATCATCTGAAAGGAACATCTGAGCAGAGTTTCGACCAGTAATTCTAGTCAGAATGCACGTAACGTGGCACTTAACTACATAAATTGCGCTACGTTCTATTACTTAAAGGTGGACCCTATTCTAAAGGGGGTAGTAGGGTACTTACTTACTTAGTATCACATGTCCCTCCTCTAAAACTTCCCTCAATGTCCGCAGGTGACCGGCATCGAAGGCACATACCGTCGCACATGCGAGTCAGTGATGGAGGTCCTCCATCGCCACAAGGACAGCGTCATGGCTGTGCTAGAAGCATTCGTATACGACCCTCTACTCAACTGGAGGCTCATAGATGCTGGGCGTCGTTCCAGAGCCGACGCAGAAATCTGTTCCACGTCAGATCCAGCTTCGTCCCCACAACCGAGTAGAAGTAGGGTACATATAGGACTGAACGATGCCCTCGACCAACCAGCGGAGACGAATCTAAACAAAAGAGCGCTGGCGATCGTGAATCGAGTGCGCGACAAGTTGACCGGTCGAGATTTCCCGCACATCGACGAGATCGTCTCCGTACAGAAGCAAGTCGATCTGCTCATACAACAAGCTACGAGTAACGAGAACTTATGCCAGTGCTATGTGGGATGGTGTCCGTTCTGGTAGTACCAAAGTGTAAATGTAAAGTCCATTTTTTGTATACTATCTTTTTTTAAGGGCCTGTTTCCCATTCGGAAAGAAAAAAATGTAAGTAATTTTAGGTTAAGAAGAATGTAGGAGATAGGGATGCAGGCTATAAGTTTACTGATACATGTATCATTGACCACTTCTCATCATGTATCAATGTATTTGGGAAAGGAGAAGTCACGTTAGTCATTTGTAAGTATACACGTTGATTTTTAATTCACTATTAACCTTTTAGGAGATGAGAGTATTCATGACTATAAACGACTTTCACTATGGGACCAACTGCGAAATAACAAAAAAAAATATACTTCGGTGTCATACATTTTTATCAAGTGAATATTGCATTTTTGTATGAAAAAGCCGTTTTTTTATATTTCAGAATTGGTGTCATAGTGAAAGTTACTCATAATCATGGGTACTTTCACGCCCTGAAAGGTTAATAGTGAATTAAAAAACACCGTGTATAGTTGTACCCCTTAAGACTAAGGGTGCGTTTCCACTGAAGCGGATCTGGGCGGAGTGGAGCGGAGATGTGCAGGAACCGTCCAATCACATCCCAGACGAATGAAGCGATGAGGATTTCGACCATTGTCATTGGTCGATACCTATACTTCTCCGCTCCGCTCCGCTTCAGTGAAAACGCACCCTAAGATTACGATTCGGCGGGTACCAAGAGATTGAAACCACAAAGTAGTAAATAAATGAAGTGCGACCGCCATTAACCTTTTGAACGTCATTGTCTCATATACGTGACAAGCAAGCACATGCCCTGTACGCCAGACAATGGCAAAAACACTATAACACGAAGTAAACAATTAAATCATTGCTTTTGTGAGTGTTTATATAGATATCTTAAAAATTGGAGCTCTTATACGTATTTAATGACATAAAACAAATTAATAGACACCATGGATATTGGGAAATTCATGATAACAAGAAGAAATAAATTTGTAGCTTGGCGTCCACGCCCCCCACACACGCTGACGCACTGGAGGGCACGCACGCTCGTGCGTTTATATGCTCTGGCGTTCAAAAGGTTCAATCGTAAATTGTATACTTATCGTGGAGTTACTAATTAGGCGATCATTTACTACTTTGTGATCATAATTGATCGCAATTAAAACAGTTGGGTAATCATTATTTTACACATTATATAAACGTGTCACTATAATCTATAAACTACTGTAATGCATTTATGTAATTGCACTCATAAATCATTTGTTAAATTTAATTAAGCTAAAATAATACCGGGTAGATAAAAAAAATTGTATAGCCAGCGATACCGTTTCGCAATCGAATACTGTATATATATATATAAACTGTAACAGCACCATATGAGGGTATTTGGATATATAAAAAGTGCAAAGGAATCGTTAAAATCATCAACACAACTCTAAGTTAGAATTAGCCTCAAATGGCATCTTCTTTTCGTGTGGTTAGTGACTAACCTGGTGTCAGAGTTTTTATGCTGCCCATGGGCCTCTGACTTAGCTTTACATGCTGAGAAATATCTCTCAGACATGCTGGTTTCCTCACGATGTTTTCCTTCACCGATTCTTAAGCAAGTGTGTGTGAATTATACAATACGCACATGAATTCGTAAAATCAGAGGTGCATTTCTTGGATTCGGGACCTAAGATTTAGCAGTCCGACTGTCACAGCACTAAGCTATCATTACTATCTTAAAAATCATAAATCATCTCAAATGTCATGATTCCATGAAATCAATCATTCTATAGAGTAATATGAACTTAAAAGGTTGTATTAATGATTATAATTCTGTTAATACGTACTTGCTACACACGCGAATCATATTATAAGTAAATCGCAAAAACGTAAAAAATTGGAATTTTGTGAAAAAGTGGTCGACTATACATACGTTAATATTTTTAACCGACTTCTAAAAAAGGAGGAGGTTCTCAATTCGACTGTATATATATGTCACCGTAAGATTGTAAACATCGTTATATTACAATCTATCTAAATCTATCTAGTAAGATTGTAAACTATCGATAGATTGTGAACCGTATCATTATGATTGCAATTTATCGCATCATTTTTCGCTTGATTGTAATCTATCGATGGGAAGCGGTCAAATTGTGAACGTATTGTAGGACGTTTAAAAAAATGGTTAGGTTAAAACTGTGACCACCTACGCCAGAAACGACTAGATTATATAGAAAAAAATATGGAAAAAAGAGATTATTTTTATTCAGATTGTAATTTAACGGTTTCACTTCGGTAGATTACAATAGGTATAGCGAAGAATAATGAGTCAAATTGCAATCATAATGATACGGTTCACAATCTATCGATAGTTTACAATCTCGCTAGATAGATTGTAATCTAACGATCTTTACAATCTAACGGTGACATATATATATTTTTTTTATGTTTGTTCGCGCATAACTCCGTTGCTTGCCAACCGATTTGAAAAATTATTTTTTTGTTGGAAAGGGTATACTTCCCAAATGGTCCCATACAATTTTTATCGAAATCGAATAAGCGGTTTTTGAAAAATCAACAAAAATCTAAAAAAATCCTACTTAATGTATGTGGATGATGTTCTAATAAGTTCCTGTCACTGTAATTTACATACCAGGTAGTGGTATTAAAATTTTGGGGGGGGGGGAGTGGGTTGTGTAGGTACCACAACTAAAAAGTGAAAAATAAATACTTTTTTACAAAAAAAAAATGAAAATACAAAACCCAAGACACTGACTTCCGAAATCAAAATTATTTTTCACTTTGTAGTGTTTTTTTTGGAAGTCGGTTTTTTTTTTGTAAAAAATATTTTATATCGATGCGCAGTTATATATCCCAAAGAATTCACTGCGCGTCAGTACTTAGTACGCATTGCGCATACGCACACAAACTGTACAAAACGCTGTGTCAGATTCACAGTTATAACTGGCAACTGATTCATAATAATTATGAATTAATTAACGCGCGTTGTTCATATAAACCAGTGAATACATCTACCTATAATACAGGGTGAAATTGAATTCATGGGCTTTATTTTAAGTCATTGTACTCATCATTATGAACAACTCTCACTATGGGAACAAATCTGAAATAGCCAAAAAAAAGCTGTTCCCTACATTTTGACGAGTAATGCGAGCATAGTGTATGAAACAGCTGATTTTTTTTAAGTTGTTAGTAATTATTATGAGTACAAGGACCTTTTAATATTGCCCTTGAATTCAATTTCACCCTGTATATAGATGATACCAGTGGCAAATAAAAAGAGTCGAAAACGCTACTAAAAAGCGCAACCCATCTCCCAGTAAACTTTTTATATCTGACCGCAAATATAGACTTTATGTCAAGTAAATAGGGATGCTTTTTATATCATCGTCATCAGCCTATAGCAGTCATAGGACATAGGCCTCTAATTGCACGCCATTAGGCTCTATTCTCTGCAACTCTCTTCCAACGAAGATTTTCGCTCCTTCGCACCTAGCCTGAGAGCGTCCTACCTTACGTTTGCCGATTCGGACTCCACTCAAGAACATGTCTATTGTCTACCCACGGCCACCCCAACGGCCATCGTTTCTACGGCTAATATGGCCGGTCCATTGCCACTTCAACTTGCTTATTCTGTGAGCTATTTTGACAACTTTTTCCGTTGTTAATTTTGCTTGACGTTCATCATATAACTTCGACATTTAGTTAAGGTGCTGTAATAATAGGAACAAAATGGGATGTAAAGTTATTTTATAGGAAATGTAAAATTGTGCCTATATTGTGATAACATTAACATCATTTCCTGATGGAAATGATATCATATATACTACTTGTAAATAAGCTGTTTATTGTCTTAAATTAGATTGTTTTTCACGGAATAAATGATTTGTTGTTATTTGATGGTATTCTTTTTAATTAATAGATCTTAAGTGGTAGTTCTAAAGCACTACACGGTTTTATAGCAGCTGCACGGTTGTATAAGATAATAGAACACTCCAATTAGCATTCAATTATAATATTTTATAAGCACATTATAAATAGTTGAGTACCTTGATTACGCCTCCACTAATCAAAGTGTACCTAAATGGACTTGTTTTGAAAATGAGTGGTTAGTGTTAGTTTTATCAAAGTACTGTTTCCTGCTGTGATAAAAGAAGATTAATAACATATTACAATGATAACACAAAACTATACGCGAGGCATTGATAATTATTTAAGGAACACTATCGCTTGCACAGATAATATAATTTAATCGATCCTTCAAACCATTTCAAGCCCGTTAGAACCTTAAGCGGGATTGTCCGAAAGGGTTACCGCTACCCCGGAACGTAAAGGGCTATGGAAGGAACATGGATGGGTTTTAGTCAGTAAGCGTCTGACACTCCCTTTCGCTCCACCCAGAGCGGGAGAAGGCATTGGATGATTTCCCAGCCTTAAAAAAAAAAAGCCCGGTAGAACCTAATCTCAACCATGTATACAGCAATTAAATTAGACTGGTTGGAAATGTGGCTCAGGTAACATTTATTTTATAAGTAATTTAATATGGTATTGGTTGAACGCCGCGAGGGGACGCCATATGAGTTGGACACAATATATTGTCAAAATTGGTGAAGTTCTTGCGAAAGGTCAAGTGCGGAGTAGGTACTCGCAATTGCCGTGTGTGTAAACTAAGCAAAAAGAGTAAGGAGCGTAGCAGGTGACGTACTATAGTTTCTGCCTATCCTCATGGGATGAAGCCGTTAGCTTATGTGTGTATGTATTATGAACATAGAAGTTCAGGTATACCCGCATAAGAGCTGCATATGTGCCCTCCCTTTGAAGAACGACTAACATGTCACGTGATCTAGGTACTTACTACATTTATCCCTTCAAATGTCGTATGAACCCCATAGGTTCATAAGAAAAATTCTCTCGAAACAACAATAAATATAACCGTATAAATCGTTGAGCTGTTACAAGCAAACGGCTTCTAATAGGCGAACATCTAGATAATGGGTTAAATAAAGTATGTACTACACCTTCGACCTTCGAAGTGGTCTATTGTCAACCAAAGACCATGGATGATGAAAGACTAAAATATGAGTTAGCTAAAATATTATGTTTATTAACATAATTAATTTAAGCATTATTGATAGTGGCGTACATAGGTATTAGCGACCCACCTACGTGATTAATTTGCAATAGATACTGCAATTCGATAACCAACCAACGTAGGTTTAAAAGGACGTGACCTATTCATGGTTGCATACAAGACACGGCAATGATGGACTCTACTTTAATATGACTCATTGCCTCATTGCAGTTGAAACGTACGATTTATTAGGAAATAAAGATAATGACATTGAAAATGTCCTCGTCTGAACTTTAATAAATAGGTACTACGCTTTCACTGGCAGAATAATTATGCAAGTGAGTATAAGGTAGGTATTAAAATTCGAAAAAATATTATTTGTTATGAAATGAGTGTCTTTTATAGAATTCTAAGACTTTTATTTTATGGGCGTCGTAAAAGTCGCTTCATCGCTTCTACCTACACGGTAGTGATCATCATAAATAAAGGGTGATCCGTTAAAATGGGTCAGAAGGTGACGATACTCCCGGCCATCATAGGCGCGGGCCTGCGGACGGTGAATAATTGGTACCTAGTTTATCGTCCGCACGTTAGTGTTTGTGCCTCATAGAGATGTCAGCATAAAGGAAGGGCCAAAGCCTGCCGGATCAGCGGGATTATTCGAAAGGGTTACCGCCACCCCAGAACATAAAAGGCTAAGGAAGGAACATAGATGAGTTTTAGTCAGTAAGAGTCTGACACTCCCTTCCGCTCCATCCAGAGCGGGATGGGTCATTAGACGATAGGAAAGGTCCTACTTACTAGACAGAGTTTGTTACAAAGTGCTCATAAAAACATATTTCAACTGATGGTCGCTCTGTATACTATAAATAAGCTAGTACCTAAATAATTATGTTCCATCACTGGCCTATGATCACAGATGTGTAAAGGATATTGTACGGGTGAATAACGTGATGGATTGAGTACCTACCTACACCATGATCACGTAGTACAGTTTGTTTGGTTTTCCTCTATATTATTGCAATTAATTATTCATATTAGACAAATCAGTGTCAGCAGTTACCTACACAGGAAGAAGCACGCTTGTTTATTTACCTTAGTCTTTGAAAATAAATAGCGAAAACACTAAAATATTAAAACTTAAACGCTCGCCGGATTGAGCAAAATAAACGGAATCCCCTCATGCGTGAAGAAAGTAATTGTTTCCAGTGTGCACTGGTCATTTGAAACAGAAACACCACGCTGTTTGTCACAAGGGATATTCAATCATAAAGCACTATCTAATCAACGATCGTTTGACTTAATCAGTTGGCCGGTGACCGCAGAGAGCGCTGGGCGTCCCTTCAACTGCTCCGTACGAAACTCCACGCGAACGCACGCACATGGAGGATTACGAAATTCGTGACTTCAGCTCACTGAGTAAGTTTTGTAATATTTACTGCCATATCCACGATTTTTTATACCATCTTACATCTTGCTCAATTTATTTGCAAAACAATGCTAATGTTTACGTATCTATTTTATTATTGTGTTCGGCTAGTTCGCGAGTTTAGCATGATTGTATTTACTAAGACATGGCCTAGATACGTTAAACAATAGTTGCAGAGACCAAAACAAATAATTTAGAGACTGTTTAATAACATTGAGCAAATTGAAATTACGACCGCTAACTCGTTACCCTTCGAATCAACTTAAGTATGTAGCTATGCATCAATGTTAGATCAATACGGAAACAATCACTATTTCCTTGTTCTAATTAAAAAGTGTGATTAAAAAATATTTACTTAACTAGCTAAATAGTTTGTTTAGAGATGGTTGTTATCCAGTGGCGTAACTATACCATCTGAGCCCCCTGGGCAAATCCATTGCATGGGGCCCCAAATATATTTTTACTAAATTTTTTTTAAAATGTTAGTTCACTTTTGAGCTCGCAGCCTCTCGGGCCGGGGGGCCCGTGCCATTTTGCCAGTCCTGCCCCCCTATACTTACGCCACGGTTGTTCATGTTATCCTAGTAGACATGAATGGAGACCTAAACAATATTAAGTAGGTGCGGGCCAGCCCCAATGCCATCCTGACAATGCCGTTTTATTTATTATAAGAGCAGCAATGTAGTGTTGATTTCCGATTAAGTCCTGTAATTAGATTTAGTTGTTTATGTATTTTATAATTGAAATTGTGCGCCTGATAATTAGTACGAGTCCATTGTTACTAGATAGTGAATAAAAAATGAACAAAATATTACATAACAAGTTAAATACTTGTTTAGGTATATAATGTTATTACTAGCTTTTGCCCGCCACTTCGCCCACGTTTGGTCGGAAATCATCCCGCAGGAACATACTACAAAGCCTGCAGGGTCAGCGAGATTGTCCGAAAGGGTTACCGCTACCCCGGAACATAAAGGGCTAAGGAAGGAACATGTATTTTTAGTCAGGAAGAGTCTGACAGTCCCTTCCACTCCACCCAGAGCGTGAGAGGTCATTCGATGATTTCCAACCCTCAAAAAAAAGGAACATACTACAAGATACAACGTATTCTATGTTCGAACCCAGATCACCCAAGTGCCAAATTTCATCCAAAAACGTTTTTAGCGCGAAAGTGCGAGAAACCTTTCTAATAATTGAAGCATTAGTCCCCTATTAGCGTATTTTGTTTTGTGGCAATAATTGCCAATTAATAAGACTCCATAGCATGCATGTTTCTTATAACTTGTGCCAACGTTACAGCCGTGGGTCGTGACTGCAATAATCAATATTTCATCGTCATCAATCAATGCATAAACGAAAGTTAGGTATAAATCGATTAGCTTAGTGGTTGAACCATAGAAATATATAAGGTTAAACGGTTGTCTTATGGGTTACAGAGTGAGTTCGATTCCTTTTTTTGTGAAGGGTATCTCGCAATTCAACCTAGGAGGTTTTAACCAGACTTGCCTGTGGATACCTCAATAAATTAAGGCACCAGCCAGGGCTTAAAAACTTAAATACTAAGCGACTACACGCTAATGCCCCTGTGGGGTAGGTACGAACCTTGGCTTAGGGCATCACGGGGCGGGAAGCAAGGAACAAACGGGATCGGATAGAGTTCGATTCTAACACGCAACCATCTTTTATATTAGTAAGTACACTAATTGCCGAGATTTGTAAAAATATACAGCCCTCCATTGAAGCTACTGTTATAACTACATAAAGATTACCTAGGTATTATATTATCACATGGTATATTTAGGTACAGATTTTGTTATTCGTCAACTGAAATTAATTGTCTATAGGTAATTGATCTTTGCCATATCCTCTGACAGGAAACCAATTTAGTAATTACCGTCCTTATCGACACAGTAAACGGCCGATAACGAATTAACTGCTACAAAACAAGGATTAACGAACTTTATTCGGTTTACAGGTGAAAGTGTGCAAAATTTACTGAAAGCAGCCGCAGAAGTAAGAAAAAAGTCATACTGTCCGTATTCAAATTTCGCTGTAGGATGCGCGATATTGACCGAGGAAGACGAAAGAGTTTACACAGGATGTAATATAGAAAATTCGACTTTATCGCCGACGCTATGCGCCGAGCGCACGGCGATTGGGAAGACAGTGTGCGACGGATACCTTAAGTTCAAGACAGTAGCCGTTGTGGCACATCAACAGAACTTCACCGCCCCTTGCGGGGTTTGCAGACAGTCGCTCAGTGAATTCAGAGCATCAGATGGAGACATCGAGATATACCTCGGGAAACCATCGCACGACAAAGTGCTGTGCACAAAGCTATCACACATGCTGCCGCTAGCATACGTAAGCTATAAGAATGATAGTATTATTTCTTAATATTAATAATCTTAACATTGTTTTTTAGAGTGAAGTGACATGTATGAAATATATCGATAACTTGTAATGACCGCTGAAAATTCTAAATGAAATGTGAAATAAAACAGTAAGAAAAGCTTTAACGGTTTATTGCGTATTGTATTTACAAAACTTAGAACTAATAGTATGGGTCCAATATACACTGCGTAATGGCGACGCGTTTAACGTGAAGCACTCATTTATACTTATAGGGTATTTACAGAACCAACAACGATCATTCGCTGGGGTAATAACAAATGCCATCATAGTTAAAAAGAAAATGCAGTAACAAAAAATATAATATCGTTTTAATTTTTTTTTGACGCACTCAGTTGCTTCCTTTTTTTTATCGAAATTCAAAGACAACGTCAAGAGCCGTGACAGTTGTAGTCACAAAACGTGCGAGAAGGACGGTGAACATTTTGATACGAGATTTCTGTTTTTTTCTAATGTGTTTTCTCGCTCTGACGTTGTTTGACCGCGATCGTTAATATCGTTGGCGTTCAGCATAGAAACATTAGCACTAACTTGTGTAGATAGATTTACATGCATTCGAAAGAGAGTAACCGCGCGTGAAAACACCTTATTCACAATTCGTGTTATCAATAATTTACAACACACACACCTCGGTTTTATTTTAAATGTAAAAAAAACGTGCAAATATGTAAAACATTATTGGAACGTAGTTCCATATCGCGCGTTGCGAAAGGGGGCTAGACGGAAATTAAGACCAAAAGTTGTAACGACACTTTTTTTGGAGTAAAATATGTCTTTTTAATCAATATTTTTTGATTGGTTAATTTTAAATCAGATTTTTTTTTATTATTATAACTTAAAAGAAATAAAATTTTATTACAATTCGTTCCACCCGGGTGTCCCTTGACACCTCTCAAGTTTTTGTTATACAACTCTGATCTCAGAAACCATTTGTGTCCACGCGAACGTCCCATTAAATACCCGTAGTTGGCAACGTCTTTTGAACTACAGCTCGGTGGTAAAGTATAAAGATTAAATACTGGAGTCGTTAAATAAATGCTTTGAAGTTTATAATGTTGACATGTCAAAAATGTGTTTTTTTTATGGCAACACTCAGTGCACTTTCGTTGTCGACATGTAGTCATAGTTATTATATGTAGAGCAGAACATAATTTATGACAATATCTAGAGAACGAGATAAGGTGATTGGTAGTCCGTCATCTGACTGAGAAAGGAAAGCACATTACTAAAGTAACTCATAATTAACATAAACAAAGTGTAACAAACTTAAAACAACTTCCTTAATAAATACTAATATCATAATCATAACATAAATAAAATAATTAGTCTTATTTAAGTGACTATATTTTTTACATTTTAAACACGGTTATATAATAAGGTGCAAATAGAGTTAGAACAATATAATCGTCGTAGTAATAAAACTATGTTTACACATGACATAACAACGTTATTTACATAAATCAGCGAGTTTATTTAATCACTCACGAGCGCTTTCAGCGCTTCCGAATAATACGTGGAAATGCTAGCGCACATTTGAACGAGCCGAAACAAAACGCATTGTAAAAATCTTCTTACATAAATTTTGTGCAGTTGGGGAAATTGATTGTTAAACAGATCGATATAAAAAGTCAATTTGCCGTGTTATAGCCATTTATTAGAATAATACCAAGTTTTGATTTTAATTTACTGACAATTGATACAATCAATTAGCTTATCAACCAATTTCCCTGACTTTACATTTTGAATGAACCACACCTCCGCTCAGACTTCGTTTTGCACGATGCGATGTGTTGCAGCACGATACGACTATAATGTGCACTAGCCTAAATAAATACTTTGTAATACATCACTCACTCACCAATAAGGACACCAGCCAATGTAACACTGACACAAGTTCTCATTGTTCGTCGCCTGTTTAATAAGCAAGTCTACTTGCTTAGGCACACTGACCACTGCCTCAACATGCGGGAAGTCTCTTCCAGTTAGTTTGTCCCTTATCCTATTGAGGATTGAGAGCGCTCGCTTATTGAGGTTCGCTTCAGGAGGAATCTCTAAAGATTCATAATGTAGATGGTTTCGGGAACGACTTGGGAGTGTGTAGGATGAGTCTATGTCCGAGGAGAATGAGGACTCGGTGAGAGAGTGGTGGTCGTTGTCAACGAGTCTCCAGTTTAGTAGAGGGTCGTACACGAACGCTTCTAGGACGGCCATGACGCTGTCTCGGTGTTTGTGCAGCACGTGCATCACGGATTCGCACGTTGAACGGTATGTACCCTCGATGCCAGTTACCTATGAAAAAAAGTAGGTTTTCAAAAGTGAGTTGGTCAAATATGTCGTCGGACAGATGGCCGATGGAGTCCTGGAGTGGAGACCGCGTAGTGTGGACCGACGACCTTAAAATAGAGCTAGCTATGAACTGCGATACGCTGAGTCAATAGAATCAAAATCAAAAGTCATTTATCTAAACTAGGCTGAAAATCAACAAGGAATGTCAGAATTGCCCACTCTTCACCACTTCCTAGTAATTGATTCGATGCAATTACTGACTATTGTTTCACATAATAGCCTTCTATCTCATTATCTCTTTTTAATCATTTACTGATCACTTCTATTCTAGAGGTCACCGCCGGGGAATTACCTGCATTTAATGCGTCATGTATGCACTTTGATGAAACAGACGTTCTTATTGCATTTTATTTATAATCGTTGTTATACTAAAACGCAATAAAGGCTCTTCCACACACATGACGCGTCATGCGATTCTTTAACACCGCGAATCCTTTATGAGCGTAAAATAGAGGATTTATTAATGTCAAGCCTTGCGGCTTTCACATCGGATAAAAATTACTAACTTCCATACAAACTTTCATCTCTTAGTTCACCACTGTAGGGGATGTTTTATCGAATATACTTTAGCGATAACTTTCGTTATTTATGAAACTCTTGTGCAAAATTTAATGCTTCTAGATCCAGCGGCGTAAGAAAGTGCGATGTCTGTCAATGAATTTCAGAAATCAATTAAATCTATATTATATTGTATAAGAAACCTTATTTACACTGTCTTCAAAAGGTATCGAGCCATCGCAATTGCGTTCAAGGACGTCCGAGGACCCTAAGAATTGTCTGCGTCGATTTTTGAACAACTTTGCACTTTATAACACTTGCTATAAAGAGTATTATTCAATGGCAAAATAAAACCCTTTGCTCTGTGCGCCGACACAATAACAAAAAACAGTTGTTTAAATGGTTCATGGTGTACAGTTATAAATGTGGCCAATTTGTGCTACAGCCGAGGTCGGCCGGATCAAATGGATTTAGTAAACGACGTAGTTGCCATTATTGTGTCAAACATAAATTATGCGGCTGAGTTTAATGCGTATTTAGACTAAATTACGATGCTACTATATGTTGATAATAAAAAATCTTGTCTAGTCATATTATATGCATTGTTTAAATGTTTTGCTAATGCTACATACATAATTCTTACTATGGTATAAGCGTAGACTTCTAACGTTTCTACCATAGTAAGAACTAGCTTCCGCCCGCGGCTTCGCCCGCATAATATGTCGACAAATAATACACATAAACCTTCCTCTTGAATCACTCTATCTATTAAAAAAACCGCATCAAAATCCGTTGCGTAGTTTTAAAGATTTAAGCATACATAGGGATATAGGGACAGAGAAAGCGACTTTGTTTTATACTATGTAGTGATTATGTATACGTATGTAACATATTCTTTTTGGTAACATATTACTGGCCAAAAAATAAAGATGGCCGCATTTTATTACGAATCTCGATAATTAACATTGCTAGTCAGTTCTGCTTGAGCATTCGGCGTTGAAAGTACAGACGCCAGCACATCAAGCTATCCCAAACTGTCAAATGTTCCCAATTGAACACGAACCTTATACTTTTGTAATAAAGTTGATGATCTATCAAAGAAATTGAACAGTTTGGGGTAGCTTGATGTGCTGGTCTCAGTAAAAAAACATATTTAGAAAAAGTATGAAATGCTATCTTATCTTTTTATGTCATCGTGTTATACCGCCAGGTTCTGAATATCATAATTATTTGAAACTTAATTAAATCTGAATAGCTTCATTATCTCAAATGGTTTTGTTTTTATGGAACCGAAGATTTAGGATTCTTTGTTCTGGCATTTTAAACTTTAATGAAAAGGCGTTTAAGTATAAAATTCAACACCACGACTTACCTCCATGGCACTGATAAGCATCCTGGTCAACCTAAATGGAATTTTCTCCGGAAACTTGTCCCTCGACTGGGTAACTTCAAAACAGTCTCCGAAGTCTATATGCAGGACTTTGCCCGTGACTCTATGCAGCATGATGTTGGAGGGGTGCCGGTCTCCGAGACCTAGGATGTAGCCCACCATGCTCATGACAGCCAGAGAACGAGTGTAGTTCGTGCGTCGCTCGAACCATGCTTCTGCTGATGGGCTCTTCAGCCAAAGAAGTCGGGATAAGTCGTTTCCAGGTGTTTGAGAGAGTGTGTATTCGAAGACTTCCACCTGTTCGGAGTTAAAATATTATTTTATTAGTATTTAGTCTTTATTTCTAGCGTTTTAAGAATTGAAAAACAAAAGTCATGTATTCAAATCAAGCTGTCAATCAGAACTTTTTAAACGTAAAAATGACATAAGACCATGAAACAGATCCCGAAACATCCACCCTTTTACCACTTCCTTTGAGATTGAAGTTAAGTGGTGAATGAGAAATGTTCAAGTAAAAGTAAGTGTAAAATGATTATGGTTTTATGAGGTGAACTCAAAATATAACAAAAAAAGAAATGCTGTGAAGGTGTGATTATTCAATTCAGATCTACTGGAGTATATAGGACTATACCTAATTAATGAACTTTTAAGGAGCATATATGAAATACAAGAGAAAAGCCTTTTGGATCCTAATAACCTCTACTTAGCTTGCTTACTTATATATTGTGTGTTCTTGTTTAAACGATAAAAAATAGGGCATAATTAATTGAAGAAGAAGGCCTTTACTTGCGGTGGGACAACAATAAAATAATACAATTTGTTGAATAAAAACTTACCTTATGCTTCAACATCAACTTTTGATAATCGGACGCCATCCTTAACATAATCTGTTGCTCCGTACTCAACGCCATTTTATTTGTCTTTTTATCTCTGTAGTCACTAATGAGGTTGTATAGCGTGTCACACTGGGGCACCCAGCCTATTAAGCCGGAGTTAGGGGATAACGGTATAACCGCATACCGTTGTATGGCTAAGTCATGCCTGTAGGTGTTTGTGTCAGCCTGCAGTAGCGTGTTGACTAGGCCGAACAGCTGCATGACACGCTCATCTTGACGCAAGTCCTCGTGACCTTTGAGTAAGAACATGTACTGTTTGCCGTCGGAACCCTGGATTGTTAGGCGACGAGGACGCTGCTTCGATTTTATTACCTGTGGAATTAGGAGGCGTAAGTTAGCAGATTATGAAAGTCTAAAATCCGCCTTGAGCAAGCGTGGTGAACAATACTCGCGCTTTCTATATATGGGAAGAGGTATTTGGCCTGCATTAAGACAATAATAATATCAGTAATTTTAGTTTGACTTCTTATAGTATTTATTTTTATTTTATCTTTTATTTTAATGTTGAGTATGCTCCGTTCCATGCTGTGTTGGCATGTTTCTAGTTTGCGTATGTTAAGCTTAACTAAAATTACTGATATTACTTACTGTATTAAAAAATTTAAATGGAGGTGGGCAGGCCATATGGTTCGGAGTAAAAAGGATAAATGGTCTAAGAATGCAACAGAGTGGTGCCCAAGGCAATACAAAAGAAAGAAAGGGAGACAGCGTCGTAGATGGGAGGACGATATTATTAGAACAGCGGGTATCACTTGGATGAGACAAGCGCAGAACCGTTCACTGTGGGAAGCTCTAGGGGAGGCCTATGCTGGAAAGCAAGACAATCTTCGGTTACCGGTGTTAAATAATTAAATAAAAACTGTAATAGATTAAGTAAAATTATTGTAAGATTGTTAAATAAAGGCTATTATTATTATTATTAAGTAAAATTATTGTAAGATTGTTAAATAAAGGCTATTATTATTATTATTAAGTAAAATTATTGTAAGATTGTTAAATAAAGGCTATTATTATTATTATTAAGTAAAATTATTGTAAGATTGTTAAATAAAGGCTATTATTATTATTATTAAGTAAAATTATTGTAAGATTGTTAAATAAAGGCTATTATTATTATTATTAAGTAAAATTATTGTAAGATTGTTAAATAAAGGCTATTATTATTATTATTAAGTAAAATTATTGTAAGATTGTTAAATAAAGGCTATTATTATTATTATTAAGTAAAATTATTGTAAGATTGTTAAATAAAGGCTATTATTATTATTATTAAGTAAAATTATTGTAAGATTGTTAAATAAAGGCTATTATTATTATTATTAAGACAATAATAGATTACCATTAACCTTTTGAACTCCAGAGCATAAACGCACGCGCGTACCCTCCACGCCAAGCAAAAAAAATATTTGTTTTGCTATCATGAATTTCCACGGTGTCTTTTAATTTGTTTCATGTCATTAAATACGTACAAGTGTTTCAATTTTTAAGATAACTATATAAACACACACAAAAGTAATGATTTAATAGTTTATTTCGTGTTGATATTGTACCACATTGTCACATATGTGTGTTTTTGGCGTACAGGGCATGGGCTTGCTTGTCACTTATATGTGACAATGGCGTTGGAAAGGTTAATATACTACAAATGTATGCTGTAGTCAGGAGTTGAACTAATCAGACTCAGTACTACATCCACAATAGTTTAATATTAAAAAAAAAAACTTATTTTATATCCTTACAGATACCCACAGGTACATTTAACAATTAGACCGTATTATTTACCGGTAAGTGCAGATGGACTATACTAAAGTGTAAAAACACAAAACAGCAAGCACTTAATGACGCCCAAATGGGCCCCACAGAAAGGTATAACTTTTGAAAATAACGAACACAGCATATTGTGACTTCTAAGTCATCATCACAAGGTTTAGTATGCATTGCAATGATACTGTAGCTAAAGATTGGATAGGGATACTCACTTGTAAATGGCTATGTATATGCGATATCCTGCAAATCTTCTCATTGGGGACATAGGACCCTGGAACGGCTAACTCATAGTCCTTACACGAATGAAGACGTTTGCTAACGTACTGCAGCTCTAGAGACATCAGAGAACGGAACTGTGACGCGATGCGGCGGACCACGTGGTAATACAGGTCCCAGGCCTCGTTAAGGTACCTGTTCTCGCCAGTCTCCTAGAAGACGAAGAGGTTTGTAAGTACTACATGTTTCAGTAGAAATTCACTGCCGGACTAGTATATCAAGCAACCCTGAACTTTTTGTATAGAAATCTATAACTTTTTAAACGGTCGTGAATTCAAATTCGGAACACTGACGAGACCAAAATTATGGCCAGTACGTCGGCATCAAAACTGCATAAAAACTTTTTCTATGAATCATGATTTTTTTGTCGCTTCAGGCCTTTATACCTACGACACATAGCTCAAAAATTACACTATTTAGTTCGATAGTGTAATTTTTTAGCAAAATCACTCTCACTGGATTTTGGCTATTCATGATAATTTTATTATATTTGTTTGACGCTATTTTGGGTAACCAATTACACATGACATTATTACTGATTCGAGAATTACTTATTCTTGTAAACCGGGGAAGATACAATAGCAGATTAGCTATGATGTAAAGAAAGGATGAATACTTACTTTGTATAGTTCTAACCATCGATGTGCCTCCTGCAGATCTCTTCCATACATCTGTAGGAATGACACCTCTTTTAACGTTTCCGGAGGCCGGTCCAGCATCGCATGCATTTTGTCTAATGTCTTGAACATTCCTCGGTAGTCTTTTTCACTGAAATATAATCTGAAAAAGAAAAAATATTTGTTAACTAGAACGATAGGTAAATACTAAATATATTATTATTATACTTTACTGAAAACCAGTGTTTTTCAAAGTATGGTGTGGTGTGTAAACGCCAGAAGCGTTTGGTTAATTGCGGGCACTTTGTTTAACGAAAAAGGTACCCAAAGTGAATTCCAAGGTAGAAACAAAGGAGTCAGGGAGCCGCGAAATAAGTATCCATACTGACTGCCCCGCCATGAAATAGGTTGAAAAACACTAAACTAAAAGGACGAACACCACATATATTATATTTACCTAGAAGCCTCATCCAGCGCGATGAACACTTGATCGTGCCATAAAATTGCTACCTTAATCAACTCCTCCGATATAACGGCGGCTTCATTCACTAAGTTCTGCGAATGTGCACACATCGTCTTCAAAATGTAGTTGGCAGCATTCTTCCTAGTCACGAAAGAGGATTTAGTCGCGACTGTCAGAGGATACACTAGCGCTTGTGGGTGCAACTTGCCTATATCAATAAGGAGTATATGAACTAGTTTTGCTACCAAACTCCTTGGTGAATCTATGCGGGCGATAAGCTGAGGTATCACTTGCAACCAAATCTTCACATCAATTTGTCTGATGCCCTCAAATAACGCGTCGTATATCGCAGGGTGGTGACCGTGGTCGAACCATAACGTTAGTAGTCGTAATGTATCCTGCAACGCGCTACCGTTCGATAAACTGATCGATTTGAAGAAACCTTCGATAGCTGGTATAGTATGAGTATTAATAAAGTCTGCTCTAGACACTTTCTTTTCCCCAGAGCCTCCAGCCAAACTACTCTCGGATATATTGTCTTGTTGTTTATAGAACAAAACTGTTTCGAAGTTCATACATGCCCATGCGTGGCACGCTTTATACCAATCTGGCGCGAGAATAGTCGCTGATGCGTAGTTTCTTAATATCTCGGGTATTGATAACTCGTTGATTTCTTGAAGAGATTCACACCAGGATCCCAGCTTCAGGTGGCACCGTGCCAGTAACCTGCAATGCTCATCGTTATCCGGTTCAGAGTTGTCCAAGAACCTTTGCAGCACGTCATAAGCGTACCGTTTGTTCCCAGCATCCCATAAGTTCTTACTATAAGCTAAAACGATTCTTGGATCCTGCATTCGCAATAGTACGTCAGGGTTAGTGATAGGATCGCATCCTAATATCGAAAGAACTATCTTATGTGCTTGGTTAATAGCGCCAGTCTTCCTACACAGAGATGCGAACTTTAGCCAAGTCTGGAAGTCTTCTCTTGGAGACATGACTAGACTGCGTATCTGCAGCATTTTCCTCCAATCTTCAACCAAACGCTGCCCGCCTTGCAGCCTCAACCACCAACATTTACGAATGGGATTACGTCTTTCTTCAATGAGTTTGTATGTAACGACTTCTTCTAACTCCGTCAATAGCTGAGCGTTGACAAGAGCTCCGTACGCTCGCTGATAACTTTCACCGACTACAGCTGTTAACTCAAGATCTAGCACACTTCTAGCAGAGTCGATATAGTGTCTAGACTCCGGCCAGTGTCCTTCATGGATAGCAAGGATGGCTCTATAGAACGCCCCTTCCTGGCTATCTTCGGGGATGCACTCGACATATTTTCGCATTGAGTCCCATTCCTGCAAGCCCCAAGATGCTGCGGCGGCTATTTTCGCAGATTTGTTCCTGATATCTTCGGTTGCATTGTCCCACTGATCGGCAGTGTGGTTGTATATCTTCCTCCACTCCCCCAAAGCCTCAAGACACCTCATTGTTCCTAGTCGGGATTCCTCGTCCAAGGGTTCTACTTCTAACTTCTTACTGTACAGTTCTAGTGCTTGGTCCCAGTTGTGAAGTTTCTCGTACCACCTAACGTGAACATTGAGGGAGGTGTCACCGTTTTTCTTTTGCGATATAACTTTCTCAAGGAGACCGTTACTCGCTTCGTTTCTCTGGAGTTTGTTGTTTATGTGTATGAGTGCCTCAATGACTTGTTTAGTCGGATTTCTTTTGTACTCTTGTTCCTGTAAATTGTGAGACGTTTTTTTAAACACAATATAACAGTTCATGCATCAAACAAACAATAATTGCGCTAGTATGTTTTTTTTAAATATATTGTGGGTCAAAAAAGTACTTTCGTTTCAACGTCGAACCTCAAAAATTCGACGTCGTTATTTTGTACCATTGACATCAGGTGTTTTATATTACTTTTAGCTTACCTTATAATACAAAGCTTTGGCATACGCTCTGCAATTAATAGCTGTATCACCTAACAACTTGATGGGTATAGGCAAGGCGCCCTTCTCGCAATGTTCTAAGAACTCTGCCAGGTTAAGCACAGCGAGTGCCAACTCCGGAGCATCGGGCACTGTTAGAGCATGCTCTAGAGCTAAGACTAGTTCCTTTCGAGACTTGTCGTCGAGTTCCGTCCAACAGGACATGAAGGCTGCGTTGAATAACTCGCTCGCTAGCTGTGGGTAGTTCTGAGCGAGAGTTGAACACGCTCTGGAAGAAAAATAAATTGCAACTTATAGTGTGAACATTTTTACGCTTTCTACTCTTATAAGGTAAAATTTGAAGGATCAATTTTAGTTCAAAATCAAGTTTACTTCAAAAACGTACTAAATACACTAACTTAGGGTTATCTATTATATTTCGCACATAAACTTAATATAACTAAATACACCGTCGAATAATAACTCATCGCTTTGCGGTTTCTAATCAAGTGGTAAGATGATATCGATTCTAAGAAATCCCTAGTTTTAGTACATCTTTGCAAAGGTTAACTCACCTTATAGCAGGGCTATTGGACTCAGTCAAGAAGCCGACACTCAACTGTCTCAGCCATTCCATCCAGTCCTCCTTGGACACTATATTCTTTATTGACCAGCATTTGCGTAAGTTGGACACATTCAGTGATAATTTTTGAATGGTTTGGATGTCACCTGGACCAACAACCTAAAATAGGCATTAAACATAAGTAGGTAACACTTAGCTAAGTAAGTAAGTTTATTTAGATTGAAGAATCTCAACTCACATCAGTCTTTTGATTTCTCAATCGAAGTCTAGTTTCATCTAGATAATCATCATCGGAAGCTAACGTTGATATAGCTTGCAACCTAGTCACTAAAACGATATAGTTGGGACATTGTATTTTATGCTTTATCAGTATTCTGTCCACCGACGGTATGTAGTCAATGTATTCTCGGCCCAGTTGAACAATCAAGGCACAAAGTGTATTCATGGCGGTTTGCCGCAACGATGGATTGTTGTCCAAAACTTTGGCCAGGGCTTGTATTATTACCGCCGAATACGGTCTGAAGTATAAATACATGGACAAATGCTCCATAGTCTCCATTGCGAGTTTCGATATTGACAGCGGAATATTTCTACCGTCAAAAAGCCCCGTCACGGCAGGCACTATAGACAGTAACACATCGTCTAAATTATTCTCAAACTTCTGTATGGTCAGCAAAAGCTTCTCAGTCAAAACTTTATCTTTGCTGTTGTCGTACTTTAGAACCCTCAGAATATTGGGCAGAATTTTTCGAAGATACACTTTAAACTCCGGTCCGATCGCTACGGTGATGTGTTCCACCAACATTATCAACGTTGGCTGCAGTTGACTGTTTGGCGTCCAGTACTCCTTAATTATATCAAATATGTCTTCCAAATAGTTTCGTATTTGTATCTTGACTACGGAAATAAGTTGCGCCAGTTGAGTCAACAGAAACTCGCGGAAGGTGCTATTGTCTGTTGTTCGTATCACATTCAGAAGGCACGGCGTCACTCGAGATATGTAGGGCACGCACTTGATGCCTAGTGACTGGAAAATGAATGTAACTGAATGCACCACGCTTGTGTGATGTTGTGTCAACATCGGGTCGCGGAGCATTCTCATGAGCGACGTGAGAACAATGGCCGGGTAAAATTCATCAAGAATAAGTGGTGACATGTTAACAACCATTTCACTAATATTTACGTCAATATTTTCATTGGTGGCGTCAGACACAGGTATCAACGTTGACACGGTTTGGAAATCGATTAAACCTTGATTAACTTTATTTTTATATGGATCGAGGGCTCCCAGCAATCCTAACACGCGAATAGTTTCTCTTCTTTCTCTTGGCTGCTGTTCTGTCTTCAAAAAGTTGAGCATCATGTCCATTAGATGCGGATATTCCATGTAAGGAGTAACGACGTGGCCTGTGGCGCCGACTACTTGACCGAAAGACCAGAGGGCTATGCTCCTTTTTTCCGGTTGATTAGGATCCGAAAGGATACCAATCTGAATAGACATTAGTTCCGGCAACCATTGATTGAGAGCAGTTCCGCCCCCATTTACTTCTGCTAAATCGCCTATCGCCTTCAATATAGTTGACACCATAATGGGGTTATCAGCTTCGGCTTTTAATTTGGGCACTAGAACATTGAGTATAGTATCTACAAATTGCCGCGTAATCCTTGGAGCATGGGAAATTATATTGTTCACCATGCGAAGTGCTTGTTCTTTATTACGTGTGGATTCTGAATGTTGCAGCTCCATTAATACTTGCACAAACAGTTGACGTAATGTCGGTATGGTGTAACTAGGGTTTATATTGCTCAGTCTTCCAACCAAACACAGTGCTAATTCACTAACATCATTATTGGAGTCGTTAATCGCAACAAAAAGACAATTAAGATGTTCTTCAACAGCTAAATATCTATCGAAGATTGGGTTGGTGAATATTTCCAGCACCCTGTACCGAACTTCATGGTCGAAGTCGGAGCGACCTACGGATAACAATTTACCGAGAGACTCATCAACAATTACGGTCAACGTCCGCGAATTAGTCTGAGCGCATCTTTCAACCGCTTTTATTAGCAACTTCGACGCAGTTTTTACAGCTTCTATTCTGATATCATGCTGTTCACTTAAAAGGTAATGGTCTGTACATCTTCTTATGAACGACATAAGAGTATTGTTCCATTCAAAGTCAAACGAGCCCAGTGTGCGTAGCGCTAGAACTAACTTAGAAGCATCGTGGGGCTCCACCAACATGGCCGTCGTGAACATGTGAACTATTTGACTCTCCCCATTACTGGGCGCGTAGGGCTTCTTCCTCAATATCAATGACAGCATGTTGAGAAGTCTGTCAGTTATATCCTTTTTCAGAGATGGTAGATTCTGACTGAGTTCTTTGAAGCATGTCGTGAGTTGTGGACTTAACCCAGTTGCACACATTGGGTCCAGGAGCTCTTTTACTTCATTGGCGACATCTTCTTTCATAGCAAAGCCTAACAATGTTACGCAATTAAATAAGGGTGTATCAGAGCCGTTTCGCTTTTTGGGAGTGTCTTTGAATGGTAAAGTCAATTTTATAATTTCTATGATCCTGCCCAAGTACTGTTGGACATCAGACTCTACTGCTACACATATAAGGCCTAATGTGGTGAATGCCATAGCTTTCTCCTTTTCTCGTCCACGTAAGAAGGTTATTAAGTGATTTATAGTGGACTTAAGATGCCTCTTAGCATATGCTTCTCTGTTAAAAGCAGCCAGCCTTGGTATCATTAACAGAAGCAGTTGATGAACATTATGTGCTCTAGATATTTGTTGAGCCATCACATCTGTAAATAATAAATCATTATTCAGCATGCTGACAGCATTCAGCAAGGTACTAATGATTTTAGTCATTGCAATAACACAAACACTATGGTAAAGAGTCACTCTCTTTACCATAGTGTTTGTGTTATTGCAATGACTATCAATAATTATGGTAATATTTATGCAGAACCTGCCTCTCATGAGGTTCAGTAGCATTTTTGAAATGCTCAAGTTTGAGCACTTGAACACTAGATTAGAGTCTATCATAAATTGTACATCTCTACTAAAAACTTAAAAACTTAATATCTTACGTAGTAGTACACTCAACGTAGTAGTCATTGTATATTATAATCGAAACCGGTTATAATAACTTCAAAGGGACTGTTGGATTCTCTTCTATCGGCAAAAAAAACTGTAATCCAAGTAGAGATGTTACAAAATCTTTCGACTGTATTTAATAGCTACTTACCCAAGCAAATCTTCTCATATTGCTCAGCAATCAACTTTTTACAAATACTTGATTCATAAATAAGTGTATTTTGACTTTTATCATCAGGGAATTGTTGGGCTGTCCAAGAGTTTTGTACTTTTGAGTTCAGTGATGTCATCTCATCTGATATGTCTTGTTCTGAATCAAGTTTCTGCATCAGTGTTGTATATTTCTTTTCCCAATTTGCATTGGAACATCTAAGCAGTTCATTAAGTATCAAGAGTGCTCCATGCACATGGTCATCTCTGGTCAAGCCCCTCTCTCTGCCCGGCTGTTCAGCAAATGATAACATGGACTGTTCATAGCACTGTATGTACCAGTGAGCTTTGTTACTCTGCTCAGGAATCTCTCTCTGGGAAGTTATTACTAAGGCAGCTCTCAGAGCCTTTGCTGCAGCTTCCCTGATCTGCTCTTTAGGATCTCGTAGAGGTATCATAATATAATTAAAGAATCCATTTATGTGTTGAAAGAAATATGAAGGCATAGATATAGCCAGCTCTCTCAGTATCATCACAGCGGAAAGTCGTTTCCCTTCATTTCTTTCCTCTGCCAGCCACTCATATGCCCTCTTTAGTTCAGACTCCACATACTCTCCTCTCTTGATGCCAAGTGTGACAGCTAGTCTACCCATTGTCTTGGCTCCTAACTCCAAGACATTTAGGTCAGTAGATGGGAATATGTTTCTAAGGTAGTATGCATAGCGAATGTTTCTTGTTTTTGTTGTTTCGGTATCTCCACCAATCAGACAGACTACAACAAAACGGAATAATTATGATTCGTTTATCAAATTATCAAATCTTATCAAAGTTGTTTTTAATGTAAGTAGGACAACAAATAATTTTTATTGCCTTAGCATTTGTGACCATGGCTAAATAAATGTATAAAATGTCAGTTTGCATGAAAATAACAGAAGGACAGCTTTATTATCCTCGTTATAAGGATGATTGATAGTGATGTAAATCTAACTAATATAACCTATAAAATACATACCTATGGTTAGGATTCCTGCTTTCTTCTCGTTAGTGTCGTAGCTGGAGGTAAGCGCATGTATCTGTTGGTTGAAGTCGTCGAGCACTTGTGTGAGAGACTCCTGGGCCATCTCTCGAAGGTCTGTTTTGGTGAAGTGCAACAGTTCTCGAATGGCTTTATGTCGCGTCTCCGCATGGCGCGACTTCAGCCCCGACACCAAATCGGATACTTGAAAACTCGTCATTTCGCTAAATACTAATCACAAATCGAATCCACCAAAAATTACAAGTTAATTCTATCAAAAGAATTACATTATTGATAAACTTTAATTGCACTTCACATGGCTAAATCAATATTATTTATCTCATCTCTAACACTAAACCTATGACGGAATTAATGTACGTTTACTTAGACTATTCCCAAAAAAATGCAAATAGTAAATAGTATTAAAGCAATTTTTTATCAATCCAAACGTAAACAAATTAACAATACATGCGGCCATTGACCACATAACTTTCGTTCTAAAATGTATCTAAACATGGTGTATCACAGCTCATTTCTTTTTATTTTCATTCTTGCACAAACTAATCGAATAAAAAAATCTCTAGAAGTCCGAATCATTGCATAGTTTTCCTTCCTATTATTATTAAACCAACCAAAAAGATTATTTTGTAAACAACCGTAGTGATATGGCCCTTGCAATGTTTTCCAACGAAATATTATTTTAATTTCTGTTTTTGATCATATCGGATAAACATTCCATTACGATGTTTATTGGAAACTATGCATTGTTTAACATGACACAATTAGCACTTCACTGTGACTACGTACAATATATTTAAAATTAAATATTCTACGTTTGTTTGAATTAAATTCCGTGAACCGAATACGCTTCAGTATACATAATAAACATACATAAAGCCAGTTACATAGACAGAGATTGGAACCAACACCATTCGTGATCTCTTTCGGTTCTATTTAAATTGGCGGTGATAGAAAGAGAGGGAAAATATTAAGCTTTTGTTGGTGCTGGAGCTCGGGCAAGGATGACGCGTGTATTTTCAATACTTTCTCGTCATTGTACCAACCACAAACGTCAAACAGCTGAGCGAGGTGACTGACTCGCCGTTGTGTGGCTTGCTCTTCTTTCTTATCCAAAATTTTGAAACTAAATTCAAAGGAATAGTGGTTTCAATAGTTATTGCTCAACGTGCAGAATAGTAATCTTCAATCATGAGTGAGCTGAGTCAAGAAGAGGTAAGTTGAAAATTTGTTTTGTAAACGAACCTTGGCGTAATGCGTATGGCCAATCTAATTTCGTAACAAAACAAAGCGTTGGTGTTTGACGTTGTGCGCGCATAAGGTTCACACACGTGCTGCAGGATCTCATGTCGGTTGGTTGCAGATTCGGAGACGTCGCCTGGCGCGCCTCGCCGCCCTCGGTGGCGCAGGCTCAGCGTCATCGCCAGCCAGTCCTCCGGTCACACCAGGCGCGTCGTTGCCCTCGCCAGACCTGCAGACCTCCTCACAAGCTCGCTTCTCCCCCGTACCAGTTCCCCGTGGCTCCACAGAACCCTCCACTCCTGACGTCGCCAACACAGACAAAGAACCAAATTATTCAGATGGAGTTAAAAGTGAAGTAGACGACCAGACAAAGATACCAGCTGATGGGATAATTGTCACTGAAAAGACAGATAATAATCTGTTGGATGAAATGCCCGATACCAAAATGACAGATCTGTCACAAACAAGACAATACAACAGTTTCGACTCCATGGGTGATGACACATTGTTGAGTTGTGGATCAGTAAGAGTGGCCAGTTTACCACAATCTACAGTGGCTGGGTCAGAAGGTGCTTCTACAAGAGAGGATAGTACATCACGGTCAATATCCCCAGCACAGTTTGCAGAGCCATCACCAGTGCGGCCACGGCCCAGTAATGCATCCCCCAGTTGTTCCCGACGGTCTCTCTCTATGGAAGTTGATGATGTGTCAGAGAGGAATTCACAATCGGAACAACAGCAGGAACCAATGGAGGTTAGTTACTTACATAATAAGACAATTTACACTAGCTGACATAGTCTTCTGATATGTGTATTAATTAGATAATATCTTGTTATTCTGAGTTTAGAATTGCTCAACATTTAAGAGGAACTATATTGTCACCTGTATTGCATTCAATAAAAAAAAAACTAATGAAATGGCCAGTATTCATATCTAGGTTTACACAGTCTGCCCCAGTGACTGTTGAATTTCATTTATTTATTGCATATTTTGTTCAAAATGATCATCATAATGAGTTAGCATTATTGCCCATAGTATTGAAAGCCTATTCAACTTTGTTTAATCTTCTATCAACTTATTATGATTGCTTGTTGTTATTTTGTACAGCCAATCATAACAGTTAATGTGAGATCATCAGATATACGAAGACAAGTGTGCATTATAAAAATGTGAGTCTGCTATAGGGCTGCTTTGTGGATAAGAATGTTTATTTTATGACCTTTATCCAGGCAACTACAAATTGCAAAACAGCCATCAGCGAAGGCTTGCTGCTAGAAAGGTCACTTTTGTTTGATTTAAATAGATCAAACAAATATCTGATCAATATCTTAAAATAAGTAATGAGGTGTTCTGGACAGTTCTGTACACCTCACCCTATGTGTAATAATACAATGAGATTAAACTAAAGTCGAAACACAGTGTGTGCCTGAGGATGTACGTCGTCCCCGCGGCAGGCCTATGAAGCGCAGGCGAAGCGACATAGACGACTTTCCTAAGGTGAAGGCATTATAAAGAAAAGTTTGAATGTTAAAGGGAATAAGATTTCCTCAGGAGCACATAGACTAACGGATCTTCCATTAGTAATCAGATTCTACAATAGAAGAAGGTTAAATTATTGACTAGAGGTTTAAGCTTAACACTTGTAGAGGGTATGGCCCCTCATAGCACCATATAAGTTACCACCATCACATACCCTTCATGTTTCTTATCTACAAATAAAATTAAATAATAAAGCCCATGATACCACAAGACTTTCCAATGCAATGTATGTTTTTATTGAGATGACTTATGTTATTATTTCTGCCAACCAAAATTGCAGTGCCACTATCAACAACCAGTTACATAATTATATAAACAAACTATAATCAGATACTTCATCACATTTTCAAGACATACTTTTATAACATTATTTCTGTCAAATTATTAATTAAACTGGGTGCTGCAATACACCTTACCTGTCCTGGGAAAGATCAAATACGCGATATTAAACGATAGAACACTTTGCTAGGTGGATGACAATGACAATCCGACGGCGTCACCGGCCCGCAAGATACACCGGTCGCGCACTGTGAGCTGCACTGAACTGACTGAAGACCAACTGAGGAACATCGTCGCCAAGATCCTACAGGTGTCCTGGTCGGAAGACAGTGCAGGTTTGTTACACAACTGTGTAGGCTGGTGTAAAAAGCCGAGAGGGACTTGTTCTTCTCGTCATAGTGATAATTTTTTATACTTAACCATATCCAATCTTCTTTTTTTAAACAAATTTTAAATTCTCCCACGATCCCTGTTCAGTTGCATACGCCCTAAAGCACAATGCTTTGCATACATTACAATACACGCTACTGTAAACAGCGATTTTTCAGACCCAAAGCAATTATTTTTGGGCAATTTCACTTGAGGGTAACATACAGAATGCGTAGAAGACAGTTTTGTGATGAGGTTTAACCACCTACTTTTTCATATAGTAGTTTTATTTCAGGTGGAATATTTGTACCGTCGGTCGCAGCATCGCTTCTCGACAACCCTAAACTAAGTTTAGATGAACTGGCATCAGAGGCTTTGATTGACGTTATTACTCAAATAGCGGATGGTTCAGATCCCCTAAACCAGAAACTCATCGCGATTACCGAAACTACTAAGAGGCCTAGCGAAGATTGTGGAGACGATATGTTGACTAGTGCACAGATTGTTTCGGAGACGGAAACTGACAAAGCGGACTGCCCCGCGCCGTCACTGCCGTTGCCGAAGACGATCCCCACACAAGGTCTAGTTGTGAGCTACATAGTGCGATTCTACACGAACATCAACTCGTATGAACGGGAGTACTCGAAGAAGAGTTCAGAGCCGCCTTTGAGCGACTTGCTTCAGAGTTTAAGAACATTACTAGTGAACCACTTAGTGCTAGTGCTTCAGGGCAAGTTCGAATTGGAGAAGTGCAGGAAGTCGGCTCTGCTGCCGTACATGCTGGTGGTGTCCCCGCCCACTGGCCTCATACCCGAGCTGCTACTTGCTACCTATAACGATAAGGAAGTCTTTGAAGAGGTGAGTGATATCATTTTTGTATCAGAACTTGTATGTTTTCTTGTTAGTACCACATTTTTATAACTAGGGAAAACATTGATTTGCAAGGTGGGTAGAGCATAGCATTGAGACATGTGTGATGCAGTAATGAAACACCTGGACTACTATACTAAACGCCAGTACTTACTCGTGATTGTCGCGCTCTTAGAACTTTCGGACATGACGGTATTTAGGCCCGCATGCACCACAACTCACTTAGTGCTGAACTTGTTTAATACATCATCCTATCTCCTTCATCTTAATATGATTGAATGAAAGCGAACGATGCTTCGAATTCTAGTATCATAAGCAGGTTGTTTGAAAGTGAGGCTTTCTGTGCAGGTGTTTATTCCACTAGTGATGGGTATCCGCGAAGAGATGCGGCGCGCGGTGTCCCCGCTGGGCGGCTGCGGCGCGTGCGGCGGCGGCTCGGCGCTGCGGGCCCTGCGCGCGCTGTGCGAGCTGCGCGCCGGGCCCCGCCACGCGCGCCGCCCGCTGGCCGAGCTGCTGGCGCGCCTGCCCAGCCTGTGCCCCGACCCCGTCACCACGGCGGGCGGCCGGGAGATCGCGCGGGTCAGCTTCCTTGGACCGTTCTTTGCGGTGAGTGATATAACTTAACTAGATACTTATGAACGTGTTCTTGAGCAGTCGAGGTTAGATGGAGCGACACTTTTGAAGGGTGATTGGCTGGGTGTGAGAAGACGAATATGGCATAGGGCTCTATGTCCAACTGCTATAGCTGACTTTGAGGCTACCTATTTTTGGAAAGCGAAAATCTAGAGACAAATTTGTTGTGGTAGGTACCATTAAGAGCTCAATAAGTCTGAATACTGAGAAGTTTTTTTTTATAAATAATGCGTAGGTAAGTAAATGTACGAAAAATATATGCAGCATTTGTGTACGCAGATTTGAGTCTTCGTGTATGTTGTAGTTGAGAACTTGAGTTCAATTCGCAGTTAACAGGGCGCTGCTTGATGTTAAGAATCTCCCATAGATTCAATTCTAATAAGATAACAATCACACCAATAGATTTATTAGAACATAGAATTTAATTTGTATCACATCATTCTGCGTAACTAAGAGTCATCAAACAGATAGGTATAGCATATTAGTTATGCCTAAGTTTTTCCATTCCAAATGGTAGACTGAGCCGAAACCTAACATAATTTTGTAACAACTCACTTGTAAACCTAAAATAGTCTTCCTGATTGAATTTCTGCCATGGCAGTCAATCTCAGCGGACATTAGCCATCGACGCGGGAGATATAATGCACAAATGAGGCGTAGAAGCAGGTGCGGAGTGCACCTGCGTCGGCGCCTCTTCCCTCAACTCACTCTCATTGACCGATGGAAGTGCAATCCGACCCGACCGGAGAGGATTAAGTACACAGGTACCTACAGTCTATGCAAATAAACAATTTCAATTCTATTCTAACAGATATCGTTGTTCGCCGAAGAGAACCCTCGTCTAGCGGAGCGTTTGTTCGCGACGGGTTCCGGCGACCGAAGCCTGGCGTTCGCGTTACAGCGCGAGGTAGAGGCGAGTCGCAACACGTTGCATAACATCTGCCACAACATCCTGCTGTGTCCCGATGCGAGAGAACCACTGCTTAATTACTTTGCTGCGCTACTGCAGAGGAATGAGAGGAGAGCGCAGCTGCAGACTGATGAGAGATCTCTGGCCGGTGAGTCAATCTTCTACTTGAAAAAAACCTTATATTCATTAAGAAAAAAAATCTTTTATGACTAGAAACATGAAAGAAGACTTCCTTATGGAACTGAAGTGAGCCGCCTTGAATTTTTAGGGTTCCGTACCTCAAAAGTAATAAATGGAACCCTAACAGACGGACGGACGGACAACAAAGTAATCCTATTGTTCGTCCGTCCGTCCGTCTGTCTGTCAAGACCCTTTATCCCATAAGATGATATAATAATGATAGGATATCCCAATATCCTATCCAGCGCATGACTTGTTATTAACCGACTTCAAAAGAAAGACGTTCTGAATTCGAATGTATTTTTTTTGGTTTTCTTTTTTTTTAATCAACATGTTCCCGTAGGTTCAGGCTCCATTAAAAATAGCCTCCTTGAGTTACGTTACTTAAAAGTACTTTTTGCTCACCCTGGGCAATCAGCTCCGCGGCCATCTTGATGATAATTGCATATTTTAAATGAATCATGTAAGGGTAACTCCCTTACATGAAGATTATTTGAATCAATAAGTCATATACTTAAGTAATCTCGCGACTTTGGTTCCACGGATTCGTTTTACACAATGCTGCGTTGTGAGAGTTCGCTTTACTTATAAACAAAACATTTATATCTTTATAAGGAGAAGCTTCTGCTCGCGGCTTCGCCCGCGTGGATGAATTGCATATTTTTTTTACATATAAACCTTCCTCTTGAATCTCTATCTATTAAAAAACCGCATCAAAATCCGTAGCGTAGTTTTAAAGAATTAAGCATACATAGGGATATAGGCACAGAGAAAACGACTTTGTTTTATACTATGTAGTGAAGAGGACAACAAAACTTGTACTGTACAATGAATCAAGTTTGCGAACTCATTGCTTAAAATAATTTTTGGGCCAAAACAGTTAAATCAGTTTATATTGAATTCAGTTTGATCTGAGAGATATTTCTCAACAGCAAGTGAAGCTAAGTCAGAGGCCTATGGGCAGCATAAAAACTCTGACACCAGGTTAGTCACACACGAAAAGAAGAAGAAGTTTATATTGATCAAATCTTTTGATTTGCTCTCAATAAACAAGACAATGCACAGAAAGCATTCGACGCATAATGTACAGAATTTCCTCCATGTCTACGTGCGTACGTCTGTGTATTTTGGTCCACCAACTGCATACACATTTCACGTTCAAAATCGCTTTGTTCTTTTATTTATAAATATGCCAAGACCTCGATGATAGCCGGTCGTTGGGGCTCTTATACCTAATTGATAAAAACATTACAGCAAGTTTATCAGAACACAGACGACTATAATAAATTGTACGACGTTCGTGTTTGACGTTATGTGCGTAGTTGGGCCCTGCTAGTACCTAATGACTGGCGAAAATAGATCACATATTTCGTTCAAATGTCGCTCACCTCGCCTTGTCTATTAGACGAATTTGTATTGGCACTCTTCCAAATAATTTACTTTCCAAGATTCGGTTCGAAACATTCACAACTACTTGTTGACGGTTTTCAGTAAATATTTATGTTGACAACGTTGTCAGGTGTACGAGACGAACAGACCTCGGTCGTATACAACACTAGTATCTGATACTTGGACAGTTCTAGACCTTCGTATTGACAAAACACGATCCACGAACAACGATACGATTCCGGTAAACATTAAAGCAAAAAAGCATCACTCGCCTGTCATGTTTATTTCCCTAACTATTGAAAATATAGCAGTAAATAAATTAAACACAAGAAAAATAAGGAAAATAGCTAATAATATAAAGGTACAGTATTCTATGAACTGGTTACTCGCGGTCACAACAAACACATAAACGTGTTCTAATTCTTGTAATGACATAAATATGTATTTATTTTCGTGCCTTGATTACAAATCAACATGCTGCGAAAAAGATGCCTATAATATTATGCGCCAAACAGGAATACATATATATTATAAAACTAAGTATACCTACATATTCTTAAAGCTTTAACATGGAACTGACAATTTACCCAGAATCCCCTTAAATCAATCAAAAGCTTAAATAAATGTGAAGTTTCTCCGAACTGGTACTAACACGTCATTACATTGAACAGCTGCGTAGTGCTGTAGGATCCATCGTCATCTTTTGGTGCGAAAAAACACTTCTTGTGGTAGCGATCACACGTACTCATCAACACTTTTACACCCACATTTTTAACAGTTTGTTTTGGCGCAAAAAGTTCATGGCACCCCGACCAAATAATGGGAAAAGTAGTTAACAAGTCAGCACGGCCGACTGCCCTGTAATGTGTGAAGAACTTGAGTTAGGCTCACTCATGCCATGGGTTGCGGAATAAGCGGGATTGTCCGATAGGGTTACCGCTACCCCGGAACATAAAGGGCTAAGGAAGGAACATGGATGGGTTTTAGTCAGTAACAGTCTAACACTCCGTTCCGCTCCACCCAGAGCGGGAGAGGTCCCACCCTCAGAAAGAAAAGGGGTTGCGGAAGGATCTTACGGTTCCGCGACCACCTGGCCAAGGCGTGAGATGGACAAACGGGATGATTTTTATTTAGTACTAGCTTCCGCCCGCGGCTTCGCCCGCAAAATATGTCGACAAATTATACACATAAACCTTCCTCATGAATCACTCGAATTTCACCATCTATAGCAGACCTTGAGAATCCTAATGAAATCTACGGAGCCCTTTTTGATGTTGTGCAAAAAGAGTACCAATCTATTTTCAAAACCAAAACCATTGATATCAATGGCACCGCAGTTAGCTTCAACCAATGGGCTACCCCAGGCATTTATCAAAGTAGAGCGAGACTATACGAGTTATACGGTTTAAAAAAATTCAAGTTTGATACTCCTTTCCTAGAGTATGTCAAAAATTATTCAAAATTATTTAAAAAGGTTTGTGTCTTTGCAAAATCAAAATTTTTAAGCGAAACAATTAAAAAATCCAATAATAAAATAAAAACCACTTGGAAAATTATTAACAATGAAACGGGTAAACCAGTTAAACAATTAAATGAACTTGAGATTATGGTCGACAACAAATTAATTAATAAAGCAGCTGACGTAGCTGAGGTTTTTAATGATTTTTTTGCCAACATACCTATAACTACGACTCGCTCCTTAAATTCTTCACCGACTAAAGCTGAAAACCTTCTCCATAGTAGTGTGCCTAAATGTAGTCGCTTATTTAGCTTCGAACATGTAACGCCTCGTGATGTAGTTAACGTTTTTAATACACTTAAGTCCAAAAACACTGGTGATTACTGGGGCATCTCCATTAAACTTTTAAGTAATATAATAGATATCGTAGCCCCCTATCTAGCTGTTACCTTTAATAAATGTGTTGATTTGGGAACCTTTCCTGACCTCATGAAAAGTAGTAAAGTCATTCCTTTATTTAAATCTGGTAATAAAAATAACGTTGGCAATTTCAGGCCTATTTCAATCTTACCTGCATTTAGCAAAATATTTGAAAAATTAATACTCAAGCAGTTGTTAAGACATTTTAATTTAAATAGCCTCCTTCATGATGAACAATATGGCTTTACAAAAGGTCGTTCGACTACGGATGCAGGTGTTGCTCTGCTGAAACACATATTTAGCGCATGGGAGAGCTCGCAAAATGCTATTGGAATTTTCTGTGATCTCTCCAAAGCTTTTGATTGCGTGCACCACGACACGCTTTTACGTAAACTACGTCATTACGGTGTTCAAAACGAAGCTCTTAACGTTATAAATTCATATTTACAGAATAGGTTTCAATGTGTAGATGTTAATGGTGTGAAATCTACTGAGCTACCAGTTCAGTTAGGTGTACCTCAAGGCTCAATACTAGGTCCATTCTTATTCTTAGTGTATATCAATGACTTACCATTCCATTTAAAGGGTATCTGTGATGTTGTACTGTTTGCAGATGATACCTCTCTTATCTTTAAAGTAGACAGAGATAGACTAGTTTTTGACGATGTTAACAGTGCACTCTCAACAGTAACGGATTGGTTTACATCTAATAACCTAGTTCTCAATGCGAAGAAAACGAAATGTATAAAATTCGCCTTACCCAATGTCAGAAATCTAGGACCACAAATAATATTAGATAAAGAGGTGCTTGAAACTGTAGACACAGCAGTCTTTTTGGGAATAACAGTAGATTCTAAACTCCAATGGAGCCCACATATATCAAGTCTAGCAGGACGGCTTAGTTCAGCCGCCTATGCCGTCAGGAAAGTAAGACAATACACTGACGTTGATACAGCCCGGTTAGTGTATTTTAGCTATTTTCATAGCGTTATGTCCTATGGCCTTCTGCTGTGGGGCAAAGCCGCAGATATAAATAATATATTCGTTCTTCAAAAACGAGCTGTTCGAGCAATTTACCAGCTAGGTGCCAGAGTATCTCTGAGAGATTTTTTTAAAGAAATTGGTATTCTTACGGTAGCGTCACAATTTATTTTCGCCAACATTTTATATATTAGACAAAATTTACACTTATATACTAAAAACAGTGATATTCACAACATCAATACTAGAAATAAGGATAAACTACGTGCTCCCTTTCATCGGCTTCATAAGGTTCATAACTCATTTGTGGGGCTTGGTATAACCTTTTATAACAAGCTGCCCTCTTCTTTGCTAGAATTGCCTTTTAATACGTTTAAATCTAAAGTAAAATCTATCCTTTGTTCAAAGGCTTACTATACTACCAACGACTACTTAAATGACAAGAATAGTTGGTCGCTGTGATTAACACAAGACAATGTTTATGTTCTTTCTCCAGAATTAGCTTCATAAAATTATTTTTATTATGTATTCAATTCATTGTTTTGGTTGTTTTTATTTTTTTTATTAGCCATTTATTGTTGACATAATCTACTCATTACAATGTTTTTTTTTAATGAGTTGTATTGCAAAATGTGGTTAGCTAGAGACCTCGACAGTTGATCATATTTATTTATCTTGATCCTAGTTAGTAATCATTAGCAATTAATTGATTGATTTTACTTCGATGGTCCTAGTTTATCATTTTTAACTTCGAGTTACGGCTGTATGGACATAGTACAGCATTGCACATGTAAGCGGGCACGCACTTTTACCTGGAGGCTCTTTTTTTTTCTTTTTAAATTTACGCTTGAGTACAGTCAGTTTTAATGTTTTAATTGGTATATTGACGTGTGCTAGCTGACATGTGGCAAATGATTGATTTTAATGTGATGTGTTTCGTAATGTTAATTACTTCTCATGCGATAAATGTGTGTAGAGTCAAGTTCTTCCAACTAAACAGACAGCTGTGCTGCTGGGGAGTTTGTTGCGCCACTTCTTCTTCCCAGCTAAAGCACTAGGAAGTGGTGAAGGGTGGGCGTTTTTGGGGGACTGTCTTATGTAACTTTGACCTTCATAAAGTGCTGATCTTCAGCCTAATTTGAATAAATGACTTTTGATTTGATTTTTGATTTTTGACTCTATCTATTAAAAAAACCGCATCAAAATCCGTTGCGTAGTTTTAAAGATTTAAGCATACATAGGTATATAGGGACAGAGAAAGCGACTTTGTTTTATACTATGTAGTGAAGAAACTGACAGACAGACCCCTCTGCCCCTCTCCATGACGGAGGACATGAGGATTTACAACCCCGGAACAAAACAAAAGGCTCTCATAGCGTGTCATCGATGCTACACGTGGAAGCATGTGCCCAGGATTTAACTTCCAGATCTAAGGCAGAATATAACTCATTGAACTGCTACAGACTAGAAAAACTAACGACGCTATGTATTGTTTCAGGCGACGGCTTCATGCTGAACGTATGTTCAGTGCTGCAACTGTTGTCGGTGCGCATCAAGTTGGAGCGTGTGTATCCTCTGTACACCTTCCAACCCGACTCCTGGGTCAATGTCCGCGACGAGACCAGGCTGTACTTCACCGCGCAGGAGGCACAGGACTGGCTGGATTCACTCAGTAAGTTAAAAAGAGGTTGTATATGTTTATAAGGTTCCTCTTTGGAGGATGTTTCAATATAGCCTGGGAAATCAAAATTTCTTGGGTTTTGTTATAAATTTCAGCGCCAATTACCCATTTAAAACAACAATATAATTCTCGAAGAAATGTTAGCTGCTAATAAGACTATTTTGTGAAAAGATGACGATTTGCAACAAATATCATTTCGAATTACCTTAAGATAATAATGAATCTGTGCTGCTTCAGCTATCACTTCCTATTCAAGCCTAATATCCTATAGACTATAGACAATGTTATAATTGATTTGTTTACATTTTGTATTCCTTCTGAGCATCAACACTTAGTGTGGGCCATAATGTTTTGACACTTTGACAGTCGTAGACGTAGTCGAAATCAAAATTTGGACCCAATAGTGCCAAACTGGAGAAATTATTTGAATACACGCATGCATTATCGGTAAAACAGCGCGTTGCCATGTGATCATCACTAAACAGTATGCAATAGGCAGTGCTATTCTGTAAAAAAATTAAAAAAGTAGGTGCAGTGACTTTTAAGTTAGATGTCAATAGTATCAATTCCTAGCATTGGGTGGACCGCCAGCTTACTTCACCATAGTTTTAACGGTTAGCAGCAGTGATAGCTTAGTGGTGTGACCGTCGGACTGCCAAGTCTCGATAGATAGGTCTCGAGTTCGAACCCAAGGCACGCACCTCTGATTTTACGGATTCATGTGCGTATTGTATAAATTTCACTTGCTTAAAAATCGGTGAAAAAAAACATCGTGAGGAAACCAGCATGTCTGGGAGATATTTCTCAACAGCATGTGAAGCTAAGTCAGTGGCCCATGGGCAGCATGAAAACTCTGACACCAGGTTAGTCACTAACCACACGAAAAGAAGAAGAATGGTGAGATTATTACAGAATCGACAGACTGTACTGTTTAAACGCATAGCAACTGTACCCCTCTTGTCAGCACTCCACATCTGATAATCCTAACAGTATTGTGAACATTAAAAGATAATGACCCGCAAACAAGCTCAATGACCCTCAATTTCTCGTTGACCCAAAGAACACGTCATCATGGACAATTTAATTTTAATTGTCTGTCATTGTACAGAGGCACATCAAGCTACCGTAATCTCGCAAATTTCTTTGATGGATTTTCAACTTTATAACAAAAGGATAAGGTTCATTTTCAATTGGGGTGATTTGACAGTTTGGGGTAACTTGATGTGCTGGCGTCTGTACCAAGTTCTTGGGGAGAACGAACTACCTGTTACTGTGATATCACAGTTTTCTACGACTTATATGTATGACATGTTGTTTATCGCCCATATTTTAAAAGACTTGAGTGTCTGAAATGCCCGTGTTTTTCATATCTTGCACCTAGTTTTCACTAAAACGGAGGTGACATGTGTCTCGATCCACCAATTGACTATTTGAAACGGTCAAAAATAAAATATGCAATGACATAGATCGAAGGCCGCTCATCTTAAAAACTTCCATCACCGTACAAAAATTAAATATTATGCGAAGATATATATAATTGTAAAATTGCATTTAATGCTAATAAGTACGGTATTCCGTTTCATTCTAAAAATCTGTGACGTCACATTGTTATATTTCGTACAAATTCCGCTTTTTGACAGTTCATAAAAAGTAACGTTATTGACTACCCTTTCAAATACCTAATTGTTTGCGTTATTCTGGTATCATTCATTTGCGTCGCTTAGCCTCACTTTCAACGTAACACCACCTCCTATCGGTCGTTTATCTCTCCTCTCTTTAGTGGAAACCAGGTCTTTTTTACGTAAGCTCCGCCCCCATCCCCCCGCTACCCGACTTACCATTGGCCTGCGGAAACCTTCGCGTGTACAGAGGCCAGCACATCAAGTTACCACAATCTGTCAAATTTCTTTGATAGTATTTCAACTTTATTGCAAAGACATAAGGTTCATTTTTTATTGAGAAAATTTGACAGTTAGGGATAGCTTGATGTGCTGGCGTCTGTACATAGACTGTGATGATATGATTACTTATCCTTACTCTATTTAATTTACGCGACAACGATATTTATATGACGTTTAGATGAAAGCTACACGGAAGAACGCGAAATTTAAATTTTCTTACGTTTTATACAATTTGCGGGACAGTTTAAGTTGTATGTTGATAAAAACATGATTCGAGGCCGTAGCAAGTACGTATTTACAGAATTGCAATCATTAAAATCATCACTGACCTGTAAATTGCAAAAAACATAAGAAAATTAGATTTCTGCGGGCTACCCATCCCAGCGAAAAAAATGATTGTGAATACAGTCAGCATCAAAATTATGTTAACATCGACGAAAATTCAAATGTGTAGCTACAATTAAGCAACTCAATTTGTTATATGTTTTGTTGTTACACAATGATACAATATTATGGATCGAGATTGTAGACAAGACAATCAAATGAATTCTCGTCGTTTGTCAATGTATACATCTATTTGAGGCTCGATAGAATACATTATAACTGTCGGGTGGTATTCAGTACTTTTTATATGGAATACGCAAATGTCCTGCAGGTCTGGTAGCGTGGTATGCCAGGACGTTCACCTCCCTAATATAGAAAGGCTCTTCCAGACATGACCCTGAATTCTCTCACATGATATCTTAATTATACCTACGTTTTCTTGAAAAGACACCACGACCTCTGAGTTTGTTTAGGCGTTTCTTCTCAGGGATCACTTTAACTAGGAAATGCTATTACAATAATAACTATTGGAAAAAATAATAATGAAAGAGCGGCGTTGTGCACTTTTTTATAAAGGGTAAAAAATGTTAAACTCGCGTCAGGGCACGTGACCAGTGTACTGAGTAGACCACCGGTGCGGCGTAGAAGAGGAAGTATCCTCTTCTCTTTCTACCGTGCGGTGAAAATGTATGCCAGCGCCAGCTGTTTCGTTTAGTAATAAATAAAAAAAATATTTTATTATTAATTCAGTGTGTTTTTTATATTTTACGATATTTTTCAAGTTTTACTTCAGCCAGCACGCCCGGAGTGCAACCCGTTTTTTTTTTAAATTTCTTCGTCGTGTTCTAAACCAACTCGTTTTACTTCAGATAAGGACCCAGCCCACAAGTGGCCCGAAGCGAAGTTCCAGACGGTATGCTGGTTTCTAACGCTGCACATGCATCACGTGGCGCTCATCCCGGCCCTGCACACTCATCAGAGGCGCATTCGGTGAGTGAAGTAGTACCCAGTAGTATAAAAAGTTAAGTATTCCAGCATAACTTTATTTGACCGAGTAACGGCAGTGATATGGAAAGTCAAAAGCCCAAAAATGACAGCTAGTTATATCAATGGGTGTCGTGTTTTTGTCCACCATATATATAACTAACAAACTTTTTACGATGTGTATCTGTTCATATAATAATTATATAAAAAAGTTTTTATTAATAATGTAAATTAATAATTATAATGAATACTCAAAAATTTAAATATTTGTATCACGAGTTGTGGTCTTGAGTTCATACAAAATACCATACCTACATAAAAGGCCGTTCTTTATTGCCAAATTTAAAAACTGTCCGCGATACTTTCCAATTTTTCTTTCCATAAAGACCTTTTAATTAAAGCCAAATTGGTCTAGCCGTTCCCAATTGATGCGCTGACCAACTAGATTTTTTCTCAGGGCTTTCCGTGATCTGCAAAAAGTGATCGAAGAGTTGATGGCAGCTGAGCCACAGTGGCGCAACAGTTTCTCCGCGTTGCGCAACCGTGAGTTGCTGCGCAGGTGGCGCCGGCAAATAAAGAGGCTACACAGGTAATGTACTCTTCACTATTTTAAGTAAAACAAGAAAGAAAAATGTCACATGTAGGTACATAACACATTTGAACAAAATAAAATATATGATCATGTGTGTCACCTGGACACGAGTTGCCTTGGCTTATCTGGAAGTCTTTATAAATAACTCCAACCCCGGTTGACTGAAGCAAGGAAAACCTCCTCAGGTGGAGATTCATAGACATTTATACTTTATGATGCATTTATACTTTATGATGGAGTCATCATAAAGTATAAATGTGGTGCTGTTCCATGGGACACTTAATATCATGTCCCGCGTATCTCGTCATCTGCACGTTACAGGAACTGTAGACGCTAGTGTTTCTAGGCTGAGTATATTTAGATTGCCATGACATGTCCGGGCGACAAATTGAGGTATAAGCCTATAGCTTCAATCCAGCCTCATCTATATGATTGCTTACATAAAACCAGCTATCCGTACCGGAGAAGCCAGTCCCATACGCTTGTTGTGACGCGGTGTGCAGGTCCAAGCAGTGCGCGGAGACGGCGCTGCTGGAGGGTGAGCTCATGCGGCGCAGCCTGCAGTTCTACGCGTCCGCGTGCGCGCTGCTGGCGGGCGCGCTGGACGCGGCGCGCGCGGGCGGCGCGCTGGCCGACGCCTTCGCCGCCACGCCCGAGTGGTACGTCGAGGACATCGCCGAGTTCATGCTGTTCGCTGTGCAGTGAGTCGCTCTGTTATACCTTGCTATAGCTGCTGGCGGGCGCGCTGGACGCGGCGCGCGCGGGCGGCGCGCTGGCCGACGCCTTCGCCGCCACGCCCGAGTGGTACGTCGAGGACATCGCCGAGTTCATGCTGTTCGCTGTGCAGTGAGTCGCTCTGTTATACCTTGCTATAGCTGCTGGCGGGCGCGCTGGACGCGGCGCGCGCGGGCGGCGCGCTGGCCGACGCCTTCGCCGCCACGCCCGAGTGGTACGTCGAGGACATCGCCGAGTTCATGCTGTTCGCTGTGCAGTGAGTCGCTCTGTTATACCTTGCTATAGCTGCTGGCGGGCGCGCTGGACGCGGCGCGCGCGGGCGGCGCGCTGGCCGACGCCTTCGCCGCCACGCCCGAGTGGTACGTCGAGGACATCGCCGAGTTCATGCTGTTCGCTGTGCAGTGAGTCGCTCTGTTATACAGTCCGCGAGGTATAAGCTGAGCTTTGCATTAGTGTGAGTGAGAGGAGCGCGGCGAGACAGAATGGCGCCGCGCCTCAGGCCGGTTACCCAAAATCAGTTTAAACCACCGGGCGAAAATTGCGCCGCGCCTAAGGCCGGTTATCACACCTACACTATCCATGTACACTCACACAAATGCAAAGCTCAGCTTATACCTCGCGGACTGTACCTTGCTATTGCTGCCGGGGCAGCGGTAACCCTTTCGGGCAATCCCGCTTATAGTGGAACCCTGAGTTCCAGCAGTGGAAAATATTTATGACAAGTTTTTTTATTTGTTTCTTCCACTAAATATTTGAGTTTGTATTAAGCTTCTTAACAAAATATCTCATTTCAGATACGTCCCACAAATAGTAGCCGACTACATCGAAGACCCGATTATAAACTGGCTCCTAAGTGCCATATGCCACTCTCGGTTCTTCAAAAACCCCTACTTAGTCGCCAAGATCGTGGAAGTACTCTTCGTGATAAACCTATCCGTGCCACTAAAACTAAAGAATGTATACGAGAAGTTTATGGACCATCCGATGTCGCAGACGGCTCTGCCAAGTGCCCTCATGAAGTTCTACACGGATATAGAAACCACTGGACAGAGCACGGAGTTCTATGACAAGTTTACTATACGATTCCATATCAGTATTATACTGAAAGGGATGTGGGAGAGACCGATTCATAAACAGGTAAGGAAGAACTTATATTTTGATCTTTAATCTGCTAGCAATACGGTTTAAAGTAGCTCGTGAAACATTTGTAGTTATTCGTCCAATCCGATTTTGAGCCTTATTTCTATTCTCATACTATTCCAAAAGTTTAAAATTCCTTGTGTGTTAGACAAATGGTTCAGTTTTTAGGTCTTAAAAGATACATAGTTATCCTACTATTGTAAATGTGAATGTAAGTTGGTTAGTTTGTTACCTTTTCACGCCTAAATCACGAACCGAACATCCCGAAATGTTGTATACACGTGTCTTTCAAATCATGATTTATTTAAATTATTCCAAGTAAGTACTGCGCGAATTAGTTGTCAAATTCGAAATTAACGCGAACGAAGCTGCGGACAAAAGCCAGTATTAAATTAATGTGATTTTCTTTTCAGGCCATAGTGAAGGAGTCTCGCTCGGGCCGTCAGTTCGTGAAGTTTATCAACATGCTGATGAACGACACCACATTCCTTCTCGACGAGTGTCTCACGGTATGTGATCAAATGTTCTCTAGCTTAATAATAATGATATTGTTTTTTTTTTTAATTTCAATTTAGCTTTGTTATACGCTATGCAAATTATTGATTTTAATGTAGAAATTTTACATGGCCTTATCGCTAAAAGCGATTGAGTGAATGAGTTTTTGGAAGTACCAAAAATTACATTAAAACCTTAATTTCCTTTGGTCCGGTTATTTATTTATTTGATTTACATACTACTACTCATGAACGATTCCTTGCGTGGACCATTTGATGAATTAATGTCACAAAAATAACAGCTGGTCTGCCTAACCACTAACACACCTAATTTCACTTGATATGTTTAAGTCCCATCAGGTAGAGGGCGGGTCTATTGGCATCAACTGGGACAAAAATCCAGACTCTGGACTTCTATTCAGAAATTCAAAATAATACTTTGCCCGATCTGGGAATGGACCCCAGGATCTTGCGACCACTACGACCAAACAGACAGTTTGTAAAAGGCAGCCTGTCTTTTACAAACTGTCTCTGTGTGTTCTGTCTGCGAGTAATACACCACTGTGGGAGCTACGCATGCATTTTAGGACTCTTAAATCTCTTTTTAGCTTTGGTTGGTGACAGCTAACCTCAATATATCCACAAAACAGTTGTCCGTAATACCTGTATATTGTTGTTGGCAGTACCTGAAGCGCATCCACGAGGCGCAGGAGGGCGCGGCGGGCGGCTCGGCCAGCGGAGAGGCGAGGGCGCGGGCGCTGGCGCAGGACGAGAGGCAGTGCCGCTCCTACCTCACGCTCGCTAGGTAACTGCGGCCCTGGTGCCTTAGAATACTTGTAATTAATTAATGTGCAAAATCAACACAAAAATAGAGATAATGACAAAAAAAAATTCCGTCTAGATTATTGAAAAAGATTGGAGACTTTCAAGTGCCACTACTAAATTTTCGGTCTAAACCTCATTTGAAGCCACAACACGGACTCACTAGGCGTGTTTGGTCTTCCGATTTTTTTTTTATAGGATGCGAAATCTTCAAATGACTCCCCTCTGGGTAGAGCGGAAGGGAGTGTGAGACTTTTACTAACTAAACCCCATCCATGTTCCTTCCCTTTGTGTTCCGGAGCAGCGGTAACCCTTTCGGACAATCCCGCTGACCGTCTTTCAAACCGGACATTTACACCTCAATTTTTATGCCAATCAATTAAATATAATTATTACTGCTTCATGCAGGGAAACCGTGGACATGCTGGAGTATCTGACAGTAGAGATCAAGGAGCCGTTCCTGCGCGCCGAGCTGGTGGACCGCCTGGCTTCCATGCTCAATTTTAACCTGCAACAGCTGTGCGGGCCCAAGTGCAAGAACCTCAAGGTAATAATGTTATTCTCTCTTTAGAAACTATAAAATAACGTAAAGTATGTTCAAAAAGTATCAGATGAAACTGTAAACAAACCCTCAGGTTACAATCTTATGCACTAATTAGTAAGAAAAAAGTAATTGAAAAGTCAGGTTATAAAATTAACCTCAAATTTTTATTAGGTTTTTACTAAAAGTCTTGGCAATCCTTTTGTGACCACCTTTTTTTAGTGAACTCTCTACAGATTTATTCATTGCGTATACGCAGGTCCGCCGGCCTGAGAAGTACGGCTGGGAGCCGCGGCGGCTGTTGAGTCAGCTGGTCGACATCTACCTGCATCTCGACTCGCCTCAGTTCCACGCCGCGCTTGCCGCCGACGAGGTAACTTATTCTTCTTCTTCGTGTCGCTGGCATGACTGTAGTTCCTCCAGGGATTGGCTGTGAAGAGCCGTATGGGATGGGTCTTGAGAAAGACGGGTTAGTGCCATCGTGGTGAAAGGACTAGTCACCAATCACATAGAAAAAACTTCCATCACCATACAGAAATTAAATATTATGCGAAGATATAATTGTTAAATTGCATTTAATGCTAATAAGTATTCCATTTGATTCTAAAAATCTGTGACGTCACATTGGTATATCTCATACAAATCACGTACAAAGCTGCGTTTTGACAGTTCAAAAAAAGTAACGTTATTGACTACCCTTTCAAATACCCAATTGATCTAGTAAACAGTTCGTGTTCCTACTATAAAGGCATGATAGGTATAATGGCTGCTCACAATTCGAATCCCGAATAATATATGTTTTAGTGTTTTAGTTTACGGTAATTGAAAACTAATACCTTGTTCTTCCATTTTCAGAGATCATTCCGCAAAGAATTATTTGAAGAGGCTTCAGTGAGGCTAGCCAAATCGTGCATCAAGACGCCCACAGAAATAGAGCGCTTCAAGTCGCTCGCAGACAATGCATATCAAATCGCAAGTATGTCATATATATATTATTCCAGCATTCATAAGATTATGTTACTAATAATAATCATTCATTTAAATTTAAGACAAAGTACATTAAAATAAATTAAATTAAAAAACAAAAATCACCCATTCAGTTAAAAAAAAATACTGAAAAATTCAAATGAAATCACTACATAGTATAAAGCAAAGTCGCTTCCCGCGTCCTAATGCCTGTATGTATGCTTAGATCTTTAAAACTACACAACGGATTTTGATGCAGTTTTTTAATAGATAGAGTGATTCAAGAGGAAGGTTTATGTGTATAATTTGTCGACATGTTATGCGGGCTAAAGCGGCGAAGCTAGTTAGAATATAAACGAATACATAACACAAAAATATTAGTCGTTAGTTTAGTATAGATTTGAAGATACCATAACGGCATTGTATTGTTTCAGTATCCAATCAACAGAAAAGCGACGAATTCGCTGACGCTCCGGAGGAGTTCAGAGACCCGCTCATGGACACGCTAATGACAGACCCAGTTTTATTACCCTCTGGGAAGGTGAGTACTCTTCTATCGTTTCATTTTTTAAATAGGCACCTCAAAGGTCATCCGAGGAGGTTGTCTACTGCTTAACTTTTATTAATATATATCATATACAACTTCCTTGGTTGTAATTATAAATTAATAGAAATAAAATTCTTAAGTTTTCAACACGTGTCCACTGGAGCGGCGAAAATAGGAGAGGAGCAATAAGGAGGAGAAATAAAATAAAAGAATGAAAAAAATATAGGAAAATTATAGTAGGTTTCGATCATCGATAGTATTTGTACTACGATCTTATTGGATCCGATTTTTTTTAATGGACTTTACCCATGTTTCCAGATAATGGACCGGTCGGTGATCTTGCGTCACTTGTTGAACAGTGCCACCGACCCTTTCAACCGACAACCTCTCTCCGAGGATCAACTACGTCCAGGTACACTCACATTGATTACCTAAATAGACAATTTTTATTATTTACCTATACCTATACAAAACATTGTAAAATAGTAACGGTGGAGTTCCTTGCACATTCTTCTCCATACAAAACTACCTTTTGTAATGGGCAACTAGAATCAATTCTATTTTTTGTTCATGTTGATGTTCAATAGTGCATGCCTATTTGATAATAAATTATTTGACTTTGGCTTAACTTAAACGTTGAACGTTCCAGCAACTGAGCTCAAAGAGAAGATCATCCAATGGCAGCGCGAGAAGAAGACGACGTCGTCGTAATCGTCCCCGGCCAACACTAAAGTCTGATGTATATAACGTAACCCATATATAAAGACTCCCGGACGGATTTTTCCGCCTTTGATGATGGGACTATTGTCCGTATGCATGAATGTGAGATTATTCCATGTATGTTATTCAGTGCAAATGTTTCGTGAAGTTGAAACTACCGAGTATTTTCACGTTTCCTACCTAACGGATCATTTACATACAGGTGTTAATTTAATAATTATTTTGATTTCGTATTGTCACAAAATCTTCCATTAGTATTACCCATTGTGACAAGAACCAAAACTAAATTAATATATTTTACAACTAAATTAAATCTTTAATGTCTTCACGGAGTATTGAACTTGGCATCTATATTTAGCTTTAACATAAACAATGCACGTGAGTCTCGAAATTTTCTATAGTTATAACATCACACGAAATTGATTAAATTAAAATCGAATAATAAAAAACTTAAATTAACATCTGTATCATTATTTAACCTATGAACTTTGGCGTTGTGGAACGCTGAATACGAATGTTTACTGAAATTACCATCACATGTAAATTCGAAGGCCTAAATTCTAAGATGAAACCAACATGACATTTCTGAGTAAGATAGGTGCTTTTGCCTCGACCCCAAGACTTGACGAGTATGAAACATGAGCACAACATTAGAGTATTTGGTGTGAAACTTGCAAGCCGTACGTCTTTCTGCATTTTATAGGAAATCTCTGTAACGAAAATCGTGAGCAAGTAATATCGATTTTAGGTTGGTTAGTCCTGCATTAGTTTAACTAATGGTTATACATTAGGATATAAATATATTAACATATAGGAATTGTATGGAATGTTGAAGACTTCTTATTTTTGTGCAAAATGAAAATTAGAAAAATGTATTTAATTATATTATGGATTTGATTACTATATGGTTATAGTGATATTACGTTTAGTCTTTGTTAGCAAACATGATTTTTGTATTATCTTTTAATACATTGTGATTTGTTCCTTTAAACTTTAGTTATGATTTGAAATGGATTTTCACTTGAGAATTAGAAAATAGTATTCATGATATCATTAGCATAATTCAATTAATAGTATAATTAGAACCAACAACGGCCTGCCAATGTCCTGAGAGGTACGAAACTCGCGGATGTTATGTCCATCCGACCTAGTATCAATGATAACTATGTATGATGATGGCAAACTTGAAACATCGACTGTGGGCACACGAGGTCAACTAGCGCACTATCGAGGCTTCACTGTATGTGTGCTACATGTAACTCAAGTTTATCACATTTCTCCAGTCACTGCCAATATATTCAATGTAGTTTATAGAACAGGCATTCCTGAATGAAATCCATTTCTTTAAATTACATGGTCTCACTTGTATGATAATTTGACTTGTAATTTATCATTATATTATGAAGATTCTATATTATAGAGGTCTCCTACGTTGATTATATCAATAAAATTAAATAAATGGAAAATAATATTGTTTTTGTCATCACAATAATAATAATAAACAGTATTCACTTCTTCATGAATTATATTTGACTAAATTTTATTCTTTATCTAGCTAAATAAATAAATTATTGTCAATTCACAATTAGAGATTTCATTGTATTCAAATTACAAAAGTACTACAACCACAATATTCTTTGCTTAAAAATCTTGATTAACATTAATAGCTCTTAAACATAATAAGAGGTAGATAATATTTGAAAACGGTGTATTTTGTAACATATTCTGTAAAACTAAAGCAAAGTCACAAGCATTCAGATCCGATATGATTATCTCACTTCTTGTTTGACTACATTCATTGAAATTATTCTGTACAATAATAATACTTAAAGCAAGTAGGCTAATGCTACTTTTGTATTCATAACAATTACAATCGTTTGTTAAAGAGGTTCATTGTCAGCAATCTAAACATACACAACTATGCTTCTGTGAGGTTCATAACAAAGCTATGATAATCAGATTTCATCTTAACAAAGAAATGATAATGTTGACCTTAGTGCACTACTTCCGCTCACATTTTAAGGAAAATTTAGCACAAACTAAAATCAATTTCATATTACCCCAGGTATTGCAACTTCAGAAAGATAGGCCTTGAAACAATGCTCAATTATTTTTCAATTTTCTTTCTCTTAGATCATAAAAATATATAAATTTCAATATCAGGACTTACAAAACTGGTTGGTCACTCTATAATCAAGCAACAATCATACAAAAGGCCATTCTTATACATTTATTTCATAAGCTCAAGAAAGATTATGAAGAACTAGCTTTTACCAGTGGCTTCATCCACATGGTAGTTTTGAATTATCCCACAGGAATTATACATTTTGCCAGGCTATTACAGACTATAATCTAACTCTGTGCCAAGTGTCATCCAGATCTGTTTAGATGTTCTAGCATGATTATATAAGTAAGATTTATTCAAAGTTTTCTACTTTATTGATTTGGAACAGTCAATATTTTCATCTTAGAAGGAATGGGAGACGATAAGCAAACAAACATGAAATCATGTATAGCATGCCAAAGTAAAAGTTTAGCCTGGCTGTTTGTCTTGGTACATATCTCATTGTCTCAGGGCTTCTAAACCTTCGTTCTATTTCAAAAGCTCTTGGTAATGTCAACATTGGAATTAAAAACCACAAAGAACAACGCACTGAAGCTACTACAAACATAATGTAAGGAGTAAATAGTAAAAATGCATACAACAAGTATGAAGCAGTTCTCCCAATCAATATTGCTAATGTCACAATTTCAGCTTTGCTGTCTGTCTCGAGGTCCCTTGTGTTGTTACTATGTAAAATAGCCTCTGTATTTAGAGCAAGTGGTATTGCATAGTAAATTATGGGCCAGTCCACCCTACCTGTCTGAGCCAAGAAAGCAAAAACCACAGACACTGGTCCAAATATAACTAAAACTAGAATATCACCAAGAGCTATATACTTCAATCCAATACCACCAGTGTATAAAAATGATGAAGATAATCCACCAAAGTATACAAGAGCCAAATGCTCCATACGGGCTGGAGATAAAATGACAAGTGGGACAAATGATGCACATCCAGCTAGATATAATATAGCACCTAGGGATACAACCTCATCTATACTCAAAATATGATCAACAAGAGTTCTGTCATCAGATTTACGGTTATCTATCCCTTTTACAAAATCAAAGTATGTATTGACAACATTGCCTGCACCATGAACTGGTATAATAGTACATAAGGTCAATAACAAGGTGCACCAACTGAAGCCACTGTCGCCGGGCAGACGGTACGCGAGAGCAGCCCCCAGCAGAGTCGGCAGCAAGCTCGCGCTCAATGACCATGGGCGCAACGCAAGCACATAAGTTCGCACTTTCATAAGCGGATTTCGAGTTGGCAATGTTTCCTCTTTCGGTTGTTGCAAGAGGTTTCCTTCGACGTTTGGTATGTCCATATCTTCAGTTTTCTTATTAAGATCCATTTTGATGAAATGCAAAACAAACCGCTGTTCACGAAACTTGAGCAAACTTAAATCATTGTTATGATGTGGTGCTTAGACTCATCATCGAACTACGTGTAGATTAAAACTGTTTGCACATAATCCCGTTATTATTGGTACCGGTGATGACCGATAATCAAAGAGAAATCATAAAATAAATCTTGTAAGCCCCAAGTCCGTATTGATCTGTCAACTAAAATGTCATCTTGACATCTGTCTACATTACAGTAACTACACACTACACCTGTAACCAAAACTACCAATTTATTTAATCTTTTTCATAGTGTTGTTCAACGTGTAAGTCGATTTCATGTCGCATTTTCGGTTTTTAAATATAGGTATGCTGATATCTTAGAGCATTTAACCGGTATATAACAGTTCTTACTATGTTATCTCTATAAGAATTCACACAGAATCAGTATCACATATCATAGCGCTTAAATTCCATTCACTTCAGGCGAGGCGATTGACTTTTTAAACTAGATTCCAAAGCAGGTAACTATTATTTCTTGTTTTGTTAATGCATGTTTTACTTACTTACGTTTAAACGGGTCGTTCACATCAAAACAAAGTAGATTACCTATTATTTTTTCATCCAAGCCACATTCACATTTGCAGATCCTTCTTGGATAACTGAAAATAATACTACCGGTTGTATGTCACAGCTGTGCAGTACAGTTAAAAATCGGCTGAGTATATTACCGCGGTAAACGCAGTCAGGATTAACAACCCAATAACATTGTTATGATTAGATTAAAATAAACACAAACATGTCATTAACAAGGTCGTTTGAACTCGTATGTAGGTAAGCAGTATTAACAGTTGAGGGTTGAGGGATATATTAAAATAATAAAATCAAAAGCATGAGACCCGCTGATTTACGAATACTGTGAAACCGTTCGATGTTTTTTTTTAATTACTATAACATAGAGTAGTAAACGATATCGGCCTCATATTTTGGTGATTTGTTTTTTAATTACCTTTTTTCCTTTCTCATAATACAAAGTCTGATTATGGGAAAGGTTCATGAATATCGTGTAGTGTAATAAGTCTTAAGAAGATTTTAAATATAATTCTGTCAAGTTTTTTTTATCCATATTAATCAGGACCGAACTACCGATGCACCCGCAGCGCGTCTCATTCGGGAGTCTCTTTTCCCAGGGTCTTTTTTCAGGGTAAATTAATAGGTACCTACCTAATCCGTAGTTCTTTTTTAAATTTAGTGTTGTTTGGTCTCAATTAACATTGCCATCGAATTCGCATCAATTTTCAAAAACTCTCAGAGAAATTACAAATCTACTTATTTTTGGGATCTATGTATTAGTTGGTTTTGTTACCTACGTAAAAAATAAAACAGTAAAGGAAGCTAGGTATATCGCATCAGTCACGACTTCACAAGGTTGGCAAATAATTTAAATTGTCACGACATCGTTCACAAGACAATGTCGGAACGAGGGGCTCTTAAATGGGTAGCTTCCTAAATTCCTAATTTGCCTCTGTATGAAGGACATAAAACTTTATGAGCACTCGAAAGGCGACGAATTGGTGTATAAAATGATAAATCAAGCTAACAGATGCCTATAACGTAATTATTTAAATAAATGTACGTAGACAAAATAAACGTCTACATGCTAAATACCACATGGCATGATGATGCACGGGTTTTTTTTTACATTTAAACCAAGTCCTGCCTAGCTACTGCTTTTAAAATATTTTTGGAACAAATATGCAGATCTTAATTCACTAAAAGGCATTACAATTTATTTAGGTTTCTTTTTATTTGAATTAAGCTTCGCTTCTATTAATTTAACCCAGTTTTCATATTGTTCGTTATCTTCTTCGTTTAATTCATCACAGAACTTGTCGATATCGTCGTCTTTAATATTTTCTTCATTTTCTTGAGATGATTCTTCTTGATTAATTTGTTTTCGTTGAATTGGGTGATTATCAACTTCAACCGGTTCACCATCGTCATCGTTAAAAACATATTTTTTATTTTTCTTTTCATTTCCACCTTCGGTCGACTGTGGTTTCTGTGATTTATTTTTCTTTTTTCTTTTACCTTGTTTATCCTCAGAAGTTATAATTGTCTCCTCAGGCATAGGTTCTTTATTTGTATCGCTACGTTCGGGCTTAATTTCCTTATTCTTAACTCGTTTCCTCTCAACTACTAAGTCGGGTTCATTAGCAGTGCTGCCGGCTTTGCTTCTTTTGCCCATGATCCTGAGAAAGAAGAGAAATGATTTTATTTGGTTATTTTCGTCAATTAGATTTTCAATGACAGACTTACAGCCTGCTGAAGTGTATATGTCCGATTTGCTTAAGGACGAAGAGCAGAAGGCAGTAAAAAACCATCAATACTTCACTTAATTTACACCCCACTAAGAGATAATCATTGTTTTTTTTTACGTTTGTTATGTCTTTCACAAACTACTGTGGCATTTTTACACAGTTGGCACATGTAACGACTGAAAAACAATACGGTTGCAAGATAATTCTGGGTAAAAAGACATTATCTTAATTAATGTCGTCGACTCGAGGTAGCGTTTTGATTGTAAATAAAGTGGATCAATTATTTTGACACATGACAGAAGTCTGACGTCACTGCTGTTAACACTATTTTAGATTTAGCTTGAAATAATAAAACAGTTGCTGGTGTGGAGATTGATTAATTATTTGGCTCAATCAGAAAGAAAATATAAAGTGCGCGAATGTTTACATGTGAAAACCAACAAAAAAAACAATTTGTATCTGTAATCGTAAAACTAATATCGGCTGAAGTTATTTATTAGCTGTAAGTCAGTGAATCGTTGAAGTGTTTGATAAACACATCGGCCACTCAATGAGATAAGGAATACAAACCTACCTTTACGTAATAACTAACACGAGGCCGATGCGGGCGCATTGCCACCAGACGAGACCACCCGCCACCCACTTCTCATGCGGGCTGCCGTGATCGAGCAATCGAAACAAATTGCCGCGCGGTTTATGTTGTCTCACTGCTTTATCAAGTGTGTTCTTTTTTAACTTTCATTTTTTTGTTATATTCAACAGCAACATGGCTGAGAAGAGTTATATTTTGGGTTTGGATATCGGGACGACTTCAGTGAAAGTTTGTGTTTACGATCCTCATGCGAAAGAAATTGTTGCTAAACAAAATAAGGATACAGCGGCAAACATACCGAGTGACCAGGGTATCGAAGGTAACAAGCAAGATGTGCCAAAAATAGTATCAGCTGTTCACTATTGCACCTCTCGTCTTCCGAGAGATTTATTACGAAATGTGACAAAAATTGGGGTCTGCGGACAAATGCACGGAGTTCTGTTGTGGAAGAAAGGGTACGTTTTTAACATTAACTTTTTTATGTATTACCGCCAGTTAATTTTACTTAATTTCCAAGCCTATTGACAGTTATATTTTTAATGTTACTCTAGATTGTTTTCATTTACCTGTTTTTTTTTTCTGTGGTTGAGTGCTTTCATAATCATTATTAATTAATGATTCCTATGTCTCCTGGCACAGTCGAGTATTTACTTCATAAATGTTAATACTGTTTAAGAACTTAATTACTATCATTTAAGTAATAAATGCATGTTTGCTCTTGTTTTAGTGCTTGGGAAAAGATTGTAAAAGATGGAACAGTGATGCGATTTGAGGCGAAGAGAGAAAATATGTCGGCGTTGTATACCTGGCAGGATACAAGATGCAAACCAGAATTTTTAGATTCACTCCCAAAGCCTGATTCACATCTGAATTGTTACTCGGGATACGGGTGTGCGACCCTTTTATGGATGCTTAAGCACAAACCCGAAAAACTGAAGAAATTTGATTATTCTGGAACAGTACAAGATTTCATTGTTACTATGCTTTGCGATTTGGAGACACCAACTATGTCTGACCAAAACGCTGCCAGTTGGGGTTATTTTAACACTGAAAAGAATGAATGGAATATCGATATTCTACAATCGGTCGATTTTCCAGTAAGGCTCTTACCTAAGATAAATAAAAGTGGGGATTTTGCAGGAAAGTTAAATGCTTCTTGGAATGGAATTCCTGAGGGAACACCTGTGAGTGTTGCTATGGGCGATTTGCAATGTTCTATCATTGCTACACTCGAAAATCAAGAAGATGCTGTATTAAACATATCAACTTCTGCTCAACTAGCGTTTGTGGTGAATAACATGTCAGATCTAGGCTGTAAAACAGTCGAGCATCTGCCATATTTTCACAACACATATTTGGTTGTTGCTGCATCTTTAAACGGCGGCAATGTGCTGGCCACGTTTGTCAAAATGCTCCAACAATGGCTGCTTGACCTAGGATTTCCTACGCCACAATCAAGTTTATGGGAAAAGTTAATTCCTTTGGGTCTAAAAGCAGAGACAACTATGACTATAGTTCCACATTTATTAGGTGAAAGACAGTCACCAACAGCTAAAGCTTCTGCGGAAAATATCGATCTTTCTAATATAGATTTGGGTAGCGTATTTAGATCTCTCTGCGAAAGTTTAATACAAAATCTACATCACATGATGCCTAAAGAAATATTACGAAGCGCCAATGTTAAGAGAATTGTTGGAAATGGTTCGGGATTATCCAGGAATGCTGTATTGCAAAGAGCTGTGGAGCATTATTACAGCTTACCACTGGAATTTACGTCAGGAGGAGATGCAGCGAAAGGTGCCGCTATTGCAATTATATAAGTTGTTTATTGTTTATTACTGTTCTATCGATTCTATCATATTGTTATAAAATAATTAATCTATCGTATACCCCCACTTTGTTAAAAAGCACGTAGGATTTTTCTTAAGCCGCGATAAGTAGCAAGCAACTGTAGATCACGGTTTTTGATCACACAAGCACATATAGAAAATTTTAAATTCATGTAGACTTCTACTATTCTTGAATCACGATGTTTTATATGCCTGCTATACAATATAGATATTTATTTCGGATAAAGTACCATGAATCATTAATATTCATATTCATAATAACATGTTGAGGAACGTTTTCAATTTATTATAACGGTTCTGTAGACATTCATAGGAAATCAGTTCCGTATTTTATGAGACAGATCATTCCATTTGATTTATTATTATCGCACATTATGCTATTTGCATTTCTATGCAGGAGTCAAGCCTAAAGCCACAAAGAGATCATGCAGCTCTATATTTTAGTTAAGTAAATTATAGACGAAAACTTTAATTACAGTAAAACGTGGTGAATAGGGATGCAGGGGTGTATCGGATAAGCGGGATTGTCCGAAAGGGTTACCGCTACCCCGGAACATAAAGGGCTACGGAAGGAACATGGATGGGTTTTAGTCAGTAAGAGTCTGACACTCCCTTCCGCTCCACCCAGAGCGGGAGCAGTCATTGGATGATTTCCCAGCCTTAAAAAAAAAAGGGGTGTATCGGAACGAAACTTTATAATTGATTTTAACGTTGAAATAATACAGTTTGTTGCCAACAAGGACACTTAATCGTTCAATATAATCCAGTTAACATACCTATAAGAGCCCTTTATGGCCACAAACTGTATTATTTCAGTGTTAAAATTCCTTTTAAAGTTTCGTCTCGATTCACCCCTGCATCCCTATTCACCCCATTTTACGGTATTTGTTTTTTTTTTAACTTTTGTAACTTTATTGTATTTTATTTATTATACCTACATATGAAACGAATGCGGTTGTTCATCATTTACTAGTGTTCCCAATTCCTAGACCTATTTTTAGATACTCGTTTGTCATTCGTAGATTCGTACTCGTTTTTATCTGACCGAGATAGCTAGCTGTAGCTATTTCGCATCTACTCTATGTATACCTAACGAAACTAACAATAATAAATAAATAGATATAATTTTGTTCCAATGAATCAGTACTTTTGTAAGCAAAGACTTGATTAGATTTTGAAATTGTAGGAAATGTAATGTATTAGTAAATTAATTTTAGGTTCAGTTTTATATGTAAATGTATTTCGTACAAAATAAGGCTTATCTAAATAATATTCTTTATTTTTATTGCCAAAAATTTAAAGTTAGTGATGAGTCTAGCTTCCCCAAATTAATATAAATATTTTTACCTGTTCAAATTATTCCTTCCTAGAGATTCTTTCTACCGTTTTGGTATATTCTGAACATTTTATATCGTCACCAATAATTAATGAGCTTCAACAACGTTTAATACAATAATAGAAATATATTTGTTTACCAACTAGTTATAGAATAACCTCAAAATTGCCACCATGTTGTAAACATTTCACTATTCTTATTCTTTGAAAACCGTAAATTTTTAAAAATCGACTAAATGTTTGATACACCTTGTAGCTAGCTTTCAACGCTCAGGAAAGCTAAAGCCTAGTTTTAGTTTTACATCTTGTTCTTTTCTGCAGAGTTTTTGATGATTGTTTGTGAGTGGTCAGTCGCGTTCGGTTGCACTTTGCATCATCATCCACCCTTATGGGGTCGGCACAACATGTCTTTTCTTCCATACTTCTCTAATACTGGCATTCAGCTACCATTCGGTTAGACTGGAAGCTGACCCCAACGTAGTTGGGGAAAGGCTTGATAGTTTGATTGACTTCCCTAAGGCACGTATTACAGAACCTCACTCAAAACTTTAGCTCAAGACTCAAACATTATTTAAAACTAGTTTTAACCAATCAAATGGCTTTAACCGAGACTCAAGCAATACTTGAATACTGAGTGAGGTTCTGTAATACGGGCATAATAACTACTAGTTATCTCGGTAGTCGCGTCCTTTCTAGTCATCATCATCTGGCACGCAGTCTAACCTTTCTCATTTCGCCGCATAATATGGCAACTGATTTCGACACAACGATTCAGTCACTGTCGTTTTCAGACTTCCTCTTTCCGTCTCTCCAATGTTATGGCCCTAGAAGTCCTAGAACTGGAGAGACCGCCGAAATCACAGAACATATATTTTGATTTTGCCGAATTTCAAGCTAACATTATTTAGTTTCCGTTGCCATTTTTCTAATCTGCTCTGAATCTCAGGTCTATTTTCACCGACAAGAACAACGGCGTTGGCAAATAACTGTCTCTCTCGGTGTCGGAGTGTCTTACTAATGGCTAATTAGTGTTTCCGTGCTAAGTCCCGTTCTTAGAGCATTTAACCTATAAATGCTATAAGGTCCCGTTCCTTTATCTGTGACCACAGATAATTTAAACTTGCGTCTGATATTACTCAGCTGTAGTAACTGTGATGTCAAATATGTCAATGTCATGTTATCTATCAATTGAAATCAATTCTATCTATCAGTCTTATTATTTTACTCTTTGATTCTATCATGCCAAATGTCAACAGCAGCATCGTTTTGCAGTTTACACGTGCGGGCTTAATGCTTATGAACAATATAACTAGTGTATTAAAGCATATATATTGAATTTATACAACATGACAAGGTTTGCTAGAGCCAAAGGCTCGAAGTCTTCAAATGAAAGAACTCCTGAAGACAGTACTCCATGGGAGGTTATGAAAGAGCAGTTGTTGCAAGCCAAAAAAGATGGTGAGGAATCCAAGAATAGGAAAGTGGTATGAAAATATATTACTATAATTTATAAGTATATGAATTATCTCACAGAGAGAACTTAATAAAACTATTACTGTACCATAGGTTTTATATTTTGGTTGGTCTAATTCCAGGCTGAAAAGCAACGCATAGAAAACTATGAGAAATTCCTTAAAGAACACAAAACTCAAAAAAGAAAAGCGACCTGGTGTGATTTTCCAGAAACTGAAAATAATAACAAAGCAACTAGCTTGTCAGAGACAAATGGGTCAGGTTCCAAAATTAAAAAGAAAAATAAGAAAAAGGTTACCAGTGCAGCTGAGCCCTCTGAAGCCATCAATAGCGAGACTAATCCACAAAACCATGGTTCAGAGAGTACTGAGGGCACAGGGAAAAAGAAGCCTAAAAAAAAGAAGAAAAATTCACAAAGTACAACTGAGCCACAGAATGAAAACAAGTCCACAGATATAACAGAGACCATCCCAAGTCCTAAAAAGAATAAAAAGAAGAAGAATAAACAAAATGCAATGTCTGCAGAATCTACAGAGCCTTCTAATACTAATGTTGCCAACTCTTCACCAGAAATGAATGAAAAGTATAATAGTTTTCCTAACCCTGAGAACAACAATGAAGCAAAACCAAAAAATAAAAAGAGCAAAAAACTAATAAACGGCAAACCCGTGCGCAGGAAGGAGATAAATGACAACAGTTTCCAACTGATTGTGCATGGCAAGGAAATAGAACTTATCAGATTTGATGGTTTCCCGGTAATGAAAAAAGATGCTGAAAGACTGCAGGAGTTGAAAAATAACATGATCAAGAAAGGAATACCGAAGAGCGAAGTTCAGAGGACGATGAAATTGGAACGAAGAAGGGCGGAGAAAGCATTGGCAAGGATGAAGAGAGAAGTCTGCTATAACTGTAGGAAAGGAGGACATGTTCTGTCTGACTGTCCGGAACTGAAGTCCAAGATACCAGGGGGTACGGCAGATGGAGTTTGTTTCAAGTGTGGCTCTACAGAACACAGACAGTTTGAATGTAAAGTTCAAAGAGAAGAGAGTAAGGAGTTCAGATTTGCCACCTGCTTCATTTGTAGGGAGCCTGTAAGTAATCACATTATTCATTCAATCAATCAATCTACCAAGCCTTTTCCCAACTATATTGGGGTCGGCTTCCTGTCTATCCGGATGCAGCTGAATACCGTATAGTATAGTATTTTACATGGAGTATTTCACGTGCTTTCCGAGGCACGGAGGAGTCTCGATATCTGAAAATGGTCACCCATCTACAGACCAACCCCGGAAAGACCAGTCACATTATTCATTCATCAGCTAATTTCTTAATCCTATATTTGTAATAGGTCCTATTATGATTATGTTCTACTGACAAGCTATGGCCCTTTCTCATACAGAGAATGCATTATTGTAATTCACTTTTTATTTATATTTTCAGGGTCATATAGCAAGGCAGTGTCCTGATAACCCCAAAGGACTGTACCCCAATGGAGGTTCATGCAAGCTTTGTGGCGATGTCACACATTTGAGGAAAGATTGTCCTACTGTGAGTTTCTACTATGCATATAGTAATAATAATTTATTTGCATCAAGTTTTACATTTTACAGTAAATTTGGTACATGGTAGATACAATACAAGTAAAATAATTATACAATTGTGAGGTGACATGTCATCACCATACCTGCCAAAATGTCTATTGCTGGACATAGGCCTCCCATAAACACTGTCACTCCAACCATATCACATAGTTAAACAATAATATTTAGTGATTGGCTAAAAGAAGTAATAATAATAATATCCTTGGACATTTCACACAACACCAAGGCCAAGCTAAGCAACCTAATGCTTGTGTTATGGTAATGAGATGGCTGATAAACTACAAGTATTAATACTACTACTAATGTACAGTCTCATCAACCCTACATTACATTTACTTTGCGAACGCAGCAACCTGCTTGGATGTCGTGCATCACAAATATTATGCTATAATTGTAACTTTTCACGCAAGGCAGATCGAGTCGAACAACAACTGCGGAACCAACCACTTGTCAAGAGAAAGAATCGCTACCACTTTAACTTGTACCTTCTACTTATCAATATAACTTTAAATCGAACTTGTGGTTCTTTCTGTTTACTCCACAAATAAACCAACATCAACATAGTGATAGTGTACGGTGCCTACAACCAGTGGCATAATTAGTTGTAGGACAACTAATTATAATATTAGTTGTAGGAGCCACTGGTTGTAGTATTATAATTTAAATACTAATTGGAGAATTGCTTTTGTTTTTAGGTGATGGACAAAAAGGAAGAGTCCTCAGTAAAACTTCACACACTGAACAGTTCAGAAAACATTGAAGATGTAGGACTACAAAATAATAAATTAACATCTACTGAACCCGGCAAAAAGCCCAAGAAAATTACATTCTAATGTGTTAATAAATCATTATGAAATTAATTAAAAATCATAATCATAAAGTCTACATTTTATTAATTGGAAGAAATTCTTAAATGTGAGTTGTGAGAGATCATTGTTATTTTGTCTTTTCATAGCTTTTTGCAAGAAATGTTAGAAGAATGGACGGTCGCACTTCAAGTTATACCAAACTGTCAAATTTCTCCAAATTTAACAGTTTTTAACCTTAATGTTTTGATTATTAAGGTCAAATCTAATTAGAAACTTGATATGCTGGCGACAGTAGCTACTACAGGACAACTAAATACAAATACAAAATTTTCTAATTCAAGGATTATTTGCTATCTGGCACTTAAAATACAGCGACCAACTACAAAGATATCTGTTTATAAGCACTCAAGGCTAGCTTTAAGTTGCTCCATGGACTGCTGAGCGACTAGGCCAGTGATTCCTTCGGGACTATGCGGGTCTTCTCTCATTAGTATCCGCGCGGCTTCCGCTAAACATTGAATGGGGTCCTGCAGCCTTTCCTTTAATTTTTCTTGAGTAATTAGTCCGGCTCCGAATTCGTTTCTTGCTAAAAACATCAGCGGGGCATGTAGCTCGTATAACATCATACCTGGAAAAAATAAAAAAAGTTCTAAGTTTATAAAAGAATGAAGTTGCCAATTAATGTGTGATATTACACACGCCATAATGCCTTGTTTTTTTTTGACGGTGGGAAATCATCAAATGTCTCCTCCCGCTCTGGGTGGAGTGGAAGGGAGTGTCAGACTCTTACTGACTAAAACTCATACATGTTCCGGGGTAGCGGTAACCCTTTCGGACAATCCTGCTTACCCGGCAGGTATATGCATAGCTAAGTAGGTACTTCAGTTGGCTGCAACTGAACAAACTGCCATGTACATAAAGACTCAAGTTTTGTTTGCATTCAATTATGTTTGAGTGTTTTGTAATTACCTACTAGTATGGCAGTAAACAATATAATGGAATGTTGGTTAAATTCGATTAAGGATTTTAAAATAGGATGTGATCTACGGTCAGCAGACTAGCAATTTTACCTAAAATTGCATAATAGTAAAACAAAATGTTTTGTTTAATTAAAATTACATAGGTAAGTTCCGATTTTTGTTACTTATCTATTATTTTTTTGTGCTTACTTAATTGTAATTTTTAAAGACGTTAACTGATTTTCTTCTTGAACATTCTGAAACATAGATTTTGTTTTGTATAGTTTTTTTATGTTTTCTGATGTACAGCCACCAGCACATCAAGTTACCATGAACTATAAATTTTCTCAATCGATTTTGAACTTAACACTAAAAGGTTTAAGGGTTAAAATCATTTGGAGAAAATTGATGCGCCGGCGACCGTACATTAAAGTATTGATTCTCATCGTTACCTCTCATCCTGGTCTCTCCCGGCGTGATAACATCCAGGGTCTTGAGCACAAGCCGACAAAACTCCGCCTTCCTCTCCAGCATGAGGTCAGGCAGTTCATCGATACCGTACCCTTCCACTCGTCCATACAGCTGTGCTAGCGAGTGCTTCAAGGACAGGAGGAGTGAATGCCGAGGGTGGAACACTGATTTGTACTGGAACAGAAATGTAACGTAAGTTTAATGGAAATAGTACAGTACCCGGCGGGAGTTAGAATTATGACACGCTAGCTTCTGTCCGTGACTGAAAGTTTTGTTCCCCTGACCCACCACTTTGCATCGTCTCCCCCGCCCGCTCTATTCCGTTTTGCGTTATTTCTCTCTTTTATTTATTTGCACTACTCCTAAGAGCCCTATGACCTTTAGGAGGAGTGTACGTATGCGAGTCGTGTAAGTAAGTTGGTTCCTGACAGGGGTCCCTCGTCCAACAATATTTTTTTTCTTAAAGAAAATTTTCAGTACTAGCCCGTAGTCTGGATTTATAGGCACAGTCTCCTACATAGGACTCAAAAACACAACGTGGTTAACAGAAACAGAGAGGAGAGGCAGGGGTCTCTCCTCTTTGGTTATGTAGGTATGTATCGTGGTTATCTATCAAACCTTATTAATAGTAGCCTCTCTCTGCTCAATGGCGCCAGGGCCGGGCTCCAAAACTTCTAGCTGGTCGATCTCTGCCTGTACCACCGCCAACATTTTGCGCATCGCGGCGTTGGACGTCTTGAACCCACAGTTTTTGTCCGAACAAGTCCATGGGGTGTCATTGTCTGGAAACATATATTCATAAGCCTCTAAAAAAAACCGTCAGGGTAAATGTCTAAAGCCAATTTTACCACAATAGGTGAGTTACATACATTTGGACTGTAAACTCTTCTTATCGTTTGTTGCCCGTGGTACTACCAGTAGTAACAAGGGTAAAAAAAAATCCCGTAGTACCTACTACCAAGCGATCCAGTAGTACCACGGGAAGTTTTATAGTTTGACACCTGTACCTTTGGTATTTCCCATTTTGTAATTTCCCTACCTTAACACTGGTGTGAAGGCTCAGTGCGAGGATGGGTCAACAGCGAACAGTTTTAATAATAAAAATCATTTTCTATTTGTAAATTGCCCTAAGTATTAGCCTCTAAGAACAAAGTTTCTTGACGGACACTTTAGAGAACAGATTGAATCCACTTCGACTTATAAGATATTATAAAGAAAACATAATTATGTATGTATGAAAAACCTAAATTTATTATTAAAACTGTTCGCTGTTGACCCATCCTCGCACTGAGCCTTCACACCAGTGTTAAGGTAGGGAAATTTCAAAATGGCAAATACCAAAGGTACAGGTGTCAAACTATAAAACGTGATAAGAGTGTAACACGGGTAAAATAAAACTTCCCGTGGTACTACTGCATCGCTTGGTAGTACTACGGGTTTTTTTTTTACCCGTGTTACTACTGGTAGTACCACGGGCAACAAACGCTTCTTATCTAGCACCTAGTACACTGTCTCTATTTTTGTCAGGTGCTAGCTATTAGCGAGTGCAAATGTTGAGTTGAAAATGGCCGTTTTAAGCTTCCAACCATTACCTACCAAGAGGATTACTCGACAGTATAACGCCGTTGTCGCATTTACTGCACTTAAGTGTGCTGAGATGCGTGCCAAGTTCCGTGGGGTCAGCACATCGCGCACAGTCGCACTGGAAGAACTTAGACTCCGCCAGGAAGTCCCGTCGAACCAGTGTTGGTGATAAAGAGTGCGTGTAACAAATATGGAGCCTATCCCCCTCTTTTATTGGGACAGCCGCTCTAACATGCACCCTGAAAACATAGAATAGGGAAGCTAAATACCTATTATACCTAAATATTCTAAAAATCAAAAACAAATTCATGTTTGCTCTTGTACAGATGCTAGCACATCAAGCTATTCCAAATTGTCAAATATTCCCAATTGAAAATGAACCTTATTCTTTCATCATAAATTGGGGTAACTTGATGTGCTTTCCACAGTACCAGTCAACTGCAGATCACATAACATCATCACGCCTGTGATCTCCGTTATGATACGTTCAAGTCCCACGTAATAGGGGGCGAGCCTACTACCATCAGTTTAGAAAATCGCACATCAGTGTTAATCGAAATATGCGGTAGACAGTACATAACATTAAAATCGGTTGGCCCTCTTACTCACTGGTATTCATTCTGCAGTATGGTGTGAACGATGTTAGGGACACAGTTGTGCGCTGCGATGGCTAACCGAGGATAGAGGGCTCGTATGCTGAAGCCACCTCGAGAAGGTATCTCCACGGAATTCACCTGAAGTTAAAAAAACCCTAACGATTATGTGAATTAGAAAAAAGAAGTGGGCTGGACTGCTGGCACATGAATAAAACATAATATTTATTAAAAATCGGTTTTCGTGTCTGTCTAACTACGCAACGAATTTTGAATGGTGATGCGTTTTCCAATCCAACATCATTTTAGGGAATTTATTCCAGAAGATTAATTTTTTATATGTTCCTACTCTTTAAAGCACCTACCATCTAATGTAATCTCTTCACCACCCTTGGTTGACTGGCAGACGCCTTTGAACCTTTATTGTGTGCGAAAAGTTTAAATAAGTAAATAAATAAGGTTTATTAAAAAAAACTCGATGATTTGTCAAAGGGTGCGGAGCAAGGACGGGTCAGTACAGCTAAAAATTAGAGTTTTAATATATACAAAAAAAAACCCTAAGAAGCCCCTTAATTCAAACCGTCTAGATTCGTATGTAGATGACATGCAAGTTTGCAGATTTTGGCTAACCACGTCGCGTAGGTAGGTATTATAAATGGTATTACAAACAAAAATTCCTTCTACTCTCACCTCAAGAATGCCACAAACTTTTTGCACCAGATCCTTATCAAACCTCTTGGCAAGTTTGCAGTGATCTACAAGGAAATCGGCGATGTTCACTTGGTCAGCGCCCCAGGTTGGTCTCAGTTTCCGCTCCTCGGTGTGCGTCTCCATGACGTCCAGCTCGCGTTGCCATCGATCTGGATCTTTTTCTTTTGCCAAAAGTATTCTGTACAGATAATTAAAAAAGAAATTCAATACGTAGTCGGACGAAGTAGGTACGCTGCCTACGACTTCAGAGTTTTTTTTTTAGGGTGGGAAATCATCCAATTACTTCTCCCGCTCTGGGTGGAGCGGAAGGGAGTGTCAGACTCTTACTGACTAAAACCCATCCATGTTCCAGTTCCTTCCTTAGCCCTTTATGTTCCGGGGTGGCGGTAACCCTTTCGGACAATCCCGCTTACTTGGCAGATCCCGCTTACCCGGCAGACCCCGCTCACCCGGCAGATCCCGCTTACCTTAGAGTTTACGGGGGTTTCAACGAATGAAAATGTGGCTTGGAATTATTTACCCTCTGACTGACTGGCTACTTTAAGGTATCGTTTTAAAGCTCAGACACTGAGGTAAAGTTTCTGAATAAAGTCTATGATATACCTACCTTAGAGGTGTAATACAATCAAGTTGCGGTGCGCTGGCAGTCCAGTCCTCAACCGGCTGGAACCTCACGCTGGCCGCCGAGAAGACGTCACATTCACCGGCATGTATGGTGGACTTCCCGCACTCTTCGCTGCAGGCAGGCCACCCGCAAGAAGAGCAGAACGTGTTCTCCACAGGGCAGTAACAGCTTAGACATAGTGGTGGAGTGTCTACGTATTAAACAAATATTAAATAATTAAAATGATATAAATATAGTATTTTACGTCGTATTTTTCTTTTACGTTCAATGGGCGGTCTTATCGGTAATAGTAATCTTGTAAACAGATTCCGCGAATGTATATAGGTGCCTACTAAGTCATCTTTGCTCCATATTTAGCCCTAATTGCAACACCCAGAAGTACGTTTCAATTAGTGGGCACTTAGGGCAAAACAAACGATTCTCAAAAGAGGTTACTACAACAAAATCTAGGACGTCGTCATCACCTCCTGACATAGCGTACGCGGAGAATAAAATAAATAAGTACCTAGACCTATAGGTACTTATTTTGCTTTAATAGTGAATTAACTTCGTAAAGTTCCGCGCTCGTTGCCTCGTTGCGTGATGACGGTTCTATGATTATAATTTACGTGGGTTGGCTTCGCGTAAGTAAACAGAAATTACCTACCTCTTCCCATTTTTGTAAACCTAGGTCATGGAGAACGTAAAATAACTGTACAGTCTAGAAGCAGTCCAGTCTTATCCTACTAACCTACTATTATTATAAAGATATATGGATGTTTGTTACTCGATAATCCACACTTAGCTGAACGAATCTGAATGAAATTTGGTAGGTACACAAATAGTTTATGACCCGGATTCATACAGGACTTTTTATCTCGGTAATACGTTCCCGTGGGATAATTCAGACATTTTCGCGGGCAATGCCGCTGGCTTCACTACATAGTACAACAAAGTCGCTATTTTTGTCTGTTTGTCTGTAGGTATGCTTAAATCTTTAAAATTACGCCACGGATTTTGATGCGGTTTTTTGTAATAGGTAGAGTGATTCAAGAGGAAGGTTTATATGTATAATTTGTCGACATATTATGCGGGCGAAGCCGCGGGCGGAAGCTAGTAAGATCATAAACTCAAGATTGAGGAAGAGGACCCGTGATAGTCCACAGTCAGGGGAATTCAACACCTTTCCTCATGCAGGCATCCTATCTTAATCTATTGACCTAGTATAACATGCGTGGTATTTGTGGTTCCATTTATTGTATGTAGGTACTTCCAGACAGCCAGTTTTACCAAGGGGTATCGTATTACCCAGTTAGTGACTGGGTTGTGGAGGTCAGATAGGCAGTCGCTCCATGTAAAATACTGGTATTCAGCTGCATCCGGTTAGACTGGCAGCCGACCCCAATATAGCTTGGAAAAGGCTAGGCAGATTGATTGATTGACTTCCGTAAAATGCTTTTAACCAGGGGTTAATAGGATTTAACCCGCAATATCTTTGCAATTAGGTAACAGGCGGAAGCAAAATTTCTAATAGTTCTACCTAGAGAATAAATCACTTGCCTGGTTTGGGTCCCACAGCGAAAGGTGTGTCTGTAAATATTAATTCACCGCCCACTAAATCCTTTTTGGCAATTAAATACCGTCCATATTTATCGTTCTGCTGTATTTCGTAATGACACACGTCGTCACCCATTTCGTTTGTACGCGAGTGCTCCTTGGATTGATCAGATAGAGATTGAGCGAGAAACTGTTTGCCGAAATGCCGACTGAACAAGATTAGCGTCTAAAATAAACTTCGGTCCATTCGGGAATTGGGCCGTTCGAACTTTCGGAACGTTTCCATATGATACGATATAAGTTTACATCCAGTAAAATCTATTGTCTTCTATATTTATATTTATAAATTGTCTATAGGTACGTCCATTACTAAAAATATCTGAAGTTCAACTCAACTCAATACTAAGCGGACACGGTCGCTAATTGAGTGAGGCAGCAGGAAATGCTACGATTTTTCAGTGACAAAGTTAAATTATTTTGAATTGATATAGGCATTCAGTTATAAGACTGCTTATTTAGTACTTTGTTTATTATCATTCTAAACTATAATTGATGTCCTACCAGACCAGGTATTTTCAAAATTCTATGTTCAAATTGTTCAATTAGGTAAGTAACAAATTGAACAAATTCGTTGGACCTAATTATTTCATTTCTGCGGAAGAAACCCAGTCAAGTGTGGACACTCGCAAGTTGTTTATTTCTACCATCTGCGGAGTGTGGAGCAATGCCAATAAGATCTGTATTCCATCTATAAACTAACATGCGGAATACGGTTCGGTCATTCACACATGACGCGTATTTCTACATCGGTTTTTACATAAGTATATATAACTAACGTAAACGCCTGGCCAATCCCTGTTCCAATATGTGGGTTGAGTTTTAAAAGCCCTTTCGTCACTAGTCCCAAAACTACAGCTTTCTCTGAAATACCTACAAACATGTAGAATCGGAAATAGGTAACTTATTATGATACCTACCCACATGCTAATTCGTCAAACGGAATTATTGGGTTAGTACGTAAATTATGCACGGAGCGATGACGATTGGTCATGAACATTATGATCGTATCTTTCAAAAGGCATCTTCGGCTGTAGGTTTTACCAGGCCAGTATCAAGTTACTCCAGTCTGTCAAATATCTTTAATATAGTTTTCCAACTATAAGGAAACCATAAGGTTAATTTTCAATTGAGAGAATTTGACAGTTAAGGGTAGTTTGATGTGCTGGCTGTTGTACAGTCAACAGCAAAAGTAGATGATCAAAATCAGAAACTCAATACTAGTGAACGGAGTTCGCGAACTCAATAATTGCTTTTGCCCAGTCGGCTACAGTTATGATTTTGTATCGCATCAGCTACTTTAGAACATTGCAAGCAGTGTCAATAGACTCGACTAGAGATAAAAATATCAATCTACCTTCCGTTTTTAATATACTGTAGCCGCTACTGTATAGCTACTTTTGAACATTGACATAAATTCGCGAACATACAAAGATAATAATATTTATTGAATTATCGTTTTGTATCACATCAGCTACTTTTGAACATTTGACAGAAGTTACAAAAAAAAAACAATTAATATAGTAAAGTTTTTAAATTATATGATTTTTAATGAACATATGCTTTTTTCGGGGTTCAATTGTATGAAATTAGGCATATATTATTAAATATGCAAATCTTTATCAAATTCAGCTTTTCCGTAAAACATAACAAACAAAATTACTGGGATAATTAAAAATAAGAATTATTTGCTTCATGGTTACGTGGCCTCAGTTTCATCATTTAATTTTTGATTTCAACTGTACTCAATACTCAATATCTTTATTGCTTTCCAAGTAAGAATCGTGGACTGTTCACTAGTTTTGAAAAATTTTTTTACTTCTTAGTTCTGATGCGAATTGTGTTTATAACTTTTGGAGTTATAACTGATCACGAATATATGACAGCTGTACTAGTACTAAATGTTTGGTATAATTTACAATCATATACTTTTGAATCACTCCGACGCCACACAGTTCTGACGCGAACTCCGTTCACTAGTATTGAGTTTCTGATTTTGATCATCTACTTTTGCTGTTGACTGTACTAATGCGAGCAATGCAACCACGTTAGTTACTAAAGCGCGCGGTATGTTGACAAAGTAGATAATATTTCCCGCTTGATGGTCTATTTGTGGTGGTTCCATTGAAGCACACGATATATTGATGACACCAACTATATATATATAGTAGGTAATACAGCCAAGTAGATTTATTTTATTTAAAATTCCAGACAAACGATCTAGTCGTCCTCCCTTGTCAAATATTTTTCGTTACAATATTTAAATAATTTTAATGTTTTTTTGTTAATTATGTCATATTTTGAACATTTATTTGATTTCGCTAATGGTACCGTATTGGAGAACTTTTGGCGAAACTTGAAATTTCCAATAACAGTAAGCGCAGCCATTTTTCGAGAATCCACACCATGCATTTTAGATGTAAGTAGTTTCATTGAACATTCTCCCGTATTATAACTTACTTTTTGCTGGGAGTCAAGCCTCCTCTCAGTGAGTAGGCGCGGATCATCACACGGGCTTGTGTGAGTCGATCCAAGTTCTCATTGCTTACCGATATTCAATTACTGGTACTTGCAGGCCGACTGCCATAATGATAGTCATTCGATAAACATGAGTGGTCTGTGGTAGGGACGTATGGTGTAGAGATAAACTTACGATAACATCGCCATTTGTGATAGTAATTACAAAGCACCACCAATCGTCTCACAATGTATGTTGCTGTCGGCCTGCTACTGAAGACGAATACTTACAACTACTTACATACTAACTCTATCGTAAGGATGTGAATATAAACATTGAAACAGTAATTTGGAGGGGCGCGCCATGTTATCGTAGTTTATCTCTACTTGGGTAACTTGCTTAGTTATTAGTAAGTATCAATAATTAATGCATTTAAAAGATTACAATTCTATAATATAAAAACGATATCCGTAATCGTTAAAACGTTTATTACAGTGACTTTATTTTATTCATAGGATGGCACATTGAGTGAAGAGGTAATCTGTAAGGATGAAGATGGGCAAACCGTGGATTGCCCAGAAAATGCGGACGACCGAGACGATAAAGACCGTTCATGTGGATTTCTGTGCTTCGTTTCAGAAGGGCTTGGACTTGGATCATCAGTAAGTAAAAAAAATGGATTTTCAATTGTTTTGATGCCTTTAATAACATACCTATTAAAATAAATCTATACCTAATAAAGTTATAATTAATACTAGGTACGGAAAAAAATTATAGTTAGGTAAGTATGATGTAAAATAAAATAATGCTCTAAGTAGATCATTATTTAATAGTTATTCAACAAAGTTATTGAATAACTTAGAGGCCCGGCCTCTACTCTTCTCAAAACCTCTTCTTAAAATCGCTTTCACAGAACTTAATGATTATAAGCCTTGACAAGATCAGAAATAATAATGTAGGTAGTGAAATTCTTTTTAAAATTCGCGCTAATAGACGCGCGAATTTTATGCACGGTGCTACGCGAAAGTGTAATGCAATAAATTGTTATAATTACCAAGTATCACTTACATATTTTTTATATTAAAACATCAAATTAATTTATACGCGATTTTGCATATGCTCAGAAAACAAAGAATTAACCAAATAATTGAAATAAATTTATTAGGACATCAAACTACTATTAGTGTGCTCGTCATGTAACGTCACAGAAAACATTCTAAGTCAAAAATTTACTAAAAGTAATTTGAAAGCAACGTGATGATTTAACGTACGTTATTAAACCATATTAAATTCTATCTGAAATTATTATTGTAATAAAATATATAAACTCAACTCTTTATCACTGGCATATAGAGTGAAATTATTATCAATAACGCGAGTTCCGGAAATCACGCCCTCTGTCGAAATTTTGTCAAACTTGAAATTGTCTTGTGGTGTGGTGTGGTATAGTATAGTGTAGGCGGTCTTGTTCTCGGCTTCTCTGTAATTCCCTGGAAATCCCTTTGAAATAATTCCATCATGGCAGTAAGTATTCTTCAACTTTCTCATATTATGTTTTATATTCAATGTTAATAGTAAGAATTTTGCAGCCGACTTTCAGTTTGCAATAATAATTTGCGAAGCAAGCCGGTGATAACGGGGAACAATCGACGTCATTTTCCAATTTTGTTCTTCGCATCACCATTCTATTGGAAACGGTGTAAAAATAATATAAAGGGCAAGGTTTTTACTGTTCCCCGGATAGTGTACACATTGTCTCCCTATTTGCGTAATTGAAACGCCAACGAGGACCGGGATACGGGCTAATTGACGCATGTGATTTTTGAGCTCAAATTGGGCCCTTTTCTCGAAGGTCAAGTTCACGACCTCGGTGATTTACTTATTCTAGGTATTCATGTTCATGGTTACTCTCAGTACTGGAACGTAATAGTAGTACAGCTTCAGTCATAATGCATTGATGTTATGTAATACCAATGTGTAGAAGTGGCTTGTAAATAAGTCAATAAGAGCCGATTTTGACCCTGACACAGCTGGCACTGATTGCAATTTTATGACTTTGCTAAACGTGTAAAGCTTTGCCTTGGTTTGTGTGATAAGGGTTTTCGCCTCACTTTTTATTAATATTGATACTATTTTAAGGTTAATGACCCGTTAGTCCCGTACAATTTTTGAAGCTCGTAAACTAGAAATATACCTAATGTTATTTATAATGTTCTTTTAGGAAGCAGCAAAACCTACCCCATACTATGCTGATCTTGGAAAGAAGGCCAATGACGTCTTCAGCAAAGGCTACCACTTTGGTGTGTTCAAACTTGACCTGAAGACCAAGAGTGAAACAGGTGTTGAATTCACTAGTGGAATCACTTCCAACCATGAAAGTGGGAAGGTACGTAAGGTACAGACATGAACATCAAGATCTGTAGCTAAACTCATTTAGAAATGTACTAATGAGCTAGCTATCATGTCAGCACCATTTTAATTACCTATGTATACCTGTCTCTATAACATTGTGTCTGGAATCTATCCATTTAATCTCTGTATTTTACCATCATTCTATTTTCACTATGTAACTGTAAAGTACTGTATGTAAAGTAAAAAAAGTATTGCTTATAAATAAAGCGAAAGTAAATAGATTGTATAAAAGTGAAAAATAACTTGCCTAATTTAAAAAAATTAAATCCAAAAATTTACAACATTATTTCTCCAAAAATTCATGGATATTGTTTTAACTTCCAGGTGTTTGGTAGCCTTTCATCCAAATATTCAGTGAAGGACTATGGTCTCACATTCACTGAGAAATGGAACACAGACAACACACTTGCCACCGACATTACCATTGCAGACAAAATTGCTGCTGGACTCAAACTTACCCTCGAAGGAACCTTCGCACCACAGACAGGGTAAGAATGTAGGCAGAATTAAATAATTACCATTTTCCTTATTTTACTAATTTATGTATGCTGTATTAACATTATGTGACATTTTATTGAACAAGTTTTGCCAAAAATTTTGCCGTATATCATAATATTACATAACAATTTCATTTGCAGAACTAAGACCGGTAAACTGAAGACTTCATTTACCAATGAGACTGTTGCTGTAAACACCATCTTGGACTTGGACCTTGCTGGCCCAATTGTGGATGTGGCTGCCGTCTTAGCCTACCAGGGCTGGCTCGCTGGTGTGCATGGACAGTTCGACTCGCAGAAGACCAAGCTCACCAAGAACAACTTCGCTCTTGGTTACCAATCAAAGGATTTCAACTTGCACACCAATGTGTAAGTAATTTTTCTTACAAGCATCATATAATTTTTTGTCCATATTTACTCCAACCACACATGCCATCTTACTGTATATAAATATTATGAATGTGAAAGTCTGTATGTCTGCATGGTTAATCAATTAGGTCTTAAGGATTTGGAAAAAAATTTGCTTGCACAACCTGGAATAGGACATAGGATGGTTATATACAATAGCATAATTTTTCACTGGTTCTATATTCCTTACAAGATAATTTTATGCATTTGAAGCTGCTGGCAAAAGCTTTATAAGAAAAATCTGTATTTTTACTAAGCTCAATCTAGGTCTATAGAGCACATACTGGCTGAGACACTGCTATTGATTTTATGTGATTGCATAACACATGGCTTAGTTTGTCGTGTTTTAGCAATGCACGTCATCTCTCTTGTTATGCAAACCAGTTATTACTAGCTTTGAACCAAGGCAATGAACGACATTGTTCTTTATACATTGAAAAGTGCCTAGTTTTTGCTGACTGATGATGTATTAGGAAATTGAACTATTTCTCTTTTAAATGTTTTCATAACTAGTTTTACAAACAATGATTAACTATCGTTATAGATTTTAATAAACCATCATTTGTTTACATTTCTATAGTATGTTGTTTTCTTATTGGATGTAGTGACAGCGGAAAGGAATTCGGCGGTTCTATCTACCAGAAGGTGTCGGAAAAGATTGAATGCGGTATCACCATGAAGTGGACCTCCGGCTCCGCTGAAACGCTGTTCGGTGTTGGCACTAAGTTTGCGATGGATGCGGACGCTTCGCTGCATGCCAAGATCAACAACAAATCTCTCATTGGTCTTGGATACCAACAGAAACTGCGCCCTGGTGAGACTCAATCATTTTCTACTTAAATACATATTCCTTTATACTTCCTATTCAAGTTATTTCTACAAACACTTGTCATAAACTTATAGATTATAAATATGGCTTTATTTATTACTAGTGAAAATGATAAAATCATGAACAATTTTGTCATAATATGAAGATAACAATATTATCATTTATATTATGAACATACGGCTAATTAAATTCAACATTATGTCAGCATCTTCATACTTTTACTTTCTAAAATTGTATTATTAGTTATCACTGAAAAGTATCAGTTTTTGTGATAACTAGAACAGGGTGAATCTTCATTGTTCTGTTAAATGAGATCATATGATCTGTAAGTCATTGTCTCGTTTTCTCATGTGCGTGATATGCGTTATCTACGTTATCAGTTCTTACGTACTGCAGTGGAGATTTTGTTATATAATGTTATCGTTATTTGCAGGTATCATCTTGACGCTCTCCGCGGCTATCGACGGCCAGAACTTCAACGCTGGCGGACACAAAGTCGGTGTCGCCCTTGAGCTCGAGCCCTAAGCACTCGGAGGCGCTTCGGCTTTTAGACTTGTAGATAATACATGCCTCATTGACTGTTATTTAATAATAACAGAAAAGGAAGCGTAACTATCAATCAATTTATCAAAGTATCTTCAAGTGTTCTCTGTATAGTGTATTCTGCGTTCAAAACGCAACAATAAAATTGACATACACCTAGTTACTTCGTCTTTGTAAATGCAAGTTTGCACCGTCAGTCAATATTATTATTTCTATTTCAAAGCGGCGGGCGCTTTTTCCTCGAAATGTTATTATTAGAATTCTTAAAGTATTATGTATTAGCACGCGGCGTTTAAGCATCCCTGTTTTGCAAAATGTCAATATGAACCTACTTTACGTCACTTGTCAGTTGTCTTGTAAATAAGCACCTATGGTGTAATAACCCTATTGATTGAATGGTAATAAAAATGAATAGTCTGTTGGAATCAGCGCGCACGTGTTTTATTAGTCCTGTACCTATTCATTTGCTATTCATTCCTTTTCCTTTTGTATGTCCGCTAATCGATGCATGTCCGCTAAGTGATTTTCGAAGTGGTTAGGAATTATATTGTATTTTTTTTTTACTGTATTAGTATTTATAATAATTTCGTTGACGTTGTATAATAAAGCTTTTTTGATATGGCTCTGTTTAAATGTTTCCAATATATAATTATGACAACTTTACTATGATAGTGTTAACCTTTTGAACGCCAGAACAAATTTATTACTTCTTGTTATCATTAATTTCCAAATATCCATGGAGTCTTTTAATTTGTTTCATGTAATTAAATACGTACGAGAGCTTAATATATCTATATGAACACACAAAAGTAATGATTTAATTGTTTATTTCGTGGTATAGTGTACCCGCATTGCCACACATTTGTGTCGTTGGCGTACAGGGCATGCGCTTGCTTATCACGTATAATGTGACAATGGCGTTCAAAAGGTTAAAAAAGAAAAGTTCCAACTTTCCACAAATGAGGTTCATCAAAATAGGTCATCTATCACGTTCATTCCCATTAGTTCGATCGTCGAACTAGTGAGAATTTTTTTTCTCATCTGTTCGACCGTCGAACTAGTGAGAATTTTTTTTCTCATTTGTTCGACCGTCGAATTAATTAGATTTAAAAATAGTTCTACTACATTTAAATGTTTTACTAATTTCGTAATAAAATAAAAAACGCTTGGTTCGTTAAAAAATATATATTCGTGTACTTATATTTGTACATCTATAGCATATCTTTGATCAAATAAACAGTTGAAAAACTTATAAATTATAAGCTGGCTTCCTAACAAAGTAAATAATAGTAATAGTAAATAAACAATACATACAGATTACACAAATCATCGTCATATCACCCGGAAGTCGTCCACTGTACATTTCCTTAAATGCATCTACCTAAATATATCATACTTATAGCACCTAGGTAGGTATGTGCATTATAAACATTTAGCTAAACACTCCGTCAGAAGGAGTATGGTTATAGTTTATAAGTTTTTCAACTGTTTGTTTGATCAAAGATATGCTATAGATGTACAAATATAAGTACACGAATATATATTTTTTAACGAACCAAGCGTTTTTTATTTTATTACGAAATTAGTAAAACATTTAAATGTAGTAGAACTATTTTTAAATCTAATTAATTCGACGGTCGAACAAATGAGAAAAAAAATTCTCACTAGTTCGACGGTCGAACAGATGAGAAAAAAAATTCTCACTAGTTCGACGATCGAACTAATGGGAATGAACGATCTATCACAAGGATTCAGTTCAGACAAATTATTAAAAGAAAAAGTTTGTAAAGGTACTGAAAAGAATTATAATAGTAAGAACAGTCATTGGGGTACTACATCCAAGAGTGCTACTGTATCATTTCCTCCTCCACGAGCTTGGCCATCCACTCGGGCTCTGCTGCAGCTATCTTCTCTATCAGACTGTTTACCTGGTAACACAGACTCTGTATTTGTTTGTCCCACTGTGGTAAGATCTCGCGTGCTGAAAACATATTTTAGTATTTAGTATAGAAAACTGAAATTTTCTTTACCATGGGGCACAGCGCGACTATCATCGTTGCGATTCTCGCTCGTGGAAACAGTTCCCAAGGGAAGTTGTACCAAGAATTTTAAAGTAGGTACCAGTGATGCCATGCTATCATGTTATCCATGTGACAAATTATTCAGTAGCAATTAAAATCAAGACAAAACTAGGATGGAGCTGCTCGCTCTGCTAAGTCTTGGGCTAAAACCGTAAAACTTGACATTTTAATTATTATTTTAGTTAATTGTTGTCGGCTAGGAAATGTGACTTAGCTAATTTTATTTTAGGACGTGTAATGATTCCACTTATTTACGAAATAAACAATTTAATTTCCCCGTTAGGCAGAGGCGTACCTACAGTAAAGCATTAACAAAACATCAAATACCTACAAAATAAAAATATCACTTCCGTGAAATGCTGACAAACAATAAAGGTATTGAATAATTATTATGTCTACCAATTTCGAAGTCTATGTTTGTTAAATCGACTTTTTTTGCTGACCATATAAAAACTCCTACGAACGTTGAAGCTCCAGTGGTAAAGAGTTGGCTTGCAGCGCTTTTATATTTTACTACTGAGGCGACCGGGAATTTATATTGGTCGATGACGCGCTTGAAGCGTCTAGTGTAAACCGTAAGCAGGTCTGCTGTGACATTAGCCAAATAATTGGTGTGATAATTATAGTTCAAATATCTTCAGATAATTTTTATTTAATTTCTAAGTAGTCCATACAGTAATGGAAATATCTATACCTACATATAGATAATTAAACTTGGAGTGTCTGTTTGTAATATTGAAATAACCGTTTTTTACTACATGTATATGATTATATTACGGTACATACACCAAAATATATATATTTTTTTAATTTTTGTCTGTCGGTCGTTTGTTCCGGCTAATCTCGGAAATGGCTGGACCGATTTTGACGAGACTTGTATTGGCAGTTAGCTGATGTAATAAGGAGTAACTTAGGCTACGTTTATTTTAGAAAAATAACTGTTAGGCGGAACGAAGTTCGCCGAGTCAGCTAGTCTGCAATAACTACAGTTTAGTGCACGCTAGCTATTCATCATCCCCACACTCGTAATCCCCAGAGAATTAGGCAGAGGTGTAACTATCGTACAGCCAAATTTCACCTTTAGCATTTATGATAATTTATTCGCTACTTCTATCTTATCAACAGTGTCAATGTATTTTAGAATACCTACTTGCTTAGTGTTTACTATCTAGTGGAGATATATCACGCGTTTATATCTTAAAGTATTTACGCTATATGCGTTGATTGATTTGATCGATTATTTATGTTGCGTCGTAGGTATTGATTATGTATCAAAAATGATAAATGAGAACTTTCAATATTGACATTTGACCGATTAAAACCTAGTAGTGCCTGTACATCACAAAATCTCAACGATGCGATGTTTTTTTTTACACTCGCGTTCCATACAACGCGCGTTACATGAACCCGTTTACTACCTTACAACAACGAATTAAAAGCCGTTATGTGCATCGGGCTTAAACCAGATTGGGGTGGGTCGCGCCGCAACGCATTGCAAAAACCTAATCCTCCTTCATCACTTTCGCACGGGCGGGCCGTACCACACTTTTGTATAAAAATGCAATGCGCTGCGACCCGTTGCAGCTTAAATGTGCGTTTGACATAACTGTGACAATTAGTTCCGATTTCCGGAGAGACTAATTTACGGACTGCCAAATCGGCAATTGAACCTGTACACACCTGTGATTGAATAAGAAGGTGAATAAAAAATACTCACTTTCAAAATGCACAACAGAACTGATCTGGTCTATATATCCGTTCATCCGCCCTTCACTGATCATGTGGCTAGCAATCCTCTCTGCTTTAGCGGGCGGAGTCTCAAGCAACGCGCCCAGCTCTTCAAAAGTTATATTATTGTACAGTTTGCTAGCTGAAAGGAGGTTATGTTCAAATACTGCGCGATCCAGAATCGTCGTTCCATCCGATGTAGAGGCCTGTTGCGAAAACAAACTGTTAATAGAGAAATCAACATATTTAATTACACAATATTACAATGTAGAGTCGGGCCATAAAGTACATTAAGCTAAATCCAAGCTATTTCAAATGTTTGTTGATGTTTTGATCACGTCGGGAGGATAAATAGAGTGATTAGTAATGCGAACTTTGATAAAAGGTCAGATGCGTAATACTCACTGTATTAGATATGCATCTGACCTTTTATCAAAGTTGTACCGGCACGTGTGGATATAGAAAAAGCGAAAGTGGACAGTTTAGCGAGAGGCATTCAGTTAACTTAAAAAGTACGACAGTATGGGCGCTTTTTAAAGCGACGATTTTTATCGTGCTCTGAACTGAAAGTTCAGTCGCTCGGCACCGGTAGTTTAAAATCTATTTAATAGGTGCATTTAAAAACCGTCCTTACGAACGTGTGCTTAGTACCCGATCACATGGACCACAACCATACAACATCGCAGCAACAAAAATGTGGTTAAGTATGAATAGTGACTGCAGCTGCCAGTTTCTTGCAGTTGCCCTATGATAACTACAAATTTTTTATGTAGTTGCCACAACGTAATGTTACGTACGGCTACGTTGGACGTGGGGAAGGCGTAGGCGGGACCCACAGTGAGTACGCACAGTGTCTTCCGGCCGACGACACAACGTTGCGTTTGTGATTTGGCCGGTTGCTAGTTGGCGGACTCTCCCGTGCCTCAGAAACCACGTTAAGCCTTTGGTCCCGGCTGTCATTCGTGGATCAAACTCAAGCATTTATTTCAAATAAACCAATTACAGGCACTTTTGAATTGTCAAGGTCAGTCAGAAAGATAAAGCTAGTTGCCCATTCCAAAGCAGTAGGTACCTGTGGAGAAGAACGGGCAAGTAACTCCATGGACACTCTTTTAAATCAAAATATGTTTACAAAAACTGGGTTAAATCATTCATGTTGAAATATACATGTGAGAACGATGCAGAACGTAAAAAAGCGTCCATAATTACAAGATTTAAAAAAAAAAACTTAAGTTAAATTTTAAAAGAATTGACAGTCCTTATGGGTCGTCAGAAGCCCGAAAGTCGAGTTGGGAAAAGGCTACGCAGATTTTTAGTAGACGGACTCGATTTTGATTATGTTGTGGCTGGGACGTGACAATGTGGTCGGCACCGCCACACTGTGAACTTTGACAGTCAAATGTGGTTCGTGTGAATAAATAATCATCACTACATAGTATAAAATAAAGTCACTTTCTCTGTCCCTATATCCCTATGTATGCTTAAATCTTTAAAACTACGCAACGGATTTTGATGCGTTTTTTTAAATAGATAGAGTGATTCAAGGGGAAGGTTTATGTGTATAATTTATCGACATATTATGCGGACGAAGCCGCGGGCGGAAGCTAGTTTTCATATAAATTAGTGTTGTCGTTGTGGTGTAGTTATAGAACGTGTGATGGGGCCGTTATCGCGTCCCTCTTACAAGAAATGACGTGAATTATAAGTGTAATGTAAGTGAACATTATAAAGTCGAGATGCCGGTGATGATTGGTTGTAGCACGCACTCCATGAGCCGCTCATTCCTACTTAGCCTGTACCGAATGATAAATATGACACGTTGCCTTCTGGTGGGTCTGCATCAGAGCTTCAAACTCATGCAGTTCTGAACGTCTGATTATCCGATCTAGATACATTTTCTCTAAGATCGAATATGCTGGTAACTGCTGACATCTTTCGTCTTTGAACAGAGTTGCTAGCATTCTGGAACGTTGCTGACCTGCAAAACAAAACAGCAAAAAAGAAGTCAAAAATGGGACATAAACATAATTGGCGAAATGTGGGTAGGTATTATAGGTAGGTACACCTCTGAGTAACCCTTCAGGGATAAGAGACGTAATTATGTTTGAATTTAATCAGTTTCTGACAATCGTTCAAAAACGACAGAGACGGAATGATGATTTAGATCATGTTTAGCGCTAAATGCATTTATCGAATTGTGGTGCTACTTGGGCCTAAACCTTTCAAAGCAGATACAAATCTTGTAATAAAAAGTCTGTAAAAGTGCATCAGTCAGGGTATCAGTGTTGTCCCATTAGGTAAGTTCATGCAGGAATAAAGGTGTTAATTAATTTACTAAAATGAAAAACGTCGCAAGAAATGGGCAATTGCTACTGAAGGCTAGTATCACTTGCCCCTTCGTCCGCGTGAAGTCGTAAGACACCACAATATATTTACTATTAATAAAGCTTAGTCGTATATAGTCGTACTTAGCATGACAACACAAATAAAGTAAAGACACTAAGTAGATACTTACTTCCTGCGGACGCCAATACAGTACATATGAGAGCGTTCCTCAGACACGTCATTCGTTCGTCTTCGTGTATAATGTTGCGGTAAGACAACTCATTGTACCTCTGTGCCGCTTCTATAAATTTCCTATGTAAACAATGAAAACATAGTCTGTTGCAATAAAAAAAAAAAGTAAGGATGGCATAAGTAAAGAGGTTGATAGGTTTCCTACATAAAATTCAAATTTCAAAACCGGCACAATGATGTAATACGAACTCGCGGTACGCCACACTCACAGACTACAATATAATAGATGGTCACATGGCTATTCCTTTGCCGCCGCGGCGCGAACCTGAGTTCAGGTTTGCTAACTAGCCTAGTTTTAAAGTTTATCAACCTCTTTTTTACTTATAATATTATTGGACAGCAGCAATTGCATCCCATCAAGTGAAACTAAGGATAAGCCTTTCATGAATGTGATTTATGTTGTTTCATGCATTTATTGCAATTGGAACAACACGCTAAAGCAGCTTATAAAACAATAATATAACTACCCCTTAACTGAGACCGTTACTCACTATAGCAAGCCAAAGTGTTCTATGCAACTGTGGAAACCGTACAAAACTTCATTGAAAAGATTTAAAAACTCTTCCGAAATCCACCAGTGCATAAGTCTATATTTAAATCTGCCTAGACTTCTCCCAACTATGCTGGGGTCGGCTTCGCCTTCCAGTCTAACCGGATGCAGCTGAACACCAGTATTGTACATGGAGCGACTGCCTATTTGACCTCCACAACTCAGTAACTGGGTAATACGAAACCCCTTGGTAATTTAAGACCGGCTGTTAGATTTTCGGGCTTCGACCGAAAACGACTGTCCAAAATGCACAAATGACAGTCAGGACCAATGGCTAACCTGCTTTGCGAGGCACGGAGGAGTTTCGGTATGTAAAAATGGTTACCCATCCACGTCAAACCCCGCCAAGCGTAGCTTAACCTGATGGATCGACCTGTGCAACTGTTGTTATTACTTAGCCACAAGCTAGTCTATACAGTGATTTTTCCTAGCAATACCTTCTGTAATCCAAGACCCTGGCATAGCAGACTTTGTAGTAGATCTGTAGCTGTTCATTAGTTGTCTCCGCTTGAAGTAGTGAAGCTCTGTTCACAAATGCCTCGGCCTGCACTGGATCATCTACCTCCAAGTACAGCCGAGCGATCTTGAGATATGTTTCTAGCTTATAATCTACAGAGTATTGCCTGAAAGAAACAAATTGCTAAGTAAATCATATGGATTCTGTATATTATCTGCATTCTGAAATTTACTTTTTGTGCTGACAGCTTTTTTTGGATGAAGTGTTTGCTTTTTTACAATTTATAGTTGCATAGAGAGAAAAGGGAGGTTTCTGCCATGCAGTGGGACAGCAGTCTGATTTGTGATTATTATAATACTTTCAAATGCAAACCAGTTTTTACAAGTGAATATTTTTCTTCATGGTAAATAATTTCTGATTAGGAGAAATTTTAAAACCATATGCATGTCATATAAAAGAGATGTTCTCTAAAGTGCTCGTACTACGTACACGAGAAGCTATAAATTATGTAAACAAACATCTTTTACTAAGTAAACATTTTATACTGCGAGATAATAATAAATTGACCATTTTCAATCGACATGAAATTTAGACGGGTTATATGAAAGTAACAACCTATTTAATTTAGTCGGATCATATTTTAACGACGCAAAGCGCTATCGTTTGTGTTTCTTGGTACCAGAACGCGTCCGTCGCAGGGATTGTAAACTATCGGGACGCCATTTTGAAATAAACGCGTCATTCGAGTTTCGAATGCGTACGAGTTTGTTTCACACAGAAATGGAAACATCTGAATCTGACAAATAATTATTCTTAAATAATATATGTTACTTAATAATTTATTAAATCTTAAACAAATTCATTTTTTTTGTTGGTCCAAATGTTGTGAACTCCTGAACACTTGTTTACAAAATTTATAGCTTCTCATGACGCTTACTTTAGCTTTTATTAATTAAACCGGTCTGTCTACCAAGATGGTCTCAATATACAGCCAGTAAGAGCCTTGTAGAACAATTCTTATGAAGCTGTTATAGAAATTGTGCTTCTAGAATTGTGTGCCGCCTGTCTGCGGGAGACTTTAGTATACTGAAGGTTAAATTGTTTTAAAACATGACAGTTTTAGTGTGCAGTAAAAATGGCATACTTCTGTCCAGTTTCCAATGGTATTCCAACCAGTACATTGGCAGCTTCTTTCCAATTTTGATTCCTTTCATAAATGTCTGCTAAGTGTTGTCTGATACTGGCCACCTGGAAACATTAGCAGTATATATATATTGTCAGTGTTATGTTTTATCTTCCTCTATGGTTGCTTTTTAATGTAGAATAAAGGATTGTTTGTGACCTAATTATGGTATCATACCTATTCTTTTTCTATAAGGTTAAAAATATGTTAATGAGAATAGAGAAAATAAAAATTATTAATTTGGCAAATTATTTGGGTGTCTTTTTTTTGGAAATTATTTCTAATAAAAAGGATTTATGTCTATTAATGTAATAACATAATGAACTTCTGTAAGAAATTCATTTACCTGTTCTTCAAAAGAAATGACTCTAGGTTGTATAACATCCAGTGCAAAGTGTGACACCTCCTGGGACACAGGGTCAGGCAGCAGAGCCAAGTGAGTGCTCACATCAGTCAGCAGCTGTCGTGATATAACCAGGCTCACATTCTCATTCACAACTGGAATACATACACATAATTATTACAGATTCTAAATTGAAATCTGCTAAAGCCATTATTACAGATCCACATTCAAAACCCAAGCATTATTTAAAACTAGTAGAAAGCCATTGGATTGGTTGAAACTAGTTTGAAGTAATGCTTGAGGGTTGAGTTTAATTCTGTTATATGGATCTTAATATGCCATTTACATTCATTAAAAGCAGTAATAACCCAACAGTGCGGGGAAGTTCGTTCAGTAATGGTGGTCTATACACACAAAATAATAATTACCTGACCGCTCTTACAAACATGAAGAATGGAAGAGGGCTTGAGTTATGTAGAATATTGACTGTACTATGGGATTACAGAGTTGTGATATTTAATATATCACACTTCTTTAGCTTGTTTCTCTTAATATTTAGGGTTCCATTGGCCAAAGGTAAAATGACCATCGCCAACAACACATCAAGACTACTCTTAACAACATTAGTAAAATGAATTTATTAGATATACATACTTGCTTCTATAAAAGCTTTTAGACATTCTGCCAATTCTGTTTCAGTAGTTTCTAGTATTTCCAGAAGAACATTGCGGTACCTAACAAAATAAAAACAATAGCATTACATTATGGGTTTAGCTTGTTAGTAAATTCAATAACGAAACTTGTTCTTAGTAAAATTGAGTAGGAAAAGCACACAACACGTTACCTTTCGGCTTGATCTTTGTGTAAGCCACCAGAATTTCTTAATTCGCTTAGATACTGTCGTACGCCTTGTAAATTAATAGGCATGGTGATTTATTTAAGTATTTCAGTGAATTAGTAAATACAATTTTCTATGCACATGAATTGAAACTTTGACAATATTGACAGATAACGAGAATCAATGACAAAAAACAAAAAAAAATATTGTTGTCCACAGATAATACACCCCTTTTTTGACATTTTAACGAATTACCGGTTTATTAAACTACTATCTTCCGCTAAATTATGCGCACGCGCGACACGCAAGAACCTGTTGAATATTGAGAATAGGCCTCCTTCCTTTTGTGCCACGCACGAACGATAAAAACAATGTATTCTCATGTGATTCCTTGCAGTTCGTACTGGTAAGCTGTCCATACGAGAGAAGTTTTTAACTGCAAAGTAGTAATAGAAAACAAATTAGAACAGCTACTAACTTATTTAGTATTATTGGATTCGATTCTAAAGTCTTATCGATAAAAGTTTGTTTTCGAAGGTTGGCAACTTGTGACATCAAAAAATTGAAAGAAGCGCCATTAGAATTTTTCTTGCTTTTGAGGCATTTTACAAGCAAATTGTTTGTTTTGTTCACGTATAATGCATCACAAACTGAAGAATAATTGATATTTTTTGTTTATAAGTGATAGTTAATGAGTGCGTTGAAGATTTTTATCGAATAGTTTCGTTTTATGTTTGTGGCGATTTGTTTTCAACCGTGGCGACTTGAGAGACTTCGGAGGGCTTGTCGGAGGAATTTGACAACTTAAAATGGCGGCCTCTTTTGAACTCAAAAATGTTTTTGGTTTTAACCCAGTGTAAGGTGCTTTTTGTGTGTACAAACTATTGAGTGGAATCTTCAAGTTTAAAGCTTCATCATGGAACACAATTTGGACGACTCTCTTAACTTAGAAAGCGCCATGGGTGGTGTAAGTAGTGAATGAAGATTTCCTTGGATTACTTTCTTTTTATTCAGTCTTTTTCTGGCTTTTCTTTTCCTTTTTCACTTGAGTATTTAACACCCAAGTTCTGAGTACAATTTGTGGTGTTTATAAGTTGTACTGTTTTGCTTTCCATCTAATTTCCTGCTGCATAATAACTTTTTAAGCATTCTATATTTTGCATTGCAAACTGTATCATTGGGAAGTTTCAGTGGTAAAAAAATATTAAACAGTAGGTAGTTGTTAAAGTTGTCTCATAACTCACTTGTTGTATACAGTTAGCAACCTAAATGTCCATAAAGTGTATTGCTGAACAATCTCATCATTTTACAATTTTTTGTAGCTTGCACAGTATTTGTACTGTATTTGTTTACATTAATTTTGATTTGATCTAAAAAGCATAATTAAAACTTTCGCTCTATTTTTATTTATTATCAAACCCGCTGGCTCTTCTCCTGACCTTCTCCTAAGCCAACATTGCCATTAAATATAGTATAGAAACCCATCAAAATGCATATGTCCGAGAGTTTTCTTTTTTTGAAGTTGACTAAGGAAAAGAGCGGCATAGTTCCAAGTAAATAGTTGTCATATCTTAATAAATCTGAAATAATAAATCTGATATCTTAACTGGAATTTTCAGATGGACTTTGACCATTCGGGTGTGGTGGTGAATCAAGACGACATCTCCTTGGAGACGACTGGCCATGAACCTGACATACCTATGGAATTTGAGAATATTGAGGAACAACAGATGCTCATGGATACTGGCAGCGAAGAGATTATTGGTATATCATTTTTTTCTCACATTATATCTTAAGCCACCGATGCATCTATAGTGTGACCTACTTACCGTCATGAATATTTTTAGCTTTTATCTGTATCCATTCCTCAAATTTTCAAATAAAGTATAATATGACATAGTTATTAATATTTGAATGGTACAGGGGACATTAATAAAAACTAAATAATGACCATGAAATGAATATTATATTTATTTGCATTCCATATTAACAATATATTGTCAATTAAGTCTCAGTGTTGCATGGATTTCACTGTTTGAAACATTTTATTGCTTATCATTTGAATAATTTTTTTATTGACAAATTATTAAGTAATATTTGTCTAGAAATGCATCAATACTGTTTACAATTACTCACCATAAAGTGGGTTATGAAGGTCACATGGAAAATTAAAGTGTGTATGTTAATTTAGATAATACTATGGAGGATGTGTTTGTAATTGAATAAAATAATAAACACAACAACTGCAATGTAAAAAGTTTTAATAACTGCATGTATGGTGATAATGAATTGGCTTGTGGCTAAGTAAAAACAGCTGCACTGGCTGATCTATCAGGTTAGCAATTCTTCTGTCATCAGAAGCCTGAAAATCTGATAACCAACATTATCAATGAGTATTGTATTAATCAGTAACTGAGAGGTCAGATAGGCAATCGTTTCATGTAAAAGAGATTCAGCTGCATCTGGTTTAATAGTTGGCAAAAGTCTAGGCAAAAGATGATGATGTTTGGTGATACCGTCAAACAGGGTGAATAGAATAGGGACGCAGGGGTGAATAGGAATGAAACTTCAAAAGGGATTTTAACATTGAAATAATATATTTTGTGGCAAAAAGGACCTGTAATGTGTTAACTGTATTATAATTAACAATTAAGGGTCCTTGTTGGCCACAAACTATATTATTTCAATGTTAAAATCCCTTTTAAAGTTCAGCCCCGATTCACCCCTGCATCCGTATTCATCCCGTTTGACTGTAATTAATTTTCTCACAAGCATACAATGTGCATTTTTGCATGCATTAAGTACATAAATATTCAACAAAGACATCTAAATGTAGTTTACTAGTAAATCAGATAGCTATCATGTTTGTTGTTTTCAGTTATTTATAAAGAGGAAAGATTTGTATGTATGTTTGTAACAAATAAACTCAAAATTTAATGGATCTGGATGTAACTTGGCACAAAGATAGATTATAGTCTTGAATACCATAAGCTACTTCTTATCCCACAAAAATGTATGGTTCCAGTGGGATAATTTGCTACATACACGCGGGCGAAGCCGCTGGCAAAATCTAGTTTATTAAATAAAATAACTTAAGTAAAAACATTGTCAGTTTCAGACTTCATGAATGACCAGTACACATTGCAAGAGTATTCCGTTCAAGATGATTCTGTACCAGAGACAAGTGTATTGGATGAAAGCCATGTATGTATACAATTCTGTCATATTTCTTTCTTAAATTATAATTTTTTTCTATTATTCGAAATTGTCCTTGGGTTAGTGGTCTAGTACAATATGGTTTATGAATCATGGCACATCCGAAGTTTATGCTACATAAAACAACCTGTTCCAGTAAGAGACATGCGTGAAACTCCAGATAGCCTGTCCGTCTGCCATGATACATCAACCATATTAGGTAATACAGGCTGGTATAGGATAAGCGGGATTGTCCGAAAGAGTTACCGCTACCCCGGAACATAAAGGGCTACGGAAGGAACATGGATGGGTTTTAGTCAGTAAGAGTCTGACACTCCCTTCCGCTCCACCCAGAGCAGGAGCAGTCTCAGATTGGATGATTTCCCAGCCTCAAAAAAAAAAAGGCTGGTATAGGAAATCGATCATCCAATCTACGCCAGCTCTAGAAAGGCCAGCAATGCCTTGGTGTTACTGAAAATCTCGGTACCAGGGTTAACGAAGTACTTTGCCCTGTATCTGGTGACCACAAGGCTGTTTAATAATACAAGAGCTGCTGTCTTCCATGCAGCTCTGCACAGAATGGTCTGTGACTCAAGACAAAGTACCGTATTGGAAGAAGGGAGGAGAAATCATATATTACACAGACAGATTACACATATAGCTTTAGAAAGAGATAGAATCAAAGCTTTACAAAACCAACTATGTTTCATTGCGTATAAATTATTTCGTGGTGTGGCTGCTAACAATTTAAAAAAACTTTTTTATAATTTACAGGGGCTTAACATAGAAGGAGAATCAATGATAGACTTGCAGTTTGATTCAGACATACCTCATAGTGTGACTCAGGAGGTTACCACGCAACCTAAATATATTTCTGTCAAGGTAATTATAAATGGCTTTCAGTTCAATTCAATCAGTGAAAACTCCAGAAAAAAACAACAATCAAGACATATAGACACTTTATTGTACACCATAAAAAGTACAATTTTACACCTTTTAGGGACAGTCTTTCTCTATGGGATTTCTCTAGCACATCTATCCACAACTTAATAACACATCCTTACAGTTAACTACTTATTATAAATATTTCCATATAGAAAGCTACCCTTTCTGTCAGTACCAGCCCTGGCTGGAGGCTGCAATTCCTTTGTGGCATCCACAGGCAATCCCAGTTAAGCAGTAGACAATCCTATGGTTGAACTGCGAGATGCCATTAACAAAAAAAAAAATAAAGCTACCCTTTTTGTCTGTACCAGAACTGTATACATTCATAGTCTCTTTGGCTCTGTATTGAAGCTACACTAAACAATCATTAACTTTGCAGGCAGCACCAGCACGTAAAAGGAATGAAACTATAGTGACCAGTAACCCACCGCGGCAAGTAGCAATAGCTCCCAAGCCACCAAAGTTGGTACCCACGACGCCTACAACCTTCTCGTCGGGCAAACAGTATGCAACAATAGCGCCAAAACCGGTGGCAGTGGTCGGCAATAAGAATCCTAGTCTGGTCAAGAAAATGTCTCTAGCAAGTGTCTTGCAGAGCGGAATGAAATCTGGAAATACTTTGCTTAGTGAGTTTCATTTTGTTTAGTTTAAAACTGTAAATTATTTGTTAGAAAACAGGCCACTATAATATTAACCGATACGCTGCCATGAACATGTATGTGTGTTGAAGGCTATTCTAATAGCTCAAAAATAGTGGCAGTGTTTGTGTTAGCAGTAATCTTGTCTATACATTTAAATTCAATTGAAAAATTCTAATAATTTAAATATTTATTGCTAGCTTCTGCCCGCGGCTTCGCCCGCGTGGATGACGGAAATTGCATGTTATTATACAAAAAAATCTTCCTCTTGAAAAAAACTGCATCAAAATCCGTTGTGTAGTTTTGAAGATCTAAGCTTACATACATACAGACATTAGGACGCGGGAAGCGACTTTGTTTTATACTATGTAGTGATAATCAAATCATTATGAAAACTGTCCAGCACAGTCACTATTTCAAAACTATAAAAAAAGAATTTTAATTTTAGCTCAAATAGGAAAGCAACTGGTTATGGTGCCGGCTGGTGCTGGACAGAAACTCAAACTGGTTACATCCAGTTCAGGGGTGCAATCAGTGCAATATGTGCGAGCGAATAACGATCAGGTATTAGATCTAAATACATAATTATACCAGTAATGTCTACATCTCAAAATTACTTTTTTTAATCTTGTAATTATAAGCTGGTTTACCGTGTGTTAGGTTAAACGAGGGACATACTTTCAGGGGATGCTATACTCCTGAAAATGAAGATCTTTGAGTATGGAACTAAACCTGAAATCATGAAAAAAACAGCTGTTCAGTACATTTATGTTGGCATAATTCGTCAAAATGTATGGAACAGCTGGTTTTTTTTTTTTCATATTTCAGAGTTGGTCACATGGACGAACTTGTTGATTTCCATGAGTACTATACAACCTGAAAGTATGGACCTTGTTTAACCTAACACAATAGTCTTTATGCAGATGAAATGATGACAGAAAAAGGAGGAATTCTTTCGATAATTAATTCTTACTTTGTGTTTACAGGCTGAACTAATTAAAAACGTAGGCAGCAATACGCAGAAGCCTGTACTTGCGAAAGTAATTGTGCAAGGTATGTGTTGTTACTATTAAGAGATTATATTCATTTACATTTGACGAAGAAATGCAGAGAACCTTAGCTCTTTCGGATTTCGGACATTGTAATTGTAAGCGCAATAATACACCTTATTATAAGTCTTAGAATTTGTTAAATCAAATTTTTCGTGTCTGCACAATCAATCTGCCTAGCCTTTCGCCAACTATGTTGGGGTCGGCTTCCAGTCTAACCGGATGCAGCTGAATACCAGTCTTTTACATGGAGCGACTGCCTATCTGACCTCCACAACCCAGTCGGTAACTGCGTAACACGATACCCCTTGGTAAGACTGGCTGTCAGACTTTAAGGCTTCTGACTACCCGTAAAGACTTTCGAATATCCACGAATATAATTATTATTAATCCTGTATGTTTAATTCAACAGGGCAGCCTAACTTAGACCCGCTCGGCCAACCGGCTGTGATAACTAAATTGCTGCCTTCATCGTCGGGTTCCACTACACAGACGCGATACGTCATGCAACAGAAAACCGTGCCCATCTCTATCGGATCTAACAAGGTGACTGTTGTTGCGTATTCACATTCAGATTAAAGCTTTAAATTACCCTAATCACTTAACCTTTTGAACGCCAGAGCATAAACGCACGTGCGTATCCTCCACGCCATCGTCATCATCATCATTCTCCTGCCCTTATCCCAATTTATTTGGGGTCGGCGCAACATGTCTTTTTCTTCCATACTTCTCTATTAGTCGTCATCTCGGTACTCACCCCCCTTCCTAGCCATATCATCTTTCACACAATCCATCCATCGTTTCTTTAGTCTCCCTCTACTTGTATAGCCATCCATGCTCACAACTTTCCTGGCAACATTTTCCCCCCTAACCCGCCGTACCCTCCACGCCAAGCAACAAATTTCTTTCTTGTTATCATGAATTTGCCAATATCCATGGTGTTTTTTAATTTGTTTCATGTCATTAAATACGTACGAGAGTTAAATTTTTAAGATATCTATATAAACACACACAAAAGTAATGATTTAATTGCATATTTCGTGTTGATAGTGTACCGCATTGTCACATATTTGGGTAGTTGCCGTACAGGGCATGCGCTTACTTGTCACGTATATGTGACAATAGCTTTCAAAAGGTTAAAATGTTTCTCAGTTTTTTTTTAGGTTTCCGTACCCAAAGGGTAAAACGGGACATTCCTAAGACCCCGGTGTCCGTTCGCCCGTCCGTCTGTCACAAGGCTGTATCTCATGAACTGTGGCAGTTGAAATTTTCACAGATGATGTATTTCTGTTGCCGGTGTAACAACAAATACCTATACCTATTTATGGGGGCGATACAGACATGATATTTTTGCCGTTTTTATAGATGGTAGACTCCCACTTGCCTGGTTTTATTTGGTCTGTACTCTTATTACCATCCACATTCGTATTCAAATATTTTCTTATGGAATTTTCCTCATTCCTTGGATCAGAAACAACATGAGCTTAAAACATCTGTGTAAAAGTAATTATTTATAATAATCCATTGCAGGTAGTACTAGCGTCTCCTTCTAAACAAGCAGTGAAGTTCGCGAAGAAAAAAATAATAGCCATTAAATCCCCGACCCCTACATTGATGCCGGTGACGTCACAAGGTGAGGTAGTCTTGTTACCATAGAGTTTAGTTGCCCTGTAGAGCCATTGTCACCCCGTGAGATTTTAATAAAATACCACGACACGGTTGACGCAGCGGTTGAGCGATTGACTGCTACATAGCATGTCACAGGTTCGATTCCTGACCGGAACAAATATTTGTACGACCTTTTTTTTTTTTTTTTAAGGCTGGGAAATCATCCAATGACTGCTCCCGCTCTGGGTGGAGCGGAAGGGAGTGTCAGACTCTTACTGACTAAAACCCATCCATGTTCCTTCCGTAGCCCTTTATGTTCCGGGGTAGCGGTAACCCTTTCGGACAATCCCGCTTACCCGGCAGGCTTGGCCCTGAGGGGCCCCTTCATATGCTGACATCTCTTTGAGGCGCGCGTGGAACATATACGCGCCGTACGGCACGGGTCTGGTGCTGATCGGACGGTGAGTCACCCATTACTCACCGTCCGCAGGCCCGCGCCTACGGTGGCCGGGAGTCGTCACGTGGCTCCCGACGCCCGGGGCGTCTCCTGCGGCGGCTGGGACGGGAGGACCTTTCTCTCTCCCATCCCGCCACCTCCTTCGCGAGCATGACTTTTTCGCAGAAGGAGGTGACTGCCTCCCACTCCCTCTCGCCCCGGACCATGGCTTGCACCAGGGCCGGGCGCGAGAGGTCGCCGCCGCCGATCGCCTCTACGAGGACACGGCGGTGCTCCGCCCATGCGGGGCAGGTTTGCACCGTGTGCTCTACCGTGTCCTCTGGGCGATCCTCGCAGTGTTGACACCTGGGCGTTTCCTCCCGCCTGATGATGTGCAGGAACCTCCCGAAACATCCATGTCCGGTGAGGACCTGCGTCAGGCGGTAGGTGAGGGCGCCGTGACGCCTCTCTAGCCACTCCTCAAAGAGGGGCCTTACCGCCACTATCGTGGCGTGCCCTGCGCTGGGTTGCGACAGTCGCTGATTCCAGGCCGCCATGAGATCGCGCCGGAGGTCCGTCCGCTCCGCCGCAATTTGCTGCGGAAACGGAGTTTCCCCCCGGCTTAGTACCTCCGCGCGCCACTCGTACAGGCGCGCGAGGACTATCGCCTCCAGATCCCACGGCGGCAGTCCGGCAAGGAGTCTTGCCGCCTCGCCCGAGATCGTGCGGTACCCCCGGATAAGCCGTATGGCTACCACCTTTTGGGGCGCGTTCAGATAATGGGCGGCTCGCCGCCGCAGTGAACGCGCCCACACCGGGGCCCCGTAAAGGGCCATGGACCGCACGACTCCCGCGTAAAGCCTCCGGCAGGAGGCGTTTGGCCCCCTCAAATTGGGCAAGAGCCGCTTGAGGGCGGCCCCAGTCCGTTCCAGCTTGGGGGCCAAACGTCGGAAATGCTCCACGAAATTCCATCGGCTGTCGAGGACCAGACCCAGGTATTTCATCGTGGTCTCGATGCCGATGTGAACCCCTCCTACCGTAAGTTGGGATCCCGATGGTGGCCTATTCCGAGGCCCATGAAAGGACATGGCCTCGGATTTGTGCAAAGCCACCTCGAGACCCAACTGCCGGATCCTCTCAACGACTGTCGCAACCCCGCGTGTCATCGCGTCGGCCGCCGCCTGATGCGACCTCCCCTGCGCCAGGACCAGCGTGTCGGCGGTGTGGCGTCAGCGAGGTCGGCCCGCAGCACCCAGTCGTAACCGATGTCCCACAGGAACGGCCCCAGAACCGATCCCTGTGGGACACCGCACGACATCTCTCGCCGGTTCCATTCCCCATCGCGACCGGATTTGTACGACCTGCAAGTATTTGTTTCTCTGGGTGTTTTTCTATCTATACTAATAGTCCCAAGCTAAGCAACCTAATACTTGTGTTATGGTAATGAGATGACTGATAAACTACTTATACATTTTTTTTTGTAAATACATACATATTGTAGATAGACAAACACCCAAAATGTAAAATAAAATAGGTTTTATTGTGTTACAGGTGCTACTACTACTAAAAAGTTTGTTATAACAGCAAATTCAAGTCAAAATGTTGTACTGAAGACCACTGCGCCTCCTAAAACTGCACAGGTATGTGACTACCATTATCCTCTTGCATTGATTTTGGCACCTAGTGAAAGTTACTTACATTTTTTTTTTTGTTTTAGATAAGTAAGGATGGAAATGTGGTGATACAGGGACAAAGGTCGCAGCTACATCAGATAAACGTACCTGGTAAAGGCGTAAGTATGATAATTATGATAACTCACAAAAGGTACTAAATGGAAAGAAAAGTGCCTGTCCCGTTGCACTTTTTTAAACTCAAACTCAAAGCATTTATTACAAATAAACCATTACAGGCACTTTTGAATTGTCAAGGGTTTGGTCAGTCAGATAGATGAAGCTAGTTGCCCATTCCAAAGCAGTAGGTTTAAATTTTAATGCATTGGCTTATTTGAGTAGTTATACTAAAAAATAACTACACCCTTTTAATATATTACCAAAAAGGTATCTGAAAATATAGAAGTATTACTTTAGTGTGAGAATGAGATGGAGCTATAAAGGACTTATAGCTCCACCTCTTTCCCACTGTGAAATAATCAAATAATATTGCGCTTTGAGGTGATGGTTTGCCCCGTGTTATGTGTTTTCAGCGTCAAGAATATTACAACTGTATGTGTTTTGTTGTAGATCCAATATATCCGACTGATCACAAACCCCACTCCTGCGCCGCAGAAGATAGCGGCTAAATCACAAACACCTACAATGGCCGTCCCCGGTAAAAGTTTCGTTTTGACTGACAATAAAGGTATGTCAATCAATTATTAATAACTATTTTTGTAGGTATAAATAGCAAGCGAAGGAAGGACGAGTAAAAAATATAATTGATTAGAATGGTACAGTCAAACAGGGTGAATAGGGTTGCAGGGGTGAATCGGGACGAAACCTTAAAAGGGATTTTAACATTGTAATAATATAGTTTGTGGCCAAAAAGGACCAGTAATGTGCTCATCTATACTAATATTATAAAGAGGTAAAATTTGTAAGTTTGTATGTAGGGGGTAATCTCCGGAACTAATGATCCAATTTCAAAATTGTTTTCACCGATAGAAAGCTACATTATTCCTGAGTGCTATAGGCTATAAATTATATTTATATCATACATATTAGCCGAGCTATCGCAATTTTCGTCTAGCAAGTCGGAAAGAAATACCTCCGAAAACAGAATTATTTGCGTGCGCTGCCTAAACAGTTACAGTATATCGCAATTTTCCGCGGGCGAAGTCGCGGGCAGAAGCTAGTTATATAATAATTTACAATTAAGTGCCCTTGTTAGCAATAAACTATAATATTTTTAAGTTAAAATCCCTTTTAAAGTTTCGTCCCGATTCACCCCTGCATCCCTATTCACCCCGTTTGACGGTACTGCCAGGCCAATGTTGCTTATGACGTATCATACGTGAGATACGGTACGATACTGAAAGGTAGGATTGCAGTAACACACACACATACAAACACCACAGAGGTATACCTATAGTTGATAGGTGTACATTGCGCCAGTTATGTTGTAGCCTAGTACGCAATATTTCGAAACACGCCCAGCTGCCCTCCAACTCCTCGTGGAAACACGCTTTAAATTATCACAAAAATGAGTTATTTTTTTGTTTGCAAATGTTTCAGGTAATTTAATTCAGATGACGGCAGAGAAAATGCTCAGTGGACAGCCTCCACCATTAGTTATTACTGGAAATACGACTGCCAAAAGTAGGTTAACATTTTTTAACTACCTGCTTGCTAATGACAAAATTATATGACTCGAAAACCTAAATAGAGCCCGTCATTAAAGAGGCTCTAGCCTGGCAATAATATTGTACTGATTTTCATGCTGGTGCATAATGTCATTTGAATTAAGAACCTCAACAATTTTTTTTATCTTCACTACATAGTATAAAACAAAGTCGCTATTTTTGTCTGTTTGTTTGTCTGTATGCTTAAATCTTTAAAATTACGCAACGGATTTTGATGCGGTTTTTTGTAATAGGTAGAGTGATTCAAGAGGAAGGTTTATGTGTATAATTTGTTGACATATTATGCGGGCGAAGCCGCGGGCGGAAGCTAGTTTACTTTAAAATAAGAAAAATCTCCAAAGATCGACCAATGAGATCTCAGTTCATAGGTTTTAGCTCTCATCGACTAACAAAATAACACCCTTTGCTAAGCATGCGAAAGTAATGGCTGATACAAAAACATTCAGATAATATTATGTTGGAATATTTTATGTAACATTAATGGATATTCATTAAGCAGATAAAACAAAAGTAATTACAATAACGAAAGCAACTGTGATACAAAAGTCCAAAATGATTGAATAATGTGCATTGTTGTGGACTCGCCAACCGCTGTTTCTATATTACCTGTGGCGGTAATGGCGGCGTATCATCGCAACAGCTGATCGCTTGTTGAGCGCGCCGCGGCTGCCGCGTTATAATGTTGGATTTTGACGTCTTATGACGATACTGGTGTTTAGAATGTTAGATAAAATTGTATAATTATGAAACTTTGTATTGAGCTAGTAAATTGGAAATCCAAATGGTTTTTATTATTTCGTAGTATGCGCGAAAAGTAGAGTATTCTCCACGGGGTAAAGGTGTGTTCATACTGGGCAAGCTGGAATCGGCCGCTGTACTCAGGTTTGTAGTCTTAACTCGCTCGCTCCGCTCAGGCGTTGACTCGAAGCACCCTCGCTGCGCTCGGGAGCCATACAATCTTTCAACGTTCAGGATCCTAAATAGTGCCCGTGACAAAAGACACTGTTTTTACCCCCTTTAGTGGATAATCTACTATTCAACTCGAGTCTGTCTGAACATAGCTGAACTTAGGCCTCTTCAGAATAGCACCATAACACCCGAAAATCTATATACATATAATAAAATTGTAGAAAAGTGGTGTCTGTACACTAGGAATATATAAAAAAAAGTAGCAGGGGTTGTTATTATATCGATGATGAACCCGAAATTGTAATTATTATTTTTTTGTCTGTTTGTCGGTTTGTCTGTTTTTCTGTGTGTTTGTGAACGCTAATATCAGAAACGGCTTATTCGATTTAGATGCGGATCACTAATATATTGAAATAAGCTTCACTTAACTTTTAGTGTTTATTTCATGTCAATCGGTTCATAAATAAAAAAGTTATGTCAATTTAAAGAATCACGGCGAACATTGTCACTATTCCACGCGGACGAAGTTGCGGGCACAGCTAGTTTTAAAATAAAATCGACGCAAACACGAAACTTAAATAACTTCACACTTAACTTTTTCACTGTGTGACATTTGTAAATTAATTTTAGAAAATGGAAAACGGAAAATTCAAATAATATTGACACCCAAGTCTAATTACGAAATGTTTCTCTATTTGAAACTCTAATTTGAAAATATTAAACATGGAACTAACTTTGGAATAATTTTAAATTATAAAAGTCACTTGTCAGTAGTTGGAATGTTTTGCTGAAGAGCTAACATAGAATTAAAAAAATTTTATTTTGTTGTGCAGTGACGACGAAGCCCCAGAAAAAGTTGATGCGTATAGCGCCCGCGGCTATGAAACCTTCGCAAACCGTGCAGGTACGTAAAAGTACGGAAATTTAACGCATCAAATGTTTATTCTTGTGCCGGGTCGTGTGAAAAGCTCTACCATGGTTTATCTATATTTATAATATTATAAAGCTGAAGAGTTTGTTTGTTTGAACGCGCTAATCTCTAGAACTACTGGTCCGAATTGAAAAAATATTTTTGTGTTGGATAGTCCATCTATAGAGGAAGGCTATAAGCTATGTAACATCACGCTACGACCAATAGGAGCCGAGCAGCGGGTTTAACCGCGCGGGAGTAGCTAGTTTAATATATTCCTTTCGAAATATCTTCTCTATATATCATTCATGCGTGAAACGAATATTAATGACACCTATGAGACTTCTTAAAAAAATTTATGTTCAATATGTTGATTGCGATTTACCGCGATGCAGGCATTTATCTTTAAAAATAGCAGTTTTAATTTAATTGCACAAAAGCGCCCTCTATCCAGGCCCTATTTTTGATTCAATTTCACAAGTGTATTAAAATTGTCAATTTGACATCATTTACAAATTATAACGTCTGTATTTTCAGCAGGTAGGCGACATGTTTACTTTACTCATATTTCGCCCAAAATACACACATCAAAAGTGTCTAGGGATCAACATATATTTTTGCAATAACTTTTCTCTTGATTGATATTAACTTAAATTTTCTTTAAGGATTCATCAAATAAAGTGTTTTCGTTTGTCACAGTAACGATAAACCAAGTCACCTTTGCATTAATAAAGAAATTTGCCATTTTCCTAATAAAGGGATTTTTGACATTTGAACCACTAACATTAAAGTTCGAAAAAAAGACTGAAATAACAGTTTTCTTTAAAATTTTATTGGGTAACTTAAACAATTAATAATCCGTGTTTCTACCGCGAACACTAACAACACAAGAACATCGGTTTGGCATACTCAAAATGAGTTCATCCAAATCACGCTGTAGAATGGCCGCCCATGTTCGTTGCAACAACAAAAAAAGGTGTTATCAGTCGACTTTGGACACGTTACCGAAGCACTGGTACCGTGGCTGAGCGCCATGAAGGACGGTATCGCTGCACCACACGGAGACAAGACCGATACATTCAAATCTTAACTCGAAGAGCTCCAACAATAACCGCCATGATGTTAGCCGTGAGGCTTCATCACTCTTCAGGGAACTTAATTAGCGACCAAACAGTCAGAAACCGCTTGCATGAAGTGAACCTTCATTCCCGAAGACCGCTACGGGTACCACCTATAGCAATGCACAATCGTAGGATTCGATATCAATGGGCTCTTGAACACAGAAATTGGGCAGAAGAACAATGGCGTTTCGTGTGCTTTTCTGATGAGTCTCGTTTTGGTATGAGACCGGATACAAGACGTATACGACACTGGAGAACCCCTGGACGCCAACAGCGATTAAAATCCTGCCAGGAAGTCCATCCTTATAGTGGTGGAACCATCATGGTATGGGCGGGTATTTGGATCGGCGGAAGAACTGAGTTGATTTGGATCAGAGGCAACCTCAACGCTCAAATTTATGCTGAGACGATTGTATCTGACGTCATCGTTCCTCTACAAGTGCAAATCGGTCCCTTATTTCAGTTAATGCATGATAATGCACGACCGCACACCGCAAGAGTTGTAAGACAGACTCTCGCCGCAGCTAACATCAATGTCCTGCCCTGGCCTGCTCAGTCGCCAGACTTGAACCCGATTGAGCATGCATGGGATATGCTACAGAGAAGAGCTCTGCCGAATATGGAGGGTATCCAGTTGCAAGAAGACCTTTTTTTGTTGTTGCAACGAACATGGGCGGCCATTCCACAGCGTGATTTGGATGAACTCATTTTGAGTATGCCAAACCGATGTTCTTGTGTTGTTAGTGTTCGCGGTAGAAACACGGATTATTAATTGTTTAAGTTACCCAATAAAATTTTTAAGAAAACTGTTATTTCAGTCTTTTTTTCGAACTTTAATGTTAGTGGTTCAAATGTCAAAAATCCCTTTATTAGGAAAATGGCAAATTTCTTTATTAATGCAAAGGTGACTTGGTTTATCGTTACTGTGACAAACGAAAACACTTTATTTGATGAATCCTTAAAGAAAATTTAAATTAATATCAATCAAGAGAAAAGTTATTGCAAAAATATATGTTGATCCCTAGACACTTTTGATGTGTGTAGTAAATTCTTTATGAATAAAAAGCCTTTTTTTTCACTAGCAACAACAACCATCCCGTTCTTCACAAAGTTTACTCGCGCCGCTATCTCCGATGGCTGAACCCGATTTGGACGATATGTCGGAGTTTATTGAATGTCGCACTATGACTGAAGATGTTGAGGTGACGTTGAATGAGCGAATAGCGGCGCGAGACTTAGAGCGGGAAGCGGAGCGGAGCGACGACGAAAGGGAGTCGAAAGCGGCTTTGAGGGCACTTATAGCGGATACTGTGGCTGATGACTCGCAAGAAGGAATGCATAGCATGCATGAAGTTGAAGTGGACTATGAGAGACGAGAGGTCAGAACATTTTTTTTTTACTTAGCCTCCACTGTCCCATAGCTGAGCAAAGGCCTCCCCCAAATCCTTCCAGACATCTTTCTCTTCAGCCACCTCGATCCATCCTTTGCGGTATGCGTCTAGGTCGGCCACCTCTTCCTGGAACAATTTAAATGAAAAAAATACTTTTTTTTTGTTCAGACTTGATTTTTGTTTAGCCTGTCTCGAGGAGCTAGTCGTAAACTAGCGCTTTAAAATAATACAAATAAATAAAATTAGTTTTATTTGATCATAGTTATTCGCTATTGATAAGTGATAAGTGTTCTAATGTTCATGTTTTGTACCCAGACGCCTGTGGATGACGAGAACAGCATGGATCAGGACAGTAGCCACCGGTCGGACGAGCACCCGCTCATAGTGATACCTTCCAGCTATGGGAAACAACACAACCAGATGAGGGTACGTTTATTTATTTATCCTCCATTGAAACGACATTACAGCAATTACACCAACGGAGCAAAAATTACTCGTTTTTTCTACCATCCATCCATCAACATCGATCGGGTTTTCTTTCTTCGTGTGTTTAGTGACTAACCTGGTGTCGTGAGTTTTTATGCTGCCTATGATGGGGCCTCTGACTTGGCTTCACATGCTCAGAAATATCTCTCAGGCATGGTTTCCTCACGATGTTTTCCTTCACCGATTTTTAAGTGAGTGATAATTATACAATACGCACATGAATCGAAAAATCAGAGGTGTGTGCCTTGGGTTCGAACTCGAGACCTATGACTTGGCAGTAGGTTATCACTGCTTTTGGGCAACATAAAAGGCTAAAGAAGAAGGAACATGGATGGGTTTTAGACAGTAAGTCTGACACTCCCTTCCGCTCCACCCAGAGCGGAATTTCATTTGGTGATTTGCCACCCTCAAAAAAAAAAAACGTGTGCGTGTACTAGCGTACACTCGTAAGAAGTGAAACTTCTTTATGACGTTATTTTTCAAAAAAAAAATGTAACTACTCAAAACGGGCCGCAAAATACATTGGAGACATTTACCAATCCCTACTCCGCTGGAGAAAGTATACCTACTTCGAATCACGTGTGGTAGGGATAAGAAGAAGATGGCGCGTAACGAAAAAATGTTACACTAAATTTTTTTCCAACCCCGATAAAGAAGTTTCACTTCAAAAACTACAATGATACACAGCGACTACAGATAAAATTATAACATACTGCGACCCGCTCCAGCTGCGCACGGTTATTACTAATTGACAAACCATCGAGTTTTCTTTGTTACCCGACTGCGTGACAACAAAGACAGGGTTATGCTTTTTACATGTATTATGACCAAGAAAACTTTTTGAAATGCGGCCTCTCCAACTGCTTAGTAGTGCTGATATGGCGTACTAGATGCGTATTTGGATTAGCTAAGTTGATTGTATTCCGGAGTTTTATTCTGCGAATCAAAATATTTTTGTTTTGTCAAAAGCGATTTTTATGACTTTTTTGGTTGGTCGAATCTACCTTGAGTCTTATTAACTCTGGCATTTTTAGTGCATTAAGTTATTTTAACCTTTTGAACGCCATTGCCACATATACGTGACAAGCAAGCGCATGCTCTGTACGCCAACGCCACAAATATGTGACAACAACAATAACACTATAACACGAAATAAACAATTAAATCATTACTCTTTTTATCATAGATATCATAAAAATTGAATTGACTACTTAATTAAATTATTGCTCACACGTTTCGACACAAGACGTTCGATATTAGCTCATATTCTTGCATTTTTTTTTTTGTTGAAGTATGATAAATCAGTAAGGTTAGTAGCAAAATCGATTGCCTTCAAATAATTTTTACCTTTCCCTTTCTTCTAGGACGATAGGTCAATCTACTCTAACATAGAACAAGAAAACATGCCTTACCTGTCACCGCGTCAGACGTCACAAGCGCTCTCTGAAAGTGGTAAGTGAAGCTCACTTTTATATTTATTGATGTAAAGTATAGTGCCCGTCTGTCCTCTATAAGACTTGCAATCCTATGGATACCATTATAAAGGACTCTATAATTGACTATTTGAAACGGTCAAAAATAAAATATGTAATCACATAGAAAAAAGACCGCTCGTCTTAAAAACTTCCATCACCGCACAGAAATTAATAATTATGCGAAAACTTAATTTTAAAATTACATTTAATGCTAATAAGTATTCTATTTGATTCTACAAATCTGTGACGTCACATTGTTATATTTCATACAAATCACGTACAAATTCCGTGTTTTGACACTTCATAAAAAGTAATGTTATTGACTACCCTTTCAAATACCCAATTATAATAATAATAATAATAATAATATCCTTGGACATTTCACACAACGCCATTTCGTCCCAAGCTAAGCAACCTAATGCTTGTGTTATGGTAACGAGATGGCTGATAAACTACTTATATATATATTTTTTTTGTAAATACATACATATTATAGATAGAAAAACACCCAGACTCGTAACAAATACTTGCAGGTCGTACAAATATTTGTTCCGTGCGGGAATCGAACCCGCGACATGCTGCGCAGCAGTCAATCGCTCAACCGCTGCGCCAACCGTGTCGTCAAACTTTACAAATTATCCAAGTCACGAAAGAATATAATTAGTAACATATTTACCTGCATTTAGGTTTCAACGTTATTAAATTGTAATTAAAAAATCATCGATATGAGTATTCAAAGCATTTAAGTTTCCAATTAAATATATCGAAGAACTCAATTTGTAAGTGGGGCTACAAATTCGCATTTAAAGTTTTGTTTTCTGTGGCTCATCTGTCATCCATTTGCTTATATTTTCATACAACACAATTGAAACAGACCATACACCTCTACAATCTACTTGTCCCTTTAAGAAGCACTCATTTCGGGTTTATATAATTACTAGCTGACCCGACAGACGTTGTCCTGTCTTAACTATGATACCTACCTTACCTACCCTACCTACCCTACCTACCTACTACCAACTTACCTACCCTACCTACCCTACCTACCCTACCTACCCTACCTACCCTACCTACCCTACCTACCCTACCTACCCTACCTACCCTACCTACCCTACCTACCCTACCTACCCTACCTACCCTATCTACCCTACCTACCCTACCTACCCTACCTACCCTACCTACCCAACCTACCCAACCTACCCTACCTACCTACCTATGCAAAAATGTGCAATAAAAATATTTTTCTCTTACAAACTTTGCCACCCCTTGTAACCCTTTTAGGGGTTGAATTTCCAAAAAAATATATGCCTATGTCCTTCTCATGAATGCAAACTACATATATACTTACCAAATTTCAGCAAATATGTTGGGTGGTTTAGGCGTGAAAAGGTAATAGACAGACAGACTTACTTTCGCATTTATAATATTAGTGTGGATACTTGTATAGTAAAAGTTATAAAGTGTTGCTTTCCTTCCAGATTTAGTATCAGGCGACCTGGGCCTCAGGCCTCGCAAGGCATGCAACTGCACCAAGTCACAGTGTCTCAAGCTGTACTGCGACTGCTTCGCGAACGGCGAGTTCTGCAACCGCTGCAACTGTAACAACTGCCATAATAATCTGGAGAATGAGGAGTTGAGGCAAAAAGCTATCAGGGCGTGTCTGGATAGAAACCCTAATGCTTTTAGGTAAATATAGTTCATATTATTCATACCACCATAACGGTTTTACGCAGATTGACTGGGTTCGTCACTCATTGATTAATATCACAGAGAACGGAGTCGCCTCAGCAGCCGCTGGTAGATACGTAAGCGGGATTGTCCGAAAGGGTTACTGCTACCCCGGAACATAAAGGGCTAAGAAGGAACATAGATGGGTTTTAGACAGTAAGTCTGACACTCTCTTCCGCTCCACCCAGAGCGGGAGAAGTCATTTGATGATTTCCCACCCTAAAAAAAAAGCCGCTGTTAGAGAAGGTGCCGTCAATACTTTTCAATACAAACCAAGCGTATCACCATTTACCCGTACTAAAACAAAATAATGTTCCCACAAAAATTATGAGTTCAACGCAGTTTTGGCGCTACGAATTTATTAGTACTGCCGTCTCTAGACGCCTCCTGCGTACCGATAGCGTGCTCTGTGATCAATGTCCTATGTCCAATTGAAATTAATCGTTGAGAATCCGTCACAGTCAAAAAGTAGAGTAATGTCTGTAGTCTGTGATGTGTCGTTTTTTGAAGCTATAAATTAAACTACAGCTGCTTACAAATACCGAATTTTGTATCATTACAGGCCGAAGATTGGGAAAGCGAAAAGTGGTGGTCCAGACATCATTAGGAGGCATAATAAAGGATGTAACTGTAAACGGAGTGGGTGTCTCAAAAACTACTGTGAATGTTATGAGGTATGCATACAATTTTTTAAGCCAATACGAGTCTATCATCATTATTATTTGATCCTAAAATAACTGGTGATCTATTGTAAATTTTGACAGTCAAAAAATGCATATACTCGACCTAGTTTCAACAAACCATTTCTGTAAAGATTTTGACAGTCAGTGTATATACTCAGCATAGTTTCAAAAAACCATTTCTGTAAAGATTTTGACAGTCAAGAAGTGCATATACCCACCCAGCCTAGTTTCGTATTTCTTTATAGATTTTCTTGCACCAGCTTTCTTTCTAAACTTGTTTTCGCCTCCAGGCTAAGATAGCTTGCACGGTGATGTGCAAGTGCGTCGGGTGCCGCAACGTGGAGGAGACGCTGGAGCGGCGGCGCGACGCCATGCGGCTGCGGGACAAGCTGGCCGACCCCATGTTCAGGCCACCGCCCATAGGACAAGTCAAGTGAGTAGTCTTATGTTATTGTGGACCATGATTTAGATATTTTTTATGTTGCACTAGCTTCTTGCTCGCGACTTCGTCTGCAAACCTTAATAAATTATACATCTAAACCTTCCTCTTGAATCAAGCTATCTATAAAAAAACTGCATCAAAATCCGTTGTTTAGTTTAAAATATCTAAGCATACATACATACAGACATTAGGACAGACGCGGGAAGCGACTTTGCTTTATACTATGTTGATGATGGCGGAATATGCTTACTTGTAACTCATCATCTGCCTAGCCTTTTCCCAACTATGTTGGGGTCGGCTTCCAGTCTAACCGGATGCAGCTGAATAGCAGTATTTTACATGAAGCGACGACCTATCTGACCTCCACAACCCAGTAACCCCTTGGTACAACTGGCTGTTAGATTTTCTGGCTTCTGACGACCCGTAACGTCTGTCAAAGATGCGCAAATGACAGCCGGAACCAACGGCTTAACGTGCTTGTTGTAACTGGAATTGTTAATAAACCTTTTAAGAACACAGAAATAATATGTTGATAAAAAAAAAATCTGGATTTTCATTTTTGCTCCATTAATCAATAACCAGTTTTGGCTGATTGATCACTGGAATGTACAGACCTATGAGTACGCAGCATAGCGTAGACTTTAATAAACTTTTCATTTACCTTACTACGTCGATTACTAACCAACTCCCCCTTATATTCACAGACAACCATGCAGCTTCATGACCTCCGAAGTAATTGAGGCGGTGTGCCAGTGCCTGCTGGCGGCCGGCGTGGAGGGCGGCGAGGGCGCGAGCGCGGAGCCCGAGCCGCGCGCGGAGCCCGACCCGCTGCGGGACGTTATCGAGGAGTTCGCGCGCTGTCTGCAGGATATCATCAGCGCCTCGCACCAGTCTACATCGCTCTCTGTACTAGATGATGTAAGTATTACCTATTGGTCGTTTTGATATTCGTCGCCGTGCAATGAAAACCTCTTGATTGCAATAAAGGTTACGTCTCACAAACACACACTGAAACACGCACGCACGCTCACACAAACACGGGCTGAGGTGTACCTATCTTGTAAGCAGGATTGTCCGAAAGGGTTACCGCTACCTTGGAACATAAATAAAATTCAAAATACATGGCTACGGAAGGAACATGGATGGATTTTAGTCAGTAGGAGTCTGACACTCCCTTCCGCTCCACCCAGAGCGGGAGAAGTCATTGGACGATTTCCCACCCTCAAAAAAAAAAGGTTAAGGTCAAGTATTATATTCATGTTTCATGAAAGCGTTGTCGAAGTGATAGGATTGGGCAAAACGATTATCTAATTTTTGTTAATATGCTCCTGCCCACAGAACAGTTAAAGAGGTTAGAAGGGCCTTGTGGGCGGGACAGGCGCGCCGGACATTTGCGCGGGCGCTCCAAACCCAACCGAAATTAGAATCACCGGTCAACAGTCACGCTCTTATTGTGAAAGCGTTCAATTCTCCGCGGAAAAAAAGAATTATGCCGTCTTGCCCAATTATAACGTGTCGGAAAAGAAGTCAGGAGTGTAATGTGGCCCGAGGAGGGATTTCTTTTCACCGGTAACTCCAAAAACCTTAAAATACGAGTGATATTTGTAATTATTACAAAAGTATTATGTAGTTTGTAGACAAAAACGATAAAATCGCATCTAGATGCAAAATTATACATTGCTTGCATTACATTGGTACGATCTTGCACGACGTGAGCGGTCGCGCAATGTATTGCGTTCCCTGCGAACGTCGCGTGCGTCGACCCAAAGCTTCAATTCTGGGAAATCTATGCGCGTCGATAGTGTTGTACCAAATTGTAAACAATGTCGATATTAAGATGTGTATACGAATGATTATTGTCAGTAATATAACAATGAAAATAACTTTGTTTATATTAACACCAATTATTGTATAATGTGGATTATTAATTTAGTTTCTTAGTTGGTTTTTCGTCTAAAATCTAATTTACGATGCAAACACTTTTTTTTAAATTGTCCATAAGATCCTGTTACAAGAAAACTGTGGTTTGAAGCAACTGGTAGAATTGAATGGATAGGTACTAAATGTAGCACAATTTATGATCGCAACATTTTGCAGAAAATGATTATGTAACGCGGGTGAAACCGGCGGGCACAGATATTATTCATAAATTAACATGATAAAATTAATAAATACTTTTTCACGGAGTAGTTCACAATAAATTAATTAGATTATATTATGTTAATTCGACTTAGCATTCGATATGGACGTGAAATTTGAAAATTTCTTTATAGTTTTTTTGCATATTGTAGCGTTGTTTTACGTTTTATGTTATTAAAAATGCTATTTTTCTTTCTTTCTATTATTATGCCGTAAAACAGAGCTGCAACTAGCATAAAACTAAAGAAAATTTAAATTTCCCGGCAGTATCGGATGTTCCCCCTTAATTTGTCTTTGATTTAAGTTTATTTATATGTAATTAGGAAGTTATTCGTACCGTATCCGCAACTTGAAAAAATGAAAAACTTTAATTAACTAAACTACAGTAATTTTATCGATATGATTAATCGACCTTTTGGTGGCCGTAACATATATGAGAAATAAATTGCTTTTACACGTGTGTGAGTGTACGTCCAGAGCAGTATTTGCGTTAGTGTGACAACCAATAGTAAACACGCGATGTAAGTGCGTGTGGTTTATTTGTGTGCGTAATGCGCGTACGTATTATCTCTTGCTTGTAGTGGGAGACATGCGGCGACACGCGTTCTAATACAAATCAGGAACTACTTCCATTCTAACCTATTTATCTGTTCTGTGCTCCTGCCTGTTCCTTGATGCTCTCCTAGCGTCGCACTAGGCCGAGGTCCGTACCCCACAGGGGGTGCCCTTTTATAAGTTTATGGTCTGGCTGGAGGTCTTAATTTATGGAGGCACTCACAGAAAAGTTCGGTTAAGCAGCCGACTCGCGAGATGCTATTCCCTAAAAAAAAAGTTCTAGAACGAACAATTGGGGGAGTAAAATATCTCTATTGATGCCCAGGAAAACAGTGGCTTTCTTGTGTCTACTAGAGATAAGTTAATAATCGCCTGCCAGTGGCTTTCGCCTACGTGGATGTTGGGAATTACCCACGGGAAACGTAAATTTTTCTGGGATTTTTTTTTTCATTTTTCATCGCAGACCTGTTTAGCCGTTTCAGCGTGAAAACGTAATAAACGTACAAACACACACACTCACAAACTTTCGCCTTTATAGTATTCAATGTGATTGAACAAGAAGCTGTAACCTTTTTTTTCTTTCTTTTTCAGGGACCAGCGTAGCATAAAGTTAAATACATAATATAGCAGCCATTAGACGAAAGTGATTTTATTTTATGATATCCGTAGGATGGCAAATCTCAATAGTGACAGACAAGATGACTTTATGATTTCGTATGTAATATACGTTCATGTGATGAATACAATACAGCAATAACTAGCTAATTATCATTATAAATAACATAGTCGTAGAATAACTCAACACTAACATAACCACTTGTACCGCTTCGACAAGACTGTTGTAATATATTTGCGATGCACTCGCGACATAAAATAAATTATGCACTTTATCCATTTCAAGAATGGAATAAAACTGTACATTAATTTAGCGAATTTTCAGATTTTTATAAATTGTTTTTTATAGACATGTACATAATATTGTTGTATATAATATAGTTTACTAGTTCTAAGATTACCTTTAAAATAAGGTAGACATTACTGTAAATATAAATAATAAAATGCAAAAATTCTTTATACGAACGCCTTTCATTTATAGCAATATAGAACATTATTCACAACACCTGTAAGCATCAACACGGACATATAAATTACAATACAGTAAACGGATTATTAAAACGTAATAGCTTGGACATAAAACAATAGACACTGTACGAAATCAAAGCATCGGCTGTCAGAATTTCGCGTTGTAGAAGAGTAATGGCTCTAAAAATAGCCTAACGCTATAAATACAGTCAGTCTTCAGTTACTCGCGTCCGTGTGCGGTTACCGGTTGGTTCACCTGTGTGTACATTGTGTAGCAGGTACTACAGAATGACCGCGCTACAGACCGCACGATACGAAGTGCAGACCTCAGAGAAACTCGGCAGGTGTGTTAGACCTTTAAAAGGCAGAAATTGACAATTCCTCGCATGTATGTTTGTCGGCGTGTATGTTAAATTAACTATACAATCATTAGGAATAATTTTATTAAAAACAGAGAAAATATACTCCTCATATTCCTATGGACTGATTTACCCCGGAAGTCGCAACAAGTCTACGACGCTCAAGTTTTTTATTTAGGACATACGCTCTATGACATAATGATGTAGTGTTTGCAAAAGAATGACTTGTGGCTATTATTATAAACACTGATTTTAAAGAGGACAATGCTTTTTGGAACTATAAGAAATTGTCTCGTGGTTTTCGAAGTTAGAAAGTTAAATTCATAAGGTCGGGGATTTGCATGATGGGAAAGGTAATGTTAGTGGCGAATTGGCGAAAAGTAGTGATCATCGCATGTGATATTCTTTTGTTTTTACATTTATAATAATATTATAAATGGTAGTTTTATTATATCATATTCGTATTATATTATAATAAAACTAGCTGACCCGACAGACGTTGTCCTTTCTTAACTATGATACCTACCTACCTACCTACCTACCCTTCTTACCACCCTACCTACCTAATTAGGGGTCTCAAAAATAGATAGTAGCCGATTCTCAGACCTACTGAATATGCATATAAAATTTCATAAAAATCGGTCAAGCCGTTTCGAAGGAGTATGGTAACTAACATTGTGACACGAGAATTTTGAAAAAATGGGGCGCGTTAGGCTTGTATTGTATAGAGAGAGATCAATCTACTAGAACAACAGAAAAGTCGTTTAGTGCTACAAAGGGGAATGAGCTCACTATCTACCGATTACCACCCCGCGTTTTACCCATTGAGCTATAAAGGTTGCACGCAGTGTGTTTCAGTTACATAGTTAACACATACAGAACACAAAATGCCTGTCTACAAGTTCTAGACCGCAACATAATAATTTTTTTGTTGTCTTCAAGATACCTAGTAGCCGCTAAAGATCTAAAGCCGGGCGAGAAGATTCTATCGGATGAGCCGTTCGTCCTAGGCCCAAATAGCGACACCTCGTTAGTATGCTTCAACTGCTACCTACCTTTGATGAGCAAGTTCGTCGTGTGTAAGAAATGTGCAGTCGCTCCCATATGTCCCGGAGAGGGGTGCCCTGAACATCTTCATATGAGTAAGTATTACCTGTTATGTTATGACCATACAATGTTAGCGCCTATTGGTATGTTCACCTATAAGAAGCCGTTTGCTTATAAGAGCTCAACGCTTTATACGGATATTTATTGTCGTTTCGAGAGAATTTATGAACCTATGGGGTTCATACGATATTTTAGGGATTAATAAACCATAGATCTAATTGAAGAAACTATGCTGTAAAGTTCATTTTTTTAAAGTATCAATACAATTTATCTGTTTCATTCTAGGATTGCAATTTGTAATTTTATAAAAATCTCACCGTCAAAACTTAGGTGAAGTGTGCTGTGCAATAGTGTCAAACTCAAACTCAAAGCATTTATTTCAAATAAACCAATTACAGGCACTTTTGAATTGTCAAGGGGTCGGTCAGTCAGAAAGATGAAGCTAGTTGCCCATTCCAAAGCAGTAGGTACCTATGGAGAAGAACGAGCAAGAAACTCCATGGACACTCTTTTAAATCAAAATATTATGTTTACAAAAACTGGGTACTCAATTCCTATAGCTGGAATGACAGCTCACTTCACTCAAGTTATCACGGTGAGATTCTTACAGACCGGCTGGTTGTCTTTTTTGTTAGAAACTGCAGATACAATCATTTATTATTTGAAAATGAAGCAGTTTACAGAGCCATTTTTTTATCTATAGATAGGTTCTAAACTTAGGTTAAAAAAATGCCATTCGTATAATTTTACTCATTGTTCTTAAACTTGGCTCATAAATCATAATGTATATTTAAATGAACAAAGATTCAGATTAAAGCTTTATAAATATTTCCCTAATCACTTAAACCAAGATCCCACTTGATGAGCTTGCTTTTTCCAGAATGGCACTCCGACATGGAATGCGATTTCTTCAGGAGTGTCAAACTGACCAATGGTTTACATCCGATGACGATGGTCCAGAATGTAGGATCCCTCCTAGTACTGCGCGCTTTCATGAAAAGAACTGTCGATACTGAAGCTTGGAAAGAGTTCATGCAATTGGAAACACACTTGGAGGAAAGAAAAGGGACCAGTGTTTGGGAGTTTTCAGAAAATACTGTTAAGGTGATGAACCCGACAACTTTTTAAATATCGAACCTATCAGTAATCGCACCTTTAAAATTAAAACGACACAATTCAAAAAAATCTAAAATTGAGTTATCGTCATAAAATGACTCAAAACGAAAATAGTGAAAAGACTCTTTTATAATTTGCAGCACAAACATAGTCACTGACGTAAATAATCACGAAATAATAGACCAAATAGTACGGAAGTGTTAAGAACTTTATAACTTCTTTTGCTATTTCCCTAAAAGTCACTTTTTTGAGTTACGTCATTTTCATTCTAAAGGTGCGAGTTGTTCATCAATGTTTGTTTTCAGTGTGGATGTCAGATGTCAATGCCAATAAAAAATAAGAATGACCCATTCTAATGCTGGGGTGGACTTGACCTACCTGGCTCGCCCCTATTGCTACGCCTATGGCATTGGACTACTGACTTTGATTTGTACTGTATTACTAGTAATAAGCTATTGATCGCTTGAACCGACGAAGTCAAATAAAAAAAAAAAAACAAATAGAAACGTAAAAGGTAGTTACTTTTGCACGTCAAAAAAAAACAGAAAGTAGATTTATAAATATCTACGACGATTAGGGTCGTATAATTAATGAGCTGACTCTGGCACGAAAATATTTGCCAACTAAGTAGGTGGAAACATGACCAAATTGAAACTAGGAATATTAAAAGGTAAAATAAAATTACCTGGCGAAACTTCACAAGTAGGTATATTAAGTAGATATCAAGGAGACTGTAAATTTAAATGTAACATATATACATAATTCGCGCCTTTTCCCATCGCAGGCTGGCAGAAACTAAAAAATGCCTCCTGCGGTTCACACGTACGCCGTTGCGATTACTACGGGTCTTTGTTTTGTGGAGTTTCCCTAATCTTAATGTTACCTTGCATTTTATACATTCTATTTCAGTTCATCCAGTCACTAAGCATAATGGACGACATACCAGACGCTGACTTGATCCAAAAGATTTGCGCAGCGATCGACGTGAACAGTTTCGAAGTACGTGGCCCGCCTGTTCCCACAATTGGTTGCGCAGAAGTTTTGCGCGGCGTGTACTTGAAAGCTGCTCTATTGGCGCATGATTGTGTTGGAAATACGCACATGTCTATCAATGATAATAATTTGCTGGTATGCCATGCTAGCACGAATATCAAAAAGGGAGATCCAATTTTTTATAATTATACGGATCCTTTAAAGGTGAGATTAATAAGGTACCTAATCTATTTGTGAAGAACAATTAAATTGTAGCCTGTACTGGACTATTAGACACACATCTAATAAACGCAAGTCTACTTGTTTATAGACTTAGATGATAAGGGCTTTCAAAGTGAGTGCCCCAGGGTAGCTCGCCATCTCCAATCATATTTTGATCAACATACAACCTGATACTGGTCTGCAAATTACAAATAACGTATGAAAATTTTAATTCCCCGGGCTACCCTGGCGCTTCCCCGTTAAATAGCCTCATACGTCTTAAACTCTTAACCATCCTTGGGCAAACCTAACCTCTACTAAATTGATGTAATAGGATGTTCTGTGCGCGTCAACATGAGAGTAATATCAACACCTCCATATTTTCTTTTACATTGTGATAATATCCTGCTAATTTGTCTGCAGGGTACTTCGATACGCCAGCAGCATCTTATGATCGGCAAGTACTTTAAATGTACGTGCGAGCGATGTTCCGACATCACAGAGATAGGAACCCACATGAGTTCCGTCATTTGTCCTGAATGCAAGACCGGTTACGTTTCTCTCACTGCCCCTCAAGAATGGACTTGTGACAACTGCAGTAAAACCTTTGAGGATAATAATATTGGGTTTAAAGTTAAATGCTGTATGGATAAGTTCGGAGTCATTAGTAAGTAAACTTAAGTTTTAAGGGGACGTATTATACATTATTCGTTGCGATTATACTCTAAACATAGACACCTTTGTTCGAAACAAGGTATAACGAATCATTTTATCAGTTTACTGCAATTATATGTGCCTGCGTTTGATCTATTAAGAAAATATTGATAACTATTTTGCATTATTTACTGAGAAAACGCGAAATCCATACATCCAAGATTAGACATTTGTTTACAAGTGTGAGGGAGTTTTGACAAGTAAACATAAGCGCCATCGTTCAAACATAAAATCACGCCTGTAATCCCCGAGAGGTTAGGCGGAGGAAGACCTTTAGCACCCACATTTCGCCAATTATGTTTGAGTCCCATGTACTAAGGGGCGGGCCTATTGCCATTAAACTGTCATTTTATTCCCGCCAGAAAACCCATAGATAACATTCTTCTGAGATAAAAATAAAAGGCACAAACATTTGCATTTGTTGTATGAATTCAGGAACTGACAATGTTATAAAAATGTAGTTTTCTTTCACAGACAAAAAAGATGAAAAGGAACTCGAAGAATACATAAGAAACGTATCATTGATTCTTGCTCCAAACCATTACTTACTGTTAGAAGCCAAACAACGTCTGGCGGGAGTTTTAAGAGATACCATTAACAGGGAGCCTCGACCCACTAAGAAACTAATGAGACGTAAAATGGAATTATGCAAGGAAATACTTCCTGTTCTTGAAACACTATGTCCTGGTATATGTAGAACAAAAGGTAGGTATCTAAAATGAATAAAAAACTTATTTGTCACGATGACAAGTTAAAAAAAATCGAAACCGTAATTCCATCTTTTTTTTATAGCAATAACATTATATGAACTGCATGCTGCAATGGTCCAGTTAGCGAAAAAGCTCTTTGACGGACGAGAAATCACAGGCACAGCGTATATGGTAGGAATGCAATAAAATAACGTAAAAGTAACTGCGCGAGTGTTTAATTTTAGAGCCGAGGTGTGAACTAAAAATACGGCTGTTTACAGGATGAATTAATGTCTGCTGAGAAATATTTGAAACGGTCTCTAGAAATGCTGTTCATCGAGCCAGGAAACTCTCCGGAAGGTGAACTTTGTGTTAAGGCACTTGAAGAATATAGAGCCTTGAAGACCACGATGAGCAGTGTGCTAGACGCTATACATGCCGAAGGAAAGTCTTACAGCGTTAGTTCCGCGGAAGGCAATAGCTCCGTACAGCAATAAATATATCTATTTTTACCATAGACGTTTTCTTTGTTTCTTTATTTTTATCATACAGTGACCGCATTCCCTGCCTATCCTATTTTCTTAGAACTGCGTTATGTAACGACGTCGGAATAATATTCGTCTAAAAACGATTATATTTTTCTAGTTTAGGAATAACAAAAAGATTATTACTACCTTTAAAAACACATAAGTATTGTTTGAATAATTTGTAATAACAAAAAGATTATTACTACTTTAAAAACACATAAGTATTGTTTGAATAATTTGTAATGTTATTTTAGGATAAAATTATTAATGGTAAAGAAAAAAAAAACATTCAAGTAATACATAACCCTTCAAGTGGGTTTGTCACGTTTCTAAACTGAACAAAAGTTGTCAAATCAAATGTGTCAAAGTCATCGAATAATGTTAGTTGTGCGAAACCGAAAAATCGTCGATGTAAGAATAAACACTAAATTATCTGGTATTTAACGACCGGCGCATATTAAAACCTAATAAATAAGGCTATCAAATCTTGTGTTTACCATAAAATATTATTATTAATTCATCATACCGCTAATCGTGAGTGTTCACTTGGATTTGTGGAGGTGAATTGAATTGTCCGTAATTGTTTAGTAGTTGCGGTTATTATTATTTAATTAACTTAATAACCCGTGATATTTCCTCAGTCCGATTATGGCGGATCAGTCATCAGTTTTGGCTTTGGTAATACTGGCTGTCGGGGTCACTGTGCACTTCTCCTTGCACAAGGTGGAAGAGGGACATGTAGGCGTGTATTATCGAGTAAGTCATCTCAAATATGATTTTACTAGCACCTAGTTTGTAATTCTTATATTATTTGTATAGAGTATTTAGAAAATGGCACTATTCCAGGTCCAACTCGGAAGACAAACCAGTATGCATGTTATCGCAGGTTGATATGCTAGAAAATGTTTAACATTATTTGCCATGACTATAAAAGTTTCCTTATAATATGGGACATGCCTGTTTCTATATTAACCAGGCTTGTTTATATATATACCTGTTAATACTGGTCCGAACTGGGTAAATAAAATACATAATGAGGATAAGAACAAAAGCACAGATAAAAATAAGCCGACATACTTTGTTGACTAATCACCAAATTGCAATTTGTTATTGTATGTTTTGCCTCATTGTGCCTGTGCGACATAAAGTTATCACAAACTGTAAAATTTTCCCAATCGATTTTGAACTTAACTGTTAACATTTTAAGGTTTAAAACCATTTGGAGAAATTTGACGGTTGGGTATAACTTTATGCGCTGGCCACTGTAAACTACACTAGTGGGCGAAGACAAAAAATTATGATGGTGATCAAAAATGATATTGCCAGTTAGGGAGTGATTACTTACCATGATCACAACTAATAGAGAAGTATGGAAGAAATAGATGTGTCACACCAACCCCAAATAAATTGGGATATGGGCCGGAGAAAGATGTTGGATCGTTATTCTAGACATACAAAAGCAGAACAAATATCTTTGTTACTTTTATTATGAGTTCAACTGTCACTAATGAGAAACACAGTTACTTTTTCTATTGTTTTGTATCTCTGGGATTAATAAAAAAGTTTACAATGTTTTGAATTGTTTCTTGTTTGCAGGGAGGAGCATTGCTCCCAGTGACCAGCCAGCCCGGCTTTCACATGATGATACCACTACTAACATCATACAAAGCTATACAGGTATGTTGGTTTGATCAACAGCCATGTTGTTCATATAATTTTTCATTTTATTTAATGTGTTAAAATGTATAACAAAATAATATGCATGGAACAGCTCATATTATTTTCAGGGTTCATCCCATAGTAAAAGTTGTTCGTAACGATGAGTACAATGCTCCCACGAAATCCTTCAGAGTAAATTTTTTAACACCTAATATAGAGTCAAGGGAGACCCACCTTCATATTTCTGGCCACCCAACTCCTTGACAAAAGTGCCTTTAGTTCGGAAAACAGCAGTAGCTTATTAATTGATTGATTCAATTGACTAATGAGGTTTAAGTAATGTTGATTAAGTAATTGGCAATCATAGTCAACTGTTACAATAGACGTTTATTCAACCTATTTCTGTGTCCAGTCATTAAGTGATTGATGAAAGAACAAAGAAATGTTTGTGTGTAATAATGGAGTAAGCCAATAGTTTGAAGGTAATGTTTTAAAAATAATTCCTTATTTTACTAGACCTCTGGATGGGCCTAGGACCCAGTGCAAGTGTAACAGAATCCAACAAGTTTTTTTTTTATCTATAGCTTGCGTAACAGAATCCAATTAGTTTTAACTATCAGTAAATCCATAAAATTCATGTAAGGCTAATGGTTTTTTATCGTAATTGTAGACCACTCTTCAAACGGATGAGGTGAAGAATGTGCCTTGCGGTACGAGTGGCGGCGTCATGATATACTTCGAGAGGATCGAAGTTGTTAACAAACTGGAACCCGTCAGTGGTATGTATTCATTATTGAAGCAACTTAATAATTATCAAACCTTTACTCCACGGAGCGGTAGGCAGTGATGTATCAAACATCTATGTTTCGCCAGTTATTTTGTACACACTAAATATCAAGAAGACGAGTTTTAAATCAAGGGTAAGCAATCTAAAGTGGGGTTTTGGGAGACGTACAAAAAAAACGTTTTGTAATCAAGTGTGATTTTGAAGCCTGGTGTATGGATTTGTATTTTTAGTTAACCTTTTGAACGCTATTGTCACATATACGTGACAAGCAAGCGCAAGGTCTGCACGCCAACGACACAAATTTGTGACAATGCGGTCACTATCAACACGAAATAAACAATTAAATCATTACTTTCGTGTGTGTTTATATACATAGATATCCTAAAAATTGAAGCTCTCGTACGTATTTAATGACATGAAACAAATTAAAAACCATGGATAATGGGAAATTCATGATAACAAGAAGAAATAAATTTGTAGCTTGGCAAAAGGTTAAAAGGCGGTAATAAATTTTAATGACTAACGAATATAGTACAATATCTCAACTCTCTAGTCATCTCAAAAAATTATAATTCGAGTTTACTTCTTATTTTCCAGTGCTGGACATGGTGCGTAACTTCACAGCGGACTACGACAAGACGCTCATATTCAACAAGGTGCATCACGAGCTGAACCAGTTCTGCAGCGCGCACACGCTGCACGAAGTTTACATCGATCTGTTCGATCAAATTGACGAGAATTTACGCACTGTAAGTGTATTTCTTTTCAGGGATGTTAGGGAGCTCCGTAACCGTAACCGAAACTTTCGGATATCCGATATAAGAAATTATCCATAACCGTAACCGAATCCGAAATCAAAGTTTCGGATAGTATCGGAAAGGGTCGGAGCCTGATTGAGACTACCCAAAAGGTTTTAGGTATATCAGAGGTAGACTCGATACACTTCTCGTAACTAGATGAAGTAATAGGCAATTTCCGCGGTTTATTTGTATAACCCTTTTATTTGCTTTTTGTATTTTACTTTTCGAATTCCTTAATAATCTAATATCCGTAACCGAAATTATCCGAAACTAACGGATAATCCGAAATAATTTCATATCCGTATCTGGTATATTAATCATTCATATATCCGTATCCGAATTTCATATCCTTCTTTTCAACATCAGCATATAAAAGTCCACTGCTGAGTGCAGACTGATAGGCCTCTCCAATCCACGCGGCATTTACCTCGAACTTCACCTACTATCATCTAGCTGCTACCAATCAATCTGCCTAGCCTTTTCCCAACTATATTGGGGTCGGCTTCCAGTCTAACCTGCAGCTGAATAGCTGTTTTACATGGGGCGACCGCCTATCTGAACTCCACAACCCAGTAACCCCTTGGTACGACTGGCTGTCAGACTTTCGGGCTCTTGACTACTCGTAACGACCGCCAAAGATCTACGAATGACAGCCGGGAACAACGGCTTAACGTGCTTTCCGAGGCACGGAGGAGTCTCGATATCTGAAGATGGCCACCCATCCACAGACCAACCCCGGCAAACGTAGCTTAACCTGATGGATCGATCCGTGCGGCTGTTATTACTTAGCCACGAACTCCAGCTGCTCGATCTAGCTGCTACCAATGACCATGATATATAGTGGCGATCTTCATTAAAGATCGTCATTCCACATGACCTGAAGGCATCCTACGGTAGTAACACCAAGACCGGCTAAGTAGACTCCTACCGTGTCTTGATCTCTGCTTAGGTATCTATTTTTATAACAGAAGTAATAAACAGTCCCATAATAGGTATATTGTGAAGTTGTAAATATTTTTGCAGGCGCTACAAAGAGATTTGCACGAAATGGCGCCAGGGCTGCAGGTGCAAGCAGTCAGAGTAACGAAACCAAAGATACCCGAGTCCATTCGCAAGAATTATGAGCTGATGGAAGCAGAGAAGTCAAAACTCCTTATTGCGGCACAACATCAAAAGGTAGGAGACGAACTTCGAAATATTATGTTGAAAGTGAAACAAATTATTCATTGGTTAACTCTTTTTATGAATAACATTATAAAAATATCAATAATTTCTGTCCATAGGTTGTTGAAAAGGAAGCGGAAACAGCAAGGCGAAAGGCCGTCATTGAAGCCGAAAAAGAGGCTCAAGTCGCGAAAATTCAATACGAACAGAAAATCATGGAGAAAGAATCTTTGCAGAAGATAGAACTTATTGAAGACAGTATACACAAAGCGAAGCAACAAACGAAAGCAGAGGCTGACTATTATCATCTAAAGAAACAGGCGGAGGCTAACAAAATGCTGTTAACCAGAGAGTATTTGGAACTAAAGAGGTACGACGCTCTCGCACGAAACAATAAAATCTACTTCGGTAATGATATCCCCAACATGTTCCTGCAAGCTACAGTCGGCGACAGTGTTCCTATGCCAAATGGTGTCCATGTTGAATGAGTGTTAATTACCTTGAAACACCTGCTAGTCACAGAGTAGCGGCGACCAGCCCGTAAGACTGCATATTAGTGATGAACCATGAACTTTTTGGTCTCAACATTTTAGATGAGTGTTGTGGTCTAAGCATTAAGGCCCTAGCAGGAGCTTCTGTTACCAACTTATACATCAGTTCCATGATGATAAATTTGTATAGACTAAATAATTATCTTTTAGTTTGTGCAGGTAAATAAATTCTCTTATCACTGGTCAATGCGTGGAGTAACGGTTTTTTGGCTGTCTAAATACTTGTATCTACATGCAATACTGTGACAATTTTATGTACTCTAATCTCAAAATATTGTGGTTGTCTATAAGAATGCATAATCATTTAAATGTTTTATGAATTGTGATATTTATTATAAATATTATATTACTAAATGTTCAAAAGACACTATGTAGTAAGAGTGAACAAATTAGGAATTTTGTGAATGTTAATGAAATGCATCATTTTGTCTGCACTCAGTTTATTTGACTGACTATTATTTTGGTGTTGAATTGTCTATGTACATAGCTTTTTTTAAATATGTAATAAAAGTAAAAAATTGTGAAAAAACTTTGATTTTATTCAAAAGTAAACTTAAAATTAAATAGGTTCAACATCTTAGATCTTGTTGAAAGCAGCAATATCAACAGACTGGACAAAGTCTTCATTATCCTGGATCTTTTCAGTCAGAAGGTCGACTGAGACCTTGTCGTCTTCAATGACGCACATTATCTGCAGTTTGTGGATACCATACCCAACTGGGACTAGTTTGGAAGCACCCCAGAGAAGTCCGTCCATTTCAATGGAACGGACAAGTTTCTCCATTTCCTTCATGTCAGTTTCATCATCCCAAGGCTTGACGTCAAGGAGTATAGATGACTTGGCAATAAGGGCAGGTTTCTTGGATTTCTTGGCAGCATAGGCTTGGAGGCGTTCCTCACGAACCTTTGCTGCCTCTGCATCCTGTTAAACAATTTTTTTTTTTAATTTTTTAGGCATAACAAAACAAATGGTGGAACTAAACTGTGAAGGCGAAAGGTTACTGACCTCTTCCTCATCACCAGAGCCGAATAGATCGACGTCATCGTCGTCGTCATCGGCGGGCTTAGCGGCAGGTGCGGGTTCTGTAGTGGTCTTGCCGCCAGCGGTCAGTGGGCTGGCTCCAGCTTCCCATGCCTTACGCTCGCCGGCAGCGTAGGAGGCGATCTGGTTGTACCAACGAAGGGCATGGGGCAAGCTTGCGCTCGGGGCTTTGCCGACTTGTTCAAACACTTGAACATCGGCTTGAGTTGGTGTGAAACTAAAAATAGGTAACCAAGATGATCGATGAATATGGCGAATGAATAACTTACAGCTGGTGGCCAAGGTCAAGTCATTACGTTCAAGATAAGAGTTGAAAACATCAAAAATTACTAGTCCTTATAATGTATAACTTTTAAAAAGTAGGTCAGAACTTATATTTTCTTTTGGATTTAAGCATTTGAGGTTATAATAAGTTTCTTCCAATCTTGTCAGGTTGACGTGGATTTTAATTATTTTAACTTCTTATACAACTTACCCGGACACATAGCTCTTATCAGCCAAGTATGTGTTCAGTTCGTTGAGGCCTGCCGCGGTTTTAACGTCTCCTACTGCCATTTTTATACAAAAAACTTTTCTTTTCAAGAAACAACCACACGCCCCGGCACAATGTGAGCGAGAAGGAAAAAAGAGGTTGAAAATTTGACAGTCGCTGAACGAATGATTGAATGAACTAATGAAGGCATTGCTCTTTTCTGACTTTTTTCATTGCAGCAGGATTAAAATAAATAATCGACTAGTTATAGGGCAGAAAAAAAAGGTTGATAATTTGACAGTCGCTGCACGAATGATTGAATGAACTAATGAAGGCATTGCTCTTTTCTGATTTTTTTCATTGAAGCAGGATTAAATAATCGACTAGTAAGTCAACAAAACCATAGTTCGACAAGTGACTATTCGGCTTAACAGATTTTTGACACTGGTGACAGTTCTTGTATCTGTCACTTAGCTAAAGATTTTCGATACATATTTTTAGGTACGAATTTAACGAAAATACGACGTAAATTACACTAAGTAATTATTTTTATGAGTTTTTAAGCTTGAATTTATTATAAACCGAGTAAAAAAATCTTTAGTTTTTATGATATTTATTTAGGTTATGTGTTGATTCTTATGTAATAATAACAGAAGAATTGCTTGAAATTGGGGTGTTTTATAAGGTTTTTTAAGTCGTTGTAGTGTCGTACGGTTAACAAGATACTAGGAAAATAGATATCAAGTGCGAAAATTCGTGGGAAGTTATCCAATTAGCAGGACATTAGTTGTAAACGTATTGGTGTTTGCTGCAGAAAATGCTGCGCCAGCCGCTATCCAGGGCGCTTACGCTGAGCTCACCGGTGCGTGCTGCACCGCTAGCGGCTCGCTCTTATGCCCAAGCGCAACCACCGCCAGAAAAAATCGAAGTCTTCATTGATGACAAACCTGTCCAAGTTTTGCCTGGCACCACTATCTTACAAGTAAGTAATTGATAAATAATGCCTAGTTTTTAATTTGGAATATACTTTAATTACTGATTTCATATCTTAATTTTAAAATACTTACAAATCCGCCCCTAAGGCTACCCACTGACCGGGTTTTCATTTGTATCAATCATCACATTTATATTGTTAAACTTTATAAAAACTAAATACAAATTGATTTGTTTCAATTGAATTAGTTACATAAATCCAGAGTGTAATTTTAATGGTCAACAGTAGCTATACCAACCTGACAGCTGTTACTGCTAAATACAAACTTAAAAGGCATCTAAACTTGCTTACATTCCAGAACCATGTATTTTATTTTATGTATTGCCTTACCAACATGATTGATTGTGATTGTTTAACTATTTGGTGTATTTATCTATACAAGTAAAGATTTTGTTGATGGTTTTCTCATTAAGTCATTGACTGCCACGCAGCAGACACAATAGAAAAACTATTGTTTGTCGGACACACGGTGACCGGGTTGGCGTTCAACGTGTTAATTATTCTTTCTGCCTCTTGGGGTTGGCAGAGCTACCATTGACCTCCATTGACTCCTGTACCTTTAAAACATATAATATGTACACTTGATACATTTAGAATTAATTAAAGGTCAATCAACCTTCAATGCTTCTTTCTATTCATAGTTGCAAGGATAATATTGTGGATAAAAAGCTTAGAATGAGAAAAAAAAACAGACAAACACTATAATTAAAAAGCCTGGGTTGTCCCACTGTTGGGAAAATGTTTCCCTTTCCTTTTTCATAAAAAGAATCATAAATTATTTGAACCAAGTTACAAATACATAATGTTTTGTTGTGTAACAGGCAGCAGCCCAAGTAGGAGTTGAGATCCCCCGATTCTGTTACCATGAGCGTCTCGCCGTCGCTGGTAACTGCCGCATGTGTCTGGTGGAAGTTGAAAGGTCCCCCAAACCTGCCGCCGCCTGCGCTATGCCCGTAATGAAGGGAATGAGGATCAAGACCAACTCAGACCTGACCAGGAAAGCCCGTGAGGGTGTGATGGAATTCCTTCTTGTCAACCATCCCCTGGATTGCCCCATCTGTGACCAGGGTGGTGAATGTGACTTACAAGATCAATCCATGGCTTTTGGATCTGACAGGAGTCGCTTCACTGATATTCATTTCTCTGGCAAGCGGTGAGTATTGATTTCAGCAGAACGCATCTTTTTATTAAAAAATTGATTCAAGCAGATAAGGACTTTATTAAAAAAAATACACCATAATTAAATGGCGATATGAGGTATTGACCTTACATAAGTGAATCTTTTGGTTCTATGTATAAACAAAGGGCCCAGTGCGTGAGTCGGCGCGGTTGACTGTCGACTTGTTTGCCATGGAATAATATAAAAAACAACGTATTTTTTCTATACCCTATACCACCTACATTTTATACATATTAAACTTAGCTAAAAAAACAATACACAAGCACACTTGCGCCGTTTAAAACCGCTCATATTGTGTGTAGCAGAATAATTAAATTGGGTATAATTTTTTGTTTTTAATTATTGTTTTTTTTTGTCTTACGAAAGTGCCGTCGAGGACAAAGACGTGGGTCCCTTGATCAAGACCATAATGACTCGTTGCATCCACTGCACGCGATGCATCCGGTTCGCGTCTGAGGTGGCTGGCGTTGATGACTTCGGTACCACTGGCAGAGGCTCTGACATGCAGGTTAACTATTAAATAGGTTTTTTTTTTTAATCAGCATTATTTCCACTTCTGGGACGTAGGCTTTCTATCTATGACAGGGAGGGGATCGTAATCCACCACAAGGGCTAAGTCCCCAAATGTCGCAATTCTTCGAATTTTAGATTTTAGGACAAGTCATTTTAAGTACTTACGATGTTTTCTTTCACTGTTTTGAGAGCAGCGGTGATGAAATTAAAGCCTTAGAAAGAGACTATCTCACAGGTATGAATGAGGAGACGATCAGATGACTAGAGAACTTCTCAAAAACTCGATGTGCCATACTTACAGCCGGATATTGTATCGTGTAAATAAATGAAAAAAAAAAATGTCTTTTTTACGCCTCCTTCCAGGAAGTGGTGGTCCTCTTATAACCAGGAAGTGGTGATGAAGAGTCAGCTGTTATATGTAACTTATATAATTATGGTATGACTTTCAAAAGCCCTGACATTCAGCCAAATTCAAAATAGTGTTGAACGGGTTTTGAACTGCTTGAGATCTTATTGTATGAATGATCTCTATAACACTGGGTTATCAGATTGTAATTTATTGAACGTCATCAATACATTCGACGACACGGTTGGCGCAGTGGTTGAGTGATTGACTGCTGCGCACTATGTCGCGGGTTCGATTCCCGCACGGAACAAATATTTGTACGACCTGCAAGTATTTGTTACGAGTCTGGGTGTTTTTCTATCTATAATATGTATGTATTTACAAAAAAAAATTTATATAAGTAGTATATCAGCCATCTCATTACCATAACACAAGCATTAGGTTGCTTAGCTTGGGACGATATGGCGTTGTGTGAAATGTTCAAATATATTATTATTATTATTCGACATTTTGACGTTTCTGTTCATTACAGTCGGTATCTTGGCGGTCCTGAAGTTAGCCGATTAGCTGCGCTGTATAAACATCAACTTCGTTCCTAAAAGATCCATTGCGCAGTAACACAGCTAACTTCAGGACCGCCAAGATGCGTCGGCAGTTTTATAATCTGGTTCTGATTTATTTCATTCCTCCAGGTTGGAACATACGTGGAGAAGATGTTCCTGTCTGAGCTTTCCGGCAACATCATAGACCTGTGCCCCGTGGGTGCGCTCACCTCGAAGCCCTACAGCTTTGCTGCACGACCCTGGGAAACCAGGAAGGTAATATATTGAACTCATATTACATTTCTCTACTTTGTTTAACAAAATATCATCTAGGTACAGACGCCAGCACATCAAGGTATCCCAAACTGTCAAATATTCCCAATTGAAATTGTACCTTATTCTTTTGTGATAAAGTTGAAAATCTATCAAAGGAATTTGACAGATTGGAGTAGCTTGATGTGCTGGCCTCTATAAATGACACGGACACTCAACAATATTGATTAAATTAACTATGTCAGGAATAGTACAATACCTAATAAGTACTAAGGTGAAAGCTATAGGGCAGACCACGAAATCAGTTTTTTTTTTAAACGTTTTTTGCAATTCGGAGGTCATTTATCAAAATATTCGCAGGTCAGGTTGATCAAAATATGATTTTCTGGCGTAGCTTTTACGAAATAACAGAACTTTAACCATTCTAATCATCATTTGACGACACGGTTAGCGCAGTGGTTGAGTGATTGACTGCTACGCAGCATGTCGCGGGTTCGATTCCCGCACGGAACAATTATTTGTACGACCTGCAAGTACATATGGTTATGGGTATGGTGTGTGGTATAAATAAGTAGGTAACTCACGTTGTACAGGATTTATTGTCCACAAGTCCTTACACAGTTAACACAAGTTCAGAAGGCACAATAGGGAAGTGTTCACAAGCACAAGCTCAAGCACAGTATAGCAGCGGAAGGATGAAAGTAGAAGAATGATAGACAGGTGAAGTATAGTTGAGATTAACATGAACAAGCAAAGCTAAATCGCGATACCGCGTGTTTATGATTTTGAGGCGACAAGCGTGCGCTCCGCGTCGAGGTGTAGTCCTGACTGGTTTGACCTTGCGCGGCGAAAGACATGCGCCTGCGCATCCGTATATGGCTATTGATAATTGTATAGATGTTGGTAATTAGTGAAGACGGTTCGGTCGATAGTTTAATGACCATCGACTATCGATGGTAAACTTATCGACCAACTGGTAAGGAATTATGTAGTGTTTGTATTCAGTGATTGTGTGTTTTAAATTATAAATATATATATATATGTAGATTGTATTGTTATTTGTAATTGTGTTAGTTTGTAAATCTTAGTTTTACTTTTAAGTTTATGATGTAGATAAATATATGTAAATAATTTTAATTAATTGTGAAGTTGCCTACACCACCCCCCTCCAGAGACCGTCAAGGGCGATAGAAGTCAGGAAATTTAACTCGCCTCCCAGAACGTGTTGTGTAACTTGGTGGTATTACCGGTGGGGGTTCCTCCACCTGGTTAGATAGAATGAAGGCAGGCTTCAGTCGGTCAATGGTCACTGTCATTTCCTTGTTTTTAACGAGTATTTTAAATATCTTGTCCCCTCGAGTGATAACTTTGTATGGCCCAGAATAAGCAGGCTGGAGAGCACCTCGCAATGCGTCTTCGCGGAGGAAAACGTGATCGCAAGTTTGTAGCTCTTTATAAACGAACACCTTGGGATTGCAATGGCGGGAAGCTGGTACCGGTCGCAGTTTCTCGGCGAAATTTCTGAACCTTGCGGTAAATTCTGATGTGTCAACTGTACCGTTGACCGTTGGCTCAAAAAATTCTCCGGGTAACCTTAGCGGCTCTCCGTACAGCAGTTCCGCAGAAGAGGCTTGGAGGTCTTCTTTATAGGCAGATCTTACGCCTAATAAAACCCATGGCAAAGATTCCGTCCACCTATCGTTTGCATGGCAGACGATTGCGGCCTTAAGCTGACGGTGAAACCGTTCAACCAAACCATTGCATGCCGGATGGTAGGCTGTCGTCCGCTTATGTTCGAATCCGGCTATCCTCGACAGACATTGAAACAAGGCCGATTCGAACTGGCGACCACGGTCGGTTACAATATCTGTCGGGCAACCGAACCGAGATATCCAAATGGACAGCAAAGCCTTGGCCACCGTTTCCGCTGTAATATCTTGTATCGGTACTGCCTCTGGCCACCGTGTAAATCTATCAACGGCCGTTAAACAGTACCGATAACCCTGGGAAGGTGGTAGTGGACCCACCAGGTCAATATGGATCTGCTTAAACCGTGCGCGCGGTAAGTTATAAGTGCCGAGAGGAGAAGTCACGTGGCGGTTGACTTTCGTCCTCTGACACGGTATACAAGCGCGCGCCCAGTCCCTACAATCTTTTCGCACGCCCGGCCATACAAACCGCTCGGCTATCAGCTTGGCCGACGCATTGGCACCAGGGTGGCTTAAAGAATGCAAGCTATTAAAAATTTGCTTGCGAAGTAATTTAGGTACGTATGGCCTGGAAGCTGAAGTACTGACGTCGCAGTAAAGAGGATTTCGACTTCCAGGGACTTTGAATTTTTCAAGCTGCAGGGTAGAACCTTCGCTCAAAAGCTTACAGAGTTCTGAGTCAGAAGCCTGAGCTTGAGCTAATTTCTCGACGTCTACGGGGTCTGCTAGCTCTTCAATTCGCGACAAGGTATCTGCGACCACATTATCCTTACCAGAAATGTGGCGGATATCTGTCGTGAATTGGGAAATGAAATCTAAGTGTCTATACTGCCTAGGCGAACAGTTGTTCTTCCTTTCATTGAAGGCAAAACTTATCGGCTTATGGTCAGTATAGATTATAAAATGGCGAGCTTCTAGCATGTGCCTAAAATATTTAATGGCCTCATAAATTGCTAGAAGCTCCCTATCATATGGTGAGTATTTCACCTGTGAAGGGCTCAATTTCCTTGAAAAAAATGCTAACGGCTGCCACGCATCGTCTGTAAATTGCTGCAGGACCGCTCCGATAGCCTTGTCGGAGGCGTCTGTAACAACTGCAAGCTTAGCGGTGCAGTCCGGATGAGCTAGGAGAGCAGCGTTGGTTAGGCTTTCTTTGCAAGCTTCGAAAGCAGCTAGTGTGTCGCCTGTCAAGGAAATTGGCTGTGAACCTTTGACAGAACCTGTTAGTAAGGCGTGAAGTGGGGCTTGGATTTCGGCTGCGTGTGGAAGAAATCTCCTATAAAAATTAACCATGCCTAGGAAACCTCTTAGCTGGCGAACGTTGGTTGGTGGGGGAAAATCCTTGATCGCCTGAACTTTGGCATCAAGTGGCTTAGTACCACTCTCGGTAATCCGGTAGCCTAGGAACGTTACCTCCTCCATACCGAAAACGCATTTCGAAGTGTTCACCAACATGCCATATTCCTTCAGCCTGTTGAAGACCTGACGGAGGTGATCCTCATGCTCCTCTGGACTTCTAGAAAACACGAGAAAGTCGTCCAAATAACAATAAACGAAATCCAGACCTCTCGTCATTTCGTCCACGAACCGCTGAAAGGTTTGGCCCGCATTCCTAAGACCGAATGTCATAAATGGAAATTCAAATAAGCCAAATGGGGTTGTGATGGCGGTCTTAGGAATGTCCTCGGGACTGACAGGTATCTGATTATATGCTTTTTCTAAATCGAGAGTGCTGAAGACTTTACATCCAGCTATACTATGGGTAAAGTCATGGATATGCTTAATCGGATACCTGTCAGGCACTGTACGGGCATTCAACTTACGGTAATCGCCGCAAGGACGCCAGCCGTTGTTTTTCTTTGGCGCTAGGTGCAGCGGTGACGCCCACGGGCTCTCAGAAGGTCTAGCTGTACCAAGGGCCAACATAGACTGGAACTCTTTTTGGGCAATCTTAAGCTTGTCCGGTGCTAAACGACGAGGTGAAGAGCAAACTGGAGGGCCTGGTGTCGTGCGTATGTGGTGTACTGTGTTATGTGGAGTGCAGTGTAACTTACCAGCTGGTCGAGTTATTTCCGGAAACTCGCTGAGAATTTTATGAAACCGAGTCTCACCAGTCACGACTTTAACAGAAGAAATATTATTACAATCTGCTATAGCAGCAATAGTAGAAATAGAGGTTAAATTATCAATTAGGCGCTTGTTACGACAATCAACTATAAGATTGTGAAAGTTTAAAAAATCTACACCTATTATAGGCTTCGTTACATCGGCTACAATGAAACGCCATTGAAAGGTTCTGCGTAAACCAAAATCTAATTCTAAATTGATACAACCATATGTAGCTATACTGGAACCATTAGCTGCACACAAACTATAGTCCGTACGAGCACGACGGTCATGAAGCGCTGACCGTGGGAACACGCAGAGGTCGCTCCCTGTGTCGACCAGGAACTGCGTCTTCGAAGATCGGTCAGTCACAAACAGGCGACCAGAAGCGGGCAAAGGGCAATCGTCAGTCGCCATTATCGACCGCCCTTGGAGTTTTCCGCCTTGTAGTCGCAGGGCCGGATACACTTGTTGGCTTTTTCTCCGAATTTGTTGTGATACCAACAATTGGGGAACTTTTTGTAGTTCGATTGAGAGCGCTGCCTCGAATTGTTGCGAGTGTTTCTGTTGGAACGGGAGCGTGGACGGCTGTTCCGAGTTGACATCTGCTGGAACTGTCGGCGAAGCTCAGCTATCTCCCTAGTTAGTTCGTTCAGATCCGAGCTAGGGACAGCGTCGCTCACAACGGCGACCTTCGGAGTCGTCGTAGCCAGGTCGTTCACTCTATCGGCTAAGTCAGCTAGATAGTCGAGAGATGCTGCCCCTGGTTGGCCTGCGAGCACCGTCTGGATGCCATACGGTAGGCGACTAACCCATATCGTCCTCAAGAATTCGTCTGGAACGTTTGAGCCTGCCAGGCTTTTCAAATGGCGAAGAAATTGTGATGGCTTGCGGTCGCCAAGCTCCTCATGCATCAATAACTGCTTGATTTTCTTCTCGTTAGACGCGGTGAGTCGCTTGATTAGCTCGGTCTTCAGTGTTTCATACTTGTTGGTGGCAGGCGGGCTAATAATTATATCCTTTACTTCTCTAGAGTACTGGTTGTCCAGATGTCCAATGACGTAATTAAATTTGGTGACGTCACTGGTTATTCCAGCTATACTAAATTGACCTTCGACCTGGGCAAACCAGATCTCCGGTTCTTCAGCCCAAAACGGCGGCACTCGTACGCCGACTTTAAAAACATTGCTTGGGTCTATCGACATCTCCCCATCACTAGTGCTAGGTGGCGGTAATGTTGCCGCGCCTTGTGCGTCTTTAAACATATCCCTTTCCATTGTTCTTCACGGGGTCACCAGTATGGTTATGAGGTATGGTGTGTGGTATAAATAAGTAGGTAACTCACGTTGTACAGGATTTATTGTCCACAAGTCCTTACACAGTTAACACAAGTTCAGAAGGCACAATAGGGAAGTGTTCACAAGCACAAGCTCAAGCACAGTATAGCAGCGGAAGGATGAAAGTAGAAGAATGATAGACAGGTGAAGTATAGTTGAGATTAACATGAACAAGCAAAGCTAAATCGCGATACCGCGTGTTTATGATTTTGAGGCGACAAGCGTGCGCTCCGCGTCGAGGTGTAGTCCTGACTGGTTTGACCTTGCGCGGCGAAAGACATGCGCCTGCGCATCCGTATATGGCTATTGATAATTGTATAGATGTTGGTAATTAGTGAAGACGGTTCGGTCGATAGTTTAATGACCATCGACTATCGATGGTAAACTTATCGACCAACTGGTAAGGAATTATGTAGTGTTTGTATTCAGTGATTGTGTGTTTTAAATTATAAATATATATATATATGTAGATTGTATTGTTATTTGTAATTGTGTTAGTTTGTAAATCTTAGTTTTACTTTTAAGTTTATGATGTAGATAAATATATGTAAATAATTTTAATTAATTGTGAAGTTGCCTACATACATATTTGTTCCGAGTCTGGGTGTTTTTCTATCTATAATATGTATGTATTTACAAAAAAAAATGTGTATAAGTAGTTTATCAGCTATCTCGTTACCATAACACAAGCATTAGGTTGCTTAGCTTGGGACTATATGGCGTTGTGTGAAATTTCCAAGGATATTATTATTTCAATTCGTTAATTTAGAATGATTGTTTTCATATTTAATGATTTCATGCAATAGTCACTCCATAAGGTAATATGTACTTAGAAGGTTGTATTGATGACTTTAATGATAAGAATTATGTAAATAATGTATTTGCTACGGCCGCTAATCATATTTAAATCAACCTAATATTAACCTGAAAACTGCAAACAACTACAGAAAAATTGAATTCCGCGGGCTTCTCTGGCGCCTTAAGTAGAACGATAAAAAAGATTCTTGGATAATTGATAATAATATATAGTTAAATGTTTTGTTACAGATTGACTCAGTAGATGTTTTAGACCCCCTGGGTAGTAACATCGTGGTTTCTACGCGTACGAATGAAGTGTTGCGTATTCTCCCTAGGACCAATGAGGTAAGGTCTTAAATCTTAATTAAATATTTATATTCTTTACTAATGACTGGGGGTTCCGGAAGAGCTCGTGGCTAAGTGATAACAGCCGTACGGATCGATCCCTCAGTTAAGCTATGCTTGCCGGGGTTAGTCCGTAGATGGGTGACCATAATTACATATCGAGACTCCGTGCCTCGGAAAGCACGATAAGCCGTTGGTCCCGGCTGTCATTCGTGGATCTTTGACAGTCGTTACGGGTAGTCAGAAGCCCGAAAGTCTGACAGCCAGTCTTACCAAAGGGTAACGTATTACCCAGTTACTGACTGGGTTGTGGAGGTTATAGATAGGCAGTCGCTCCATGTAAAATACTGGTATTCAGCTGCATCCGGTAAGACTGGAAGCCGACCCCAACATAGATGGGAAAAGGCAAGCAGATAGATTTTTACTAATGACCCGGGTTCTACTAATGAGGCAACATAGTCAAAACGTTGAGATTTCCTCGAAACATCGAAAGTTGCGATGTTTATTGTACACATAACATCACGCTTATAATCCCCGAAGGGCTAGGCAGATGTGTAATGTATAAACACTGACGTAATTTATCTGCTGAATGAGATTTGTCACTAGTAATTTAAGTAAATTACTAGTGACAATAAGCTTTCGACTTAATTATTATTTTTGTTGACGATTGATTGTTGAAGCCGCGAGAGTATTTAAGAACCATAGCAAGCATATGTGGGTTGTATTAACTCGTTGTAATTCTAAAGACTCAAAATGTGAGCTAGTTTTTGCTATTCAATTGTAGCCTTTATGCATACTTGGTGTAAGAGATATCGATGAGGAAACTGTAACCATGAATTCAGTACATGATTCTAGTCTGCTGACACTTTTCTTTGTTTATTGAAAAAAAACTGCTGTTCCATTCGTTTTCTCCGCGTCAGTATTTCACTTTTGTATAAATTAGCAGATTTTTTTTATAACCAATTAAAATCTTAATACTTTGCGCGCCGTGTATTATGGTAAATATTATGAAATACTTGATAATAATATCTATGTAAATGCTCCTTCATGCCCATTCTTTTCCATCCATGTTCCTTCCATAGCCCTGTGCCGGGGTAGCGGGAGTAAGCCTTTCGGACAATCCCGCTTACCAAATAAATGATTTGACTATGACTTCATATAACTTTTTGCCTACAGGAGATCAACGAGGAGTGGTTATCGGACAAGTCGCGCTTCGCCTGCGACGGCCTGAAGCGCCAGCGCCTGGTGACGCCCATGATGACGGACAGCCGCGGGAACCTCACGCCCGTGGAGTGGCAGGACGCCATGGTGGCCGCGGCCAGGGCGCTCCGGGACTGTCCGCCTGGCAAGGTAACATGTGGCCGGATACTTGAGATCTATAGTCTGTTCCAAAAGCATATAATAAAAGTGTAAACAAATTTGACGACACGGTTGGCGCAGTGGTTGAGCGATTGACTGCTGCGCAGCATGTCGCGGGTTCGATTCCCGCACGGATTAAATATTTGTACGACTTGCAAGTATTTGTTCCGGGTCTGCGTGTTTTTCTATTTATAATATGAATGTATTTACAAAAAAAAATGTACATAAGTAGTTTATCAGCCATCTCGTTACCATAACGCAAGCATTAGGTTGCTTAGCTTGGGAGTGACTATATGGTATTGTGTGAAATGTCCAAATATGTATATTATATATTATATTAAATGGATCAGACAACAATGGATCAGGCATTAAGTCCGCCTTTGTACCTCTATTGTGTGCGAATAGTTTAAATAAATAAATAAACGTACCTGTGGGTGGCAATTGTTGATATTTTATGTTGATTTAAATAAACTAACTCTGATAAATGCATGTAACATATTTATTGTTTAAGTTACAAAATGGAAGACGAAGAACTGTCAATGTTGCCGACTAAATGTGAAGTGCATTCTATTTGGTGAGGCCAACTAAAAATAAAAAAATATGGTTGCGTTCTTTTTTAATAACCAACAACAAATTATAGTGTGATATACAGATTTAGTACTTTAATTTGATTATTTGCATAATTCAACCTAAAATTCTAATTTTAAATCTTCTTACAGATGTGTTTCATTTGATGTTTGATGATAATTTTATAATGTCGACGATGATGTTCGATTTATAATTTAATAATGTTATTCAAACAATAATTGTTGGAGAAATTACTGAGATATAAAGCTGAAACTTGTAAATACAGATGAATGTGTTAGTAATGTATGAGTTTAACCACAACAGGGTTGGTTTGCACTGTCATCTGATACTTTTCGAACAGACTGTACATTCAAAATTTATGTAATTTAGTAAAAATAACCTTAACTCCTACTCATAAAGTTTAGTTTCTGTTGCTAAATCATTTTATGACCTTTTTGTTTGATTTCTATCACTAGTTACTGGCCGTCGCCGGAGACTTAGCTGACGCAGAATCCTTGGTGGCTCTCAAAGACCTGGTGAACCGTCTGGGCTCTGAGAACACGTGCACCGAGCAATACTTCCCACTAGAGGGCGCCGGCATCGACCTGCGCTCCTCATACCTTTGCAACACTAAGATCGCCAGTGAGTTTAAGACTTTAATTATTATAATAAAACCTTTTTAATCGACCAGAAGAAAAAGAGGAGGTTATGCATTGCTAGTTTTTTTCCCATTGCTGTTCACCGATTCCTCACAGATTAATGAACCGATTTACGCGAAATACAAATTTTCTTATAATAATTAGAATCATCAGTAGTAATATGATCTAGAAGGTTGTATTAATGATTATAATTTTGTAAATTGTATACTTGCTACGACCGCGAATCGTATTTCGAAAATTGCAAAAAAGATAAAAAAAAATTTAATTCGCGGACTACCGGTCTACGAGGAGCTCGTGGCTAAGTAATAACAGCCGCACGGATCTATCCATCAGGTTAAGCTACGCTTACCGGGGTTGGTCCGTGGATGGGTGATCTTTACATTTCGAGACACCTCCGTGCCTCGGAAAGCACGTTAAGCCGTTGGTCCCGGCTGTCTATCGTGGATCTTTGACAGTCGTTATGGGGAATCAGAATCCTGAAAGCCTGACAGCCAGTCTTACCAAGAGGTATTGTATTGCCCAGTTACAGAATAGGTTGTGGAGGTCAGATAGACTTTCGCTCCATGTAGGTCACTGGTATTCAGCTGCATCCGGTTAGACTGGAAGCCGACCCCAACATAGTTGGGAAAAGGCTAGGCAGTTTGATTGATCTACCCTGTTGCTTTCACCTTAACATTCCATTATATCTTCAGATGTGGAAGACGCCGACTTCGTGCTTCTGATCGGCACGAACACTCGCTTCGAGGCGCCGCTACTGAACGCGCGCATTCGCAAAGCGTTCATTCACAAGGACACCGATGTTGCGCTCATTGGGCCTAAAGTAGACCTTACATATGAGTATATTGTAAGTAAATTGTTTTTTTATTTTCTATACTTCTGTAGCTAATAGTCTAGCTTTCTTTTTTAGGTGCGGTCGTAGAAAAACGAATAACTTTTTGTATAATAGAAGTTGGGAGTGTGTATTCCAGTAATTGCAATTGGTCGGTCGCGTATGATACGGAAAATAGGTGGCCTAATCCTATAAAGCAGTTATTTCTAAAAGCTAATATTTTCACACAGCACGTAGGCGACTCAGCTTCTGCCATCAAAGACCTAGCCAGCGGTTCATCATCCCACGAAGTCATGAAGCGCCTGGAATCTGCTAAGCGACCCGTCGTCATCTTAGGTGTTGATCAGCTGAAGACGCCAGAGGGAGCCGCCATACTTGCGCACACGCAAGAATTGGCGCTGCGTCTCCAGGACAAGCTGGAGGATAAGAGCTGGAAGGTAAGTTGAGTATACTATTGTATCTTAGGAGACGCCTCTTAGATTATTAGAAGACTCTTGAGAAGAAAGTATGGTAACATAGATAAGATAATATTTTTTCTATTTCATTATTTTAGGTGCACAGTTATCAGTGATACTATTTTTGTTATAGATATTCTTTTGTACAGAGGCCAGCACATCAAGTTACCACAAACTGTCATATTTCTTTGATAGTATTTCAACTTTATTGCAAAGACATAAGGTTCATTTTTAATTGAGATAATTTGACAGTTAGGGATAGCTTGATGTGCTGGTGTCTGTACATCAAGCTACCCCAATCAGTCAAATTTCTTTGATAGAATTTCAACTTTAATTCAAAATAATAAGGTTCGTGTTCAATTGAAATTTATTTGACAGTTATAGCTTGATGTGCTGGCGTCCATACTCTCTCGATCTAAATTTCAACATTAATTAACTCTTGATGTTTTGTTAACGTGGATTTGGAGACTGGATGTCGATTTAATCAAGTGCATGCTTCGGTATTAGATAATAAGTATTGCATAACAAGGTTACCCTAATTGGAGGGTAATACCCCTTAGTGTGTGATAATATCCTCTAGTAGATGATAATGAACACCCTGTAAACAGTTTAGACAGAGAGTAAAGCCTATAGGTTAATTCCATCCCCCACACTTTGATCTTTGATGTCCCAATTGACCACAACCATCTTGTTCCAGGTATTAAACGTCCTACAACGCACTGCATCTCAAGTAGCCGCACTCGACCTCGGCTACCAGCCCGGTGTGGGCAAGGTATTGCAGGACGGGCCCCAGGTTGTGTACCTGCTAGGAGCCGACAGCGGGGTCGTGACTCGGGACCAGCTGCCTAAGGGCGCTACTGTCATCTACCAAGGTAAGGAGAGCTTTGATAAATACCAAGGGTACATTTTCAAGTGGAAAAATCTGAAAATGGGATAGAGAAAAATACTCAATGGATTCCTGGGGCTGGTTTTGATAAAAAATCACCTTTTTTTGGTCTTCTCCAAAGCGGAAACAAGGTTCGCTTTTTTATGCTAGATGCTATGCCTAGATACAGGGATACTATTTAGTTCAGGTAGGTTTTAGGCAGTCAACAGTTTTAGTGGGTTTACTTAGAGCATTGTAAGTTTTATTAATAATATTGCTGTATAAGCCGATGACCTTCGGGGTAAACATGTTCTTGAGTGAAGATCGTGTATTTAGAAAAAAGGTTGTACACCCTCAGGCAGCAGATGGGAAGTGCAATGATTCGAGCGGTGATTGGCCCGAGTCAAAATTAATGGCGGCTCGGAACATGAGGCGAGTACTGCGCAGTGAGTAGCGCACTTTAGAGCCGCCATAAAATTTAGCGTTATAGTAGCCGAGGTTCGAGCTAAAAGATATGCGTGCAAGTTTTCGTTATTATTAGTATTTTCTACTCCGCCTGAATACACTGCTGGTTGCAGGCCACCACGGCGACGCCGGCGCGGCCATGGCCGACGTCGTGCTGCCGGGCGCCGCCTACACGGAGAAGCGCGCCACGTACGTGAACGCGGAGGGCCGCGCGCAGCAGACGCTCGTGGCCGTCACGCCGCCCGGGAAGGCGCGCGAGGACTGGAAGATCATTAGGTCAGGAAGTCTAAGCCTTTAAGAGCCAAAAATTTATGCCATTAAGAGGAACTTTTGAACGCCAAAATGTCAAAACAAACTCGACAGGTCACAAAATCTTTTGAAGTCCAGACATAATATTGGCCAGAACAGATGAAGATCCGTATCTGATTTATGGTCTTTTGAGGAAAGAACCGCGTATGTTTGAGTGGAACTGTCCAAAGGGCCGCAGTGGTAAGATAACAGTGGCCCTAAGATTCCTTTTTTTTAACACTATGTCCAGTAGTGAACCTGTATGACCGGTCCCTTTCTAGAACTCAATGTGCCATATTTATGTACCTACTGTAGAAAATATCTTTCCAATTGAAGACATCAGTGGATGGAGTAGATTAAGATATTTCAAAACGCCTTAATTTGTAAAATAGCCACAATCGAGATTGTTTTAAGGTTTAAAATGTGTGCACATAACATCATCATCTGAAAATGGGACCTTCATCCACTCATGTCTTCAATTATGGCCTAACCATTTTAGGCTGCTTTATTCGATTGCCCTTTTATGTATTATATAACATTATCTTGTCCACAGAGCATTATCAGAAGTAGCGGGTCAGCGTCTTCCATACGACACCCTGGACGAGGTGCGCGACCGTCTCAGCCAGATCAGTCCCGCGCTAGTCACGTACGGCGATGTGCAGTCCAACAACTACTTCGCGCAGGCTAGGACTCTTGCGCAGGTACGTGCACTTTAAAGCAGGAAAGAATATTAGTCGATTAATAACAGCCGCACGAGTCGATCCACCAGGTTTAGCTACATTTCCGGGTTTGGCCGTGGATGGGTGACCATCTTTACACACCGAGACTCCACCGTGCCTCGGAAAGCACGTTAAGCCGTTGGTCCCGGCTGTCATTCGTGGATCTTTGACAGTCGTTACAGGTAGTCAGAAGCCCGAAAATGACAGCCAGTCTTACCAAGGGGTATCGTATAACCCAGTTACTGGATTGTAAAGGTTTGATAGGCAGTCGCTCCATGCAAAATACTGGTATTCAGCTTCGTCCGGTTAGACTGGAAGCCGACCCCAACATATTTGGGAAAAACGCTAGGTAGATTGATTTCTTTGTATTTTTCATACATAAATAAATCATAGGCGTTTATAATTATTTTTTATAGAAAAAGTTTTTTTTTTTGTAGTATTGGTTAATGAAAGTCCATAATTCATTAACATAAACAATTGTATCCATAGAGCCTTCAAAAGCCAGTATCCGGCAAGGTAGACGTGCAGCTGAAGACCTTAGAAGACTTCTTCATGACCGACACTATTAGTCGCGCATCGCCCACAATGGCCAAGTGTGTACAAGCCGTGATCAAGCAGAAGCAGTCCAAGTACTAAACCACAGACAAATTAGGAGTACGACACACGAATCCTTGAATAAATACTTCTTTATAAAAATGAGGGTATTATCCCCTCTCTATACTTCCGGTAATCACCTTATTCATATAAAAATACGTACTTTATAAATATAAATGCTTTTTTTAGATTTATAAGGATTTTGTGTGTTGTACAATTTATTTAAGGATATATTCCCAGCTTTTTTCGCTTGAGTTTTGTACACTGACGCCGTTTTTGGTATTGGTACAGTTTAAAATAAACTTTACGTTTTGGACGGCTGTTTGTGCAGAAAACTCAAGCGTTCAGAGTTGTTTTTAGGGTAATAATAAAATTTATATTTTGCCTTTCTGCAATCATTTTTACGAAGGAAATACTACAGAAATGCTGCGTGGTTAAGAAAACTTTTGACCACGCACGTATAGTCGCCAGAACAACAGGTTACCACGAACTGTCAAATTTTCTCAATCGATTTTGAGCTTAATTTTCATCGTATTAAGGTTTACAATCATTTTGAGAAATTTGACAGTTTGGTATAACTTGATGCGGCGGCGACCGTACATTGTGATTTCTAGCTATTTATTTTGTTAATTAATAGATAAGCAATAAAGTGTTTCAACAAGTATAACATTTCAATATTTTAAATTATTAATGGTATTCATTAGATGGAATGAAGTAATGAAACAGCTCGTAACTTGGATGTAAGGACAGACATTTTGTAAATAGTTGTTTGTAGTATAAAATAAAACGTAGTATAATGATTGTCGAAATTGTTTTTTATTTCAATCGAAACCAACAAATTATTAAAATAGATTTTTATTCGTAATTCGTTATAGAAAGGGTAGTCTCATCCAACGCGTTGTTTTTCTTGTATTCCTGTAATTATTGTATGGATTAGTACTGGTCTCTTACCGCAAGTCAGACAATCTGCTGACTGACAACTGGACAGACATGCCCATTCGAATACCATGATGATGATGCTGATGCATGATGAATGCATGCGTTTATACAAAGTGGTGACTACAATACGTTCATAAATTAAATTGCGTATATTTAAAGTGGTCCCCAGCCTGCATACGGAAATTTAATAAATATATCCAATAGTTTAGTCACTATATCTAAGATAAGCAAGAGCCATAGTCGGTCCACCACTATTATTTAGTTAAACTTCGGTGTTAGGATTTATTTGATAGTTCCAAAATAGTCCTATTCATTAGTAATGTCAGTGTTTTCATTTATGGTCGTATTGTTTTCTCCACATTGTATATTGGGACACTTGATACCTACACTCCGACCGATGATGGAATGCGTTCCTAACACCTGTCTGTTGAGTACAAAAAATACTTGTTATACGAATTTAAACCTTATTAGTTCCTAATTGTGTGCAATTGATAGGTGTTATGAGCGCATTCTCTTGGAGGTCGGAATATAGGTTATATTCAGATACCCACTAACCATTATAGAAGTGCAGGCAATTACATGTCATGTTTATGTACAGAGGCCAGCACATCAAGTTACCTCAATATGTCAAATTCTTTGATAGTTTATCAGCTTTATGTCATAAGCGTAAAGTTCATTTTCAAGTGCGAAAATTTAACAGTTTAGGAAAGCTTGATGTGCTGGCGTCTCATCATTCTCCTGCCCTTATCCCAGTCTGTACATTTAAATCCAACCTACTTGAAGAAAACCGATTTCCCATACGATAGACTTCTTTTTTGCAACGCAATTATGATAGCATTAATACTTCCTAATATATTAGATATATAGATAATTTAACGAGTCTATATTACTTACACAACATAACATCACGCCTGATTAGGGTTAAGCCCCAAGTAATAAAAGGCGAGTCTATGTTACTATATCTCAAGATACTAACATCAACGACTTTCCTCGCCGGCATTTTGTACTTGCAATCGCTTAGCGTTTTATCTGCGTTTCTCATGAACAGCACGTGCGTTTGTTCCGCACCGGTCCATGGCGACGGCTCGTTCTCGCGACGTTTCAGCGCTGCCAACAATTTGTTGCTTGGACCGAAGTGCGGTGGAGGTATTTCTGTAGGACATGAGAAGAAGTATAAAGTACACGCGGTTTTGCCAGCTATGTTACAAGATATTACCATTAACTGGGCATAAATTGAAACTCCAGGTTTCTAGAATTCCAATAAAAAACGATACAATAACACAAAAAGACCTGGGCCGAGGATCGTACCCTGCAGGACTACTCGCTTGAAATAATTAGACCGGTAAGTTAGCCTTCAGTTTACCAATTATTTCTTTTCACCTTGACCCCGGCGCATACGCAAAAGTTATGACCTTGTCTAGATAATCCTGTACAGCTGAGATACCAGGTTATACACTCCTACCACAAACTCGAAGCATCTTGTTGTATCCCATTATACACGGCAATACCCTGTTATCAGTGTCAACGTGATACTAACCTTTATGTTCAGATATTTCAGGTTCAATATCAAATCGTCCTTTCCTCACAATACGTGGTTTATCAGATTTAGTAATAAGGCACTGTCGGTCACAGAAGCATTTATTGCTGCATTGTCTTTGATACACGTATTCAGCCATCGATCTGTTGAGCTGCGCTATCGTGATGTTCTTATTACGATCTTGTATTGTTTTCTCTTTAGCGTTTTGGTCTCTTTTGGCAGCTCTGGAAATCATTTTGAGCTTAGAATGTTTTTTTAATTATTGCTAACCATAAGCCTTTTAGGGCGTCCGAGTTTGGTCAAGTTCAAGATATTACCTGACCAATGGACTGGTCGATGTATTGTACTAAGATTGTGATCAGCTTGTCTATTAAAATGTAGTTATGTTAGTAAAAATCACACCGTGATCATTTAGGTGAAGTTAGCTGTCATTCCACCTAAAGCCAGGGATTAACACTACTGACAGCTCACTTCACACCTATGTTATCACGGTGAGATTTTTACAGAATAGCACTACACCTAAACGTTGATACACAGTTTCTTACGTTACAATAATGGCATTTATTTACCTCTCTTCCCCTTTCTTATTACTTTTTTCAATAAAATCTTCATAACGTTTCTTCTCTTCTTCTTGACATTTCTTGACTGTTTCAAAAGTGTCTGCTACTCCTGAATTTGTGCTCTCTTTGTGTAGCTAGCCAGTAATACGCAGAAATGATTAATAGATTAGTATTTTATTCATTTAGCAATACTTGTGGAAGCTAAAAGTTCTTATATAGATACACTTCATAAGTAGATTATTGCGCCTCATCTACTACCGTTCTATTCTGTAAAATGTCACCGTGAAAACTAAGTTGAAATGAGCTGTCATTCAAACTCAAACTCAAACTCAAAGTATTTATTTCAAATACACCAATTACAGGCACTTTTGAATTGTCAAGGTGTCGGTCAGTCAGAGAGATGAAGCTAGTTGCCCATTCCAAAGCAGTAGTTACCTATGGAGAAGAACAAGACACTCCATGGACACTCTTTTAAACGAAATATGGTTACAAAATATTGGTTACATAGTTCATATTAGTACATACATGTGAGAACGATGCATAACGTTAAAAGCATCAGATATAAAATATGTAAAAACTATTCAATAATTAAATTAAAACAAGCCTTAGCTGCTAAGAGATGACCAGTCCCTACTGACAGCGCCCGTTCACGAACATGACGCATATATTAGCACCATTCAGCTCAACCATTTTGAAGGGAGCTAAATGATCCAACACACACGCCACCATCAGCGAGACATTAAAGTGAGCATGGCATACTCTCAGCCGCCAGGGCACATTCAAGTCAATGAAAGACGTACCCAGTAAATGGTCGCTATAGAGTAGATACATAGAACTCACATATGTGCTAAGCAATTATACAATATTAAGAGATTGAATTTATACAATGCAAAGATGTTTTTTTTTTGTTGTTGATCTTCCGCAGCTCCAACAGTTTTTAGTAATCTAATCGATTAGTTGATGCGCCCTTGTGGAGCTGGACTAGCATTGACCCAAGCATTTTTATCAGCAATGTAATCTCCCAATTTATAATATGCTTGGCTGCATAGTGTGCGTTTTATACAACATTTAAATTTTGTTTCATTAAGTTCAAGAATGTGGGGAGGTATTTTATTGTAACATTATAAACAGTACCCCATGAAAGATGAATCTACTTTAGCCAGCCTGAAACCTGGTTGAACATTCCACTTGATGCTAAGGATTGACACTTTTGAGAGCTCACTTCACTTAAGTTTTCTCAGTAAGAGATTTTAGAGGATAGGTCAGCAGATCTATCAGTAGTATTTAACCTAAGACTTGAATCTGATGCACATTCGCTTCAGTGCTTGGGCTTAGAAATGAAAGAATGCATTCGATTGTGATAATACTATCTACAACTTACCCGTAGGTGTACTTTTCTAATTTTACAATTCAATTCTTCTTGCTCTTTTCGACACTTTTCTATTTTCTCATAATACTCTGCTTCCCATTTAGCTCGTTCTTCTTTCGTCTTTTTGTTTTCAGCCGTATATTGTTCGAGTGCTTGTTTTTCCAACAGCTTTATGTTGTCCTAGAGGATGTATAAATATAGCAAATTAGCGAAGCTGCCCAATAAAGATTATTAAGACGGTTCTAGCTTTACCCCCTAGTTACTTGACCCCTAAATACTTTCTAAGCGAAAATCGTTATTTCCTGGAAACATTGTACAGAGGCCAGCACATCAAGTTACCACAATCTGTCAAATTTCTTTGATAGTATTTCAACTTTATTGCAAACACATAAGGTTCATTTTTAATTGAGAAAATTTGACAGTTAGGGATAGCTTGATGTGCGGGCGTCTGTACATAGATACTTAGAGATATCTAAAGTACGATAACATGGTGCTACAATATTTTTTTTTTAAATTAATTACTGTTTCAATATTTGTAGTCACATCCTTTCAAAAGAATTTGTATGTAGTTGGTAAGTTAAGTATTCGTCTTCAGTAGCAGGATTGCAGTGTTCTGAGTCTTGGTGGCGCTTTATTACTTTCACAAATACTTTCAAACGTTTTGAATTTTGGAGGGGCAGGCCATGTTATCGTAGTTTACCTCTACATACCGTTGACTACTGGGTGTACCTTTGCACTGTACAAGTCTATTTTCATGAAACACAAATGAACGTAATGGTAACATTACGTTCATTTGTTTGCTTTCTTAGATTAATCTTTTACATTTAGTAGTGCTATTCTGTAAACCTCACCGTGAAAATGTAGGTGAAGTGAGTTTAAAGTGAAGTGCCAATAGTGTCAATCCCTAGCATTAGGTGGAACGACAGCTCGCTTCACGCTCACTTCATTTAAGTTTTCATGGTGAGATTTTTACTGAATTGACCGGCTGATGTGTAGTGGAGAAGGCGCTAAGGAACGGGGAACTTTATTCATAAAAAGAGTTGCTATAACTTTCAACCGTAGGTGCCTTACATCAGCCTCCTGTTCACGGTCGAGAAAGTACTTCATCAGCTGTGCGTCAGTAAGGTCTGCCAGCTTTGCTTCTTCCTTTGCCTTCGCTTCGTCTTCTTTTTTCTTCTCAGACCTTAAAAATTGGTTCATATTACAGTTAGGATAAACTTCATAGATGCTTCAATTTCTTCAGTCGTGTACCCATCACCAATTAACATCATACTGAGATCATGCATTACGTTGCGTACACCTGGTAAGAGTTATTAGCTTAGCAGGTCTGAGTGTCAACTTACATTTTGAGATCTTTCCGGGAATATCTATGAATATTCATAATGAAGAGTATTTAAGTATATTATATGGATGGCTATACAAGTTGACGAAGACCAAAGAAAGTATGGATGAATTGTGTGAAAGATAAAATATGGCTTGAAAGGGAGTGACTACCGAGATGACGACTAATAGTGAAGTATGGAAGAAAAATACATGTTGCGCCGACCTCAAATAAATTAGGATAAGGGCAGGAGAATGATGAATGATGATTTATAATAAGGAGTATTTGTTTTTGATAAACTACAGACATTAAGTCTGACTTTGGACGGATTTTTTTTACTTGTGCATAAAGTTTTAATAAATAAATAAAAAATCACTTAAAAAAAAAGAAATTCTTTAAAATTCTTACATTTCTTTATTCTGTTTTGCGTTTTGTACTGTTTTACATTTCTGTAGGTCCTCAATAGCGGTTTTATCTTTGTCCAAATCGAAGGTGCAGAACGTCACAGTTTTCAGCTTCTTTCGTTCTAGTTCAGCCTCTTTTTCTTTTATTTCTTTCATGATATCAATTTGTGCGTCTCTTTCTTCTAGTGCTTTTGATTCATGAAGGGCACTGCAAAAAGTTGAAAGTAGGTAAGTGGTAAGGCTGCCTTCAAATTAGGATGTTAGCGCGGCAGAAGCACATGCCTTCACCCCAGAGGCCCGTTAGACGCTTTGTACGAAATTTGACATTCTTATCCTTAAGAATAATAATAATAATTTAGTTTTTCGGGCCTATTTCGGTTCTAATGTGAAATGTTGGTGTTTTCGTTTCTCCATGCTAATTCTCACCTTCACCGATAGTTTTCACTTTGATTATTTCTAATCTAAGCTGAATGCCAGTTAGTACTGAAGCTACTGCTGTTCCTGCAAAATTAGTGTTCCCATTCGCAACGTGGGGGATTAAATTTGTTATTATTACTTTGCTTTTATTGTCCTTTGGTCATTTTGAATTGTTATTCAATACCTACCTTATGAGTTTTGTGCCGTAACAGCTTCTATCAAAGATCTTTTGTTTCGCTATTTGGATGGCTTCGGCGTTGTTTATGGAGACTTTCTTCTTTGAGAACGCTTTGACTGCAGCAACTTCTTCAGCGCGTTGTTTTTCTTTTTCCTTTTCTTTTAACGCCACACACCCCTGAATAATATTAAGAGTTAAAGATTTTTTTTTGATAATTCTGATAAGAAATCGCAGAAACTGTATTATGTAAATACCTGAAGAGAATTATTTACTTACCTTTTCGTAAAAATTGCAAGATATGGGGTGTGCTTAGTGATGTCAGCGAAAAGTAGGCTACCTTGATTATGATGGGTCAAGTGGAGCAATGATTAAATGCCTACATAGCATTCACACATAGAGGTAGTTTCAACGAAGTCGTATGTACTTATTCAATATTTTTTGATTATAACATACTTGAACAGTATCCGGCCAAGATTTCATCCATTCCTGCGACTTCTCTATCATAGCTTTCAGGTACTCATTCTCCTGTTGCGAAGGTTTCTCTGGAGCGCTAGCTTGCTTCTTCAGTCTGTCCCATTCGTTTTTATGAAAAATTACCGCGCTTGGACCACCTTTGGGATTTTTACAAAAGTATATGTTTGATTGCATCATGTCTAAAATTTATGTTTTGAAATCTATGTAGCTCCGACTGTGAGATCATTGATGATCACTTTAAATAAATTATTTTTGATTATTAGATATTTATTACCCAGAGCACACATTCTAAGGTAGCAGTAAGCAGCAAGTAAGTAGGCAGCTCGAAAGTTCCAAGAATTCGATTGTCTTGTTTAAGATTGTCCAACCTTTTAGGTCAAATGGGCTCTGAATTGGAAACTTATCTTTGCATTCATTGACCCCACTATACAAAGCTAGTTTCGTCGTGGTCTATGTTAAAAAAAAAGGCCATGGCGTTACTTTCCTTATGCGTCGCAACTATCCACGCACAGCAACTGCGATTACTACGAACTTTGATTTTTCTCATAGTGAAAGTTGTTCATAATTATCGGTGCTGTCACGCCCTTAAAGGTTAATAGTGAATTAAAAATCACCGTGTATAAATCTATAAATGACACAGCTATATAACAGCTAGCTAAGGGTACACCACGGGTACATTTTGTACAGACAAACCACAGTTTTATTTAGGCCGACATCAAATGTACAGCAGTCCTTCATGTGGCTATTTTGGTAAATATTTATCTCTTTGATATAAAGTTTTATTTCGTGCCGGATAGCGTTAATTAGATTAAATAACCGCTGCGCCATGGAGTGGGATAGGAAATCAAGCGGAGCGGTGGTCGGGCGCCATTTGAGCCACCGTGTTGGACTCATTCGTCAATGTCACCCCACAGCGTTGTTTGCAGTATATTTTTGCATAAAAATAACTTAAACAGCACTAGGAAATGCTGTGGAAATGATAAATTGTTCAGGCCCTGTGCGCGGGGAATGTGAATAAGATGTAAAATCTCGTAGCTGCTAATATACATGATATTTTGTTGTACAGTTATTGGTAGCGAAGATTTAATGGGACCATAAATTACCTTAGCTTAACGTTTATGTTACTTTAATGGTAAGTTATCTATACTTACAGGGTAAATGGTATTCTAAGATTCATTTAATATTGATTGTTTTCCGGAGACTGCTAAGAACATGAATATCATCATTTACAATAGGGATGATTACTAAATTTTATTTTGTAGTCCCGTCAGCGTCAGCTAGATTATTAAAAAATATTGAAAACGTATTTTTTCTTTTTTTCCTGTAATCAAAAGATTACTTCGATACATTGTGTTAAAATGTGGCATGACGTCACTTCTTTGTAGATTTTATACTGAGTTGTGACCTTTCGCTTCATGGTTGTGACGTAGTGCGCCCCACTCCCTAACTTTAATGCGTTTCATCTAAGACGTTTTTTATTAATATGACTAGCTGACCCGACAGACGTTGTCCTGTCTTAAATATGATACCTACCTTATCTACCCTACCTAACTACTCTACCCTTCCTACCTAAAATACCTACCACCTATTTTGTTTGCTACAACCCTCATGGAGCCCGAGACCTTTCCAACGAATGCAAAACCGTGGAAACCGGTTCGTGCGTTCTGGAGTTATAGCGTCAGGAAGGAAAACCCGACTTATTTTTATATTATAGACTAGCTTCCGCCCGCGGCTTCGCCCGCATAATATGTCGACAAATTATACACATAAACCTTCCTCTTTAATCACTATATCTATTTAAAAAAAAACCGCATCAAAATCCGTTGCGTTGTTTTAAAGATTTAAGCATACATAGGGATATAGGGACAGAGAAAGCGACTTTGTTTTAGACTATGTAGTGATAAAGCAAAAAATACGTGTCGAATATTTTTTTATTATTTGACTGACGGATTAAATATACTTAATATATTTTCTTATACCTTGTCATCATCCCTATTCCATTAATGATTTCGTTACAAACATTAGTGTCGCCTATGCAGCATCAAGAAGACCACAAAGCAATCTCAATACCATTCATTCCGTATTCAAATTGTTTCTTTACATCCATACAAGTCGTAAAAGCTGTACTCGTGTCGATATCAGTAACAAGATTGTGGAAACGCGTCGAGTGGGACAAATAGACGACTACTAAACAAAGCGCTCGCTCCTCGCGATTTCAAGTTCCGACACATGTGAGCTTTACCCGCTTTGTAACTGTCCTACCTTTTTATGCAAGCCTGGTACCACCCGGCCATCTATTTCAATTGCATTGCTTGTATATATATGTAGGTTTGAAAAAGTGAGTAATGCGTTGATGTGTGGTCTTGGGTAAGTCAAAGTCAAAGTCAAGTCAGTCGTAAAAAATAATACCAAAAGGATATATCTTTGTAAAGGATGCGGAGCGGCATATTGTGCAGTCATCAATCTTCAATCACCCCTCTGCCTCAGCCCTTTGCTTACTAATATTAGTGGTTAAGACGTTATTGTGGTAAAATCACGCGATTATGTTTACGGTTAGTGAATATTTTGGGTCGATATAAGCATGTACCAGGGGCCCATGTCTAGCAGAGAGTGAGTTGCTGTTATGACAAGTACAATCCAAATCAGGCCGTTTTGGTGTATTGTAGAGCAGTCTATGGCCTAAGCGGGCACCGAACAACATTTTCATAAAATAAACCTCCTTAGAGGTAATTTCTCGAATCCGTCAGGTACAAACACCCAATTCGAACGTCTAAGGAATCCATCGCTTTTGAAATAGAAATAGTAGCAGAGAAATACAAATTGAATTTAGCGCTACAATTTTGCATGTACTTAAGAGCCAACATTGCTAACAGTACCTACCTATTTATTGGTAATTGCTTGTGATTTGATTACTCAATACTTGACTGCCTCGTGTTACTCATGTATCGTGGTCGCAAGCGCGACTGCTGAGCGTGTTGTTCAGTGTGGCGTGGCTTTAAACAGACTCCGGACCCAGGTTGGCCGAAGCAAGGAAAACCTGCTCAGATGGGGATTCATAGACAGCTCCGCCTTAGAGTGTAAATGTGGTGCTGTTCCATAAACGATGGGACACTTAATTTCGTGTCCTGTGTGTCCTGCCGTATGCACGTTACAGGAACTGATGGACGCTAGTGATGGCGCTAAACACGTAGCTGAATTCTGGGCCGAGGAGATATAGATTGCCATCGACACGCTAAGAAGAAGAGTGTTCGATACCCGGTTCGGCAAAGTGTTCCTTTGGGAATTTCTTAGTAACACCCTGGCGTTTCGAAGTTATCGGTGCGATACCCGATGCGATATATACTATATCGGTATTTTAATAAGGTATCTTTCACGTCCTTTAATCAACCAGTAGTGCTATTCTGTAAAAATACCACCGTGAAAACTTTGGTGTAGTGTGCTGCTGTCAGTCTCAGTAGTGTTAATCTCTAGCATCACGAGGAACGACAGCTCACTTCACCTACATAATGTTAGTTAACACGGTGAGATTTTTACAGAATACACCAGCTGTTCCCTGCTAGTGCTGAGCTCTTCTGTAAGTCACATACTCACAATACCAAGAAATTGTACGTGTTTTTTTTTGTGTATGTTCTAGGGCAGCCTTTCCCAAAATGGCCGATAACGCCCCCTTGTGGGTGCTGCAGGCTTGCAGCGCCCACTTTAAAAGACCCAGAAAAAAAATGGGGGCGTTGTGTAGAGACTTAAGGGGTGATTCTTAACTTCATCTATAAAATTGATCGTGGTTTTTAAGTAGGTGAAAAATAGGGACGCTAAAAATTATTTATTCTCAAACTGGGCAGTAGACAATTCTAGGGTGTTAACCAAAAATTTGTTATTAATATTTCAACTCTCTTTAAATGTCGGCACATTTTGTGCTTATTTTAACACCTCAAAAAAAGCAGAAAGTGACACAATAAATAAACATTATTTGTCATATGATTTCTTATTAGTCTTACGTTTGAAAATGCAGTAGACGGGACCTAAGTTAAGCTTATGTAGTCAGTGGCTCCAGTGCGAGCTTTATCGGAAAGCCGTGAGATACGTCTGCGTGACTTGCATGGAAATTTATTCATGAAAGTATGTTTCTATGCATTGATACAGATCTTTGCGATAAAAAATGCATTTGTGCATCATGTATGAGTTATGTCGAAGTTGCAATAGGGTGCGCTAATTTGCGTGCTTTTACGTTTGTGTCTAAATTTTTATGGTTTTTTGTAGATATCCAATCCTAAATTAATTAATTTAGCTTTCTTCTTTAGTTTTTTGTCATGGGTTTTAGTCAGTAAGAGTCTGACACTCCATTCCGCTCTACCCAGAGCGGAAGAAGTCATCGGATGATTTCCCAGCCTAAAAAAAATAAAAAAAACTTTCTACTTTTAATTCCTCTATGTACTCAATACTCTATTTGCATTCCACAATGTGTACTTAGGTGGTAGGTAAAAATTATATGTAATCATTATGGACCCTGTCGGGCACATCAAATTACCTACATGCAAAAAAGGAAAGAACAAGCTTTGAATTCATAGCGTTACTTAACTTCGCTTATTTATCAGTGAGTACGTAATACAATACGAACAAGTATAAATTCCTCGGAGAGCAATACTTAATATTTGAAATTGTTTTGTCACCCTATTAAATTTTTATAAATAACTTACTGTCTGCTAATAAGCGGCTTTGACCTATGAAACATACTTACTTTTTTTTTTGCAATTTCTAGCTGGTTTGCAAAAAAAATTATTGAACTTCCTGCTATAGGTTCGTTTTCAGAAGAAAAACAATAAGGTTTCACGAAAAAGTTCCTAATACAAAACACAAAAGAAAAAATTAACTTGTTCTAAAATTAATTTTAGTTTGAAGTAACAAGGGAAGCCATCCCATTTGTATAAAATTACAGTCGTATTGCCTGGCGCCACTCCACTGCTCGAGTGGAGTCGTTCTGTCCGTCCGTTTGTCCCACGTTCGTAGCACTTGACTTTCAGCAGGTAGCCGCCCGGTACTAACAAGGATTCCTTCCGATGTAAGTATCTTTAGAAATTATTTTTTTAATTAACAAAGACCATAAACTAGGTATTTATTTTTTAAAGAGATATCACTAGCCTATCAGCTGTCGTTTACAAAATCGTGGAATTTAAATTTTATCTTCTATATATTTAGGTTCTTTTGTAAAAAAAACATAACTATTAAATTAAAATATATTTGTATCATTCATTTTTGATTATTTTTAGTGATTGCATATAACTCAAACACGTGATATTTTAATTGACGTTCCTAATGTCACAGATGCAATGAAATCATTTTAAAGGCAATGAAACTCTGTAAATTATTTACTCACAAAATGTTAAATACGAATATTTGTTATTTCTATTAAAATATAATAACATACAGCCATAAATCACATAAACTAAATAAAAAAACTTCGAAACAGTTTATTACCAAGCTCTGTAACTGAACAAAATTGGTCACATCTGTGCACTGTTTAAATTAAAAGTAATTTTCTTATGCAGAATTAATTAATGACTAACGAGCTCAATAGGGTTCATCAGGCGGAAGCGTTAGAAAGCGACACCAATATATACTTAGTCATACGAGAGACAAGGACAGAAGGTGTAGAAGCTGGAGTTGAATGAATTTATGCCGGTCTATTTAGTGACGCGTCAATTTGGCGCGAGAAAGGTTGTGGGGGAGGTTACATTGAGAACATAATAAAAAGCGCGCGAATTATTTTATCGTGAATAGTGTCTGTGGAAAATTAAAAAGTGAATTAAAAACATTTTTTTCACGGTTTTTTTAATCTGTTACTTTCTTGTCTATTACTTTAGGCGCGAAATTGGTGTTGTGTTGTGAGTTTGTGACGAATTTTAAATAGGTAATTAGGACCTAGTAAGCATAAGTTAGATTAGAAACAAACAATACAGATAAGGCATGTCCGGGACTAAAGTTTGAAGACTTGAGAGAGAGATGATACGGACTATAATTAACCCGAAGTTAGCTGAAAAACCAACACTAGCCTGATATTGGCAAGTAAGTATCTTAGTACTTAAAAATAAATTTAAAAAAAATATCAAACGAAACGTCAACTAGTCACGATTATTCTTGAATATAATTTTTGACAAAATGTTAGAAAATTCTCAAGTAATCACTACGACAATCTCTCTGATCTAATTCTCCAAAGAAAATGTTCCCTTTGATGTTTTTAATGACAAAATACTTTAATAAATTATACTATAGAGTTGTTAGATCTAATATTACTGGATTAGCTACACGCATTCAGGAAATGTTGGGTTTTTTTTCTTATCATGGATATTTTCAGCCTTTTAATGAGTCTGCAACTTCGCATTATTTTATACATGATCTTATTAATTAATTCACCATTTTTTTATTACCTAAAATGTTTGAATTGTATGTTTTTATGTTTATTTTAGTATATATAACCCAGCAAAACCGACGCTTTTCTTAATTATTTTGTTTTTTGTCAAAATACTGAATAATTGTAGGTACTTATTATTTTTTTATAAACGAAATCAATTGTTTTAAACCTTAAATATTTAAGATAATTATTTTTAACATTATAAAGAGTTATTTTTGTAAAAAGTTGTAAAATAAGCTTTTGTTGATTTCTCAGTAAACACGGATGTACATTTGTATTAATTTATGTAATACCGTCAATAAATCAATACAGCCTCAGTATTAGAGTCAGTGGATACTTTCATTTGATAAACGGTTACAGACTATCATACGTCACACATACCTACATAGATAAAATAAGCTGTCCACATAAGTCACTTTGATTCACTTATTCATAAATTAATATTACATTACATTTGCTACATAATATAGGTATTCTGTTGCGAGCACACGTGAACCTGAATTCCAATGGGGTTTTTTAATTTTTCTTTCAAACTTCACTCATTAACGTACCTAGGTACTTAATATACCTACTTTCTCACTTCTTTCTTTTATGGAGGCAAACGTACTACTTAGTTGTGTCTTGGGGAGCAATAAAAACATAAGTTTCACCGTTAAAATATACTTAGCCGGCTACTTGTACGTTTTCCGTGGTATATTGTTAGTAATTTTATTACAAGAAGCTTAAATGCTTAGTGATACATAATCCTTTCTATCAAAATCTACATAAAATAAAGTTCCATTTTCAAACAGCCGCAGCGGTAAACTTTTTAATCTGCATTACGGAAATCCAAGTTTAAATTCCTTTTCAAATATTTACGGAGGTTGCTATAACATTCTCAAAGAGTTCTAGACAACACTTTACGGCGTAAAAAAAGGCTAAGTTTACTTGGAGTTGAGTCCGCGTAGAGCGATAAAGCATTTTTATTTTAGTTTGGTAGATTCACACGGTCCGCCGGTTTTGCTTTGATTTGTGCGAAAAGTTGGGACGAATGTAAACGCAAATGTTCCACGTACCACACATTAATGTGAGCACATGTTATTGTGGCCGCTTGGATACATGTGTTCTTGTACATTTGTTACAGTCATACGACTGTTTGATACGCCGACTATTTAATTAACTTTTGGAATGTGGGTCGCACTCATAGACATAGCTGGCTTATTAATTGGGACACAATTTATTTAAAAAAAATAAGAAAAAACATGGCAGTTATTAACGCCCGTGTTCTTCTTTCAAACGCTGACGACGCGACGCCAGGAAAATGAAAATATTTTTCCGTCGGTGTTCATTAATTTACTAATGATTTCGTTATCCGGTTTGGTCCTTGATGTCATGGTTTGTTTCTTTCTTCCGCTCTTTTTTTAACACCTAAGCTTAGTCACTGAAACCGAACAACCGAATACAGGAAAACGAACAAGCTTATATCTGTAGATATTTAATTGAGTTCTTTCTTTTTCATTCCTAAAACAAAATAATTTAATTAGACGCGATAATTACTCAAAGAACCACTTACAAAGTTGGCATCACCCTACGCAACGTTTACAGACTCATAAAATGTTCAATTACGCGTGCCGATGTAAACTGCCGAATATCTCTGTTCTCTATTACATTTAATCAAGTGCAACGTACGAGTCTCGGCCGTGTCGTACATACTTGTAAACGAGAACGCGCTCTAATTAGTCCCAACACGGCGATAAAGGCGGTAATGTGACAAATTAACGACTGTTCCTCTCACCGACTTTGATATTAAAAGCTTACGTTACACTCTGGTAGGGCTCATAAAATACCTACATGTTAAGACACTAATATGATTTGTTGCCAGCCTATTATAATTATGTGAAGGGTTAATTATTTTCTATTTGTTGGTTTTGATTACGGAATGACGCTTTTGTTGTCGACTGTTCATGTTTTGCGTTTGTAACGAAAATAAAGTGTTTCGCTATGCCTAGTGGATGCGAGTGTACTTAATCGAGCATCAATCACGTAGGGATTGCTTGATTTATTAATGCTATTGATTTTATTGGCGATTCGATCGGCGATGACTCAATGTAGGTGTATTGTGATTGTGCGGTACTCGAAGTAGATACCCTTCCTATTTATTACCATGAGATTTTGTGTTTATTCACTATTAAAAATATAATGAAATAGTTTCAAGGCAAACAGGTTGCTTTATCATTTATATACATAATTAAAAAGGTTCTAAAGAGATAGAAAATATTGTAAATCAAATAAGAAGTTTAGTTTACCTAGACTGAAAATCATGTTCCCGAAAATAAGTATAATCTATATCTACTTAAGTAACAAAAAAATATTTAATGAAGACAATTAAATTAAGTGCAGTGATGTATTGATGGTTATATTTTTTACAATTAAGTTATTAAAATGGTATATACAAATAACACAAATAAGTAACTCGTAGAGAAAAACAATTATTCAGCTCAACAATTTTATTTTACAGATGTAGAAGAATATTGAGAGACGGATTTGTAAAATATGGAGGCCATTAAAAGTTGCAGCAGATTTCGAAGAAGGCACGCAGATATGCTGAAATCCAGTCTTATTTTCGTTGTAGTTACACTGGCCTGTGTTAACTCGCAAGGTAAGGAACATTCTCTATTTCTGCTGTACATTTTTCATCTTTCAGTGATATTGTAGAATTGTATAGTTCCGATTTTTGAGGAGGCATCCATCAGGCTCCATAAGGCAAGCAAAACTTAAACAGGGAATTAAATTACGTGACAAACAGCATAGTTGATTTAATATTAAAATATGTTGGTTATAGAATGATTGCCCTAAAGTGCAAAGGGAACTACAACAGGTCAGTCAGGCAAATAATATAAAATCTTTATCGACTAAAGCATCAACACGGCATGTCACACTAAAAAAAACTGCAAAAAGAGTTCGTATTTCATTTCAATAGAGCAAAATTTCGTTTTAAAATAAAAAGAACGTCATACGTTCAAATTACGACACATTGAAATGACATAAGAGCGGCGGAAAAGTGGCGCCAAACTGCACTATTCACTGCACTTTGCTTCCAGCCGCAGCTATTCAACTTTTCTCGTAATTTCAACAAGCGTCTCACTTGGAATTCGATCAGTAAATACCCTTATCGCGTTTCTGGTATGAAGAGGAAATTATTAATAGCCCTTTACAACTATATTTTGCGTTGAGTGGCAGTACCAGTGTGTTATACGCTTTAAGTGATGTAGGTTACATTAAAGACATAGCTTTATAGAATATGATGCGATTATCCGGTTTAGCGACACTGTAATCATCTTAGAGCATTTTAAATGCTCTAAGGTAATCATAGGTCTGTACTGAATTATCCTTACCTACATAACAGTTTGTGTACACTATCCTCTAGAATAGAATAGTATACTCTTTATTACGCACACCAAACATTACAGGAAAAAAAGTTTTTAAGTCTTGTTTGTGTTCACGCTTTGTTTTCAGAAATGGCAGGAAAACAGCTATAAATCAAAGACTTGTTGTCTAAACATAGAATGCAGTCAGAGATAAATCTTAGCGTTTTTATTAATTACTACACGTGACTGCGGTTTGAACTATATTCCTTTAACTTGATTTTGGCCAATTTTCAATTTATCTCGTGATCATCAAAAGTCGAGATCCTCAAAACATATTTACGTCTAGTTACAAATCTTTAGGAAGCGTAGGGTATTCATATTTGACAGATAAACATCGTTACAGAAGTCAGTTCCCAAATACATAAACCAGAATAGCAACGTCCGAATCAAATTTGCTCGCGGTCCGTTCAAATATTTGTATTGGAAGCTCTGAGATCCGAGAGAGCGATAGTGTAGAACTGGCCTAGCTAAAGTAAGTTCTAGGTACGCTAGCTCTAGTATACTTCCTATAATTTGGTTCTAACAAAATCGGGCTCTAGGGGATTGGCTTATTAAACTGGTTTGCCGACAACTTTGTAAACATCTACTGCTTTCTCCCTGTTATTGAAAGTAATTACTTTCGTATTATGCGAAATATAGTCTACTGCATTATAGTTTTGGATTTAATTGGAATTAGTAACTTTAGTAACTTAAATACTTAGCTGCTAGCCGCAGCTTCGCCCGCGTGTAGCCAAATTCTTTTTCTTAAATAAGAACAGCCTTAGGTACTTCTTCTAACAACATCTATCTGCTAAAGTCTCGTCAAATCGGTCCAGTTGTTTCGGAGATTAACCGGAACAGACGGACAAAAATAAAAGAAAGATTTTATGTTAATGTATCGCATGTACAGACGCCAGAACATCAAGCTATCTGAAATTGTCAAATTTTCCCAATTGAAAATGAACCTTATGCTTTTGTTGTTTGTTGTAAGTTGAAAAACTATTAAAGAAATTTGACAGATTGGTGTAATTGGATTTGTGACTCTGTACCTACTTTCATGCGCATTTAGTAAAAAAATTTTTTTTTTGGCATTACAAAATAACAAGACACTTCAATGATATTTATTTGTACAGCTAACCTTATATGTTTGTATAACTAACCTACTTACCTTCTATTTTAAGTGTGTCTTTGCTTGCGCTAAAAACTATTATCAAAACTTGAAGGAAGTGGAAAAAGGATTATTAAATCTTTTAAAAGTAAATTACAAAAACAAAACATAATCAATTAATTTACAGCCAGTACTAATATCATAAATACAACCATTAAACAGCATGAGAACCACAATTCCCAGGTCATTACACAGCGCTGCTATTCATCCAATATCTAAATCGTGCAATAACAGGGAGTGATATGAATAAAAGCGGTCGTTAGAGGAAATAGATCAAAAGCTTTATACCGTCATCTGTAACTGTCGCAGCTACTTTATTGTGGTCTGGCACCAGCTGTTGTTCTCCAGCCGACTGATCCCTCGCCTATACAAATAACTTGGATGCTATAAAACACTCTATACGTTTCTAATTTTGTTCCAGACATAACAGCTTGCTGTGACAAAGCCGAGGGGACATGTCGCAGTGTATGTGACAAGGTAGGTAATCTCCATCATTTGACCGCATTTTCCTGTGTCGTAGAGCTGCATGTTAAGGCTCCGATCTAATCGATCACATTCTCCCATGTGCGCCGATGACCGTGTCATATTAGGCACGTTTCGCTTAGCCATGTAGTTATTCCTTCGGCAACACGAACACTGACATTCCACCCACTCCCTATCTACTCTCCGTCCTCAATCTTAATCGCAATCCACAAAGATTTCCAATCAAAGTTTTCACTGGAATGCTAAATTGACTAATTAAGTAGATTTATTGCTTCCCCCAAAACTTTTCGGTCGTCGTATATTTTTATCCGCGTCTGCCGAGGTCATTCAATATTTTGTTCAACATAATGGTATCGTATTGAAACCACAAAAGCAAGTCTTTGAAATCGTTGAGTTCCTTTTACAGTGTCCGTCCGCGTCTTTGATGTAACGTTTCATCTAAAAGAAATAAAGAATACGTTGACACCAGTCATCTATGAAATCATCTATAATTTCCTTGGTAGCGTGTCTTCCTGCGTTATTGAAATATTATGCTAGGAAATTATTCGAGTCGCCGCGTCGATCCTAATCAAGAATCGCGTCACAGCGCGGTCCGTTCCGAGAAAGCGCGTCGAGTGAATAAAAGTTAAATTATTAAAGCGCGTAAGAAGAGACGAACGCCGTGCACTAATACATTCGTATTTAATTCCGTCTTGTTAGGGAACACCGCGTGACGGCCGCTTCCTCCCCCGCGACACTGTTTGAATAAGTTACGCGCCACCATCGATACTTTGTTACATTCATAAACGTAGTCGATAGACTTTTATGAAATGCACTCATAAGATATTCAATATGATAGTGTAAAAGATACTTAAACATGCACATAACATTACTTTGTAACTCTAACTTAATTCGTAGAATAAAATAACGTATTCTGATCTTCATTTTCACGACTCGATAAAAATTGTTATCCTAATTGATAATCGATAGATAATGACGTTTCAACCCTACTCATCCGGTGATTTGGTACGTCACAACTCAGCGGGGTCGAGACGGAGACAATCTAAATAAAGTGGCTCCTCGTTATACCAGCTATTAAACGTACTTAACCCCTTGTTAAGGGCTTTTAACAATTAATTGAGCCGATATGAAACCATATGCTGTCTATGAATAGAAAAATAATTAAGGGACAAATAGATCAGTCTGTAATTTAAGGTAAATGGAAATGATATTGTTTACCTCGTGTAGGAATGTAATTGGTGGTGGATGACAAGGCAGTGTTGTTCGACGTACCTAATAGCTTAATGACAGAGTCAGCCATTTTGCCGTGGGGGTGGACAGGACAGGGTAATGACATCAAATGTAGCCGGAATAAAGCTATGCAGTATTTCATGGGGTTTTTCCCAATTCCCTGAAACAGCACTATTAACTTTAATGTTATGAACCTATAAACTTTTATGTAAATAGCGCGGCTGTCTGTTGACAATGAAAGGGATTTTATTAGGTGCAAAGAAGTTGACGGAATTTATGGATGCATTCAATTAACTCTTGAAATGTTAGGTTGTTCTTTTCGTGTTAGTTTAAAATACCAACGGATTCTAAAAAAAGAAATCTCTGAAATTGAAGGAAACGGGGTACTCTTGAAAATAAGATTTAGGTATATCTTTGGAAATCCTCACGATTATTTATAGTGACTTACCATCCGGTGTCTACAGGATATCACTATTAGGCTGCGTACCCACCAGAGATGTGCGAGGAAAGAGTCCACCGCTAGGATCACTTCATTATCATAGCTTGAGCTAAGCTAGTGTTGTTATTGGTTAGTTTTACGCACATTCGCCGCTACGCATCCTCGCACATCTCTGGTGGAAACGCATCCTTTTAAGGTGAAAGCTACAAGATAGCCCGAAATTCAGCTTGTACATTATGCTGATCAAAATATGATTCATGGCCGTTAGGACCCGGGGCACATTGGCGGCACGACACGGCAAGCGATTTTTATGCGACAAATTAAAATAATATAACGTAATTGTGTGACAATAAGGTTTAAATTTCAATGATGACGCCAAAGGACGTCGCAGCTTTTCATTTCTTTCGTCTGTCTTTCTCAGTAGGAGCCCAGAGTTTGGATTTGTGCCCGGTTGTTGGCAATAGGCTCGCCCCCTATTACATGGGACTGAAACAAAACTGGCGTAAACCTTTCGGGGATTACGGGCATGATGTGATGTTTATATTTAAATCATCAGTAGAGAGTACTTTATTGAATGACTATTTCATGAAATGAAATTCAATTAACCCCTCAAATGTCGGATGAACCTCATAGGTTCATAAGAAAAATTCTCTCGAAACGACAATAAATATAACCGTATAAATCGTTGGGCTATTATAAGCAAACGGCTTCTAAAAGGCGAACATCGAATGGGTTTATGAATTTCGTGGCATTGTACGCAATTCTTACTTATGTGCCGATGAGTTTAATTGGTTTGAATTAAATACAACTTACAAAAAACTAATTTACATTTCGATTTCGAAGAAATTATAAATGTTGAGGGTTGCCTCAAGGCATCCCCTTATGAGACATAAACAACAAATTATTCTCAATATATGTAGGGTTTAACAAGACGTTACAATCTCATAAATTAATGTGGAATTTGGAGCTTGGCAGTGATGAATCTAGCGAGCGTCAGTGCTCGCGACATACAATGAGCATAGCAAAACATACTGCTGATGCTCGAATTATAACTAATACCTTTGTTATCAACGAGCTGCGTGGTATGTACTATATCATCTGCCTAGCCTTTTTCTAACTATGTTGGGGTCGGCTGCCAGTCTAACCGGAGGCAGCGGAATACTAGTATTGTACATGGAGCGCCTGCCTATCTGACCTCCACAACCCAGTAACTGGGCAATACGATACTCCTTGGTAAGACTGGCTGTCAGATTTTCAGGCTTCTGACGACCGTATCGACTGTCAAAGATGCACAAATGACAGCCGGGACCAATGGCTTAACGTGCTTTCCGAGGCAAGGCGGAGTCTTGGTATGTAAAGATGGTCATCCATCCACGGCCAACCCCGGCAAGCGTAGCTTAACCTGACGGATCGACCTGTGCGGCTGTTAGTACTTAGCCACGAGCTCCTCCATGTACTAGATATGTTGCAAAATTCCATAGAATAGATCTATGGAATTTTGCAACATATACTCCAATTTTTTTTTTTTTTTAAAGTAGGTACAGGCGCCAGCACATCAAGCTATCCCTAACTGTCAAATTTTCTCAATTATAAATGAACCTTATGTCTTTGCAATAAAGTTCAAATACTATCAAATAAATTTGACAGATTGTGGTAACTTGATGTGCTGGCCTCTGTACTTCATAGCAAAAGGGTTGTCTGTGGACTGTGGCAATAACAAAACCGTTGTATTCTAAAACATGGAATGTAACTTTGTCCTTTATGTTGTGTGTGACAACCCTATCAGCGTTATGTTTACTCGGCCAGTGAACAAGCGAGTTTATTAGATACACGATGCGCAATCTTGTACTTGTTACTGTTAGTATTCATTGAAACTGATGTTGTTTATCACATGACTTGTACGTGGTCCATTGACCGAATGAAAAATACATTTTATTAATATTTTCAGCTGTGAATAGCTTTGCGTGGAACAGTTTCAGGCGACTAGATCAAAGTGATCGGCTTCTTTGATTCGCGCTGCGAATGGCCCAGGTTGTCACGAGAGTTTTTAAATATGTTTGTACACCATAAATATTTTGACGACGACATGCGCGAAAATGAGAATGAAACGGAAAATTAATTTATTACCGACATAAAACTGTCACCAAGTTGTCGGTCCTGGATTACGTTATTGTGAATTGATGGTAAGGGCATATGGAGTCACACAGGCGACAAATGTGTTAAAAGGACTTGTTTTCCGTAATGGTGTTATGGGAATATGTCATCTTCACATTGCCCCATTGTCCATTTTATTGTGTAAGTAATATGTTTTTTTTGAGGGTGCGAAATCATCAAATAACCCCTCCCGCTTTGAGTGGAGCGGAAGGTAGTGTCGGACTCTTACTTACTTAATCCCATCCATGTTCCTTCCGTAGGCCTTTATGTTCTAGGGTAGTGGTAACTTTCGGACAATCCCGCTTACCTTAGATCCCTGATGTACTGGCCTTTCTTTACGATATTAACTGCCCGATTAGCATTAATATTCAACAAAGTTGTGCTTGGATATTCACGACCACCAGAGGCGAAACTACAATAAGGGGTTAGCCGAAGGTAAAAATGTTCTGTTCTCATTAACTCTAGATAACGTCAAAATGAGTAAATACAAACTTTATAGCAATTTCATAATATTACTTAATTTAAGGCCAAGTAACATAATCAAAAGCCGCTATCAAAAAACAAACAGAATTATCAATGTTGTACAGAAATAAACAGGCCTAAGTGATAGGAATCGGGTTGTATAAAGGCTACGCCCCTGACGATCACTCATGTCGAAGTCACCTCGTCCACACATTTACATGGTGTATGGGGACTGGGATGCACGTGACGTTTCGTTACAATCACGCCGCGGTCCTGTCGTATCGGGAATTTGTTAAGCGTAATAAGGATGCCGAGGCCCGGCTGAGGCCGATTCTATTGGACGCCGAGCACGTAGGTACCCTCAACGTTAGTGGCGTTTACCCGACATTCTCGTTGGCTCGAATAATTTGTAACAGATGTCCACAGTCCAAATAAATGTATATTTCTTTGGAAAGTACAGTAATAAAACTATCCTGAATTCCCATTGAAAACAGAACAGTATGGGAACTTGTTAAAGTATACGATGATTTGAATCCTAAACAAAACAAACCAATTATTTTTTATTAACAATTAACAAGCCCGTATGACTAATGATGTTTCCAGAATTAGTTACCAAGCGCTGTCGTAAACTTGAACCCTTAACTGCCAACCTAAAAATGATTATGACATGCAATAAATTACGAAATAAAGTCTGAAAGTAATATCATAATCCGTCGCGCATTCCCCTTCAACTTGAAAGTTGCGAATACAAACAAACAAATACGTCCGATGGTTCAAAGCGGGTGAAAATAGACTCGTCTGAAATCCTTTCATGTCTGTCCGTCCGTCCCACGTCCGCGACACTGCGACTCTTGGAATACGATATGTAATATCTTATTAAAATTGACACTAGGAACATTTGAGCTCCTAAAGAGAGGTAGTCAGTCAGCAGCAGCAATTAAATCAATATTTTCGTCATCTTGGCGAAAAACTTATTCCTCATTTCAGCGAAATTCTCTTCGAAATCATAACTTCAAACACGGGACCTATAACTACCTGCAATTATATTATTTAGTTCACGATTTCGTAGCACGGCCGGTTTTCCAATTAAAACTATGAGAAATAGGGAAACTTATTTTCTGCGACAATTCCATTTTAAAATCTGTTAGTCGTCTGACACGACTGTGGAATTGCGACAGGGAACAAATTCGTGCCATCAGTATCAAAAATAAGTTGTTCATTATATTCATTATTAAGAGCATTCCACTGAAGAGGTTTTTTTGCGTCTTGTAGATATTATTCTGCGTAGAACAAATTCTGTACCGACTCTAGGAAAACAGGATGGTCTGCGAATATGGAACTCAATAAAGATCTCGAACCTACCGCATTATTGTTGTATCAGACAAGAGCATCTCCGGGGGAGGATGGGAGAGGAAGGGGAATGTCACCAGCTCGTTAATCACTGCTGTCGCCGCTCTCGTGACGTCTCCAACGTTTTAGCCAAACTTTATTGCTTCTCCGACAAAAGAGTTTAGTGAAAAAGACACACGTTCCACGTCGTAAATGTCCTCTGTTTTAAAATAAGAATTCACAAATAAAACATCAACATTACTGTCTACATCTTCGCCTTGCTTGGATATTTTAATAACAAACGGAAAATTCTTCAGTTCGAATATTGTGTTTACGAACGTCTTGGTAGAAAACCACTGATAGTTGACGCGTTTGAAATACTCGATTCAAAGTCTGTTATTTCCAAAGGAACCGTGTAGGCTGGTATGTAAATCAAGCCATAGGAATGGCATCAAAACTTTACAAAGAAACATCAAAGCTGTGTCGGTGCCGCCATTTTGATTCCGTCCTTTGATTACTGGCCGAGTTTGTCCCGGGTTTGCTATTTTGGTGCTGTTTGTTGTAGCGTGACGCTGATAAATTGGAACAATATGAAACAAAAATGTTCGGAATACTCTGAACGATTTTGTTCATGTTGAACATGGTTGAGCAATTGAAACATACATACGTGTCAGGGCAATTGCATTCGTGACAGCCCTGGGCACATCAGTAGCCGGTCGACACGCGCCGTCGGCTTCCCCGTGGCAATCATTACAGGCGGGTAGTTGCTAAACTATTTAGGGCGTCGTTCAGAGTACACTGCGTCGTTTTATTATGTCAACTGAAAACCCTTTGTGTTTTAATTAGCCCCGAAATGGTACTCGAGATCTTTATTGGGTGTTGCGGTGTTTTAAGATATCATTCGCTGGCAGTTGATTTATTGGCATATTAAATTGATCTATTGATGTGGAGTTTATTGAAGTGGTGACGAGTGATGTTGAAGATGTCGTTTGCTCTTTTATTATTAGAGTTTTGGACTGTATCTTTAACGATCTGCGACTGATTATAATTATCTTCTCTGCTCGCCGTGTCTTTAATTATATTCTGCATCGAATATTCACCCCTGTGTACGTTTGCTTAAACAATCAAGGCTCAATCACTGTCTTTGACACCTGGTGTTTACCTGCGCTGGGCCGTAAGGTAATTCACACATCACAGGTGTTCTTATCTACCGCCGTTCTCAGGACATTACACGCAATTCTACTACAATTCACTGTGAGTTTCCTGCTCTATATTTCCCACGAAGCTCAATATTTCTCATGAAATAAGGGGACGATTTGTGAAATCATCACATATCGCCTTTTCAGGTCTGGTCGAAAAAGCATTTTTTATCAGCCAAGCTAATGAACTCTAACTCTAATAAAGTCGATAGGTACTCCGCCTTATTTAATTGACTTTGTTCTGAGGAAAGTTCCAGTAGGACATTGTGGATTAATTAAAGATATATCTCGACAGTATACTGCGTTAAAGTGTCGCTTGAATCCGTTAATTATTTTCAGAAAAATGCTGGTTAAGTGTTGAAAGCATTTGTGTATTTATCTTTAGGAAAACGCACATGAAAAAGAAGAGAGAATTGAATGAAACTGAAATTAGACTTGCTGATTAACAATAAAATAGGTAATCCATAGGCATTCCATTACATGCAGGAAAAAAGTTTAGTTATAATTCAGCTTGAACGCAAAATACCTGATAATTTACAAGTTCTACAAAGTTAATGAACACATAAATCGCGTAGTAATCAACTCTCACCAATCGAAAACGAGCTGGGTAACGCGCGAATTCACCGCAAAATGCACTGGAGAGCAGTTAAATATTATTAGAGCCACTATTATTACGTTGTATATGCAGAATGGTTGCCGTGCGTGCGTTCCGAATTCTAATAGATTCATTGTCTTCGCGGTACCTTGAATGGTGCTATTTGTCACAAAACTAAGGTCGAGAACCTCACTGTTATCAACTCTTCATCGCAAATCATGTGAACCGCTACCGGACTTCTTATGAATGCTGATCGTCAGATATTTGTGGATAGTGAGCAAACTGGCAGCCTACAAAGTACACGGCGAAGTGAAAGGTGACAACTCCTCCTGTTTCCCAGATATTTATTTGATTTATGGTCTGATGCAACACTATCATGGCCGCAAGATACCGATGAGTTGTGTTGGCAGAGTTGTCTTCCAAGCTTGGATACAAAACAGACAAACTTAATTGTTTTTCGCGCCGAGGTGACAGACGATTTATGGTCACAATATAACCGCTTATGAACGATTACGGCAAGACTAATAAAAGTAGACTTAGACGATTGGATGATTTTATACTCTTGATTATAATAGAAGGGGTATAAATTATCATAAAATACTAATACAGAAACAGTAAAACATTCAACGTCTCCATTTTAGCTGCATATCAAATGAATCACATTTAACTTTTTTATAGTTAAAGTAAACATTTCCAGGAAGTAAAGTGATGATTGAATACTTGCATAAAACTAACATTCCGACCACGTATATCACAGGACGTGTTAACTGTCATGGCGTCAATGCCAGCGCAATGATGTCAACCACATCCGATTGTCCCCATGCTAATACCATGGGAGACCACCTTCGTATCATTGTGATGCAACTGAGAATTTTTATTCTCAACCACCATTGACAAATTTTAATGTTTGTTGCGGATTGAATATTAACATATTTTTTTTTGGACGGGATTTCTGTTATTTTTTATTTTTTTTGTGGATCAGACGCTTGTCTGTCGTCTGCGTTTCCGCAGACATATTTCGGTCCCTGTTATTCGGAAGCCTGGCATTATTGTCGTATGACGCCATCTTGCGATTAATTCTCTTAATTTGTACTGTTTGCTCTTGGCATGCGAGTGGGAACTGTAATATATCTGGCTTAGACTGACTTTCAAGAATTTGTCTTTGATCAGTGTGTGATCGACAAGTTCAATTGTAGTTGTAATTGGACGCATACTTAGTTCACCTTCTTGCAAAGAAAAGTAAGCCTTATTATCATCACCATCAGCATCGCAGCCAGTAATAAGCCATTGCTGGGTACCTATAGGACTCCTTTGTTTTCTGCCAGTTTTTTCAATTTCGTAAAGCTGATTTTTGTTAGTGATTCCGTTCCGTCCCATTCCTAGATAGAGCCAGAACATTTTACATGTTGGTCTCAGTATTGTTAGAAATGAATACTAACTAAAAGTTCCCGTGTCTATTCTACGAGCGTTTAATTGTGTCTGTCGCATTAGGAAGTTATATCGGAGTACGCGGTGGATGCTGCCAACACTCATAGTATGCCGGTTAGAAGTTGTCTACCGACTTTGTCGTGACTCACGCCGACTAAACGATCTACACTTAAAAATAACGTCACGTTTGTACTTTTAAATTAATGAATATGCACGCAAACGATAATTACTCTAAGGTATTGAAACAAAACTTGGTATGAAAAAATATTCCTATTCACATTATTCGCGTGAAATGAGAATAAACTGCTCCAAACGAATTGTAGGATGAACCTCAAAGAGCTTAAATTCTTAAGTGGGCGTTTAAATTATGAAATCGCTGACGGTGAGAAGGAAGGGCGCTTAATTTGAATTGGCATAGTAATGAGTTAGAACAGGAATTCATTAATGAAGCAATGCAATCCTTTCTGCTTATTTCACGAGAGCTACGCAGTCTGGGTACTGATGATATATAAAATAAAATATGACATTAACATTCAGCTTGATGTTGAATACCAATTTGCAGTTCGTCGATTGTCGGAGTATGAACCGTGATTGCAGATTGTGTAGGTTGAATTAGTCTTGTTGGCACCATCTGATTTGTATACAATGATCATTGTTCCGACACTTCACGTGCGAGTCTTGATGCCCATAGTGTGCTCATAGGCTAATCGATGACATTATTCGATACCTCGGGGCTTTCAAGACCTAAGGGACTTTAACGTTAATGTCTTACACGCCCTTTGAGTTCAAAGGTATCATTATGATTTAGTATCACAACTTAATATTTACTCTGTGATCTTACTGAGACAGCTTAATAGCTGAGAAAAAAATATGCCTACCGTTTTTATGGTTGTGTCTTCGTGTTCGTATTTTTAAACACTCTCCGCCTTTGCTTTTCGTCACTAAGGAAAATATCGTAAATTATGCACTCGAAATTGTCAGCATAGACGATTAACTTCTAAATGATGGCTGTTTCTTTTTTGCAGAACTGTGTCGCATAATAATTATTGTTATTTCGTCCCTAATGTTCTTTACGATTGTGTTCTTAAAAAAATATTGTGGTTATATTAACAAAATTGTTTTAAAAGACTGCTGCTTTGTCAAGGGTATTTTAAACTTTGTTGTCTTGAATTGTTGTTGTTCTTTAGGAAATAAATGAGAGCGTTTAATAAATTCTGACAATATTAAACTTTCATTACTTTGTGTAACATTGAAAGTTTGCCGAACTTTTAACAATCTTGCCTCCTGAGTCTTCTGACCTTTCATGAACTCGCAGTACTTAGAAGTTGTTCTATTAGTAAAAAATAATTAAACACTCCTTATCAGCAGCCAGACATCGTGTGTGTTTTTGTTTGTGTGCTCACCTCTACAACAGCTACTGATAACCCTGTAGCGCCCTCTGGGAGATAAAGCGACCCACCAGATGCACATCTCACTTATTTATGCATGTTACTGTGATTTCGTAAGCATCGTAGGGTTATCTAATAAATGTGATTGCTTCCATAAATTTTGACATAACATTAAGATATGTTTTCTTCGAATTAAGTGGACGAATAGTGCTGTTTGTTGATGTGTCAAAATGAGAATTGATGGCATAACGGAATGGACATTATTTAACCCACGTGTTGCATGTTTTTGTAGAGATTATTTATGAAAGCAACATTAACGTAACATCGTACAACTAATCTTAAAAATGAATGCGAGTGAAAATAACTTTGATGTTTAACACAATCTAAACACCCATCTGTCATGGTGACCTAACAAAAACAAATGTTTCTTTAACAAAATATGTTAAAGTTATATAAGAATGCCATGATTATTTGACATCAATTATTATTTGAGTAATTAAAAACAAACATAAGCAATGAACTTCAACTTAACAAGATAAAATGCAATGAACAAATCTATTGCCCGCTGCCCAAACTCTTAATTAATAAAAGCAGCGAGACACATCTAAATTGATAACGTCGTAACTGGATATTTTAAAAGGGACGTGGTACGACAGTCGTATGCTTGTGGTGTTGAGCAATGTGTAGCGATGTGTCCGGACATCAATTAATATCATCAAGCGGGTGGAATTCGTGCGAACACAAAACAAGGTTTTACAGAAAATCTACTTAGCACAAACTCAAACCCAAAGCATTTATTTCAAATAAACCAATTACAGGCACTTTTGAATTGTCAAGGGGTCGGTCAGTCAGAAAGATGAAGCTAGTTGCCCATTCCAAAGCAGTTGGTACCTATGGAGAAGAACGGGCAAGAAACTCCATGGATTATGAAATCTGGATTATGACAAAAAGTTGTGGATTTGGTGAAGTTAATGTAAAGGCTTGATTTAAATAAACCGAATAGGTACTTTTGATTGCATTTACTATTATTATTTAAGACGTCTGATAGGACAATAAGTACTTTATTAAATGACACTTAAATTATTATATTTTTTTTTACATTCTTGTGTCACTGACACAAGCTGCTACTGACTGAGAGCACAGTGTCATGCTCGCATCATTACATCTTATCATTACATTACAACTTATTCTAAGCTGGCTTAAAGGGGAGTGCAGTCCGAAAATGAAACGAAAAGATGATTTTGGAAATCCTTGCTCTTCGTCTTGACCGTAGTAATCGTATCATAGTATAGTCATACTTTACAAGCTGGTTGGCAACGACAAGCCAACTCCTTCAAGTTATACTGGATTTTATCCTGAGGATCAAAATGGCAGCGGCTGCATTTAGCAACTACACATCTTAACAACTCGCTGAACTTTTGGTAAACGAATTTTCCGATGAAACTGAACGACCGATCCCGAATATAATGACTAAATCAGATAATATTGAAAGCACTTCCAGATTGAGCTTTCTGCACTTTCTTATGCCCTGGTACTACGTCCTAACCGTAGGGAACACGTGTTTATTTACCACTAACATGCTCCCCAGCAGTTGCGCAACTTTTATTACATGTTATTCGGCGTTAGTATTCAATGTTGTAATTACGAGGATGTGGATATTTTGCGTGATGCTGTATTTTTATGTAACCTATTGCGTGTGAGAAAAGCGCATATACCTATAGTTTTTTTTTAAATAAATTAAGAAAAAGAAACAATATATAAACAGGAACATCACAAAAACTTCAAAAGGTTTGTCCAAATGTTGAAACACTTTTAAGCACTATAAATACTTACTAACGGAATATCATTATTTATGACCAAAACACGGTTTATAATACATTATGAGGTAGTTAGTTAGTAAATAAAAACTAAGCAAGTAGTATAAAAGCGACGTCAAATGTTGCGAGTGTAGTATAATATAAGATTAATTGAATTAGCATTTTTATTGCTCTTACGTAATATCATAAAATGTGGATACATTCATAACAAAAAAGAAAAGATTTTGTAAATTTATTCAGAATTAAAATGAAATTCACATAAATATTAACTATAAATAATTTCGATTAATAAAAATAACAATTGAATAAGATTTTGTTTGTCGATAATTTCTGAACTCTGAGCATCCGTTTCCTTTAATATGTATTTTTGCTACGCCCGATACAGCCTGTCCCTTGCTGTCCTCCCCCAGAGACGCTCTAAGCCGAGGTCCGTACCCCACAGGGGGTGCCCTTAGCGTGTAGTCGCTACGTTGTAAGTTTTTAATAAGCCCTGGCTGCAATTTCATTGTGGCATCCACAGGTAAGCGAGCCTTTCGTAGAGCTGCGAACGCCATTAAAAAAAAATTGTATTTTTATTTGTAATTGCAAGAATTATGTTTGTTTCAGATGTCTTTAGTGGAGATAGCGTCAAACACGTCCACGTTTGAACAATGGGTACCAAATATCTACAGATTTTGTACACCGCGATTGGTAAGTATGCACACTGTACAGTTTGAAAAGATATTTGTATAAGAATTTTTGAATTTATGGTAGTCGTTGCTTAAGAGCTTGTAATTATTATCCACAAATCTGCAAAAACAAATCATACCTACTTATTAATATTTGTGTTTACATACTTGCGTGTTAAGTTCGAAATTGGTTATTTTCAGGTTTTACATCACCTTTACTCATTTGTTTTTACTTTCGTTTGGTCTATTATAAGTAAATCTCCTACTGCTACATACGGCAGTTAGTACATGCGTAACAGTTTATGATTACGGTGTACATACGTAGCATATTCATCAACAAACGTTACTGCTTACTCTCCTGAGTACAAACTCCTGTGCTCTCTCCAACAACCACACGATGACGCCAAACCACATCAAAGCACTCACCAAAAACATTAGCCCATGAATAAACGTAGCATCAAGTGGGATCGTAGGCGTAAGGCGATACGATCCATTCAGACAATCACAGTTTTAACCGCCATTGAACTCACTCTCTGAAATAAATCTTCATTCATTTTTGTCAATAAACCGCCTATCAGTATTGTATTGTAATTGGGGTGGGTATAGAGTTTCCTGGTCCTCACAATGCAGTACTCCATGTATAGAGTTACTACAAACAATGGCGGACAAGAAAAGCAAAGATAAAAGACGTAATTTGATTTACAAATGATAGGTTGTATGGGTATTCCTGTGGTTATACGTACTCAGATGTTTTCGTTTTTTGTTCTAGATTGAATTTTGGATATGCATGAACAAGACAATTCAAGGTAATATTTCTTTATTTCTTGAAATTATGTTCCGAATCAAATACTTAGATTCCACATATACTTTGCCCTCGACCATAAATAGCACATTCCTCTTACTTATGCTTAAACTCCTCAAAGCTATGTTGCTATCAAAGCCTTGCTTCTGTCACTGTTTTCCACAAAATACTTAGATAGTCATCCCATTATAATTTCAAATTCCATTTTCAAGCAGAAGTGGTGTCCGGCTCCGGTTGGTGGGGCCGCGCGTGTTGCTCATTGGGCCGGCTGACTTCATGTCGGCACGCATGCGCGATGGCTGCCAACGAGAGCGCGCTGGTCGGCGCTGGCGCATGCCGTAGATCTGATGAGATTGCCTTTTTTGACTGTGTGCAAAGGCAAGAGGAGGCTCAAAATTGCTGTTGTGAGTATTGATGACACTTACAATAGATGGATGATCAGAGTGAAATGTCGTGACTGGATTGATTTGCGTCTTTCGGATTTACTTACCAACAACTTCTTATTCCATTTAACCCATTGGATGTTCTCCTATTAGAAGCCGTTTGCTTAAGAGTTCAGCGATTTATACGGTTATATTTACGGTCGTTTCGAGAGAATTTTTCTTATGAACCTATGAGGTTCATACGACATTTGAGGGCTTACAAGTTATTGCAACCAGAAATCCAACTATCATTCTAGTCAGGCAGTGACTTTATATTATGTATTAAAAAAAAAGTCAATATAATGCCAAAGAAAGCCATGAACAAGTCATTCGTTGATGAACTTGAATAATATTTTATTTTGCAGAGGTTTTCCAAATAATACATTATGTTCTTCCGTCTTCCCGCAGCGCAGACGCAATCCATGACATGTCACGAAGAGTGTCAGAAAGCGCTATGGCGTCTCGGTCAGTCGCGCGTCGATGTGCAGGCCAGAGCTAACGCGTTACAGTCCTGTGAAGAGTCCCCTGATCTCATGAGGTGCCTGAGGGACCTCACAGATTCTGTCGTTTCTACGGATACTACTAAATGTAGGTAACATTGAATACATTTTAATATTTACTTTTTCTACTGGGATTCAGCTGCATCCGGTTAGGCTAGAAGCCGAGCCCAACGTAGTTGGGAATAGGCTAGGCAGATTGATTGACTTTTTTTGCTAAAATGCGCAATGCATAATTATCGTCAACACACTTAAGCCTTGCTAATGAATCACTCCGTCTTGGTGAGAACAGTTTGGAAATCCGGTCGGCAGTTTTTGAGTTTATCGCGTTCAGACAGACAGACAAACAGACAGTCAGACGCGGTGGAGGGATTAGTTTTATAATATGTAGTAATTTTCGAAGTATTCATTCTGATCCAGATCTGTCTTGCTGTCGAGAATCAAACAAGCAAGAATGCCAGCCAACTTGCGAGCGTGTCCTTCGGAGTAAAGGCGTGTTGCAGGAAATTGTGGAGGCTCTAGAAGTGGACTGTGGAGCCCCCTTCATACTCGACGGCTTCTGGCAATGCTTCCTGAAGAAAGACGCGCCTCCCGAACCCAAGGATCTGATCCCGCATGATATTGCTAAGCTGCATTGCTGCCAAAAGGTGAGGCTACGATAATTTTGATCAGACAGGATTTGCAGGTAGACCTATAAGACCTACAACCTATAACTTTTGTAAAGCGCCTATATTTCGTGTGATGGACGAGATATAAGGAGACCTTTAATGTGCTAGACGTTATATTAAAAAAAAAGATGTCTGTCATGACAGCAGGATTATCTGAAAGGGTTACCGCTGCCCCGGAACACAGGGATAAGGAAGGAACATGGGTGGGTTTTAATCATTGAAAGTTTGACACTCACTTCACTCCACACAGAATGGGAGAGGAGTCATTTGATGATTTTCCATCCTTAAAAAAAGTTCTTGTTTCAATTCATTAAATCAACAATATTATCGAACTTTTTTTTAGCTCCATTCGCTTTTTTTGAGCCTTCCAATCCATATTTTCTAGTGTTTCGAACATCACGTGCTCTTGATCCACTAGGGATCAAACTTACGTCGCCTTCGCAAAATTCTCCAACTAACTTCAGATTTCTTTAGCAAACGAAGTGTATTATGTGCGAAAGAAGTATTGCCGAAAGTAAATACAACGTAAACTTTATTTCAGGCAGTGACAATAAACTGTCGAAGATTATGTTTCGAGACGTTCAACTCTGGTTGGCAAACTAACTGGCAGAAGTTTTACTCGGAATGTTTGGGCGATCCCCAAGAGGTCACGCTCTCGGAGTGTATGGACGATGGTAAGTACGTTTTTTTGGAATCTGAAATAAATACAATATTTGGGAACAAAGTTTTGTTTTTAAAATGTCCGAGGAGTTTCTTGTCTGTTTTTCTCCATAGGCTTTGGAATGGGCAACTAGCTTCATCTTTCTGACTGGCCGAGCTTTTGACAATTCTAAACAAGGTTCTTGTTTCTTTGAAACAAATGATTTGAGTTTGATTACCAATCTTAAACCGTATAGGCATTAAAAGCTGTGGAATAGAGTTATTTATTTTATCGACCCTAAAGCCTTTGTGATTTAACCCGACATAAGAAATTTATTACCTGAGATTCCATCCATTGCCTAAGCGTATGCAGTGTTAGATTAAACGTGGGACATACTTTGAGGGCTACTAATGAAAATGAACAACTCGGACTATGGCCATATGGGACCAAACCTGAAAACATAGAAAAAAATTAGCAGTTCAATACATGTTCGCATAATTCTCCAAAACGTATGGAATAACTGATTTTTTTTTATTTTCAGACTGTTGGTCCCATAGTCAAAGTTGTTCCTTTTTATGAGTACCCCTGAAAGTATGTCTCTCGTTTAACCAAACACACTGTATGTTCAAACAGATATTGCAAGCATTATGCAATGCCGGATAAACGGGATTGTCCGAAAGGGTTACCGCTACCCAAACTCAAACTCAAAGTATTTATTTCAAATAAACCAATTACAGGCACTTTTGAATTGTCAAGGTGTCGGTCAGTCAGAGAGATGAAGCTAGTTGCCCATTCCAAAGCAGTAGGTACCTATGGAGAAGAACGGGCAAGAAACTCCATGGACACTCTTTTAAACAAAATATGGTTACAAAATATTGGTTACATAGTTCATATTAATATTACACATTTGAGAACGATGCAGAACGTTAAAAGCATCCGATATAAAATTTGTAAAAACTATTTTAGGTTTTAGTCAGTAAGAGTCTGACACTCCCTTCCGCTCCACCCAGACTGAAATAAGTCATTGGATGATTTCCCACACACAAAAAAAAAGCATTATGCAATAACATTGTTGCAAGACCTTAATACCATCTCTGATCTATCCAGCACACTGCATGTCCTCCATATTTCCTATTCACACACATGCCGCAGCTAGAAAAACATGCTAAATTGCTCGCATCCATATTAATGTGGCATTCCCGCGCCTTGATGAGACGATGCGTCCACCATGCAGATTAGGACCCCTGACTAGAATACGCCTTTCTGATTACCTCAGCTCTTTAGCGGTAACTGTTTATGTAGTTTACCGATTCTTTGTATTTTAGACAGGCGTTAGATTTGTAATAATGACATCATCAGTTCAGAAATCTCTCTATCCTTCTTATACTTCTGACTAAAGGTCACAGCGTGTCACAGAGTGACAGACTCTTACTGAAAAAACCCAACCTTGTTTGGTTAAGTAGCCCATGTAAGTCCCGGTTAAGTAGCCCCTACGGTTTAAGAGGGATTGTCCGAAAGGGTTACCGCTACCCCGGATCATCAAGGGCTAAGAAAGGAACATAGATGGGTTTTAGTCAGTAAAAGTCTGACACTCCCTTCTGCTCCACCCAGAGCGAGAGAACTCATTGGATGATTTCTTACCCTCAAAAAAAAAGCCCCCACGGTTGTCATGTCAGCTTAACTACAGAAGTATCGGTGTTAATTTCCCTTTTTATTTCAATTCCCAGTGGACGCGCCATGTTCCCTCGGTTGCGCTGGTCTTACCTACTGCAGTCAGCTGAACAGTCGTCCGACCACTCTGTTCAGATCGTGTACTGCGCAGGCGGACCTCGAGGCACATCTAGCAGTCGCCGAGCAGAAGGGAAGTGGGTAAGATTCCCGTAGCAATATCAATTTAGGAAAGACTAGCTGCTGCCCGCGGCTGTGCCCTTGTGGACCCTAATACTTTTCTAAAATAATAGCCTAAGTTACTTATAACATCAGCTATCGGTCAGTGAAAGTCCTGCCAAAATGTGTTTGGGAGACTAGCCGCAACAAACAAACAGACAGACAAGAATTTCTAATTGTTTTTTGTTGTAAGTTATATCTTATGCATTTAGTAAAAAACTGAGATTTTGTCATTAAAAATTCAATTCGAATTAACTTACGTTGAAGTAACGCGTTCGTGCTCAGAGCGTCTAATCATCAAAAATCATGAAAATCTTTTGTATGACATAGAAAATAAGGAACGTATTTGTATGTCACAGAGTTTTGATCATATCTGGTATGGAGTTGCCTTTGAAGAATTCAACACAATGTCCCATCGATATTTGGAAGAGCGTCGCCTGCGCATTACACGTCAAACCCTGCACTGCCAAGGTGAGTGAATTAGTTATAGGAATTAGGAAGCCTAACTTCAAAGCTTTATAAAGTGAACGAGGACTTGGGTCGCGTATGAGTGTTGAGAACATTCGCTGGTTAGATTTAAGAGCCTGAACTTTCATGTATACAAATTTTGTTCTCGTCAAATATCTCAAAAACTAGACATCTTAGGAAAAAAAATTAAATGTTTTCATTATAATACCCCTCAGATGTTTGTCTGCACAGATGGCTTTTTATTGACCTCGACCTTGACCGGTGTCAAAAATTGTTGAACTTACTAACGCTTACAGTTTGCGTTAGTAAGTTCAACAATTTTTGACGAAAGTCGCTGGTTTCATTCTTGCAGTAAATTAACCACCTATAATATGTTGATGTTGTAGTCCCTTTCTCACCTCCGCAGGGCCACAGCAGCCTGCTGTGCGCGGAGGAGTGCGCCAGCCTGGTGTCGTCGTGCGTGGAGTGGGCCCGCGCGCCGCCCACGCTCACGGCGCGCGCGCTGTGTGCGCGGCTGACACCGACAGACCCCAGCGCGCCCTGCGTACCTCTCCATCAGTTCATGTCTCCTAGTAAGTCCTTAAAAAACTACTACGAATATCTCTTATTTTTTTTTCCGATTTTCAGTGGTTTCCACAGTCTTTTCGAAGGACTCGTGGCTACTTAGTAGTGGTATAAGTAAGAGGTGCACGGAATGTGTAGCGGCATCGGCATCAATATTAACAAGCTACGCGTCACACTGATGCCACTCAAAATCCTACATCGCGCAAGCAAAGTTTATCGTGCGACTAGCATATATTATATAGAATATCCCGACATCAATCATCGGGCAGTAGCCCACCAGACACAACACACTCGTCCTCCGTTTTCTGTTGAGGATAGGAGAAGAATAGGGAATAGGGATTGCCTATTCCCAATTCTTCTCCTATCCTCCTATGTAATAACTTTGGTGCTTTTTTGATGACAACAATACCATCCATTGGGTGCCTAAACTCTATATTTGGACTAGTTAGCGTTCTAAGGTTAGCAGTTTACGCGAAATACTCTTTGTGGACTACCACAAAGTAAGTATTACGCGTAACGATTGAGTATATAGGTTTTTATTAGGTTTGACGTCCATCCCGATCAGTGTCGAAGCCACCATGTCTAATTTTCGACAATAATTTTAAGGTACCGAAGCCCCTTTGCTGTCAGCGAAGGAAGTGGTAACATCTCCGTGCGCAGGCTCCCCGTGCAGCTCGCCACAGACGTGCGTCATCAACAGGAACTGTCTGCACGGCGGTGCTTGTCCGCGGTACTACTGCGTCGATGGCTGCCCGCTCGGTAACATATACACAGTTAAAAAAAACAGCTGTGCAGTACATTTTGACGAGTTAGGCGAACATAAATGTACTGAACAGCTGATTCTTTTTTCGCGATTTCAGGTTCGGTTCCATAGTAAAAGTTGCTCGTTATAATGAGTACGATGACCCCGTATGGGGATTGAAACGACTAAAATTTAACCGTGTAGAAGGGTCTTAGCCATCATATTATCGATGGCAGATGAATGCCAACTGTTGTTATAATAGTTTTCAGGATATATCCGCTGTGGATGCTCTCCACGCATGACGCAGGATGCATGTAGAACATGATGGTGACTTTTTCCTTCGAACTATTCCAGAGAAGTGATTCGAGATTTGAAAGTCTGGGGGAGTGAATACTGTTTGAAGTCCCAGCGTTAAATGCTTCAGACCATAGCTAGCCTGGAGGCTTAGATTTAACCAAACAAAGTGTTCAAGCGGCCCTGCTTAGGGTGCAATCGCGACATGGCAAATCATCGAGACCTTGTGCCAAATCTAAGTTAGATACCAAAAAAAAATCCGGAATACATTTTTTTCTAATCATGGTGAAAACCACATCAATGTCCATTGTAGACTTAGGAGCTATAGCGGTCACACAGATAGCCACGACGAGCAATTTTGTTTTATACTCCGTATAGGTACACCGCAAGGGCTGGATCGAGGTGGCTCATGAGAGGCAGTGGGACATGAGTGTCAGCAAATAAAAAAAATAGATATTGAAGTTCAATTACTTTTATAGGCGACAGTTCATCACAAATAGTACCAGTCGGGTCCTGGGTGCGGGTGCCCATGCCATCCTCCCTCCACAAGGCGTGTTTCAAGATCTGTCGCTGTGGGCACAAGGGACTGACGGACTGCCAACCTCTACCCTGTGTGGAACTGGAGAACTGTCAACTACATGACAGAGAAGTTATGCAAGGTAAGATGGCCTGAATTGCTTAAAAAAGACATCGGAGCAATAATATAATATAATAATAAAATGATTCAAAATATAAGGACTACCGTTAAATACAGTGTTCGTAAATCTATGTCAAATTCACAAATGATTTGTGCCTGAACTAGGTAACCCTGTGTTTCAGGCGATCGCAGGCAACATTAATTCATCAAATAATCACTTAAACATTAATCTTAATTTAAATTAACTCTTATTGGTTAATCACATAATCTTATTAAAAAGGTGTATAATAACTAGTATAAAAATATTATATAATACGAACAATATTTACTTTAGCACAAGTAATAATTTGTCTGTATCTTCATAGGACATAGTTTGAAGAGTTTCAATAAGGTATTTCTTGCAGTTACTGTGATTTAAAGAGTAGATGTTTCCTTTTTCATTTATCCTGTTATAGAGCAGTGGTCCAAGGTACATATAAAATTTGGCTGTGAAAGCATGCTTTGTAATTTTTTGAGGACAAACTATATCTTTCCGTCTCCTGTTAGTAAATTCAGTGCTGTATGGAAGAGCTGCGTATTGTTTTAGTACAGTGCTCATTATAAATAACTGTCGAACTGTAAGTACTTTACATGCTTTATACAGGAGGTTAGTGGGGAAAACAAAAGGGCGGCAAGTAGCCACCTTGAGAATAGCTCTTTGGGCTCTTTCAATAGGCAATATCAAAGATTTACTCGCCCCACCCCACGAAGTAATACAGTAAGTCAAAATTGACTGACAAAGAGCAAAGTATACTTGGCTAATTATTTTTGGAACTGCAATAAATCGTAGCTTTTTGAATACGTATATCAGCTTACGAATTCTATTATTTAGAGCTTCCATAATATGGTGTTTGAAGGATAGGGTTTCATCTATTATAATACCCAGGTATTTTATTTTATTTGTCTTTTTAATACTAGTACTTACATTGGCTATCTGCAGGGACTGGGCAACAATGAGCATGCAACGCTGAAGGGATCTTCGATATTTGCTTGCGCATCGAGAACTTTATGTAATTTGTCTTCTCTGCGTTTAGGGTTAATGAGTTATTTTGAAGCCATTCATTTACAATATTGAATCCGCGTGGCGCAAGATTGTAGACTTCACGTTCTGAGTCAGCCGAAAAAAGCAGAGCTGTGTCGTCAGCGTAAGTTATAATAGTGCCATGCTTTAGTTTTAAATTGCAAAGGTCATTTATGTCGATCAAAAACAGAGTGGGCCCTAAAATACTTCCTTGAGGAACCCCAAAAACTGTGTTTTTTTATCAGCGCTGAGAACATTGCCAATCTTTACGCACTGTGAACGATCTTCTAAATAACTTTTGAACAATTTCAGTTGGGTGCCTCTTACTCCCATGATCTCAAGCTTGCGCAACAGGATTGGAATGGAAACTGTGTCAAAAGCTTTGGCGAGGTCCAGGAAAATTCCAACTGTGTGGTTACCCTTGTTAAGTTCTTGCGCTCAATAGTCAGTCGGATGGTGTACCGCATTGCCAGTGGACACTCTAGGCCTAAATCCAAACTGCCGTTCAGACAGAATTGATTTATCTTCCAAATATTTCAACAACCTTTTGTTTATAATTTTTTCTAATATTTTTGACATAGAAGGCAGTACAGAAATAGGTCTATAAATAGTCACCTGCTCTTTGTTGCCTGATTTATAGACAGGAACAATCACAGCTTTTTTGAGACACTCAGGGAACTGACCTGAAGATAGACAAATTGGGAAAATATAAGTCAGTGGTCGTACCAAAATGTCCTTGAACTTTTTGATAATGTTATTCGATATGTTATCCCAGCCAAATGCACAGTCATCTTTCAAGGTCATCATTATACTTTCTACCGCAGTTTCGTCAGTATCTAGCAGTGCAAAAGATGTTAAAGCAGTGCTGCATATTAAAGGAGTGCTCGTTGGGTTTTGGGATTGATTCAGATTTTTGTCTGCCAGACACTTTCCAACATTAACAAAGAAGTTATTTGCTATGTTAGCGGATTCCAGCGGTGACGAGTGTGCTTGTAATAAACCCTGAAGATGACTTTTTTTTTTTTTTTTTTTTTAAGGCTGGGAAATCGTCCAATGACTGCTCCCGCTCTGGGTGGAGCGGAAGGGAGTGTCAGACTCTTACTGACTAAAACCCATCCATGTTCCTTCCGTAGCCCTTTATGTTCCGGGGTAGCGGTAACCCTTTCGGACAATCCTGCTTACCCGGCAGGCTTGGCCCTGAGGGCCCCCTTCATATGCTGACATCTCTTTGAGGCGCGCGTGGAACATATACGCGCCGTACCGCACGGGTCTGGTGCTGATCGGACGGTGGTCAATAGCATCATCGTTGCGTTCAAACTCAGCTAACTCGCGCAGTTTGTCACGCAAGCGTACACTACCCGAAGGTGGGGATACCAATACCCCGAAAGCAAAAAGAGTTGCCGCGCGAAAGAAAAGCCCCCCATTGATGCGCAAGAAAGACACAATAGTAAACAAGAATGGGTACGTTCCCCCGATACTTATCAACGATTCGCGGTACAAATTCAGCAACGCGAAGGATAATAAGAAAACGATGTCAGACAAACTTATCAGTGACCTGTCGCGCATCCTTGCAACGCATAAAGCAAGAGTCAGCCGTAACGAGAAAAGTAAGAATATTCTCATCACGGTAACGGATCTTGATAAACGCAGCCTGTGTATCGAAGAAATAAAGAAATTTAAACCAGACCTGGCTTTCATAGCTCCCAAACCTCGCTCAGAGCAAGTACGGACGACTAAAGTGATAATCAGGAATATGACACACGACTACACCCACGACGAACAACTAGACGAAATGGAGAGGTGCATCGGCATTCGCCCGCTGAGTATCAAACGCATCACGTCTGATGTGCAACTATGCATTTTCGATGGCTCTTTCTCATATGTGGAGCTAGCGGAAAAAATGAAGAATGCCACTGAGGCCTTTTTCTGCGCCCACAGAATTAAACCTGAGCGCTACACTACGAGTTCCGACAGGATACTGCAGTGCAAGAACTGTCTTCTTTTTAACCACGCAACAAGTGCCTGCCACGCTCAAAAGCGCAACCCGACGGCCGATATCGTGAACAGTCACGGTGAAACGATCAAAGTTTGCGCGAACTGTAGAGACGTGAAACCCGAACAACATACGGCGACACAGCGCAAATGCCCGCGATTTCAGCGGGAGATGAACAAGCAAAAAACAAAACGTGAAGAGGCAATCCTCCGCGAGGAGGAGAAACATTATAACAAGCAACAACAGCAGCCTCCCAAGCAGGAGACACCACGCGAACATCAATCCCGCCCTCGTGAGAGACAAATCAGAGGTGAACGTAACTATGCTAACGTCACCGCCAATACCCAACAACAAGAGACAAGATTGAGCCGTAAACTCTCAAAACAAGAACTCCTCCAGATATTCGAGCGTTGCTTCAGAGAAATGCGTGATGCCATCCTTAACTGCAACTGGGACTAAGAAACAAGTGCGAATAATGCACATCAATGTGCAAGGCCTCCGTGGCAAATTCATTGAAGTCAAGCATACCGTGAACAAGTACAACGTTGATATTCTTATACTCAACGAGATAAAAATTAACCTGGACAAGCAAAGGTACAACATACCAGGCTACGACAAAATTTACGAAAGAAAAGAGCAACATCTAGGCACCGTAATGTACATCAAACAAGGCCTAAGATGGGCTCAAACCCGTCTAATAGATAGTATCGACGACGCGGACAGACGCATCGAGGGATGCAGTATCAATCTTTACACCAAACACATAAACAACGAAAAGATCACAATCAAGGGCATCTACATACCAATACCAAGACAGGGAGACCTCGTCGACGAGTTCGAGACACTGATACTGGGTGAAAGCGCCATCATCATAGGTGACTCAAACCTACGCACGAGACAACTAAATCATACTAGAGACGTGGGCCTGGGCATTGTACTCCGCGATGCAATTCAACGCGGCTTCGTCAGACTCGTTAACACAGGTCAACCATCTCGGCCTACGAGTCCAGGAAATAGTATACTCGACACAGCAATCGTGAACCACGATCACACACTATTGGAATTTAAGTGCCAGCAGAGGGAGTGTATTTCCTCGGACCACCTCCCGTGGACATTGGATGTAATAATCGATAGCGATTACGAACAACCGATGAGTCGCAATCTCATGCAGATAAAAGGTACTCGAGATGGTAGACAAGCTTTTGAAGAGCTGCTTGCTAACAACATGGAATCAGAACTACAGATCGCCTCAAACGACGACTGCGAAATGTATATCGCGGAAATAGAAAAGGCCGTCGTCAAAACACTCGACGAGTTGGCCCCGCTAAGAATCGTTGACTCTAAAGAGAGACTTCCCACACACATACGAGATAGAATAGCCGAGCGTAACACCAAGAAGCAGCGTGCCTGGCGACTTAGATACACTGGTCTCAGGAAAGTGGCAAGAAGGCAATACAATGCCTGTAAGCATCAATTGTCTAAAGAAATTATCGAACATCAAGAAGTCGAGTGGACCAAGCTACTCGAAAACACTGAAGATAATAGGAAACGCATGTGGGCCGTGCAAAGAGCAATGAAGAAGCCCCCCATGAAACTGCCTCACTTCAGCGATTGCACCAATGAATTAGAGATCATCGATAGAATGGTCGATACAGCCATAGTCAAGGAAGCCACTATCGATGCAAGTGACGAATGTACAGAAACTACTACACCATTTGCACCACTCGATCGAACTTCAAAACATGAGCTCAAATTAGCTCTCAGACGCTTCAAGAACAGCAAAGCCCCCGGACCTGACGGCATCAAAGCCGATATACTCAAACTAGGCGGCGACACCATGATTGCAATGTTCAAACGTACTATGGACTATGTACTCGAGACGGGTTACTTTCCTAAGCGATGGAAAACCAGTACCTGTATTTTTCTGCATAAGGCGGGTAAGGATCACAGTGATCCCAAATCGTATAGACCCATCAGCCTACTCAACATCATGGGCAAGTGGGCCGAGAGAATAATACTCAACCGCATCGAGACAGAGTTAAGCGAAATAATACCCAGCCACCAGCATGGGTTCATGAGGAACAGAGGCACCGCCACCCAAACCCTTCGTACAGGCAAATACATCGCCTATGCGCTGGATAAGGGCCATAGCGTGGCCATGATATCAACTGACCTCAGCAAAGCCTTCGATTCCATCAACCATAAAGGGCTCTGTCAAAAACTGATCGACGCTGGAGCACGCAACAATATCGTAAAGATGATCGAGAATTATCTGAGCAACAGGACAACTAGAGGAAGCTTCAGAACCACTTTGGGAACGGAGCAGCGTGTGCCACACGGGGTGCCCCAGGGATCAATACTCGGTCCGGCGATCTTCAACCTCTATGTGGCTGACCTACCAAACGAAAGAATAGCAGGCCAGATGCTGTCACAATACGCCGATGACCTATGTATACTCAACGCAGCTGAAAGACCGGACCACGCTACGCGCCGAGCAGAGTGGGCTGCCAGCGACATAATTGAGTATTACAAAAAATGGGGTCTCAAATGCAATGTCGATAAGACAGAATGCATAATGTTCTCGCACAAGAGACCAAGACTCAACAATTTGAACACAGGGTACCGCAATTATGTTCATTTACGTGGCGAACGCATCGCATTCAAACCAGAAATAAAATATCTCGGAGTCTGGCTGGACAAAAGGCTCTCGATGAATAAGCATGCCAAGGAAAATATTGAAAAGGCCAAGAGAGTCAGAGGAGCGCTGCATCCAATCATCGGCTACCGCTCCAAGCTAAGCGTCGACATCAAGCTACTTGTCATTCAAGCATGCTTACTGCCAGTGATAGACTACGGAGTAATACAACTGCTACCAAGGTACAGTAAAACAAACCTGCTCAAGCTTGAGAGGCAGTATAAGATGGCATTGAAGAGCGCCGCACATTTACCCAGACGGACTGACACCGACCTACTCTGGGAAATCTTGCAACAAGACCCGTGGCACATTCGTGCGCATGATCTCCACGGCGACATGATAGAACGTCTCAAATCTCTGTCGATCGAGGGGCTACAAGAACAAGGCCCGGCGTACACGCGCTATGGACAACACAATCCCTTTCTTTTCGCAACTAGAGTAGGTGAAATTGAATACATTAATAAAAAAGAGAGGGACAAGCCGCTCTTCAAACGACTGGCCCCCTTTCGACAGCGTAGGCTCTGACTGTAGAGTTACTCAATAAAGTAATAAGCGGTTCGCCGCTGGGGCTAAACCCCACTGCTTTATCGTTATCCTCACGTTAAATTATATAAGCACTAGTAATAGAGGAAACGACCAGGATAGGTTTCAAAAGTTCCTACTCTACGGACAAAATGAAACACGCAATTGTAAAATGAGATTTTTAAGTGGAATGTAATATTAAAACTAGAGAAATAAATAAATTCTGATTCTGATTCTGATTCGGACGGTGAGTCACCCATTACTCACCGTCTGCAGGCCCGCGCCTACGGTGGCCGGGAGTCGTCACGTGGCTCCCGACGCCCGGGGCGTCTCCTGCGGCGGCTGGGACGGGAGGATCTTTCTCTCTCCCATCCCGCCACCTCCTTCGCGAGCATAACTTTTTTGCAGAAGGAGGTGACTGCCTCCCACTCCCTCTCGCCCCGGACCATGGCTTGCACCAGTGCCGGGCGCGAGAGGTCAAACCCTGAAGATGACTCACATCGTTTCGTTGTATACGTTATATTTGCAGATCTTTTTAAATTACTATTTGTTCCAGCCTTTTCCAACGTCACTTTGTCGTAGTTGCTTTTAATTTTTTTAAGGAGATCGTTACAGAAATTACGATATGTTTTGTACGTTACTTGTAATACTGCATTGTCTGGATTACATTTAGCTTTCATATGCAGTTAATTCCTATGTTTCATGCAGCGAATGAGACCTGATTTGATCCATGGTTTTATATTGTGATTTTTTTTGCTCAACTGCGATACTACTGTGTTCTTCCGAATTGCTTTTTGTAAGTTTTCAATTACTACAACATGCAAAACTGTGGGTCAGCGAAAGTATAAACTGGCTCAAAATCAATGACGCGTAAATCTTCTTCAAGTTTGTTTACATTCAGTTTTGAAATGTTGCGTTCGTAAGGGTTCGTAGGGCAGCATTGTGATCGGTTATTGTTGAGTTAACAACAAGTACTCGTGAAGGGAAATTCGATTTAAGCATAATATGATCCAAATAGGAGCCACTGTGATGTGTAGGAAAGCTGTGTGCTGGGTGCAGGCCGTGAAAGGCGCATAAGTTGAGGTAGTCCTGAGCAGACGCATCAGCGCTTCCTGTAGAATGTTGATGTTGATATCTCCGATTACAATCGTATTTTTGATGTTGACAAGGTTTGCAAGGTCTCATTCAGAGAGTCAGTAAAGATGCTAGTATTTCTGAAAGACGGAGGTAGATATCACAATATAAATATGAACAGTATGGAAACTGGGCCTATTTGTTGAAATAATTACCTACGCTCCACTGCAGCATTAGGGTTGTCACTCTTAATGTTTTTGAAACTGAACTGTATTTATTAAAATATTTGTGTTCTCAAACAATCGAGTTGAAATGAGTTATTTCAACTCGATAGTTTTTTCGATTGTTTACTAATAACATAAAAATAGGTAATCTCATGGTTTCGGTTAATACCAGTAAAAAAAGATTGTTTTTAACACGGAACAGTTTAAAATTAATACACAACAATTTATAAACTTTATCAATATGGCGCGGGCGTAACCTTTTACAAGTTTTGGCGTGAACCGCGGAAAGACGAAAACGTTTCGTGCGATCCTTGTCGGAAGGGCGCGCGGAGGACGCTCGCCGCAGCGGCGCGCGGCTTGGCGCATTTGTGGCGCCGACGCCTGATTAACCCGGCGGCCGCGCACCGTACTATGCGTTTCAACTAAGGATAGGATGACCTTGGCACCATATTGTGACAACAATTAAGTTTAACAAAAAAATACTTTATGCAAATTACTTATCTTGTTCATGTAATTTTCATATGGTTATTGGTAATCTAATATAGTGCCAAGGTCATCCAATTCTTAGTTGAAACGCATAGTACTATTTTTTTACACGAAAATGCGTGAGTTAACAAAAAAATACTTTATGCAAATTACTTATCTTGTTCATGTAATTTTCATATGATTATTGTTAATCTAATATAGTGCCAAGGTCATCCAATTCTTAGTTGAAACGCATAGTACAATTTTTTTACACGAAAATGCGTGAGCATTACCTAATCGTCTTGGCGCGGCACTCACGACTGACAGCACCGTGACAACCGCTTAGGGGTCTCGTCGACGCCGTGGGATCTGGAGGCGATAGTCCTCGCGCGCCTGTACGAGTGGCGCGCGGAGGTACTAAGCCGGGGGGAAACTCCGTTTCCGCAGCAAATTGCGGCGGAGCGGACGGACCTCCGGCGCGATCTCATGGCGGCCTGGAATCAGCGACTGTCAACCCAGCGCAGGGCACGCCACGATAGTGGCGGTAAGGCCCCTCTTTGAGGAGTGGCTAGAGAGGCGTCACGGCGCCCTCGACTACCGCCTGACGCAGGTCCTCACCGGACATGGATGTTTCGGGAGGTTCCTGCACATCATCAGGCGGGAGGTAACGCCCGGGTGTCACCACTGCGCGGATCGCCCAGAGGACACGGTAGAGCACACGGTGCAAACCTGCCCCGCATGGGCGAAGCCCGCCGTGTCCTCGTAGAGGTGATCGGCGGCGGCGACCTCTCGCGCCCGGCCCTGCAGGTGCAAGCCATGGTCCGGGGCGAGAGGGAGTGGGAGGCAGTCACCTCCTTCTGCGAAAAAGTTATGCTCGCGAAGGAGGTGGCGGGATGGGAGAGAGAAAGGTCCTCCCGTCCCAGCCGCCGTAGGACGCCCCGGGCGTCGGGAGCCGCGTGACGACTCCCGACCACCGTAGGCGCGGGCCTGCGGACGGTGAGTAATGGGTGACTCACCGTCCGATCAGCACCAGACCCGTGCCGTACGACGCGTATATGTTCCACGCGCGCCTCAAAGAGATGTCAGCATATGAAGGGGCCCCTCAGGGCCAAGCCTGCCGGGTAAGCGGGATTGTCCGAAAGGGTTACCGCTACCCCGGAACATAAAGGGCTACGGAAGGAACATGGATGGGTTTTAGTCAGTAAGAGTCGGACACTCCCTTCCGCTCCACCCAGAGCAGGAGCAGTCATTGCATGATTTCCCAGCCTTAAAAAAAAAAAGGGGGGTCTCGTCGATTCGCATGTTTGTGTGAGTGATTTATATTGTGTCGATATAGTGCCAATATCGCAAATTCTGATCCAATTTTAATTAACAATCTGTTACAGTCGTGCATATCAGGTTCCTGCACAGAGACATTGAGATGATCTCTTGCATAAACTATCACCCCATCATTTTGATTGTAATTTAAAGTACTTCTATACATATTATATCCCGGGATTAGTGGTATGTTATATTGCTTAGTAAGCCAGCATTCGGTTAAAACAATAACGTCACAATTTATGTTTAACCGTTGCTGAAATGTACTAAAACTATCAAAATTCTTAAAAACACTACGAATACTCGTAATTTGTGTTAATATAGTTAGCGGTTTTTTGTAGCCGGATAGATATTGTTTGCAGTTTTCAGGTTCACAAACTATGGACTCAGATACAGAGAAATTATTTAAATCATTAATGAAACCATTTATCATAATGGTAGTTAAAAATAAAGAATATGTAAAGAAAAATGCTCAGAAAAATAACAAATTTACGGCGCTCTTAGGCGCCTCCATAATCTACAGAGTTGATGTACCTTTTTTCTGCCATTATTTTTGCGGGACAGTCAGCAGCGCCTGTGTTATGCTTGACTGGCTTTTTGAAATGCAAGCAAGTAGCGCATTTTGGTTCGTCAGCCTTTGTTGGACATTCTTTTATTGTTTGACCTTGATCACCACAGTGACCGCAGGTATGCGTCGTCTGTCGACATGACTTGGCCGCATGTCCATACTGCTGACACTTATAGCATCGTGTAACCAAAGTAAAGTCTCTCACCGGGCATGATGACCAATTCACAAAAACTCGGTCTTGTGATATCAGGGCTTTGCGTCTGTTGTCTGCTGATTCTTCAACTATGTAGGTAATTACAGGTCTCAGTGTCTTTCTTACCTGACTTATGACTTAATTTAACTGAGCTTAAAAACGTCTCAAAGCTGTAGTTCTGCAGTTTTTCGGCTATATTTTGTTCGTACAAACTAATTAAAACCTCATTTTCCTGCATGGATGATGGAACTCCTAAAATCACAACCCTAGGCTTCCTTTTATGGGGCTCATCGACTGTTAGGCCTGAGTTGGTTAGCTGCACCGATTTTCTTAGCTTCTCGATGTCATCCTTCGTCTCAGTGCTGATTACACCTCCGTTTTTCGTCTTGCGCAGGCCTCTCACATGGTGCGACATTAATCGCACCTTTAGAATGAAAACGACGTAACTCAAAAAAGTGACTTTTAGGGAAATAGCAAAAGAAGTTTTAAAGTTCTTAACACTTCCGTACTATTTGGTCTATTATTTCGTGATTATTTACGTCAGTGACTATGTTTGTGCTGCAAATTATAAAAAAAACTTTTCACTATTTTCGTTTTGAGTCATTTTATGACGATAACTCAATTTTTGATTTTTTTGAATTGTGTCGTTTTAACTCTAAAGGTGCGATTTGTTCAGGGTTGATAATTTTTTGGACAAGAGTTTTGTCTCATCGCTGGTCTTCAACTTGTCACTTGGATAGATGGCCACAGAACTTACATAACTCGGCTGGATAAAGTTGTTGGCACTTTTCTTTACCATGTCAGCAAATGAAGATCCCTGGGCAGGTTTCGTCGTATCTTCAATACTCTTCTTAAGGTTCTGTAACCGCTGTGAAAGATCGAGTTGGTTTTCAAGAGTTTTAACCGTGTAGTGAGATTGGAGTGCTTTTGCTTTAATGGACTGGTACAAGACGGCCATCTGCGAAGTCCCGTGTCCAATCTTCCGGCAAAGGCTATTGATGCGCGTTTTCTGTTCCACATTTAACTTTCCCTCAGCTGCAATAGCGCACACCTCGTTCAAGCTCCGTTCGATAGTCCCCATCCAGTTTTGAATTTCTGTCGTCGAGACAACTTCAAGAGCATCCTTTGGTTAGAGACTTGTGTGGAAGAAGTGGGTTCAGCCACGGGCACAGGTGTAGGAAGCGGGGAGCGAACACATCTACTACTCCGGCTCAATGCACTATCCGCACTCGTGAAGCAGGTTACTTTTTTCTTTTAAACACCGATTATTTCTACTAAGACACCTTTCATAAATCTACTGTAAGAGTATGAGTCACTACTGGCTATGTCGTTAAACTAGGTCACGATTACACAAGTGATTATTTGTTAATTGTAATAATTTCTCGATACGTCTGTTCTCTACGACCGGCAAATATCCAATGACAAATGACATAAATATCCAGACAATGGCGATTTCGGGAGGCTATTGGGTGTGTGGCAGTTTCAATTTCTTTGTCACCAAGATTTTTATTCTGTATTTTTTTTTATATCCATGGCTTTATAAAAGTTTATAACAATAACGATTTGACAAAATCTAATATTCACTGTATTGTACGATATGGTGAAGAAGATAACTGACAAAGTCGGCCCCCTTAGGTGAGAAGTACTACATGGAGTGCAACCCGTGCGCGTGTCGCGGCGGGGAGCGAGTGTGCGCGCGCCGCGCCTGCGCCCGCGCCGCCGCGCTGCCGTGCTACTGCCCGCCGCACCACCTGCCCGTGCGGGCCCGCCACGCGCCCTACCCCAACGCCTGCCTCGCCAAGTTAGTGCGCTGCGCTGGTTCAATTAACGAGCCAAACTTCTTTAAGACGATTACCAAAAATGATGACGCTTAGGAGAGGATTTTATTCAATAATGGACATCTTTCGGCTGATATAATTAATAGCTTACACCACGAGTCTTCTTACAGGGAGGCCCACGAAAGGACGTCGACAGATAAATTGACCGTGAAAACAGGCGAAGTAACTTGTCAAAACTATCAAATAATCAGCGTCAGGTGGAATGAACGCTTCCTTCTCCACGATTTTCATGGTGATATTTTTACAGAAATGACCGTCTATAGTAAAAAAAAATTGCAACCGTTAATATCTTCGTAAACACAATGACGAGTTTTTTTTTACATTCCTCATGTATTCTAGATGTGCGGGCGCCTCGGATGGCGAGATAGAGTTCGGCACCAGTTCTCCGTGCGCGGGCGCAACGTGCGGGCGGCGCCACGTGTGCATGGCGGCGCCCAACGTGTGTCTGTCGCGACTGCAGACCTCCTGCCCGCAGTACTACTGTGGTATGTGGGCTACATTTAATAGAAAAACCTTTCGTTTTAGACCATAAAGCCCATTTGGTTAACACACAACTTTAAAAGTCGTTTTACTAACAGAGAAACAATAAAAAAAAAATCGCTTCTGTTCTTTTTTTCATAATCCGTTGTATCATATGTTATACCATGAATCTCAATCTTTATCTATAGTAACCGTCATGAGAAGCTATAAATTTTGTAAGCAAGTGTTCAGGAGTTCACAACATTTGGACCAACAAAAAAAAATGAATTTGTTTAAGATTTAATAAATTATTGAGTAACAAATATTAATTAACATAATATATTATTTAAGAATAATTATTCGTCAGATTCAGATGTTTCCATTTCTGTGTGAAACAAACTCGTACGCATTCGATACTCGAATGACGCGTTTATTTCAAAATGGCGTCCCGATAGTTTACAATCCCTGCGACGGACGCGTTCCGGTACCAAGAAACACAAACGATAGCGCTTTGCGTCGTTAAAATATGATCCGACTAAATTAAATAGGTTGTTACTTTCATATAACCCGTCTATATTTCATGTCGATTGAATATGGTCAATTTATTATTATCTCGCAGTATAAAATGTTTACTTAGTAAAAGATGTTTGTTTACATAATTTATAGCTTCTCGTGGCGCGTACTTTACCTGTGCTCATCTACCTATGCTTATTATAAATCCTTAAAATATCTGTTTTGCAGTGAGTACGGTAAACTGTAACTCCCAGCTGGGCATGCCAGTGTGTGACACAGACGCTCGCACTCACACCAACCCGTGTCACCTGGTCATGAGCGGACGGAAGTTCGCCTACTGGGGCGTCTGTCTCGAAGGATGTTCTGCGGTGAGTACAAAACGATAGCTGGAGCTCCAATTGTGATCACTGATCTAGTATGATTCCTTGCATAGTTGTGCTAAAGTATTCGTGTGGGAATTTAAGCTACTATGTCTCGTTGTTAAGCCGTCGCACTTGGATTCGAATTTAAAACGTAACGCTGCAGTCCTGGGGCCTTAGCAAGCCTTAAGTGTACTAATTTTGAACCGTCGCAATGGTCTCGCCATTGAGATTTTTTGACAGTTTTTGTAGAGCAAGTTCCCTTCTTTGTTCTTTCTCTCTTTCTTTCTTGGTGTTTTCTAAAAAAGGCAATTATGCTAAGAGCCAGTGAACTTTAATATCGAGTCATGTTTTACGATTAGCATTGTCATTGCTTCCCAAGGTTTCACAGTCTTTTTAAAAACGATTGTTTCGTTTCGCCTTTTCATTCGCATTATAATTTCAGGCTGGTCCAGTATGCGGTGTGAACGGAGTTTCCTACATCTCAGAATGCGCCGCTTGGTCAGAATACGTGAGCGTAGATTACGCAGGCCCTTGCCTCGCCGTGGGCCCAATATCAGACCTTATGGAACCAAAGTGTGCCTTGATAGACAGAATCATCTGCCCTCCACTGAAGAAACCAAACTGCCTCGGATTCACCGCCCCTGGAGCCTGTTGTCCAAAATGTGGAGGAGCCCTAAGAATATTGTATTCGAAGAAACAAATCGATAGAGCGTTATACGGAACGAACATTTCCGCTACAGTTATAAATTTGAACAATATTTTGAAAGCACTAGAAAGACATATCAAGATAGCCGAGTGTGCTCTTAGAGGATACCTCACTATTGAAATGGAAATATTCGTCACAGTTGAAACTATGTTGGACAACCCAACTGATTTACAACTTAATGTGTGCATCTTAGAAGCTGAGAAGATAGCAGACATGATTAACAGAGAAAGTGTATTGATAACTAGTGATTTAGGTTTAAGTTCATTATCGTATGCGTTGACTGTACATACGTATCCCACACAAGGTGCAAATACTATAAGTCTATCCATAGGTGCTTTATTAGCATGTTTAAGTATCTACGTATTAAGGTAGGCATTTTTATAGCATTATTATGTAAATTTGTACAGTAGCTGTAAATATTGAATGTTATTAATAATAACTTAGTGCCATAGTTAGAAACGTTTACAAAGAATTCAGAGATTATGCTTTGGTTTGCTTTAAAATCAGGCGCAAATTATTTAGTCATGTTCATCACGTGAGTTCGTTGTGCCATCGTAGTTGTAATGAGATTAATGTCTTTGACTTATACAAATAATGTATGATAGACTGCAACAAGCATTTTACAAAAGACATTTTTATAAAGAACTTGTAGTCCTTAAACCAAATATGTATTAAAATTATTAATTTGTTATTAATTTTTAGATGTTTAGCTATTTTGAAAATGTGAATACTGTTTACAAGCTTAAAGATTATTAAAATAAAAACCGTCATTATTACTCTCATGTTTTATTCATTCGTTACGCTATTCTGATCATTACATAAATATTTGTTCTAAGGTCCTAAACAACCCAAAGGAGTTAGAAAGACCGCTGCAATATCATCGAAGTTGCCCATCGTACAACTATTTGTTATACTATTATTCTGTACGATGTACGATGGGCCATTTTTTTTTTGTTATAGAAAGTAATATACATTTATTTATTAAGCTCGATTTATAAAATAAGCAGATCTTTATGTTATTTAAAGATATCTTATCAACAATGACGCGACAACTTGTCGTAAAGTAGTACTTGATAATAACCTGCTTCTGAATCGAGTGTTATATTTTTTTAAATTTACTTAGTGATTCTAGTGGTTTGAACCGAAACATAAGTACGTGTAGTAGAATTATATTGATTAAAATTCATTAGTTGTTACAGATAACTAAAATTCTACGTGTTTTTTGTAGACCACTACGACGTAGCGCGGCTACGAAATATCAAGGACTTATTTTTGGGTAAGTACAAAATAGATAAAGATTCTAAATTGCCAGTATTATTTTAGGGTTGCTCACGGCACTGGTTTTGTGCCAAAAGTATATAATGCAAAAAATATATCAACAATATTAATTGAATGTTTCTGTACTTTTTTAAATAGATCTCCATTTGGTTACCATTGTTGGCAATAGCAGTCCCAGCTCCCAGTTTGCTCCGACTTTCGGTATCTCGGTTCACTTGTGCAAAGCGATGGCGAAATAGATCGGACTGTTAAGCATAGAATTAACACTGGGTGGATGAAATGGCGGCAGGTCACGGGAACAATTTGTGACTCCCGCATTCCCCTTAAACTCAAGGGGAAGATTTATAAAAGCATGGTTAGACCAGCCGTCTTGTATGGATCAGAGTGTTGAACCACAAAAGGAATGAATGAAAGACAATTGCATGCAGCTGAGATGAGAATGCTAAGAGGGATGTGTGGTGTTACCCGAATGGATAGAATACGGAATGAGTATATAAGAGAAAGTCTGAAAGTGACACCGGTGACTGAAAAGTTGTGTGGAAATCGGCTGTCATGGTATGGGCATGTTATGCGGAGGAATGAGGAAAATGTTGTCAGGAAAGTTGTGAGCATGAATGTGGATGGCTGTACAAGTAGAGGGAGACCAAAGAAACGATGGATGGATTGTGTGAAAGATGATATGGCTAGGAAGGGAGTAACTACCGAGATGACGATTAATAGAGAAGTATGGAAGAAAGAGACATGTTGCGCCGACCCCAAATAAATTGGGATAAGGGCAGGAAAATGATGATGTTGGCAATAGCAAAAAATGAGGTTTTGAGGGAGCTTAGCTACCTACCAATGCTTTAGCTAAGACACTTTGCCTTGCTTGCTTCTGTCTGCCTTGATGTCGATTGTGGCAATGCAAGTGGGTCAGTGGGCCAACCCACCAACTAAATAACCTGCCCATCATGGGTAGTTTGTTTAATCTTATAGTTGACGACTTTACTTGTCTCTAGTGTATCTTTCTTTAGTTATTACATAAAAAGCATTTCGACGAGGTCAAGGACTATTAAAATAAAAACGAAACACAATTATAATATGATTGTATTTTTCACATAACACCGACAATCGAGGAATATAATATTACTATAATGTGAATTTTATAATATCACAATTAATTGATCACTTATTATAATTAAGTTCAGATAAGTCTTTTTTATCGAAAAATATATTGATTCTATCGAGTAGTTGCGGGTCGGTGACAGTTTTGGCTAGTTGCACGAACCCGCTCTGCAGTACTGGGTGGATGAGTTGGAACCTCTCCAGCGAAAACGTCAGGACCAATTCTAGATATGCCATTAAAATGTTTTGGAAGCAATTACGTTGCACTTCAGTATCCTGAAAAAGACAAGTAGCGTAAAGATTGGCTAGATGTTAGACAACAACCGGTAGCAAAAAGAAAGTACCAATAACTAAGTAACAAAAATGTGTAAATATCAAGCAGTCAACTCTCATATTCTATTTTAACTGCCGTTTTTGAATTACCAAAACAAAAACAGCCAGCAATCAATGTCAATCACTGGACATGTGATCGGACAACATATTAAATTCATTAGGCTTACCTTGCTAATACTCAAAGCTCGCTGTTGTTCTATTTCCGGAGGCACGGGTTGCGGTGGTAATATAGGTTCAGCTACTTTGATCTTTTCATACGAGGGTCCATCACAGATCGTAATGTTCACTTTACGTGTATCTATGTTATGATTTTCTATTATATCAGGCACACTGCCTTTCTTTTCCTTTATTGGAGTATCTTTGTTTATCTCTGTCTCTTGTGGCAAATTACCATTCACAGGTTTATTATCATTAGCATCGGCGCTTTGGTTGTTATCTACTTCAGTTTCAGGATCTTCTTTAACTGCGTCTTCCTTAATTTTCTTATTTGATGGTATATTTTCAGCGTGAATCTCTACAGTGATAGATCCTTGGCTATTAGCTTTAAAATCAGCGAATGTGAACGGTTTTGGTTTTTCAATACCGTCTTCTGGAGTCATATTTAATTTTTCGTTGATCACAGGTGGTTCTTCAGAATTCTCGGTCGGTTCTTGTGCATAGTACTGTTCGTAATGAGCTGACGAATTATCACTGTCCAGGGAACTACAAGACATTCTCTCTTTATGATCATGATTATCAAAGTCTGACACGCTTATCAGATGTTTTACATAGTTGTGACATAGCAACTCCCATGTATGTTTTAGATCGAATATTTTTGTCACAAATCGATCATATTCCAGCGTTAGATTTAATGTGGTTGTATAATTGTGCAATATTATAGATAAATCTGTCGATTTTAGTTTAAATTTGTGAACGCCATTAAAGAATATCTCGGTTAATGCAATTATTTTGATCAACCACGAAGAAGTGGTTTGTTTATATAGGTTTGCAGCGTGATCCAAGTTGGATACTTTCTGAACGAGAAACTTCAATCCTGGTCTTGAATCAAATTGCATGGCTCTTGTGAATGAAAGTTCCAAGCTTCTTAGCAATAAGTCTGTGTTATCACTGTTTAAAAAGAACTTGTAACTGCATACGTTAGAGCCTGTTTTTAGGCTATCCAGTAAGATACTGTTAATACCTTGGAAGACATCGGACGATGCTTGGATGAGTACGGTTGCAATGATTTGCACCAGTATTTGATGTGCCAATAATCCGACAACGAGTCCTCTATGAGGGATTCTGACCGTGTATAGCTCTGGATTCAGAGAGTTTACTGACTCTTGCAGATAAATTAGGAATATATAACTCCGATCATCAATCAACATCAAATTTTGGGATGAATTCTTAGGAGTTATTTTAGCATGGCCATCCCCTTTCAATTGTTCAGTTAGGAACACTTGTTGCGCCATCGCATGCAGTCTTACATTATCATTTACCGAGCAATCCCGTCTTGCAGCTACCTTTACTATAGCTAAATCTCCATAGAAACTATTTGAGTTTTCTTTAAAAGCATAAGTCAGCTGCTTGAGAGGCGTCAAGCTGACGTTGCAAGCCCTGTGTAGACTTGTGCAAACGATCTCCCACTGATTGTCAGTTAGAAGATGTCCCGATGTTAAAATTATATGCCTTATGCATGACGCTCCTAGCCTAGCGATTGGTTCTTGAGGTTGAGCGATGCATTCAACTAGAATTAACATGATTTGCTTCAAAGCGAAAGTTGCTTCTACACTCTCAATGGGTTCTATTTCCTCTCCATCACCCTTCTCATCGACTGTAGAACGTTCAATGTTTATTTGCTGTAAATGATGCAGGTACACAACAATAGTATCTGTCGTCATGCCACAGCATTGCTTGAAGTTTGGCATCACGCTATCCCAATGAGTATTAACATTTGCAATTTGCCGTAGCCAGTTTTGAACTGTTGGCAGAAGAAGGTGGTTTATGCAATGCAAACCAAAATGTGTTCCAGGAACTTCAACTGTGTTTCTTAACAACTTAAATAAGGTTTCCATTGCTGCTGGTTGATTCTTCTTAGAACAGACAACTGTAGCTGAGATCAAGCCCTCAATAAGAACGTACCATACTTTGAGTATGTTGCTTGGTTTATCAAGTTTTAAAAGGCAGTTGTTTGTGGTATTTGAAGGAGGAAGACTTGTTGATAACTTTCTATATGAGATGAGATCTTCTTCATAATGATCATTGGAAATGAATTTGGTGATATCAAGGGAAGCACTGGGTATTATAGGGTCCACGACACACAAGGGCATGTCTCCTTTGATTCTATTACCCGTATTGAAAATAGGACATTTGGGCATATTGTACATCATTGTTAAAATGTCGGCGCAGCTTTCTAAGTGGTACAATGCCTCTCTACACATATCTACAATGACTTTTTCTGATTTCTCTTCACTGAGGGGTATGAATTTGCTATTCTTTGAGAATTTCAAACTAAGGCTAGGTTTAGGTTGAGTTGGTGTAGTAGCCTTCTTTGGCTTAACTTCAGTAGCCTGTACTTCTTCATAGTGCAGTCCTTTGATATGGCTTAAAAGGCACAGTATACAGTCAAGTGCTGCGTTTGCGAATACGAGCGTATTGTCTGTGCTGAGAAACACTTTGAATATTTCCAAGATGGCGGAATATTGATTGGAATTGTTGGCAGCTCGCAATGTGTTGAATAGCGGTCTCCAGCCTGATCTTATTTCCATTCTGTTTGTCTCCACGAATTCACAAATGCAGGAGATGATTTGTTCCTGGAGACAAATCACACATTATGTTAATTCTGCTAATGACTATATTCGATACAAATTGCAGTGAGTATGTTATAGTTACCTGTATATCATCATCACACAGTTCCAAGCAGAGTAGGTTCTCGAAGGGCTTCAGCAACGCCTCGTTAAAGTGGAAGTGTGGTAACTCTACTTGTTGGTTAAGGAGTGCAGTTGCACAGTCATGTAGACATTGGATAGCTAGGCTTGCGATCTGGATGTCCTTGTGGCATGCCGCCTGTGGAATAAAAGGAAATGATGGTGTGTTGACATTGAATAATATAATTTTGTATGGCAATTAAATCGGTAGAGTTAAACCGGTAAAAAGTAAAGACAGAAACAAAGGGAGAGGGAAAGCTAAAAACATTTTTATGATACGGACTTTATCACGATACCACTTATTTAGTATTTTAGAGGAATTAGTCATGTAGAATTGGGCTTCCCTTGGTAATATTTCGTACTTTGCAAAATTAATTAATAAACGATACAAGGATTGATAATGTTTGCATAAGGACTTTTTGGCTCTTGATTGACATTGATAAGGTTTGGTAACCGTTACAGGTGTGAAATTGTATTGAAAAAAAAACAAGATGGCAGCGTTATTTCCGATTCTGGCCACGCGTTAAAAGATCCTTATACAATCGAACATGTGTAAATGAATGGATAAATAGACAGGTTACGAGTTTAAGGTAATTGTTACCTGCATAAAGTGCGGTCCCACAACAGTCCATATGGCCATCCTGTGCGCCAGCGGGCGCGCGGCCCGCAGACAGCGCAGCGCCACGTCCCCCGCGCGGCACAGCGCGCGCGCCGCCTCGCCGCCCGCGCCCCGCGCGCCCCCCGCGGCTCCGCGCCGCCACCACCACACGTTGTTGTTAGCTACGTCCGCTTCCCATGAACAGAATAACTGGAAAGAAATAGCATTGGTTTGTGACACTTGCAGCAGTCACTGAGAACATCCTCTCCATATTATGTTGATATAGTTTGATGTGAACATAAAAGTCTACTGTTACAACTAAAATAGCTAAAGGTACTGCTAAAAACTAAGTTAACCCTTATCCTAGCCTTAGTTATGGCAATGTATCTCTAGCATTTCCCTTGATCCATTTCAAAAACGTATTTAAGTTTGGAATCAAAAACGCATGACAAGTCAAAGCTGAGTTGTAAAAGTGGATTACGACCAACTCCCTCTCTCAAAGAAGAGGCCAGTTCTGTTTCCCAGCAGTGAAAACATTATAAGCTGGTTATGTTATTTAAATTCTTACCAATCGATGTTGATGCGCCACTAGCCTTTGCAGTGCTGCCTTCAGCGTCGGCAGCGTGGTAGTGGCAGCTAGACGCGTGAAGAGAGTGTCAGCTGCAGCGGTCAATGCACAGCATACTCGAGCCGCACCAGATCCGGATATCACATTGCCTCCCTAGGTAACAAAACAAATCAAAAACTATCTTCTAACCTAGCGAAATCATGAAATAAGTACAGTAGGTTGTATGCAAATTATGCCTAAAATATAAAAATTTAAAAATCTTTATTCAAACTTACCTCTTGTCTGCATGTTTCAACAATTTTCGCTACCGACATGTCATTTGTTAAATTGTTCTCGAACACTGGCTGCAAGAAGTTGAAGACGTCCACACTACGGAGAAACAAATGATCATCATCAAAGTAGCTACTTTAAAAAAAGTTTTTAATCACAAACAGATGAAAACTTTGATATGAGTCATGAAATTATTCTTCTGGCTTAAGTGTAGGTCTAAAACTCACCACGTTTCGTCATCTTTACCATCTAACCCCAACTTAGCATCAGCTTGTAATATAGAGACCGTCTTATTCCTGCCAGTTTGCATGGTCACTATTGGAGTGGCGTTGTTTCCTTGATGTCCGAATAAAGAGTGTTCAAAACTGGACACGTATTGGCAGGCTGCGAAAATATGCTCCCAGCATTCTGGAGCCTTAGATCCCAGTTCTAAGCCACCTATGGAAATATTAAGCGTAATTTATTTTATGTTTATAAAATTCCAATTTAAATTGAAGGACGAATCATACACAAATATTCCCATTTGGGCGCCAATACTGTAATAATGCTCTTAATTGGCGCCCAACATAAAATACTAAAATATCTTCTTATCTCACCTGTAATTAATATGTCCAAAGACAACGCATGTGTCGATAATATCTTGCCGTTCGGTGGCTGTGAGATTGCGGAGTTTGCCAGTAGAGCCAGTATGCTACTGCAACGATTTTGTAAGCTCAAGGTATTGCTAACTCTTGCAGCCTGCAATGTTAATATATTATGGTTATTAAAATTAGGTTATAAGGTAGCTTCTCGTATCGTTAAAACTAGAAGAATGGAAAGTGTCTAGTTGTGGAAACATACAAATTAAAATTGAATACCTTATGGAGTCCTTCAAGGCACTGAATCGTTAGCCCCTCCCAGGCAATCCGCTTCCTTTTCCCGAAAGTATTTATTTTCTTTGATATCATGCCGTGCAGTTTTTGTTTTTTGTTACCGTATCCCGACAGGGGAACACTTAATACCGTAACCATAGAATCCCAAATACAGGTTAATATTCTGAAAGAACACTGGAGTTGTAGAAATCTGATACTAAAAGTTTAAACGTGTACGTAGGTAGTTTGTTTTTACCTTCTAGCCCAGCGCAAACTAGCATCATACTGCGGGGAGTCAACTGCATTATTATATAAACAAGAGACTTCTTTCAACTTCTGCCAGTCGGACATAACTGGACTTTGATCCAAACCGCCAAGATCTGCCGAAGTATACTTTGTTATTAGAATAACATCTACATAAACCGTTTAGAAAATTGAATTTTATGCTATAATCTCAAGATTTTCTATATCGTGTCATCAGATTATATTTTAGCTACAGACTGTGCGCAGAAAACATATTTAAGCAATTTCATAAAAGGTTTGCACAAAATCACATCGAGAAAAATTTCAACCTGATAGAAGTCTTTGTTAAAATTTGGCTGTACAGATAACAGGATAACTTTATTTCATTATGATTGTTTCCTTTATGTTTTATGCAGCGTTGGAAACCTCAGCGCGAACGTTCTAACCTGACAGTAAATGTATAAGAGGATGGTCAGTGGTAGGGACTTCCTTCAGCAGATCAGTTGCAAGTACTTGTTGATACAACTCCCTCAGCCATGTCGCCGATAGATACACCAGCACACCACTACCTTGCACTTCCTCTACAAATTCGTCCTCTGTGAGAGATACTTGGATCTTCTGTGGAAAAACATGTATTTTGTCAACATTTTCCCTATTTTGCTTATGAACTATGACGACAAGATTAACTCACAACAATTAATCACAATAAGTAAGTTCTTATTTTAATAAGATAATTAGAACTGATTTCGTCCTTTAATTTCGTTTCATATCTAGACAGTAAAAATCTTAAATTCATTCATGAATTGACCGACGAATAACTCACACTCTGAAAATCTGGGTCTAGAAGCATACTAAGTGGGCACTAAGGAAAGATTTATCAATAATCAACCCTTAACCTCTCAAATGTCGTATGAACCCCATAGGTTCATAAGAAAAATTCTCTCGAAACGACAATAAATATAACCGTAAAAATCATTGAGCAGTTATAAGCAAACGGCTTCTAGTAGGCGAACATCTAACGGGTTAAAGGAACTAACTATATAGAAGATGAAAGTTGGGCTATATTAAACGTAAATTAAATAACAGGATAAAAATGATGATAATATATTATCTACACCACAGATACTCACACTGGGTTGATTATAGTAATTAGTTCTCCGTTGCTTCAGAGTCAGTAGCAGGGCCGCGTAAGTAGCAAGATAAACTCCATCTGCATTCATGATACACGCTGTAGCGGGTGGCTGCGCGGCGTTGTGTTGGCAGCATTTTGATGCAAACTCTTGCATTGCTTCGTCCACCTGATTATTAATATGTAATTAGTGTAATGAAGGTGTAACGTGTGTTTAATATTATTGCAATCTAATTCAATTGGTAAAATAGGGAATATTTCAAAAGTTTAAATGAAGCTCTTCGAATTGACAATTAATATTTTCGTTTCGTTAAAATATATTTTAGAAGGAGCAATGATTGGCATTAACTAAGAGACTTGTTTCAAATGCCACCTACCTCAATACAAGTTCGGAGATTGAGCAGCTTTGGGAGCAGAGAGTTTTGTAGAGTTTTGATAAACTGCCGCGCGTTGTGCCTTTCCAAATCTACGTTGCATTCCGTTATGGTGCATCTATAAACAATTGAATATGTTTTATATCTAAAAACCAACCGTTGAGGTTGTTAGAGTTGTGAAATATTTTATTGAAGTGACAACACTGTTTATTGCCTTCCTAAATTGGCAATTATTTTCCATCCACATTAATTCGGTTATTTCATCCTGAGTTTCCTTCAGGTTAACGTACTGCAGTATGAGTTGAAAAGATACACTCACGCATGCACCCTCACTCACACACACACCCTCGACACATACTATTTTCTTAATTTTTTCTTTTCTTTTTTTTATCTTTGTTTAAATTCTATTATGTTTTGGTACACCACTTTTATCATTTTATAATTTGTCATTGAAGAGCGGGGCCTCCTAGCACAGGTATAACTTTACTACTTAGGTAACAGTTGTACATGTTACTGCAATAAACTTTTGTTTGTTTTGTTTTATAATTTGCATACTGTTTTTTTCCATGGATATGCTCCTACACTAATCTTACCTTCCAAGGTTGAGAGTCTTCGGCACAGCAAAAGGTTTGTCATGAACTGTGTTCTTGTCATTATCATTTGATGAAGGGTTATTAGCTCTTGATGGTAGGAACACGTTGTCAGCGTCAGAGTCTGCTTCTCCATCGCTACCAGAACTTGCGTTTTCTGGACCAGATGTATCTGCAAAGTAAGTACGGGGTGTAAAAATTCATTTCACAACGACATCATCTACGCATTCCGTGTAGCAGACCAAGTAATTTTTTGCAAAAATAATTGTTGGAAAACGACTTCTAACTTTGGTGTGAAAGTTCACTGTTTACGGTAATGTAGATTGTACTTTTTCAATATTTTTTTTATTTTTAAATTTATAAGTAGTTACTCTCACCTGATGAATCATGTTCTTTTGTTTCATTACTTTGTAATACAGCCACCATATCCCTGAAAAAATGCAAAGATCATGAAAAAAAAAAGACGATAAAATATGTTTATTTTCGGTAAGGTTCTATTGCTCAGTGTAAATCGTTACATACTACCTAAAGGGAAAAGTATGATGCATCGGTTGCGTCTTGTATAAAACAGCAGATTTTTTAAAATGTTGGACTTAATTATCCCATAGTTAATCTTGTTAATAAACGCATTGACGGACACTTAACGGGTTTCAAAACAATAAAACTTCTATTGTCTATTGTTCAGTGCCCTTACAAAGCAGCACGCACTTTACTTGTGTTAATCAAGTGTACAAACACATTGTGAATGTGTGCGTGATGACGAGTAGCGTCAGCACGTACATACACACTACCGACTTCGTCATTGTCTAGGACGGTACCCAGAGTTTTTGGACTGACACATTAATTCATAGCGTATTTGTACATTTGCAGCAGTCGTGGCTCAGTATGAGACTCACACAGGCACTTTTTTGTATATTTAATTTCATCACCACTGCTTTCAAAACAGGGAAGGAAAGCATCGTGAGGAAACCGGCACGTCCTAGAACCAAAAATTCAAACCAATAACCAACCCAAACTGGGATCGCGTGGTAGACATCGGCCCTCTCCCTCTCTTAGAGAGGAGGCCTGTGTCCCAGCAGTGGGAACATGTGGGCATGATGATGAAGATATATAAGTAAATTTGGTAACCACAAGAAAAGCACGCGTCGTTTCGTGAGATAAAGATACACACACATAACCGTCCCTACCTGTAAGGGCTAGGCAACCTAGCCAAAGTCTGATACGTCAAAGGTCCCGTATAATCAGCATCGTGCAACTTCGGCCAGTGACTCAGTATGAGCGTGGCTGTCTCAGGCGATATATACTCCGTGGAGCCGGAACATAGCTTCTCTAGCGCGTCCAGTAAAGAGACTACACATTCCACTGCTGCGGCCACCACCTCAGGGTTACCGCTTCTCCCACATTCTTCTATGCCATCCATTATTCTGTAAATATTAAGTAAAGAATGGTGAGGAGCTCGTAGCTTAGTACTAACAGCCGCACAGGACGATCCACCAGGGTAAGCTACGGTTATCGGGGTTGGCCGTGGATGGGTGACCATCTTTACATACCGAGACTCCTCCGTGCCTCGGAAAGCACGTTAAGCCGTTGGTCCCTGCTGTCATTTGTGCATCTTTGACATTCGTTACGGGTCGTTAGAAGCCCGAAAATCTGACAGTCAGTCTTACCAAGGGCTATACCAATCGTATTGCCCAGTTACTGGGTTGTCAGATAGGATCAGAGGTCAGATAGGATAGGCAGTCGCTCCATGTAAAATACAGCTGCATCCGGTTAGACTGGAAGCCGACACCAACATAGTTGGGAAAAGGCTAGGCAGATGAATGGTGAATGTTGGTTGTGAGTGGTGGTGGTGGAATGGTGTTTTTATTTTTCTAGTTTTCGCAGCCGCTACTGGGGTTAGATTCCCAGGTCGGACAAAGTGTTATTGGGGTTTTCCGTGAAGAATTTCTCAGTATCAGCAGGTCATAAAGATTACTTACAATCTCACAATAGCCATATCATCACTATGCCTCTCATGATGGTCCACTTTCTTCAGCAGCACCAGCTGGCACAGCCTCTTGGGGTTCTGTAGCAGTTCCCGCGTGCTCCTCAGAGGCTCCACTCGGTGCGACACCGGCGGGTACAGCAGCATGCGGTGGTACAGCGCTTCGAGGACTGGGCGTAGGTTTGAGGTGGATCCTACTAACCGTACTAGTTGGTTTGCTATGCTGAAATGTGGCAAAAATTGAGTGGTGTTAAAAATGATGAATTATAATCGAAAAATCAAATACTTTTTAAAAAGAAGCGAGTTTTGCATGAGCTACTTAAATATTCTCTTCTGTGCTGTCCAATTCATAACCTTTTGAACGCCATTGTCATATATACGTGTCAAGCAAGCGCATGCCCTGTACGCCAACGACACAAATATGTGACAATGGCAACAACTCTATAACACGAAATAAACAATTAAATCATTACTTTTGTGTGTGTTTATATAGATATCTTAAAAATTGAATCTCTCGTACGTATTTAACTCTTCAATTCCCAGTGTCACTTGTAGGTGACAGTACTAGTTATATATTTTTTTTCTACCACATGGCAATTTATTTTTGAATTATACCATTATTGTAGAAAAGCTTATTAGTAAAACTATTCAAATTTTTTTTCTGGCCGCACTAACTACATGACATTTGTCAAATTCATTCATTTGTTTCGCGCGTACTTGAACTAGTCTGAGTTTGTGTGATTTCTTGGAATGAAAAGTGAAATAAAAATGTCCAGACCGTAAGTATTGCCTTTTTGTTATTAATCATAGTAAATTAATGTATTCGCTATAATACTAATGTATTTTATGATAAAAATAACTTATAGCATCTTAGCTACAGTGTTGAGAATATGCCGTGGCACCTGCAGGTGACACTGGGCATTATAATAGTTTTATTGTTCTGAATTCATTCTAAGTAATAACAAGACTGTTGTTATTTTTGGTCATATCGCTATGTGTTGATATTGTTTTAGAGGTGGTTTACGTATTACAGGTTGACGTTAGATGAGATTGCCGAGGAGTTGCACGCTGGGGAAGACCCAGGCGATATTATTTTATTTCCTCCTGATGATGGTGTGGTGACTGAAGAACACAGTTGAGACGAAAATGACACTAATACCTATTCTTCATTTTTCTAGTCGCATACTTCGATCTAAGTAGAATCACAAAATAACCCTTCCGTCTTTGGAGAAAATTGTGTACATGGGCAGGAAGAAGAAGAAATCGAAGTATCTGTACCGAAGAAAAAAAGACTGAGGTATAATGTGGTGGAATGTGGAAACCTCCGAAAATATGGTAAGCCTCCAATCCGCAATTCTGCCTGTGGAATTTCAGTACAAGTGAGAGTGCCTACAGAAGTGAGGAGTGCTGGAAGTGCGGACGAAAACTCGGAAGCCGATTGCTCACAGCGTAGATTCTATGCGGATATTGTCACCAACACACTAGAAAAATGTGCTGGTATGTACCAGCACATTTTTCTAGTGTGTTCCACAATAAATAAGTTTTGTATTTTACAACTTTTTTGCATCAATACATCTATCTATATATATAAAAATCAATTGCTGTTCGTTAGTCTCGCTAAAACTCGAGAACGGCTGGGCCGATTTAGCTGATTTTGGTGTTGAAATGTTTGTCGTAGTCCAGGGAAGGTTTAAAAGGTGAGAAAAGTTAGGTAGGGTAGGTAGGGTAGGTAGGGTAGGTAGGGTAGGTAGGGTAGGTAGGGTAGGTAGGGTAGGTAGGGTAGGTAGGGTAGGTAGGGTAGGTAGGGTAGGTAGGGTAGGTAGGGTAGGTAGGGTAGGTAGGGTAGGTAGGGTAGGTAGGGTAGGTAGGGTAGGTAGGGTAGGTAGGGTAGGTAGGGTAGGTAGGGTAGGTAGGGTAGGTAGGGTAGGTAGGGTAGGTAGGGTAGGTAGGGTAGGTAGGGTAGGTAGGGTAGGTAGGGTAGGTAGGGTAGGTAGGGTAGGTAGGGTAGGTAGGGTAGGTAGGGTAGGTAGGGTAGGTAGGGTAGGTAGGGTAGGTAGGGTAGGTAGGGTAGGTAGGGTAGGTAGGGTAGGTAGGGTAGGTAGGGTAGGTAGGGTAGGTAGGGTAGGTAGGGTAGGTAGGGTAGGTAGGGTAGGTAGGGTAGGTAGGGTAGGTAGGGTAGGTAGGGTAGGTAGGGTAGGTAGGGTAGGTAGGGTAGGTAGGGTAGGTAGGGTAGGTAGGGTAGGTAGGGTAGGTAGGGTAGGTAGGGTAGGTAGGGTAGGTAGGGTAGGTAGGGTAGGTAGGGTAGGTAGGGTAGGTAGGGTAGGTAGGGTAGGTAGGGTAGGTAGGGTAGGTAGGGTAGGTAGGGTAGGTAGGGTAGGTAGGGTAGGTAGGGTAGGTAGGGTAGGTAGGGTAGGTAGGGTAGGTAGGGTAGGTAGGGTAGGTAGGGTAGGTAGGGTAGGTAGGGTAGGTAGGGTAGGTAGGGTAGGTAGGGTAGGTAGGGTAGGTAGGGTAGGTAGGGTAGGTAGGGTAGGTAGGGTAGGTAGGGTAGGTAGGGTAGGTAGGGTAGGTAGGGTAGGTAGGGTAGGTAGGGTAGGTAGGGTAGGTAGGGTAGGTAGGGTATGTAGGGTAGGTAGGGTAGGTATCATCGTTAAGACAGGACAACGTCTGTTGGGTCAGCTAGTATTATTATAAAAATGGACGTTTTATTTCTACCGACAAAATAAGAAAAATCGCGTTAGTCCTTTATAGACCTAACTTAACACAATGCCCAGTGTCACCTGAAGGTGACACCTTCATAAAAAAAAAATGAGGGTAGTTTTTTTTTAAATATATTTTTTTTTCTTCGCCAAATGTATCTAATCTATTTTAGTAAAAGAGAAATGCAAAATCAATGTTCACTCGAACATGGGAATTGAAGAGTTGACATGAAAAAAATTAAAAGACACCATGGATATTAGGAAATTCATGATAACAAGAAGAAATAAATTTGTAGCTTGGCGTAGCGTTATGCTCTGGCGTTCAAAAGCTTAAGCACATGACTGCACCTTCCAGTCCCTTCACTGTTTTCGATTGTTCTTCTCAAAACTCAATCAATTACAGTACTCCCAAATTAATAATGCACATGCAAATCTTCGTTAATTGTCGTATTCCCGGAAACACCCGAATCATTGAATCGTTCGAGTCCTTAACAATGCACTTGCATTTTGCACCTTGTTCGAAAGAAATAGGAGTCAATATCATGTGTACACAATCGAAAACAATTCGGGCGGTCGGCGGCGGTCGGCGACCAGTCAAAGGTCCGTCAGTCGTCTTGTTATATTGGTGGTGACTGCACGTGTTCTCTTTGTCTGGAATTATATAGAGCTGCTATTACACACCCTTCTTGGTTTTGTTTTCAAAGGTGAATTTAATTTCAACTTTAATTATCTTATTCAAATTTAAATAGATAATTTTGTAAAATATATAAACATACTAACATTTTTCACATTTTTTCAATATTAAAAATTAAAAATACCTACGTAAAATACATATTAAGTATTAGAAAAAACATATTAAAAATTAGATTTAGGCTTATATGAATTATAGCTCGCTATTTACTTACATGGAATTATTGAATCAAATTTCGTTACTGATAAATCAATATTTATCTCTTTTAGGACAAAACACATAATCTCACTAAATTATGCATGAAGAAAATGCACTTAACCACTCTATATACATATCGTCTTCCGACGATCGGGGAATACGACCGTTGCCGAACAGTGGCGAAGATTTCTATGCGCATTATCACTTTGGGAGAACTTGTACGTAATGTAATTGATTGAGTATTGAGAAGAACCTCTTTAGAATAGTACGTTTAGTTTTAAAATATCTTTCAAAACGTAATACATATCTCAAAATGTACCTGTATATAGCTTTAGCTTGTTTGCTGTTGAAGCTGGGTGCGGAGTTCAGAGCGCCCGATCCTCTGCCGGAGTCGTCAACCAAATGGCCGTCGTGCTCCCTGAAATCATTTTACAAAGGAGATATAAAAAGAAGGGCTATAATAAAACAACCTTACAGTAAATAGCAAAAAAAAAGCAAGCAAATAGCAAGCAGCAAATAGCTTAAAAAATTGAAACTTAGACGTAAAACTGGCCACTTTTTCTTTGTTCCTATTTTCTATACAAAATAGGAACAAAGAAAAAGTGGCCAGTTTTATGGATGATGACTAGATTTTTTTATAGTCCGTAAGCTAGATTTACAAAAAATATTTGACACGTATTTTTCTCTTTTTACGTAATCCAAAGATTACGCTGATACATTGAGTTGAAATGTGGCGTGCCGTCACGAGTATGCAGTTTTTGTACTTACTTGTGACGTAGCGAGCCCCAACTCCCCAACTTTAATGCGTTTTATCTCAGTCATTTCTTGTTAATATGATAAAGCAAAAAATAAGTGACTAATATTTTTTTATAATCTGATTGACGGACTAAATATAATTTCTTTTTTTTACCTAGGCATCATCCCTATTGACTCACATATTTAGGGGGCTGAAACATTATAATCACGTATTAAAATGAAACAAAGTAATACTAAAATATTTCAAACATCACTTACCTTGATTTAATATTCTTGTCCACTCTCGGAGTTCCTAGGAAGGATATTAGCGATGGACAGAACTTCTGCCAGAGAAAGGTGGTGAAGTGCGAGTTGCCGCTCACTCGCTCCGACAGGCTTGACATCAGGGTCAGCAAGCAATCGAGGAAGAATAGCGCCAGTGGGTTCTGTTTTGGCGTCCTGTGAATTATAAAAATAATATGGTATACAGTGTGTTAATTAACGAAAGGCGGTCCCGCTAACCCGCAATAGTATAGCTTACATACGTCATGTTAAAAAAAAATCATTAAAAAAATCGAGAAAAAAAATCTGCTTCTTACATTCATTTATGTTCGCATAACACGTTATGTACAATCATATTATGGGAGCAGGTGTTTTTTTTCTGATAACCAGATTTCTTACCTAGGGTCAGATAGGCAGTTGTTCCATGTAAAATACTGGGATTCAGCTGCAACCGGTTAGACTGGAAGCCGACCCCAACATAGTTGGGAAAAGGGTAGGCAGATTGATTGATTTGGATACTATACTATTGCGGGTTAACATGAACGCCTTTTGTTAATTAACATACTGTATAGCTTGAGTAGGGCTGCTCCTGCTTGCAAAATATTGGCCAACGGAGATAACTTTCCATACGTGTACTGTTATATCGAAAATGATTAGTAGAAGGCCATTTCAAGACTTATTAATTGAGTCTCGAGTTCGAACCCATGACACGCACCTCTGCTTTTACGGATTCACGTGCGTATTGTATAATTATCACTTGCTTAAAAATCTATGAAGCTAAGTCAGATACCCATGGGCAGCATAAAACTCTGACACCAGGTTAGTCACTAACCAGACGAAAAGAAGAAGTATTGAATCAAAATAGTTCATCTGATACCCTTACACTTAATTGAAAATATTATGAAGAATAATGCAATAGAGGCACAGCATTTGACTTACAGTTGCGTTTCAGACAGTCGGCTGCATAGGTACTGTATGACCGGTATCACTTCACTGTAGCAGCCCACGGCCACTATGTGGTTCCTACCCAGAGGGGAACCCTCAGACAGGAGCTCTTGGCACTCTTCATCTAAACGAAGGACAAGATAGTAATAGGATAGGCTATATGGTATATGGCAATATGGTACTATTGTCTCCAAAACTATGATGATGAAGCCAATAGCTGAGTATTGACTGTTTTTTTAAATAAATTCTTTACGCCATGCTGTACTTATACAAATAAATAGAAAATTTTATTTATGATTTAAATTGTTATTTTTTGTCATGTTAATTTAATTATAATTTCTTATTTTATAAAATTAGGATTATCGTTTGTCATTTTAACTTTTTATAGACCAATAACTTGTTTGTGTGGTTTTAAACTGTAAATGCAGCAATTACAGTGAAACTTGGTTAAGTGGGACCTGGATAAGTGAGAAACCTCCATAACTGGAACTCACGCTGAGGTCCCAACACTTTGGCACTGAATTGCCTCTGTTAGTGAGACGAAGCGGACCTCTATATCTGGGATTTGTTCCTTCCATTTTATCGTCATAGTTACCGACTGCGAGTGAATTTTATATGCATTTAACCTCTAAATAATAAAGATAAAAAATTATGTATAATATTTACATAATACTTTATTTTATTTAATACTCGCACCTCTATAACTGAAATAACCTGTATTCTGACCTCTAAATGAGACAGATATTTATTTATACCTGGATATCTGAGACACTGGGTAAGTGGTATACCTCTATAACTGAGACAAATTTGCAGGTCCCTTGATGTCTTACTTAACCAGGTTTCACTGTATAATAAATATTTAAATAAAAGATAATACGATTATTCGTAACCATTTGACATTATTTAAGAATAGCAAAATTGTTAAGACAAACACTGGGGGTCCACTCCGAGGCGATAAATCCGATGTATCGCACTAAGTCTCGTTCATTTCCTACTACGAACTTCATTTTGTCATTTTGTCTTGATCGGATATTTCATTCAGAATAGGCCTGGTTAAGTGCTAAATAAGATATTCTATCTAGGACAGCCGTGAAGAACAAACAAGAAGCATACCTTACTAATTATAAACAACTAAGTGACCTGACACTGACCTATTTGGAAAAATGTTGTATCAAATGGCTTGGTTTCTGCTAAATCCCACTCACCTAATTGTGCACAGTAAGCTCTCAGCGCTTGAGCGGCCGCAGCTCTTGCTGCTGCCGCCACGTGGGGTGGTGCGGCCGCGGCCTCCCCGCAGCGACCACAAGCCCAAACACAGAGGCGACCGTTCAGGGTACGCCGCGGCGATAACGCCAGGGATAAATACATGCGGAAGATTTGGACCTGGTGGAATTTAAAAGATTTTTCATCGTTTTATATGCGTTTATCGGTGTTGTGTGACCGCGTTGTTCGTCTATACTACGCAACGGATTTAGACGACGTGTTCACCATAATTTAATCAGGAAATCTTGACCTGAATACCTTATGTCATGACTGGTAGGAAGCACTGGTTGAAGACCTTAGTCTTCATGAGGATAGGCGTCAAGAAGACAAGGAGTTTGACGATGATAATTATTTGCATGACTTTTTTCTATTTAAGCCTTCACTTGATTTTAGTTTAGTACTTAGTACCAGTGTTTTGTTTTACCTGTGTATCAGGTAAGTGGTACATAACGGAAGCAGTAGCGCAGAGTAGTTGAGAAGGCATCCACAGTGAGTCATCTTCAGGCTCGATCCCTCTATGGAACCTGTCATCTCGGAGTATTTTCTGTAATAGAAAACCAAACAGGAATAATCTAGCCTTAGCAGGTCCAACCACTCGTTAAAGGTACATTCATTGGCATTATTAATTCAAGGCTTTTTGCGTGGCAGGGGTATCTGTATTGACCTAGTTCTAGTTCTTGATTCGTGGATCTGAAAACATCGACATAAGGATTTAATCCGATTGAAGCTCCATATATGGATGTTACATGGGCGAGATATAATTGTTATGAGACATGATATGGGCGGGAATATATAGTTCGAGTAAGTTCTTCATAATCAGCTTATAGCAGTCCACTTTTCGAGCTGGACAATTTGATGAGTCTCTACAATTGACTATTAGATACGGTCAAAAATAAAATATGAAATCACATAGATAAAAGACTGCTCTTCATAGAAACTTCCATCACCGTATGCGAAGATATAATTGTAAAATTGCATATATAATGCTAATAAGTATTCCATTTGAGTCTAAAAATCTGTGACGTCAAAATGTCATATTTCATACAAATCACGTACAAATGCCGCGTTATGATAATTTATAAAAAGTAACGTTATTGACTACCCTTTCAAATACCCCATTGTAAACCATTTTACTCCATCCTCGACCACTATCATCCAGTTGCTACCCCACACTTACCGCTTTAAAGGGCGCTCTACTTTACAGTTACCAATAAAAAGATAACTTACATGGAACCCTTGCAGGGCGTAGGTGACCAGGCGCGGCCGCTTGCTCTCCAGTGCAGTCTGAAGAGGTAAGAGGCACGCGCGCCGGAGCTCGTATGACGCACGACGTGCGTTGTTCTCTTGCAAGCATAGTATTTCTATACAACAATAAACCGTCATCTGTTAATAATCCTTTACATTAGCTAAACATGTAAGCCTGTAAAGGGCAAAGTTCTCATCTTATACATAGAAGACATTAGCATTGATCACCATGCAGTCCCTACTTGACTGGGCAGTTAGAGCTCTACTTCAATCATTAGCTTTAAATGCCTTTAAAGTTGTTGCGAGTAGGTACTATCAGTACCTCCTATAATGACTCCTCCTATGTCTTTCTTTATCTGGAATGTGAATACGCTTTGGAATGGGCAACTAGCTTCATCCGTCTAGACAATTCAAATGTGGCTGTAATTGGTTCATCCTAAAATTATAAAGAGGTATTTGTTGGCAAGTTTTTATGTACTTGTAGGGGGTAACCTTCGGAACTTCAGATCCCTGTTCCAGATATTAACCACTCAAACTCAAGGCTTTTATTTTAAACTAGCACATAGTTTAAAATATAAGCCTTGAGTTTGAGTTAAAAGAAAAAAAATCCATTGTTAAAATTAAAACATTAAAATGCTAGGAACGACCGCGAACTGGTGATGCAGCTCAAGCTTTTGAGAAAGTAGTTAATAGTCACCTTGTAAACAAACACAAAAAGTTTGAATTCGCTTAAGTTGCCGTTGGCACTTATTAAAGAATATTATTATTATCTGTATCTACCTACGAGTCGAGTAAGACATGTAGAAGGTTATACAAAATTAAAGAATATGGAAATGTAGTCCCTCAAGGGTGTGTCTTAAGACCGATTTTTTTTTAAACTTTTCTGTGCAAAGACAGTTAGGTATAAAAATGGTTGATACAGTACCTCCATCTTCATATAAACTAAGTATGAAATAAATTATGTCCTTCACATAAATTACTAATCAGTTTGTTAAAAGGAAGTACTAAACATTGCGACTGGTTATAGGGAGTGAATACAAATTATTTGGCGCAAAAAATAACTAAAATAGTAGCCACGAACTCGCCACTATTGACATAAAAAGTAATGGCAATTCGTTAATTAACTACCAAAATGTTATGGTCGTAGTTTTATGTCACCATATGGTAACGAAATTAACATCAATAGGATGAAATCAAAATAGACAAGACTAAAAACTAAGCAGATAAAAACTGCATTTCCGATAACGGCGCAGTGGCGTCTTTATTGCAAGTATTGATTGGTTGTCTCTTGTCTCAGCTGCAGATTGGGCGATGGATATACTTCATATATGTACATAACATTTTCTGCATAATTTCGTGACTTCGGAGAAAAGAATCGCGGCCATCGGCTCGTAAATATGTTTTACCTACCTAGTGCATCCTGACATGATTTCCTGAGAGCTGTAAACTTTACACCCGATGCTTCCTTGAATATGTCCTGGAGAAGCTCCTCCATTTTAGCACAAACGCAACATATGACAATGACTCACTTCCCTACATATACGACACACAATCTGTTCACATGCTTCACATTCTTCTAAAACCAATTAAACATCGCGAGGAACAGTATTGGAAACCGAAATGTTTAGTAAAACATGAATAACTGCGAAATAACGCTATGTGAGTGGGTGGAAGTGTGTCTTATCTGAGTTGTACGTAAGCACAGTGACGGAGCATGCTCAGTGCGGGAAATCAATACTGCCCGAAAGACGTAATGTTTGCGAAAAAACTTTACCAACAGGTGGTTCGGTTGGTATACTCACTTTACTAACTTACTTAATTATTTTCTATTGCGTTGGTAAATACAAAAAGATTCTTATCTGATCTAGATTTTCCAAACAACTTTACCTAATTTTGATTTTTTGTTGTTCTATTGGCAATACTAATAATAAAATGTTTCGTTCTCCATGCTTGATAAAGAATGCCCAAGCTACCAATAAGGGAATGTAGCGTTATGTGGTAACTATCCTACCCAAACAGACACAATATAATATGGCAATCAGCTACCGTTTCCAGGTTTAAACGTCAACCTCATTCTGCTAAAATTATAATCTATTTCTATTTTCGCTCCAGAACACAAACTTCTAAGTAGCTCTGGCTCTTGTACTAGGAGTTCTTGTATCACAAGAGCCAATTCTAAACCAACTTTAAAAAAAAACAAAGACAACAACTTTAATAAAGACGACGATATCGATGAAGCTAATTTCAGTCAGCATAAAAACTAGCTTAGCAAAATACACTCGGTTGTCTATCTTTCCGAGTTACTCTTATTTTCCTAAATATGCTAAACTACACTGGGAACATTTTTGCAAAAAGATTAATCCTATTGGAAAATTGAGATCCGACCAGTTGATGAACCACACTTGATGTGTGATTAAAATATTTGCAAGAAAATGTAATAAAACTTGACTGTCGAACTGAGATTTGTATGTCCTAAGCACCTCTGTCTATCCCTTTGGGTATACAGCTAGCGTGACCACACATGGTTGATCAAATATTAAGACGTACCTACATTAAATTAATCATCATTTATTTATTTTAAAACTGTTTTGTTGCAAATGAGCAAATCCTTGTTTTGTTTAAAGGTTTTTTTTTTAATTTTCGCGGGTTTCCTGACATTTGTATTTAATTGCCATTCTCAACATAGTGACAGCAAACAGTCTGGCAACATTTATGAAAAATAAATGAGCTTTTTGCTTATTTTATTCCTATTTTATGTGTGAATACCATTTCCATCGATGCTTTTTTTTAAATTTCTTATCGATTGTGAAATTGAATTTACCTAATATTCTAACATAATTCAAAGAATGTTATTTTTTTTCAATAAACTTTTTTTTCTTATGGCAGCATTTGACATTTGACGTTAATTTGTCTCTTGACTTGACGGAAAAGCTGTCAAAATAGTCTTGAAAAAATGGTGTCTTGGAGTGGTTTGGGCCGATCTTTCGGCATAAACTTGTTTAAAAACCACACCAAATCGCTAAACAGTGTCCAAAATGCAACCTTTACAACAAGTAAAACTTTAATGGATGCCCATGGGCATAAAACTTTTGTGCTGCAGCCCTCCAGGTAAAGATGGTTTCAGTGATTACCTAACCAATTTTTTGGCTCATTATTTGTTATTTCCCAATTATTTTACGACTGCCTGGAAGTGCATGTTCAGGAATGCCTAAATTGCAGTACTTTTATTTTGCTTATAGTCCCTTTATTATTAATAATTTCCTAACCTAAACTCTTGGTTTGCAGATGGCAATGGCACAAGTTCAAGGATATGTTCCACTTCTACACCATGCTGGGCCTAATTCCGGTTACCGCCATTATCTTCTACACCAACGTGTTCATCGGACCGGCCCAGTTGCGCCCAATCCCTGATGGCTATGAACCAAAACATTGGGAGTACCACCGTCACCCAATTACGAGGTTTATCGCCCGGTACATTCACCACAGTCCACAACAGGTAACTGTCTCTTGAAATTTTTGTTTTCATAGTTTTGCGGTGTTGTTATAACATATCTTAACATCACATCTTCTTCTTCTTCTTCTTCTTCTTCTTTGGCTTGGTTTCCGCACTCAGTCCTTGGCGGACCATTGTGCGTGGGCCATGGCGGCCTGTGGCGGTTATTCCAGCCAGCCCACCTCCTTCCAGAAGTTGATGACGTCTCCTGGTCTGTGTAATATTTCTGTAAAAGATTTAGGTGTTCCAATGGTTTGTGTCCTAATCTGTGTGACTCCTGTGCACTCAAAGAGTACGTGCGCAACGGTTTCTTCAGCCTCCATGCAGGCCCTGCACAGAGGACTGTCCGTTATGTCTATTGTGTGGAAGTGTTTGTTTAGTGAGCAGTGTCCTGTGATGGTCCCCGTCATCAGGCGCAGGCCGGTTCTGTTCAGGCGGAGTAGCCGTCTGGTTAACCTTTTATCCAGGGATGGCATGGCCTCCCTGGATTGCCTGCAGCCCGGTGACGAGGTCCACCATCTCTCCGCTTGTGTGTGTGTGATTTCTTGTAGCCATCTGCGTAGCTGGTTGAAGGGAATGGGTATGATGGGTTCCGGTCCGCAGGCTGGCGTACTGGAGGCTCTCCTCGCTAGCTCGTCAGCTGCGTCGTTACCTAGTGATCCGCTATGTCCCTTTATCCATTGTAGTGTCACTTTGTTGCGGTAGAGTACTGATATACGTTCTAGTGCGTTGTGACATTCTAGTGTTAGTTTTGAGGTGTGGTGTTGCTTCTTTAGGGATTGCAGGACCGAGGCGCTGTCGGAAACTATGCGTATTTGCGCATCGGTAACTTTCCTGGCTTCTATAGCGTGTGCCGCCTGTATGAGGCCCACACACTCCGCCTGGAAGACGGTGTTGTGCTTGCCCAGTGGGCTGGATATGTGTATGTTAAGGTCTCGTGAGAACACCCCGACTCCGCTTCCGGAGTCGGTCTTGGACCCGTCGGTGTATACTCTTAATTCTTCCGGACCAGAGTAGTCACACTGTTCTTCGATAAGTGATATTTCATAGTGTTTTTGAAATTGGTGTTGTTTTGGGGCTCTATCGCAGGGTGACGCTAGCATTGGTTGGTGTCTGATTGCGTCATCCCTTACCCGTGTGTGCTTTACTCTGGAATCTTTATTTAGGGTTCCTGCTATGTTTAGCCGAAAGGCGGCCAAGGTTGCCTCCTCTCGCACGATGAGGTGTAGAGGCGGCAGTCCTAGCATCGCCTGTAGGGCAGCTGTAGGCGTTGTTCTCATGCAGCTAGTAATAGCTACACAAGCAAGTCGCTGCAGTTTCTCAAGTTCTTTTTGGGTTGTGCTTAGGTTTGTTCTGGGCCACCATACTAGTGAGCCATATGTGATGGTTGGTCGGATGACCGTGGCGTATAGCCAGTGTGTGATTTTGGGTTTAACACCCCAGTTCCTGCCCAGCAGTTGTTTGCATTGCCACAGTGATATGGTGGCTTTTGTGATCATATGTTTAGTGTGCCTTGCCCAGTTCAGCTGACTATCCAGAAAGATTCCCAGATATTTGGTCTCAGTTGATAGGCTTAGGGTTGTTCCGAAGAATCGGGGTAGTTGTAGTGTGGCCATTTTCCTTTTTTTGGTGAAGAGGATCAGCTCGGTCTTCGTTGGGTTTACTGATAGTTGGTGTCTGTGGCACCAGTCCTCTACTATTTTCAAGGCTTGGCGCATGAGGTTGCATAGTGTGTTTTCATGTGTGCCGTTTATTATAATGGTTATGTCGTCGGCGTAGCCTACTGTGTAGTAGCCTTTTTCGTTGAGTGTTTTTATGAGGCTGTCAACGACCAGGTTCCATAGTAGCGGTGAGAGGACGCCCCCTTGCGGGCATCCTTTCGCTACGATGGCCCTTGTGGTGTCGTTTACTGTAAGTTGTACAGCTCTCATTTTGAGCATATTGGTGATCCAGCCGTTCAAGGTTGGGTCTATCTTGTGGTTGTTGAGGGCCATGTTGATGCTTTTGAAAGTGGTTTTATCAAAGGCGCCCTCTATGTCGATGAAGGCAGCCAGGGACGAGCATTTGTGGTCCACTGCGCATTCGATCTTGGAAACCACGCTGTGTAGCGCGGTTTCCGTTGATCTGCCTGCGGAGTATGCATGTTGTTGTTTGTGTAGTGGTTTTACTCTGAGAGGTCCGTCTCGGATGTACCTATCACAGAGTCTCTCGAGGGTTTTCAGTAGGAATGATGTGAGGCTTATTGGTCTGTAAGCTTTGGGTTGTGTGTAGTCGGTCTTACCCGGTTTGGGTATGAAGATGACTTTCACTTCTCGCCATGCGAGAGGTACATATTTGAGTGCTATGCTGGCTTGGTATATCTCGACCAGCCATGGTGTCACTTGGTCTAGTCCCCACTGCAGAAGGGCTGGAAAGATGCCGTCCAGCCCTGCAGACTTATATGGTTTAAAGGTGTCGATTGCCCACCTTATCCGCTCTGCTGTGACTATTTTGTGGGCTCTGGACCAGTCTAGGTCTGATGGGGTCCATTCTGGTTCTGCTTCCCATTCCTTGTCCTCTAGGAGTCTGCAGTCCGGGAAGTGGGTCTCGAGGAGGACCCTACATGTTTCTTGGTCTGTTAATGTGTATGATTTGTCCGGTTTTATCAGCACACCCAGGGTTTGGTTCTGATCTGTTGATAAGATTTTCCTTACCCTGGCGGCTTCGTTGTTTGTTTCAATGGATTCACAGAAGTTCCGCCATGCTGTTCTCCTGGCAGTTCTGATTTGTTTTTTGTACGTGTATTGGGTTTCTTTGTATAGTTCCCAGTCTTCCGGTAGTCTGGTGTTTTTGGCTCTGTTGAATTGTTTGCGTAGTGTGTCTCTGAGTTTGCTGAGTTCGGCGTTCCACCAAGGCGTCCTCTGACTGCTTGTTTGTGGCGCCCTTAGCTTACAGCATGCGTGGTAGGCTTCGGTTAGGTATCTAGATAGTGTTGAAACAGTGTATTCTAAGTGTGCTTGGTCCCTTATGGGTGTTTGCGCTACATGTCTGGCTAGCATGGAAGCTAGGAGACGTTTGTATCCTGGGACATCGGTGCGTCGCGGGTTTCGCTTGGGTTCAGGTTTTGGTGTGTTTGTGGCTAGTGTGAAGCGGATTCTCCTGTGATCAGAACAGGATGGTTCGTTCGACACATGCCAGCCTGTGATGAGTTTTGTAGCAGATTCTGTGGCTAGTGTCAAATCTATTATTGTATGACCTCGTGCCGTGACCCAGGTGGGTTCCGAGCCACGGTTTATAATATTAAGGTTAGTGGAGAATAAATATGTGGATAATACCTCTCCCCTGGTGTTTGATGCGTCACTACCCCAGAGCGGGTGGTGTGCGTTCGAATCGGTGCAGATGATGAGGTCCATCTTGGTGAGCTCGCAGTGTTGCACCAAGTCGGCCATTTCCTTTGGTGGGCATGTTGTGTCTTCGCCAGGCATGTATACTGAAGCCAGTACAACGTCTGGGACGTTGTTGTCCGTTTGGAGCCTGACGGCTGTCAGGTCTCTGGAACAGAATTGGGTGAGTGGTGTGATAGGAACCTGTTTGGGTGTGTAGATACAGGTTCTGGGTTTGTCAGGGTTGTGTGTGTTGAGGGTTATCTTACCTCCGATGTTACCGAGGCCGCATATTTTGTTGTTCCTGATCCACGGCTCCTGGATCAGTGCGATGGTTTGGGGGTTTTCCTCCAGCGCCCTGCGTAAGCTGGCCGTGGCAGTTTGGCTATGCTGGAGGTTGGTCTGGATGATGTTTAAGGGCGACGGTGGTGGTGGGGTAGGGTTAGTCGGAGATCGATCCATCCGTGGATTTCTCCGCGTCCTCCTCCCTGTAGGCGTCGGCGTGTTGGTCGCCTGGCGACGAAGCTAGCAGCTGTTCGTTCCAGCCAGGTGACTCGGGTGGGATGGCGTCCTCTTCGTCAGCCATGGCCGCACGGGCCATGACCTCCTCTAACTTCACCATGTCCGTGTCTGTCTTTACAGTCGTTGGGTTTGTCGGCGTCGGGTCCTTGTCGTCGGGTTGGGAGTCTGAGGGTAGGGCCCCGGGCCAGAAGCGCACGTATATCGACCCGAGTAGGTACGATATCCGGCGCTCCCGGGCCAGGACTCTTTCAGCTTCCTCCGGTGGCACACCCAGGGTCAGGTACGTCCCATAGTTGTCGCCACCGACGGTAGTTGCCCTGTACAGTGACCACCTGGCGATGTCATACCAAGTATTCTGACGTATCAGAATACTTTGCAGACGCGCTATGTCGCCCTTGTACCTAGGGACAAAAAGCGAGGCGCGGACACGGGTGGGCACGTCAGACTGCTTGACTACTGTGAGGGGAAGGTCGATGTCAGGGATCGTTATCTTGGGCACGTTCTGGCTGAGCCAGGTCAGGGCAGCGTCGTCCTCGCACCACAGCTGTACGGTGCCTTCGGCCACACGCGGGTAACCGCGGAAGGCAGGAAGTGGTGTTGTCGAGTCGGTGTCCATCATCAGGTGTTCCAGTTCCGTTTTGATGTGCTCTGCCTCCGTTCTAGTCAGGTCTCTGGAGGGGGGAGGAAAGCAGATCGCTACGGCCAGCCGCGCCGGAATGTCCTTCGTGGCTCGCGCGTAAGTTCTCTGCTCCCCTTGAGCGGAGTGGACTCTCACTCGCTTGGCGTCCCCCTGTAGCGTGGACGGTGAAGCCGTGTCATCAGGGCGCAACCTCTTCGCCGGTGCTGTACCACTTGGTCCAGGTTGCGGGTTAGAGGTGCCAGCCTCGGTGGTAGTGGCCGGCAACGTCCTCGCGACTGCGACTCCAGCCCGCCTACCCCTGGGCCTTCTTGGTCTGTCCTGTGTCTTGTCCGTGTACTGGGGTCGAGTGACGGCACCGGTGTGCTCTGGTGCTTGCTGGGGTTTTTCGCGCTGGGTTACCCCTTCGCGTACTTGCCCGAGCCCGCTCGGTTCCGCGTCCGGTCGCATTACGCGCTGGGTTTCCCCTTCGCGGGTTATCGTCCGGTCGCGTTTGGTGGTGTCCATTCGCTTTTCGCGCTGGGTTTCCCCTTCGCGGATTGGCGGCTGGTCACGTGTTTCCGCGTCCGGCCGCTTTTCGCGCTGGGTTGCCCCTTCGCGTACTTGCGGCTGGTCGCGTACTTCCTCTGCGGCGGCCGATCGCGCTTCGCGCTGATCGAAGCCTTCGCGGGTCTTGCGCTTTCGGTCGCCTGTTTTCCTGCCAGAGAAGCCGGGTCCGTCCTTTCTCCCCGTCTGTTTGTACTGGTCGTGGTCTTTGTCAGGGTTCCTCGTGCTGTTCCTCACGATGCTCTGTTGCCAGAGCCCAGCGTGAGGTGTTGGCGCGTTAGACGCTGCCGAGGGAAGGGTTTGTGGCGCGTTGGTCGCTGCCGAGGTTGATGGTAATGGCGCGTTGGTCGCTGCCGGGGTGTTATTTTTTGGCGCGTTGGTCGCAGCCTGCGTGTTGGGCGCTAGAGGAGCAGCCAGCCGCGCTAAAGAGCGCGGCTCCAAATTGCAGTTGGGTGCCCCCCCCAGAATACGATGGGGGCTGACCGCCGGAGCGGTGTGGGATTCCCCGGCTTGGCCGGGACCCACCTGGGTAGGTTTGCTTTTGTCCTTCTGCATTTTGTTTATTAGGGGGTGGGCTTTTTTGGAATCGAGGTTGCCCTTCCTCTGGGACCGACAGGATGCAGGAGAGGGAGGGATGGTCTTTGGGTGTGGGTTTGGGTTGTTTGGGGTCACCGTATGCCCGGGATGTGGCATGCGGATTTGTGGATTGATAGGAAGTATGGATTTTGGGTAGGATGGTTCAGTTGAGGGAAGGAGCATGGGATGAAGGTGCTTAGGTTACCTTAGAGTCTGGGATATGGCTCTGAGGAACTTCTCTTGTCCGGGATCTCTTAAACCGAGATGCTCCGGGTGCAGGACCGGCTGCTTGCACAAACAGCCCCACAACCGGAGTTGGGCTATCCGCAACCTGCCCACCCGCTCGGTTGCAGGAGAAGAAGTGCTTGGCAGCCAGGGTCTCCCCACCACGGATGTACTTATACATCCGTGTTGGAGCGATCCCGCTAGCCCCGAGACATCTTTTCCAAATAGATAGGAAAAGTTGTCATTTGTGCATCTTTGGCAGTCTTTACGGGTTGTCAGAAGCCCGAAAATCTGACAGCCAGTCTTACCAAGGGGGTATTGCATTGCCCTGTTATTGGGTTGTGGAGGTCAGTTAGGTAGTCACTCCATGTAAAATACTGGTAGTAAGCTGAATCTGGTTAGACTGGAAGCCGACCCCAACATAGTTGGGAAAAGGCTAGGCACATGATTTAGGAAAAGATGTATGTGTCCGTTCCTGATGTCCTGCAGCTGTAGTTATGTTCAAGTCCAATGTAAGAAGGAACACCCTAAAAACACTGGCTGACCTAGGAATTAAACCCAGGACCTCATGTTCAGCAGTATTGCTTCCTACCACTCAACTACAAAATGTAGACAACAACTTGATACTGTAATGTCTTTAGATCAGTGGATGCATATATACCTAAAGTTGAAGGGTTAACTAATGCACTTTTCTATAAAAAAAATTGGAATGAAATGTATTGATCCCAGAATAATGAATCTGCTGAGTATGAGGTACTGGGTCCAATTCCCAGGTTGCATGTAGAGTTATTGGATTTTTCTATTTGGAATTTTTCAGTAGCAGTCCAGAGTTTGGATTTTTGTCCGGTTGGTGGCAATAGACTCGCCCCCCTATTAGATGGGACTTAAACATAAGTGGCCAAATGTGGATGCACTATCGTTCCACCCGTGCCCAACCTTTTAAGAAAGAGGCCAATTTATTTTTTCAATACTATTATTTATTTAGTTTTTATAATCTTTGTCTTTACCACTTAACTCTTTCAAATAAATCCCAAAAGTCTGAGAGCCAGTCTTACCAAGGGCTATTATATTACCCAGTTACAGATGGGGTTGTGGAGGTCAGATAGGCAGTGGCTCCATGTAAAATACTAGTATGCAGCTGCATCGGGTCAGACTGGCAGCGGACCCTAATATTGTTGGGAAAAGGCTAGGCTACTTGATTGATTTATAGAACTCATCATTTTGTTTTTAGTGCCATGCTTGCCAGCCCCAAATAATATTAGGCCAGATTTAATGTAATTTATTCTATTTATTGTCTGTTACAGGACTATGAGAAGTTCCTGCACTTCCTTGATGAAGAAAAACAAAAGCAGAAACTTCGTGCTTTGGAGCAGAAGATCATTAAGAAGATGGGAGAGCGCCAGGACTACCAAGCGTACTATTACAAACCCGTGATCAACAAATACCTCCGCATCAACAAGAAGACTGGCGAAGAAATGTATGACCGTGTTGGTGATGACTACAAAGAATAATAGCACTCACTGCCTTCAACATAATGTTGACTCTAGAATATATTTAGTAATCAAGTGAATTGTTACCATATTTCAGTGTAGATAAAATAAATTATTAATTGTTTCTGAACAATTTTATTTGAACAGTTCAATTTATTATATCTGGCAACCCAGTAGTGCTACTATCTATGACACGTTTTGTAAGTGATTTTGTTGTTATTTATTTACTTAAATTTTTTTTGCAACGAAATCTGTCTTTCTATTTCTAGTTGAACTGTAATGTGCTAAAGATATTGGGTATAAATAAAACAGTAAGGCTTATGGTAACATTGTTATTTATTTTACAGGAAATTTCTAACGATTGACAATAATAAATTCCGACTTAAGGAACCCTTACAAAATTAATGTCAACACTTAACTAGCAGTATGCTAAATGCCTGATATGATGCTACTTATTTAACTTTAATGCAGTTAATTTTCTACATTTATGTTACTGTGGTCATATGGATTCTGTAGAAATAGGAAAGATTTATCTTTATTGAGGAAAATTATCTTAGGTATCCGCTTAGATGGGATAGTTATTTTGAACCAAGAAGATTTAGAATCGTTCAGGAGAGTTTAGAATACTATGGGAAAATTATTTCTTTATTAGCATTTAATAATTACATGGTTAATTTCAGTGTTGAAATGGTAACTCATTCTGAAATTAGTCTAATCAATTCTAATATAAGCTTTACTGACGGACAAATTAAGAACGACAAAAACGACATAATTAATAAATTCTTCGGCGGTGCTGTATGCACGAAGCTCTTAACTACTGTTACACAATTAAATTACAAAACGATATGATTTCATTATCCCGTTCTTTCAGTCTTCGCAGTTTTTAAGAGTTCCAATTATGACCCAACAACTATGTACTTAGATTGCTTCTCATAATAACATTTGACGTTAAAAATATTTACAACATTCCTAAGTTAAATAACAATTTCGATTTGAAATTGCAACTAAGCTAGATAATTATAACAAAATTGTAAAAATCAGTATCAAAGCGTAAACACAATCATCATATCCGATCGAAGTAAAAAAATAAAATATAAACTAACAGTATCTAATTTATCGTAAGTAATATGGACTACAATAGACTGTTAGATATACGCTATTTAAAATTGTTTTTTACGATTTCTCAATGATAACAATTTTCAAATCTAAAATTTAAGACGGCTACGAGTTTCTACAATGTAAAATTTTAACTTAATGATTCTATTTGCTCTTCTCTTTCTCAGCTTGCGCGGCGAGTTTTGCTTCCTTTTTGGCTTTTTTCTTTTCCTCCTTCGCTTTTAGTTTGGCTTGTTTCTCTTCTTCTTTAGCTAATAGTTTAGCCTGTCTCTCCTCTTCTTTAGCTTGAAGCTTAGCTTCTTTCTTAGCCTCCTTCTCCGCCTTAAGTCTCATCTTGTCTTCTTTCTTTTTCTCTGCTATTTCGTTTTTTCTATTGTCAGTACTTTCATCCTTTTTGCTTTTATCTTCTTGTTTTGAGTTTTCGTCGTCTTTTTTCTTTTTATCTTCTTTTTTAGGTTTTGATTTGGGGTTGTCTTTTTTCCGTTCAGTCTCTTTGCTGTGATCTCGCGAATCGGGCGGGTCGTCTTTGTTCGAAGGTTTTAGTGGCCGGAAGAAGTGCTGTTTATCTTTTTGTGGCGACGTTTCTAGTTGCGTTACAATTTTCTGGGCACACCTGTAAAAATAAGACTTAGGTTTAATAAAATATTTCTTGGTAGAGATTAATAAAATTTTGGATATTTTTTTGGATCAGTACAACTGGCAACAAGTGTTCTCTTTCTTCAATAAGAATTTATCGTATCTTTTATCGTTAGATATAATATTTTATCATAATTACGCCCGTATTCAGTAACACTAAGCGACAAATGAATAGGGTATGAAAGTGTGCCGTTCGACTTTCAACTTTCGGCGCTGAGCTGAGGGTTGAAAATGCAACAGCGTGCTTTTGCGTTAGTGAAAATGCCCAATCATCTATTATGTCGTAACTGAGTTAGTTTCGGTGTTCATAATTTGGGTACCTTATTCTAGTAGAGGCGGAGGCAGCTGCGGCACTCTCTCTTCGTCCCTCGCGGAATTCCCTCTGGAACTCTCTGATAGGAGGTAAGCGACCTGAAGGCTCTCCTGCCGCGGGGCCTCCTGTGTAGCTATGGACTTGATAATCTTGTAACCGGGCCTGCGTAATAGAAGAAAAATATAAATGAGAAAAATTGTTAAAAATTGTGAACACGATGCAACGATGCCACGGGACCATACATGGTACTCATCGGCAAAAATGCCGAACTTCAACAGAATCTCTCCAACATTATTTAACAACTAGGGGATGTAAAAAATCAAAAATCCTTCCTTTGTATTTACCATCGCTGTTTAAGGGTCATGCTAGACCTACATATGGGCTGTGCGTTATCGATCACTCAATGGGTGGGTGAATATAAGATTTTTATTAAGTAGAATTTCTTTACACGTTGTTTATTATCTTATATAAAATGGATAGATATTAGCATTATGTCGAAGTGTAGTGAATTCATTTTTCGGAAAGATTTATAGTGCAAATAAGTATCTTACTCGTGCTTGCACCCCTGGGAAGCCTAATGTGTCTCGTACTGACTAATAAACATGGTCGAGATCGTTCAGGGTCAACATCCTGATTGTACAGGGCAGGACGTCTCTCCTCGGAATTGGACAACCCTGCACCCTAATCCCTACTAAAACCCCCCGTCGCACGTGTAAGCGATCGACGCAATCGTTTCTATGCATTATGACGTACTAACGCAACTATTTCGATCGCGCGAGTTAGTCATATTTATATGAAAAGCGAGATGATCAGTTTCGGTTAGGACACGGCCTATTGCAAGTACTTACCTAGTAGTAGAAATTGTGATTTTGATTTGAAGCTTTATTTACCGCCTTTATACATAGGGTTTATGGGTTTGTCTACTAATAGGAACTACGCTAATATGCTAATTGGTTACGAACTGCGCTGGCAGTCCTCGCCTTCCATTTTTTGAATGATTGCTGTAGATTTAGATTAAGTAGATGTTGCATTCATCACATATTTATTGTACCTACGGGCCGTGAAGTGAAACTACCTTTGCTACGGCATAAAGACTTGATGCCAAATTACTTCCTTACTAGAACCATACTACCTTCATACTGTGATGCTGCGAGCGTCTTAGCGAGTTAGAGGCAGGCTGCCTAGCGCGCGGTGGCACGGACGCCCTGGGCACTGCGCCCAGGCATGCACCTCCACATTTAGCGCCGCCGCATAGCTTCGTCGAACAGCTGTTGGCGACGTTGCCTCCGCTATTCGAAGACACTGAAGATACTCCTGGAATCACAGAATTTGGATAAATATCGTAGAAATGACTTTCGTAGTAATTGATACCTAGACGTAGAGATACGGCACGTCGTAGTTGGTTTATTTTAGAATTGTAACTAGCGTTAGATGTATCGGCTCATAATTATTTAGACGCAGACCCTTTTTTATTTTGAGGGTGGGAAATCATCAAATTACTCTTCCCGCTCTGGGTGGAGCGGACGGGAGAGTCTGGCTCTTACCGACTAAAACCCATCCATGTTCCTTCTTTAGCCCTTTATGTTCTGGGGTAGCGGTAACCCTTTCGGGCAATCCCGCTTATCAGACGCAGAACTTGGTACATGATAACGGATGGGTTGGTATAGAGAATGCAGCTACGTAGGACGTAGGACGCTGGACGAACAGCAGTAGGTACTGTACTACTGCGGTGCTAGTTCAGAATTGATACGTAGTAGCCATGTGGCTTCGAGGTTATGATTACCGCGCTGTGTGAAGACATACCTACGGTGTCTATATCTAGTAGTGTTAGTAGGTATCATTTATGGGTCTTCTCTGAAAATGAAAGTTAGCATTCAGGCTTGGCCGGCCAACGAAAAAAATGGTACGTGTGGGTAGCACATATTAGTAATTTGGAGCAATCTATACTAATATTATAAAGCTGAAGAGTTTGTTTGTTTGAACGCGCTAATCTCTGGAACTATCAGTCCGAATTGAAAACATATTTTTGTGTTGGATAGTCCATTTATGGAGGAAGGCTATAGGCTATGTAACATCAGGCTACGACGGATGGACGGACGAATAGGAGCCGAACAGCGGGTGAAACCGCTTGAGCAGCTAGTAGTTAATATAGCACAAATATTGTAGGATTGCTCTCAGCCAAATTATACAACTTCGGTGATTTGTCATTTTCATACATAATTCAAAATCAAAATCAAAAGTCATTTATTCAAATTAGGCTGAAGATCAGCACTTTTTGAAGGTCAAAGTTACATAAGACAGTCCCCCAAAAACGCCCACCCTTCACCACTTCCTAGTGCTTTAGCTGGGAAGAAGAAGTGGCGCAACAAACTCCCCAGCAGCACAGCTGTCTGATTAGTTGGAAGAACTTGACTCTACACACTTATCGTATGAGAAGTAATTAACATTACGAAACACATCACATTAAAATCAATAATTTGCCACATGTCAGCTAGCACACGTCAATATACCAATTAAAACATTAAAACTGACTACTCAAGCGTAAATAAAAAAATAAAATAAAAAAAAATAGCCTCCAGGTAAAAGTGCGTGCCCGCTTGCATGTGTGCAATGCTGTACTATGTCCATACAGCCGTAACTCGAAGTTACAAATGATAAACTAGGACCATCGAAGTAAAATCAATCAATTAATGGTTAATGAGTACTAACTAAGATCAGGATAAATAAATATGATCAACTGTCGAGGTCTCTAGCTAACCACATTTTGCAATACAACTCAATAAAAAAAACATTGTAATGAGTAGATTATGTCAACAATAAATAGATAGTAAAAATAAAAAAAAACAACCAAAACACAATGAATAGAATACATAATAAAAATAATTTTATGAAGCTAATTCTGGAGAAAGAACATACTACAAACAACATTGATTTCTGATTTAGAGTAATCCTACAACTTTATGCCATTTTGACGTTTGCTATTGAGCCTGCATGTTCTCCTTTGCTAACTTTTTCTTGTACTTGCAGGACTCGCCTGCTAAGTACAGAGACAAACATGGATGGCCTTCTTCATAGAAGGGTGTAGCTTACATCATAACATGCACGTATGTACATTGCACATGCAACCTACCGGAGAGGGAGGACTCGCCACTGGTAACGGAGTAGAGTGAGGCTGATGCAGGCACGGAGCGAGCGCCCACAGAGTAGCTGGACACGGACCCTGGCACGCCCCATGACTTTGCACTGCCGCTTGACACCTGAAAAGTAAAGGCAGTAAGATTGTAATGCGGCAAATTGAGTTAAGATAGGGTAAGAATTTAAAATGCCAAAGACATTCGACAAAAGTTTATAAAGACTGGCTGTTCTTGCTTCACTTATTTTGGTCGTTGCCTCTTTTTTTACGAGATGCACGTAAAGCTGACTTGTTGTCAGAGGTTCTAGTGTTTGACATTACGTGTTGGTATTGTCGATCATCTTCTGAAAGTGTAGGGATCGTAGAATAAATGATACCTAGTTAATTTCTAATAATCATACATTTTTGTTATGTATTTTCTGGTGAGTGATGGTTATATTTAAATGATTAACTTATCAGTTATCAATCAAACAAACTAACATTAGTTAGCGCGGCGCTGGGCCTGCAATCGTAGAGGGTTAACTGACTAACTAACTATTGAAGGCGAACATTCTCATCGTATTGACAAAAGCGGATCTATTACGAATTAAACTGATATAAAACCTATTTGTAATCAACGTTTTCTCACCTGCCAGCTCTTGCTGGTAACAAGACGCGGTGCCTGGCGCAGTCGCAGGATCTTCGCTCGACAGATGACGCACCGCAATGGCAGCAGGCGCTGGCTGACCGCCATCTGGATGGTCTTCACGAAGCAGCGCCGGCATACCACTCTGTGCCCGCATGGCGACGTCTGCATCGTCGCCTTCGCGTTCACACATATTACACACTGGAAATAGACGAATAAAGGGATTAGGTACGAAGTTATTTTAATGCAAGTTGATCAGAATCAGAGTAAAGCCAGCCTTTATTGGGCTACACCACGCGGTATGGCACGGCAAAGTATTTTAACTTGTGCATATCGATACCGAAGCACAGGTACCGCAACTTCAGGGCGCGATATGATTGAGTCCGCTTGTGACGACATAGAAATGTGAGTGATATGGCAACCAATGCAAAAAAATCCCAAATAGTATACTTTGCCATGTCTACCAAGCCGCGGCGTGCCGCCTGGTTTGCACCGGACTTATAGGAATAGGGGTTTCTGCTATAGAGATTGAAAGTCTGAGAACTAACGTTTCATTTAAGCTACCATATTCTTAATGGTAGGTATGGGAAAGGTCAGATTTTCCGGGGGATTCTTGGGGCACCTACCCCGCTACATAAACATAATATACCTATAAGATGACATCTAACATCCGGCCTAATTTCAATCTTTTGTGAGGCGTAATAAAAAGTTGATGATATTTTTATTGGTTGTGTCCAAATTGATTTGCTGAAAGAATTTCTTGGTAAAATAAACAGCAGTTGCAAACGTGGCAGTTGGACCGACTGACCTCACTTAGTACTAATAGTAGATAGTTACGTCCCCTCTAGGCTTCTTAGAATTTTAAATATTCAAACAGGTAGGTCCCTCCTTTCGTGATTTTCACCTTCAGAATATCGCTCACCCGGTTAATATATCGACCTTGTCTAGTTTACCCAGTTGAAGTCCAAGAACTTATCAATTTCATCATTTAACTCAATTAGACAATTTAGTTGTGGTGCAGAACCTTGATTCGCGCCAAGGTTGATCGTCAGCTGTTTGTCAGCGCCGGAGTCGGTATTATTTACCGTTCGTAGCTTTCACTTGTTTCCGATTAGATTGCCTAGATTAGTTCAATATTTATTTATTTAAACTTTTCGCAGACAATAACTGTACAAAGGCGGAATATTCGCGGTTGGTTTAAATTTTATGATGATTATACATGTATATCGAATTCGATAGGTACTTATTTTTGTAGATAGATCATCGACATTTTGTTCTTAGTCTTCTAAATTTGAGTAGCACTGGACTCAAAAGTCTAATACGAATACGACGCTAAAGGCGCATCTCTCCATTTGAAATCAGCGCAGCAGTAAGATCTCTTCATTCCAGGCCAAGCGGTATCAGAGTTGAATTCTTTCCCACACATACATATTTTTTGGTGGTCGTACTCTTGCCACTGATTTCTAGCTAACTATGTATCTACATTTTTAATTAATAAAGTCAAAGTCAAAGTCAAATCATTTATTTCAAATAGGCACAAGTAAGGCACTTTTGAACGTCAAAATGAACAAGAAATAGAATTGATTCTAGTCGCCCCTTCCAAAAGGTAGTTTCGTGTGGAGAAGAATGGGCAAGAAACTCCACCGTTACTCTTTTAAAATGTTTTACAATGTTTTGTATACATGAATTATAACATTATATGTGAAGACGATGCACCCAGAATAAAAACACTACACCACAAAAGGTGAAAATAAAAACACATTATAGTAATGGTAGGTAACTTAAGTATGTCAAAAGTACATGGTGCTCACATATTTACAAACATTCTAAAAGTAAATATATAATAAATCAATCAATCAATCAATAATCAATCAATAGTTTTTCATATGTTGACTGTCAACATTTATGAAACGTCAACTATTTTTTGTAACATGAAAAGTAACGTACAACTTAATGAAATACGACAAAATGCCTACTACCTTCAGTTTACTGAAAATTAAACAAATTTTGCAGGTCGCAGTAATCCGGAGTGGCGCATTGCGATATACGGAGGACGTGTATCCAGGAAGTAGCGCACCTACCTGAGTTAAAATATGAAACGCAACAGAAAAGCCGACGGCTATGGAATTAAAAAGTTAATGAAACCCGAAATTGCTGCTAATTCAGGTTTAATCTCACTGCGTCTTAATAAGCCTTATTCCAACGGAATGAGAAACTTGATTACGTACTTCTTTTGTTTTGTCTAGGTAATGTTCCCTTTGCTTACACCCACCCCGTAAATTCCTTCTGAACTTGGTAACCAATATTGGACGTTACGCCAAATGATGGCGCCATACCACGGTCAGATAATATTACCGTACCTATTGTTTTCCCATCATAAACAAAGGGATTGGTGAATGCAGAATTTTGTTTGGTATTATTGTTAACACGACGCACTCGAATTGATTTATCCGAGATTTAACTCATATTTTGAAAGCTATTCAGTTTGTGTCGTGTACGTAAATGGTTGATTGTTTTGTTTATCAAAAGATAACAACATAATACAAGATTTGAATGAAATATTTCATGAAATTGTGACACTTTAGGTCAATTGTACCTACTGAGAGAGTTAGATTATCATCTGCCTAGCCTTATCCCAACTATGTTGGGGTCGGCTTCCAGTCTTACCGGATGCAGCTGAATACCAGTATTTTACATGAAGCGACTGCCTATCTGACTTCCACAACCCAGTAACTGGGCAATACGATACCCCTTGGTAAGACTGGCTGTCAGATTTTTGGGCCCGACCCGAAACGACTGTCAAAGATGCACAAATGACTGCTGGGACCAACGGCTTAACGTGCCTTCCGAGGCACGGAGGAGTCTCGGTATGTAAAGACGGTCAGCCATCCACGGCCAACCCCGGCAAGCGTAGCTTAACCTGGTGGATTGACATGTGCGGCTGTTAGTAGGTACTTAGCCACGAGCTCTATCATATAGGTATAGGTACATTAGTTACGCTCGCGAATAGTACATTCATCAACATACAACCTGACACTGACCTGCAAATTGCAAAAAAGTAAGAAAACTTCGCGGGATTCTAAGAGAATTTCGCGGGTTCAGCACCCCCTTTACGTCTTGGAACTTTATCGAACAAAGGTACACACTTACTTCCTCATCTGGTGAAGAGGCGAGTTCCGGTTCATTTTCTTCCAGCTTATTGAGCAATTTGTCCTGAAACAAGAGAGATGGGCTTTTAAAAATACGGCCTCCGTCATGAAATATGTAAACCCGCCTTAAAACTTTTAATTTGGGTTTATGTTTTCTGTGAAACGCAAAGAGCATAAAAAACAACTTTAACGTACAAAGGCACTTGTTTATTTTATAGTTATTCTTATAACTTAGCTAGGTACGGTAGACTACACGTCCGTAATGGCAACAATAGTTATTTGTTATGCAAGGCTGGAAAGTTGATTTTTGGCGCGAGTACTTCTATTGAAACCTGAGTAAGCGAAGGATTCTAGGGTTGAACCATGAGCGAAGCGAGTGGTTCAAATATAGAATCCTGAGCGTAACGAAGGTTTCAAAGGTACGAGACGTAGAAAAGCTTTCCTGCCGAGCGCAACACACAATTTTTCACCTCAATACAGCGAGGAAACTGCTAGGTGCAAGAAAACAGGTGTTGTTGAGTTTTATTTTGTTCGAGCGTCTCAGATACATTGACTCATGAGAAGAAAATAACAGATACTTGGCAATGTATCTTATGAGTTACATATAATATCTCCAAAATTAAATACCCTGTATTTTGTTCTATATCCTACTTGTCCTCTAAGGAGAATGAAAGAAAAAAACTAATTTAATACAAATAACTTAACTAATTTGATTAAAAACATATTTATTTTTGCCAAGCAAAGGGTTATCAAACATAATTATTATGGTAGTAATTATTTTATTAAAAAAATAAACCTATATTACTACACAATTGGGTTTGACAGGGTAGTATTTTTATTGAAATGTGACGTCACAGATTGTTTTAGTCAAATGGAATACTTATTAACATTAATTCCAATTTTCAAATTCAAATTCAAATTCAAAATCATTTATTTGCTAATATGGGTAAATTACATTAGGTTGTTAGCATAAGAGTACAGTTCCGACCATATTACGCCTCGAGGCATGCAAATTACAGAATGGCGGCAAACTACCAACACAATTTTGGAATATCAATAAAAAATAATAATAATAATGTAATGGATTAAAAAAAGAAATAATAATAATAATGTCACTAAGTCAATTAAAAAATCAAATGTCAAAAAAAAAGAAATGTATTGTCAATTAAATATCATGATTAAATGAAAATGTCAAAATAATTTAATAATGTCAGAGTAATAATTAATATTGATAATTAAATTAGTGCATTGGCCAAATGTCCTATCAACAGTAAGTCCTTACATCTTCCATTAAATAATCTTGAACACTATAATAACATTTTTCTATCAAGAATCTTTTCAGTTTCTTTTTAAATTCTTCTAAGGATGAAGTTTCCAGTATAGACTTTGGTAAATGATTGTAAACCCGCGGTGCCATACTGAAAATGCTTTTGGAATAAAGTGCCGTCATGTTGGGCTTGCAACAGATTTTTTCAGTATGCCGCTTACTCTTATACTTACCAAAAAGATTCTTGTTAGTTCTTGCAAAGGTAACAATTTCAAATATGTAGACACACGGCAATGTTAAAATGTTATGTTTAATAAAATATGGCCTGCAACTATCAGTCTGTTTGATATTAAACATACCCCTTATACACCGCTTTTGCGCCTTGAAAGCCATATCCTTATTAGTGGAATGACCCCAGAAAATAATACCGTACTTTAACAAGGATCCCACGTAGCCATGGTATGCCGCAAGAACAGCGGAGGTGTTAACCGTTTTTGCCAGCATATGTAGGGCGTATGATTGCTTGTTTAATTTTTGGTTCAATGTATCAGTGTGTCTTCCAATTTAAATTATAGTCAATTGTCATGCCTAAGAATTTTGTTGTTGCTGTCTCAATTATTTTGTTCCCTTTATAATCTATATCAATGTCAGTAAATTGGGCTTTACGATTGCGAAATATCATTATTTTGGTTTTGTCAAAGTTCATTTTCAGATTATTATTATTTAGCCATGTCATTATATCACTTAGAGTACTGTTTATTTCCTGTTCTAGAGAAGCCTTGTCCGTTCCAGTAAATACGACGGTACTATCATCAGCAAAAAGTATAGTGGGATGACGAGTTACTTCTGGAAAGTCATTTATATAAATGATGAATAACAGAGGGCCCAAGACACTCCCTTGTGGGACACCTTGTTTGACTTCTCTATATTCCGAAGTGAAGTTAATTTCGTTTTTTGTTTTAACAAATACTCGTGTCACCAATGTGGACTGTTTTCTGTTGGCAAGATAAGAAGCTATCAGCTCTAATGCATTACCCCGAATTCCATACCTAAATAGTTTATTTAACAAAATTTTGTGATCAACATAATCAAAAGCTTTACTGAGGTCCATATACATTGCGCACGCTGGAATTTTATTGTCTAAGCTAGTCATAACTGTAGTCAGAAAATCATAGACAGCCATATTAATTTTACAATTATATCCTCGCAAAATATTTAATTTCTGTACTGTGATGGAAGTTTTTAAGGTGAGCGGTATTATTTAATATTTTATTTTAGACCGTGTCATGCATTTTCAGTGGACTGGCAGTATAGAAAATTATTAAATAGAAAGGTTCGAATTTTAAAAACTCTTTCCACGCTAGAGAGCAAAAATCGATTTTCGGCTCAGATTTCGAATGACAAACAGACTCTTTCCGAGCCAGTGAGGTGAAAACGTTTTTTTTATTTTTATTGTATGGGCATCTCGCAGTTCGACCAAGGAGGTTGTCTGCGAATGCCTGAATAAATTAAGGCCCCCAGCCAGGGCTTAACGCTAAGTGCACCCCCTATGGGGTACGGATCCCAGCTTAGGGCGCCGCTGGATAAGGAGAGCAAGGGGCCGGCTGACTCGGATGGTATCAAACCGGTTTAAGCCGACTTAACTGAAACTCCGTACTACGCAAGGACAGCTTATGGTCAAAGTGTTACCATTGACGTGCGGGCTACTATACTTGTAATAAAGCTATTGGTATATTTACTCACCGAAAATAAAGATATTACCGGCGGTAGCCCAATGATTAGGCTAACTGGCGCGTGGGCATTGCCAGGGGTCGTGAATTCAAACCTCATTGAACCCATCAAAGCTTTGTGAAACACTGTTAACCTTGTTTTTGTAGAGGTTAAATAATTTTAATAGTAGGTATGTAGGTACTAGGATATAAAGTTGTCAGTTTCCTGGTTCATATTTAGGTCATATTTTAAGGTTAATTGATGCAAATTTAAACGAACTGCACGTTCTAAAACATGATACCTAAATCACCAGATAGGGAGTGTCTATTAACTACGTTACGTTTAGGGGGGAAGGGTGTCGTGCCGAATCTCAAGTGGGGTACAGAAGAGGTCTCGCCAAATACCAGGGCGTTTTTTCATGAGCTTGTAAAATTTGCTATACCAAATTATAAAAAAGGTACCTAATCAAATTATGTATGTTTAAATAAATCCAACGCAATCAGGCACAGATTAACGTATTTATTTACATAAAAATCCCATGTGAGATTAGGGGAGGGGAGGGGGTTGAGCAAAACCTCACGACACCTCACCAAGGGGGTGTTGGAAAAATCTTCAAAATCGCCTCACGTCGTCGTAGACATCAAGTTAAGGCTGATCTCTCGAAAAAAGCTTAAAAACGCGTGCAAATGAAGCAGCTTTTCGTCGATATTTACAGAGAAATGACATTTGATAAAAATAGTTAGTAATCTACATGATATGATACGCAATTTAGTTTAGCCATGAATTTTCAATCAGTAACACGTGGTAAAAAAAAAATTACAAATCACCTCTAAATCGTTGAGATGAAACCATTTCACTCCTTCATTTTTAATCAAATGAGTAAAAAAAAATATTTACTACTTTGCAATACAAAAGAAATTGATTTGGTTTTGTTACTTTAATAAAAACGTAATAAAATTTAAAAAAAGCGTTTAATTTGGGACCACGCTCCTTGATGGGCGAGGCCTATTACCGAGGGGACGTACAATGCGTTGAGTGAGCTCAGCACAGAACGCGCAAGCTATACATTCAAGGCCGTTGGCATATACCTATCTGCGCCTTAATGGACGCCCTCATATTATAGGTATAAGGTACCTACTTGTTTTACGAGTATTATCTTAAACCTAGTCGTGACTCTATCGTTATCACTGCAATATGATCAGTTTAGTTCAGCAAAAAACTTATGCACTGTATTACTTACTTCCTGGATAGGCTACTTAAGACGTGTACGTCCAACGGCATAGCGGAGGAACCAGGTGTAGATGGCGGGACGAACTTGACGCTCATAGACGACACGGTTGGCACAGTGGTTGAGCGATTGACTGCTGCGCATTATGTCGCGGGTTCGATTCCCGCACGGAACAAATATTTGTACGACCTGCAAGTATTTGTTACGAGTCTGGGTGTTTTTCTATCTATTACCTATATGTATGTATTTACAAATGTATATATGTAGTATATCAGCCATCTCGTTACCATAACACAAGCATTAGGTTGCTTAGCTTGGGACGATATGGCGCTGTGTGAAGTGTCCAAGGATATTATTATTATTGGAGGGATTGGTCCATATTGGCTCTGGATTGAGTTGAGTGGGACAAGGAAAGGGAGGCCTTTGTAGGGTGGCCTTTGGGGGGGGGAGGATATTAGTATGTAGTTATTATTCGTTCTTAAACGTGGGCTCTTCAGCGTTCGCCTTCACAAAATAATATGTTATGTACCTACAAAGATTTTTTCAAATTAAAATACCTTCCAAACATACCGAACTAACCCATAAATGTACGAATGCCATTCATGTGCGAGTGATTTATTTTAGTTACTTTGGGGAATGGTTTTATTACCTACAAAGGCACGTAAAAATATGCATTCTTACATGATTTTTATAGGAAGCGTATATTGTAAACGTAATTCTTTCTGTGGCGTAGAGTGCGTGTACAAAAACTGGCTAGCGCGAGTCGGACTCGCATATCCGTAGAATATTTAAAACTATGTATATATTTAAAAAAAGATTTCAGTTAACACGTTTCTTTAATACCCCCTTTTATTTTATGTTTATTATATTTTGTTACAGCGGTAATAAAAATACACAATCTGTAAATTTCAACCTACGATTTGTGATTTATAACCTACGATTGGATGTGTGGTGTTACCCGAATGGATAGAATACGGAATGAGTATATAAGAGAAAGTCTGAGAGTGACACCGGTGACTGAAAAGTTGTGTGGAAATCGGTTGTCATGTTATGCGGAGGAATGAGGAAAATGTTGTCAGGAAAGTTGTGAGCATGAATGTGGATGGCTATACAAGTAGAGGGAGACCAAAGAAACGATGGATGGATTGTGTGAAAGATGATATGGCTAGGAAGGGAATAACTACCGAGATGACGACTAATAGAGAAGTATGGAAGAAAGAGACATGTTGCGCCGACCCCAAATAAGTTGGGATAAGGGCAGGAGAATGATGATGAATGATGATGATTCATAAGATACAGCCCGCTGAACAACAAACGGACGGACGGACAGTGGAGGCTTAGTAACACAGATACACCAAGAATATTGGAATTTCGAAGACTACCCTGGCGATGTAAACTTGGCTCCAGTTCATACCCATTAGAAGACACATTAAAATTCATATTCCTTCCGCGCTTAGGTTACTCTTTCTAGCTTTAATTGCGGTGACAATTTATTATATTCGACGTGCAGCAGAGGCATGGTGAGACTTCCACTTAAGGGCCGGCCATTTTCATGTGAAGCACGTAAATGGAATCTATCAGCCAGATATAAATGCAGTGTCAGAGATATAAATACTTCTTGGTGATGATACAATTACTGATGATGACATTAATGTAAAGTTTATAAGAACTAGAAGTGCATTACTGTCCATTCTGTGTTGACGATGATAATTTATTCTCTATTTGACTTTCATTTTGACAATTGATTATTCGAAACGGTCAATAATAAAATATGAAATCATATAGATAAAAGACTGCTCGTCTTAAAAACATCCATTACCGTACATAAAATAAATATTATGCGAAGATATAATTGTAAAATTCCATTTAATGCTGAATTCTATTTGATTTAAAAAATCTGTGACGTCACATTGTTATATTTCATACAAATTACGTAAAAAATTCCGCGTTTTGACAATATTTATAAAAAGTAATGTTATTGTGACTACGCTTTCAAATACCCAATTCCATAACATGCGCGCGTAATGAGCAGACCAGTAACAGTATTTCCCTAGTAGGGTGCTGGTGTTTTGATAAGGTAGCATAGCTGAGAGCCCTTCCGATTTGGCTAAATAATTGTATCAATCCGCAAAGTAATTTTAACTTTTATCAAATGTAATAAACAATAAAAATGAAAAAAAGTTTTCCGACTTTCACACTGAATGAGATCCACTATTCAAAACGGGATTGTCCGAAAGGGTTTCCGCTACTCCGGAACATAAAGAGCAAAGGAAGGAACATGAATGGGTTATAGTCAGTAAGAATCTGACACTCCCTTCCGCTCCACCCAGAGTGAGAGTCATTTGATGATTTGGGAACCTAAAAAAAAAAAGCCCAGTATTTACTTAGCTGGAATAGGTACACGACGGCATTCGCATCGTGTATTGTGTTTTGTTTATTTAAAATTAAAACTTAAAGTTTAATCTGCGCTGTATTTAATATCTGCAGCATAGTTTAACCGAGCATCCTTATTCCCTAATGAAGCCGCCACCAGCGTACCCAGAATGGATCTAACCACGGTTTAATTAAGTCGTCGCGGTAGATCGCTTACGAAATTCAGCTTAAGAAAATAAATACGTTTAGGAAATGTATTGTTGGGAACCTTAACTGTTGGGAATTAATAGAGAATGCAACCATAATGTTTTTATTTTTAGTTAGCATCACCAAATAGACTGCACTTCGCATTTAGTTGGCAACATTGATTGCTCTTCCATTTTTGTAAATTGAACAATAAATACATTACGTGCATTTATCCGAGTAAGTTTATTTAAATCAACATAATAAATAAATATCAACATTAACCTATTTATTTTCGATAAAACCTCTTCTAGATCTGCACTATTACGATAACATAAACAACAGACACAACTGCTAGAAAAAAAAGATTGACCATTGACATTTTCCTACTCATCATAATAATTATATGGCCTCCTGTCATTAAATTAACAACTTGTTGGCCAGAAATAATAATGAAATTATAGCCCTATTATGTTATGTGAGCAAGTGTTAATAGCTATGATATAAACTTCCTAGGTAGGTATTAATTATGTTTATAAATAAAACATGATTGTTGATCGTTAAAAGTTTATATTTGTATTTCTTGTCATTGTTAGGTAAAATGTTTGTTTGCATCAGAGGGGTAGGTAGAGGCGTATTGTTCACCTACATTTCATTCATGTTTCAGTCCCATGAAGTAGGGGCAAACATGTAATCTATATTATATGTAATGTCAATTGACACACAAAAATAATTGGTATATGAATGACGGAGCATCATTTCAGAACGACATAATTGGCAGATGTTTATTGTTTTTTTTTGTCAGGATAATATTTGTATAAAAGGATTTTTTGGCAAATATGCTGGAAAATATAAGTAGTAGTAGTATGATGTAGATAGATAGATAGGTAGGTATGCACGTAGGTGGGTAGGATAGGTAGGTAAGGCAAGTAAGTAACCGGAACTTCACGTACAAGTTTAAAAAAAAAGATTTTTATCTTAAATTTGTATAATAAATATATTACCTACCTACATAAAATACTTAGTCACAAAGCTAGTAAGTTAAAAAAAATACAGTACAGCTATATCACCAAATCCAAAAAACCTCGCCTGTTGCCTAAATTGGTTGTAAAGGCAATGTTGCCTACCTTACTAGTTAGGCATCGTTGCAAAAGCTTGCAAAGGCTGCTTTTGTTAAATGAGTGAAAAAAAAAATAACCACGACTAAAACCTATAAAGATAATCTTGAATGAAATATCACATTATATCGTAATACACATAAAGTTTATCGGCCGAATTTCTGCAATTGCACTTGTCACGAACTAAAAATATTTCAAAATACCTCATTACAAGTCTCTTAACTTATCTAGACCACACTTATTTGATTTAAAATTGATTATCTATAATACCTTAGTGAAATCAATTCGATCAACTTGATTATTTCGTAGCGTTTTGTCTTACAGAATACCTTGCGTAATCATGGCTGCCATTGGTATCACCGCGGTCGAATTTAAGTATTACAACTTAACAGTTAGCAAATACCCTTCGGCGAAGACAGTTCGAATTGCGAATAGCAACCTCTTTGCATACCGCAGTAAAAAGTTAAAACGCTCGAACTTGAAAAAGGAACAGATGCGGCTGAACGCGCGTATGATCTCCGCCTAGTTAAAAAAAAACCGCGCATATATGTGACCGTATTTCCGTGTATTACAACAGTAGCCGGTAAAACCTAATAAGCTCCGGTACTGCACGAGTAATCGGGAAGTTTCTTCGGTAAAAAGGTTTTTAACGAGTTGCAAAGCATTGTAAAGGCTCTATTGTGCTGTGTTCCCGTCTCGGCTCTCGCTGCGGGAAAATGCTTCGTTCTGAGATGACGGTTTTCAGCGCTGAAGTGTGTTTTTAATCGTTATTTTTGTAAAATTACTGCGCCCGGAATATGGTGGTGAATGCTACTTCGTGTCAGCTGGCTTCGTTTTTTATAGGTGAGTGTTTTACTTATGTGTCATGACCTTATTTTGAGCCAATTTCACCAATTAAGCCGAACGCGATCACTGTCATCATTCTTATGGACTATTGGCACTGACAGCTGTTGAACGCGGTTTAGTGTATGAGTAAAACTTGAGTCCCATCTGAGGAAAACACTGAGTTCGTTTTAAGAAATGTAACAATCGACGGATTAGTTACAAGAATTGCGAAAGGATAAAAAGAAACTGCTACTTCTTTATCGTTAAAATCTGTGAGTTTTTATGAATACATTAGAGGTTCTTCTACCGCTTAATAACTGAGGTTCATAACCAAGTACTTGACCTGGGAATCGAATCGCGAAACCTTTTACCAAAGGTCGCTAGGTGCAGGCATAGACCGATAGATTTTTTTATTACAAAAAAAAACAAACGACTTTCGAAAAACACTTCAAAGTAGAAAAACCGAAAATGCATAACCAAAGACACAGACTTCTGAAATTAAAATTATTTTCAAAAGTTGGTTGAAATTAAATTCGGTTATATGTTTTGTGTTAAAAATTTGTATTTTTCACTTTTAAATTTTGGTTCTTACCTACCTATCCCACAATCCCCACACCAATTCATATCCACTACTAAACTTTTGCTGTGTAAACAACGGTGACCTGAAAGTACTAATATGTCATCAAAATAAAAATGGCCATAAATAAAAAAAAAAAATGAAAAGCTACTGGGCCAAACTATATTTTTTTTTACGAACCAAATAGCAAGTAGTCCGCATCAAACTAAAGAATCACATAAATCGGATAATAAATCTCTGCGTAATCGGTGTAGATACATAAAAAAAAAACAACAAGTGCCTACCCAAAAGTAAGTGCATATTTCCTATAACATTAAGCAGAAGGTTTCAATGTTATTGATCCCAAATAACAAGAGATACACCTATGGTAGGAGTACTATAGGAACACCTCTGCCTAACCTTTCAACTATAATAAGCGTGGTGTAAGTGGTGTAAAAGTCCGGGCACAAATTGGAACTCTCAAGTATTATCACAGCTCTGAAACACAAAGAATTTTTGCATCCATGGTATCCAAGATGCTGCTTCTTACCTCGGCCACAGGGCCACGTTTATGTCAGCCTTATTTACAGCTTCAAGCGGGATTGTCCGAAAGGGTTACCGCTACCCCGAAACATAAAAGGCTAAGGAAGGAACATGGATGGGTTTTAGTCAGTAAGAGTCTGACACTCCCTTCCGCTCCACTCAGAGGAGGAGCCATTTGATGATTCCCCACCCTCAAAAAGGGCACTACTACAACCACCCAAAAAAGAAGAAAAAAAGGAGAAGTAATTTAACTGACTTAAATTTAAATCCACAGTTGTCATTGGTTCTGTGTCACTAACCTTAGACTAATGAGACAAAGTCGGTAATTACTTTTAAAGGTTACTCAAGTATCTACATCTCATTTCGAATGTAGGCCGTATTGGTACATGACTGATCATGTGTATTGTATTTGGGAAAAAATATTGATGTGTCATAATTTCTGTACAATGCTTTAGATACATTAGAATGACTTGCATATTATAATGAGGTAATGGTTTCGAAATGCAGTGTTATATTTGGTTTTTTCTTTTCACCTGGTATGATCGTCAGTTTATGATTACGCATGTTCTACTTATTGATTGATATTTCGATATGTAAATCTATATACAAGTTGAAATTGAATTCATCGGCATTATTTTAAGGGGTACTTTTGGAGGGACTGGGGTTAGTCCAATACTCCAATACTCATCATTATGAACAACTTTCACTACGGTAACAAATGTGAAATCGCAAAAAAAAATCAGCTGTTCCTTACATTTTGACGAGTTAATAAGTAAGTAAGTATATTTTATTTTGCAAATATAGGTACAGCACATGGTGGATAATAGATAAGAGGTAGGTTCAGCTATATTTTACCAATAGGCATGCAAAAGTTATAGTTTGACGCTAACACAATAGAGGCAATTAATAAAAGCAGATAACTGAATATGATTTGAAAAGTTAGGGATTATCATTACATTAAAATTAAATTATAAAACATTAAAATTACAAATAATATATTAAAATTGAATAACTATGGAACAGATTAATTATATAAGTAAAAAATTCAGTACTGTCAAAAAGATTAATAGGCAAATACATAAAGCAGGCATTTAGGTTGAACAGATTGAATAAATGTTAGTCAAAATACAATAATGTCAAAAAGATTAAATATGAAAACAAGCAAATATGTATTTGCTTGTTTTCATATTTAATCTTGTCAAACATTTAGATACAACCAATTAAACACATAAGTCAAGATTTTAATGATGTCAAAAAGATTAAGTAAAATTATAGGCAAACATGTCAAATATTTAGATAAATTTATCATTCATAAAATCTTTCTCATTGAGGAATTCGCTAACAGTATAGTATGCATTATGCGTTAGAAAAAAAAAACAAGAAAGGAAAATTCAAGCATAATAATAATATATGGAACAGCTGATTTTTTTTCACGATTTCGGATTTGTTCCCACAGTGAAAGTTGTAGCTCTGGGATTTGATAGGCGAAATGTCTAACCCTTCGGGGAATGCTGGCGTTATGTTATGTTATTATTATGGGTTAATTCCTATTATGACTGCCTCGTTGACCTTATGGTCGCAATGCTACTTACTGCAGGTAACGAGGTCCTGTTTACGACTACCAAATCGGGCAAAGTGTTATTGGGTTCTTCTTTCCGGGATTTCTTAGTAGCAGCCTAAATTCTGCATTTGTGCACAGTTGATGGCAATAGGCTCGCCCCCTATTACATGGGACTTTAAAACTGGCCAAATGAGGGTGTAGGTACTACACCACAGGACAACCCATCAGGGAAACAAGGCGTGATGTTATATTATACCTACTTACTATGTGTGAATAATGCCAACAGATGCATCATAGCTGATTAGCACGTGGCTAGTAAACACACATCGCATTAGTATTTGCACGTCGTGTTTAGTCCATCATTTACGTTTATCAGCTAATTTATTTGTAATGTCATTTTATAGATCTAATATTATTATGTATTGTTTGATTTGCCGTTGGGACTATCTTTGACAGTTATTACAGCAAGATATGGATGATGATGGCGCCAAACACGTAGCCAAAGTCTGGGCTGAGTCCATTTAGATTGCCATCGACACGCTAAGAAAAAGAATAAATTTTTGTTTTTTAAAGCCACTGTGTACTGAATTTCTGTTTTTGTCTGTGTTGACCAATACGGTCTCAACATTATAATTATATAGTGTTTCATAACTTAATTACGTTGTACAAATGTTGTTGAAATTAAAAGTAGTTACCACATTATATATTATATTTAAAATGTATTGTTTAATAATATGTAGATACACCCATTGTCCTCAGGGATCAAGGTGATGCAATAAGATGTTATCTAACTCAAAATAAAATAATTTAAATAATTGGAACCTTAAGTATGTATTGTTTTTAAAAACATGCCATTGTTATTTTAGTTTTAGTTAAAGATATTTAGCGGGATAGATTCAGCTAAAGAAAAACTCTGCTAAATTCTTCCGAAAACTTCCGAAATTAAAGTTATTTTACACATTGCGGTGTTTGTTTTGGAAGTCTGTATTTTTTTTATAGACGGACGTAGGTTTACTCACAATAAAATCGAGCTTTGTCAAAAGCAAGATACGTAGACATTTTTGTATACCTTACCTAACTGCTTGCGTATCTGCGTCATGTACCAAGCTTAAATGCTTATTCCATACTTTCTTACAATTTCGAAATCCACTCAAGCACTTCACCCAGCAGCGTTCCAAATTTACAGTATTACAGGTATACCCCAGTGTTGCAATTTACAAAAACATCGAGTGCTTTCGTAAGTAATACACCGAAACCGGATTTGAATTCAGAACATGGCTTACTTCCGTGGGAGAAAAAAACGCGGTAGTTTTCATTCATTCAAGTTCACTGAACAACTGCGTATTATGTATCCACTGTTTTATTGTGTCAATTAGGTATAAAATCCGAAAAGTTAATCAAGTTCGGTATTATACATATGTACAATGCACTGAGATGGACATGCCTTGCACGGCTACATTGTCGCGATAACGCGAACTACACTTCATGCGCTTTTTGTTTTAAGTGTAGTTCGCGTTATCGTGACAATATAGCCCTGCAAGGCATGGTTTCAACTTCAACAACGTATTTGTTATGCTACGGTTACACTATCGCGATAACGCGATGAAGGAACATGGATGGGTTTTATTCATTAAGAGTCTGACACTCCCTTCTGCTCCACCCAGAGCGGGAGGGATCAATTGATGATTTCCTACCCTCAAAAAAGAAAAGTATTACACCAACAGTTTCGTCCGTCACTGTCGTTCCGAAAATACGCAGCTGAAGTAAAACTCTTTAGTAAAACTTCTCAATGAACGGCCAATACCTACTTACCTGCTGTTGTACAATAGCCATTAGGCGACATAATATTGTTATCTGTAGGTCTTCGTTCCACTTTCAAGTTTACGAGTGTACGACGACTGCAAGTAATTCAATAGTTAGTTTATTTGTCTTCTATTGTTCACTTTTACTTTGTAACGGTATATTAGTTTTACTTTTTACACTAAAAGATTTAGAACATTTTTATTGTCTTTTGGTAATAAAGTGTTGCTACTGTTTGTGTTCATCCAATATTTTTAAAAGTTTTACATTACTAATAATATTATTTGTAGTAATGTATTTATTTGTAATAATTGGTTAGTTAGTAATATAGTAGAAAATCGACTTAGCAGAAGAGGTTGTTGACATGTGTAATGTGAGCTAAGCTGCCATTGTGCCCATGGTCGTAACGGCCAATAGACTGATAGCCGAAAGCTTCGGCCAACACCTTTAAGCTGGGCCTTTAGGCTGTTGGATTGAGGGCCTTTCAGAAAGCACACATCGATGCGGCTCGCATCGTATATTCATGTTCCTTTATTTTTATTATTGTATACATTATTCAAATAGGGAATGCTAAAGAATTCTAAGGGTCTTAGTAATACTAGCATTCTAACAACAAATTATTGGTTATCCCTTTAATGAGTGATTGCGTAAGAGCTTAACCCAAACACACCACACTTTTGGAACAGTCTGGTTAAACCCCCAATGGTTTCACTGAGATTTTTACAGAATATGAAATATTTGATTTAACAGTACACTGAATATTTACCCATTAGATGTTTGCCTTCTAATAGGCGAATATCTATTCTAATGGGTTAATATTCAGTTTGCTTTTAAGAGCTCAACGATTTATACGGTTATATTTATTGTCGTTTGGGGAGAATCTTATGAAGATATGGGTTCATACGAAATTTGAGTGATTAAGGATAGGAGGCAAGATTATTTGCTCTTTTGCATACATTATAAAAATTTAAATTGACCTTGAAACAATCTTACTAACTATTGCAGAACAGAAAAATCCTTGAGGGAGTAATATAATATTCAAATTAATCAATTTGCCTGAACAATTTGCAAGAGCAATGAGCGCCACAATAGTAACTGAATGCAAGTTGTTTAGCCGCACGTGTGTGCGTGCTGATAATATTCTTACATGACATTATGTAATTATGTTAACATAAACATAGCGTGGTAACCTGCAGATAGGTTTTCTTGGGAATTTTTCTTCAGGCGTATTATTTCCATGGTTGCAACTCATTACGTGAAAAGTTGTTTACCTTTGTGAATAGGGATGACGCCTGTGTAAAAAAAAGAAATTATATTTGGTCCGTCAATCAGATAATAAAAAAATATTTGACTCATATTTTTTGCTTTATCGGATTAATCAAAAAATACTCAGATAAAACTCATTTAAGTTAGGGAGGGCTCGCTACGTCACAAGTAAGTATAAAAAACTACACACTCGTGACGTCATGCCACATTTCAACTGAATGTATCGGCGTAATCTTTGGATTAGGTACGTAAAAAAAAATATGCGTCCAATATTTTTTAATAATCTAGCTTACGACGGGCGTTTTCGGGGACTATCCCAAATTCAATGTAATATTGACGTTCAAAAAGTGCTGATTTTCAAACTAGATTGATTATAAGACATTTGTTTTTTTTTAATAAATTCAGTGTACGGCAAAAGAGATGTTCGTTATAAACTCATCCTACTTTTGAATTCTGCTAAAATTTCCAAGCTTCCTTAGGAGGAAACATTCAACTACACTGAAGAGGAACCCTATTCCGTCATCAGTAATCTATTCTGTAAAAAAATCATCGTGAAGTGGTGAAGTCAGTTTAAAAGGAACTGTCAATAGTATCAGTCTGTAGCATTAGATGGAACGACAACCTTTACAGAATGGACCAACTGACCGTTTAGCAATTACCGAAGAATGATTAGACACATTTTTTTTTTGAGGGTCGACAATCATCAAACGCCGCCTACCGCTCTGGGTGGAGCGGAAGAGAGTGTCAGACTTACTGACTAATACCTATCTATGTTCCTTCCTTAGCCTTTTATGTGCCGGGGTAGAGGTAACCCTTTCGGACAATCCGGCTGACCCGGCAGGCCCCTTCAAAATAATGAGGATGTTGACCTTGTGAAACAGTTTTTATAAATTCCTACCCGCAAAAAAACTAACTATAACATACTTTCCCGACTTTGAAATGACCTTGCGCCATGTCGAATGTGGCCCATTCAATGTAGATCGCAATCCGTCATAGGGAATTGAATTCTTACCAACAACGGCCTTGGAGCTCGGGGGAACTTATGAGTCGTGATAACAGTGGCACACATTTCCTTTTTTTGTAACACAAAAATCAATTGAAAGACTTTTTTGTAACTGCTATGGCTACGTGACTGAGTGAAAGTAAACATTAAGCAATAAGGTGTTAAATGTTTTGAAATGCTTTTTATGGTTCCGTACCCGAAGGGTACCAAACGGAACTTTATTACTAAGCCTCCGCTATCTGTCGCTCTGCTCGTCCGTCTGTCTGTCCGCGGACTGTATCTTATAAACCGTAATAGGTACACAGTTGCAATTTTCACACATTGTGTGTATTGCCGCTATAACAACAAATAATAAAAATAAAATTGTTTCGGTCGTCCGCATATAAGAAACGTGTTAAAAAGGGGTTTTTTTGTATTATGTTATCACTACATAGTATAAAACAAAGTCGCATTCTCTGTTTTTTTTAATAGATGGAGTGATTCAAGAGGAAGGTTTATGTGTATAATTCGTCGACATGTTTTGCGGGCGAAGCCGCGGTCGGAGGCTAGTTTTTAATATATACTTCATGTGCGAGTTCGACTCCCAATTGGCCGCTTTTTTGCTTTTGTATGCTACATAACCTATTATTTTGAAAGATTTTGCTTGAGAACCTATTTTAAGGGTTTATAAAAGAGGCTTATACTCAACTGAGGGTGAAACAATGCTGTCAAGATTTCTGATGTTGATCTTGGATTTAGTTTCAGACAGATAATATCTTTTGCGAAACCGTCCAGACTCGCTCAGTGGTACAGCTAACAGCCACTGTCACCACTGATTCTATCTCATAGATAAACGATGTATGCACTATTTATTAAGCTAGATTGCAATACTTGTGAATAATTATTTTCCTGTATTACAAGAAGTCATAATTGCATACTTCGAAGGCCACTGTCACCGCTGATTCTATCTCATAGATAAACGATGTATGCACTATTTATTAAGCTAGATTGCAATACTTGTGAATAATTATTTTCCCTTATTACAAGAAGTCATAATTGCATAATTAGAAGGTGTATGACTGAAATAATGATTATATTATAATACTGTAAATACGTTCTTGATACCTACGACGGCGAATCATATTTTAATCAACATACAACTTGAGACGAATTTGAACATGTCAAATTTATTTCGCGGGCTAACCTGACGCTTCTTCCCTACGACCTTTTGATATAATAATAATAATAATAATAATAATAATATCCTTGGACATTTCACGCAGCGCCGTATCGTCCCAAGCTAAGCAACCTAATGCTTGTGTTATGGTAACGAGATGGCTGATATACTACTTATATACATTTTTTTTTGTAAATACATACATATTATAGATAGAAAAACACCCAGACTCGTAACAAATACTTGCAGGTCGTACAAATATTTGTTCCGTGCGGGAATCGAACCCGCGACATAGTGCGCAGCAGTCAATCGCACAACCACTACGCCAACCGTGTCGTCAAAACATATCGTCATATCCTAGAAAGGAACCCTGCAATATCTATGTTAATATTATAAATTCGAAAGTAACTGTCTGTCTGTTACTTTTTCACGCCTAAACCACTAAACGGATTTCGATAAAATTAGGCAGAGATATAGATTGCATACTGGGGAAGGACACAGGCTATTTTTTGTCTCAAAGCCCTTTGGATGATATAGGGGATGAATATTGCGATATAACCGAACTCCACGCGGATGAAGTCGTGGGCAGGAGCTAGTATATACTTTTACACACCTTAAATTGCGAAAAAAATCAGCTGTTCTCCTACTTTTTGCAGAGTTATGCGAGCATAATGTATGGAACGACTGATTTTTTTTTCGCGATTTCAGAATTGTTCCCATAGTAAAAGCTGTTCATAATGATGAGTACACTGACCCCTTAAAATATTGCCCATGAGTTCAATTTCACCCTGTATACAATACTAGCTTCCGCCCGCGGCTTCGCCCGCAAAATATGTCGACAAATTATACACATAAACCTTCCTCTTGAATCACTCTATCTATTTAAAAAAACCGCATCAAAATCCGTTGCGTAGGTTTAAAGATTTAAGCATACATAGGGATATAGGGACAGAGAAAGCGACTTTGTTTTATACTATGTAGTGATATACAACTTCGTAGTGGAATATTCAATCAATCAACTCGGCTTAACAGTCCATTCCTGCACTAATACCTCTGTCACAAAGAGGTATAGTGCCTAAGTAACTTCGTTAGTTACACGGGTCACTGACCGCTGAGCCAATCTTCTCACAACGGTGACGTTCACTATCAGCCTAGGGATCTGTGATGATTATTGTGACTGGCATTTGGTTAAGCTGCCTTTATTCAGGTAGGCATCTGGAAGCCGGGCTGAGTGATCAGATTTAGGAATTAAATTGTTTTGAACTTTCCCCTGAAATGGAAATCGGTTGACTGATCCCCATTTGTTTAGGGAAGTGTACTATGATGAAATCCCATCTCAGCGGATAGCGAATCATTCAAAATATAGACAAATACATAATTTTGGGATAATTAGACATAATTATAGTATAATAGTAGATAATGTTAATGGGTTGTGAACGTCAGATAGACAATCGCTCCGTTTTAAATACTGGTATTCAGCTGCATCTGCACATAGTTGGGAAAAGGCTAGGTAGATTGAATAGTAGGGAATGTTAAAACAAAGAAATTACCTATACACGTCTCTTCGTTTTGATACACGTAAATATATTTTTTTTAATGAATAGTCATAGGTCCTGGTAGTATTATTATTAATGTGTGACATGAAAGTAGCAGATTATCATCATTTCAGCTGAAAGTCGTCCACTTCTGGACATAGGCCAAGCACAGCTACCACGACTGGTTCTGATCCTCTTGCATCCAGCGGATTCTTGTGACCTTTACCAAGACATCGGTCAACCTTGTGAGGCACCTTCCAACGCTAGATCTTGTGGTACGCGGTCGTCTCTCCAGAACTATTCAGCCCCAACGACCATCTGTTTTGAGAGCATTGTGTCCGCTCCAATGCCACTTAAAGTTGCCAATTCTTCATTAGTCAATCAATCTGCCTAGCCTTTTCCCAACTATGTTGGAGTTTGTTGGTTCCAGTCTAACCGGATGCAGCTGAATACCAGTATTTTACATGGAACGACTGCCTTTCTAACCTCCACAACCCAGTCAGTAACTGGGTAATACGATACCCCTTGGTAAGACTGGCTGTCAGACGTTCAGGCTTCTGACTACCGGTAACGATTGTCAAAGATCCACGAATGACAACCGGGATCAACGGCTTAACATGCTTTACGAGGCACGGAGGAGTCTCGATGTGTAAAGATAAGATGGTCACCCTTCTACGGACCAACCCCGGCAAGCGTAGCTTAACCTGATGGATCGATTTGTGAGGCTGTTATTACTTAGCCACGAGCTCCTTCTTCTTTGATTATTTATTAGTAACAGACATAATTAAATAATAAAAGCCTTGTACCATGTACCATGCGGCCTTGCGCTAAATGTAAATTAATACTTATTTATCACGGAAAACTTGTAGTTCCTAATTATTTAACTCCGATGATATTTCAGGAAACATTTGTTTGTTATGACACTTATTACCTATGTAGCATCTGCTATATAAAATCTGTGTATCATAAGAATATTCATACTGAATGCGCGGACGCACAGTCTTGACATATAGTGATGTAACCAAAAAGTTAAAAAAAAAAAAAGAGTTGCCTCTTTAAAATACGTTGATACTTTGTTTTAACAATATCCGAGGGCAGATGAATGCTTCTCTGGTTTATCTGAGAGAGCATGATGAAGATATTCTTATGTTTACAATCAATCACTCTTGTTTCAGGTGTCTCAGAAATATGTTTCATGTCAGCACCGGTCGGTCAGTGCAGCTACTGCTGCCCGAGAGATGAAGCTCTTGATATACAGTATAAGTTATTTACTAGGTATGTATTGTTCATCTTATTTTATTCTTCACTAGCTTCAGCCAGCGGTTTTGCCCGCGTGTTTGCGAAGTTATCAAAAAGTAGCCTATGTGCTATTCCAGATTATAATCTACCTCTGTGCGAAAATTCATTCATTCACCATAAAGAGTAACAAACATCCATACAGCCTCACCAATTTTCACGTTTATAATATTATAGTAAGTAGGATGATTCGCTCATAATTTTTATTCATAAAATTCGTGTCTTACCAGCCATTAATTATTTAGTATCTTTGACAATATTGAAGAATAGTTTTCATAGCTAAGCTTAACAATAAATGATAATTGTCCTATACATTTATATTTATTTCAAGTTAAATATACCGTTAAATGTCTACGATTTTGGCTACAAAATACTCTGAAATTGAATTCATATTTGTGTGAAGTTCGAAAAATGGGGTGGTTTTATCGCAGACAGATAAGAAGCTGACCTAAACTCCGTAGTAGGAGTCCATTTGGCGACCAAAATGACGCAACAATCCGCATTTTGAGCTCAGGGTCGTGGGCTCAATTTCCGTAGCGGGACTAAACTGTAGTATAGTGTAGTACACTAATATTTGTTACGGGTTTAAACGATTTCTACACATTTGTTTTTATTGCGGATTTATTTACTTTAACTGCCTGTGTAGCAAATAGTACCATATGGCGTCCGATGAGAGAATGCCTGCCTAACATCTGTCAGTTGACTACAAAAGAATACGTGTTTTTCGAATTTAAACCTTATTAGTTCCTAGTCGTGTCCTACTGACAGGTGACAGGACTGACAGGGGCAAAATTCTCTCGGTGGCCAGTACCAATAAGCTTACTGGCCAGTGCATGGGTGCTCTTGGGAGAATCTATAAAAGAAAAGGAAGCACTAAGTTTTTGGAGATTATTAAATTTCAAACCAATTTTTTCATTGATTGCACCCGGTCATACAAATTGTGGTAATTTGGTAAATAAATATTTTTGTGATGACAAATTTCGCCATATTTTGGCGTGCAAATATTAGTATCTAAGTAAGGTGCTTATATATGTTAACAATTACGTTTACCTACGATTCATGATAATAAATAAACATTAAATTATTTAAAGTGCGTAAATCTTGAATGTATACAGCACTAGATTCTGCCCGTGGCTTCGCCCGCGTGGATGACGAAAATTGCATGTTATTATACAAATAAATCTGCTTCTTGAATCACTATCTATTTAAAAAACTGCTTCAAAATCCGTTGTGTTGTTTTAAAGATCTAAGCAGTGGCGTAACTATAAAATTTGAGGCCCTTGGCAAATCCATTGCATGGGGCCCCAAATTTATAATTTTTACTAAATTTTGTTACAGATGTTAGGTCACTTTTGAGCTCGCAGCCTCTCGGTCTGGGGGCCCCGTCAGGCCGGGGGCCCGTGGCATTTTGCCAGTCCTGCCACCCTATAGTTACGCCACTAGATCTAAGCATACATGCAGACATTAGGATAGACGCGGGAAGCGACTTTGCTTTATACTATGTAGTGATTTGTTAAAATGATGCATTGATTTGACACAACAAAAAAAAATTAAAGGAACAAAATTATATTTAAAAACATTAAATCTAGAAATGCATTCTAATGATATTGACGATGACCAACAAGAAGTTTTGTTTCAAATTTACCTTATGAATAAAACTATTGAGTAACAGAAACTGTAGTTTACTAAAATGATTAATGATCCCCCATTAAAATAATAACCAAATCCATAAAAATACCTTCGTGTCTGCATAAAAGCAGCTAACAAATGTCTAAAATCCCAAAATAAACATTTCCATAACTACCAGGGCATCATATGACCAAGAAGGTTCAATCGCAAGGCAGCGCATGCAAGCATTTGTTCATTTGACGTGCACCGTAATTGCTGTAACCTTTGTATAGGCTAACAGCATGGCCACGTTAGCACGTTTCATGACCGTACCTCGTTATTAGGAAATGGCTGGACTCAACGAAATGGGGGTGTGATGTCATGTTCGTGATAGCGACCTTTCAAACATCCTCGTGTGAAGAATGGATATTGTTTTGGGGATAGTTTTAAATAAATTGAGGTTCTTTTTTAGTTTTTCGGGAATTTTCTGATAGGTTAGTTAGTTAACTAGCTTAGTTCTTTTATAATATAATAATATATTCGCATTTCAGGTAGAAAAGACCATCATATAAACCTTACAGACTATCATACATATATTATTTGAAATAACCGCAAAAATAAAAACTATTAAGTACACAAAGTGACTGCGTCGTGTTGTCTCGTAGCCTTCTGCGGAATCGGCTAAAACTCTTTCTTGAGGAAGGTCTTTATATGATGAGTCGGAGCTCGCACCACAAACGACTTGAAATTGTTGTGGCGCGACTCCAGCTTCTCGACCCTTAAGATCCAGCTGGTCTTCGCTCGTACATACTCCACGACCTCCTCAACTTTCGTGGTGTGATATAGTCGGGACACATAGAGCTGCGTCGTAGGTGTTTCAGAACGCAGCATATAGCAGGGTCCTTTTATTATCTTTGGTTGTATTATATTCGGTAGGATTTGCAGAGCGGAATAATAACAACATGTAACTCAAACGGATTCTTATTGTCAGCAAAAAAAAAACAATCTGTTATTTGCGATATTATTATTTTCCTGTCAAGCGTTAATCAATCAGCTCCGTTAATTAAAAAAAGGTTTGTGTTAAAACAACCATCTTTTGACCTTGGAAACTTTTTAAAAACTTCGTTTATCCTCATAACAAATGATTGTTTATGTTTGCAGGTCTAATCCAACGGCATTTCAGATAATACCACCGAATGACGTGAATGGGTTGCGTGCCACGTCGTTCGACTTCTCCAGTCCTACTGTGATATATCTGATGGGGTTTTCCGAGTCTACTGGAGGAGTTGGTACCACCACTGTTAGAAATGGTGAGGAGATTCATATTTTTATAGTGAAAGTAGTATACAATGGACGTATTGGCCTATGTAGAGGCCTATCTATGGCCAACTTAGAGATCTCCATATTTAATACTTCCAAGTTGATAAAAGAAAGAAAGAAAAATATTTTATTTTATTCCGTTCAGTCGTTTTTGTGTGATTGAGTAGCAAACATACAAACTGTTACATTTATAACAATTTATAATGTTACCTCTTTTGTCACGTTCCATTTTTTTCGCGTAAAATGAGATTCATGTGGAAAACTTCTGTTTTGTGTGAAACATATATTATCTCAAAATAATGATTTTTGTGTAAACTGATTTGTGTCTTGAGATAAGCAGTTATACATGTATGTTACCTATTAAGAACGCGTATCTCAAAAGAGTAACCTCAATCTTAGATTATTGCAGTTAAAAGCAAATAAGTTCTTATTTTGAATTCGATTACGCTCTTTTTTTTGCAGTATTTACAGTTTTTTTTTAAATCTACGGAGATTCGTATGAATAGAAACCGTTAAATCTACACTTCTAATTTTAAGATCGTAAAGTATTTGAATTTGGAGTTTGTTACACCTGCATATTGTGACCTCTTGCTACGTCGTAGGCTCGTAGACGGTAACGAGGCGGCTACGGCGTAGCATGTGTCACGTGTGAGGGTTGCTAATAGCTTCTTGCTATGTTTTACGCCATTACTGTAAGTAACTACGGAAGTTAACAAGTAATTAACAATTCAGTATAATATAATATTCATTCACGTCTGGTAAGACCGAAAACCGGATGACATAAACGGTCTATTTTGAAAATGGATACTGTAAGCACAATATAAATATGAACAGTACGGAAACTACGAACTAACGTTCGAAACGGCACACTCACACAAACACGCGAATCGACGAGACCCCTAAGGGGTTGTCGCGGTTCTGTCAGTCGTGAGTGCCGCGTCAAGACGAATGGTTAATGTACACGCATTTTCGGGTTAACACGTGGTACCTACTATGCGATTGCGTTTTAACTAAGAATAGGATGACCTTGGCCCTATATTAGATAAACAATAATCATAATATGAAAATTACATGAACAAGATAAGTAATTTGCATAAAGTATTTTTTTGTTAAACTTAATTGTTGTCACAATATGGTGCCAAGGTCATCCTATCCTTAGTTGAAACGCACAGTACGGTGGGCGGCCGCCGGGTTAATTAGGCATAGGCGCCAAATATGCGCCATGCCGCGCGCCCTTCCGACAAGGATCGCACGAAACGTTTCCGCCTTTCCGCGGCTCACTCCAAAACTTGTAAAAGGTTACGCCATATTGATAAAGCTCACAAGTTGTTGTGTATTGATTTTAAACTGTTCCGTGTTATAAACAATCTTCTTTTACTGGTATTAACCGAAGCCATGAGATTACCTATTTAAATGTTATTAGTAAACAATCGAGTTGAAATAACTAATTCCAACTTGATTGTTTGAGAACACAAATATTTTAATAAATACAGTTCAGTTTCAAAAACATTAAGAGTGACAACCCTAATGCTGCAGTGGAGCGTAGGTAATTATTTCAACAAATAGGCCTAGTTTCCATACTGTTCATATTTATATTGTGCTGTAAGTGTGATCTTGATTAAGACAAGGTAGTATATATTTTAGAAACATCTTTATATGACCGGCGATTGCGTTATTGTTCGCTCAGTTGCTGATCGAGGCTTTTATTTTCGATCTGGGTACACATAGACTCACGCCTTATGCCATGGGTATGCCAAGCCTGCCGGGTAAACGGGATTGTCCGAAAGGGTTACCGCTACCCCGGAACATAAAGGGCTACGGAAGGAACACGGATGGGTTTTAATCAGTAAGAGTCTGACACTCCCTTCCGCTCCACCCAGAGCGGGAGCAGTCATTGGATGATTTCCCAGCTTTAAAAAAAAAAATGCCATGGGTATAGGTACAAACTATAGAATATATATACCTATATATACCTTTCATACTCTTTTTCTTCGCTTACGTTCATACATCGCATACGCCTGATGCGAGTACTACGCGTCTGACCTTGCGCAAGAAAATCACTTTGGGCACTATACGCCCTCCTCGGGCGTCCCTGGAGTTTCTCACATCTGCCTTGTAAATACTTTTTGTTAGTAGACTTTTGTTCAGTCTCTCAACATTACCAAAACATCATAATCTAAAAGATATAAAGAAAAAGAAAAAAAGGAGAAGAAAGTAAAAATGTTTTTTTTTAGTTTCTTCATGAGAGATGATAACTTTTCCGGTACACCGGTACAACTTGTCCAGAGCAGAGCCGTAGCTTTAATTTTTTTGTGATACAATAACAAGCCATTTTCGCCCACCCTAAAAAACCAATGTTAAGTCTACCGGGTCAGCGGGATTGTCCGAAAGAGTTGCCCGGGTACACAAAGGGCTAGGAACATGTATGTGTTTTAGTCAGTAAGAGTCTGTCACTCCCTTCCACTCCACACAGAGCCGGAGGAGTCATTTGATGATTTCCGTCCAACAAATAAAACTTGTGTTAGGCCTGCGAACGTTATCAAAACATGGCCAGAGATCGCTCAAAACAAGGAACTATGGAATGAAAAAAAGGAGACCTTTGCCCAACACTAGGATAAGTTATCAAAACATTGCCAGAGATCGCTCAAGACAGGGAGTTTTGGAATCAAAAAAGGGAGACCTTTGCCCAAAACTAGGATACAATATGGGCTATTAAAAAAGAAATTATATACAAATTTAAGAATTTATATTGTGATTTCAGTGATATTTAATGTAACTATGACAGCAATGCTGTATGCCCAGAATACGCAAACATTGATTCAAGTCTATTTATAGACATAATTGATATAATGCGGCAGCTCTAATCGATACCACATACGAATGCAGCGGTATCGGTAAAGTCAATTAGAGCTGTGTTTATATCGATAGTGGTGCTAATAGATTATATCGCGGACATTGAAAATGTGTCATGTCGATGTTGATTCACAATACGCGGAAATGGAAAATTAAATATAGATAGATAGGTTATTAGTACGTAGCTTTTTTTTTTGAAATCATCAAATAACCCCTTCCGCTCTGAGTAGAGTGGAAGGGAGTGTCAGACTCTTACTGACTAAAACCCATTTATGTTTCTTCCTTAGCCCTCTTTATATTATGGGGTTAGAACCTTGGTGTTTGTTGGTGGTAAAATTAAATAAGTATCTAGATTCTTATATACTAATATATAATTACATATATATAGAGAGAGAGAGAGAGAGAGAGAGAGAGAGAGAGAGTTTGAGTTTGAGTTATATATATAAGTATAGTACATTCTAATTTTATATAACATTAAAAGAGACGTTTTTCAATCAGGAATAAACTAAAACTTGTTTAATATTCGCACTGGGCATTAGAACCTTATTGTAGTCGGAACCGGCGCTTCTATGTGTCACTCACACCTTTAGATATTAGCAGGGTTGTTTATGGGGTAGTCATCCCTCCATGTGTCTGTGGTCAGCCCAGGTCGGACCCTCGTTTGTTAAAAGCAAGCCTCTTGCAGATGTGGTTGACGTGTGAGATAAGGGGCTCATATATTTTAACCTTAGAGAGAAATACTGCAGGTTATGGATACTGACATGAATTTATATTAACATGAATGATATTTATCCAATATTTTGATTTAAAAGAGTGTCCGTGGAGTTTTCTGACAAAGTCAACGTCACATTTGTTTTAAACTAGTTTTATTCGCGTGGATGTCGAATTATTTATACAAACAAAATCCCTATTTCAACCCCATTAAGGTCGAATCTCCAAAAACCCTACTTAGTGCTCCCTTATATTATAAAAGAAAGTGTGATACCTAAGAACGTGAAATTAAAAAAAAAACTAAAACTACCAAAACTGCTTTCCTAGACTAGTCCCAGTAGTTTCAGCTGTGCATTGATTAGACAGTAAGTTAATCAATCAGTCAGTTGGCACCTATATTCATAAAATGAAAAACAGACTGATTGACATATAAGGCATTTTGAACTCCAAAATTTGCAACAAATATAACTGTTTCTAACCCGTTCTTCTCCAAACAGCGATACACCGTCAGACCACAGACTAGCGTCAAAAATGATTTCTTGAGGAAAAATCAATATAAGCATGTGCAATATTGTATAACTTTAACCAATAATACACCACGGCAACTCGTCACCATAATAATAGCGGTAATCAGAGCTAATGGACAATACACATCCATTGATGCCTGATAATTTCATATTTATGGAAACCAAACATGGTGGTAATGTTGTAATAAAAACGATTTTATCACCACAGACAATTATGCTATCTTTATGGTGTGGTCAGTGTTAAAATTGTTAGTGGTCGTTCTTTGGAGTAATTGATATTGTAAATAAGGAAGGGTCAACACAGGACAATGTTTGTTTGCTTTTGTCATTAAATAATAGGCTCTAAGAAACTAAAAAAAAACAAAATTAGTTGGTGTCATTGGTATTGTTTAGAATTGTAATTTTATAGTTAGTGTTAATGCTATGAAGGAAGGCAAAATGCATACAAATATTGTCTCAATTTGTTCATAATTTGTTTGAATTTTAATGCTGAGTAAGGAAATGCACTAATCTGGAGGTCAGGTACACTCGTATTTTAACGTTATTTGTTTAGGTAAGAGAGAGGAAGATTACCTTTTGTGGTGTAGTATTTTTATTCTGGGTGCATTGTCTTCACATATCACTACTGATTATAAAACACAGTCGCTTTCTCTGTCCCTATATCCCTATGTATGCTTAAATTTTTAAGAAACAGATTTCATGGTTTTCCTTTCATTTAATTTATCAAGTTTCTTAAAAAGATTTCATCCTTATAATTGCAATATATTATAATAGATCGATGCAATAAAAGTACAGGATGTCATTTTTACAGATTATAGTCGGTTCGAATCCCGGGTGTGGAAAGCGAATTTTTGAAAATCTTTGAATGCAGTTGTCTTTCTATTCAAAAATAAAGGAATGTTTCCTTTGAGTAAAATTTGCTATCTACAGTATTAATAGTACTTTCCCTTCAGGGGGCATTACAAAATTCCATCCTGTATATGAAACTTTGGATGTTTGATGTTTGTTACTCACTCAAGTAAAAACAAATGATCAGATTTGGATAAAGTTTCACAACGAATAGTTTATAACTTGCATTAACTCATAGGATTTCCCTATACGTTCCCGTGGGAAAATTTCAGAGCTCAACGCGGGTGAAGTTACGGGAAAAAACTAGTGTTAAATAACTTTTTATTGTTTTCAGCTCACTTAAAGGCAGGCAACTATAATTTCATCGCCGTTGATTGGTCACGACTCATCGTGTTTCCTTGGTAAGTTATGTTCATTGTATGATTGCCAACTGATAAAAAAATGTGTTTATTTTTCACCATAAGCCAAAAAATACAAACAATATTTTAAAGACATGCAATACTACTAGTGGGAACGTGGTTGCAGTTAGCCTAGTGGCGTGACTGTTGGACTGCCAAGTAATAGGTCTCGAGTTTGAACCCAAGGCACGCACCTCTGAATTCACGGATTCATGTGCGTAGTGTATATAAGGTGTTAAAAAATTAACTCTAAGAATTTCGTGGGAGCATTGTACTCGTCGTTATGAACAACTTTTACTATGGGATGAACCCTGAAATCGCGAAAAAAATATGAGCTGTTCCATACATTTTATTGAGTTACGTGTGCCTAAATGTATGGAACAGCTCATATTTTTTTCGCGATTTCAGGGTTCATTCCATAGTAAAAGTTGTTCATAACGACGAGTACAATGCTCCCACGAAATTCTTAGAGTTAATTTTTTAACACCTTATATAGATTATCACTTGCCTAAAAATTGGTAAAGGAAAACATCGTGAGGAAACCAATATGTCTGAGAGATATTTCTCAACAGCATGTGAAGCTAAGTCAGAGGCGCATGGGCAGCATAAAAACTCTAACTCACTAATCACACGAATGATGAGTGGGAACGTTAAACGCTAAGTATAACATAATATAACCTCTTGTATCCCGGGTCACCGGAATTGTCCGAAAGGGTTACCGCTGCCTCGAAACACAGAGGGCTAAGGAAGAAACATGGATAGCTTTTAGTCTTTACAAGCAATACGAAACAAATGACTGTAGTCGAATAAACCGCGAACAAAAGGGAAATCCAGTTGTTACAGCGTTTAACTGCTACTGGTACGTTATGATTCCGCATACGTGAGGGTGAATGTGACCCAATATTCGCCCCTGAGGAAAACGTTATAGCCTAGGCCCGGTATACACTGAAGTTGGTATAGGCAAAGAGGCAGAGAGGAAAAGTTTTGCGGTTAAGTTGGTGTTGGTGGCCAGTCACTCAAAAGATCAACAAAATTAATTGTAATTTTTTTAAAGTTGTCCTACACGTCCACAAACTAGATGGCGTTGGCGTCGAATTAGAAGTCGCTATGGTTTCGTTACTACGATTTGGTTGGGGTCTTGCGAATTTTGACAAATAAATGATTTAGCTCAGTACTAGCAATAGACCAGCATGCAGTTTGGTTGTTTCATTCACACCTTCAACCCTACTTGTATACACATAGAGGTCAAATTTAAGTACTGGATGCCATTCAAGGTTTTTGGTATTTAGCAGTTGGTCATGCACCATTCATATTTTATTTCGCTTCCGCTGATGCTTGCACACTCATATCACAGACATCTATAATGCCTTAATCGCGGAAAATTAAAAAAGATCTCTTCTATTTTTGATTCTTCTTATTTTTAAATAGTAATAATCAAAGTCAAAGTCAAAGTCAAAACATTTATTTCAAATAGGCACAAGAATGGCACTTTTGAACGTCAAAATGAACAAGAAATAGAACTGATTCTAGTCGCCCCTTCCAAAAAGTAGTTCCGTGTGGAGAAGAATGGGCAAGAAACTCCACCGTTACTCTTTTAAAATGTTTCACAATGTTTTGTATACATGTGTATGTGTTTTATAATCATTTTTTTAATTACTTGGGTCCAGTAGATGGTCAAGTAAATCTTGGCATCAGTGGTGTTTTTATGTTCTTTTAGATGCACTAGCTGCTCCCCGGTTTCACCATTTCCATGGTTTCACCCGCTGCTCGGCTCCTATTGTTAGTAGCGTGATGTTACATAGCATATAGCCTTCCTCGATAAATGGACTATGCAACACAAAAAGAATTTTTCAATTCGGACGAGTAGTTCCAGAGATTAGCGCGTTCAAACAAACAAACTCTTCAGCTTTATAATATTAGTATAGATGTGTACAAGATATTGTGCTTCAACCATTTCTTCTGAAGTTAAGGTGAGTTTAGATGAGAAAATAACAAATTCCTGTTAGTTGATTAGTACACATTTCCTCTCCTCTCCGCCCATATCCGCGTTGGTATATACCAGGCCTTACACTAGGTCCCTTATTTATGACGCAGCTCGTAGTGGCTAGTAGCCAACAGCATTTCACTAGATTTATGTCCGTTTCCACATTCAGCAAAGGCCCTCTCTGTTTTTCTTGGCCATTTTTGTTGTTCGAGTAATTAATTTGAGGCTTTTTCGATAATTACTGGTTCGATGTGGGTCCGATGTTTTGGGTAGACATTGGGTTGGAGAACGGGGTTGATCAGAAAGACATGTAGCTGTAGGTTTAAGTACTTACTATTTTGTTTTTATGATACGGTAAGTGACCTGTGCTCAGTAATATTTCGTGGTTCGTGGATGGTTGGCCATCTTCACATACCAAGACCACTTTTTTTTTTAAGGCTGGGAAATCATCCAATGACTTCTCCCGCTCTGGGCGGAGCGGAAGGGAGTTGTCAGAGTCTTACTGAATAAAACCCATCCAAATTCCTTCCTTAGCCCTTTATGTTCCAGGGTAGCGGAATCCTTTCGGATAATCCCGCTTACCCGGCAGGCTTGGCCCTGAGGGGCCCCTTCATATACTGACATCTCTTTGAGGCGCGCGTGGAACATATACGCGCCGTCCGGCACGGGCCTGGTGCTGATCGGACGGTGAGTCACCCATTACTCACCCTCCGCAGGCCCGCGCCTACGGTGGCCGGGAGTTGTCACGTGGCTTCCGACGCCCGGGGCGTCCCGCGGCGGCTGGAACGGGAGGACCTTTCTCTCTCCCATCCCGCCACCTCCTTCGCAAGCATGACTTTTTCGCAGAAGGAGGTGACTGCCTCCCACTCCCTCTCGCTTCGGACCATGGCTTGCACCAGGCCCGGGCGCGAGAGGTCGCCGCCGCCGATCGCCTCTACGAGGACACGGTGGTGCTTCGCCCAAGCGGGTACCAAGACCCCTACGTGCCTCGGAAAGCACGTCAAGCCGTCGGTCCCTTTGCTCTTTGATAATAACCAGAGGTACCAGGGGGTATCGTAATATTCAATAACTAGGTGGTGGCGGTCGTATAGGCAGTCGCTCCATGTAAAATACTGATATCCAGCTGCATCCGGTTAGACTGGATGCCTATCCCCATATAATTGTGAAAAGGCTAGGCAGATGTGGAGTTCTAGAAATTCACAGCGGTTCTACTTAGCTATGTAGCGTACCCATTAACGGATATGTATCGGTGTATTTTAACAGAGATCCTGAAGTTCCCCTCTTTACGGCGACGACGGCTGCTGTGTTGAGGATATTACTACATCTACCTTCACTAGGCAAATCCCGACCCTTAACCCCTCAAATGTCGTATGAGCCCCATAGGTTCATTAGAATTTTTTTGTCGAAACTACAATAAATATAACCGTATAAATCGTTGAGCTCCCGCTGGCTGTCGCTGAAAACCAGCGCCAGCGCTCTGCCTTGCATAGGGTCGCAGCACAAAGCTAAGCGATGGCCGTTTTGAGTGGAAAGCAAACGGCTTCCAATAGGCGTACATCTAATGGGTTAAGGCGTCACTCAAATATCGTTTCCCAATTATAATAATTATTTATTTTTTGCCCGTACAATATCTTTACTATTTTACCATAACCTTCCATTACCCAGGTACATATCAGCCGTCCAAAACACCCGCTACATGGGCAGAAAGCTAGCAGACTTCATCCAGTTCCTGGACTCCGTCGGTGTCCCAGCCTCATCTATCCACGTAGTCGGCTTCTCCCTGGGAGCTGAAGCTGCAGGGTTTGCAGGCAAGAAGCTGCGGTCACGGGGCTTACTGCTGGGGAGGATTACCGGTGAGCTATGTAGCTATTTACAGAAGGAATTGCTAGGATTGTCTGAATTTATTGTTACTGTATGTACGGATTAATGTTGTGCCTGATAAATAAAGACACTTTTTTTTTGATGTTGGGTAATCATCCAATGACTTCACCCGCTCTGGGTGGAGCCGAAGGGAGTGTCAGACTTTTACTGACTAAAACCCATCCATGTTCCTTCCTTAGCCCTTTGTGTTCCGGGGTAGCGGTAACCCTTTCGGACAATCCCGCTTACCCGGCAGGCTCGGCCCTAACGGGCCCTTATAAATAATGTACCTTATAAAATTGTTTATTGAAAATTGATTAGTATAAATGTTTTAAAATAGTATGTAATAATTGGGTTCTACCTGAACTAGGAATAAACCTGTAGCTCAGGCATCATACTTAAATGCTTATACATAAGTATTATCTAAGTTTCCTTAAGCAAAAAGTAAAGAACTGATGTAATTATCACCTACCACCTAAGCATGTACATTGTGGAATGCAATAAAGAATTGAGTATTGAGTAGGTACCTACTATAAATGGTTTTATAAAATTTTATAAATGTGATCAGCTACTTTTGGATCATCGTAAGATATTCACAACCATGTACTATTTAGATTTTTGCAGTGTAATATTTTTAACAAGATCGCGCATCATACAGAAAAAATTGCCGGGTCATCAAAATGTAAAAATTGCATTTTTATTCAATCAATCAAACAATCAATAGTCTTTATTTGTAAACATAGGTTGCATCAGTGTGCAAGATGTTACAATGATTGTTATAAATATTACAGTTTCTCTATGTTTGGCCATTTGGCGTACAAATATACATTTGAGGAGGCTGGCATTTTTATTTATACTGTGAATGGTAAAAACAAAAACTAGGTACATATTTTATATGTTAATTTGCCATGCATGTTTGGTGAATGATGTTGTTTCAGGTAAATGCAATTATTTTTATGTCAATGTTAATGAAATTAAATTATTTAACATTTCAGGACTAGATCCGGCCTACCCCGGCTACAGTTTATCAAACAGTGACGGCCACCTCGCGAAAGGCGACGCTGCCTTCGTTGACGTCTTGCATACGAACCCCGGAGTGTTCGGGTTCCTTCTGCCTATCGGTGACGTCGACTTCTATGCGAACCCTGGCAGCTGGATCCAGCCGGGTTGTTGGGTTGATGAGCTGATTAAAAATCGGGAGTTTAGGTTTGTTTGTAAGTATTGACCCTTTAACTGTTGTATGAAACTCATAGGTTCATAAGAAAAATTCTTTCTAAACGACAAACAATATAACCGTTTAAATCGTTGAGAAAAGGCTGACAGATTCTTCTATACTAAGCTCCTATTCTACCCTCTTTAAATTCTACCTACAATCTAAAGGTGACAAAAGATTCAGTAAAATAAACTGTATATCAGTGTTCTCACAGTAAGGCGATCGTAACCCATAGTGAATTAGTAACGAAAGAGATCTAAGCACGCGCATAGACTTAACCAAAACGAAAAAAACCTCCACGCTGCATCTCTTTTACTTTTTTGAATTTAGTGCACTGCAGATGAAATTTACTACAGCTCTCTCGACGATGTACCGTCATGAGCACCAATATGTATACACGGAGCAAAATTCAGAAACTGTTTTCTGGCAAAATAACTATTTCAACTTCAACATTCGACAGGTTCGGTAAATCTATAATATGGATTCGAAAATGCAATGTGTGTGACAACATAAAATTTTATATAATAATTAAGGAGAAAACCGCTTTTGAAACTAGCTAACTGTATACATATTTTTGCTCGTGGCTGTACTATAAATATTTGTTTAATATTAACAACTACACCGTTAGGTATATGATCATTTACAATCTGTGATGTTAGTAAAAACGCCATTAGTCGCTTGATCAATCATAAGAGGCTGTAATACGCGCCGAATTAATAGGTAGTTGAGTGAGCAGTCCACACGTGTAGTGATCAGGTGTCTCAGGGTTGTTGAGAATCGAAACGTTTGTAATAGTCTGCGTATTGGGGTGTTGTGCTGAGACGAAATTCCTAAAGAGGTTCGACTACAGGAATGATGATTCTTTCAATGACAGCTTCAATAAATGGTCATTGAATGTTAGTCTCCAGCCTTAAACACAGAAAAACAACCATTTTAACTCTTCCATGAGCCATTATTTTTCTTGTCAATTAATGCAAAAGTTCACGTAAAAAGACAGTCGCTCTTTTTCGTGTTAAAAATATCGTTTCAATAAAAATGAAGGATTGTTGTTTCAATTTACGAAATACGAAACGAGCGGCGCATTTCAATTCGATAGTTTTCGATTTGCTCCTTGACACTCGATGGACTGATTGCATCTCGATTGCATAAATTATCTGTGACAAAAAAATATCAGATTAAAAATTTGAAATAAAAAGGCGCGTTCGGTTCATGAGCTCTCGACTCAAATCCCGTTTACTAAAGAAACTGAGCTTCGTTACGTAACCTTTTTACTTACAGGGGATTTTTCGACATTGACCTTTACAGGGTTGATGAATGTTTTTGCAAATATCACCGCAGGCCACCAGGTGTGTAGGTAATACAGAATGTTATGAATGTACCTACTATTTTATTATTATAGTTAATATTTACCTAATTGACAAATTGCGTGTTGTAACGTACAATGCATCAGATACCGATACCGATAGACTGCGAATAAACGAAGCCGCAATAAACAATAGCCTCTGCACTAAAGCAATTTCCCGTCGAATTTGGCGCGTAAACTGATCATAGCAATGATGGTGCAACCCTAACAACCGCACAATTCGGCGGGAGGGTGCCGATCGATGCTCTGACGTCACACGCGGATGCTGCGGGGAGGGGTCGACGAAGGACGAGGTAGGGGGGGGGCACGTTACTAGTACGCCAACCCCGATTATTTGCCTTTCAAAAAGCTATTATTAGCGTTCGTGTTTTCAGCTGAAATTAAATTACAAGGAATTTTTTTCGGTGAATTTTATTCGCGGCGCTTCAGTGTCCCCCCTCTATAATTTTGGGCTATCAGCCTAACTTTATCCCCGCTTTTTGCTACGGTTCGATTTAATGAAGCTTTGATATTGTGTGGCTGCTTTGATTAGGTATTAAAAAAAAACAATTTTTATTTTTAATTAAAAAAAACGGTCTGACTTACTGTTCGAAAAAAGTTATTTTTTAATAAAATAAACTTTCATGTTTCATCGTTCGAGGGATTGTTATTGTTAAGTTGACATTTATAAACTTAACAATAACAGACCCTCAAAAAAAAGTGCATCTCCATTTCATGAGAGACTGTCTATACGTCAACAAATCCTTTGAAAAGCCTGAGGGCTTTGTTGACGCCATTGGACTGCCAATACTGAATAATGACGGTAATAGTGACGTAATTGGTGTTGTACCCTTTTAATGAACTAGAAATAAATTACTGCCTCGTTTTCTTGAGCAAGCTAGCGCCACTACTGAGCATGAGGTTTTCGGGTTCGATTCCCAGGTCGGGCAAAGTGTTATTTGGTTTTTCGACTAGGATTTTTTCAGTGGCATCCTGGAGTCTAGATTTCAGCCCGGTTGATGGCAATAGGGTCGCCCTCTGTTACATGGGCCTTAAACATAACTGGCGAAACTACTAAACTGGGGTTTGACTTTTATGGGTGCACTTTTGCCTGAAGCAGGTTTTTCAGGGAAACGAGTCGTGAAGTTACGTAAATCAATGATAAGTAAAAACTAGTCCAAGTCACTCATGTAACATTTGAGGCTAAAACCGAAAAATCCACCAGCTATAAAGACTTAGTCACACGAGCTGGCCCTACTCGAGGGGTACTTGTACTCCGCAGTTTAGTCCTTGAGCTACTCCCATGGTGGTTTATTTCATTAAGATTTTATGGGGGTTTAAACTGTGTCAATGCACCTTGAATGAGTTGACCATGGGATAGAATTAAGTTTCTATAGTCTGTTCAAAAACTGTTTGTTGTAAACATAAACAAATAATGTATCAGAAAAAGTATCGGTGAATGGCAATTTTTTAGTTCCACTTTCAAAATTGACCGCAAATCAATACAGAAAAATATTCTAACATCATCCCAATACATACATCCCACAGTTACGTGCAATTTTTGGCGGCCCAATGCGATTTATGTGTCTACGGTGACTGGCTTATAAGTCGAACGAGCTAAAGAAATCCCACCTTTAAATCACAAAAGCTTCTAAACAAAAACATCATTTACATCTGCCTGTAAAAGCTCATCACACGGATTTTTATTCTCGTTCCTCATCTCCCTTTGTACCTTTCACAATTACGTACACACTCGCATACGACGCAAAACATCAAACCACGTTTACAGACCGTAAACAAGTGCCGTTCGTTATAAAAATCGAAACGCCCCGTGCAATGGAATGCTTCAGCAACCATACGAACGAATACAGGCTTTATGTACCGGTATAAAAGAACATTAATTAAGGGTGGTAATGCGAAATTATTTGGGCCACTCGTAAAGCTCTACTTTCGACATGAAACGGCTCGTTTAATGAGGTAAATTATGTGAAAGTGAGCCTCTTGACGAAGAAGTATCAGACTTTTCAGTCAATCATTAATTGAATTGCGGAATCTTATCCTACAAAAAGGAACGAGCTTTTGATCACTGCACTTATCTTACTCGCTGAATATTAGCAATTTTGAAAATGCCTCAAACTCATACTCAAATCATTTATTTCAAATAAACCAATTACAGGCACTTTTAAATTGTCGAAGGGTCTGTCAGTCAGAAAAATGAAGCTAGTTGTCCATTCCAAAGCATGGAGCAAAAAACCCTCCAATCAAAAAACAGATAGGTACTCTTTTAACCAAAATATGGTTACAAAATATTGGTATCATCATCTTATTATTACATGTGAGAACGATGCAGAACGTTTTTTTTTTTTTATTCATATTATTAGATGCATCCGTTATAAAAATATAAAAACAATTCAAAAATGGCCGTTAAGAAATGACCAGTCCCTGCTGACGGCACCCGTTCACGAACATGACGCATGGATTACCAGCATTCAGCTCAACCATTTTTAAAGGGATCTAAATCCAACACACACGCCACCATCAGCGATACAATAAAGTGAGCATGGCATACTCTTAGCCGCCAGGGTTTTTCAAGCTCCTTCATGCAAAACAGTACCATATTACTTCTGCCAGTTACAGCTCAAAATCAGTAAAAATGGTTTTAGTTTATCTCCTACGGCTGTTCGTAAAACTACAAATATTTTTTTATTTTCCCGTTTTGTTATATCCCACTAATACAAACGTGAGTTTGTCCTTACAAACTTATCTTTATGTATGGATGTTTGTAACTCTTTCACGCAAAAACTACTAAATGGATCCGAATGAAATTGCCACAGAGATATATCCTGGATCTTCTTCTTTCTGTGTAGTTAGTGACTAACCTGGTGTAAGAGTTTTTGTGGGCCTCTGACTTAGCTTCACATGCTGTTGAGAAATATCCCTCAGGCATTGTTTCACGTGACGACTCCCGGCCACCGTAGGCGCGGGCCTGCGGACGGTGAGTAATGGGTGACTCACCGTCCGATCAGCACCAGACCCGTGCCGGACGGCGCGTATATGTTCCACGCGCGCCTCAAAGAGATGTCAGCAAATGAAGGGGCCCCTCAGGGCCAAGCCTGCCGGTTGAGCGGGATTGTCCGAAAGGGTTACCGCTACCCCGGAACATAAAGGGCTACGGAAGGGACATGGATGGGTTTTAGTCAGTAAGAGTCTGACACTCCCTTCCGCTCCACCCAGGATGATTTCCCAGCCTTAAAAAAAAAGGCATGCCGTTGTTTGCTCACGATATTTTCCTTTACTCTTTTTAAGCAAATGATAATTATACAATACACCCATGAATCTGAAAAGTCAGAGGTGCCTGCCTTGGGTTCGAACTCGAGACCTAAGACTTGGATTAACACATAGGATACATTTTATCTCGGTATTACATTCCCGTGGGATATTATCAGACATCCACGCGGCCAAAGCCGCTGGCGGAACCTAGTATACTATAAATAATATAAGTACGACACGAAGCACAATTTTGTGGAGATTTGTCGGGTTATTCTGCATTCTGCATTTTGATAGGAGCTCAGCATATTTTGTTGGCATGAAGAATTTATGAAGAAGTAACATATTTCAAATAATACGATCATATTTTGTGAAAGAATTTTGGCAACGGATATGGTATGGATTTCGGGAGTGAACAGTAATCCGAGAGTTACTGCCCCAAGCCGGAGATTGTCAGAAGATATAGCAGTGGCGTTTTACTGAATATTAATTAAACCATATTCGAATTAACATCTGCCTTCCTGATGGTAGGTAGGATAACCTCTTGTCTAAAATGAGGGTTCCAATAACTTCCGTGTAACATGATGCTCAACATTAAAAAAAAAACATATTAAAAGTCACTTATTGAAACTAGGCTGAAAATCAGCACTTTTTGAACGTCAATATTACATAAGATAGTCCCCCAAAACGCCCACCCTTCAACACTTCCTAGTGCTTTAGCTGGCAAGAAGTGGCACAACAAATTCCCAAGCATCACAGAGCTACCTACTCGATTCTATAAATGTTATGGATCGTAATTAACATTACGGAACACGATACATTAAATTCAATTATTTGCCATATGTTAGTATGCTAGCTAGCACACGCTAATATACCAATAATATCAAACAATTAAATCTGCACTCATCATGTTTCATACAAGAGCGCAAAAACGAGATTTTCTGAGATGATCTGTACCTTATTACCCATAGTTTACGGTCTACTTTCCTTTCCAGAGACTCTTTCGAACATTTCAATTTAGCAAAGCGAAAACTTCAAATTATCGAAACGTTTATCATTTTCGTTTGTTCGCCCCTAAAATGCGATAACCCCATATTTTATCAAGATGTCGTAGGTACGCGACCACTTGACTTTTGGCCAAAGATTGATCGTTAAAGCAGAATGTCAATAGCAGATTAGGTATAGGCACTCCGTGTACCGACCTCCGCAGGCCCCTTACAAAGTATACAATGGAATTAAATGCTAGTAGGTTGCGAGCGAAACTATGAAGGTTAATCCTCAAATGTCTGCGTAGCTTGTGTTAAATAACAATAACTAGCTTTGACAGCGGATTCGCCCGCGTGGATTTTGAAAATTATCCCAAGAGAACGTACTACCGGTATAAAAAGTATCTTGTGCTAATCCAGATTATAAGCTTATCTCTTTGCCAAATTTCATTCAGATGCAGCCGTTTGAGCGTGAAGAAGTGACAAACACGCACACTCACAAACTTTCGCCTTTATAATATTAGTGTAAAAGTGTGATAATAATTGATATTCGCATTGTGAGGAGGTTCCTGTGCCAAATTTCATCGAGATCCGTTTCGCCGTTCTGGCGTGATTGAGCGCTTGTTACTCAATCACGCCAGAACGGCGGATCCATCCAAATTTTCACATTTATCCTAGTAGTAAAAGGGTTATGTAGGTTATTTTGTACGTAATATAATTACAACCTTTTGCGGTTCAGTGATTCAGTGGCCTCTGGCGCGGCCTTTGAAGCTTAACTCCTGAGGATTTCATCCTTAGGGTATTGGATTTTTCTGTCAGTAAATTATCGGATACTGTAGCAAACAGATAGGCATCGTCAGGGCAGAAGAGCCGCACAATAATTGCGTGACATATTTTCAAAAGTAATCCAAAGAATTTTGAAAGAAATTCCTAATCTATAAAAAACAATCTGGCTAGTCTTTTCCCAACTGTGTTGAGGTCGGCTTCCAGTCTATTTCTCAACAGCATGTGAAGCTAAGTCAGTGGCCCATTGGCAGCATAGAAACTTTGACAGCAAGTTAGTCACCGCTACCCCGGAACATAAAGGGCTACGGAAGGAACATGGATGGGTTTTAGTCAGTAAGAGTCTGACACTCCCTTCCGCTCCACCCAGAGCGGGAGCAGTCATTGGATGATTTCCCAGCCTTAAAAAAAAAAAAAAAAAAAGTTAGTCACTAACCACATGAAAAGAAAGAAATAAGACGATAAACATACCTCGAAAAGGAATTAAAGTTATGTGGTAGATACGCTTTTTCTTCCTGTTGATCTTGCAAAGAAACACAGAAGAAAAGTGATAAAAATATCAGTGTGTTTTACATCCTTTGTGGGTTGTTCGTGTTGTCGTGTGGGAGTTAAGAATTAAGTGGCAGTGTGGGTGTTAAATGTTAGAAAACAACTTGAAAACAAGTTCTTTAATCAGATAACTTGTGTTGTATAAAAGCTGCAAGTTGAGAAGGCGAGATTAGGCCACGGGTTAAGTAAGCGGGATTATCCGAAAGAGTTACCGCTTCCCCGGAACATAAAGGGCTACGGAAGGAAGACTGGTTTTAGTCAGTAAGAGTCTGACACTCCCTTCCGCTCCACCCAGAGCGGGAGGTCATTGGATGATTTCCCAGCCTTAAAAAAAAAGGCACGGGTTAAAGGTACTTTTATGGTGTTATACAGTTTCAGGATAACTACTATCTATCTGATAGATTTACCGGTAACTAACAGCAAGTACAGAATAGAGTTGGTCGATTCTGTGAGTGAGCTGCCATTCCACATACTGCTAAGGGATTGACACTATTGACAGCTCACTTTAAACTCACTTCACTTACGTTTTCACGGTGATATTTCTACAGAGCACTACAGAGCATTAGGTACTTGTTATAGGAATAAAAAATTAATTGACGACACGGTTGGCGCAGTGGTTGAGCGATTGACTGCTGCGCACTATGTCGCGGGTTCGATTCCCGCACGGAACAAATATTTGTACGACCTGCAAGTATTTGTTACGAGTCTGGGTGTTTTTCTATCTATAATGTGTATGTATTTACAAAAAAAAAATGTATATAAGTAGTATATCAGCCATCTTGTTACCATAACACAAAAATTAGGTTGCTTAGCTTGGGACGATATGACTTGTGTGAAATGTCCAAGGATATTATTATTATTATTAATTACGTTCGTAAAAACTGTTTCAGAAGAAACCATGACATGTCTTATTTAATATTCCTCACACATCAGCTGATTCAGAACCGAATAACCCAAATCAATAAAGAAAAGGGGTGAACACATTGTATAAATCATACTTAACATCGGTTGTAAGGAAAAGTCTCCCCAAGAGATATTAAATTCAATCACTGACAGCAACATGGAGTTTCCTCGTACCGAATTATTGAAACAAACATTTTTACTTTGTCCCCAGATGGTTGCAGCCACGTCCGATCGTGGAGGCTGTACTCCGAGTCTTTGGGCAATCCTCGAGGGTTTCCAGCAACGCTGTGTGCGGACTGGACCTCTGCGACAAGACCCTGCAGTTTTCAGGTCCATGGGTACATGGGTATAGCCGCTGCACCACCGTAAGTCATGTTTGGCACCCTCTTTATTATGAACTAGCCTAAAAGCCTATGTTATGCCCTGAAAACTAAGCTTTCTAACGGTGAAAGAATTTTTGAAATCGGCACAGTAGTTTTTGAGTTTATTCATTACAAACATACACACAAAAATACAAATCTTTCCTTTTTATAATATAGATAGTATAGATATCATTGAGTTATAATCATGGGATAGTCTGTGACAGTTCCCTAAGCATTCAAAAAATATATACAGGTCTCCCAAAGTGATAATGCGCATAGAAATCTTCGCCACTGTTCGGCAACGGTCGTATTCCCCGAGCGTCGGAAGACGATATGTGTATAGAGTGGTTAAGTGCATTTTCTTCATGCATAATTTAGTAAGATTATGTGTTTTGTCCTAAAAGAGATAAATATTGATTTATCAGTAACGAAATTTGATTCAATAATTCCATGTAAGTAAATAGCGAGCTATAATTCATAAAAGCCTAAATCTGATTTTTAATATGTTTTTTCTAGTACTTAATATGTATTTTACGTAGGTATTTTTTGTACTTATTGAAAAAACGTGAAAAATGTTAGTATATTTAATATTTTACAAAATTAACTATTTAAATTTGAATAAGATAATTAAAGTTGAAATTAAATTCACCTTTGAAAACAAAACCAAGAAGGGTGTGTAATAGCTGCTCTATATAATTCCAGACAAAGAGAACACGTGCAGTCACCACCAATATAACAAGACGACTGACGGACCTTTGACTGAACGCCGACCGCCACCGACCGCCCGAATTGTTTTCGATTGTGTACACATGATATTGACTCCTATTTCTTTCGAACAAGGTGCAAAATGCAAGTGCATTGTTAAGGACTCGAACGATTCAATGATTCGGGTGTTTCCGGGAATACGACAATTAGCGAAGATCTGCATGTGCATTATTAATTTGGGAGTACTGTACATGTCCTTCGGAAAGACACTCTTTAGACACTGTTTAGAGTGTAAGCTTTCATCAGCAACATGTATATATTTATATATTGTTGACTTAGTCAATAGTAAATCTAGCGCTTACGTTTCCATATGACATCTTCCACAAAATAAATAAAGTATGCTTACATACCAAAAAAGAAGGGCTACTATTCTGTAAAAATCTCTTCGTGGTAACGTCGGAGTGAGCGAGTTTAAAGTGAACTGTCAATAGTAACTATCTTTAGTATTATGCGAACGACAGCTTAGTTCACGCTCACTTCACATAAGTTTTCACTCTGAAAACAGAATCGACTGGATGGAACGAAACGTCCACATCAAAGCAAGGCCAGGAGAAGAAGGCGAGACGAACCCGACGCCTCCTGACAGGATTGGTCCACACTTGATAAAAATAAATAGGAGAAAGGGAGGCCTTTGCCCTGCAGTGAGACAACATGGGCTATAAAAATAAATTACACTAATATTTTATAGGCGAAAGTTTGTGGGTGAGTGTGTGTCTGTGAGTTTGTATGTTTTGTCCGTCCTTCACGCTCAAATGACTGAACGGTTCTGGATAATTGGCCCAGAGGTAGTTTATGACCTGGATTAACACATAGAATTTTTCGTCCCTGTAGTACGTTCTCTTTGGATATTTTTCTGCAGAATAACCAGACAACCATCATACCACAGATAATATTATAAAATCTAGTAATAATACCATTTTTTTTTAAGGCTGGGAAATCATCCAATGACTGCTCCCGCTCTGGGTGTAGCGGAAGGGAGTGTCAGACTCTTACTGACTAAAACCCATCCATGTTCCTTCTTTAGCCCTTTATGTTCCGGGGTAGCGGTAACCCTTTCGGACAATCCCGCTTACCCGGCAGGCTTGGCCCTGAGGGCCCCTTCATATGCTGATATCTCTTTGAGGCGCGCGTGGAACATATACGCGCCGTACGGCACGGGTCTGGTGCTGATCGGACGGTGAGTCACCCATTATTCACCGTCCGCAGGCCCGCGCCTACGGTGGCCGGGAGTCGTCACGTGGCTCCCGACGCCCGGGGCGTCTCCTGCGGCGGCTGGGACGGGAGGACCTTTCTCTCTCCCATCCCGCCACCTCCTTCGCGAGCATAACTTTTTCGCAGAAGGAGGTGACTGCCTCCCACTCCCTCTCGCCCCGGACCATGGCTTGCACCAGGGCCGGGCGCGAGAGGTCGCCGCCGCCGATCGCCTCTACGAGGACACGGCGGTGCTCCGCCCAAGCGGAGCAGGTTTGCACCGTGTGCTCTACCGTGTCCTCTGGGCGATCCTCGCAGTGGTGACACCCGGGCGTTTCCTCCCGCCTGATGATGTGCAGGAACCTCCCGAAACATCCATGTCCGGTGAGGACCTGCGTCAGGCGGTAGGTGAGGGCGCCGTGACGCCTCTCTAGCCACTCCTCAAAGAGGGGCCTTAACGCCACTATCGTGGCGTGCCCTTGGCCGACCCCCTTGACAATTCAAAAGTGCCTGTAATTGGTTTATTTGAAATAAATACTTTGAGTTTGAGTTTGAGTATCAATCTGTATGGTTCTTTCCTCAAAAGACCATTTTCGATACCTACATCATCCGATCTACATTATATCGTGAACTTTAAAAGAGACTCATTCATTTTGACGTTCAAAAGTGCCATTCTTGTGCCTGTTTGAAATAAATGTTTTGACTTTGACTTTGACTGTGACCTCTTGAGTTAGTTTCGACCTTTCTTTTCAGGGCAGTCAGATATGATCCGCCCTCATCTAGTTTAAAAAAATATCATTGACGTGTTTGTTAGTATTTACAATAATAAAGTCATTTATCATTTAGCAGCATTTTGTCGCAACGTCATGAATTACAGTCTGTAGGTTTACCTATATATAATGGATTCTTTTGAGCATCCGAAATAGTTTAATCCGAAATAAATACCACATAAACGAGCTCCCCAACTTGACCTTTACGTCTCCACATCCATTTTAAAAAGACCTGCATTAAACCTTTTTCGCGTTTTCGTTGCGAATGACTGATCCCTGTGATTGAAACGATCGAAGGGTCTCATAATACTGGCTGAGTCAATATTTAAGGCCTTTTTATGACTAGTGTACACAGCACGTTCGAAGTTTGAATCTAACTGTGTACAGACATGCCAATCAAGCTTAGAGCATTTAACCTATGGAGATGGCAAGCGGCGAATCATCGAACAACTTTTTCTGCCTCTTTTTGCGGGGGGCGAGGAAAACACATACAGCACACTACTTAAATTTGACAATCACACACAGAGACATGCTTCCTATTGCTACAAACGCTCACAAAGAAATTATAGACACACAGTGAAAAAACACATACACATTGACAAATTTGTGCGTATCTATGCAATTGTCCTACGAAAACAAACACAAACTACTAGTGTTGAGGCACAAGGAATGAGTGGTATTTCATTACATGAATGAACGAATAAAAAGTTCTGTTTTCTTTTCTTTGAAAAAATACGTTTAATGATTAGTGCCTGCGAAACTACGTAGGTAGGTAGCCGCCAGTAATCACAAAACAATTTATAGTGGTATAGAAAAAGAACGATTGTATTTATTTTTATAGTCAATTTTTTTTTCTTATTTCTCAATAATATTATATTGATTGCCTATCATTCTGCATTTAGGGTCGGCAATTCGGAATTCATACCCCATTCTTTAAAAAGGGCTTTCATTTATATACACGTGTCAAAAATTTAGAAAGGGGACAATATCAATACATAGTATAAAACAAAGTCGCTTTCTCTGTCCCTACATCCCTATGTATGCTTAAATCTTTAAAACTACGCAACGGATTTTGATGCGGGTTTTTGTAATAGATAGAGTGATTCAAGAGGAAGGTTTATGTGTATAATTTGTCGGCATATTTTGCGGGCGAAGCCACGGGCGGAAGCTAGTAAATAATAGAATAAGACAATCAATCAGATGTACTGTTATTATTTTGTTATAAATGACAGTTTTACACGTCGGTTTTATTGTTTTGCAGTCCGGTGTTGCAGAGCTAAATGATGTCAAAGTTAAAGTCACATCATTTATGTCAAATAGGCACAAGAAAGGCACTTTTGAACGTGCTCACATATTTACAAACATTCTAAAAGTTAATAATAATAAATAAATCAATGTGAGAGGTAAAGTTATTCCAAAATGTTAAAATATGTAGTATGGTACAACATTATAAATTATTTATTACTTAATTTACTTAGCAACCAGTTTGATTTTGTCTGGACACTAGATTGTCCTGTGGAGCAGGACCAGTATGTTTCCAAGCATCCTTATCCTTTATATAATCCTCTAATTTGTTATAAGCTTGTTTACAAAGAATACTTTTAATATGAGTTTAAAATTTTCTGTCATTTAATTGCAATACAATTCTGTTATTTTGTTTTTCCGTGTGTACTTCACGTAGTAACATTTGTTGATATTTAGTACCATTTTGTTATCGTTACACCATCGTCTTAACGCGTCGATATCGCTTTGAAGAAGTTCAGTATCGTCACTAGACTCGAAACTCTAGAGAATTTGAGATCGTCCGCGTATGTACAGATGCCAGCACATCAACCTATCCCTAACTGTCAAATTTTCTCAATTAAAAATGAACCTTATGTTTTTGCAATAAAGTTGAAATACTATCAAAGAAATCTGACAGATTGTGGTAACTTGATGTGCTGGCCTCTGTACATATTACATTCCGAATATTTGAGGCAGTGCTGGCGATTGTACTACGTTTTTTTAACAGCGTACCTACGCGGTCCGCGGTGGATTATTAGATTTCGACGCCATATTTAGCTATCTATTATAATTATTGTTTCTTTTTCAAATTGCATGAGCTACAAAAACTCACTACGAAACGAACAAACTATTATTCTTTTATTATCCTAAACATACAATGAAAATAATTTAAATCGACTTCCAAAGAACTTTTATAGTTATTTTTTTTTATTTCAAGCTGACTTGTCCACATACATACACAAAAAACTGGTTACTGAACCTATTGACTGAAAAATCATTTAATTGGCAAATCATTCATTCGCGTTGTCCCAGCACTATGCAAATCCTACCCCTGTACTACTTTAGCGCTACCTACGTACCAATGTATTTTTTCTATCGTTACGTCAAATACGATTACTTCGACATTGTACGTAATTAAAAATATTTTAATGTATAATTTATATTTACAAGTGATAGGAAACACCATGGTTTCGAAAATTTGAAGTGGCAGATCGCTTTTTGCACGAGGATACTGCACAATTAACCATTTCTTAGGAGGACTTCCTTGTGACACAATGCGATACATAATGGCGGCGGTTGGCGAATGAACTAGTTTTATAGAACATGTATGGCCGTATGACCAATCAGTCATGGCAGAGGGGTACGCTTAGCTATGCCATCTCCATAGGTTAAATGCTCTAAGCAATCAAGAGCTCAATAACAAGACAGTGCCTAGTGCCAGCTTGTTTTACGTTAACGCGATCATTTAAGTCATCAGCGCTCCAATTGGCCCGCTCCAAGCTCTTAACCAATGGTAAGCGGGATTGTCCGAAAGGATTACCGCTACCCCGGAACATAAAGGGCTAAGGAAGAAACATGGATGGGTTTTAGTCAGTAAGAGTCTGATACTCCCTTCCGCTCCACCCAGAGCGGGAGAAGTCATTGGATAATTTCCCACCCTCAAAAAAAAAAGCTCTTAACCAATCAGACAGCCAAACGCGTCTCGCACTAGGCACCCTCATTTGCGTACAGGCGATCTATTCCAAAAAAAAAAGTAAAAACCAGACCGTGAGAACCTAAGTGAAGTAAGCTATCAATAGCATCCAATCCCTAGTATGAGGAATGACAGCTCACTTCACTTAAATGTTTTCACGCTGAGATTTTTACAGAATCGACCGGCAGGTAGCGTGGCCTAAAGATCCATCTTCATGCCGCTGGTTCAACGGGATTAGCATAGTATTGCATTTCTTGGTGTTTGCTCCGGGTAAAGAGACTTATTATGTTTTTTTTCTGAGCTTTTTGCGACTTAATTTCAACGTTATTTATGAAACTGGAACGGTGGTTACTTTTGCTTTCAAAATATGTAAATATCATCACGCTTTATTTCCTGGAATGGTTGGGCAGACATACCAAAAGTAGGTGCATTTCCCCAAGTTATGTTTAATTCTCTTTCAATAGAGGGCGAGTCTATTGCCAATTATCAAACGGGCACAAAACCAGAACGAAATCCAAATCCAGTCTGGATTTGGTTCTGGTTTTGTGCCCGGCTGGCGCTGCTACTAGAAATTCCTAATGAAAAATCCAATAACATTTTGCCCCACCTGGGAATCGAACTCGGGAACCTTACGTCAGTCGAGCGTTTGCAACCACTAGACCAGCGAGGTAGTTGGATGAATATAATTTTTTTTTATCAAATCTTTTTTTTTTCAGGATGGCTGGAAAAATGAACTTCAAAACCAATGCGAGTCCACCGTTCGCAAGAAATGGACCATAAATTAAGTTTAAGTGTTACCAGTGATAAATTAAAACCAAGCATAATTATTTATTTAAAGATTTTTATTATTTCACGTCAATCTTTACCGTGACTTTGCTATTTTTTTTTTAATTTACAATTTTTATAAAACTTGGGTTACTAACAACTTTCCACAAACAGCAACAACAAACTTAACATAATTATATAAAAATCATTCAATTTCCATTTCTGCCTTGCATTGTCTGCCTTACTTAAAGTTCGAATTATTGAATTAATATGTTTTAGGCGCGATGTGTAATTGGTCTCCATAGAACAAAATGAGAATCTGACAGTTAGCCGGTCAAATCTTTCGCACAAGAATAGATTCGCTCATACTCTTTAGGTACATGGAAATTCTTCAACATTTGCACCTTACCTGACTCTATAGTGCAATTTAAATTTTTCTTGTACCAGCCCAGCGCCATATCACAACTGCGTGTCACTTTACATAGCGCCCAGTCCAGAGAGTTTAATTCGAATTCGTTCAAGTTGCGGGGAAAAACAAACCTTTTGCAAATGCCTCTATTGTTCACAAGCAAGTCCGTGGCCACGTATCTGCATCGTGGAAATAAAAAAAACGTTGATAATTAAATGCTTCGAAGTTTGAATTAAGATTACTAATGTATGATACACGGGGTATCATAGAGCGCGAGTACAATCTGAGAAGTATACACTGATTGAGCCACCTACCTCCTCTTTCTTATAGCAATATTACTTTAATATTATAAAAGAGATGGAGCTATTACGTCCTGTATAGCTTCCGTCTCATTCTCACACTGAAGCAATATTAAAATAATACTGTTAAAAGAGGTGGTACCTAAGCAGTCCCTAGTTTAAATACTGTCATTTGATAAACAATAATTTACTAAAAATGAAAATCATAAAAAGAAAAACAACATTTTATTTATCAAAAATTATAACAAACACCAAATTTTATCAAATACTGATTACAGTAGTAACAAATCTTTAACAAGAATTTAGGAAGACAGACACCCACAAAACAACTTCATCACAAAAAATCACATATTTGCGTACGCGCAATCGTCAAATTTCTCATAACGCTTGGGATGGAAGAACTCGAATTGGCAGGTGTCAAGCCGAGTCGAGGAGCAGTGGTATCTACAGTACCAGTCGTACACCAATCTTTGTTTGTAGCACAGACTGCTTAAAGCCTTATCCACGCTTACAGTCTCCGATTCGTTCATCTTCGGCAGCCCGAGGTTCCTCCTGATTCCCCTCCCGTCAATTTCCACTGGGTTCGCGATGAATCTGGAGGCAGAAGACCGTGGTGTATTCCTCCATTAAAATTCCAAGAAATATCGATATCACGTTACACTCACATTATAGCTACAAAATGGCCGTGTTTTGGAAACCACGGAGCGTAGTATTTTGATATTGTAATAAAATTTTATGGTGACCGAAATATAGACTAGGGGATCTGAGATGTAAAATTTTTACGAGTGTACACGATTTATGCAATGCGAGTTGAACATGCAACGAGTGCAGCTAGTATTTAGAGATAGAAGACGACTCCATTTCAACATAACCATGATAGTCTATTGTTTTTGTTTTGTTTTTTCATTTTTTTTTAATTAACCCAGACCCCACTACACAAAATGGTTACTTTTTTCGCCAAACCATTTCGGTTTGACGTTGATAAACGAGTCTATCAATCAAGGCGCCACTACCCTTACTATTTAGGTAAGTAAGGGGTTCAGATAGTTACGTAAGTTGAAATCATGGACTCAAGCAAAAGTGATAGGTTACCATTAAATACTGGTACAAATTTTCCTTTTTAGGTTAAGTATAGTACAGCAGACCGCATGTCAGTGGTAACACTTACAACCTTAAAGAGGAAATCTTCGGAGTAGTCCTCGAAATATAAACTTTATTACGTTTTCTGTTTACAATGTCGGGTTATGTGTTAATCAAAATACAATTTGCGCCTATAGCAAATATCACGATTTCATTAAATAGTAACTTAAAAGGGTAATACGAACTTAGAAGGTTGTTTCTCAAAATACGTACCTACTTACTACGACCGCGAAGCATATTTTGATCAAGATATAACCTAATACTGACCAGAAAATTACAAAAAACGTACGAAAATTTGAATTTCGCGGGCTACTCTAGCTTTTACCTTAAGCTGGCCTAGCAAAGTACGGAGTTATAATAGATTCAGGGGCCAGCTTATACTGGTTTAGTTACCTCGGACGTGTGGCCCACAGAGGTGGTCTCTGAACAAAATAACGCTAACTTCCTGTCATGTACTCGGAAACATATGACAAGGTCGTTTCTCCTCGCGATGGCTCAAGATTACAACACGATATGTGGGTAATATTATTCCACCAATAACAATGAAGATTGACAATAAAGTCGAAGCTTATTGGTTCACTTGGCCTGTCGTAGTCTTGGGCCAATCACGTGACTGAGCAGTCGGTCGACTTAGTAAAAATATCACAGTGAAAACTTAGGTGACGTGAGATGTCATTCTTTCTATTGCTAGGAATGTCAATAGTGTCATATTGACAGCTTTTGAACGCCAGAGCATAAACACACGTGCGTGCTCTCCACGCCACCAAATTTATTTCTTCTTGTTAATGTTGTTGTTGTTAATGTTGTTCTTGTTAATTTGTTTAATACAATTAAATATTTGCGAGTTTAATTTTTTTTCGTGCTATTAGTGTACCGCATTGTCACATATTTGTGTCGTTGGCGTATAGGGCATACGCTTGCTTGTCACGTATATGTGACAATGGCGGTCAAAAGGTTAAACTCACTTCACCCACGTCATCACGGTAAGATTTTTACAGAATACCACTACTGAAACAGGAAGATATTGCAAAACGACTAGGTATAATAATATGAGCGAACGCTGACGAATGGTGACACGTGGGAGCGAGGTCTGTGCCCAGCAATGAACGTCTTTCGTCTAAAATTACAAAGACGATGATAAAAACAAAATAGAAAGTAATAATAACCTGGCAGGGGATATAACGTGTCCGAGATCAGTTTCAACAAAACCGGTGATTCTTGGAACATCGTGGCACAAGAAACCGTGGGCGACTGCAGTCACCAAGCCAGCGAGAGCATGAGCTTCACTGAGATCTCCAACCCTGGTGCAAGGTCCATCGTTCCTCGATACTGCCGCTGGGGCCTGCCTCACCGCTTCCGTCATCATTGAAGCATTATTCTGGGAAAGGTAATGGACTTTGAGGTATTAGGAGCTTAGCCGAGGATTAACTGGATTTAAGTACTTACGTTAGGATAGGAATTGTATTGATCGATGCTGTAGGGATTTGCGTTGACTTTTAAATCGGATTAAGTGTTACTGAAAGTAAATACCTACATTTGATTGTGATTTATTTTTTTAATTGGCATTTTAGTTCTAGACGACGTTGAAAGAATTTTGAGAAGGCTGATTTCAGAGAGCGTCCATACAATCACCTGCCTACATTACAGTATCCTGAGTATTTATTTGACACACCAAGTTATAGAAAGACAAACATACAGGCATAAGTGATAGAAAGGAAGCTGTACAAAGCCTGTTTGTTTTCTAAAACTCGATAATAATGCGACAAACGCCTGCATATGTAACTAGTACTTGTAAAATAGAAAGATTTAAACCTTTAGATTCGCCCGTTTGCTTCAAAAGATGGCCACGTTTTTCTTTCGTTCACAATGCCATTTAAATAAAAAAAACGGTGAGGGCGAATCTAAGGATTTCAATATTTGTTACAAACAATATGATTTAGGGTGTTTTAAAGTACCTCCGCAAAATCGAAGTACTCAACAGCCTTAGAGAACAAAGGCACAAGAGCGTCGCCCTCCGTGCCACCGACACACGGTACCCGACAGTACCGGGGCTCGAGGCAGAGCGCACGCGCGGCTAGTGTGCTCGCGCGCATCTCTGGCACCGCCATCGATCCCAGTAGCTTATTCGGGTCGTACCAGCCTGTTTCTTTTAACGTCTGTGGGGAAAAAGAAGGGATGGGGAGGTAAAGCCCTGGTTAAAATTAAGCGAATCCTACATTGGATGCCGGTCGAAATTAGCTCGCGTCGATTGCTCCAATTAACGTGTTTTGACGTGCTATAATCGAATAAAAAATTCGCCGCGCGCTGTCGTGGCCCTCAATCAAATCCAGTCTGTCCCTTGCTGCCCTCCCCCAGGGACACCTTAAACCGAATTAAGTGCCCTACAGGGGGTCTTCTTCTTAGCGTGTCGATGGCAAAAATAATAATTAATAAATATATTTATATTTTAAATTAGTTTGGCCCAAAATTCAGCAACGCGAATACCGCTCACTGACGCAGCCATTAGGTCCTCACGTGTGCATGTGACGGGGCATGCGGTGCAAGATGGGAGGTGAGCCATTGTCTGTGGGGAGACGCCGCATACACATCGGAGATCTGAGCCATCAATGAACCCCCACTTATGGAGGTTGTCCTTACTGCGACCTACTTGGGTACGAAGTCTGTTTAGGGTTTTCCAAGTAGGCTACGGTTAGGCTACGGTAGCTTGTGCCCAGATGGGAGGCTTTCCGATGGCTCAGCGAAGAAATCAGGCGGCTTAAGCAATTCCTGCCAGAGGTCGCATCTACCTGTGGAGGGGTTGCCTTCGGCTGGACTCACGCACCTAATGAAATTCTTTCGGCTTTTAAGCCTCTGTGGTACTGGGTTAAAGTTGTGCATTGGGTGGCGTGGGTCATCCCGTAACTTCACCCTCTCGATACGGCTGGCTATGGTCCTACGAATTTCTGGAGGCGCGATGCCAGACAGTGGATACAGCATCCGCAACGGGGTCGGTTTTAAGCAACCAGTAATAATCCGGTAGGTCTCATTTAGAGCTGCATCCACTAACTTAACATGGGCAGATCGGCTCCATACTGGACACGCATATTCACCAGCGGAGAAACAAAGTGCCATACCAGTTGTCCGCAGAACTAGAGGAGATGCTCCCCATCTAGTGGACGTTAGGCGACGGAGTAGATTATTTCTGGTATTCACTTTCTGTTTGACATTTTCGCAGTTTTGCCGGAAGTTAAGGGACCTATCCAGAGTGATGCCGAGATACTTTGGGTGGGTGTTGTGGATGATAGGAACCCCAAGCCATGATATATTGAGTTACAGGGGGTGACCTTAGTGTGTAGTCCGCTTAGTGTGTAAGTTTTTAAGCCCTGGCTGGTGGCCTTAATTTTATTGAGGCATCCACGGGCAAGCCCGATTAAGCAGTAGACAACCTCCTAGATTGAACTTGGTTTGCTTTGGAGTGGCCAGAGCTCAAGGTAAGGAGAGGAATACATATATTGTAGTTTTGACCCTAAGATACACCATAGCTGTGGTTTAGTGGTACTTAATTGAATCAAGCCCGTCCTAATTTACGGTGCTCAGACCTGGTCGCTCACCAGATCGCAAAAGTTCCGCCTTGGGGTTTGCCAAAGAGCTATGGAGCGCAGCGTTTTGGGCGTTAAATGAACTGACCGAATACGATATACCACGCTGCACTCACAAAACAAAACTGGGATCCTTGACGTTCGTAAAAAGGCTGCCAAGCTACAAGGGGATTGGGCGGGTCACGTTGGCCGGCCACGGCCGTATGCATAGTAACCGCTGGACCTTTGCTCAGCAGTGGGACAGTGAAGATGAAGTAAAAAAAAAATTGATCTGGAGCTAAACCATCTAGCGTTGGTCTTATTAAAAACGCGCAAATAGAGCAAGAAAAAAAAAAGATGAGAAATATATTCAGATAATCAATAACAAAAAATAATTTTCTCTTCGCGCTCCGCAGTGTTCTCAGTTCAGTAAACAGAATAAATTTGATAAAATTTGGGTAAAACATTGAACAAAATACCGTGTCGACAGATTTCACAAAATCAATGTTGTTTGACCCAAAAACCGTACGCTACCGACTGAAGATAAGCGAAAATTTAGATTAACGATAAAATATAATATAAAGTTGCGTGTCAAAACCATGCTTTCTTATTATTTATTTAATAAGCCACTCACGACTGAACGAAAGAAGTTAGAAAACGCAATAATGAAGCCACAAAACATACTAAAATGTTGTTGAGGAGTTACAACTAAAAGAATTTGTGCAAAAAGTTCCAATATCTCAAAGTTTTTCTTCTCGGTTCGAGAGCAAACGAGCCTGGTAAGAAAAAAATAAACGTTGCTTTTTGCTGCAAGGAGGCCGAGTTACGTCAGCTTTGGAAGAACGAAAAACAGTCAATTTCTTAGGAGGGTCTTGGAGTTTATTGTCACGTAGAGATGTAAACAAAAAAGCAATCTGCTAATATCGAAGTTTCCGTTTTTGTTAGACTTCAGTATGTTTTGCTCGATCAAAAGCGTCTTGTACTTAGAGAAAGCACTTTGGATAACGCAAATGTTTCCAACATTGCACTTAGTAAAATAGAAACAGTTAATTTTATGACAATATCTAGTTCAGTCTATGTTCCCACGGCTGGGACACTGAACTCCTGTCATCGAGAGGGAGTGGACCGTAAACCACGTTTGGTTCTAGAACCACTCCCTGAACACCCTACTACTAACTGTCCTAGAAGACATGCCGGATTCCTAACGATGCCTACAAGGTTTTGAGAGCAGTAATGATGCAATTTACTTAAAGTAAAGCGCCTGGCTGGGTTCGAACTCGTAAGACTCGTATGTTGAGGCAGTTACCACAGTGCCAGCACCCCTCCCAAAGAAATTTAGATTGATTTAATACAACAATCAAAAACGATGCAAATGTAAGTGTAATCATTGGAACTGGAATCAAACATGGACACTGCGAACATGAATTCGAAAGCTTTAGTGAAGTACGGTAAACACAAACAACAATGTATTTGGCCAGACAATTACCGCGGTCAATAAATATTTACTTGCCAGAATTACCGGCAAAGATAAACAAGAATATGGCAGTGACATCCAAGGAGAAACAATTTGGTTTATTAGTACAATTGTTCCATTTATCGTCAAAGGACTAGACCGAGATAAGACCCACATTAGCGGAAAGATGTCTGGTAACGATTCGGTTGGAGTTAGCTTGTACCTGATGTCAGAATTATCTTTAGAGACTTGGTTTTGACCGGTCTTGATAGATTACGCTTGTTTTTTTTATTTTCCGAAGAAGCAACAGTTAACAGCGTTTACAACGGACGGCATTTAATACAAATTTTAATAAACAGCTAATTTTGATCAAATTAAAATTTTCCATAAAAACAGATTTCGAATGATCTTTTTTTAAAAAAAGATATTTTAAAAATGTTCTTAACTTTTTAGACCTATGTATTTTGCTTATTAAGCCTACGTTTAATTAAAATCAGTTCATTCATTTCCAAGAACAAGGACTTGAAAGTTTGTTGAAATGCCGTACATCGTAAACACTCTTCAAGATATCATTGGGGGGGATCTAGCCATCAGCTGCAACATTTTAAAGTCTAAATACTAACTTAGTTTATGTTGTGGAGCTCGAGGCTAAGTAATAACAGCCGCACGGTTCGATCGATCAGGTTAAGCTACGCTTGTCGGGGTTGGTCCGTGGATGGGTGACCATCTTTACATATCGAGATTCCTCTGTGCCTCGGAAAGCACGTTAAGTCGTTGGTCCCGGCTGTCATTCGTGGACCTTTGACAGCCCTTACGGGTCAGAAGCCCGAAAATCTGACAGCCAGTCTTACCAAGGAGTATCTTACCCCAGTTACTGACTGAGTCGTGGAGGTCAGATAGGCAGTCGCTCCATGTAAAATACTGATATTCAGCTGCATCAGGTTAGACTGGAAAACGACTCCAACATAGTTGGGAAAAGGCTAGGCAGAACAGTTTATGTTATGGAAAACCCGTAGCTTTTTAACGAAATACATTCAGTCAAAAAAGTATCGGGAATGGATGATTTGTTTATGGTTCCAAATTCAAATTTTTGTTTTTTTGTAGTTGTTAGATTGGCACAACTGTTTTCCATTTTGGCGCGGAGTTTGAGTTGCATCTGTTATTTATATTAAATACAGTGCTGGTTTTAGTAATATCATATTTTATAGTGTGTATTGCGAATTTCATAATGGACAAAAATATCGAACAAAGAGTTTGTCTTAAATTTTGCATCGCCAATAGAATTTCGTGTTCGGAGTCACTGAAAATGTTACAGAAGGCTTACAGTGAATCGACTTTATCAAAAACTCGTGCTTATGAGTGGTTCAAAGCGTTCAAAAGCAGTTGAGATGTGATGGAAGATTTGCCTCGCTCTGGTAGGCCGTCAACGTCTGCAACTGAAGATAACATCGCAAAAGTGAAGAAAATAGTGACTGAAAATCCCCATTCAACTCTGAGAGAGATAGCCGCCGAACTTTCTGTATCTCACGAGTCGATCCGTACCATTTTAACTAATCATTTGGGTATGAAACATGTTGCTGCTCGGCTAGTCCCAAAAGATCTGAATTTTCTCCAAAAACTCATTCGCATGAAAGTCGCTGAGGACATGCTAGAACGAGTCAGTTCGGACCCAACATTCATGAAACGCATTGTTACTGGTGACGAGACGTGGGTTTACGAGTTTGACATGCAAACTAGTCAACAAGCTTCGGAGTGGCGCCTTCCAACTGAACTGAAACCGAAAAAACCACGCCAAAGTCGATCAAAAGTCAAAGTCATGTTGACTGTTTTCTTTGACTATCGCGGTGTTGTGCACTCGTGAATTCTTACCGGAAGGTCTAACGGTAAATAAAGAATATTATTTGAGCGTTATGCGGCGTTTAAGAGAGCAAATTCGACGAAAAAGGCCAGATTTGTGGAAAGAAAATTCTTGGATTTTGCACCACGACAATGCGCCTTCGCACAAGGCTATCATTGTGAACGAATTTTTGACCAAACACTCAACAAATACCATCCAGCAACCACCATATTCACCAGATATGGCTCCTGCTGACTTTTTTCTTTTTCCTAAACTCAAATTACCACTTCGTGGCACCCGTTTTCAATCGATAGAATACATAAAGGAGAATTCGCGGCGAGAACTGAACTCAATTCCGGAAGCAGCGTTTAAAAAATGTTTTGATGAATGGATTATTCGTTGGCGCAAGTGTATCGTTTCTAAAGGAGCATACTTTGAAGGTGATAAAATAAATTTGGAGCAATAGCAGACATTTTGTGTATTATTGATCTTTTCCCGGTACTTTCTTGACAGAGTAGTATATAATAACCAACTTCATTAAAGTTACATAAATTCTAGATCATCTACCCATCTTTTCCCACATCACAACCGCAGTTTACAAAGATCAGAAAACAAAGGTTTCAACGTTCCTTTGGACAAATTCCTCTTCAGTTACAAATGGGATTTGTGAGAACAACGCAATCCAACTCGAGATTGAGAATGTTCGCCCTCAGGGGAGGACGTACAATATATTATATTTTATCACTTGCTTTCTTGTGATTGTGCGAATTTATTTTGAAGTTAAAAGGACAACGGGTAACTTTGAAGGAGTATTGTTCCACCTTTCACTCTTGGCCCCGTTTATTTGGCTACTGGCAACCTTGTGAATATTGTTTTTTTTTGTAAATTGGTCTGTTTTAAATTTCGATCAACAATCGAACTAGATTTCCGATGAGCGTATCAAAAACGACCGGTAAAATAAGACCGCAAATAATGTTGTAGTCTTTACAACCTTATTGCTTAGAAGTTATGTCCTATTTTACCATAAATATTTTTGTTCTCATTTTAAAAATACGTTTAAATTTCAATGCAATAACTTTACGTTATATAATATTGCAAATGTTAATAAACTTTACGTTTGAGAGTTAAGGTTTATAATTAAGTTGTATGAAATTGCGGCGACTTAACTTGGGCGACGTTATTTTCTTTCTATAATCCATAATCTAGTGCTTTTGTTGAAAATATTTTAAATCGGGTTGTTCATTTTAATAAAGAAAATGTTTTATGATTAAATGCTAAAGTGTCCCACTATTTTTGAGTAATTTTGTCATTTTGAGGCTCTATGTAAGATTCAAATATTGAGCAGATAAAATATTGCTTTATTTAATACTAATATAATACTAATTTTATAACTAATTGAGCAAATAAACATTTATTATTCTTTTCAAAGTCATTTTTATTAATACTTTTAATGAATTTGTCAAAATATGTATTTAAATATATGCGCGTGTGTGCCGGTTTCTAGTTTTAACCTCCTTGAATACTCTACTCGGAACTTATCTATACCCAGATTTACCACGATATGGTGACTGAATAAGAAACTTTTTTTGTATACTCAATAGTGTTATTTTTATCACAATAACAATACAACTGGCGTGCGCAAAGTTGAATGAACTTCGCGCCGATCAGCTGTTAGCAGCTATTGAGTATACAAAAAAAGTTTCTTTGGGAAACTTGATTGTAATCATGAGTACAACCACGTGTTTAAATATCGGTCACTAATTACCAGTCACCTAATATATCAAATATGCAGTGTAGCTTATTTCAAAGCAAAACTACATTTCTTTGATAAACGCTGACGAAAGGTCGACAGAGAAAGGAAATATTGATTTCACATTTTGACCGACCGGCATTTATGTCTATTGCTAAAACATGCGCGATTATTATCTCTAAGCTTTTCAGGTGCTATTGTAGCAAATATATGTCCCAATTCGAGTTTGTTTACAGTCTTGTAAAAATAGAAGATTTATACGAATTTCGTATCTTCTAACGTTACATATTTTCTTAGGTTCCATTTATTAGCATTTTGTCTATGTTTAGATTACGACTGTATTTTCTCTTTCTTTTTCTTAGCCTTATAGCAATATTTAGGTTGGCCGCCAGAATTTGGAACAAACATTTGATGAGTATGGTCCAATGTGTCTATATAGGCTTAGATATATGATCGTTTTCATTTATTTGTAACAATCATTTGATGAATATGATCCAACTTGTCTACTTTCTTATTTGCGGCTAACAAAGAGAAATATTAATGTTTGACGAATGTTATTGCGCAGCTCAAGCCTTGTTTGCTGAGGAAGAAATATGATCACACTCATTCAACATGATTTGAAAGATTTTTTGTCTGTCTAATTTTAATTAAAAAAAAAAAACATGCATTTCGTTAATATAAGTAAATTTTCATTGTTATACCTGTTTAGGCAAGATATGGTAAGAACTTTTGTTGTTTGCATCATCTCATGGGCCTACCTTCAAATAAATCATATTTTTTATTGTCTATTTCCCCTTAAAATCAGCCGAGAGCGAATTATGATAGATATAATAGGACAGATCGTAATCCAGCTAGCCCTTTAAGCAATACAAATATTAGTACTATCAAATGAAAAAAATAGGTATTGTAGGTATAATTGGTAAGTAAACCTCAGCGATCAAAGGCCAGAGCGAATTATGATAGATAATAGGATAGGTTTTACTCCAACTACCCCTTAAGGCCCAGCACATACGGCGCAACAACTACAACGAAACTGCAACTTCTAGTTACTTTTGAGTTTCATTTGAGTTTATGCCATTGACTCCTTTGACAGACCGCACATGACGCGACCATTTTGAAACTGGTTTGAAACACAATGCAAATCAGTCAATTCAAACTAATAATTTCAAAAGGGTTTAGTTGCAGTTGCGTTGCGCCGTATGTTCTAGGCCTTAAGGGCCGAGTTTTCAATCGCCTGACAACTTTTCCTTGAAGAATAAAAATGGCGGTTTGACATATTTTCTATGCAAAAGCTGTCAAACTGCCTTATTTATTCCTCCAATAAAACATACATATCTGGCAATGAAAAATCAGGCCTAAGCACAGATATAGATACGACATAGATAACGCAAGTATCACGATCTGTATTAAAACCAAGCGTGCCATTTTTTGACTACCTATTATGACGTCACAAGCACTATTTAGTGATGTATGATGATCGAAAACCAAGCGTGCCATTTTTTGACTACCTATTATGACTCACAAGCACTATTTAGTGATGTATGATGATCCGACTAGCGCTGTATACCGATGCAGACTGAGCGCGAAAGTGACCACTTACGATTTTTGTACGTAAGCTAGGCACGCGAAGTAGTTGCTCTTGCGTTATCTATGTCTATCTATATCTGTGGGCCTAAGGCATACAAATATTAGTACTATCAAATAAAAATATAAAGATAATTGGTATTGATTATACCTCAGCGATCAAAGGCACCATGCAGTCTATAGGCGTAGCGCACACTATGACGAACGCCTTGGGGCACTCATTGGCGATGGCGTCCGCATAGCACTTGATTATTGGCGCCTGGTACTCGAACCTCTTATCAAATGGCATGTCCACGTTCAGGTAGCCGCTTTCCAGGATCAATACTATATCTGAGTTCTGTAGGAGAAGGTGAAAGGGACGAGTGGTTAGGATGGTGGAAATAAAGTACAGATCATAAAGGCACATAAAAGGAAGTGGGTTAATAGGATGCGTAGGAGTGTCATCTTTTCCTAAGATCATAATCAGCCTATAATGTTCTGCTGATGCTGAGACACAGGCTTTAATCCACCACGTGAGCCCAGAGCAGCTTGGTAAATCTATAATAATAATATTATAAAGAGGAAAACTTTGTTTGTTTGTTTGTTTGTTTGTTTGGTTGGTTGTAATGAATAGGCTCAAAAACTACTGGACCGATTTTAAAAATTCTTTCAGCGTTGGAAAGCTTAGTTTTCTAGGAGTAACATAGGCTAATTTTTATCCCGGGAAAAATAACGGGTCCCACGGGAAAGACCACGCGGACGAAGTCGCGGGCAAAGTGCTAGTGTCACATATCTTCGAATTTCTTGTTCTAGGACATGCCAGTTTCCTCACAATGTTTTTTTCCTTTACCGTTTTTGAGAACAGTGGTGATGAAACAATTTTAAACAAAGTAAAGGGCTATCTGGGTTCGGACCTATAAACTGCAATTTGCAACCCAGTTGATTTGATATACATACTAGTACAGACGCCGGCACATCAAGCTAACCTTACTGTCAAATTTTCTCAATTAAAAATGAACTTTATGTCTTTGCTATAAAGTTGAAATACTATCAAAGAAATTTGACAGATTGTGGTAACTTGATGTGCTGGCCTCTGTACCTACAGTACGTGAAGGCCAGTTAAATAATTATTGCGATATGCTAGCACTTCCCTACTGCTAAATAACTGATGTTCCAAACAAAGAATGAAAATACTTGAGACTGAATTCTAATCTAGCTACGATCTAGCTAGATTACCTACTTCATCTTTCTCAAATATCAAACATTCATTCTTAGTGCAGATAGAAGAAGCTTTTCTTATTATTTCTTACTCTTGTTGCGAATAGTTCAACCAGTTAAGTTTAATTTGTGTTTTAACCGACTTCAAAAAGGAGGAGGTTCTCAATTCGGATGTTTGTATTTTTTTTTTTTTTTTATGTTTGTTCGCGCATAACTCCGTTGCTTGCCAACCGATTTGAAAAATTCTTTTTTTGTTGGAAAGGGTATACTTTCCAAATGGTCCCATAAATTTTTTATCGAAATCGAATAAGCGGTTTTTGAAAAATCAACAAAAATCTTAAAAAAATCCTACTTAACATATGTGGACGATGTTCTAATAAGTTCCTGTCACTGTAATTTACATACCAGGTAGTGGTATTAAAATTTTGGGGGGGAGGGGGGGGGTTGTGTAGGTAGGTACCACAACTAAAAAGTGAAAAATAAAAACTTTTTTACAAAAAATAAAACCGACTTCCAAAACAAACACTACAAAGTGACAAATAATTTTGATTTCGGAAGTCGGTGGCAAAAAATGAAAATACAAAACCGAAGACACCGACTTCCGAAATCAAAATTATTTGTCACTTTGTAGTGTTTGTTTTGGAAGTCGGTTTTATTTTTTGTAAAAAAGTTTTTATTTTTCACTTTTTTATTCAAATCTTAACGACACTTTCTTTTATTCATAGGACATATTTAACTGATCTTTGATGGACACACAAAAATTCAACATTATACTATATTTCATTTTATTTTATGATTGAAGTGTTATTTAAAAATTGCTTTGAATTTATTTAAAAATAAGCAATAATTTTTAATTTAATTTAATTTTAGTAATATTTTTATCGTCTAATATTTTTTCAATTAAAAAAAATATATATTTAATTAATTATTTTTCTACATATTCTACGTAAACATTCTATACTTTATACGTATATGTATTATTGTGATTGTTAACTTTATTACAAATTTAAATAATATGACAAATGTTTTTTTTTTACATCTACAATCTGACACTAAGCCCGCGTGGTATATTACTGCCTACTCCTTCTCACCTAGAGAAGGGCTATACCACAACAGTAGGAACAATAATGGCTGCTACACTAAACTAATGTCTCTGTCGATTTGTTTTACAATAGAGGGGAAATCGTCCCATATTACTTAATTTCATTCTAAAATACATCCATCAATCCTATTTCATAAAGCATTCCTGAATAAATCAATAAAACTGAAAGAACTTTATTACCCACTTTTATCCCATCACGATATTTCACTACGTGGATAGAGGCAGTCATAATACATGCCATCTACCCCTTTAACGACAAAACACGTAAAGGAAGAACGTGGAAAAAATATTTACGTCGTTTGTCGAGCGTCGTTTTAATATAAATGTTGCAAATACGAGTTTGGAATGCGTGTTCGCATTGTAATACATTTTACATGCGTGTGTTGATCCAATGAAATGACAGATCGCCTTTTGTTTCGAAATCAGGACATTGATTGGATTGGTTCGTTGATTCGGTTGAATAATTATGGATTCGCAAAGCGTATGTAATGTATAGCGATGTATTAATTTGAGTTTCGAATGTACCTAATTGGGTATTTGAAAGGGTAGTCAAATACGTTACTTTTTATGAACTGTCAAAACGCGAAATTTGTACGTGATTTGTATGAAATATAACAATGAGACGTCATAGATTTTTAGAATCAAATGGAATACTTTTAGCATTAAATGCAATTTTACAATTATATCTTCGCATTATATTTAATTTATGATGTGATGGTGATGGAAGTTTTTAATCCGAGCGGTCGTTTATCTATGTGATGTTATATTTTATTTTTGACCGATTCAAATAATCAATTATCCCAACACTGGGCTCGCGTGGTGGATTACCCGCTCCCTCTGGAAGAGATGAGGTCAGTATCCCAGCAGTGAGCATATTACAAGCTGGCTGATTATGATGTTCAAATGATTTATTCGGAAAAACGTTAGACTGAATATACATTTTGAAAAAACTCATGTAATTTTGTTCCTTCTATTACCAAACAATTAGTATCGGAGGCGCTTTTAAAACAAACGAAAAAGAAAAAATATAGATATACAGTGTGTTAGGTTAAACAAGAACATACTTTCAGGAGTTACTATACTCATGAAAATGAACAACTTTGACTAAGAAACTATGCCTGAAACCACGAAAAAAAAAATCAGCTATTCGCATAATTCGTCAAAATTTATGGAACAGCTGATATTTTTTTTTTACATTTCAGAGTTGGTCCCATAGACAAAGTTGTTGGTTTTCATGAGTACTATACATCCTGAAAGTATGTCCCTCGTTTAACCTAACACACAGTATAAGTTCCCATTTCATAATAAAAATCAACGAACAGTTCCAAAGAATAGTATAATCGGTGTAGTGGGTCGAATGCTATTGATTAGCAAGGTGAGGTCAACGCCACCCGGGCCCAGTCGCGAATACCATGCATGGGTAGCTAAAGAAATAGAGTAAAAAAATACCTTCAACCATTGATTCAACCGCTATTACTGCTGCAGATTGATTCGTTTATTTTTACACTGTGGTTCGGATAGATTCTTTAATTGCTTGCGTTTTATATCGTCAGTATGAATTTTCATTAGAAAATGCCAAAATGCAAATGGAAAAAAAAAAATTAAATGAGAAAAGCTGTTATCATGTACAGACGCCAGCACAGCAAGCTATCCCTAACTGTCAAATTTTCTTAATTAAAAATGAACCTTATGTCTTTGCAATAAAGTTGAAATACTATTAAAGAAATTTGACAGATTGTGGTAACTTGATGTGCTGGCCTCTGTACGTTACGTACTACTTGTTTCAAGCATTTCTCAATTATTGTAAAAATCGAAAAAAAAAGAAGTAAAATTTTCATTTTTGTTTCATTGTACAGTATGTAGGTACGCCGATTTTTTTTAATGAGAAAAGCTGTTATCCTACTTTATGTACTATTTATTTAAAGCATTTCTCAATTATTATTGTAATATCTAGGCGCCGCGTTACGAATTCAAATAGATTAAAATTTTCAGTTTACATTTTGTTTCACTTAGTAATATCATGTACAATCTGTTACTTTGCTAAGTATGCAAAATGAAACCAAAACGAAGGCAGACTTGAAAATAAACTCAAAAGTTTATTTGCTCGTCTCGCTCCGTGGCGAGGAGGCGACGACCGGAGGCCCCTTCAGGCCAAGTCCGGTGGAACTTGTGCCTAGTTTGACTATAAGAAACTAACTGTAATTAAAAGTTCAGTGTCCATGCTTTTCGTGTTGATTTTGTTTATATTGTTGATGCATAATATGGCAATAAGCATGATAACAATATTTTTTCCGTTAGCCAAGTTATTAAAAAAATATTGAATTCGTGTTTTTCTTTTTTTGCGCTATCGAAGGTAACGTCGATAAGTTGGGTTAAAATGTGGCATGACGTCACTCCTAAGTCCTAAGTAGATTTTATACTGAGTTGTGACATAGAGCGTCCCTACTCCCCAACTTTAATGCGTTCTATCTAAGACCCAACGAACCAGAACGAAACTTTATAATAGTTAGATTTTAATGTTGAAACATTATAGTTTGTTCCTAACAAGGACACTTAATCGTTCAATATAATACAGTAAACATATTAGTGCCCTTTTTGGACATAAACATATTATTTCCCTGTTAAAATCGCTTTTAAAGTTTCGTCTCAAGTCGCCCTGCATCTCTTATTCATTCCATTTTACGGTAATGTCAGAACGCGTAATTTTTAGCCCCAAATGAGCTACCGTGGAAATACACACAATTTTGCATGATCATTTTAATTAGGCTTCGCGGCCACATTGTGGAGGGCGCGGCTTTTCGACAACACGAATAACTACGTCTAAATGAAATTTTCTACTAGCGTATCACGTTTTATAACTAAGTATTTTTAGAAGGTTTATTCATTTCATTTAATGAATCAAATTAACTTCCGAATTAATTATTTAAAATGTACTTTTTTATTTTACATTATTTACTCATAGAGAAGTATGGAAGAAAAAGATATGTTGCACTGACCCCAAATAAATTCGGAAAAGGGCAGGATAATGATGATGATGATTCAATAACTTATGTGTTTCTATCTAGCTGAGGTTGTTACATTAATTAAAAATCCATGTAGAGACACCAGTATATCAAGCTATCCCAAACTGTCAATTTTTTCCAATTAAACATCAACCTCATTCTTTTGCCATAAAGTTGAAAATCTATCAAAGAAATTTGACAGATTGGGGTAGCTTTATGTAGGTACTAGCTCCTGTACGTTCAACAAACTTGCAGTCGACACGTAGGTAATTATTTTTTATTACTTATAATAATTTTGTAACACATTCCTCTTTTTAAACGTAATCCTCATCACCAATTTTGTCGTTCGTCTGAGCCTGTCCATAAATTCGTCAATAAAAAAAAACCTCATCACAAGCAACAACGAATGTGAACACAGCGAATTTGAAGCAGAAAGCTAATACCTAACCTAGCGGTAGGAAAACAGGCCAGGCCAAGTTCCCTCCAAGTTTGACATTAGAAGCTGCCTGCTCCGCCCGATATGCTAATGCCAGTCGGACTGGCAGAACTAGTCGCCAACTGGATAATGTTACTCTGTGACCTATTGCACTCGTGTTCAGGATGATAAATGGCGTATGTTCGTGGTAAGATGCAAAATGTACAGACGCCAGCACATAAAGCTATCCCAATCTGTCAAATTTTCCTATTTGAAAATAAACCTTATGTTTTTGTAATAAAGTTGAAAAACTATCACAGAAATTTGATAGATTAGGGTAACTTGATGTGCTCTGTACCTCTGGTTCTTGGCTACTTGTAAAAACTACTGTGAAATATTTTGGTTGTCAACTAAGGTTTGTACTGTATGTATGTACTTGTATTTAATCCAAAATCAGATCTAGTCTAATTGGTGTCTAAAAACGTTAGCTTTTTTTATATAACTTACATACGAATCAAACTACCTATATACGATACAAAATAAACTAACTTTATCCGTCTTATTACAAAACGAGTTCTAATTAAGTCAGAGCCTAAACCTTTGAACCCGTTATTGAATTTGACTCTTATTCTAACACGGTTAGGTTCTTAATCATACAATATTGACTACTTAACCTCGGGTTTGACCACAATTTTTGAAATTTGATAGTTAATGGACTCTAAATTCAGTTCGAAATTCAAAAAAGGTTCGATGACTCAAACCTGGGTCTAAAGATAACCTTGTTTTGTAATAAAACTGTGAGCGGTTTTTAGCCTAGAATCTAGTAGATTCTCAAATATCTGAAATTAATCGAATATCAATTTTACTTCAAGAGAAATAAGATACAAAACCTGTAAACATCGTTCAAGTTCATAACAGGCGCAGCTGAATGCTTGCACCAGGCAGTTCGTATTGATATGCTGGAGATCCTGTACTACGGAGCATAGGTCTCGATTGCAGCCGTGGTTGTCCTTCGCTTCGTACAGACGTAACCTGCAATCCGATTAGAAACGGCGCTAGAAGATGGTTTATCGGAATCGAATTTACTAAGTCGATACTGAGTAGGTGATAAGGGTTGACTCGATTTCCGTTTTGTATCGAATCGAAAGTCGATACTACTGGGGGCCTAGACAAGTCTCAATCGCTCCGTGTCGATTCAATTTCGAAAATCAATCCGTTATCTCAGCGAGTCGGATTGTCAAGAATACCACTTGTCTACACATTTGTATGGGCATATTGATTGAGTCATTCGATTTTGTCATCGTTTCGTTCCACAATTTGACATTGTCTAGCAATTAGCGATCGAAAACGATTGATCACGTGACATTTTGAAACCCTATTTCGTTATTGGTAATGAAAATGTGACCCTGATTCCATTATTGAGAAAAACTTATTTTTAGGTTAGGATCTTTTAATGAGCATACCTAAAAATAATGGTAATTCGATTCCAGCTTTCTACTAAATGCAGGCGTAAAAGCTGAGGTGCAATTCGTGTATAGACTATTTAAACGTATTGCATCTTTATTAATTTAGATTTACCAACGTGTATAATCTACACTGCAGAACATAACGTTGCATCTATAGCGAAAACATCGAGAGGAATTTTGTGTCTAGTGCCAAAAAGTTAGCAAACAACAAGTCGCGGATGCTTTACTTTTCACAAGAAGTGACCTGAATCTTCTCATCTCTTTAAAATTGCTGTCTGTAGCCCGTGGCTAAGTAAACAGCCGCACGGGTCGATCCAATAGGTTAAGCTACGCTTGCCGTGGATAGTCCGAGTATGGGTGACCATCTTTATATACCGAGACTCCTCCGTGCTTCGGAAAGTACGTGAAGCCGTTGGTCCCGGCTGTCATTTATGACTCTTTGACAGTCGCTACAGCCAGTCTTGCCAAGGGGTATCGTATTACCCAGTGACTGTTTTGTGGAAGTCAGAAAGGTAGCCGCTCCATGTAAAATACTGCTATTTAGCTGCATCTGGTTCGGACTGGAAGCTGACGCTTTCATAGTTGGGAAAAGGCTAGGCAGATTGAGTCTGAAGTATTGTGGCTAAGTGAAGAACGTGGTTCAATTTAGAGCTTGTAAGTTGTCTTTCTGTCCCCCCAGTCTTCTTTGTGCTTGGTATGTGATGAGGACGGAGGAAACGCATGTGACTTAAAGAGTGTATATAAATGTTGATGAAGGAGACGGAGAGGAAGGCCAAAGAAAAGATGGCTGGAATGTGTGAGGAATGATATGAAAGAGAAGGGAGTGGATGATAGCGTGTTGACAGGGAGGAATGGAAGAAGAAAACGTGTTAAGCCAACCCCAAGTTAATATGAGACAAGGGGGAAGATAACTATGATAAAAGTAGTCTTGAGAAGGTTTTAAACTCATCATCATTCTCCTGCCCTTATCCCAATTTATTTGGGGTCGGCGCAACATGTCGTTTTCTTACATACTTCTCTATTAGTCGTCATCTCGGTAGTCACTCCCTTTCTAAAGGTTTTATACTTTTTTGTGTTTGCTTGGAATGAAATGTGTACGAATTACTTGTGTTATCCTAGGTGTTTGTTTTCAAATGCTGATTATTTTGAAAGAAGTTAACATTTTTACAGAAATACATATCAAGACTAAATGTTGGATAATTACTGCATATGAAATGATTTAGGACCAATTTTTCAGTCAGTAGATACCATTTATTTAATAGGTACATACTAATTTTTACTAAAGAAAACCAGTGATTTTTTTTCCAAATAATTGGGCACAAGGAAGGTATCTAATTCCTATTAAAACATAATTTTACAAAAATATACAAGGAGTTTGATTCTCCAGGAAAAGCATAGATAATATTTTGTATAAACAGAGTCACGTTCCCTATCAGTAATACAATACGATTTATGTATAGCTTGTATTATTTCCAGACCTGATTGGAACAGAGACAAAAGCTTTTATATTTTGTTTTCGATAGAGATTAGATTACTTATGTTACGTTTTTCGTTGAGGAAAGAAAATCGACTTCTGTTGGATCAGAAAAAAATATGACGAAAATGTGCCTTCCCTTGAATTTGATTGTTTTTTGGCTGTTCTAAAGTTAGTAGAATAGGAATGATGCTGGGGTTAAAAAAAGTAATTATATTTAGTTTTTCAGTCAGATAATAAAGAAATATAAAGGAGCATCCACCATAGAATTACTTTTTTTGAAGCTACGTTCACAAATCGCACCTTTTGAATTAAAACGACACAATTCAAAAAAATCAAAAATTGAGTTATCGTCATAAAATGACTCTAAACGAAAATAGTGAAAAGACTTTTTTATAATTTGCAGCACAAACATAGTCACTGACGTAAATAATCACGAAATAATAGACCAAATAGTACGGAAGTGTTAAGAACTTTAAAACTTCTTTTGCTATTTCCCTAAAAGTCACTTTTTTGAGTTACGTCGTTTTCATTCTAAAGGTGCGAAATGTTACTGGGAAATAACAGTTAACAAAAATGTATTGTAAATGGCGCAAAAGTTGTCAAAAAATAGCCAAAAATTATTTTTAGTCATCAACCTTATAGTCTAAGATCCCGTAAAGAACGACCTTCACCGAGATGCTTATTTAATGAAACGTATTTTATATTTAATTTAATATGTCAATAAATATAATCCATATGGGTTGCCTAGCAAATTTCAGTCCAGAGTATGTTTAATTAATAATGTAATTTTTTTTTTTTTTTAACATTTCACCGGTATGATTATTAGATAAATTCTATACCAATCGATCAATTTTTCAATCAATATTTTTAATCAGGGTAGTATTATAATTTATGTATCACTATAACCTTCTTTTTTACTAAAAATGTATACCTATATGCTTTAGTGTCACATAAATAATTATGTAATTAATTTAAAAAAAAAAACTATTTCTCTATTTAAATAATAAACTACTCCAAAATGATGCATAGTATATACGAGTCGATCGCTATCCATATACTCCGGACTGAAATTTGCTAGGCAACCCATATGGATTATATTTATTGACATATTAAATTAAATATAAAATACGTTTCATTAAATAAGCATCTCGGTGAAGGTCGTTCTTTACGGGATCCTATACTATTATTGTTGTAAATGTTTATAATTCAACTACTGATCAATCGGCCTTCGCATAACTATGTTGGATTCGGTTTCCAGTCTAACCTGATGCAGCTGAACACTATTTTTCATAGAGCCCCTACCTATTTGACCTCCACAACCCAGTAACTGGGTAACCCTTTAGTAAGACTGGCTACCAGACTTTCGGGATTCTGACGACCTATATCGACTGTCAAAGATCCTTTAGTGACAGCTGGGACCAGGGGCTTGACGTGCTTTCCGAGTCACGGAGTAGTCTCGTTATGTAAAGATGGTCACCCATCCACGGACCAATCCCAGTAAGCGTAGTTTAACCTGATGGATCGAGCCGTGCGGCTGTTAACTTATCTACACTAATAACGTTAGTAATTTTAAATTATTGATTTCTTTCCTAAGCCAGTTGACTTGTAGATTTAAAATCTTGAGAATAAGATTTAAATTCATAGTTCGGACCCATGTTGCAATCAAATCAATCAACATTGACGTTGAAAATACATGAAAACTTAATACAAACATATTGGGGATGATGCCTGGGTAAAAAAAAACAAATTATATTAAGTCCGTCAATCAGATAATTAAAAAATATTAGTCACGTATTTTTTGCTATAACATATTAACAAAAAATGACAGATAAAACGCATTAAAGTTGGGGAATGGGGGCTCGCTACGTCACAAGTAAGTATAAAAACAACATACTCGTGACGTCATGCCACATTTCACACAGGTAAGCGGGATTGTCCGAAAGGGTTACCGCTACCCCGGAACATAAAGGGCTACGGAAGGAACATGGATGGGTTTTAGTCAGTAAGAGTCTGACACTCCCTTCCGCTCCACCCAGAGCGGGAGCAGTCATTGGATGATTTCCCAGCCTTAAAAAAAAAATGCCACATTTCAACTCAAAGTATCAGCATATCTTTGGATTGCATTAAAAAAAAAGTACGTGTCAAATAATTTTTGGAAATATAGCTTACGGACAAAAAAAATCTACTCATCATCCCTATTAAAGCGGAAATGAAAGTATACGAACACAATATCCTAGCAATAAAAATCGTGATAAAGATTCCTCGCCGCAGTCGTCACGGCCGCCTCGTAAAATCTTTGCTCCTTATACATTGAATGATCCATATAATGTCTACGTCCTCACTAAAACCACAGTGTAACTACTTACAGTGATTCAATGGGAGCTTTCTTGTAAAGCAATCGCGTCTAGGGTCAGGATGGTTAATGGGCGGAACTTATGTCCGGAACTGCCATACGCAGTTTGGGAAATATACAGTGAAAATGGAGGTGAAGTGAGTTTAAAGTGGGCTGTCAATAGTGCCAATCCCTAGCATTGGGTAGAACGACAGCTCACATCACGCTCACTTCATCTAAGTTATCACGGTGAGATTTTTACAGAATCGACCGTCTGGTGTATGCAAAGTGTCAATTTCACCATTAAACTGAACGCGACCAGCACATCTAAACGGAGACTAAATTGACAAGTGCAAATGGCAAACCGACATTATAGATTCATCAATATCGTAGATCATTTAAGTAAATTTTGACATTTCGACTGATCAAATCAGTCTGTCTCTGGGAATAAAAAACAGACCTATAACCGCGTTCAAGATCTCTGTGTCAATATTTCACAGACAATAATGACATTGACGGCCCTTAACGGGGTTTAGTTTCATTGGTGAAACTCGCCTTAAGATAATGAGAAATGTCATTTTTTTGACGTTTCTCAGGTCCTGTAAAATGTATGGTCGAAGAACCACGTACACTGTGCGGCTGTGCTAAAATATTTGATGCCTAGCACATTCTTGGGCAATGGTGGGAATGTATGATGGCAGCGCAATGAAACAGCTGAGTGCATATTTTATGGGTTTACGGACGTGTAGTGGTTATGGATAATGTACGGAGTGTTTTCCTGAGGGAGTTATTTTTTTGTGAAAAAAATTTGTGTCAGCCTGTTAGCTAATATTGTTTTGTAGAAAACTATATTCTCCTGTTCGTCGAAACGATTAATGAAGCCTGCATTATTCTGTGTTTTTAATTGTTTATTGGGTTAATATTGCATAAAAGACTACAAAGAAAAACTATCTTCTGCGTTAGATGGGTGTAAAGCAGAAGCTATTTATTCAGGACTACAAAGAAGAAAGAACTAATGACAAATATTTATTCTGCCCAAACAAGACGCACATTACAGGAAAAATTGCATGAAAATACACTCGTGCAAATCAGCTAAAAAGTGTTTTATTCAAAGAAATAAAAACATTGACGACTTTGTCTATTTTTGACTAATGTTTCCAGTTCCACCATCATCCGATTTAGTAGAAGCAATAATTTATTCAAGTACCCTCATATGTTTAGTGTCATCAAAGCTGTGGCTGAACCGTTTGAGCTATAAAACGGACGGCCAGACATCGAGAGACTCCCATAGGAGCGGATTCATGAGCCGTACCTTACGGCCAGTGTCCGTTGTTCCTTATTTTACGGTTTTACGAGACAAGCTCTATTAAACGAAGAACAGAAATAGTCTAGCGATATTTTGTTTAAATTTATAATGGTACAAAGCAATGGATTCTGAACTTAGATCATTTCTCAATCGGATCGGATCGGCTTCCAGTCTAACGGTACGCGTACACCGAATCCGTCATCGGCCGAAGTATGCTCGGGCGTCATCGGCCGAACTCGGCCGATCAAATCAAACGTAAGTAAATGGAAGAGAGCGCATACACTGCTACTACCGACGTCTTCCGATGACGCCCGAAAACGGACGATCAACTGCCGAGTCCGAACATGTTTGGATTTTTTGTCCGTTTTACCGGCTTCTTTCTGCGATCGAGTCGTTATTTGGATCAAGAATGGATATTGAAAAATTAATTACTTGCATTTATAACAGACCGTCACTGTGGGACAAACATTCAAAAAGTTACAATAATCGAGATATTGGGAAACGTCTATGGGATGAAGTTGCTTCAGAAATGGAAGTACCGGTGGCAGATATTAAGAAGAAATGGAGTAACCTGAGGGACCAATTTCGCAAGTGGATTTTTTTTGGACTTCATAAGTTCCACCGACAACGGCCGTTATCGTCTGCAGTGTATTCAGTTGAACGTCCGAGTTACTCGTCCGAGTAGTTCTGTCCACCATCGGCCGACAAAATCGGTTTTAGTGTACGCGTACCGTAAGAGGACACAGCTTTACAAAGAGCGACTGCCAATCAGACCTTGAGGAGATCAGATTGGCAGTCGCTCCCTGTAAAACTGCTTGCCCAGTAACTGAGTAATTCGATACCAAGAAATCAATCCACTTCTGTATTTTAGAGATAATAAAAATACTATGTTACGACAACTCTCTAAATTGGCTAGAGGCAAGTCTGTATAACTCGCCAGTCAGATAAATCAAACCTCGACCAGCTAACTTGGTTATCAGTCAATCAAAACACAGGTTATCTTAGACGAAATTGGATCAAACCTCTAGAGTTTGCAGCTAAAACGCCTTCGTCTGTTCTCTGCAGACACAAAATAGTTTATGGACGATCTGCTGGCTGGCCAGCTATGACGTCAGTAAACGTCAAGCCATTTGCCACCAAATAAAATAGATCCAGAATACTGTCGGACGAAAATTACAGATCATGAAGCAAAGTATCTGCTGTTTCGAAACAGATAGTATTGTCACAACATTGTCTATTTCATTCTTCTTCTTCGTGTGGTTAGTGACTAACCTGGAGTCGGAGTTTTTATGCTGCCCATGGGCCTCTGACTTAGCTTTACATGCTGTTGAGAAATATCACTCAGACATATCGGGTTTCTCCACGATGTTTCCCTTCACCGACTTTTAAGCAAGTGATAATTATACAATACGCACACGAATTAGAAAAATCCGTGGTGCGTGTGCCTTTTTTTTTAAGGAAATCATCCAATGACTTCTCCCGCTCTGGGTGGAGCGGAAGGGAGTGTCAGACTCTTACTGACTAAAACCCATCCATGTTCCTTTCTTAGCCCTTTATGTGCGTGTGCCTTGGGTTCGAACTCAAGACCTATGACTTAGTAGTCCGACGGTCACATTACGAGGCTTGCATTGCTTTTTTGGCTATTTCATTTGGACGTGTCAAGGGGGCGTTATCGCCAACTTTGGGAAAGGCTGTATTACAAGCTATTGTTTAACTTGCACTTTTCGTATGTATGTTTGTAAGTTGTCAGCTTGTTGTCAGTCAATTTTTTTGTAGTGTCTGTTAGACTATTCGAACTTTAATCCCAGAATAAACAACTTGTCCTTCTACGTGAAATCTTCTTTATCCTCTACACGGCTCATGAAATCCCCGGCCCTAAGGGACCGTTCGTCTCGCCGATGTCACAACACGAATGTGCGCAACGGTTCAGTTGCCGACTTGAATTTATCGCTCGACATCGGAATCGGGCTTTGACGTGTGTTAGTGTGAAGATGTGGATGGGTTTCCAATCCCCGATTGATGAGGACATGAAAATCTAGTCTCGGAACGTTGTTTTGGGGATTAGGTCAAAGATGTAAAGGTAGAAATTTGAATGGATCGATGGGCGGAAGGGACATAAACGTAAAGCCGGCTACCATCAATTTAGTACATGATTCTGAACGTTTTTTTTCTGGAGGTGTGCGGAGGTTCAGAGCGGGCGGAGTCCGCTCTGAGTGGAGCGGAAGGGAGTGTCAAACTCTTACTGACTCAAACCCATCCATCGATGTTCCTTCCCCAACCCTTTCGGACAATCCCGCTGCCGGCAGGCTTCGGCCCCTCAATTTTGACTTCCGTATGAGGCGCGCGTGGAACACGTACTGAACCTTACTGCGTTTAAATTCGTCGACCGACCACAAGATGTATACTTAGCAGTTTGTTTTTGTGTAATTTAACTAAATACTGAGTCCAGCACATCAAGTTACACCAATCTGTCAAAATTCTTTAATAGTTTTTCAACTTCATCACAAAAGCAGAACGTTCATTTTCAATTAGGAAAATTTGACAGTTTGGCATACCTTGATATGCTGGCTTCTATAACATAATATCGACAGCATAAAAACACAAAATAACCAGCTATATTCCAACCAAGACTTAAAATCCAGTCAACGCCATATAGACTGCTATAACTGTTTCAAGGTTGAATACGGCGTTAAATAAGTAGCCTAAAACACTATTTGATATAATAATAAAATTGCGATACCAAAACTAGGGCAACAATAAATAGGGTTATGACATTAAAAAAACCTTAATAAGGCATCGCTTTTACATCATTAACAAAATGAAAGCAGAAAGGTCATCTGCTCGAGTGAGTACGTTTGTGGGTAAAGTCCAATTAGGGCAAACAGAATACGGAAGCAATAGGCTTTCTCGTTGTGTGTTTCAAATGAGAGTGTATGAAGAACGTGGGTATAATTAACTTTTGCTAATGTAACATAGTAAATTACTAAATACGAATTTCACCAACGACACTGAACGTGATCGACACAAACTTCGCTTTAGAGCTGTCATTGTCTTTATTATCTGTGGAATAATGACATTGACAGTTCTTCATTGATAGAACGAGGTTCATATGTGCAGTCGGTTGATTCTGTAAAAATCTCACCGTGTTATCTCAGATGCGATAGCTGTCGTTCCACCTAATGCTAGGGATTGACACATTGACACATTGTCACTTTAAACTAACTTCATCTACATTTTCACGGTGATACTTTTACAGAATAGCACCACCGCCGGTCAGTTTCGTTGGTGAAATTCGCACTTAGGCCATGTTTAGTGTACAGACGCCAGCACATCAAGCTAACCCTAACTGTCAAATTTTCTCAATTAAAAATGAACCTTATGTCTTTACAATAAAGTTGAAATACTATCAAAGTAATTTGACAGATTGTGGTAACTTGATGTGCTGGCCTCTGTACATTTAAAAGTAAAAAAACTTGTAGGCCAGAACTTATGTAACTAGCCGTTTTTGTTATTTAAGTGCACCTGACCCTGTCTGTTATATAATAACGTGACGCTTTAGTTACACTATGGATTCTACTAGTAATTATATTATTACGTAAAAAGAACGTCAATAATCCCAATTTTATGACAATTTTTTATATAGTCAAAGAGTGGCCATTACTCAGAAGTATTGAGAATAAGTGAGAATTTGTATGAAGAACTTCGCCGACAGGCCACTCCCCATAAATGTTTTCCGCAAATTGAACTTAACAGTTAAAGCAAGAGAACTCACTTTTTGATGCAGGAGCATTGCTTCAGGAGCAGGGCAACGTACTGCCCGATGGCTGTGTCGGCGCCAAGAACTGATACCTGGACACCAGGCCTAGCCGCCGGCACCGGAGACACTTTCTTCTCCGGTGGCGCCGGCAACGCAATTGGTGGTGGTGATTCCTTCCGGGCAAACACGTCGTGTTTGCACTGGAGCCGACGAAATGGTGCTATTTGTTAAATTAAATGTTTAAGCATTAATATAGAAAAAGATAGCGTAGCTGATATCCGGAGGGTGCGGTAAGATACACGCAAACAAAAGATGACGACAGATGTTAGCCATACTGCCATTATCAGTCAGTTTAGAATTATTTGATTTATTATATGTGTATGTGAAGAAAAAACTAGTTCTTGTCTTTTCTAAAGTGAGGAGAGAAAGATGCATTAGTGTTCGTCTATGCAGGTCGACAAACTGTCACAATTTCAAAAACAGCACAGGTCTAGCCCAAAACATGCTTAGTATATGGCTGCCATGAGCTGACAGGTAAGATCGTTAACTTACTTCCAAAGTTCGTGCCACCCTCAATCACCTTCAGTTTAATCTTGTGCAGGATCCCTCCCTTCTTCTTCTTTCGTCTCTCACATTCAGGATCAGAAGGGATATCTACTAAGGCTCTTCTGCAGCCTTTCGGGTCCTTTGCATCTGCGTAATCTCTGCGGAGAATCCAGCCTGCCCGTTTGTTCGACTGCCTTGAGGAACTAAAGATATACGACCAGATTCCCCGTGTTTTGGACATCATTTTGGAGGAATTGTCGTTTTTTTGTTTTTGTTAATTTAATAAATATTTTTTAACATATGGGTGCCTTTTGTTGCTGTTGTGAAAGATTTTTAATTTTTGACGGCTTCAGTTTTCATTGCTTTTTATTCTTTAGTTGAAAAATGACAGAACATTGGGCTTTTTTGTAAATCTAAAGAGGTTGCATTATACGCTTTGGATGAAGGATGGTTTAACTGGAAAAGGGACTATTTAAAATAGTATTTAATTTAATATTAATCATTGACTGCAGCTATCATCCCAAATTCCAAGCCATTCATGATATCTAAATCAGGTTATAAAAGTAATTAATCATTCATCAGACATCAAATCAATAGCTTCATTCATATCCCATTCCATTCCAAACTCGTTAATTAAACCAACATCGTCCAATATAAAGCCTTCGCCATATTTATAGTCCAGCTCGTTGAGAGGGAAAGCGGGCGTCAACGCTCTGCCTTGACACTGCAGTATTTATAGTACTACTCTCGGCTGTTATTGGCCTATTTCCTCACTAGCGTTTCTAAAATAGGCTCATTCAATCAGTGGACCTTTGTTTACTTTCGCTTTGTTTTGGTTGAGATGAGTTTTAAAGATAAAGATGCGTGTTGATGAGGTTTTTGGTTTGCTGGGAAGTTAGCACACACTGTCGTCCTGCTCTTAGTGATATAAAGCAGCAGCTGTACTCTTCACCCCTGGTAAGTCTAACGAGCAACTTAGGAGAACCGTATCTAGCAGTGGACACTTGTTTCCTCCATTGGCATCATCATTCGCAAGGACAGCCGATCTATTGTATAAAAATCTCTCGTGGAAACGTAAGTGTGACAGCTCCCTGCTGTCAATACTGTCATTCCCTAACATCTTTAATGCTATTCTGGAAATATTTCACCGTGAAGGTAGATAAGAAATGAGTTGGAAGTGAGCTGTCAAAAGTGTCATCCCTAGCATAAGGTGGAATTACAAGTCACTTCACGCTCACATCTTAGTTTCCTTGGTAAGATTTTACAGAAAAGACAGACAGGATTAAAATAGGCTGACAAGGCAGATACGTAAGCTAAAACAAGAACTGAGAGTTGCATAGGACATTTAAGCCTACTGACTGATTTCAAGAAAGATAACAAGATAGGGTAGATTGGTCAGCGGGATTGTCCGAAAGGGTTACCACTGCCCCGGAACACGAAGGGCTAAGGAAAGAACATGGATGGGTTTTAGTCAGTAAGAGTTTGACACTCCCTTCCGCTCCACCCACAGCGGGAGGTGTCGTTTGACGATTTCCCGCCCACAAAAAAAAGGGTAGAGTTCTCTGAATGGTAACTAAAAGAAATAAGAAGAAAATGAAGAGCCACTTTGATCAGTATAACATAGGTTAAATGCTCTAAGGTATGACATCAACAATAACGCTCAAGTAATCGGGCAAATAAATCAAAAACTCCTATAATTCCTGTTTGAGTTTTAAACAGGAGCACAACAAATGATTTATATTGAGCTTATTTCGCAAGAATTTTAATCAATTTAATACAACATTGTCACGGCCATATTTCAATTTATATCCCGAAACCAATAAATTAACTTCCGAACACGAATAAGGGTCAATTTTGCAGCGAATTAAAAAGTTTTTCCAGTAAAAAGAATACAGCTGACTAGGACGAAGTTTGTTCGGCGTAATGGAGGGAGCAATTATGGAATTTAGCTGAGCTGGCAACACCGAGCGAGTTCGAATAATCTGATATCATGGAGGTTGTACTGCATTCTGAAGTGTTTCTTTGTAATTGGGCAATTAATTTGTTGTGGGATAATGTTTCTTGGACTTAGTAGTTGTTCTAGGTAAAAATAGGTTTATTGGCTACAGAAATACAGCAGTACCAGACCGTACTAGTTGGCCTCTTACTAATATATTCAGCCTATCGGCCGGCACATATGTTTCCAGTGAGGTATGACATTAGTTGCCAGGTTTTGGGATCGAGATCAGAAAGAGATGAATTGGTTTCAACTTAAGGATTATATTATATGATTTTAATCAATTAGTGAAGGTAGTTCATACGCTAAAACTAAAAAAAAAATGTGATTATCCTCCATGTGATGATTTGGGTATCAATAATTTTGTGTTCTGCATAAAAGAAAGGACGTAATAGGTGTATGAGTAGATAATAAGTAACCAGTAACCTTCAAAAATAGATGGGGCGACACGCCAGAAAAGCCCGCGATATTAAAATTTTGACATAAGAAAATTTGCATATCGCGGATTACTCTGGCACTTCAAAGTAGCTTTACGAAATCAATCATTGCGCTAAAACGATGGTAATGAGTGGCCAATGTTTTTGGCAAAACTGGCGAAGTGCGTATCGGACCACGCGCAATAAAGGGTTCCATAGTTGGCAATAATTTATCCCAAGAACAAACTTACATTGTTAAGTTTTAGTTGTGATGGGATATGATTTTGTTGTTGTTATTAATTAATTCATTAGATAATAGTTGTTAGTTAGTCTTAAACTCTAATCTAATAGAATCTACGTTAATTGTTGATCTTCCAGCATTAAAAACAGATGTTTGTTGGATAATTAAGTGTTCGGACGACATTTGAAACGCGAATGCTGCCGGGCTTAAGGTCCTTGGTTCCTTCTCCAGGTCGTGCATAGTGTTATTACATTTTTCATTAGGATTTTCTTAGTACCCGCAGAGTCTCGATTTAGGCTCGTCCTTGCTAAATAACTAAAAATAATTGGTGAATGTAGGCTTACTCTTACCAAACCTGCTTAGTCCTTTCCCAGCTAGATTGGGGTCAGCTTGCAGTCTGATCTTCATAACCCAGTTACTGGGTAACACAATCCGATACCCTACCAACGGATATCCAACCGTATTACCCAGTATCTGGGTGGACTGGCAGTCAGACTTTCGGGCTTTTGAGTGCCGGTAACGACTGCCAAAAATCTACGAGTGATAAATGAGACCAATGGCTCTAATGGTCTATGGGTGTTCCATCCACGGACCGAGCGCGGCAAACGTAGCTGAACCGGTCGGTTGACCCGTGCGGCTGAAAAAATAAATCAGCTGTTCCATACATTTTGACAAATTATGCGAATAAAAATGTACTGAACAGCTGTTTTATTTTTTCATATTTCGGAGTTGGTGCCATAGTCAAAGTTATTCATTTTCATGAGTTCTATAATACCCCTTGAATATATGTCCCTCGTTTAACCTAACACACTGTATAGCTTACTATACCGATACCCCCCAAAAAGGTCTGCTTCTCTCCATCCTTGTATTCAAGCGTGAAGCTAAGTTACGTCAATTATTGTCGGTGATCAGTCAAGATGTCTAAAGGCGGAAATTGCGTGACAAACCTAAGCTTTTGGTCACCGAACTATGTTCGTGTTATACTTCATGTATTAGAAACCAACTGACCGTCAGTTTAGTAGGCTCGTAAACGAGGTCTCCTTAAGGTTTTTGACCTTTTAAATTAACAGTAATAAAATGAGGGTAGGTTAGGTACCTACCTACCAATGTTTTTATTTGTTGGTTGCCCTATTCTTTGCAGAGGTTCGTATATTTGGATTGTTGCTACGGCAGGCGATTTTCTCAGACTGCTGTGCTGCTGGGGAGACTGTTTCGCCACTTCTTCTTCCTAGCCAAAGCATTAGGAAGTGGTGACAGGTGGGCGTTTTGGGGGACTGTCTTATGTAATTTTGCGTTCAAAAAGTGCTGATTTTCAGCCTGAATTTTAATTTTCTATTTATTTTTTGGCGCCGCGACTGTTGCTGCTGAGACCCAATCGGCGCAAATACTAAAACCTTCTGGGTAACTACAGTTTTGAGCCGTTTGGGGTCGAATCGCTCGGGTCATGGAGTACGAGAGCGCGACTCCTTTTAAAGGAAATTTCTCACCGACTGGTCGACACTTCGCGTGAACAGAAGACTGGTTCGTTCATACATTTATTTATACACAAATTTTGAATTAAACTAGGTGTTACAAATATTTTTCACGAAATATACTCCTCCATATAAAAAACTAACGCTTTGAATTTCAAAACGACGCATTCAAATGAAGCGAAAATAAAATACAAAAAAAACTTTGGCACAGCATTGCCTAAAAATAGACATGCTGGCTGTTGTTAGCTCGTCCAGTATAAAATCCTATATTTGCCTTTATTTCGTTGACAGGTATTTTTGCATTTTTATTTTCTGCTCTGGACACCGCTACAGTGATTTTATGTCCGCAGTATGATAAAAGGAGTAATTTACTGTCCAGTGTTTTTTTGTTAGTTTTTGTATAAATTTAAATCGGTTCATACCATCGAACTATTTTTTATTTCGAACCGTTTCGATTTGACTACGTTAAAGCTTATTAAAGTTCTAATTACAGAAACTGTCGACAATCTAACGTACAATAATTAACTGTCAATTTTGTAATAAGAACTTTATAGTACTTGAATAAAACTCAAAATACAATAACTGGTTCGAAGGGTCTATAAGGCTCGGATTAAAATTGGAACTGATAGGTGTGGTCATATTAAAGTGTGGTAGAGACCACCAAACTGAAAAACTTTCTCCATGAGACCAACATCGTAATCGTGAAAAATTGGCTTCATACAAAACTTCAATATCTACTGGACTCGAATGTATGGGGGGCAGAGGAGGAGGAGGGATGATTATTTTTTCTCGATTACGAAGGGATAATTTACTGTCCAGTATTTTTTTTTGTTAGTTTTTGTAAAAAACTCAAACAGCCTCTTTAGTCCCAGGTTTAAAAACCATCGAACTATTCTTTAATATCGAACTATATTACGAATGAATCTGGTGGTCTGATTTGACCACACCTTTCTGTTACTTCCTACTAATATTATAAACGTGAAAGTTTCTGAGGATGTATGAATGATTGTTATTTGATGAAATTTGGCATACATATAGTTTTTTTTTTTTTTTTACACAACGCCATATCGTCCCAAGCTAAGCAACCTAATGCTTGTGTTATGGTAACGAGATGGCTGATATACTACTTATATACATTTTTTTTTTGTAACTACATACATAATATTATAGATAGAAAAACACCCAGACTCGTAACAAATGCTTGCAGGTCGTACAAATATTTGTTCCGTGCGGGAATCGAACCCGCGACATAGTGCGCAGCAGTCAATCGCTCAACCACTGCGCCAACCGTGTCGTCATAGTTTTTAACCTGTATTAAAATACTAGCTGCGTCCGCGCCATTTCACCCGCTGCTCGGCTCCTATTGGTCGTAGCGATGATTTTACATAGCCTATAGTCTTCCTCGATAAATGGAATATTCAACACAAAAATGATTTTTCAATTCGGACCAGAAGCACCAGAGATTAGCGCGTTTAAACAAACAAACTCTTCAGCTTTATAATTTTAGTATTTTATTTTATTTTATTACTTTTAGGGAAACTTACAGCTAATACAGATGTTTATGCAACAACATTAAATAAACAAAGGCCAATTAAAAGTTTCCACTTATAAATAAATATATAGAATTAACTAATTAACATAATGTAAACAGCAAATAAAGAAATACGGACAGTGTTCCTGAGAAACAATAAAACTAATAACTTATTCAAATAAAAAAACGATCGCTCAAACTTTTCTTAAGTTAGTATAGATAGGATACTTTTTATTTCAGTAGTACGTTCCCGTGAAATAATTTCAGACATCTACGCGGGCGAAGTCGCTAGCAGAAGCTAATACTGTATAAAACAGTAGTGTTGTAGGATTGAATGTAGGTACCTATATATTATGTAAATAGTATTATGTATTGTAGGTTCAAGGCTATGATAGATATGCGAAGAGATATCCTAATTAAAATTCCGAAACCTTGTTCGGTGTATCTGGCGATCAAACGGGTAGATTGTGACATAGTGACATCCTTTGAATTGTTTTCCTATATAAATACTATGCAGCATGAAGATAATTTATAGCAGGTACTTACCTATGGCCCCGATTAACGAGTGGTAGGTCGAGAGTTCGAAAACAGGCAGGCGATTTACTTTGTTAACCCATTAGATGTTCGCCTATTAGAAACCGTTTGCTTATAAGAGCTCAACAATTTATACGGTTATATTTATTGTCGTTTCGAGAGACTGTTTCTTATGAACCTATGGGGATCATACGACATATTTTGAGTGGTTAAAAAAATTCAATATCAATGCTCTTTTTTTAAAGGAAGAAAACATCGTGACACGTGAAAGAAAACATAGAAACCAAACATTCGCACATATTACGTCTACCAACGCGCGCTGGGCCCGGCGCGCGGCTTGGTGGATTACAGCCCAATGCCTCTAAGAGAAAAGGCCTCTGTCCCAGCAGTGGGGGTTGATTATGCTATAACTGGTTTGACGTCATCACGTCAACGCCGGCTGTCGCTGAAAATCAGCGCTGTAGCTCAGCATGGGGTCAAGCATTATGCTGAGCGGTGGCCGTTTTGCGCGGATGTGACGCATATTTCCCCACAACTTGTTTTTAATGCGTCATGTTGGCCGCAAATAAATGTATTTTCTTTCTTTCTTTTTTTTCGATACCTCTTAATTTTGATGTGAAACATCTATAGCCGCACGTAAAACTAATTTCTGGCGTGGCGACGCATGCCGTGGCGACGCGTCGCCACGCTATATGATCGTGTTATACAGTCTAAACGAATGAAGTTGAATAATATGTTGTTTAAATATCATTTTCTGGAAAAAATCGTAATGTTTTATTTTATCATTAGGTATCATCGATCACTAATAAAGAACTAGATACACAATCAGCGTCAAAAAATGTCCTCACCGAATGACCACCCAATTGAACATTTGGGTGGTCTTTTCATCTAGTAGCATTCGAACGCTCCGACGGTAAACATGTCTCAGTGCTCGTTTAAAAACTGCAAAAATCACACGTCTAGGACGCTAAAAAAGGATGGAGTTTCTTATTTTTGCTAAGTATTAATATTATCATTATATAATTGTTAACATTGTATTGTAAATACTAATATTTTTTCAAGAAATCATCGTAAAAACTTTATTTTAAATTAAGTCGTAACAAATAGCAGGCGATATAATGCAGCTCAATTGTAAAGACTCTTACTAAACGTATTAATCATACTTACGCATGTCCACTTAAATTGTTTGGGTTATCCGCGTTGACTCTGTTCCATTTGTTGGAGACGCTATTATAGTTCTTATTTTTTTTAATGCGAGATTTGATTTTTGTTTTCATTTACTTGACTGCGCGATGCAAGGGAGGGTTATGTGTTTATTAGCCTATGTATGAATAATTGACCTAAAATAACTGCCACTAACTGCATAAGACTACTTGAAAAGTGACTTGTTTGGAACTTGTTAGTTGTTTTTTATCAGTCGGGTTTTTTGATATTCCCAATATTTTTTTGTGGTTGTTTAGTCGGGACTTTGAAAATATTCAATTATTTTTAGCTTTCCTCGTGATCCAGTGAGGTGTGGAGAATGGATATCAGTTACAGCACGTCAAAGATCCGAAGAATTCTTCGATCCGAAGTATTTCTTTTTATCGACATTTGTAATTTATTATGAACAATAATTATGTCAAAAAATTGGGACAATAATATTCTTTGATTTTTGTATATTCTTCCTCACTAATTTATATTTTCTGAATGTAAAGTTCTGATTTATCTAAAAATACCAAAATCGCTAATTGTATGCCTTTAATATTTAAGGCGTTGCCTAAATTCCTAATAGATTCCATCATCAGAACGAGGATTAGATGTAAACAGGACCAACTTGGGAACAAACCTAATGTAATGAATCATCTCAATCGGTCGATTCGTCTTCGACTTATGGGTGGTGTGCAACATAAAAATAAAAAAAAAAATATAAATACGCGACGCATTGAGTAACCTCCTCCTTTTTTTGAAGTATGTTAAAATACCATACATAATAATTTACAGTACAAACAAAAAATATTGTTCTGGTTCGTCTCCACTCGTTCCTTGTGCTAGTGGCGAGCCTCGGTTGTAAAATTTTATTACTTTTTTTTGACACTTAGTAATTGTTACTTTAAAGCATGCGTATAAGGTTGAAATTGTTTTGATGTATGTTGAGCAGCGAGTACCGGTCGTAAAATTTTATTGCTTTTTGCAATAGCTTTGTGAATACGGCTTTAAACCTTGCAGGTAAGGTTGAAATTACATTAATATAGATTTATTTTACCTAAACACAATTGGCGACATTTTTAAGAGAACTTTTGTATGAGATTGTGTATCTAGTTCTTTATTAGTGATCGATGTTAGGTATGCCATATTTAGTTTCTATCGCAATATGTTCTTTTCAATCATATTACTTTTACAAAATAATGTCGATGTTTCACATCTGCCACATTTTTATTAAAGTTGGCTACAAACAAACACAGCAAAAAAAAAACTGTAAAACTATGACTCAAATGCGCTTGGTATTGCGAATTACTACCGTACAAACAACCAGTTTACGTTAATACTACGAATTTCTCGGGAGTGGTTGACTCATGGGAAAGTCATTGTGGTGGCTACCATTGCGTGTGGTGGGACCACACCCCAGTCTGGTACGACAGCAGATGTTTAGACTTTTTTGTACAGAGGCCAGCACATCAAGTTACCACAATCTGTCAAATTTCTTTGATTATATTTCAACTTTATTGCAAAGACGTAAGGTTCATTTTTAATTGAGAAAATTTGACAGTTAGGGATAGCTTGACGTGCTGGCGTCTGTACACATACTGACCTTTGGCAAAACGACTTGATTTAAAAGCCAAATTGATGGATTCCGTTCGTTTGACAGAGGCCGAGGTCATGGAAGGCGTTGAAGTAATTTTCAGTTGGAGTTTTTTTGACGATCATACTTGAGTTATTGGGACGAACTATTTTCCTATTAATTTTGTGTTATTTATTGGTTTAGGGTGCTTGTTTCTGTACATAGCCTTATGAATAGTTACATACGCCATACGCTGCTGGGAATAGAGTTTTGTATATTACTTAGTTTTTGAATTCAAGCCGAATATACGTATACGTATGCCTATGCATACTTTATAAATTATCGTCCCCAGAATTAATTCAACATGCAGAGGCAAACAAAGTCTCATCTTTGTAAAAAAAAAACCGGTCAAATGCGTGTCGGACTCGCACAGGAAGGCCGTATAACGTACAATATTATTTTTCAATCAATCAATCAATCTTTATTTGTGAACACAGGTATTAGAGTCCAGGGCTTATGTACGTATACATTTTCGTCGATCTCTAAGTCCTACCAATGAATTTTTTTACACAACATATTAAAAAAAATACTTTTGTATAAACAAACACGATTCTTATATGGGGTTGGGGAACCTTTTTAATTTTGAATTTTATTTTATTTTTATTATTTGTAGTCATAGCGGGAATATAAATACACAATCTGTGAGAATGTAAACTTTCTACTTATTACAGTTTATGAGATACAGCCGGCTGGCGGACAGACAGACGGACGGACGGAGAGCGGAGGCTTAGTAAGTTCCGTTTGGCACTATTCGTTTTCGGAACCCTAAAAAAGGGTCCAGAAAACGCTACCATCAACCTAACAGAAGAAATCACACTATACCTACATAGTTCGTATCTGGTTTAATGTTACATACAGAGACCAGCACATCAAGTTACCACAATCTGTCAAATTTCTTTGATAGTATTTCAACTTTATCGCAAAGACATAAGGTTCCTTTTTAATTGAGAAAATTTGACAGTTAGGGATAGCTTGATGTGCTGGCGCCTGTACATAGTGTTTTTTGTAATCTCGTCATGAGTACCTGCCACTCAGAAGCTGTATCTCTTGACGGTGCCTTAAGATGCAGTCTCTACTTAAGAAAGTGCTTTAATCTTCCAACTTTTAACTGGTGTGTTTTTAAGAGAAGCGTCTCCCTCTAAGAGCTTTACCGTGGCATCCTTAAGTACTTAGTTACTACCTAGCATTAAGCTAACTTAGTCTTTGGGTTCCGTAACCGAAGGCAACGGAACCCTATTTATTAGTAAGCCTCCGCTGTCTCTCAGCGGGCTGTATCTCATGAACTTAATAATTTATAGGTAAAAAGTTTAAATTCTCTCAGATTGTATATTGCTATTGCATTACCGCTATGACAATCACTACATAGTATAAAACAAAGTCGCTTTCTCTGTCCCTATATCCCTATGTATGCTTATATCTTTAAAACTACGCAACGGATTTTGATGCAGGATTTTTGAACGGATTTTTTTTAATAGATAGAGTGATTCAAGAGGAAGGTTTCTGTGTATAATTTGTCAACATATTACAGTACCTACTGCTTTGGAATGGGCAACTAGCTTTCTTCTTTCTGACTGACCGACCCCTTGAAAATTCAAAAAAGCCTATAATTGAATAACTACTTAACGGATCTGGATGAAACCTGGCACAAAGAATATTCTGGAATAGCATATAGCATAATAGCATTATAAGCTTTGTATCCCGTAAAAATGAACGGTTCCCGTGGGATAATTTCCTACATACACGCGGGCGAAGCCGCTGGCAAAAGCTAGTTTGAAATAAATGATTTCAGTTTGAGTTTAAGTTTGATATAGGCACAAGAAAGGCACTGTTGAACGTTTTTTACAAAAAAAAAACACATTTAAATACACACACAAAAACGAATTTTAAATGTGAATAAATACTACACTAATGAAGTTGCCTGTTACTGAAATGTCGCCGCAAAAACTTCACAATAATACAAACAAAATATAGACTAAATAACGAGGAGGTACAGTCGTGAACAAAACACTTTGAACGAAACGTTTTCATTCAATAACACGCATGTTTTCATTAATTTGATAAATTAATTAAAAGCTGTGTAATAAACATAAGTCCAGCGTGGGTCAAAGAATTTTTACGATAGAAAATTAATAGTATTGGGGAAGCCGGGCATTGCGGGCGGCTATAAGACGGCGGTGGTAAGACGGACACAGGCGGGGTTGTCCGAAAAGGTTACCGCTACCCCGGAATATAAAGGGTTAAGGAAGGAACATGGATGAGTTTTCGTAAGTAAGAGTCTGTCACTCCCTTCCACTCCACCCAGAGCGGGAGGAGTCATTTAACGATTCCCAGTATTCCCACCCTCAAAAAAAGGGGGTTTGTTTTTAAAATTAATGATGTTCTTTAAAATTAATTGAATAGCTTGGCTAGTTTTCTTTTATGATCTTCTAATTTTGGGATTTTATTCCAGATTTTTCTTAAGGTGCCGTGCCCCAGCTTCCCCTACTTAAGTATATTTCCCACTGCGGCAAAATAACACAGAAAGCAGTGCATTTTCTCACCCTATACGTAAGCTACCTGTTATTTTATGTCTTTTTATGATGCTCTCACCTCTGAGCGAAGCAATAAAATACATCACGCGCCGACGTTTGGCATAGTATGGTTTTCATCGCCCTCGCTGAACTGATTTAGTAACCCAGATTTATTTACATTATGAATAATGGCTGCTGTTTATGATAAATTCGTGTTTAAATCTTGTTATAACAATGTGTGTTCTTTTTTGTGAAAACTTCACTTTTGATGGTTAACGGTTGTTTTTTTTTCCAAACGGAATGTTTTTTTACCAGGAACGTGGCTTAAAAAACTATACCTTTGCAATAAAACCGGCGTTTCAGTCTGTTTTTTCATATTTTAATTTTTCTTTTATTTTAACCCATACACAGCTGTGAGTTTTCTGTTCTATCTCACAGTGCCCCCCGCACATACGTGCTTGTTAATACGTTTTGATCCATTCTAAGCTCAACTTCAACACAAATATGTGTTTATTGTCCATAATTTGCAATTCATGTTGATGACAGCTTAGAATACCTGACAAAAATAGTGGCAGTGTTTGCGTTAACCTAGATAATGTTTTATTATAAACTATTACTTACGATTTTGGTGTTAAGGTGCATAAGCTCGCGCTCGGTGACTCGGCGCCGCGCGGTCTCCATTTGCTGCTGACGGTACTGGTTGTACTTGTACAGCAAATACATTCCGGGCAGGGCCAATACCACGAACGGTCGCATCAAGTTTGATGACGTAGGCGCGCGCTGCGGCATTTTCTTTTTAACATTATTTAATTTATCACACAGCTATGCACTTCTGCCTTCGACTGTACGCTGCGAAGCGATAAGGCTTGAAAACTGTTGTTGTAATTGAAACTTTATGGCTTTAGTGTTAAAGATCATTTTGATTGTTGTATTAACAGTTACAGTCACGCCACATTTTATATACTAAAGTTAAATTTAATTATTTATGGAAGATTTTATTTTATTACTAACACTAAAACTATTGCTTATAAGCACTTTATATAGCGTCACTACGGGGTTTCTACGTTTTTAAAACAGATTATTGCTTTAGTAATAGACTTATTTATTTACACTGCGATGTTTTAGGTCGTTACCGGTATGGTATCTGAAACAAACAGACAAAATGTTAGTAAATTATGTCAACTCTAAAATAATGTTAGTAATAAGTACCTAAAATCAAGTAAAAACCAGGAGAGTTACTCCGCTTAGCTTTTAAATTAAATAATAAAATGTAAAAAAAAAATACAGATGTTTCTAAATAAAAAAAGTGTGTCATGGGACACCCAATTGAAATGAGGTTCATTTTGCAGTAAAGTTTTAAGTGTCAAAAGTGTGTCTAAAAAATTTGTTTATATTTTTTTATAACAAAAACTTGTGACATATTTTGGTTTCGGTTATAACGCTTTTTCGTTACGTGACGATTTATGTTTTTTGTAATTTTGAGAATATTTGCTTTTGGATTTGTCTGAAATGACGGGAATCTGGGTCATTTTACCTTTCCCGATTATATAGTATATTTACTCACGAGAAAATAATTAAACAACATTCCTTCTTCACTAAACATTTTATTATCAAACACAAGAAATAAACAAAGAATTTTTTTTAACAAAAAATCTAAGCTCCATGTTATGTAAACATTTCCATCACATATTTCAGGGCACGTAAAAAGAGCGGCAGAACAAACTTATGTGCATACATTAAGGGCTCCGGCTTCGGCTTCCGCGTGCCTGCATACTGTTCCACTAATTAAAACAACCACACGAATACCTACACCTTAATACTGGGTATAAGATTCCGTGTTTTACAGTGACTGAATTCATTGGTAAATCTTTCAGGACATTAATAAATCAATCTGCCTAACCCTTTCCCAACTATGTCGGGGTCGGCTTCCAGTCTAACCAGATGCAGCTGAATATCAGTATTTTACATGGAGCGACTGCCAATCTGACCTCCACAACCTAGTCAGTAACTGAGTAATGCGATACCCCTTGGTAAGACTGGCTCTCAGACTTTCAGGCTTCTGACTACCCGTAACGAGTGTCAAAGATCCACAAATGACAGCCGGGACCAACGGCTTAACGTGTTCGCCGAGGTACGGCGCAGTAAAAAAATTAAGTATAAGAATTTCGTGGGAGCATTGTACTCATCGTTACGAACAACTTTTAAATTGGGATGAACCCTGAAATCGCGAAATAAATATGAACGGTGCCATACATTTTATTGAGTTACGTGTGCATAAATGTATGGAACACGGGCCTTTGACGGGGAGAGTTTCCTAAAATAATTTCGTAGCTGACGTCTCCTACTCGTAATTCACCCCTGTGCCAAATTTCAGGACACACACATTTTTCGAACATATAGGTATGAAGCAATTTGGATTAGCAATAGCCTTCAAAATAATTCAGGTCGTGATTGATAGAGTGTTATGCAATTAGGGTGCAGCTTCCTACAAACTCAAACTCTAACTCAAAGCATTTATTTCAAATAAACCAATTACAGGCACTTTTGAATTGTCAAGGGGGTCGGTCAGTCAGAAAGATGAAGTTAGTTGCCCATTCGAAAGCAGTAGGTCCCTATGGAGAAGAACGGGCAAGAAACTCCAAATAGCATAACCTATTGGCGTTATACGTTGAGATGGTAAGTTATCTCGAGTTTGATTCGCCTACATTGTGTACAATTATTGACTACCTACACGTCGTGCAAGGTGCCTACTATTGCCTACCATTTATAGGCCACACAGTTTTTCTTACAGAAGCTAACAACAGTATAACAGATGAAAATATTAAGAAACATTTTTTTTTTAATTTTCGTTTTTGTTTTGAGAGAGAGACCAGGCAAGCAGGGTACCAGGTTGGTCACTAAACAAAACATGCGAAAAAAAAAGAAAGATTTTTTGTTTATTCAGTCCCTTTGATATTCATGTTTCTTCATAATAAGTCTATCTATTTAAACAGAATGAATAAACGTTCAGGGTTTTTTTCATTGAATTAAAATCAGCCTGTATAAGAGGTTCCGTCAATCAAAGAAATATTATGCTCTACTAGAGAGCATCAAAGTAAATTCTATAAAATAAATTGTATTTCCTAAGAGCAATCGTTGACATAACAGTGCACGGTAAAGGATTGGCTCTGCGGTCGGTCAACCAGCTTCAAGTGTATTTAACCGGCCAAGTGAAGCAAATACGGGCAATACTTTTGTTCGGGGGGAAGTTTTGAACTTTAAGAGTAGATCGCGGTATGTTTCAATACATTTGTTTGTTGAATATGGAAACAACAATCAATCTGCCTAACCTTTTCCCAACTATGTTGGGGTCGGCTTCCAGTCTAACCGGATGCAGCTGGATACCACTATTTTACATGGAGCGACTGCCTATCTGACGTCCACAACCCAATAACTGGGTAATACGATACCCCTTGGTAAGACTAGCTGTGAAGAATATGAAAAGAACGAGCTTTTGAAATGACGACAAACTCGTATTTATATTCTAGAAAAAATTTACCTTGAAAACTTAGGTGAAGAGAGTTTTCCGCGGAATTGTCCAAAAGGGTTACTACCGCTGCCCCGGAACACAAAGGGCTAAGAAAGGAACATGGATAGGTTTTTAGTCAGTAAGAGTCTGACACTCCCTTCCGCTCCACCCAGAGCGGAAGGAGTCATTTGATGATTTCCCATCCTTAAAGAAAAGGTGAAGAGACTTGAAGTGGTTTAGTGGTAGATCTTATTATTATTATTTATTTCTCACCAACACAGCCATTACAGATCTGCAATCCAATGCGACAGCGTAGCCTTACATACTAAATCGTTAATCTAAATACTTCCTTTAAAAACCTTAATCTACTTACATCCTATCAAATCCTTAAACTATATACATCATCACACACACATCACCACCACCACCATCACCACCACCACCACCACCACCACCACCACCATCTCACCACACCATCTGATACATATTGATAGCTCACTTCACTTTTAACAAGTAAGATCGATATAGACGGTAATCATGGCATTGATTTGACTGATCAAGTACCTAGCTTTTCATTTGGAGACCTTATTAGTTACTAAGCAGAAGACATTTCCAGGCTGAAAATATCAAAGTTTCATAAAGAAAAACCTTAAAAATAACGTCCTATTTAACTTTAAAAAATGACCGCAAATAAATACAAATAAAACTTTATACTTAATGCTCTCATCTTTCGTATTTGTACAGACACCAGCACATCAACCTATCCCTAACTGTCAAATTTTCTCAATTAAAAATGAACCTTATGTCTTTGCAAATAAAGTTGAAATACTATCAAAGAAATTTGACAGATTGTTGTAACTTGATGTGCTGGCCTCTGTACGTATACAGTCTGATTCATTCATTGCCATTTACACTCACTCTGTATTTTACATTAAATTTAACAAACCCTCACACCATCACTTAAGTTTCATACACACAGATGCTCACATTCAACATTCAAATTCACATTTACACACCTTTATACTCACAGTCACACACCTTAGTATTCACACTCACAGACCCCCATTTTCTCATTTACACACCTTCATAGTCATAGTCACATTCACACACCCTCATACTCACATTCACACACTCCTACTCTCACTTTAACATTTGCACGCTTCTTGTCTAGTTTTAATTTTCTTTTTTTATTTTAAATAGCCTGTTTTTAAAACGCTTAAAACAATAAATTTTATGTTAATATTCTAAGTTTTGGAAGAGGGGAGTCTCCTAACACAGGCTTTTTTGCTTAAAAGGAGGCTCCAATCACTAGTTGTTAAAACTTGTAAAACAAATAAAACATTTTTCATTTTCATTTTCAAATACCCTACAATTTTCAGTTCCAGCCATGTACCAGGCAATCATAGATTGGTGGAAGCATTCGATAACATAGCGAAAACAACGCTGTCCCGATACACTGCTAATAAGCGTGGGCCGCCAATGAGCCGATTGATAGCTTCCCCTAGGGATCAATGTGGGCAATGTAATAGGTTATTTTCCTCGTATCGACAGCTATAAATGTTCGTAATACGGTATTTAATGGCGTATCGGTTTAATCGGAGAAAAATGGTCGGTAATATGAGGCGTTGATGGTTGTTGGAACATGGAGGAGAAAAGCTTTACGTTTATTGGAAGAAATATTTTTTTTTCTATTACGATTATTACGAAGTCTTTCATTACCTGACGTTAATTCTTTGAATGAGTGAGGAGGATTGTAAGCATTCTAGCAGATCGTAACACAGTGTTTTGAATTAGGGTCCGTGAGTAGCCGTGTGGCGGCCTTGACGAAGTAGTCCGCAGTTAAGCACATCAAGCTACCCTAATCTGTCAAATTTCTTTGATAGATTTTCAACTTTATAACAAAAGTGTAAGGTTCATGTTCAATTGGGAATATGTGACATTTTGGGGAAGGTTGATACATCAAGCTATCCCTAACTGTTAAATTTTCTTAATTAAAAATGAACCTTATATCTTAGCAATAAAGTTGAAATACTATCAAAGAAATTTGACAGATTGTGGTAACTTGATGTGCTGGCCTCTGTACTAGGGGTGTGTCTGGTAGTTACCTTTTGCCTTAATTTTTATTTTTTTGTTTTTTAACTATAATTTTTCTTCTGTGTATTTCCTGTGCGTGTCCAGAATAAAATATTTTTCTTTCTTTCTTTATTTTCTATTAGTTGCGTGCCACGAAGTCGTACCCAACAAGATTCAACAGGCTGTCAAACTATAAACATTAAGAGACGGAAGTGAGGAAAATGGTGGGCTAATAATGCATTGTAGGCTTTTATTTAAAACAATTACTTTAAATATAGGTTACTAATAACAGAAATTACGTAGGAAAGTGAAAAGATCTATGTTTATATTGTAGTGTTTTATCGAATGACTAGAAAATCTATGCAGAATAAGAATCTGAGAGAGTATGTCTACTTACCTTGTCTGTCTAGATTTTAGTTTGTATAACGAAATTTAGGACATGCAGTATTTTGGCCAGTTACGACAGCAGTGATAGCCCAGTGCTGTGACCGACGGACTGCCAAGTCATAGGTCTCGATTTCGAACCCAAGGCACGCACCTCTGCATTTACGGTTTCATGTTCGTATTGTAGGTATAGTTATCACTTGCTTAAAAATCGGTGAATGAAAAAATTGTGAGGAAATTGGGAGGAGGCCAGCATAAAAATTCTAATACCAGGTTTTAGTCACTAACCATACGAAGAGAAAGAAATAAGGCTAGTTAATTAATTAGAATCTAAGTTACGTATTACACCCAAAAAATATCATGAAGATTAAATAAACTCTTCGGAGTAGGCTATCTCGCATGATATAAAAAACAAAGGGACTAAAATGACAAGAATGTCAATAGGGAATAGAATGTAACAACAAATTACTTTTATAATTTATTTTCCGTTTCAATATTTGAAATACTTCTATATTTCCCATGTAACGTACTCAAATAGAGGTATCACTATTTTTATTCGCTATAGAACTTTTCAATTAAAACATTTTAAATAAAAAGTAGTGGAACAATTGAAATTGTTTTTTCTGCAAAAACAAAACAGCTATCCAGTTAAATTAGCTCTTTGACGATGTGGCCAATACACAAGTTGGTTTTATATGAAATTCTATGAACCGACGGGAACGATCGTTAGGTCCGGCGCCCAGTATTTTTAGGCGAACATTGAAATTTCAACTTTATTTCCATTCCCATAAGTTAAAACATAAGTTAACCTTGCCATGCCGTGCCGCCAATGGGCGCCGGGACTAAGGTGGACGCGCAAACGTTGCCCGCAAAAAAAATATTTTTTGCGTTTTTTGGAATTTACAGGTCACGTTAAAAGGAGGCGAGTCGCTGCGCGGTGACCAATTATAGACATGTCAGCGGGGGTTAGAAGTGTTGTTGTTATGTGTACACTAAAATACAATCAGAGTTATTTTTCTATCAGCCTGAAAAAAGGAAGGTCCCCTTTTACAGATTACCGGACAAGCTACTAATGTCAATTATCTATAATTTCCTATCAAATTAATGAGGTTCTATATCTTCAAAGGGCAGTAATTTTTTTCCACTGCGCATACAAAACAAAGCTAAAAGAATTATAATTTATTATTGAACATTTTTCTATTCATTAACAAAGGACTGGCAACTACCTACAAGAATCTTGTCGGTGTCCCAGATTGGAATATTTGCGGCGTTTCATCTAAAATCGAAGAAGACGCCAGACGAAATTCGAATAACTCCCGAAGTTCATGATTGAGTAATCCGAATACGCACGAACATTCCCGATCTCATTGTTCAGACTTGCTGCCTTTTGTGCTAAAGTTGTACAAAACAATATAGGTCCCGGGGTTTGTTTTGAGGTTGGGAAATAATCAAATGACCCCTCCCGCTCTGGGTGGAGCGGAAGGGAGTGTCAGACTCTTACCGACTAAAACCCATCCATGTTCCTTCCCCTAGCCCTTTGTGTTCCGAGATAGCGGTAACCCTTTCGAACCATCTCGCTGACCCGGCAGGCTTCGGCGCTAACGGGCCTCTTCGTCAATGCTGACATCTCTTTGAAGCGCGCCGTCCGGCACGGGCCTGGCCCTGATCCAGATCGGACTGTGAGCTACCCATTACTCACCGTCCGCAGGCCTATAAGTACAGGGTGAGTGACTGATTTGTGGAATTGAAGGAAGTAAAATAACATTACGCCTGCAATGTACCTATAGTACCAGGTGTACCTAGAGTACACCCACATTTTGCCAATTATGTTTAAGTCCAATATAATAGAGGGCAAGGTTATTTCCACCAACTGAGCACAAATCCCAACTCCGGGCTGCTATTGAGAAATCACAAATGGAAAAACCCAATAACACTTTGCCCAACCCAATTCGAATCCAAGACCTTATCGAACCCAAAATTCAACCTCATGATTGAAAAAAATACCATGAGAAAAATCCAAAGTAAATAAACCAAAGAAGATCCCGTGGCCGAGGGTAAGAAGCAGCATCTTGGAAACCATGGATGCAAAAATTCGACTAAGTATGGCTAATCAGTATTGGTGATTATGACAATGCCACCTTTAACGTTTGATGCCAGTACACGCAATCCAATCATGTTTTACATAATTGCTGGACGTTAAGGATCGAGAAGCTGGAGTCGCGCCACAACACGAATTTCAAGTCGTTTGTGGTGCAAGCTCCGACTCATGATATAGAGACCTTCCTCAAGGAAGAGTTTTGGACGAAAGGTGTCGTGTATCGGCGATTCCGCGAAAGGCTACGCGACACCATGCAGAAGAACACACTTTGTGTACTACAGTTTTTATTTTTGTGGTTTTTATAAATATGTATGTCTGTCTGTAAGGTATATAATATGTTGTACCTGAATTAAATGATATATTATTATTATCATCTATTTTGATAATTTCGATGGACTTATTGACAGACATTGGTCACTATACTAACACCCAATAATTTAAATTCCATTCCCTATAAACAAAGATAACAACGTACCCAGAAAAAAAAAAGTTGGCAAAGGTACAATAACATCCATCCTTTTCATCAAAACTCGTGCGAAATAAAATAGCGAGAGCCTTTTGTCGTAGCATTGATCTGTGACGTCACAACACACAATATTGAAAGTATCGAGCGGCTCTTAAGATTCATAGTATCGGTATAAGTCGGTACCAAGGCACGGTATCGACGGGATTGTGAACGAACGACGGCACCAATCACTTTGATCGACAGGCTCTTTTGGTGCCGTTGGCTTGGTAATCAATGGATGTAGGTAAGTTAAGGAGTTTTAGGGCCATGTTCTTAATACATACAGTTAGGACTGTTTTTCTACTGGCAAGGTGGAGCCGGTGGTCGTGTTTGAACCCCTGTTGTTTAGTGGAAAAGCAATCCATTGGAAATCGAAATAATTGTTTAATAAGGTGAGTTTAAAATACTAGTTTGTGCCGGTGGCTTCGCCCGCCTGGATGTCAGAAATTATCCCACGGAAATGTACAGAGGCCAGCACATCAAGCTATCCCTAACTGTCAAATTTTCTCAATTAAAAATGAACCTTATGTCTTTGCAATAAAGTTGAAATACTATCAAAGAAATTTGACAGATTGTGGTAACTTGATGTGCTGGCCTCTGTACCACGGGTCAAATATTATCCTATGTGCTATTTCAGACTATAATCAATCTCTGTGTCAAATGTCATCCAGATCCGTTCATTCGTGAAAGAGTTATAAACAAACATCCATACATCGTCATAAATTTTCACGTTTAAAATATTAGTAGGATTTAGAAATAGAATACGCCGCACCGCCGTTACAAAAGATGGAACGTATACTTACATAAGCAAGTGTGAAGCTGATTGAAGAAGCTGACTGATTTTTTAATATTAGTTTCATGGAGAATTTTATTTAGTTTTAATGTTTAAGTATGTGCGTATGAGTATTTTGAAACCTACGTACGTAAAGTTGATTCTGCGATTTTAACTGTAATTTTTATTCCTTGATAAAATGACTGATATTTATTTTTTTAATTTGTTTTTTTTTACCATTTTAATACAACCAGTCTGTAATTATTTGTTAGGGCCAATAGGACTTAAAATATAATTAATAAATTATTCCCGTTCGGTACATCAACAATATTAGTGGGACGATCGGGAAAAAAATAACAGATGCCCGTTCGTCTCACGAGGGGGGCAAATTCGATGCGACGAACGGGAATACACGTTGTGATAAATTGATAAAACTTGATCCAAAATCCAAAGCTCGGCTTTTGCTAAGAACTATAAATGACACACAGCATTCTTGTAATTCATGAATACCCTGAGAATTCGATCGATCAAGCAACAATACAATCCGAGACATACGACATTCTGCCAAAACGACCTTCAACAAACAATCACATAATTTATATTCCGGGAAGGCAGTTCCGTAGTTAACGCAATTACAATGAATCCGCAAAACGTAGGTATTTAAGGAAACGTGATCAGTCGCCATATTGTATTAAACATACAGTGCGCGGCCGTAAATATGGGACATCAACGTTTAAGTTATGGTTTTCAAGTTGAGCGGTCGCTACTATTATTACGGCCGCAGTAACGGGAAACGCTGTTATGAAAAGAGTGGTAATAGGGTTTGACTTCACGGTGTCAAAAAAACGCTCTCTAGGAAAACACTCCAAATCACACTAATGTTAGAATGCGAAAGTTTGTGAGTGTGTTTGCGTGTGTGTGTTGGTATGTTTATCACTACTTCACGCTCAAACGGCACCAGATCTGGACAAAATTTGGCCCAAACGTAGTTTATGACCTGGATTAACACATAGGACTTTTTATTCTGGTAGTACGTTCCAATGGAATAATTTCCAAAATTTACGAAGGCCAAGGCGCTGGCAGCAACTAGTTCTTTGACGTTAGTTTCAGTGACGTCATTCGCAGTTAAATTGCTGACGCTATGTGGCGGCCACCGCTTTACTAGGAACCCGTAGCTTTAGAAACTTTCGGCTTTGTAGAACGTCGTATCTGACGCTCATACATATCTGTGTAACTACCTACTGAGAATTTCCGATTTGAAAATCCAATAACACTACCTGACCTGGAAATCGAACCCAGTATGAGAGGGGCATACATCTGTATGCCTCTCTCGTGTCGTCTCGTCTCGTCTAACTATGAAATTTTTATATTTACACTGAGTTACTTCAATAATATTAAAATATTCTCGGATATCCTCCTATTACTAAGTTCTTTCTAACTTGGACGTGTCTGCCAGGCTTCCGACTTCGGGTGAATATTAATTTGAAGTTTGCAGTCGAATAGTTTCACTTTGCACGCTCAGACGTAGAACTTTTGAATTCGTGCATTCAGTTTGAAGTGTATGCTGATGGATTAGAAATGGCATCAGCTGCAGGTACCTGATCTTATTATTTATCATAGTGAGTCTTTGTATAAAACGGATTATAAAATGACTCGCTTCTGCCCACGGCTTCGCCTGCGTGAGAGTCTGAAATTATCCCACGGGAGAACCGCATAAAAAGTATTTTAAGTCTTCTTCTTCTTTTCGTGTGGTTTCCGGTGTCAGACTTTTTTGTTTATGCTGCTCATGGGCCTCTGACTTAGCTTCACGTGCTGTTGAGAAATATCTCACAGACATGCTGGTTTCCTCACGATGTTTTCCTTAATCGATTTTTAAGCAAGTGAAAATGATCCAATACAAAAATCCAAACATGAATCCGTAGAAACAGAGATGCATGCATTGGGTTCGAACTCGAGACCTATGCCTTGACAGGTCTTATCTTAAGTGTTATTTGAGGTTATAATGTATCATTGTGTGCCTTTCATCCAAATCCGTTTAGGAGTTTTTGCGTGAAGTAAGTAACAAACATTCAAACACACACACACTCACAAACTTTCGCCTTTATAAAACTAGTGTGATTGATTACGTCACTGATTTCCTTTTCACCCACTTTTATTCAAATGCTTGCAAAACACTTCCTACATTTCATGCATTCCCAGTTCAATCTCATCAATATTAAAACCCAATTCTCTTTTCGAAATGAATTCCGATTTCAATAAAGGCCACTTGAACATAAAGAAGTCACTGAGTCACTCCTTCACAGATCTGTGTCCCTGGTACCTCCTGTTTAAACAGTTGGAAAGGTTCTAGTGTGAACGTCAAACGATCCGATGCGATGTCGAGATGGCTCTCAGCTGATTGAGCCTTGGGATAACAGGCGTGTAACAAGCTTAAGCTCCGAACATCGCTGCCGACTGTTTTATCCCCCCTCTACTGTGTCCTCTTGTGAAATTGACCTTAACTCCTCGTATGAGACGTTTTATTTGAGGATTACATCCAATTTTGGAGGGTTTTTGACGGAGTTAACTGTCATTAATTTAGGACTTATTTGATGACTCGCTTGTGCCATTGACTTCGCCCGCGTGTATGTAGGAAATAATCCTCCGGGAACCGTACCGGGATAACAAATTACCTATGTACAGAGGCCATCAAGGCACATCAAGTTACCACAATCTGCCAGATTTCTTTGATAGTATTTCAACTTTATTGCAAAGACATAAGGTTCATTTTTAATTGAGAAAATTTGATAGTTAGTGTTAGCTTGATGTGCTTGGCGTCAGTACTATTCCAGACATTCAGCATTCGTAAATTCTATCTCTGTGCCAAAGTTCATCTAGATCCGTTCAGTAATTTTTGCATAAAAGAGAAACAAACATCGATCCTATATCCTCACAAACTGAAAGAATCTCGACCAATAGGTAGGACCTTAACTTACAAAGTTTTAATAAAAACAAAAAAAAAAATTGACGGTAGTCAGTGATTTAGCGACAAAATATGATCAACACGTTCTATGAATTACGTAATTAGTGCAAATTAAGTAAAACGAGATTTTACACAATCAAGGAGATTTTACTGGATATCGCCTTGTGGTTCGTCAACTCTACACGTAGCCAGAGAGCTGGTCAAATTTAGGTCAAGGAATCAGCATCGCCATCCAACGTGGTAACGCTGCCAGCCTTTTCCCGCTGTCAGCGAAGAGAACAATATTTTTTATGACAAATGAGGTCTATCCCTTATATCAATCTGCCTAGCCTGTTCTCAACTATGTTGTGTTCGGCTTCCAGTCTAACCAGAAGCAGCTGAATACCAGCATTTTACATGGAGCGACTGCCTTTCTGACCTCCACAACCCAGTCAGTAACTGGGTAATACGATACCCATGGTAAGACTGGCTGTGAGACTTACGGGCTTCTCACTACCCATAACGACCCTCAGTTTGACAAGTTCCACGAATGACAGCCGGACCAACAACGGCTTAAAGTGCTTTCCGAGTCATGGAGGAGTCTCGATATGTAAAGATGGTCCCCATCCACGTACGGATCCCTGCGGCTGTCATTATTCAGCTATGAGTTCCTATATATATACATATTTATATGTCATAATATACATATTTTAGTTTTAGGTTGTATAATTATTGTAATTAAGCATTGTGTCTACTACGACTTATGGCCAAATTATTAACATCACAGAAACAATATATCACGCGAATGTATGTAGATTTGTAGGTGAAACTTTCGATTTATTGCGGATAATTATAATTAGGAAATTAAATTAAAACAGTTAATTACCCTTTGTTTTGATTTAATGTTGAAAGGATTTGCAGCTATTAATTAGATTTTGGTTGATTTCATTAATTATATTGTAATTCTATTCATACGACTACGTCGGGCTTAATTAATGTTGTATTAATTTTGTTTTGTATGTTAATTATACGATCTATAACTCTACGCTTGCTGTACAATTACATTCAAACTTTTTTCCGGTATATTTTGTTAATATAGAAAAGAATAAAATGTGATCGGTTTGAGGCTAATGAAATAATAAAATGACGAGTACTTACACGTACGTACGTATAAGTACTTTCTTTGTTGACCAAAGACCGAGTAAAAAGTCGGCCAGAGTGGTTTCGTACAGTATAAAAAAACAATACTTCAAATATAAAAAATAAACTTTTATAATATTATTCATAATTTAACTGTATTGCTCCGTACAAAAAAGAAATATACAATCTGCGAACCAACCAACCAACCGTCTATCTAATACTTAAGGTCCATGAGATATAGCCCGCTGACAGAGAGACGGACGACCAGCGAAGCCTTACTAATAGGGTTTCGTTTGATACCCTTCGGGTACGGAACCATAAAAAGGAAGCAAGATCCAGAAATGATGAAAAAGTTTGTTCGACAAAAACGAAACTGTGAATCTGATTCATAAAGTCAAAGCTGTATTTAAAAAAAAGTGTTTTGTTAGAAGTACCTTTCATATAGTTTCAAATGCATTTAGTAAAATCGGCCAAGTCCATGTCCATCACACACAATGAAGGGTTCCATAATTGGGAAATTTTTTACCAAGAACAAACTTACTTATGATGTGTTCTCATTCCGGTTGTATTGTAGTTGAAAATCATGTTATAATCATTTACATGCGTGACATTCCAACTGCAAATATAAGTTGGTCGACTATTACTCATATATTTGAAAAGCCTACTTAGCTGTGATAGTTTTCCTTTTAAGTTCGTTAAATGTATAATACTAAGTATTGTGATTTTTTTCCTAAGACGACCACGGGACATAGCCTGCGCTTTTCAGCGGCATTTCAGTGTTGTATCACCGCTCGGGTCCGCGTCGCAGATGCTCGCTGCTGAGGATCGCACTGGGGATATTAACGTCAGATTCTCCGCCAAGGGTGTGGCCAAGGTTATACAGAAGATGGTGAGAGGCAAATCCCCGGGTCACGATAGTCTGAGCATCGAGCATTTGAAGTACGCGGGTGTACACCTGCCAAGAGTCCTCGCACTATTGTTTAACTTGTGTGTTAGTCATAGTTACCTGCCTGATGACTTAATGCGGACAATTGTAGTGCCGATCGTTAAGGATAAGACGGGTGACTCATCGGATCTGTCGAATTACAGGCCGATCTCTCTTGCGACTGTCATAGCTAAGGTGCTGGATAGTTTGCTTGACCAACAATTGGAAAAGCACCTCCATTTGCAGGACGCTCAGTTTGGGTTCAGACCCGGTTTGTCTACTGAGAGTGCTATCCTCTGTCTCAAGCAAACTGTTCAGTACTACACGGTCAGAAACACACCAGTTTATGCATGTTATCTAGATCTTTCAAGGGCCTTTGATCTGGTGTGTTATGACAAGCTGTGGCAGAAGCTACAATGTGAAACAGATTTGCCAAGTGAGATTATATCCTTGTTTAGATTCTGGTACAGTAAGCAGCAGAATACTGTTAGATGGGCGGGTGCGCAGTCGGACGTGTACGGGTTGCAATGCGGAGTGAGGCAAGGGGGTTTATCCTCGCCTCGCCTTTTTAACCTGTACATGAACCGGCTGATCGGTGAGCTCAGCAGAACTAATATTGGATGTTCTATCGATGGGGTGTGTATGAACAACATTAGCTACGCCGACGATATGGTTTTGCTGAGCCCATCGATAGGTGCACTGCGAAAACTTTTGAGCATTTGTGAGTCATATGCGGAGGCTCATGGGCTCAAGTACAATGTTAAGAAGAGTGAACTTATGATCTTTAAAGCCGGTACCAAAAGCTACTCATCTGTACCACCAGTCACTCTGGGCGGCATTCCCTTAAACAGGGTGCAGCATTTCAAGTACTTGGGCCACTGGGTCTCTGACGACTTGTGTGACAATCGGGACATTGAGCGGGAGCGCAGGGCGCTGTCTGTACGGTGTAATATGTTGGCTCGCAGGTTTGCGCGTTGTACTAGACCTGTCAAGGTGACACTATTTAAGGCGTATTGTCAATCGTTTTACACGTGCAGCCTGTGGACCAACTTTACGCAGCGGGCATACAGCGCACTGCGCGTGCAGTACAACAACGCTTTTAGGATTCTGTTGGGCCTGCCGCGGTTTTGTAGTGCTTCGGGTATGTTTGCTGAGGCGCGGACGGATGATTTTTTCGCGATCATAAGGAAGCGGAGCGCCTCACTACTCTGTCGCCTACGAAGCAGCTCCAACGGCCTCCTGAAGGTGTTGTCCGAGCGGTGGGATTTACCACTATTACAGAGGTGGATGCAGCTTCATGCTAGCGCTTCTCCTCGTAGTTTTTAAGAATTATTTATTAATTGATTTTAAATTGTAAATTTGATTATATTGTGATGTATGTATGTAAATTATTGATTAATTAATTTTGTAATCGTAACTTTGATAATTTTTATTTTTAATTTTTATTATTGAATGTATTATTGTCAATATTATGGACTATGTCTGAATTTAAATAAAATAATAATAATAATAATAATAAAAACAGTTTAGCTTGAAGGGGGACATACAAGTGACTCTATCAAAAATTATCATTTTAAAGTCTAATATTTCAGAAACAGACCCTTTATCGAAAAATTATTTTTCACAAACCCGCAATATTTTTGAAAGACCCATCCAACAACACTCCACACCATGGGGTAGACGAGAAAAAAAACGGACATGGCGAAAATATAAGGGTTCCTTCTTGACTACGGTACCCTAAAAAGCCGTTATTTTGTCACTACAAATAGACACTTTTTCATTTATTTCTCACTCATTACACTTATATACACGTACCGAATGAATAAAATACACTAATAAACAAGCTGTAATACCGTCCAATCCTCAAAGACTAAGCTAATGAAAGGATAGCGGTTTCTTACAAAAAAAGTAAACACGAGAATTCTTCAATAGGCTAATCAGCTTAAAAGCAGTTCTCCAGCCTTTGACAGCAAACCTGAATGGGAGCCAAATGACATTAGAGTAAGTCCGTACAATACTTGTTTGTGCGAGGAGAAAATACTGTGTTGTGACGTAAGTATTTTTTCCTTTTTTTTGTGATTGGCATCTCGCTATTCAGCCTAGGTTTAATGCCTCAGTAAATTAAGGCCACCAGCCAGTGTTTAAGTTGTGACGTAGTCGCAACACTATGTATATTTTGTAAATGGAACGTGGTGCAAATAAACTTGAGTGGAGGGGAAAACAAAGATTTTGTGATTATGTTGGCAAACATGGGTTTGTAAACAAATGTCTGGACTGGAAGAGAGCTATTTGCTATTTTGTGTCTGTATTCAAGTGCCAATTTCACCAATGAAGCTGAACGCGATCTAGACCTGTATCACCACCAATGGTCTGTTATTTAATCCCGGAGACCTAATTGAAAAGTGCAAATGTCAAAACTGACTTAAATGCTATCGTAATATATGTCACTTTGCTAATTGCGCTTGTCAATTTAGTTTACGCGATAAAAAAAAAACAACTGTAGTGGTATTATTTCAATATTACTTCACTGTAAGCATGAGACGGAGCTATACAGGACGTATATCTCTATCTCTTCCTCAATGTTAAGTAATATTATGATTATAAGGCATCAGCTGGTCAGCCTCCTGCACATCTAAATCGAGTTTAAGACCTGCCAGTGTCAACATTCATCAGTAAATAATGACACTGACAGCCCTTACACGGGTTTATGTTCTGATCGCGTTTATTTTATTAGTGATATTCGCCGTAAGTATTTTTCTTAAGGATGTGTAAAGTTTCACGAAATATACAAAATTTTGAGATGGTCGATAATTTTCTACGAAATTGTTACAGTTTATTGTGAGCATAAATTAATATTTCCTTTCTAGAACGAGAAGACTGTCGTTTATTCTTGCTTCTAATTAATAAGAAGAATATAAAAGACTTGTCGCTAAAAGCAATTTCTTTCAGACGATCAATGGAGCAAGCTTTTAGCACTTCTTGGCAACTAAGAATATTACAACACTTAATACTTTTCAGTTTGAACGGATAGCCTTCACTCGTTTGTTGGTTTAAAAACAGTACTTTTTCCAAAAGATTCAATTTCTAAACTAATTGTGTATTTCATTAATAAAACTGAACACGATCAACACTTTTAAACCGAGTTTAAGGACTGTCAATTCAAATCTAATCAAAATTCGCATAGTGTGTAGGTACCGTACAATCAAGTTCTTATAAAAATATAGTGAGCCGGGTACAGTCACGAGGACCGATATGCAAACACCTATCAATTTTCGAAAGCGGTTTTTCTTGTAAAATAACTATTTCAACGACAAGATGCGACATGTACGGTAAACCTATGGATTCAAATATGCAATGTGTGTGAAAACATTAAATTTCATTTAATAACTAAGCAGAAAACCGCTAATGAAATTAGTAAACTGTATACTCATAGTTTTGCTCGTGACTGTACATTCTGCCTGAGTTTTGGCAAGCAAAAATTAACAAACTATGTCAGTGGGGCTTAGAAGTAAATTTATAAAATAGAAAAATAAACTATTTTAACAAATTCAGATTATGCACAAAAGTTTATTAATAATGACAATAATATGACGATAGCAATTTACAAATCTCGTTCAGTTTCATTGGTGAATTTCGCCCTAAATCATATTCAGTCCAAACCATTATAAAATTTCTCCACCAATAAACATGCTCCGCCATTTTTATTACCAACACCGACCCCGTTTTCGACCCAGAATACCAACTCTATGACTACTTCAGCAGGTACGTCTTTACTTTCCATTTATTTTCTGGACCGTTCCCACATTCATAGCTCTAACGTGGAATGGGTATCACAAAGAAACGTGACGTGGTTTCCTCAAAGTAGTGGAGTTTCTAGTGGCGCCCTCATGCGGAAAATGACTGGCAGTCTGCAAGCCCGGTTGCCATCGCACCGTCAACTTTTAATATTCTACCTTTTAGAAGATTTCTGCTTTCTTTTGTTATTTGAAACGGGCTTAGCTTTTTTTAGATGGAAGCGATTGTTTTTTGTTTTGTTTCTTTTTTTTTTTGAATGTGGAACATTGTAATAATCTTCGTGTGAATCTTTTTGTAGACGCCCGTTTTGCTTTGGTTTTGATGTTTTGAACGTAAAAGTTACGAAACTATTATCTACTGGAGCCATCGTCGCGACAAAAGTCCCGAGAGGATTCCATTCGACTATCATGGCTTTGAAATTATCGTGGGGAACAAAGAATAGTACTACTGACTATTTGAAACGGTCAAAAATAAAATATGAAACCGCATAGATAAAAGACCGCTCGTCTTAAAAACTTCCATCACCGCACAGAAATTAAATATTACGAGTAGGTAGGTATGCGAAGATTATTATAATTGTGAAATTGCATTCAATGCTAATAAGTATTCCATTTGATTCAAAAAAATTGTGACGTCACATTGTTATATTTAATACAAATCACGTGCAAATTCCGCGTTTTAATAATTCATAAAAAGTAACGTTATTGACTACCCTTTCAAATACCCAATTAGTTAGATAGGTACACGATAGTTACAAAACATGCAATTTCAATCTGCCTAGCCTTTTCCCAACTATGTTGGGGTCAGCTTCCAGTCTAACCGGATGCAGCTGAATACCAGTATTTTGCATAGAGCGATTGCCTATCTGACCTCCACAACCCAATAACTGGTTAATACGATACCCCTTGGTAAGACTGGCTGTCAGATTTTCGGGCTTCTGACGACCCGTAAAGACTGTCTAAGATGCACGAATGGCAGCCGGGACCGACGGTTTAACGTGCTTTCCGAGGCACGGAGGAGTCGCGGTATGTAAAGATAGTCACCCATCCACGACCAAACCCGGCAAGTGTAGCTTAACCTGATGGACCGAACTGAGCGGCTGTTATTATTAAGCCACGACGAACGAACATGCAATTTCTAATTTCGAATTTCAATTTGGTTGGTGGTTTCATAAGTGACTTAGTAACATGAAAATCCTTCTTCGCCGACATAAGCCCATATTAAGCGGCTATACATATTAACTTCCTAACTGTATATATCAATTTGCACAGCATCCTACTCGTCCATTATCTCGTAATGTTCTCCGCATTATTGGTACACAAGATATTGAAAGGGTAACCTGATACTATTACACCGCTGTAAGTAAACATGTTATTGTTTGAGGTAGAATAATTTTAGGGACACAAATAAGGTCGTAAGCATAAACGGACATGCCGAGCAAGCATTTATTGGAAATTGGGACACGTTAGAAGAGTCGATGACGGTTTTTTTTTCGAACCCAAAGGGTATGAAAGGACGGGTTATTATAAACTCGCCATAATGAAAATTTGCCACAAGTAAAAATTATAGTAAACTCGCCACAGTCTTATCTGTCTCTCGAAAACTTGCCACAGCTTTAAAAGTACCGATAGCAAACGAAGTAGTAGTGTTTCATGGCCATGGCCACATGGCCCATGGATTTTTTGATACAGTTTTCTTCTTTTTCTTTATTCGGAAACTACATTACTTTTTACTAAACAATAATGTTGGACGAATATCGTTTTACTGTCGGTACATCCAAAAAAAGTTTGACCTACCTGTGACGAGTATACTATGCCTGTTGTGAATTATTTTGTCACTGTGGCAAGTTAACCAATATTTTTAGATGTGGTGAATTTTTGTTGTGGTGAGTTTACAATAACCCAAAAGGACCCTATTACTAAGACTACGCTGTCCGTCCGTCTGCCGTCCGTCCGTCTGTCAGCAGACTGTATCTTATCTTCTTCTTTTCCCGTGGTTAGTGACTAACCTGGTGTCAGAGTTTTCACATGCTGTTGAGAAATATCTCTCAGACATGCTGGTTTCTTCACGATGTTTTCCTTCACCGATTTATAACAAAGTGATAATTATACTGTATCTCATGAACCGTGATAGTTAGACAGTTGTTTTTCACAGACGATGTATTTCTGTTGCCGCTATTACAACAAATACAAAAAACAGAATTAAATAAATATTTTAGGGGACTCCCATACACAAACGTGTTTTTTTTGCCGTTTTCATACGGAACCGTTCGTGCACGAGTCCGATTCGCACATGGCCGGTTTTTATAAAGAACGAACGAGGTCGCTGGTAGTAGGTAATGTAAACTAAACTTTAACGTGCTGAAAATAATGTTGTGACTTTGTACAGTCAGAACAATTATTTTAGCAGGTAGCAGAGGCGTTGCAAGATCAGTTTTCTTTTTGTTCCTCCTTTTCATATCGACAGTATTCAGCGTAGTGAAATGGCAATACTTGGAAAAGAGAGTTTTTATTTCGTAATATTATCTCTCTTACAATATTTAATACAACAATTTACACAAACCTAAATACAACAACCTAAAACTAAAAATTATATCTATTATGTACAAGTGGTAAAAAAGCCTATTTGGAATTCGGAATTCGGCCTTCCCTCTTCTTTTGCGGGTAATCTGAAGCCCGAAAGTCTGACAGAAGGGGTGGCAATATTACCCAGCTGCTGACTGGGTTGTGGAGGTCAGATAGGCAGTCGCTCAATGTAAAATACATACATTCTGCTGCATCCGGTTAGACTGGAAACCGACCCCAACATAGTTGGGAAAAGGCTAGGCAGATTGATTGATTAGGTACAAGGAAAAATTGTCGATATTAGTCCATAGTAGGTATATTGCAAAAGTATCAAAACCGTTTACGTAGCCGACAATGTACACGGTTTTGATACTTTTGTGACGAACCTCAGACGACCCGATTCTTTTGTCCCTCTCTCATCTTCAACACTTATTACGACGGGAACTTAGTGGAACGGAAATTTTGCAGAAAGGTGTTTTCAAGAAAATATTAAAATACCTTTGAAATGGTTGCCACAACGTGTATACAATTGACGTGAGTAAATTTCTTTCATACAAAAGCTCTGACATAACGAGGTAGGTAGACTTTTAACAGGATTTCGTTACAATAATTGAGTTTGAAAGTTTGAATTGTCTGTGTTTACGACAATTTAAGTAGGAATATGGTGTGTTGTGACAGGTACTTATTAACTTTGTCAACTTTTCTGTTTACTTACTGAATTTGTTACGTTAAAATGTCGCTTACATTTCTTTGACAATGGCAGTCTAATTTTAAAGGAGGTAGGCATGTTTTTAGGGATCCGTATCTACGTCCGAATGAAATTGCGGAACCTATATAACTGACGACCCATAGCGATGACTCTTATTTTTGTTTAATATAGAAATATAAAAAAAAACGTTTTTCTTATTGTATTGAGTGAGACATTAAGCAAAGGGTTTATTCGTTAAAAATAAATACGTAGTTTTAAATTTATCTGTGAAAAACTATGAAAATTTAGGTAAGTAAAGTACCTACTTACTTAATCCTTATTTCCGAAAATGCTACCGAGATATTTTTTTAATTTTGAATTTTTCTTACTTTAGGCAGGAAAACCAACAATACGTGTTAAATAAGCATGGTGAATATTTCAATATTGTGTGAACAAACTTACATCTGCAGTTGGAATGTATGGGTGAATAGGCTTTTAAACTACATTATTCTTGGGATAAATTCATCCCTATAGCGGAACACAACATTGTGCATAGTCCGACACACTTTTGGCGATTTTAACAGTTCTTATTTCTTACTATAATCCACTTAAGAATACGTCTGTTTTTGGTGAATAATAAAAAGTGATTTTCTATTCGCTAGCCCCATTCGAAGCTATTTCATTATTATGCAAGATAAAACACAAACGATAAAACATATTTGTCTCTGTGACACATATTATTTATTGCTCTACGCAATACGAGACAATGCGGACTTACCCCGCTTAGTGTTTAGGTTGTATCGGCCAAGGGACGGGAAGCAGTGACGTCACTCCGCGCATCCGCCGGCCATGCCGCACCGCGCCAAAGCCGCGGACATTCCAACTGTCCGCCACAAATAAATTGTATTGTCAGACCCTGAACAACTGTGCTGTACGACCTTTTAGAACGTATTGTACAGTGTTCTGTTCTACGGGTTATATGACCTTTTGGAATGGGCTGATTCATTTGTCGCTATTTGTCTAGCAGGCTCACTGAAATGGGAGGCACTGAAACGGGTTCGGGTAACGGTTTTTATTTTTGCTATTAATTTGGATGCCAGTCGTTATGTCAAAGAAGAATAGTGAGCGTGTGAGAGTATATTTGTGTGTGGCAACACTAATTAAAAAATTATAGACATAATAATAATATAATAATATCCTTGGACATTTCACACAACGCCATATCGTCCCAAGCTAAGCAACCTAATGCTTGTGTTATGGTAACGAGATGGCTGATAAACTACTTGTATACATTTTTTTTTTTTTTGTAAATACATACATATTATAGATAGAATACATAGCGGGTCATACTGCAGCAAGCCATATTAAATTAAGAGTTTTACAAGTCGACTAGGTAGGTAGGGTAGAAGCGTAGCCTGAAGGCTCCTACAAAGAGGTGCAACGCGAATTAATTAATTAATTGTATTACTAGAGGGTAATAAAATTTCTATAAAGTTTTCATAGACATTGTTCTACTAGAGTCGTGTCGCGCTGCCACATTGTGCCGATCTGTAAGACTTAAGGGTGCCTTTCCAGAGATGTGCTATTCAGCTATGCTGCGAGGATGTGAAAGCCAAGTTACGAAAGCATGTGACCGTTTCCACTGATGCAAAGCTATGTAGCGGGCTAGAAAGTTGCGCCGCCGCGAGGTAGCTGTGCGAGGAAGATGCGCAGCTCGAGCAGTCTTTCGATGACAAACGCGCGCTTACTGTAGGTACTCTGCTCTTGCATCCATCCATATAAAAAATATTATTTAAGGTATTTATTGTAAACGTGCAATTTTTTATAAATAAACAAATTATTATTATTATTTATGGCTTAGCAGAACCAAAGGCTTACAGTGAAAACATGACGCGAGGAAAAGTAACAATTGATAATTATACTGCGTGTAACCGAAAGGGTATATACATACAAAAGGATATGCTACAGACCACCAAACTGAACAACTTTTACTATGGGACCAACTCCGAAATCGTGAAAAAATAATCAGCTGTTCCCTACATTTCGACAAGACACGTGACCCAAAATGTATAGAACATCTGATTTTTTTTTGCGATTTCGGAGTAGGTCCCATAGTAAAAGTTGTTCAGTTTGGTGGTCTGTAGCATATGTATATACCCTTTCCGTTACGCCCTGAATATGTAGAAATGTATTTATATTGCGATCATGCAACGAACGAACCCGATGGCCAATTATCGTTTTTATTTATGTGAAAAGAGGCCTTAGCTCTCCTGCAGTAGCTGCTCAAAATTTTTACCAAGCTAGAAAGATCTGTGGTCCCTGTAAATGCACTTTGGTAATAAGATCTCGGAGTAAATTGCGCTGTAGAGTAATAAGGTCGCCGCTGCAATTCATTGAGCGAGATGAGAAGCCTTGGGCTGAATTAAAAGACATTATTTTGTTACTTACGTTGGCGTAGCTTGTTATAGGGTTACTAGGTTTGAAGATTTTATTTTTATATTTTTTAAACCGTTCTTGAGGTAGCTGCGCGGTGCGGGAGGCGAAGTTGTCGCCAGTTGACCAATCAGTGAGCTCCCGCATCGCGCGGCAACGTTTTTTTTTTTTGGTATTGGCATTTCGCATTTCCACCGTAGGGTTGTCTACTGCTTAACCGGGCTTGCCTGTGGATGCCACAATGAAATTGTAGCCTCTGCCAGGGCTTAATAAAAACGTACAAACTAAGCAACTACACGCTCAGGGGGTGCCTCCTGTGGGGTACGGACCTCGGCATAGGGCGTCGCTGGGGGAGGACAAGAAGGGGCAGGCTGGATCGAGCGTATTTAAGAATACAGGCTCAGCGGCAACACGGGCTAGCTCGAGCAAGGGTCGGGGCGGGGATGAACAGGGACGTCGCGACGGGCCTCGACGGCGAGGACGGAAGGACAGCAATCGGTGCCTGTAGGGTCCTAACGGTTTGCGCAGCAACCTCATAAATGGTCTTTGATAAGCGTTCGGGCCATAGTAATAAGCTGGTCTGATAAAGCAGTTATCTTGAGCAAAGCACACAAACGCTTGAACCTTAAAAAAAGCAAGCTTGGGTTCGAAATATTTCCAGAGTAGTTTTTATAAAAAGAAATGAATAAGGGTCTGTCAGTAGCCGTGCTGCTGGACGCATGTATTCTTTAAAATTAATATGATTAAATAGTTGATACCCCGTGTGTTTCTGTTTTTAGGATAGAAATCCCTACAACATGACATAGCACACTACACAAGCTCTACCTCTAAGAGCTCCCTAATTGAATGCCCCTCAGGTCTTCTCCAACCGAAAAAGAAAAGTAGTCTAAGGTTGTTTGTTGGTCTAAAACTAGCTCTGAAGGGACAGAAATGATTTTGGTAACGTCACTTTAATCTTTACGTTTGAGAAACCTGCCACGTCGCCATCACGACATTCAAAGTAAATAAAACCTGTATATTTTTACAGTGTTTATATCGTGTGTATTTCAATATGCATGCAAAATATCGTGGTGTCTCGACGCCAAGCCAATATAGCTTAAATTATATCTGACATGTTGGCTACGAGGCTACCCGTAAATTCATTGGTATACAGTCACATGCAAAAACTTGCATAAACTTGGTAGAATTCAAGTTTCCTCACAGACGTTTCTCGATTCGAATGAATGTATGAGTGAATATCATACGATATACACTTACTAGTATTTATTTTAATTTAATAACATGATACACTAGGGCCGTGTGGTCCGAGTGCTCATCGAGTATTTCAGGATATCTCCCAGCGGTTGGTCGACTCTACACGTGACCAGAGGGCTGGTCAATTATTAGGCCAAAGAATCAGCATTGCCATCCAACGTGACAACGCTGCCAGCCTTTTGGGCACATTTCCCACTGACAGCGATGGGGATAATTTTTTTGACGCCCTATGAGCTCTTCTCCTTTTTTACATTTGATATATGTTTTAGTTTTAGGTTGTATATATTAATTATTGTTTTAGCATGTCATAACATGATTGATTGAAATATTTCAAAGCAAGAGGAAATTCGTATTCCTGAAAAATTTCACTCTTATGAAGTATATCATGCATATCGATCCACTAGATGCTGCCCGCGGCTCTGCCCGCGTTAATATTGAAAAATGATCATACAAACAGTTCCACCCCCTATTACACCATAACACCCCTTTACGGCGTTAATCATTAACGACATGGAAAAGAAGAAAGACGGCGGGGAGGTCCTACATTTTTTTTTGCTGTCGTTTCCTACTCATAATCTAACATTGTGCCAAATTTAATCTTTGTAAGTACAATAGTTTTTAATATTTCGTGAATATATGAATGAGTGACCTTTCGCTCTTGTATACAATAATATAGATTTTACCATTCTGCGATTCCTTACATTTTCTTTCTTATGTTTATGTGTGTGAAATGAAGCATGGCTATTAGATATTTATGAACGGGTCGAATACAATGACTTGCAAAAAATAGACGCTACAAAAACGTTCAATAAAAGTGTATAAAGCAAAGAAAGTAGCAAAGAAAAGAGCTCGTGGCTAATTAATAACAGTCGCACGGATTGATTCATCAGGTTAAGCTACGCTTGCCGGGGTTGGTCCGTGGATGGGTGACCATTTCAACATATCGAGACCCCTCTGTGCCTTGGAAAGCACGTTAAGCCGTTGGTCCCGGCTGTCTATCGTGCATTATATTATTACTGTCGTTACGAGTCGTCAGAAGCTCGAAAATCTGACAGCCAGTCTTACCAAGGGGTATCGTATTGCCCAGTTACTGGGTTGTGGAGGTCAGATAGGCAGTCGCTCCATGTAAAATACTGGTATTCAGCTGCATCCGGTTAGACTGGAAGCCGACGCCAACATAGTTGGGAAAAGGCTAGGCAGATTGAATGTCAGAAAAGAAAGTATTCTCATTTTATTGTCCGGGCAAAAGTATCATTATTACAACTGCTAACGTATTGCAAATTACTTTAAAACCCCCCTCAACTCTATTTATCGATTTTCTACCTTTTTTACACCCAGTATTAATTCTCCTCTCATGAACTGCGGCTCTGTTGTCACGTCATTCATAGTCTCTGTAAACACGCTACTCGTCACGAGTGTTAGTTTACATTAAGCTTTGATCCTCTATCACTGACAACTTGAGTAGTCTGTGGCTGTAGCTGTGAGGTTGAGCCTAGTTATGATAGCCTGAGGCTATAACGTGTAAGAGTACGCAAGGCTTTCGTTTGTGTATGAATGTAAGCAATGCTAAAAGGGAAATAGGAAAATTTTCATTCAACGCGTTATTCCAGTCATTCTTCTAAACACGTTTTCCGTTGGCACCTAGGTAGGTATTTATGTTTTAACTAGCTGGCCCGACAGACGTTGTTCTTTCTTAACTACGATACCTGCCCTACCTACCCTACCTACCTACCCTACCTACCCTACCTACCCTACCTACCCTACCTACCCTACCTACCCTACCAACCCTACCTATCCTACCTATCCTACCTACCCTACCTACCCTACCTACCCTACCTACCCTACCTACCCTACCTACCCTACCTACCCTACCTACCCTACCTACCCTACCTACCCTACCTACCCTACCTACCCTACCTACCCTACCTACCCTACCTACCCTACCTACCCTACCTACCCTACCTACCCTACCTACCTACCCTACCTACCCTACCTACCCTAACTAACTACCCCACCTACCTACCCTACCTACCTACTACTTCCCCGACCTACCTACCCTACCTACTCTACCTACCTACCTAATCGCTTAGGGGTATGAAAAATAGATAATAGCCGATTCTCAGACCTACTGAATATGCATAATTATAACATTTTGATAAAAATCGGTCAAGCCGTTTCGAAGGAAAATAGTTACTAACATTATGACATGAGAATTTTATATATAAGATTAAATACTGTTTGGCTTGCGTTGTACTCAGTATTCATTTCAATTTAACAATGATAGTTGCTAAAGTAATAAAACATGGATTACATTTATTTTGTGCTATCAACCCATTGTTCTCATTCCTACTTCGCTAGCATTCTCTTTATCTCGTTGCAGCATTGTTGCAGAGAATACAGAAACACATAAATTAAACGCCAACTCGTCTCGTCAGCCGTCTCTACAAACACGTCACACGTTTACTTGTCACGTTTGCTCTGTTTGTTACGTCTCTATGTAGAGACAAGAATTTGTAATCTGTGCTATATTAGATAGAGATTAAAGATACATATATCAACATCAGTCGAGTCATTTTATAAAAAAAAAATTGAATGCCGCCAAAATAATAATGCATAGTCTAAAATGCAAGCGCGTCGCTATCCGGATAGTGCATCTATCATCTATGACGTCAGTAATGTCACGTCACTCATTGTCAACTCAACTTCAAACACGTCATCGTGTTTGAAGTTGAGTTGCTTTGCTCTATGAAATATTACGGATACATGAGTTGGTTAACAACTTTTGTCCTTGTCTATGGGCCCAGCACGCGCGAGTTGACGTACGTCAAACGTTTTTAAAACTGGAAATATTCGTTTCACGCACAATTTTTAATAGTTTGAAGACTTTATTCGTATCTATGGGTTAGTTGTTCTTATCGCATTTTTTTTCCAACATAAAACAAAAAATGCTGCATCCAGTTAGACTGGACGCTGACCTCAACATAGTTGGGAAAATGCTATCTAGATTGATTGATTTATATTTTTTTTTTAAAAGACATCCTAAGGTAAGGTCTACCTTCTTTCTATTCTATATTTTTCCCTTCCTACTTCTTCCGTTATTGAAGGTAGCTGTTTTACTTAAAGAACGTCTCATCCAGTAAGTAGTCCTTTCATCCGTAAAAGGTCCCCTATGGGACGCGATTGACCTCTGCCGTACACATCTTTATTGGGACAAGTCCTTTGCAAGACGATGGCTGCCATTCAACTTAGTTGTGGATATTGGGAACTGTCAATATAAGTATCTATGGTATGAAAGTAAGTCAGCCTTTTTGCGTTGATTATGTAAAAAGATTGGCGCAAACTGAAAGTTTTTACTGAGAATTGAAATTTGTAAACATATTTTGCACTTAGATAAATTTATTTTAGGAGGGTAGCAGATGGCGTACTTTAGTTTTTACCTTCTTCTTATCGTGTGGTTAGTGACTAAACTGGTGTCAGAGTTTTTATGCTGCCCATGGGCCTCTGACTTAGCTTCACATGCTGTTGAGAAATATCTCTCAGACATGCTGGTTTCCTCAAGATGTTTGCCTGAACTAGTTTTTAAGAAAGTGATAATTTATACAATATGCACATGAATCTGTAAATTCAGAGGTGCGTGTCTTGGGTTCGAACTCGAGACCTATGACTTGGCAATCCGACGGTCACACCACTAGGCTATCACTGTTAGTAGTTTCTACCTGCCCCCATAGGACGAAAGCGTGAATTTATGTATGTATGTAATAGCGGAAGAGAAGTTAGAGTGATATACATAATAACTAACAAAAATTTAATTTACAAATTAATTCTTGTAGACGTCAATTATCTTTTTAAAGCTAATCTTTACAAAGACACAGCAGCGTTATAAAATAAAATTATACTCGCAAAGAACTGATCAACATCAAAAACACGCCGTGACGTAAAAACCACTACGTCAGCAAAATTTTATGACTCACGTCACGTCAACCTTTTCCATATTTTTTTAAAACCCCACGTCAGACTTCAGCGTCAGGTCATACGGTTGACACAGTTACTGCGGGTGGTTGCTGAATATTTTATCTATGGTGCCAGTTCACTTTGTCATACCACCTTCACCTGAAAGCCTAGAATTGTCGCCGATACTATAAATAAGTGTTTAGACCTTCAGCTTGTCTATGTGTGTGTGTACTAGGAATTGGACGTTGTTTTTGCTAATAACGAGGATAATGTTTAAGTGGATTTTCTTTTTACAACAACTAAGAAATGGCGGATACTGAAAAAAAAACGCGAATATTAACATGATAAATCATGAAATGACAAAATTGATCTGTGTATTGTCGTCAAAATGATACCTGAAGGCGTCGAAAATTGGGTACAGTGGACCCCCGATAATCCGGCCCCTGTCTAATCCGGCGCCCCCTGTAATCCGACATGACTTTGAATATGTATTACATATGTATTTGACAATCTTCGCTAATGTAGATCACGCAGGTTTGAACTCGTACGCGCCACCGCTATGTAATTTGTCGGATTACAAGGTACTCTTTTGTAAAAAAATCCGGACTATAGGGGGTCTCTATAATCCGACAAATTCGATCGTCCGACACTGCCCTGCATAATGTTTGTCGGATTACCGGAGGTCCACTGTATTTGAAAGGGTAGTCAATAACGTTACTTTTTATGAATTGTCGAAACGCGGAATTTGTACGTGATTTGTATGAAATATAAAAATGTGACGACACAGATTTTTAGAATCAAATGGAATACTTATTAGTTTACAATTTACAAATTATATCCGTGCATAATTTTTAATTTCTGTATGGTATGGTATTTTGTTTATAATTTATATATGAAACTTCAAAAATTGTAAAGCACCTAAATATCTTTTAAAAAGTCAACGTATACCATTATAAAAACTGAGATCAAAAATTAGCCAATAGTTGTCCACGGTTACAACTTTGTCGTAGCAACTCCAACATTTCCAACTAAAAACTAGATTTTCAACTTGTCCCATAAAACCTCAGATCAAACTCCACTCGAAGTTTTAACTAAAACTAAAAAAAAACTCGCAGCAGTTGAATCTAACTTTGAGCTTTGATTAAACAAACTTCTGTACATCACATACAAAAGGCAAGCAATCAATTTGCACAGGTTATTCTAACCCTTATCTTTACGCAGTTGAGGTCATAATTGCGTGGACAAAAGTTGCATCTAGGTTGAAACTGTTAGGCCTATTTCAACTTGTGAATAGATTTTCAAACGTCGTTTTGTGTTGAGTTGGGAACTGGTTAACATTTAACGTAGTTAAAATTAACCGTGTGTTTGTCACTCTATGTGTTAGTTTAGTTGAGTTCCGGTGACAAATGTGGAACATGTGACTCTATTGTTTGAAATTTCAGTTGATTAAACTTGTTGTTAGAGAGAAAGTTATTTAGAGCTGCCAATTAACGTGGAAATAGAGATATTCAGGGTGTCGAAGAAACAGATTATTTACACAAAGCTAAGCGCTTGCCTGGATACAAACCCACGACCTACAATTCGTTAGTCAGGTATCTGTGAGCCACCACTGTTCCAGTGCAACAGTCTCAATATTTCAATGCAATAATGAAACTGACAGCTCTTAATCGTGGTTTAATTGTGCTGATCGTGTTCAGTTTTATTGGTGAAATTCGCTTCAAGTATGTTTGCTTAGTAGACTTCTGAGTTCTGACCCCAATTCCTAGGTATTGACTTACAAATCTAGACATGAAAACCCGAGGTTAATAACCTTTATTGAAGGTAATCAAGGAGGTATAAGACTTACATAACTTTTATGCGTTTACATAATGACATTAAAGGAAATATATACTACTCTTCCCATATAAGCTAACTAACGGCTGCCCGCGGCTCCGCCTGCATCAATGTTGGAAATTATCCAAAGGGGACACACGCCCGGGATGAAAAGTGTATAGACCTAATTTCATGACTGTAGGTCAAAGGGAACTAACTACCTTATAAGTAGGTTTTGATTTACCTTCGAAGTAACAAAATATGTCTCATTAAAATAATAAAAAAAATCATTCAATCCACCCCTTATTTCATCCCTTTACGAGGTGAGTTTTCTAAAATCCTTTCTTAGCTGACGTCTTCTACCAAAATCGACCTCCATTCTAAATTTCATCTTCGTAGGTCTATTCGTTTTTGACATTTCGTGTTACATCAGTGAGTTACTGAATATATGAATGAGTGACCTACTATCTCTTTTATAATACACATAGATAGATCTAAATAGACACAGCTGTATTTAATCTAAATAACAGATGCATAACAAACTCCGCGCCAAAATGAAAAACAGTTGTGCCAAACAACAAAAAAAAAACTAGAAATTGAATTTGGAACCATAAACAAATCATCCATTCCCGATACTTTTTTGACTGAATGTATATAGATGACACTAGATAAACCATTTACGAACGAGCTACTAAAAACATCTCGAAAATTACACATAATTACGTAGTAGATTAAAGTATCCACTCCAGAAATTCCTTTAGCATAAAAATAACCACAAAAAAATGCTGGCCATCCATTCGTTTCACGACAAAGGGGTAGCTAAGCCCTGTCAGTCGTCTATCTCATTAATCATTCCCTTTCGCAAATCCTTTTAGTTGACGTCGACCTTTCATAACTGAGGATCGGAATAAGCGGCTTACAATACGCTTGACATTGTTGTTTGTATGTTGTTAATAACTCCTAACGGTTTGGACTGAAGGGTTGGATCGTGAGAAGTCGAGTCAGAGCGAGCTTACTGTGCGTAGATACAATATGATGAAGAGGGTATGGGATATCAGCGAGTAGAAAAAGTCATACAGTCAAATTGCATTCCATTAAACGTAGTAAGAGTTTTGAGGATTATAGAGCAGAGGTAGACCATAGAGCAGTGATGGCCCAGAGAGCAGTCGCGGCCTAGTGCTAGCGGCTGTGACTTACGTGTTGTACAGACGCCAGCACATCAAGCTATCCCTAACTGTCAAATTTTTTCAGTTAAAAATGAACCTTATGTCTTTGCAATAAAGTTGAAATACTATCAAAGAAATTTGACAGATTGTGGTAACTTGATGTGCTGGCCTCTGTACGTCACGGGTTCGAACTCTATGCTTTACTTGATGTAGATAATTTCATCACCTCTGCTCTCAAAACGGTCAAAGAAAACGTCGTGAGGAAATCGGCATGTCTAGAAATAAAGTTCAAAGACATGCATGTGACGTCTACTAAACCGCACTGGGCCCGCGTGGTGGAATATGGCCCTCTGCTTCTAGGACATGGTTGGTTTGGCATGCCAATTTAGCATATCCTAGAAGCAAAAGTTCAAAGACGTACATGTGACGTCTACTAACCGGCACTGGGCCCGCATGGTGGATTAGGGGCCTCTCCCTCTCACAATTTTACACGGAATAACTATGAAGACTGAGGTCTTTTGCTGATTATTTGATGCGAAATAGCCACAAAATAATCGGAATTCAGGTCTTCATTATAGTCCACGGAAGACAGACGCACCAACGCGTGAGAACGGAACCAACACGTAGTTCAATTAATCAAGTTATATTAAGATTATGCATTGTTTGTATCGGGACTCTCATCCAAAATGTAACCATCATATCTGTATTATTACCACATTATTGGCCAATAAATGATTTCTATTCTATTCTATGCTAGAGTCTGGCATAAGGCCTCTTCTCCACCTATCTTTCTTTTGCTGTGCCCGACAGGCTCCATGATTGTTTCTTTTGGCTAATATTTACCACCTAAGTCTACATTGTGGAATGCAATAAAGAATTGAGTATTGATGAAGAGCATTATTTTCATAACAGGCATTTTCTTGACTTTTCCACACCGCCTTAGAGGGGCCTTAGAGACTTTTCCACCGCCCTTAGAGAGGGCCCAGGCACTCACCTGATTTAGACAACTTAAAGACATTGTTGTACCTGACACACTACAACAGAATTTCCAATGAGCCTCATTAACTCCGGCCTACTTGATCGCTGACACCAAAACAAACTGAATCAAGTTCAACGACTGACCTAACACCACCTTGTCTTAATAGCCCAAAAATACAACCAACTTTTATAATAACCTAAAACTATTTCAATGTTCGACACCGATTCCTTGCCTATGATTCATGTTTCATTCACATAATGGGAGTCACTGGGCTCGTATGTTATGTTTTTACAAAACATTGATTATATTGCAATTACCTACGTACAGGTGTCATTGAGTTTTAATGCGATCGCTTTTTGTTTATTGTCGTGACTTTTGTCTTTGCAATGCTGTTTGATTACAATTAAGTGCTGCAGCTGTGATAGCCTAGTGGTGTGACCGTTGGACTGCCAAGTCATAGGTCTCGAGTTCGAACCCAAAGCCTCTGATTTTACGGATTTATGTGCGTATTGTATAATTATCACTTGCTTAAAATCGGTGAAGAAAAACATCGTGAGGAAACCAGCATGTCTGAGAGATATTTCTCAACAGCATGTGAAGCTAAGCCCATGGTCAGCTTAAAAACTCTGACACCAAGTTAGTCACTAACCACACGAAAAGAAGAAGACATTTAAGAGCTGTTTATTGGTATTGTATGGGATGTTTTAGTAGTTCCAGTATCTGACCATCAGTGGCAGCAATCAGTGGACAGCTACCGTTGGTCGTCGGTCCATTTGCACCTATTTACAAGGAGGCAATCTACAAGGAGATTGCAATCAATCAAAATCACGCAACAGACTAACCTATTTGCTTAAGATCTCTGTTCTAGTATTCCGTCTGTTCAGAACAGGTTTGTCGTTTTTTTTTTAATTTCAAATATTACGAAGTCAATTGCCAGCACATATTTATAAGATGGGCAAAATATGAAATAGTTTGTATAAAATAAAAGAATATAATTATTATATAATACACACATCAAAAGTGTCTAGGGATCAAGCATTTTTATGCGGATTTCTTGAGATTGAGATGTGGCTTTGTAATAAATTTATGATTTTATAAATTTATATGGATCCTTTTTGGTGCATTTCATAATTTGAAACAGGAACTGTCAATCAAATTCGAGTAAAAGATGAAAATCAGCTGTCAATATTTTCCCTATAAAAACATACAACGCATTGAAGACATTATTAGTGCTACTGTTTCCCTACTACTGATTAAAACCAACGTTATTATGGAGCGGCGACGTCATTTAAGCAGGGAAGAAATGCTCAGAGCCGTGGGAATGATAGAAGCTGGTTCCCGGCAACGTACTGTGGCTTTAGCTCTGAATACAAGTCAGAGTGTTATCAGTCGACTTTGGACACGTTACCGAAGCACTGGTACCGTGGCTGAGCGCCATGAAGGACGGTATCGCTGCACCACACGGAGACAAGACCGATACATTCAAATCTTAACTCGAAGAGCTCCAACAATAACCGCCATGATGTTAGCCGTGAGGCTTCATCACTCTTCAGGGAACTTAATTAGCGACCAAACAGTCAGAAACCGCTTGCATGAAGTGAACCTTCATTCCCGAAGACCGCTACGGGTACCACCTATAGCAATGCACAATCGTAGGATTCGATATCAATGGGCTCTTGAACACAGAAATTGGGCAGAAGAACAATGGCGTTTCGTGTGCTTTTCTGATGAGTCTCGTTTTGGTATGAGACCGGATACAAGACGTATACGACACTGGAGAACCCCTGGACGCCAACAGCGATTAAAATCCTGCCAGGAAGTCCATCCTTATAGTGGTGGAACCATCATGGTATGGGCGGGTATTTGGATCGGCGGAAGAACTGAGTTGATTTGGATCAGAGGCAACCTCAACGCTCAAATTTATGCTGAGACGATTGTATCTGACGTCATCGTTCCTCTACAAGTGCAAATCGGTCCCTTATTTCAGTTAATGCATGATAATGCACGACCGCACACCGCAAGAGTTGTAAGACAGACTCTCGCCGCAGCTAACATCAATGTCCTGCCCTGGCCTGCTCAGTCGCCAGACTTGAACCCGATTGAGCATGCATGGGATATGCTACAGAGAAGAGCTCTGCCGAATATGGAGGGTATCCAGTTGCAAGAAGACCTTTTTTTGTTGTTGCAACGAACATGGGCGGCCATTCCACAGCGTGATTTGGATGAACTCATTTTGAGTATGCCAAACCGATGTTCTTGTGTTGTTAGTGTTCGCGGTAGAAACACGGATTATTAATTGTTTAAGTTACCCAATAAAATTTTAAAGAAAACTGTTATTTCAGTCTTTTTTTCGAACTTTAATGTTAGTGGTTCAAATGTCAAAAATCCCTTTATTAGGAAAATGGCAAATTTCTTTATTAATGCAAAGGTGACTTGGTTTATCGTTACTGTGACAAACGAAAACACTTTATTTGATGAATCCTAAAAGAAAATTTAAATTAATATCAATCAAGAGAAAAGTTATTGCAAAAATATATGTTGATCCCTAGACACTTTTGATGTGTGTATATTATATGTTTTATTTATTTTTCTTAGGTTTTAAAATCCAATTTTAATGTTTTTCAATTAACCATTTTATGAATCTTTTCCGTTTCAAAATATAATAAATCTTTTTAAAATATCATCAACACTGGGTAGGCTTTTTTTAGGCAAGAGTCTTCAATACTTAAAGCCCGAAAATCTGACAGCCAGTCTTACCAAGGGGTATCGTATTACCCAGTTACTGGTTTGTGGAGGTCAGATAGGCAGTCGCTCCATGTAAAATACTGGTATTCAGCTGCATCCGGTTAGACTGGAAGCCGACCCCAACATATTTGGGAAAAGGCTAGGCAGAGGCAGAGCCAGAGGCAGTCTTCAATACTTAGTCCACACACTAACATACAAGTTGTCTAGATTATGTGGTTTAGACAACCATTGCATTGCAGTGGCCAAGTTATCAAGTAACAAAGGACAGTATTTGCGGTTGTCGCAAATAATATTCAATGTTACTTGAGAATTCTACTTGCCTATGCTATGCAGTGTGTTAAGTTAAACGAGGGATATACTTTCAGGGGGTACTAGACTCATGAAAACTAAACTAGAATTTGTCGATAAAACTGTTTTCCTAGGGATCACGCTCGACTCAAGGCTACAATGGGGTCCTCATTTAACATCTCTTTCAGGACGGCTAAGTTCTGCAGCATATGCTGTCAGAAAGATTCGTCAATATACTGATGTAGATACCGCGAGGCTAGTCTATTTTAGTTATTTTCATAGTATCATGTCTTACGGTATTTTACTTTGGGGCCGAGCTGCAGACGTCGACTCAATTTTTATTCTGCAGAAAAGAGCTATCAGAGCCATATATAATCTCCGTAGGCGCGATTCTCTAAGAGAACGGTTTAAGGTTATTAACATCATGACTGTACCTTGTCAATATATCTATGAAAACATCATGTACGTAAGGAAAAATCTGCATCTTTTTAGTAAAAGAGGTGAAAGACACAATTATTTCACTAGAAATAGGGACCAAATAGTTCAGCCAGGTTTCAGGCTGGCAAAAGTAGATTCATCTTTCATGGGGTTCTGTTTAAAATGTTACAATAAAATACCTCCCCACATTATTGAACTTAACGAATCAAAATTTAAATCCTGTATAAAACGCACACTATGCAGCCAAGCGTATTATAAATTGGGAGATTACATTGCTGACAAAAATGCTTGGGTCAATGCTAGTCCAGCTCCACAAGGGCGCACCAACTAATTGCTAAAAACTGTTGGAGCTGCGGAAGAGAAGAACAAAAAAACTATCTTTGCATTGTATAAATTCAATCTCTTAATATTGTATAATTGCTTAGCACATATGTGAGTACTATGTACCTACTATAAAGCGACCATTTACTGGGTACGTCTTTCATTGACTTGAATGTGCCCTGGCGGCTGAGAGTATGCCATGCTCACTTTAATGTCTCGCTGATGGTGGCGTGTGTGTTGGATCATTTAGCTCCCTTCAAAATGGTTGAGCTGAATGGTGCTAATATATGCGTCATGTTCGTGAACGGGCGCTGTCAGTAGGGACTGGTCATCTCTTAGCGGCTAGGGCTTGTTTTAATTTAATTTTTGAATAGTTTTTACATAATATATATCGGATGCTTTTAACGTTCTGCATCGTTCTCACATGTATAATATTAATATGAACTATGTAACCAATATTTTGTAACCATATTTTGTTTAAAAGAGTGTCCATGGAGTTTCTTGCCCGTTCTTCTCCATAGGTACCTACTGCTTTGGAATGGGCATCTAGCTTCATCTCTCTGACTGACCGACACCTTGACAATTCAAAAGTGCCTGTAATTGGTTTATTTGAAATAAATACTTTGAGTTTGAGTTTGAGTTTGAAAATGTACAACTTCGACTATGGAACCATACCTGAAATCTTGAAAAAAAACAGCTGTTCAGTACATTTATGTTCGCACAATTCGTCAAAATATATGGGACAGCTGATGGAAAAGGAGCTCGTGACTAAGTTATAACAGCCGCATAGCTAGATCCCATTGGGTTAAGCTACGCTTGCCGGGGTTGGCCGTGGATGGGTGACCGTCCTTACATACCGAGACTCCTCCGTGCCTCAGAAAGCACGTTGATCCGTTGGTCCCGACTGTTATTTGTACATCTTTGACAGTCGTTACGGGTCGTCAGAAGCCAGGCAATCTGACAGCCAGTCTTCCCCAGGGGTATCGTATTACCCAGTTACTGGGTTATGGGGGTCAGATAGGCAGTCGCTCCAAAGAAAATACAAAAAAAAAAACAAACAAGATACAAAAAACACAAAACAAACAAAATGAAACAAATGTAAAATACTGGTATTCAGCTGCATCCGGTTAGACTGGAAGCCGACCCCAATTAGTTGTGAAAAGGCTAGGCAAATTGATTGTATGGAACAGCTGATATTTTTTTTTCATATTTCAAAGTTGGTTCCATGGACAAAGTTGTTGATTTCCATGAGTACTATACAACCTGAAAGTATCTCCCTCGTTTAACCTAACACACTGTATCTGTACTCAGATGACGCTCACAGACTTTTATACTACATCGATGTATGCATGAGCATCGTATGAGAAGCCTGCTTTACCCAACAGCAAACATTCAAATAGCAAATCCGCATAGGTAAGCTTTTCTTTCTTTTCGTGTGGTTAGTGACTATCCTGGTGTCAGAGTTTTTATGCTGCCCATGGGCCTCTGACTTAGCTTCACATGCTGTTGAGAAATATCTCTTAGGCATGCCGGTTTTAAGCGGGATTGTCCGAAAGGGTTTCCGCTACCCCGGACCATTAAGGGCTAAGGAAGGAACATGAATAGGTTTTAGTCAGTAACAGTCTGACACTCTCCGTCCACTCCACCCAGAGCAGGAGGAGTCATTTGATGATTTCCAACGCAAAAAAAAGCACTCCGGTTTCCTCACGATGTTTCGTTGTTTAAGCAAGTGATAATTACACAATACGCACATGAATCCGAAAAGTCAGAAATGCGTGTCTCGGGTTCGAACTCAAAACCTATGACTTGGCAGTCCGACGCTCACACCACTAGGCTATCACTGCCTCGGTAAGTAGAATTCACTTTATATTCAACTTTGAACACTAAGATTTTTTTATTTGTTTGAAGAATCTGATTCTTTAGCCTTGACAATAGCAATTGTTAGAAATAGGTCAATCTAATACAGCGCAGGTACGCTTGATTCAGATCCAAAACAATAACCTCGCGGTAAGAATAGAATAGATGATGTATAATAGTTATTTTTTGGCAAATATTTGTCACTGTATCATCTGTCTAGCTTTTGCCCAACTATGTTGGGGTCAGCGTCCAGTCTAACCGGATGCAGCTGAATACCAGTATTTTACATGGAGCGACTGCCTATCTGACCTCCACAACCAAGTACCTGGGTATTACGATACCCATTGGTAAGATTGGCTGTCAGACTTTCGGGCTTTTGACAACCCATAACGAATGTCAAAGATCCATTAATGACAGCCGGGACCAACGGCTTAACGTGCTTTCTGAGGCACGGAGGTGTCTCGATAATTATGTAAAGTTGGCCAAGCGTAGCTTTTTTTTTTTTTTTTTAAGGCTGGGAAATCATCCAATGACTGCTCCCGCTCTGGGTGGAGCGGAAGGGAGTGTCAGACTCTTACTGACTAAAACCCATCCATGTTCCTTCCGTAGCCCTTTATGTTCCGGGGTAGCGGTAACCCTTTCGGACAATCCCGCTTACCCGGCAGGCTTGGCCCTGAGGGGCCCCTTCATATGCTCATGACATCTCTTTGAGGCGCGCGTGGAACATATACGCGCCGTACGGCACGGGTCTGGTGCTGATCGGACGGTGAGTCACCCATTACTCACCGTCCGCAGGCCCGCGCCTACGGCGGCCGGGAGTCGTCACGTGGCTCCCGACGCCCGGAGCGTCTCCCGCGGCGGCTGGGACGGGAGGACCTTTCTCTCTCCCATCCCGCCACCTCCTTCGCGAGCATAACTTTTTCGCAGAAGGAGGTGACTGCCTCCCACTCCCTCTCGCCCCGGACCATGGCTTGCACCAGGGCCGGGCGCGAGAGGTCGCCGCCGCCGATCGCCTCTACGAGGACACGGCGGTGCTCCGCCCAAGCGGGGCAGGTTTGCACCGTGTGCTCTACCGTGTCCTCTGGGCGATCCTCGCAGTGGTGACACCCGGGCGTTTCCTCCCGCCTGATGATGTGCAGGAACCTCCCGAAACATCCATGTCCGGTGAGGACCTGCGTCAGGCGGAAGGTGAGGGCGCCGTGACGCCTCTCTAGCCACTCCTCAAAGAGGGGCCTTACCGCCACTATCGTGGCGTGCCCGGCCAAGCGTAGCTTAAGCTGACGATCGATCCGTGCGGCTGTTATAACTTAGCCATGAGCTCCAGTTACTGTATGATTTTGTTAATCAGTAGTGCATTAATTAAAACTGATAACAAGAGATAGCTCTAAGTACGGTCCAAACTTTGTAGAAACTAGGTAATCCACACCACATTGAGAAACTTCTGTTATAATTAGGATTGGCTTGATTATAGACTTTAGCGAAGAACGTTATTTAATCGATTTTGATCTTTCTGTTCCTATGAAGATTGGAATGAATTTGTATCCAGCAAACAAAAGTCAGAATGTTCGTGACGATGATCTATCTTTCTTTTGCGTGTAGTTAGTGACAAACCTGGTGTCAGAGCTTATAAGCTGCCCATGGCCCTCTGACTTGGCTTCAGATGCTGTCGAGATATGTCTCTTAGGCATGCCACTACTTGAGAACTTAGCTGAAGAGTTTCCTTGTGTAAAGATTTGAACTTTTGCTGTTTAAAACTTATGGTTTGACTATGGATCGTTAAAAAGGAAACGTCTTTGATGATCAGCAAATGAACTGGGTATGCAAAACGCTGTTTAAACAATTGTTGTACCAATTATTTTATTTTAGAAACATTGTTTAAGGAAGTGAAAGTGACACCGGTTACTGAAAAGTTGTGTGGAAATAGATTGTCAGACAACCGATTTGCAAAGGAATTACGAAAATGTTGTCAGGAAGGTTTGAGTATGAATGTGGATAGCTATACAAGTAGAGGTAGACAAAAGTAACGATGGATGGGATTGTGTGGAAGATGACATGCTAGAAGTATGGAAGAAAAAACATGTTGTGCCGACGCCAAATACATTTGGGTAAGGGGAATGACGATAAGCGGGATTGTCCGAAAGGATTCATCCAATGATGAAATCATCAAATGACTTCTCCCGCTCTGGGTGGACCGCTACCCCGGAACATAATGGGCTAAGGAAGGAATATGGATGGATTTTTGTCAGTAAGAGACTGACACTCCCTTGCGCTTCACCCAGAGCGGGAAAAGTCATATGATGATTTCCCACCTTCAAAAAAAAGGGGGAAAGATGATGTATAAGAACAAATAAGAACACGAATTTAGCGGCAGCTAAAATAGCCAATAAGAGGTCTTTAACGGTCATATAAACACCTAAAAGCAATCCATTTGGCTACCTGTAACCGAATTCTAACTTTCATAGTCGCGGTAGTCGGCGTACCGATCGCACGAGTACACAGCGTTGCTAACTACTTAATTATTTTACTTAAACGGCCGCTGGCAGTGTTTCTCAAACTTTCCATCAAAGTCAGTCGTAATGTTTACCTGTAAACGTTGTGATGTTGAAGCGAGGGATGGTGCTACGTGTGTTGCCTGTAAGGCGAAATTCGACTTTCCCTGTGCCGGGATAACGGAGGCTGGTTGGAGGAAACTTGGCGAGCGTAAATCGACATGGAAATGTCAAAGCTGCAAGGCTACCCCGGTTGCCAGTCCTCAAACTGGTTGTTTGAAGGCATTACCAGCGAACTCGGAGTCCATTATGATTGAGCTTCAACGTCTGTCAGCTAAAATGGAAGCATTGCCTGCGTTGATTGAGAGTGTGAAGGCTATCCAGAGTGAGTTGGCGGAATTAAAAACCATACGGCAAGAGGTTTCTGAATTGAAATCGTCCTTTGAGTCCTACGGTCAGGAAATAAAAGCTTTGGCAAGCAAAGTGTCCGTTCTGGAGGATGAAATCGAGACAATGAAGAACACCAAAGAAGTGATAATCAATCTGCAGGATAGAATTGCCCAGCTGGAGAATCGGCAGTCTGAGACTGAACAGAGGTCACGCATGAACAATATTGAGATCAAAGGAGTGCCAATGTCCGAGGATGAAGACCTGTTCGCAATAATGGCCAAGATTGGTAAAGCGATTGATTTTCACGTACAGAAGGAACAGATTAACTACATAGCAAGGGTGCCGACACGTAATGATAAACTAAATAAGAACATTATTTGCTCTATACACAACAGCTACCTTAAGAACGATTTTATAGCGGCGTCGAGGAAATTTAAAAGGCTTAATGCTGGAGATCTGGGCTTACAGGGCAATAACAGGGTGTACATCAACGACCACTTAACACTGGAAAATAAACTCCTACTTAATAGAACCAAAGCTCAAGCCAAAGAGCGTGGCTTTGAACATGTGTGGGTTCGTGGATGCAAAATACTTGTAAGAAAAAACACCACGTCTCCAAAACACTGCATCAAAACAGAGCAAGATTTAAAAAAGTTTGTTTTTTAATTATAACGTGTGATCTTACCTGCGAATTGTTCGCTCTTTTCGAAAAAGTTGGTTTGATTGATATTGTGGACACGTTATTGTCAATAGTGAACTCGGTTGACTTAAGTTTGAGTAACATAGATACGTATTTTTTGCACGCATTCCATTCTCGCCAGCCTTTTGTTCTCTTATCGCTTGGTGTCGTCGATTCATTTAACTCATTATGCTTTGTTTATTGTCATTTTATACACTATGTGTGTGCGGTTAGAGGTGAGATCTGCTTACACTTGAAATTTCTTACGCATACCCTATACAATTTTAAAACAGAATACTTCTGCACTTTGAATACGATTTCTTACACTTATTCTATCGAATCAGATTTTTTTAATATAGTTTTTGCTTTATTTTGCCACCGCTTGCTACTTGAGCCGACTTTTATTGCCTATAGGTTTTACTTGGCACTATGTCTAAGTGTACCTTTTATCTTGTCAATTATTTATCTGGTGTTGCTTTTCAATCATTATGGCACCTATTAGTATTTACTATCAAAATGTTCGAGGGCTGCGGACGAAAACATCTGTTTTCTACAGAAATGTTTCTATGAATTCATTTGATGTCATTTGTCTGACGGAAACATGGCTTATCGATGGTATATCCGATAGCGAGTTGTTCGATGATAGATATTTTGTATGGAGGCGAGATCGAAGTTACTCGCAAACAAATCAAGTTATGGGTGGGGGGGTTTTAATAGCCGTACGTCGAGAACTAGTAGCCGATGTCCGCAACGAATGGTGCTCATCTGCCGAGGATCTGTGGGTTACGTTAACTTTACACCAAAAGAAACCAAAAGTAACCTATAAAATACATGTATGTGTTGTGTATATATGTAGCCAGCAATCTGGCAATTCTTTAATGATACAACTTAATAATTTTTCTAGTAATTTGGCTGATATTATTCTTAAACATCCCGCAGATAAGTTTTTAGTACTCGGTGATTTTAACCAACCGAATATTGACTGGCACGCTACGGCGGACGGTGATCATCTGTGTCCTGGCAACTTGCATGGTCCCATTCAAACCAGTTTTTGTGATACTCTCACCGCTTGCAATTTAATACAGTACAGCTCGTATCGCAATGTCAACAATAGGATTCTTGACCTCGTCTTGTCTAACAGTGAAGTAGCTGTCACTTGCAGCCTGGATCCCCTAGTTCGCGAGGACTCGCATCATAAGGCACTCTGCATCTCTGCCGACTTCGTTCAACTTCATCAGCTGCATTCTCGGCCTCGAGTTAAGTTCCTGTATGCTAAGGCGAATTATGACGCCATAGTTGAAGAAATTAAGGCAATTGATTGGGCATTAGAGCTGAATTGTAGGCCTTTTGAAGAAGCTGTTGAATTTTTTTATGACACTATCTACTTGCTTCGTAATACACATATTCCAACTAAAACTATCGCGCCAAGGGGCAAGTATCCTCCTTGGTACAAAAGTCCTCTTATTAAAATAATTAAAGAAAAGTCAAAATTTCATTCAAAATTTAAAACCTATGGAAATATCTCGGACTATCAATCTTTTGTTACCTTACGTCAACGGGCTAAAGATCTGGAGAAGGAAATGTTTGATGACTATATAGCCAAGATTGAATTAGCAATTTCTAAAAATCCTAGGGCTTTTTGGCAATATGTTAAATCAAAACGACAAACCGACGGTTACCCATCAATATTAAAATTTGGTGAAATGTCATCTGGTCACGGGGGGGAAATCTGTAATATGTTTGGCGACTATTTCTTTTCAAATTTCCAAGAGCGACGCGACGCAAATGAATTCTTAGCCTCTGCGAGAATTGATCAGTCTACTGGTCTCTTATCAGACATCTGCTCTATTGATGTGCGGGAGGAGGAGGTATTTCGCTTGCTCAAGCAAGTAGATATTAACAAATCCGCTGGTCCGGATGATATTTCACCGATTTTTATAACCAGATGTGCCGGATGTCTATCCATTCCACTGACATTATTATTTAAACGGTCATTCGACATGGGAGTGGTGCCTGCAATCTGGAAGTCAGCGTATATAACGCCGATTCATAAAAAAGGACCTAAGGACAATGTCGAAAACTATAGACCGATCTCCAAACTTTGCGTGTTCGCTAAAGTTATGGAAAAAATCGTACACGTACAGCTTTCTGCTTCGCTTAAATTAAGTTTCTCCGGTCACCAACATGGATTTTTAAAAGGTCGCTCCACTACATCCAATCTTGTGGTCTGTAGTGACTATCTTTCGGAGCATATGTCCAGGAGGTCTCAGGTCGACGTTATATACACTGACTACAGCAAATGTTTTGATCGAATAGATCATGCGCTTCTTATGCGTAAATTGCTAGGGATTGGTGTGAGGGGCAGCTTGTACAGATGGTTTGTATCATATGTTGAAAATCGATGTCAGACTGTAGTCCTCAATGGTTATGCCTCGAGAGCGATGTACATTCCGTCTGGGGTGCCCCAAGGATCCTTATTAGGACCTCTTTTATTCAATATTTTTGTAAATGACATCACCTCTTGTTTCCTAAATTCAAAAATTTTATTATACGCGGATGACATGAAAATCCTTAGTCAAGTGTCAACCATTGAGGATGCTCAACTATTACAGGAGGATTTGGACCGGTTCCATGATTATTGCGATCGGAATAGGTTGGATTTAAATATTTCAAAATGTTATGTGTGTACGTTTACTCGTAAGCCAAACCCTATTAGGTATGATTACAAATTATCGAATACCTCAATTGCCAGAGTGAACATCATCAAGGATCTTGGGGTAATTTTTGACTCAAAGCTTTTGTTTGATGCGCACATTGACAATATAGTCAACAAGGCTTCTAAAGCGTTGGGTTTTATTTTTAGGGTCTCCTCTGAGTTTAAGAATGTCAAAACCATGAAAATTCTGTACTGTGCTTTTGTCCGTAGCCATCTCGAATATGCATCTCAAGTTTGGAATCCAAATTACAATGTTTATATTAATCGCCTTGAAGGTATACAAAGGCGATTTTTAAGGTACATTCAATATCGTTCAAATACTTATCTTCCTGACTATGCTAGTCGGTGTAAGAAATTTCATATTCTTCCTCTGCACGAGCGAAGAAAAATTGCAGATCTTGCTCTCCTACTTAGTATAATGAACGGGTCTACTGACGTCCCTGAGCTGGTGGCCAAGATTGGACTTCGTGTGCCGTCTGTGTTTCTTCGGAGACCTCATCTCCTTCATGTACCTATTGTGAAAACTGTCTATAGGCAAAATACATTTATCCTAAGAGCATGTCGAATGTTCAATATGGTGTGCCGGGATGTTGAGCTTGATTTATTCACAAATAGTGTCCAGAAGTTAAAAAAAAATTTAAATAACTTTTTCTTTGAAGTGTAACTTTGTTGTGGGATTTATCTTATCATTGTTTATTCTCTTCAGTTATCTCTATGTTTAACTCTCGCGCTGTCTGTACCGTTTTGTCTGTCTGACACATAAGTTTATATAAGTGGAAACTTGTAATTGGCCTTCTTCTACATGTTACTTCTGACTACACGAATGTATTAGCTGTAAGTTTTCTTAAAATTAATAAAATAAAATAAAATAAATAACACCAAATAAATTGACGCGTTCCCGCGTAATAATGCCAAGGTAAGCCATACTTAAGACGAATATAGCTTCCATAAGCATGTGATTATTGGCAACACCGAAGTTCTTATCTGGAAACGGATTGTAATCGACACCACGCACTTCATAAATCACTATCGTATATAGCTAACCTACTCGTCTTTTTTTAAGGATGGTAAATCATCTAATGACTCCTCCCGCCCTCTCGCTGTAGGTGGAGCGGAAGGGAGTGTCAGACTCTTTCTGAAGAAACCCATTTATGTTGCTTCCTTAGCGCTGTGTGTTCCAGGGTAGCGGTAATCCTTTCGGACAATCCCGCTGACCTTTCAACATGAATGATGTTACCTAATTACCTATATTTTGTAACCATATTCTGAGTTAAAAGAGTGTCCATGGAGTTTTTTGCCCGTTCTTCTCCATAGGTACCTACTGCTTTGTAATGGGTAACTAGCTTCATCTTTCTGACTGACCGACACCTTGATTAGTCAAAAGTGCCTGTAATTTGTTTATTTGCAATAAATGCTCTGAGTTTCAGTTTCACCAACCTATGCGTTTTAGGGCCAATTTCACCAACAAAATTGATCGCGATCAGCACATTTAAATTGCGTTCAACAGCTCTCAGTCTCAATATTCCATAAGAATGACCACAGTAAACATTATCATTATAATCTGCCTAGCCTTTACCTCACCGTTGAGGTCGGTTTGGAGTCAAACCCGATGTATCTGAATATCAGTATTCAATGTAGTGACTGCCTATCTGGCCTCCATAAACCAATTACGGGGTAGTACGATATTCTATAGTAAGACTGGTTGTCAGACTTTCGACCTCCTGACGACCCGTAAAGACTGTCAAAGATCCACGAATGACAGCCAGGACCAACGACTTAACGTACTTTCTGAGGCACAGAGGTAGTACAGAGTATGTAAAGATGGTCACCCATGCATGGGCCAACCGCGGCAGGCGCAGCTTAACCCGATCGACCCGTGCGGCTTTGATAACTTAGCCACGAGCTACTCATGGTGTTAAACACCATTTACGGAATTAATACAAAAATCACGATTACTCGTAGCGTTTGCTATTGGAAATAAGAACTTATTGCATGGAATGTGTCCGGAACGAATACTTAGTGCAATAACAGTATCACAAGTGTTCAACAGCTGATTTTCTCTATCCACGGTGAGTTCAAGTGACCGCATCACTTTTGGATCGTTCAGTACCAGTTTTTTTTTTTGTGAAGTGATTATATGTTAACATAAGTAAGTTTAGAAAAGATTTTGTAAATGGAAGTGTGGAGACGCTACGGCAGACCACGGAGCTTTAGCGGGATTATCCGAAAGGGTTACCGATGCCTCGGAACATAAAGGGATAGGGAAGGAACATGGATGGGTTTTAGTCAGTAAGAGTCTGACACTCCCTTCTCTTCCACCCAGAACGGGAGGTGTTTGATGATTAACCATCCTTAAGAAAAAAACACAGAGCTGTCGGGACAACTGGAATAAAACGAAAGATGATTGGGACAGACTGGTCCTCGAACATTTTGGAATTTAAGAGAAAAGCGCAACTGAAAATATGATGAAGAAACAATCTGACAGAAATCTATAGTCGATTATATAGTGCATAGAATCAAGTTCTTCCAACTGAACAGACAGCTGTGCTGCTGAGGAGTTTGTTGCGCCACTTCTTCTTCCCAACTAAAGCACTAGGAAGTGGTCAAGGGCGGGCGTTTTGGAGACTGTTGACAAATTTTGACGTTCAAAAAGTGCTATTCTTCAGCCTGAATAGCAAATGACTTTTACAGCACAAATTAATTAGCAAATCTTCCATTCATCTTGTTGTTGCAGAGGGAGTTATAAAACTAGATTGATAGTTCGATTTGATCCCTAGACATCGAGTTTTTGTTAGACAGTTTTATGACGCCGGCCGTTCAGGGTCAAATTATTCCCCGGCAAATATCTGGCTTTCGATTTCCGAAGACCTATTCCGTTACTGACGAGTTTAAGATTATTGCTGAAAATCTCTATCAAACCCTTTGCCTTTCGAAGGTGACAGTAATGACAGTTATGTCAAGTGGATCCTTTTTACATAATCGCCCTTTTCTGTCTAACCAGCCAGTCATCTTTATTGTTCTTCTTTTGTCTATTCTTATTCCACCTCGTAATATGCTTGGATAACCGCTCCGCCGCGCCGAAACGATATTACAGATTTCATAAACAGTTTACGACTCTTTGATTGCCATGCTGTTTATGAGTCATAATTTTATTCTTGTGTATGAGCACGTTCTGCAACATTATTACACCCAGTAGCCAAGCCATTACTCTACCAATTTACAGCTGGACATCCCCACAATTTCATTGTTAATACAGCTCCAACGTTTATCGTATCAAATCTCTGCAGGTATGAAAAAACCTTCAACGGAATGTGGCAGCAATTTTCTGAATGGTTTCACCTAAGCTGAGTCACGCGAACATTTCGCTACAATATGTGGTGACTACATACGTGTGTACTTGCCATTATCAAGGGCAAGCTCCGACCTTAAACCAAGAACTCACCTTATCAAAACAACGGTATTTTTAACAGTCAATCACGTCTATACTAAAGGAAGACACTACGGGCAGCTAACATTACCGCAACACTCACAGTAACAGCCAAATTGACAGGTTAAGACAGCACACAAGGTTTTAACACTTCAGGACATTATTTTTATTGATGAAAATGGTATTCGGCGTCCGCTAAGGGTCCGTGGGCGACCGGCAGGCGAGCGCGCTAGCCGGCGCGCCGCCTTACTTTAACTGAAATACGCGCTCGCGAACTGTTTTTTGCGCAGGCGTAGTACAACGCAGGATCGGCCGAAATTCACCCTTACACACCTCTATGGAACGGTTAAACCACCTTTTTCCCAGCAAGGAGAAACGCACTTTATATTTATAGCAAAAAGTTGCATTTAGATTGGTCAGAAATTCGCCGTTGTTTCGTTCTGAATAGGTAGTTGCGTGTGCCGCACTGCACACGATGGTAATTAAATATGTGTTTGACAATAGTATCGAGGCTCCGGCGGCTGTGCTCTCCTGATGACGTCAATGGTCCAAACGCTCATTTGGAGAGCGTTCACGTAGAAACCGTTTTGCGAGAGTTTGCGAGCGACACGCGCGAAGCAACTGAGCGAAAAAAATGACAGTGATTTGCATTTGTAATTGGAATAAGCTTTTTCAATTTAAATATCGAACTTTTATTTCTTTTAACTGTTTTACGCATAGATATAATAAAGAAGGTTTTACGGTTTTATTGCGATATGGAATTCGACGAATCAGCAAGTTATTTATAAGTCATTAATCAATTGCCTAAGGTGAATTACGCTATCCGTTATCGATAGGGTTCCGTAGCAGTTGGTCACAAGCACTACTAATTAATAAGAATCAGTTAGCCTTGTTATTTATTAATATTACCTAACCGGTAACCTATTAATATCTAAGTTGAAAGTTCTTGAACTCATTAACAAAGCATTAAACCGAAAATAAAACTATTGGTATTTCTTTTTCTTTCTGCTCCTTTTTCCATAGACAGGTACCCTATTTATACGTCCGCCCAAAAGTTGCATAAGTCACTAGTGGCCAATTCCACCAATGAAACTGAACGCGATCAGCACATATAAACAACGTTAAACAGCTATCTATGTCAATATTCCCTAATTATTTTTATGGCAGTGACTGTGGTTGCCAAGACACGTACCTTTGAACTTTCGGCTTAATGTGCGTATTGTAAAATTATCACTTGCTTAAATAAACGGTGATGGAAAACATTGTGAAGAAATGCCTAAGATATATTTCTCAACGGCATGTGAAGCTAAGTCAGAGGCCCATGGGCAGCATAAAAACTTTGACACCAGGTACCTACTAATTTGGTGTCAAAGTTACTTCTTTCTTTTTCGTGTGGTTAGTGACTACATTAACTACACGAAAAGAAAGAAGTGGTTGAACGTGGATTAAATGTGCTGATTGCTTTCAGTTTCATTGGTGGAATTCACCCTAAAAATGCGTCGTAGATAGATATAGTCCAGCCAATTTCGCAGCGTTACTCAGCGGACTACAGATGTGAGTGTAAACAAAGAGGTTCCTATGCGAGCCTGATGTATTCTGACTGTACTGCTATGACGTAAGCTTAGCTAACTGCGACTAACAAGCCTCTTAGACTGTTTGTGTACTAGCACTGGTACTCTAAATTAGAGATATATGTGCTGGTCAGTAAAGGTACTACAGTACTGTGGGACTTAAAGGAAACCCTCAACTACGAGCTTCCAGAGCTGGCTAAGTAACTATTTTAGGGGACGCAGTCACAGAACCGGCTAAGTGCGGGTCGGAATCGCGCACGTAGGGTTTTGGACAGACGCCAGCACATCAAGCTATCCCTAACTGTCAAATGTTCTCAATTAAAAATGAACTTTATGTCTTTGCAATAAAGTTGAAATACTATCAAAGAAATTTGACAGTTTGTGGTAACTTGATGTGCTGGCCTCTGTACCATCATTACCTACATAGTATAAAGCAAAGTCGCTTCTCGAGTCCTAATTTCTGTATGTATGCTTTGATCTTTAAAACTACACAACGGATTTTGATGCAGTTTTGTTTTTAATAGATAGGTAGAGTGATTTAAGAGGAAGGTCCATGTGAATAATTTGTCGACATATTATGCGGGCGAAGCCGCGGGCGGAAGCTAGTTATCTATAAAAGCGGAAAAAAATCATGTCTGCTGTATGGGAGCCCCACTTAAATATTTATTTTGTTCTATTTTTTAGTATTTGTTGTTATATAGTGGCAATAAAAATACGTCATACTGTGAAAATTTCATCGCGTCAGCACGGTTCATAAGATACAGCCTGGTGACAGACGGACGAACGGAAGGACAGCGCAGTCTTAGTAATAGGGTCTCGTTTTACCCTTTGGGTAAAGAACCCTAAAAAACCCTAAGGGTGGGAAACCATCAAATAACCCCTCTCACTCTATAGAGCGTGATACTCGGATGAGCGGAAGGGAGTGTCAGACTCTTACTGACTAAAACCCATCCATGTTCCTTCCTTAGCCCTTTATGTTCCAGGGTAGCTGTAACCCTTTCGGACAATCCAGCTTACCCGGCAGGCTACGGCCCTAACGGGCCCCTTCATATGTTGACATGTCTTTGGGGCGCGCGTGAGCTACCCATTACTCACCGCCCGCAGGCCCGTGCAACACTGGCCTTAAATGATTTTTAAATGCGCTGATCGCGTTCAGCTTCATTGGTAAAGTGGCAGTAAAACTAACTGACAAACTTTCAGCGTCATCATTAAGTCACCTATACCTACACTAATTAACATATAAGAGTTCTGACGTGTCTCCGCTGCCCTTTGAATCATCGATGCCCCCTCAACTTTGCTGACATTTACCCGCAAATGTTACGTTTGTTTGTAAGTGCTACCCACATTAAAATATTCCAGCTACGAGGGGACTTTTGTAAACTGAGTTTTTTCAGATAAACTCAATAAAGTTTATTGTAAACATGCTGTACAGAAGTTGGAATAAGATTAAAAGTTTCTGCAAATCTAAATTATTTCATCATCTGCCTGCCTTTTCCAGGGTCGGCTTCCAGTCTAAGCGGATGCTACTGGATACCAGTATTTTACATGGAGCGACTGCCTAACTGACCTCCGCAACCCAGTAACTGGGCAATACGATACCCTTTTGGTAAGACTGACTGTCAGTTTTTCGGGCTTCTGACGACGCGTAAGGACTGTCAAAGATGCAAAAATGACAACCGGGACCAAAGGCTTAACGTGCTTTCCGAGGCACGGAGGAGTCTCGGTATGTAAAGATGGTCACCCATCCACAACCAACTCCAGCAAGCGCAACTTAACCTGGTGGATCGACCTGTGCGGCTGTTAGTACTTAGCCACGAGCTCCTCAAAACTAAATTAATTAACTACCTATATTACAATTCAATAAGTAAAGACGCTAGCACATCAAGCTCTCCCTAACTGTCAAATTTTCCAAATTATAACCGAACCTTATGCTTCACTACATAGTATAAAACAAAGTCGCAATTTTGTCTGTTTGTTTGTCTGTATGCTTAAATCTTTAAAACTTCGCAACGGATTTTGATGCGGTTTTTTTTAATAGATAAAGTGATTCAAGAAGAAGGTTTATATGTATAATTTGTCGACATATTTTGCGGGCGAAGCCGCGGGCGGAAGCTAGTTGGTAATAAAGTTAAAAAACTATCAAAGAAATTTGACAGATTGGGGTAGCTTGATGTGCTGGCGATTATTATGTCGTCTGTAGATTATTATGTCTCATTTTTCAAAAAAAAAAAATTGTTCAAATCATTAAAAGAGGATATGTTATTATTGTTTATTGTTACCTATTGTAGCTTTCGAATTATATTATTTGATAAAACTATTATTCTAACTCAAACTCTGAAATTCAGAAAAATCACGCGGCTTGTAGTGTTATCAAATTCGGGTTTGACTGACTCTTCAGTAGTGGCCGCAAGCGCGGTTGCTGAAAGTAGCACCTTAAGCTCGATGCCCGCAGGTATTGGGGTTTCTCGTCTTTTTTTTTTGAGGGTAGGATAGGAAATCATCAAATGACTCCTCCCGGTCTGGGTGGAGCGGAAGGGAGTGTCAGACTGTTACTGACTAAAACCTATCCATGTTCCTTCCTTATGTTCCGGGGTAGCGGTAACCCTTTCGGACAATGCCGCTAACCCGGGGTTTCTCGTCTGTCATTTCGTTGAAGCAGCTCAGGGTCTGGATTTGTGCCCGGTAAATGTGGATAGGCGTGACAAGGTGACAATTTAAGGGTAAACTTTAGCCTTCTCATTACAAAAAAGTGATCAGCAGTAAGTAGTAACCACTAAAAAACACCGCGAACATCGTGAGGAAACCAGCATGTCTGAGAGATAATATCTCAACAGCATGTGAAGCTAAGTCAGAAGCCCATGGGCAACATAAATACTCTGACACCAGGTTAGTCACCAACCACACGAAAAGGAGAAGACTAAAGAACACAAAAACAAAAGAAAATTCAATTCACAACTTTCCAACTTCTACGATCGCCCATACACAAAGGGATACTCTTGAAATCTATTTCAGTTTGTTTATTTGCATGCGGTCAGTGCTCTTGAACCGAGACTGATACGGCGGATATGGAAATAGATCGTATTGATTGTAAACGTATAGTGTAAGTTCAGTAATCGAAAGGTGTCGAGGTTGTGTTCATGGGTTTATTCTGTTCGTTTTTTGTAGCTGTAGGTAACCTTTAGTAGTTCATAATGAAGAGTATAATATTCAGGATTGTCCATTGTCACCATTGTCACATATACGTGACAAGCAAGCGCATGCCCTGTACGCCAACGACAACAATATGTGACAATAGCAACAACACTATAACACAAAATACACAGTTAAATCATTACTTTTGTGAGTGATTATATAATATCTGAAAAATTTAAGCTCTCATACGTATTAATGACATGAACAAATAAATTATAGCTTGGAGTGGATGACACGCTCGTGCGTTTATGCTCTCGCGTTGAAAAGGTTAATTAATGTCAGTTTCATTTTTAAGAGGTACAAGCCTCCTAGTCGGCACCAGTGCGGGACCGCGCCGGCAGGACCCAATATGCTGCGTTCGGCAACACCTATAACGCAGCTCTATGTGTCCCGGCTACATCACGCCACGAAGGTTGAGGAGGTCGTGGAATATGTACGAGCGAATACCAGCTGGACCTGAAGGGTCGAGAAGCTGGAGTTGCGACACAACACGAATTTCAAGTCGTTTATGGTGCGACCTCCAACTCATTTATATAGAGACCTTCCTCAAGGAAGAGTTTTGGCCGAAAGGTGTCGTGTATCGGCGATTCCGCGGCAGACTACGCGACGCACCACGACGACGTCACTTCGTGTACAATAGTTTAAATTTTTGTGGTTTTTATAAATATGTATGATAGTCTTTAAGGTATATATGTTACCTAAAATAAATGATATATTATTATTATTTTATTTATAATAAATATGTCAAATCTAATACGATGACTTTTTTACCAAAAAGTTATGAACGCCTGTCAAAATAATACGAGAAAAAGCTTTAAACTCCAACTAATTGCCGCACCTAAATCAAAAAAAATATCATGTAATATAAGCATGATTTATTAGCTGTTTAAATACCATAAGCGTTTCATTTGAAATGAAATGAAAAATGAAACAAATGAAATGAAATGTGTGAAATGTCCAAGGATATTATTATTATTATTATTATTTACCTACAAACTACTTGGGTTATAAACTACAAACCTCAACAGTCGATACGATAATAATATTATTCAGGAAATGGCACAGATCTGACGAAGTTATTGCAATGTTTGTTATCTGTTAGTTTATTGAATATCAACGCTAATGTAGTACAATTTAATTCATTTATCTGGTGTTTTTATCTAACTCTAATATTTGTAAAACACTTTTGTACGTAAGTTTAAATGACAAAATTTACCAATAGTCTGTAATTATCAGTCAAAAAGTCTTTTCCATTTTTTACTTTCGACAAATAACGGTCTTAATTTAATTAATGTAAGCTTGTTGCACACAATAAACAAAAGAGGAATTTTTAAGTGCAGTAATTTGAACAATATTACACAATATCGGTCAATATTTAGCCAGTATTTGGTCGAATGATGTTTGACTGATCGAATGATAGAGGCTCGATAAAGTTAGGTGGCTCGATAGTAGGTGCCTACCTGCTCGAAATCGAGCACTACATTGTCTCAATGCATCAAAATCTCGAATAACTTTAAAAAGGTAGGGATAAACACAAAGTATAAGTTCTAAAACGCCCAACAAATACTTACAACGATTTTTAATTAAGTCATGATATCCTGATTATTTCATAAATATAGGTATTATTATTTATGTGGTTTTTTTTATCCCTACTTAAAATGAACAAATTCGGGTCCATGTAATAGGTGAATTTGGTTCAAGTTTAGAAACTTTAATTAAAACCATAGTTACTGTTTAAACCAAATGATCAATCATATTATTAGTTCTTAATGCACATTCTTGTACACAAATAGCATTATTACATTTACATTATACGTCATTATAGTATATATTAAACGGATTGTACCTTATAATTTCGAAAATAATTCTCAACCTTCGATAGCTCAGTTGGTAGAGCGGTGGACTGTAGAGTGAAAATCGTTGATATCCATAGGTCGCTGGTTCAAATCCGGCTCGAAGGAATCTTTTTGTGAATAATATTTTTAATAAAACATTAATTTGGTCAATTTTAAGTATTTAAGTTTGTTTATTTATGTTGATAATTGTAACAGTAAAAAAAAAGTCTGATTAAAATATATAATTATAACATTAGAGACAACAACTGGTTCATATACATTTTCTGCATTTTGCTCCTAAATTCAGTATGAAATTCTTATCAATTGTCGAAAAGTGATTTCCTTTCCAAATTGTTATCAGTCACTACCAAAAGATTACGCTGCGGACAGGATTCGAACCTGTGCGGGTAGAACCCAATGGATTTCAAGTCCATCTCCTTAACCACTCGGACACCGCAGCTCATAGGAAACAGGTCGAAACAAGTAATCCTATTAATTGCCTATTTCGATATCCATTATGAATTAATGAAACATGCGTTTAATGCGGTTAATTCGTTTTATGTCCTTATAAAACGGGCTTTTAACGATATAAGTACATAATATTGAACTACAACTCACATGATGAAAAAATCTTTATCAGTAAAGAGATAGTTATGGGAGAAATTGAAATTTTGACACATCACATTTTATTATGCATGCAACAACATGCATGTTACAAACAATACAAATAAATGCTTTAAATGTTAAATATTGGTGAACGTTTAGCTGACATTTTTTTTCAATCAAATTATTTGTTTAGCTGAATTCTTCTGAAAGATCCATTATTATTTAGGTGGCGCCATCTCATATCATAAAACATCAACTTTAACAAAAGCGTTTGGCATTGTAGTTTTACTACTCGACGTTAACTGAGAAAAGACTTCATCTTGTTTAGCTACTCCATAACAGATGTCGCTAGTTGTTCTAAATCCATCATGTTTTTAAAAATAATTATTAAGTTACCTTACCCGATTAAAATCTTTTGCCGATTTAAATTTGTTAAATAATTTAGGCAAGCTGTACCTAACGTTAGAATATTAATTTGTTTATTTACTTTTTGTAAATTGGTTACCGCGATCAAATGGAACTTGAAATAAAATTGTAAACAAACTTCACCTCTCACTTTTAGAAACCGCACGGTGGTCATGTGCTCAAAGCTGGACAAATGTCATTTATGGAAGCTTGTCAGAAAGTAGAAACAGTTGTCTGTGAACACGCGCCGTAATTAACACTTTTATTAACTGCTAAATATAGGCCTTTGCTAGGGCTACCGCATCATCGAAAAAGAGGGTTTTTTTTTATTAAGTAATATTCATTGCTCTCTGCTTGATACACGATCTACTGTTTATCAGTACCTATCCGTGATTGAAACGTTGCTCTTTTATAAGTATTTTTTTGTTTCTTTGTTTAGATTTCTGAAAAAGGTCCTACGCTGTGCTCTATTTTTACCTTACTACCTACACTAAACTAATAATCACAAGATATCTCAAAAAAAACCCCTACTTAAACATAAAAAGTTTTTTCTTGTTCCAGGTTAAGAATATCATCATCCTCCTGCCCTTGTCCCACGTTACTTGGGGTCGCCGTAACACGTTTTATTCTTCCAATCTCCGTTATCCACCGTCACACTGTCATTCACTCCTTTCCCTTTCATATCCATACATCTTATCTTTGGCATTCCTATTCCTCTCCATTCAACATTTATATTCATCACCCAAGCCAAACGATTTCCTTCCATTATTCTATCACTGGCGCCACTTTTGACTTCTTTTCGTTATCCATTTTAACATTCTTCTTTCTGCTGCAAGCAATCTTTTTCATCCGCTTTCTTCACGGCAGACATCCAAACAGTATGACTAGCCTTACCACGGACTTGTCAAAGTAACTTAAAAGGCATCAGGTCGCAAGTTGTTCCTGCGATCTGTCGCCATTTTATCCATGCTGAGTTGATCCGATGCGTTACATCTCGGTCTATTTCGCGACCCTTAGACAACCGACCCGTCATGGTAGGTTCCGAAAGTCGGAGCGGATTGGTAAGGGCGTTCTGGCGAAACAAAAGATATGAGCATGACAGTATCTGCATTCAACGCGATTCGAAATACAAAATTTAGAACTAGGACTCGGATTTGACGTTTGTTTTTGGAACTAAAACTTTAATACTGTTAAATAAAGTTTACAATTCAAAATGGCATGGTGTTTTTTTTAAATTAAACCTTGTCTTTTAAGACAGTGAATTGATAAAAATCGGACGCCCTTTTTCATTCCCTAGATTTTTCCCCGATGACTCGACAGCCCTACCTTTATGTCAGGTGCACTTTCATAACGTTTTTAGATCGGCCACCGATAGTATCATAGTAAACTACGCCACTACACCTAGATACGATGCGATACGCCGTGTAAGGAGTATCGATTTTATTATTAGCTCAGTAGGTTTGTTTTTCTTTATTTACTTGTTTACTGCAATTTGCCGGCTGCCATCGATAAATTGAATCAATTGGGTGACGTAATTGATGTGCTTTTGTTTTGTTGTTTAGCTTGGCTTCAGTGGCGTAACTATATCACCTGAGGTCCTTGGCAAATCCATTGCATGAGACCCCAAACAAAATTTTGTTAAAAATGTTAGTTCACTTTTGTCCTCGCCAGCCTCTCAGACCGGGGGCCCGTGACATTTGGCCAGTCCTGCCACCCTATAGTTACGCCACTGCTTGGCTTGCACTTGCTTGTAATAGGTATGTAGACGATTAAATAAAATAGTGGAGAAGTATACATATAGAAAGTATATTATATTATTATCATTGTTGGTTACAAGACTAAGCTCAGACCAACGTTTTATTTTTTTAAATCACAAAATAAAACAAAGGAGATCTTTATCAAAACGTTTTAGGTAGGTACGTGTTGCCAGTTCAAATACTTCGACACAAAACATTGATGATTCATAACAAATTAAAGCACGAATTATGTAAATTATGCCTTATTACAACAAGAGTTATACATAGGTGTAGAAAATACTGATTTATAGTATTATAAGTCGACTCGCCAACACACCACCGCACAGGCCGACAGTCCGACAACGACTGACTGCCCCACCACTCGGACCGGTATTTATAACCGAGCGACGTGTGCGCCCGAGGCAACATCACAACACTGTTATCAGTTTGTATTGATATCTACATACACTACATTCCCTTCCTTGTTTTAACTAGTGGTATGTAACAAGATTTTTAAAATAAATCAATTAGCTTTTATATTACATTTTTTTTTATTGATAAATTAATCGACATCGCTGGCATAACAAAATCACAACAAAGTAAAAATCATTTCATGGTTTAATTCAGAGTTTCCTATTAACCTTCCTCTTCTTCCATTTCATTTTCTGATTCATGCATATTTTCTTCCATGTTAATTTCTTTATTTTGATCATTTATAACTTCCCATTGGCCTTCAACTTTCTTCAAATGAACTACATTTCTTCGTGATACTTTCCCAGTTATATCGTTTCGAACACTTATGTCTCCACCTTTACTCTTTTCGACTGTATGGGAAGTTGGGTCATAATTTAGGCTTAGTTTATCTTTGACCATATTTTTTACATAAACCTTATCTCCAGGCACTAATTGACATTCACGAGCTCTTCTTTTCTTATCTGTATATTCTTTTCCAGTTTCTTTCTTTTCTTGGTCTCTGTCTCTAACATCTGAATCTTCCGGTTTATGAGTATGTGTAATGTCTCCTGCCATGGGTATATTGTCACGGTATTGCCGTTTGAAAAATAATTCTGCAGGAGTTTTACCTGTAACACTATGCGGGGTACTGTTATACATAGCCAAATACTCTAACAAAGCTTCTTGCCAGTTTTTATGCTCAACTTGACTAATTTTTAGTCGCTTTAGAATGTCTCGGTTCTGACGTTCGACTTCTCCGTTCTGTTGAGGCCAGTATGGTACAGTATTATGCAAAATTATATTCCTTTGAGTACAGAATATTTTGAATTCCTCGCTGCAGAACTGTCTACCATTATCGGCTGTTATCGTCATCGGGTTCCCAAGTCTGCTAAAAATCTCTTTTAGAGATTTTATTATGTCTGCACTGGTAATTTTACGACAAATCTTCACCTCCTTGTATCGGCTGAAGTAATCGACGATTACCAATATGTAATCGCTGCTTGGTAAAGGGCCCAACAAATCAATACATGTGTCTACCCACGGTTCACATGGTAATGCCCGTCGCTTCAATGGATTTGGGGGATTTGGAGCTGAAACTAACGTACAGCCTTTGCAGCATTTGACCAAGTTCTCTGTTTCTTTGTCATATCTAGGCCACCATACTTTGGTTCTCAGTCTCGCCTTCATTAGGACTATTCCTGGGTGCCCTTCGTGAGCAGCTGTCAGAACCTGACTGCGCAATTTTTTTGGAATAACAATTCTAGTGCCTCTCAATAAAACTCCGTCGTAAAAACATAATTCATTTTGGAAGACTTTATAATTTTTTACCTCTTCATCCCATTTGTTGTTATACAGGCCCTCCCTTACTTTTAATATTTCCTTGTCTTGCTTTGATGCCTCCATAATTTCTTCCAGTGATATTGCTATTGGCCTGCTTCCTTCAACAACTTGGTGTATATAGTTTTCCGACTTGTCCTGTGATGTTTTATTTAGTTTACACAATCTTGATAAACTATCTGCTATATTTTCTTTGCCAGGCTTATATATTACTTTAAATGAATATGCTTGAAGACGTAGTATCCATCTTTCTATCCTTGCGCATGGTTTTGATTTAGGACCGAATATAACCTCAAGTGGTTTATGGTCGGTCACTAATTCAAACTCCTTTCCAAACAGGAAAACATGAAAATGTTCCACAGCCCAGACCAAAGCTAAGGCTTCTTTTTCTGTCTGGCAATAACGCCTTTCACAGTCTGTTAATGTTCGGTGACCATACGCTATAATGCGAGGCCCATGATTATTCATTTGAACTAATACTCCTCCTAGTCCTACCGGACTGGCATCTGCTATTACTATAGTCCGATCTTTGATGTCATAGTATCCTAGAGTAGGAATATTAGACAAAGCCAATTTTAATTTGTTAAATGCAAATTCCTGTTTACTGCCCCAAAGACTTTTTAATTCTGAGGTTTTACTCTGTTTCTTCCTAAGTAGCTCTTTTAATGGTTCAGTAGTAGTCGCCAAATTTGGAATCCATTTTCCGACATAATTTATTAATCCCAAGAAGCTCTGAAGCTCACCTATATTTATAGGTGGACGAAATTCTTGGATGGTTGTCACATACTTATCTAATGGTTTTACACCTTCGTGTGATAATTCGTGTCCTAAAAATTGAACCTTTTGTTCCCTGAATATGCACTTGTCCTTTCTCAGTACTACATTATTTTCTTCTAGAGTTTTCATTACTGATTCTAATCTTTGATCGTGTTCTTCCAAATCCTTTCCATATACCAAAATATCATCTATAAAATTAATAGTGCCATTACATCCCAATAACATTCGTTCCAGTGTTTTTTGAAAAATTTCCGGAGCACAGGATATTCCAAACATTAATCTTTTGTATCGAAACAAGCCTTTACTTGTAATAAACGTTGTAATGTGTCGCGAATCGGGATGTAATTCAATCTGATGGAAAGCATCTTTTATGTCCAGTTTTGAAAAGTACTTCGCACTTTTTATTTTCGGTAGTAGCTTATCCATCGTGGGCAATGGGTGATTTTCTCGTAGAATTGCTTTATTGGCCCGCCTCATATCAACGCAAATACGTACATCGCCAGTATTTTTCAAAACCGGCACTATTGGCGATACCCACCTCGAGGATCCTTGAACTTCTTCAATAATGTCCTTCTCCAACAAATCTTTAATTTTCTCATCCACTTTTTCTTCCAATGGTATGGGGATCCTTCTTAATGGTTGAGAAACTGGTTGTACTTTCTCATCGATTGGGACCTCCACTAAGACGTCCTTGAATTTCGGAAACTCTGTCCTAGTTTCCATTTGGTCGATTTCTAATCCGATTTTAAGTACACCCATAGCCATGGCAGTTTCTTTCCCAAGCAGATCTCTAGTTCCATCAGCGATGACGTAAAAAGTTGCATTTTTTGTTCTATCTGCGATTTTTATATTCGCGTCAAATGATCCCATTAGGTCAAGGGGTTTCTTACTTCCGTAACCATAAAAAGTTTTATTGCAACTGGATATTTGGTTATGAACCTGTACCTTATTTTGTTTCATATTGTCCCAGGTTTTGTTTGTGATCAAGTTGCATTTACATCCAGAGTCTACTAACATTTTAACTTTCATTCCGCCAATGTGGCAATCTAATACACTGTCGTCATCGATTTTGAACACATATTGTATGTCTTCGGACTCTGTTTGATCTATCTGGTTTGTATCGTTTCTTTTGTTATCTCTTTTAAATTTCTTATTTTCGCTTTGTTTGTTGTTGTTTCCCTCATATTTCCTTTTATTCATTCTGTCCTGTGTCATTGTCCTGCAAAATTGTCTGAAATGTCCCTTTAGCCCACATTTGTGGCAATCTTTTTCTTTTGCTGGGCATTTGCTGTCTTGAGACGCATGTCCTGAACTCCCACATCTTCCACATCCTGATTTCCCTTTCCACTTCGTATTATTTCTTTCCTTCATTTCCGCTCTCATGTTCTTCACTCTGTTTATGTTTTCAGTTGATGTGCTGCTTCCTCCGAATTCTTCTATTTGTCGATTTACAGCTTCAAGAGTATTTGCTTCAACAATTATATTTGTTAGTGTTATTGTGTCTCCTGTTTGTAGAATTCTCTTTCTAAGCTCTTTAGAGGAACACTTTTCAGTAATTTGATCGATTATTTGATCTTCTTTGTCCTTAAACTGACACTTGTCTGCTTGTTGTCTAAGCCGTACAAGGAATTTTTCAAATTTTTCATTTGCTTCTTGTTTAATCAATCGAAAAAGGTGGCGTTCATAGATCTTACTTTGTTTTGGTAGAAAGTATGCGTCGAGTTTGTTGAGAGCCACTACAAAGACATCCACTCCATCTGCTGGTGATACATTTGCATCTGGAATATTATAAAATATTTCCTGCAATTCTAGTCCTCCAAAATGTAGCAGTGAAGCTCGTTTCTTCTCACTACTCTCGATACCAGCAGCTTCCAGGTAGATCAAGAGTGCCCGCTTCCAGCGTTCCCATCTCGTTCCTACTGAAGAAGGTTCTCCATCACACTCAAATTTCTCTAACGTGAGTTGTGAACTCATGTTGATAATTGATTGGATTTGCACTATCCTGCAAAGTTAAAATATTTGTCCATTTAATGACCAGTAGGTATATTCTACTGCTTTTACTGTCATTCTCTCCTGACTTGTCAATTTAATGACCAGTAGGTATATTCTACTGCTATTACTGTCATTCTGTGACGACCTGTCAATTTAATGACCAGTAGGTATATACCACTGCTATTACTGTCATTCTCTGACAACTCGTCAATTTAATGACCAGTAGGTATATACTACTGCTATTACTGTCATTCTCTGACGACTTGTCAATTTAATGACCAGTAGGTATATACTACTGCTAGGTATTACCTTTACGTGCTTTACGATTTATTACTTTAGAATTAATCATGTCACAAATCAAATAACTAAGCACGATGTCCCCGGACACATCTCTGCCAACCCCTTTGGGCAACATGAGCGTGACGTCATGTTTATGTTAAACTAGCTTTTTTGCCAGCGGCTTTGCCTGCGTTTATGTAGGAAGTTATCCCACGGGAACCGTACATTTTTCCGGGATAAAAAGTAGCTTATATGCTATTCCGGACTATCTTTGTGCCCAGTTTTATCCAGATCCGTTAAGTAGTTTTTCAGTTTATTTTTTACAAACATACTTACAAATCTTTCCTCTTTATAATATTATTATTTTGATCTATCTCGTAGAGTTCAGGCAGCGTTTTTGCAATATTAGCGCAAAATAATGTGTTTATTTACGACTTTGCATTAGAAATCTTGAAATTATCAGTGGTTCTCTAATATATTAAGCATGTTATTATACATAATAACTATACATATAAATTATACATGCACTCTATCTATTTAAAAAAACCGCATCAAAATCCGTTGCGTAGTTCCAAAGATCCAATCATACACACATACAGACACCAGGACAGACGCGGGAAGCGACCCCGCCTTATACTATGTAGTGATAATTAAATAAGTATATATGTGTTTTCTTTAACACCCGAGATGGCATTTAATAATTACAAAACAATGCATTAAATCTTCTATCATTTACATTTGTAATGAAAAAATTCTAACGAATTAAATTCATAATTTTGACTTTTGAAATGTAACAATATTTTGTACATTTAATTCAAAAATATAATAATCAATTAATTACTTTTTAAAGGACTATTTCTTTTCCATTAAAGATAATATGATAAAGTGTTCATGTTCCTGCTAGATAAATTTTTTTTTTTTTTTTTTTTTTTATAAAAAACAAAAAAAAAAAAAAACAACTTTATTAAAACTCACGGTTTTGTCCTCGTCGCCAATGTAGAAAATACTGATTTATAGTATTATAAGTCGACTCGCCAACACACCACCGCACAGGCCGACAGTCCGACAACGACTGACTGCCCCACCACTCGGACCGGTATTTATAACCGAGCGACGTGTGCGCCCGAGGCAACATCACAACACTGTTATCAGTTTGTATTGATATCTACATACACTACAATAGGTAAATAATACATCCGTCCGTCCATCCAAAACTTCCTAAAATAAAAACAAAAGAATTCGCCATCTTGTTTTTTTCCCGCCATAATTTGAAGTCTTATCAAATGTTTATTTCCTCGTTAGATTGGCATCACTGGACTGCAGTATGTAAAATTACCAATTAGATTGTTAACCGATAAAAATACTTGAGATCTAAATTATGTGTAAAGGAATTTGCGTGGGTTTGTTATTGTTATTAAGATGATGAATCATAAAATCAAAATGTTTAGTGGTCTTGTTATTATGCATGCTAACATGATTAAGTAGGTATCTCAGATATTAACATTAAGTAAAATCACTTAGTTTTCATAGAAATTGTTCCACTGCAGACGCATCGCGCCTGTCTGCGGGATCCTTAAGTAAATAAATGTCTTTGTGACTGTAAAGCACAGAACAGATAATAACTGTTCTGTGCTCTATAGTACCTAATGTCTAAAGCCCAGCCATTTTTAGTTTAAACGTTAATTTTAAGGAGTTACAATGGAAGTTCATTGCCTCGTTGGTCTAGTGGTCGCAAGCGCTACTGCTGAGCGTGAGGTCTTGAGTTCGATTCCTGGGTCAGGCAAAGTTTTATTGGGTGAATCGCAATAGTCTCGCTCCCTATTACGTAAGACATCAACATAATTATTCCATAACTGTAATTGGGTATTTGAAAGGGTAGTCAATAACGTTACTTTTATGAACTGTCAAAACGCGGCATTTGTACGTGATTTGTATGAAATATGACAATGTGACTTCACAGATTTTTAGAATCAAATGGAATACTTATTAGCACTAAATGAAATTGTATAATTATATCTTCGCATAATATTTAATTTATGTATGTTGATGGAAGTTTACAAGCAGAGTGGTCTTTTTTCTATGTGATTTCATATTTTATTTTTGACCGATTCAAATTGTCAATTATTCAGCCATTAATTGGCTAATAAATGGAACATTTTGGAATACCAAGTTCATACAAAAATGAGAGCCTAAATCCAACTGCAAACCATACCAACATAAAAAAATTGATGTTACGCAACCTTTTTCGTGTATTCAGCAAATACCTAGACATCGGCCTGCCCAACCGGTATGTGTAGTTTTTTTTTGCCCAGAAAATGTAAACATCGTAAGTATTGCGTATGAATTATCGAAGAATGTAAAAGTAGTAACAATTCCATGGAAGATGCGCTTCATCGATCGCGTTTCTTTTGACTACACGGTTGGCGCAGTGGTTGAGCGATTGACTGCTGCGCAGCATGTGGCGGGTTCGATTCCTGGATTGTACGACCTGCAAGTATTTGTTCCGTGTCTGGGGGTTTTTCTATCTATAATATGTATGAATTTACAAAAAAAAATGTATACAAAGTAGTTTATCAGCCATCTCGTTAACATAACACAAGCATTAGGTTGCTTAGCTTGAGACTATTGCGTTGTGTGAAATATCCAAGGATATTATTTATTTATTTCTGTAAAACGAAGAGAGAAGTGTATTTACGACTTATGCTGCCGGTGCTCGTACGATGATGGTTCTGGCTGATGATCTGACGATGGTGTCAATAGGAGGAGCTCGTGGCAATGTACTAACAGCCGCACAGTTCGATCCATCAGGTTAAGCCACGCTTGCCGGGGTTGGCCGTGGATGGATGACCATCTTTACATACCGAGACTCCTCCGCGCCTCGGAAAGCACGTTAAGCAGTTGGTCCAGGCTGTCATTCGTGGATCTTTGACAGTCGTTACGGATCGTCAGAAGCCCGAAAGTCTGACAGCCAGTCAACCAAGAGGTATCGTATTGCCCAGTTGCTGGTTTGTGGAGGTCAGATAGGCAGTCGCTCCATGTAAAATAATGGTATTCAGCTGCTCGGCTCGGCAAATGCTGAGATGATGTTCGTAGATGTGTCCGTGGCATGACCCTATCAGAATACCAGTGCTTTGGTATTTATATATTGTTAAACTAGCTTCTGCCCGCGACTTCGTACGCGGACCCTGTTGCTTATGCCAGCGACAACGGGGTCGCCATTTATGTTATTTTTTATCATTTTTCCCATTTAAATCTTTTATCACACTGAGCTTTAGTTTTATTTCATTCCAACAACCACCAAAACATACAGTCCATTTGTCATCGTTTTCATTTTGGTAACCGCATTATTATATTCCCCACTTGTCTCTAGAGACCTAGAAGTCAATGCGTAGATACGCTTGGAACTCAAGCGTAATTCTCTTTCCGTGAACGTCTCTGAATCGCGAGACAATACATGACGTTCACGATCAGCGGTCAGTCGCGCATCATATTCTTCACTGGTCTCTAGAGACCTAATGAATATGCTGAGAACGCAGGCGTGCTTCGCGACCCGAAGAGGTTTCCACGGAGCGAGTTGCAGCCTAACGTTCTCGAACAGCATCAAGCCTGACGCTCTTCGGTAGATTCTTGGGATCTTATGATCCTCAATCTTTCAGCTCTCTTAGAACATTGGGAAAGATTTGACCTCTTTCTAGGCATGGTCATAGTTTTATTGTGAAGATACCTGATTAATAAAAATCTAAATTAAAATGACTGCTCCCCTGCGTTACCGGGTAGGCTACCGTGTCACGACGATAAATGGAAAAGACAACAAATAAACACTCAAACAACATAAGCCCTGTCATATTCATACGATAAAATAAAAAAATAAATAGGAGTTTTGGCCAGTAGAGTCAAATTTTCAATGATATACCATCGTCATCGAAAATCAATCCTAAACTGTTACCGATTTCACCGCGTGCAGGTTCCAGCACTCCCTGTTTATGTTATTTTATAATTACACAGTAAAATTAGTGATAGCTTTGATTTTCACATCAGATGTTTCTGATCTTCGACTTTTATAAGTCAACAGGAAATGCCCATCAGATTGAACAACTTTTGCTTAGACGTCATTCCTATATGTGTTATGTTGTAGCTAGGCTCTTGGAGTTCCACAACAGGTGTTCCAGATCTTCGATTTTTATAAGTCAACAGAGAGTGCTCATCAGGCTGAACAACTTTTGTTAAGATGTCATTCCTATAAATGCTGCTCCACAGGACAATTTAGTGTCTAGACAAAATCAAACTGGTTGCTAAGTAAATTAGGTAATTTGTACCATATTATTTTATTATATTGGAATAACTTCTCACACATTGATTAATTTATTATTATTAACTTTTAGAATGTTTGTAAATATGTGAGCACCATGCAATTATGACATAATTAAGTTTACTTGCCACTGCTACATGTGTTTTTCTTTTCACCTTTTGTGATGTATTGTTTTTATTCTGGGTACATCGTCTTCACATATAATGTTATAATACATGTATACAAAACATTGTGAAACATTTTAAAAGAGTAACGGTGGAGTTTCTTGCCCATTCTTCTCCACACGAAACTACTTTTTGGAAGGGGCGACTAGAATCAGTTCTATTTCTTGTTCATTTTGACGTTCAAAAGTGCCATTCTTGTGCCTATTTGAAATAAATGTTTTGACTTTGACTTTGACTTTGAATGTTATAGTGTAGCTATATGTTATAGTGTGGCTCTTGGAGTTCCACATCAGGTGTTCCAGATCTTCAAATTTATTCTCTCAGCAGAAAATGCTCATCACATGGAACAATTTTTGCTAAGGTATCATTTTTGTATCTCTTATAGTTTAGCTGGTCTGTTGCGGTTCTGCATCAGGTGTTCAAGTTTCTAAGATAAATTATAGCCTATATGTTGCCCAGACTTAATACCTATACAACAAACAAAAACATTCCTGTCCGTTCTGTAGTTCCGAAGATTAGCGTGTACAAACAAACAGACAAACAGACAGACAAAAAGACAAAATTTTTTTTTTGGATTCGTGCTCTATTTCTGTTTCTAAACCCCCCTCAATTATTATTTTTTTAATACAATTCAATGTACAGACACAGTTTTTTTACTGTTTTATTATATGTATAGATTTCCCTTTTTATATTCTATTTTGTTTTTATTTCTGTAATATTTCCTGTGAGTGTGCAGAAAAATTAATATTTTTCTTTCTTTCTTTCACTGGATATGTCTGCTCTGAATCTAAATTCTGTGTTCTGCTAACAAAACTTCCCAGTATTTCTGCGATTGAGATCGTGTTAGATAAATTCAGTTTAAAATTACATGTAGTGGAAACTGGATTATCTGGTCCGCAGTTATACGGATTCTCAATTATCCGGACTACCAAACACAATCAAATATTTTATTATTAAGTATTTCACAAAAGCATTTTAGTAAATTTATTTTAGAAAACATGTAATTTCTTACTCGTTTTTGAATAATTTAAATCATTTTTGGTAATTTTTAGAACAACGCAAATAATTATTATTATGCAAGTACTTATATTATGCTTACATACTACTCTGTTAAGAAAGTACCGGGAAAAGATCTATAATACACAAAATGTCTGTTATTCATCCAAATTTATTTTATCACCTTCAAAGTATGCTCCTTTAGAAACGCGCATACACTTGCGCCAACGAATAATCCATTCATCAAAACATTTTTTAAACGCTGCTTCCGGAATTGAGTTCAGTTCTCGCCGCGAATTCTCCTTTATGTCTTGTATCGATTGAAAACGGGTGCCACGAAGTGGTAATTTGAGTTTAGGAAAAAGAAAAAGTCAGCAGGAGCCATATCTGGTGAATATGGTGGTTGCTGGATGGTATTTGTTGAGTGTTTGGTCAAAAATTCGTTCACAATGATAGCCTTGTGCGAAGGCGCATTGTCGTGGTGCAAAATCCAAGAATTTTCTTTCCACAAATCTGGCCTTTTTCGTCGAATTTGCTCTCTTAAACGCTCAAATAATATTCTTTATTTACCGTTAGACCTTCCGGTAAGAATTCAGAGTGCACAACACCGCGATAGTCAAAGAAAACAGTCAACATGACTTTGACTTTTGATCGACTTTGGCGTGGTTTTTTCGGTTTCGGTTCAGTTGGAAGGCACCACTCCGAAGCTTGTTGACTAGTTTGCATGTCAAACTCGTAAACCCACGTCTCGTCACCAGTAACAATGCGTTTCATGAATGTTGGGTCCGAACTGACTCGTTCTAGCATGTCCTCAGCGACTTTCATGCGATTGAGTTTTTGGAGAAAATTCAGATCTTTTGGGACTAGCCGAGCAGCAACATGTTTCATACCCATATGATTAGTTAAAATGGTACGGATCGACTCGTTAGATACAGAAAGTTCGGCGGCTATCTCTCTCAGAGTTGAATGGGGATTTTCAGTCACTATTTTCTTCACTTTTCCGATGTTAACTTCAGTTGCAGACGTTGACGGCCTACCAGAGCGAGGCAAATCTTCCATCACATCTCGACCGCTTTTGAACGCTTTGAACCACTCATAAGCACGAGTTTTTGATAAAGTCGATTCACCGTAAGCCTTCTGTAACATTTTCAGTGACTCCGAACACGAAATTCCATTGGCGATGCAAAATTTAAGACAAACTCTTTGTTCAATATTTTTGTCCATTATGAAATTCGCAATACACACTATTATGATATTACTAAAACCAGCACTGTATTTAATATAAATAACAGATGCAACTCAAACTCCGCGCCAAAATGGAAAACAGTTGTGCCAATCTAACAACTACAAAAAAAACAAAAATTTGAATTTGGAACCATAAACAAATCATCCATTCCCGATACTTTTTTGACTGAATGTATATTCGATTATCCATATTATTATTTTCAATTATCCGAATGCCTAGCGACAATAATAAGTCCGGCTAATCACGCTCTACTGTTAATTTATAAATAATCTATTATTTAATAATGATTCTTAAAAAAAAACAATTGTAGTTTAACATAAATTGTGCTCATAATTTCAGCAAAGCAACCCACGATTCGTTGTTCTCTGTTGTTTTCTTGCAAGTTCACTAATTAAATCGGCTTTAGATATTTAGGTATCTAACTAAACAGAAGTTGCCGTGCCAAGCCAGATTATCTCCAGAGGCCCAAATGACAGGTGTCCACACACCCCCGCATTCGAACCGTCAATAAAATTGTAGTTGCAGTTGTATTCATCAGCAGTATCCTATAATTTATACGAATAAATAAATCATAGATACGACTACAGACGACCGGTTACCCACTTGTGCCACTGAACCACAATCATTCAAATTTATTGCTTGAAATACTGGTTATGTGTTTACAGTCCCCGTAGTAACTTAGGGCGTGCATTCAAACATAGCGAGCGAAAATATATACTTTAAGGACATTGGTCGTGTTTAGAATAACAAGCACGACAGAAAACGGTTCTTCTTTTCGTGTGGTTAGTGACTAACCTGGTGTCAAAGTTTTTATGCTGCCCATGGGCCTCTGACTTAGCTTCACATGCTGTTGAGAAATGTCTCTCAGGCATGCCGGTTTCCTCACGATGTTTTCCATCACCGATTTTTAAGCAAGTGATAATTATACACTACGCACACTAATCAGTGAAATCCGAGCCTTGGGATCGAACTGGAGACCTAAGACTTGGCAGTCCGACGGTCACACCACTAGGCTATCACTGCTAAACTATATATAGAAAATGGTATAAATATACAACGTGGCGCTACAGTTCATTAATTTAACACACATATACGTTTCACATTTTTGTATCATGAAGACATTACATTTCCATAAGACGTTATTATTTACGGATTTATTAAAAATAGCACTTTGCCCGCGGCTTCGCTCCCGTGGTCTTTCCCGTGGGACCCGTTATTTTTCCCAGGATAAAAAGTAGCCTATGTTACTCCTAGAAAACTAAGCTTTCCAACGGTGAAAGAATTTTTAAAATCGGTCCAGTAGTTTTTGAGCCTATTCATTACAACCAAACAAACAAACAAAGTTTTCCTCTTTATAATATTAGTATAGATGTTAGAAAATAGCATTTTAGGGCAATCTGCACTTAAAGAACTGTCGTGCAGCGGTGAATTGCCGGAGTCACGGATCATAACATTCGCATCAATGAAATTAAAACGAATAAGCAATACTATTGGGTTGAAACAACAGTAAAAAGTAGGCGAAATATTTAGTTTGTATGATTTTTTTTTTGCATGATACAATTTGTGATTCGCATGATAGAGCCTATGGAAAAAAATATAGTGGAATAAAATATTTTGATTTTTACGATCGATGAGCCTTTCCAAAACCTGTATGAGTTATCGACATAATTGATTTACCGTCCAAACAAAGACTACCTATCTAGACCTCTATTACTATTTTCATCGGCCTTATTATTGAAAATCCCTACATACATAATAAGATCGTGTACTACCCACCAACGCTGACCACGTCTCATCCAACGTGAGTGCGGTTGTCACGGCATCTCGTCTAACGTTAAGTGATACTGCGCGGGCGCTGCTTAACCGCAATACCTCACGGGGATGCGCATGTGCAGGTGTACAGACTACGGAGCTGTCGTGTGACTGGATTACAGAAGTAGTGGGTAGGTGAAGCCGTACAACTATTGTTAATGAACTCTAGGGAGATCGGTGGTCGAGTATAATTGATGATATGTGTTCATGTGTTTATAGAAGCATCCGTCCTTTGGGAGGTATGAGTTTTTTAATTGGATATCTATATACGTATTCTTTAGGTCTTCTATAGCATAACCGGGTAGGATAATACCTACTTGATTATTCTGACGACAATGCTTAATTATTCTCAATACTTAAAAATATCAATCTTTTTGGGAATTTTCTTGTGTTCGAGCCGTTTTGAGTTGAATCACTGGGGCCATGGTGTCCGAGTGGCCACTGGTCACGTGACCTAGCTAGTCTATTTATTGGCCAAAGAATCAGCATCATCATACAACGTGGCAATGCTGCCAGCCTTTTGGGCACTTTTCCTGTTAACAGCGGTACGGACGAATTTTCTTTAACATTGTGAAGAAAAAGAAATTTTGGAATTTCTTTCATTTATTTAATTATTTATTTTAACTTAACGGCTAACTTAAAGGCTTAACAAAACTTTGAGAATTATGAATAAAATAGGTACAGAGGCCAGCACATCAAGTTACCACAATCTGTCAAATATCTTTGATGGTATTTCAACTTTATTGCAAAGACATAAGATTCATTTTTAATTGAGAAAATTTGACAGTTAGGGATAGCTTGATGTGCTGGCGTCTGTACATCAATAGGTTAAAATTCATTAAATCGAGTAAAAAATTCATATACCATGGAGATCATCCTCAGCTCATTGTGAGACTGAAGAAGCTTCGGGATCTCTACCTACAAAAATAATCACAACAATGCTTAATATTTACCTGAAAATTGTGATATATTGAGACTTACTCCTCGCTTAGAGACAATTAATATAGAAAACATATCGCCCATTCAGATTCTAAATATTTTACAACACCGATAAAACTAATCCCCCAGCCTAGGGCACTAGGTGATCCGATAACCGATTATAAAAATCACCAATTACTCCTCCATTATCGTTTACCGTTATCGATATGATCTCGATAACGTTCATTCCATAGTTTGCTGCCATGCAATACGGGCCATCCATTTCTGATGTTTCTTCGAAGGCGAAGTGCGTACGTGATTGCGTCGAAACTTGCGCACGCGTCGATTAATCAACAAACGATAACGTAGGAAGGGTTTGAAGGAATTTTGTAAATATAAATATAGTGTTGGTTTTGTTTTGTTCCTTGTTTATTGTTTTTTTTACTCATTTAGTATTTGAGATACCTATTTAGACCGTATGCATTTATTAATTTTCTCATTCATACAATAGATAATGTTTTAATCATTGGGATTTTGACTGCCGGAATTTTATATTATAAGCATGTATGGAAGCAGTGATAGCCAAGTGGTGTGACCGCCCGACTGCCAAGTCATAGGTCTAGAGTTCGAACCCAAGGCACGAACCTCTGATTTTACGTATTCATGTGCGTATTGTATAGTTATTACTTGCTTAAAGATCGGCGAAGGAAAACATCGTGAGGAAACAACCATGTCTGAGAGATATTTCTCAACAGCATGACAAGCTAAGTCGGAGGCCCATGGGAAGCATAAAAACTCTAACACCTGGTTAGTCACTAACCACACGAAAAGAAGAAGAAGATATAAGCATGTAAAAACGTTGACTATCGTTAAGAAGAATGTGGCTACTACAGTATTACCATTCTACTTATTGTTTAACTACCTTCTCGCCTGCGTGTACCCTGATCCTATTAAAATTAGTTCTTATAACATCAGCTACCTGCCAGTGAATCTCCCGTCAAAATCGGTCCAGCCATTTTTAAGATAATCCGGCTAAAACATACAGACACCAACTTGTTTAAGTCATTGACTGCCACGCAGCAGACACAATAGAAAAACTATTGTTTGTCGGACACACGGTGACCGCGTTGGCGTTCAACGTGTTAAGTACCGTTTAAACTTCCATATACATTTTATAATTATATAGCTGTTATATTTGTCATTACAAACAGACACTTCCATTTTATTTATTTTTACCATCAAATGGGTCACCTTGTCCAAGACACAACCAGAGAGAATAATTTTAGCACCTACTTTTACGCCTGTTTAGAGGTTTATCATGAATTCTTGACCGTAGCGGTATGATAATGAAATATCTCCAATATCTTTGGTGACACAGAGTCCAATTTTTTGTGCGTCTAGACACCCACTTTCAGTATTTAGATAGCATTGTATATTACGCAGAAATAGAGTGTCGTATCTCAATGTAACAAACTAAACCACTTTATCTTTAAAAAAATGCACCATGAGATATTGAACAATATTACAAAAGTAACAATTACTCATAACCGCACTCAAGAAAAGGGAAAACATTCCTCTATGGCGCCAAGAGCTTCTTTATCTATGGCTATTGTATTTGCGTAAAAAAATATAACCTCTCAGCTAACATTAAAAAAAAAAACTTCCAAAAACGATAACGGACAAAAAATTCAAACAGTCTTTTAAGCTTTTTCCTATCCTATTTACTTTTTAAGAATGTTTTTAAATATTTTATGGCTGCACACGTTAAAGGACAACAGAAATTCAATAACTATAAAGTTCCTGAAGCATAGAGGTTTCTTCACTAAAGTATTCCTTTGCAGACATGCACTTGAGTCTGTAGTCTTTGGTATTGGATAAAAGTATGTTCGCTGACGAAAGTGTTCGAGCATTTTTGTTTTTTTTTTTAGAGGTAATGTTGTATTCTCTTGAAATTCTATAAAAACTTGAATGGATGGATTACTTACGGTCTAATAACACTTGGGGTACGGGTGAAGGGTCTTAGAATATTTACATTTTTAGAATTTTAAATTTGGTGTTGTTAACCTTCACAGATCCTGCTAATCTTTAAAACGTCTCTATATTATTTACAATGTCGGTACTTCTTCTGTGTCAGAATACGTTTAATGAAACCATAGTCTGTGTCACCCAAAAAAGTATATCTAGAATGAATTGTTGCAATAAATTTCGTGAATAAATTAGGATTATAGGTATTTTTAAGCGGGATTGTCCGAAAGGGTTATTGCTACCCCGGAACATAAAGGGCTAAGGAAAGAACATGGATGGGTTTTAGTCAGTAATAGGCTGACACTCCCTCCCGCTCCATCCAGAGCGGGAAGCGTAATTTATTGAATTCCCACCCTCAAAATAAAAAGGTATCTTAAAACTAGACAGAGACTAGAGAGCTGCACATTTTTAATTTGCGAGAATATGTCCGCAAAGAGGTAATTATTATAAATGCTACTTGCAGTCACTGTAGTTGCTAATGAACAAGGTCCTAGATCTAGATAAGAGTTAGCACTATTATGAAAACAGAACCTGATAAATACAACTCAATCAGTGTTATATTTATGATCACTTGAACCAGTACCTCATACCCACAACCCTATAATAATAATAATTACAGTTAATTACACTGCCCAATTTACTTGAAAATTCATAATAATTACAGTTCAGGTGTTCTACTTGTTTGGTTAAGTAATAGTTACCGATTTAAATGCCAAAGTTAAGTAGTTTCCAAATATAATATAACTATATAACTGCTTGATTATTTGATATTTTTGGTTAAAGACCACTACTCCATTTATCTAAAAACGAATTAACGCCACCTACATCTTTATATTCCTACTAGCTACAGACTCGAAAATAGTATAGTTTCTTATAAGTTTAAGAAGTTTTGGAATTTAATCAGTAGTTACGAAAATTACTGTTACAAACAAATTTACAAATTTTGCCTTTTTTATTATTAGTATAAATTGCTAAGCTAAGGTTCAAAACTCGTGTCATCATTGAGTAATTTCCCTCAAGACTTTTGTGCTCATCTATACTGTTTACGTTTAGTAATCACTTTCTAATGCAATTTTTACGACCCGTTATAGTGTATGCTTTTCTTTTTATGTCCGTTCGTCTGTCCCAAGTCCTACCCCAACTGAGATGCTGAAGTTTACGTCCACCATTTTTATTACACTCGTGACGTATAAACGACTGGACTTAAAAGGATTTTAATCTTAAAGTGTTATTTTATTTATAGCTGAATTGAGTTTTAGATGAGATGGATTTTATTATTTGTTTTGCTACCTTTGTGGATTGTTTGAAGTTTTTGTAATTGATAGTTTCTGATTCCGAGAATTTGAAGTTTCATGTTTCCCATCACGTCATTTCATGTTGTTTTCGTTACGGTCAGGTTTTCTATTATGGTATGTTTGTGGAATACGATGCACGGTATACGGTTGACGTCATCATGTTGTTTTGTGGAAACAAATATGCGTGTGTCGCGTCGGCGTCCTTATTATATCCGGTTTTTGTTCGGATTCTATCTATAGATACGATTATAAGGATATTGAGATTTTGAACCCACTTGCTTTCCATGCTCCACGCTTATGTAGACCGTACAACGAACAAGGGTCATTTGGCGTGTGGGCAAAATGAGAACTAATGCCACCATTTTGTTTTTCGATACAATTTCTGTGTCATTTTTGCAAATGTTTACCAAGAACGCCCTCCTGTCAATGTCATTCAGGCGCCAAAAGATCCTTGTAGCATTATTTCTACCATTAGTTATTATCTTCCTTGCCATCCACAAATTACATTAGGCTTTGTGAGGCCAATAGGAATGCCATAACGAATATACATGGCCATAACATAACTTATCATTAACCTCTGTACAACATTGATAAAGAAATAACGGCAATCTTACCAACAAAAGAAAAATGGCCGGCCGTGTAATTTGCAATCCCATTGAATTTTGTTTTCCAGAAAAACAAACGGTAAACATTTCTTACTGATATATTGACAATTGGAGCAAACACCGTGAAGGCTAGAGCGTGCTTCCTGGCTGGCAGCCTGAAGGAAAAACTATCTAAAATATCTAAGTAAGCAATTTAAAAAGTTTGTTCAAGTTTTTTTTGCAATGGAACAGAAAAAATGTGTGGGACGTACCTGTTTACTCATTTGTTTTTAATCCTGTAGAATGCTTGTTGGTATGTAACAACTAAAGCAGTGACAACTGACCTCCTTGATTTAAAATATTGATCGCATTCTAATTTTGAAGGCACGTTCCGATGTTTAAACTTTTTAATTTTCCAAATTATTTAAAAACAAAATAAAGAATTAAAATGGATTTGAGCAGGACATCCTTCATGGCGTACCTAGTGGGGACAGGTGTAGTAAGGACCGGAAGATGAAGGCTCGGTAGTCCGGGAGATGGGTAGACGACATTGTTAGCATCGCGGGTAGAACCTGGAAGCGGGGGCATTGGCACAAGTGAAGAGAGGCCAATGGTCAGCAGTCAGTCTGGCTGAAGATAATGATTATTTGTTAGTGTTCATTTTGATTACAATTACCCAAAACTGTTACTGTTTTTTATCAAGCTTTTTATTATTTAACATAATGTTCGTCTCATATGAAATGTGCCTATTAATAGGTACCTACGTAATTGTTAGTATACTAGGTACTCACTTACCTTTCCTTCCGTTTTCCTCATTTCACTGTGTTGTTCAATCATTTAAGAATTTATCATTTCCTAAATCAGTTTGATGGACAGTTCAATTAAAATGTATGAAAAGAAAAATAATAAAAAAGTCAACGTGTGTAACTAACAGTCGTCAAAGTTATGAAAGTAATCTAATATTATAATTTATACGCCGAATTCAGACATGAGTATGGTGTCTCTTAATTAATACATACCAGAAAAAATAAAAAAATAAATAAGGGTCTCTTTCGTGTCCACCCTCTTTCGTCTCTATGGTTTTACAGAACCCACAAAGCTGCTACCTTAAAGGATGATAAGATGAAGCGCCTTAACTATACATTATTTGATTCAATATAAGTACCCACCAACCCACCTTTAATAGAAAGGTCGCAAAAAAAGATACTTAAGTCATTTTAGCACGTGGTTTGCTGTATTTTTAAGCGGATTTAACCACATGGTAAAAGCCGCCATTTTGTAACTTTGACGTATGCATTTTGACATTAACTTTCATAGTTCGAAGCACCATTAGACCCTTGGCTGGCAAGAGACAAAAGTTTCAAGGATTCTTACGAAACTTTAATAAGTACATTGCACGTATTTAGGTCGACATAACCAACAAAAGAAGTCTATGTATTGATGTAGTAATATTGATAAGTTTGTTATAGTATAGACAAAAGATGTAAATATAGATACCTATTAAATATTCGTATGATGGCTCATATAGAGGTACAATGTGTGAATCATGTCATGATAATGATATCTGATGCGTGGGAGATAAGATTATAATAAGTCATTGTACTTAAAGGAAAATCCGGGAAATCAGTCAAGAATTTGATCGATTAATTAATGTAGTTTGAAACTTTTGCAGATAAAATTTTAGTTTGTACCGAGACGAGAAGAGAAATTGCTCATCTGGCAAAAGTTACTAAAGTAAAATTTTGTTTCAAAAGTAAAATTTTGTTTCAAAAGCGAAGGTTTCAATTGATTAAATTATTGCAGTGACATCTGTATTCCAGCACAAATACTCTATGACTGAACAGATTATGTTGTTGGCAACATAATCTAGTCAAATTAGAACATTATTGTTTAAAATCGCTTGCGCCCAAAATTTGCACGCTTTGACGGATTCTGTATATTTGATAAATAAATGATTTTGCTGACTGTACTCCGCACGTAAGTATCTGCTAGCTGAAACTAGTTTTATACAAATTAAAATGAGAATTTTGCTGTAGGCGTGAATCAATTTGGTTTTACTTCGTGAGTTAAATGATTTTGAACTGAAGAGACTTTACTACAGAAATAATTTTCTTAACAAAAGCTCCCACTTTGCTTATCAAATTACAGAAATTTTCTCAGAACTGAAATGAAATGAAGGGATTCTTTGATTGAATTGATTTGATTGGCAGCATTAATTGAATTGTAAAAGTTTCCAATTCAATTATTCTCTGTTAGCGTTATCAAAATTAAGCCAGAGGGCTGATTGAGCGAAATGGCCAACTAAAGACATTTTATTTGTAAAAAAAAAACTGTTTTAATTCCCAAAAGTTGAGTTATTGCAGATCTACTACATCATTGTACTAGTAGTTAAGTTTGACTAGCTTCTGGCAGCGTCTTCGCCTGCGTAAATGTCACAAATTATCCCAAGGGAAGATACTACCGGGATAAAAAGTACTTTATCAAGTATAATCTATCTCTGTACCAAATTTCACCCGGTTCCGTTCAGCTGTTTGAGCGAGAAGAAGTAACAAACCTGTTGTTACACAGGTTTGTCTTCTTCACGCAAACACACACACACACTCACAAACTTTCGCCTATATAATATTAGTGTGATCAGTAACAAACCTACTCAAATCACATGCATAAACATGAATCCAAATACAGTATCATGGTGACAGGCAAATTTGCAACTGCGTATGCAAATAAAACAAACATTGTCATGTCACTACTCGACCTAGTCCATTGGAGCCGTGCGTGGGTACAGTAGGCCACATGTCGGTGGTAACAGCAGCTGCCTAGGTATACTGATTTTATTACCAACTAGGTGCGCTCGCGACTTCGTTCGCGTGGACCCCTTTTTTTTTAAGGCTGGGAAATCATCCAATGACTTCTCCCGCTCTGGGTGGAGCGGAAGGGAGTGTCAGACTCTTACTGACTAAAACGGCTTATTGGACGACTCGCACGAATTTAACTCGCACGAAACGTGCGAATCGACTCCTTTAAAAAATATTATTTTTTCTGTAGTCGATTCGCACAAATTTTATTTATTGGCCTGCAAATCGACACCCTCACAAACATGTAGTAGGCTATTCGCTCCCCATTAAATAAACTTCGTGCGAATCGACTACAGAAAAAAATATATTTTTTAAAGGAGTCGATTCGCACGTTTCGTGCGAGTCGTTCAATAAGCCACTAAAACCCATCAATTGGCTATTTGACACGGTCAAAAATAAAATATGAAATCTCATAGACAAAAGACCGCTCGTCTTAAATATTAAATAGAAATTGAATATTATGCGGGGATATATTTAATTGTAAAATTGGTTTTATACTTAAAAAGTATTCCATTTGATCCCATAAATCCGTGACGTCACATTTCAATATTGCATACAAATCACGTACAAATGCCGCGTTTTGACAGTTCATAAAAAGTAAGGTTATTGACTACCCTGCCAAATACCCTATTATTATTCTAAAACAAAAGTACTCCTTATAAAATCAGCCAGTCTCTGTCAATATCGGTCCAGCCGTTTCGCAGATTAGCCGGAAAATATAGACAAGCAGACAAAATAAAAATAAATCTTTTATTGTAATAATTACTGTATATACAGCGTGTTAGGTTAAACGAGGGACATACTTTCTGGCACAGAACAGATAAAGAGATAAAAACCTCTTTAACTGTTCTGTGCTTTCTGGTACATACTCATTTCTGCTACATACTCATGGAAAATATGAAAAAAAAAATCAGCTGTTCCATAGTACATTTTGACGAATTATGCGAACGTAAATGTATGTACTGAACACCTCATTGTTTTTTCATGATTTTAAGTATAGTCCCATAGTCAAAGTTGTTAATTTTACCCCTAAAAGTATATCCCTCGTTTAACCTAACACACTGTATATTTTCTTATGAAGTATTAGTAAAAAGTGTTAATTTTGTCATTACAAATACACACTTCAATTTTATTAAATTGTATGTGTGTATGTATGCATATGAACAGATGTCATAAATGGTTTACTATACGAGTACCATCTATCTAACTGTACCTTTTTACAAGCTTTCTATACTATTGCTCAAGAACTTATGTAGTATGTATAAGGTACTCCTAATTTGTCTTGTCGATTCATTTTTCTGTCAACAGTAGAACAGTAGCCGTCGCGACATAATAACAATACAATTCGGATTGTAAATTGTTGTTTGATGAAGTCAATGAACTCTTGTTGCAAGGTGAAGACCTAGTTCAAGATAGGCGTTTAGAAGCGATGACAGTAACATGATTATTTTTTATTAATAACAAATCATGTAAAGTTTATTAGTTCTTTAGAGAAAATTGAGGATCCACCGACCAGATGAATGTGAATATTACTCTTAATAATATTTTAAACATTAACATCCATACATCCGGATATTTGTTACTCTTTCACGCAAACACTACTAAACCGTTTTTGATGGTATTTCGTACAGAGATAGATTTTAGTCAGGAATGACATATAGGCTTTATAGCATATAGGCTGCTGGCAAAAGCTGGTACATACTATATACATTGAATTGTTGTATGAATGTATAGTACATAATCTGTACCTACCCACAAAAACATTTTATAGAAACTCGGATCAATATTCCCATACAAATGCGTTGGCGTTCATGAATCCAAAGCTGAGATAACGAATTTTTTGATCAATAAAATTTTTGAAATCGATTCGACACGGAGCGATTGACGATCGATGATCTTAATTCTGATGGCTTCATTTCGTAAGCTATCGCTTAGCTAGAACTGAGATAGAAGCCTACCCCTTGGCATAGTAGTCAGTACTTAAGTGCTTGCAGACTTGGAAGTCCGCCAGACATTTTGGCGAGCTGGCACGACCCGGCCACTTTGTATCGAGTAGCCAATGGGGTTAACATGCAAGTCCAGATTCAAGCACGTGCTTCGAACCAGTCTACTTTGAAGAGTTTTTTTTTAATCGACAGGAAACGAAGGATGTTTCGGAGCTACGCGAGGCAGAATGTGATACCAGTACATATTTTAAGACCATAGTAACTCGATGAATAAAATCCATTAGTTAATTCAATCAACAAAATTATTGAAGCGATGTAATAGAAATTAATGACTCTGTCCCATTGATGACGGATACAAAAACTCATGCTAATCATCGCTGAGATAGATGATCAATCATTTATTATCTATGGTACACAGCTACTTAATTAGGTAAGCATACGTAAATTAATTAAAGTCATCGCGTTAAGTGACATTGACAATGTCATATAAAAAACGCTACAAAAAACTTTGCCTTTGAAGATACACAACGCTATAAGAAGTTGATTGACTTTAAAATAATAAATACATTCGAAGAGGAGCTCGTGGCTAAGTAGTAATAGCCGCACAGGTCGATCCATCAGGTTAAGCTACGCCTGCCAGGGTTGCCCGTGGATGGGTGACCATCTTTAAATATCGAGACTCCTCCATGAAAGCACGTTAAGCCGTTGGTCCCGGCTGTCATTTGTGCATCTTTGACAGTCGTTACTGGTCGTCAGAAGCCCGAAATTCTGACAGCCAGTCTTACCAAGGGGTATCGACCTCTCGCGCCCGGCCCTGGTGCAAGCCATGGTCCGGGGCGAGAGGGAGTGGGAGGCAGTCACCTCCTTCTGCGAAAAAGTTATGCTCGCGAAGGAGGTGGCGGGATGGGAGAGAGAAAGGTCCTCCCGTCCCAGCCGCCGCGGGAGACGCTCCGGGCGTCGGGAGCCACGTGACGACTCCCGGCCACCGTAGGCGCGGGCCTGCGGACGGTGAGTAATGGGTGACTCACCGTCCGATCAGAACCAGACCCGTGCCGTACGGCGCGTATATGTTCCACGCGCGCCTCAAAGAGATGTCAGCATATGAAGGGGCCCCTCAGGGCCAAGCCTGCCGGGTAAGCGGGATTGTCCGAAAGGGTTACCGCTACCCCGGAACATAAAGGGCTACGGAAGGAACATGGATGGGTTTTAGTCAGTAAGAGTCTGACACTCCCTTCCGCTCCACCCAGAGCGGGAGCAGTCATTGGATGATTTCCCAGCCTTAAAAAAAAAAAAAAAAAAAGGGGTATCGTATTGCCCAGTTACTGGGTTTTGGACGTCAGATAGGCAGTCGCTCCTTGTAAAATACTGGCATTCAGCTGCATCCGGTTAGACTGGAAGCCGACCCCAGCATAGTTGTAAAAGGCAGGCAGATGATGGAATACATTCGTTTATTAATTATTCCGGGCCCTGATTTTAGCGAGCCCTTTTAAAGTTTCACAAAAGATTTTACTTAAATCTAGTTAAAATTATAACATAGTACTTTTGTCATTTATTGTGTAGCCTTTCCTTTAGACATGCACTATAGGTATTTTTATTTATATATGATAAATGTGAGGATCGCAGGCATTTTGTCAAAATTATGGGTGCCCTTCGACCAGAGATACGCAATGCTACGTTGCTATGGATGCGTTTGATATCCTCCAATCATATCCATTGATCCAGAAAGCATAGCACTGGTGGAAACGGGTTTTGCTAAGCAATTTTTTTATGTGGTGGGATGCATGCTTTGGGTGCGTGCTATGGATGGTCGCGAGTGGTCAGAGTACCTACAATAAGCGCACTTCCTCGCACAGCTACCTCGCGGCGGCGTATCTTACTAGCTTGCTACATAGCTTAGCATCAGTGGAAACGGTCTCATAGTTTCGAAGGTAAGCTTTCACATCCTCCCAGCATAGCTGTATAGCACATTTCTGGTGAAAGACACCCAAAATCTATTATTATTAATCTTTTCTATTTAATTATCCTACCACCCTACGCTGTCCCACTGCCAAATGGTCTGCTAATATTGTTAATAGTTTTACTATATGAATGGATACCCTTCCGTGTCATATCCCGCATGTTGATCCCCTCTTGGCAACAGGATACACGAATTATGAGTGAGGAGCACACTACAAATTGTCGAGGGGATACTTCATACAGCTATGAGAATCGGATATCATATCCTGACCCAATCATTATGCCAATATTATTTGATGTTCGCACGCTTATCAAAAGGAAGTTTCCTTTTGCATAAACCCTATAATATTCCCACTGCTGGGACACAGGCCTCCACTCTGTATGAGGGAGTGGGTTGTAATTCACCGCGCAGGCCCAGTGCGGGTGTCACAAGCGGAATTGTCCGAAAGGGTTACCGCTGCCCCGGAACATAAAGAGCTAAGGAAGGAACATGGGTGGGTTTTGGTCAGTAAGAGTCTGACACTCCCTTCCGATCCACCCGAGCGGGAGGAGTCATTAGATGATTTCCCACGCTCAAAAAAAAAACAAGTGCGGGTGTCACGTGTCATTGAAAAGGGTTCGAATTTTTGGTTCTAGGAGATGGCCGGTATCCTTACAATGTCTTCCTTCAACGTTTCAGAAGCAGTGGTGATATAATCGTTTACACAAAGTAACGCACGCACGTGTTTTCGAACCTTTATTTTTGTTGAGGGTGGGAAGTCATCAAATGACTCCTCCCGCTCTGGGTAGAGCGGAAGGGAGTGTCCTACTCTTACTGACTAAAACCCATCCATGTTCCTTCCTTAGCCCTTTATGTTCCGGGGTAGCGGTAACCCTTTCGGACAATCCTACTTAGTGGTTTCGAACCTAAGACCTTCATGTGCTGTTTCCACGTCAATATAACACCCTATGTTCGCATGACACGACTAAATGTAGGGAAACGCAGTTTATTTTGTACCACTCTTCAGATTTACTGTTATTTTAATGTGTTTTTTATATGTCTTGTATGAAATAATATTAAGAAAAGACATTTGATGTTCGGAATACAAAGTTTCGGTAGTGTTTTGTTTCAGTTATCGAAATAGAACTTACTTTATCCGTGCATTCTATAATTTTTAATTGAACTGTCAGAACATGGAACGTAAAATATCTACTAAAAGTTGAACTCAAATGCATCCTATTAATAACGTAAATTCTTTCCTTTGTTCCAAGATTAGAACTTAAACAAGCACTTGTGAGTTCACAGCACTCCGATTAATTAATCCACTCGATTTAAAAGCTTGCACTCAAACAACACATAAAGAATGGATGATTAATCGCACATTTCGTGCATGTATCTAAATCCATACATAAGTCTATAATAAATAAAAGCTGAAAAGTTTGTTTGTTTGAACGCGTTAATCTCTGAAAATACCAGTCGAATTTAAACAATTCTTTTTGCATTTGACAGCTCAATTCTTGAAGAAGGTTACAATCTAATTCTTTTTTTATTTATGAACAGTCTACGACCCTTACGACCCGAGTAAAATGAAAAAAAAGTTAGTAAAATATGACGAGTGGTCGCGGGTAGTGCATGTTAACAGGTTCACTGTTCACAAAGTAGACACAATAGGTTAAACAATCATCATGAACCATATGTGGTTCATTGGACAGTAAATGGGTTAAGGGACATATTATGTATTTGATGTTGAAACGAGAAATTTCACCCGGACAACGTCGCGTGCCGAAGCTTGTTTAATCATACAAGTCCATACAACCCACGTAGTGGTTGTACTTCTTTGTATGATACTTGTTCTGCATGTAATTAGTACTTTCGGCCCACGCGGAGCGCTGACCTAATATCTGATGGTTGAAATAAGAGGTATCATGTCGAGCATGACGATTGAGGATTCGAAATGGATAAAGTTGGCATACTGGTATTTTAGTAAGCTAGATTGTAGGTGGTAGGTGGTGTGTGTAACACGACAACGTGAAATAAGAAGGTGTCCGTCGAGATTGAGCAGCTATGGCTCATATTTAATCGCGGGAACTAGGTACCAATTTTTAAGTCAAAGTCAAATCATTTACTTCAAATAGGCACAAGAAAGGCACTTTTGATATCAAAATGAATAACAAATAGAATTGATTCTAGTCGCCCCTTCCAAAAGGTAGTTTCGTATGGAGAAGAATGGCAAGAAACTCCACCGTTACTCTTTTAAAATGTTTTTTAATGTTTAGTATACATGAATTATAAAATTATGTGTGAAGACGATGCACCCACAATAAAAATATGCATGATGCAGATGAGCTTGACGCATCGGGATGTTCAAAATCTTTGATTTTGGCTGAAAAATGAAGATCGAATTAAGTGCTTACAACAGCAGAAAATTAGGTTTGAGTTAAAGCGCTCGAGATTGTCATTCGTATACAATGTAGAAATAGCAACGGTAGACTGTTGCAAAAAAATAACTTATACTTCGTAACAGAATCTCATTAAGAACTTAAAAGTGTTAGCACATCCCCTTTATACTACGATCCTAGTTAAAAGGCCTATTGTTTCACCTTTTTGGAAGTAAAGCTTTTGAATTCTTTTTAATTAGCATTGATCACACTCGAGCATTCGAGTTAGGTACATGTTGAAGGTGTGTATTGGATAATAAATTAAGAGAAACAATGGTACATACGAGACTTGTTCTTTCTATATGGCCAGAGTTTCTTTTATTCTCTTACGTATTATTGTGTCTTGAAATAGAAGCAATGCCTAGGCAAAATCTTTTTTGTTTTTTTTTTTTAAATAAAATTAGGTAATAATGAACAAACTGAACAAAAAAAACTGGCGAACGGTCGGTGTACATAGTACCTTACGCACATCTCTGCCTAACACTTCAGGGATTATTGGTTTTATTTTATGTATGGAGGAGCTCGTGGCTAAGTAATAACAGTCGCACAGGTCGAACCATCAGGTTAAGCTACGCTTACCGGGGTTGGCTGTGGATGGGTGACCATATTTACATACCGATACTCCTCCGTGGCTCGGAAAGTACGCAAAGCCGTGGGTCCCGTCTGTCATTAGTGCAAAGATATTATGATAATCGTTACGGGTTGTCAGAAGCCCGAAAATCGGGCAGCCAGTCTTACCAAGGGGTATCGTATTACCCAGCAGTCGCTCCATGTCAAATACTGGTATTTAGCTGCAACCGATTAGACTGGAAGCCGACCCCAACATAGTTGGGAAAAGCCTAGGCAGACTACTATTTAGGATTAATGTAAGAATTTTTTTTTTACCTTCTGTTCAAATTGACATATTAAAATCGCATTATTCAGTCTTTGAGTTTCTTCATTGAAGAATGATTTATAAGATGACTTTAATTTTGGAACTCTTTCTTCTTTTTTCTGGTAAAGAAATTGTTCCAACAAATAAACTGTGCAGTATCTGTAAGAAACTAACTAAGGAATGGGGTTTCGTTTACTCCAAAGCAAACGCCATTTTGTATTTTCTGGCTTGCTTACAGTACTAATAACCATGTTATTGAAGCAATACAAAACAGAAAGAGTTGACGATGTTTGCAGTTAAAATGGCGACCAAAAAGATGGTTTGTTGAACCATAAACTCATTATTTGGTAAGGTCATCAACTTGTGGCATGTCATTGCCACCGTAACAACATAATGAACCTCGTTTCGACCTCTAAACTCTGTGGTTAAAACAAATATTTTAATTATTTGGTTTTTGAAATTCGAAGCATCTTTAATTCAAAGATCGTATCACGTAATTCGTTAGATTTGGCTGATACTCCAACAATTGAGAAGGCATATTGTCATACAAGCGACAACAACGTGTCTTATTAGTCGATTCGCACGAATTTACTCGCCCAAAATTTGCGAAACGACACTTCTGCAGACAACTCGCACGAAGTAAATTCTTTTGTGGGTGAAGCGATAACTACAGAAATCAGTCAGTATTAGGCAATTGGCACATTTTTAATTCTATGCAACAAAGATAAGTAAACAGTAAAATAGTAGTAAAAGTAGCTTTAGGTACTGGAGTAGCTTTTACTAACTTCGTACGGGTCGCCTATAGAAAAATAATATTATTTAAAAGTGTCGTTTCGCACGTTTAAGATATGAATTTGCCAAAAATGAAGGCAAATCAGATGTATTTTCTAATATTGAGACTGGGATCGGAATGCAAACGTTATAAAAAATACAGGAATGTCCCCTCAGCTACATTTTCCCTTGTTGGCAGGTCTTGAAAGAATATTAGCGAGAAATGACCAGCATCAGATTCTAAATAGACCGACAAAGAGTCTATGAACTTGAACCTTATTGAATCTCGTGTACGATGGTGTCAGGTTTAAATTCCTTTCAAGTGTTTACTAAACAATATGCTGCACTGTCGGCTGCCGACAAACAAGGGAGATGTGAGTAATTGGACACACCCATTTTGCTATCGAGTGTTTAGAAGAGTATACAAGAGGAAGTCGGAAGGTGACACCGGTGATTGAAAATTTGCTCGGATTGTTTATCGTGGGCATGTGATGCGTTGGAATGAGGAAATATAGCCGGTAAGTTTTGAGTATGAATGTGAATGGCTGTATGAGTAGAGGAGACCAAAAGAAACGATGGATGGATTGCTTGAAAGATGATATGACTAGAAATGGAGTGACTACCGAGATGACGACTAATAGAGAAGGATAGAAGATAAAGTTGCGTTAAATAAATTGAGATTAAAGCTGGAGAGTGATGACATGAAGTAAGTATATCCAGTACTTCCGTGTGTTTCGTTAACTCTTAATTTGCATCTTCGTTGAGCACTCGGAGTTGTCATTGCAAATGCATCACCGCACATCATAAAGTAAACACTTATTATGTTTTTAACTAATTTCTTTTTTTTAATCATAGGATAATAAGAAGATTTTATTAACACTTTATTGGGTCGAGAATGATTATAAAAGCGAAGAGAGAAAATGATGGCGTGGCGGTTGACAGAGTATGGAATAATAATAATAATATTCATCTATTTGCTCAGAATGTAGGTATTAACAATAAGGTGGTTACAGAAATGTTGAAGAATCCTTGTACAGAGGCCAGCACATCAAGTTACCTCAAACTGTCAAATTTCGTGGATAGTGTTTCAACTTATGACAAAAGCATAAGGTTCATTTTCATGTGGGAAAATTTGACAGTTAGGGATAGCTTGATGTGCTGACCTCTGTACATTCTACCATTTTGGCATGCAAAAATTGATACAGTTCACATACAAGCCCAGCTAAAAAGTATCAGAAGAACAATACGTGTGGCCAAGTAACGTGTGACGACTGGGATGAGGGCAGGATGATGATTTCCGTGCCGGACGGAACGTACGTGTTCCACACATGCCTCAAAAAGATATCAGTAATCGAGAAGGAGCCCGTCAGGGCCGAAGCCTGCCGGGTCGGCGGGATTGTCCGAAAGGGTTACCGCTACCCTGGAACATAAAGGGCTAAGAAAGGCACATGAATGGGTTTTAGTCAGTAAGAGTCTGACACTCCCTTCAGCTCCACCCAGAGCGGGAGGGGTTATTTGATGATTTCCCACCCTCGATGATGATTTAACTTATAAGCACACAAAACTTTTGCCCGCTACCGGCCGAAGATAAGCATAAAAACTAACTGAATTCAAGCTAAATTATCAGCAAGAACAGTTACAACAAAAACACGATACTTACGGAAACTTTTGTTCAAACTACAGCCCTGGGAAAAAAAAGAAGGAAGTACGAAATCAAAGAATAGAGAACAATGAATAAGCGGGCACAAAGCTGTACGATTGCAGAGAATTACTTGGCCGTTGAACTCGCGAAATTTAGCCAAATATTGCAAAAAAATACTACATTTGTACGTAACTAGTCGCCTGACTGTGCTCGTTAAAATGCATATTTACGTTTATTGCAACTCTTTTCATCTCTTTCCACAACTGAAGCAGTACTTATTTAACACCTAAATTGCCTGTGTATAGTTCTAAAGCGCTTTTTATTTGTTTTTACCGTCTTTACAAAACCTGCATTGACAGATGTCACAATGACAATGAGCAAAGGAATTGATCCTATGGTGTCTCAAATCTATAACCGGCCAGTCACTACTCGTAGCTTGGGTGACCCAAAAATATTTAAAATTCGAATTTCGAAAATGACGTGTCATTTGGTGTCGTCTTATTCCTTTGAAGAAGTTTACTGTTACCACAATTGGGGTGTTTATTCACGTGTAAAAAGCTAAGTTGCAAGAAATTATAGTAATTTTAAGGAAAGTAGCGTAATGCATCTCACTAATGGCTCAAAGTAATTATTTTGATAACCATCTTTACGGCATCGTTTACGTTGTTCTTTCAGTAATTTGATACTTTCGGACGTCGTAAACGCATTAAAAAGATGACAGATAAACGATTTCAAACATTACTGGGATCGAGAGTGTCAAAAAGAAATCTAAATAAAAAGTGTCATACTATTTCTTGCTACATTGCCGTTTCTCTATTATAAATATTCTGTCCATTAATTTACAAAAAAGCGGCCAAGTGCGAGTCGGAGTCGAAAAGAAATTGCCAAATTATCACTTCCCAAACAAATTTTCGCATAATTTCATTTGCCAAATTATTACTTGCCAAAAAATCTCTTTACAAATAATTGTTACGAAAACCATATTTTTGGCAAGTGAACGTTTGAACAATAACTTGTTCACCAACTAGTACTTTTACCATTTTTTATCTAGTCAAATATTTCAGTTGGTAAAACAAGTTTTACGCAAAATTAAATAAGCCAAATATTTGGTGTCGTCAATTTTAAACTTAATAAGATCTAACGTTGAAGACGTTTTATTACAAGGGTGCTTTTTCCACTTGGGACAAATTCTAAACAGGTAATAATAATGTTATTATAATTATATTATTTCTCTCGATAGCCTCCTGAAAATAATCACTTTTTTCCATATTTTTTTCTTTATAATCTAGTCGTTTCTGGCACTCGCCGGCCGCTGCCGTGGCACCGCTCGCTTCGCTCGCTCGGCTCGTGCGTAGCTGGTCACAGTTTTAACCTAACCTAACCTAACCATTTTTTTTAAATTAATAACCTACTGTAACTAGTTCCATAAATAACCTAATGTCTAGTAACCATAAATTTGACTTGTTTCAGACAAATTCAAGCACATAAGCTTACAAAGAAATACGCAAATGACATCAAATTTAACAAACAAATAAAATGTTTATTTTTGCCTTTATATTTTTTGTCATAACAAATCATTTGACTAAACGTTTATTGTCTAAATATTGTTTGCTGTAATAAATCATTTGATTAAAGACCAAAAGCCTTAATGACATTATCCTTGGTAATAATCTGCCAAGTAAACATTTGACCAAATGAAAATGTGCGTACTAAAATTATTCCAAATATTACATTGGTATAAAAAAAGGTTGCTAAAATTTTGTTTGGGTAATGAAAATTTGGCAAAATCTTTTCGGCAAAACGGCAGGATCCCGGTTATAACGGTCATAGCTTAGTGTCTAAACAGTTTGTGAAAATTTCAAGTGTGTATAATTATAGCCATGTGATAAATGAACAGACAGCGGAGTCTTTGGCCCGGACTCCACCAAAGCGGAGATGTGCGGAGAAGCCCAAAGCGGAAAATAGAAAGACGTACGAAGACGAGAGATGTGTGAATAATGAAATTCTATTAATTCAAGACATAAAAATGAATTGGTCCTATTAGTGGATTTTTACTCGCACACCGCCTAGCTACCTAACACATCTCTGGTGGATACGCAGCTTCAGTAATAGGTCCTTTGACACGCGTTTGGTAGAGAACCCTACAAAGTAGCAAGTTTCTAAAAGTAATAAGAATCTGTTTTTTCGAAAGCTTCCTAGAAATCGCTGTTAATCTTTTAAGCTATTATACGGGTGGGTTGTCCTTTTGTTTTAATGATGGTCCATATGTTGACAAGTCGGTATCGTCTGAAACTTTAGCTCGCTCAAATGGCAGTAAATTATTTGGACAAAATAAACAAATGTGTGTGGTCGGGTGCGAGACAGATTTTTTGTTTAATTTTCGTTCCACGCAGAAAGAGACCATACGGGATAATTAAGCTGAATGTTTTTATTTAATGCATTTCAGTTTAAGGTTCGTTTAGCAAGGAGGCATAATTAATACTGGCAGTTAAGTATTTCACAAAAATAGTGTAAGGTCGGTTACTTGGTGAGGTGGTATAGGCGTAGTGGAACTTAAAGAGCCTGGCTGGTTAGAAAATAACTGACAGCATTCGACCTTTCAAAAGAATAGAATAGTTTGATAGGTTTTTATAAAATGAAAAGAAGTCGTGCTGCTTTTTTTTTTAAGGCTGGGAAATCATCCAATGACTGCTCCCGCTCTGGGTGGAGCGGAAGGGAGTGTCAGACTCTTACTGACTAAAACCCATCCATGTTCCTTCCGTAGCCCTTTATGTTCCGGGGTAGCGGTAACCCTTTCGGACAATCCCGCTTACCCGGCAGGCTTGGCCCTGAGGGGCCCCTTCATATGCTGACATCTCTTTGAGGCGCGCGTGGAACATATACGCGCCGTACGGCACGGGTCTGGTGCTGGTTGGACGGTGAGTCACCTATTACTCACCGTCCGCAGGCCCGCGCCTACGGTGGCCGGGAGTCGTCACGTGGCTCCCGACGCCCGGGGCGTCTCCTGCGGCGGCTGGGACGGGAGGACCTTTCTCTCTCCCATCCCGCCACCTCCTTCGCGAGCATGACTTTTTCGCAGAAGGAGGTGACTGCCTCCCACTCCCTCTCACCCCGGACCATGGCTTGCACCAGGGCCGGGCGCGAGAGGTCGCCGCCGCCGATCGCCTCTACGAGGACACGGTGGTGCTCCGCCCAAGCGGGGCAGGTTTGCACTGTGTGCTCTACCGTGTCCTCTGGGCGATCCTCGCAGTGGTGACACCCGGGCGTTTCCTCCCGCCTGATGATGTGCAGGAACCTCCCGAAACATCCATGTCCGGTGAGGACCTGCGTCAGGCGGTAGGTGAGGGCGCCGTGACGCCTCTCTAGCCACTCCTCAAAGAGGGGCCTTACCGCCACTATCGTGGCGTGCCCTGCGCTGGGTTGCGACAGTCGCTGATTCCAGGCCGCCATGAGATCGCGCCGGAGGTCCGTCCGCTCCGCCGCAATTTGCTGCGGAAACGGAGTTTCTCCCCGGCTTAGTACCTCCGCGCGCCACTCGAACATGTGCGCGAGGACTATCGCCTCCAGATCCCACGGCGGCAGTCCGGCAAGGAGGCTTGCCGCCTCGCCCGAGATCGTGCGGTACCCCCGGATTAGCCGAATGGCTACCACCTTTTGGGGCGCGTTCAGATAGTGAGCGGCTCGTCGCCGCAATGAACGCGCCCACACCGGGGCCCCGTATAGGGCCATGGACCGCACGACTCCCGCGTAAAGCCTCCGGCAGGAGGCGTTTGGCCCCCTCAGATTGGGCAAGAGCCGCTTAAAGGCGGCCCCAGTCCGAAGTCGTGCTGCTTGACGCATCTATTAATTAAAAGCAATATAATACATAATGCTGTCCCGTGTTTTGGTATTTGGTAGGATAGAAATCTTTACAACACATTACACAAAGCTCTACCACCGAGCTCCCTAAGTAAGGGTCCCTCTAACCTTTACAGTACTTATCCCTGGTCACCGAAGTCCAGCCGGAAGATTCTGTAAAAATCTTACCATGAAAACTAAGGTGAATTGAGCGTGAAGTGAGCTACTGTTCCATCTAATGCTAGGGACTGACAGCTCACTTTAAACTCACTTCAGCTACGTTTTCACGGTGAGATTTGTACAGAATAGCACTACTGAACCATATAACCAGAGGAGCATTAAAAAAATATGTACAGAGGCCGGCACATCAAGCTATCCCTAACTGTCAAATATTCTCAATTAAAAATGAACCTTATACTTTTTGCCATAAAGTTGAAATACTATCAAAAAAAATTGACAGATTGTGGTAACTTGATGTGCTGGCCTCTGTACCTATGCCCACAGTTGATTCACTTATTTTCAGGGTAAATCTAATAATGATGCTAGAGGTCACTTTAAAGATAATTTCTGATAATTCACTAACTTCCGAAAGTAATTTTTATTTGATGAAATTAGGGAAAGTTTTCACTGTAACTTGTGTACTAAGAAGAAATTATGTACTGAACTGTCATTAACTTTCTTTATAATGTCAATAATCATATCACACACGGAAAGTAGATGCTTAAAAATTTAATATAAGTAGGAGTGATGGAATTTCCAAGCGATATTTTTACCTTTCTAAATGACATTAGGTAATTAGAGAGGTCAGCGGGATTGTCCGAAAGGTTTACCGCTGCCTCGGAACACAAAGGGCTAAGGAAGGAACATGGATGGGTTTTAGACAATAAGAGTCTGACACTCACTGGCGCTCTAGGTGGAGTGGAAGGGGTCATTTGAAGATTACCCACCTTCAAAAAAAAAGGTAATTAGTACTTACATTTCATAAAGAACACCGAGCACATTCAGAGCTAAAAAAAAACAATAAAACCTACCACTAGCGCCACACTTGGCATACCCGTGCAACACTCGGACCCAGCTGTCATTTAATTTAGAGCCATTCCGCAAATTTAATTAGGATGATTTATCGCACCGACTGCAGATATACAAAACCTGAAATCGCGAAAAAAATTTCAGCTGTTCCCTACAATTTATGTTCGTATAACTCGTCAAAATGTAAGGAACAGCTGTTTTTTTTTCGCGTTTTCGGGTTTGGTCCCATAGTAAAAGTTGTTCATAATGATGAGTACAATGACCTCTTAAGAGGTTTCTGGTGATTTACAAATAACCCTGTATAGACAAACATGAGTATGGAATAAAATTATACAGTGTTTTCAAGTATGTACCCCAATTGCTACACTAACGCTATTTCGGTGAGAGTTCGAACAATAACTTGCTGTTTACAATTGGATAATTTTTCGACTAATCCCCTATACAAGACGGTCCTCCATACTTCTACCCTCCATACCTCGGATGTAACGTTTCATAAAATTATGGTCAAACGTCACAAGGTAAGTTTGTTAAGATAAATGGAACTAAATATGTACGAGTGCTGAAGTCCCGTTTAACATTTGATTAATCGTTCTGGTCATTAGTGAACTCGGCTGTCAGGTGAATTCTAAGACAGCCGTTACGTTGCAAAGATTCTGCATGCCTGAAATTCTCATCTGATTCTGTGGACTATCTTTGCTTAAGACGTGTTACTTAGAATCAGAATTTGGTTATTGTTTTTATTATTTTATTTTCTATTTGTTACCTACATACAAAAAGGCTCGAGATGGGTTGTATCTTGCTTATCACGCTAATATTATAAAAGCGAAAGTTTGTGAGTCGGAACGGATCTGGATGACAGGTACAGAGGCCAGCACATCAAGTTACCACAATCTGTCAAATTTCTTTGATAGTATTTCAACTTTATTGCAAAGACATAAGGTTCATTTTTAATTGAGAAAATTTGACAGTTAGGGATAGCTTGATGTGCTGGCGTCTGTACAAGATGGTTTATGACCTGCATTAACACGTAGGATACTTTTTATCCCGGTCTTCTTCTTTTCGAGTCCATGGTACTTTTTCTGGATGAAGTGCCCAGTACGTTACCACATTAACGGACACTTAACAGAGATCTAATACTACCCTCTTTGTTAAAACTGTTACATGTACTGCAATCTGTTTTTTATATAAATAAAGATTACTATTATTATTATTATTACTTAAGACACTCCAGCAGGTGCATGCAGGCATGGTCTTGTCAGAAGCTCCGCAATCGCACTGGGCGTTGGGTGGATCAGTAATCCCCCACTTCGACAAATTGTGCCTGCAGTGCATACTTGGATGTAGTACAGACGCCAACACATCAAGCTATCCCAAACTGTCAAATTTTGCCAATTGAAAATAAACCTTACACTTTTGAAATAAAGTTTAAAAACTGTCAAAGAAATTTGTCAGGTTGGGGTATCTTGATGTGCTGGCCTCTGTACGTTTCCGATAATTTCCGACATCCACGAAGGCGAAGCCGCTGGCAGAAACTAGTTAGGGTTCTATAGTCAACAAGAAACCCATAATTATTATATTTGAATCTTATCAGGTACTTTGGCTCTGCATTCCTGTCACTGTCACACAACTGTCAAACTACACGTGTAAGATAAAGACGGGAACACGTTTAACTGAAAAGTAGGTAGGTTAAAGATGACATGTGCGCTTTATTTTACAACATGCTTAAAACCGTTCAAATATAACAATAACTCGAACGTACATGGAAGTCATCCATATAACTATACAATTCGGTACTCCAGCAAGGTTAATGTCAGTCAGTATCAAAACCTTGACACTTCGTGCCAACCTTCAAAAGTTAGATAATACACATAACATAAGTACTTTATGTAGTACGAATCTGTTTTTCATCGTCACGTACAAACGTGACGATGAAAAACAGATTCGTACAATTCCGTTATGGCAGGTTGTGTTGTCTATGGAAACCTTGACCATACTTGGAACCTTGTCGTAATAATGCAATACAAACGGCAGCATCAATTAATTTCATAATTAATATAACAACGTCCGATAGTGAAGTTCAATATTGAGGCATTTTACTGAAGATCAGGGATTGTAATCACTGTTGTTTTAAAGATTTCTTGGGAGTTCGGGTCTATAGTAAAATGGCGGCGCAGCGAGTGGCGCCATCTATAGAACTGAACTGAACCCTTAACTGAGACCGTGCCTGAGGTAGCTGCGCGGAAGGGTATGGTGACGCGAAGCAAGAGCTCAGATTCGTCAACTTGTGACAACTGTCACGCCTACGCGCCTCAACGACAAACTGCTTTATTCCGTACAATCCTGATGACATGGAAGCTGCTGAGCTGCTAATACGATGACCACTTCTGATAAGCGCTTCCCTGCGCCTTCCAGTACCTGAAAGTCCAAATATGTGTAGCAGTTATTTATGTTATCGGCTTCAGTAGACTATCATTAACATGGTACTACACCGTGGACTCGAAAGAGTCAACGAAAAAACGAGGTTACCCTAAAGCACTGTCCTCTGTAGAGGAGCTGTATCTACTCACCATATACATACATACCCGCAGTGAGTCATCATTCTCCTGCCCTTATCCCAATTTATTTGGGGTCGGCGCGACATGTCTTTTCCTTCCTTACTTCTCTATTAGTCGTCATCTCGGTAGTCACTCACTTTCTAGCCATATCATTTTTTAGTAATCAATCTAAATTCTGATAGTCATGGCACGCTTTGCGAAAGTGTTTTGATGTGTACTGTAACTTTAAAATTTCCATGGAGTTCTAAAAAAGAGTGCCATAAATCAGATGATCATTCTTTTTTTCTCCAAAGCCAATAGAGTGTGGTGACTCCTAACAGGGCCTGTCACGTTTCTCGGGCCTGTGTAGCAGTTCCTACGGAGGTTTGTGGGTCCCATATCAGACAGTACATTAGCTACTGTATTGTCACTCCACAGCAAACGCAATCCCACAGTACCAGCTAATGATCGTGCAAGTTCGGCGGCACTCGGGTGCCATCGCACGTGCTTAGGAAGCGTTTATCTTCGGCCTTCACGGCGCACGCGCACTAATCTCACGGCTTCCTGCTCCGGTTGTTACTCTTAATGAATACAATACTTTTTGCTAATATTTGCGGGAACTATTCATCTTTGTTAGAAAAATAAATGTTTCAAGTTATTCCAATTAATTTGCAAGTTGTGGCTGTTGTTGTGGCTTGCTTGTTAGGGTTCGGCGGTGTTAGGTTTTCTTTGATGTGTTGACCTAGTTAGATATGCGTTAGGCCGTAGTTATTCTGGCAACACTAAAACGAAAAAAAAACCTCATCGAAAGTATTTGATTAATGACCAATATACCTATAGTGTATTTTTCTTCAGTTGTCTCATTTGGTAAACAAATGTCGCGACTAATATTAAGATTTCTAGGTATTGTATGTGTCTCTGAAGCAATTTTTTTTTATAATTCGTGCCTTATGTGTATTATACAAAGATCAAGATGTTTATGCTCAACTTAAAGTGTATGATTGATACGAAAAATCAGAATTTTCGTCCCGTGTTTGTTTACCAAAATGGAAACTGTAAAAGAAATACACTATATGTTCAAGTAAATACTCGCGATGGAAGAATTCGATAGAACTTATATTTTAATTTTGACCGACGAGACACTGATTTTGAATTAATGAACGACGGGATAAAACCAAAAGATTTTCTTGTTATAAAAATCTTCTCTACATAGTCCTCTGACTTAGCTTCAGATGCTGTTGCGAAATATGTCTCGGACATGCTGGTTTCCTCACGATAAGTATATAATACGTACATGAATCCGTAAAATCAGAGGTGCGTGCTTGGTGCGTGCCTTGGGTTCACCTCGAGACCTATAACTTGGCAGTCCGACGGTCCCACCACTAGGCTATCACTGCTGCTAGTCTATCAATAGATACTGATTCAAGGGGAAGGCTTATAAGTACGTATAGTTAAACTAGCTTTTGACCGCGCAATAGTAGATATCTATCACAGAACAGATAAACTGTTCTGTGGTAGGTATCTATATTGTACCCGAGAAGCCGGCGAGACGGGTGGCGGCAACAATAAAATACGGAAAGAAAGAAAAACAAAGAAGGAAAGAAGAACTAAAAAACAAAAGAAAGTATTGGGGTAAAATATGCGTCACATCCGAGGAACTCTTCAAGATTAGCAGATTTTTTCATCATCACATCACTCCAAGATTACTCGAAGCGTTAACACAGATCTATGGTTATTACGATACCGTAAAGTTTAACCGACTAATGAAATTAGTCGTGAGCTCGTGATTATGTTTCATATCTAGATTTATCTAGAACTACATCTTTGGTTTGCCGTTAACGACATTACAGTAATGTTGAAAATAACATGGTTTTGCAAGAGATTTTATTCGCTTACAGGTAAAAGGAGCGTAACTAGGGCATCAAGCGGTTTTTCAATAATTTACATAACATTGTACAGGGTGGAAGGGACATCGACGTGAAGTCAGTTAGTTACCATGAATACAGTGCATGAGTCTGAACCTCTTTTCGTTGAAACTTTTCGTAGGTCATAAAGAAAAAACAGCTGTTTCATAGAACAGTGCAGTGAAAATTTATGGAACAGTAAATTTAAGTGGTTGTAAGTTACAAAAGTTATTGAATTAAAATAAAAATAAAATGGCAAATGTAATGAAAATAAAAGAATACGTCATTATAAGGGTCACACAATTGAAATTAAAATAAAACGTCTTTGAATTTGAATGTCTATTCTTATTGCGTAATTAACGAAACTAGTTAAAGATCTTGTTGTTTTTTACAAATGACGCATTACTTTTGTTTCCAATATTAATATCCGGTAAATGACAAAGCACCCCCTATACGTTCAAAGATAACAGCATATTGCGATCACCAATCAAAGTATGAAGCTGATGACGCAAACACTTCAAAAAATGAATTACTGCATATTACTATTTTATCAGGAGGCTTGAACATCCACGGAAAAATACTGGCCGATATGAAAAAAAAAACATAAGCAAACTCTTTTAAGCAAAAAAAAATAATAATATGGAAGAGTTACCAAAAATCTTAATCGATGCTACAGTTTGTGCTTCGAGTTTGTTTTCGAAGATGCAGAATGTTATGGAAAAGTTTTGACAAAAATCCCCCATCGCTGTTACAGATATATTGTTGTATACAAGGTTAAATTTAAGTCGTTTTAAACCTATTAAGGGGTCATTGTACTCATTTTAACGAGAAACTTTTACTTAGGGACAAAACCTGCAATCGCGAAAAACAGCTGTTCAGTACATTTATGTTTGCCTATGTCGTCAAAATGTACTCAACAGCTGATTTTCGCGATTTCAGCTTAAATTTAACTATGTATAGGTTTCTCTGCATATGATGATGCTTTTTCGCAATGAATATTATTGAACTGACAAACCGAAAGCCATTGCTGTGTGTATTATGCAATTACGGTGATATTAAAAGTTAATGTAGCGAAGCGTGGCTCCTATCTCAAGTACAACATAGGTTATGTAAGAAAATTTAAATAAAAAGTGACATTTGTCTTGGTTAATATAGACAAACTGTAATAATCTTGTGTTATGGAGATAATAAGACAAGTAAGAATATATCGCAACATTTATTAGACGTTTGTGTGCTTTAATTTATGTTAAGTTAGTTTCTATTGCCGATAATATTCCTTCATTGAATTTATTATTTGGATATTTGTCACTCAATCACGTCAAAACTGCTGAATGGATTTGGGTAAAATTTGGCACACAAGTAGTTTATTTCTTGGATTAACACATAGGGTACTTTTTATACCGGTAGTGAACACCTAGTGCGTTTGCGGAGCTTCTGTTGAGGCCATACCCCATGAATCTACTGCTGGAGTGTCCTAAGTGCCCGTTCATCTGCAGTTCGGATGACTTAAAGAATGCCACTGATGCCGCGATCAATGTGGCCATCTACTACATTCAATTTAATAACATCCAGAAAAGGTACCACGAAAGTTGTCGACACGAAAAGAAGAAAGTAATCCCGATAGTACAGTCGCCAGCACATCAAGTTACTACAAACTGTCAAATTTTCGCAATCGATTTTGAACCTTACAGACAGAGATTTAAGGTTTTGAAATCATTTGGAGGAAATTGTCAGTTTTGTATATCTTGATGCGCTGGCGACTGTCATCAGGACGCGTTCTGTCAGTGTCTTTTCCAAGTGAGTCTATATTATTTTTCTATCTTCTAAATACGAAATAGTCTTTATGTAAATATACATAAGTGCCATCAACTTATAAAACATTCATGTAGGTTGGCGGTCAAAACCTCAACAGTTTAAACAACATCGCAATTTCAAGCACACACTCTAAACAGGAAAAACCCGCGGAGATAATATTTTCCTAGCTATACTGCATAATCATAAATCAATCTATGTAGTACACACTGTTGTCACATCAAGCTATACCAAACTGTCAAATTTCTCCAAATGATTTTAAACCTTCGAACCTTGATCGTTAAGTTCAAAATCGATAGAGAAAGTTTGACAGTTTGTGGTAACTTGATTTGCTAGCGAGCGTATTACGAAACGGCGACATGAAAATGTCGCAATTTCAGCTCATATCAGTGAAAGTGGTGATAAGAGGTAGTGCGACACCCGCATAGCCGGTTGAGCAAGCGAGATTATGAAAACGCTTTTATGATACCTTCTTTGTAGATTTACGATTAGATCACGGGCTTTTTTTTTGGGGGGAAATCTTCAAAAAGTACTTGGAGTTTTGGGGAAATTACCAGGGAGTGTGGGATTCTTACCTCACTAAAACCACCCCAGTGCTCACCATCAGCATATGAATTATTGGCAGCTTTGTTCCTTCCACTGCTGAGTACGATCCTCTCCCTATTAATTGTGCCATTGAAAACCTCGATGGGACTTGCACAGACCAAGACCTGTGCAAGTGTTATCGAAGTCTTCCCCAATATTTTCTCCAGGTCGTTCACACACCTTTTTTTCTTTAAGGATGGGACATCAAATGACCCCATCCACTGTGGTAATCGTTCAGGCAATCTCGTTGGCCCCTGGCTGTTGGTCTATCGCTCTTTCTACTGTTTCTCAGCACTCATTCCGTTAGACTTGCCAGTATAAAAAAACTGATTATATCTCACTAGCGAAATATTTAGCGAGCATCTTTTGTTTTTTTGAACCATTAACAAACGATTTAAAATGATGACATGATGATTTATCTTCAAATATATCTTCCTTAACCATCAGATATTAGCTCCGAATCAAACTTGAACTTTAAAAGCAAATAAGCACCTTGAAAGAAATTATAAGTACCTACTTCTGAGAACATCATAATAATATGGAACAATCAGAAGGAAATTATAGTATTTGGGAGTTCCTGATGTTACACCCAGAAATGAACATCATGCGGGCTTCCGTGAACGAATTCATGGAACTACGGTATCCGTAATTAGTACACTGTCTTGATTGCAGAGACACCAGTGTATACGAAAATATATCCGTAACAGTGATGGCGATTTTTGGTTAAACTTTTCCACGACATTCATCTTTTTTTTGACACAAATTGTAGCTCTGGTGAAGATATTTGGTAATTAAAGCTTTCCTAATCATTATTTTTTCGCCTAGCAAAAAGCTTGTTCGTTTTTCGAGAGCACAGTGGTGGCCCAGTAGTATCGGATGCGACTCACGTGTTATAGGTCGTAGGTTCGAATGCAGACAGGTGCTTTACTTTGTTTTAATTGTTTCATCAGTAATGCTCTTAAAATGGTGAAGAGAAACATCGTGAGTAAACCGGCATGTCCTAGAACCCATCTACCAACCAGCTCTGGGCCCGCGTGGTAAATTACGACCCACTCTCTCTGCTGTAAAAAAAAAACCCACTTAAGATATGAGCCACGCTTGGCTACATTAACTTTTAACATTACCGTAATTGCGTAATACACTAACAGTAGCAATGGCTTTCAGTTTGACAATTCAACAATATTCATTGCGTTATTTACTATAGCAGATAATTTTTTCGAACATATGAAGCAACTAGCCGCTGCCAGCAGGGCACGCCACGATAATGGTCGTAAGACCCCTCTTTGAGGAGTGGCTAGAGAAGCGTTACGGCACCCTCACCTACCGCCTGACGCACGTCCTCCACCGGACATGGATGTTTCGGGAGGTTCCTGCACATCAACAGGCGGGAGGGAACGCCCGGGTGTCACCATTGTGAGGATCGCCCAGAATGAGATCTGCCTAGCTTGGGCGGAGAACCGCCGTGTCCTCGTAGAGGCGATCTCTTCCGCTCCACCCAGAGCGGGAGAAGTCATTTGATGATTTCATAATGAACCCTTCATAACCCTTCATCATTACTGACATCTCTTTGAGGCGCGCGTGAAACACGAACGCGCCATCCGGCACGGCCTATAGTACACATGACACGGTGACTATGTCATAAATTAAACGTGTTAAACTTTTGGCCGACTGTGTATAATCTCTTTTTTGATGAGGGAAACAACAAAAACCATACTTTTCATACGATTCAGTTCCAATTTGCACATAATTTACTACAAAACATTAATTTGTTTATTTTTTTAATTCCAGGTGACTGAACCTCACCGCCGTACGTTAAATAACAATTTTTAATTTCATGAATTAACTAATAGCTTTAAGAAAAAAAAAACAAAAACAAACGCAGGGGTGTAATATAATGACCATCAGTTGCACGGCGCTATGCTTCTTTTGAACGACTTACACCTTTCACCTGTGGTCAAGCGTAGTAGGCAAGTAGCATTGTACTAAATAGCCGTTTGCTTGCCTCATTAGTGACGGCATACTTTCTCAAAGCACTTCCTTTAGTATCATTTGTTTTGATATTTGCTGATGGATGGGTTACCTACTTGCTAAATGTCGGCGATGTAGTTTTTTACACGTTCGTGTTTAATTTATTTTTGCGTATTTATTGCTTTATGATTAAGAAAGTTAAATTAGAAATTTTGGCGTTATTGTAAAGGAGAGCACTACTTCCTTTCAGTCGTCTACTTTCCTAAACCTAATTAGAATTCAGTATAAAAGTTAGTTATTAAATTGGTTCTAGTTGAGCTTAATTTATATTCTTTTTCTTTATCAGATGTAATAAGCTAATTACAATAACGGTTGTTCCATAGTTGTTTTGTAATTCGTACCTACGTAATTCGTTAATTGGATTTAAGTACGAATTAGATAATTCAATTGAAAATAACAGCACTCTGTCCACAACATTATGTTTTCAGAAAAAGAAAAATAATATAAGAATTTAAAAATTTTGTTGAATGAATAAAAAACAATCTTCTTGTAGAATAGAATAGATTTACATCTTTATACCTGTCTTGCACACCATGCAAATTACAGATTTAAAAAACATTTTATAACGGGTACAATGGTAGGACTTATCTTTCTAAAACACCCTTTGGATTGATTAAGTGAGAAAGGAAAAACTTCTTTAACTCAAATAACATCCATATTATTTTCGTAAGTACGTAAACATAATTATCAAACCACCTTAATGGTGGTTAACACGTGAGAGAGTGTTTTTGATGTAACAGTCGGATGTTATACATATGTAAGTACAGAGGCCAGCACATCAAGTTACCCCAATCTGTCACATTTCTTTGATAGTTTTTCAACTTTATTACAAAAGTATAAGGTTCATTTTCATTTGGGAGAATTTGACAGTTAAGTATAGCTTGATGTGCTGGCGTTTGTACATTGGTGTTACAAGATTGTACGCAAGTTACGAAGCAGGTGTTATGGAAACCAGAGCAAAAAGTTCCCAGATTACTCCATGTAACTACTGCTTATCATTTGAATTGTAAATATGTTATTATGTGTGTAATCGTAACTAGAGAACCGTCAATTAGTTATGTATAATGAAATGCTTTGTTGGTTGTTTTTTTGCTCTTGAAGATCAGTGATAATAACATAATATTCATGGAAATTTCACACAACGCCATATAGTCCCAAGCTAAGCAACCTAATGCTTGTGTTATGGTAACTAGATGGCTGATAAACTACTTATATACATTTTTTTTGTAAATACATACATAATATTATAGATAGAAAAACACCCAGACCCGTAACAAATACTTGTAGGTGGTACAAATATTTGTTCCGTGCGGGAATCGAACCCGCGACATGTCGCGCAGCAGTCAATCGCTCAACCACTGTGCCAACCGTGTCGTCAAACAACAGTGATAGTAGCTATACTAACAATTATTCATTTATTAATTTATTTAACTTTAATTACAACGGTTAACCAATTACAATAATTAAAGGTACAAAAGAAAAGAAAATATAAAAATTCAATAAAACACAAAAATAAAATAAAAATTTGCAATGCTTTCATGAATCCCTCTCACAGAACTTCTGACATGCCATTAAAATCTTCATCCATTTATCCGCAATTGAAATGTCTTTTGGTTTGAATGTAGAATTTAAGTAGTGGCATTTTTTTTTAATGGGTTTTGATAGAGCATCGTGAAATGCGTTTAAGCGTTTAATGCTGCCTATCTGCTTTCTGTAATTATAATTAATACTCTAAAGGATGTAATAAAAACCATAATGGGATCTCATTGTATGTCATAGGGCCCGTAATTTATTTCATTTTTATTTTTTCTCTATTTTTTATTGGCAAGCGCAGTCACAGTTAATAATATAAGTTTAGTAAATTCTAAAGACGACACGCAATGTATTACATACTCTAATTTGCAATTATCTAAGCTTGTGCACCGCCAATTTCAATGGAAAGTGGCACGGTCGAGTAACGCAAGCAAGTGGACTTCCTCAACTAAAAAAAACATTGTTGTTCAAATTGAAATTATTAAATTAGTCTTTCTAGGACAGTGCATAAAAGGAAGTAGATTAATTAACAATACTTTTTTTGTGTCTGTATGTTAAGTATTGGATTTTCTGTGAGCTAAAATTCTAGATAAAAGATTAAGGCTAAGTAAACGATGTACTTATTTATGTTTGTAATTAGAATTTTGACAAGTCAGTTTTCTTTTGCCTGCTTAAGTTCTAAACCGAGAAGGTATATTATTGATGAACGTGACGTTATTGGTGAATCTCACAGGGGGGTGCCTTTAGCGAGTAGACCTTTTTTTTTGAGGGTGGGAAGTCATGAAATGACTCCTCCTGCTCTGGGTGGAGCGGAAGGGATTGTAAGACTCTTACTAACTAAAACCCTTCCATGTTCCTTCCTTAGCCCTTTATGTTCCGGGGTAGCGGTAACCCTTTCGGACAATCCCGCTTAAAACCGAGTAGTCGTAGTTTTAAGTTTTTTATACACTGGCCGAAATTGATTGAGGCACCCACAGGCAAGCCCGGTGAAGCAGCCAACCTCCTAAATCGACCTACGAGATTATACTCAAAAACAAATCTATAAAAATCTATCTAGTTCTGTAGTACTTAGTCATACTAAACTTGGTACTATCAACAAAAAAGTTGTCTATGTCAATTATTTGTCCATCCATTAATATAGCACATAGCAGTCGGCAAGTATCCATACGAATTTTATAAATTCAAAGTAACTCTGTCTGTCTGTACGTAACCTTTTCATGCCTAAACTACTGAACGAATTTTGAAAAATTTGGCAGAGATATAGATTGCATCCTGGGGAAGGACATAGGCTACTTTTTGTCTCAACAATATCTCCCGATATTGAGAATTGATTATGTTTGACCCAGTTACTGGGTTTTGGAGGTCAGATAGGCAGTCGCTCCATGTAAAATACTGGTATTCAGCTGCATCCGGTAAGACTGAAAGCCGACCCCAACATAGTTGGGAAAAGGCTAGGCAGATGATGATTGAGAATTGATTATTGATTTGTTTATTGTATTGTTATCAACCGAACTCCACGCGGACAAAGTTGCGGCCAAAAACTAGTTAACTTGTTACTACATAGTATAAAGCACAGTCGCTTCCCGCGTCGAAATGTCTGTATGTATGCTTAGATCTTTAAAACTACACAATGGATTTTGATGCAGTTTTTTTTAATAGATAGAGTGATTCAAGAGGAAGGTTTATGTGTATAATTTGTCGACATATTATGCGAGCGAAGCCGCGGGCGGCAGCTAGTAAGTTATAACTGCCACAATCTATAGGAAATAAAAGGTGCACGCCAAACGTACGTCACGTTCGTTAACAATCAAGCGATTCTGGGAAGCTCCTTTGTCAACAGTGTGTCCGGGGCCTTACGTCCGGTATTCGCATCGTCCTGTGTGTGGTCACGAACTGCGTAGGATAATAGAAACGATCAGGTATTTAACTGTGTATGTGTAATTAATTATTTATAGGGTTTATTGAAGAGGGAATGTTAAAAAGTGTCATCTTTGTTGCATGAATGAAGGACTTATTTATTTCAACAATGAAACTGAACGCAATCATTCGGGCGATTCTGTTAAAATCTCACCGTGAAATCTATGGTGAAGTGAGCGTGAAGTGAGTTGTCGTTCGACCTAAAGCTAGGGATTGACACTATTGACATCTCAAAAACACTTACAACACACACACACACACACAACACACTACACTCACACACACTACACTACACTACACACACTACACACTCACACTACTTTGCTCACTTCAAACTCACTTCACCTACTTTTTCACGGTGATATTTTTACAGAATCGCACAACAGTACAGACGCCAGCACATCAAGCTATCCCAAACTGTCAAATATCACCAATTGAACATGAACCTTATTGTTTTGTTATAAAGTTGAAAATCTATCAAATAAATTTGACAGTTAGAGTAACTGGATGTGTTGGCCTCTGTACATAAACCCCGTTTAAAGACTGTCAGTATGATTATTTTCTGTGGAATATTGGCACTTTTTCGATTTCGATTGACAGTTCTTGATCGCGGTTTAGATGTGCTAATCGCATTCAGTTTCATTGGTAAATTCGGCAGTTAGGAAGAGTGCTAATATCAAAACTAAGCTCAAAGCATTTATTTCAAATAAAACAAGTAAGTCCAGGCATATTGGAATTGTCTAGGGGTTGGTCAATTAGAATTATAAAGCTAGTCGCCTATTCCAAAATTAAATTAAATATGCGATAATACAGTGGGCTTGTGACGGTATCGACATCGACTCATGCAAACAACGCGTCACACCAACGTCACTCGAATAAAATCCTGCATCGCGCAAGCAAAGTTTACCGCGCGACTAGCGTATACCTATTTACAATATCCTGTTATCAATCGTCCGGCAGTGGCCCACAAAACTCATCACCCGTCTATTTTCTATGTGGGATGAGTGAACTTTACACCCTGTTCTTACCTCCACAGGCATATTAAAACAAGGTGCCTATTTTGCACACATACGCTCTGTCAGTAAAGCCGCTACTAATTGGCTTGATTACATATTCCTGAAAGCCCTTGATAAGCCGCAAATAATTGGCAATTTGCGCAGACTTTAACCAAATGGAGGCTTTATCATGTCGTGTCGACATACTTATAATATAAGAGTCTAAATATAGGATTTCCTCTTCTGAAGGGGGATCTGGATCTAATATAGAATTTAAATAAGCGTGAACGTTACAAAAATTTGTATTTGTATTTTCGTTCAGACACATCAGATCATAGATAAATAAATCCATGAACAACCATAATATAAAGTAACTCTGTCGATATTTCTGTCTGCTACTTTCCCGCCTTGAGATTTGGATAATGGTAAAAAGAGTACACCAAAGGAAACTCCGGTCTAAGGATTACTATAATACGTTGTATTTTTTAACATATCAAAATCAAAAGTCATTTATTCAAACTAGGCGGCAAATCAGCACCTTTTAACACGTTAGCTGCGGCACCAATTTTTGCAAACTTTCCGTTCCTGCGGCACGAGGTTTTATCGGCCCGCACCGTGACCAGACGTTAGGGCGATACGCGGTCTATTAGACCCCACCTCCTTTAACAGACTAAAAACCATTTTCTGGCGCGAAATCAAAGAAAATTGAAAAATTTGGTCCTTATCGATATAGACAGTGAATTGATGAACCCTAATCTACCGTCGCCCCGGGATCTGATAACTAGTTTAGGAATTATTGGCAAAACAAAATATGGGATCTTATACACCTCGTAACGCACTGAAATAGGGTAAATTTTCGCTAAGATTAGTGATGGGAAAATAATATCGACGCAACGACGTTTATCTATTTTTGTGTGAAAATCTTAATGCGGTTCACAGAATAGAAAAAAAAGAAAACCAGAAGTAGAAAAGAAACTATCATATGTATTCTGCCTCGGGCTTTAAAAATTAACATACAATAACAATATTAGAACTAGAATTAACATAAAAAAATCAGTAACAATATAGTAATCAGTAGCACTCATAAACTTTTTTAAAACTTACCTGTTTTGGTTCTGTTTCTGGGTTTTTTAAAATTAACTTCTTCCGACATCGTTTAGACATGTTCGGCGATGTAAAAGGACGTGCTCTCCTATCGACGTGATGCACAACACTAGTCGCGGGAAGCTCGCGTTGGGTGCGGTACGAGGTCCGGTTGGATATGGGACGTTTTAGCCTCGTCCCGCACTGCATTAAAATTATATTAATTCAGTGCGGTACGAGGCCTAAAACATCCGGTACCAAGGTAGGTATACCACCGAGTCCGGGACCATTAGCACGTCTCAAATATACATTTATCTCTTTTCTATACTGGACGAAACTAAAGCTATGCCCTTCGCACGACAGAGATGTTCACGTTTTTCCTTGCCGCACCACAAGGAAGTTGCATGCGGGGTGATTTAGGCCTCGTTTCGCACTTAACGTGTTAAAGGTGAAAACTACATAAGACAGTCTCCAAAAATGCCCACCCTTCAACACTTCCTAGTGCTTTAGCTGGGAAGAAGTGGTGGCGCAACAAAGTCCCCAGCAGCACAGCTGTTTGTTCAGTTGGAAGAACGTGTGATCCCTTAAGTAGTTAAAAGTATAGTACAGTCACTATGAGAACGTAAGTATTTTAGTCAAGGGGTAAGGGTGGGCTCGGATTTACAAAATAATATTATTTGTGTGTTAGAGTGAGACAGACTGTAGTGTTGAAGTAGGATCGATATATTTTTGCTACTCTTCTAAAAACGTTTAATCAAATCAAAAGAGATAGTTTAGGAATAGTGTAATGAAAGAAAAAGAAAGAAAGAACAAATGTTTATTCTGCACAAACAAATATTGTTCCCTTAATTAGTTTGTATATACCTTTTTTACATGAAATTGCTTATCTAATAAATTTTATTTATTCAACACATGACGTATAACTTCCATATAACGATTTTTACTGTACTTTTACCTACACTGACAAGCGAAGTAATTACTCTATCGCCACACAGGATCAGTTAATGTTTAAATATATATGTAAACAACGCAATCCATCAACCCAGGTGCGGCACGTCTGCTTACTAAGTAGCGAGTAATGTAACATGTTACAACAACATTAAATGGCACATGCTGCTTTAGTGCTTAAACACGACGAACGACGGAACCAACTGCTGGCGTTGACGCGAGTGTTGTTGTTGGTTAGTTTTGCCCACATTCGATGCCACGCATCTTCACACATCTCTGGTGGAAAGAGATTCCTTTTTTTTTTGAGGGTGGGAAATCATCCAATGACTTCTCCCGCTCTGGGTGAAGCGGAAGGGAGTGTCAGACTCTTACTGACTAAAACCCATCCATTTTCCTTCCTCAGGTCTTTATGTTTCGGGGTAGCAGTAACCCTTTCGGACAATCCCGCTTACCTGGCAGGCTTGGCCCTAAGGAGCACACCAACCTCCTGCTGACCTCTTCTTGTTGTTGAAACTCTGATTGATATTCCAGCTTTTGGGATATAGGGCTGTTATAGTGAATGATATATTTGTTAATTTCTTTTCTCTTAAGCCACCGACACATTACTGTGATGTGTAGTGTTGTGACGCGGGCTATACTTATCAAACGAATCTTTTCAGGACAACGTCAAATAACAACGAGTCTTGATTGGCTTATACTGCGTCAGAAGGCGTCACGACAGGACACAACACAGTAATATAAATCCGGCTTCAATCGTTGGCTTCTCTCTGGTAAATCTTGACGTTGTTCAATAACGTGCGTTCGTTCGTGCGTTCGTGCGTACGTGCGTGCTTGTGTGCGCGTTGTTATTGTTCAATATTAATACCGACCATTCGATTGTTAGTTTTATCCTTATTTTAATACAAACATCTAGAAACAACAACGTTTTCCTCTAGGTGCTAAGATTTTATTTATTTTCCTCGTATTTCTAGTAAATACATTAGGATTCTGTTGCCGTGCATTGCGACAATGTTTCGCGTCCCATTTGTTAGTCGAGTGCAGATTTATGTAACACATTTATTATTTATGGCTTGTTTATTTGTATGCTGTCCTTTGAAACTCCCTTTTAAGGAAGTTCAAAGGATTTAGTATGTATGTGTCGCAGTTAGTGAAAGTAAGAATGTGTTTATGGATAGTGTTGCGAAATACATAAAAGCATTTAAAATAAAGTTTGTAAGTTTTTTATGTTTGAATTTTTTATTTAGTATGGTAGGTATGTTAATTATACAGGGTGAAATTGATTAATGGGCGATATTTTAAGTTGTTGTCATAATTGTAAACAATTTTTACTTTCACTTTACAAAAAAATTAGCTGTTCCATACATTATGCTCGCATAACTCGTCAAAATGTAGGGATCAGCTGATTTTACTTTCGCGATCTCAGATTTGTGCCCATAGTAAAAGATGTTCATAATGATGAGTACAATGACCCCTTAAAATGTTGCCATGAATTCAAATTCAACCTGTATAATTATTAATTATGGTGGTAACATTGTTTTTAATACAGTGTGTGATGATCTGGGATTAGATACAGACGCGAAACTTAAGACATGATTCACAGACCGTAGGTACTTTGAGTTTACTTTGCTCAGTAAAGTAACCGTTTCATACGATGTATATTCGTATGAAACGCTTACCTCAATGCAATTAATGTTCAAATTGGTATTAATAAATTTTACTAGGCGTTTCATATGAGAATCTTGCCTTAAGAGTAGTTTAAACCTGCCAAAATACAAATACTAATTTTTAAAGGCTGAAGAGTAAGTTTAGATACGCAAAGTTTTATATCTGTAGATCAGTTATGTTACCATTATTGAACCTGCAAAATCGATATTAAACAAAATGAAGAAAAAAAAAGGTGTTCAAAGTCACTTTCTGCGAGAATATAAAGGCATGTACACACGCAACCGCTGCGGTATGCGCATGCGGCTGTGATCCGGTACCACGATGCAACAATGGCGTCCGTCGCGGTCATCGCGAGGGCCGCGTGTGTTTATTTACGAGCGTGCACGTGGCCCGACGACCTTCAAGGACGGCCGGTTCTGTCCAACTGGACAGTGGACAATTTATTTCTAGGAAAAATGCAATATTCGAATTTTGAAATGGATTTTTACATTTTCTGTAGCTAAAATGTGTGTTGCCCGTTTACAAAAAAGGTAAAGACGTTGTTGGACTACTGAAATTGATGGTAATACTTTCTGCAATATGCAACTTCTATTATATTTATACTAACATATTATACAGGGTGTAACCGGTAGGGTATAATGTACATATGCATATGCTACAGACCACCAAACTGAACAACTTTTACTATGGGATCAACTCCGAAATCGCAAAAAAAATCTGCTATTCTATACATTTGTGGTCACGTGACTCGTCGAAATATAGGGAACAGTTTTTATTCACACAACCTAGCAGACTAAAGTATCACGAATGCATTATCAGCATCACTTATCAAGTTATCAGTACCTACTAAAAGCTCTATATTAACTACGCAACAATAAAATCCACTCAAAGCCTTATTCAATGGGAACTACAATCAAACTAATATTATAATATTCATAACTTACGTCACATCAAGCCTATTCATAAATCTTGAGATAACCATTAAATATATTAATAATATTACAAGATACAAATATGGGCGTGGCCCTTATCTATACATAGCCGTTTAGCTTAATGGAAACGGAGTCAAATGGCTATGGCCATAAATTAAATGTAATAAACAAATCAAAACAATGTCGTCTAAATTTATTGACGGTACGCAGTTACTGTAGTGTTATTTTAATCATTAGTTTCTTGGTTAAGGATCTCTCGCATTTGTACGGACCCCTTTACTAAAGGTCTAATGTATGGGCCAAAAACCCTTTTTTTTGCGGGTGGGAAATCATTAAAAATGGCGGCCTATTCCAAATCATCAAATGACTCCTTCCGCTCTGGGCGGAACGGAAGGGAGTGTCAGACTCTTACTGACTGAAACCCATCCATGTTCTTTCCTTAGCCCTTTATGTTCCGGGGAAGCGGTAACCCTTTCGGACAATCCCGGTGACCTTGGCGAGAGGCTTCGGCCCTAACGGGACCCTTCACATGCTGACATCTCTTTGGGGCTAGCGTGGAACACGTACGCGCCGTCCGGCACGGGCCTGGTTCTGATCGTACGGTGAGCTAGCGACAAACACCCTGACTTACTCTAGGTTTGCCTAGTATCAAAGTGGATGACTTAGCTTGGTCTCGTAGGGGAATGTTGTGTAGGTACTATGGGTACATACTGAGCAACTTTAAAAATTGATTTTCTCCTTCTGCATTTATTTTAATTTTATGTTGTTACGGACATAGTATTTGGAACATAATCCTAAATATGAAATGTGCTCTATTATCTCAAAGTTATCGGTATTCCAGGAGAAAATCGCTTTTGAATGTTTTTAAGAGTGTATATATTTGTGCTCGTGACTGTACACACCTCTGCTTCACACTTAAAATCATCTGAATTATATGTGTGTGCTCAATTGGATCGATCTTTGCAATAGAAAACAGAATATTGTCTTGTTAAAATTCAGCACCCTTTTTTTTGAGTGGGAAATCACTAAATAACTTCTCCTGCTCTGCGGGAGAGCGTGTCAGACGACTACTGACCTACCCGTGTTCCTTCAGATGTTCAGTTGTCCTGTGTCAGGAGCTACAATAAATATTTTGAACAAACCCGCGACTCACTACCAAATTATGACTGTGATGAATGTCATACATAGAATACTTAAACAATAACAATCGCTATTGATTCTCGCGAATGCAATCTAATACAGGTATTAAATGCCAACTGCTCCCAATATTCAAAAAACAAACTACATATCAGCTCTCATTGATAAATACGTTGTCCTCTCAAGTTGGACAGCAACGGACAAGTACAAATAACCCTTTATTCAGCAACTGTCAAGAAATATGAATATTAAAACAACCTTGGCTGAATGATTTATATTGTGTGTAACCACATTCTTCAATATTGACATTATATTAAATTATAATCTGACAGAAGATAAACCTATCAAAAATATATTTAATTCGTCCTTGTTCATTGGAAACTGATCTTATTACGATATGTCAATATTTCTTAATAGATCATTAAGATTATAAATAGGCGTTAAATTAGTTTCTTTCTTTGGTTCAATGTTATATTTTAGCATAATGTTATTGTTGTTTGTTAAACAGGTAATATACTGCCTAATTTAAATACTTGTCCCACTCTGTTTGACAGCTCAATTATCATAATTCAGGTAATGTTGCTTTAGCTCTAAGTGGCGTTCTGAAACTTTAACAATGACATGACAATGGCAGTCGAACCTACCGCCATTAAAATAATTTACGTATGTACTAAACGATAAGATTTTTTGCCCCAATTTTTATAGGAATGAGAGCATTCAGATTTATTTCGTAAAGTGATCCTCTTGCCTGGCCGTTGGGGTAATTAAATGTACAGTCAACAGCGCACCAAGCTATACCAAACATTCAACTTTTTCCAAATGATTTTAAGCCGTAAAACGTTGATTATTAAGTTCAAAATCGATTGAGAAAATTTTACAGTTTGTGGTAACTTGATGTGCTGGCGAGATGACATGTTGTCTGCTGATTACAGCAGACAACATGTCATCATTAAATGACTTACAACCAAACCCACTAACATAGCTAGGAGCTATTTACGGCGTACGTTCTTACTATTTCAAATGATTGATCGAATACAATTAATCATTAAGTAAAGTAAAGTAAAAAAAAAAGGCAGATGAAGCTTCTTCGAGAACACAGGTCTACACTGCCCCTTCCTCCTCAGTAGGCAACCCACATTGACAAAAACAAAACACCGTAGTAACTAAAAACCAGCAATAATCTTACATTGTTATACTTAACCCGATCACTGCCACCGGCCTAATTTCAATACACACCTAACGACCTAACCGCGCCCGATATACTAAGAATTCCGGTCAACTTGTATTATGAAAACCACAATAATGATTTTCAAGTCCCAGTTTCAAACGGCCGTGTGTAACGGGGCCTTAATGACATAATAACAGTGGACACGCCGTCGCGTGTGTAATTGCCCTTACTCGGGTGTTGGGGGCAGACGATTCTTGGATTGATAGAGATTGGAATAGAAGCTTTGTTTTTATTGAAAGAACATTTTTTTTGTAATTTCAGATATATAATGATGATGATGATGATGATGATTTCTTATTTGATATTTCTTAAAATATACGAACGTTAATAAATTTGATGAGGTCACATACTCAGGCGGGTATTATTTTGAATAAACAAGAAATTCCCGCATTTATAGCTTTTGTAAATATTACAAACGTTAAAGTTTGTGAGGCAGTATGGATGTTTGTTACTCTTTCACGCAAAAGCAGTGTTAGCCTAGTGGTGTGACCGTCGGACTGCCAACTCACAAGTCTCGACTTCAAACTCAAGATACGCACCTCTGATTTTACGGATTCATGTGCATATTGTATAACTGTCACTCGCTTAAAAATCGGTGAAGGAAAACAGCATGAGGAAACCAGCAAGTCCTGAGAGATATTTCTCAACAGTATGTGAAGCTAAGTCAGTGTCCCATGGGCAGCATAAAAACTCTGACACCAGGTGAGTCACTAACCACACGAAAAGAAACAAGACGCAAAAACTATTGGACCGATCTGCATGAAATCTGGCAGAAGCTTATTTATGGCACTGAAAGTTGTCAAATATTTATTTTACTAATACATATTTGACAACTTTCAGTGCCAGACTAAAAATGATTGAACTTTTGTAGATGACTATTCCACGTTTCTCTATTCCAACACATCATTTCGCGTGATGATTTTGGGAGCGACACCGGTCGCGACTCGAGACAGTAATTCTATGTAATTGGACCAGCGATTAGTACTATACAAGCGAAGCTATACAACGCCCAATACATCGAGACACGTGGCGAAATAGGGAACTAAATAGAAAGTACTGAATTTGACATACCATGTTGATATCATCCTTTGTAAGTGGCGCCTCTATGAAGTGTCAAGTTAAGTTGGTCGTGTAATAATGTAATCTAGTATTGTATTGTGTGAACTAGGAAATATGTAACTGTGTCTCAAATGTAGGTAATGTTACATGTAATCTTTTTTTTTGCGACCTTTTCTTTGGTAATAAACAGGTAATTGTGTCTTCTGTTTATTTCCTTACGGACTATTTTCCTACTTTCTTAGTTATGTTTTGTTTGCAATATTTTTTCTAGGAGCTTGTAGCTAAGTAATAACAGCCGAACGGATCGATCCATCAGGTTAAGCTACGCTTGCCGGGGTTGGTCCGTGGATGGGTGACCATCATTACTTATCGAGACTACGGTGCCTCGGAAAGCACGTTAAGCCGTTGGTCCCGGAATTATTTGTGGACCTTTGACAGTCGTTACGGGTAGTCAGAAGCCTGAAAGTCTGACAGCCAGTCTTACCAAGGGGTATCGTATCGACTGGGTTGTGGAGGTCAGATAGGTAGTCGGTCCATATAAAATACTAGTATTCAGCTGCATCCGGTTAGACTGGAAGCCGACCCTAACATAGTTGGGAAAAGACTAGGCAGATTGGTTATTTCTAGGACAGATTAATATTTCTGATCACGTCTTTACCTTTGATTTTTTATGCCTGTTTCTATTCACTTAAAAGACGAAATTTTAACGAATTTTTACCCATTTTTTTTTTTTTTTTTAAGGCTGGGAAATCATCCAAATGACTGCTCCCGCTCTGGGTGGAGCGGAAGGGAGTGTCAGACTCTTACTGACTAAAACCCATCCATGTTCCTTCCGTAGCCCTTTATGTTCCGGGGTAGCGGTAACCCTTTCGGACAATCCCGCTTACCCGGCAGGCTTGGCCCTGAGGGGCCCCTTCATATGCTGACATCTCTTTGAGGCGCGCTTGGAACATATACGCTCCGTACGGCACGGGTCTGGTGCTGATCGGACGGTGAGTCACCCATTATTCACCGTCCGCAGGCCCGCGCCTACGGTGGCCGGGAGTCGTCACGTGGCTCCCGACGCCCGGGGCGTCTCCTGCGGCGGCTGGGACGGGAGGACCTTTCTCTCTCCCATCCCGCCACCTCCTTCGCGAGCATAACTTTTTCGCAGAAGGAGGTGACTGCCTCCCACTCCCTCTCGCCCCGGACCATGGCTTGCACCAGGGCCGGGCGCGAGAGGTCGCCGCCGCCGATCGCCTCTACGAGGACACGGCGGTGCTCCGCCCATGCGGGGCAGGTTTGCACCGGAGGTTAAAATAATGATTACGGACTTTTGTTGCCCACTGTAGTAGAAATTTGAGAGAAAGTAATTGGGAAGGCGAAATGTTCTGCAACCCTGGTAGGTAAGTGAGGAAGGATGTTAACATTGATATTAACACTCTCTACTGTCGTTCTCAAGGCATTAAATATGTCGGAGGTATTACGAATGCGTGGATATCCGGTGATCTTGAGCTTGAGCGCTACGGCCGTCACTTCCCGGGAATATCGTAAGAGTATAATCGCATAATCAGCCCTACGGAAGGAACATGGATGGGTTTTAGTTAGTAAGAGTCTGACACTTCCCCTCCGCTCCACCCAGAGCGGGAGCAGTCATTGGTCAACTAAGGAATTAAATGGAAAAGATGATGAATGTACAGAGGCCAGCACATCAAGTTACCACAATCTGTCAAATTTCTTTGATAGTATTTCAACTTTATTGCAAAGACATAAGGTTCATTTTGAATTGAGAAAATTTGACAGTTTGGGATAGCTTGATGTGCTGGCGTCTGTATAGTCACGGAATTTAAGGTTAAGCACCTTTAGGTCAAGTTTTACTAGCACTGCGCAGCGATAAAGAATTGGTGACCCGCCCCGGCTTTGCACGGGTGCAATGTAGATACTATCATGCGGGGAACCCACAGGCAGAAGCTAGTCAAACTTTAATATTTAAACTTGCCTCTTCAATCTAACTGTTGCGTAGTTTAAAAAATCTAAGCGTACAGACGGCGGGGAGCGACTTTGTTTTACACGATATACAGATTGTTATTCGACAATAATATACGAAATAAAACATAGACATGCTGATTACTCTTCCCGCTCTCTTCATAACCGCATCCTTATACCAATTCGTATTCGAATCACTTTCGCACTTCTTTCTCAACAACTAAAGTTCTAAGCTCAGTTTTCATTGATCACGGATTAAGTAAGTCCCAGACATAAGTCGCAAGAGAAAGTTCCACAACTCGAACTTACACTTTCAAGTTATATTTTTAGGGTTCCGTACCCAAAGGCTGCCAACGGGCTGCCTACCCAAACCCTATTACTAAAGGCCCCTAAGCGACCGTGCGAGGACGCGACTCTCGTAGAACAACTAATGAAAACTTCATTGAAATTGTTCTACCAAAATCGCGTCGCGTCGCGCTTGTGTGCGTATGCGGGGAGCCAGTCTTACTGCTCCGTTCGTCTGTCACAGAGCTGTACCTATTTTTATAACCGTAATAGGCAACCACTTAAAATTACCACAAAGCTTGTACAGAGACCAGCACAAGTTACCACAATCTGTCAAATTTCTTTGATAGTATTTCAACTTTATTGCAAAGACATAAGGTTCATTTTTAATTGAGAAAATTTGACGGTTAGGGATAGCTTGATGTGCTGGCGTCTGTACTACTATATAGCCGCTGTAACAACAAAAACAAAAGAAATAAAACCATGTAAAACATTAAATGGGGTGAAGAAAGTAAAGGGGACAAGAAACGTGTTTTCTTACTAGTGTTTCAACAAAGAATATGTACGATGATACAGAACCCTTCGCGTGCAACTCAGACTCGCAATCGGCCACTTTTTATTCGTAATAATATTTCATTTGTCGTAGGCTTAGTGTAATCTCTTTTTAAAAATGTTCCATAGACTATTCTAAAGCGAAAGTGTTGGACGGGCATAAGGTTCAAAGACTTCTAACCGGTGTTTATGGAAATATTAAAAATGGAAACTTTATGGTAATGCAATGTTCATGTAGTGTGTTTCGTAATGTTAAGCTGGTGGTGATATTCATAGTGAAATATCCATATATGTGTAGTTATTGACGTAAGTGGATAATCTGCTTCGATTGAATATTGATAAAAAGTCTCTTGAGTGTAGGAAACCTTTAAATAACGTAATGCTTGATTGAAAAAAGATTTTCACTTACATTTAGGGTTGCCAGGCCAAAAAATTAAAAAGCCAGACTCAGATTCATACTTTCTTTTGAGGGTGGGAAATCATCAAAAATGACCTCTCCCATTCTGAGTGGAGCGGAAGGGAGTGTCAGACTCTTACTGTCTAAAACCCATCCATGTTCCTTCCTTAGCCCTTTATGTTCCGGGTAGCAGTAACCCTTTCGGACAATCCTGCTGCTCACAGATTCATACTTAGCTGGACTTTTTGCTCTAAAAGCTGAATCCGAAGTTGAAAGTTATTTAATCTAGACAGACTCCTGAAGGTCGCAAGTCCTGCGTATCCGCGTGAGTCGCTCACGAGCTTTTGTTCAGAACATGTTCAATTGAGGAGCTCGTGGCTAAGTAATAACAGCCGCATGCATCAATCGCAGCAGGTTAAGCTACGCTTGCTGGGGTTGGTCCGGGGATGGCTGACCGTCTTTACATATCGAGACTCCTCCATGCCTTGGAAAGCACGTTAAGCCGTTGGTCCCGGCTGTCATTCGCAGATTATGAGCTGAACGCATTTTCAGGTTTATTGGTGAAATTGGTACTTAGTACAACTTAATAAGTGCTATTTTGCTCTGCTCGGCTAAAATTAAGATTTCGTAAAATTGAATACTTGCATTAGTCATTAGTACGACCGCGTTTTGATTGCGATTGTTACAAATTAACGAGGGTATGTATTTTTAGCATACCTAACAACACGATTATTTTACATAGATGCATTTATTTCAGTTACCATGGACTATGACTCAGTGGTTCAGAGAAGTTTAGTGATAATGAAAATAAAATATTATATTTTTATGAACTCAGTAGGGCTGACGTATCTTGGCGGTCCTGAAGTTAGTTGTTTGGCTGCGCAACGGATCTTTTACGAACGAAATTGTTTACTGCGCAGCTAATCGGCTAACTTCAGGACCGCCAAGATAAGCCTGCCGGGTAAGCGGGATTGTCCGAAAGGGTTACCGCTACCCTGAAACAAACGGGTTAGGGAAGGCACATGGATGGGTTTGTCTCAGTAAGAGTCTGACACTTCCGTCCGCTCCAGTTAGAGCGAGAGGGGTCATATGATAATTTACCACCTTCAAAAATAAAGGGCCGCCGAGATACGTCGACCGTACGATGTTCGTAAACAACTCCTCCTGTTTTTCATCGGTTAAAAAAGGATGTACAGCTAGTCAGTACAGTCCACATCAGATCCCTGTCCTGCCCATTGTTCCCACAGAGTTGCAGTTCACTGTACCTATCCTATTCGTTCCTGTAAATCAATTTGTGGCCTCAAGTATTAACCATGGTGTGATCATCATCACCATTTCAGCCGAAAGACGTCAACTACTGGATATAGGTCTCGATCAATTCTGTTTCTCGCATCCAGCGGATTCCTGCAGCCTTCATAAGGTCATCGTTTCACCTTGCGGGAGGGCTTCCAATGTCACCACCCAGAACCCTTCTGGCCTATCGACCATCTGTTCTCTGAACAATGTGTCCTTCCCACTACTTCTTATGGTTGGCTATTCTTCGGGCTATGTTGGTTATCTTGGTTCTCTTACGGATCTCTTCATTTAAGATTCGATTATACAGAGAAACTCTAAGCATAGAGGTCTCCCTGTAAGGTGTGATGACCCTGATCAAAATGACATTGACAATGAAAAATAAAACTATGTAGATACATATTATGTAAATAAATCGTATTCTTTAAGTCAGTAGGCAAACATGGCAGTAAATTCTGGTGACAAAAAACAACAAAAAAAAAAATTAGGCATGTGCGTGTCTGACCACGCGTGATGAAGGGTTCCATAGTTCGGATGAATTCGTCTCCGACAATTCTACAACTGCAAACCTACGTTTTTATTCGTAAAAATATACCTCTTTAGTATCTTTTTCAAAGGACCGTAGACCGTATTTGATATTAGGAACGGAATACTACATAATTTCAACTTGATACTTCCATGCGTTTCTGAGGAAAAGGCTCGTGCCACACAGACAGACACAAGGACGGAAGGAAGGACAATGAAGTGATCCTATACGAGTTACGTTTTTTCTTTTAGAGGTACGGAACCCTAAAATAAACATGAACGCTCAAGGTCGCACGTACGGCCGTTGGTATTGGAATACTTAAATACAATACAATCAAATCATCAATCTTCGATGTGTCCACCGTGGATTATTTAACATTTGCCTTTAGGTGCCCCTTTGATAGAAAAATAATTTGACAATGCATAAATGTTACTTTAACGACTTACCAAATCGAGATTTGTAGTTAACTAAGAAGGTTGAATTTAAGAAACTGTCCATTATGTATGTGCAGCAGAAACCGGAGAACGCCACAAATTTTACTATTCGCACGTTTACTGCTTCAAGAAAATTCGTAAGTTTATTCTTCATCATTCTCCTGCCCTTATCCCAATTTATTTGGGGTCGGCGCAACATGTCTTCTCTATTAGTCGTCATTTCGATAGTCACTCCCTTTCTAGCCATATCATCTTTCACACAATCCATCCATCGTTTCTTTGGTCTCCCTCTACTTGTATAGCCATCCACAATCATTCTCACAACTCTCCTGACAACATTTTCCTCATTCCTCCGCATAACATGCCCATACCATGACAGCCGATTTCCACACAACTTTTCAGTCACCGGTGTCACTTTCAGACTTCCTCTTATATACTCATTCCGTATTCTATCCATTCGCGTAACACCACACATCCCTCTTAACATTCTCATCTCAGCTGCATGCAATTGTCTTTCATTCATTCCTTTTGTGGCCCAACACTCTGATCCATATAAGACGGCAGGTCTAATCATGCTTTTATAAATCTTCCCCTTAAGTTTAAGGGGAATGCGGGAGTCACAAATTGTTCCCGTGACCTGCCGCCATTTCATCCACCCAATGTTAATTCTATGCTTAACAGTCCGATCTATTTCGCCATCGCTTTGCACAAGTGAACCGAGATACCGAAAGTCGGAGCAAAATGGGAGAAGCGCGCCATCAAGCGCTATGACCCCAGAACTGGAGAGACCGACGAAATCGCAGAACATGTACTCAGTTTTGGTTCTGCTGATTTTCAGGCCAACAATCTCCAGTTTCCGTTGCCATTTCTCCAGTCTGCTCTGGATCTCAGGTCCATCTTCACCGACAAGAACGATGTCATCGGCAAATAGCATGCACCATGGTGCCTCTTCCTGTATGTCTGCCGTTAGCGCATCCATAATCAATAGGAAGAGGTAAGGGCTTAAAGCCGACCCCTGATGCAAGCCTACCGCCACATTGAACTTGTCGGTGTTGCCAGCAGCCGACCGAACGTAGGTACGGGATTGGCTGTACATAGCACGAATTAACTCTACATACTTCCCGGGCACACCTTTCTCTTTCAAGGCCCACCACACGACATCCCGAGGTACCCTATCATACGCTTTCTCTAGATCAATGAACACCATGTGCAAGTTTTTGTGTGCACGTCTGTACTTCTCGCACAATTGGCGGAGTGCAAAAGTGGCGTCCACTGTTCCTCGACCTGGCATAAACCCAAACTGGTTTGGGGTAATCTCACTCTCTTCTCGCAATCTTTTCTCTATTATTTTCTCCCATACCTTCATACTGTGGGACATGAGCTTTATCCCTCGATAGTTGTTGCAGTCCTGTACATCACCTTTATTCTTGAAGATGGGCACTAGCGAACTATTGCACCATTCTTGTGGGATCACTCCTTCTTGCAACAACTTATTGAAGAATAAAGTCAGCCACATACATCCATCTTCTTTTAAACACTTCCATACTTCTACTGGTATATCATCTGGGCCCAAGGCCTTTCCATTCTTCATACTTTGAACTGCCTTTCTTACTTCATCCATGCTAATTTCTCTTACCAAACCCATATTTGCTTGTACCTCATTGACCACTCCATTCCATTCATTCTCTTCGTTCATTAGCTTTTCAAAATACAACTTCCATCGTTCTTTTATTTCGTCATCTTTGGACAGAACCTTACCGGCATCGTCTTTCATACACTTAATCTGAACTATGTCTCTCGTTCTTCTTTCTCTTGCTTTTGTAATCCGGTATAGCTCCTTCTGGCCTCTTGGGCTGTCCAGTGAGTTATACAACTCCTCCTGCGCCTTAGCCCTGGAAACTGCTACCGCCTTTCTTGCCTTTCTCTTCCATTCTTTATAAATTCGCTTCTTATCTTCTTTCAAATCATTATGCCCGATATCTACACCCTGCCATTCTTTAAACGCAACTTTCTTTTCTTTTAGCATGATTTGCACGTCTTCATTCCACCACCATGTATCCTTTTCTATCACACCTTTCCCTTTCGATTCTCCAAACACATCTTTTGCTACTCTCCTTATACAATCCGCCATCTCTTTCCAACATTCGTTCACAGTTTTCCCTTCCATATCCTTCATTTCAATCATTTTATCTACCACTTGACTCTTAAACATACTTGCACATTCCTCTTGTTCTATCATACGCCATCTGGTTTTGGGTGGGGGCCGTTCTTTGTTACTACTGGACGAGACACTGACTTTAACTTCCATAATTATTAGTCTGGGTTGTGAGACTAAGTCTTCGCCTGGCAGCACTTTACAGTTTTTGACACATTTTAGGCTGTTCCGTCTAACCAGCAAGTAGTCAATTTGTGTCGCGTGGCGGCCACTTTTATAGGTAATAAGGTGTTCATTTTCCTTTTGAAACCACGTATTTGTTATTGCCAGGTCGAAGGCAGAAGCAGCTTGCAGCAGTGTCTCGCCATCAGTGTTACGGTCGCCGTATCCCCAACCACCATGCACTCTTTCATACCCATTCTTCTGTCTTCCTACATGCCCGTTAAAATCACCCCCCACATACACTTCTTCACTCTCTGGTACATCCATCATCACACGATCGAAGTCAAAAAAAAATTCTCTTTTACACTATCCTCACATCCTGATTGGGGTGCATACACACTAACTATATTTAACACAAAACTCTTCACAATAACTTTAACAGCTATTACTCTATCACTCACTCTCTTTACATCTACCACACATTCTTTCAACTCACTATCTAAAACTATACCCACACCATTTTGCTTGCCATCGCATCCACAGTAATAAAACTTATATCCTTCCCCTATCTCTCTAGCCTTTGCACCCTTCCATTTAGTCTCTTGCAGGCACGCAATATTCAGTCGTCGCCTTTTTAGAACATCTGCTAATTCTCTTCCTCTTCCAGTCATCGTACCTACATTCCAGCTCGCGCACCTTAATCTTACTTCTCTCACACTCCGAGCTAGCATCTTACGTCGCACCCGCCCGTTCTGGTGCGACAACCCTTGTCCATTTCCCACAGGAGCCGGGTGCTGCTCCTGCGCGTCGCCTATGGGGTACGCCCTAGCCCTATCTCGCATTCCATCCATACTTAACATGTTACAATAGGATTTGGCACAGTTTTACAGTTGGCCGCCTGCCTGACACCAACCCTCCTTGGGAATGCTTTTGTTGGTGGTTTACCCGCCACCGTGCGAGTGACCCAAGGTGCTAATTGTATGCACTAGGTCTTTAACTCCCTTAGCCGCCTCTTATGACACCCACGGGAAGGAATGGGATGGTGCTATTCTTTATCCGGCACCACACGGTAATCGTAAAACTCAGCATTTAAATAAATCATTTGTTATTCTTACAAAAATCAACCTACTGTAAACAAATAAAAACAAAAACAAATCACTCATTGAGAACCATTTAGAACATTTAAAAATTCAAACAACGAACACATTCTATAATGCCATCGAACCAAAGAGTACGGACCACGTGTTGCTGTTTTTGCCGATGTTTTTGCCCGCATTCCTTTTCCAACCGTTTCGAAAAAAAATATATAAACGATTGTCTCTTTGTAATAGAGATCACGTACCGACGACCCAAGGACAATTTCGACGTGTTCCTCTGTTTATTAAGTATTATAATTTTGAGTTTTTATTGCAGACCTGTGTTACATTGGTAACGAGTTTGACGCTTATTTTAAGCCTTGTTTTTCTGCGAGTAAGGAGCTTGTTTGTTCGCAATAAGCTCTTTGTATCTTTAAACACATTTTGCAAGTATACAGTGTGTTCGATTAAACGAGGGACATACTTTCAAGGGTAACTATACTCATGAAAATGAACAACTTTGACTATGGAACTATACCTGAAATCACGAAACAAAACCAGCTTTTCAGTATATTTATGTTCGCATAATTCGTCAAAATGTATGGAACAATACTAATAATAATATTAACACGTTGAACGCCAACGCGGTCACCGTGTGTCCGACAAACAATAGTTTTTCTATTATGTCTGCTGCGTGGCAGTCAATGACTTAATAATAATAATAATCGCTAATTTTTTTTTTCATATTCTAGAGTTGTTGATTTACATGAGTACTTTACAACCTGAAAGTATGTCCCTCGTTTAACGTGACACTGTATTTTCATGGTAACATGTGGCTTGTATAGATATTCTAAGGAAAATATATAATCAGATGTGTATAAAGCAATAATGAATAGCATGTGCTTCAAACCTGTTTAGCGTAGCAACAGTACCAAAATACAGCCCGTCTATAAAAAGCTACCGCTTGCATCCAGGTGTATTAAACAATACTTCAGGTCTACCTATGTCCACTCCTAACATAGTCATCTCACAGACTAAAAAAACTTAACGGGTGCTCTATTTTAAGTCTGCGATCACTCTTCGCACCTGGTAGAGCACACCTGTAAAGTCTTATTCAGCTTATTATTCTTAAAGGGTATATATACCTGTTGATATTGCCCTTCAATATGAAACTGTAAGTTCCGAATACAAAAATTATATTGACTCACTAATTTAAATTTAGAATTTTAGGCTGAAGATGAGCCAATAGGGAAGTTCACAGGGTAAAAATAACGTATTTTTTGCTTTATCATATTAATAAAAAATGGCCTAGATAAAACCCATTAAAGTTGGAGCGCGCTACGTCACAATTCAATATAAAATCGACTGTAATCTTTTGTTTATGTGAAAAAATAATAAATACGTATCCAATATTTTTTTATAATCTAGCTAACGGACTAAAAAATTACTTATAGTCAACATCCCTATGTCATAATCCAATTAAAAACAAACCCTTCCGGGCAACTAATAAGTACGTAATATAAATTAGCTATATTAACATTGTTAAAAGGGTCTGTTGTTGATCTGTCCCCTGGCTACTGCGTTAGAGTGTACAATAAACACTACAAAGGCCCGTCCAATTAGGAAGTTAAACAACGTAAATACAGGAACAAAGTCCCATGTAATTTAAATGATAATGAACCCGGCAGGATTAAACATTATTTAATCCGATTAAAAGCTACCATGTAGGTAACCGCTTTATCAAACTAGCAAAAAACGCAAAGCTTACGTAATACAAAAAAACTTTGCAACGATAATGTATTGTCTGTGTAGTAATAACTGTAATTAAAAACGTATCCTTCTTCTGTTTTCAAAAATTTAAACTATTGCACAAACTCCTTTGTTGAAATAATCCTAGAGGCCGTAAAAAAAGTTGTCTATGCTTGCTTAAAAAAACATCCTTTGACATTGACAGAATGATTATGTGGCAGTAGCCGAGGAAATCCTTTCGAATTTCGAACAAAAGCAAGATTAAAGACGGTTCCTAATTAACAAGTCAACATGGCTTGGTTTAACTTGACATTTTAAAGGGGTTAACAGTCATGTCGTCAGGGCAATTGGTATGACAGACAAACATACTAAGGCCAGACAGAATAAGACTAAAAGTTCGTCGCGTTTGATTAATTACTGATGGGGGAGCTGATCTTTCTATTTATAAGACAGCAGTATTCTAGAAGTTTTAGGATTATATTCAGTAAAATTGGAAATACTAAAAAATAGAGATTACTCTTACACCGTTAGTAATTGGCGTTATCACTTATCACAATAATATAATTGCCAATGCCTTGAATTTTGACACTCCAATAGCTTTCATTGCGTTATTTTTGTTGTTGACCAGGAGAATTGTTCAAACTTATGAAGCAATGGATTAGCAATCTCCTGCAAAATCTTTCGGATTGTGATTGAAGAGTGTTACGCGATTAGGGAACGGTGTTTGGCGACAATTGATTTTTATTCCGTATTATCATTTGCATATTTTCAATAACAGCCGTATCGTACAACGATGAGTGACCATCTTTACATAACGAGACTCCTTCGTGCATCGGCAAGCACGTTAAGCCGCTAGTCCCGGGTTCCGGCTGTCATTCTTGGGTCTTGGACAGTCGTTACAGGTCGTCAGAAGCCCGAAAGTCTGACAGCCAGTCTTATTAAGGGGTATCGTAAGTTCAACTTCTAATTCAGTCATAAATGTAAAAGCAAACAAACGTCAGAATTTTCGTCAATGTGTGGATCCGCCATTTATATAAATATCACGATTAAATGCATAAACTTATTGATCCCTTCAGTAACACTCTCATTTGTGACTCACTAACACTTGTCACTTGAAACAAAATGAATAGACGAAATTGATTAAAACATTACCCAGTGGCGTTGTGCAGAATAATGACTAACATAAGATACGCAGTCTAAAAATATGTCTACCCGTGGACCGTCCCAGTCTGTCCTCCCCAACGTTGGCTGAACTCTGTAATACCGGACTTGGCTATCAAAGCTCAAATTCATTATCCATTGCTGTTTTAAACACCTTCACTAAAGACTCTTTAGAATAAAACCAGCATTGAAAATGGAATAATTTGTTTCGAACGTAGAGATTCAATTGTTTTTCGGTATTGGCTCGTATCAGTGGCCTAAATGTGTCATTCTGTGACTCAAACCAACTGTCGGGTTGTTTGGTATGGTTTTCACAATGCAGATTTACAAATATCTGTAGTATTTCTGCGCTTGCACATGGCATATGTGTCACACACGATGTTTTCTCTTGGTGGGGACAAATATTGTGCTATTGATATGCGTTCGTTTGTGATATATGCTTTCCTTCGCTGAAAATAGCACGGTAAAATAGAAAAAAAAACGATTAGGCATGTTTTTTTGTCTCTCATCAGTAGAAAAACCTGAATGCAAAATATAATCATTATCTTAGTACAACACAATGTCCTAAAGGAGTAGTTGGTAGATAAACAAGCAAAATGTGTAGATAACTGAAGCCCGCGGCTCGGCCCGCGAAAGTGGTGGTGGTGGGGGGTAAAGTTTGTACGAAAAAGTTCAACTTTTTCATACAAACTTTACACCCCCTATTTCACCTCTTTACGGAAAAGTGTGCTAAAATCCTTATTATCCCTGTAAAGTCCGAACGTAAAGTGTTGGCCACCCACACAAGATTTAGGACTAAAACAAATAATAATAATAATACCCTTCGACATTTCACACAACGCCATATAGTCCCAAGCTAAGCAACCTTTTTTTTTAAGGCTGGGAAATCATCCAATGACTTCTCCCGCTCTGGGTGGAGCGGAAGGGAGTGTCAGACTCTTACTGACTAAAACCCATCCATGTTCCTTCCTTAGCCCTTTATGTTCCGGGGTAGCGATAATCCTTTCGGACAATCCCGCTTACCCTGAGGGGCCCCTTCATATGCTGACATCTCTTTGAGGCGCGCGTGGAACATATACGCGCCGTCCGGCACGGGCCTGGTGCCAGGAGTCACCCATTACTCACCGTCCGCAGGCCCGCGCCTACGGTGGCCGGGAGTCGTCACGTGGCTCCCGACGCCCAGGGCAAGCTAAGCAACCTAATGTCGTGTTATGGTAACGAGATGGCTGATAAACTATTTATATACATTTTTTTTGTAAATACATACATATTATAGATAGAAAAACAAATACTTGTATGTCGTACAAATATTTGTTCCGTGTGAGAATCGAACCCGCGACATGCTACTCAGCAGTCATTCGCTCAACCTGCCAACCACTGCGGCAACCGTGTCGTCAATACAATACAAACGATACTCATAATCACAATAACAAACTTCATCTCTCACGTTCCAATACCTTTAATACAGTCGACAGTTAGCACATAACTCAAACACCCATAGGTGAGACAGCTAATGAAGTCACGTCTTACGATATGCCGTGTTCAGAGACAGATAGTAATCATGTGCTAAGTAGCGGACAGGTTTGTGTACCAATAAGCAATGTAATTAATCCTAATGTCATAATAGAGACGTATAATATTACCTACTACATAGATGTCAACTTGGTGATATGGTATTAGCATTAAATGCAGCAGCGCAGTGTGAGCTTAAATTATTAAAGTTTTAAGATAGGTTATAGTGAAAATGTGTGTAGGTTTATCGACAGCGCCACATGCAAACCCGGTTGAAAGTAGACAACCTATTCGGTAAGGTTGAACTGCAATATGCTCTACAAGAAAAAACGCCCCATGCAAACTGCGCAGCACACTGACGACATGCAAAATTCTACATCGCGCAAGCAGAGTTTACCGTGCGACACCATCCCAATATCAATGGTCACTTGCCTACCAGACACAACACCTGTCTGGTTGGAGGTTCCTCCTTTACACCCAGTTCCTTTTACCTCTATTCATATTGTTCTAAGATATAAGTAGCTACATTCAGAAGAGTGTTAATGTGAATAGTAAGTATCTGCCTTACAGCGGGATTGTCCGAAAGGGTAATAAGGAAGGGCAAGGAATCTGGATGGGTTTTACTCAGTAAGGGTCTGACACTTCCTTCCACCCAGAGCGGGAGGGGTTATTTGATAATTTCCCAACCTCAAAAAAAAAATACCTGTCTTGGTAGATTTTAATAAAGGTGTAAACTATAGGAGGACATGACACAATTTAAATGAAAACGGAAGTATAAAATTCGGTTTTGCATGTGTTATCCAATAACGGATATCCTGACAGATATGAATCTTTAACATGAAATGCGCCAAATAAAACCGTTATTTATTCACATAAACAAAATCAAAATTCTTAAAAAAAAGAACCAAAAAAGAGGTTAAAGTCCGTTAAGCATTATCGATTTATTTTCTAATCTCGAATCTGATCTAAGAGTCATGAATACTCCTTATTAAAATTTTAAAACATCGCATTGTACGGTCCCCACGCATTTACTAAGAGATTTATGTTTACGAGATCATAATCATCTCTAATTATACTTTGTAACCAATAAAATTTAATCAACCGGGAAGGAGTTTTTTTTTCAATATCCTGGAGATGGGATATCCCGATAACGGAAATTTTAATTTTCTTTATTGAATTTGTTAGGGATTTAGGATTGTACAGAGGCCAGCACATCAAGTTACCACAATCTGTCAAATTTCTTTGATAGTATTTCAACTTTATTGCAAAGACATAAGGTTCATTTTTAATTGAGAAAATTTGACAGTTAGGGATAGCTTGATGTGCTGGCGTCTGTACTTTTTTTAATTGAAAAAGAGTTGAATTATATGTTTTAAAGTCAAGGTATCTTTAATGTCTAGTAAGAATCACCCACACTAATCATTAATTACTTATAATTTTATTGAAAATAGCTTCTCAAGAAAGCATAGTGCGATAAGACACGCGCGCTGGCTCGAAATCTCGTTCGAGAACTTATCCTGTAGATGCGATTCAAATTTCGAACGGGTTGGTCTCTGTACGAGATTGAATCTCACAGGAAGGGTAGACTCATGAGATCGAGATTGCATTGCGTAGTCGTAAATATCATTTATTTTTAAATGCTCAATTTTAAAATAAATTAGCCTTAGCCGGATCCCAGGCATGTTCTATTACCTTTCTTTTCTGTTACTGTCGCTAATCACATATACAGATGCACTGACCTGCAAATTGTAAAAAAACACGAGAAATGTGAACTCTTTGCGGGCTACCTCTATGCATTCACCTTTTTTTTTTTTTTTTTTTTTTTTTTTTTTTTTTTTTTTTTTTAAGGCTGGGAAATCATCCAATGACTGCTCCCGCTCTGGGAGGAGCGGAAGGGAGTGTCAGACTCTTACTGACTAAAACCCATCCATGTTCCTTCCGTAGCCCTTTATGTTCCGGGGTAGCGGTAACCCTTTCGGACAATCCCGCTTACCCGGCAGGCTTAGCCCTGAGGGGCCCCTTCATATGCTGACATCTCTTTGAGGCGCGCGTGGAACATATACGCGCCGTACGGCACGGGTCTGGTGCTGATCGGACGGTGAGTCACCCATTACTCACCCGACGCCCGGGGCGTCTCCTGCGGCGGCTGGGACGGGAGGACCTTTCTCTCTCCCATCCCGCCACCTCCTTCGCGAGCATAACTTTTTCGCAGAAGGAGGTGACTGCCTCCCACTCCCTCTCGCCCCGGACCATGGCTTGCACCAGGGCCGGGCGCGAGAGGTCGCCGCCGCCGATCGCCTCTACGAGGACACGGCGGTGCTCCGCCCAAGCGGGGCAGGTTTGCACCGTGTGCTCTACCGTGTCCTCTGGGCGATCCTCGCAGTGGTGACACCCGGGCGTTTCCTCCCGCCTGATGATGTGCAGGAACCTCCCGAAACATCCATGTCCGGTGAGGACCTGCGTCAGGCGGAAGGTGAGGGCGCCGTGACGCCTCTCTAGCCACTCCTCAAAGAGGGGCCTTACCGCCACTATCGTGGCGTGCCCTGCGCTGGGTTGCGACAGTCGCTGATTCCAGGCCGCCATGAGATCGCGCCGGAGGTCCGTCCGCTCCGCCGCAATTTGCTGCGGAAACGGAGTTTCCCCCCGGCTTAGTACCTCCGCGCGCCACTCGTACAGGCGCGCGAGGACCATCGCCTCCAGATCCCACGGCCGGCGGCAGTCCGGCAAGGAGGCTCGCCGCCTCGCCCGAGATCGTGCGGTACCCCCGGATAAGCCGTATGGCTACCACCTTTTGGGGCGCGTTCAGATAATGGGCGGCTCGCCGCCGCAGTGAACGCGCCCACACCGGGGCCCCGTAAAGGGCCATGGACCGCACGACTCCCGCGTAAAGCCTCCGGCAGGAGGCGTTTGGCCCCCTCAAATTGGGCAAGAGCCGCTTGAGGGCGGCCCCAGTCCGTTCCAGCTTGGGGGCCAAACGTCGGAAATGCTCCACGAAATTCCATCGGCTGTCGAGGACCAGACCCAGGTATTTACAGAGAGAGAGGGTACAGAGAGCGTTTTGAATTATAATACAATCCGATTTCATTTCAAGTAGGTACACGACACAACACGAAGCAACACGATCCAACAAAATATTAATACCCCGGAACATAAAGGGCTAAGGAAGGAACATGGATGGGTTTTAGTTAGTAAGAGTCTGACACTGCTTTCCGCTCCACCCAGAGCGGAAGAAGTCATAGAAGCCCAGCTAGGTATCAAAAATAAGATTGCTGACATTAATTTGGTAAGTACTCCAATAGTAAAATTGATCTAAAAAAAACCGATAATTTCATTTTACATAGATCTTCATTGTGTATAATACCAAGATTCATACTCAGGAATCTTTGAGCAAGATTAATAAAAGGGCCATGCAGTAAACATTATCATCTTCATAAGCTTTACCTAATATCCTACCTTACATTAAAATGATAACCAATTTCTTTTTCATCCTCCATGAGATGGAATTCAAATTGCCACTTGCCATTCCAGCGCCCCAAGATTTAATAATAAAACTCCCCTTTGCCCGCTTCCATGAAATCTCGAGAGCAAAATGACATTTATTTATATCGGACCTCTCATTTCCTACTTTCTTTTGCAATTCACTGCATAACACAATGTCGAAAGTATGAATTGGTAATAATGAAACTTTTTGGAGCACGCCACTACGTACCTACCTGTGACCTTTTAAAAAGACAATAGAATCCATTTTATCTTGGAACTCGAGAAAATATCGATCTAAATTCAAATGTACTAGATTTGACGTTTCTTTGACAGTTCGTTTGACAAGCAGCGCTGTCATAAACGTCCCAAGATATATTGGTGACGATGATATTAGAACAAAAGTGTTGCCAAACTAAAATATTATTAGTGAAACGTTGGTTAAGAGGGAAAGTGAGGAGTTGTTAAATGTATTTTATGTTTGTTACGTACAAAACAAATGTGTATGAGCCGTAACAAATTGAATGGGACTGTAAGACACGTTAGCTTTTCCCTTTTCCCTTCCGAAACATGGTCTTTTAAGTTTCTACATAATTTCAGCCTAAGATTTCGCTTTGGAAACTTCAGCCCTATGGAAACACCTGAGGGATCCATATTGCTCATCCGCATTTGATGCAAGCCTTAGAATCAAGCATTGGGTATCAACAGACATATAGACCTACTTTATATACCTAACTGACTAAAACCGTGTTCCTTCAGTAGCCTATGTCAGGGACCACGGTAATTCTTTCGAACAAACCCGCGACCATGGACGCTCTAGCGGACCCCGTAATCTGTATAGCATAGGTATATATCAGATATATATAAATAATCTATGTATATATAATCTATCCTTAGACATAATAGACTCGAATAGACTAAATATGTATAGTCACCAGCGCATCAAGTTATACCAAACAGTCAAATTTCTCCAAATGATTTTAAACCTTATAACGTTGAGTGTTAAGTTCAAAATCGATTGAGGAAATTTGACAGTTTGTGGTAAGTTGATGTGCTGGCAACTGTACTCCATAAAAATTATACAGATATAATTGTAGAAAACATATACGAGATGTCGAACAGTCAGCGCCAGCGTGATATTTCAAAAAGTATCACTCGCATTAAGCTGTTAAGAAAACATCGCTCCAAAAGACATCCCATTATTATAGAAAAGGCATTATTATTTCTAATTATTATAGAAAGCGACGATACAACTTAGCAAAACAAAAAACAAGCAGTGATTGTTTTCTTTTCAGATTTAATGTAAGAAAAGTTATTAATAACACTGTATGATTGATTTCAACTGATCTCTAAACGAAAGTGGTATTTATCAAGAAGCTATTGTTGCCAGAAACAAAAACTCTTATAAAACTATCAATCAAAGGTGTTTGTAAAGCATTATTAATAGGAAGGATATTAATAGTAACAGCCGAAAGTTCCGAATAAATAATGGACATAGTGTAACGCTAACCTAGTTGTGCCGCACCTACAATAACAATTTCAGGCCATTATTTGGGGCACAGTTCAAAATTATTAAGATCTAGTTCGTTGGCCTTTACGATCGATTTTAACTTAAAATGTTAGTGTAACAGCTGATCTATTCTGTAATTATCTCACCGTGAAATCGTAGGTGTGGCGAGTTTGAAGCTATTATGGCGAGTTTAAAGTGAGCTATTAGGCTATTACTAGTGTCAAAACCTTTTTTTCTTTGAGGGTGAGAAGTCATCAAATGACCCCTCCCTCTCTAGGTGGAGTGGAAGAGACTGTCAGTCTTACTGACTAAAACCCATCCATGTTCCTTCCATCATGTTCCGAGGTAACGGTAACCCTTTCGGACAATCTCGCTGACCTGACAGGTTTCGGCCCTAACAGGCCCCTTCTTTAATGGTGACATTTCTTTAACAACACATGAGTTTCAAACCTTTTCATTCCATCATGTAAATTGACAGCTCACTTACAGATAATAATTATGCTTATGCTTAGAACTAAAAAATAAGTTATCAATAATAAATATCAAAACATTCAAAATTCATGTATTTGAAATTATCATTAGTTTTTATAGTGTTCTTGTATTTGTTGTTCTTGTATTTCAAAGTTAAGTAATTTACTTTAAAAACTTCAAAGAACAAGGATTTCTTTATCAAAAATCTCCCTCCTTTTAGTCAGTAAGAGTCTGACACTCCCTTCCACTCCACCCAGAGCGCGAGCAGTCATTGGATGATTTCCCAGCCCTAAAAAAAAAAAATGTGTCATGATGAGATTTGTACAGAACAGCCGATGTATACTGTAAAAATCCCACTAATTCCGTTGTCTTCAAGCAAATTGTAATTTTTTGGTCGACACTATGTCTACTTACCCATATACAAAGGAATGGTAATTTATCTCATTGTAACTTTGTAAGTGACTTAACGTGTAGAAAGTGATGTGTGGTTAGCCAGACTGTTGTTACTTTCAACACTTGGTTTCCATAAAACGTACTTAACAACATCAGTATTTCATAATCAGTGAAGTACGTGTGAATTCCCAATGTTTCTTCTGAAGTGCATAAAATTTTTGCCCTATCTACGATGTTATTGACACAATTTGAAAAAAAAAATCTTAATTCCTAAAATAAACACTGATTTTTTTTAGGGAAAAATGTCTTCACTTCCGTTTTTTTTTTCACTATCGATAAATATGAATGAAAATTTTTATTTAATCCGATAAAATAACTCAAAAGCTTTTAGAAATAATAAACAGAACCCAAATTGAGTCAAAAACATCGGAGATATGGCAAAAAATGTAAAGCAAGTTCTCAATCGCCATTCAAAAATGAAAAACTGAATAACATGAAAAATATTAAAGATAGACACCCCCTTTCAAGGTAAATTTTATTGACCATTTTTCATGAATATTCAGGAATTACTGGCGGTCACATGCCCATGGGTGACATTGTACAGTAAAACTATTGAATGCAACTAAGCTCAAAAATCTCTCGTGTACTTAAATGATTTTGATGACCTTACATTGCGTAAGCGTTGGTAACATAATTTCGGTTACTGTGTAGTATTAAATAACAACCATATCTCACACTTAGTATAACAAATACCTGCATGGCTTTCAGAGCTTACGCTTTAATCTGCCATAATCTTAATTTATTAACAGAGGGGACACATCTGAATAAGCAACTGGTATTAGTACACTGAAGGACATATCTTACAACTTTTTAAAGAACAGTCCCGAAACATAATTTCATTGGATTTTTAACTCTATGCTTCTTGACTTAAAGTTTGTGTTTCTTAGTTTGAATGGTATTGTTTATGGTGAAATATTTGTGAATGGTAAGAAGTTATTCATCGGTGTTGAAATAAGACGCTGCGGTGGCTATAGAGTAACCCTTTGGCTTTGCATGCTCCTCGCATAATGATTAATATGTCCCGGAGACATCAATATAAATGTATGAATATTTTTGGACCGAGTAACTCGCGTTCAATGTCTTGAAGACCTTCGGTTGCCATATTAAGAAGTAGGTAGAATTTGATGATGAATTTGGTTTTTCTGTATTGGAACTTTAAAAGGATTACCTCCTTCAAAATAAAGTACGTAAAAGCTTTGAATTGCGTCAAGGTCTTGTGATTTATTTGCTTGACACTATAGTCAAAGCTGGGAGGTGAATGTGAATATTAGCAAAAGTCAGCACAGCGTAAGTTCAATCCGGTCCAGCCATAGATATGGTCCAGACATAGATATGGTCCAGCCATAGATATGGTCCAGCCATAGATATGGTCCAGCCTGTCCGTTACTGCCCTTCACCAACAACGCCTAATTGCGGACACATTGATTAAATTTAAGTTTGTGTATTTTTCTAGGTATCCATAAATTGCGGTGATTAATGTCAGTCTGTCGAATCTGTAAAAATCTCGTGAAAACTTAAGTGAAATGAGCGTGATATGAGTTGTCCTTTCACCTAATACTAGGGATTGAAACTATTGACAACTGATTTCACCTAAGTTTTTCACGGTGAGCTTTTTATAGACTTGCAATTCACACAGGGTCACAAGATCAACGAATTTTCTGTATTAGGACAAACAACAGCTCACACAACATTGGTCGTTACTTTATATCAGACTTTTATCAATAAAAAGGCAAGGCACGCACCTTGGGATGCCCAGCAGAAAACCTCCACGTGTGCCTGGGGACTGGAGTTCCTTTCTGGACACGTCCGGGGGGAAGGCCAGTCTTCAGGCCGGTGCATCCTGGGGTGCGGGCAGCGACTTCCCATTGGGTCTATTTCCCAGTGGGTTCTCGCTGTCCGCATGCTAATGTTCTGCCAGGAGGATCGCTCCACACCTGCCGCTCTGAGTAGCAGAGCGACAACTGTGGTGGAGTCAGAGCGGGCCCGGTGTGCACTTACCCTGCCGCCGGGCAGGCAGGAGGGGTAACCCTCCTGTCACCGCTATAATCTCGTAGCCCCGGAGACAGTTACGGTTATGTCTCTGACTGTTGAAGGGGGTCGAGGGTCTTGGCTTAACCGCCCGGACCGCGAGGAAGATTAACCTCTATAAAAAATTCCCCAAACCCCTAAGCGGCGGCGCACCGTGAGAGGGGTTGCAAGCTTGACTGATGGGTAGCTTGATTCAGTCGCTAGTGCGGACCACATTATTTGAGCAGGTACCCAAAGTTTTTTACTCGTGGGAAATTTATTAAAAACCCAAAAACCCAAAACCAACGAAGAGGAGAGGAGTGGTGCGGGATCGGAGTCCGATCCCGCATCTGGTAGCGCGAGCATGGGAGGCTCAGGGGGCTCCCGTCGCGCCAGGGAGTTGGCCGCTGCCGCGAGGAACCGCAGATTCTTCGCCAAGCGGCCAAGGTCAGAGGACGGCCAGGGGTCGTCTTCTGAGGGAGAGCTGGCCTCAGCTCGAAAGATCCCCACCAGCAAACGGGGGGGGGTCAGAGAGCGAGGCGTGGGGAGGGGGCTCACTGCCCGAGAGGCTACTGAGCTAGCAGAAGGGCCACAAAGGGAGGTGGAGACCGCTGGAGCGGTCCATGCGGGGCCGTCCAGCGATGAGGCGGGTGCGGCAGGCGGTCCCAAGGCGGACCGCAGAGACGAGTTCGCGGCGGTCGTGGAGGACGTGTCCCTGAAGAGGGTTCGGGCCTCAAGAAGCAAGGCCATCGTCTCGGCTACGGCCTCCATCATGGCGGCGGCCAAAGAGGCCGGGTGCGCCGGGCCTCCAGCCAGTGAGGTGGCCGATTTGCGGGCGGAGGTCGCCCGCTTGACGGCCGCGATGAAGCTCCTGCAAGAGGAGAATGGGAGGCTCCGTGCGGACCTGGCTGGCCTGAAGGCCGCCAGCAGCCGCAAAGCCCCCCGGGAAGAGGGCCGCCCGCCGCAGCCGCAGCAGCAGCAACAACAACAGCGGCAGCAGGGGCCAAGCCGGCCCGAGCCGGAGGAGAACCGGGTCCTGGACCTGGTACGCCAGGAACTTGCCGCCTTCCAGGCACGTTTCCAGGAGCGGTTCTCCGTAGTGGAGGGCATAGTCCTGCGCCCTCCCTTGGCGTCGGGAAGGATGGCCTCGGGCCCGAAGCCGGCCTCGTATGCGGCCGCTGCGGCGGCTGCCGCCCCGAAACCTGGGCCGTCGAGCACAACCCTGGCGCCGGCAAAACCGGCGCCGTCCGGCAAAGCTCCGGCGCCGGCAAAGCCGGCACCGTCTGTCAAAGTTTCGGCGCCGGCCCGGAAAGCCAAAAGGGGCAAAAAGTCCCCACCGGCGCAGGAGGAGAGGGTCCCAGAGCCCTCTCCCCGGCGCCCGGGGCCTCCCGCGACCGATGCCGAGTGGCAAGTGGTCGGGGAGAAAAAGAAGGCGGCCAAGGCAGCGAGGAGGAAGGAGAAGAGGCGGCGCCGCAAGGAGCGAGCCGTCGCGGCAAGACTCCGCGCCCCAAAGACCGCGGCTGTAGTCATCACACTACAGCCGGACGCGGTCAAGAGGGGCGTTACGTACCGCGACGTGCTTACAAAAGCGAGGGAGACGGTGGACCTCCAGGAGCTGGGGATCACCGGGGGCCTCCGGCATAGGGTGACTGCGACCGGCGCCCGCATGCTGGAGATCCCCGGTGCGTCGAGTGGCCCCACCGCTGACGCCCTAGCTGAGAAGCTATGGGCGTCCCTTAACGCGGAGGAGGCTCGGGTCTCCAGGCCCGTGAAATGCGCAGACATGCGCATCATGGGCCTGGATGATTCCGTCACGGAGGAAGAGGTGGTGGCCGCCGTCGTCAGGACGGGCGGGTGTCTCGCCGACCAAATTAAGGCAGGCACCATACGCCCTGACTTCACGGGTATGCGAACCGTAACGGTAAGCTGCCCCGTGACGGCGGCCAGCAAAATTGTGGAGGGCCGAAGGCTCCTGGTGGGCTGGGTTTCGGCACAGGTCAAGCTGCTGGAGCCCAGACCTCTGAGGTGCTACCGTTGTCACGTGGGGCACCATGTCGGTGTCCAGTGCACCTCGGAGGTGGACCGCAGCACACTATGCTTCCGCTGCGGTCAGCCCGGACACACGGCCGGCTCTTGTAACGCCGCGCCGCACTGCGACGCATGTGCGGCTGCTGGCAAGCCGGCCGATCACCGGGCGGGGAGCAAGTCCTGCGCCCCGCCTGCCGGGACCAGGAAGAGAGGCAGGCCCTCCGCCGCCACCCCCACCGTCGCCGCCGCCGCTGCCGCCACTGTCGCCGCCGCCGCCGCCGCCGATGCCACTGCCGAGGGCCCCTCGCAGGGGACCCAGGGGGAAACTAATATGGAGGAGTGATGGCCCCACTCCGCCTCCTCCAGGCGAACATCAACCACTGCGCCTGTGCTCAGGACCTCTTGCTCCAAAGCATGGCGCAGTGGTCGATCAATATCGCCGTGGTCGCTGAGCCGTACTTTGTCCCGCCCAGGGATAACTGGGTGGAGGACCTGAGCGGCTCAGTGGCCATAACTTCGTCGGCCGCCGCCGGCACCCCGTCCCTCGAGGGTGTCTCGAAGGGACAGGGGTGCGTCGCAGCACGGTTCGGAGAGATTGTGGTAGTGGGAGTGTACTACTCTCCGAACCGAACTCTCGCCGAGTTCCACAACTCTCTCACAGAGTTGAGTGTCGTCGTCTCCAGAAGCCATCCCTTCCCCGTGCTAGTGCTCGGGGACTTCAACGCCAAAAGCCTGGCCTGGGGTTCCCGCTACACGGATGTGCGGGGTAGGATGGTGGAGGACTGGGCTCTGGAAGCAGGCCTAGCCGTCCTCAATCGGGGTTCTGTTCCCACGTGCGTGCGGATGCGGGGTGAGTCCGTTGTGGACATCTCGTTCGCTAGCCCCGCTCTGTCACAGTGCGTCTTTGACTGGCGCGTAGTAGAGGAGGTGGAGACCTACTCCGATCACCGGTATATCCGGTTCGACGTCTCCACCCAGACCTCAAGCGCGCCGGTCCGACAGGCCCCGAGTGGTCCGCGGTGGGCCCTGAAGCAGCTGGACCGGGAGCTTCTCCTGGAAGCCTCGATCGTGCAGGCCTGGGTTTCATCACCGGTCAGGCCTGCCGACATCAACGACGAGGCAGAGTGGTTCCGGGAGGCCATGTCGGAGATTTGCGACGTGGCAATGCCCCGAGTCCGGCCAGGATGCGCCCGACGTCAGGTGTACTGGTGGTCGCAGGAAGTGGATGAACTTCGCAAGGCGTGCGTGGAGGTGCGCCACCTGTACACCAGGCACCGCAGGCTCCGCATCCGCCCTCCGGATGCGGCAGCCACGGAGGCGGAGCTGTACGAGGGGTACAGAGCGGCGAAGACCGCCCTCCAAGAGGCTGTCCAGCGGGCCAAGGATGTGGCCCGCGAGGAGATGGTGGGGACTCTGGACAGAGATCCATGGGGGCGCCCATATAAAATGGTGCGGAACAAGCTCCGCACCTGGGCCCCCCCACTGACGCAGAGTCTCCGCCCTCAGCTGGTGGAGGAGGTGGTGAGCGCTCTGTTCCCTTCACGCGGGGAGCACACTCCCCCGCCTATGGCTCCGCCCGAAGCGGACCACGAGGACGACGATGACATCCCCGAAGTGACCGAGGTAGATCTGAGAGCGGCGGTAGGAAGGCTCAAGGCCAAGAATACCGCCCCAGGACCCGACGGCTTGCCAGGTAAAGCCTGGGTCCTGGCCTCAGGGGCTCTCGGGCCCCGACTGGAGGCGCTCTTAAGCGCATGCATGGAGAGAGGCCAGTTTCCGCTCCGTTGGAAGACGGGGAAGCTGGTCCTCATACAGAAGCCAGGGCGCCCTGCGGACTCTCCGTCCGCATTCCGGCCCATAGTGCTGCTCGACGAGGTCGGCAAACTCTTCGAGAGAATTATTGCGGGCCGCCTCGTCGGGCACCTTGGAAGGATGGGGCCGGACCTTGCAGACTGCCAGTTTGGCTTCCGCAAGGGGCGCTCGACGGTGGACGCCATCATGCGCGTTAGAGCCCTCACGACGGGGGACGCGGTGTCCCAGGGTAGGGTCGTCGTGGCGGTGTCACTCGACATCGCCAACGCTTTCAACACCCTGCCCTGGAGTTGCATTAGGGAAGCACTCCGGTATCACCGGGTGCCGACCTACCTCCGTCGAATAGTCGGGGCGTACTTGACGGATAGAGCCGTCATCTACCCCGGTCGCGATGGGGAATGGAACCGGCGAGAGATGTCGTGCGGTGTCCCGCAGGGATCGGTTCTGGGGCCGTTCCTGTGGGACATCGGTTACGACTGGGTGCTGCGGGCCGACCTCCCTGACGGCGTCAGCGTAGTTTGCTACGCTGACGACACGCTGGTCCTGGCGCAGGGAAGGTCGCATCAGGCGGCGGCCGACGCGATGACACGCGGGGTTGCGACAGTCGTTGAGAGGATCCGGCAGTTGGGTCTCGAGGTGGCTTTGCACAAATCCGAGGCCATGTCCTTTCATGGGCCTCGGAATAGGCCACCATCGGGATCCCAACTTACGGTAGGAGGGGTTCACATCGGCGTCGAGACCACGATGAAATACCTGGGTCTGGTCCTCGACAGCCGATGGAATTTCGTGGAGCATTTCCGACGTTTGGCCCCCAAGCTGGAACGGACTGGGGCCGCCCTCAAGAGGCTCTTGCCCAATTTGAGCCGCCAAACGCCTCCTGCCGGAGGCTTTACGCGGGAGTCGTGCGGTCCATGGCCCTATACGGGGCCCCGGTGTGGGTGCCTTCACTGCGGCGGCGAGCCGCCCATTATCTGAACGCGCCCCAAAAGGTGGTAGCCATAGGTACGGCTTATCCGGGGGTACCGCACGATCTCGGGCGAGGCGGCAAGCCTCCTTGCCGGACTGCCGCCGTGGGATCTGGAGGCGATAGTCCTCGCGCGCCTGTTTGAGTGGCGCGCGGAGGTACTAAGCCGGGGGGAAACTCCGTTTCCGCAGCAAATTGCGGCGGAGCGCACGGACCTCCGGCGCGATCTCATGGCGGCCTGGAATCAGCGACTGTCGCAACCCAGCGCAGGGCACGCCACGATAGTGGCGGTAAGGCCCCTCTTTGAGGAGTGGCTAGAGAGGCGTCACGGCGCCCTCACCTACCGCCTGACGCAGGTCCTCACCGGACATGGATGTTTCGGGAGGTTCCTGCACATCATCAGGCGGGAGGAAACGCCCGGGTGTCACCACTGCGAGGATCGCCCAGAGGACACGGTAGAGCACACGGTGCAAACCTGCCCAGCATGGGCAGAGCACCGCCGTGTCCTCGTAGAGGCGATCGGCGGCGGCGACCTCTCGCGCCCGGCCCTGGTGCAAGCCATGGTCCGGGGTGAGAGGGAGTGGAAGGCAGTCACCTCCTTCTGCGAAAAAGTTATGCTCGCGAAGGAGGTGGCGGGATGGGAGAGAGAAAGGTCCTCCCGTCCCAGCCGCCGCAGGAGACGCCCCGGGCCTCGGGAGCCACGTGACGACTCCCGGCCACCGTAGGCGCGGGCCTGCGGACGGTGAGTAATGGGTGACTCACCGTCCGATCAGCACCAGACCCGTGCCGTGCGGCGCGTATATGTTCCACGCGCGCCTCAAAGAGATGTCAGCATATGAAGGGGCCCCGCAGGGCCAAGCCTGCCGGGTAAGCGGGATTGTCCGAAAGGGTTACCGCTACCCCGGAACATAAAGGGCTACGGAAGGAACATGGATGGGTTTTAGTCAGTAAGAGTCTGACACTCCCTTCCGCTCCACCCAGAGCGGGAGCAGTCATTGGATGATTTCCCAGCCTTAAAAAAAAAAAAAAAAAAAGGCACGCACCTTAAAATCGGTGAAGGAAAACATCGTGAGGAAACCGGCATGCCCGAGAGATATTTCTCAACAGCATATTGTGCTGCTAAGTCAGAGGCCCATGGGCAGCATTAAAACTCTGACACCAGGTTTGTTACTAACCACACGAAAAGAAGAAGAAGATCAATAAAAACTGTACGTTTTGTAAAGGTCACAAATTAACATCCCTAATAAAATATAACAAAGTGTTAATGCTGAACGGTCCACATAAGGGGACGAAAACTTTATGACACACGAAAAAACCACATTCTGACGATTTTTATAACATGTTTAATGTGTTTAATTCACTATAAAAGGGGACTCCGTTCCCAAGGACATAACTTTTATATTTGGACCTCACCCTTATAAAAACTCCGGATCACGTACCTACGCAGAGTGCACTTATAATTTCACTGCCTTTCTAAATTCAACTTTGTACCAATAAAAATTGGGTATAATCTCCTTTGAAAGACTTCAGCAAACATGAAACTGGCACATGTGACAGTCGGTTAAAGGTCGGGTTTTGGACAAATCTTTCTTAGAATCAAAATCAGAAGGTTTGTTTAGAAGCAAGATTAATGTTCGGAAAGGTGTTAAGTTTACAAGTGTGTTCTAAGAAATACTAATGATTATTTAAATGAACATTTTTCACAGTTCGTACCATTGTTTCAATAAACATGTGCATGTAACTTGAAACGTTGTGTTTGTGCTTGAAATTGAATGCAGCTGTGCTGAGCTGCTAAACGATAACAAGCTTTAATTAGAGCCTTTAATTACAGTACTGGTAAAACTTTCTTGAATAATATTTATGAGAGCTTTGACCAAAGAGAGTAGCTCACGTAGTTCAAAAGAAGGCGTAATAGTTCAGTCCAATTTTTTAAACAAAATTCATGATATTAAAAGAAAGAAAAAATACATAAGAAGGGAGGTTAAATTACATTTAATTTTAGAACAGAAACATTATCATTTATTAATTTAAATAAGCTTCTATTATTGTCAGTCCTAAATTCCTGGTCAACGGATATTCAATAATTTAAAAAACGATGTTCGATAATACAGGGACCTTTTTAAAAAAAAAGTGTCGATAGAAAACAGGTAGCCAAAGAAACCCAGTCGAACGATTAGCATCTGAGTTTTTATTTTCTTTTTTTATAATCTACGGATGATGATTTATGGTTTGTTATTTGTTTTCTTTTTAGAGGACTTGTGTTGGTAGCCAGCCTCGCTGGTATGTCAACACAGATTATTATCTAAAACTTTATCGGGTGTCAAATAGACGGATTTCTTTCGTGATGTCTTGTGTACAAAGTTGGGTTGACAGAGTGGTATTTTAGGACTTCGCTGCTCAAGTATCAAAAATTGTTCAAGATAATTTTTTATATTAGTTTATTGTAGGCATACACAGGGTCCACATGTAAATAGGTATTACGTAGATACTTGGGTCAACTACGATACAAAAGTCAAGAGATACATACATTAAAATATCAATGCGAGTACCTATCTTGGTATATCGTCATTCATTGAGAAATAAGTCCACACCCAACAAACTCATTCATATTCTAAGCCCGTATCGCTCAGAATAAATTATAATACAAAAAAGGCGATTTATATTATTCTATTGTCATTTATCTCGTCCTGTTCCAACCGTTAAAATTTGATTACATAACATAATCAAGTTAACTTTTATTCTTTTGTAAATAAATTATGTCCAGAGCATTTATTAACATAATAGGATGAAATATAGTTAGTCATAAAATAACTGTGAGCCGTTAAAAGTTTTACGACTCAAAATTTAAGGACTGACGTTAAAATGTAATAAAATGTTGCCACCCGCTAAACAGATTAAATGTTGCCCTAACAAAAATTAAGGACAGATGCGCAAAATAAGGATAATATCGTAAAATTTATATTTATATGAGAACTGAAATAGGAATCTTGGTTTTGCTTGTGTTTATGGTCAGACGCTGATGATTAGGGCGATATCCGCTGTTTATTTTATATCGTATTACAGCTTTTAATATTATTATAAAAAAATAATGGTAAATGTTGTAGTTTAAACCAAATCCTTATTCATTTTAAGGACGAATAAAATGATTTAATTAAAAATAACGGAAAATTTTGTAGATAAGCCTCGTAAAGATAATAATAATTATGATACCTTAGTGTTTATTGCTACAGCTTATATGGAGATGGAAGTATGGTATGATTTCATTAAATCTCAGAGTTCCTTATCATACATTATTACAACAATGATTACAACTTCAAAATTATTACTTTTAATATAAGAAGTTACCACCAAAATTTTGATAACTTTCACTGTGCACTAAAACGAATCGATAGTGATTTTGATATTATTGTTTTAACAGAGTGTTGGCTGAGCGAAGGTTCGTTACTCGAATTATTGCCAGGTTACACAGGTTCCAGGACATCCTCACAATCAAATAAAAATGGTGGTGTCGTCATTTACACTAAAAACTCATGGAATTTCACTGTCAGTGAACCAAATATAGCAGACTCAGACTGCCTTTTAATAAAAATTAACAATGTTATTGCTATATTAGGAATCTACCGATCACCATCTTTTCACAATACCGATAATTTTACCGCCTCTTTAGATACCACATTGAATCAGCTACACGATTACGCCACAGTATTAGTAGCTGGAGATATAAACATCGATATATATGTAACCAAATTAGCAATAGAAACGCGAATTATCTATGTATGATGGCCACTCACGGCCTTCTTCCAGCAATAACGAAGCCTACTAGAGAAAAGACTTGTTTAGACCACATCTTTATAAAAACTACAAACAAAAGCTCGGGAGCTATATGTAAATGTTCTATCACGGATCACGACATAGCGGTGGCTATGACATGCCTTAGAAACAATCGTTTTAACTCCTCCAGACCTAGATGGAAAACTAAAATAGACGAAGAAGCCGTTGTCGCCGACATAAATGATCTGTCTTGGACTGAAGTCTTTAGCCATCAATGTACAAACTCCGCCGTTAATGCTTTCATTGAAATTATCTCAAACATTATAAAAAAACACACCCACAAAGTCCAAACAAGCCGAAGCAAATATAATATAAAACCCTGGATCACCCCAGGCCTAATAAAATGCATGCGGCACCGTGACAAACTTCACTTGGCGTCACGTACTTACCCTAATGATCAAATGCAGCGACTCATATACACCCGTTATAGAAACTTCTGCAACAACCTGCTACATAGGCTAAAAACAGAATACCACAGCCATCTGATCGAGACCACTCGAGCTGACCCTAAGAGACTTTGGAAGACTATAAAATCAATATATAAAGACAAAAAGTCATCAGCAGACCCACCTAAGTTAATCACAAATTCAAATGACCCTACCGAATCGCTCAACGAATGCAACACCCACTTCACTTCATTAGGCAAAAATCTAGCTGAACTAATTCTAACAAGACTCTTTTAAACTCAAGCCTCTCTTTCCGATAAATACAGTCCAAATATTACCTGCCCACACACATTCTTCTTGCACCCTACCGATGAAACTGAGATAGATAGCCTTATATCCCAACTCAACAATGATAGTGCTCCTGGGCCCGACAATCTAAATGTAAGACTAATTAAAAAAATTAAACCGACAGTCCTTGCGCCTCTAACCCATATATTCAACCTGAGTTTAGAGTGTGGAACCTTTCCGGACCGATGGAAAGTCGCAGCTGTCATCCCAATTCACAAAAGCGGTGCAACTGATATTCCTGATAATTATCGACCAATCTCCCTACTCCCCATATTATCAAAACTCCTTGAAAAGATTGTAAACAAAAGACTAACAAATTTTCTTGAAAAACACAACTTTATCTCCGACAAGCAGTTCGGCTTCAGGAGGGATAGGTCAACCGAAGACGCAGCTAGGCTAATGACAAACTCTGTATCATCAACTGTAGATAAAGGAGAACATGCCATGGGAGTTTTCTTAGACTTGGCAAAAGCCTTCGACACGATTTCTATAGAACTTCTTCTAAAGAAACTGGAAGCCGCAGGTATACGAGGCATCCCTTTGGACTGGTTCAGAAGCTACCTGTCTAATAGACGACAATTTGTCAAGGTCGGAGATCTCTCTAGCAGCCTCCTCTCCATAGATTTTGGAATCCCGCAGGGCAGTACACTCGGTCCAACTCTTTTCTTAGTCTACATAAACGACATCTTAAACCTTTCTCTTCCCAATGCTGAATTAATAGCCTATGCAGATGATACGGCGATCATATTTCATGGAAAGTCTTGGGACCAAGTTTACAGCCGTGCGGAGGCGGGACTACAGATAGTGGCTAGGACCCTCGACAAAAACCTGCTAACCTTAAACGTTAAAAAAACCAAGATAATAACATTTTATAAATCGAAGTCATCCAGACCCCCTCAACAATTGAGTCTTACATTTCATACCTGCTACAATAGACTTAACCCCCAACACGCAACACCCGCAAACTGTTCATGTACTGTACTCGACCGTATTTACTCCATGAGATATTTAGGAATTACCATAGACGAGAACTTATCTTTTAAACAACACATACACGCACTATCCGGCCGAGTCAGAAAACTTATCCATATAATGAAAAAACTACGTGACTGTACACCCACCCCCATACTTCGCACTGTTTATCTTGGTCTTTGCCAGTCTGTCCTCCAATATGGCATCTCGGTCTGGGGTGGTGCCGGTAAAACTGCACTCATCGAAGTCGAAAGAGCACAAAGAGCCGTTATTAAAGTAATGCTGAAGAAGCCTTTCTTGTACCCAACTAACTCACTCTACAGTGACTTCCCGGTTCTTCGTGTCCGACAGCTTTTTATTCTTAACGCAACACTCTACATTCATAGGAAATTAAAACTCAGAACAGACTATCAAGATATAATGTCAAAGCGCACAATTAGGATACCCGTTCCCCAAGTAAACTCCCTTATGGCTAGACGCTCCCCAGACTACTTATTCCCACGCATTTACAACAAAGCCATTAAGTGCTGCAACATAAAAGACCTCAAAATGTCCCTTTGCAAAAAGATAATAAAGAAATGGCTATTTACTCTCTCCTACGATGACACAGAAAACATTATTTACTCATAATATCACAATCAGTAACATCATACTCACACATTAGATTTTATAATTATCTAGTTACGATAACAGTAATATAATAATTTTACTTAGTTATCTAACTGACCTACCTGATCTCACGCTGATGACAGTGTATATTTTAAGTGTTTTTTCTTTTATAGATTTTCAATATTACTCTTAGCTTAGTTTAATTTAAGTACATGTTTACCAACTTTATAATCCCTCCTAAATGTTAATACTAAAATGATAATGCTCCGATCCCCAAGATACAGGCAAATGCCTAGTTTGGGGGTCACCGCCCTACGTTTTATTGTAAGACAGATTATATATAAATAAATAAAATTTGAAATTTGACATGGAAACACTTTTCTGTATTAGACAACCAACATTTCCAAAAAAAAATGTAAGTTTCTAAAAACAAAATAAACCAACAAATTATTACTAAAAAAACTCAAATAAACGTAAAATATCCTAAACGATTTGTTACCTGACCCGGAAACTCATTCAGCAGCAGAACAATCGTCATAAGTCCATTCAAAGGACAATGCCACGGCGTTTATTTCACACTTCATTGATATTTTGTTCATGAAAAACCTGTCGGAAGGACGATTCTGCCGATAGACCTTTTGTTCCATGATTGTTTTTATCGAGTTCCATTAAAATGCTTTTAAAACAATGTTTGCACAGCAAGAGTAATTAATTTGAATGATTCTGCAAATAGTCATTCATGGTCTCATCAAGAATGATTTGATGATTACCAAATGCGACCGTGAAAATAAAAATTTTAAGTGCGCTTACCCACAATAGCAATACTTGAATTTAGGTATCGAGAAAACCCTGAGGTATCGAGTAAAAACTCTAGCTCCTAGAGTAACTTAAACACAAAAAAGTTAGGGATGTCATACACATAACTTTTTAAGTACACAACTTTGCCATTCAATTAAAAGGACAGCACTAAAAAACATCCACAGTCATCCACATCCAAAGACTTCGTATACACAACTATTTCGCACTTTCAATAACAAATAGCTAAAACATTATTTGCACATTCCATTTACAAAATCCCGGTGGCCAACGGAAACTGTATTGACCTCCAGTGTGGTGATAATTCACCGACAAATATGTCGGGTTTCCGACTGGCGATGGCGCCAACTGCCAGATAAAAACCCCTTTTGTTTTAAATGAACTTAAATACGATAATGTTCAGCCTGGCTGATGGATTGTTGAAAAAGAGACATATTTGTACAATTGCACAAGCAGTCCGGCGGCGACGCCTTTCACGATTGGCGCCATTTTTTTCTTCGTGAACATATGGCCAATGATTGCAATAACAGAGCATAGACAATAGTATGTCGCTTTATTTTGTCATGCGTTTGTTTTAAAGATGGAACGTGCTAAAATTGACACTGAGATTTTAAAGTATTGTTTCGGATTGGTCAATGGTATGTGAAATATGAGGAAATCTAGAAGCGGCGGGGAGCAATAATACAAAAGAAACAATTTAATCCCGGTTAAGCAGTAGACAACCTCCTATGTTGAACTGCGAGATGCCATTCACAAAAAATGACGATGGGTGACAAACATATTATGTTAATTTTTTTGTGCTTTAACGTACTTTGGTTTCTTTTAGTAATTCTTCTTTTTCTTTTCGTGTTGTTAGTGACTAACCTGGTGTCAGAGTTTTTATGCTGCTGGTAGGTACATGCTGTTCATATCAGAAATATCTCTCAGACATGCTGGTTTCCTCACGATGTTTTCCTTCACCGTTTTTTAAGCAAGCGATAATTATATTATACGCACATGAATCCGTAAAATCAGAGTTGCGTGGCTTGGGTTCGAACTCGAGACCTATGACTTGGCAGTCCGACGGTGACACCGACGGCGACGGTCATTAGTTATAATTTCAAATAATCTCGCAAACAGAATGGCAGGTTGCCGTAGTTCATGATTAAAAAAATATTTCTGATATTTCAGCAAAATCTAATCGAAATGACCTACTTTCAGTAACTTTTTATAGTAGTTTGGTATTGTGTTATGGCAAAATACAATGAAATGTTGGTTAGTTCGTTATTATAAAAGGATTTGCAATGAATCTAGAAAATATTATAAATAAAAGTAATTTCGTTAAATTCAGACTACTTAGTAGGCAAGAGAAAATTAATATCAAGTATTGGATGTGAACAGGAAAAAACCTTGGTACTTTTGAAGACCTTGGGCTTTATCTATGGTTAACCAATATTTGTAATAATATTTGTAACCATATTTGTAACAATATTTGTAACAATAATGTAACCATATTTGTAACAATAGTTTAATTTAAAAGAATGTCCGTGGGGATTCTCCGTTTTTCTCCTTAAGTAGGTAATTTCTACAACACTCTGAAATGGGCAACTAGCTTCGTCTGTTTGCCCCCTTGACCATCTCTAAAGCGCCTGTAATTAGTTTATTTACAATAAGTTAATGCCTTGAGATAAGAACTCGGGAACAGTTGTTTGTTAACATTTTGACATGTTAATAAGAAGAATATAATATTGTTAACATGGAAAAATATTATTTAAGTAATATTGGACTCAGTTACATTATGACGTAAATAAAGTTGTTTTGACTCGGTTTTAAGGTGGACAACGTTAATAACATTGATTATAGCAGGAAGGAAATGGATTCTTTCGTAAGTAAGTGAACGCAACGCAGTGGGTAGGTATACTTAGGTACAATGCCTACAGGTAGAAATCCAGGCGCATAAAATCACGCCCTGTTACCTCTTAGAAGGGTATTCATAGTAGTCTACACCCATATTTCGCCAGTCATGTTTCAGTCCCATGTAATAGAGGTGAGCCTATAGCCTATCAACTGAGGAAGAATCCAGATTTCCAGAATCCAAAAACCTATTAACACTATGCCGAACTGAGAAGTGAACCCAAGGCCTCAGCAGTGGCGCTTGCGACTACTAGAACAGTCAGCACTCATAAAATATACGCTATCTGCCTAGCCTTTTCCCAGCTAAGTTGGAGTCGCCTTCCAGTCTAACCGGATGCAGCTAAATACTAGTATTTTATATGGAGCGACTGCCTATCTGACCTCCGCAACCCAGTAACTGGGTAATACGATACCCCTTGGTAAGACTGGCTGTCAGATTTTCGGGCATCTGACGTCCAGTAACGACTGTCAAAGATGCACAAATGATAGCCGGGACTAACGGCTTAACGTGCTTTCCGAGACACGGAGCAGTCTCGGTATGTAAAGATGGATCAGCAATCATAAAATAATAATAACAATTAATAAAATAAAATTTTATGCGAATGACGTAAGTATCACTTGCCTTGTTTGGTCGTAAACGAGAAGGAAGAAAACACAATACAATTAAATGTTATCATCTCTACTTTACAATTATGACGCAGTTCAAGTATCCCATTGATTCATTGACGGTGAAAAACAACAATTTGTTTACGTGAATTCTGACCAGAAACGGGAAAATTCAGTGATAGGCCTCGTGGAATATTCGAAACTAGTTTATCGTTGTGAGGTAATTAGTATAAGATTTTTTTTTAACACTTTAAATAATAAAAAAATAGAATTCATTTATTTCGGATAACTAATTGATCCATAATTCCATACATTTACAATTTAAATAAATAAAATAATAAGATTAAAATGAATTATGAATTAAAAAATAAATATTATAAATTGCGGGACACTGAACGCATAGAGACGTAATAAGAATAAAGAATAAAACTTCTATTGTGTCTCGTTCAGTGTCCTTCAATGGGTTAAGAACTCTGCCTCGTTAGTCTGGTGGTCACGAGCGCTGGTGCTAGCATGAGTTCCTGGGTTCGATTGTCATGCAGAATTTCTCAGTAGCAGCCTGGATTTGTGCCCGGTTGATAGCAATGAGCTTACATGGGACTCAAACATATCTGGCGAAATGTGGATATACTATTGGTATCGTAGGTTTACCTATTTGCGGTCTTCAATTATTACGAAGACCGCCGTGCCCTAACCGGGTTTCATGTTGGAACTTATTAACTTCTGTAACACCTACATAATTTGAGTTTGAGTTCCCTCAAGAAGAAAAATACCAAAAAACATCGGCCAAAACAAATATTATTCATAAAGTCCATTCAAAAACCTTGTCCACTATACATATAAAGGAAACTAATTGTGTTGCGTGATCTTCCGGGTGAATAACAATATAGTGTATTTGTATTATTTCCCATGCGAATAACACACACATTTACTTTTAATCATAGCTCGTGTGTATTCACGTGACTATGTTATCAGGAGCTGTTTCCATTCGAACTTAATCTGAACTCGTCCAGCCACCAGTGGTCTAACTTTAATTAACCACATAGTACGTACTAGCAGTGATAGTCTAGTGGTGTGACCGTCGGACTGCCAAGTCATAGGTCTCGAGCTCGAACCCAAGGCACGTATCTCTGATTTTAAGGAATCATGTTCATTTATCACTTGCTTAAAAATCGGTGAAGGAAAACATCGTGAGGAAACCAGCATGTCTGATAGATAGTTCTCAACAGCATGTGAAGCTAAGTCAGAGACCACATAGTTAGGAGTACTCAGCATCTATCATGTATTTCCTGAACAATTATTAATTCTTTTCTAGAGCCACGTCGAACCATCTCTTATCGTACGCGTTTAATTCGTCTCGCCCCGTCACTGTTCCCCAGCGGTCAGTCTGCAGTGATAGCCTTGTGGTGTGACCGTCGGATTGTGGACCTCTGACTTTTCGGTTTCATGTGCGTATTGTATCACTTGCTTAATAATCGGTGAAGGAAGACATCGTGAGGAAACCAGCATGCCTAAGAGATATTTCTCAACACTCAACAGTATGTGAAGCTAAGTCAAAGGCCCATGGACACCAGGTTAGTCACTAACCACACTAAAAGAAGAAGAAGACTGCAATAGTGCATACGGCTAACGCGATCCGCCTAATTTCAGCTTGGCAGTCTTTTTTGGCCTACGTCTAGAATCCCCGTGCACATCATGGTTATCTCATGTACCATACAACCACGTAAATGACTTGAGACTTCGTACCACGAGCCCTAAGATACATACTAAGTCTAGGTTGGGGCCCTCACTAGCCAATAATCCAATCTATCCATTCGTAACACCACACATCCCTTTTAGCATTGTCATCTCAGCTGCATGCAATTTTCTTTCATTCATTCCTTTTGCGGCCCAACTCTCTGATCCATATAGGACGGCAGGTCTAACCATGCTTTTATAAATCTTCCCCTTAAGTTTAAGGGGAATGCGGGAGTCACAAATTGTGCCCGTGACCTGCTGCCATTTCATCCACCCAGTGTTAATTCTATGCTTAACAGTCTAAACTATATGTAGGTGATATTTTAAGCGGCTCAAGTCGACGTTGATGGCTACATGACAAGTTATACTTACCTACAAGTTATAGATATTAAAACGATACCAGAGTGTCGGGTAACGCTAACCTTGAGCTAGGCTGCTCGGGTGTCACTCGGCCGCGCCGTGACAAATGGCAAAATGATCGTCTTTTTGTTTATGCTGTATGTTTTTATGTATCAAAATATTGGACATAGATATATTTACACTGAAAAACGTCTACTAAATTAATGCAATGCCATACAATGTGGCAATGCTGCCAGTCCCTTGGGTATATTACCAGTTGACAGCGATACGGAGAAATTTTTGACACGACGTTTTTGTTAATTATTGTTAATCACTAGATAGTATAAAGCAAAGTCACTTCCCGCGTCCTAGTCTCTGTATGTATTGCTTAGATCTTTAAAACTACACAACGGATTTTGATGCAATGTTTTTTAATAGATAGAGTGATTCAAGAGGAAGGTCTATGTGTATAATTTGTCGACATATTATGCGGGCGAAGTCGCGGGCGGAAGCTAGTATTATATAAGTAATAGTTATATATGTAGTTATTAAAGTTATATATAGTCAAATATTGTGTATTAGTTTTGGTTAGGTTAGGTAAAAAAAATTATAACATAAATTATTGCTGTCGGTGTAATAACAACATATCTTGAATGTTTTGAAGGTACTAGAAGAAGTAAGCAAATGCTAAGGAAGATGAAAAAGGAACAAAAGTTAAAATACAAAAATTGCTATAGGTAATGTCAACCTGAAAACCGTGAAACCATTTCAATCAATATTTTCAGCTACCTTGCATAATGTCTGGCTGTGATCACTGAGAAATTCAACAACAATAGCTGATTGATGTTTCTATTTGTAAACAAACAAACAAACCCATAATCGCCCAGTTGCGCGTGCGCATCCAAATTCCATCAATGAGAAACATGCGGAACTATTGTTAAATTTTATTTTATTTTTAGTGCAGAGTGTAAAACTAAACAAATAACATAATAAAAATGTTGTTATGAATTGCAGAAATGGCCGTTAAACTAGTGATGGGTTCTGTATGGTTATTTTACTTGTTAAATTGTTGTGAGTTATATAAGCAAAATACATAGTAAGATATTTTATTGTTATTTGACCATAAAGATTAGTTATGATCACTATTTGAAGGAAGACGAACAATACTATCATCACGTCGTGGCCATCTTACATATTTTCCGCATGTCACTACTTACTAACCTAACTTACTTTTATTTTTTGTAGACCGGGAATGGGATTTTTACCTCGCTATTACCGCCCCGGAAGGGGCACCGTTTTCTTTCCAAAGACCTATCTGATTCCCCTATATGCTCCGCCTGTTAGGGAACATCTCTGAGGAAACTTACCCACTTATTGCCTAATATTTAAGTTCTCGGCAAAAAGTATGCCAATTGCCAAAGTTACAAGCGGCAAGTTCTTTTGTTTTGAACAAAAAATCTGAGTTAATTTGTCTTATAGTCTTTATAGCAAATTCGTATTATGGCCGTTCGTTTTTTCAGGGAAATTATTTGTTAGGCAGACGCACATAATGTCAACTTGCCGTGTTATAGCTGTTTCATACAACTGACAGTGCATGACAGTCGTGATTTAGTTATACGGACAAGTTAAGTTAATAGTCAATTTGCTATGAATTTACAATCTACTTCGAGGGAGAAATAGGGATCAAAAAAAGGCTTCAACTTTACCTATAATGTATATCCACGAATCCGTTTTGTTTGTAATAAAACCACGAGCTTAAAGGATTGATAGGGAACAATTGATTTGATTCACGCAACCTTGTACACGTGTGCTTCATTCTCACGACATCGGCGCACGCGCATTCTAGCCACATTCATAAGTACTTGCTTAGTATTGTTTATCTGGGAAACTGTCAGGATCTATGTTGTTATTAACTGTTATCTATACTAATATTATAAAGAGGTAAAATTTGTAAGTTTGTATGTAGGGGGTAATCTCCGGAAATAATGATCCAATTTCAAAAAAAACCACTGATGGAAAGCTACATTATTCCTGAGTGCTATAGGCTATAAATTATATTTATATCATACATATTAGCCGAGCTATCGCAATTTTCGTCTAGCCAGTCGAAAGAAATACCTCCGAAAATAGAATTATTTGCATGCGCTGCCTAAACAGTTACAGTATATCGCAATTTTCCGCGGACGAAGTCGCGGGCAGAAGCAAGTTGGTAATAAAATTGTTAGTTGACTGCCTCTTTGGTCTAGTGGTAGCAAGGGCTGCTACTGAGCATGAGGTCCTGGTTACGATTCCCGGGCCATGCAAATTGTTATTGGATTTAAGCCTTGATTTGATGCCAATACTCTAGTCTCTATTACATGGGGTTCAAATATAACTGGCGAAATGTGGGTGTACCTAAAATATAGACAACTTTGCCTTACCTTTTGGAGATTACAAGCGTGATGTTATTCTGTGCGTGCTGTTTTCTTTCTTAGCAAATACGAGTGAAATTCTACTGTGTAAGTCGGATTAATAATAATTGGGAAAAAAGCATAGCTAAGGCCACAGAAGAGATAAAGAGGTCTTTATCTGTTCTGTGGCTAAGGCTAAAGAAAGCTATTGATCATGGTGTGTTGATAAATCTAATCTCAATCTCATAGTAGGCTACATTATATTTAAGGCAGAAGGTGACTCAGACCTCCTTTGAGCTCCTTTAATCCTATGAGGTCCCTTGTCCTCCCTGTGTCAGACACACACGAATACCTTCTCATTCCCCAACCAAGAACAAAATTGACTAAGCCTAGTGTGTAGAGGATATTGTTATATTTCTTCACATAGATACATCGATCATGTCAGAAGTATTTCCCAGTTGTGGGATGTCGAATTCTTAAAGAACTCTAGTCAAACAAATACCCTTGGAAATAGTTACCAATCGATTTGATTCAGTGTGGCCTTGTACAAATTGTTCATGTGAGGATTGTTCTCACGGCTGCAACACGCACAGTTTAACTGATGTGCGAGTTCCGATTTGTATCGGAAATACAATTGGAGCTACATTTTAGTAGTATTTATAAAATATAATATATTTTGTTTTTGATTTTATTTTTAATTCTAATTTCCGTTTTGTGTAAGTATGTTGATTTTTAATTTTGATTTTATATTTTTGAGACTGATTCTATTGTTAATTTATGTTGTTGTTTTAATTTGTGATCTTAATTTCAATGTTAACTTATTTAATTTTATTTTAATTTAATTCGGACTGTATGGATCGAGTTATCTGAAATAAATGAATTTTAATTTAATTAATTTTAAAGTATCAAGTATTTCTGTTTTAATTTTTTTTATGTATGTTTGTAATGAATAAATCTTTTAAGTTATAAATAATTTAAAAAAATAAATAGAAGCGCTACCAAATTAAAATTTTATTCATCATGTCACTTGTGTGGCTGGTTCCATACGTGATCGGAGTATTTCCTATTGATTTTCTATAATTGCGCCCGTTATGTTAGAGTCTCATGTAATAGAAGGCAAGCCTATTTCCATCAACTGGGCACAAATACTAACTCCAGGCTGCTACTGAGAAATCCGAAAGGGTTACCGCAACCCCAGAACATAAAGGGCTAAGGAAGGAACATGGATGAGTTTTAGTCATTAAGAGTCTTGACACTCCCTTCCGCTCCACCCAGAGTGAGAGGAGTCATTTGATGATTTCACACTCTCAAAAAAAAGGCTGCTACAGGGAAATTTCTGATGGAAAAACCCAATAACACTTTGCCTTACTCAGCACTCAGCAGTAACGTTTACGACCATCGAGACAGAACCAATTAAATTGATAGCAGCTTTTAATTGAATTCACTTGTTTACATGACCAGGCAAAATACAGAATTTCAATTGCTTTGTATAATCGGAAACAAAAGGTTATTGCGTTTAATTGATTTCCTAGCAATTATTTCAGTATATTTACTTCTTCCGATTAATTAAGTTTTTTTGTCTAGGTTTTCAATTATTATCGGATTTCCGGCCTATGCTTTTAATTGGTGGGTTTAAGTTACGTATGGTTAATCTATTTAATAAAAATGTAATGACGTTCGTTGCTAAACGCACGCGCACTAATGGTTAGCTTAGGTTTGTTACATAGTAAATGACAAACTGATTTTAAAATTAAATTTATTTATATAATAGAACTAGATTACAATAATAGTTGTGAATTAGAAGTTGTCGTCTTGAGTTCGGAAATAGAAGTAAATGAATGTCTTATGTGCTAGTTTTTATATGCAAGCTTTGTGGGATAATTATACATAATTAGTGAAAACAGTAAACAAGATAAAGTGGTAAACATAACAATAATATGACAATGATTAGTAAGGGACTTATTTACTATCATTAACAATCTAAATGACTTATTTACTAGGTTAGGGATAATACTAATTAATAAATGAAGAGGGCTACATAACATAACACCTCCCCCTTAGAATAAAGATTGGGCGTTAGCGCCTGATCTTTGAGTGCTAGGGGATGCAGGTGGTTCGTCGTCTTCGTCTTCCGAGATGCAAGATGTTACGTGGTCCAGGTTTCTCATAGGGATAGCCTCTTGTGTAGTACGGCGTCTAGAGGAGTTGTCGAAACAGTTGAAGTTGTTGAAGATTTGAATACAACTTCGATCATTCGAGCGGCCACTATGTATGAAGCCATTCGGACATCGGTTGCCGATCTTGATTAAAAAGTATTTTAACATTGTCAGTCCAATGGAGAGGTAGGTCCATGTGAAGCTCGTTTGGTTTTTCTCGATGAATGATTGAGTCTTAGAGTTCTGGATTTTCTTAAGGTCTTCCGAATATTTATTCAAATGAGTTTTTATGCTTTTTAGGGCATCAAGTGGCATCTCGTTAATTGTGATAGGAATCAGTTTTTGAACTTCTGGATTTTTTGTTATTTCAAAGCAGTCTTCATTTCTGATGTCGGGCATAATAATTGGTAAGGTGATGTTTTCTTCTGTAGTGTAGAAGGCTGACAGAGTGCTGTATCCTGTGTGTAGCTTGCAGTCTTGAGGTAGAGTTATAATGCCTGTGTCTTTCAGTTGGTAGTTGGAGATTTCGTTATTGCACTGAAGACCGCTGTTAATCTCGTTGCTGAGGATATAGAGCCAACTATTCTGTCCCAGTGATTGGAAGGTATTAATTTCGGCAGGGAATGTTGTCGTTCTGCAAGTTTTGGGGATCACCGATGATTTGCTGAATAGTAGTTCTATCTCGCAGATTGGACGTGCTGAAGAATCGTAGACTACGAGATGCTTGCAGATGCTTGCAGATGCTTCTCTTGGATGCGTAGACGGTGCATTTCTCCAATGAACTCGTCGAAACATAATATTGCCCACTAGGATCGGTGGCCAAGAAGATATGCTCTGGGAGGATAGTGGTATAGAAGGAGGAATTAGGGTGACGAATTGGAATCGAATATCTATACTTATATAATATTATAAAGAGGAAAACTTTGTTTGTTTGTTTGGTTGTAATGAATAGGCTCAAAAACTACTGGACCGATTTTAAAAATTCTTTCACCGTTGGAAAGCTTAGTTTTCTAGGAGTAACATAGGCTACTTTTTATCCCGGGAAAAATAACGGGTCTCACGGGAAAGACCACGAGAGCGAAGCCGCGGGCAAAGTGCTAGTATGTGATAAAGAGTTAGGGGAGCATTTCGTACTAGAGGGAATTCTAGAACATATACTAGTCGATTAGAATATACGTATGCTGAGAGAGATGAGGTATCTAGCACGGTGTGGATATTTTCTATGGAGACTGGTGTTATAAATTGTTTGTAAGTTAAAATTTTATTTGATTTGATCAATTATTCGTATAGTTTATTAAGGGTTATAATTGAAGGATGAACTACTTTGGATTTGGCGAAAAGAATACTTGCTAAACAATCGTTAATTTCGTCTTCTAAACTAGTGACTAATTCTAGAATTCGTAAAGAGTCGGATGAGATGTCTTCGCTGAGTTTGATGTTAAAAATAATATTCTCAGTTTTATTGATACGGCCGCTTCTGAGTTTAAATGATTTAGTTTTGCAACAGGCGCGGGTAACGAATTCGATTGCTTTAGGTTATTGTTATATGCACGCTTACGGCATTCAGCGATTAGATGTCCAGGTTTTTTACAATAATTGCACGATTTTTGTGTGTGTTGAAAATTTTCCTGATGTCGCGGGAAAGCTCTAGACTGCGCCTGCACCACCAATGGTGGTGAGGTTTTTTTTGCAAAACTTGTTAGGTTAGAATTTTTAAAGAACATCTGCCTAGCGGTGTTCATGTTTCTTACTTTCTCTTCTTGTATAGCGAAATTTTCCGCGTCGGATAGTGTTTCAAATGCACGAACGCGGAGCATTACACCTATGTCTGAGCTTAAGCCGTTAACAAAAACATTAAGAGCTGTTTCTTCGGCAGTTGCTTTTCGACCCTCCAGTGTGGAATCCGTTATTTCCGCCGTCAATTTTCCTACTATTTTACTCCTGCATAGGTCAACTCTATGGTAGTAATCTGTAATGTTTTCCTGAGGTTTTTGAAATAAGGACTGTAATTCTAGATTAAGATGCGTTAAAGTTTTTGTATGTGAATATTTTTGTATTAGGAATGATTTGAGGTCGTTCCATTTAAGAAATTGTTTTGAATGGACATCGGAAGATCCTGGTCCTGTGATTTTATTTAACGCGTATGTTATTAAAATAATTTCTTGGGAAGTAGAGGCCAGTTTAAACGCAGAGTCGCATGACCGAATGAATCGATAGACTTGAGCAGGCTGTAGAGTGTCGAAGTCTGGGATGAGCTTCAGGAGTGTGTTAAGATCGATATCTAAACGGATTTTGTTTTCTACTAGTACTGGTTTAAGATCTGATTGAGACATGATTGCTTGGATATTTAAAACAAAATACAAATAACACTTACTACGAAAATTGCAGGATAATGAAAAATAGAACTTGGGATATATTAAATAAGTTATAACAATTATAAATAAGTTATAACGTTATAACAATATAAAAAGATTTAGGAATAGGATTTAATACGAGGAATTGGAATAGAATTAGAGCATAACAGTTTGGGCCACTTACCATAGTAACACAATAAATATGCGGATAGACATCGGTTCGTCGGTTCGGCAGGGAGTTTCAAAACCCTTCAGGTACCGCACTGCTGTTCACAACCTAACAGGTACGTTATCCCTGTCTGACTGCCCTAGGCTCTCCTACCGACTGCGCCAAATTTGTTACGTAGTAAATGACAAACTGATTTTAAAATTAAATATATTTATATAATAGAACTAGATTACAATAATAGTTATGAATTAGAAGTTGTTGTCTTGAGTTCGGAAATAGAAGTAAATGAATTTCTTATGTGCTAGTTTTTATATGCAAGCTTTGTGGGATAATTATACATAATTAGTGAAAACAGTAAACAAGATAAAGTGGTAAACATAACAATAATATGACAATGATTAGTAAGTGACTTATTTACTATCATTAACAATCTAAATGACTTATTTACTAGGTTAGGGATAATTTTAATTAATAAATGAAGAGGGCTACATAACATAACAAGTTCATCAATTCCGGAACTAAATGTACGGTTACCAGCGCATCGAGTTAGAACAAACTGTCAAATTACTCAAAATTATTTTAAACCTTAAAAAGTTGATGGTAAGGTTCAAAACTGATTGAGAAAGTCTGACAGTTTGTGGTAACTTGATGTGATGGCAATTGTAAATTTTTAAACGAGTTATTGGGCAGGACAACGTATGTCAGTCAGCTTTTCAAAATTGTTTTAACGTTATTGACCATATTAAATAGATAAACCGGCCAAGTGCGAGTCGGACTCGCACACCGAGGGTTCCGTACAAACCTGTAGGTATATAAGTAAAAGTTCACCCATCACGAGAATCGAGTCATAGTTATGGTATTTTTATATTTATATACATTTATCTCTTTTCTATACTGAACCAAACCAAAGCTATGCCCTTCGCACGACAGAGATGTTCACGTTTTTCCTTGCCGCACCACAAGGAAGTTGCATGAGGGGTGATTTAGGCCTCGTTTCGCACTTAACGTGTTAATGAAAATAATTAATTGCATTTAATTGGCCTAGTAGCATGAGGTCCTGGAGTTCGATTTCTAGGTCAGCCAAAGGGTTAATGAATTTTTTCTGTCTGGAATTTTCAGTAATAGCCTAGAGGCTGAACTTAGGCCAAGATTTCAGCCAAAAATATGCGAATTCTCTAGTTACATGAGGAGGCGACCAACAGTTTCGATAAACTAAATGGGCTCTCAAACCCCATAGCCATAAAACATAATTACAACATAATAGGGGCCCCTCAGGGCCAAGCCTGCCGGGTAAGCGGGATTGTCCGAAAGGGTTACCGCTACCCCGGAACATAAAGGGCTACGGAAGGAACATAAAGGGCTACAGGTTTCAGTTAGTAAGAGTCTGACACTCCCTTCCGCTCCACCCAGAGCGGGAGTAATCATTGGATGATTTCCCAGCCTTAAAAAAAAAAACCACCATAGCCCCTAGAGTTGCAACCCAAAACGGTTCTTACATAAGTTGTACAAACTTATCCGACTTTAATTCTACTTTCCGAAAACATGATATTGAAACAAGTTCTCATGTAATGTTTGATTTAAGTTCATAATAATATTTGTTAACCAAAACGTCCCCTAAATCCCTCCAGGCATCCTTTTTAGAGCCGCCTCGATCCAGTGGAATATTGAAAAAGCAAAGTATACCTAACCTACTTATCATATTACATAACCATGCAACTATTCCACTTAGCCAAAACAATACACAAAAGGCATCCTACAAAGCACCCATTTAAACAAATAAAGACATTTATCATTAAACTAAACAGTGCTAATGATCGAACACCTTGGCATGACTCATTGGATTCCAAATCCATCGCCCACTCCATTCCATCTTCATCTTATCTCCTTAGTCGTTTGGTGAAGGCTTGCCATACTTGATCAATTCTACCTTCAGTTTTGCTTCACCTCCTAATCACGCTTCAAGGCCTTTAATTTTTTTGAGGGTAGGAAATCATCTTATGACTGGAAGGGCCATACCACAAGTTCCTTTTTTTAAAACCACCTTACACTGTCCCAAAGGCCTCTCTCAAATTCTTCCTGACACTATTCTCTAGGCCACCTCGATCCATCACTCTTTTTTTTTTAAGAATTGGAAATGATCTAATGACGCCTCCCGCTCTGGGTAGAGCAAAAGCGAGTGTCAGACTCTTACTGATTCATTCATCAAACCCATCCATGTTCTTTACTTAGCTCTTTGTGTTCCGGGGCAGTGATAATGCTTTCGGACAATCCCGCTGACCGGCTTCAAGGCCTAATGTGCATACATGGTGGCTGGACTGAGGACCTTAAAAACCACCTCTTTTAAAGGGCTGCTGCTGAGCTTCTTCTTCAGTCTTCGTAGTTAGTTTAGAGAAGTAGTTTTACCATCCATGTACCTCTTTGCAAGTTTCCACTCAGGCCAAACCAACACAGGTTTCCCTGTTCGGTTTGGCCTGCCCATATATGGAAGGCCTAACTCCTTAGCCGGTTTGTAAGGTCAGTGCATCGCGTTTATTATCAAAATGCAAGTCTTTGTAGGCGTGCCGACGAAATGCGTCACTGATTGACTGTATCGAAGAATAGGATGAGATGGGTGATTGTTCGTCATGTGGAATTTATATGGTATTTTAACAAAAGAATAGCTACAATTTTAAATTCCGAATTTCGAATACCACGTCCTTCTTTCCGGAAGGGTAAGGCAGAGTTTGTATTCGAAGCAGGTACACCAACAATTCCGGAGTTACGTTTAAGTCTCATGTAGAGAAGTTCGTGACTAACTAATAACAGCCGCACGGATCAATCCACCTGGTTAAGCAACGCTTGCCGGGGTTGAACCGCGGATGGGTGACCATCTTTACATATCGAGACTCCTCCGTGTCTCGGAAAGCACGTTAAGCTGTTGGTCCCGGCTGTCATTTGTGGATTTTTGACAGTTGTTACAGGTAGTCAGAAGCCCGAAAGTCTGACAGCCAGTAATCTGTTACTGACTGGGTCGTGGAGGTGAGATAAGCAGTCACTCCATGTAAAATACTAGTATTCAGCTGCATCTGGTTAGACTGGAAGCCGAACCCAAGATAGTTAGGAAAAAGCTAAGCCGATTGTTTAAGTTTAAGTAAGGGGTGAACTTATTACCATCAACCGGCCACAAATCCAGATACCTACCTATACCTACACTACCTAGGCACAACAACGGGCATTTGCCGGTGAACCCTTATGACCTTAGTAATAAGGTTGAAAAGTGGTCCACCGCCAGTCAGCGATGGGTCATCCTGAATTCCACGCATTTGACTATTAGAAACAGTCATAAATAAAATATGAAATCACACAGAAAAAAAAAATTCGTCTTAAAAACTCCAATCACTGTACAGAAATTAAATATCATGCGAAGATATAATTGTAAAATTGCATTTAATGCTAATAAGTATTTTATTTGATTCTAAAAATCTGTGACGTCACATTGTTATATTTTATACAAATTACGTACGAATTCCGCGTTTTGATTCATAAAAAGTAACGTTATAGACTACTCTTTCAAATACTCATTTGCAAGTCGTATCTAAAAGATTTTTATCAGCTAAACAATTCAAAGTATTCTCGCTACTCATTGCCAGTTACAAATCGCCTCACCCTACGTATCTCCATATCATTGTCGCTCCACAACTATTGGCGGTACTTATTAATATTGATTGGCAATTAAATCTATCAGACATGTGTGCCGATCACGGTCAATGAACTTACGTACATTCCTCGATGTTATATTATTACCCATCTGTTATATTGTATGCGATAAGAAACGAGTATTCGCCAGTGCTCAATTGTTTCAATGTTGATTATCTGAAAATGTAACAACAATTAGTTGCTTTCACTCGTTGTTCTGTATTGTTTATTTTTATTTTTACAAACCAAGAACATTGAAAATATCTACCTACATACTCCAAGTAATCAGTAGTGCTATTCTGTAAATCTCACAGTGAAAACGTAGGTGAAATGAGTTTAAAGTGAGTTTAAAGTGAGCTATCAATAGTGTCAATCCCTAGCATTAGGAGGAACGACAACTCACTTCACCTGCGTTAACACGGTGAGAGTTTTACAGAACAGCATAACTGGTATAGAACATCATGCTTTCGAATGAACCTATCATTGAAGAGGCACTTGAATAAAAAAACATTTTCCTATATGGTGTGGTGTCAATTCTTAATGTACAGACGCCAGCACATCAAGCTATCCCTAACTGTCAAATTTTCTCAATTACAAATGAACCTTATGTCTTTGCAATAAAGTTGAAATACTATCAAAGAAATTTGACAGATTGTGGTAACTTGATGTGCTGGCCTCTGTACATTTTGATTTAAAAAAAAAAACTTTGACTGTATTTCAACTTTATTACAACAAAATGCTACTGAACGCATGTATTCCTATAAGTAATATAATTCAGTAGCTGTTGCGTGTGTTCCTATTTGTAGGATAGAAATCCCTCCACCACAACACGCTACACGAGCTCTACCACTGAGAGCTCTTAAAGCGAAGACTCATCTGGTCTTCACAGTACAATTCTCCACGTGTAAGTACATCATTAAACATTAAACTATCATGCGTAAAATTCGTCTCATAAATAACTAACAGTACGGTATACAAGACTAATTTTACGCATACGGCTACAATATCCAACGACGGAATCTTCACTAACATTAAAGTGGAATTTGCATTTATTACTCCATTCTCTTTAACAGCTGGCTATAATGAACTCAGTGGAAACTTACGCAATGGAAGAGGCTAGAACTGAAACACGCTTGCCGTTTATGTTCCCCTAGTACCTATTGCTAGATAAGTAGGTATTAAGTGACAATAACAGGATAGTTCGTAGTAGGGGAATTATTGTACCTACGTAGGTATTTTCCTTAGTAAATAGATTGTCAGCTTCCTACAATTAACTTTGTTTTAGAGCCACTTACAACTAGGCACTGATCAGCAAATTGGAAAAAAATCTAAGGCCCGTATTTCAGAACCTCACTCACGACCCAGCATTACTTAAAACTAGTTTTAACCAATCATATGGCTTTAATCGAGACTCAAGCAACGCTTGAGTATTGAGTGAGAATCTGTAATACGTCGTACGTCATGAGAAAAAAAAAATGCTGGCTACCTCAGCGCATCCTCCTCATTTAGATATGCTTATGTAAAGACAATATATTTTTTCAGTTAGTAGTAAATAAAGGCCGTTCTATTAGCGCAATTATGATGACATGCCTCAATGTCGTCAGCCTTTAGTTAATCTGTGGTCGAAGGAGAACCAGGGTGAAAAACTACTTGTACTTTTGTTAGGAATTAATACTGTAACTAATAGCATTAAGTGTGCAAGTACTGGATAACACGATAGGTACCCCTTTCTAGAACTGGTTGTCAGACTTTTGGGCTTCTGAACTCGTAACATAGGTACTCGAGATATACATCGGTAAAGAATAAACGATTTTATCTGTTTATTTAAGAGTACGCATAGGCTGTATAAAACGTCGTACCATCATCTACCTACGCATCGATTGTTAGGTCCACCACGCCACCTTGAGTAATTGCCTATTGTTGCACTTGCTTGAATGTGGCAACACACATAATTGAGTAGGATCTTCATATCCTTCGCGCACTGACGTAGCGTAGGCTTTCAATAGACATTGTAAGGTTCGTGCGTCTATTTGATTGTTTTGATATTAATTAATTCTTTGGGACTATATTATAACTTCGCTGTGCACGCGGTTCGGTTATGGAATTCATTTCCGCCTGCCATTAGGGACTGTCTAACGGTTGCAGTATTTAAATCTTCTTCTTTTCGTGTGGTTAGTGACTAACCTGGTGTCAGAGTTTTAATGCTGCCCGTGGGCCTCTGACTTTGCAACACATACTGTTGAGAAAAATCTCTCAAGCATGCCGGTTTCCTCACGATGTTTTCCTTCACCGATTTTTAAGCAAGTGATAACTATACAATACGCACATGAATCTAGAAAGTCAGAGATGCGTGTCTTGGGTTCGAACTCGAGACCTATGACTTGGCAGTCCGACGGTCATCCCACTAGGCTATCACTGCTTTTAAAGTATTTAAATGAAGAGTGAAAGAACACTGTAATCTCACCAATCAGATAGATTCGTAATGTATTATGGAGGTAAAAATAATTAACGACGGAAAGTAACCATTAATTTAGTTACTTATGGAAAGACTTAAGTAAAAGATTAATTAATTAGAAATAAATGTTCAAATTAACTTTAATTACGCAGATTTTGCTGTAGCAGGTATGGTAAAACAAAAGCTAAACGTAGCATAGGTAGTGACGTAACCCAAATCAGTAATTCATCAACTTACATAAGAATCAGTAATCAACATTATGCAAAAATCAATCAAGAATATCATTAAATACCGCTAACATACTAATTTACATAAATAAAAGTAAAATTGCATCGACCCGTCCGTTGGGTAGACAGCGCGGCGCCGCACCTGCGCGTGCGCATGTACCACAACTGGTTCCTATTGGCCAATCTGATGACAGTGATGACATTACGGAGATAGGGTCAGAAGGTTTGATTGGAGATTTGGTTTGGCCACTTGCAGATAATTAAATCAAACGCAGGTTTATGTAGAAAGTAAAAAGTTACTGAGAATGTTCCATAAACTTTTGCCACTTCTTCGAATTCAAAATGGGTAACAGACTGTTCAGCTTACAGAATTGAATTGCTGTTATAGACCCTATTCATTGAATTATTTTGTTAGATAGGTATTAAATTCTCAGTTAGCAAAATATTCATCACACTGGGTATCACATGAAGAAACAACAGTCAATGCATTAATCTGATCTCTCGCAGATGATTACTTGGGAAAGGGCTTGGAGAATATTATCTACAGACAATTCCAGATGGTAGATTTTAAATCACAGAAGGGTCGTTAGAAAAACTGACCACCACACTTGCCAAGGGGTATCCTGTTACCCAGTAAGTGGGTTGTGAACGTCAGATAGGCAGTCGCTGCATGTAAAGTACTGGTATTCAGCTTCGCCTGGTTAGGTGAAGGACTCCCCAAGATATTTGGTAAAGGCTAGGTAGTTGACGATGAAGAGATGGGTATACTTCCATAGCCATAGTCTCCTGTAAACGTGATATATAGGTACATCTAGCATCTAAGCAAGACCAGAGAAAGACAGTTAATTACATCGAATAGACACGGCTATATATCAACTTTTACGTCTGCTGTATAAGTTGACCTCTCATTGAACGAAAATCCTATAAAATGCGAAATCAGCTTAGACGGGAATTTCCATAGCAACCGTTCTTTCTCAAAATGGTTGAAATGTAAACGTACCGATCTTTGAAACCATAAGTAAAGCCCAAACGCTTAACTGAGACCGTTCCTGAGGTAGTTGCGCGGTGCGGGAGGGGTGACTGACAGTTGACAAAAGTTGATGCATCAGTGAGCTCTCGCGTCACCACACCGTCCAGCATCTCGCAGCTATTCCAGGAATGGTCTCAGACAAGCGGTCAGGCTACAACAGTTATTCGGCCACTACTTACGCTGACAGCAAACGTCATAGGTGTATAATAGTCAATCTTATGCAGAGTTGATACGACAGAGGGGCTTTCCTTTAGACTGCCTAAACTAGGTACAATTTTTATGCTCTGTACCGAAAATCAATTAAATAGGAGCGGTAGTTTAGTCACAAATGATATTTTTAAGTTTTGAACCGTTTGAACACGATCCCATGTATCTCAACAGCTGATTATGTTTATACGCATAGGTCATTCACCTTAAAACGATAAATCTTAGTAAAACCTACGATGCGTTGTTACAAGGTCAGTTCTTATTTACAAAGGGTGGTTGCGTTTTACTCTGATTTGTAAGCAATTTAGTGTGTTTGAAAAAAGATAACTCATCTATGGTGCTTTTTATTTTAATACCGTATCGAATTAATACTAAACACGTATAGTATACGTAGTGTAATTTAATGCCCCTCTGTCATATCAACTCTGTATACGACCTGTTCAGATTTCTGAACTTCTGTCCCTTCTTGCATCGTGTAGCTGACCGGTTTCCCGCAGGTATTTTCCCTTTGAACTAGTACAAATGTAAATAGAGCAAGTGACTAATGTTAAGTGCTTTCTACGTGTGAGTTGGATGCGTAAGAGTTTGAAGAAAAGGTTATACGTTTGGAATTTTATGTCGTCTTCTATTCAGCACTCCGGAGTGATTTTAGATCATTTAAAATGTTGTTTGTTTATAAGGACAAAAACTTATACCTACCTTATTACTCCTAAAGATGAAGGTACTTTTCGGGAGATGCTCTTATTTTTAAAGGTCTGTATCTTAAAATACAAATCTTTGTTGCATAACACATGTGTTTACAAGGTCTTAATAATACTTTAAACTTCACATTGACCATGTCGGGCAAAACAATTTAGAAAAGTAAGAGTAGTAGCTCAACAAATAAAGTGAAAAATAATTAAAATTATTGTCATAATTAAAATCTAACAATAAATATAATCACATACAAATAGAAATAACGTTAAAAAAGACTTAAGTATTAATTAAAAGGAGTAATTCAAACGTTTTTCATTTAAGTAAAGTCACAGATTAAAATAAGGTAAAAGTTATTATTTTAATCTGTGACTTTACTTAAATGAAAAATATAAACTAAGTCTACTAGATTAAAAAACAATAATATTAGTGCCATCTTTGTCATAATCATATCAGCCGAAAGAGATCCACTGCAGGACATAAGCTTCCTCCAAACACCGCTACTTCGACCGGTTCGGTGCTTCCCACGTCCACCGGATTCCTGCGGCCTTTACAAGGTCATCGTAAATTTTCTCTTTCATGAGTTAACGTCTGCTGATATATTTGTTCATTTTCTCGCAATGTATTTATGTATATATATGTCACCGTTAGATTGTAAAGATCGTTAGATTACAATCTATCTAGCGAGATTGTAAACTATCGATAGATTGTGAACCGTATCATTATGATTGCAATTTGACTCATTATTCTTCGCTATATTGTAATCTACCGAAGTGAAACCGTTAAATTACAATCTGAATAAAAATAATCTCTTTTTTCCATATTTTTTTCTATATAATCTAGTCGTTTCTGGCACTCGCCGGCCGCTGCCGCGGCACCGCTCGCTTCGCTCGCTCGGCTCGTGCGTAGGTGGTCACAGTTTTAATCTAACCTAACCATTTTTTTAAACGTCCTATTTGACCGCTTCCCATCGATAGATTACAATCAAGCGAAAAATGATGCGTTAAATTGCAATCATAATGATACGGTTCACAATCTATCGATAGTTTACAATCTTACTAGATAGATCTAGATAGATTGTAATATAACGATGTTTACAATCTTACGGTGACATATATAACATAGATCGGCCCGTGAATCCATCTTCCCAGAGGCAGTGGGATGAGCCGCTCTGCAGGTTGGTACGGAATAATCTTATTAATACGTCCACCAATACTGCTGAGCGTGCCCGCCTGCTGGCTGTGGGTGAGTGGGAGTCAGGCCTCTGGCTTCAGGCGCTACCGTCACCCAACATAGGTACCAATTACCATGCTGTGTGACACCACCTTCCGGGTCGCTACCTGTCTGCGTCTGGGCGCTCCTTGCGTGGTTCCGCATCGCTGCCAATGCGGTGAAGATGTTGACTGCCTCGGACACCATGGCTTATCCTGCAGTAAGAGTGCTGGCCGGTTGGCACAGCGGGACGGCACGCCAGCATCAATGACATCATCCGTCGTGCTCTTGTCACCGCCGAGGTGCCATCTGTTTTAGAACCCAAGGGCTTGGCACGCGACGATGGGAAGAGACCAGACTGAATGACACTGATGCCTTGGAAGGTAGGTAGGCCTTTGGTGTGGGATGCAACGTGTGTCGAAATCCTTGCGCCATCCCATCTTCCTAGTACGGCGGGCTGTGCAGGAGCAGCCGCTGCTGGTGCAGAAAACCTCAAACGGCGCAAATACTCCAACCTTGTTGGGACTTACATGTTCGAGCCGTTTGGGGTTGAAACACTAGGGCCATGGGGTCCGAGTGCCCACTACGTTGTTCGATATATCGCCAAGCGGTTGATCGACTCTTCACGTGACCAGAGGGCTGGCCTATATTTTGGTCAAAGAATCAGCATTGCCATACAACGCGGCAATGCTGCCAGCCTTTTGGGAACTTTTCCTGTTGACAGCGATGTGGACAAATTTTTTGATGCTCTTTGATTATTTTACATATTATTTCTGTACATATTATTATGAATATGTATATATATTATATGACCTATTTATAAACAGAAAGCAATCAATTTCATCACATATACAATTTAAAAAATTGTCGAGAATTTATTAGAGTTTCATTCGTAGATCTTACTTAGACAGACATTACGATCCTTCGACAACCCCTACTGATGGACTGGGCCTCAGGTTAGTGAGGTGTATGACCTCCCGTCATTGTGACGTCTAGACTTGAATCCTAGCTCAATATAAAGCTATGTAGATTGATTTATATTATTCTAGAGGGACTTCAAAAACACCTTCTAATGTAAATAATTCTGATTGCTATTACAGATAGATTAGAATGCAAGCGTTCTAAAAATTATAAAAAAAAACTTTGTCACACACATGTGACAATGTTCTTTTTCATATTTTCCCGGTATCATTGCTTTCATGTCTTAATACATCGTACCTATTGCAATTTGTTAACATTGATGGATGACTTGATTTCATTATGATTGATTTCAACTTTTAGTACATCTTGTTTAAGTCACGAGTGGATACTTAACTAGTGATATCTCATTGATAAAAGAGCGGGCAATAGATTACAAATGCGCAATTTATTCTACCACAGATTGGTAGAATAAATTGCTTTTCTTTTAATTTTAATTGATTTACCCAAGACTAGCAAGCTGTCATCCCGCTGTCATGCAGTTAAAAATGGAACAGTTTTAGACTGACGCACCTGTTTCCAATCAGCTGTTTCAAGGCACTTACAGACAGACAACGCGATTCTGCGACATTGAATTGAATTGAATCTCTTTAGTTCGGACACAAATATCCATATTGTGTTAGTAAAAACATACTTATAACCTAGTGTTAGTAGTAATATCCATATAGTGTTAGTAACATACTTATTATCTAGTGTTAGCACAAATCAAAAAATAATGCATAGATGTTTTCTATGAAAACAGAATCGCAATGCGACACGTTGTGCGACAAGTCGTGCCTGTCAGAGCCACCTTTTCTCGTAATAAGCTAGATTTAGCGATTTTCTGGTGATTAAGAAATTGCTAGCTTTACCTTAGGAATTTAAAGAAATTATGTGTAATAGGATCATGTATTTTATCAACTTAAAAAAAAAATCTAGCAAGATTAGGTATTTATTGAAATTGTCAAATTATTGTTTCTTTTACGCAACACGCAACACGCATATTTTACATAATACCTAGTTGCCTACAATATCTTTAGTAAAATCTCTTCTATCAATACGAGTATGTCATGTTTACTACAGAAGCATAAATTATTACTACGAGTAAGTGTGTCTCTAAGTTTTGTACCCAATTAGCTTCCGTGAGCTTTCACTTTTTCCATATTATTTATGACTCTCTTTGTTACCAATCTCTTTGATTGACGGCGATAAATCGATGTTCTTCGTCAGTTGAAAATAATCATCACAATGAATAAATACTCTTTAGTTTATTAGTAAAGGTTCAACATTCGTCTTAGTCAGGTAGGCTGTTTGTGTTTATTTCATTGCCTTAAGGCTAAAGTGCCGTGAAATACAAACTTTCTTACATTTGTTACTATGTGCGAGTTAATTCAGGTTGGTGCAGGTTAATTCAGAGTGCACGTTAAAAATTTTTTTTAATAAAAAACTCTCTGGATTTGTGAGTTCGAATCTATGTTCCAGATTTGAATTTGAAAAATAAATTAATAATGTATACGTTCTTATTTTTTTTTAACAGGATAAAATTAAATTGTCCCTTTTATTAAGTACAATCGCGTAGACATGTGCTAAGTCCATAACATTAGAGGATAGTGACCACAAGAGGTCGGTTTACCCGCGTTGTGTTACTTGTGGTGTCGACCCCACAATGAGTAATGTGTTTACTCAAGTAAGCGATAGGCACTAACAGAAAGTGTCATAATGTTAAGTACATAAGTATTACGTATCTCAGTTGCATATGACTTAGTAAACAGACGTATCTAGTCTTCTAGACAATGTGACTTCTGCACTCATTAACGCTTGGTAATTGATAAATTAACTTTGAACTTTGTTCGTAATGGAGACTTGTAAGTCTTATGTTTTGAAAAGCTTTGAATGATATTGGTGTAATTTATTTTTTATCTTGTTTTTTTTTTTACTAAGACTCCGCCGTCCGTGTGTCCGTCTGTCACCAGTCTGTATCTCATGGACCGTGATAGTTAGATCATTGAAATTTTCACAGATGATGTGTTCTGTTGCCGCTATAACACCAAATACAAAAAAACAGAATAAAATAAATATTTAGGGGGGTTCTCATACAACAAACGTGTTTTTTTCCGTTTTTATTGATAACGGTACCGAACAATTCGTGCGCGAGTTCGATTCGCACTTGGCTGGTTTTTTGTAAAAATAATGGAAGAAATAAGATGGAACGTCACCTTTGCTTCGAAAAAAAAAACAAAAAAAATACATAGTGCGTAGTTTTTGCATTGAAATTAAAGAATAATATCACTGCCATTAAGTAATTGTTGATACTGCAAAAAATAAAATATGGGTAAGTATGAAAGGCTTGTTGCTGCCGATCATAGCGTTTTTTTGTTTTGTGTTTTTGTATCTCTTGTTTTTTAAAGGATTTTTCGTCCCAGACTGTAATTATATTATTAAGTTTCTATAAGAAAACCAAGCACATATCAATATTATTTAGTTTTCTCGTACTTAAGACAACTAAATATAAATTATGTCTAACCTTGTAACTTTTTGATTTGTTTAAATTGTATTGGGACCGAAGAGAAATCTCTAGGTCGTTTTATCCTTATTTATTTTACTCCACAACTTAGATTAGAAGCTTACCAGACAAGCCTACCTGTTATAAACAGAATCCCACATCGATCCAAGATGATCGATCGATCACACCCCGAAGGTCACGGTCATTTGACAAAGTAGCAGCGCGTACGCATCCATCTTATTTGTATCTCACAGAAATGCCGCCGTACGTCAGATGGAGATAATGTTAAAAACTTTAAATGTTATGAGGATTATTTTTTCCTGTTTTGATACTTGTAAATGTTTGTTAGAAGTGATTGTTGGATTTTCAACTGAATAATATGTGCTTGAGTTTGTGTTCTCTTTAAAATTGGTTTCTTTGCAATAATACTCATTTTTATTATGTTTGTTGTAACTACCGTATTTTTAGGAACTAGCGCACACATCATGTTCATGACTCGTGACAGTACCTACACTTACTTATTTATGTAATTTCACATAAAAGGTGTTAAAAATTGAGTGAAGTTTGTAGTTCGAGGAAATGTGGTAAGTATTTGTAAATGTCAGTGACATGTCTTCAGGTCAAAGAAAAAAAGTTATTTTATTTCCGGTATCTTTTTTTTTTTAAGGCTGGGAAATCATCCAATGCCTGCTCCCGCTCTGGGTGGAGCGGAAGGGAGTGTCAGACTCTTACTGACTAAAACCCATCCATGTTCCTTCCGTAGCCCTTTATGTTCCGGGGTAGCGGTAACCCTTTCGGACAATCCCGCTTACCCGGCAGATTTCCGGTATCTAAATCATAGTTTGCATTTTGTAGTTCAATAAACTGTGGCTCGAAGTTTTAAAGACTTTCTGCGAAAATCAGGGCCTCTCGAACAATTGGATCACCCGTCACTGGATGATACCTACTGCTTTTCATTGAAACAATGGACAAAATTTGTTCAACCCTATACTACAATATGAATGCCGTAGTACCGTGATCCGTGACAAAAGCTATCGATACGGAGTACCGACGTCATCACAGTGGAACGATCCGGAGCGATTCGCGAAAATTCCGAAACAAAAGAGTTTTGTTCGCGATGATACTTTATTTTCAAAAAGTATTTGGGTATTGGTGCTGAAGAATTCTTGATTAGTCTTGGAGCCAATCGGTTGGTTGTATTTGGTTTCCGTTTTTCCTTAGTAACAAAATGTAATGTAACACATTTTCAGCTGCAGAGCATGAAGCTCTAGGTTCGATTCCTAGGTCGGGCAATGTGATAGTGGGTTTTTTTATCTAGAATGTTTCAGTACCTAGTCATAGTTCTTATATATGTATGACTGGCGAAATGTGGATGTTCTATATGTACACTTCTGTCCAACCCTTCGGAGAAACAAGGCGTGATGTTATGTTATGTATATTTTCCTTCTAAACTAGCTGACCCGAGAAACGCAGTTCTGTCCTAATTTAAATGATTCGCTCAAAGTTCGGAATTCAGTTTCAGTTTCCTCCAATTTATTTGCGGCAAACATGACGCAGTAAAAATAAGACAAGCAACACGCTTGACATGGAATACCATTGCATTTTTAATAAATTAAATACAATATAAGTATAAACATAATCCAAAATTTCAATTCGTACGTAAGATTAAATGTCTGCACTTTCCAATCATGACATAGCAGCAATCACATAGATAATGAACAGGACATTACTCCGACGCAATTATAATTATAAAGGAAGTCGATTTTCCAATATTAAGAGCAATTTGTCCGACGTTTCCATAAACTAACATTAGGTTTATAATAGTAAATAATTTAGAAGAATTAATGGCCTCCTGATTGTAACTGTGATAGGGTAATTTCTGAAGTTCGATGTACGATCTAAGGGCGTATACACATAAACGACACCGTATCGCAATGCTGACTTTGGCAGCAAATATACTGTTGGGCCTAAAAACAATAGAAAATCGTGACTCGCCGTGCTATTGGAATAACTTCTCTCACATTGATTAATTTATTATTATTAACTTTTAGAATGTTTGTAAATATGTGAGCACCATGTACTTATGACATAATTAAGTTTACTTGCCACTGCTACATGTGTTTTTCTTTTCACCTTTTGTGGTGTATTGTTTTTATTCTGGGTGCATCGTCTTCACATATAATGTTACAATACATGTATACAAAACATTGTGAAACTTTTTAAAAGAGTAACGGTGGAGTTTCCTGCCTATTCTTCTCCACACGAAACTACCTTTTGGAAGGGGCTACTAGAATCAATTCTATTTCTTGTTCATTTTGACGTTCAAAAGTGCCATTCTTGTGCCTATTTGAAATAAATGTTTTGACTTTGACTTTGACTTTATTTGCTAGGTCGATTCTGTAAAAAACTCACCTTGAAAACTAAAGTGAAGTTTCGTCGTTCCACATACTGCCAGGGATTGACACTATTGACAGGTCACTTTAAATTCACTTCTATCACCTAAGTTTTCACAGTAAAATTTGTACAGAATAACACTACTGTAAAAGTCTTCAAAATGTAGGTAAAGTGAGTGTCAAAAGTGTCAATGTCATTGGGTGGAACGACAGTGTTCACTTCACCTAAGTACAGAGGCCAGCACATCAAGTTACCACAATCTGTCAAAGTTCTTTGATAGTATTTCAACTTTATTGCAAAGATATAAGGTTCATTTTTAATTGAGAATATTTGACAGTTACGGATAGCTTGATGTGCTGGCGTCTGTACCATCACCCGGTGAGATTTTTACAGAGTACACGAAAAAGATGTCCTTTTAAAGAACATGAATACAATAACAGGCTAATGAATGCGTAAACTTGAAAAGCCTACTTAGCTGTGATCATTCCCACTTTACATGTACAGGGGTACCTTAAATAATTTTATTTCTTTCATGATTATATTTAAAAACTTTGTCGGCGTAATTAATATGTATATCCATGCCAAATTATAGCTTTCTATTACTAAGAGTCTCGGACCGACGGACAGACGGACATGTCGAAACTATAAGGGTTCCTTGTTAACTAAGGAACCCTAAAAACCAAAGCTTTATACGCTAAAACTCAAACACAAAGCATTTATTTCAAATAAACCAATAACAGGCACTTTTAAATTGTCAAGGGGTCGGTCAGTCAGAAACATAAAGCTAGTTGCCCATTCCAAAACATATAGGTATATGTATGTCCTCTCTTAAATAAAATCATTTTTCTCCTGCCTTTATCCCAATTTATTCGGGGTCGGCACAACGTGCTTTTTAAACAATATTGGTCATATCAATCATATTGTAACTATACACGTGAGAACGATGCAGAACGTTAAAAGCGTCCGTAATAAAAATATATGTACTTAAGCAAAACTAAAAACTAGATGTATTAATTTTATTCACATAGTATTTACATACAAAGAATATAAAAAGACTTAAAATATTAATAATAATTATGTACAAGTATTTAAAACGGGAGAGAAAAAAAAATAATCAAAGGGCATCAAAAATTAAATTAAAATAAGACCTAAGTAACGCTGTTATGTTTTCGTCTTTACGCGAAACTCTTCATTCCTAAGCTTCGTGAATCTAAATCGAAAATGGCTCGTCTAATGACATATTGTGTTTTAAGGTTTTTGTGGATGTCATCAAACGTTGAAAACGATTCGTCATGTCTTTAACTTTTTACAAAGAAGATATTTCTTGAAATTATAGTTTTGAACAAAAACGGGTTTAGTGTTTTGAAACCAACATTAAGACTGCAATTATGTTAAAAACTATAAAGACTTAAATATTTATATCTAGCTTTGTTAATACTATAATCTTACTACTTATAGTACAGAGGCCAGCACATCAAGTTACCCCAATCTGTCAATTTTCTTTGATAGTATTTCAACTTTATTTCAAAGACGTAAAGTTCATTTTCAATTGGAAAAATTTGACAGTTAGGGATAGCTTGATGTAAGCGGGATTGTCTGAAAGGGTTACCGCTACCCCGGAACATAAAGGGTTAAGGAAGGAACATGGATGGGTTTTAGTCAGTCTGACGAGTCTGACACTCCCTTCCGCTCCACCCAGAGCGGGAGAAGATAGCATGATTTACAACACTCAAAAAAAAAGGGATAGCTTGATGTGTTGGTGACTGTACCTACTTACAGTCGAACACAAAAGTGTCTGCACTGAACAAAAACACAGTTTTGTTTAATAATTCAAATATATAAGGATGTATTTTCAATTAGCTTGAAATATCGAATCGTCAAAAAGCCTGCGTTACAAGATCAAAGTATGTAGGGGCCCTCGACATTTCAAAAGGCCAATTATTATAATATCATGCGGGTCACTTATACGACAGATTCATTTTATTTTTTATTTTTAAAGTATTTGTTTGCAGCATTAAAATCCACAGCCGCCGATACTAGCCGATATAATTATAATTATTCTGTTAAAAATTCACCGTGAAAATGTAGGTAGTTTGAAGTGAGCTGTCAATAGTGTCAATCCCTAGCATCAGATGGAATGACGTCATACTTTAATTTCACTTCACCTTTGTTTTCACGATGAGATTTTTACAGGATCGACCGGCTAGCTATAGTATAGAATAAGTTACCTACTTAGAACGATAAGCAGATGTGTCCCTCAAATTATTCCTTTAAAAGACTCTCCGACATCTATTTAAAGTTTAAGTTATTACGTATTGTTCTACATAAAATCGATTACGAAAATGGTTAAACCCCTGAATACAGCGATTACGAGCACAATACAATGGATGCAGTAATTATAAAGCGTTACAAGTCTTTGTGCAACGATAATGATATTACGACAGCCATGTTGAGATGCTTACACACTCTCGCTAAATCGTTTACCATGGAGTAGTAAATAAATGGAGCAATAGGGATGATAGGGAAAGAGGCAACGCTACCGAACCTGACGAGTACCTACAGGTAATCCTATGAGATGTTAAATAGTTAACTCTAAGATAATTTCGTAGGAGCAGAGTACACATCGTTACAAACAACTTTTACTATGGAATGAACCCTGAAATCACGAAAAAAATATTAGCTTTTCCATACATTTATGCACACGTAACTCAATAAAATGTATGGAAAAGCTCATATTTTTGTACAATGCTACCACGTAATTCTTATTCTGTAATACTAAATCCAAGAAAGTCGCTAAGCGAGAAAATAAAGAGCAAATTGGATCAGATGCGGTGGATCTATGCGTCTCATGTGGCGATGCGATATCAGTATGATTACGATGAATGTATAATATTGCTTAATATTGTCAGTGAGTAAAATTCTTCACAGCGTTTATTCCATTAGTTACTACTCTATGGTAGAGACGCCAGCATATTTTCTCAATCGATTTATAACTTAATACGCAACGGATTAAGGTTTCAAATCATTTGGGGCTGTCTTCAAAAATTGCAAGTTTAAGTCGCATAAATACTTATTTACATATTTCATTGTGACAAGGTTGTATGTATGTCAACTTTATTTGCTGTTTCTCGGTGGTAAATAGTTGGTGACCACATCAAGACCTCGCTCACATCTATACTAATAATTATTATAAAGCTGAAGAGTTTGTTTGTTTGAACGCGCTAATCTCTGGAACTACTGGTCCGAATTGAAAAATTATTTTTGTGTTGGATAGTCCATTCATCGAGGAAGGCTATAGTCTATATGTGTCACGCTACGACCAATAAGAGCCTAGTAGCGGGTGAAACCGGGCGGGAGCAACTAGTAAAGACTATAGTTTACTCCATTGTTAATAATAGCACTCAATAAATTATCCACATTCCCATCAAACCACAATAATGGCAATGCTCAGATAACATTTTCATTTTTAATGCACTAAGGAAATCAAACATTGTGAGGAAACCGGAATGCCTGAGGTAAAATATGGCGATACCAAGATTGTGATTTATAAACTACTAGCTACCAGCGGCTTCGCCCGTTATCCCAAGGGAACGTACTACTAGGATAAAAAGTATCCTATGTGTTATTCCAGATTATAAACTACCTCTGTGCCAAGTTTCATCCAGATCCGTTCAGCCGTTTGAGCGTGAAGGACAGACAAACATACAAACTCACACATACACACTCACTCACAAACTTTTGCCTTTATAATATTAGTGTGATTACATGCATGAAAATTATCTACACACTGTCTACCCATATTTGCAAATAAATGAATTTGAATTTGAGAGATATTTCTCAACAGCATGTGAAGCTAAATCAGAGGCCCATGGGCAGCATTAAAAGTCTGACACCAGGTTAGTCACTGACTACACGTGGATGTTCGCTTATTAGAAGCCGTTAGCTCAACGACTTATATGGTTACATTTATTATCATTTGTAACCTATGGGGTTCATACGATATTTCAGGGGTTAAGATCTTAATGTACCGTATACTCAGAAATCACTACAAAGCATAAAACAAAGTCGCTTTCCCTGTCCCTATATCCCTATGTATGCTTAAATCTTTAAAACTGCGCAACGGATTTTGATGAGGTTTTTTTTAATAGTTAGAGTGATTCAAGAGGAAGGTTTATGTGTATAATTTGTGGACATATTATGCGGGCGAAGCCGCGGGCGGAAGCTAGTAAATTATAATCTCTTCTATTCTATTCTAGACTATTCACCCAAAACTACAATTACAGGTCATGTAAGGTTATCCACACATTGCATCCGCATCTCATATTAGAAACGACAACAAATGTCTACACGTTGATACACGACTTTTTTCTCGTGACTGTATGTTTATCTGTCACATGCAAACTCTTAAACATAACGGATAACGCGCAAATCACGCCTTGATATTTAAAGACCTTGTTCCAATATCACGACTTTTAGTTTGGTGTTATGTTGTGGTCCATTTTTTATTAAAATGTAGAAGATTTATTTGCTCTGCATTTGTTTATTTTGCATGTACGATATCACGAGTGACTGATTTATTTGCAAAGTTGCGCGTTCTTAGCTTCCTTTGAACTTGAATAAGGTTAATATATTGATGATTTTTAATGATTACAGTTCTGTAAATACGTACTACCTGGCTTTTTTTTTGAGGGTGGGAAGTCATCAAAAGACCTCTCCCGCTCTAGGAGGAGCGGAAGGGAGTGTCAGAATCTTACTGACTAAAACCCATCCATGTTCCTTCCTTGGCCCTTTATGTTCCGGGATAACGGTAACCCTTTCGGACAATCCCGCTGACCACTTCTTACGCTCGCGAATCATATTTTGATTACCATACAACCAAACCATGCTGATACTGACATGCAAATTGCAAAAAACGTAAGAAAATTTGAACTTCGAAAAAAGGAACAAGGCGATTATTCATTTAAGGGACTTCACGTTTTACAATCATTTATACATATTTTGGTCAGCTGGAAAGCCGACTGTCAAATGTTTTCTTATTCTTAATTTAAAATAATGTAATAGCCTTTATCTTAAAATTACTAGAAAAGGTTTTATATGTACTATGCTAAGGATCTACAGTACCAATGTAATGCCAGCACTCCTGTACTTTCCTATTACATGATTGTTTGGCAGGATACTGGCCATTTCTGGAAAAACCTTTAGACGTAAGGAAAACCCATGTTAGTAAGAGTAGTGAAAAGGAAAGTTATGCTTTCTAAGAACAATTCGAATACAATGAACGTATTAGTTGAATTAATGACGACGACAGAGCGCCAATTGCGTCATTACCAATATACAAGATTCTTGAAAGCAAGTGTACATATATATAATTATGTGCCTATATATAATATTGGTGTTAGATTGTTTTAAAGGAAACATTAAATACAATTGGGTATTTTAAAAGGTAATCAACGTTACTTTTTATTAATTGTCAAAACGCAGAATTTGTACGTGATTTATATGAGTTTTAGAATCAAATGGAATACTTATTAAATGAATTTTACAATTATATCTTCGCATAATATTTCATTTCTGTACGGTAATGAAAGTTTTTAAGACGGTCCTTTTTCTATGTGATTTCATATTTTATTTATGACCGTGTCAAATAGTCAATTTGAAACAACATTCGATATAAGTGGCAAAATAAAAGAAAACATGCGAAGAAGTGAAAATTTTTACTTTATTTTTGGGTTTGTGTCCTCTCTTTGCATCATGTTAACCGCAAATAAACGTATTTTGTCTGTTTATTTTTCTATCAAAGTTTTCTCACATAGAAATATAATCAAGCTATAAAAACTAATATTTGAACGTTTCAATTAGTTTAACAAACAAATCTATTGCTGCAAGAAGTGCAAGATAGCTAGCTATCACTCAATGTAGTCAACCTACGCTGAGTGATACCGCTTATCTAGAGTTTCTGATAAAGTTATTTATCTTATCTAATTCCGTCAATATAACCCCGATGGACAGCCAAAAACATTGATGTAACTTTTTCCTTAGCGGGCTCTCTCTGGCCTTTCTTAATAAGGAAAGAAAATCAACCTGACTTTCATATCCATAATTATTATTAGTATAAATTGTTTTGTCCTAATACTGTGAAGATCCTACAATGGGCTTAAAGCTATGGTACAATTGGGTATTTGACATGGTAGTCAATAAAGTTACTTTTTATGAATTGTCAAAACGCGGAAGTTGTACATGATTTTTGTTTGAATTATTACAATGACGTCACAGATTGTTGGACCCAAATGGAATGCTTATTAATGTTTAATTCGATTTTACTATTATATCCTCGTATGATATTTAATTTCTGTTCAGTGATGGACGTTTTTCAGACGAGCGGTCAAATAGCCAATTACGGAGATTGTAGAACACAGCAAAAAGTAAGTATAAAGTTAAAGCTTTAAATTAAAATAAAATTAATACGTTATAAATTAACACTTGTGTGTTTAGTATTATACTGAATTTATTTTAATATTTATTTACTTTGTTTTTTTTATTTACTTCTACGGACTAGTTTTACTTGTTATTTCATTTATTGCATGTATGCGGTCTCCATTTCACTACATCATAAAAATAAAATCCTGCTCGTTGGTAATGCTTCATTTGAGAACTGCAAATCCGGAAAATCTTAAAATTCAGGAAAAATTGTACGTCCTTTTTTGTATGAATTATTGAAAGGACACGACAATGTCAGTTGTCAGCGAGTACCATAGACAAAGATCACATCTTTTATAAGACCGATTGTGATTATTGCTCACTTGACGTAATCTCTAAAGGGGCCCCGAGACGGTCAAACTGTTTGATTCAAACACGTAAATTTTGGTTTGACTCAAACCATTTTGATCGTTTACATAGCTAGTTTGACCGTCTCGGGGGATCAAAATGGTTTGAGTCAAACCAAAATTTACGTGTTTGAATCAAACCGTTTGACCGTCTCGGGGCCCCTTAAGAATGATAGTGGCGTTCATATCAAAAGAATTGCTCGCGCAAGTTTTTATTTATAAGTTTTTTCCGCTTACAATTTCAAAACGCAGAATTGAGCTAATTATTCCTACCCATACATTCCTTATCAAACGGAACGAGATTGGAAGATCATCGCGCACGTCCAATCAGAGGCGCGCTTTTTCCGCCGCTGCGAACCAATCGCAGCCCACTTCAGCTATGATTTAAAAATGCTCTAGACAACAGTTTTTAAGTTCAAGTGCATAGTGTGAATACTGATCCGCGCCGCTCCATAATCATACCGCTTACTCAACCCGCATCCGCATCAAAAAACTGTATAACTATTTAAATAATAAGTGTTGGCCGACACACGTGTGACATTTAAAGAAGTGAAAGTGCACCACATTGAACAAGGAAGAAAACCAGATAGCACGTGGGACGTCTGCTAAGCTAGCTGTCCTTGAATCCACGTGTTTCGTCCAGAAGGTTCACAAGTAAGTCCATCCATTCCTATTTCTCATAACCTCATATCCCTCAAGCTCAATTCTGTGTGTCGTCCAACAATTCACCACGCTAAAATCTACATCCACACAAAAATTATTTACACGCATATTATGGTCCTTCGAAAGCCGCGATATGTCTTATTTAATTTTATTTTATATTCACATAATATTTAGATACTTAAAAATACTTAAAATAATAATAATAACTATGTACAAGCATATAAAACAGGAGGGAAAAAATTAATAAAAATAAATCAAAGGGCATCAAAAAATTCGTCCACATCGCTGTCAACAGCAAAGGTCCCAAAAGGCTGGCATTGCCAAAAATGGTCTCGTGAAGAGTCGACCAATCGCTTGGCGATGTCTCGATAAACATAGTGGGCACTCGGACCCCATGGCCATAGTGTTTCAACCCCAAACGGCTCGAACATATAAGTCCCAATCAGATTGGGATCGATATGTTGAAGGAATTTTAAGAGCATCCCAGTACCAATCTGATTGAGGTGGCATAAACACTTGCACAATAAAAACAACTAAATAAACAAAACAATTGCAACGCGCAATTTGTGCCGCTCGTAAAGGTCGGTTCACACCGATAATGAAGACATGACATATTGAGGCCCAAAGCTGATAAATAGTCGATATAATGAAAACTTATGTCTGTAGGTATTGTCTGTGCCTCGCGATTCAGACTCGCTGGCTGTCAACTAAAGTTTAGTAAATAATTGGACTGGCCTTATTTGTCGATTTCTATAGAGGTTTTTCGATAAATTCTTTCGATTTATGTTTACTTTGTATTGACATTTTCCGATGTCTTTGTTACGAACAGATTTTTTATTCACAGATTCGCCCACAGTCCTTTATTTATTTATCTTGGAGGCAGTAATAAACCTAATTGTAACAATCGTGTCCTGTGTATTATTTGAAAAATATGTTTCACAAAAACTTTCGTTTGCTACTGAAGAAATATATATGTATATATATGTATATTAATGTTAATAAATAATAATAGTTTAATATAATTATAAACTTATGTGATAGAAATAATGATAATAAATATAAATGATGTGATTTTCTTCGTGAAAACTGTCTTAAATTTCAACACGTTGGTATTCGCTATACATTTTCAATACACATCAGATTACCTAATATAGTAATGTCACATTCCTCGAATGTTGCTTCAATAGGTTAACCGTTTATGTTAACAAAAAGGGACATGTCCTTTGCCCTTTAGTCTTTGGCCATAAGTGATGTAACCCTTGTACACGACACACAAAGATATAACAAGGAGTATCTTTGTCAATAAACTTCTTTATACTGCGCTGATTTTTCTTGTGGAAATTCAAGGGCCAATTTCACCAATTAAACTGAATGCGATCAGCACTTTTAAACCGCGTTCAGAAGCTGTCAGTGTCAATATAACACAGAAAATAGTTACACTGACAGCTCTAAATAGGGGTATGCTGATCGCGTTCAGTTTCATTGGTGAAGTAGGCACTTAGAGAGGTAAATGAACTCATTGAGGCGATGGATGCCAAACAACTTAGGTTTACGACTACAACTTTTTTACGACGACTTAGAAAATGACCGATCAGTTGTTGTTATTTGTTGAGTTCCCGATTGATGAAAAACAAAGAAGTTTGAAAGAGAATCGTATACTCAATTCGGTACTTCACTTGGCTGTATTCTATGGACGGCACGCTTTTATTGTCTTAGTATTTGTAACTAGTTTGCATAATTGCATGTGACATAAAGGTGTTGTCATATTTGAGGGTATCGTGTAGGTAGACTATAAAACTGAACAACTTTCTCCACGGGACCGACATCGTATTCTCGAAAAAAATACTATATTGTCCCATACAAAATTTCAAAACCTACTCGACCGGCGACCCATATACTTTCCCAATCTGCCTAGCCTTTTCCCAACTATGTTGTGTGTCGGCTTCCAGTCTAACCGGATGCAGCTGAATACCAGTATTTTACATGGAGCGACTGCCTATCTGACCTCCAACCCTTGGTAAGACGGGCTGTCACACTTTCGGGCTTCTGAATACTCCTATCAACTGTCAAAGATCCACAAATGACAACCAGGACTAACGGCTTAACGTGCTTTCCGAGGCACGGAGGAGTCTCGATATGTAATAACCTGATGGATCGATTCGTGCGGCTGTTATAACTTAGCCACGAGCTCCTCATTCACGCATATATCAATGTTGATTGCAATGTTGGTCCTATGGTCTATACGTACACCCTAAAATCCAATCTAATAAATATGACCACACTTTTCTGATACACACTGTATAAACATGCATCTTCGAATCCAATACATCATTATCAACTGCCAACACATATAATGTATCAATTAATTGTTTAAAGAAAGCCAATAGGTATCTATCACAACACAGGATGTTTACCCAAGATATCTACACTGGTCCACGATCATATTTCCGTTCGTTTCCATGTTAAGGTCCTTCCAATGTCAATTCTCATACATTTGTCGATTCTAATTAATTTATTAACAGATAATATTGAGGCCGCTGATTCACTCAGTTTGTTTTGCACTGAATTGGGTTAATGTACTGCAGTTACTTTAACGTTCGATTCGTTTGACCTTCGTGTGATAATGTTGTTGGTGTTTGCGAATTATGTAAGGAATTCAAAATAGAGCATATGAATAAATAAGGAGGAGAAGTGGCCTTGCAGGAGCAGTGGTGGCCCAGTTAAATCCGGCTCCGACGTACAGACGCCAGCACATCAAGCTATCCCTAACTGTCAAATTTTCTCTATTAAAATGAACCTTATATCTTTGCAATAAAGTTGAAATACTATCAAAGAAATTTGACAGATTGTGGTAACTTGATGTGCTGGCCTCTGCACCTAATAGAATACTTCAGGCAATTAGTTACAAATTTAATTTAATAAAGACAAAGACGAATAATTTATTTCGAATAGGCACATGAAATGCACTTTTCATGAAACTTTGAGTTAGTCTTTGGTAAGCTTTAATTAAATATGTATTTTTTAAGTATTTTTAATCTTCTTCTTTTCGTGTGGTTAGTGACTAACCTGGTGTCAGTTTTTATGGTGCCCATGGGCCTCTGACTTAGCTTCACATGCTGTTGAGAAATATCTCTCAGACAAGCTGGTTAGTAGGTATATTTAATAATATTTTTTCTTTACAGCCATAAACACAAAATATGACTAACAACTCTATCGCCACTGGCCATAAACCTTATGTCAGACCAAAGAACCGGGGTTTACCTTATTGTCTTAATTATTATGTCCGACTTAATTATTATTATTTTGAACGACACACTTTATTTGCGACAACAGTATTCCCCATTTGTCATACCTACTAATTGATATTTTGCTATAAAATAAATAATTAATACATATTTATCATCACGCCTTGTTTCCCCGAAGAGTTAGGTAGAAGTGTACCTACTTATTGTTCAACAACATTTCGCCGATAAATTCTAGATTGAAAAACCCAATAACTATTTGCCAGACCTGGGTTTTGAACCCAGGACCTCATGTTCAGCAGTAAAACCACTAGACCAACGAGGCAGTCACTAATAATACGTTATGAACATTAAAAGAATATTAAACAACGTTGCGAAGTAAGTAATATTACAGTTGCACTAGATGCCTAATTGTAGCCAATACCATGAATTACTTAAATACTTCAAATATTTAAAAACGCTTACAGCCAACGTAGACCAGTGCCGAAGCCTTTGAAAATGGTAAAAAGTGAAACAAAATTATAGTAGGATGAAACCCATTGGAAAAGGAAGAGAATGTAACAAAAATTAAAGGAAAAATAATTTACGGGCGATCTGAGGTCGGGAAGTGGATGGGGGTGCGTTTTTAAGAGTAAAAAATGGTTTATCTCGATTTACGGCAAAACTACAAGTCCTATGGAAAAAAGTTAAATGGCAAAGATATAGATCATAAAAAGATCTACAACTTTTGTATTCACACTTTTTTCACATCACCTCAAAGTGTATGTGAAAAATTCAAATAACCAAGTTTTTGGTTTTTTATTTTTATCTTTTTATGATCTAATTTTGCCTTTTAACTTTTTTTCCATAGGACTTGTAGTTTTGCCGTAAATCCAGGTAAACCATTTTTTACCCTTAAAAACGCACTCCCATCCACTTCCCGACCTCAGATCGCCCGTAAATTATTTTTCCTTTAATTTTTGTTACATTCTCTTCCTTTTCCAATGGGTTTCATTCTACTATATTTTTTGTTTGTTTTAAAAGCTGTCGGCACTGGTCTAACGCAACACCACGCAACGACGATAGAGTTGCGGATAGAGTACCTAATCCAAGAAATCGTAAAAAACATTTTTTCCCAACGACAATTTTGTTGAGAAGAGACGATTTTTTACGATTTCAGCTTGTCAGCGATGTCAGCTTTCAGTCTAACCGGGCACAGCTGAATACCTGTACTTTACATGGAGCAACTGCCTATCAGACCTCCACAAACCGGCAGTCACCTCCTTCTGCGAAAACGTCATGCTCGCGAAGGAGGTGGCGGGATGGGAGAGAGAAAGGTTCTCCCGTCCCAGCCGCCGCAGGAGACGCCCCGGCCGTCGGGAGCCACGTGACGACTCCCGGCCACAGTAGGCGCGGGCCTGCGGACTGTGAGTAATGGGTGACTCGGGTCAGTAAGAGTCTGACACTCCCTTCCGCTCCACCCAGAGCGGGAGCAGTAATTGGATGATTTCCCAGCCTTAAAAAAAAAAAAGACCTCCACAACCCAGATTCTGAGTTGTACCATATTTAATTAAAATACAACCTGACACGTGCAAAAAACTTAAACGAAAATTATAATTTCGCGGTCTACCTCGGCGCTTCCCACTTAAACAAATATAGGTACCTACTTTATTTTACTAAGTATAGACAACACACACAAATATAGCGTTCAAATTTCTCCATTGATTTTTCGCCACCTACATTGAAGTTTTGCAAATAATATGTAATAACCTTTACATAACTTAGTCAATCTGCATTGCAAACATTTGGTGTATGTACAAACATTGGCCAAACACTCGCTCCTTGTATATGAAATTATACTGATGCAATATTATGCTTCCTTCGAGTAATACTGCCCTAGTTAGTACACAGTAATTATTTAGTAATACTTACTGGTATTCAAATTAAACCATAAAGTTATAAATAAAACCTACTTTGTCTTTCAAATGTTATGGCAAAGGAATATGGGTTTTTTTTTGAGGCCTGGAAATCATCCAATGAGTTTTCACGCTCTGGGTGGAGCGGAAGGAAGTGTCCATGTCCCTTCCGTAGCCCTTTATTTTCCAGGGTAGCGGTAACCCTTTCGGACAATCCCGCTTAAAAGGAATATGGGTGATACTTTCATATCGTACTTATCACACTTTTCATGAATATTTATTCGTTTTTTTTTTAAACTCATTCCTTTTATTTATGTATCACATGCATACCTACACTCGTTGCAGTTTAAAGTAATTTACATCAGTTTCCTCACACTTCAGTTCTAGGTCTAGATGCACTAGTTGTCTGGCATTTTAGCTGAACTGGACTTTTTTGGCGCAGCTGAGAGGCACACTTTCCTGCTATTTTCTTCCATCGCACTATACAGTATTTAATTGATTTTTTCAGTCTGCTATATATTACATTGTGTGCCTTTTAGTCTGTGCTGAATAAATGTATTATCTGTTTTTTCACACAAACATTTCATAATGAGTACCTAAAGTATCTCACCTAATCTTACTAAAGTGAACGCCACGAGAAGCTATAAATTATGTAAACAAACATCTTTTACTAAGTAAACATTTTATACTGCGAGATAATAATAAATTTACCATATTCAATCGACATGAAATATAGACGGGTTATATGAAAGTAACAACCTATTTAATTTAGTCGGATCATATTTTAACGACGTAAATCGCTATCGTTTGTGTTTCTTGGTACCGGAACGCGTCCGTCGCAGGGATTGTAAACTATCGGGACGCAATTTTTAAATAAACGCGTCATTCGAGTTTCGAATGCGTACGAGTTTGTTTCACACAGAAATGGAAACATCTGAATCTGACGAATAATTATTCTTAAATAATATATGTTAATTAATATTTGTTACTTAATAATTTATTAAATCTTAAAAAAATCCATTTTTTTTTTGTTGGTCCAAATGTTGTGAACTCCTGAACACTTGTTTACAAAATTTATAGCTTCTCGTGGCGGGGACTTTAGGTACCGACAATCAAGAAATTAAATTCCGATATCCCAAACAATTTTACAATATTGAGAACTAGCTGCTCCCGCTCTGCACGTCTCCTATTGGTCGTAGCGTGATGTTACATACAGCGCGTTCAACAAACAAACTCTTCAGCTTTATAATATTAGTATAGATATAGAGGACCACTTTATAATGTATGTAGTACCTACGCATACTACAGGAAAATAATAATATTTGCCCGTGCCCTTGACTTTCAAAACATCAACCTTTAGTGGCTTGCACAACACGGAGAATAGGGAGGTCGGTCATCTTTGACCACACAAAAGTATATTATGGCCATCTATAACCACACACAGATGACCAAATGGCTTTTGACAATTATAATATTACCTACTAGCTTCCGCCCGCGGCTTCGCCCGCGTAATATGTCGACAAATTATACACATAAACCTACCTCTTGAATCAATCTCAATTCCATTAAAAAAAACCGCATCAAAATCCGTTACGTAGTTTTTAAGATTTAAGCATACATAGGGATATAGGGACAGAGAAAGCGACTTTGTTTAATACTATGTAGTGATGAACAGTTTTTTTACACAGTAATGTTGACCCCCCCCCTACCCCCGTCTGGCCATGCACATACCTGCATCACCTATTTCATATTAGTATGGGTTCCAGTTGCGCTTTGAGGAATACCTCCCCAAATTCCATAATCTAAAACAACATAAAATTACACGAATGCAGAAGCAGAAAATTACTTTTTAAAGTTGTTCAGTGTATACAATATATTGGTGTTCGTGACTGTACTCAAACTTCATAAAAGGATTGTAGCTATCACTTATCCTTGACAAAAACAACAAACTAACTCACAATGGGTCCAACCGCAAAACTTGTGTCATACGAATATAAGCTCTTGGGTGCAGGAAAAACGGCCTGAAATTGCGTGTATTGTCGTACGTGCTGAGATTAACGTAGAGAGGGGAAATTACTATATTTCTCTAAAAATGCCTATGATGGTTTGCCACAAATATGTATATTGCATAATTATATCAAGTTTAACCTATTGGTACCTACCTTATTATGAGGCGTGTGCTATTTAATTCTATAGTAGGCACTGTTAGCGTGCCCAATGGAAAATCTGGTAGGTACTGGAATCTAAATGAGGAAGGCGCTAAATAAGTAAATAAAAAGCAATACATTTAATTTTTGCCTATTTATTTTAAAAAAGACCGTGCTCGCTTGAATGGTGCCTGTCTTCGATCAATAATACACGTGCCTGTATAATATTATTATGTAACGCATATTCAAATTTGAAATTTATTCTAAATTCGATTGAGCGATCGAATCGAATGCAGCCAGTGACATTTTTCGACCAGCCTGCATGATGTATCTAAGGTTCCTTTTCGCAGACAACCTTTTTACTTTCTAAACTACGCATAATTTACTGATACAATTATTACCAATCATTTTATTTCTTTAAATATAAAAATTTAAATACGTTTATTTTAACTATAGCTGCTATCATCGTTTAACATTGTTTGTATTTTATTGTTTTTTGGTTGCAATAAACGATTAATACTATTATGTACAAAATCCATGTATGTAGGTACAGACGCCAGCACATCAAGCTATCCCTAACTGTCAAATTTTCTCAATTAAAAATGAACCATAGATCTTTGCAATAAAGTTGAAATCCTATCAATGAAATTTGACAGATTGTGGTAACTTGATGTGCTGGCCTCTGTACCTATTTGAATATATGCAAAATATAGTAATAAAACCAGTAGGTATATTAATTATAATTATGTGCATAATTGTTTATTTTCCTACAACAAAGGAATGTTTACGTCTGTTTTGTAGTATCATAATAACTGAACTACATTATAAACACAACTTTGTACCTACATAATGTGAATAGGTAATGAAAACGACGCTGAAATGATGAGATATGTAATAATTATTGTAAAGTTAAATTATATAACAGGTAACGTCTTGCTCAAAATGCTACGTTACTACGCTAATTCGTTATACTAGCCTACTTACCCCCGATCCAGCTTGCCCCTTACTGCCCTCCCCCAGCGACGCCCTAAGCCGAGGTCCGTACCCCACAGGGGGTGTCCTTAGCGTGTAGTCGTTTAGTTTGTAAGTTTTTTATAAGCCCTGGCTGGGGGCTACAATTCTTTTGTGGCATCTACAGACAAGTTCAGTTAAGCAGTAGACAACCCTATAGTTGAACTGCGAGATGCCATAAACAAAAAAAAATAAAAAAAAACGTAGTATGCTACTACGTACTACTTTACAATGGGGATTGCTACACAAATAAGTCAATAAAATTGCACTTCCTTCATTTGGTTTCTTCACTTGTCAAGTTTAATAGTACATTGTGAGACAAAGCTAGGTACGCACTTTTTTAGGCGTATAGTGTAACGCATTAAATGTTTACTAGATTGAGTCCACCGAAAGAAACATTTATGTAGGTAGTACTAGCTGCTCCCGCGCGCTTTCACCCGCTAATCGGCTCCTATTGGTCGTAGCGTGATGTTACATGCCTATAGCCCTCCTCGATAAATGGACTATCCAACCGAAAAAGAATTTTTCAATTCGGACCAGTAGTTCCAGAGATTAGCACGTTCAAATAAACAAACTTTTCAGCTTTATAATATTAGTATAGATTTTATAACTACGTAAAAGGCAATACAATAGGTATGTGTAGGCCTATTACCTAGTTATAAAATACTCTACGAGTAGATCGACACGTATCCTCACTGGCCAGTCATGTGTTCTACCTATCGCAGTATCTTCAGGAAAACCCAAGATTGTCGTTTGAATTGAAACAATCGCCATTAATGTAGGTATTAAACTTACTCCCATGACTAAGCGTAAATTTCACTAAGGAATTGAACGCGATCAGCACAACTAAAACGCGTTTATTGTTCAGTGTCAATATTCCGCATAAAAAAAGGATAGCTACTGATACAATTATCATAAACGTGGTTTATGAATTGATGGCGTTCAATTCACCCATAGTGAAGAGAGTTACGTGACTTTTACGATTGAAATAAAAAAATCTTACGTCATATTTCAATTTTTTCAAGATGCATACATTTTCTTAAGAATAGACAAAACATCTAGATTTTTTTGACAAATGTCCTTTAAGTTTGTGATATTTATGTCTCACGTCAAAAAGCTTTCTACAATAAGCTCTTCCATTTTTAAAACCAATTTCGCCTACAAATATATTTTTTTGAAGTATTTCTTCCCTAAGCAAACATGTATTGCTCTTAAATCTAGCCGTACCTACACTGAGATGTTTGATTTTGCTTTCCTTGTTTATTAGGGGAATTATCAAACTAACAACAAGTTTTTTTTAACAAAACCACGTATCGCTTACGATGGCACGAGTATGTGTGACAAATATAGTGACCAATAAATATCTATAACCACGTGGCTCCAACATTGGCACGAGCTTATGTGACCAATAAATCTCTCTACGTGACACTTCGCAGACACAACCATGGTCATGGACACAAACATCCGAAATATTTGTGTCATTATTAAAGGGACTTAAACAAAATACATAAACTATTTACCTATAAAACATAGACGACAAACAATAACTCAGTTTATTTCCTGCATACCGAACGCAAACATCAAGTGAATAATTATTAGTTGTCGCTCGTTTATATAGGTATTACATATACATTATGTATGGTCACAATAAACAATCATGTGATGGCAAATAGCCCACGACGACGGACTGTCAACATGGTAATTGTATGGGTGACGGTGAGCGGTTAGTTTCGGAGACAGGCGGTTTTTAGAAACCTCATGTTGTGAGGTACCCCAAACTGTCAAATTTATTTGATACATTTTGAACTTTATAACAAAAGCTTAAGATTCATGTTCAATTGGGAATATTTGACAGTTTGGGATAGCTTGTAGCTGGCGACCGCAGATAGTCATATCGTTGAGACGAAAAAGAATAAGTAGAGAAAACCGAATAAGAATCGCAAGTTGGAACCTTTCAAAGATCGACAGCAAAATATTACGACATTCATTTATTTTACTGACAAAAAAAATACAACTAAACTGAATACCATTAAACAGTGTATTAGGTTAAACAAGGGACATACTTTTAGCTGGTATAGTACTCATGAAAATCAATAACTTTGTTCATGGGACCGACTCTGGAATATGATAAAAATTATACACATAAATGTCCTGAACAGCTGTTTTTTTCATGATTTGAGATATGGTTCGTTAGTCAAAGTTGTTCATTTTCATGAGTATAGTGACCCCTGAAAGTATGACCCTCGTTTAACATAACACACTGTTTAAAAATAGTTTCAGCTAAATCTTCCACCACCTGATATTTTCTTTCTATACAAAATTACGTATGAGTGTACGGTCCTTACTACCGTCGATCAACGTCTCATCAAATCAAAAGTTTTTCAAGAAATATTATAAATAATAACACTCCCGCCAATATCAGTCAACGCGCAGACTGATTTATTGGCTCACGTCTTACGTTGATAAAATAAAGACAGCGTTTAGCGCCTAGCTCCTACACTATGCCATAGAGCATAGAATCAGTTCTACATTCCTTTGCGTTCTGCACACATGAATTAACCATAGAGTTACGTAATGAGGCCTTGGTTGACCGCAGCTGGACTTGGTACTAGCTGACTTTAAAAAAATATGATAGTTTTTTTTTCTGTTTGGCATCTCGCAAATATTTTGTGAAGACTCGATGTCTGTCTCTGTAAATAGTTTCTTTCAATAGGTAATGTCACAAAACCAGTCTTCTTCTCGGTGATCAAGCAATGACTGCAGAACCAGACAGGGAAGTCTGTGAAAAAAATACGTAATTGCTAATTACGTCACTGAGTTAACCTGCTAGGTAATTAATAAAGCATTAGTGTAGGTATGTCTGAATTAATTGATTGATCGGCAAACCTAAATTGATTACTGTGTAATGCGTTGAGACATAAAAAATTGCGTGGTTTTAAGCTGCCTCATTAATAAAGTCGCCTTTATCTATATCTTTCCCAAAGTGGGCGATAACGACACAAGAGGGGTGGGCGCTGCAGGCCTAAAGGGGGTTAGTAAGAGACCAAGAAAAAATGGGAGTGTTGTGTCGAGGCTTAGGGGATGATTAAAAAATTTTTAAGTAGGTTAAAAAATGGGGGCGCTACAAAATTATTTATTCTCAAAGTAGACAGTAGACAAAATAAGTTTGGGAACCCCAGATCTATGTATTGTTCTCGTCACCAACAAAACAGCCGTCGATTATATGCAGCTCATATTTCAGCACCGTACTCAATACAGAAGCGGAGGAGCTCGTGGCTAAGTAATGACAGCCGCACGGGTCGATTCATCAGGTTGGTGACCATCTTTACGTACCGAGACTCCTCCATACTTTGGAAAGCACGTAACGCCGTCGGTCCCAACTGTCATGAGTGCATCTTTGACACTCATTACGGCTCGTCAGAAGTGCGAAAGTCTGATAACAAGGCTTACCAAGAGGTATCATATTACCCAGTTACTGACTGGATTGTGGAGGTCAGGTAGGCAGTCGCTTTATGTAAAATATTGGTATTCTAGCTGGATCCAGTTACACTGGAAGCCGAACCCAACATGGTTGAGAAAAGGCTAGTCAGATTGATTTTGTTATTAGATCTACTTTTCAACAACTATTTGGCTATTTTGACTGTTGAATGTCAAAACAATCGGGTATTTAAAAGGGTAGTCAATAACGTTACTTTTTATGAATTTATTGTCAAGACGCGGAATTTGTACGTGATTTGTATGAAATACTAGCTGTTTCCGCGCGAATTCACCCGCTGCTCGGCTCCTATTGGTCGTAGCGTGATGTAACATAACCTAGCCTTTCTCGAAAAATGGACTATCCAACACAAAAAGAGTAGTAGAGAGAAAAGTAGTTCCAGAGATTAGAGATTATGAAAATTTGGCCAGTCATTGAAAAATAACCCGGTATAAGACGAGCGGACTTTTTTCTGTCATTTCATATTTTATTATTTTTGACCGCGTCAAATAGTAAATTGAACGCGTTCTTTTAATAAAACAAAAGTCAATTCATGAAATTTGCAACACTTTCTTTTTACAAACCATAATAAAAACTCCTTTGTTTGTAAGTGGAAACCGAATTTCTTTAGTTCAACATTGTAGTTGAATTATTAAGTATAGTGTAGTACATTATCTGAATGAATGGGTGCAGTCGAGTGCGGGACTAATTATAGCAATGCTGTGACCCCGCGATAACCTTTGCAAGGAGAGTGGCAAGTTTGCAAACACGGCTGGCGTTTGTACATTATGGTTTGATTATCCATACTCAAAGACTTTTGAATTTAGAAGGAACAATTTGAATCTTCATACCTAGGTACAGAGGTCCGCGCATCAAATTACCCCAATCTGTACAATTTATTTGAAAATTTTCAACTTTATTACAAAAGCGTAAAGTTCATTTTCAATGGGAAACAATTGACACAGGGATAGTTTGATGTGCTGGCGTTTCTACCGTAATACTTTGACCTAACTTGTGAACTCTGCATAGAAAGACTGCTCTGTTGATTTCTCAACCTCTCAAGGATTTTCAATTTATGTTTTTTTCTTCATGCTAGCTTCACTTGTTTCTGCATGTATGGAACGAAATATTTACTTAAATGTGATTTTAACCCTCTTCAAAACGTCAGAGGAAAATCAAGTTTAGCACACTTATCAAGGACCGATGACAATACCATAATTTAATAACTTAGTGATTAAACCTTGGATGACTACAGGTTTACTGCGCTGCATACATAACCGCAACAGCATGCAAAGGAAGCTAAAGCTAGACCCATATAATGACATTCTTAAAATCACCTTTAAAAGATACCGAAACTACTGCAATAGTATACTAAAAAGACAGAACCGTAAACATGATCGTGACCTACTTTACAAGATACAAAATAACCCTAAAAAATTATGGCAAAGTATTAACACTATTACCCAACGTAAGCCACCTAAAACTCACAACACAGATTTATTGGAATCAGCCGTTACCCTTCATGAAGCAGTCAACAAGGTCAACAAATACTTCTCCACAATAGGCAAGCACCTGGCTGACGACATAATAAATAACCCCGAAAGAGTCGCTATTAATGACAGAACTATACCCGTAAGAGATCCAAATCCACCAGTTTCATCTTTTGTATTTTTCAACACGGATCCTCATGAAGTTGCAACCGTAATAACAAGTTTAAAATCTGATTGTGCCACCGGCTGGGACAAAATTCCAGTCAGTTTTCTAAAAACTGCACAGCAAATTATTTCGCCAATTATTTCCCATCTTATTAACCTTTGTTTTGAACAGGGAACATTCCCCATTGCCTTAAAGCAAGCTGTTATAACACCCGTGTACAAGAGTGGGAACAGAGCTGACTCGTCAAATTATAGGCCGATATCTGTCCTCCCGTCCTTGTCTAAAGTAGTTGAGCGTGTAATAAACCAACGCTTGATTAGATATCTAACTAAAAACAACGTTCTCTCAGCGTCACAGTTTGGCTTTAGACAGGGCAAATCTACAGAGGATGCAATCTTGGCGCTTGCCTCTACTGTCACTGAAAAAGTTGACAGCGGAAGTAAGTGTCTGGCAGTCTTTCTAGACCTCAAAAAGGCCTTTGACACAGTCTCTGTTCCCACACTTCTACACAGGTTAGAAGATATTGGCGTGCGAGGTGTACCACTTAAGCTTTTCAAGGAATACTTGAGTGAGCGCAGATATGTGGTACGGATTGGATTGGCCACTAGTTCTGAAGAAATTGTGACTTACGGAGTGGGACAAGGTAGTGTGCTGGGGCCAACACTGTTTCTTATTTACATAAACACCTTATGTAATATGCCTTTAGAAGATGCTCATATATTCTCCTACGCTGATGATACAGCAATAGTTTTCTCGGGAGCATCTTGGGACAGTGTTGGCCGTACCGCGGAACGTGGCTTGTCTATCATAGCTTCCTGGCTCAATCGCAATCTTCTAACATTAAATGTCTCTAAGACCAATTATATCTGCTTCTCTATTTACAACAGTACGCAACCATCACAAGATCTTTAGATTAAAATCCACACATGCTCTGAACCTTCCAACAATATATGTACCTGTTTAAATATTACCAAAGTTAGTCACACCAAATACCTTGGTGTTATGCTTGACCAAAGGTTATCATGGCACTTACACTTAGCACTAATAATGAGTAGAGTCAGGAAGCTCATATGGACCTTTAAGTCACTACGGCATGTGGCCACCAAAGAACTTATCAGGCAGATCTACGTCTCTCTGGGTCAGTCCATAGTAATGTACTGCTTGCCAATCTGGGGCGGAGCAACAAAAACCAAATTTATAGAACTGGAGAGGGCGCAGAGAGCGCTTCTGAAGGTGATGTTCTTCAAACCACTGAGGTTCCCCACTGAAAGCCTATACTTAACATCAAATCTGTTATCAGTTAGGAAGCTATATATCCTTCAGATTGTTTTGAAGAAACATAAATCCCTTCCCTTTGTCCCTGCCAGGGCACAGGCCAGGAGGAAGAATAATGTTGCTCCAGAAATCCCAGTCAAAACTTATTTTGCTTCAAGGCAATATACAAAACAATCAACACACATATATAATGTAGTTAATAAAGAAAATAACATATATCCTATGACATACCACGACTGCAAAAAAACAATCGCTAAATGGCTGATAAACAAAACTTATAATGAAATCGAATCAATTTTACATACAATTACATAGTCCAAAAACACTTGGACACAAACGACACAAACATACATACTACAAACATGCACACATGCACGTAGTCAGCCCCACGCACCTACACACACACACACACACACATACACACCCAGAGCGCAAACTAAAGGATAAAAATTACTATGTTTATTTTATTTAATCAACTGTTTAGATTGCTAATTTTCACACTTATGTATGTAGTTACTGTAAATTAGAAAAGCGGAAATACCTATCACAAGCAAAAACTTGCTTAAAAGGTAATTCCGAAAATTGTAAATTTATTTAAATAAGTGGAAGAAATAAATACTTTTAATTTAATTTTTAATTTAATTTAATTAGTCTCATTATCCTGATTAGGATCTTCAGGATAAGCGATTTTTTATGTTGAGGTCTTCGAATAGTTAATAGCTCACACGTTTTATTAGACACAACATTAAAAAGTAGAAAACAATCTTCAATAAGTTTAATATAAGAGTACAGTTATAAACATAACAAACGACTTGAGTTTTTTTTTAAATTAAAAAGTGTTAAATATTGTGCGGTGGTACTGAACCCCTCTTAAACAAGGCGAACTCGCTCTTGGCCGGTTTTTAGAATAAGAATTGATGAACACGACATTTCTTAATCTCATCGTAACTTTCCCGAGAAATTCAAACACCCTGTATATTAAATACTATCATAGCAACACGCGAACATATTTATGTAATGCAGATTTAATTAAGTAATCAATTACTGTTAAGTTAATACTCAATCAAGACGATTATTGTATCCATAGTCATAATAACCTATTAATAATTTCAAAATAAATCAGACTCTTACTGACTAAAACCCATCCATGTTCCTTCCTTAACCCTTTATGTTCCGGGGTAGCGGTAACCCTTTCGGAAAATCCCGCTTACCCGGCAGGCTTAGCCCTAACGGGCCCCTTCATATGCCGACATCTCTTTGCGCGCGTGGAACATATACGCTCCGTCCGGCACGGGCCTGGTCCTGATCGGACGGTGAGCTACCCATCACACACCGCCCGCAGGCCCGCGCCTGCGATGGCCGGGAGTCGTCACGTTGCTCCCGCGGTGGCTGAGACGGGAGGTCCTTTCCCTCTCCCATCCCGCCACCTCCTTCGCGAGAATGACTGCTTCGCAGAAGGAGGTGACTGCCTCCCACACTTTATTTGCTCTTGCCCAAGGCTTTGTCCATGTGAAGATAGAAAATTATCCCAAGGGAACTACTGGCATAAAAAGTATTCTATGTTCTAACCCAGATCTACCCATACAACAAGCAACTCGCCCCGTAAGGTTCAAGCCGTGAAGAATTATCTGAAACTGCACTCAATAGTGGGTCAAACGGACGGTTGAATGAGGCAACAACATGTCTCATACAAAAGGATCCGTAATACATAGCACGAAGCTCTGTAAGTTCCAATTTCGATCACCAAGTTAGTTAGCATGTTAAGGTGACGCATCACGCAACTCGCCACTAAAGGGTCAAGTCGTGAAGCATTTACTGAAACTGCACTCAATAGGGGGTCAATGGGTCAAACGGACGGTTGAATGAGGCAACAACATGCCTCATACAAAAGGATCCGTAATACATAGCACGAAGCTCTGTAAGTTCCAATTTCAATCACCAGGTCAGTTAGCACGTTATGGTGACACATCACAAATATCGCCCCTAAAGGGACAAGTTGTCAAGTGTTTACTGAAATTGCACTCATATAGTGGGGCAAACGGAAGGTTCAATGAGGCAACAACTTATTCCATACAATAGGATCCATAACGCGTGACATGGCAGTCCGTAAGTTTTAATTTTGATCACCATATCCGATATCACGTTAAGGTGACGCGACAAGCAACTTGCCCCTTAAGGAACAAATAGTCATGTGTTTACTGAAATTGCACTCATATAGTGGGTCAAACGGAAGGTTGAATGAAGCAACAACATGTCTCAACACGAAGCTCTGTAAGTTCCAATATTCTGGGTGCATCGTCTTCACATATAATGTTATAAATACATGTATAAAAAATATTTTAAAAGAGTAACGTTCTCTCCCATTCTTCTCCACACGAAACTACCTTTTGGAAGGGGCGACTAGAATCAATTTTATTTCTTGTTCATTTTTGACGTTCAAAAGTGCCTTTCTTGTGCCTATTTGAAATAAATGTTTTGACTTTAACTTTGATCAATTTCGATCATCAGGTCAGTCAGCATGTTAACGTGACACATCACACATCTCGCCCCTAAAGGGTCAAGTCGTGAGTAAGTACTGACTCGTGAGACTGCAGTGATGGCAGATAACCTATGGCTAGGGTGCACAGTTGCACATGAATGAGTCTTCTCATCGATACTTTGTAAACGATTAATCATTATTTTTGTACAACTTCTTTATGCATTTATGATTTAATTTTATGATTGTTGCACTGTTGCATACACACTTTCGCACGTTAGCATAGAACCTATGTAAACAATTGTTTGTGAACCAATAAATAAATATAAATATTGAAGAGGTTTTTTTTAAATATAAATATTGTGTTTGTATAAAATGTGAGTCTTGTCATTTGAATGCAGAGTGTAAGGGATGATGACAGAAAATATTGCGATGTTGCGAGGGTGTGTTTTTAAAGTTACTTCTTCTTTGACGTCAGCACAATGTCAATACACAATAAAAAAAACTGTCTAGCCTTTTCCCAACTATGTTGGGGTCGTCTTCCAGTCAATGAGAGCCCGCTGACAGAATGACAGACGGACGGATAACCTACCTTTAGAAAACCAAGCAGCTTAATAAGGATGCACCTACTAATTAAAAAGGATAATTAGGTAGATATAATTAACATTATGAAATCCAATATATATTATTTATAGCATTTATTATGATCATATTATATTTCTATATTTAATAAGCAGTCATAAGTTTTAAAATTTTCCTTGTTTGCGAATCTATTTACGTTAGTAATGTATGTCAATACTTACAAAACTTTATTTATTTTTTAAATTAATATTTACGATGTCAAACCGGCCGTAGGCAAATAAAGATATGGCTTATGGAAACTAAAGTGCGATGATAAACTGGGTGGCCTTCCACAGAGGAACCTTCTTTACCATGCGATTTAGGATACTAGCAGTCAATGTACTAACGAGGACACTGGTAAACCACTTTCTACCTTATTTCCAAGGACACAAGGGTCAAAAGTGATCAACCGCAAACGTTCGCAATTGTAGACATAAACTACCTGCTTACCTACATAATTTTCCAAAAATGTTCATTATTTGTCAACACAATTTATTTAAAAGTATTTTTAATTATTTATTTATTTAAAAGTACATGAACAACATTACAGGACAACTCCCAAGGCGTTGCAGTTGTACAGTATAAAATAGAGAAAAAAAAATACATTTCACAAACATCTTGTTTGAAAATAAAGAGAATCAAAACAAAACGTAAACAAAGCTGAATAAAATTAACAAAATACACAAAATACAAACAAGAAAGTGATAAATTTATCTTTCGTCCATCTTCTCACAGAACCTTAAACATTCACGACATACATCTATCCATCTTCCGGCAAACAAGTCACACTCCGGTGTTACACACAATAATGTCTGTAGGTTTCTACTGCAGAAGATACTAATTATGCAAAAAATATTGATGTCAATCCCGATTTTTTTCGCACCTCAAAATCTTATTCTAAGGTCATTAACATAGCCTATTTCTTCCTCACTTGAATAGCAGGAGGGAAAATCCATGTTTATATTTCCTTAAGTAATTTGTGAACCAGTTATTAAGTCACTTAGTTAATGGTATGACATTGTTGAGACAGGTATTTCAAGTGGTGACAACAGCTCCACTATGCTCTTGTCTAATAGGTATTACTTTAGGTACAATAAAACTGAACGCGATCAGCCCATTTAAACCAATTTCAAGATTATGTCAATGTCAATATTTCAAGAGCTTCATTCGTCTTCATTGTTAAGGAATATTGACACTGACAGCAGCTCTTGAACGCAGGTGATCGCGTTCAGTTTCATTGGTGAAATTGACACCTATTCCGGTTGGTTTAACGGGATCATGCTAATATTAATTTAACAGTAGTTACACTTATTCATTTAAATGTAAGTATGGTTAGTTAATTTATTTTATAGGTGTTATTTTAGTGGTGAATGTTGGGCGTACCTATTTGGGGGACTGTCTTATGCTGTGTGCTGATTTTCAGCCTAGTTTTATTAAATGAATTTTGATTTTATGCAAACTAGTTTTGGTATATCTCCTAATAAGCAGGACAAACTAGCGACCACTCTTTAGTAAGCAGTTAAATAGCTAAGTTATATCTTAATCTGGGCGAAATTTCGCACGAGCTCCATCTGTGTGTGTTTTCGTAAAAATCATCATTAGCCTGCAGCAGTCCACTGCTGGACAAAGGCCTCTCCAGTCACACCGTAAAAAATCATTTCTGGTCAAAAAACGTGCGTGTGCGCCGTCGCTACGACCGCTTATTGCAGTGAATCCCTATCGCAGACTCATTAAACCATTTACAAGCTCTTTTGAATTGTCAAATGGGTCGATCGATCAGATAGAGGAAGCTAGTAGCCCATTCGAAAACGTAGCATGGAGAAGAACAGGCAAGAAACGCCATAGAAATTTATACTAATATGATAAAGCTGAAGAGTTTGTTTGAACGCGCTAATCTCTGGAACTATAGGTCCGAATTGAAAAATTCTCTTTGTGTTTTGGCTATGTAACATCACGCTACGACCAATAAGAGCCGAGCAGCGTGTGAAACCACGCGGACGCAGCTAGTTTAAAATATCTTTAAACTACCAGTACTGGGAGACAAGCCAAGGACCTCGCCGCCATCATTTAAAAACAATACCCATCTTACAATCAAAGAATCGTGATCCTTTGGACATAGAACTTTGAACCGCAATTTGTAAATTTTTCAGAGATGCTACGGACTCACGATTGACCTCGGGATGCAAGATGTATGAACAAATGTTACGAACATGATTCGTATATAATTGCATTTACGGTTTGATCAGTAATTATGATAAATGCTTTGTTTGTGCATTTTATTTTAAGGCGTGTTTAGACTTAACTACAAAAAAAACGTATTGCAATAATGGCTACTATTTATACCACAGAACAGATAAAGAGGTTAGAATGGAAGTAGTTCCTGATTTGTATTAGAACGCGCTCAACGCGTGTCGCCGCATGTCTCCCACTCTTGTCTCTCCACTACAAGCAAGAGATAATACGTACGCGCATTACGCACACAAATAAACCACACGCACTTACATCGCGTGTTTACTATTGGTTGTCACACTAACGCAAATACTGCTCTGGACGTACACTCACACACGTGTAAAAGCAATTTATTGCTCATATATGTTACGGCCACCAAAAGGTCGATTAATCATATCGATAAAATTACTGTAGTTTAGTTAATTAAAGTTTTGCATTTTTTCAAGTTGCGGATACGGTACGAATAACTTCCTAATTACATATAAATAAACTTAAATCAAATAAAAATTAAGGGGGAACATGCGATACTGCCGGGAAATTTAAATTTTCTTTAGTTTTATGCTAGTTGCAGCTCTGTTTTACGGCATAATAATAGAAAGAAAGAAAAATAGCATTTTTAATAACATAAAACGTAAAACAACGCTACAATATGCAAAAAAACTATAAAGAAATTTTCAAATTTCACGTCCATATCGAATGCTAAGTCGAATTAACATAATATAATCTAATTAATTTATTGTGAACTACTCCGTGAAAAAGTATTTATTAATTTTATCATGTTAATTTATGAATAATATCTGTGCCGGTTTCACCCGCGTTACATAATCATTTTCTGCAAAATGTTGCGATCATAAATTGTGCTACATTTAGTAGTTACCTATCCATTCAATTCTACCAGTTGCTTCAAACCACAGTTTTCTTGTAACAGGATTTTATGGACAATTAAAAAAAAAGTGTTTGCATCGTAAATTAGATTTTAGACGAAAAACCAACTAAGAAACTAAATTAATAATCCACATTATACAATAATTAGTGTTAATATAAACAAAGTTATTTTCATTGTTATAATACTGACAATAATCATTCGTATACACATCTTAATATCGACATTGTTTACAATTTGGTACAACACTATCGACGCGCATAGATTTCCCAGAATTGAAGCTTTGGGTCGACGCACGCGACGTTCGCAGGGAACGCATTACATTGCGCGACCGCTCACGTCGTGCAAGATCGTATCAATGTAATGCAAGCAATGTATAATTTTGCATCTGAATGCGATTTTATCGTTTTTGTCTACAAACTACATAATACTTTTGTAATAATTACAAATATCACTCGTATTTTAAGGTTTTTGGAGTTACCGGTGAAAAGAAATCCCTCCTCGGGCCACATTACACTCCTGACTTCTTTTCCGACACGTTATAATTGGGCAAGACGGCATAATTCTTTTTTTCCGCGGAGAATTGAACGCTTTCACAATAAGAGCGTGACTGTTGACCGGTGATTCTAATTTCGGTTGGGTTTGGAGCGCTCGCGCAAATGTGTGGCGCGCCTGTCCCGCCCACAAGGCCCTTCTAACCTCTTTAACTGTTCTGTGATTTATACACTCACTTGCCTAGCCTTTTCCTAACTTTGTTGGGGTCAGCTTCCAGTCTAACCGGATGCAGCTGAAAACCAGTATTTTACATGGAGTGACTGCCCATCTGACCTAAACAACCCAGTACCTGGGTAATACGATACCCCTTGGTAAGACTGGCTGTCAGACTTCCGGTCTTCTGACGACCCGTAACGACTGTCAAAGATCCACGAATAACAGCCGGGACCAACGGCTTAACGTGCTTTCCGAGGCACTAAGGAGACTCGATATGTAAAGTTGGTCAACCATCCACGGATCAACCTCGGCAAGCGTACCTTAACCTGATGATCAATCCGTGCGGTTGTTATTACTTAGCCATGAGCTCCTCAACGAGTGGAGAATTATAAATGAATTATATGTAGGTTACTATTTATAATTCTTTACATAATAATGTTCCTTTTACTTAGGTACATCCCAGTTCAGTAGGTAACTTGTCCAATAGCTTAAAATATAACCAGTAGCGATAAAGCACCATCATAGAAAAAATCGATTCATTTATAAACGGTGTCTGTATTCAGTACAGGAAACATAATTATTACAATCAACCAAAAATGCGTCAATATTGCACACTATGATAAGTTGGTACAGTCCTCATAAAGGGGCCCTCAGGGCCAAGCCTGCCGGGTAAGCGGGATTGTCCGAAAGGGTTACCGCTACCCCGGAACATAAAGGGCTACGGAAGGAACATGGATGGGTTTTAGTTAGTAAAAGTCTGACACTCCCTTCCGCTCCACCCAGAGCGGGAGAAGTCATTGGATGATTTCCCAGCCTGAAAAAAAAAAAGTTGGTACAGTCCGATTGAAACTTTGTGGTGGTTCTGAACATGAGGCGTGTCGTTGCGCAGTACCTATTTTATGTGTCACCGTGCAACGAGTAGCGCACTTCAGAGCAGCCAGAAAATTGACAGACGCCTACTATAAAAAATTAAATTTAAAAAAGCTACTACCTATACCTACTCAATTACACTATTTTCACAAAATGTTTGCAGCAGCGTATACCTACTAAAATCATTATGACTAGTTTTTTTTTATGCCGTATAATTTATTAAGTAATACCTATTCTTTATCTAAATTAGTTGTATTCGCCTCATTACACGCGTACCATAGCCAGGACCAATTTTACCAATAATACTTAACGCGATCAATAATCGAGTGTCAATATTCCATCACAATGTTGACAGTTTTTTAACGCAGTTTAGATGAATTGATCGCGTTCAGTGTCTTTGGTGAAATTCGCCCTTACACACGTCAATCTAAACGCGCCTTTAGATATTAGCTGCGGGTACAGCAAAAATCACGTTTAAACTTGAGTTTTTGGATTTGTATGGTGTAACAATATGATGGGTTTCACAATTCAATCACTCAGTACCAACAATGCGGTGGGACCCTTATTGAAGTTAGCAACCTTCAACAAACCAATTGGTTCTTCCAATTGGTTGCTATAATTGTGATCGCGAGTTGGCGCAACATGGGTGGCGAAACGTGGCCCATCTCGGCCAGCATGGGCCATTTCCACTATCATGTGTTGGATAGAGATATGGCGCAGTAATTGATTGATAACCTTTATAGGTCGCTTAATTAATTTCTGTCTGTATCTAAGAGGTGACTAGGTAACTAGCAACTGTAGAAATGACTTTAATTTATACGCGCGATTCTGATATCGGTATTGGGTGATGAAAATCCACTTGTCAATGAATATTGTGTATCTAAATCTATACTTCTATACTAATATTATAAGGAGGAAAGATTTGTATATATTATTATGTTTGTAACGAATAATAATAATAATAATATTTATTTGCTTAAAACACGGTATAAAAAGGTGTTATATAGAATAAGATCATACATGTTTTGCTTATAATTAAAGCATGCAAAATTGTGCTGTCAATGTTAGTGTTTTATAAACTCTTTAATACTGTAGAAATTATTATCTTTCAACCAGTTATACAATTTTATTTTAAATAGTCTACAATTACGAATTACGAATAATTACGAATAAACTCAAAAACTACTAAACCGATCTGGATGAAACTGGGCACAAAGATAGATTATAGTCTGGAATAGCATATAAGCTACTTTTTATCTCGGAAAAATGTACGGTTCCCGTGGGCTAATTTCCTACATACACGCGGGCGAAGCCGCTGGCAAAAGCAAGTTCTACATACAATGATGGACATATCGGTCTGAAATCGTATCATCATTCAGTCTTATTCAGTTATAGGTGCATGCACTTAAATAATAATAATAATAAAACGTTCTTCTTCATCTTCTTCGTGTGGTTAGTGACTAACCTGGTGTCAGAGTTTTAATGCTGCCCATGGGCCTCTGACTTAGCATCGCATGCTGTTGAGAAATATCTCTCGGGCATGCCGGTTTCCTCACGATGTTTTCCTTCACCGATATAAGCAAGTGATAATTATACAATACGCACATGAATCCGAAAAATCAGAGGTGCGTGCCTTGGGTTCGAACTCGAGACCTATGACTTGGTAGTCCGGTGGTCACACCACTAGGCTATCGCTGCTGTCGAATAAAACGTTTATTTCAGATAACATGGATCCAGTGTGTTAGTAGTACAAAAACTTATACCTAGTGTTAGTAAAAAACCTTAATCTACTCGCCCCCTGCCAGACCCACGAATCGAGGTATCAATACTCATGTGAGCATTAATACATCGACTCATGTACAGACAGTCAAGTCTACCAGCTAGACTTCGATTTTTATTATTAAACTAGCTGTGCCTGCGACTTCGTCCGCGAGGAATAGTGATTTTTCGGGCAGCATACCTTAACAAATGTTCGCCGTGATTCTTTAAATTGACATAACTTTTTTATTTATGAACCGATTGACATGAAATAACCACTAAGTTAAGTTAAGCTTACTACAATATATTAGTGAAAACCGCATCTAAATCGAATAAGCCGTTTCTGATATTAGCGTGCACAAACACACAGACAAACAGACAAACCGACAAACAGACAAAAAAAAAATTAATTACAATTTCGGGTTCGGCATCGATAAAATAACAACCCCTGCTACTTTTTATTCATATATTTCCATTGTACAGACACCACTTTTCTACAATTTTATTATATGTATAGATTAAATATCGGGACATTAACCACTGGGCAACCACTGCTCTCAAAACGGTGAAGAAAAACATCGTGAGGAAACCGGTATATCCTAGAACCAAAAATACAAAGATATGTGACATCCAGCATCCCGCACTGGGCCCGTGTGGTGGATTACAGCCCACTACTCTCAAAGAGAGGAGGCCTGTCTCCCAGCAGTGGGAACATTATAGGCTGATTATGTACAGAGGCCAGCACATCAAGTTACCACAATCTGTCAAATTTCTTTGATAGTATTTCAACTTTATTGCAAAGACATAAGGTTCATTTTTAACTGAGAAAGTTTGACAGTTAGGGATAGCTTGATGTGCTGGCGTCTGTATGTATGTAAATAAAAAAATGTTAGTAAGATTGCTGTTTCTTGGCAAATTGTCACTTCATCGCCAGCTTCGCACACATTGTGAGGAAACTGATGCCTGAGAGATATTTCTCAACAGCATGTGAAGCTAAGTCAGAGGCCCATAAGCAGCATAAAAAACTCTAACACCAGGTTAGTTTCTAACCACGAAGATCGAAGGCTTTACATAGTCAAACAAAGTAGACCTCACAATATGAACCACTAACCACCAGGTTAGTTTCTAACCACGAAGATCGAAGGCTTTACATAGTCACACAAAGTAGAGCTCACAATATGAGTCACAGTCCGTCGCTGCAAGAGGTCCTTGACTTTATCTTTTAAAAGCCACGAATTAACTTGTACAGTCGAACAAGATATTTGGTGTACAGGGAACCTGCAACTACTTTTAAACAATGTTGCTAATGTGCTTCTTCTTAGCGTGTCTATGGCAAAAATAATACCTCATCATCATTCTCCTGCCCTTATCCCAATTTATTTGGGGCCGGCGCAACATGTCTTTTTCTATCACACTCCTCTATTAGTCGTTATCTCAGTAGTTACTTCCTTTCTAATCTATATATTTTACTAGCAAAAAAAATACCTACATATATTTTTTTTAATTTGTCAACGCGAATACCGTTCGCTGACGCAGCCATTAGGTCCTCACGTGTGCATGTGACGGGGCATGCGGTGTAAGATTGTAAGTAAACCATTGTCTGTAGGGAGACGCCGTATAAACATCAGAGATCTAAGCCGTCCATGAACCCCCACTTGTGGAGGTGTAAGTGTGCTGAGTAATCAATTCTTTTACATCACTCTCTAGGAACCCGCTCCACTCAGAGCGGGAGTGATCTGATGATTTCCCACCCTCAAAAAAAAAAGTATGCCATAATGTTAAAAAATTATAACGCACTCCATAGCAGTGCATAGGAAAAATAAATATTGCCTGTATACCGAATAGCTTGTTACGCTGTACAGTGTAGTTACGAGTGTCTCTTACCTTGTAACCTGTTAGGTAACAGTTCTAATGATTCATCAGTGTCTTCGTTGTCTATGTTTTTTATTTAGCCAGTGCTAAATAAAAAAAAATAAAAAAAAAACAGCCTCCTTAGTAGGAAGCTGATTTCAGCAATGAAAGTGAACGCGATTTAAGCGCTGTCAGTGTCAAGATTGTAAGGGAATATTGCTCGTATAATGTTAAGGGATGTGCTGTTCGTGGGTAAGGAAGAGCTCCTGGTTAAGTAATAACAGCCACACGGGTCGATCCATCAGCCATTAAACTACGCTTGCTGTTTGGTCCCTGGATGGGTCATCATCTTTACATACCCAGACTCCTTCGTGCCTCGTTACGCACGTTAAGCCGTTGGTCCCGGCTGCCATTTTTGCATCATTGACAGTCGTAACGCGTAGTCAGAAGCCCGAAAATCTGACAGCCAGTTAAGACTGGCTAACTACGAACTAACGATACCCCTAGGTAAGCCTAGGGGTATCGTATTGCCCAGTTACTGGGTTGTGGCGGTCAGATAGGCAGTCGCTCCATTTAAAATACTGGTATTCAGCTGCATCCCGTTAGAGTGGAAGCCGACCCCAACAGAGTTGGGAAAAGGCTGGGCAGATGATGAGCTCTGGACGCAGTTTATATGTGATCGTTCAGTTTCATCGGCAGAAATTGGCACTAATTGTATGTCCTTTATGTAATAGAGACACGAGGACAAAGTGGTTACCACATAGTGAAACTGAACAGTCTATAGTCATAATTTTTACCCTAGTTTTTTATAGTTGATATGGGTAGCTAAAAGTCTGTAATTCTGACAACCAATCTTACTGTTTACCCAGTACCTGTGTTGTGGAGATCACAATAATTCGTTGGTTAGACTAGAAGTCAATTTAAAAAAAGTAGGGAAAAGACTAAGTAGACGCACGCTACCATGTCTGTGACTATCACGATGGAACAAACATTTATCTTAACGACTTTGAAACGTACTTTGTATTCATAATATGATCTTAAAATAGCATTGATTAATAACAAATAATTGATAATCTATTCATCACTACCTCTCTTACTGATCTATTGACGCACATACACAATCATTCATAGATTTACTTTAATCATTGACATTACACTGAAAGTCACTCTCGTATTCTGCTAATGTTAGATGCATTTAATGTCTTGAGGTCAGTGTGACTCACCTATGTTTATGCACGCAAGTGTACTATGGTACGTTTAAAGCATGACAGTTGACATAGTGTGGCTGGTCAGGGGATGCATCCATTAGTCCAGGGGTAGCGAACCTCTACTCATCTACGTGCTTTTTTTAATATTGATTGTGGCCATGACGTGCCAACAAAGAATCTTGTATTTAATGAGTACTGGAAAAACACAAAAATACATTTTTTATGATACAGTAAAATCAACATTAACGTTTTTATATTTATTTATATGAAAGAACACATTAACTGCAACTTTTGTCGTTATAGATGCCTAAGGTATTTCAATTCTTGAAATGATGCCGTGCCCAAATTATGTTGTTACGCGCCATCAATAGCACGCGTGCCATTGGTTTGCCATCCCTGTATTAGGCGTTTGTTTGTGTTCAGGTGTTTTTCAGTGCACTCAGTGCATGCAAATCACGCCCTAAGCGCACACCTTTGTAAGATTATGGCGTGATTTCATACCGACCAGCATGAAGACAGATGTGGAACTTAACTTATTGTGGATCGTCAGATGACCCCTCCCGCTCTGGGTGGAGCGAAAGGAATTGACCCATCCATGTTCTTTAAGCCTTTGAGTTCCGGAGCAGTGGTTACCTTTTTGGACAGTCCCGCTGACCTGACAAGCATCGGCCTAAACTTAAGCTGACTTCTTTTTGAGGCGCGTGTGTATACGAACGCGCCGTCCGGCACGGGCCAGGTCCTGATCAGACGGTGAGCTACCCATTACTCATCGTCCGCAGGCCCGAGATGTAGTACCTACTTGTCATTTTAAAAGCCCTTAGTGTTGTGAATTGTATTCCCTTATCACGAAGCTAACGGCGAAAGGGATACCAAATTTCACTAAAATTTTCTCTATAACGATCAAATTGACATCCTCAAACATAAAAGTGGCTTTTGTAAACTACAATTTGGCAATACTGTGAGACCTTTAAGTGAATGAAGCAACCATTCTTTTCACACAATATCAGATCATCTTTCATACAAACTCATGTAAGAGTGCTCGCAAAGATTCTTACCCAATAAACTGTAGCATTTAAAAATTCAAATTCGGAACTCTAGAGCCGCCCATGCATTGCGCAGACGCACACAACATGGCGTTAACATAAACTTGTCAGCTGCTTAATATACACTTCGAGAAAGTGTTACGTCACATGTGACCTTTTATATTTCGTCGCCCACTTGTCTAATGTAAATATAGCATCCCACTTTTACCATTTTAAACGATTCACAATACATACAAAAATTAACCTTCATGCATATTAAATAGGGTTAGAAGTTAATTACAGGCAGCACTTTTTGCGTGACATCTGTTTCAAGCAAGGTTAAACCTTCTGACTTGTAAAATAGGACTGAAATTACTTTGATAGTTGCTGGTTTAGGTACTAAGCCGTGCTTATGTAAGCTCTGTTTGATCAGTTTAACGCAATGCACAATGTGTGAACTTTTAAATTCACTTATTTGCTATTGGTTTGCATGTCAACATTCAATTAGGTATGTTTGGGGTTTTCTAGTCTTGCCTATGTATTGTATAATCTTCTACTTAGGTGCGCTTAAAAGGATTTTTATGTCAGTCAGTATATGGCATCACAGAATTATGCTGTTTTTCATTATGCTGAGATGGGGCCTTTTCGGCCTCGCACAGGTCTTTGTTTTTTTTTTTATTTAATTTTTATTTGTTATATTCCTTTTCATATTTTATTTTTATTTCTGTGTATTTCCTGTGCGTGTTCAGTGTATAATATGTTTCTTTCTTTCTTTCTATACGATATGATTGACGACTGACCAAGTGTGTACCTAGTAGTCTGTGTTACTTTAGGTGGTGGTGGTGGTATTAAATAACAAAATTATAGGTATTGCTTTTATATACTTAGGTCCACAGATACTGTTATTTATACATAGATTTGCCGACAGCAGCTACATAATGGCTCGATATAGTTTAAAACTAGATTAATCCTCTTTTTGTATACAACTTCTTTATACATGCGGAATTTGCCTGTAAGTGATTGTTGCACACTTTCGCATGTTACTTATACCATAGGACTTGTGTAAACAATTGTTGGTGAACCAATAAAATAAATAAATATCAAAAATGTTCACCATTTTCAAATAGGGATGGAATGTAACTTCAATAGCTTCTTTTCGTTTCTTCTTGCCGTACTACAAGAGTCGAGAAACCTAATTTATTGAAAGAAAGGCTTCTTAGCTCATACTTATGGGTAAGCGGGATTGTCCGAAAGGGCTACCCCTGAACATAAAGGGCTACGGAAGGAACATGGGTGGGTTTTAGTCAGTAAGAGTCTGACACTCCCTTCCACTCCACCCAGAGCGGGAGAAGTCATTGGATGATTTCCCAGCCTTGAAAAAAAAAGCGCACACTTATGAGTTGCACACCGTTGGTTGCATTAACACCTAGCCAGACTTATTACCTTCAGCGGAATTGTCCGAAAGGATTACCGCTACCCCGGAACACAAAGGGCTAAGGAAGGAACATATATGATACATTTAGTCATTAAGAGTCTGGCACTCCCTTCCGCTCCACCCAGGTCCCTACCTCAAACAAAACAAGACTTATTACACCCTTATAAAATAATTCACCAAACTCAAACCATAAACGTCCCTTCACATTAACCAAGAAATGAAACTTCCTCATGCATAAACATCCACGCTTTTGATAAAGCCCAGGAGCCCTAACAAAATCAAAGACTTTGAATCCACTTATAAGTACTACTTATGAGTAAGACCACCCGCTGACTGACTATTCGTCACGTCACTAGCATTGAAGGACGGACGTGGGAACGTCACTATTTCACTAACCCTTCGCACAATGTGTGAACCCACTTATAGGTTAATGAAGGACGGGTGCATAGCGCGCATAATTTTAACATGATCTGTTGTATTATTATGATCGCGCAGTGAAAATGAATTACGTCCATGATAGACTAGCATAAGATGATTTTTCGCAATATCATGCGAAGAGGGAGGAGTGGCCATGTTTATACTGGGTCTCCGATTTATCTTGGAGTATTTACGTTTTAGCTTGGATTTCTTTTGCAGGAGGGGTTGACCAAACTGACCAATATATTTAAAGTGTAAATACAAAGAGTAGTAGATACATTATCAGTGCTCCGCGAGTGGCACTTCAAAACCTGGCCATTTAGCCAAGTTTTTGTCAGCATATCTCTTTTTCACTCCCGGTAATTCCGAGATGCGTTTTTGAACATAGAATGTTGGTAGGTGGGTTACTTACCCAACATTCAATCAAATACGATGTACAGACGCCAGCACATCAAGCTATCCCAAACTGCAAATTTTCGCAATTAAAAATGAACCTTATTCATTTGTAATTAAGTTGAAAGTCAATCAAAGAAATTTGTCAGATTGGGGTAACTTGATTTGCTGGTGTTTAACTACCGCTTTTTACTTGTAAAATCATTGAGGATGATTTTGGTTTACCATCATTTTGGTTGGTAGTTATGGGTATAAGGGTATATTAGCTGCCTTACTAAAAACAAATCTCTTTATTGACGCCTAATACCAATTTCACCAATGAAACAGAATGCGATCAGCACATAAACCCCGTTTAAGGGCTGTTAGTGTCTGACTGGTCTTGAACGCGGTTAAGATGTGCTGATCGGTTTAGAGGTGAAATCCGCCGTAAGACAATGCATCTGGGGCAGCTGCAACTTTTCTGCAAAACATGCTCTGTGCAAAAACTTTCATTCGAAAAACAAAAAAAAATTGGTCAAAGTCAAAGTCAAAACATTTATTTCAAATAGGCACAAGAATGGCACTTTTGAACGTCAAAATGAACAAGAAATAGAACTGATTCTAGTCGCCCCTTCCAAAAAGTAGTTTCGTGTGGAGAAGAATGGGCAAGAAACTCCACCGTTACTCTTTTCAAATGTTTCACAATGTTTTGTATACATGTATTATAACATTATATGTGAAGACGATGCACCCAGAATAAAAACAATACATCACAAAAGGTGAAAAGAAAAACACATGTAGCAGTGGCAAGTAAACTTAATTATGTCATAAGTGCATGGTGCTCACATATTTACAAACATTCTAAAAGTTAATAATAATAAATTAATCACTCTCTCCCCTTCATTCATATTTGTTTTCAATAGGGTCACAAATTCTCTATTCAAAAAATATTATGTATTAAAAACTTCTTAGAGGCAAGTGACAAAGTTCAAATATGCCATTGATGAGACCCGTGTTTGAAGATCAATCGTTCGGAAGTAAACTCTTTGTGTGACTGACAATTTGGGGGGAAGATTACCAAAAATATACGTTCCATTAAATCTAATTAAACATGTTAGCGGGCATTTAGAAGATTTTGAACACAAAGGGAAGGTTGCAATTTTGCAAACGGATTTAGGGGAAAAAAATGACGCACGATTAGCAAAAACTACATTAATGCCCACCTCATCTGTGAAGTTGTCAGGAACAGTTTGCAACCTGGCACTACAGTAGTCAAACTCTTTCGATTAGCTAGACCTGAGGTCAGGTCCGCGGGTTTTTCCTACGTTCCTAGCTTCTTCCTTATTCTTCTCCATACGAAATTACTATTTGGAACCACCTTTTGGCACCGAGAATCAATTTTATTTTCTTGAAAATATTGACGTCTTTCCTCTGTCCTTAGCTTCTTCCCCATTCTTCTCCATGCGAAACTATCTTTTGGCATCGAGAATAAATTAAATTTTCTTGACAATGTTGACGTCTTTCCTCTGTCCTCAGCTTCTTCTTTATCCGAATCAATTCTATTTTCTTCAAAATGTTGACGATCAAAAGTGTCGCTTAATGGCTTATTGACCTACATTGACTTTGACGGATAACTGGCTGAAATAGTGCACAATAATGAAATTAGAACTATGCATGCATACCTCAAACATTTCTTCGATTCAAATTAAATGAAAGAAGATTTTTAGTTCTATTTTTAATCACAGAGCAAAGTTCCATAAACAAAATAAAAGATTCTCGAATGAAACAAAGGACGAACGGTACATTTCGGTAACTTTAGTGGGACAGATATGGGCTTACCGTAGCACGCCTCTGACATAATTTGAGTATAGGTGCGGCCATGTCATGCAATGTTTGTTCTAATTTCAAAAACACACCAACCTACTTACGAAGAATGTTTTAAATTTTACATTGTGCCTGAAATTCACGAAAAGATAGGCCGAAGTGTAGGTACTGTAGAGCTTAAGTAAAACCTCGTAGAACTTAGAGCCTGGCTGGTTAGAAAATAGCTGACAGCTTCGACCTTTGAAAATAATAGAATAGTTTGATAGGTTTTTATAAAAGAAAAGAAGACTCCGTCAGTAGCCGTGCTGCTTGACAGATGTATTCGTTAAAAGCAATATAATTCAATAGCTGCTGTCCCGTTTGATTATATTTGGTAGGACAGAAATCCCTACAACACATTAGTCAAAGCTCTACCACTGAGCTCCCTAAGTGAAGGTCGCTCTGATCTTCACAGTATTTATAGTACAACCACATTTCTGTTAAATTTAAATACTATGAATAGGGTCGAGCCTATTGCCAGGTTGCTGAGAAATACCGAATAACACTTTGCCGTCCTGGGAATCGAACCCAGAACCGCATGCTCTACTATTCTAAATCAACGAGGCATTCAACATACCACGGATATTATGAATAATTTTAATTTAAAAAATGTGTTAACTGCAATAAGTTCTTGGCAGTTACTACATATCAATTAAGAAATGCCGTTTTGAAATTCACTAATTTAACTGGTTGATGTGTTATCACATTTGATGATACTCTGACGTTACCTTGCGCCATTTTAGGGCTCATTTCACAATTTGGTGTGGCTTTGGTTGGGCTTATTTTGTAGTGTGATTTATAAGCTTGATGCTGTTAATTGATAGTATGTTGTCAAAGAATTTTTGCCTATTCTTCTCCATATGAAACGACTAATTGGAACAGTGAACCTATCTTTTGACGTAGCGTAAGTGTTCATGTTAGGTTTATAGAAAATAAAATATTTTCAATTTGAATTTCGACTACATTTATAGAAGACATAATCTTACATAATAACTATTATATCTTTCATTACAAAGACTCAATCTACCTAGCCTTTTCTCAACTAGGTATGTATATTAGGGTCGGCTTCCAGTCTAACTGAATGCAGCTGAATATCAATATTATACATGGAGTGACCGCCTATCTGACCTGCACAACCCAGTAATTGGACCATACGATATCCCTTGGTAAGACTGGCTGTCAGACTTTTGGGCTTCTGACGACTCTTAACGATTGTCAAAGATCCACGAATGATAGCCGGGACCAACGGCTTAATGTGATTTTCCGAGACACGGAGGAGTCTCGATATGTTAAAATGATCACGGACCAAACCCGGTAAGTGTAGCTTAACCTGATGGATCGACCCGTGCGATGTTATTACTTAGCCACGAGCGCCTCTTTACCCACGAGCACCTCATCTTGCAATTTGAAGACGAACATTTGGACATATTTAATCAGAGCCATCTGCCACTCAAGAATTTCAGTCTGCACTTATTTTTTCGTAATATTATAATCTCGACAGCATAAAATCCAACGTTTGTACGTAAGCAATGCCAGTTTCGACATTAAGATAAAATATAATATTATTAAACATTAAACTAAAGCGGTTAATGTTTCCCGTAACTTGTTCTTGAGCTAAACCCAAGTACCGTTTTAACAGGAATATTTCTATCGTACTTAGCCTTACTTAAATAACTTTACTTCATAACTGTACGATTTTACTACATACTTAAACATATAATCTAGCACTAAAACTAAAAAGAACATATAAATACAGAGGCCAGCACATCAAGTTACCCCAATCTGTCCAAGTTCTTTGAAAGATTTCCAACTTTATCACAAAAGAATAAGGTTCATTTTCAATTGGGAAAATTTGATAGTTTGGGATAGCTTGATCTGCTGGCGTTTGTACATAAAACAAATAACTAACTATATAATGGCGTCGAAAATTCTTAAATTAGAATACTCGTTATATTTATCAGATGTCGGCAAAACACAGAATTTGTTACTAAAACGTGAAATTTTAAGAATTGTCATTGAATTATTTTATTGCAGTAGCTAGCATAAGGAAGGTAATAAAAAATATTTCTCTAGGGTTTATACGTTTAATAAACCTTGAGAATTCGTGTTTGCGCATAAAATGAATGAGCTATGTCAAATTATAATTGTTATATTTTCAGGACAATCATCTTACGGACTGCACAAAGAAGTGTCTTGGCCCCGAAACTTTAAAAAAAATACAACAACGGAATCTCAAGCGGAAATAAATTGTATAGTTAAAACGTTTTATTATTATTACAAAAAAAAAATATTTATTTAAAATAACAGAGCAAGTAATGTTGTCCTGAAATTCAAATACGACATTTTAAAAAGTAGGCTTTAATTTTGATATTTTATTTTGTCTGGAAGCTTATTGTCTAGAGCAGATGATGCATAAAACAATTTCTTTAAAAAACGTCATATCTATGTGTGACTGTACCATTTCTGTTCTTTTGTTTATTGGAGAAACTGCTCATATTATCACGAATTCTATATTTGCAATGACGAATTGCTAATAGGACAATTGCTAAAGTGTCGTTTTTATTATACCTAGGTCATTTTGCTAATAGAACCATTAGCTTGTAAGACTTTTAAATACGTAGAGAAAGATTTAAAAAAATATCAAATAATCTTTAAAAAAAAATTGGGACACTGTTCCCAACCACTACAACTCCAGTTAGCAAAAATCACACAGTGACCACCCAGACCAATGATTTAACTGACTTGTAAGCGACGATAAGATATTACGTCCCTTTGGGAACAAAACCACATTTAAACCTAGCAATAAATATCTTCCGTCAGCATCCGAACAAGTTCCCCGTCCTATGCTGAGCACGAAATGTCTTTATCTAGCTAATCTTCTAGCGAATGTATTGATAACATCAACTCATGTTGTGCAATACACCGAACCCGAGTGCATTGTACTGTTGTACCCTTGCAAAATGTTGCCATTTTATATGTTGTACCTATTGTGTTAGCTAAGCTTAATGTTTTGAATATTAAATTGGACTTCTATCTGCCATCTTTGGGAATTTTGGTAGATTTGCATGATTGGAGAGTCGGTTGCTACCGTATTTGCATTGGCGCTTCCAAATTTGAAATTTGTTTTTGGAATTTTATATCACTGGATGATATTCAAATTTGTGCCGGTACCCAAAAATCTTTTTCAGTAAATTATTTATCTACAACACTCATAAAGACTTTGAAATCATCTGAAGATCAGCACATTATATTATAAACTTACGTGAGAATATTTTGAACCTCTGGACTCCCCACTAGCAATCCCTGATTGGTAGAATAAAGAAGAATGAATAGAATTCAGCCCCTGCTTGATTCAATTATTAACCCCATTGGACCATTGAACCGAACCTATTATTTTCGTAACTCTAACAAGACCTATTAGTAACGCCTCATAGCTTCTCAAAAAGTACTTAGTTCAATGTTTTTCGCAATTGGATTTTGACTAAAAACGGACCAATATTTGACTCAAAATTAGTAACGTTGACTAAAATGTAACTTTAATAATTTTTCAAACGTTGTTAAAGGATTTGTTTGAAGTTTAGAAAGCAAATAAAATGAAAGGAAGAAACGCCAGTAACTACCTATTCAGCTTTAGTAACAAATTAATACTCTCCCGATAGACATCCTGCTGGGCCCAAAATGATGGATGCATTATGTTTATTTCAATGGTAAAATATTAGTTATAGGGTGAGTCACGTATTTGTAAATAGTGTTTAATGATTTTTTGTAACTGACGAAACTATATTGAGCTCAGATTTTTCTTTTACGCACGGCTCGACAAAAAATGAATTTGATAGTAAGTTGTCAAACTTTTATTGGATGTTGCTGAAAGTTTACCCAAAATTGGCGAGTGTACCTAACTCAATAATTACAAGTGAATTCTAATTTGATTGAACTTCAAATAGCTTTTAAACTAAATAAATCTGAATTAAATTGACCGTTCATCAATCATTCCTTTATAAAACCTTTCAGAACTTTCTCAATACCGAATTCAAAAAGCTTAAAATTCTCCCAATTCACTTTCATTTACGCAATTCATAATGCCCATTCAAGAAACAAAACACCAACGGCATCTCGACTCCCGCTGCTCTAAACACCCATTCGTCATTCAGCAGCATTTTAAAGGCCCCAGTGTCGCAAGACAGGACTGAAACAGTTGCATGATCGTATCACATTGTTGCGAGCCACGTATGTTAAGTACATGTTGGACAACTTTCGCAAATGCTACCGTCTAACATAATAACTTGTCGATCAAGACTGTTGACACGGGCATAATTGAGTATTTGAAAGGGTAGTCAATAACGTTACTTTTTATGAATTGTCAAAACGCGGTATTTGTACGTGATTTGTATGAAATATAACAATGTGACGTCACAGATTTTTGGAATCAAATGGAATACTTATTAGCATTAATTATAATTTAAAAAAAAAACAGATTACAGATTTTTTTTTTCGAAATTTGCTATGTCAAAATTTTTTTTTCCGTTTTCTTTGCTGCTCGTAGTGCCCCTAAGCGTATACTCCAACTCCTACAACTCCGCCCCTGAGACGACCGACTGACCATATCTTCGCATAATATTTAATTTCTGTACGGCGATGGAAGTTTTTAAGACGAGCGGTCTTTTATCTATAGAATTTCATATTTTATTTTTGACTGTTTAAAAAGTCAATTGTGGTTATTAGAGTTATTCGTTCATTTCTTTGTTTGATGCTGTGATGTATAAGTAAATGTCGGAGTTCGATTATAAATAAGGGGTTATGAAAAACGTTATACATGTTCACATACGTAAATAATCTTGAATAACGTAAGAGAGAGAGAACGTATCACTTAGATAAGCCGATAAACAATTGATAAGTTTTATCATTCAAATTCATTCTCAGAATTCTTTTCATACGTCAATCATATGAATAACTTATTTTCCTTGTCCAACAAAAACTTAGTGGAAATGAATTCAATATCAGTTTCCTTCCTAATTAAAAACCTGGTAGTTAGTTCAATTACAATCCAGTTGTTAGTTCCTCCACAGTTAAAATTGTCGATAGTACAGGGAAGTTAGAAGGAAGTAATTGCTATGTAGAATAATCTACACGAATATTATAAAGAGGAAAGATTTGTATTTTTGTATGTTTGTAACGAATCTAAAAGCTACTGAACGGATCTGGATGAAGTTTGGCACAGAGATGAATTATAATCTGGAATAGCACATAAGATACTTTGTATCCCGGTGATACGTTCTCCTGGGATAACTTGCGACATCAACGCGGACGAAGCCGCGAGTAGTAGCTAGTTCTGTATAATTATCACACTAATTTTATAAAGGCGAAAGTTTGAGAGTGTGCGTGTGAGTTTGTATGTTTGCCCGTTCTTCACGCTAAAACGGCTGCACGGATCTCGATGAAACTTGGCACAGAGGTAGTTTATGACCTGGATTAACACATGAGATACTTTGTAACCCGGTGATACGTTCCCGTGTGAGTTTGTATGTTTGCCCGTCCTTCACGCTCAAACGGCTGAACGGATTTGGATAAAACTTGGCACAGAGGTAGTTTATGACCTGGATTAACACATGAGATACTTTGTAACCCGGTGATACGTTCCCGTGGGAGTTTGTATGTTTGTCCGTCCTTCACGCTCAAACGGCTGAACGGATTTGGATGAAACTTGGCTCAGAGGTAGTTTATGACCTGGATTAACACATGAGATACTTTGTAACCCGGTGATACGTTCCCGTGGGAGTTTGTATGTTTGTCCATCCTTCACGCTCAAACGGCTCAACGGATTTCGATGAAACTTGGCACAGAGGTAGTTTATGATCTGGATTAACACATAATATCGTATCCCGGCGGCAATAATATTCGGCATCTACGCGGGCGAAGCCGCGGGCAGCACTTAGTTGTGTATAATTATATTTTCTAAATTAGTCGTCAGTCAAACGTGACGCCTCGTGATCGTGATATCTAATATTAGCCACGAAACAATAGCATGGTAATTAGAAGATCACACCTTCACTTCACTGTTTTCATACTTTGTATCTTTGTCATGTACGTGTCTCAACATGGAAATGGCTAAGAATTCTATTGTGATTGAAATTATTTCTAATACTTAATGCATGGTTTAAATAAATATATTCTTGGTTGCTGTGTTTAAATGCAATTCAACGTCATTAGTTATTGTGGCTAAGTTATAACAGCCGCACGGATCGATCCATCAGGTTAAGCTACGCCTGCTGGGGTTGGTCCGTGGATGGGTGACCATCTTTACATTCCGAGTCTCCTCCGTGTCTCGAGAAGCACGTTAAGCCGTTGGTCTCTACTGTCAATTATGCATCTTTGACAGTCGCTATGGGTCGCCCGAAAATCTGTCAGCCTGTCTACCCAAGGGGTACCGTATTACCCAGTTACTGGATTGTGGAGGTCAGATAGGCAGTCGCTCCATGTAAAATACTGGTATTCAGCTGCATCTGGTTAGACCGGAAGCCAACCATAGTTGGGAAAAGGCTAGAGATATTTTTAGTTATCTAATACTACGGACTAACACGGATTGAATTTATGTTTTGTTGTAATATGTGGTTAAATAGAGACTTCGCCAATTGACTATTTGAAACGATCAAAAATAAAATATGAAATCACACAGGAAAAAGACCGCTCATTTTAAAAACTCCCATCGCCGTACAGAAATTATATATTATGCGAACATATAATTGTAAAATTGCATTTAATGCTAAGTATTCCATTTGATTCAAAATATCTGTGACGTCACATGGTTATATTTCATACAAATGCCGCGTTTTAACAATTCATAAAAAGTAACGTTATTGACTACCCTTTCAAATACCCAATTGATCATATTTTTTTTCTTGCCTGAGTAACCGGCAGCATGGTCCCTCATGCTCCTTTAGATGTCACTGCTTGCGGTTGCGGCGGGAGTCGGGTAACCTCCTTCCCTTAAATATGTGGGGTATCCACAGCACAGTTCATAATTTTATAAATTTTTTACGAAAATAATCCTTTCAAAGATTCATATCTGACGTCAGATCATGTGTTTCGTAAAGATTTCTTTTCAAACAACGCAAAAGATCCGCCTTTCTTTAACAATCTAAGATGTTTATCATGAGGTAAAAGACCCAAAATAAGAGATAAAACTGACGCAATCAATCCACAGCTTCCCACAATGATATGACGTCACAAGTATCAATCATCTCGTCAGATAATCATTGACACTTAAATCCATGCTTAGTATAATAAACTAGAAGAGTTTGTATGTTTGTTTGAACGCGCTAATCTGGATCTGCCCGTCGTGTCGCGTCGCGTCGCGTTGCATCGTGTCGCGTCGCGTTGCATCGTGTCGTGTCACGTCGCATTTCACAGCATCGCATTCTCCGCTCACGCAGGACACCCCGTTAGTTTTCACTTGGTGTTCTTCATAACTATTTTTTTTTGCTCAGTTCCTAAGGGCTACTATTTTGGTATTAAACAGCCCGATGCGACGCGAAGCGGTAGTTTAAGAGGCGAGGGGGTTTTATTAAAATGTAGCTGTAATTTTTAATACATCGTGTAAATATTCAGTATTAAGACTTCCACTTGAACGAATTCGCGGGCAGAAGCTAGTCGCTGATAATGGAAAATTTGATAGGACAAGGGCAGATAATGAAGAGCAGAACTTAGACAGTTGCGATAACATTATTTCGAAAGAAAAGATAAGGTGTATGGAATGCATTGATTCATAATTTCAGAATTGAGGATAAGGATGATGCATGTCTGAAGTTTGCGATTTTTTACTTGGCTGATTTTATCAATGAAACTGAACGCGATCAGCACATCTGAACCGCGTTCAAGAGCTGTGAGTGTTAATTCTGTTGAGAAATATTTACATCTAAACTGCGTTCAAGGGCTGTCCCCTTCAACGCAGTTTAGATGTGCAGCTAATGACTACTCAATACATAGGTATTACTGTGACGTTTCAATCAAGAATTGTCATCTGATCGTATGATCATTTTATTGAGGTAGAACATGGACGGAAAGCTAATTATTTCTACATACTACTGTTTTGCATGGTTGATCGCACACGCAACTGCGGAAGGTAAATGTAGATCTTTATGCATTCATTAATTGTATGGCGATAGTGATCGTCATTCGTCATTCAATAAAAAGTGAAAATGGTATATTTTTTAACGAATATTTAGTCGTTTCGCAGGTTAAGCTACGCTTTCCGAAGTTGGCCGTGGATGAGTGACCATCTGTACATACCAAGACTCCTCCGTGCCTCGGAAAGCACGTTAAGCCCCGGCCCCGGCTGTCTTTTGTGCATCTTTGACGTTACGTCGTCAGAAGCCCGAAAATCTGACAGCCAGTCTTACCAAGGGGTATCGTATTGCCCAGTTACTGGGTTGTGGAGGTCAGATAGGCAGTCGCTCCATGTAAAGTACTGGTATTCTGCTGCATCCGGTTAGACTGGAAGCCGACTCCAACATAATTGGGAAAAGGCTAGGCAGATGATGATTAAGTCGTTTCACGAAGTAAAATATTCACAAGAAAAAGTTACATAATATTTTATATTGGTGCATGTTTTACGTTATTTGATACACCGAAGTGAATTAACATTATTTTCATATCACACCGTGTAGAGAGTGGTATCTTAAATTATGGGAAAATATTTGATTTACCGACAATAGTCATGCTCACGCGATTATTAGTTGTGTGGTGCGCCTGCGCAGTCACTCGGGAATTTTTTCACAGATCATTAGACTTATGATTTAACTGTTTGACACGGTTTTGAAGAAAATCTTGAATTTCCGCTATTTCGATTCAAGAATATTTGGGGCGTGGAGTAGACTTTTAGCATTTCACAATACTGTGATACTGATTTGCGATATTATACATACCTACTTATTGTTAAATAGTTGTGTCCATCAGCCTTATTAACATATTTACTATCATAAAAAGTATCATGATGCACATGCCTGTGTTGCCATTACTAATGTGGAAAATAAATATTTCAATTTACAAAACAAACACACACGCACATACATACATACACACACACAACACACGCGCACACACACATTTTTCCTTTCTTTGTAAACCCTTTTAAGAGATGCCCAATCTACAGAACCCTCAAATACGTTCAAAAATATCAAACAATATTGTTTTAACTAATCCACAAACCCATTAGACATCGCTGTAGGTCTTAAAGCGTCAACAGATTTCACGGTGATCAGTCCAGCGATTGACAGCCGAGGTTCGTCGGGACCTCGACACACAATAAAAGACTATTATACGAATGTCCTATTATCTCATAATGCGGGTCGGGTTACGCCAGGTTACTTCATAATAGTACGTCTTTAAGATGAATTGATTTAGATTAGGAATGCAGGCAGGGCGGGACACGGGACTTATCGGGACGTCGACGACGAATTTGGAAACTGACGCGTTCTACACCACACTAATATTTTATAGGCGAAAGTTTGTGAGTGAGTTTGTATGTTTGGGCGTCCTTCACGCGCAAACGGCTGAACGGATCTGGATGAAATTTGGTACAGAGGTAGTTTATGGTATGGATTATAACATAGGATACTTTTTATCCCGGTGGTACGTTTCTTTGGGTTTATTACAGACATCCACAGGGGTGAAGCCGCAGCTAGTTGTAAATACACACATCAAAAGTGTCTAGGGATCAACATATATTTTTGCAATAACTTTTCTCTTGATTGATATTAATTTAAATTTTCTTTAAGGATTCATCAAATAAAGTGTTTTCGTTTGTCACAGTAACGATAAACCAAGTCACCTTTGCATTAATAAAGAAATTTGCCATTTTCCTAATAAAGGGATTTTTGACATTTGAACCACTAACATTAAAGTTCGAAAAAAAGACTGAAATAACAGTTTTCTTTAAAATTTTATTGGGTAACTTAAACAATTAATAATCCGTGTTTCTACCGCGAACACTAACAACACAAGAACATCGGTTTGGCATACTCAAAATGAGTTCATCCAAATCACGCTGTGGAATGGCCGCCCATGTTCGTTGCAACAACAAAAAAAGGTCTTCTTGCAACTGGATACCCTCCATATTCGGCAGAGCTCTTCTCTGTAGCATATCCCATGCATGCTCAATCGGGTTCAAGTCTGGCGACTGAGCAGGCCAGGGCAGGACATTGATGTTAGCTGCGGCGAGAGTCTGTCTTACAACTCTTGCGGTGTGCGGTCGTGCATTATCATGCACTAGCTTCTGCCCGCGACTTCGTCCGCGGAAAATTTCTAGTTTTAACATTGAATATATCCTATGATACTCGGCAATACTGTAGGTTCCCATTAGTGAGAGAATTTTTGGAATCGGATCAGAATTTCCAAAGATTACCGAGGTGATCTTTTCTGCTCAACTTAGTCGCCTTTTACGACACCCTTTTTTTTTTTTAAGGCTGGGAAATCATCCAATGACTGCTCCCGCTCTGGGTGGAGTGGAAGGGAGTGTCAGACTCTTACTGACTAAAACCCATCCATGTTCCTTCCGTAGCCCTTTATGTTCCGGGGTAGCGGTAACCCTTTCGGACAATCCCGCTTACCCGGCAGGCTTGGCCCTGAGGGGCCCCTTCATATGCTGACATCTCTTTGAGGCGCGCGTGGAACATATAAACGCCGTCCGGCACGGGCCTGGTGCTGATGGGACGGTGAGTCACCCATTACTCACCGTCCGCAGGCCCGCGCCTACGGTGGCCGGGAGTCGTCACGTGGCTCCCGACGCCCAAGGCTTCTCCCGCGGCGGCTGGGACGGGAGGACCTTTCTCTCTCCCATCCCGCCACCTCCTTCGCGAGCGTGACTTTTTCGCAGAAGGAGGTGACTGCCTCCCACTCCCTCTCGTCCCGGACCATGGCTTGCACCAGGGCCGGGCGCGAGAGGTCACCGCCGTCGATCGGCTCTATGAGGACACGGCGGTGCTCCGCCCAAGCGGGGCAGGTTTGCACCGTGTCCTCTGGGCGATCCTCACAATGGTGACACCCGGGCGTTTTCTCCCGCCTGATGATGTGCAGGAACCTCCCGAAACATCCATGCCCGGTGAGAACCTGCGTCAGGCGGCAGGTGAGGGCGCCGTGACGCCTCTCTAGCCACTTCTCAAAGAGGGGTCTTACCGCCACTATCGTGGCGTGCCCTGCGCTGGGTTGCGACAGTCGCTGATTCCAGGCCGCCATGAGATCGCGCAGGAGGTCCGTCCGCTCCGCCGCAATTTGCTGCGGCAACGGAGTTTCCCCCCGGCTTAGTACCTCCGCGCGCCACTCGTACAGGCGCGCGAGGCTATCGCCTCCAGATCCCACGGCGGCAGTCCGGCAAGGAGGCTTGCCGCCTCGCCCGAGATCGTGCGGTACCCCCGGATAAGCCGTATGGCTACCACCTTTTGGGGTGCGTTCAGATAGTGGGCGGCTCGCCACCGCAGTGAACGCGCCCACACCGGGGCCCCGTATAGGGCCATGGACCACACGACTCCCGCGTAAAGCCTCCGGCAGGAGGCGTTTGGCCCCCTCAAATTGGGCAAGAGCCGCTTGACGGCGGCCCCAGTCCGTTCCAGCTTGGGGGCCAAACGTCGGAAATGCTCCACGAAATTCCATCGGCTGTCGAGGACCAGACCTAGGTATTTCATCGTGGTCTCGACGCCGATGTGAACCCCTCCTACCGTAAGTTGGGATCCCGATGGTGGCCTATTCCGAGGTCCATGAAAGGACATGGCCTCGGATTTGTGCAATGCCACCTCGAGACCCAACTGCCGGATCCTCTCAATGACTGTCGCAACCCCGCGTGTCATCGCGTCAGCCGCCGCCTGATGCGACCTCCCCTGCGCCAGGACCAGCGTGTCGTCAGCGTAGCATACTACGCTGACGCCGTCAGGGAGGTCGGCCCGCAGCACCCAGTCGTAACCGATGTCCCACAGGAGCGGCCCCAGAACCGATCCCTGTGGGACACCGCACGACATCTCTCGCCGGTTCCATTCCCCATCGCGACCGGGGTAGATGAAGGTTTACGACATCCTGCCTCGCATTGTAAAGGTGCAAATGCATTATGTATTTTAACCCAACACGGATAATAATAAAATTATCTTACTACTATTATAAATGTGAAAGTTTGGATGGATGGATGGATGTGTGTTACTCAATCACGCCAAAACGGCTGAACGGATCTGGATGTTTGGCACAGAGATAGATTATAGTCTGGAATAACACATAGGCTAATTTTTATCACGGAAAAACGTACCCGTTCCCGTGGGATAATTTCCAACAACCAGGCGGGCGAAGCTGCTGGCAAAAGATATTACACTACCTATATACAAAATACAAACCATCATTTAAAAATGTTAACGTTAAAAATATAAAATTTAAGTGAGGAACCTATTTAATTTAAAGCTTCTCTGAAACGATAAAACGTCCGCACAAAGCACGTAGGAAGTAGGAATGATAGTTGAGCTCGGCGAATGTTTTAGCATTTTGCGTTTAGTAATTTTATATTATCTCGGAAAATATATGACCAATTGACATACTGTAGAGGGCAAATCTTATCTCTGTGATGTCCTTGTGATCATAAAATAATTTAATTTGATAAGAATTGATATTTTGTTGTTTAAATAATCATCCAAACAGAAGTAAGTCGAAAAAATAATTTTTTTAAACATAAAACGAAATATAAAATTTAAAATACAAAAGATAGAAATGTGGTGTCGTGGACTTTTTTGTAGAAATAATTAAGGCGAACCGGGTTGCCATACATTGCTTTCAATTTTAAACAACTGTTTAGGCAGCGCATGCAAATAATTCTGTTTTCGGAGGTATTTCTTTCCGACTTGCTAGACGAAAAATGCAATAGCTCGGCTAATATGTATGATATAAATATAATTTATAGCCTATAGCACTCAGGAATAATGTAGCTTTCTATCAGTGAAAAAATTATTGAAATTGGATCATTAGTTTCGGAGATTACCCCCTACATACAAACTTACAAACATACAAACTTACAAACTTACAAACTTACAAATTTTACCTCTTTATAATATTAGTATAGATTAACTGAAATAAGGGACCGATTTGCACTTGTAGAGGAACGATGACGTCAGATACAATCGTCTCAGCATAAATTTGAGCGTTGAGGTTGCCTCTGATCCAAATCAACTCAGTTCTTCCGCCGATCCAAATACCCGCCCATACCATGATGGTTCCACCACTATAAGGATGGACTTCCTGGCAGGATTTTAATCGCTGTTGGCGTCCAGGGGTTCTCCAGTGTCGTATACGTCTTGTATCCGGTCTCATACCAAAACGAGACTCATCAGAAAAGCACACGAAACGCCATTGTTCTTCTGCCCAATTTCTGTGTTCAAGAGCCCATTGATATCGAATCCTACGATTGTGCATTGCTATAGGTGGTACCCGTAGCGGTCTTCGGGAATGAAGGTTCACTTCATGCAAGCGGTTTCTGACTGTTTGGTCGCTAATTAAGTTCCCTGAAGAGTGATGAAGCCTCACGGCTAACATCATGGCGGTTATTGTTGGAGCTCTTCGAGTTAAGATTTGAATGTATCGGTCTTGTCTCCGTGTCGCCAGACTTGAACCCGATTGAGCATGCATGGGATATGCTACAGAGAAGAGCTCTGCCGAATATGGAGGGTATCCAGTTGCAAGAAGACCTTTTTTTGTTGTTGCAACGAACATGGGCGGCCATTCCACAGCGTGATTTGGATGAACTCATTTTGAGTATGCCAAACCGATGTTCTTGTGTTGTTAGTGTTCGCGGTAGAAACACGGATTATTAATTGTTTAAGTTACCCAATAAAATTTTAAAGAAAACTGTTATTTCAGTCTTTTTTTCGAACTTTAATGTTAGTGGTTCAAATGTCAAAAATCCCTTTATTAGGAAAATGGCAAATTTCTTTATTAATGCAAAGGTGACTTGGTTTATCGTTACTGTGACAAACGAAAACACTTTATTTGATGAATCCTTAAAGAAAATTTAAATTAATATCAATCAAGAGAAAAGTTATTGCAAAAATATATGTTGATCCCTAGACACTTTTGATGTGTGTACGTTAGAGGAACGCTATCCATTGCTGTGTTTATCGATGATAATGCTTTTAAAAAATACCAAGATACAGTTCAATGAACATAAATAATTCGGGTAGGTCGATGAAATTGACTATTTGCAACGGTCAAAAATAAAATATGATATCACATAGATAAAATACCGCTCTTCTTTAAAACTCCCATCACCGTACTGAAATTAAATATTATTCGAAAATATAATTGTGAAATTGCATTTAAGGTAATAAGTATTCCATTTGATTCAAAAAATCTGTGACGTCACATCGTTATATTTTCTACAAATCACGTACAAATAACGCGTTTGGACAATTCATAAAAAGTAACGTTATTGACTACCGACTACTCGAGAAATGTTATTACAGCGTGGATGAATTTTTAAATGACAATTTCCTTAAATAATAATTTTGTACCACTCTGAACATGATGATTGATTTTTCTCATATTTCTCTGGATTTTGACATTGTGTTTAAATTTTATTTTTTTTGTAATCTTTTAACTCTGACATTGTTTATTTTAATTTATTTTTTAATCTTGACACTGTGATCTAATTCCTGATTTTTTGATTTTTTAATTTTGACATTCCTATTTTAATTATATTTTTTGCGTAATGTCTGTAATTTTGTAGGTACGCCTCAAATGGCAAAACATGTAGCTCCTTAATTTATACAAGATCTGTACTCATGTTTTACAAAATATTCTTGATTAATCGAATTGTAATCCAAATATGACTGATAGCTTACCAGTCTTGTAATAAAAGAAAGAAGTATGTCAGTAAGTCTTTCTTCATAGCAGTAACAGTTGCAAAGGAAATTGGTAACTCGACCGCTCACAGACAGTTAGCTAACATCCTGTCAGAACTTGCACATGTTGATATTTTATTGTTAGTGACTTACGTAATGCTGAAGCCCGAGTTAATGTCATAAGTACAAGTCTATTGATAGACTTTGACATTTGGTTTAAAAGGACGAGATGCAACGCTGTTGGCTGGGTGAGTCACTTCATTCTAGATTAGCACATCAGTTTTGCCTTATTCAGCGACTCTGTTAAGTTTATCTGGTTGGATTGGAGGCGTACCCCATCATTTATTTATTTATTAGCTACTACTAGCTTTTATCCGAGGCTTCGCGTTTATTTAAATTTTACAATAAATTCGGTTTGGATTGTACTCTATTTTGTTGTTTGATTGTTCAGCAATCATGGGCTCAGAACGAAAAGCACACGTGGCGCCATCTATTATCATTAGAACGTTCTTGTTGTTTTCCTCGGGAACAATACCGTTTTGTGGGATGAAGGGTACCCTATGCCCGTTTTTGTAAAGCTGACAACTTATGTCCAAAATTTCAGGATGATCGGTTTAGTGGTTAAGGTGTGAATAGGGAACAAACAAACTGACAATCTTACTTTCTCATGTGTATTTTATTCCCACTGAAATGCCATACAGCAATTACACCAACGTACCAAAAAATTACTCTATGATTTTTCTTCCATCCATACTGTCCTGATGGGGCGTTAGGGCCGAAGCCTGCCGCGTCAGCAGGATTGTCGGAGAAGGTTACCGCTACCCTGGAACATAAAGGGGTAAGGAAGGAACATGGATGGGTTTTAGTCAGTAAGAGTCTGACACTCCCTTCCGCTCCACCCAGTCCGGAAGGAATCATTTGATGATCTCCCACCTTAGTTCCACGCTTTGTCAATGACGTGCATACCAACGTTGGGCATGCATTGGATAATACTCAAATAGTTTTATGTCTCCTAAAATTGGAGCTTCGTTAGAATGGCGTCCAATGAATAGAAAACTTTTAAATGTTGGCGACCAACACTTTCATCTCTCATCAAAGCACAAACCGACCGCATTGAACTTTTTGTTCAAGTAAAAAATTGTAAGACCAACATTGGTACGCGATGGCGCCAATATTTATTGATAGACCCCTCAATAACCGGTACTGGCTCCAACATTTGAACAAATAGGAGCCACTTTCTTTGTAATCAGTCATAACAAAATACACACTCAGACATTTTTTATTACTATCCAGCATTAATATCTAATTGTATAGCCTGGAGAAAGTCATGTAATTAGAAAACGTTCCGATAAATAAGATGTAAACTTAAGTCATTAAATGATACGTTTTAAAGTTGTAACTAATTAATTACGTCTAGTAACCTGTCAGGTCAGTCTTTACTGGCCATGGAGTTTCTTGTTGATGAGGAATTACATTTACATTGAACTCGTTAAGTGCTAATTAATTGTTTTGTGTGTCGAAAAAAAATGGCTTTATTACGTTATTAACATGCCACTGTTATTAAGACGTTAAACTTTTAATGTTACTGCTGAGTATGAGGTTATAGGTTCAATTCCTAGGCCGGGCAAAGATTTCTTGGGTGTTCCCATCTGGAATATTTTAGTAGCAGCCCGGAGTCTGTATTTGTGTCCGGTTGATGGCGAATCTCCGCCGCTTATTACATGGTACTCAAACACAATTGGCGAAATGTGGCTGTACTGAAGGTATACCTCTGCGGAATGATATGTTATGTTTTTCTGTTAACTTTTAGAATTCATTATGTATCGTATTTATGTAAGTTCATCGTTCTCACGTGTATATTTCAACATGAATGATGTAACCCAGTTTTTGTAAACATATTTTGATTTAAATAAAAGAGTATCCATTGAGTTTCTTGCCCGTTCTTCTCATATGTTCCTACTGCTTTGGAATGGGCAACTAGCTTCATCTTTCTGACTGACCGACCCCTTGACAATTGGTTTATTTGAAATAAATGTTTTGAGTTTGAGTATTTTTAGGGTCAGAGAGAGAACAGAACACAGCACCTACCTACATTCGATTTTTAACTAAGTACTTACTAAATCCATTCAACCAAGAGATCCGAGGAAGTTAGAAACATTATACTTGTATTAATGATGAAGGGAACCGTCTGCTGGACACATGTGGGAATTTCGATGGAAGCCGCCGATAAACAGTACTTAACATGAACTGAATCAATGGCCCGATTCATACAAGTGAATATCTATAGTCGAGCTTGCATAGGTACATAGTGGTGAACATTACTGGGAAATGTCAAACAGTATCCTATACTGTGGGCCTGAGTTGATTAATTTGTTAGATAAATTGGCAATCGATCCCAGCTCTAATGGCACAAGGTAAGTTAACGAAGGGTGCAACAATATTATCAAAATAATCGTTAAATCACTGCTCTTAGCATTTCATATGTGTGAAGTTTAATTTTATATTGTTAACAACAATAAAAATCAGATAAAAAAGAAATTGATCTTTTCATGATTAATGAAGTATCAATATCAAAATAACAATTGCCGGACAATAGTGATCTCCCAAAAAGTATGTAAAACAAATTATTCAACTATTGTTCCCGACACATCTCAATAAGCGTCAAGCGACCGTTAAAAGAGCATCCGAGAATCCGAACTATCACTTTAAAAAATACAGAGAGAAAAAAAACGAAATACCTATTATTCATCTCTTGTCCAAAGACCCCAAAAATTTACAATGACATAGATAAAAGTGCAAAAGTAAACATGGCAGCAAAGGCGTCATTAAAGCGACACGATGACGGTAAAAAAATTGAATCATGGTAGGGGACGTCTGACGAAGGTCGATAAAGCACCCGTGGGAATGATCGTATGATCGCAGACCATAGAGAATTTGCATCGACTAGATCCCGTACTAGGAGTGCGTTTGACGATGAACAAAGTACAGCATTGTTATTCCTTAGAAGATGGTAATGAAACGGAAATATTTGCCATTGTTGTTATTGTTAGTAGTTATTTAGCGGTTAGTGGCGGAACCGGTTTTTAAATATCTCGGGATGTAGATGAAAAGGTTGGATCATTTTCAATTTTTATCGCTTTGCCGTGGTAATCTATACTAATCTATACAAATATTATAAAGCTAAAGCTGTTTGCTCGTTCGTTTGAACGTGGTAATCTCAGGAACTACTAGTTAGAATTGAAAAATTCTTTCTGTTTTGAATAGTTCATTTATTGAGGAAGGTTATAAGTTATATAACATCACGCTACAACTAATAGGAGCGGAGCATAAATAAAAAATGTTGCAAAAACGGGACAAAATATTCCTTTTGAGAGCTTCCGTTGCGTGCGCTGCGTAAACGGTTTAAGTTACGCAAAAATCTCTTAACTCTTTAAAAGTTCTAAAAAAAAGTCCACAACAGCATATGTCTATATTTTAAGATTGACTCACTATAACTTTTTTATGTTTTTTTTTTTATAATTTGTTCGAAATTAATGCATCACTTTTCGAAGGAGTTTTATCAATTGAAGATATGCTTGCTGGTATGAATTCGAAAGGTTCCAACGTTTTAATGTCTTTACATTATTTCCACAAGCACGCAATTGATTAAAATTCTTAAATATTAAGTAATCTTTAATGATAATTGACCACACTATCATTGCTAAATAATTTTTTTACGCGCGTTACACGGAAAAAAAATCATAGATATTCATATTTTTGTAACCTACAAAATTTTGTTGCGGTCACAGTACCGCAAAATTTATGAAAATAACCTTGAAATGGTGGTCATAAAAATTGTTTGTAGATTGCAGTAAAGCATTGTCATTCATTTTTAATGGCATCACCAAGTATTTTTTTAGTCATTTTACCTCGGGGAATGGACTGTCACTAAGTTTTTAATGTCATCTCTTACAAGCAATTTATTTCTAACTCCTTGAGATTTAAATTTTATCTTTGGAGAGAAAACGATATAGTAAGATGACTTTCATACTCGATTTATTATTTGATTTACATAATTCACAATAAGTATATCAAATTTAGGTTTTTTTGCTGTTCTTTGTCATCATCCGAAAGCTTAAAAAGTCTTTAAGAACTTTATCGTTTTGTCAGCCTCTAATCAAATTATCCCAAATAAACATTTGTCAGTCATTAAGAACATTGCCGACCACTCAGTAATGATTGCAAACAGCGTTAATGAGTGATTTCCAAACAATACAAATGTTCTACGGTATCTAAATGGTACCGAATGCATTGTTAGGTTAGGGTCACACTACATCTATCGTCACGAAGTTTCGCGTTATACGCCATAAACGCAGATGTGACCAACTGTCTGACCAAGATGGGGGCTTTAGACGTTGTTGGTGAGGGCGTTTCTCCTCAAAGTAGTCGGATAAGAAACACTGATCTCATCTAGTTTTTATTAAAATATTTTTGACGTGTAAAGGTATTTTATTGCAACTGTTTTTATTGTATTTACAGCAAAACCTATTATGCAATAAAGTTTTTATTTATTTATTTATTTGTTCAAACTAATTTACAGGACAAAAGCAATCTACCACTATCGTTTACTGTAGCGTAAGATCTCACTGCATCCCTGCTTATTGCCTGTGCCTACTGCATCTCAGTTGTCACAAGGGTAACGGCCAAAAGAAATACGAAACATCTAGGCCCGCATTAGAGAACCTCACTCAAGACCCAAGCATTAATTAAAACTAGTTTTGACCAATCAAATGGCTTTAATCGAAACTCAAGCAATACTTGAGTATTGAGTGAGGTTCTGTAATACGGGCACTAGTGTGAGTTCGAATATAATTTTAAGAAGAAAAACCTAAAACTTCGGCAGGCATTGCTTCGTGACAATCCGTAACCATAGACACAAGGGATTGTCCGAAAGGGTTACTGCTACCCCGGAACATAAAGGGCTAAGGAAGGAACATGGATGGGTTTCAGTCAGTAAAAGTCTGACACTCCCTTCCTCTCCACCCAGATCATTGGATGATTTCACCTCAAAAAAAAGAAAGACAAGTGTGGTCCCAGCATTATACAAACAACGTCCCGTAGTTTTGTAATTGCGAGGCGTTAGTAAATACGCGAAGTTTTGAAACGAGGCGTTAATCGGTATGCACTTCATTAGCTTACATTTACGGAATAATGTGGCAATTATACTGTGTGGTGGTGATAAATATTTGTTCGTTTTGTTAATTTGGCTAATGCTGCACTGAGCGTGGGCGATTTGTAATTTGTCGTAAATATTTGTGAAGTCTCTTAAGAGTATTTGCTGTTAATCTTATAAACATGAGGCCCGGGTAAGCGGGATTGTCCGAAAAGGTCTGCGGTAACCTTTTCGGACAATCCCGCTTAACCTTATCCTGCTAAACCTTCGCTACGCTGAGGTTTCAATACATCCTCCCATAACTACCTCCTTTTTTGAATCTGTTAAAAACTATTAGCTACATTTTTGTTAAAAAAAAACATACAACAGTACACATGACAAGTCTAAATAGATTAATGGGGTTATGTGAAATGATAGTGTGCAAACATTCCCAGCAGATGGATTACTTTAAGAACCACATGAGCCCTCTACATCGAGTGCCTCCCACACAAATTGTTATAGTCTTGTTAGAATCAACTGAGACAAATTAATTCATTTGTATACGTAATCGCTGATCTGGTGTACTGACCTATGTGTGTTCGTGCAATAATTGCTGTAATTGTCGACGATACACATGTCTTTAAGTGGACACTCTTTTGGTATCATGGCCACTGTTTTAGATTGTTTACGGTTTTATTCAAGTGTATATCTATACATATAAAAGCGAATGGAGCTCGTAGCTAAGAACTAACAGCCACACAGGTCGATCCATCAGGTTAAGCTACGCTGGCCGGGTTTGGCCGTAGATGGGTGACCATCTTTACATACCGAGACTCCTCCGTGGCTCGGAAAGCACGTTACGCCGTTGGTCCCAGCTGTCATTTGTGCATCTCTGACAGTCGTAACGGGTCGTCCGAAGCCTGAAAAACCGAAAGCCAGTCTTTCCAAGGGGTATTATAATGCCCTGTTACTGGGTTGTGGAGGTCAGATAAGCAGTCACTCCATGTAAAATACTGGTATTCAGCTGCATCCGGTTAGACTGGAAGCCGACCCCAACATAGTTGGGAAAAGGCTAGGCAGATAATGATAAAAGGGAAAGGTGATTCATTCTCTGATAAATTATGAAATCTCAAATATTACTGGACCTACGAAACTGAAATTTGGCACAGAGGTAGATTATGAGTAGGAGATGTCAACTAAGAAAGGATTCCAGGAAACCATTTCCATTAAGAGATATACCAACTCTTAATGGTGGAAGTGGGTGGAAGTTTGTATGAAACATTTTCAATATTGACAGCGACTAATACACAACATATTATACAGAGTTGATATGACAGAGGGGCATTAAAATTACACTACGTATACTATGCGTGTTTAGTATTAACTCGGTACGGTATAAAAATAAAAAGCACCAAAAATGAGGATTTTATTTTTTCAAACAAACTATATAGCTTACAAATCAGAGTAAAACGCAACCACCCTTTGTAAATAAAAACTGACCTTGTAACGCAGCGGCACAGACGCGCGCGCGCCGGAGCGCTGTTAGGAAACATACATCGTGTTCAAACGGGGCAAAAACTTAAAAAAACATTTGCGACTAGACTACTGCTCCTATTTAATTGATTTTTGGTACAGAGCTTGAAAATGGTCCCTAGTATAAGCTGTTTAAAGGAAAGCCCCTCTGTCGTATCAACTCTGTATGTATGTACACACATCAAAAGTGTCTAGGGATCAACATATATTTTTGCAATAACTTTTCTCTTGATTGATATTAATTTAAATTTTCTTTAAGGATTCATCAAATAAAGTGTTTTCGTTTGTCACAGTAACGATAAACCAAGTCACCTTTGCATTAATAAAGAAATTTGCCATTTTCCTAATAAAGGGATTTTTGACATTTGAACCACTAACATTAAAGTTCGAAAAAAAGACTGAAATAACAGTTTTCTTTAAAATGTTATTGGGTAACTTAAACAATTAATAATCCGTGTTTCTACCGCGAACACTAACAACACAAGAACATCGGTTTGGCATACTCAAAATGAGTTCATCCAAATCACGCTGTGGAATGGCCGCCCATGTTCGTTGCAACAACAAAAAAAGGTCTTCTTGCAACTGGATACCCTCCATATTCGGCAGAGCTCTTCTCTGTAGCATATCCCATGCATGCTCAATCGGGTTCAAGTCTGGCGACTGAGCAGGCCAGGGCAGGACATTGATGTTAGCTGCGGCGAGAGTCTGTCTTACAACTCTTGCGGTGTGCGGTCGTGCATTATCATGCATTAACTGAAATAAGGGACCGATTTGCACTTGTAGAGGAACGAATGAAGTGAACCTTCATTCCCGAAGACCGCTACGGGTACCACCTATAGCAATGCACAATCGTAGGATTCGATATCAATGGGCTCTTGAACACAGAAATTGGGCAGAAGAACAATGGCGTTTCGTGTGCTTTTCTGATGAGTCTCGTTTTGGTATGAGACCGGATACAAGACGTATACGACACTGGAGAACCCCTGGACGCCAACAGCGATTAAAATCCTGCCAGGAAGTCCATCCTTATAGTGGTGGAACCATCATGGTATGGGCGGGTATTTGGATCGGCGGAAGAACTGAGTTGATTTGGATCAGAGGCAACCTCAACGCTCAAATTTATGCTGAGACGATTGTATCTGACGTCATCGTTCCTCTACAAGTGCAAATCGGTCCCTTATTTCAGTTAATGCATGATAATGCACGACCGCACACCGCAAGAGTTGTAAGACAGACTCTCGCCGCAGCTAACATCAATGTCCTGCCCTGGCCTGCTCAGTCGCCAGACTTGAACCCGATTGAGCATGCATGGGATATGCTACAGAGAAGAGCTCTGCCGAATATGGAGGGTATCCAGTTGCAAGAAGACCTTTTTTTGTTGTTGCAACGAACATGGGCGGCCATTCCACAGCGTGATTTGGATGAACTCATTTTGAGTATGCCAAACCGATGTTCTTGTGTTGTTAGTGTTCGCGGTAGAAACACGGATTATTAATTGTTTAAGTTACCCAATAAAATTTTAAAGAAAACTGTTATTTCAGTCTTTTTTTCGAACTTTAATGTTAGTGGTTCAAATGTCAAAAATCCCTTTATTAGGAAAATGGCAAATTTCTTTATTAATGCAAAGGTGACTTGGTTTATCGTTACTGTGACAAACGAAAACACTTTATTTGATGAATCCTTAAAGAAAATTTAAATTAATATCAATCAAGAGAAAAGTTATTGCAAAAATATATGTTGATCCCTAGACACTTTTGATGTGTGTAGTTCACTATTCAGCCTCATGATGTTAATTCTCTTATTTCTTGATACTTGGACTAAAGACATAATTTTATAGATCCATTCTAAGACTGAATCAGAAATCGGAAGGCATAATACCTATTGAAAACATACCCGAAACATCATAATAAAATCCTTGACAAACCAACATCTAAAAAACGTGGCGCTACAATGATGACATTAATTTAACACACGGGTAGGGATAGTGTCCATTTATCATATAAATGTTGATAGGTTAAAATAAATCGAAAATGTTAGAAAATAGCATCTTAGAGCAATAACGTTTAATGGAAATATAATGTCTTTTTGAAACGAAAATGTGAAAACGTAGTTGTGTTAAATTAATGTCGTCATTGTAGCGCCACGTTGTATAGTCAAGAAAGTATTGAAAGCTAGTCTTGTAAAACCATTGCCAATAGATAGATTTCCCCGTTTAGATTTCCCAAGAGACTCGCGTATCATAACTAGAAAATCGAACAAGGAAGATCTTGATACTTGCCAATCATCAAGGTCCTAAGGAACTATATCTATACATACATCTATACATATAAATAAAAATGGAGTGTCTGTTTGTAATGGTGAAATAACCGTTTTTTACTACATGTATTTGAATATAATACGGTACATACACCAAAATATTTTTTTTACAATTTTTTATGTCTGTTTGTTCCGGCTAATATCTGAAATGGCTGGACCGATATTGATGGGACTTTTATTGACAGGTAGCTGATGTAATAAGGAGTAACTTAGTCTACGTTTATTTTAGAGAAAAAACAATATTTTAGAAAAATAACTGTTAGGCGGAACGAAGTTCGTCGGGTCAGCTAGTCTATACTAATATTATAAAGAGGAAAGATGTGTATGTATATTTGTAACGAATAAACTCAAAAACGACTTAACGGATCTGGATGAAACTTGCACAGAGATAGATTATGGTCTGTAATAGCGTATAAGCTACTTTTTATCCCGGAAAAATGTACGGTTCCCGTGGGATAATTTTCTACATACACGCGGGTGAAGCCGCTGGCAAAAGCTAGTTCATAGATAAAGCAACTACCGACAAGAATTACGTGTACACTGCATTTCCTATGTACTTTTTATCAATCATCTAGAAATCAAACGGTTAATCAATAAATCTTTGATTATACAAGCAACTGCGATTTCACACAAGAAGTCTAGGAGACGATAAGAAGACACTACAAAAATAATATAAGTACGTCATCATGGGCTTACTTTAAGTGCGACATAAAAGAAGATGAAACTGATATTCTTCTAAAGGAATACAACGCTGAAAAGAAGTGGTCAAGGTTCTGTGGGCTAGGGGACGATCAAACAATATGTCTAGCCTTTTCCCAACTATGTTGGGGTCGGCTTCCAGTCTAACCGGATGCAACTGAATACCAGTATTTTACATGGAGAGACTGCCTAATGACTTCCACAATCCAGTGACTGGGTAACACGATAGGACCTTGATAGGCCTGGATGTCGGACTTCTGACGACCCGTAACGACTGTCAAAGATCCACAAATGACAGCCGGGACCAACGGCTTAACGTGTTTGCCGAGTCACGGCGGGGTTTCGTTATATAAGGATGATACTTTCAGAAAATGAAGCTTTGGTTATTATGAGAGACAAATATATATTATTAGGAGTTACTCACCATTTATAGATATAAGATAACATAGCTTGACGTAATTCGTTACGCCGTTCTCAAAAAAGTTCTTATGTGAATCTTCTTCTTATCGTGTCGATGGCAAAAATAGTATTTAAATAAATATATTGACTTTTTAATAAATATTTTTTGAGTGGTTAATTTGAGGTCAGATTTTATTTGATTATTTTAACTTAAAAAAAATAAAATTTTATTACAATTGCTTCACTAATATATTTAAATATAAATAAATATATATTTATATTTTAAATTAGTTTGGCCCAAAATTCTGCAACGCTAATACCGTTCACTGACGCAGCCATTAGGTCCTCACGTGTGCATGTGACGGGGCATGCGGCGCAAGATGGGAGGTGAGCCATTGTCTGTGGGGAGACGCAGCATACACATCGGAGGTCTGTGCCATCTATGAACCCCCACTCGTGGAGGTTGTCCTTACGTGAATGAAGCACTATGACTAACATCTAACAGATAACATTTAAAAAAAAATACACATTTTATCGCATTAGTTTCATCATTTACAATTAAATTATAAGTAAGTAGATGGATATGGAAGATAGATTACGCACCACCATTTAATACTTCCCTATTACGTAACAATTCAATTAAAAGTTCTATATTACCTGCGGAAATCGCTGCTTAGGGTTCCGCTGGTTCTTGTAATCAAATGACTCCATATACAATTACTATGAGCATAGATATTTAGCAACGGTAATTAAAACTTCACGGGTAATTCGAAAGATCGTTTATCAAGAAGATAATAATAGATTGCCGAAGTTATTTCCTTTTTATTATAGGAGTTTTATACACAATGGTACATTCTATTTTCGTATTGTTTTTTTTATTTCCGAGTTTTTAATAGAAAGACCATTTTGAAATAGCAATTGACCACAAGGTAAGTACTTACTTCTATGTATTGGATTATGTAGGTAATAGACGTAATTATGCATGATAACATTTTTGTCTAGTACTATACAGGATGAAATTTAATTCATGGGCAAAATTTTAAAGAGTCATCGCACTCATCATTATGAACAACTTTTACTATGGGAAGAAAAAATCTGCTGTTGCAGTCAGCGTCCGCAACGTAGCGAATGTAGGAAACAGCAGATATTTTTTCGCGATTTCGAGGCGTTTTCACAGTAAATATTGGTCATAATGATGAGTACAATAATCGCTTAAAATATTGTCCATTAATTTAAATGCATCCTGTATAAGTACTCGATGTTACTGCTAATAGGTGCGACACTAATCACGTTCCATAAAGGGCTTATAAACAGGGCTTCCGATTTAAGTCGAAATATGATGGACCTAACAAGATTTGCAACACTTAACTAAAAAAAATCAAATCATTTTATCAAATAAACCGTCTAGAGGCAATTGCTAATTGTCAGGGGGACGTTCAGTCAGAAAGATCAAGGTTCTTGCCCTTGGAGAAAAACAGGCGAGAAACTCCTCGGTTCCACCCACGGTCACCCGTTTAAATCAAAATATTGGTTTAATTATTCATGTTTAAATTGTACACGTGAGAACGATGCAGAACGTTAAAAGCGTCCGTAATAAAAAGGAGAAAAAAAAAACAAATAAAAAAAATAAACCGTCGCAACTAAAAGATGACCCACTGAGCCGTGAGCAGTGCTAACCACTCAGCAAAACCAACAATCCAGCACATCAGCAATTCAGCAAGAAAGTTTGATTACCGGGAAACGCAAAATATTTGTGTCAAACGTCAAACCATTGCCAAATCTTATGTAGGTACTTTGTGTTGGAGTCATGCCATAAATCATCAGTAACTTTGTTACCCAACAACCTCAGTATTGGTTCACCCCTGTGATAATATCAGCTATCAATATGTTATCTTCAATCTCTGGTTCTGTGGGACTGTCGGATGTCAATATTGTAGAGTGTAGAGCCGGTTTACACTGTACGGGGGCAAGATGGTGTCCAGTCGAGCGATTCTGTAAAAATCTAACAAAAACTTCTTCTTTTCGTGTGGTTAGTGACTAACCTGGTGTCAGAGTTTTAATGCTGCCCATGGGCCTCTGGCTTAGCATCACATACTGTTGAGAAATATCTCTCAGGCATGCCGGTTTCCTCACGATGTTTTCCTTCACCGATTTTTAAGCGAGTGATAATTATACAATACCTACGCACATGAATCTGAAAACTCAGAGGTGCGTGACTTGGGTTCGAACTCGAGACCTAAGACTTGGCAGTCCGACGGTCATACCACTAGGCTATCACTGCTATACCAAAAACTAATGTGTAGTGAGAGTGAGCTGTTTTTCAACCAATGCTAGGGATTGACACTATTGACAGATCACTTTAAACTCACATCACCTACGTTTCACGGTGAGATTTTAACAGAATAGCGCTACAGGAAAATAAACTCTACGTCCCGAGGGTTTCAACCCCAAACGGTTCGGAATTATATATAACGAGGTAAAGGGGTCAAATGTACAGGGCCTCAAGCTACCTCAATCTGTCAAATTCTTTGATAGTTTTTCAACTTTATTACAAACGCATGAAGTTCATTTTCAATTGGTAACACTTAGGGACAGCTTTATGTGCTCGCGACTGTACTATGGTTATTTGATCGTATCCAGTGGGTCAGTAGCGTAAAGTAATGTACAGGGCCTCAAGCTACCTCAATCTGTCAAATTCTTTGATAGTTTTTCAACTTTATTACAAACACATAAAGTTCATTTTCAATTGGGAACACTTAAGGACAGCTTTATGTGCTCGCGACTGTACTATGGTTATTTGATCGTATCCAGTGGGTCAGTAGCGTAAAGTAATGTTGACATCTAAAACCAAAACATATTAACGCATTTTTATTTTTTGTGGAGCTGGGGTGAATGCAATGAACGATCATTCCACCCACCCCAGAGGAAGGCCAGCAAAGCCTTGATGTTCCTAACAATCTCACGGAAAAATAAAAAATGCGTCAATATGTTTTGGATTTATTTATTCATTTATTTTACTCTTCGTAGCCAAGACATGCCCACTAATGTGAAGTAATAGAGTCGTATTAGCTACCAATCGCCTACTTGTATTATAATGTTGACATCTATTAATTTATTTATAAACTAGTTGGTTTGCTACCATAAACTACTCCATTATCGAGCTATGTAATCGAATTGTTTATTAACTGACCTTTTTTTAAATACCAGGCAAGCCATTTAACTAAGTCAGTCTATGACATGGAATATCTAGATTATTATGCGATGACATTGTGATAGCTCTAAGTATAAGGAAAATAAACTGCGGCATCTCGAAGAGTACTTACTTTTTGTTTTTCATTTCGCTAATGCAATCGAATTTTTTGTTAATAATCTTATAATTAAACTAGATGCTACACGCTGCTTCCCCGCGCAGACCCTTATTCTTTTCTAAAATAAAAGCCTTAGTTACTAGTAATCCTTATAACATCAGCTATCGGTCAGTAAAAGTCCCGTCAAAATCGGTCCAGCCGTTTGAGATATTAGCGGGACAAACTGACAGACAGATATACGAAAATTAGGAAAATAGTTTTTTTGTTAATAATACCGTACCTATATTATACACATTCCAATGCTTTTAGTACAAAAGCTGCTATTTTGTCATTACAAACAGACACTTCATTTTTATTTATTTCTATGTTTAAATTGGGAACTTAGATAACGATGTCGTATACCTACAATAATTAATAAACACCAGTCTTACCTAGCTCAGCGGGATTGTTTGAAAGGGTTACTGCTACCCCGGAACATAAAAGGCTAAGGAAAGAACATGGCTGAGTTTTAGTCAGTCTCTATCTAGCTTCAGTTTTCTGACTGACCCTATGACAATTCAAAACTGCCTGTAATTGGTTTATTTGAAATAAATACTTTGAGTTTGAGTTTTAGTTTAGGAAGAGTCTGACACTCTCTTCCGCTCCACCCAGAGCGGGAGGGGTCATTTTATGCCCAAGCTTCGTAGTAAAGCTATGTGTAAAAAAAAAGTAGTTTCTCAAATTCAAGGAGCTGCAATAACGCATATTCTCCAAAGCTTTAACTTATCTTACAATTGACTATGAAATAAAAATGACCTTTCCCAAAAACGGTCATTTCATAACCCCCTACAGAAGAACAATACGTCAGTAATTTGCACTAACGAGGTAGTGACATGTAAATCGTCCCATACAAGTGAAAGTCCCAGCTGGTATATACTCATTCATCACACTGCAACAACCGTGTAGGAGTGTGGTGAGTACACAAAGAAGTTGGATGCAGAAGGCCTGTCGGTCGATTTTGTATATATCTCACCGTGACAACATAGGTGAAGCTGTGTTTCCACCTAGTACTAGGGATTGACATCTCACTTTAAGCTCACTTCAATTATGTATTCACAGTGAATTTTTTACAGAATAGCACTATTGACTTTGATATTGTCTGCGGGATTGTCTGAAAGGGTTACCGGAACATATAGAGCTAAGGAAGGAACATGGATGAGTTTTAGTCAGTAAGAACGACGAACGAACACCGAGTCACCATCAGTACCTCATGGAGGGTAAACCGCTGCAGCGTGTCATGGAAGTCAAAGATCTGGGTGTTAACTTTACCGCTGATTTGCAATTTAGGAAGCATATTGTTGCAGTTTGTAAAAAAGCATACCATAACCTTGGGTTTATGTTACGACAGGCGAATCAGTTTACTAATATGTGTGCTTTAAGGGCTTTGTACGAAGCACTAGTGAAGAGCCACCTGCAGTACAACGCAGCTATTTGGAGTCCTAGTGAAGCCAAATACAGTACCATGCTAGAGCGGATACAGAACAAATATATAAGGTTCATGTACAAAAAGTTTTATGGGGTATATCCGGGATACCCGCTGTTGTATCCTACCTTATTTCTGTTAGGCATGGTAGGTTATATGAAATTAGAAGTTAAGAGGGAACTTGCACTAGCGACATACTTATTCCATGTAATAAGAGGTAAAATCTGTAATCCAGATATCCTACAGACTATGAAACTATGTGTACCGAACGAGTACGTAAACAGACGTCGGAGGCCGCGACTGTTGGGGGTACCGAAAGCGCGCACCAATCTTCTCCAGCGTGCTCCTCTTACGCGAGCGCTGGGCACTCTCAACGCGGTAGCTCTAATCTTAGACTTGTTCTCTTGCACACTGAACGATTTTACTCTGGCGACCTCTAGAGTGTTAAGTTATCCAGATTTGGATCTGTAGTATCTGCATGTGTAGTAATGCCTAGTATTAAGATAATGTCCTAATAAGTTTGTAATGTACCACTCTATCACTTTAGGTTAGCCTGTAACGATAGTTGTGCTGTAAATAAATAAATAAATAAAAAGAATCTTGCATTCCCATCCAGAGCGGGAGGACTCATTTGATGATTTTCCACCCTCAAAAAAAGCACTATTGATGTAGCTAATCCGGCTCGAAGGACAACATTGAATCTCACTGTCCTGTTTCTAATGATGCAGCGAGCAGCGAGATAGTTGGTATTCGGTTAATTGAGAAAAATTATAGTATAATACTCGTGTTACAAGTATAATTAATTTAGCTAGAACCAGTTCGATTTTAGTAATAAGCAATTATTAGTGGAAATCACATTTGAAAACTCTGCAATCGATTTTATACCTTACTGAATGGAGTTGACCTTCTGTATCTCTTATCCGTAGTACATCAAACGTCCATTAAGCCGTCCATCTGTCCATCCACAGCATTAGATTCCATTATTCTGTAAACGGGTGTTGCAATACGGAACCGTTTACAATTGAGTTTCGGTTATATTTATGATGTTTGGGCAATTTTAGCTGCGTATTGTGTAAACGGATGCGTAATACGTTTGCGCTGTATTAGTCGCTTCTGTTTTCAGAACAATTATTCAATAAACTTTAAAAATTGAAGCAGCTGTTTGCGGAAATGAACGATTTTATTGTTAATCGTCAATCTCACCAAGGATAATAAAGATCTCGTGACAAATATTTTTTTTCTATTTCCATTCCGTTCTATTCAGAATTTATCTAGTGGATAGTTAGCAGTGGCTATCTGGTTAGTGTGGTACTGTAAGAACCCAACGGGCATCCTCACACTTGAGCACAGGAGTGCTCGATATAATTATATTACGGGACATCTTCTATAATATAAAAATAAATCCCTGAATCTGTTGCTAAGCGCAAATCTCGAGAGCAGCTGAACCGATTTCTCTAATTCTTTTTTTGTTATTATCCGTAGAAGGTTCTTACATACTACTACTTACATCAAAAAACAAGTAGGTAGTGTAGGTAGGGTATGTATCATAGTTAAGACAGGACAAGCTCTGTCGGGTCAGCTAGTAGCTATATAAAAACAATAAAATTACAAAACCATAATTTTTAGGATTTATTTAATTAACTAATAGACACTTCACATCACAGCCCTATCAGAATACCAGTGCTGCGGTATTTATTTATTTCCTAAATATCGCAGCATTATACTTAGATAGGAGCCTTTTCGGCCTTGCACTTTCTTTCTTGATTATCTTATTTTAATCATTGTTTATTTTTTTTTATATTCTGTTTTGTTTTTGTATTTCTTTTTCTGTGTATTTCCTTTGCGTGCCCTGAATAAAATATATTTATTTCTTTCGTTCTTGTTTACATCATCGCGCCTAGCAACCAAGTCTCAAGACGTGACTTTCAATATACTCTAATTATTTTGAATTTCGAATGCAGCCTGTTATAATTAACCAGCTAGGTTCAACATAAGGTTTCACCTTTGCTCTACAGTACTTCCTGGCCGCGCTACAGTCGCATTTTGATTCGGGGTTAATAATAATAAATGTACTTAATAAGTACATTATTGTACAATAATACAATGCGACTGTGGCGCCACCAGAAGGTAACACACGTCGTCAAGGACGAGCGTTTAAGGGACTGTCTTTTGAAATATATCACGTCAAAAAGTGCTTATTCACAGCTTCAAGGTCACAGCTCATTAGAGCCATCCGGCACCCAGCCCACAGCCCCTCGTCGCACGGCGTCCACTCGTTGTCGACTGGTGGTCCACGGGTGGACGCCGCGTTATCACCAATAAACGTCACGCGGTCAACCAGTGGTCGCAAGCATGGGAGCAGCGAGTTGTCACCGAGTGCTCCACCCACCGTCCGCGCGTGGAGGACTTAGGACCGAGGCAATCTGGTGACGCCACGAAGTTCTGCAATGAGCGCATACCCATAAAAGTCCATATAAAGAATAAAGGAGGCAGGGTGGTGCGGAGTGGGTGCCGGGTGGCTCTAATGAGCTGTGACCTTAATTCGAAAATAAATGTATACAACTTTTTTTATTTTGATTTCCAAGCCCTTCAAGTATTATTGTAGGTATCTAACACTGCATTGTTAATAATTATAACCCAATGCTGTGTTTATGATATTAATCCTTAAAACAGAATAGTTAAGATTGTATAAAAAATAATAAAGCGTGCATTGTTTTTATACCAAACGCTTCATTGCCTCAAATGAGGAATGTTACAAAATTACTTTTTTTTTAATAGCAGTGTGGAATGTAATTTGCTTTGTTTATAATCACCAGTTATATTCACTTAATTGTTGCGTCAAAGAGTGTATTAACAATCACAATGAACAAATGACTGCAGTTGTTCGCGTAGATGTGATTTTATTAGATAGAAAAAAGAAAGGAACATTTGATGTTCTATCTGACTTTAAAGTGTTGCCATAATAAATAAATACACATGTATATACAAAGAGTAAAATATATAAATTCGCATTTCATGTCCCGCTCAGATCTTTGAAATTACACAATGGATTTTGATGCGGTTTCCACCGTAAATTAAATCATTTATTCAGAATATTTGTGTGAAAAATATATAAACTTATGGCAAATAAATCTGGATGCTTTGAAATCTCGCCATTGATATTACGCATTGGTAAACAACTGATAATAATTAGCTGATGAGGTATACATTAATATTTTAAGTTAGAATTTTAAAGAAAAGGTATTTTTGTTTACTTTGAGAGCACAAACAAGCTTATTCTGACAGTGAAAAGAATCATAATCAAAAATCAAGTTAGACCCGTTAAACCGAACTACGCCCATAAAAAATGCGCTAAGATTGAATGAACGAGTATTTGAAAGTAAAAGCATGCGAGTTGACCCGCCATGCTGCCATGTTAACCGTTTATAATTATCGACGCCATTCATGACACAAACGATGCGCCAGCGCATCCCATTACTCTCACTTTCTGCATTGTACACACATTGCATTGACACAACATGAAGAGAATTGATTCTTCTTCTGTTACACACATTGTCTACTTCTCTTTTTATCTACTTTCCTATCGCAGGAATGCTGGAGTATCACCTTTGATAGTATTTTCTGTTCCTTTTTTCTTGTCACGTCTACCGACCCACACTCCGCACATCCACATCCCCAACAATAACGAAAAACCTTTTAACGGAATACAAGCCAATGGAGAATAAAAGGTGTCGTCTTGCTTTTCAAGGAATTTAAGCAAGTTTCTTAATTCCTTAACAACTGTTTCTCGTGTAGGAACTAAATCTCAAGTCAGAAATAAAAGATCGATTGTATATTAATCTTCATTATAATTAGCATAGCTAAAATATTCACGTTCTATTCGACGGTTCAATTTCTAAATTGCCGCCAAAAATCAAACTGTCAAAATAAAAGGTAATGGGTAGCAAAAGACTCAAACAGCCAGCATTATTTCTTACAATGGTCGCTTACTACTTTTGTGACGGGTATCTGTCAATGTCGCCAGACGAAAAATACAAGACTGTTTACGTGTCTATGACAGCTGACAGATACTCGTCACTGGTACAAATAATAACAATAATTGGTTAACCTACATCGCAAATACATTAATACTGTTAGTCATATACTCGTCTATACGGTCTGTGGTCTGTGCAGGCCTACCACGATTGTTTGCGGTGCGCTTTGTTTGCCTCCACTCCACGTCGTGACGGGCTTGCTCGTGAAAAAGCTGCACTTTCACGAATTGCGGTAGGGTTGCGAATCGTCTAGAGCTGTATCGGTTTGTAATCGATGTTAAGTCGTTCATTTATAAATTATTGTCCATGATCTACGATAGCCTTTTGTTTTTTTTTTTTTGAGGGTGGGAAATCATCAAATGACTCCTCCCACTCTGGGTATCAGACTTTTACTGACTAAAACCCATCTATGTATGTTCCGGAGTAGCAGTAACCCTTTCAGACAATCCCGTTTACCCGGCAAGCTTCGGCCCTAACGGGCCCCTTCAAACGCTGACATCTCTATGAGGCACGCGTGGAACACGTACGTGCCATCCAGCACGGGTCTGGTCCTGATCGGACGGTGAGCTACCCATTACTCACCGTCCGCAGGCCCGACTTAAACTGCCAATAGGTCCATCCACAGTTCGTCAGTTATGAACTGTGGATGGACCTATTACCGATACACCTTTGCTTTTAGGAGAAACTGGGCGTGTTATTATCATGATGATGTGGTTGTGTTATGTGATGTTCTACGATGATTTACAGCGTAGGTAAATAAGTACCTACCTAAAAAATAAAGGAAATTGTTTCTTTAAAGCTGGCCTTCGAACGCAAACCGGCATTATTCTTCTGATTTATATAATGTTTTAATGAATTTGAATGTTGTGATCCTATTACGACGGCAGCTATAATCTTTTAATTCTATTATCATTCCAATAATTGAATTAGTTTATTACCGATCACGATTCATTACTAAGTACAACTGTATAGAATCGATTTCTAAATCGATTAATTAACCGATTCAATTTCGGGTGAGTACTCGAGCAGCCCTATTCCATAACTAATTGCTACCTCAGTTGGTATTGTTCTTGTTATTATTTCGTTTTTACGCAACTACGATTACAATCGCGACTGTTTGCGCGGTTACACAATGATAGTCGCAAGTTGAGTTGCTACTTTTTTTTCGACCATGTGAATGAAGTTTCATTGATTCTATTATTACGTCTAACAACATACAGACGCAAGCACATCAAACTAACCGAAACTATCAAATATGCCCAGTTGAAAATAAACCTTATCTTTTTGTGATAAAGTAAAAAATCTATCAAAAAAAATTGACAGATTAGTGTCAATTGATGTGCAGGCCTCTGTACAATGGGCCTCATTACGTTTTTAACGCGTGTTTTAATGGCAATTTCAAAACGAATTTTCTCTTGTGTGAATTTTCTCGAGTAATTAGTCAGTAATTACTTATCTTAACATGACGAATGACTTTCGTTTTAAGCGAAGAAAAGTCGTTTAATAAACTCTCGGAAAATAATTTCAATGGGAGTTGGTCTTAATTAAGTAATTTTCTAATTGCAGAACGAAGAACAAGAAATGAAGACATAATAAAGATACATGTTCAAAATGGTTTTTATTCCAATTAAAATTTTAACAAAATACTTAGGTATGTCTTTGGACATATTATCCTTGGACATTTCACACAACGCCATATAGTCCCAAGCTAAGCAACCTAATGCTTGTGTTGTGGTAACGAGATGGCTGATAAACTACTTATGTTTTTTTGTAAATACATACTTATCTATATATATAAAAGAAAGACGGGTTTGTTCCCTTCGTTATAACTCGAGATCTGCTGGACCAATTGTCATGGTTTTTGTTTCGTTGGATTTGTCTCCACCCTGAATAGCAGAATACATTTTTTTTTTATTTTTTTTTTCGATCAGCTGCTGATTTTCCTCCTATAGGGTAGGTAGGTAGGTAGGTAGGTAGGTAGGTAGGGTAGGGTAGGGTAGGTAGGTAGGTAGGGTAGGTAGGTAGGGTAGGAAGGTAGGTAGGTAGGTAGGTAGGGTAGGTGGGTAGGGTAGGTAGGTAGGGTAGGTAGGTAGGTAGGGTAGGTAGGGTGGGTAGGTAGGTTAGGTAGGTAGGGTAGGTAGGTAGGGTAGGTAGGTAGGGTAGGTAGGTAGGGTAGGTAGGGTAGGTAGGGTAGGTAGGTAGGGTAGGTAGGTAGGGTAGGTAGGTAGGGTAGGTAGGTAGGTAGGTAGGTAGGTAGGGTAGGTAGGGTGGGTAGGTAGCGTAGGTAGGGTGGGTAGGTAGGGTAGGTAGGCAGGTAGGTAGGTAGGTAGGGTAGGTATCACAGTTAAGACAGGACAACGTCTGTCGGGTCAGCTAGTTATAGATATAAATACACCCAGACCCGGAACAAATATTTGTAGGTCGCACAAATATTTGTTGTTGTTTGTAAATAACAAACTCAACGTCAATAGAGCAACATCAGAGCTCACCTAAGTCCAACTTAACAACATACATACATAACATCATGCCTTTGTACATACATTCAGTCAAAAAAGTATCGGGAATGGATGATTTGTTTATGGTTCCAAATTCAAATTTTTGGTTTTTTTGTAGTTGTTAGATTGGCACAACTGTTTTCCATTTTGGCGCGGAGTTTGAGTTGCATCTGATATTTATATTAAATACAGTGCTGGTTTTAGTAATATCATATATAGTGTGTATTGCGAATTTCATAATGGACAAAAATATCGAACAAAGAGTTTGTCTTAAATTTTGCATCGCCAATGGAATTTCGTGTTCGGAGTCACTGAAAATGTTACAGAAGGCTTACGGTGAATCGACTTTATCAAAAACTCGTGCTTATGAGTGGTTCAAAGCGTTCAAAAGCGGTCGAGATGTGATGGAAGATTTGCCTCGCTCTGGTAGGCCGTCAACGTCTGCAACTGAAGTTAACATCGCAAAAGTGAAGAAAATAGTGACTGAAAATCCCCATTCAACTCTGAGAGAGATAGCCGCCGAACTTTCTGTAGGTATCTCACGAGTCGATCCGTACCATTTTAACTAATCATTTGGGTATGAAACATGTTGCTGCTCGGCTAGTCCCAAAAGATCTGAATTTTCTCCAAAAACTCAATCGTATGAAAGTCGCTGAGGACATGCTAGAACGAGTCAGTTCGGACCCAACATTCATGAAACGCATTGTTACTGGTGACGAGACGTGGGTTTACGAGTTTGACATGCAAACTAGTCAACAAGCTTCGGAGTGGCGCCTTCCAACTGAACCGAAACCGAAAAAGGAGAATTCGCGGCGAGAACTGAACTCAATTCCGGAAGCAGCGTTTAAAAAATTTTTTGATGAATGGATTATTCGTTGGCGCAATTGTATCGTTTCTAAAGGAGCATACTTTGAAGGTGATAAAATAAATTTGGATGAATAACAGACATTTTGTGTATTATTGATCTTTTCCCGGTACTTTCTTGACAGAGTAGTACATAACATTGCCGAAGGTTTAGGCAGAGGTGTATATAGTACACCCACATTTCGGCAGTTATGTTTGAGTCCCATATAATAGGAAGCGAGGGTATTGCCATTAACCAGGCACAAATTCAACCCATAAGATTTTTTTTTTCATATTTCAGAGTTGGTCCCATGGACAAAGTTGTTGATTTCCTTATCCTTCTACGGAAACCCCAATAATACTTTTCCCAACCGGGGCATCAAACCCAGGACCTCTTAGCAGTAGCGATTGCGACCACTAGAACAACTGCCACTTAAAACATTTATAATCTGTTTCAAGAAAAACCTAGGTATACAGTGTGTTAGGTTAAACGAGGGTACTTTCAGGGGGTACTATACTCATGAAAATGAACAACTTTGACTATGGACCTATACCTGAAATCATGAAAAAAATTCGCATAATTCGTCTAAATGTATGGAGGAGCTGATATTTTTGTTTCATATTTCAGAGTTGGTCCCATGGACAAAGTTGTTGATTTTCATGAGTACTATACAACCTGAACGTATGTCCCTCGTTTAACCTAACACACTGTATATGACTATAAACGACGCCCTTCACTGGTAAGGCCTGTACACCTACCAGCTGTTATTTAAACTTGTCTTATTAAAATATGACTCAACAACTATTATCCGTTAACCACACTAATTAGACCTCTTTATCCTATTATTAGAATATTCGCAATATACATAATCTTGTCACCAAATCTGAGTTTGAGAAGGTCTTTGTAAACTGGTGGATCTATAATGACATTGTGAGACACCGGAATTGTATGCGCAAGTGCAACCGTGCAAGTGCCATTTAATATCCTTAGGTTCGTATGCAACAATAGTGCCAATTTTAGACTTCCCATTCATGTGTTTATTTGTGTAGTGTAATCTGAAGCTCGTGGCTATGTAATAACAGCCACACGGATCGATCCATCAGGTTAAGCTACGCTTGCCGGGGTTGGTCCGTGGATGTGTGACCATCTTTACATATCGAGTCTCCTCCGTGCCTCGGAAAGCACGTTAAGCCGTGGGTCCGGTCTGTCATTCGTGGATCTTTGATAGTCGTTACGGGTAGTCAGAAGCCAGAAAATCTGACAGCCAGTCTTTCCGAAGGGTATCGTATTACCCAGTTACTGGGTTGTGGAAGTCAGGTAGGCAGTCGCTCCATGCAAAATACTGGTATTCAGCTGCATCTGGTTAGACTGGAAGCCGACCCCAACATAGTGGGGAAAAGGCTAGGCAAATTGATTGAATCTGAAAAGACATGGAAGTAATTGTAGTAAGTAGTAATCTATATTATTTATTTTTCTACATTTAACTTACCTAGTCGTTGCAAAGGAAATTGGCTTGTAGAGAGATTCAAATTAAACAGTAAAGACTATCATTTACATCATCTAACATTGTCTGCTAACGCTTCAATCATATTATTATTATTTCATTTATTACTTGTGGGCCGATATAAAACTGCTTAAATAAATCATGAAGATTGTCTTTGTGCAAACGAAAAGTCCTGATACCTACAAATCTAAAGATCCCGCAGACGTGCGTGCCACGACTGTCCGACGCGATTTTAGTAGAACAAATTCTATGAAGTTTCCATAGCAATTGTTCTTCTACAGTCCCGCCGCGTCGCGCTATCGCGGTAATACCTGTCTGCGGGACCCTATATTCTGAAAGGATACTTTTGTCCGATAATAACTGGCAGTATATGTTTTTATAGCATAATACGATACGACACCTTAAAATGTTCAAAATCTTACTTCAAACGATTCCAAAATTGGAATTAAATTTAAATACTTACCTATAAAAGTTAAAGAAAGTTCTAAATTCGAACATTTTCCAAACAGACCTATCGTGTTCTGTCGTTATCATAACCAAAACTGGTTCACAACCAACAACCAACCCTAGTGACCCACAAACAAAAATTATCATTATTTACCTCTAGGAAGTACAAATAGAAAACTAGATAAACCTTTTTAAATGTCAGTATTATCTAACTATGTTGTATCATTTAGTTCATTTACTGATGTTTGTATGTTAACTGCCATAATTTCATGGTTGTTAAGATTTGTAATTAGTTTCGTTACTGTATCTAATTCCGTGGTATTTGTACATTTATATTGTATATGACCCGATTAGTTACTGCAGCAGACTTTCCCTTGGAGCTGATGCTTCATTGGGCTCCGACACGCTTGGCATGGCTCCTTGAGCGTGTAATAGATGACTGATTTACATAAAATGTATAGTAATGTGTCTTTGTTTGTGTTTTAGATGCTATTGATAGCATGTATATATTTTTTTGTTCTAAATAATTATTTGCATCGTTGCTTCTCTAGGTCCTAGACACATTAGTTATGCGATACGAATTCCAATGAAGAATTGTACCGTCCAAGTTAAAAAAAGTTAACGAAGAAAGCAAAAGAATAAAATAATACGCCTGTATTTCAAAGGAGTTTTTTATGTTGCATCCTCCTTACATGAAAATATTTACGCAATTCGTCATTCAAATTGTCTTTTGTTTTTTTTTATAGCCAGCCAGACTTCCGTCCGAAGTCCCGCCAAACTGGAAACAAATTACATCACTTGAAGCAAATAAAAATTGCATGACGCATACATACTCCTTATGTAGCTCCTGGGCTATAAATGGGTTTGTGTGCTCGTTTTAACAGCTAAGATGCACCTACACAGGGATTGATAAATGGTAAAAACGTTTCCGCGTAGATATCGTCGGTAAGTTTTTTTTTTAATCCCACACAAACTTCCGAAATATATGTAATCTTCATGGACATTATAATTTTGTTGTAGTATAAATCTTTCAGATGTCGGATCTTGCAGGTATACAGGGATTTCAAAAAAACACAACTAGAAAACACCGAACGAAAATAATAAATAGCACTGGCCTGCTTTTTGGTCAAAGAATCGAATTTTATGACCTCCTTTGATATTCCTCCCGTTTTTTATACTTGTACTTTTTTATTATTATTCATATTTTAAGTCTTTTAAGGTATATAAATGTTTTGTGCATAAATAATAAATTAAATAGAGTTCGCGAAGGTTAACACAATATACAACTTTAAACAAAAATTTCTAAGTATATGATAATACCACAGAAATACTTCTTTATTATATCTATGGATAATACATATACTTAGATATAAGTACAAGTATACTAAAAGAAAAAAAGGGAAGAGCTCATTGGGCATTAAAAAAATCAAGCGCATGTCATACGCATGCGGAAGAAAATCTAGCTCAAAGCGCCAAAAAAAAATATACCAAAAGTCTGGCAGCGTTGAATATACCAAAAATATACCAATATAAAAATAAAATAAAATATAAAAATAAAAATCTTTATTTTGAGGATGGGAAATCATTAAATGACAGGGATAATTTGATGATTACTTCGGAAGGGAGTTTCAGACTCCAACTAACAAAAACCCATCCATGTTCCTTACTTAACCCTTTATGTTCCGGGGTAGCGGTAACCCTCGGACAATCCCGCTGACCCGGCTGGCTTGCCAACTGATATCCTAATGTAATTTGATAAAACCGACACTCTAGCTATTTAAATATAGCCAAAATTAGCTATGAGAACAACGAACAACAAAAATCACATTCACAGAAGTCCTAATTAAAAAATTTCCAAGAATATCAAAACGACGTTCATTATTATGAACCATTCTCGAATCTCACTAAAAAAGTCATCAATCCGTTCCTGAAATCGCATCGTATTCCTGTAATGAGTAATCAGGAGACGCCAGTTCACACATCGACTGTCGCAGAGATTAATTTACGTCTACCCCGACCCCTTGAGTCACTGCCTTGAACATATTCTTTCTTAAATTGGGCTGGTTGAGCCGTGACTCAAATTATAAGTCATTGTTTGTTCCGTCTCACTGGCTTTCTGCATGATGTAATTGGATGAACGGGAATGCGTATTTTTAACGTTTACGGTGGTTGATTTCAGCTGATAGACAAACAATATTTTTTTATAGATCTCGATAAATAGACATCATATTTTGCTGTATGTACAGAGGCCAGCACATTAAGTTACCACAATCTGTCAAATTTCTTTGATAGTATTTCAACTTTATTGCAAAGACATAAGGTCCTTTTTTAATTGAGAAAATTTGACAGTTAGGGATAGCTTGATGTGCTGGCGTCTGTACATTATCATATTAAGCCTATAACTTTCCCACTGCTGGGACACAGGCCTACTCTCGATGGCAGGAAATAAGCCTTAATCCACCACCCAATGTGGGTTGGTAGATGTCACATATCTTCGAAATTTAGGTTCTTGGACATACCGGTTTCTTCAAGATGTTTTCCTTCACCTTTTTGAGAGCAGTGGTAAAGAAATAATAATAATAATAATAATAATAATTTATTTCAGCTAATAAGAATATAGTACATTACAAATAAAAACATATCATAGATGAGCTTATTAATAACAGAAATTCGACAAGACATCTGTGTCTGAACTAGATAAATAAATATCTGTATCTCAGACAACAGCGCTCTTCCCTAAAAATATACATTTAAAAACATTCAAGTTCAAAATTGCTTTACATTGTAATGTTTCTTAAATCAACTAGTAAAAAATAAAATAAAATAAAGTGAAGTGAAGTGGGGACCTCCGTTTGTGTCGAATGGATTAGGTGAGTGAGTGTGTGTAGGAGGGTGAGTATGTAAACTTAGCGAGGTACAATTAAGAGGTTTTCAGCTTCGTCATATGTCAGCTTACGAATGTACTCAAACACTTCATACTTACAACTTCTGCTATTTAAGGAAAATATGTCGAGAATTCTATCCATCCTGCTATAAAGGTAAGGACCCAAGAAGCAGAAATACCTATTAACGAATGGGTGTTTAAACATGGATCTGTCGGTAATGGATATAGGTTTTCGTCGCCTGGAGGGTACAACTGTTTTTTCAAAATTCACTCTCGTATGCTGCATCAAGACTATGTGCAGTATGAACAATTGGCGGACAGAGAGGACCTCACAGTCCTGGTACAGCTGATAAGTTGGGAATAAGTACGGGCGGAAAGTGCTTACTTTTAGAATAGCTCTTTGGGCTACTTCAAGTGGCTTTAGTATGGTTTTTGGTGCACCACCCCAGACAGAAATGCAGTATGACAAAATTGATTGACCAAGTGCAAGATATACCTGCTTCATTAGTTTGGGGTCTGCAACATGTCTGAGTTTTTTGAAAACATATATAAGTTTTCTTAGTCTATTAGCGAGTAATTCTATATGGGGTTTAAAGGAGAGATTGTTATCTATTGTTATTCCCAAATATTTTATGAACTTGGTCCTGACCAGAGCTGGACATTGGCAGATTCCACTGTTGCAGCAGTTGTGAGCAATTAAAGAGAGTAATGCAGGAGGTGAGCTAGAGTTACGCATTGAGAATGTTATGTACTGCGTTTTATCAGCGTTAAGTGTCAGCATGTTACTCCCCAGCCAGTGGCACACAGTATCAAAACCACGTTGAGCATCCTCATAGACCCGTTCCCACGTATCAGCCGCGAAAAGAAGAACCGTGTCATCTGCATAAGCAATTAACTTTCCTCCTACAGAAGTAAGTCCACAGAGTTCATTTAAGTACACAAGAAAGAGACTGGGTCCCAAGATACTGCCCTGTGGTACACCAAAAGAGACAGGTAAGTCACTGCTAATAAGTTTATCAATTTTCACACATTGACAACGATCCGAGAGGTAATCTTCAAACAATTTTAGTTGTTTACCTCTTACACCCAACCTTTCTAATTTACTGAGAAGGAATGGAACAGAGACCGTGTCAAAGGCCTTTGCTAGGTCCAAAAATATCCCAATAGTTTTTTTACCGGAATCAATATTTCTAACCACGTAATCTACTAGCTCGTGGACAGCATCACAAGTTGACTTGCCTGTTCTGAAACCAAACTGATTGTTTGAGAGAAGGTTATTCGTTTCCAGGTACTTGACCAATCTGCTGTTGATGATGCGTTCCAAGAGCTTAGCTTATAATGTATACTAAGTAAAGCATCCGTTGGGGTTCAAACCTACGACCTAAACTCTTAAGTCACGGCCGTTACCACCAGGCCACCATTTCTGTACCATCCGCACCTATGCCGAAATTGGGCGAACGCCTGCCTTACGATTGGATGCAAATTAAGTTCACTATTCATCGCGAAAATGAGCAAAAAAAAACTTCTTTACAAAAAATAAAACCGACTTCCAAAACAAACACTACAAAGTGACAAATAATTTTGATTTCGGAAGTCGGTGTCTTCGGTTTTGTAGTTTTAATTTTTTGCCACCGACTTCCGAAATCAAAATTATTTGTCACTTTGTAGTGTTTGTTTTGGAAGTCGGTTTTATTTTTTGTAAAAAAGTTTTTATTTTTCACTTTTTAGTTGTGGTACCTACCTAGACAACCCCCCCCTCCCCCCCAAAATTTTAATACCACTACCTGGTATGTAAATTACAGTGACAGGAACTTATTAGAACATCGTCCACATATATTAAGTAGGTTATTTTTGTTGATTTTTCAAAAACCGCTTATTCGATTTCGATAAAATTTTTATGGGACTATTTGGGAAGTATACCCTTTCCAACAAAAAAAGAATTTTTCAAATCGGTTGGCAAGCAACGGAGTTATGCGCGAACAAACATAAAAAAAAAAAAAATACAAACATCCGAATTGAGAACCTCCTCCTTTTTGAAGTCGGTTAAAAATACCCGTTGTTGCTACAAAAGCACTCACACACACAGTTGAAAAGATTCACAACTTACATTACTAGCTGCTCCCGCACGGTTTCACCCGCTGCTCGTCTCCTATTGATCGTAGCGTGATGTTAATTTTTTGACGTTTTTCAATTCGGACCAGTAGTTCCAGAGATTAGCGCGTTCAAACAAACAAACTCTTCAGCTTTATAATACACTAGCTTCCGCCCGCGGCTTCGCCCGCAAAATATGTCGACAAATTATACACATAAACCTTCCTCTTGAATCACTCTACCTATTACAAAAAACCGCATCAAAATCCGTTGCGTAATTTTAAAGATTTAAGCATACAGACAAACAAACAGACAAAAATAGCGACTTTGTTTTATACTATGTAGTGAAGTATTAGTATAGATTTTGCCGCTTCAAGCACCATCAAAACGTTTATTCACAAAGAACATTAGTATGGAATAAGAATCGAGATCATTCTCCTAATAAATCGCAGCTTTATTGCAATTAATCGTAGCTATTTTAAGACAATTAAAATGGCTGCATCTGATTGCATCAGCAGTTAGTCCATCGTTATACGGTATTTGTGCAAGTAGGTAAGTTACTTCGTTCCATTGCAATTAAGTTTATGTATATGAATTTAATTAGAATTGCGATGTGAGATTCGGTTGTTACGTTCTTATTTCTTTAATTAATATAGGTATTTACTGATACGATGGCCAGCGGGATTGTCCGAAAAATTTACTTAATGATTGTTCTTCCTTCCATACTGTCCTATAGTGGCACGGGTTAAGGAAGGAACATGGATGGGTTAAAGTCAGTAAGAGTCTTTCACTCCCCTCCGCTTCATCCAGAGCAGGAGGGGTTATTTGTTGATTTGCCACACTTAAAAAAGGACTCTTCTCTCCACATCGGTGCTGTGACAAACTTGACCAGCCCACCAGCCTCTCTCAAGTGAGAAGAACTTGCAATTGTAATTAAGGTTAATTACATCACTATGCAAAGACTTTACTGAACCCCTTAGGTGGCCATCTTTAACACTACGACTGCCCTCGTCGAAGCAGCATCACGAACAAAATGGAAGCCTGCCTCAACATTGTTTACCAAACCTCGGTTCATCGAACACCATTTCGAAACCTCACTAACCTTGACTTATATTAAACCTACATATTTTGAAACAGCCAAGCGTTAACTACATAACCTACTTAAACTACCGTTAGACGTATTAAACCATTACAGAAACACCAGACATTAATCTGTAATGAGTTTGATGCGGCGTGAAAGCTGGGGGTCCACCACTTCTGACAGCACAGTGGGAAAGAGATGGAGCTATACGACCTGTATAGCTCTGTCTCATTCTCACACTGAAGTAATATTTCAATAATGCTTTTATAGGAGGTGGTGGGTCAGTCACTGCTCTACCATAATCTTACTTAACAATTTATGTGTTGAGTAGAGGTATCTTTATAATTCCTTATTGCTTTAACAGTTTTACTTATTAACTTCGAATGATGCGCGTGGGCACACAATCATCGCTACAATTAAAGTTCAGGGACATTGATAAAATAACCACGGATTTGTGATTGTAGTGTGACTGTTTTTATTATTACTTAGCAAAGATAATGGTGTTTATTTATTGTTATATTTGTTTAATAAAGGTCGACATAGGCGGATTTAATGCTTTAGGTGTTCCCACCGGTCAACCAAAGGTGGTGTAGTTTAGATGGTAGGTACTTTGGTTAAAAGGTGCTTTAGGAACAAGGATACGATGATCTTCTCCAAAAATCATCTCTAGGAAAACATCGTGAGGAAACCGGCATGCCTATTTTATTTTTTTGAGGGTGGGAAATCATCCAATGACTTTTCCCGCTCTGGGTGGAGCGGAAGGGAGTGTCAGACTTTTACTGACTAAAACCTATCTATTTTCCTTCTTTAGCCCTTTATGTATTGGGTTAGCGGGTATCTTTTTATACCCTGGCTATCTTGTAGATACCTCCACCGGCATGCCTGAAATATATTTCTGAATAGTATGTGAAGCTAAGTCAGAGGCCCATAAGCAGCATAAAACTCTGACAATAGGTAAGTGATTAACCACACAAAGATGAAGACGATTCCTTCTTCACAGCTTACTGGTCTTTCAGATATCCCATCCCTCATGGAAATCTCAGTACCTACACGCGGTGAAGCGCTGCGTGGTCTCCTGTTGCGGAATGCCTTCCCGATCGAACCCTTTTTGCAATAAACTTTTGGGAATTCCCGTGGTTTCATGGGGTTGCAACTCTGCCTACATGCAATTATATGATCTGCCCACAGTCACACAGCTTGAGTATTGCTTCCTTACTCTATTTCTTACCAACCAGCAATCCATATTTCCAACGAGCTTATGCCATTTCCAGGGTCTTCGCCCGCGTGGTTGCTGGAAATTATCCCAAGGGTACCAAATTTTTTCTGGGATTAAAAGTATCCACGTTATAAACAACCAAACATCTAGATCCGTTCAGCCGTTTCAGCGTGAAGAAGTTACAGACATACAAACACACACTCACAAACTTTAGCCTTTATAATTATTAGTGTGATTCTATTTTCAAAGTGTTATAGAACCAATTAATATGTCATCGACCTATCATAAGATAAATATCCAAAGTAAATAATAGAATCAAACATCCGTTTCCGAGTAGCGTTCCACTCAACATAAAATAATATTACGACGTGTGATATAAAATTTATTATATTTTCTCATAACAGATTGATGGGAGCAAGCTTTTCAAAGCCGTGAATGTCTTCTTTATAGTATTTATATCTATGAACTTTAAAAGAACAGGCGAGTTAATGGAATTCACTTGACGTGCGGTCCTTCCAAAGGACAGGAATAGACAACGCCTTGTGGGGATGTGTTGTGGGAGTGTAAGATGTCTTAGAACAAGGATTTAACCCCTAAAATGTCGCATGAGCCCCATAGGTTCATAAAAAAGTTTATTTCGAAACGACAATAAATATAACCGTATAGATCGTTCAGCTCTTATAAGCAAACGGCTTCTAATGGGTTAATTAAGGATTTGAAACTAGACAATTTTGTTCTCATAAAAGCTTTTTTTTTAAAGGTTGAAAATCATGAAATGCAGGGATAATTTGATGATTACTGGTGGAGGGGAAGGAAGTGTCAGACTCTTACAGACTAAAACCCATCCATGTTCCTTCCTTAGCCCTTAGTGTTCCGGGGCAGCGGTAACCCTTTCGGACAATCCCGCTGAAGTTACTGGGTAATGCGATGCCCCTGTAGCAAGGAAGCCAAATATCTAGCATCAGCAATAAGGCAGGTCATTATTTCCTAAGCCACGTATAATTAAAAAAATATATATTTAAGCAATGCTATGTTTGTTACGCGCGATAAATGTGAGAATTTTATACTTTTGTCTTTTTTAAACAATAAGCCAGTGCAATCAATTACGTAACTATGCAAATTGGGTATACTTATTTAAGTTTATGTAGTTATTTTATGGAGAATATTGTAATTTTGAAACTGAATAGAGCTTTAATTATGACCTATGCGAATTTTGTAACGGCAAAGTTTGCATAATCTGTGTAAAAGATTTCACCGTTCGTTCATGATTTGTAACTGTATTTAAGAACAATTTGGTGGGGTCTATGAATGTAAATAATATGAATTTGTTGTTTCCTAAGCATGAATTTTCCTAAAAAATATTAAATAGATGTATGGTTGAAAATGTTGAATATTCTCTATTGCATTAATGTCATACACTACAACTACACCACAACAAAACGTATAATTGACTATTTGAATCGGTCAAAAAATCACATAGATAAAAGACCTCACATTTTTTTTAATATACACAGTTCCTACACACTAAATTTTAAGAGTCTGGTTCAAAAGATACAGGCCTGTGACAAACAGACGGACGGCGGGTGGAGCCTTAGTAAAAGGGGCCCTCCAACTTTAAAACTTACATTCTCCATTAACCAACATTTCTCATTCCTCAAATCTGGGCATCTCCAGCCTTTGAGTATGGAATATAACACATTAAACCTAAAAACACTTGTAGGTAGGTAGGTAAGTAGGTATGTATGTATGTCACGAGAAGGTACCGTATTGTTTATACCGAAGACCCGTAGATGTATTGAAAAATTAATTTAGTGACCGAATCTCCTTGGGTCATCCTCTATTGTGTTACTTTAGCCTGAGAAAAATAACTGTTTTGTCTTGACATGTTACAAACTTGATGATAGACAACGGTTGACCGACTAGTGATGGCAAAAAAACGATACATAGCCAAAAAAATATACACGGCATAGACATATAGACATGACCAAAATTTATGTCGTTTGACAATGTTTTTTTTTGCTGTTATGGGGACTTACGATATTTTTAGGGTCTCACAGATTTGAACTCTTATTATTGTTCAATAGGTACCGTCTTTATGACAATAATTATCATCTTTTATTTCATTTAGATACATCTATTAAGTGCATTTTAAATAATTATTTTTATTAAAAAAAATTGAGATGTGTCAAGGGACACCCGGATTGAACGAAGTTCCTTTCCATTAATAAGCGAAGGAATTGTAATAAAAATGTATTTCTTTTAAGTTATAATAATTAATAATCAAAAAAAAATCTGATCTAAAATTACCAATCAAAAAATATTGTTTACAAAGACATCATATTTTACTCCAAAAAAAGGGTCGTTACAACTTATGATCTTAATTTCCGTCTAGCCCCCTTTCGCAACGCGCGATAAGGAAATTCGTTCCAAAAAAAAATATATATAAAAAATTGTAGTAGCCCACCGGTATCGGGACCATGGTCCAAGCTTTCGGTGGTCAGGGCTCCTGCCTAAGAGAGGCACCTCCTAACTATACGCGCCGTGTCCAAGAGTACCGCTTTCTGGTTCAAACCCTTGATCCAACTGCCTAACGAGAGCCTCTTCAGATGCTGGTCGAGGCTCTTGTCTATTATACCATTGGCTGTCACGACTATCGGCACAATGATTGACAATAATTATTATTATGAAACGCATTATTAGAAAAAAAAAATATTTTTCTTTTTCTTCAAAAGTTGGACGAAGCCATAATTTTGAATACGCTAGTCAGTGACAAACTGATAAGTTAATAAATGAGATGATAATCATTAATTAATGGTTACATGATAGAAAACATTGACATATGTCCTACTAATTTGCCTCCACCTATTAACTTATCTCTTCTTAATTGGTCGTAATACACTAATTGTGTGATAAAATGATTATTTAAGTCATTTCTAAAAATAAAAGATTCACAATCATCTTTATCAGTTAGATAAAGTGCTATCGTTGTCTTAGATTAACAATACAATAACCAACAATTTATTGCAATTTCATGAAAAGATAATTATATTCCTTGTAGACATAATATTATGTTTTCCTTTAGATTAAGTACTTAGGTGGTAATAAAGTTAGCCGATTAAAAAAATCTGCAGTTCCATACATTTTTATTGTTATTTTGTATGAAGCCTATAGTTTTAAAATAACATGGTAAATCTCTCAAAATTGTATGAACAAACTTACGTTTGCAGTGGGAATGTATGGGAGAAGTTGTTTTCTACTACAATGATAAATTTGTTCTTGGGATAAAAAATATGGTAGATAAAAACATAACCATACGGAACCCTCGCCAAGCGAGTTCAACTAGCACCGGTTTTTTTTTAACAACAGACCAAAAATGTCTATGATAAGGGCTCTATAATCTGGTACGAATTTATGGTTATGCCCTTAGTTCGTATTTTCTGTTCCTTTCTTCTTGTCTGTTTATATGTGTGTGCAAAAATGGTTAAAAAAAAATACGATGCCCTTTACATCCTGTATATGTACGCAATAACAAGATAAAGCAGTACCTGCATATGTATTACAATTGCCAAAGTAATGCAAGCAATGACTCAGTCCAATTAGATTAGATGATCACTGATAGCTAATTATATGGAAATTAGTCAGCCGTAGTGCACGTGTCGGTTCGGATTATATTATGCAAACAAATCACTAAGCTGTAGGCAGATATGGATCATAGCAAGACTGGTCGACTCAGGCTTTAGTACACTAGGAGAAGATCGTTGATTCGTAGTCTTATTCTGTACAATCTCACCGTGAAAACGAAGGTGAAGTGAGTTTAAAGTGAGCTGTCAATTGCTAGAATTAAGTCGAACGACATCTCACGTCACTCACTCCAACCAAGTCATCACGGTGAGACTTTTACAGAATCGACCGGAAGTATCATCATCATTCTCCTGCCCTTATCCCAATTTATTTGGGGTCGGCGCAACATGTCTTCTTCTTCCATACTTCTCTATTAGTCGTCATCTCTATAGTCACTCCCTTTCTAGCCATATCATCTTTCACACAATCCATCCATCGTTTCTTTGGTCGCCCTCTACTTGTATAGCCATCCACATTCATACTCACAACTTTCCTGACAACATTTTCCTCATTCCTCCGCATAACATGCCCATACCATGACAACCGATTTCCACACAACTTTTCGGTCACCGGTGTCACTTTCAGACTTCCTCTTATATACTCATTACGTATTCTATCCATTCGCGTAACAAGTAACAACAACAACAACAATCGACCGGAAGTAGTCATTCTAAAAAGGCGAAAGTTTGTGAGTTTGTGTGTTTGTATGTTTGTTAATTCTTCACGCTCGAACAGCTGAATGGGTCTGGGATAAAATTTGGCACAGAGATAGATCCGATCTGGGATTTAGACCTGGGTCTAGACAGTCACATTTTCATTAGCGATTACGAAATTAGATAAATCCGAATTGTATGGAATTGGCATAAACTTTCGAAATGTCACGTGATCAATCGTTTTTGATCGTTAAGTGCTAGGCAATGTCTAATTGTATAACGAAACGAAGACGAAATCGATCATTCGATCATAAATGCGTTGACAAGAGACGTTCTTACGACAATCCGAATCGCTGAGATAACGAATTGTTCGATCAACAACTAGATGACAAGTTATATCGATTTTCGAAATCGAATCGACACGCAGCTATTGACACTTGTCTAGGCCCCCTTGGACTTTGGATACTTTTTTGTCTCGGTAGTACGTTCCGACATCCACGCGAGCGAAGCCGCTAGCAGAAGCTAGTATATACGAAGTACCCTCAAGACTATAAAATGGAAGAAGAGCTCATAGGCCATCGAAAATTTCGTCCGAGTCGCTTTCAGTGGAAAATGTGCCCATAAGGCTGGCTGCGATACCACGTTAGGTAGCATTGCTGATTCTTTGACATAGGAATTGGCAACCAACCGCTGTGTGATATTCTGATACTGTACTTGGTGAAGATCGTAGATCTGTGGACATTCTGGAGGAGGATGATGCTAATTAGCAAATCACTATACGTCTATTGAGTATAACAGAAGCAGTAATTAATTAACTATTAAAACATACGAATAGATAACTAGGTTTTACTTTTTAAGAAGTGTAATTAGGACTGCTAATGAAATACTAACACATCGTGGTCGTAATTTAATTTATAATAATTAATAATCTTTATTCGCAGAAAAAGTTGTCCATTTTTTCACCAATATGCCTAATCCACAATTATCAAAATCATCAAATGACCCCTCCCGCTCTGGGTGGAGCGAAATGAGTGTCCGACTCTTACTGACTAAAACCCATCCATGTTCCTTCCTTAGTCCTTTATGTTCCGGGGTAGCGGTAACCTGACGGGCCCCTTCACATAACGCCGATCACCTTGACTTACAAAGAAGTATTTAAATGATTCCATGTTAGAATGTACGCGCTTAATACATGATTCACAAAGAAAAGAAAAAAAACAGAAGATTTTTCTTAATTCAACATAAACAGAAACTTCAGGTATTTTGCTAGTAAACAAAGGGCAAGGACAGTAGGACTTAATAATGCTTATGTCTTGTGATAACAGTCACTTATAAGTATTACTTGTACCTTCAAGTAATACTTATAAGTGACTCAAGTGATCAAAGCCGTATAAGTACGCACAGCAATCAGATAAGTATCTGTTGTTGTTCGCTAAGTAATACCGATAGATTATACTCATGTATACATGAATTACCAATTAATAGATCGCTAATAGTCTATAATGCGCATATTATCATGCCATAGACTCATAAACCAGCTGGGTTTTGTCAATTTGGTCCATTAATTATACAATATTACGCCCCTGACGCAATGGTCACGACTTTAAATATTTGTTTGTTAAAGCTATTGAGCGACTTACAATTAATAAGATAACCGTTATGGAACAATGTGTTGATATTGTTAAATAATCCCTTTATAAATTTTACTGCTAGCATTTTAATATATATAAAAATGTGTAGAAGATGGCCAATTATAAGTTTACACTAACGATTAATGTGAGTGTGAAAAAATATGAATGGTAAAAACCAATTATTCAAACTTTTACTGCTGATAATTCCCATGAGTTCCCCGTGGATTACGCTAATGTCTGTCACGCCCAGTTGGGGGTGGAACCACGTGGGACAATGTCATACATTTATTCATTGACATGCATTTAATGTGTATGACATTGCTGGCTTGATGTGAAAGTTGAGGATGTTTTTAATCAATCGCGCTGCACTTTGAAACAGCTGAATATATTTAGATGGATGTGAGGCAAGCCTTAAACCATAAATTATAATGGCTAAATATTAAGGAATTGCGCCATGTTTTTCACCGGGGTTAATATTGAAGAATGCACAATTATTGAAAAAAAGTTTGACTGAGTTTTATTTCTTCTTGCATCTTCTTTTTCTTCTTCTTTTCATGAGTTAGTGATGCACATGCTGTTGAGAAATATCTCTCAGACATGCTGGTTTCCCCCCGACGTTTTCCTTCACCGATTTTTAAGCAAGTGATAATTATACAATACGCACATGAATCCGTAAAATCAGAGGTGTCGCTTGCCTTGGGTTAGAACTCGAGACCTATGACTTAGCAGACCGACGGTCACACCACTAGGCTATCACTGCTGTATTATTGCACCTGAAGGGTAAGTATTGCGCAGGTCTTGCTCACATAAAAACATAGAAAATTTTGGGCCCTCAATCAAAACAATCTGCCTAGCCTTTTCACAACTATATTGGGGTTGGTTTCCAGTCTAACCGGATGCAGCTGAATACCAGTATTTTACATGGAGCGACTGGTTATCTGACCTCCACAACCCAGTAACTGGGTAATACGATACCCCTAGGCAAGACTGGCTGTCAGATTCTCTGGCTTCTGACGACCCGTAACGGCTGTTAGCTTTCCGAAGCACAGAGGAGTCTCGGTATGTAAAGATGGTCTCCCATCCACGGCCAACCCCAGCAAGCGTAGCTTAACCTAATGGATCGACCTGTGCGGCTGTTATTACTTAGCCACGAGCTCCTCCACGAGATGACTATTAATATATTAATGACCCATATGACTCAAGGATCTCTTAAATAATGGATGCTCAGTCAAAAGCTCATTATATCATGGTATCATTTAATTGATGCTGTAATAATTATTGTTATCAACAGACCGTTAATGTCCACAGCAGTCTGTTATTACACGGCCCTTTTGTCACACAAAGGCTCTTAGGGTACATGCACCCGTAGTCATCACGCTTGGTAGAGGAATTGCTCATCGCATTTTACCTACGGCGCGTTCGCCTGATGTAATCCTTTGTAGTGTGAAGTGTGCAGTTTTAAATAATAATTATAGCCTTTTTATAAGGTTTGAGGCAAAAGCTTGTAGCTATTTAAAATATTAGGTAAATTAAATGTCATCATCAATCGTATGGGAATCGGAACATAAAGGGCTAAGGAAGGAACATGGATGGGTTTTAGTCAGTAAGAGTCTGACACTCCCTTCCGCTCCACCCAGATCGGGAGAAGTCATGGGATGATTTTCCACAATAAAAAAAAAAAATCTTCCTACGTCAGTCACAGCTCTTGTAGTTGTTGCGTGAGCCACGTGCTACACTCCTTATTTCCCTATTAGGACCCGGAAATGAGGTATTATTTCCTCTAGCTTCTTCAGTCACATTCTTGGCAAACGTACGAACGTGTTTTACTTCGAAGAATATCTTGTGATGAAATCACGATGTGCTACTACGGTGTCATGTTCTAGGACTTAACTCTTTTCATCTTTAATGTGAGTGGTAGGTGAGGTGGATGCTGGATACTTATAAGTACCATAATAATGCTGAACTTATATATTATTAGTCCTATTCAATTTACAACAATAATAAGTTCACATTATACACCCACATTTAAGCCGCAAGTAGCATCAGTAGTAGGCGAAAATAATAAAGAAACAAGTATCAAAACGGCTGTCTCATTCGGATACCGCAAGTATCAAAAATGTGCTCTAGTATGTCGTTACAGATAACAGTACTTATATTACCCCGTTTGGTTTATGAACACGCGTCATGTAGAACATTTTAGCAGTACGTCGGGAGAATCTGTGTACCAACTTCGTGTACAGATGAAGCGATTAACACACGGCACCGCGCACCGCCGCGGAAGGCGGTGAGGCAGTGCTCATGTCGCCTCGGCCTCTAATGAATCTGTTGATGCCTGACACACGTACACCGCCGGACCGCGCGATCGAGAGGTGCTGTCACCGCCATCACCCCTTCGTGCTGCCGTCCGCGCGGAAGGGCAGCCCTTTATACACCGGGCGCCGCTTAGGCGATTAACACACGGCACCGCTCGACCGCGTGGTAGGAGCAGTTTGCAGTAGAAACGAGCACCGCTGGACCGCGAGTTCGGGCGGTGTCCGTGTGTTAGGCATCAACGTATTTCTTAGAGAGCAATGCGACATGAGATTCGCTTCACCGCCTACCGTGGCGGAGCGCGGTGTTATGTGTAAATCGCGTTTAAAGGCGCGGAACATCGTGGGTGCAAGCCGTGTTGAAATTTTTAAAATAGAATTTAATGTCAAAACCATGTTAAATCCATCCGCGCGGACATGCGCGTAAACCGCCTTACCGCGCCGGGCACCGCTACGAAATCCGCTTTACCGCCACCGCCTTTCGCGACGATGCGCGGTGCCGTGTGATAATCGCCTGATAGGTGCCTGATCAATGTACGTAAGTATCGGAACTAATTGGTGAGTAACACAATTAGATTGTATTACAATCGCATGTGCTATCACTGACACTTAAATTGTTCTTTCTAAGAAAAAATATAGTCGTAGCATAGGCTGTCCCTCTTATTCCAAAGCTTTTACACGGGCTTTAGAAGTTATATCCATTATCATGACGCAGTTAGTATTTGTTAGACATGCCAAAGAAAGTTCCTCTGACAGAACAGATAAAAGAGGTTCTGTAGTTCCTCTACTGGCACTAAATTCCTTCCACTTCCACCGAAGACTGCGATTAATATTTAGAGATACATATTAGTATCAATTTAACGAAAGTATCCGACTGCCTGAGAAATACTCAGGCAGCCGGATACTTTTTTTAAAATTCTTTAATTTTTGGCCAGAGGCTATTATTACTAACACACTATGGGACCTCGATGCCTGAAAATAAACGATTTTTATTTATTTATGAAGAACGGCTGATCTGATCTTACTTATATCATGCAATGGCGACGATTCAATCTAAATCGTCAGCTATCATAAAAGCAACGTTTAACCATCCAACAGCTGCCGACTGACACAATATAATGATTACGAGCAAACATTCCAAAATGGATGACATAACAAATTGATGAAGGATTACGTCTCCTGACCTAAATATGTATGTACCTATTGATGGCTTGGGAGCTCAACAGGCGGCTTCAATATTGATTAGGATAAATGGGTCATTGTTTTTGTTTGTCGTACCGTTCTGATTGACGTGTTATGGTGATATAAAAATACGTCGAAATCAATCGATGGCAAGGTCGTTTATTTTCGTTAATGTTGTTTGTACTGTCGCAGTTGGGGGCTGTTAGCTATTGACGTAATTGTGGGATACTTCCTACACAGAACTATACAGGGTGTAACAAGACGATTAATAAACAAATTTGAATCTTATTGTGTTAACTTTTAATAGACCAATAACTTGTTTGTGTAGTTTTAACTGTATGTAAGTTGGTTATAATAAATAAATCGACGCATTCTGAACATCGAACTAAGTAACTATGTGCAAAAATTAATTGCTGGGAAACGACTTTTATTTGCGACTTTGGTGTGAAAATTGGCTGTTAACGGTATTTTGGATCCATTCGATAGGTATACTTCGGTACGTAGGAACTCCGTAGATATGAGTGGGTCTTTAAAAAAGTATTTATTTAGGTAGTAGCAATTCTTTAAAGAATGAATTGACTGGTACCAACAGCTATTATTAAAAGGTAAGCGCAGTTGACACTAAAGTAATGTTGGATGAATGAGAAAGCGTACCTACCTAAAATTATTAAAAATAAGAATAAAAATTCAACCACAATAGCAGAGTTGTTTTATCCCAGACCACAGTCAACGGTTGGGGGACCAGTCGCAACGCGCAAATCGTCAAACCACCTGGCTTGGGGGCGTTCCAAAATGTTGATTACGGTCCCCATTCAAGGCCTTCAATTATCTGCCCTTCGACAGATGTGACTGCCCACTGACCTCAGCCGGCTGAATTAAAATCTTATACAAAATGTGTAATACTATCCGGTTGACATTCGACGCTTTTTGAACCTAACGACAATGAAATTACTTACTTACCTATCTTCTTTCTTGGCGTTTCAAGCCCTTATTGCAAAAACGATGGTCAAGCAAGAATCTGAATTCAAAATTGTTTTTTTTTTCTTTTCGAATAGAAATCCATATTCGAGCATCGATCTAAAAAGGTTCTAAAAGACAGACCACGGAGTTATAACAATTCAAATGGTCATTTGCTACTGGCCGGCAACGAACGGTAGCTTGAAAAACATTCCATTCTCAAACGGGTCACCAAATTAAGAACAATAACAATTGGAACAAGAATAATAGTGTCGTCCCCAAATCACTGACCTATTCGACCAAGAACGGTCCAAAAAACTTCTTCACAAAGTGAACAAGGAATAATTCAATTATTCGTTTCTTTTCAACCCCTTCTACTTACCCCTTTACGATTGTTGGTGTCTTGTACTTGGCTTAATCCAACAACTAGACTGTTCTCATAGACACAATAGCCCTTTCTCTAGTTTTCTGGTTTGTAAAGACGTATTTTGATTCCCACAGATATAACTGGTTTTAAAAGAAGGATTTAATTGGATTCATAGATCTTCATGCTGAGAATCAACGGCTACTGGACACTAGTAACTGTCGCCATTCGACTATTATGAGTTATAGAATGGATCCATCACTTCTGACAAAGTCTTTCTAAAGATACAGGTTCGATTTTTTATTCTCTGTGTTATTCCCAGGATGCTCTTTCAATGGGCCTATAAGTTCTCGCATAGACAGCTTCCTACCTCCACAATTCGAACGGAATGTCCTCTTTTAGAAGAGTATTTGCCATCCTAGGCAATTATAATGTTACAGGATGCAATCCATAGACATTCTGATCCCCTGATCTATTATACAATACTTCAATAAACATCGTTAATCGTGATTTAATCGATACTAGCCGCAGCTCGATTAACTCGCCATAAATCGATACTTGATTGAAAAATCTTGATCGTGAACATGTAAACGCGAATAAGCACACTAATCCCTTCTAAACAGTGAGTTCATGGTCTTGTCTTTCTACATTATTCACAACAGCTTTATAACTGACATTTAGTTTTGCCAAGGGATTTTCGGCCCTAACTTGTATGGGTTGGTATGAGCGTGCATCGGGGGAATTGATTGTATCGATCACGACGTAACTAACCTTATTTGATTCTACGCTAACCTTGCACCTGCTGCTGTCAGTTGAAACATTCTAATCTATAAAGGTTTTTGTCAATATAAGTTTTTTTTGGACTGTAGTGTAACTACTAAAGTAGAGCAATCGAAAGGAACTTTAAAGAATATGAGTTAATAAATTGTATTTACCGTAGAACCTAAAGTTGCAGTTGTTGTTAACTTTTGTAGTATAGTAATTTTATTCTAGATGCATTGCACAGCCTTCATAATTATATAATTAATGTATAAAACATATTGTAAAACGTTTTAAAATAGTTAGTGAAGTTTCTTGGCCATTCTTCGTAGTACGAAAAAATTTATACAAGTGGCAACTAGAATCAATTCCTTTTTTAATTTTGACGGTCAAAAGTGCCTTTCATGTGTCTATTTGGAATAAATCATTTGATTTAGACTTTATAGTTAGCTACCCAATAATAAATGAAAATAGCTATTTTCATTTATTAGGTACTAGCTTCTGCCCGCGACTTCGTACGCGGACCCTGTTGCTTATGCAAGCGACAACGGGGTCGCCGTTTATGTTATTTTTTATAATTTTTCCCATTTAAATCTTTTATCACACTGAGCTTTAGTTTTATTTCATTCCAACAACCAGCAAAACATACAGTCCATTTGTCATCGTTTTCATTTCCCCACTTGTCTCTAGAGACCTAGAAGTCAATGCGTAGATACGGTTGGAACTCAAGCACAATTCTCTATCCGTGAACGTCTCCGACTCGCGAGACAATACATAACGTTCACGATCAGCGGTCAGTCTCACATCACGTGCCCCACTTGTCTCTAGAGACCTAGAAGTCGATGCGTAGATACGCTTGGAACTCAAGCGTAATTCTCTTTCCGTGAACGTCTCTGACTCGCGAGACAATACATGACGTTCACGATCAGCAGTCAGTCGCGCATCATAAAGAATATGATGCGCGACTGACTGCTGATCGTGGTCTGGTCTCTAGAGACCTAATGAATACGCTGAGAACGCAGGCGTGCTTCGCGACCCGAAGAGGTTTCCACGGAGCGAGTTGCAGCCTAATGTTCTCGAACAGCATCAAGTCTCTCCTGACGCTCTTAGATAGTAGATTCTTGGGATCTTATGATCCTCAATCTTTTAGCTCTCTTGGAACATTGGGAAAGATTTGACCTCTTTCTAGGCATGGTCATAGTTTTATTGTGAAGATACCTGATCAATAAAAATCAAAATTAAAATGACTGCTCCCCCGCGTTACCGGGTAGGCTACCGTGTCACGAAGATAAATGGAAAAGGAAATTAAACACTCAAACAACATAAGCCCGAAGGCATATTCATACGATAAAAAAAATAAATAGGAGTTTTGGCCAGTAGAGTCAAATTTTCAATGATATACCATCGTCATCGAAAATCAGTCCTAAACTGTTACCGCCTTCACCGCGTGCAGGTACTCCCAGTTTATGTTATTTTATAATTACACAGTAAAATTAGTGATAGCTTTGATTTCCACATCAGATGTTTCTGATCTTCGATTTTTATAAGTCCACAGGAAATGCCCATCATATTGAACAACAAAGACGTCAAAGACGTTATTCCTATATGTGTTATGTTGTAGCTAGGCTCTTGGAGTTCCACAACAGGTGTTCCAGATCTTCGATTTTTATAAGTCAACAGAGAGTGCTCATCAGATTGAACAACTTGTGCTAAGAAGACGTTATTCCTATATGTGTTATGGTGTAGCTAGGCTCTTGGAGTTCCACAACAGGTGTTCCAGATCTTCAATTTTTATACGTCAACAGAGAGTGCTCATCAGGCTGAACAACTTTCGCTAAGACGTCATTGTTATATGTGTTATGGTGTGGTGTAGCTAGGCTCTTGGAGTTCTACAACAGGTGTTCCAGATCTTCGATTTTTATAAGTCAACAGGAAATGCCCATCAGACCGAACAACTTTTGCTAAGACGTCATTCCTATATATGTTATAGTGTAGCTAGGCTCTTGGAGTTCCACAACAGGTGTTCCAGATCTTCGATTTTTATAAGTCAACCGAGAGTGCTCATCAGATTGAACAACTTGTGCTAAGACGTTATTCCTATATGTGTTATGGTGTAGCTAGGCTCTTGGAGTTCCACAACAGGTGTTCCAGATCTTCAATTTTTATACGTCAACAGAGAGTGCTCATCAGGCTGAACAACTTTCGCTAAGACGTCATTCTTATATGTGTTATGGTGTAGCTAGGCTCTTGGAGTTCCACAACAGGTGTTCCAGATCTTCGATTTTTATAAGTCAACAGGAAATGCCCATCATCCCGAACAACTTTTGCTAAGACGTCATTCCTATATATGTTACAGTGTAGCTGGGCTCTTGGAGTTCCACATCAGGTGTTCCAGATCTTCAAATTTATTCTCTCAGCAGAAAATGCTAATCACGTGGAACAATTTTTGCTAAGGTATCATTTTTGTATCTCTTATAGTTTAGCTGGTCTGTTGCGGTTCTGCATCAGGTGTTCAAGTTTCCAAGATAAATTATAGCCTATATGTTGCCCAGACTTAATAACTATACAACAAAAAAAAAATCATTCCAATCCGTCCAGTAGTTCCGAAGATTAGCGTGTACAAACAAACAGACAAACAGACATACAGACAAACAGACAAAATTTTTTTTTTTGGATTCGTGCTCTTTTACTGTTTCTAAACCCCCCTCAGTTATTATTTTTTTAATATATTTAATGTACAGACACAGTTTTTTTATAAATAGATTGGGTGATAGCTGACTATCACCGTCTCATATTGCCATCAGCCAGGAGCCAGCACTAAGCCGGACTCCAGGTCGTTATTCAATCCAATAACACTAATGCGTAACCCGGACACTGAACTCAGGACCTTGTTCTCAGCAGTAGCGCCTGCGACCACTAGACCAACGAGGCAATCTCTTATTTTAGGTCATCATCTATCTTCTTCTTTGGGTAAAGTAAGTAATTGTGTACCTATATCTATTTTGAGTCATTCAATGCCAACGAGCTATCTAATTTGTCGATGTCAAAGTCATATGTTAGTCTTGACAGTAATTAAAATGTTAATTTATTCATCATCCTAGCCTTCAGTTTCACCATGTTACATCTCATTTGATATAACTTATTGCAGGTGAATTTTACTATTGACTCTTGGTGCAGCGCCAAGACAAAATAAACAGTTATGTATTTCGTTAACACCTGCATCCAACCCGCAGTCATAATTTTTGCCAACGATTTTATAAGAAGATCAATCCATGTAATACCTACTTATATGGATATTACTACTCATCCCTGCATTAATCAGTATATAATATATGTATATTATGTATGTATATCTACTTTTGTGGAGGTCAGGCAGTCGCTCCATGTAATATACTAGTATCCAGCTGAATCCGTTAAGACTGGAAGCCGACCCCAACACAGTTGGGAAGAGGCTAGGCAGACTGACTGATAGGTCATAATGTATATCTATTGAGGTCAGCTTCCAAGCTCAAAAGAAACAGTAAAACATCTGAATTTCACGGATCCACTGCTAACCGACCTTCACGTCCCATCTTTAGTAAGTAACTAATCACATGTCTCACGTAATATTAGTAAAATACACGCTTCAATGTATAAAAAAACGTATTATTTAAATCCTTAGAACCGTCTTTCCTCTTTGGTGTCCCTTTTAAACCTTTTTATAAGGTTGGGAAACCATCAAGTGCCTCTTCCCGAAGGAAAGGGAGTGAATGACAGACTCTTACTGACTAAAACCCATCCAGGTTCCTTCCTAAGCCCTTTGTGTTCCGGGGCAGTGTTAACCCTTTCGGACAATCCTGCTAACCATCAACGGGTTATGTGGGTTTCCTCCACAAATCCGTCATCTTCAATGCTTCATACCAGAAACCGTAACAGTTGATTTCATACCAAAAAACGGTACCGCCAGTCACGTTCAAGGCCAGTGCATTCACTGACCGAGTTATCGTATTGATAATATAATGGTTGTTGGAGCAATACACAATGGTCTGTTATATAAAATGGTAAATTGAAAATGGAAACCTTATGCTCTTGGGAACGTGTCAGCCATGAGCGAATTCGGAAAAAAGTATCTAGAAAAGAAAGGTGGTTAAGAAAAAGAGACAAATCTCTTTAGTACTTAGATGCTAACTTATTTGATGAAGAACATAGCTGCTGCCAGCGGCTTCGCCCAAGGGAACAACCGGGATAAAAAGTGTTAATTGAAAAGAGGAACCTATGTGTTAATCCAGGTCAGAAACTACCTCTGTGCCAAATTTCACCTAGACCCGTTCCGCCGTTTGAGCGTGAAGGACGAACAAACGTACAAACTCACAAACTCAATATTTCGCCTTTATAATATTAGTGTGATTAACGCAGTCATTATGCTATGCCTAGTCATTTAAAAACCTTCGAATGTTCATCATCTTTTTACCCTTGTCACATATTACTTGGGGTCTACGCAACACGTTTTCTTCTTCCATTGTTTCCTGTCAACCGCCACGATATCATACTCCCTTCTCTTTCATATCATCTTCCATCTTTTCTCTGGCCTTCCTTTCCTATCCATCAACCTACAAATGATTTTATTTTTGTAAATAGGTTTAACAATTACTTCTACTCGTCAATAATATTTTTTTAAAGCTAGGTGAGGTTAGCGTTTCCTAGCTGACTACTCGGAGAAGAAAGGCCAGAACAAACTCAGAGGTCACAGTCTCTTTTGTCATTTATATTCGTCACTATTTTAGTCCCATGTCCATACGATTTCCTTTCATTATTTCTGTCACTGGCGTAACTTTCAAGCTTCTCCATATAGGTATATTTATTTCTTACTTTGTCTATTTAATTTTCGTCACACTCCACATTTATCTCAACATTCTCATCTCTGCTGAATGAAATCTTTTTTCATGATTCTTCTAATGTTATGAGTATAAAACATGATTCAAAAGTTTAGGAGGACCACCCCAGTTTAGTTGCAGAACGTTACACCAACCCATAAACTTCATAAATTTGACAAAAACTACTATTTTAATTTCCTCAGACCTAGATGCCGGAAATTCAGTGCAATTTTCTTTTATCTTCCGACAACCAGTTCACAACCCCGTAATTTTACAACTGGTCCGTTAAAACCTTTATACCTACCCCTAACATGTTCATGTTATCTGTTCCTTCTAATCTGCTACCTGTCTCAACCCACGGCTCCCTTTGAGCTTTTTCTATTCCTCAACTATCTCTATTGTAAGTTTTTTGTAGATCAAATTACGGGTTTGTGAGGTTGCAGCGAACATTCGACACGGCCGCATTCCGGCTGCTAATTTGGTAGTATTAAATGAAACACCCATGTTATTTCTCCATCTCTTTCTTACGCACAGGAAGAATAGGTTTTTTTTGATGGAGAGAGATGGAGGATCCTCTCCTGTGTATCATATTTTTAATGGATCGTAGCGTGCGCTTGATTGTTATTTTTGTGGGTGATGCAGTCTTGAATGAATAATAGTGTTTAGTTTTTACTATATCGTGTTTAGAAAACTGAGCTTTTTTAGTACCTACCGCATAAAAATGTAGGTACTAATATTTTCAGAGTAACAGATAACGAAATGTTCTTGCTGAAGGTGATTATACAGAAAGTCGCAAAAAGGATTTACATTTCAGGAGAATATATTTAGGAGAATGCTCTCCTGAATTTTAGTTTTAATAATATAGCTTGATGTTTGTTGTACTTAGGAGATTTTGTATAGTCACTTCTTGAAAGATTTTCATTACCTCTAAAATAATTTTCTGAGAAAAATGTCCTTACATGTAGATGTTTTGGTTAAGTACCTAGGTAAGTACTATAATAGGTAGGCACCTAAATACCTAGATTATGATCAGATCATGCGCTCTAAACAGCCACCTTTAATGAAATTGATAGCATAACATAACATTACGCCTTGGTTCCCCGAAGGGTAGGATAGTAATTGGATGATTTCCCAGCCAGCAAAGAGGTGTAGGTACCTACCAAAGTAAACCCACACTGGCCAGTTATGTTCGAGTCCCATGTAATAGGGGGCGAGCTTCTTGCCATCAACCGGGCACCCCTTACTCCGGGCTACTACTGAGAAATTCCAGATAGAAAAACCCAATAACACTTTGCTCGACCTGGGAATTGAACGCAAGACTTCAAGCTCAACAGCAGCGCTTGCGACCACTAGGCCAACGAGCCAGGCATTTACCCATTTGTTTGTTGATTTATAAATATTTCTCGGTGTCTTGGTTCTATTACGTCGCTAACAATGTTGCCATTTGTTATTGTAACAAACTCTATCGGCAAAATGCATCTGGCACAATTTAGTTCGGAATTCGCTCAGTTTTGTCTCATGCATATTGCCTAGACTTCCTTTATAAACTATATTTTGTAACTATACTTATAGCCTGAAACAAATAATTGAACTATATAATATTGACGTGTTTGAGGAGCTCGTGGCTAAGTAATAATAGCCGCACGGATCAATCCATCGGATTAAGCTACGCTTGCCGGGGTTGGTCCGTGGATGGGTGACCTTCATATCAAGACTCCTCCGTGCCTCGGAAAGCACGATAAGCCGTTGGCCCCGGGTGTAATTCGTGGATCTTTGACAGTCGTTACGGGTCTGAAAGTCTGACAGCCAGTCTTACCAAGGGGCCAGTTTTACTTACTCGTATTACCCAGTTATTGACAGGGTTGTGGAGGTCAGATAGGCAGTCGTTCCATGTAAAATACTGGTATTCGCTGCATCTAGTTATACTGGAAGCCGACCCCAACATAGTTGGGAAAAGGCCAGGCAGATTGATTGACGTGTTAATAATACTTATTAGTTATTATACTTAGTATCGACTTGAGAGTAGGGGTGGCTCAGAGTGGTATCGATCCCGACTTACCTGCGAGTTGTAGGTCGTATGTTTGAACTCAGGCGGGCACTTTAATTCGTGTATTATTATTTCATTACTAGTGCTCCCAAAACGGTGCAAAATAAAATCATGAGGACTCAGGCACGTCCTAAACCAAAACATGCTGACCCATCATGTCCCACTCCTCACAGAGAACAGGCCTGTGTCCAAACAGTCAGCTTATAGGCTGATTATGCTTTGGCTACCTATTTATTCATCAGGAATTCGTTCCATTGACACTCGTTGATGCAACACCTTCACACCTTTCACGCCGGCTCTCCTGACAGCAGATGACTTAAAGAGTTCCTGAACTATTCTGCACTCATTTCCGTCCAACCGATGCGCTTGCGCATAGCATTGAATTTTTCACAGTAAAGGTACCTATTGGAGACACTACCAATAAACTTTTTGTGCTGTCTTCGACATGGCCGTTCTGTTGCTTAGGTCATCTCTAAAAATGTAATCACTCTATCTACAATAGTCATAAGTTAATGATTCATAAGTAAAGTAGGTAGTTTATCTAAGTTTATTAGTAATTATCGCTTGCGTCACTTTCTTTCGTTATAGTTTTGGGATCTTATCATTTCAAGCGGTCGTGCATTCCACTTTCATTTACGGCAAGTAACAATAGGAAGGGGAAACAAAGCTTGTCACGATGTCGAACAAAACGTAAAGATAGCAGCTGTACTGATTGTGCAAAAGTACATCATGCATGTGTCCGGAGTCGTCCTACTTGTACAACAGCTTAGCGTATTATCTTCACGATTTGCATAACATACAGACACGCAATAAATTCTGCTCTATATTATACTCGAAACTGCTGCTGTTTTGTCACAGACAATTCGCAAAATGTGAACACACGACAACAATGGTTAAATGTGCTGTTTAACATTTCGTAACGTAATGTTCCTTTAAACATAACGCAAGATCTTGGAGGACACGCGCCGAGCTCCGTGACTCGCGCGCGACCTTTGCGCGCCCACTGACATTTCACCGCCTATTGCCTTCAAAATGTTATTTAATGACTTATCGCACCAATTGTCTCGTGACAAATTCAATTTTCAATAAAAACAATGCATCAAGACACAACAAGGCTACAGAAATCATTACACTCGATTAAGTTTTCGCAAGACGCTCGCATGCTCCAAACAGTTACTAGTCTTCAAGAAACAAGGTCACAAGGCTGAATAAAACGGCTGAATATAATAGACAATACATCTCATTTTATTTATATTACGTACTTCTATATCAATACTTTTAACAGTCTTAAAACGAACGACTTAGTGAGATAGCGGTCCACGCCGGTTCTATCTACAATATGTACAACAGAGTATGCGTCAAGCACACGTAAGCGAGGTAAAGGCGCGCGGCGCGCAGTGCGGCGCGCTGTGCCGCTGTGCGCACGCGCCGGCCGCGCCCGCGCCGCGCGCCACCGCCTCGAAGAACTGCCGCAGGTCCGACACCGAGCGCGTGGGCGGCGCCTGCAGATCGTGCAGCGACGCGGCGCGGCGCGGCGTCGTCTCCGGCGAGCGCTCGATGCGAGTCAGCTGCTCGCTACTCCGGGCCAGTCCTCCACTGGTCCGCGACAATGACTCAAACAAAGCGCGACGTTCCCGCACCGGGACGTACTGCGCAATAGCTTCATGGACATTCGGGGAGCAGGACCTCGCCCGATGCTCCAAAGAGGAAGTCTTCCGCCTGGCCGCCTCCATGGCGTACCGGCCCCGCACGGCGCCTCCCGCTGTACCCTCCCATCTCTTCAAGTAGCGGCGCCCTTGCTCAGATTCGGATCGCGCGGCGCGTGGCAGTGTATGATGCTGTATCGCGCCCGCGTTCAGTTTGCTACAGCTGTCACATTTGATCACCTCTGCTTTCCGTACTGGCGCATCGACCACGTCTGTGGTCTTCAAGGCGTCGAGGGAGAGGGTTAAGTCTAAGCTGCGATCGGACGATGAGTCGTAGTCGTCGTCTTCGACGACGATGCCCTCATCCGTGGCGGCGGGGGAATGATCCCTGCGCGTAAGCTGCGTCTCCGTGGAGGTTAATAACCTCCGACGAGCTCGCGGGGGCGGTTTAGGGGGGCAAGAGGGTGTCTCGTGATGAGGAGCCTCTTTCCTTAATTCCCGACCGGCGGTGTCCGCGGCGTTCAGCACATCCAGGAACCGGACTTGTGGCAGCGGCGTCTGTCCGAGGATCTCGACGCAGAGCGCGCGCACCCATCTCGCGTATTCCGCGGCGTTGCAAGTCTGTAACAATAAACTTAATTGAAACATTCAGCTGCGACAGGACGCTATTTTAAAAGTGAGATTTATGACTTAATCTGTTAAAGAAACGTTACAATTTGCATAATATATTTCATAAGCAGTTGGTATTCTCCACGTGAATCATAAAAAGTGAGGTAGGGTGACAATAATGGAACATCTGATCGCAAGGACGGAACTAGTCACGGTCATAAATTGCATTCATAGATGTTTTTTTTAACCGGGAGAGTATTATAAAACGGAGTTTTCATAAAACGTGTTTCCTTTACTTGTCAACACCTTCGCGTTCTAGCCCTTCTTATGGTAAATAGCTACATCAAAAGGTCGCAGTGCACAAAGGCCTTTGATTTACGGTTGTTTCGCTTTATTGAGGTCTATTAAAGTGTACGAATCGTGAGAAATGCGTTATTCCGAGGGGAAGACGTCTTGGAAGACGTTGGGACCTCATGGCCTATGAAAAGAATACGTTGACAAAATAAAGTTACCAAAAAAATGTTTTTGCCAAAGACTACGGCGGCTTGCTCTATGTTTTTTCCGGCATTCCACTGAACTTTAGAACAGAATGTACAACTCAGATAACAGTGTAATAAGAATACAATTCAAAAATCTTCCCACTAATCAATCCAAACAGGCGGGTGAAGTCAAAATATTTTTCTTCTCCATGCTTAAATAGTATCAATCATCAGTCATGTAACAGCGGCGTGTTGATAATTATTTATGTGGCATTGTCTCTTGGACAATGACCGGGCTCCAGTAGCTGACGGTGTACGTGACATGATATAATGTCCAATACAGATACAAGTTAATCTTGTGAACACGAATCATTGATTTATTACGTTTGGTTATCAGAAAAGACAGGAATGGATAATTTGTGGCTTTTAATAGCTCTTGGACTATAACCGTGGACGACATTACATGGGTATTGATATAATTACAATGAGCAATTAAGTTAGAATGGTGTGTTTTTATATTAGAAAAATTCCCGTAGTCTTAAGAGCAGGAAAAATTACAATAAATGACGCCTTACAATCAGAGCAGAGAGCGGGAAAATACTATGTGCGCCAATTACCTACGAAGTTGTTAAATGCTATTTGTATTTGACGTAACATTTAAAAACAATTTCAACTATAAAATGGACACCACAGTCGCAGTTACTGATAGCTATTATAATACACTACAATTTTTTTTTTTTTTGAATGGCATCTCGCAGTTCAACCATAGGGTTGTTTACTGCTTAACCGGACTTGCCTGTAGATGCCACAAAAGAATTGTAGCCTCCAGCCAGGGCTTATAAAAACTTACTAAGCGACTACACTCTCAGGGCACACCCTGTGGGGTACGGACCTCGGCTTAGGGCGTCGCTGGGGGAGGACAGCAAGGGTATTTAAAACTACTCAGCGGCAACGCGGGCTGGCTCGAGCAAGGGTCGGGGGACTGGGGACTACACTACAATATCAGCCTTCTCATGCTAAAACTAGAACGTGCTACAAAACTGCTATAGCCAAAGACAACTTTTACGCGACCGTTTCAAAACTAACTCCTCAGCCAAAAAATGATGCCGTCTGTCTATCTAGCACATCTTCGGACTTCACAATTCTCATGGTTATGTGCCCCGGTTTTAGTGAAACTAGCCAGAAAACATTACCGCTAACCACGCACGCTAACATTATGCCACAAATACCAGCTAAGTATTAATTTTTTCATCGACACGCTTCCCGGATACAAAATCCATTGCCACGAGGAAATGAAAGCATTTCTCCGTTCATAAGTACTGCAAAATGCCGCAAATGTAGCAAAAACTAAATATAATACGGTATTCTATTGTATTAACACTACTGATACAGTATATGCGTGTAAACTGTCATTTTAGAACGGTGAAATACTATACTTGGGTCACGTAACTTCAAGGATCCCGCCCGCGCCAGTTCTTGGATTTTGCGTTATTACACCTATTATGTTGGATTGACAAATGACACTCGACTATTGCACGAACATGATGGCCCTACGTAAATGGTAAATGATGAATTAGCATTTTCAATCAAGTAACAAACATAAATGGGGATATTCTTCGGAGGATTTATTGTAAATCATTAATCAAATTGAATAGGCGCCTAATTGGCAAACATTGCAAGGTTATAGGTCCAAAATTTATAGAATTAAACTGGCAGTTCCGAAGATATCCTAAGGTAAATATTGATAGTCAGTAGGTAAGCAAAATTAAACGTGTCATTTAAAATTGAGATGTCATCTTGTAGCAATCACATGATGGATAGATTGAATACCTAGACGTGTAAAATGAATACTCGTGACTTTTTGCATCAGCGCAGTTTATTCACGTGTTTGTCCTCTTCACGCTTTTTTGTTGTTCCATCGTTCCATCCTTCTAAAAGAAGTCTATTTTCATCAGTTAACTAAGTATTCGATGTTTCTAGCTCCGGACGAATTATGAATACTCATTTTGGCAAATAAATGCCTACCGTGTTTAGTTGCGTACAATACACTCTCCCCACTAAAAGTTACGTACAAAACTTCAAAATGATAATTCCAGTTCTTTTTTTTTTGGCTTTTTCGAGAGCTGCAGATAGTTCCGTGTGTGTACTTGCACACTTGAAATCCACGTGGAGAACAGAGGATATAACTTCATGCACTTTACAATAACACCTTTCTTAAGAAACATGGAATTTTAAAGAACTTAGAACTGCTTAGTTAGTCACTAACCACTCGAAGAAGAAGAAGACTGCTTAGAAAAGTATTGCTTCAAATAATCACCTGAAACGTGGCGACGGCAGAGTCATCTCTAAGCCGGGACAGCTGGAAGGCGTTGGGCAAGGTGGGGGCAGTCCGCAGGTGCAGGTCTCGGAGGGGAAGCCGGGCAGCAGCCCTTCTGGGCAAGGTGCCATCCCTCCACGCGAGGAGGCAACCACTACGGACGGCTGCCCGCACCCAAGCCCAGGATTCAGTGTCGTCATTGTAATACTGACGGAGGACGCCTGTGGAAGAAGAGACAATTGGTTAGATTTTATTGATATAAGTCGTTCCATGATTCAAAGATGAATAATTTATGGAACACACTATGTCGTTAGGTGTCTATACAATATGCGGTCAGTGTCCTGAAATACACTGTGTTTAATTTATTCATTCTAACTATCTATTCCCGAGGAATGAGGAAAATATGATAGTTTTGGGTACGAATGCGGATGGCTAAAAGGAGACCAATGAAACAATGGATGGACTGTGTGAAAGATGACATGGCTAGAAAGAAGATAACTATTGAGATGACTAATGGATAGTATGGAAGAATACATTTTAAGCAGAGACCCCAAATAATTTGGAATAAGGGCAAGGGATATGAATCTTTCCGCGGGAGAATAATGTGTAGTATACCTATTGTTCGATAATGCAAAATATTTGTATAAAACCTTTACATGACCGTGTCAACTCAAGTGCAATTAAGTCATAATTCTACCTAGAAGCATATATTGTATGAATCATCGGTAAGGCTCCCGATCGATTTAATCTGATGCAACTGCCATTTCAAGGTTAACAAGGATTAAGTATCTAATCGGGCATCAAACAATACAAGCAGGTTGTTGAGCCGGGAAATGCAAAGTAGTGGAATTAATACTATCTGATATAGTAAGCCACAAGCATGACGATGATCGATCATTTCCATATGATACTATGTTAAATGTATGTAGAGGATGCTTCGGGGACGATGCACCAGCGTCACTGGGTTCTATTCTAGAAGGCGGCATCATCGCCAAGCTAGACCGAGGAAACGCTGGTGCGATGTCCAACGAGGCGTTTATGGGAGATTGATCGAAGCAGGCAACACACAGGGTTTAACGGAAAGCTGTGGGGAAGACTTCTGCCTAGCAGTAGAACAGCAAAGGTAAAACAATATGTTTAATTAACTGGCATTTCCTGTATAACATTGCAAGGCATTGCACTGACTCATGATAACGAGCAAAGCTTGCACAATTTTCTACTTCTCAGCCCAGCTAATCTTTAACTAAATCAGACTCGCAACTTCGTGTTTGTGCGAGAACTTATTCAAATTCTTTTAGGGTAAATTTAATGCTGTCTTCATTCAAAAAGGTTTACTTAATCAATACGCAGTTGACTTTGAACAAAGTCACTACTTTAAACTCAGCTGCAGTTTGAATCGTTATGAATACAAAATCTTCCTCGATTAGAATTATAAGTCAATCCGTACGAGGACGTATTGCGTCATAATTATTCGCCATTCTATGGGCATAATATTTAACTGCCAGCATTTTGCAACGTTGGCTGCGATTGTGAATGAATGCGGTGTCAATGCTGAGGCGAAAGTTTCATGTTACAAAGTCAAGTTCATACGGACATCAGACGTGTTACGTTATGGCGTGATGCGTTCTTTCTTTGTCAATTATCTTGACGACTGCCTCGCGCAGTTATGAACTTATAGCTTCTGTCTTGCAAGAGACCCTACGTTTGTCAAGTGACAACTATTTGCTTTGTTTTTCATTCATTAAGCAAGCAATTAATTCATTGAGTATTACAAACCGGCCAAATGTTTATATATAAATAAACTTTGTACCTATTCAAAGAAAAACAGCGCAAAGCCAACACTTCTCATTTTGTTACAGAACCGCGGTTGACTCCTCTCAGAATGGGATTCACAATCCTATTTTCAACATAATTTTCTGGGAAAACGAATTAATAAAATAACAAAACATTATTTAAGTAAAGCAAGTTATATTTCATAAATCTGGTTACGTTAATGAGGTCAGACGTTATTGTATTGGACACAATGCTATCACAAATTCAGTGCGGCTCTGCAAAAGGGTGCTACTAACCGCAAATTGTGGCAGGCCGTGTCAACGTACCGAGTGATTATTCATAATTTTAACATGGTTAGTTACATTCATTACGTGTATTTTGAGTGCTATTACTTTACTTATTATCTGTCCTGTTTCTCCTTGTTACCTATCGAGTGCCTACGTGACAGATTTTGTGAAGTCAAATGTGGAAATACCCGAAAGTCTATGATAATGCAAGGAATTCCGACAGAAGTAATTTATTGTAAGCTGCCGATACCTAAAAATTTCAGCACCCAGTAGGTACATATTTCATTATGTCAACAATATTATATAAATATGATGAAATGTAATTAACTTAAGGGATTTCCAACACAAGTGAATCCGAACAGTTCCAAGCAACTATACCACACATTTTGGCAGCCGAACAAAATCCCATTTCACAGAGAGCTTATCAACAACGACCACACATCCGATCCATACAAGCTCCTAATAGGAAAATTCAATTTATTCCATATTATGACCCGTACTGACATAGGTCAGGTATACGGAAGGCGTGATTGGATTTCTTTATCCCTTTTAACTCAAATTGTCATGATCCGAAGCTGGTCACTAATTTGAAGATGGCCGATGATATGAGATTCTCTGTTAATTTGAAATGATGATCATAAACCCGCACGGGTCGATCAAAGGTTAACCTACGCGTGCCGCAGTCGGTTCGTGGATAGATGACCATCCAGTGCATATCGGGACCCCTTTATGACTTGAAATGTGAAGATGTTGGTCCCAGCTGTAATTCGTAGATCTTTGACAGTCGTTATGGGTCGTCAGAAGCCCAGTCTTAGCAAGGGGTCACCCTTTAACTGTTTATGGAGGTCAGATATCAGGTAAGACTAGAAGCCAACTCCAACATAATTGGGAAAAGGCCAGGGAAATTACGATTGTTCTTAGCTGTCAAACAATACTAATTTGGAAATCATTTTTACCCATCTTGGGCCATAAATATTGTATCTTCATGGCAGATTAGTGGAGTAATTAAAATAATCGATTAAATACCAGTGTATCGTGGATAATTGAACGAAAGTTTGGGAAACGGACTGTCTTTCGGTTCCTTCCATTTAGAGTGTATGATTGTACTGACGAGTCTTCTATTGTATCCATAAATTGTAAGAACGGAGATTGAATTCTTTGAAGTTAAATGGGCAAGCAGAAGCGGGTGGTCCGTAAATCTAAGATAGGTCAAGCATTTTTTCTCGAGGGAGTCGGTTCGACGACCCATAATGGCTGGAAGTATCATCCAATTTAGATAGGTACTTGGAGGAATATAATATGCCCTTGACATGTAAATAGGTCCCGACCGGCTTCTGGCTTAAGCATCAATAACCGCTGGTAACTGGCTATACCACAATGAGATTAGGAAAAATATTTGCATGGTCGCGAAAATGTGGTCACGAGCATTAATTCAGTAGACCATCTCATTTTCTTGTATTCGGGCTATCAAGATTATTTAGATATTTGTTAAATAAACCCTTTGTTAAAGGAAAGTAGTGATAGTGTTCCAATGACTCTCCTAGCCTAGCAGTGATCGCCTAGTGGTATGACGGTCGGACTGCCAAGTCATAGGGTTCTCGAATTCCAACGCAAGGCACCTCTGATTTTATGGATGCATGATATGTATGATGTGTAATTATCACTTGCTTAAAAATCGATTAAGGAAAACATCGTGAGGAAACCAGCATGTCTGAGAGTTATTTATTTTCTAAACAGCATGTGAAGCTTAGTCAGAGGTCCATGGGCAGCATAAAAACTCTGACACCAGGTCAGTCACTAACCACACGAAAAGAAAGAATAACTCAATATTTTTGTTCTTTTTTCTACATTTTTGCAGTCTTATACTGAGTATCGCAGAGACCTTGCCAAAGGTCATAAAATTACGAGTATTTCTCATGCAGCAACTTTTTCATTTTTGCACTTGTACAGTATGGTAGGTGTGCAAAACAGCAATTTTTCCGCTGACGTATTTCCTATCACTATGTCCGATAAGGATCGATTGCATTTTATCATTGTGCTAATAAACTCAAATAAAAGTGCTATAGGTACAGGTTATCTGATAACCGTAGCGGTAGGTACCAGGATTCATTTAAAGACTGCGTCTATTTAGCATAGCTGTTTGGATATTAGTTTAATTAGGTACTTTTCTTTCAGCCAAAGATTTTGTTTTAAATAAGATCGTATTTGAGAAAAATGCTTCTGAAGTAAAAGTTTTCTTATTGGATAGCAAAACTTTTTAATCTATAAGGGAACCGGATTAAGTAAGGATTAAGTAAGAAATTATGTCTATCGGCTTTTTTTTGAGGGTTCATCAACTGATGATTCCTCCCGCTCTGGGTGGAGCGGACGGGAGTGTGAGCTAAGCATGGCTTTTCATTCAAGTCCACGAAAACTTGTCAAGCAACGACTTTTGATGGACTTTTCCGTAACTTCTTAGAAACTGAGGCCAGCACATTAAGCTACCCAATCTATCAAATTTCTTTCATAGAATTTCAACTTTATTTCAAAAGAATAAGGTTCATGTACAATTGGGAATATTTGACAGTTTGGGATAGCTAGTCTGTTCCATTGTGATTCGCCGTTGTCGTTAAAACAGCTGATTTTTATCTCCTTTAGAACCAGCTGATGTGCCTTCCTATTGTTGTTTTGTTTACGTTAAAACTTCATGGTTCTGTCGACTTTTGATTATAAAATATGGCGACATTTCCAGGTAGATTTGGGGTCATGGGAACCATTATCAACAAAACAAGCCTAGGAAGACTTTTAACTTTACGATTTTTATTTTTATATATGATACACCTTACGTCTGATTGGTAAATATGTATCGTAGGTAGTGTAGTTTGACGATAAAGCAGGTATTTTGGTAGATAGGTACGTATGCATTAAGCATTTGTAAGTATTTGTTACTAACTTACTACAACAAGAATTCATAATTATATGACCAATTAGGTACTTAACAACAGAATGTTAGGTACCTAAACATTTTGTTTACATGTTTGTTAGTTTTCGTACATTTAAGAGGAATTGTTGTGAGGGTAGACCATTATAGTTAGTGGGTACTGTGGGTAGCTAGGGTTCAATCTAGTAATAACCTTAAAGCGTGACTCGAATCTATCGATCGCTGCTAGTCTGGCGTCTAGACTAGACTGCAGTCTACAGCTGTTAACTTAGCATGTTTCCATAGACAGACGAAGTTTTTTTTTAACAGACTGCGACAAGCTGAAATAGGATGGATAAGTGTTTAAAGTGAACTTTTCTCTTACATTTAGTTTTGGTTTCGAGTTACGAAAGGTTAGGATATTAATCTACTCAAATAGTTATGTAGGTCTGTACCTACTTATGACTAATATAACACAATTTTATGAATTAATATAACACAACTTCACGCTTCTTTTCCTCCAAGGGTTAGGCAGACGTGACGATGTAATTACAATGAAATTCACTATGATATACCTACCTAGGTAGGTAGTGACTAACATGGTGTCAGAGTAGTTATGCTGCCATGGGCCTCTGACTTAGCTTCACATGCTGTTGAGATTAATATCTCTTAGGCATGATGGTTTCCTCACGATGTTTTCCTTCACCGATTTTTAAGCAAGTGATAAGATACCTTAGATATATAAATTATTTTGGTGGATAGGTATTAAGAAGTTAAGTAAAAAGGTACCTACCTGGTACACTTAAAGTACCTATAAGAACTGATACGGTTAGCATTAATAAAAAGGCTTGTGCCAAGCACAGAACAGTTATCTGTTCTGTAGTGCCAAGTGCACACCTGCGAATTGCGTTTCATGTTAGACCTTGTTATGACATCGCTAGCAATGACAACATTAGCGTCTTTAGTACATAAAAGTAATATTGTAAGTAAATACCTAGGCATTGTTGCCAACACAATTACTTAGGTATTACTAGTTATTAGGTATTTATCCCGTGATTTATATGCCACATTTTGTAGTTTTTTTGCTCACATAGGTACATACCTACCTACCTACTATTGTCATGCTTTCACGTACCTATCATATTATTTACAGAAGGTAATTTGCAACCTCTTTGCGACATACCAGTAAGTACCTACTAAGTACCACTGGCATTTTATCTAAGTTATTCTAAGGATGTCCAAGCAGCGGTTATTAATGTTACTCTGCAAGTTAGGTATGTGCAAATGAAACATGTGTCCTACAGCTGACAGCGTTTGAAGTAATGGCGAATGTCGTGCGTATTTAATTTACACTGATAATTGTATCGGCCATTAGTTTCTAGTGGCCAGATGTCTGGCACAAAAAACGGAGTATAAACTAGGCGGGAGCCTGTTGTTTATCCTATAGGTCGGTATTATTACTTTGTATTTTATCAAATACAGTTTAGACAGGCAGGCGAGCGTTTATGAATAATACCTACTAAGCATAGAATGAATATGTTTACTGCCACTTTTTCACAGTAGATCAAAAACTAGTTACACTAGTCCACGTTTACCAACCTGATATCCTAAAATCAGGATCTAGAGGCGTAGGAACGGGTCCAGGAGTCAATTCTGGTCGAAGTTTTCTTAGACCGGCCACCACCCGTGGTGCCGGCGATTGTTCTCCTACAAGCATCGCCTTATCACAACATTGCACACAAAAACACTTTCCACCACACGTAACAATTCATCACTAAAAATCACTGTAAACAATCCAGTATTTCCAGTTTTATCACAAATTATTTATTTATTTACTATTTCCCAAGTCAACTCAAAACAATAACTGTCAAATTCGTATTTTAAAATTCGAAGTTCGTTACAAATTGCGCGCAGCACATTTTGTTATTCGATCTGTGCGACTTCTCGTCTCGTCACTTTATTACCGTCTGACCGGCCGGCCGGCGTATCAATGAATGAATGGAGTTGATTTGCTGCGCGCCCCACTATCTACTACTACACTACGGGGCGGTGACGAGGTGGCGGCGAAAACTGCTTCTGCCATCTAGTGTTGAGTAGAAAGTTCTATACTTTTCTGAAATGAAAATATTCATTTCAATAACAGTCTACTGCCAAAAATCGACTGCGTCAAATTCTTTGGTATGCATCTGGACCGGCGACTGAGATAGAGTAAACATAATTCAATTCAAACGTAACCGAGAGAGTTCCTTAACATATTATTTTTCTGACAAAACTCGTGCAAAGGAGTACATGCGTTTGGTACATGGCATCCATGAAGGAATTCCAAGCTGTCTGTATTACGTAGACAACAAGATTTTGCTCTATATATTTTTATTTTGAGTTCAGAGAGAGAACTTTATCGGAAGCAGTTTGGGGTAAGATGTAAAGTAGCGTCATCTATTAGGCAATAGAAAATTACCATAAGGTGTTACAACTAAGTGCTGCCATCTATAACGAAAATTTGAGTTTACAATCTAGATTAATAGATGGCGCTAAATTAAGTGCGGATTTACCGCCACCTAGTATGATATAAAAGAGCTACAATTTATACAATTAAGTGGTTGTTATTAAAATTAAAAGATGGCGTTAACTTAAACCATAGTGTAGCTTCCTGTGAAAATAATGCTATCACAAGGTATAATGTTTTTCTAAATCTTTTCATAGAGGGCACTGCAGGTATCATAGAATGAAATTAGTGCGTACTGCGCGTATATTGAATTTAATGTTCTTTGATCCTGACCACCAAATTAACTAGGACCCTATCAAGATTATGTTCATTATATCTACTTTTAGCCATATGCGTAACACATAACTGGAAATGATTTAAAAAAAATAATTGAAAACGGCAAAAACGAGATCTTTTTGTAAAATTAACGTTAATTTTTATTGCCTCCTATAAATATTTTGAAGTTTTACTGGTTAAAGCTTTGTATCTTAAAACCTACTTCGACCTTCATTGGTTCTATTAAAAAGGGTAGAGTATAACTAGGGTCCAAATAAGCCCTGATCCAAACAAAACGAAGGAGTCTCAGAAAAGCCTTCAGCTGAAGTGGATATTTCGTCTGGGCTTAAATTAGGTACTTACCTATAGTTGAATAATTCGAGATTATTTACTTATCTACTCAGACAGACTACCATGTAGACAAATGTATTTCAAAAAACTTTTTCAAGATTAAATAATCTGTTGGAATCGATTTGTACAAAATGTTAAATGTTTTTTATAATTTTATCACAGATCGATAATTATGCTTTTTCATACATTTCGTTCTCGGGATATTATCATTTATCATCTCAAGTGCATTGGATTTTTTCATGGTAAAAGGGATAGGGCTTTCAAAAACGAGATCCGGTACTATACTTTCATCGTTTATTATTGTAAAGTTCATCAATTGTTATTGTACATGGAAGACTGCGAATTTCCACATAAGTACAATTTTATAGGAAGACATCGAGATCAAACAAATGGCACATAAATAAAGTTCAGTACACATAAACAATTTTAAGCAATCATAAGGCACTTAGGGACTAAACACTACTGACTAAACATACATAAATTAAAACAAATTAAAGCTTTTTTATGGAAGAAGAGACTATTAATATCACAATGGGCGAGTGATCGGGGACACTTCACCAAGGACGCCATTTGCTGTCCTCATCCGCCGGTGGTCCGTCGCCTTCACGTTCTTTTTTTTCATCGTAAAAAGCCTCGAGTTGACGACGGGCCGCCTCCTGCTTTTTATACTCTTGGTACTCAATCAATTTCCTTTTCTTTTTAGGCGGTAAGTTGCTGTAATCCATCGGCAATTCGCAGTGTTCCGGAAGACTGGGTGTCACCTCAACTTTGCTCTGGGGAGTCGCGTCTAATTGATTAGCGCCGGGGCATGTGACTGATTTTTTCGGCGACTGCGCAGCCTCGCTCGTCTTCGCCGGTGATCTAACCTTCCGGAGATCTAGAGTGTCGGTGTTCATGTTCGGTGGTGAGTACTGGTACGTGTACTCGCCCCTGTACGGCTCGTCTCTCTGTAAATATTTTGGTTCGGGCGCCGGCTCCGCGCTCATGTTCACATCAACGTTGTCGTTGCTACGCTTATCCATTATGTGTTGCCGTATTTTTTGTAGAATAACATCTTTCGCCTCGGCCGGAACTCTTTTGAAATAAGCCCCATTTCTCTGGCCGTTCATTTGTTCTGGCGGACTGTGATGGTTCATAGTGTCGACCGTCGTGAGCAGCCCGGTGGGAGGTACTTTATGGGTGACCCTCGCAGCGGGTCTGTTGTACGCCCATTGTTTCGGGCCGTCGCCTGAGTACACTGAATCTTCCGCATCAGAAGAAGATCTGTCTTGATCGCTGTAGTAATGTTGCCTATCGGAGATGACGGAAGACGGCGAGGTCGGTGGAGAGAAGTTAGGTCGTTCTGGTACTTGTATCGTGAGAGGTTGAGCGGTGATCAGTCTTGACAGGTGGCTGATAAGATTTTGACTGACGTTCGCGTCTAAGTCTGGTACAGACATAATAAATCTGCATGCCTCAGCCGCGCATTGCCCAAAACCCGCTTGAAACTTCTTGGCTTCCAAAACCGGGTCTCTAGGGCTGTGTAACTTTGTGAGATGGTTAACGGTTAACTCAAGGATGTCTGCCTTCTCCAACTTGCTCAGGTTGTCGTCATCGATCTGTGGCAAAAAGGAACAAGTGAGTAGAGTATAGCGCAGGCGCGGGCGCAGGTGCGCGCCGCCCGTTCTCACGGTAAGAAACGTCACATTAATATAACTGTACATATATGTGAATAAGCAACTCCTGTTTCTTAATGGAACTTGTACTTTTATATTCCAGTTTGGTGTCGGTACGGCTCTTGATAAGTACCCAGTAATAAACAGAAGGACGACCGGTTCGTGATAAAAATAAATGGTGTGTGAATGAATGATGGATCGCATTTTGATGAACAGTAAAAGAGTTATAGGTTCTTTTTATGCAAACATATTATGGGTGGCGGAATAAGCTAAAAATAGAGGGATATCTGATATGTACGTCGTGTTATCTTTTATCTTTGATAGCACTCTACCTTATTTAGAACACTTAAGCTAAATATAGCGGTACTCAAAATAATCGCATGACTAGTCATTGTTGAATATATTTCTGTTACTCATTAGTCATTACCATCCACTTTAAAAAAAAAATTCTATGCCGTTTACCAAGCCCTTATCCAGACATAGAAATATTTTCACAGTTTTCAGTAATCACTTATTTCTCAAATACAAGAAAAAAACGAATAAATATAACACAAATACATACCTCCAAAGCTCCGACCATAAGATCTTTAAGTTCGTCCAAACAGCGGTTGATGCGCGCGCGCCGTTTTCGTTCCAAAAGTGGTTTTGTGATCTTCTTGTACTTCGCCGTCTTCGACAGCGGGGCCGGGTCCGAAGACATTTTTGTATCTGATAAATAATGCATTAAATTAATCACTTTGAATTTATTAAGCACAAATATTTGGAGGTAATTAATTTAAATTGGCCTTAGCATAGTAATCATTCGAATTAATATTCAAGTTCCTATGCTTTATTTCACGTAGTTGATTTACTAAAGATATTCAGGATTATAAGGGCAAGTTATACAAAATATACTTGCAAACACCAAACACGGAAAAAAAAATTACATGAGACTACCATGCGGCCAAAAGACAAGTCAGTTCAATGAATATTCAACGAATTTAAGTACGTAAGCAACATTGCAAAACAAAACGTAACATAAAAATATTAGTTTTAATACTTACATAAAAAAGGGTCTCCAAGTCAACACTTAACACACACTAACTTAATCGTCGGCCCAAGTTCGGGAGGTCACGAGCACAGGACGCGCGTCTCCACCCGCGCCTCGGCTTCAACTGCCTGAAAAAAGCCTTCTTCCCGCCCCCGCGCCCCGCGGCCCTTCCCCGCCCTCGGCCCTGTCCCATTCATACTGCGCAGGAGCACGTGTGGCCCAACGATCGAGTTTCAAGCATGCGTAACATACTTTCCCAGAGGATTCTTGGAGAACACTTTGGTTTTTTGTATGAAATATTTTAATAACTGGCCGTCGAGTTAAACTGCGTTTTAAGTTCTTAAGGTATTTCATATGGGCTCTGTAAATGAAAGGGCACGTGGCATCTTTATTTTTTATCGTTAACGTTACAAAGAATGTCGTGTAGGACAAGATTTTGTGTGCTCAGGTAAACTGTACTGGAATGTTAATCTTGATCCGTGTTCAATGTTCATTGCACGACATGAATTCGAATGCAGAATATCATTTATAATTATAAATCACTATACAGATCTTGTTTAACAAATGATAGCTGTTATTGCGCCTGTTTATCGTAATCTTTGCCACCATTTATTTAAATAAGTGGTTCTAAAGTTATGCCGTACCACCCAAAACCACTTTTCCTGCAAGCGGTACCCATGCACAGTTTCAAACTACACTCTATTGTCTATTGGAAACATAATATAACAACACAATAACTTTTATGACTCCTAATGTCATTTTAAAACCATACTGTAATTAGTATTATACTGTTAACAGTTTTTATCTTTAATTTTGTATGTTCAATCTTCCCGACATTCGAACTTTGTCGGTGTTTTCTTAAAAAGAAAATGACGTAGACAAAAGGCGGTGTTTATAAAGGTTCTGTGTAATAAATGGCACGGTCCAATCCTGGTACAAGTTAAATGGAACTTTGCGGCACGGATTCGTGCGGTATTTCTTTTTTCGGCATCCCTCACTGGCCAGGTAGAGGCGCAAGCCAAAGCATTCCGTGATTGGTTTTATCTTTTGTCATTTTTAACGTTAAGATTGCCGTTTAAAAACTATATAATTATAGGTTATTCGGGATTTTTACGTCCCCTTTGATTTTTTAATGTTTGCGTAAATGGACGGCTGTTTTTTGTTTTGTGTTTAAGTTTTGTTAGGATCGTTTTATGGAGGTAAAGCGCCTCAATGAATTATAATTGCGATCAATTAGTTTAATGAAGAAATGTGTTTTTGTTTTGCGCAAAAAACAACCGTCTGTTTGTTTTTTTGTAAATAGTCAGTGGTTACGTAAACAAAGCTCTGTTTATAAATAATTAAACCAACAGCAATTAATTTATTTGACCGGTATGTTCCTACTTTCCTAACCAGATTGTGATTTGATCAAATAGATTATCAATTTTATTCTCTTACTCCAAAAAAAAAACAAGAAAAATAAATTCCAATTCCCACTGCTACGTTATTCATATCACAAGCACATAAAAAATTTAAATAAACTTTATCTTATGAACTGTTACGTGCACAAATTAAAAGATTAAGGCTGATAAAATTATTAGCAGTTTAAAAATAACTACTTATAATTTTAGCGTTAGCCCAGTGGTGTGACCGTAGGGTCAAGTCTTAGGTCTCGGGTTCGATCCCGAATTTCTTAGTAACAGCCCGGAGATTGGAAGGGCACGTGGCATCTTCAATTTTTTTCGTTAACGTTACAAAGATTTTGTGGAGGTCAGATAGGCAGTCATTTCATGTAAAATACTGGTATTCAGCTGCATCTGGTTAGACTGGAAGCCGACCCCAACATTGTTGGGAAAAGGACAATCCCGGTTAGCGCCGAAGTCATGTCTGAAATTCGGTCTGGAGGACTAGTTATTACGTAAGCGTGTGATGCGGAGGAATGAAGAAAATGCCGTACGACAAGTTTTGAGTATGGTTGTGAATGATTACAAGAATACTAAACCAAAAAAAAAACATTACTGGGCTGTGTAAAAGGTGCTAAAAAGGAATAGACTACTGATATGATTTGTAGTGACGTTACATGGGACCTACCTGAGTATTTCTTGGGACTACTTCAATGGCGAATTCTCTTTATTCAAATAAAAATAGATGTACACTATTTCTAAATTATATATAACGGCCTACAAGGATGTTCTAAGTAGTAATGAGTTTCGTTATAACATTGTATAATATTTCGAGTCAGCAGTCACGCCATTCATAACCTTTACACTATTAAAAAGTATAAAACAATAATTTCAGTAATTTATAACTTTTTAAATTAAGTACAGATCTACATTTTATTCTAAGTTTAAAATAATGTGGGTCTAATTCATTTTAAAACACTTATAGCCTTCAAGTCGATGTTTATATTTATATATTTCTTAACTAGATGGCGCTGTGTGTTTTCTATCTGACTAGAAGACATTCAGAGGTAAGTTGCTGAAGTTGCGAGACATCGAGGATTTGTGATAATTTTGCTATTACAACACGCTTGTATACACCGAAGGGTTAGGCAGAGTTGGACCTACAGTTCCCCAGAATTCGCCATTTTTGTTAAAGTCCTAGGTATGTCAAAGGGGTTGCCCCCTTTGACATAGGACTTTAACCCTTTTGCCCTTTGCCGACAACCGGCCTCTAATCCAGACTCCAGGTTTATATTGAGAAATTACTTTTTGAAAAAAGAACCATTGATTGTTTCGACCTATCCCAACGGCTTTATAGGCTCATACTTCCAACTGTTCAATTGTATTAACAGCCGACCTATCACCGTCACTTGCTTCACATAACAGTGGTATCACATAATGCCGAAAAGTTAAACTTTCCCACCATTTTATGACAGAGTTTACACTTGTCATACCATACATATTAAAGGTATGACGTCATTCTTATCGATACTTCCTGAGAGTCTAGCACGTGAAGGCGTTGGCGTTGACGTGATAAGATTCTTGGTAGTTCATAATCAGCACGGGTTAAGCTACGCTTGCCGCGGCCGGTTGGTGGATATATGTCCATACAGTACATATTGAAACTCTCTGCTTTGGAAAGCTTGTCAAGCCTTGGTCCCGATTGTCATTCGTAGATCAAGGACAGTCGTTATGGGTAGCTAGAAGCGCAAACGTCTTATAACCAGACCTACCAAAGTGTTTAATGCTACCCAATAACTGGGTTGTGGAGGTCAGGTAGGCAGTCGCTCCATGCTGCTGCAAAGTTGCTGGTCTTCAGCTGCATTCGGTTAGACTGTTCAAGTGAAAATCAAACTGGTTGCTAAGTAAATTAGGTAATTTGTACCATATTATTTTATTATATTGGAATAACTTCTCACACATTGATTAATTTATTATTATTAACTTTTAGAATGTTTGTAAATATGTGACCACCATGCACTTATGACATAATTAAGTTTACTTGCCACTGCTACATGTGTTTTTTTTTTCACCTTTTGTGATGTATTGTTTTTATTCTGGGTACATCGTCTTCACATATAATGTTATAATACATGTATACAAAACATTGTGAAACATTTTAAAAGAGTAACGGTGGAGTTTCTTGCCCATTCTTCTCCACACGAAACTACTTTTTGGAAGGGGCGACTAGAATCAGTTCTATTTCTTGTTCATTTTGACGTTCAAAAGTGCCATTCTTGTGCCTATTTGAAATAAATGTTTTGACTTTGACTTTAACTGGAAGCCGACCTCAACAGAGTTCGGAAAAAGTCACTTCCCGAGTCGTTATTTTTTTCAAAGATGCGAGTCATTACAAGACCCCTCCCGCTCTGGGTGGACCAAAGGAGTGTGAGACTCTTACTGACTAAAACCCATCCACGTTCCTTCCATAGCCCTTTGTGTTCCGGGGCAGCGGTAACCCTTTCGGACAATATCGCTGGTCGTCTAGATGACTCCTAAGAAATGCTTGCTCAGATGTGCTGAAGACTAAACAAATGACACATGCTTGTGCATACTCAGTATTCCAATGCTCTTGTGTGGTATTTTCTTTAGGGAGGTCAGTAGTAACTGTACATTAGGTAGGTATATATCAGGTGACGTAATTATTTAGCTATAGACTACATTGTTGGTCTGAGTGGCTCATGGCTAAATAATACCTAACACCCGTATGGATCAAGCTATGCTTGCCGAGATCGGTTCGTGAATGGGTGAACATCCATTGCATATCGGGACCCAGCCTTATCAAAGAGTTTTGTATACCAGTAACTGGGTTGTGGAGGTCAGATAATCAGTCGGATCTTAAAATACTGCTATTCAGCTGCATCCGGTTAGACTGGAAGCCGACCCGAACGTTGTTGAGAAAGGGCTAGCCAGATTATGACTATATTGTTGGTCTACTCGTCTCATGCGTGAATGCTGATCCGTGTTATTCATTCGTGAGTCTTATTACGAAATTCTCCAATAGAAGCCCGAGTTCGAATTTGTTCCAGGTATCATCACCTTGAACTGTCCTGCCTACCCATTCGGGAAATACTAGCGTGATGTTATTGTTACTACAGATTCATGATTTTAAATGATTCAATATTTATGTCTGTTGCATCTTCAGTCTTGTTTTGATCTCTTATCAGCATGACTTCTATCAGGATCAGGCGATGATAAAAATATGAGTATTAACGTGAACTGCCCATCAAGAACTGCGCGTGGATGCTAGTTACAGCCACGAATCAGTTTTCACTTTTTCAGTCTTATCGTTATTTTATATACGGGTGGATGCGGCAAGCCAGCTCGCGCCGGAGGGCTCGTACGTGATTCACGCGCGCCTCAAAAAGTTTTCAGCAATAAGGAAGGGCTGAAGCGGGATTTTTCGAAAAGGTTATCGCTACCCCGGGGCATAAAGGGCTAAGGAAGGAACATGGATGGGTTTTTGTCAGTAAGACTCTGACACCCCTTTCCGCTCCACCGACAGCGGGAGTCATTTGATGACTTCCCTCCCTAAAAAAAGGCATATAGTCAGTGTTATGTTGTATGTTGATCAAAATGTATTTGAAAACTTAAATTTCGCGGGGTACCCTGTCGCTTTCACCTTAAATGAAAACAAATGATAAAACAAATTAAACGATTAAAAATGGTAATACTTTGTTTTGTCCACTCATCCTTGGTGATAACGTGTCTATAAGCGTGTTTGGGTTTTTCTTATCCACGTTATGTAAGTACTTAATTCGATTCAGTGCTTGGTTAAGTACTATTATGTAAGTACTAGATCAGGAGATCAGCAATTATCTCACGGGAACGAATAACCTTGATAAAAAGTAACCTATGTCTTAACCCAGGTCATGGTGGACCTGTGTGCCAATCAGAATTCGTTAACCGTGATAAGGTAACGGACATTTAATTAGTATGTAAAATCACATCACGGTTTGCTTAAAGAAAAATTCAGCTATCATTTGTTTCCAAATCCAAATGACTGCTGAGTTTTCACGATCTATATAAAGGCTGGTCGCAAAGACACGCGATGCGATTCTAGTAGAACAACTTGCATGAGAACATTCATGAAATAATGTTGTACCAGAATCGCGTCGCGGCCTCGCAAAAACCACATGTCATGTGGTCGCGAAAATTCTCATACAAACTTTGTAGCTAGCTACCACACGGCACGTACTGTGGTCGCGATAACCCCGTCTATTATAATTACAATTCTAACGGTCTCAGACCACGGTGTTCTGCGGTACAGGAAACATCCATTAATTGTTACATATATTGCTTTACCTGCATTAGATGTCCACATCAAAGAAACATGATTTTATGTTTAAGATTGATTTAATATTGTCTTTAATTTATCGCTACATTTTGTTTTTTTTTTATTTCTGAATACTACTAAAACGATGAACACAAACATTGGGTTTGGGGGTCAGAGTTTAAATTATGATTTGTGTAGCTTGGTTTTTTTTATTTTGGAAAATCATCAACCCGCTCTGGGTCGAGTGGAAGGGAGTGTCAGACTCATGCTGGCTAAAACTCATCCATGTTCCTTCCTTAGCCGTTTGTGTTACTTCCGGGGCAGCGGTAGCCCTTTCAGACAATCCCGCTGACCTTTTACCTGATGCCTAAATACTATTTTTATCACTACTGAAACTAAATAAAATAATCTAAACAATACTTCACTACCCAAATTCCAACATTGGCTTACTTTGGGCCAAACGTGTAGACAGTATCAGCCATTATATTCTTTTAGAATTGATTATAGAATTATGCACCGTTGTGGCCTTTGACCTATCAATGCCAGTTTTATGTTCCGTCAAGAGATTAGTACCTACCAACCTGGTGGTGTATAAAATTGTATTTATGTCAGGTATAAAACGTGTGAGAACTTTTTAGATTCTGAATTCTCGATGTGTTATGTCATCAAGACTATTACAAGCCTTCTTTATTTATCATTGAACTTTTTTTCCGCAAAGTGTTTAGATCTCTTTTTACACTTAACTTTGCAGATAGGGAAAAAAAACAGTACTTTTTATATTAAATTACTCTATTGGGTGGTACCTTAGAGCATTTAGGTTAAATGCTCTAAGGGTGGTACACAGATCATTATGATATTTGACTAAGAGCTGTTATCGTAGGTAAGGTTTTAGAAATTGCAAGCCTTTGGTGCATATTTAAGCATCACTTTCTCCAAAGTAGAGAGATGATTAATAAGGGTATTAGTGTTATTTATTAGTCTAAGGCTCAATAATTTTTTTACGATTTGTTCTTTTCTGATCGTTCAACAACTTCTAAGCAACTTTGCGAGGTCTTCAGAATTCTTGTCTATGGTAACGTAGAAGTCGCGTCGATTGCAAGTGTGTGATAATTTATCGTTATCGTTGGAGCTATCATTAAAGAATATAACACCTTCCTTATCCAAACCAAACCAACTCAATCCAGAAACATAAATAGGTTTTGAGATACACGTGTAAGGACCATTTCAGACGGTCGATTCCGTAAATAGCACCATGAAAACTTTGATGACGTGAGCATGAGGTTAGATAATTATATCGTTCTTCGTTCTATCGAATAGATTGACACTAGGTACTGCCAGCTCATATTAAACTCACTTCACTTACATTTTCACGTTGAGATTTATACAGAACACCACTACAGATATAAACAACAAAGGTCACCGGCATCCTAGGTATCCGACATACCTAAAATCTCGTATCTAAATCCTGTAGATACCTAATTGCTTCGTTATCGTTTCGGACAGCCGAAACTCGTGCGTGGGTGTCTTTGTTTATCGTTGGCACGCGTGGGAAATGAGCGGCGGTCTGTTCCCACATGAGGACAAATACCTACTGCGTGAGCTATAGTGATGCGAGCAAGGTGACAGACGAGACGCGGTATCGGCTTTTTTGTGGTATCGATTTTATTAGAATGTCTTTAATAATTATATCTTGACTTGACAACACTGATATTTAATAATTTGAAAATATTTAGCTGTACGTTTGTAGTTATAAATTAGAATCGAAATATTGTAAAACGGTTTCTCTGTGAAGCTCTCGTACTTCGTTAAGGGTCGTCAGAAGCCCGAAAATCTGACAGCCAGTCTTACCAAGGGGTATCGTATTGCCCAGTTTCTGGGTCGTGGAGTTCAGATAGGCAGTCACTCCATGTAAAATACTGGTATTCAGCTGCATCCGGTTAGACTGGAAGCCGATCCCAACATAGTTGGGAAACGGTTAGGCAGATGATGCTCTCGTATACTTTGATGGATACCAAATAATAATATAACCAGCACATTAATCGATACTTCAAATTTAACATCGTATTCGTATTTCAACAATCGATAACCTTACACACGCGCGTCTCTAAGTCGAAGTTAGTGAGTGCGTCACCGAGCTGATGGCCCGAAGATGTGTGAAGAGCCAGTAATTGTTTTATTATGGTAAAAAAACGTTGAGTCATTCCCAAGACAAGTAATCTGTGTTTCGTTTGATGTTAGGTCAGGACAGTCTCATTGCCAAGGTCGGGTCCAGCTTAACTTTGTGACAGTTCGCCTGGCAAAGGAAAACGTCAACGATTTTGTTATATCCCATTTATATTTATGACTATACTCTGTTAATTTTATCATGTCCCATGTGACACGTGCTAAATAGCTATGGTCTATAATTTAATCGAAACTTGGTTATTCTTTTTTCAAACTTGTTCTTATTGTCCTCATCAAATTGTTCACCAAGAAAAAACTAATATATTTTACATGCCTACGTTAAATCAATCATCATAAATTAATGAGCTAGTTTCTCAATTCGCCATATGTCAATTTATACTCCACTGTATTTACTTTAGCGTGACGTCATCTGTTATGTATAGCTGCACTCCTTACAGTGATGATGAATCAGGATTATCCTGAGAAGTGAGTCTTGTTTAGGGTTAAAGCCCGTTAATATAAACAAACTAGATTGTTTCACAAAGTCTTTGTTCTTTGTTTTAATATGATAGTTTAAATTTTATAGCCGTTAAGGTTTCCAGGAATAACCACCATCTTATTCTTCTGTAGAGATCTACACATCAAGCTATCCCAAACTTTCAAATATTCCCAGTTTCACATGAACTTTATCTTTTTATAATAAAGTTTAAAATCTATTAAGGGGGCGTTCAAGTATTACGTAACGCAATTTGGGGGGAGGGGGGGTCTCGTAAAACGTTACGATGCGTTACAGGGGCGGGAGGGGGTTTTTCTTACAACACGTTACGTAACATTGTTTTTTGTTTAATAAAAAATTAGGGAACAAAGACTCCCAAATTGGCAACCCTTTTCATTTACGTTTTACGGGGAATTCCTCGATTGTATAGTCTGGGATTACAAATCTCTTGTTTTATTTAGTATTATTACCTCAAAGGCAATTAAAAGTATACCAAGGATAAAAACTATAACATAACTTTTTGCGATTTTAGGGTAAAAATGGTCACTTGAGTGTTACGTAACGTTTACAGAGGGGGAGGGGGGGTACAGAAAAAACGTTACGGTGCGTTACAAGGGGAGGAGGGGGGTTCAAAAATCTTCAAAAATTGCGTAATACTTGAACGCTCCCTAATGAAATTTGACAGATTGGTGTAGCTTGATGTGCTGGCCTCTGTACCTAAGAGGCGGTGAGTGATTGGGACAAGAACTTACTTTTTTATCCACTGAAGTTCCTTTGGCTAATGCATAGAAGATTTTAGACTCGAGGTTAAATTAGTTAAGAACATGGATTTAATGGAGAAGCTCTCTTTCCTAATATAAATAACAAAAGAAGGGTTAGTCAAAGAGAAAGACGCGTACAGACTGTTAGTGTAAGCTTGGCTATCTATCCTTCGTGATAGCTTTAGTAAGTAAAGAATAATACCTGATTTCAGCTAAAAGAAAAAACAGTTTCAGGAGAAGAAAGACCTCAATTAAAATTAGAACAAAATAACAATTAGTAACGATTGTTTTAATCCGATCCGATTATTAAGTAATCGATTCAATTTACGTACCGAGCTTTATCGATATTCTTTTTGTACAAAAACCGTTATATTGAACCAAAAATTCTCAAGCAATCCGAGGATATTGGGCTGAACAAAAAATAAAATGTAGCAATAAAATTTTGCACAGTTTTAGATATAACAATTCAGTACAGTTAGGTTAAGTTACAAAGTTTTTAATGCAAATGATTTGTCAGAGGACAGCAAAGGCCTTTGCCGCCTGAGCGTTTTTTTTTAATGTAACTATTTCGAAGCGTGCGGTGGGCTACATAAATTAGAGCAATAGTCGTTAAGTTTTTAAGGTTTAACGGCGCGTGGTGCTTTGTCTATGCCTCTACCTATAGAACATTACAACCTTTTTTTTAACTGCAGTCTATATAATGTAGCGCTATGTTTTCATGCTTGGCAAATATCTTCGTTTAGGGGATAGGCTTATGGATGCTTCATTAAAAATTTAAAAAATTAAAAAGTCTATGCTGGAATAAATTTTAAAACTTTCTGGAGTTGGTTCTTATTTCGAATTTCAAAATTCACACCCATACCCTATTGGATTTTCAAATAGACCGGCTAAACCTTAAAGACTTCTTATTTTCGCATCATTCAAGAAAACATAAATCTGCTACCGTTACCCAATTTAAAATCTTGACGTTAATAAATGACCACTTTCCACCAACCGATTACCAGCGGAAGCCGAACTCAATGTCAGCGTTTATCAGCGAGCTTATCAAGCGCCGGTGTGCACGCGCCCTAAACAGATAGTTTACTGAACTAGTGCGCAGCGCCCGCGCCGCTAATTGAACGACAGTCTTCCACGGCGGAAGCGATAGCAAAATAATCAAGTGTGATAAGTCCTTTTTAGTTTTTTTTTTAAGTTTTATCAAAACAAATCGTCGTATGTCTGACGGGATTTCCTATCGGCGAAAATTGCGGGCATACAAATTTTAATTCCCCATTTAACCCTTTCAAAGGATAAATATTTAAATACTTCGGTTCTCACTTTTGTTCAACACATGGACCTCTTATGATCTTTTCCTTCACCGAATTTTAAGCAAGTGATAATTATACAATACGCACATGAAGCCGTAAAATCAGAGGTGTCTTGGGTATGAGCTCGAGACCTATGACTTGGCAGTCCGATGGTCACACCACTAGGCTATCAAAGCTATGCTCATAGTGCATTAGAGCAATGTTTTAAATAGCATTACTTACGTATTTGGAGAATGCACAATAGAATTGACATTGAGATCTGACAGCCTCACTAATTTAATATAACTAATATTCAGTAGTCAGCAAGTTCGGTTGCATGCCCTCCAGCGGTTATTAACGTGGATGGGTCGTAACACGATACGATCCAGAGTTGCATTAAATATTTTAAAAAATACTGCCATTAAACGCCGGACGTACAATATAAGCAAGTTATTTTACAGAATTACTTGCCTTTCTTTAACGTTTCAGTAATAAACACGTAGGAAACATTTAAATAAACTAATTAACCATAAAATAGTTCTGCATCTAATATTTTAGCATGGTATTTATTTGCCATAAATTTTTTCTACGGATGCGTAAAATAATAACCTATATTTGCTAACTTTTACGCCACTAGCAAGGTGCAAGCTAGCCCTGTGCTAATGAAACACGATTTTGTGTCAACCTGCAATCTTGAGACGCCGACGCCGGCGCAGCTATTCGCACGACGATTTTTTATTGCCCACTGGATTTTAAACTCTCGGTGTTTAACTAAGTATTGAGAATTCAACAGTAAAAAAAAACACGTTATTGGATTTTGAACTCTAGGGGCTCAAGAGTGTGTTGCAAATCCAGTGCGTGATTAAAAAGCGCCTCCTTAAATAAATATCTGTGAGTACAGGGGCTGTCTTTCACTAAATAACATTTTGTATTAAAACGTGTGCCCGTGAAGGTTCTTCCCCATCTTTCTCTATAGGTAGGTACTTATTATGCTTTGGAAAGGGCAATTAGCTTCATCTTTCTGACTGACCGATTGCTCGTAATCGGTCGCTAAAAATGGAACTCGATGCCTTTGACAATTTACGCGTAAAAACATTTTAAATCACTGGCGAAAGTTTTTACGCGAATAAACGTTTAAATTATATTTGCACAGTTTGATCTTATTTGCTGAAAGCATTTCAATTACGTATTTTATGTTTTAAATTGAGATTACAATACAATATAAGTAATAGTAGGACCCAAAAGTTGCCTCTGTTGCTAAAAAAACTAGAAATACAAGCTTACGATAATTAAAAAATCATAATTTCTTCTACCAATTCTACTTAGACATCACCCGCCACGCATCACCATCACCTGTTGCAAAACCAGCGGAGATGGGAAACAATTGAATTTCGTTTATTTATTTTAATAATTTTGATAGTCCCAAAATACATGCACCTATCGAAAAGAGACCAACACAACACGTCACTAATCACTCTTAACAATTGAATCATGATCGCAAGAAAATTAATCACAATTTTTAAAGCAAACATCATTATCTCATTAAAAACATCAACAATACAGTTGTCAAGCAAGTTTAACGACAATAAAGTTCTTAAATCAATCAACTGCGAACGATTTATCATGGAGTATGCCGACCGTACCGATATAGTTAGGTAGGTACCGATTCTGAAGATATCTGTCAAAATTCGCTCCGGCCGGAAGGCGAGCCGTGGGAACCGGGGACGATCGGTTTTCTCAAAAACAACTATATCTATCACAAATAAAGATAACTCTTTCGTTTTGATACATTTTTTATTCGATTCGCGAATCATGAAACGGACGAATGGAAATTAGTTTCTTTATTCCGCCATTTTTTATTCGATTTTAGACGCCCGCGACGTTTGTCTGTGCTACTCGATTTAGCGATTCTTGATTTAAGTTTTTATGATCAATAAAGGAGTTCGGGTCACGTACTCCTTTATGATATTCTTCATGTGCCTGTATCATACAGATTTTACGACTATTTCTGTTTATACTGGCAGCAAATTGACAGCGTCTATATTGTTGATAATAAATTAAGGTGACCTACTTTAAATATTGTCTAAAGAGCTACACATTCAATTGAAATGTTCATAATAACTTTGGTTATTTTGTTGCACAAGGAAAGTAAAGACGGTCGAGTTATTAACCTGGTTAACACAACGGAGAAGATTCTCGAAGTACTACATTTTGGAAGCTTAAATCGTGTACACCTTGGTATTTTTTTTTGAGGGTGGGATATCGTCCAATGACTTCTGCCGCTCTGGGTGGAGCGGAAGGGAGTGTCAGACTCTTACTAACTAAAACCCACCCATGTTCTTTCCTTAGCCCTTTATGTGCCGGGGTAGCGGCAACCCTTTCGGACAATCCCGCTTACCTACACTTTGGTCTGGATGCGAAAATTTAAATTTGATCCATGGCTCTAACTGAAACTGACTGTACTATGCGATTTTCTTATCCCATGTTCCATACCATTGCTTTCTTCTTAATGACGTCGTCAAGTTTGACCGAGCTGTCGTTCGTGGGTTTGAACCTATGCAGGCTTACTTTGCGAAAGTAATTTCATCACCACTTCTCTCAAAACGGTGAAGAACATGCAGGTTTCCTCAAGATGTTTTATCTTGCAGCCTCTCACTGAGAAGAGGTCCATTGTCCCAGCCTTGGGAACATTGTAGGCTGATTATGTATGTTGACCATCCATCACCAATATCATACCTGACCAACAAAGATTGTCTACGCAATGAAGTCGCCTCTCTACTTTAAAGTATATTATATTAGCACTTTGCCGGCGGCTTCGCTCCCGTGGTCTTTCCCGTGGGACCCGTTATTTTTCCCGGGATAAAAAGTAGCTATGTTACTCCTATAAAACTAAGATTTCCAACGGTGAAAGAATTTTTTAAATCGGCCCAGTAGTTTCGGAGCCTATTCATTTCAACCAAACAAACAAACAAACAAAAAATCAAATCTCTCCTCTTTATAATATTATATAGTATAGATAGTATGGATGAATGACAATAAATTAAAATTTACAACATTTTAAATAATTCATTTAATTAATACATGTTTACTTGTTTTACTACCGAGAGAACCCGTGACATCTCGGGTCACACATAATTCCGCTCAAAACCAGCTAACTCACCGAACTCCATAAAAAAACAACATTAACAAAACCGTATTATTTTTAAAAGCTCTATAATGAGATAATTTTGGGAGCCGTTAAAAATTGATGAACTTTTAAACTGACCTGTAATTTAATTTTATGTCGGTATTATTACGGGTTAAGGAGGATTGAAACGGGCGGCACGGGGCACTGATTACAGTGGATAGCAGTATGGGGACTATCCGCTTCTTTAGTGGACAGATTATAACCCTTTGAACGGAATCCGACATCTTTTACCCGGACTAATCAACTTTGGCATAAATCAATGTTGAGTAAAATGGGTTTTAAGATTACTTTTAATGGTGACTATGGTTTTGTAACTTGAATGGGTCGGTGTGTTTCTCTGTTTTGTCTGGTTACGAGTGAATTAGCTTGTTTTTTCTGAGTATTTAGTCATTGCGAAAAACTGTCTTCGTCAAAGGATATCATTATTCTTTTGCCCTTATAGAAATTCGTTTGAGGTCGGCGTAACATGTCTTTTTCTTCCATACTTCTCTATTAGTCAGCATCTTGGTAGTCAGATCTTTACTAGCCAAATCATCCTTCACACAGTCCATCCATCGCTACTTAAATCTTACAGCTATCCATATTCATACTCAAAACTTTACTCATGTCATTTTCTTCATTCCTCGGGCGTCGCATCACAGCCCATGGCAACAGATTTCCACACAACTTTTCTGTCACTGGCCACCTTCAAAATTCCATTTTCAAAAACAAGTAGGTACCCATAAGGTAGCAGCTCCTTCTGGGGACTATTCGAATAGCTTCCAAAATTGAACAGAGTACAACACGCCGTACCTTTTTAAAGTTCTTTAACGTATTGGACAGCAGTGAAAGTTAAAATCCATTTCGTGACTAAGTTCTATCGCAAGTAAAGACTAGCAACTGTTGATAGGAAGTCAAGTCAAGCTTTGTTTTAATTCTACTGAGTTCTGCTTTGAGTTGACAACACGTGACACAAAATGAATACACGAATCATATAGAATAACCAACCTCATGGTCTTCACATGATCTGACCAAGATTATTTCTAGACGTTAAAAGAGACTGACCTCTGACTTTGTTTTAGCCTTTCTTCAACAGTCAGTTAGGAAACGCTGACCTCACCTAGTTTCAAAAATTTTCTTGACGTGTAAAGGTGTAAAAATAAAATCATTTATCATTACGAATAATTGCTTATGCAAGATTTGTCAAGCTGAAATCTTCATAGGCGGGTAATGAAAGCGTCTCATTATTTGAGGACCGACTTCGCGGATACAAAACCCGTTTTCTCTGACTATTTCAGATATTAGATCGTCTGAGACTAGTAACCTATCCAGCAATAGACAATAGATAGAGTCTAGATAATACACGTGACTCCTCTAAATAAACAAGCGTGTGACTCGAGACTTCATGTAAATTGAGTAATCAACGTCAGAACACGATACATCTTCCCACAGAGCTGATAAATTGTAATATTATGCGCAGGAGGTCTACGTCCTGTAATGACAATGTTGTCAAAATAACGATCGACAAGAACATCACATATTCAAATCTAGTTAAACTAGTATACATTAGCCAGTCTCAGTCTATTAAGAAATGAATTGGACGTCGTTACCGCAAATGTTACGCTGTCAATTTGAAGAGTCGAGCGTTTGTTAGATGAATAGTGTTATAAGTGGGTTTAGTACGTTAGTCGTGTAATACGGTAGGTGGTGAGGGGCGGGTATGCAAATGGCAGAGCTATACTTGGCCACGAAGCAGGCCGCCCGCGACCGTGGGAAAACTATCGCCTGTGGCGAGTTGTGCGCAGGCGCGGATTTGGATTAACGGCTTTTTGATTGGCCATTGTAGGTGATTGATGATTGAACGGAAGTTACGGCGGGAAGGTAATGATAAGTGGTTGATGGTCTTTGATTTGAGCGTAAAAGTATGGATGTTTTAATTACCGTAAATTGTATTTCAGTACATAAGTACAGTCAGAAACTCGAAAATCTGAAAGCCAGTCTTACCAAGGGGTATCGTATTGCCCAGTTACTGGGTTGTGAAGGTCAGATAGGCAGTCGCTCTATGTAAAATACTGGTATTCAGCTGCATCCGGTTAGACTGGAAGCCGACCCCAAAATAGTTGGGAAAAGGCTAGGCAACTGACGATGATGATGAAGAACAGCATAAATGACTCGTAAGCTGACAGATGAAGACCATAAACAGTTCATAATTAAGTAGCTCCCGAAATATAGTGCGTATTCATGTCTTTACGTCAATCTCAGTTCACTTTAACATCGTAGAAAATGCTCCCTTTCGATATTGTAACAAACTTTGCAAGCACTCTTCGTGACTCGATCGGCTTCAGAGGACCTTTAGGTTCAAAGCAAACATACAAGTACAGAAAAAGGTATCTTTTTCCTGGTCTATCTGTCTACATCATCATCTGCCTAGCCTTTTCCCAACTATGATAGGGTCGGCTTCCAGTCTAACCGGATGCAGCTGAGTACCAATATATTACATGGAGCGACTGCCTATCCGACCTCCACAACCCAGTAACTGGGCAATACGATACCCCTTGGTAAGGTTAGCTGTCAGATTTTCGGGCTTCTGACGACCCGTAACGACTGTCAACGATGCACGAATGACAGCCGGGCCCAACGACTTTACGTGCTTTCCAAGGAGTCTCGTTATGTAAAGATGGATCACCCATTCACGGCCAACCCTGGCAAGCGTAGCTTAACCTGATAGATAGACCTGTGCAGCTGTTAGAATTTAGCCACGAGCTCCTGGTCTATCAGTCTACGTCGGTACTAATTTCCTCCAAGTTATTTCAATTGCAGTCCGTCTCTGCTCGCTCGTGCACGACCCACAGGCGCGTGACGGCGGTCGGCGCGCGCCGCCATCACGACCGTACTGACGCGCGACTTTTTGACGCAACCAAGCCGAATGCCTAACGTAACACTTACTTTATTTTGTTCTTATACTACAAATAAATAAACAACCTTGCCTATACTTTTGGGTTCAATTAAAGGTATGTGTGTTTTGATATTGCTGGTATGTTGGATTGCAAAATGGTTTATTTTGAGTTATGTTTTTTTTGCCACATCAAGTAATTCGTTTTTTGTTTATTTTAATGTTTATTAATCTTGAAACCCTATCGCTACCTATATTTCCCACATTGTCCCACATTGCGCTTGCCGATACGTGATCTCCAATCCAGGACTTGTCTGCTCCACCGGCCATCAGTACTTTGACACACATAGCCAGCCCACTTTCACTTCGGTTTGCTTACTCATCCAGTTATGCCGAAAACAACGAAAATGATGTAAAAATAAAGGAATAACCCCTTTTTTTGAGGGTGGGAAATCATTAAATGACTCCTCCCGCTCTGGGTGGAGCGGAAGGGAGTGTGAGACCCTTACTGACTAAAACCCATCCTTAGCCCTTTATGTTTATATTCTATGAAGGGGCCCTTCAGGGCCAAGCCTGCCGGGTAAGCGGGATTGTCCGAAAGGGTTACCGCTACCCCAGAACATAAAGGGCTACGGAAGGAACATGGATGGGTTTTAGTCAGTAAGAGTCTGACACTCCCTTCCGCTCCACCCAGAGCGGGAGCAGTAATTGGATGATTTCCCAGCCTTAAAAAAAAAAGCCCTTTATGTTCCGGGGTAGCGGTAACCATTTCGGACAATCCCGCTAACGACAATTACTTACTTAACATAAGCATTTTATAAACCTTTTGGTGAAACGTCCTGACAAATATTTTTTCGGACTACTCTCTTTTTATCTACACTCTACAGTTCGCTAAATTTATTTTCTTTGCAATTCAAATATTTTTCTACCTACATTTGGTTTGGGCCACTTTTTGTGGCCGTTGCATTTCTGACATGTTCTAGTTGAGTGCACTGTCGTTTATGTAAATGTTTGGTCCATCTGTCAAACTCCAGTGGACTTGCGTTGCTCAACTGAGTTGCGCTACTGTTGCGTGGAGCATTGTCAGGGCTGAGGGTTGACAATTTTCTCCTGATTTTTTATGTGACGAGAATTTTCTTCTGATTTTGACTTCTTTTTTTGAGGGTGGGAAATCATCAAATGACTCCTCCCGCTCTGGGTGGAGCGGCAGGGAGTGTCAGACTCTTACTGACTAAAAGTCATCCATGTTCCTTCCTTAGCCCTTTATGATCCGGGGTAGCGGTAACCCTTTCGGACAATCCCGCTTTCTGATTTTGGCTTAACATTAAGATTGGCTTTCGATAACGTGGGTCAGTTCGAATGGAAGTACTATTGGTACACCTCTGTATCACAAAATTATTAATTTTATTTGCTTGACCAACCCTAAGCGGACGGAACTCTAAAAACCATCTCACCGTCCATCGCAGCACAGTTTTGCGTGTTTTTTACAACAATCAATTTAACTCCATTGCTTCGAAGCGAGAGGTCGTCACGATTCTAATTACCTACTTTTTATTTTTTTTATATTTTTAAGTGCGAGTGCAATGTTGCGTTTTCTTGACTGCAGACAATGATGTCAATAATTGAAATTGAGATGTCTTATCTATGGTCAAATAGAAATGTAATGGATGGGTGTTGAGTAAAAAGTGAGGAGTAAAAGCTTCCGAAATGAGATGATGTTTGATGTGAGTGTCGAACGTTGTGAATGTGTGTGTAGAACTAATTAATATTTGAAATAATAAGACCGGGTTCCCACTATGCCGTACTTTACCGATTTTTCCGAGCCGATAAAATTGCCGAAAAGGCCAGTAGCCGTGCCATAGACAGTTCTGGTACAAATTAAATGGAGCTGCTCACATTTAACAGGATCCGGCTAAAATTCCCAGCCCGGTATATTTGTCGGACTCAGGTCTGACGAGGTCTTTTTTAATGTGAACATGTATATTCAGGTGACAGAACCGGGCATAACCCGGGTCCGGAGTTCTGGAAATCCGGCCTATGTCTCCATCTATGTGAATACGATTAGTGTCCTATTGTAATAATCAAACTTTTTTCTTTCCTTGTATCAGTTCTATCCTTTTTTTTAAGCTGGGAAATCATCAAATGACCCCTCCCGCTCCGGGTTGAGCGGAAGGACTCTTGACTAAAATGGTCCATGTTCCTTCCTTAGCCTTTTATGTTCCGGGGTAGCGGTAACCTTTTCGGACTGATAAGATTACTCCTGGAGCTGCTGAAGATTCACAAAAACTTTTTGCATTATATAACTTCAATCTCTTAGCATTGTATAATTGCATAGCACGTTTGTGAGTACTATGTACCTACTATAAAGCTACCATTTACTGAGTACGTCTTACATTGACTTGAATGTGCCCTGGCGGCTGAGAGCATGTCATGCTCCCTGTAATGTCTCACTGATGGTGGCGGTATTTTGGACCATTTAGCTCCCATCAAAATGGTTGAGCTGAATGGTGCTAATCCATGCGTCATGTTCATGAGCGGGCACCGTCAGTAGGGGCTGGTCACCTCTTAGCTGCCACGGCTGTTTTAATATTTAATACTAGCTTCTGCCCGCGACTTCGTACGCGGACCCTGTCGCTTATGCCAGCGACAACGGGGTCGCCATTTATGTTATTTTTTATCATTTTTCACATTTAAATCTTTTATCACACTGAGCTTTAGTTTTATTTCATTCCAACAACCACCAAAACATACAGTCCATTTGTCATCGTTTTCATTTTGGTAACCGCATTATTATATTCCCCACTTGTCTCTAGAGACCTAGAAGTCAATGCGTAGATACGGTTGGAACTCAAGCACAATTCTCTATCCGTGAACGTCTCCGACTCGCGAGACAATACATGACGTTCACGATCAGCGGTCAGTCGCACATCACGTGCCCCACTTGTCTCTAGAGACCTAGAAGTCGATGCGTAGATACGCTTGGAACTCAAGCGTAATTCTCTTTCCGTGAACGTCCCTGACTCGCGAGACAATACATGACGTTCACGATCAGCGGTCAGTCGCGCATCATATTCTTCACTGGTCTTTAGAGACCTAATGAATACGCTGAGAACGCAGGCGTGCTTCGCGACCCGAAGAGGTTTCCACGGAGCGAGTTGCAGCCTAATGTTCTCGAACAGCATCAAGTCTCTCCTGACGCTCTTCGGTAGATTCTTGGGATCTTATGATCTTATGATCCTCTTTTAGCTCTCTTGGAACATTGGGAAAGATTTGACCTCTTTGTAGGCATGGTCATAGATTTATAGTGAAGATACCTGATCAATAAAAATCTAAATTAAAATGACTGCTCCCCTGCGTTACCGGGTAGGCTACCGTGTCACGAAGATAAATGGAAAAGGAAATTAAACACTCAAACAACATAAGCCCGAAGGCAAATTCATACGATAAAATAAAAAAATAAATAGGAGTTTTGGCCAGTAGAGTCAAATTTTCAATGATATACCATCGTCATCAAAAATCAGTCCTAAACTGTTACCGCCTTCAACGCGTGCAGGTACTCCCAGTTTATGTTATTCTATAATTACACAGTAAAATTAGTGATAGCTTTGATTTCCACATCAGATGTTTCTGATCTTCGATTTTTATAAGTCAACAGGAAATGCCCATCAGATTGAACAACAAAGACGTCAAAGACGTCATTCCTATGTGTTATGTTGTAGCTAGGCTCTTGGAGTTCCACAACAGGTGTTCCAGATCTTCGATTTTTATAAGTCAACAGAGAGTGCTCATCAGGCTGAACAACTTTCGCTAAGACGTCATTCTTATATGTGTTATGGTGTAGCTAGGCTCTTGGAGTTCCACAAAAGGTGTACCAGATCTTCGATTTTTATAAGTCAACAGGAAATGCCCATCAGACCGAACAACTTTTGCTTAGACGTCATTCCTATATATGTTATAGTGTAGCTAGGCTCTTGGAGTTCCACAACAGGTGTTCCAGATCTTCGATTTTTATAAGTCAACAGAGAGTTCTTATCGGTTGAACCCAAAACCGGCGGTTCCGATGAGCGTTGATGGCGTTACTGTTCCTGGCGAGATAGCGGAAAAGTTTAGGAGGCATTTCGCGGTAACTTCACGTCCAGTGCAGCAGCAGAATCTTGTGGCTGGGGGCATCATGTCTGGAGAGCCAATTAACATCTCAGCTAAGGAGATAAGGGACGTAATTAAGGGTATGACCAGGGGCAAATCTCCAGGACATGATGGCCTTAGCATTGAACATTTTCAGCATGCTGGTCCACATCTTCCTAGGGTCTTATCCATGCTTTTCAATTTTTGTGTGAGGCACTCCTATCTACCTGGGGAGCTGATGAGGACAATAGTGGTGCCCATTGCCAAGAATAAGACGGGGGATGTGTCGGACAAAAACAATTATAGGCCTATTTCTTTGGCCACCATAGCGGCCAAGGTTCTGGACGGTGTGCTTGAGCGTAGAGTGGCCGGGCAGCTCGATCCACATGATTCTCAGTTTGGTTTTAGAGCTGGGCTGTCCACGGAAACTGCTATCTTGGCGCTCAAGCACACGGTTAGGTACTATACCGATAGGAATACTCCGGTATATGCTGCTTTTCTGGACCTCTCCAGGGCGTTTGACCTGGTTAATTACAACATCTTATGGTCGAAATTGCGGGAAAAAGCCATACCTCATGAGCTAGTCAACCTTCTCGAGTATTGGTATGACCGCCAGATTAACCAGGTCAGATGGTCTGGCGCATTGTCTGGTGAGTATAGACTGGAGAGTGGTGTGAGGCAGGGAGGTTTGACGTCCCCAGCACTCTTCAGTTTATACGTCAATCAGCTGATCGAGGACCTTTGTGGCACTGGTGTCGGATGCACTATTGATGGTAAGACTATCAATAGTATTAGCTATGCTGATGACATGGTGCTATTGAGTCCCTCGATCGACGCTCTCAGACAGTTGCTTGGAGTATGTGAGCGATACGCCATGGCTCATGGTCTCCTGTATAATATCAGGAAAAGTGAGATCATGGTGTTTCGTGTGGGTGCCAGAAAACCAGCAACAGTGCCGCCGGTCTACCTGTATGAAGTGGCGCTCAAAAGGGTGTCTCGATTTAGATACCTTGGGCACATTTTGACCGAGAACCTAACGGATGACGAGGACGTAGAAAGTGAGCGAAGGGCGCTGTCGGTTCGATGTAATATGCTGGCCCGCAGGTTCGCAAGGTGTAATAAAGACGTAAAAATAACGCTATTTAAAGCGTACTGTCAGACGTTTTACACTTGCAGTCTGTGGGTCAGATATACGCAGAAGGCCTACAACGCCCTTCGTGTGCAATACAATAACGCGTTTCGGTTGTTGTTGGGGCTTCCGCGGTTCTGTAGTGCGTCAGGCATGTTTGCTGAGTCAGGTGTAGATGGTTTTGAGGCCATCATGCGCAAAAGAATGGCATCCCTGATGCGCAGGATACGTGGAAGCTCCAATAGCGTCCTAGAGGTTATTGTGGGGAGGCCAGACTGCCCTTTCCTAATGCACTGGTCCCTTAGACATAGTTGCGGGCCCGATGCTGTAGGAAATTTTTTAAATTAGTTTACACAATTTTATTGAATTAAATTTAAATTTAATTTATTTTGACATTGCTTTTAGGTTTTATTTTGATTTATTTTATGGATGTAATTTATTGTTATAGTCTAATTTAATTTAATTTAATTTTTTAATAGATTTTTTTATGTAATTCTGAATGTAGCTTTTTGATTTAATTTTGATTTAATTTGTAAATGTGTTATAATGTATTTTGATAAGCAGTTGCAATTTTTATTCTACTAACATAGTTGTGTAAGTTCATGTACATACTAACCCAAAATGGATTATGGTCCGAAATAAATGAATTATTATTATTATATTATCAGATTGAACAACTTGTGCTAAGACGTTATTCCTATATGTGTTATGGTGTAGCTAGGCTCTTGGAGTACCACAACAGGTGTTCCAGATCTTCGATTTTTATAAGTCAACAGGAAATGCCTATCAGACCGAACTACTTTTGCTAAGACGTCATTCCTATATATGTTATGGTGTAGCTAGGCTCTTGGAGTTTCACAACAGGTGTTCCAGATGTTCAATTTTTATACGTCAACAGAGAGTGCTCATCAGGCTGAACAACTTTTGCTAAGACGTCATTCTTATATGTGTTATGGTGTAGCTAGGCTCTTGGAGTTCCACAACAGGTGTTCCAGATCTTCAATTTTTATACGTCAACAGAGAGTGCTCATAAGGCTGAACAACTTTTGCTAAGACGTCATTCCTATATACATTCAGTCAAAAAAGTATCGGGAATGGATGATTTGTTTATGGTTCCAAATTCAAATTTTTGTTTTTTTTGTAGTTGTTAGATTGGCACAACTGTTTTCCATTTTGGCGCGGAGTTTGAGTTGCATCTGTTATTTATATTAAATACAGTGCTGGTTTTAGTAATATCATATATAGTGTGTATTGCGAATTTCATAATGGACAAACATATCGAACAAAGAGTTTGTCTTAAATTTTGCATCGCCAATGGAATTTCGTGTTCGGAGTCACTGAAAATGTTACAGAAGGCTTACGGTGAACCGACTTTATCAAAAACTCGTGCTTATGAGTGGTTCAAAGCGTTCAAAAGCGGTAGAGATGTGATGGAAGATTTGCCTCGCTCTGGTAGGCCGTCAACGTCTGCAACTGAAGTTAACATCGCAAAAGTGAAGAAAATAGTGACTGAAAATCCCCATTCAACTCAGAGAGAGATAGCCGCCGAACTTTCTGCATCTCACGAGTCGATCCGTACCATTTTAACTAATCATTTGGGTATGAAACATGTTGCTGCTCGGCTAGTCCCAAAAGATCTGAATTTTCTCCAAAAACTCAATCGCATGAAAGTCGCTGAGGACATGCTAGAACGAGTCAGTTCGGTCCCAACATTCATGAAACGCATTGTTACTGGTGACGAGACGTGGTTTTACGAGTTTGACATGCAAACTAGTCAACAAGCTTCGGAGTGGCGCCTTCCAACTGAACCGAAACCGAAAAAGGAGAATTCGCGGCGAGAACTGAACTCAATTCAGGAAGCAGCGTTTAAAAAATTTTTTGATGAATGGATTATTCGTTGGCGCAAGTGTATCGTTTCTAAAGGAGCATACTTTGAAGGTGATAAAATAAATTTGGATGAATAACAGACATTTTGTGTATTATTGATCTTTTCCCGGTACTTTCTTGACAGAGTAGTATGTTACAGTGTAGCTGGGCTCTTGGAGTTCCACATCAGGTGTTCCAGATCTTCAAATTTATTCTCTCAGCAGAAAATGCTAATCACGTGAACAATTTTTGCTAAGGTATCATTTTTGTATCTCTTATAGTTTAGCTGGTCTGTTGCGGTTCTGCATCAGGTGTTCAAGTTTCCAAGATAAATTATAGCCTATATGTTGCCCAGACTTAATACCTATACAACAAAAAAAAAAAAACATTCCAATCCGTCCAGTAGTTCCGAAGATTAGCGTGTACAAACAAACAGACAAACAGACAAACAGACATACAGACAACATTTTTTTTTTGGATTCGTGCTCTATTACTGTTTCTAAACCCCCCTCAATTATTTTTTTTTAATATATTCAATGTACAGACACAGTTTTTTTACTGTTTTATTATATGTATATAGATTTAAATTAATTTTGAATTGTTTTTTTAAATCTTGTAATTATGGACGTTTTTATTAAGTTCTGCATCGTTCTCACGTGTATATTTCAACATGAGTGATGTAACCCAGTTTTTGTAAACATATTTTGATTTAAAAGAGTGTCCATGGAGTTTCTTGCCCGTTCTTCTCCATAGGTACCTACTGCTTTGGAATGGGCAACTAGCTTCATCTTTCTGACTGACCGACCCCTTGACAATTTAAAAGTGCCTGTAATTGGTTTATTTGAAATAAATGCTTTGAGTTTGAGTTTGGACTATCCCGCTGACCCGGTAGGCTTCGGCCATTACTGGCCATCCAAAAGGCTGTGTTTTTATAAATTTATTCAATATAAACTTATTAGATAACTTAATCGTAAAGTATTTAATCGGCCGCAAACATCATGAAATTTATCTTTAGAAACGTAACATTATCCAATAGTAGCTCTATTATACAAGCCATCGGCACAACAGAACTAATTTTAGACCGTCGTGAACTTTGGCCTCGCTAAAATGCGCGTAATTAGTGTGTACTACTAAAATTAGTAAGTTGAAACTTAACTCTCAAACGCCAGAGATAACTAGCAGGGAAAAAAATAAACATTTTGTGCTACGCCGACCCCAAATAAATTGGGATAAGGGCAGGAGAATGATGAAACCGTCAGATCAAGTCTGACTTGGAGAAATATATGCCTAGATGTGTTTGAGGATTGTCCCTGTTGATAAATGAAAACCAACCGCAGTGGTGTGACCGTTGGACTGCCATGGGTCTCTAGTACGAACCCAAGGTACAGAGGCCAGCACATCAAATTACCACAATCTGTCAAATTTCTTTGATAGTATTTCAACTTTATTGAAAAGACATAAGGTTCATTTTTAATTGAGTAAATTTGACAGTTAGGGATAGCTTGATGTGCTGGCGTCTGTACCTCTGATTTTACGGATTCATGTGCGTATTGTATAATCCCTTGCTTAAAAATCGGTGAAGGAAAACATCGTGAGGAAACCAGCATGTCTGAGAGATGTTTCTCAACAGCATGTGAAGCTAAGTAAGAGGCCCATGGGCATCATTAAAACTCTGACACCAGGTTAGTCACTAACCACACAAAATGAAGAAGAATGAAAACCTGCCAAGTACGAGTCGGACTCGTACACGAACTGTTCCGTAATACCGAACAACATTTATTTAACACTACTTATTTTAAAAAAAACTTCAGTTTAAAGAATAACATGTTTCTTGTATCGAATGAGCAATACACAATCTGTAAAAAAATCAACAGTCTACCTATAACGGTTCGTGAGATACAGCCCACTGATAGAAAAAACGAACGTACGGATAACGGAGGCTTAGTAATAGTGCTCCGTTTGGCGCCCTTCGGATCTGGAACCCTTTAAATCGATTCACGGTTAAACTTATACTGTCTATGAGATGGGTCTGTATTTCTTCATGAGTTTTGTGAAGATATTGCGGAACCCAGATGCTCAAAATTTAGAAAACTAAGATCATTGTTCTTGTGGAGGAGATATTAATCATATTCAGAATAGAATAAAATTGAGTACCTACTCTTAATTATGTACACCATAAAAATTACAGATATTAAAATATAGAATGCCTATATCAGCCTATTATTCAGCCTATACCTATCCCACTGCTGGGACTTCGAAAGAAATACACCGGACGACAATTAGGTAATTTCACACTATTATTATAAAGCCAAGTTTGTGAGTGAGTGTGGGGGTGTGTGTGTGAGTGTTATGTTTATCCATCCTACACGCTCAAACGGCTGAACGGATCTGGATGACACTTGGCACAGAGGTAGGTTATGACCTGGATTAACACATAGGATACTTTTAATCCCGGCAGTACGTTCTCTTGGGATATTACCCGAAAGCCACGCGGGCGGAGCCGCTGGCAGCAGCAAACTCAAACTTAAAGTATTTATTTCAAATAAACCAACTACAGGCACTTTTGAATTGTCATAGGGTCGGTCAGACAGAAAAATGAAGATGCCCATTCCATAGCAGTAGGTACAAATAATCTTAAGGCAACACGTATGCAGTATCATATCTTGAATCGTAACCACGTAAGTGAAAGCTACCACACGTCCGTCGTATGTCATGTGGGCATGACAAATCGATGGGTTTTGAAGAAAATCATCAATTCTCACGATTAGTTTGATAAATACTTAATAATCTATGAATTATTCAGCCCTCCTACACACGCCCACTGGTTAAATACCGCGATGGTACTCTGGGAGATGAGCATGTGTTTGTAGGCATAAGTTTATGAACGGTGGGTTATACGTAATGTTTGTATAATGAAAGTAATGTTGATTTTGCATCTGTAGATGATCAGGTCAGCCTTTATACAGTGTGTTCGGTTAAACGAGGGACATACTTTCAGGGGCTACTATACTCATGAAAATGAACAACTTTGACTGTGGAACTATACCTGAAATCACGAAAAAAAATCTGCTGTGCAGTACATTTATATTCGCATAATTCGTTAAAAATGTTTCATATTTCAGAGTTGTTGATTTTCATAAGTACTATACAACCAGAAAGTATGTCCCTCGTTTAATTTAACACCTAAATAATTGACAATGAACTTAAAAGTTTTATCTATATATATTAATTGAGTTTGAGTTTGAGTATATCACACACTAGCACTTCGCCCGCGACTTGTTCTGCGTAAATTTCGCGGCCAATATGCATGATATATATATATATAATTTGTAGCTTACAGCACCCATGAGCACTGTAGCTTTCTACCACTGTAAACCAATATTGAACGAAAATTACCCCCTACATTAAGCGGGATTGGGTTACCGCTACCCCGGAGCATAAAAGGCTAAGGAAGAAGCATGGATGGGTTTTAGTCAGTGAGAGCCTGACACTCCCTCTTCCTAGAGCGGGAGAAGTCATTTGATGATATCCCATAAAAAAACCCTACATACAAACTTACAAACATATTGTACCTCTTTATAATATTAGTATAAGATGTGTATGAAGAAAAAACAGAAGAAAAAAAATAGTCGTAAAATAACTATAATAACCAATACTTCAACAATTTTCCAGCAACTGTACTGATTCACCTTTAACTGATTCCAGATGATACAATAAATTGATACAATAAATTGACATTTTTTATCACCACAACGTGCTAGCAATGTCTCCGTATTCAATTGTTATATCTATTACAAATACCACAATAGAATCGAAGGAAAGTAACAAAATGGACGATCAAGAAATATCGGAGTCGAAACGGACTTACGTAAAACTAGAGGCAGATTCGTAGCAAAGTAACGCAATGAAAAAAATTACACTTTTACTTTTTGTTGAGTTACGCTTTCGTTACTTATAGATAATGGTTTTAGGGTTCTATGGGTATTTTGTTTAACAAAACATTATAAAGGAGTACATAAGGGTAGCATTGAAACTAACAGCCCGACTGAAGAAATAACGATTGCCGTTATCTCTTCAGTCGGGCTGTTAGTTAGGGATGTTGAATAAAATTAATTTTTTTGATTGTCAAAAAGTATTGGACACTTTTTTTTCTTTTTTCATATAAACAAAATATTACGTCGATACAATGGGTTAAAATGTGGTATGACGTCACTTTATAGATATTATACTGAATTGTGCATAAAGCAAAAAATAGTGTGTGATATTTTTTTAATAACACCGTTTTGTGAAAGTAACTTTTTTGCAAATGATAATCAATGAAAATGATCCTCATATGAAATAATGAACACTGATTACTGATAGCAGATTGACCGGAAGTATTGTGTTTATTTGATTATTTCAAAATATCACTTTGTGGAAAACTAACACGTTTGAAGATGTAAGCAAAGACAAACAGTATTGCCATAAAATGAGTATAATGACGGTCATGAAGATACGGAACTCAACAGTTAAATCTACATCGCACTTACCATAAACACTGATATAGGAAGTCATCCATTCAATTACTTATTTTGTTTTATGTAATTAAATGGTTGCGATGTAAAGAGACGGGCACGCGATCAAAAGCACTTGTTTTCGCTTCATTCAACGCCGTTACAAATTTGCTTTACCTAAGGAAGATGTGGCAAGATAAGGTGTTATGTAATTCTTTTGAAATTAATGTGTATCTTCTATTGATCTGGTGTGCAATGAAACGTTGTTTTCTAGTGATTATCTTGCTTTGTCATCTGCTACTGAACCAAATAATTATTTTGTGTGTATATACGGTGTACAACACACTGTACTTACTAACAGCCGCACAGGTTCGATCCATCAGGTTAAGCTACGCCTGTCGGGTTTGGTCGTGGATGGGTGACCATCTTTACATACCGAGACTCCTCCGTGCCTCAGAAAGCACTTTAAGCCCTTGGTCCCGGCTGTCATTTGTGCATCTTTGACAGTCGTAATGGGTAGTCAGAAGGCCGAAAATCTGACAGCCAGTCTTACCAAGGGGTATCGTATTGCCCAGTTACTGGGTTGTGGTGGTCAGATGGGCAGTCGTTCCATGTAAAATACTGGTATTCAGCTGTATCCGGTTAGACTGGAAGCCGACCCCAACAAAGTTGGGAAAACGCTAGGCAGATGATGATACAGTGTGTTAGGTTAAACGAGGGACATACTTTCAGGTTGTAAAGTACTCATGAAAATCAACAACTTTGTTCATGGAACCAACTCTGAAATATGAAAAAAAAATATCAGCTGTTCCTTACATTTTAACGAATTATGCGAACGTAAATGTACTGAACAGCTGTTTTTTTTTTCGTGATTTCAGGTATTGTTCCATAGTCAAAGTTGTTCATTTCCATGAGTATAGTAACCCCTGAAAGTATGTCCATCGTTTAACCTAACACACTGTATATAATAATATGAATTTTATTTTCTTCGTGTTTATTTTATCGTTGTCTTCCTTCATTATTTCTTCTTCTTGACAATACTAAACTACAACTTTCCACTTCAACTTCAAGAATGTCACCGTCTTCTCTGACTGTTAATCAAATCTGTTAATAAACCTACTGATGATTTTTGGAGTCTAATACTGAATATTGAATCATAAGAATACCAGAAATACCTTTCATATTTCACCAAAATTCGAATAATTCATTCAAATCCCCCCCCACTTTTTTATCTAACACACTTTTATTGCAATAGCACGAAATGCATGCACTCCAAGCAATCTTTTAACGTGTTATTTAAGTCTAGACACTATTCAGATAAGCTCTTCGGCTCACATATAAACAACGGATATACATAGCGAAGATTAATCTAAGTCTATATTATTTCCGTTTACTCATATAAACTTGTGTTTCTAGATAGAGTATCAGCTACGAAGGCGTCTACATTGCATTTGGCGTTAATTATTATTTAATAGTTTCCTGTTTTTATAATTAACCTTTAGAATCTTAGAGATTTTCATAATATTATTAATTAATAGAGGTCAGGCTCTGAAGCTAATAGATGAAAGCTCTTGAGTAGGAGACCTAATTGTGACTCCTTTTGAACGCCTTTGTCACATATTCGAGACAAGCAATCGCATGCCCTGTACGCCAACGACACAGATATGTGACAACGGCAACAACACCATTACACGAAATAAACAATTAAATCATTACTTTTTTGAGTGTTTATGTATATAGATATCTTAAAAATTGAAGCTCACGTACGTATTTAATGACAGGAAACAAATTAAAAGACACCATAGATATTGGGCAATTCCCACAAGAAGAAATAAATTTGTAGCTTGGCGTGGAGGGCACGCGCGTGCGTTTATGCTCTGGCGTTCAAAAGATTAAATAGATTTCAAGTTATTCTGCAATAACGTTATCTGAAAATCTATTCTATATCTATTCCATAATTCTAATTCTAGCGTAAACATAAAAACCTTCTGCACCTTTCACAATGTTGACTATCGTTAACTTTTTTTGGATTATTTATGTTGTTAATTCTTTTTTTTTACAGCTGACATTAACATAGACACCGCAGATACGTGTAGTAAAGTATTTGGATACCATTTTTCAAATAATATGCTGAAAACATGAATTCCAGATTCCCAAATCCCCAAGACCAATAATTTATCGCACATCAAAATTACGTTCTTTAACATTGGTATAAAAAAAAACTTACTGCAAGGATATCGTTTTATCAGTAGCGACGAATAGTCAACAGTACGTTCCTTAAAATTACAACAAAAGTACATCGGATTCAGCACAGTAACATCCAATTTGGTAGAATTAAAAAGGGCTTCATTATCAGTGATATTGGCGCGGGTTTTATAATTATGTCCTTGTTTGTACTTACCTCCTCGTGACCTTTATTGCAAATTAATCCGTTGCGAACCAGTTGCTCTTGTATGCACTTTCGATATCCATATATCATTGTTTTTTTTAATAAAAGCAAAACACTGTCGTCTCGTATGGTACCGTTATGGCTGGACAATGGCCAGTGCCGAAGTGTTAATGGTTATATCTCCATTTTAGTGAACAGGTTGATCAAAGTAATTGCTAATTAGTGGTCCGGTTACATTTCACACCAATTAGTGGAGTGTTGTGTGTATTTATTTTTTTACAATGTTGACTATCATTCTTCTTCTTTTCGTGTGGTTAGTGATTAACCTGGTTTCAGAGTTTTTATGTTGCCCATGAGCCTCTGACTTAGCTTCACATGCTGTTGAGAAATGTCTCTCAGCCATGCAGGTTTCCTCACGATGTTTTCCTTCACCGATTTTTAAGCAAGTGATAATTATACAGTACGCACATGAATCCGTAATATCAGAGGTCTCGGGGAGGCCTTGGGTTTGAACTCGAGACCTATGTGACTTGGCAAACAGACGGTCACACGACTATCGTTAACTTTAGCATACAATAAAGCTTATGAGTAGGTATTATTTCTACAAATCTACAAAAACTTTTTTTTTGATTATTTATGTTGTGAATTCAGTGGACGATACAGAAAAAAATCCCGAACCTTGTTTACAAAAAAAACTATGTAATAGGTATTTGTTGAGAATGACGCAGGGGACAATACTGGGACCTGTTGCGTTGGAACTCCCTACGATATCAAAGCGGGACGGTAACTTTGAATTCGTCACTGGGAATTAAAAACTGGTTCGATAAGAGGGATTCTACCTTAACTTTAAAAACTTGTTAGTCAAGTAGTGTAAGAAAAGTAGCTTGTCAAACGTCTGATGGATAGTTTTATTTTTAGTTCTGTTTATTGTTAATTTCTGCAGTTGTTTTTAATTTGACTTAATTCATGATAAAAAAGACAAGATATACAGTGTGAAATTTAATAAATGGGCATTATTTTTATGGGTGTAATCATCGTTATAAACAACTTTCACAATGGGAACAAATCTGAAATCGCGAAAATAAAATCAGCTGTTCCCTATATTTTGACGAGTGATTGAACAGCTGATTTTTCATGCTGCCCATGAATTCAATCGATAACGATAAACTAGGCTGCTTTAGGTCATCTAACAGCAAATATTTTTTTTAAATTCCTATCAGTTTTTCATTCAAAATGATGAGTGATTAACTTACGAGGCACTTAATTAGGTAAAGCTTGCTTATCTAAACGGCTTACAAGCATGAAGGTATGTTAATGAAAAAGGTTAAACAGTAGGCGTGTACTTTGATTGATAATAACTGCTAACAATGCAATTGTCGACGACAATCGAGATTGTGTTCCTTTTTGTAACAATTATTGTCAATGATACGCGAACATTAATTAGGACCACTTTCTACTTCGTTACTTAGGTTTGTATTAAGAATGTTATGCAAATTATGTTTCTGGTCTTTGTTTTTATGTCTTGTATAGCTCCTGTTATCAATCAGCCTAGCATTTGCCCAACTATGTTGGGGTCAGCTTCCAGTCTAAGTGGATGCACGGAGTAATTTACAAGGAGCAACTGCCTATCTGACCTACGCATGCCAATTATTGGGTATCATTTGTATGAATTCGACGTATAAACGCGACTTGATCACGCGACACATACCTACTATATTAATGTAAAAGAACGCGACGGTCGCTTTTGGTTATGACGCGTCCGTATACCCCAGAAATTATATATTTTTTAAAAGCTGACCATAACATTGACACCGTAGTTACGTGTACGTAGGAATGTATTTGGGTAACATTTTGCAAATAATCATCAATTCCAGATTCCCAAAAACCCCAAGACCCACCAATAATTCATCGCACAACAAAATTACGTTCTTTAACTTTGGTATCAAAAAAAGCTTACTGCCGTAACTAAATCTCAAATTGCGGCGATCCATAGTATTTTCACCGGGCGTTTCCCACGGCTGCGTGCACGCAACAGCGTTCCAATTAGACTGTACCGAACTAATTCCTGGGCATGCACCGCGAATGGGTAGGTGCAGAAGGCTTGCTATGGGCGAAACTAAATTAATGTTAAGTGCGTGTTATATTGAAGTGGTGTTTGAGGTTGTAACTGTTTGTTAATCCGCCTTCGCAGAAAATACTTTTTGGAAATCTAAAAAAAATCCTAGAAAATAACCAGAAAACCAGGGGACAAATGGAACTGAATGGGTACGCCCATTCTAGGATTTTTTTCCTACTTGCAAAACGCTAAAATAGCGGGTAAATGTCCAATATTTCGGATTTAATGGACCTTAGGCAGTTTTAATCAACGATAAGTTCAGGTGTTCAAGGAAAGCTTAAAGTTGTTGAAAATCCTTCTCAGATTATGAAAATAACGCTCCATAGATCCTTTTACCCCTTACCCATTTGACCACGTGGTCTTTTACTTTTTTGTGACTAATTATGTAATTTAAGATCGTAAAAGTTACTAGTTGTTCCTTTGTCGGGCTTCTGTATCTTCTTTGATGCGCGCGCGCCGTCTCTCCGCCCGTAATCGCTCCTTCTAAAGGTCTTATAACACGAACGGCTTTTTTGGATGCGCTCGATTTGGTCGCAACGATAATTAAATAATACTGTTTGTTTGATTGTGAAGGGGCTTTATTTATTAGTGCTGATTTTATTAATGTCGGGTAATTTTTAGTGGTAAGCGAATTTAGAGAGAGACGGAATTCTAAATTGTAAACAAACAAAATTGCTGTAGTTTAATCACATTTTGTATTTCGGTTGGTTGTTATAATTTTCAGTCAGGAAGAAGTTTAGATGACCTCTTGCAATAAGAATTTAAAGTCATTTTGACCTACAGCTTTACCGTTAGTCTTTTAGTGATGTTCCTTGTCTAAAGCATTAATAATCGAATTAGTTGCATAGTGAACTTAGTAGCAGAAGTCTGAGTAGTCAATAATGATTATTGCTTACCGTTAATTTCAATCACGATATTTAGTACATATTAATCTTAGTAACATAATTATGTATTTGACGATTGTTTTCATTCTAAAATCAAATGTGACGTTCGACGTATTATTTTTAAACTGAGTTTATGGCCAGTGACATTATATGAGTTAGTTTACTGCTGAGCTAATATGGTACTGTGGTCAATAATTCTAGAGAATGATTTTAAATATAGTCTCTGCTGCTAGGAATCTGAACTATAATGGTAATTTCATCAGCTATAGCACCAAAAAGTTCTTTAACAAAACGTGAGTGGTAAGTGAAAACCAAATCGCTTCCAAAGCGTTTCGTAACTCTACGACCTTCAATAAGGTTGACTTATGGTTTTTGGTAGCATAAGTCAATCCAATAAATTTTTGACATTAATTGTCATTTTGTTTAAGCCCTCAGGATTACCTAGTATATCGGAGAAATAAGTAGAATGAAAGACTAGTAGAGTAGTAGTCTATGAATCGAAGAATAGTCATCTCATTAAGCGAAGAATTTAAACGTTTTTTTTTAGTTGTTTATATTATGCACACTTGTTTTTCCAACTGATTTAAGATATTGGCATAATAGTCGACATCGGGGTTGCTTGCTATATGTATAATGATATTAGAAAAGAATAGCAGTCTTCAATAACCATAATAAATAATTGACGATTTTTTTGAAATTTAATTTTCGTCAAAATTTCTTGAGTTTAGAATAGACACTGTTTTATAAAGCGGGTCGTTGGTCTAAAGCGGAATAATTTTATAGATGCTCTTGAGCAATAAAATCTGGCACGGTCGTTGAATATCGTGTGAACTACACCCGCTTACAATACAAAGAAATTTACAAGAATTTAATAAAACAGCACTCTATTACATTAATACTAAAGATGTGCAATGATAGTTTTACTAATGCAATTTAACCTCAAAGGAAAACAAATAAGACATGTTTTTGCTTGAGCCGACAGTTTTTTTTCTGAAGCAACTCGAGATTGTAAGGAAATGAGACCTTTAGTTATGAGTTTAACCAGTGCAATATCTAATTAAGATGCGAGTTAAATCTTATGATAAGGAAATTAAGAGTTTGAATCGCGTGTAAGAACTCATTCGTTGGTTGATGAGATATTGCGGGACTTTGAGAAATATTAGTAAAGTTGTGATGCAAATGACGACTTATTTGAAAATGGTTATAGGGAAGGCAGAATTATTTGATGAATAAATATATAAATGGTGTCATAAATAGAACATAAAATACTTATAATAATGCAAGTGCATCACATAACATCACTATCACTTAGTGGTTAGTACAAGGTAGCTACCGAAACAAAACAAATATTGTTGCAAACATTGTTTATTTTCTGTTTATCATTCAATTAACCTATTGTTAACATCCGCTACGAATTCGCTAACCTAACAATTCCTATCAAAGATAACTATTTATCACAGTAAAACTTAGGTGCTAACTACGCTACATGGTACTTAAACGTCCAAGTAAATGCTTTAACCGACGCTGAAGTTAGGAATACAAAATAACAGATTGCTACTGAACAAAAAAACCTTAATTTATTAAATTAATAAAAAAGTATAACTTCAACAAGCAAAGCGAGAATAACCCATCCTTCGATAACACACATCAGTTCTAGGAACGTTAATAGAAACAAACAACAACATAAATGATATCACACATGGTCACACGGTCCTGCATGCGAGGTGGAGGAGTAGCCTCCACGGTCACCACGGCCGCCACATCGACTGGGCGGAGTCGGGCTCGGAGGCGGGGCTGTGCGGCGGCGAGGGCGGTGCGTACGCACGCTTCGCGAGCGCCGCTTCCGTGTCCATCGGCTCCGCTAGCCTCTTCAACCCTCGGTCTGGTAACGATGTCCTCTGCACCACAACCTGCTGCTGTTGGGGAGGCGCCGGCGCTATGGCCTGCAGAGGCGTCGGCCTCGCAACACCGTTCGGCGCTATCGGCTGAGGCTGCACGACTTGAGGATTCTCCAACCTCCTTATACAGTTACTGAGGTGCTGCAGCAACCTGGCTCCAGCCTGAGGATCCACTGGACCTTGACGCTGCATGGCAGTGGCAGCTAACGTAGCGTTCGCAATAAACTGAGACACTTCTGTAGCACACTGAGTAAATCCAGCACGAAAACGTTCTTGGTAGGACATTTCTGATTTCAGCACTAACTGGCCTCTCCTTTTGAGGCTATGGAGGTGTCGGACGGTGAGTTCCAGGATGTCGGCTTTTTCCAGTTTGGAGACATTTTCTCCTTCAGCTTGCAGCGCGGTAACCATGAGGTCTTTGAGTTCGTCGAGGCAGCGGTTGATGCGTGCCCTTCTTTTTCTTTCAAGCATGGGTTTCATGACTTTTCTGTATTGGTATGTTCGGGAGACGGGTTCCTCGTCGGGTTGCGCGTGCGCGGGCGGGTGGAAGGCGCCGTGCGGCGGAGACATAGTACGTGCGGGTAGGATCATTGGAGCGCGCGCGACGGTCTGTGAGCGAATGGCGCGCGCGCCGCCCGTCGCTCCGCTTTTATGCGCCCTACACCGATTGTGGCAAAACGCCCGTGATAAAAGTAGGGGTGGCACTCGCAGGATGTAGGAATTTATATTAGATTTATTAAATGATTATTAAGACTATATTAGATAGAAAGTAACAGAATAAACCTTTATTGTAATAGTAATTTTTATTTTTCATCATAGATATGTTTTATTTTTTTCGATTTAATTCAAATATATCTATTAGAATATTATTGTAGCTTTTAAGCAAAAGTTTTAGTATTTTGTTACTGGACTTTAAGTACTATTTCATTTGTAGCTCCAAATGATATAGTATGAAATGAAATAATATGATATTCGTTGAATACTTTTAAAAAGGTTTATGTTTTAAAAATAATTAAGTGTACCTTTTAATATAATATACCTAACACAAACTAGTTTTTTCGAGTGGGAAATAGGAAACAAAAAGATTTTTACCCTGAAAAAAAAAACCGTTACCTAGACAATTTGGTTAAAGTTCGCGCCAGTTATTTCATTACTATTACTTCACTTTAAATCAAAGCCGGTAAGATCAAACAGCTGTGCATCTAAGTGAGGGTCTCATCTGATAGCAGCTGGCTAGCACGAGTTCCCACGCGTAGTCGCGCACCCTCCTTACGTCACCCTGCGCGTACGCACGCCAAGACGCTCCCCCATTCGCGCGCCAAAGAATACGTAGTTACGTCACAGCGACAACGTGACTCGTGGCTATGAATTAAATAACTGTCAAGGGTCGGAATACCCTCTTTTTAGTAACAATAAAAAACCGTGCATTTACTAAGAGTTTTGTCGTGATATTTTAAATTGTTATGCTATGGTCAATCGTTTTGCAGAGTTCTTATTGATATGCAAATCGTGGCAGCAAAAAGTAAAAAAAAAAATGTTGAATATTTTTTTGTAGCAAGTGGCAGCCCTGTGCTAGCGGCGCGGGCGCAGTTCTACGGCGACATGAGGCGCGTTATCGCCTCCGTCGGTCATACAGACAGAGTGACGAATAGAAATTATTACTGTCGCACCGACTTTTTACTGCTTACGTGTGTTATTAATTATTATTTGTGCCTTGTGGCCTACTTTGGGAAATGTTGCCTGCCTGCACGGCTCACGACAACGTTTATTTGAAAACCAGCAATGTGAGTTAGATTTTACAAATATTTGTCTTACAACTATCTAGTTTTTCTTTCCAATAATGTATAGAAAAAATCATGTATCATACAAACATTATTTATTACAGTTGACATGATTAACACTCTCTGACAGCCATTTAACCTTTTGCCATGCCATTTTGCCTTTCAACAAATGTTTCTATAAATAAAATGTAGTAACGTAATTATTCACTCTAATCCTAGAACACGACATAAAATTACCATTTATCATACACAACATCCTTGAGTTACACAACCATCATCCTAATTAGTCAGTCAAAACAATAACATTGACTATCACCCGGCAGAGGTGTGAGTTTGTTCCCAGCACCGCTAGTCGACTCGACACCGACCCATTGTGCGGTCGGAGCCGCCGTGACGCTACTTACTCCAATTCTGTCTTACGCCGCTAGACGGCAAAACGTCCTATGTGTCAACGCCGCCTTCGGAATAGGCGAATCGTGCCTCAAGCGCGGGCCACTTGGTACTTACGACCTGTCGGCGTTGAGGGCACTTTGACACGCGAGCGGATAACGGCGTAAGCGACGCTTTCGATCGTAGCCAATGAGACGTTCTTCTTCGTAGCGCGGCGTCGTGGGAAAGCCCGTGCCGCGCGCGTTCCCACACACTCGGCCGGCACAAGCCAACCGATAAATTATCATAATTCCATTGTGAGTGAGACGGTACTAAGAAATTTTATACTTCATCAATCGCCGCGTTGAATACATTAGCGCGTGGGCACCGCTTTGTTGATACGGTGACGCAAGGAGCAAGGATACGCCCGACTGCCCGCGGGTGCCCTTTAAATTTTTTCTATCACGTATCTATTTTATGACATGAGCTATAAATTCCGTGAAGACGACGTAATATGGTGATGATATACGCCATAATATTGGGTTCTGTGTGTGAAAAGTAAACCGAGAATTCCACCCACGTTGTTGAGCTAGATACATACAACTTAATATGTACAAGGTGCAAGTAACGCTAAGTGAGTAAATATGTGCTGATCATGTAGTATCGATAATAAACATTCCAAATACTTACTTGACTAGGTAAACCGCCTTTTGGAATATTCCAAGCTACTTAGAAATGTATTGAGAAATATTTTAGAGATGAAGAATTTTTATATTTTGGTGGGCACTCTAATCTGAACAAGGTGGATAATAGAATCAAGAAGGCTTTTCTAAATTGTCACTTTATTTACTTCAAGGAAAATTATTAAAATTTGTTTGGAAATTACATTCTCTTGGTTGAGGATGGGTCTTAGACAAGTGGAAATCCCAGTCAAAGCGTTTATTTTTACAACTTATTGCATACTGTATTTATATTAACATAAGGTAGCTTTAGGTCAATCCAATATATTTTTGACATTTCCATAAGCGACATCGTTGGATGACACTTTTTCTATGCCTTCTGCTCCTGTCCTATTTTACTTTTACAAAATTACGTTCTATCCTTTTGTTTGTTTAGTCATTTTCCCGGTCCATAAGCCGTAACTCCTGTTTCAATAAGATCCCCTAGATTGCCTGCATCGTCTACATCGTCGGAAAGGTTAAGTCGTGCCACGCCTCACGATAAGATTTGCTCAGTTTTATTATTATATTGGAGCTTCGGTTTTAAGATAGTATCGTGGACTTCATTTTGAACCGAGGTTTAGCATACTTACATTTCAAATAGGTAGATTTTGTAAAGACTATATTTGGAAACTTACAAAAATTTTGCTTTTAAAGTACCTAATGTTTGGAGAGTAATTTGTCGTGAGGAAAGTTTTGAGTAGGTAAAAGAGTAGGTGTTTGAGGTATTGGGTTCGATTCCAAAGTCGAGTAAAGTGTCATTGACTTTTTCCAGAAGAAAGTTGTCAATAGCAGCCTGGAGTATGTATTTGTAGCCAGTTGATGGCAATAGGTTCACCCCCTATTACATGGGACTTAAAATAATTGGCGAAATGTGAGTGTACAGACGCCAGCACATCAAGCTATCCCTAACTATCAAATTTTCTCAATTAAAAATGAACCCTATGTCTTTGCAATAAAGTTGAAATACTATCAAAGAAATTTGACAGATTGTGGTAACTTGATGTGCTGGCCTCTGTACCTGCTATGGGTACACCACTGTCTAACCCTTGGGGGAAAAAAGGCGTGATGTTATGTTTTTAAAAGAGTAGGGAAATATCAAATAAACTGATTGCGTGAAAGGTTATATGGCCAGAAGGTAAATAAAGATCGGTTCATTATGCATCTCATATCATCATTTTAGCCAAAAGATGTCCACTCAAAAAGTCAAAGTCAAATAATTTATTTCACTGCCGTATATAGTCCCCAAAACACTGCCATTTCGACCGGTTCTGAGCTTCCCGCATCCTGCGGATTCCTGTGGCCTTTACAAGGTCATCTGTTCACCTTGTGGGACCAAATAAATTGGGATAAGGGAAAGAGGACGACGATCCGATCCTTCTCACTGCAGATATATGCACCTACACGGTGATTTTTAATTCCCTGTTAACCTTTCAGGACATTAGAGTACTCATGTTTATAAACAACTTTCTCTATGGGACCAAATAGGAAATAACAAAAAAAAATAACATCTGTTTCATACATTTTCATCGAATAAATATTGCATTTTTGTATGAATTTTTTTTTTCGATACGAGTGAGTTGGTCTCTAGTGAAAGTTGCTCATAATCATGATTACGTATACTTTCACGTCCTGAAAGGTTAAACAGTGAATTCTTTATATTTCATGTGGTTATAGTGACTAACCCGGTGTCAGAGTTTTTATGCTGCCCATGGGCCTCTGACTTAGCTTCAGATGCTGTTGAGAAATATCTCTCAGACATCCGGTCTCCCCCCGATGTTTTCCTTCACCGATTTTTAAGCTAGTGATAATTATACAATACGCACATGACACGTCAGAGGTGCATGCTTTGGGTTCGAACTCAAGACCTACGACTTGTCAGTCCAACAGTCCATCACAGCTCCCCCGAACAGTGATTTTTAAAAATCACCGTGTATAATATACATTTGGCATCTACTCATTTTTATATTTCTAATGTTCGTTATGTTTTAAAATGAAGACTGCCTCACTGAAACTCTGAGACTAAACTTAGGATGAATTTTAAAAATGAAAGTGAACGACACTTAATAGTTAAGGGCAGGTTTCACCAATGAAACTGAACGCGATCAATTATCTAAAACGCATTTAAGACCTGTCAATGTCAATGTTCCATATAAAATAATGACACTGACAGCTCTTAAACGTGGTTTATACACTGATCGCGTTCGGTTTCATTGGTGGAATTAGCCCTTAGAAGGTTTTGTAATTAGCTTATGATCTTGAGACACAGACCCATCAGAATCCAAATTTCATTTAAGTAATTTTATCAATAATTCGATCATCGCACAGAATGACTTGCCTAAACGTTTGTCCGTTCAATTGCGCAATTGACAGAAAAAAAGAATTAAAAAAAAAACTAATTCTCAGCAATCGTTTTTAAATATTTATTTTCAGTTTCGGGAGTATCGACCTTTAAACACGGCTTATTGGAGTAATATCGTCGCGTAATCTATAAAAAATCAACATTGAACTTATTTAATATTTGCTAAAGCACTTGATATGAAAATATGTTATCGTCGTGGTAGTTGTAAAGTTCTGAGGTAAACAGGTGTGTACTTAGGGCACTCAGAAGTCACATTATAAGTTACGTTAATGTCAAATCTGGGTGGCAAAGGTATTTTGTTGAGGCGGAATTACGTCATAATATTTTTGAAGTTTTTTTTTAATTTCTGGGTATTTTGTGTGTGCTATGTGCTAAAAGCTCTCTTATGTTGTTGGTGAAAATAAATATTAGGTGTGCAATTGAAGTACATATTTAGTTTGGTATCAGATTCGAAGTTAGTAAATTTTTTAACTTTCAGGTAATTTTGAAATCTTAGATTTTTTTTTAAGATGTTCCTTCAAAACCTTCATTATGTATTTAACATTCTTGTACCATTGCAGTTGGTCCTAAGTTTTTAAGGACAATTTTGGTTTTGCGCCAATTTTTTCGCTATTTTACCGTATCGCCATCAACTGGGCACAAATCCAGACTCTACTACTTAAAATTCCAGATGTAAACTCAAAATACTTTTGCCCGACCCGGGTATCGAACCCAGGAACTTATACTCAGCAGTAGCTTACAACCACTAGACCAACGAAGCAGTTAAAAGGAAAATAGGCTCGCTCCCTATAACTGGCGAAATACGGGTGTAAGCACATCTCTGCCTTACCCTTCTGGAAATACAGGCACGATGGTATGTTTACCTTATTGAGCTATCCCTTACAGTGTAAAGTTAAGAAAGGAACATGGATGGGTTTTAGTCAGTAAGAGTCTGACACTCTCTTCCGCTCCACCCAGAGCGGGAGGAGTCATTTGATGATTTCCAACCCTCAAAAAAAAAGCCCTTACAACGTATAAACTAAATCAAATACGCTTCTAAAAGATAGTCATACTTTGACCGAGAAAGTAAGTATAAGTAAATGTCAACGGTGTTTCGAGCAACGGGGCCTTCACCGCAATCTAGTTAGATATAGGTTAGGACTATCACGACCACAAACTGCCTTATAGTCTGAAACATGTTGACACAAACAGCTGTCCTGATAGCAGTCAGTTCTAGGCTTGTTGGACATTTCTTAGATAACATAACATTACGCCTGTAATCGCTGAAGGTTTAGGCAGAGGTATACCCATAAGAAACCCACATTTCGCCATTTATGTTAAAGTCCCATATACCAGGGGGCTTGGCTATTGCCTTCAACCGGACAAATATCCAGACTCCGGGCTGCTACTGAGAAATTCCAGATGGAAAAACCCAATAACACATTGCCCGTCACGGGAACCAGGCGTCATGCTCAGTAGTAGTGCTTTCCAGCAATAGACCTGCATAAAATGAAAAATACTTAAGGGTGGTTTCACTTTAGAACGTTAGCAGCGCGACAGTAGCGGGGCAGAAGCACATGCCGAACGAAATTATTATTGGAACGAAGTTCCTCATCGCGCGTTGCAAAAGGGGGCTAGACGGAAAAAATTAAGACCAAAAGTTGTAACGACACTTTTTGCTATAGTTGTAAGCCGTGCGGCTTGCGTGTGTTTCTCTGTTTGTCTCTTTCATAGAGAAAGCAAGCCAGTTATTTTTATTATAACTTAAAAGAAATATTTATTAAATATTAGAGGACGAATTGATTTTATTATTTAGTAAACCTAAAACATTATTAATAACTATGTACAAGTATATAACAGGAGGGAAACAAAATAAAATAAATCAAAGGGCATCAAAAAATTCGTCCACATCGCTGTCAACAGGAAAAGTTCCCAAAAGGCTGGCAGCATTGCCACGTTGTATGGCAATGCTGATTCTTTGACCGAAAAATAGGCCAGCCCTCTGGTCACGTGAAGAGTCGACCAATCGCTTGGCGATGTCTCGATAAACATAGTGGGTACTCGGACCCCATGGCCCTAGTGTTTCAACCCCAAACGGCTCGAATATATAACTTCCAATAAGGTTGTTATACTTGCGCCGTTTGAGGTTTTCTGCACCTGCAGCAGCTGCCCCAGCACAACCCGCCGAGCAAGGAAGATGGGATGGCGCAAGGGTGTCGACACACGTTGCATCCCACACCAACGGCCTACCTACCTTCCAAGGCATTAGTGTCATTCCATCTGGTCTCTTCCCATCGTCACGTGCCAAGCCTTTGGGTTCTAAAACAGCTGGCACCCCGGCGGTGACAAGAGCACGACGGATGATGTCATTAATGCTGGCGTGCCGTGCTAACCGGCCTGCGCTTTTACTGCAGGATAGACCATGGTGTCCGAGGCAGTCGACAACTTCACCGCATTGGCAGCGATGCGGAGCCACGCAAGGAGCGCCCAGACGCAAACATGTAGCGAGCCGGAAAGTGGTGTTACCCAGCAGAGTGCCTATGTTGGGTGACGGAAGTGCCTGAAGCCAGAGGCCCGACTCCCACTCACCCACAGCCAGTAGGCGGGCACGCTCAGCAGTGTTGGTGGACGTATTAATAAGATTATACCGTACCGTAAAGAAATAAAATTTTATTACAATTGCTTCACTAATTAATCGAAAGGAACTTCGTTCCATCCGGGTGTCCCTTGACATCTCTCAAGTTTTTTATTTATTTTTAAGGATAAGAATTGGAAACGTTTAAAGCGTCCAGAGGGCCTCTGCGGTGAAGGCATTCACGACAACTTAATACCACCACTGGTTACTGTAAACATTGCGTAAGCTACGAAGTATTGTGTTCTTGACAAAAGTCAAAGTCAAATCATATATTTCAAATACGCACAAGAAAGGCACTTTTGAACGCCAAAATTAACAAGCAATACAATTGATTCCCCTCCTAAAAGGTAGTTTCGTATGGAGAAGAATAGGCAAAAAACTCCACCGTTACTCTTCTAAGTTATTTTTTCTTGAGTTTACTTGATAAACTGCGGTGCCATCCTATTAAAAACTCAACGTGAAAACTTAAGTGCAGTGAGCTATCATTCCGCCTGATGTTTTGAATTGAAATTATTGACAGCTCACTTCACTTTAGTATTCACGTAAATCATAAAAGAGCCATTGCTTCGATAGCACGAATACTACGGCTACATTATGGCACATCACTCGTCGTCTCGCTATACATCAGGGAGCGCGCGAAGTTTAATTTATGTTATCGCGACAATGTAGCCGTACTATAATTGTTAATCATGCAACAGCTTTCAACTGCGCCATTTTTCAAGTATGCCTTGACTAAAAAAATCAAAAGAATCGATTCAAAGATTAATTACAGATCGTTTCTTTTAGAAAACCCCGCAAACTGAACATTTATTAAGTGATTTATATATACTGGCTATCGTCGATTTGCGCAATGCGCAAGCACAGGCTGGTTTTAAGTTTAGTAAAGTCAACCACTTAACGTATAATTAAATGATAACTAAGTAAATGAATTTAGAAACAAACGCACGGAGGCACCGTGCGTTTGTTTCTCATTCCAAAAAAAAAAGTCATAGTGGCCTTGTTTAAAAAAAATTGTTTGTTGGCAATAAATAAATACTTTTGTATAGTAAGACATATAGTCGTGGCCAGAAGACTTGAGTGAATGTATGGATCTAAAAGCTATAACATACATAAGTCAAGTAATAAAAAAATGTGCAATTTTACGATTGATATAAGTAATTTTCTTACTATCTCATAAGAATATACTTTTATATGTGCTAATAGCTAATACTTTAGTGTTGCCAGCTACACAATCAAAAAGAGAACTTAATCACTGTCCCAGCGGACACGGCTTGTTCATAATCCGCTATACTAAATATTGATCATAAATATTGCGCATCCGCACTTTACTTCAATAAGTAGTAATAGTGATGTCCTGTTTGTTTATCGATATTGCGTTGGTTGATTGGTTTTAGTAGATTTTCCTGTTTTACTGTCGGCCGGGACAAAATACCGCTATTTATTAAAATAACACGTGGATCTCAAAACTAAACATCGTGATAACATAACATACTCGTTTATTTTCTTTATTTTTTTTCTTTTACATCTTGTTATATGTGCTGTTAATTGAAGGAGGACACGTAAATAAACCTTTTACTACTCTATACAAGTAGAGGAAGACCAAAGTAGCCATGGATGGATTGTGTGAAAGATGAAAAGGAGTTAAAATAAAAATTCATTTATTCAAACTAGGCTGAAAATCAGCACTTTTTGAAGGTCAAAGTTATATAAGACAGTCCTTCAAAAACGCCCATCCTTCACCACTTCCTAGTTCTTTAGCTGAGAAGAAGAAGTGGCGCAACAAACTCCCTAACAGCACAGTTGTCTGTTTAGTTGGAAGAACTTGACTCTACACATTTATCGTATGAGAAGTAATTAACATTACGAAACACATCACATTAAAATAATTTGCCACATGTCAGCACACGCCAATATACCAATTACCGACATGGGGACTCAAAGAGAAGTATGGAGGAATAGACATGTAGCGCCGACCCCAAATAAATTGAGATAAAGAATAATAAAAGAGAGGAGATCCCAAATAAATGTATTGAATAAAACAACTATGTGATGGCTGTCTCCAAGACATTCACATGGCAGAAGGCATATCGATGTTTTCATTAACCGGGTACAGATTAGAAATCAAACATTGTATTATGTAAGTAACATATTCGATTAGCAGAATCAACCTATAACGTGCCCACTGCTGGGACAGTGGGCCCGGTGCGAGTTGATGTATTCCACATGTGTTTGAATTTTGTTCTAGGATATGCCAGTTTCCGATGTTTTCCTTCACTGTTCTGAGAGCAGTGGTCATGGTATTATTTACACAAAGAGAGTTGCTTGGGTTCAAACCCACGGCGTACAGAGGCCAGCACATCAAGTTACCACAATCTGTCAAATTTCTTTGATAGTATTTCAACTTTATTGCAAAGACATAAGGTTCATTTTTAATTGAGAAAATTTGACAGTTAGGGATAGCTTGATGTGCTGGCGTATGGATAACTCATAAGTCGGGGCAGTTACCACTGCTCTCACGACATAATTATACGCTTAATTATTGTAATGTTTCATGTACGGTACACTAATCCAACCTTTCCTTTTTTTTTTAAGGCTGGGAAATCATACTATGACTTCTCCCGCTCTGGGTGGAGCGGAAAGGAGTGTCAGGCTCTTACTGACTAAAACCCATCCATGTTACTTCCGTAGCTCTTTATGTTGTGGGGTAGTGGTAACCCTTTCGGACAATCCCGCTAACCCACCAATCTATACCTGGCATAACCATCATTGGTTCATGTACGCTGAGTTTTAAACGTCACGAAATCATACCTAACTTTTATACAAGTGTCACATACTCAAACAGTCGCTACATACAACAACCCGCCTACCGCCCCGCCTGCGTGTGCGCAGCGACGGAGTTGTACAAACAACACGTATGTTTACAGATACCTGTGATTGTTCGTCACCCACACTGACACTTGAGAGGCAAATAACTCGGTTTTTTAACAATATTTTGTAGCACATATATGAGTGATGTGTTTTATGGATACATGAATAACTAGCTTTTGCCAGCGGCGTCGCCCGCGTGTATGTAGGAAATTATCCCACGGGAACCGTACATTTTTCCTGAATAAAAAGTAATTTATATGCTATTCCAGACTATAATCTATCTTTGTGCCAAGTTTCATACAGATCTGTTAAGTAGTTTTTTTTTTTTTTTTTAATAATACAACTCTTTGTTTTTACATTTAAAAGCTAAATATTCATAGTAATATATACAGAAATAATAAGTATATAATCAAAGAGCATCAAAAAATTCGTCCACATCGCTGTCAACAGGAAAAGTTCCCAAAAGGCTGGCAGCATTGCCGCGTTGTATGGCAATGCTGCAGTAGTTTTTGAGTTTATTCGTTACAAACATACATACAAATCTTTCCTCTTTATAATATTAAGTATAGATTGAAGTGAAGAAAAATATGAAAAAAATAATTTTAACCTGCGCCTTTTTTACATGTCGCATGTCAATTTTATGAATGCTTTTTTAAAGAACAACGTGCTTTTTAAATATCCAAATAGTCTATTGAATATACATCTTTTCTTCTTTATCTATTCTACATCCATCTATTTCCGAGTTTCTTGCCCATTCTTCGTTTGAGACTTATTTTTGGAAGGGGCGACTAGAATCGTTTGATTTTCTTGTAAATGTTGTCATTCAAAAGTGACGTTTAGTGACCTACGTGGAATGTGTAATTTGTTTACGTTCCATTTTTAATCTGTATGAATCACAATGCAAGGACATCATTAGGAGTTCATTTTCGATTACTAGAAGTTACTCGACTGCCTCGATGGTCTGATCGCAAGCACTGCTGCCGAGCACGAGGTTTTTGGGTTCGATTTCCGGGTTGGGAAAGTGTTACTGGGTTTTTCATCTGGAATTTCTCAGTAGCAACCTTGAGTCTGGATTTGTCCCGGTTAATGGCAATATGCTCGCCCCTACACGAGACTTAAACACAACTGGCAAAATGTGGATGTACTGTGAGTGTACCTCTGCTTAACCCTTCGACATATACAAGCGTGATGTTATATTGTGGGAAGTTACACAATTTCGAAGCTAAATGCACAGAACCATTCCTGAAAGAAAAATGCTGATGAAATCTAACAGAAAATAAAGATTCATTAGGATAAGTACTAATTATGAATTGATACGAATGCTATTAAGGATGTTGCGGCTTATCGAAAACATACTTTTATTGATACTTACTGTTTAAATAATATTAACATAATTTATTTATAAGAATAGATAACAAGCTTCGAAGTTCTTGTAAACGAGTTAATAAAGAAATAATGGATGGATGGACTGTGTGAAAGATATTATGATAATTATGGCTAAAAAAGTGTGTGACTACCGAGATGACAACTAATAGAGAAGTATGGAAGAAAAAGACATGTCGCGTCGACCCAGAATAAATTGGAATGAGGGTAGGAGAAATATGATGAATTAATAACAATACTTAGTCCGAAAATATACTCAAAATAATCTTCAGCGGCATTTTGAAAAGGGCTCCTTCATATTTAGGTTTATTCGTGATTTTAAGTGATCTTATCATTCAATTAAAATTTTACCTGATAAAGTCATCATGTAGTTATCAATTTTACATTTACTAATTATCTGATAGTAATTTTACGCGGGATTCCCATTTCGTTACATGAGATTTCTTTTAAAATAATGGATTTTCACCGATGATGATCCTAAGAAAGTTGAACAAAATTGTTGAATAGCGAGTATCGAGACCGTTGTAAACAAATTAGAACAAAAAGATAACGTGAGATGATTCGATCAGATTTTTACGAGATAAAGCACAATTGTGTGGCTTTATTGTTTTCGACTTGTTATTTTTATGCTATACTGTGCCGTCAGACACAAAATTAAAAAAAATTGTATCTTTTATAAAAAAAACAACATTTTTCTTTCATTCATAAAATCGCAAACGGCTTTATAAGACCCATATCTTCTTAGACAAGATGTTCGATCGATTTGTGTTGCTCTGAAAATTTGGATTTAACTAAAATTGGTTTAGTGGCCAATAACTTCAAGTACCTTAGTGAATTATCACACGTTTTCTGTGGGTTACAACTAACCAGGTGTTCGTTTTATCGACGTAATATTAAACGACGCTTACGCAAATTTCCCAGTCCCCAGGCTGTAACATATAACACTAGTACACTTCAGTGAACAATAATAATCTCGGAACGCGTAAATTGTGTCTAAAATTACCACGCTTAGTCGATTTTGTCTCACTTTGAAAATAGAATAGTCGATTTTTTATTCTTACCATTTTGTATAATCGGCCAGTATCAAAGACAAAAGTTTTGAACTTTTATAAACGTCAAAAGGTTGAATTATTCGAAAATGACCTTCTAAAATTAAAAGTTTCGATTTTTATATTTGTTTCTGGCTTTGTCATATTGCATAGGCAAAAGTTACCAACAAAATTGTCAACGTAATCATTGCAATAGTTATAATGAATACTTTTCTGGACAGTGTAGCTCTTCTGCAATTAATATCCGCATATTGATAGTAGCTAGTATCTTGATGAGGATTAGAATAATGACCCTTCCAATTCCCTACCTTAATTATCATAAATAAAAACTGAAAGAGCCGTCATCAATCAGTTACACAATCTTAGAACATTTCCTTTACAAAACATGTTACGTATTCCACGAATATTTAAGATATCTCTTTTACTATGAATATTCATATCCCTTTGAAGGTATTTTATGTAAACGTTTAAAGAGGCGTCTAATTGGTGGACAGCATTATATCCAGTAGTTGATCTACATGGAGAGAACCTGCTTGTTACGTAATAGGGTCAAGAAGAAGATTGTATCGTCGATGGTGACGGAGTTGTCACTTTCTTATGGTTTAGGTATAGACGTTAATTGCTAAGATTTTAATTGATTTGATCAGAAAAGGCTAACTGATTCTTTCACAAATAATAATTAATTAGTTGTGTAATGCTTTTGTTTTGAAAGTATAGGCTTGTGCTGTAGTATACAAAATACTTTGCCTGTATGTTTTGAACTTTGCCTAGTAATAAAAAAATTATGGTCTGAAAATTAAAGTTCAACTAGTAGCGCGGGTAGAGTATTTTTCAGAATTTTCCGTGAAACACTCCAACGTCATAGCTAATGCTAATTACATTATCAACTGATATTTTATTATTCAGACGGCTACAATTTTCTACTTTTTCGAATACCTACTTTATGGTAACCCAGTTCCAAATACAAATAAATTGTCTATTAGAGATGTCACTTCCTAATTAATATCCAATGCAAAAATCGAGTTGCCATAGTAATTATTTTATAAAATACAGGATACGGGTCTCACGCTATTGGGCGTTCGTTCACTTATCGCGTCCGTGTGAAATTGGACACGTTAGAAAAAACATCACGCCAACCGGTCGCGGGGCCGGCTGTCGGATTTGCTAAAACACGGTAGCCACACAAATTGCCACGGATTACTGTGAAAATGGAGTGTTAAGAACCTTCCTTCGTAATCACTACTCTCCCTCAAACTGAGTTGTGTCAAATTGAAATGCCTGTTTCTTGTAAAATTGTCTCAACCTCTTCATGAAATTTTGGTCTTCCTAGAAGATTTTGTGTCTATGACAATTCTTGTCTTTAAAGTTATTGCATGAGGGTGCTAAGTTTGCTTAGCGCCAATTTCACCAAGACCGGTCAGTGTCGATATTCCACTAAAAATAATGACACTCACCGCCCTTTGGTAAATGTCGTTTATGTAATTATCGCGTTCAATTTCACTGGTGAAATTCATCCTTACTCATAGCTTTCAACTCAGTAAAAGGTCACTAAATGGGGACGCACAAAAATAAGTCTTTATTCCCAAATGGTTTAAGAAGCACCTCAAATCAGTTCTAAACCATAATTTATTTTTGGCGTACTGCTGTCACACTTCACAGAGCCGTGTCCTTGCCTTAACACTCCATTGAATATTTCTCTGTGGTACAAAACGTCAACATATTGACGACAACGGACTTTATGTCCTCGTTTATTAACGAATCGGTACCGCTGGTTGCGATTTTACGGCGATTTATCGATACTTATGCTAATTTTGATTTGATACGTGCTAAATCTTAGTTTTGATTGTGCTTGTGGTTACCCTTGGTAGTAAGATTAGTGTTGCCTATTAAATAATTATAAATATCATGGACAGTGTATGCTAACGGTCGCTGTTAACTTTGTCTTTGAAAAACCAAATCGTTGAAAACATACTTGAATAGGTATAATGGTAGGTCAGCGAGATTGTCCGAAAGAGTTACCGCTGCCCCAGAGTACAAAGTGCTAAGGAAGGATAATAAATGGGTTTTAGTCAGTAAGAGTCTGATACCCTCTTTGCATCACCCTGCGGGAGGGGAGCCATTTGGTGATTTCTCACCCTCGAAAAAATGGGACGATGGTAGCTGTAGGTATACAAAGTGGGAAGAATAGTAGTTTTTTTGTTGATTGCTGAGTAAAGTCATCTAAAAATAAACGAAAGCACTGCAGGGACTTGATTGGTTGAGCCGAAATTGAGTTTATCGATTGCAGACTCCAGCGGAGATTGGCAAAAAATGATGTTTCGATCGCATTTTTCTATGGTGTTGAGATTGCTGACCAAGAAAAAGAAAGATATAAAAATATTTTATTCAGAACACGCACAGGAAATACAAACAGTAAAAATGAAAGAAGCAGTTTAATTAAACAAAATTAATATTCAAAGAAAACATATTAAAAAAGACAAAAGGCGCAACCGTTGTCCCATTCATTTTGCATCACCCTTGGAGCATCCCAACATTTTGTTTAGAATACTCTTTCCTCATGATAACACATACACAGCTCCAATATTACTCTCATAAATTCTGCGGCCTTTTAATAACGGGAAAAGCATTGAATTCTGCGTATAATTAAGATGAATTACATCACGTAGAACGTTTCAATCAAACTTAAAATTGAGATTTAAAAATAGTTTGGCACTCGTCTACCATAGAGCAATAGATCTTAAGTATTTTGAGGTTTATCTACTTGCTGTATCAATTGTTCGAAGAACACTAACTGCGAGAGCATGGTTGACAACTGGATAAGATAGCTGGAATTATAGTAGTATCATTCTCCTGCCCTTACCCCGTTTTATTTCGGGTCGGCGCACGTGTCTTTTTCTTCCATACTTCTCTATTAGTCACACCCATTTCTACTCCTATCATCTTTCACCACTCCATCATTCCTAGACTTTAGTCTCCTACTCTAACCATTCATATTTATACTGTCGACTTTAAATTGCCCACAATTCAGTAGTTCATGAAACGCCTCGCAAAGCGTTTCTTTGATAGGTACCGCTATAAAGCACCGCAATCCCCTGATTGCGGCTGCTTCCCGTTACACCCCATCCCGCATCAGTAAGGTACGCTGGCCAAGGCATGCGTTAACTACCCCCGATGATGCCATTACCCTTCTCCAAGAGAGTAGCCCGGCTACTAGCACCATTAGGAAACCCTGCAGGCATTGAATGCCGTCCTTCCGTCCTCGCCGTTGAGGCCCGCCGCGACGTTCCTGTCCATCCCCGCCCAGACCCTTGCTCGAGCCAGCCCGCGTTGCCGCTGAACCTGTAGTGTTAAATACGCCCAATCCAGCCTGTCCCTCGCTGTCCTCCCCCAGCGACGCCCTAAGCCGAGGTTCGTACCCCACACGTGCCCTTAGCGTGTAGTCGCCTAGTTTGTAAGTTTTTATTAAACCCTGGCTGGAGGCTGCAATTTTACTGTGGCATCCACAAGCAAGTCCGGTTAAGCAGTAGACAAACCCTTCGTTGAACTGCGAGATGCCATTAAAAAAAAAGAATATTTATACCCAAACCTTTCCTAATAACATCCTCTTCGGAATTATACCTATTTTTTTTGTACTAAAAACACGACAATCGGTTTGAATAATAATAATTAATAATAAGATAACTGTATCTCAACAATGCGGTGTCATGTTACACGAATTTCACCGTACCTCTTTGGCAACACTGCAACACGTGTACCACTAAGTAGGTACTTTTGTTTAATTTAATTTACATACACGTGCCAAACAATAAATTGAAGGTGACACGTGCCCGCTTCGTTGGAAAACGCTGCACTTGACAATTTTATCTAGGTGAATCATTTTGCTGATACTTTCTAGGTTAAGCTGAATATAGAAATTATTCCATTTTATTTTATTAGTTTATTTTGGACACTACTGATATCGATCAAGGAATACGTCATTAAGAATTCTGGTCTTATTGTTATATAGCGATCCGCCCCAGCTTCGCATGGGTGCAATGTAAAAAACTATATACTGTCGTGCAGGAAAAGCTGTGGACAAAAATTGAAAAATTGAAAATTGTTTATTGAAAAAAATTGATTATTACATATGTTTACAAATATAGTGCCATAAAACTAGAGGTACATAATAATTGGGTTCTACCTGAACTAGGAATAAACCTAATATCTCAGGCATCACACTCAAATGCTTATACATTATACATAGGTATTATCTAAGTTTCCTTAAACGAATAGTAAATTAGTTAAACTATACGTTTAAACCTTCTCCTTCAATCACTCTATCTATTGATGAAAAGCGCAATAAAATCAGTTGCGTAGTTTAGAAGATCTAAGCGTTCAGAGGGACAGACAGCGCGAAACTACTTAGTTTTATACTATTTATGTAGAGATATGAGTAGCGTCAAACAGTCTTGAGCAAGCGTGGTGATCAAAGCTCATTGCTCGTGCCTTCTTTGTATGAGAAGAGGTATTGGTCCTGCAGTGGGACAATAAAAGGCTGGTACTAAGAATACCTTCAGGCTTGTAATTCAATATAAGTAAGTTTAGAAAAAAAATTGTAATTGGAAGTTTGGAGACGCTGCGGCAGACCGTGGAGTTTCAGCGCGATTGTCCGAAAGGGTTACCGCTAACCCGGTACATAAAGGGCTAAGGAACATCAATGGGTTTTAGTCAGTAAGAGTCTAATACTCTCTTCCGCTCCACCCAGAGCGGGAGGAGTCATTTGATGATTTTACACCCTCAAATTAAAAATTGCTTGTATCTTCCGAAGGCTTAGGTAGGAATGTAAGACGGACGAGCTGTTCACTCATTGGTTAAAAATTATAAATATTAAGTTCTTTTGACGAGAGGCCATTTTCATGTTAAACGTTAAAAATTGCTGTCTTATTGACAATTTTAATACAGTTATTAATTAAGGAATCAACAAGATAAGAATGCTGTCTTCTGCAATTTATGTAGCAATTTATATGTAGTGGGGAATGTTCAGAAATTAAAATAATATTTTATGGTTATAGTCTTTCACAAACTAGTTTTCGCTGACCTTTTCACAAGTTCACACTAATAAATGTTGTATGTTGAGCTAAGCTTTTAGAAAAACTAATCTTGGCTGACGGGATTCCATTCCAAAAGAATTTTTGGTCAGTCTAAAAATGCTGTGGTGTGAAACTAAAAGATTTAGACGGGATTAAAAATTTATTATGGACAGAAAAAACGTATTTTAGCTCACAGCTTAGTTAGGTACCCTGTTTTTACGATAAAGGACAGTTCAAGGGGTAAACACCTACATAGTTTAATTATTCATTTATTGATTGAGCGTTCCGAATTCAGTTGTGCAATGAAGATCGAAAAGTACTTGAGAGACAAATCGAATACACGACCAGAAGTGGTCTCTTTCTGAAAAGAGAGCGTTTTTTGACAAAATATCTTAATGCCAAAACAACTGCCATGAAGGATTTTCATGGCAGCTGTGATTATACTGCCGCTATATGATGGCATTGCCCCCTAAAAGCAGTGGTAGCCTAGTAGAGTGACCGTCGGACTTTCTAGGCATAGGTCTCGAGTTCGAACCCAAGGCGCACCTCTGATTTTTCAGATTTATGTGCGTATTGTATAATAATCACTTGCTTAAAAATCGGTGAAGGAAAACGTCGTGAGGAAACCGACAGGCTTGAGAGATATTTCTCGACAGCATGTGAACTATGTGAAGCTAAGTCAAAGGCCCATGGGTGACATAAAAAGTCTGACACCAGGTTAGTCACGAAAAGGAAGGACTGCCCCCTTCCAGGATACCTTTACTCACGTGACCAAACAGATCAATACAAAATAATTAAAATAGTTATGTTGCTTTGTGATGATGTTTTCTCAAACATATATTCGTCATGATAAATACGGTATCCACTTATTAATGACGTGCGTAATGTGGCTGTTTTATTTATTAAATAAATAAACGAGCCGTAAAACACACAAGTACCGTAATAAGAGATTTAATTACAAGCCTCGGTCCGTCCGTCCCTCTGTAACAATCACCTCACGTCAAACGTGATTTACCGAAAGTTGCGCGTGCGCTCACAGAAAGGTAGGTAGGAGTATTGTTGAAGTGTCCATACTTTTGTGTGTTTGGCAGGCATCAAGTAGGTTGGGCAATGTTTAATGAGCCATATTGTTTCAAAATTCTGCTATGCTATGTATCCTTTGGAAATAGTGATAAAATCAGCTTGAGAGGCAATTTGAGGTAGAAAAAAAACAGAAAATATGTGTGTGTGTGTGTGAAAATATGTGTTTGTGTGTGTGGTAAGTGATAACTTATATATTTTTAGCCGACTGCAAAAAAAGGAGGAGGCTCTCAATTCGATTGTATAACTTTTTTAGTGTTTGCTATATAGCTCGAACTCAGTCATTTAAAACCCGATTTCGAATATTCTTTTTTTTTGTTGTAACTAACCAGGTAATTTAGAAAATCTTTTATGTTGGTACCAGCGGGTAGGTTTTCTACGAGTATCTAGATATCGAGGTAGTTTCTGCATAGTAATTTTTTAAGACATAAATTAACAATATCTTCATGCGCAGCACAGAAATGTCTAGAAAAAGCACTAAACCATTAGGGACACTATGGTTTAATATAAACACTAAAAATAAATAGAAACGAAACCAAAAGTAAAGTGTAATTGGCGCCCTGAGCGAGTCGACATATCGCTCGTGAGATATAAAGCAACAATAAAATTATAAATAAAAACAAAATCGCTAACGATCCTTATCGACACAGCACTATTTACAGATTAAGGTGAGGACACATTGTGCATACTAAGTGCATTAATGTAATGAGCTGTTTATTTTCATCAAAGATAAATAATGAAGACTTTTTGAATACATTTTATTACATAAATGGATGATATGTCTAATAATTTAATGTTGTCCATTTTCGAAATGATGGTGACTGGTCCCGGCTATCATTTTATAGATCTTTAACAGTCGTTACGGGTAGTCAGAAGCCCGAAAGTCTGACAACCAGTCTTTTCAAGCGGTAACGCGGTTGTGGAGGTCTGATAGGCTGTCGCTCCATGTAAAATACTGGTATTCAGCTGCATCCAGTTAGAGTGCCGACCCCAACATAGTTGGGAAAAGGCTAGGCAGATGATGATGATGGTTAGTTACTTTTAAGCATCAAAATTTTTTTGTAGTTTTTTCATATACCTCCTTTTTTTCTGTTATATTAAACTAAATGAATCAATAAAAATGGGAGGAGGAAAATCTAATTTCTTTTGATTATTAAGTACCACTTATCAATACTTATATAATTTCTTACCTTATATTTGTGTATTTAAAGGTAGAATAATTATCCATTAAATACAATTGACTAGGATTCTTCAACACATACTAATTCCATATAAAATCACTCTAATTCAGTCCTCTACGAATCTGTAACACGAACAATCATCATTTTTCTTTACAACAAAATGGCTTCGCAAACTATCAAAGAAAATCTCTCCGTACATCAGCGTCCTAGAATATGTAATATTATTTGTTGCGATGCTAATGGCACCCTTTTATTGGACAAATTGCCGAGGGCAGGCACCAGCACTAACATTTAAATCAGACTTAATGGATCCAATTTCCATAAGTAATGCGAATGTCGTGTGTTCGGATGTGTGAAGATTTGGATGTGGTATACCTATCTTCTTCTTCTTTTCGTGTGGCTAGCGACTAACCTAGTGTCAGAGTTTTTATGCTGCCCATGGGCCTCTGACTTAGCTTCACATGCTGTTGAGAAGAATCTCTCAGACCTGAAATAAAGAGAAGGTAGGCTAGAAGGCGAGGGTATGAACACATTAATTTATTAGTTTCTATTGTTATTATATTTTTGAGTCCATTCCACATTTCGTTTAAAGAGATCATTTTATTTTGGGCCTCGTTTGAAAGTGACGACCAACAAAAAAAAAATGGTATGTGTGGTAAGTACTAGTCATTTGGAGCTATAGTTATTATGGCACAAAAGTTGTAGGATTGATCTCAGCCAAGTTATACAAGTTCATAAATTAATAAGTGTATGAAAATGGCAAACAATCGACGTTATATACCTTGGCTTGGTACTTTCAGAAAAGGCCCAAAAATATTTGGAACCGTAATGTTCTCCTATTGTTTCATAGACAACAGTCGGTATGCTGTAGAAGTACTATAGTCTTATAGATATTTCAGTTTTAGTACAATTATTTGAAAGATATTTCTGATAACTTTAGATAACTTGCTCTGGTATAAAACGCCTAATCTTAAGAAAATCAAAACACATTATAAAAAAAAAACTTATCAAAATGCAAAGAAAAAGTCGAAATAAAAAAACAAAGACCAAATACATATTTACTATACTATTACTGAATTCTCTGCACTAAAAGAGATATAATATGTTTATGACATAATTATTTTTGCCTGCCAATATTATATTTGTTTTTATTTTCACCTTTTTCAGTGTAGTATTTTTATTCTGGGTGCATCGTCTTCACATATATTTTTATAATTTATGTAAGTATAAAAAATCAAAGTCAACATTTTAAAAGAGTAACGGTGGAGTTTTTGGCCATTTTTCTCCATACGAAACTACCTTTTAGAAGAGGCAATTAGAATCAATTCTATTTCATGTCCATTTTGACGTTCAAAGGAGCCTTTCTTATGCCTATTTCAAATTTGCTTTTGACTTTTTATTTTAGTGTGAATTACAAACAGTTCCATAAAAATAATGTCCTATCACTTTCAGCATACATCCTTGTACTAGAATTACAGATTCATAGGTCTGTAGGTATATTCCGCGTACAATTGAGTTATCACGTTAATGCGATTTAAATTGGCCCCCGAGCTGTTTGACACCTGTGCCGACCTATGGGAACGATTGGGCGACAAGAAACATCATCTACATGTAGGGGTACCATGCATGTTGTGAGTCCTGGACACATGACATAATATACAGAATATTAGGGTCAAAATCAATAGATACTGAAGAATATAATAAAGTCAACTTTTTTTCACGTGCTTATTTATTTCATAATTCATTGATTCATTTATTATCAAAGGTACAAACATGATCTAAACGGGATTGTCCAAAAGGGTTACCGCTACCCCGGAACATTAAGGGCTAAGAAAGGAACATGGATAGGTTTTAGTCAGTAAGAGTATGACATTACCTTCCACCCAAAAAGGTACAAACATGAAAAATAGAGAGTGCGCTATGTTATGCCAGAGGGCGTACAAGAATGTTTACAATAATTAATAATCAATAAAAATATTTAAAAAACAAATGTCAAAATGAGTTGATGTCTTATTTACAAGTCAAAATAAGATGCATTACATTTCAATACCTACTGTGTGTCAATTTTGGTGGGAATTGGTGTTTAATACAGAATTGACAGCAGCAGGGTATCATTGCTATCATTATGTATGGGTACCTACTTTAACTATCTCTGTGTTTAGAGGTATGAGGAACAGGGTGTAAAGATCACTCACCTTCTAAAGAAAATCGAGGATTTCCGAAATGACTGGTATTGTGCCTGGCTGGCTACTGCCCGACGATTGATGTTAGGGCATATGATATGTGATACCCTAGTTGCACGGTAAACTCTGCTAGCGCGATGCAGGATTTTTGCGTGACGTCACTGTGATGCGTAGTTTGCATGTGATGTAGACGACGCGACATATGTATTACGTAAACAGCCAATGGACATTATGTAGTTCAGGATTAGGAAGCTATCACTAACAAATTATGTGTACGTAATTTGGAAAATATTTCTTTAGGAACAAAATTTTGTATTTATGAAAAAAACAACAGGATGAGTTCACTTTGTCTACGCTTTTTCGGATTCCGTACCAAAAGGGTAAAAACTAACTCTTATGGTGCGATTCAGTCTGTCCGTCTATCCGTCTGTCATAGCTGAATATTTCAAGAACTACTATAATGCTATTTACTTGAAATTTGGAATAGTTTTAGGTGACGTTTGCCCAACTATTTTGAAAATAAGAAAATATAAAAACATGGTTTATCAATGAAATTTATAAAATTTCAGGGACTGAAGGAGGTTCTTAAAAATTCAGTAAGTTTTTTCTTTCCTCTTAACTACCTTGTAAGCTTGGCAAGCTTTATTTGGTAAGCAGAAACATTTTGTTTTAAATGCAAACAAATCCAGCACTGTCCCGAATATATCGCCTTCATGGTAATCCTACAGACGTGTGACTTATTGTGGTCAATTCAACTGACCACGCGAATCCGTGCATAATTCGTCCGAAGCTTATTGCGTTTTTGCATACATCTACCTACATACAAATACACAGGTACTTCGAATTAGTGCCTTTTTGTGACATTAATGCGGTCATTACAGATCCTCGATTTTGTCATGGATATCTTCGATTTACGATTTGTGGTAGCGAATTGGATATAGATTATTACTTTAAAGCTTGTTTTGAACAAGGTAATAAACATAGTCATCTTCATAATATTATTATTGATGAATTAGATGTCTTATTAGATGTAGTCTAATATAAAATGTGTCAAACTATAATCTGCCTGTGTAACAGACACTAAAACTGTTTCTATTATGGTATCAACAAGTGCTTCACTAAATAATATTTCCACTATTTTTTTTATAAATAATAAATTTAACACACCAGTTTTATTGTAATGCCATAATTATTAAGCGTCACTTCCAAAAAAAACGATGGATGGAGAGTGTGAAAGATGATATGGCTAGAAAGGGAGTGCCTACCGCGACGACGAATAATCGAGAAGTACCTATGGAAGAAAATGATATGTTGCGCCGACCCTTGATAAATTGGGATAAGGGTAGGAGAATGATGATATTAAGTGCTACTTCGTTTACAAAACCTTTATAGACAATCTTACTTTCTGTATGCATCTGAAAGCCATCCATAAAATGGGTAATTGAAAATAACTCTTCAAATAGACGCTGAGCAAACTTTTACCTTCACCTAAAATGGGTCAAAACTCGGGATTGCATTGAAAAAAACATTGTAAAATTATTTTTTGGTTAATGACTGGTACATAACTGTCGGTTTTAAACAAAGAAGGCTTATGACTTTTCACTGCTGAAAACTCAATCGAACTTAAAACGTGAAACACAGTTAGGTACATATTGTAACTTTTTCCTACCGACCAGTCGAAGGGGCTCCCTAGGGCTTATCGCGAGTGATCGCAGTTAATATTATCGTCGGTTTAACTGCAGTTTAACGATCGTTCAACAGCTTGTTTTACGACGTTTCATTTGTTTCAATGCAACAACCATCCATCGTTTGACAATTGTCGTGATTGCAGGATGGTGATGACTAACAACGCAGGGTTGCTACAGTACCAAATTATTTAAAAAAAAAATTGACCCAAGGTTTTAAGTTATCTATAATAAGGGATCTTCTTCGTCGTATCCACGATTCCATTTATAAGTTTTAAAATAGCGTTGGCTAGAATTCGGCCACTTCGACAAAGTTACCGTTGGCCTCGCAAAAGTCTTCCATAGGGCACGTGTATCATTTATGATATACACCCACATTTCAAAAGCAGTGATAGCCTAGTGATGTGACCAACAGACTACCAATTCTTAGTCTCCAGTTCGAACCCAAGCCACACACCTCTGACTTTTCGGATTCATGTGCGTATTGTATGATTATTACTTGCTTAAAAAACGGTGAAGGAAAACATCGTGAGGAATCCAGCGTGCCTGAGATTTATCAAGAAAGAAAGAACCCACATTTCGCCAGTTATGTACAGACGCCAGCACATCAAGGTATCCCTAACTGTCAAATTTTCTCAATTAAAAATGAACCTTATGTCTTTGCAATAAAGTTGAAATACTATCAAAGAAATTTGACAGATTGTCAAATTTGACATCTCCTCCTGTGCAACAGCTCTGGTTTCCCCTTTATTGATAATTTTTAATACTTCGCTAGCCTCAGGAACTTTCCCATCAGAATGGAAAAAAGCGAAAGTAGTCCCAGTGTACAAGTCGGATAGCAAAGAAGTCATTTCCAACTACAGGCCTATTTCTATACTCTCCACTTTCGCAAAGATTTTTGAGTCCATTGTTTGTCCATACATCCAGCACTATTTTAAAAAATACCTTAGCGACCATCAGCACGGTTTTGTAGCTGCGAGATCTACAACAACGAACTTAGCAAGTTTCACGGAATCACTGATTCAGGCAGTAGATAAAAACAAACAATTTGACGCAATATATACGGACCTCAGTAAGGCGTTTGACAAAATGTCACATGATATACTTATCTACAAGCTTGCGGCTTACGGTGTTTCAGGGTCCTTGCTGGAATGGTTTAAATCATATTTAACCGAACGCGATTTCTACGTCGTTGTGAATGGATTTAAATCTTCGGAACACATAATAACCTCTGGCGCTCCTCAAGGCTCACATTTGGCTCCATTATTGTTTATTATATTTATTAATGACCTTCCTCAATGTTTTCGTCATTCAGAACCTTTTTTGTATGCCGATGATTTGAAGTTTGCACGAATGATTGAATCCCCAATAGACAACGAGCTTCTACAGAACGACCTAAACGAAGTTATTGAATGGTGTAAAAATAACAGAATGCAACTGAATCCCGACAAATGCTATCACATTAAATTTACGAGGAAAAGCAATTATATACATACTGAATATTCTATAAACCAAATTAAAGTACAAGAACTGGAAACAATCAAGGACCTAGGAGTGCTCTTTGATAGAAAGGTCAGCTTTATACCTCATTTTGAATATGTTATCAAAAAGTCATCTAAAATGTTAGGCTTCCTTCTTCGTAATACCAGAGGTTTTCGTAAAATCAGTACCAAAATAATGTTGTACAATAGTCTCGTGCGAAGTATTTTGGAATATTGCAGCGTCGTATGGAGACCCCACTACGCCACTCACATGCTGCGGTTAGAACGAGTACAAAAGCGCTTCGTGTGGCACTTAGCTTTTTATGAAGGGAAATCTAAGCAGCTACCCTCCTACAAAACTCGCTTGCATTATTTCAGAATGCACCCTTTATCCACACGGAGAGACGTCACCGACGCTATATTTTTGTACAAAATAATAAGAAATGCAATTGATTGCCCTAAATTATTAAGTCTCATTAGATTCCGTGCCCCTTCTAGGTATCCGAGAAATATCATCACACCATTATGCCCACCACTACGAAGGTCTGTACTTGGCGCAAACTCACCTATATCTAGATTATGTAAAAATCTCAATAGCTGCAGTGATTTAGTAGACATAAACCAGGATAGTATTAGTAAAATTATTAAAGCAATTGTAAATAATCCACTCACAATAACCTGAACCTTTACAGTAATATAATTAATTTCAATGTTTCGTTAATTTATTGGACCAATTAAAATAATCAAATTTATTAATATTTAATTTAATCTAATTTATTTTTATTATTCTTTTTTAATTTTTTTGTTTATCTGAATTAATGTTTTATTTTCGATAATTAAAGATCGCACTATCATATTAATGATATGTCTTTAGCGATTATGAATGTAAAATTAACCTAACCTTATCTTAAGAACATAATTAACCTAACTATACATTACAAAATCTAATTATTTATATCTCAGCCGTTTTACTGTACAAGCGGTGTTAACCTATAAGTGATTGTTGCACCTACAAATGTGTATCTGTTAATCTGAATGTAATTGCTATGTGTAAACAATTGTTGGTTAACCTTAATAAATAAATAAATAAATAAATAAATAAATTGTGGTAACTTGATGTGCTGGCCTCTGTACATTTAAAGTTACTGACGTCGTGTTCATTAGTAGTTACAAGGTAAGCTCTTAGTAAGATCTGAGAAATAACTTAAAAAGGAGGCCCGTTAATGTTAGCAAGCCTTTTTAAAGAACCCGGAACAACAAACAATGAAGACACGCATGACAAGAGGCACGTGACTTTACCATCCTTTCAACCGACTTCCATGAAGAAGCAGGTTCTGTGTTCATCTGTATGTATGTTCATTGATATTTTCGTCAATTGGGTATTTGAAAGGGTAGTCAATAACGTTACTTTTTATGAATTGTCAAAACGCGGAATTTGTACGTGATCTTTATGAAATATAACAATGTGTCGTCACAGGTTTTTAGAATCAAATGGAATACTTATTAGCATTAAATGCAATTTTTGCAATTATATCCTCGCATTAATTTAATGTGTGTACGGTGATGGAAGTATTTAAGACGAGTGGTCTTTTATCTTTGTGATTTTATAATTTATTTTTGATCGTTTCAAATAGTCATTGTGAACCAATTTTACATTTGGTTGAAGAACCTTAGGCGGTGCAGCGGTGGTCCCATATAAATGTTATTAATTTTACTTGGATAGTTGTAGTGTTACCTTCAATAATACCTACTCAATCTATATTTTTTTTATTAATGGTGTTTTAGTAATTCCTCTTAGAAGATCATAGCTTACTGTCACTGTTGTTTACATAGCAAAGAATGGTATAAGAGTTAGTGTGGGGACTGTTGGATACTATACTATAACTAAAAATCTTATTTATTCTTCATGTGACATCTACCAACCCGCACTGGGCCCGTGGTAAATTACGGCCCCGTCCCTCGAAGAAAGTAGGCTAGTGTCCTCCTAACAGTAGAAACATGAAAAGCTGATTAAACAGAAGGTGCCCAGGTATGATCCCGTTAGGGCCGAAGCCAGGCCAGTGGGATTGTCCGAAAGGGTTACCGCTACCCCGGAACATAAAGGGCTAAGGAAGGAACATCGATGGGTTTCAGTTAGTTAGACTCTGATACTTCCTTCCGCACCACCCAGAGTGGAAGAACTCATTTGATAATTTCCTACCCTCAAAGAAAAACAGGTATGGTCTAGCAACTAGCAGAAAAAGATCTAAAACAAGAATTTTAACTTACTCTCGACTTCGTTAAGTTTAGTCACACTTCAATCGGATAGGGAGTTTTTTGAATTTGAGATGTCGCAGCCCTAAGAACGAGGTATAGCTAATTCAATGATTTGCAGCCGCAATTGATGCACCACTGTAATTGCAATTAAATTGTTCGCAACATTCAATGTAGACATTGACGGTTGCACGCTAATTTAGCGACTAACCCTCTTATTGCAAGCTTTTATTTATAAACGCTGCTTAAAGCTTAGCATAATCAGCCTGATCCCACTGCTGGGACAGAGGCCTTCTCTACGTGAGAGGGAGTGGACTGTACTCTACCATGCGGGTCCAGTGCGGGTTGGTAGTTGTCAAAAATGTCTTCGAATTTTTGTTTGTAGAACATGCCGTTGGGTTTTGAGAGCACTACTTTGAAATCACTACATAGTATAAAACGAAGTCGCTTTCTCTGTCCCTATATTTCTAAGTATGCTTAAATCTTTAAAACTACGCAACGGATTTTAATAGATAGAGTGATTCAAGGGTTTATGTGTATAATTGGTCGACATATTATGCGGGCGAAGCCGCGGGCGGAAGCTAGTACAAAATAAAGCGCCTGCCTAGATTCTGCTACTGAAATTCTAGACAAAAAAACTCAATAGCATTTTGGCTCACCCGGGAAATGAACCCAGGACTAGAACAAGGTGGCAGTACTTTAGCAATAAATCACTGTATATCTTAACTTTATTTGTCAATAGGTTATTTATCTTTTGAGCAGTATGTTACATCTTCTCCATTTAATACGGTACTTAATTTGTAAGCATAATTGCATCTATTTTAGTTAAGGACGGGCTTCCTGTATCAATTTATACGATTTATAAACCTAATCTCCATAGTAAAGACAAATTGGATTGAGTTGGGAGGAAGACCGATATATTTCAACAGTTATCCCACGTTTATTTTACGTACCATCAACCAAAAGTTGATGTAGATTAATTCTTATTTCAGTAGGCTAAAGAGCTAAGGTTCGTTTGATGAAGTGTGGAGTTAATGTTGTAACAATATTCGTTTAAAAACCAATATTACGCCGTAAAATCAAAGAGCTCGCTATACACGGAGTCATGGGGTTTTACAACGTGCAAGTGCATAGTTTGTGATTAAAAATCAAGTTTCAACGGATATGAGATTTACCGAAACATCTGCCTCTTTATATTCATAGGAAATAGTTAATACGACACATTAATTTTGAGTAACGTTTAGAAAATTTATGAAAAAATACCTCATGTTAAACGAAATTACCGTAACCCGAAAAACTGAATGATTATAAAATCGTTTATTGTCACAATTAGCATTTCATATTAAGACGTGTTTGGATTGAAGGGGCTGTTAGGGCCGAGCCTGTCGGGTAAGCGGGATTGTCCGAAAGGGTTACCGCTACCCTGGAACTTATAGGGCTAAGGAAGATGGATGGGTTTTAGTCAGTAAAAGTCAGACACTCCCTTCCAATCTACCCACAGCGAGAGAAGTAATTGGATGATTTCCCATCCTCAAAAAAGACGTGTTTCGACCCTCCGTTTAACCAAACAATGTCTGTGTTAGGAGACTCCGCTCTTCCATAACATTGAGATATTGTCCATATACTAATTGTGAGTTACTATAATATAAAATATCTCTTTCGCATGATTAATATCTCTTTGCATGCAACCATGATATTTGTACGCTTCCGGGCATAACCTATTTAATATTTATTAAGAACTCTATTCATTACCTATGTTACACAAATAAACAATGATTTGATTTGATTTGATTTGAAAAAACTGTAATATGTTATTTAAAATTATTTCGTTTAAATTTAATTTTTTTATTGTGGAATTATGTAATTTTAATTAATTATTAAAATTAGATTAAATGAAATTAAAAATAATAATAATCATTATTAACTGAAAAAGAAAAAGTTATTAAATAACATTGATAAATGAAGTTACAAAAAAATATTGTCGAGTAATTTTTTTTTCTTCGGAAATCTCAAGATATTTGCAGAACAATTGACTCTCTTGCTAGGATTGCGCCAACATTCTGCGCTTTCATAAATCATGAGCCAAAATTTGACCCAACGAAAAACAAACCTTGGCTTGCTACCAGCCCACGCACAATCAACCGACGAAGCATTCAATCAAAAAAGTCAACACAAAATGGCTCTTATTTTTAATTAATAGTCACATGTTTACTACCGATCTCAGCTACTGATGATTTATACCAGTGCCGATAGCTGGGTGGTCTCGTAAGAGCCTGTATTGTAATTATAATAATTAATAATATACAAACACCTGTTTGGATCACTGTTAATGATGCCGACTCTGATTGTTTTGAATGCAGTCAGAATTCAAGGTAACTGTTCATTAATAATTTGTTTTTAATTATAAGTTTTATTAAGGTTAAGCCGAGGTGTACCTAAAGTAGGTAGGTACACCCACAATTCACCAGTTATGTTTAAGTCCCATGTAATAGGGGCGAGTCTATTGCTATCAACCGGGCACAAATCTAGGCTCCAAGCTGTTACTGTGAATCCCAGACGGAAAAAGCCAAAAACACTTTGTCCGATCCGGGAATCAAACCCAAGACGTTATACAAAGAGTAGTAGCGCGCAGTCAGTCTGCCTAACCTTTCCCCAACTAGGTTGGGGTCGGCTTCCAGTCTAACCAGATGCAGCGAATACCAGTATTTTACATGGAGCGACTGGCTATCTGACCTCCACAACCCAGTAACTGGGTAATTCGATACCCTTTGGGTAGACTGGCTTCTTTTTTCTATGTAATCTCATATTTAATTTTTTACTGTGTCAAAGAGCAAATTTCATCATCACCATTGGTAGCCGTGTTGCTCCTCCCTTCAGTGCCATGCCTCTCTGGTCTATGCGAGCGATCTTCTGTTCGCCGTCGACCCACCTGACCATTACACCTGATTGGGAAATCAGTACATTATATCTCAGATAGTATTCAAAGTCAAAGTCAAAGTCAAATCATTTATTTCAAATAGGCACAAGTAAGGCACTTTTGAACGTCAAAATGAACAAGAAATAGAATTGATTCTAGTCGCCCCTTCCAAAAGGTAGTTTCGTGTGGAGAAGAATGGGCAAGAAACTCCACCGTTACTCTTTTAAAATGTTTTGTATACATGAATTATAACATTATATGTGAAGACGATGCACCCAGAATAAAAACACTACACGACAAAAGGTGAGAAGAAAAACACATATAGTAATGGTAGGTAACTTAAGTATGTCAAAAGTACATGGTGCTCACATATTTACAAACATTCTAAAAGTTAATATATAATAAATCAATCAATGTGTGAGAATTTATTTCAACATGTTAAAATAGTATTTTATAAATAATAAATTATTACCTAATTTACTTAGCAACCAGTTTGATTTTGTCTAGACACTAGATTGCCCTGTGGAGCAGGACCAGCATGTTTCCAAGCATCCTTATCCTTTATATAATCCTCTAATTTGTAATATGCTTGTTTACAAAGTGTATTTTTAATGTGAGTTTTAAATTTTCTTTCATTTAATTGCAGAATGTCACAAGGTATTTTGTTGTAACATTTAACACAGAACCCCATAAAAGATGATTACTTTTGATAATCTAAAAAAGGGTTGATCTATTTTATCTTTATTTCTAGTATTAAAGTTATGCCTATCACTTATTTTGTTAAAAAGATGTCGATTTTTTCTTACATACATAATGTTTTCATAAATGAATTGGCATGGTACCGTCATAATATTAATACTTTTAAATAGTTCCCTAAGCGATTCGCGGCGACGTAGATTGTAAATAGCTCTGATAGCTCGCTTTTGCAGAATAAAAATGGATTCAATATCAGCAGCCCGACCCCACAGTAAAATGCCATACGACATAATGCTGTGGAAGTAACTAAAGTAGACCAAGCGCGCGGTTTCTACGTCTGTCAACTGCCTTATCTTTCTAACAGCATAAGCGGCCGAGCTTAGCCGTCCCGCAAGAGTTGTTATATATATTTCAATATTATTTACAACATTGACCACAACCCTGCTTCTAGCAGACTAAAGAACCACCGGTTCTTCTTCAAATTCTTAGATAAACAAGAATAAACGTTGAATTATTTGAAACAAATATATCTTGTTGAAAATAACAAAAGCAGTAGCAGATTTGAAGGTAGCATTTTCTATCAAACCGCTCTGCCCCGCGGCGAAATCGGGCTGCCCCGCCCCCTGCAAAGCAAAGCGATAATCATTTGAAATAAAATAAGCTGACCTTCTTTTAAAGAAATATGTATAAACGTTTAACAATGACAATGATTAAATTTTAATGTTTTCCTTCAATTCTGTTGTTTCAGATACTACATAGTATAAAAGAAAGTCGCTATTTTTGTCTGTTTGTTTGTCTGTATGCTTAAATCTTTAAAATTACCCAACGGATTTTGATGCGGTTGTAATAGGTAGAGTGATTCAAGAGGAAGGTTTATATGTATAATTTGTCGACATATTATGCGGGCGAAGCCGCGGGTGGAAGCTAGTTTGTTATAAATAAATAAGAAAATTAATTTGTTTGTATGATTGTTAATAATTTGGCACACAGTTTATAACCTAGATTAACACATAGGACACTTTTTAACCCATTGTACAGACGCCAGCACATCAAGCTATCCCTAACTGTCAAATTTTCTCAATTAAAAATGAACCTTATGTCTTTGCAATAAAGTTGAAATACTGTCAAAGAAATTTGACAGATTGTGGTAACTTGATGTGCTGGCCTCTGTACGTTCACGTGGTACAATTTCATAACTCCACACGGGCAAAACCGCGGGTTAAATTTAGTAATCTCTTCAATACTATCTCCTTTCTCATAAGTATGTAAGCCAAAAAACAATCGAATGATAAGTTGGTCCCATAATTAATTCAAACAAGATAATTAATGGTCTTTGTTTAATTGACCAAAGACACGAGCGTCGATCCTTTAAAACAAGTTTGATCTCATTATGAGGGATCATTTTTTATTGATTATTATGTTGGGACCGGATTACTGAGATAATAATTCAACATAATATTTTATGTGTTTGAAAGAATCTCCCTAAACTACAAGGAAAATCTAATAATAAAGAATAAATGCATATTATTTCTTTAAAACACATAATTAAAAATCGCAAGACTGATCTTGTGAATTTCTCTAATTTATTCTGTTTTTACTCCACTTTATTGTTAATAAGCGCATTATTAACGCAGAAAAAACAATTAAATTACTTGTGCTATGCCAAAACTAGTAATATCCCTAAAGATATTTTTATTACATTACATAAGTACCTCTTATTATGTGTTTAGTACGTAAGTTGCGGAACTACTGATTTTTCTTTCCAAAGACTCTCCTTTAACTTTAAACTTTCTTAAAATAGGTACTTACATAGTTTAAAATACAATGTTGTCAAATGTGTGCATTAAAAATTATAAAGTTAAATTTGCTCTAACCTAACCGGTTCATTACAAGAAGAGAAAAACATAAACAAAACAACATCTGCATAATCTTCATGCATCACACGCAAAAATGCCATGATGTAGCTTCCTTTAGCACATAAACCCATCGCGTGCTATGACGTCATCACTCCTACACTCCTACCTAAACTATGTCCAAACAAATCACACAACTATCAACAGTAAATGCATTTCATTTAACACACGTAGGACCGTAGGTGTTCCAAGACGTACGTATATGTTTTCAGATAACTTGACAACCGACATCCGTTGCCCTGTGGGAAAAGTAGACAGGTGTTGTCACGTATCGCCTCTAAACGATCATAAAACACTTAATTACATACACCACACAGTTAAAAACACACCTTAGTACTTCGAACTCAAGGTTGAGTCTCACATGAGGTGTGTTTGAAGATAAAACTGTATGGTTTGTGAAAAAGTCAAGTCAAATGAAAGACTAAGTGCAATGAGGTATCAATACAGTCGTAAAACAGTATTGAAATGAAGATATGTCCATGTTTTTTTTCCACGCAGTGAGTTTTGAATTACAGTATTAATTATGCGTGGTTTGTCATTCTACTCGATGTATGGCTATAATAATTGAAGGGAGAACAAGTGAATTACATTTTATCGCTTGTGTTTTGTTTTTCTCCTAATATATTAAATCAAAAACAAATCATTTGATTTCTCATAATAAAAATTAACTGTGTATAGTATAATATATATTACATTGGTCAGGCAGGGGGCATAGTTCTTCTTCTTCCATAGTTTTAGGTACCCAATCCATTATAGCAACGTAAATCCATAGCCCAAAATCGTCGTGAGGAAACCAGCATGTCTGAGAAATATTTCTCAACAGCATGTGAAGCTAAGTCAGAGGCCCATGGGCGGCATAAAACTGACCCCAGGTTAGTCACTAACCACACGAAAAGAAGAAGAAGTCCAAAGTGTTTTATTTCCATGAACTGCAATAGTCCTGCATAAACCGGGGGTTGTCCTTGGGTACACTTGCATAGTGCATACAGGGATAATCGTCGGTTAGTGCCTCCTCAACATTTATAATGGTCCAAGGAGCCCTCTGTGAGGTGACTTCGGCCCCTCGTACGCCTTCCTAAGGTCCGGGATCCCAAGGTCCCGAGATGTGTCTAAGACAAATAAATAATAATAATAACCTACATTGCCATTTATGGAACTACGTAAGGTAGGTTTCAATTTATCGTTTCCTATGGAAAAAACCCGGCAAGATCATACACGGTTACTCTTTTAAAAATAAATGGCTTTTACAGTTTTTTCAAATTATAGTCTTAATAGGTAAGTGAGGACAGGGTAGGCATGTCAACAAGTTTCGAAGTACTGGTTAATAGTCCAAGGACCAATTTCATAAAATTCTATTAGACATTAAATTATCATGTTAAGCATTATAAAGGACGGTTTCTCTTAAAAAGGTAGTAGGGTAATTACTTCGTAATTCTTAACAGGATTTTTAATAACTAACATAACATCATAATATGACATAACATCATATAATCAAGCCTGTTTCCCCGAAGAGTAAGGCAGAGATGCACTTAAAGTAGGAACACCCACATTTAGATATGTTTAAGTCCCATGTTATAGGGGGCGAGCTCGTGGCTAAGTACTAACAGCCGCACAGGTCGATCCATCAGGTTAAGCTACGCTTGCCGGGGTTGGCCGTGGATGGGTGACCATCTTCACATAACCGAGACTCCTCCGTGTCTCGGAAAGCACGTTAAGCCGTTGGTCCCAGGCTATAATTTGGGCATCTTTGACATTCGTTACGGATAGTCAGAAGCCTGAAAGTCTGACAGCCAGTCTTACCAAGGGGTATCGTATTACCCTGTTACTACTGGGTTGTGGAGGTCAGATAGGCAGTCGCTCCATGTAAAATACTGGTATTCAGCTGCATCCGGTTAGACTGGAAGCCGACCCCAACATAGCTGGGAAAAGGCTAGGCAGGCGGTGATGCAATAGGGGGCGAGCCTATTACCATCAGCCGGGCTGAAACCAGACTCCTGGCTGCTACTGAGGAATATCTAATGGAAAAATCGAATAACACTTTGGCTGACCTGGGAATCGAACCCAGGACCTCATGCTATGAACGTTTGTGACCACTAGACCAACGAGGCAGTTCCTTTTCAATAATCTATACTAATATTATAAAGAGGAAAGATTTGATTTTTTGTTTGTTTGTTTGAAATGAATAGGCTCCGAAACTGCTGGACCGATTTAATTCTTTCACCGTTGGAAAGCTTCGTTTTCTAGGAGTAACATAGGCTACTTTTTATCCCGGGAAAAATAACGGGTCCCACGGGAAAGACCACGGGAGCGAAGCCGCGGGCAAAGTGCTAGTAATAATAATAGTTTGTTAAAATACAACATACTATTACTATTTCAGAAACACACACAGTGTCCTGAATTTGGGGCTAAACTTGATTTTTAAAACTCACATAGTTACAGACACTACCAAACAAAACTCATTAGGTATGTATACATATATAATTATTTATGTGTAAAAAACAAGATCTTTGTAAAAATATTCTTCTGACTTAACAACTTTCTTTCATTTTCATGGCGCAGCGTAATTTCAAACTTTCGAGATACGAAAAAACCGTTAAATAAATCAGATTTTCACTTTTCTCCGAACTTCTGGCGTGTGAATGAAACCATATAAAATTCACAATATCATGTCCTTACCACTTCCTTAACGGCCTTGAAATCTGTCCAAACCATAAAAAGTGCACAACCTGTATTAAGTTACGTAAAGCCCAATAAATGCTGCAAAAACCGTTTTTGGAGATTTTCTATTGGTCACACGCTTGTACTTTGTTGCCTCTAGGCATTATAAGAATCAGCGTGTTTGTCGTGAGCATAAAGGGCTAAGGAAGGAACATGGATAGGTTTTAGTCAGTAAGAGTGTGACACTCCCTTCTTCTTTCTCTTCGACTTCCCAGAGCGGGAGGGGTCATTTGATGATTTCCTACCCTCAAAAAAAAGGCCTTATAAGAAAGTATTTAATGAGTGATGATGATGATTATCAAAATTAACGCTTTATGATATTAAGCCACATTTAGACGATGCAAGATACAATAAAATTGAAAACAACAAATGATTTGCATCGTGGCTAAGTAATAACAGCCGCACGGATCGATCCATCAGGTTAAGCTAAGCTTGCCGAGGTTGGTCCGTGGATGGGTGACCATCTTTAGATACCTCCGTACCGCGGAAAAGCACGTTAAACCGTCGGTCCCGGCTGTCATTCGTGGATCTTTAACAGTCGTTACGGGAAGTCAGAAGCCCGAAAGTCTGACAGCCAGTCCCAGTTACTGACTGGGTGGTTGTTTTATTTTCATGAGTACTATACAACCTGAAAGCATGTCCCTCGTTTAACCTAACACACTGCATATTTTAATATTAATATTTATTTTTATAATATAAAAGTACTTTAAAAAAACAAAATTAAAATAAATAAATAAATCTTTAAACCTACACAGAACTATTATCATTTCTAAAATACGTAGCTGCTTCTAGCCGATAAAAATCACAGCTACCAAAGGGCCGATATCTCGTCTTCCTGACGTCATAGAAATAAAGAAACACACTTGAAACGCAGCGATGATATCACACTTCCTACAGCCGCTAATTAGACTGCACTTTTAAGAGAACTTTTTAATTAAGTCTACTTTATTTCTTTCAAGAGTATACATAAGTATAGTATAGATACATATATAACAGCTACATTTATCAAAACATCACCAATAATATAACCGGGTGTCGAGTCCGACCTAGGAATAGAACCCAGGACCTCATGCTCAAAAGTAGCGCTTGCGACCAAAATAATAGTAATAATAATAGTTTGTTAAAATCATTGTAACTGAGTTAAATTACCTACCTATTATACAGGGTGGTAGGTAATTTGAGAAAGAACCGTAAAGGTCAAATCATTAAAGCTACCCCGTATTTTTCTAAGACAACATACCTAACATTTAGAGATATTTTCCTCTGTATTCATGGATTTCGAGATAATTGTTCAGCCTGCAAGAATAAAAGAAATATCTAACTCAGTACATACGAGTAAGTGTAGAAATAGGTATAATAAGGTGTTAAAAATTAACTCTAATAATTTCGAGGAAGCATTGTACTCATCTTTACGAACAACTTTTACTATGGTATGAAGCCTGAAATCGCGAAAAAATTATGACCTGTTCCATACATTTATGCACACGTAACATTTATGCTCAATAAAATGTATGGAACAGCTCATAATTTTTTCGCGATTTCATGGTGACGATGAGTTCGGCTTAACACCTTAGATAACAACTTGAGGAAAGAAATTGAACGTGTATAATACCTATTAAGTGTTCCAACAGCCACGTTTAACATAACAAACTGCCTAACCAAAAATAAACTTCACCAAACATTAAGCCCAGTATATAATATCATAAATACCTATTTAATATATAAAGTAATTAGGTGTGATATCGTGATGCCACGCCACGTGTGCGCATGCGCAGACCGTGAGAACCGCTCCCGAGGGAGCGAGAGACATCTTTCACAAGTAGGGATATTGTTTCTTGAGCACATGCCAGCCACGCGTATGGCGTACTGTGGATACGACGATTTAATTTCATTTAAAAAAGAATTTGATTTAAAACATTTGGATAGTTAATCAATCAATCTAATAATGTGAAATATTAATGTAAATTATATGGTTGGCAATGCTTGTTGATCAGGACATAATCTCCAACTGTGCAGCACCGTCACCGCACTGAGGCAGTTTTCGAACTTTTCAGAACTTTAATAAAATTAAAATTTGCCTTTTAATTTGCCTTATTAAAACTTGCCTAAACAGTGTAACCCATGCACAGCCATGAACACGTATGTGTGTTGAAGGCCCAGAGCTTCAAATAGCACAAAAAATAGTGGCAGTGTTTGAGGTAACACATCATTTATGTTAAAAAATACTTAAAGTTATTATTTAATTTCATTACTGATTTTCCTTAAAATACCTAGGTACAATGTTTCTGTACATTATATGCATTTGTCAAACTGGCTTAGACTAATAAGTTCAGGCAAAAGAACACGATTAGAAACCTGAAACGAAAATGAGAGCTTTTTTAACAAATTTTCCTTGTTCTGTTTTCACCTTTTTAACTGAACACAAACTAACCGCCTTTTGCAAAATTTTGTGTAAAATCTGAAGCTTACACAAAACTTACAAGAAACAGATACTTGATCAAAATTGCAGGCATAAAACAGGATTAAATGAAATATAATAATAACCAAAATTCACCGTCTCATCCACTCTATTCCTCAGTAACTCCCGTCTGATTGAATAAGTCCCGCATAAAAGGATGATTCGCCATCTGCCGCGTCTCCGCACTCAATCATAAACATAACATGACACCAACATACATATACATCTTATACATATACATGTTTATTAGTACACTTTCAACAACCCACTGTTCTCGTTATTTGACCTAAATTAATGTAAACAGGATAAATCAAATTTCGAATCTAGATTGTTTTTTGTTTAGTCTTGTTTTTAATTATTTTGTTTATATATAAAATGTGGACTTTTATTTATATCTTAATACTTAAAGAGTTTTAGTTAAATATACGACCTACATGTAACTTTAGTCATGTGCAATATTTTAAAAAAAGTATACAGTAGAACAGATTTTGTAGATATTTATACAAATAGTTGGCTTTGTATCAGGGAGAAACACAACGTACACATAGATGTCATTTTGATGTTAATATAGTCAAAAACACTATTAAAATGGTAATGACGAATTAAGTATGATATTCGAGGTCCGATGAATTGGGGAATAAAGAACCTCTTTGAAATACTTTATCACGCTCAATGATCAAAATTGAATAATAGATAAAGATAATGCTAACTCTATTAAAGATTTACTATGATCTGGTCAAGACTGAAAAGCCAAGAGTCAGTAAAGTAAGCTCTACTGCACAACCGTCGCTTGAGTCGAATCAAAAACTTTTTGTATCAATTTTCCAAAAAACTATGAACGTGCTCTCGTTTTGCCACGAAGAAACTCATTAAGCAAAATCTGCAAAAAAAACTGTAGCAAATTATTTTGTATGCCCAAACAATAAAAAAGTGCGAATTCAATAACCCAGAATAAAATAAGACCGCCTATGCAATATTTTATGCAAATTTCAACAAAAATTTTAAAAAAATAACCTAAGTAGAATAAGTAGCACACACAGATTTCCCTTAAAACTACGAACGCTACGAAAAATCCGCCACGCGCGCGTAGTCCGTTAACTTAATATTCCTATTACAACGGAATTAAAAACATGTTACACATTCTTCTCAAGTATAAAATGTAATTCAATGTACGGTATCAACCGAAAAATTAGTGTCCATACAACAATAATTGTAAAGTCCGAGCCACGAACCACGTGTCCCGTATAAAGAACTATTATTACCATCAAGTCGTGTAGGTAGCAGCGTGCGCGATCATAATTGTATTAATCATTCAGCGCGACCGGCAGACGTCGATTTTCTTCAACAAAGTGCTCTTGTTTGTTTTTTTCGTAAGGAAGTCGGCCGAAGGTGAACCGTGGGAACGCCGGGCGGGTGCACTTCCCAAAACATCGACGCACGGCAGCGAGTCCGACATGCGCCGGACAGAACGAGATAAAACATCCAGCCACCCAAGAGACAGACAGAGACGAAGAATGTGACGTGTGCGCGCCAAGCGACAGCTCACAATCGCGTGATCATCTACAAGAAATAATAAAACGGCAATAAAAGAAACACGAGACAACGGTAACGATGGCCCGCGCGCGAGAGCGGGACGGAACTCGGTGGCCGAAGGCCTGCGCGCGCGCCGCTCGAGTTACCGCATTCGAATTTCAAAGATCAATGATCGATGCGATAGGAGCGAGACGCGCGACAAGCGCTCTAATACCGTTGAGTGAGAGAGACACGAATAGTATACGGCCGTCGGTAAAAAAGGACAGCATTATCAGCTTGGCTCGTGGCGGTTTCAGCACGGGCCAGCTTTACTTCAGCGCTCTGTCGACAGAGGGCGTTGTTTACATTTCAGTGGCCATATTGAAAGGTTTTATGCTATTGTAATCGGTGAGTTTAATAACAAATCGATTTCAATGGCGTTAAAGTGAAATTTGCAAACAGTTAAGAGTTTAGTAAATACAAAGTGGTTTGTCGGTAAACGTCAGCACGTCCGTTCCTTTGGAGTTTTTCCATTGAAATAAAAAGATCCACGCCGTAGTTAAAATACTTTTCAATAGGTCATAATTTAAGCTTTGAAGAATTTAGGCAGATAATAAGCTTTTCATAATTTTAGATACCGTGAAAAAAGTGCTTAATCATCAATTTGACCATATCCAGTTACGAGCATGACTTATTATATACACCGTTGTATAAATTCGATCAAATTTGTAAATTTTGTCGTGAAATCGATATTCTCTGTTACACTTTGTGGCGTGAAAACTGGGTTCAGTGGAAACGAATGGGCGACGACAGCGCCCGTGGGCGTTTCACAAAACAATTGGTTCCATTAATTTTACATAGATGGCGTTACGAGTTTTATTTTGTAGATAAGCATTTATCATCAACTTTTTCCGGTACAGCAGTGTAAAATATGTAGTAGTACTCACTATAATTTTATTAAATCTATAATTACTTTGATGGGACCCTTCCTTGCAATATGAAAACGAAAACTATCACGTTTTTATATTGTTCTCACAACACAATATCCTATTAGATCATACCTGCATGTAGCTTAGCACCAAATGAATATACCATAGTAAAATATTTTCTTTTTCAATATTTAGCCAAGACAAATTGTTTAATAAATGATTATTTTACGTACGGGATGTGCGTTGCAATTGTTTTAACATTCTGTAAGAAAATATTGATCAATTTTTAAATCGATCAACTTGATCAATCTAACTTAAAACTATAAAATTTTGTTGGTTGGATATCTGATCACTTATGGTAAGGCTTACAATTCAAATTTTCTTTTTTTATTTGCCGGCCAGTAGGTATTGTAAGAAATTTTGAATTTCGCGGGCTGCCTCAGAGCAAGCCTTTTATGTTAGAAGAATTAGAATCTTTTGCTATGTTCGTAAAGTTGTATGACTTATTTTCTACATACCAATTTCACTTAACACAAATCTGCCTTCACTTCCTCACAAAAACAGTCACTTCCGTGCTCAAATTGTAAGTTATCATCACGAAATGAATTTAAGTATATTATTATGTATGTTGATGTCCGACAAAATTAGAGAATCGTTGCGATGAGTACTCAAGCCCCGTGTGTTGATTCTAATTTCCGGTATTAATAGTGTATTGAGCGTGTGATTTTTATTAAGTAAACTTGAATGGATTTTTACTTATTAGTGTCAGGTTTCATTGCATTTTTTGTATTTTAATTTTTTGTTTATGGTTTTTTCATTTCAGATTTAGAACGTGAATGTTAACAGTTTTTAATTAACTTTATGTCGTTTCGTTTTAATAGCCTCTTGTTACTTCCTCCTTCTTCTGTCTTTAACGATCATTTTATTAGAATGGCAATTAGTTAAGACTCTATTAAGATAACCAATATCTTAGGCTTGGGCGGTATCACTATTTTTGAATAAGTTCCGGTTAAATCTACTACAGTCAAACGGGGTGAATAGGGATGCTAGGGTGAATCGGGACGAAACTTTAAAAAAAGAATTTTAACATTGAAATAATATAGTTTGTTGCTAACTGTGGCACTTAATTGTTAATTAGTTATTTTACATATTTTATTTCATCAGGTATCTACCTGAGTCTAGGTTCGTAAGTAGTTAGGTTAGGTTCTATGCAATTTGATAAAACATGAAAATTTTAGTTGATTAACTCTTCTTCAAAAAGAAAAAAAACTTTTTGAATTTGACTTTTTGATAAGATTCAACCTCAAAATAAGATTCAAGATATATTATATGAAAGTGTATCAAGATTTCGGAATCGTTCGTCTGGCGATAGCACTCGCTGCGTGATGTTAATTTCCGCTTCAGTTGATTTATCTTTTATATGTGTTAATTGATCGTTACGACTAAATTGGAATTTTGGAGTATGTGCCTTAATTTAAATATGTGTAAGATTGGCTTTTATTTTAAAAAAGGTAATTATATTTAAGTTGATGTATTATTAAATTGAACAATTCGATATTTGAAAGGGTAGTCAATAACGTTACTCTTTATGAATTGTCAAAACGCGGAATTTGTACGTGATTTGTATGAAATATAACAATGTGACGTCACAGATTTTTAGAATCAAATGGAATACTTATTAGCATTAAATGCAATTTAACAATTATATCTTCTAATTATATTTAATTTCTGTACGATGATGGAAGTTTTTATGACGAGCGGGCTTTTTCCATGTGATTTCATATTATATGTTTGACCGATTCAAATAGTAAATTGTGTTAAAATTGTCGAAAGATATGTTAGAAAAAGATAATGTAAAGTAATCGTGACGTAGTGCTTCGAAATAGACGTTTTAATATCGTTACAGAGGTTTTGCATATTGGCAACTCATTGCGTGCTTATAGGCATCTACGCATAGAAAACGTTAAAAGTTTTAAAAGTCAAATATACTGTTTAATTTACATGAGCTCTCTTGATCCACTTATTCAACTCATTCAAATAATCTTAACGCTCCTAATAGAACCGAGCAGTTAAACAAACACTTGCCAAAATCTATTCACCGTCGGATAACGGTCGAAATTAGAACGTTCGGACGTCTATTTGAATTCAAAAATAGAAGTTAGGAAGGCGTGCATGCGCGCTTGCCGCCCGTGGGCCGAAACAAGCGTTACTATTGGCCAGAGGTGAGCCAATCACGGCTCGACGCTGGCCTAGGCGTGATGAGGTTTTCCACGCAAATTGTTTTATTGTTTAGGGAAAACTGAGCTCATACGATTCTTGTTAGAATTTGACACTCTTTGTTTCGTATTCATATACTAACCGTGATTATGTTTTCATTTACCTCATTGATATGAGTTTGTTGATATACCTATTGACATTGCTCTCATCATACGTTACCTTTTTTAAAGATTTCCACTTTAAATATTAATTGGAAAACAAAGTTAACATAATTATTGTGTTTTATTTACTAGCTGTATGTAAGTACCTACCCTTATTAATTTTTACGATAACTTGATCGAGAAAATAGCAATCTCTTCATATTTATTTTATAATTACCAAAGAATTTTCCTTAAAATATGCGACTCCACACCTGGAGTCTACATCACCCTATGTCATGTTATAAGTCTGTATTTAGATATTTTATAATAAATTCCAGGGCTCATATTTCGAAACTTCCTTACTCAAACCACAAAAAAAGTTCAAAAGCGAATTACCCAAAAAACGTGATGGACAAAATCCTGCCCATGCGCACAAAAAATTAACCAAATCTTTATCAAGTTTTGCCCTAATGCCCTCGAAGTGAACAATGGGGCACAAAAATACGAAACCCATGCATATTTGAACAATAACAATAGCACACCTGCTGGATTGCCATATATTCTGGTCACATCACAGTTTTTTGCTCATCCACGATTTTTGTATAGCATTTCGATGTTCAGGTATGATTTTTTAAAGGTCGCGTTCTGATTTTGAAAAGGATTACAATAAAATTACGAAAGAGGAATGATTGGGAGAAGTGTGAGTGAGTCCTCGGTTTTTTTTTCAAAGTTGGAAGGATAACGATATGCCAGCCAAGTATTTAATGTAAAATAACATAAATACGTCCTCCAGAAAAAAAAAATCGCCATAAGAATGGTTTATTAAGCAAAATGATTTTGAAAAAGGAATTGTGAATCTATGTTTAAACTGCAGCCCCAACTATGTATGTAAGTAGGGACAATGCTACATCTAACCTTTTCCATTTCGCTTTTTGGTTGATATGTTTGAAACATTTTGCTTTTGGTCAATGCACAGACAACACGTATAGGTAACTATCTTACGTAGTAGGTATTAGTAGCCCAATAACACAGTAAGGGTCAAACCACTCACCTTAATCCCGTGATTAATTAATGATAAAGATGCTTAGTACTGGGGTTACTGAGGTCAGGTGGCAATCGGTGCTCATAACATTATTAAATTTGTAAATAGCTGTAGGTAGATACTTATGTACCTACTTACCCGTTGCGCTTAAATTCAAGTCTCAATGAATTGACTTTATTGAGACTCAAGTCTAATTTAAGTCAACTCTTAGTTTAAAAAAATACTTACTACTTGATTTAATTAAAAGAATCGTTAATTGCCGCAGTCATCATTCATCTATATTTTAACTCTATCTAATGCAACCGCATACTCACTAGAAAATAAGAGCCGCACTCTGAGACTTATCTCTAAGAGTTTTCACTAACTAATAACTTTAAATAAAGTATACATTCACTCATTCAACATTAATTTACGATTATATTACTACCGTCATAAAGTCGTAATCACATTCAGCATTCATAGTGTAACCAAAACGAAAAGGACACGACCAAACACGAAAACGTTGCAAAAATATTAGCAAAAACTGGCCGGTAACTGACAGTCATAAACGTGCCATAAAATGAAAGACGAGGTGTGCACGCACGAAAATTCAAAATTGGAAGGAAAGTGGTTATTTTAAATGCAAAAAGGTTGTTTAAAAAAGGTTGTGTGTTACACCGTGGGAGAATGGGCAGGTGTGAGCTAGCGGGTACGCTTGAGATCGTACGCGCATACATTTTTTGCAAGCCACTATATTGATTTTTAATTAATGCTCCTCGAATTAAGTTGTTTTTTTAAATAAAATTGCGCTCGTTTTTGGGTTTCGAGTTTTGATTGGGTAATTTTGTTTTTGATGGGTTATTTTGTGCGACAGGGAAGAAGTTTATTACTTTGATATAAATTATGATTAAGTGTGAATATAAAATATACCTAAGGATTATTAGGTAGAACACTTAACTCAAATTAATTCACTACGACAAATTCTAATAACAATTAGAAAATAAAGTAAGCGAGTTCTAACTTCTAAGTTGCTGATTGGCAAAGAAAAATAAAGTCAAAATATAAATTGCTTCAAAAAAATCAAACATAATAAACACTCTTCCCCTTCTTTGTCTAGCCTAAAGCCTCGCCATTAAAGAACACAACCCTCTAATTAGACGCAATATAAAATAAAACATAAAGCATAAAACAGACTCGACTTTCATAGTCCCGATGATTTGTCACAATATTGTCCTGCACCGGTACCCATAACGGTTAACCGCTTTGCCATTTATATTTTTTATTTTATTCTACTACAGCCTTCCCCAGTCAGGTTTAGCAACTTTTTTTTAAAAGTCCAAGAGGACAGTATGACTATTTTTACTTCTTTTCTGTTTTCGTTTTGATGGTAACGGATCGGACTTAAAAATAGTACGTTAGACTTTTCATAACCGTTTAAGGATCGGTACTGTTTGTTATTTGTTTTGTGCAGTTGGTTTATTTTCGGATTGTACTGGGAACATGTATTTTTAGCGTTGGAAAAAATGTATACAACATACGTGTTTGTGTGTTGTGTTTGTTTAATTTAATGTAGTGTTATTTACGAGTAGGTATCGATTTTCTGAGATTTTCATGATTTGCGGAAAATTTGGAAATGTTTATTTTTTTGTTTGCAAATGACGTTTGAAATTGAGCACGCTTTATAAAAGAAACATTGGTTTTCTAATCTATGGGTTAAGTAATATGTACGTCTGTACTTATTCCAATATATTATGTCAATATCGTATGCATAGAATAAATTACCGACCTACGTGATACATCTTTTTTTGTAGCTACTTAGACTGAATGGTCAAAACATAACATTATTATCAACAGTCACTCGAATAATTAGATAACGAATGTAAAACTAAACGTAATAAATGAATAATATTCATGGGCACGTCATGTCACGCACATAAAAGCATTAGGGTCGCGCCACACAGATTTCGTCGCGTGACAAGATAAGCGTGCGTGTTTCTATCACTGTAAGCGACGCCCGCGCACCCGACCGCGCCCGACTTCACCCGAAGACGGCCGAACGCTGTCGTGGGAAAACGCGGCAGGTGTTACCGATCCGTAGCACTTCTTACTGAGTAAACATTCAGCGTATACAAAATTATAACCGCCTCGGAGCGTCTGTGTAAATGGAAAACATATTTTGTGTGCTTAATGATACTGCGTACTTTTTTGGTGTGTTCAGTTATCAGACGACAATGTTTTTTGCGACGATTTCGAGGGGCTCGTATGTTACACGTTTTTATTTTAGTTAAATTTATTGAGGGACCCTTAATTGGTATGGTTAAATGAAGTGTGGTTAAGTGTGCGCGTGACCTTTCTGTTTACATTGTGATCATGGAGTAGCTTCATGAATATAATGGATGTATATGAATGCGTCATTTATTTATACATTTGTGTAACTGTGACCTATAATAATAATAATAATATCCTTGGACTTTTCACACAACGCCATATAGTCCCAAGCTAAGCAACCTAATGCTTGTGTTATGGTAACGAGATGACTGGATAAACTACTTATAAATATATGTTTTTTGTAAATAAATAGGTACTTACATATTATAGATAGACAAACACCCAGACCCGGAACAAATACTTGTAGGTCGTACAAATATATGTTCCGTGCGGGAAACGAACCCGCGACATGCTACGCAGCATGTCAACCGTTCAACCACTGCGCCAACCGTGTCGTCAATCTCTATCTTGTTGGTGTGCACATTAATGTGCATCGCATTTACTTGTAAGGTTCTTCTGTAGAAGAATAACTGTCACAATAAAGCCTATAGTGCATTTGTTTAGGTGCTTCTATATGGTAACAGAAAACACTAAATTGCTTTTTGTGCTGCCCTTAAAGGGGATATATTTAATTAGATATAAGTATATTTTAGGATTAATAAATATTTACTGAAGCTTAACTGGATTCTTTTTCCTTCTATTTATTACAAATAGAACTGGCACCCTAGTCCTAAGAATTACGTTTTATGATAATAACATGCAGTATCTTTTAAGCGGGATTGTCCGAAAGGGTTACCGCTACCCCGGAACATAAAGGCCTAAGGAAGGAATATGGATGGGTTTTAGTCAGTAAGAGTTTGACACTGTCTTCCGCTCCACCTAAAGTGGGAGGTCATTTGATGATTTCCAACCCTCAAATAAACAATGCAGTATCTTTCTTAATTTTTACCATTTCTTCTTCTAACAGAGAGCTATACTACTGGGAAGTTTGTTGTGTCACTTCTTCTTCCCAGCTGTGAAGGGTATTGAGGGACTGTCTCAAGTAATTTTGATGTTCAAAAATGTATTGTGTGTGATGTGCTGGTTTTCAGCCTAGTTTGAATAAATGACTTTTGGTTTGATTTAATTCGATAAAGTTACTGTGGAAAGCTTTTACTGTGTTTTACTGTTCCAGTAGCGGTATTTTTTTTCCTATTCACATCATAATACGCCCGTAATCCCCGAGGGGATAGGCAGAGGTGCACCTCTAGTACTGGGTGTCGTTTTGCCAGTTATGGAATAGGCGGCGTGCATATGACCATTAATCGGGCACAAATCCAGATTTCACGCAAAATATATATAAGTAGTTTATCAGCCATCTCGTACCATACCACAAGCATCAGGTTGCTTAGCTTAGGACTATATGGCGTTGTGTGAAATGTCCAAGGATATTATTATTATATGCCTGTTGAAGGTACTGAACTTAGAATAGCACCTGACAATAAAATAGGGACAGTGCTTGCGCTAGATCATTCCTGAAAAAAACCGTGTTTCTGAGAAAGAAACACGATGTCTAAGGCAGTAATCACGTGTAGCTACAAAGTGGCAGTACTGAGCCCTTAATAACTTACAGCAATTACTTATAGCCCACAGGTGTCGTGTAATTGGTTAATATTATTGCACCTACATAACTTAAACACGTACTTTGTCCATACTTAATGACTTGTCATTGATTCTAAGTAGGCGTATGTTAATGAGGATTAATATTGGACATACATTGTTGTACCGCAGGGCCTTTTTTTTTTGAGGCTGGGAAATAATCAAACGACTCCTCCTGACTCTTACTGACTAAAACCTATCCATGTTCCTTCCTTAGCCTTATATGTTCCGGGTTGCGGTAACTCTTTCGTACAATTCCGCTGAACCGCAGGGGCTGGATCCAGGTGGGTCTAGGAAATAAACCCTGGAAGTATTTGGGAGAGGATTTTGCTCAGCAGTGGGACGGCTTACGGAATAAAAAAAAATACACTGTTATGTCAGTAGTCTTGAGAAGAAGGGAAATGCAGATAATTTAAATTGATTACAAAATATATTTATGTAGTCAATAAAGTTGACACAGATACAGTTGTTTTTTACATAAAAATATTTCTTTTCAGGAATATATATTTGTTATGTAACGAGGCTTTAGCTCAAAAAATCTTGGATAAAGTAGCGACAGATCCTTAGATGGCGAATCTGTTGAATTTGATGTTGACGCTATTGATGTAAACCCATTCTTATTTCAAGGACCTTTGGATACCTAAGTTGATGAATAGGAATTTGCAGTATTTAGTACAACTAGTTATTGTCTTATTATTATTGAATTATCGAAGCCGGCCATGGAAGATTTGGCAAGACGACCTTGACACGTACCGCAAGGGATGGACGGAGGTGGCTCTAGGAAAGGATGTCCGGAAGGATTTAGAAGAGGCCTTTGCTCAGCAGTAACAGTGTAGCCGAATTAAAAAAAAATGGGCGATTTTTTATTCATTCCGCTCTAGAACCTTCCTAAGGCTCTCTTTATTACTAACTGAAGACAATTTAATAGAAAACGTAAGTCCTCAACCGTTCATTACAACACAAGAAACTAATTACGAAGAAACATCCAACTTACACAGAAGTGAGATTTTAAAAATACTACATAATGACCTAAATACCGGCCATTATGAAGCACACCCCGTAATATGCCCAAGTATTTAAAATTATTCCCTAGGAACGCAAATAATATAGAAAAATGGCTGTCGCATTGCAATTTGAGTCCTTAAACTGGATATTTTCTTTTAGCAATAAATGTAATTACTGTCATATTTTAGGGTTCTTTGTGTTGAACCATAAATCGATTGAATGACTCGCAGTGAAATATGCGACACTACATTGGTGTGTATAAGGGCTTGTACGAATTTTAAAATTTAATTGCCATTCATAAAAATGCTTTATTGATATCTATAGTTGGTAAGGAAGAGTTATAAAATGTAATGACGTGAAAGCATTGTATTGGAATTGGCTTTCCCTTATGTGGAGTGTCAAAGTTGTTAAAACAGCAGTACCCGTCTGTCTTTAAATTAATTAACATTCAATCGCCGTTTTTGTATTTGTTATTATAAATATCAAGTTCTCTTTAACTTATCTTTTTATTATCTTTGTAGACTGTCAGAAATCTTTCATTTGGTATTAATAAAAACTTTAACATTAATAACATCAGTTAGTAGAAAATATTTTAGTTAAGATTTTATCACTAAACCGCAAACAACACAGTTAAAGAATACCATTCTAGTTCTTCACATAAATATAACTACAGTTAATACGTAGGTGTGTGTCATTTAATCTCTTTCTACGAATGACCACGATATATTACCACGACACGTGAACGAACCTCCAGCTAAAAACACGATCTATCTGCTCGATAAGACTTAAGTTCAACATTAATAATTAAGCACATAGTTAATAAGTAAATGGAGATGCATCTGTACCAATTATAAAGACGGATTGATGAAGCCGAGCGGGCGATGTTATCGTTAATCACTACGGAACCATTTAACCTAATGCAAGTTCGGGCTTACCTAGAAACTGGTGCAGAGTGGGCGTTTCTTATTTTCTAAGAATTCTCGCCTCCGTCTCTGTTATTATGAGAAGTTTATTTTTTATATTTATTTCGATTGCGTGTTGTGTCTCTATGTTTTTAATTATGTGTCTGACCGTATTTATGTTTTGCATAGGTTTCTAGAGTTATTTCATAAATCGAACATTAATTTGAATTTCTATGATTGTTGGAACTGTTTCAGTTTTCCGTGCTTCCTGACCTGCAAGTGCCGCCAGTAAGTAAATTTCACTAATGAAACTGACCGCGATCAGCGTGCAAGAACTGTCAGAATCAATATTTCATACACAAAAAGGACACTGAGCTCGGTTTATGGGCGTTTCTTTTCTTTTTCGTGTGCTTAGTGACTAACCTACTTTCTTTTTTTTTCTAAGCTGTCCATGGGTCTCTGACTTAGCTTCACATGCTGTTGAGAAACATCTCTCAGGCATGCCGTTTCCTCACGTTGTTTTCCTTCACCGTTTTATAAGCAAGTGATAATTATGCAATACGCAGATGAATCCAAAAAGTCAGAGGTGCGTGTCTGGGGTTCGACCTCGAGACCTAAGACTTGGCACTCCAACGGTCACACCACTAGGCTATCAATCACTGCTTTATACGCTGATCGCGTTCAGTTCACTAGTGAAATCCTTCCTAAGTCTGATCCCATAATAAAAGACCTCCAGTAATGCTATTCTGACCGTGAAAACGTAGGTGAATTGAGTCTAAGTGTCAGTAGTGTCAATCCCTATCATTAGGTGGAATGACAGCTCACTTCACGCTCACTTCACCTACGTTTTCACGGGGAGATTTACACAGAATCGACCGAAAGTATTATTGATAAACAAGACATGCGAGAAGTGTAGTTATCCTTAAACAATTTAGTCTGATGTAAAGAGGGCAAGGTGGAGCAGGAAACAAAATTAATAAGCTTCACAGCAACCTTCAAAATCTTGGCCAACGAGGGCCTCAAACAGTAGCGTCAAGTACGACAAGCGACGCGTTGATTACTACCTCAGGTGTGCCCCAACACATAATTACTCACGGCAAGATATAACGTTGAAGAAAATCATTTAAACACGGGAAGGAGGAAATTCTCTACCAATTTGAGGTTTGAGGACAACAAAAAGACAGTTTGCTCATAATTTCCAACAACAAATTATACTTCACTGTCAAAATCTTTATATTACACGTCAAAATAATAAAAATAAAAAATATTTTTTTCCAAAATTCACGAAAATACAAGTCTAGGTTCTTACAATTGAGATGTCAGCATTAAGGAAGGAGCCTGTTAGGGCCGAAGCCTGCCGGGTCAGCGGGATTGTCCGAAAGGGTTACCGCTACCCCGGAACATAAAGGGCTAAGGAAGGCACATGGATGGGTTTTAGTCAGTAAGAGTCTGACACTCCCTTCCGCTCCACCCAGAGCGGGAGGAGTCATTTAATAATCCCATTCTCAAAAAAAAAAGTTTTTTACAATACATTAAAATAGTGTCGGAAACCGCCTCTTTTAAAGAGAAACCTCTTTCTACTCCCAACCAATAATAAGATACGTCAAGTAAACCCAAACAGTAGCTCAAGTACGACAAAACGCGATGATTACTGCCTCAGGGCTGACCCAACGCGTAATTCCGTATAAGGAGTTCATTCATAATTATAGATCCAGTGCAAAAATGCAGTTTACCATCCGTACAAACTAAATCTGACAAAATTATGACATTTTCTCAACTTTGCTTATATACCTATCTTATAAAACAAAGCTTTATCAAGATTATTATTTACTGAAAACCCGTTTTTTCTTTTAAAAACCGTTTCCTATCAATGATAAGGACATGCCAAACAGTAACAAGAATGACACGCGATGATTACAGTCTCAGGGCCGCCCCAACACGTACTCGTCATTACGTTTGAGGAACTCATTCATAATTACAACTAAGTACTTCCTTAAGGAAAATTACTTGTTGCAAAAATATGAATATAAGACATAATTTCACACTTCGTTTAAAACATTTCGCATTGAGTTTGGTTTCATAAGATATGCAGCCACTGCATATCTTATGAAACCAAACTCAATATCAATCTGCCTAGCCTTTTCAAAACTATGTTGGGGTTGGCTTCCAGTCGAACCGGATGTATCTGAATACCAGTATTTTACATGGAGCGACTGCCTAGCTGACTGGGTAATACGATACCCTTGGTATGACTGGCTGTCAGACTTTCGGGCTTATGATTACCCGTACCGACTGTCAAATATCGACGAATGACAGCCGGGACTAACGGCTAAACGTGCTTTCGGAGCACGGAGGAGTCTCGATGTTTAAAGATGGTCCCCCAACCCCGACAAGCGCAGCTTAACCTGATGGATCGATCCGTGCGGCTGTTATTACTTAGCCACGAGCTCTTATTATATGGGACTTGGACATAACTGGCGAAAAGTGGGTATTACTATAGATATACTTCTGCCTAACCCGTCGTGGATTAGAGGCGTGATGTTAAACGTTTACTAATGATTTTTAGTCGCATTCTTGGCAATTCGTTAGTTGTTTTTTTTGTCGCCGAAACTCTTGAAGATCAAACCTTGTTTCAACGGTTTTATTACATATTGTTTGCAAATCGTTGCTTTGGCAGCCTTCCCCTGCCTGACCTTTTTTAAGGAAACCTTTTCCTATCTTCAACCAATGATAATAACAGACGCCAAACAGTAGCTCAAGTACGACGAGATGATTACAGCCCTGGGGCGGCCCCAACACATAAATTACCTTTAAGGAACACGTTCATACTTCTTAATATATAATCACTGGAGGAAAAATGTCACTCTGGATACGAGTAAAATGGAGATCGGTTATCAATTACTGTAGAGTTTCAATGTCATTCAATGGGAAAATTGTGATGGAATTTAAGTTATACGGGAATTAGCACGATCTGCTCTATATTTATTGATCATCATCAATCCCTAGCCTTATCCCAATTTGTTTGGGGTCAGCCCAACATGGCTTTTTCTTCAATACATTAGCCGTCATCTGGGTAGTCACCGCCTTTCCAAGTATAACGCAGTCTATTGTTTCTTAGTTATTCCCCGCCCAAATATTGCCATCGACAGTCATACTCAAAACTTTACTTTACTTTTACTTTATAGTAAGTGACTTTTTAGTTTATTTTTATAAATGTGCGTCTTGTTTGTGCCGTATAAGCATTTTTTCTTTCTTTCTTTACTCACTCTCTCTCTCTGGACAATAAGGCGCGAAACACACGGCGGGGGTCAATTTAACCGCGAAGGATAGTGCGAAGTGAATCCTGTACTACCAACGCACCGGTGTCGCGGTTTTACGCTCTCTATTTGCGTTAATATTATAGGATTTACTTTGCACTATCGTTCGCGGTCAAGTCGACCAGCCCGACCCGCCTCGCGGTGTGTTTCACGCCTAAACTTATAACTTTTTATGATTGCCTGTCCCTTTCTAATGCTTAAACGGAAAGGGCAAGCATTTAGCAAGCTACGTTAGAAAAAACTGAAGTCTTTAAAGAAAATTGTCCATTATAGATACCAAACCGTTTGACCAATGTTTCTTGTTGTCCTGCATAAACCAAGCTAAGAACAAATCTTGTTCTGAATAAAGTAAATATTCAAGTAATTTAATTAACTAATCTAATTTGCATTTTTTATTTAACAACTTTGACTACTGCCTCGTGTAGGCACTTGATGCATGAGACTACTTTTAAATAGATTATGTAATCTACATCGCTTCTAAAAGAAGCACTAATTATTACCTTGTCTAGAGTGGGCTATACAGCAAATTATTAAATTATCGTATATCTAAAGGCTACCAACCTTTCTAACGTCCAATTCAACCCTTAAACACTCATTACAAATGTCAACCATAGAAAGCTCATCAAAGAAAAATTACCCCATTTAGCAGTGACAAAAAATGACTTTATAATAATAATTACTTATCGTGTTAAGGGTGGCATCAACGGACATAGCGCACGGGCCGGAACGGGCGCGTACCGGTGCGGAACAGGTACCGGAACAAGTGTGGAAAGGTCAACATTGAATACCAATTGTTATCGAGAGTGGTAACGCTTTTGTGTGAAGGTGAGTCAAGGACGATTGATGGGTTAGATATTGATTTGTGTTTTGTTTTGATTTGAAGGTTGTCTTTTGTTTTTCTTTTTCAGGGTGCGTTTTGGGTAGCTTTTGTTTTGTTTTCGGGATGTATCGTAGTTGAATGAAAATGGTGATTTTTTTGTGTGATGCATACCCAAGTGCTACAATCAATTGTTTTAACCACATTATTTATCTAAGATCATTGGATTTTAACTGATGAATTTATTGAAATCGTGAATGTGAGAATATTTGTAAGTCTGTAATGATGCAAAGTATTGATGTGATTTAGAGATGAACCATTTTTTTCGCATTTATTTTAATGTCTATTTCCCTTCATAATTTCCGAGATAAAGTAGGTCTATTTACAGACAACTCCAGTGTGTCGTTTTGATAAGATTAAAAGCAAATCAGTAAGTTTTCTTCGTGTTGAACTTGAACCAGGGATAAGGAAAAACAAGTTTACAGATCACGCGATGCGCTAGAGGCAATTAACTGATTACACTGATAACATCGAAAGCAATCTGGTCTTGCAACCATCTACGTATAGGGAGGTTTTGTTCGAACACGCTTAAAGAAACAAGTTAGTAGAAACTGGAATCTTACTGATTGACATATTAATAAATTGTATGCAATTGAAAATGCTTAATTGCAGTAAATGACTTCTGAATTCACGAGATGCTGTCCAAGAATGGGGTTATTATAGCCACATAAAAACTGGACACCGACAAAAACCATTAAATGAGTTTTCTATAACACAAAATTATTGACGCAATCGATTAACTCGGAGAAATCTTCATCGACACACCCCCGTCCCGATCGCATCGGCTTCGGTATCATTAAGATAAAATTAATTGGGCTCGGCCGGCTTCCGCGTCCTCGCTGAGATGAAAAAACTGGGCACACGTGGTCACTACCGTTCATTTACGAACGCGAATTATGCGTAGTACGGCAGGTGGCAGGTGGCGAGAGCATGGGAACCCGGGGTTGAGGCGAGTTCCCACGGCCGCGTCATTCACCACGCCACACCTGCGCCCCTTAACGGGGATGCTACACACACGCCCGCCACGCGAAGGAAAGCGCCGATTAGAAGTGCCACGCGTGTGTGCGCGCGCGCCCGTACGTGTGTGTCCCCACGCGTGCAGCGCGCCTGTGTGCGCGCAGCTCGAGTTACAGGATTTATTCAAGTAAGTGCCCGTAGAAGGGCTGTTTACGTTGTGCTCTACGTCGTTCGCGCGTATGTGTTTTAACAGGTGGCGTATGTGTGTGTCGGCGTTTGATTTATTCGCTTATGTTAGCTTTATGATAACGACGGCCGTGTTACGTTTTCTTTTGCTCCTGTCATTTATTTTTATAGAGTGATCTGTATGATAAGTACCCGCACAATGTTTTTTAAAATGTCAATACAATCATCGGAGGCTGTCACATAAAATCCTTAGCGTACGACAATCTGAAGCTGTTGATGTCCTGATGGTAGAGAAAAAACCATTACGCAAATGCAATTTTCCTAGAAAGTCTTGTCCCATCATGCATTTATGTATCAACTTAATGATAGTCTCCGTATACATAGTGGAGGTTTTACAATTTACAACTTAAAGCCTTAAATAACCCGATGCCTATTCAATGAGGAATTTATCATTAATAATAACCGTATGGATTTATTCATGAGTCATTCAATAAAAGTTAAGCGTAGGTATGTTGACGACTTAAAAAAGTGTCAACGTCCCGAATGAGATAGCATCGTTATTTTATTAACGTCCGTTTTATTAATAACCAATATAGATTTGGAAGCTTATCATAGTTACCGTGGATGGGCATGCATACAAATGGCTGCCCTTCGGTTGACAATGGGGTACGCGATCTAAATGAGCGGCGCGTTGGATCATGAGCGCCCTTACTAACTACTAATATGAAAGCGTGTAGGCGCGTGTATTGTTGCTGCTAAACAGCCAATATAGGAGAGTTGGGAAATGGCTTTGTGAGTAAGTTCTGTTTATTGTAAAAAGATTTACCTAATAAAGTTTTTAATATGAAAACAATGAGCATTACATAATTAATTAAATAACATAACAAGCGAAATGTGGGTGTACTATTGGCACACCTCTGCTCAACCCTTCGGGGAAACAAAGCGTAATTTTATGTTCATCTTAATATAGAAATTAAAATTATTTTAATTTATCTAGATTTCAAGCTTTAGGAAATCAATACCTGGCCATATTTAAAGACGGCCAGTTTATAAAAAAAAAACTTCCAGATTCAAATTCATATTCAAGGAACAAGAAACCACTTTAACATAATATTTTTTTCTCGCCTTTTAACAACACTTCACAGCAGTTCAACAACAATAAAATTAACCCATATCTTGCCCGCTGCTCTATTGTCACGACGCACGCAAAGGGATGCATGGCGTGCGCACACGCAGGCTCTGACCACGTGAGCGCTTTATTTACGTTCTTAGTGATCGTGATAGTATTTAGTTGTAAAGTTGAAGGTGTGGGAGAATTACAATGTTTTACAAATTAAAACCTTAGCCTTGAAAATTAAGTAATTTTGGTTAATACATAGTTAATTGCAGAGCTATATGTCACCAAAGATAATTGATAATACCTACTTATAACTTTTAATTATATGTTGCACGGCACTGGATAAAAAATACACTAATTCACTTATTTATTTACTTCGGGTACCCTCAAAAGGAATGACATCGCAATTACATTTCAGTTTCATTCGATTATCCTTAACACATTATGATAGTTCGGGGCACAATAAACGTAGAAACCGAACGAAAAAATTAACTACGTAATGATGCCTTTATGTGACGTGAAAAACAGTCCTCCTTCGCATCCTTACAATGTAATAATTTTTCCCAAATTTCATAAAACCAAATTGATTTTTCTAGTCATTTTCTTAACTCCCTTTCACACAATATTACGGCAACACATCACCAATGACAGCCCGCATCGTCTATGGAATGTCATTGTGACAACGCGTGTCATGCACAGGCGCAGCGCACTTATCAGCCAACGTGATTGTTTTATTGACGCCTCTGCCGTTTGAATAATTATAGCCCATAATGGTGTAACGAATGGTACTGTTTTGGTAAATAATGTTTATGAGGCATAGAGCTATGGACATTTTGGAAATGAAAAGAATAGGGCTATTGTATGTTTGCACATGTGAGTGGAAATCTTATTCGAAATGGTAATTTCTTTTTAAATAGAAAAACCACAAAGAAAAATTGAATAAATTTTGTTGCAGTAAGGCAACAATCTCTTTAAGGCGGAGTCGTTGTTTAAAAAGAGAATTATAATTCATTTGTCAATAACCTAAAAATTGTGCATTGCATTCCATCTTAATTTTATCTTCTACATTTTTAACTCTCGAAACTCCACTAAAATAATAATACTACACCACTTTATAAGTGCACTGGAATGTCCCCAATCAAGCACACAATTAATATCAAGCATCACTCTTCATCAAACAAGACAATAAACCCACACTATCACGCAATACCGACACCAAATCCCTTAAATTAAGTCAACAGTACACTGGCGTGTGTTGCCCACACTTCATACACACACACACACACCAACACACACACACACAAAACATAAATACCATTGTACCTCTGATACAAACAAAGTTCCATTTTGTAACCCTACCCCAAGGAGAAGGGGCAAAAAGTGAACACTTATTTTAAAAAGCCATCGCTGCACGTGGTCGGGTTGTGGTCGAAAATTTTTTTTCTTTTAACGAAAGTATTACGTTATGAAATTCTTCAGTAGAGTGGAGGATATCGGTTACCCTTTAGGTTTTGAGTTGGACTGGATTTTATTTACTTACTTATCTTGTTTGTATTTTTCTTATGATTTTTTACAAAGAGCTAGGATTTACTACGATGTTAATTAATCTAGGCAGTTGTCTACCGGGTAAGCGGGATTGGCCGAAAGGGTTACCACTACCTCGGAACATAACGGGCTAAGGAAGGAACACAGAATAGGTTTTAGTCAGTACAGCAAGTCACTGGATGATTTCCCACCCAAAAAAAAAGGCGGTTGTCTAGCTAGACACTTCAAATGTGCATATAACCTTATATTCTTAAAGGTGATAACGTTTTCCTGTTATCACTTATAAGAATTTTCCCATCACTAAATTATTCCAACAGGAAAGAAAATGCATGTTCAAGTATTCTAATTAAAATACTTTTTTAATTTTTCGATTATGGTTTATAACTTCGTCAGTCATTATTTAACAATCGTTTTTATGACTTTAGGTAGGAATTCAGGAAATATTTATTTGCCCAATCACAATTTTACCTTAGAGACCCTCAGTATAAAATTAAGGACGATAAAACAGTCGTAACAATAAAGTGGCGGGACCAATATATTTGGTCACTTAGCTCATTATATGGCATAGTATTAGAGGACGTCTTAATTAAAACTAACAAAGAGTTTAAAATGTTAAGTATCGAAGCTATATAAAATCTTTGTTTTTTTGCGAATAAAATCCTTTTTATGATTTGTTTTTTGTACATAAGTATCGACATCTTCGTTTTTATCAATGTCGTAAGCAATTCAAAATGTTTGGTATCAAAACGCATGTAGTTATAGACAATCATTTGCCTAGTCTTTTCCCAACAACGTTGGATTCAGCTGCCAGTCTAACTAGATACATTTGTATAAGATTATTTTGCATGGACTACCTACCTGACCTCCACAACCCAGTAAATGGGTAATATGATACCCCTAGGTAAGACCTCCTGTCAGATTTTGCGACTTTTGACGACCCGTAACGACTGTCAAAGGTCCCCGAATGACAGCCGAGACCAATGGCTTAACGTGCTGCCCGAGACACGGAGATATTTCGGTATCTAAAGATGGTCACCCATCCACGAACCAACCCTGGCAAGCGTAACTTAACCTGATGAAACGACCCGTGCTGCTGCTATTACTTAGCCAGGAGCTCCTGCATGTAGATATACACATTACCTATAAAAAATATCTAAGTAAATACACCGTGTGTAAAACAAGCTGTTAGTTGCACATAACTCTCCCAACAAATTTTAACTGTGCACTTATTGCATAGATCACAGAAACGAATCGAGTGCAAAAATGCATCAAACTAAATTCGGTCACCGATGGTTATCGTATCCGTTCGCAATACCCAAGTTAAATGAAAAACCCATTAGACTACGTCACAAATGCAATTGCGCACTAAAAAGTACCCACCACCTCTGGGACATTGGCTAAAAACAAAAAAGAATATTTTTTATTAAAAATAATTTTATCAACACCAAATAAATATTTAGTTTTATTAACCATTAAAACGTTAAATAATTTTGCTTTTGTTATATTTTAAGTGATAGCCCGATTGTTTTTTTTATATTATTAAAGTGTGCAATTAAAAGAGGGCATTTAATTTTTATATTTCAATTTATAAGCATTACTTTTTCATTTTAATTTCAGCGACGGCACTAAAACGACAAGCAGCTTAACGCTTCTCTCGTAAAAAAATGTTTTTAGTGCAAAACGTTGCAGTTTTCTTAGTGTTGTTAAAACAAGCTAATAATGTTAATAAAATACGATAATGTTCGTGCTATAACGATTCAATATTTAATGTTTGTTTACAGTCTCGTGTAATAACAAAGATGGGAATATCTTCATCCGTTGTTTAATTGAAAAATTGTGTTATAGCTGCTTTTAAAAGGCTGCCGATCTGAAATGGGATTGGGCGTTTACGTTAGCCGCATTCAGGGTGGCCGCTGGGCAATAGTTTCTACAAGGTGCCTGAGGATGGACGGCGCCATCGAGGCCGGTCAAGGAAGAGGTGGCGAGACGACCTATAAGCATACCGTAATCTACATAGGATGGATCGAGGTGACTCTAGGAGATGATTTCTGGCAGGATTTGGGGGAGGCCTTTGAGTGGTACAATGTAAACTAATTTAAAAAAAAGTTATCGAGAATTTACAAAGTTCTTTTTACACAAAGTCTTATCAGACTTATTGGAAATGCGTTGTAACATGACAAGAAAATCAAAATCAAAATTAAATCAAATTCTATTGCAAAATTACTTTATTAAGTTGAATTTAAAAATAGAGATATTTCTCAACAGCTTGTGAAGCTAAGTCAGAGGCCCATGGGCAGCATAAAATCTGTGGACACCGGGTTAGTCACTAACCACACGAAAAGAAGAAGAGTTGAATTTAAACACATTAAAACAATGAAAAAACAAAGGAACATTTAAGTTAGTTAAAATATTCGATACAAACATTCATATGCGTGATTAATATACCTGTATCAAAAATCACATTGCATAATAATCTTTTAAAATTGATTGTAATGAAGTCCCATTCTTGAAATACTTTTCTTATTAACAATATTAGAAATAACACTACTACAGTAATATAACTAACAATTCAAATACAAGAAAATATCAAACAACGGATTCCGTGACAAAATGGCAGCGATTAACAAAACGACTCGTGATTATGGAAACGTATTCAATTACAAAATGTTTTTTGGGCGATTCGATTTGCATATTATATGCATGGTTTCCGGCCAATCGGTCGTGAGATGCTATCAAATTATTAATAAAATAATCAGTAGCGTTCGGAACGCGCGATCTATTATGTAAAACGCCTATTCAAATAGATAACTATCTCGGTAAAAATATTTTTGGTATTTTGTATAGGTAGTAGAAACTTTTGGAATCTGAATTATACATTTTAATATCATTATAAACGTTTCTCATTAACTCAGTCAGTCATAGTTAACAACAACGCATTTATTTTTAAAATAATAGACAAATAACAGAATGTGGGTTTGGTATAGGTACACCTCTGCATAACCCTTTGGGGAAAACAGGCGTGATGTTATGTAAAATAAAATAATTTATACAGCTTTTTCAATAAAATTTTTCAACTGTATAAATAATTGGATATAGGCACCTCTGAAAGTTCCATCAAGTCAAAACTCTTTTAAATAATTAATCACTTACATTAACCAAAGAAACCCATATAAAATTACTTTAGGCAAAATAGTGTAAACGGAGAACCGAATGGCGCCATACTAAATTATAATGATAACTTACGTTTGAAACTAAAAGTGACTGCAAGATATTAATTCCAACTAGAACATGTTATTATCTTAGCAAACGTCTACGAGATTTGGGTCTACGAAAGTGCTACGAACTCGTAGCACGCGTAGACTAAAGAACATTTTTAAAAAGTTTTTTTTTTAAATTATGTTGATTAGCAAGAGTACGTTACGATACGTTATTGAACTGTTACCGAATCTATGCACAATATTTTCTTACTAAAACTTTGTTAGTCCAAAAAACCCACTCTTTCTATAACTTCTCCGAATTAAATGTCTCGCTTCTAAACGTGACAATAAAGAACGTGCCCATTTAACCGTCACACACAATAAACGATACCTTTAACGGTCGTTTCATTCACACGGCGCGGGCGCTAACTTTATTCAGTTCAACTGCGTAAGTATGTACTAGACATGCAATTTGAAAGAAACATTGTTGATTATACTGAGAACTGATTAAAAAAAAACAGATATCTTAGGCTCGAAAAAAACTGGCCTTTCTGAAATCTTTTACGTGCTCTTAAATAGCTAGGTATTTAGGCCGTAAGCCATCCTCATAGACGTTCATGAGTTTGCATCCTAAAACAAAGGTCCGAAGCCAAAATACCTTCTGCTTAATTTGGCTTAAACTTACTTTAGCTACGTACGTTTTTAGGACATTAAACGTCATAGGTGCTTCTCCGGTTAAAGACCGACATTGCTAATATCCTGTATCCGGACACGGAAGTCAAATGGCAGTTGCTTCATAATTAATACGGACACATACGCAGGCGCATATCGAGTTAGGTAAAAGATAGCCTTAGCACTATAAGGTCCTACCTTTTTCTTGTAAGAGCTAAGAAAACTTAAAATATGGTATAGCAATACATCTAACATTATTATAATTTAGCCGTCGCTCGCTCAACTGACCGGAGGAAATGATTTATCAGTGCTGTGTACGTGATTTGCGAGCGCGGGCGCATGCGATTTAATCACAGGAAGCAACACCGGCGTGCCGTGATAAATCTGCAGGAACTTATCTATCCGATGGCCAGCTGCGGCCCGTGATTCATAATGCAGCGATAGTGCTGTTTATTTTGCTAGGAACCGCCTTAGGTGACGGCTAGCACGGCTAGTATACTACTATTACCTATGCGAGACATCGGCTTCTTTGTACGTCTTGTTTTATTGTGCACTAGCAGATTTATAGCTGAAAACTAATGTCAAATTAATTCAACGGCCACTTTAATTCTTTTTTCGTCGAGTGACTTCAAATCCTTATATGGATTAATTTATGCAGCCATAATTTATGAAAATGGCGCGACATTCACAACCAAGACGAACAAGAATACTGATTTATTCTTAGCGCTATCGGACACCAAATCTGAAATAACTACAAGTCATTAAGGCGAAGAAAAACAAAATATATCAAACTCATTTTGAAGAGAACCCCATATCAAAAGTTAGTCATTAATAAAGCTTTATGAGCACAATCTTCTCGTACTCTGTAACTATTCCAAGTCGCGGCACGTCAAAGCCTCTATTCGTAGAAGTTGTTCGTAAAAACCAGTCTGTAGCGCGCGCGCTACTGCTCGCGTGCTGAGCGCGCGTCGCCCCGCTCCCGGCACACGCGCATGCGCGCGCGCGGGCCAAGCCCTACTATATAAACCCCTCGCCCTTCCTCATTCAATCATTCCCTGCTGACGCATCGTGCGCGCATGACGCTCTGTATCTTATCATTACGCCCTGTAAATACGTAGCCGTAACTTGTTTAGTCTAAGTTCGTAGTATAAACAGTAGTAAATAAATAGTTAAGATGTGTTTGGCTAAGGATGACACGCAATCACCGCAGAAGGAGGTCCCGCCACCTCGCTCGCCTTGGGCAAAGCTCTTAAGCCTTCAGGTAAGTTTCCAGATTCACCCGTCTCAGACTTAACCACTTGCAACTTGTCCCTCCCTCAACTCACGACTTGTTGTCCAGTAACATGTACTTATTATGTTTTCTTTGTTTACAGAGCTCCAAGCCTCGACTTCCCCGCAAGGTGACGACCTCTACGCGGGTTAATCTTAATAAGTGTTGGTCCAAGTTAGGAGAGTTGATCTCCAACTCGGGCCCCCGCACTGACCTACCATCGCAAAAGACTGTATACCCCGAGGAACCTGTTGTTATACCTTTCTCGGACTTCTTCCGCCCTGTGGACCCGGTCAAACCGGTGCCGGTCGAAGAGAACGACAACGCTGAGAACCAGAACATCGCTAACAACCGCTTCGAGCTCATCAACGAGGACCTGGAGATCAGCGAGAACATGGCCAACGAAGTGCGGGAGATCTGCTACTCGGCCACTAAAAACTGCTTCGTATGTAAACTTTGTTATTAGTTATAGTTTTAAATCTTCGCTTCAATTCTTCCTTCGGTACTAAAATGCAGTGAAAACAAAATCTCGTCTTCCATCAGTTAGTTTTAAACGTGCTCGGTAGCACAGATCCAATGTCTTCCATTAGACGTAGTGATGTGATTGGTGCGGCGCCTCTGCCTGTGATGTAGCCTAATGTTCGTGATCTCTAGTAGATAGTAGTGAGGCGTCGTGCCATCCTTTAAATTAGTGTTGTAACAGTAAATTGTCACAAGTTTTGGTATTCAGCTTTAAATGTACTGCACTGTATTATTATCATTGCACCATTCTCCAGCTGTCCACTTAACTTCTAATGCGTAACAATTCTGCTTTGTTTCTCGTTCTTAATCCAACGTCTTCCAGTAGCGTTAAGTTTTGCCTGTGATACAGAGTTTATATAACGATTGAAAGCTTTAACTAGATATAAGTAGAGTCTATTATTGAATAAGAAAAGTTTATTAGTGTCTAATTTCTAGATTTGTTCGCTAAGTGTTCTTAAACATCACTTAATATTTGGTTAGTAACTTTAGATTATTTTTCATGTGATATTTGTAACACTAAGTGAACTTTATTAATGATAGATATATTGATATGAACGTAACATATCAGTAGAATGAAGCTTTAATAGTTTGTAAGAATTTTAGGTTAAGTAATATCATTTGAACTTCCATTTTTTAATTCATTGTAACGTTTAGATTATGTGGTTTTCTAAATTTTCTTTAACATTTTGTAAGTTTCGCAGAAGTGGGCCGAGTGTGCCAATCTTAATTAATTTAGTTTTAATTATAATTTGCTAAGTAATCTTTAACATGTTAAGTTTTAGTTAAGTTACTTTTTCTATTATTTTTGATGAATTCTTCCATTTGTGTCAATTGTTTAAGATAACTTTTTTTCTCTTATTACTCTTTATCATTAAAATTATGTTAAGTTATTAATTAAGTAAGATAAGCACTCGTATCTTAGACTGATATCGTTAAGAATTCAAGACTTTCGTTTGATCTCCGATTCTTAATAAACATTAATGTAATAACTTAAAAATGATTCTTATTTAATCACCCAATAACCGTTACACATGCATCGTAAAATGATGTTTAATGCCCATACATAAAAACAAGTGAGAAACACGTGCTTAATTCAGCCATTCACATTGTAAAACGAGACATAAAAATACTTAAAAGCAACTAATAAAACCACCAAACAAGTTTGAATACAACACTACACTTGATATGTGAAATAAAGAACAGCTAACAACAGCAACAGTACGAAGTTGGTTCAACAACTGTAAACAAATACTGTTGATGAGTAATTTGCGCGGGAAATCGAGCTAAGTTCTCGATCTTTGAAACAGTCATGTAATTACAAAAAAATCATACCTACACACGACATCGCATTGTTGTTTTGCTTAAAATCAATTAATTACTTCAGCTAGGACTGACTTTTCAATTGCCTGATAAATTTTATCTAAAAAAAATGGCGGTTGACATATTTTCTATGCAAAAGCTGTCAAACTGACATATTTATTCCTTCAATAAAACTTATCTGACGATTGAAAAATCAGCCCTTAATCTCTTTACAATGCTACACACGCTGTCCGAAGTTGCGCTAAAATATTATATCCCGACTCGTGTACACTGAACAACACTAGTATTTGAACTTGTATCGCATACTTCGGTTCGTACATATAGAAAAATCGATATTTTTAACAAATTTATCATCACTCTAAACGGTTACCTAGCAATAGTCAATTATTGTGATTGATTTTTCACCTCTTTCCTTGCACTTTTCTGCACCCGAACTCGAAGTTAGTATTTATCAGAACTTCAAAATTAATATAATTTCTCTGAAAACTCATAACTCAAAGTATTATTAAAAATAATCAATAACAGGCACTTTTGAATTATCAAGGGGTCGGAAGAAAGATGAAGCTAGTATCAATTAATAGTAGCTATCATTTCAAAACGTAATACGTTTCTATGGAGAAGAACGGGCAAGAAACTTCAAGAGCTTTCAATAGAAACAATGAATTGATAAATTATAATTATCTATACTAAATACGAAAGGTTTCGTTCATACATTCACGCACTGATTAATCACGAAATTTCAAAACCTGTTGAACCTACAAAGATAAAATTTGACACAGAGGTAGATTATGAGTAGAAGATGTCAGCTGAGGATTTTAGGAAACTCTGTCAGTAAAAAGGTGAAATAGGGAGTGGAAGTTTGTATGAAATTTTCTTGCTAGTAGCTAGTAACTAATAATACTAACCCTTAGTGTAGTTACTTAGTGTATTTACATAACATAGCCGTTTTTGTACGACTATACCTACTGGTGTATATAATTGCAGTCCATGTAGTCCGACCCACGTGTTAAAGCACGAACGAGAATTTAAAAGGTCAAACCCGTAGTTCACAATCTATGTCAGTTTGTGGATTTATGAATCAAGTTAGGTAAGTGAAACACGCTTTCATTTGTGTATTCATTAAAGTGTGCAATGCACAATTACGCAAGTGTATCGAAATTGCGCGCGAAATGTTTATGATCCCAACGCTTTTTTGCAAGACCAAAATAAAATATGTAGACATGTGCTTAATCTAGCATAGTAAAAATGACTGTATCATCTTAGGTTATGTATTTATTTATTTATTAATCATGGATAACTTACAAAACAGATAAAAAAAATGTATGTGAGACTGGCAGCCATTTAAAAGTCTTCACTTCTAAAGTTATACGTGAATATTACTAAAGACATTTGCATGGTTTGTTTTTCACAACACATCACAAACTTAATAGAAAAATTTCAGCAATCGCAGCGGTTAACATTCGTCAAGACTTAGACTTAGGGCTAGACTTACATAAAACCTACCCATATCATGTTGTAACTTGCAACCTCCATACACTAACCTTATTCCATTCCCCCTTGTATTGATGCAATATGATACAGGCACGGACTTGTACCAACAGGTCGCGACAAGTTCTGAAGTCGACGCCTTCCAAACGTCATACCTGCCTACTGCTAGTAATATCTAAAAAAAAAACTTTGTGAGACGCCTGACACATTCAATATCTTTTTATAAATCCAATTAAGGCATGAAACTTGTTCTTTGAACAGAATTGCTAGGTAATATTGTAGAAGAAGTATGAAAAAGGTTTGAGATTTATGTAGCAGCGTAGGCATCATATGAATACTTAAATAGGGATTGAAAAACCAACTCCTTTGATGAGCTTTGAAAGCATTAAAATAATAATAATCATATCTTTATTTTGCATAAAATGTGAAAGATGAAAGGTCTTACCTAAATGTAAATAGTTTCACATATTTTACATACTCATTTTAGCATACAAAAAACGACTGAAAAACAATTTAAGTATGTAACCTTGACACATTATGCAATCAGTAATGTTAGTTACCTACATGGCAATATAATTTTACTGCAGAAAAACTTTCTTCAATATTCAGTTCATTCAAGAAAAATCATTGACCAGAAATCCAGGCTGAAATGTTTCCACTTTGATTGTTTATGAAAATTTCTAAGAGAAAAGCCTCCCTAAACACATTTTAGAAGCAGTTTCACTCAATAATACCTACCTAGAGACCATTCTAATTTCCGTTGAGAAACCGTGGTTCCTTTATTTAGAACAGCTATCTTTAGTACTTGCATTAACAAGGAGAAAACTAAGCTATGTTAGAATTATTCACCACAATTACCCTTGCAAACTGGACTAGACTAAACTATATGGCTGGAGACAGTTACAGTAGGCACCATTGTAAACTTGGTTTAAATTCCATAGTTAACATAGTAGCGTTTAGCATTTCGTTTCGTTTGACAACAAAAGACGGTAAAACCATGTAAACAATTTGTTTCATAATTGAAGCTTTTCACGTAGATAAGAACTCAACTTTTTTTTCAGCTCATCAAACTCAAATCAATCTGCCTAGCCTTTTCCCAACTATTTTGGCGGCGGCTTCCTGTTTAACCGGAGTAGCTGAATACCAGTATTTTTCTAATACCTGATCAAACTGAAATATATTTCAGTAAAATCATTTACAGACATTTTTGAATTGTCAAAGGAATCGATCATTCCAAAAGATTACGCTAGTTGTCCATTTCTAAACGTACCGAACTGATGGAGAAGGACGGAAAAGAACGTCCATGTACATTATTTTAAATTAAAAAATGGCCCATAACATCACTCCTGTTTTTCCCGAAAGGAAAGGCAGAGGTAATATAAAATAATAGGTTAATACTTCCTTCACAATTTTTGATATTAGTAGGTACTGATGTCATCATCGGGAGGTAGGTACAGAGGCCAGCACATCAAGTTACCACAATCTGTCAAATTTCTTTGATAGTATTTCAACTTTATTGCATAGACATAAGGTTCATTTTTAATTGCGAAAATTTGACAGTTAGGGATAGCTTGATGTGCTGGCGTCTGTACTGTAAAGGTTTGATGCTTGATGCGACCTTACGTTGTAGCAGGCTGGTAGGAAAATAACTCTGGCTGCATTCGAATTTCAAATTAATAAGAATTTGTTTAAATGTCTTAAGACTTTTATATTAAGTGCGTCGCTGAAAGCATGCGTCTTGATAATTATACGTACAGTAAAGTTTTTTTTTTGAGGGTTGGTAATCATCAAATGACTCCTCCCGCTCAGGGTGGAACGGAAGGGAGTGTCAGACTCTTACTGACTAAAACCCATCCATGTTCCTTCCTTAGCCCTTTATGTTCCGGGGTAGCAGTAACCCTTTCGGACAATCCCACTGAAAAAGACTGAATTAAAGAATGTTTAACGTCACTATGTGGCCTAAAGTAGTTACTTAGCGAGCACTCCTCCAGAGCTCATAATTAATGATTTCCCTGTAAACTTCACAGTACCTATACATTATTTATGAATTCAGTAATGCTGTCGAGAACACCTTAGATAAGAAAAAGTATCATTGATACAATAGGAGCCATAATCGTTACTCAATAAGATATACTTTTCTTTTCACCCCAGATAAAACTTAAAATAATGTCCAAAATACATTTCAGAGCAATAACAATGAAGATACATATCTATATTGACAGTAATTTAAATCTAGCGAGCAGAAGAAACCTCTTATCTTCTTGACAACCCTGACTTATTCCCATTCGCTATACTCGTAAAAAACAACGACAGCCATCAAGTTTTACAACCAAATAATTATGTTATTTAAAGCCTATTCACTTATCTTATACATGGAAGTTTTATTTTATTGGTGTCCATTAATATTATAGTTATTTAGTTGGTTTGAAAGTCGGCGGATGATGGAATGAAGAAGCGGAAGGTATTTAGTCGCACACCTAAAAAGAAAGAATGAAATAAAAGAAAAAAAAAATATTCTGCGTAAACAAAACACACATTTCTAAAAAATAAACTGTTAACTATCACATTTTGTAATTACTAAGAGTATAAGTTTGTACCCACGAGCAGCTTGTTGTTATCGTTCAGACGTTTAGTGATTTCACCAATGGAACTGAACGCAATCAGCAATAAGAACAGGGTTCAAGATCTGTCAGTGTCAATTCAATATACCATAACAATTAGGACACTGCCAGCTCTTGAAAACGCTTTTAAATGCTCTGATCGCGTTCAGTTTCATTGGTGAAATTCACACTTCTTGTGTATTCAGTCTATCAGTGGTGTGAAGTAGGCCACAGTAGCTTGTGCCCAGATGGGAGGCTTTCTGATGGTTCAGCGAAGAAATCAGGAGGCTTAAACAATTCCTGCCAGAGGTCGTATCTACCTGTAGAGGGGTTGCCTTCGGCTGGACTCACGCACCCAATGAAATTTTTTCGGCTTTTAAGCCTCTGTGGCACTGGGTTAAAATTGTGCATTGGATGGCGTGGGTCATCCCATAGCTTCGCCCTCTCGATTCGGCCGGCTATGGTCCTACGAATTTCTGGAGGCGCGATGTCAGTCAGTGGATACAGCATTCGTAACAGGGTCGGTTTTAAGCAACCAGTAATAATCCGGCAGGTCTCATTTAGAGCTGCATCCACTAACTTAGCATGGGCAGATCGGCTCCATACTGGACACGCATATTCACCAGCGGAGAAACAGACTTCGTGCCCAGGTAGGTCGCAGTAAGGACAACCTCCACAAGTGGGGGTTCATAGATGGCTCAGATCTGTCATGTGTATGCGGCGTCTCCCCACAGAAAATGGCTCACCTCCCATCTTGCATCGCATGCCCCGTCACATGCACACGTGAGGACCTAATGGCTGCATCAGTGAGCGGTATTAGTGTTGCTGAATTTTGGGCCAAATCCATTTAAAATATAAATAATTATATTTAAGTACTATTTTTGCCATCGACACGCTAAGGAGAAGAAGAGTGGTGTGAAGTGCTGAAAAGAAAATATGAACTTTGATTGACCACTTCAATTTGTCCCCAAAGAACATAAAAAACCCACTAAAATTTATAACATAATTTATTAAAAATTGTTAGAAAAAAAAAACAATTCGTATAAGGGAATTTCAATCTTCTTCTTCTTCGTGTGGTTAGTCACTAATCTGGTGTCAGAGTTTTAATGCTGCCCATGGGCCTCTGACTTAGCATCACATGCTGTTGAGAAATGTCTCTCGGGCATGCCGGTTTCCTCACGATGTTTTCCTTCACCGATTAGAAAAGGAATTTCAATTAGTTCTCACAATATTCCCCCGAACGAGTAAAACAAGCTTGACCACCCCTCAATCTGTAAATAAAACCTGTCGAAGGATTTTGTTACAATGTAATTCTAAAACAGGGGAGTTCGACAATAATACAACAGTTGGGGTGAGCATTCACTCATTCATTCACTCAGTGGGAAAGGTCGTGGCCGTAGGGGTCACGAGCCGTGGCACATTTTACACAGTTCAAAGGGTAGAAAGAAACTTAATAATGTATTATTCACATTGTTCGTTCTAATTGTATGCTTTCCTACTATGTAGGTATTTTGTATCATAAAAGTATATTGTTGAGAACGTAGTCAAAGTGATTTTTGTAGAGCAATTTCCATGAAGTTTTGATAGAAATTCTTCTACTAGAATAGCGCTGCGTTGTCGCGTCCCTTTAGACGCGATTGGTAGCAATCGTGATTGGTCCAATGTTCAAAAAAATTCTAATTTGCAGTAGGTCCAATTCGCAGTTAGTCCAATTCGGTCGAGCCTGTCTGTGAGAGCCTTAATTGTTAAGGCAATGTTGTAAATTTAAGTATCAGGACAATTGGACTTCTTGAATTGCAAAATCGAGTTATAGTAGTATGGTTAAATATTATCTACGTACCTATAACTAAGCACGATTCTCACTGACTAACAGCAGCGTTGCTACCTAGTACATATACATAAACGCTTTCCATTTTTAACCTCGATATCAGATAACTGTTTTAGATAAGTGAACCATTATTTTGGTATAACACGGTGTGATCTTACTTTACCGCTCATTAGTAGCCAGATGTAGTATCAAATAGTCGTTTAATAAGTTTAAAAGATAATGAAAATTATGTAAAAAATAAAGGAGTAAGCTCTTTTGTTTTTTTTTGAGGGTGGGGAATTATCAATTGACTCCTCCCGCTCTGGGTGGACGGGAAGGGAGTGTCAGACTCTTACCGACTAAAATCCATCCATGTTCTTTCCTTAGCCCTATATATGTTCCAGGGTAGCGGTAACCCTTTCGGACAACTCCACTGACCCGGCAGGCTTTGGCCTTGACGGGCTTCTTCCTGGCTGCTGACATCTCTTAGAGGCGCGCGTGTGATACGAACGCGTTATCCGGCACGGGCCTGAGGAGTAACCTCCGCCCTACCCTTCGGGGGATACAGGCGTGATGTTATGACGTGTTATGTTATGTAACATGCCAGTGGTTCAGTTGTCTCTTCATGATTAAATACGAAACGGAAGAAAGTTGGTAACTTCTTGTATTGGGGCTTGTCCATAAAGATACCTAGCGTGAGCTACTTATATCAGCAAAAATATATATTTCGATAAATTTATTTTTGGTCGTACCAATAAGTTTGTACTAATTGGGAAAAAACAAATGATTATGATCTTCGACCAACTGTGCAAATAAACCTTTAATCATCATCATGATACCGCCATCGATACACAATATCAAGATATCAACGATCTTAATTAGGCTTTTAATTGCAATCATTTTAACACACGAACTTTTTCTTAACATAAGTTACATCCACCATCCTTTCCGAGTGCCAATTATTTCCAATTAATATAACTTTAAAAAACCAATATTATTATAAAAAATAAAGAACGTTTCGCAATAAAATAAAATGCGTTTTCTTGTACGCCCGTCCCGTTATCCATTATTTAAAATAATTATAATAATCTTCAAAAGGTTTTCGTCATAAAATTTTGAGTTGCATTTAAATGGTATATTTCATGTATAAATTGGTTCTGCTTGCTAATTTCTTTGTTAATTATTTCTTATTAAAATTCTCGTAAAATGCTCGGTGAAGCCTGGCGTTTATATTCTGTACTTAAGATTTTGCGTCTGCGTTTAAAATTATAACCAGGTTTTGGTCACGGTTGTAATGAGAATACCAATTATTACTTGTACTTAATCATGCGCATGAGTTTAGTATTTAATTTTAGTTCTGTCAAAGAATTTCTGTTAAAGCGCATTACTGTTTTTTTTAAGTAATAAATTAAGTGGATGTTTTTTTAGTTCAAGGTGCAAATTGCAAATTGCTTTTAAATAGAAACTTAAGAAAGTTTATCTGTTTTTAACACATAAACTTAACATTATAGACATCAAGCATTTTAATTGAGTATATAACAGGCCAAAAAAAAATCAGGGTACTTCAACCAGTTAGGGACATCCAAACTGCTTATTAATATTATTAATGTAAAAGTTACTCTTTCTCTGTCTGTCCTGGATTTCGGAATTCACGCAGAAGTAGACCTGAAGACCTGTTAGGACATGCTGTTTATCCCGCGGACAAAAGTTTATGGTTTTTAAACCAAAGTCACGTGGGGTCACCAAGACACCGTTCTTCTCTATCACGTACTTACCTATTCTATGAAAATGCTACGTAAAAAAAAATGAGAATACGTGACATTTACTAAAGACGAAGGATGTCCATTTAGTTCGCATTTCAAAAAGACGGCCAGCGAACAGCGGTTAAGAATGATAGATCGGCCGCTATTCTGTTCGCGATTCGTTCCGATTCGACGGTGCTTACAAAAGTACGACACCTAAGGTAGGCAGGGGTTGTTAACCAGTTGCGGGGGTGGTTTGGAATTACAGTGAACCACGACTGCAATTCCAATCAAGCAAGGCGTTGGCAACTTAAGTATTGGATGGTCAAATATAAGGTGTGTTGATTGTGATCAGAAACAAATAACAGACATTACAGATATTTTTTCTATCATGGTTTTTATTTTATGAAATAGTGTATGTCCATTTAGTACAGACGCCAGCACTTCAAGCTATCCTACACTGTCAAATTTTTCCAATTGAAAATGACCCTTATACTAAGAGACATCGCCAAGTGGTTGATCGACTCATCACGTGACCAGAGGGTTGGTTTTTTGATGCTGTTCGATTTTATACATATTAATATGAATATTTTGTTAAGTTTAACATTATATTAATTTACCTTATTCTTTGTAATGAAGTTAAAAACCTATCCAAGAAATTTGACAGGTTGGGGTAACTTGATGTGCTGGCCTCTGCACATCAGAATTGGTGCCTCTTAGTTGGTGGAATTGGGACCTTTGTAAATTGATTACTTTTTTATAAAAACTTGAAATAACAGGTCTTCATTGACTCCAATCAATTCCCGTGATTAAAATAACAGTAACCACTAACATAAGTAAGTAACAGTTGAAAAGCAACAACGAGTCCCAACTAAAAAGGTTGACAACTCCTACAAATGCCGTCAAAGGTTTTATAGCACGCAGGATACAGTAATAGGGCACCGTGAAATCGCGTGCGGAGCGAATCGCTTGAAAATTTCGGTTTTTCGGTTATTTCTTAGAGATTTGTACGGGCTTTCTTCGTCGATTCGTTACACTGAACGGGTGTCAGTATTACAAACACATGTCCTTTGATTCAGGGTTTGTAAGCTATTGAGGGATGCGACACGGCTTTTAGATTTTCGCGGGATTTCACGGTTTTCTAGCCGTTACATTGATGTTGACTTACCTTCCGTCACAGCTGCTCGTTATGAATCTTGATTTTGGCAGTTTTACAGAAATTTGTAATCCTTATAATAGAGGAAGGTCATTATTCATGTTAACTATGTATGCCACATGTCCCATAAAATTGTATTGGTACCTATGTATGTCTATTCAATATTACCTACATGTAATGGCATTGTATTTTCTTCCAACCTTTTTTTTAAGCCAATTGGTATGATCTAGCCAAACAACTTAAGCGGCAACAAATCCAATGCCTTGAAACAAGGTAACTCATTTTCGGGCTATCTTTGATACATATATGTATAAGTATATTAGAATATTTGCAGCATATCTTCAAACGTTGGCCCAGATTTCGTTTAAAAAACCAACATTGCCCTCTTAAAGATCTTGTGGATTTTTTGACATAGATTGAAACATATGATTTCTATTGTAAATAAATCTATTAGATTGCTGCGCACTTGCATCTTAGAAGGTAACGACTATTACTTAGAAGCTTATCTATATGTCAACCATCTGTTATATTACGCAAACGTAGGTCAAGTACTACAGATAAGCTACATAAGGATTATATTATGAATATCTGTTACACACTTACTTACTCTTTGTGGAATTACCACACGTCTTTGTCGGATTTAAGTAAATTGCCATGCTCACTCACTACCTTACTTCCTCACTTTTCCATTTATGAGGAATGTGTTATGTGTACACCCCTGAGAGAAATAAAGTCGAATGAGAAGGCGACAGTGTGTTTTTTTTTTTAATCAAGAAATTAAGATCCGAAAGTAACTGCGCCTTGTTCCGTATAATTTGTAACCGGACTAATCTTTAAAAATATCACCGTGAAAACTAGGTACCACCAGTCGGTCGAGTCTATAAACTAGGTACCACCAGTCGGTCGAGTCTATAAACTAGGTACCACCAGTCGGTCGAGTCTATAAACTAGGTACCACCAGTCGGTCGAGTCTATAAACTAGGTACCACCAGTCGGTCGAGTCTATAAACTAGGTACCACCAGTCGGTAGAGTCTATAAACTAGGTACCACCAGTCGGTCGAGTCTATAAACTAGGTACCACCAGTCGGTCGAGTCTATAAACTAGGTACCACCAGTCGGTCGAGTCTATAAAAATCTCTGCGTGAAACTTCGCTGAAGTGAGCTGTCATTCCACCTAATGCTATGGATTAACGCTTCTGACAGTTCACTTCACTTTCCACGGTCATTTTTTTTACAGAATAGCATTACTAAACGACACGGTGGGCGCAGTGGTTGAGCGATTGACTGCTGCGCACTATGTCGCGGGTTCGATTCCCGCACGGAACAAATATTTGTACGACCTGCAAGTATTTGTTACGAGTCTGGGTGTTTTTCTATCTATAATATGTATGTATTTACAAAAAAAATGTATATAAGTAGTATATCAGCCATCTCGTTACCATAACACAAGCATTAGGTTGCTTAGGTTGGGACGATATGGCGCTGTGTGAAATGTCCAAGGATATTATTATATTATATTATATTATTACTGATGCTAGGGATAAGCACTATTGACAGATCATTTCAAGCTCACTTCATCTACGTTTTTACGGTGAGATTCATAAAGAATAGATCGACGGTTTTATTCTATTTAAATCTCAATTGCATAGTGTACTGGGAATGGCTGGGTAAACTTTCAGTCCAATAAATATCGGTAGACTTCCATCGACATCAATATGGTCAAAAAAAATCCGCACCTAACCTAATTATATTTCGTAATCAAAAGTCAATTATTCAAAATAGACTGAAAATTACATGAAACAGTCCCGTCTGACCTTCACTACTTCCTGGTGCTTTAGCTGGGTGCGCAGCGAAGTGGCACAACAAAGTCCCCAGAAATGTATCTTCAACAAAACATTGTTTCAAAAACGTAACTAAAATATTTTGTTTCCTCCGCTATTATCGAACGAAAATTGGCCACGGCTGGACAGTGTACATAGGCTCTTAGGCAAGGCTAGAGCAAGATCTATGTTATATTCCTAGCAGCATATCCTATTAGAAATTCCCACAATAGTATGCGTCACAAGGAAACTTTTGCCTTTACTAAGGGCCGTCAATACGCAAGCTGCATGAGAATCTTATTTTCAGGAGCCGTACAGCCACACGTATTTGTGACCGCTCTGTGTATCAGATGTATAGAGGCCAGCACATCAAGTTACACCACTATAAGTAAATGTGCCTTCTGGAGCAATCGGGTAAACACACCCGGCGATATTCCTATCATCCCTCACTAAATATTTTGTGATAAATTAGAACATTCCAATACTCGTTGATACCTAACTTACAGCATCGATATGTTTTGATACAAACAAAAATAATGATTTTTTAAATTCTGTTCTATAAACGAAAGTCTTAGAAATCCCAACAGCATGCGTCATAAAGAAACCTCCATCTATTACATGAGGCCTTCTATGCGCAAGCGCAGATAAGCCGCATAAGGATCAAATGTTCATGTGTGGCACACGGCACACTGTTCGTGACTATTTGTGACCACTGTGTGAGGATCGCCGCCTCTTTGTCGGCGCGTTTGTGTCATCCGACTGAGATAGTCAGTTATTTAGAGCGGTGTTGTATGGTTACCAAAAAAGTAAGCTTATGTTTGTATGGATTTAGGAAAAAAACAGATTCAATGTTTTGGTTTTGATATTATGGTAAGAAAACTGACTACAATGCACAAATTTATGCCTATTTATAAATAAAATGCGAAAGGTCACTCATTCATACATTCACTCAGTCACTGATTAGTGATCAAATACGAAATATCAAAAACGACTGAACCTACGAAGATGAAATTTGGCACAAAACTATATTATGAATTGGAGACGTCAGTTAAGATATAATTTTACGAAAATCCCTCCGTACAGGGGTGAAAAGGGGGTTGGAAGTTTGTATGATACAATTTCAACATAGACGCAGACGGAGCCGAGGCAGCAGCTACAAGTATATAAGTTAAATGTTTTAGCCTGCGTTAAACGATTGAAATAGTACCAACATGGTCATCATCATCCACAGCCTGACTTCACCCACTGTTGAGCAGACGCCTCTCTTTTCTCGTGACAATCCTTACATTTCTGTACCAGCAGTCAGCCTGAAACAGAATACTATGCTTAATTTAATAATAAAAATATTTTAATAATCACATAGGTAGGTAATTAACTAACCTTTACAGCTTCCATGAATAAAGTTACAAGGCTTTTTTAATTTGTTTTTGAGGCTGGGAAATCATCCAATGACTTCTCCCGCTCTGGGTGGAAGCGGAAGGGAGTGTCAGACTCTTACTGACTAAAACCCGTCCATGTTCCTTCCGTAGCCTTTTATGTTCCGGGGTAGCGGTAAGCCTTTCGGACAATCCCGCTTACCCGGCAACGGCTAAATCTAATTTGTTACTTTACAGCCCCATAAGGATTGATTGACCATGTGTGGCACGAGGTACATATAACTGTTTGTGCCCTCTGAGTACGCCTGATTTGTTTATGGGATAAGGTATCTAAAGAATATCATGTGAAATTATAATAATTATCTCGTTTAAAAAAAAACTGAATGTATACCTACAATAAAATGCGTCATCCAAAACTAAATGTATTTTGAAACTTTACAGCTCACGTAAATATATTTTACAACGGTTTTGCCTAAAAATTATAAACCTTACTTGCTACCACTACCCAACAAGGACGCAACTAATACCGTCTTGTCACGTCATCGCGTCAACTGCATCAAAATGAGACCAAATACCCGTTCAGAATCACTAAGCTGTGAAGACCAATACCGATACCGCCACTTGGCTTGTTAAAATTCACGGCCCCACACAATTCCCTTAGAAACAGCCTCATCTAAAACAAATAAGTCTTGCGTGAAATTCAGATAATGTTGTTGGTAAAACTGTTGAAATACCAACTTATATCCCACATCTCCAAAACTCACCATCTGCCTAATAGCATCTCTATTTCAACGCGCTAAAGATCAAGGTGCCCCAAATTCGACTTTAGAAACGGTATTGATAAGTTGGTTTTAACAGTTCACGCTTCAATATTCCAACAAGGGAAGCCAGCCGAAGTGCCGTATTTAACAAGTCCTCAAGGTTTTTGAGGGTGCCAATGACTGGTTCACGGGTCTTAGGTTTGTTAAAAAATAACTCGAATAACGCTAATATTGATTCATGGTCAAGCCGTGAATTTCTCAAAAGAAACCGGTGGTTATCGGAATAATTCTGTCTATACAGCTTTTACTTTGTTTAGGTACAAAGGAGATTAGATAACACTGGATTGAGATATGCTTTTAATATAATAAGGCCTGCCACAATGCTTAGTAAATGTTAGGTTAAGTTTCTATTGTTGGCCTCATCAAAATTGCAGCCTGTAGACACCGGTATATGCACAATATCAAAAAATCCGTATGCATGATTTGTGTATTAAAAAAAACAGCATACGAAGTGTGAAAGCCTTATAGGGTCAAATAGGTATTGAATAAAGCATACCTTCCTTCTGGGCCAAACATTAGAAAGATAAAACATAACAACAAAAACAATCCATTAGATCAAGTGCCAAAAGCCCTTAACAATAAACAAAAACCATTAACACTAGAAACAATAACAGCACAGCAAAAAAGCGTCACTTCCATCGCCAGCCAGCTATCACAAGTGGTTCCCACTGTGTAGACAATGGCCTGCCATTGACACGAAACTCGCATTAGTGGTGAAGAGGCTTGTTTTTCGCAAAGCACGGGTGTACAGGAAGCTATTACTGAACGCCGATAATTAGGTGCATTGGGTAACACTTAGGGGCTTCCGATTTGTATGTAGGGTGACTTAAAATTGCGAAAAATATAGTTCGTGGGAAATATGAGCATAGGTTAATATTTCTGGTTCAGTTTTAGTGGATGCTTTTCTATATCTATACTAATATTATGAGGAGGAAAAATTTGTATTTTTGTGTGTATATTTGTAATGAATAAACTCAAAAACTACTGTGCCGATTTCAAAAATTCTTTCACCATTAGAAAGCTTAGTTTTCAGGGAGTAACATAGGCGAGAGAGCGGCGGAGACTTTTTATCCCGGGAAAAAAACGGGTCCCGTGGGCAAGACCACGGGAGCGAAGCCGCAGGCAAAGTGTATCTAATAAGAAAGTACCACTTACTTACTATCTTGTCTCTGCCCGTGACTTGGTGTGCGTGTAATAGTGAAGGTCGAGGTCATAATAACTATCTATGTGTTGATAGATCAGGTAGTCAGTCACAGTTTCCTTTTATTCATACTGATGATAAAGAATACTTACGCGTTATCAAAGTCAAAGTAAAATGATTTATTTCAAATAGGCACAAGAAAGACACTTTTGAACGTCAAAAAGAGAACAAGAAATAGAATTGATTCTAGTTGCTCCTTCCAAAAGTTAGTTTTGTATGGAGAATATTGGGCATGAAACTCCACCGTTACTTAAAATGTTTTGTAAACATGAATTATAAAATTATATGTGATAAGGAAAGCGTAGGTAATATTAGATGTTATTAAGCTTATTGTTAGTTTATGTATGTATACAAACTGGTTTTGTTGGAAAAAACCTTTCCTTGCACGAGGACAAAATGATTAATGAAAATATATAGAGAAAACTATAAACTTTATCTATGTTCTCAAATCTGTCCCAAATTCTTGGGCACACGACAAAACAGCAGGCTAGACGCCTAAGCCGCAATATTTGACGCAATAAACGAAAGGAAATGTGGCGACAACACAGCCCCATTAGCCCAATACACAAATAGTCCACAAATCAGAAACACGTGTCACAAAATAGTCCATAAAAACTCAAACCTACGAATTCCAAGTTTCTTCTTCCTTTTTGTAACTTTCGCGGTGTTTTTTGTAACTTTCGCATAATTTTTTGTTACTTGACGATGTTTTTTTAATAGTTACAAGTGGTATTTTTATCTGCACGTGTGTGTAACGGCGGCAATTTTGTGCGGTTTTAAATTACTCCGCATTCCAGTTTTTTACCGGAAACTGCGGATTTTTGTGCATTCACGAAAAAAGTGGCGAAATTTTTGACGAAGACTGTTAATGTCGTTATTATATGTAGTTTTTTGAAAAGTTGTGGCAGGAAATGATACTGCATGCGTGTCCCGTTACGTTATTTATTTCGAAAGAGTACTGATTCCGTTTCAACAATAACAATATAATTACAATAATTACAGTATCACAATATATCTACACCTATAAATGACATACACGCATGTTATAAAGATTTCATGGATCCCAGTAATTGAATGAAGTCATTTGCTATCTATAAAAGATGTTATCTATATATATGTGGAGCTCGTGGCTAAGTACTAACAGCCGCACAGGTCGATTCATCAGGTTAAGCAACGCTTGCCGGGGTTGGCCGTGGATGGGTAACCATCTTTACATACCGAGACTCCTCCGTGCCTCAGAAAGCACGTTAAGCCGTTGGTCCCGGCTGTCATTCGTGGCTCTTTGACAGTCGGTACGGGTAGTCAGAAGCCCGAAAGTCTGACAGCCTGTCTTACCAAGGGATATCGTATTGCCCAGTTACTAGGTTGTGGAGATCAGATAGGCAGTCGCTCCATGTAAAATACTGGTACTCAGCTGCTTCCGGTTAGACTGGAAGCTGACCTCAACATAATTGTGAAAAGGCTAGGCAGATGATGAAAAGATGTTATCTATGTATCTATAAACGAACAACATTATTTTTTTTCGTTCGTCGATTTACGATTTCAATCACGTAATCACCGCATGCTATGTAATTTGAAAATAGTACATAAGAGGCAGGTGCTAACGTTACCTATAACTGAGACATCCAATAAAAACCGTGGCTACTTATCCCTAACAAAACGTGTCCATTCTAAAAGATAGATTTATACAAAAAAATCGCCAAAGAAACCCCAAAAACTCACGTATACTGCAAACGGTTTTTTCTCAAAAAACTATTTTATCTAAGATTCGGTAACTTAATACTTACCGACTGACCGAAAAAAGGAAAAAAAAAGTTTAATTGTTCTCGCAAAAATTTGGTCGAAATCCTGGCCTCGGGCACAGGAAATGACGGGGCGGCAAAAAGCTCAATAGAAGCCTTCGAAATGTCTTCGATTTGATGGATCGCCGTAACACAATCATTTTACGAGAGAACTTAGAAGAGCCTTAAAGTGCCCCTTAAAAATCAAGAGATATTCTTCACTTTTGTGGATGCTGTAAACAGGTATCCCTCTTTATCAGACACACCCCAAAATCATCTCTATTTTACTTCGCTTTTGGTTTAATTTCAAAAGTACAGTCACCGTCACTTACTTCATTTTACCACGACAACTTTTCACAAGTGCGAAAATTTTTACCAAAGAAATCAGCATCCTATCTCCTAGTACTCAAAGTCAAATTTTCTTCAAACCGGCAGATTATTGTGCCAGTACTGTTAAAGTAACAAAGCATTTTGAACACGTGTTAGATGGCCACTAGAAGGCATTGGAGCTTGTTTGCGTGTATCCAACTGATAATGGGGAGTCGTTATCGCAAGTAGGACGGATGCTACTGAGTCTGACAATAGGAGTGACCTATGGATAAATTGTTTGTTATAATAGCTGGGTTTTGTGTATAAACTGAGGAGAATTGAAGTGTGTAATTGTTTTTGTGGATAGCAAAGCTCATAATATTAATATGCCTCTTTAAATCCTCTCCAGTCTCCTTTAGTCTACCCCTGGAAGCTGAGAAAAATAATATGAAAAAAGTAAAACCCTGAAGTTATTATCCAAGAGTGTTTTTGACTTTAGAGCACATTTCTTTGCTCAATACCTTCATCTGAAGATAACTTAAGTCAAATAAGTAGGTATCAGCACACGACCTCAGAGTGACAATACATGTAACATAATAAAAGTGATACATAATACGTGTATAGGTACCTATTATATCATCAAAACCTGAGCACACTGCACTGCCACAAAAACGGTAACCATAAACTTATTCTTTAATCTTTAAAAACTTTTGAAGACTGCTCAAAAAGGATCTAAAAAGTGGGCGTAACTTTTACTGTCATTTCTGCGCTAGCGCATAATAGGCGACGGCCTTAGCTCGCGCCGGCCTATTATCTTCCAACAAAAAATATACCCCGCCTCGCACAATTCAAAAATTCGAAACGAAGCGTAGCCTTTGCGAATCTGGGCAATAAATTCCTATTGATTGAATTTCGGACCCATGCTGAGTATAGGGGCTCATTATAGTCCATATAATTTTCGTAATTTTTTATTGGATTTCTTATTTTATTTTAAGTATTATGTCTAACGATCACTTGGCGACTATCCTTAAGTTGAGCGCGTTGAAGTCTTTTGTATTAGCGGTTGTTGGTGGCAACTGTTTGGAAAACAATTTGTAGAAGCGTTTGCGAAACATAGAAGAAATTATCTACTCAACTAGGAGTAGATACTTTTTTCAACGTTTAAAACAATGACGATTTTGTGCTTCTATTTGAATTCTAGGGTACGTGAGTTCAAACAGAACCATTTTGAGTTCACCGTGATTCGTGGTGTTAAAGCTAAAGCATTTACACGGTGCAAATTTGTGCTCTTGTACGTTCCAGAAAGTTGCACACGTAAATATTAATGTGGGCTTTAGAAATAGCTATAAAAAAGGGAGTGGCAAATAACAACGTCACCAATTTTCCCACACGTTAGTTATTTATTAAAGATAATAATGCACACGTAAATATAATGTCCTCTTACTCCTCTGTTATTGAACACATCGACCGTAAAGTAAACCTCTTAGAACTGCGCTCGAGCAAGTCTCTTCATATTTACGTTTCGACCAACAATTGTCAATTTGCTTAAAGTTTGTGATAATAAGCAGTGCATTTACCCATGATGTTGCGATTTTTATTTTAATAGCTTCTGCCAGCAGTTTCACCGGCGTGGATGATGGAAATTATCTCACGGGAACGTTTTACCGGGATAAAAAGTATCCTATGTGTTACTCCAAGAGATAAGCTACCTATGTGCTTTATTTCATGCAAATCCATACAGTAGATTTTGCGTGTTTGGGTATCAAAAAGCTTATAAGGGGAAGATTTATAAAAGCATGATTAGACCAGCCGTCTTGTATGGATCAGAGCGTTGGGCCACAAAAGGAATGAATGAAAGACAATTGCATGCAGCCAAGTTGAGAATGCTAAGAGGGATGTGTGGTGTTACGCGAATGGATAGAATACGTAATGAGTGTATAAGTGGAAGTCTGAAAGTGACACCGGTGACCGAAAAGTTGTGTGGAAATGGTTGTCTTGGTATGGGCATGTTATGCGGAGGAATGAGGAAAATGCAGTCAGGAAAGTTGTGAGTATGAATGTGGATGGCTATACAAGTAGAGGGAGACCAAAGAAACGATGGATGGATTGTGTGAAAGATGATATGGCTAGAAAGGGAGTGACTATCGAGATGACGACTAATAGAAAAGTATGGAAGAAGAAGACATGTTGCGCCGACCCCAAATAAATTGGGAGAAGGGCAGGAGAATGGCGATGATGATGGGTATCAAAAATCTTCACGAAATTTCACGTTTATAATATTAGTTGGATTAACTGTGCTAAGTAAAACTAGATCTGATCTAAGAAAGTGACGTAGGTCTGTTTGTTGTTTGTTTATCTACGAAACTGACTTTCACCATTTTTTCTTTTCAGAATCGGTTAGGGATGTATGATAGCCATTACATCCCAAAGAGAAAAATCCATTAGTACTAAGTAAGTGGTTTTCATCTTCAAAAGTTCAATATGCCTGAATTAATATTCCTTTCGTATGCCAAAAATACAAACAAAATTTAAAAAAATACATTGTGTCTCGCGTATATCTGCGTTCCGGTAGTCAATTGGCTAATGACAGCGGCTGGCGGATGATAACCATGTCTAGTACAGAGGCTAGCACATCAAGTTACCACAATCTGTCAAATTTCTTTGATAGTATTTCAACTTTATTGCAAAGACTTAAGGTTAATTTTTAATTGAGAAAATTTGACAGTTAGGGATAGCTTGATGTGCTGGCGTCTGTACATGGAAAAGAAAATAGTTTCGGCGCGAAAATATACCAAACAGACACCAAACAAAGCTCACTTTCTCATTGAAAATATAAGTAAGAATATGGCGCGGTGTCGTACAACACGCAACATTCTACTTTTGAAGTATTCCGTGTCTTCAACAACAATAAAATCAATTCACTACTCTCTCCCCCCTCCCATTCCATTACGTAACACCTCTTAAACGACTTGTTCATTCAATCTTAAGGATCTTAACATCGTCCATGAATGGGCGGCGCACGCGCAATCGATTTCACAACGGTCACTCAGTCCAGTGAATGGCGGAAACTGACTAAAAAGGCTTCGCGGTATTCCGTGACAACCTGGCGAAATTGCTTCTTCAGTATTCCGTGAATTTTAAGCATGTAATCGTCGTTTCCTTGTTATGTCCAGTACTGTGTGACAGAAATAATATAAGGTTCATGTACTTTGTGTAGTCAATGAGTATTGAGTGTTGATTGGTTCCGGAGACGTGGGTTTCCTTTGTAGTTTTACCAAAATTCTAAAATGATGGTGAATTTAATATTAGGTTTTTTTTGAGGTTTGGCAATCATCAAATGAAGGGGTCATTTTGATGACTGCCCGCTCTAGGTGGAGCAGAAGGGAGTGTCACACTCTTACTGACTAAAACCTATCCATGTTCCTTCCTTAGCCCTTTATGTTCCGGGGTAGCGGTTACCTTTTCGGACAATCCCGCTGACTCAATGTCAAGCTAGGGTTATCCCCGTGTGTAAACTATTCTATGACTTAAAATTAACAAGGGTAAGACCCACAAAGCAATGATAAAATGGACACTCAATCTTGAAAAGAGATTAAAAACTCTTTTAAGCGTATGGATTAGTTAGTGTCGAAGATGCCTCTAAGATACAACTACTCTTTATTCTTATGATAATAGAACTTAGTTTCTTTTGTAAAAGAATAAAAAGGTAAGTGCTTGTGCAAAGCGCATTATAAGAGAAACTTCTTCGTAACCATGTAATCGGCATTTCCTTATTATCTTCTACCTCTGGTACAGTACAATATTATAAGGTTGTATAGTAAACTTTTATGAATGAGTTTAAAGTACATTCCGTATAGACTTGATTGGATACGCGCACGTTTGTGGTCATTGTTGAGAGTATTCATTGATTCCCACTTTGTATCACTGTAAATCTTTTGCGTTGTATTCTGTTAAAGCTATTTATCTTGCTTTTAATGTCAAGTTTATGTGACTTCTAAGAAAGTAAGTAACATCATAGATTTTCGATACAGGTTTAATAATTATTACGCTTCAAATTTTTATCAAGAGTTCTGGATTTAATTGGCAAACCTTTGGGCCGTGGGGTCTGAAATCTTAAAACGGTTGGTTGACACTTCTCGTGGATTAAGGGCTGGCTTTCTTACCATTGCCATACAACGTGGCAATGCTACTTACTTTTTGTCTCAAAAATATCGCCCGATATTGCGAAATAACCGAACTCCACGCGGGCAAAGTCGCGGTCAAAAGCTAGTTCTCTATACGTCGATCGGAATGGAGACAGATTTAAAAATACCCTGAACTCATGTAAACAACTCGTCTGGCTTATAAGGATCGAAAGCAATGTGTAACTGATACATTCCCCTTGCCTTTCTAGAGCAGGATGGACAAATATTTTAAATACCAATATATTAAATATGTTGCAGACCACATATTTGTCAATTTATATAAATAGCTACACATTAGCAGCTAGGCTTGAAGTATCGACAGCAATAATTCTTCGAATAATTTTCTAATCTGTAATAGAAATTTTTACTGCATAATTATCTACATGAAATTTTCGGAATTAGCAATGTGATGATGCCAAGTACCTATAAACAGCTTTATCAGTCACAAAGAAGTGTTACCAGTTAAGCCTTCAAAAGGCTGTAAGGGGCAGAGTTGCTTCTGCTAAACCTGAACCTAAGAGCCTAACCTTCTGTTGCGCCGATCCCAAAAAATTGAATGACGATGATGATGATGATTGTGACACGTCAAAGTTTTTTAACGTAGCCACGCATACCATTTGCACAAAAAAATCAGCGTGTGCGTTCGCGCAGCGGAATGTTGTTGAATTAAAAGATTTTAATTATGCAGATATTTAGTGTATGACGTCGTATAATTGTGTATGGCCGCTTTTTTGTAGCTATCCGAACTTGGTCGGGTTATGTAAGTTTTCGATGCTTCGTCAGTATTATAATTGTTTTTCTTTAATTACTGAATTTAATGACATGAAATTTTGCATGTGAATAGTTAAATGAATACACTAATTATTGGCTTACATTTTACCATGCAATTCCTTTAGAACGTCGTGATATTTGACTGCTTTGTAAACAGTGATCTATGCATGGTAAATTGTCCTATAACTCTTTAATTACTAACGGAACATCATTGATACTTATCAACAAGTTGCAGACACTTACAAGGTTTGTATAAACGTGAAAATCTAGACCCCAAAGTGCATACTTTAAGAACTAAGACCTAATAAGCGTATTTTACGTTTATATTTTTATCTTTTAAGCCCTACGATTTTTTCTAAATCTGTTTTTTAAACAAATATAAACAAATTCAAAACAATGTATGTAAAAATCTACAGCTCTCTATGTAAGCGCTTTATATGAAAACTAGCTAATGGCCAAACGTTCGCGTAGCGGAAACTTGAATTTCTCCGAAGTTTATGCATGCACTAATTTTATTCATACATACACAATTACACACAAATACACACTAATTTTTGGACACATCTCTTTTCTTCTAAAGTCTATGGATTTAAAAAAGTTCTACCAGGACAACGTTCGCCCAGCGGAATCAGTTTTTGGTGAATTTCTCCACAATGGCTGCGTGCACAATTTTTTTTTTACCATACACAATTATACGACGTCATACACTAAATATCTGCATAATTAAAATCTTGAAATTCAACAACATTCCGCTGCGCGAACGCACACAAAATCAGCCACTAAACTTCATATCCAATCACTAACAAAAAATGAACACTCCTACTACGAAAATAACTTCTAAAACCTTCCCATAACCTACACAAACATTTAGTAACCCGTATCTCGTTCGCCGCCATTTTGGTTCGATCACCAAACAGCGCCCGCGCACTTGTTTGCAAAGATAACACGATCCTGAGATCAAAACAAATATGTACTCAGCTCTCAAGGACGACCGTGTTTGGTAATAGAGCAACCAGTCTATCAAAACCCCTAGAGGTGGTAGCTGTTGGTTGGGAAATATGAGCATTTGTGGGTCTTAATATAACGGTGAGGGATGATATTTTTGTGATTATAAAAATATTGAGGCACGCGAATTTTAGGTTTCAAGTGGTTATGATATCTACGGTTTGAAGATTTTCAGATTTAACTGCTTACATGGTACTGACTTTGATGTTTGGAAGGAAGACATGATCATCAGCCTTTACCCCAGCCCAGCATTTGCCTTTCACCTCTGATTTTACAGATTCAAGTGCGTATTGTATAATTATCACTTGCATAAAAATCAGTGAAGGAAAACATCGTGAGGAAACCAGCATGATGTCCGAGAGATATTTCTCCACAGCATGTGAAGCTAAGTCAGAGGCCCATGGGCTGCATAAAAACTCTGACACCAGGTTAGTCACTAACCACACGAAAAGAAGAAGAAGCAGTCCACTGCTGGACATAGGCTTCTCCAATAGCACGACATTCAGCTCGTGAACCGTTGAGGTAGACATAGCGGATAAATAATAAATGCCCTAGCTCTTACCTTATCTTAGCCTTATCTAATTTTGACGAAAGATGAAGTAACGAGATTGTAGATGCACCTAGAAGCAGCTCTTCTCTGTCATTTTATCGTCGGCAGTAACTAAGTGTTCATATTAAGTTAGTTACCCGCTCCTTTACCTAACTTTATAAACAATTCGCCAATATCAATATACATTATTACATTACAATTTACGCGAACATAAATCCAATCAAGATTACTTTACGAGCCCGTATCCATAGCTATTTCCCCACAACATACCGCCGCATTCCGAAACAGCACACAACACTAATTACAAAATCGGATCGCTATCGCCCTCATAAGGCCGCGCCCTATAATTCAATTAGGCGACCAAACATAAATAGGGTTGTCAAATCTAAGATATCTTCTAAGGGCCCATTCATTGCGCACGTGTGCCCACAATAGCGGGTTAACCCGACAAGCGCTGCGGGTCGCCGAGACCGAAGTGAGAAATTTCACAATAGTGTCAAAGTATTGAAGTTTGGCGTGACGGTTGAGGGATAAAGTCCCAGTGTGAAGCCATTGGTGGAGTCTTGATTTGTGCTCTGATTGCTAAACGCTTTGTACGCGGTGAATCTATTTGGGGCACAAAAGGTTCTGGTGGATCTTGGCGTGTTTGGCAGTTTTGATAGTTATTGAAAGGGATTCCTTGGAGAGTGTGATTTTTTTAATGTACCGACAATCAATTTCTTGCACGTAGTAGTTGCTCGTAAAAATTAACGTGTCCAAATGAAGACTAGGATATTGAATTGAGTTAAAAGATCTGCGTATCACGTCATACCGAGAACTTCTATTGAAAATATGGATTTTGTGGGTTGTTTTCTTAACAGCAAATAGTACTGTAGAGCCTAGGTTGAAACCTTCTACTGAACCTAGCTGGTCGGTTAGAAAATAAATGACAGCAATTTTCAGTTTTCAGTTTCAATTGATAGGTTTTCATAAATGAAATGAATAAGGGTCTGTCAGTAGCCGCACTGCTGTACGCATGTATTCTTGAGAAGTAATATAATTCAATAGTTGCTGCTGTGTGTGTTTCTATTTCTAGGATACTCCCTACAACACAACATACTACACAAGCTCTACCACTGAGAGCTCTCTAAGTGAAGGCCCATCTGATCTTCACAGTACCTATCTAAAGTACCCCAGTTTCTCACTATTAGTCGTTACATAATCAACCATTCATTCACTTAACGTAATCAGGCACTTTAAATATTGGTCCCTTAACACCAATATTGGGCGACAACTTCACTAACGGGTTAAAACTTATCTAGCGACCTAGTCTCACTTTAAACCTTATATCCTACAAAACAGAGTTCAAAATTCATTGATTCGTATGTAAATTAAGATGGCATTCCTAACCTAAGTCAAGTATTGTTTAAGTAAGCCGATGGTATCTACACAGGATGCAAGGTTGTTAACAGGTTTTATCACTTCCTTCTAAGTATTCAAATGTAGTGTTCCTTCTTATTATAAACAATTATGTGCATATGTGATGTGATAAGGCTGTGTTATGTGTCGGTGCGAGTTACGGGCCAGCCACGACGACGGGTGTTTTATGTATTGATAAAGCTAGCTGGGTGGTTTAGTCTAGACTATGCCTAACCTAAGTACTTGTAGTTGGAAAGTCTTTTAGGTACTGTCGAGTTCGGGACCAAAATTCTTCAATTATCATTTAATGACTCGTAAAGTTAATTGGAGTACAACGACTCAGTAAGACTCTTATGGGTAAATAAAGAATGGTTGCAAAAGAAAATTGTCCTGAAAGTCAAAATCTTGTTTTTCAAATGTGCACGTGAAAAGCGCTATATAGCATAAAACGACAAATATACAACAAAAAAAAGATTCTAGTTCCCCTTCCAAAAGGTAGTTTCGTATGAAGTATTTATTTATTGTTCAACAAATTACATTTGTGACTAACGATAGTTTTAACAATAAATATAACACAAAATTGAGTAACCATCGTAAGCAGATAAAAGAATATTATGGAGAAGAATAGGGAAGAAACTCCACCGTTACTCTTATAAAATGTTTTTATACATAAATTATATAATCATATGTGATGACAATGCTCCTAGAATAAAAATATGATGAAATGACAGGTCAATTAATTATGCGATGCGAGTCTCTCAAGTAGTCGATTAACGACTCTACCCAGTCCATTGCGGGACTTTCAGGAGATGGCCTGTTTTGAGATAGCTTTTTCATTCAGACTACTCGCAAAACAAACCTCCTTTAAGACGTCAGTCCATCGAGCCAGTCTTGTGACTGCCAGCACGATTCGCTAGCAGCAGGAAATCAAGCCATCAGTTTGTAAGTGTATGATTAGCTTTTATTGACTCCTGCAGAAATAGATCTGCTCTTTTATAGCCAAGCGGTGGGAGCAGTAGTGGCCCAGTGGCACCAGCCCCGACTTGTTTGTTGGTCGTGAGTTCGAACTCAGGCAGGCCATTTACTTTGTGTATTTTAATTTCATCACCACTACTCTGAAAACTGTGAAGGAAAACATCGTGAGTAAACCGGCATGACCTAGAAGCAAAAAATAGAAGACATGTTACATCTACCAACCCGCACTGGGCCCGCTCACAGAGCAAACCAAAAAATAGAAGACATGTTACATCTACCAACCCGCACTGGGCCCGCTCACAGAGCAAACCAAAAAATAGAAGACATGTTACATCTACCAACCCGCACTGGGCCCGCTCACAGAGCAGACCAAAAAATAGAAGACATGTTACATCTACCAACCCGCACTGGGCCCGCTCACAGAGCAAACCAAAAAATAGAAGACATGTTACATCTACCAACCCGCACTGGGCCCGCTCACAGAGCAAACCAAAAAATAGAAGACATGTTACATCTACCAACCCGCACTGGGCCCGCTCACAGAGCAAACCAAAAAATAGAAGACATGTTACATCTACCAACCCGCACTGGGCCCGCTCACAGAGCAAACCAAAAAATGTATGTGCGAAAATTATAAATAAACAAATATTTAAAGTCAATGAAAACAAATGGCTCACTCGTGCTTTGAAATGGCCCATTTCATACATACGCCAGACGTTGCAATTCCGTTAAACTTAAGCAACTACACATAAATAAAACATCTTAACTCCACACAATTAATTCAAATTCACGTGCGTTCCCAAAAATAACAAAAGACGACTTAAGGAGACAAATGATCGAAATTTCGGTGCAAATCTCGCTCGTGCTTCCAAACGACTTTGTTAAGAGCTTCTTAAAGTAAGATGGGTAAATAGCTGGACAATAAATGCTCGGTGGTCGTACCTCCCGCGGCGAGCGTCGCGGACGTGCAAACATGGTCGCCAAAATTTTTGTTAAGGTACGGTTTTGATGCTGCGATTTTGTCGTTGAACTTGTTTTGGTTTGGATGAAAAGTATGAGCTTTTCGTGTTATACTGTACGGTGTGAGAGATGGTTCAGTTTTGAAAAGTACACTTTTCAAAACTGAGTACTGTTGAGTGTAAAAACTCCATCGTGAATTTTCTTTCTGTGTTTTGCGCGGATGTGACGCATATTTTCCCACAACTTGTTTTTTTACGCTTCTTTTTACTGCGTCATGTTTGCCGCAAATAAACGTATTTTCTTTCTTTCTTTCTAAATGTATGATTCATGGCAAGACTTAAAATTAAAGTCAAAGGTTCAATTCCTAAACAAAGATTTAATTTGCAGAGGCTATAACTTGTAAACTTCACCACTGCCAAATAAAAAATAAAACATTCAGTCGCATCAGTGAAACACCACCTTAACATTGTCCCGTGACGCACAAGAAAACGCTAACTGTCCCACAGGAGGCATTGTTTCTTTCATTCGTGAGGCAAATATTGGTCGAACCTTATTCAGGCCGTTTGCAAACATTGCTCTACTGGGTGGCGACTAACAAAGACTTTCGTAGAAACTGCGTGACAACACTTCAAATATAGTGATTATACACTAATTGTGAACAAACACCTGGACTTTTATATAGTTTTTAGCGTGAACGACATATTTTGTGTATCGTTTTAAATGGAGCTGTCGCGTCTAATTGATGGGTACTCATTGTACTTGTAGTTACAAGTCGCGAACACGGGGAAATTCTTGTTCAAGAAAACATCTGCTGGTTAAGAGTTAATGGAAATTTATGGCAGAGGTCGTCTTTGAAACATGTTCGTTAACGTGTCAAAATATTTCTGTATAGCTCACCTTTGTATCGTTTAATTGTTACACAGTCGTCATCTGTACGCGCAAGTCTTCGAGGCAAACCAGCAGGGTTCCTAAACAGCTAAAGCCAGACACAGCTAACGTGTAGTAGCAAGCTAGATAGATCCCGGAACATAAAAGGCTAAGAAAGGAACATGGATGGGTTTTAGTCAGTAAGAATCTGAGACTCTCTTCTGCTCCACCTAGAGCGGGAGGAATCATTTGATGATTTCCCAACATCAAAAAAAAAGGCTAGATAGATTGGGGATCGCAACATCACTAGTGAAAAGTGTATGATTGGGAATAACGAAGAAAACAGTGAGGAACTCAAAAAACATCAATTAAGAAATAACCTTAGCTTTGTTCTATCAAATATCGACATATCACTACATAGTATAAAACAAAGTCGCTTCCCGCGTCTGTCGTAATGTCTTGTATGCTTAGATCTTTAAAACTACACAACAGACTTTGATGCATTTTTTTTTAATAGGTAGAGTGATTCAAGAGGAAGGTTTATATGTATTATTGTTTGTATGTTTACATGCTTAATATATTAAAGAACCACAGATAATTTCAAAATTGTTTTATTACGAATTTAACGCGTGCGAAGCCGCGGGAAAAAGTTAGTATTGTCATAAACTGTAGCTGCAAATGGAGCGGATAGTTATGATAATAGTTTATCATCAACGAGATAGAAGTGGGATTTTTTATTTGAAAATCTCACTGTGATAACATTCGTGAAGAGAGCTGTCACTTTAAGCTTACTTCACTTAGTTAATTTTACACGCTGAGATTATACAGAATAGGTACTCAAGTTGGGGGCATAATAAATAATCATACAATTTTCTTTCACTAGTGGAACGCACTTCACGTTTCACATTCAAACGAGATATTTTCACGATTTCAAAAACACTAGAAGCAATCATCACATTTGCAGTCAAAAATTATAAGTGAACAGTTGTATTCTTCTGCCTAAATAGTAACCATAATATCATCAAAATGATATTATTTTATGTTGTCTTAGAACATCTTCTAAAAATCAAAGATTTTTCTCTCGTAAGCCGTTGTTTTGCTCTGTCCATATTTCAGAAGTGCGAATAGATAATGTGTTTATTCTACTTCAAACGAAAACCAAATAAGTTACATGCAAAATATAGGTACCTATTTATTTATCCAAAAGGCCCTTATAACAGAAACAGAATACATACATAATATTTGTTACGTTACCTAGCACAATATAAATACAAACCTTTTGTAAATTCCACTTTTCATATTTCTACTCGCTACGAAGTATTAACAATGACAACGGACGATCCTTTTCGGCCAATGTTTGGTTAGGTGCATGTACATTGTCGACTCCGAAATCAATTTACGATAATTGTCATTTATTATGAAATAAATATGATGCTTTATCCTGTGCCCCATTGTGTGGAACTACCTCCAAAAGATTTGGACCATTGATCGCATTTTATTTTGCGAAGAAATTCATTGGTGCGGAAGAATATGCGCCCGCGCGGATGGCATTTGACAATAATTATATCAAAGAAGACCATAACTTGGAAGATATTAGGCGGAACGCGAAAGGTTTTGACGGGAGCCATGTCAAAGGATGTTTTCTCAGCTTATAAGCAGATGTTGAGAATATTTGTATTGATATTAAATGAAGTGAGGTCTTGAGATATGTTTGTGAATCCAATTAAGTGGATCGACATCAATTAGTTTGTATAAATAAGTTTAAGCTTGGAACACATTGCAAGTCTTGAGAGTTATTGTCAAATCCATTATGAAGATGCGTCTAAAAATGTTATTTCAATGTATTTAGGTTTGGTTTATTTCAGTGAGCTATTCGAAGATTCCCCGTTACTTCAAAATGAATTTTTGCAGCACTTAAAATATAGTTTTTCAACTGTTGTTGAAAATTCTGTGGGTATTACTAATAAATTCCATAAAATATTAAAAACCTATTGATAAATGAGCGGGCTTTATTTAACATAAAACTTCGTTTAATAGAATCGAATTCTTTAAAAAAGAAATCAATTTCAGAAAATATAAACATTTATCACCATATACACAAAACCATCTAACGAAACGTCAAAATAATTCAGCATTAATATATTTTATTACTAATTAATTTCCATCTTTAATAGCTTGAGCACCATTTTAGCTCCATGGTTCATAAAAATGTATACTCGAATACGACAAAGAATGTTATCTTTTTTGAAATTGTGTGATATTTATCACTATTGGTCTCAAAAACACGATAGAATTGCCTTTTAAAGTGAATTTGTCTCGTTTTTGACTACTAAAAGGTCCATTAAATAGCCTTTTGTTGACTATTGATTTGTAGTTGGATACGAGACAAACTGTGACGAAAGTACAGGCTGATTCGTTTTTAGGCTAAGTAAATTTCTATGTTGATCATGTTATTAATGTAATATACATTTTATTTTTATTAAAGTCACACTCAGACTAATTAAACACAAATCCTAAATACAATATACCACCTAAAACTAAAAAACATATATATTCTGAACAAGTAGTAAAAAAAAGGGATAAGCTCATAGGGCGTCCAAAAATTTCCTCCCCATCGCTGTCAGTGGGAAATGTGCCTAAAAGACAGGCAGCGTTGCCACGTTAGATGGCTATGCTGATTCTTTGACCTAAAAATTGTCCAACCTAAAAATAGCTTACGCGCCATCCGTTAGGCGATATCCTGAAATACTCGTAGTGTTTCAACCCTAAACGGTTCGAACATAAAAAAATACAATAGGTATGTAGGTACTTGATGTAATTGAATGGAAGTACAATGAATAGTTTGAATTTTTAATATATTATAATAAAAATAGTACAAGAAATATATCCATAATCATATTTACATTTAAAAGCTACTTTTAAATGAATATTAGTGCGACTTATGCAATAAAAAGAAAGTCTTGCCTATCTCAGAATAAATACTATCAATCTTTTTCTTCAATCTTCTTTTAAATAAAACTAGATCAACGACACTATATTACTAAGTTCAGTGTACCTATCTAAATATGTTCCAAATCAAGGAGTGTGGCGGCGGCCTTTAACAAACACCCTGTACATTCGAATCGTTTAGCAAAAACTTGAACCGTCTAAACGACAAAAGAACTAATAACATCAATAACTGACTCGTATAATGACTTCAATTCTCTCGCTTGGTCGAAGCCTTTAACTTGAAGTCTTTTAGCGACTTCGGAATAGTGACTTTAATAAATTCTAACGCACCTTTAAACTGTTGACAATGATGAAGAAATTTGGCGACAATGAAGACAAATGTCTTGATATCCAGTTCATTTGAGCGAATAAATTGACGTATTTCGCATTGTTGAAATTCAAAGCGTGCCATATAAATATATTATGTTCTTTTGTAAGTAGTTAGTGAGATATGCGATAACATTTTCTTGGAATGTTAAATAGTGCAATGGCAGAACCAATGCAGTCATATAGTACATTTATTAATATTATATATTATACCTACTAGCCATTGCCCACGGATTTGCAACGTGGACGATTATTATTGTTCTAAAATAAAAGTAACCTAAGTTACTTATTATAACATCAGCCACAGTGAAAGTCCTGTCCAAATCGGTCCAGTATTTTTGAAGATTTTCTGATAGAAACAGACAAACATACAGATAGATAAAAATAAAATTGTTTATTTTTTAATAAGTAGGGCTTATACTTTATTCGGCCTATCCTTGCAGGTCTAATAGACTTCATCTATAGAATCGCTTGCTTGCCATTTTACGCGGAATGTTTACACTCAGGATTACGCAACTTTTTGGTAAAATCTACTGCTCCAGCAATATTTGGAAGACTTTTTTTAACTTTTACGCTGTTGCATCGGTGTTGACATAAAAAAAAATGATTTTTTAAATCATAGAACAATATTTTTTTGCGATGTATCTGTTTGTTTCTATTTTCCAATTATATTTCGTTAAATAAAAAGTAATTATCTTTCTTCATAATTTGAAACTTTTACTTACAAACTTACATTTACCATAGGCTTTTAACGATGCAACCAAACTAAACCATCTTTTTAATGCTCTAACAGTGTTCCATATAAACAACCACACAACAGAAACCCAATACATCACTGTCTCAAAAACAATACATTAATACGACAACAATAAAAAAAACACGATCATAATGCCCAATTTGTCCCAGTTCACGTGTCGCGATGATTCGCCCCATTGTTTGTGTCCGCACTCGGATTAAGGCCCGAAACCTCGCGATAACATCTTGGTCCTTTCATACGAAAGACGTAGATGCAAAGATAAGAACATTGAACACTTATTGTGTAGGACAAAGAATGGATGAACTGAAAAAATGAGCCTGACGGCCGTGTGTCGCCTTTTTTGTTTAACTGTACTTTGAAAACGATTGTCATGAGTTTTTCCTAAGTTTGGTGAAATGATGGCGCCTTGGGGTTGGCTGAAAAAATTCGCTGGTCATTGGTACTTGAAGTTGACGAGCACTTTTGTCTGTGACTGTTTTGTTCATAACACAATCATCACACTTTATTCTCGTCTGGCTTTACTACATATAAGGTTGCACTTGAGAACAAGAATATTTCATCGTTGGGCGGTTACCTATGTCTTTTACATTTGGCGGCAGTTGATTTAAATCACTACATAGTATAAAACAAAGTCATTTTCTCTGTCCCTATATCCCTATGTATGCTTAAACCTCTAAAACTACGCAACGGATTTTGATGCGGTTTTTGAATAGATGGAGTGATTCAAGAAGAAGGTTTATATGTATAATAACATGCAATTTCCGTCATCCACGCGGGCGAAGCCGCGGGCAGAAGCTAGTTGCATATAATAATAATAAATAATAATAATATAAGTTTATTTCTCCTCACAATGACCAGCTTATTCTAGGTTTCACATACAACTTTTTTTATAAGTACAGTAATTGTTATGGTTTGAATTTGATATATTTCTAGAGGTAAATAGCTCATTTTAAGCTTAATGAGATCCTATCAGTCTAACCACCGTACTTCATTTCAGTTAAACTACTAATCTTATACAGTCCTTTTAATAGAAAAGCTCTTGAATCAAACCAATGGATAATACTGCCGTCGAAAGTGCCAACATTACACTTCAAGCACAAAGCGTTACAAGCATAGAAACATTTAACAAAAGAACCAATCTTGACCAAACAATTTACATGTCAACTTGTGAGTGGAGAACCGCCTTAAATAACTTAGTATGTTGTGTGTACCCAGCCTTATTGAACACCTCTAGTGTTTGGCGAAGGAAAGGTTCGCGCTTTAGGCGTGATAGGGCGGGGCACCCTATCCTAGGGCGGGGAACGTAACATTTTATGTTTGAACTCGAAACTAGTTCTAAGAACATGGCCAATTTGTGAAATTAATTTCTGTGTGTTGAAAATGCCGACGCAAGCTGCACACTTCGGTTTCTGTCGAGTCATTCAAGAAATAAATATTTAAGATTTATAATTGGCAATGATAAAAGGGTTATCACGTTATATATGAATATGTTTATTTCTTTGAAGCGTTTTTTTTTTCATTTTATTATAAAACACATGTCCTGGGACATTGTTATTACCGAAACTTTTGTTATTCTACAGTTAAATTCAAAAAACTGCCGGTTGATCAACTAAAATGCCAAAAAGCGATTGAATTTGTTAAGGTCGCAATATCTCACAAAATACTTTCCGTCTGAAAAGGCTTTGAAGTATTAAGTGTAGACATTTAGGAATATACCTAAATGTCTACACTTAATACTTCAAAGCCTTTTGGTTAAGTAGAGGTGTACCTATAGTAGGTACACCCTCATTTCGCCAGTTACGTTTAAGTCCCATGAAATAGAGGGCGAGACTATTGCCATCACCAGAGCACAAAGCCAGACTCCTACTGAGAAATTTCTAATAGAACAACCCAACAACACTGCCATATAATGGAAATCAAACCCAGGTCTCATGTTCAACAGTTTTGCTTGAAACCACTAGACCGTCTACCCATTACGGCTTGCAGTACTTAACCAAGTATTGAAGAACATTTTTTACTAGTTCACGGAATCATCACACAAATAACCATAATAGGTTGAAATTAATAGCATCTCTAACAAATAGGTCAGCCTACTTCGCGGGAAACTTGTTACCTCAACATGATGGGCGTTTTGGGCGGGGAACGGTCCTTGGGCGGGGACTTATCACTGACCCACTTATAGCCTCTCATACAAATAGCCAGGTGACTCACGCGATTTCATATTATTAATTTTAGAGGGCGTGGCACTAAAGCAGCTGAAGGTTTTAATCGGGATTGTTTAACTAGGCTCTCTTAAATAGGTTTGCTTAGTAAGCAATATAGTCGTTTAAGATCTAAACTGATATCGTATTTAATTTTACTCGAGTTGGTTAATAGAGTCGGCCATCGTTGAAGAAATGTAATTATTTTTTTTATAGCACTTTATAGTAATTTTATATTTTAAATTTTTATAGTAATTTATTTTCTCCAATATAATCGTAAAACATGTTTGTTAGAAATGAAGGAAATTTAATTGGAGTATCTACAACGTTACCTATTTAATACGGTAAACATAAACATTTATTTAAGTCCTTACTACGGAATCTACGGATAAAAGCTTAACAAATAAGCCCCATGGTCTTCATTGACCCAATTTAAGTTCCGCAAATATTTAAATCACTAAACCTTTAATACCTATTACAAAAATTACGCCAAGCATCCTCGAGACATCGTCTAAATATTGAAATAGTATTAAAAGCATTATTTTCATACAATATGATCGGAACAAAATGGAATCTCCACACAATGCGACCGTATTTACCGTAACTCATATTATAAATGTGTAAAACCATTTAAATAGCAGAGTATCAATAGATGAATGTTTCTTTGTATGGTGAACCAACTTGGCCGTGATGTTCACGCACATTTTATTTGAAGATTTTATTGAAATTGTCTTAGAATTTCTAACACATAAAAGTAAACTTTAACAATACGGAAATAAAACCTACATTTCACCACGCAGTTCAAAACTGCGAAAACAGCAAAGCCAGCTGAAATTGAATTCAATTTGTAGAGACATAAAACTGAATTTCAAATAGCAAGCCTACTTCAAATTTACTTTTATTGGAAGGGCTTTCAGAGGCAGCTAAAGGTATACGTATTGTCGATAATCAGCGAAGCAAACACTTGTTATTTTAAGAGATCATCCACCCTTAAAGCTTCTCTTTGAGTTTAACAAAGAGGTGTATAATGTATTATTTATAGGACACAGTCGGTAGGCACATACGGGGCCATGAATGTGTATTGTTGAGTACTGAAGACTCGACATTGCTAAATTGTACGTCCACTGTATCATCAATCAGATGGTTTTATTTCTTGACAATTGATCTACAATATTGTTTGGGAAGTTATAAGTTAGGTTTAGCAGTCGTTGGTGGAATTGAAGAAAGGACTGCGATTCGTGCCGGTTTTTAAGGAATTTAAAGCTTTAAGAAATTTTTGGGTTTTGGTTTGGTAGATTTGAAAACGAAAAAGCAATTGATCGACGAGCAATAAATAACGATAATAACTAATGTTAGTAACAGTGGGTCAAAATTAACTGACATTATTTTAGAGCATTTTAAAAATTTACTAAATTTGTTCCCAATTTGGATTTTTGACAAGCGACCGTCCAAAAAGCCAACTGCCTATAAATGCCAAAACAGTTTTTTCTATCCAAAATCAATTTCAGAGGATAACAAAAACTCCAGTCACCATTATAAAAATATTAATATACAGAAACTTTTTCGTCCTTCTATTTGTTATTTATTAATGTCGCTGTCACGAATCTTATAAAAAAGTCTGCTCCAAAAAGTGACTCACAATACAGACGCTAATCTCTTCGAGGCATGAACGAAGCATGTCAACCCAAAAAAGGGTCCAATTCTAATACTTAGTAACCATTAAATAAATTCAGTATACAAAAAAGAGAAGAAAAAATTGTCCGTAGGCAAACCACTTTTAAATATTTGTGCGCATATGGCTTCCGGTTATTTCGAGTGGGTTATGCTAAAAAATGCATCAGACCCTTGGTTTTTATATCACGTTGAATTGAATGTCCTATGATATATTTTCTTTTTTAAATTGTAAAGGCGAGAGGTTCAGCCGTTCAAGGGAGATTAGGTACGGTCCGAGTTTCTGAATAGATACCTAATCCAAATATATGACGGTCCTATAATTTACAATGGCTTAAAACTTGGTTTGGTGGAGTTTGCCTGTGTCCTTACATGCGGCTTATGTGTTGATACAATTTCACGTTTCGCTTTTTACAGGATTTAAGCTATTAAGTGATATTACAGGAATTATCTGTGTCATGGCTCTCCGAAGATGATTCAACTTGTTTTTTAAGGGAGGATTATACACTTAAAATGCTGAGCGTTATTGAATAAATCAAACTGAATGTGGCGGCTGAACCATCTTCCTACATTTGACATGAAACATAGTTTTTTCGTAAATAAATAAGCAGACATAATGATATTTCATCATTCGAAAATACCAAAGCTAATGATATATCTCAGCACCTAATGATTGCTTGATTATTCAGCTATTTATAACTTTATCAAGGAAACCATAAAAGTTATAATGACGGGCTGTCTCATATATGCATAGCAGGTAGCGTTGTTGGTGCAGTGTGAAATATAGAGTGCCTACTCTAACAGCCTACTGCAGTTCGTAACACAGTGAAAATTATTGCGTACCCTTGTTAAAATATTAGCTATGTGACTCAGACATGTATAACATAACATGTTCTTGGTATATTTTAAATAACTCCCACATTTGTAGCCAGTTCCCTACATTCTGTATTGCAATTTGGTACCTATTCCCTGCTTTTTTTTTAGGGTGGAAAATCATCCAATGATTTCTCCCGTTCTGGGTGGAGCGGAAGGGAGTGTCAGATTCTACTGACTAAAACCCATCCGTGTTCCTTCCTTAGCCCTTTATGTTCCGGGGTAGCAGTAACCCTTTCGGACAATCCCGCTTACCACCTATTCCTGCTGTAGTCAATCAAAAGAATTAACGCGAAACAAAATGAATTATCCTTTGAACCTCTTTAGTCATGTGCAACTTTATGAGTATGAGAATTCCTGTACACATTCTAATCCTTATCAGGATATTTACATATCTCATCTTCAGCAACGTGACATAGAGGAACTCGTAGCTAAGTAATAACTGCCGCACGGATCAATCCATCAGGTTAAGCTACGGTTGCCGGGGTTCGGCTGTGGATGGGTGAGATCTTTACATATCGAGACTCCTCCATGCCTCGGAAAGCACGTTTAGCCGTTGGTCCCGGCTGTCATTCGTGGATCTTTGACAGTCGTTGAGGATAGTCGGAAGCCTGAAAGTCTGACAGCCAGTTTTACCAAGGAGTATCGTATCACCCAGTTACCGACTGGGTTCTGGAGGTCAGTTAGTCAGTCGCTCCATGTAAAATACTGGTATTCAGCAGCATCCGGTTAGACTGGAAGCCGACCCAAACATAGTTGGGAAAAGGCTAGGCAGATTAATCTTCAGCTAAATGACGGCTAGAAGCTAACCTATACATATTTATAATTATATTCATTATTTATATATGAAAGCATGATTAGCCAAAAACATGAAAGAAGTCTTTTTTTTTTTTTTTTAAGGCTGGGAAATCATCCAATGACTGCTCCCGCTCTGGGTGGAGCGGAAGGGAGTGTCAGACTCTTACTGACTAAAACCCATCCATGTTCCTTCCGTAGCCCTTTATGTTCCGGGGTAGCGGTAACCCTTTCGGACAATCCCGCTTACCCGGCAGGCTTGGCCCTGAGGGGCCCCTTCATATGCTGACATCTCTTTGAGGCGCGCGTGGAACATATACGCGCCGTACGGCACGGGTCTGGTGCTGATCGGACGGTGAGTCACCCCATTACTCACCGTCCGCAGGCCCGCGCCTACGGTGGCTGGGAGTCGTCACGTGGCTCCCGACGCCCGGGGCGTCTCCTGCGGCGGCTGGGACGGGAGGACCTTTCTCTCTCCCATCCCGCCACCTCCTTCGCGAGCATGACTTTTTCGCAGAAGGAGGTGACTGCCTCCCACTCCCTCTCGCCCCGGACCATGGCTTGCACCAGGGCCGGGCGCGAGAGGTCGCCGCCGCCGATCGCCTCTACGAGGACACGGCGGTGCTCCGCCCAAGCGGGGCAGGTTTGCACCGTGTGCTCTACCGTGTCCTCTGGGATGAAAGCAGTCTGGTCTAAACATTTTTTATATGTCTGGATTTAATAATTAATCTTCCTCTTCTCAGTGGTTTTTAATACTTTTCACCAAAGGTCCGCACATCTTTAAAGATTTTATCTCTACGACTTTCTTTCTTCTTAATAAATATTCATAAAAGCGTTTCTAACGTGTATAAATGGTGACCTATCGTGTTGAACTATCGTCGGACGCGCAATTTACACGAGATTATAATCACACAGCTACCTGCCGACGTGACGCGGTATTAAGATACTATCTCCATCAGATAAACTTCACAGAAGGCGTTATAAATGTATGAGGAAAAAGTAAATTACCTATAAGTTAATTCTGCTTAAACTTATGAGAAAATTACAGAGGAAGGAAACCGCGTGTTTGTTAGATGGAGGTTTACCTCATTAGTTAATTAATTAATTAAGATAAACAGAGGAATTGCTGTCAGCCATTAAGGATATACTATAGTGATTACAGATTTTGTACGTAATTAAATGTCTATATATTTCTAAGCAAATAAATATTTTTTTATTTTTCTTACTATAGCAAAATGCACGCAAAAATAGGCTCTTTTTATTTTTGAAAAATGTATTAATTCTATCCCACTATCTTTCCCTGCCACTGCTCAAGGGACACATTTAAATGAAAGTTGAGTTAGTAGGAACTACAGATACATACTTAAATAAAAAACTCTTCATTCTCAACGAGGTCTAACAAAGCGGATAGCAAAGGAACTTGAAAGCGCTTTCAGCCTATTGAGAACTCAAAGCATGAAACAGAAACGATCCCATTCACCATCACGTAGATTCTGCGTCAAAGGATACAAGGACCATACGGAACCCATTCAAGAACCGTAAAATGGGTGCTTCTATGCCACATAACACCGAACCACGCTATAATGTAATTCCGCTAACCAACAAAGGGTTCCAAAGCTGTAAAAACAATCTCAGTAAACCCCCGAACTTAATCCTTCACAAAGTGTACCGACTTACCGAAAGTATTTCCAAAACAGTAGAAAATCCCTTTCGGTATCAATTTGCCGCCTCAACTACTTCGTTCGTGTTTTAAAAACATTCCTTTTTCAAACGATTTTTTTCTCATTTCCTTTTCGCATTGTTGAAGAATTATTTGCGAAAAAATTAAGATAAATAAAATATGGCGGTAAATCGTTTACCGCCTTTTATACGTTTTTTTTCTATTTTTCTTGTAATGTGCTTTTTATGAGGTAAATATTGAACAATAAGGATAACAACATGTCGTAGTATAAAATAGAATAAATATTGAGTTGGAGTACATTTTTTTTCGATTTTACGTTGACTGGATTTGAAATGAACCAATATTTTGTTTAAAAAGAGTGTCCATGGAGTTTCTTGCCCGTTCTTCTCCATAGGTACCCACTGCTTTGGAAAAGGCAACTAGCTTCATTTTTCTGACTGACCGACCCTTTGACAATTCAAAAGTGCCTGTAACTGGTTTATTTGGAATAAATGCTTTGAGTTTGAGCTTGAATGTAATGAGACTAGAAAACTCCATCGACTACGAACAAGAACTGTATTGCTTTTTGACACAGCCGATACTGCCTTGTTTTTTTTTACAGCATCCTCATATTTCCTACTTAAGTTCCTTCCATACAAGGAGCACAGTTATCCGCCCACAAGTTTTTATCAACGCAATATTTATTGCGGAACCGAACAGAACTTCAAAACAGTTTTTTGTCCAGTGCTCCCGACCTTAAGAAATCCGAAAACGTTAGATAGAACCTAAATTCTCGGTGCACAATCGACCACGCCCACAAACGTACTATTCTTGTACAGTTCACTGTTAAAGGTATTTCGCATCTGTTAAATTCGCACAAAGAATTTCCTGTTCGGATTACTAGATTGCGATTGGTATCTTGCCTTAGGCCACGGTGCCTTTATACAATTTACTTTATCGGACCGTCAATTCGCAAGTGTGATTTTTGATTGATGATGTTCCGCTACTGGGATCTTTGTTGTTGGTTCAATTGACAATTTGAAATTAGTTTTAAGTGCAATAAATGCTGCTAGTAATGTTTTTAGTTAGGTATGTATATAGGTTATACTACAATTATCCGGATTTTTTGATGACCTGTTATTAGGTAGGTCATATCTTCAAGATGAACCTGACTTGTTTAGAATTTTAATTCGCAATTCATAAAATAAAAGCTAGTTGTAGAAATAGAAGTGGTCATTAACTAAACATGAGAATTATAATCTGAAAATAATCATAGAACTATTAACTTTGCTATCCATTTTTAAATAGTTTCGAATCTCAAATAAAACAACCTCACTCAACTAAAATTTTATGGAAACTAATTAATATCAAACATTAAAAGCGCAAAAGAATTTCTCTGGAATTTAGACAGTTCCTGCACCATACCGACCACCCTGATTCGTTCCGCACTCGAAATAGATCCTGCCAAAAACTTCACAGCCTAATTATGAAAAATAAGACATAGTTTACAATTCTCGTGTCTTTAGTTAACACGTGCTCTCATTTTTTTCTCACAAAATTCCTCTAAAAATTAATTTCGGACGGAATAGGATCGCAAAAAATACTAATTGCTTTTTGTATCGCCGCGTAAGTTTTTATGTCTGTCTGTATGTCTCGTAGCAAACGTGGGCTTTGTCAGTGAAAAGTGTCAAATTACGTGGCATGCGATGGGAGATAAGCATTAGGGCTGGCTCTCAAGTTGGCTTATTGGACGACTCGCACGAATTTAACACGCACGAAACGTGCGAATCGACTCCTTTAAAAAATATTACTTTTTCTGTAGTCGATTCGCACAAATTTTATTTATTGGCCCGCAAATCGACACCCTCACAAAAATGTAGTAGGCTATTCGCTCCCCATTAAATAAACTTTGTGCGAATCGACTACAGAAAAAATAATATTTTTTAAAGGAGTCGATTCGCACGTTTCGTGCGAGTTAAATTCGTGCGAGTCGTCCAATAAGCCGTTTTGTTAACTTTGTTTTAAAAGTTAATTCACTCCAGCAATTATTAAAACTGTAAGGTTTATCAAAAAATATTATTACTTCACAACTGAAAACACTTCACCTGAATTTTTAACTATCTTAAATTCTAAATGTAATTCTTTTTAAAACTAAAAGATATATTTTTGTATCATACCTAATTTAATCCATGCTGTGCTATAGATAAAAGTCCAAAATCCAAAAGAAATAAATTAACCTTAAATCATTTTTTAATGAACTAAACCCATCAATTTATGAAATTAACGATATAATTAAATTAAATTTATTTCTCAGCCCTTGCATCCCTAAACTGGCATCGCGCTTTTTGCGCGCATCCATTTTAGTTTTTCGTAAAGATTTTGCTGGAGATAATAAACTGCAGCCAATATCTCAACGTTACAAGAACCGATTACTCTGCAAATCAAAATGTATCCTATTTGTAGATAGATAAAGTTCAAGTTAGTTTGTGAAGGTGTATTACATAGGTTAGGTGGATTTTTAAAGGTAGCCACGATGCAATAGGCAACTAAACGGAAAGGAGCGGTAGATAAAACGGCGACAAGTTGGAGAAATATTACCAAAATATTTGTAAGTGAAGCCGGGGGACCGCCCGGGGGCGGGTAGGGCAGGACGCACTAGATACCGGAATTCATCCGCTGAATAGCTGAATATTATGAACTTGAAACCGCTTTTTTTTCAATTTAGCGAAAAAATATTGTAAACTTAGAAATAATGGTAGCCTCTTACATTGCCATTTTTCATGTTAGTTTTTTTTTTCATAATATTTTGAAGGTAAACTTTAATTTTATTTATTTAACTGATTTAGAATTTCATATATAACGATTATAAAAAACATCTTTTTAATAGAATATTAAGGATAAAACAAAACATTAAAACATCGTTATTTTTGTGAAATCGTTCGTGGCTCTTTGGATTTGTTGGTCATTAACATCCTTAAATTAAAAACAAACCTTATCAAAATAAAATATCTTAAAAACAAAACTGTGAAACCCTGCCCCTAGACAACCTTCCTTTGGCAAAGGCTCGGACGTAAATCGACAAAAAGTATTAATTACAAAAAACACACTAAATAATGGTGAGAGAAAACCAACCAACCATCCAATGACGTCTTAAACTCATAACCAAATAATTACAACTACGCACATTCACAAAAAAGTAGGTACTATAACACAAAAAGATTTAAGTCATGGCAACAAAACCTTAGATTATTACATCAAAAAACCTGGCAACACATAAAAGAAATGTTATTCTTATTTCAAATTAATTCACGCGTGAATTTTGCATTGGTAGTACAAAACAGGAGGGTTATTCTTAAAGTTTATATTGAATTCGCAGTTAGTAGAATGTCTCATTGTAACAGGACACCGAATAAAGATGGTGTCCGCGAGATAAGGAAGGATTTAGGACGAGCGTACCGGCTGTGGCAGATTTACACCGCGTTTATAACATACTAGCTTCTGCCCGCGGCTTCGCTCGCGTGGAGGTCGGAAATTATCCCACAGGAATGTTCTACCGGGATAAAAAATATCCTATGTGTTAATCCAGGATATAAACCATCTCTGTGTCAAATTTCATCCAAATCTATACAGTAGTTTTTACGTGAAAGAGTAACAAACATCCATACATCCATACTTACAAACTTTCGCCTTTATAATAGTAGTAGGATTTGTTGTAAATGGATTGTCTATGTATTTGACAAAGTAAATAAATATAGGTACGTATGTTTTGAATATTTTTTTATTTTCGCAAAGACGAACATGAAATTATGTTAAGTATTAGTTTGACGAAACCTTTTTAGAAGACTCTTTTGCTTGAAAACGTTTCAAACGTGCTACTGAAAAAACGCCAACTCAAACGTCAAAAAGTCAAATTATTTATTTCAAATTGGCACAAGAAAGGCACTTTTAAACGTCAAAATGACCAAGAAATAGAATTGATTCTAGTCGCCCCATCTTAAAGGTAGAACTTTAGTAACAGAACTATCAAAGAAGCCAATTAAAACCAACCTTAGCTCTAAGCGGGATTGTCCGAAAGGGTTACCGCTACCCCGGAACATAAAGGGCTACGGAAGGAACATGGATGGGTTTTAGTCAGTAAGAGTCTGACACTCCCTTCCGCTCCACCCAGAGCGGGAGCAGTCATTGGATGATTTCCCAGCCTTAAAAAAAAAAAAAAAAAGCTCTTCCCCTATGCAAATGTATTAACTTCAAAAATCTCGAAACACCATCCAAAAAACCAACAGCATTTATACCTTTATAACTAAACGCAACAAACTGCGCCCACGCATTACCCTCACATATTTGCACAATGCTATAATCTCGTCACGGTACACTTGACACCAATAATGTTGCCATTCATCAAGGATTACCACCAAGATGTTTATCAATATTTCTCTAACAAATATTTAGAGATACCTTTTATAAACCTATGTGTCGAACATCTTACGACAATGACATAATATTTGTATAGCTGATACATAATCTTCGTATTGTGTAACGTCTGAAAAAAGCACCAGACAATATTTGCATGACGTTTCATTTTTGCGAAATAATTGAAAAAATTGGAGATCAGATACAAATATTGGAATTGGTATCTAAGGGACATCTTGAAGTACTGCGAAAGAGAATAAAAATATTACTTTTTCTTTAGTATCATCCTCATAGCCTTTAGTTTGTTATCATGGCATTCTGCGGTGGTCCCAAGCTCGTTACATACAAAAATAAAGTTCAATTTTGAATAAACTCCTCAGGGTGCCTGTCATTAAATAATGTTAACAAACATCATAAAATATTTACTGTGGACGATGCCCAAAAATGAGCCTTTAATTGGATATAAAAAACTACAATTTATTTTAGTATTTTCATTTATTCCAGCGACATTGTAGGCTTAATAACATAAAGTAACATTGTGTAAAACCGCCATAACATTATTCGTACCAGTACATTCACACTGCCTGGCTTGTTGGTCTAGTGGTCATACGCGCTACTGTAGAGCATGAGGTCTTAGTTTCGATTCTCAGGTCAGGCAGAGTCTTGATTTGTGCACGGTTGATGGCAATATACTCGCCTCCTATGACATGGGACTTGAACATAACTGGCGAAGTGTGGGTGTTACTAAAACCTCTGCCTAACCCTGCGAGGAAACAAAAGAAGGCGTGATGTATAGTACGTTCACACTTCAATAAAACTAAGTTTATAACAACGAACCAAATCAATATTTTTTTTTTTATCCCCAACCCAATAAGCCGAAACAAAATACCCTACACAACAAATACAATTAAACAGCATCTATTAAAAACTGGTTCTATCACTGGACCATTGTACCAGTTTTAACGCAATCAAACCGAATCCCAGCTCAGTGGAGCAGAAATCACTCAGTTCAGGGATATCTGATAAGACGTCTCGAACGATAAGTTGTCGACATACCGACTTGTGATCAGATAAAAGCACATCATCAAAGAACCTCCTTATTGCCTTCGCCTCCTTGGTGTAACCAACACCACAGATCTAGAGATATGAGATAATTGAAAAAATGGAGCGTAGAGGTTTGTTTGTTTGAGTTTTTGTTGAGTTTGTAACTATTTTGGGTTGTAATAAATAGCTTAGATAATTTCTTCGATTTTACTTACCTCGGTGTAAAAGAGTTGAACATCCTAACCAACCCCGGGTTTCCGCCTAGGCCTGCTAGCCTAGGGGCTCTACTTACCCAGCTACCTGGACCACGTAGCTTGACTGACACAGAATACTAAAATTATTCGATAGTCTCTCTGTGAGCATCATGTATTTATGACATAATATTTTTATGTATTTAATTCATAGATAATAAAATTAAGTTAAAAACACAAGTAGGTATATGTAGGTAAGAATAGTTTCTCTTGTTTCTTCTGCTTTTAAGCATAAGTCTGACATAGCAATTTCTGTTTATTGCTAATTTTCCGAAATCGCTTTGTAATGTCTCACATGCCAAGTGCCTAGGAGCCCTGGGCTCCTCGTAAGTGGGCTTGAGCCTAATCTAAGTCGAATTAATCGATCGTAGAAAAACTACTATATAATTATTCTCATCATAACTTTATTCCTAACGCCACCTTCTTCAAACATGCTCATTCAACTCAATCAAAAACATTTCCACATTCAAAATAAAACAAAACAAAAGCAACACGCAATCATGTATTATTAATAGTTTACAAAAACAAAAGCGTAACTAAGAAATAAAACAAAAACAAGGGTGCTCTCCCGGGGGACAAGCGAAGTAATCAAATTAGAATTAACTAACTCAAAACTATCTGTCATCGTTCTGCTCACGAAAACCGGAGTCCTGGGTAATATATCATGGGGTAGTGACAGGAAGTCAGGGTTGGAGGTACAGGATCGGAATATGGTGTCAAAGATGTGACACATGGTTCTGAGATGTAGGTACGATAGGCTGTTGTGTCAACTGTGAATTATTTATAGTCAATTTCGGAGAAATTCTTGGTAAATTTTGACTGTGATTGGTGCATAAGTTCTTTGGGAAGGGTCCCGCTCGCCCGACGGCTTGTATCACAATAAGTTATTTTAGGCGCAAAAGAAGGATTATTCTTAATGCCTCATAAAGGTACTATTAAGCTTTACCATCCAAAATTCATTCATTTAAATCTTACCCAAAAAGAACTCAATAGGGTGTTGAAAACGAACCGAAATCCAACCAGAAGCTTTAGAGATTAGCGGGATTATAAGAAAGCAACGGAGACCTTTGTTTTTTGCACAAGACAGTGAAGTCCAAAGAATAAAAGTTCTGTCATAATACCGAGGCATTAAAATAAAACGAATTACAAATTCACAATGTCTATCACCGAATGATTATGAACTTCGCTAGTTCGCGAGCTTATAACATAAACTAATTAAGTATCGAAAACATTGTATATTGCAACAAACCTCTTAACTCATTCAAACTCAAACTCAAACTCAAATTATTTATTTCAAATAAACCAATTACAGGCACTTTTGAACTGTCAAGGTGTCGGTCAGTCAGAGAGATGAAGCTAGTTGCCCATTCCAAAGCAGTAGGTACCTATGGAGAAGAACGGGCAAGAAACTCCATGGACACTCTTTTAAACAAAATATGGTTACAAAATGTTGGTTACATAGATCATATTATTATTATTATACATGTGAGAACGATGCAGAACGGTGAAAGCATCCGATATAAAATATGTAAAAAAAAAAGTTCAAAAATTAAATTAAAGCAAGCCATGGCCGCTAAGAGATGACCAGTCTCTACCGACAGCGCCCGTTCACAAACATGACGCATGGATTAGCACCATTCAGCTCAACCATTTTGAAGGGAGCTAAATGATCCAACACACACGCCACCATCAGCGAGACATTAAAGTGAGCATGACATACTCTCAGCCGCCAAAGCACATTCAAGTCAATGAAAGACGTACCCAGTAAATGGTCGCTTTATATTAGGTACATAGTACTCACATATGTGCTAAGCAATTATACAATATTAAGAAATTGAATTTATACAATGCAAATATAGTTTTTATTGTTGTTGATCTTCCGCAGCTCCAACAGTTTTTTAAGAAGTCTAATGAATTAGGTGATACGCCCTTGTGGAGCGGGAATAGCATTGACCCAAGCGTTTTTATCAGCGATGTAATCTCCCAATTTATAATATGCTTGGCTGCATAGTGTGCGTTTTATACAGGATTTAAATTTTGTTTCATCAAGTTCAAGAATGTTGGGAGGTATTTTATTGTAACATTTTAAACAGTACCCCATGAAAGATGAATCTACTTTAGCCAGCCTGAAACCTGGTTGAACTAATTGGTCCCTATTTCTAGTGAAATAATTGTGTCTTTCACCTCTTTTACTAAAAAGATGTAGATTTTTCCTTGCATACATGATGTTTTCATAGATATATTGACAAGGTACAGTCATGATGTTAATAAGCTTAAACCGTTCCCTTAGAGAATCGCGTCTACGAAGATTACTACATTCTTTTCAATAAACCGAAAAATTGTGAACTGCTGATCTATTCTGTAAAATCTCACCGAGAAAACTTAGGTGAAGTGACTTCGACACTTAGACAATTTAACCAATGAAATATTCCACAGACAGACGTAATAACACTGACAGGTCGTGAACGCTGTTTAGATGCTCTGATCGCGTTCTTTCAATTTTATTGGTGAAATTGGCAATCAGTAGGTAATTCTTGGTGATATCTCAATACAATATTAAAGGTGTTTTAATGGCCAATTAAGTGACCTATAAGTGTTAAACAGATAACAACACAAGGGACACACCTAAACCACGTGCAGCTGTAACGTACGGCAATAAGATTTAATCAATTACCTAAGTGAGTGGGACAATTGTATTGTTTGTGCAGTTCTACGAATAAAGACTACTGAATCGGATTTGTTTAACCTTTTGAAAGCCAGAGCTTAAATGCACGCGCATACCCCCCACGCCATGTTACAAATTTATTTCTTTTTGTTATCATGAATTGCCCAATATCCGTGGTGTCTTTAATTTGTTTCATGTCATTAAATACGTACGAGAGCTTCAATTTTTAAGTTATCTAAATAAACACTCACAAACGTAATGATTTAATTGTTTATTTCGTGTTGTTGCCATTGTCACATATTTGTGTCGTTGGCGTACAGGGCATACGCTTGCTTGTCACGTATATGTGACATTGTCTTTTAAAAGGTTAAGGGGAAAGTACCGGGCAGCCCGCTAATTAAATTTTTGTTAACGTATTTTGCAATTTGCAGGTCAGTGTCCGCTTGTATGATGATGAAAATATCGTTCGCGGCCGTAGAAAGTACATATTTACAGAATTACAATCATTAAAATCATCAATACGAGAGATAAGAAGGGATAATGTGAATCCCATGGGAACGTATTAACGGTATAAAAAGTATCCTATTTGTTTATCCAGGTTATAATCGTTCACTATGCCATATTTCACCCACATATTCACAAACATTCTCCTTTATAATATGAGTGTGGTATACTCAAAAGAACTCAAAACCTTCCCTGTATTGTGTTATTAAAATGACTTACCTCGAGAACTTACTACAAGTAACAATTCTGTTACACCCACGACTTGTGACCCGCTGGCACGAGTTCATGGCACGAGTCACGATCAAGGTTCGAGGCCGCTTGAGGTCGTTTTATTGCTGTGCTGAATACAAAGTGTAAAAGAAAGAAAAGAAAGAAAAATATGTTAGGACACACACAGGAAATACAAACAGTAAAAAATAAAGGTGCAATAATTATGTAACTCTTAGTATATTTCGGAAGAGATTTCGCTTACAGGTACAGGCGTCAGAATTACTGAAAAAAACTTACTTTTCGCCTGTCAGCATCACAAATATACTGCTAGTCAACAACCTTCAATAATTCTTGCTATTACGTCCCTAGTTTCCTAGGTCGTACCTTCAATACCTCCCAGACTGCCTGGAGGACCGTTGGGATTTATCAGATTACTGCTCAATACCGTCGACCGTTTCTGAACATTCGAGGAAGATATGGGAGGCTTTCTAGGTTCTCATCTCAATAAACGTACCTATATAGATCCTCCAGCATCCTGGCGTGGCTCACATCAGCACGGAAACACAATGTGCTCACCTCCTGAAGGTTGTTAGTAGAATGGATGTCCAGGGTGCGAGGTATATGTAGATAGGTACCGCCATAATCATACCTTGCATCCCTCACGATTACGGCCGATTGCATGTCTTATCAGCCAGCACACAACAATAAATAACGATATACAATATGCTACAAACAACCCTATTGCCTAAGGAAACTATAACATTATCTTGACAAAAAATCACAAAGGAATTTATAAACAAAAACAAATGATTGTGCTCGCCACGTGTCGATCGTGGTGAGATAACATTGTTGCGGGGTTCACGTCGTGACGTATTACCACAGAGTAACTACTAACAGTGATTCATCACCCATTCAGAAATGTCAAAAATGTTGTTATAACTCAATATTTACCTACCTTCTTACATTAAAAATCGAAACAAAAGTATACAAGGTGTAATTTATGTAAGAAATTAACTCGGCCTATCATAGTCCACTGCTGGACATAGTTCTCTCCCAAGCTGCGCCACAACACCCTATCCTCTGCCTTTCGCATCCAGTCTGTGCCAGTCATCTTATTAAAGCCCATCTGGCTGGGGGGCATCCTACACTACTCTTGCCGGTTGCAGAAAACAGTAAAAGAGGTTACTTACCACCATTATGTAACACTTTAACTTTGGGACCAAATCCTAAAAAAAAAAAATCCCAGCAATGATAGATAAATAATTCAATTACACCTTTTACTTAACCTACTTACATCCCTTACGATACCGCCCACTTTCCTCCCCGATCCTGCGCACGATTGCTCTGCGACAACGCTTGCATTGACCTACTGCAAGTTAGTCAATACACTGTGGCATCACAATGCCCTTTTTATCGAACACTCCATAATCGCCTACTGAGTGATATGAATTTCATAAAAATGGCGCTTTTTTGAACACGCGCTTATTATATTTTGGTACCTTCAAATGACAATGGGGGTATGATGAATGAGAGGATTGATTAAAGGTTTTTCTTCAAGGTATTGTTTTGATTCAAGTAATCTTTTTTATCGGTTATAAGATATGTAGTAATCAATATCAAGTGGCATGAAGCATTATGACAAGGTGTATAAACGAATAGATGTTTAAACGTAAAGCACCTCTGATTCTACGGTTTCATGTACATATTGTATAATTATCACTTGCTTAAAACCGGTGAAGGAAAACTTCGTGAGGAAACCAGCATATCTGAGCGATATTTCTCAACAGCATGTGAAGCTAAGTCAAAGGCAGCGTAAAAAAAACAGGTTAGTCACCCACCACACGAAAAGAAGAAGAACGTAAGATCATGTACTGTGTCCTTCCAGAGAATTATTACAAACCTTAATTAAAAACAAAATACAATAGCAGGAAACCAGACATAATATTTATGCTCATCTAAAAGCGTCGAAACATAATCACGTGTTTTCTTAACGACGCTCCTGAAATCAAAATATTCTAACACACAATATCTAAAAGCATTATCGTGGCTGGTTGAAAAAATCCGGTAAAAAACGGTTGTGAGGAACCCTGGACCCGGCTATTATCTCTGAACACCGAAGTCATTTTAGCTATAATAAGATAACATTAAGGGAAGACGAGGACGGCGGTGCTCAAACTTTGGGGAGGTATTTAATTAACATTATTCTACTATAGAGAACTTGAAAATTAAATGTCACTGTTGGGTAACATTATAAAACGAATCATGAACACCATGAAATGATTAGGTTTTTAGATAGTAATATTAATTTAATCATAACCTATTATTCCTTTTTTAGATGCCTATAAAAACTTCTTTTTAAAAATCCATTTTCCGTTTTCTTACTAAAATCTTTGCTAGGAACACGCCTCTATTTCCATACGTACATACGTGAGGTTTGACGAAGGCTTAACTTGGCGCTGAAACTTTGAGAAGGAACCCTCAAAAGATCGTGTCAGTGGACCTGTCGCTCTCAACTCTCAGAAACAGGTATTAGTTTTTTCTTTTACGTTTTTGCGCGCGCGCACGTGTGCGCAGCCCCTTAATTACCGACGCATACCATAAACAGATCTTTACGCTCCCTTAAATAAATCTTCGGGATTTTTTTTTTTTGTTTTCTTAGGTCCGTAATTTCGGAGCACAGTTTTCGGTTTACCAAACGAATTGGACAACGGTGCAGCGGAGCGGCTCGAGAAAATGATCGATGATGACTCTTTGTTTTTACAGGTTTATCCGTAAATCGATTTGGATGTTTATAGAGGTTTACGAGTTGACGGATGTTTGGTTCGGATAGAGAGTTGATTTTGTCGCCTCATGAATTTATATCTTGTTAGGAAGATTTGGTGATTCACAACCTTTTGTAGGATTAATAAAATATATAATTGTATAAAACTGTTGTATCTTTTCCTGCTACTATGTTTCCATTGGTATAAATATTTCCTACAATCTTACCGCCAACGAAAATAAATAAATGTTTAGTCTTACGAACGGAACATTTAATATGTTAGCAGATTACAGACACAACCTTAGGACCCTCGATAAGGGTATATTTTGTGGCCGCCCTCGATCCAAGATAACTTGGCCCTTTCCCTTTCTGGTTTTATTGTAGTGTTAAACGATATTTTATTATCAGAACGATAAAATTCCTCCACGGGGACACGACATATTTATCTTTAGAAATCTTTTTTCATTCGGCACTTTATCACTATTATTTAGAGGCATGATAAAATGCTAAAATATGTCCAAGGCTTATACTTTATTACGGTGATGTAAAAGGATTAGGATATAAAAATGAATAAGCCTAATTATGGAGGAATTTTATCCTTACTAGTATTTAAGTATGGGGTAATAATAAGGATTTTGGTGAGATGACTCTCATTTTATTTTATAAAATGTTTTGTAGGGAGCAAAGCTTTTTGAACTTTATTTTAACCGATGATTGGAAAAGAGGATCTTTCTGACTGGTAGACCCGACCCCTTGACAATTCAAAAGTGCCAGTTTTTGGTTTATTTGAAATAAATGCGCTTGAGTTGAGTTAATACGATGCAAAGCATTTTGCGACTGTCATACGCTTTGCGGTAAAAGTCCCTAATTAAAAAAGGTTCTTTTAAATAAAACCAGGAATTATTTGAAATTAAAACGCGCATTTAACTACAAATGAACAATAAAATGTAACTCGTGCAAAAACATTGCGCAAAAGACGGACCTTTATAATAATTATTTATTAAAAGCCCTTAATGACACGGTTCCTGCGGGTATCTTAATTAGATCTAAGCTAAACGATTTCAATTTAGTAGACCTATGTGTCGATACTTTACGACATAATCATCGTCATTTAAAAACCAAACGCTCATAATATTTAATAATTAGTTAACCTAGGGGTCATCGATAGATTACGTTACACGAATTTTATGGTTTTTGGAGCGCCTTGTCTTTATCGGGTGTATTTATTTATATTTGTGTCAAACTCAAAACATTTATTTCAATTAAATCATTTACTAAGTGCCTTTAAATGATTTGCCTGTAATTTCAATTGTCACGCTCAAACTCAAACTCAAAGCATTTATTTTAAATAAAACAATTCCAAGCACGTTTTTCAAGGAGTCGGGCAGTCAGAAATATGAAGCTAGTTACCCATTCCAAAGCGAAGCGCGAGTGCGTGACTGCTAATGTGACATCATATATTAAACTTTATTATTATTTAATAGACGCCTAGTGGTGTGTCCGTCGGACTGCCAAGTCTTAGATCTCGAGTTCGGACCCAAGCTCTGCCTTTTCGGATTCATGAGCGTATTGTATAATTATCACTTGCTTATTAATCGGTTTAGGAAAGCATCGTGAGGAAACCGGCATGCCTGAAAGATGGGAGAGAGAAAGGTCCACCCGTCCCAGCCGCCGCAGGAGACGCCCCGGGCGTCGGGAGCCACATGACGACTCCCGGCCACCGTAGGCGCGGGCCTGCGGACGGTGAGTAATGGGTGACTCACCGTCCGATCAGCACCAGACCCGTGCCGGACGGCGCGTATATGTTCCACGCGCGCCTCAAAGAGATGTCAGCATATGAAGGGGCCCCTCAGGGCCAAGCCTGCCGGGTAAGCGAGATTGTCCGAAAGGGTTACCGCTACCCCGGAACATAAAGGGCTACGGAAGGAACATGGATGGATGGGTTTTAGGTCAGTAAGAGTCTGACACTCCCTTCCGCTCCACCCAGAGCGGGAGCAGTCATTGGATGATTTCCCAGCTTTAAAAAAAACTAGACTTAAACCCCTTCTTCCCCTTAACGTGTGACGTAGTTTACAGTAGGCCCCCTAATGACGGGCAATAAGTGAAATTTCCCGTGAATACTTCGAGAGTAATTTATTTCCAGGCTGGACCGCACGGGCGACTCACATTTTACAGCTGTAATTTACCATCATTAAGACAAATCAAGCTGAACGACGCCAATCACCTTAAATTAGGTGTTCCGGGACTGCATTAGCGCAAAAAAGGTGTTATACTCGAGGCTTTAAAAATCGTTCGTGTATTAAAAACTCATATGAGTGGACGAAGGGTTAAGTGTATCATTTACACTAAAAATATCGTTTAAGGACATGTAATTGCCGTGTGGTTCGGTAACAAGAAACAGCTCTCTCGAAGATAAGGGAGGCAGGGTGTGCAAATCGTGGTATGGACACATTTGGTAAGGTAATTATATCTTTATTCGTAATGACCTGGCAATGCGTGTAAATTTTTGTGTGCTATTATCATGAGCAGATGGTCTAAGTACAGATCGTTTCAGCGGCGAAGAGATTCGCACTGAATGTAATTATGGGTCGAAGTTGTTAAAGTACTGATGCGCAAACGCATGATTAAGTATGCCTTGAACAGTCGAGTGTTTTTGACTTATTTTTATTGAAAATGTGCTTTCAGGATATTATATTTAGATATCGTATGAAAACTGATATTGTGGAAAAGTCTACTCTGCATTTTTCTTAGCAATTATATTTTCTTCAAACTTTTGTTCTGATTTTAAGGTCCAAAAAGATCCTTAAGCGCTTAAAATGACACGTTATTACACGTTAAATTAATGTTTCTCAATATCCATGGACAGGACAGAAATCAATACTTCTAATCACTTAAATACAATCAAAAACACCTCTCTAAGTATTAGCAAACCTTCTAATTAACTTAACTACCCAATTTACCTCCATAACCTGACAAATTGTTTCTTAATTGTAGTAATCGTTAACTTTTAACCGATTGATTGCCGGTTAGCCGTATCGTGAACGCACGCGAAGGGTTAAATTGCCGTCCCTTCATAAGAAAGGGGTTAATTTTGTTCCAAAAGCTGAACAACCCTCCATGGACGTGTTAATATCGTAATAAATAACAATATCGAGGTTAAATGGGGTTTGTTATGCTCCATCTTTTAAATGAAGCATCGGAAGTTGTTTTCTTAACGAAAGTTTTTCAAAAGTATGTAAATAAATTCTCAAATACGAATCGATGGGATTTTTTTGATATGCTTTAGCATCATAAAACAGATTTTTTATTAAATTATAATGATTTGATTCAACTTCGTGAAAAGTTACGCCACTACGCGCACCGCACGCACGGTCTACGAAATGCCGCTACGCCGCTTCTATGGAACACAGCCGCTACGCCCGCGTCTACGGAACGCGGCCGCTTCGACGCGCCTACGAAACGCCGCCGCCGCTTCGACGCGCCTACGAAACGCCGCCGCTTCGACGCGCCTACGAAACGCCGCCGCTTCGACGCGCCTACGAAACGCCGCTACGCCGCATCTGACCTACGAAACGCTACATTGCGTGAAATGCCACCCCGCTACGCCTAATTTATGCTATATATATATCACAACTACGCGACGCAAACCCGCGCCTGATTTGAACAAATGTGAATCACTCTTGACTTGAGTCAGTTTTAAATGAAACTGGAGTCAACTTTAATTGTTACTTACTATAACAATATTGAAGTTGACGATAGTAGTCACTATAAACTCATTTATTATGTTTTGTAATTGAACTATCTACAAAATAATGATGATAAGGTCAATAATAGCACTTTTAACATAATACCTGCTATAATAACGTATTTTATATTAACAGATCATGAATATGCACTATAAATGAATCGAAAGGGTTATTAAAATTAGATTCTCTTTTGTTCTTTGTGTTAATTTATTGCTGCCATAGATGAACGATCTTTTTTCTCCACCTCGTTTGATGGACCACCAAAGTGGTTCGATTATCTATCGTAATAAAACCTCCAATACCTTACAGATTAGACGCGGTTAATTTCGTTAATTTTGTAAAGAAACACGAGTAAATCGCTTAAGATTCTCTACGAGAGTCGCTAACAACTTTAATTATTTCTAATTTTATTGAACGCCGGCTTCAGATAAAAAGAAGGCGCCTTCTACCCGCTACTACTTCAAACCCTCCTAAAATTGTACAGGCGTCAATTGAAAACATTGTTCTGTTTCATATCCATTGACGGTTTTGTTCAACGAAGCAAACAGCGATCCCTAACCCGCCGATCAACGAAATTTAAACAAATGAATGATGTAAAATTTCTTAACTTGTGTTGAGATTTTCAATGCATTGCAATTACAAGTTAATGAACCCGCGTTTAGATTGGTATATGATTATTTGTAGCTCTGCTTTGAATTGTCAGTATAAACATTAGTGCAAGTCTTCACGATTCGTCCCCTGCAGTGAGTGCGTGTTTGCAGTTTGTGAGTGCAGTTTAAGCTTAGTATACATTATGTTGCGACTTATAGAACTTTTTTGCAACATAATGTACATTAGCTTTTATTTTATTTCGAAGCAAAGTAAGATGTTAACACAGCTTTTTTGGGTCAATTGAATATTATTCCATTTTCTGGAAACGCTCTGCGATGCTAAAAAATAATCTGAAGTGTATCCACAAACAGGCACAGATAAGTCTTGAACTGTCTATTAACATATAATTTCATAATTTATGTATACAAACATTTTAAAAGGGGAACGATGGAGTTTCTTGCTCATTCTTTTCCATACAAAACTACCTTTTGGAAGGAGCGACTAAAATCAATTCTATTTCTTGTTAATTTTGACGTTCAAAAGTGCCTTTCTTGTGCTTATTTCAAATAAATGATTTGACTTTGTCTTTGACAAAAATGTCTTGGAAAAGATCATGCCTACTTACAATTTATAAATTTAAATGTTACACCTAAAATCATTGTACCACGCAGTAAGTGAGCTACTATAGTCCAAATTCTAAGGGCGAATGTCTCCAATGAACTAAATGCGATTAGCACATACACTCCATTTTAGCGTCATTATTGTCTATGGAGTAATGACACTGACAGGTCTTGAACGCAGTTAAGATGTGCTGATCGCGTTAAGTTACATTGGTGAAATTGGTACAGTCACGAGCACCAATATGTATACACCTAGTAATTTTCAAAACCGATTTTCTCGTAAAATTCATTCAATACAAATTCATTCAATAATTAAGCAGAAAACCGCTTATGAAATTCGCTAAGTGTATACATAGCTTTGCTCGTGATTGTACTTAGACTTTAGAGAAAATCTGAATTGAACCAGTTTAAAGGATGCCAACTTGATTCTCTTCATGTTTGATCGTCATTCAGGTATTTCTTCTTCGGTAGATAAAGTCGCCCACAAAAGAAGAGAAGGGTGACCTTATCTACAGATGACGATTAAATTTAAACAAAAATAACTGAATGCCCATTCATAAGTAAGTTCCAAGATACAGGCCAACCAAATTTGGGCTTGGTTGAGCAACCCGATTAGATTAATATGGTAGGGTTTATATTTATGCACAAGTTAACATTGTGCAAGCCCGTATACCCTTTTTGGTGATAAAGGAATTTGAATTGTGATGTTTTGAGCCCATTAATTTTAGGGCAAATCGTTAATTAAGGGTAACTTATTTGGTTTGGTTCTTGTTGGAACCCTATCGGGGAGTTTAGTGGTTAATTGTGTTTTGTTTGTAAGTGATTGATAAATATTACTGTAGTCACGGCATTTAGACGTACATTCCAGTCTCCTTCTTATTCAATTGTTTATTGCTAAATGCAAGGATTGAAATAAGCATGAAGAATTTTGAATTGTACGTACTGCAATTGTCAAAATTATTAGCAAACATAATTTATAATCATGTATTGTAGAAGTAGCTTTTGGAAAGATCAAGTTCGTCTCGATTACCTATTCTTTGTTTTACACAGGACTTTTAGCAGCAGGATTGTCCGAAAGGGTTACCGCTACCCTGGAACATAAAAGGCTAAGGAAGGAACATGAATGGGTTTAACTCAGTAAGTGTTTGACACTCCTTTCCACTCCACTCAGAGCGAAGGAGTCATTAGATGATTTCCCACCCTCAAAAAAAGGCCTTTTAGATTATTCTAGCTAACTGCCTCTTTGTTCTAGTGATCACAAGCGCTACTCTTGAGCATGAGGTCATGGATTCAATATCCCGGTCGGGCAAAGTGTTATAGCTCGGAGTCTGGATTTGTGCCCGGTTGGAGGTAATAAGTACGTCCCCTATTACATGGAACTTAAACATAACTGGTGAATTGTGGGACATCTTGTCACACCTCTACACAACCCTTAGGGAATAACAGGCTTGATAATATTATGTTTATGTCTTAGATAATATCAAATTAATATTCTACGTCGATTCAATGAAACCAATAAAATGAAATGATTTCACGTTTCATGTAATAATTATTTCTCCCGCTATACTCTAAAGGACGGTTCTTTTTATAATTTTTATTACTCCTGTTCGTCGTTAGTGAGTTTTTTCTCCACAACATGTAAACTAATAACGTTGAAGCCTTCAATCTATCTAGTAGGATTTGTTTCTTTTACTTTTTAACCAGCCCCGTGGTGATGGAATTAATTGACACTGCAACAAAGTAACGTCGAAAGGTAATAAGTAGCTTAGGTGCAGGTTATACTGTCATTGCGGACTCATTTGCTGCATCATTAATTACTGGTGACAGGAATCACGATTCATCTCTTGTTTTTTTTTGAGTTGTTGTGCGAGTGTAAAGAATTCTTCTTTTACTATCCTAAGTGTATGTAACAAACAACAATCTCACAAAAAAACTACACGAAGCGATTCATATTTATCTACTGAACAAAACAATCTCATTTGCTATTTACAAAAAACCTTTATAGCTACGCCGTAACATTAAATAAAAACTAAGCAATCTGAAGATGCACATTTGTCCAACCTACAGAACATTAAAGTAGCAGTTTTTCTCCACCTCCACCTTAGAAAATTCCATATAAGAATCAAAGTAAACCACCGACAGTTTTTCCATTAATAATCCTATTCAATGAGCGTGATTCGCGATGTTTTCTGCTATATAACATACTAGCTTCGGCCCGCGGCTATAACCGTATCAATGTAGAACATTGTTCATACAAACTCCATCCCCCATTTCAACCCTTTACGGGAGAGTTTCCTAAAATCCTTTCTTAGTTGACGTCTCCTACTTATAGTCTTCCTCAAATTTTATCTTCTTAGGTAGTTTTTGACATTTCCTGATTAATCAGTGAGTGAATGTTAATGAATAACCTTTCGATTTACATATGTACAGACGCCAGCACATCAAGCTATCCCTAACTGTCAAATGTTCTCATTTAAAAATGAACCTTATGTCTTTGCAATAAAGTTGAAATACTATCAAAGAAATTTGACAGATTGTGGTAACTTGATGTGCTGGCCTCTGTACATAGTTATGTAGATAACACTATCTAGTGAACCGCCCATGCTTTCCACGGGTGCAATCTACTAATGTGCCGACGTATCAAAACATCGAGATTTTTGTGTTTTATCTACGTTTAATATTCTCTTGGCATAAAGACTTAAAGTTAAAAAAAAAAGTTTTTCTATATAGTTCTATCAATGATAATATTACGTTAAATAAAGGTACAAGGCACAACCATATTACAGCGTAGCTATTGCAGTGAAGGCAATTTGGGCGATTCAGTCTTTAATCTGACAACACCGAGCCTATCAGAATAAATCCTCTGAATTTTGGTGCAAACCACATCAAATCTTTTGTTCAGTTAAGAGGAAACACACAGACTGACACGAGAAGCAACTTTGCTTTATACTATAAACAATTTTGTACATATTAGAGGACGGAGGGTACCTACAGACGGCGGTAATCCTCGGCGGTCGGTCTAATGGGCTGGCTCGCGACAACTATTAGCTACAATTACATAGTACGTGCGCGGTGAGGGATAAGGTGTGAGCGAAGAGCGGATTACAGTAGAAGGCTACCCGACTGACAGACTTAGGTAAATCGATGTGCCATCGGTACATACGCACTAAATGTTTTGGGAATACTTTTATCATGCGTACAGCTATGGAGTGGAATACCCCGCCGGAAACCATGTTTCCCCACAGCTACAGTGGACTTTCAGTCAAGAGTGATTAGGTTTCTTTTATACAAGCGTTCTTCACCGTTGACTACATCATCGCTTACCATCAGGTAAAATAGAGGTCAAGCGCGAGCCTATTGTCAATAATAAAGAGAAAAATTTCGAGAGCTGGCTACTTCAAAGTGGCATTCACATAAGAACATATCTTGGAAAGATAGAGATTATCTTACAGCACTGACAGAGAAATCGTGTTAAGGTATGCTTTCACGTGACGAAAATGATAACAGGCTTCACCAACATCATCAACTCAGCAAAAGAACGTTCTATCCTGGACATAAAACTTACCCAAAATTAGGATAGGCAGAGAACTTTATGCAAGAATCTGCTGTGTAATGCGGAAGGATCGTACGTTCCCGCGACCCCTGGCGTAGATGTCAGAAGAAAGTCGGGGTGATTTTAAGTTCCCTCCCCTCCCCCCCAAAGCGGAGGACATTCATGAGGATTTCACACCCCGGAAAAAAAAGAGAAGATGCTGGATTAGTGAACCGGTTAATGTGGAGATACTCAGTGAGTGATGTTGTTAAATCCTGAACCCTAGAACTTGGGATATCTAGTAACACTTTTTTTGAAGGCCTCGTCAGGAATAGGACTTAATAGTTTAAGTTTATTTTTTAGTAGATACAAACATTACTAATTGTCGCAGTCAGTTGGACCAATCGGCCGAGCTGCGACAATATATTAATTTAATAGGTAGGTACCTACAATTACCCACTACGTGTGGTCGTGGGTGGAATTTATAACCAACGAGGCGGGTTTTAGCGATCTAATCGCGTTTAATCTGACTAAGACTTGAACACCTAATGTACAAAGAATTGAAAGGAAATAAAAGAAGTTTTAGACCCGCAAAGCTTAGAATTCGTCTTTCTATCGAGAAAAGAACACAACAAAAATCTGCCTAGCCTTTTCCCAACTATGTTGAGGTCGGCATCCAGTCTAACTGGATGCAGCTGAACACCAGTATTTACATGGAGTGTCTGCCTATCTGACCTCCACAACCCAGTAACTGGGTAACACAATCCCCGTGGTAAGACTGGATGTCAGACTTTCGGGCTTCTGATGACCCGTAACGACTGTCAAAGATCCACAAATGAGAACCGGGACCAACGGCTTAACGTGCTTTCCGTTGCACAGAGGAGTTTCGTTATGTAAAGATGGTCACCCATCCACGGACCAACCCCGGCAAGCGTAGCTTAACAAGATGGATCGGCTCATATGGTTGTTATATTACTTAGTCACGAGCTCCTCTCTCTTCGAGAAAAGAACACAAAAAGTGAACAAATACTTATTTTACGATGAGTGGTTTTTTTTTTAAGTCTAACAAAAACTCGAGATGCGTAATGACAATCCTTTTAAGTCAATGAAAATTGTTACTTGATAAATCAACAGTACAATGTTAACAATATATGCTGTACTCGCTTACATAAGTAGTGAGTGGTCATCGCCGCTTATCCCAGTCGGTCGGTGTAATGGCCGCTCTGCGACAACTATTAGCCGCAATTACAGACTACTGCGTGTGCGCATGCTACGTGAGGCATGAGAGATGAGCGATTTTCTGAGATTAAGTTAAAGTATTTGCTTAAAAATTATTGATCTGTTTTTAATTCCTTGTGTTTATAATATCTTCGATATTTTGGAAACCATTAATTTATTTATTAAGTTACCAGAATTTAAAACAATCTTGTTCTTACAATTTACGGAAGCAAGGAGAAGACGCCGCCAGCGTGCTCATTTTTTTAAATTATTTATTGTTCAATACCTAAACGAGTTTCTTTTTAAACAAATATCTATCTATACAAATATTTAATTAAAATTTAAATACTAGACTAGGAACTAAATTAAGTGACAAACTAACAATAGAAATAAAAACAAAAGGACACTATAGCGTCGAAGTACACATCTACTTCGCTGTCGGAAACGACCAACGACCATATTCATCCCAACATGAAAATCAAAACTCAATAAACCTTTCCAAAACTCGCTATCCGCTCACGCCTTGCATCCCATTATTTGTACCAACAACAAATTGCTGGAATTAACCGTCCGTTGCACTTAACTATTTATTTATAGCTTGTTGCTTGTTGTTGCCGCCGGTGGCCAGCAGCTAATGATTTGACTCAAGCAATCAGGACGCGGCCTTACACCCGATGCGAGAATGATGGAGTAATTTAGAAGAATTTAATAGGGAGAGTAATTAGTTGCTGGGCTATTTTTATTGGTCAAATTGGTTTTGGCTACGAATCCACTATGTAAGGATAATATTATAGGATACGTTGACTTAGCAAGACGTAGGTATGTCTTGCAGCTATATTCATTGTGAAGCTGACTCAAATTAGATGGTCACTAAAATATATTTATTTTGAAAAAGTTAAGTATTAAAATAATTCTTTAATTTAATGGAAGTAGGTACAGAGGCCAGCACATCAAGTTACCACAATATGTCAAATTTCTTTGATAGTATTTCAACTTTATTGCAAAGACATAAGGATCATTTCTAATTGAGAAAATTTGACAGTTAGGGATAGCTTGATGTGCTGGCGTCTGTACACTAAAATACTAAACATTTTTAATGGAATACTTCCTGCATCCAACTGACTCCATGGGATAGTATTGTAATGAACTAAAATATAATAAAGAATACATCGGTTAATACATTTTTGAATAGACAGTTAATAAACAGGTGAAAAATGAACATTTAATGAACATACATTTTACGTCTTAAAATTAAATGAAGCATTTTACGACACCAACTAAAGTTAATTGCTTCTAACACCATTATTAAAACAACACAACTATAATATAAAATTTTCATAATAACTAAGGCAATCCCTATACATATGGAATAGAAAAAAAACAAAGTACGACTTAGATTATTATTATTTTTTATTGTGCCGTCCAAACAGAGCGCGTCGAATCTCTAATGAATACTTTAAAGTTTTAACGATCCTTTTTACTGAATATGGTTATTAAACTTAATATCCGAGTACAACTCTCAAGCTATTAAGCAGTACTTCCGAACTCATCTTCTTAAAGTATTCAAAATAAAATATGAATATAAGGTTATGTCTCACTGCAAGCGAGTTGATTTTCGTAGCAGCGTAGCGGTTCGTAGCACTTTGTTTTGACATAGCATTAAGATGCATTGAACTTTTTTTTTGGAGGTAATTTTTATTTTTTTTATTTTAATTAAATTTTCAGCGGAGGCTGTACCTACAAAAGACGTTTTGTTTTAGTTTTTGATACCAATGTAATGAGATGATTATTCACCAAAAATTATAACACAAAACATGTATACATTTATCACTCGACTTCATATTCTCCGTAATCCCAACACCCTTTGATTTATAGTATAGTGTTATTTTTCTTTTTATTTACTGTTTTATTTGTTTAGTAAATATACTTGTTAACTATCTTTATGAAGCCACTAGCAAGATGGCCATGCCATGGTAATAAGGGTTTTTGCTAAAACCTGCATCGCTCTTACTGTGTGAATTTTTATAGTTCATAACTATAAGTACTACAAAAATATTGTAAGAAAAAATAAATAAAGTTATTTATTACTTACTATACTAACTAATACACTTAGTTCGTATGAGCCCAGAACTATATTTTAAAACAATTCGTTCAAAATCCTTGCTTGATAAAATCGCTCGCAGTCGAACCATCGCTCTAACGAGAGCGTACAAAAATGGAGGCTTATTATCACTTCCCACCTCCTTTCGCTCTTTTAATGACAGCCTCCTCCTCATTAGGCCAAGTTCTTACGTTTATAATAAAAACAAAACACGATAAGAGCCGTAAACCCTTTCTTTTTGATCCTATAATGCAGATTGTACCTGACAATCGCAGATAGGTACATACCAGAAAGATTTTTTAAACGATGAAATCTTAGTATTTTTATTAAGAGAGGTGCTTCACATTCAATAAAAACCGGCCAAGTGCGAGTCGGACTCGCACACCGAGGGTTCCGTACAAACCTGTAGGTATATAAGTAAAAGTTCACCCATCGAGAGAATCGAGTCATAGTTATGGTATTTTTATATTTTGAAAAAATAAACAATTTTTTTTAATTATATGATGTAACTAAAAATTTACGGTTTTCGCAATTTTTCCTTTATCTGCACTGTAAGACGTTACTTTGTACCAAATTTCAAGATTCTAAGTTCACGGGAAGTACCCTGTAGGTTTTGATTCCCGTGCGAGTTTCGAAAATTTGCGGCATAAACAGCTGTATCTTTTGATTGCTTTGGCTTAGAAGTTTGATTTTTTCACAGCTCTAAGGGACAGTAGATTTGAGTATTAGATATAAATTTCAGTTTGATACCTCCACGCGTGCCTGAGAAAAACGGTCTTGACAGACGGACGGACGGACAACAAAGTGATCCTATAAGGGTTCCGTTTTTTCCTTTTGAGGTACGGAACCCTAAAAAATAAAATAATTTATATTTTACTAGCTTCTGCCCGCGGCTTCGCCCGCGTGGATGACGGAAATTGCATGTTTTTATACATATTAACCTTCCTCTTTAATCACTCTATCTATTAAAAAAGAACTGCATCCAAATCCGTCGTGTAGTTTTAAATATAAGCATACATACGTACAGACATGAGGACAGCGGAAGAGACTTTGTCTTATACTATGTAGTGACACAGGATTGGAAATTCCTAGTAGGTATGCAACTCTTACCACTGAGCAGGAGATAATGGTTTCGATTCCCAGCTCGGGCAGTGTTATGTTATGCCCGTTGGATGGCATTAATTATTATGTCAAATAAGTTCAATTTAATAGTAGCTTACAAATCGTTTCAGAGGCACGTCACCAAAAGGTTTATTATGCGAATATATGTAAGCGAAATCTGGTAAAGAATCAATAATTGCAAGGGAATAAAACAAAACATAAATAAGAATCAAAATATACAACGTTTTATTGATAAAACACAACACATTTACATCATATTATAATAACCTATAACATAAATAAAATATCAATGCGTTATCCATTATTCATAAAGGTACGGGTTCACGCAAATCTTTATAATTTTTTATCCAATTTAAAATAGGTTTACCTGCGATTCACTTAATTGTTCGACAACCCCTAAAATTTACCGCCCCCATATACTTTGGGCCCTCCACCAAATTAAAACCCACAATTCACAAACGATGATAAGATCATATTAGTCTCTATTTGAACGGAATAGGGTGCATTATAGTAAAGAAAAATATAAGGGATGGTACCGAATATCTTGGTACAAAAATCTCATACAGTGTGGTGATGCAACAAGTGTAAGAGCGAACAAAAGATGCGATTAGGGGTGATTTATACATTCTTTTATTTTCCACCCCCAAGTTTAGTTCAAGTGATACCGTAACTGAAATTCCCACGCACGGTATCGAGGGGAACGTGATTTTTTCTCTTTTTGACAGTTGAGAAATGTCAGAGACGAAGCATAGTTTTTTGTTGCACATAAATTACAATTGGCTATTTGACACGGTCAAAAATAAAATATGGAATCACATAGAAAAAAGACCAATCGTCTTCCATCACCGTGCAGAAATTAAATAGGTATTATGCGAGAATAAAATATAAAAAAGGGGTTTAATCTTAATAAGTATTCAATTTGATTCCAAAAATCTGTGACGTCACATTTCAATATTTCATAAAAATCACGTACAAATTCCGCGATTTCATAATTCATAAAAAGTAACGTTATTGACTACCCTGTCAAATACCCTATTGAGGTAGCAGTCTTAAATTAAGCTTAATTAAACTAACCTGGTCGTATACAATGATTGGTGTATTATTTACAAATTTATAATAACCAACACTTAAAAAAAAGAGTAATTATTTACAAGCATTATTTTTTATCTTAAGGCACATTGGTTCATTCGGCACTGTCACTCAACAATTGTACAAAGTATAATAGAAAAAGGTATCAATAAGATATTAACGTAGTTAAAACTTAACCAACTATAAACAAAAGCTACTTGTATGACATATAAAATAAACAAACAGTATAAAATATAAAAAAAACTCAACACAACTTAGTGAGCATAAATAATATCACACATTCCAATTAGATTATCAACTTATAAACATTGAATTATTAGTATTTATTCAGACTAACGATACTAATTAAGAATAAATCTAAAATACAATATACATAAAACTAAAAATATATATCTATTATGTACAAGTGGTAAAAAGGAAGAGCTCTTAGGCGTCAAAAAGTTCACCCCATCGCTGTCAGTGGGAAATGTGCCCAAAAGGCTGGCAGTGTTGCCGCTTTAGAATTGAATAAAACCTATTTCAAGATTTTCACAAAAAAAAACAAAATCAGACAACATGTGTCAGTGTATCATGTATTTTCCTTCCATAGGTACTTCTTTTTTATTCGTCATCATTTCACCCAGTCAATCCAACATTTCTTCGTTCTTTCCCTACTTTTTAACCCTTTTCAAAACTGACCACAAGACATTTTCAAATTTCAATGTACACAAATAATTATGACTAGAAATATTTATCAGTCAAATAACAATAAGGAACAGTTTTAATAAGGCGCTCATTGGCACACAGATCTTGTCAAATTACTTTATGAAGTAAAAGTCCTTATGAGCACAAATACAACGATTTTCCCTTCTCAGAGCCGGGTTTTACAGTAATGAATTGAGAAAATTATATTAGAAATTAGATAAAATACAAACTACTTACTTCTTTTCATTAAATCTGTCTAGTAAATAAATTTCTTAGTTTCAGTCTTGGTAATGTTTCACAGTCTGCTATACATTAGTAATAGATTTTTATCTTTTACATATTTGTACTATTAATACTTCATTTTCTTTTATCCATATTTGTAACTAACCAATTTTTCTTTTTACTTGGATACTCCTTATTTGTGGTCTCAAATATACGAATATATGGCTCAACTAAATCATATTTCACAATTCCAAAAACACGAATACAATCTGACCTTACCCTCTAACGCAACAAGTGGAATCACAAACAATTAACAATAGCGTATCGTCATTATGCACCCCACTACACTGTGACGTCACAATCACTTGTCACGCCGCAGGCCACAATGCTTCGCTTTTTAAATCACGCAAAGTATCTTCCCTCTATCTATTCTTTTCATACCATTGTAGAAGTTTTTGCATCTTCAGAACGTGGGAAACTGGACTCGCGTGATGCCCTGAAAAAAGTGACAAATTTATAGGCAGGTAAGTATGGGAGTATGTTTTACTTCATGGTAGATTCGCTACGTAGTTTCGTCACGCTGCGATGATTACGCAAAAGGTAAGAATAGTAGGAAATTATGGGCCTAATTAATTCACCTATTCTTGTTTACGATTTAAAGATGTATAATTAACGAGCAATAAAACCTATTCAAGTCATTTATAAGAATCTAACTCATTCTAATTTGCATCGTAAATCGTGCAATCAAATCGTCTAAAGCAATCTTTTGATGGCAATCATTATAATGATAACTTCAACCCCTAACAAATCTCCTAATCATCTCAAAATGTTCCTAATAGTCATTTAATTATAGAGCTGGTCGAGTTCCACTGACCCCTTTTACACTTGTTTACATCTTCATCCCCTCAAACCCCGCACAAACGCGCTGAGCCATCAAGATGGTATGTTTAATTCCAATACCCCATACGATTTATTATAACAAAGCAGAACGGGAACGATCGGCCGCTTGCCATCTGTCGTCGTTCCGAATCTCGAATCGCCGAAAAAAACTCAATGTGCGAGCAACCCTGGGAACCTAGGAACGAGGAGCATTCCCACGAACAACCCCTCAATTTTCAATAACCAAATTAGCCTTTGCGTTACCCTATTTCGGATATGAGGGAGTCGTGAATCTATTCATATCGATAAAAAATATCGCACGTCTCGCTCGCGACCCCTGTAAATGCATATGTTTGTCCTGTTCGAATGCACGTGTTCAAAGATCGTATATTTAAACTGCGAGCGTGTGTGTGCGAGAGCCTTCGGATCGTAGCACCTGCCGGCGCGCGCGCACCCCATTGGCTGAGCAACCACTATCACCGCTACACTGATTTCTTTTAAACTTAATTTTTTTGTAATACTCTCTTCGGACATGTTAAGAAAAAATCCTACATGTTTGGACCGGTATGAGCCGAATATTTTGTGTGTAGGTGGCATCCTACTTCAATAATTCTTTTTGTAAACAAAATGCTAATGAACTTTGACTTGGATGACTCAAATTCCGGATCTAAGATAGGGTTACGTGTAAGAATTACAAATGGAAACACTTGAATTTATTGCACCCTATTCTTGTGGGCGATGATGTTATCATGATATAGACAGGGCTTAATGTTAGGATAAACAAAAACGCATCGATTAATAACTGAGGTTACCCTAAATCGTAGCGTTATTAGGGTCTCGTGACGTACGCGTGAGTAGCGCGTGAACTGGCCGCGCGAGGGTCCGTCCCCTCTGACTTAGTGACCTCGGTAAAGGGATAACAATCGCATTGTCGCGGGCCGCTGGGGCCACAGGGGCCGGGGGGCAATCAACATGTGTTGTGTTTGCCCACACTTGGGCGTGTGGACGGCACGTGACTGATTTTCCCATGAAACCCCTTCACACACTTGTTTGATATGATAATAAGAATCAAATAGACACATGTGAAAATTACCGACAAGTGCTCGATCAGAAACTCATAGATGTAATACAAACACGGTAAAGATACCACTGCAACGATAATGGTAAAATTGTCGTAGCTTCTTAATTATCTAAGACGTACTTTAGTTAGACTTAACTTACTCCAATAGCATTATAAACTACATACAATCTCTTCATAGTAGTCTTTTTACAATAAATATAAGCTGGCAGTAATTTACTCATCCCCAAAAATATGACGTCCAAAAAACTTGTCTCAACTCTACCAAAATTATGAAGACCTGTCACGAAATATGAAATGCATATCGGGGTATCGAATAAACCACTTGACTCACCCACACATACAAAGGGGCGCTTTTCACGTACGCGAGGCCTTTTGTGCCGGGGGCGCGCCGCGCACTATAAAAGGCCGACCGACCCAACCAGCCCCACATTCCCGCCTGTGATCTCACTAGCGACACACGCTCTCTACTACTACTATTTTTCTATCAAATCTTTCAACATGTCTTACTACGCCAACAACGAGTACATCATCGCGACAAACAACTCGATCAACGAGAACAGATACAACAGTGAAAAGATGAAGAACAGCGGCATCAAGGCGCTGCTGAGGCCTTTGATGAAGCTGATCAAGAAGTCAACGAAGCGCGCTCCCGCCAAAACTTGCGACACGTGCTTTGAGGAGGAGCAGAACTCGAGCAACGAGATGCTGGAGCGCAAGATTTGCGAGGAAATGGAGGCGTGCCCGTCTGGTGCCGCCTTCCTCGTGTACAACGAGAACGACACGTGCGACCTTGTGCCAGTGACCCCTGACAACTTCTACGTACCTGTGCACTTCGCCCGGACAGACGCCGGCACCTTCTTCTGGACCACCGTCTCCAAAACTGAGGCTGACTTCGCAGCGGCGCACTGCTACACCGAGTGCCAGACCGCCGAGCAGCAGTACCCCGTCCTGCAGGACCGCTGGGTGCAAGCCTAAACTGAAACTCAACACTTGACAACAATCAGTGTCTTCCGTGAAACCAGTGCCTCCGTTGGTTTCCTCAACCGTCTGTGATGTTAGCTTTAACTTAGTTCAAGGTGCCATATAGGGATAAGTTAAGATAGGCCTGCTCAATACTCGTGATAACTCCTCGAAAGCTTTAATTGTAATTTCGATAGTGTTGTGATATTTTTGTAATTATTTTGTATTGTATAAATTAATGTTAGGAAATTAGTGAGCTTTAGTATTGTGATCTTCCTTATCGAGCTTTAATTGTTTTAGGGATTATTTATTGACCTTTACTCGTGTTATATGATAATATACGAATTGAAATGAATTTGCTATCTTTTACTACGACTACAACCCAAAACCTTACACTACACAACAAAACAAACACAAAAACACACACAAGACATTATACAGTAGCGAAGTAAAACCGCAAGGTTCAGTACTAATAAGACGAGACAGAATCGATAAAACCTACTTGGAGCCTTTGAGCTTTCTTGGTTTGTATTTCGAACCAAAAAGTGGTCGGACGAGGTCGGCGCGGGCGACGGCGCGAGCCACCACTCTTGCCTGGCCATACTTGGAGAGCAACATTTTGAGCGCATGCGCACGTGCAGGCCCGAGGCAAAGCTACCGGACTTTTAATGGTCACTTTTTATTTAAGACGCCGACTTAACTCTCTTGTTTTGAACTGTTATTTATTTTATACAATTAGGCACGTACTGTGTGTGTTACGTAAATGCTGGTCATAAAATTAATGGCTCTAGTCCGGAAACATATTTATGCTAATAGTTATGTTGGGAGATAAATGATTTGATTATGATATTTGTAGGTCTAGGATTAATAGATCAGCGTTTATCATTTTTGCAAGTTTCTATAACAACCTTGCGATATTAACATTTGAAAGAATTATGAAATGAGTATTTGACATGCATTTTAACGAGGTAAAAAAAAATAATCTAATAAGTCTATATTTTTGTGTAAAGTAAATAATTAAAAACAAAAATTAACTAAAAATGAATCAACTCAAAAATTTCAAAAACAAAATCCTTTTATCTATGTACCATTTGCAAACATAAACGATCAAGCCAAAGCAAGACACGTTTCGATACAGGCTCAGTAATAAACACCCACATAGCACATGCAATAAACATCGCATCAACATAACCACTTTCATTATTCATGTAAAAACCTTCAATTTAAAACCAGCACCTTACATAGTAGTCAAGACGTTAATAACATACTCTCCAAGCAAAACCACGTATAAGCATCTCTTCGAGAAAAAAGGTTAAGATATAAAAAGGTATAGTTAAACGTCACCCTACCCTGGAAACAAGTTACAACCTGTTTCAAAAATCGAACCTCAGACAAGTTCGAACAAGTCGTATAAAAGTAAAAAATTGCACTATTTAAATTCAGAACGCATTGTGCAATCAATAGACGCAAAGAAAGAAGATGAACAATTGGTTGATCACAATGAGTAGAAATTTTATTTATGCATAAAGCACGTGCATCTTTGAAAGCACTACGAATATATGCATTTACTATGGAGTCCATTCATTTATTGTTAGTTAACTTTGCCATTGTTAGTAGGGTAAAAGAAAAGTGTGATAAAAGATCCGACAATGCAGATCCAAAAGATCACGTGCACGAAAGTCAAACTTGAAGCATATTCAAAGTTACTCGAGAAAATTAAAGTTCCATCAACGTGAAAAGCTATTCTTTAAAAGATAATCTTTCCACATGCTATTAGAAACAAAACGTGTTACTAAATTTCATGGCACAAAACGTATGGTCGTTGCACAAAACATTTTAACCTACACCATGATGAAAATGAAGATTTAAATCATGCAAATTATCTAACAAAACCAAAGATACTAGAGAATTTATTAGACATGCAGATTAATAGGTGTTAAAATAACAATTAAAAAACATTTTGGAAACATCTAAATAACTTAAGTAAATGTTGCATAAAGATAACTACATCCAGCTGAAAGTATCAGTCTCAAACAATGTTAATATTCATAATAGTTAACTACAATCTACTTACAACATGCAAATGAAAATTCCTGAAAAAATCATAGTAGGTGGCATACATGCAAAACACTAATTTATTCATTTCGTATTCAAGGAAACCACGTTATCATTTGTTTTCGATTTCTTACATAATTGCAATAAATAAAAATCAGTTATCCATGCTGTTATTGCTAGTATCAAAACAAGTTAATGAGAATCAAACGTATGAATAAATCATATTATTGTTAGTAACTGTTATTCACGCTCAAGAAAAGATTAGTAGTTTTTGTGCATTCTCTTTTTACTAACATTCGACAACAAAAACAAACTTTGCACAAAAAGTCTCCAAACTTTAGACACATAAATGTTTTTATGCAAAACTTGTTTGAAATCAGCATTTTCCGAAGCATCCAGGTTTATATTTTCGATGACTTAAATAGGAAATATATAGAGATGATGACATACGGAATTGCGACCCGCCGCCAATACCGTTGGAAACCCGTTCACTTCCCGGGATAACCCTAAACGGTTATTGGGAAAGTTTACGTTCGATAACATGCAAAACCGCAGTTGCGTTGAGCTTGGAAAATTGTAGACAAGATAAAAACCATTGCAAAAACTCTTTTCGTTTCTCAAAACAAAACAACGCCTGCAAAGATAAACATAATAAAATCATTAACGTCTCAGCATGCCTTTACTACGCATGAAGACAAGTTGCAACTTGGTAATTAAAAGATCTTTTCATCTCTTAAAGCCCGTTGAGTACCAATAACAACCCAACTGTAATAATTTGCATCTCGAACTTTGCATAATTCTGTTCACGTCGCGTCGCGCTAAACGACTCAAACCAGATATGCTAATTGCTACTATTGATTAAAAAGTGCCCAGCGTGAGGTACCGCTAGACCACTCGTCATAATTACCAGAACAGACCACTACAAGTTCTATAATACGCGGGTAGAGATAGTGGAGTGGTCCGGTGTAATAATACCATACGCAGCGCTCGAGCGACGGATCCGTGAGAAATTTCGGCAGATGTACAATTCCTTGACGCGGTACGACGAGTGAACGCTTATCTTTTTTTTTCTTTTTCCAGTTTAATAATACGGCGTTCTGTATCGACGTTTCGAGGCTCGTTCGTGAGTCATCGACGTATTGTTACCTCATGCACGTGTTCGATGCGTCGGACGCTCGGGTTAGAAAGGATTTTTTGCAACCCTTATTTCGAATTCCGCAACTCTTGCAAAATTTGGGTTAAGTTTTTTTTTCGTTCTAATTTCGAATGCGGAATTTTTCTTGTACACGTGCATGACCATTGTTACTTTTAGAAGAAATTGGCAATTTCTTATATACACACGTGCAGAGATTTAGGATTTAAAGAAAGGGTAATTCTGTAATTGAATCGGGCTGGATGGCGGGGTCCGTAATTATTATGATCTATAGCTAATTGAAGATTGTGCTTGGCGGGAGAGTTAATTAGATTTCAATTACAATTAAATTGCGGTTTGGGTGCTGCCGATGCATAAAGGCGATAAAGGCAATTAGAATGGCTTATATACCAAATCACGGGAATCTGGATATTACGGGAGTGGTTTCTGGTTCTTATTTTGATCGATACCAAAATGTTACATAGACAAGATATTGGATTAATATTGGTTGATATGCTTACAAGATTAGGCATTAAATTACACCGTTAGCTTACTACATTAATACCGTATTTTTTATTTAATTACCTATGAAAAAGCCATAAGAAAATGCGTAGTCAGAAAAATACATGCAATAATTGAAAAAAAGTACCGCAAAGGCAACACTACCATACAGCCTGGACTACTTTACACAGTCAAGTCACATGATTAAGCGCAGAACATAAACGTGGAACACCTAACACCTGTGTAACTGAGCCGGGTCTACACCGGCGGTGATATCATCCAGTTGCTGTTTGTTCAGATGATAGCACACACTGATCGCGTCAACAACTACTTGCGTCAATGATGAGCTGGCTCGAGCTTAATTAAGGCAATGTTTTATTAAGGCTGTCATTCATTAAGATTATACGCCCTATTTGAGATTAACTCAGGTAGCACACATAGGTAAATAAAATCTAACTGGCTCTTACACTTCTCCTCCGTTGATAAGAAATTTAGGCGTGCAGGCAGTTAATAAAAAGTTAGTTTATTCACTACTTAAAAAAAAACATGACCATAATCCCAAAAATAAATAAAACTCCATTTACAAATGTCTCAATCAAGGGTCGTGATACAGAGCCATGCATGCAGTGACTGTTTATATTTTAAGGCAAAGGCAACACGCAATAGAGCTTACTGTGCGTCATCACGCATGGTTTAATTAAAGAGAATCTTTTGTAAAGCCCTCTTCTTGTTAAGGACTATTGCGTTGATGATGACAAATGTTGACCTCTAACCTTTTAAGCGAGAAAAGTACTATTTGATAGGATACAAGTCCAGTTTACACTTTTAAAGTAATGTTAGAGAATTACATGTTGCGTTATACATTTGTACACTAAATACAATCAACAAAAAAAATCTTGGACAATTAAGTACCCAAAACATAATACTGACACAATACATTCACATTGACATTCAATCTAACCAAAAAATAAATATTTGATAATTTACTAGTGGCTAAAAACTTTTTAAGCAATTAGAAATATTGCAAATAACAACGTTTTTAGGTGATAGGTGATTTGTAAGTATAATTAAATTAATTAACGCAACTTATTCGCCTTAACAGTAGCAAACAGTGAGTCATTGAAGCCGCACTTGCTAACGACACACGCCATTCATTGCACAACTGATACAATTCATTATTTATCTGCTCGTCTTCAAATAATTTACTCAGTGCGTTGTACACATACGTACTTACATTACTATGTATGTGACTCATCAAGTGATCCGCCTTTTAATTAGGAGTTTAGGTTGGGTGTTAGCAAGACCACCACGGAGCTGAAATCTGTAATAGGGATTGAGTAAGTGTGATGATCAAACAAACATCGTTCTTCGAGTTAATCGTCAGCTGTGCTGCTGGTAGCTGTGGGTGGCACCACTTCTTCTTTCCAGCTAAAGCACTAGGAAGTGGTGAAGGGCCGACGTTTTGGTGGACTGTCTTATGTACCTAATCTTGATGTTTTAAAAATACATTCTCAGCCTAATTTGAATCATTAATGACTCCAACTCAAACTCAAAGCATTCAAATAAACCAATTACACTCAATTTTGAATTGTCAAGGGGTTGGTCAGTCAGAAATATGAAGCTAGTTGCCCACTCCAAAGCAGTAATGTCTTCTGATTTATGATTAATTTATTATCATCTGATTATAATGCTTTCAAGTTTATTCCAATGAGTCTACAGTTAGACAAAGCTGATATAAATGGAACTTTAATGGCAATTTGTAAATTTAAAATGATTAATTCTCTCCAACGGCATTATGGTTTCGTACTTTTCTCACTCTTTCTATACACATTTTAGAGTAACATAATGTGTAAGTATAGCGGAATGCTAAAAGTATCTAATCAATAGTTCGATGATAGTTTGTTGGTTTAATGTGCATGTGAGCAAATAAATAAAAAACAGTTTGGTTCTAGACATCTACTAAATAAAAATTAATAAGTAGTTTTTTTCAACACCTAAAGTTGATTGGAAATTCTGACCAGTTTGCATCATGCATCAGTTGGGACAGATTTTTGAAACACTAGCTAGGTATCTTATACGTATTTAAATAATATCTTATTCTAGAACTACGTCTTGCTGTCCCTAAAAGCACTAACTTCAACACCGTTAATTAAAACAAAACACAACACTTTTCGACTTTAGCACATTTGAACACTACCACTCACATCACGATATATTTCACAACACTAAACCGTCAACTTTTTTAGAAGCACTATATTCACATCACTAAACTCCTAAATCAGATCACAGCCACAAGGTACCGTTACTTCCTGGTCGATGACACTCAAATAACTGAACATGAAATTGTTACGTACGTTTATATACAGGAATCACCCTCCAATATTGCAATATTTCCCACGGAATGAATGCACTCTGACCTGAAGACATTGTCTGCGAATCTATTGTCTTGCAAATACTTCCGAATTCCGACACCCCTGTCTGGATTGAAAGGGAATCTGGCCGGTTTAGTGCAGCGGCGGTCCGGTAGATGGCTCTGATTTGAGGACGCTAAACCTCTATGGTAACACTACGCAAGTTTCCTTAATATTTATTTGAACTTGGGAAAAGGCACTAAATATTCGAATCTGTTAAAAATTAAAATTGCATGAATTAATCTAACATCGTTTCACAACTTATTGTGACAAAATTGTCGCAGTCAGTAACGTTCAACGTTTAACTTTGTCAAAATTATCATTTTAATTTAAACCCTTTTTAATAATTTAATTACAAATATGTATAAACGTGACTAACAAAAATTCGGGCCGTAGAACATTTCCATAAACCAACAAAAAAAGTACATACACAGAAAACACATGTGTGTGCACATCAAAAACAAATTAAAGTCACACCTAGGTAAAGTACAAACAGCTCGATAAAATTATGATATCATGAGTAGAGTATGTGTAAGTACAACAACAAGAGCGGCGCGACCCGCGCTGCGCACGCGCTGGCATTTACTTAACAATTAGTGTAACAATGCCCTAATAGTGTATTGTTTCGTTGTTGCCATACAACGTGATCTATCACGGTATTGTACTGAATCAAATTGTAGTTAAAGTATGATTGATGTTGTTCTCGTATCATATTGGTTTTGATTTTGATTGAACGTTTTATTTATTGGTCCTAAATATTAAATAAATTTCATTTCTAACTACTTATAGCAATACAGCTAACTACCAGAAACAAAACAAAAAACGATTTTTTTAACCAATCTTTTTTATTTATATACGTTAAAGTCCTTCCTTACACGTAACAACTTGTGAAGTTGAGCTGCGTAACTACAACACAAATTGCAACCCTAATTACTACATTAGGCTGCCCACTGTCCACGCTCTAATAGTTATCAAACAGTACTTACAACAAATAGAACATCCACAGTAATTCAATAATTTTGTTAATTGGCAATCATGACACGGTTTCACATGGCAATGTATGTAGACGCCCGGTGTTCAACCGAGCTCGACCCGTGGGAACAACGACAGTTGCGCGCGCTACCACCTGCCCCCCGCCTTAAAAAACATACTATTCCGAAATTCAAATTCGGAATCGCTCGACCTTGGTGTTTTGAACTTCTTTTTTTATTTTATTTTTTTGTAATGTGCTTTGTAATTTGATTTTAGAGTTTGAGTTTGGTTGATTATGTCTATGGGTGATTGAAAAACAATACCTGTGCAAAGATTAAATTAAAAAAAAATACTTTTTCTGAAGCGGATTACTTTCATGGAAATTGCTGAATTTATTAATTTGTTACTACTCTATTCTGTACGGCAGTCAAATTTTTTATTTACTCCCAATATACTTCTAGATAGCGATGCGTTCGTCAAAAAAGAAAACAATAATCGGTAGATAAAAGTACAGTTACATATCCGCAATTTCTAATTACCGGCCTGACAACCTACCAATCTCATCATCAAAAGCAACAAACAGCCTTATCAACTGAAAAAAAACCGGCAAGCAACGTCGCATTATACCGGTTTCTTATCTCTATTTACGGGAGAGCATCATCCTATAGATCCGCTAAGTCCGAGTGAGTTTTTTGTGCACGCGTCACCGTTGATCACGCGTAAGTGCAGCCAGCGCGCGCGCCATATGTCGCGTGGATCGTGGGAACGGATCCTCGCGTAAAACGCAATGTGTGCTAGAGACTCAACTGTCGTCACCCGGCGTCGACCCACGCGTTCCAAACACGAATTTGAAAACAGGGCCATAGAGCTCCATTTTCGAATGTGTTTGGATTTCTTTCTTGAGGACCCCTTCATGCCAAAATAAACTTTAGCGGTAGGAAGCTTCAATTTAAATTTGAATGGATTTGGTTAACTGATGTAAGAAACTTTTTATGCACATGCCCCTTATTGATTGAATGTGTATTATGATTACTCACAGGGCAACTACGCGTGAAAACATTATTTTGATAATGAAGTGTTCGTTTTTTAATTACAACATTTATCTAGTACATTGCTTTTTATCCTTTTACTAGGATAATGGGAACGTTCTTTTTTTGAACAAGTTTTCCTGGGAAACGAACTCTACAATCAACTTTTCAACCATAAAACAATTAATTCGCATATCCATGCTTTATACAAGATATTCTAGTACTCGAATAAAAATAATTAACAGAAAAAACCCGTATAATACCGTTCCTATTCGCTTGTCATACAAAATATCGCCATAATAATAGAGAAAAAAAAAAGATCCAGGGGAAGACGCGCGCAACTGGCGCGAGCGATCGTGGGAACGCGACCATTTTCAAATATAGAACGCCTTAGAAAAGGTGCAATTCCTTTTTTGTTCGAGTTTTTATATTAATAGTGGTCTTGCAACGCGAATGTATTTGAAATTGGAACCCGTATGTTTAGGGGTATTTAGAATGTGTTTAAACAAAAAAAGTCGCATATTTTGATTGATTTCGGCATTACTGATGACATGAAAATCGCATGAGGTATTTTACGGAAACAAATTGTATTTATCAGAAGTGAATAACTTCTACACATTTTCAGTAAAGTTTCAAAATCTACCAAAAGTCATGTACTATTTCTTTAAGTTTTGAAAATATGTTTTTCCATTTTCCGTACATTTTCTGCGTCTCTCGGAAAACCTTACTTTTTTTTACATCTTTGACAAGCTACCGTCAATGTGGCCCAACAAAAAGTATCCAATAAGATTCCCAAGCAGTATGACGTCAATCAATTCGCTTTCAAACGAGTCCACACTTAACCCTAGAAATGGCGCGCATCTGTCGGCACAATAGCGTACCCCCACATTATGCCGGCACGTATTTTTTCTTGACCTCGATCGGCCTTTATGCCCAAGGGGCGAACCGTGGGAACGATCTTGCACAATCCCTTTCCTTGGCCATATGCGACAGAAAAAAGTGCAATTATTTATTCCCCCTCGAAGAAAAGGGGAGTTGTGAGAACGTGACCTAACAATGCGCTTCCTGGCTTACGATACATTCTGTTCATAAAAAGGACATGTGATTCTAGTTCTTAATACTTAACACAAACGTGCCAAGTTGCGATAACACACGTACACATTTTGATGTTTTACAAATAGTCTCAAATAGTTACTTTGGAATCGATTTTTGACCGAATATCTACTCTATATCTTGAGCGATTCAGATCGATTTTCGTTGTACAAAATGTATTCTTACGTTGTTTTCTCCATAATTTATGGATGGTTTCTTCAGTATGGAGTAATGTAAGCTGTGTGTACACTGAATAGCATTACGCGTGACCTTTAGATAGTCGATTGTATGAAAATGATAATCGATCTCGCTCCGTTAGTTATTTGATTCTTTTGTGATTTTCTCGCGCACACGCGTAGGAAGCGTAGGTATTGTTGTTATTTTCTCATCGGCTTCTGTGCGTTGGTTTTTTTTATTTTATGTTTTTAAATTATTGTTAGTAGGAAGAAAGTAGCGATGTAAAATTATGGAAGAGTGGGTTCGTACGTTAATTAAAGTGTGATTGTGGCGGTGATAGGGCGTGTGGGACACGTAGATAAGGGTACCGTATTGTGGCCACGGAGAAAGGTGACGCTATCGTAGGACGCTATTAGCACAGTATAGTAATGAGTACTACCAGCTACTTATAAGGACATGAACCGTTGGCTAATCTTAACAAATGAACGTCTCCTCTTACGTTCTAGGATTTATCAGATTATTTCTCTTAAGGGCGTTGTAGCAAGAAAAAGTGGATTCTTTAGTTCGTATTGCATCAATTAGTACTTACGATGAAAAGAACTGTAAATGAAAATAATACCTGCGTGTAACTGTTCCACTGCTAGGTAAAGCCTTTTGTCATACAGAAAAAATACGAGCGTGTGTTGGCGAAACAACTATTTGATATTTATTTCCTACCATTTAAGTTTGTAGACAACTAATCCCACCAAAAACTGATAAAGTAATATTTATTTGAGCACTTTACAGAAACAATTCAAGTAACACATACCAAGATAATCGAAGTTGAAAGACAAAACATATTTGCAAGAAAACAATGTTGCATGAAATTAACGTACTTTGCATTGCTTCCGCTGATAGCGGCGCCTGCGACGACACACGCGCTTCGAGGTTGTAAAGGACAAGGTTCTAGCGAAATGCAATTGTGACTGTACCTCAAACATTGACATGAAAAATCAGACATAACAAAGAAAATGGCAGTTGAAGAGAAACTTACATTGAGAGATGATAATGATCTAAGGTGATTGGATTCTTTCCAATCACCTTAGATCATGAAAATGGCAAACAATATCAACATCATCATCATTCTCCTGCCCTTAACAATTTATTTGGGGTCGGCGCAACATGTCTTTTTCTTCCATACTTCTCTATTAGTCATCATCTCGGTACTCACTCCCTTCCTAGCCAAATCATCTTTCATCCACCATCCATCTATAGTTTCTTTGGTCTCCCTCTACTTGTATAGCCATCCACATTCATATTGGCAAACAATATATCGTAAAATAATTTAAGCAATCATCCAAATTCTAGAAAAAGGCACGTTGCTTATAAACTTGTCAATAATGAAGGAATATGTTATCTTACTTTTAATTAATAGGTAGGTATGTGAAATTTTAGATGGATGTGTGTGTGGATTTATGTTTGTTACTCAATCACGCGCGAACGGCTGAACAGATTTAGTTTAGAACCTGGATAAAACATAGGGTACGTTTTATCTCAGTAGTACTTTCCTGTGGGCTAATTTCCGACATCCAAGCAGGCAAAGCCGCTGGCAGAAGCTAGTAGACTTGCAAAAAAAAATGAGGAAATTATGAAAACTACAACATTACGTCAAGCTCCTTAAAATAAGCGGGATTGTCCGAAAGGGTTACCGCTACCCCGGAACATAAAGGGCTAAGGAAGGCACATGGATGGGTTTTAGACAGTGAAAGTCTGACACTCCCTTCCGCTCCACCCAGAGCGGGAGAAGTCACTGGAAGATTTCCCACCTTAAAAAAAAGCTCTTTAAAAGGTTAGGTGCATTCACAGCGTCTTACATAAAAGTGTCTACAATGCAATTTAAGACATCCGTGTCTGAATTAACTTAATGATATTCCATGAAATAGCTGGCATGTGTTGCAGTATTCATGACGTACAGCAGAGTCGCACGCGCACGTTGAGGTCAAACAGCACGAGCGCACTATGTATGTGTGCATGTAGAACTTGGGTGATTGCTATCTCCTTTACATAATCGTGGCACTTAAACTACAGTTACTAACATAAAATCATGGGTACGTATTATCCACAAACGGGGTAAGGGATAAGAAAAATATAATTAGAACATCAAAAGACACTCGTCGAAAAAGATTTTCTTTTATTTTCCATGTGAATTTTTAACCATAAAAATCGTGCGTGATTTTTTTTATCACATTTGGCACGAACGGTTAGCATTCTAATCCTTAACGCCATATCTTTTCTTGACTCCATTATGAATAAAGATACATAAATATATTCTGCCTAGCCTTTTCCCAACTATGTTAGTGTCGGCTTCCAATCTAACCGGATGCAGCTGAATACCAGTATTTTACATGGAGCGACTGCCTATCTGACCTCCACAACCCAGTCAGTAACTGGGTAATACGATACCCCTTGGTAAGACTGGCTGTCAGACTTTCAGGCTTCTGACTACCCGTAACGACTGTCAAAGATCCACAAATGACAGCCGGGACCAACGGCTTAACGTGCTTTCCGAGGCACGAAGGAGTCTCGATATGTAAAGATGGTCACCCATCCAAGGACCAACCCCGGCAAGCGCAGCTTAACCTGATGAATTGATCCATGCGGCTGTTATAACTTAGCCACATGAATAAAGATACAATTCTATAAAATACCACAATCATTAATCCACTGCCCAGCTATCCCACCTTTTTCTTAACAGATCTGCACTCCATAACTCTCCATATATGAGTTATGATATTCCATGAAATAAGGCTCGCCTCTCTGTTTATGGCAGCCGAGTGTCATGCGCGGCGCTTGCGCACACGAGCGTCTCCGGTCGCAGGGTCGCAGGCGAACAATGTCACGAGTCACAAGAACACACGCGACCCGCGCATTGCACGGGTTGACTTTTAGCTTTGTTGCGGTACTTATGTGGTTTACTGCATAGTTCTGCGCTATTGGAAAAGTTGAGTTTAGTATTGTTGATGTTTTTGATTAACTTATATGTACTACGTTAATACGCAGTTTCTATTGTAGTTAAGTATCATTCATTAGTATTAATATGTATGTGTGTGTAACCACCAGATAGACTCAAGAGGGTGAAGGAGCTCGTGGCTAAGTACTAACAGCCGCATAGGTCGATACTTCAGGTTAAGCTACGCTTGCCGGGGTTGGCCGTGGATGGGTGACCATCTTTACATACCGAGACTCCTCCGTGCCTTTGAAGCACGTTAAGCCGTTGGTCCCGGCTGCCATTTGTGCATCTTTGACACTCGTTACGGGTCGTCAGAAGCCAGAAAATCTGACAGCCAGTCTTACCACGGGGTATCGTATTGCCCAGTTACTGGGTTGTGGAGGTCAGATAGGCAGGCGCTCCTTGTAAAATACTGGTATTCAGCTGCATCCGGTTAGACTGGAAACCGACCACAACATAGTTGGGAAAAGGCTAGGCAGATGATGAGACTCAAGAGGGTGAAGGAGAACGAGAGACTGCTGGCTGAAGCTAAGGCTGCAGGCAAGGTTGCCAACCTGAAGAGACAACCTGCTGGACCTAAACCTGCTCATATTGTCAGTGGTTACACACACATATATACTAATACAAATGATACTTAACTTACATACACTATACTTTATTTAAAAATGAGGTTTTTGACCAATTTTTGATGTTTAGGATTTGTTTTGAGCCAGTTCCAATTAAGCGTTGTTACAAACTATCCTTTATGAACAAACTTGTTTCCGTACAACAAAATAATTGTTGTGGAGGAAGTGATAAATCACCCGTATAGTCTGGTTACATAAATCACCAAATAGAGATAAGTAAATTAGACCTAATTTCGTGATAATCTATGGTTCAGTTTGCATTTACGTCAAGTGGTGTATATTGTTACTTCTCAGAAATACCAGATTCCGAAACAGCACCCTGAACAATAAAATTAAAAAAATAACCTCCCATAAAAGGTATTTCCGACAACAAACAAAACCGTCAGTTTAAACCGCCAAAGTCTCTAGTAATGGCCTTCCGTGTTTAAAAGCGGCTCTTGTTAAACCTGCCAATTTGTTTAAGGAAGCCGTGGTCACTTGAAACTAACAGCACAAGAAATGAACCCATAAAAGGAGAAACTGGTGCTCTCAGATAAGCATGGCAACATTGGTAACAAAACACGAGAAAGTTGGGAACAACGGCACTAGCACTGGACTACATAAGCTAACAACGGTTTTCTATACCTGCCGCTATGCTTGCTACTATACTGGCTACTGGGATTTCTCCTCCGCCCACACTTGACAAGCCTCTAAATTTGCACAATTACCTCGATTAATTATTGTTTGAAATGCTGACAGGTAGCCTGATAATCTAGACTGGGACAACATGGCTCCTTGTTGCGCAACCTGATCACCTTTCTGTGCGTTCTGATCTAAGATTGCATATAATTTTGGTTCTCATGTCCTTTCACTTTCATGCGTGTCTCTATGATTAGCTGCCCTGACGGTTTGAAGTGTTGATTGTCTAACCAGAGCACATTTAACAATGGCCGCTATTGACTTTCTTTGCAGTACTGTTACTTCGCCATTACATTTTCGCTTAAAAGTCATTCTAGACCAGTGAACTTTCAGTCGAGGAGTGGCATTTTCTCCACTTTCATTGCTCTAAACTCTTCAAATAGCATTTTGCAATTGGAACGTGCTGTGCGGGCACTTTATTTCATTGGCACGAGTGTCCGGAGTCGAATCACGCGCAGCGGGCGGGGAGGCGCGCGGGGGGCGCGTCTGGCTCGAGCCCGACCGTGGGAACGATCTGCCTTTAACGTGTCGCACGTGCTCGAGACGCTACTACCGCAGCCGCGAGAAGAAACGAGACGCACAGCGCACCGCCTACGAACAAGACAAGGACGCTGCAAGAATCTACATTCAAATGAAAGCAAAAAAAATAATACGACAATAAAATAACGAGAACCAACAATAATTTCTGAGCGTTCGAAATTCAAAGCGTGAAAGGGACAGAGGCGAGTATTATTTATTCGAAAGTAAGAACAAAATTGTAATGGAGACGTTGATTTATCTGCGAGGTGTTGCCGGCCAGACTCGTCGCTACTGTATTTAAGAGCCGTTTGTTATTTTGCAATTGCGGCCGACTCGAGAGGCATGATTACAATGAAATAAATTGGTGGCGAGTCGCTTATTAGCTGTCTGTTAGTGTGATAACTTGCGGCTATTTTAAAACGGTCGTTATAGAGAGAATTATTGAATAATAGCAGCCTTTTTTGCTTGATTTAACATGACGTAAACAAGTAGGGCTATAAAAAATACCTCCTTGTTCGACCTTTGGCACGCCATGTGTTTTAGCATGTGGCGTGAATCTCGGCGAAAAGTATCGGCTAGCCGAGGTCGGGTTACAGGCCAAACGGCCACATTTGGCGGCCACACTGACTCTGGGGCTGGCCAAATGCTGTAAAAACTCAGTCATTGAGGTCCGTCGCTCATTGAGCCGTGAAGCCCCTCCTGGAAATCGTGACCTTACCAGATTTATGAGTAGTTAAAGGAAACATTTGGCATGACATGACATGACGATTAAATTCCGGGTGACAACGACGTAACGTAACGTAGTAGAAATGGGTTATTATAAACTCGCTATAATGAAAATTTGCCACAAGTAAAAATTATAGTAAACTCGCTACAGTCTTATCTGTCTCACGAAAACTTGCCACAGCTTTTAAAGTACCGATAGCAAACGAAGTAGTAGTGTTTAATGGCCATGGCCACATGGCCCATGGATCATGATTTTGATACAGTTTTCTTCATTTTCTTTATTCGGAAACTACATTACTTTTACTAAACAGTAATGTTGAACGAATATCGTTTTACTGTCGGGACATCCAAAACAAGTTTGACCTACCTTTGACGAGTTTACTATACCTGTTGTGAATTATTTTGTTACTGTGGCAAGTTTATTATAATTTTATTTACTTGTGGCAAATTTTCATTATGGCGAGTTTACAATGACCCGTAGAAATCATCTAGTTATACATAGGTATTGTGTATTGTTATAGATGATTTCTACTATTGTCGTTATATTAAAACCATATAAGAGATAAATAAGCAATAGGGTATTGTATACAACCAGCCATATTACTAGAACTAAGTGATACTATTTTTATGTTTTTCGTCAATTGATGACTTCTCGCTTTAGGTGAAACGGAAGGGAATGTCAGACTGACTAAAACTCATCCATGTTCCATCCTTGGCTATGCCAATCCCGCTGACGAAGTAATACTACTGACCACAAAATCACTACCACAAAAGAAAACCTACACGAACCTTAAGTTCTAAAGCAAACCAAAGCATGCTAAGAACAAAACCACCCTCGAAGTAAACAAAGTATAAAGTGACGTAACATAAGAAGATGTTTTTGTTAAAATCAGTGAAACACGAGCGCCTCATCCGGTCGCCACCCCGATTTAATAGACTGACCTACACGGTTGACAATCTCTGCCGTACAAAAACTGACCACACACCACACATGCAATTTTAAACCTTGCCCGAATAAAGCTAGAGTTGGAATTTGAACAGTGAACTTGGACTTTGAAGAGAGTATTACAAAAATCGAAGGATGAGCAATTTTTATTGTTAATTCAACTATAACATTCAATGGCTTGAACGTAACTAAATTGCGAACATCCGGGGTGCCTATTGATGCACCGGCTATTCTATACTATCATCTATTGGAGAAGATGAACAGTGTAATAAGAAAATTACTTCGTCTTTTGTTAAGGAAGTACGGAGATGTTTGAAGTATTATGTAATATGATATTTTGCTGCATTGTACTCATGCTTTTGCTTGAAGATCATTCCTGGCCTGTCTTAATAACTGTTTATTAAACTGGTTAATGATATTAATTTATAACAATGCAAAGTCTATTTGCGAAACAGAGAGGGCAATGCAAATTAATGTTTTGCGTGTTAAACTAAAGTGTGTTGGAAATCTTTTTTTGACTTAAATAATATAATCTAAATACCGTGTCCACCGCCGGCTGATAAAAATTTCCATAATATATGGATAAATATCAGACTGATCACACTTTATACAAATTCGGTAGTCGTAATCTTATATCATCACAACACTAATAGGGCTACGTCACTAACTTCTAAATCCTTCCCTAATTTCTTGCGAAACGCATGATCAAAGATATCTTTCTTATTACACTACAAAAAGAGGTGATATTCTAATTATAAAGCTGAATAGTTTTCGTGAGATTAACCACCAATTTGATCATACTTACCAAAACCAAACCTCATTTCACCTTCAAATCAAGATACAGCCACTCATGTTAATGAGGCTTTATGTGATGCAACTCCAAAGGTCAAGACTCAGCCTTAAGGATCTGATAATATTGTATGCAAAATTAATAACAAAACTTTCTGGTATCGGAACGAAATTGTATATCGCCCTTTTACTTGGCATATCGAAGCTTTTAAGGACATTAAACAGGCGCTCGTGAGACACATGTGAGGCACCAACAGTTCTGATAATAACCACTCAGCAGGAATCCAGTACAGTAACAAACACAGCACATGATTTAAATTAAAATCCAGTACCAAAGACTGGTTCCAAATTTTACCATAAAATACCGAAATCGTACCAAATATTTGGGTCCGTTTACAAAAGTGTACCACTCAAAATGTAATTTTACCTATCAGGTCGTCGTTATGCGGTCATGCACCATCCGACCCTCTGGTGCATTACCATTGCGTCCAAATTAAGCGATCATGGTATTAAGAGCGCTCATTGCCGCGGGGAAGGTTACCGTTATTAAAAAGTCGTTAGTTTCCATCATATTATATTTTAAAACATTACTGTGTTTCGATACTTTGTTTTTATGGTATAATATGCTACGCCAAAGGGTCAAGTTTTAAATCTTTTCCAAAGCAAAACATTGCGAAATTTTCGCAAGTCCATAACATCAGTCTTTAAAAAAAAACAACATACTAATAAGTAAATTAACATAATATAATAACCAATCAATTAATGTTAATTTGCAAGTTAAAGCGTTAACATATCTGTATCTAAATCTGTTTTAATTGCGTCGAAGTAATAAAGCGTAGCGCGTAGCTCTACAATCGATTACCGCGAAAATGAGGCTACGAACATTAGTTGCGTCCCAATATTACGCTGTTTTTTCTCTGCTACGGTGCTACGCGCGCTACGCTACTACGATATCTATCCCTCGTGCCGTCTCGCTCTGGCGCACCGGCGTAGGCGCAATGACGCACGTGCAGTGCACGCGAGTCAGGGCTCTCGCTCACTCTCGCACACTTCCTGCGCGCGCCTCCAGCCCGAGCTCGACTGTGGGAAAAGACGGCAGGTGTTATGCGGGATCGTGAACAACCACGCATTACCATTCACATTATTCAACAATAAATAATAATAATAAGAAGCCGTGGAACGAGTGGCGAGCACGCGCAACGTCCTCGCCGCGCCTCACATACTAATGGGTGACGCGTGTGTGTGTGTGCGTCACCTTAAGATGTGTGCGTGTCTTATGAGATGTTAGTTGGTAGTGGACGTACGTTTTTTTTACGGACGCTTCATGTGGGCGGGCGCACGTCACGGATTTAACTTTGGATTAACTTTCGTTAATTGTTTTGGGATACGTTTTTTATGTTCCAACTAATTGATTTTTATGTGGACATGTATCTTTGAATAGTTTAATTGAAGCACTATGTTGTTGAGACGCAATATGTAGTATTAAATTAATGTAGTAGTGCTAATAGAAACAATTGCTTTTGGTATTAATTGAATTTGATACATTATTTATATACTTGTACATTTTGCTATTAATATTTTAAGACTGTTAGCTTTTACATTATCTGTATAAATATCATAATTATTGATAGCCTAATTTAAATAACATATTTTACTGAGTAAGGACCAATAATATAATAAACCGGTCAAAATAGCTTCGGATAGAAAAATCCCCCTGTATATATTTTTGCTCTTAAAAATACTTCAATGATTTTATTTGATTACCCACCACATATTCAATGCCTCAAGATTGGTAAAACAGTAGTCTGAAACAAGTTGTCAAACCAAACCCATATAATTACTCATCCGCAAAACCGATCCCAAAAGCTGAAACTTGTAAAAGGCAAGCAGAATCAATTATCTCCAAATAATAATACGAATTTCAATATAATTGTAATTCATTCATGTATCGAGTCTACATAATTACGTTGCGCTTGCGCCTGTCCGCGTGAATGCCTCAACGGTTACTAGCGCAGTCTGAATAGGACCGTCCATTCATGCGCTCGCGCAATACACACGTAGTTACCTATTCGGTAAGATCTTGATAGGTAAATTGCTCAATTAATGTACTTATAAGGGTTTGAACGAATTAAAATGCAGTCGAACCTTTTAATCTTTCGCAGTCACTTGTTATTTTGTCTTGGAGACGTATTCGGAGTTTTGTTTTTTTTTTATTGTTGATTTTTAATGGTAGGGTTGGTGTATTTTTATGTTTCTGGGATATTTTCTTAACAATGTGTTATGCGAATAGTTGGTGCGGAATAATTGTAGTTTAATTTCCATGACATTGTTGATGAAGAAAAATGAAGAATGCTGGAGCTTTTTGTTTTTTCTACTAAGCCATGTAAGGATTTTGCTAAAGTAAAATCCGTGAGGGGTTAATTATTAAAAAATACTTGTTAATCTTTTATAGCTCATAAGCATAACTGCACGTTTCACTTCACATTTTTAAAACACGCATTCAATTAAAACATTAATCACTGTCGCACTTAATTGAATTTTTACCAGTACTGTGACATTTAATTTAATGAAATATTCAATTTTCGCGCAGTCTCATAAGCCATTAACGACTTGGTTATTGACATTCAATCTCTGGGTACCCAGACCAATTTATTAGCGCCACTGCAGGATATTTACGCTGTCCTTATTGCTCTAAAAATAAGGGTGATTATTATGAAAAATTTATCGACGAGTGGTAGTAATTAAGAACTTGATGTGAGAATAAAATTTCCGTTGTATATCTGCGCATGCGCGAGTCGTGACAAGAAATAAGACTATGATCAAACGATCAATCATGCGTCGACAGCTTCACATAATTGAATATTTAATTCGCGTTGCATGAGACTGGAATTATTTAACAGCACATACCGCTAATTAATTTATATTTTGATAAATATGGTACAGACCATTTTAATTTAATAATTTATTTTATTAATTTATTTTCATGAAAATAATATTTAAAAAAGTTTATAAAATAAAAATCTCAGAGTCGCCAATACCTATTGTTATTACCCTTCGGATCATAATCTTTTTCTTTCATTTAACAGTATCCCTTGCAAGGAAGCCCATATGAACGTAGGGCACAATTGTAACTGACCCTCTTTAATTAGCTCCCATGTCTATAGGATGTCCGGTCTCATTTAAAAAGGCGTTAAAGTACAATTGCGCACAATTTGTTTACCCAGAAGCTGGCATGATTCATACAGAGTACCATGTTGGTGGTACCAAATGGATGACACTAAGCTTATGTCTCTTTTGGCTACATCATGGTATAAAAATCATCCCATGATGTATTAAATGTGTCAATGACCATCCCATCGCTATTTAGACTGTTGCTAGATACCAATCCAACATCCATGAATACAGAAAAACAATACATTATTTTCCGAGTTTTCCAGCTCTACTCCTTCTGTGGAGGTTTGATGCTTGAGACGACCTCATGTTGTAGCAGGCTGGTAAGAAACTAACTCTGGCTGCATTCGAGCTTTCAAATTAATTAGCAGCAGTTTAAATAATATGACGGTTTCGAATTTTATTTGAAAAAAGACTTTTTTATTAGGCGCGTTGTCATAAGCACGTTTCTCTAAAGACACATAAGTACAGTCAACAGCAAAAGTAGATGATCGAAATCAGAAATTCAATACTAATGAACGGTGTTCCCAAATATATGGCAGCTGTACTAGTAGTCAATGTTTGGTATAATTTCCAATCACAAACTTTTGACCCACTCTGACACCACACAGGTTTGACGCGAACTCCGTTCTTTAGTATTGAATTTCTGATTTTGATCATCTACTTTTCCTGTTGACTGTACATAGATTCAAAGATAATTTTCTACGTCCTTAACACTCCTCTAGTGCTCGTTGTTATGGCCCCTTTACACCTTACATTTTCCACCAAAACACACATAATTATAATTATTTAGTATGACATTGACTATGTATGTGTAATGTCGTAGCTAAGCACCTCAGCCTCATTCTACGACATAGAAAAATCCAAAAGAAGGTAAAATTCCAAAAAAATAAGACAGCGCAGTGGAACCGCACCTTAACCAGTCAATTTGAAAAAAGAATCGCAATAAGTTCGGCGACGCGTCGATGAATGACGGCCGCCCGATATCATATGTTGATTATGTTGTAATTAACGAGGAACGGTGAAAATGACGTTTCAATTTAAAGTTACGTTAACGATTTGATCACATAAATCTTGTTGAGTGATAAAAACGTTGGTTGTTTTGTAAAGATGGAGGAACTAATTTATTTTTTAAATTGGATGATATTATTTATCATATTTTTGTCTATTTAAGGGGTAGGAAGAAGGGTTAAATCCTGCAGTCAGCACCAAAATAGCTAAAGTAGTTAATGAAAATACACCAAAAAAAATCACGTCGACTTGACGACTTGAAACCTCCCACTGTTTTGTCGATTTAAAATATATTCACTAATTGTTAATGTCAGCTAGACTTTTCTTGAAACATTAGCGTATCTAGATGTAAAGCCATAATCCTGAGCGTAGTGAAGGTTTCAAAGGTACGAGACGCAAAAAAGCTTTGCTGCCGAGCGCAACACACAATTTTTCACCTCACTACAGCGAGGAAACTGTTAGGTGCAAGAAAACAGGTGTTAGGTGTGGGGTGTGGTGTGTTTGTGGTGGTGTTGTTGTGGGTGATATGTTGTGTTTTATTTTTTTCGAGCAGCTCAGATACATTGACTCATGTGAAGAAAATAACAGATACTTGGCAATGTACCTTATGAGATACATACAATATCTCCAAAATTATATACCCTGTATTTTTTTCTCTATCCTACTTGTCCTCTAAGAGAATAAAAGAATAAACAAAGTTAATACAAATAAGTAACTAATTTAATTTAATACATATTTATTTTTGCAAAGCAAAGGGTTTAATAACATATTAATAATAATAATAATAATATCCTTGGACATTTCACACAGCACCATATCGTCCCAAGCTAAGCAACCAGCAGCATATTATATTAGTATTTATTTTATTTAAAAAAATTAACTTAAATTACTACACAATTGGGTATTTGACAGGGTAGTATTTCTGAGGAATATTCAAATATGACGTTACAGATCTTTTAAATCAAATGGAATACTTATTAACATTAATTCCAATTTTACAATCATATACCCGCAAAATATTTAATTTCTGTACGGTGATGGAAGTTTTTAAGGTGAGAGTATTTTTTCCATGTAATTTAATATTTTATTTTAGTCCGTGTCATGCATTTTAAGTTAACTGGCAGTATAGAAAATTATTAAATAGAAAGGTTCGAATTTTAAAAACTCTTTCCACGCTAGCGAGCAAAATGCAATTTTGGGCTCAGATTTCAAATGACAAACAGACTCTTTCCGAGCCTGGGAAGTGAAAATATATTTTCAACAGTATTAACTTACCTACCAATATGCTGATAAATACAAGTCATCAGCACACTAAATGAATATCAAAGGAAATTACAGCATATAAACCATTGCATATCTTAATATAATGTACCGTTACCCGTTTAGAAACTGGTTCTACAACCTGGTATCAAAGGAATTATAAAATGCTATTAACCATATCTATACTGAAATAATTTATACTCCTGCTATTAACTCAGAACTTAGTAATTGCATTTAACAACAACAACAAATAACAAGAACAATTCTGAAAGTTAGTTAAGTACCTAAATAAATTATTTTTCAGAATTGTTAATTTTCCTGAAAATTAGTCCTATAATGAAAAATTCGAAAACATGTGACATCTACCATCCCTGGGTCCGCGTGGTTTATTATGGCCCACTCCCTCCTCAACTTTATAGACTAAAAATATGCTACATCTCATTATCCAACGAAAAATAAACTAAAACTTAACGTTTTGCAACTCGAGGTACCTATAAAAAATCTCAGCCATGTATTAACAAACAACAACTCACAAAACTGACCTTAAGATTTAATACACCATTACAAAAACGTGGCCATAATTTAATAGAACATGGTATAAAGGTGATATCCCATTAAATTAATAAAGTGCTACAAAAAACCTTCGGTGCGCGGCCTTAAATTACATGAACAGAATAAATAACGTCATTAAAGATCTCATTACCTTACCTGTTTCGTGTAACTATTAATTTTTCTATCCTCGAGCGGAAATGAGCGGAGCTGAGCGAGCAATCAAAGCGAATAGATCGGCGGCAATAATAATTACCTTTTCGCAAATACTCGTTATTTTACTGCATTGAGTCTTTGTAAGTGGCTATTATTTTTATGGCTCAATGTTGGAGTGTTAAATTTATTAAGGATTTTGATTGTATTGGCACTAAACCTTTGCGGCTCAAATCTTGTTTGTTAGTCGTAAAAAAACCCTAACACATTTTTATTTTGTATGTTCTTATTTTCGAACTATTTTACTACCTATTGTTTCATGTTTTATAAACATTAAAATAAGACATGGAAAAATAAAGACTGTTAACAGATACCTTTTTTTGACACTGTTGAAAGTGAAAGAGCCTAACACCCTGGAATTGAATCAGCGATTTTTTCAGCGATTCATTACAAATATAATCCGTAACTACGACGATAAGTGAAGAAGAAGAAAGAAAAGAAGAAGAAAAGAAGAAGTGAGAAATTACCAAATTATCGTGGCGACACCGGGTACTCGTCACGACGAACGCTGGCGACGCGACGTAGGTGTCTCGTCTACGTGGGGCTTTATCTGGTGCCTGCCACTTGTGTCAACTGTCTAGACAACAGGGTTAATAGACACGCCTGTAGTAGAAACAGCTATTTCTCAACAAATATTTCGGATTTTAGTCCAAATCTAAGTGCTAGGTTTGGTAAGCTGTACAAAACCCAACGTTTTCGTGATATCAATGTGCAAAACAATTGAATAAATACAACATTTTCAAAGTCTGTATCATTAAATAAATACCTGGGATCCTGCCGTTTTGCCGAAAAGATTTTGCCAAATTTTCATTACCCAAACAAATTTTAGCAACCTTTTTTATACCAATGTAATATTTGGAATAATTTCAGTACGCACATTTTCATTTGGTCAAATGTTTACTTGGCAGATTATTACCAAGGATAATGTCAGTAAGGCTTTTGGTCTTTATTTAAATGATTTATTACAGCAAACAATATTTAGACAATAAACGTTTAGTCAAATGATTTGTTATGACAAAAAATATAAAGGCAAAAATAAACATTTTACTTGTTTGTTAAATTTGATGTCATTTGCGTATTTCTTTGTAAGTTTATGTGCTTGAATTTGTCTGAAACAAGTCAAATGTTTGAAAATGGTGCCGCGGCAGCGGCCGGCGAGTGCTAGAAACGACTAGAATATATAGAAAAAAAAATGGAAAAAAGAGATTATTTTTAGGACGCTATCGAGAGAAATAATATAATTATAATAACATTATTATTACCTGTTTAGAATTTGTCCCAAGTGGAAAAAGCACCCTTGTAATAAAACGTCTTCAACGTTAGATCTTATTAAGTTTAAAATTGACGACACCAAATATTTGGTTTATTTAATTTTGCGTAAAATATGTTATACCAACTGAAATATTTGACTAGATAAAAAATGGTAAAAGTACTAGTTGGTGAACAAGTTATTGTTCAAACGTTCACTTGCCAAACATAGGTTTTCGTAACAATTATTTGTAAAGAGATTTTTTGGTAAGTAATAATTTGGCAAATGAAATTATGCGAAAATTTGTTTGAGAAGTGATAATTTGGCAATTTCTTTTCGGTAAAACAAGGGAGACCCTAAATACCTACACCATTATCTATAATAATAATGACATTGTATGTACAGAGGCCAGCACATCAAGTTACCACAATCTGTCAGATTTCTTTGATAGTATTTCAACTTTATTGCAAAGACATAAGGTTCATTTTTAATTGAGAAAATTTGACAGTTAGGGATAGCTTGATGTGCTGGCGTCTGTACGATCAAATCAGTCACCCCTACTATAAATACAATAGGTTCTATAAATCTATAATCATAATAATCTTATTTACCCCACTGCTGGGACATAGGCCTCCTTCTTTCTGATTGAGAATTGGCCGAAATCCACCACGTTGGCCCAGAGCGGGTTGGTGGATGAGGAAGTCATTTCGCAGAAGGAGGCTGCGGAGCGGGAGCGGGAGTTCACCTCCCTCAACCCGGCCCGCAGCAGGCGCACCGGGCGTCGGAGGACAGACAATGCCCTCTTCCAGCCCCCCTAAATGGGTCCAGGGGCGACGGACGCGGGGTTAGTCCGTCGCCCCCCACAGCAACATCTGGACCCGAGGTGGCGGCGCGTAGTGTTCCACGCGCGCCCCTCCAAGACGGTACGAGGGGAGTGTCGTACACCTCACTCCCGCTCGGCCGAGACGAGGCCCGCTGCGGCGGGCTGGCACCACGGGGGTTGCGGAAGTATTTTTGGTTCCCGCGACCCCCGGCGCAGGTCCCCGCCCAACTGATCATGCTCATGACCGCCATCTTCAATGGCGCCATGAGTAATAACATGTTCCCACAAGCCTGGAAAGAGGCCTCTGTTATAGGTATCCCCAAACCCGGCAAACCCAAATCCGACCCCACCAGCTATCGCCCCATCAGTCTGCTCAACGTGCTCGGCAAAATCTACGAGAGGCTTATTTATAAGCGTCTCAAGGACTATGCCGAGGCAAAGAGCCTGATTCCGGACGAGCAGTTCGGGTTCCGTACCCAACACTCGTGCGTCCAGCAAGCGCACCGCATTGTCGAGCACATCAGTGCCGGCTTCCAGCGTGGCGCTATGACTGGCGCCCTGTTCTTCGACATAGCGAAGGCTTTCGACAAAGTCTGGCACAATGGCTTAATATATAAGCTATACCAACTCGGCGTGCCCGACCGTCTCGTGCTCATCTTACGGGACTTTTTGTCGAACCGCACCTTCCGCTACCGCATCGAGGGCGCTCTCTCCTCCCCCCACCCGATTCGCGCCGGAGTCCCCCAAGGCTCCGTTCTCTCCCCCCTAATCTTTACCCTGTTCACTAGCGACATCCCTAAGAGTAAAAAGGCCCAATTGGCGTTATTCGCCGATGACACGGCCATTTACTACACGGGGACCAGTCCGCCAGCTATAGCTCAGACTCTCCAGACCTCGGCCAACGTCCTCGGCGCTTGGTTCCGGAAATGGAGAATCGAGGTCAACCCCGATAAAAGCCAGGCTGTTCTCTTTAGGAGAATTCGTAGGGCCCTCCCCAACCCTCCTAATCCGATCACCATGTACGGCAAGCCGATCCCTTGGGCGAAGCATGCCAAGTACCTGGGTGTCACTCTTGACCAACACCTCAGTTTCGCAGAGCACATAAAGCAGGTCCGTTCGCGGGCCGCTTTCGCTCTCGGTAGGCTCCAATTCATGCTTACAGAACGCAGCAAATTGGCACTCCGGTGCAAACTGCGTCTCTATAAGGCTGTAATCCGTCCCATTATGACATACGCTTGCGTCGTCTTCGCGCACGCCAAACCCAAGTATCTGCATCGAATGCAGACGCTTCAAAACCGGTTCCTCCGTAAGGTCTCAGGAGCTCCCTTTTACGTCCGTAACATGGACCTTCATGTAGATTTTAAACTCCCCACAGTTCAGCAGTTCATGAAACGCCTCTCGAAGCGTTTCTTTGACACCGCCATAAAGCACCGCAATCCCCTGATTGCGGCCGCCTCCCGATACACCCCGTCCCGCATCAGTAAGGTTCGCCGTCCACGGCATACCCTCGTTGCCCCCGACGATGCCACCACTCTCCTCCAGGAGAGCAGCCCGGCTACTAGCACTGTTAGATTAGTACACAGACACAAATTTCCGTCGTTCCGTCCTCGCCGTCGAGGCCCGTCGCGACGACCCTGTCCACTCTCATCCCCCCGACCCTTGCTCGAGCCAGCCCGCGTTGCCGCTGAGCCAGTAGTTTTAAAAACCCCCGATCCAGGTGTCCCCTGCTGTCCCCCCCCAGCGACGCCCTAAGCCGAGGTCCGAACCCCGCAGGGGGTGCCCTTAGCGTGTAGTCGCTTAGTTTTGTAAGTTAGGTTTAGTTTTATTAAGCCCTGGCTGGAGGCTACAATTCTTTTGTGGCAGCCACAGACAAGCCCGGTTAAGCAGTAGACAACCCTTTGGTTGAACTGCGAGATGCCAATTCAAAAAAAAAAAAAAAAAAACCCGACGCAGGTGTGAGAGGGAACACCCGGGGTGGTTTTTAGTCAGTAAGAGTCTGACAGACCCCTCCGCCCTCCCCGGGGCGGGGGACATCCATGAGGATTTTCCCCCGGGATCAAAAAAAAAAAAAAAAAAAGATCGGGTTGGTGGATATCACGTCTTTGAATTTTTAGTTTTAGGACATGCCGGTTTACTCATGATGTTTTCCGACAGTGTTTTAAGAGCAGTGGTGATGAAATAATTCAGGTTAAGCTACGCTTAGTCCCGGCTGTCATTTGAGCATCTTTAACGTTCGTTACGGGTCGTCAGAAGCCCGGAAATCTGACAGCCAGTCTTACCAATGGGTATCGTATTACCCAGTTACTAGATTGCGGAGGTCAGATAGGCAGTCGCTCGATGTAAAATACTAGTATTCAGCTGCAAAGTTGGGAAAAGGCTAGCCAGATTGATTGAGATGATGAAATAATTTACACAAAGTAAAGTGCTTGTTAGTAAGTGCGGGACAGTGTAGGCTAAAAAAACGTTGTGCCATCACCAGCGGCCCACCACTGCTCTAAGTTCTATATTCGCAAATTAAAACCATGCGCACATTATAATATCCACTATGTTAATAAAGATGATACTGTACTACCAAAGACCACCTGTGCTTATACAATGTTGGCCATGAATTGACCTTATATAAAACAAAACAACATCGCGTAGGTAAGCGGTTTCTGTCGAAAGGTCTCAATTCTTATGGAGCATGAATTTAGAACAAACTATAAATAATTGTGCTGAATATATAATTAATTATCGATTCTATTTAAATCTTCGGACTCCGAGATAGCGTTAAATCACAAACATAAATATTATTACTATTATTGACAGTCGTTACGGGTCGTCAGATTCCCGAAAACCTGACAGCCAGTCTTACCAAGGGGTATCGTATTATCCAGTTACTGGGTTGTGGAGGTCAGATAGGCAATCGCTCCATGTTAAATACTGGTACTCAGCTGCATCCGGTTAGACTGGAAGCCGACCCCAACATAGAGCCCAACTATTTTGGGGTCGGCTTCCGGTCTAATAGGCTCGGTAAATCGATTGAAATATTATTACTAGCTGCGCCCCGCGGTTTGACCTGTATAAGCCTGGATCCCGTGGCAATATCGGGATAAAAGTATCCTATGTCCTAACCCAGGTCATGGTCTATCTATGTGTGTCTCATCGAAATTAGTGCAGCTGTTTCAGCGTGAAAGTTTATCAAACAAAAAACTCACTTTTATGTATAATATTATAGTTAGGGGTTTTGAGAAGGTTACTGTTTTTTTAGGAATCTTATGCAATCCAGTTTCAACAATATGCTGCCTTATAGACATACATATTTATAATGCCCTTCTCATTTAGCGGAACTCATAACGGAACAGGTACCAGCAAGTTGCCCAAGCGCAACTCACTGCCAACTATAGCGACTGCTATCTGAAGGTGACAGGTTGATAATCTGACACTTACAATTACATATACCACAAGATATCTAGCTGAGCAGGACCTGAACCACTACCTCTTGCGGCAGTATTATTTCAATATTAGTGTGAAAATGAAACGGAGCGATACGGGACGTATGCAGCATCTCTTTTCCACTGTGAAGTAATATAAAATAAAGTGAAGAACAAAAGTTGGGGCAGGCCTATTATCATCCACGAGGCTCAAATCCATACCTCCATCCATATGTTTACCTCAATTGATCGATTTTCAGGTTGAACATGACAGACTATCCTGTCGTGTTCAAGAGCACTGAAATGCAGTTGATAGACTTGTTAGCATGATCTGGAGGAAGGCCTTACCTTCACTTTGATTTAGAGTTAGTTAGTACACTGACGTACAACGTGGCAATTACTATTGTCTCCTAGATCCTAGACACGCTAATAATTATGATGAGATCTTCCTACGTCACAAGGAATACATGATTTCATTACTAAGTAACACATAATATAGGTACGTAACATAATAAAAAATAAAATAAATGTAACGGCATGCCAGTATTCCCCGAACGGTTAGGACAGGGGTACCTTTTGTTTTTGAGGCTGGGAAATCATCCAATACCTTCTAGGTGAAGCGGAAGGGAGTGTCAGACTCTTACTGACTAAAACCCATCCATGTTCCTTCCTTAGCCCTTTATGTTCCGGGGTAGCGGTAACCCTTTCGGACAATACCGTACCCAACACATATTTAATTTTTAGACCAGAGACGCTGTTGGTATTGGTACCCAACCCAAGAGACTGGAAAATACTTTGATATTGTAATAAAATTGCTTCTCCCATATTTTACGTAATTCCAGACAACGGATCAAATAACCGCGTGGAAACATAATTTATTATCAAAGATTCTAGAAACCACTTCTATCAACTGCATACGTAGGTACATAAAACATCATATTAACAGAATGACGTCAAACTTTTAATCGCGTAAACCGCAGCACGAGGCGGAAAACCAGCGAATAAACACAAATACCTACAGCAAAGGTTACAAGCAACCAACTGTTATCCCCGAGAATGTCAAGATTTTCGTTAGAAAAACCGCAGACTTCTTGATTATATTGCGGCTTATCCTAGAAAAAGTTTGGTGAGAAAAAGTTCAAAGGTAATGGTTTAGTGTGTGGTTCCGTAGCTACGGATTGGTAGATAAGGAAAAACCGGAGTGTTATCCATGGTGTACAGGATTTCGAAGCCTAGAAATGGCGTCTGATGACTCTTGGATAAGTTTTAAATTGAGCTAAATCCATCAGTCTTATCATGTTTGTCACTTTTGATTACTTATCACTACATAGCTCAAAGCAAAGTCACTTCCCGCTTCCTGATGTCTGTATGTATGCTTAGATCTTTAAAATTACACAACGTATAGTATTGCAGTTTTTTTTAATAAATAGAGTGATTCAAGAGGAAGCTTTATACATATCTATGCTAATATTATAAAGAGGAAAACTTTGTTTGTTTGTTTGTTTGTTTGGTTGTAATGAATAGGCTCAAAAACTACTGGACCGATTTTAAAAATTCTTTCACCGTTGGAAAGCTTAGTTTTCTAGGAGTAACATAGGCTACTTTTTATCCCGGGAAAAATAACGGGTCCCACGGGAAAGACCACGGGAGCGAAGCCGCGGGCAAAGTGCTAGTGTACAATAAAATGCAATTTCCGTCATCCACGTGGAAGCCGCGTGGCAGAAGCTAGTTATGTAACAATATGAGCTGTTATAATTATTATTATTATATTTTTTTCTCAATATAATGTATGACACAGCTCATATTTTTTCGCAATTCGCGATTGTAAAAGTTGTTCGTAACGATGAGTACAAGTAAGTTTTTTAGCACCTGGTATAAATAATGGTTGGCAATAATCAACTAAAAACATTATTATGTCTTGGCGGTATTTAGCTTCCTTGAAGTGTTAAAAAAACCTGTAAAAAGCCGATTAACGTAATCTCGCTACTGTTGAGCATGAGCTCCTGGGTTCGACACCCGGGTCGGCCAAAGTAGGTAATACTGGGTTTTTTCCGTCTAGAATATGTCAGTAGCAGTCCGAAGTCTTGAATTCTGGATTTGGGGGTCGCCTCCTGTTTCGTGGGCCTTAAATATTACTAGCGAACATGGGTGGACTGTAGGTACACCTCTGCCAAATCTATCAAACTCAAACTCAAAGCATTTATTTCAAATAAACCAATTACAGGCACTTTTGAATTGTCAAGCGGGCGGTCAGTCACAAAGATGATATCGGGCGATACAGCGATGATGTCACATCTTATTTATCTCAAAATAATCTCGAAATTGTAAATCCCAAAACACAAAAACAGAAAAGAAGTCCTACTAACCTAAAATCCCCATCATTCTATACCGGTTTCGATATTTAAAACATCTAACGTCTCAACCCAACAAAAACGGTACTAAGAAGTCCCGAAACGACAACCGAACTCTAAATATGAACGGTAGTCATTAAAGAGATTACACAGATAGGTGTTTGGTTAGCCCGCGAGCGGTAGCGGACGGGCCCGTGATTGTAGAGAATTAATACCGCATCGTAAATACGTCAGGCGATAACCGGAACCGGTATTTGTAGATATTAATCGGATATACGTGCGAACCGTCTTATTGTTTCGAAGTAATCGATGTGGGGGAAGAGATTGTAAGTAATTACATCACTAGGATCTTACGAAGATAATAGATATGAGGTTTTTGCATAAGCTTTTGGATGGATTTGTTTTGGAAATTAATTCAGGGTGTAAATAGAAATCTTTTTAGGTTTAGGATACCCACCTGGGTATCTACGACCCCAAGATAGTTGGGATTAGGCTAGGCAGATTCAAGCGTGATTGTCCGAAAGGGTTACTGCTACCCCAGAACATAAAGGTCTAAAGAAGGAACATGGATGGGTTTAAATCGGTAAGAGTCTGACTCCCTTCCGCTCCACCCAGAACAGGAGGAGTCATTTGATGATTTCCCACCCTCAACAAAAGTAAATATGGCTAGGCAGATTGATCTTTTTGTATTAAAAATGCTAAACAGATACTTTATTTTTTAAGATAAAAAGAAACTACGTCCGCCATGTTGTCCTCTTTAAATCACAACGTATTTAATATTAATTAATTCTCGTTTCATATTTACCTGCAGCTATGGAGACACCTATAAAGAAACTGCAACACAAATCTTAATTTACGAGACACTTATAAGGATTACCGAGAAACAAATGCAGACAACAATTACAACCGTTCTTGTAATAATTAATAAACAACGTTACAAGATTAACCGGACACGATTATGATATCTAATTAATTCTCAACAACCGTGGGTATTACTGCAGTACCAAAAACAAAAAACGGATCTAGACAAGATAAGAACGGATTAGAGACATCATGTCGGATGTTATTAAGAGGGGATTCTAGTCTCAATGAATTTGAAAAATAGATCTTTGAAGTGATGTTGCCACAAAACTAATGCGATGCACCTCCCCCCGTAAATTTAAAAAGTGACAACTGCAGCTCAGGCTTATTTTACTTACTACAAAAACCTTTACCAAAAGACGTATATTTATGCTTTTATTAATTTCTTTTTTTTTTAAAACCAACCAGTAACTGGGTTGTGGAGGACAGATAAGCAGTTGTTCCTTGTACATGATCCGGTTAGACTGGAAGCAGACTCCAACATAGTTTAAAAAAGACTAGGCAGATTGATTTAATTTAATTTAATATTCAGATCCTTTGTAGCTCTTCTCACTTCAATTTTTTTTTTTTTTTGAATTGGCATCTCGCAGTTCAACCAAAGGGTTGTCTACTGCTTAACCGGGCTTGCCTGTGGCTGCCACAAAAGAATTGTAGCCTCCAGCCAGGGCTTAATAACTTCAAGACCTTTGTTTTCCTTATATCGGGTTGATTGTTACTTTAGCAATATTTCATTTATTATACACACTCAGTCTAAAAAAAAAGTTTCGTTGACATAACCACCAAATACCCTTGATTTTTGTCCCAAAAATCCTTCACCGTATAAAAAATAATGTCTTTACCGCCAAATTCTCGATCACTATAAATTAACTGTAGGTACCATTTTATTTTATTTAAAACCACGCTAAAAGCATCTAATAACAGGCACATTAATGTCGTATCTGTCCATGATAATTAAAAGCCGAAAGAGTATAAAACTAAAATCGGCCGTAAAATTTTAACTAGACACTACAATAAAATATGACTTTCAAAATCGTAAACAATCTTTATATAATAGTCTGTCCTATTCAACAGTCTGCCAAAAGGGCCTCTGGAGGCTCTCAAGCGGCTCACATAAAGCCTTTTGAAGTATTTTATTATTGCTAGGGCGTCCTTCACTATTATGAGTATTAGACCCTAAACTACGGACGTTTGTCGGCAACTCGGCAACCAGCGCGTGCACAGTTTCGCGCACTTAACACGAAAAGGGGTTTGATCTTTCCCGGAATCCCGGTAACGTCTCGTCAGACCGAAAACATAAAAGCACCTTCTCATTGATATATTCACGTATCTTTGGACGAAACTATTATTTTACGGCGAAACTTACAAAGTATCCTGTTGAACAAAGCTTAACAGAACACAACAAATCCTTCCACATCGAGTAAAGCCACAATTGTGTCTGAAGTCGGAAATTATGCGCTCCCTTGAATTGCAATGCAAGCAATTATTAATTTCCAATAAATCCGGTAGTCTGTTTCCATTCAAAATGTACAGAATAAAGGATAAGTTAATTTTACGCTGAAAATCTGTGTGTTATTATTGTATTGTACATTATATTATAGACATAAAAGAATTACGTAGAGGAAAATACGTCTTACATTATATAAAAACTGTGCGTGCATAGATCATACGCCCACCGGTGATCGGGACTGTCCGCTTCACGTCGAGAGGGTCTCGAGAGGCGTTCCTATTTTCGGCATGTCATTAGCAGTCGCATTCAAGTGTCCTGTCTTCTGACACTTGACAGTTCTAATACAAAAGCCAGACATTTCACGTCGTTTGTTCCGACACCTCCCAGCCTAATCTAGAGGGTAGTTAGAAAAAGTTGGCGCCACATTGTGTTATCTCGGCCCCCTGTGTGCAGTAACTGTCTCAAGTGTCCGTGCCTTTGTTTATTTCCAAAATGCACTTGCCTCTGTACCTGTTCTGCTATCCAACGTCGGGTTTTTGTTTACTTCTAAGGAAAATTAGCCACGAACACGTATTAGTTAGGCTATTGTCTCGTTCGAGAGGTTTAAAGGCGCCGACGAGGATAATGCGATGAGGAAAGAACCTGGCTTTTATTGGCCACTATAGTTTTATGGTTCAAGTACGGGTAGGTACCTACAATTATAACAGGATTCAGTCTAGGAAAACAATTTTATAGGGGCATCCTTAAATTGCCGTTATGTTTGATTGCAGAACCACATCGGGGATTCCAAAAAGCATAAAGTGAAAATTACCTAAATGATGTCAAGAATTTCTCTTACATTGGCAACTTCGTTTGCAGTGACGCCTCTCAACATCTCCCGACCGTTAATACCACACATCAACGTTACATCTGCGCGGTTCTGCGCGGCAATCATTACGAACATTAAGCTCTTAAGCTTTATGGCTTCAAGTGGCAACTTGGCAAGTGAAAAAATCACAACTTATCGCTTTTGAAATGCAAAAAAATACGGTGCACATGTAACTCATTAGTTAGGGCCGACATGTCGGCTCAAATATTTGGCGATGGTTGCAAATCCCGGCGCCACCGACCAGCCACCGACACAAGAATGCCTTTTAAGATAGCCGCCACCGTTTTCAAGGAACGCCAGCTAAAACAATATTTGCTGAGACGCTGCATGAACACAAATGACCGTCGGATTAGGTATCGAGAAGCGCTCATGCGAACAAAACTCAAAATGTTTACTCTCGAAGCGATTTTACGGTTTTATGTCAAGGTTCTTAACGTTTTTACTGCTTCCATTAAATGTGTATGCAGTTACAGTCAAATAGGCACTTGCTATTGTGATAATATGCATGTAGGTAAAGATTTTACACGATCAATTAAATAGAGACGAATTCGTGACTTCATTAATATGTAGAACAAAAAGATACTATCAGGGTAACTCACAAGGCGGGATGGGAGAGAGAAAGGTCCTCCCGTCCCAGCCGCCGCAGGAGACGCCTCGGGCGTCGGGAGCCACGTGACGACTCCCGGCCACCGTAGGCGCGGGCCTGCGGACGGTGAGTAATGGGTGACTCACCGTCCGATCAGCACCAGACCCGTGCCGTACGGCGCGTATATGTTCCACCCGCGCCTCGAAGGGATGTCAGCATATGAAGGGGCCCCTCAGGGCCAAGCCTGCCGGGTGGGCGGGATTGTCCGAAAGGGTTACCGCTACCCCGGAACATAAAGGGCTACGGAAGGAACATGGATGGGTTTTAGTCAGTAAGAGTCTGACACTCCCTTCCGCTCCACCCAGAGCGGGAGCAGTCATTGGATGATTTCCCAGCCTTAAAAAAAAAAAAAAAGGGTAACTCACAAATTAATTCTCTTTATATTAAGGATGCTAATGCACAGCCTTGGATGTATTTGCTAATTCGTTAGCAATCAGAAAACAATCTCTGATCCGATAGCCTTATCCGGGACCGTAGTATGAGTCATACTTATTTATTAATCAATGCTTTTTGGGTTTACTCAATTGTGTACAGACGCCAGCACATCAACCTATCCCTAACTGTCAAATTTTCTCAATTAAAAATGAACCTTATGTCTTTGCAATGAAGTTGAAATACTGTCAAAGATATTTGACAGATTGTGGTAACTTGATGTGCTGGCCTCTGTACGTCAGTGTTCCGATAATACGGATCCTTTTTCAGTGTGGTTGCTGAAACAGGAAGCACCAAGAAGGTAGCTTAGGAAGAGGTTTTCTTTTTTGAGGGTGGGGAATCATCAAATGACCACACTCGCTCTGGGTGGAGCGGAAGGGAGTGTCAGACTCTTACTGACTAAAACCCAGCCATGTTCCTTCCTTAGGCCTTTATGATCAGGGATAGCGGTAACCCTTTCGGATAATTGCGCTGAGGCTTATGAAGGGGTGGCTGAGATGAATTAGACGCGTTCCGCAAGGATCGGATTGAGGTGGCTCTAGAAAATGCCGAGTGCGAGATTTGGGTGAGGTTAGGGCTCAGTCTCAGCAGTGGACAGTTTGTTTTTAGTGTAGCTTTTTTCCGTAACTCTTCCTAAATTCCATGACTATTCCTAAGTTCCATTTCATAACACAAGATATTATAAGAAGTTAGCCAGATTATCCTAGCAATTAATGCTGCCAAGACTAATCACAATAACAAAACACTCATCTTTGCCATTCACGCCTTTATGACACAAAGGAGCTTCTGAAGAGGCGAATTTAAGAGGGTAGTTAAGGAGAACAATTAGTTAAAGTATGTGTACTCCAATAATGGTATTATTTCTTACTATTATCTCCTTAAGTTGATGAACAACATCCTCGAACCCATTGTTATGCATACCTATCGAATAAAATTATGTACAATATACACTAGTACCACTTCATGACTGTTATTATATGTATAAACAGGGAAATCCCTAATCGAGAATCCTCTAGTTAATTAAACATAACGCCATCCTTCAAACAATGACATCAACGAAACAAATGAACGTCACAATTATAACAACTTTAACTTTCAATTGAAATGTCAATGACGTTTGACATGACACATGTCAACGTCATTAATGAAAGGGACTATGACACTAGTGAGAAAGGATTCGGGTGAATCAGAATCACGTCACTAGTGGAACGGTGAGGTCGCAGCGATTAGGCCGCGTCATTCGACCACGGCCGATCTCGTCACCTCAGAAACTGGTTTCTCGATTCTCGCTAACATAAACATCAGATCCGTGATATAAACACGTAAAGCCGGTTCGCGGGCTTGGGTATAAACCTGATTAGAATTTCGCGAAGTGACGCTAAGATGTGATAGTTACATCTCATTCCGATGACGAATCACGAATCGATTATCTTTTAATCGGATTCGTCGTGAAAAACCGGAAGGGAATGTCCGCAGGCCTGGTAATTGATTACGCGAATATGATATTATTTCTTATGAATCTTGTTTCGATGAAAAAGGATCTAGAACGATGGTTTCGAGCAATGCTGTCATGACTATCGATTATATCATCGAATTGAATACTGATTCCATACCTAACATTGCGTCTCAAGATAAGCATATTAATAAGAACTTTAACGACATTAATGCCAATTACGTATGATTTATTAAAGTTCATACAAAAATAATAGTTTTGGTTAAATGATTTTTGAGCAATTTTATCGATACAAAGTAAAACCGAAAGGCTCAAATGCAAGACATCTCAATAAGCATTTAGCAGTCAATTATACTATTTAGTATTTAGGTTCTCAATATTCCAAGACTATTATTTGGAACAAGCCCTCGTAGCAGTAGCGGTAGTTGTAGCCCCGTAGCAGTCTCGTAGACCTTGGGGTTGTTGCACGTTTTTTTTGACATATTTTTACAATACTGATCATTTTTAACTGACTTCAAAAAAGGAGGTTAAGTTAAATGTAGTTTATACAATTTTATAATTACTTCGTTGAAATTTAAGGACTTCACTGGTTAGGCGTCACCCTGTTTGCCGGGTAAGTGGGATTGTCCGAAAGGCTTACCGCTAGCCCGGAATATAAAGGGCTAAGGAAGGAACATGGATGGATTTTAGTCAGTTAGGGTAAAAGTCTGACACTGCCTTCCGCTCCATCCAGAGCGGGACGAGTCATTTGATGATTTCCCACCCTCAAAAAAAAGGCGTGTGGGTGAGTCAAAACTTAAATGTTAAAATATTACAATTACTCCTTATGAAACAAATATTTTAGGAATCATTTATCTGTATATGTACATCCTTTTTTTGGTTAATAAACGATTCATATTATTCTAAACAACTATAATTTTAGGTTCGAAATAAAGTTTGGAAGTAAGTCATAAATTCTTCTCACTATTTGAATACACAAATTATTTACATAAAATGTCTTTGCCAATAAACTGGGAATATACCGGAATTAAAATGGTATAGCCCAATGACTGCATGAAACACTGCTTCTTATATAAACTTAATTAGTAAGAAAACCCGAGTACTACGCAGAATTACTGGGCGCCTGGTAAATGGAAAGTCCGCTCACTAAACTCCTTGTGATAAACATTTTAGAAATGGAAAATTCTCGTTCAGAAATATAAAAGCCTGCATAATTGAATTAATTATTTTTGCTCTTATTTTTACGGCCCTGCTCGATTAAGAATTGAAAAAAAGTTGCCAATTTATATTTTATATCGATAAGCGTGTATAAAATTGACATATACATAGATAGCTAGACAAGATTTGGCAATCCAACTGTTACAGAAGTAGCCTAATAGAAAAAAAGCACGCAGCACTACTAGCAACACTGAGTAATGAAGATTAATGCCAAATAGTGACGAATGTGGTATGCATGTTAATTAGTCAAAGTTGAGTTGCTCACAAACTCACTTTATATTATTTACATATACATAGTTAATTTCTTTAATAAATTCAGTGATTCACGATGACTGACACTTCAGACTGCAGACGCATAACCTAAATAAAACGATGATTCATGCTAACCAAACCAAACGTACTTAGATTCCATAAAAATAACGCATATAAGGTAAAAATGTATAAAGTAGGTGTTTCCTAATGCGCGAACGCAACGCGGCAACGTTCGGTTCGGCACGTGCGATGGTACCGTGTCATAAAGTCAACCGCCTGCGTCATCGGTAGGGTTGTCAACTATTGTTGACTCATTACGCGATTTGCGTGCGCGCCTCTTGTTATGGCTAGTCATGTTTAGAAATTACTTTAATAATGTTTGCATTCACATTAATGTGTTGGAGTTGTAGTGAAATCATGTCTAAACCATCTCGTATAGGTATATAGGCCTATAGAAGGTTGGTAATCTAATCAGAAGAAAGCAATTAAAAGCACACTGATCTCCTCTCTGTCAAAGGGAGCACGCGGGCCCAGTGCGATTGGTACATCAGATTATCAATACAGAAATGGTAGTCAGGCTATTTTTCGGCTCATAAAACTACATAATTATACTATCCCATACTTTTTAAAGAACATGTAGTCATGTGAAAGTGCCAGCTTGTATGGGAAGAAAATTACTACTTACAAAAATCAGAGCTGCCAGCCCTACACCTATCATAGTAGTACAGAGCGCGAGGCAACTACACACGTTTTTGCTGGCACGTACATTATGCTCAGCGACCACACAAACCACGCAGTTCTGCGTGTTTACAGGATAAGCCGCCAATAAACGTACACAGTGACTACGTGACTATTTTCGCGTGGACACAACCTAAATAATTATGCCGCTTCAAGCTAATTAAACTTGTATTTAGAACATAACATCACGCTTTGATCCCTGAGAGGTTAGGCAGAGGTGTAATATGTAATCCACATTTCGCCAGTTATGTTTTAGTCCGATGTAATAGCCAAGACCAATTACGTTGCAGTACTCATTTTGCTCGGTATCTTCACTGTTTTTTTTGGAATGAGTATCTCGCAGTTCATCCTAGGAGGTTGTCGACTGCTTAGCCAGGCTTGCCTGTGAATGCCTCAACAAATTAAAGCCCCCAGCCACGGCTTAAAAACTTTTAACTAAAGGACCTCGGCTTAGGGTGTCGTTGGGGGAAGGCAGCAAGAGCATGCTACTGTTTGTGAGAGGATTAACTCAATCAATCTGCATAGCCTTATTCTAACTATGTTGGGGCTTCGGTTTCCAGTCTAACGGGATGCTGCTGATTACCAGTATTTGACTATCGTATAACCCAGTCACAAACAGGATAATACGATAGCCCTTGGTAAGACTGGCTGTCAGACTTTCGGCCTTCTGGCGACCTGTAACGACTGTTAAAGATCCACGAATGACAGCCGCGACCAACGCGGATAACGTGCTTTCCGGGGCACGGAGGAGTCTGCCGGTCTGACCTCCATAACTTATAACACTAAACCCCTTGGTAAGACTGGTTGTCAGAATTTAAAGCTTCTGACTACCGAACTACTGTCAAAGGTCATCGAATGACAGCCGGGCTAACGTCTTAACGTGCTTTCCAAGGCACGGCGAGATCTCAATATGTAATCTAGTAACCAGCAGCGGCAAGCGCAGCTTGACTGTCGACCGACTTGTGTGGCTGTTAACATTGAACCACGAGCCCCCGTTTTGTATGCGTAATTGTGACTAGACAATTTTTTACTTGATAACATGTCATAAACAAAATCAGAATCACTTGTAAAGCCTTCCAACTGAGCATAATGATACGCTAGAACGCACGTGTTTTACAGCGTGTGATGTCGATCAATCACGCGCGTGCGCCGGCAATGTGTGTACACGTACACTGTACAAGTTACAATGCAGCCTTATCAGTTCCGTTGTTGACAATGCTTTGCCTCTGAGGTCATTCATATTCTCAATTTAACATCGTGTTAGTAGCACGCGATCGGATGACCTTGAGATACAATTGTTATCGGTAACTAAATCGTTTACATGATTGGCTGGTAGGTAAGTGATTTTTTTTTCTGTCTCTACGGCTAGTTAAAAGGATGAGGAAAATTATGTGTATAGTTATTAGACAGTTTTGTCTATGACAAAGATCTAACTTCAGTGAGGCAATAGTGGTTTGGCAGCTCACTAACTAACTTTCGAAGCTGTATAAGTAATCCATAAATTCTTGGTACTTAACTTTTGATCTTAAGTAATCCCCTTCGAGAGCTCATCTTTTTTTTTTTTTTTTTTTAAGGCTGGGAAATCATCCAATGACTGCTCCCGCTCTGGGTGGAGCGGAAGGGAGTGTCAGACTCTTACTGACTAAAACCCATCCATGTTCCTTCCGTAGCCCTTTATGTTCCGGGGTAGCGGTAACCCTTTCGGACAATCCCGCTTACCTCGAGAGCTCATCTACGAATTTGTTGTATATTTCTTAGGATTCGTCATAATTAAAGTGAGAGGCTGAATATTAATACAAGCCTTCTCTTTGATATTGCCACATCAGGTCATCGTTCTTTCCTTGCGGGTTACCCCATCAGCCTATATGAGTCAGCTTTATATCGGCTATAATAAATTGATCCGTGAGACAAGACACGCATGCGCGAAATAGCTACATCAGAAACCGTAAGCGCGGGAAAACCGGCGCTGGCGTCGGCGGTGACATGTAAGCCTGAAATGTATAGGCACGTAGGTATGATGCAATTTCGTGCAATCTATTGGTTATGTGATTATGTCACTTATTAATTCAGTAGGCAGATTGTGTTATGATAACGATTGCCACCTTGATCCGTTATTAAATAACTTGTTACTATATAGTGTGTTAGGTTAAACGAGGGTCATACTTTCAGCGGTTTATAGTACTCATGAAAATGAACAGCTTTGTCTATAGGACCAACTCTGAAATACGAAAAAAAACCATACATTTTGACGAATTATGCGAACATAAAATGTGCTGAACAGCTGATTTTTTTTTCATAATATCATAGTTGGTTTCATAGTCGAATTAGTTTATTTTCATGGATACTATACACCCTGAAAGTACGTCCCTAGTTTAACCTAACATGCTGTAAATCAATTAGGATTTCCTGGAAATAACAAAGTTCTTGAAGCATACTCGAAACTAAAATAGAATAATGAGCCACAACTGCAAGCAGCGTGTCACTAAAATAACTAAAGCATTATGAGCGACTCTTATCAGATAGTTATATTTAAATAATTATAATAATCTATCAGTCATTATGTGCGCGTGCTTCCTAGCAAACAATAAACAAAGACTTGTGGTATAAATAGGAAAATTCCTATTATTATAATCAAGTGCAAGATAATTGTGATACAAACATGACTCCAGCCATTAACCTGAGGGATGCCCGGCAGAAAACCTCCACGTGTGCCCGGGGACTGGAGTTCCTTTCTGGACACGTCCGGGGGGAAGGCCAGTCTTTGGGCCGGTGCATCCTGGGGTGCGGGCAGCGACTTCCCATTGGGGCTATCTCCCAGTGGGTTCTCGCTGTCCGCATGCTAATGTTCTGCCAGGAGGATCGCTCCACACCTGCCGCTCTGAGTAGCAGAGCGGCAGCTGTGGTGGAGTCAGAGCGGGCCCGGTGTGCACTTACCCTGCCGCCGGGCAGGCAGGAGGGGTAACCCTTCTGTCACCGCTATAATCTCGTAGCCCCGGAGACAGTTACGGTCATGTCTCTGACTGTTGAAGGGGGTCGAGGGTCTTGGCTTAACCGCCCGGACCGCGAGGAAGATTAACCTCTATAAAAAATTCCCCAAACCCCTAAGCGGCGGCGCACCGTGAGAGGGGTTGCAAGCTTGACTGATGGGTAGCTTGATTCAGTCGCTAGTGCGGACCACGTATTTGAGCAAGTAAAACATGATATATACTCGTGGGAACAAAAATGGATGCAATTTTTAATAAAAAACAAAACCCAGACGAGAGGAGGAGTGATGCGGGGTCAGACTCTGACGCCGCATCTGGTAGCGCGAGCACGGGTGGCTCAAGGAGCACCCGCCGCGCCAGGGAGTCGGCCGCTGCTGAAAGGAACCGCAAGTTCTTCAGCAAGCGGCGAAGGTCAGAGGACGGCCAGGAGTCGTCCTCCGAAGGAGAGAGAGCCTCGGCTCGAAAAATCCCGACAAGTAAGCGAGGGGGAGTTCGAGAGCGGGGCAAGGGGAGGGGGCTCACTGCCCGTGAGGCGGTTGAGCTGGCAGAGGAGCCCCAAAAAGAGTTGGAGACCGGAAGCGCGGTTGCTTCGGGGCCCTCCAGCGACGAAGCGGGTACGGCCGGCGCCCCTAAGGCGGACCACAAGGCTGGGTTCGCAGCGGTCGTGGAGGCCGCTGTCCGGGGCGTGTCCTTGAAAAGGGTCCAGGCGACAAGAAACAGGGCCATCGTCTCGGCAACGGCCTCCATCATGGCGGCGGCGGAGGCGGCCAGGTACACCGGGCCTCCGGCCAGCGAGGTGGCCGATTTGCGGGCGGAGGTTGCCCGCCTGACGGCCGCCATGAAACTCCTCCAAGAGGAGAATGGGAGGCTGCGCGCGGACCTGGCTGGCCTGAAGGCCGCCGGCAGCCGCAAAGAATCCCGGGAGGAGGGCCGCCCGCAGCAGCAGCAGCAACAGCAGCAGCTGCAGCGATCAAACCGGCCCGAGCCGGTGGAGAGCCAGGTCCTGGACCTGGTTCGCCAGGAGCTTACCACCTTCCAGGCGCGGTTCCAGGAGCGATTCTCTGTAATAGAGGGAATCGTCCTGCGCCCGCCCTTGGCGCCTGGAAGGACGGCCGCAGGTCCGAGGCCGGCCTCGTACGCAGCCGCTGCGGCGCCTGCCGCCCCGAAACCCGGGCCGCCAGGCACAGCCTTGGCGCCGGCAAAATCGGCGCCGTCCGGCAAAGCCCCGACTCCGGCCCGGCAGACCAAGGCCAAGAAGGGCAAAAAGTCCCCACCAGCGCAGGTGGATAGGGTCCCAGAGCCCTCTCCCCGGCGCCCGGGGCCTCCCGCGACCGATGCCGAGTGGCAAGTGGTCGGGGAGAAAAAGAAGGCGGCCAAGGCGGCAAGGAAAAAAGCAAAAAGGCGGCGCCGCAAGGAGCGAGCCGTCGCGGCTAGGTTGCGCGCCCCAAAGACCGCGGCTGTTGTAATTACGCTGCAGCCGGACGCGGTCAAGAAGGGCGTCACGTACCGCGACGTGCTCACCAAGGCACGAGAGGCGGTGGACCTCCAGGAGCTGGGGATCACCGGGGGCCTCCGGCATAGGGTGACGGCAACCGGCGCTCGCATGCTGGAGATCCCCGGTGCGTCGAGTGGCCCCACCGCTGACGCCCTAGCTGAGAAGCTAAGGGCGTCCCTTAACGCGGAGGAGGCTCGAGTCTCCAGGCCCGTGAAATGCGCAGACATGCGCATCATGGGCCTGGATGATTCCGTCACGGAGGATGAGGTGGTGGCCGCCGTCGTCAGGACGGGCGGGTGTCTCGCCGATCAAATTAAGGCAGGCACCATACGCCCTGACTTCACGGGTATGCGAACCGTAACGGTAAGCTGCCCCGTGACGGCGGCTAGCAAAATTGTGGAGGGCCGAAGGCTCCTGGTGGGCTGGGTTTCGGCACAGGTCAAGCTGCTGGAGCCCAGACCTCTGAGGTGCTACCGTTGTCACGTGGGGCACCATGTCGGTGTCCAGTGCACCTCAGAGGTGGACCGCAGCAAACTATGCTTCCGCTGCGGTCAGCCCGGACACACGGCCGGCTCTTGTAACGCCGCGCCGCACTGCGTCGCATGTGCGGCCGCTGGCAAGCCGGCCGATCACCGGGCGGGGAGCAAGTCCTGCGCCCCGCCCGCCGGGACCAGGAGGAGAGGCAGGCCCCCCGCCGCCACCCCCACCGTCGCCGCCGCCGCTGCCGCCACTGTCGCCGCCGCCGCCGCCACCGACGCCACCGACGCCATTGCTGAGGGCCCCTCGCAGGGGACCCAGGGGGGGATTAATATGGAGGAGTGATGGCCCCACTCCGCCTCCTCCAGGCGAACATCAACCACTGCGCCTGTGCTCAGGACCTCTTGCTCCAAAGCATGGCGCAGTGGTCGATCAATATCGCCGTGGTCGCTGAGCCGTACTTTGTCCCGCCCAGGGATAACTGGGTGGAGGACCTGAGCGGCTCAGTGGCCATAACTTCGTCGGCCGCCGCCGGCACCCCGTCCCTCGAGGGTGTCTCGAAGGGACAGGGGTGCGTCGCAGCACGGTTCGGAGAGATTGTGGTAGTGGGAGTGTACTACTCTCCGAACCGAACTCTCGCCGAGTTCCACAACTCTCTCACAGAGTTGAGTGTCGTCGTCTCCAGAAGCCATCCCTTCCCCGTGCTAGTGCTCGGGGACTTCAACGCCAAAAGCCTGGCCTGGGGTTCCCGCTACACGGATGTGCGGGGTAGGATGGTGGAGGACTGGGCTCTGGAAGCAGGCCTAGCCGTCCTCAATCGGGGTTCTGTTCCCACGTGCGTGCGGATGCGGGGTGAGTCTGTTGTGGACATATCGTTCGCTAGCCCCGCTCTGTCACAGTGCGTCTTTGACTGGCGCGTAGTAGAGGAGGTGGAGACCTACTCCGATCACCGGTATATCCGGTTCGACGTCTCCACCCAGACCTCAAGCGCGCCGGTCCGACAGGCCCCGAGTGGTCCGCGGTGGGCGCTGAAGCAGCTGGACCGGGAGCTCCTCCTGGAAGCTTCGATCGTGCAGGCCTGGGTGTCATCACCGGTCAGGCCTGCCGAAATCAACGACGAGGCAGAGTGGTTCCGGGAGGCCATGTCCGAGATCTGTGACGTGGCAATGCCCCGAGTCCGGCCAGGATGCGCCCGACGTCAGGTGTACTGGTGGTCGCAAGAGGTGGAAGCACTTCGCAAGGCGTGCGTCGAGGTGCGCCACCTGTACACCAGGCACCGCAGGCTCCGCATCCGCCCTCCGGATGCGGCAGCCACGGAGGCGGAGCTGTACGAGGGGTACAGAGCGGCGAAGACCGCCCTCCAGGAGGCTGTCCAGCGGGCCAAGGATGTGGCCCGCGAGGAGATGGTGGGGACTCTGGACCTAGATCCATGGGGGCGCCCATATAAAATGGTGCGGAACAAGCTCCGCACCTGGGCCCCCCCTCTGACGCAGAGTCTCCGCCCTCAACTGGTGGAGGAGGTGGTGAGCGCTCTGTTCCCTTCACGGGGGGAGCATACTCCCCCGCCTATGGCTCCGCCCGAAGCGGACCACGAGGACGACGACGACATCCCCGCAGTGACCGAGGTAGATCTGAGAGCGGCGGTTGGAAGGCTCAAGGCCAAGAATACCGCCCCAGGACCCGACGGCTTGCCTGGTAAAGCCTGGGTCCTGGCCTCAGGGGCTCTCGGGCCCCGACTGGAGGCGCTCTTAAGCGCATGCATGGAGAGAGGCCAGTTTCCGCTCCGTTGGAAGACGGGGAAGCTGGTCCTCATACAGAAGCCAGGGCGCCCTGCGGACTCTCCGTCCGCATTCCGGCCCATAGTGCTGCTCGACGAGGTCGGCAAACTCTTTGAAAGAATTATTGCGGGCCGCCTCGTCGGGCACCTTGGAAGGACGGGGCCGGACCTTGCGGACTGCCAGTTTGGCTTCCGCAAGGGGCGCTCGACGGTGGACGCCATCATGCGCGTTAGAGCCCTCACGACGGGGGACGCGGTGTCCCAGGGTAGGGTCGTCGTGGCGGTGTCACTCGACATCGCCAACGCCTTCAACACCCTGCCCTGGAGTTGCATTAGGGAAGCACTCCGGTATCACCGGGTGCCGACCTACCTCCGTCGAATAGTCGGGGCGTACTTGACGGACAGAGCCGTCATCTACCCCGGTCGCGATGGGGAATGGAACCGGCGAGAGATGTCGTGCGGTGTCCCGCAGGGATCGGTTCTGGGGCCGTTCCTGTGGGACATCGGTTACGACTGGGTGCTGCGGGCAGACCTCCCTGACGGCGTCAGCGTAGTTTGCTACGCTGACGACACGCTGGTCCTGGCGCAGGGGAGGTCGCATCAGGCGGCGGCCGACGCGATGACACGCGGGGTTGCGATAGTCGTTGAGAGGATCCGGCAGTTGGGTCTCGAGGTGGCATTGCACAAATCCGAGGCCATGTCCTTTCATGGGCCTCGGAATAGGCCACCATCGGGATCCCAACTTACGGTAGGAGGGGTTCACATCGGCGTCGAGACCACGATGAAATACCTGGGTCTGGTCCTCGACAGCCGATGGAATTTCGTGGAGCACTTCCGACGTTTGGCCCCCAAGCTGGAACGGACTGGGGCCGCCCTAAAGCGGCTCTTGCCCAATTTGAGGGGGCCAAACGCCTCCTGCCGGAGGCTTTACGCGGGAGTCGTGCGGTCCATGGCCCTATACGGGGCCCCGGTGTGGGCGCGTTCATTGCGGCGACGAGCCGCTCACTATCTGAACGCGCCCCAAAAGGTGGTAGCCATTCGGCTAATCCGGGGGTACCGCACGATCTCGGGCGAGGCGGCAAGCCTCCTTGCCGGACTGCCGCCGTGGGATCTGGAGGCGATAGTCCTCGCGCGCCTGTTCGAGTGGCGCGCGGAGGCACTAAGCCGGGGGGAAACTCCGTTTCCGCAGCAAATTGCGGCGGAGCGGACGGACCTCCGGCGCGATCTCATGGCGGCCTGGAATCAGCGACTGTCGCAACCCAGCGCAGGGCACGCCACGATAGTGGCGGTAAGGCCCCTCTTTGAGGAGTGGCTAGAGAGGCGTCACGGCGCCCTCACCTTCCGCCTGACGCAGGTCCTCACCGGACATGGATGTTTCGGGAGGTTCCTGCACATCATCAGGCGGGAGGAAACGCCCGGGTGTCACCACTGCGAGGATCGCCCAGAGGACACGGTAGAGCACACGGTGCAAACCTGTCCCGCATGGGCGGAGCACCGCCGTGTCCTCGTAGAGGCGATCGGCGGCGGCGACCTCTCGCGCCCGGCCCTGGTGCAAGCCATGGTCCGGGGCGAGAGGGAGTGGGAGGCAGTCACCTCCTTCTGCGAAAAAGTTATGCTCGCGAAGGAGGTGGCGGGATGGGAGAGAGAAAGGTCCTCCCGTCCCAGCCGCCGCAGGAGACGCCCCGGGCGTCGGGAGCCACGTGACGACTCCCGGCCACCGTAGGCGCGGGCCTGCGGGCGGTGAGTAATGGGTAACTCACCGTCCGATCAGCACCAGACCCGTGCCGTACGGCGCGTATATGTTCCACGCGCGCCTCAAAGAGATGTCAGCATATGAAGGGGCCCCTCAGGGCCAAGCCTGCCGGGTAAGCGGGATTGTCCGAAAGGGTTACCGCTACCCCGGAACATAAAGGGCCACGGAAGGAACATGGATGGGTTTTAGTCAGTAAGAGTCTGACACTCCCTTCCGCTCCACCCAGAGCGGGAGCAGTCATTGGATGATTTCCCAGCCTTAAAAAAAAAAAAAAAAAAAAAAGCCATTAACCTGAATACATTATCTGTATGACAACATTGCAAATAGATATTTAATGTCTTCGTCCATTAACAGTAATTAAGAAAAAGGAAAATTTAGCAAAATCGCTTTTTGGTCGTTAATTGTAAATATTCCTTTGACCTAAGCGGGGAAACAGGAAAAGAATAAATACTTAATCCATGTGTTTGTAAACGTGAGTTGGTTTCAAGAATTAATTGGATGGTCATAGTATGACAAATCGAGCAGGAATACATTCTCTGTGTTTAGGGAAGCGATGAAAGTATTCGTCAGCCAAAAATACTGAGAAGTATTTCTGTGGATAGTCATACTGCATACTGACGGGGATTTAGTAACACTAGGAATGAGTAAACTGAAATTAAATTATAGCCTGATATGTAGGATGACCTACGGTAAAATGGTCCGATGGAAAAAGGATAAAATCAAAATATTTCATTTCCAATAAACCTACATGGTAACTTATGAAACGTCCGAACGGTTTCAATTGGAAACACCAGGAAAAAATGGCCGAAAACTGGCAAGAAAGACGTAATAAGGGAATATCTTGCAGTGGATTTAAGCAGCAACCAATATCTAAGCAGTAGGAAAATTTGGGGCTCCCCGCACTGAATAAAACTGGATGCCGAAAGGACAAGTTAACTTAAAACAGTAGATATCTTCTGTATGATAAAAACTGGAGAATAAAATTAAAACAAATAAGGTTGTATACTGCAACTAGATTATTAAAACTACTAGTGACGCGCAACAACGCTGGATAAATTTACGAAACCGCATGGGTTAGGTAATGGAAACCGCTGCCGAAACCGCATCGTTATCATCACACGATATTATGTTTATATTCTGTAATACCCATTAGATTTATCGCATAATTTTAAGAAAATACGTGTTAAAAATTTCCATTTCACAGTTTATGGCGAGTCACACACACACACACACACACAGTGTAGGGTGACTGGTAGTAAATGCCTCAGGTATTAAGTCCGCCTTAGTACGGTATTTTACGTGGGCGTACGTGATCCTCGCGCGCCTCAAAGAGATGTCAGCATGTGAAGGTTAGGGCCGAAGCCTGCCGGGTAAGCGGGATTGTCCGAAAGGGTTACCGCTACCCCGGAACATAAAGGGCTACGGAAGGAACATGGATGGGTTTTAGTCAGTAAGAGTCTGACACTCCCTTCTGCTCCATCCAGAGCGGGAGAACCCATTGGATGATTTCCCACCCTCAAAAAAATATATTTTATAAAGCGTATTTATTAAGATTACTCCAGAAAAATACCCACCACCTACGAGTACCTTCAAACAAGATAATTTCTTAACAGCCACCAACACAATTACATTATGTATTTATTCTATTGTTTCAATATGACATACCGCGTGCGTCACTATGTGATGTGATGCATGTAAATAATGATCCTATTACATAATATTATATGCACAGTAATGCTGTAACTAGTTCGCAAGACATGACACATCAAACGTAGGATTTCTTGTGATTTACGTAAAGTTCTGATGAAATTGAAAAAGCGCAGTGGTCTCCTCAAGTCGGGCCTTTACCACTGCGCCGAGTGGTAATGGAACAAATGGTAAATTACGAGGTGAGGTCATGGTTTTCAATCCCCACAGACCTTACTTTGTGTAATGTATGTCATCACCAATAATTTCCGCAACATGGAGAGGAAATACTTGCCATAGAAACTAACATTCGAAGACATTTGACTTCAACCAACCCGCTCTAGGACCTCATGGTGGATTAAGGCCGCATTCTCTCAGGCCAGCAGTGGGGAAATGATAAAATAATCTAAATCTATACGTCGTCGTATAAAACACCCAAGTTGCTGTATTTGCGACGAATTATTATAATTAAAGTATTTAATCCGGTAAGTTCATAGTGTAAATACGTTAATATTTAACGCAGATATATCATGCAAATCTCGAAGTTTTTAAATGGCGCCATTGCACTCGAATGAAGCACGGCTGGGTTGCTAGTTAATTCATAAATATAATATAATATCCCTGGACATTTCACACAACGCCATACAGTCCCAAGCGCAGCAACCTAATGCTTGTGTTACCTATAGTAAAGAGATGGCTGATAAACTATCTGCCGAGCCTATGTTAGGGCCGACCCTAACATCATACCCTAAACGTGCTTTCCGAGGCACGGAGGAGTCTCGGTATGTGAAGATGGTCACCCATCCAAGGTCAACCCCGGCAAGCATAGCTTAACCTGATGGATATGCGGCTGTTAGTACTTAGCCACGAGCATACATATTATAGATAGAAAAACACCCAGATCCAGAACAAATACTTGTAGGTCGTACAAATATAGTTCCGTGCGGGAATCGAATCCGCGCCATGCTGCGCAGCAGTCATCGCTCAACCGCTGTGCCTACCGTGTCGACAATCTAGGGATCTAGCTTACAAATACATGACACATCGAAGATGAAGACTGCTCGTGTTTTCTATAAAATATAAAATACTGATGAAATACTATTTCCGGAGCGTTTAACAGTGATCTAACATTCCCAGAGATGAGTCAGCCATTGATAAGTTGATTTTATATTCAAGGATCGTCTTAATGTGACCTTGTGAGGAAATGTGTGTATCATTGAGGCTGGTTTTTACATATGTGTATTAGAGAGGTGGTGAGTCATCGCACTCTTTATCACATTTTTTTTTAATTTCACAATGTGTCATTATTATTATTAGCTATTAACTAACTAAAGAATGGCGTCGAAAAGTTCCTCCGCATCGCTTTCGGCTAGTAATGAACCAAAGAGAAGCATTGCCACGTTGCATGGTAATGCTTAGCCTTTGCGATTGTTGTTAGCTTGCATCAAATGTGTGATGCTGATAAATCATGCATTTGATTTTTTTTATTTGACACAAGATTGCTTAACTTTCCATTCTTCAAATTAAATTTCGCTAGTACCATTGAATGTCCTGTACAAAACGCGTTAACCAGAACATACTACCGAACACACGATACAGACCATTTAAGGCGTAATAAAGTTACTAAAATTTTTTTAAAAAAGTTCATCACCTTATAAGGCTGCTGATAAAATCTTCACTAAATATAACAGGCAATCAAATGTCCCTCATATTTATATAGCCATTTTATTTCCCTGGTTAATACATAATATGACATCAAAATTTCGTTGCAATAAATGACGTGAAATCCCTGCATCCGGCCGCCTACGCTTGTTCCTTATAATATTGAACTAGTGACCCGTCCCTGCTTCGCTTGGTTCTTACATGGCAAAACAACGAGTTTTCTTTATTATTTGTAACTTCAATACTAAGCCAGCTTATGATTATTTTGAAGCTCCTTTTACTATTGCTGGTAATTACGGACCAACATTTTTATTTTCATGGATTTCATGTAATTATTGGAACAAAATTTCGTTTTATTTGGTAAAAAAAGCATATTATTGAAAAATGATTATTTAGATGACGATTCGTAATTAGAAATCACCATTTTGGATTTGAAACGACGGAAAAAAATAGGATTTAGAATTTGGTAGAAGAAGAATGATATTTAAAAAAAAAAAAACGGAACGGGAATAAATTATCTAAGTTTTAAGTCATTGACTGCCACGCAGCAGACACAATAGAAAAACTATTGTTTGTCGGACACACGGTGACCGCGTTGGCGTTCAACGTGTTAATGGGAAACCACATCAAAATCTTTTACGTAATTCAAACGAACAACACAGTCACACAGACAGACAAAAAAGGCAACATTATTTTGATAATATTTATAGAAGTGCTAACGGTCTTTGGTGAAATCAATGTGGATGTTACCTCATTTCGCTCGCCAGGTCCTTTTTAAGCAAACTAATGTTACGTTACGATAATGTTATTGATAATAAAAAGGCGGAATTGGGATTGTTATATTCCGCAAGTTTTGTTAACGTAACATTGAAGTCCAGCCTTTTTTTTTCGCGGAAGGGAGTGTCAGACTCTTACTGACTAAAACCAATCTGTGTTCCTTCCTTAGCCCTTTATGTTCTGGGGTAGCGGTTACTGTTTCGGAAAATCCCGGCAATTGAGGTTCTCCCTAGCACAGGAAATTTTATAAAGATCTGAAGCTCATTCTGAGACTAAGGCAATCGATTTTTATCTATCTAAGGAAAGTTCTTGTTTTAGTTTTAAAAAAACTAGCCTTAACTATTCAAAACAATACCAATAAATCATTAAATTACTGAAACATAGATCCAAAGTAAATATTTTGTCTAATTACAAAGCATATTAATCCTTACATAAGGCCAAAACAAAAAAATCTGCAAAGTTTCCCTCTCCCCTTTTCTAATACTGTTATCGGCCATTTTTTTTTTTGGCGGCATACACCAAGGGTTCAATACACCCACCGCTATTACTGACGACAGGTAGCTGGCACGATTTGGGCGCAACACTATTGTGCATATCTTTAACAGGTTGAAACGTTTGTTTCATTAAAACACCTTATCAGGTATAATCCGGTGATTATGAGAGTTAATGCTTATGCCAGACAATAATAGGTCTTAAGTGTTAGGTACCTATTCTAGGTATCGTTTATCTGTCAGTGTCTGGCACACAGGTAATTCCATACACTTTCGGGGTTTTGTAAACATTGCATAAGTCGCCCCAAATTAGTTTGAAAGGTTATTTTTATCAAAACCCAAAAATCTACTCCTCGAAATACAAAAGCAATGTATGATCAATAGGTACTCATTCATTAACAAAACTTTCCACGCTTTAATGTAACGAGTAATTAATTTGTTTAATAATGGTAATACTCATCATATCATACGGTCGTGGAGCGTGCCCGGCACGGCTCCTCAGCGATTAGTACAAATTAACATTTTTCCGCCCGCCTCACTAACTAGCGGAATATTTCGATATCGACCATCAACAACAAGATACTATGCTATTTCTTAATAACTTGTGTAATACAATATAGCCACTAATGGACGTAAATTGTCCAAGTACTTAGGAATAATTCTGGGAAAAAATATGAAATTAGATTGCGTGAGTCATTCGTTAATGTAAAAAGATATGATCTTAAAAATAATTCGCGGCCGTTAGTGATAAAAACGAAACCCACGCACGCAAGATAAGAGACGGTATCAATATTATGTAAATGATATCTTCAGAAGCATGATGTTGTTTATAAAATATGCAAATGTCATAACCTACACGTTCATGTGAGGAGGAATACATAAACATTTGGAGTGTTGCAGTGGGTGTAGTTCGGAGAAAGCACGCACTCACGCAGCGCGATCAGCGATAATGAACGCGTGTCGATACCGGACGACGGACGATATCTCATCGGCGTCAGGCGTAGGCCGCCGCCCACTCGCCTGCGCGCGCGCCGCTCTGACTAATACCCACCTACGTCCCGCGGAGCGCTACCGACCACCTCGCCGAGCGCCATGCGCCATGGCGCCACAACACACATCAATACCAACACACATTACACATCAATACACTACACCCGTTGAGAAACCTTCTCAATCTTCTACCTTCATGTCATTACCCAAGATACTCTCATTTAGGGCGATGTAACATATCGCGACTGTAATTCTGTCTGTCAATAATTATTACGGCGCGTAATCCGTGATTGATGAACGCCAACAGTAGCGGAGAGCCGATCAGAATATAATTGACGCAGCCATTGTGCGCCGCCGCCTGATTGATCGCTTTACACCGGCATTACGTTGCGACATTACGCGCATAAATCTGATCTTAATTAGACGCAGCTTTAATTAAATGTGTGCTGACGAAATATAAGATCTCTTTATGCAGCAATAACGGTGTGATTAATTGCTGATGCAACAAGCGGGTGATTGGAGAGGTGACAAAGTACTGTGCTACGCAGGGCCCGTAGCCGTAGCTACGCGCTACGAGACCTTTGAACAAATTAACTTACTGAAAGATTTGAAGTCTTTTTGCAAAAATCAATCCGTATTCAATACTACTATATTGGAGATGTTTAATTAAATCATTTCGCTACTGTTATACACGAATCGACTGTATAAATATCACTACGGACAGATCAACATCGTACCTAGGAGCGCAGTTAGTATCCGTATATGGCAAGCTCTAAACAGTGTCCTAGCTCAGTTGGTAGGAGCTAGCATAGAATCCGTCCGCAACACCGGCAATTACCGGGGCCAGGCGTCGCGGCGTGCGCCCGCGCCGACGATTGTTTACGGCGCGCACGCGCGGTGCGGCGCGTGTCCCCCCGCGCCCGCTCCCCGGCGGCAGCTGCTCCGCACAGGTGGCGCGTGTGGGAACTCGACGGCTTCGTGCGTTCCCACGATCGCGCGCCCTCCGCTCCCTATATAAGCCCCCACCCGGCGGACTTACCGCATTCCGCGTTCAACGCTCAGCGCAAACGCACACCTCCACTCGCTACACACAAATTTTCAACATGTCTTACGAGATCGCGTACTCGCTCGCAGACGACGGCCCGCAGCCAGTCTCGCGTACTTATCAATATCGCAAAGTGATGAAACCGATGCTTGAGCGCAAGAGACGTGCTCGCATCAACCGCTGCCTCGACGAACTCAAGGAGTTGATGGTCAGCGCTCTTCAGTCTGAAGGAGAAAATGTTGCAAAATTGGAGAAAGCTGATATTTTGGAATTGACCGTTCGCCACCTCCACAAGCTCCGCCGCCAACGCCGCCTGTCACTGAACCCCACCGTGGATTCTGACCGCTTCCGTGCTGGATTCACTCATGCTGCCAACGAAGTATCCCGCTGCTTGGCTTCAATCCCTGGTGTGGACGTGAGGCTGGGAACTCAGCTCATGACCCACCTGGGGCACAGACTCAACGACATGCAGCGCGCCGCGGCCTCCGCCGACACTCCGCCGGCGAGCCCGCCCAGCCCTGCACTGTCCACCGCCTCTTCAACCTCTGGCTACGTGACCCCGTCTCCACCCGCCTCGCCCGTGCACATGCACACGGCGACTCCTCTGGACTGCTCCACCAACTCGTTCAGCAAGACCCCCGCCGTGTGGCGACCCTGGTAAACAGTGGCCCGGAGCTGGCGGACCCGGCTCCGCGGTCACATCTGTTCCAGCACCGCCGGAGTCGCTCGCGCACTATGTGTCCGCTAACATCCATATAAAGTTTAGTGAATCGTGTGGAGGATATCAAGATAACTTTAGATCTCACAATCAGTTAGCATAAGTTAAAATCATAGATCGTAAGTCCAAACTTGAAAGCTTTAATAAAAATTAGATTGTAAGTGTACTTTGTGATATTAAAGAGTAAATATTATTGTATAAGAAATGTTGTATCGAACATGATCGAGTTCGTATTGTTATATTTTTATCGTTGCAAAGAATTCACAGAATTGTGAAAAAATACTTGAAAGAGTAAGTTAATAAAAAAATATTATCAACCCTATTTCTGCATTTTATTACACTGACCTACGAAACCCTGAATCAACTGAAATATAATTGAAGTAATAACATATTCATTGAATTGTTTATAAATAGATGCCACTGGAATCTACCGAAGTATAAAATGGTACATAACAAATCAGACTGATAAAGAGGTTAAGGGCACGACTCGGACCTCTGACACGCTGGCCCGCAGCGCGTGCTCGGTAACTTTCCTTGTCATCACTGATATACACAGTGAGTTAGTATCAGTACTTTCCACTGGACGCTAAAGGCTAGTCGCTGTCAACTACACATGGACATGAACCTTGTAAACAAGCTGTCTATTGAGACGTCCGCCATTAATATAGATGTTCCAGAGCTGTAATTGAAGAGGAAAAAATATAAATACAGACACACAATATCTTTCTTCTGCAACCTCATTTACGCATTACAGAGAAAACTACGTCTGGTATGACACGTCCAAGGTACGAGACTCATTATCCAGTGTTTTTATTCCTCATTCAATGTAGATATTCATGAATACATTTAAACCCGGTTGCCGATCAAGGTGAGGTAGAAAATTTATAAAACCAATTTATTTTGACGCGTCACTCTTGTCAACATTGTTGTTAATTAGAGGATAGAATATAAATAATATTGTGGAAAACACGAAGGTAAAATAAAATAGTTAACCATTAAACAACTAACTAAAACTTATAAATAAGCATTGAATGCATTAAGCCTCATTATCATATCACCTCATTACTGTCATTAGGTAAATCGATTGGCCCCGGCTAAACACATCCCATAACAAAATCGCCCATAACAGTGGTACAGCTTAGAATGAGACAGGCAGCGCCATCTCTTATGATCAATGGGAAGTTTTGGTTAAGTCTCACCTGGCGACATCTGACGTTAAGCTCTGGTATTTAGGAAAGCTTTAAACACAGAATGCAGATGAACTTACGAAGCTTTTCAATCTTGTAGTAGAACCTAACTCTGAAAACATCAGTGAAACTTACCTGAGTAAATTCAATGTTTGAGTATATCGTACCTAATGGCATTATTTTGGGAGTAACGTCCACTACAATTAGTATTAAGTACGTACGAGACATATAATTATATTACCTTTGTTTCGACCTATAAGTTTCAAATACTCGTAACGGCCGCAGCAAAATCAATGCTGAAGCATAGTAGGTCCTTCACGAATTCTTCTCGATAAATTATATTATCTCGATAATTAGTAGTGTAGGTATTCTTTCACATGCCAGAAAATCATGACGTAACATCATGTTTGGAGTGATTAATGGGTAGACAGAGGTATAGTTTAACACATTCCTGTTATGTTAAAAGTGCTATAAAAAGGAGGGCGAGCTAATCGGATATAAATAAATAAATTCGATCTAGGTACTAAAAAAGATCCTAATAAAAATGCCAATTTATATGGTTATGGCATGCAAGACTAAGTACCTATACAGTTGAAGTTTATGTATTAACAAGAACGTTAGAAATAAGATACCATCAGCAAAAAAGTTTCTCTCAGACAGAAAAACTGGACACACTACACAAGGGCAAAGTCATCCAATATTCTTCCTAGTAAACTGATTTAATTTATCGTTTAATTACTCAACTCAGTCGCTTTACCCGGCAGTTTCATGCACTGATAACAGATAAGCTTATTTGTTCACGTCTTATTTCACCACGTCTTCCTATTGCATCACTATCTACTAACACGGGTTTCTGCTGTCAAACCAGTGATTAATTATATCGGGATTAACGTCTTAATGAAAATCCTAAAGAATTAGATCAAGTCTACAAGTTTTGTTATCTGTTTTATTTTATTTTGCTCCGGAAGTTCTTAACATTCCATTTGAATGGGAAACATTTGATAATAAATTTATGAGCTTGTCTTCATTATGTAATCTTTTTTTTTTTAATTGTTATCAGCGTAATCTTTTAAGTAATAATAGCTCTTAAAAATAGCGACTTAAAGAGTTGATAGCATATACAAAAAAAAAAAAATGTCTTCGTTTTTTTTTTGGTAATGGCATCTCGCAGTTCAACCATAGGTTATCTACTGCTTAACCGGACTTGCCTGTGGATGCCACAAAATAATTGTAGCCTCCAGCCACGGCTTATGTCTTCGGAAAATTCAATTCATTAAATACTCGCTCATCTGACAGACGTTGTCCTGTGAATTTTTTACTATGTTATCAAGTTCGTACAAAAATCCCATGGGAAAAGGCACTGTCAGTTTTTTTTTTTTAATTTTCTGGCCAATTCTTAAACTTTCTATAAAAAAATATCCGAATTGGTGGGCATATAAGTGTCTAGCCGTTCACGCCAGGCAGATCGAGTCAGACAATAACTGTGGAACCAACCACTTGTCAAGAGAAAGAATCACTACCACTCTAACTTGTTAAACGGTCAACTTTTTAATATAACTTTTAACTCTACTTGTGGTTCTTTCTGTGTACTCCACAACTAAACCAACATCAACATTGTGATAGTGTACGGTGCCTACAACTATTGGCTCCTACAGCCTTTATAATATTCGTGTTATATGCTTTGAGTTTGAGTTTAACACTCCGGACGGAAATGTCGGAATCAAAAATGCAACGCTACATTTATTTGTATATTTACTACCGGCTGAAGGAATGTGCGAGTCCTAGGTCCTAAAGGGTATCAGTTAATTGCCTTGCGTGAGTTGTGCTGAGAGAGTGACCTTAGAAAGGGGTTATCAAGTCTCGTAGGAATTTACCTAGCAACCTTATCAATCATCACTTACGTAAAACCGTGATTGAGTAAATAGTCTGTAGGAGCCAATAGTTGTAGGCACCGTACACTATCACAATGTTGATGTTGGTTTAGTTGTGGAGTACACAGAAAGAACCACAAGTAGAGTTTAAAGTTATATTAAAAGGTTGACCGTTTAACAAGTTAGAGTGGTAGTGATTCTTTCTCTTGACAAGTGGTTGGTTCCACAGTTATTGTCTGACTCGTTCTGCCTGGCGTGAAAAGTTACAATTATAGCGTAATATTTGTGACGCACGACATCTAAGTAGGTTGCTGCGTTCGCAAAGTAAATGTACGGTTGATGAGACCGTACATGTTGGCAACCCCACAAAGATGTACAGAAGATTAATGAACGCTTGTCAAGAGAAGAAACCCTATTACAAAGAAACAAATAATAAATTAAATTGTTCGAAGTTGAATGCGATGTTGTCCGCGTAACGTGGACGTCCCGCTTGTAGTTCTGCTTGGCTCGCCGTGTGAATGTTTTCTTCTTGCTTTCTATGTTGTACCGGTTTCAGTTCAATCTCTTCAAGCTGATTGTTCGTAGCTGAATGGCTCTTAGTTTGTTTTGAGCGACACGATGGTCCATATCTCTTTACAAACCATCCTACAGAGACAATTACGATTACTCCCACTATGGTATAAGAGACGGCGTATTGGTGTATGTCATGAGTGGAAATGGTTGATGGGAGCTGGTTTTCTCGTGTTTTCATAGTAGCTAATCGCTTGTCGATTTCCTCCAATTCTGCAGTTTCTGGCAACATCACGTGCGACATATTATGTGTTATGTTCACAATCTTATTTACCATCGAGTTAAGCGACGGTACATTCATGGAAAGATTCATCTTCATGTTGCTATTGTATTGATTGTGCGAGTGAATTGTTAATTCCTTCGATTGCAACAAGCAACCCTGTGCCAAAGTCAGTATGCCGGAAGCCATGGAGTGTGTTGTGATATCGTTTTCACACACAATTCGTATTGTGCAAGTTCCGCAACAAATCGCCAGCCAAGTATTCGTTGTGTGTAACGCGATCCACTCCTGCTTACATAGCACCTTTTTTACGTCACAAGGTGAGGTCGTTCGATGACCCAATAGTTTTGCTTCACAGGGGGCATTGCTGTTATGCAAGTTGAATATAGGTAGATTCTTGTTGCATATCAAATTGCCTGGTTGAATGTGACTACACCGCTTCATGTCATCTTCAGATAAAGAGATGTAAGTGCTCTTCCCAAAGTTTACTGCTATGTACTGCGAAGCTAGTTGGACGATGAGTGTTCCTGTGCTTGTATTCATGGGCAACGGAGTAGCTTGGTATAGAGTGAAGTCTTCATCTGAGATCAATGGGACGTGTATCTCGAACAAGAAGTAGTTAGTGGTGACTCGCGCTCTCACGTATAGTAATTTGTAGATGTCCTTGATATCGTCTCTGATGTTTCGGACAGGCAACGACGAGGTCCTCGGGAGTTTGCCCGCGATGTCAGTTAGTTGCTTGATCAAGTCGACAGGTGTAAGGAGATGGATGTCTATGTGCCCTTTGTAGACATCAGTTAGGCTTTCAAACAACATCTGTTGAACCCTCTCTAAGTTGGTTATCAGCAAGTATGCTGTTAGCGAGGCTGAGTTGAAGTAGTTAGTAGCCATCACTATTTCCATTTCAGACTCCACTTTGGCTAAGTTGATGTTAGTCTGCGCCATGAAGTCGTCTATTAGACCAAACTGTCGCTTGATATTTTGTTCATTCTTCTTCAGCATGTTGTTTTGAAGTTCGACTATTGAAGTTTGGTTTTTTACTAAATCAAGTAAGTAGTTTTCATTATTTTGGACAGTTTCTATGTCGTTGTGGTATTTATCTGCAAATCGTTGATCTAGAACACCAAAGAGGCTGCTGGCAACGTATCCCACTCCATCAATCAGTCCTCGTTTCTTACGATTACTTAAGTGCTTGTGAGGAGCTAGGAGTATAGTGTTGTAGTAGCTCAGTATTTCCATTTCGTGGTTAATCTGTTCTAAAGTTGTCTTGCAATATCTGGGGTCGGTTTTTTGGCACAGTTCGTTCAATCCCTTGAGGTACGCTTCAATTCGACGTACTCCATCCCAGTAAGTTGTCAAGTTATAATACATTAGTAGTGTCCATTCGTCATGAATTACTTGTACGTTTCCTATTGTGTCGTAATAAATCGGCCGCTCAAGTTCGAAGTTAGTAATTTGAACGCCAGACGTCACGATTTCGCCATATGACGCAGTTATTAATGTAAATACAATTAATAAAATTGTAAGAAGGTTGGAAAAACATTTACTTCCACCCGTGTTTGGTATGTTTGGAGTTTTCTTTTCTGAGTGATCTTGGATGTTGTTCTCGATAGGAAGTGGCGACAGTTTCACTACTGGACGTTTCATGATACCAGATTGAGTTTTAACCGTGGTCACTCGAACATAGCCGTCGGAACCGGGATGCAGTTCAAGTACGCGTCCCATGGCCCACTTTCCTGGAGGTAAGTTGTTATCCTTGATCAAGACTATATCGCCTTCCTGGATGTTATTTTTTGGTTTGGTCCATTTCCCCCTGATCTGGAGCTGTGTTAAGTATTCACTTGACCAACTCTTCCAAAATTGGTGCAGCATGTGCTCTGTTAGCTGCCACCGTTGACGTAAATTAACGTTATTTACGTCACAATGCGTTGATATTGGCAGTGACATCGTTGGGCTTCCAGTGAGAAAATGACCAGGTGTTAGATAATTTTGAAATTCATCGGAATCTTCCGTGAGCGGACAGAGGGGTCTTGAGTTCATACAAGCTTCTATTTTTGCCAGTAGCGTAGTAAACTCCTCAAATGTTAGCTTCTGATCGCCTAGTACACGGTGCAGATGATGTTTCATCGATTTTACGGCCGCTTCCCACAGACCACCAGCACTTGGCCACGCCGGAGCGTTGAAGTGCCATTCTACCTCCATTTTTCCGATCTCGTTGAAAAATTCCGGTGAAAGCTCTTGTTTAAATTGTTCAAATTCATTGCGCAACATCTTCGAAGCTCCAATAAAGTTCGTGCCGCAGTCCGAGTACACATGTTTAGGTGTACCGCGTCTAGCGCACATGCGCTGAAAAGCGGCAATGAAAGTTTCGGTGCTTAAGTCAGACACCAGTTCAATGTGTACAGCTTTAGTAGCCATGCACACGAAGATAGCGATGTACCCCTTCGTAGTCTTTACTCCTCTTCCTTTGTTTAGTTTGACTTGCACGTGGCCAGTGAAGTCTACACCAGTATGTGTAAAAGGTCGTGATGGGGTAGCTCTCTGTTGAGGTAAGTCCGCCATAAGTTGGTAGTTATCTGTTGGTCTATAGCGGTGACATCGCACGCAACGTCGCAGTTGAGTTTTGACAGATCTGTTGCTTCCGACAATCCAGTATCGCTGTCGGATTTGAGCCAATGTCAGCCGCGCACCTCCATGAAGTGTTGTAAGGTGTGCCTGTTCAATTACGAGCTGAGTTAGGCGTCCCATTCGAGGAAGAATTATTGGATTCTTCATCTCGAAGGGCAGGTAGGAATTTTTCAGTCTTCCACCGACTCTTATAACCCCTTTTTCATCCATATAAGGGTTCAATTTGTATAGAATGCTCTTGTTGTTTACAGTTCCGTTTGCTTTCAGTTGTTTGTATTCATTTTCAAACTCCGTACTCTGCACATATGTAATTACTCGATCAGCTGCTAACTTGAGTTCGCTCACACTTAGGTAGTAGGTTTCAAATTTCATCTTGGAGCGTGCCGTCGCGATAAAGCGCAGTACCTGAGCCGTGACTCGAATTACTCGCGTCAACGAGCTATATTTATGTAATAAGTTATTTATAAAATGTTCATTGTTTTTCGGCACCGTTGTGGCTGCCACTGCAAATTTGACACTTTCCTGGTTGGTTGTAAACAAACATGTGGAGCTTCTCATGAGGTCAAAGTCTTGTGGCATTTTCAGAAATTCCGGACCTTGCCACCAGAGATCGAAGTTTGCTAGTTTGCTCGGCAACATTCCTCTAGATGCGCAGTCAGCAGGGTTCTGTGCCGATTTTACGTAGCGCCACTTGTCGGAAGGAATACTTTGTTTTATTATTTCAACTCTGTTGGACACGTATTTATCCCACCTTGATGCATCTCCTTGCAGCCACGCCAAGACTACTTGAGAGTCACACCATGCTTGTACTGACAGATTGTATCCTGCTAAAGCTTCCGTAGTTTTTTCCATGAGTTTAGCCAACAGTAGTGCGCCACATAGTTCTAATCTCGGCAGCGTAGTTTTTTGTGATAGAGGCGCAACCCTGGTTTTAGCGACGAGTAAAGTTACAGTCGGTATATCATGTTCGTTCCTTACTCGACTGTATATGACACACGCATACGCCTTTTCACTTGCATCGCAAAATCCCAGTAATTCTATTGATTGTTGTGCACCAATCCATCGGTTTAGTTTTATTTTCCTTACATTTGGAAGTTCAGTTTTCAGTTTGATCCAGTCGTTTAGTATGTTACTCGGTAGTTCTTCATCCCAGGCAAGTTTGCCGTTCCAAACTCTTTGAAATAGTAGTTTTGCCGACACTGTTATGGGAGCCAGCCAACCCAAAGGATCGTACAGTTTCGAGATTTCGGAAAGTAAGTGCCTTTTCGTTGTCCGACCCTTTGATTTTTCTTCTAGACTCCAGTTAAACATGAACGTGTCGATGTTCGGGTTCCAGCCGAGTCCGAGCGTTTTTGTTGAGTCTTCAGTTTTGAAATCGAATATGCTTTTAGTTGATATTTGATCGTCAGTTAAACTCTCTAGTAACGCGGGGTGGTTAGCTGACCACTTTCGTAAGTTCATTCCGCCGCCCTTCAGTAAGTTTATAAGGGAACTTTGTAAGTCTTTAGCTTTTTCCAGAGAGTAGTGTCCGCTAATTACATCATCAACGTAGAACTCGTTGAGTAATGTATAGGCGGCCTCTGGATATTTGTGACCGTCATCCGAGGCTAACTGCTTCATGGTTCTCATAGCCAACCATGGCGCGCACTTCGTTCCGTATGTTACCGTGCAAAGTTGAAATTCTTGTAGTTTTTCAGCAGGAGAGTCGCGCCATATTATCTTCTGAAGTGACTGTTGATCTTCAGCTACCCCGATGCATCGGTACATCTTCTCTATATCGGCGGTAAAAGCGTACTTGTAGGATCTCCACTTTAGTATAAGGGCTTGAATGTCCTTCTGTAGATTTGGACCCTTTTTCATTAAGCTATTCAAGCTGTACCCAGTTGTTGTCCTTTGCGAGGCGTTAAAAACCACTCTTAGTTTTGTAGTAGTGGATTGTTCTCGCAAAACACCATGGTGCGGAAGGTAGCATTCAGGCGTTGAAGGTAATATTGGAGACGCCGGTTTCATGTGCTGTAGTTGCGTATATTCTCTGATGAAGTCCCGGTACATTGTTGCGAGTTTGGTGTTGTTTCCCAGGCGTTTTTCTAATTGGAGAAATTGCGAGATAGCCATTGACTTTGATTTGCCTAATTTGTTTTGCAACTCAGAGCTCATAGGCATCTTAACGATGTATTTGTTATCTGCGTCTCGTTGTACCGTCTTGCTGTAGTATTCTTCGCACTGATTATCCTTGGTCATGTCATTGTTGCTGATCGTTATGTCTTCGTTCTCCCAGAATTTAGTTAATTCGCTTAGGTCGACCAGTGTTATGTGACAGTTAAAAGTTTTCAGTTTGCCACATAGGATCCAGCCTAAGTGCGTATGTTGCGCTACAGGAGACTGTTGACTGCCTTTCAAGACTCCGTCAAGGATGATGTCGGAATACACATCTGCCCCAAGTAATAAATCTATAGGGATACGTTGAATTCCGGATCTGCTAGTTTCAAGTTCTCCAGGTGTGGCCAGTTAGCCTTTTCGAACGATGAGTTGGGTAAGTTGTTTGTTAGTTTGCTTAAGATGAGTGCCTGAGTTTCGAATGCGTAGTCCGAGTGAATAGATTTACAGGTAAGCTGAAGTCGTCCTTTGCAGTTTCCAGGTGCAGCTCCCACTCCCGTTATGGTCGCATTCAGTCGTTTCCTTGGTAGTCGTAGCATCTGTGCGGCGTTCTCGGTGATCAAGTTGACTTGCGAACCTTGATCTAGTAGTGCTCGAAGCGTAATAAACACCCCATTTGCGGACTTTATCTTAAGCTGCACAGTAGTTAACAAAACCTCCATCTCGTTAGTAGATATATGATTAGAGCTTTGTTTGTGCGTGGATGTGGTTGGTCGTTGCCCTAAATTCTCGTTGTTTTTTTCTGTATTCGTTGAGCTGACAGTATTTTTCTTGTCTGCGTTGTGCAATAAAGTATGATGCTTCATATTGCATTCTTTGCATGTTTTAGCTGACGCGCAATCTGTGTTGCCATGACTGTATAAGCAGTTTTTACACACGTTTAATTTTGCGACTGTGTTATTTCGTTGAAATGAGTCCATATTGATGAACTTTGGACATTTCATCAATACATGATTTCCGTCACAGTTTGGGCAGTGTCCATATGCTGTATGATAAGTTCTCTTGAAAAATTTTTGCCGCTCGTAGTCATGCGGTTTTGCAGAATTGTGCTTATTAAATGCCTTGGATGAGACTTGCTTCTGCTGGTTAGGTACTTCTTTCTTCGTATTCTTCATGGTTTCATACGCCATGAACTTGTTTTCCAGGAAGTATAGTAGCTCATTTAAGTTTGGCACATCCCTAGGATCTCGGAGTTCCTTTATGTACTCGCTGTAGGTAGTGGTGTCAAGTTTCTGCGACATCAAGTGTACGATAATTAGGTCCCAAGTTGCGATGTCTAACCCAATGTTTGTTAGTCCATTCGTACACTCCGTTATGACGTCATGCATCTGCTTGAGGTTGAAGCTGTCGGGTTGTTGAATGACAGGTAGGTTGAGCATGGTGTTCAGGAATGACGTAAGTTGCAGCCTTCGGTTGTCGAAACGCTGAGTCAGTATTTCCCAACATGATGTGTAGTTTTCTGCTCCAATGCTGAGATGTTGCACCAATCTTTCAGCTTCTCCTCTCAACCTCGTCTTTAGATGCTGCATCTTTTGCGCTTTATTAATCATCGGGTTGTTGTGAATGGTTTCCATGAAGAGATCCTTGAAGGAAATCCATTGAGTGTAGCTACCCGAAAATTCAGGAACCTCAATTTTTGGCGCCGACTTTTCATAGTGCACTGTCGACCAAATCTTACTGTTCAAGTTTTTTCGTAGCTCGTCGTACTTGTCCTCCATATTGACGAACATGTTGTAGTAGTTAGCATTGGAGCCTTTGAGTATTGCTTCCAGCTCCCAGTGTTGTTTGTCGATGACGTTCCACTTCGACTTTAAAATGGAGAGATGGTCTTCTAGTTCCCATTTCTCCGTGATGGCTTTAATGTCAATTTTCGACATGGCGCGATCGAGGGCTTTAAAGTTGCACTCTTGCTTGCTCAGCAATGTTTTGGTGGTATCGTCAGTGTCTCGATCCAGCATCCCAGTTAAGTCAAAGTTCACGAACCTTTTTCCCTGTAGTCGTTCTAGTAAGTTAAGCATGTCTCCTTTTGTAGATTCGTATAGAGCTTGAGTTTTGCTGTACACGTTATCCACGAAGTAGTTTATGTTTTTGTCTTCTAAGTTTTGCTCCAGAATCGTATGTCGTTCCTCGAAGTCATTCCACTGTGCTTCGAGAGATTCTAGACGCTTGGTTAAGTACTCTTCAGTTTTTCTTGAGGGGCTATCCTTTTTATAGTTAGAGCACAGCGCTTTGATGTTTTCAAAGCAAGATTGTTGGAGTTGTAGCTTCTCCATAGTGAGTTCTCTTTTCTAGTTGTCGAAAAGAAGTACGTTTATTTGACGTTAGTTCACGACACGAAGACCACAGTTTGCAGGCTTCTTTTTTCAAGTCTCCACGGATTCGGTCTCGTAGTTGAAGTAGAGTTACGTAATCCTCAGTGTCTTGAAATTGTCGATTGTTTCTATTTATTGCTTTTGCACTCTATGTTCGATATTATGCGCCTTCTCAATCCAACTGGGGCGACCCGCTTGTGGGAGACCAGCTGAACCGATTCGCTATCGTAAATAGAGACACTATACACAATAAACATCCGGTTCGAAGGACCATTTAATGTAGGAGCCAATAGTTGTAGGCACCGTACACTATCACAATGTTGATGTTGGTTTAGTTGTGGAGTACACAGAAAGAACCACAAGTAGAGTTTAAAGTTATATTAAAAGGTTGACCGTTTAACAAGTTAGAGTGGTAGTGATTCTTTCTCTTGACAAGTGGTTGGTTCCACAGTTATTGTCTGACTCGTTCTGCCTGGCGTGAAAAGTTACAATTATAGCGTAATATTTGTGACGCACGACATCTAAGTAGGTTGCTGCGTTCGCAAAGTAAATGTACGGTTGATGAGACCGTACAAAGTCAAAACGGTTCAAGTACCTTATAAAAGATCGGTTTTACGAATATGAACTAGTAGAAAGTAGTATCAGGTTTTTGTCTAATTCGAGATGGTTTTTTTTAGTTTTAACCACGCTTGTAGGCATTGGGCAAGACAAACGTTCGTTTCTTCATATGGATCTCGTTAGAACTGTCTAATGAGGTCCATATGAAGAAACGAGTTTGTGTCTATAAGTTACTGAACTTATACATCATTTTAGTCCGAGCAGTTTGTTGCAGCGCTTCTTCTTCCGAGCTAAATCAGCACGAAGCGGTGAAGAGCGAGCGTTTGAGGGACCGTCTTATGTCAAACTCAAACTCAAAGCATTTATTTCCAATAAACCAATTAGGTACAGGCACTTTTGAATTGTCAAGGGGTCGGTCAGTCAGAAAGATGAAGCTAGTTGCCCATTCCAAAGCAGTACCTATGGAGAAGAACGGGCAAGAAACTCCATGGATACTCTTTTGATGTAACCCATATTTTGTAACCATATACCAGAGTATGTTACATCATTTATGTTTTTGTTGAAATTGATGAACGTAAAAAGAGTTTGTAATAAAAAGATTTTAAAAAAGTAATCAAAAACAATTCAAACCTTAAATTAAATTTTCAAAGATACGGTTGATAGATGTAATTCTGAAGTCCTAAAATTATTGATTAATAACCTAATTTTAATAAAAATGATTTGATTTTGATTCGAATCAATCAAATAACAATATTACAGCCAAAAACCACACTACATCTGTTCAATACATTTGTAACCTACTTCTTTATTAAGGAAGGATTTATAGTTGATGTAACTCAATTAAACTATTGCGGTTCTCGAAAGAGAGACGGCCCGGTCGCATGTCCCAGCAGTGGGAACATAAGGCTGATTAAATCCTCGAAAAACAAGTCGACGTATGAAAATGGTTTCTTCAATATCATCTTATCATATCAATCATCGTGGTCATTATGTATGTCATCATCAAGACTGTTTGAAGCGTGCTTCATGACTAATCACAGCCTGGTCCCCCACGTGAGAATGATGTCGTCCTGATACCATCGGTAGACGCACTGATTAGCGTTATCAATCATTTACTCGATAGCTGTTTTTATTTTTATTTTTTTTATTTTCCTTTATTGGCCAACCAACAATTGTTTACACTGATAACATTTAAAGTAAGTATATAATATCCAAGGTTAGTGTAACAATTAATTACAGGTTAGCACCGCATGGGCATGCCCCATAAACAAATAAGATGTGCCACAAGCACTGAACTATAATTAAACATTAATATTTGGGTACTTAACTAAAATTAAAATTAATAGGTATAACGAGCATTACGTGATGAGATTTACAGTACGAAAAGCAAACAGAAACTGTTAATCGAAGTATACTTACTTCCCAAAACCTTCATATTATAATGTTATTGTTGCTAATTATGTATTCTATTAAAGTGATAACTACTAATAAGCTTGACGGATTGGTTTTAACATTCGGTGGATGCCACAGATAACATATCGTCAGCTCGTGCGGCGTATAAGTTTTATTAAGCAATTTTATTTTATTACTGTTTTCAAAGATTTTTTCGTATAACGAGTACAGTGTACACGAGCAAAAGTTATAAAGTTAGCTAATTTCAAAAGCGGTTTTCTCCTTAATTATTGAATAAAATTGTATGTTCAATGTTCATGCACACATTAGGGCCTATGCACACCACGTTTTTTAAACGCGCCGTCGACGCGCGTTTGTAGCGATACAGACGCGATACGCACGCAAGTCAGACGCAGCCTGTAGACCTTTGCACACCTGACGCGCTTGTGTAGCGATACAGACGCGATGCAAACGCGCGTGTGTAGCGATACAGACGCGAGTGTGTAGCGATACAGACGCGATACAGACGCGCGTGTGTAGCGATACAGACGAGATGCAAACATGGTTTTGAATTTCAGTTATGAAGTTTTCTGTGTCAAAGGCTCCATTTTTTTGTTCAAAAGACGTGCGGTGCATCAAATCGCTCGATTGCTACTAGCGTAGATTCACACTTCCCTTTCCCTCGTTGCTAGCGCTCGTATCGGAGTCGCGCGTTTGAATCGATACAGACGCGCCGGTGCCGCGCGTTTGTATCGATACAAACGACAACAAACTGCTCTGCAGGATAAAAACGCGCCGGCGACGCGCGTTTAAAAAACGTGGTGTGCATAGGCCCTTACACTTATTTTTTTGAATCCATCGTTTTACCGAACATATCTCAAAGTTAAAATAGTTACTTTACGAGAAAATCACCTCTGAATATTGCTAGGTGTAGGTATACATATTATATATTATTGCTCGTGACTGTACTTTCATACAGCATGGGTACCAAATAAAAAAACACAAAGACATCTAAAGATATCAGAAATATTATCAGAGTAGACTAAGTCATGGACCACAAGACCAATGTATAGTCATCCAATCATGATTGTTTTTGCTTTCCAATCTCTACATAGTATAAAAATAATGTCGCTCCTCGAGTCCCCGCTGTCTGTCCCTCTCCCTCTGTACGCTTACATCTTTTAAACTTCGCAACGTATTTTAATGCAGTTTTCATCTATACTAATATTATAAAGAGGTAAAATTTGTAAGTTTGTATGTAGGGGGTAATCTCCGGAACTAATGATCCAATTTCAATTTTTTTTTCACTGATAGAAAGCTACATTATTCATGAGTGCTATAGGCTATAAATTATATTTATATCATAATTATTAGCCGAGCTATCGCAATTTTCGTCTAGCAAATCGGAAAGAAATACGAAAACAGAATTATTTGCATGCGCTGCCTAAACAGTTGTTTAAAATTGAAAGCTATAATTTCCTACATACACGCGGGCGAAGCCGCTGGCAAAAGCTAGTTAATAGATAAAGTGATTCAAGAAGAAGGTTTATCTGTATGTATTGTTTATCCAGCTTTCGCCAGCGTCTTGCCTGTCACAATTGTATTTACATTGCATCCGTGCGAAGTCGGGTTGGGCTCCTTCATGAATCTTCTTCATAATCCACATCGAAAAAGCACAGACTTTTCTTAGTGCTCACCTCCGCTCAATTCCAGCCTCCCTCATCCATCTACTTACAGAAACCTTGCAATGATCGTCACACCACCTAACTCCAAGAACCATCATAGCATAAACAAAACCATAGTTTTTTAGCACTTTATTTGCATGGTGTTTTTCTTAGAAGGCTGTGAGAACTTGTGAGATCATTGAGTCCACGGTTGTGCCCATAGACGAAGGTTCCTTTTACGCCTAAACGCCTGGGAAACGCTTGAGTGAAGATATTATAACATTGTGATTGCGACCGTTATTGGTCCATAAAAACGGGCTCCAGGATCTGCGATGAACCGAAGGTCTTCTTCTTTATCGCAAAACGGTTCATTTGCAAACATTAATATTATACAACGTAGCGCTACAATGGTGCCCACACATATACCTACGTTTTCACATTTTCGTTTCATGAAGACATTATATTTCCATTAAATGTTGTTATTTACGGATTTATTTAAAATGTTACAAAAAATTGCATTTTAGAGCAACCTTCACTTAAAGAACTGTCGGCGGTCATTTGCCGGGGTCACGGATCATAACATTCGCATCAATTAAATTAAAATGAATAAGCAATACTATTAGGAAAAAACAACTGCAAAAGTAGGCAGTAAGTTTGTTTCAAATTATTTTGTTTCAATTTGCTATTTATTTTAACCTATAAACATTTATATGATTAATGGGCACTAGCGCTACCCGTGTGTTATATTAATGTCACCATTATAGCGCCACGTTGTATACACATGCACCCAGATCCAAAACAATTTCTTATCTTCAAGCCATACAAATGTTTGCTCCAAGCAGGAATCGAACTCGCGACACTTCACGTAGATTAGAAGTTGATTGCTAGGCCTTTACTGACAGCAGCGTAATAAAGAGTACCGTGTTCTTATCAACGGAAACCATGTTATTCGCTTAATCATAGCCAAGAATAAAAAGAACAATACAAAGATTGTTGTTACTGTCGCACAGAAAAAACAAGAACAAGACCAGATACCGATAGCAGCCTATAATTAGACGAACGTCATTAAAACAAGACCAATGTAATGAACAAATGGAAAGTTTATTCCTAAGATAACACAGCGTAAATAAGGATATTAATCATGGCAGCTAGTATAAGTCTCATTCGAACATCACATGATTTTATTGATACCAATCGGTATTAGCTGGGGAGACAACACAGATAAGTTAGTAGTGGATTTAATGATTTTCGAGCTCAAGTGTTGAAAAATAATGTGTTGCCTAAGCTGATTATGAGGAAAACAAATTCATTGAATGGCATGAACATGCTATGTTAGTTCGAAATTGCCTGATACCTTCATATCTTAGAGTAATGCTTGCATGGCAGTCCATCTAGAAGATTTGCTTTTAGGAGCATAGTTACCTACCATGGTGGATGAGGCCCAGGAATATTTGTCACGCTTGAACGCCGAAAGAATTAAACAAGGTTTGTCTTTTCAATCATAAAGTATTTAAGGATGCTGATAATGGATTTGCTTCGATACCTAACCTGTCCGTACTTCCTTGGGTAGACTACCAACCAGTGGCGGAACTATACCATCTGAGGGCCTTGGCAAATCTATTGCATGGGGCCCCAAATTTATATTTTTTACTTAATTTTGTTACAAATGTTAGGTCACTTTTGAGCTCGCAGCCTCTCAAGCCCCTATCAGGTCGGAGGCCCGTGGCATTTTGCCAGTCCTGCAACCCTATAGTTACGCCACTGCTACCAACATACAAGTCAATATTGGTAGTTATCAGAATCATTATACGCCTACGTGTTGTACAATGTACGTACATCCCACACGCACTGAACTTATTTACAAAGTGCAAACCGCAAACGATCCATTTACCAATATTATAACGTACTTACCTTTATACGTCACATGGCAACAATAAATGGAATTTCAGGAAAATAAATCGAATACCTCATTTTATTGGTTTGACGAAGAAACAATGCGCTTAACTAAATGACGCCTCTAACGTCTACGCATTACAGGATATCAACATTAAAAACCCCGTCGTTACGTTAAATATATGATATATTTGCGTCACAATTACAAACAGATAAAGTAAAGAACTGAGTTTTATTACTACTCCGAGGTCATTTATTTTTGGGTATGTAAATGTGTGTTTTACTCAATGTTTTTGTCGCTAATCAGTACTTAGAGCCCAAATTATGAGGATAGATATTTTATAAACACCGTTACACAATAACATTTGTGTATCCGGCACGTGGCGCAATAGTGACGAAAAATATTGTAAAAATTAATATCGGAATCAGATACCGATATTTATTTTTGGTTAACAGAAATCAAAGAAAACTAACAAGTCAATATCCTGTCTCGTTAATTATATCTGTGATTATAGCAATTTCAATAGTGTAGGCTAACATGGTCACGTTAAAAATTGCACCAGCAAAAGGCTGTTTGAGAAACATCAGGTCGTGTCGCAAACGCCATAACAAAGCATTATAGAGCGTGAACCTAATCTCATTAGTATATTGTACTATACTAAAATAGATTTATCACCATCTGCCTAGTCTTTTTCCAACTATGTTGGGATCGGCTTCCAGTCTAACCAAATGCAGCTGAATACTAGCATTTTACATGGAGCGACTGCCTATCTGACCTCCATAACCCAGTAACTGGGCAATACGATACCCCTTGGTAAGACTAGTTGTCAGATTTTCGGGCTTCTGGTGACCCGTAACTACTGCCAAAGATGCACAATGACTGCCGGGACCAACGGCTTAACGTGTTTTCCGAGGCAAGGAGGAGTCTCGTTATGTAAAGATGGTCACCCATCCACGGCCAACCCCGGCAAGCTTACCTGATGGATCGACCTGTGCGACTGTTAGTACTTAGCTACGAGCTCCTCAAAAAATTGATAAAATGTACTAAAATAGATTATCTTATAATACATTTACGATATCTACAATTTAGTGTTACTATACGCTTTATCATTGTTAATATGATAAGAATATGTTGGTAGTAAGTAAGACTGATCGGCAATCAAATAAAACATTGTTACATTATCAGAATTCAGTTAGAATACTTTTTAGTGTACTTAACTATACGTAGGTATATGTACGTGATGACACGTGATTCATAAGTAATCACCAAGTTTGTTGTTTTCAAAAAATGCGAATATTATGTAGACAAAGAGAAACCTTGACCTTAAATTTTTCGAGCATTGCTGTGCTAAGCAATGCTGGTACAAAGTACAGACGTCACTTAAAATTGTGCATGTCATAAAAATATTATTGATAGATGAAGATACGCTTGTTTTTGGGGGCAAAGTTCCAAGAATATCTTGTCTGCGTGATAATATCTGATAACCCCTCTCACGCTTATGTCACGCCCAAAAAATCCGCCATTTTTATCACCACGTGACTCTGGGGGCTTGCCTATTATGTCGTCCATACGATATCACGCCACTATAATCCTGTATTGGCACAATAACTGTTTTTAGCAATTGATAGTACGATAAACAAGTTTTGATAACGATCGGTCTTGTTATTTAAAAACCCACTTCGATTGGGCGTGATTACGTGAAAATGATGTGTGATTGTGATGGTGCCTAGGTACATATTTTTTAGGTAAGCAACTAATTTACCGTGACAAAACATCTATAAATATAATAAAAACTTATTATATAAATATTATACTAAATAGATATTATAAAATTATAGCGAACTGAAAGCAAGCAATAGGGAAAATACTACTGCGGGTGTCGATCGCAGGACGACTTCTCACACGGACAATTACTATACGTCGCTTGCTCCCATGTTACCAATTCAGGCTCTCTGTACCCCGTCGCTGTCGCTGTCGCTACCCCGAAACATAAAGGGCTAAGGATATAAAATTGATGGGTTTTAGTCAGTAAAAGTCTGACACTCCCTTCCCCTCCACCCAGAGCAGGACGGGCCATTTAATGATTTCCAACTTCAACAAAAAAATCTCTGTTATATTTTGGCGGTTGAGACCAAAATTACAAACGTAGTACCTATTAAGGGCTGCTTCATAAAAATGTTCCTGATAATTTAGTATATTGTGGGGTCTTAGGATTCATAAGCGAACAAAATCGCGGACATAAGCTCCTCCTAAGTTCCTCCATGAAAAGTCTACCGTCCAATGATACGTAGGCTATACTCAGGTTGGCACATTTAGTTTTTTTGCCAGAATTAGTTTCGTGCGTAGCGTGGCTGTGTGTCTCAGTGAACCATCAGGCCTACATTTTCATACTCAAACTTTGGTTTCATAAAACAGCGAATAACGGCTACAAACTATTCAAATACAGAATTTTTTTTAGCATCTGTCAAATACCATGAATTTTCGTACTGGCCGTTTCATTATGATGGAACCATTCTGCTAGGAAGCAAAGCCAAATACACGTGCCTAACTTAGCCGAGGGCAGCTGTGAAACGGCATCACGATTAATATAAACCACGTGAGACGGTAACGTTAGGTCAAAACATTAATTATTATCATTCTTGATAAGTTCACACGAAATATTATAATTATTTTTCTTTTATTCGTTGATTCCGCGAAGTCGTGCGTCAAATGTCAGCCCGGCTTCATTAATATAGATAATAAATGTAATCCAATGCTAAGTGCAGCCATTTTCACAGGAGCACCAATTGGGTATTTCAAAGGGTAGTCAATAACGTTACTTTTTGTGAAGTGTAAAAACGCGGAATTTGTACGTGATTTGAATGAAATATAACAATGGGACGTCACAGATTTTAAAAATCAAATAGAGTATCTACTAATTAGCATTAAATGCAATTTTAGAATTATATTATTATCTTCGCATAATATTTAATTTCTGTACGGTGATGCAAGTTTTTAAGACAAGTTTCTATGTGATTTCATATTTTACTTTAAACCGTTTGAAATAGTTAATTGAATTTAATGAAACCCCTGAGTCATTTACTTAACTTCTAATACGTTAATTTCTACTACGAAACATAAGGCCAATTCTCACTGCAAACAAAGCAGAAGTTTATTTTATTGCGTACCGTAGCACGGTTACGGGATAGTTCCGTAGCGTGTTAAAGCTACGACAATTCGTAGTAGGCTGATAACCACAGTTTAAAAACGTTAATCGCTACGGGATATTTAGCTACCTTGTCTATTCTCGCTCGGTCATTTCTACGTGCATAGGTTTTCAATGGACAACAAGATGTTTTGCACTGTACAAATGAAAATGATCTAACTACAGTTACTGATTAAGTATTTTTTAGACATGTAGTAGGTAAGTAACATTTGTGAGAGAACTTAGGCTTTTTCATTAAGTAGGTGGATAATTAATTTGAGGTGTTTTATCTTTAGGTAGAATTCTAAAAAGTTAGGTAATTGGTTACTATACCATCTTGTATATTAAAAACACTCAATAACAAAAATATTGGAAAATTTTAGCTTGTTTATGTAAACACCGCAACAGATAATTAATTAGTTGTGTGCCCTTATGTCAATAGCTAGGTACTTAAATAATAACAAAAACAACATTCCTCAAATATTTGTTCCGCGTTTAGTGAACTTGTCTGCTTATTGATTAAGTTATACTTATTTACTTTGCCCTACTAAATAAACAATGTTTATCAGAGCAATTACAAAGAACAAATAAGAAGAATATTTCTTATAATTGTGCAATTATATAAACGGGTTATTGCCACGCAATAAATAATAGAATGACAGCGGAATAATTAATGTTTCGCGATTTTGTTGCAACGCTGACTAACGTAGTTTCTAGAATTCCTATAATATATATAAAAACATGTTGGCGGAGAAAGAGATAGGTAAGTAGTAGGTGCCTATCTACTCAATCATTCTGTTCGTTAGGTTCCTACTAACCTACGAGTATATATGTACGAGATTTTAAATATAACCACCCCAATAAGTTACCGTTTCTTTAATATCACTAAAATGTGGTTCTCTTGCCAGTATCCCAATTTACTTTGGGTCTGCGCAAAATGTTTTCTGCCATACTAATCATACTACTTACCTATTCGTCGTTATCTCGGTACCTTACAGTCTAGTCCCTCAATTTCTAGCCATGACATCTTTGACAAAGTCCATTAATCGCTTCTGTAACTTCCTACTCCTACCTGCCTACCTATAATACACTGACTCTCAATGCTTTCCTGACAACATTTGCCTCATTCCTCCGCATCACACGACAACCAATATCCGCACACACCAAAATAATAACCTTTTATTACAAAAGCAACAAAAAGTTGACGCACATTGATTACAACTTGCGTCCTCACGTTTCTTTTACGCCGCAGACCTTAAATCAAGTTATTTATCATAAATCTTGCCTGACCTTGGTATCTTAATAACCCAAAATCGGTTATCACACTATAGATACCAAGGGTAGCGGACGTGAGCTCGTAAAAAAATGGAGCTTTTTAAACTTTCCTTATCAATTTCTGGTTTTCAATAAGGTCGTAAATCGCTTGCAGATACGGAGTAAGATTCTAAGTGGTGTTGTCGTCAGTTGTTTGCCGTGGAATCTTCCCGCGCTGTCGATAACCCGCGTTATCGCATATGCGGCGCCCGCGCACGAGACCGCGCCTGTTCTTGCAGTTATTTATAATTATCATCAAGAGGATGACACAATTGTGGCAAACACTGGTGCCTTGGTAAGCCACGTGCTAAGTAGTGCATGTGTCAGCGAGACGCGTCTACGTGATTTACGGCATACCTACAAATTTACCGTTCACCGTAGCACGAGTGTTTTTGGGCCGATAGCTCTGACATTTAAACTTATCGTTCGTCTTTAATGTCGATATTCTGGTCGGTGGAGGTCAGATAGATGCAATCCATTTAAAATACCTACTGGTATTTTAAATGCATCCAATGCAATGCAATCCATTTAAAATACCTACTGGTATTTTAAATGGATTGAGCTGCATCCGCTGAAACCGGAAGCCGACATAACTGTATTAAAGACAGTTGGTGATGACAACTTTAATCGATAATCGTTGTTCGCAGATCCTGTTCGTCAGACGCAGGCCTCAAAACAGCTCACTTCACGCTCATTTCACCTAAGATTTTACGGCGAGATTTTTACAGAATCGACTGACTGTCAATATTCAGCCATCAACCAGACGATTCTGTAATAAATTCACCGTGATAACCACAGAGTCCTTTTTTATTTGGTGAAAATTTAGATGATCTGAGCGTGAAGTGAGTTGTCGTTCCACCTAATGCTAGGGATTGACACTATTGACAGCTCACTTTAAACTCACTCCACCTACATTTTCAAGGTGAGATTTTTACAGAATACACCGGCAGTATAGACCACACCATACAAGTGCCTTTTTTTTTTAAGGCTGGGAAATCATCCAATGACTGCTCCCGCTCTGGGTGGAGCGGAAGGGAGTGTCAAACTCTTACTGACTAAAACCCATCCATGTTCCTTCCGTAGCCCTTTGTGTTCCGGGGTAGCGGTAACCCTTTCGGACAATCCCGCTTACCCGGCAGGCTGAGGGGCCCCTTCATATGCTGACATCTCTTTGAGGCGCGCGTGGAACATATACGCGCCGTCCGGCACGGGTCTGGTGCTGATCGGACGGTGAGTCACCCATTACTCACCGTCCGCAGGCCCGCGCCTACGGTGGCCGGGAGTCGTCACGTGGCTCCCGACGCCCGGGCCTCTCCCGCGGTGGCTGGGACGGGTGGACCTTTCTCTCTCCCATCCCGCCACCTCCTTCGCGAGCATTACTTTTTCGCAGAAGGAGGTGACTGCCTCCCACTCCCTCTCGCCCCGGACCATGGCTTGCACCAGGGCCGGGCGCGAGGGGTCACCGCCGCCGATCGCCTCTACGAACCATACAAGTGCCTATATTAAGCTTACGTTCAAGCCTTTTATTTATATTTTGAGGGTGGGAAATCATCAAATGACCTCTCTGGATGGAGCGCAAGCGAGTGTCAGACTTTTACTGACTAAAACCCATCCATGTTCCTTCCTTATCCCTTTATGTTACAGTTTGTACAGGCCTAACCTTAATTTTATAGTCAGTTATAGGTTGCATTAAACGACTGCTCAAGACAACAGCGCAGCCTACGTAGATTGTCCTCTCTCCGAACCTTGCTGACAGGGTAATATTTCCACCACTAAATAAGATGTTTTGGTAAAAACTTAAGCAGGGGGGCCTACCATAAACTTTTAAAATATTTGCCAAGTGCAGGGCAGTTCAACTGGGCAAGTTAACCTGACAGGTTTTGTGTCTGCGGGCCTACCATAAACTCCATCCCGCCACCTCTTTCGCGAGCATGACTTTTTCGCAGAAGGAGGTGACTGCCTCCCACTCCCTCTCGCCCCGGACCATGACTTGCACCAGGGCCGGGCGCGAGAGGTCGCCGCCGCCGATCGCCTCTACGAGGACACGGCGGTGCTCCGCCCAAGCGGGGCAGGTTTGCACCGTCACGGTGCAAACCTGGAGCACACGGTGCCACCGTGTGCTCTACCGTGTCCTCTGGGCGATCCTCGCAGTGGTGACACCCGGGCGTTTCCTCCCGCCTGATGATGTGCAGGAACCGCCCGAAACATCCATGTCCGGTGAGGACCTGCGTCAGGTGGTAGGTGAGGGCGCCGTGACGCCTCTCTAGCCACTCCTCAAAGAGGGGCCTTACCGCCACTATCGTGGCGTGCCCTAATTGAACTGCCCTGCCGTCATATTTTGCAGCTTTGTGAAAGTAACAATTATTGACCTGTTTTAATTAAATTTAAATAGAAAAATCTAATTTATCCTAAAAGTGTGTACACAATATAATTCTGTCGTTATTTTAAAGTATTGAAATACATAGAAAACCTCTATGAGCAATGTGTTTACCATTTATTTTAGATGTGTGATGAAGATGAAATTTTCGAGTTTCTTGAGGATGATAGTCGTGGTAACAGTGCTAAACAAATGGCTAAAATTCAAAGAAATATTTTGAGAAACTCGATCTAACTATTTGACATGCTGGACAGCGCTTTTATTAAACGATATAGGCTCACGAAAGCGCTTGCACTGCGCTCTGTGAGCTACAATCTTTCATGCCACGCCCTGCTAAATCAGAGTTGTCGATTGAGGTCAAGGTTCTACACTTCTATTTATCCGTTTTTTTTTCTATTCAGCCACCTCAGTCCACATTTTTGAGTCATTTTCCGAGCTTTTATTATAGCCTATTACAGTATCCCTGTTAATATACAAAACATCTTACATATTCCAATTGTTCGTCAGAAACTAGTCTTAAATCCATAGTCACAAAAGTCACTCTTATAATCCGACTCACTGACCAGAGACTATGTAGCAGGTCAAAAGTTGACATGATGCAGGTCAGCAGGAAATATTCATGGTCAGACACAAAACCTGTCAGGTTAACTTGCCCAGTTGAACTGCCCTGCACTTGGCAAATATTTTAAAAGTTTATGGTAGGCCCCCTGACCATGAATATTTCCTGCTGACCTGCATCATGTCAACTTTTGACCTGCTACCTTAGAGCATCCTGCTACATAGTCTCTGGTCAGTGAGTCGGATTATAAATAGACGTTCTAAAATACTTTACCGGTTTTACGGTTTTAATAGAAATGTAATAAGTTTTTATAATAACAGTTTAAAATAAGAGAGTAGTCATAGAAACATTGTTCCATGGCAAAAAAGGAATTTAACATTACTGATTATGAGAGCGAACGCCCTTCTTGCCACAAAAACTTGAAGTAATACTTCACATTTATTTTCGAACGAATAAGTGCCTACATGTCAAAGGGTAATAAGTACAATTTACGGGGAAATTTTGAAATTCAAGTGGATTAGTTTTTGTTTACTTTAAAGATAAAGGTACTTAGCCTTTTTTTTTAAGGCTGGGAAATCATCCAATTACTTCTCCCGCTCTGGGTGGAGCGGAAGGGAGTGTCAGACTCTTACTGACTAAAACCCATCCATGTTCCTTCCTTAGCCCTTTATGTTCCGGGGTAGCGGTAACCCTTTCGGACAATCCCGCTTACCCGGCAGGCTTGGCCCTGAAGGGCCCCTTCATATGCTGACATCTCTTTGAGGCGCGCATGGAACATATGCGCCGTCCGGCACGGGCCTGGTGCTGATGGGACGGTGAGTCACCCATTACTCACCGTCCGCAGGCCCGCGCCTACAGTGGCCGGGAGTCGTCACGTGGCTCTTGACGCCCGGGGACGTCTCCCGCGGCGCCTGGGACGGGAGGACCTTTCTCTCTCCCATCCCGCCACCAAAGATACTTAGCCTTAAAGTTTTAACTCAAAGCAATACAGATATTTGTTTGGTGGCCGTGTCTGTGAGTGGTAGGCAAAGAGTGGCTTTTGTGACTATTGATTTAAGACTAGTTTCTGACGAACAATTGGAATATGTAAGATGTTTTGTATATTAACAGGGATACTGTAATAGGCTATAATAAAAGCTCGGAAAATGACTCAAAAATGTGGACTAGAGGTGGCTGAATAGAAAAAAAAACGGATAAATAGAAGTGTAGAACCTTGACCTCAATCGACAAATCTGATTTAGCAGGGCGTGGCATGAAAGATTGTAGCTCACAGAGCGCAGTGCAAGCGCTTTCGTGAGCCTATATCTATACATATAATAAAACAGTAAAAAAACTGTGTCTGTACATTGAATATATTAAAAAAAAAAAAATTGAGGGGAGTTTAGAAACAGTAATAGAGCATGAATCCAAAAAAAAAATTTTGTCTGTTTGTCTGTTTGTTTGTACACGCTAATCTTCGGAACTACTGGACGGATTGGAATGATTTTTTTTTTGTTGTATAGGTATTAAGTCTGGGCAACATATAGGCTATAATTTATCTTGGAAACTTGAACACCTGATGCAGAACCGCAACAGACCAGCTAAACTATAAGAGATACAAAAATGATACCTTAGCAAAAATTGTTCCACGTGATTAGCATTTTCTGCTGAGATAATAAATTTGAAGATTTGGAACACCTGATGTGGAACTCCAAGAGCCCAGCTACACTGTAACACATATAGGAATGACGTCTTCGCATAAGTTGTTCGGTCTGATGGGCATTTCCTGTTGACTTATAAAAATCGAAGATCTGGAACACCTGTTGTGGAACTCCAAGAGCCTAGCTACACTATAACATTATATAGGAATGACGTCTTAGCAAAAGTTGTTCGGTCTGATGGGCATTTCCTGTTGACTTATAAAAATCGAAGATCTGGAACACCTGTTGTGGAACTCCAAGAGCCTAGCTACACCATAACACAGATAAGAATGACGTCTTAGCGAAAGTTGTTCAGCCTGATGAGCACTCTCTGTTGATGTATAAAAATCGAAGATCTGGAACACCTGTTGTGGAACTCCAAGAGCCTAGCTACACCATAACACATATAAGAATGACGTCTTAGCGAAAGTTGTTCAGCCTGATGAGCACTCTCTGTTGATGTATAAAAATCGAAGATCTGGAACACCTGTTGTGGAACTCCAAGAGCCTAGCTACACTATAACATTATATAGGAATGACGTCTTAGCAAAAGTTGTTCGGTCTGATGGGCATTTCCTGTTGACTTATAAAAATCGAAGATCTGGAACACCTGTTGTGGAACTCCAAGAGCCTAGCTACAACATAACACATATAGGAACGACGTCTTTGACGTCTTTGTTGTTCAATATGATGGGCATTTCCTGTTGACTTTTAAAAATCGAAGATCAGAAACATCTGATGTGGAAATCAAAGCTATCGCTAATTTTACTGTGTAATTATAAAATAACATAAACTGGGAGTACCTGCACGCGGTGAAGGCGGTAACAGTTTAGGACTGATTTTCGATGACGATGGTATATCATTGAAAATTTGACTCTACTGGCCAAAACTCATATGAATTTTTTTATTTTATCGTATGAATATGCCTTCGGGCTTATGTTGTTTGAGTGTTTAATTTCCTTTTCCATTTATCTTCGTGACACTGTAGCCTACCCGGTAACGCAGGGGAGCAGTCATTTGAATTTAGATTTTTATTGATCAGGTATCTTCACAATAAAACTATGACCATGCCTAGAAAGAGGTCAAATCTTTCCCAATGTTCCAAGAGAGCTAAAAGATTGAGGATCATAAGATCCCAAGAATCTACCGAAGAGCGTCAGGAGAGACTTGATGTTGTTCGAGAACATTAGGCTGCAACTCGCTCCGTGGAAACCTCTTCGGGTCGCGAAGCACGCCTGCGTTCTCAGCGTATTCATTACGTCTCTAGAGACCAGTGAAGAATATGATGCGCGACTGACCGCTGATCGTGAACGTCATGTATTGTCTCGCGAGTCAGAGACGTTCACGGAAAGAGAATTACGCTTGAGTTCCAAGCGTATCTACGCATCGACTTCTAGGTCTCTAGAGGAGGAATATAATAATGCGGTTACCAAAATGAAAACGATGACAAATGGACTGTATGTTTTGGTAGTTGTTGGAATGAAATAAAACTAAAGCTCAGTGTGATAAAAGATTTAAATGGGAAAAATGATAAAAAATAACATAAATGGCGACCCCGTTGTCGCTGGCATAAGCAACAGGGTCCGCGTACAAAGTCGCGGGCAGAAGCTAGTCGTTTAATAAAAGCGTTGTCCAGCATGTCAAATGGTTAGATCGAGTTTCTCAAAATATTTCTTTGAATTTTAGCCATTTGTTTAGCACTGTTACCACGACTATCATCCTCAAGAAACTCGAAAATTTCATCTTCATCACACATCTAAAATAAATGGTAAACACATTGCTCATAGAGGTTTTCTATGTATTTCAATACTTTAAAATAACGACAGAATTATATTGTGTACACACTTTTAGGATAAATTAGATTTTTCTATTTAAATTTAATTAAAACAGGTCAATAATTGTTACTTTCACAAAGCTGCAAATTATGACGGCAGGGCAGTTCAATTGTTGAATGTTTAAATGTCAAAAAGCCTTCATGGTAAGGATATGTTGCAGGCCAGCCTGCTGAAATGCTGTCACGTAGTCATTCACCGGTTAAGACCACGTGATCGCTGACTGGCCTGCTACTTGTCGAGTTCATGGTACAAACTAACACGACAGGTTATTTTTCGTCTAAAATTGACCTGCTTTAAGAGTTTATGGTAGGCCCGCTGGAAAACTTATTTAGCAATTTCGCTTCTCTGGATTCAAATATAGGTGTAAATCGTTTACTGCTTCTCCCTTCAAAATGTTATTTCACTGACGAACAAATCCCCCATATCTACTAACAAAAATTATGACCGATTTTCTATTAATATGCGATGGGTTTCATAATGTCATCATCCGCAAAAAGACGGCCACACTCCTGAACAGAATAAGGGGCAGTCGCAATAGCATCCTGAAGGCTGTGGCGGCTGATTCTTCCTCCACCATAATAAGGCTATTTGTGAGGGGACTTATACCTTAGTATTTCGGTGGTCTTCTCAAGAATATGTCCTTAATTAAGTTACTAACTATTGTGTAGTGAAAACCTATTACTAACAATTTATGAATAATATAATAATAATATCCATGGACATTTCACACAACGCCATATAGTCCCAAGCTAAGCAACCTAATGCTTGTTATGGTAACGAGATGGCTGATAAACTACTTATATACATTTTTTTTTGTATATACATACATAATATACATAGAAAAACACCCAGACCCGTAACAAGTACTTGCAGGTCGTACAAATATTTGTTCCGTGCAGGAATCGAACCCGCGACATACTGCGCAGCAGTCAATCACTCAACCACTACGCCAACCGTGTCGTCAAACGTCAAATCTTTATGTTGTCCGAAATAAAATGGTATTATTATTAATCAGCTAGCGTTGTAGCTGTTAACAGTAACACTGCCACTATTTTTTGTGCTATTCTAAGCTCAGTGCCTTCATCACACATACGTGTTCGTAGCAGTATATAGGTTAAGGTAAATGGTGTCCTAATTATCTTTATAAACATGGTAATATTTGATGCGTACCTAAATATGTTGTTGTAGTACAACATACAGCCCTCAATTATTCTATTATAATGTCTTATTCTGGCACATTCGCGTACAATCACTTCGCTCAAATGTTTGTCTTATCCGATTGCAGTAAGCCGCTGTTACTAGCGGCTAATTATGTTCCAATTGTAGCCTTATCTTGCATGCCTAGACCCAGACATTGAAATAGTTCAAAAGTTTTAATACCTAATCATTTATCTGTATTTAGCATTAATTTTAAAGATAAGGATAACATTATGGAAATTCTATTATCGTAAATCAAGTGACAGTAAAATATAAACATAGCCTTATCAAGAATTTTAAAAGAAATTTTGTAACTTTTATAGGCCGATATTTAATTATGAAGATAGTATTCAGATTTACGGCTGTCCGTTAATCGTAATAAAACTATCTCATGAATATTACGACACTAGCTGTCAGGGGTCACCGAGGAAATAAAACAATGTTAACATCATTACGCCATTTATATTGCGCTCGTTTATAACACTTTGTATCTAGCCTTGTTGATCATGTGATGGGCCGAGGTCTGTAGTTTGAGGAGCTCTTCCTTGATGAGGCGTGTTATTTCCGATTTGGCTTTGGCGACGGCGAGTTCCTGGGAACTTTCTATAGCGAGGTACAGCTTGCGTTCACCTTCGGGAGGCGTCTTGCCGGGCGGTACGTATGTGCCGCGAACAGTGATACCAGCCTCCGAGTACTCGCTGATCAACGCTAACGCCTCCTGTAAAACAAACAGAGATCATTAATAAAACTAGTACGTATAGAGTGAACTCGCCGAGATATCAGATAAACTACGAATGACGAAACAGTTTTATCTGGATATAACAAAAAACAAAATGAATGTTCTGGAGACATAACAAAAAAAAGAAACAACACTAAGGACGATAAAAACGACGATGAAGTTAAAAAAGAAGCCAAGGAAGCGGCCATAGAGGTCGCATAATAAGTATTGTGGAGTTGATCAGGGGAATGTGTTTGTTTATAGTGTAAAGACGATACCATAACCAAAAGTTGGTTCTAAAGTGGATATACCAAGTAATGTATTTCGAAATGTTTTGTAAGTACTTAAATAAAAACGAATAAATAAAAAAACAAATCCAGTAAAATCGGTTGAGAAAATCTACGCAGTTGAAATGGCAACACAACCCTCGCTGGGTTGTGTTGCCATTTCAACTGCGTAGATTTTAGACCCGGGACTATCACAACACGAATAAGCATGTACTTATTACCTCGTCTTACACGTATTAATGGCAGTAGAAGCATTTTCCACTGTACGCTCTTTGTCGTCTAAGCAGCTTGACACACATGAATATGAAAGCACCAATAATAGCTAATTTGAGCAACATCTTGACAACTAATCGCAGCTGAATGAGAAATTGCACTGAGTCGAATACATACAATGTGCAATAATAATTGTACTTGTAAATACATTACAAGGGTTATCGACACAAAGGTCAAACCGACCCCTAAGTAAATAAACAAAGTAAGAAATCAGGTTATTTACTCTTAATAAAAAAAATCTATCCAAAGAGGGCCATAGGTCGCCTTTAGTTTTATCTAGAAAAAAATAACTAGTCTCTGTATTTTGTTTTGATAAAGCAAACGTGTCCTTGACGCAGTTAAATTTAACACGTGATTTATCTAGGCGACTTTTTTAGGATGCACGACGTGGCAAAATAAAATGTACCGTCAAATGGGGTGAATAGGGACGCAGGGGTTAAACGGGACGAAACTTTAAAAGGGATTTCAACATTGAAATAATATAGTGCCAAAAAAGACCTGTAATGTGTTAACTGTATTATAATAAACAATTGAAGTTTCGTCCCGATTCACCCCTGCGTCCCTATTCACCCCGTTTGACTGTAATTACTATTATTATTTAATTTTGTCGTATTTATTAAATAAAAAGCCGGGGATTGTAGTGGAACACGAGATAAGAAAGAAGTTCCTACCTATCAAAAGAACTATAAACTTCACTTCTCGGCCCTTTGTCTAAGATCAGAGTGTAGTATCCGTTCTTTTAAACTTAATACCTGAAAATTCCCTCACTGAAGGACTAGTATATTAAACTGATTTTTGTAAGCTGACGGGATATTAGGGACTCGCTCCAATCCCGTCGCGGGTTGGATCGTTATTGCAGCGCCGCTGGAATAGGCCCACTTTCTTTTTTTATCAGCGGAACTGTCCGAAAGGGTGCCCCGGCACACATTGGGCTAAGGAAGGAACATGGAAGGGATTCGTAACGAAAAAAAAATAGTATACCTATTTGTATTTTTACGGCGCCATTTAGTATGTTCTCAAGTAAAAAGAGTCAATAGTTTTGTTATCGTAATATGGGAGCAATAGTTTTTCAAGTACAGTTATCATGTTCAGTTCAGTTATCATCGCATCTAAGAATATTTAATAGTGTCAGTACAACGCGTCATAATATTAGTATGAAATGGCGTGCGTACTAATTAACATTTTAACTGTTAATTATCACAATAGTTTTGTAGGCTATTGACGTTATCTTCAGAAATTAACGTTAAATGTTGCATCATTTACAATGGCTTAGGTGTCTCAACTATTGAACTTATTACACAGCTGATGACTAAAAAACGTCATGTTTAATTATCTCTACAAAAAAAGTATATTACAACAAATAAAACCGAATTGCATTTATGACAAATGATTTTCGCAATCGTAATGACACATAGCAGTGTTCATTTTTCCAAACATGATTGATCATTTCGGTAATTTTCAGATGTGAATAGATATCCATAAATTCGTATTCATAAACATTTTTTTTATGATGAAAATCTTTCACAGCTAGATTTGTATCAATGAACATAATTTGTACCATTTAGCACATTCTGTATACCACTGAACAGAATTTGTACCATGGAACACAATTTGTACCACTTTGCACAATTTTGTGCGTCACTTCGATGAAAGTGTTGAATAATAGGGTAGTAAGCGTAAGTGGAAATAGTAGGTACTTTCTTACGTTAAATAAACTCGTTCCAAAATCAATTCGTTTAGCTTTTATCAAGATGCTGCTCGTTATAGGCTAATATAAGATTTGCTATTTGAAAGGCATTCCTGTCATTCTCTTCAGAAGTTGGATGGCTTTTGGTTAGGTTTCCACTTCACTTTGGAAGCTTCTCCATCAAGCCTAAGTTATCGTTAATCACACTTGTTTACTCTCTGCTATGGACCGTCCGTAACCTCCGGTGTCAGTTACCAAAATTAAATGCCGTGTTGTGTGGAGTGTCAGGCTCTTGTCGACTAAAACCCATACATGCCTCCTTAGCCCTTTATGTTACGGGGTAGCGGTAACCTTTTCGGACAATGCCGCTGACCCGGCAGGCTTCGGTCCTAACGGGCCGCTTCCCTATTGCTGAGATCCCGAAAAAAAAAAAAAGGAAGTTCGGTGAAAATGTGTGTCACATTTTTACCCAACTTCCCTTTTTTTTTCATTCATTCTAAGTAATCCCATTCCTCTTTCGTTCTAAGTAACAATGAGTGTACCTTGCTAGTAACTCTCCAGCGAGCTTGTTGTGGGAAGTCATTGATCTCCAGTTCAGTCTCGTATTTGCGGAATATCTCTTCGGCAGGCTCTGAGGCGCTCTCGTCGCGCGGCTGGTAGTTTAGACGCGTGTTCAGCTTCGCTGCCAACTGTTCTGCCACTGTCTTAGCCTGATGGTGTGAGAAAGGGTGTATTAGTGTAAGGGTATTGATTGAAAAATCTAGACAAGTAAAAATGTTTCCGGTTGGAAAGCGTAAACCGAAAGCAAAGGTTTTTACAAGGTAAAGTCAATTGCACAATTCTTGGCAATTAGAGTCCGTTCAGTCGAACTACAGTAACACCTTTATGGCATCTCGGCAACACCAAGCAAGCTTAAGGCAGTAGTATACAGACAGTGTGTTAGGTTAAACGAGGTTGTATGAGTACATTTATGTTCCCATTATTCGTCAAATTGTATGGAACAGCTGATATATATTTTTTTCATATTTCAGAGTTGGTCCCATGGACAAAGTTGTTGATTACCATGAATACTATACCTGAAAGTATGTCCCTCGTTTAACCTAACATACCTACTGTATTCATTTACTATAAACAGCACATTATATAGCCTACCCACACGTCATTTAATATTAAAGCAGCTCACCGTAATAAGCGTGTGCGCAGACGGGGCCCCCTTGAGGATGGCCTCGGCGGCCTGCTGCGTGGCCCCCTTGTGCTCGGCCCCCAGCCCCTTGGCCAGGTTGATGCGCGAGGCCAGGCGCCGCGCCAGCTGCAGCTTGCCGTCCGCGCCCGCCGCGCCGCCCGCCGCGCCCGTCGCCGCGCCGCCCGCCGACACGCCCGGCTGGAATGGAGGACAAATTGTGACTTGAAAAACTCAATAATTGCTGCAGGAAACCTCAAACCGCGCAAATACTCCATTCTGATTGGGACTTATATGTTCGGGCCGTTTGGGGTTGAAACACTAGGGCCATGGGGTCCGAGTGCCCACTATGTTTTTCGATACATCGCCAAGCGGTTGGTCGACTCTTCACCAGGCCTCTGGTCACGGGCTGGTCTATTTTTTGGTCAAAGAATCAGCATTGCCATACAACGTGGCAATGCTGCCAGCCTTTTACGAACTTTTCCTATTGACAGCTAAGTGGACAAATTTTTTGACGCCCTTGGATTTTGCTCCCGTGTTATATACTTGTACATAGTTATTATTAATATTTTAAGTCTTTTTAGGTATGTAAATATTATGTGCATAAATATAACATCTATACAATTTACTTATGTAGAATATATGAAGATAATTATGTTGAAGCGTACATCTACTATTTATATTTTACAATGGGACATCTTTGAAAAATAACTTAAGGGAGAAGCGCCACGATAAGCCGCAAAATTATAATTTTTTAAAGTTTTTTTAAATTTATAGGTCAGTGCCAGGTTTATTCTGTTCAAAATATGATTAGCGGCCGTAGCAAATATGTTTTTACGGTTTGTAATAATTAGAATCATCAATACAGCCTTAATCAATCTACCTGCCTTTTCGCAACTATATTGGGGTCGGCTTCCAGTCTAACCGGGTGCAACTGAGTATCAGTATTTTACATGTAGCGACTGCCTATCTGACCTCCACAACCCATTCAGTAATAGGGTAATACCATTCCCCTTGGTTAGACTGGCTGTCAGACTTTCGGGCTTCTGACTACGCGTAACGACTGCCAAAGATCTACGAATGATAGCCGGGACCAACAGCTTAACGTGCTTTCCGAGGAACGGAGGAGTATGATATCTAAAGATGGTCACCCATCCACAGACCAACCCCGGCAACCTGATGGATCGATCCGTGCGGCTGTTATTACTTAGCCACGAGCTCCACGAGCGAATAAAACCTTAATATCTTAATGAATAGTTAATGGAGACCGTGAATATGGCGAATCAAGCGTTCGGCTTCGTCAAGCGCCATTTGTGTCACTCATACTAGTGACCTGAACCACAGATATCTCTGTCAAAAACTCGGTATACAGTCTACCACACGTCAATAGTAATAATTACAGTAAGAGCAGGGCTAAGGAAGGAATATGCATGGCTTTTAGTCAGTAAGAGTCTGACACTCCCGCTCAACGCAGAGCGGGAGGAGACATTTGATGATTGATGATGATCCGCCCGCAAAAAAAGGCTGTTCTAGCCCAAGGTCGGTGTCACCATAGTAATGTAGTTTGATTCTGTAATGGAAGATGTGTTAAAGAAACTAAGTACTAGTAGCAAGTCAATAATCATATGTGGAGATTTTAATATTAATTTACTAGAAAATAACTCGAATACTGTCAGATTGTTAAGTCTTTTTGGGTCATTTGATTTGTCCAACGTTTTTATGGAACCAACCCGAGTAACTGCCTCCTCTGCCACTTGTATAGATAATATTTTTTGTAATTGTGAATACTTACATAAAGATATCTTAAATAAGTTGCCATCTGACCACAGTGGACAAACTATAACATTTTGTTCCTATATGCCTCTACAAAAAATTCAAATAAGATTTAGGCCAATTACATGTACAAATTTAAACAAATTCAATAAGTCTTTGGCCAGTAATTTATGTGTTCAGAATTTTAATAATATATCTGACCCAAGTGAGTTCTACGCCGAGTTCTTTTTACTATTGAATAAGCAATTTAATGACTCTTTTCCACTACAAACTAAAAGCATTTTCACAAAGTTTTTATTTAGCGATTGGGCGACTCCTGGTATTCGCAAAAGCAGGGCAAAACTTTTTGAACTTTATGGCCTCAAGCAACATACGAATAATGCAAACTTTCATCAGTATGTTGCAAAATACTCTAAAACTTTTAAAAGTGTGTGCAAAATAGCTAAAGCTCTTTATATTAGCAATAAAATAAAATCAGCTGATGATAAAATAAAAACTACCTGGCAAATAATAAATAATGAAACAGGTAGGAAAAAGCAGCGTAATACTGAGTTTAATTTAGAGACTGCACATGGCCGCATCAACTCAGATATAGAAATAGCTCAGGAATTTGAAAACTTTTTTGCTAATATTCCTCTCAAAACTACTTCATCATTAAATTCCTCAGCCGCACTTTCTGCTGCCTTACTTAGAAAAAATGTAAAGGCATGCCCTTTAGAATTTACATTTCAGCATACAAACCCCCAGGCTGTTATAAAAGCTTTTAAAGATCTTAAAATCAAATCAACAGAAGATCTCTGGGGAATGTCTGTAAAAGTCTGTAGTTCTATTATCGATACCATTGCGCCCTATTTAGCTTTCATATTTAATTCTAGTGTGGACCAAGGAGTCTTTCCGGATCTAATGAAACACAGTAAAGTAGTGCCATTGTTCAAATCCGGTGATAGTAAAGAACCCAACAATTATAGGCCCGTGTCAATTCTGCCAGTTCTCAGTAAAGTGTTTGAAAAGTTGATGCTCAATCAAATGTTACGTCACTTTAATAAAAATTCCATCTTGCATGACCAACAGTTCGGTTTCACCAAAGGGCGTTGTACTACTGACGCTGGTGTCACCCTAATAAAGAACATTTTTAGCGCCTGGGAAGAAGCACAAGATGCCATTGGAATCTTTTGCGATCTCTCTAAGGCGTTCGATTGCGTAGAACATGAGACGCTTCTGCTGAAACTAGAGCACTATGGAATTAGAAATACAGCCCTTGATTTACTTAGATCATACCTGAAAGATAGAAAGGTTAAAGTTCAAGTAAATGGTGTGAACTCGCTGGGGTCGGAAATGACAATGGGCGTTCCTCAAGGTTCGATATTGGGTCCATTTCTCTTTTTAGTTTATATTAACGATTTACCCCAATTACTTCAAAATCAACCGAAGATGGTGTTATTTGCAGATGACACTTCATTAATCTTTAAAATTAATAGACGCTCACAAAATCTTGACGACGTGAATAACTCTATTCTTCAGGTCCAAGATTGGTTTACGGTAAATAATTTGGTACTAAATGAAAAAAAAACCAAATGCATTAGATTTACATTACCTAATGTTAAAAGTAGCGATTGTGACATCATATTGAACGGAGAAAAGCTGGAATTTATTAAGCAGACGGTTTTCCTGGGAATCACGCTAGACGACAAGTTGCAATGGGGTCCCCACATAACAACTCTTGCGGGACGGCTAAGCTCGGCCGCTTATGCTGTTAGAAAGATAAGGCAGTTAACAGACGTAGAAACCGCGCGTTTGGTCTATTTTAGTTACTTCCATAGTATTATGTCGTATGGCATTTTACTGTGGGGTCGGGCTGCTGACATTGAATCCATTTTTATTTTGCAAAAGCGAGCGATCAGGGCTATTTACAATCTTCGTCGTCGCGAATCGCTTAGGGAACTATTTAAAAGGATTAATATTATGACAGTACCTTGCCAATTCATTTATGAAAATATTATGTATGTAAGAAAAAATAGACATCTTTTTAACAAAATAAGTGATAGGCATAATTTTAATACTAGTGTCGGGGTACGTAGCGAGGTGTCGGGTGTTGTTGAGTAGAAACGAATGTTTATGTTGAACACTATTTATTCGCGTCTCACACTCAAACTGTTCTTAATGTTAAAATGTTAGATGAGATGATAATGTTACTTAAAATGTTCTTAAACTGCTAATTAAATGTTGTTGAATACACCCGGCTAACGCGGTAGACAAAAGTGCACTGAAATATCTATACATATAAAATACTAAGTAATGAAATTAGGTGAACGCGTCACGCCGAGAGTGCAAGCTAAGGTGTTCGGTGAAAACACCGAACATATTCCGGGCCACGAAAGGCAAGAGATGCTGTGAGGAAACAATGTTATAATGTTAGTAAAATAATGAACATGATGGAAATGTTTACAAGGTGAAAAACAATTCAACTTAAGACTAAAATGTTAGTAAACAGAAGTACAATTTTGAATTAACTTAAGAGCTAATTGTTTCTATTCTAGGCACGCGAGGACAAGCCCTATTCACCATTGTTTTGTTTATTTCACTATAAGTATGTGACGCACTAGGTTCACGTTCACTAATGTTTTGCCGCGCACTGACACTAACACTATTGACATTCCCATCACTAACACTTCTGGTTGGCTGAAGCTCCATGTCAGACGTGATGTGGGCGCGGCGCGCACGCCTGCGCAACCACCTGTACAGCAGCGCTCGCGCCGCCAGCGCTACCGCGGCGGCCAGGATGTAGCTCACTGCATACTGATGGATGTCGTGAGTGGATAGTGTTTCCCCTACTTCCACTTGGCTGTTCTTCAGGTCGTCAATGCGTTTATGTAGGCTTAGCAAGGCGTTTTTCATTTCGCCTGAGTCTGCTATTTCTTCTAAGTCTTTAGAAGGCATAGTGCTGTTAATTAGGAAATTTAGTTGATCCATCTCTGGTATCAAAATCCTCGTGCTCATATCCAAACTGTTCTGGTTTTGACTCTGAATGTTTAGGGTAAAGTCCTTCCCTTTCAACAGGCAACCTGGAGCTAAGTAGATGACACCAGCTTGGCTCAATTGAGCTTTGATGATCTGTTCCCCGCAGATTATTTTCACGTCGTATATGTTGCAGCAATGGTACAAGAATAATGACGGGTTTTTTAGTGGTGTCCATTGGTTTGCACATCTGGTTCTTCTGACCTTGCACTTATCTGTGTCCCTGTCAAGATCACAGAAGTTGTGCTCACTGTTGAGATGGTATACTGGCTTTTTCCAATGGCACATAAACGTATCATCTTCTTGTTGGCACAATGATAGTTCATCTGACGTAATTGTTAGGTACGAATCTCTTTTGAGGTCCGTAGCGACGTATTCCGAAGACGGGATGAATTCTACCATATTGTTGTTCGTCTGGTGCGGTATGGGATGTATTTTGTACAACTTATATCGGTCTCTACTGATAAGCGGAAATGTTATTTGAAAGAGGAAGTATTCTTCTGTTATTCGAGCTTTAATTCCTATCATAGAGTAAAGCTTGCGAATATCGTGCGGTTCAACAGGCAATGTTAGATCTTCGGATAAATGCCCAGAGATAATGTTGAGTTCCTTTTGGAGTTGTTCAGGGGTAAGCAGGTGAATGTTAAACTGTCCATGGTGGACATTGGTTAGAATGTCTAGTAAAATATCCTGAGTTCCTTTTAAGTTCTGCAGTAAATTACTAGCTGTTAGAGCTGTCATGGTAAACTCTTGAAGTAGGGATATGTTGTTTATCTCACGTTGTAAGTTGTTTGAGATATTGTCCAACGTATTTAAATGTTTGTTAATAATTTTGTGTTGTTTAGCCATGATTTCTTCTGTTCTTTTTAACAAATTGTATTCTGATTCGACAATCGACGTCTGATTCTTCCATAAGCCGGCTAAATGTTTTTCGTTTTGTTGAATCAGGTTGATGTCTCGGCTGTACTTTTCCGCAAATTGTTGGTCTAATACGCCGAATAGGGAATTTGCAATGTTTCCAACTGCATTGATAAGTCCCCGCCGCCGTCTGGGGTGTCCATTTACGTGTTGCGTCATCAGCAGTTCATTATAGTATTTGAGTTCACGACACTCGTGAATCAGCTGAGCGACTATCATGTTACACTGTTCTCTGCCTGTTGTTTTGCATGTTTTATCGAGATATGTCGTAACTTTTTCAAACGCTTGTATCCCGTCCCAATACGGAGACATGCTATAGTAAACTACTAGTACCCAGCTATCTTTTACAAGATTGATTTTTGCTATTGGGTCAAAGTAGAACGATTGGTTGTTGTTTAGCGAACTTATGTTATAACTGCAATTTGCAACGCTGCAGAGTGACATAAAGAAGGTTAACGCCATGGCGACATATGCTAACGTGCCTGACGGTGTCGTTTTTCTTTTTCGCTTAATGTTATTCCGGGTGTCAACACCCTGTCCAGCTGACTTGTCTGTTTCTGTTAAACTGTTTTGATTGTTATTGGTTTCCGTTTCTACTGGTAATAAGGAGAGTTTTACTACTGGTCTCTTTATGATGCCATTTTTCGTCTTCAATGACACCACCCTGACATAGCCATCATTACCGGGATGCAGGTCTACCACGCGTCCCATAATCCACCGTCCAGCTGGAATGTTATCCTCATGCACTACCACCATGTTGCCTATTTTTAAGTTTTCTTGTGGTTTACACCACTTTTCTCTTGCTGTTAATTGGCTTAAATATTCATTCTTCCATTTTTGCCAAATCTGTTTAAAAATGTTTGTTGTTAAATGCCATCTTGTTCTTGCATCCTCCTTCGTCTCAATCACTGTTAAGTCGCATCGTCCTGTTAAAAAGTGGGCTGGTGATAAATAATCCAGGTCCTCAATGTTTTCTGTTAGAGAACATAACGGTCTCGAGTTCAAGCACGCTTCCAGCTGTGTTAGTATTGTGGTGAACTCTTCGAACGTTAGTCTTTGTTCGCCAACCACTCTTTTCAGGTGGAACTTCAGACTGCGGACGGCTCTCTCCCACAGCCCACCCGCGCTCGGCCAAGATGGAGCATTGAAATGCCATTGTATGTTCATTTCGGCTATTTCTGCCTGGCAACTATCCCCGAAAACTTGTTGTATTTGATTGTACTCCTCTTGCAGCAACCTATTAGCCCCGATAAAATTGGTACCTTGGTCACTATACATGTTATGTGGTGTTCCTCTCCGGGCCGCCATTCTCTTGAGTGCAGCTAAGAATGCTGAACTGGTAAGGTCAGACACCAATTCCAAATGAACTGCTTTCGTGACCATGCATATGAATACAGCCACGTAGCCTTTCAGTGTTTTAATCCCTCTCCCCTTGTTTGCCTTTATGTTTACAAAACCGGTGTAGTCCACTCCCGTATGGTAAAATGGAGGAGCAGGGTTGGTTCTAGCTGCGGGAAGGTCACCCATCAATTGAACTTGTTTCTTTGCTTCATACTTCCGGCAAGTTACACAATTTCTTAACTGTTTTTTCGTCGTACTGTACCCGCTTGTTATCCAGTATTGTTGTCTGAGAGTAGCCAAGGTAAGTCGAGGACCCCCATGAAATGTTAATTGATGAGCCTCTTCTATGAGTAACTCCGCCAATCGGCTCTTGTTTGGGATTATTTTAGGATGTTTCATTTCGTTGCTTATATTCGCGTTTCTTAAACGTCCTCCCACTCGGAGGAATCCCTCCTCATCTATGTAAGGTTTTAAATTCAACAATTTGCTGTTTGTTGCGACATTTCCATTTTTATTTAGCATTTCAATGTCTGACGGAAATTCTGTACTTTGCACTCGTTTTATAATAGCTGATTTAGCTTTTCGCAATTCCAGTAATGTTAGGTACTTCGGTAAATGTTTACGTTGCGACTTTGGCGTCAATGCCCTCAGTACCCATGCTAAGACGTGTGTTATTTTTATAAACGAATTATGTTGGAATAATAGATTATCTATTATGCTGTTACTGTCTATGTCTTGCACAATGTTAACTTGTTTCATCTGTTTCATCTCTTCCTCTGTTTGGTATATAGGCTGTTTTTCTTCCTTTCCCACGTCGTATGACACTAGCCATGCTGGTCCCTTCCACCATAACGGATGTTGCAGTAGTTGGGGCGCTGTTAAACCTCGGCTAGCACAATCGGCCGGGTTGTCACCCGATTTCACATATCGCCAGCAATTTGCCGGCATTATCTGTTTTATAGCGTTAACTCTATTAGAAACGAAAGGTTTCCAACGCGCTGAATCGCCCTGTAGCCAGCCTATAACTGCCATTGAATCACACCATCCATAGATTTCTAACTGGCACCTCTGACTCTGTTTGATTTTGTTGATGAGCTTAGATAGCAGATGAGCACCACAAAGTTCCATTCGTGGCAATGTTACAGTCTTTTTACTTGGTACAAGTTTCGACTTTGCTGCGACGATTACTGTTTGTTGTTGTTTCTTAGTTCGTGCGTATACTACGCAGGCATAGGCTTCGACGGACGCGTCGCAGTAGCCATGCAGCTCGATGACATCATTCTCGTTGCACAATATCCATCGCGGAATCTTACACTGTTTGATGTGTTCAATTTCCGTCATCACCTTGACCCATTCCTTATGTATGTCATCTGACACCTTATCATCCCACTGTAGATCCTGTTTCCATAACCTTTGAAATAATAATTTTAGTTTCGTGGATAGGGGTGTCAGCCAACCAAGAGGGTCATATAACTTCGATATTTCCGATAGTAAGCTCCTTTTAGTTGGTTTTGATGTTGTTTGGGAAAAGTTGCAACGGAATGTAAATTCATCCCCTTTTGGATTCCAGCACAACCCTAAGGTTTTCAACATGTCGTCATTTTTGAAGCTGTAAACAAAGTCTTCTTGACTTGTTGATATGTTCTGCAATAATTCCTGACTGTTTGACGACCACTTTCGAAGATTGAAGCCGCCTGATTTCAATAGCTGAATTAAATCATGTATTGATTGTTTACCCTGTTCAATGTTGTAGCATCCGTGTAACAGGTCATCCATGTAAAAGCTGTTTTCCAGGACAGTCGCCGCTTTTGGAAACTTTGATCTCTCATCTACTGCCAACTGTTTTAATGTCATTATTGCCAAAAACGGTGCGGCCTTTGTCCCGTATGTTACAGTGTTTAGTTGATATACTTGTATCGGCTGTGTTGATGACTCACGCCAAACAATTTTTTGTAAGTGTTGATCTATCGGGTTAACTAAGATTTGACGGTACATCTTCTCAATGTCTGCAGTGAAGGCAAAGGGATATTGTCTCCATTGCAGTAGTAACGCCTGTAGATCCTTTTGTAGATTAGGCCCTTTCTGCATGACGTCATTTAAGCTGTATTTTGTGGATGTTTTGGCGGATGCGTTAAATACCACACGCAGCTTAGTTGTTGAAGATTCTTCTCGCTGCACGCCGTGGTGAGGCAGGAAGCATTCGAGTGTCACGCCATTGTTTTTCTGTTCTAGTTTCATGTGGTTCAACACAATGTATTCCTTCATGAAATCCTTGTATTTATCGGCCAATGTTGGTTGTTTTTCTAGGCGACGTTCCAAATTTTTTAGCTGGGCAATAGCCACAGGTTTGGAAGCACCTAACTGCTGTTTTGAATCTTCTTTCAGGGGTATTCTAACTTCATACCGACCTTCGCTGTTTCTCCTTGTTGTTTTTATGTAGAAGTCCATACATTCCTGATCTTCTACCGATAGGTTTGAAGGTTCTGAAATCTCTTCTACTTCCCAAAATTTTTGAATCTCTTCTACGTTGTTTAGTACCACATTACAGTGGTATGTTTTTACGTTACCACATAGTAACCAACCCAGCTGTGTTTGCTGAGCCATCGGCTGTTGGGCTTCTTCACCTTTTATGATTCCGCCTAGCATAATGTTCGCATAAATATCTGCCCCGAAAAGCAAGTCAACTGGTCGACTTTTGTAGAATTCCGGGTCAGCTAAATTAATGTTTTTGATATATGACCAATTTGGCTTCTCGAATGTTTGGTTTGGTAGACTCTTAATAAGTTCGTTCATGATGAGGACCTCAGATTCGAATTCAAAATTGTTGTATGTCGAAGAACAGTTTATGTTTATCATCCCCTTACAACTGTTTTCCTTTTGTCCCACTCCGAAGATGACTCCCTTACACCTTCGTCTCTGGATACCTAACATCTGAGCCGCTTGCTCAGTTATTAAGGATATCTGGGACCCTTGGTCGATCAAGGCGCGCAAGGTTTGGTAAGTTCCATCCACACCTTTGACCTTCACCAGGGCCGTCGCTAGCAATATCTCTCCCTTTTCATTTTGGGAAGCATTGACGGTGCCCGACACGGGTTCATTGACTTTTGTGTTTTGTTTCGCACCGTTGTTGCCGCTTGACGACGGAGTTGATGCGTTCGCTAATTTTGCAAATGCGTCATGTAAAATGGTGTTATGTTGGTTTTTGCATTTTCGACATGTTAAGTTGGAGGTGCATTGATTTCCGAAATGGCTAAATAAACAATTTGTGCATAGTTCCAATTTGTTTGCTGTTTTTAGCCTTTGCTCGTCACTCATTTTTAAATATGTTTTGCAATTATAAATGCCGTGTTGGTTATTGCAAAGAGGACATTTTTTGTTTGAAACGTGCATCGATTTCGCAACTGTTCTATTTCCGTTGCTTTCGTTGTTTTTTGCTTGATTGTTTGAATTGTTGTAATTATTTTTCTTATTGTTCGATGTTTGATTAGAATAATTGTTTTGATGAGAAGACTTCGCAGGCACACTATCTTTACGACGAACTGTTTCTAGAGATGTAAATTTTGTTTCTAGAAATTCCAAGAACTCTGCCAGAACCGGCAGGTCTTTTGAATTCTTCAGGGACTCGATGTAGTCCGTGTACGTTTCTGTATCGAGCTTTTGACCCAGAACGTGTACAATCATAGGGTCCCACGATGTTGTGTCGACTCCTAAGTTTTTGATGGCATTAAGGCATTCTTGCGTGGTGTCATGCATTCGCTTGATCTGTTGTAAAGATTGCTGTTGTATGTTCGGCAGGCCTAGCAAAATGTTCATATGGGACGAGAATATAAGTTTTTTGTTGTCATACCGATGGGTGAGAATATTCCAGCACACCAAATAGTTATCGGTACTTATCGACAGATGTTGAATTAGCTTTTCAGCTTCTCCACGAACCTTGCCCTTTAAATACTGCATCTTTTGACCGTTTGACAACGAGGGGTTGTTGTGAATGACTTCTGTGAACAGGTCTCTGAACGACACCCATTGGTTGTAGTTCCCGTTGAAGTTCGGTATCTCCAGTTGCGGTGTTGATTTCTCCCTGTGTGCTACCGACCACATTTTTGTGTTAATAGCTCTTTTCAGGTTGTTAAATTTGGTTTCATACTTATCGTACATGTTGCTGTATTGTTCGTTTTCTCCCTCCATTTCGATCTCGATGTCCCAATGTAGTTTGTCGATAGCTGACCATCTAGCCTGTAGTGACCTCAATACATCCTCAAATTCCCACTTATCGGAGATAGAGTCCACATCTATGTTTACGGTTGTACGCACAAATGCTTTAAAATTCGCATGCTGTTTTTTCAATAACTCATCTACCTTACTGTTTGGCTCCATGTTAGGCTTCTGAGCTGTTCGGTCGCTCAGCTGCCTAGGGAAACTCGGTCCCGCCTCCTCACCTGTTCTACCTTCTGCACGCTTACTCGTTGCAGAGGGTGATATGTCTCGAGCTGTTTTTTGCTCACCTGTTGATAGACTTCCTGTTTGCACGAACCGCAGCTGATACTGCTGGTTGATCAACGCCTTGGTTGACTCATACGCCGTACTTGTTTTCTCATACTCGCGGTTGGTAAAGTAAGCATCAGTTTTACTTACCTCCGCCTCAATTCGCTCATGATTAACCTGGTAATCCTTCCAATAATCCTCCAAAGTTGTAAGCCTCCGCTTGAAGTAATCTACTGTTTTCCTATCAGCACTATCCTTCTTCAAGTTGATAGCAAGTTTAATGATGCTATCATAGATCATCGATTGCGTTTCAATGAGTTCCGCCATTGTTGTAGGGTTGTAGTACTAGTAGGATGCTACTGACTAAAAATAAGGAAATGTATTACTTGTATTCCCGCTGTTGTTGTACTCAGCCTCTGCTGCTACTTCACTGTTCTGCTCCAATGTTTGCTTCGACAGCTTCACGACGTACACACACTGTTACGATAGTTCAGACCTCGCACACCAAAATCCGATTTACCGAAATTACGCGACGCGTGATCCGGCTCGAAGGACCAAAAAATATGTCGGGGTACGTAGCGAGGTGTCGGGTGTTGTTGAGTAGAAACGAATGTTTATGTTGAACACTATTTATTCGCGTCTCACACTCAAACTGTTCTTAATGTTAAAATGTTAGATGAGATGATAATGTTACTTAAAATGTTCTTAAACTGCTAATTAAATGTTGTTGAATACACCCGGCTAACGCGGTAGACAAAAGTGCACTGAAATATCTATACATATAAAATACTAAGTAATGAAATTAGGTGAACGCGTCACGCCGAGAGTGCAAGCTAAGGTGTTCGGTGAAAACACCGAACAACTAGAAATAAAGATAAAATAATTCAACCATTTTTTCGATTGTCAAAAGTACATACATCTTTTATGGGGTTCTGTGTTAAATGTTACAACAAAATACCTTGTGACATACTGCAATTAAATGAAAGAAAATTTAAAACTCATATTAAAAGTACACTTTGTAAACAAGCTTATTACAAATTAGAAGATTATATCAAAGATAAGGATGCTTGGAAACATGCTGGTCCTGCTCCACAGGACAATCTAGTGTCTAGACAAAATCAAACTGGTTGCTAAGTAAATTAGGTAATTTGTACCATATTATTTTATAATATTGGAATAACATCTCACACATTGATTAATTTATTATTATTAACTTTTAGAATGTTTGTAAATATGTGAGCACCATGCACTTATGACATAATTAAGTTTACTTGCCACTGCTACATGTGTTTTTCTTTTCACCTTTTGTGATGTATTGTTTTTATTCTGGGTGCATCGTCTTCACATATAATGTTATAATACATGTATACAAAACATTGTGAAACATTTTAAAAGAGTAACGGTGGAGTTTCTTGCCCATTCTTCTCCACACGAAACTACTTTTTGGAAGGGGCGACTAGAATCAGTTCTATTTCTTGTTCATTTTGACGTTCAAAAGTGCCATTCTTGTGCCTATTTGAAATAAATGTTTTGACTTTGACTTTGACTTTGACTTAACGTCCGTCGGTCACCAGTACAATATTTACGGCCGGGTATTGAAGACGTGTAATTCGGCTAGAAACACCCAATGTTGCAAATATGTATTACCTAAATATTTAAAAATAAATTCTTATCTAGAGGGAAACCCTATTTGCCAGGCATAATATCACATTGGATCAGATAATCTTCATAATCCGTAGCGTAACTAAAACATAAATTATAAGCTTAAAGATTATAAAGACATAATTGACAGCACCTTAGTTCGTTGTGATAAGGGCGGTTGTCGTAGTTCAACTGTTGTACGACCGTACATGCGCAAGCGCAACTATAGGTATAAACATTCGCGCACATACAATGTTGCTAAGAAAGAACCGTGAGAGCCAGACTATAATCGATAGCTATTGATTCTAGCAAGAACCATGTTTATAAACGAAACGATTCAATGAGAAAATATTTTCAGCGATGATCTAAAAGTTTAAACACCTCTATTATATCAGCTGTGTGTAAAGTGCAATCCAGTGCAGAATGCGTATTAGCTAACTTATGTTGTAATCGATTTGGCGACATTTCTTTATATGATTTAAATTTGAGTTTTTTAACAGAAGACCATAGTTTTTTCCACACTTAGATGGCCCATTCCGGAGATACAATTACAATACTCGAAACTGATCAGAACCACCAGAATCTCCCAGGACAACAACTATCTGTTTGTAGGCCATACAATTATTTATTCGGCGTCAACATCTAAACCAGCGTATCGGTGAAGCATCAAGTTATAGAGACATTCCGAAAACAAAAGCCATCCAGACAAACCAGTTGCTACCCGCACCAATGTTGATAATTTTTCATACTTCTACCCCCCATTTTACAGCTTTACGGGGGGTCCTAAAATCTTTTCTAAGCTGACTTCTCCTACTAATAATCTACCTCTGTGCCAAATTTCATCTTCGTAGGTCTAGTATTTTTTGATATTTCGTGTGTTATATGTGAGTGAATGTAATGAATGAGTGACCTTTCGCTTAAATAGAAGTCTAGACAATCTCACCTTGATCTCCTTAACAATCTTCTTGGCAGCGAGCATGACCTCTATCTGTTGGTCAAGGTCACCCTCCACATCTTCATCGTCTGAATCCTGAAGACCGAGAGCTGCCTTCTGGTATTTCTTCTTTTCAGTAGCCGCTTGAGCTTCCGATTCGTCAAATTTGAAACCTGGGAAACATTCTTATTTTAGCACATATTCCAATAATTATAACTGGCTTGTGGAGGTAAGATAGGCAGACAACTACATCCGGTTAGACTGAAAGCCGACCCCAACATAGGTGAGAAAAGACTAGTTATTTGATGATGATGACGATGAAAATGTATCAAAGGAACATTGTAGACTCTGTGGGAGCAGTCATTGGATGATTTCTCAGCCTTAAAAAAAAAAAAAAAAAAGGGGGCCACCACCTCTTATAACAGAAATATCCTACTTCAGAGTTGTAAAGAGATGGAGCTAGACGCAAGAGCTTTATCAAAATCTGACAAGGTCAAAATATTCGAAAATATTGTTTACCTTTCCCACTGAACCCTCCACCAGTATGCACTTTCTTGCCATCCTTCTCCTGCGCGTCTTTGTACTTGTCCCACAGCGCGCGCAGCTCCGGGGGCGGGGTCACGCCGGCCAGCTCGAAGGCGCGCGTGACGTCACCGGCGTAGCGACCTTGCTCCGGCGTCAGGAACGTCCACGCGTAGCCTTTGTTGCCCGCGCGACCGGTGCGGCCGCATCTGAGCAATAAAGTCAAATTATAGAAAAAAGGTTACTAATGTTACATGCCTATTGGGGGAGAAGCTTAATGGACTATAGTTTCGGTATGTGGTTTATTTTTATAAAAACTATTGTGCATACCGAAACTAAAAATGCGGCAAGCCTGATTAACACCTGTCAGTTGGTGTTTTACGAATTTAAACCTTATTATTTCCCAGTCTAGTGTCCAACTTACATATGTCTGGACCCATTGTTACTATTTTTGTAAGTATGTCATTTGTGTGCCTTGTTTAATAAATAGGTAAAATAGCAATATAAGTAAGCCTCACCTATGAACATAGTCCTCGTAATGGTTGGGGCAGTCGTAGTTGACGACCAGCACCAGTTGCTTCACGTCCAGTCCTCGCGCCGCAACGCTGGTAGCGACCAGTAGCTTCACCTTGCCCGATTTGAAGTCCACGATAGTAGAGTCCCTGTCGAATTGATCAATCCCTGTAACAGGCCACCATTAATATATTCGTCACTAGACAAGATGGATTTGTGTCTCAAGTATAAGCGTACCGCTAGATATTGTTATAAGCATTTGCAGGTATGTAAGTCTCTAGTTTCTGTAGTTATACTTTTTTTTTAAATATAATCACTTGCAAATTTAGCCGATAAAAAAAAAAAAAAGTATAAAATCATATGAGCCGAAAAGATTATAATTATAACTTGTTCCGGAAATAGATTCACATTATCTCATTATGAGTGGCTTTTTTTTGTGCATTTTTTTTCTAGTTACGATTTTAAATACACAAAATGGCAGTACGCTTATAATTGACGACATTATAAGTATGTCTATTTTATAATCGAGGTCTCCCCACATCCGCTTTGGTCGCTGAAATGAAAATAGTCCGTTAGTAGATTTTGATTTAAAAAAAGCACTGAATCGTCATTAGACTTTCATAATTTTTTTAATTTAATTTATAAACAAAAAAAAATTTTTTACAGAAATTTTAACTGGAAAAATTTAATTAATCTGCTGTAAAAACTGTTATTCTAGCTAGGAGAAATCAGGACAGTATTGATTAAAATACAGTGTTCCTTTTCTCATGATGAAAAATAAAACTAATACGAACACGTAGACAGAGGCAACCTGCAAAAGAAAATATAACAGCCTGTAGTGTTTTTGATCCAATTGTTCGCTCAATGTCATGCTTGGAGTACATTTTATGACTTCATTTAAATATCCATTATACACGGTGATTTAAAATTCACTGTTAACCTTTCAGGGCGTAAAAATACTGACGATTGCGAGTAACTTTCGCTAAGAGACCAACTTAGAAATATCGAAAATAAAACAGCGTGTAGTGTTTTTGATCCAATTGTTTGCTCAATGTACATTTTATGGCTTCCTGTTAATTTAAATATTCATTATACAGGGTGATTTAAAATTCACTGTTAACCTTTCAGAGCGTAAAAATACTCAAGATTAGGAGCAACTTTCGCTGAGATACCAACTTAGAAATATCGAAAAAAATAATGGATGCCTCATATAAAAAAGCAAACATTTAACCGATGAAAATGTATGAAACATGTATATATTTTTTCGCTATTTCGTAGTTGCTCCCGTAGTGAAAGTCGTTTATAATCAACAGTACTTTCACTTCCTAAAAGGTTAACAATCAATTAAAAATCACCGTGTATGATGATGATTTATAATAATCCAGGCAAGCAGTGATAGCCTAGTGGTATGACCGTCGGACTGCCAAGTCTTAGGTCTCGAGTTCGAACCCAAGGCACGCACCTCTGAGTTTCCAGATTCATGTGCGTATTGTATGATTATCACTAGCTTAAAAATCGGTGAAGGAAAACATCGTGAGGAAACCGGCATGCCTGAGAGATATTTCTCAACAGTATGTGATGCTAAGTCAGAGGCCCATGGGCAGCATTAAAACTCTGACACCAGGTTAGTCACTAACCACACGAAAAGAAGAAGATGATCCAGGCGCCAGAATCCTAACAGCTGTCTTTATACTTGCATCATTTTACAGTAGGTATATTACAAGCTGAATATCTTGCCCACTGTGGAGTATCCAGTAAAAATTTTGCGCCACTTCACAAGGTCAAGGTGGTAATGCGTCAACATATACGGGAAACCACCCCAGCCATTCTGTCCTCTTTGCGATTCAACTACCGTAAAATGGGGTCAATAGGGGTGTATCGAGACGAAATTTTAAAAGGGATTTTAACAGTGAAATAATACAGTTTATGGCCAAAACCACTAGCTTTTGCCAGCGGCTTCGCCCGCGTTTGTAGGTAATTTATTTATTTATTTATTTAATACTTTAAGCACAGAAATGTACAGAGGCGGACTTAATGCCATAGGCATTTTCTACCAGTCAACCTTTGGGTGATGCAGAGATAAACAGTGGTAGGTGCATTAGAAAGCAAAGTGCAACTTTTATTTAATTGTAAATACAGATACACATATACAAACTATAAATATAATAATAAATACATATCTAAATATATTATATAAATAAATTTAATACTATACCTACTATAATAAAGAAAACGAGCATTGGGAGAACATTACCGGCGTGATGATTCTGCCAGCTAGTAATAATCCCACGAGAACCGTATATTTTGCCGGGATAAAAAGTAGCCTATGTGCTATTCTAGACTATAATCTGTCTCAGTGCCAAATTTTATCCAGATCCATTCAATAGTTTTTGCGTGAAAGAGGAACAAACATCCATCCATCCTCACAAACTTTCGCATTTATAATATTAGTAGGATTACCCTTTTGAACGCCAGAGTATAAACGCACGCGCGTACCCTCAACGCCAAGCTACAAATTGAATTTCTTCTTGTTATCATGAATTTCCCATTATTCATTAAGTCTTTTAATTTGTTTCATGTCATTAAATACGTACGAGAGCTTCAATGTTTAAGATATCTATATAATAAACACTCACAAAAGTAATGTTTTGATTGTTTTTTTCGTGTTATAGTGTTGTTGCCACTGTCACGTATTGATGTCGTACAGGGTACGCGCTTACTTGTCACGTATATGTGACAATGGCGTTCAAAAGGTTAAGTGTCTTTGTTGGCAAACATTTATATTATTTAAACGTTAAAATCTATTATACAGTTTCGTTTCGATTCACCCTTGCATCCCCATACACCCCGTTTTACTGTACTACAAAATAACCGCTTTTCCCTGTAAGGGTACAAGCAGACCTCGACGGATAATTTCAGTTAAGACTGTGCGTTGCCTGTCAACGAATTAATTCATTTATACTTTTGTATAAATACTTTTTCACTTTCACCCTTACCAACACGAAAAAAAAAGTGGAAAAAAAAAATGCTTGTACAAATCTCACCTCCATGCAAGCTCATGCATGAGTAGGAGGCTTTCATGAGGTCTTTGAGGAGACTGTCCGCATTCTCTTGCTTATCCACGAACACAATGATACTGCCCATCTGACTGTACAGCCCCAGCAGTTCTAGCAGCTTGAAGAACTTAGCGTCATCTTCGAGAATAGCCACATGTTGTTCTACGTCTTTGCAAACTACACTTCGGCCCCCGACCTGGGAAAATAAGAAGCATTTAATGTTAACTTCAATCAAACATCATAGGCTTACAAGACACAAAAAAAAAAAAAAAAGTTTATTTGCGTGAAACATAACGCAAAGGAAGAACACAGAAGAATAAAATGGGAGAAAATATGCGTCACATCCACGCAAAATGGCCGTTGTTTAGCATTATGCTACAACCCTACGCGAAACAAGAGCCCCAGCACCGATTTTCAGCGACACGCGGCGTTGACGTGATGAGGTGAACCGTTGCAGCATATTTTAATGAAACAACATAATAAAAAAAATAAAAATAAACTTAATTCTAAAATTAAACAAATAAACGTGTTGTATTGTAGTTGAAATAAGTTTTTCCCATCTTAGGTGGGACACTCTGCACATTATGGAATGCAATAAAGTATTGAGTATTGGAAACCACTGACCTTCATATTTTTATACATAGACGTTTATGCTTTTAGTTTCTATAAGAACAAATACTGTGAAGGAAAAAGTGAATCACCTGAACTTCTATCGGTTTCTGTAATATTCTTCTCGCAAGGGCTTCCATTTGTCTTGGGAAAGTGGCACTGAACATCACAGTCTGCCTATCCGGCCTGACATTGTCGATGATTTTCATAACCTGCACAGAACCACATACAATTGTATCAGTGACATCAAATACGCAGTTTAACCCCTTAAATGTCGTATGAACCCCATAGGTTCATAAGAAAAATCGATACGACACTAAATATAACCGTAACAATCGTTGAACAAACGGCTTCTAATAGGCAAACATCTAACGGGTTAAACGTCACGGCAGTGCTGATTTTTAGAGAGACGCAGCGGATTAAAAATGTATGTGTCCACGTACCTGAGGCTCAAAGCCCATGTCGAACATCCTGTCCGCTTCGTCCAACACTATGTAGGTGACTCGTCGTAGATTCGTGACGCGGCCCGAGTTAGCGGCCAACATGTCAATCATACGTCCTGGTGTGCACACTATCATTTCTGCACCGCGTTTTAATTCGGCAATCTGTAATGAAACAAAAAAAAAAAGATATAATTTTTTTTAACCAAACGTACTGAATTAGGGCACCGGACTTTTGGCCTAAAGTGTTGCAAATTAGCAAATTTCTTTTGCTTTAACCTTATGATGATCTATGAGCAGATATTATGTCAAATACATTAGCGAAAATATTTTGCTGATCAATCACACTTTAAGTTTCATAATGAGCATAAAAAACGGTGAAGGAAAATATCGTGAGGAATCCAACACGCCTGGGAGATATTTCTCAACAGCATGTGAAGCTAAGTCAGGGGCCCATAGGCAGCATAAAAACTCTGACACCAGGTTAGTCACTATCCACACGAATAGAAGAAGATAATAAAAGCACTTGAAAGTACTATTCTACTCTTATGTATTTTGTTTTCAAGCGCAAATACTGAAACAACTCATTCTTCGTGAATATAGTGCTGCGCTCCATAACATGCACAAATCGCCGACGTTACCCAAAAAGCAGCCAAGCTAAAGCGGGAGTGAGCCGGACACGTTTGCCGTATGTTGAACGAGTCATGGGCCAAATCTACCACCATGTCCCTTACCCAGAAAACGTCTGTCGACATCGAAACAGGCCTAGGACAAAATATCCTCTCCTACAAACAGAATTGGAACGCCACACTAAGACAGAGAGATCTGGAAAAGGATCTGCGCCCTTGACTTTAAGGATGGGAAATCATCAAATGTGTCGTCCCGCTCTGGGTGGAGCTGAAGGAAGTGTCAGACTCTTACTGACTAAAACCCATCCATGTTCTTTCTTTAGCCTTTTGTTTTCCGGGCAGTTATAACCCTTTGACCATTAAGAGATTTTGCCCTACAGTGGGACAAAACAGATTAAAAATAAAAAAATCATTCACCTGTTCAGATATCCCAGTGCCACCATAAACACAAACGACCCTCAACCCTAAAGACTTGGCAAATTTCTTGATATCCTTGCCTATTTGCATGCAGAGCTCCCTAGTAGGGGTCATGATGAGGGCTATGGGCCCGTCGGTGTCTTCCAACGGTGGCTGATCCAGGACATGGCGGAACATTGGCAGGATAAATGCTAGGGTCTTGCCTGATCCTGTTTTTGCTATGCCGATAAGATCCCTGAAAGGAAATAAGATTGTGTTGACTCAAGGAAAAATAAATTTGTATTGTTACAAAAATACTTGAACCATTATTTTTCTATTTAGAAATTTTTACTTGAGTAAACGAATGACATTACGTTTATGGGGTGACATTTATATAAATACCCTGTGGTAAAGGGGGCTTTAATTTTAATTTCTAACCATTCGTTATTTTTTAGAAAATAAATTATGTTCTGAATTTAAGTATTTTTGATTCATCCTCTCTTATTGACTAAATGACAAGTTTGTTATCTACGACAATCCCTTAAAACTTTTTCTTACTATACTATATACTCAAATGACTGTGTTGTTCATCACATTATAGAAAGTTTTCGCGTAGGTAAATTAAACATCAATTTACTGTACCACAGCAGACATCACAGGTCCGCATCGGTCGGGCGCCAGCAAGCAAGTGACCAGTGTGACCGCTCTGCGCTCTACTAGATTATTATGTCGCTACGCTACATTCGCACTTACCTCCCAGACATAATGGCCGGTATGGCCTGCGCTTGAATAGGCGTCGGCTTCTCAAAGTTCAGTTTCCGCAATATATCCATCTCTTTCTTACTAATGCCGCAATGGGCCCAAGACCTGATAGGCTTTGGACAGCCCTTTCCTTTCACTCGAATTCCTTCCAGCTCTGTCCTGTATGCTTCTACTTCATCTGTCGTCATTCTGGTTAATTCGCTAACCTATAAATGAGCTATTGTTAATAAATCATGAAAATGCCAAGTGCGTGTCAGACCAGGCACAATAAAGGGAATAGTTGGAATGTGATATACCAAGAACAAACTTAACATTGTAGTTGAAAAATATATTTGAGACCCTTACTGTAAGCCCTTTTATTTGATACTTATGTCAAATTCTCATTTTCCATTAAAAAATTAATTTATTTATGTTGCATGTTAATTCATATGTTAACCGAATTTCAACATAATCGGTCTATTCGGCTCGAGGAAAATGGCTGTGACAGACACACAGACAAGTGCCCAACAATCTTACAAAGGTTGTACATCTTTTTTTTTTTGCAATGGTGGAGTGAACTGGTACAAATAGATTTGTGAGCATAAATCTAGCAGCGAGACTGATAGACTACGATGTTTTAATCACGAATTATACGGCAAAAACCACCACAAAATTTCCTCCCAAACCTCACCTCAGTATAGAAAGCCTTTCTATAAGGCATGTAGTCCAAGCTAGCGTGGTCAACTTTAGCCAAGTCCTTCCTTTGCTTCGAAGCGAGGTTCGCAGCCTGGTCCTTGATATCTTCTGTCTCCTCTTCCGACGAATATTCTAAGCCGTCCTGATTCTGTTCTATCAGCTCACCTGGATCAAAGAAAAATAATGTTAGCCATATTCCTTCGGGGATTGTCCGAACGTGTTTCCGCTACCCCGGAACATAAAGGCCTAGGGAAAGAACATGGATGGGATTTAGTCAGTAAAAGTCTGGCACTCCCTTCTGCTCCACCCAGAGAGGTCAGTCATTTGATGAATTCTCATCTTGTAAAAAGCCATGTTCTTAGAAAACTGACTAGGTTGATATTTTTAGGGTCATATATTATATAAGAAAAGGATTGAGTCGCCCAAAGGTAAGGCTACTCTCGCCGCGGTCGTTTTATGCATGAGTGACCATTCTATACAAATCGAGATTCTAAAAAAAAAACAGGTGTTTTATACATTTTTGGTCACGTGACTCGTCGAAATGTAGGCAACAGGTGATTTTTTTTTCACGATTTCGGAATTGGTCCCATAGTGAAAGTTGTTCAGTTTGGTGGTTTGCAGCATATCCTTTTGTATATACCCTTTCGGTTACACCCTGTATAAATATCCTCCGTGTAGCGGAAAGCACATTAAGCCGTTGATCCAGCTGGCATAGTAGATCTTTGACGATCTTTTTCGATGTGGTCAGTCAGAAGCTTAAATATTATACAAAGAAGAACGAATAGCTACCTTTATTCTTCTGCTCAGTGACTTTCTTCTTGGCTGTGCCAGTTAGCACGACGACGGTGCCGCCGGTAGTGGTCGGCACGTTTATAACACCGCGCGCCTGGTCCATTTGATTCACTTTGCGTACTTCCTGCAAATTAATAACTTTCATTCACCGTGCAATTTTAGTCGTCTTACAAAGTTGGTCCACTTGATGTATCCGACATAAAACCCCATAGACGTGATTAAAACGTTGTTACGATTAATTAAGATACAGTAAGAAACATCCTTTTAATAATGTTTACGTACCGAACAGTAGTATATACCTACCCGGCGCACGAGTCAAGTAGATCATTCCATCCCCCTTTTCTATGAGACAAAATTTCTTAAGCCAATCTAAAACAGTCCATGAGGACTGTCATCCAATGAGATGCTGTTTTCTTGTTCATATATATCTTTTTTTTTTTTACGAATGATTAGTAGTCAATCACGGAGCACAAAACCAGTGGAGAGCGCGTGCGGAGGCTACCGCAGTCACTAAACATACGCTATATCAAGCGTATACGGCGAAATTTTGGTCAGTCGCTGCAATTGTAGGCTTACGTACGAACGTCACGCGCTCCCGTTTATACAGCAAATAAAACGAAAAGTAATGCCTTGTTGTGCAATTAAATGGCGTGGGAAATGTACTACTACTTCAAGTTACACAAAAGATGGGATAACATTTCACAGGTAAGTGGTTTTCTATTCAATGTATTCAGTTTGATTAAAAATGAAAAATAAAATCAAATATTTTAAGTTCTGGAATGATCGCATTGCTGTCTCTTTCTGGTACACTGATTTGCACATTAGCAGTTCTCTTTTTTTCTCGATAGCGCTGTTCGCAGCATCGCGACGATTATATCGATAAAATTTAAAATATAGGTACTTATCTTATATTTTTATTGTATTAATATTGCTTTATCTAAAACATGCTTATGCTTTTGGCTTTGCTCGCAAAATTTTCAGATTTCCCAACGATGACATCGAGAAAAAAGAAATTTGGATCAAAGCTACACATAGAGACAATTTTTTTCCAACAAAGTGTAGTGTCGTATGTTCTAGACATTTCACGACAGATTGCTTTGGTTTAAAAAATAATAGACGCCGATTATATAGGTCGTCAGTGCCTACTTTATGTTTACCTACTCTGGTGGGTATTTTTTTATAGATAGTGCTTTTACATGGGCTGGCCATTCACTTTTTGTTAAAATATTTATTTTTTACAGACACTTACAGATGATTCAAATAACACTCAAGATCAATCGTCTCTATTAACAGATAAGAATGAATCTTCTAAAAGAACGGTAATATTCACTTCGATTTTGCAATGTACATCTGATTTAGATCGTATTAATATTACTACACGGCGCAAGGATCAATCGGAAACCGGTGACGATTTTGATGTTGAATTGCAAGAAGAGTTTGATTTCAATTTGTCGCCGAAGTGAAATTTACATAAAAAGAGCCTTGGCAGAATGCGGCGGAAAAACTTTTACATCTAAATACAATTCAGATTACTTCGCAATAGTTGTTCTTAAATCTTTTGTGGGATATGATTTATTTCCGGATATAAACTTTCACCAATTGGACGTAGAATCTACTAATCACTTAATTGATTTAGCTTCGTGTGTAGCAAAAAAATATATTGATACTCGACTGACATTTATTACGAAAAATAATACAAATCCAAAAGATTATATAAGAAAAACTTATTCAAAACTAATTCATTTTAAAAACCAGTGAATAAATGTTTTAATTAAGCCTTTTTCATTTAATAAACACCTGTTTTATTTCAAAATCGAACCCGCAATCTCTGTATCACAAACAAATCCTTAAACTTAATCAAACGAAAAATAATCGATATCGATATTTTTGAAATTACTTTTTTGGAATCCCTAGAGAATAGGCTGTCATTTGGTTGTCAATTCGTCACCCAATCACAGCGGGCGAACCTTACCTCTCCCCCCGCCGTTGTTTGGTGACTTTGATTTAGAACAAAAACGTACCGATGCTCTCTCCACTGGTTTTGTGCTCCGTGTAGTCAATGGATACATGAATTGGGCAGCCGTTGTAAGACGACTAAAATTGCATGTTGTGGGAGGACAAATAAATACAAGGAACAGTAGAATATAAGCATAGTTAGATGCTTCATCGAAATACAGTAACATTCTTAATAAAGCAACACAAACCTGTTGTACTTCTTGCATGTAAGCATCCAGAGGATCTATCTCGTCTTCTTCCTCTTTCTTCTTCTCCTCCACCACAGGTTTTTCTTTGGGTTCCACACTCTGGTCTTCACCAGCTATTTCAGAACAATAACAAAATCAAACAAAAATCAAGTAAAACTGAAATGTGAAATGCCTTTAGAGTAGCCTGGTGTTTATTATCTACACAACATGGTATGCAGGGTATTGATACTAGTCCAGTAGTATAACAGTAGGCCAGTAGTTTCTCAGTAGGCTTGGGCACAGGTGTACCAATAGTACACCCACATTTCGCCATTCATGACCCATGTAATAGGGGGCGTGGCGCCTGCAAGGCTGGAGGCTGAGGAAACTATCGCGCATGTGCCCTTTAAGTGCACTGATCACCCTTAAGACCCTTAGAACACCCAGATCTTTAACAGACGTGGGCTGGTTGGAATAACCACCAAAGGCCGTCATGGCCCTCGCTCACGCCACGGTCCGCCTATAGGACTGAGTGCGAAAACCATAACCTCCAAACATAGGGGCTATTGCCATCATCTGGGCACAAATCTACACTCTGGTCTACTAGTGAGTAATCCAGATGGTGTCATTCTTGAAATCAAACAGTACAACTAGACCACCAAGGCAGTCAACAAGGGTATTATGATGATTATTTTCTGTCTTAATGCAAGCTGAGGTAGAAATAGGCAATGAAATTTAATTAAGACAGCCATAATTCTACATAAGCATTTCAAATAGCATACTTCACCTCATTTGTGTAACAAAAATGTATTGTTGTCGTACCTTCATCACCAGAGTCGTCTTCCAGCGACCACTTCTTGGCTGGCATCTGTATATTGCTCACAAGGCTGCCTTTCTGCACCTCTTTCTTGGCAGACTCCAGCTCTTTACGTTTACGTTCAGCGCGCCAACGCTCGATGCGATCACGACGCTTCTGCATCTCGGCTTCCAAACGACTTTGTTCTTCTTCCTATTATGCAGAACATAGATTATATGTTTTTTCTTCTATTTAGTATTTTGCTACTCCAAAAAGACATGAGTTCCATCAGTAAACAATCTCCCCACAACCTCTTTACGATACACACAGAGGTACTGAAATCTGATTACATGTCTTCTGGTTCTGATTGAAGTGGAAAAAGCAAAGGAGCTTCATGTTACGGTTAGGCTGAATGTACTTATGAACTCAAGTATTAAAACTATAAAAAGAACCTATCTTTCAAAGATTGTTGGCATAGAATAGAGAATGTTTATTTGCATAAAATTTTGTTATACTATTATGTTGTGTTCTACTATTTAACAAGCAAAAATTTGTACTACTTAGTTGTCTTTTCTTCATAAGAAACTAGCTTCTGTCTGTGGCTTCGCCCGCATGGTTGTCGGAAATTGTTACATAATGGAGTTGTAGTATAGATCCCTATTTTTTTTTTAATTATACTATACCCTATGTCACCTGGAGATGGTGTAGCTTCCTAACTTTCAAATCGGTTCCGGAAAAAAACTTTCAAATCAGTTCCATAGTTACGGTGCCTATTCAATTCAAACAAACAAACAATCAAATCTTTCCTCTTTATAATATTAGTAATGTAGAACACCACAGAGAATATTTTTTTTACATAAAAACTTAATGAGACCTGCGAAAAAGATGCATGCAGAACTGTGAAAGAATCGGTAAGCAAGTATATTGATTACAAAGTTCTGCTTCTAATAGTAAGTAATAATATATAAATTGGTCATCATGTTCTTGTTTGAAGTTCTTCAGACATAGTGGTAGACAAACAGACTCAGTCTATATTGCAATATGAATAAGATATCATCACCAGCTGTGATACTTTACAAAGGAAAAAAAATGATAATACGAACTTCTCTTCCCTCAGACCATCAGAATTTAAAAAATAGGATTTTTATTTTGGTTATTGCAAAATAGCTTTACCTGTCTCCCTGACTATCATCCAAACATGAAAACACCAACTAACCTTATCCACAGTTCCAGGATCATATTCAGCATCAGATTTGAGTGCCTTCTCCTTAGACTTTGATCTCTCCTCTTTATCCTTGTCTGGTGATTTCTTCCTGGAGGACTTCCCAGAACCATTCCTTTTATCATCTCTCTTGTCACTGCATCAAATATTTAATCATTTATTAATCATAATTAACACTATCATATTACCCAGTTACTAACCGGGTTTTGGAGGTCAGATAGGCAGTTGCTCCATGTAAAATACTGGTATTCAGCTACATCCGATTAGGCTGATTGATTGATTGATTAACTTTGGCTTGTAAAGCATTTCCAGTTTGTTCTTTGTAAATGAAACTAACAAGGTGCTATGTTAAAATTAAAAATACAGTCTAGTTTAAACTCAGACTGCATAATCTTTAAAAATAGAATGATGTTCCACTTAAGTAGTCTCAATCATGGTTGTATAAAGTATGAGCTACAAATAACAAAAAAGACGAAGAAGTTTGGTTTGTTTACGCACCTTTTTCTGTCTCGTTCCCGGTCCCTGTCCCGGTCACGATCACGCTCCCGGTCCCTATCCCGATCTCGTTCTCTACTACTACGATCCCTGCTACGTTCTCTCTTTGACTCTCGTTCCCTGCTACGGCTGCGCTTCCTCTTCGTCGATTTAGAGGCCCTGTCTCTCGACCTAGACTTGGACCGCCTTCTCTTGCGATCGGGCGTTGCCGACCGACTATGAGACCGCCTACGGTCGCGGTCTCTTTCGCGATCACGCCTGTAAACATTTGCATGATTATCACACTGAGAATATCGGAGAATACTCCACGTCTGTAAACAAAACACTTACCCGCCTCTCACCATTTTATTACACTAATAACATTAAACACTACAAATTAAGCTTAGTTTGTTTTGTTAAAAACCAATAATAAATGTTTCCCTTCGCACTAGAAAAACCGTGACACGCGTTGGTTCAGTTGATTAACGCATATTTGACAATTATAGTGATGTCCAACAACCTTAATATAATAAAGTTAGTCTACCGCAAAACTATGTTGGCTGTGGTACTGACAAATCGACTATAAATGTAAGGAGTTGAAAAATTTGATTCCGTTGTTTAATTAGAAACTTGGAACTTAGAAAGACCACCTAAGAAAATGTTACGGCTTAAAAAGGAGGTGTGAATCGAAGGTTGTAGTTTGTAAGGGAAAGTATTACTAAGCAATCTGAAACGTGAAATTAATAAAATATTTATTGTTTAAGAATGGGCAAAATAATACCCAACCAAGTCAAGTTGGCTTGCTAATCATTTTTGAGCTTGCCTCCGCAATTGTGCGAGAAGCAAGCTCAAATACTCCTACTGAATTCCTAAAACTGTCTACATATAAAACAAACGTCACCTAACCATTCCGCTCTGGAATGTTAATTCTAGTCGATTTTCAAATTATTAAGTAGAGTTTGTTGAGTCGCTTAAGTATTGGTTATTTATAATTTAAAAGTACTCTGTTTGGTGTTACAAGTATCTCTATGTTATCTGTGGTATTACACCAGAAACGTCAAAGAAAGAAAGCATCACAGAGTAATGTCAAACTCTTAACCTCAAATGTTGGAAATAGCCGCCTAATATTGATTGTTTACTACTGTACTACAATTAGTATCAGTCTTATTATTGTACTCTTTGTACAATTATTTACGACCGAAATCTTTACTCTGATCCAGATAACCAAACATCTAGAATTTGACGCTTTCTAAAGCTGAACGGCAGTCATGGCAGATGATGGTGAAAATGTAAGTGTTTTCTGTAATTAGTAAGGTACTGCAATTAAATTTAATCGAATATAAGTAATACTGAAGTTTAAAGAAAATTAACATCAGCAGGAGAAGATATATTATAAGTTCGCAATAGATTAAGACTATAAAGATACGTTGGAACAAATTAATAAATTGTTGGTTCATTATCAGACGCTAAAACTTTCATACCATAAAAGGGGTGAATTTTCTAAAATCGTTAGTGGTCACTTTCACTATCTGTCTATAATTAATTAATTAAAATTTTCATTAAGTAGATCATCAACATTTCAGGTATCAGTGATGACAGTGAAGGAGCCTCTGGATCTAATAAGACTCAGTTTGGATGAGAGGATATACGTAAAAATGCGCAATGAGCGCGAACTACGAGGAAAGTTACATGTAAGTACCCAAAATTGCAATAACCCATAAACAATAATAGTTAACATACAAAGTAATCCAAAGTACCTATACAAAGTAGTAAATGATTAATACTGCATAATTATGTTCCTGTTCATGTATTAGTGCTGCCTATGTTGCCCCGCCCCTAAGACAACCCATTATTTTATTTTATTGAACAACCATAAATTCATCATAGATACAGTCAAACCTGGATAAGCGAGAGTTCAAGGGAGCACAATCTCATTCTCGCTTATAGAGGTTTCTCACTAACCCGAGTTTCTCGCTAATGCAGGTACATGGGTAGTGTTTCTCTCTTATAGAGGTAAGCAGCAATAACAAGTCACATTTTTAAATGCGAAAACAAAACAAAAATTCATGCGCTATGTAATTTTATTTGATTTAGAACTTATTTACACTTAAAAAAACTCTAGTCCTCTTAATATTTCCATGTCCATCAGAGCACTCAGACTTTATAGAGTCTTTTGATTTTATAATTTTATAATAGGTGGATTCTGGTAAATTAAACTCCCTCTGAATTTCATTTCGCGATTTTCCGGATTCAAACGCATTCACTATTTTAAGTTTATCACTTAATGACAGTACTTTAATTTTTCGTTTTGACATGATGCAGAACAAAACTTTCCTTCGCAATTGATAACTATAAACTGAGTAAGTCCGACAAACAGGACGGTACACAGGCACACGTGTCCATTCGAAAAAAATGCGATAAAAAAACAACATTATTTAGTTTCACGAAATAGAATAGGTACAATATTGACGATAAAAGAATACAAAAACAATGGTAGAAAGTTCCACGAAAGTTAAGAATGAGTCATAAAATAGCAGATGTTAAATTTGTAAATAAAGCTCGACGAGAGGTATAGATAAGTAGCAGTCTCACTTACGGAGGTCTATGAGGGAAAAACGACTCTCTCTTACAGAGGTTTCTGTTTCTCGCTAATAGAGGTTTTTGGAACTTAAAATGACGGGTCCTGGCTATTACTCTCACTTATAGAGTTTTCTCACTAATCCAGTTCTCATTTATCCAGGTTTGACTGTATATATTTGTTGATTTATGATCTGGGCATTGGAGGCACAGCAATTGATATAAAACAAAGTGGTCAATAGGTTAAGTAAACCTATTGCAGCAATTCACACATCTGTAAATCAGTTGCATCTTCCCAAGCATGACATAGTGATGTAGTTATGAACCTCTATTATTATAGTATTGTTTCACGTTACCCACCACTTGACATATTATGGTATAATATGTAAAATGGTTTATTTAAAAAAAAAATGCTTCACTTTATTTTCAGGCCTATGACCAACATTTGAACATGGTTCTTGGTGATGCTGAAGAAACTATAACAACAGTTGAAATTGATGAAGAGACATACGAAGAAGTATACAGAACAACCAAAAGGAACATTCCCATGTTATTTGTGAGGGGTGATGGTGTTATACTTGTATCTCCTCCTGTAAGAGTAGGTGTCTAAAATAAGATTAATTTAAATTCAAATAAAAACTACTTTAACATACATCAGGTTTATTTCTTTTGACCTAAAAGTTTAATAACACCTTCATTCTTAAAATTCCGATTCTTCGGCACCAACAATTCTTCTTCATCCATTGGTTCAATGATCTTACCAGCTTTAGTAATGACACTAGGGCGAATCAGCTTTTTATGTGCCTTTGCAGGTATAAAAGTATTACCTAAAGGTTGTCTGATAGATGCTTCATAATCTTTGATGCTTTCAAAAGGGAAAGGGACATCTTTGACTTTGTGAACAGCAAGTTTCGGGTCCTTGAATTCTTTGATGATTATGTCGCCTTTGTTTTCATCGCGACGCGCCATTTTAGGTGGAGCTTTGAGAATAAACCTGTTTCGTTTACGTTTCTGAGGCTTTACACCTTTACCACCCCATGCTCCCCAACCTGGTAAAGTAAGATTAATGTCCTCAGGTTTATCTTTATTCATCTCATCTTCTTTCTCTTGTCTGAAACTTGCTACCACATCATCTTCTTCAAAGACTTCTTCTATGTTTACTCTAGGTACCACTTGATCATCATCCAACTGATCATACTCATTTTGACCTTGTGAAATAGCACTGTTCAGGTATTTAGGCTTTACAGCAATAAATCTGTTAGGATCAATATTAGAGTCTGCAGATTCTTGCACCGGTGTTTGGGCTGCATTCAGTATATTAGATAAAGGCTGATCTTTTTCTTTATCTGTCACACCATCTGCTGTTTTTGATGATGTTTCAATGAGTTCTTCATCAATCACAGCCTTAACCTTCTTGGTTTTGAGCTTCAGGTATTCTAAATTATCTCTATCTTGTGTATCTTTAATCTTTTGCGTTTCTCTTTTATTAGCCCGGCCAGCCTTTTCCAATCTTTCAATATTTCGCCTTATTTCTCCCAACTTCTTTTCTACTCTCTGTGCTATACTGGTCTCATGATTTTCAAAAGCTGATAATACATCTTCTGAAGGTTTTGTTTCAGCAACATTAACAGTTTCTACCTCCCAATTTGAAGTGGCAACTGGTTTACTAACTTTTGATATAGCAACTACTTTCTTCGACTTTTTGAATAATGGATTATTTAGAACTTGGTGCACTTCCTTTTCAATTTGTTGAGTTTCTGTTTGACGAGTTTTCCATTTATTTATAGCTTCATCAGTATTACTTACTGTTTGTATAACTTCAGCATCTTCATCACTACTTTCATCATCTTGATTTACTCCTTGAGATAATTTGTTGATACTTGCCTTTAAAACACTGAGTTCATTACTTTTAGTATTATCTTCATTATGCATGTTTTCGTCATTCGAGTCACTATCACTGTCATCTTTCTGTTTCTTAATTTTATTTTGTACGAATTTTTTGTAACCAAAGTTAAATTCAGCATTAATATTAGATTTGTCTGATCTTTGCATCATCCAAGGATTCAAGGGATCTTGTGATAAAGAGATGTTAGGTGTTGCTTCGTCATCTGCCTCATCATCTGTGCTCTGGTTGTCTTGTACTTTTTTTGTTAGACCTCTGCCAACCGCCAGTTGATCAGCTAACTGCTGTCTCACCTGAAACATAATAAAGATTAATAAATTCTCATAATTTTTAATTTGTCAACACAACACTTCATGATTTTTTCTGGAATTCTAGGTTTAAGAAAAACTTTTAAGGCGATTGCTACGGGCTGTTCCCAGCCAATGTCCCGCTAGATGGCGCTGAAGGCTACATTTCTAGTTTATTTGAGTTTTTGCGTAATTGGAAAACTATTATGTCGTAGGAATAGTGTTCGCGGTTACTAAATATTATAATTTATTGAAATATGTCATATCATTGCCTTAAAATCCACCCAATTCGGTAAATAGATGTATTTTAACATCTGCCATTGCATACAGGGTCGTTTACACACACAGACGTATACAAAAATGTTTACTAAAATTGAACACTAGACAGCGTGAATGTAAAAAACAAGTTTTCCATTTTTCTGTATGGGTAGACAGAACTTCAAAACACCACCTGCTATGTTTTATATTCTAAAAGATTGTTATAAAAATAAAACTTATATTTGTTGGCGTAAACTATTTTATTGATCAATAATTTTGGGAAATAAATAATGTCAAAATTGATTACAATAAAACGCAGTTTTATTTTATTACATGTTTTTTTATCAAAACATGTATTTGAAGTAGCATATAATATGCTGATCCATGCCTATTCACTCAAAACTAATAACACTAATGATTTGTAACAGTAACAATTATTTCAATATTATTTTAAACATTTCATAACCAACACGTAAGAATAATTCATAAACAAGATACAACAATAAATCTAAAACACTTTATTATGTGATAATGATAATAACCAGGAAGGTGAAAAACATTTTTCCGATTTCGACGCACTCAAAAGCTTTTAGTAAAACATAGGTAAGCATGTATGCCTAATGAAGTATTATTTCACCTTCTGATTTTACAGTAAATACAAAATAAAAAGAAATATACAGTGGTTATGTACATTCTAAACAAACTACCACCAAAATACAATTAGAACAAAAATCATTTGACTTGTTGATTTCAGATTCTAAACAAACTACTACCAAAATACAATTAGAACAAAAATCATTTGACTTGTTGATTTCACCCTCTGCCTTGAAACTAGCAGTCAAACAGTCACTCCTATGAGTATTACATATATAAATCATTATCATGCTGTCCTACAGTGGAGATTTCAATCAAAGCAATGTCTTCTGGTGACTTTTGGAATTCTGTTAACCGTTCTTCACACTGTATTTTCAACTGTGCTTCGTCAATATCAATAGGATCACAAGCTTCGGGTCCATAGTGCTTATCCGGTTGGTTTTTCTCTCTTGGAGCAAATAATCGTTTGCGTGTCAAAGATTGCTGTCGTATTCTGCTCTGTTCCTTCCGTTTTATGTACTTTTTAAAATGTGTCCCTGGGCTCTGTGTGGTCTGCTTTTTCCATGCAGTTTCATGCCATTTGTGTCCCTTAGCAAGTGATAGGCCTGAAAACATATTTAAATGTTATATTTAAAAAAAGAAATGTTGCATTATTGCATATAAATTGGAATAAATAAGGGCTGGAGAATGATGATATTCCATCACAATCAAAGAATTTCTTACTGGTTCTAATAATTTCTGACTGTTATTACTGTATATTTACCTGCCACATGAACACGCCGCTGGTAAGAACCCCCTTTTCCTAAACTTATTCGTTTTCCACAGTTGAATTTGTTTATTACGCTCATAAAGTTTTCTGCCACATTTGTTGTCTCATTAGACAAACGACCTGCCTTCAAAGCAATTTTTTCATTGGCTGCATAAATCAGAGCCCACACCTCTGGAGCATTATTTTTCAGACTTTCTACATGATTTTCTTCCTTCTTTTCACTTTCATCTGTTAATGTTTTATTGACATTGCAGTAATAATTCTTGCAGTTTTCATGTTCTCCGAATACATGAAGGATTTTCGGTTTTACACGAATATAATAATATGTTCTTGGTTGTGTATTCTGGGTACTGAAAGAAAAAAAAACAAATTGTGATAACCATAATAAAAGTATAATACCTATATCCTAGATCTATTTTCTCCTTAATATTTCGTAGGTTTTTTTTACGTCATCTTATGGTTTTAGACTAAAGCAGCCCACAAGACGACCTACTGACCCTACATACACGTAGTGTTCCTTTTACGATCAACAATAAACCATGTTGATACATACATTATAGAGTTATCTAAGACGATTTCTCGTGTTTACGAAGAAGTCGGATACAGAATTAGTTGTATTATGCAGGTTCACTTACCTCCCTTCAGCATAATATCTCCTTCTTCCACTTCGAACTCGTTTCAAAGATTTGCGCGACCCCGAATATTCGTGTTGTCTGTACGACGCCTTGCTTGTTCGAACAGACATTGTAGACGTAATCTAAATCAGAAATATAGAAAAACAAATGAAAAACGAAAGAATAAGTTCCTTTTAGACACTCAGTATTTGAATAAAATAAATATCGTAAGTCACATGCATTGAAAGATCTATCAATCTTTTATGATTGAGTTGCGTTCTGAAATAAAATCTAAGAAAATAAAATATAACACTAAAATTTACTTATCTTTATATTTCAATGTTATCTTTATACACCTGGTAGAACTGGCCGACGAATATAGATATATATTAGATTAAGCGATTTATTTTTAAACAATAAATTACGGAACAAAAAAAAAGGATTGTAAGTAACTGAATTATGTCTGTTTCTGAACGCACCGAGTCGCGCGGTGCACGGAGTAGATACCTACCTACTTTGATAAAACAAACTAATAATATTGTGTGTCTGTCTGAAAATTCGGAAAAGCATATTTTGCCAATGTTTGCAAGTTTAATTTTGTGACTACTTTGGTAGTTTACCGATTTATAATAATTGTATATATCGTTGTTTAAAAAATATTCAAACACATTAAAATATGATACACTGATTTATCACTGGTTTCAGTGATGAACTGATGTCAATGTTAGCCACAATACTAATCACTTTCGTCATACGTGTGTATGATTGATGTGATTAGCAATGTGGTGATATTTCAGAAAAATCACGGGCCAGTTTGTTGTTTTTAATCCCACCGAAAATATAATTGCGTTATTAGAATAATTAATTACTATACCTACGATAAATTACAATATAGTCTCAAATGCATACTAGAGAAATATTGCAATTTGAATCAATTAAAATGCACAGCATACAAAAATAAATTTTCAACACAAGAAACTCCGCGCGCAAATCATAGCGCGTAGCAATGAAATCAAGAATGTAATTTTATATCGAGTCGACCAAAGTAAAAGTACCTAGACAATACATTGACCTCTAGACTAATAGAGGTCACTGGTCAGGTACCTACATACATACAATAGGTACAGACAGACCTACGACCACGCTACGAGTTGCCACACAACAATAATGAGTAATAAAATTGTTTACAAAAAAAAAACATAGATTTCTAAGGTCATTAGTTTTATTTTATTTTATTGTAATTTTTTTTTGAACGGTTGGAAATGAAATTACTCAATTATTGCAGTTAGAACTTTGATTTATTAGAATTATAAGATAACGAACGCGAACGCGCACGACATCTAGCGCGTCAATGTTTAAACATCGCCTTTCGTTTGCTTGTCAAAAGTCACGCACACTACTGTAGAAGTGTCAAATTTTGCCGGTATTTCACTGTTGTTTTTCTAAGTAAATAATGTAAGTTATTAATTAAAAAGGTCGATCGCGGACACATTTCATTGTAGAGAAGTGACAAAATGATTAGTTTTAATGAAAGAGTGTCTGTGTTTAGTGTATAAAGGTATTCAAAAATGTATGGACGGAGGGGCGGTACATCCACCTTAACTAATGCTTTTTCTTACCTCCTTATCATACTTGGCCCTAATCAACTTGTTCTTAGCCCATTTCCCTGTGCTCTTATGTCTCAAAGTGTGCCTCTCTAGAGCTCGAGCTTTCTCTATTGATTCTAACTTCTTCAAAGCTTCTTCTGGATCTTTCTTTTGCAATTCTTCAAATTCTTTGAGTTCCTGTTTTAGTTTTTCTTTCTTCAGAACACTATAACAGAACAAACCATTAAATAACATATTAATATTATCTGTCTTTACAGAATAAATCAGTGAAAATAAACAGAAAGAAAAACTTCAGTAAATACTGGTATATTCAATGGAGCATTTAATTATTTACTGAAGTTTTTGGTTCAAACCTGATTCAAACAGGATTTACACTTACCGATGAAACTTTTTGCTTTTTATCTTACTTTGCCTCTTAGCTTTAGCAGCTTTATATGACTGTTGTGCCCTCATTTTGGCAAGATGTTGTCTATGCTCAACCATTTCTTCATAAGTCATTGGGAACACTGGCTCTTCTTCCTCCTCATCTTCCACCATTGGTGTGGGGTCTAACTCATCTAGTTCTTTCTCTAAGTACGACTTTAACTTGAGCTTAGTCAAGAAATCTCCTGTAGGTTCAAGTTTAGAAGAGACATGTTTTATTGGGAAAGCCACATAATCTACAGTCCGACTCCTTGCTACTACTGGATCCCATCTTCCTACTTTCTTTTTCGTTTCTTCGTACCCTGTTGCTCTCTTGATTCTCTCAGCCTGTGGCTTCTCTAACGGTTTGCTGAGAACTTTCGACTCTTTCTGGGTCTTTAGTAATTTCTTACTTATCTGTACGTGGTGTGCTGTGTCTTCTAATATCTTGGCGACGTTGTTGAGGTTTAGTCTGTTCGTTCTCTTTGTAAGGTTGAACTCTGAGCTAAGATTTGTCGGTTCATTTCGTGTAGGCTCTGTTATGTGTTGAGTTTTATCTAACTTCGATATAGCACTCACTAAACGGTCATGTTCTGAGGCAACTAATTCTGTATCTTCTATGTCTTCCATTGCTGAGGAGCACTAGTTTAGTGAGTAAACAATTAATATAAATTAATTATGTTGGCACTAAAACTACAAAATCTAACGTGACATAACCTACAAAACACCTGCACAAACGTCAAATTTAAGAGTCGGCTGTCAGTGTCAGCATCAGTCATAAACAAGTGTTTGCTCGGTTTTTTTTCTATATACCATAGTGTAAAAGAGTACTTCAGAAATCGACTAAAATACCTTGATTTAAGATTACTTTCTTAGAGCATTACCTTGTTTTACTAAACTTATTTCAAGCATTTTATGAATTCTAAATAATCGATCCATAAAGTACTCCTTCTGCCACAGAAATCATAAAAAATAATATTTCAATAGCCTCGACTGAAGTAAGACAATTTATCTTATGATTTTGAATATTGATCCGCGCAAGTCGCGAAACATTTGTCCTGTCATCTTAGACTTGTCATAAAAATGAATCCCGCTATGTAGAACCTTAGAGCATTAGGTTAAATGCTCTAAGTGTAGAACTCATTTCAATTAACGAGAGCCCCTGTGCCAAATACTACAATATGTATAGGGACCCCTGTACGTTCGACAAACAGTCATTTAAAACCGGACTGATGGGGGGAACCCGGGAAACTGGGTAAATGATAAATCTCTTTCAAGTGATAAATTAAATAATTCTCAAGTACTCATAAACAAAGACTTCAATATGTATAGCTCATAAAATCCAACTTATCCAGGTTACGCCGTATATTACAAAATGGGGCATTTATCTGAAATTCATAAAATCAAATCAATTCATATTCAAATAAATCAAGTGCTTTATTGAAACCTGGGCTACTCAATATCAAAAGTCGGATAAAAATAAGAACGCATATTTCTATATAGAACACAGTCATTTTATTTTTATTGAATTAGTCAAATTATAAAGGTAATTTAAAAATAAATAATAAAATACACAAAAAAAACATATCATGATTAATTCATTATTTAAGAAGAAAAAAGGTATTATTTCGACTTGTTTTCATGTTTGTATTTCTACTTACACAAATCTAGACAACAGCAGCTAGTTAACGGTTATGATTTACTTCAGGAAGGTAAAATACATTTAACATCAACACTAAAATAAAATAGAAGCATGACATATTAATTAATAACAGCATGAGATTCATCCGATGAGGGTGTTGATGGTGGAACGTTTTCGTCGTTTTGACGAAGGGGCTGGCGAGCTTGCTTGTATTGTTGCCGATTACGATATAACTTTGCTTCGTCTGTGCACTTTATTGTAATACTGTTTCTGAAAAAAAAAACAACTCAAAATTATTGCGCAATTGTTAACCCTACAACGGTGAATGTGTATCACTGTACTTTTCAATTTCGGCAGATAGATGTCACTTACTAATGACGCGGGGAAGTGATTGGCAAGAAAAAAGTTCTTGTAGTTTGGAACCAAATAATTACCTCACCAAATTCTTTGGCACGCCGCATTTCGTTGAAACTGTTTTCACGATATCTTCAACAATTTGGGGATCTAAAATTTTCTTTGGGGGTCTGTTCAAAAACGCTGGAGACTGTTTTCCCGTAAGTGAGTGCGTCGCCAATACCCTAAAAGAAAATAAATCGTATGAGTCTTTTACAATAACGTATCCATGTACATACGTACCATTTGATAAGATTTAGTTAAATTACCTTCGAGGGAAGATCGCTTGCAGTAATTGCCTTGTAGCGGAAGTATGAGAGTTCCAGTCAATGTCATTTAGTATTCTTGCAGGCACTTTAGCATTGCCGTTCCCAATCGGTACCTGATAGGACATGGTGATTAATTTAATTAGTTAATTTCGCGCCAAAATAACAACATTATCATCCGATCGGCCAGATTCCTCTCAATTATTATGACTGGGAATACAAAATTGAATACCAAGTACTGTATTTCTTTGTTGAATGATTATTAACCAACAAAAGCAACTTTAAGTAACGAGTGTTGAAGGTCAATAAATACATCGTTGATAATCTCTAGACCTCACCGTTCAAGAATACTTTTATTGAAATGCATAATAAATTTAATAATTACCAGATCAATATCATTCACAGTCTCGATATTATTCGTAGTTTGTGCCGACATCCTGCGAACCCGTAATGGGTTAGGGTTGCATTTATCTTCAATTTTAACAACGGAACTATTCACTTGTTGTTCCCCCCCATTCTCTTTTATTACTTCTTCTGTACGAACTTCCTCAACAAATTCCGCTGTTATTAAGTTGGCTTGTTGTACGTAGTCGGTATTATTTGGTTCGATCCATGAGTCACCTGCATTCTGTTCGATATATGAAACTTCGTCATTATGCTCTGATTCTGACATCGAGATTGAACCATTCGAGTTCACATTTGCTTGGGTTATCAAAGATTGGAATCTTCTGTAAAGATTTTTGAGAACTGCTTCCATCTCTTCGATTTTAGAAGCAGGTGGAGGTAAAAATGTTTCCTCTGTCTGCGTTGCTTGGTCGAAACATAGTCTTATGTTTTCCTGGGCGCTGCTGCTGGGGAGTGGCGTGCTACTGATAATAGATCGCCTTCTTGAATTATTTGCTTTCAACGAACCACGTACTTGTTTACCGATTGATTCTTTACGATTATACTGAGGAGTATATTTTGGTGTTGAGTTACTGAAGTTGCGAGTCTTGCTACGATCAGTTTTAACAGTTGGCTGAAAACATATTTTTACTTATTATTTGAAAAAGTAAAAGATATAATATATAGAATAAGAATCAAAAACTACCTCTGAATCGCTATCGCTATCGCTGTTGTCATTTTGAGCAACCACCACATGAGGCAAAGGGCTATGATTGCTCGATTGTTGTTGGGCGTTAAACTGAAAATGAGTAACAATGACATAATTATGTATTAATAACGGGATAGAAGATTACGATGACTGGACATTATATCCAGCTTATTTTTAAACCTTCGCTGACGGAGAAACGAGGTACAAAAATGGGTTTCACAATTAGTATTGTTCTCGACTTGTGGCTTTACTTTGCGTAACACCGGAAAACACCACGTTAAAACCATAAAAATACGAACGAACAAAAAAATAAGTTGGGGATGTACGTCAGACGGACAATCACTTTACTGTACATACCTAGTCTTTGTTTTGAAATACGAAAATATATTGGGTAATACATTGTCACTTAACCGCAGCTTTAGAAATACCACTTACTTTTCATTCATTGTTATCAATGACTAATAGGTACCTACAAATTTTAGCTCAGTCTTCATTGTCCCTAATTCAACGATCACGAATTGGAATGGTAATAACTCTAAAAATCAATGGTAAAAGCTTCATGATCAGCCTAGTATTACACGGTTAGGTGTGGCTATGTAAGGATCATCATTACTACGTATACAGGGTTATTGTGATTACTTACCGAATTGTCCGATTTCATTTCCTTTATAGTCCGCATACAAAGTTGCAGGACATTCTTAACCTGTTGATCCTGACGCTCCAGGATCTCTCTCTGTTCCTTAACATATCTTTTGCTCTCTGAAATTATAAAAGTCGTTTTGTACATCGGGGTCGCGATCGCGAACGCATCAAATCATTATAGGGTGGGAGGGAATTCACATGTTAAGAATGTTACTTTGACAATTTCAAGCTTATAACTATTGGCATAGAGGTCGATTTGACTTTGAATTGTGGAACTAGCTGAATACACAATTTTTTTAACAACTGATTCAAGTCTTTATGTCCTTACTCATAAGGACGATATTGGATGGTTGTAGATTCAGAAGTTACCGTTACGTTATTCATGAATGAATATATTATTATAACTTAAAGACACTGATGAAACCTATGTATGTTTATAGGTACATTATCAATAAAAGAAGCAAGCAACTAAAACATACCTGATATCCGCAAAATCTTTGCTCGGCGAGGATTTTCATGTTTTACACGCATGAAAATCAAATTCCCAGGATGCAGGTCTGTTTCATCGTACGCCAAGGTATCCACGTTCACCACACCATACGAAGGGAACACATTGCTCTCATCCACCCACTCAACGAGGAGCCAAACCCTTGAAGCCATGATACTTTCACAGATTTACCGTACTTCACGATGTTCAAAATGCAACTGAACCTTCCTGAGTCTATTGCATACCACGCAGGTAAAAAATCACGACAATACAAAGCGTAGATTTGCCCTAACGTTTGTAGACCCTACCCAATGTGCACGCAAAAAAATGCTAATAGAATAAATAGAAACTTGCATTAGACAAGAGACGTCGTCTGTGGTGTTTATTCTCCAGTTTCACCTATAGTTCGAATACGAAACTAGATTTTTTCTCTGATACTTCGTTTGCTAAAATGTATACTAATAACAGGCATGATAGTAATGCAGAATCGTAATGAAATGCTTACCAAACTCAATTATCAACAAATCGAAATGATTAACAAAAAATATAAGTACCTACCAAAAAGTAGGTAAAGTTAAAAATCTTAGAAATCGTCACCCAAATTTACAATAACCTACCCTCAAAATATTGTAAATAATACCTATGTAATGTAAATCCGTGTTGATCAAGTTTTAAATCTGTGTTTTAACAATAACTGTATTATGCGTAAAGACTTCGTTTACCGGCATTATATAAACCGGGGACTGTAAGTACAATTTAGAAAATTAACTAAGGAACTGAAAATGAATATTTTCTGCTACTGATCACAATATTGGGACCTCATCTCATATCATCTACATGGGAATGGAATTTATAAATATTTTTAGAGTTTGAATAGAGATTTATATCCTCACCTGTAGTAGTGTCTCTCATCCACAATTTATGGGGAATGATGTATGTCGTATGATCATGTTACTAATTAATCGGTTCAAACGATTCAGGCGCACACAATAAAAGCTTTTAAATACAAAGAGTAGATAAATTGTTTTATAGTAAGCTATAACCATGAGCCAACTTATTGGAATGAAGAACAAAACGGATACGGTTTACTGTTCCGAGAAATTCGTAAGTAGATAAAGTAGTAGAAATGACCGTGCTTAAAAGTTATGTAAATCATGAAAGACGTAGCTATGCATAATTCTCAGTCTTATCCATAGATCCATATTATTTAAAAATCACTTTTTTTATTGACCGATATGGGCTATATTCAAATTCAAATTCAAATATTTTATTTCGGAATTATTGCATCCATATATTGTTAGTAGTAGTTAAAAAAAGGTAAAAGGTAAAGGTAGGTAAAAGTAGTGTGCTTAGATTTTTCCTATTTTGAGCAAGAAGCTGTCATCAACATAGGTCAATGGTACTGAATGTTGAATATCGCATGTAACTACCTAGTTACCATCGCGGACACTGGCGGTGTACCACTTTTCAACCTTATAACTAACACTTTAAGGTTGAAAAGTGGTCAACCGCAAATGTCCACGATTGTACAGAGGCCAGCACTTCAAGTTACTACAATCTGTCAAATTTATTTGTAAGTTTTTCATCTTTATTACAAAAGCTTAGGGTTCATTTTCAATGGGAAAAAATTGTCAGTTTGGGATAGCTTGATGTGCTGGCGTCTGTACCTATGATCTTTGGCGACAGTAATCAGAATCAAGTTGTATTTTCGCGAAAATTTTGATGTATGGAGATATGTATAATGAAGTGCACGCATTTGGCTTATAGCTCCATATCATACTAATTCCCTGAACGATCAAACTATCGGTTTTCAAAAAGTCGATAGTGCGCGCTGGCTCTAAACCAAACCGTCGATCATCTGTTAATTGAAAACCTTTTGCTCCATGTACCTAACTACGTGGTATTTTGTGTTAATGTTTGTTAAAAATACCAAAATTCATGTTTCCAATAAGTTACAAACATATTTAGATGCCTGTTGGCACAGATAATCCTTTTCACTTTGTTTCATCTGGAGGTAGGCAGTAAAGATTGACACTAATATTTTTAAAATTACTGTCATTGTTATTTCGATGTTACAACTAAGGACCCGATGTCCAACAAAAGCTATGCTCTCACAGGTACCAAACCTTGAATACAGTTGTAGACAATAAGTAATAAGTTTGGGAGAAATTTCAAGGGATTTACTTTAACTGGGTACCTGGGAGGAGCTTAGCCAGCGTGGTCTTTTATTTTATGACCCATTGAACCAAGAAGCTACATAAATAGGATAATTGCCAAATTTTTGTCAGTACTCTTTGGTTTCATGTTAAGTGTGGTTGTTGCTCTCATTGCTAGTCAATCAGTTGTTTTGGCCCAAATGCTGGGTGAGTGAACTGCTGTGAACTAAACCAAATAACGCGTGAGTATTTAGTTTGATTTTTACCAGAATCCTATGTTTTACCGTACTATGTTTTTCTTACTCCTTTTGATAAAGTTATAGACAATGACTTGAACAGTTTCAGTTTCCTAGTAGGTACAGCATTAAGAAATAAAAATATGTTGTGTATTTTTTACAGTAATAAGTTAGAAAAATGTCGACGGTTGGCATGAGTGTCGCCAACACAGAATATGACGCTGCGCAGGCACTTTTGGATCTGCAAAGTAATATTCGAGAATCGAAGCATGAAAAATGTGAGTTTAAAATAAAAAAAATCTATCAGATTCCGATCAGCAAAAAAACTATTGCATAAGTAAACCTTCATTTCTTATTTGCAGATGACCGTAAAGAATCAGTAGAAGCTGCAAAGCTATTCTTGAGCTGTTTTATAGCGTCCAACGTAGCTGTGAGTTCTTAAAAATGTAATGCATATTGTAGTGAATTTCATCGGTTCCTAATTAAATTACTAATTCAACTCTCTTTATTTTAGAAACAGCCAGTTAAACCAATAACTTCCCCTAAAGTTGGAACTGTTAGTCCCATGTATGCAGTTGCAAAAAGTACAACGAGGAAGTCTGACGTTGCTACTACGGTAAGACTTAACCGATTCAAGTCTTCAATAGACAAAAATAGGAAACATTTATCACAAAATATTTACTATCGTAACTAAAATTTACTTTGTTTATTTTTAGCACTCACCGAAAAGGAAGAGTCCTGATCAAGAACTGACACGTGCTCGCCACAATCACACATACCACAGTGAAGAATCCAGTAACAAACGGTCTAAAATATTCAAAAGGAAACCCATTAAACATTTCACTGTTACATCAGGTCCTGTTCCGAGTTTTGTAGCAAGCAAAGGCTCTAATTCAGCTAAGAAGGATAGCAAAGTTCCTGAGACTAAAATAAAAACTCGTAGTGTAGGAACACAAACCGAAGATCAGCATCCAATAATAGAGACAATGGAATTCACCATCGCCAAACTTTGTGAAAAAATTAAATCGTTGGAAGAACAAATCAAATCAAATTTGCAGCTCAAGGAAACGAATGCTCATAATCTTTCTGACAATGAAAACGATTTCGATGATAATGATGATGATGATGAGTCTTATAAAGCAAATTCTCACGAAATGGTAAGCACACTTTCTTCTAAGAACCTTCAAATTAAAATGGGGCTACAGATCATGACAATGTATTCTTTTTTTTTCAGACACTGGACGAGAGTGATGCATCCGTTTCAGATACGGATGAAACATTTACCGATCGTGAGACTCCCGAAAAAGTAAAAACAAAACATAAAGCTGGCCCATTTAATAATGAATATAACACTGCAAAAGTGCTAAGTAATAGGAACGTTAATGCCAATGCTGATGATTTGGTATGTACCTACAACCTACTTAATGAGAATATACCCAATGTTGGATTCGAAAAATCTGTATCTAATTATACGGAATAATAACATTCGATATTTTAATAGGTGCCAATAGGAGATGGGAATGCTCTGATACCATCAAGAATATTCAGGCATGTCAATTGGAATTCTTACACGAGTGCTACACGAAAATTGTTAACGGCAGTTTTTACACGCAGGTATCAACCTCGTTTTAGGTAACTTAATGATAAATTATTCAAATCAAGGACATTCCTTAATGCCTCAATTACATTTTGCAGAATTTTAGCGACGCATTCCCTTACCGGCAAGCCATCTCCAGCGTTTCCAAATAAGCCTGCAAAAAAGAAGTTAGATCCAGCTTTGGTGAGTGATATTGTGCAGACGGTGGTTGAGCGATGTTGCGTACCGGAAAACGTAGTCAGGTACCTAATTAGTTAACCTTTCTTTATTAAAGTTAAGATTTTAATAGATTGTGTTTATAATTGTTAACCTACTCTTTTTACAGAACCAGCATTACAACAAAATGCGCCGATGAGAGCAAAATGTTCCGCACTCGGGAAAACAATAAAAAGAAGCGCAAGCATAAAGTTAATAGGGAGAACATTCCGCCAGAGTCGGACTCCGATGAATTTTAATCTTTATTTTATAAATAAATAAAATGCTACACAAATTGGATATCCTAGACAAATAATGTAAGAAATTTATTCATTCGAATAAAACTTAATTTTCAAATAAGATTCAGCTGTGAAACAAATAGAATAATTAAAATTAGACAATCTAGAAGTGATTAAATTCCATGAATTTTTATTTGACGATCTTCATTGTTTAATGCATTTTTTTTACAGATTAAGTTCTTACACAATTGAAGATGCTACTAACTCCGCCATCGGAACATCACCGGTGCCAGTCTCAAGCCTGGAAGAAGGAGGAGAGGGTGTTGGGATTTATTTATATTGTAACCTAAAAATAAATATATGAATAAACCATACTTAGATTAGTACACCTTGTTTTTAATTTCTCCAAAACGTATTTGATAGAAAATATTTTAGACTTGGACTAACTTACGCTACGCTTCAAAAATATAATACATATGCACCTAGCGACGTAAGGGTCGAGGGGTGATTTCTGGTACTTTGTGGCGAGCTGACAATGCTGACATTGCCTTGAATTTCTGAGCTGTTAGAACCTACAGGATTGGCAAAAGCATAGTATTTGTACATACTATGTGCAGATTTTTATTAAGTTACGGATTAATACATTAACTTTTGAACTTAGAGCATTTAACCTACTTTTGAAGGATTATTCAAACACCAAGATGAAATTGATTCATTTTAATCGACTAAGTGACATCGATTAAATTTATTATCTGTTGTACACAACAATCGATCTGTCAAACTAAAATTTATTGTGTTCAGCAGTCAGTGTTGGAATGGAAGGCTGTCGCAGTTGTTTTGATACAACGAATTATGCAATAAAATTGCAATAGTCGTGTGTGGATATTATTGCGACACATAGCAAACAATGTCTCACGATACGGATCTTTTAATATCGGTGCCGCGTTCTCGTATCAAGGAATTCTATTCTAAATATTGTAATTTAGTTGAAACATTTTACTGTGTCACTCTGTCGGAGAGTAAATCGTGTCTTGCAAATGAAAAACCTGATTATGTGTATTTTAACGTCACGTTCAACTTGAATCCAGATGATGGGACTTTTAATCCAAAGGAATTAGCAGGAAGAATACAGGTAAATACCACCAAGTAGTTTCGCAAATGTCAACTATTATTGTTCTCGAAAGAAATGTAACAAAGGATTTATTGAATAATTAAGACGTACCGTCATCATCATTTTTAGTACATAATACATCCTATTGGGATCTAGTTGATAGCAAGATTTTATTATTACATTATCTGAGTGACTTGTGATAGAATTGTAAAAATAATGTTGTGTGAGTGACTAGACTAGAAAACGTCTTCATTAATATTTATTTAAATATTTAGATGTTACATTTACATAAACTACCTCCAAATTCAATGAATGACCTCATTTCCTAGAAACTACCCAATTTGTACATTTGGAAACGTGTGGATTTGTCAATTAGATTCATTTAGTTTATGGAAATATTATTCATATTGGAGTCAAGATTTGTGCCATGATTGATGGCAATAGGCTTGCTCTGTATTATGTGGGACTTAACATAACTGGTGTAATGTGGGTCTGTTAATGGGTACACCCCTGCCTATCCCTTTGGGGATTACACATAATATTGTGATGTTATGTTATTTATTAATATTAAATTAACTATTTTTCAAATTATTATTGTTATAATAACACCTGCACTGCATGTATTTGTCATATTTTGTTGATCTAATATAGTGATAATGGATGAATCATTGTTGCTAATTAGTAATGTCATTATCTTATATTGATATGCAGAAGTATTATTACCTATAAAGCCTTTAAACTGGAATATTGGAAATCTTATCTTTTTATTTCATTCTTAATGAAATCTTCTCCTTATATATATTCACACTAAGATAAAGACTTATCAGAAATATGATATATTATTCTTATTTGAAAGTCCTTCTATTGGAATTTGTTTTTAAAATTACAAATGTTTTTGTAAATGTGTGAATCAGAATCAGCACTTTATCTGCTATGAATGTAGGTACAGGTATAACATGTTGCACATGAATTAATGAGACTACAGTCTACCTTACAGCATGCAAATTATTACATAAATTAAAATATCAATACATACAAACAGAACAATATCAACAAAGCAAAACAGAATTTATAGTGAAGTTAATTATTAATATTATAGTCAGGTAGATAAGTCTTACAGTGTCAAATTGCGATTAGTTATATCTATCATAATCTGGACAAATTCATTTATTCATTTAGAAAGTCTTTCACAGAGTAATAACAATATGTGAGTAGAAAAACTTGACACAATTTTTTTATAATATACATATTTTTCTTGAGATATATTGAAGTAGCTAATTATAATGACAAAAACAATTTCATAATTTAGTTACTTCTACTACAATGCCTATAAGTAAGTGAGTATTGTAAACAAATCACCAAAAAACCACCTGAAATCAAGTAGTCAATGATGCTACAGTAAAGTCTACTACAGAAGATTTTCATTTTAATTTCATGGCAAAAAAAATATAACTATAAATCAACTACCTTAAAAAAATTGCTAAGTCATTGCTCCTACTTTAAAAAATCAATTTAAGTAATTCATTATTTTTGTTTTATAGACTTTGTTTCGCAGTCGGTATACACAAATCTTGTATTATTTCATATGGTAGTCTACCTCTATAATACAAGCCATATCATTTAAAGAAAAAAGGCAATCAATAAATGATAAGTCAATAAATGAAACTAGCAAAATTCTGGTGTACAGTAGAGCCTAAGTGAAACCTTATGTTGAACATGCCTGGTAAACATCTGACAGCGATCAACCTTTGAAATATGAATAGAATAGTTTCATAGCTTTTTATAAAATGAAAACTGACTCTGTCATTAGCTGGGGCTCAACAGATGTATTTGTTACAAGGCAATATAATGTCAATAGTAGCCCATGTGTTTGCATTGATAGCATAGCAAATCCCTTCTTACACACATTACACATGCTCTACCACTGAGCCCCCTCAGTGAAGATCTCCAGACCTTCACAGTACTATAGGTACACAAACACCTCACAGGTAGACACAAGTTGTGAGCAAATGAATTGTATTACTTATTTATAAAAGTTAACGGTGGTTGTGAACATTTTGAGAGAGAAAAGAGTGCTCCGCTCATTCTCCTCCATCTTGTGTCAAGTTACTGTCATTACTAGTGACATAATAGTGCTGTCTCTGTCTAGCAAGCAATTTTAAGTTCAAAACAAAGCATTATTTTTTCATTATTTCATTAAGTACTTATTGGTCACCATAAAGCCCTAATGTTTTTGAAAGACAATTACAGGTCTCCAAAAGTGATAATGCACATAGAAATCTTCGCCACTGTTCGGCAACGGTCGTATTCCCCGAGCGTCGGAAGACGATATGTATATAGAGTGGTTAAGTGCATTTTCTTCATGCATAATTTAGTAAGATTATGTGTTTTGTCCTAAAAGAGATAAATATTGATTTATCAGTAACGAAATTTGATTCAATAATTCCATGTAAGTAAATAGCGAGCTATAATTCATATAAGCCTAAATCTGATTTTAATATGTTTTTTCTAGTACTTAATATGTATTTTACATAGGTATTTTTAATTTTTTAATATTGAAAAAAACGTGAAAAATGTTAGTAAGTTTAAATATTTTACAAAATTAACTATTTAAATTTGAATAAGATAATTAAAGTTGAAATTAAATTCACCTTTGAAAACAAAACCAAGAAGGGTGTGTAATAGCAGCTCTATATGGGTCTCCCTTGTTTTACCGAAAAGAAATTGCCAAATTATCATTTCCCAAACAAATTTTCGCATAATTTCATTTGCCAAATTGTTACTTACCAAAAAATCTCTTTACAAATAATTGTTACGAAAACCTATGTTTGGCAAGTGAACGTTTGAACAATAACTTGTTCACCAACTAGTACTTTTACCATTTTTATCTAGTCAAATATTTCAGTTGGTATAACATATTTTACGCAAAATTAAATAAGCCAAATACACTCGAGAGCAATGAATCCGGGTCACTTAAAGAATCCTAAAAATCTCGGAAACTAAAAATGCTAGGTTAATGCAATAAATTGTATTTAATAGACAATGTAATACTCCTTAAATGAAGGTATTAAAACTTCTTAGTTTTTGTAAAGTTATATCATAAAAAAATCAAATTTGAAAAAGGGCCACTTTCGAAGATGGAACTACGAAATTACAGCATTTGGTTTTGCTTTTGTTTGTAATCTGTCATTTATGTGGGTACATAAACCATGTTGATAGTGCTCTATATTCATTATTCAAGCTGAAATTATGTCGCTTACGCCTGAAGAATGCACCAGAATACTTACAATGCTGGAAACCGGCCGGAGTCAGCGCGATACAGCCAGGACTGTCGGTGTGTCGCTGTCAACAGTACAAAGAGTTCTCCGACGTTACGAAGAAACTGGTTCTAACCTACGCAGACCAGGAACGGGCAGAACCAGGTGTACCACAGCACGAGAAGACCGATACTTGGTGAACACCATGCTTCGAAATCGCTTTCTCACAGGAACTGAACTCACAAATCAGTTTCGACGCCTCGGAGGAAGTAACCCAAGTGCATGGACAGTAAGACGTCGGCTTGCTGAATCTAACTTAAAACCCCTTAGACCTGCAAACGGCCCTAAACTGGAGCGTGGGCATCGTATTTCAAGACTAAGATATGCCCAGGGCCACGTAAATTGGAGTATTGAAGATTGGTCAAAAGTTATGTTCTCCGACGAATCAAAATTTATGCTCTACAAGCACGATGGAAGACACAGAGTGTATCGAAGACCAGGGGAAAGATTCAAGCAAGCATGCATCGAAGAAAAAGTAGCCTACGGTGGTGGGTCTGTACTTGTGTGGGCCGGAATTTCTTCTGAAAGTCGCACAGAGCTGGTGATCATAGAAAACGGCTCTTTAACTAGCGTAAGATATGTGGAAGAAATCCTCAATGATCACGTTGGTCCATTTATGGTCAATTTAGGTGAGGATGCTATATTTATGCATGACAATGCCCGACCTCATACAGGTAGGATTGTGAATGACTACCTTCAAGAGATGAACATTACTCGTATGGAGTGGCCAGCGCGCAGCCCGGATATCAACCCGATCGAGCATGCTTGGGACGAGCTAGGCAGATGCGTAAAACAACGAAACCCTCCCCCAATCACGCTTCGTGAGCTCAAAATTGCTCTCACAGAGGAATGGGAGAATATTCCCCAAAATCGTATAAGGAACTTGGTGTACAGCATGCCAAACCGCGTAAACGCAGTAATGGAAGCACGAGGAGGCAATACGAAGTATTAAAATTCAAGAAAATCGTAATAAAGTTCAAAAATTTCATGTTTCCTATTTTTGTTTTAAGGAGAGATCAGCAGTTTTTTTCTTTATGTAATTTTGTGTTAATAAAATGTATGGTGACTCATATTTTTTTTACTTCCATTTAAGGAGTATTACATTGTCTATTAAATACAATTTATTGCATTAACCTATCATTTTTAGTTTCCGAGATTTTTAACATTCTTTAAGTGACCCGGATTCATTGCTCTCGAGTGTATTTTTAGTCGTCAATTTTAAACTTAATAAGATCTAACGTTGAAGACGTTTTATTACAAGGGTGCTTTTTCCACTTGGGACAAATTCTAAACAGGTAATAATAATGTTATTATAATTATATTATTTCTCTCGATAGCCTCCTAAAAATAATCTCTTTTTTCCATGTTTTTTTCTATATAATCTAGTCGTTTCTGGCACTCGCCGGCCGCTGCCGCGGCACCGCTCGCTTCGCTCGCTCGGCTCGTGCGTAGGTCACAGTTTTAACCTAACCTAACCATTTTTTTTAAATTAATAACCTACTGTTACTAGTTCCATAAATAACCTAATGTCTAGTAACCATAAATTTGACTTGTTTTAGACAAATTCAAGCACATAAGCTTACAAAGAAATACGCAAATGACATCAAATTTAACAAACAAGTAAAATGTTTATTTTTGCCTTTATATTTTTTGTCATAACAAATCATTTGACTAAACGTTTATTGTCTAAATATTTTTTGCTGTAATAAATCATTTGATTAAAGACCAAAAGCCTTAATGACATTATCCTTGGTAATAATCTGCCAAATAAACATTTGACCAAATGAAAATGTGCGTACTAAAATTATTCCAAATATTACATTGGTATAAAAAAAGGTTGCTAAAATTTGTTTGGGTAATGAAAATTTGGCAAAATCTTTTCGGCAAAACGGCAGGATCCCGCTCTATATAATTCCAGACAAAGAGAACACGTGTAGTCACCACACTCACCACCAATATAACAAGACGACTGACGGACCTTTGACTGACCGCCGACCGCCGCCGACCGCCCGAATTGTTTTCGTTTGTGTACACATGATATTGACTCCTATTTCTTTCGAACAAGCAAAATGCAAGTGCATTGTTAAGGACTCGAACGATTCAATGATTCGGGTGTTTCCGGGAATACGACAATTGGCGAAGATCTGCATGTGCATTATTAATTTGGGAGTACTGTATTTGTGATAAAACTGTCTGCCTATTTTTTTTTGACATAGCAGAAATGGGCTTTCTTTAAAACTGCAATGTTAACCAGGGCCCCCCCACAGAGTGGGGGACTATCTAATATAACAATTTTATACGGTTTTTCTTTGTAAAAATATGCAACATGGTATAGTATTTTTTGAAAATTGAGTCTTCCAAAAGCACTTTTTATATAATTAAGTATGTTATTTTTCTATAAACAAATGTTTTTTTTTATAAAAATACTGTGGGTCTCAAAACAAAAAATGTAACAACAAAGTGACAACACAATAGATTTGTTAATTTATTCAGAATCAGTAATGGGATAAACAATGAATTAATATTTTGGTTTGCAAATTGCTTGACTTGCATACCTTGAAGGCTTGAACATAACAAGGCAAGCAGCAAAAAATAATATTTATTATTTGAGAGTTGTGATAAGATTCAGTTACAATTATAATAGGACATCAAAATTTTCGTTACCTGACAATTCAATAGTAGTTTAAAAAAATATTATTAGGGAAAAAATACGGGATAATATAGTTCCTAATATATTGACGACACGGTTGGCGCAGTGGTTGAGCGATTGACTGCTGCGCACTATGTCGCGGGTTCGATTCCCGCACGGAACAAATATTTGTACGACCTGCAAGTATTTGTTACGAGTCTGGGTGTTTTTCTATCTATAATATGTATGTATTTACAAAAAAAAAATGTATATAAGTAGTCTATCAGCCATCTCGTTACCATAACACAAGCATTAGGTTGCTTAGCTTGGGACGATATGGCGTTGTGTGAAATGTCCAAGGATATTATTATTATATCTATCTATCTTAAAAATCGCTGAAGGAAAACATTGTGAGGAAACCAGCATGTCTGTGAAATATTTCTCAACAGCATGTAAAACTAAGTCAGAGGCCCGTGGGCAGCATAAAAACTCTGTCACCAGGTTAGTTACTAACCACACGAAAAGAAAGAGGAAGAATATATCGGGGATAAAATAATAAACAGGAAATTTAATAAAATATCTTAATCCTAATTTTGATCCTTATCTGTAAAACAACAATGGCCGAGTTTAGCCCATTTGTTTTTGAGAGGACGAATCACAAGTAGCCAAAGACCATGGATCAAGATTATGATTGAGATACATTAAAAATTTCAGGTGTTAGTAGATTTTGGAGAGTATACTTAAACTAAACAAGCCTGGCCAGACTAGGAGTAGGTAGGTAGTTTGGACAGGAGTTAGTTAAAGCGACAAAGTAGTTGGTAAAAATTTTAGATAGTTTACAAAATGTTAATCTTTCATGATATCGCGTCGCAAACTGACGAATGCAATTCGTCAGTTTGCGACGCGATATCTTTGTCAAGTGAAATCGGCACATGATGGCGTAATGTTAAGGAAAAGATGACATCTAAATATTATGTGCGTTAACGCTCCTCGTCCAAAATCAATCTCGTCGTTTTTGGGCATTCCAACTGATTCTTACGGCGAAATATTTCATGATATCCATCATTGCGAAAATCACGTAGTCTTGAGTTTCATACGTGAACTAATTCGTTCAAAAGTGTATTAAACTCCCTAATGCATCTTGCAGACTCCCTTAGTTAATATCAAAACATCAAACCTGTATTCCCCGAACGCAGTTGCTTAACTGACTGCTATTATAGTTTTTTTTTTGTTCACAAAGAGACCCGCCGTTGTTACCTAGGGGTGTTTGTATTGAGTCGCGGCAGCTGGCTATAATCCTACTGTCAGTTATTTTTCAATATTGTTTTATTCAGTATACTGTTCTATTCTTGCTTTCGTTTTCCAAATATACCTATTGATTTTGTCATGAAAGATCCGACTCTGTCCCATGTATTCCTATACAAGGCCCTCCACAATTTCAGGTTAAGATTCTGACTGAGCACCGCATTATAGTACTTTAAGTTCACAAATCAATGTACGAAAGGTTTCAGCTTTTCCTTACAGCAGTCTAGACTCTCTAATTTATCGCAGAGTCAAAACAGCAGCCTTGCATTGATTTGTGAGTGTAGATTTTAGATAGGCCTTAGACACTGTGAGCCTTCTGAGCTTTACGTATTTACAAATACAGCTGACTGAATGATTCTTTCAAATAATAGTTGCATTACTACAGTAGTCTTGGTAATTTCATGGGGAAGCATATAAATATATGAGGTATCTCAATTTATTTGTTTAATTAAAAAGATCTTTCATGGAATGGTTTTGATTCTACTTAGAACAAACCAATACTCATTGCCCCTCATTTAGAGTTTCCTAAACTATTGATTGATTCTCAGATTTTAATTTAAGAATACAGCTGTAAATTATTTCGTTGACAAAAATGGTGTTAGAAAGTACAGGTCATATTATTTCCGGGTATGCTATTCGTCGCGTTGTCGTGTATGGATGCGACAAATCCAAAATTATATTAGTCGGTGGTGGCAGAGGTCAGCGGTGCGCGGTTTGTTTGGGGGCCGCCCGCCGGGTGCAGTGGGCGCAGAACCCGGATCTCGCGCTGCCCCGCTTCCCCTTCACTCAGCGGGCTCGTGCGTGGAGGTGTGCATGCGCTTGCGCCACATGATACGCTAGTCAATAGTCTTGCCGCGAAGCACGCCGCGCTCGCACACGCGCGTGATGCCATGCGACGCGCGCACGCATTAATACAATATTATGTACGCGATCGACAACTCCCAGGTGAGCGCGACTCTCATATCCTCCGTTAGGACACCTGTTGCACCCGGCTAGCGCATCAGGCTTGTCCGGCGTTTACGGATCTTGTTTCCTCGTGAGTTTCACAGTGAGCCGCGAGTTTGCGTACATCGCATTGTAATGATGTTCATTCACGATCGGCCGATATAACGATCCCGGAAGTAGAGCCGGTTCGTTAACGTCATGTAGGTATGCTAATTATTGTATACAGTGCTTGAACACAGACGAAATGCCTAGGATTACTTTTTGAGATGATTTGTTGTGCTTGTATAATTGACTTTTTGTGAGTTGTACGTCAGTGTTTGTTGCGAGAAAATGAAAATGTTTATTTGATGATACACATTAGCAAGATGGATCTATTGCAGTGGTTGTATTGATGTGATAGTGTTCGTCCGTCATCAGACGCTGTGCAGCATCACGTTGCGATGTTGTTGTTTTTGTAACAGTTTGTGAAAGCAATGTTTAATTAATGTGCATGTCTTCAGCTGTCGTCTGTACGAAGTGTCGCAGGTCCGGCACTGCTCGGATATCATGGCAAACTTTCACTTCGCCTCCGAGAGCACTGGTGATTTATATTCTTTCGTTATCTACAACATCTGATCACGGATTTGAATTAAATAGTGTGAGGACGTTTCTGAGAATGTTTGCTGTGCTTGACCCAACTCCATTGAGATTTTTTGTTGCTTTTTTTTGTTCTAATCGGATGTTCGAAGTGTTTGTCTGTTGAATATCAGTTATCGACACTGGATATAGAGCATCGACACTTTCAGGATATCTTTGATCTCTTTTCCTTTCTGTTAGCTTTCCATAGATATCTACTACACGCGAAGGTTACGTTAAACACTCACGGATGTTTCGCAAGTAAACAAACTGAATACAAAAGACGTCACTTTCATTTTATTTTAATACAATGTTTCTTGGCAATTGAAAAACCGAGACACGTGGGAAATAGGGAAACCCTAAGATAGTTATAACCTTAATAGATATAAAGCCAGTTTTTATTGATGATATGACTAAGAAGAAAAGGACCCCAAAGACCATAAAAATAGTTTTCTTTTAATTAATAAAAATATTTTGGTTTTTGGCCAAAGTCAAACAAACGATTTGATTGATAATAAAAAGAGTGGCGTGGCACAGGTAACCTTCTAATGTTACTTGAAACGTATTGGTATCCGGTATGATTATGCTCTGATGTAATGAATGTCAATAGGAAGGCATCAGACTGAGCGAGCGACAGCGAGTGAAACGGCAGGGGCCCATTTGCGGTTTCTGATGACAAAGTGCCCGAATACATATAAAAACGGATTCTGTCAACATCCAACGAATTTATGACGTATCATAATGCTAATTTATGCTCAGATTGCTTTTTAACCACGAAACTAGAAGGCGTATTAAACTATAATCCCGTTAAATATTGACCAGTATGTGTTTAACGTTATAATTTCTGATTAATGTACCTATTGTCTACAATTTTTATCAAATTCATTATAGCGATGCTTATTTGCCTTTTGATATATCAAGTCGTCTAGTCAGATAATTATTAGCATCCTCTTTCTCAAGGAAGTTTATTATTAACTAGATTACAGCTTTTACGTGCGCATTTTCTATTAATACTTGATGACGTTTGTGGAAGAATGTCGCTGGCTGCGGCCTACGGTCGTCAAATACATTGCAGCCACCGCATCACGCCCCTTCTAAGTATCTATTCTATGTGTAGACAGGCTGACTACATTTTATTTAGATTAGTGGCCCTCTAGAATGTTGTTATGGTCGGAATCTTAAAGCTTTAAACTTATAGCGAGAACTTGGCTTGCTCCACCGATAACTTCAAATACGAACTGATTCGAATCGCGGAGGAGGTTTACATTATAATGAATGTCAGATTCATCAACAGCCTTCGCCGAATTGTCTAATGCCTTTCTCAAAAACTATATCAGCTATATTTTACCAGACACACTATATATTACGTATTTTACACGAAGGCAGAACACATTTGTGTCATGGTCTTAAATTGAGATCTGAAATCTTCATGTTTGCTTAAAAAAAAATTGTCCTTGTCCTAAAATTTTTCTTAAACCTTTAATGAATTCATAGTTACTCGGTTTTTAGACCTGATAATATCTACTAACGTCATATTCCGTTTTCATCTAATCTTGTCATTATTGTTGTGAGCACAAGTCACAACATCTAACTACGTCACGAATTAATTGCAAGCTCGTGAATATCAATTATGAAACCTTACAAAAACAACTGGCTACTTAAGACAGTTTGTTTAAAAGACAACAGGTCTATGTATTAAAATTATTTATCAGAAAAATATTAATCAAGACTTGGCTGAATACCTATTGACTTTTGTACAGATATTCTATTTCACGAAGTCCGTTTGGCTCTGGTTGTAGTAGTGACGTGTAGTGATAGGCGCGCTAGTGTGTGTAAACGTAGGTAGCGTTAGGAAAGAAATCTGACACGCATTATATATTTATTTAATAAATTAATTATAGACAATTTAAATAAATAATATTTAGCTATTAGAATGATAAGTCCGCCTATGTACCACTACTGTACATGAAGATTAAATAAATAAATAAATAAATAAGTTGCAGAGAAAAGAAACAACAGTTGAAAGTAAATAATATTTTTATTTATTACAGAAAAGAAACAAAAAAATCAGCACTTAATCACTATCAAATTCAATTTCCGATTCGCTTTCGTCAGAATCGTTCCCTAAGTTAATTATGAACTCAAAATCCAGGTCGACGTATTTTAAGTATTCTTTTTCAATTTTTTCAACATGAGCACAGGTTTTTTGCCATGTTTCACTGGTTACTCTATCCAAGCTTTCAAAGATCAGTCTTTCCATGTTCGTCATGTTTTGTTCGATATTCTTTGATGCGATATAATTTTTTACAATACCCCAAATATTTTCAATAGCATTTAATTCTGGGTGATAGGGGGGAAGACGTATGACATCAAAACCCTTGCTCTTAATAAAATCATCAATTTTATACGTTATGTGTTCATCTTTGTGTTTTTTTATAATATCGTACAATTCCAATTTAAGGAGAGATTGCTCAAATGCTATACCCTTATCCCTGAGCCATTGCTGCATGTCTGCTTTCTTTGTAGCCGACGTCGGTAGTTTTTCAGTCCGTGTGTTGTGATATGAAGCATTGTCTAAGACAATGACAGAGCGTGGGGATAAATTGGGTAAAAGTTTTTCGTTTAGCCATTTAACATAATTATCGTAGCTCATATTAGAATGGTAATCGCCAGCTGTTGAGTTGGCTTTATAAATCAATGAAGCATTTTCAATAAATCCATCCTTTGTACCCGCATGCACTAATATAAAGCGAGTGCCTGTGCTAATTTTTTTTAAGAATGGTGTACTCTCTTTCTTTTGTGCCCAGGTGTTGTTTCGCACGTGTGTTGAAAGGACATAACTTTCATCGGTGTACACAATTGGGCGACCTTGACTGCGATATTCTGACATCTTCTTCAAAAATTTTAAACGCCACATTTGTATATCATGACGCTCCGTCAAAACTTTACGGTTATTCTCTGTTTTACGCCACTTGTAACCTAACTTCAGTAACAATTGACGAACAGTTTCGATACAACCATCAAAACCAATTTTTTCATTTAATACAGTTTTTAACTTAGCCAACGTCGGAATTTCTTTATGGATGACATGGAAATTTTGTATAGTACTGCGAACAACATCGGCTGTAAAATTATCTATTTCTATCTTACTATCCCGCTTTCTTCTTTTCTTCATAGGAGAAGTGAAATTTGATGAGCAGGATGGCAATTCCTTCTCTTCTTTTAATATCCGTTGAATAGTTTTCATAGAAACACCTGTAGCCTCAGCTGTACGCCTTGTAATATCTCGTAAATGAGACAAATCACAGTTAGGTTCCGCAACTGATTTTGTGAATTCATACTCTTCTCGCAGGAAATGATAAACGCTAGCTATCATGCTTCGACCCTAGAACAAAACCAAATCGAAATACCTATTTAAGTAACAAATTTCATAATATTAGATACGAGTAGATAAACTCTTAATAGCACACAAAAAGTAGTAACAATAGTTAAAAAAAAATGTTACCTCACTGTGGACAACTTTTCTGCGTTTACTTGCCATGCTGACGTTACTCTTTGAATTTTTTTAGCGCGGAAACAAAACACTAGTGACTCTGACCGCGTCGCGATCGTGACTGAGCGCTCCCGAGGTTACGCACACTAAAACAGTGTGCACGTACAGACCTTACAACATTCATAGTCAAACGGACTTCGTGAAATAGAATATCTGTACCTCACGTACGTATGATTGTGGACTTAACACTGCGGTATAGAGATAGAGAGAGAGAGAATAGGTACTTTTGTTATGGCAACCGAATGTTTGCGTTGAGTGCAGTTTGTGTGGTATGCGTGTGTGTGTGTTGTACAAAGTATGTCGCGTGCCCGCATCCTGTTCGTCGCTGACGCCACATCGCACGAGGTAGCGTGCGCCGACGTCGCCCGAATGCTCCAACCCTATTGGCCGTTGTTATCTCTAACGATAGAATTTCTCCTCTACAAACGGAACTAATTGTCCTCACTCAGCCAGACTTTACTTATCGAAGTACAGATAGGTCTTAATGTAAATTAGTATGGGTAGCGCTTCTTGAATGGTAGGAATTAGCTTCCTATCGCTACCTGAAAATACGAATCAGTAGGTTAGTCGGTTGTTTTAGGGAATCTAAAAATATAATTCTTACTATTAAAGCATAAGCATTTCTTCGTGCTGTAAGCTGGCTATCTAATTACAGTTTTCTGATAATGAGTGCCAGGAGTTCATAAGTCTATTAGCATTACCGAAAGCTAATCAATATACAACATGTCCCAAAATTCAACGATAAGCCGGCACCAGAGGATGGACCTACTAATGACTACTCGAGAAAAAAAAAGAAAAAAAAAATACCTCTACTTTTTTTTAAATTACTTAAAAAAAATGGAAATTCTTCGAAAATGTATACCCCTTATGACACTTTTAACTACCATGACCACAATTTTTCAAATTTTTCAGTTTTTTTGTTTGTATCGGCAACCTAAGTAGTACTACTATTCACCATAATCTTTGAAAATTACAGAATTTTCGTAGTTTTATACAAAAAAACAACCAAAAAAAATTATTTCCCTAAAATTTTGAAAGATTTTAACGTTCAGTACACTTTAAGTCATCGTAGTGTAAAAAAAAAATATGGGCACTACTATGGCAAGTTTTTTTAAAAATTAGCGCAACTAACCTAGATTTTAAAATGGTATAATACTTTAGGAAAACTAGCCACAAAAAAAAAATAATGACACTTTTTCTAATCAAGAACCAAATTTCATAAGTTGTTGTTAATAGTAATCACTTCTACTATGTGCCCAAAATAGATTTTTGTTGTTGGAAAATGTTGAATGAATGAAACAAATGGTGTCAATAAATGTAAATTTATTGCATTATTAATAATATTATAATAAATGTTCGAACTGTTTACCACCGGCATTAATACAAGCATGACATCGCCTTAAAAAAGATCGTTTTATTCGTCGTGCATATCTTCTACTATTGATATGATCCGCAGCCTGAGTGATTTTTTGGCGAAGGTCGTTCAGTGTTGCAATGGGTTTCGAGTAGACTCTGTCTTTGAGACAACCCCAATAGAAGAAGTCCAGGGGGTTTAGATCGGGTGAACGGGGTGGCCATAAAATAGGACCAAGTCGCCCTATCCAACGCCCTGGATACTCTTGGTTTAAGTATTCTCGCACAGGACGGGCATAGTGAGCTGGGCAGCCATCATTTTGGAACCATATGTTTTGTGGATCACTAATGGGCATGTCTTCTAATAATACTGGCAAGTCATTTTGTAAAAAGTTCAAGTAACTATTGCCATCCAAGTTTCCTTGTAATTCAAAAGGCCCAATCACTTTTCCGTTTAATATGCCCGTCCATAGGTTAACCTTGAATTGATATTGGGATTTGTCTTGTCTCATCAGGTGCGGATTTTCATTGCTCCAGCTATGTAGGTTGTGAAGATTTAAATAGCCATCTCTCTTGCAGGTTGATTCATCCGACCATAGAATATTATCCAAGAATTGGGGATCTTCTCTGTGCTTTTGCAGCATCACACGGCAAAATGCGATGTCATGCTTGTATTAATGCCGGTGGTAAACAGTTCGAACATTTATTATAATATTATTAATAATGCAATAAATTTACATTTATTGACACCATTTGTTTCATTCATTCAACATTTTCCAACAACAAAAATCTATTTTGGGCACATAGTAGAAGTGATTACTATTAACAACAACTTATGAAATTTGGTTCTTGATTAGAAAAAGTGTCATTATTTTTTTTTTGTGGCTAGTTTTCCTAAAGTATTATACCATTTTAAAATCTAGGTTAGTTGCGCTAATTTTTAAAAAAACTTGCCATAGTAGTGCCCATATTTTTTTTTTACACTACGATGACTTAAAGTGTACTGAACGTTAAAATCTTTCAAAATTTTAGGGAAATAATTTTTTTTGGTTGTTTTTTTGTATAAAACTACGAAAATTCTGTAATTTTCAAAGATTATGGTGAATAGTAGTACTACTTAGGTTGCCGATACAAACAAAAAAACTGAAAAATTTGAAAAATTGTGGTCATGGTAGTTAAAAGTGTCATAAGGGGTATACATTTTCGAAGAATTTCCATTTTTTTTAAGTAATTTAAAAAAAAGTAGAGGTATTTTTTTTTTCTTTTTTTTTCTCGAGTAGTCATTAGTAGGTCCATCCTCTGGTGCCGGCTTATCGTTGAATTTTGGGACATGTTGTATAGATAGCTGCCGTTTAAGTATCGTAAACAAATTTTAATAGGTAGCAGCGGAATTTCTAAGATTGCGCAGTACATTATCTTTGCAAATATACGACATATAGACCTTCCTACGTAGTTAGTAGTTCCTTGATTTGCGTCTAATCGAGATAAACGGTCTATACTGACGTCAATACTATCAATGGAGTCACTCTTGTGACGTCAATGTATAGGAAGAGTTAAAGTTTTGCGAGCAAAGTTCGAAATGCGACGTGACACGGTCCGAAAAACAAACAATCATAGCAAGCCGATGCAGAGCGGCAATGAGCGAAAATAAAGGAGCATGGAGCGAGGACACAAGCAGACAGACAAGTGATGTAACAAACTAAGACTGTGCAAAAATGTAACAGCTAGGTCGAATGTAGTCGAGATACGAATGCTAACTGGAAAAAAGTCACAATCACGAGTATACAGATTACGTCATTAGTTTGGATGGAGTCTATTACTTCACATTTCAATCTGGTCCTGTCTTGAATCAAGAATTCAAGAAATTAGCATAGCGTTATTTTTCTGATAAGCTTAGTCTTGATGTAGCTACTGGTGTAAATGAACCAAAAGCGGAAATTCTTTCAACGTCTACAGTTATCTGATGCAATAAGACCTTCTAAATCAATTATCTAGTTATCTACAAATCTAAGAACACTAATGAATTGAATGATTCGGTTGATTTGCACGACCTCCATGGCTTAAGTGGGTCGCGAAGATTGTTTTATTATTTCTTATAGCGCGGTTGTTATTTGTTTATTATATTATGGACTCGTTGATGTTTTTCTAGAAGTCTAGCGTGTTTCCTTCCAGATTCTAATAGTTCAATCTGAAAAAACGTAAACAAATAATTCGTCCAACGTAAAACGAGCGTGGCGAACGCGGGATAATCCGATGGGTTTTTTTGTTTTGTCTAAAATTGCTTCTACTGTTACGAGGAAATGTAACCAGCATTATTTATAATGGTGATAGCAAAGAGGTGGACTAGTTCAATTTTGTTTAATTCCTTCGGGATTGTATCACTTTTCTTGAGGTCATTTCTAGTAGTCATCCAACTGTACCGAGTCCAAGATAGCGTAGTGCGTGAAAAGATTGAAGTAGATAACGCCATATTAATAACTTGTTTGTTAAATGCGATACATAATAATCATAATGACCCCAAACGTACATCGTACGATCCATTGACGTAACACGCACTATCGCAGGAAGCACTTAGGACATTTATTATATCACAGACACAATGAACTTATTCATTGACGAATGACGGTGCATTGATAAGACTGTCATTTTGCCAAATTGTAACTTCACAGCGCGAGCTATTGGTACTTATTGTTATAATGGCCCAGATATCCTGAGAATCCGAAAAAAGACAAACGGTGAAGAAAGAGTGTTTGAAAACATTTTTTTTACTCTAAAGGTTTTCGGAGCCAATACTGCGGATGCAATTAAAGCAGAGAGCTCATAAAAAGTAATTACTAAATAAATAAATGAAGATACACCGCCAATATTCCAAAACTTCGCCTCATCATAATCAACATAGTTCAATATAGTTCTCTAACCGCGAACTGTAACTTGGCTCGATTTTTTTAGAAAGTCGCATCCGGCTGCGCGCTGTAGGCAGGGCGCTTCCGCACTGTGCCCAGCCCGGATGTAGGCTCCCGAGACCCACTAAACTTTATCGTCTTGGTCTTACACGACTATACGTTTAGCCACCGATTTTCTAACAGGAACTTGCGAGTTGCCGTGCACTACAAAATTTTGCGACGTGTAGTTCTTCACTTGTTTCTCTAATATTGGTTTTGCGTTTTGATAGTTTTTGTTTAAAAAATGTTTTGTTGGTATTTAAGGATTAAGTTTTGGGAATTCTCCTCTCGCTAATAATACCTACCTCAATATTTACAATTGTTGATTAATTTTATCGTTATCATTTTTTTTTAAGAATTTGCTTTGTCAGGCTTGTGCGATTAAGGAGCAGTTATCGTTCTTAGTAAAAGTAATGATCGGAGATAATAATGGTGCAATTACCTTCATATCCTGTTTGTTGTTTTATCCACCTACATCAAACCAAAATCTAGATTTGTATTTTAGTTTCTCAGCCAACTAGGTCTCGACGCGGATCTTGTGCGGGTATGACTAACCTCTATTTTGTACATTATTAAGTAAATTTTCTAACTGTAAGCGTGTCCAGCCGCGATAGTAGATGTCGGTGGGTTATTTTTAAATTTATAATTCAGAAATATTTTTGTCAATTCGAGAATAATGTATTCCAACCGGTACGGCCGTCAGTTGCGCACACGCTAAAGGTCAATGATCATCTGTAGATCCGCTTCGGCGCCCTCGTGACCCTGCGCTGAGTCGCTGTCGGTCGCGGTAATATCTGCTTATTGATCGATAATCAGCACATCACTCACACGCTCACTCAACACTTTTGAATTTTCTAAGACATCGATGTCACCCAGGCTTATAGAAATTGCAAATATCCTCACTGACTAGAGCTATTTTTAAGATTCTTCTCCTTTTCGTGTGATTATAGTGACTAATGTGGTGTCAGAATTTGTATGCTGCCCGTGGGCCTCTGACTTCTCAGACATCTCTCTCTCATTTTTAAGGTGGTATTATGAAAAGATCATACGTTGTAACTGCGAGGATTAATGGATTAGATCCGTTTAAAGCTAACTGCTCACCTTGCAACGTTAATCTTAGAAAATTCTAAGTACATTCTCGTCACATCTGGCATAAATGCAAGTCATAGTCATATGTGGAAAGATAGATTATTACAATAATTTGTTATTATTATAATGGTTTCATGCTGACAGTCAAATCTTAATGCAAATATGATGTAGGTAATTTATGAAACTATTGGCGATGACCAACCTTCAAATCCAGTGAACTCATAGCTTTAATTAAAACTAGAGGCCATAATAATTATGGCAAAAATTACAATAGGTTATAAATTAAGTTATTTGACGGTAGTACGATTAATTGATAGAAAAAACGAACAGCCCGCTTACATAATTCGGCACAGCCTAGACCGTTCTACATTCCTCGTTCTTTGTTGAGCACAAAAAAAATATTTTTTCTCTTTTCATTATTCTTTATTATGAAAAGAAGTTTTATCCATATGGTTAGGGTAACTACCTCCATCATATGGAACAGAAATAGAATCATTAAAAAGTTAGTATCAATATTAAAGGTGTCGTTATTGTTTCAGAAATATGTGGAGTCATCAGTGGGGTGGGCTGGCGAGAGGGGCGAGGATTCCAGCTATGACTCGGAGTGTGAAGACGAGAGTGCGCATCGTGCGGCTTCGAGAACCCCTTCCGACACTCTCGCCGCAGAGTTCGCTGAATATGTCACTATTACACCACCAAAACCCAACCAGGTAGGATCTCTAATGAGCATAGCGTGAGAATTGAGAATTATGTTTCCACTAATGGTGGACAGTGGGTCTTTTTTTTTGAGGGTGGGAAACTATTGATCAAAAGTGGGAAATCATCACTTGACTCCTCCCGCTCTAGGTGGAGCGGGAGTGTCAGATTTTTACTGACTAAAACCCATCCATGTTCCTTTATGTTCCGGGGTAACGGTAACCCTTTCGGACAATCCCGCTTACTCAGCATGCTTCGACCCTAACGGGCCCCTTCATATCACACATCATCTCTTTGAGGCGCGCGTGGAACACGTACACACCGTCCGGCACGGGCACACTGTGGCTCTAAGGTCTGTATTGCAAAACCTCACTCAAGACCTAGACTGCTTTAAACTAGTTTCAACCAATCATATTGCTTAATCGAGACACAAGCAATGCTTGAGTATTGAGTGAGGTTCTGTATTACGGGCATAAGTCATATTGATCATCTGTAAGCGAATCATTTCCCGAATTCCTAGTAGATCATAAGCAAGTCGAAAACAGATAGATGATTTACGCGCTATGAAATGGAAAATGGAAAGTCCGATTTGCTTTGATTTATCATTGTTTTTTGACTGAACGGGAAGGAAGTTTCAACTAGTTTCAAGCACGTCACCGAGTTTAGTGACTCATCTAGCTTTTAAATCTGATTGACGTACCTACTCCCGTATTTTCCCGTTATATCATGTTTTTTTTTTTAATTATCTTTTATAAGTTATTTACTCCAATTTCTGCATTTTTTCTAGGCAAAGATCGAGTTTGCCCTGAAGTTGGGTTACTCGGAGCGGTTGGCACGGATGGCTATCCAGCGGCTGGGTCCCGACCCGCCTAGCAACGAGTTGTTGGCGGAGCTGATCAAGTTGGCGTCTAAGCAGCCGCCGAGAGCGGCATCGCCTGCTCCACCGGCCGAACCCGACCCGCCGCCCGACCGAGCCCCGCTTAGACACATCGTTATAGATGGCAGTAATGTTGCTATGAGGTATGTACTTAAAGGATTTTATTATCTTAATTAGTCAGTAGAGTTCTAAAAAGGCAGGTTTAGTTTTTGTGGGACTTTGGCGTATTTATCTAGTCTTGAAGAGACTGTTCAAAACTACCAGCAACTCGTTTGTCTGCTTTATCTAAATTTTTTGACAAAACTGCGATCTGTCTTTGCTTACTAGAAAGAGCTTAGAAACAGCTCGGAACTGAATGAAGTGGTATTTCAGCAATCAAATATTTTTTTGTTATTGTACCTAAATAATCATAATAAGCCAAAGATAAGCCATTCACATTCAACATCGTATGAGTCCCAGATATCAATCACCCTGAGAGTTCCGGTTGATAACTCGTATTGTCACAATCTTATCATAACGATACTGTATTAAGTCTATTCATAATAGTGTAATATTATTCTAACATAATTATATAAGTTCAAGTTTTGGCGGACCGTTATACCTTACTTATGCTCGCTCCTTTGTCTCCAGCCATGGCAACAAGGAGGTGTTCTCGTGCCGCGGCATCGAGATCTGCGTGGAGTGGTTCCGCGCGCGCGGCCACCGAGAGATCACCGCCTTCGTGCCCAAGTGGCGCAAGGAGTCCTCGCGGCCCAACAACCCCATCGCCGAGCGCGACGTGCTGGAGCGGCTCGAGCGTGACCGCGTGCTCGTGTACACGCCCAGCCGGCTGCTGGGCGGCAAGCGCCTCGTGTGCTACGACGACCGGTACATCCTGCGCCTCGCCGCCGAGACTGACGGCATCGTCGTGTCTAACGACAACTACCGCGACCTCGCCGTCGAGAACCCCGAGTTCCGGAAAGTAATCGAGGAGCGCCTGCTCATGTACTCATTCGTGAACGACCGGTTCATGCCGCCGGACGACCCGCTGGGTCGCTCCGGGCCGACGCTGGCCGCCTTCTTGCGCGCGCCGCCGACCCGCTCGGAGCCGCCGCCTGCGTGTCCGTACGGCCGCAAGTGTACGTACGGCAACAAGTGCAAGTTCAACCACCCCGAGCGCGCGGGCAAGCCGCACAAGTCCGTTGCGGAGAAGCTATCGGAGCGCGCGGCCGCCAACACGCTGCGCCGCGACCTGCACACGGTGAGCCTGCCGCCCGGCGGCCGGCCCGCCGAAGCCAAGCGCCAGCTGGCGCGCGCGCAGTCGGCCGCGCCGCGCCTGGCCGACGCCACGCTGGCCACGCACTTCGACCGCGCGCAGGTGGCCGGCCCGTCGCATCCGCCGCCGCCACCGCTGCTGCCCGTCTGTCCGCCACCCGTCTGTCCGCCGCCCGTCTGTCCGCCGCCCGTGAACACGCACCGCAAGCTGGCGCGCCAGCTGACGCTGAACCCCGCGTGCGACCCGCGCCTGCAGCCGCGCACGCTGGCGGCGCGCGTGGCCAGCGCGCCGTGCGGGGCGGGGGGCGGGTTCGGCGCGGGGGGCGCAGGGGGCGCGCTGGGCGCAGGGGGCGCGCTGGGCGCAGGGGGCGCGTACGGCGCGGCGGGCGCGGTGGCGCGGCTGGCCCCGCTGCTGCCCGTGTGCGCGTCGGAGGGCGCGCTGCAGCACTGGGACGCGCGGCGCCGCATGCACTACCACCTGGCCGGCATCTTCCCGGAGCCGCAGGTGGCGCAGGCCATGGCGGCGTACCCGGAGGAGACGGACGCGCAGGCCATGTGCGCCATCATCCTGGCGCGCTACAGGCCCAGCGAGGCGCGCGTGCCGCACTGAGCGTGTCCGCGCTCTCCGCGTCTCACTGCCGGTTTTTGGCAAAAAACCGGACCAGTAGATCTCCGCCAACTCTGTCGATGATCTAGCCGGGACAGACTACAGCTTAGACGATGGTCGAGAAAAAATGTAGAAATGTTTATGAAACATCCTATATCAGGGCCGGCCCGCGCGTCGGACGAATCTAGCGCGTATCACCGATTAATAGGCATTTATATTTTGTACATATTCTATGATTTCTGTCATATGCTTCTGAGAAGCGTATGCTGATATTTAATAAACATTAAATAGTTTCTAGAATGTACAAATACATACATTTGCATGTGTACAGTTGTGACTTGTAGCTTGACTAGTATGGCAATGTTTGCTTTCTTATTTTCATTCCTGTATCTTCCAGTGAATAATTTCACAATATTAACTTTTTGCGTGATTATAAAATTGTTCTATGTAGGGACATGAAATTAAGACAATTATTGATTTAAATAGCTGATGTGATCATATAAATCATTATTGGTACCATGTATCAATTTTATTTTTATACCAACTAATATAGTTAATTAAAAATGATATTCAACATAAGTATAATATTGTATACAAAATTGAATTCGTAAAAATTGAATTTATTTTTAAGTGAAAGTGTTTGTTTTGATTTGTTTTTTGTGTGTGAATGTTTTATATATTATTTTATTGCACCATGGTTATGGCGACTTTCATTTAATTCTTCGAGGGTTCATCAAAAACTCTTCATGTTATTACTTATCGTCTTAGTTTATTTAGATGTAAGCAATGGCCAGCTATAATTGACTAATTCAGTCATTATTGTAGGTGTAACATTGACCAATCTGTTGTTTGATTTTTTATTAAATTGAACTGTTTCAAACTTAAATGCAATGCATAAATTGAAAATGTAAGATACATATATCTACTTTCGTGATATATTTCATAAAATGATACATTTTATGAAGTATGACATGATATTTTTAGTGTAATTAGTTTTATCAAGTTTTACCTGGATATATTTTAGAAACATAAAGAACCTTTTGACTGCCATGGTAGACATTCGCAACTTTGAAAGTTGTAAGTAAAACAATTCGTAAAGTTGTTTTTTTTTTGGTGTGTAGAAAAAATGATGAATTTCTTAATAATAATTGGCAGTGGAAAGGTTGAAAGGTAAAATTTGATAAGTAATAAGAAATGATACGGGATTGCTTCAATTTATTTGCTAACATTATAAAGACATCCCAACATTTCTAATTACTGTTCACATTCATTATGGAATGTTTAACATAATTATATGTCTATTGTGACATTGTAGTAGTATTAAAATAAAGCATCTGTCTCATACAAATATTTTTTATTTCTTTTTAACTCTGTGTGGATTGCTGGAAAATTTCTTCACTAGCATTCTCATGAATGCTTTGCTATTCTTTAGGTCAGGTTTGTCAGAAAATTCAATGAAGTCTTGCCCTATGAATGTTCTTGTTGGTTTTAATACATTTTCTCGAGCGGTTGGCACAAAAACTCTACTTTTCTTATCTGTTCTATATAAGAATTGAAAAGTAACAGCACTTACTTTTTCTACTTCTGTGTCCACATTCTTTTCAATGTCCATTTTTTCTACGATACTGTCATTTGTTTTTGTTGATTGACTGGTTTGTTTTGGTTTGGGGTGATTCTTAGCTATGTCAGCTATTTCTTTGCTCACATCTAATAGGCTGTTACATTTAATTCCTAAGCAACTAGTTGGTACACCAAAATTTACTGCAGATACTTTTCTTAGGTCACTCAAACAGAGGAGGGGTATGTCTTTAGCTGTGCATAGTTCTAAAATAGGTTGCACTATCAGTCTTGGGTTAACTTTAGCTTCAATTATGATTGCAGAACATTCTCCGTTTTGTATAGCTTCACTACATTCTTTTATACCAAGTATAATTCCATCCACTTTTCTGAAAAAAGAATTTTATCAAATTGAATGAATGGGAATATGCAACATTGTGTTAGAGATCATCTATTTTGAAAACCCACCCTTTACTAAAATTTCTATTGTCATTCGATATGTAGTGTGTGTGCCACCAGCAGTGTTGGGGTTTCAAATTAGACACTACAATTTTACAGTTATTTCTATGTAGTAAAACGTTACAATACTAGAAATGGTGTCTTACTTCAACTTTGGTGGTTTTGAACGTTGTTCTTTAGGAATATCCTTCAAATCTTTCCAATGAGGTTTCTTGAATTCAGGTATGTTGACTTTGTGTTTTTTCAGGGCTGTATCTAACCTCTTGCCTTCGTCTTCTGTTATCTCGGGCCTATAAAGAATGCATATTTTATTAGTAACAGCATTTTGGTGTACTTACATGAAGTAGTTGTTTCATGGCTCTACTTACCAAAACACTGGGTCAGGTCGACATAAAACATTTTTTATATTTTTGTTCAGTTTACCCTTACTGATGGTATTTTTCTTCTTTTGCAAAGTATTAGCAGGCTTGGCTTCACTCATACTTGATTTTTATTCGTTTAAATTGTCGAAAAAGCTAAGCAATTATAGTAAACTGAAATCATAACCTAAAATGTGTCTGTCAATAACACCAGTGCCAATGTGAATTTGACGTTTGCTTGACAGTCTTGTCAGTGTCAAATTCATCCATGTAGGCTACAGAGTGCTACAGTAATTAATCAACTTGTATTAGATTTATAGGCTCTTGTTTTTAATTCTATTGGTTGTTTCATTTTTTTTCTCACACTTTTTCTAACACATTTGACCTTGACAGAATTGTCGATAAAGTCGACTGTTGAGAATATCACGCCACGCCGGGAGCATGTCGAGAATAACACGCCGCGCCGGGCGACCGCGGGCGGTGAGCTGAGGCGCGGCGGCGGGGACTCGAGCGGTGACCGCGCACCGGCCGGCTCGGCACTGCGTCATCGTCCACATAACTGAGCGCTTACTATATTTTCATTCTCGCCGATTCAAATCGACCGTTTGTTTATCCCTTTGTTAAATTTATAATATATGTACAGTCCACTATTTAAAGCCAACGTTTTTTAGTCCTCCTACCACCTGGAAGATACACCCATTCCTGTTTATCGACCACTGCCATAGAGAAAAATAGATTATATTGTACAAATACAGTGCTAGGTATACCTTTTTTTTTAAGGCTGGGAAATCATCCAATGACTTCTCCCGCTCTGGTTGGAGCGGAAGGGAGTGTCAGACTCGTACTGACTAAAACCCATCCATGTTCCTTCCTTAGCCCTTTATGTGCCGGGGTAGCGGTAACCCTTTCGGACAATCCCTCTTACCCGGCAGGCTTGGCCCTGAGGGGACCCTGCATATTTTGACGTCTCTTTGAGGCGCGCTTGGAACATATACGCGCCGTCCGGCACGGGCCTGGTGCTGATCGGACGGTGAGTCACCCATTACTCACCGTCCCCAGGCCCGCGCCTACGATGGCCGGGAGTCGTCACGTGGCTCCCGACGTCCGCGGCGTCCCCCGAGGCGGCTGGGACGGGAGGACCTTTCTCTCTCCCATTCCGCTGCTAGGTATACCTTGAAAGTTATTATAAATAAGCCATACGATCTTTTATTGTCAATTTCGAATTAATTGTTATACATACTATCTTACTAGTTAAACAAAATACTTATTATGACTCAACGTTATCCACATAAATTATGTGGATAACGTTGAGTCAGTCATTATGTGACATAATACTATAATTTTATTTTACAAGATTATTGAACAGTATATGGCACAGTTACTTTAATTATTTCAACATATGTATTTAACGAAATTCATATTTTCTTATGTATCTTGCAACTTACATGTCAGTAGGTATCAGATTGCATTTTGATCGAAATTTATGATTTTCGGATGCAGCAAGTACGTAGTTACAGAATAGTCATCATTTAAAATTATCAAAACATCCTTCGTTGTGATAATACAGATACTGGAACACCCACTTCCGCCGTTCAAATTACTGATTTCTTCCTTTTCGGTCAATTCAATTTCTTACCGATCTTAATTGCAAGTCAATTACAGTCAATTTCTATCCGCAGATCGTCTCTTCGGCCTTGTGATGACATGACATGCTCTACTCCTGACTGCTAATCATAAACTCCTGGGTTCGATTCCCAGGTCAGGTTGTGTTAAGTATAGGGTTTTTCTATAAGGAATTTCGCAGTAGCAGTCCGGATTTTGTATTTTTGCCCGGTTGTTGGCAATAGGCTCGCCCCTTATTAGATGGGACCTAAATATAACTGGCGAAATGTGAGTGTAAACTGGAATTGATACACCTCTGCCAAATCCTTCGAGGCAAACAGGCGTGATGTTGTGAGATTGGTAGGTATGAGGTAGGTTTGTTTAATAAAATTTTTCTTCGCAAGTATCTGAATATAGGAACCTGTTTATTTGCAGATTCACCTGTCTGTATGATACTCCGTGGATCCAAGTCCCGTGCGCTTGTAATCTTGTGAGGCTCGGGCAGCGATCTAGGTACATTTATATCATCTTTTGCTGCTAACTCACGTCCTTTATGACAAGAAACGACTGGACGTAATTATTTGCTGACTGAATAGGCAAAAACAGAATAATAATAAAGATTACTCTAATTAGAAAGTAATGAAAATAAAAATTTATTGATTAATATTCAAGGTCCTTTTCTTTTTACCTACCCACTCCATCAACTGTTTCTTTAAACAAGGAAAAGAAAGACCAGTCAATTGGTTTACAAACTTTTATGGCTTTCGGCAAGACAACTGGGGGTTCGAAATACAAAAGAATTTAAATCTCCGCTTGGAAACTTACTAGGAAGTTCGTTGCAAAAAAGGATGCGTTTTTTGCCCCGAGACCGTTGGCGAAAACCATTGTTCATTTCTTAGGGCGGGGGAAGTAATAACTGCAGTAAGGGTGCGTTGTAATGAAACTTTTACCTGAGGGGCCGGTGCAATGCGATCTACGATGAACAATTTAGTCATACAGCACACCTCGAGATATTCGCATGTTTCAGTGATCGGTGAACCAGTGATGTCTTCTTCAAGGCAGAATGAAAGTTGTAACTGGTTGCTGGTGGAGTGGAAGAGTGGTGGTCGTGATGTGGTGTACATAAGGTCGGTGGTTAGCCCTTTGAATAAGGAGCTGAGGGCAGGAGATGTGATGACGGTGAACCGGCGCGGAGAGCAGGAAACGGCGACGTTGGTTGCGCGCGCGCGTGAGTAATTGAATTTTGAGTTTTTGCTATCCTTGCGCCTTTGAGATGTACTTACCTCGCGCAGGTAATCCGTAACGGTTTGTGCAAAGTGAATTAGCAAGCTAGGCTGTTCTGTTGTGTTTGAAATAATGTTCGTATTTATCTTTGTCTAAGTATAGGCATGTAAATAAGAATGTTCGTTATTTATTTATTCTAGAAAAATTAAAGCAGAATTTTCTAAGATTATAAGATACCAACGAGAGTTTGATAGAAGTGAGAATAAACGTCACAAAATTATAACGTATTTTTACTCTGAGTAGGATTTTTAGTACTAATTTGTTTTCCTCGTTAAGTAAATAGATCAGGGATTAGATTAGATATTTAACATACCACATGAATTTGGAAATACAAACCACGTGTTATTAAATTCTGTTCAAGTTCAGTGGTATGCAAAACTGAACCTTATTTTGACGACAGTTAAATACAAGTTTGCAAAAACTTATACAAGTAAAATTGCAAATTCGTAATGCAACGTATTTACGGAGCCCACGACACGAACCGTGCAACAGGCTCAACGGGTTTTGAGAGACAACACCAGAATAAGGATAGGCAAGGTCCCAACACAATTCGAATATTTACGTCAAAAATAAGGTCAGCAATAATTTGTTTCTTTATGGCACAGGAGAACGTGACATGCTGGATACAATGGTAAAGGAATCGGAGAGGAAGGAGGAAGCAGGTCCCAGTATGAAGCATGAAGAGGAAGCTGAGGACTTCTCCTCAAGCGCATCCTCTTGGGTTCCAAGTGATGACGGCGCACAATCTGGAGATTCTGTCAAGGTAGGTTTTAAACGTGATTGCCGTAACGTAATATAATAAACTCATGACTCACTCAGGACTCAGGTGCAACATTTGGGTTATACATAGTGATTTTTAATTCACTGTTAACCTTTCAGGGCGTGAAAGTACCCATGATTATGAGCAACTTTTACTATGAGACCAACTCTAAAATATCGAAAAAAAAATCGGCCTTTCTCATACAAAAATGTAATTTTTACTTGATAAAAATGTATGAAGCAGCTGTATATTTTTTTGTCTTTTCGTAGTTGGTCCCATAGTGAAAGTTGTTTACAATCATGAGAACTCTGGTATCCTGAAAAGTTAATAGTGAATTAAAAATCATCGTGTATATAATCTGTACTTTCTGGTTTATAGAGATGGTCGAGAGAAGACTGTAACCTACTTGTTGAAAATGCAAATTCAAGTATGTATACTTGAATTTGCATTTTATTCTCTTTATTTACTTCCTTTCTTTTCTTTATCCTCACGACTGTGGTGTGCCAACCCCATTCACTATTATTTTGTAGGTACAGACGCTAGCACATCATACTATCGTAAACTGTCAAATAATCCCAGTTGAAAATGAACCTTATTTTCCACTCAACTGTTGAAATATCAAATGTGATTCTTTAAACAATAGAAAATTTAATTGTGTCTCATTAGTTACAGTTGAGCGCATATTTTGAAAGTTGAAAATTTATCAAATAAATTTGACAGATTGGCTTCTGTCTGGGTGATTAGTAACTGCGCGCCAACGCCATCTGTTATCAACTTCGTGCTAATTTTCGAATACATTTTACTATTGCAATTGTGAGGGTAGTTAATGAAACTTTAAATATAAAATCTGTTAATTGCAGGTAAAGAACAAAAAAGTCAAATTGGAAGTGTGCAAACGCCAATATTCTAATAGAAGGTCAAGTAAAAAGATCATCACACCTTCGCACAGAGCTACGCCAGTTATACCGAAAATTATGCAGCAATCCAACATTAAAACAATGATGAAGCGTAAAAGAGCACATAATGATAGCCTAGATCTGTCTAGAAACATGTCTATCAACAAATCGTTACCAGATTCGACTAGGAGGAGTAATCAACAAAATGGTAAAGGCAATCAAAATGTCACAATTAATGTACGTGAACTAATGAATATAAAGAATAGTTTCAAAATATTATTCAAAATGCTCGATGATCTGAAACGGCCAGGATCCTCGACACTCAACCAAGCATCGAATGAATTTGTTCCGATGCCATTATTAAAGACTGAAGATAGGAGCCATACTCCTTACAACCAGACTGTTGAAGATTTTAAGGGAGATGATGAAGAAAACAGTGAGAATGAGGAATTCAATCGTTCAGATGATAATGTTTTAATTACCAATAAGTATAACAATGTTGCTGTAAAGATGGCTCAGAATAAAGAAATGGAAAAGGATGAATGGGTATGTATATACTTTTTGTTGTATTTGTGTGTTTTACAAAGAGCCGTTTGTTAGATAAACCGTTAGTCTGTAACAAAAGACGTCAGTAAAAAGTTAAGAAGTTTAATGGCTAGGGACCAAGTTTCGAACAAACAAATTAATTATTTTATGGGAGTATTGTAGTAAATTCGGCATGTTGTTTTAACTTTCAGTGAATTTGTGTCGTTGTATTTACCGACAGATGTGATTTTTGTTGATTTTAATGCATTTGTACAAATCGTATTAGAAATGAAGTTGACAATCATGATTTCAGGTGCCCATTGGAAGTGGAAAGACCTTAATACATAGAGACCAATTCAAGAGGGTAAATTGGAAATCATACACAATTGCTACAAGAACTCTCCTCCTTGCTGTATTTCCAAGAAGGTAATATTCCCTCGTCCGTTAAGCAAGCTGATTCAGTTCGCTAACAATAGAAAAAGTAATTGTGGCCCATTAGTCACTGTTGAGCGGATATTTGGTTTTTCTATTATTGCATGGTTTAAAAACACTATTGTGTACCTACAAAAAATGACCAAATGGTTCATTATATAAAAAAGAATATTTTATGATTGGAACCCTAATGAATGTTGAACCCATTGACCGACTTAAAAAAATCAGTGTATAAACTCAGATTTATTTTTAGAACAGTTCTTGATTTCGCATCCCACGTAAAATGCGTGCACCTGTCAAACCCAATTCTAAAAGTTATGTTAACTAAAAAATTTGAAGAAAAAGACATGTTGCGCCGACCCCAAATAAATTGGGATAAGGGCAGGAGAATGATGATGATGAACTAAAAAATGCGACTTCTTAATCCCACAGGATACTAGCAACCCATTCATTGACTGGGAAGAGATCGCCTGCCTTTCAAGACAAGCCAGCTAAAATGTGCTTGGATCCAAAGATCATATCTGATGTCATAATGGAAATTATGGACAGGTTTAACGTGAGAGAGAATTTAGTTAGGTAAGTTGGTTAAGAGCTATTTTCATGTTGCAATACATGCCATCGTGCCACGAGAAAAAGAAAAAAAACATAATATATATGAACCTCCTTTCTTAGAGTCGGTTTGGTGCATAAAGGCAGTTATAAGTTTCATAGAATAGAGATGCCCGGATAAAAAAGTAATTATATTTGGTCCGTCAGTTAGTTAATAAGATCATATTAAAGACGTATTTTTAATGATTTAGTTAAAACGCACTAACCTCTAAAATGTCGTATGAACCCCTCAAGTTCATAAGAAAAATTCTCTCGAAACGACAATAAATATAACCGTAAAAATCTTTGAGCTCTTATGTCGGTTGCGGGATTGTCCGAAAGGGTTACCGCTACCCCGGAACATAAAGGGCTACGGAAGGAACATGGATGGGTTTTAGTCAGTAAGAGTCTGACACTCCCTTCCGCTCCACCCAGAGCGGGAGCAGTCATTGGATGATTTCCCAGCCTTAAAAGACCAAGAGCTAAGCAAGTTAGTTTAGCTTAGCTCGCATAGCTGACACAGTTTGTCATACTTGTGTGCAGACTGCAAACTATGTAAAAAGTATGAGAAACTGTGTCAGTTATGCAAGCTAAGCTAAACTAACTTAGCTTAGCTCTTGGTCTGCAACCGGCATTAAAATCAAACGGCTTCTAATAGGCGAACATCTAACGAGTTAAAGTTGGGGAGTGAGGGCTCGATACATCACAAGTATACAATCTACATAGTCGTGACCTCATATCACATTTTAACTCGATATATCGACACACGTAAAAAAAAAAATTGTCAAGTATTTTTAGTAATCTAGGTAGCAGAAGGACAAAAAGATAATTTTTAGTCATCATCCTTTGAAGACTCTAATCAAGAATGTAGAATTAGGTAAAATGCATTTACACTTACTAGAATCCATTTGGCATAAATTGATATAATTATTCAAGTGAGCGTAAATGGTGTCAGATAATAATTCGAGAAAGAACCATTTTGTGGAAAATGTTAAACTTTCACAAACGGTTTTTGGGTTATTGGAAGTTTGCCAGTTTACGAATTTAGTATTGGAATGTCCTATGAAATGGATAATGGGTTTTACAGTAAATACAATACAATAAATATACAGCTTCAAGGGGGCTGGATTTGATACACATTGTCTTTGAGCGAGGCTTATGTTCTGCGGTGGATCACAAAAGGCCGAGATAAATATCCCAGATTGAATAATAGAAGATAGATTTACGATATACTTAAGTAATAAGTTTATATATTTACGGCCTACTATATTTTTAATAATTGGAATTATTTTACTTCAAATTTCTTATGACGAAGACCAGAGAGTGGCCGAACTCGCAAACGCCCCTTAGGAAACTTAAAACTTAAAACTTTTAACTTAAAACTTACGACGATTATCCCTGTGTGCACTATGCAAATCCGCCCAAGGATAATCCCCGGTTGGTGCAACACTATTGCAGAACATAGAAACATTTTGGGTTTGGGCTATAAGTAGTGGATTTTGGTACCTTACACTGCGGAAGAACAATTTGCCCTGCCTGACCAATGTTATACAGGATGAAATTAAATTCATAGGCAATTTTTTTGGGGTCATTGTACTCATAATTATGAACAACTTTTACTATGGGACAAATCAAAATCTGCCATACAATATGCTCGCATAACTCGTCACAGTCGGAACAGCGGTTTTTTTTTCGCGATTTAAGGTTGTTCCCATAGTAAAAGTATTTCATAATGATGAGACCCCTTAAACTATTGCCAATGAATTCAATTTCACTCTGTATAATTACAATTACTTCAAATAATTATTAGGTTTATTATTTTTTACAGGAGCATTATCACAACAAAGTGTGCCGACGAATGTAAAATGTGGAAAACTCGGGTCAATAAGAAGAAAACTAAAAATAACGAGAACATACCGCCTACATCGGACAACAACTTGGAAGAACAAAAAGTTATGTAGTTACAACGTAATTTTTAAGTGAAATTGACCAATGAATTCTTTGGCTGTGATTTATAAGAAGAATGTTTGAACTAAGATTCTGACTAATCAATTGCTTTCAATACTTAGGTAAACGCCCGTATACGATGACTATAGTTGTTGCGTTTTGGTATGACAATAGCGATCAATGACCCATTCATTTTCTAGGTTTTTATTTAAAAAAACTGAAATAAATTCCGCCGAATAAATAAAATATCTGTTGTGTTCCAATAGCGAAAACCCTTACATAGTTTATTGTTTAGGTTCCTTCAGACAGATTAAAGAAGAACCAATGACCGGTATAGCCATCCTAAAACGCGACAACTATAGGATGTTTAATGTAAATTAATTTTAATAAACAGATTAAAACGTAATAAAATATTTATTTGCGTTAATGCCACATATTGTTGTTGAATATTAATTGTAAAATAAATTAAGTTTCCATTCATTGACTAGAAAATTATAAATAGTTAAAGTAAAAGCATCAGTAGTTTACACATTGACTGTCGGTTGCAATTAAGGTATAATTTCATACATCAATTCCGTTTTTACAAAAAATCTTACAAAATGTGACTCACACTGTGTGTAGTACACTGCTCAAAAAAGTTGTGCACCTTTTGTACTAAGTATGATAAATTCCACTTCTCCACATTTTTTGATCGGTGTACATAAAACAAATGCACAAAATCATACTAACAGCACCAACTAATGCCCCTGTTGGAATATACCAAGCGGTGATAACACGACGTCTGTGTTAGTACTCGCTAAGATTGCCCTCATCAGCATCATATCATCAGGGGTGAACTGCCATCCACTCAGCTGCCCAAGGCTCTGGAGTTTAGGACAGCACTCGATGAGCAAGTCCACTGTGGCACTGGTGAGGCGAGGGGCGTTGGGGAACCATATGCCTTCTAGATTCTCGAACTTGTATCGGCGTAGGATTCTGGAATGGGAAAAGTTTTTGTATAAGTTAAAAGTGAAATCGATTCATCACGTAAATACGTTCTAGACATTCATTTCGCCATACATTTCAAGTGCGAGATAATAAGGGTCCAAAGCTAGATCATTCTAGAAGTCTGGATCTGCACCGATGGCAACAAATTCAAATATTAAATTGGAACAAAAACCATGACCTGAACCTAATATTACTTCTGTGTGAGAATGAGACGGAGCTATACGGGACTTATAAATCCATCTCTTTCTCATTGTTAAAGTAATATAATAATAATACTGCGATAGTAAGTGGTGGTCGGCCATCGAGGTTAACAATTTTTTTGTAGTGTTCATTAACAGTTACATCCGTTGCAAAACTATGTTGCAGCCATTAGCGCCTCTTGCTTTTTCAAAAGGCTTCGTTTATGATAGCGTGGACAGTCGTTGGCTAAGCGCTAGTTGTAAGATAAAACTGTTGATTGAAATGAGATAAAAACAAAAACTGAACACTTACCGCGACATGTCATTGTCATCCAGCTTAATTTCATCGCCAATAATCAACTTCTTAAGCTTCGGACTACCAGTCATCAGATACTTAAGACACGACGACGACAAATTGCCGTGAATTATTTCAATATGCTCCAAATTATTAAACGGTATCTCCTCTTCATGCGTCGCCGTCTGAATCTGGTAGAACTCTAAACTTTCCAAGTTCCTGCAAGTTTCTGCTACCCTAGTGAAGTTGAATGAGCCCGACGATCCCGACAGCATCAACGTTCCTACTCTATGTCCAATCTTATCTAACAACTGGTGGAGCTCATGACATTGGAATTTATTCAGCTTTATTTTGTTAACGTAGTTCAACTCTTTGATTTGCTGCATAACTCCCTGGTCAGGTTCTTCAAGGTAAATTGTCTCTATCATCGGGCACAGAGCAACGATCGCCTTCATCGTACGCATATTTGTTTGCACATCATGCATGTACTGCAATTTCGTTTTGAAATCTGGATCCGTTCTGTATATGGAGTAAACAGCTTTACCAACAAACGAGTAACTGCCAAGATTACTGAGGTTTGGCAGTCGTCGTATTAACAAAGCGATGTCAGTGTGATCAATGTTCTCCTCGCCGTACATTCCTATATTCACCACAGTTAGACTTTGAGTTAACTGCGGGTTCCCAGACAACATCGCGTCTATACCGATCTCTGTGATGTCCGTTTCACCAGAAATGTCCAACAGTTTCAACACCTTATTATATTTACCGATATATTTGAGCACTTCATCGTTAGCAATGTAGGGAATATTCAAACACGTTAAATTAGGAAGGTTTTTCAGCAACTGGTACATTATTGTTAGATGTTCGTCCTTAACCCACACGCCTTTCAAATTGAGAGCAGTCAAGTGGTGGCCTTGCTCCATTATGAGCTCAAGGACTTTCCTATAATAGGGAAGCGGGAAGATCCCCGTCGCCAAACTCTTGACGTTTTCTTTGAGCAGAAGTTTCATTGTGTAGTATCTAACGGATGGCTCGAGGTATTCCGAAGTAAGGATTAAGTTAACGAGATCTTGGAATATGTCGTTGGTGGCTCCCATGCTCTCGTAGTAAGAGGAGACCATCGCGAACTCCAGCGCAGCATCTTCTTCGGATGAAACGCGAGTGAGGGCGTGGATCAACTGTCTTGCCACTAAGGACAGTGTAATCTCCTGTAGAGGCGGCACGGGTATCTTGGGCGACATGTTTGCACAAAACTATAAACGTTCAACTACTATAAAATATCACTTTCACTATAATAAGGGCACTAAGACGCACTAATTGAGCATCGCAGTGTCAGTGCTGCGGCTTTCAGTTTTGGGAAGAAAAAGAAGTGAAAAATGAACGTGCTATTTAGCTCACGCATGCGCACCGCGCGGCTGGCACGGCGCCAGCGCACGTTTATAATTCAAACTCACACAACTCGCGCCGTATTTTTAGAACTTTTATAAAAGGTGTTTACGGCTAGTGGCGTATGCAATTGTTAATATAAACTCGTTTCGAATATAAAAATTGAGATCTACGGAACGATACACATACTGCGCATGAGTAATTACTGATAGATTTTTATGTTTGATTTTTACTGTAATTTTAATCGGCCTGTGTTTAGCGTTTATGTTTTTATTGGCGTTAATAAAAATGCTGAAGTTGAAAAATGTAAACATGCAAGATGTTATGGCAACTCTTTGGCATGAGAAACATTCATATTTTGTTGTAATTTTAAACGAATGTGTCATGAAAATCGTAAAATTTTGTTACTCTGTGTGATTGCGATGTGTGAGACAAGTTACGTTTTATTAGAATTGCATCGGAGATATTTTACACAGCGGCTAACAGCTGGAACTATTTAAGCCGACATCAAATATAAATTACTATGAACGTTAAAGATAGTTAGGGGTCTAAATAAAAATGATTTTATTAATTAAATAAATTTATTTCATATCAGAATTACAACTTATAACAGAGTGATAATGAATCTGAGAGTAAATTATGTCTTACTTAAACTTATTATATTTAATTCTAACAAGTTACGAATGCTTGAAATTGGGAAACACGACAATGAGATATTTAATAGAATAATGGGCCTATAATGTCCCCACTATTGGGACACAGATCTCCTCTCGTTGAGAGGGAGTGGGCCGTTATCCATGCGGGCCCAGTACAGGTTAGTAGATGTCACATGGCTTCGAATGCCATGCCATGGCTTGGCTTGCCATGACATGGTTTCCTCACGATGTTTTCCTTCACTGTTTTTGCGAAGTGGTGATGAAAGAATTACCACAAAGCAGCTACGACCTATGACTCGTACGTCGCAGTAAACAGAGAGACATTGAATAATGAAGCGAATTAATTAATGATAGATTTATATGGGAAAGGGACAGGAAGGCCTTTGCACTGCAGTGGGACAATACAGTCTAGTATTAGATAGATATGATTTAATCATACTTCAAAGACATAGAATCGCAACAATTTTTATGAAATTTATATCTAGCTTAAGGGGAAAGCGGCCGAGGTAGCCCGCGAAATTCAATTGATCTTACGTTTTTTGCAATCAGCACGTCTGTATATGGTTGTATGTTGATTAAAAGATGATTCGCGGCCGTAGCAAGTGCGTATTTTTTATAGAATTGTAATCAATAAAATCATCAATATAACCTTCTAAGTTCACATTATTCTATGGAATAATTATTTCATGAAATCATGACATTTGAGAGTGAGAGACTTAGAGTTGTTAAAGATTGCTCAGGCCGCGAATCGTATTTGATCAACATAAAAACTGACAATAACCTGCAAATTGAAAAAAAAAACCTAAGAAAATCTGAATTTCGCGGGTTACCCTGCTTTCCCTTTAATGCTATCGGTTATCTCGGAACCGGATGTTCGATGGCGAATGCCCTAGCTATAGTTCAAAAAGTATGATAGTACGGTAACAATATAGGACTATAGCATTGATAACTCGACAGAATTACATACCAATAAAGGGTCAAGTCATACTGGAAGTAACACGAGTCAAAAGAAAACATCTTAGCGCACTCCAACCACAGTTTCAGAATAATGTACCTTTTTTGTTTAAACATAAGTTCCAAATTAATTTGTTCTCTGACCATATCAACCTATCAATATGACTCAACTCTAAAGTATAATCGATCTTGTAATTGCTTTACCACTTTCTAAAACAATTTCTTTTTTCTAAATGTAAACTATTATGATATTATTGGCCACATAGACAAGTGGACCTTGTTGTTTAATGACCTGCAAGCAACATTAAACCTTAAGTTGGTAAAAACAAAGTCGACAATTCCTTAAACTTAAATTTAACAAGTCATACCTTATGTTGGTACAGGTAAGTTCTTAGCGACCAGCAGTAGGATCTGTTCGGTGCTGAAGCACCAGTTGGCAATTTCCTTGGACACCTTACACCATGATTCACCGTGGTGTGGCTCGGCGGCCTTGCAGCGTGTTTTAACGTCTTCTTGCTGTTGCTCATTGCCATGAAGTAGCTCGAATTTGTAGAAGTAGGCCCAAGCGTCGCCTAGGTCGGGGTCGATTTTGACCTGTTAGAGGGTGACAATGATAATCATCACTTATTTCAAGTAGCATTGACTCATAAGAATAAGTACACACAATAGTCACATTAAAATAACACACAATTTGACACATCATCTGCCTAGCCTTTTCCCAACTATGTTGGGGTCGGCTTCCAGTATAACCGGATGCAGCTGAATACATGATAACATTTGACACATAAAACATGAATAAAATTGGTCGTCATATATTAAAATTACAAAACAAACGCATTTGAACGTTCTAACTGTAAGCTATGTTCGTGACTGTATAGTTAGCCTCAAAAATTTGTATACACCATCAACATTTTTTTTTTAATTTCATTTCTCTTGATTGTCTACAATCTGTGATTCATAATTTTTTATTAATCCCAATGTGTACCTAATATGCCTTGTAGCTACACGTTGAGAGTTGAAATATTAAGGATCAAAGATAGACAATTATATGAATTCTTGTCGATACTGAATATTCATTGATAACGTGTGTCTATTTCCTACTTTCGGTATAGACTTGAAATGACTTTACAAGAGTAGAAAATGTGTAGTGTGTCTGTGTTTATGGTGTGTGTGTGATGAGGTCTATTTGAGAGATTTATGAATAAGCGTGACTCACCGTTCTGTTGAACCACTCCCGACACTTGTTCAGTTTCCTTTCAGTCCAGAACAGCTGCGACACTGCCAGTAGAACGTGCGCGTCGTGCTCACATTTCTTTAACGCGTCCACCTGAACAGAAATATTATTGGTTTTTTTTAACCCACGACGGAAAAAAGTGAGGTGTTTAATTTGTATAACTTTTATATGTAGGTCTCTGGCATCGTAGCTCTCGTGTAGTAGATTTTAGTAGAGAAATTCAAATAAATTGTTTTTTTTTAAGTAAATAAAACTTGGCGGTTGTATAAAAAAATCAGATGATTTTGATTTTAGTGAAACCATGTCAAATCTTTTTTTGTTATTTCTATTGGGAACGACTAACCTCAACAACTAACTAACACGATCCACATTTCCAATTCAAAGAAAAGTGTTCAGATTTTTCATGCATGCTTGCGTCAAGAAACAATAGCTAGTTTCATAATGATGAAGAGCAAAACTGTTTCTCAGGTCTGCTAAGCTTCGCTTAAAATACTTACGCTCTTTGTCTTCCTCTGTGGCCGCGACTCCATGAATATGGCCTCAGCCCACAAGCGGCCAGCGCTGGGGCATTCTTGCAGCGCTTTAGCCATCACTGCGTTAGCGATTTCAGCGCTACCGTTCCGCCTCTCCAGTCTTACGCTTTCTAACCTGTGTTAAAAAGTTCTAGTTATTTAGTAATCTGTGTGCTGTATCGTAACTAAAAAAAAATACAAATAAAGAGCCAGGGGGGTTCGGATTATATTATGCAAACAAATCAGTAAGCTGTAGGCAGATATGGATCATTGCAAGACTGGTCGACTTAGGTTGTAGTACACTAGGATCAGGGGGACTAGACAAGTGTAAATCACTCCGTGTCGATTCGATTTCTAAAATTGTTGATGGAACAATTAGTTATCCCAGCGATTCGGATTGTCAAAAACGCCTCTTGTCAACGCATTTGTATGAGAATATTAATCGAATTTCTTTACACAATTTGACATTGCCGAGCACTTAGCGATCGAAAACGATTGATTACGTAGCATTTCGAAAGCTTATGCCAATTCCATACATTTCGTATTTATCTAATTTCGTTATCGCTTATGAAAATGTGACTTTGTCTAGGCCCTTGTTCTTTGTTTTCATATAAGTAAGTATTTATAGATATTTAACGGTGCAACGTAAGTTTGAACGAGTCATTTTATCAGCTGTATATCAAAACAATAATAGTTTGCCCATAGTGCATCTGAGATCTGATCGTCAGCTGCTCCAATCACTGGGTAAGCCCAAAGTTGAAATATGCCAAAATTATATATCGGGAAGTTTTTCTTGAGTTATAAGTACACTCACAGACAGAATAAAGCTGAAAGCGTCTTATAAAAAACAAGATTTAATATTTTATTTCTTAATTTTTAGAGGATTTTTATAATTCACAATTTATATGAAAACAAACTTTCAACAGAATCATAACAACTATAAATGTCAATCCAGGGCACGCACCTCTGATTTTACGGATTCATGTGCATATTGTATAATTATTACTTGCCCAAAAATCAGTGAAGGAAAAGATCGTGAGGAAACAAGCATGTCTGAGAGATATTTCTCAACAGCATGTGAAGTTAAGTCAGAAGCCCATGGGCAGCATAATAACTCTGAGGGCACGCCACGATAGTGGCGGTAAGGCCCCTCTTTGAGGAGTGGCTAGAGAGGCGTCACGGCGCCCTCACCTACCGCCTGACGCAGGTCCTCACCGGACATGGATGTTTCGGGAGGTTCCTGCACATCATCAGGCGGGAGGAAACGCCCGGGTGTCACCACTGCGAGGATCGCCCAGAGGACACGGTAGAGCACACGGTGCAAACCTGCCCCGCTTGGGCGGAGCACCGCCGTGTCCTCGTAGAGGCGATCGGCGGTGGCGACCTCTCGCGCCCGGCCCTGGTGCAAGCCATGGTCCGGGGCGAGAGGGAGTGGGAGGCAGTCACCTCCTTCTGCGAAAAAGTCATGCTCGCGAAGGAGGTGGCGGGATGGGAGAGAGAAAGGTCCTCCCGTCCCAGCCGCCGCAGGAGACGCCCCGGGCGTCGGGAGCCACGTGACGACTCCCGGCCACCGTAGGCGCGGGCCTGCGGACGGTGAGTAATGGGTGACTCACCGTCCGATCAGCACCAGACCCGTGCCGTACGGCGCGTATATGTTCCACGCGCGCCTCAAAGAGATGTCAGCATATGAAGGGGCCCCTCAGGGCCAAGCCTGCCGGGTAAGCGGGATTGTCCGAACGGGTTACCGCTACCCCGGAACATAAAGGGCTACGGAAGGAACATGGATGGGTTTTAGTCAGTAAGAGTCTGACACTCCCTTCCGCTCCACCCAGAGCGGGAGCAGTCATTGGATGATTTCCCAGCCTTAAAAAAAAAAAAAAAAACCACATGAAAAAAACTATAAATCTGCATAATAAGTTAGTGACAACATACCATAATTCTGCGTTTTTAGGATTCCTTAGCCTAGCTTTTTCCAATACCGATCTAGCTTTGGTAACATTCTTTAGTTTCTCTTCGAGTCTTGCCAGTAATATCCACATAGGTACACTCGTGGCACATTTCTTGAGCTAAAACAATTTATATATTAAGTAATAAGAACATTGGAAAAGGTCAAATTTTCTGAAAACTGTATACTTAACAACACATTAAATCTAAACTTTATATCATACATGGTGAATCTTACAAGTATGCGTGGATGGCCAAATCGGAAACTACGAGGAATAGCGAAAAGTACTGAAAGGTGTCGCGGGCTCGATTTTGATGAAAACTAAAACTGCATTACTGGGTTTTTGAAAAATCTATATTTGTAGCCAGAAATCTAACCCGTTGATTTTGACAAAAATATTAATATCATCCTATCCGAATTCCCGCTTTGCCAACATAATATCGAATTATACAAACAGATTAATATTTTGCATTTCAACAAAAAGGTTTAACAAAGAGGTTGGACTGTAATTATAGCTTACAATGATACAAAGCAAGCCTGTATCAAGTCTTGTAATCAATTAAATAAAAACGCTGTTTGCAAAACTAACAAACATTGACACCAGTTAAACCACAAATCGTTTCTTTTTTTGCAAGAGACCCAGGAGTTCTGCTGCTCCTGGGTCTTCAAGAAAAAAAAAAACAAATGTTCCGTTATAGCGCCTGAACAAAAAATAAAATAAAAAGAAATTGTAGTCTCTTACCCCCTGCGAGTAGGTATTCCGAGCTTCCTCATCCTTGCCCATCTGTTCTTCAATCTGTCCCTTCATCATGTGCACTTTGGCGTAGTCAGCGAACACCTTGATGGCCTCCTCAAGGAGTTTCAACGCTACGTCCAGGTTGTTTAGAGCCCATTCTAGTTTGGCAGATTTTATCATTACCTGTAGAAAAAAAATAGTAATGTAACATTTATGAGTTTTTGAAGTGAAAACTTCTTTAGCGGTTGTGCACTTTAATGGGGATGGGTAAAAATGTTAAACTCGCTTCAGGACACGTGACCTGATCGAAAATTCATGAAACGGAGGGAGAGAAGTACGCCGGCGCGGCGTATGAGAGGAAGCAATATCCCCCTCTCTTTCTACCGCGCGGCGAAAATGTATGCCTGCTTCTGCTGTTTCGTTTAAGCAGCACAGGGCGCTTGCGCAAGTGTGCGTGTCTGTTTGTACTACATACAAATTGTTATGTTTGTGTACGATAGCGCAATAAATAAATATTGTATTTAACTACATAAATGATAGTACTTTTATACTGATAAATAAAGCAATTCGGTCGAAATTATTACCTAATCATTCCAAAATATTCAAAAATGCACAACATTAATGTTCTAGTTTTCACTTCTGCCGGCTTTCTCGGAGGTGCAACCCGTTTTTTTTTGCAACTGAGTTTTGTGCAAATGACCCAAATCATAGAAAGAAATCGCACTTGCAGTTCAACATGCATTTACTAAAAAATACTACCGATTCTTAATGGGTCTTCACCACCTTGGTTGGGGTTGGTTCTGGTGCAATTATCTGGCAGATAATTTCAGCTAATTTCATCATTCAGGAGAATGCTTTCTCCTGCCCATATACCATTTTATTTGTGGTGGGTGCAACAGATCTTTTTCTTCTATCACAAACACTGCCACAATTTAATGTGCTATTCTAAGTGCAGTGCCTTCAACCCACATACGTGTTCATGACAGTGTATGCCTGTATGGGCTTCTCTAGATATTAGTCGTGATCTCGTTTGTCACCACCTTTCTATCAAATTTCATGTTCCCTTTTTAAAATATTTATCTAGTAGACTGTCTATTGACTGCCTCGTCGGTCTAGTGGTCGCAAGCGCTACTGCTTTAACTAAAGGTCCTGGGCTCGAGTCCCGGGTCAGACAAAGCGTTATTGGGTTTTTCCATCTGGAATTTCTCAGTAGCAGCCAGAAGTTTGGATTTGTGCCCGGTTAAAGATAAGGCTCGTCCCTTATTACTTGTGACACAAACATAACTGGCGAAATGTGGGTGTACTAAAGGTACACTACTCAAACTCAAAGAGTTTATTTCAAATAAACCAATCACAGGCACTTTTGAACTGTCAAAGGGTCGGTCAGTCAGACAGATGAAGCTAGTTGCCCATTCCAAAGCAGTAGGTACCTATGGAGAAGAACGAGCAAGAAACAACTGCATGCATTTGTAAGAAAAAGTGCTATTCGCGGTGGCTCATTAATTCTTGTTTCAAACAAGTTAAAATGTAAACAACGTTTAGATTTAGTTAATTTGTCTATTGAGCGCACTATTGAGTTGTCTTGTGTTGAACTTGAGCGATACGTGGTAATTTGCGTTTATCGACCCCCCTCGGGGGATTTTATTAGTTTCGAATCGGTAATGGAGGATTCACTCAATAGAATAAAATCGAGTAATAAAAATATTATTTTATGTGGTGATTTTAATATTAATATTTTAGAAGTAACTCCTTTAAGTATTAGACTTCTTAATCTGTTTAGGTGTTATAATTTAATTAACTTGTTTTTTGAACCTACTAGGATCACGGCATCTTCATCGACTTGTCTTGATAATATATTTAGTGATTATGATGCCAAAAATAAATTTGTGCTTAGTGACTTAACATCTGACCACTGTGGCTTATTAGCTAGCTTCCCTGTGCCATTACATAAAAAGCCGCAAAAAATAGAATGCAGGCCTTATACAACTAGTCGTTGCACCAAATTTAAAGATAATATAGCTCATCGAATTTCACCATCTATAGCAGACCTTGAGAATCCTAATGAAATCTACGGAGCCCTTTTTGATGTTGTGCAAAAAGAGTACCAATCTATTTTCAAAACCAAAACCATTGATATCAATGGCACCGCAGTTAGCTTCAACCAATGGGCTACCCCAGGCATTTATCAAAGTAGAGCGAGACTATACGAGTTATACGGTTTAAAAAAATACAAGTTTGATACTCCTTTCCTAGAGTATGTCAAAAATTATTCAAAATTATTTAAAAAGGTTTGTGTCTTTGCAAAATCAAAATTTTTAAGCGAAACAATTAAAAAATCCAATAATAAAATAAAAACCACTTGGAAAATTATTAACAATGAAACGGGTAAACCAGTTAAACAATTAAATGAACTTGAGATTATGGTCGACAACAAATTAATTAATAAAGCAGCTGACGTAGCTGAGGTTTTTAATGATTTTTTTGCCAACATACCTATAACTACGACTCGCTCCTTAAATTCTTCACCGACTAAAGCTGAAAACCTTCTCCATAGTAGTGTGCCTAAATGTAGTCGCTTATTTAGCTTCGAACATGTAACGCCTCGTGATGTAGTTAACGTTTTTAATACACTTAAGTCCAAAAACACTGGTGATTACTGGGGCATCTCCATTAAACTTTTAAGTAATATAATAGATATCGTAGCCCCCTATCTAGCTGTTACTTTTAATAAATGTGTTGATTTAGGAACCTTTCCTGACCTCATGAAAAGTAGTAAAGTCATTCCTTTATTTAAATCAGGTAATAAAAATAACGTTGGCAATTTCAGGCCTATTTCAATCTTACCTGCATTTAGCAAAATATTTGAAAAATTAATACTCAAGCAGTTGTTAAGACATTTTAATTTAAATAGCCTCCTTCATGATGAACAATATGGCTTTACAAAAGGTCGTTCGACTACGGATGCAGGTGTTGCTCTGCTGAAACACATATTTAGCGCATGGGAGAACTCGCAAAATGCTATTGGAATTTTCTGTGATCTCTCCAAAGCTTTTGATTGCGTGCACCACGACACGCTTTTACGTAAACTACGTCATTACGGTGTTCAAAACGAAGCTCTTAACGTTATAAATTCATATTTACAGAATAGGTTTCAATGTGTAGATGTTAATGGTGTGAAATCTACTGAGCTACCAGTTCAGTTAGGTGTACCTCAAGGCTCAATACTAGGTCCATTCTTATTCTTAGTGTATATCAATGACTTACCATTCCATTTAAAGGGTATCTGTGATGTTGTACTGTTTGCAGATGATACCTCTCTTATATTTAAAGTAGACAGAGATAGACTAGTTTTTGACGATGTTAACAGTGCACTCTCAACAGTAACGGATTGGTTTACATCTAATAACCTAGTTCTCAATGCGAAGAAAACGAAATGTATAAAATTCGCCTTACCCAATGTCAGAAATCTAGGACCACAAATAATATTAGATAAAGAGGTGCTTGAACCTGTAGACACAGCAGTCTTTTTGGGAATAACAGTAGATTCTAAACTCCAATGGAGCCCACATATATCAAGTCTAGCAGGACGGCTTAGTTCAGCCGCCTATGCCGTCAGGAAAGTAAGACAATACACTGACGTTGATACAGCCCGGTTAGTGTATTTTAGCTATTTTCATAGCGTTATGTCCTATGGCCTTCTGCTGTGGGGCAAAGCCGCAGATATAAATAATATATTCGTTCTTCAAAAACGAGCTGTTCGAGCAATTTACCAGCTAGGTGCCAGAGTATCTCTGAGAGATTTTTTTAAAGAAATTGGTATTCTTACGGTAGCGTCACAATTTATTTTCGCCAACATTTTATATATTAGACAAAATTTACACTTATATACTAAAAACAGTGATATTCACAACATCAATACTAGAAATAAGGATAAACTACGTGCTCCCTTTCATCGGCTTCATAAGGTTCATAACTCATTTGTGGGGCTTGGTATAACCTTTTATAACAAGCTGCCCTCTTCTTTGCTAGAATTGCCTTTTAATACGTTTAAATCTAAAGTAAAATCTATCCTTTGTTCAAAGGCTTACTATACTACCAACGACTACTTAAATGACAAGAATAGTTGGTCGCTGTGATTAACACAAGACAATGTTTATGTTCTTTCTCCAGAATTAGCTTCATAAAATTATTTTTATTATGTATTCAATTCATTGTTTTGGTTGTTTTTATTTTTTTTTATTAGCCATTTATTGTTGACATAATCTACTCATTACTATGTTTTTTTTTTAATGAGTTGTATTGCAAAATGTGGTTAGCTAGAGACCTCGACAGTTGATCATATTTATTTATCTTGATCCTAGTTAGTAATCATTAGCAATTAATTGATTGATTTTACTTCGATGGTCCTAGTTTATCATTTGTAACTTCGAGTTACGGCTGTATGGACATAGTACAGCATTGCACATGTAAGCGGGCACGCACTTTTACCTGGAGGCTCTTTTTTTTCTTTTTAAATTTACGCTTGAGTACAGTCAGTTTTAATGTTTTAATTGGTATATTGACGTGTGCTAGCTGACATGTCGCAAATGATTGATTTTAATGTGATGTGTTTTGTAATGTTAATTACTTCTCATGCGATAAATGTGTGTAGAGTCAAGTTCTTCCAACTAAACAGACAGCTGTGCTGCTGGGGAGTTTGTTGCGCCACTTCTTCTTCCCAGCTAAAGCACTAGGAAGTGGTGAAGGGTGGGCGTTTTTGGGGGACTGTCTTATGTAACTTTGACCTTCAAAAAGTGCTGATCTTCAGCCTAATTTGAATAAATGACTTTTGATTTTGATTTTGAACTAACCGTTCGAGGATTACAGGCGTTATGTTGTGTTTATAGTTGTTAACAAGTACCAAATAGATACTCGACGGTTATGACGTAGTAGTTGATTAATTATTCCTAAACTACTTTCAAATATTCTCATGAAAGTCTAAATAATATTTTTGTATTTATTTTTCCATAATAAGTCATTTATTTGATTTTTATAACAATAATTTAGTATTTCATAACATATCGAGTAACTGACAGTTGATTTGAATATGGCGGTAAAGTTTATAAAAAGAGAGGGAAATCATTTTTAACATTGATTATATTGTGAACTAGTAATAAGAACGTTACTCTGCCCAAATACAGATTGAGTGTGAATTAATATAGTTCGTGTTTAATTGTTTTAAACCTGCTACTGAGTATCATAGTAGATTGACTATCAATAATATCAATATATTACTTACCCGTGGCGTAGGCGCAGAAGCTCGTGCTTTAGAGAGCAGTCGTCTCGCTCTATCATACTCTTTGTTCTCGCTCTCAAGCTTGACAGCCGCCAACCAAATCTCTTCGGAGTTTGGGTTAGCCTGGAAGGCCAGTGACAGGATACCTCGAGCCGCTGGTACGTCACCTAAGAAGATAAATAAAGAAGAAAAGAATAATACACTATTTGAAACGGTCAAAAATAAAATATGTAATCACATAGATAAAAGACCGCTCGTCTCAAAAACTTCCATCACCGTACAGAAATTAAACATTATGCGAAGATATAATTTTAAAACTGCAGTTAACGCTAATAAGTATTCCATTTGATTCTAAAAATCTGTGACGTCACATTTCATACAAATCACGTTCAAATGCCGCGTTTTGACAATTTATAAAAAGTAACGTTATTGACTACCCCTTTCAAATACCCAAATTTGCTAGTACTATCAATGTTAAATTCTACAAGGAGAAATAAATATAATACCACATACCTGCCAACCATTTAGACTTAGCCCCCATCAACCACAGCACCTCAGACTTGGGACAATGCGCCACAGCTCTCTGCAGCAACGCTTCTAGACTGGTGCGAGTTCCGTGTTGCTTCTCTAGGTAAGCCGCACGCAGCCATATTGATTTCTTTGACGGGAACACGGATAAAGCGTACCCGTACACGGCTCGAGCGCACTCGTATGCGCCTTCGTTTGCACACTGTTGGAATGAAAAGGTGTAAAAGTTGGAGTTGGCGAAATATCTAGATCAAAGTCAAAGCATTTACTTCAAATAGGCACAAGAAAGGCACTTTTGAACGTCAAAAATGAACAAGAAATAGAATAGATTCTAGTCGCCTATTATATATGCCTAACCTTTTAGGCTAGCCCAACTGTTTTGGGGTCGGCTTCCAGTCTAACCGGATGAAGCTGAATACTAGTATTTAATATGGAGTGACTACCTATCGGAACTCAACAACCCAGTCAGTAACAGGGTAATGAGATACGGCGATACCCAATGGTAAGATTGTCTGTCGGGCTTTTGACTACCCGTAACGACTGTCAAAAATCCACGAATGCCGGATGGGACCAACGACTTAACGTGCTTTCCGAGGCGCGGAGGCGTTTCGATATGTAAAGATGGTCACCCATCCACGAACTAAGCCCAGTAAACTTAGTTTAATATGAATTTATACATATCCCGAACTGGCGAAAGGCGACATCAATTTATCAAATGTTTAAATAAAGAAGATGGCCATTAATAACATTCAGTTGATTTCAACTACTCCATGAACAACGCAAAAGCTACACTTGCAATTAGACACAATTCATAGTGACGACAAGCGCTCTGTCAAGAGCGAAATGAAGAAGAACAACGAAAAGTAACCTTATTTTTTCTAGTATAAGGTTGAGATTTGGTCTTCAAGTAATATTCAATCCTGAAGGACGTTTTTCAGGACAAAACATTAAAGTTATGATAAAATTAGATATACTTACAGCTTCAGCATCTTCCATCCATGTGTGCTTTTGATCTTCAGGTTCAATGCCGTGCCCAATCACAGCACGTATGATGGCCTGGAAAAAAAAAACAGATATATTACAATAGATTATCTATAACAAGAAATTTTAAATACTAACATATGAAAACCGCCAGTAAACGGTATTTTTTTAATCTCGCATCAAATTATACAAAACTTCAAGCTTTTATGCCCAGCACGTTAAGCTATGCGTTGTTGGCAGTGAATGAATTAATTTTATACTTTTATTTTGTACTTGTAGTAAACTCAAACTCAAAGCATTTATTTCAAATAAATCAATTACAGGCACTTTTGAATTGTCAAGGGGTCGGTCAGTCAGAAAGATGAAGCTAGTTGCTCATTCCAAAGCAGTAGGTACCTATGGAGAAGAGCGGGCAAGAAACTCCATGGACACTCTTTTAAATCAAAATATGTTTACAAAAACTGGGTTACCTGACACGTAGCGACGGCGCCCGACTTCTCAGCCTCCATGGCTTCTTTGAACCAGTGCTCACGGTTTATTTCGACGCCGTTAGCACTTAATGATGTGATCGCACGGTCTATGATCTTTTCAACCATGTGGGTGTTGCCTGGCGATAGGATTAACATGATATTTAGTTATATCTTTCTAGCAACACAGCTGATTTGCTCTGTTCTATAGGTAGCTTAGTGATGTTCATTCACACGTGAAAAAAAAAAGGGTCGTATCATAATATGAATTGGTACTACACGTAAACTCCGGATATCTTGGAGGAGACAAGATCACTTGATTTCTTTGATAAAACAGAAAGTGAAGGACGGGTGGGGTGAGTATTTGTTAGGTGCTTGATTACTTGAGCTGTTCTGTTGATTTTATACCTACTGATCAAAGTGGCTCTCCAATTTTTTCTTATTGCTTGTAATTATTTCTATTCAGAGAAACCTACCCTTTTTTATTGAGTTTGGGAAATCATCAAATGAGTCCTCCCGCTCTGGGTGGAGCGGAAGGTAGTACCAGACTCTTACTGACTTTAACCAATTCACGTTCCTTCCTTAGCCTTTTGTGTTCGGAGCAGCGGTAACCGTTTCGGACAGTCTCGCTGACTGGAGGGGATTACTAACAATATAATCTAATCACTGATCAGTAGAAAGAACAAAGAAAAAATGAAAAAAGTAATTGTTGCTATTACATTTACATAAAGTAGATCCACTCACCATGCGCTTCTTCAAGCTTCGCAGCCGTCACCCAAATCTGTCTATCAGTAGGTATATTCTCACGGGCCTTATTCAACACTTTCCTGGCGTTTTCATAAGTTTCCAGGCGAGCCAACGCGAGCCAAAGTTCTACACTTGTAGGGCAGCATTCTACGGCTCTCGAGAGTAAGATGCGGGCATCCTCTGGGTTTTCAAGCTCTACAGCGGCTTTCCATAAGCGAACAGAATTGGGTATGTGTTCTAGAGCCTTGCGGTAGACTCGGCGTTTTGCCTGTGAAGGGAAATTGAGTATATTGAACCTGTATATATTTATTTATTACCTGTTCCCGCGATGTTTCACCCACTGCTCGGCTCCTATTGGTCGTAGCGTGATGTTACATACCCTATAGCCTTCCTCGATAAATGGACTATCCGACACAAAGAGAATTTTCAATTCGGACCAGTAGTTCCAGAGATTAGCGCGTTCAAACAAACAAACTCTTCAGCTTTATAATATTAGTATAGATTATAATATTAGTATAGATTTATCCTTTATTTTAGGCAACGAAGGCCAGGCTGGTATCGCGCCAGCGTAAATGTTCAAATGACTATAAGACAGTATCTTTAGTGCAATACTGCAATTTAAGACATAATATTTATATAAGTCGGACTCGCGCACGAAAGTTTTCGTACTATCATACAATATTTAAACCCAAGTAATTTAAAAATTTACTTCACTTAAAAAAAAACCCGTTTCTTTCTTGTATCGAGGACCCCCTTTAATGTTTATCTTTGTACTAGCTTATGCCCGTGGCTTCGCCCGCGTGGTTGTCGGAAATTATCCCACGGTAACGTACGTAATACTTATCCGAATTTATTTGGGGTCGGCGAAACATGTCTTTTCTCATTTCTTCCATACTTCCCTATTAGTAGTCATCTCGGTAGTCACTCCCTTCAAACGAGATAAAAGGTATCCTATGTGTTAATTCAGGTTAGATTCTATCTCTGTCCTTAACTTCATAGTTTATATCAGAGGTCAAGTAAGCAAATTACCTTAGTTTCCTGCTCCAAGTCAGCCGCCTTCACCCATATCCTCACACTGTGCGGGAGGTTCCTAGCCGCATGTGCTATGACGGCTCTAGCCGTGTCGCTTGGCTGTAGACGGGCCGCCTCCAGCCAGAGCTCTTCGCTGCTTGGGTTTACTTCACAGCCTTTCATTATTAGGTTACGAGCTGATTGGACCTTACCTGAAAGTAGTAAAATGCGTGAAGTTTGTTAGTGTTCAAAAATAGTAGATTGTTTGCCTAGGTCGCAAACCACTATTTTAAAGGCGAGAGAGTTCAAGAGAGTCTTTGAATCTAGAGCATAGTGAGGATTCCAAAGTAGAATCCTGAGCGCAGCGAGGGCTTCAAAGTATGTCAATCGAGCTTAAAATAGTGTTGCTTCTGAGGTGGAAACTCTACTTTTATCGCCCACTATGAGAAAATAAGTAACTGCAATTTAGATACAATGTTTTATGCAGTAAATGCGCAATGGCAGTGAGCGATTACTCGCGGGGCGTGCGTATGATCCAAGTGAGAGTATCTCAGCGAGTACTCTTTTTGATATCTTTTGTCGCAGCGACTAGGGCCTACTCGCTGGCAGTGTGAACACTCAGGCCATCAAATATTAACATAATTTATGATTTATAATTATAATATAATTTAATCAAAATAACACAAACCTGTAACTTCCTCCAACCTCGCACTAGCAATCCAGGCCGGCGGATGATTAGGGTTAGTTTCTCTCACTGACTTCAGTAACAACCGAGCCTTCTTAATATCGTTGATATCACCGCCATACGTCGGTATCATGGATTGCAAGTCCGTCAGGTAGCCCTTAGGGTCTACAACTGTTTGTCCAGTCACTGAGTCGGATACTTGGGACAGTTTGACTGTCATTAGAGTGTTACGCGCCTGACCAATCTTTCTTAAATCCAAGTCACCTGTGAAAGAAAAAAAAATAGATTAACAGTGCCATACAGTGTAAAAATGAAGCTAACTGATGCACGCTTGTGATGGCGCCTGATGAGTCCATTTATATTGCCATCGACAAGCTAAGAAGAAGTGTAAAAATCCTGACAAAAACTTTGGCATTGAGTAGCATAGTCATCTTCATTATGATAATCAACGTCAGTGGAAATATACAAAATCCGAACCTAAACGGCCTTATAACAAAACAAGGTTTATCTTTAGATATTAAATAAATGGTTCAAACCATTTATTTAATATCGAACTATATTTCGACTACGTTAAAGTTCTATTTACAAAAACTGTCATCAAACCAGAGTTTAAATTGTCAATTTTGTATTAAGAACTTTAACATGCTTAGAATAAAAGTCAAAATACAATAACTATTTTGATCAAGCCGACAAATGTTTCCAATTGAAAATGAGCCTTATACTTTTGTAATAAAGTTGAAAAAGGAAAATCTATCAAAGAAATTTGACAGACTGGGGTAGCTTGAGGTGCTGGCCTCTGTACCTAACATAGGTATAAAACAAAACAGTAAACAGTCACATAAACTTACCAGAAGGTGTCAACATCCCTGGAGTCATAACCCCAGGCATCATAGAGGCAAGTCCAGATCCAGGGTCAATAGACGAAGAAGACTCTCCACCCAGGTTCCTGGAAAGCACACTGTCAGGCAGTGGTGTGAACTTCTCGGCCCGAGGGTTGCGCTGTTTCCTGTTTCGGGCATCACCAACTTCTGGTATTGCTGACCATTCATCTTCAGATACTGATTTTAATTCACGCTTTAAGTCTGAGAACTGTTGTTGGATTTTTGGCCTGAAAAAATTATGTAAGTAATATGTAAGTAGTAATCAGACTTTGATACCCATAGATAGACTATAAATTAGTGTTAGTTTGGATGCTGCTATTAAAACTCATTTATTATCTTTAGAGATCATTTTAAGGATTATTATAATCTTTATTATTTCATATTCAAATCTTGTAATTAAGTCATTGACTGCCACGCAGTAGACACAATAGAATGTATTGTTCGCAGTCACCGGTGACAGGCATGGCCTTTAACATGTTAAGGAGGATTTTTTTGAAAACTGAAATACACTTGAATGCTGTAATAATAGTTTTTTTTTATTAACTTACCTCTCCTGACGGTATCTCTCCAAGTCTTCTTTCAGGCGTTTCTCTCTGTACTCTTTCCTCTTCTCATCCATTCTCTTGTCAATTGATTCATATATGGCATCTGCTTCAGCATCATCTTTATCATATGGATCCTGAGAAGTATAGGTAAATAGATGATGGTAAAATTACTCAACCAAACCAAAACATAAATCAACAACCGTAACCGTAAATAATATAACTAATCAACCAAATCAATCTCCAGCCACTCTTAATCTTGAAACATTTTTATGCCAAATGTGAAAACACAAAAGCAATAGCAAAATTGGTTCATCCGTTTTTGACAAAATCGCAGACATACATACATAGGGTTGAATACAGAACCTATTTTTGGAAAGTTGGTTAAAAAAAAGTTGCATGTCCACATGAAAGTTAAGTCTATCAGAAATTAAATTGTATAATATGTTCATCACAGTAGTACAATTATTGTTGTCTTGAACGTACCATAATAAATAAAAAGAATGTAGAAAACAAACCTTAGAGAACAATGACCCACTGTATCCTGAGAATTCGTCATAATTGGAGTCATTCAAATCTTCATCATCATCTTCTTCCTCAGTTTTCTTCCGTTTAGCCGCCGGTGGGGCATGACGATCATCCCTAAAAGGCAAATTATATAGAACAACTTACAATGCAATCAACAAACTTCTAATTTTGAATTTCGTCAAAATATATCATTATTTGTAGTATTAATAAGTATTAAGAAGTCAAAGCACAATGTTATTATATTTAAAGTATTTCTAACTGTATTACAATTATTATGAATTAAAAAAAAAAATAACTTACGACACATCATTGGCATCTCTTGCAGGACCAATATCAGACCGTGTGGTGAAACCAGTGGCTCTGTTAACAAAATAAAATGATCAGTTACAGATCCTTATCCTACAAAACCGCATTAAATAGGTAAATAAACAATATCGTACCCTCGACCAACACCAGCAACATAACCTAAGGGTGCTGGGATTCCAAGGAAATGTTTTTTGTTTTTGTTTACAAACGCTTGCGGAGGCACAGACATGTTGGATTTATGCACACGCTGATCTTGAGCTGCTGAGCGTATTTCCTGAACAAGAATCAATTAATTAGACTAGATTTCTACTGGTTTTCGGATTTCTCTTAGCTACAATTTTTGACATATTTTTGTCAATAATTCTGAACCACAGATTATGTGGTACTTTCTGTGGACCAAGTTGACTTCACAGTCTATTTCAAGTGTTACCAGTCTCGCACTTAATGCATGGCCGTCGGTCTTCCGTCGGTTTATTAATTGGGTTAGATCTGCACTCTAAAGTATCTACCACACACTTAGAGCATTTAACCTAACCACGTATATCATATACATATACATGACACAAACTAGTAAACCGATTTTTTCCGAAAAGTCCACTAATCTTCCACACTATAAAATTAATAAGGTTTAAAAGTTTAGAGGTTATCTATGATTGTTGCATAGCAACCGTAAGTTGTATTTGAACGGAAAATAATCGGAAAGAATTCGGAAAATAATATTTTATATCATTTCGAATCCTATAAAGCAGGGTTATTGAGCTGCATTAATTACAACATAATAATTATGGCGCACAGTTTAATTGCAATGTCTCAGGAATTAGGATCGAATGATAACAGTATATCGACAAAAGAATTTTTGCTATTCGAAAAGAGTTGTGAAGCTTACAAGGACGATGATGAAGAAATTAAAATGATTTTTAATGAAATAAAGAAACTGTCTGCAGCTAACAAGGCGGAGAAGGTACTAAGTGAAGATATTGATGATGTAGATTTAATTCTGAAAAGGGCAGAAGATATTGCACATGAGACTGAAAATTTGTTAAAAAGTAGCCCTATTTCAACTGTTCTGAGTGCTAAGAGTCCAAATAAAAGTGAATGTAGTGCTATTCCTCAAATAAAAGTTACGAAACCTAGTGAGAATGAACGGGATGTGTTGCAGCATAAGGAATTCAGTAACCCTAAGGTAATTTATTTATTTTATTTCAATAAATTCTAAATAGAATAGATATTAGATTGTTAGTCATGCAAGTAGTGAAAACTGTTTCAAGAAAGCTTTCCGAAGTAGGGATAGAAACATTTTCATAATGTCTTATTATCAGGCTCTTCCTAAGAAATAATAAAAAGCAAGTGATTTTATAAGTATTTATTCTTAAAATTAATGCTGCTGAACAGCCTTACATTCTTGCATTAAGCCTTCTTTTTATTACATATAAAAAGTCTCAACTATAAATGAGACTATTCTACTTAAGTATCATTTGTACATTAATGAGTAGAAATGCTTTAAAACTTTTAAATAATAAATAATTTATGCATACTTAGTATGCAATTAAAGTTATTATATTTTGTTCACTTGGCTTGCTAAGGCCCTTAAACCAGCCATATTCTCCCTGGCCACAGGTTCAATTAATGAAGCTGGTAGGACGAAACCATAACGTCCTGTGTCACTTAGTTCAATTGTGTAGGTGTACTTGATGCCCAAAGACTTGGCCCAGTCATCAGAGCCGCCAGCAGCTGGGTAGAGGAGACCGCTTGATGATCCAACTTTGTATTCTGATCCTCCAGTCTTTTGGATTGCCTGTAAGAAAAAGAAAAATAGATTAACTTATAATCTTTTGAAAGTCATCCAGCAAAAAATTCTACTAAATTCATCTCTCTGATATAATTTCATAGTCTAGAAATGAATTTAGTTGAATTTTTCTGAACTGCATAGAATTATACTTTTGTCTGTGACTTTTACCAGTTACACCCCAACATCCAGTGTCTATTACAAATGGATGATTTTCAAACAGTGTAACTTGAATCATAACTCAGTACATTGGTATTCGACTTACCTGAGCCATCAGCTTGCCAACACTTTCAAGGTCCTTGTGGTCTGGTGGTAATGCATTATCGTAACCCCATGGGTACAGCAGGTACTGTCCATAACTATGGTATGTTAAGTAGGCAGAGAATTTAGTTGCTGTATTCTTGAAAAATTCCTGTCGAAAAAGTAAAATGTTAATAAGATAATGTGCATTAATTTGCATTTCCACTATGCATGTTCTATAAACCTTGGGGATGTTTGTCTATGGGAGGTCAAAGTGTCAGTAATTGGCCTTAAATAACGTTTATTAGCTTAGTATATCTAGGGCAATATTGTGATGCTAGAATGTAAAGGCAAGGTATTTTTATAGTGCTTTCCTGTTGTGTTTCCATGCATGGTTGGAAAAGTTCCAGTTCTATGGTGAAACAAATACATGAAAGGAACCCCGTGGGCACATCCACAGCGGACCTCGTTGCTGTCTAGCTCGTAAAGCTTGACAGTCGGCAGACAAGAGCTCTAAATAAATAACCCTACAATGGGCTTGTGATATGTAGGTAGTCTGGCATTTTGATATTGATCTTAATAATGGTCTGATCTGTTCGTAACGTTTTTTATGCTGACGGTATCTACAGAAAATCATCGAAGCAAGACTTGTTTGGAACGCCTTCGCGAAGAATGGCATCGGCATCACGGTTCTCAATGAGGTTCATCAATATTTAGAGAACTGGACAGTCTTTACAGATAAGAAACCACTTACAGAGATTGCTTTAGATTCTGGTTCTGAAAAGGGTCCGCTGCCGCGGTATATGTCACTGCAAGGATAGCTTGAAGCTCCTTTCCCTCCCCAACGGTATCTACAGACAGAAAATATTAAATCAGTTGGGTAGGCACCTAAAGATTTTATTCCAAAGTATGAGAAGCGCAGTTTTTCGGCGAGTGGTACGTCGTCAAAATTAAAAGGGTTGAACATTGCTAATTGGAGTCTTTGCAATTCGCGACTGTACCATACTTTACGAATTAGCTACAGATAAGTAACAGTAGCTAAATAGAACAACAGGACCTTGGATAGGTTTTTTGCACGCTGATTTTCGTGCCAAAGCAAAATGTTTCCTACCCCGCAAAACTTTCATTATAATTATCAACTTTCATTAAATTACTATAGTGCACTAGTTCCGAGTTGCCCTTGGCCTGCGTTCATAGTTAACCTTGGCGTTATCGTATCGATTCTGATCAACCACTCATTCAATTGTCTCAGGCTTATCGAAGTCCGCTACTGGATAAAGGCGTCTCCCACGTTGCGCCGCAACACTACCCGTTGATGTTCACTCCTACCGTGACCGTCCCGTCTGTTCTCACTACCTTTTATCGTCGATCTTTCTAGCTGGGCTTTTCTCTTCACACTTGCTTATTGGTCCAAACTTCGGGTCACGATTATGTTATATTATCATAAACTAGCGACTGCTCACACGACAAAAAATCGAGACATCCTTAATCCTTCAAATAAATTCTGTAAATTATGGTAAAAACCACATAAAAATCCGTTGCCCAGTTCCGAATTCCGGTCACGGTAACACAGACAGACATGAAAAGTGACTTATGTATTATATAAAAATAGATTACCCGAAGTTCCTGTTAAGATCCGCGCCGGTGCAAGTGCTGGGACCATATCCGTATTTCCTGTTCTTCCTCCATAGACGGTCCGACCTATGTGTGTACTCGTACCCGTCTGGATTTACTACTGGCAAGAAATACCTGCAAAATAGATTTTAACCATCAAGCCAACATTTTTGAAATTTCAGTCATAATAAGGGATATTAAGTAAAATGAAGAGGAAAATTCGTGGCTACATGATGTAATTTTTTTACCAATCAATATTCTTGATATCATCAGATTCAACATCAAAGTTTTCTGCGAACTGGTTGATGAAGTAAGAGACGACGGCCGGGCTGATCCACTCACGCGCATGGATGCCACCGTCAATAAAGACTGCCTTGTTGCCTTGTTTGCCGTCAGAAATACGTAAAACCTGGAAGATAGAACAAAAAAATACATATCAACTACACATTATTAAGTTGGTAGGTACTGGGGATTTCCGACACTCAAAAACCAAACATTCAATCGATTATCATATAGTGGTGATAAAGATAGATAGGTAAGGAAAGAGGTAGGAGTTTAGACGCGAAAAGTTTGGGTTTTTTACACAAAGACAAGCACCGCAAGTATTCAGCCACTTCTCCAGTCAAATCGTCAAAATGAACTATTGCCAATTCGTTCCCCTGTTGATACGGTTTGATGTGAAAAGTACTTACTGTAATAATGAATAATACCGCGAATTAGTATGATTGATAGTTCGTCATGCTAACAATAAGGTGATGTATGAAAAGTAAAACTTTCTCGCGAACCTTTGATTGTGGTTCAATCGTTGTGTTACGGAAAATTACGTTGAAAGAAACTTGAAATGATATAAGACTGACTGAGTAGTCAGTATTATAACGACTTAGATAAGATTTATATTATTTCTGAAAGACCGCTTTACCTTAAGTTCACGGTCTTCGTATGATTTTCCTATAGTGTTAACACTGACGGTAGCAGGATAAGTTTTCGCCAAGTAGTCCATAAATCCGTGAATATCTTCCAGTCTATGATACTGCTTCCATGTCATACGGTGACCTGAAATGAGATTCTGCATTAGAATGACTATAGAACATCATTTTACCGCACCGTTATCCATAATTTCGGTTTAACCCGCGTTTCTCCCAATGCGGAAAATGTTCTCTTGCTTAAGGATTAGTGACGAAAGGAACATTTCGACTGTTGCTGTTTTCAACTGTTAGCAATTTGAAAGAAAAAACTTAAGAATGTTAATGAACACAATCCAGATCCGTAAGGTTAGAGACACGTCATGTGAGAATTCAAAACCAATTGTATTAAAACAAATATAGTGCATAACAACAATGATTCGGTGCCGAACAACAACAACGAACCCCAATTTGCATTTGGCCAATACTCCATGGGAAGGTTGAGAGAATTGTACCCCATGTAGGCACTAATGAAACCTAGTCGGCGATGAGATTCCCTGTAACGCCAAAAATTGTAAGCTCTTGCTGGAACAAAATTACATCGACCCTTGGAATATTGTTAATCTATATTTAAAAGCTTATAGGTAATTCGTTGATTAAGTAAACGAACCTCGTCGGTCTTGTAGCTCCAATTCATTCTCATCTAACGGTGGGTTTTCTTCGTTGATTCTTTTTTGCAGGTCTTCTATCATAATGTAGTATGCAATGTCTTTCTTTTTTAAAGCAGCTGTTACGTTCTCCAGTGCTTTTGGCTTGACGAGGATGTCGATTGCTGAGTGATTGCCTCCCCATGATGCAATGACTGGAAAATTATTTGTTTTACTGATACATACCCAATCCTCAAAGCAATACCGAATTTAAAGCTTATTGTATCATATTTAAATAGTCAACTTACGTTTTTCAGAAGCCAGTTGGTTAATGAGGCGTAGAGCGCTATTTTTCTTCGTGGAGACTTTCCATACCTGGGCACCACTGTAGTCTATTCTCTCTACATCTTCTTCTAAGGTTATCTTAGGTTTATTGTCATCAAGGGCTTTTTCACCATCAGCTGCCACTTCAGTAGCCACTGAGTCTGATTTAGAATCAGTTTCATTTTGAGCTACTTGATGATATGGTTGTTTAACCGAGCTACGAGTAGGCCATTCTGAAACAAGTCATTACTCTGAGTAGGTCATTCATATCAGCGGTAATTACGATTACATCTGCATTTTTGTGTCTTAAGTGATTTACAATCGTGACTTATTATGATTCATCAATTTGATTCGAACGATTACATTAATGTCGTTTTTTGCTGTCCATGCACACATTTTACATATATATATAATTGTGTGTTTAGATGGACAGATTACGTACGCTTTGTTTAATTCATGGCCTTATTTTTCACAGCAATATAACTCTGTGTGAGCATTGTTTTAAAACAATATGACAAATATATTAAACACACAGTACCTAATGGATTACATTTATACTGGCAAGGTCAATTTGAGCTTTTATATTTGTAGCAGCAACAACAACAGTCCCCCTAAATCAATATTTTGTGCAGGAACTGCAGGTCATCGTTAATAAAAAATACAACAAACACAAAGAAAATATTAAACAGTTTTCCTCTTACAATGAGCATGCATTAAGAATACATTAAATAAAAGAAATACGATCAACTTTTATTCATGTGCGTACATAAAAGTTAATGAGCGATTTCTACATTGATTTACTGCGGATACGAATACGCGTTCACATTCACACATTATGTGTTAAGTTTTGAAGTATCGATAGCGACACAGAGCGAATTGATAATAGAATAGATTAAAATGCAAGGCTCGTATCTCCCGTGACATGTTTTAATGACTTTCTCTGGCCACGGCATGTTTTCCATTCGCGTCTGGCCGGTCTAACTTGGCCAATATCTTTGCCGGTCTAACGGTGCTGTAGTCGAACTTGAACTGAACTTGCCGGTCGTCCAAGGGTTTCCGCGACTTTCGATATTTGATTTTGATCACGCATTTCGAAGGCGACATCGCGTTCGGAATTGAGATGAACTTTAGAGAATAATAAACATCGAACTGATTTAATTTGTACTAGCTTCCGCCCGCGGCTTCGCCCGCATAATATGTCGACAAATTATACATATAAACCTTCCTCTTGAATCACTCTACCTATTACAAAAAACCGCATCAAAATAAGCATACAGACAAACAGACAAAAATAGCGACTTTGTTTTATACTATGTAGTGATACAATGGTTTCTTACGTTTTTGAACTTTTTAAATAGGTATTAGGAAAAATACGAGGAGGCCAATTCGTATCAGGCGCCCCGAAATATTAAATGTTTGTCACGAGTGAACCTAATAAAAGCGAAATAAATTTTTACCATTAGCCTAAATACAATCCTAACCAAACAAAAGCAATTAATAATAGCACTCATTCTGCAACGCACCGTTGAAATATTTTAAAGAAAGTGACAAATATCTTTGAAATTCTAGTTTTTTGAATTGATATCCACTCATCAATTAAAATACCTTGATAAATTGCTTTAAAAAATAATATACCATTTCATACCTTGTCCTGGCTGTAATTGATTGACGAACGGCGTACATAAAACCGAGGAAGTGATGTACAGGAACACGACTGTCTTTGTCAAGGACCCCATGGCTACTGGCGGTGCGGGCGCTCTGCCGCAGGTGATCACACTGATGCGTTTGCGCACATCGATTGCCTCTTTTAAGCTCCGATAAACAAGCTGTCGGTATTGATAGCTCGGGATACGAAATTAACTTAATAAGATTTAATGACATCGACGGTGTTAATGGAATTGTGAAGACCTAGATTTTGTGTGGAAATTGAGTTGAAACAATTAGTTTTTATGCTTATTATACAATGGCTTGTGAAATATATGTTATTGGTCTCAAAGTTTAACGTCTTTGTTTTTATTTGTGATATAGAGATCTCTGGAAAATATTTTTGAAAGTTGCAGTTGCAAATTATTCTAACTCATTACAGAATTAAGTTATCAGAGCATCGACATCGCTGTCGATGCAGTCTACGCAGAATCTTCTCAACTTAATTATGTTATCTCTACATAGCCTCATAAAATGAGAACTTGAAGGGTTTTCCCTTTTATGTCCAAAAGCTTTTACATTTATTTTTAAACAAATGTAATTATAAATATTAAGCACCCATTAGATTCGGATCAGTGTTTGCAAAAGGCATCATCGCCTATAGCTATAGTATTCGTTTGGAACCAGACTGACAACTTTTCTCTCGACCTGCGCGGGCGCCATGCCCGGTCGTTGCCACCAAGTTGCAGTTATTTAACTTTGATGACAAACTTTGTTTACTGTAAACACGTTTTAACGATTTATTTATCTAATGTTCTTTTCACGGTTTATGACCGTTTCGGAGCTTGGTTTATCTTGACGAGCCCGTCACTTAGACTCGAGTATCTACTTGGTATCTAGTACATACTGTTTTTAATACAAAGTTGAAATGCTATACGATTTCAAGTCTTCAAAAAGGCGTATTAAAGGCATCACGATTTAAAAATATATCGATATTAATAAATTATCGATTAAATATATAATATCGATTTTAAAATAGCATAACGAAGAAAGCTGAGAAATTATGTACTTGTATTTGTAATAATCTTAAAATGTGTTTCTAGGCTAACCAGTATGCTAAACAAAATGCTAAGGAAAACACTGAAATACGTCGTAAGCCAAAGTTAAGGCCTTTCTCCGCCGGAGTCGTCGATTCAAAGAAACGAGAAACACATAAGGTTGTGAAGTCAGTAACTAATTCACCAAAAAAAACACTACAAAATAATAATTGTAGACACGAAAACTTGATAGAAGAATTAAAAGACACAACAGAAAGAGCAAAAGGTTTGGAATTGACTAACGTTAAATTAAACGAAGATAATAAAGCTTTAAGAAAGAAATTAAGCCAAGTCTCCGAAGAGAAACATATGGTTGATTTAAAATTGGCCGAATGCGAAAAGTTTGTAGGTAGACTAAGTAAAGAATATGAGCATAAGCATACAGAATTAAAGTCTGTTACGGAAAATGAAAATAAAATACTTGCAGAACTACAAAAGGAACGGAATGACAGGAAAAATTTGACTATACAACATGAGAAGGATTTAGTTGTTATACATGATTTGCAAAGACAAGTGAAAGAAATGGAGATGATATTAAGGAGGAAGCATCCAGATTCTGTATCTGCTTTAATAGGTGAGTATTTATATGAACCCTCTGATGCACATAATTTTAACTTCATTTTATTTTATGTAATTGATGATTAATTCAACACTGAAACGTTTTCAGTGGCTTCAAAATCGTCAACAGTGGAAGACAATAAGAAAAAGCTTTTGGAGGAACGTATTTCTAGACTGGAGCAAGAGCTTAAAGACAAAGAAGACCACTTTCAAGGAATATTACTGACGCTGCAAGAAAAGTTTGGCGACATGAAACAGAAGTACGAAAGTCACATAATAGACGTAGAGAGACAGTTGATGGATGACCGGAAGGTGAACACAGAATTGAAACACAAGTTGAATGGAGCGCATAGATCTGATGCAGCTACTCAAACAATACCAAAGAATAAACATACGATATCGACACAAACATTCATAAAACCAGACAGAGCGTCGTCAGCTGTCAGTCGATTGACACAAAACTCTGCCTTATTTTTGAATAGGCTGAAAGAGGACAGTTACTTAGTAGCTACCATAAAAGGTTTACAATCTGAGCTGACTGTCAAACAACGTACTATTGCCAAGATCAACAGAGAAACTGAGGAGCTAAGGAAAAACTTGCGCAATCTACAAAAGGAAAAAGAAGGTACGTAAACCGATGTGTTCTTTCCTACTAACAATTGATATTCTGTGTTGAGTTTCAGATTTTTTTCATTTTTATATGTCATTCGTTTAGTTACTAAACTTAAACATAGTTAAGCAAAAATTAATGAAATATCATAACATAATTTATTAAGTACTTATTTAGAGATGTCAACAAGAAAAAAATCGAAGAGGTATTTAAAATTAAGAACAATAATAATGAAATACAAAAAGAGGTTGTATACCATCTTGTGGGCTCTAACTGTTGTTGATAAACAAAGGACATAAAAATTCCATTTCACTTTTACATTTCGTGGAACCTATTTGGTTTAATTTACATACAATAAATTACTAACTCTTCAACTGTGTTGTTTACGTGTGCTTTTCACATGACATCATTGGCATATAAAGCATTAGCAGTAGGTATCAAAATTTGTGAAACGGTACTTGTATGTGAACAGTGATGACATTGTTTGGAAGTTTGGCAAAAAATAAGTTGGATACTCAATAGGTTTATTGCATTCCACGATGTGAACTTAGGTGGTAGGTACGTAAGAATATACATAGATTCGTTTTAGAGCATTGTGGGCCCTATCGGGCAACGGATGCAACGTAGACTGATCCAAATGTATTTGTGTAAAAATTAACTTAAAACCATAACTTTGACTCACCTTGCTTTCCAATTAGTGACTAATTTATTTATTCGCTAGTGTTGCTAATTTTGAATCCACATAAGAAGACGCATGCTAGAACAAAGTCCACAGAGAATATATTGGCAAGGATGAACACGGAAATGGAAGCCGAGCTAGCGGAAATAAGGAAACAAAAGGAAGTGTTAATGCAAGAACGGAACACGTTACTCGATTCACTCAAGCGCACGAACGAGGAATTCATATTGCTGAAGAAAAAGAGGATTCAAGATGTGAGTAACAGTTGAGACTAAGAAATATACACTGTGTTAGGTTAAACGAGGGACACACTTTCAGGTTGTATAGTACTCATGGAAATCAAAAACTTTGTCTATGGGACCAATTCTGAAATATGAAAAAAAAAATCTGCTGTTCCATACATTTTGACGAATTATGCGAACATAAATGTACTGAACAGCTGATTTTTTTTTCACGATTTCAGGTATAGATCCATAGTCACAGTTGTTCATTTTCATGAGTATTAACCCCTGAAAGTATGTCCCTCGTTTAACCTAACACACTGTATATTTCAGTGTGAAAATCATCAACTTCTCAGTTCCTTAAGTAGTGAAAAGTACGCAAATGGAATCAGCAATATTTACAAGGGCATTTTTCGTATTAGGCTTTTTTTTTGGTGATATATTTTTATAGATCTAATCAGTTCCATAAAAATATTGTCAACGCGTGGCAACAGCCAATAAATTAAATTCGGTTTTGTATGTTAAGTCCATTCCAATCATTTTCTTAAAACATATTTAATAAAACTGGGTTTTGTAACCCATCGCCCATCGCTACTGGTCTTTAAAATGTATGAAACGTTTATTTTTTCTCTAGATAGTAATTTAAATGCTTGTGACTTGTGAGTTTGCGACTGATTGCTTAGTCAGCCGTAAAATTAAGCTGGTGCAAGACCCAACACTAGGAGTGATGACAGGCGAGATTAGTTTTGCGTCAACGAAAATCATAGACAGATAGCAGAACGGTTTGATGGACAGTAGGTTGGTAGTTAGGTTTCGCATTAATAGAGAAATTAAACAAATTTTTCTTTTAAGCTGGGTTTTGCCTGCTTTACACTGTGCAATTGAATCACCTGTGGCTATTTACCACGAAACAATAATAAAAGTTGCACCGTCTGAACGTGTTTAGGCGATGCAAGTTATTGGTTCGTTCAAATTTTACTATACGTGTGCCATGAGCGACAAAACTTGTCTGGCGTCAACTGGGTTTTAACCGAGACTCCTCCGTGCTTCGGAAAGCACGTTAAGCCGTTGGTCCCGGCTGTCATATGTGCATTTTTGACAGTGGTAACGGGTCGTCATAAGGGCTTGTACATAAAACTGCGATGCGATGCGATGCGAATTCGCAAATCACAAGATTACCTTTTTTATTAAGCGTCGAGCTTGCAGAATTTTACGATGCGACGTCGCATCGCCGTTTTGTGTACGAGCCCTAAGCCCGAAAAGCCAGTCTTACCAAGGGGTATCGTATTGCCCAGTTACTGGGTTGTGGAGGTCAGATAGACAGTCGCTCCATGTAAAATACTGGTATTCAGCTGCATCCGGTTAGACTGGAAGCCGATCCCAATATAGTTAGGAAAAGGTTAGGCAGATGATGAACTGGGCTTTATTCTTTGAATATGTTCTTTCTTATTAGCTAAAGTACCTTACTCAATACTTTCTTGGGTTGAACACGAGTTTCATGATCATGAGTTTGAAGACTGAACGGATAGGGCAAATGCCTACTTTCGATACAATTTTTATAATAGTTTATCCATTATTATAAAAATACAAAAGTGAAATGTTCATATTATGAAATCCGGACGCTTTGCTCGTTATAAATGGTATGTAGGTATACTCGCGTATTTTAACAATATAATGCCATGTTAACACAATGAACGTGGAACTAGAATAAAATTTTCTCCGCATTATTTCTGCTCGGTCGGTCAGTGCGTAACCAGAGGGCATTAATATAATGACACATGTAAAAAATTAAATATAGGTTCAATTTCATTCCTAAAAAAAAAATGATGTTCTGTGAAAAACTGTAGAACAAAAATTGTATACTGTGCTTTAAGGTGCGAGTAGAAGGACCAAGTTGGTCTTTTTGTTTCTATTCCAATTTGTAACTCGTATGTAGGTATGGTGACTCAGAAATTAGGAAGCTGTGTTCAAAGAAAATTATGAACTTACGTAGGTATATGGTATCATATGACGAGTCTCTGTCAAGAGTGGGACCGTAAACAAAGATATCCGCTTTAAAATTAGGCGTTCAATTACCTCGTTGAAGCTAAAACAATTCTTTTACGTCGTAGGTTTGTCCAATTTTTTTTCCTGTTGACAGCGATGCGATCGTCCAATGACTAAAATAAGTACCTAGCGAGACTTAATGTATCTTTTTTCTTCAGCTCCATACTCTCCAACTGGCACACGAGAAGGAGCTCATGCAGATGAACATGCAAGTCTACCCGCTGCAGGAGGAGATCAAGCTCCTCAACAGGACGGTGGAAATCCTTCAGGAGCGCGTGCGAACTGCGGACGACAAGCTAGTGAGGTACCAGGCTGCCATGAAGGACGATGTGCTTGCTGGAGGTGACAATAATTGTACTAAGAACAAAAGGGAACGTTAAGTCAGTTACGGCTCACGAATACCGCTGTTTCTAGCATAGCAAAGTTAACGGGGCGCGTACCTTCATTTGTTGCGGTTGATCCGTAATTAAAGAAAACTGGGTTATTTTCATGCCTTTTTCACAAATTATATTAAAGTTCGTGCAGTTTAAAGCAACGCGCACTTTTTACCAAGTTTATTGAATGAAATTAGTGCAGGAAATTTTTAGATTAGTTAATTTATGTCCGGCACAAAAGTCAATTGTCACAAATTAGGAAATTTTATACTTGTTGTACTATTGTATTAAATTTATTTTATTCACATAATATTTACATACCTAAAAATACTTAAAATATGAATAATGATTATGGACAAGTATATAAAACGGGAGGGAAAATCAAAGGGCATCAAGAAAATTCGTCCACATCACTGTCAACAGGAAAAGTTCCCACCGCAATACTATTGTACTGTAGGGTTATTTTGGCTTTTTTCAAATAACTAAAATATTATTTACCTAAACCAAACTGGTTAAAGAAAGAGTGAGATAGCAAGCATAAGTAACGTTTATATTTTTAATCTGCGTGCAAGATCGGTCGATCGTCTAAAACGTTGGCCGTTTTCATCTGAATTGGTCATGCAATCGACGCAGGCGCAACGGTTACCTGATGACAGTTTATGAAGACGCTTTCAAGTGTAAATTTTGCCGTGGTCAAGTCGATGACCGGATCGGAGTAGGAACGTGTTGATGAAGGTAAATTGTTGGGAATTAAGTTTCAGAAAAATTATTTTTTTTTGCGGTTGAAATCATACTTCTAACTAGAATAACTCGTGGAAGAAAAAGGTTCATGTGAGAGTATTTTTTTGGTTGAAATGACTAAATTGATTTTCGCTATAGTCCTAAGCTATAGCGAAAATCAATTTGGTGATTTGAATTACAACATCCAAAATGTGTACAGTACTCCCAAATTAATAATGCACATGCAGATCTTCGCTAATTGTCGTATTCCCGGAAACACCCGAATCATTGAATCGTTCGAGTCCTTAACAATGCACTTGCATTTTGCACCTTGTTCGAAAGAAATAGGAGTCAATATCATGTGTACACAATCGAAAACAATTCGGGCGGTCGGCGGCGGTCGGCGGTCAGTCAAAGGTCCGTCAGTCGTCTTGTTATATTGGTGGTGACTGCACGTGTTCTCTTTGTCTGGAATTATATAGAGCTGCTATTACACACCCTTCTTGGTTTTGTTTTCAAAGGTGAATTTAATTTCAACTTTAATTATCTTATTCAAATTTAAATAGTTAATTTTGTAAAATATTTAAATATACTAATATTTTTCACGTTTTTTTCAATATTAAAAAATTAAAAATACCTACTAGAAAAAACATATTAAAAATCAGATTTAGGCTTATATGAATTATAGCTCGCTATTTACTTACATGGAATTATTGAATCAAATTTCGTTACTGATAAATCAATATTTATCTCTTTTAGGACAAAACACATAATCTTACTAAATTATGCATGAAGAAAATGCACTTAACCACTCTATATACATATCGTCTTCCGACGCTCGGGGAATACGACCGTTGCCGAACAGTGGCGAAGATTTCTATGCGCATTATCACTTTTGGAGACCTGTACCCGTTTTTATGATAGAAGCAAGTTGTATTTTTTTTAAGAAATAGAGTTAGAAAATTTTTAGACAAACCGTTGTGCCTTGTCTGTCTTTTTTCTCATACAATGTTCTTAAAATATGGTTCTCTTAGTTTTATTTACAAACTTGTGAATAATGTATTTATTGACAAAATCGTGGTAAATAAATGCGGGAAATACCGTATGTACCTTTTGACCTGTAGACGGTTTAGATCGATGAGCGTCAACGCTGGCTGTCGCTGAAAGGGCTCTAATTTGCATATGGTCGCAGCAATATGCTGAGCGATGACCGCATATTTTTCCGCTAACCTGTTCTTTTGTTTTTTCCTGTCTTTGTTTTAAAGCTCTCGAGAAACGAAAATTCCATCTGATCTGTATACTTAGTTTATTAGCAAATAAATCATTTCTCTTTCTATTTCGACGACCAAGCGTTATCGACCAACGCCTGTAAATTACATCAAATTCTTTAATAAAACATTTGTATATAAATGCAGCGGTGTAAAGCAAGAAGTATCGAGAGTGCACTCAAGGTTCAATTTCTTGCATGGAAACCTATAAGAAGATGCGCAATAAATAATAATTTATTTTTTCTATTAAAATAAAACAGAAGAAACTAAGTGAAGCACTGCGCTAAAGTACTCTTATTATAAAGTGAGTCATCGGGCCTAAATGTCTAAAGCAATAAGAATGTGCAACGCCTTGTCTTATCGATAAGCTCCATAAGCGCGAGTGAGACAGACTAATAACAATGATTTAGGGCCTGACGACTCAGTTCTTAACGCGGAGACTATATTATTTTAAAACACCTGTGTTTCAGGAACCAGTTTCTTCTCCCAATTATCAGGTCCATAGATTCAATTTAATTTATGATAAACTCTTTTATCATAAAATCCAGAACCTGATTAAATGTTAAACATGTGTTAAAAATAATATTGTGACCGCGTTACGAACTGAGTGACTAATAGCTGTCCTTTACAATGCTATCAATACTACCTTAGGTACTCGCCAATTTTTTAGGAAGAAATGTACCTCCTACATATAGGAGCAAGGAAGAAATCGTGCACGCTACTTCATGGCAAGTTTGAGGAAATTTTGGTCAACCTATATTCAAGAGAAATAGGGAACTGACCAAAATAAATCTTTTAAATTAAATCTAAAATTATGAAAAAAAATGTGAACCATGCAACAACAATGTCACAAAAAAGACATGATAGTAATAAAAATTATTCAGAAATATGTTGATTACTATTATAAATAATTATTTCTTTGAAACAATGTCAAGTACGTTATACGTAGTTATTACACTGGGACCATATTATTAGTTATAAGGAATTTAGCTTCGAGTGCCTAGAGAAGTGTCTACTTAAGATTATTGTGATCGCCGGTTGTTAACTAGCAGAATTAGATAACGCACAATAGCATAATTTTACTATTGTACAGTCGGCCGCACGCCAGTCGTTATTAAACAGTGTAAGATAGCTTCCTATTTTACCGATATCGTACTACGGTCAGCTCGACGACATGTTACCACTGAGGTGCGGTCGACTGTACCTATTATTACAAAGTATACACGAAACTGAAAGGTTCCTAAGTATAAAAAAAATATTCTAGTCATATTTTCGTGAGTGTTTATAATGCTTTTAACCCACCGATACAGCGAGTCATAACTGTGGTGCCTTCGTAATTGTAAAATTAATAAATAAGTATATTTGTGTAAAACTGTGTTTTATTTAAACAGTTCCTCTTTTTTATTAAATTTGTTACTCTTTTTTGTTAAGGTTGATGTTCCAGGGTAGCCCGCGAAATTCAAATTTTCTTAAGTTTTTTGCAATTTGCAGGCCAGTGATAGGTTGTATGTTGATGAACATTTGATTCGCGGCTGTAAGACGTATGTAGTTACAGAATTATAATCATCAAAATCATTAAAGGTCATAGCCCACTTTTACGACTCTGCTCCCACCCGGCAAAAAGAATATAATTCAAATATAAGCGTTAAATGTTGCTCTTTAGATATATTTTACATTGGCATCATAAATTAGCAGACAGCTCGCTGTCAGCGAGCTTACCGCCGTCAGACTGCTTGGTAGTTGACGCCTCGCTGGCCGCACGTTGTAGACGAGCGGTCGGCGCGGTGACCGCGTGCTCACTGCTAGCAGTCGCCGCACGATTATGAACAAAGAAAAAGATAGAAGATATCCCTATCTGTATGATGCCAGTGCCGTCTGCTAGCTGTCGCCGCGAGGACTGCTGGGTGCCTGATAGCTGTCGCCGCGTGAACTGCGAGCAGTCGTCTTAGTTTAGGGCGGTGTTGGGTGGGAGCAGTGTTGGAGCAGAGTCGTTTAAGTGTGCTATGACCTTAATACAACCCTCCGAGCTCATAAAGGTGTAAAAATGACTTTTTACAAGGTCAAAGTCATTCCGGAATTTGAATTTCGCGGGCTGGTTGGAGGATTCACCTTAAATCCGTTTCAACAGTTACTCTTTTCTGTTAAATCCGTTTCACCAGTTACTGTTTTTTGTTAAATCCGTTTCACCAGTTAAGTACTCTTTTTTGTTAAATCCGTTTCAACAGTTACTCTTTTTTGTTAAATCCGTTTCACCAGTTACTCTTTTTTGTTAAATCCGTTTCAACAGTTACTCTTTTTTGTTAAATCCGTTTCACCAGTTACTCTTTTTTTATGTCGGTCTTGCCATCCTAATTCCTCTCATCTAAAATTTTCATTGACATGAAAATTTAAAGTTAAGTTTAAGAGCCTATACTTCATTTATCTGAATATATATCTAGAATAGGTAAAAATACATAGCCGGTGTTTCTATTTGAAAATAAGCCGTCAATAAAAAAAGTTTTAAATGTACCTAAGCATGCAATACCGACATTTCACTAGTTTGCATCTTAAGTGCAGTTTCTCTTTAGGCTTAATTAGATTAGCAGGCAGACACAGGTTTTCTATCGTGAGATAAACCGAAGTAAACTACATACCTACTGATACATAAAACCAAAAACATTATTGTAAAATGAAATGAAGAACGAACGCCAAAAATGACCAAGATTAGTCAGATGAGGCTCTATTTCGAGTCAATAATTATAAAAATAAATAATATAGTTATGTAATTTAAAAAAATACTCAATAATTACATTACATTTTAATATTTATTAAATTATTAATTGATTGGATGGAATGTTTTGCTAATTAAAATCTAAAACCATGTCGTTTGGGTATCATTTCTTTTTTTTTGCTTCCTAACACCGTTGACATATTTCGCTAGAGCACGAACAGCAGCAAACAATTCCTTGCCAGTATCTTCTATTTCCTCTGGAGGTGCTAGAAACCCTAGTTTTCCCTTGTCTTTAATCTCGATAACATAGGAATGCGCCACGCCTTCCGAGTATGCCCAGTCTAGGAAAGTCCCCGTTGCTGGGTAGATTTTGTGATAAGTAGCTCCGTATGTGTAGTTCTCATTGGTCGCTTTCGATATGGACTAGAAAGAATAACGAGATATTTAAAATAAATGCTGAAATCCACGGGAAATACTTAACAGACAACGGGTAAAATATTTAATATCAAGATCACTGCTTTCCGTGAGGAAACAAGCATGTCTGAGAGTTTTTTTATCAACAGCATGTGAAGCTAAGTCATAGGCCCATGGGCAGCATAAAATCTCTGACACCAGTTTGGTCACTAACCACACGAAAAGAAGAAGAAGACTGCTTTCCGAGCCATCATTACTGAAACCTGTCTTGGTGCCACGGAAAGCTCGTTTTTAGTCAGTCCTGGCTATCATGCGCAGATCTTCGATAGTCCTTACAAGTAGTCCCTACAGTCTTCCCAAAGGATTTCGTGTTAACACAGTAAGGTTTTGGAGTTCAGATTGGCAATCGCTCCACGGAATAATATTGCAGCTGATGTAGGTATTATACTGGTATTCATTCAGCTGCATCCAGACAAGAAGCGGACCCGAACATAGTCGGAAAAGATTTTAAGAAAAGATATGGTTGAGTTACGGCCTTTCCCAAAGCACCCACTTTGGGAAAGGCCGTAACACCCCCTTGTGGGCGCTACAGGCTTAAAGGGGGGCAGTAAGAGACCCAGAAAAAAAATGGGGGCGTTGTGTAGGTAGAGGCTTAGGGAGCGATTATTTTGTAATTTAATCTAGATAGTGGTTTTTAAGTAGGTGAAAAAATGGGGGCGCTAAAAAATAATTTATTCTTATAGTTTGGAAACTCCTGGGCTAGGCAGATGATAATAATTGGTGTTTACTCACGCTGCGCATTATCTCAGCCACCTTCATGTGCGCATTAAAGTGTTGTGTGGCAATTCTCCGCGCGCTCCAAGGGAACAGAATCAGTTTGCCGTACGAATGTAAATCCATCATGGCGACGGGTTTTCGCTTCAACGACGATACTAGTTCCTGCAATACATTGTATTGGATATACCTCGTGTTGAAGTTGAAGGATTGGGAAGAAAGTAACTTTTATGTGAAGGTATACGAACAGCCTTGTCCATAAAATCATCAATTATAAAACACTAGCTTCCGCCCGCGGCTTCGCCCGCAAAATATATCGACCAATTATAGGTACACTTAAACCTTCCTCTTGAATCACTCTAGGTATCTATTAAAAAAAACCGAATCAAAATCCTTTGCGTAGTTTTAAAGATTTAAGCATACATAGAGATATAGGGCAGAGACTTTGTTTTATACTATGTATCTGACATCCTCCATCCGCACATAGCCCACGTGGTGTATTATGGCTCACTCTTTCTCACAGAGTCATAATCATGTTAAGTCGGGGTTGGCCGTGGATGGGTGACCATCTTTACATACCGAGACTCCTCCGTACCTCGGAAAGCACGTTAAACCGTTGGTCCCGGCTGTCATTTCAGTCGTTACGGTTCGTCAGAAGTCCGAAAATCTGACAGCCAATCTTACCCACTGGTATCGTATTACCCAGTTACTGGATTGTGGATGTCAGATAGGCAGTCGCTCCATGTAAAATACTGGTATTCAGTTGCATCCGGTTAGACTGGAAGCCGACCTCAAGGACGTTGGGAAAGGGCTAGGCAGATGATGATTTCTCACAGAGAAAAGGCCGATTATTTTAGGTAGATGGTACCAACCTCCTCTACTTTTTACGGGCTATTTTAATTCTAACTTACGCGTAACGCTCTCGTTTCCGCTTCAGAAAAAGCATGAGGTCCTGAATAAGTCATTTTGCATTGATTGTGTTCTGTAATGCCGGCGATACCCCAGTTTGAGCTGTAAATAGATTTTTACCTACCAATAAGTTTTGTTAGATTACCTACTTTGGAAGTTAGCTCATTAGGTCCTACTGGTATCACTTTTGGCACTAGGTAATTATAATAAAATTCTAAGGATTCTATCTATAGTGAAAGCTACAGGGTCGAAATTCAAATTTTCTTACGTTCCTGTAGTAAAAATTGACCTTGTCTTTTTCGACACGCAAGAGAGGTGGACTATACGGATATCAGTAATCTGCATACTGCAAGTAATTATTTTAATCCGGGTGCCTACTAAAGAACCTGTTCCGAAGTGTATAACAACTAGGTGTTAGATCGTCACTTACTTGAAATTCCTGTTTATATCGACTCCCTTGCAGCGCGCGAAGCTCCTTCGATTCTTTCGCCACAGCCGGTCTACCGTGTGCGTGTACACGTACCCATCTGGGTTCCATACTGGAATTATTAACCTGTAACCAAAATGTGTATTAAAAGTGATGCCGTAACCCCTTGAGAGTAGGTGTAAGACTGGGATAAACCTGACTGCTTCGTTGATGTCGTACTTGTAGATATTATGAAATTTTAACAGTCTAATTGACTAGCAGTAAGTGTTAAGGCTCTCGCAGACAAGCGTCACGCGACCCTGGTGGAACAACTCTTTAGTCCTTTCGGGGAATTAACGTAAAAAGAAGCCTGGGCTATTGATAGTCCAGGGTGGCTGTCCTAAGCGGGATTGTCCGAAAGGGTTGCCGCTACCTCGGAACATAAAGGGCTAAGGAAGGAACATGGATGAGTTTTAGTCAGTAAAAGTCTGACACTCCCTTCCGCTCCACCCAGAGCGGGTGAAGTCATTGGATGATATCCCACCCTCAAAAAAAAAGCTAAAGGAACTACCGAGGCTGGGTAGTTCCTTTAGCAGTTCTTTGTGATTGAATTTATATCAGGGTGGAATGCCAGATGTGGAAGGGAAGGTGGAAGATTGGTAGAAATACTAGGAATCTAACCGACTTACCAATTTTTGTTTTTGATATAATCGCGCTGTGTATCAAACTTGGTGATAATATTATTTATAACGTACAGGGCAGATGTTACTGAGACCCATTCCCGAGCATGTGACCCTCCGGTTATCAATATTATTTTGTTTTTGGGGTTGCCATTTGTTATGTTGATCATCTAGAAAAATAACCTTAGTACTTAGTGTCTTGTAGAGATAGACCTTGCTTTTTCATGTGTACCTATCTGTTTTTGTTTTTGCAACAAATGCATAAACCTTGACTTACCTATAAGTTATCGTTTGTAACTAGTCTATAAAGTGAAAGCCCGCATTTAGATACCCACTTGACGATAACTTTTCCTTCTTTTATTTGAGAGTACCTACCTATTGCATTAGCCTACTAGTTACCTACAAACTGGGTGCATCGTCTTCACATATAATTCGTGTATACAAAACATTGTTAAACAGTAACGGTGGAGTTTCTTGCCTATTCTTCTCCATAGGTACTCCATCTTTTGGAAGGGGCGACTAAAATCAATTCTACTTCTTCATTTTGACTTTCAAAAGTGCGTTTTTTGTGCCTGTTTGCAATAAATGATTTGACTTTGATTATAGTCGAATGAGATAGACTTGACGAAACGCTGTGCAGTATACGTTCCATTCGGGCGCGAGGCGTGTGAACTTCACGAACATTGATGCAGCGTGCAGCGTCCGTGACTCCGTCTCCCGTACGAGTCTTGGTCCCTACAAATTGATCAGACAAGGACGCGGCTCGCGGCCTAGTTTAAACCATCCCTAAGGCGTTCGGTCCTCGTGTTAACGTCTGTCTGCCTGTAGGAAGGAAGGACATCAAGCCAGTAGGATTACTAACGTAGCCTCTCAGGTTAGGTTAGGGTACCTATTATCTTAACCCATACACTTCCATGAACTCAGCTGTTTGTTTTCTGTTCTAACTCACAGTGCCTCGCATACACAACCAATCAAACAATCTGCCAAGCCTTTTCCCAACTATGTTGGGGTCGGCTTCCAGTCTAACCGGATGCAGCTGAATACCAGTATTTTACATGGAGCGACTGCCTATCTGACCTCCACAACCCAGTCAGTAACTGGGTAATACGATACCCCTTGGTAAAACTGGCTGTCAGATTTTCAGGCTTGCCTCGTACACACATACCTACGTGCTCAATACATTTAAGCCAGTGCCTTCTACACAAATATGTGTTTATTGTCCATATATTTAAATTTATTTACAAATAGCAAAATGAAAAGTTTGAAAATCCACTAACCTTTATTGTTCTATTCTCGGCAGTGTATCCAATGGTTTGTACTCTACATATTGAGGAATATTCTTCCGCCAAGAAATTGTAATACTCTTCAATAATATTTATAGTAGGGAACTTGTTCCAGTTTAGGCGGTGACCTGCTTTTTGTTAAATTTGAAGTTTTAACTTGAGTTGTGTGATGCTTAATGGAGTACTTAGGAAGGTAGTACTGACATCGGGATTACCAAAATTATTACCTTGATAAGTAGTTAATTCAAATTGACAGCATACAATACCAACATCAGGATTTTCGCCTATCTACACACGATTGTGCTACTTTTTTTCGTCGGTAGGTAGGTACTTAATATGTAGATTCTTATTTAGAATAGATGAAATAGAGTAGGAGTTGTCTGAACAGCTGAAATTGCAAATCAAATCATTTATTGATTTGCAAATAATGGGTAAATTATTGGTACACAGATGTTGTAATAGAAGTAAGCTCTCAATGTTCTGCCGTCACTTGGGCATACAAAACATAATCAATTATGATATCATGATATGTTTTTACACCCTGTATAATTAGGTAGTCATACGAACCGACTCTAAGCGATGTCTCCGTCCACAGCGAGGGTACGACCTGATGAGTGTCAATGTCGATTCTTCGCTGCACATCCATGATAAGAACCGTGTGGCTCAGGTGCCGCGCGACCAGCTGGCGGTATACCTTCACTTTATGTTGACCGCGCACGAGGAAATCCGCTCGTGTGGGAGTTTGGCTCCATATTGATATGTCTGGTGTTATAGTATTGAAACTTGTGAAAAGGAAGTAAAAACCTAGTAAGGATGCTTGAATGAGGATAGGTACAGGTTTTCTGGTCCAGATTTGTTGGTACGAATAGATCAACGCACACGAGTACCTACCCGATATAAAAAAGAGCCAAGTGTTTCTATAAGTGCCAAGTATTTTACCCGCACCGATCGTAACCGATCCGTTCCGACCAATACGTTCTAGGAATCAGACAGGAACAACATTAAGGTTCCCGTAGATAAGCGATAAGTGTTCATAGAAATAGATTCACGTCGCGCCTGTCGGTAGGATCCTTTTAACTAAAATACTGGAGCGGCAGAAAAATTAAATACTAAACAAGACATGTAAGTCGGTAGGTATGTAGGTAAAACATAACTTCTAGTTAGATGACTAGGTACTGATAATGGCGGGCCACCAGTTTAACACACTCTTCATCACGCTTTGAAGCGTTGTTGCCATACGAGAACCTTGCTAATCAAACCTATTATTCAAAAAACTATTGCATAATAAATTGTTTCTCGAGCCGTTGATATGCTTAGCAGTTAATCGTAGTTAGATGACTAGGTACTGATAATGGCGGGCCACCAGTTTAACACACTCTTCATCACGCTTTGAAGCGTTGTTGCCATACGAGAACCTTGCTAATCAAACCTATTATTCAAAAAACTATTGCATAATAAATTGTTTCTCGAGCCGTTGATATGCTTAGCAGTTAATCGGATGTAATAACTTATGAACGATAATAATGCGCTGCTCGTGTCTGACTGGCAACTCAGTCACTGTGTTTGATTACAAACTAACTGGCCGTGGCAGTGCTTGCGCATAATGGTAGCTACTCTTTGGAAAATATAACCTTAGTAAGTAGTTATTTACTTCGTTTGCCTTTAATAAGGTCTTCCAAAGTTAAATAATGTTGAAAATTTAAGTAATAATTCGGGTCGGCGCCGGCGCAGGCGTAGCGAAGGCAGTAGTCATAGTACACTACAAAACAAACATTGACCTTTAAAATTAATAAACTTCCATCTGCCGTAGAGCCCATCAGCTAACAGTAGTACTATTCTGTTGAAATATCACCGTGAGGACGTGAGTGAAGTGAGCTGTCAATTCCTAGTATTAGGCGGAACTAAAGTTCACTTCATGCTCACTGCACCTAAGTTTTCAGTTAGATTTTTACAGAATCAATCGACAGGTGCGATCTCCAGGCCGGACCCAGGTCCTCGCTACCAGTACATGGCTGGACGGTCCTGAGCTGGTGGACCTGTGGATGAAGACCAACGACATCTTCGCTGCTGCTAGATACAACCCTGATGATAATAATTGATATCATCTGAAGCTGCCATTAGTTGCAAATCAGTTGGTATTTATTGTTATAGGCTTAATTTTAAGGAATGTAAGTATATTTATAATTGTTTGGCTGTGACAACCGCGCTTCGCCAGGTCTGCAGAGCTGTAGGCGCCGGTCCTAACTGTTTAGATTTACACGATGACTACTATAATATATACATAGATATAGGTTGATGCTAGTTTTATCACGAATTTACGCAATTTGATAACGTGGGTCCTATACTAAAGGAAATCCGATATCTTCAAGTAAACACACACCGGTAATCTGAGCTTTAAGTAGACCTATTACGGCTCAAAATTGTGAAACTTAATTATGGTCTGAATTAAATAGTAGGCCTGCCGTGCCGTACGGCGCGTATATGTTCCACGCGCGCCTCAAAGAGATGTCAGCATATGAAGGGGTCCCTCAGGGCCAAGCCTGCCGGGTAAGCGGGATTGTCCGAAAGGGTTACCGCTACCCCGGAACATAAAGGGCTACGGAAGGAACATGGATGGGTTTTAGTCAGTAAGAGTCTGACACTCCCTTCCGCTCCACCCAGAGCGGGAGCAGTCATTGGATGATTTCCCAGCCTTAAAAAAAAAAAAAAAGGCCTGCTATTTCTACCGAGATTTTGTGGCGAAAATAACGATATTTTATCCACAAAAGCCTTTTTGTCTTTCAGATTCAACAAGTGAGATTCTCACGTTCGTTTTTTTTTAAATTATATGTACCTACTTCTAATTATAGTATAACATAGTTAAACCTTGACTATCGACGAGTCTTTTGATGAGCTGCACATCCTCAGGGCTCCGCAGGTCAACTTGCCACACTTGAGAACCATCGTAGGTCACTTTATTCACTTGCGGAGACGACACATGGAGCACTTGGAATAAAGCATTAACAACATTAACCTTTGAACGCCATTGTCACATATACGTGACAGTCAAGCGCGTGCCCTATACGCCAACGACACAAATATGTGTCAATGGCAACAACACTATAACTCGAAATAAACAATTAAATCATTCATTTTGTAAGTGTTTCTATAGATATGTTAAAAGTTGAAGCTCACGTACAATGACAGGAAACAAATTAAAAGACACCATGGATATTGGGAAATTCATGATAACATGGCGTGGAGGGCACGCGCGTGCTTTTCTGCTCTGGTGTTCAAAAGGTTAACATCAATATTAAGATTATTCCAATATTTTTTCGAACGATTTCACTTACCGAAAGAGAAGAAAATCCAATATGTATGTACAAAAGGCATTTCATTTCGGTCACTACAATTCAATAAATGTTATTGTATATTTTACTACTCTGATAAGTTGTTATCGATTGCACTGTTCCACCAGTTTGGCTTTGTGAAAATGTTTATTTATTGTTATACACAAATAATACGCCAAAGATGATGCAAGTTATATATGTTTATTAACATTACTATATACAATCATTGTAATTTGAAAATAGAAAGATTTCATACTGAAACTCACATAAATTTATTAAAAACGTGACAATTATTAAAACATTAGGCTTGGTGTTACACATTATTGCTACCAATGGGCTCGACCTCATTTCATACTCGGCATATAAATAAAATAAATGCCACCAAACGTTTAATCCTCGCAACACAAGTCATTGCATTACTCCATATTGGGTCTCTAATAAGTATCACAATAAATTCACTTATTATAAATAAATTATAAAATCGTCAACTGTCTAGTCTCAATATTTCAGTATAAAAACAATGTCAAAAACGATTCACTATTATATCTGATCACGTGGTCCATTGTTGTGCATAAAAACGCAAACTATGCTATTACCAAATGTTTCCTTAGTCTCATATCACGGTAGACACAATCATCACCAATTCATTGTCAATGGAAATGACACATATTAGTCTATTTATTATGTCTTCTAATGAAAGTACATCGATTTTTAAAGAATACACTTTATATGCTAATAAATAAGCATGTCACATTTGAAATGAGTGATTAGACACCGAACCAGCGTTTCACCTCATGTAGGACATCAATGATCACTCACAATAATTCATCGATAACAATTTCGAGTCAACGAAATGGCCGTAGGGCTAAATAGATACGAGAGCGTTTCACAATTCACTAGTTGATATTAAAGTAGCGTGTTCTGTATGTGAAGCGCGCGGTCCTGCGCTAGTCGGCGTCGCCGTTGGTGACGGTGAGCGGCTCCTCGTCCTCGTTGTAGTCGAGCGACAGCACGGAGGCGCGCCTCCTCTTGCCGACGGGCTCGCTGCAGTCGCTGCCCGAGTACGTGCGCTTCTCGGGCGACGCCGGCCGGTTGCCGTTCACCGTGGCGTGGCTGGCGCGCAACTCCTGCTGCAGGAACAGCACTGTGCTCTGCATACCCTCCACATCCTCGTCCAACTCCTGCAGGAACTCGTCCAGTTCTGGAATTACAAGTTTCAGTGTTAATTTTCTCGAAAATACTTCAGCTACAGATATTGAGGGATTTCGAGTCAATACACACCTGATTGTGACTTCTTAACTTCTTCACTCAAACTCTTCTGCAATGCCAGATCGCCTTCTAACTTCGCTATCCGACCGCTCGAAGTCATTCGTCCCAGGTCTTCATTCTCTTGGTGTAACAACCTGCATTTTGCCATAAGTTTCTTGCCTGTGTTTGAGTCTGGCGTGAACTTCCACGCCGATAATTCGTTCTGAGTTTCTTCTAATCTCGCTTTAGTTGACGTTAGTTCTTGTTTTAACCTTAAAATTAATACATTAACAGCTGGATCTAATAACGTCGGCCGCCCGTTGAGACTGGCGTGGGAAGACTTCAATTCCGTAATTTGACTCTGAAATGGAGATAAGGTTCTGTTGTGAATCTTGATCATACAAGTAATCTTATTGGATTATTCTTAGACTGCAGTAAGGGGGCTTTTACACTGTAACAAAGTAAGTACTCACTACATAATCTTGTATTTCCTGCTCCTTAGCTGCAAGCCTTCTAACTAACACCTTCTCTCTATGTTGTGACTCAGCATACTGCTGTTTTATCCTATCTTCTACCTCTTTCGCCTTTTCCAGGCTTCCTGTACACATCAATTATACAAATTAATAACTAATCTTTGGCTATGAAGAGATTAGGATTTCACATTAGATTTTCTTGTACTTGCAATCATACAGTATTGTTTTAACATCATTATAATGTTGCTAACTTACTTTACCCAATATCTGTAAACCAATTTAAAATGCATAACATTTTGTCTGTCAAGCGATATTTTTATACTTCATACAGTGATAAGATAAAAGGTTATCTCGACATAACTGTATTGTGAACAGAATGTTATGCATTTTATGTGGTTTATTTTGTTTAAATGATTACAATATTATAATCGACAACACCTTAACTAAAAAGATACAAACTTTATGGACAGTTACAAAGTCCTAATTAAATTTATTAATTAACGAACAATTAATTTTAACCAGTTAACACTTTGAGGGACAGTGAACGCCTATAGACGTAATAACAATAAAACTTCTATTGTGTCTCGCTCACTGTCCTTCAATGGGTTAATCTTAAATTGGATTACAGGATATGAAAAACTATTTCTAAATGATTCCATTGATAAGATCTCTCTTATTTAGAATCTGGAAGAGACAGGATAATAGGATTCATAGCTATAAAGTGCAACAAAAATGAAATTATATTTGAAATCAATAGAACATAATATTTGTTGAATGTTATAATAAACTAACTAAAACTTTCATATTGATTCACAAAAGCTGGTGATGGGTTTATTTCAGCACCTGGATCACACATGGCCTGGCCAAGCCATAGGCCTCTCAAAGTATCCCATAGTATATCTGTGTCATCCTTTGTGGTGCCTTTTCCAATTTCTTGATAAGGAAACCTGTTGAGAAATTTCATGTTAGCTGCAGTTGAGATTGTTTGACCAACATAACAATTAACATGAAATTTTACAACAGATTCATCCTCTAAAAACACAAGGCTAACAATATACTTTATTCAAAGACATTTACAACATTACAATTTTGCCATAACAAAGTATATACATTTGCAACAACTCTTTTTTGAGCCCTAGAGCTAAACCAGTTTTACAATATTTTGGAAATACGGCCATTTTAGTTTAAACATTGATCTTTTTAAACCCTTTTTATTGGTGGCCAAGGTCCAGGCTTGCCTAATTCGGGATCAATGTAAAACCCATTGTAATAGTTTTAGCAATTAATTTTATTTTCTTTATTTAAGCATTTCTTTATCACTGTGGTGGGAATATCACTTAGGCTTTTAAGACTAATCTTGAAAATATTGTTTTAACAGTATTTTTGTTTCATAAAAAACTATTATAGGAACGGTTTATAATAAATACCGATTTCCTAAAAGTTTATCTAAAGATGTACCTAGCAAGTTTCATTTACAAATAGCTCTCAGTGAGCATTTATTTTAAATTGTTAGCTTTATTAAGTTAATCACAAACACTGCCACTATTTTTTTGTGCTATTCAAAGATCAGTGTACAACGTATGTCAGTGTACAAGCCTTCAACATATGTGTTCGTGGCAGTGCATGGGATATTCTTATTGGGTAAACAATGCTAAAAGTGCTGCAGTCCAGATTTTTCTAAACATAAGGTCAACAAAATACCTCCAAAACATAATTTTTAACATAATTAACCAAAAATTATAGTAGTGAGATTATTAAAAAAATATAGTAGTATAATATACAGGGTTATTTGTAAAACACCAGAAACCTCTTAAGAAGTCATTGTACTCATCATTATGAACAACTTTTACTATGGGACAAAACCTGAAATCGCAAAAAAAAATCAGCTGTTCCCTACATTTATGTTCATATAACTCGTCAAAATGTAAGGAACAGCTGATTTTTTTTTCGCGATTTCAGGTTTGTTCCCATAGTAATAGTTGTTCATAATGATAAGTACAATGACCTCTTAAGAGGTTTTTGGTGTTTTACAAATAACCCTGTATATTTCAAAAACTCATGACTAATATTATTTTATGAATTATCCTAAAATATCAAGCCCTTAGAGATCATTCAATAATTTATTAACAATTCCCTATGTTATTAAACTAACTTTTTTCTATTTATAATCTCCAAATTAACAAAATAAGTCTTTTCATTTACATTCCATTGATTCTATACTTTATAAACATATGCAACTACACAATAATTATGTAAATAGTTTTTAGTAATAGATTTTTTTTGTAAATAAATAATACAGAAATAAATAATAGTATGAATATAGAAATAGATATTGAGATGTGTTAGTCATAATTGCTGGTAAGCTATGAACATGGTTCAATATTTATTTGTGAGTTACATGCAATGACTCAAGCTGAGTAGCAATGTAGAGCATTAGTTGGAAGCAAGAGGAATTGAATATACTGAGTTTATTATGACCAAGATAACATTAAAGGCATAAGGCAGGCTACAGACATCATTATTTTTAAAGCATAGATGATTTTAAGTCACTTTTATTTTGATTGTCATTTTAGCCATTTTTTCAAATAAATGGGGGTAACTCCTGTTTGACACATCTTCTGCTATCAAAGCTATTATTATGAACAGCAAAAGAATGATCAAACAGTGATCCCATAGACATAGATAGATGAAAGAAACATAAACAGATCAGGTGTTAATAATATAAACAAGTTTCATAAATAACAATTAACAATAATTGAAGACAGAAAATAAATAAAGCATATACAAAACAAAATCTTAAAAATACAGCAAAAGAAGTGATTAAAACATATTTACTTTTTCATGTGAGCAAAGACCGGATAACTCGGCAACATTCTCAGTTACCAAGGGTAGCAGAACACCACTGAACATGGACACAGCTCCAGGATCATCTGGAGACATCACACGGCCTTGGGCCGATATATGCACTTCCACTAAACACTCCACTGGCACCTCTCTTACACAGCAAAACACCATTTTCTTCATCTCACCTTTAAGAACTTAAAACACCTAAATACACCCCGTACCACAATCCGTTTTATAACTAAACAATTTTCAGTATCACAGTAACATTTCAATATGTCATAACAGTATCACTAGTTAATTTTAGTTAAAGTATTGTCGATTTAGAGATAACATAACAACTCGCGGGTCGTGCGCCGTAACGTCGCCGACCTGACGCTACCAAGCCGATGTAACTTTCTTAAATACCTTCCAACTGCTTGTTCAAAGTTTCGAGATGGTCAATGTACAAGTCCTGGTTTCTCCATGCGGCGCGGAGCGAGTCAGCCGCGGCGGCCTCGAGCTGGTGCGGGGTCAATAACACGCGCGCTAGGCTCGACCCACCGCCACCTGCTCCACCTTCACACGACGCCTCGCCATGCCGCTCTGTCTCCTCGGACATTTCACGCTTACAATAACTTTAGGAGTCTCTTTTCAACTGCAAGCAAATAATCACAGTTAAATCCTACAAAGAGATTCATTTGCATTTCTCCGCCGTTATCAGAAACCTGTAGTAACGTAAACTGTGGTTATCAACAAGAGGCTAGGCTACTTACAGTTGATTAGTGTAATGATAGAGACTTAATTTAATTGGAAATTACTATTATTTACATTAACTATTACACACTAAAACTATTTCTAATATTTTACGAGGTCATCAAACGAAACACGACAAGACAGACGCCATTTTATCACATACCGCTATAGTGTGACCAATGCAAAATATGTTAAAATTCAATCCCAATAAATGGAGCACTGTTACTGATGATATCATGATAAAAATACTGAATTGTTTTAAATGTTTTGTTTTAGTTAGTGTTATATGAGCGGATGACGATTTTATCTAAGATATTCCAAAAGAGCTCTATCTTTTTACAGTTATATTTATTTTACTTGGCAACATAATTAGTGGTGTCCAACCAAAGACAAAGTTACGGCTTTTAATAATCAATTAGGTTAAATGCTCTAAGTAATCGATTGATTAATAATTTGGTAATTTACAGTTTAGTTTTTTTCTTATTTCATCTTGCTCTTAGCTGTGGCGATTTACAGAAAAAAGTAATGTAAAAATTGATTTACTGTCATGCCTCTGCACAGAACATCTAAGAACGGACCATAGAGAGTGAAAATATGTTTTCTTATCCAGAGATGGTGGCAAAGTTTGAAAATGCCACTCGTTTTGTTTTGGTTATTGGTTTTCAGTTGGTCAACGCTGGTATTATTTATCGTTGTACAGTATTTTTGTTTAGCTCACCCTCACGTAGGCATGTAGACGGGACGGGGATTCGAACGAAATAATGAAGGATACGTCGGTACACTCCTGTAACATAATGCGTTTACGCGTGTACAAATAAAAAACAATTACTTAAGCATAAAGTACGAAAAGGAATGTAATTATGTACGGTCGCCAGCTCATCAAGTTATACTAAATTATACAATTTCTCTAAATGATTTTAAACCTTAAAACATTACCTGTTAAGTTCAAAATCGATTTAAAAAAAATACAGTTAGTGGTAGCTTGATGTGCTGGCGAATGTACCTAGGATAGTTTGTAAAAGGTTTATTATTGAACACCGTTCATTTTGTTCCGAGCAAACGATATATAATATTATAGATCACAAAAAAACTCTTTAATAATTATATTGTTATTTCTCTATTTGATGATTCTAGTGTAAACAAAAAACATCTAATATCAATCAACCGTTTTTTGGTTTTGTATTTTCGGTTTTTATTTACGTGTACAATTAGCAAATTACATGAAGAATTAATTACTTACTAAAACTAAAAAATAGGCACATACATTATGCACAAGTAGTAAAAAGAGAGAATTTAAGAGCTCATAGGGCGTCTAAAAATTCATCCCCATCGCTGTCAGTGGGAAAATGTGCTTAATAGGCTGGCAGCGTTGCTACGTTGAATGCCAATGCTGATTCTTTGGCCTAAAAATTGACCAGCCCTCTGGTCACGTGTAGAGTCGACCAACCGCTGGGCGATATCCCGAAATACTCGATGAGCACACGAGCCACACGGCCCTAGTGTTTCAACCTCAAACGGCTCGAACATATAACTTCCAATAAGGTTGTTATACTTGCGCCGTTTGAAGTTTTCCGCTCCTGCAGCAACCGCCCCAGCACAGCCCGCCGTGCTAGGAAGATGGGATGGCGCAAGGGTGTCGACACAGGTTGCATCCCACACCAAAAGCCTACCCAACTTCCAAGGCATTATAGTCATTCCGTCTAGCCTCTTACCATCGTCGCGTGCCAAGCCATTAGTTTCTAAAATAGCTGGCACCCCGGCGTTGACAGAGCTCGACGGGATGATGTCATTAATACTGGCGTGCCGTGCCAACCGACCAGCGCTTATACTGCAAGAAAGGCCATGGTGTCCGAGGTGTTCTATCTTACTTGTTTTTCAGCCACCCTAGACCGGGCGGGTAGTGCAGGAAGTTTAATCAAATTTTGGCGGGCTTGGGTCACCAAACCACAGTATAAATTTAATATACAACATACTATTGTTGTAAGAGCTACACACACTTTGAACAGAATACGACACGCGTCTTCGTCAGGCGATGGACTGAACGATTGCGATAACTAGAGATTTTGACGGGGACAGTGAGAGTTGCTGAATTTTGGGCCAAACTAATTTAAAATATATATTTAAGTACTCGACACGCTAGGAAGAAGTGAGAGTTTCTGTGTCATAGTTTTCCGCAATCTCTTCGAAAAAAGGTTAAAACCCATGCATAATAAGTATTTCAATTCTGATTTAGATCATGCTAAAAACCACTTGATGGCAGCACCGGTCAATACCAATAATGAAACAACCACGGCATAATTTTTAATTTAATATTTTATTACTTAATGAATTAATTTAACAATTAACATCTAATTAATGTTTAACATTAATTTAGTTGGAGCTTCTTATAATACACTAGCAAGAATCATAGAACAGATCATTTATTTATATCACAATATGTACAATGGAATGTTTTAGTTTGTCCAAGCGAAATCGCGGAATGTCAATATGGTCTCCAGACTTCTTGGTTCCCCGCTCCGTAGAGGCCGTGTTTCACTTCGTCGTTGGCTTCGCAGGTCTGGCCCATGCCGCTGGCTTCACCAGCCCCTTGTAGTTCCGTTGTAATAGAGATGCCTCCGTCAATATCGCTAATTTTAATTTCGCTCGGGAAACATTGTTCTAGGTTATGTTTGTCGCCCGAGCTGTGCAGATGGACGTGTATTTGGTTTTGGTTGACTGTTGAGTATAGGTTCGGGAGTATCATCTGAGGATTGGGGTTGATGTATGGCGCGTGTGACTGTAAGCAGGTCGGATTGTTGTTTATGTTGTTGTATTGATAGTTGTTGTAGTTGTAGGTGTTGCTGGGCCAGGAGTTGTAGTAGTTGGGGTCGTATCGCTGCGCTGGCATGGCGGGAGGTGAGTTGAGCTCGGTGAGCGCGGAGCCTGTGCCGCTCGGACTGCCCTTCACGAAGCCAGTCGTGCTCGGTTGGAAGCCGCTGTAGTCGGAATGGCCCAGTGGTATTTCAGGTAAAACTGCAGAAAAAAAAAGACTCTCATTATTATGAATCCCAGTTTAGTTGAGGTGGAGGATCGTTAACTGCGCCGTCTTTACTAAAGGCAATATACTGATTCAAGGTTCTTTCTGTATTCTAAGGATTTTAGTCAGGAATAACTTCAAATGCTGACATGGGCCTCAACCGGAACCACAAATGGCTCGGAACAACATAATTTCTAGGGCACCACAGAATGCGGTTAATGTGTCGACTACCGGTGATAAGCAGGTAAAGCGGGTAATACCTACATATATTCTCCTGTCGAGTATCTATCTACCACATTGGAAAATATTGCGAATAAACTTAAACAATTATTATTTGCGCTCTCGTTTAGATCAAATCATTTGTGTAGAGGGCTCTGGTTCATAAAATAATTGAATAATACAAGTATTATAGGTACGTGGTGGTTCGGTCCCTATCATGTGGTGAACCGCTCCATTACGGCTGACCACGGCTTGAATGGAGGAAGTCCGTTTATCAGTATTTACTTAACAATGTGTGACGCAAATTGTAATGGTGTTAGAAATACTATATATTATTATAATGAGGTGCTGTTGAAAAGATTTATACCTAAGCATACATTATATTGCGCCTTTTCCCTGTGGCAGTTAGTTAGCACTACAAAAACAAAACGTCCAAAACTTCGACCTTATTTCCACTAGTGATAAAAATGATGCCTGAAATGTCAAAGGGCCTGTAGATTCGAAAGCGTTCAACTCGAAAATGAATGTTTAAATGAACTTGACTGACTTGACTTGACAGAGGGTCTTAATTTTGCAGAACCTGTGGACATGCTGTCCCACAGTCTACTACTTTGCTTCGTCCACGTTTATATGTATCTACGTATTATACGTAAAACATAAAAAGGTACATTATTATTCGCATGCAACGGATTCGTCCTGTTCAATTTGTCTAAGTAGCTCATCATAGTGAGTGGGAAATCATCAAATGACTCCCTCCGCTCTGGGTGGAGCGGAAGGGAGTGTCAGACTCTTACTGACTAAACCCATCCATGTTCTTTCCTTAGTCCGCTGACCCGGTAGGCTTCCGCCCTAGCGGGCCTCTTCCTTAATGCTGACAACTTCGTGCACGCGCCGTCCGGCACGAGCCAGGTCCTGATTGGACGGTGAGCTACCCATTAGGTACTCACCGTCAGCAGGCTTGGAGTGATTGCCTAATAGATTATGTCAAGCAGTATCGCAATATTCTGTTTCCTCAGAGTTACATAACATAACATCACGCCTTGTTTTCCTCAAGGGTTGGGCAGAGATGTACCAATAGTACACCCGCATTTCGCCACTGACGTCCCATGTAATAGACGACGTGCATATTCCCGTCATCCGGACCCAAAACCAGATTTCGGGCTGCTACTGTGAGATTGCAGATAGAAAAACCCAATAACTCTGCCCGACCTTGGAATTTAACCCAGGATCCTCTGCTCAGCAGTAGCATTTGCGACCATCAGACCAACGAACGAGGCAGTCCAGATATCAGAGTTAACTTTACCATTATAGCGACCTACGTTATTCAGTTGTTACATTTAATTCACGTTTTTCCGTGACTAGTTCAAAATAAAACGAATCGCATCAAAAATAAACTGAGTCATTTGTTAGTGTTGATGACTATTTCAACAAGTTAGACGTTATTATTATTATTTTGTTCTGTGACGTTAATAACTGTCAGAAAAACATTGCATTGCTACCTACATACTCTCTACATGTAAATAAAATAATGAATATAGCTATGTATACCGTTAGGAATATGAATGATCACGACATAAGCATTAAGTATTCCAATCTTCTATTCTAATACATTATTGCTCATGAGTGGTGTCTAAGGTTAATCTATAAGTAGTAATATTATAGAAATAACTTCGATACCTAGATTAGGAGAATGTATGGAAAATTAAACTTAGGCTACCGGCCAGGTCGAAGATCTATCAAAATATTGTGGACTATACGGATCTTCTAAGGTGGAATAGTGGAAGGTCGTTTTATCGTTTACGGTCTTTCATTCTTTTTCTAAAAAAATCGAGTTTCAGTCCTGCATTTGCACATGATATGAATGTCACAAAAATATTCGATACATTGTATTTCAATTTTTTATTAGTTAAGCAGTATAATATAAATTGTTAATTATATAGTAGATACATTTTAAAAGAGTAACGGTGGAGTTTCTTGCCCATTCTCCCATTCCACACGAAACTACCTTTTGGAAGGGTCGACTAGAATGAATTCTATTTCTTGTTCATTTTGACGTTAAAAAGTGACTTTCTTGTGCCTTTTCGAAATAAATGATTTCACTTTGACTTTGACTTTACAGATCTAGGGATTTTAATTGGATTTTAGAATATTTTTAAACTGAAGCGTTTCTTTTTGTCGCTGACCTTAGGTAGCATAACAACTCACGTCCTAAGAACTAGTCAACTATGTGCAAGCCTAGAATATAGTCATTCTTTATGAATGAGAAGAGGCACAGTGACACATATTCAATCCAACCCCTAGAATATTATGTTTTTTAACAATCATAACGTTTCCAAAACCTGCCATTATATTTTTCATAATAATTGATTATAGAAACTATAAATTACCTGTAGGTATATGTATAGTAGGGTCCGGTTTGTAGTAGGGTGGCTGCAGCGGCGCGTACGCAGGGTACATAGAAGCCGTTGACGGGTAGCCGGTGTTCCACTCGCTGGCTCCTAGGATGTTCCCACTCGTCTCTGTAATAGATAACATTGTAAAATTAAATGTATTGTTAGGTCTGCGCGCCTCAAAGAGATGTCAGCATATGAAGGGGCCCCTCAGGGCCAAGCCTGCCGGGTAAGCGGGATTGTCCGAAAGGGTTACCGCTACCCCGGAACATAAAGGGCTACGGAAGGAACATGGATGGGTTGTAGTCAGTAAGAGTCTGACACTACCTTCCGCTCCACCCAGAGCGGGAGCAGTCATTGGATGATTTCCCAGCCTTAAAAAAAAAAAAAAGGTCTGCAAAGTATAAACTAATATTGGTTATATAACATAAAGTCAGCATTTTCGCCGAAGGTTGAGGTACCTAAAAGATAAGGTTTCAGCAAAGGGCCTACATAGAGGCGTCTTCTTTTGCATCCAATCGGATATAATTTTAATGTCGTATTTACCTATCTATATTTTACGCATTTTTTGTACAGAAAAAAAAAGTTAGAAATAGTGTAGGTTTGTATTACATAAATATAGCGTTGTTTACATATAGGTTTTCCCGTAATGTATGGTTTCGCGTAATGTTTTTCAATTTTGGCGAAAAATAAGTTTAAGGAAAAAAATATTATTAGAGCTGGCAGGATATTTTCATTGAATTCGAATGCAGACTGAGGATGTTTGTTAGACCATATAAATGATAAGCATATAGGGCGGGCGCGATAGAAGTGTAGAATGTAAAAAGCCTAAAGATTTGGGCGTTTAAAAGGAAATAACTGTGCATTTGAGGAAAACCCAGTTAATTACGTCATATCCAAAACATTATTAGTACCTATTATTATGTAAAAAAAAATATTTGGTCAATTAAGTATAATTACTCGTCCGCTTTACAATTACGGGATATGAATTGATTTGCAATCTTCAAGGGTTAAGGTAATCTACTGAAAATGAAAGGTTATAATTTATTTATTTTAAAAAATCTGCACAAGTAAAAAAATTACCGTACAAAGGCGTTTTGAAAAAGAAAGGCACATAAAAAACTCTGACACCCAGGTTACCTGTCGATTCGAATTCTTCGATAAATACATGCATACATATAAAAAGAATAAATTTTGTTAAGAGGGATCGATCTAGGAAAAATAACAATCAGTAGAGGAGAAATCAGTTTTTATTTTTCACTTTTTAGTTGTGGTACCTACCTACACAACCCACCGCCCCCCCCCCAAAATTGTAATACCACTACCTGGTATGTAAATTACAGTGACAGGAACTTATTAGAATATCGTCCACATATATTCAGTAGGATTTTTTTTAGATTTTTGTTGATTTTTCAAAAACCGCTTATCCGATTTCGATAAAATTGATTGATGGGACCATTTGGGAAGTATACCCTTTCCAACAAAAAATGAATTTTTCAAATCGGTTGGCAAGCAACGGAGTTATGTGCGATCAAACATTAAAAAAAATATACAGTCGAATTGAGAACCTCCTCCTTTTGTAGAAGTCGGTTAAAAATGAATTAGCAAATCAGCGCCGGGTTGATTCTGCCAAATTCTCTCGTTTATGCTCACGTGCCTTCACCGATTGGTTGCCGTCCTGATGTTCAGAGGGAGCCCATTCCAAAGAAAGACCGCATATTATAGAAGTGTAGAAGCTTAGATACTATCAGACAAGCTAGGTATACTTACTTAAATGTTTCAATAACAAACGACGTATTTTCCTAATACTTAGGTAAATAAGTGCCTTATTGCTATTCAACAACGTTGTTACATGCGTAAAACAAATTCATTGTAAATTACCAATCTAAAGGCATGTTATTCATAGTGACCTTATATCCAGGAATCGTCACCGACTTTATAAAGCCCTGTTTACACAGTGCCAGTTTATTATCTGTGACAAAATTAATTAGAATTTAGAATTCTAAAAGTGTTGCTATGTGTACGCGGTTTTGTCCTATACATTCTGTGTATAGATCTGTGTTATTTGCTTGTATTTTAGTGCAAAGTCTGTAATCCTATGAGCAAGAACGGGAGAAAACATCCCGACGACGGTTGAACTCGATTCTGCATTATCGATATGCTTCATTTTAGTTTAATGTAATAAGTAATTAGTTCATATTTGTCTTTTTAATCACTTTAAAACGACCCGCTTAAGATTTCACTGTTTTCATTTAATTTAATTAATCTATACTAATATTATAAAGAGGAAAACTTTGTTTGTTTGTTTGGTTGTAATGAATAGGCTCAAAAACTACTGGACCGATTTTAAAAATTCTTTCACCGTTGGAAAGCTTAGTTTTCTAGGAGTAACATAGGCTACTTTTTATCCCGGGAAAAATAACGGGTCCCACGGGAAAGACCACGGGAGCGAAGCCGCGGGCAAAGTGCTAGTAGAAAATATTTTAACTAGGTCAGAGGTAGTCAGGGGAATCACTTATTAAGCAAATGTACATCTAACGTGAGTTGGCTGTGTTGAACTCATTTCGTACAACTGTCAAAGATTGACACTTGTGACAAACCACAACTGTCAATCTTTCTTTTTTTCTTTTTTATTCAAAAATACCCGGGCAATTTACGTTGGTAGCTAATTTGCTTATTCTGAGTCTTTACTTAAATACCTATCAAGAAATGGGGTTAACCCTAGACCAACCTTAAGTGAAAGGTTCAATGTTATATCTTGCAGTTGTCATTACTACCCGTTGGCCGCACATTACTGCAGAGATATGCAACATTTCTTACCAATGAGTCACATTCAAAGTGAATCGAAATTAATATTCAAGCTAGGGCCGGGTGATTTATTTATTTTGGTCGTAATAAAACAATTAGAATACTTACAAACATGGCGATTTGTAAATATTTTAAAGTATATAAAGGTAACATTACTGAGTGTGATTATTTTAGGGTAATTCATTAAAATTTATAATAGCGAGAAATTATTAAATAAAAAAAATATGAAATAAATAAAATTGAGAAATCGCGCGTCGAAGTTCTTTAGTTACCGAAGACTACTGAGCGAAAAACTTTAAAACATCAAACTATTTTCAATATAATTCAGATATGGCCCAATTTCTTATGAGGTTTTGTTTATCTTACAAAAATTTTTGGTAACTAAAATGTTTTTTTTTTAATAATAATTATGATTAAGCCATGATATTATCCCCCGTAAAAAACTGCACCTAATGTACACACCTTCTTTATTACGTCCATAATAATTGATATATTATGTATGTCACGCGTACGGAACTAGTCGTAACGGCTTGGGATTGCCAGCTGATTCATCAGTGGATGGACCTCAATGAAAGTAAGGCCAGCGCCCAAACAATGCGAAATGGCGCACTCAAGGTTGGTGACACCTGCCTTTTGCACCGTAGTTGGGTGTAGATTAGGTTTTGATTATGAATCAGTTAGTAGTTCTATGTGTATGAATTTGGGTCAATCACCATCACAAATTTCAGTAATTATTAGTTCTTGTAATTTTACCATGTCCTTCAAACCAGAACTTGGCATGGCAGTATAACTATCTTCTCACAAGGCTCTATTACAAGAAATCAATCAAATCCTTATATTTAGGCTCCGCAGCTTATATTTAAATCCGTATAGCTCCACTTCTTTCCCAATGTAAAGCAATATACTGCCATGCCAAGTTCTGGTTTAAAGGACATGGTACAATTACACGGGCATGAGGGATTTTCGGATACTTTAATTAAAGCGTAGAAAGATGTCAAGGCCCACCTAGTAGGTCATTTGCACACTATTTTTGGTAGATAATAATAATTATTTTAATATATTTTAATAATAAGTATTTCTGGAGTTGTCGATTCGCCCACAAATAAATTAGTTAACTTCGTGCGAGTTTTTTTTTAAAAGTGCCGATTTGCCCGTTACGGACGAGTGAATTCTTGCGAATCCACTAACATAGTAGAGCAACGGCAAGCTTAGTCACATTAAAAATATAAGTCAACGTCAAGTTACTCAACATTTTCTAGTAAACCACTTAAATTCCATTTTATGAATAAAATTTCCAAAATTATTTCGCAGATTTATACTGACACATGCATATATGAGTAAGTACATCAAAATCCTGGTGAAAGTGCATTATTTGTGAAACATGGTGACCTTGGCATGCTGCCAAGTGGCCATGCATCGAATGTTCGTTCTGTTATGAGCTATTGTCTCTTTCTTTTTGGTGAGAATTATTGGGATAGAGTTGATTTTATCCTGTGGCTAAGTGGTATCAATTTGCAGAAAGGCATTTTTTTTGTAGTGCGGTGTTTGCTATGGCAATTGTCAAACTTAGTCACGGTTGAGTAGTCAGAATGTTGTAGAATACAGGGAATATTAAATATCTAGCAGACAGCTTAAATTAAAATGTACTTTCATTAATAACAAATTCAAAGTTATTTTCACAAAGTTTTTATTTAGCGATTGGGCGACTCCAGGTATTCGCAAAAGCAGGGCAAAACTTTTTGAACTTTATGGCCTCAAGCAACATATGAATCATACAAACTTTCATCAGTATGTTGCAAAATATTCTAAAACTTTTAAAAGTGTGTGCAAAATAGCTAAAGCTCTTTATATTAGCAATAAAATAAAATCAGCTGATGATAAAATAAAAACTACCTGGCAAATAATAAATAATGAAACAGGTAGGAAAAAGCAGCGTAATACTGAGTATAATTTAGAGACTGCACATGGCCGCATCAACTCAGATATAGAAATAGCTCAGGAATTTGAAAACTTTTTTGCTAATATTCCACTCAAAACTACTGCATCATTAAATTCCTCAGCCGCGCTTTCTGCTGCCTTACTTAGAAAAAATGTAAAGGCATGCCCTTTAGAATTTACATTTCAGCATACAAACCCCCAGGCTGTTATAAAAGCTTTTAAAGATCTTAAAATCAAATCAACAGAAGATCTCTGGGGAATGTCTGTAAAAGTCTGTAGTTCTATTATAGACACCATTGCGCCCTATTTAGCTTTCATATTTAATACCAGTGTGGACCAAGGAGTCTTTCCGGATCTTATGAAACACAGTAAAGTAGTGCCATTGTTCAAATCCGGTGATAGTAAAGAACCCAACAATTATAGGCCCGTTTCAATTCTGCCAGTTCTCAGTAAAGTGTTTGAAAAGTTGATGCTCAATCAAATGTTACGTCACTTTAATAAAAATTCCATCTTGCATGACCAACAGTTCGGTTTCACCAAAGGGCGTTGTACTACTGACGCTGGTGTCACCCTAATAAAGAACATTTTTAGCGCCTGGGAAGAAGCACAAGATGCCATTGGAATCTTTTGCGATCTCTCTAAGGCGTTCGATTGCGTAGAACATGAGACGCTTCTGCTGAAACTAGAGCACTATGGGATTAGAAATACAGCCCTTGATTTACTTAGATCATACCTGAAAGATAGAAAGGTTAAAGTTCAAGTAAATGGTGTGAACTCGCTGGGGTCGGAAATGACAATGGGCGTTCCTCAAGGTTCGATATTGGGTCCATTCCTCTTTTTAGTTTACATTAACGATTTACCCCAATTACTTCAAAATCAAACGAAGATGGTGTAATTTGCAGATGACACATCATTAATCTTTAAAATTGATAGACGCTCTCAAAATCTTGACGACGTGAATAACTCTATTCTTCAGGTCCAAGATTGGTTTACGGTAAATAATTTGGTACTAAATGAAAAAAAAACCAAATGCATTAGATTTACATTACCTAATGTGAAAAGTAGCGATTGTGACATCATATTGAACGGAGAGAAGCTGGAATTTATTAAGCAGACGGTTTTCCTGGGAATCACGCTAGACGACAAGTTGCAATGGGGTCCCCACATAACAACTCTTGCGGGACGGCTTAGTTCGGCCGCTTATGCTGTTAAAAAGATAAGGCAGATGACAGACGTAGAAACCACGCGTTTGGTCTATTTTAGTTACTTCCACAGCATAATGTCGTATGGCATTTTACTGTGGGGTCGGGCTGCTGACATTGAATCCATTTTTATTTTGCAAAAGCGAGCGATCAGAGCCATTTACAATCTTCGTCGTCGCGAATCGCTTAGGGAACTATTTAAAAGGATTAATATTATGACGGTTCCTTGCCAATTCATTTATGAAAATATTATGTATGTAAGAAAAAATAGACATCTTTTTAACAAAATAAGTGATAGGCATAACTTTAATACTAGAAATAAAGACAAAATAGTTCAACCATTTTTCAGATTGTCCAAAGTACATACATCTTTTATGGGGTTCTGTGTTAAATGTTACAACAAAATACCTTGTGACATACTGAAATTAAATGAAAGAAAATTTAAAACTTATATTAAAAGTACACTTTGTAAACAAGCTTATTACAAATTAGAGGATTATATCAAGGATAAGGATGCTTGGAAACATGCTGGTCCTGCTCCACAGGACAATCTAGTGTCTAGACAAAATCAAACTGGTTGCTAAGTAAATTAGGTAATAATTTATAATTTGTACCATATTATTTTATTATATTGGAATAACATCTCACACATTGATTAATTTATTATTGTTAACTTTTAGAATGTTTGTAAATATGTGAGCACCATGTACTTATGACATACCTAATTAAGTTTATTTTTCACTGCTACATGCGTTCTTCTTTTCACCATTTTGGTGTATTGTTTTTATTCTGGGTGCATGGTCTTCACATATTATAATATTATAATACATGTATACAAAACATTGTGAAACATTTTAAAAGAGTAACGGTGGAGTTTCTTGCCCATTCTTCTCCACACGAAACTACCTTTTGGAAGGGGCGACTAGAATCAATTCTATTTCTTGTTAATTTTTGACGTTCAAAAGTGCCTTTCTTGGGCCTATTTGAAATAAATGTTTTGACTTTGACTTTGACTTTGAAAGAATAAATTTTAGAAATTAAAAATATTATTGATTTTGAAAAGACGCGTTACCAATTTGCTTATTATAATCATTTTTGTAAAAACACCTAACTACGTACAAAATTATCATGAATAACAAAACACACGCACACAATAAAAAGAAACATTGTACACCAGCGATGATGCACAACTTAGAGGGTGTTTCCAAAACGTGCGTCGTTTACGTTATTATTCGTCTGACGGACCTCAGTTCTACTGAGTCAGCAAGTACCTACCTAGCTCAGTACTCGGTACTGATAAAAACAAATCATTATTATGTTAATTCGCATGTTAGTTTTGTTCACATGCGTTACTGTACAAGACTCGAAGCACGTACACACACGTTATTCAAATTCGCGACTACACTTTTGGCGCTTTCGACGTAATCATAATGCTGCATTCGTCGCCATTAAAAGAACACTGATTTTATCTTTCGTTAAGTTTTGAAGCGTCTGCGTTTTGTTTAGCCAGCCGTTGATTGTTTAATGTTTGATTGTTCAATATCTTTAAATTATTTATATTATTCTGTTGTTGTGTTTGGAGCAATTACGAGGAAAAAATGAATATTTAGTTAAATGGAAAAATGTTGTTATTATATATTATAGTCCATTCCAAATTCGTGCTTAGATGGATTAGGCACTACTCGGTACCATTAGCTATTAGTCCCTCAAATGTCGTATAAACCCCATAGGTTTATAAGAAAAATTTACTTGAAACGACAATAAATATAACCGTACAAATTGTTGAGGATTGAATAGGTAAGCATCTAATGGGTTAACCTACGCTGTCTCTACATAGTATAAAACAAAGTCGCTTCCCGTCGGCTGTCCCACTGTAGGTACTCTCAGATCTTTTGCTCTATCCCATTTACTACGCAACAGATTTTAACCCTTTGAACGCCATTGTCTCATATACGTGACAATGGTAACAACACTATATAACACGAAATAAACAATTATATCATTACTTTTGTGAGTATTTATATATGTCGTAGGATAATTTGATACTTCGAATCTTCGCGGAAATCCTAGGGGTTTTGCGAAAACGCGGATAATTAGACATAGGCGAAAAATTATCAAATCTTACTGGACAAAGTCAGGATTTTTGCGAAAATACTCGTTACTATAGTAAGATTTGATGTGCTCAACACTGATTGGCTACAATTTTGCTGGCTGACTTCTAATTGGTTCCTAGTTTGCCGATGATTAAGACGTCAACCAATCAGAGACGATCTCTTATTGAACGCGCTGACCGACCAATCAGCGTTCTTATTTCATAACAGTCAGCGTTTCGTTTCGCAATATTGCTATAATAACGAGTATTTTCGCAAAAATCCTGACTTTGTCCAGTAAGATTTGATAATTTTTCGCCTATGTCTAATTATCCGCGTTTTCGCAAAACCCCTAGGATTTCCGCGAAGATTCGAAGTATCAAATTATCCTACGACATATAGATATCTTAAAAATTTATGCTCTCGTACGCATTTCATGGAATTAAACAAATTAAAAGTCACCATGGATAAAGAGAAATTCATGATAACTTGGCGTGGAGGGCACGCGCGTGCGTTTATACTCTGGCGTTCAAAAGGTTAAAGCGGTTTTCATCAATAGATACGTTTCAAGATTCAAGAGGAACGTATAGTTTAACTACACACATCAAAAGTGTCTAGGGATCAACATATATTTTTGCAATAACTTTTCTCTTGATTGATATTAATTTAAATTTTCTTTAAGGATTCATCAAATAAAGTGTTTTCGTTTGTCACAGTAACGATAAACCAAGTCACCTTTGCATTAATAAAGAAATTTGCCATTTTCCTAATAAAGGGATTTTTGACATTTGAACCACTAACATTAAAGTTCGAAAAAAAGACTGAAATAACAGTTTTCTTTAAAATTTTATTGGGTAACTTAAACAATTAATAATCCGTGTTTCTACCGCGAACACTAACAACACAAGAACATCGGTTTGGCATACTCAAAATGAGTTCATCCAAATCACGCTGTGGAATGGCCGCCCATGTTCGTTGCAACAACAAAAAAAGGTCTTCTTGCAACTGGATACCCTCCATATTCGGCAGAGCTCTTCTCTGTAGCATATCCCATGCATGCTCAATCGGGTTCAAGTCTGGCGACTGAGCAGGCCAGGGCAGGACATTGATGTTAGCTGCGGCGAGAGTCTGTCTTACAACTCTTGCGGTGTGCGGTCGTGCATTATCATGCATTAACTGAAATAAGGGACCGATTTGCACTTGTAGAGGAACGATGACGTCAGATACAATCGTCTCAGCATAAATTTGAGCGTTGAGGTTGCCTCTGATCCAAATCAACTCAGTTCTTCCGCCGATCCAAATACCCGCCCATACCATGATGGTTCCACCACTATAAGGATGGACTTCCTGGCAGGATTTTAATCGCTGTTGGCGTCCAGGGGTTCTCCAGTGTCGTATACGTCTTTTATCCGGTCTCATACCAAAACGAGACTCATCAGAAAAGCACACGAAACGCCATTGTTCTTCTGCCCAATTTCTGTGTTCAAGAGCCCATTGATATCGAATCCTACGATTGTGCATTGCTATAGGTGGTACCCGTAGCGGTCTTCGGGAATGAAGGTTCACTTCATGCAAGCGGTTTCTGACTGTTTGGTCGCTAATTAAGTTCCCTGAAGAGTGATGAAGCCTCACGGCTAACATCATGGCGGTTATTGTTGGAGCTCTTCGAGTTAAGATTTGAATGTATCGGTCTTGTCTCCGTGTGGTGCAGCGATACCGTCCTTCATGGCGCTCAGCCACGGTACCAGTGCTTCGGTAACGTGTCCAAAGTCGACTGATAACACCTTTTTTTGTTGTTGCAACGAACATGGGCGGCCATTCCACAGCGTGATTTGGATGAACTCATTTTGAGTATGCCAAACCGATGTTCTTGTGTTGTTAGTGTTCGCGGTAGAAACACGGATTATTAATTGTTTAAGTTACCCAATAAAATTTTAAAGAAAACTGTTATTTCAGTCTTTTTTTCGAACTTTAATGTTAGTGGTTCAAATGTCAAAAATCCCTTTATTAGGAAAATGGCAAATTTCTTTATTAATGCAAAGGTGACTTGGTTTATCGTTACTGTGACAAACGAAAACACTTTATTTGATGAATCCTTAAAGAAAATTTAAATTAATATCAATCAAGAGAAAAGTTATTGCAAAAATATATGTTGATCCCTAGACACTTTTGATGTGTGTAGTTTTCGCCGGCGCGATTGTATCCACATTGCACCCATGCCGCTCGTATTATACAGCGGAAGAGCTTGTTTGTTTAAACATGCTGTGATCTCTGAAACTACTGGTCTGATTTGAAAAAACATTTTCCTACTTGATAACGCAATTCTTGAGAAAGGTTACAGGCTATTTAACATCATGCGCGCGTTTATTTACTGTGATTAGTACATTAGGGCTGAAGCCTGCCGGGGATTGTCCGAAAAAGTTACCGCCACTCCAGAACGCATGCAAGGAAGGAACATGGATGGGTTTTAGACAGTAAGAGTCTGACACTACCTTTCGCTCCACCCAGAGCGGGTGGAGTCATTTGATGAATGAAAATCACGCTACGACTTAAGTCGAAATTACATGCAGACGAAGAAGCGAGCAGTAGCTAATTAATTAATAAATTAGAGATTTATAGGTAGGTACAATATCTAGGTTGTACAGACGTCAGCACATCAAGCTATCCCTAACTGTCAAATTTTCTTAATTAAAAATGAACCTTATGTCTTTGCAATAAAGTTGAAATACTATCAAAGAAATTTGACAGATTGTGGTAACTTGATGTGCTGGCTTCTGTACGTAGAGAATATAGTAAATCCCGGATTTCATCCAACCTTTTAAACGGTGTCAATGCGGTGCAAACATTTAGCCGACTCCTTTATGCGTTTGGTAATGAGTCACGTAGGTCATGATTTATGAGGCTTGTCAACTTCTTATCGTATGTAAGGGCATCAATGGATATTTAAAACCTGTTAGAATGTATTTTTGCAGTATTCCAAGAAGTTTGTATAGCGTTTTTTGATGATCAGGAAAGAGTTTTAATTTTTATTAGGTATATTATGTTATATCTTAGCGGCTATGGCTTGTTTTAATTTAATTTTTGAATTGTTTTTACATATTTTATAACGAATGCTTTTTACGTTCTGCATCGTTCTCACCATAATATATGAATGATGTAACCGATTTTTTTGCAACCATGTTTTGTTTTAAGACTGTACCTACTGATTTGGAATGGGCATCTAGCTTCATTTTTCTGACTGACCGACCCTATGACAATTCAAAAGTAATTTGAATTTATTGCCTGTATTTTGTAAGACGTTTTATTTGAAATAAATGCTTTGAGATTGATATTTATATTTTTATACCATCCTATATGTATGATGGTTAATGCCACTTTAATACCATTAATGCGACTAAAAGCACTGAAAGGTAAACCGGGAGGTATGAAAATCAACTGTCGTGGTATTCACACAATTTCCCTTGTTATGATTATGTTAATTACACGTTGTAGACAGCAAGAACCTAGTAAATTAATTAACAATTCAACTCTTTGTTGGTGCCACAAACCACAAGTGCCTAACACATAGTCATTACATAATCTGATGGCGGTGTATTAAGGGGTCTCACATCGCCAACTCCAAGCAGAAAGCAGTGATAGCTTATTGGTGTGACCGTCGGACTACCAAGTCAAAGGTCTTGAGTTCGAACCCAAAGCACGCACCTCTGATTATACGGATTCATGTGCGTATTGTATAATTATCACTTGCTTAAAAATCGGTGAAGGAAAACATCGTGAGGAAACCAGCATGTCTGAGAGATATTTCTCAACAGCATGTGAAGCTAAGTCAGAGGCCCATGGGCAGCAAAAAAACTCTGACACCAGGTTAGTCAGTACCGCACGACAAGAAGAAGCGTCAACTCCCAAAACGCTTTAAAATTACTCTTAATATCTCTTTGACAGACCTGGAAATCGATCCCAAGCTCAGCAGTCGAGATTACTACGAGATAATCTCGACTGCTGAGCGTGGGGCAAGAGCCTGATCTCACTCAGGTCCTGTCGGATTGCCCTACCATAAGACCATGAGAGTCAGGAAAGAGAGACACGCTTGGGCACTATAATATTATATCTCCCGCGTCGATGGCTAGTCTCCACTGAGATTGGCCGCCATGGCCGAAATTCGGTCAGAAGGACTATTATTATTATACCTATACCTAAGATAGTTTACACATATAGAAGTATATGTATACTTATAACAAAATACAGCTTTTAATTTTCGTCTGTCTGTGTGTTTGTTCCGGCTAATCTCCGAAACTGCTGGACCGATTTTGACGGGATTTTCACTGGCAGATAGCTGATGATACATTAATTTTATTAAAATAACAAGATGCACGCGGGCGAAGCAGCGGGGAACAGCTAGTTATGACTTAATTTAAATATTGGGTAGCTTTATTTACAAACCCAAAATCATTTTATAAATTAAATTAAATAGGTAATGAACCAGTAATAGTTTTATAAAACATTAGTCATATATATTCTGAAATGACTAATACACGCCAAGTTTCCACAAAATACTTGTACATTAATTCTAGTAATTAAATAAAACTGTCGTTATTAGAACTTAGGTGTCCATTGACGCACACATGTGACCCTGGTAAAACCCAACGTTTATTAATCTTCCTTTCTATTCTGTAATAACTTATAATAACGCTTTACGTTAAGAAATAAGAGTATTCATAGAAGCATGTAATTTTATTATGGTAATAGATTCTCTATAAATCTACCATATAACATACATTGTAATTATTCTGTAAACTGTATTTTTTTTATCAATTCTATTTCTTGTTCATTTTGACTATTAAACCTGCGTTTCTTTTTCTTTGACTGTCAAAGTCAAATCATTTATTATATCAATGTCAAATTATTTATAGCTTGGGAGTTAATTATTTTTTTTATTTAATTTATTTTCTAGTTTATTCAATATAGTTAGGAATTTCCCCTTAACAAATAAAAGTAACCCTGCTTGTTTATAGGTACTTATATTGTGCCGCAGATTAACTGTGTAAATACCTAAATATAATCAAATTTTCTGTAATAAATGAACTAGCATCCTTTAATTTTTTTATTTTGTTTTTTTTTATTTTCCACTGTCCTGAAAACTCACCTGTAGATTTTTGCTTTTCTCGATTAGTTGAATAGAGATATTAATTAAATTCTTCTTCTTCGTGTGGTTAATGACTAACCTGGTGTCAGAGTTTCAATGCTGCCCATGGGCCTCTGACTTAGCATCACATCATTAAATGATTTTATTAAATATTCTTATAAAAGTATCGACAATATAGGGATTGATTTATGCCAACTGTATCAGATGTTAAAAATTAGCTCTAAGAATTTCGTAGGAGCATTGTACTCATCGTTATGAACAACTTTTACTATGGGATGAACCCTGAAATTGTGAAAAAAAAATGTGTTGTTCCATACATTTTATTGAGTTACGTGTGCATAAATGTATGGAACAGCTCGTAGTAAAAGTTGTTCGTAACGATGAGTATTGCACTCATCGTTTCGATTCGCTTCCACGAAATTCTAAGAATTAATTTTATGCAACACCTTATTAAAGTAATACGCAACTATGTATTTGAAACTATTTTTTTTTTACGAAAAGCTTGAACGTTACTGGCGAAAATTGGGTCATCTCTGCCTAACTATTTGGGGATTAAAGGCGTAATTTTTATGTGTGTTCATTCCAACATTGCTCTAAACCAGGGATGGCGAACCAATGTCACGCGTGCCATTGATTGAACTCACTAATACAAGACTTTTTTTGCTGGCACGTCATGGCTACATTCAATATTTATTGCGAAAAATGGCACGTAGATGTATAATGGTTTGCCACCCCTGCTCTAAACAATAATGATCTAATTACACACAACATTGTACATAAAGGAAAAAAAACAAACTGCATTACAATTAACATGATATTATCCAATACTCACGTCATTGATGATCATCAGAACATCACTGTACTACAGACTAAACTACAATCAGGTAAGGGATTTACGTCAATGGCGTGACATCTGCGCCTGAGTCACTCGATAGTGTTCACGGCAAACGTCTTTGTTAATTAATACACGGAAAATCGTGAAGTGAGGCATTGACCCATTTGCTTTGTAGTTATAGTGAGTGGATTTTTTTTTGTTTATGAATTGGTGAAAGGAATTTATGTAAGAAACGAGTCTATGGTTATGACAGAAAAAATGGGTTGGAACAATGAACATGAGTTGCGTCTGTTGAGTCCGTGACAGTGGTAGGTTCCTGATTTTCCAATTGAATAAAATACAGATGCGAAATTACTTAGAATTTGATCATTTAAAATAAATAATCATGTACAGTCGCCAGCACAACAAGTTACCACAAATTGTCATATTTTCTCAATTGGTTTTGAACCTAAACACCAAAGTTTTAAGGTTTAAAATCATTCGGAGAAGTTTGACAGTTTGGTATAACTTGATGTGCTGGCGACCGTACCATCTACACAATATATCCTACATATTATGTTTATTGGGAAGACTTCTGACTGAAATATCCTGATAAACTTAAGCTTAGATCAAACACTAATATTACACTAATGAAGTAACCTTGACCTCTAAGTTTGTTTTAGCATTTCTTCTCAGTGAACAGTCAGCTAGGAAATGCCGGTGCTTTCTACTTTTAAATTTTTGAACGCCAGAGCATAAACGCACGCGCGTGCCCACTACAACAAGCTACAAAATTTCTTCTTGTTAACATGAATTTCCCAATATCCATGGTGTCTTTTAATTTGTTTGTGATTAAAAACGTACGAGAGTTTAATTTTTTAAGATATCTACATATGTAAATACACACAAAAGTAATGTTTTAATTGTTTATTTTGCTTTATAGTGTACCCGCATTGTCATCATATTTGTGTCGCTGGCGTACAGGCATGCGTTAGCTTGTCACACATAATCATATGACAATGACGTTCAAAAGGTAACAAACATATCGACGTGTAAACATTACATTTCATTTTAATAAACAGCTTCGCAAACCCGGGCCGTAAGCTCCATCAATATCAACACTCCGCCTTATCAACCATGACGCACCTAAGTACACCAAGGTCACATTATTTATTACGTAGGTACCTAAGCCTTATAAGAAGTAAATATTGGTATTCCCCAGAACTTCAAGGTTGTATGGAAAGCCTTGGTCTTGCATAGATACAAATCTTCGCAATACTTTGATCAGGCGCATTCGTTCTATATTTGAAATTGCGTCAGTTTTATGTAATCTAACCTAACCGGATGCCGCTGTAAACCAGTATTTTACATGGAGCGACTGCCTATCTGACCTCCACAACCTAGTAACTGGGCAATACGATACCCCTTGGTAAGACTGGCTGTCAGATTTTCGGGCTTCTGATAACCCGCAACGACTGTCAAAGATGCACAAATGACAGCCGGGACCAACGGCTTAACGTGCTTTCCGATGCACGGAGGAGTCTTGTTATGTAAAGATGGTCACTCATCCACGGCCAACCCCGGCAAGCGTAGCTTAACCTGATGGATCGAACTGTGCGGCTGTTAGTACTTAGCCACGAGCTCCTCATTTCGTGTCATTGTAGTATCAGATATTATACATAGGTGCATAGATTAGAAACGTAATCGCTGATCTAAGGTCACCAATCATTATCATAATAATTATTCGAGAACCTATCCGTCAGGCCAGCATAGTGCTAAGTACGCTCGCCAGTGCGTCTAGTTAAACCAAATTGTCGAATTTCTCGAATTAATAATTTTAAACCTGAAAACGTTGAAGGTTAATGTCAAACTTGATTGAAAAAAATGGACAGTTTGTGGTAACTTGAAGTACTGACGACAGTCTTGAGTTGAGAGTTCAGCAGACTCTAGGAATACACTTATTAATAATAATAAAAAATAATAATATCCTTGGACATTTCACACAGCGCCGTATCGTCCCAAGCTAAGCAACCTAATGCTTGTGTTATGGTAACGAGATAGCTGATATACTACTTATATACATTTTTTTTTTTGGAAATACATACATATTATAGATAGAAAAACACCCAGACTCGTAACAAATACTTGCAGGTCGTACAAATATTTGTACTTATTGGTATCTTCGTAGACTTATTGTATGTAGAAAGGTAACACTTTGATGAAAGATTACGGTCCTAGAAATAAATTATGCCACCAAAACTATAAATGTCTTATGCGATCTAAATGCGATCGGCATATCTAAACTACGTTCAAGACAGTGTCAATATTCCACAGAAATAATGACAGCCCTTAAACGGGGTTTATGTGTTGATCGTTCAGTTTCATTGGTGAAATTTACCCTTAATGATCTGTTATGTACACGAATATTGGACCAAACATAAAAAAAAATCACGTTATTTTTGCCATCAACACGCTAAGAAGAAGAAAGGAAGAATAGTTAGTGAATAAGGGTCACTCTCATTTTTAAACGTTATCTACGGGTGGTAGACGCAATGTAAGGATGTGTAGGTCCAAGCCTGCCGGGTAAGCGGGATTGTCCGAAAGGGTTACCGCTACCCCGGCTACGGAAGGAATATGGATGGGTTTTAGTCAGTAAGAGTCTGACACTCTCTTCCGCTCCACCCAGAGCGGGAGAAGTCATTGGACGATTTCCCAGCCGAAAAAAAAAAAGGATGTGTGGGTAGGGCACGTGACCTTGGACAAGGGAGATTCTTCCGCTGTGATTCAATGAGCCATAAACAAATGAAAAATGTCTTGTCATATTCCAATGAAGTACAAATGCATTCTAAACTGCTTATGCTGGCTCATTTTAACCAGCTTAAAACAACAAACACATAATATGCCATAATTACAGCCAGTAGCTTATTAATCAAAAGTGCATTCGATAATGATTTTCACTAGTCGATGCCACTCGCACCCGGCTCCGCCGCCGCACTGTACGAATCCACTTCATTTTGTGGCAAACGTGAAACAGTCCTAATTTTACGCATTCGGACATGAAATTAAAATCGGTTTAATGTATAATTGTGATATGCACTTAATTAATATTTAATTAGGTGTCTAAATAAAAGCTCTCGGTGTAGCCCGTTGCGGTAATAGTGTTGCCATGTAAAATTATGTACTGTTAAATAGCGTTTTGTTATGTCAGTTAGGGGTGGATAAAAATGGGTTATTTTATGAATAAAATACTAAAAGATGGTGTCAATTAATATTGCAAGTAAAATAAGCCAGTTGGAAATAATGGATATGACTCTATTGTTTCTCAGAATATACAAAATTTCTACATTCTTTGGAAGGTCACTAAATAGTTAAGAACTTTTTGGTCATCATCCAACAAAATTGCTAACTTAGAACCCTTTTTGAACTGAACATTTTTTCTTATAACATGAACATTTACCGATTCCATATAATAGAGTAGTTATGAAAGCTAGCTGTTAACATAGGCACGGACAGGGAGCCTAGGCCTGCCGGTGACGTGGGATAATTACCGGCCCTCCCCCGCTTCACCCCACTTCACCCCTCGACACCCCCTCCTGCGACACCCACGGTAATGTCACATTAACACTTCCACCTCCGGCGTCCGCGTGCAAACTGTCAAAACATCGCGTCGTGTTTAACGAATATGAAATAAAGGAAAATAGCGATTAAAATTGGCCATTTGTACCTAGTTGAAATCACAGCGATATGTAGTATGAGAGGTGGAATAATTGCGATTTTGTCTTGGGATATTTAGAAATGTTAAAGCGAAACCTGAACGAAGTTGGGAGCTATCAAAAGTTTTGGAGTTACTTGGACATTTAAGGTCTATAAACGACAACATTTTTAAAAGGCATCTCTGACGGTTGTCTTATCTGTTTTCTTGAAATGTTGAAAAGGTTACGAATGCCATGTTGAGGGACTGGTCATATTAGATACTTTTTAGACGATCAGATCATCTGTCACGGCTCTCGTGCCGACATTAAAAAGAACGTTCTAAATTCTAATTATTTCGAAAACGAATTATTTTGCTTAACCGACAATGGCATTTCTAATTGTTATAGAAGGTAAGTAAGTTGCTATAGGTAATAATTTTAACACATAATAATTACCTATAACCTATGCTTAGCTTCACCACCGTCAAGCCACGGATGTCGTATGCAAACACGTGTGGGAGCCAATCAAGGCCCTTGATTAGGGGCGGAGGGGGTGTAATTAGGTTCCTTTGATCGCACCGCGCCTGTTCTTGTTTAACGTATGATTAGATATATAATCGATGTAGAATGCGATGAGAACTATGGCGGATGAGATGTTCCGGTTTCAAGGCGGTCGAGGAAATGGTGATTATCTAATTGGCTAACCGAATAGCGGGTGAAATTTGATTTGGTTAGATCAAGGATAAAGTCCTTGAAGTTGTCTGTGGTTGTTTCAATCGAACAGGACTGGTAAAGAAAACCAAGAAGTCCCATTTTTTACTTTTGCTTCAAATATTTAAAAAATCTTAGCAACAATAAAGTTATGACGACTAAGTTAAGTAAAAAAAAGATTAGTTAGGCTAAGAGTTTAAAATGTTTCTACCATCATCACCGCCTGCCTAGCCTTTTCCCAACTATGTTGGGTAGTGTTGCCCAAATGCAAGACCAAGACGAGACTTAGGCCAGTCTTGGTCTTGGTCTTGCGTCAATACACCTGGTCTTGGTCTTGGTCTTGGTATTGCGCTCTCAGTCTTGGTCTTGGTCTTGGTCTTGCAGCAAGAGTCTCGCAAGTCTTGCAAGTCTTGCAAATACCTATTAGCCTATTGCTATTTATTGAACACGTTAGTTTAGAATGAGTTTGAGTTTTTTCCTCGACCTTTTTGAACTTGGAGAGTTGTATTGATGATTTTGATGATTATAATTCTGTAACTACATACGTCTTACAGCGCGAATAATATTGTAATCAACAAACACTCTAGCACTGGCTTGCAAATTGCAAAATAAGAAAATTTGAATTTCGCGGGCTATCCTGGAGCATTCACCAATGTACAATGTTAATCAACCAATATTAGAAGACTACAGGCAAAGCCTACCTAGGTATGCGGCCAAAATAAGGAAGTGCGTGTCGTGTTGAGATTTGCAGATTTCATTACAGTGTGCGTAGGTACATTTCATAGGCAATTTGTCGTACTCGTGTCTGGCGTGCTTTGCTACGTAGGTACTGTCATCGTTGAACATGGGCAGTGGCGGCGTCCTTTGATATGAAAGCGGCGGGCGGCGCGGCGGCGGCGACACAAAGTCTAGGAGCGGACTAAATTTTTACCTATTTTGGTAGGGTTGTCAATGATGGCATTAGTACAGAAAAATAAAATTAAGTAAACACAACGTTTATCAACTTTTTAATAACTAGGTATCCACGATAGAATATTTTTTCTACTAATTTCCTAAGTAATCAGTCTAAATATATTTTTGATAATTTTTATTTTTCAATAATTTGTTGTGTGGAATTGAATGGTAAACTCTAAATCTTACTTGAGAGCTTTTTTTAAAATAAACTTATGGAAAGTCCTGACATGGCATAATTATACAATTTTTAATCTGGCTGCTCACATTTTAGTACCACTCACTATCTATCATTTACCGATATTAACAATGATTATTTCGAAATCAAAATATTTGCAATTCAATAGATGCGATACCTACTTAGTTATTAATTATCATCTCGCCCGACAGCTTAAAACGCTGTAGTGTTCGAATTCGAGCCAGTGTGAGAATGTATTTATACAAGAAACTCAAAGCATTCAATTTATACCTACCTACTGCTGAGACATCTTCAAGGTCATTTAATTTTATCCTCCTGTACCAACCCTACTAAAATAGGTAACAATTTTGTGTGCCTCTGTCCGTACTCTTTGTCGGCGAATGCGGCGCTCAAACAGTGTCAAATGCTGTGATAGACTTGTTGCAAACCGCGGCGTCTTTGTCGGTAAATTATCAAATAAGTAGGTATATAATACATCGACCGACCAACAGTTTATTCGCGGAACGTCACATTATCCCAATCAACCTTGACCTTAATTCTTTAGCGATAAAGTTCAAAATCTGTTAAAGAAATTTGACAGATTGTAGTAGCTTGATGTGCTGGCGTCTGTACCATAACATTGCCTGCCGTAGAAACTGTTACTAGACCTACTCGACTCGCTGTTAGTTTTAAATTTTGCTGAATAAGAAGAATAATATAAACTTTGAAACATAAGTAGGTACCTACATAATGTTTATATAATTTTGTTGGCTATAATTTTAAGCACATACCAACCTACTAACGTTACATCTGCACATTAGACATAAACAAGCATAATATACACGGTGAAATTTAATTGGTTGTTTTCCCGCGGCAGACCGACTTGCCTTAAGTCATTGACTGCCGCGCAGCAGACACAATAGAAAAACTATTGTTTGTCGGACACACGGTGACCGCGTTGGCGTTCAACGTGTTAAGGAGTACTTTCGAAGCATAGAGTTAAAGTAAATAAATAACGATGTTTCTGTTTTAAAATAATTAAAAAAATATTCATCAACTCGAAAAGGTGAGTAACAATAGTAACACTAGACGTAACTTGTAGGTACTAGGTAGTTAGGTGCTACTCGCGTCACCACCTACAAAGAAAACCGATGCACAAAATAATGTTCAAGCCAAAATAAACTCTCGCACGTAGTGATACGGCATAAAATATTTTGCACGGAACAATACAAAAAATCACCGCGAAACCGACAAAGAAAAGACCGATTTAGAAATGTTCATAGTAAAATTAGCTCTCGCTAGTAGTGATACGACATAAACTAGCCTGCGCGCAACAATATCAAACGAAGCCGCCAGCGCCTATTTTACCCGTGCGGCACGCGCGGCTGTGACCCTGACCTACTTAGTTTTCCCGCGAATGTCGTACGCGCAGCACGCGTCATCTCTGTAAACTGCAATGGATCGACATTACAATTACAGCAATGTGGAGTACGTCGCTATGGTGCAGCTGTATGCTAGAGCTGACTATGACTCCCATGCTGCCCGGCGACTTTACGCAGAGCGGCAACACTTGGAGTCGCTCCGTCTTCTCGGGGTTCTGAACCCCCAAGTCCCGTCGCCACAAACGACCGTAGCGGCGACACAGCGGCTACTAGATCATGGACAGTTCCATGCACAGGGCAGAGGATGACCGGACGTTATTTTGCACTTGAACTTGGTGTTTCCTCAGCGCTGGATCGGATGCGGCGGGCCAGTGCCTTGGCCACCAAGAAGCCCGGACCTAACTCCGTTAGACTTTTACTCGTGGCGCCTAGTGTATCGTTCGTGAGGAACACGAAAGTGGCGGCGCGTTAGTAACTGCGATAGTGGACACTTTTGATATCGTACGTCGTGACAGAGACACCTTATTTAAATTAAAAGAAAACCAAATAAAACGTGCGTGATGTGTGTACAACGGAATGGCTTAAACTTCGAACAATTACTCCGTTATCGGGAAGTGTAAGTACCTAATCGTACTTTTGTAAATAGTAGTAGTTTAGCTGATTAAAATTATTGTAAATAAGTTGATTCAAATTTTGTAAATAGCCTCAAATACTTTTTAAGTAGGTATCTAATTCAGAAAATTCGTTTCCATGGTTAATTTTTCTTAGTTTTCGTTTTTTAATTTAATTGTGTGTGCAATAAATTGCAGATAAAAAAGTATTTATGACGGTCCTAAGCCCGTAAAAGTTTGTAGGGAAAATTTGAATAACATGTTGGATAACAGCTGATTGAAAAGCACGTGGGTCAACGGCCCCGCGGCCTTTAATACCTAGTAACACTAGACGTAACATGAATTGTAGGTACTACTGGCGTCGCACGCGCCGTCAAAGGAAAGCGATGCATAAATGGTCAAACCAAAATAAGCTCTCGCACGTGTTGATACGGCATAATAGTTTGCACGCAAAAATACAAGAATCCATCCGTTAAGCCGACAAAGCAAAGACAGATTTATTAAATGTTTAAAGTAAAATAAGCTCTCGCGTGTTGTTATACGGCATAATCTAGCCCGCGCGTTACATTATCAAACGGAGCCGCCTTCTAACCTAATCCTTTCGACGGTGACCCTGTCGTTCGACCGTAGGTATCGGGAGGTATTACAACTGGTTCGTGATCGCTTTCGAGTTTAGTTTTTCACAATGCTAAATAAGCCAGTTTTTGTTTCTAATATTTTATATAACTACGAAACGATTGTATTACATAGACAAAACCATTTCGCTGCGGGAAAACAACCATTTAAATTTCACGGTGTATATTATTATAGGTACCTACAAGATATGAACTTTGCTAGAAAGTTATTCTAGGTACATTTAATCACATGGGATGATGGGAACAGATTTGTGAGTATTAACACGCTACCTACTTAATAAATAGTTGAAATATAATAAGTACCTACCTAATCAATACAATACGTTTTAGGGTTCTTTCAGACGAGCGGCACGTTGCCAACTGCAGCCCTTAGTTTAGTGTTAGGACGATACCTACGGTTTTGATACTGGGGGCGTCTATCAAAATCGGGATTAAAACCAAATAGGTACCTACTTAATAACGCCCAAATTTCAGTTTGTCTTAACTGCAAGACGCAAGAGTCTTGCAGGCTTAAGTCTTGTCTTGCTCAAGTCTTGCAGGGTTCAGTCTTGGTCTTGGTCTTGCTAAAATAAGGCGGTCTTGGTCTTGGTCTTGGTCTTGCGAAAATGCAAGAACAAGACCAAGACTGCAAGACCAAGACCGATTTTGGGCAACACTAATGTTGGGGTCGGCTTCCAGTCTAACCGGATGCAGCTGAATACCAGTATTTTACTTGGAGTGACTGCCTATCTGTCCTCCACAACCCAGTAACTGGGCAATGCGATACCCCTTGGTAAGTTTAGACTGGCTGTCAGATTTTCAGGCTTTGACAGGGTCGGGTCTTCTAAAAAGGTTTCTACCAAACTTCCAATAAAAAAAACTACAAAATAATAAAATTAAAATCATTCACTTACATAATCCCATCGCAGCAAACCCTTACAAGTATCAAAATAAACTAAAACAAAACACATACTTGGATGAAGCTTTATAAATCTCATTATATTGCCGTAAGAATATTCTCACCCCCAGCCATCCGATGTTTTGTTTTTATTGGTGATCACTTACATCGTAAGCTGGCGTAATTCGATACATCCTGTGCATGACGGCCGGCGTTGGATGCTGAACCACGCGAAAGGGTCTACCAGACATTATTCCCAACGAAAAAATGAGGAACATGCTTATTGTACTGTCGGATTTTTAGTTTCACAGGTTCAATGCGCAATGGGGAAGCTTGAAGAGTTTTTTTCATGTTGCTTTTGGCTTTAAACAGTTCTACGTGTGTGAAAATTCAAAAATGCGTTCATGTTTGCAGGCAAAATAACTAAGTTCAAATTGTAGTATCGATTAATTACTTTTATTTTTGTAAATTGGTGTTTACACGCCTATAATATTCTTTAAATAAAATTAGATGAGTTTGGCGTTTTTTGTCTGACTGCTTTGAGAAAAAGGCTGAATCAAACTCGGAAAACTAAGTGTTGTTAGTACAACATATCATAATATTGCGCCTGTATCCCCGAAGGGTTGGGCAGAGATATACGTATAGAGACATCCCCATGTCGCCAATTATAAAGTCAAAGTCAAAGTCAAAACATTTATTTCAAATAGGCACAAGAATGGCACTTAACCCAACCCCCCCCCTTATATTTAACCTTTCAACCGCCCCAGTTGGATTAATACGACAAATGATTTCGCGCCCGTGCCGGCTCAGTCGTGTTTATACGACTGACAATTTGTTGTGTCTGTTTTGCGTTTTTATGTCATTGCATTGCGATTTTTGAGCTGGGCGCTGGGGGCACGGCAATTGATATGAAACCAAGCGGTTAATAGGTTAAGTCCTATGTAATAGGGGGCAAAACTATTGCCATCAATCGGGCCCAACTCCAAACTACGGGCTGCTACTGAGAAATTCCAAATGGAAACTATTATTATAATAATATTATTCTACTAACAGCTGTATTTTCCATCGGATATCTTTTATCTGTGGAATAAAATTGACGTCTGACAGTTTTTGTGTGGAATAACTCGGATTATATTATCTATAGTACCGAGTACTGGTACTTCGACGCCAAAATGTACTTTTGTTTTTTAATTTATTTGTAAAGCTATTCTATTAATTAAAAAACAATTTAAGTAGGTATTTATTTCAGTAAAAAAAAAATATGTTTTCCATATAAATTGAGAATAAAGCATAGTAGGCGATACTTTAAATATTCACATTACAATCTAGCCTATTAGTTAATAAGTAATTTGAAGTTTAAAACATGTCGGAAAATCGTTAGTAAACTGTCCATAACAATGGTCAACGCAATTTGACATATTCATCCCTCTGGAACGTCACCGGGAACGAAATGGCAACGGCATTGACAATAATTATTAGCCGGATGACGGAAATCCGGTCAAAACTTACGTCCCACGGCCGGACATCGGATGTCCGGCTTCATTTATTCATCTTACGCAAACAGCATTTCTTGTATAGAGGTTGAAAATGGCCGATTTAGCTCCATTTTCCGGAAAATACTTAGCACTGAAATGTTGTTTCGAGTGCATACTTGGCAAAGTCAAAAAGTCAAAGTCAAAACATTTCGGTATTTCAAATAGGCACAGTATTCTTAATCAAGGGCTCTCGAGTTAACTTCAATTGTAATATTATATTGCATGTAAAAGCGTTGCAGCTGAAGGCACATGAAAGGCAATTTTGAATGTCATAATTTACGAAAAAATAGAATTTAAAATAGTAGAAGTAGATTTCAAGGTAATAAATGAATAGTTTGTTGGCACTTTTTAGATCATGGTTGATTGATTAAAACAGTGCTAATTGAGTACGTTCGTCGTAGAGATGTAAAACGCGGTGCTCTTTTTTTTTTTGAGTGTGGGAAATCATTAAATGACTTCTCCCGTTCTGCGTGGAGCGAAAGGGAGTGTCAAACTCTTACTGAGTAAAACCCGTCCATGTTCCTTAGCCCTTTATGTTCCGGGGTAGCGGTAACCCTGTCGGACAATCCTAGAAAAGTGGCGCGCGGCGGTGAGTCGAAGTTAAGTGATGTTTGCCTTGTTTCTGATTACCTATGTTTTTTTAAAGTGAAAGCTACAGAATAGCTCTTGAAATCAAGTTTTGTCAAAATATGATTCGGCGGCCGAAGCAAGTACTGGATTTACAGGCTACGCTGGCGCTTACCCCTTAAGTCTATCTGCAATATTTCAATTTCATTTTTGCCTACAGTTACATTCGTCCAACGACACTTATTACTAAGTATTATTATGCAAAATAATAACACACAAAAAATAGTAATAATACATAATAGGAAAAAGTCGTGTAAATAAGTCCAAACGGTAACATTGTCCGGTTCAATGCGTTCGACTCTTAAGACACGTCCACTGTGGGTAATGTGAGTTGTCGAGATTAGATGTGTGGCCACTGAACACGGGGGTTTTAGTTTTCCAACTTATTGAAAAAAAATGTTTTTTTTCTGAATTTAGGATATCTTCAGATCATATGCAAAAACACAAATATAACTAAGGTCATGCAGTAAGCCAAAAATCACCTCCTATAGTATTATTACAATACATTGGCAAGTGTCTTTCTCACAGTGAAGTAATTTTAAAATGATACTGCTCGTTGAGGTGGTGGTTGGCCCCCAAGTCAACTAAAGACAAACGAAAATGTTGAGATTTAAACGCAGCTCAATAAAAAATAAGCATTTAATAAGGTATAATGGAACTACTCGTAGCAACACACACAGCGAAATGGAATCTCAGATATTTAATATTGTGATGACCACTTTTTTTGATGGAACTATGGAAATTATGAGGCCTGGTTTGGACTGCGATAAGACAAAACCTTCTCTCTGCGATCTTTAATAACCCGGGCAATTCCCGTACCTATTTTTAAGAATGCTCGCATTTTAATCTCTGTCTCAATTTGTCAGAAATACCTCGTAATCCGCTTACATTTTTGTCATTGACAAGATGAGATTACGATTAGATTTAGAACGTTTAAATACGTTGGATTCGAATTGTGTGTCCGCATTGCCCTTCCCTTGAGCAACCCGCTGCTCTACTGGCTCCACCGGAGGTATTGTTACACGGAATGGATCCGGCCGATTGACGATCGTTGATACAGCCGGCCGGGCGCGTAACATTATCCGCCGAACACGCGATACGCTGGCTAGCGTTACCTATCTCGCGCACATACCTACCTAGGCACATACCCACCGCCGCGGGCGCACACCCAGCCACACTTATCGATATCTTTATTGACTTATTAACGGCAGTATGTTACCATTTGTGAAACTACTCCCTATGAGCTCCATCATAAAAATAATGCCCAATCATTTCACAAATTACCTGCTTCAGATACTTTCCACTAACTGCTCCTCTCCTAAACGTATCTAACCAAGCTCGGTGTACAAAAGGCAAATTGCACTAAAATTAGCAGTTGCACGTGGCGAGTCTACCAGTGTGCTGTAAGCTTTGTGCATTGCCCGTGCTCTTTCAGCGAGATAATCAAATCATTACCGCCTGAGAACACAACCGGCACTTATTTAGAGTTGATCCCAAACAAAATAAAGTGTCCTTCGATACGTTTACGGAGCTCGTTCGATGCCAAATTATATGCTCCACTTTTAAATTGTAGCCGAAACTTGGAACATCATGTCGTAAGTCGAAACGCAAATTGCCGACACGATTCCTACAATATTTTTTAGTAACAAACTCAAACATATTACCGACAGAAGGTAGCCGGGCAGCACGTAGAACAATAATTGATTGTATTGAGCCTGGCCGACACCTCAAAAATGTATCGATAAGTATGAGGAGCGAATATTAATTTTGCGTCTCGTTCTTGCTCGTAAACTTTATAGTGAAGAAAAGAGAAAGAAGTTGTGTACGATGCTATCCGATATGCGTTTTCCTCTGAACGATACGACTATACGAGTACGTGATTCGGTGTGTTTTTTTCGTGGGTGGAATTATTTGTAAGGCTTCGTTATGTGTTGCTCATTACTGTACAAGCGCGTATCCTGCCTGCGACCGCAAATGCGAGACATTACGGATCAGAGGAGCCACCTGAGCCGAGCCGAGATGCAGGCGATGCTTCTGCACTTAATGCTTCATACGTGCAACGCGCACCGACGCTATCGGGCCAGCGTTTTGTAAAACAAAAGATTCGACATACAGGTGCTAACTCTTTGCAGAAGTTTTAGCAGACATTTTAAGGAAGAATATGTATTTAATACTTTAACCGCCGAAAGAAATGTACAGAGGCAGACTTAATAGGCATTTCCTACCAGTCAACCTTTAGGTGATGCAGAGATAAACAGAGTAAATAACAAAACATAATACTTATAGGGCTTTTATCACTGAAAGTTTTGACAGAAAATAATTATGAGGGCTGAATGTGGAAATTAGTGTAATACTTCTTGAAACTGCCGATCATCAAGCCAAAATTGCGAGCAAGAGTAACTAATACAGTTAGTTAGTTAGTAAGATAGTAGTTCAGTTTTTTTTTTAATTTTCACTAGACTCATTACAAAATAATAACTACTCTTTATTCCAAAGAAATATAAATGCAATAAGAGCCATCAGAAATCTTGGTGGGTGAACTTATTCAAATGGTGTTTCGGTGGCTGCGGTGAAGTTTGGGGCGGCCGCCACCAGCGGACCGCAGACCGAACAATAAATACTTATCTGATAGTCGGAACTAGACGAACGAATGAATTAATCAAATCAATGTAAAGTGGGTGAAGGGTATGTGAGGGTAGGATTTTGTGGCTGTAGAACAAATCGTGTTATGATTTATTGGGTTAATAAACCTCGGGTGAAACATTTTCGAGGATAAAAATGTCATCTAAGCATGTCGTTTGATAATGGCAACACTACTAAGCGACTTATATAAGTGTAATTGCTTACTTAGCCTTTTTTTGAGAATACTACAGTAAAGCATGTTATGCAGAGGAATGAGGAAAATGTTGTAAGTAAAGTTGTGAGCATGAATATCGATGGCTGTACAAGTATACAGGGAGACCGAAGAAACTATGGATGTATTGTGTGAAAGATGATATAAATGGAGCGACTACCGACTTGACGACTAATAGAGAAGTATGGAAGAAAAAGACATGTTGCGCCGAGCACAATTACATTGGGATAAGGGCAGGAGAATGATGAATGATGAATACTACAGTAAAGTTTAAAGTAAAAAGAAAACTTAATTTTTTTAAAGTAACAGTATTGAGGCAACACTTAAGAAAACTTTGTGGAAATATTAATATTATGTCCGAGGTTTAACGTTTGACTCTAACATAGGCTGATGCCTATGCCAACAAAAAATTGTAGCAAATCCTACAGGCTTTTGCTACAATTGTCATCAGACAATTGTAGCAAAAGCCTGTAGGATTTTCAGGCTAAGGCACTAGTCCAAAATGCTTTCAAATCAATTTAATAACAGTGTCTAATTGCTCTGTTAGAAAAGTTTCATCTAATATCTTGGTAGAGAATAAAACAAATTAAAAAAATATAGGTAAAGATATTATTTTTCCCGTTATTTTTGCCATTGATGCACTAAGAAGAAAATTAAATAAAGCTTTCTGAAAAATACTAAACTTTTTCAGGTTCAGTCTGCATTTAAAGCTAGTGCGCAACGATAGCATGTTTTGGGGTTAATTTTAAAGCCCCTAAAATATCAGTTGAATCTTTGTGGTTAGCGCTTTTACAGTGCACTTTGCCCGTACATTTAAAATGCGCGAATATTGCCACATTGGAAAATAGTGTCTGTAATGAGTTGGGGGACATGCGAAGTTAGATGAATAATATAAGCGTTCGTCGGCAAAACGTCGATAAAATTCAGAAGTTAAATGTTTAGAAGTTTTGCGCGTGCTTTTTGCAGCGGCGTGGAGAGGGTTGGGTTGTCGATGGTCGATGGATGTCGATAATGTTTTGATGACCGCTTCGTTTCTGAATTGAAATTGCTGAATAATAAAATTGATGAAATTTTAATTTGGAGTAAGTATAGTAGGCGGCAACAGTTTAAAGTTTTTCTCATATTTTTAAATGATATAAAGAATTAGGTATGTGCTTCAAAGGATGTTCTACTAGGTATCAGAAGCACAAAATAATAATTAGGTAATTTTATAAAACGTGAAAAACATAAAAAAGCCCGCAGCAGCGAGTCACATCAATAAAATTAAACTGTAAGAAAACCGTATAAGAATTTACATGACTTTAAAAAGGCAATTATAAAATTGACGTATCGATAATACTCAGCACGTAGCGGGTTAAATGTCCAGTCGATCCAGGAGCTGTGGTTTTGCGGCCGGACTTAATTCTACCCGCGCCGCTCCGCCCACCATACATTTTAATAGTTTTAATGCCCAAGAAGCTATCTTCAGTAGCCGATTACACCGAATAGCCAACCATAGACAACTTCCAATACATCCAATAACTTTTTTGTAACAGCTAGTTATGAAATACTAGAAATGAAGATGTTACGCCGAACGTGATTCATTTCCGAAATCGTGTGAGGTCAGCAGGACGTCGTTTCTAATAATTTCGATAGAAGCAGGTTGCCAGAATAGGGTTAAGATGCGGGTGGCTCGGGTTTTTTGTTTTATTGCTCAATTTCGGAGATCAAGGTGTTTGTAATCAGAATGTTTCGTATCCGGTGTGAGCGAGTAGCAGCTGATTTTCCTTGATAGGTACGCTTTTTAAGGCTATTATTTTAAGCTGAATGTCTGAACATTCACTGAGTACGATAGCTTTATTCACCTATAAGAAAGCTGAGGACACCTTATAACAGTGTTGGTACATAGTTAGGCACTTGCTGTTCCAATAAATATTGTTTTATCTCAAAAATATAAGATTTCACAATAACACAGACCTATCGCAATATTGGAGCAAATTAGGCCAGGTGTGAGGTGTCAATACACTGCGCTAGAGCGCGTGTACCACGCCGACAGTGCGTAGGAGGCTAATCCGGTGCCGCTTATTACATCCCACAGTAGCACACCGATTGAAACCGCAGCCAGCGGCCCCTGATTTCTGCAGCCCCATCGATCTATAGTTTCGTTATCAAATTTTCACACGGACCCTCGCCGGGCACCAAGATTGACTTTATTTGAGTAAGTGTAACCGCAGCTCTACGCGCCAACAGCGGCTAACGCGCGATAACCGACGCTTTTGACTCCGCTTTACAATACATAGCCGTTCCGATACCATTTTTCAATTGTTTCTCTAGTGAATTAAAGGTATTGGAGTGTGAAACAGTGAAAAGTATCGCTATAATGCGATAGGTTGTCGGTCAGTAGCCAATCACGGCGCCCGAGATATTGATCATCGAAATTGATCAATCAAATCGAAAATATCAACCGGAAATAAGGCGCGATGTAATATTACGTTGTTCTTAGAATTGAATGTTTTCAAAATAGATTTTATGTTTTATAACAATCTTAGTAAAAGTGTGAAAAGTGTTCTTACGTGGACTTTTGTGGTTTTATATTATATTTGCGTAGATTTCGAAGTATTCATAGAATTTTAAACAATGTATCGGTTTTGGAGTAATTATTGAGCAGCGCCGGGAGCTGTTGAAATTGATAGTATTTGACGTAGAAGTGATTACATGGTGTGCCATTGGCAGCCGTCAGTGAATGGACCGCCACTCTGATTACTTTGGATTCAAATAGTGATAGACAAGCGCACATTGTAGCGCTATGTAACGCGTAGACAGAATATTTTTACGAAAATAACATTTTCTTTGCCTTCAAAAAAATTCGTAGACGTTTCGTAGCCAGTCGTAGCGTTATTATTAACGTCTACGAAATGTCTACGACATTTTTTAAATTGCGATAAGAATAATAATTAATTGTTCGGAAGTTATTCTCGTTGTTTATGTTTAGTCAGAAGACATTAAGTCAATTTGTGCTGTATTCTTTGTTCAAAATCGGACCTGACTTCAGGACTTAGCCGTTTATTCTTTTTCGGTTTGTACTCACATAAGTGAACAACTTAAAGGGTAAGCAAAAGCATAGAGGTCGTACGCCATTCAACCTATTCTAAATTCAAAAACATCTACAAGTTCGCTAGTCTATGGCGCACGATGCTAAGCCGCCAGCGTAATGACATTGTGCCCGCGCGTCCGTTTTTTCTCCTCATCGCTTTTGATGTTATTGTTATTATTTTTCTCTCGTAGCCCATCTAGAGGTCGATGACATTTGTCTTAGCTTCTGCTAGTTGGATAGTGGAAAGCTGTAAAGTATTGGATGGTGTTGTGGTAAGCAGATTGTTGACAGATTTCAAATGGACGTGAAATTATTGGGTAGGTGCGTAGTTCAGCTGAAATATTGAATCATTTTTAGGTATTGTGAAAGCTGTTTTATTGGCTTTCATTTGACGATACGTTATTGGGATGATAAACATATACATATAAACATTCATATTCATTTATTTTTGTGCATTTGGAAAGGATTTGGTCAGAGTTAATAAAAACCGTATAAAAGTAAAAAAAAAATGCTTCAGCAATGAACTCCGCCTTTGTACGGTATTTTTTTACTTGCGCATAAAGTTTTGATAAATAAATAAATATCAGGAAAGGGAAGTTGATTAACTTACGCCACTAATTTAGGTATATCCGCTTTGGGGTTATTCCCATTTTATCCCGTATGCGTATGTAGGACTGATAGCGTCTCGTTTTATGTAATTAATTAATGATAACCCGAACTCACATAATAAACAAGCCCTATATGGGCATGTGTTTACGTCATTGACGGTCACTGATGTAAAATATTATTAAAGTTGATATGCAAGAAAAAAATATTAGCAACATTGTTCAGATAGAAATTTATTACAGTACTACTTTATATGAAAAGTTTTACGAATAATTATTTCAGATACTCCCGATTTTTGAAATCCTGTTGTAACTCGCGACAAAGTGATTTGGTTGGATAATTTTATTTCTTATTCCTAATCATAACATGAACTATATGAGATTTGATTTGCTTCTCAGATACTTGATCAGGCTTTTGGATAATTCATTATTGTTTTCAGCTTTGGTTTCCCAAGAAAGAAGTGTAGGTCACACACAGCTGTTAATAGAAAGCGTTTTTTGACACTTTAATGTCACATACCGCTGAAAATTTCCGATTTTCATGACGGTCGTTATATTACGCTAGAACGCTCTTCTAAGAAACGTTATCGTTTATATTGGTAACATCGATCCCATAATATGAACAGTTAAAATAATTTATTGATAGTCGAATTTTCATAATACGAACTACGTATTTCAAAAAGTGTTCCAATAGTTGTGACGTCACCATAACGTATTTCGAACTTCGAACGCGTTGTTTAGCGCGTGCAGGCTTGCAAGGTGTTCGATCAGAGCGCATAATTGGCCGGTTCCGATTGTCCGGGAGCCGGGAGCGCAGCCCCCCATCACTGGCCGTCTACGTCATCATCCGATGACCACATTGTTTGCCCCCGTCTGTCTGCATCGCAATGATTTAATGTAAGTTCGGAATGATTTTCTGTAAGGCTTTTAGACTTTCTCTTTGATAAGATCTAAGATTTTTTGGCTTCTGGTTTTATTTGTGGTACGATTTTAAATATTTTTTTATTAACCATTATTTTATATACACACATATACACAGATAAGAAGAAAGACACTGAAAAATACGTTACGAGATTTGTAGTGCTGGCAGCAGAGAAATGTTACCATATTTTTTTAAATTTAAGAACGCCTCCAACTTGGTACCAACGGTTTATATTGGATCAGTGCAGTCTTAATACAGTAAAAGAAATTCCAACCCGAAATTGAGAACACAAGGAAGCTATGTGCCCGTAACCACGTAGATGTCGTTAAATTACAGCCGTGAATCACAACGCAATCGAACTGGACCATTACGAAGATATTTCTTAGACAGGAAACAAACCATTACTGATGCAATATCGATCGTTTTATTTAAGTACAATTTTGTTCCGTTCAACAACTCGTAATTTATAAGCTATATTACTAAGCAATTTACAGGTCATGATGACGGGAACGGGAACGCTTCAACGTAGTCGGTGAAGGATGAAAAGAATTTGTGAAAATTCTTTTTGACAGTAATTTTTAAGTAAGCTAAAGAAAAAGAACTGCGAATGCAATTCCGAGATGACAAATCTTTCATCTTAATCCGGCTCGAAGGACCAAAAGTGAAGGCTCATAACAACCAAAAGTGAAGGCTCATAACTACCAAAATAATTAACTCTAATACGATGCACGAAGCGATCCGACAGTTAGCAACAAGCATTAGAGTTGACATAGGCTGTCGGCGGTGCAGGCGGCTAATAACGTGCGTAATGGCGGGTCGTCATTAGAGGCGCGCGCGCAGATTGCCGGCGCGCTGATGAAACCCGCTGGGATTGCCTTGTAAACGCCTCGAGTATGAACGTGCACTTAGAACGGGTAGATTGGGCAGTTTTTAGTTTTTGTGTTGTTTTCAAATAAGCGTTTAAGTATTTAGGATTCCGACAATTTGTTTTCAGTATCACAACAAAACAAATCCTGATAGATGTATTTCTAAAATTTAATAAAATAAAATAACTGGAGTCTATGTGAACTTCAAATATTTTAAACCTGTACCTCAAGTTTTTAAATCTGGTTATGGTTTCCTGGAGAATTCCTATTTAATTGCAGAAACATGGAATAATTTGGTTTTTGATCAAACAGTAATTATTGTAAAAAAACTGACTTCTTGATTGTCTTTTGTAATTAATTTCACGGACTCAGTCAGAAGCAATTTGTGGTAGTTTTTAATTGATCAGAACCAGACACTAAACCGAAACTAAAGGATAAATTCTAAACGCCACTATTAACGCCCAGATCGCATAATAATATATGCGATCGCATACTATATATTTTTTTGCAAATTAAAGACCGACGCACTGATTAAACAGAATAATTCGTTCAGGATATTGGTCCTAAAGCTTTTAAGAAAGCAGATTATCTTGGAGCACTGCTGCGGGGTAATTGCGTAACACATACAATGGCAATTGATCGCAATGCCTTTAATTTTGACAGTTCAGCTTTGTTCATTGCGTAATTATACGTTGTTGAGCCAACGAATTTTTCAAACCTATGAAGCAATGGAGTTACCTTCAAAAGTCTCGGATTCGAATGACTGTATGTTACGTTTTAGGTTGCTGTTTATATCATCATCTGCCTAGCCTTTTCCCAACTATTTTGGGTTCGGCTTCCAGTCTAACCGGATGCAGCTGAATACCAGTATTTAACATGGGGCGACTGCCTATCTGACCTCCACAACCCAGTAACTGGGCAATACGATACCCCTTGGTAAGACTGGCTGTCAGATTTTTCGGGCTTGTGACGACCCGTAACGACTGTCAAAGATGCACAAATGACAGCCGGGACCAACGGCTTAACGTGCTTTCCGAGGCACGGAGGAATCTCGGTATGTGAAGATGGTCACCCATCCACGGCCCATCAGTTAGGTTGCTGTTTATGTAGAAAAAAATATGTAAAGAAAAACTTATCCTTTTTCAGATTTACCCAGTCTAATAGAAACATCAGTCCACTTACAACAGCTCGTCGGCAAATAAGGCGGCAGTCAGTTAGAGCGTCGTGATTGTGAGCCGCGCATAATGAGCGCGGATATTAATAAATTTAACGCAGCCAACTCCGGGACACTTTACAGTTATTTAGGCCATAATTACGTCAGGGAAATTACCTATCTGACTGCTGTTATTGTTACATGATTTACTGGGTTGTTTTTATGAAAAGTTAGGTTTTTGTCAGAGATTGAGGGAGGATTAAATATTGCCTCAATTGATTGTAGAAGAGAAAAGTGGAAAGAGGGAGGGCTGCATTGCAGTGGGCCAGCAAACTCTCTTATTAATAATACAATATTGGCAGAAGTATTTTGAAGAGGATTTAATAATCAACTGCTAAGAATGATAAGGAGAGATTCAGGAGCTAAAGGCATTCCTTTATTTCAACAAATTGTTTCTTAAAAAAATGTTTAAATTATCTCATGACTATTTTGATTGGATTTTTTGATGTGATGGGAATTTATTGAATCTGGATGGAGTTGGTTGTTTAGGCCACCATAAAGAAGAGTTTGTTTTAAAAATCTATAATGAGGTACCTATGTAGTATGAAACTTAGTAGGTATAGGTAAGCTGTTCCTTTTTATCGCGATATTCCCACGGAATCGAAACTTACGCGGGTGAAACCGCGGGACGCAGTTAGTGTAGTATGTGGGTATACGCATATCAGCAAACAATATTATTGTAAAGCATGGCCGTATGTTTAAAAGGATTCAGATCCAAATGATAAATAAAACTTTTATCATTAAATTAATGACACAATATGGAGTTTGGGTCAACAGGAAGTATCCAAATACCGTAGTTGGTATTGGTTTTATATCAGAATTTTAAGGAAAATTGTTAATTTAGACAAGTAATACGTGTGGTCGACCTATTGAACATTAGGGTTAAACTTCATAAATTCACTAATCGATTTGCGGACTTAACAAATTACTTATCTTGGTTACTGTACCGTTCTTGATCTATGGTAATGAAATCTAAGTTTGGATTTAACAGTTTCGAAATATCAGGGGCAGTTGAAACTATTAATCTTATTAGTATGAAATACAGGAATTAACGAAGTTATTTGTGTTAATAGAGGAATTATCAAGTCCGAGGATATTATTATTATTATCACATCGTGTTTCCCCGAAAGATTAGGTAGGTACACCCACATTTAGTAGTCATAGTGAGTGACTTATTGTCATCAACCGGACACAAATCCAGATTCCAGGCTAAGAAATTCCTAATAGAAAACACAATAACACTGTGCCCGACCTGAGAATCGAAATCAAAACCTCATCAGCTCTGTAGTAGCGCTTGCAATCACAAGAAAAACGAGGCAGTATACTTCTTTTAACACGTTGAACGCCAACGCGGTCACCGTGTGTCCGACAAACAATAGTTTTTCTATTGTGTCTGCTACGTGGCAGTCAATGACTTAAAGTTATGCTGAAAAGGTCTTAGAACCATTCTAAGTTTCAAGTATAGATCGCCTGAAAAATTCTAATGCAAAGAAAAATGTAAAAACGTTGACTAACCGTCTATGTACATACCTCCCGCGGGCAGGTTGGCGTTAGTCTTGTACTCTCGTTCCTCGTGGGAGAGGGACCGGAGACTCCTCACAGAGGAGCTCTTGTACTCCATCTCCCGAAGAGCTAGGGATGCGCTGTCGCAGGAGATCAGGGACCGCTGCAGACCGAAGGACCGGATTTGGTGCGGAGACGCGTTTGTACCTGTGGAGAAAAACATTTTTTATTAAATAGTTACAAGTATTGTTGAGCTACACGATAACCGTCAGTTTAGACAAGTCAACTCGAAGCTGCAATGGCACTTTCTTAAAAAAGGCCCTACCAGGCCCTGCAATGTTAGACTCACATAAAATTCATATCATTATAATAGTTCGGACTTTATAAGAGATCACGACCTCGAGTTTCGAGTTTGTTTCGGCATTTCTTTTCAGGTATGAGTCAGCTAGGAAATAATATAGTATAATATGCTTGGACATTTCACACAACGCCATATAGTCCCAAGCTAAGCAACCTAATGCTTGTGTTATGATAACGAGATGGCAGATAAACTACTTAATATACTTTTTTTTTGTAAATACATACATATTATGGATAGAAAACTCCCAGACCCGGAACAAATACTTGTAGGTCGTACAAATATTTGTTCCGTACGGGAATCGAACCCGCGACATGCTGCGCAGCAGTCAATCGCTCAACCACTGCGCCAACCGTCAGCGTCATCTAGTTTTAAAAAATTGACAAAAATGTGTCATAAACTATCTATCTACAGAAACAGACGTCATTTCAACGCAAAGAAAACGTGTACTTTTGTGATGTAAAACCAAAGTATTACAGAGAAACAATACAAGAACAAATAAAGCTCCAATTTTACAAGGCCCACGATTAGAACTAATTCCTCTACGTCTGTCACGCACCAACCCAGTTAATATTTAATTTAATTTTCGAAACAAGCCTAAAAACTGCAAGTTTCCGGCGACCACTCTTCAATTAAACATTAAAGTGTCAATCACCTTATTACAGAAAATTTGGTCTTTTTTTTCAATCGTGGCCAAAATTGGCGGTCCTTCTGTCGGCCTTAAAAAAGGTACCGCCCTAATTATTTTGGACTTTTGTTAGAAAAAAATACATAGATAATCAGTTTATGAGTATACAACAATGTAAGATGGTCGTATGCTGCAATTATGTAGTGAACCGACGCAAACAAATGCAGCCAGTTAATTATTATTTGTTGTTTTACAATAATAGGGTAGTGATGTGCCGTGGTGTCAGTTATCGATGTTTGTTTAGAAAAACGTTTCCCAGTTAAATCAAATATTTTGCAAATTTGACAAGCACCACATCTTAGATTATTTTGGTACTTAATTTTATTCCCTTCAGTTAATTTAGATTCCTTGGCTATCTAAAATTAATTTAAAACAATAATTTATGATTCTCTGAAATATTACTACGTACTATAGATATAATGACAATACAGCTGTAGTTTAATGATTGCTTATGACTATTTAAACAGTTATTATTGGGACAGCATTACCACCTGAAATTGAAATCTTCCAAGCGCAACGCAATTATTGTTTGCACTACACTATTTAAGCATCATTCGCAGTTTCGACCGCTACAAATAAATTGCATTTTATCGATAGTCGATAGTCCGTGTCCGTGTAATGTGGGAGTACAGCGCAATTAGCGAGGGTCACTGCGAAGCGGCTTACGTCCCACCTACAAATTAAGTCTATTAAGTCAAACTTTTAAGTCCCCCAGCATACGATATCTTCCTTTCTTGTGCCCCAGAGTTTGGGGCTTATTCGTTAAGTACTAGCCTTTTGTGCCCTTTCTACTCTTTGTTTGATATTGTGTAAGGATTTTTTGTGTTCTTGCAGTTTGATAAAGATCTGATTTTAATGAAGTGAGTGTGCCTTGACTGTTAACGAGGGTCAGTAGATTTAATTAAGAGGACGCATGCAAGTGAAGAAGTGAAACTTTCTGAAAATCTGTAGTCTAACATCGTGGATACAACACTGTGTAGGTACATGTTCGAGCCGTTTGGGGTTGAAACACTAGGCCCATGGGGTCCGAGTGCCCACTATGTTTTTCGAGATATCGCTAAGCGGTTGATCGACTCTTCACGAGACCAGAGGGCTGGCCTATTTTTTGGTCAAACAATGCGGCAATGTTGCCAGCCTTTTGGGAACTTTTCCTGTTGACAGCGACGTGGACGAATTTTTTCATGCTCTTTGATTATTATACATATTATTTCTGTACATATTATTATGAATATTTAGCTTTTAAATGTAAATATTATGATTATATTTCTTGTACACTGTGTTGATGTTGGTGATATATAAAATAAATGATCACCTACTGTTTCAATATGAACTCCTAGGGGATTTCACTTTACATCACGTACGAATCTGCGATGATTAAGTATAAAAACAGTGAGTTATTTTTCAAATTGTGTATCTACCGTCACTTTAAAGACGTTAGAAGTGAACTTTTCGGGATAGCACTGAAAAACATTGATCATGAGCTCATTTTATTAAGCTGTTGCCCGCGTCTCTGTGCACAATTCAGGATAAAACATAGTCACGGCATGATATTGTCCACGTCATGGTCTACTTAAATGCCAAATTTCATCCAAATCCATTCAGCCGTTTTCACGTGAGAGTGTACCAAGCAAGCAAACAATTTCACTTTTGCATTTATAATATTGTTTACATGATAATGTATGATGAAATATTGTCCCTGAGCCCGTACTGCATCGCGTCATGCCGGCAGCAGGCACAAAGGTCCCAGCAGTTGTGCAGTGCGTGAGTGCAACTTATTACTGATATAATTTCACTATTGTTTGCCGCCGGCTCCATCGCTCCATATGGCGTAACGTGTTTTTTTTTCGTATATTTTTCCTCCAATTTCGTCGATAGTTCGAAGCTCCGAACTCCTTTTGAGAAGCTCCTTAGTTTCGCGTGACTGACAGGCGGAAGACGATATTAATTATACTTATATCGGTTAAATGTGGGGTGGAATTTATGGGAAATAAAAGTTTATTAGTTCCTATTGTTTCGATGGTAAAGCTTAAGGTGGTCGTTGTAGATATAGCAACTTGTTTTATTGAAATGCTTTTGTTTTTATTCCGAATGAATTATGTAAGGTCATTTTTTGTTCTAACCTTTAAAAAATAGTGTTCAAAATCGACGCCTACCATGGTGACTAAGCTCCAAAAGTTTAACCTACTAACCAAACATCCCCAGTAGAGTAGCTACTACAAAATATGACCTTCGCAACACATGACGATCGTGCTATCAGCGACGAGTCCCGTGGGAAGAAAAGAGTTTATCTACTCAATGCGATATCGCGGTCGCGCCGCCCGCCACTATCACATATATGAAAATTACACGATAATAATAGAAACTGTTCACATTATTATATATTATTTTAATTGTTTATGCTCGCGGTTTTCGTAGCGCGACGTCGAATAATAACAAATTGGGCCGAGCTCAGGACACGCGCGATCGAATTATGTTTTCATATTAGTTTTTTAATTAATTGGTAACTTGTAATTTTGTATTTTGTAAATGTATTTACTGTTGTTTGTTTCCGATATGACCGCATTGTTTGTTTTTTAAATGTGATGGTTATCGGAAAGTAAAGTTGTTTTATAAATGAAATTGGTTAAAAATAGAAGAATCCACCGCCAACTGTATTTATTACGTTCTGTGACAGAACATAAAATCTACCGTCAATAGGCAACAGAAAATCTTCATTATTCAGAACATATACTGACCCTTTTGGAACTGCAGTTTCATACTAAGATTGTGGAGGAATGTCAACGAATTTAGGACAAATCATTGATGAAGGTACTCCTCGTCTGACATCGAAGCAGTCAATGAGAATACGGCATTTAACTCTAAGCTAGAGGTGCGAATGAAAGCAACAGGTTGAGGAAATTCTTGGTTCCTCAAGACGTATTGGTAGATTTCTTGTCTTTATTGGATCTAGGCTGTAGTGCAAGAGTTGACAGCCCGGAATTTGGAAGTTGGCCGTGTGATTACCCCGTGACTCGAAAAGCGTGTTAAGCCGTTAGCTCTGCGCGTGATCTCTCAGGTCGTTTCGGATTGTCGTCCCATCGGACTATGATAGATGAGGGAAGAGAGAATGCATCTGCGTCTGCGCACACACTTGTGCACTATAATGGTCTCTGCTGTGATTGGTCGCATAAAATTCGGGCTGGAAGACTATAAAGATAAAGTTAAGGGCTTATGCACACGGCGATTTTTTATACGCGTCGTCTAGCGCTGCTTCTTTAAGGCGGAAAATGGATCCATGTAACGCGCAGACGCCGCGCGAATAAAACACGCCGTGTGCATAGTACCTTAAGGTCTCTACGTACTAGTTTTGGAGCGGGGCTCCCGAGGTCCATCTACGGTGACTTTGATGGCTTTTTGGTACGTGGTTACTTGAGGTGGGTTCGTTGATATCGTGATTGTTAACGAGAAGCTCTTTCCTGGAACAAAAGAAAAAATATAATTATTCAACGTGATTTTTTTAAGTTTAAAAAGTTCTAGAATATCCAAATTCCAAAAAGGAAGATATAATCAATCATAATCGACACCCTTGCGCCATCTCATGTTCTTAGCACGGCGGGCTGTGCTGGCGCCGCTGCTGCCGCTGCTGAGACCCTCAAGCGGCGTAAATACAGTAACCTGATGTGTAACTACAGATTTGAGCCGTTTGGGGTCGAAACTCTAGGGTCATGGGGCCCGAGTGCGCAACTCCTTTTTAAGGAAATTTCTCGCCGATTGGTCGACACTTCGCGTGACCAGAGGGCTGGATTGTTCTTTGGCCAAAGAATTAGCATTGCCATTCAACGTGGCAATGCTGCCAGTCTTCTGGGCACGTTTCCTGATGACAGCGATGCGGATGAGTACTTCGACGCCTAAGTGTCCTTTTTGTCTTTTTTTTGGATTTATTTGTATATATAAGGTGTATCTGTTCCAACACTAAATATTTTCAGAGCAACATCTAACGGTGGTAAAGATTCAATAGAAAGGAAAAAAAAAAATTGTCTAACGATATATTATTTAAAAAATTTAATAATTTCAAATTATTTGACTTACATAAAAATACTGGCTCCTTCTCATTTTTTATATCCATTACGCTAAACCATACGTTGTATTTACCTACCGTCATTGAAGCGGGCGGCGAGACTAGACGGCGCGCGGAACAATAGAATGCGTTGGCGCCGCGGCGGCGGCAGGCGAGCCGCGCGCGCACCTGACTCACCGAGTTCAGTGCCATGCGACCCGCATATTGCAACGCACGCGCATTAGTTAACACGCGTCGGGCTTCGGGCAACGAACGTAACAATGCCCTATGGGTATACCGGCCGGATCATTTCCAGACACGGTTCAGTGTTCATGTGTGGTGTGTGTGTGTATGTGTGTGTTAAGTGTGATGGGGAATAAGGATCAATAGGTAGGTACCTAAGTAGTGTAGATTTGTACCTAGACCACAGACCTAGACTGCAGATTACGCCTAGTAGATACTAGGTTCGGTATTAATAAATTAAGTTAAACTCTACCAATCATTAAAAGTCTTGAGTTCAATACCTACACAGAACACTATTATCCTAACGGTTTAAATAGCATACCTACCATTCAACCACGGATCTAATAAACATGTTGTTTGCCTGTAAAAAGACTACTCGACAAAACTTATAATCTTAACGTAATGTAGTTATTTAATCATTCAATAGGTTTTAATGCCGTATGTTATTCCACAATAACATGGCAAGCTATTTATCTCTCGAGAGAACCTAAAACATTCACGTCTGCCTATCGATCAAATAAATCCGATCTACACAAACAGGTCATTAACCGTTGTGAACTCAAGATGCACTCACCCGTCAGCTGTTTATTAGTATTTACCTAGTTTCCACATGTGTGTAGGTATTGTTTTAATCGCATCTCGGCTCTTTTTCGTAAAAGTTTAAGGAAGGAATTTATTAATTTAGGTTTTGTATTTTAGTTTGACATTTATTATTATTGGAAGCGATAAGCTATTTAAACAAGACCAGCTAGGAAGTCTACAATTGCTTTATTTTTAACATCATCACGCCTGCATTCCGCGAAGAGATAGGCAGTGCTGTATTTTTGTACGACCGACACAGGTCACCAGTGATATTGTTAGATCCCATGTAATACGAGGTGAGGACATTTGCGTCCGGCAGCACACAGTATGTGGAGCACGGTAACCGTCAGTAGGACGCGAAATGATTACCAAACTCGCGCGGTCGCGCGCAGGCCGGAGACATGCATGCGAACGCTACCGCCCTGACACGCTGCTCGACACAGAATAGATAGCCGTCCGTCACCGGTCACGAAACGCACCGAGCGCGCGTGCGGCCGCTGAAGGTTTCATACCAAATGTGTCAAGCAGTTTTAAAATTAAAATAATTACGAAAAATAAAAAATACTTAGATAAATTATTTTTTTTCGCTTCTATGGAATCTTTACCACCGTTAGATGCTGCTCTTAAAATATTTCGTGTTGGAACAGATACACCTTATATAGTTAGTTAGATAGTCTTTTAATTTAAGTATGTATAAGTTTTTATTGTATTAGATTGTAGTAATAAATATATAATTCTTGACTAAAAAAAAAAAAAAAAAAATCTATCATAATTAATTTATCTCGATGTGTAGGTATCTATATTGATGAATACGAGTAATTCATTTTCATTAATACCAATCATTCACAATTAAGGCTAAGAAAAAGTTACATAGTCAAATCATACGAGATATTTCTCGTATGGATTGTTTTACATTGATAATCGTGACTTTATCGAATTATTTTGTATGAAAAATGAAAATAAAAAATAAACATAATTGAAAAAAAGTTCATATGCCATTTGATTCTTTGATATGGTGTCATTCATACCCTAGAATTATGACACATAAAGAAAACACCTTTTAGGTATAAATTACACACCGACTGTACGCATCTTAAAGACAGGCTTGCAGTAAGGTAAACTACTGAAAATGCAATGTTCTTCTTCTTCTTCTCTGCTTTTCATGCGGTTAGTGATTTCCCAGGTATCAGAGTTTTTATGCTGCCTATGGGCCTCTGACTTAGCTTCACATACTGTTGAGATACATCTTTCAAGTATGCCGGTTTCCTCACGATGTTTTCCTTCATCGGTTTTTAAGCAAGTGATAATTATACAATACGCACATGAATCGGAAAAATCAGAAGTGCTTTGGGTTCGAACTCGAGATCTATGACTTGGCCTTCCTACTATCGCTCAAAAAAGCAGTGCTAGCCGAATACAATGTGAAGGTAGCTAGACCACTATTAATTGGGATCAAAAATAAATGAGACTTCATCTACATTATTATAATAATGTAGATGAAGTCTCATTTATTTTGGTATTACTTCATATTTCGGTTGGTAAACATGCAACCAAATTCTTTGTGGTCATTGTTATAGTCTCTCACTTATCTTATCTATTTGAGGGTTGGTTCTGTGGGTACATTATCTATAATTATGTATTTTATTATCAATGGTACTGCCTCGTTGTTGTAGTGGTGCAAGCGCTACTGCTGAGCGTGGGGTTTTAAGTTCGATTGCTAGGTCGGACAGTGTTATTGGATTTTTCATTTAGGATTTTTCATTAGCAGCCCGGAGAATGGTTCAGCCTGGTTGATGGGACTGGGACTTAAATATAACTGGCGAAATTCAGGATGTACTGTGAATACCAGAGGGGTCTTTACTTCAGAGCTCACAGTGGGGGGAACGGGGGGTCTCGTGTAATGTTACGTATATGTATTTGTGTACGGTTCACAATCCTGCAATGTTAACATAGGGAGGCTGCAGCTGTCTGGTTACCGCTGTCCCGGAACATAAAGGGCTAAGGAAGGAACATGGTTGGGTTTTAGTCAGTAAGAATCTGACACTCCAGTTTCAGACAGACAAAGGGGGGTTGCAGCTCTTGAATATATTACTTTTCGAAAACATCAGTTCAGTCGCACGCTTACTGACAGAGTCCATGTTTTTTTTTTAAATAAAATCTTATTTTAATTAATCTTTCATTTTAAAAGGTCGAATGCTGCCAGTTATTTTCTAACCGACCAGCTAGTTTCCACATAAGGTTTTACGTAGGCTCTACAATAGGTATCAACTATGGGTATACCGCTGCTCAACCCTTCAGGGAAGCAAAGCGTGATGTTAATATTATATTATGTTAATATCATTAGTACAACACAATTGCTTCCATGTATGATATAATAAAGTAAATCATAATACCGATTTTACAGACCACTAATTTACACAATCAAATACTACTATCCCTAATAGTGCTCGAAGTTCGTTCAGTCAAGTTAATCAACTTATTAGTTGGAATATTCAACATAATTTCATAATCATATTAAGTACGGTCGCCAGGGCATGAAGTTATACCAAACTGTCAAATTTCTCTTAATGATTTTAAACCTTAAAACGTTGGAAGTTAAGTTCAAAATCGATTGCACAGACGCCAGCATATCGACCTATCCCTAACTCTCTTTGCCCAATTGAAAATGAACGTTATGCTTTTGTAATAAAGTTAAAGGACCATCACAGGAATTTGACAGCTTGGGTCAGCTTGATGCGCTGGCGTCTCTACCTATATATTATTTGATGAAGTCGATATCAATGTCTTTGACTTTCTGCTCGGTACTTTCTGAACAGCAACAAATTACAATTTTTGAAGATAAATAGATCTCCGACGCAAGAGCTAGGAAGTTTTAGTTTCCAATTAACTTGGTAGGTCTTTTAAACTTCTTCTATACCTGTATTTCTTTCCAAGTCAAGTTTAGTGTATAGTACTACAACCAGTCCACTCTAGTCCGTATACACACGTGTGGTGGTGTGGGAATGTATCAATGTGGGTCCTACTGCTGTGGATAGCGCATGGTGGAAAATAGCGAGCTTTTTGGGCGTCCGATTTGCGGTCGGCAGTAATGAATGCACCGATAAATACCGAATAAAATTACAGTTAAAATGAGTGGATTAACATGTCTAATGCAGATAATTCGTGTGTAGAGCACTCGATTTGGAATAAATGACTGATTCCAACGTGCCATGCCTGCGAGATTAGGTGCGTTTTGGTTCTGGTTTTTGTTTGTTTTCGACGTAGTTTTGGATAAAATGTAGTGCAATGACGTTTGGTTAGATTACGGAACAGTTAGAGGAATTACAGATCAAGGATTCAACATCTGCAGCCGACATCATCGGAAGCTCGTGATGGTCAAAAGAAAATCGAAGAGCAAGAATAGAATACTCTCTCTTGCGTACTTTGAAATTCTACGAAGTGTGATACAATCGGCGATCTTATTGCTAAAAGCGGTCTTTAAGAAAAACAGAAGAGAAAAGAACCTTTCAAAGAAGAAGAAGATGAAGGGTTCCGTAATTCAGATGAATATATCCTAAAAATAAATACCATTGTAGTTGAACTACTTATTCTACAATACGCTGTCAATTCTCAAACTACAAATGTAAGTTGAATAATTGTAAACAGAATTATTATTTGTTAATGTGATGAAACTAAAAAATTTACGAATTTTTTCATATATTTGTGCTGTGAGACCTTTATTTTTACCAAATTTAATGATTCTAGGTCAATAGGAAGTACAAAGGTTTTGATTTATTCGCGAATATCAAAATATGTCTCTTACATGGCTGTATTTTTTATCGCCTTAATTTAGAAGCTCCAAGAGTCCATAGACATACGTATTTGATATTAACTTCAACTTGATACCTCCACACGTGCCTGAGAAAAAGGATCTGACTGACAGATTGACGGACAATCAATTGATGCTAAAAGGGTTCCGTTTTTATTTTTGAGGTACGGAAACCTAAAAAGAGCAAATCTGTGGAAAAGTAGTAAATAGTACTGAGTTATAGTTTCTTCCGCATTTTAGTTAAAGTAGGTTAGTTCGTTACCCATTTATCAAAACGTGATAACTAAAAATACTAAGGAAGTCATTTACAGCGATATGCAATAAAATATGTGCTCTAATTATCAATGTTAGGCATTGAATTATTAATTCCCACAATTCGTGCTTCTTTATGATAAGGGAATTCAGTTTGCTGCTTCCTGTCCTAGTGACAAGTTAAGACATGTTTGTACATTGTGTGTATTTTATTGCTTATGAATGATCACATAAATTATTAAAAAAAATATATAATTATTATAAATGCGGCAATTTGTATATCTGTGACTCAAGCACGGCATAACGGATAATCGGGTCCGAATTTGGCACGGTCAGTGGGATTGTCCGAAAGGGTTACTGCTGCCCCGGAACACAAATGGCTAAGGAAGGAACATGGATGGGTTTTAGTCAGTAAGAGTGTGACACTCCCTTCCGGTTCACCCAGTGCGAGAGGGATCATTTGATGATTTCCCACCCTCAACAAAAAATACAGGAATGATTTAGACATAATAATAAATATAATATTATAAATGCCAAAATTTGGATGGATGTTTGTGCTCTTAGTACGAATTACGAATTTAAAAGTTCAGATAAAATCGCACTTCAATATTGGTCGGGGAGATCAAAGTATCTTTGTATTTTAAACACTATCTTAAAAGCGAGTTTTACGTGAGGACAACACTCAAAACTTCGCGAAAGCAAAGCAGGTAGAACAGAATTATTTTCGCAAAGCCTCACTCAATACGGAAACAAATCATCATAAAACATTGGTCGCTAAACTTTAAAGGCGTGTCTCGAACGATGTGAAATATTGCTTCTAAAGTCGCCATTAAACTTAATACACTCCGCATGATCACTCATCAACAGTTTAGGGCCTAACACAATACGAGTGAAGCCGTAAAACATAACATTGTATGGCAACGACCATCCAGAGGTGTTGAGAGAGGCGCGTGAAATATTCAATTATTGTGCCCAGGCGCAGGTGGGCGAGGGGCGCGGGGAGGGACCCGCCGCCATCTTGATTTACGATCGAGCGTAAATCCTGAGTGACATTTGTGAGTGAAGACGACTCGCAAACCGTCCCCCCTTATGTACACGACTATGACACGATTTTCAGGAAAATATTTTGCGGTCGCTTTCTGTTGCTGTTTCCAATAGCCCATAGTTCCATAGTTCGGGTTGGAAGCGGCAATGGAAAGCAGGTGATGGTTATGTGTCGTTTCAGCACTTAAGTCTGATCATGAGTTCTCAATATTGTGTGGAACGCCCAGTGAGCATAAATATGAAACGTTATGTGCCTGTCGCGACATGTGAACATCTCTTGTCAAAGCTCTCACAGCCTTAGGTAGAACATGAGTTATTTAAACATTTTACTTTATGAATAATTGTCGCTTGAAAAGCGGGTTATTCGTTGGACTGGCATTCAAATAGTTTAAATACGAACAGTTGAATTCGAGTCCACCTTGAAATTGTCATTATATCGACAAAGTTCCATAGCATGGATACAGATTCTTTATTGCTAATCGTGTTTAATGAGCTAGTAGTAGTAGCTCTAGTAGTTCATTAAACACGATTTCGTTTACATTATTTCATATTTTACCTAAAGCTTCACATATATCATCAAACAAAGGTCCATTTACATTATTAAAACAACAGTAACAACTAACGCGATATAAAATCTCGATTCAGTATGAAGTCGAACAGGCTGTCTACAAACTCCTCCACAGTACACCGGCAGCTATAAATACGATGTAACTGGACACCGTCGTGAACTACCATTAGTTGTGACGGGCTCATCACAACAGAGCATCGCTAATGTGACGAGATGAGAGGAGACAGGCGCGGACTGGTCCGGCGGCGTGATTCGGAACCTTTACCTTCTTTTCGTTGGAGTATCATGATCTTGGAAAAAAAAATGATTAGGTATATGATCGAGGGTACGATAATTTAAAAATTTGAGATGTAAGAGTACAAGCGTGAAGGTCGCTTGGGACATTTTACATCCAGCGTGTATAGGGCAAACACTGTTTTTTTTTTCTTTGGCCCATATGCAGCATAAAAACTCTGAAACCAGGTTAGTCACTAACCACACGAAAAGAAGAACGGATTGATCTACGCTTTTTGGTTCTAATTTGATAGATTTAATCGACTTTGAGCGTAGATTAAATTATATTTTATATTATATTTTATTTTTATTTTATTTATTGTTATTATTATAATATTATTTATTATATTTATTGTCATGGTTAGATTACCTTCTGTAGACTAGTAGTATGATGGGTTCGGGGCTAAGTAACAACAGCCGCACGGGTCGTTTGCCCTCGGTTAGGTGACCATCCTACCATACCGAGACTGGGATGGGCTTAACTAAAGATAAGCCCATCCCAGCTATCTTTCGTGGATCTTTGACAGTCGTTTCGGCCGAAATTCTAACAATCAGTCTTACCAAGGAGTATCGTGTTACCCAGTAACTTGGATGTGGAGGTCATATACTTAGTCGCTTCATCTAAAATCCAGTTAGACTGGAAGCAGACTTACCTAAACATAGTTGAGAAAAGGCTTGGCAGAATGAAATTGGGAAGGTAATCTATGTACAAAAAGTTATGATTGAGCTGGAGTACATAGTATAAATAAAATCCTAATTCAGTCTACAAAATTCGAGTCTAACTTTTACACGCGTATCAAATCTTGTTCTCAGCGTGATTCCGGACACTGACTCATTTCTATAAAGACATTTAGCTAATAACTTGCCAAACACCGTAATTACACAAGAAAATATTACACCACATTTTAGACATTTCGAAATCAGTAATTTGATCATAATGCGCTATGTCGAAAGAGAGAGTCCCTCGCACTTGACAAATTGAACAGATAATTAGGGACGAACGTAAACGGCATGACCAGAATGTGACCAAATCATTTTGTGTAGCGGTCACCGCTGTGTTACGGTCGGAAATTATGTATTTTTTGTTTGGCTCTGGTTTTCGTCTTGGATGTCTTGGGTAACGAATATCTTATCTTGTCTTTCAGACTTGATTTGATGTACAGCTGCTCTTAATAATGTTCACAACGGCATTATTAGATTATTGTTTCAGTGTCTTGCCAATAATCATGTATTTAGAGGTTGCACAGTAATGCATACAGCATTATATTATTACATTAAGATCATTATCATCATCATCTGCCTAGCCTTTTCCCAACTATGTTGGGGTCGACTTCCAGTCTAAACGGATGCAGCTGAATACCAGTATTTTACATGGAGCGACTGCCTATCAGACCTTCACAGCCCAGTAACTGGGCAATACGATACCCCTTGGTAAGACTGGCTGTCAGACTATATTGTTACCTTAAAACCAAGGTAATTTACCGAAATTATTCGAAAGCCCGTAGAATTGTGAATTGTCCGAAAGGGTTACCGCTACCCCGGAACATAAAGGGCTATGGAAGGAACATGGATGGGTTTTAGTCAGTAAAATTCTGACACTCCTCTCCGCCCCACCCAGAGCGGGAGGGGTCCCTTGTCATATGATGATTGCCCATCCGCAAAAAAAGGTATATAATTAATACATACTTGGGTTTATGATGTAAATTAAGATATAAATATTTAACTTATGGCTGATTTTTAATAGTCAGAATTTTTTTATTGGTGGAACAAAAATGGCAGTTTGACGGCATTTGTATAGAAAATATGTTAAACCGCCATTTTTATTCTTCAGATAAAAGTTAGGCCCATAAAATCTTAATTTATTATTAAGTATATCTGTAGGTCATGTTGTGTGTTTACGGGATAAACAAATGTGAATTTAGATAAAATTATTAAAAATCGACTCTTCACATGACCACAGGGCTGGCCTGTTTTTGGCACTTTTCCTGTTGACAGCGATGCAGACGAATTTGTTGATGCCTATAATTCTTTTCCGTCTTTTTTTTATAAGTATTTCTCATCTTTTACATTACGTAAATATTATGAATAGCTGCTCCCGCGGGGTTTCACCAGCTACTCGGTTCCTATTGGTCGTAGCGTGATGTTACATAGTCTAAAGCCTTCCTCGATAAATGGACTATCCGTCACAAAAATATTTTTTCAATTTGGACCAGTAGTTCCAGAGATTAGCGCGTTCAAACAAACAAACTCTTCAGCTTTATAATATTATTAAAGATTAAAACTATTACAAAAAAAAAGATTAAGTATATATTAATTAAACCAACGTTTCATAAAGTACAAAACATGTGGAGATTCTAAGAAACTGCTAATTTGAAACAAGAAGGGAAATTCCAAATATATTGTAACGCTCTTCGATACCGAGAAACTGAGATTCTACTAATGTTGTAAGTAATAACTATGACGTAGTAGATCTTGTTTTGTTTTAATTACCTGCTTTGGGGTTATCGAAGGAGTAGATTCTTCTTTTTCAAAGCTGTCATTATTAGGTAAACAAAGAAGATGGCCAACATTGGATCCACTTACTAGGTCACCAACCAGGCAAACAACGCGGCAATGCTGCCAGCCTTTTGGGAACTTTTCCTGTTGACAGCGATGTGGACGAATTTTTTGATGCTCTTTGATTATTATACATATTATTTCTGTACATATTATTATGAATATTTAGCTTTTAAATGTAAATATGATTATATACCAGGCAAACATGATTATTTTAACCATATTATATTTGGGTATTTCAATGATTAGTTCTTTAAATCTTTCATTAATCATTTTCTATTTCACTTGCACTTTTTGGTAATAAATTTCGCCACGCCAAGTCAGTTTAGACATGGAAATAAATAATTTATTATATTACATAAATATATTTAGTTGTCATAAATGGGAAATCCAAGAATTCATCAATTTTTCAACTCATATTTGTTGAGATTATAGTAGGATAGGGCGCGTACCTACTGGTAGATTTTTGCGGTCAATTTTATACCGAATAAATTCATTGCCAGTAGTTGTTTATTAATAAATAAATCATTAGAATGAGAGCCAGTCGCCGCACCCACGGGGGAATCCACAGTTGAATGTCAAGGTTTAAAAAGAAAAGAAATATCATACCGCAACAAAACCTAATGGGAAAATTACCTGGACTCGACTGCAGTAATAGGTAGTAGAACCTATCAGTTCTTTGTTTATTGTTGTTTGGACTTCTCAAAACAAATGAGTACTGCAGGTCGATTCTGTAACAATCCCACTGTGAAAACTTAGTTGATGTGAGCGTGAAGCGAGTTGTTGATTGACATTATTGACAGCACACGTTACACTGACACTAACTTCACCAACGTTTTCACGGCGAGATTTTTACAGCACTGCACCGAAAATATTCTGGATTTAGTGTCAATTTCACCAATGAAACTGAACGCCATCAGCGCATAACTGACTTTTGGAAGGCACTGTATACCGGGTTATTTTTCAATGACCGGCCAAATTTTCGCAGGGTGTTCTACCCATAAATATGAACAACTTTCACTACGGGACCAACTCTGAAATCACGAAAAAAAATCAGCTGTTTCATACATTTTAGTCGAGTAGGTATTGATATTTTGTAGGAAACAGCTGATTTTTTTTTCGTGATTTCAGAGTTGGTCCCATAGTGACAGTTGTTCACATTCATGGGTAGAACACCCAGTGAAAATTTGGCCGGTCATTGAAAAATAACCCGGTATAGGTACAATATTATGTACGTATATGTTACCTACATACCTACACATAACAGCCAGCACCAGTCACATCACTGATGGCGTGTTAAAATGATCTCCGTGATTTTACTGCCCCTTCATATTGTTGGTGCATGTGGGCTGTAATGGCGGCAGGCTGCTCTTGCGCATACAACACAATGGAACACTAAAGTGCCAACATCGTTTATAGCCGCCTGTGGTTTGGAAATTAAAATCCAACTTGCTGATCCGACTTTGTCGTGGCATTCAAGTGTTTGAAGGTTTAGGGAAATTGTTGGATCATGACGGCGTTCATTATTTTTGTGGCAGTTATCCTCTATACAGTTATGTACTTACAGTTCAACAATAAATCATTATTATTATGGAAATTAGAATCGATCATGTAACTTATCAAAACATTGAAGCATTTTTAGGAAAATACGAGTCATTTTGTATGTTTAATATTTGAAATAAAGCCTGGTCAACACTATTGTCTTGCTTCTCCTTTACGTTTAAAGATTATTACTTGGAGCCGAGGGAACTATTAGGAATATATTTATAATTCTTAGATCGTACTATTGTTATAAGGGCATTTATAGTAAAAAATAAATAATTCAAAAATGTCCCTTGTAATATTAAACGGGTTTTTTTTAATGATTTAATAAACGGGCCAAGAATTATTGATATATTCCTATATAATTCATGGACCGTGTAATATTATGGGATATTTTTAGTAAATAATAAATAATCCTAAAATGTCTCTTATAATATTATGGGTTCGTGTGGGATTTTTATTTATTTATTTAAATACGGTCCAAGTACAATATTTTAATTATTTATTAAATTATTTATTTGAAAACGGCTAAACAGATGATGATTTTTGAATGATTGAATTAGGATTCAACCAAATATGTACAACAATAAACACACACGCACACACACACTGTATAACTCGCGAAATGGTGGTGTACCTAGTAACTATAGGTAAACTTTTGCCTTACCCTTTGGGAATACAGGCGTAGGGCTTCATAAACAGAGCGTTTTTTATACAAACAAATATCTATGTTCAATTGATATTCATTTGATATGTATAAATTGTTAATAACAAATTTATAAATAACGTATTTACCCACACTTTTTCGCAGAACGAACATTAGCATAGATGACGCTCAATTCGGCTACTTGTATCGCTTCGGGAAATTCATTCTGTACCAAGCTTTAAGGTCAGCGCGGACCGACGGAGTGGCGGCGAAGCGAGTGTCGAAACTGAAAGTCGATTTTATGTACTATAGCATACGGCTGAATTTATCTATACTAATATTATAAAGAGGAAAGCTTTGTTTGTTTGTTTGGTTGTAATGAATAGGCTCAAAAACTACTGGACCGATTTTAAAAATTCTTTCACCGTTGGAAAGCTTAGTTTTCTAGGAGTAACATAGGCTACTTTTTATCCCGGGAAAAATAACGGGTCCCACGGGAAAGACCACGGGAGCGAAGCCGCGGGCAAAGTGCTAGTTTCAAATAAATCAACACAAAGCTTCGTAAAGCAGTACGCAAACCTATACTTTTCCGCCACTCCGTCGGTCTGCACTGACCCTTATGCTGGTAAAGCCCTGACTTAGCATAGAACAAACTACTTCATAATTAAACTAATAAAATTAATGGACAGTCGTTAATAAAGTTATTAAAATAATTATACTACTTATTACATCCTGGTTACCTAGAATTGATAGATTTATTCGAAAGGTCGTAGTTAGTTGTAATCTTAAGGTGCTTGGAAATACATAAGTTAGTAAAATCAGTAAGTTTTTTTTTGATATTTTGATTTTCGAATAGTTCTACATTTCTTGAAGTATCGATTTTATATTTTACCAGCTTCTGCCCACGGCTTCGCCCACGTCAGAAATTGTTACATTATTGGAGTTTTAGTGAGGATCCCTATTTTTTTTGAAAATGTAATAGTTCCTATGTCACTAGGGGATAGTGTAGCTGCCCAACAGTGAAGGTTACAATTTTAACGAATGACGAATCGCCGTACAACGTGACAATACTTCCAGCCTTCTATGCACTTTTCTGTTGTCAGCGATGAGCACGAATGTTTTGATGCCCTCTGATTCTTTCCCCTCCTTTTAATATACACGCACAGTACATATTATATTGGTTTTTAGTCTGTCAGCATGTCATCATTCTCCTGCCCTTATCCCAATTCATTTGGGGTCAGCGCAACATGTCTTTTTGATATGTCTTTAGTCGTCATCTCGGTAGTCACTCCCTTTCTAGCCATATCATCTTTCACAGAATCCATTCATCGTTTCTTTGGTTTCCCTCTACTTGTATAGCCATCCGCATACATACTCAAAACTTTCCTGACAACATTTCCCTCATTCCTCCGCATAACATAGCATATGTTATACAGTGTGTTAGGTTAAACGAGGGACATACTTTCAGGGGTTACTATACGGCGACCTCTCGCGCCCGGCCCTGGTGCAAGCCATGGTCCGGGGCGAGAGGGAGTGGGAGGCAGTCACCTCCTTCTGCGAAAAAGTTATGCTCGCGAAGGAGGTGGCGGGATGGGAGAGAGAAAGGTCCTCCCGTCCCAGCCGCCGCAGGAGACGCCCCGGGCGTCGGGAGCCACGTGACGACTCCCGGCCACCGTAGGCGCGGGCCTGCGGACGGTGAGTAATGGGTGACTCACCGTCCGATCAGCACCAGACCCGTGCCGTACGGCGCGTATATGTTCCACGCGCGCCTCAAAGAGATGTCAGCATATGAAGGGGCCCCTCAGGGCCAAGCCTGCCGGGTAAGCGGGATTGTCCGAAAGGGTTACCGCTACCCCGGAACATAAAGGGCTAAGGAAGGAACATGGATGGGTTTTAGCCAGTAAGAGTCTGACACTCCCTTCCGCTCCACCCAGAGCGGGAGCAGTCATTGGATGATTTCCCAGCCTTAAAAAAAAAAAGAAAAAAAAGAGGTTACTATACTCATGAAAATAAACAACTTTGACTGTGGAACTATACCTGTACATTTTTGTTCGCATAATTCGTCAAAATGTATGGAACAGCCGATATTTATTTTTCATATTTCAGAGTTGGTCCATGGACAAAGTTATTTCCATGAGATCTATACAACCTGAAAGTATGTCTCTCGTTAAGCCTAACACATTGTATAAATAAAAATGACAATTTAAGTAGGACGTATTTTTTTACTACTTGGGTATGATCCACTGGAATATTATATTAGTGCAACGTATAATAGTGCAATTTAAGTATGTAATTCCTGTAGTTTTCCTCTCGTAACCGTTTTATACAAGACGCTTGACGTCATTTATGTTTATTTATTTTTCCATACAAGGAAGAAGTTCTACATTTCCGTACAGTTTAAAAATGTTTACCTTTTTATGAGGGTGTATTGACGATTCAGAAAAAAAAGTTCCATTAAACGATTGCTTTTGTTTGTCAAATATGAATTTTAATTTTTGCTAGCTAAATATGGGTGTACTTTTAGGTACATCGCTGCCTGCGGCCTGTTTCTCCGGGGAAAATAAACGTGATATGTTTGCTACGTGCGATTAATAAATTAAGAACTGCTAAACTTATTTTATTATCAAGGTCAAACAATCCTAACAAAAGCTATTATATTTACTAGTGTTTTTTCGAGGGAATCCCTTTATTGACTCACGAGCGTATGGTAATTAGTTTGACACATAGACATTTACTTTGCTCACGCAAAAAAATGTCCGATCATCTACACTAATGTCAATATCATTATGTAATAATACTCAAACATTTTATGAAAAAATGGTGTTTTCCTGATTAAACATAATTCAATTTTCACGCAAACTGTTAATAAATTGTCAGTTCATAGACACGGAGGCAAGTTAACGGCAAACACGGGTTTTCACATTCGTGATTTAGAAAATGCTCGTTCCCTCACCGCAAGCGATTATTTTGTTTATGAAGGGGACTCGTGGAACGGGGCCTTAATAGCGTCATCGTTTTCTTTTATTCGATTATCTGTGCACAGTTTTGCGGAAATAAGAATTCTCTTTTGGTTTGAATTTATTTTTTTATTCCATAGTTACTGGCTGGATGCGATGCCGGCAAGGAGGTGGAATGCAGACCGCAACCAGATGTAACTATTGCAGGTTGACCATAGCAAACTCGGGAAGACTTGAGCAAGATATGATAAGGGATGACGTGTGATGATAACAGGAGAGCAAAAAGATGACCCGTATTCAGCCAGAAGAAGAAGAAGATCAGAAGATTCAGAAGATTTTAGAATAGGTACTGGCTGGTTTTCACTAACAATCGGCGACATCTAAATTAGTGCCTACATAAAAGCACGCTGTTGGATTTTCAACTATAGAATCGGCACCGAAAGTTGAAAATCTATCAGCGTGCTTTTATTTAGGTAAAACTCTAAATATTCGTCTCAGTGCACTGTAAAAGGATTCATTCATTTAGTGACTGGTAGCAAAGAAATTCGTTTTCAGGGTAAAACGCGCGAAAATAATGATTCTACCTACACTGACTCTCAGCATGGTCTTAGCATGTAATTATTATTTCTTTTAGTAAATAAAGCAAGTAATTTAAACACAAGAAAAATACCTATTTAAAGTCAAATATGACTTTGATCATTAAACTACCACCATTTTCTATTAGAAGACCTAGCAATATGTTTCTTGTATACAGTGTAGGTATATTTAAATAATTAAAGAGTTCTGATTTACATGCATATTCCTTATTGTTTTCTGTTAACAATACGAAAATAATTTAATTTTTCTTAAATTCCTTCCTGAAGTCGGGCATTAACGCGGTCGTCTCATCATATGCCTAGTCTTATCTCAGCTATGTTGGGGTCAGCTTCTAGTCTTTTACAAGCATGCCTATCTGTCCTCAACCAAACCAAAAGGTAACCCAGTTACTGGGCTGGGCTGGTGGTTAGACTTTGGTTTCTGACTATCAGCTGGCATGTCTCACTTCACTACATAGTATAAAACAAAGTCGCTTTCTCTGTCCCTATATCCCTATGTATGTTTAAATCTTTAAAACTACGCAACGGATTTTGATGCAGTTTTTTAATAGATAGAGTGATTCAAGAGGAAGGTTTATATGTATAATAACATGCAATTTCCGTCATCCACGCGGGCGAAGTCGCGGGCAGAAGCTAGTAAGAAAATAAAAATGTGAAGGTTTTAAAGTCATGGTCTTTATGTAGGTTCTTGTCCAGGATTCCAGGGGCTGAGGAGCCGTTTCACGATTTCTCAGTTGAAGAATTATTAACATTTCAATTGACAACCTTAATTAATAACAAGCAACGTTACTCAATCAGGCTTTTCTCTTAACCAACGAATACCTATAGCTATAGGCTACCACTAGACCACATGTAGGTACCCATACTTAGTAACCAACAAACAAATAGACAGATCAGTAGTTATCATATCAAACAATCAATGTTAGCTTACAAAAGTTCATCACCTCTGAAAGGTATAAGGCTGTGTGCAGACAGTGCGACGACGACGCGATTCTAGCACAAACGGTACCAATATTTTTTGTGCTATTCTAACCTCAGTGCTTTCAACACACATACGTGTTCGTGGCAGTGTATGGGGTAGTAGAACAAATTCCATGATCTTTTCATGTGTCGCATCGCGCCTGTCAGCGGGAGTTTTAAAATCAAGACCGTTTTTAGACAGACAGTCACTCGATGAAAACAATGACAACACTAACAGTCATGTGACAAAACAGTCTTTTTAAGCAGTATGTTGTCGAGATGATCTACTGAAACCTTCTTAGTTACACAGGACAAAACCTTAGACCATTTAACCTAGCTCTAAGGACAAAACTGTTACTGCCATGTACCATGTAGGTATAGACAAACTGTTTTATTTGTATCATAGACAAAGTTGTTAAAATGTACTGAAGAACCTGTTTAGATACAAGACAAAATGATCATGTCTATGAATCTAAAAAATAACTGTTTTGTTTCTATTCTCGCACCGTATAACACCGCGCAATGTAAATTAATGAGAGACCCACCACGAGATAATTACTGATTCCAATAAAAGGTGTATAAGCCCGACAGCCTGACGTGATTCAACAAACATTATACAACGTGCTATGAATGAGAACCGGTCGACTCGCGCGCAGCACTAGTGTCGTCATTGTTATAACGATTCGAATCAGTGCGTCATTCCGCCACTTGAATTTTCCAACTTTATTAATGACGTCAGGTTTCTTTTGTTTGATCAATAATCGGGAAATTACATTGCCCGAGTTTTTAAGGCGTTTTAGATATCAAGGACGTATTTTAAGTTCATTAAAGGTCACGGTTTATCGTGCACGAAGTAATTTCGTAATGATTTTTTTTCTAGAATCGATGTTAGTGAATGATCGCATGATTATTACGATTGCTGCGCTCGCGCTCATCTAGCGTTTTTCCCTATCGTGACACATCTTGTGCTAATCAATTAGAGTCAGTGTTATATAAAAGAAATGATTATTATTAATGATTCACGCGGTAGAAATCGGAAGAGATCGTAACTGACCTTTTCCTCTGTTGTGACGTTTTAGTTCAAATTAGCTGTCAAACTAACTTTGACTTTTAAACTTGGAATTATTTATAGAGCCTGCTGACACATGGATATGAAGTTAGTGCGACCTTATTCAAGGCCAGCCTTATTCATATTTTTTATTGGTTATGTGGCCAACTGATGATAATTTTAATCGTGTAGAACTGGCAACTGGCTTGCGAGCATTTATATAAACGAGGATGATCTAAATGGAAAAGTTTAAGGTTTATATTAAAATACTTTCCCTTGAAATTCATAAAATAATTTCTTCGTAAGAATACATTTTGACTCCCCGATACACCCCTCTAGGGTTGAATTTTCAAAAATCCGTTCTTAGCGAATGCATACGTCATATTAACTAGATACCTACCTATGTGCGATTCAGCCGGTTGAGTCGTTTGAGATATCTGTTGCTAGGTCAGTCAGTCAGTCAGTCAGTCACGGTTTCCTTTTTCAAATATACAGAATAAACAGTTAATTGGAACCCTATTGACCCAACAACTATGTTGAAACTGACAATAAAATCAGTAATCAATTTATTAGACAGGCGGAGTGCGCAAATGATGGCGGTCGGCTGCGTTGAGCGCCAGATTAACCAATTATTATGCGCCCCTACTAATAGCTATACGAGTTGTAATATGTACCGACAGATAGTATTCTGTCCGGTTCTTATGAACAAAAACGAATCTTTTTGCTCACTAATGGTAGCATTTTTTATTTCCAAACAAGGCATATAAATATATTCGTAAGCTAATTTTACCTAAAGCTATGAGCTTTTTGCTTCATTATTTCATTATGGGTAAAAGTCGAAGTCAAAGACAAATCATCAAATAGGCACGTGAAAGGCACTTTTGAACGTCAAAATTTACAAAAGAAAATAGGATCGATTCTAGTTGCCCCATTCAAAAATAGTTTCGTGTGGATGGGCAAGAAACTCCAATTATTAAAGAAACAAATAATACGAATCAGCTGTCATGTGATGCAACTGTGTAATGGGCAGGTTAAATGTTTGAACAGTTTTTCAACTTACGTGCGTCAGGATTTCGTATACAAAGTGGAGACTACAACACGATCATACATTAAACTGCGTATATTTAATGCTGTCCCCAGCCTGCATACGAAAATTGAATCAAATACATCCAATAGTTTAGTCACTATAGCTAGTCAAAGATTGGCAAAACCCATAGTCGGTCCACCAAGCTATTATTTAGTTTGTTTGAAAAAATCACTTTTTAAATTTCGGTGTTAGGATTTATTTGATAGTTCCAAAATAGTCCTATTCATTAGTATTGTCAGTGTGTTTTCATTTATGGTCGTATTGTTTTCTCCGCATTGATAATTACAGTCCTGATTATTGAAACATAATGTTTCTTTAAAGGAATAAGATACAAAGTCAAACACCCCTCCTTTTTTTTAAGGCTGGGAAATCATCCAATGTCTTTTCCCGCTCTGGGTGGAGCGGAAGGGAGTGTAAGACTCTTACTGACTAAAACCCATCCATGTTCCTTCCTTAGCCCTTTATGTTCCGGGATAGCGGTAACCCTTTCGGATCCCGCTTAATACAATCCCGCTTAATACACCCCTGCTGGCATAGTTATCAACACTACATCACATCACGCCTATATTTTCCGAAGGGTTAGGCAGAGGTACAGACGCCAGCACATCAAGCTATCCCTAACTGTCAAATTTTCTCAATTAAAAATGAACCTTATGTCTTTGCAATAAAGTTGAAATACTATCAAAGAAATTTGACAGATTGCGGTAACTTGATGTGCTGGCCTCTGTACCCCTATAGTACCTACACCCACATTTCGCCAGTTTTGTTTATGTCCATAGGGGGCGAGCCTATATTGCCATTAACCGGGCACAAATCTAGACTCCGGGCTCCTACTGAGAAATTGTAATTATCAGTTCTGCCGTAAAGTTCCGTTACGTTAAAGAACTTTTTGAATTTATTTGCCATAAGGCAGGTGAGAAGTCCATTAAATCATATGGATTAGATTCTTTAGGAGATAAAATGATAATTATCTTTAGCAGCTAAATATATGGCATATATAGCTGCAAAATTCATAACAGGTCAAACTAGTAGAGTTTACTTGAAGTACTGATTTGACCGGAATGGTGAATTTGAGAAAACAGATTTGCTTCCCGATGTGACTTAGTTAGAAGCAAAATTCTTGTTACTGACAACCTTGATTGCCTATGGAATTTTTAGTCTGAAAAAAAAGGTTTTTTATTTTATTTCATGGGCTTTAATATAGCAGGCGACATGAAGGTGTTACTCTAAGTACACTTCAGACTAAACCTTCAGGAATTACGGGTGTGATGTCACGTATAAGTTTTCTTAATTATCCTCTCGGTAAAGGCTTTAAGTACAATAGAAAATAATCCTACCTCAAGAAGTAATAAAAAGTTTAAAGTTTCATAACAGTTACTTTATGAATAGCTAGTATGGAAACACCCATCTCAATTGTACAATATTTGTACGGTATAAAACACACGTAACGAGATGAGTAGGTACCTAGTGATGTTTTTTTAATTTAATTAAGTGCGAGGTACGACGTACATGGAGCCTCTTAGCGGTTTTAACCGGCCTACTTGGTTACTTGACCTTTCCGGAATGAAATTATCCGGAAATTGGAGTTACCGACATAGCTTGCAGATTTCGCAAGTTGAAATGGCGTTGAGATGGCTATGATTTTTGAAGTAAGTGGAGTTTGATGGCCCAATGACCTTCTAAAGGCGTATAATCTGACTATTTTTTTGAGTCTGGGCAATCATCCAATGACAAAATCATCCTGCCAACATAATCTTGGGGTCTAGTGGGTCTTAATCCACGCGGGTGCAGAACGGGTGATGGATGTATTGTCTTCGATTTTTTGGTTCTAGGACATGCGGGTTGAAACTCCGTGAGTTGCTTAGCGTGTAGGCAACTCAAGGTCAAAGTGTTGCCACTAACGTGCGGTCGATTGTACTCTTGGTATTTCCCGTCCCAGAGAACAATATACTTACTTTTGTTTTTTGTTTAATGCTTCGTTGTATTATGCCAGTCTCATTTGAGTATAAATCTTGGTAGTATATTATGGTATAGACGAAACAAATAATTGAACATTGCGTGACGTAACTGTTATTGCGTAAATAGTTGATTTTGTAAGAAGTTCCTATTTGATAAGAGGGCAGGTATTTCCAATCACTTGTAATGCAGTTACTTGCTGGGTTTTGCCAAGAAAATCGTTTAGTAGAAATATTTTTCTTGAATTAATTAGGAATTATAAGAACGTAACGACGAATTTCGGTGGGTGGCTGGTAACATCTGTATGAGAGTTGCCCAGTCGAGCTGAGTGGCGTATCCATTTGCCCACAGTTACACATAGGCCATGTCTAGCAGCGGACAAATAAATAAGTAACATAATAATGCTGTAGGATGTGGTAGTTGGCCCTCTGAGTTGTCAATTTAAAAAATAAACGACATTGCTGTCGATGCATCTATGTGTTTGGGTTTAAGTCATGGACACTTGATTTAGTTTACAAGTAGGCAAATTTTACTAAAAAGCACTACAGCTGGTAGATTCAGAAAACTCTCACCGTGGCAACTTAGATGAAGTGAGCGTTGAGTGAGCTGTCATCCACTTAATTCTAGGGATTGACACTATTGACAGCTCACTTAACCCCTCTAGTGTGGTGTAAAGCCCATAAGTTCATAAGAAAATTTCTCTCGAAACGACAATAAATCGTTGAGCTCTTATAAGCAAACGCTGGGTTAAAAGTCACTCCATCTACATTTTAACGGTGTGTTTTTATAGAATAACACAACGGGTTGCATTCAAATATGACTAAAGTCTCATCATTTACACAATACTAGTAAAAACATGCGGGACCACTCACCTCTCCCACTCCGCCCGACGAACCTCAAATCATTGAATTTGGCAACCCTATTCTTCATGACAGCCGAGTTGTTCCTCAGCTCCGCCGAGCAGTTCTCGTCGTTGCCTGCCCTGACGGTGACCAGGGTGCCGTCGAGGACCTCTCCCAGTGCTACCACCTTGAAGCCGCCAGGTAGCGTCTTGTTGGATCGCCAGTGTTGCGGCAGCATTGAACACATGTAGTCTGGACTGCCCGTTCTTACTGTCGACAAAGGAGTTTTGATTAGAAAGATGTGATCGTCGTCATCATAGCCTATCCAGTATCAGAAGTCGATTATTTAAACGTCAGAATGATATAAGACAGTCCTCCAAAATGGCCGCCCTTAACTGTTTCATAAAGCGTTAATTGGGACGAAAATTGAACCAGTCAATTAATCTTACATTGTGGTATTAGATCTCATTTTAAATAAATAACCTTGACCGTGATATGCCTGCATATTCTGCATTATATAAATGATTCATAAGAGTAGGTATACCTAATAGAGATGTATCTAACGTATTCGATATTTAATGAGTACTTATTCCATATTGTAAGTACTAGAACTAATACTTACGTCACTTATTGTCATCGAATAAAACGGGTTTTCTTTCGCATTTAGATGCGTAATTAATAATATGTATGTCATCAATAGAAACTTATTGATGTATAGCATTGTGCAATGGTGCATAGTGACAGTATGGAAACGCAACTTTAAAGCATCTTTACTTATATTATAAAGCTGTAGAGTTTGTTTGTTTGAACGCGGTAATCTCTGGAACTACTGGTCCGAATTGAAATAATATTTTTGTGTTGGATAGTCCGTTTATCGAGAAAAGCTATCAGCTAACATCACGCTACGACCAATAGGAGCCGAGCAGCGGATGAAACCACGCAAACTAGATGGGGAGCATCTAGTTTGCGCGGTTTCATCTAGTTTTATAAAAGCTTTTGAAAATACACATTCTCGAATAGAACTGACTTTGTTACTTCGTTAATCGCATCCTCATTGGTCACACGTCGGTTCCAGCAAAATGATAACTACCGGATAAATAACTAATAAGCCAGAATTAATATAAACTGAGTTATCACACGGCTAGCCAGCAGCTAATAAATTGTAACTCGTGCAGTAAAAAATATTAGATTGAAGGAGGAAAACCGTTATTTATAACAAGTTAACAACTAAATGTAATGACTGCGTAAAAGCGGGGCTGAGTTTTAATGTTGTATAATTTACAATGCGGTTTTAATCTTTAAACTTTAGTCTATGAATGTTTTTTGTATAGTCATAGTGTTGAAAGGAACGACAATAGACAGTGTGCACACAACACAAACACTCGACCTATTCTGTAAAGATATCACCATGAAAACTAAAGTGATGTGAGCTGTCAATAGCATCAACCCATCAGATGGAATGACGGCTTACGTCACGCTCAATTCATTTATGTTTTCGCAGTGAGATTTTTAAAGGGTCGTTTAAATTTTGGTGATGCCTGGTCAAGTGATTGTGCGCTAAAGCGCTACTGCTGAGCTTGATGTTTGATTCCTAGGTCGAACAAAGTTATATTGGGTTTGCGCCCGGTTGATAATTCGTGGACCCACCATATGTACACCTTTGCCTAGGCCTTTGGGCAAACATGGCGTGGTGGTATAGTGTAACGGTTTTGTATCGAGTGTGCGCATTATCAATGTTTTCGTAGAGTGCTTGTCAGTCTATAGAAAGTCTTGCCGCTGTCTGCACACAGCCTTAGATGATGAATTGACGTTTCCAATCGATTCGTAACGTTTTCGAATCGAGTAAATAGGTGTAATTATGATGAATGGTATCCCGCATGTCAGGAGCGTTGGTAATGAATCATCAGTTTTGGATGAAAATGTACTGAGTAAGTTGATTAGTGCTAATTTGCTCTAAACTCTCAGTGCTAGACTAAGGATTGGTGATCGTAGTTAATTGTTAGTTCTTTTCACATAATCTAAAGAGAATAAAAAGTGAGTTGTCAAATGGTCTATTAAGGCATACAGAAACAAATCAGAACAGACTTTAGTCAGGATTCCGCTTTGTTAAAACGATGATGGCATGAAAACTTGCAAAAATAAGAATCACTACATACACACTAGTATAAAGCAAGGTCGCTTCCCGCGTCTGTCCTAATGTTTGTATGTATGAATGCTTAGATTTTTAAAACTGCACAACGGATTTGATGCAGTTTTTGATGATTAGAGAACTACTGATAATTTCAAGATTTCTAATGCGAAGTCGTAAAATGTAGTATATGAATGTAAATATTCCAAAGATAGCAGGAAATCTTCACATTATGGGGAAAGGGGAATTGTTTTACTACGAATTTAACGCGTGCGAAGCCGGGGGCAAAAGCTAGTATACTATAATACTTGTCCTTTTGTTTTTGTTTTCTACTGTGCGTCATATTTGTCGCTAATAAACGTTCTTCTTTCTTTTTCTTTAGCCTCGTATTCAAACCATTCATTATTTAAAATCGTTTGAAATTACCTACTAATTTGCACCTAAACGAAACTTTTTATCCTCAACATTGAGTTAAGGTTATATGATTAGTGTTGTTGTAGAATGTATATGAGTTTCTATTACATCAGAGTCAGAAAATCATCATCTGCCTAGCCTTTTCCCAACTATGTTGGGGTCGGCTCAGCAGGTCGGTTCAGCTGCATCCGGTTAGACTGGAGTCTACATACATGGAGAGAATACATGGAGCGACTGCTTATCTGACCTCCACAACCCAGTAACTAGGCAATACGATACTCCTACGGTCTATTCCGTGAAAGCTGTTAGAAGTGTACTAAATATGGTGCCAATCCCTGAAATCAAGTGAAATGACAGTTCACTTCACCTAAATTTTCATGATCAGATACTCAGAAAGGACCGCCTGGTACAGAGGCCAGCACATCAAGTTACCACAATCTGTCAAATTTCTTTGATAGTATTTCAACTTTATTGAAAAGATATAAGGTTCATTTTTGATTGAGAAAATTTGACAGTTAGGGATAACTTGATGTGCTGGCGTCTGTACATAGGATTACATACGCTTGTGACAGCTCACTTCAAGCTTACCACCAAAGTTTTCAAGGTGAGATTTCTATCGAAAAGAAACTTATATACAACTCAATCCTTAAATTGGGATGCGGTCACACCGTTACCTTCACAGACTATCTCAAAAAATCATCGAGTAACGACTCGAAGAATCATAAAAACATTAATAGTGTAAATGCGGTTTCACTATTTACGGAAGCTGATGGTATATAGGAATTATGGAGCCGCAAACTGCGGGTTAGGTGCGGTCGAAGAGCTGTGAAGGGTTACTCACGGGATTGCGCTTGCGTTCCAATAATTTGACTTGCCTTTAACCTTTGAAATTGTGAGTGAGCACTGTCTCTTTGTTAGACAAATGTTTCGTGAAAAAAAAGGCGTATGTGTTCAGTTTATATCCCCGAGTCTTTATTAGCATACCATTAGAGACAAAGAACTGTCAACAAATTCTAATTGACGGCAGTTTTTCAAGAAATTCTTTTTTTTTTTTAATTTTCCTTTTTCGAATTTCTTGGTAATTACTTACTGTCTTTCCAGCCAGTTTTTCTTTCTTCTTCTTTTTCGTTATGGCTGTCGCTGTCTATCGCCTTTAAATGATTTCACACAGCACATTTTAAAATAGCCGACCGCACCTAACCCGCAGTTTGCGGCTCCATAATTCCTATATACCATCAGCTTCCGTAAATAGTGAAACCGCATTTACACTATTAATGTTTTTATGATTCTTCAAGCCGTTACATGGTGATTTTTTGAGATAGTCGGTGAAGGTAACGGTGTGACCGCATCCCAATTTAAGGATTGAGTTTTCGACAGAAATCTCATCGTGAAAACTTAGGTGCTAAGCTTGAAGTGAGCTGTCACAAGCGTATGTAATCCTATGTACAGACGCCAGCACATCAAGTTATCCCTAACTGTTAAGTTGTTTTCTCAATTAAAAATGAACCTCATATCTTTGCAATAAAGTTGAAATACTATCAAAGAAATTTGACAGATTGTGGTAACATGATGTGCTGGCCTCTGTACCAGGCGGTCCTTTCTGAGTATCTGATCATGAAAATTTAGGTGAAGTGAACTGTCATTTCACTTGATTTCAGGGATTGGCACCATATTTAGTACACTTCTAACAGCTTTCACGGAATAGACCGTAGGAGTATCGTATTGCCTAGTTACTGGGTTGTGGAGGTCAGATAAGCAGTCGCTCCATGTATTCTCTCCATGTATGTAGACTCCAGTCTAACCGGATGCAGCTGAACCGACCTGCTGAGCCGACCCCAACATATTTGGGAAATGGCTAGGCAGATGATGCTTTTCTGACTCTGATGTAATAGAAACACATTTACATTCTACAACAACACTAATCATATAACGTTAACTCGATGTTGAGGATAAAAATTTTCCTTTTTCGAATTTCTTGGCAATTACTGTCTTTCCAGCCAGTTTTTCTTTCTTCTTCTTTTTCGTTATGGCTGTCGCTGTCTATCGCCTTTAAATGATTTCACACAGCACATTTTAAAATAGCGAGACGCGAACAGAAATAGAATACCGGTTTCCTAATAAAATTAAGTTGCTAACATTAAACTACCAATAATAACCGGTATGCTACTTTATATAAAAACTGACATAAATAATTATTTTATAATCACTTTGTCATAATTAAATGACAGGTTTTCACGAATGAGAACAATATTAATATAAGAATACCATGTTTTCGGTTAGTCCATTCAAAAGTAATTGAAAAATTATTGTGATACATATCCGTGAACATAATGTGCGGAAAAGAAGGTGGTATTATAATTATTATTTGTAATAGTGTTTTCCGTTTCATGTTTAGAACGTTAAAATTTAACAACAAAATTAATACACCATACCCAAAATAATAATAATACCTGAATATTTAGAATGATAGCAAGGCGTCTATTGCAAATCCTGGGAATCAAATTGAAGGGAGGAGTCAAGTGCAATATGTACATACACATAATCTTCCATACTAATGCATTTTTATAGGAACTTCGCGCAGGTCAACCTAGGAGGTTATCGCCTTCTTAATCAGAATTCCTGTGAGTGCGTCAAAAAATAAAGGCCTCAACTCAGGGTAGCTTTGTCTGTCTGTCTGCTTGTTCCAGCTAGCTGGATCGATTTTGACGGGACTTTCACTACCGATAGCTGGTGTTTGAATCATGTTAGAGTTCACGTCCATAAAAGTGCAATATTATGATACGTTTTACAGTTTTAACTAAGCTAACATGTTTTCTTTACCGGTGAAAGTTCACGGCAATACTTCAATGGAGAAATCGACCTATCGCTCTCAAAATCGACACCCTGCTGGTATCGCACCGTATTCTATAACACATGATAAGTAAACACCAAATATGTGTATGGAAACTAGAAAAAAAAGCTATGTAACGTGGTCAGAACCACTCATGATGATAATTAACACTAGTGTTGCCCAAAATCGGTCTTGTTCTTGCACTCTTGGTCTTGTTCTTGCATTTTCGCAAGACCAAGACCAAGACCAAGACCGCCTTATTGTAGCAAGACCAAGACCAAGACTGAACCCTGCAAGACTTGAGCAAGACAAGACTTAAGCCTGCAAGACTCTTGCGTCTTGCAGTTAAGACAAACTGAGATTTGGGCGTTATTAAGTAGGTATTTGGTTTCAATCCCGATTTTGATAGACGTTCTTTTATCTCTATAGAAGACTATTGTCTTCAGCGATAATTTACCAAATAAATAAAAATAATCGTCGTGAGGTATGAACGATGATTATTTTTCTAAGGAATACAATTTTGTTGTAGTAGGTACCTACATCGTTTCTTACTTACACATACTTACGACAGTACCTACGTAGCAAAGCGCGCCAGTAACGAGTACGACAAATTGCCTAAAAAATGTACCTACGCACACTGTAATGAAATCTGCTAATGTCAACACACACGCACTTCCTTATTTTGGCCGCATAGGTAGGCTTTGCCTGTAGTCTTCTATTATTGGTTGATTAACATTGTACATTGGTGAATGCTCCAGGATAGCCCGCGAAATTCAAATTTTCTTATTTTGTTTGTTGATTAAAATATCTTTCCAAGTTCATAAAGGTCGAGGAATTATTTAAAAAAAATGACTTTTTCACCTCACAGGCTCGGAAAGAGTCTGTTTGTCATTCGAAATCTGAGCCGAAAATCGCTTTTTGCTCTCTAGCGTGGAAAGAGTTTTTAAAATTCGAACCTTTCTATTTAATAATTTTCTATACTGCCAGTCCAATTTTTTAAATAAAATAAATACTAATATAATATGTTATTTAATCCTTTGCTTGGCAAAAATAAATATGTATTAAATTAAATTAGTTAGTTATTTGTATTAAATAATTTTTTTTCTTTCATTCTCCTTAGAGGACAAGTAGGATATAGAACAAAATACAGGGTATTTAATTTTAGAGATATTCTATGTAACTCATAAGATACATTGCCAAGTATCTGTTATTTTCTTCACATGAGTCAATGTATCTGAGACGCTCGAACAAAATAAAACTCAACATATAACACCTGTTTTCTTGCACCTAGCAGTTTCCTCGCTGTAGTGAGGTGAAAAATTGTATGTTGCGCTCGGCAGCAAAGCTTTCATGCGTCTCGTACCTTTGAAACCTTCGTTACGCTCAGGATTCAATAGAAGTACTCGCGCCAAAAATCTACTTTCCAGCCTTGCATAACAAATAACTATTTCAAAGTCAAACTCATTCCTCGACCTTTGATCTTGGAGGGTTGTATTGATGATTTTGATGATTATAATTCTGTAACTACATACGTCTTATAGCGTGAATCTTATTCTAAAATCTAAACTAACGTGTTTAATAAATAGTCAATAGGCTAATAGGTATTTGCAAGACTTGCAAGACTTGCGATACTCTTGCTGCAAGACCAAGACCAAGACCAAGACTGAGAGCGCAATACCAAGACCAAGACCAAGACCAGGTGTATTGACGCAAGACCAAGACCAAGACTGGCCTAAGTCTCGTCTTGGTCTTGCATTTGGGCAACACTAATTAACACCCTAAACAGTTTATGTAAATAAACGAGTGTTGCTTGCGGATTCCCTGACTCTGATATACGCACTTAGGCAATATGTCGGCAAACACTACGGTAACACTATAATAGTAATCATTGAAGTGATTCGGAATACATTTTTTTATTGTAAATTATTTAGTGTGTGTTAGTAGACTAATTTTGGGTAAGCGGGATTGTCCGAAAGGGTTACCACTACCCCGGAACATAATGGCTAACTAAGGAAGGAACATGGATGGGTTTTAGTCAGTAAGAGTCTGGCACTCCCTTCCGCTCCAACCAGAGCGGAAGAAGTTATTTGATGCTTTAAATTCCCACTCTCCAAAAAAAAAGTAGACTAGATTCTGCTCACGACTTCGTTCTGAGAGTCATAATCATAGCGAATTAAATTATACCAATTAACAAAATCAAAAATTTCTGTACCTTGAGGACCAAATTATTTCGAAATTAAGGTACACCCGTCATATTGACATCAAAATGTCGGGTGTTCTATAATATTTTATTATTTTGCCATAACTCATTAAATATAATTACTATCAAAAAATTGTACCTAAAGAATACAAGTAAAAATAAAACACACTCGATTTTTTAAATAGCTTCGCGTAGAGTAGCGGATATTTACGTCATTAAACTATCTGTATGCCAAATTTTAGCCCAATCCTTACTGTGGCTTCAGATGTGTTGATACATCCGTCAGTCAGTCAGTTTTTTTTTATTATGGTATCTCGCAGTTCAACCATAGGGTTGACTACTGCTTAACCGGACTTGCCTGTGGATGCCATAACAAAATTGTAGCCTCCAGGCAGGGCTTATAAAAACTTACAAACTAAGCGACTACACGCTAAGGGCACGCCCTGTGGAGTACGGGCTTCGGCTTAGGGCGTCGCTGGGGGAAGACAGCAAGAGACAGGCTGGATCGGGCGTACAGTCAGTCAGTCAGTCACGGTTTCCAGTATATATACAGAAGATTTCTGTAGAGATCTGTCAATGGTAAAAATCTACTAAAACACTTGCCTATTTATAACTTCCGACGGAATTATGAATTTAAAATGAGTGTTCCTTAAGTAAGTTTTGTTATAAGTTTAAATAGTAATAATAATATATCTTTGAATACAATTACATCCTGTCTTAGACAGCACGTTAAGTCATTGGTCACGGCTGTCATTTATGCATCTTTGACAGTCGTTACGGGTCGTCAGAAGCCCGAAAATCTGACAGCCAGTTTTACTAAGGGGTATCGTATTGCCCAGTTTCTGGGTTGTGGAGGTCAGATAGGCAGTCACTCATTGTAAAATACTGGTATTCAGCTGCATCCGGTGAGACTGGTAGCCGACCCAATCATAGTTGGGAAAAGGCTAGGCAGATGATGAATGTCTTTGGGTAAATATGCGATATCGAAAAAGTAATGAACTGAAATGTTTTCTTTGAGTCTTTTTTGATATAAACAGCGAATAGCTTGGTGATTGGACTGACTGATCAGACGAAGAATACCGACACACATTAAATAACATAACATAACATCACGCTCATAATCCCCGAAGGGTTAGGCAGAAGTGTCTATAGTACACCTCCATTTCGCCAGTTATGTTTAAAATATGTTAATAAAAAATACGAGGGTAAACTATATTTTACGTCTGCTACAGGCGCTAGCACATCAAGCTATCCCAAACTGTCAATTTTTTTTATTCTGTCAAAATTTTCCCAATTGAGAATGGACCTTATGCTTTTATAATAAAGATGAAAAACTATCAATCAATCAATTTGACAGATTGGGGTAACCTAATGTGCTGGCCTGTGTAGAAACTTTATTTGCCACTGATTTTTTTTATGTTCAATAAAATAAGCCGTGGCAAATAAAGTCTCTCTGTAAATATCGATTCATTAGTAAATAATAGAATATACGCGGGAAATACGTATGAGCTAAAACCAGACATTCTTGACACGTCAATTAGACTGGACAAACGAGTTATTGAATCTGTATTGATGATTTTTAAAATAGGTACTATTATTTTCTAGTAGGTACTACACTAGACACTGTTAAGTAAAGTTTACATTTATTTCCATATATGGCATGGGTGATCCTTGCACAATCAGCGTGGAATAATCACTACATAGTATAAAACAAAGTCGCTTTCTCTGTCCCTATATCCCTATGTATGTTTTTTGTTTTTTAAGACTGGGAAATCATCCAATGACTTCTCCCGCTCTGGGTGGAGCGGAAGGGAGTGTCAGACTCTTACTGACTAAAACCCATCCATGTTCTTCCATCCTTAGCCCTTTATGTTCCGGGGTAGCGGTAACCCTTTCGGACAATCCCGCTTAATCCCTATGTATGCTTAAATCTTTAAAACTACGCAACGGATTTTGATGCGGTTTTTTTTTAATAGATAGAGTGATTGAAGAGGAAGGTTTATGTGTATAATTTGTCGACATATTATGCGGGCGAAGCCACGGGCGGAAGCTAGTTTTATTATAAAAATTAAATTATTCCGGACAGTGTCTGTTTAGTCCAGTATTTTGTAACTTTCTGCCCTCCAACTTTAAGTAAGCGGTTATTTCCAATTTACTTTTTTTACATACTTCTCCAGTAGTCGCCATCTTGGCAGTCATCCTCTTTCTAGACATGTTATCTTGCACACAGTCCATCCATCCCTGCTTTGATCTTTCCTCACTCTTAACCCATTGACTATCGGAACGCAGATCTACGCGGGACACTTTTTAATTGTGCCTGTAATTATGGCTAACGAAATAGAAGCTACATTCATTGTGTAGCTTGTCGTAGGTGTTGGGTAGCTGATGAGGTGCTGGTACATTGGTACCGGGGAAGATTAAATAAAAGAAAGCAAGTACTTAATAAATGTACGTCTGTATTGGACCAGTATCGCAGAAAGAAGGGAATAGTGTTGCCACTGTTTACACGAGGATTTGCATTTAATGTTGGTGTTGCAAAATAAGAATTAAAATCTCCAACATTCATACTCATAGTTCAGAACTTACCTAAAATAAAGTCTAAAAAGTATTAATGTCCTTGCCAACCTGATGGAGTAACTGCACTTATCCTGAACTCATTAGACCTCATTGAAAGTGTTCAATGCTGAACTGAACAGGTTCGTTACAATGAGTGCATACCGTCCGTGTCCCGCGCTAACATCTAATTGCTCGGCAGCTTTCAAACGGTAATATTGCGTTATTAAATCACCATTAGAATACATGATTGGAAATGTTTGTACATAATTCATCTCGCGGCGATCGAGCCGTGTGAAATAGTTTTGGGGAATTAAATACATACATATTTGTTTTTTTTTAGTTTTAACATAAAACGGATGATTTTTTTTTCTGGGATTTGGATAATAGATCCTATAAATGATTACCTACATCAATCTGCCTAGCTTTTTCTCAACTATGTTAGGGTCGGCTTCTAGTCTAACCGAATGCAGCTGAATACCAGTATTTTATATGGAGCGACTGCCTATCTGACCTCCACAACCCAGTCAGTAACTAGGTAATACGATACCCCTTGGTAAGACTGGTGGTCAAACTTTCGGGTTTCTGACTGCCCGTAACGACCGTCAAAGATCCATGAATGACAGCCGGGACCAAGGCTTAACGTGCTTTACCGAGGCATAGAGGAGTCTCGATATGTGAAGATGGTCACCCATCTACGTACAAAACCCGGTAACCGTAGATTACTTATCCACGAGTTCCTTCTCCTACAAACAAACTTGAAATTTTTACCTCTTAATAATATTAGTATAGATGAAACCTCATGAAACACTAAAATGTTTGATTGTTATGTTTTCATATTTGTGTATAGATGTTTCAACTTTTCATTTTTGGCTTTATTATTACCGTATATATTTTTGTAATGTCCCTCTAAATTATACAGAATAAACAAACATTCTAGTATTCAGCTGCATCTGTTTAGACTGGAAGCCTACCCCAAAATAGTTGAGAAAAGACTCGGCAGATTGAAACAAGTGGTCTTTATTTTTGTTCTCACAGCCCAAGTAACGATATGCCATAGACAATTTCAGTAGTATTGGTAATTGGAAATATTTATTCGTGTAAAGTTCAAAAGGTCAAAAGTCACGGGCAAAAATATGTATAAAGTTAGCTAATTTCAAAAGCGGTTTTTTTCTTAATAAAATCGTATGTTTACTCACACGTTGCATTTTGGAATCCATTGGTTTACTGAACATTTCAAAGGTGAATAGTTGTAACAAAATCGCTTCTAAATATTGCTGGATGTATAGATACATTAGTACTAGTTACTGTGCACAATATTCTATCGTAATCTACGATGAAAACCTCGTCTTTATAATTGTAACGGTTATAGGATTTAATGGCAGGTAACAAGATAATATTAATTCTAAAATGTAGTACGTAATTAATATAACTACACTATACAACCTAAAACTAAAATATATATAATATATCTACACGTGACCAGAGGACTGGTTAATTTTTCGCTCAAAGAATCAGCATTGCCTTCCAACGTAGCATCCCTGCCAGCCTTTTGGGCACATTTCCCACTGACAGCGATCGGGATGAATTTTTTGACGCCCTATGAGCTCTTTCCTTTTGTTTTTTTTACTACTTGTACATAAGGTAACAAGATCGATTGTTATATATTGTTTTAACCGAAAAAATCAACTTTGCTGACACATCACTACATAGTATAAAGCAAAGTCGCTTCCGCTGTCCTAATGTCTGTATGTATGTATGCTTAGATCTTTAAAACTTCCCAACGGATTTTGATGCAGTTCTTTTTCATAGATAGAGTGATTCAAGAGGAAGGTTTATATGTACAATAACATGCTATTTCCATCATCCACGAGGGCGAAGCCGCGGCCAGAAGCTAGTTTTATAATAATATTATTATTTGAAATAAAATTCAGAGAAGACTGGTCTCTATAATTTAATAATACCGCCAACAACGTATTTCTTTCGTATTGAAAAAAATCATGGAAACCGTGTCGTTTGTTTAACTGTCTAAATCAATATTTACTGCATTCATCAAGTTTGTTGAAAGACAAGTATTTAGGTACCTCTGATGTTTACTTGCGCTACCATTTTTTTGTTTTCACTTAAACTTGGTTTTTTTTTCCGGAAACATTTTATTCTCGTTTAAAATATTCGTTTCTAGACGTGATTAAAGACAAAAACATATACAAACGAATTGAAATTGCTATATTAATGAATTCCTGAAGACTTATTATTTCAATAAATCATTTTTAAATTACTGTATACATTATTGTAGTTTGTGAATTGTATTCCGGGACTAACTTTGCCATTTCCTACCACTAGGTTAATATCTTATTAAACATAATTACATAGCGCTCCTGACCATAATGGTAACATAGCTAAAAAAACCATAATAGGTATGTAATTAAGAAACATGCAATTAGCAAACGCGTTAGTTACTTCCATTAAAATTCCAAACAACTTTGCATAACAATAATAAGTGAAATTAATAATTATTAGTTATTGAAATGTTAATTATTATTTATTGAATTAATAATGGATACATATAAGATTTTATTGAGTTTTTAGAGAGCAATAAATTAAATAAATCTTTCACTCGAACTTTCTCTTACATTCGCGTTGATGTCTTTTACTTGAGCACAGTTCTATCTATGTTGAATTGATTTGATAAAATCTAATATTTTTTAATCTATCTTAACATCATTTGAAGATAAATTTCACAAAAACGTTAATTATTAAATGATTTTCATTTAGGAACTAACATCTTTATATTATTACTAACAAAATTATTTGTTTGGCGAATCAGCAAAATGCTACCCAAAATCCCTAAATGTACTTAATGGTTTTTCTTAGTAACCATAACAAATTCAAGATAAACAACTTTTGACCTTAGCATCAACCGGAAAGAGCGTCTTTATCGACTTATTCATCAGGTTTTTGCTTTAAAGTTTATAAATCTGTCGTATGTGGGTCAATTGAAACAGTCATCGTCTATGGTAAGGTAAAGATTATGATGGGTCATCGTCAATTTGTTTATTCTTTGAGAAAAGTAGATGGGTTCTCAGTCCGCAAACAGACGTGTGTTATGTTAATTAGTTATATCAAAAATAAGTTACCTAGATCAGGGTACTCCGCGAGGGTCTCGTCCACGATATACTGCAGACACCACGGCTCCAGCTCGGCCATCTCTCGCCGCCGTCGGCCTCGGGACTCATACGGCAGATGCATCCTTCACACCATCACACTCACTCGCCACGGTCGGCGTGTCGACAGTCCCACTGACGCAGCAATCGACACCAAACAAAACGATACTAACAAACTCTAATGCGGGCGAGTAAGGGCTCGTTTGAACATTCAAATTCCAACACTTCCGCACTCTTCACGACCTTCGAACGTCTCCTGGCAAACGTCCAAAAAGTTTTTGTAAGACAACAATACTTCGCCTTAGTACTGCAAGAAGGTTTCTCGTACGCGAGTCGTGAGTGAGTAATTCGTTAGCGTTGACACGATAATTTACTATGATTAGGAAATCTTTGGATTCTAATACTTTGTCAGTCTCTTCGTAGCGTTTAGAGTGTAATGTTATTATTATACTAAAACTTTGTATTATAAACAAATGCGCCTGTTGTTTCACTCACGAATTGTCCGCGTATGTCGCACTTTGATAATATATTTGTGTATTTATTTCCTTAATCCAACGAAGCTCATTCTATACAAGCGAGGGATTTCTTGAATTTAACTTTCGTCATTCTATGTGAGTCACAACACTAGTCCGGGGTACACTGGGAACTATTTGATACATGAACAGTTCCGGCTAAGTTCTAAGAACACCTGTAAGTCACAATCGCGCTCCGTGTTATGTCAACATCAGCTGCGAGTCGATATATTTATGATAATGTGCCGCCTGGGCCGGTTGTGTGGCGCGCGGTTTTTTCTACTGTGAGAGCCACGTCCGACGCGCGTCAGGTGTCGCGTGGTGCGTGAGTCAGCCGCTCGCGGAGGCTGGCGCGTGTTCGCTGCCCGCGCGACTCTCTACTACTGAACCGCCGCCATTCTGTCACTCGCTGCCTCCATTCTCTGCGGTCAATCTGCGGTTTAGCCACGCTTCATTTGTCGGGAAAATGTGCGGTGTTCTTCTCCCGCTCGCACTTGTACGTAGCTGCGTTGGTGCGAGAGAGACCCGCGCAAGTTTTGTATCATTAAACATTTTTGTTTAGTTCTATTGTTGAAAGGGAAATATTATGAGCTTTTTCATTTTAAAGCGTGGTGGCGTATCTCCCTCTCTCGGTTCGCTAGCTGCGGTTAGAGTGGAGAGGGATGACTATAGCAGTGGATCTACAGTCTTCTAATTTTACAAAATTAAAAAAATACATATAATTTTAAATAATTTATCATCACGCTTTATTCCCCGAAGAGTTAGGCAGAAGCGTAACATATCTATACTACATGCATATTTCAATCAATGTAATTAATTATTTTTTTAATTTTACCATTGATTAAAAAAAAATTGACAATCAGTACAACGTATTGTGAAATTCGATTAGATACATAGAATGAATTAATCACATTACAAATTAATGCCGCTCCGAATTAATGGAACTAATGAGGTTTGATGGCTGCCAAATTGTATGTAACTTGACACGTTTGTACTAATAAACTATATACTCATTAACATATTGGCTTAATTTGTTGGTTCGTTGCGTTTTGATGAGATTAATGTTACATGTTGTGGGTGTATTTTTCAGTGTGTTGTTGGTCTTGAGATAGTGCTGTGGGCGTGTGCGCGGCTGGGCGTGGCGGTCCCGCCTACTGTCGCGAAGACGGAGCTTGCGGGCGGAAAAATTGTAAACTGCGCCGCGCCACCGTGTCGTGCCGCCGTGCCGTGGTCGTGTCGCCGCCGCATCGCGCGCGACACACCACGCACTTGTTGCTTTCACTTCTGAGGTCTGCGCCTGGCCTAATATGAGCTTCGTCGATAAATTGTGTAGATGTTGGATCTAGTTTAGTTCATCTATTTATTTATTTAGTTTGCGTCTACAAAAAAGTGACCAATGATAAAGATATCGTGAGAAACCCCATAGATATAAAATGAACATAAACCACCAATCCTCAAAAACCAAAAGTCTTTGAGCGGGTGATAAATGCAAAACCCAAATCACAAAACAAACGAAATAGATTAAATGATAAAATCCCGCAGTGAGTCACTTTCGTGTACACAATAAATATTAAAAATATCTACGAAAAGCATAATTTGTCATCTTATAATATATTCAGACGATATACATATTTATAAATAATTACATATGTTAAACTGGTGCGCTTTGATTTAATCAGACATGTCTAAGAACTAAAATTAGAATTAAAATAATTTAGGAATTTCCGTCTTAACTAAACAAGGCCAATATGGTAATTTATAATAAAGCTATTTACATGAACAATAATATCTAGGCAACGTAAGTACAGAGGCCAGCACATCAAATTACCACAATCTGTCAAATTTCTTTGATCGTATTTCAACTTTATTGCAAAGGCATAAGGTTCATTTTTAATTGAGAAAATTTGACAGTTAGGGATAGCTTGATGTGCTGGGGTCTGTACCTACATTCATATTGTTTTTAATACTATTCTGCCTACCTGAAACTAACTAGTAGGTATGCATATAATGATGAATACTCGTAGATCCTTTATCTTTAATAGGAATTCATCTGCATGTTTAATAATATCTTTCCGGAAAACACTTCGAGAAAAATGCTGGTAAAACCAAGAATTTGAAGGGCAGCGTGGTGGGACACGGCCCACTCTCTCACACAGGGGGAGGCCTATGCCCAGTAGTGGTACAATGCTTTTGTTTTTGTTTGCGGGAAATCATCAAATGACCCCTGACGCTCTGGGTGGCGTCAGACTCTTACTGACTAAAATCTATCCATGTTCCTTCCTTAGCCCTTTATGTCCCGGGGTATCGGTAACCCTTTCGGACAATCCCGCTGAAGTAGTACAATGTTCATGCTATTTTCTATCTTTGGAACAGTAACATACGCGACTTCTACCAGACTAAAACCTTCACGGGCGGTGGTCCTTCTCAGAACCCGGGACTTATGATTTGCCTCTGTCAACTCTATCGATTATTCATCATTCTAAATCATGCTTTGAAGCATGACTCGCTTCCTAGTGATACGTGTATCCCTATATTGTATTGTGTAATAGTGTGTAGTGTGCTCTTAATTCAATGATATACTTAATTCAAAACAGATATCAATGTTTTTTAACCTATATACAATGTGTCTGAGAAAGGTGTAGTGAAAATTAAGCGTGTCGTACAGACCATCAAACGGAACAACTTTTACCGGGGACCAACAGCGTAATTGAAAAAAAAAAATCTTCCCCATACATTTTGTCAAGTAGGTAGGTATTGAAGTTTTGTATGGGACGACTTATTTTTTTTTCAATTGTACAGACGCCAGCACATCAAGTTATCCCTAACTGTCAAATTTTCTCAATTAAAAATGAACCTTATGTGTGTGTGTCTTTGTAATAAAGTTGAAATACTATCAAAGAAATTTGACAGATTGTGGTAACTTGATGTGCTGGCCTCTGTACAATATTTTCACCAGTAGGTACTTACTATCGCCATATACGAGAGTTTGAGAGTTACTGTGCTATAGGTATAGCATTGGAAAAGAAACTGCTGTTTCTTTTAAACCGACACTTGATTGCTTCGACCGTTTAACCTACCAACAACGGTTCATTAGCTATAAGAATCGGTCATAACATGACTAATTAACAATCGTCCAGACACAAAGGAACCACGTGACGTAATGACATAACAGTCGCGTCATCCGAGGCCTGATAACCGCAACGTTGTCGATTTTTGCGGCGGTAAGGAAGCGACCGCACCGGCCGCAACCGCCGCGGTGGTTGGCCCGCAACGCGAATCGAACTGTACACTTATTGCTTTTGAACTTCAGTGGTCGCGTCATGTAGCCCTTGAACTGTGTTGGAATTGAACGCATTCCTGTTTTTACCTCACCTTCGACTTCTGCAGTTTTGAGAAAGAATCTCTGATTCTCTATGAACAGTCCTCACAGACGAATGTTGATCAACGTTTTCTGAATAAGATTGTTTTATCTTCTCTTCTGTTATTAAAACTTAAAAAGCGAACATCAGTTGATGATGACGAAATTATTTTTTTTCCTTTAAAGGGCATCTCGCTGTTCAACCTAGGACGTGACTGCTTAACCGAATTTGCCTGTGGATGCCTCAATAAACGAAGGTCTTCAGTCAAAGCTTTAGAAACTTACATACTAAGAGAGTCATACGCTAAGGTCTCCGGGCGCAGACCTCGGCTTAGAGCGTCGTTGGAGGAGGAAAGTAAGGGATACGCTGGATTGGATGGCTGATTATTTAAAAAAAAAAGGGACGAATTTAAAAAAAAAAATATGTTTGCATGTACGGTTCGATTTAGAAACTATAGCCTAGTGCAACTTTGACTTCGAAAAGAAGTTTATGGTTGCTTGAGGGTTGAAGAACTGTTGGAAAGAAAGAAAGGCTGTAAATTGAAAGAGAAGTTTGTATTCGCCTGTTACATGATGTAAAGACTGCCAGCGGCACCCATTGTGAGGATGTAAAGTTGCTCGAAGTTTTCGACCAAAAAAATCGTGATCATTAATAGCTTCTACAAAACTAATCTCGACAAGAGGTTTTTTCATCTCGTCAATCATCAAATGACCCCTTCCGACAGATTCTTACTGACGAAATCCCATCCATGTTCCTTCCTTAGCCCTTTATGTTCCGGGTTAGCGGTAACCCTTTCGGACAATCCTACTGACATTATTTGACAACATGTTTTGTCGTACCTACTTGTATCCAATACTGTCAACAGTTTCACACATTTTCATCAACCCCTTGACCCATTACTCTGTAACTGTATTGTGGAGTATTGTGGGCTTGCGGTAACAAAGAGTGGTGACCGCAGCCGCCGCGGTGCCGTGCCGCGAATCAATTAGCTGATCGCGTACCGCCGCGGCGCCGAGCGATGCCGAGTGGACACCGAATCGAGAGCATGGCATAAACATAATCAGCCTATAATGTTCCCACTGCTGCGACCCATGAGAGGGAGTTGTCCATAATTCCCAGTGCGGTTTGGTGGATGTCACATGTCTTCAAATGTTTCGTTCTTGGACATGCCGGTTTCTTCACGATGTTTTCCTTCACCGTTTTGAGAGCAGTGATTTTCTTCTTCTCGTGTGGTTAGTGACTAACCTGGTGTCAGAGTTTTTATGCTGCCCATGGGCGTCTGACTTAGCTTCACAATTTCACATGCTGTTGAGAAATATCTATCAGACATACTGGTTTCCTCACGATGTTTTCCTTCACCGATTTTTAAGCAAGTGATAATTATACGATACGCACATGAATCCGTAAAATCAAAGGTGCGTGTCTTGGTATTGAACTCGAGACCTATGACTTAGCAGTCTGCTAGGGTAGTGATGATGAAATTAAATAGACAATGTAAAGTGCCTGCGTGGGTTTGAACTCAACACTACACTTCGTAAGTCGCGGCCGATACCACTGGGCCACCACTGCTCACAAATACATTACTATTATTTAATTTATACTAATATTATAAAGAGTACATACAGTAGAACCCGTTTAATACGATCACGCTTAATACGATTTCTCGCATAATACGCCATTTTGCATCAGTCCCTGCAACTTGAGACATGTTTTCATACATTCTTTAACGCTTAATACGATTCGTCATCCCGTTTAATACGCCTAACGCCAACACATATTACCTCTGCGGCAGCGGCCAATAATGATCAAGAAGATGAGTCAACTCCGATTTTGTCACACGCCCAGGCATTATCAGCAGTTAATGATTTAAGACGCTATGTAACTTCTTTGAATCAAAGCGAAGACGCACTACAAAAGTTAAATTACGTTGAAAATCTTGTAATTTCTAATGCCTCAAAATCTTTTTGTCAAACTAAAATAAGTGATTATTTTAAATAACGTGATAGATACACGGCACTTTATATAACGTACATAATTTTTAAATGTACAATTCAATAGGTACCTAATATTAATACATACGTATGTAGTAGTTCCGTTATTTATTTCCCTATATCCAGCATAATACGCTTTCCCGCTTAAGACGCGTTTTTGGTTGAGTCCCTGTGAAATCGTCTTAAACGGGTTTTACTGTATTTGATTATTTATTTGTTTGCATTGAATAGGCTCCGAAACTACTGAACCGATTTGAAAAATTCTTTCACTGTTGGGAAGTTACACCATACCCGGGTGCAATGGCGTAACTATAGGGTGGCAGGACTGGCAAAATGCCACGGGCCCCCGACCTGATAGGGACCCCGGCTTGAGAGGCTGCGAGCTCAAAAGTGAGTTAACATTGTTAGCAAAATTTAGTAAAAAAAAATAATTTGGGGCCCCATGCAATGGACTGGCCACTGGCCTCAGATGGTATAGTTACGCCACTGCCCGGGTGACATACGCCTTCCTTACTAAAACTTCAATAATGTAACAATTTCCGACATCCACACGGGCGAAGCCGTAGGCAGAAACTATTAACAATAAAATAACACCGCTTTAAATATTATTGAAGTGAAACTTCTTTATCGGGGTTGGAAATAAATTTTTCGTTACGCGTCACATTTTTCCGTTACGCGCCATCTTCTTCTTATCCCTACTACGCGTGATTCGAAGTATACTTTCTCCAGCGGAGTAGGGATTGGTATTACAATAACAACAACAACAACAACAACAACAAAAACTACAACAACAACAACTTTATCTAATTTAACTTTATTTAACCATTTTCTGTAAAGTTGCATATAGTAAATTATTTTTTGAAAAATAACGTCATAAAGAAGTTTCACTTCTTACGAGTGTACGCTAGTACACGCACACATTTTTTTTATTTATTTTACATACACATACGACTAAATCACTTACAATTTATGAACTTATATAACACATAACATAATATTACGCTTTTATTACGCGAAGGGTCAAGCAGAGGTGTACCTACCTATAGTAGGTACACTGTTATTTAGCTACTTATATTGTGTTTTAGAAACTTAACTATGTACAACATTCTTAATTTAGACATAACTATTATAACAAACTTATCTTAGACACAGTAATTTGGTAATATAACTCTAAATCATCTGCCTAGCCTTTTCCCAACTATGTCGGGGTCAGCTTCTAGTCTAATCAGCTTTATATTTATGTATTATCATAATCATTACCATGTTGAAATGCAATGTTGACATTTCATTCATTCTGATCTATTATTTGGCAGTATTTTGATATAATATTTTTTTAATAGTAATATGGTTTTATAAAATTCAAATGTATTTATATGTACACATAGGTATGTATAATGTTGTAAAAATATAATAATGAGGTGTAATTTTTTTTATTTTATTATTTATTATATTAATGATTTCAATTACGTCCTGAACATGATTTTTGTTTAAAATTACGGAAATCTCTGGTGTAAGATTACTGGCGCTGCTGAATTCCTACATTTTATAACAATTGTGTATATAATGAAACCAACTACAACAACAATTATAATATTAGTAAATATTGAGTAATAGCTTCCATATTTCACAATGTGAGGCGGAGATTCGGCCTGATACATATGCATTTCCATTTGATCTAGTTTGTCAGACGCTGATTTTAACGATTCTAAGTTTACATCATTTAAAGTAATTGGATTAAGCATATGGGAACTAGTGTTGACCATTTGAAATTTACAACAATCATCTTCAATAATGTTGAAGTCAATGTTTAACTGGCTTGGCAAAGTGGTCTTATAAGTCACAGACGGTTTAAACTGTAAGGTTTGGAAATATGCAACACAATCATCTTCTAGTGCTAAAATTCCAGTACCTTGAATGGTGTAATCTTTCATTTGATTATTATTCGCACACTTAATACTTAATCTATTTGGTTTAGATTGAATGTAAATATATCGTCCATCGTTTAGTTTTTGCCATAAGTTAATATTTCCGTAAATTACTCTTGAGTCACACATTTTCGGAAGTGAATGAGCTACTTCAGTTAACAGTTCAGTTTCACAGGAAGGATTTTTGTTAATTGACAAAATGGAAGGTAAGGGACAGATGCTATACTCTCCATTGACATCCTGACAATCACTCACACTGTCTAGTAATGCGTAATTTAATTTATCATCAGTTACAGCCATGTATAATTTAGTGGGATGAACAAGAACATAAGTATCCAAATTATTCTCAATCCGTGGAGTAGGTAATGGTAAATTCTTGTAAATGTTAAACTTAACAGAACTAATCAAAGGTATTTGAATAACAAACACTAATTTGTTATTATAAAAATAAGCAGTCAGCTTCGAAATGTCGATAATACTGTGTATGTTCTGTAGCGACAGCGGAGTGATGGGAAGTCTTAGATCTCCTTGATTAATTTGGGATTGTATAAGTTCTTCATATAAATTGGTAGGTGTTAAAACATAGGGATGTAGAATATTCGTTTTCGCAAACAGAATTGAATTTAGAACTGTATCTAAAATATTAGAAACGGACATCAACGAACTTTCGATCAGGCTAAAAATGGAATCAATTCTTACCGCATTTTTTAGGTTATCAATATCTTTACTATTTTTTATCAAAAATTCATTAAGTTTTTGTAATTGTTCATTAATTCTTTTTTCATTCTCGTTTAATTTTGTAATGGAATCGTTAAAGGCATTGATAGTCGATCGAACAACGTGGATGTTCTCCTTCATGTAAGAATATATTTGGTCTTCATTCTGACGGACATTATCAAAGGCTTCATCGTATTTTTTGGCATCATCAGAGTCTAATGTGCCAAATAAAAAATGAAGGCCTGATCCGATAGCATTAATTAGGCCTCTTTTGGATCGTTGCGATTGTTTGCGTGGTTCACTTGCCGAAACAAGATGAGATAGGGAATTGTATTTAAGCTTATTAGCGTTTATTAAAATGTTTAAAGGATTAACAGTATCATTGCAGTCTATATGTAAAGTAGGGGAATCTTGAAATTTATTACAAGTCACAGATATATCCGTAAGGGATTTTTCAATTTTATCCAAATAAGGCTTGATTGGTATGAATTCTATATGAGTGATAACATTCCAGAAGTCATTGTAAAAATATGCAATGGAAGTCGGATCGAAATAGATCCCCGGACTATGTACGATAGGTTGGATTGGTTCAGAGAAACTCTGTTTGATGCACATTATGATGAAGAACGCACTCACGAACATTTTGGAGAGTTTTCCCATACAGATGAAGCAACACTGCTACCAACGGGTTGTGCAGCGATGATATATATCAATCTTCGGGTGCCCGTCGATTCAGCAATTGGTCGAGTGTATCTTGAGTTTGATAGCGTTGTCCGAGAAGATCTGTTGCGTAGAATGATAACAGGAGCTGGTGCAGGAGCAATAGTGATGGTGAGTCGACTATCCGAAGATGGTGGTGGTGATGATGAACTGGCTTCTGGTCTTTGATGGTGCTGGAAGCTGATGCGGGCTCACGCTTGATACTGGAGGCTGGACACAAGACGTAACGTTCAGGTCATCCAAGACATTTCGCCCCACAAAAATGCAGCAGGAGTTTCGGTAAGATCCTCTTCAGACACCAAAGTTGTATGGATGGTGTCCTGTGGTTGAATAAGCACACAAAATATTCACAATGGTAAATTATAGTTGTTCAGACAATAATCGTGAGGAGACTGTCTCATTTATAATTATGCGCAGTTTTATATACCTCGTCCTCACATCAGAAATTATTATTTAGGTATTACTCTGATACGCAGTAATTAATTAATTAAATTATGTATAAAATGTGGTTAACCAGTATCTACTCAGTTTAATACTCTGACGCCATGCTCTCATTTGTCATTAATCTATGAATAGGTCTTCCAATATTGTTTGGCAGAATAAGACTGTTTACAAATAACAAAACAAAGAAATAGTTATAAAATTAATAATGTCGTTTTCCAATATTTTTATTATTTGAATATGGAAATAATCCAGGATAAAATGGTGCCTATGCACTTAAGGCAACATCTTATCCTGTATTGTTTGCGTGATCCTCACATGTTATATAATATAATGTAATAATATCCATTGACATTTCACACAACGCCATATAGTCCCAAGCTAAGCAACTTAATGCCTGTGTTATGGTAACTAGATGGCTGATAAACTACTTATATACATTTTTATTTTTGTAAATACATACATATTATAGATAGAAAAACACCCAGACCCGTAACAAATACTTATAGGTCGTACAAATATTTGTTCCGTGCGGGAATTGAACCCGCGACATGTTGCGCAGCAGTCAATCGCTCAACCACTGCGGCAACCGTGTCGTCATGTTGTTGTTAATGTTTACATTTCTATATATTTTATTATGCGTATTGTATTAACATCGATCAGTTTTCCTTTTAGGAAGGTAGCAGTTCTTACTATAGGTATAACTTTCCCATGAAACACATTTCCTTATTTTTCTAGGTTTCCAGTAAACCAATCAAATTGCCTAGACTTTTCATAATTATGTCCAATCTGCCTGTGTAACGGATGCAGCTGAACACCAGTATTTTAAATGGAGCGACTGCCAATTTGACCTCCACAACCCAGTTACGGGGTAACGTAATACGTAAGACTGCTTGTTAGATTTTTGGGTTTCAGCATTCCATGAGATCTAACCTTTTGAACTACAGAGCATAAACGCAAAAGCGTGCCCTCCACGCAAAGCTGCAAAAGCGTGCCCTCCACGCAAAGCTGCAAAAGCGTGCCCTCCACGCAAAGCTACAAATTTATTTCTTCTTGTTATCATGAACTTCCCAATATCCACGGTGTCTTATAATTTGTTTCATGTCATTAAATACGTACAGAGGCCAGCACATCAAGTTACCACAATCTGTCAAATTTCTTTGATAGTATTTCAACTTTATTGCAAAGACATAAGGTTCATTTTTAATTGAGAAAATTTGACAGTTAGGGATAGCTTGATGTGCTGGCGTCTGTACACTCACTAAAGTATTGATTTAATTATTTATTTCGTGGTATAGTGTTGATGCCGTTGTCACATATTTGTGTCATTGGTGTACAGGGCATCCGCTTGCTTGTCACGCATATGTGACAATGGCGTTCGAAACGTTAAATTACGTCTGTACCTGTGTTCTCTGAAAGAGTCAATATTCCTAATACTTCATCACATTCAGTAGTTACGGGTCATCCCCTAGTCGTACCCGTTAATTCATGCTGCTCCGGAGTATTCCCCGATGGAAAGATTCATAAACAATTTGCTAGCATGTGAGTTCTTGGATGTGGATAATTAATTAGTTAATGTTATTTAATTCAAGGTCAAATAAAATACGCTAGCGGAACTTCGCATATGTGGTAGGTATGATCAAATGAAAATAAAAATGTTCGATGATTTTTTCGGATCCGGATGGAAACTGAAGAGACGTCATTAAGTAGTGCTATTCTGTAAAAATCTTACTGTGAAAAGGTAGGTAAAGTGGCCAATAGTGTCAATCCCTAACATGAGTGCCCGACAGTTCACTTCACACTCACTCAACGGAGAAAAATTTAAAGAATCGACTGGCTGTTCACGATAAAAAGGACTGATTTTCTGAACTCAGTACGGTGCAGTCACGTGACGACTCCCGGCCACTGTAGGCGCGGGCTGCGGACGGTGAGTAATGGGTGACTCACCGTCCGATCAGCACCAGACCCGTGCCGTACGGCGCGTATATGTTCCACGCGCGCCTCAAAGAGATGTCAGCATATGAAGGGGCCCCTCAGGGCCAAGCCTGCCGGGTAAGCGGGATTGTCCGAAAGGGTTACCGCTACTCCGGAACATGAAGGGCTACGAAAGGAACATGGATGGGTTTTAGTCAGTAAGAGTCTGACACTCCCGTCCGCTCCACCCAGAGCGGGAGCAGTCATTGGATGATTTCCCAGCCTTAAAAAAAAAAAGTACGGTGCAGTTTCTTGCCCATTCTTCTCCATACGAAACTACCTTTTGAAAGGGGTGTTGTTTTTACGTTCAAAAGTGCCTTTCTTATGCCTATTTCAAATAAATGATTTGACTTTGTCTTTGAGTTCAAGTTATTACAACAGCGAGCGGTTGAAAAAATACAAACATTTGTTTTTCTATCATATTTAAATATCGACACCAATCACAAATACGGAGTATCGCTGGCTAGTTTATTTGACACAGTATATTCATTTAAATTGCATGTGTTCGACAAGAAACCTCACAAGTATCATGTTAATCAATAATATTATTATGTCTCCAAAGCTCAATAAAAAACAATTACTAGTTCGAGCCGGTTACCGGAAAATGGAACAAGAAAACCCACATAATCTAAGTACTTACGTATTTACTACGTACCTAGTGTTTACGTATAGTCTGTGATACTGAATTTAAACAAAGACGTGGAAATACTGCTTCATATTCAAGCTCAAACTCGAAGCATTTATTTCAAATAAACCAATTACAGGCACTTTTGAATTGACTATTTGAAACGGTCAAAAATAAAATGTGTAATCTCATAGATAAAATTTTGACCGCTCGTGTTAAAAACTTACTAACTCCATCACCGTACAGAAATTAAAGATATTTGTAAAATTGCATTTAATGCTAATAAGTATTCCATCTGTGACGACTAAAAATCTGTGACGTCAAATTGTCGCAGTAATAATGGGCATAATGTTTGTTGTTATGCCAGGCAGTCTATCTGAGACATGAGTTCACGTCTTTTTCTGACGCGCGTAGAGAGTCGCGTCTCGACGAGATAATAGGATAATAGATTACCGCTATTGCGTTAATCACATCGCGTAACGACGCAAGTTGTCGTGCTCAACTACCTACACGATAGCATGATTTCTTTTTTAGGTCCCTTCTCGGGCCTGCGGGCGGTGAGTAATGGGTAGCTCACCGTCCGATCAGGACCAGGCCCGTGCCGGACGGCGCGTACATGTTCCACGCGCGCCTCAAAAAGATGTCAGTATTGAAAGGGGCCCATTAAGGCCGAAGCCTGCCTGCGGGTTTGTCCGAAAGGGTTACTGCTGCCCCGGAACATAAAGGGATAAGGAAGGAACATGGATGGCTTTCTGTCAGTAAGAGTCAGACACTCACTTCCGCTCCATCCAGAGCGGGAGGATTCATTTGATGATTTCCCACCCTCAAAAAAAAGGTCCCTTCTTCTTCATCAAAATCAAGTCTTTTATTGAAACTAGGCTGAAAATCAACAGTTTTTGAAGGTCAAAGTTACATAAGACAGTCTCTCAAAAACGCCCACCCTTCACTACTTCCTAGAGCTTTAGCTGGGAAAAAGAAGCGTGGCGCAACAAACTCCCCAGCAGCACAGCTGCCTTTTCAGTTGGAAGAACTTGACTCTACACATTTATCGTATGAGAAGTAATTAACATAACGAAACACACTACATAAAAATCAATTATTTGCCATATGTTAGCTAGCACACGCCAACATACCAATTCAAACATTGAAAACTGACTGTACTCAAGCGTTAATAAAAAAAAGAGCCTCCAGGTATAAAGGCGTGCCCGCTTACATGTGCACTATACTATGTCCATACAGCCGTAACTCGAACTTTCAAATGATATTTATATAAATCTTCGACGAAAATTCAGCTACTTCAATAGCGGTAGCGCTGCGCAAAGGTTTTCCATAGTGCAGGTGTGAATATCCACAGACGGGGACACCCTATCTATGAAGGTTCTTCCAATAAGAACACAATAGAAGATGGCCGTTTCATATTGATTTTCAAAAACTATAAATATACCTACCTCGGTGGTCTAAGATCGTAAGCGCTATTGCTGAGCATGAGATCCTGGGTTTGATTCCCGGGCCGAATAAAGTGTTATTTAGGTTTTTCCATCTGGAATTTCTCAGTAGCAGCTCGGAGTCCGCCTTCTATTACTCAAACATAACTGCCGAAATGCGGGTTGTGCTGATAGACCTCTGCTGATAGACTTAATTTTAATGCCGCATTCCATCATAACTAATCGGTACTTCCGTCACAAAACGGAGTCACTTTGTTTAACGGCTTGTTTCGTAACCTACGACAACACAAAAAGTATTTGTGAAAGTGGTATTAATATATTTGAGTGTTTTTCCTCATACGAAGACATACCTTATATGCATGATACCGCAAGAGGATGCTTAGATCCGAGCAAGGTCAATCCAACATCTCAGGGTCGTGTCGCTTAAGGGGGAAGTGCTAAGATAGATAGATAGATTGCAATTTAGTACGGTCAGTATTAGGTTGTACATATCGACGGCTCCTAAGTATACTGAGTCAACTATACTTCTAATAACTTTACAGGAAGGCGATAAGAAGAGTGAATGGTTAAATTTAAATTGTTAATAAAACCAAGAAAAATTAACTAATCATATTGAATTAAATATAATAAAGCCTTTCATCTGTACATAAAAAATATCATATTATTTTATTAATTTATGAAATAATGTAGATATACAGGGTGTCTCAAAAGTAAGTTCACATTTGCTTATCTTATCACGCGAAAGCAACTATTCTGAGGGGCGCGGGGGGTATGTCAGTCGGTAGTCTGGCTCATAGAGGAAAGTAATATATCCGGTATAGAGAGCCCTCTTGCAGCTAATGCTAATGTCAATTGATCGGCGCCATCTATTATCACCATCCACAAACTTGTCATGTATAGCTATAGCTATAGCTAGCTACAGGTAGCTATAGCTAGCTAGCTGTAGGTACTACCTATGCTATAGTGCCTATACTTAAGCTTCCTTACTAATTTGCTTGTTTATTGATAAAGTTTTACTATGATTTTGTTATAATAGTAAAACTTTATCAAATTAAAAACAAGCAAATTAGTAAGGAAGCTTAAGTATAGGCACTATTGTAATTTCAAAAGTTACACAGCGGATACATAAAGGAAACATCCTTTTCTTTTATAAAATTACTTGCTTTATTTGTAAATTTTAATTCAAATTAATTTGTGTGTTAATATACAAAAGGTGTGGCTGATGTTCAATCGTTACATCTGGGCCGCTCTTTCACTCATGAACGTTGCTTTAGAGCCGTGGTCAATCAAAGCCATAGCACTGTCTCTTGTCCCGAGTCATGATTTCTTACTGGTACAAGAGCTGTGGCCAGTAATGCAGTGGACAAATTTGCAGCGAGATGCGATGAAAGTGTAACATTGGTTTCCGCTGATTTTGCAGAATCTTGATTACTTTCAACTTCATTGTTTTGTTGTTTCTTATTGTCTGGTTGATATGGTGTGGATTGATGCGTGAGCGTGTGATAACGTTTGTGACATTTTCGGCAGCACATCTTCAGGCGACATCTATAAGCGGAATGTCCTGGGCCCAGACAATTATAGCATAGGTTGTGTTTTTTCTGGTACTCGCACCTCTCAGCTGGATTAAGTTTTATGAATTCCTCACAATGACATAATGTGGTCCTTTTCGCACATAGCGCAGCTTCTTGGTTTTGAAGAGGTAGTATTTGGTGTGGACACGTGAACTTCGTATTCTTTTCCCTTAGGAGTAGGCTTCTCTCTATTTGCAGGCGTGATAAGCTCGATCGTGCGGAACTTGGACAGTAGGAACTTGTGCAGGGCATCCCATTTAGGTAACTCGTCGTCATTATCATCGTAAGCAGCTTCTTCCCATTCTCGATGCGTCTCGGGGTCCAATGCGTGAGCGTATCCCATGGGCTGGTTGTCAGGTTCAGGTTCACTACGGAGGAGGATTCGAGGATCGGCGGACTAATTTGTATGCATAAAAGCACAAACATGACACACACAACAACGACCACGACTTAAAACATAAAAAAATGTTGAGAATTTGTGATCTAATAATTTGACAATCAAATCAATAACAACTCAATAATTCTCTGTGTTGCTATCGTAATTATTACGCGGCTTGTAATCTCCACAAATATTTGCAAATAATTATAATACGTGTTAAATAAAATGATTAGGTAGTTAAATTTATTTATTTTTTGTCACATATTAATATTACATTTGTATCGGTGGTGGCGCCATCTGCGGTGACATAAAGTAACTAATTGTTTTTGGATGGAGATAACAGATGTCACATTTTTAAAACATTACCCCAAATCTATCAATGTATGGAATTGTCCTACCCCTGGGATGGCTCTTGGGAATTTAGTCGCTATGGAGCGTTTCTCTGGTGCCGACCGTGCGTTGTGCGTACGTGAGTTTTACAAAAACGGTAATTCGGCGACTGTAGCGCGTAGAAAATCTGCAGTATTCGACATATTCGTCACTTAAATGATGCGCCTAGCACTCGACTCATTGCAAAATGGGTTGAGAAGTTTGAAGAGACTGGGTCAACTCTGGAGAAACCAAAATCTGGGCGGCCAAGAACATCAAGAACAGCCGAAAACGTGGACAGTGTTACTCAGTCTATTCGAGATGACCCAAACCTCTCGATTCGGAACGTTATGTGGAGATGTTAGACGAGTTTTTCGTACCCCAACTGCAAAACTTTCCTGGTTACAACCAAAGAACATGGTTCCAGCAGGATGGAGCAACTTCACACACGTCCAACAGATGTCTGCCTCGAGTTCGAGAAATTTTTCCGAACAAATTAATCTCCAGGCGAGGTGACATAAATTGGCCTCCACGGAGTCCCGATTTAACGCCTATGGATTTTTTCCTGTGGGGTTATGTCAAATCAAAAGTTTACGCTAATAAACCGACTTCCCTGGCACAATTAAAAGAAAATATCCGTCATGAAATGGCAGCCATCACGGAGACTACCTGCCGAGCTGCCATAGGCAATTTTAGTGCCCGACTAAATGAATGCCGAGAGCGCAACGGTTTACATTTGGACGATGTTATTTTTAAAAAATAAATTCCCTAACAGTGTACTTCAATATAAAATATTTTTTTTTTCAATAAAGCTCTTTTTTTAAAACAAAAGTCTTTGTTTTAAAAAAAGATTTAAATGTGAACTTTCTTTTGAGACCTTGTACTAGTATACGGCGATTATTTGTTTATTAAAAATGGATCAACTACCACTTATATTTTTATACGTCGCATTATTGAATCTACGTTTTGGGGCAAAATTACTTAACAAGTGTCGCAAAAAATATTTTATTTACTTATTAGAGTTTTTATTATATTATACTGCCTGTCATGAATTCATATTTTGTTAAAATATAATAAGTTGACTCACTATACATGGACATAATTTTTAAAGTGAACCATCCTTAAATTGAGTCAAGTGTGGTACAAAATAGTTTAAATAATCAAAAACACCTTTATTGTTTAATATTTTAATCAAAGAAATCTCGAAATCTGTATTGGTAACGTTAACACAACTTTGGGATATCTATAAGATAAAAAGAAACGCTTAAGTGTCTAGTCTTAGGTAATAAAAATACATAATTTTGATAGTATCAGATTCTGTAAAATAGGAGAATTATCTATTAATTGTTTGAAATCACAATTTAGGGACAGTAATCTTTCTAATTTTTTTTTTAAATATATTAACAATTCTTAATATCCTTATACATACTTAGTATTTATTGCTGAAAATAAAATCAGTCTCAAAAATTTACTTATGAAGTAAGTACTTAATAATTACGAAAAATCCCCCTTGTAGTAGTAGAGAGTGTAGTTGCTCTATTATGTTTTCTGGTAGTTTTGGAAAAGGGTTAGGTAAATTACTTAGCAACAACCTGAGTATTTCTTCTCAAAACTTTTGTATGCCTCAGTCTTCATACAAAAAAATAATTTCTTCAATAACTAGGAATAAATATGATCCTAATGCCATTTTAACAATTCTTGTAGGTAACAGTTTTAATATTAAAACATATGATATTGCTGATAGTGTCACTGAACTATTGAAGTTAAATTGTAAAAAAATTATTCTGTGTGCTTTTCCCTACTTTCAGCACTTGTCAAACAGGCAAAACCATAAGATTCACATGTTAAATAATTACATGCACTTCTTAGTGAGTCACCATAGTGACAACTTTATATTTTTTGACACCAACATTTTTGTTGAGAAACTAAGGTCGACTAGGGATACTGTGTATCTGCCCATTAGTTTTAGACGTCAAATAGCTAGGCTATTAGCTTTTAATATTAACCCAGACATAATTAGTATGTCGAAGTCTTTTTCAATTAGCACCACATTTAGTAAATGTACTAATGTTAGTGTGGTTAGCTCAAATAATTTAAACTAGTTTGTAAGACAACAGAAGATACCACTAACAATATAATTTCACTTAATAATAAAAAGGTATTTTCTAGCACCAAAACTAACTGTAAGACAGGGGCTAAGCAGAAACAGAAATCCTTGACATTATTTCATCAAAATATTCAAGGTTTTTCTTCCAAACAATTGGAGATTGAATTGTTTTTGGAAAAAACAATGTATGACATTATTTGTTTTACTGAGCACTGGTTAAAAGATTATGAAATGTTAATTAACTACGAGAATTATAGTTTGGCCAGTTGCTTTAACCGTAAATCAATGCTGCGTGGTGGTTCACTAATCCTAATTAAAAGTTGTATTAAATCAAAAACCCGTGAGGACATAGTTGAACTATCGGTTGAGCATAGCATTGAACTGTCTTGTGTTGAGCTCGATAAGCATGTAATAGTGTGTGTTTACAGACCCCCTAATTATCAAAACTATCCGATATTTGAGGCAGTAATGGAAGATGTTTTGGCAAAACTTGCTATTGGTAATAAATCAGTAGTTATCTGTGGGGACTTTAACATTAATATTTTAGAAAATAATGCAAATACGAGTAGATTATTAAATTTGTTTAAATCATTTAATTTGTTAAATGTGTTTGTAGAACCAACCCGAGTAACTATGTCTACTGCTACATGCATTGATAATGTTTTTTGTTGTTGCGACTATTTAAATAAATCCATCATTAATTATCTCCCTTCTGATCACAGTGGTCAAACTGTAACTTTTCAGTCCAACACACCTATACAAAAAATCGAAATACAATCCAGACCAATAACATCTGTTAATTTAAATAAATTTAATATCACATTAAATTGTAAGTTAAGCGATCAGGAACTTTCTTTGAAAAATATTAATATTTTATATAAAGAATTCTTTACGGTAGTGCAAACCGAATTTAATAACTGTTTCAAGAAGACCACTAAAAGTATCAACACTAAATTTATATTTAGTGACTGGGCCACTAAAGGACTCAGGATAAGTAGGGAAAGACTTTTCGAGCTTTATGGCCTTAAGCCTTTTATTAACACAGAATCTTTTAATAAGTATGTTTCTACATACTCAAGAATTTTTAAAAACACTTGTAAAGCAGCTAAAGCCAAATACATTAGTAACAAGGTTAAATCAGCTGAAAATAAAATAAAGACGGTTTGGAAAATTATCAAAAACGAAACGAACAGGAGCAAAAGACATAGTTCTGATTACGTACTGGAGACGTCATGTGGTTCCATTTGTGATAGCAAACAAGTAGCTCAAGAATTTGTAAATTTCTTTACCAGTATTCCCCTAAAAACTACTGCAACTCTAAATTCCTCGCCTTCCCTCTCTTTTGATTTATTAAAGGCAAACGTTTCAGCCTGACTAATTGAATTCAACTTTAAGCATGTTAACCCCATAATAGTACTTAAAACTTTTAAACAAATTAAAATCAAATTGACCAAAGATCTTTGGGGAATGTCCAGTAAAGTCTGTACCTCGATCATTGAGACGATAGCACCTTATTTAGCCTTCATATTTAATTTATGTGTGGAGCAAGGCATCTTCCCGGATTTAATGAAATACAGCAAGGTAATACCACTTTTCAAGTCCGGGGACAGTAAAGACACCAATAATTATAGACCCGTATCCGTGTTGCCGGTTTTCAGCAAGATCTTTGAAAAGATAATGCTTAATCAAATGCTTAATCATTTTAACACGAATAAAATACTTAACGATCAACAGTATGGTTTCACCAAAGGACGTTGTACAACTGACGCTGGTGTGACCTTATTAAAACACATTTCCAATGCGTGGGAAGAGGCTCAAGACGCCATCGGAATCTTTTGTGACCTCTCCAAGGCATTTGATTGCGTTGATCACGAAACCTTGCTGTTGAAGCTAGAGCATTACGGACTTGGAAAACTTGCGCTTAGTTTGGTAAAATCTTATTTAAACGATAGACAACAGCAAGTTCAAATAAAAGGTGTCAATTCACTCGGTTTAAAAGTAAAAATGGGTGTGCCACAAGGTTCTATATTGGGTCCTTTCCTCTTTTTAGTATACATAAATGATCTTCTCCATTTACTAAAAAATCTACCACAAATGGTGTTATTTGCTGATGACACTTCTTTAATTTTTAAGATAGATAGACGTGCAAAAAATTTTGACGACGTAAATAACGCCCTACTGCAGGTCCAAAATTGGTTCACTGCAAATAATTTAGTATTAAATGGAAAAAAAACGAAGTGCATTAGATTTTCTTTACCAAATGTAAAAAGTAGTGATTGTGAGATAGTATTGAATCAAGAGAAACTAGAATTTGTCGATAAAACTGTTTTCCTGGGGATCACGCTCGACTCAAGGCTACAATGGGGTCCTCATTTAACATCTCTTGCAGGACGGCTAAGTTCTGCAGCATATGCTGTCAGAAAGATCCGTCAGTATACTGATGTAGATACCGCGAGGCTAGTCTATTTTAGTTATTTTCATAGTATTATGTCTTACGGTATTTTACTTTGGGGACGAGCTGCAGACATCGAGTCTATTTTTATTCTGCAGAAAAGAGCTATCAGAGCCATTTATAATCTTCGTAGGCGCGATTCTCTAAGGGAACGGTTTAAGGTTATTAACATCATGACTGTACCTTGTCAATATATCTATGAAAACATCATGTACGCACGGAAAAATCTGCATCTTTTTAGTAAAAGAGGTGAAAGACACAACTATTTCACTAGAAATAGGGACCAATTACTTCAACCAGGTTTCAGGCTGGCTAAAGTAGATTCATCTTTCATGGGGTACTGCTTAAAATGTTACAATAAAATACCTCCCCACATTCTTGAACTTAATGAAACAAAATTTAAAACTTGTATAAAACGCACACTATGCAGCCAAGCGTATTATAAATTGGGAGATTACATTGCTGATAAAAATGCTTGGGTCAATGCTAGTCCAGCTCCACAAGGGCGCATCAACTAATTTATTAGACTACTGAAAACTGTTGGAGCTGCGGAAGATCAACAACAACAAAAAAACATCTTTGCATTGTATAAATTCAATCTCTTAATATTGTATAACTGCTTGGCACATATGTGAGTACTATGTACCTACTATAAAGCGACCAGTCTCTGGGTGCGTCTTTCATTGACTTGAATATGCCCTGGCGGCTGAGAGTATGCCATGCTCACTTTAATGTCTCGCTGATGGTGGCGTGTGTGTTGGATCATTTAGCTCCCTTCAAAATGGTTGAGCTGAATGGTGCTAATATATGCGCCATGTTCGTGAACGGGCGCTGTCAGTAGAGACTGGTCATCTCTTGGCGGCTGGGGCTTGTTTTAATTTAATTATTGAATAGTTTTTACATATTTTATATCTGATGCTTTTAACGTTCTGCATCGTTCTCACATGTATAATATTAATATGAACTATGTAACCAATATTTTGTGACCATATTTTGTTTAAAAGAGTGTCCATGGAGTTTCTTGCCCGTTCTTCTCCATAGGTACCTACTCCTTTGGAATGGGCAACTAGCTTCATTTCTCGAACTGACCGACACCTTGACAATTCAAAAGTGCCTGTAATTGGTTTATTTGAAATAAATACTTTGAGTTTGAGTTTGAGTTGAATCTAGACAAAGAAAAAAGACAATTGTTAATTACTCTGAATCGCTTTCAACTCTATTGCTGTCAATTTTAATTAAATTAGAAAAAAACAAGTGATATTCCTTAGGTATCAATTAAATCGTTGTGTTTTTTTTTATCTATTGAGATTGGCCTTTTTTCTTTTTAGAGTGTGGTATGTCATCCAGTGACTTCCCCCGCTCTGGATGGAGCGGAAGGGAGTGTCAAACTTTTACTGATTAAAACCCATCCATGTTCCTTCCTAAGCCCATTATGTTCCGGGGTAGCGGTAACCCTTTCGGACAATCCGGCAGGCTCGGCCCTAACAGGCCCCTTTCAATACTGACATCTTTTTGAGGCGCGCGTGGAACAAGTACGCGCCGTCCGGCACGGGCCTGGTCCTGATCGGACGGTGAGCTACCCATTACTCACCGCCTGCAGGCCCGCGCCTACAGACGGTGGCCGGGAGTTGTCACGCGGCTCCCAAAGCCCGGGGCGACTCCCGCGGCGGCTGGAGGACCTTTCTCTCGCAAGTTTCCACCGTGTCCTCTGGGCGATCCTCGCAGTGGTGTCACCGGGACGTTTCCCCCCACCTGATTATGTGCAGGAACCTCCCGAAACATCTGAGTGAGGACCGGTGAGGACTTGTGTCAGTGAATATGGTGGTTGCTGGATGGTATTTGTTGAGTGTTTGGTCAAAAATTCGTTCACAATGATAGCCTTGTGCGAAGGCGCATTGTCGTGGTGCAAAATCCAAGAATTTTCTTTCCACAAATCTGGCCTTTTTCGTCGAATTTGCTCTCTTAAACGCCGCATAACGCTCAAATAATATTCTTTATTTACCGTTAGACCTTCCGGTAAGAATTCAGAGTGCACAACACCGCGATAGTCAAAGAAAACAGTCAACATGACTTTGACTTTTGATCGACTTTGGCGTGGTTTTTTCGGTTTCGGTTCTGTTGGAAGGCGCCACTCCGAAGCTTGTTGACTAGTTTGCATGTCAAACTCGTAAACCCACGTCTCGTCACCAGTAACAATGCGTTTCATGAATGTTGGGTCCGAACTGACTCGTTCTAGCATGTCCTCAGCGACTTTCATGCGATTGAGTTTTTGGAGAAAATTCAGATCTTTTGGGACTAGCCGAGCAGCAACATGTTTCATACCCAAATGATTAGTTAAAATGGTACGGATCGACTCGTGAGATACAGAAAGTTCGGCGGCTATCTCTCTCAGAGTTGAATGGGGATTTTCAGTCACTATTTTCTTCACTTTTGCGATGTTAACTTCAGTTGCAGACGTTGACGGCCTACCAGAGCGAGGCAAATCTTCCATCACATCTCGACCGCTTTTGAACGCTTTGAACCACTCATAAGCACGAGTTTTTGATAAAGTCGATTCACCGTAAGCCTTCTGTAACATTTTCAGTGACTCCGAACACGAAATTCCATTGGCGATGCAAAATTTAAGACAAACTCTTTGTTCGATATTTTTGTCCATTATGAAATTCGCAATACACACTATATATGATATTACTAAAACCAGCACTGTATTTAATATAAATAACAGATGCAACTCAAACTCCGCGCCAAAATGGAAAACAGTTGTGCCAATCTAACAACTACAAAAAAACAAAAATATGAATTTGGAACCATAAACAAATCATCCATTCCCGATCCTTTTTTGACTGAATGTATATCGGAATCTTCCAAATCAATGTCATATAATATTGATAACTCTTCTTGAGTAAAATTTTCAGCTGAAGGCAGTGGAGAATTTGAAAGAAAAACACACATAAAATTACACATTGTAATAACTACAACTCATACAATCTAAAACTAAAATAAGCTGTGCAGTTATATCCATGTAGATCTCGTTCCTATGAAATTACCGGAACAAAAATTATTTTATGCATTTCAATTCATAAAATAAAAAAATCATTCAATTCCAATCAATTTATGTAGTATCAATTTATGTAGGCGTGAAAACGCAACAAACAGACAGCCAGTTAGATAGACAGAGTTACTTTTGCATTTATAATATTGGTTAAAAGTTAGGATTCTTAATATTATTAATTAAGTTATTAAAATTAATAATTCATTAACTTAATAACAATGTTTTATCCAATTTTGAATCGTAAAATATGTTTAAATAAATCAGCAGAATGAGTGAAGTTAATGTTTTGTGAAAATTGTTTAACGTACATACTGACCTATCTACAGTTATACCAGTATACGCGGTTTAATTTCAAAATAAAAGAATATTCAAATTAATTATGCACTTACTATTTTTCTAATCTAATAAATAATAATTTAACTCCACTTACCTCTTTTCGCTTCACCGCGCTGTTTCGACGTATACTGAGCCAGTTTCAACTTGCACCAAAATGAGCGCATTCGCGTCCCGCGTATATTGGTAGCATGCACTTGACTCAGTATACCGAGTGCTAAATAAATAAATTACTATACTTGATCTAGAATACGCTATTTTTTTTTAGTTATTTATGGAGATATAATTTTTTTTTTTACAGGTAGATAGGAATTGATTTAATTGTTTTTAATACACTAAAAAGTGCAATTCGCAAAATTTGTTAGTTGACTCAGTATACTTAGGAGCCGTCGATATATTGATCAAAATATGATTTGCGGCGATAGCAAATAAGTATTTACAGAATTATAAGCATTAGAATCATCAAAACTCTATGTACAAAGTTATTATTGTTCTCAAATATTTTGTCATCAGATCATCAAATCATGACATTTAATGAAAAAGTCATTCCATAGGATAATAGGTATAAACATGAAGAGTGTTGAATATCGCAAGCTTGTTAGCTTTTAAGGTGGGTTGCGTAAGTAACGGTAGCGTCCAAAATTAAAATTCACTTGCTTTTTTTGCCATTTTATTTCATGAAATCCCGAAGAATTACCAATTGAGTTTGCTCGCAGAACAGGTGGCGTTTAATGAAAATATGTTGTATTATAAAATAAAATTCTGAGACAGCGTCGTTCTTTAGGCCACGCAACCGATTTCGATGCGATTAGTCTGCCTAGCCTTTTCCCAAACATGTTGGGGTCGGCTTCCAGTCTAACCAGATGCAGCTGATTTTAGCACTATCATTTGGAGGATTTATTCCAGAAGGTTTTTGGTTTATTTCATTAATAGTAAACTTAACATCACACTAAAATTTTAAAGGCGAAAGTTTGTGAGTAAGTTTGTATGTTGATCCGTCCTTCATTGGCACAGAGGTAGTATATGACCTGGATTAACACATAGGATACTTTTTTATCCCGGTAGTACATTCCCTTGGGATATTTTCCGACATCTAGTACTTCTAATAAAATCTTGATGTTTTGTCAAGTCTTGAAAACCGCTCGAAACAGGGGCTGGTCGCAAGATTGCTATATGACTTTCTTTGCCCCTGATATTGACTTCAAAATCTCAAATATTCTCGTCTTGTTACCTAATTGAGGATCCAAATGACTTAATGCTAAGGTATTTACTGAAAAGAGAGGTAATTGTTTACTACTGATAATAAGATTTAAGGAGAAACGTTGGATCGTCCTCCGTTCAAAACTAGGACTTTCTCTAGTCAGTGTTAGGCTTTGAACAAAAAAGTATTTTTACAAAGCCTTCAAAAAGACTTTACAGCGCTATTGTTGATTGCAGTGTCACACATAGAAGTCTGCCTAACCTCATTATAATTTCAGCTGAAAAACGACCGCTGTTGGACATAAGCCTTCTGCAAACATCGCTATTTCGACCGGTTCTATGCTTCCCACATCCAGCGGATTCCTGCCTGCTGTCCTGCCATCTGTTCTGCAGCAATGTGCCTTATGCCCACTGCCACTTAAGTTAAGCAATTCCACGGGTTTTTTTTGATGACTCCTCCCGGTCTGGGTGGAGCGGAAGGGAGTGTCAGACTCTTACTGACTAAAACCCATTCATGTTCGTTCCCTTTATGTTCCGGGGTAGCGGTAACCCTTTCGGACAATCCACAATTCTATGGGCTATGTCGGCTACCTTGGTTTTCTTACGGATCTCTTCATTTCTGATTCAATCACAAACGGAATTCGTGATTGAATCAGAAATGAAGAGATCCTACAAACACAGCCCTTTCTATGGCCCTTTGGGTGACTTTTAGCCTGCCGAACTTAGTAAGGAATACAAGGGTGTGATAATTTTGTTACTTCGTGGTTGATGCAATAGTTACTTTCATTCACGAATAGGAAAGAAGAATATCGTCTTCCTCATGACACACGGGTACTATTCAAAACATAAGTACAGGTAAAATAACGTGTATTCTATCAGTGTTATTCAAAGTGAAGTATTTCTAATTGTGAAAGTTCTTAACGTGATAATATATATAGATACCTACTTACTGCAATTATATTATTAGTTATCTTGCTGCGCCCTTTTTTTTTGAGGCTGGGAAGTCCTCCAGTGACTTTTCCCGCTCTGGGTGGAGACTCTTACTGACTAAAACCCATCCATGGTCCTTCCGTACCCCTTTATGTTCCGGGGTAGCGGTAACCCTTCCGGATAACCCCCTTTAAACTTCTTCTTCTTATCTTTCTGCGCCCTAACAGGGTCATGTACTAGTGTTAAGCCTAGCGTATAACTATGATTGTGTATATTGTGCAATAAACAAATAAATGAATAAATAAACACTATCCGTGAGCTAGTTGGTCCACAATTAGAACCACGGGATTTTTCTTTCATCCACAAACGGAACATTTTCATTTGCATTTTCCGGTTCACTGCTCTTGCTTTGTGTCAAATATTACATTTTCATATTTTATACATATTCATTTATAATCTTAGCCCAGAATTCAGCCACGTCTGGTCAGGGCCATGCCTGGGACGTGCACTTACCGAACTTAGACGCTAACACTTTCAGAAGCCGTAGATTAAGCTTACAATGTCACGAATTTTTTATATAATATTTGTAAAATGTTACCCAGTGTTCACAAATAATGAATGAATTTGAATTTAAAAAGGTAACCGGCGACTTTCATTTCATAAAAACTTTATAGCGCCTAAGGGTGGTATGAAGTTCTCTACTAAGTATATTGTTCAAAGTATGGGAAAAAAATCTGAGTTTGAATGAGAGTTTTGAAATATAACATTCTCTTTCAGTGTTTTTATTTATTTATTTGTTTGTTAACATAGGTAAAGAAATACAGATCTTATGTTTAATGAATAGAGCGCTATGCTATGCCCATACATGCCAGGTGCGTACAAATATGATGTACCTACACATCTAATTGCATTAAAAGTAAAAATTTACAAAAAATAATACATGCATAATTATAAGAAAATAAATTTAACAATTACAAATTCAACAGTGGGAACATAAAAGGCTGATTATTAATATTATTTAATAAAGGTAGACCTAATTGAGGAAATAAAGAGACAAAAAGATTAGCAATGTCAAAACAGTGCAAAGAAAGGCACACAACAACCTTGTTTAGCAGTACGTAGTTGCCTATCTACCTACATCTTTCAGCGAAAGACAAAATTGCCTTATAAATAATTATGTAATATCGATCGATAGGTGGATACACTAGTCCAAGCACCAAACGACAATTAGTCTATGGTTCTAAAAAGCCTGATTGTTTGTCAACAAGTACCTACGCCCTAAGTGTAGGCACTACGTTACATTGTGAGGCGTGTACGCAGAATGTACGTAGGTATATAGTGTGATATTCCTAGGGTTATAGTGGCGGACAAACTGGAAATGTTTTTTCAATGACATTTCTAACTGTAAGTAAGTATGTTTTTATTTAAATAATATTTTTGTGCGTATGTTGGTTTGGGAGTGGAGTTTTATGAAAAATCTGTTTTGTCATCTACATAACTAATTATTTTTAATAATACTCTAAAATTTTTACTAAAACTAAATTTACCGAAAAGTAACGGAGGTTTATGTCTTGACATTTTTTAAGGTAAAGTAGTGATTAACGGCTGTCTAACAATAATTTTTTGACGTTTAGAAGTCTCTTAACTTTAAGCATCTTTTACAAAACCCTTTTTTATTTTGAGGGTGGGAAATCATCAAATGACCCCTACCGCTCTGGGTGGAGCAGAAGGGAGTCTCAGACTCATACTGAATAAAACCCATCCATGTTCTTTCCTTTATGTTAGCGGTAACCCTTTCGGACAATCCCGCTGATTATAAAAACCCTTATTTATACGTTCTAGTTTTAAAATAATTTAATAATATATAGGTATGTATACAACAAGCTACATTATCACTGAGCGTCATAGTCATAAGCAAAAATTTAAAAAAATAAACAACTAAATCACAGGCGAAGTGCTAATTGAATATCAAAACAGTCGCCAGCACATCAAGTTACCACAAACTGTCAAATTTTCTCAATCGATTTTGAACTTAACGTTCAAAGTTTTAAGGTTTGAAATCATTTGTAGAAATATGACACTTTGGTATAACTTGATGCGCTAGCGACGCACATAACCCGGTGTACCACCAAGTCTGTGGTGGTTGAAAGTACCTAGTTTTGTACTACCAATAAATAGAACAATTCCAAGTAATCAATGCCATATTTGGTCATACAAGTTGTTATTGTGTAACGTTCGGCAGGCATTGTTGAAGTAAATATTTACCTAACATTGACAATGAATCGTTGGCAGTCAACGCTTCGTGAATCATTCATTTACTTAAAAGGATTAGCATGTTATTTCTTTATTATAATTTTATCCTGACTCATTTCAATGAATATTATTACCTATTACTGTACTTTCCCACTTTGTTCGGATATTTTGTTTGAAATGATATTATGGGGTATTCAATTTATTAAACATAGGTTTATCATGCGGTTTTAAATTACCCCGAAAGGTGTAAAACGACATTATTCTTACTAGTTGCCACAGTGTGGTAAAATGATTAGGGATTTATTTGATTAATTATTTATTCATTTAATAAACCTGCTATCGTTTGTGACAAAAGTCGAGTTAAATCCTTTGTTTTACGCTTTTTGATTGATCATAAGAGCGATGTTTCTGTGGAAATATTGACACTGCCAGCTATTCAATCCAGTTTACTGATCACGTTCATTTTCGTGGGTGAAATACCTACACACTTATTTCCATGACGGAAAACCACTGTTACTCGTTTACGTTCGTTTAATTTTGTGTGACGTAGGGTATCTGACCACACAAAACTGTTTTTATAGAAATAAATGTTAATTCCAAAATTTTACGTAGGTACTACGTACAGAGGCCAGCAGGTGCTGCACATCTAGCTACCCCAATCTGTCAAACTTATTGTATGGTTTTTAAACTTTATTACAAAAGCATAAGGTTCATTTTCAATTGGCAAAATTTGACGGTTTGGGATAGCTTGATGTGCTGGCGTCTGCACTTTCTACTGTCTAGCTCTAAAAAAAAAAAAAAAGTTATTTATTACTTTTACATTGTACATAAAACACTTAAATTTTAACAACTATGCTTTACAGCGTAAGTGTTTTCGATGAACTCTGGCACCTATTGTAAGATTTAACTTGTGTTTCTAAGCCACCTTGTTTGCCTGGTAGAAAATGCCTACAGCGTTCTGTACATTTCTGTGCTTGAAGAATTAAGCTGCAAAATAGATGTGGAAGAACAACGTGGGTGACGTAGGTCTCTGTCTTTTTTTTTTTTTTAAGGCTGGGAAATCATCCATTGTCTTCTCCCGCTCTGGGTGGAGCCGAAGGGAGCGTCAGACTCTTACTGACTAAAACCCATCCATGTTCCTTCCGTAGCCCTTTATGTTCCGGGGTAGCAGTAACCCTTTCGGACAATCCCGCTTAATAGGTCTCTGTCTGATATTCCGGCCACCGAGAATTCGTTCTTGACCACTGTCAGATGGTCACAATTAGGAACCAATAAGGTTTAAATTCGTAAAACTCATCACAGCACACTGAACTGGCCTGACAGGTGTCAGGAACACAGTTTGTCATCGGCCGGAGTTTAGGTATGAGCTTTTTGCCTTCCCTACTTTCGGTAGCAAGTAGGTATTATGGAAGGCTCATCATTATTCATTAGTCATACTCGTACTTAAGTAGGTAGGTCGTAAGCGGGATTGTCCGAAATGGTTACCCCTACCCCGGAACAGAAAGGGCGAAGGAAGGAACATGGATGGGTTTTAGTCAGTAAGAGTCTGACACTTCCTTCGGCTCCACCCAGAGCGGGAGAAGTCATATGATGATTTCCCAGCCTCAAAAATAAATAAATAAATGTAGGTATTAAGAAAGGCTCATCATTATTCATCAGTCATACTCGTACTTAAGTAGGTAGGTCCTTGAATGTTTTTTTGCGGTGGACCTACTGGGTCTGCATGTTATAGTATTAATCCCAGCATAGTTCCAGTCAGAGAAAGAGACAGTGCTATGGGGCATGTATGGCTTCGTCTCTTTCTCGCACTGGACACTTGATGGCATTAAAATGTCATATTAGTTAATGGCATCTGAACTGACTTTTACAGGATGACAGATGCTTAGGATAGTTATAGAGAGTTAGGTACCTATTTTAATTTTAGAAAAATCTATATGTACATACATAATCAGACGTAGGTTGAGCCAAATCTCACTAGCTCTATTAATGAATAATGGTGATGAGTTAGTATTTTTTTTGTTTGTTTGTTTAAACACGCTAATCTCTAAAACTAGGAACCTACCAGTTAGTTTTGTACGGTCGCCAGCGCATCAAGTTATATCAAACTGTCAAAATACTCAAAATGATTTTAAGCCTTAACACGCTGATCAAATTAAGTTCAAAATCAATTGACAAAATTTGACAGTTTGTGGTAACTTGATGTGCTGCTGGCCACAAATGTTTTTGCATTGTATAGCCCAATTCTTGACGACGGTTATTTCAGTGCGCATTTTTAATGCCAGTAAAAATGCCAATACACACACAATGCCAATAAATAATTAATTATTTATTTATCGGCATAAAAAATGTGTAAGTTCCTACTGCGTAGGTACAAACAAAAATGAAGAATTAAAATACTTAGTTAATTATAAGCTCGTCAATATAAAAATCGTCAAAGAACTCCGACTTAAAAATATCTACGAAAAGCACAATAAGCGCCCTTTTGTATTGTCCTCGCAAAAATTCTGTGTACCCGTCCCCTGTTATTAGGGAGCCGTCTTGCACCGCCCATTGGGCAGTTAATCGGTTTAAGTTGTTAATGAACTCGGACCAGACTAATCTCATTGACGGAAAAACATTGCAGCGGGAAGCTGTTATGAACTCTGATTTATGAAAATACTAGCTTCTGCCCGCGGCTTCGCTCGCGTGGAGGTCGGAAATTATCCCACAGGAATGTTCTACCGGGATAAAAAATATCCTATGTGTTAATCCAGGATATAAACCATCTCTGTGTCAAATTTCATCCAAATCTATACAGTAGTTTTTACGTGAAAGAGTAACAAACATCCATACATCCATACTTACAAACTTTCGCCTTTATAATAGTAGTAGGATTATGTTTGTGATGTGCGATGGCGTTTGTGTAAGATTAGGGATTTTGTTAAGGGGATTTTTGTTTATAATCGTGTTTGTTGTTTGAGGATTTTTTTATTTGTTTTGGACTCTTGTGCAATTGGTCTGTTTGTTTCTAGAATAGGCAGATTTTGCCAGCCAGCTTTGTTAAATTTGATTATATAGGGGGTACGCAATATTTACCTAATGTTAAAGGACCCAGGAATCTACACTAAAACTCTGGAAACCATTTGATCCCTTTTTTGGTCGGTTGATAGCCGAGTCTAATTAATTAAGTTTTTATGGATTAAGAATTAGAATAATATAAATTAAGAATTTGACAAAATAAATGAAGTACTACCTGTAGTTTTGTATTAACATCTAGCTTATTAAAAACACTAATAATAACATCATTCGGCGTCGCGGAGAGGAAAGCATACGAATGAATTTTAATACTATTTACAATGAGTAGAATATGTAACGCCATCTATAAATTGCGTGTTATGGTTGCGTTAATGTGGATAAAGCGCCATCTATTAACAAGTTTCAATATTGAGTAGCAAGGAAGTTTGCGATGGAACTGCTTTTTCAAAGTTTCCACTATAAAAGCTAGATGTCAGCACTAATATTGTTTAGAACGAAACTTACAGATGGCGCTGGTAAACGGATTTCTGTGAAAAGTTTTGAACTGAATATGAACTGAAGTGCAACTTTATTTGTCATTCTAAAGGTGTATTTAAAACCGAAACGACAGACGACAAAAAATAGGAGTAGGCAATCAAGTCTATGATAAAATTGTATGCCGAAATTGTTGTTGATCAAGAAAAAATTAATTAACTTCTTAAGTACTGTTTTGAATGAAAACTAATAACAATGTAAACAAACGTATTTGGGAATGTCAATTCTGTAAATAATGTAAAGTCAGGTTTTAGAAAAGCTATTATTTTAGTACGAAACATGAGGGTAATTCTATTATAATAATTTGTCTAGTTGTATACCTAATGTTTAAGCTTCGAATCCACTAGGCAACATTTGTCGCGCGACATGTTGCTCAACATGTTGCAAGTTATCACGGAACTTTTGTTTAGCAACGTTGTTTGTCTTCGCATGATCAGTCGTCGACAACATGTCGCCAGAGGAACTACAGTTGATTTCAGCGGCGGCGCTTATAATTTTATAGTAAAATGCATTAAAAAGAAAAAAAAATAAAGATTACTTACAAAATAAAGAAAATGAATTCAGTGATCTCCGTGTGGTTGATGGATCTTTTATGAATTGTATCCGAATGAGCAAAACAGACTTCGAGATACTGTAATAAAAATTACGCGTCACGTCTCCACTTGACAACATTTGATGCTCAACTGTATGTTGCACGGAAACAAACAACAAGACGCGCGTCATGCTGTGCGACAGCTATCAATGTCGCGCGTTGTTGTGCAACGCTGCCGAACATGTTGCGCGTCACATGTTGCGCGTCAAATGTTCCCTAGTGGATACGAGGTTTTAGTGTCTTAGATAGTCGCACATTGCATTAAGTACGATTTGGAAACTGATAGAAATCCCAAGAGTCTATTTGCAATTTTTTTGGCTAAGATTTTGGACAGTTCTTTAATTGCATAAATAGCCAATTCCTATGTTTTATTGTCACGGGCAAATTGTCCCTCATCGGTTTATCGTCTTATACTTTTATAATGTAGATACCTAATTAACGTTTTGAACGCCATTGTCACATATGTATACGTGACAAGCAAGCGTATGCCCTGAACGCATGCGACACAAATAAGTATGTGTCAATGTACCACGACCCTACTTAACCTTTTGAAAGCCAGAACATAAACGCACGCGCCAAACTTACTTACAGATCCTAATCAATTAGATACCATAATGGTTTTTGGTAAATTTGTAACTATTCAGGTGTAAGTCGTTTTCACAAACCGGCTTGTAAAAAAATATCATAATTTCCTATATAGAAGTTACGCGCAATGAGTAGGTATTACTGGTTCCGTTACCCTAGGTTCACAAATTACAGAAAGGTGATCTGTCTCTTTCTTTCTCAGTATTACAAGATGCATTGTGACGGTTAGTCTGATATTATTTTGTCACTGTTATTGTGTTAAGGCAGTTAAAAACTAAAAGTCATACCTGTATAAAATACCATACCTACCTTCTATACCCGCCTACATTTTTATCAAAAGAAATATCCATAAATACATAATAGGATTCTGTGTAAGTAAATATTTGGATAGTGGCTCTCATAACATATGAAAGGACATGTTTTTGGGCCCGGCGCGGTCACGCCCTCTGGCGACACAATGAGAAAGGCCTTCTTTTCTTCTAAGTTCGTACCTTCACCAAAACTGCAAATTGTTATTTCCACACGATAAACTTTTCTAAAAGTTGTAAAATGAATGAAATAGTTTGTTGCGTAAACTATTAATCTTGTCTATGGAAGGCAGATGTTGTAAAAAGTCATGTTTTATTTCGGATTTTATGATTTTTATTCGGTGTTCCGCCTTTTGTAGTCTTTTCGTTTTTTTTTCAAAGAAAACTAACGATTCAATCATCAATGAAGATTAACATGAATACTTACATCATAATATCGCCTTGCTTCCTCGAACGGTTAGGCAGTGGAGTATCCATAGTAGGCAAACCCTCATTTCGAAGCCTGGAAGTCTGACAACCTTTTTTACTTAGGGTTATCAAACTCAAACTCAAACTCAAAGCATTTATTTCAAATAAACCAATTACAGGCACTTTTGAATTGTCAAGGGGTCGGTCAGTCAGAAAGATGAAGCTAGTTGCCCATTCCAAAGCAGTAGGTACCTATGGAGAAGAACGGGCAAGAAACTCCATGGACATTCTTCTAAATCAAAATATGTTTACAAAAACTGTGTTACATCATTCATGTTGAAATTACACGTGAGAACGATGCAGAACTTAATAAAAGCGTCCATAATTACAAGTTTTAAAAAAACAATTCAAAATTATTTTAATTTTAAAACAGCCGTGGCAGCTAAGAGGTGACCAGTCCCTACTGACGGCGCTCGTTCATGAACATGACACATGGATTAGCACCATTCAGCTCAACCATTTTGATGGGAGCTAAATCATAATTATCATCCAATTACTGGAGGTCAGAGCTGCTTCCGGGTAGACTGAAAGCAGACCCGAACATAGTTGGGAAAAGGGTAGGTAGATTGATTATCAATTTCATTCAAATCCGTTCCACTGTTTTAGCCTGAAAGCATAACAAACAGACTCACTTTCGCATATTTTATACCTACTAGTTTAAGCCCTAACATTTTTGTTGTTGGTTGAAGGTTTTTCACAAAATCTACAAAGTTACAGCATAAAATCAGCCAAAACCGTTCTCCTGTGATGCTTTTTGTGCATGCTTGTTTTTTGCTTGCTTTATTAATGTGGCAATTGATTTTTATTCATCTAGATGGGTAGAATAGGTTATGATTTAAATCGAGACAACGGCAGACGCATTATGACGCTCGATAAAAATTACTACCTATCTTCTTGTTTTATATTGGATACTAGCTTCCGCCCGCGGCTTCGCCCGCAAAATATGTCGACAAATTATACATATAAACCTTCCTCTTGAATCACTCTATCTATTAAAAGAAACCGCATCAAAATCCGTTGCGTAGTTTTAAAGATTTAAGCATACAGACAAACAAACAGACAAAAGTAGCGACTTTGTTTTATACTATGTAGTGATTTAGATAGCATTATATTATAAATCAAGTCACCAAGTATTCACATAATTGCATAACAATCAAAGGAGATAAGTTGGAGGGAGATCTCGGTTAGAGGTTCATAGTTATTTCTTGAGGTTTGTTGCTGACCGCTTAACAGTCCCGGAACTCTTTTAAGTGAAATTTTGGACTAATAAGCAACGTCCTGGCTTTAATGTTCCGAAATCTGTAGAAAAGTGAAAAGTAGGTACCTACTGTAGAGTCTTGAAGTCAACATGATTTCAGAATAAAACCTCTGCGACTTTATTATAAGTAAACGGCAGATTGGAGACGAACATTGAGTTTAAAAAAAACCGCTGCCAAGTGCGAGTGGGACTCGCGCACGAAAGGTAAAAAAATCACGTTTGTTGTTTGGGAGCCCCCTTAAATATTTATTTTATTCTGTCTTTAGTATTTGTTGTTATAGCGGCAACAGAAAAAATACATCATCTGTGAAAATTTCAACTGACTATCTATCACGGGTCATGAGATACAGCCTGGAGACAGACGAACAGACGGGCGGACGTACAGACGGAGTTTTAGTAATAAGGTACCGTTTTACCTTTTGGATACGGAACCTTAAAAAATAAATGATCACACAGTTAGCTGCCCCAGCTGACAACAGACAACTTTACGAAACGTAACTAAGTATACCTAATGAATATAAAAGCGAATGAACTTAAAATAATAATCAAGTTAAGCAAACTCCTAGTTTAATTGATACGATCAAGGATCATAAAAACGGAGGATTATTGTAGTACCTGAACCGAATCACTAAAGATAAGTACCTAATAGCCCTTCGAAGATCACAGTGATGGATGACAAATCACCAGTATTAACAGCAGTGATAGCCTAGTGGTGTGACCGTCGGACTGCCAAGTCATAGTTCTCGAGTTCGAACCCAAGACACGCACCTCTGATTTTACGGATTCTTGCGCGTATTGTATTATTATCACTTGCTTAAAAATCGGTGAAGGAAAACATCGTGAAGAAACCAGCATGTCTGCGAGATATTACTCAACAGCATGTAAAGCTAAGTCAGAGGCCTATGGGCAACATAAAACGCTAGGTTTTACCAGGTTAGTCACTAGGTAAGCGGGATTCTGCGGGATTGTCGGAAAGAGTTACCGCTACCCCGGAACATAAAGGGCTACGGAAGGAACATGGATGGGTTTTATTTTAGTCAGAAAGAGTCTGACACGCCCTTCCGCTCCACCCAGAGCGGGAGAAGTAATTGGATGATACCACAGCCTCAAAAAAAAAAGGTTAGTCACTAATCACACGAAAAGAAGAAATCCAGTATTAACCATGCAATGTATTTTAAGCCCCTGAAACAAATTCAATGTGGGAGCAAAAGTGTGCTATACCTTTCGTCAAATACTTCTTTCAGTTTCTCACCAAAAGAATCCTGCACCCAAACTTCGGTTTATCATCCCGCACTCATTGTCCGCTATTTGGATCATCACTCGCCATTTATTATCACTACATGAATGGCTTGTCGCATCGCGCCCAAACAAAGCTTTCTGAGGTATCACACCACCATTATAACAAGACCTTTCGATGTCTATTACGAAGATCTCTTTTACTTCGGCAGATCGAATAGTGGGAAGGACGGAGGAGGTCTTATTAAGTTGGTGAGCGTATTCTAATGCGTTTAATGGCCTGTAATGAAAGGCATAACATCCATAAAGCGACAATGCAGCCACTCGAACATGCCCTTTTATAATAATAAGTGATTTATAGCAGATCACCGCGAAAACTGTGATTGTTTTGCACGTGTTTATAACGATACGCCTTCGGGACGAAAGTAAAATGACAGGAGATAATAGTGGTTGATATATTTATCTGTTGGATGTTGAATGGAGAGATGGTAGCGTGGCTTTGTATTGGAATGGTATCAGTTACAATGTGGGCCTTCGATTGAGATCTACCGATTTTTTTTAGTTTTAGTTGTTGAAGCGTGGATGTCTTAATAATCTTAATGTTAGTTCGTATTAAGTAAAATCTTACCGTTCTCCCATCATCATTTTCATCTGCCTGCACTAAGAGTCATTATTTATTTGGGTCAGCGCAATATCGTTCTTGGTTTCGAACGCTGACTTGCATTTTAATATGTGTAAATTATTTCATCACCACTGCTCTCAAAACGGTGAAAGAAAACATTGTGACGAAACCGACATATCCTAGAACTAAAAATTCTACATGAGACATCTACCAAACGGCACTGGGCCCGCGTGCGGTGGGTTACGGCCTACTCTCTCTCACAGAGAAGAAATCCGAGTCCCTGCAGGGAACATTACAGGCTGACTATGCTATTATGCCGTACATACCTGTCATCTTCCGTTCTCTCTCTTCTCAAGCTTGCTAAATATAATAAAAGCTGTTTTTATAATTGTGTTAGTATATATAATAATATACCAAATAGCGTAAAAAACTTAAACTCCAGATTATTTAAGAAAAAATTGTTTGACTGGTTAAAATCGAAAAATTTCTATAGTGTTAAAGAATTTATGGATCACAAATTCTCATGTTAGTATTAAGTGAACATATGCATGCTAAGTACAATTCCGGTAAAAACATGTAAGATCTTTATTGTAGCACCATGTACATTCAGTCAAAAAAGTATCGGGAATGGATGATTTGTTTATGGTTCCAAATTCAAATTTTTGGTTTTTTTGTAGTCGTTAGATTGGCACAACTGTTTTCCATTTTGGCGCGGAGCTTGAGTTGCATCTGTTATTTATATTAAATACAGTGCTGGTTTTAGTAATATCATATATAGCGTGTATTGCGAATTTCATAATGGACAAAAATATCGAACAAAGAGTTTGTCTTAAATTTTGCATCGCCAATGGAATTTCGTGTTCGGAGTCACTGAAAATGTTACAGAAGGCTTACGGTAAATCGACTTTATCAAAAACTCGTGCTTATGAGTGGTTCAAAGCGTTCAAAAGCGGTCGAGATGTGATGGAAGATTTGCCTCGCTCTGGTAGGCCGTCAACGTCTGCAACTGAAGTTAACATCGCAAAAGTGAAGAAAATAGTGACTGAAAATCCCCATTCAACTCTGAGAGAGATAGCCGCCGAACTTTCTGTATCTCACAAGTCGATTCGTACCATTTTAACTAATCATTTGGGTATGAAACATGTTGCTGCTCGGCTAGTCCCAAAAGATCTGAATTTTCTCCAAAAACTCAATCGCATGAAAGTCGCTGAGGACATGCTAGAACGAGTCAGTTCGGACCCAACATTCATGAAACGCATTGTTACTGGTGACGAGACGTGGGTTTACGAGTTTGACATGCAAACTAGTCAACAAGCTTCAGAGTGGCGCCTTCCAACTGAACCGAAACCGAAAAAGGAGAATTCGCGGCGAGAACTGAACTCAATTCCGGAAGCAGCGTTTAAAAAATGTTTTTATGAATGGATTATTCGTTGGCGCAAGTGTATTGTTTCTAAAGGAGCATACTTTGAAGGTGATAAAATAAATTTGGACGAATAACAGACATTTTGTGTATTATTGATCTTTTCCCGGTACTTTCTTGACAGAGTAGTATACCATGTTTTATGCAAATAAATATAAACTTACTTACAGTCATTTCAGTGTTAGTCCCTTTCTAGCGATTTCATCTTTTTCCTACAGTTAATCCATAGTTTTTTTGGCCTTTCATGTCCTAGAACCAAAAATTCAAGGACATGTGATTTACCAAACCGCACTGGGTCCACGTGGTGGATTAAGGCCTACTCCTCCTCACAGAGAGGAAACCTGAGTCGGGCTGATTATGTTATTAAGTAGTAGGTACATAGGTACCTAGCTGTCTTCTTCATCTGATGTCTGATGTCAATCATTTCAGTAATAATCCATTTCAGCCATTTGATCTTTATCCCACATGGTGGGTGTGAGTCAGTCTATCTTATTTTTCTCCGTAACTGCATTTTTAAAACCAAAAGTACCTACCTAATAATCTGATCAGACATATCATCATTCTCCTGCCCTTATCCCAATTTATTTGGGGTCGGCGCAACATGTCTTCTTCTTCCATACTACTCTATTAGTCGTCATCTCGATAGTCACTCCCTTTCTAGCCATATCATCTTTCACACAATCCATCCATCGTTTCTTTGGTCGCCCTCTACTGGTTCTCTCTCTAATCTGATCAGACATATAATGTTACTAAAAACAAAAAGCGAATGCTACTTAAGTACCTACTCAATTATCCGTGACTTCTGCCGTTGCACTAGAGAAAATAATGATAGAACCGGAAATTGCAAAAAAAAAACAAATGAACTAGGTTAATTATTCTCCATTTGGTTCGCCAAGAGAATTCATAGGATTCATTAACTAGAAGTAGCACCGAATAACATGTTTGTTATTGCAACAAAAACAAGGACTTTTGTAATTATAATAAAACATTATTGCATTCCACGTCTACGTAAGTAGGTACTGACAACTCTTGAGGATTATTATTTATAGTGTAACTATTACATAAATATAATGAAACAAAGCGCCTTGTTATCCCGAAGGGCTAGGGAGAGGCACCAGGTGGCAAATCCAACTGCGGGCTTGTTATGAAAAACCCAATAACACTTTGCCCAACCTGGGAATCGAACCCAGGACCTCATGCTCAGCAATAGCTTTTGCGACTACTAGACCAACGAGGCAGGCATTATTATTAAGTAGTTCATAATTTGTCATTTCTTTATCTATACCTACTAATATTATAAAGAGGAAAACTTTGTTTGTTTGGTTGTAATGAATAGGCTCAAAAACTACTGGACCGATTTTAATAATTCTTTCACCGTTGGAAAGCTTAGTTTTCTAAGAGTAACATAGGCTACTTTTTATCCCGGGAAAAATAACGGGTCCCACGGGAAAGACCACGGGAGCGAAGCCGCGGGCAAAGTGCTAGTTAGATATATTTTTATCTTCCACTGTGTGTTATTAGCTGTGGCCGCTTACCATCCAATCTATCCTTTTCTTAATCAAAATCAATGATCGTCTCCAATCTTCCATTTACTTGTAACACAGATAATATAATACCTTGTAATAAAGTCACCGAGGTTCTCATTCTAAAAGTCTATTCAAAAAGTCTACCATAGACAAAACAGATCCATTGAGTCTTGTCGGCATACATGTCTACTTCAAATAAAATCCATTCTCTTAGCCCCGGCTTATCTTAAGACGATTAGCAAAGGAAACATTGCACCCTACGACATTTATGTATTTCTTAATAAAAAACAGCAATAGAAAACTGCTCTTTTTACTCCACCAGATAAAGATCCTGGCCAAACGGCCTCCACAAAGCGAGACAGATGTCCAAATTTTATCTCACTTCTAAAAAAGGTGCGGATAAAAGTTTATATTCAAACTCCTACGCATCGTAGACAATGGAGGGTTAAATGTGACGTGAAATGTACAGAAGGTATAATCCACTTATACTAGGTATTATAGGAGGCATGTCGCCTCTAAAAAAAGCGCTTTTTTGCGCTACAGCGGTACGTATTGTGATTGATTTGTTAAAAGAGTGACGCCGCGGGGTTTCCGTTGTGGGCAAACAAGAGGTTGATGGGTGACGCTCTTGATTTTGAGTACGTAGTGCGTCCGATAGATGGCGTTAGGTGTAGTGGGACGAAAAGTTTTGCTATTCGCTTTTTGAGGGTTGTTTTTGCAAGTTTTTTATTTGGTCAGCGTAGCGTAGGTTATTGAGGTTATGACGTTAGTAGTTTTGAGGTAATTTGTGTTGTAATAACTGTGAAGGATCAAATGGGGTATTAAAATGTTTTAGTGAATTAAACCGATACTTTACGGCAGCTTATTTTTTAAATTGTCTGAGTGTCAGAAGCGTTTGCCTTTCACTGGAACTTTTCAGTGTAGGTATGTATTTATTAATACTATCTGACTCTGTGTATGTTAGTGTTCTTACCTAAACATTTCTTTCATATTGTTATAAAATTTTACATTTCCTTAACTTTTTAAAAACTTGTTCAAAATAATAACTTGCCAGTTTATTGATTAAGTAAGTACTTACGTTGAAGCGTATATTGCGTGTAGGTAGGAACTACACACGATTTCCTTTAATTACGAAATTCGTTTTAATTTTTTTTTTAATTATTTCTTCCAGTAAATCGTGCTTATAGCTTCCTAAACAGTTTTGTTACCGAAGAAATTACGAATTTACTTCTTCATTTGCCAATCCAACTACCAAAGTTTGAAGCAATCACCTTCGCACACTTTTTTAGTCGAAACTGTAGGTGTAGGTACCGTACCTACAGATATCATTTTAGTTTAACACACTTGTTTGAAAGATCCACCCCTGATGTCTTCAGCTCGGGCTAAATCCCGCCTCGAGCACGATGACAAACTGTACATACTTGCATCAAAACAAATCCTGAACAGATGTCACTTAGCTAATATAAGTATATTTAAAAAATACCTATTCAACCTACAGACTCCTTATTTAGTTCTATTTTTCACTAAGCACCCATTCATTATTAGTAGGTTATAGGTAAGTAATCCATGCAGTCGCCACTGAATAGCTTTTTGTAGACAATGAAAAGTCAACGAATATATGTATAATACACTAGCTTTTGTCGAAATAAAAAGAAGTGTTTTAGATATCAATTCGAGTTAATCAAAACACGCAGTAAAATCCCATTTTAAATTGACTACCCCTTTTGCTCCGGTAGATTTGCAATGAAACTTGATACGCGTTATTCGTTATTTTTGGTATTTTGATTTTAGGTATACATACTGAGTTTCGAGTTAATTGAACCACAAATTTTATCCCCATAGGGGTGGAATTTCCAAATATTCTTAGTGGGTGCCTACATTATAAGGTATCTATGCACATTTCAAGTCTCTAGGTCCAGCGGTTTAGGCTATGCGCTGATATATCACCCAGTCAGTCAGTCTGTTTTCGATTTTATATATGTATATATGTTCGGAGATATAAAAGAAAATGATTATCCATACGTATGTATGGATAATCATTTTCTTTTATATCTCCGAACATTTTCTTGCATATTTCGTTGTTATATTGTATTTTGCGTTTAAAAAACGAACTAGAAGATTGTAAATAAAATGCAGTACAAGAAGCCCTATTAATAAAAATAATATCGTATAATTTCTTTTATAAATTTCGAATCCATGTCTCCAGAAGTTCCTACCTATAACTGATCCCATTTTCGTCTATCCATTCATTAGTAGGTACCCACGTTAATCCACAAGTCGTCACTGAATAGAATGTCAGGCACTAGAGCAGTCCGCAAAGGCCGGACGACCGCAGAGTCAGTGGCCAACCCTATTCAAACCGCCTACAATAGTTTTTGTCACCTTGTTCGAGGACAGGCGAGAGACAGAAGTATAGGTGGAGCTTTTATTTGTTCGTTCTTTTATTAGTATTTGTTCCGGGTTTGGGTGTTTTTCTATTTATAATATGTATGTATTTACAAACAAAAATGTATATTAATAGTTTATCAGCCATGTCATTACCAAAACAGACGCATTAGGTTGCTTACCTTGGGACTATATGGCGTTGTGTGAAATGTCCAAGGACATTTACCGGACTATTTTTAAGCTCTAGAGGCTTTAATTTATTGAATCATCCACTGGCAAGTCTAGGTTGAACTAAGAGATCCCCATTCTAATGAAATAAAAATAAATTACTCATTGGCGTATTTTCAATTGTAAATTGTGTTTTTAGCCACATACAAGTTTACAAAAAAAAATGTATTGTGACGGAATTCACTCCAACATCATTATTAATAACTGATACAAAATAAAATACTTTATTTAAGACCTTGGTCCATATGATGTTAGTATCACACACTACTCATAGGATGTTAGTAACAAAATTTGAGTTCATATTTTTTTTTGTACTCACCTGACACACCGGGTACATGCGATATAATGGCACAACAAAGCTAAGTAAAGATGATATAAACAAGAGAATGATTTTTATTTGTTTTTAAATCATCATCATCTCATCATCTGCCAAGCTTTTTCCCAACTATGTGGGGGTCGGCTTCTAGTCTAACCGGATCCAGCTGAATTGTTGTATTTTAAATGGAGCGACTGCCTATCTGACCTCCACAACCCAGTAACTGGGCAATACGTTACCCCTTGGTACGACTGGCTGTCAGATTTTCGGGCTTCTGACTACCCGTAACGACTGTCAAAGATTCACAAATGACAGCCGGGACCAACGTCTTGTTTTGTTTTTAAATATTATTAAAAAACTGACTAAAATCTAATGCCATCTAATGTGTCACTACAATACTAAATGTATACATTTGAATGTCTTAATTATGACAAAACGTAGCGCACCCCCTATTTATGTTAACACCTATGTTTCACAAATAAATTGATTAATTGATTTTAGGAGCTTCGCAAACTGATACTTCTGTCTTCTACCTGCACTACGGCGGCTCCCTTTTCGTTAATATCTTGTTCAACTTTGATTTATGTCATGAAGCAGTCGTTACGTGTGTAAGAATATCATTGTGTTACTTGAATAGCCTCCAGAATCGTGCGAACATATCTTTGGAGTTTTTCTAAAGAATTTCACGGTACTCCGCTGAATGTAAATAAAGATTGTGGCCATTTATGGGCAATTTAGGGTGTATTCTGTGATTAATGACGTGTTTTACTTGTTGTACGACGTTCTGCTATTATGTGTGATTGATGGTCGTGTGGCTACTTGAGGCTGCCTGGTAATTTTATGAAAAATAATGTTAAGTTCTTTACCTCTCTCTTATAGAGGTTCCGGAATGACTTTGACCTTGTAAAAAGTCATTTTTACACCTTTATGAGCTCGGAGGGTTGTATTAATGATTTTGATGATTATAATTCTGTAACTACATACGTCTTACAGCCGCGAATCAAATGTTCATCAACATACAACCTATCACTGGCCTGCAAATTGCAAAAAAACTTAAGAAAATTTGAATTTCGCGGGCTACCCTGGATCATCAACCTTAACTAAAGATTCTTAAATTAGCACAACTTAGATATACATTTATGCACAATGTCACATATTTATGTTATTACACATGCAACCAACAACATTGTCCACGAATTCACAAAAAAAAATAGTTAAAGAAAACAGACAAATCGTGTACATCGTAAAAGATTAATAAAAAGAAAAAAAATCCCATACAACAAATGGTAGAATTATCAGACTTCTGCGCTACTTAATAGCCAGTGATATTATACACGTAAAAAGAGGTAGATAAGTTATACACACTCTGCAACTGGCTCATCAAAACTTGGCTAATTAGGCAAGTTTTGGTCGTTTTGTCTCTTATTCGCTCTCGATATTTACGACATGCCATCCTACTTTGACATATCATGTAATAGTTTGACACTTTTTTTTTTTTTTTTTTTTTTTTAAGGCTGGGAAATCATCCAATGACTGCTCCCGCTCTGGGTGGAGCGGAAGGGAGTGTCAGACTCTTACTGACTAAAACCCATCCATGTTCCTTCCGTAGCCCTTTATGTTCCGGGGTAGCGGTAACCCTTTCGGACAATCCCGCTTACCCGGCAGGCTTGGCCCTGAGGGGCCCCTTCATATGCTGACATCTCTTTGAGGCGCGCGTGGAACATATACGCGCCGTACGGCACGGGTCTGGTGCTGATCGGACGGTGAGTCACCCATTACTCACCGTCCGCAGGCCCGCGCCTACGGTGGCCGGGAGTCGTCACGTGGCTCCCGACGCCCGGAGCGTCTCCCGCGGCGGCTGGGACGGGAGGACCTTTCTCTCTCCCATCCCGCCACCTCCTTCGCGAGCATGACTTTTTCGCAGAAGGAGGTGACTGCCTCCCACTCCCTCTCGCCCCGGACCATGGCTTGCACCAGGGCCGGGCGCGAGAGGTCGCCGCCGCCAATCGCCTCTACGAGGACACGGCGGTGCTCCGCCCAAGCGGGGCAGGTTTGCACCGTGTGCTCTACCGTGTCCTCTGGGCGATCCTCGCAGTGGTGACACCCGGGCGTTTCCTCCCGCCTGATGATGTGCAGGAACCTCCCGAAACATCCATGTCCGGTGAGGACCTGCGTCAGGCGGAAGGTGAGGGCGCCGTGACGCCTCTCTAGCCACTCCTCAAAGAGGGGCCTTACCGCCACTATCGTGGCGTGCCCTGCGCTGGGTTGCGACAGTCGCTGATTCCAGGCCGCCATGAGATCGCGCCGGAGGTCCGTCCGCTCCGCCGCAATTTGCTGCGGAAACGGAGTTTCCCCCCGGCTTAGTACCTCCGCGCGCCACTCGTACAGGCGCGCGAGGACTATCGCCTCCAGATCCCACGGCGGCAGTCCGGCAAGGAGGCTTGCCGCCTCGCCCGAGATCGTGCGGTACCCCCGGATTAGCCGAATGGCTACCACCTTTTGGGGCGCGTTCAGGTAGTGGGCGGCTCGCCGCCGCAATGAACGCGCCCACACCGGGGCCCCGTAAAGGGCCATGGACCGCACGACTCCCGCGTAAAGCCTCCGGCAGGAGGCGTTTGGCCCCCTCAAATTAGGCAAGAGCCGCTTTAAGGCGGCCCCAGTCCGTTCCAGCTTGGGGGCCAAACGTCGGAAATGCTCCACGAAATTCCATCGGCTGTCGAGGACCAGACCTAGGTATTTCATCGTGGTCTCGACGCCGATGTGAACCCCTCCTACCGTGAGTTGGGATCCCGATGGTAATAGTTTGACACTGTGCCTGTGATTTTCACTGTCTACCTATGTTAAATTATATTGCAAGGAGCCAACGTGAAGCCAGCACGATTGTCCGAAAGGGTTACCGCTACCCCGGAACATAAAGGGCTGAGGAAGGAACATGGATGGGTTTTAGTCAGTAAGAGTCTGACACTCCCTATCGCTCTACCCAAAGCGGGAGATGTAATCAATTAATGATTTCCCACTCTCAAAAAAAATTAGGAGCCAACGTGTCCTCCAATAATATGTTTTGTTGTTGAATACAACACAAAAATAAATAAATAAGAAACAGAAGAGAACCAAAAATCCAATAACAAAATTAAAATACAACATGACGTGTTTCTTTATATGAAACTTTATGTATGGTGAGGGTTGTGGAAGCCATGTTGTATTTTGCATAAATCGATTCACAGAAAAACGAGAGAGATTGACACGTGAATTTAATCAGGAAGCTTGATGTGATTTTTCGATAGCCTTGGTTAATTAACGGACAGATTTAAAACTCTTTATGCAGCTTACTTTGCCCGCTTTCCCATTACAAAGCTACCACCGCTTAAAACAGATGACTTTATAAAATAAAAACAGTATGACAGATTATATAAGAGACTCGCTTTTTGGAAATACATTTCCTATTAGGGACCTCTTCCAAAAGGGACAGCAGAGGTACCACAAGTACTTGGCTAAGCATCAACTATTGTGGTAAGAATTTTTATAACACTACACACAACTTTTGCTATAAGATCACAACACCAATCCCATCCCCTTTTTGTTTTGTGTCTTTATGTGGGCATAAAGACACAAAACAAAAAAACGACAAACAAATCCGATACAAATCTGCCTCCGCCAATAAACTCGCGTCTAAGTTAACGTCGGAATATCAGTTTTCCGACTTTACCCAATAAAGGGTAACCCCTGATCCGTCGAATAAACAGAAAAAAAAGAACGCGGGTATAACGAGTAAATCACTGTAAGCCCCAATACGCGGGGCGACGCCACTGGGTAAGCCCTATAACCCCTTTAAGTTCACCTAGGCGATACGCCGCCGGGCCCGAATAAACGAGACGCGGGCTTTCTCGCGTATTTACTGGGAACGTTTGATGCGGTAAAGTTCTTGTGGACTGGCGATTTAAACTTGGCTAAATATAGTTATTATTTTTGTTACCCCAATTGAACAATAAATCATTACCTCTTTCTTACCTATGTGACATAAGAGCTGAGAAAAAACTATAGAAACTTAATAGGTAACACGCGGTTTTTGCTACACAGATAGGTATGCCGCTACGCGCTTAGGCAAGCAAGTACCAAATAGTAATTTAAAAAAAAAAAGTTATTTACTTTGGAGTCTGGATTTGTGCCCGGTTGATGGCAACAGGCTCGCCCTCTATGACGTGGGACTTCAACATAACTGGCGAAATGTAGGTGTTCTTTAGGTACAGAGACCAGCACATCAAGTTACCACAATCTGTCAAATTTCTTTGATAGGTAGTATTTCAACTTTATTGCAAAGACATAAGGTTCATTTTTAATTGAGAAAATTTGACAGGGAGAGCTTGATGTGCTGGCGTCTGTACACCTCTGCCTAATCCTTCGAGGGATAGAAGCGCGATGTTATGTTAAGTACTTTGTCATGCGTTTTGAACAGATATGTTACATTATTGTGATATTTTATGCAAACTGCCCGTGGAAACTAATCAAGTAGGCACCTACCTAATTAAAACTCAATTAAAATTTCACGTGGAATTTTTAACGCATCAGAGATTTTATTACATACTCGTAAACTCCAAACGAAAAATCTGATCAAATTAGCAATAAAATGTCGGCGGCGCACCGGTTATCAGCGTCTATTATCTCAAATGCCATTGTGTTGCAATATCAGCGTGATTGTGTGCGCGAGCCGCGCGTGACCGCCCGCCCGCACTGACCCCAAATCCCAACTACTCTCTCTGCGCCCTTTACACAAATTGATTTTAAATGGCGATTTATTTCCGCCTCATATCGCCGATCCCATCTTCCTATGAGTTTTACTGCCGGCTTACGCAGGGTTAAAGAAGTCCAAGTTATAAAACGGTTTATTTCTTTTTCAGGACCGTACCTACCCCTAATTATGCCGGATTAACCCGCGAATGTACCCTCATTATTCGCAGATACATAAGCCGTTTTCAAACTCTATCACGATCGAGCCAAACTTCCAACAAAGGCGTGGAATTACACAGGACATACTCGTAAGAGAGTTACTGAACTAAAATTCTAACGGTGTCGTACTTTTTTATCGCGTATTCTATACATAACGGGTGTTTGTAATGCAAGTTTAACTCTATTGCAGAATTTTCACCCCTTTGCAAATTTGTGCAAATTACTTTATGAGCGCTTTCAATGTTGAGTTGCGAGTTTTTTGTCGTTTACGACTGCAGCGAGCTGGAACGTCCAACAGTCGAAGTTACCCGGCCGCGTTCAGATGCTTTTCTGATTTTACGAGCTCCTTACCCGAATGTGTCGTACCCTAAACCGTCGGCTAATAGAAATAAATAGTAACCCTTCGGTGGCGGCGCGTTTGCCGCCGAAAGGTTTACTTTTATTGCCGTCGACTTTCTTTCTTACCACCCCTTCATAATTGTCAAGGTTGATGGAAAAAAGTAGAAATCGCAGTTTTTGCGAAAAAACTTCTTTGTTAAGTTTTAGCAAATTGCGTTTTTTAGCGAATGCCATAACCGTTTCGTTTTAGGGTTGGGAATAAAAAGGCGATATAAATAGTTCTTGAAACAATGTGCGAATCCTTTCATAATTTGCAAAAAACGTTGCAAATAAAATTAGTAACGGGAGAATGCTAGCTTTCTTTTTGGCGAAGCATTTAACAAATCGCAACACAACACATGGCTGTATTGTGTACCTATTTATTGGATTACCCAACCGAATATCATTTCGAAAATCTTATCACTTCAACAACCTACCTTTAAATCTCGAAACACCTAATTGATATCTCAACCCCAAAAAAAAATGGAAATAAATCTCCGGACACAGCGGGGACGTTAACTAGAACGGCGGTACCAAAACAAACTATCATAAGTGAGCATTTTTTTCTTTAATGTCTGCTCCTAGATTGAGACATTTTGCAACCGCAAGAGCTTACCAGTGGGGGGTTGACTTGCGTCCGACACTCGGACTTTTTTCGCATTCCGACAATTTCGACGAACTTGTCAACTTGATAAAGTGTAGTAACAGTGATGTGTCGACGTAGGGACGTAATAAAGATATCATGCTAGTGTCGAGAAAGTTTGTCACAATGGATTGTAGGTCTATATGAGGCAACAAGTGTATACAACTGAGATGAGTATTGTTGATAGTTTTAAATGCTTGAAAGAATAATTCAAGTTTTATTTTTTAATAAAAACAATAGGTTCTATAAACCTGATATAAAATAAATTATTCTCTATGATTTGGTAAATTTGGAGAAATTTTCGCATTTACATACATTTAGTAGGAAAAAAACACATACCTATAACTTTCAGTTAAAATATCGACGAATGACATTTCATTTCGATAAATAAAATTCTTAAAAAACCGGTATCTTTATATCTCCTAGTTAAAAAAGGAAGCAATCTAAATCATATAATTTGGTTTTCAAATCCAACATTAGTGGCACTAACAATAAATAGTTACGTCCAACTTTTTGCTTCCATTCATAAATACATCGAAAGTGAAGTTTTTACCTTATAATCACGACTCAATAACATAAAATTTTATGCGACTCGGAAAACATAGATCGCGGTAGCTCCGCCCTAAGGTTCCGAAAACAAAAATTTGAAAAAAGAAATCCTCATTCCCTAATACATTGCTGCATAACTTTGACATCGTCAACCATAGTTCTTTTAGAAACTATTGTAGAACAGCAATGGAATCTAAAACGAATTTGTGAACACCATTATATCCAATGTTTCACCATTATTGAAAGACCACCTTCGAGCTATTTGGAGCTACATTTAAAAGCATTAAAACTGTGACCGTTCAGATGAATGGTGTAAACAATTGTGTATAATTAAGTGAATCGCTACGCCGATTACCGAAATAATCGCCGACTAAATGCACTCCAAAATAAGTGTGACTTAGTAAACGGATGTGTTCACATGACGTCTCTTTTCTTCTAGTATTAAGTAGTCTCACTTTGACTATCAATACCTTGAGTATTTTAGTGTTAAATGGGTCAATGTTTACAGGTTTTCGTATTATTCTTATCTATACTAATATTATAAAGCTGAAGAGTTTGTTTGTTTGAACACGCTAATCTCTGGAACTACTGGTGCGAATTGAAAAATTCTGTTGGATAGTCCATTTACTGAGGAAGGTTATAGGCTATATAACAACACGCTACGACTAAAAGGAGCCGTGCAGAGGGTGAATCCGCGCGGGAACAGTTAGTTTTATATATAAGTAACTTCTTTTTTTTTGGGTTTCATATAACTAAAGAAGGAAGAAAGAAAATTCATTTATTTGCTGTAAATATGACGTAAAGAAGGAACACAGACAAAAAAAGATGGGGGAAAATAATGTGTCACATCCATCGCTCAGCATTATGCTGCGACCCTATGTGAGACAGAGCCCGAGTTTTGGTTTGCAGTGACAGCCAGCATTGCTGACGTCGATCGGTGCAGCATTATATTGTGATATAAATAAAAATAAATTAGTTATTGCAAATGGACAAGTAACGTAATTGCGTCTTCGTAAACTGTAATTTTGCCGTGTCCACTTTGTTTTAGGTTTCCAAATAACTAAATCGCATTTGGCACTCTCAAGTCTTTCTTTTCGTGTGGTTAGTGACTAACCTGGTGTCAGAGTTTTTATGTTGCCCATGGGCCTCTGACTTAGGTACACATACTATTGAGAAATATCTCTCAGACATGCTGATTTCCTCAAGATGTTTTCCTTCACCGATTTTTAAGAAAGTGATTATTATACAATACGCACATACATCCGTAAGTTCAGAGGTGCGTTCTCAACTAAAAGTAGGTAAGGCTCATGTAGTAGTAATTTTCGGCTTATTGGACGACTCGCACGAATTTAACTCGCACGAAACGTGCGAATCGACTACTTTAAAAAATTTCATTTTTTCTGTAGTCGATTCGCACACATTTTATTTATTGGCGTGCGAATCGACTCCCTCACAAAAATGTAGTAGGCTATTCGCACACATTTCATTTTAAGGAATAAAAAAATTAAAGTACAGTCGTATTCAGCCATCACTGAAATAAAACTAAAAAATAATCGAAGTTTAAATAACAGATATTTACTTGAAAGTAAGAAAGATCTGTATTAAATAAGTAATAATTATTACTTAAAACGTGGCATATCTACATTTTTTTTTTATTTTTATTTTTTTTATTTTTTATTTTAATATGTATATTTTTTATTATACATTGTGTTTACATTATCTATCTATTACGAGTAAAACACATTTGACCTTACCACTTCTGTACTCAAGTGTACTTTATCTTAACTGCATTTCATAAAAAACATTACGTGTGCGAATAGCCTACTACATATTTGTGAAGGTGTCGATTCGCACGCCATTAAATGAACTTCGTGCGAATCGACTACATATTTTTTAAAGTAGTCGATTCGCACGTTTCGTGCGAGTTAAATTCGTGCGAGTCGTCCAATAAGCCTAATTTTCGACAGGAAACGCAACATTTAATAAAATACTTACTTTTGGCAACTTTTAATTCCATCAGCCTTTACTTAACCTGTGCCCTAAAATCTCTCTTATACCCTAATAACATATAAACCATGCTTAACTCATAATAAGTCTAGCGACACACGGTGCGACGGAGCGACGCGACGCGTTCGGAAAGTAGCGAACAATCGTAAAATTTTATCGTCACTAATGGGCCCATGGCACTGATTTGTAGCCGCGCCGACAACGCCCTCTGCTCTCAAATGAAACCTCAATGTATTGTTTTTGAAACGACAGGGGTGATCTATTTTTGGACGGACAGGTACATTGTTAATTTGGGTAGGTATGGCGTGTAACGTTTAATTTGAAATCGTGTTGGCGATGGACTTAGGTGTTTAATTTGCTGAAGTATTGACACTGAAAGTCTGATCTTTTTTAGTTTTGATCTTTTTAAGCTCTGGAGAGTCTTAAAAAATTCATGTCATGTCCAGACCCATAGATATAAGATCCAGAACGCTATTCCCGTAAGTCGGAATTCTGAAGTATAGTACCTTCCTATGAGTAAGAGAGTGAGAGAGAGAGAGAAGTGAGTGAGTGAGTGTGTCTTCTTGCGAGATAAGTAATTGCAAAAAGTGACCTGTCAATGTGAACTAAAGTTTTAGTTGCATGTTGTGGGTTTGTGTTATATACTATCGTGACTTTGCATATCCAATGACTAATTTGTTCATTCCGATTAAAACGTAAAAAAAAAATCCCACGAGTAAGGTGGACGTTCCGAATGTTTTTGTCACACAAATATACAATTTACGTAATATTTATAGTTAAAAGATCATTCTGTTGAAATGGAGCCAAATTTCCGGGGCGAGCTTTCAACGGAATTTACAAAAAGCGCCATAAATTGGCAAATAATCCCCCGCATAACGCAACCTTTGTTTGGCCACACGTGCTTTTAATATCTGGCTCGCATCGCATCGCAACAAAAGCGGGATTTAGTCTTTGTGCACACCACCTAGAGTAAACACTTGTAAAAACTTGGAAATATGAAAAAATTACGAATATAGTTGTTAATAAATTTTATTAAACATACACAAAGGTTGGTGCAATTGTGAAGGCGACAATCGGCCGCGTCGAATTTGTCATGTAGCTGCAAGCTTTGTTTGGCCGATGAATGCCGTGTGAGAAGGAAGAGCTTCCGGTGCACCGGATCACACCGGGATCGATGCCCCCGGCCATATCTTGCCATCGATATTCACCATTGTTGATTTTTTTTTCTCAAATTGATAGCTATATTCATTGACGTTCTCAATTTACAAACTACGTGTATTTTACTTCAAGATTCCAAACTAACAAAAAATATACTTAAATAGTTGTATGGTTTTGAATCAGTTCTTCTTAATTTGTTCTATTTTTTAATCATCGCCCGTAATTGGCTCGCCTAGGAGAACTATTTTTGTTACTTCATTCACAAAATATTGAAATTAATTAACCATGCGATGATAGCGTTCTGAAGTGTCTAAATAATAATAATAATAATATCCTTGGACATTTCACACAGCGCCATATCGTCCCAAGCTAAGCAACCTAATGCTTGTGTTATGGTAACGAGATGTCTGATATACTACTAAATAAAGAGAATCACAGATTTTTATGTGTAATGGGTACTATTTTTGATGTCACACACATATATATCTGTGATGGGTTTCTTTAATAAATAGTGTTGCCTACAGCACACAAATTTTATGAAGCTTAACACATTCGTAATATTTATTATCATCTGTCAGTCATTTTTATAAATTAGAAATAAATACACTTATCTAAGAAGAATAAAAATGGCGGTTTGACATATTTTCTATGTAAAAGCTGTCGAACTGACATATTTATTCCTCCAATAAAACTTATCGGACTGTTGAAAAATCAGCCCTTAGTGTAATATTTTATATATTTACCTATTCTATACATCGTTTTTTCCGGAAAAGAAACCGTCAATCCATACCTACAATCTACAATTAGATATAGTAGACACCTAACTACGTATTCAACGTTATAAAGACAGGCTACTAACAAACAATTCAGTCGACATTAAAAAAAAAACATTTTTAAAACAAGAACAAAATCCAGCCGTGGCCCATGTGTCGATCGACGCACATCGGTGGCGTGTGTATGATACGAAAAAAAAAGAAAACGCGCGGTCGGAACAATCGAAGCTAAGTTATAAAATATGTATCCTAGTGCTGGCTTTTGAAACTTGCTCTCGTGCTATTTCGACCGCGATCGGGAATTCCGACAAGAGAATCAAATCGTAACGTTGTTAGTTGCTTTTTTTTCCGGTGATTTTTTCGGCACTGAAACTGAAAAATAGTCGGTCGAAAAATGAGATATAGCTGGCTAAATAAAGGACTCGTCGTGTCTATGTGAATCAGGTTGTTTATGGAATATTTTCAGTGCAATAGAAAATTCTGGTAATGATGCGTGACGTTTTCAGGAAACAAGTATATATGTTATATGAAGGTATTTATTCATGTGAAAGGCTTTATTACATAGCTTATATTGCAAAAAAAAAACAGATATTCATTTGTTTTTTTATCATCGTTGCAGTTAGTTCAAAGTTACTTTACATACAAAATATTTTAAAAAGTTACATATAATCTTACGTATTGTCTGTAAAGATTTCAGGTTTAATTCTGATTTCAAACAGTGATCCGCGCCCTACAGCCTGGTCTGGCAGGATTTGACCTACGAGAAATCGGCCGACGGACCTCGGGAACTGTTGCATCCAATGAGGCCTACGGAGGCCGGTCAGTAAACGCGCCGTGGGACTGCTTACTGCTGACTTACGGAGTACCTGCCTACAAACGGTTTTCCATTATTTTCAGGACTTAATTTTTGACTCGACATACTGGGATTGAATTACCGAATTAAATAGATAATCTAATAATTTTATACCAGTACATTTTTGTTTAAAAAGTTAAAAGAATCAGCGTAACTTACCATAAACTTAATGATAAACATAAATAAAGCTAAACAAATACTTCCGCACACGGTAGTTGAAAGGCGACATCAATAAGACGACGTGCGACGATCTTGATGTCTGCATTCCCTTATCGGCGTGCGATCGCGACAAAAAAGTCGCATTTATGTGCCGGTCATTAATTAAGTGGTCTGGACATGTGCTTTGTACTAAGGGATGATACTGTTGAGGGTGTTTGAGGTAGTGTCTGTTTCGGTTTTTTTTTGTGACGTAATGAGTTCGAATTTTGAATTGTTTGCTTTATGTGCCAGTTATGTGTGAATGAAAAGTTGAGTTGCGAAATATGGAACTTTTTTTTTATTAATAAATCGTACGCTCTTTCTTATTTTCTTTTTTGGAAGAAGTTTGGTGCAGAATATATTGAAAAGGAATACGAAAATATCCAACAATAAATTATGATACAAAAAGGCAGACTAATTATTAAATTACTTAGCGAAATTTCAGTCATCAAATTATTAATATTAAATAAAAAAGGAAGTAAGTACTTTTTGTGTATAAGTAATAAAATCAATACACATACCTTCCTCATATACCCAAACATTAATGAATACAAACAGTCGCAGGGCTGTCAAAAGTTATAAATTAATAACTTGCCGGCTGCCGTCGCGTCGCCGCGCCGTCCGACATTTATAACTGGCCGGACCAATACTCACGTCATTTTTAACCGTCAGCGCTAATTTGCCATTGTTTTGCCTCTGACGCCACCTTTTTTGCTATAAACCATAAAATAGATAAAGTTTTTGTCGTTTTGGGCATCCTTAATTGATTATAAACGTTAAGGTGGTGTTTGATGATGAATCCTAGTATTTGGGGCTATGTTGGGTGTTATTTATCTTAACACGTTTTTAGCAAGTCATTTATTTTATGGTTTTATGTGGATAGAAGTTAAAGATCGTTGTTTATTTAATAAAGTAGGAATATTAAGTTAATCTTTTGTGATATATAAGGAACGAATCTAGTTTGTTGGTTGATCTAGGTCTAGGTATTTTCATATCAAGATTTTATTCAGAGTAACATAATGATTCTTTTTATAAATATCAACACATTTGCTAACCCATTTAAACAAAGTTTATAAGTATCGAAGTCACAAAACACAATTCCAAAATCGCATCTCAATGTTCGAATTTCAAAGTTTGAACCACGCAAGATACGTCGAGCACACCAACATATCGGAAGCGACTAGTCCCAGAGCTGGTATTTGCATAACGCCTCGGCAATAAGTTAGGCGCACCTCCGCGTCGGACGCATGAAGGCGACAGAGCCGCCTCGGCTGCTATAAAGCACAGTGCAATAAAGAGAATGGATGCCGCCCATCGGCCGCCACCGGCCGCCGGCTGGATTACCCGAATCGCCACTATTTATCGCTCGAGCCGTGCGCCCAGGTGCCATCAATCTATTTAATGATCGGGTCAGCACATACTCTTAGTCTTTTTACCGCTTGCGCCCGTTCGCCGGTCCAAAACGAAGACGGGAACTCCTAGGCCGGGAGATGGACGTTTGATGAGGGGCTTTTGTGTCGATCGCCAGCGTTAAAAGGGTTTCGAACGCACTATCAGAGTATTATAACGGTTTTGCTTGCTTTTTAGGCTTCCCGGGAGCGTTAGAGGCGAAGGTGATGTAAATATGGCCGCCTGACATTATTGTCTTATATGAGCAAGGTTGTTGGGAAGTTATTGGAAAAGTAGGATGTAACATCACACAGAGAAAACACTTCTTCTTTACGTCTTTATTCTAAACTCAAAACTTATTTACAAAAAAAAAATGGTCTAAATTAATGGACTAGTGCAGTTTCATAACCATGATTTTTTTTTAATGTTTCGAAGCCTTATTGCAGGAACGATCCTTTAATACTATAAAATATTTGAGCAGAACTTTAGAAACAAAATAGACAGCTCCAAATGACTTGCTTGTAAAGACACCCACGACACGGAACCCAACTGTAACTATAACCAAACAGACGCGTTTATTACATCTCCTATTACCAAGTCAATACTTCCCATGAGAGCACAAAAGTCAGCATTTAATCCTCGAATAAATCAGACTTATTCTGAAGAGCCCTAAGTATGGTGGACCACAATCAAAAGTGGGCATTGAATGGTCGCAGCACACGTTCGTTCGGACCTCGGTTGTACATCTGCCGGGTTCGTGCGCAAAGCAATAGCTGTAAGGATTTGACGGCTCTTTACTCACTGAGGTCCGCTTTGTTTAAACGACCTTTGTGAACGGACTCGATTTATGTCCATAATAAAGGCGTTGAAGGATGTTCGGCTTGATATCTGCTGGGAATTTCAGTTGATATCTTGGAGAGTATTTGGTCTTTTGTCTTTGATTAACTTGTTTTCGTGCTGGTTATATACATATAACAACCTTCTCTATGTGAGAGGGCGTAATCCACTATGCGGGCCCAGTACGGATGGGTTAATTTCACATGTCTTCGAAGTTTTGTTTCTAGGTCATGCTGGTTTCCTCACGATGTTTTCCTTCATCGTTTTGAAAGCTGTAGTGATGAAATTAAATACACGAAGTAAATTGCGTGCCTGGTTTCGACCTCACGTCTTAGAACTCGTATATTCTCGGATCTGATCCCACTGCTCCACCCACTGCTGTATATTTTATATAATATGGTATGACCACCACGATAACTGCAGATTTTTCCTTTACAACACATAGATAAATAAAGTTTCAGGTTTAATTAATTTGACGTGATTTGTTCTGTTTAGAGTTAATTGTGTTTCTACTTTAAACTATGTTTTCGGCGTTAGAATGTATTCCAGACCTCGCAGCAATAACTATTTTCCAAAAATATTCGATTTCGCTACGATAGATTTACTTTTGTTTTTTTTTATGTTTCTATCAAATTGCTGTAATTTAAAATTATTGTCAAAAATAAATAATTAAGTAATCCTACCAGTTATTAAAACTGGAGTATTCCGGCTTCTTGCCGTACACCTGACCTCTAACAGAAAAGACTAACATAAGACAAAGACACAATGTGATTCATCATAGTAAGACGTTCAGACACATTTAGTTATGTGTGAGAGAAATTATTATTCGGCAAATTCTTCCCTGCAAAAGATAACTTATCAAAGCACGCATTCAGCTATAAAAGTGGCGAAATCAGTAGTCGGTGGTGATATGATTAGCCATGATGGCGGTACTACCCTACCTCAATAAGTCGGGGCTTGTCTACGATTCGTAAACTCGCTTACTTCACCTGAGCAAACTGCCTCCCGGAGAGGGTGGAGAGCGCGGGTTCGTTGTTGCACATCACGGGATTATTCGGGTCACGTCAAAAATAACTTTGTTTTTTCCTGCCATGTTTGTTTTCTATATATTTGTCGAGTTACCTTATTAATTAAAATATCAATTAAACTAATCTACATTATAAACTTTAAATAAAATAAAATAACGTAACACAGCAAAAAAATTGCGTTAAAAATCTTGGCATCTCTAGTAATGATGGTAATGTTTGTGTTTGTTTCACATGTTTAGTTAAAAAGTTAGTTTGTAGATACGTAAAACAACCAATGAATAAGATTTTACCTGAAATCATCTTGAAAAATAGAGTGGATTTAGAAATAAAATATAATTGGAACGCAATTTCTTGATAAAAAGTTTTAGATTCTCATGATGTCCGTCTATCAATACTTACTTTGCTGGTTTTATTTGAAAGTGAATTTCATTTTTACCATACCTAATGTTTACTTCTTCTTCTTAGCCTACAAATGGCAATTTAAATTGAGTCGGCCAAGAATTTGGCTAAAACCTTCAAAATAAAATATTTAATCATTCAAAGTATTTGTATGATTTGGACCTGTTATAATTGAATAAACAAATTTGTAAGGCAATCGATTTAGAGTTAACTTTTTAATTTACAAAATGGTTATTGAAATATATTCATAAATTAAAATCACATAATCACCCCGTGCAATGGAGTCACACCACAAGGCGGGCGGACCGTGGGCGGGCGCGGCACGGTTCCGGTCAAGTCGCGGGCGGCTCTCGGCTTCCGGCCGTCCAATTTGGCCACATTCAGCCCAATAGTGGGGGCAAGACGTTTGATACCTCCCCCGACAACGACGCGATTCTTGACGCCGTTTTATATAATGTCCAAGTTAGTTTTCCTTGGGTTTTGCTGTATGGAAAAACTTGCTTTTAATGACACGTCTGAATCAGCAGTTTATATTTCCTTTTGCTTTGTTTCTTGGTTCAAAAATATAGTTTTATTTCAAAAAAAATAATAATAGTGGTTTCTAATGATACTCTGGATGGCAACTAAGTCATTATTGGTGGTTGCGTCTCAATGATTAGTCTTTCTTTTTTGTGTGGTTAGTGACTAACCTGACAGAGTTTCTATGCTGCCTATGGGCCTCTGACTTAGCTTCACATGCTGTTGAGAAATATTTCTCAGGCATGCTGGTTTCCTTACGATGTTTTCCTGCAACGAATTTTAAGCTAGTAATAATTATGTAATACGCACCTGAATCCGAAAAGTCAGAAGTCCGTGCCTTGGGTTCGAACTCGAGACATATGACTTGGCAGTCCGACCGTCACACTACTAGGCTATCACTGCATTCCATTGATTAGTGTATCGCTATAATTATTGTCTAAGATATTAATTTCAACCGTAAGATATCGTCGAATTAAATACAAGTGCATACGGTTTAGATATACGTAATAATAGGTAGGTATAGCGACGGCTGTGTTTGCAAACATGAGGGGCTATTGTGTAATCTTAGTTCACTTAGATTGGCTTAGCTTCAAGTCGACTTTAGTACTTCATAGTGAAGTCAAATCTCATGGGCCAGTCTTAAACACACCCAGTTTAAAATTAGTACCCAAAAAATAAAATAAGAGATGAAAATAATCTAATAAACACTGAAGCTTTCCTCTTTCTTTTCGTGTGGTTAATGACTAACCTGGATAAACCTGTCAAAGTTTGTTTGTTGCCCACGGGCCTCTGACTTAGCGTCACGTGTTGTTGAGAAACATCCCTATGACATGCTGGTTTCCACACGATGTTTTCCTTCACTGATTATTAAGCAAGTGATAATTATACAATACGCACATGACTCTTTAAAATCAGAGGTGCGTGCCTTGGGTTCGAACTCGAGACCTATGACTTGGCAGGACGGTCGAACCACTAGGCTGGCACTGACTAGAAGCTTTCCTGTAATGTATATACAGTTATACAACACTCTTTCCACAAAAATCTTCTCCCAAACAAAATTCAAATAGGTAGGACCAAGCGAAGATTAATGAATCACTTTTCCTCGAATCGTCTCCATAGGTACGGCGCATAATCCTACACTAACGACTGATGCGACTAATTATAAGATGAGCTCAAGTTAATCCTTGGGCCTCAGGCCCGAGTGTCCGGCCTCGTTCGGCTTTCTCCGTCAAGCTTCGGACTTACACCGTATGCAATTAAACGGATCTCCGGCCGAAACTAAACAGAGGGATGCCTTTGGCTTGGTCACCATGCTGTGTACTTTGGTACTTAATTTAGGCGGCTTGGTAGGCACGGAATTTGGGAAGCAAATTAGAAGTATGAGGCTTAGGCAGGTCTGTTGTGTGGCTTAGAATTCTACAGACAAGGGACAGGGGCATGTGGTGTTAAATAATTCTTATTGGATTTATTCGTCTTCTCAATTTTTTGCCAAAGAATCTTAGAGATATTTAAACGCACACACTTTTTACGGAATAAAAAACAAGTCAGCATCTATTAAAAAGTTTTTATATCCGTGTGAATTCCACCCCTTGTTTCCTCATCTCTACTAAAGAGACCGACGGCTGTGGCCAGGTTTTCCGGCCAGCATTATTATTGCAAATTTCTGTCGGCAGGTACTCACCGCATAATATCAAAACAAAGGCACTGTCCCGTGGAATCCACACTAGGTGGTGGGCAACAGCTCATTAAGGAGTCAGAAGGGTAAAAAGTCTGGTCCCTCGGACGAATCGGCCTTTTTGTAAAAAGAGGCTTAATTAGGGCCTCATGCGGCTACCCTACAACCCCTGTAACTTTTAATAAATGTTCGAAGAGCGCCATTTACATAGCCTACGTAGATGTACCCATATGTAGGTAGATTAAACGATGGCACCTACTTTCGGGGGTACTTTCGTCCGTATCAGGTAAAGGATACGAAGACAATTTGAAAGGTAAATAATACTCGGAGGACTTTAAAATTATAATAATTTAAAAACGTATCGAAAAATCAGTAAACACGTTTTGGGCTCCACCACCGTCGAGTACCGTAAGATAAACTCATTTCCCTCATTTTTAAATTCTGGTAAATGGGGTTGATTTTAAATACATCACACAGTGCTCTCATCACTGATAGCTGCCCGATGACCGTAAAATCTACATGCACAGATAACGTCACTACAAAGGTGAGAGTCCAAACAAATTACGTCAGGACTCAGAATTAAGGGGAAATTGTAATTATTACTCGCATACTTCCCACGTACGCGTGTGCGCAACGCGAGTCCTCGTGGGAAGGTATTAAATATCTCGAATCAGTGCACACCGCGTCCGCGTCCTCAATGAAGTACTGATCGGACCTCCGATAGTGTTGTTACATGATCACACCAATATTCAATGGTCTACCTCCCCCTTCGCTGGCGAAAATTTTATAGAGAATTTCAGGGGTGACGTTATAGTTTTTGTAGGTCATATTAAAATGGTTGTATCATACTAATAAAGCGATGCGCCCTTATCAGAGCATCTGTCCTCGCACAATGACGGATCATCCCGTAATGCGGACGGGAAAAAACACGGGAGTATTGTAATTTTTTTTTGCAGACTGTATTCCGGATCATTGTTGCGTTGTTTAATTTTATGGGATATTTTAAGCAAATGATACGGTTTTATCGTATATCTACACTGATGAAGAGATATGCGGTATGAATAAGCGGGGTCTGTTTGAGTTTGTAGATTTGTTGCCATTGATACTGTTTAGCTAGTTCTGGACGTTTTATGGAAATTAGAAGTTTTAGATGTTATTATGTAAAAAAATACATTTAGTGCAGAAGATGCTAAGTAAGTTTTTGAAACTTCCTGTTTTCTACAATTTTGTTGAGCTCGTCAGGGTCCATAATGATCACATATAATTTTACTTACCATCTAAGTATCATCTGCCTAGCTTTTTCCCTACTATGTGGGGTTCAGATTCCAGTATTACGGGATTCAGCTGAATACTAATATTTTACATGGAGTGTGTTTTATCACTTGCATAAAAATCGGTGAAGGAAAACATAGTGAGGACCAAACCAGCATGCCTGAGAGATATTTCTCAACAGCATGTGAAGGTAAGTCAGAGGCCCATTGGCAGCATAAAAACTCTGACACCAAGTTATTCACTAACCACATGAAAAGAAGAAGACATGGAGCGACTGCCTATCTGACCTCCACAATCCAGTACCTGGGTAATACGATACCCTTTGGTAAGACTGGCTGTCAGACTTTCGGGCTTCTGACTACCCGTAACAACTCAAAGATCCACGAATGACAGCCGGGACCAACGGCTTATCTTGCTTTCTGAGGCACGGCGGAGTCTCGATATGTGAAGATGGTAACCCATCCACGGACCAACCCTGGCAAACGTAGCTTAACCTCAATGTCAATCCGTGCGGCTGTTATTACTTAGCCATGAGCTAAGTATACGTTGTAGAATTCAAATAAAGTATTGAGTATTTACTACATAGTTACGATTTGCAAAAGATTGCCTACTCGATTCGAAATGGCATTAAAACAACATGAAATGAAAAGAATCGACATGGTTTTTATTACCAACACTGTATCGTTATTAATGTTATAGATCCTGAAGACAAAGTTCCCTGCAGTGGTATCCATTTACAGGCGGATTTCAGGCCAAAAACCAACACCCATTGTATACGCATTTCTTGTCAAAACACATTCTAACAAAACACTCAGTCTATGTCGCAATTGCTTACATTAAAAATTCCCCGTAAAAATATCCCATTAACCTTCAAAATCATCAAAGAACAAGTAGCCAGCCTCTTAAAGGATAAATCCATAAAATCCAGCACTAAAATGCCTGCGTCATATGTTTGCGTGAATAGGAATTGTTTATGAGCGCCCCAGCGAAGGCGGGACAATAATGAGAGCTATAAAGGCGATGCCACATCGGCGGCGTATCTACGATCTGCGTCTCGATGGAGGTTATTTACATAGCAATAAGGATAGATACCGTCGCCTCTATACCCGGCACCTTATCTCCGTTATTGCCTGTGTGCACATGGCTTATGGTCGGGAGGAAAATGGACGGGGACGTCAGGAAATAAGGTGTTTTTCAACAAGATCTCTCTGATTTACTCTCTTTGAAATGGAGATTGCAACCGTGTAAGGTTTCATATGCGGTGCAATGAACTTTTAAGTCTATGTCTTCTCTACTTTTTTTTTTAATATTTGCTTGTCACTGTTCTAAAGGTGGGCCATCAGGTCTATAAAGAGTTTGTTATATGTCGTATTCTGTGATGTCCGTTTCATATCAGAGCGGAAACGTTTACAGAAATGTTTTTGCCGCCTCAATAAACTGTTTCGCTGGGAGCTGAAAACATACTGAGAAGTAACTGGAATATATTTTAACATACCACTCGAAAAAATCTTAATTAATCACGTAATTTTGGAATTAGCTTCAGCATATTGATTCAAAGATCATTTTCCGAATGTCTCAAAATCGAAATCCAAACACCAAATGTTTAATAACAAATATTTTGCCTATAAAGATTTGTCGCACAACAGAGAATTGACAACGGCCAGGGGTGAATCCAAATATTAAAATGAAAATTTATGAAGTGTAACTGGTAGAGGGACATCCGACCGGAGCGAAACGATTTGTATGGAAATTTGGTAGAATGTCTCACTGAGCGGGTGTCGCAGTCATCCGGAGGTACAATTTGATGGCATAATTTGGTACAAGAAACGTAAAACGTCCAGATTTATGTATGTTTGTATGTTTGCCTTTATTGAATGGTGTGGAGAGGCGGTTTATGGACGGTTTGTTGCGTGTTTATTGTGTTTCTTTATTATGTACGTGTGTGTTTGGTTGGTTTGTGGAATTGTTTAGATTTTATGAGGTTATTTGCAAGTACTTACCTAAGAACCTACCTAATGAAATTACATCAGTGCTAAATAAGGGCAGCAATAGCTCCAAAGCTTTAATACAGAGATGATGAGATGATTTGATTAATAAATGAAATGATTTTTTTTAGTATTTATTTATTTTTATTTCTTCACTAGCTTTAAATTATCCCAAGTGAACGGACTACCAGGATATCCTATGTATTAATCCAGGTCATAAACTACCTCTGTGCCAAGTTTCATCCACATCTGTACAGCCGTTTGAGCGTGAAAGACGGACAAACATACAAACTCACACACACACTCACTCACAAACTTTCGCTATTATAATATTAGTGTGATTTGAGAAAACGTGCAGTACCTACAGACATACATCCTATTATGCGGGGTTGTCCGAAAGGGTTATCGCTACCCCGGAACATAAAGGGCTACGGAAGGAACATGGATGGGTTTTAGTCAGTAAGAGTCTGACACTCCCTTCCGCTCCACCCAGAGCGGGAGCAGTCATTGGTTGATTTCCCAGCCTTAAAAAAAGTCATAACATATAGTGTTCCATTTTTAAATTTAGTTACTGGTAGCCGAGTAAAGAGCCACTGTGAACCACACCCAATATTTCGGCCAGTATCAAAACAGTATTTGCGAATTCAATTGTTTCGATTCGGCTATTCTGGCTGATTCGTCAAACCGTAACGTTGAAAGCAGTCGATACACCATAAGACCAAGCCGCGTTATTCTGCAAATATACTGCTGGGCTTCTAGTGCTGTAACACAGTATATTTTGAACAGTAGGTCAATATAAATCATAAATGATAAATCATTTATTCCGCCAGAGATATGGTACAATGGATGTTAATGAAAAAATAGCCCTTTACACATCTCACCTTTAGGAGGCATGCGAAAATTTACTATAGGACACAGTAAAAATAGTTTGCAAAAGTTCACAAATAGTTCAATACACACAATCAATATATGTCCAAGGTGTGTGTGTATTTCATAACCACTGCTCTCAAAACGGTGAAGGAAAACCTCGTGACGAAACCGGCATATCCTACAATCAAAAATTCGAAGACGTGTGACATCCAGCAACCTGCGCCGGGCCCGCGTGGTTTATTACGGCCCACTTCCTCTCGAAGAGAGGAGGCCCAGCAGAGGGAACATTATAGGCTGAACATGTGTGTTTAAGTCCGCCTTTGCACATTTATTTTCCTTTTGTGCATAAAGTTTTAAAATATATATTCGTATTAACATTTCCAGCGCCAGTGTATCATCATTTTTAAAGGGGAAGCTATAGGGTAGCCAGCAAAAAACGTAAAAAAAAAATATTAAAAAAAAATTTTCTTCATAATTATTGAAAAAGCACAACAGTAGTTAGTAGCAAAAATGATACACTGGCGCTGAAAGTGTTGAGTATTAATGTTCAGGACTTAAACCACCACCCCTTATAGCAGTAATATATCAATATCACTTCAGTGTGAGAATGAGACATATTTATAGTTCCATCTCTTTCCCAATGTCAAGTAATATTCCTTAAAGAATTCATGGTCAGCCCTCTGGTCAGTTGATGTACAGATGCCAGAACATCAAGCTAATTGAAAATGAACCTTATAGTTTTGTGATACAGTTGAAAAACTATCATAGAAATGTCAGATTAGGGTAACTTGATGTGCTGGCCTCTGTACATTACTTTCTAAGCAATATGCAGTTGCTATCTTAAGGAAATTATCCTATTGCTATATGCTATTCCAGACTATAATCTATCTTTGTGCCAAGTTTCATCCAGGTCCGTTAAGTAGTTTTTGAGTTTATTCGTTACAAACATAGTTACATACAAATCTTTCCTCTTTTAATAATAATATATAGTATAGAAGTATAATAGTTTTACGAGGTATTATTTCATATATGTACAATACACCGATGTTTTATCTACTTAAAAAAACATATTGACTTATTTTTACTATCAACTAATGTTAATTTATTCATAGGGGACGAAAGTTCAGTGGCCCTTCTTTAGAGCTCAGTGTAAGTAGTTTTGGTTTATATCGATAGATGACAAATGTAGGTAATAATAATTTGAGAAAAAAAAACTAGCCCGAAAGAAAGAAAATATTTTATTCTGGTCACGTACAGGAAATACACAGAAAAAATAATAATTAAGAAACAAAACACAATATAAACAACAGAATATGGATTGAAGCATTAATTTTTTTTTTGCCTATAATGTCGCCAATTAAATTACTAATTAATCTCTCGAATTATGGACATTAGCTGAACAGAGGCTTCATTGAAGTCTACATAAAAAAGGGTTCGGGCTTCGAAGGGTTAGGCAGAGGTGTATATATTTAGCTTCAATTATTTTAAAGTCCCATGTAGAAGCAAGTCTATTGCCATCAACCGGAACTGCACGCTGATACTGAGATATTCTTAATGGAAAAACCCAATAACATTTTGCCCGACCAGGAGAATCGAACCTAGGACCTCTTGTTCAGCAGCAGCTCATGCAACCACTAGACCGACGTGGAGTCAACCAGACTGCCATCAACCCGGCACAAAGCCAGACTGGAGGCTGCTACTGACAAATTCCGGATGAAAAATCCAACATTGTTATCTACGCATTATATTAACCCAGTAATTATTTTCCAGCCGTTTGGGGTTGAAACCCTTAGGCCGTAGGGTCTGACTACTCATGGTTGGTTTAACGATATCTCCAAACCACTGGTTGACACTTCCCGTGACGTTGGCCAGAAGCTATGCATTGCGATACAACGTGGCAATGCCACCAGTCTCTTGGGTACATCGACAGCGATGCGGAGGAATTTTTCGACGCTACATTTTAGTTAGTAAATATGTAGTTTATTATATATACTAGCTTATGTCAGCGGCTGCTTACAAACAAAATATCTCTTTTCACCCCTTTAAAGGTCGAATTTCGAAAAGCCCCTTCTTAGTACTCCCGTACATTGTTAAAGGAAGCAGTGTACAAAATTTCACGTTACTAGTTCGGCTGATGTCAGTCAGTCAGTTTCTCCTTTTATAAAATATAGATCTTCCCCTTCTTCTTTTCGTGTGGTTAGTGACTAACCTGGTGTCAGAGTTTTATGCTGCCCATGGGCCTCTGACTTAGCTTCACATGTTGTTGAGAAATTATATCTCTCAGACATGCTGGTTTCCTCACGATGTTTTCCTTCACCGATTTTTAAGCAAGTGACAATTATACAATAGGCATATCCGTGAGGAATCAGAGATGCGTGCTTTGGTTTCGAACGCGAGGCTTATGACTTGGCAGTCCGAAGGTCACACCACTAGGCTATTACTGCTAATATAATAAGATAGATTAGGTACTTCTTTAAATTAAAAGTTGGGCATCATTGACAGTATTTAGCAGTTGACCTACTACATGTTCCTCTCCTGTGGTCCTCTAAAGCCGCTGAGCCGTCATATCGACTCGGCTCGTTGCTGTGGAATCGGTTGAGCCTGGTTTTTTACGCACCCATAACTGGACCACCTATGGCCGGCTCGGAGTATCGATAGACAAATTTCAGCGCGACATTTTTTTTGCAGCCGCCACTGTTATGAATTTCCTTTGTAATAAATAAAAAAAATAGCGTGGTATAAGTCGAAAAGTGTTTTTGCTTTTATTGTGGACTATGGGTTTAAAATACATAGAGTTTTCGGCACAATCCGGGAGGTTTCATTGTTTGATGCGGAGTTTTACCTTACGGCAATAATTATAGTTAATTGACTACTACATAATAACAACTTATACATACTTAAATTAAAAGACTATCTAACTAACTAAATACAAAAAAAATACAAAAACAAAAAAGGAAACTTAGGCGTCGAAGTACCTACTCATCCGCATCGCTGTCGCCGGGAACGTCCCCAGAAGCAGCAGAAGACATTGAATAGCAATGCTAAATCTTAACCAACACACCCGTTTACACTTAATTTAAGTTAGATTAAACCGGGATTACCCATTTAATTGAAACTAATTATTTAATGAACCTGCAATTTATGCAAATAAAATAGGAGTGATTCATCATCATCATTCTCCTGCCCTTATCCCAATCTATGTATTTGGGGTCGGCGCAACATGTCTTCTTCTTCCATACTTCTCTATTAGTCGTCATCTCGATAGTCACTCCCTTTCTAGCCATATCATCTTTCACACAATCCATCCATCGTTTCTTTGGTCTCCCTCTACTAGTATAGCCATCCACATTCATACTCACAACTTTCCTGACAACATTTTCCTCATTCCTCCGCATAACATGCCCATACCACGACAACCGATTTCCACACAACTTTTCAGTCACCGGTGTCACTTTCAGACTTCCTCTTATATACTCATTACGTATTCTATCCATTCGCGTAACACCACACATCCCTCTTAGCATTCTCATCTCAGCTGCATGCAATTGTCTTTCATTCATTCCTTTTGTGGCCCAACACTCTGATCCATACAAATAGGAGTGATTGATTGATTTAATTAACATTGTATTTACTTACTATATTACATAGAAACATAACATCACGCCTGCAATCCTGGAACAGTTAGGCAGAGGTGTTCCTATACTTCATTCACATTTCTCCAGTTATGTTTGAGTCCTAAGTGGGCGAGCCCATTGCCACCAACCGGCACAAATTCAGACTCTGGGCTCCTACTGAGAAGTTCCAGATGGAAAAACCCAATAACACTTTGCCTGACCTGGGAATCGAACTCAGGACCTCGTTCTCAGAAGTAGCGCTTGCGACCACTAGACCAACGAGCAAGGATAAAGAAAAAAAAGGAAGAAATAAATAAAGTTTTAAGTCTTATTAAATAAAGTTTTAAGTCTTATTATATACTCCTCGCAGCACTCTCTCTTTCTCTCTCTCTCTCCTCTCTGCTTCTCTCTTATTCGAGCTCGTTCATTCATAACTGCAATCAAATCTACGTAACTTCATGTTTGAATTCAATTGTGATTAAAAATAAAAGGTCTACACATCATTTGACAAATTAAATATTTAAATGAGTAATAACGGACTTCCGAAATGTTTATATACAGCGTGTTTCAAAATAGCGAGCTAATAATAGTGGGCAGCTTTGTTTGCAGTTAATAAATGAAACAACTACTATTCAACATTCGATTCCAATTAATTGACATGCGAATTGTCGCTGTGACGCGCGACTCAGTCGATGTGAGTCGCATTATTGTTGCTTTTATGTGTTATTTTGGCTTATTTTATCTTAAAAAAGCGGCAAAATTCGAATTGGACTCACACAGGAGGGGTTCTTTACCACCGGACAATATTTAACACCATATAATAAGGTGTTAAAAAAATAACTTTAAGAATTTCGTGGGATCATTGTACTTATCGTTTCGAACAACTTTTACGATGGGATGAACCCTGAAATCGCGAAAAAAAAATGAGCTGTTCCATACATTTATGCACACGTAACTCAATTAAAATGTATAGAACAGTTAATTTTTTAACACCTTTATTTTATTTTAAATACTGAAATGTTAAAGTATAAAAACAACGCTTTTTTCTGTGGTCATGTCTGTGGATATTTCAAGTGTTTACCTATTACGGTTCAACAGATCCCCTTTGAAAGACGGAAGGACAGTGGAGCCATAATAATAGGGCCCCGTTGGTTGTAAACATAAATACGTGCTATTGTATAAACAACTCTCTGTGAAAACCAAGGTGAAGTGAGCTGTCAATAGTGTCAAACTCCAGCCAGTCTATTCTGTAAAATCCTACCGTGAAGACTTACGTGAAGTTAGTACTAGGGATTGACACTTTTGACAGCTTACTTCACCTAAAGTTTCACGGTGAGATTACTTCATAATAGATCGGCAGTATCTAGTGGAATGACAGCTTACTTCACTTTGGTGAGATTTTTACAAAATAGACCACCTGATCATAATAATAAGTGGTTAGGAGCGTGACTGCTGCCGCTGTCAGGTCACTGTTAATGTCATACTCGCGCTCAGGGTCGTGGGTATGATTCCGGAGTCCTTCGAAGTACTTAGCTATGATAGATTGGAAGCTACAAGTGCTACAACCCCTAGACTTACGTTGTCTACATTCCGAAATCCTTAACGACTTTCACTCGGTCCAATTTGTTGGGGGGGACTAAACACTCTGTACCTTTTAGTTATATGCTTATCACGAAAGGGCCGTTCTTCTGTTTGATGGGCTCCTGACCTCTTCATCATTGGGTCCACTTCCCGGTCCGGTTCCAGGCTTCCTTTTGCAGTGATTTTCAAATCACATGATCTGGAGAGACGCTTGGGTTTACTGCAATCTTCTAAGAATAGGCTTCTTAGAAGATTGCAGTAAACCCAAGCGTCTATAAGCGCACCATTGTTTTTAATTAAGTACAGTTTACAAAGATACTAGTACTTACCAACTGTATGTACACAGTGTCAGCTTCACTCTCGCGTATATTTCGACAACGGACCCGACCACCGTTATAACAAGATTCGGTTAGACGATGGTCGCTGCGGCCAAATTCAGTTAGGTCTGAAGTGTTCTGACTTATTTCTGACATCAAGAATCATCAGATTTGCTGGGTAAACGGGATTGCCCTAAAGGGTTACCGCTACCCCGGAACATAAAGGGCTAAACATAAGCGTATATGTTCCACGCGCGCCTCAAAGAGATGTCAGCATATGAAGGGGCCCCTCAGGGCCAAGCCCGCCGGGTAAGCGGGATTGTCCGAAGGGGTTACCGCTACCCCGGAACATAAAGGGCTAAAGAAGGAACATGGATGGGTTTTAGTGAGTAAAAGTCTGACACTCCCTTCCGGTCCACCCAGGGCGGGAGAAGTCATTGGATGATTTCTCAACCTCAAAAAAAAATCATCAGATTGGACAACCAGATTAGTCCTCCCGCTGCCCATTAAGCTTAGCAAGTAAAATGCCTATTTGTTACCGCTACCCCGGAACATAAAGGGCTAAAGAAGGAACATGGATGGGTTTTAGTGAGTAAAAGTCTGACACTCCCTTCCGGTCCACCCAGGGCGGGAGAAGTCATTGGATGATTTCTCAACCTCAAAAAAAAATCATCAGATTGGACAACCAGATTAGTCCTCCCGCTGCCCATTAAGCTTAGCAAGTAAAATGCCTATTTAATATTTAAAAAACCCATCAGTATGTATTCCCAGTCAAAATCAAAGCCGTTCGGCGCAGCATGCAGCTCGAATGCAAATGTTGGGTGGGGTGTACTGTGAACGCGCAGTTGGCTGCATTGTGCCGCCCCGCGCCCCCGCTTCACCCCCGCACAGACCCGACACATCCCGCGAGAGTTTGTTTTTCGGGGCAAATAGCTATAGGCTTGATAATGGCCTCGCGGGCTGCGGTATAATGTGGAAGGTGCTTTACTTTGTTAAGTGATTCAATACGAAGGGATGGGCATGATAAATTTACCAAGCCTATTTTCCTTGTTGAAGAACGCGCTCTAAAATTTGTAGGAGGCCCTTTAAAAATTTGAAGAATGTACGATTTTGGTAATAACTAAAAATAAATGCTTTTTAGTTAATTTCGTAATTTAAAAGATAAATTAGTTTATGAATTTTGAACGAAATATAAAAATCTTCTGTCAAGTTGTCGCAACAGATTTGAGATGGCAGAATACCCTGGCATGCTCAATCGCTAACTTGAATCCCATTGTGCATGCATGGGATATGCTGCAAAGGAGAGCTCTGCCTTTTATGGATGCCGAACAGACGTGGGCAGCTACTGCACAATGCGATTTGAATGAACTCATAATGTGTAGGCCGAATAGCTGCGATTGTTTTGTACGCGTTAACGCTGAAAATAAATACCTAGACACTTTCAATGTGCATAATTTTTACCAAATAAATATTTTATTTATTCCTAAGAACAAAAAAAAAAATCTGTCTAGCCTTTACCCAACTATCTTATAAGACCTATAAGACAATGAGCATATCATCGCTGCACTAATTTATTGCGAAAATTATGTTCCTGCGGTTGCTGCAACAAAAATAAAATGACGAAATAGAGCTACATTCGAACCATATCAACTGTATCGGAGTGGCGGATGGGTTTTGATTTTTGTAGTTTCGTATTATTTGCGTATTTATCCACCCGCCGCCCAGCGATACATTTATTTGCTTCCACCTCCCCATACTCTACCTACCCCCGTTCGATTGATCGCGATATCATTGCGATAATAGCAGCAGTAGAATCGGCGCGCGGTTCCGTCACGCTGGCAGAAATATGGCCGACAGCTGCGGCCGACCTGACGTGATTGCATTAAATTTTTGCACAAATGGGTGACGAGAAAGACAAGAAAGGGAGTGACTTCTGAGATCACGACTAATAGGTATGGAAGAAAAATATAAGTGGCGCTGACCCCAAATAGATTGGCTTTTTTTTTTTTGAGGGTTGGCATTCATCCAATGACTTTTCCCGCTCTGGGTGGAGCGGAAGGGAGTATCAGTCTTTTACTGACTAACGCCCATCCATGTTCCTTCCTCAGCCCGTTATAATAATAATAATAATAATAATTTATAGGATGGGACATAGGATGGGGCTTATTTTACTAATATTAGTAACACATACAAAACATAGAGAGACAATAACAAAGATAATACTATAATATAATAGATACAAACACACACTAACAAGAGCCGACCTGTGTGTGTAATTTGACCCAACGGCCAAGCATCGGGCAGTCCCACCGCTCACTCAATACCCTCAACATGCTGTGGGTGCTGTCATCCGTTCTGCGCCTGAGAGACGCGCATCGCTTTCTTATGATTGCGTAAAAGTCGTCTACCCTCCCATCGGCAAACATACCCGAAGCGCTGCAACACCGCGGAAGCCCCACAAGCATCCTGAAGGCATTGTTATACTGTACACGCAGCGCGCTGTATGCCTTCTGCGTATACTTGACCCAGAGACTGCAGGTGTAGAAAGTCTGACAATAAGCTGTGAAAAGCGTCTTCTTTACCTCAAAAGAATACCGTGCAAATCTGCGGGCCAGCATATTGCTTCGAACAGACAGCGCTCTGCGCTCCCTCTCTATGTCATAGTCATCACATAGGTTTTCAGTGACCCAGTGCCCCAGGTATTTGAATTTTGAGACTCGTTTCAAGGGCACACTCGCTAACGAGTTGCACGGCACATGTAAGTATATTATGTTCCGGGGTAGCGGTAACCCTTTCGGACAATCCCAATTAATTTAAAAAAAGACTAGACATATCACGGCAGATATTTCTCTTCTTCGTGTCACTGTCGTGGCAGTGACAGTGTGTACTTCAGCGATGCTATTCTGTACAAATGTCACCGTGAAACTTAGGTGAAGTAATAATAATAATAATAATAATATCCTTGGACATTTCACACGCTATATCGTCCCAAGCTAAGCAACCTAATGCTTGTGTTATGGTAACGAGATGGCTGATAAACTACTTATATACATTTTTTTTTTTTGTAAATACATACATATTATAGATAGAAAAACACCCAGACTCGTAACAAATACTTGCAGGTCGTACAAATATTTGTTCCGTGCGGGAATCGAACCCGCGACATAGTGCGCAGCAGTCAATCGCTCAACCACTGCGCCAACCGTGTCGTCAATTAAGTGAGTTGTCAATACCTAGTAGCACCTGGAATGACAGCTCACAGAATACAACGGCAGATCTGGTTAGTTCAAAACTTTGCCTACTAACTTACTGCACTGAAATAGTTAAAGTTGCTCAAAAACAGAGCGAATCTAAAGAAATAATGAAGAAACGGGTGGTAAAGAGAATAAAAGCAATCTCAACTTCATTCGAGTATGTTCCCACTGGCATAGTTACAATCATCTATTTAGACGTATGTTATTAATATTGATTAATCCACAATTATTATTATAAATTATATATTCTATTCTATTCTTATGTATTAAAATGATAAAAGTATTACCTTCGTAGATTAAAAGATTACGCCCAAGGAGATATCCTAAGTGATAAATATGTCACTTTACAAAATGTATCTTAAGTTTTATGCACCGTAGTGTTTGTGTTTTTATTGGGACTTAATCAGTAAGTTAAAACTCGGAAAGCACGTTAAGCCGTTGGTCCCGGCTGTCAGTCGTTACGGGTAGTCAGAAGCCCGAACGTCTGACAGTCAGTCTTACCAAGGGGTATCGTATTGCCTAGTTACTGATACTATATTATTGATAGTTACTGTTGTGGAGGTCAGATAGGCAGATATATTAGACTGAAAGCCGACCCCTCCTTAGTTGGGAAAAGGCTAGGCAGATTGACAGACTAACACAGTTCAAGTAAGTTAACAAACTATAAACACTAAACAAACAAAAAACAATCGAAAGTAAATTGCAAATATTTCAAAAAAGTCACGAACGGCTAAACGGTTCCTATCTCACCATAGAGCTGCGACATAAAGGACTGTCAAAATATGATTTACTTTAATGAAGTGCAGAATGCCATTTAGGATCAATCGATCATAGTAAAACGTCTTCCCAGTAATACGGTGACAAACAAGCTAGATATGCAAACATTTCAACAAAAGCCACGCCGTGACATATGCAAATTAAACCGAGGAGCATAAAAGTTGTAAACGGCGATACGGTTAAACTTTTAACCAAATAATATTGAACAAAAAAAAGAAAGAATATTTGTCATGTGAGCGCATACGCATGGGCTGGTTATCAATTTAAAAGTCGGCATTATCCGCATAATGCTGCAAGGGGCTGATATAAAACATTTCAATTTGGTGATCCGGTTACCCGGCCCCCGTTTCAAATCTGCATTGTGGGACCCCATACACTAGTAGTTTTGGGTACAGTCGCGCTGCAAGCTTTTTCGATTGCGGATATTTTTGTTTGTACATTTTCGTTAAAAATGCACGCGGTAATGTAGCGTAGATATTCGGATATCTTATTTCATTTTCTGTTTGTTGTTTTAAAATGCTTCTCTGTTTTTTTTTTTGGCTCGCTTTTTACGGTGTTAATTTGCTTTCCTTTGTACGTAAATAAATTCGCTCGTATCGGACTCATGATTTTTTAAATCAGTAGATTATGGATGTTGATGTGTGATTTCTTTGTATCAGAATAAAGTACTTACATATTATAAAATAACATCACGCCGGCTTTTTCCTAAAGGTTGGGCAGAGGTGACCTATAGAACGGGTTGATCTAGTGGCGCAGGCGGTACTGCTGAGCATGGTCCTGGGTACGATCCGACCTAGGAGGTCGGAGAAATTGTTATTGGATTTTCCATCAACACTTTCTCGGACCTGGGAAGAAGTTTGATAACGATAGGCTCTCTTCCTATAACATTGGACTTAAACATAACTGTGCAAAATGTGGGCGTAACTAAGTACATTTATAATTATTTACTAATTATTATTTATACACAATTATATGGTCTGCTTATGTCGAAAACCCATCGAAAGTTGAAGAAGTTATACCTAAAGCTTAATGCGATCTTAAAAACTATTATAATCTTAGAACGTATACCTATTACTTAAATAAAAAACCAAGAAAACTTTACGAAAAAGTTCTCAAAGTCATCATCTGCCTAGCCTTTTCCCAACTATGCTGGGGTCGACTTCCAGTCTAACCGGATACAGCTGAAAAAAGTTCTCAAATTATGAAACTAAATAAACCAAGCAAAAATAATACACTAACAAACTAGTTCCAAACAGTAACACTTTAGCACACGAGCGTCCCCGCAGTGGGTACCCCAAAACGCAGTGTATGCTTGGTTAGGCCCGCGCCTCCCGCGGCTGGCGGGTTTACAAGAAAGGGGTAGTTAGCCGCTATTGTCTCCGGCCCTCCTGCCCCAATACGGCTGCATTCCGCTCTACCGCTACAGAACCGGATAAGTGACATTTTTTTAAATGTCAAAATAAGTATATAATTAGGTTCTTAAGTAGTTTTGTGGCTGGAATTGGATATAGCGTTTAGTGTTGTAAGAGGTCTTTTGGAAAGTGTTCGGTTTCAGTTTTTGATTGTGTCGTTTTTTTTTCTTAGGTTAGAGTAGAAAGTATTATTGTTGAACTTGAATTGTGCTAAGAAAGCTCGCATTATGACATTTAACATTGAGCTTTTAGCCAATACCTCTTAGAATTTTAATTATGGTTATTTCGTAACTTTAATAAAAGAAACAGTATTTATCTTCGAGAGACAAAAATGGATGAGTTTAGAAATTGTAAGTTAATGGTGCTTAATAGTGATTTATTATAATTGATTTGATTTTGCGACTTTAAAATTTAATCTGGATTCATCTTATTGCATGAAATCAATAGGTACTTGCAGGCACCATTATCATTACAGCATAAGCAGAAGGAGATAAAAACCAGTTATAAAAATGAATAAATTCGCCTACTTAATGTCAAAATCCAGGAACCACCTTTACCAACTTACAAATACTCTCAAAACGTTGAAGTCAATGCACAAAACAGAGTAATAACTGGTTTCAACAGCAATTATTATTACACAGCGATACCCAGTTGTGTTCTACAACAGTAGGGGAGTGTGCACGCGGGACGCGGTGCCCCATTCTCCCCACAAAGACGACACGGAAAACACTTAGCCTTGTTGACACTACACTTTACACTGATTCTACTTCAGGGCAGACACTTTGATTCTACGATTGTCAATGGATTTATTTGAGAGTGGAAAACCCTTTACGACTGCATTTTGTATTAGAAACTGCGTTAATGATCTTCGTCTTGATTTCAATCGATACATATGAGTTAAAATTAAAGGTTACACATGGTGATTTCTAATTCACTATAAACCTTTCAAGGCGCGACATTACCCATGATTATGAGCAACTTTCACTAGAGATCAACACTAAAATATCGAAAAAAAAATTGGCTTTTTCACACAAAAATGCAATGTTAATCGACGAAAATGTATGAAACGATGTATATATTTTTTTGTTATTTCGTAGTTGGCCCCAAAGTGAAAGTTGTTTATAATCATGAGTACTCTCATCTCCTGAAAGTTTAATAGTGAATTAAAAATCACCGTGTATTGGTAACAAACTTGATAATAATAATTGTAGAGTTTCAGAAGTTTTATTTCAGTAAGTATTATTTTTGACATGGTTTTCCGGTAATCTGTTTTCAGCGGGCTATAATTAAGAAGATTTCTCGATTTTTCTTCCGATTTAGTTCTTTAGTCTTGTTGACACTACACTTTACACTTCAGAGTCGACATTTTGACGAAAAACGAAAACGAAACGAACGACGACAAACAAACGAATAATCGCTAATGAACTTAATAACAAAGTTCATTGAGTGTTGTGTGTTTTTCGGTCTGTATTGTATTTTTATTTCCTTTCCTTCTTATAAAGTTTCAAAAAGTTGCTACTACCTAACTACTAACTAACTATGTAATTGGGAAACTATTCATTTGTCGAGTACAAATGAATAGTTTGCGTAGGCACAGTTCGTGCGTAACATCGCTAGGGGAATTCAAATCAACTCTTTCAGTGGATTTTACATTAGTTTTCTTTCATACTAATATTGTAAAAAACAGCCAGTTTTTTATGTAGGACTTTTTTTAGCAAAAAGTAGCTCTCGTTGCCTCCATTTTACACGCTTTATTTAGTAGGTACTTATTATAACGATTCTGATGAATAGCGCTCATTGCGAAAACAAATTATTATAAACTCTGCCTGTCATCGTTGACTGACATGCTAATAATAAGGAATCATGACCCAATTTTTCATGATAACTCCACATACAATCGTAAATTATCATCTCTAGTACATAACCAATCCAGTCATTACCCCATACATATTTCGCAAAATAACAAAAAACATCCGTTGATAAATTATACCCATTATCGTTAATCTGCAAACAAATTACAAAAACGTTACAATAAAACTTTAAAGTTCACGACAAACAGTAGCGCGAGTGTAATGAATGGCCACACTATTATAACCGGACTGCAAATCTAGTTTGGAAGGGGAGTGCGGGAAGTACGGTGAGCCTCCATGGCCAGACGTTCACCACACTCTGGCGTGTACTATTCCCGCTTAACACATTAGCAAAAGACTATAAGATCACTTGAAAACACAAGCCAATTTCAACCTTTTCAGTCAGGTATAAAGTCGATTTTAAATCACCAAAATCTTGCTCCATACGCTGGATATGGATCAGGGGTTTGACCAGATCGCTATAACGTGTTCTTTGTCGCTTTAGCCACGTCACTCTCACACAATGGCATACTTATTAGGGATTTAGTCCAGATATTAGTTGGGGATGTCGGCATTGTTTGGATTTTAATAGAATTCGGCTTCACCCCGGGCGGTTGGGTATACTTACACGTTTGTTGTTCGTCGTAGACTACATGCGGTACCTTGACGCATGTGTTTGGAATTGATTCGGAAAAGTTATTGCTTCGTTATTGGTCTTGATGTGTTGAATTTTGTTCATTTCTTGAAATGAACTTTAGCTTGATTGATTGGAAATCAATTTAGGTGAGGATTCTAAGGTAAATAAATAATTTAGATCCAAGGTCAAAGTTTGACGTATATTGCCAAATATTGTTTGGGTTTTGTTCGGGTCTTTTATCTACAAACTTTTAGGCGGGCATAGATGTGTGCTTATCCTGTATTATCCTACAATTATAATTAATATTTAGGTACTTTAAAAGCGCAGTAAAGAAACGACGTCGTAAAATCACTGTTGGATGGTTTAGAGACGTAAACAGGTAATAATTGAAGCGAATGGAAATTCCAAGAAGAGACTTATACCTGACTTTGAATGCAAATGTGATGAAAAAGAGAATTCATTATGTCACGATAAAATCACGTTGGTCAAGAAAACTGTTGTTGCACAATTTTTGGTTGAACGCAGAATCGTGCTAGAAAACCAAAGTTATGACAGAAACAAAAGTTGTAACGAAAGTTCTAAAATAAATAGCAAAAGTTTGATTGTAACATGATTTATAGCTGTGACAATAAATGCATTAAAAATATTTTATTGCTTTGGCTGTACTTTATATCTTTTTCCAAAGAAAAGAATATATGAGCAGTTGCTAACGTTTCCTTCCAGTCACTGTTTACTAACTGCGGATATTTATAGTTGGATGCACACCACAGAAAGGAAGCTGAATGATGCTTTCGGCTGTATGCCCCCCGTGTGTAGTGCTGGATCGATAGATGCCCCTCATCGCGCCCCTTATTGAAAATTATAACAATGGAACACCGCGCTCTCTCTGCGCCCTCTTAACACTCACTGATTTCGGCAACGCACTGTGGATACGTCAGAAAATAAAATATTAAATATGAACTTTAATAAACTCATATCCATTGCTAAACAACTCTGGAATACAGTCAAAGACTTGAGAAATTGTACATAGATGGAATAGCGTTTTAGTAGAAAGCAACAATCGTAATGGTTATTAAAATCTGATGTGGGTGCAGATAGGATCTTTACGATCACTTTCGTTCAGCTCTTTCGTTTCATTCCAAAACGAATTTGGCGAGATAATAAGGAAAACCAGCGAGGGTGTCTTAAAGAAACCTAAGTAAGTATGATCATGACGTCATGAGTTTATGATGAGCAAACTGTTTAGAACCCTGTCTGTATTTATATAAGGTATTAAAAAATTAACTCTAAGAATTTCGTGGGAGCATTGTACTCATCGTAACGAACAACTTTTTCTATGGGATGAATCCTGAAATCGCGAAAATAATATGAGCTGTTCCATACATTTTATTGTGTTACGCGTATGGAACAGCTCATATTTATTATCTATATAATGATTTATTTACATACACCTTATATTATAAGGTGTATGTAAATAAATATGAGCTGTTCCAATCAAATAAGCCTTGTTATAGGACCATTATCCAAGAGCAACGACTCTGAAAACGACATGTTTTTCGGCCGAATATGGTGAGCAGACAAGCTCGAAACAAAACAAACAGGAGAGAAATAGGCAAAAAGAAACAATTACAAGAAGCAACATGCAAAAATACACAACAGCCATATCCATATGCAGATGTATCGAATGAGGACGTGTTAATATATCGGTCGAATCAAGCTTGGAGGGCGGAGGTCGGGATGCAGGGATTATAATGAGGCGCAGCCCCACTAAGTATTTTCGACATGCGTCGCCGTCACCCGACAAACATTCGGAAGGCCGGGGGTTAACGAGTGCAGCGCGTCGAAAATTACACGCGCTACCGGCGTCCGGGCGTGCTTTAATGTCCACGTCATAGGTCATTCCGGGATGAGCGTAAAAAGTCTGTAGACGACTGTACGTTTGTAGTCTCTGAGTAAAATTTGGTATGTTTAGGGCCTTTTGGATATTCGAACTGAAAAGTGGTTCTTGTTGATTTTATTTCTTTGAATGTAGGAATGTGGGATGGCTTTACTCTTTTTTTTATATTATTATGTAGAGTTCGTATATCTCTGCAATTCATTTAGTATGTTATGCATTTTTCAATGAGCAAGTGCCTCTATTAGATGTATTGACTGTACTCCTGAAAGTGATGTTTTATGTTTTTTATTAAAATCCAGATCATTCTGGGAATAGTGAAATGAGAAAATGCATTTCGTGAACCGAATGAAGAGTTAAAACAAAACTAAATGAAGTAAAGCCCAGTAACACAATATTACGATTTTTATTGCTGTGCTTTTAGTCATTACGATTGGAAAAATATCATTGAATTTTTTTCGATTTTAATTAACCTAGGTAGGTTGCTTTTAAAAATACTGGAAATTTCAAATGATTTTGTACAGTTTAGTACATCGCAATGTATATCCTTCTAAAATAACTCAAACAAAAGACAAAAGCATTCGATAGAACAGTTGAAACAGACATTTTTTTCATTGATCTGTCCAACCATTTGTTAGGTACTGGAAGTTAACCAATACCACGACTCTGCATCCGAGGCACGCGCAACATTTTTTAGGACAAACATCGTCCCAGTTTCACTCCATTCGAAGAATTGACACATCCAGAGAGAACAGTGTTGGCAAAATACTGGAACTAATGGGTGTTATGGTGTCGCGTGGATGCCATAAAGGGCCCACAATGCGGCCGGCTTGAGATGTCATTAGCCAAAGAAATCTGCCATTGTATCCAAGTTACCGGGAACGTCAACCTTTGTCCAGTTTCCATATTGTCGCATTGTTTTTATTTTGTTCTTTGTATAATTGTTAGGAAGTTAAATGTAGTTAAGTCTATTGTGCGCTTTGTGTTTAAATTTCACGGAGCTACGTGTCGCCTTTTGGGTGTAGTTGCATGGATTCTGTCTCTAAATCGCTGTTTATTAGTGACGACGGGACCTGTCCCGGGTGATTGAGGTGTCCGTTTATTAGTCATCGCTGTTGGAGTGTATTACATCCTACGGTGCGATAATGTGTTCGTGTTAGTTGACTGTTTAAAAGTGAAGACTGGTTGGTGGCGGTGACGTAGTTAGATATCGATAATGATCGAGGTGTGACATTGAAGGAAGATGATTTTATATATATATTCATACTACATGTGATATTTTTTGGAAAATTGTGGTAGATTTATAAAAATACACATACTTACTGTTCATGTTTATATGATCACTGATCACCTGCCTTCACGATCATTTCAAAATTAACGAAATAAAATATAATAAAAATAAAATAAAGAAACAAAAACGTTAAGAAAATTCAAAATTCCAATCTTAAATCCCACAAAATATATCACGAAGAAACGAAAAGAATCACACAGTATCGTTATTGAAAAACATAAGAGCATATTTTGGCCTTGTCCGTAATGACGAAAAAACAATAGATATAAAAATGGGCCATGTTTTTACTACAACCTAAGCTTGGGACTGTGTTGCCAATTTAACAAAAGCAAACAATATAGGGTAACACCAGTGGCCGTCCAAAGACAATATTATTTATGACAACAGAAGCTGTTTGACAATAAAATTACGAGCAAAAAAACGCGACAAAACGCAAAATTGTGACGTTCGGAGTTTTGTCTGAGAATTAGGTAATTCACCATTTTTACGCTTAAGTTGGATGAAAGTAAAAAAGGGTGCGTGAATAAAAAAAACATTTGTAGCTTTGTTAGTGTTGATGATCATTGTGATTCCACAATAGGCATTGATGCAATTATTGCTAACTTAGATGTTGATTGATCGAGAAGTTTACTTGAACAACCATCTCTAGCTACATAATTATTTCTTTATCAATAACTCTCACTCAAAGAACTGTATTTTTTAAACCAAATAATGCTACTCCGGATTCTCAAGCCATCTTCAAATCTCTCCTTCTCTCTCTCAAAACTTTATAATCGATCCTCAACCCTGCTCCCGCCACAAAACGACAGACTCCATAAATCAGACTAAAACTAACGGAATCTTTCACTCATTACTCAAAACTGTATTTGTTTACTTTTACCATAACTGTTGTTAACGGGAAACATCGTATTTTGACGTCACTAGATCACATACCGTTAGTCATAAAAACCGTATAACGGTGTACTGAACATTGAACCATTTTGGAGCAACCCTTTGAATACATAATTACACAAGGAACCGTAACTCTATCAAGTCGGTTACACAAAGGGTAATGTTAGTTAGCCTTGAGAAGGAAAGTACAATGAACTTTCTCTGTGAAAGGGTTTTGTCACTTCCTTGTGAGCGTGACCAATGGCTGGACCATTGTTGGGTCCTGTTACTTCAAATTGTACCACAGTTACTGTATTTGGGAGTTTATTTGAAACTGATCGAATGGTCTTTCGGTTTGAAAGAAAGAAAGTTTGGAAAAAATAAATCATACTTAGATTTTTTTTAAACAATTTTTTTGTCACTGTCGTTGAGGTTTCTTTTCTAATATAACTAGAATCCAAATTCAAATGTATAGACGAGGAAATACGAATGTTTTAAAAAAGTTAATAAAACAAGTAGTATTAATATATTATAAAAACAATTTGCAAAAGTTAACTATGGAAAAAAACCTTTAAGCTGGTATCCAAAATTGCCTTCAGGCCCTGCACAACAAGTTGTACTTCATCTTTAAAAACCAAAAACAGCACTACTAAACTAATTCTGCTTACCTAAGTTCGTAATCACACCATTATGACGACACGGTTGGCGCAGCGGTTGATTCGGGTTCGATTCCCGCACGGAACAAATATTTGTACGACCTGCAAGTATTTGTTACGGGTCTGGGTGTTTTTATATCCATAATATGTATGTATTTACAAAAAAAAAGTATATAAGTAGTCTATCAGCCATCTCGTTACCATAACACAAGCATTAGGTTGCTTAGCTTGGGACTATATGGCGTTGTGTGAAATGTCCAAAGGTATTAATTATTATATTATTATGTTAATCTGACATCTCCATATGACACAACGATTAGCTAGGATTATCATCTGTCCGTACAGAGTCTTTCTGATGACATTACAACTGGTGAAGGAGCTATAGATTCACAAGTAGCCAATGAAGGAATAAAATTGTTCCTACGGTGTGGTAGAAAAATATTACTGAAGTGGTAATTTTTTTAAGAGATTCGACGCACAATGCTCACTTTTATCAATTTATCTCATTTGTTAATTGATCACAACACAATAACACAGAGATCACTAAATAAGTTTTTGAAAATATTGTTAAACTAGCTTCTGCCCGCGACTTCGTACGCGGACCCTATTGCTTATGCCAGCGACAACGGGGTCGCCATTTATGTTATTTTTTATCATTTTTCCCATTTAAATCTTTTATCACACTGAGCTTTAGTTTTATTTCATTCCAACAACCACCAAAACATACAGTCCATTTGTCATCGTTTTCATTTTGGTAACCGCATTATTATATTCCTCCTCTAGAGACCTAGAAGTCGATGCGTAGATACGCTTGGAACTCAAGCGTAATTCTCTTTCCGTGAACGTCTCTGACTCGCGAGACAATACATGATGTTCACGATCAGCGGTCAGTCGCGCATCATATTCTTCACTGGTCTCTAGAGACCTAATGAATACGCTGAGAACGCAGGCGTGCTTCGCGACCCGAAGAGGTTTCCACGGAGCGAGTTGCAGCCTAATGTTCTCGTACAACATCAAGTCTCTCCTGACGCTCTTCGGTAGATTCTTGGGATCTTATGATCCTCAATCTTTTAGCTCTCTTGGAACATTGGGAAAGATTTGACCTCTTTCTAGGCATGGTCATAGTTTTATTGTGAAGATACCTGATCAATAAAAATCTAAATTAAAATGACTGCTCCCCTGCGTTACCGGGTAAGCTACAGTGTCACGAAGATAAATGGAAAAGGAAATTAAACACTCAAACAACATAAGCCCGAAGGCATATTCATACGATAAAATAAAAAAATAAATAGGAGTTTTGGCCAGTAGAGTCAAATTTTCATTGATATACCATCGTCATCGAAAATCAGTCCTAAACTGTTACCGCCTTCACCGCGTGCAGGTACTCCCAGTTTATGTTATTTTATAATTACACAGTAAAATTAGTGATAGCTTTGATTTCCACATCAGATGTTTCTGATCTTCGATTTTTATAAGTCAACAGGAAATGCCCATCATATTGAACAACAAAGACGTCAAAGACGTCATTCCTATATGTGTTATGTTGTAGCTAGGCTCTTGGAGTTCCACAACAGGTGTTCCAGATCTTCGATTTTTATAAGTCAACAGAGAGTGCTCATCAGATTGAACAACTTGTGCTAAGACGTTATTCCTATATGTGTTATGGTGTAGCTAGGCTCTTGGAGTTTCACAACAGGTGTTCCAGATCTTCAATTTTTATACATCAACAGAGAGTGCTCATCAGGCTGAACAACTTTCGCTAAGACGTCATTCTTATATGTGTTATGGTGTAGCTAGGCTCTTGGAGTTCCACAACAGGTGTTCCAGATCTTCGATTTTTATAAGTCAACAGGAAATGCCCATCAGACCGAACAACTTTTGCTAAGACGTCATTCCTATATATGTTACAGTGTAGCTGGGCTCTTGGAGTTCCACATCAGGTGTTCCAGATCTTCAAATTTATTCTCTCAGCAGAAAATGCTAATCACGTGGAACAATTTTTGCTAGGGTATCATTTTTGTATCTCTTATAGTTTAGCTGGTCTGTTGCGGTTCTGCATCAGGTGTGAAAGTTTCCAAGATAAATTATAGCCTATATGTTACCCAGACTTAATACCTATACAACAAAAAAAAAAACATTCCATTCCGTCCAGTAGTTCCGAAGATTAGCGTGTACAAACAAACAGACAAACAGACATACAGACAAACAGACAAAAATTTTTTTTTGGATTCATGCTCTATTACTGTTTCTAAACCCCCCTCAATTATTTTTTTTTTAATATATTCAATGTACAGACACAGTTTTTTTACTGTTTTATTATATGTATATAGATAGATGTCGCGGTCCAGACGATCATTCAAACATATGTACGTACAACGTTTCAAAGCAAAATTTCTCCAAAGCTCATGCCAAGGAGCTTCCGTATTTTTCATGGGAATCAATCATTTCCACCTGTTCCTAGCGTTGCTATCTAATGCACCAGCTGTACAGTTTCTATCGGCAATAAGCACATTTATAGAGGCACGGACAAAAGCTTAAATAAAAGTCAGTTCACCCCGAAAACTGTGTTTTTGTACAGAATTTAATATTTTGTTTAAATATCGGATGTTATACCTACCTGTGTGTATACGGAGGTCTTGACTCCCATTATGGTAAATGATTTTATATTTATAAATGGGTTTTCACAAACACTTTTACACGTCAATTTTTTTTTTTTACTATTACTAGATACTATTTTTTATATATGGATGACGTCGGCGTTTCCTAACTGACTACTCTGAGAAGAAAGGCTCATACAAACTCCGAGGTCACAGTCTCCTTTAAAGTTCAGACATAATCTTGGTCAAATCATGTGAAGACCAACTAATATCAATGAACATGGGTTTGTAACGAGCATCAGCATCATGTACACGCATCTGAAGTCCTGTGTGACGTCGCGATTAGGCAGGATTACCACAGTGCGGCTGCACAGGCACTAGGCATATTACCTTGTTGACATTACGTATCGTGCAGGGTTTCCACAAAGAGGATTAGTAAAATGATATGAAATTAATATAGGAATCACTTTCACACGTCATATTAAAAAAACATAAGCTAAATGAAGTCAACAACTCCTATCTGACTAGCCTTGAGAAGAACTGGCGAAACTCAGAGGTCAAGACCTCTTTAAAGACCAGACAAAATCTTGGTTAGATCATGTGAAGACCATGTAGATCAGTAACAGATTTGCGTTGCGGTATTATAATGTTTCTATTCCTAGCAACGCATGGTGTCGCTAGGAAAACATGTGAACGAAAAGCTGCATGATTTGATTTAGCTAGAAAGTAAGTATAGTAGTAGAAAGAAAGTAATAAAGTAGCTATATAGGTAAGGGTATTGGGGAGAGAGAAAGGTCCTCCCGTCCCAGCCGCCGCGGGAGACGCTCCGGGCGTCGGGAGCCACGTGACGACTCCCGGCCACCGTAGGCGTGGGCCTGCGGGCGGTGAGTAATGGATGACTCACCATCCGATCAGCACCAGACCCGTGCCGTACGGCGCGTATATGTTCCACGCGCGCCTCAAAGAGATGTCAGCATATGAAGGGGCCCCTCAGGGCCAAGCCTGCCGGGTAAGCGGGATTGTCCGAAAGGGTTACCGCTACCCCGGAACATAAAGGGCTACGGAAGGAACATGGATGGGTTTTAGTCAGTAAGAGTCTGACACTCCCTTCCGCTCCACCCAGAGCGGGAGCAGTCATTGGATGATTTCCCAGCCTTAAAAAAAAAGGGTATTGAATAAATAAAAAAATATCTTATGTTAAGGACATAATTTCTTTGCACAAAACAATTGGTGTATTTTCGATGTAGTTGCTTGCACAATGTACCTACAATTCGTTAATCTTAAATATTATTTTAAAATTAGACGCGATAATTAACGTCGAACGTTAATTTCGTTCCTGAGATAAAATGCTGTTATACCCTCCAATACCGTGAAATAACCTGCACAAAGTTATTAATTAGATCATTTTCTCCAAGCCTACTCCAAATCTTAATCACAGACCTCTTAATAAAAATTACCAGACAGATAATGCTAAGACTTAGCCGGAACAAGGGGGAGCCATGTCTCAGCTCCTAACAACAGATTGACTTGCGTTAAACGCGTAAGCTGTTGAGTAAGACAAAGTCGCGCTTAATCCGCACCGTCTATGCAACATCTCAGCTATTTGGGGAAGGATTTGGATAGATTAAAGGCCCCCATTCACCGTGCGACTGGATTCTTTTTGTAGCCGTAATCTTGTTGTGAACTGGCTTAGAAATAAATGTGTCATGCAATGTAATGACTTGTTAATGATCTTGTTTTGTTTTTATGATGTTTTTTTGTTTTGTTTTGGGATTATTTAATTGTTTTTTAATCTTTTAATATGGACTATCTTACATATCAGTGATAACATGAATTACACTTAAATAAATCACTTTCTCTTTTAATATGAAAGACGTGTCTCAAATACTATGTATACTATGATCTTTGCTTTGATTTAATTGAAGTTAATGTAAATACAGAATTAAAGATATGGCTGACAGTGGTCATTATCTCATGGTTACCTACATACAATTGGATAATGTTTTGAAAGTCCTATATTCGTCGCTAATTAAGTTAATTAAGAGTAATGACGAATTTAAATTAACTTTGATCGGATATGTCGACAATGGAAAGCGTATCTGCTTACATGTGGTTTTTAAACAGGTACAATGGGCAATGGTAGGTAGCCTAACCAGAAATTTAATCAGCGATGCGGCTCCGTCTAGCCCAGGGTCGAAGCATTATGCTGAGCGATGGCGTGACGCATATTTCCCCACAACTTATTTTTTTGTTGCTAGTTTTTTTTTGCTGCGTCATGATGGCCGCAAATAAAAGTATTTTCTTTCTAATGGTACGACTGTTTGCCTCCAAAAATTTCTGTTCAAAGTGAAATTGAGATCTCACAACTTTGCCGTGTGCGACGATATGCAGAAAAAGTGGTTGTTGGTAGCTGTATGCTCTATTGCTATAGCTCTTTTACCTACTTTTTTTTGAGTGTGGGAAATCATCAAATGACTTCTCCTGCTCTGCGTCGAGCGGAAGGGAGTGTCAGACTCTTACTGACTAAAAACCTATCTATGTTCCTTCCTCAGCCCTTTATGTACCGGGGTAGCGATAACCCTTTCGGACAAACCCGCTTTCTTTTACCTTCTGTACAATACATTCACAAAAAAATGTACCAACGTACCCGTTAGCTAAGCTCGATACGGTTAACCGTTTCATAAACCTGTCACAGATTCCGTATCGATCTGCCGCCTGGTCACGGTATGAGTGTTAATTCATATATAGCTCGTTAATTTTTCTTAACGCCCTCCCTGAGCCTCGTACCCACGTACTAATGAATTTCAATTTGTACGCCGCGGACGTGTGCGGAAAAAATCGTTGCAGTTGAGTATTAGGTGGTTTTTTTTTTAATTTTTGCCCGGGCGCCGACTGTTTTCGCTCACTAGGTGTTTATTTGACTAATTCGTTCGCTAGCTTCATTCGTTGCTCTTTTGCGCTCTGTTTGATGTTGTGTTTTGTTTTGGGGCGAAATGTGTGTTTCGTTTTGGACATGGAAAATTACGTGGTTCACTAGTCATTGTGTATTTCGAGAAAATGTTTTGTACCCCTGTAATAAAAGGAATGAAATTAATGGAGTTATTACATGAATGTCTACCTACCTAGTAATTACTACCTTTGTAGACGTAATAGAGACAATAATGTCAACGTTAATGTAATTATGTATGTATCATTAATACACAAAAAATCTTATCTATTTAACCATTTATGTACATAAATAAAAACAGACAAAAAGAAAGGAACAGAAAATACGTACAAAGGTGATGATTATTTCTAAAGAAATTTAGATAAAAGTGATGTAGACATCGTGTGTCAGATTGAAAGAGAAAAACAGTACATAAATAAAAAGAAATAATTTACTAATTTAAATATAAACATAAACTAAGAGAATATACATACTTAGATACATACATCAATCAATCAATCTTCATAAACTCAAAAAGAAAAAGATATACCCAACCTTTTATTCACCTAAAAATTGTTTTCACACTACTTGCGTGTTTGCAAATAAAATTGAATTCTATTGCCACAAACGCGACGAACCGCGAGGAACCGCGAAGAACCGAGAAGAACGTGAAGAACTCATTCATATTCGGGTACACACCTGTTACTAAATTGAATAATGGACGGTGAAAGGAAAGTTATCATAACGCGAGTGGTAAGAAGTGGTAGCGTAGGGCTGCGACTCAGTTTTCAAGATGGCAGTCTGGCATAAAGACATTATTCTTATTACTACGTGATAAAAAAGCTAAAGAAATTAAAACTTCATGAATGGTTCAATTCAAATTAAGATAAGATCTGCGCGTGAGTTTTATTGTTTACTTTTACTGTTTTAACAATCATGTGGGCTCCGATACCTGAAAGAAGAGAGCTAGGTATGTGACAATGGCTTTCTAGCGTTTCGAATTTTTACAGCACTTTTCAAGGAAGTGGTGAACAGTGGGCGTTTTTAGGGGGCTTCATAAATTGCTAATTCTCAGCCTAATTTGAATAAATGACTATTGTTTTTTTTTTATTGACATCAGACATAAACGTTTTTCGGTAGCGCATGTCTTTAACATACATTTTTGAATTTCGAATTCTCATCATCGTTACCGCTAATAGAACTGACTCTCAATTCACTGTATTAATTTGTCTTCTATACTGGTTTTGTAAATAAAATTCAAACTGTATAATAGGTAAGGGTAAGTACCCCTTATAGTGTAACACTTTCAATCACAATCCAACAGTTTTGAAGGACATTGCTAGTCCATTGCTTCATATGTTTGAGAAATTCGTCTACTCAACAGCGTAAACCACGTAATGAATGTGAATGAACTGTCAAAAATGACGTTTTGATGAATTGACATTTTATGTATTTTACCCAATGACTATGCTGAGCTACAATAATTGGAGGTGGCTGAATAGTTAACTATATCGCTTGAAGATAGTCTTAGTATGGCGTGTGGGGTTGACATCCTGCCCGCTTATCAACCGTAGCGGTCGCCGGCGCCACACGCAAGAATTTTCCACATACAGCGCGATGAATTGGTAAGTTAGATTACATTCTTAGTTGTCATAAAAGTAGATACGTAGCATCTGCGTGGTTGATTTAACAAGTAGTGACTGTTTCTTTTATTGTGATGTCTGAAATAATAGTAACAATAAGTAACATAATAATAAATAATAATGAATCGAGGTCAATCAATATTGCGGTGGATAAGTATTTATATAAAGAAGGATGCACATTTTGGTCCCATTCTTCAACCCTATATTTAATACATCGTTGGATAGGTATTTTTGAGTTGAACAAAATTTACTATGGCGCCAAGCTTTAAATCTTAGTCAGTTCTGAGTTATGCTTCATTAAACAGTTTTGTTCGGCTTAAAAATACCTAAACAACAATGTATTTACACGTACCCGAGATCACACAAATTCTAGCATTGTCTTTTTAGGTAATTAACAAGTTCATCGAATAAATATAGATCACGTGCTCACTTTTTATGAAGCAAATTTTACTGTGAAAAATGCGACGCAATAAATAGTCTAGGAGAAAGCCGTGTGTCCCACTGACTCTATTAAATATTCCAAGAAAGTAGCGTAAAGCGCTAAGTGTTTACAAAAACATGGGCCGTACATTAAAAAGCAATGTTACAGATCTAATTTTTTTTCATTAAAAAATAATGACACTGTTACACAATAATAATTTCTAACTGCATTTCTTTACTGCGAACGACTATTGTCTAAGTACCGTTTCGACTTTTTTGCAACAATTTCTTCCAGTGCCCCGTTTAAGTTGCATACTTTTAACATATTTATAACTAAAGCTGTTATAAAAAAATGCATTACTTTAAAGCAGTTTTGGGCTCTACTTTTTACCGATTTGGACCAATTGCTTTGGGACTTTTACCTAAGTAAATAAAGATATTTTTATATGGCACAGTAAAATTTTTGCATTAAAAAGGTTCACCGTTAGTCGAGCGCAAACACGTTGGATTTTATTTAAACTTGTTTTAAAAGTAAATTAAGGTTATAGCCCAATTACCGCAGTAGGTTGGGATAAATGTTACGGTATAATTTGGTATAAGTTCTGTATTTTTAATAAGTTTAATGTCGGAACTTAAAATGGCATTTAATACAAGTATTCATGGAATCGAAATGAACTTTATTAAATTATGAATAAATTCCTCTTTTAAAATATGAAAATGTAACTTTACATTTTTTTCTGGATAATATTTACTTATGTATCAGGTAGTTAGTGTGATAATTGAACTTGATACGGAACTAAATCTACCATTAATGCTCGGGTGTTTTAGTAGTGGTAGTTTTTATACTTATACCTACTTATTAGATATTTTATCAGTTATATTTTGTAATAGAAAAACTATTGTTCGCGGGCATGCAATGACCGCGGTATTGTCACATGTGTTAATTAAATATTAATTTAAACCATATTGGAATGTATTTATTTAAAAAAGAAACAAACTATTTTTTTTTGTTTTTTATAAATATGTTAATGTTGTCTCCTCTTTTTATTAATTTAGGTAATTTGTGTAATTTATAGACATTATACATGGAATTGTAGAACGTATTTTTATCCGGCCATCCACTACATCCACTACCCAAACCCGACACAAGAACATTCAAAACTTACAACATTCTAACCCTCAAACGCGACACGAACTCCGAAACGGCCCGACCCTCTTTCCTCAATCGTAAATCATAACAAACATCTTGCTAACCCTTCGACCGCCTTGCTAACCCGCCGGCCAGTTCGCCGGCACCCAAGTGCTGTTAATTGGCAACCGGTTGGGGAAATTGGTCCGCTGTACTTGCTTCCGTGAGTTAATGACTAGCCGCCCAGTAGATGGACGCTGAAACCCATTTAGGCGTGTGCAATTTGCGTATGTGCAGCGGGTTAGACGGGCGGGATTTGGTGACGCGGTAGTTATAAGGTTATGAGCTGTGGCTCTAAGGCCGTTGAATCGAGGTTTATGTATGAATCGAGTGTTAAGATTTTAATGGTAGTTTGGTTGTTATATTAGAGGGGAGGTCGGTTTATGTGGCGGAAGAGTCATTTATTTCAGCGATATTTGTTTTGATTTCATGTAAGAAGCGGCTCTTGCGTCTTTTTTTTATGAAGGTGGGAAATCATCAGACTCTTATAGACCACTATGTGTGGAGCGGAAGGGTGTGTCAGGCTCTTACTGACTAAAATCCATCCATGTTCCTTTCTTAGCCCTTTATGTTCCGGGGCAGCGGTAACCCTTTCGGACAATCCCGCTTACCTACCCGGCAGGCTTGGGATTGTGAATTTAACAATGTACCTATTCAAATAATTACATAATGTGAAAAAAAAAAAATCTAATAACCTGTTTGATACGAGAGCGGAGACAGTTGTAATGTGGAAGTTCGTCTACGAGACTGCTACGCGCGTAGATGTCGTAGCAAGGTCTTTCGTAGCATCGCACTACGCAACCTCTACGAAAGGCTATAACGACCTACAATCTTATAAATTACTTAACTTAATATTATCAATATTTTTGATGAAATACACTTAAATCTTAATACCTATTTCTTTTTCTGAGAACAACATTTCTCTCGCAACTTTATTGCCTTAAAAATAAAAATAAAGTGTACCTAAGAAAGTGCCTAATAAAAATAATTGTTTTAAAAAGAAAATTATTGTATCACCACAAAGGTAAGGTTTCATACAAAACCAGTAGCGTTTGTGAGGCTAGGGGAATATTTTTACAACATTGTTTAGTTACGGGTATTATACAAACAATATTTTGGGTCATTTTATGATTTTTTATTACGTTTGCCCTTTTATCTTTGCCGGCTGTCGGCTTGTTATTTGCCGACTTTCTTCAAACATTGCTTTTGGTTATAGGAGTATAGTGTTTTGTTTATTAGAAGGTTATAAACCCGCAGATGTGGTGTTTTTAGGTAGGTTATCAGGCTACTCTTAGGTCTGAATTTAGCTTTATTTCATTTTAAAGTTTAATCAGATAGTGTACCTCCCTGAGGTAGGTCGTGAGTTCAAACCCAGGCAGGAAGCTTTTCAGAGCGTTTTTCCGAAAGGGTTACCGCTACCCCGGAACATAAAGGGCTAAGAAAGGAACATGGATGGGTTTTAGACAGTACGAGTCTGACACTCCTTTCCGCGCCACATAGAGCGGGAAAAATCATTGCATGATTTCACACCGTCAAAAAAAAAGGGAAGACCTTTACTTTTTGTGTTTAATTTCATCACCACTGCTCTCAAACGGTGAAGGTTAACTTAGTAGTAGTAATCGAAGACATCTATTGTGACATCCGCCAACCCGGCAGCAGTGGGAACATTGTAGGCTTATAATGCTAATGCTATACTTCTCTGATGTAACCTTAAAAAAATGGAAGGTTAGGTTCGTACCCACTTATGTTTTCTGTATTATTACTTTAGTTAGTGGAGTGGTTTTTTTTCGTGTGGCTAGAGACTAACCTGGTGTCAGAGTTTTTATGCTGCCCATTGGCCTCTTAGCTTCACATGCTGTTGAGAAATATCTCGCAGACATGCTGGTTTCTTCACGATGTTTTCCTTCTCCGATTTTCAAGCAAGTGATAATTATACAATACGCACATGAATATGTAAAATCAGAGGTGTGTGCTCTGGGTTCGAACTTGAGACATATGACTTGACAGTCCGACAGACACATCACTAGGCTATCACTGATGCAGTGGAGTGGTAATTACCTGCATCATTGGAAAACCGTACTTATCCTCCTAGATATTAAGTATTAGAATCCCATGACTGCGATGCGCAAAAGAGTAGATAGTATAAATAAAATCGTGTGTAGCACGTGTAGTGTTATAAAACTGTTTTCATCGTCACGTTTAACATAGATAATACTGCCAAAGTGCTTAAAAAAAGGTTTACAATTACGGTTGGAATTTGAGCGGGAATGTTGCTTGTATATGCTGTATTTCACGCAACAAATGCAATTGCAACAAAGTTAATGAAATGATTATTTCATTGCTAATTATCAAGAACTGATAAATAATGAACTTTGTTGCACCTGTATGATGTTATTATATGTGAACGCATCCAAAGCTGCGATTGGTTAATAGGTGACACTACCGACTTATCTATATCTGTTGCATTATTATACAGCATTTTTTGTCATTATCAGCAATCGAGAAACAACAACAAAATATATGTTTTGATAATTGGTGCTAAAACTATAACTTGTAAAGAGTAGCCAATAGTTGGCGCTTCAGAGCTCAGTACCTAGGTATTGCAACATGGAAGTGTGCATCATTCGAATAGTACCTTCATCAGCATCTTCAAATTTCATTCGACAAAATATTACGTAGATAATTTAAATGGAATATTGGAAATTTTATGCGTGTAAACAAGTTGTAGGTAAGTAGGTATTATCGGGCTTGTTTTAATTTTAACAATGTTTCAAAAAAAGAACTTGGAAATTTCCCACAACTTAGATACGTACATACTTGGAAAAGGAGGCTAACGAATCTCTTTTGTTTTACAACCAATTGACACTGGCACAAAACGAAACAATTGTCCTGGAAAAGGTATGATACTTCTGTGCTAATCTAAGGGGATTTGACCAATGAAACTGAACGCGATTAGCACATATAAATAGAAAGAAGAAAAAGAAATGTCATGGAATATTATAAGATTCTGTATCTAAACTACGTTCAAGAGAATGGTGTTTAGATATGCTGATCGCGTCCAGTTTCTTTGGTGAAATTGTCATTAAATATCTGAAAAATGTTCACGGAATAAAAATAATAATATTCAATTAACTCTCTAGAACCCGAGGAAAAGCATCATACATGCGAAATGTTCCCATCAATTTATTTTACCGATTCATTAGCCGATCGAAGTGTTTCGCCGAGATTTATTTTTTTCCCCATTTCGGACGGAAGGAGAGGAATAAATATTAATAATAAAGGAGGGTTTGCCTTCAAAATTACGCAGAGGAGGCAAGGCGTGTTGACGACTCCTAATTTGACGTAATTTGCATAGATTATGCCGGTTCGTTGAGTGCCAATCTTTTTAAGTGGCTTCTTCTACTCATTTTGTGTTCCTGCCGCGGCCCAATAAGGAATTTATTATATCCAAGTGCTTTCTTTGCGAATATTTTATGTGTTTCAAGAGGTAATCTCTCGGCCCCAGCTTGTTTTTTTAAAAACAACACATTATTTTTTGTATTTAAATATATTAGGTACATTTACAAAGATTTCTCCTGGTCTATGCTGTTTATGAGACGTTTGTAAACTACGCTACTTACAATCTTGAGTAACGTGTTCTGTATGGCAAAATGAACAAGTTATTGACTTTTAAATGAACTCTCAAAGTGTCACTCAAATTCCTCACATCAACTTTAATTGCCCCACACCGCGTAAACGCGCGGATCGGACACCGCGCCGCTTCGCCTCGCTGCGGCCGCTGCCTTCACATTCCGAACGCAAATATCACCTAATCCAACCCTGGCCCCACACTGTAAGCCAACATTATCTCATGTTATTTTTCGATATTACCCCGTTATAGCGGCCGGGGGCGCGTAAATCAAATTTATAGCCTTTTTATACAGGCATTAAAATTTTATCAGCGAGATTTCTTTCTGAATTGTCCAGTATGGCTCTGTCGCCCTTTTTGACTTTCGAGTGGAATGACGAGGGATTTGTCTGTTATATTTTAGCGATTTTTGCGAAGTTTAATCTAAACGAAAGAATTGTTTGGATGGAATGGACGTTAAAATGTATTGACTAGTGACTTAGGTTTTTTATTCGTGAAATTATGAACACTTCTAAATGATGGGATTATTTGTGCAATTTGTAGATGATGGAAACCAAATTAGTACTTTCTGTTTCCAAACAGTTAAACAGGCTTTTCCTTTGAAGCACTCCCAAAAAATGCTCAACATATAAAAAACATGTTAATGGGTGCTAAGTGATATCCATACGGTACGGTACGGTACGGTACGATATATCCATCGACATTTAGGATACCTCCATTTAGAATTTTTACCGGGTCGAGCCCGCGGCGATCTTCCGCTGAGCGGGTCGAACGGGTTGAAACGGGTTGAAACAATAAAAGCAGGTGCGATTGGTGCGATGTCGATCTTATCGATATGTGCTGTCGCGCGCTCGCCGGCGGCGGCGGCGGGTTAAGCCGCGGTTCCTGCATTGCGACACGGTGGAATTAAAACGTTTTTATTTTTACGTTACGTAGGCACTGTTTCGCTTTTATCCTTAAGGGTAAGTAGATTCGACAGTTGCTGGGCTGAATGCAATGAGAGCCTAGTGGCCGCGATTTAAGGCATTTGTTGAGTAATATTCTGTTGATTGTGTCGGATTCTATCGGGCTATGAGAGTGAGAGAAGAGAGACTACACCTGTATCTGCGAACACACTTCATCATGATTGGCCAAGAATTTTCACGACGATATTAGGGTCAGCTTCCAGTCTAACGGTTGCATTGAATACCAGGATTTTACATGGACCCACTGCCTGTCTGACCTTCACAAACCAGTTACTGGGTAGCACGATACCAATAATCGGTAAGACTGCAGGTTGTCAGACCTTCGGGCCTCTGACGACACGTAAAAACTGTCAAAGAACTACGCCATAACGTGCGTGATACGGCACGGAGAGGTCTTGGTATGTATAGATGGTCACCTATCCATGGACCAACCGCGGCAAGCGTAGCTTAACCTAATTGATCCACCAGTCTGACACACTCGTGCACTATAATATCTTCCGAGCCGAATGATTGAACGATTTGTCGCCATGGACGGAATTTGCTGTGGAGGACTATTGCTATTATTATTACTACACCCAACGGCCCTCAAAAAGAAGTTGTCAAAAACGTCTTCGACTTTTCTTTGAATGGCGTTTGTTCGGTAAATTTATCAAGGAACCGACGAACAAATACCTACTAGTGTAAACTCCAACTGACGGTAAAGCAACTGGATGAAAAATCCGTCACCAGCATTCCTTCACAAGACCCAACAGTAACACACACAAATTCTACGCCATAAACAGAGCTCTCAAAATAAGGAAAATAAAGAGAAAAGCAGATACAAACTCACACGTCGGTGCAGCACACGATATAAAAAATATAAAGTTGAACACTAAGCAAATTGGAGTTTTGTTTTAGTCTACCTTACAAAGGATGTCATGTCGGAGTCAATAAAACAAAATTAAAAAGTATAACAGAGCTAAAGGCACTCATCGGGCTCTTCGTTCATTTTCCTCTGATATGCCTTTCTACAAACACATGCGAAGGTATTAAATAGACCACCACACACACATGGAAATACCTCATACTGTAATCACTTGAGCATTGAAAACATACGTCCATTGGCTCAAACAAAATTTCAAATTCAGAATATATTCACTGACGCGGCTGTCTGGCCACAAGTTTTTAATACGGCCAAATAGGATGGGCGTACACTGTATGGAAAATGGTTGCACCAAAAAGTAAGTCATAACGAGTTCGCGAATCAAAGGTTTATGTAATGAGGTGCTTCTACTCAATATGCATGCGACAAAGGTGGATATGAATTTTGTTTTATTTTGTTACTGTTTATGTAGTAGGTTATTAGTTTGACGACACGGTTGGCGCAGCGGTTGAGCGATTGACTGCTGCGCAGCATGTTGCGGGTTCGATTCCCGCACGGAACAAATATTTGTACGATCTGCAAGTATTTGTTACGTATCTGGGTGTTTTTCTATCTATAATATGTATGTATTTACAAAAAAAAAATATATATAAGTAGTTTATCATCCATCTCGTTACCATAACACAAGCATTAGGTTGCTGAACTTGGGACTACTTATATGGCGTTGTGTGAAATGTCCAAGGATATTATGTCATGTACGCTTTTGTGTGTAGGTGTCAAAAATGAAGACTAACAACATCACTGTCCTTGAATATGAATACCATATTAAGATTTTTAGATAAGTACTGCTTTTATGATATAAATGTAGGTACAAAAAATAACTTCAAATATAAAACCTGACTGCTGAAAAATCACGCTCTTTGTCGTAGTTGCGTAAAAAGTATTATAAATTTGAAATAGAATCGGAAGATCACAATTAAGCATTTACCCATAAAATATTGAAGAAAAATATTAAAGTTCTTATAAAATATTAGGTGTCGTCCCCATCAGAAAATAAAAATATTTAAGTGAAAATATAGGTACGTAACTACTTAGGTAAAAATTGTATTGTAATTGAGAAAGACAATGAGCCAAGCGTGGAATATCCAATAGTCAGAACAATTTTTATATAATACTAGCTTTTGCCGCAACTTTGTCCGCATTGAGTTCGGTCATAAATATATATATATATATTTTATATTAAAAAAAAGATACATTTTTTTATATCGGAATATTTTTTGAATTATTCTTTTTCTATCTGTCGGTATGGCACCTTTTCACGCCTCCTAATATTATTATTAGGAGATATTTTCGAAACAAAAAGTAGCCTGTGTCCTTCCCCGGGATGGATCTATCTCTCTGCCCAATTTTATCGAAATCCGTTCAGTAGTTTAGGCGTGTAAAGGTAACATACAGAGACAGACAGAGTTACTTACGAATCTATTACACACATCAAAAGTGTCTAGGGATCAACATATATTTTTGCAATAACTTTTCTCTTGATTGATATTAATTTAAATTTTCTTTAAGGATTCATCAAATAAAGTGTTTTCGTTTGTCACAGTAACGATAAACCAAGTCACCTTTGCATTAATAAAGAAATTTGCCATTTTCCTAATAAAGGGATTTTTGACATTTGAACCACTAACATTAAAGTTCGAAAAAAAGACTGAAATAACATATTTCTTTAAAATTTTATTGGGTAACTTAAACAATTAATAATCCGTGTTTCTACCGCGAACACTAACAACACAAGAACATCGGTTTGGCATACTCAAAATGAGTTCATCCAAATCACGCTGTGGAATGGCCGCCCATGTTCGTTGCAACAACAAAAAAAGGTCTTCTTGCAACTGGATACCCTCCATATTCGGCAGAGCTCTTCTCTGTAGCATATCCCATGCATGCTCAATCGGGTTCAAGTCTGGCGACTGAGCAGGCCAGGGCAGGACATTGATGTTAGCTGCGGCGAGAGTCTGTCTTACAACTCTTGCGGTGTGCGGTCGTGCATTATCATGCATTAACTGAAATAAGGGACCGATTTGCACTTGTAGAGGAACGATGACGTCAGATACAATTCCCGAAGACCGCTACGGGTACCACCTATAGCAATGCACAATCGTAGGATTCGATATCAATGGGCTCTTGAACACAGAAATTGGGCAGAAGAACAATGGCGTTTCGTGTGCTTTTCTGATGAGTCTCGTTTTGGTATGAGACCGGATACAAGACGTATACGACACTGGAGAACCCCTGGACGCCAACAGCGATTAAAATCCTGCCAGGAAGTCCATCCTTATAGTGGTGGAACCATCATGGTATGGGCGGGTATTTGGATCGGCGGAAGAACTGAGTTGATTTGGATCAGAGGCAACCTCAACGCTCAAATTTATGCTGAGACGATTGTATCTGACGTCATCGTTCCTCTACAAGTGCAAATCGGTCCCTTATTTCAGTTAATGCATGATAATGCACGACCGCACACCGCAAGAGTTGTAAGACAGACTCTCGCCGCAGCTAACATCAATGTCCTGCCCTGGCCTGCTCAGTCGCCAGACTTGAACCCGATTGAGCATGCATGGGATATGCTACAGAGAAGAGCTCTGCCGAATATGGAGGGTATCCAGTTGCAAGAAGACCTTTTTTTGTTGTTGCAACGAACATGGGCGGCCATTCCACAGCGTGATTTGGATGAACTCATTTTGAGTATGCCAAACCGATGTTCTTGTGTTGTTAGTGTTCGCGGTAGAAACACGGATTATTAATTGTTTAAGTTACCCAATAAAATTTTAAAGAAAACTGTTATTTCAGTCTTTTTTTCGAACTTTAATGTTAGTGGTTCAAATGTCAAAAATCCCTTTATTAGGAAAATGGCAAATTTCTTTATTAATGCAAAGGTGACTTGGTTTATCGTTACTGTGACAAACGAAAACACTTTATTTGATGAATCCTTAAAGAAAATTTAAATTAATATCAATCAAGAGAAAAGTTATTGCAAAAATATATGTTGATCCCTAGACACTTTTGATGTGTGTATATTATGAGATATTTTAAGACAAAAAGTAGCCTATATCCTTGCCCGGGATGCAATCTATCTCACTACCAGAGTCTTTACACTGTACGATTTTGTGTGCTTGCTCCTCTGCATCGCTGAAACCCGTAGTCAAGTCCGAGAAATTAGATAAGTATGTCTATTTAATAAACATATTCAATTAAGTTAATAATAAACTTAACCTCTTAAATCAGTATTATTTAGAGATGAGACGGAACGCATCACCTATAGTTCTATCCCTTTCCCACGCCCACGGTGAAATAATATTAAAACAATACTGCAATAAGAGGTGTTGGTTTAAGTCCTGGTCTAGTGCTCGCATATACTACCGTAGAGCTTGAGTTCTTGCGTTCGATTCCCCGGTTAGGCAGTTATTGTACTTTTCCTTTCGGAATTCACCAGACTGCAGTCTAGATTTGTGCCCAGGTGACGGCAATAGGCTTGCACCCACTCATATGGGAGTTAAACATAACTGGGAAAATGTGGATATATTAATAGGCCTCTGTACCAGCTCATCAAGTTACCACTATCTGTCAAATTTCTTTGATAGTATTTCAACTTTATTGCAAAGACATAAGGTTAATTTTTAATTGAGAAAATTTGACAGTTAGGGACAGCTTGATGTGCTGGCGTCTGTACACCTCTGCCTTACCCGTCTAGGAATATAGGCTTGATGATTGGATGTCTTAATAGCCCAAAGATTTAGAAACGTACGTACCTTTTTTGTTTTGTTCTTGTCTGGGGCGAATTTTTCATCTTGTCCATCTGTCACTATGTTCTAAACCGCACTGCCACTTATAAATACCTAATTTCTGATAATCTTAAACACACTTCTCTAGCACTATCACTTTTTAACCTTTTGAACGCCATTGTTACATATTCGTGGCAAGTAATCTTGGGTCACCAAGATACAGGCTGTGCCTAGTTTGGGACCCGCCGCTAAATCTGTCTATGTTTTCTGTTGGTCAGAACTTCATGCTATGGTACTTCTACTTTTGTGAACTATGTGTAAGTTTTTAATAAATAAATAAAAAAATCTCACGCCAACGACACAAATATGTGACAATGGCAACAATACGAAATAAACAATTAAATCATTACTTTTGTGAGGGTTTATATAGATATCATAAAAATTTAAGCTCTCGTATGCAAAGAGTAATATAATACGACGGAATGCTCGTATGTATTTAATGACATGAAAAAAATTAAAAAACGACATGGATATTGGGAAGTTCATGATAACAAGAAGAAATAAATTTGTATTCGCGTGCAATTTTGCTCTGACGTTCAAAAGGTTACACTCAAAATCTTACACACTATCACCGATGACAGCCGGTCTATTCTTTAAACTCAAAATCTTACACACTATCACCGATGACAGCCGGTCTATTCTTTAAACTCAAAATCTTACACACTATCACCGATGACAGCCGGTCTATTCTTTAAACTCAAAATCTTACACACTATCACCGATGACAGCCGGTCTATTCTTTAAACTCAAAATCTTACACACTATCACCGATGACAGCCGGTCTATTCTTTAAACTCAAAATCTTACACACTATCACCGATGACAGCCGGTCTATTCTTTAAACTCAAAATCTTACACACTATCACCGATGACAGCCGGTCTATTCTTTAAACTCAAAATCTTACACACTATCACCGATGACAGCCGGTCTATTCTTTAAACTCAAAATCTTACACACTATCACCGATGACAGCCGGTCTATTCTTTAAACTCAAAATCTTACACACTATCACCGATGACAGCCGGTCTATTCTTTAAACTCAAAATCTTACACACTATCACCGATGACAGCCGGTCTATTCTTTAAACTCAAAATCTTACACACTATCACCGATGACAGCCGGTCTATTCTTTAAACTCAAAATCTTACACACTATCACCGATGACAGCCGGTCTATTCTTTAAACTCAAAATCTTACACACTATCACCGATGACAGCCGGTCTATTCTTTAAACTCAAAATCTTACACACTATCACCGATGACAGCCGGTCTATTCTTTAAACTCAAAATCTTACACACTATCACCGATGACAGCCGGTCTATTCTTTAAACTCAAAATCTTACACACTATCACCGATGACAGCCGGTCTATTCTTTAAACTCAAAATCTTACACACTATCACCGATGACAGCCGGTCTATTCTTTAAACTCAAAATCTTACACACTATCACCGATGACAGCCGGTCTATTCTTTAAACTCAAAATCTTACACACTATCACCGATGACAGCCGGTCTATTCTTTAAACTCAAAATCTTACACACTATCACCGATGACAGCCGGTCTATTCTTTAAACTCAAAATCTTACACACTATCACCGATGACAGCCGGTCTATTCTTTAAACTCAAAATCTTACACACTATCACCGATGACAGCCGGTCTATTCTTTAAAAAACGCATCGTGATAATTGACTATTTGAATCGGTCAAAAATAAAATATGAAATCACATAGATAAAAGACCGCTCGTCTTAACAATTTCCATCACCATACAGAAATTAAATACTATGCGAAGTTACAATTGTAGAATTGCATTTAATACTAATAAGTATTCCATTTGACTCAAAAAATCTGTGACGTCACATTGTTATATTTCTTAGAAATCACGAACAAATCACGCGTTTTGACAGTTCATAAAAAGTAACGTTATTGACTACCCTTTCAAATACCCAATTGAGATAAAGTGAGTTTGAAGTGAGCTGTCATTCCACCTGACGCTAGGGATTACCACAACTGACAGCTCGTTTCGAGTTCACTTCACCTGTGTATTCACGGTGAGATTTTCACAGTATAGCACTACTACATATTTATTCAATAGATTTTTACCATGAGACTCAACTTTTACCGATCATTTACCTTAGTTATGACTTAAAAACATAGGTAGTCATGGGGACTACTAACATGAATACTTACTTTGTGAAGTATTTAAATAATTCATATGAATGTGAGAATTATTGTGGGTATTTTGTTTTTTCTCCCTCTCAAAAACGACGACCTCATCTAGGCATTTTTTTTGAGGGTGGGATATCATCAAAAGACTGCTCCCGCTCTGGGTGGAGCGGCAGGGAGTGTCAGACTCTTACTGACTAAAACCCATCCATGTTCCTTTCCTTCTTTAGCTCTTTATGTGGGGTAGCGGTAACCCTTTCGGACAATCCCGTTTAAGCCTCACCTAGGCAGTTTTAAAAATATAACTGACGTGTATAAGTGTTTGCATAAAAATATTTACTAGAAATAAATCATTTATCATTTAACAGTAGTCATGACTTAAAATTACGAAATTCGCAACACAGTTGCTGTTGTTGTGTACATACATATCGGTAGCGCAAGCGCATAGGATTTTCTCCCACCAAAAATCACTCAACGCACCTAATAAAGTTTTCAAAAATTGTTTTCTCTTCAAAAACTGAAAACATTCGTATAAACATGTTCATATCCACAGTTTCAGGTATCCAAGCGTTGTTTGAGAAGCGGCGCGACCGCGGGTGCCTGCAATCAGCTAACCAGATCAGTTGGGAGCAAACACAATTGATAGCAGCCAGCGACCCATACGCATCTATGTAGGTACTAATGTTCCTGTCCTTTGTGATGAGATTTTGTCTTTTATATGGCTTATGTGTGATTCCCCGTACTAGGTGGTCAAATAACTTAACAGGTAATTTTTTAAGTTATATAAAAATATTACCAATAATTTACTATACCTACTATATTTCTTTTACAGTGTCCAATTTGGTAAACAAACACGGGACAAAAATTCTGATTTTTCGTATCAGTCAAACACTTAAAGTTAAGCATAAACGTCTTGAACTTTGAATAATACACATAAGGCATGAATAATTAAAAAAAAATGCTTCAGAGACACATACATTTCCTAGAAATCTTAATATTAGTCGCGACATTTGTTTACCAAATGAGACAACTAAAGAAAAATACACTATACATAGCCTCGTTGAATGTAAAAATAAAATTAAAAACAAACCATTAAACGATTTTATGCGAGAATCCTTAAATTATGTAATAAATAAAAATTAAATACTGTTTCAATCATTTAAATTGATCATGGAGAGCAGTGAATAAGGAAGAACAAATGAAATAAGATAAGTTTATTTACGGCAAACATGGCGTTAAGAAACAAAACAAACACAAAATAAAAAGTTGGGGTAATACTAGGGGGTAAACGTTGGCGTCATATCCACGCAATTCGGCCATCGCTCAGCATAATGCTGCGACCTAATGCGAGACGCCCCAGTGCTGGTTTTCAACGACAGCCGGCGTTGACGTGAGTGCAATTTAACCCCAGGCAACCTGTTCCCGGATTGAGATTATTGTTGCATGACCTTACTATATTGTAAGTATACTTTGTCATCTATTTACTTCTTATTACGCCTTTTTATGTAACAGGAAGTATGGAATATATCATAAATTCAGTGACTTACACCAAAACTTTTGAGCATTAAACCCAATTGACTTTTAAGAATTTTCTTAAAGATAACTCCTGTATTTAGGTTGGTGACCGTCCAATATCTGAAAATATGAGTTTTATTTAAAAAAAAAGTCTTAGTTTTTATTCATGATTAGTATTAAAACTATGCAAAAATAAAAATAGTAAGTTCAGTGAGCCCCAAAAAGCAAAAGCGAAATATACTCGAACAAAGAACTATTTTATGGTCTACCTTTGCCCATTACAGTGTATCCAACGAATAGGTATAAAACCTTTATTTTACCATGAATGTGACAACTTCTTTTTTTTTGAGGGTGGGAAATCATCCAATGACTTCTCCCGCTCTGGGTGGAGCGGAAGGGAGTGTCAGACTTTTACTGACTAAAACCCATCTGTGTTCCTTCCTTAGTTTTATGTTCCGGAGTAGCGGTAACCCTTTCGGACAAACCCGCTTAGACAAGTCACATCTGAATTTGAGATTGAATTTTATCCGTCGCACACATTTTTTCAGGAATATTGCATTTGCACACCTCCCCGGATAAGCTCGGACGGCTATAACCGGCTTCAAAGCTAGCCGTAGCTTCGGGATTCAATTTTTCCCAGTTTCCAACACTTACACTGCCATCAGAAGCCGAGCACACGGCCACTGGATTGTAATTGAAAATTAACGAAGTCTACGTAGGCTGTACTGGTAAAACTGTGACCTGAGACTATCGCTTGCAACCAAAAAGTTTTATAGTAAAAAGGTAAGTATTAATAGCATTGCATAATCAGCCTATAATGTTTCCACTGCTGGGACGCAGGCCTCTTCTTTCTGAGTGGGCCGGCGTAGCATGGGCCAGCCAGATGGGCAGGTGGCTGGGACAGACTGGATGTTGTGGTCCAGCGTGGGAGATGCGGTCCAGCAGTGGATTGCGATAGACTGAGTTGATTGGTTGATTTACCTAATCCTTTCAATATAATTGAAATCGAATTAAGTTTTATTAAAAATCTAGTGTCTCAATTTCAAGAAGTCATATTTCTGAAAACCAGCATCTTTGTGCTCAAGAAACGAGACTCTTGATCTCCAAGTTCCCAAACGTTCCATATTTACCAAAGATTTTTTGGTTTTATTAAAGGCGAAGGAATACTTTCGACCTACTTTTTCCTTTAAGCAGTGGTAGCCCAGTGGTTTCGGCCCCACTTACGAGTGGGTCCCGAGTTCGAATACAGGTAGGCACTTTATATATAATACTAGCTTCTACCCGCGACTTCGTCCGCGGAAAATTGCGATATACTGTAACTGTTTAGGCAGCGCATGCAAATAATTCTGTTTTCGGAGGTATTTCTTTCCGACTTGCTAGACGAAAATTGCGATAGCTCGGCTAATATGTATGATATAAATATATTTATATCATACATATTAGCACTCAGGAATAATATAGCTTTTTATCAGTGCAAATTTTTTTGAAATTGGATCATTAGTTCCGGAGGTTACCCCCTACATACAAACTTACAAATTTTACCTTTTTATAATATTAGTACAGATTTAATTTCGTCACTACTGCTCTCAAACGGTGACGAAAAACATGGTGAGGAAACTGGCATGTCTTCGAACCAAAAATTTGAAGACATGTCACATCCACCAACCCGCATTGGGCCTGCGTGGTGGATTACAGACCACTCTGTCTCGAAGAGAGGAGGGCCTTTAGGTTGTAGGGGTTGAAATTGCCGATTTGTACTGAATTTTTTATTTTATTTTATTTAACAATTATATCTTCAATCAAAATAATTATGTACCATTATTATCTATTCATTGCTGCCATCTAATACGAAGGTCATTTATGCCTTTGCGATAGAACTCTCGTGATCTAGATTCGACAAACTGTGAAAGCATTTTGTACTGCCTCCTGAGAAGAAAACTTTTTATCACGCAGAAAATTGTCCAAATCACGAAAAAAAATGGTAGTCCGTTGGAGCAAGGTCTGGTGAATACGGAGGGTGACGAATGGTTTCTAATTGCAGTTCCTGTAGAGTTTAATGGTTTCTCGTGTTGTATGAGGTCTCGCGTTTTCATGGAGCAATAATGGTGAAGATCGATTCATGAGTCGGGGCTGTTTCACTGCTAGTTTTGCTATCATTGTTCGGAGTTTGGCACAGTAGACATCTGCCGTTATTGCTTGACCAGATCAGAGAAAGCTATAGTGAATAACAATATGCTGAGACCACCAAACAGTTACCATTACCTTTTTATTGGTAAGCTTTGCTTTAGGACACTGTTGCGGTGTTTGACGTGGGGTCAGCCATTTGAATATTTTATTATTCTTTATCTTTACGAAATGAACAGCCTAAAATGTTATCACTTCTTTAATTCACTTCATCGAAAAAAAAAACAAAGAAATGAATCGATGGAGGAAAACATCGCGAGGAAACCAGCATGTCCGAGGAATATTTCTCAACAGCATGTGAAACTAAGTCAGAGACCCATGGGCACTAACCACACGAAAAGAAGAAGATTTAAAATATCTCAGCAATTAATGTGCTGAATTGATTCATCCAACTTCCTGCGTCATTTTAGTGTGTGTGTGTCATTATGTGTTTATAAGAATTCAGGGTTAACACAACAATAACATGTGCGATGCACATTGTGTTCGTTAATTAACTTGCAATTTCATGGAAGGTGAATTATTTGCCTTGTGGATTTTCAATGATAATGGTTTTGGTGTTAAGTCGTGAGTGAGTAGGTAGTAATCTTGTCTTTAAACAGACATAATGTCTAATTGCAGTTTTAAAGCATCTGACAAAGTCATTTTAAAACAACTTATATGCATAAATGATATACGAAAAATAAAACCATTTTCTGAAAACTTTTATACTGTAGAAAGTCATGTTTAACTATTGCCGGACATATGTATGTTTTTGTCTGTGTTATTAACTCGCCCAGTCATCCTCATATAGCGCAACAAAATATTTCGACCTTGGATTTGTGTTTCAAGTAATAAAAATCAGTTTTAATTTCTCAGAATTTTTCTTTTATCTCGTTACCTCTAGATACATATATACATTTCGATTAAACATTGCCAACTGGCAGACATTTATTGTACATTTCGTTCGTTTAATAAATACCCTTTTAAGCTATTTACAATTATACATTTGTCTTTCTTATCCATTAAAGTAATCAGTCGTTTCTCGAAGAATATTTAAAATTCATTTATACATTTACATTTATATTTACGAGATAATTATCATATAGATACGCTTGAACACATTTGCAATAAAAGTAACAAATAAATCTATCAACATTTAATTTCCTAATCTAAGTTCTAGAGATCTAACATAAATCTAACAATAAATATCTGATTTAAATCAAGGGATTTTTAATACCTATGTTATGTACAAGCTCATTGGTTTATCACATTTCAACAGATCCATCGTCACGAGGGACATTTATCTAAGAACACTAGCACTACAAAGTCAATATGGCCGCCAGACGGATTTGTGTGTTGGTATCGTGCCGTTTGAGAGTTTGGTGGACGTAGGACTAGAAGATAGCACCCTTGTGGTGCGTTGTGAAGGAGCCTTCAGTTCATTTCGGACTCGCGGCCTGTCGGCCACCGTAGAGTCCGCAGCCTGAACCCTCTTCATCTCTTGGAGCTCAACATTCGCTGGTCGTGTTGGATGGAAAGCTGATTTCACCACTTCAATAGGTTCTTCGTCAGATTCATCGGTGATCGTTGCGTCATGCACCGAATTGACTTCCGATTTTGAATCAGCTTTCGATCTGTCAGGGCTAGCGTTCACTATACTCCTTGGGCTACCACTTTGCCTGCTGCTAGTCGGTGACAGTCGAGCGCTTGATGTATCCATTGAAGACACATTGCTTTGGAAGTGTCTCAAAGCTTCGTAAGGATTGATGCCATTCTTTAGTGATAGCTCAGGTGGTAATGATTTCATTCCTAGATCTGCTGGGTGTGGAGCGAAAGGTAGAAGACCGTTGGGTGGTAAGAAGGCGCCAGGAGGAGGGATCAGGCCTCCTGCTGGTAAGTTTGCCATCGCTGGTCCGAATGGGAACAGTTCTGCTCCAGGTAACGTCACTGGAGGCGTTGGTATTGAGCCTGGGCCACCTGTTGACAAGGAGAAAGAATATTTAGTGATTTGGTGAAAATAATAAATCTAAAATATTTTTTTCTTTTTAATTGCAGAATCAAAATCTTGTTCAGATAGTGATGGCAAAAATATTGAAATATCGTGCTACCGTTGGCTGATTTGCTAACATGACGTAATATGAGAGACGAGCCCCCGGGGAAGGCCCGAGGCGCTCGGGCACTCCGTCTATTCCCTGAACTACGGGGGTGCATAATCGTACTAAGGATAATGTACAATCTGTAGGCGTTTAAAGGCGGCATCACCGAAAGGGATGTTTTTTTAGTGCGATATCGGGAGGGTGAGGGTGCAATATTTATTTATCCGAACACGACGTAGTTCTTTGCAACACAGACACGGCATTCCGTAATTCGGCACGATACGACTCTTTCTGTCACAGAGAGTATCTGTCGGCGCATTATTGATGCAGGGCACGTATGTAGGTGTTGCAACGGACACGTGTGCACTCCACAAAGCCGAGAGCATCGCGATAAGGAAGTACACCTATCTCCGCACACGCCGGACAAAGAGAGCTCGAAATGTGAAATTTTCATTAGCAGCTGTGTTCAAAAAGTTCTTCCTGGGGAAGCTTTGATTCTCGATAGCGTGTAAGAGAAGCTGGCGCATAAAAAGGACACGACGGAGGCGCAGATTGGGCCACAAAGAGCTCGGAGGTGGTGCTACGTTCGTTTCACTTTTGGACTTTTTCTGTTTGCAGCAGTGGCAGTGCGCAGACCACTTTAAAGGCAACGGGGGTGAGAGGGGTCGTAACTAGGGGGTAATTTGGCGAGGTGGGGGCCAATATCGTCGTCGCGCCTGATTGAGGTGATTCCCGATCGTTGAATTTGATTCTGTTTTGCTTTGCCCGTTATTTTTAATTAGCATTTATTGGGTTAACCGGGTCCGGTCCCTGGTGTGGAGAGCATTGTATGAATAGCATGTGTACGAGTGTGGTGTACTTTAAATTTTCGTGGTTAAATATTTTCGTACTCTTTGATCGATACGCTTCGCTGGGGAAGGTCATATAATCCGAATTCTTTTGCGTTATTTTCGTCATATACTGATGCAAAAAACCCAAATCAAGGACACATTTCAAAGTACGTCTCGTCTGTGAGCGAGCGACTATGTAGGTTCAATAAAAGTCTGTAGGTGTTTGAGTACATCGCTCCTCGCATTTCAGCGTCGGAAACAAAAAGTGGCTGGTGGCGCGGTCGCCTACATTGGAATAAAATTGACTCCACACTCTCTCGAACGTGAAGGCAGTGCTTTTTTGTACGTTTAGTAGGTCCCCCCACTTCCCCCCTTGGTGCGGACTTCAGCGGGTGGTTTTGCTTCGGTCGGGCCGGTGTTGTTTTGCAGAGTTCAAGAGTTGCTTCTTTTATTTGAGCCGCTTTAGCGTTGTACGGCCTTGAGGGGCGGTGCTGCTGCGAGCAACATGTTTTTGAGTGCTGTTTGCTAAATCGGGAATTTTTAATTTAACAAATACCGTTATTGTATGCCGATCGGAAGTTTAAGAGGTGCTCGAATGTTCTGATTTTGTAATACGATTCTTTTGCTCAGCCGTTTGATGAGAGTTTTTCAACAAACATTTTAGATGCTTTTTCATTGAAAATTCTCGACCTACTCTTTGCAACCAACGGTAGCGTCTATCAAACTGGTATCACGAAAATAAACAAAGTTTTTGTGCAGAGGCCAGCACATCAAGTTACCACAATCTGTCAAATTTCTTTGAAAGTGTTTCAACTTTATTGCAAAGACATAATGTTCATTTTTAATTGAGAAAATTTGACAGTTAAGGATAGCTTGATGTGCTGGCGTCTGTACCTTAAACAAATTGGAGAACTTAGCTAGAAGTGACATTAAAATTATAACAATTAGATACCTTTTATTAACGAGGTGGTCTGGTCTCGCATTTGCGGCGGTCTGAAGTAGTCTGCCCACGCATAGTTGAGGTAGGCCGCATCCAGCCAGCCGGGGTTCAACAGGAACGGGCTGAACGCACCCGGGTGACCGTAGCCATAATCTAGAACAAAGAAAAAATCATTGTAAAATCTGGTTGAAGACTTAGGGAGACAATAAACACAGAGTAAAAATTTCCAGAAGATGGTGAATTGGTTTCTCACTGGACTTTTATGTTGGAATCCAAACATGTTTTATGTGTCTAGTCAGACCTATTGATCAGGTCTTCTCTGAACCGGAATCCGCAGTCGCCGCCAAACGACGCTGTCAGTCATAGAACGGATCCGAGGAATGGCTTATTAAGTAGACATGGACGCGGCGAGGTCACTAACGTCTTGCTCCACGTCCGCAAGCACTAAAGTCACAAAGGGTGGCCGTAAAGGCGGCGACACACGGGCCGCGCTCTGTTTACCGCCCGGCGACTATAACAAGGGCTCTGTATACAAAACGAGCCAGTTTACTACTGCAGTTAGCCGGCTCCTCTGTGCCATACGTTTTTACGACCCTCCAACGTCACGTTGCCTTTCGCCTTTCATAGCGAAACGCTCTTTTTATTTGTTTAATCGATACACTACTGAAGACAGCGGCCATCGTCTATTTTCGGATTTTTACTACATTTTTAATCCAATCTTGAGACATCCCAATTGATGCGATCAGGTGTAGCGTTTTTATTACCGGATTAAATGTTTACGAGCACTTTGTCTACTTTGTTTTGAACTTTGTATACGCGGTGCTTCTTAGCGACTCTTATACGAAGTTTGTTGTTGCGAGTTTTGTTTGAGTAGCCTAATTATATCGTTAGCTAAACAATGCATGTGATTGGGCTAAGTCTTTTATTTTTACATAGATGATGTTTTTATCGCGTAGGTACTAAAATGTTGACGAAACAATTAGTTTATTTGTGTTGAACCATTGAAACGCAAACCCCTTTCCGCGGGGAGATTAGCGAGTGCTTCGTGAGAGCGTTTCCCAGATCGCGGGCATTTTAAATTAAGAACTTGATGGATGGCCCGTCGCGCTGTCACGCGCCGATCCGGAGCTGAGAAGCGCTCCGACATCATGGAACAATAATAAGTTAAATGTGGAACTCGGAAACGGGCCGCTCCATTTGTTAATGCCAGTATTCAATTAAATTCAGTTCCCCGACCCTTTGCATATGCGGGGCTCTGAATATTAAAGCGGTAAAGAGAGCATTTCTAATGTTGAGAAGTGGTATATGATTACTGAGTGCTTGAATTAATATTAATTCGGGTAAGTGGGGACGTTAACCGACACAGACTTTGTTCGGAGTACATTTAAAGCTAATTTAATACACTACTTATTTTCTGTAGGACTGTTAGGAAGTATTGTGTTTTCTTCTGAGATGCTTTTAAACTTCATTAGTATTTAAGCTAAAGTAAGGCGGATTGCAAGAGTTTTTGACTGCTGGCTTTTCGTAAAATCCACCATTTTTTTACCACCGCTACGTCATCGAACTTCGACACAATATAACAGAAGCGCGCCGTTCAATTTCCGACGACAACCAAATATTCGAACCGGAATTCCAAACAAAAATACTGCACTCGCACTGTGAAAGTGTTGTGAATCTATAAAGTTATTTCTGCGTCCGTTAATCACCGCCGACCTAAAAATGTACAATGGTTAAGAATGTGGCTCGGATCAGAACGCGTCGCGGCCGAATTCGTACCGCTCGAGACAAATAAACGGACAATACGACATATAAGTGTCAGAATGAGCATTAAATATCTCGACGAGATGAGATGCGAGCCGGTTGTCACTCGTAAATTAATGTAAAGGAGTCTCTTGAATAAATGGAATCAGAGTTATGGCTCATAATTTGGAGGGTGGCGACGATGCTCCATAACTAACACCGCATTTATACGTCTTTGTTTAATTGTCTGTTTTACGGCGATTTAGTGCTATCGGTTCGTGATCTGAATGTGGAAATGGTGCGAGGAAACATGCTATTTGTAAAAGAGGTAGATCGTCAAGTTTTTTAAGGGATAATTTGTGATCGACTTCCGATTAAAAGCTTTTGATTAATCTCGCCCGGAGTAGCAAGACAAAATAATATTATAGTAAAGACAGATTTGATCAGCAATCCCTAGAACGTATTATCGTCAGAGTACTACGGCTACGGAAGGAAATATACGGGCCAACTTCTCAAGTAGTTTCAATGACTTTTAGTTAAATTTTCCATAAGTCGTTTGGTAATGTTGGCAAGGTCCCCGCAGCCGGGTGGTTATGAGGGTCGCTGCTATGGATGCGGTATTTTAGCAGCTAGAAGAGACATAAAATCCATATTTTAGAGGCACCGGCCTCGGGGTGCAGGCGGGGAGATCAAACGGGACTTTACGACGCGGCCCGAGATTGTTTACATCTGTTACGGCCACCGCCGTACCGACGAACCGGCGAACTTGGTAACCGCTGGTACACCAAGTATTATACCGATGTACCATGCCGACGAGATTCTAGAATATGCCAGAATTATTCCAAAGCTATCTCGGTTCAACGGTATGGGAACCGGAATTAGAAATTATAATCGTCATAAGCGAATTCAGTAACATCGTCAATAAAATTTTGCACGTTTTTCGACATGTGTGTTTTAATTGTCTAAACAGATGTATCTCTGCTGAACTTTGAACTAGTTTTGGTACTATTTCTAAGATAATTTTAAACACATTAGATTTGTTATTTAGACAGCTAAACATTGGAGATCGTAATCCGCAAGACAGTTTTCGTATCACCTTACGTCAAAGGAAATAGTGATGCGAAAATGAAATTTTTATATCCGCTTTTAAAACTAAAACTAAATATACCGAGCGCTAAACCACGTCAAAAACTATTTATTTACTTGGGTAATGTGTCTAAATGTTAGTTATTTTACTAACTACATGTTAATTAGAGCGTACGGTCATTAAGGCAGCTCCATTGATCGCTTTATGAACTCGTCTTCTTTGAAGTTTATCGTCCAAGGATGTTAGTTTTTCCGCATACTGTCTTTTTATTATTGGTCGAAGTTTGGGCGCAACTGTTTGTTTACACAGACGTCTCGGTGCACGTTGTAACATCTAAAATAGATTTGTGGTGTGAAAACATTATGATTTGAGTTTAATTTGTTGATTGCTTTTTGTGTGTAGTTGGATGGTTATGATTTCTTTAGCTTGATTGTGATTGATGGTGTCTGTCGCCACTTTAGCGGTCAACTAAATTTTTATAGCTGTTCCTAGATTTGACTTTATTGGTATTGATTGAATGTTTAAACTAGCTATTTGTTTAGGCATTTGTAAAGAAAGGATTGATTCTTTTTAAAACAGGTTGTATTAAGATGTACCTTACTTTTTATTATTATTTTTTTAGTTCTTTTTGTCTCTTTTAGCTTTTTGGTTTTGCTGTTACTGGGCTTCCAATCATAAAATTTCTCTATGATCTTCAATTCCTCAAATCTTTCTCCACGCAACAAAGTAAGATACTTCATGCACACTGACCTTCACCGTCCTCATATTAATTCACTTGTATATTTAGACATTTACACAGCACACGAAAGTATAAAAGCGTGTTCTTGTAAACACCAATAACCATTTATAAGCCCCACGTCAAAACATGACGCTCCTTAATGTTAACTCCTTACTCACATAAAATCAGACAATCGGTGTTATTTCGAGAGAGAGCTGTCTTAGCCGTAATTCTTAACGTAGTGAGGAGATTAAACTGAGGAGGCAATTAATGTCCCAATGATTGACTGTCTCTGTTTCGTTCACACAGATGTCGGATAATTCGGTCGGGCAAAATTTTTCCCCGCACTATTTTGACTAAATTAAAAAAAAATGAAAGTGAGTGTCATTTTCGCGTTGAAAAAAATATTAGATTTTAAATGTATCAGAAATAAAACTCGTTTGAATGTGGTTGAATGTTGCGGCGCCGCAAAATCGACCTCGGCTCTGTGGACTGGCGAAGAGCCAGCGAGTCGCGCACGCGCATCCAACTAACCTTTTATACAGATTGATAACTTTTTTATTGTTTCTGTATGATATCTGACAAATGGTGATGAATGTCAATCGTTTTATTATATGAGATGCTTTGTAAAATGTAGGTCGATACATTGACTAATTTTGTAAGCCGTAACTTGCGCATAGTTTATTACTCTGCCTCGAAGTTAAATTTTGGCAAAAATGTGAAGTTCCCTTTGATAATTATACTTATTTTAATAATTATTTTGGCAAATAACGTGTTAATTGGACGTATTATTTTAAAACGATTATTGACGAGGTATGATGATCAGTGAAACCGTCTAAGCAATTTTTCTTTCGGATAATTGTGAAAATTATAATAAATTCGATTTTTTTTTCTTTTAAACTCTAAATTAAAAAAAATGGAAGTTGTACAATAATATTTAGGTACTCTTTATGATACAGAACCCATACAATAAACTAAAGACCAAAAAAAAAGTTTTAAAGTAACTTAAAAGAAGTTAGAAACTTACTTTGCTTGGTTCTGGGCTCTCTGGGGCCATCGACGGTGACTTTGATAGCTTTCATGTAGGTGGCTACCTGATGAGGAAACGAGCTGATGGTGATGGTCAGCGAAAAGGACTTCCCTCTTCCACTACGACCCACGAACCTTAGGTCATTAAACTTCGCGACCTGGTTCTTCATCACCGCCGTGCAGTTCCTCAATTCTGCCATAGAATTCTCATCATTGCCAGCCTTTATCGTGACCAGAGTGCCGTCCTGCACGTCATCCAAAGCCACCACTTTGAAAGCCACCGGCAGCGACTTGTTGGACCTCCAGTGGCCGGGCAGCACCGAGCACAGCACCGCCGGGGAGCCGGTCTGCACCAGCTCGCCGTGGCTCTGCCGGTAGAACTCATGGATATGAGCATAAACGTCCGCCATGCTGGGGGCCGGAGGGCTCGCGTGCGGGAGGTGCATCGACTTCAGTCTGCCCTCTAGGAACACCGCACCGACTCTCGACACGCCACTGAAGTCCTCTGTCACGGCACTGTAGTCTCTAAACACTTTGGTAAAAGTTTCAAAACACGCGACCGGTTTACAAACTGGCGGGAAGTAAGCGTCGCGTGCGCGGAGCGCTCGGAAAGTTGTGCGAAGTTCGGGCGCGAGACTCCGTGTGAGCCGCGAGCTGCGAGCAGCGTCTACACCACTTGTTGGGCGCGGACGGCAAGACGCCGGGCGGGGGACTCGGAAAAATAAACGGCGGCCGGGTGACTCGCCGACACCGCAAGCCGAAGACTCACGACGCGCACCGAAGTCGTGGCGAAGGGACGCGTGCTCGCGAGAACTCAGTTTCAACTGATGACTGTGATACGACGCGACTTTTTCCGATGGTCAATATTTTGCGTTCGCGCGGTCGCCGCCCCCACCCGGGTGGCGGCCCCTACGTCTCGTAAAAAGCGGGAAGGAGACGAAGGGTGCGGGTGATGCGGTGTCGCGGCGGGAACGAGCGGGACGGCCGCGGTTGGTGTCTGCGTTTTTATAAAAATGCTCGTTGGAGTGGGACGCTGGCGCTCACCGCCGCCTAGTGGGAGAGGGATGGGTGGATTTTTTTGAATCACCGCGGTGACGTATCGCGAGGCGGCGGTAATTAGGCCGCGGGGCGGCGGGAAACCGCGGCCGGCGCGAAAACCTATCAACGAGCTCATGAAAAATTATGATTTTCATGTTTGGAGTCGGCGCCGCTCGCGGGGTGACACTTCATTTTCGCTAAAGCACGCGAGGAATTTTGATGACAAGGGTGTTGACTGACACTTTTAATTACGTCTAATTTGGTGGACTGTTTTTGTAACACAAATGAGTGTTAAATACAGAAGATGTACCAAATTTTGATAATAAACTTAAACCATTTTTTCTTTGAGTTTTGTTTGCAAGGAATAATATTTAAAGCCCATACCTTATCATAAAAATTTAAACAAGGATGATCTACAAAATAATACAAAGTAAGTCTACGTCCTAATCGCAATACAGTACTATCAAGCATCTAATACAATGTAACAAAAAACAAAAATCAAAGAATTAAAACAGAAGTCGAAAAATTCGCGTAACTACAAAGAGTTGGTACGGGCCGCGTCCACGTGCGGTTAGCCGCTGTGTTGCGGTGTGGGAGAGAGATCGCGGCGTGCAAGCGAGACGGCACGCGTGGGGGCGGGGTCAGGGCGGGCCGGCTGGAAAACTTGTTCGGAACTTTCCTGAGTTTCCCGCGCTTTTCGCGGAGAGACGCGCGGCATTGCACGCGTTGCCGAATTAAGTTGCGTGTTTCATGTGAAATTAAATATAATAATATTGGAACTGTTTTCTTGTGATTTTATTTGTGCTTCATCATTGTTTAGTAGTAGTGTCCCTTATGTTGTGTTAGTTTTCTAAGAAAACTACTGGCTCAGTTTTTTTTATATCAATGAGGGTAGTTAAAGTATTTTGTGACGTGAAATAGGTTACACTTTTTTAGCAAGAGATGCAAAAGTAGGTTTTATCAAACAATCAGAGTGTAAAGTCAGAAAGTAGATAACAAACCCTGTGGTTTGTTATCTACTTTCTTGGTAAGCAAAACCAATCTTCAGAAGCGAATAATTAAAATTTATTAGGTTATGCTAAACTCTTCTTATCAAAGGTATAAAAATTTACTGCCTTTATCTAAAACGAGGTAGACCCAAAACAGTCCCATTGTTTTACGAAAACTTATGGTTTTTATGGTACGCGGCGCCTTTGGCGGCCTGTCTATTGTACCAATATGGCGAAGACTCTATTGTCTATGCTCCTGCCGTAAAGTTTGCATTTTATGGTTTGAAGTTTGCGAATAAAACAATTTGCAAGGTATCGTAAAGTAGGTATAGATTTTTATTGCCGTGCACATTTGTGGGTAGTTCGGTTTACTCTATGGTTAGTAACGGTTTTGGTATGTAGGTAGATATGGGATGTTTATTGTTTGGGATAAAGGTAAAGAGTTCTGTAATTATTTTATTACTTTTTTAACCATTTTTGGGCACCAATTTGGGCTTTGTCGGTTTGATGTTTGTGTGGGGTAATTAAATCATTTAGTTTTATGTGGTGAGCGGGTGTTTCAGAATATTTATATTGTGTAGGTAAGGGGAGAGTAGATACCTATATATAAACTTCATACATATTGAACTTATTGTCAAGGTAAGCATCAACCAATACCGACGTTTTCATAGAATTTCTAACCATAATAATTATAATGTAATTTGTGAAAAATAATGAGTCATTAAGTCAATACAGACAGGCACAAGATGATTTCTATAATGAAGAGTAATAGTTTGGAATAAAAGTAAGGCTGCTTTGAGCCCCCAACTAATGAGGAATAAAGAAGAAAAACATTGATTATATTAACTGTTATTGGGTTGAGTTCATTAAAGGTGATATTTGAGGGAATCAGATCCTTGGGACGTTGTACTAGGTAGTGCACTGGCCCAACGGGGGTTGCGGAAGTATTTCAGTTCCCGCGACCCCCGGCGCAGGTGTGAGAGGGAACACCCGGGGTTTGGTTTTTAGTCAGTAAGAATCTGACAGACCCCTATGCCCTCCCCGGGGCGGGGGACATCCATGAGGATTTTCCCCCCGGTTCAAAAAAAAAAAGGTAGTGCACTGGTAATAATTGAGTGTGCATTACAGGATAATGTATAGGTATGACACAAGTTTTATTATTGTAAAGAATTTTAAGATATCTCTTTGGTAAATGAAGTACCTATGTTAGACAGGGGAGACTCTTTTATAGTCTCTTCAGGAATGCTCCTTAACAGGCGTTGCACAGAGGGGTTCCGGAGTTGGTCTTTTAAGAGGTAACGGGCCCCTTCCCCGTGCTGATGGTGATCGCAGGGGTGGTTTTAGTGAGGTAAGAATGCCACACACCCTGGTCTTTTCTCCAAAAGTCCAGGCGCCTGTTGAAGGTTTCCCCCAGCAAACAATAAAAAAAGGTACAGAGGCCAGCACATCAAGTTACCACAATCTCTCAAATTTCTTTGATAGTATTTCAACTTTATTGCAAAGACATAAGGTTCATTTTTGATTGAAAAAATCTGACAGTTAGGGATAGCTTGATGTGCTGGCGTCTGTACCAACGCAGAAGCCATATTCTATTAATTTAGAATCTGAAAATTGAAAGAAATAACTGTGACTATATTAATCATCATCATCATTTCAGTTTAAAGATGTCCACTGCTGGACATAGGTTTCCCCCAAGCACCATCAGTTCCACCATTAAGTGCTTCCCGCATCCAGCGGAATCCTGCGACCTTTACAAGGTCATCGGTCCACCTTGTGGGCAGTCTTACAACGCTACGTCTTCCGATACGCGGTCGCAACTCCAGAACCGGTCGGCCCCATCGGTCATCCGCCCAGCTATTCCGCAAAAATCACGGCATGAAAACTTAGGGTAAGTGAGTAGTCAATAGTGCCAATCATCTAGTGCAATGATGGCTCACTTCACCTAAAAGTTCACGGTGAGATTTCTTAAAGATAAGACTGACTATTCTGCGAGAACTGCCACTTTAGGTTGGCAACTCTTCAGGCTATGTTGATTGCTTTGGTTCTGCTGTTCCTTCTTCATTTCTGATTCGATCAAGTCGGAAAACTCCAAACAAATCCCGCTCCATTACCCTTTGAATGGCTTTTAGCGTTCTAATAAAGCTCATTGTACCATTCAATGCCAGAGGTAACTGGCAACACCGACTGGTCAAACACGAGCTTGGGCAATTGTGATATTTGGGACGAGAAAATTTTGCGTAGCTTCCAGAACGCTTCCCAGTCAAGTCAGATTCGATGATTGACCTCTTTCTCGAAGTTTGGTTTTCCTCCCTAACTGAACATTCTGTCGTAGGTAAACAAACTCGAGTGTAGGGTCACCAATTTTTAAAGAGTAAGACTGATTGACATAAGCAGTAATGTCCTTGACCTTTGTATTGACCATGTTCATTTTAAGACCCACTCTTTCGGAATCTCTACTGAAATAATTGAGCAGTGTACCGAGGTCCTCCATAGGAGACTGGGGCCCTCGGAGGATGGATGAGAATCCATGGCCACTATATCGTCGGCAATCCAAATTTGAGTGATGTATTCGCTTTTGATGTTGATGCCCAGCCTTTTCCAGTCCAAAACCTTAATGACTACTTCCAATGCAGCGTTGAAAAAGTTTTAGTAGAGATTAGGTAGGTACGTTTCGAGACTGTACTCTCTGTGACTCAATAGATAACCTATCACACACACATAACATCACGCCTGTAATTACGAAAGAGTTAAGTAGAGGTATCTAAAGTACACCCTCATTTCACTATCAATAGCTATAATTAGTTAGTTTTTACTTAGCCACGTTTGTAGGGTATCTGGAAAGTTTATTTATATTAAGTTGGTTAAAAGTAAGTATTGGGTTTTAAGTCAGTGAAACTCACAACTTCGAAACACCTTCCGCTTTTTATGTTCCCTTACCATGAAGGTGTCAAAAACAGCGACAAAAAAGTAAATCTTCAAGAATGAACTATAAAAACTCGATAGTAGTGCATAATCAGGTTTGAAAACAACATGTCAATAAAGAAACGTCATAAAATTTAGAAAGTTCAAATACTAGGGCTGATGATACCGCTGTTCTCACAGGGGTTGTCAAAGACATTCACTCAATTACGGCAATAAAAATAATATTGTAGCCAAACATCGGACGCTTTGAAGTTCGCGCCGGTAGCTACCGAGCGGTTTTGTGCAAGCGCACTAAGTCCCACCAACAATGCGCTTGCGCACAATACAGCTTCGGCTTCTAAGACTCCCTATTATGTTGGGCCAAACATTGGCATTGGCGCATTGTGGGCCCTTTTGTTACCTATTTACCGACTTTTGGGTAGTTACATTCAAGGGGATGCTGACAGAAAGCCGCTCGGTAACTCGTAGAAAAAATGTTGTCGATCTCTGTGCTCCTGAATAGATCCATCGACGGCAAAATTATAAGTTAATTGAGTTGTACTATTTAGGAAAACGATTGTTGTAGTTTTTTTTGGTTACGTTAATTAGAATGGAATTACACTGGTAGATATTTGTATTGACTACAAGTTAGGTTAAAAATATCAAGCAACACTAAACTACATGCACTATACCCATATATATAGTCCTCCTTATCGATTTCGATAACGGCGACCCTTCATAAATCACTTCCTTGCGTGAGCCCTTAGATGACTCGCTAGACCGAATTTAGTTTTGAATACTCGGTCACAGCTAGAGCAGTAGAGTTGGCCTGCAGTGTTATATGTATATGTGTAGGAGGGCTTAGGTCTCTCCTTGCGTATTTGACGCTTCTCAACAATAGCCTCGTGTCGCTTTTCTTCGAAGGATTTGATACTATTGTGAATAGTCAAGCGCCAAGACGACCTGTGTAAAGCAAGCCTCTCCCAACCTGTAGGAAGTATACCCATATAGGTATGTGTTGTAGTGAGTTTTTTTGCAAAAACTATGTCTTTGAATTAGGTAGGTAGTAGGTCAATGATTGAATGATTACCTATTGCCAAAACAATTTGCACCATGAGGAATACCTACTTTTCGGATAATAAACTAATTGGTTTTAAACCAAAACAGTTTGTTTTGACTAAGAATTTATTGCAGAATTCATGTATACATATAATATTTTTTGTACACTGTCTCTCTGGTGTTCCATCAGGTTAAGCTAAGCCGGGTTTGGTCCATGGATGGGTGACATCTTTACATACCGACGCTCCTCAGTGCCTCGGAAAGTTACGTTATGTTAAGCCATTGATCCCGCTGTCATTTGTACCTCTTTGACAGTCGTTACGGGTCGTCAGAAGCCCGAAAGGTAGGTATCGTATTACCCAGTTACTAGGTTCTGGTGGTCAGATAGGCAGTCGCTCCATGTAAAATACTGGTATTCAGCTGCATCCGGTTAGACTGGAAGCCTCTCCTAACATAGTTGGGAAAAGGCTAGGCAGATTTACTGTCTCTGTGCTGAACAAAATTTAAGACTTCCTTTTTTAGAGACACCTCGATCCATCCGTTGCGGTATGCGTCTAGGTCGACTCGCCACCTCTTCCTGGGCCGGCTTCGACGGCTCTATCCATCCTCAGGGACCGAGAATTTATATTTATGTAACCATATCTTAAATGAAACGATAGTCTCTCACGTGCCCTATAAAATTGTCATAGACCCATATTATTTTATATGTCAAAGTTGAATTTTATTGAATACAAGCAAGTTTTGATCAAAGCAAACTAATGGATTAAAACTACATCCTCAAACATTTATCCATCGTATCTCGTAACATGTGTTCGAAGCGTAGGTTACAACATAATCGTTGTACGGAAGTAGGTACGGCGGACGACTGCTGTGTTAAGGGTTCGATTCCCAACAATAACGATCGCTTAATTGCCTTCAAATGTTTCTTTTGCTTCACTGAAGGGTTAAAGACTTAAACGGCATTTAACTTGTAAGGCAGTTGTGAAGTATTTAAATGAGGTTACGCCTTTCTTTAATTCGAGTTTAATTTCTGTAGGGTCTTGTGTTAATTAGGATTGTTGATTTTTGGTTGTTACGACTCGGATGTCTATTAATTATGTAGGTACAAATGTAAGGAAAGGGCCTTTGAAAGCTACCAAGTATTTTTAAAAAGCAATAAAAAATTGGTTCCGATTCTGGTTGCCATAAAATCCACGTGTTAATCTGAATCACATCTGAGTAATCCATGGTAGAGTTTTGTGACAGGAGTCGAGATTACATTTTTTCGTTCTCTTAGTTTTAGGCAACCAACAGTATGTTACACTAGCTTCATTCGTCCGCGTGGACGTCGAAAATTATCCCAAGATAATGTACAACCGGGATAAAATCCTATGTGCTAATCCAGGTCATATACTACCTCGGTACCAAATTTTATCCAGATCCGTTCAGCCGTTTGAGTGTGAAGGACGGGCAAACAAACTCACACACACACTCGCAAACTTTGGCCTTTATAAAATTATTGTGATTACGGAGTATGTGTATGTGTAGAATGAGATTTTTTTAACAGTTTACCGTAGAGCTAAGTAAAGTGTAGTAGTAGTTACCCATTATTTTTTCTAAAAATATAGCAAAGGACCAATAATTAAGTCCTCAACTCCTAGTCCTCACTTTCAAATACATTACAATTATTACCCAAAAAAAATCTGATTCAAATACAATATTTTCCCAACCATTTAATCTTGAAGAGGTGTCATAAAAAGTACGTTGCACACGCACAAAAGTTTAAAATCAATTTGGTACTTGAATTGGTCCTGCTGAGTTGTTGAGCTATTGCCCCGCAATGTTGCTAAACGTTGAGCTCACACAAAACTGTGAATGGTCCTTGAGTATGCGAATATGAAGACCAAACGCAGCTCCGTAATTGGCCACTTGAATTTTAAGGGAAACCGTTCCGGATGTAGAGTTAGGAAATGATAGATGGGACAAAAATATAAGTTGAGGCGATTTCACAAATATACTAAACTAGCTTCCGCTCGTGGCTTCGCCCGCATAATATGTCAACAAATTATACACATAAACCTTCCTCTTGAATCACTCTACCTATTACAAAAAACCGCATCAAAATCCGTTGCGTAATTTTAAAGATTTAAGCATACAGACAAACAAACAGATAAAAATAGCGACTTTGTTTTATACTATGTAGTGATTTGTGAGTTTTAAAGCCCTGGCTGGAGGCCTTAGTTTTATTGAGCCATCCACAGGCACGCCCTTATAAGCAGTAGACAACCTCTTTGGAAGAAATGCGAGATGCCAATAAAAAAAAAATACACTAAAACGTTTCATTATTTAGCTGTGATTTCTTTTTCTTTTTGAGGATTTAGTTGATCACACAGTTGGAAAAGCTTTATTGGAAGATTGTGGAAAAAGTGACAAGTAGTTTTTTATTTCTTAATGGTTAGTAAGTAATCCATTTAATTCAGTATTAGTCAAGTTTAGTCTCTACTAGACCGTCCGAGAAGTTAAAATAGCATAGAAAATTATTCTACAAAAACGTACTAACGGGATAAAATCGTATCCTATGTTTTAACCATATGCACGCTACACACTTAACATTCACGGTGAATAATTGGTGTGTAATGGCATTAGAATATAATATTTTCTATTTCTAATTCATGGTCTATCCATCGAAATCGATCCAGCCGTTAAGACGTGAAAAGGAGTACAGAGTTACGTTTCTATTTGGATATACATATTAGTATGGATAATAATCATAAATAATTATTTATCAAATAAAATTATTCCTCATGCTGTCATGCTTATTCTATTTGTCTGCTTTTTTTATTGGTCATTATTTTCCCACTGCTAGGCAAAGGCTTTCCTACTCTCTATCCATCTCTCCCTGTCCAGAACTGTCAATAGTGTTTTTTTAACCAGTTAAAAAACTCCTCGTGCCCATTCTCATAGACTCGTAACTCTATGACCAACCTCTAGCTAGCGGCAAGTATTGTGCAAATAAAGTAAATCCGGTAAGCGCCCGCGGCGATGTGTGTACAGTCCTTTACAGGTGAAGGGTACGTAACAATACCTGTAGGAAGTGAGTTTTGAGACCATTTTGTTGAAAAGGAAGTACCTAATTACTGCGAAATCCGATAATTTTATAATTATTTTCTGATGCATCGTTTTTTTACTTTTTTAGGGTTTCGTATCTTAAAAGGAAAAACGGACCATTAAATGATCACTCCGTTGTCTGTTGTTGTTGTCAAGAACCTTTTTGTCACGAAACAGTTGAGTTATCAAGTTAAAATTAGTATCAATATAAATAAGTCATAAGTCCCGTTGAATTAGAATCATGAAATTTGGCCAAAAGCAGCACAGAAAAAGTTCGAAATCGTAATTTTTTTGTTTTTTTTACTATTAAAAACGTAACTTATAGTAGTTAGAGAATTAACTGACGTATCAGAGAACATATTTTTCAACTGGGAAATATTCATCACAGCGACGGAACTCTTCATCGTGCGTTGACCAACACGCACGTGGTCTAGTGCTTTTTTGTGTATCACTGTGTTGGCTATGTAGGTGAATAAGCTCATTATATAATTTTGTTATATACAAAATTATACCCTATGATAACCTAGATATATATCTAGCTTATCATAAGTGGATAGGGATTTTCTGAATGTATCTTGGACATATCGGTGAAGTGAACATAAATAAATAATATAATTTCGGTGAATATTAATATTTTAGCTTAAGACCCTGCAAATGTATTTTCTTCTCTTCTTGTTCTCACACACTATTGTCTACATCTCTTTTTAACTTCTCCTTTCGCAGCTCCACTGGGAAAAAATAATTTAGAAATAAGCATCTCCTTTGTATGTATATTCTGTTCTTTTCTTCATGTCTGTTTTTATATGTGTACATAATATTAATTCAATTCATATTAATTTTTAATTTTATTTATTTATTGTAAATGTATGTACTTAATTATGGATCATTTAGTTATCCGAAATAAATGTTTTTTTTTATTTATTTTTTTAATGGTTAAATAAATAAATAAGGCTTTATTGATCGGTACAGAAATGTTTTTATTCAATTAGTAAATTTTTTAATGACCCTATGTGTGACGTCGTCTCAAGAGTATAATATTATTGCCACTATTAATACACTTTTGTGCATAATCTGGGCTTGTTAAAATAGTTTTTTGGTCTCTCAGTCATTTGTTTTTCTCCTTGACTTCATTTTTAGGGTTCTGTATCCAAAGGGTAAAGGTAAGACTAAGACTCCAAAAACTGGTGTTTAATATATCAAAATGTTAAATACTATTTATTAATTGTCTATATCCCTGTATATTAAAAAAACTTGTGTTCTTTTCTGAAATATCATAACTACATGCGTTTTATTATAAGTTATGGGCCCAGAAAAGCTGCTCGAGACAAGTACAGAGGCCAGCACATCAAGTTACCAAAATATGTCAAATTTCTTTGATAGTATTTCAACTTTATTGCAAAGACTTATGGTTCATTTTTAATTGAGAAAATTTGACAGTTAGGGATAGCTTGATGTGCTGGCGTCTGTACATATCTACTTGATATAAAGCTTATTATTATGATAAACTGACTGCAAACTGACTTATCAACACTCTATTTCAGATTCCAAATAAAAGTTATAAAAAATAGAACAAAAATCATTGTATAATGAACTGCCTCGCATACCGACCGAGTTAAAAATGTGACATCATAAATCCAAATAATCAGAAGTATGCGTTGTATGTGCGAAATTCCATAGTAACATGTCGGGGAGGCTGGGGCCGAGTGGAACTCATTACTGGCACGTGACACGGCCTCACCGCGCCCACTCCCCCGACACTGTTATATTTCGCCAATGAGTTATTGAGTGCGCCGAAAGCTCATGTGTTAACCCGACGGTATTAATGCTTGACTTTGATGGAAACATTAAAAATATTTGTTGAACACACTGATTTTTGTTTGTATGTTTGTTTTGACGTTAGATGAGGGTTTTAGGCACCTATCTACTGTCCTATCAAGTTTTAATATGTAAGTAGTTTTATTATCATTTTTCAGAAGCTATCGGATTGCGCTATTTAAATTTGAAAACCATAACTAAAATGATATATAAGTCAGAATAATGTTGCAAAATACTATTGTTATTATCACAACGACCTTTTAGAATTTGATATCATAATAGTCCACCAACAATTATAGCACGCCACTTCAACAGCAGTCATTGTTAATAACATTTGATTGATGACGCAATACAAAACGTCAAATTACCCTACAAATGTGGCCCGAACTGCGACAAAACCCGACGTTTTTCGTTCACACCCGCCGTATTTTTCTAATTGAATCATGTGTGATTTATTATTGGTCTGATGATGTATCATTCTTTCAACGCCAGCCGCGGCTCACCCCATGGGCTTGCGGGCCAAATTATTGCTACAAATGTTCGCATCCGCGCTTTTTAACTGCTGCGTCGCTCCTCATCCTCCCCTCTGTACAATTTTTATTAAAATGAGTAATCGATTTTTTTTGGCGTTTTATTGAACGAGACGCCTTTTTACAACATTAAACAGATCCGTTGAACTGAGATTTGTGAGTGTTTATTTTTTAAGCATTGTTAGTTTTGAGAACCAGTTGGAGCAATAATAAACACGATACTTTCACGACTTTTTCATAAATATTATCGTAATTATGTCGTCTGCCTTCTAAGCAAGAGTGATCAGGCATCTTCAGGGCATACTCGCTCCATCATAGACCTCATTATCGCTTTCCATCAGGCGTAACCGAAGTCAACAGCAGGCTCATTCCACAATTAACAAACAAAATCTCACGTCTTAAAATATAATATGCGTATTTTATTATAATTGCTTTTTATGTTAATTTTTGTACGTCAGATATGGGCCAAACATAGTGCATAGGTCTATTTTTAGAAAATTTCATAGTTCGAAAAATCAGCTACCAGCAGTATGAAAATCTAGTCAGCATGTTGACTGCGGATCACAGTTTGGCAGCAGAGTAGGTAGTTGATACACACCAAATCAATAGACAATGATCTCATCAAAACAAATATTATGTACTTTGTTTCACTTAAATATTTTTTTCACAATCTCTATTCGTACCAAATAAAGAGCTTGTGTCAAAGTAAATAAAAAGTCATAGTCAATCAAAACCTTCATTCGTCACCGTCATTGTCTTTTAAATTATGTTTACAATCTATGATCAATGCGCGCTCGTAATACATACTTTATTTGCATTCCGCAATGTTTATTTAGATGGTAAGTTATCACATCACATCACACTAACATTATAAAGGCAAAAGTTTGTGAGTGTGTCTGTGAGTTTGTATGTTTGTTCGTCCTTCACGCTCAAACGGCTGAACAGATCTGGATGACACTTAACACATAGGTATTTATCAACAGGATTAACACATTAAGTATTTTATTTTTTATGTTTTTTCACTTTTATTAAGGCACTTTTTATCTCGGTAGCACGTTTCCTTGGGATAATTACCGACATCCGCTCGGGCGAAGTCGCAGGCAGCAGATAGACATGTATGTGTTCATTATGGATCCTGTCAGACACACCATAATAGTAGAATAGTAGTAGTAGAAGAATAGTAGAAGGGAAATCTTAAAAAAACTTACTTATCAGTGTCCTGAACGAAATCTAATAATTATTAGGTCTTTTTATACTTTTTTTTTTTTTTTTTTATAATAATAATATCTTTGGATATTTCACACAGCGCCATATCGTCCCAAGCTACGCAACCTAATGCTTTTGTTATGGTAACGAGATGGCTGATATACTACTTATATACATTTTTTTTTGTAAATACAAACATATATTATAGATAGAAAAACACCCAGACTCGTAACAAATACTTGCAGGTCGTACAAATATTTGTTCCGTGTGGGAATCGAACCCGCGACATAGTGCTCAGCAGTCAATCGCTCAAGCACTGCGCCAACCGTGTCGTCATTTTACACTTTGATGACGGAAATCTCACGGGAACCTATTACTGGGACGAATATTATCTTTTGTGTAAAATACTTCGTTAATAGACATATACTTACCTACCAACATCATCTCTATCATTTTAACCCATTTCTCCGCCCATACAATGCGTCCTCACACAGCAGGTAGGTACTCTCATCTCGGCCTCATCAGCTAAGAGATGTTCTTCCAGCCAGCGCGCACATTGTCGACACTACCATTGTCCCGTGCCCAGAAACAGATGCTGGCGTATGAATAGTGTGAGCTTACGGTAGAGGGTTCAAAATACTAGTGAGTACATAGGAGTTTTATGTTTAGTGTCATAATCTGCCTAGCCTTTTCCCAATTATGTTGAGGTCGGCTTCCAGTCTAACCGGATGCAGCTGACCACCAGTATTTTATATGGAGCGACTGCCTATCTGACCTCCACAACTGGGCAATACGATACCCTTTGGTAAGACTGGCTGTCACATTTTCGGGCTTCTGACGACCCGTAACGACAGTCAAAGATGCACAAATGACAGCCGGGACTAACGGCTCAACGTGCTCGTTAACGCTTAACGTAGATCTTTGACAGTTGCTTAGTACAAGTTACCTAGAAACTGGGTTGTGGAGATCAGATAGGCAGTCGCTCCATGTGAAATACTGGTATTCAGCTGCATCCCGTTACACTGGGAGTCGACCTCAACATAGTTGGGAATAGACTAGGTAGATGATGACATAGAAGATAATAAACATTGTGAAATCTTTTGAATTAATTTAAAGTTAATTTTTGGTCCCTAATAAACGATGACTGATCCGATTGACTTTTTATTAAAATGGGTGACACATTGTATTTTTTTAACAAAAAAAAAAACTATTTACACAATTAATAATAATGACAAAATCATTTTGTTTATTCTTTTTTCAAATAAATCCTCGGTCGGGGCGGGTGCGGGTCCCAAGGGTTGTCACAATGCTCGCGCAGTTTCCGCGCCGCTGGCCACCAACAAAAACTGCGAGCACGCGGACACGCTGACACCCCTAATGTCACTGGTTCCGTGTGTGTGGTGTTGGGTACTGTGACTTGTGAGGTTCGTATCCTTGTATGAGCTGGTGGTTAGGGTTGGTGATGTTCATTTACACTACTTAAATTCGGTAAATTAGTTTCCTTAATTTTAAGAGTAACATTTATTCAGATCACCGGAGGAATCGTTCGGTAATTTTTTGTTGTTGCAATGGTTTGCATAATATATTTCAAGACTTTAATCATCACGCCCTTATAATTACTCAAATATTGATCTTGTCGAGTCGATTCTTATCATCAAGAGACGTGGAATATGAGGTGATTCCTAGAGTGAGATGAATTGGCTAACCTTATAAAGTTAAGTACAAGTCTTTAAATGAAGACCACGTTGAAGAAGACTAGACCAATAATATCAGAAAGTTATCCCATCATAATCCAGTACAACTTTATTCAATCTTCAATTTGCTAACAGAAGTGCCGTCTGTGGCTCAATAGATAAAGCCATACTGAAAACCCAATCCACATCGCTAATCAAATCTGACGTCACCACACATAATTCCCTCGCGCCAACCCTGCGACCCTGGTGTAATGTGGGCAAGCGCGCCGCGACGCCCCGTCGCGTCATTGTAGGTCCGCTCCGTATGACGTCACGCCTTTGAATGCGACTTTTGTTTTGCACAGCCCTTAATTATCTTGATTAGGAGAGTCGAATTTATTCAACGGATGTGGATGCTTCATACATTTGCTTTTAGTTCAAAGTATCGTTTTGTTGGTCTTTGACACCTGGACCTGTTTTGCTATTTTTCTTGCTGTCATTATGTTAATTGGTGAAGCTGTGGTGGCCCAGTAGAAACGGTCACGATTTACCAGTTGTAGGTCTCAGGTTCGAACTCATACAGTTGGTAACTGTATTTTATGTAATTTATTTCAAGACCGCTTTTCAATCACAGTATGTCCAAGAAACGAAAATTCAGAGAGGTGTGACAATGCCCACTCTCATTCATAGAGAGGAGGCCTGGGTCCCAGCAGTGGGAATATTATAGGCTGTATATGCTTATGCTTATGCCATTTTCAGACCACAAATCAACCCAATTAATCTAAACAACAGTTGTCAATTAAACGAAAACTATCAAATACTCAATAACTACAAAGACCCAACCTTTATCCCTCCAAAAGACCCTTCCTTAACCCATATAGGTACTAAAATAAAAATAAATAGCTCCAATTGGTATCCTACAATTATGTTTTAACCGACCCCGAATGGTTCATGGCACGTGGGTAATGGAACGTGACCATGCTACCACGCTCAGCTGGTCACAGGCCAATTAATTGGAAACATAATATAAGAAACTATGTGGTATATAACTTTAAAGGGAGTGAATGTACTTATGCAATTTTTGCCCTGATCACATGAACATATATCGTCGAAGTATGGTGGTTGTGATGATTCAGGTCTAAGGTCCACGACGCTACTTAAAAGTAACTTGCAAACTCAAATCACCAATGAACAGCTGGAATATCACCGGCCTATCGGGCCTTATTCTGCTACGAAAGATACGAAAGATATACTGCATAACATGCACGCATAATCAGCCTATAATATTCCCACTGCTGGGAACAGACGTCCTCTCTTTGAGAGGGCCGCAGGCCTAGTGCAGATTCAGCGAGATTGTCTTTAAGGGTTACCGCTACCTCGGAACTAAGGGCTAAGGAAGGAACATGGATGGGTTTTAGACAGTAAGAGTCTGACACTCCGTCCGCTCCACCCAATGACATGAACTGTTTACGCTGGGCGAGCGATGGCAGTGGTTGGTGGCTTGTTTTTCGATCGAAAATTGCTTAGTTTAGGGCTAAATGTTTATCATAATGTATAGAAGTCTCCATGCATGAACGTTTAAAGTAAACTCAAAAAAAATAAGTTTTGACGCTCCGATTTCCTAGGAGAGGATATTCCAGTCTGGCTCGGATTGCTTAACTACACACTACAGGTTCATAATAAAAATATTGTTAAGTCGTCTACCAAGAAAAAAAGCTAATTTAAATATTTCATTAAAAAAAAAAACAAAACCTTCATTTAATAAATGAGCACATAACAGCAGGTTGGATCTTAAACGTTGATAATTACTCAGGGCTGTCCGCCAACTGACATAGAGCAGAAAAAAAATTAGATAATCCACCTGTCACAGTTATATTTCACAGTTCCGGAACGTTTTATTTGTTTAGAACGGTTAAAGTGAACGCCGCCATTAGGTTAGCCGCACGAGATGCGGAGTTTATGTGTTTATTAACTTTTTATTATTATGACGACTTACGACTGCTAAATAATGTGATGCGATGCCTAATGCTTCGCAGCTGACGGTTGACTTGAATTTGTTTTGTTGATGGGTTTATTGTGGTGTCGTTTCGAAGGTTTCTCTCTATAGCGGCTTGTGGTTGCTGAAATTGTGTGCTAGGTAGATTACTTACTAAGAACAGGCCAAGAGTGAGTAGGGTCAAGTAGGTTTATTTGCAAAGTTCCCATCTAGATCGAGATAAACCTTTGAGACAAATAGCCAAGAAAGTGTTCTTAAAAAAGTTCGTCGTTCCTGTTAGGTACATGTATTATAGTGACATTGTACTGTTATTTATGGTTCAATCTTTTTATAAATGACACCCTGAAACCCAATCCAGATTAGGTATGCTTCAGTATTTTTTTTTTTTGTAAATAATCATCAATTCACTATCCACAGCAGAGGTCACAAGTCCGTGTTCGGGCCTCGACCAGCAAGTGACAGCTATGTGACCGTACACCATTGCGCTAGTTTCACTTCGCTACAAAAAATATCCTACCAACTACAAAATTTGTCCTCGCCGCTTCCCTATATCGAAGTTCAGACTTTTTCCTATAAAAGCAACATTGTTTCATGAAGTAGGTATACGCAAAAGACAGTGAGGTTGCGGAATATCGCTCACGTGGATCGGAAGCGGTGTCGCGGGAAGCCGATACCGCCGCCGTACATTCATGATAGTCCAGGAGACAGCTTCTGACTTTTGGGCTGAACAAAAAATGAAAAATATATTTTTTGGGTTATTTCGGCCAGCGACACGCTAAGAAGAAGGAGGCATGGCTTTTTGTAGACATGGTGTTTGGAGCAGACATGGACACTGGACAGCAGAATATTATGGTCGGAAAATGTTTACATTCAGAGAAAAGATTATGATAATCGTGTACTTACCAAAGTAAGGTTAGTAAAACGAATTTATATCGTACTGTATGCAAAATTTTCATGTTTGTACGTAAATGAAAGAATAGTGTGAATTTAAAAGCAAATTCATATTTTTGAGCGAATGAGCAGGATTGGTTGTCGATAATTATAAGGGATAGTGAATGTTTCTGTTTGTCTACAAAGTAATTTTTAGAATGTTCTGTAATGTGAACAAATAAATATATTTCTCTTTATTTCTTATCTTTTCTTTATTGGTCTAAAAAGTGGTAAATAATTATTTTTGCCTTTCCATTCTCAATTTTTTCTCTGGTATTTCATGTACCTACGCAATGGTATATTTCTGGATACCACCGAGAGAAAAACCCAACACTTTGCCAGAGACGGGTATTGAACCCAGGATCACACTTTTTAGCAGTAGCGCTTGCAACCACTAAGGCAACAACGCTGCCCGCCTTTGTATTGTAACCCTACTTCCCACCAACAAGACTCCAATGAATTTTAACCAGTGGACACTATAATCACGTACCTACCTGAAAGGAATAATATTAATCCAGAGGGAATCTGGTCATGGCGACCAATCTCAGCGGAGACTAACTAGCTGTCGGCGTACGATTCCCGGGACAGGCAGTGTTATTGGGTCTTTCATTAGGAGTTTATTAGCAATAGGACTCTCGGAGTTTATAAGTTGGCGGTGTGACTCAGACGTCCGTGACTCAGAAAGCACTTCAAGCTGATGATATCTTTCCGATCATTTCGGATTGCCGTGTCATCGAATTATGAGATAGAGGGAAGAGAGAGCGTACACCTGTATCTGCGCACACACTTGCAGTGATTTATTATATCCTCATCATCATGTAATGATAGCAGTTTTCCACCTAACCCCGGCTATAATAAAATAATTCAAAAATATAATCACATTGGTAACTTTCAAGCACCTAGCTCCTATCCTATATATCTGCTAAGTCAGCTCCCGATCCTATCAGTGGCGTCAATTGCCCGTGCCAAATGCCACTTCCCGATCTCCACCCCCCGATCTTCGCCCCCTCACCCCCCAACGTCGTCTAAAGACGTCTTATCTCTGAGTGGAGGAAAAAACGAACGTGATTGAATGTTTCCGCCGATTTCATGAAACTGATAATCTTTGTGTGAAAACACAATCCTGCAATGATGATTGGAATACTGATGGATGAGATTGTACCTAGTTAATGTATGGTGGTCCGATTTACAAGGAGGAGCTTGTGGCTAAGTAGTAACAACCGCACAGGTCGATCCATCAGGTTAAGCTACGCTTGCCGGGGTCGGCCGTGGATGGGTGGCCATTTTTATATACCGAGACTCCTCCGTGCCTCGGAAAACACGTTAAGCCGTTGGTCCCGGCTGTCATTTGTGCATCTTTGACAGTCGTTACGGGTCGTCAGAAGGCCGAAAATCTGACAGCCAGTCTTACCAAGGGGTATCGTATTGCCTAGTTACTGGGTTGTGGAGGTCAGATAGGCAGTCGCTCCATGTAAAATACTGTATTCAGCTGCATCCGGTTAGACTGGAAGCCGACCCCAACAGAGTTGGGAAAAGGCTAGGCAGATTGGTCAGATTTAAACCTTGGAGTAAGTTTGTATTGACACTATTGACAGCTCACTTCATTGAATTTTTCATGTTGAGATTTTTACAGCATAGATCGGCAGCTTACTTCGAGCTCACTTCACCTAAGTGATCACGGTGAGATTTTTACAAAATAGTTTGGTAGCTCACTTCGAGCTCACTTCGCCTAAGTGATCACGGTGAGATTTTTACAAAATAGATTGGTAGCTCACTTTGAGCTCACTTCGCCTAAGTGATCACGGTGAGATTTTTACTAAATAGTTTGGTAGCTCACTTCGAGCTCACTTCGCCCAAGAGATCACGGTGAGATTTTTACAAAATAGATTGGTAGCTCACTTTGAGCTCACTTCGCCTAAGTGATCACGGTGAGATTTTTACTAAATAGTTTGGTAGCTCACTTTGAGCTCACTTCGCCTAAGTGATCACGGTGAGATTCTTACAAAATAGTTTGGTAGCTCACTTTACGCTCACTTCGCTTAAGTGATCACTGTGAGGTTTTAACGGCAGTTTTCAGTAAAATATTTGTCACTAGCTTTTGCCAGCGGCTTCGCCTGCGTGTATGTAGAAAATTATTCCACGGGAACCGTACATTTTGCCAGGATAAAAAGTAGCTTATATGCTATTCCAGACTATAATCTATCTTTGTGCCAAGATTCATTTTTGAGTTTAGTCGTTACAAACATACATACAAATCTTTCCTCTTTATAATATTAGCATAAGTAGATTTACTTGATGATTACCTTCCTCAGTTCTACATAGTTCTACATCACTACATAGTATAAAACAAAGTCACTTTCTCTGTCCCTATATCCCTATGTATGCTTAAATCTTTATAACTACGCAACGGATTTTGATGCGTTTTTTTTAATAGATAGAGTGATTCAAGAGGAATGTTTATATGTATAATTTGTCGACATAATTATTATGCGGGCAAAGCCGCGAGCGGGAGCTAGTCAGTAATAAAACAACCACACATCACTAGAGTACAGTATTACTGATAAATCAGACAGAAAAATCGCCTACCAACACACACACAGTCAGCACACATCGCATTCAGCTACACAGTTGCAATGCAATTCTCCCGTCCAGAATTAACGCATGTCAGGCCGCATTGACCTCCCGTCTGCAAGGAACGATCGATTATCGTTCCACGGCTTAATTGCGATGCGTTTAAACAAAAAGTCTGGCAGGCCTGTTGCCTAATGACGCTATAAACTCGAAATTATACGCTCCGTTAGTTCGACCAACCGTTGTTCCTCCATACGTGGCAGGGTTCATTGCGTTTGATATCGTATGAACGTGGGTGAAGGTTGGTTTGTAAGTACTTGAATTTGTGGGCAATTGTCCATATTCATCTCTTTGCGTTTGATGTAGAGCCGAGTAACCATTGCACATAGCAATTGCGTATATTAACTTGTATACCAGGGGCTTACTTATCCATTTGAAGATAAGTACTTAGGGTTAATTATGGGGTACCGAATCTCTTTTTCTTTTCGTGTGGTTAGTGACTAATCCGGTGTCAGAGTTTTTATGCTGTCCATGGACCTCTGACTTGTTGCTGAGAAATGCTTGACATATTATTGAGAAATGTCTCTCAGACATGCTGGTTTTCTCACGATGTACCGAATGACTCAGGATAAAATAAGATGAATAACACGGTAGGCAAATAGACCATTAAAAAACTTGCCTTTCAACTTCCACTATCTTTTATTTGACGACTTCAAAGCATACAACTAAACGACGGCCCTCCACAGCAACTATGTAGTTGCTAGCTATAGTTTCATGATGCTGAAGTCATCATAAAATCAATTAATCTGCCGAGCCTTTTCCCAACTATGCTGGGGCCCAGTCTAACCGGATGCAGCTGAATACCAGTATTGCTGTAATGCTGAAGCCATCATGAGGTCATTTAAAAAAAGCATAGTTATTAATATGATAATAGAGTTTGTTTCAACTGCCAAAAAAGCAAGGCTGTCCTATATTCCATCTAGGCCGAGGTAGTCCAGATGGAAACGCGGCTCCTCCGAAAGAAAAATCAAAAACAAGATCCCGCACGTTAACATAATGTAGCATCAAATGGAGCAGCACGGACGTCGCTATCGCATATTGAAAGAGGCGGGTTCCAACAAAGTTGTTTTATCAGCGGCGATAAGGATGAATCCCATTTATGGGAGCTACCGAGCTATTGCTCCGAGGCGCTGAGCCGTGGCCCGGCGCCCGCGACTCAACCACGTTCTTCCCGCACCGTTTTATGAGTCTCCTAGGGATCAAGACGCATAAAAATGTATGTTACAGTTAGGTGAAATGTATGGATTTAATTTTGAGCTTTATTCGTCGTTGCTGAGGATAAATATAATTTGGTATAGCAAACGGGCGAGTTGATGGAGAGTGGTGGCTCGTTCCTCAAAATGATTGCTAAGTCAGAAGCCCATGGGCAGCATAAAAACTCTGACACCAGGTTAGTCACTAACCACACGAAAAGAAGAAGAAGATTGCCAAATAGGTTTGTCAAAGCGCCAACAAGCGAGCGCTCAAGTCCTATTTGTTGTCACCGAAGTCTTTATTTTAGAGGTTTATAAAGTAGTAAATCGGTGGAAAATGGTACGTAAGAGGCTTGCGGATGCGTGATCAATCTTAAAAAAAACTATTTTACCAACGGACCCAACAAGTTTCCTTTAGTATCTACTTGAAGCTCATTTTCGCTGGTTCGAGACTCAGAATGTTAACAGCTAGATTTACGAATGCATCTAGCTAGGTAGATGGGTAGTTAGACATACATAGAAAAACATATTTACATAGAAAAGTGATTTACACAATATTTTGGCTCATTTAATTTGTTTCACAAACTAGAGCTTAATATAACTTTACTTTACTTACAAAAATCAAAGTTCGCATGCAAGATGAATTTCCTTTGAAAAATCAAATTCACCAAAATAATCGGATTAAAGTGATACGCAAAAAAAAAATATTTTTACATAAAATAAAACTTACGTGGCAGCTAACTGACCTTTGAAAGGAATACCGTGCATATAAAGCGAATAAAAAAAAACAAAAAAAAAACTCGACCAGATTTTCGTGTGGTCAGCGGAAAAAACCGGGAAAAACTATCATCCGTGCGCCGCGCGACTTTATAGCTACGATAACGAAGCTGCTGGATTGGGGCCTGAGCGATCCAATGTTATCTCACTGCACGGCTTTTGCGATATAAAATAAATGTTTGAATATTGAATGGATGAAAATGTATTTTTTTTTTAATAAAAGGAGGCTGTTTTCAATTATTATTAACAGCCTTTATAGATTCGATTCTTACAGCCAACAGTATTATACGAACTGGAAAAAATGGAGCCTTTCAAGATAAAACGGATACTTACGCAGTGTTACGGCCTTTTTTTGTAATTCTGTTATGTAATTGCATTAATCCGCACATCCTTACGTAATTCAATAGTTGATTTTTAAAGATCAGCCTATCTGCCCTAAAAGATAGCGCAATAAAAACTCCTCGCATCAAATTACCGGAAACGTCCAATACACAGAATTGGTCCAAATTCTAACATAAAAAACTTCAATAATGTCTACAAAAATGTAACTTCACCGTAAATGTTCGCAGAACATTTTATTCCAAATTCAAAATTCAAAAATGTTTGACACGCATCAAAGTGTGCACGAATGGCCAGACACTGCATAACACTGATATGCACAATGTGTCACTTTGACGAAGGTCACAAGCCCGAGACTGGCCACGTGCCCGGACACGGATATGACGAGTTTCGTTCTTTTTTTGAAACGTGTTAAATGTGACAAATATGCGTCTGGCTGATAGACAGATGAGAAATGTAAAGTGCTGTCAATAAGGCAGGCAACATTACGGATTTTTCAGTTGGGTAATCATAATCATTATGATGAAAGGAAATATCTTAGGTATGAGATTCTAAGACAGCGTAGTGTAAGTTACTTGACTTTTGAAGCTGTTCTTAACGATATTAGTGTCGAGTATGAAACTCAGGACCCCACACTTAGCAGACGTGCTTGCGTCACTGCAAAAACATCAGGGAAGTCGGTCACTGAGCCATGCTTCATGTAAATACACAAACAGTTGATGTGTGTGTACAAACAATGAATGCAAAGCGTATTACCAAACTATACATAACTACCTCACTGACCATTTTTTGAGCGCCATTGTTGACTGAGATCAGTTTTCTACATGACATTTCAATACGATACGCTTGTCGAATGGCAAATCTCGAGCAGATGTTTATTCAGCGCATTCAACAAAAATTATCGCAACAACGAAATCTAAATCCATACACCATAACTAATTATATCCACCGTGTAACGTGTATTGTTCAACCGACGCTTTTGTCCGAACCCGAATTACTAACCTAGTTTTGGGGATATTTGAAAAAAAAAAATGTTCTCGAGATATCACGCTTTTCGGTTTTGAATGCGAGTAATATTTTCTTTTGTCGGTGGGGTATTAGTGAGCGGTATTTAGTTACGTCGGTGTATCGCAGTTTGTTGTTACGAGCGACGCAAAGCCTGCCTGACGCGGCAGTATTACAAAAGTTTGACGGCCGAGTCGTCGATAGAGTATCGATTTAGCTCGGTTGCATCCGATTCTGTTCGTTTATTTTTTACGAAATCGGACGTATGTAGGTTTTCGGGTTTGCGGTGCGTCTGTGTCCAGTTAGTTGTAGGTGGTCTGTCCAAATAAAAATGTCGTGTTTCCTCTTTTTTATTTGAGATTTTTCTATTTCGCGTGTCAACAGAATGCGGAATTTTTTCGTTGGTCTTTTTTGCAACTGTATTGACCAAAGGAATCTGGATTGATTAATCTGTACACGTTAGTTAGTCTTTTTAGCATAATTTTGGTATTGTAGGTTAAATAGCTAATACTTATTTACCGAGCAGTGGTCGTCCAGCGCATAATTGTGAATCAACGAATACTTAAAATTAGTCTCAACTGTCCAATCAAGGTGAATTCAAATTGGAATTTCAGGTTTAGGAATTCAATTAATCATATTAAAGCACTCAGAGCGAGTTTCACCAATAAAACTGAACGCGATCAGTACATAAACCACATTTAAGGGCTGTCAGTGTCATTATTTTCTGTGGAATATTGTATAAATTCGCCTTCAATTGTCGTACACAGATACGTTTTCTGAACATTTCGTTGACATTTTCATCAGATTCTTTTGGAACAGACTATACGTAGGTCATCATCTGCCTAGCCTTTGGGTTGGCTTCCAGTCTAACCGGGTGCAGACGAATACCAGTATTTAACATGGTGCGACTGCCTATCTGACCTGTACTAGCCAGTAACTAGGCAATACGATACCCTTTGGTAAGACTGGCTGTCAGATTTTCGGGCTTCTGACGACCTGTAACGACTATCAACAGATTATACGTAGGTAGGTAATTTCAGCATATCTCAGCAAACACAGACTGTGTCATTGGGCTTGATTTAATAGCCGACGTATAAATCTATTCATCGCGGGCTAAACCATTACACAAACATCACTAATGAACGCGGCGCACCCAGTAACTAAGTTACGATCGTGGTAGCGCTCACAATCCATTTTTTTTTTCAGTCTATGGAGTTGGGTATTGGTTAAACGCTGTTATTTTCAGTCCCGTCTGCATATTTTTATATAAAGTGGATTATAGTCGAGTGAACTTGATTATCTATCTTCTTTGATTAAGCTTTTCTATTGTCAGCAGTGCTGGCCCATTTATACTGGTCCCGCTTTACAAATTGTAGGTCGTGGGTTCAAATCCAGGCAGGCGCTTTACTTTGCGTATATAATTTCTTCACCACTGCTCTCAAAACGGAGAAGGAAAATATCGTGAGGAATCCGGCTATGTTCCAGAACCAAAAATTCGAAGACATATAATGACATCTACCAACTCGCACAGGGACCGCGTGGTAGATTAAAGGGAAGAGAGGAGTCATTTATCCCAGCAGTGGGAATATTATATGCTGTTGTGTGTGGGAGTATTTTTACAGATGTTTCTAGGTAAAGATGAGATTTATTTACGCAAGTTTCAGGGCGTGTTAGTCGAACTGACGCGAAGATCAGCCATGTTCGGATGAGATATGTACAGGCGCCAGCACATCAAGCTATCCCTAACTGTCAAACTTTCTCAATTAAAAATGAACCTTATGTCTTTGCAATAAAGTTGAAATACTATCAAAGAAATTTGACAGATTGTGGTAACTTGATGTGCTGGCCTCTGTACATATCTCATCCGAACCTACCTTACCTTACCTACCTGAACCTGTTACCTTTGCTGAAGAGCTTTCCCCAGGACCCAGGACATCTTTACAAAAACCGCTTATCCGATTTCGATAAAAATTTTATGGGACCATTTGGGAAGTATACCCTTTCCAACAAAAAAAGAATTTTTCAAATCGGTTGGCAAGCACCGGAGTTATGCGCGAACAAACATTAAAAAAAAATATATATATGTACAGTCGAATTGAGAACCTCCTCCTTTTTTAGAAGTCGGTTAAAAAACGAGACCACAACTGTGCCGTTGATATTATCACTGAATTGCTTTGTGCAGCCGAGTGTCCAATACATAATATGTGTGCGCTGGCCGTACATAGAGTGTGCTGTAAATAATTACATGAGGTAGGTGTTTAAACAGTTTTTCACTAGCTACAGGCTTGTCGTAGTAATTCACTGACAAACGCGTATAAAAGAGTCCGGTGGCGGACAGAGGGTGGCGTGGAGACGACTTCATTGTTTAATTATTTATTTATTTTAAGCATTTATGTATACACATAAAAAAAGACAAGAAGAAAGGAACAGAAAATACGTACATAGGTGATGCTCATTTCTAAAGAAATCTCTTCCAGCATACCTGCGATAGGAAATTAGATAAAAGAGATGTAGACAACGTGTGTCAGATTCAAAGAAAAATACATAATACATAAATATAAAGCAACAATTCACTAATTTAAATATCAACATACACTAAGAGAATATACATACTTAGATACATGCATACTTACTACTAAATTAAATATTACTACAATATACAACGTGGCGCTACAATGGTGACATTAATTTAACACACATTATACGTTTTCACATTTTCGTTTCATGAAGACAATAAACACTACGTACGGTATAAAAAAAAGCACCAAAAATGAGGTTTTTATTTTTTCAAACAAACTAAATAGCTTACAAATCAGAGTAAAACGCAACCACCCTTTGTAAATAAAAACTGACCTTGTAACGCAGCGGCACCGACGCGCGCGCGCCGGAGCGCTGTTAGGAAAGTTACATCGTGTTCAAACGGGGCAAAAACTTAAAAAAACATTTGCGACTAAGCTACTGCTCCTATTTAATTGATTTTTGGTACAGAGCTTGAAAATGGTCCCTAGTTTAAGCTGTTTAAAGGAAAGCCCCTCTGTCATATCAACTCTGTATTTCCATTAAACGTTATTATTTACGGATTTATTTGAAATGTTAAAAAAAAAGCATCCTGGAGCAACCTGTACTTAAAGAACTGTCGCACAGCGGTCATTTGCCGAGATCACGGGTCATAACATACGCATCAATGAAATGAAAAGGAATAAGCAATAATATAAGGATGAAAAAACTGCAAAAAGTAGGCGAATCGATTTTAAGTTTGTTATTTTTTTATGACTAATGGGCACTAGCCCTACCCGTGTGTTAAATTTAATGTCACCATTGTAGCGCCACGTTGTATACACTAAATTAAAATGTTGTTATTACGTTTTATTTCATTATTTTGCATTTACTTACCGAGTTTATTTTTCACATTAAATCGGTCACTACACACGCATTATCACGCATTACCAGCCCTTCTGCAGTGGGGATTAGACCAAGTGACACCATGGCTGGTAGAGATATACCAAGCCAGCATAGCACTCAAATATGTACCTCTCGCATGGCGAGAAGTGAAAGTCATCTTCATACCCAAACCGGGTAAGACCGACTACACACAACCCAAAGCTTACAGACCAATAAGCCTCACATCATTCCTACTGAAAACCCTCGAGAGACTCTGTGATAGGTACATCCGAGACGGACCTCTCAGAGTAAAACCACTACACAAACAACAACATGCATACTCCGCAGGCAGATCAACGGAAACCGCGCTACACAGCGTGGTTTCCAAGATCGAATGCGCAGTGGACCACAAATGCTCGTCCCTGGCTGCCTTCATCGACATAGAGGGCGCCTTTGATAAAACCACTTTCAAAAGCATCAACATGGCCCTCAACAACCACAAGATAGACCCAACCTTGATAGGCTGGATCACCAATATGCTCAAAATGAGAGCTGTACAACTAACAGTAAACGACACCACAAGGGCCATCGTAGCGAAAGGATGCCCGCAAGGGGGCGTCCTCTCACCGCTACTATGGAACCTGGTCGTTGACAGCCTCATAAAAACACTCAACGAAAAAGGCTACTACACAGTAGGCTACGCCGACGACATAACCATTATAATAAACGGCACACATGAAAACACACTTAGCAACCTCATGCGCCAAGCCTTGAAAATAGTAGAGGACTGGTGCCACAGACACCAACTATCAGTGAACCTAACGAAGACCGAGCTGATCCTCTTCACCAAAAAAAGGAAAATGGCCACACTACAACTACCCCGATTCTTCGGAACAACCCTAAGCCTATCAACTGAGACCAAATATCTGGGAATCTTTCTGGATAGTCAGCTGAACTGGGCAAGGCATACTAAACATATGATCACAAAAGCCACCATATCACTGTGGCAATGCAAACAACTGCTGGGCAGGAACTGGGGTGTTAAACCCAAAATCACACACTTGTGGGGATGTAGTGTTATTGAAACAACTGTTCTCAAGCGATTACCTTTAATTGCTGACTGCAAGAGTATAAATGTGTTAATATATTAATAGAAGATACATTCATATGGATAGGGTCATAGACCTTATACTATAGGTAGTACTACTACACTTCACCTCATGGGTGATAGAAAAAAAAAAAAAATATATAGTTTACAATTTTTTTTTTTTTTTTTTTTTAACGTAAATATAACTTAATATCATTTCTTATGTTACCAAAGGTTTGGTTCTATTTTTATGGATTAAATAGGGTTTATTAAATTTTAATATTTCTACATTAACACCTAAATCATTTAAAACAACAAATGGTCCCTCCCATTGAGGATCTAACTTATTAGCTATTTCATTTCTAATTAAAATTTGTTGTCCTTTACTGTATGTCACATTATTTAAAGACTTATCATAACAACTCTTACGGTTTTGTTTACTTATAAGTAGATTATTACGAGCATCTTGATGTGCTACTTGTAACCTATACTTAAGATCTAAAGGATAACTTTCTGGATTATACAATGGTTCTATGTACTGACTAACTCTAGATGGTACTATACTAGCTCTACCAAATACCAGTTCGAATGGTGTGTACTTTGTCTCTGTATGAACTGTATTGTTGAAACTGTAACACCAAAATGGTAGCCAGTGACTCCATGTGTCTTTTTGACCATTACACTGTATTCGTAAAAACGATCCTAAATTTTTATGTGAATTTTCGAGCGCACCGATGGATTGATGGTGATACGCTGTAGACATTAATTTATTTATACATAAAAGTTTACATACCTGTTCCATTACTGACGATACAAATTCTGTTCCACGATCAGTTGCGATGGTATTAGGTATTCCAAATCTTAAAATAAAATTATTAACTAATGCTTTAGCAATACTTACGGTTTCCTTCGTTCTCAAAGGATAGGCCTCTACGAACTTAGTAAGCTCGCACTGCAGTGTCAAAATATAACAATTTCCTTCAATGTCTTTTTCTAATGGACCTACGACGTCCAGATAAATTTTTTCAAAAGCATGTGAAGCCGTTGTAGTTATCTCCATGGGCGCCTTGATATACCTACAATGCTTCATTTTCTGACATTTAATGCATTTACTCACAAATTGTCTAATATCGTTGTCTAAGCCTGGCCAGTAAAAATGTCTCTTAATATTATTGGTCATCCTACGTACTCCTGCATGTCCTGCGGTAGGTAGTAGGTGAAAGTCATGTAAAATATACTTTCTTTCTTCTTCATTATAAATTCTCCTAACTCCTCTCAATACATAAATACGTGGACCGGTCCAATCCTTATTGTCTTTTATCTCTTTTAATACATCGTTAATAAAACTCTCATATTCCTTATTTTTTACTATGCATAGCTCATTTATACCTATTCGTTTACAAAAATGACCTAACTTAGTCACAAATTCGGCTCGCGTAAGTTGTGCTCTAAAGTTAAGATTAATATACAACATCTTCTTTCGATTGTTATAAATAAAACATTCCTTTTCTTCATCTATATTATTTTGTCTTTTTAATTTACTTAATTCATCACTTCCTATAAAACTCATTTCTACAGAATTATTCGGAATTTTTAGTACCTCAACTACTCGTGGTTGATCAGGCCACGTTTCGTCTCGTTTACTAAAACTAGGTGTATCCAATTGTTTTCCTACATCTAAACGTTTTTTCTGAGCTCTAGTCATAACTAAAGAAATTTCATTATTCATCTGTTTTAAAGTATCCGATGTTATATTAATTCTAGATAATGCATCTGCTATGCTATTATCTTTTCCTTTTAAATATAAAATTTTAAAATCGTATTCTTCTAGTGCTAGTCTAAATTTAAGTAGTCTGCTAGATGGGTCCTTCATTGAAAATAAATATATTAAAGGCTTATGGTCTGTCATAATTGTAAATGATTTACCGTATACATAGGGTCTAAAATACTTTACAGCCCAAACAATTGCAACTAACTCTTTCTGAATGGTTGGATAATTGAGTTCAGCTTTATTCAGAGGTCTGCTAGCATAAGCTACAGGTTTCATATTTTGATTGCACAAGACTGCTCCAATAGCCGTCCCTGACGCATCTGTTTGAATGACAAACTCATTATTTTCTGAAAAATCTGGAAAATCTAATACTGGTGGTGTACTTAAAGCATGTTTCATTGCTTCAAACGCACTTTGACACTCTTCAGTCCAAACAAATGGTACATGTTTTCTAGTTAATTTATTTAATGGACAAGTTATGCTTGCAAAGTTTTTAATGAATTTCCTATAATAGTTACAAAATGCTACAAATCTTTTTACTTCATCGGTATTACTTGGTACAGGGTAATTTTTCAATACTTCTACTTTAATTGGGTCGGGTAAGACTCCATTTTCTGATACTAAATGCCCTAAATAAAGAATTTCTTTCTTTAAAAAATTACATTTTTCTGGATTTAATTTTAAATTAATTTTCCTAAGTCTTTCCAAGACGTCTGTTAAGTTTTTATTATGGATATCTAAATTTCTCCCAAAGACTACTAAATCATCTAAATATATAAAACATTTATCGTATGTTAACCCAGACATAGCAACTGACATTACTCTACTAAAAGCACTCGGACTTGTTTTTAATCCCATAGGTAGCCTCTTCATCTGGTATTGCCCAGTACTAGTTGTAAACGCTGTATACTCTCTACTGTTTTTATCTAAAGCTACTTGGTAATATCCTTGATTAAGATCTAAATGCGAAAAATAGACTGAGCCAGAGAGCGAATCCAAAATTTCCGTAATACTTGGCAAAGGAAATTTATCGTCTACAATACGGTCATTAAGCTTCCGATAATCGACCACTAGTCGCCATTTTTTATCGTTGCTACTTTTTTTTGGTACCAGTAAAACAGGACTCGACCATTCACTCTTCGCCTCTTCTATAATGTCATTGTCAATCATTTTTTGAATTTGCCTATTTACTTCATTTTTCAAAGAATGCGGCAATCGGTACTGCTTCGTATAAACCGGACTTGTATTTGGTTTTATAGTTATTGATTGTTCATAAACACTTGTAGTCGTTAACTTATCACCTGGTAAAAAGAAAACATCCGAATATTTAGAACATAATTCTTCAATTGAGTTCCGTTCGTCCATTTTTAAATGATTTAAATTTAAAATGTTTAATAAGTTCTTTGCTCGTTCTAAACTGTTAGCGTTTGATTTAAAATTGCATAAGTGAAACTCTTCAATTGAATATATCTGTGGTTGAAAAGTTGGTAGGTAAATATCATGCTCGTTAGTGTTCAAAATTTTAACCGGTAATCTATTATTTTTTATTCGTCCAATACATCCCGCTAGAAAAACATTTTCCGCTAACTGTTCGCTATGGATAATACAGTCATTCATATTCTCAATATTTAATAGCAAATAATGTATCGACTCACTTCGTGCTGGGATATGTAACACCTCAGCTGAGTAATCTATGACATCACTTAGTTCTAATGAATAATACTTTCCATAATTAGATAGGTTAATGACATTAGTTTCTAAGTTTATATTTGAAGCGTACTGACAAAGAAAATCTAAACCTAATATTCCATCTGCCTTTAATGGTATGTTATCAAAAACATGAAGCTTGATATTAAAGTCAACAAAGTGTTGGTCATCACGATGAGTCAAGCTAAGTTGAACAAACCCTGATGAACTAATTTTACCTCCAATACCATTTATGATGGTTTCATCTCTAATTACTGCACTATCGTATGGTAACGCATCTTTTTTAATTACGGACAAAGATGCTCCGGTATCTATTAACCAATAATATTTCCTATTACCTATGTATAATGCTAAAAATTTTGCCTTACCTTGCAAAGCTAAAATGTTATGTTTAAGATCGAAAAAACTGCATTTCGTTTGTTGTAGGCATACTATCGTTCTTATCTTGTTCATTGCTGGAATAAAATATTCTATTGGTACGACCTTTACTACGAGTTTCATTACTCGTCGATTCTCGTTCGAAGTTTGATAATCTCGTCCACGTCCGTTACCACGATAGTTATGGGATGATCGCCCACGTGAGTTATTGAAATCACGTCTGCCGAAGTTATTTCAATTATGGCTAAAATTACCTCTCAAATTATTTGAATTATGCTGATAATGATGTCCTCGACTGCGTTGGTTTAACTGCTGACTATGAGAACCACGGCCATTCCTAAAGTTGTTGTTATTGTTATGAAACTTACCTCTTCCGCGGTGTGAAAACTGCATGACATTTTCGTTGGTCAAAGTCGATGCCGATGTCAACTCTTCATCTTTCGCTGCCTGGATCGCGTCCTTTAAACTGTCATAATTACGTGCAGCAATAATCGTACTTAGTCTCGAATCCTTCAATCCATCTGCGAATCGCTTAATTGCCAATTTTTCGTTTATGGGCTTGAGTACGGAATAACTATCAGAATTACCATTTGCTTGCGATATGGTCAGATTAGTAAATAACTTTTCTAATTCTGTTCCAAACTGATTAATTGTACGCCAGCCTTGCGTTGCGTTTTGTAATCGTGATTGTATTGCAGTAAACGATTTTTTTGGTAAAAGTGCAACACGTAAATCTCTGACAAAATCGTTCACAGATGTGTAATTATTGGTTATACGTAATTTTGCATTTTCTGATAATCTACTTTTCAAAACGAATGTCATTAGTAACTTTTTCCCCGTTTCCGACAACATGTCTGCGTACATTTCTATAGAGTCAATGATACTTCTGATATTATTTTCGTTATTGGTCATTACAGGAATCAAACTACATGCCGTTTTTAAATCGAACTCCATGATTGATTCTGAATTTGGACTTGCTTCAGAAATATCACTGTCACTATCACAGTCTGATTTAATTACAGCACACAAAACATTAATTTGCGAATAACACGATTCTATTTCGCTTTTCGTAACTGATAATGATTTTAACAATTCTGATTTTACTCCTGGTTTTGTAGATAATAGCTTTATTAATCCTTTACTTTTCTCATAAATTGTTTCAACCTCACATAATTTATTCTTAACAATATTACCCTTAAATCGTGTTTTTCCCTTTTTAATTAAATATTTCCTTATTGATATAAGATCATTTAAACAAAGTAACAATTCATCTTCCATTCCCTCATGCCAAAGTAATATATATTAATTAAACCATTTAATACATACCCGATTCTCACAGTGAATTACTGTAGTAGGGGACACAGCGTGAAAGATGATACATGATGATATACGATCACTCAAAACAAACTTAAACTGCTAATTTATCTTAGAGTTCATTATTTTAATTCTTAATGTCTATTATCATTTTATTGTCTCTTTATTTATATGATGATTCGCGAATTCATCTTACGCACTATAATACGCACAACGCACTTGAGACGCACTTAGTATGCACTTCACTAAATAAATGATACCGCACAGCTGCCAGATGAGTATGATGAATACTCCGACTTCTACGTCATTGGAAGATTTGCTTGCTCTTCTCCGCGAATTGCTCTGGAACGGCTGAACGATCGTCGCAGGCTGTTCTGCAAAATCTGGTCCCTGATCCAGGAATGGTGACAATTCCTGTACTGCTTCCACGCAAAATATATAATGCCAAGACCCAGTAAAACGCAAATTACTATGAGGATAATACTGATCGTCGAAATATGTGCCTTCAATTCTTCAACGTGTGCATTATTGGAACCAGCAGAATTCTGGTTCACGAAGACCGTCTCCTTTTCTACGTTGGAACGACACATTCTCACTGATTTCCGGACGTTAAATTAACTTTCTAAATGTACTTGATTCATTTTAATTACGAAAGTTCCATTATCCACAAATATTTTCACGCCAATTTATTACAAAGAGTTTAATTTATTACTTTGCTTTGGAGCCGTAACACTACGCCGAGATAGAAGTCGCGTCACGCGCCCCAAAAATGGCAAGGTCGCCATGTGGGGATGTAGTGTTATTGAAACAACTGTTCTCAAGCGATTACCTTTAATTACTGACTGCAAGAGTATAAATGTGTTAATATATTAATAGAAGATACATTCATATGGATAGGGTCATAGACCTTATACTATAGGTAGTACTACTACACCTCACACTGGCTATACGCCACGGTCATCCGACCAACCATCACATATGGCTCACTAGTATGGTGGCCCAGAACAAACTTAAGCACAACCCAAAAAGAACTTGAGAAACTGCAGCGACTTGCTTGTGTAGCTATTACTAGCTGCATGAGAACAACGCCTACAGCTGCCCTACAGGCGATGCTAGGACTGCCGCCTCTACACCTCATCGTGCGAGAGGAGGCAACCATGGCCGCCTTTCGGCTAAACATAGCAGGAACCCTAAGTAAAGATTCCAGAGTAAAGCACACACGGGTAAGGGATGACGCAATCAGACATCAACCAATGCTAGCGTCACCCTGCGATAGAGCCCCAAAACAACACCAATTTCAAAAACACTATGAAATATCACTTATCGAAGAACAGTGTGACTACTCTGGTCCGGAAGAACTAAGAGTATACACCGACGGGTCCAAGACCGACTCCGGAAGCGGAGTCGGGGTGTTCTCACGAGACCTTAACATACACATATCCAGCCCACTGGGCAAGCACAACACCGTCTTCCAGGCGGAGTGTGTGGGCCTCATACAGGCGGCACACGCTATAGAAGCCAGGAAAGTCACCGATGCGCAAATACGCATAGTTTCCGACAGCGCCTCGGTCCTGCAATCCCTAAAGAAGCAACACCACACCTCAAAACTAACACTAGAATGTCACAACGCACTAGAACGTATATCAGTACTCTACCGCAACAAAGTGACACTACAATGGATAAAGGGACATAGCGGATCACTAGGTAACGACGCAGCTGACGAGCTAGCGAGGAGAGCCTCCAGTACGCCAGCCTGTGGACCGGAACCCATCATACCCATTCCCTTCAACCAGCTACGCAGATGGCTACAAGAAATCACACACACACAAGCGGAGAGATGGTGGACCTCGTCACCGGGCTGCAGGCAATCCAGGGAGGCCATGCCATCCCTGGATAAAAGGTTAACCAGACGGCTACTCCGCCTGAACAGAACCGGCCTGCGCCTGATGACGGGGACCATCACGGGACACTGCTCACTAAACAAACACTTCCACACAATAGACATAACGGACAGTCCTCTGTGCAGGGCCTGCATGGAGGCTGAAGAAACCGTTGCGCACGTACTCTTTGAGTGCACAGGAGTCACACAGATTAGGACACAAACCATTGGAACACCTAAATCTTTTACAGAAATATTACACAGACCAGGAGACGTCATCAACTTCTGGAAGGAGGTGGGCTGGCTGGAATAACCGCCACAGGCCGCCATGGCCCACGCACAATGGTCCGCCAAGGACTGAGTGCGGAAACCAAAGCCAAAGAAGAAGAAGAAGAAGACGCATTATCACGGAGTGAGCAGTTGAAGGGATATAACTCTGAAATCACTTACCTGTAAAACGTGCTATTCAATGCTTGTGCCTTCTGTGTATGAAAAGATGTGTATGCCCTGCAGTGGGAGACAGAGTTGTTTGTACTTTTATAGCAAGCATTGAAGTTCAATTTATAAATTGGATGGCAATAGCTGAGAAAAATGGTACAAAAGCCGGCCCCAACCATCAAGCCCCAACCTGTCAAATTTCTTTGATAGATTTTCAACTTTATTTGAAAAGAATAAGGTTGATGTTCAACTGGGAATATTTGACAGTTTTGGGGTAGCTTGATATGCTGGCGTCTGTACGATTGATGAAGCTGCTGCAGTGTGTCATCAGGAGGCGTATTATTAGGAGCTCCAGGTAAAAAGGTCCTGTAAAAGCGTCCACCACCTCAGTAGGTGGACGCGGACCTATTTATCAATCTTGTCAGTAGGTTCTACTGACAAGATTGATAACAACTTTGCAGACTATATTTCAATCTACACCGCATTCAGCCAGCGCATCCTACCAGTTATGATATACTGTGCTGAAATATGGGTACTGAAAATCTGGTTGGCGCAAATTCAAAGATTCTCATCTCGCTATAGAGCAAGCTATGCTCACAGATTCTATGAACATCTGAAACAAATTATCTATTATCTCAAATTATTATATATTATATTAATATAGGCGACTGGGTACTGGTAATTTATGGTGATTTAATTTAAGTTTTTTTTGATTTAATACATTCTTAAGAATCTGTAAACGTAAGACTTAAGACCCCTCTATGTTGAAATAAAAACAACGGAAGATTACACATGAACAAAAAACAGAAAAAAAATATATAATAATACATTTTATAAGTTCGATTCGACTCCACTGCCCTCGCTGTCCACCGGTCGCGCTCGTATCCTCGCGGGAGGTAATTATGCATGGGCGCTTTTTAGCGCGTCCACCAGCGAATAAAATATAAAACGCGCCACAACTAATGATTCCACGTACAGTCCACGTTATATACTTCATGTAATTGCACCGTTATATACTTTGTGGCAGGTACGAGTGACCTCGTTGTTTATTATTTGCTTACTTACCTGAGCTTTTTTATAATATTATGTTTGTAGGTTAATGTTATGTTGATTTAATTATGTATTATAAGACGAGCCGAAAACTACAGAAGTTGGGGAGTAGCTATGTGTATACTTAGATATTAGTGTATCTGTGCTCATTAATATTATGTTTTCAAAATTAATTAAATGAACGCGAAAAGAAACTTAACGTATCCTGTAATTAGATTATTTAATGATAAATGGGCAAGTAGGTGCCTAAATTGTTTTAATTTCACACAAAAACGAATTTATGACATCACAAATCCAGGAATTGAGTTTTGTTTACTTGTGCCAGTTTCTCAAAAAAAAACACTATCAAATATAATAAACAATGTCATGATAGATAGTTCTTCAAAGTATAACCAAAATAGAAAAAACTTTGCTTTTCAAATAACTCATTACAGTGCCATCTGCATAAAAACGCGGGAACTACGAAGCTTTCTTTATGAGTTGTTTGAAGTTCCGCCTATTTCCGCTGAGCGCGGAGGGCGTTGCCATCGTTTTAAATGTGGGGAAAAGTCGGCACTTTTCTCCGTCATTGTGTGGAAATGTTGTAGAGTATGGACGTTTCGTTTCCGTGAACGCGAACGGGACGATTTATACAATAATATTAGACGAAAACTATTTACGAGGAAAACGATAGACCAACTTTTATTTCAGGATTCTCTGAATTTTATAAGCTATGTAGGTAATTATAGTAAATTGTTGATAAATGTAGGTACTTTAAACGTGTAGTTGCCTTGTAGGTGGTCGTTTAGGCCACAAAGAACATTTTACAGGCTGAATAAAATAATAAGATAATAAAGCGGTTAATTAAGTAGATACTTAAGCGAAACGTCAAGGTCAAATCTTTATTGCGAACAGGCACACGAAAGGCACTTTTGAACGTCAAAATGATTTTGGTTATTATGTTATATAGCTAAGCTATAAGTTGTATAGTTTCATGTGTCGTTTAATGCGTATGATTATGATGTTGCAGTTAAGTTAGCTTTTTTTTTTGAGTGTGTCCGACACTCAAAAAAAAAAGCTAAATCTAAATCATGAAATGTGTCCTCTCGCTCTGGGTGGAGGGGAGGGGAGTGGCTATTACTGACTAAAAACCCATCCATGTTCCTTCCTTAGCCCTTTATGTTCCGGGGTAGCGGTAACCCTTTCGGACAATCCCGCTTAAGTTAAGTTGGCTTAATAAGTCAAATATGACCGTAATTCTATTAGTACACGTACTGTATTTACTTATCTCGAGTATTTAGCGTCATCATTAGATATGTAAATACACATATTATGCTAATTAGTACAATCCCAAACTGTAGTTACATTGGGTAGATTAATAGCTAACTAGTTATGTATACGTAAAGTTATATTAGTTCATTCAACAAGTTTACTCAAATGAGTATTTACTTTAGTTATTCGTGAACGACTTACATCCGGTACCTGAATTGAGAATTGATTAATTGAGACGGTCAAAAATAACATATGAAATCACATAGAAAAAAGACCGTCTAAAAAACTTACATCTCCGTAGGTACAGAACTTAAATATTATACGAAAATATAATTGTAAAATTACATTTAATGCTAATAGTATTCCATTTGATTTATAAAATCTGTGACGTCACATTGTTATATTTCATACAAATTACGTGAAAAAGCCGCGTTTTGACATTTCATAAAAAGTTACGTTATTGCCTACCCTTTCAAATACTAAATTGAAATTGTGAGCATAATTATACAACTTGCTGCGCAGCAGTCAACCGTTCAACTGCGCCAACCGTGTCGTGTTAGTGTTAAAAGTAGAACATAATTATTCTTCTTCTTCGTGTGGCTAGTGACTAAACTGTTGTCAGAGTTTTTATGCTGCCCATGGGCCTCTGACTTAGTTACACATGCTGTTGAGAAAGGCATGCCGGTTTCCCCACGATGTTTTTTTTTCACCGATTTTTAAGCAAGTGATAATTGTAAAAAAATTCGGATTCATGTGCGATGAATCGGAAAAATCAGAGGTGCGTTGGGTTAGAACTCAAGACCTATGACTTGGCAGTCCGACGGTCACACCACTAGGCTATCGATGCTTTATAAGTACATTAACATAATTATCAGAAAATAAAGTCAGATAATTCAGTTTTTAAGTCATCACCAGCTTTATTTGCCTCTTAGTAAGGAGAGCAGTCAAGTGGTGGCCCAGTGGTAACTTACAAGTTGTACGTCGTGGGTTCGAACCCTGACAGGTGCTTTACTTTGTGCAAATTATTTCTTTACCACTGCTCGAAACAAAAACGGTGAAGGAAAATATCTTGAGGAAACTGGCATATCCGAGAACCAAAAGTTGAGAGACATGGGACATCTACCAACCCGCATTGAGACCACGTGGTCGATTACGGCCCTCTCCCCGCACTCTCACAGAGAGGAGGCTTTAGCCCCAGCTGTGGGAACATGATTATGATAAAGTCTAGTTATTCAGTATGAACGTCATTATCGGCATAAATTGTTCCTCCTACTGTTTTGTACAGGCATCTTCCTCCTCTTGTACAGTTTCAGAAAAAATATTAAAAATAGTTAATACCCTTTGACATCCTTAGGTTAGATACATTGTTCCTCTCAATTAAAGCTGCCATTTAATCTCTTCACCACCCTTGAGTTAACCTTGGGTGATAAATAATACATAAGGCATTCAATCCACCTTCATACCTTTATTGCGTGCGAAAATTTGAAAAAATAAATACTCTTTGATACTTGCAGCGTTTCATGACGTGTGCAGGCAAACAGCTGAACATCTGGGCTGCTGGCAAATCCAGCACCTGTATAGATGCTACATGTCCTTTTGAACACTCCCCAGCGCTCTCATACAAACTTATCTTAGTAATAAAACGTAGGTACTGTGGATCAAATAATAAATAAACACATAACGCAAAAAAAAACTGGAGTGTTTTTTTTTTGCGTTATGATCATTCGCATCATTAAAATCGAAATTCGAACTTTTACACCACAAGACGAAGCATCGCAACACGTTCTCCCAGACAGCTTGGCACCAACTTTTTGCCCACATCTCTAAACCAACAACTTGGATAAACGTCCCAACATGTGACCAATAAATCTACGGACCGGATATGGTCACACGACTCATACACATGGTTTGTCTGACAGGAACACCGTGAACGCGTGGCGATGACGATTAAAGAAATTTATCAATTTTTTTGGGCGGAAAAAACTATTTTTTGAGAGGATTTGAATGTGAATTGTTGATAAAAACGTGCTTTGTTTTGCAAACTGTGTAGAATACTACTACTATGTAGTGTGTGTGTGTTACTAACTGGGTAGTGAAGGTCTGATAGGCAGTCGCTCCATGTAAAATACTGGTATTCTGCTGCATCCGGTTAGACTGGAAGCCGACCCCAACATAGTTGGGAAAAGGCAACATAGTTGATTGATTTACTGAGCTATGGTGACAGTAGTGCAACGAGTATTCTTTAAAAGTTGCTTCGAAACTAAAAACGTCTTTAAGGTATGAATCTGCCACTACCACTAATATACCATCAGTGAAGTTTGAAGTTAGTAATTTTCTGTCCAGCTTAAGAATCCAGCCTGAAATGAATAAACATATTTCCGAAGATGTATAAACAAACACGGTACATACACTAATTAACCCTACCAAAAAATCCGAATTACAAACCACCCATTCAAAAACTTACACCAAAAAACACAAACAAATAACCCCAACCCCAACACACGGGGGCCCATTAAATAAAACGATCACAAAACCTAACAGCTCTTCAAACAGTATCCGGGCGAAATTACTCCCGGGCCGGGTAAACAAAATCATCATTGTAACACGTGTAATTTCGCGTTCACCGGTCATTACTTTTGACCGGGTACCCGGGTCGCCGGCTGAATAATTGAGCGGTATGAGAGAGATGGACCTCCTGAAAATATGAAATGATCCTGCCGGCGCGGAACGGTTAACCCGTGATTTCAGGTGTTGCTGACAAATGGGACCCGTTAAGATGTCAAGGGTTGAGTCCAGTTCGGAGTTGGTGAGCAAATATGTTTTATACTGGGCTTGTGGCGCTGTGATATACGTGGGAATGATGACAACATTTACCGGAAAGCTCTGCAAGTATTCTATTTGTTTATATGTAAGTAAAAGTAGATTATCAAGTTGATTTTTAATCGGTAGTTATTGCTGCTCTTTCATAAATCCATTCTTATGATTTTTGACATCAACTTTCCAACAAGAAGGGTCTCATAATTATTAAATAAATACTTTTTTTCAATGCCCAGGATTATATTTAGTTAAAATAATAATAATAATGTGTATAAGTATATAAACATGAGGGGTAATAATCATAGAGTATTTAAAAATTCTTCCGTATCGCCCTCAACAAGAAAAGTGTCCAAAAAGTTTTACACTATTTTTATCGTTATATTTTAGCGGCTCTATATTAGCACGTCTTTAAAACTAAAATTTAAAACTGAAATTTGATCTATATAAATAAGTTACATCTATACAAATAAATGTACTTAATAAAAACCTACTAATTTCTCGCAAAAGTAATAAGTACCTTTTATTTAGCGACCACTATCCCTTTCATCATGAACTATCCTCGAAACGTCGAAACCAAGCACACGTGAACATCAAAAAACGTAATCTCTCCAAATAAAAACGCGTGTCGGCAGCACACGTCGAGGGTCCGACCGGGAAGTGAACCCGACACCCGACCGCGGCCCACCAACGTTTCTTCCTCCGCGCCAGATTGCGCTGGCCGCACTAAATTTATGGTTCCGGTCACCTTTTCATTTTACCATAGACACGTGAACAAACATAGGCAAGAATAGTTAAAACTTTTTGGTCGGTTGTCGTGAAAAATTGTGTTGATTTGGATTAGATTAGTATAAAAACTTAAGAGGGTGTTAAGTATTGGTTTATCTGCAGTTATGAAATCTTTGGAATAGAATGATAAGATGTCGTGGGACCGGATTTACGCCATAATTTGTGATTGTTCATGAAGTTTACAGTCGCTCAAAAGTATACCTAGTACCTATATTCTCAGGTGATTTAAATCAGCTTTGGTTAACGACAGAAATCTACCAAAAGGACCTATACAATAGTATGTTGATAGCTTAATTATATCTGACATCATATTAACAAGAAATACAAACAAACACAACCCCTTAAAATTTCCACGACATTAAATACATTTCACTCATTTCGAAAACTCATACAAACGTCCCACACATACCCCTTTCTATATGTTTTATCATCAGATGCCTATCTGAGACGAGTCATTGTGCGTAAACGCTCATAATATTTGACGTATGCGCGTAATGAAGTGGAGTGTGTATTTATTAAGTTAATTAAACCGTTCTTGAAGCCCGGGGCTGGGGTCCGGACGGAGAATACCTATCTATCTGTGTATGATAAGATTTTAGCTCGGATTAGATCGGTTGGAAGGTATTCGGTATGTTGGGTTGGAGAATTTACTCTCTATGAGTAAAAATAGTATGTTAAATAGCATGTTGTTAAAGTAAAGGGTTTGGTCCTTATGTTTTCCCACATTTCTGCCTGTGAAAATTATGAGGGTATTAAGGGTCAGTTATTTTGGAAATGTATAGAGAAGAAAATTCGTTTATTTGCGGGAAATGACGCAAAGAAAGAACACAAACTGAAAATAACAAGTTAGGGGTAAATCTGCGTCACATCCACGTCAATCGGCCACCGCTCAGCATAATGCTGCGATCATATGCGAAACCGAGCCCTAGATCTAGTTTTCATTGACGTGATGAGGTCGACCGGACCAGCATACAATACAACGAGAAATGGTGACATGCATTAGCGTTGTTGTAGTAGGAATGGAAGTAACAAGGGATAAGATTATGTTGCATATCAAATTTTATTTTTCCTTACTTAAGGAAAATGCGTATTAAGCCCGCGAACTTCAAATCTTCTTGCCTTTATTGCTGTGCTCAGTTTGTATCTTGATCAAATTATGATACGCAACAATAACAACTATGAATTTTGAACTTCGCGGACAACCTCAACGCATTTGCCTTAAAAAAATATTAACTGTACGTTAAGTCTGTATGAGTGGACTCAAAAACAACCTGAGAAAAACAAAGTAGGAATGTGGAAGACGAGGCGAGTCCAAACTCCTCATTTAAAAATCTCCACAATTATTATAGTATCAACAATCTTTGGATATTATTTCAATTGACCTAGCTATTTTAATTAATTCCTCATTCCTTCTCAAACATAATAACAAATGTTTATAAATAAATCTTCTAAGTTAAGCATACTCATACGAGTCGTAATTTTAATAACGTTAAGAAATAATGAGACATTATTAGGCATGAGACTCATATTTAACTTTGGAAGAATCGACTCTTGTCTAATGAACCGGGGGGAAACAATTCATTACTCACATAATTTGGTTGTGCTGTAAGCTACCCCAATCTGTCAAATTTCTTTGATAGATTTGCCACTTTATAACAAAAGCGTAAGGTTCATGTTCAATTGGGCATATTTGAATGTTTGGGATAGCTTGATGTGCTGGCGTCTGTAGGTTCATATACTATGTTTGTACGGATACGGTAGGAAATTATACGTAAATTATACGTATGTATACTATTGTTTACGTTAGCAAATGTATCTATGGCAGAGTACGAGGAACTTTTTGCTGAAGAGGGCTGAAACTGAGGCAGAGGATCGGGTGCTAGGTGAAATATTGGATTTTGTTTTGATTGTATGCCGTGTAGGCATAGGCTAGTAGAGTGCAATAGGACTGCCAAATCATAGACCTCGATTTCAAACCCAAGACCAATCCTCTGATTTTTCGGATTCATGTGCGTATTGTATAAGTATTACTTGCCATTGAGATCTGTATTTACCATGTACTAAGAAATAAATGATTCTATTCTATTCTCAAAACCGATGAAGTAAAAAAAATGAGATGATGATTCTCAACAGTATGTGAAGCTAGGTTAGAAGCCCATGGGCAGCATAAAAACTCTGACACTAGATTAGCCACTAACCACACGAAAAAGACAGAAAGAAAGCCGTGTTAGAGGCATAATAATATCATAAGTCATTTATTCATTTGTTGAACATATAAAGGTACAATAATAATGGTATAAATGAATAATAAAGAGTGCGTGTGGTATGCCAGAGAGCGTAACACATTTTTTTTTTTTAATTATACTCATATCGAGCCATCCCCATTTCAATAGTTAAATAGAATAAAGCTGTACAGTAAAAAAACAAGTATAAAGAGTCATACATTTCCTGCACAAATAAGTTTATCTACTAAGGGCTGATTTTTCAATAGCTTTATAACTTTTATCTCAAGAATACAAATGGCGGTTTGATTTATTTAAAATGCAAAAACTGTCAACCTGCCATAATTATTCCTCCAATAAAACCACCCTGATCGGTTTTATTGGAGGAATAATCATGGCCTAGACAAAATCACATTTTTACTAACGATAACGAAATCAGATAAGTCCGAAATGTATGGAAATGGCATAAGCTTTCGAAATGTCATGTGATCAATTGTTTTAGATCGCTAAGTGCTAGACAATGTCAAATTTTGTATCGAAACTCGATCAATATTCCCATTCAAATGTGTTGACAAGTAGCGTTCTTGACAATCCGAATCGCTGAGATAACGAATTGTTCGATCAACAATTTTGAGTGTTTGACACTTGTCTAGGCTCTGATGGTTGAAAATTTAGCCCTCACTCTATCAATTATTAACTTAGTATTCAAACTTACCTACTGTCTTTAATACACGTCTTTGTAATATTTTAATATTCTGTACCTCCGTTGTGTTATTCCGTCACTTATGTACGAAGTTACCAAACATGAGAATCAAAATAATATGATTCAACGTTATTTTAATGCAACAGCCCAGATTCAAGAACGAATAAATATCTACAGTATCAACAGAACACAAAACACTTACGTAATACCCAATACGATTCTCAGACTAAATCACAATAATATCCCTCTAGAGATCCATCTCAATTCGAAGTATGGTGCGGAGCCCTAAAACATAGATCACTCGGAGACAGCTGAAGCCTCCTCAGTAATGAAGACAGCACTCCTACAAACTATAATACGCCATCTAAATGCACTGTCGACAGGCATAAACAATTGAAATAATTATCAGGATAAGCTCGCCGGATCAGGGAAAGCCCTCGAGAATCTCAACCCTTCTTGGAACCTCCTGACAGCGTCTTATGCAAATTCACAAACTTGCCAACCTTAACGAGCAACCACTTATGTATTTACCTCCAACAGTGAAAACCCAACCCTAATTTCTTCTTTTAAAGTTGTTTTTTCGTTGTAGGTGTGGTGATTTATGACCTTATTATTAAGTCCGATGGTAATAGCCGCTCAATTGGCTCTCCTCTATGATATGCTAACTTATGTTTTGTTTGGACTCTTGTAGTGATAACAACTGCCACTTAAAATGTTTTAAACTTCGCAAACATCTGCCTGATGATTGAGGGGATATTTGAAAGTGATGAATACTTATCTCTTCTGATTGTCAAGAATATAAGATAGTTTAGCTGAGCGGAGTGGTGTTAATCCATGCGTCATGTTCATGAACGAGTGCTGTCAGTAGGATCACTGGTCATTTCTTAGCGGTTATGGCTTTATTATTATTATTTTATATTTTATTATTTCCATTTATTTGTAAGAATATTGTAGTACCTACCTACATACCTAGTTGTTAATTTTATTTTAAAGTCCATTATGTTTTACCGTTTTCGGCGTACAAATAATAAAATTCATTGTTCATTTGGGGAAATTAATAAAAATAAATGTCATTGAAGTTACTAACAATAATAATTGAATGACATACTTATTATTGTAAGTAACTTGAATGAAATTTTTGTCTATTTATCTATAAAGTTACAACGGATGCTTTTAACGTTCTGCATCGTTCACACATGTATAGAAATAATATGAATGATGTTACCAATATTTTGTTTAAAAGAGTGTCCGTGGAGTTTCTTGCCCGTTCTTCTCCATATGTAGGTAGCTTTGGAATGGGCACCTATCTTCATGTGTCTGACTGACCGACCCTTTGACAATTCAAAAGTGCTTGTAATTGGTTTATTTGAAATAAATGCTTTGAGTTTGTGTTTGAATGTAGTTAAATAATAGGTTCTGCTTGAAATTTTCTAACACACTGAGACAGACACGTTATGACTAAGCGGGATTGTCCAAAAGAGTTACCGCTACCCCGGAACCTAAAGGGTTAAGGAAGGAACATGGATGGGTTTTAGTCAGTAAGGCCCGGTTGCTCGTACATTACAGTAAAGTTAAAGTTAAAATTTAACCGTTGTCAATTTTGACTTCGGTAAAAAAAATGACGTCGGTTATCTTAACATTCAGTTGCCCAAAAATATTTTACGTTGCGGTTAAATCAGACAGGGGTTAAAAGTGTTTCCAGTAGAATTTCTTATACCTTCCCTTATTTTTCGATGGGTAATAATTTTTTCGACTGCTAACATTGTTTTTGCTGTCAAGTTGTCATTGTTGTGTAATGGCGGCCATACACGCTAGGGTTTGCATGATGGTTTTAACTAATCTTTTATGCATAACCGACAGATATAATTAACTGAGTTTCATATTGCACATACACGTTAGGGTTTGGAAGCACAGTTTTGACATTACCTCTCAGTTGGTACCTCTCTAAGTTTCCGACTTATAAATTTCTATGAATTCTTTTAATACGGCATTACGCTTGCGACTCGCCATTTTTGCGATGGTGCGCGCGCGTGACCTACCTACCGTTTTCGCAGACAATTAAAAACTGAGAACTGTGGCAGGCAAGCTCGCCGGACGCCACACACGCATGGTTATGCTCGAGCGCAAACATAACCGAACGGCATAAAATATCAATTTAGATATTTGCTCGGTTACATGTAATGCATCGATAACTGTGCAGTTTTATCACATACACGCTAGGGCTTGCCTATCGGTTACGCATGCAAGGTCAAAACCATCATGCAAATCCTAGCGTGTATGGCCGCCATTATACTTACTACACTCTTTGGTTGTGTTGTTGGAAGAAAATAGACGATATAAATATACACACATCAAAAGTGTCTAGGGATCAACATATATTTTTGCAATAACTTTTCTCTTGATTGATATTAATTTAAATTTTCTTTAAGGATTCATCAAATAAAGTGTTTTCGTTTGTCACAGTAACGATAAACCAAGTCACCTTTGCATTAATAAAGAAATTTGCCATTTTCCTAATAAAGGGATTTTTGACATTTGAACCACTAACATTAAAGTTCGAAAAAAAGACTGAAATAACAGTTTTCTTTAAAATTTTATTGGGTAACTTAAACAATTAATAATCCGTGTTTCTACCGCGAACACTAACAACACAAGAACATCGGTTTGGCATACTCAAAATGAGTTCATCCAAATCACGCTGTGGAATGGCCGCCCATGTTCGTTGCAACAACAAAAAAAGGTCTTCTTGCAACTGGATACCCTCCATATTCGGCAGAGCTCTTCTCTGTAGCATATCCCATGCATGCTCAATCGGGTTCAAGTCTGGCGACTGAGCAGGCCAGGGCAGGACATTGATGTTAGCTGCGGCGAGAGTCTGTCTTACAACTCTTGCGGTGTGCGGTCGTGCATTATCATGCATTAACTGAAATAAGGGACCGATTTGCACTTGTAGAGGAACGATGACGTCAGATACAATCGTCTCAGCATAAATTTGAGCGTTGAGGTTGCCTCTGATCCAAATCAACTCAGTTCTTCCGCCGATCCAAATACCCGCCCATACCATGATGGTTCCACCACTATAAGGATGGACTTCCTGGCAGGATTTTAATCGCTGTTGGCGTCCAGGGGTTCTCCAGTGTCGTATACGTCTTGTATCCGGTCTCATACCAAAACGAGACTCATCAGAAAAGCACACGAAACGCCATTGTTCTTCTGCCCAATTTCTGTGTTCAAGAGCCCATTGATATCGAATCCTACGATTGTGCATTGCTATAGGTGGTACCCGTAGCGGTCTTCGGGAATGAAGGTTCACTTCATGCAAGCGGTTTCTGACTGTTTGGTCGCTAATTAAGTTCCCTGAAGAGTGATGAAGCCTCACGGCTAACATCATGGCGGTTATTGTTGGAGCACTTCGAGTTAAGATTTGAATGTATCGGTCTTGTCTCCGTGTGGTGCAGCGATACCGTCCTTCATGGCGCTCAGCCACGGTACCAGTGCTTCGGTAACGTGTCCAAAGTCGACTGATAACACCTTTTTTTGTTGTTGCAACGAACATGGGCGGCCATTCCACAGCGTGATTTGGATGAACTCATTTTGAGTATGCCAAACCGATGTTCTTGTGTTGTTAGTGTTCGCGGTAGAAACACGGATTATTAATTGTTTAAGTTACCCAATAAAATTTTAAAGAAAACCGTTATTTCAGTCTTTTTTTTGAACTTTAATGTTAGTGGTTCAAATGTCAAAAATCCCTTTATTAGGAAAATGGCAAATTTCTTTATTAATGCAAAGGTGACTTGGTTTATCGTTACTGTGACAAACGAAAACACTTTATTTGATGAATCCTTAAAGAAAATTTAAATTAATATCAATCAAGAGAAAAGTTATTGCAAAAATATATGTTGATCCCTAGACACTTTTGATGTGTGTATTTGTGATATAGAAATTAGCATCAGCAATAACTTGGACATTTAAGAAAATGAGTCCTTTCTATTGCGATAATACTTTGCATTATTTATTTATTTATCCTTTACTTATTTCAGGCAACGGAGGCCCATATAACATAGTACTTGTATAAAAAATTATAACTATAAACTAATACATAATTTTAAAACGAACTTAAAAACTACTGCACTCGTTGTGACGGCGTCGAGTTACGCTGCGAGGTGTCGCGTAGCCGGCCGCGGAAACGCCGATACAGCACACCTTTCGGCCAAAACTCTTCCTTGAAGAAGGTCACCAAATGGTGAGTGGGAACGCGCACCACGAACGACTTGAAATTAGTGTTATGGCGCGACTCCAATTTCATCACCCGCAAGGTCCAGTTGGTCTTCACCCGCATGTACTGTATGACGTCTTCAGCTTGCGTAGAGTGGTGCAAACGGAACACGTACAGCTGCGTCGTCGGCACTGCAGGACGTAGCAGTATGTTACATATAGCCGGCGCCGGCCCGCACTGGTTGCGATAAGTAGGCTTCCTCTTCTTCCTCTCCACCTTGATGAAGGCGTCATCATCGCAAGTGTTCTTGCGCGGAACCTGATGTTCCTGGTTCCACAACAGTAGTTGTTATATTGGGGTAAATTTTCTTTGAAACCATATTATTATGGATAAAGATTGATTTACCTCTTGTTCAAACGTCTGAGACGAGAATCTAATAAATTTACATGCGTGCTCTGAAATCTATTCCCTCCCATAATAAAAATCAGTTCGTTGACGAAACTGTCTTTGTCAGACTACCTGTTGAAATTTTAAATCATCATCGGAAGAACTGTCTTCATTAATTAAATCCAAAACAAACGCTCTGATCCCATTTTAAATTGTATTCGCAAGGAAATATTTTGTAAATAGCCTAAAAACGATAAAGGTTAACTTCAATTCTACTAACGTCAAAATTTAAACCAGCCTCACCCCGTCGGTTAATTTGGCCGACGTCAAATCTGTAATTTGACTGCACGTTAAAGTAACCGCTGTTTCAACAACGCTTTTTAAATTTGACCGCCGGTTAATTTTACTTTAACTATAACTTAACCCTAACCGAGCTTCGAGCAACCGGCCCTAAGAGTCTGACACTCCGAAAAGTAACTGGATGATTTCCCACCCTCAAAAAAAAAAGACACGTCATGACTTCATACCCTGAAAAAACCACTTCTCTTTAATGGACCTCATTTCCTAAGGAAACGAAGCATAATACGAGGAATATTTATCTTGTTAGGTATCATAAAAAAGAAACGCCAGTATTTCTGCAGAGAGCAAATGCAACACTTAAATAAAAACCAAATAACATTAACAGAATCAACAAACATCTTAACAAAACTTAAAAGCGCCGACTTAACACATTAAAACCTAATAAAAAACACTTCTCCTCTAAGAACTAACGAATCAAATGTTTATTTTTCCGTCTAGTTCCTTTCATAAAATCCTCCTTACCCGAAGTTGCTTCGTGTTTACTCGGCAAACATCGGCGTAAACAAAATTTAGTGATATGTGAGCCATTGGAGCGGCTGTAAACTGTGGTTGAATGAATACACAACGTATAAACGTGAAAGTGCGTGCGTGTTCATAGTAACGTGATGCAAATGATGAGAGATTGACGGGTGAGGGATTTTTATTCGAGAAACTTTACAATAGAGGCAAATAAAAAATTAAACCATAAATACTCACATACTGACCATAGACTTTTTGATTCGATTTATCCTGTCGTCTGAAAACGGGTTAACATTTTACGGTTAAGGTAAAAGCTACACGATAACCCTCGAAAGACTATTTTTGTTACGTTTTTGTAATTTGTAGGTCAGTATCTGGTTGTATATTGATCAAAATATGATTCGCAACAATAATCAATTTGTATTTACTGAATTATAACCATTGAAATCATCAATACAACTCTCCAAGTCTATACTTGAAGAGAGTAATCTGTTTACTCTGTCGAATGACTAGTTCTTGAAATCGTGACCTTTTAATTTCAATTCTTCTTTAGAAAATTGTGTCGATGAGGTAAGTGATTTTAATTGTATAAATACACATTTTTTATGGTTGTATTTTGATCAACATACAAATAACGAAATAAAATTCGAATACCTGGGCGCTACCCCCTTAAGAACTTTAAAATCAATATACATTATGTATACTGGGTAATAAAAGCGTAATCGTAATAAAGTCCATCTACGTTCACTTCAGTATACATTTTCATTTTCTACTCTAATAATTATTTCAGGTTACAAACAAACGAGTTAACTTCCAAGAAAAGCGAAAAAACATCGAAAATATCTATTTTCCATTCCCGTTTGTTAAAATTATATTCTTGTAAGAAAATAACTTTACAAATGAAATCACCTAATCTGGTGTCAAAATTGGTCCAATTCTCCGAATATAAACGCTTCATCTGAACGTACAGTCGGCACCTACTTAACGTAGGATGTGGTCACATCAAAAAGAGATCTGTTCGTCTTGGAGGGTGGGTCCGCGGGTCCGGGGTTACGAAATTATTCCTGAATCAAAGGCCGTGGTGGGCCAGCTATAACAATAATTGTTTGGACCTCAGAGAATTCGTTGAGAAAACGCCGACAAATATCTAATTGGAATTTCTAATTAGAGTTGCGAAACGCGGGCCTAATTAGTTTTCAATTGGGTGGGTGATGATCAAAAAGGTCGATGTGTTGTTTGAAATCTAACCGGTTTTGACTGGATGTTAGAAATATTTGATGTTTGATTACTCGTTCAACGTAAATGTATCGGGTTTGATATTTCTATTTTATAGGAATCGAGTTAGAAGAAAGCGTCTGATTAAGACGAGTCGACTTTCCACTTTGTAAGCTGGGGACTTAGACAAAGTCACATTTTCAGTATCGATAACGAAATTAGATAAATCTGAAATGTATGGAATTGACATTAGCTTTCGAAATGTCAGGTGATCGCTAAGATCGTTTCGATCGCTAAGTACTAGACAATGTCAAAGTGTGTAAATAAACTCGATCAATATTCCCATACAAACGTGACAAGAGGCGTTCTTGACAATCCGAATTGAGATAACGAATTGTTCGATGTATATTCTGTCATTAATTGAAGGTTGAATACGTATATATAGATAACACGACAAATTGTGGTAGTGTCTTAATTTGTTAAACACTCTTTTTCTGACCGTTCACGGGTATTTTGTCTTGTTTGCTTTTGTTACTGTTTTAACCCTGTTTTGTTTCCCATAAACACAAAAACAACCAACAAAAACGAAGAAAAGAATCTCCACCCACCTGACGTCCACCAAAATTAGCCATAGAACACGCGAAACAAGAGGGAACAATTCCTCTGACCCTTTCACATAAATTGCAAGTGCGATTTCTATTTAAACACACGGAGGGCATTAGGGTTCCTCTGGCATGTCGGAGGGACGCTTGACCGTACGGGCCCGCTGGAAGAAAGGGCTCATTTTCATTAGCAACCAAGCGTCCTACGTAGATTTATATAGAATGCAAATTAACGAGATGCTCAAAGTTTTTATGAAAAGTGGTTTGTTTTGTGGGAGATAGTTAACCCATTAGACGTTCGCCTATTACAAGCCGTTTGCTTATAAGAGCTCAACGTTTTTTTATGGTTATACTTATTTTCGTTTAGAGATAATTTTTCTTATGAACCTAGGGGTTCATACGACATTTGAGGGGTAAACTAAGGTAGTAGTTTTTATATCTTTGAGTTTCACTCGTGCGAAATAGTTAACGTGTTGCAAAGTGATGTTAATTGCATTTTAAAATCTTCATAGATATATGTATGTATATTTATTTTTGGTATCAAATAAAATTTTCGTACCCTTTGGTAAGAAAATTTTCGGCGTATCAAAATTTTCTTTGATCTAGGTATCAATTAATATTCAAATTTCAAATTTATTTATTTATATATGAATTGGATGAATTGGATATAGGTTGTCTTGTATCGCTCCAGTAGGTACTTTATCCATGACGCCAAATTTAGCCACTGAAGCCCTCAGTTATTTTAAGTTCACGTTGTTAATGAGTACTTAATAATATCCTTGGACATTTCACACAGCGCCATATAGTTCCAAGCTAAGCAACCTAATGCTTGTGTTATGGTAACGAAATGGCTGGTAAACTACTTATATACATTTTTTTTTTGGAAATACATACATACATATTATAGATAGAAAAACACCCAGACCTGGAACAAATACTTGCAGGTCGTACAAATATTTGTTCCGTGCGGGAATCGAACCCGCGACATGCTGCGCAGCAGTCAATCGCTCAACCACTGCGCCAACCGTGTCGTCAAACAACCTTACAATAAAACGTAGGGCGGTGACCCCCAAACTAGGCATTTGCCTGTACCTTGGGGATTGGAATTACATTTCCCAACAGATACTTACCTGTTTATATTTTATGTGAAATTTAATAAAATACTTACAACATTATTATAATATATGTAGTAATTTGCTACTCGTAAGTAGGTACTGCGAAGGCCAAAGGGACCTTCACTTAGGAAGCTCGGAGGTAGAGCTTCATGTGGAATGCAATAAAAGTAGGTATTGAGTAAATACCGAAATCTGTCTCTCTGTTTCAACTAACGATAATAATTTACATTGCCTGAAGGATCCATTTGTTTATGATATTTTATTTTTTAAATACAATAATTTATTTTAATTTTTTATTTGTTATTGGTAAATTATAAATCTTAAAAAGGGGTCTTTACTACAGTTGTCTTAAAACAAATTTTAGTAAATAACACAGTATTAATTATTATTAGCATCAGCGGCAAGGGTTTTATTCATACCTAATATTATTATTTTTCAGAAAAAAAAATCACATTTTATTTTTCATTGTTATATCAACTAATTACCTCAAGTTTGAGCACCACAGTCCTCGCTAACGAGTGGGCAGCGCGTCCGGCGACCCTTCGTTTGAAGCCGGGCTTCAGTTTTTGTGTGCACCTACATTCCTAGCAAGGAACTCCACGCACGCTGCAAAGGAGACGATTGCTGAAGTATGTGGACGTTTGGCCTTAGATGCCTTTCTGTCTGACAGGTAGGTAGATAGGGCTGGGTGATTAAATTTTATACGAATAGTTGATCGTGGATGATTTACAAACAAAGAACGAGAGAAAAATTGGTTTATTTGTCACAGAAACATATGCATATTAGTCAAAGTCAAATCATTTATTTCAAATAGGCACAAGAAAGGCACTTTTGAACGTAAAATTAACAAAGAAATAGAATTGATTCTAACCGAAGAATCTAAGAATAGGCAAGAAACTCAATAATCAGTATCTACCTATAATGTTTCTTATTGCTGGAACACATGCTTCCTCTCTGTAAGAGGGGATGGCCCATAATCCACCACGCGGGTTCAGTATGAGTTGGTAGATGTCATATGTCTTTGAATTTTGGTTCTAGGACATGCCAAACATGTACATACAAAAATATAATTGTAGATTGCAATGCTCTCTCTATTATGAGTTTTTGACGGATTGTCTATGGCAAAACTCTCATAAACTCACAATGGAGAGACCATTGACACGTTTGTGTCTGTGTAGACTTGGCCCCTGATATTTTGAATTTAGAATGGTGAAGTTAGAATGACATATCTATCAATCGTAGTCAGTTTACTGCTTATGATTTTGCGCAAAGGCAATCACAGTCCGTTAGTTAAAAACATAATATTTACCTAATTATGTATGATTACTTTTGTGGAACTACATATTATTAGAAAGAAAATCTAACACTATTTTTTAACAATAATAAGAATATAGAACGGGAAATCACAAAGATACATTCTTATAAGAATCGATATTATAAGTTCAACTATTTGAAAATTCCAAGAGACTAGTATTTCTTATCCGAATAATGTCAACTAGCGTTAAAAAGTTTAATAAAAAACTATATCCATTCGTTGTCCGCGTCATCAGCCCATGGAATTCATAACTTAAAATCACGCCTGTGTTCCACGAGGGTTGGGCAGAGATGCACCTGGCCAGTTATGTTTAAGTCCCATGTCATAGGGGGCGAGCCTATTGTCATCAACCACGCACAAATCCAAGCACCTGGCTGTGACTTAGAATTCCAGATGGGAAACCCCCATAACACTTTGCCCGACCGGGGAATCGCACCTAGGAACCCATAGAATTCAGTCCGTCGAAATGTTTATTCAAGTCATTTTTCATCAGCGGGATTATCCGAAAGGGTTACTGCAACCCTGGAACATAAAGGGCTAAGGAAGGAAAATGGATGGGTTTTAGTCAGTAAGAGTCTGACACTCCCTTCCACTCCACATAGAGCGGGAGGGGTAATTTAATGATTCCCACCCTAAAAAAAAAGTAATTACTCATCAAGAAAATTACAATGATATGAACGCGAGTTAATTTCTGCGTTCTTAAGAAGGCTGTACTGACACATTTAATACCTGTGTTATACCTCTCAATCTTTTTCTTCTTCGTGTGGTTAGTGACTAACCTGGTGTCAGAGTTTTAATGCTGCCCGTGGGCCTCTGACTTAGCATCACATGCTGTTGAGAAATATCTCTCGGGCATGCCGGTTTCCTCACGATGTTTTCCTTCACCGATTTTATGCAAGTGATAATTATACAATACGCACATGAATCCGAAAAATCAGAGGTGCGTGCCTTGGGTTCGAACTCGAGACCTATGACTTGGCAGTCTGGCGGTCACACCACTAGGCTATCACTGCTTTTTTTTTCCCTCAATGAAAAACCTCTCAATGAAAAACCTACAAAGGAAAAACCTACTAACCTTTCGAGAAACAATTTATTATTTAATTTCCACTCACAAGTGTACAAAGCACTGAACACGCCCAAACCATTATCCCCCACGAGTGAGTCCGACTTTTGTTTTAAAATGTAGAAAATTAAAGTTTCTTTTTTCGTTGGAACAATTCTAAACTCGGCATCAACTTGTATTTTAGCGGGCCACCCTCACATGTTTGTGGAAGTTTAAAAAGTTCGTACGAGCGGACTTTAAAACGGCGATTCATTTCACTTCAGCCCCACAATACCGAGGAATATTTTAATTGGTCCTGCGATACGGAATACCTACCGGCGCGCGAGTCGTAAAAGCGATGTAAAAATGTTATATTTTACAACGTCGCTGGGTGGGGGCCGTTCTAAGAAATCATAAATGTGAATTAATTATGTATAAAACTGCAGGCTATTGTTGTAGTGGCTGACGAGCGTCATAGTGAGAGAATCTGGTGGAGATCTGGTTCTGGAAATAACAATATGTTATTTTTTTAAACTGTAGGTAGATATAATACTCCCCCGTGCCTCGGAAAGCACGTTAAGCCGTTGGTCCCGGCTGTCATTTGTGCATCTTTTACAGTCGTTACGGATCAACAGAAGCCCGAATATCTGACAGCCAGTATTACCAAGGGGTATCGTATTGTCCAGTTACTGGGTTGTGGAGGTCAGATAGGTAGTCGCTCCATGTTAAATACTGGTATTCAGCTGCATCTGGTTAGACTCGAAGCCGACCTCATCATAGTTGGCTACAAGACTAGGCAGATCATGAGGTAGGTTTAATACTATATCAAGTGTGTAGGTAGAACCCACGTAAATTTTACTTTCATCATCTTATTCTTCTTTTCGTGTGGTTAGTGACTAACCTGGTGTCAAAATTTTTATGCTGCACATGGGCCTCTGACTTAGGTTCACATGCTGTTGAGAAATATCTCTCAGACATGCTGGTTTCCCCCCAATTTCACTTCATAATTTACATCATAACACTAATCTAACACTAAAACTAATAATAATATATTATTGTACAGAGGCCAGCACATCAAGTTACCACAATCTGTCAAATATCTTTGATAGTATTTCAACTTTATTGCAAAGATATAAGGTTCATTTTTAATTGAGAAAATTTGACAGTTAGGGATAGCTTGATGTGCTGGCGTCTGTACAAGTATTTATAACTAACAACTAACTAAAATGTGGCATCCAAACATTCCTGTAATTTGATTTTTGCCAATAATATGAGCAAATTTAGTGTTTCATAACCAAAGCTTTCCAGTATCAGAAGTAATGCACTAATTCAAAATACAATCTACGTTTGCACGCAAGTTCTACTTACCCGTGGTTATTTGAACACTCAAAATAATCAAAGTGAAGGTAGGACGCACCGCCGCCACCGCTTTTTCAGTAAGCGCTTATTCTGAATGGTTTACACTGACGGCTTGGAATCTAGCTATGTTCATTAGTGATGCAAGGCTAACTGTCAATGTTGCTTAACCTTCAATCAGTTACAGTGTGGATGTCGTAGTTGACTGAAAAGAGGTTTTTCAATTATTGTAATAAATAATAATAATATCCTTGGACATTTTATAAGCAACCTAATGTTATGGTAACACAAGTGTTATGGTAACAAGATGGCTGATAAACTACTTATATATATATTTTTTGTTTTGTGTTTTTTTAGTGTCTGAAAAGCTTTTCATAAGAGTTGAAACTAAATTTTTACTTTAGGATGAAAGCTGGGCTATTCTGTAAAAATCGCACCGTAATAACTAGGCGTGAAGTGAACTGTGAATCCACCTCATACTAGGGATTAACGCTACTGACAGGTCACTTCTAGTTCACTTCACATAAGCGGGGCAAAACCGTAAAGCCATTACTTTTATTCATTTTTGTTATTTAGAATTGATAAAAAAGTAATTACGAGCAAAATACGTGACTGATAAAACAAGCTGAATATAGCTTGTCTTAGTTCATGTATATTCCTTCAAACTTGTGTTTTATAAATAGTGTCCTGACATTACCCACATACGCACATAGATCTAGCCTGATTAATCCGGCTGAGCGTTAGTGCGATTGCAAGCAGGATAATTAAATTTAGACACAAAATAAGTACATCAAACTATTAACGAGACATCTATTGACGAGTATCAATATCAAATATTGAAATCAATATCAAATGTATAAAATCTCTTCAACTTTCATTATTTATTTATTTAAACTTTCACCCACTATCCTTACGGGTCACCCTAATACAAACACTTTAATGTGCGTGGGTGACTAACATATCACAGGTACAATCAATATAAACTAATAATACTTAAAAATCTACTTAAACTAAATTATAATAAAATTTTAACCTAAAGTAAACAATATCACCACACACACACACACATCACACTACACTCATTTACACAACCCTGATACACAAACACAATCATTCACTACATTTGATTTGTTAAAAAAAAAACTTATGACTAAACAAACAGAAAAGTCACGGTTGTATTATATAAATTGATGCCGTAAAATTTTCAACTCCTAAGATACAGGTCTGCGTACCTAGTTTAGGAGCCAGGAAAGCTGATAATAATTTTAAAATTGGTAGTACAAATTAGTAGTATCATCTTACTGTTTTTGCTAATAAACTTATTATTATAACAAAGAATCATGAACCATGATGCATGGCATCGTATACCTGCTTTTTCACTTCTTGAGTAATTCCTTCTTTCTACCTAACTTGGTCATAAAGTATACATACGTACATGTGGCGTGATTAATCAGGCTGTGCGTTTAGGCGCGGCTGCAGGCACGGTAATTAGATTTAAGAACAACTGGGCGGAGTCAGCGGGAGGATGGCCTGCATTAATTTGAGCTTCTCTAACGAGGGCGACGGACGCTACAGACTGGGTAGGACCTTGGAACATAGGTGCGATGGAGACGGTGTTATTTGAAAAAAATATTAGATTCCTTGGAATAAAGTTCTCTATCGCACGTTTTACTGTGTAACAAAATCGTGGCCATAGACAATTTATGCTATAATATTCGAACGAACTTCGTTCCAAACGGGTGTCAACAACACCACTTGCCTATTTTTATTTGGAACGTGCTCTTTTGGGATTTTTCATGTTGTCCAGTACCGTGGCATGTCTCATACATACTTCAAAAGTAAAATTAATGAAACTATGTATTTACACTAGCAAAACATCGCCATTATATACAATATATAATGTAACACTAAAATTAAAAATAATATGTTATGTACAAGTATTTAAAACTAATAACTAATTAATATATGGCGTCGAAAAATTCCTCCGCGTCGCTGTCGAATGTGTACCCAAAAAACTGGCGGCATTGGGCACGTTGTATAGCAGTGCTATGCCTCTGGCCAAGGTGAAAGCCAGCCCTTGGGTCACGGGAAGTGTCAACTAGCCGTTTCAAGATTTCTGTAAACAAACTATGAGCACTTGGACCCCATGGTCCGAGGGTTTCCACCCCAAACGGCCAAAAAGGTTACATCGCCATTAAAAGTATCTCAACTACTTTTTAGCTCACAACAAGATTCTCAATTCAAACGCATTCTAAACGTCTCTACGGTGGCCAACGCCGTTCGTAGTCAAGCTGTGTCCGTAGCAGTATGCTACGCATCCACTACGCCGTGTTTATTGCCATCTGGTTGTTTGTAAAAAAACAAATTACTTTCAACTTTTCTTGCACAACAGAATTCTCCTTTCAATCTCAAACTCAAGCATTATTTCAATTCAAGCAAGCACTTTTTATTTTCCAAGGAGTTGGTCAATCAGAAAGTTGAAGCTAGTTCTCCATTCCAAAGGGTATTAAGTTCCTTTAGAGCAGAATGGGCAAGACACACTTTTAAATCAAAATATTGGTTACATTCAAGTTGAAATTATACTATTGTGAGAACAATATAAAAAGATGGTGCACGTCAAAGCATCCATAGTAAACAATAAAAAAAAAACGATCGTAGATTGGCTTTGTATTCTTTTTCAGACTGTGTCGTCCGTAATCCAGCAGTGTCCGGCTTAGAGTGCTAATCATCCACTACGCCATGTTTATTGCAATCTGGCGGTTTAAAAAAAGAACAACTCAGTACCCCCTTTCTGACACAACTAAATTCAAACACGACTCTACGGAGGTCTTCGTCGTCCGTAGTCAAGCTGTGTCCGGCGTAGTGTGCTACGCGTCCACTACGCTATGTTTATTGCAATCTGGCGGTTAAATGCCCGTCTGCTTAGTCCGCTTATACCGCCCTTTTGTTACACCGGATTGCAGCCCCCGTATATTTATGTTATTTCCTTTTAAAATGTTGAAATTAAAAGTATAGGTACGTGTGTTTTTTATTGTCTGGTGAATAGGGTGTTGGGGATTTTTTGGGAAGTTATTTAAATTAATTTGACTGCAATGTTATTTTGTTTATAAAAAAATATTTGAAGTAATTTTTTATTTAATATGTTTGTCTATTATTCCAGTTTTTTTAAGGTTGATGGGTAAGTATGCAGTTAATTAAAACAATTTAATCTTATTAAACTCCCTTGATTAATAAACATCGGTACTGCTGAACATAGTGTATTCGATTCCCAGAGCGGGAGTCTGGATTTATGCCCGGTTATTGACATTTCTTGGGAATTAAACATTACTGGCGAAATATAGGTGTACAGACGCCAGCACATCAAGCTATCCCTAACTGTCAAATTTTCTCAATTAAAAATGAACCGTATGTCTTTGCAGGAAAGTTGAAATACTATCAAAGATTGTGGTAACTTGATGTGCTGGCCTCTGTACATATTAAAGCTACTATTGGTACACCTCTATCTAACCCTTCGGGGAAATAAAGCGCTATGTAAATGTGTGCGTGATAAATAATTTCGTAAATATTTTTTTGGTGTGCATTTATAAGTATCACTTTGATTTTTCTTAGTATCTCTCAACATGAAACATCTGGTGATCATCAAACCCCCTATCATCATAATCAGAATGGGCTTAATTAGGTTAGTGGAGCCGCTTGTCAAGCGATAATGGAATTACTGTCTCACTATCCCTGATAACGGTCTTAAGAGAATCGTTAACGGGAATGTGGTACATGATTACGGAATGAGGTTAAATTATCGTTGTTCATAGGTCGTTGATTGAGTGAATCATTATTATTTGCAGAAATATTTAACGGTCCGTAGATGGGTGACCATCATCACATACCAAGATTCATCCGTGCCTCGGAAAGCAAGTTAATCTTTGACAGTCGTTACGGCTCGTCAGAAGTCCGAATCTCTGCCAGCCAGTCTTTTCAAGGGTCATCGTATTACCAAGATACTAATTTGCTTGTAGAGGTCAGATGGGCAGTCGGACATTAGACTGGAAGGCGACCCCAACGTAGTTGCAAAAAGGCCAGGCAGATAGATTGATTTACAGAAATATTTAGTAGTTAACTCGCTTCTTAATATTATGTTTAGAAGTGTACTTCAAATACATTGCATTCCTGAAGTAATAGAATAACTACGTTTATGTCAAGCATAACGCACTGCTACTTACTGAAAATATCCGAAAAATAAAACAGTATTTTTAAGTGTTCTCACCAAGGATTCGAACCTAGAACTTCACGCTCGGTACTGGTATTTATGACCGCCAAAATACGACCGTCTTTTTCTAAACCTTCGCTAAACAGTTTTCGTCATTTCCATACTTAAAGAAATAAATAAATACAATAAAACCCCCTAAAAAATAATGAAACAATCGCTTTAAAATCATAAAATAATCTAATCCGTCCGTATCACCGGTCATCTAAAAGGGTTATTGAACTATCTCCCCCGACCCTAGTCTCTGCATCCCTTTGTGTGCCCGGACTTAAATAAAAGGTTTGATTTCGTGTTGTAAGGGGGCTATGATCAATATTTGTTGAGCGGACCGAAGGACCGACCGATCTGCATACCTTCATTACCATTGGCCCTTTGAGCTCCCATACTCATGTTAGTGTTCCCTTTGCGGATTATGTAAAAGAATCCAAACTGTGGCGAGTACACGGAAAAATATATCAATTGCATCATTGTTCGAGAAGTACTAGCGGCTAAGTAATAACAGCCACACGGGTCGATCAGATTAAGTTAGACTTGTTGGGGTTGGTCCGTGGATGGATGACCATCTTTACATACCGAGACTTCCTCGTGTCTCGGAAAGCATTTTAACACGTTCACTGTTCACAAACTAGACACAATAGTTAAACAATCAACATGAACCATATGTGGAGTGTTCATTGGACAGTGAATGGGTTAAGCTGTTGGTCCTGACTGTCATTATTTGTACATCTATGACAGTCAGAAGTCAGAAGCTCGCAAACTGACAGTCAGTCTTACCAACGGGTTTCACATTAACTAGTTACGGTTGTGTAAGTCAGGTAGGAAAATACTGGTATTGAGCTGTATCCAGTTAGACTGTAAGCCGACCCCAACATAGTCGGGAAAAGGCAGGCAGATTGGATCATATCCCTGTTTAGTTATTCTGGTTAATTGTTTACCGAACTGAACCGTTTTTTATGCAGCATTTTGTTGGTCCAAAACCTTACCAAGTGACTTTTGTACTATATGTTTCCTCCTACACACTTAACCTACTGCAGGAGACACATACTTATATCTTTTCATACAGAATAGGAATGACCCTTGATGATACTTGCCGGGTTTGCGAAAGAAACTCCAAACTATAAGTTCACGTTTACTGACGAGCTTTTCGTGAAGACAATACACACAGAGTCAACTCTTTAAAAGTTGCATTAGTACTTGTCCGATTTAAACTGAGATTAAGCCTTGAGGAGCAGTGGTTGCCCAGGTGGTTCGAACCCAGCCAGATGCTTTACTTTGTGTTAGTAATTCCATTACCACTGCTCTCAAAGCGGTGAAAGAAAACATCGTGAGGAAGCCGGCATGTCTCTGAAACAAAAATTCTAAGACAAGTGACATCCACCAACCCGCACAGGACTCGCGTGGTGAATTAAGGCCCACTTCCTCTCGAAGAGAGGAGGCCTGGGTCCCAGCAGTATGCTTAGACTTGGGTTCCATAAACAAACCTTTGAGCCACCACGACTTAACCCATAATACAATGTTAAACACTAACAATTTCTTAAGCACACATAGTTAAGAGGCACTGCGCCGAGTTGCTTGCGAAAATGACAGCTGCAGCCGGTCTAATGGCTGTCCTAAGGTCCACACATTGCAGCTCCCACGCCTACCATCGCCACCCTTATCGCCAGGTAATAGAGTCGATATTCCAATGGCAATAAAGTAATAGATAGTGGGGACACAAACCGAACCGTCAATGGATTGTTGTAGGAAATTTATTGTGTGAGCACACGTTCGGAAGCTTGTAACGGGGTGCGTCGCAAACGATTTGTAACTGGGAGCTAGAAGATTATAATATAGAGGGATATATTATGTAACTATAGTATGGCGATACTGAGTTATAGTGATTGTATTTTCAGTAGGACTTTGAAATGATTAGGTCGGGATGTTATATTATAGATTTGTGATCGTGAACTTAACTTTGGGTAAGCTAGAAATCATTTTTTTTGTTTTTTTAATAGTAGTGACCATTTCGATTTTATTCAACACTTATTTGCGAAAATGCATTTTTAAATGTGTTGTTAAATAAATTATGTTTAATACATTTCGTGCCTAATACATTTATTCTGGCGCTGTTATTAATAAATGTAATTTTAAATTCTTTGAAAACTAAATTAGTTAGTACTTATGCTTTACGGCAAGGTCCTTGCTACGATTCTGCTACGAAGTGCTACGGCGTAGCACTAAATATTTTCTGCGAGTTAAACGAATACTTTCTATCATTTTATCCTTTTATTTTTTACTATCCAAATTCTCAATCTAAAATGATAATGTTACAGTAGTTTATCCATTTCTGTATATTCAGAGAAAGTTTTAGTAAAGTATAAGATAAAAGACGTTTTCTTGGTACTTGATATCCTACAAAGTAATTTATTTTAATGACATTCACAAGACCCATTTTCCAATACATTCCATCCATTGTCTGAATACGATTTGCATTTGTACGATCATCATAAAAGCAATTTTCTCCGTACGCACACTAAGGTTCATAAAATTCGTTAATACAAGCTCTCCCGAGAGGTGGGACCAAAAACTTATCCGTAAGCAGATTGTGTGAGTCCGAGCGACGTGTACGTCTAACAGGCTTCATTAACTGGATCTACTGCACCCCTATCCCGACTCATTATGAGAACACTCTGCGACGTCAAATCACTATAGTTACCTTACTTTCATTATAAAGGAGTAGTGTGCAGCTGAGTTTAGTTCGGGGGGATTTTATGTTTTGGTGTTTGAGTTTTAGACAACTGCGTTAGATTTTCTCGGATTTAGATAAATTACTTGCTTTTTTTATTTATAGGTGTGTTGTAACGTATGAAGGAAAGTTTTGGTTAAATATTTTTATAAGGGTGCGTACAGATTATGTAATATAACACGTAAACATTTGTTATCTAACACGTCCACATTATTTAAGCTTGCTCACCAGTCTATAGAAATTATGTTATATAACTATGATTTATAACATGTTATGTTATACAGTGTGGACGCACCTTAACACTGTAAATTATTCTTAAACAAAAGTCTATAATATTCTTAATTCACTTCGCGCTATCTGCATATTGGCCAAAACTGTATGACTTTGGTGACGGTGCTCGGCTGGTGGTGGTGGCACGTCGACGTGGCGGACCGGCTGCCGCCGTATCGGCTGCTAAATGCCGCAAGAGGCGTGCGCCATCCCGCTTGCACCGCCGCGCTCGCCGCATCTCTCGCTCGCGCCGGCGCGAACACGTGTTTATTTGTATGTTTTATCCTTCGGCGGCTTTAAACCCAACCCACCCTGACCGCAAAGTGCGCTCCGCCGCCCGCCGCGCCCGCGCGCCGTCGCCGCCTCTCGCTCGCCGCCGCCGCTGCCGCCGTGCCGCACCGACTCACCCGCGAAACTTTGTCCGAAGTCGACGGGCGCGGACGTACGCCGCGTATTAATAGCCACCGCGAGTGGTCACCGCAAGCGAGCGCAGCCAGCCCAACGCGCCTCGAGTCGCACTACGACCGCGCGCCACGTCGCACGTCCCGCCACGCACCCCACGCGCATAAACACGATCAAGTACCGCGCGCGAAAGCGAAACTCAAAACAAAACTACAAAAAAATCAAAAAACATCGTCGTCAGCGGTGAAAGTGAGAGCGACGTGCGTGCGGCGATCGCGTAAATACGCGGTGCGCAAAAAGTGCCGCCGTCAGTGAAACTAGTGAAAAGTTTTTTCGCCGCGTACGGGGGACCACCCCTCGACGCCGGAAAAAATCGGCCCCTCGCGTCCCTCGCCCGCCCGCCGCCGAACTTTTCATTCACCGGGGAAAAAAGTGTGGCAAGGCCGCCGTGACGTCACCGCGTCAAGTGGCCACGCGCGCGTTCCCTAGCAACGTGTTGACACGTCTCATCACCGGCCCTTCTCGTCAGACTTGGGACTGTCTTGAGTGCGGGCGACGTCTTGCGTGTGATTATGTTATCAGTGTGTGACGATGGTGTGTGGTGTCGGTGAGCGCCGGTGAGGTGTGTGCGGTAGTGTCATGTAGCGGGAGCTGGGAGGCAGTAGACTCTATGTGTAGCACGCAGCGTGCGCGGGTGTCGAGGATGCACCTGACGGGCGCCAGCAGCGGCGCCGTGTCGCCCGACACCAGCTCCTCGCTGCTGCATGAGACCTACACCAAGATGACGTCCGACATCCTCGCGGAGAGGACGTTGGGGGACTTTCTGTCGGAGCACCCGGGCGAGCTGGTGCGGACGGGCAGCCCCCACTTCGTGTGCACAGTATTACCTCCCCACTGGCGATCAAACAAAACTCTGCCGGTGGCGTTCAAAGTGGTAGCTCTAGGCGACGTCGGCGACGGTACCCTGGTCACGGTGAGAGCCGGCAATGACGAGAACTGCTGCGCGGAGCTGAGGAACAGTTCGGCTGTGATGAAGAATCAGGTCGCCAAGTTCAACGACTTGAGATTCGTCGGCCGCAGCGGTCGCGGTGAGTGCTGAAGGTGCAGTTATGTGATACGATGAATTTTAGTATTCTAAGCAGCCCCAAATTATTCAAAACAAAGAGTGATAAAAATAAAACTATTCATAAAAGTTCATAACAACCAAAATACTCGTTAAAGACAAAATAAATCAAAAGTCATCGGCAACAGTAATTGAAATCCGTTCCAATCCACGAAAACAATTCACGCGAGAATTCCCGACAAAAAAAACGCGACGGGATTTACGAAAAGCGAATAGTTGAAAGAATAAAAACAGAGCAAGTTAAAAATTTTAAAGTAACGAACCAATCCAAGTGATTACAAGTCCAACAAGTAGCTTCACACAATAATAACATTTAAATATTATGTCAAACTTTCTTAAGAAGGGGAACCGTCGGTGACATTGCAAGCACTCGAAACTTTTTCTTACAACTTAAGGAAATGCGCGAATGTCAAATAAGGAGGGCGGGAGGTTTTGGCGGCTATTTCCGCCCAATGAGTGTCCCGCCCGCCCTTTCTAAGAAAGTTTACTTTTTGTGAAGGGCAGAGAGTTTTACGTGAACTTACTTGTCCGAGGACGTAGACTTTGAAGAATTGTTTGGTGATAAAAATTAGGTGTTTGGTGGATTCGAAATATCGATATTATTACATTAAATTGAAGTTTATGTATTTACGTTGAAGTAATCAAATAATTATACCAACTTCAGTAAACACACAAATCATTGACAATCAATTTCCCGCCGGTGTTTTTTAAAAATTTATTTAATTGTTTTAATTACATTTCCTTACAATTGTGTTATTTAGATATAGGTTTAAAGTAATCAGTCATAATTCAATTCAGGCTTTGCCTCATGCAACGGAATTCAGATTTATAATAACTTCATACATTGGGCATCTCTTAAAGCGGCCATTTGTATCTCTACTAACATGATAATAAACTAAATATCTAACCCTAATTAAAAAAAATAAGAACAAATTATGATTGTCGTTAACCATCTCTTAGCAATTTGATCATAGGAAGTGTCAAAACCCAACCCGAATAATTTATTTCAAGTAGACTATTCTAATGCACTTTTGAATTTCAAAATTTACAAGAAAATAGACTGGATTCTAAATGCCGCCTTCCAAGAGGTCATAAATGAATAATAGATTAATATTTATTTAGTATAATAAAAATGGTAAAATTCTAACATAAAATCTTAGAAATGATCTACACAGGTGTGACATTCTGTGCTACAATAGACGTGTATCACAGGCGGCATGAATCAATCATAGAACTATGAAATATTTAACATCAGAAGTCTTGAAGTAATAACATTTCATTAATTTATAATTTTATACCTAGCTTACTTAAATATTTCGTATTCCTATTAATGGCTAATAATGGCCATCAAATACATTTAAACTGTTTATATTGATATTTAAAAATATTAACAACCTAACATTATTGTGACGCAAAATTGCTTCGCATCGCGGTTTCTTTACATCAAATACAAAAAAAATAAGGTGTGAAACATAAAAAAAATACTTTTCTTATGTTTTTTTTTGTTATTTTGCGTTCCATGAACTGTGTCCGAATAAACATTATTCTCTTTACCTAAAAAACCAAATGTATGAAAACTAACAGAACATTAACAACCAATACTTTTCTAGTAATTGTTTGCTATATACAAACAATGAACAACAACCAAATATTTTGTTTGGATAAATAATTTGCTAATAAAATCCTTTTACCCTTTAAAATGCCTCGTGTTTATTCTAGCGTTTGCCGCCCTAATCCAGGGTCGCTTACTGTACACCTTTTATTTGTTATTGGTGTATTGTATAAAGATACTTACATCGACTGCCTTGCTTGATACTTTTTATCCAGGTGTAACTTTTTGTTTTTTTTTTCGTGGCAAAATTTCGCCACGACGTTTGTGGGAAAATATGCGTTAAATCCGCGCAAAACGGCAATCGCTCAGCATAATGTTCGACCCCATGCTAGACAGAGCCGGGTAAGCCACGGGTACCGCTACCCCGGAACATAAAGGGCGAAGAAAGGAACATGGACGGGTTTTAGTCAGTGAGAGTCTGACACTCCCTTCTGCTCCACCCAGAGCGGGAGAAGTCACTGGATGATTTCCCAGCCTTAAAAAAAATGCTAGACAGAGCCACAGCGCTAATATTCAGCGACAGCCTGCGTTGACGTGATGACATCAAACCGACGTATATGTGTTAAAAACAAAAAAAAATACCCTAGAATTAAACTAAACAATAATTATTTATTAGATTTACCATATCCACGTGGATAAGGCTAGTATGAAATAAACAATACTCAAAACGGTACCAATAATAATCTGCACCCTTCAACCCTTTACCCTACTGGGGTGGTGACTAGCCGACGACTGGGGCATGCGCACACACATTAATTAAGGCATACGCGATGTGCAATGATTACTTAATGCAAAATTCAATTTGAATAGTCCCGTCAGAATTTGTTGAACGATTTAGACAGTTCAATGAAATAATTTATTGTTATGGTAAAAAAGAACATGACTGACAAAATGCAAGTGTACTATAGGTACATCTAAAGTAACCCGTCGGAGTTTACGGGCATGATGTCACGTTTGTTTATGTAGCCGACCATCTCTATTAGAGATAATGTTAAACACACTTGCTTGAAAACCCAGTCCAAGCTTTTTGGTTCTTTGAGGGTTTTTGAGCTTTGTAAAGCAAATTAGCCGGAACGAAATGCATCAAATGTACGTTTAGAGATTGGTTTTTAAGGTTCCGTACCCAAAGGGTAAAACGGGACTCTATTACTAAGACTCCGTTGTCTGCCTGTCCGTCCGTTCGTCTGTCCGTCTGTCACCAGGCTATATCTCATGAATCGTGGTAGTTAGACAATTGAAATTTTCACATGATATATTTCTGTTGCCGCTATAACAACACCATGGATATTGGGAAATTCATGATAACAAGAAGAAATACATTTGTTGCTTGGCGTGGAGGGTCCACGCGTGCGTTTATGCTCTGGCGTTCAAAATGTGAAAATAATTATATTCTATTCATCATGTTATATTTATAGTTTGGATTGGAAGTAATTGAACAGAAAAATTAATAGTGAGTGAACCGTTCTTTATTCAAGGGCCTGTAGCTAAATGTATTTGGGTTCGGCGCCGCGTGTCTACTTTAACCATCTCCATAGTCACCCATTTTCTGGTCATTCACACGACTTATTCATCTTTTATTTGGTCTTTTTCTGCACCATCGAATTGTTAGATGTATCAAAAAGCACTGTATTAAGATTCATTTATACTAAGCTTTTTAATTTTTCATTCACACACTTGTATATCGGAAATTGTAATCATACTTTTTTTTACGATATAAAGCCTACGTGATATCCCAGATTATAATCCAGCTCTGTGCCTAATTTCATCCAGATCCATTCACCCGTTTTGACGTGATAGAGTGACAAACATCCAACCAAACTTTTGCATTTATACTAAAGCAAAGTGATATTGGATTCTGCCATTAGTAATTCCTCAGTAGCCAACCGGAGTCTGGATTTGTGGCCTGTTGATGGCAATAGTATATATTTTGCTTGTGGGTAGTTTTTAAGGATTACTAACACTAGTTTAAAAGAACATTGCTACTAACAAAATTGACACCATAATCTGAAATAAAGAAATTATTATTATTATCATTATTAATAGGCTTGCTCCCCATTACATGTGACTTAAGCATAACTAGTGAAATGTAGGTGTACCTAATATGGGTTCACCTCTGCCTAACCCCTTGGGGTAACAAGGCGTGATGTTCTTTTATGTCAATCCGAAAGGGTTACCGCTACCCCGGAACATAAAGGGCTACGGAAGGAACATGGATGGGTTTTAGTCAGTAAGAGTCTGACACTCCCTTCCGCTCCACCCAGAGCGGGAGCAGTCATTGGATAATTTCCCAGCCTTAAAAAAAAAAAAAAAAATGTAATTTTGGTTTTTCAGCTTTCGGTCAAAGTAAAGGCAGCCGTTGATGGCACAACTATTGTCTATAGTGTTTATGTACAGAGGCCAGCACATCAAGTTACCACAATGTGTCAAATTTCTTTGATAGTATTTCAACTTTATTGCAGAGACATAAGGTTCATTTTTAATTGAGAATATTTGTCAGTTAGGGATAGCTTGATGTGCTGGCGTCTGTACATAATTTAAATGCTAAAATCATTTTTGAATAAGAAACCACATCCGTTTTGGTGATAATATCTACATGAAACATTATAATTATCTATCATACAAACGGATGTGGTATTACTAAGTACTTATTGCACATAGGTAGGTAGAGTGCCGAATGAACCATTTTCAAACAAAACATCCAGTTCCAACAAGCTCAGTAAATTGTTTGGGAATCGAATCTACGACCCACGGCAGGGAAAGTGAGCGTTACACGTGCATCAATTAAATTGGCATGAAGGGGATGCGCATTCTACCTTTGTCCTTTTTCTGTCGGTACAGTCACCTACACGATACGATTAGATCAGCTCACAGTTTCAAATGAGTTGATAATTAACATAAACCTGCTTGTGATAGAATATTGAAGATTTAAGAATACTTTAGAAAACAATTAGGTTATTAAAACCAATATCTTAGTGTTAAGTTACAATCACACACACCCTCGCACACATACTCACAAACTTTTGCCTTTATAATATTAGTGTGATATAGTTAGCATTGACTATGTCTATATTTCTATAACAAAGTATTGAAATAATTAATTATGACAATCGTTACTTAATTATCTAAACTGAAACTATACCTACCGGGTGTTTTTTTGAAGGCTGATAACTTTAAATTGAAATTTAACAAAACAATAAACCGGTATTTTTTGTATACGAAACCCAAAAAATGAACATTGGGTTTCAATTTTACTTTTAATAATATTTGGTACGCAGCTGTGACAAAGCACTTCACCTAAAGATAATTAGCTCCTTTTGAGGTGAATGTGATCATCTTTGAAGTTATACATTGTTAATTGTAGAGATATGCTTCCTTCAGTTTTAGGGGACGGTTGCTAAGAAACTAACGAAGTGAGTCGCAGTTAAGGATATATTATCCACTAAAATCTTATCGTTACAAAATCTAAATCAAAAGTAATTTATTCAAACTAGCCTGGGACAGTCCCCCAAAATGCTTGCCTTTCGGCAATTCTAGTGCTTTAGCTGAAGAAGTGGCGCCAGCGCAGCTGTCTGTTTAGTAAAACTTAAACAATCTTATGGAAATTATTTACGACTAGCTTCTGCCCGCGGCTTTGCCCGCGTGGATGTCTGAAATTATCCCAAGCTACCTCTGTGCCAAATTCCATCAAGATCTATTCATCCGTGAAAGACGGGCAAACATAAAAACTCACACACACACACTCACAAACTTTCCCCGTTATAATATTAGTGCGATGTGAACACGAAATACAAAACATTAAATGAAATTATTAGCTTATATGTCAGTTAGGATACGCAATGTACAAAAACATAACGACAGACGCCTGGAGACTAATACAAAATACACACTGACAAAGTCATAATTAAATATTCAATGCCAAAACGATTTCTTTGCATATCTTCACAAGCGATGAATAATCTGAGGGATCAGAGCTAGTCGATAATGTACTCAATTCTAATATGCTTAGCTTCCATTTTCCTTGACCGCCATTCTTTTTGATCCTGTATTGGGATCATTGTCCTATGAATTTATTTTTCAATATGCAGGAACGCCATTGACAATAAAACGCCGCGGTCACAAAACAATTATTGCGCGGAGGGAGAGCGGAGCGTGCAGCATCCGTTGTTTCCTATCAACCAGGGCTGATTGATGTTGAAGTACTTGCAGGCAACTTCAATATATACAACGTGTTTTTTTTGATATCTCATATTATCTCTAGGGTTATATTCTATATGAAAAAATAATACAAAAATTCCTAGAATATGTGGTCCAAAAATCCATAGTTTCAAAGATATTATCAATCATAATTTAATTTAATTTCAAATATTACAATTTATTCATTAAAATGGTATATACAATAAATAATCTGACACTAAAAATAAAAAGAATATAGGTACTATGTACAAGTATTTAAAACTAATAACTAACTAAAATATGGCGTCGAAAAATTCCTCCGCATCGCTGTCGATTGGTTATGTACCCAAGAGACTGGTGGCATTGCCACGTTGAATGGCAATTCCATTGTATGGCGTTGTTTGTCTCTGGCCAAGGTAAAAGGTGTAATTAGTTTATTTGACACAAATACTTTGAGTTTTTTTACGCATTTGTTACGGTCGCATTTCATATTTTGTTCAATATACAACCTGATGCAAATTGCAAAAATATAAGATTTGAATTTTGCGGGCTTTAACCTTAAGAAAAAAATTAATAAGTACACAAATGTGGAATATTAACACATGAGGTATAAAAATACTATTTAAAAACTTCCTGAATTTAAGATTCAAGAAATTTTAAAATATCATCATTCACCTGCCCTTATCCCAATTTATTTGGGGTCGGCGCAACATGCCTTCTTCTTCCATACTTCTCTATTAGACGTAATCTCAGTAGTCACTCCCTTTCTAGCCATATCATCTCTCACACAATCCATCCATCGTTTTCCCAACAATCATCCTCAACAGCATGTCGAACTAAGTCAGAGGCCCATGGGCAACATAAAAACTCTGACACCAGGTTAGTCATTAATTAACCACACGAAAAAGAAGAAAGAAGAAGATGGTCACCCATCGAGAATAACTCATTGCTCTACTCGGGCGTTGAGTTTGGTAAAACCGACACAGTCCATGTCAGCACCTTTATCATACGTGCAGGAGTTCGCAGTTCCCGAAAGAAAAGTAAATGTTTGTGATCCATGTAGTTTCATGAACTAGATAGAAAAGCTCACAATAGAAATAAAAATTCATCTGCCTAGCCTTTTCCCAGCCAGGATCAACGGCTTAAGTGCTTTCCGGCACGAAGGAGTCTCGGTATGCAAAGAACACCCCAGCAAGCCTAACTTAATCTGGCCGAACCGTGCGGCTGTTATTACTTAGTCTTCTCAAACAGGGATGCAATTGGCATACTTTTCAAACTACTACTCGACGAAGATGCACAAATGACAGCCGGGACCAACGGCTTAACGTGATTTTCGAGGCACAGTATGTAAAGATCACTCATCCACGGACCAACCCCGGCAAGCGTAGCTTAACCAGATAGATCGACCTGTGCGGCTGATATTACTTAGCCACGAGCCTCACAATAGAAATTCAGAATATAAATTACAATAATCAACGGAAAAAAAAACCCTTTTCTCACTGCCAAAAGATGTGTCACTTTTATAGTGATGCTACCGTGCGACACGATTATTTGGTGTACGATGTATTAATCGCTATACACATACGTATTCCAAATACCTCGACCATGCTCGAGCAATTTCGTTGGAGTCAAGTTTCGAATAAAAATATGCGCGAGCACACACGCAAACTCACGTCGCATATCTCTTGCACGCCATTTTGAACTGTATTTCGGTAGTTATTAATATCATAATCCATTCATCAATAACAATTGCTTGAGCATTTTGCTGCTCTGACTTCGCTGACCCTATTTTTTGTAATGGTTGAGCATTGCCTGTTATTAGTCATCCGGTCAATCAGGTAGGCTGCATGCCGACCTAATAATAATGTTTGGATTTAGAATTCCGTAGAAAATCTCTTACTTTTTTCAGCATTTGTTCTCAGATAAAGTCATATTTTCATTAACCATAACGAAACTAGATAAGTCTGAAATGTATGGAATCGGTTAAGCTTTCGAAATGTCACGTTATCAATCGTTTTCGATCGGTAAGTGCTAGACAATGTCAAATTGTGTAACGAAACTCGATCAATATTCCCATACAAATGCGTTGACAAGTGGCGTTCTTGACAATCCAAATCGCTGGGCGGGATAGCGAATTGTTCGATCAACAATTTTCGAAATCGAAACGAAACGAACCGATTGACACCTTGTCTAGGTCCCCAGGTATCAATCTGCTAGAAAATGGCGACGCCAAAGCACTGACCAAAAATCAACGTGTGATCTCCATATACAGGGTTACTGGTAACTCGACGTATTCCTTGCAGGACGTCATAGTAGGGTTAAAATGCGGCAAATTAAGCCACCAAATGTTCTACCGAAATTCAGTAGTTTTTGAGTTAGTTAGATTTTTTGTTTTTTTATGAAAAATCTCACATTAAATCATTTGGAGCATATCTAAAAATGATTTACGGCGCGACTGTACTGTAATTTAAGTTAATATCATAGTTGATGCCGAAGCAGATGTTTTTTAATAATTAAAAGTTCAAAAATGCCTAAAACCTTGGCAAATATCACTAATCAAACATTTAATTTTTAGTAATTTTTGCTATTACTCCGTAAAAAATGTTGTCTAGTGCAAAAAAAAATACTACGCCTGATGTACAAATTACTAGGAAAATATCTTTGTCTTAACAGCTATTCAGAAAGGTATGGTTGTCAATACTTATGCATGTGTGACAGGGAAGGGAAGAGCTTTATGGGGAGCAGGTAAAATTGCGAGATGGTCAACCAATTGTTTCGTATTCGTATAATCGTAGTTTTTACCTGTCGAGTTACCAGTAACCCTGTATGAATAAACATAAATAATTCAATTACAATTGATTAAGTCGACTTCCTACGTTTAGACACTACTTACCCCGGTTAAGTCATCATTCTCATGCAGTACTGCCCTTATCTCAATTTATTTTGGATCGCCGTCCATACTTCTCTATCAGTCGTCATCTCGGTAGCCACTCCCTTTCTAGCCATATCATCTTTCATTCAGTTCAATCCATCGTTTCTTTGGTCCTCCGCAACTCGTATAGCCATTCACAATAATACTCAAAACTTTTACGACATTTTACTCCAAATCACATGCCCATACAATGACAACTGATTTCCATAAAACTTTTCAGTGTGCGTAACAATTTTTTGCAATTTTTAGGAAACATGGGAAAGTCGGTATTTTGATTTAAGTTTATTCTCAATACTCTGACGTAAACAATAGTATTTTATTTATATTTTGAAATTACTGTAGTACTTTTCTTTTCGCAAAGATTTTTACCGGGAAGAATGCACGCGCGGATAACGCGCGCGGAAATCGGTTGCGTGTGACGTTAGCCCCCATATGACGGCTCGAATGCAAGACGTGCACTAATCACATTAATATTATAAAGTCGAAAGTTTGTTAGTGTGTGTGTGAGTTTGTATGTTTGTCCGTCCTCCACGCTCAAACAGCTAAACGGATCTGGATGAAACTTGGCACAGAGGTAGTTTATGACCTGAATTTACACATAGAATACTTTTAACACATTGGATAATTTCCGATAACCGCGCGGGCGCAGTTGCTGGCAGCAGCAAGTAGAAACTAAATTCGCTGTACATTGCAGAACTATAATAACTTTGATACTTACATAATATTACCTACTACTTAGTATTTATAGATATTATTATTTGTGTCTCTTGATGTGTAACCATGTCTTTTGCGTTAATCATTTTTTGAAGATACATTGTCGGAATTATATTGATTTTCATGATATAATTAAAAAAGCGACTAACTGGTAATTTAATGAGGCACGCAGTTCTGTTTTTGCCAAAATAAAGCAGAAGAATACAACTACACAAAAAATCCTTATACTAGTTACCCCAAACTGTCAAATATGCCCAAATGAACATGAGCCTTATAGCTTTCTAATAAAGTTGAAACCATATCGAAGATATTTGACAGATTGAAATAGTTTGATGTGCTGGCCTCTGTACTTGCAATCTTAAAAGAAATCTTGAAGGGTGAGGGGTTCACTTAGATACGAGTAATTGAGATAGGATTGCTCTATTTTTCAATGACTAAAGTTAATCAACTTTATGTTGTAGAAAATAGTTCCAATTAAGACTATGTAATTCTTAATTTGAATAAGTGTTGGTCATATTTAAATAGCCATTGTAAAAGGCTCCAAGCAATATCATTTTTACCGTCTCAAAATGAACGATAGCAAACCGAATTTCCGACTTTTAATATACATACTTCGCTAAAGGAAAAGCCGGCTCAAGTTATTAATGGAACTTGAAGATCCACTGCATATTACTTAGGCCGGCTGCAAGCAAAAAAAAAAGTACGTCTCGAGAGAAACCGCAGCGAAGTTCCACGTTGCGCTTTAATCTGAAGCTATATTTCAGTGCTGTGCAAATGAAAAGTTAGTCTCAAGACTTGAAGAAGGCCCGCCTTCTCGCTCGCCAGCCAATGGAAAAGGTCGGGAAAGCAGCTTCTTCCGTGGAGGCGGGGCGAGCACGGCTGCGGTCGCCTCGCCATTTGAATAAAATTTTTCCTTTGAAGAGTTCTTTATTTGAATATATTGTGGGCGCGTGGGACGATCGTGTTACGCTATATTGTAGCGCTTTACGATACGCCTTTTGTTGCGTGTTGTTTTTTTTTCTTCAAATTGTATTCTCAATTTAAAAATGACGTGTAAACTCCTTTTGTTTAAAAAAAAAAGATCCTATTCATAAAAAATATTATCTTCAAAATAGGTCATCACAAAAGCACACATGCCTCATTCCAAATTCGAGCTATCAAGGGTAAATAAAAAAAAACTGACGCACCAAACCTAAGGAGGTTAGTCTACACGCAAACCTCGTGCAGACGCCGCACGCACGTCCCGTCACCCACAACAGCCCTTGTCAACCATAACGCGGCCGCAGTCGGTTAACCGGGTGGCGGCCGGACCGGTACACCAACCCGGTTAGCCGGTTAGCCACGGAAAACTACCATTTCATTTACGGTCGGTCCTTGGTTTCGGGTAGTTGGTAACGGAACCCGCAAGTTACGTAACTATGCTTTGTGGCGCCGACTCACTCACGCTCTATTAACCACCGTTTTGTTATTAGTTTAGGTATTGAAGTTGAATGTGTGCTGAAATATTACTGATGGAGGTGCTTGGCAACGTGCTTCACTTTTCAGGATGTTAGAAAGAAAGAGAAAGAAAAATTAAGTTTATTTCGCCTCAAAAACAAATACATATAATAAGTAGGTAAATAGAAAAATAAAACTATCTACAATACTACATATTATTATAATCACGAGCACCAAACAGAAATAGTCGGCAGCTGTAGGTACGTCATACCTGTGACAAAAAAGCTTTCCACTCAATAAGATGCTGTGCTGAGTTGACACAATTTACTTCAAACTATAGCAAATTTGAAATGAGAATACTATAAGGCAACATGTCACATGCGACAACATAACCTCATCCCAATTTATACTTAGTAGCAAGTGCTGCTTTAACATGCATGTGTTACTAGGTGACGATTTATTGTAAAAACTTTACCTTTTTTTTTCTTCTGCTACAATTTTCTTGTTTGAGAGGAAACGGCCTCTTGTCATACAGAGAAGACACAGGCATCGATCACCATGCTTTCTCAAGACGGGTTAAAGATTTTTTTTAATTTTTTTTTGATGAGGTTTTGGTTTCCGCACTCAGTCCTTAGGCGGACCATTGTGCGTGGGCCATGGCGGCCTTTGACGGTTATTCCAGCCAGCCCACCTCCCTCCAGAAGTTGATCACGTCTCCTGGCCTGTGTAGTAAATCTGTGAAAGATCTGGGTGTACCGTGGGTCTGTGTCCTGATCTGTGTGACGCCTGTGCACTCAAAGAGTACGTGCGCGATGGTTTCCTCAGCCTCCATGCAGGCCCTGTACAGAGGACTGTCTGTTATGTCTATTGTGTGGAAGTGTTTGTTTAGAGAGCAGTGATTTTGATATTTTTCCTTAAAATTGGCTATTATTCATTATTATGTATTGCTTTTGTAAACAGAACTCTTTTTTTTTTTTTTTTTTTTTTTTTTTTATTGTAATTCACAAAACTGATGTACAATCACAAACATACAATTATAAGTTTTACCAGACTGCTTTAGACTGACATCTACTAGATGTGAATCTAGCACGCATATAAGAAACACATACAATTTATAAAAAAATTAAACATAATCTACATATAATTAACTTAAAACTTACAAAACAAAATTGCGAATAACTTCACAATTTAGGAAATTGAAAAAGACCTGCAAAGATTATTTAAATGTTAAAACATATTAGTTAATAATTTATACAATTAAGACTCTAAGTTTAGTTCTGATTGAGGCTACAGAACCTGCAAAGACATCAACTTCTCCACGAATGGAGTTGGCAAGAGAAAGCATGCGGCTAATAGGTGAAAAATTACCTATATTAGTTCGACTATGAGGTAGGGTGAAAGTCTTTCGGTTAATTAAGCGGCTGCTGCTACGTGGGATACTGAAATTTACTTTTTCTAAAAGCTCAGGAGAATCTATTAAACCGTTTATTAATTTGTACAAAAACATGCAATCTAAACATTTCCTACGAGAGCTTAGTGAATTCATTTTATAATGACTTAACCTAGAGCAATATGAGTTCAGACTACGACATTTGTTATCCGAGTAACATAAGTGATATAAAAACCTTTTTTGAACACGCTCTATCCGATCCGAGTGTACCTGATAAAAAGGGTTCCATACTGTACTACAATACTCCAGAATACTACGAATAACGCTATTGTAAATGGAAATAGTTAGAAAAGGTTCTTTAAAAATTTTCATTTCTCTCACTATGAAACCTGACAATTTAGATGCCCGAGTAATAATTTGGTCGTAATGACTCCTAAAACTCAAACTGCTATCTATTAAAACACCAAGGTCGCGTATAGTGTCAAGTTCTTGGAGCGGGCTGTTATTAATCGAGTAATAATACTGACTTGTTATCCTTTTTCTGCTAAATTTAATAAAGTAACATTTGTTTTTATTTAACGTCATTTTATTTTGTAAGCACCAATTGTAAACTTTATTTAAATCTAGCTGAAGCTGAAGAATATCGGATTCGTCGGTTATAGTTCGATATATTTTTAAATCATCAGCAAAAAGCTTGTATTCCGAGTCAATTTTATAGCCCAAATCGTTTATAAAAACTAAGAAAAATAAAGGCCCCAAGTGAGACCCCTGTGGTACGCCTGATGGTATTTCATATTGTTTGGATTTAAAACCCTTGAGATATACCAGTTGTGAGCGAGTTTTTAAGTACGATTCGCACCAACGCAGCAATGACCCATGAATACCCATACCTTCCAATTTAGCAATTAATAAATCATGGTCCACCAAATCGAAGGCCTTTTTAAAATCGGTGTATATTGCATGAACTTCTTTCCCATCATCCAGTGCTGATGATATATGAGTAACATACTCGACTAGATTAGATAGCGTGGATTTTTTGGGGCGAAAACCGTGCTGGTTATCATCCAACACATTTTTGAAGTGGGCAAGCATTTTTTTCTGAACTAGTGATTCAATAATTTTACCACATGCAGATAGAATGGACACTGGTCTGTAATTTGCAACATCATCAACACTACCGGATTTGAAGATTGGCGTGATGTGTGCTATTTTCCACTGGTCAGGGAATACACCCTGGTCCAAAGAGTAGTTGAACAGCGTAGTCAGGGGATGAGCTAGGTTCTTTGCACATTTTCTAAGGAAAAGAGGAGGTATTGAATCAGGCCCGGGACCTTTATCACAATCTAGGGAAGACAAGTAATCAAAAACTTCTTTTACTTCAAATTGGCACCGACTGAAACTGTTATTGCTACCAGGAATGTTTTCAATTAGCGTTGGAGTAGGTGTGTTACTACTTGCTCTGTATATAGACTGAAAATTATCAGAAAATAAGTCACAAATCTCCTGGCCACCCCTGGCAAACCTAGTGTTACTCCAAGTCATTTTATTGGGAATATAATTGGTACCGATCCTTTTATTTTTTAGGTACCTCCAGACATATTTAGGATTCGTACGCAGATGTTCAGCTATATTCTTTTTGAAATTAGCGTAACACTCTTTGATCAACTCACTGCAGCGCGTACGAAGGCATTCAAACGTAATTTTATCCCTAGGATTCCCGTATTTTTTGTATGCATTGTGATATTTTGCTTTTTCTTTAATGACTTTTAGTAAGGCCCGGCTATACCAGACAGGATAACGTTCATCTCGTGGTTTTGTGATCGGTGTATGCAGTTTAATAATTGGCATAAGGGTATCATAGAAGTTTTGTAACATTTCGTTTATATTGGTCATAGAATTCCATTTATCAGACCATTCGATTTTCTCAAGCTCAGCGTTGACCGCTTCATAATTGCAGAGATAAAAGTTTAAGTATGGGATTTTATTTTGCATCAGAGGATTGCTATGATTATGCGTAAACGAGATCTCCAGCGCTGGGTGATGAGGATCAATTGGTATAAGTGGCATTGTGGCCTGAGACACCAGCACTTCGTTGTTACTACTGCTAAGAACTAGATCTAAAACACGATTTGAAGCGTTGAGTATTGTATTGCATTGATGAAGATCATTAAAGGCTAGCATGTCTAAAAAAATATGCTCTAGATTACCGCTAGATCCTTTGGGAACCAATAAACCAGAATCCGCATTAAATTCCCAAGAGATATTGCCCATATTAAAATCACCGATCAGTAAGTTGACGGAATCTGTTTTGCTCTTTTTGTTAATAACTTCTGTAAAGTTCCGAAATAGTGCATCGATATAGTCCTGATTGACTGGAGGTGGGATATAAACCGCACAAATATTAATTCTCAAGCCACTCTCACACTTGACTGTGATCCACAATTCCTCGCAATGTGACTCCCAATTTAATCTCCGTGACACCTCGTATCTACCCAGAGTTGCAACAAACACCCCGCCACCATCCTTTTTTGTAATCGAGGATACCGTGGACGACCTATCGCGCCTGAACACCCTGTATCGGTTATCTAAAAATTCATGGTCTAACACCGTATTATTGAGCCAACTTTCAGTGCCGATAATTATATCATAATCAAAATTTAAAGCCGCCGTATAAAAATCCTCTGTCTTGGTTCGTAAGCCTCTTACATTTTGATAATAGATTTTAAACTTAACTTTTAATGCTTATGACCCCTAAGCGTGCAAAGAATGGGACTAATAAAAATATACGTTACAAAGATTCTACAGATTCCAAATTTTTAACAAGTAGAGATTTTGTTGTTACATCTTTCCTCACAAATATGCGACCATTCCGAACCCATACAAAGTTATACTTCTTTGCCTTAGCAGCGATTCTTGTCGCTGCATGTAGTTTTTTATTTGCTAGAGTCAGATTTTCGGTCACAAAAATCGGCTGCTTTTCTCCACCAATACCAATATGGCTGCTACTCAACTTATCCAACTCATTCTTCTTATTGAAGTTTCTGACTGCAGCAAGTAGATTATCGCGAATGCGAGGACTGGCCAACTTGACAACTATGCTGCGTGGGCGATTTGTCTCATCATTTAATTTGGCAACTCTATGAAATGACTGTATTTCATTGTCTTGAAGTTCATTTCCCACAACTCTACTCAACTGTTTTACGACTGTTAACAGGTTTTCTGCTTTATGTTCCGGAACGCACTGTATCTCGATATTGTTCTCGCGTGCTAATTGATCGATTTGCTGCAATTTAGTCTCCAACTCCCTTACTTGAGCGGTCATCACGGTGTTATTCTTGATGAGTTCGGAAATACAGTTTTTATTACTGGCATTTAATTCGACTTGGTCATCATACGCGTCAGAAAGAAAAGTAACTGTCTTCTTAAACTCGTCCAATTCTCCGTTCATTGAGGAAAATTTCAAGGTTATGTCGTTTACTTCCTTTTGGACAGTAGCTAGAGTGGTTTCAAATTTCGCCAAAGAGGCCTGTTGACTATCAAACTTTTCATTCATTTCCTGCCGTAATTTGCGAAGTTCTGATAGTATCGTGTCTTGCAAGTTGACTTCAGTGGCAACGACTGACACTTGAGGCCCGACAGGTGGCACTGGTGGTGACTTTTCAGCTGGCAAAACTCTCTGGCCAACTTTTGTTTCATTTTGGCCACTAACCGGTCCCAATATAGAGGAATGCGTTGTACTCGGTTCAGCAACTGGAGCCGCTTGGTCAGTTTGTGCAGCGTGACCTTTGGAATGGACTGGTGTATTAGAGTTGTCCAGTTTAGGACGGCCAGCAATGCAAATTGGGCATGTCCATTTAGTCCGAGGTGTTGACGCTTCATCGTACTTAACGCATTCCAAATGGTACTGCAAGGCACATTTGCTTAAACAACATTTTATTCGCTTTTGTGTCACAAGTATATTAGCGTTACAACCAGCGCAAATCATTATAGCGAAAAAATTACAAGATCTTAATTTTAAAAAAGCAAAACGTGATTCTTGCGCTGGGATTCGAACTCGCTCACTATTACGTCTCAGTCGCCGCCCGACGAAACCTGCCACGGACGCCTTGAAATGAGACTCGAAATAGCTGTACGTACTTGTCAGTGCGTCATAGCACAAATTACCGATCAGAGTGACGCTAACAAAGTTTTTCGAAACACCCACTTTCGCACAAACTTAAATTTGCAAAGTCACTTTTTTCAATTGTTTATTTTATGTTTGTGCTAAAATTTAGTCACTGATCACTCTGCAAACGATATCACTTGTGTCACATACACTTGTCTTTACTTTCCACACAATTTTATCATCGTAAGAAAAGTTATTACATTCATAAATTGTTTACTAAAATACTTAGGTATATGCGCAGTGTCTATTGGCTGCAACATTCTTACTTTCAACTCTTACTTTATTTTAAAAGAAAAATAAATAACATGGCACTTCAAAATAAAGACTAATCAACACACAACACGTCAGTTAACTTCCAAATCACTCAATCATCTAAAATGCCGACACATTGAAACACCTACCTTACACGGCCATATTAATTCACTCAATTAGCACACGAGGGCATTAGCAGGTCGTTATCGGCTGACGACAACGCTTAGTAATCGTGCGACTGCGACAAGGCGACGAGTGTATTTGACAGCTGTCAAATTGGATTGCATCCAGCTATTAGGGAATGTCGTCGCGAGCGATGGAATAGTCTGGATGTGTCGCGCGGATGTGACCGGCCTTAAAATGTGCCAAGTGATATGAATTATTGGTCGGTTTTAAATTGTACAATATTTATTTTGAACATTAAAATATATTTCTCGAAATCCAAATTTCTTGATGCCGATATTTAATCATTTTACTTTTTGAGTTTTTAATTTAAGTTTTTATCTGTCGATACAAACCATAAACCATCAATAATTTAATAAAAGGTTAGGAGTAGTTAAGTCCTATGCTATTTTCATTATAATATTTTTATACATCACTAGACTTACATCTAGATTCTTAATCTATACTAATATTTCAAAGACGAAAGATTTGATTGATTGTTTGTTTGTTTGCATTGAATAGGCTAAGAAACTACTGAACCGATTAAAAAATTCTTTAACTATTGGGAAGTTACACTATCTCCGGGTGACATAGGCTATATTATAATTTTTGTAAAGTTAGGGATCCTTCCTAAAACTCCAATAATTAAATAATTTCCGACATCCACGCGAACGAATCCGCCAGCAGAAGCTAGTACAGAGGCCAGCACATCAAGTTACCACGATCTGTCAAATTTCTTTGATAGTATTTCAATTTTATTGCAAAGACATAAGGTTCATTTTTAATTGAGACAATTTAACAGTTAGGGATAGCTTGATGTGCTGGCGTCTGTACAAAATATAGGACTAGTAACATTTAGTTTCTTTTGTATCAAGTTTATATAAAATGGGTAAAATTCGATCAGCACGGCATGTCTACAAGTTGACTTCTACCTCAAATTGAGATGTCGCATCGCAACAGAAGTTGAAACGGTGCAGTGTCGCTGCGACTTCACTCGTGCGACTAAACGCTGAGTGTGCGCACTAATTGTATCAACTGATCGACTTTGGGAATACTGGACAGAAGTAACGAGACGTTTGCTGGATAAGACTTAGACCGGCTGACACCACAAATCACCAAAATATACTTACCGCTTCTTCTTCTTTTCGTGTGGTTAGTGACTAACCTGGTGACGAGAGTTATTTAACGACACGGTTGGCGCAGTGGTTGAGCGATTGACTGCTGCGCAGCATGTCGCGGGTTCGATTCCCGCACATAACAAATATTCGTATGACCTGCAATTGTTTGTTCCGAGTCTGGGTGTTTTTCTATCTATAATATGTATGTATTTACAAAACAAAAGGTATATAAGTAGTTTATCAGCTATCTCGTTACCATAACACGAGCATTAGGTTGCTTAGCTCGGGACTATATGGCGTTGTGTGAAATGTCCAAGAATATTATTTATTTACATTATTATTATGCTGCCCATGGGCCTCTTTGGGCACCGACCACAAATAAATTGGGATAAGGGCAGGAGAATGATGATGGGCCTCTGACTTAAAATAAATCTCTAAGACATGCTCACGATTTTTTCCTTCAACGATTTTTAAGCAACTGATAACTATACAATGCGCACATGAATCCGTATAATTAGAGGTGCTTTGGGTTTGAACTCTAGACCCACGGCTTGGCAGTCCGACGGTCACACCACTAGGCTATCACTGCTCTATTTAACGCTAAATTAATTTGAAATCATTCTGATTCCGTCAGTTAAGAAAGTAATCGTTTTTATTGGGCCTCACACAGGAATATCAAAAATTAGAAATACTTTGTGAACATAAGAAAAAAGTGTCTTTTTTTATCCAATCGTTTGAAGACGATGGAAACTGAATCATTTGTTTGGCGGTAATAAAAATGTCTATGGTGCAAGAGGGCCACAGACGTTATTGTCATTTCAACATACATTTGCTTTTTTTTACACTTTCTTCATATATCAACGAATTGAAATATTTCCTTGACGAAACTGACAAGTATAACGATACAAATAATTATAAAAAAGTTTTTCCTTCAGAAAGGTTGAGCTGAATGGTACCTACTAATCCATGCGTCATGTTCGTGAACGGGCGCCGTCAGTAGGGGCTGATCATGTCTTAGCTACCACGGCACTTATAATTTTTTTTTTCCTTTTTATCTTTTAATTACGGACGCTTTTTACGTTCTGCATCATTCATGAATTATGTAACCCAGATTTTGTATCCATATTTGCACGGTGTAATTTATACAAAATAATGAGCGCTATTTGCGCTAAATGCGTCATTCTCCTGGCCTTATCCCGATTTATTTGGGGTCGGCACAACATGTATTTTTCTTCCAAACTTCTCTATTAGTCGTCATCTCGGTAGACACTCCCTTTCTAGCCATGTCATCTTTTACACAACCTATCCATCATTTCTTTGGTTTTCCTCTTCTTGTATAGCCATCCACGTTTATACTCACAACTTTCCTGACAACATTTTTAAGGTAGAATTACATTATTGACAGATCACTTCACATGTTTATACGTACTCGTAACTAGCTTCCGCCCGCGGCTTCGCCCGCATAATATGTCGACAAATTATACACATAAACCTTCCTCTTGAATCACTCTATCTATTAAAAAAACCCGCATTAAAATCCGTTGTGTAGTTTTAAAGATTTAAGCATACATAGGGATATAGGGACAGAGAAAGCGACTTTGTTTTATACTATGTAGTGATGCGTAATTTTACAGAACATATTGAATGATAAACAATAGTGCACTACTACTTAGCATCCAAAACGACTTGTTTTTCACACGTACTTTGCGCTACACACAATAAATCATCCAAAAAAGCTTGTAACACGATAACAAACTTTCCCCGTCAATCGAAGGTTGTCGCGGCTCGAGTGAGGAAATTGTGAGCTCATAAAAATGGCGCTAGGTATCGTGTGGGCCCCACATTAACTAGGGTTATTTATTTAGGCGCGCCGTAGTCGGTACCAGGCGGTATCGGTACCGAACTGTTTTCACATCACTCATTGCCTTGTCTTGGCGCGTTGTGACTACAGTTCGTTTTTGATGGGTTTTTGGGAATTGAAAAAGAATGGGAAAAAATTATGTAAGCTATAAATGAAGTTATTGATACTGGAAAATACTGTTTGTTGAAATTTTTATTATTGGAACCCAAAGCTACGTTTTCATTAATTCAATACAAGTACCTTTTAAGGTCCTACGTAATAAATCACCATTTTTGTCATGGTATATATGTAGAAAAAAAGAAAGAAAGATATTTTATTCCGGACACGCACAGGAAATACACAGAAAAAAAAAACAAAAATAAAAATAAGAACAAAAAGATTTTAAAAAAAAGTCCTGTGCGAGGCCGAAAAGGATACTATCTCAGCATAATGCTGCTATATTTAGGAAATAAATGAATACCACAGCGCTGGTAATCTGATAGGGCCCGCTGTGATGTTACGGACGCACCTACGGACATCTAAAAATAAAAAATAAAATGGTATGTTAAACAAGTTCACGAATGGGCAGATAATTGCAATATTAATTTAACTCTTCACAGCTTCATGTTATTGAAAACGTATTAATGAGGCACTTATAAAATATTCAAACCTCGCATCATAATCATGAAGATAAAAAACAGTTACCTATACATACAGTAAATTAAATATTCAAACAAGCACCTAAAACGAAGAAAACATCGGCCGTACGTTATAAAATGTCCCGGCAGGCGTAAAGCATCGCAAACACTTGTTTTGCGAGCGGTGTAAGCGTTCCTCCGGTCGCGTTAATAAACTCCGATAGGCCACAACAAGCTGGCTGCGTGTACGGCCTCCATTTTTAACGACCCTCACCGCCAGGCCCGCAGAAAGTAGCCTACACATGAAATCACGTATGAATGAGGCTTTTTTCAGTTTTTTCGCGTGTAGCCAGCGGCCAGCCGCTCCGGACCCATTAAAGCTTACATGTCACTCTCCCGCGACCCCCCCGGGGAGGCAGTCGAGGGGGGCAGCGGAAAAATCACAAAATCGGTATTGGCTGCATCCCGCGGCGCGGACGCCCGCCAAAGCGCTCTACAATACAACTTTGACGGACGGTCATTTAATATTAACTGTGGTTTTTCCGCAGATGGAAATGTTTTTTTTATTGCTGGCGTTACGCTGTGATGAAGTGGTCGGCCCGCTGTTTGTGACGCGCGCTCATGTGTTGCGGATGAGTTGCTCTTTTACACACTCCATGTTTGAATGAGATTGTTTCGGTTCAAGTGCTTGTTTTCGTTTGAACTTTTTTTTGTGATCGCCTATGAAACTGCTCTTCTGTTATAATTGCGATATAAGCCAATTTGTTCGAGGGCTGATGATATTGAAACAGTATGGGGTCGGTTGAGTATTCACGATTCGGTCTGTTGAGTATGTGATTGTCAATATTTGTCGCGGACGCGTAGTACTTATTTCATATGGAACAAATTCATTCGTTACGTAGAAATTGAAAACGAAGCGGCAATAAATTTTTAACTTTTCGAACAAGTGATCAAAATCGAACTACAAAAAGTGGGCGCTCAACGAAAAGAGTGGCGACCACAGATCGAATTTATGGCTTGCGCTCACTTTGAGTGAAAAGTTTGCGCAAATAATATTTTCAGTTTGTTATAATTACTTTTTCGCAACGGTGCGATTTAATAAAATGCGACGCTGTGTTAAGGGAATGGCGTTTAAAGTTTTCACAGCGAACATGAACAGAACGCGCTTATGAATTTTGTTATGTTAGTATACAGATCTACTGAGCATATATTCTTATTTACGTTCACATAATTACTGCATATTAGACCTCGTTAGACATCAGATAATCGACAGTAAAATCTTACTTCACTACATCTTCGATCAATAATATTGATCGAAGCACTACATAGTATAAAACAAAGTCGCTTTCGCTGTCCCTATATCCCTATGTATGCTTAAATCTTTAAAACTACGCAACGGATTTTGATGCGGGTTTTTTTAATAGATAGAGTGATTGAAGAGGAAGGTTTATGTGTATATTTTGTCGACATATTATGCGGGCGAAGCCGCGGGCGGAAGCTAGTATATTATAAACGTGAAAGTTTTTGGGGATGTTTGGATGTTTTTTTCGCTTTCACATAAAAACTACTGAACAGATTTGGATGAAATTTGGCACAGAGATAGATTATAGTCTGGAATAGCACGTAGGCTATACAAATGTATGGTTCTTATGGGATAATTTCTTATATGCACGTGGGTGAAGCCGCTAGCACAAGCTAGTTGTTAGTAATCGTTATCATTGCTGGTTGTCAATACCAACACTTCTTCACAAAACAGACTACTCCAAATACTAACAGTAGCTACATGTTGTTTCAGGTAAATCGTTCACGTTAACGATAACCGTATCGACGACCCCGCCGCAAGTGACCACGTACAACAAAGCTATCAAAGTGACGGTAGACGGCCCGAGGGAACCACGCTCCAAAACCAGTTAGTATAACCGTTTTTTTTTTAAATTGATTGTCTACTTAGGGCTACCTTTACAAGATAATTCAATGCAATAAATGAGCGTATGATTTTGTAACTGTTATTTTTTAATTTATTAATTCGTTTACTTACATCTACCGCTACAGGATAATTCGATGCGTTTATGAGCTTATACTATGCGCGTACGCCGCGTATTATTATACTCATCTCATTTATGTATATTTTATTCTACACCAGACTGCCCCGTTGGTCTCGTGTTCGCGACTGCTGAAGTGTCCTGGATTCCTGGATTCCCGGGTATATAGTTGGGAAAAGGCTAGGCAGATAGATTGAATGAGGTAGTGGCAGCCCGGAGTTCAACAGCTGATAGGCCATAGGCGTGCGCTTATCCCCGCGCGAATTTCATACTTTTGTTGTTATTGTGATAAAAGTGCATTGGTATAAAAAAATATGTTTCTTTGGGAAAGTCGTTTGTTATCGTGAGTACAATAACGACTTGAGTATTAGTCACTACTTACCACCCTTTATAAATAGAAACCGTGTCTAACTGATTTATCCACACAGAACTTCAACCATTGAACGGGTTGGTCTGAAATTTGACAGTTTCAGAGAGTTATTATGACGTATCTACGTAGGCATCCGCTAAGAACGGATTTTTGAAAATTCAACTCCTAAAAGGGTGTAACGGGGGTTCAAAATTTGTATAGAGAAATAATCTTATGACTGCCACGCTCTCGCGCTCGTTTAAAATCAGAATCAAGTTTGAATGTTTTTATAAACAATAAACAAACGCACATTAGTACAAACTGTAAACTGGCACAGAGCACGAATCCCGGACCAATTAATTCCGCCTCACTGTACTATTTACGCATCTAACATCAAAGCAAATGTCGAAACACTCGACAACAAACGAGCGAAACCACAAAACATTGTAAAACACACTTAATGAAGGTAATTTATTAATAATTTGCCAAAACGTACCTTTTTGAGTTCATATACTGTGAAAAGGTGGAGGGTCTTCGGGGCAGTAAAGGCTCCCGTAGATAGGCGCGATGCGATGAAACAATTTTTTGAAAACTTCATGGAAATTGTTCTACTAGAGTTGAGTCGGGCTGTAGCGTCGCGCCTGTCTGTGAGACCCTTAGCGTAATCAGGGTATACTGTTCCCACTGCTGAGAAATAGGCATCTTCACTTTGAGAGTGAGTTTAATCCACCAAGCGGCCCCAGTGCGGGTTGGTAGATGTCACAAATGTCATCGAAATTTTGGTTCTAGGACTATTTACTCAGGTTGTTGTCCTTCACCGTTTTGAGAGCAGTGGTGTTGAAATTATTTAGACAAAGTAAAACGTCTCCCTGGGTTCGAACCCATGACCTCGTAAGTCAGCCACCATTGCTCTAAGAACCCGGGAGCCTTTAAAGCTTCTTCTTCTCTTCGTGTGGTTAGTGTACAACCTGGTGTCAGAGTTTTTATGCTGCCCATGGGCCTCTGACTTAGCTTGACATGCTGTTGAGAAATATGTCTCAGACATGCTGGTTTCCTCACGATGTTTTCCTTCACCGATTTTTAAGCGGGTGATAATTTATACAAGACGCACCTTTGATTTTGCAGACTGACGTATGATTTAGCAGTCCGACGGTCACATCACTGGGCTATCACTGCTGTATAAAAGCCTGAAATGTTAGTAGTACCTATTATGGTTGTCAGTTTGACTTTGATGATAGATAGTTGAGCACAATTTGACATGATATTTGGGACGTTTGCGCGATTTTTAATGTTTGAATAAAACGCGTTTGTGTAGCGCTATAGAATGTAGAGCTTCTTTGTGTAATTTGAATTTGTAAACTATACTTCACTGAACTTTAAATCGTGTTCAGTAACTTGACAGGTGGTGGGATACCATTTTCTGACATGATAAATGAAGTGAGGTGAAAAAAAGAATGAGCGAATTTGAATGAACCTTAAAATTATGGTATTTTATGCACAATTTTAATTGGATTTATTAAATCCAATTAAAATTGTGGTTATGATTTGTAATGTAACATTCGTTACAAATTATATTATTTTATACCGTAACTTAAACAATGAATAAGTAATGGCAGATTTTAAGTTTTTGAACGTCAATAAACTGATAATTTGACGTTTGACAATGTAAAGCAAAAAGTGTTTTAAGTTCAAAAGACCGGAAAAAATAATATTTGCAATTTTATAAAAAAAAGTGTCAATGTTGTTGGGGAATATTGACAATGACAGCTCTTTGACGTGGTTTAAAGCGCTGATCGCGTTCAGTTTTGATTAGTGAAATCCACACCAAAAGAGCAAGTAAATATAAAAAATAACCTGATGAAGTAGTTAAATATTTAAATATCGTCATTGAATCAGTATCTTTGAGGAGAATTTTACCGTTATTATTACATACATAATTATGTCAACCTGCAATTTTCTTTATCGAAGACTTATATTATGTGTTGTGTAAAGAATTTGGGTTTGGTCTAGATGACGCGTCATTTTTACTGACTTTAAAGAAATTACTGTGTGAAATCACACTTATATCACACTAATATTATAAAGGCGAAAGTTTGTGAGTGTGTGTGTTGTTTGTATATCAAAACTAGGTACTGTTAATTTTTAAAATAGATGAAAATATCTTCGAACATACACTAAAAAAATGTACACGGAAAAAGAACCTCCATCTTTTTTTAAGTCAGTTAAAATGTAACTTTCATTATCTTCTATTTAACAATAATTAGAGTCACTAGTGCTATCAAAACTGATATAGTTACTGCCAACTTTACTGCAATAAATACAATAACATTAAACTATATCGTTTCCAATGCACTACACATTTGCAAGTACTAAAACGAAGTTAACAGTAAAATTCCCTCCTAATCTGCTCGTCCGACGGTACTCAACCCTTCGCCTGCTCGGGGGTCGGCGAGGCGCGGTCGGGTCGCCAGGGTCACCCGGCACTATCCCGCGGTGCTCGCAATTATTTTAATTTCTTCACGTGATGAGGATTGATCGAGCGTTAGGTGCGATTCGGCGACCGACGGAACCCGTCATTAGTTACCGTCACCCGGATCTTTAAGTATTTAAATTACTTTCTTGATCTATTTTCTGTTGTGTTTTAGTTAAGTGCTATTAACATAGTGTTTGCTGTAATAATTTATCTAGGATGTGTGGGTAAGAAGCAAAATTCTAATTGAAAAGTTAAGTAGATTTAATTAAATGTCATAAATTTAAAACCACCAAAAATTACCTACTTATTATTTCTGAAAAAAATAAAACTCAAAAACAAATTAGGTAGATTATTTTTATGTAATATTTAATTAAAATAAATACAAACTTATCTAGTACCTAAGTACGTATGGATATAAGTCTTCGATAAAGAAAATTGCAGGTTGACATAATTATGTATGTAATAATAACGGTAAAATTCTCCTCAAAGATACTGATTCAATGACGATATTTAAATATTTAACTACTTCATCAGGTTATTTTTTATATTTACTTGCTCTTTTGGTGTGGATTTCACTAATCAAAACTGAACGCGATCAGCGCTTTAAACCACGTCAAAGAGCTGTCATTGTCAATATTCCCCAACAACATTGACACTTTTTTTTATAAAATTGCAAATATGCAACCACAATTTTAATTGGATTTAATAAATCCAATTAAAATTGTGGTTATGATTTGTAATGTAACATTCGTTACAAATTATATTATTTTATACCGTAACTTAAACAATGAATAAGTAATGGCAGATTTTAAGTTTTTGAACGTCAATAAACTGATAATTTGACGTTTGACAATGTAAAGCAAAAAGTGTTTTAAGTTCAAAAGACTGGAAAAAATAATATTTGCAATTTTATAAAAAAAAGTGTCAATGTTGTTGGGGAATATTGACAATGACAGCTCTTTGACGTGGTTTAAAGCGCTGATCGCGTTCAGTTTTGATTAGTGAAATCCACACCAAAAGAGCAAGTAAATATAAAAAATAACCTGATGAAGTAGTTAAATATTTAAATATCGTCATTGAATCAGTATCTTTGAGGAGAATTTTACCGTTATTATTACATACATAATTATGTCAACCTGCAATTTTCTTTATCGAAGACTTATATCCATACGTACTTAGGTACTAGATAAGTTTGTATTTATTTTAATTAAATATTACATAAAAATAATCTACCTAATTTGTTTTTGAGTTTTATTTTTTTCAGAAATAATAAGTAGGTAATTTTTGGTGGTTTTAAATTTATGACATTTAATTAAATCTACTTAACTTTTCAATTAGAATTTTGCTTCTTACCCACACATCCTAGATAAATTATTACAGCAAACACTATGTTAATAGCACTTAACTAAAACACAACAGAAAATAGATCAAGAAAGTAATTTAAATACTTAAAGATCCGGGTGACGGTAACTAATGACGGGTTCCGTCGGTCGCCGAATCGCACCTAACGCTCGATCAATCCTCATCACGTGAAGAAATTAAAATAATTGCGAGCACCGCGGGATAGTGCCGGGTGACCCTGGCGACCCGACCGCGCCTCGCCGACCCCCGAGCAGGCGAAGGGTTGAGTACCGTCGGACGAGCAGATTAGGAGGGAATTTTACTGTTAACTTCGTTTTAGTACTTGCAAATGTGTAGTGCATTGGAAACGATATAGTTTAATGTTATTGTATTTATTGCAGTAAAGTTGGCAGTAACTATATCAGTTTTGATAGCACTAGTGACTCTAATTATTGTTAAATAGAAGATAATGAAAGTTACATTTTAACTGACTTAAAAAAAGATGGAGGTTCTTTTTCCGTGTACATTTTTTTAGTGTATGTTCGAAGATATTTTCATCTATTTTAAAAATTAACAGTACCTAGTTTTGATATACAAACAACACACACACTCACAAACTTTCGCCTTTATAATATTAGTGTGATATAAGTGTGATTTCACACAGTAATTTCTTTAAAGTCAGTAAAAATGACGCGTCATCTAGACCAAACCCAAATTCTTTACACAACACAAGATAAAATTTAGACCAGCTCAATGCTATCGGTACCTCTCCTAGATGAATGTGAGGGCACAAAGAGGCTGCTGTAATGAATCGGTTGTTTAATTAATTAGTCAAGAAAGGGCCGGGGGAGGGAACCCCCTCACCGCGTATGCATGTGCCCTGCATATTGATTTATTATGCCTCCAACCTCTGTACGGAGGCGATAAATTATTTAATTCTAGTAAGTTGTGACGCATGTTAACATAGGATCTATACGAACTTGCGTTTATCAATTCATGTGTGGAATTTTGTTCGATATTCTATTCTATATTATATTGTCTTACTATTTCGTGTTAATTTTAGATGGGTGGGATGGGGCGTGTAGTGGAGTATCGGCAGTGTAAGGGTTAATTATAAAGTGTTTTGAATTGAATTAAACATGTTTTTGGGATTTTGTTTGTTGTTAGATAAACAGATTTATGATGTGGTGCATTATTGATTTAACGTATTTTATCTCACGAAGTGACGCGCGTTTTACTTATGGTAACCAAGTGAACGAACACGCTGTAAAGGTGCGCGTGCCGACGAGTAGCGTCCAAATTCGCCATTGTCTCGATCAGTAACGAGAGCTTCTGCGCCTACGCACACATTCAAGCAAAGCACGCGTCGCTTCTTTAGATAAAATTCTGTTATGCAGTAATTACGACGCATGTTAAAATAAGGATTTGACCAATGAAACTGAACGCGATCAAGACATAAACCACGTTTAAAGGCTATCAGTGTCATTATTTATTTTGACTCTGACAGGTCATTAACGCGGTTTTTATGTGTACTTACATCGATACGAGCCAGGGTTTTCAAAAATATAGGTAAATAGGTGTTTACTTACAAATTTCAATCTTTGAATAATCATTCCAAAACCAAAAAAGTTAAAGATGCACACAGGCTAAAGCAGTAACCGTGCGGATATTACGGACACAAGAGTGCTACCCTTACCCACTATTTTTATCCGCTGGGTGGGTGGCGCGTTTTATCGCATACAGTAGCCGACAGAAGCCGACTACAATTTAATAATCGACCCGTCTAACGATGTTTTTCTTCGTGATCTGTTCGGCTGGTTTCGGGTTATTTCGGGAACAGTGTGCTCGGACCACCCGCGCGCGGCGCTAGCGTCGCCTGCGCCGATCTCAATGTTTACGACAATAAAGTCCGTTGTTTACTTCACACGGCGACTTAGTTCATAACTTTTGTGCATTGTCTATGGTGAGGGGTGATGAACTTTTAGAATTTATAGTTTTATGGGCATTCAAAAAAAACATTACCTATATAAAAAGCCTTTACCTATCGATTTAATTCATTAAATCTATTTGTCGACCCATCCATCAAGACCGAAACACATAAACAACACATCCAGCTTAAAGACCAACTTAAATCTTCTAAACGAGCTACCATCAAGCAGACGGCAGAGGCTAACTAGTTGAAATACTTGGCATAATAAATTTAACTAGACCGGACGCCACCCAGTGTAATCCTTTAATCAGGTCCACAGTAGCCCTTGCCCGCACCCTATTTTTCCCTCCCATTTGTAATACACCCGCCCACCCCCTCCCACTGGGGGGTCGAACGGTGCAAATGACAGTTTCTAATTCCAACTTGCCATGAAAGTGTGTAATTGTTGCGTAGCTGATTTATACACTGGAACCTTTTGCACGGGAATAGAGCATGTGTGCGCTTAATAGGGCTGTCGAGATGTTTTGTTTTGTGCCAGTTCCGTGTATCTTTCGGACTGTGTTTTGTAAATTGAAAATGATATTGTTACGGCTTTGGAATTTGAACATAGCTTTTTGTATGAAGTCTTATCAAATAGATGTCTTAGATAATTACAAGAATAGATTTTCTCAGAGAACCCGATATTCACAGTACGTGAAATTTGAAGGAAGAGATTGGGGTTACACGAAGGAAATATGTTTGTTAGTCTCCGTTCCTGCAATATTCTACCGCATCCACTGTACCAAAGTGTTATGTATACCTAACGTATCTTGGATTTCTTTATCACTTAATGATATCTCGGATTTGAGGTACGCACAGACGTTTTATTTTCATATATTTGGACTTTTAACGTTGCGCTTAATGTCGAGAGTTGAAAGTCCAACAGTGTGTTTTTAGACGCTCTGGGATGCACTCTGTTGAATTCTCATCGCTCGGCTTAACACAGAGAGTTGAAAATCCAGTGATAAAATCCCGCCGCGATATTTATACGTCCGTGCGAACGTGGACTAACCATATTTTGTTTTGGGCTCTATTAAAACTTTATCGGCCTTAGAAAGGAAGTGCTCACTTTTAAAAAAAAATTCTGTGCCAGACAAAAATGTGAAAAGAGTGGGCACGTTAAACATTATCGAAATAGACAACCCTACCGCTGACGATTCGAAGTGTGTCCATTGGCTTCAATTGTTTTTGTTTGTGTGCGTGCATTTGTCAATTTAATGGTCGCGTCCCCGTGTAAAGTGCATTTATGGATTTTTGCACTGAGCATTAGTTAAAGTATGAAATCTGTTTTGATGTGATAGGTGTCATCACGTAGCTGCATAATAAATACTGAAGGGAGTTAGCGAGGCAGGTATTTTTTAGTGTGTTCAATCGAGGAAATTGTTCAATCAGCGAGAGATGGAGCTCTACCTCCTATACAGCTCCGTCTCACGGTGATGGCCGAGGTGAATAAACGGCGGACCTACTGCCGTCAACCAAGAATAAAATCTAGACCCAGGGCTACCACTGGGTCAGCGGGGTTGGCCGAAAGGGCTACCACTGCGCCGGAACAAAAAGAGCTAAGGAAGGAACATAGATGGGATTAAGTCAGTAAGAGTCTGACACTCCTTCCCACCCAGAGCGAGAGGAGTCCTCAATTGATGATTTTTTCATCCATGAGTCAATCTATGATTTTCCATCCTTAAAAAAAAGTCTGCTACTGAGAAATACCTAATAGAAAACCCCAATACTAATTGTTGTTGAGATACACCATTTCTACCGTTCCTACCTGGATTCGTTCCAAAACCTAGTTCAACTACACAAGATAGTGATATATTGATATATACGGTATATTTAGATAATCTCAATACCCCCGTACCGTGGTGTAACAGGGGGATGTAGCGAATAATTGAGGCGACGAGGCCGCATTGTCTGCGACACTCTTCATGGCGACATAATTCAATCTCGACGCACGGTGACGTTACAGCCGATATGTAGCTTCTGGTTGCCTGGTAATCAGAATGTGGAGTGGCACGAATTTGTGTTTATTAAGGTCGGAAATAGGCTGTGTAACTCCAACATTGGTAGAGAGAGCTCTCCAATACGGTTTTAAACTCCATTTTATCAGAATCCAGATCAAGGATTCTGATAAAATGGAGTTTAAAACCGTTTGAGTGTGACAGTACATAAGTATGTCAGATTCGCTCGTGGCTTTGTAATCAAAGCCGTACGGATCGATCCTTCTGGTTAAGCTACGTTTGCCGGGGTTGGTCCATGGATGGATGACCATCTTTACATACCGAGACTACTCCGTGCCCCGGAAAACACGTTAAGCCGTTGGTTCCGGTTGTCATTCGTGGATCTGACAGTCGTTACGGGTCGTCAGAAGCCCAAAAGACTGACAGCCAGTTTTACCAAGGGGTATCGTATTACCCAGTTACTGGGTTGTGGAGGTCAGATAGACAGTCGCGCGTCGGTTAGACTGGAAGCCGACCCCAACATAGTTGGGGAAAGGCTAGGCAGATTGAATGAGAATAATATATCAATGGCTAGTACTCGTAACGCAGCTGCACGAGTGATCGAAGGTTAAGCTACGCTTGTCGGTTCGTAGATGGGTGACCATACATTAATCCGTTGGTCCCGGCTGACATTCGTATATCTTTGACAGTCATTACGGGTAGTCCGAAGCCCAAAAGTCAGAAAACCAACCTTACCAAAGGGTACTCACCCTGTTACTTAGTAACTGGGTTGCGGAGGTTAGATAGAAAGTCGCTCCGTATAATACTGCTTGAAATTTAGCTGAATTCGGATAGACTGGAAGCCAATCCATTGAGAAAAGCTAGTTAGGTTGATTTTTTGGATAGAAAGAAAAACTTTTTGTTTTTGCAGGTAAGCAACATTTTGTATTGTTTATCACATACAGTTAGAAATCAAAAAAGAGATTAAAACGATTTTCTCATGCGTCTGATTTAGAATAGCAATCAAATTACTAGGCAGCCAATTGTGAAGCGATCGTAGGTATTTCATTAACACATGCATTGAATATTGAAACAATACTCACTAATTCTCAATCAAAAATTAGTTGGTCTCGGTTAGTTGAATATTGTGTACCGATCCAACGATGTTAGATTTCGACACTGGGCATCCTTCTCACCCTACCGAATAATAAAATTAAAGGAGCAGATGAACGTTCATATCTACGACATTTTAAAAGTTACGTGTGAACGTGAAATAAAATTAACATAAACATTCACTTAAGTGAAAAATTCACTCCAGTAAGGCGGTCTCTCACATTAGCCGGTTTATTCTGTAAAATTCTAACCGTTAGGTGTCATTCTACCTGGTGCTGGCGATTAACACTATTGACAGTTCACTTCGAGTTCACTCCACCTATGTATATATTCACGCTGATATTTTTACAGAATACCTCTACAGTTTTAGGCAGGTATAGCCGTTTAATCAGATCTACACAAAGTATGGAAACGGATCACCAACATAATCTACCAACATCAAAGTTCGCCTATCCTCCTGATTGTAAAACCTCAACCAACATTTGGAAGTGTTAATAACGTTGACATGACAATAGTGCCCCCTCCCACGTGCCAACAGACCAACATGTTTATAATGTATTGGCGCGTAGACGAAGCCGACCTTGATTGGCCTCGATTGGTTCAAACGCAATTCGGAAGTGTTGAATCGTGAATCTGAATTGAGTATTAGATGTGTTAATTAGTTGCTGTAATATGTGCACGTGTGATGAAATTCATAGAGACTTTTATACGTTAATTTTTTTTAATGGAACTTGTAGATAGATGGAAGATTTGCTAGTAGTATATTATTGGGCATTCTGAGCCACTTTTACCAGTAGCGAAGGCTAGGTCGCCTTCGCTACCGGACAGTGCCTCAGAATGCCCAATAATACACAATCAACTTGACTGACACAGTGATTCAGGACGCTTAATAATGAAGAATCGACTAACCTGTTCAGTTTACCATGGTATTCTACCACTGAGCATTGTTAATAGTTTAAAACTCAAACAAGCACGAGAACAGACTATTTAGTGTTTGCTGACGTAATATTATTTATAAATGTGAATGTAACAAATTAATTGAGTCATTATTAGTCTATTTGTTTCATGTGTAACTATGAAGTTTGTGAAACAACCACAATCATTACATGTGAATACAGTTTGCGTTGAGCCTCAAAATACTGGTTCTCGTCATGGAGAGCTACTACCTAACTCTGTACGTTGCATTATTTGCGGGCCTTCCAATTGTGGAAAAACTAATTTGTTAATAGGTCTTCTCATACATGAGAATGGATTAAGATTTCAAAATGTTTATGTTTATTCGAAAACTCTACATCAACCTAAATACATTTTCTTAGAACAAGTTTTACAACGAGTTTCTGGTGTCTCATTCCAGAAATATCATGGTAATGAGGAAGTACTGAGTATCCAGGAGGCAAAACCTAATTCTGTGATCATATTTGATGATGTTGCTTGCGAAAACCAAAACAATATGCGTGATTACTTTGCGATGGGAAGACACAAATGTATTGATTGTTTTTACCTTAACCAAACGTATAGTAAAATTCCTAAACAGTTAGTTAGGGACAATGCTAACTTAATCATACTTTTTAAACAAGATGAAATTAATTTGAAACATATTTATGAAGAACATGTCAACACTGATATGACATGGCTCGAATTTCGTGAAATGTGTTCAAAAATATGGAATGAACCTTACAATTATGTAGTCATTAATAAGGATTGTTCCAAAAATAATGGATGTTACAGAAATAAATTTGACACATTTGTAGTCTTTGATTAAGATAATTAATATTTAAGTATCTTACCTTTGCAATATTATTATTCATTAAACAACGCTTAATCTATCAAGATCTAAAAATGGAAAAATCATTAAAAAGACAAATTGTTGATGCTGCAGAAGCTGTAAAGAAAAAAATACGAAAGATGAAAGACATTGAGATTGATAATAAACAGACACTGGAGTCAGTGTTCAAGCCTGTAACAGAACCTCTCAACCTAATTGTAAATGCAAGCCAGCAACCGCCTCGTTTACATACTACGGGAAATGAAGAAGCAGATATTTCATTTATTGATTCGGCTTCTCAGAAAGGAAACCTGAGTAACGTCGACAACGACTATGAATCTGACAAGGAAAGTGATTGTTCGTTTCAATCATTAGTTGAAAATAAACAGGGTGATACATCCTCTTGGTCAATATCACCGGAAGCACTCGCCGGGGTCCCATATGGTGTTAGAGTGAAGGACGGGAACTTGATGCTAGGTTCAGCTCACATAACAATCAGCGATGAATATATTATCGTGTCTGGACACAAATATCAAAATACACCTGGTTTGAAACAGTTGTTGCTAAAGAAAGATGTAGATTTAAGTTTGGTAACCGACAGTGATATGCAACACTATAAGTCGATGCTACTCGATACAAATGCTCATCGACGAGACTATGATTCCAGTAAACCAATAAAAAGTAATAAGGGACAGAAATATTTACAAGTTATTAAGCCACTTTTTAAACTACAAAGTACCATTCAAGACCCTCTGCCGAAGGGAAAAGGAATGTTATTGACAAAAACGTGGAAAAAGAATACAGATTTTGTATATTGGAATGATCCAAATGAACTAGTGAATAGGTTAAAATTACTGATAGCTTCTCGAGATGCTGGTAACACTGGAGTAAACAATGAAATTATATCTATCATTGAAGAATTGCGTGAAAATAAAATTATAAATAAATAAATGATTTTAAAAAATGTATTCATTTTATTGTTAACCTTCCATTAATATACATCTAAATATGAACGTAGACAAATTTGGACATCACGTTCATAAAAGATTACGATTAACAGAGTTACTAGACTTTAATGAGAACGCTCTGTGCAAGTCAGAAACGGGAGACTACGATTTAAAATCAACTAGACTGAAAGGAATCAGATCTCCCGTAGAAGGAGACGAAGTTGTGAACAAGGATTATGTAGATCAAATGAATGCTCACACGGTACAAGAATTTAATAGATTGATTTCTTCATTGCGTTCTCAAATTATATTGGATGGGCAAAATGCCGTTAAGTCTTATTTAAAAACAAAGTCATCGGACGTTTTGATTCATTTCGAAGACAAGTTTTATACCAAAGCAGAGGTAGACAAGTTAATTAAAAATCTTCCTAATGGCAAAACAGCAAATAGTCAATGAAATACATAAAGCCGCGCGAAGAAGTTTCCTGAGGCGTTCAGTTATTTTAAAAGGGATCGATGACTTGTGGCAAGCCGATCTGATGGACATGCAAAACTTAAAAAAGTATAATAAAAGTTACAATTATGTGCTAGTGGTTATTGATTGCTTCTCAAAGTATGCTTGGGCAGAACCATTGAAATCAAAAAATAAAGAAGATGTTACTCATGCATTTGAAAGGATATTGATTGATAGTAATCGCAGACCTGTTAATTTACAAACGGATATGGGGACCGAGTTTTATAACAACACGTTTCAGAATCTTATGAAGACGAGCAATATTAACCATTACTCAACGTTTTCAACCAAAAAAGCTTCGATTGTTGAAAGACTAATAAGAACTATTAAAAATAAGTTATATAAATCTTTTAGCTACAATGGAAACTACAAGTGGTTAGGACAACCGTTAGAAGTAATATTGAAGACATATAACAATACAAAGCATCAGACTATTAAATATAAACCGATTGAAGTAAATAAATATAATGAACACGTTATAAAAGAAAATATTAACAGAACATTTAAGAAAATATCCTCTCTCCATACAAAGAAACCTAAGTTTAAAGTAGGCGATTATGTACGCATCAGTAAATATAAACACAATTTTGAGAAAGGTTATACACCTAATTGGTCAACCGAGTTATTTACCATAAAAAAAATTAATGATACCTACCCATTAACGTATTACATAGAAGACCAGCGAAATCAACCCATAATAGGAACCTTTTATGAGCAAGAACTACAAAAATCTCACTGTCCCGGTGTTTATTTGATTGAAAAGGTTTTAAAAAGAAAAGGATCAAAACTATTTGTAAAATGGCTTGGTTTAAACAAAGAAGAAAACAGTTGGATTGATAAATCTGCTATAATGGGTTAAATAATTTTTATATTACCTATATAAACATTAATTATTGTAATCTTTGCTTCATTAAGCTTTGGACAATGCAAGGTGGTGAACTAGTTAACACTATAATTGATAATCTGCCATTCGAAGTTCATTTACCAGGATACAATTATTGTGGACCAGGAACTAAACTAAGCAAACGGTTAGCACGAGGTGATATAGGTATAAATAAGCTAGACGAAGCTTGCAAGCAACACGATATAGCATATGCAAATCATAAAGACTTAGACAATCGTCACAAGGCTGATTTGGAATTACTAAACATGGCGAAAGAAAGGCTTAAATCGAAAGATGCTGGTAAAGGTGAAAAACTTAGCTCATGGATAGTAAGTAAAGTAATGAAAGCCAAAATGAAGTCTGGATCTGGTGCTAAAACATTTAAAAGTTTTGTATCAAAAATAAAATCAAAAATAAAGAAACTGAATCCCAAGGACAGTAAAACATTAATTAAAGCTGCTTATTCAGCGGCAAGGAAAATAATTCCTTGCATGCAGAAGATTCGAGTACCGCGAGTGATACCATTACCAAAAACAGGAGGTGTACTACCTTTGATTCCGATTTTTGCTGGTTTATCGGCTTTAGGAACATTAGCAGGTGGTGCGGCTGGTATTGCGAAAACAGTTAATGATTACAAAGCTGGTCAACAAAATTTGCGAGAAACAGAACGACATAATCGTGCTATAGAGTCACTGAATTTAGGCAAGGGTTTATATATTAAAGCACATAAAAATGGTAAAGGATTGTATATAAAATCTCCAAAAAACTGAATTTTAAGCTACCTAATCGTGCTCTAACAAATATAGACATCCAAAAGTATGCACACCAAATCCCATACTTTCGAGGAGTTTACATGAGAGATAGGTTGCCCAAGACACCGAAACGGATTGAATGTGGTATCATTAATTTAGATGATTCTAAGAATGAAGGAACACATTGGGTAGCTTACGTTAAAATATACAACTACTGTGAATATTTTGATAGCTTCGGGGATTTGAAACCTCCAATGGAACTGATTAAATATTTTAAGAATTGTAACATTAATTATAACTATACAAGATATCAGATGTTCAACACTGTAATTTGTGGTCACTTATGTTTAGAATATCTATGGACTTTTTGGAATAAATTGTATAAATTTTATGCATTTGTTTCATTTTAATCATTTGCAAGATGTCCCTCACTTTGTCGATTACTGGAAACTCATCCACTTTATCTACGTACTATCCTACCACATTGCAGTTATATGGAAAGTATGAGTGTGCCTTATTACATTTCTCAACATTTAATTCTATTCCCAACATTGACAAAACGAATAACAAGTTCTACTACGGTTCCAACGAAGTTATTGAAATACCGGAAGGTACATATGAATTGCAAGATATAAGTGATTATTTAAAATCTGAAATTAAGGATGCATCAATTAAACTACAGTGCAATAATAATACATTAAAAACTGCTATTAACTGCACAAAAAGCATTAATTTTAGTAAAGAAGGCACCTTTAGAAGTTTGTTAGGGTTTAGTGAGCAGAACTTAAAAGCAAATATATGGCATGTGTCACAGTTTCCAGTCAACATTTTACCTACGACAGTGATCAGGATAGAATGTGATATTGTAAGCGGTTCATATATAAACGGAGAACCCAGTCACATTATCCATGAATTTGCACTCAACGTGCCACCAGGGTACAGGATTATAGAAATCCCGAAAAACGCTATATACTTTCCAATTAACCAAAACAACATAAGCTGTATACATATAAGACTTTTAGATATAAACAATCGCTTAATCAATTTACGTGGGGAGGAAGTGCAGCTATATCTACATCTTAGAAGAAAAAATGATTGACTATAATAAATATGTACATCAAATCAAACGCATTAGTTCTGCTCAAGCATCCAAACAAATAAGAGCTCGCACAAAAAAGAAAATAAAATTAACTAAAGACAATAAGGCATTTCTTAAAGCGATTGGATTGTTAAAATGAATATCTTAGATGTTTTGGCCGCTCCAACTTACGACAACACTGTGGAAGGAATTGAATTTCATTCATACAAGCCCTATGTAACAAGTTTCAATAGAAACGATGAAATCCGAATACCTATCAATCAACAGGACCTGTATATACTACCGTCAGCCAGTACCCTGTATTTAGAAGGAACTTTTATAATTAGCAAAAGGGATTCTAAGGATAAAGTTACTAGTGTGCATTTTACAAATAATGCTCTCCTCTATTTATTCCAAGATATAAGATACGAACTAAATGGTGTAGAGATTGACAAAATAAAAAATGCGGGCATAACGACCACCATAAAATCTTTAATATCAATGAATGAAAGTGAATCAAAGGCTTCCAATGCCTGGGGCTGGAATATTGATGGTGTAAAAAATATTAATGGAGGTAGTTTTTCAGCTTCTATACCACTCTGTAACATTCTTGGATTCGCAGAAGATTTTAAAAAAGTTGTGATAAATAGTAGACACGAACTGATATTACTAAGAAGTAACACTAACCTGAATGCTGTAAAACTTAACACCGGTGAGATTATAGACGATGTTCAAATTAATAAAATCATATGGCGCGTACCGCATGTAAAAGTATCAGATAAAGAGAAAATAAGTTTGTTAAAAGTGCTAGAAAAAGACCGTCCACTTCAAATGATATACAGAAATTGGGATCTTTACGAATATCCAGCTTTACCTAAAACTACAAAGCATACTTGGTCAATCAAAACTTCATCGCAAATAGAGAAACCTAGATACATCATTGTTGGTCTACAGACAAATAGAAAAAACAGTGCAAGTTCTGACATGTCTCAGTTTGATCATTGCTATATTCGTAATGTAAAAGTGTACCTCAATTCAAATTACTTTCCATATGAAAACCTAAATGTTAGTTTCACAAATAACAGAATTGCTTTATTATACGAGCAATATGTACGATTTCAACAGTCATATTACGGACGTCGTCCTGAACCCTTATTAAACGAGAAACAATTTAAAGACTTGGCGCCTCTATTTGTTATCGATTGTTCTAGACAAGTGGATAATATTAAGTCAGGTCCTGTTGTGGATGTAAGAGTAGAAATTGAGAGTGAATCCGACATACCTGACCAAACTTCTGCATACTGTCTTATATTGAATGATTGTATAATAGAGTATAAGCCGTTAAGTAATATTGTGAGAAAAATATCATGAATTCGAATACTATAATATTAGATATTCAAGGATTTAAAGATCTGTACAACAATTTTATAGTAAAAGAACTAGCGTTCGCTACACGTGATTATACACAACTGTTCTTAATAAAACCACCTTATTTATTCAAATATTTAACAACTGATGAAAAAAGGCAGGTAAAGTGGTTGGAAAAGAACAGAGGCATTCGTTGGAACGAAGGATATATTGACTATAGAGAATTTCACCGTATAATCGTACCCTATTTAGAGAACAAAAATATATTAGTCAAAGGTTTGGAGAAGGTGAAGTGGATAAAAAACATTTGTGAAAATTGTAAAGTGTCCGATCTTGGTGAAGACCAGTGTCCCAGCATGTTTGAATTGCATAAGAAATACTGTGACAAAAAAACTAATTTTAATTGTAATGTACATTTAAATCATTGCGCTCTAAAAAATGTTTTATGTGTAAAAAAGCACTTGGGATATGAAGTGTAAAGTGTATTGTTTTTGATTTTGAAAATAAAAACAAGTTTCTTTAATAAAATGCATTTTTATTTGTTACACATCGTAAATACGTAATAGAAAGTAAATGAATTAATATAACATAATATTGAACAAAAACTAAACTTAGCATAAAATAATAACTTTAAATAACAATATAATAACAGGAGTATCTTTAAAAAGCTAACTAAAAATCATTGTCTATTAAAGATTTCGATATTTTCTTAACTAACGATTCCGTTTCGTCCATAACACTGTCTATAGCGTCCTTAACAATGTACTGCGCACTTATCACAACGTTCTCACTTTCACTATCACTGTCACTTGTTTGAGAATTGTTGCAGAGATCAATTACAGTAATTTTAATTAACTTAGTGCCTCGTCGTTGTAGTCGGCTCATAACAAAAGATTTCGTGGGTTTATGTTTTTTCAAAGGTTCTCTGCGACGTTGCTTCTTCGTCTGTGTCTTTTTCGTCTGTTTGCATTGCTCAGGTTCACAGGGATACATCTCAGAGAATCCTTCGTAAGGATCCTGAGCATACTGGCTAAACACAATCTCAGAATCAGATACCTGGAACAAGATATACATAATGCATTTTAAAAATTGATGTACACATACATAAAATCACTAGTAGATTAGATTAAAACAGGTACTGTACTCACCGTTGACATGATTATGATAATATCCTGTAATATTCCAAAAACGACTAGTCAATTTTAGTAATATTTTGTAAATAATAAAAAATAAACTGACGATTAACTGTATATATTATGTTAAAATTGTTAACTTAGCATTAAGTCAAGCTTACATTAGGTAGTTGTTTGAAAATCACTCTTTAGGCAATAGTCTTATAGATCAATATAATAAAAGGCTTTAGTATGAATTGTAAACTGCTAGCTTGCATAATATTTCATACACTTCATATAGTGCAATGAACTGTGACCTTGTACGCAAAACGTGTACATATCTGTATAAACAATATCTACCATATCGGAGTATTATAATATGACTTGCTGTTCCCTGCGGTTTCACCCACATATCGATAGACAAACAAACAGAGTTACCTTCATATTTACAATATTAATACTAGTAAGGATTATGTTTTCAGCCATTGTTATGTGTTGTAAAGACTATTTTTAAGTATTATGAATAAAATGCTAACCGAACAACGGTAAGACTATATTTGTTAAGTTCAATAAAACAAAGTTGATACTTAAAAAAAACAGTTTATTATACTTATGCATAAACATTGAACATACTATTTACTTACAATCTAATTCGCATTCATTTTATTTTTATATAAAACTTAATCACTAACTGAATACAAAAATTATATTTATAGTAATTGCAAAATTGCTTTCACAATGATCATTAAAATACATTACATATTTTACTTTGTATATTAATATTATTATCTTAAATTTAAACAAATTAAACAACTATTTGCACTTACATCATAGAAATATTTGTGCTGTGAAAAAATCGAACCTGCAACACTTAGCACAGAAGCCGATCGCTCAGTTATTGCGCTCAACTGTACTGTGTTCTGATTACATTATATTAAACTTATTTATCAAAGTTCATTATTATTCTTTAAAATAAATGAGTGACCCCAGGCTCGCGTTGATATTTTATCTGATGATATCGATCGTTTATCGTCATTATTAGATAAGACAATTTTGTTGACACTCCGTGTAAATACTTCGTGCTTTATTGATTTAAACATTATATTCTTTCTACGAATAACTCCACCATTGAATAATATGTTTTTATAATCTGTGATGTTTAACTCCTTCACTACACATGATTTTACACCTTTCGCTTTTTTAATTATATTATCAGGAGTTTTTATAGAATATAATTTCGATCTCAAGCCCACAAAGTCGGAGATATATCTCCCTCCTAATTCATCTTTAAACAAACCGGGTACTTTTTTGTTAATTATTGGTATTCTAAAATCATTTTGGTTGTCATAGTTACTGGTGTCAAAGTATTGCAAAAAATGAAATTTTAAATCATAATAAAAATCATCAGTATATATTTTATATACAAAAGAATCGGTATCTGTATAACATAGCTGCACTCGATTTTCATAAAAAGGCTTGATAATATTATAATGAAAGTCATACATGTGTGACTTAGAAAGTTCTAAAACGCTAAAGCCAATATAAATAGGTTTATCTAAAATTATTTCGTCTGGTTTCATTTGGATAGCAACTAAATTTTCAGATAAAATAGTTGCACTATGGAAATAAGGGCTAGCTACAAGTCTCTCGGCGGATATTGATTTCTTGGTTCGATTAAACGTATCTGACCATTGATTAACTAAATGAACAGTTACTCTAGTTTCAGTGTTTTCTAATGTTTTACCGAAAACACTGTTGTTCAACAACTTGAAAAAGTCTTGTTCGAAAGAACTTTTTGCCTGTTGTCTTAATTGAGTGTTTAATTCTATATACTGTTTTAAATACGAACTCTGTCTAAAAGTAATAACTCTGTGAATTTTACGTAGTTTCAACCCTTGCTCTAAACACTTTTTTAAATGAACATAATGTATTACATATTTATACTTATTATACAAATTTGCAATTAATTTTTTTGCTTTACCTCCTGGGGGAATACATTTTTCGGGACAAAATGGTAAATCATTATGATGGTCATGTAAATGCTCGGGATACAGAAGATCAACTTCTAATATGTATCCCCAGTCGGCATCATCCTCAACATTTTCGATATGTAAATTAGCTATTTCATTTTCAGTAAGAAATCTGAAACTAGAATAAGGTAAATACTGACACATGCTAAAGCCATAAAGATTATTACAATCCAAATATACTATGAAACAGTTAGGCTCTGATGAATTATATTCTTGCATATACTTATGATTAGCTTTTGCGTACCGTCGGGAACACATACACAATCCCCCACGTATACCACTTTGAATCATTCTGACAATAGCCAAGTCTGACACGAGTTCTAACGTGATCCCAGTTTTTAGCAACATTGCATCAAATGATAAACTAGGGGCAGTTATGTAAAATGCTGGATCCAGTTTGTAGTATTTTTTACATGTTTTTCGAAAATTTTGGAATATATCTGACAACAAGAGCACGTCCGTTTTTAAGTATAGGTCTGTATATTCCCCTAAATCATTTATATTGAATTCGCTCCAAACTGTCTGAGCGTGATTATAATCTTGTTCACTAATGTCTTCGTTGGTTAAGGAATTATGAAAATGATACTTTGACGGTAACGATTTCTGTTCATAACATTTCCAATCTGTCATATAATCATAAGGGTATATCCCTTTTCGTGTCAACAAATTAAACTGTTTTTTGTCAGGAAAATGAGTTCGAAGATTAACATAATCTTCTACTTGTAGTGTTTTAGCAAGTTTATCTAAACTAGTACCTAAAAAGTTGAAGGAATCTAAAAACCTTAATTGTATATAATCGTCACCAATATGTATAAACTTTGTGAATGCGATATATTTTTCCTTGGTCTTAGGTATTATTTTAATTTGCCCCGGAATTTCACCTAATTTTTTTATAAATAAGTGACAATCGTATCCCGATAAATTATGAAAAAATACGGGAACAAATTTTGGTATTCTATATTGTAGATTACAATACCGATGTGCTGCACCTCGGTATCGACCTGTTATATGACAGTGGTCCCTAACCTTATCATTCCACAGTAAATGATCACATATGTGACACTTAACGGTTTGACTAAAATCAAGAGCATCTTTGTCGGTGAATTTCATGGGTTCGTTTTTGGATATAATTTTATAAATGTCTCTAGCATCTTCAATTAAAAAATTTACAAATTTTGAAACACAATCTACACCGCGATAATTTCTATACCTATCGACAGTAGCGTTTAATGATGACACAACATTATACCCGAACGCAGCCGGCACGTGCCGTTGTAAGTATGTCGTGTTAGCGGTATCAAATTCATCGTTGGATATTGGTTCGAGTAATGTTTCGAAATCGGCATATATGACAAATGGAATGTTTTGTTTCCGATTATAATTTGTAAATTTTAAAAATGATCCTTTTTCTGGTAATACCGTGACAACTCCTCCGCACGCATGTGTTTCACATTCACTGGACGTTGGAAAAAACAATAAGCATGTTTCGCAAAAATGTAGTTTACCGTGATGCTTAGTCATCTGATTTCTAACTAGACGAGGTAAATCTTTGATAAGACAATAGTGAGAATTAGTATTATTTTGTAAAAACAGTAAATGTATGCTCTTAGATTTATTATTGTTTGAAGTATACAAAGGTCCTATGATTGTCCTATCATCTTTCAATCCATACACAAATATATTTAGAGACGGATTATTTTTCTCAAAAACAGCTATGTCTGAAAATGTGATTGGGAATGTTAAATTATCGACATTTAAAACATCCTTGAAGTGAGGATAAGATGAAATCCTATTAGGATGGTGGGTTGCGGGGTACAAGGCAGCTACAACAGCCCATAAGAAACAATACTCATCATTGTTTTGAATATTCAAACAAGCTTTTTTATTTCTGATAAATTCAGGCAATATTATATGTTTAGATCCGCCGAGAGGTTGATATTTACTTATGTTTATTTCTAAATGTGAATTGCACAGATACGTCCAACCACTATCTCTCTCTTGAAATTCCTCGATTTTCTTTAACAGTGACACAACTGATGATTTATATATTGAATCAAAATCGTAATTAAAGTGAACAATATAATTTTTTGTACTAAATGATTTCAGTTCTTGTTGATCATTTTTAAACAAAAGAAAAAAGGAAAAAAGTTCAAAATTAATTTTCACAGATGTATGTTTCTGTAATGTTCGATCTATTAGATTTTTAATTTGTTTACGATTATCATTGAGAAACATTTCAGGGAAGTAATTTTTTTGATCATTAGTTGCAATGATCTTGTAACTTGCAATGCGATGTTTAAACGAAGAATTAATAATAGCAATATTATCACAAAAAGGAATGGCGCTATTGTTTTTATGAACATTACTACGTAAATGACCAGACCATCGACGATTATCTACAAATACTTTGCAAGCCGAACAGTGAGGCATTATTAATGGACTTTATCAGAAAATAGACTGAATTAAAAGTTAGCAGTGCGGTGGGCGCAATGAATGAGCGATCGGCTTCTGTGCTAAGTGTTGCAGGTTCGATTTTCTCACAGCACAAATATTTTTTATGATTTACATTGAGTTGTAATGTGTAGGTAAGATTATGATATATCACGATATTATAGAAATCGTAGTGTAGGAAAAAGATTACATTAAATACTTACAACTAATATTCTTGATCTTATTAATACATAGATAATATCCGCTTCAATAAGTCATTGGAGTAACTTCAATAAGAAGATTGTAGAATTATCGAGTTGTTCAAATACAATTATTTTTCACAGGACTGAATATACCAAATATTTCTGAAAAAATAAAATAAAATAAATAAGTAAAAAGATTATCGGTGACAAAACAACAAAATTAATATTAGATTTAAAAATTACCTGCAAAGTATCTAATCGATACAAATAATAATATTAATTATTATTATACATTTCCAATATAGTAGTATATAATATATTTTTCATGAACAGGCACCTCTGCTGACCCTCAGTTCGTAATAAGTAATCGCCTGAAATTAAAAATCACACTTATTATTATTCTGGTAATGACATCAATTATAAAACATTCAAAATAAAGTACATTATTTCTAAATAAAATAATATTTTAACATAATTACTATTACCTTACAATAATTCTGATAGCAATTTTGCAACTACTATAAATATAATAGTTATTCAGTTAGCGGACAAGTTTTATTCAAAATGAAATAGAATAGTTAAAACATAGTTTTAACAAATTGAAGACACATTTTACGTGCAAGTAATGCAATACCTAATGTGTGCATTGTCAAAAACAAAAGTAACATGTTAATATTCGTTGCATCCGGTCGCAGTTTACCTAAATGTATTTTGCAAGAATGCAATTTCGTACAGGGTTGTGATCTAAATGTAAAAAATCATGTAGATATTATTTTTAAACGCTACATAGAAATTTTGTAAAGGGTAAATTGATATAGCTAATTAATAAGAAGCATAAAATACGAAATAAATAATTCCAAGGTTTACTTACCTTAAAAATAATTATAGTTTGTTCTTGATTTATTTACTTATATGTGCCAGTGGTCTATAAATTTATTTACTAAATTGTTTAAGTAGGTATCATTCTTAATATTTTTTTCGATAAACAATTACACTATATAAAAGACCCTTTTAATCATAGATCACAAATATTTTTATCTTCGTATTTTTAATTACACAGTTTTAAGTTGTATCGTTTTAAATATATCCTGTCGGTCAACCCTAATAAAAAACGTTAATTAGAATAATTTTAATAGTTGCTTGGTATATGATAATAAAAGTATCATATTTACAAAAAAATATTTCTGATTACTACACTACGTATTTAAAACTGCTATTTAGCAATAGTCATCTTTATTTTAACGCAGCGAATTAGGTTAGGGATGACACTTCCACACATTTACTGCAAAAATGGATTCAATTCTTACATATTATGTAGTACTAGCTTTCCCCACCCGTTTTCACCCGCGTCCTAAGGGAACTACTTTGCGTACCCGCACAATTTATAGCCTATGTGTTATTCTAATGTATAGGTAAGTTATATTACTGCAAAGTTTCATCCAAATCCGTTCAGTTGTTTTTGCGTGAAAGAGTAACAAATATACATGCATAATAGCATGCATTCTCACAAACTTTCGCATTTGTAATATTTTAAGTAGGAAGGAAAAGATGTATGACACTGATATTGACAACCCTGAGTGCTTTCGCAGCGTTAGCAAATAGCGATTAATATAATTGTTAGTTTTCATTTTTACATGTACTTATAATCCGTACAAATAAGAAAGGTCTCATTTTTTGTTGTTTTTATTAAATATACACTAACATTCAATTTATCATTTTTACATGACTAATCTGCCTTAAAAGCTTGCGTTTTCGGAGTTCAATTAATCGAATTCGAGCCTGATCCCTCGATACTACAGTGCAAGCAGTCGCAGTTCAGTGTTTAAAACAATTATCATATTGTTTTAATTATACTTCAGGCCGCCACCATTTAAAATGTAAGTCTTTATATTTTTTATTATTTCCTTTGTTTATTTTAATTTAACAAATATTATACAGATCATATGTAGCCAAATATCTACTTGTAATATTTATTAACTTACTGATAATTAGAATCGATTAAATAAGTACGAGTTCAAGTACACATATTAGGTATTAGTTAATTACCAATAATTATCGTAAATATTTTGTTTTCTTTCAGCATAATTATTTCAAGTGATATTCATTTAAATTAATCTGATTATTTTTTAATATTTTACAGGTCGGACTCAGAGTGTGATCAACGCAGCAACTCTACAGATGTTGAACGAAGTGCCGAGTTCCTGGGAAAGCGTTCTACGCCTGCAAGCAAGCGTAAATCTACTTCCGTTAAGAAATCGCCTGCTAGTATAAGGTAATCATACTTAATTTATATCAATCAATTATATTATATTTTTATCAACTTTTGTACTTATGTCTGATATATTTATACAGCGTCGGTTAGTAGTTGGTTAATTTATTCCATATCATTTTCGTATCACTGTTCGGATATGTAAATCACAGTAACACTATATTTTTTAACTTAGTAAATAATAAGTTGTTTTTGTACTAAATAATATTTTTGAATCGATACTGTCACTTACGAGTAAAAACAATTTATTAACATGACAATCACTTTGCAGTTTTTATACTTATTAGCCTACTGACTACTACGGTACCTACTAAGGCTGTATTAATTGTGTTATTTTTGAAATGATTTTGAAACATTCTTATACGGGTTATTTATGTTTGTTTCAGAAAAAAAGCGAAGTCTGCGGACGTGTTTAATCTATGTCGTGGCGATGGCGAACCCAAAAATACTTCTTCGTCCGTACTGTCCTCGTTCTTCGTTAATAAAGTTGCGAACGGCAACGAACGTCGAGTGATCAACACGGTGGGAGACTACCTTATCGATTTGAAAGTATATCAAACCAACGATGCACGCAATACGGATTCTCAAGAACTTTGGAAGAAAGCGCTGGTTCGGATAAAATTCCAAACGGAAGACGATACACCTCAATGGCGCAAGCTTCAATCTCTGGTTCACTCCATAGATGCACTGTGTGAGGACCACCCTACATTTATTTCAAATCAAAACTGTAGTTAACTATATAACTAGCAATAAATCTATTTTTTATAATATATGATGTTTCCTTTCTGTGTTAGTCACAACGACGAACAGTTCGCATGAAGCTAGCTGCAGTCGTTTTGCATTTCAAATGTTAGTCACAACGACGAACAGTTCGCATGAAGCTAGCTGCAGTCGTTTTGCATTTCAAATGTTAGTCACAACGACGAACAGTTCGCATGAAGCTAGCTGCAGTCGTTTTGCATTTCAAATGTTAGTCACAACGACGAACAGTTCGCATGAAGCTAGCTGCAGTCGTTTTGCATTTCAAATGTTAGTCACAACGACGAACAGTTCGCATGAAGCTAGCTGCAGTCGTTTTGCATTTCAAATGTTAGTCACAACGACGAACAGTTCGCATGAAGCTAGCTGCAGTCGTTTTGCATTTCAAATGTTAGTCACAACGACGAACAGTTCGCATGAAGCTAGCTGCAGTCGTTTTGCATTTCAAATGTTAGTCACAACGACGAACAGTTCGCATGAAGCTAGCTGCAGTCGTTTTGCATTTCAAATGTTAGTCACAACGACGAACAGTTCGCATGAAGCTAGCTGCAGTCGTTTTGCATTTCAAATGTTAGTCACAACGACGAACAGTTCGCATGAAGCTAGCTGCAGTCGTTTTGCATTTCAAATGTTAGTCACAACGACGAACAGTTCGCATGAAGCTGGCTGCAGTCGTTTTGCATTTCAAATACCTTGAATGATGTTAGTCACAACGACAAACAGTTCGCATGAAGCTGGCTGCAGTCGTTTTGCATTTCAAATACCTTGAATGATGTTAGTCACAACGACAAACAGTTCGCATGAAGCTGGCTGCAGTCGTTTTGCATTTCAAATACCTTGAATGATGTTAGTCACAACGACGAACAGTTCGCATGAAGCTGGCTGCAGTCGTTTTGCATTTCAAATATCTTGAATGATGTTAGTCACAACGACGAACAGTTCGCAAAACTGAACAGGTGAGTCGATTCTTCATTATTAAGCGTCCTGAATCACTGTGTCAGTCAAGTTGATTGTGTATTATTGGGCATTCTGAGGCACTGTCCGGTAGCGAAGGCGACCTAGCCTTCGCTACTGGTAAAAGTGGCTCAGAATGCCCAATAATATACTACTTTTGCTTCTAGTTCTTTGATAAGGTTATAGATTAATATTTTAATAACTAAAATATGGCGTCGAATAATTCCTACACATCGCCGTCGCCTGATAATGGACGGTAGAGACTGGGGGAATTGCTACATTGTTTGGCAATGCTTAGCCTCTGACTAAGGTAAAAGCCAGCCCTTGGGGCATGGAAAGTGCCAACCACCGGTTAAGAGATTTCATTAAGGTGAAAGCTTAGGGTAGCCCGCGAAATTATTTTTTATACGTTTTTTGCAATTTGTTGGTCAGCATTAGGTTATTATGTTGATCAAAATAAGACTCACGGCCGTAGCAAGTACGTACCTATTTACAGACCTGCGATCATTAATTGCGGGGGGTACCATGACGCTTCCCTCTAATTAGACCAAGAGCACTGGGCCCTATCTAATTTTAAACACGTATTCAACCTACCAGATGGTCATCCTCCTTCCTGGTGTTTACTAACGAGATGAATAGGTAGAATTATGTGCACCGTGCTCTATTCTCATCATTAACATCGTCTTAAAATTCTTAGAACGATATGTTATTTAGAAGCAAAATCCATACTGTATGAAGAACACAGGCTCATTAATTACTCCCATTTAATTACTACATTCGAACGTAGCCTTCTCAATGCACATACACTTAAAAGTGACGTTGAAACTAAATTGAAATTCCAATAAGGCTTCGATATTTCAAGACGGCAAGTTCTAACTAATTCGCACACATGGCGGAGAGGGGCGACACGGCGATGTCACACGAGTGTCAATGAATTATCGAGTGTCTCGGGACTAATCGAAGGGTGTGTGAGATCGTGGGACAGGGCACTAACACTTGCATGTGTTACTATTTACATGACCGATTAAGTTGAAGGGTTTAGAGCATCGAGTACAGTAGAATGAGAAGATATTGGTTTGATTCTAGTAACTCATTGAAATAATCGTGCACATCTATTTATTTATTATTTACATCAGTTTATTTTTGTAGTACGGATAATTTTAGAAGGAGCTCGTGGCTAAGTACTAACAGCCGCACAGGTCGATCCATCAGGTTAAGCTACGCTTGCCGGGGTTTGCCGTGGATGGGTGACCATCTTTACATACGGAGACTCCTCCGTGCCTCGGAAGCCAGTCTTACCAACGGGTATCGTATTGCTCAACTACTGGGTTGTGGAGGTCAGATAGGCAGCCATTCCATGTAAAATACTGGTATTCAGCTGTATCCGGTTAGGCAGATGATAATATATAATTATAATGTCTTTTATGTTACTAACAAAGAGTGGTATGTGGTGGTCTCTCTCACCTACAAATGTGGGTCAATGAGACTCAGCTGTATTTTTATGTGTCATATCAAACTGATTGCTAATTACAAAGGGCAGCATGTATCGTACTGATGTAGTGCTCTCTCTCCTAGGGCAGCAGCAGCAGTTCCACTTCGCGTTCGGGCAGAGACCGTTCCCCTTCCCGCCGGATCCGCTAGGAGGATTCCGGATGCCGCCCATCACTACCTGCCAGAGTAAGTACCGACCACACTACAGCATTATGTATTTAAGATGTTTGTTATACTTTTTTCTTACTATAGGGCAGCTGTAAGTTATTTGTTTAGATTGATAAATTACCATACGCTTTCATTTATAATAATAATAGTAATATCCTTGGACATTTCACACAACGCCATATAGTCCCAAGCTAAGCAACCTAATGCCTGTTTTGTAAGTCTATACATATATAGATAGACAAACACCCAGACCCGGAACAAATACTTGTAGGTCGTGCAAATTTTTTTTCCGTGCGGGAATCGAACCCGCGACATTCTGCGCAACAGTCAATCGGTCAACCACTGCATCAACAGAATTGGGAAAATAAAGCGACGTAAATGAGAGGAGTATAAACAATATGTAGAACGATATGACGCCATTATTTATTCTTTGTCTTGTCAGTAAAATATGCAATCTTGAAACAGAAGGAATAAATAAAAATGTAACTGAAAAAAATATCAGGGCAATTAATTCACAACATGCAACAAAAAGATTGAAAAAAATATATCGAATCCAAACCAGAAATCTAAAGCAGAATGATGCCGCACAAACCTTACAGGCAGGCATGAGGCTCAAAAGTGAATGAGTCCCAAAACCAAGCGATACGCTAAACTATGTTCACTAAAGCGCGGATTCAATCAGCCGTTGCCAAAAAGAGGATCGAGCTGAAAGCCGACTGCGGGTGCAATCGAACAAGCGTGCTGGAGCCCGCTAAAATCCACGACTACCCCAAAACAACTGATGCGGCTCAAAACGGGAAAAAAAGCATTCGCAAATCGACGGCGGGAACGCGTACGGTATAAAAACCGAGTCCACCGATCGCCGGCCAAAAACGGAACCGTGATACCGAAAAATAAAAGTAAACCCGGAAAAAATAAACTGTACGCAGCATTGCCGGCCGCCGGCCGCGCTGGACATCTTTATAAGTGACCGAGTGCGCTTTTCTGCACAAACATTCGTGTTTGAATTGATAAGTTCTGAATACACTAGTCCCCATTTAATGAGCGACGGCTCTTGAAATACAGCAGTAAAGGGTATTTAGTATTGAGAAAAAAAAAGATTTTTTAATTAAAAATATTCGTATTAAAATCCAAACATAATGTGTTTAATAATCAAAGAGCATCAAAAATTTCGATCGCTGTCAACAGGAAAAGTTTCCAAAAGGCTGGCAGCTTTGCCGCGTTGTATGGCAATGCTGATTTGGTTGAAAATTAATTAGTAGGGTAAATGTTTACAAATAGTGTCAAACTAGAGGTACATAATACTTGGGTTCTATCTGAACTAGGAATAAACCTGTATCTCAGGTATCACACTCAAATGCTTTGTACATGAGTATTATCTAAGTTGCCTTAAACAAATAGTAAATAACTGATGTAGATTGAATTGATTGACTGTCTGAGTGCACACTATGTTTTCCGAGACATCGCCAAGCGGTCGATCAACCGCTTCACGTGACCAGCGGGCTGGCCTATTTTTTGGTCAAAGAATCAGCATTGCCATACAACGCGGCAATGCTGCCAGCCTTTTGGGAACTTTTCCTGTTGACAGTGATGTGGACGAATTTTTTGATGCTCTTTGATTATATACTTATTATTTCTGTATATATTACTATGAATATTTAGCTTTTAAATGTAAATATGATTATATTAGTGTTAGATTATAAACTATTGTCACAATATAAAATAAATAGTTGTAGATTGATGTGTATTGTTATATTTCTGTAAATCATTTAAAGTAATCCGCATTGGATTAATTGGAACGGTTAAAGAAAAAATCGTGAGGAAACCGACATGTTCTAGAACCAAAAATTTAAACTCAAACTCAAACTCAAAGTATTTATTTCAAATAAACCAATTACAGGCACTTTTGAATTGTCAAGGGGTCGGTCAGTCAGAAAGATGAAGCTAGTTGCCCATTCCAAAGCAGTTGGAAACAAGTTCAAGACATGTGACTTTCACCAATCCACATTGGCCCCGAAAACGTGGGTTATGGCTCACTCCGTCTCACACAGAGGAGGCCATAGATTAAAGGCATTATGCTTTGCTTTATTTAAAGTAAAGTTCCGAGACAGTACGACTCCTTAAACTGTGTTAGCACTCGGTTTTAAGTACGTCTGAGTAAAATTTATTTTTCTAAGTTCTAAGAAATAGAAATAGAAATCATTTATTTGCCAATAATGTAGGTAACAAATATGGTGTTAATTTATGGAGAGTCCCGATACATTTTGCCTTATGGCATGCAAAATTATTTAATTAATCTAATCATTGCTTAATTGCTACGTTAACATTTAGATAATATTTCTATACAATTGAGACAACATAATGACTTAGAATTACATCTTACATTTTTCGCTTACTTATAGCATACAATAATCATCATAAATGCTTAATGGTATATGATGATTATTGTACTAGCACAGTTTATATAATCTATGTCTTCAGTGTAAAGCAGAAACTAATACGTAAAGCGAATGTGGTATAACAACATAATTATAATAATGTTATTCTAGAAATAACTTTGTATTAAGTGTAGTGTATACTTGTAGATTAGTTTTAAAACTTATCAAAGTATGTTGGTTAGTTAAAAAGTTACAGAACATGGCTTCAAAGTTTCCTTTCATCATATCTTTCGGCTTCGTCTCTCCGTCAAAGGTTACTTGCAAAATAAATAATGTAACAAGATGTACAAGGATTTGGTGGTTATTAACCACACTTTATGACGGTACAATGGCGGCTGAGCAATTGACTCCTCCGCTAACGTGTCACAGGTTCGATGCCTGCACAAAAGATCTGTATTTGTAAACCAATGATTCAGCACAAATTGTGTTATCTATCATAAGTAGGTTTATAAAAAAAAAAATACACACTGCAAATCAACTGTATTTATTATTTACCAAAGAAAACTTTATTTGGATTGCCTCGTTGATATAGTGGTCGCAAGCGCTATTGCTCCGTCGCCGTCGGCTGTCGATCCAACAAGAGAACGAGTACCTAATGCTCGCTAACTGCTGTATCTGCTATCTCGTGCCCTCCAACTTCTGTATTCTTCTAACACTAGTGCAAGTCTTACTTTTCTTTCTCCCCCAGACATGAGTCAATTTGGCCTAAGTTCGAGCAACACCCACTGGGGTTACGGCGGCGCGGGCGCATATCCGGCGTATTTGCCGTCTTGTGCTGCGCCGGCTGCATCCCAGTTCAACCCCCCAGCGCTGGGCTTCGCCGGAACCGTGCCTGACCAGACTCCTACGCAGGACTTTACGGCTAATAACACAGGTGAGGAAAATTATGTTGCAATATTATGTTTCTACAAAGTAATAAAATACATCCAGAGTAGCCAAAAGCCACGTTATTCAACCAATATCAAAAAAAAAGTGCCCATACACAGACAATGTGCTATCCATCTTTTAACTTGGTGTTATCAATTTTCACGATTTACGTACCTATGGCATTTTTGAGTTGTCTGATTTTTACGCTATTCCACAGCAAATCAAGAGCATAAAATACCTTTTACAAAGAATTTAAAAACGATTTTTTTATAAAATACAATTAAAAATTATCATGTACAACTTATGTTAAATTAAACGAGGTACATACTTTCAGGGGTTAACTATACTCATGAAAATAAACAACTTTGACTATGGAACTATACCTCAAATCACGAAAAAGAATCAGCTATTCAGAACAGCTGATCCTTTTTTTTATATTTCAGAGTTGGTCGCATGGACAAAGTTGTTGAGTTTTCATGAGTACTATACTTCCTGAAAGTATATCCCTAGTTTAACCTAACACACTGTATAATAAATCAATAGCAATGTTATGGTATCGATAATACTATGTTACTAACACTATGAGAAAATCGAACATGGTCAAGTGACTTAATAAAATCTTTAAGATCTTGATAAACTGTAAGATATGACACTGGCTCCTGACTGTACATGGTTAATAATACAACGAAATAAAGACATAAGTGTATTATTCAACTATACAGTAGTGAAAACCTGTAAAATAACCGTCACAACATTTTTTTCAGCAGTTTACATCTCCTATAACTCATTAATCAATATGTACAGTAGGGTGAAATTAAATCTACCAACACTTTTACGACTCACATCCTCCTTTAAATGATACGCGCTGTTGCGGATGGCGCAAAGAGTATGCAGGGATATAGATGGTGGACACAGGTCTTGCCAAAAAGGCTGAATAATCACCCCTCTGATTATTAAACCAAAAGTAGTTTTAAATTGTTAGAACATTCTTGCATAAATGTTTGTAATTTCCAAGAATATTGGTCTACAATAGGCGTATAGAGTATTATACGAGTATGTGCAGATAGTCATATGTTTATTACAATGTAAGCAGAAAAGATCCAACAGTAGAATAAATAATGTGAAAATAGACGTAATCACTGGTAGCATTACCCAAAAGTCGGATCCAGTTAATTTTATTAGGTAAAACCTAACCTATAAGCTGAAAAAGAAATAATATCCTTGGACATTTCACACAACGCCATATAGTCCCAAGCTAAGCAAAATACTTGTTATGGTAACGAGATGGCTGATAAACTACTTATATGCATTTTTTTTTTTGTAAATACAAACATATTAAAGATAGAAAAACACCCAGAAGAAACATTTCCTTCAAGCAACTATAAAACTGGCTTTTAACCATCTTCTCCGTAACGTAATGAACACCAACTCTCATTTAAATACTCTAAGGCCTACTAGTCAGACATTAACCGGCTCTCATTATAATTTACAGCGGCTCGCTCACGTCCGATACAGCCGATGAATTTATTGTCGATGCGTGCACGATGAACGAAAAATATAGCCATATTAAAACCATACTAAAATGCTGTCGTATATCAACAATTACTATTTTTGGACATTCCACAAGAATGGAGCCGTTATGGGCAGTTTATGGAGCGGGGCATTGTTTTTTGAAACTATAATCTTTTTGTCTGTTTTTCATTGTATCACTCAGTAACTAAATGTGTTTTTTTCACATAGTTCTTCCGGACACGACGGGCGTGGACCTAGACCAGCAGCTATCGGGTTTAGTAGGCTCCTCCCCATCGCACCACGGCAGTCTTCTACCACGCTACAACAACAACACAGACTACAGCCTCTCGACGGGCCCCCGGTCCCTTAGCGACAACAGTTCGCAGCCCGAGTCGCCCGTGCAGGACGATCTGCTCACTTCAAACACGACCACGAACATCGGCCACAATCACACAAACAGCTCGAACTTCCCTTCGTTAATGGGATCACAGAACGCTTCGTACGGCGGCAGTAACTGCAACAACTCGCTGTACCCCGTCCTGCCGGCGAGCTTGCTATACAGTCAATTATACACCGCCGCTAATCAGACGCACAACTTTCACCCACTACACTCTAACTCGATACACTCGACGCAAAACCACCACAATGAGCTACAGACGATGATGGACCAAATATCATCGACAACAAACAATCATAGACAACACGGGAATCATGGACAAGACTTGCTCCTGGGCGGAGGTAATTCTTGCGCTGCGGCCGCGGCTCGTGGCGAGGACGGGCGGGTGAATAATCTCGGACAAAGAGGTAATCCGCAGCCAGACAGTAACACAGTGTGGCGACCCTACTAAACGAAGTGATCCTCCTTTTATTGTACCCATATGAACAATACGTGTTTGTAGATATAACGTCTGTGTCGATACCTCGGATAAACCAGTAGTGTGTCCATTTTGTATTTTTCATGTGACGAAAAGTGGTTTTACACTGTTTCGGCGTTTCGTTTCCTGATGAAAGTCTAGAGTGAGGCTGCAACGAAATAGGTGTTCGATGACGATTTAACGGACGAGGTGATTCGGTTAGTTGAAATTTGTACGCTCCAAAGTTCGCTCCCGTCCTAAATTTATACGATTTTGTTGATTTAAATATTTAAAAAAAAAACTTAGAACACTTTGGTCATAGTCTGGATTAGACTAGAAAAATATTTGGATACTATGTTGGTATAAGTGTCATCAAATTAACAAACGGATGTAGATCTCATTACTCTTTTCATCAGTGTATTTGAAAGATAAATGCGAAATGAAAACATCCATATGTGTGTATATACCAAACCTTGGTTTCAAATATGTAATGGTTAGCCAACGCGCACTAATGCATTTCATCGCTCCATGGCTAATAACTTTAATGAACTTATTGTATACGAATAGAGCGATGGATGTACATTTGATCATGTTGGCTACCAGGATAGGTAAGTCGCGAGATGTAAAAAAGAACTTTACTTTTAAATGTCTTTTATCGACAAACTTGTAAATAAGAACTGTGAATACTAATTTGTTGTAAATGCATCTTGTAAAGTGCAATAGATGTGCAATTATGAAGTTGAGTAGATATATACTTAGTTCTAAGTATCTGTTGAGTATATGAACTCTGTCCAGTTGTAGATATCTTTAGGTATGTTTTTTCTTTAGTTTTGTTACGAAAATTATATTGTCTAGTTTGCATTTTTGTAAAGTTATATTTCAGAATTAATGTGTCCACTATTTTTGGCTGTTTAATTATAAATTTTTGGATGATACTTTAAAAAAAATGATCTGTTATTATGTGAAACTCTTTCAGCGTTATATTAATGTTTTCTTTTTTATTAATAATAGTAAAATTATTGTCCGTCAGTGTTCTCCGATATTTCAAATAATATCTGTAACTACTATTATACTTTGTGCAATATTCTTAATGTTTGGTGTACTTTGTAACATTGATTTAACTTGCATAGCAATTTATATTTTGTCGTTTCCGCTTCCCGTTATGATTATTTCTGTTGACTACAAGTAGCGGAATTCATTTTACAATAAATAAAATCTACAAATTCATTTCTTGTGTTTTTACTTCAGAAAGCCTGTTTTTAATATGATTTATGTTTAATCCTTCGATCCACATCTGACATTACACACCTTCAAGTTATTTTGAGGGTGGGAAGTCATCAAATGACTTCTCCCGCTCTGGGTGGACCAGAAGGGAGTGTCACACTCTTACTGAAACCCATCCATGTTCCTTCCTAAGTCCTTTATGTGCCGGGGTAGCGGTAACTCTTTCGGACGATCCCGCTTACCGGCAGGCTTCGGCCCTGACGGGCCCCTTCGCATGCTAACATCTCTTTGAGGCGCGCGTGGAACATGTACGGCACGGGCCTGGTCCTGATCAGACGGTGACCCATCGGAGGGCTGGACGCGACACCAAACATTTTCTTTTCGTAAAAGTTTTGAAGTCTTAAATGACGTACGTAAATGTGGTTAGTAAATATATTACATTGGTAGAGCAACAGTAATGTATCAGTTAAAATAGTCAAAAATCGGAACAGTGAATAAGCTAGAAACTGCATGACAAGGCGTAAAAACTTCAGTAAGAAAGTGTCTTTAGAATTATCAGATACAAATTTCCATACACCATAGTCAAAATTAATTTTATAATTGGATCTTTCATCTAATCCCTTGGTTGACTGATAGAAAATGCCTAAAGCATTAAGTCAGCCTTTTTACCATTTATTGCTCGCGAAAACTTTAAATTAATTAATTCACTCCTAAACATTCCACCCACCAACATCAAAATCGAAGCTTGAAATTCACGCTTCAAACCAAACCATCTCAGTAATTACAAATTCACAAATATCTGGCGCCGTGGCCCGATAACATCGACTTTAATGAGCTCATTACTATAGCCGCCTGTTTGTGCACTAGCCTATATACCTGTCATATAGATGAGCTGATATTTTGGCAACTGCAAACGAAACTCTGAAATAAATATCCCACCCTCATTAATTTGCGCCAATGCGATACGATGGACAGGCGGACGTACGCCCACAGCAGGGCGGCCATGGGTTCCGTCACTGTCGGATAACTTTTAATAGTTTTTGCTAAGTTTTAAAGAGGTTTTATGCATTATATAATGCCGCTCGGATCGATCCATCAGGTTAAGCAACGCTTGACGGGGTTAGTCCGTGGATGGGTGACCATCTTTACATATCGACACAGGAGTTTCACGGAGTCTTTCCGAAGCACGGAGTACCGTGCCTCGGAAGCACGTTATGCCGTTGTTCCCGGCTGTCTACCAAAGGGTATCGTATTACCCAGTTACTGACTGGGTTATGGAGGTCAGATAGGCAGTCGCTACATGTAAAACACTGGTATTCAGCTGCATCCGGTTAGACTGGAAGCCGACCCCAAGTAGTTGGGAAAAGGCTAGGCAGATTGATTTTGCATTACATAATGTAGAAGATACTCTTAATAATTGACATCGATTACAGGCTCGGTAATGGCTGCACTTACCTTCAATATGTTTTCAAATTTAAATGGAATCGAAACTTATTTTTCAAAGAGAAAATTCATTTGATTTTTTGTGTTTCGTTGTAACTTATTAACTAAAAAAACTAAACTGATATAAAAAAAAATATTTTACCTATACAAAGCTGCAGTAACAACAAGTAACTTGAGTTATATTATATTTTTCTATTAATTAGAGATTTATACAAATTATAATAATGAACACAAAAAATTGACAATAAGAGTCGTTTTTAGTTCAAATTGAGTCATTCAAAATACGAGTAGACGGTAAAAACGCAGGCGGAAAATATGGCTGTCTGTCACGCAAATGAAATCTAGCCTTCAATAAAGCACTTTATCAAAGATTTAACAAGTTCATTTGGCGCATTCTGGATACCTGCCGACTGGCTCATATTTTACTATAGCATGATATCAATATACATATTATGTATGTGTGAGAAAGATATGAATGATCTAAGATAAATATATGAATGATTTAAATAATTTTTAGATCTCCTCCCCTCTCTTCTGAGAGGAGAGGAGATCTAAGAAAAATAAAAAAATAAAATAGAAGAGAACTTCTATTTTTCTGTTTTCTTTTTCAGTTTTCTAAACGAGTATCTGTAGAATTTCGACAGAAAAACTGTAACGTTGGCAAAAAAGTTACAGCGGAAGTGAGAGTTACAAGCAGTAATAAAAATCAATGTGTGTATGTAATGTATGTAAGTGTATCTTTACTACAAAAAATAAAGCTACATCCTAATTTAACACACTATAAACAAGTAAAGCCTTAGACTAGCATAAATCATATCAGAAATAAGTCCACAATGAAAACTAAAATAAATAAATCTCTGATTAGGCATCCAGCTTACAAAAGACTAATAATGATACAACCGTACCAAAGCCATACTAATTCGATAATGAAATGATTGTCACCTCAACATTGACAATAATATATGCGATTCCACCCACGGGTTCGACACACACACGGAAAAATCGATGCCAGACCGATTTGAACGACTATAATGAGATTTAAAATTGCCAAGTAATTAATGAGGATTAGTACAGCAATTTCCATGATGAATTTTAACGTGGACACACCCTAACGATGTTTCAGAGCATAAATTATTTATATGAGAGCTCTTTTTGTATATATTATTACTCATTATGTTTTTAATGTAGTTTGTGAATGTATTAGGTACCATGTTATGTATTAAGTTGATAAAATGAAGGAGCCGTAGCGAGATACTCAGTAAAAAAATTGCTACGAAAGTGCTACGGCAAGGCTACGCGCTACGAATTTTTTTGCTTACAGCTACGACAGCGTAGGCTTCGCTAACATTCTTGTCATTAATTTCAAGGGATTCCACAAGGAGATATGTATTGGATATGTATTTACTAACACTCCAATCGACCACACCTTATCCTAAGTATGTTGGGGTCTGCTTCCAGTCTAACTGGATGCAGCTGAATACCAGTATTTTACAAGAAACGACTGCCTATCTGACCTCCACAACCCAGTCAGTAACAGGGCAATAGGGTAAGGTAAGACTGGTAAGGCCAGGTAAGACTGGCTGTCAGAATTTCGGGCTTCTGACTACCCGTAACGGCTTAACGTGCTTTCCGAGGCACGGAGTAGTCTCGATATGTAAAGATTGGAAAGAGATGGATAACTAACCATCCACGGACCAACCCCGGCAAGAGTAGCTTAACCTGATGGATCGATCTGTAGTGTATTTACAAACACTTACTTCTTATTACTTATTAGTCTTAACAAATAACAAACGATGAAACGTCATCATTGTACCAGCAGTTATTGTCCAAAGCGAAGCGATTTCCATTAAAAACATTACACAAACTGTATTAGCCGTATATCCTAGATTGGCCGGCTCATTGTATAATTTGATATTTAATTTTATCGGTTGGATGTTTGCAATTAGTTACAACAATCAATAATTTCGCGCTTCGCCGAGCGAAAACAACTACACAAACTGTATGGGGAGAGATAAAACGTGGCTATACAAACATATAAGATCCGTGCTGTACGGTTTATACTACAGGACCACCCGTTGGATATTGTTGTGAGTGTTTTAATTATGAGCAAGGAAATTATGTCTAGTTATTGTAAATATAACCGTCTTTTGTTTAAAATAGTGTCCGTGGAGCTTCTTGCCCGTTCTTCTGCAAAGGTACCCTCTGAGTTTTGGAATGGGCGACTGACCGAGTCTTTGACAATTTAAAAATGCTTGTAATTGGTTTATTTTAAACTAGCTTTTGCCAGCGGCTTCGCTCGTGTGTATGTAGGAAATTATCCCACGGGAACCGTACATTTTTCCGGGATTAAGCTTATATGCTATTTCAGACTATAATCTATCTGTGTGCCAAGTTTTATCCAGATCCGTTAAGTATTTTATGAGTTTATTCGTTACAAACATATCTTTCCGTTTTATAATATTCGTTTGAGTTTGTTGAAGATTCGGCAGTTAAACTACTACAGTGAGCGATTTTAAGAGATGAGAGTACTTATGAATATTAACATCTTTCACTATGAGACCAACTACGAAATAACAATAAAATATTCATCTGTTTCATACATTTTTATCGATTAAATAATGCATTTTTGTATGAAAAAGCTTTTTAAAGATTTTTAGGTAGGTATTTTGATTTTTTTGAGGCGGTTTTATAGTGAAAGTTGATCATGTACTTTGACGCTCTAAAAAGTTAACGGTGAATTAAAAATCACCGGATATAACTTTAAAGCCTACATACCTACTTAGTGATTAGCTAACATTATCTTCACAAAGGTCACCTTAATCGAGCCCTTTGCCCTTGACCCAGTGGGATCGTTTTTACAGTCAATAAAGTAACTGAAGGGTCACCCTTCAAGTAGGGGTGGCGGAAACGGATCGCGACAGGAAAAGCATACATTAATGTCACCGAGGCTTATAAAAAAAGTCCTTTTCTACCTTTGGGGGCCAACCATCATCTTAAAGAGCAGTATTATTATTATATTTGCTACAACCAACGGCTTCGCCCAAGTGTATCTGTGTCGGAAATTATACCACGGGAACGTGCTACCGGGAAAAAAAATAGGTGTTAATAATCGATATATATAACTCTATGGTGTTAATACATCGGATATAAACTATCTGTGTGCCAAATTTCTTCCAAATCCATACAGTCGTTTTTAGGTGATTGAGTAACAAACATTCAAACATGTAAACATGTAGCATCTTCACATACTTTGACATTTATAATATTAGTGGGATTAGTCACCAAGGGAATAAGCAGTGTCTTTTCGCACGAGTGTTTTATTAAAGCTCGCTCAAGAAAAATACACCTTTATCGCCACGGAGAAAACTCAACTTTTCCCGTCGGCGAGGTAATAAAAGGCAATTCAATATCTGTATCACATGAATTGAATTTGTAACCCCGACTTTTGGAATAGTGAAACATAGCCCACAGTATCAGGCAGTTAAAATATTTAATAAATTACCGCTTGAGTTAAAAAGCATTCTGTACACAGGCTCATTCAAGTCAGGGCTCAGGGAATTCCTGTTGGAAAGATGTCTCTACTCTATAGACGATTTGTAACATTTTGATTATGTAGGTATATCTGACATGTTTTTGTTTCGTGTAACTTTTAATTATTAAGTATTATTTTATTTTTTTTTCATTATTGTTATTAATTTATTGACATGCGTATGGTTTTGTGTAATTTTTAGTTGCATGACATTTTACAATTATTATTATTAGTACTATTTATTATGAAATGAAATTTAATTATGTTTGTCTATTTATAAATTTGTAATCATGTTCCATGCTGGATTATTTCGAACGCAGTGTAAATTGCTACTGAATAAAAATTGAATTGAATTGGATACCTGCTTATGTATCTACATCATTTGGTTTTTTGTTTTCAAATTACTCCTCCCGCTCTGGGTGGAGCGGAAGGGAGTGTCAGACTTTTACTGACTAAAACCCACCCATGTTCCTTCCTTAGCCAGGTTCCGGGGTAGCGGTAACTCTTTCAGACAATATCCCGCTTACCCGGCAGGCTTCGGCCCTAACACTGGCAAAAAGCCGGAATCTGGATGTATCTACGGAGTCTCATCATTACATTTTGACGACACGGTTGGCGCAGTGGTTGAGCGATTGACTGCTGCGCACTATGTCGCGGGTTCGATTCCCGCACGGAACAAATATTTGTACGACCTGCAAGTATTTGTTACGAGTCTGGGTGTTTTTCTATCTATAATATGTATGTATTTACAAAAAAAAATGTATATAAGTAGTCTATCAGCCATCTCGTTACCATAACACAAGCATTAGGTTGCTTAACTTGGGACGATATGGCGTTGTGTGAAATGTCCAAGGATATTATTATTATTATTATATTATTACATAATCAAAAAATATATCCAATCCATAAAACTATCCACCAGTTATCGCATAAAACAAGCCTATCAAAATGACGGCCGGCTTATCACGGTGTCATTTTCATAATGCACGGTGCGTGCATTATAGCTTCCCTGTATAATGCAAGCGGCACACGGACGCACTATTAATTACATACATACACAGCTTAATTATTGATTTTTAGTATTAAACGCGAGCTCTGAACACTTTGGGAGCCGTTGGGACGCTGGCTGATATGCGAATGTGTCGTCAGTACCTACTTATTGGCTGAATTTGTTTTTTATTTTCGTTTGATGATATTCGGTTTTTTTGTTTAATGATTTTCAGGGTTCTGGCAATGGGTTTTTTTATGGGTGACATTTATTCTTTTTCTTCTTAGCGTATCGATGGAAAATAAATGGTTTTGTTTTTAATTTCTTTAGCCCAAAATTCAGTAAGGCTGCCGCTGTTATCATCATCTGCCTAGCATTTTTCCAACTATGTTGGGGTCGTTGTCAGATTTTCGGTCTTCAGACGATCTGTAAGGACTGTCAAAGATGCACAATTGACAGCCGGAACCAATGGCTTAACATGCTTTTCGAGACACGGAGGAGTCTCGGTATGTAAAGATGGTCACCCATCCACGGCCAACCCCGGCAAGCGCAGCTTAACATGATGGTTCGACCTGTGCTGTGACACAAACTCCTCCTGTATAGACATAGGTAGATCAAATCTACAAATCAATCATTTATCGCATGTTTGATCGGAACCAATGTAAATAAATAAGTAATTAGCTCAGTTAATCGTCATTAAAAGGTCGTAAATCTTATGATAGCTGTTCGTAAATCTTAATGTTATTTCCTAAAGAAATAAACTAATTGGGTTTATTACTGATCCGGCCATCCGGGTGTTGGTTTCAAGAACAGTACAGACGCGAGCACATTAAGCTATTCCAAATTGTCAAATATTCCCTATTGAACATGAACCTTATTCTTTTGTAATAAAGATGAAAAACTGTCAAAAAAAATTGACAGATTGGTTAGTATTAAAGTAGGCACTGCTGTGTATTGACCAATAGAATGTTAAGTAATAGGATTTGAGCCATCTACCATGAGAATTACAAATTCTAGACCAACTTAGTCTTCCTACAAAATCGAACATCTGAATTTTTATACAGTGAAACCTAGTTAATTGGGATTGGGTAAACATCGAAAAAATCCTAGAAATCAAATCTCATTTAACCAGATTCGAAAAGTCCAATTAACAGAGGTATTTCGATGAAAAAGTAACGGGACCTCACTATAGTTCTCAATAATAGAAGTTTCTCACTTATCCAGATCCTATTTAACCAGGTTTCACTGTATATTCAAAGGTACACTATACATGACCCAGTGACCTGATAAACGGTCAGAATCACCAAAAAGAAAATCCAAACAACATAAATCTAGGTATGGTAATACGAAATGATCAACTATCCGCTAGACGGCCTGTCGAACTGCAATCGTTGGGAGGTAGGGGGCGTAATTTAAAACCGCAATGCACCCTTCACCCCCTAGCGAAATTAAGTGCGAGGCAGCGGGTACGTGACACCGGCAAATGCGACGCGCCTACCCGTGTGTACCCGCCTTAATTGTGAAGCTTCATTTATTTCGCGTCACAGGTCGTGTGCTGCCTTTGTGTCTATGGTATCGGTACATTCTTCTTAAATGAGGTCAGGTTTGGGAGGTTGGTCGAAAGGAGTATATTGTATTGTAATGATAGTCGTCATTATGGTTTCTTAGTATTTGGACCAAGGGTTTTTGGGTTCCGAGTTTCTTTACTTTCAGATCGATACTTAATTGATGTGCGAATATTGGCCCATAAGGTAAGATGAGGGGCTTATTATTCAAAGCAGTGGATTTGTATAGGCTTGAAACTTATGAAGAAAGAGGCAGAAGAAGAAAAATCTGAACAAAACGACCGAATAAACAAGAGGACAAAGGACTTTTACAAAAACCTATGGTATAAAACACACAAACAAAAGGACTAGTCTACCGACTTCCGATCTAATAATTTGAAAGACTTAGATACTTCTAAAATACCAATTCCCAAGAATATATTAAATCCTCTAGTTCAGAGTAAAATTATATATTTTAATTAGGCATTAGCAATTACATAAAAAGCTTTTGAACGTCACAATTTAAAAAATATTGAATCGAGTCTAGTTGCCCCATCTGAAAGGTAGTTTCGTATGGGGAAGAATGGGCAAGCACCTCCACCGTTTTTTTTCAAATATTTTGTATTCATTTTAATTATGTATGAAGACGATGCACCTAGAACAGAAATACTACACCACAAAAGGTAAAAAGAACAAATATAGCAATGGCAGATTCAAATAATTACCTATGATACATTATGGTGCTCACATATTTTCACAAAGTTGACACTTTTTCGGAAATTTCAACAAGAAATAAGTCAATGAGGGAGTTAAAGTAATTAACAGTTCATCAGGTCATTCCCAACTCCTGATGAAACACATACTCTGTGGGCACAAACCACTGCGAGGTTTGACACATCAATCATACATCCGCCTGACGCGCCGGCTAGCCGCGGCCGCGGATTTTATGATGTATTGGTCAGACTACGCTAAAACCATTGTACTTACGTATTTGAAGGTCTAAATCAATTTTTTTTTATTGTGTACTAGCTTCTGCCAGCGGCTTTGCCCGCGTGAATGTCAGAAAGTAACCAGGACATAAACTATCTGTGTGTCAAATTTAATCCAAATACATAGAGTAGTTTTTGCGTGATTGCGTAACAAACATCCAAACATGTTCCCCAACTTGCACATTTATAATTTGAATTAGCAGTCGACGGTCACACTAGGCTATCTAGTGGTGTGACCATCGGACTGCCAAGTCATAGGTCTCGAGATTGAACCCAAGGCACGCTCTGATTTTTCAATCATCACGTCATCAAATGTTCATCAAATGTTGTACAATCATCACGTGCTTAAAAATCAGCAAAGGAACGTATCGTGAGGAAAACCAGCATGTCTGAGAGATATTTCTCAATAGCATGTGAAGCTAAGTCAGTAGCATAAAAACTCTAAGAAAGAGAAAGAAATAAAGAATGAAAGAAAAAGTGTTTATTCAGCCCAACAACACCAGGTTAGTCACTAACCACACGAAAAGAAAAAGACATTATTTTATAATATTAGCAGGATTATTCACAAAGGGGATAAGCAGTGTCTTTTCTTACGGGCGGCTTATTAAAGCTCGCCCAAGAAGAATACACCTTTATCGCCAAGGAGAATACTCTACTTTTCACAGCAGCGAGTTAATAAAAGGCAATTCAAATGTTTTTTTTTTGCATATGAATTTTCAGTTTTAGTTCTGAATTCAAATAACAGTATGCATCAGTGGCTTCGGGATTGAGCAGTTGGTGTGTAAATGTTTTTAGAGACTTTCCAAACTTGACTTAGAGTCCAATTTTCAATAGCGGATAGCCGTGTTATTGTGTTAGTTCGATGCACGAAAACTCGGATAGCAAAATGAGCCGTCGGCAAGGGTCTTGCGTTAGGGATCGTGGATTCAATTCCAGCTAAAATAATTAGTTTGGTCTACAGGTACCTAGTTATATCCTTAATCAAAAGCTTTGTTTATTGATATAACTGGATTTGGTTGGTTAAAATATATAAAAAGATGTTTGGTTAATACGTCCCGCACTAAAAAAATCTATTTAAAGTAACACACTTTATACTAACCATATTTTATGCGAATAAAGTTACTTACAGTATATTTTCGATTGCGAAAATACCATACCTTTTGCTGTCGGTGTATCACATAGGTATACGCGTGATTTACAGCGACTGATGCGATTTTTTTTTGTAGGGTTTTCCAATCCTGATCATTGTAAAAAATAGTATCACACCTATCTTAAACTCTAAAATGTCGAGAAATTTTTCTTATGAACTCCATAGGTCCATACAAAAAATTCTCTCTAAACGACAATAAATATAACAGAATAAATCGTTGAGCTCTTAAATAGGCGAACATATATCGGGTTAATGCTATACAGTCCACTAATTTTATCATAAAATCCCAATCAAGCCCCATTCACATTCAAAACTTGAAAAAAGAAAAAGTATTTATTAAGAGTCGCACAGGAAGAACACAAACTAAAACACCATTCATACGAACAAAAAAAAAACAAAAGCCAAGTGAAAATAAAAACAAAATCCTGCCGTTACTTTTTCCTTGTTCAATTACACAACCTTCTAAATAAAGTCAAAGAGATAAAACAAACACCTACCTGCACATCCCACCATCGATTCTTACCTTTGTCTAACAAAACACCATGTAAAGACGAGCCCCATTGCTCGTAGACGTTCGAATGTATGTAATTACTGCACCTTTCATGTGGACCCTTCTAATTACGGGTGGCTTTGTGCCGCGACAATGATTGTGCTAAGTAAACAATAAGAAGCGCGTGTATTAGTTGTCGCTTTGTTATTAGGTTGGTACGTGTATTGGGGCTTATTAGGGGATGTCGTTTTGTTGCAATTCTCAGTAAGAATTGAGGTTTTTTTTTTTTATAATTCTGTAGTGGATTATTTATTTTATACAAGAGAGCTGAAGAGTCGGAAAGAGTTATTGTCGTGGCAGTAAACTGACTATGTTTGTAGAAGAACCGATGGCCCATGGAGCAGACGAGACCTGGAGTGGAGACCACGAATCGGCACGTGCACACGGCAAGCAGACAGGTTAGCTGCAAAACAGTTGATAAAGTAATGACTTTGATAACTGTTGAAGATCAAACATAACAACAACAAAGTTGAAAACACTTTTCAGTTTTGAATATTACATGGATCAACTGCAGAATCAGAATTTTGGGTAGTATGTTTCCAGATCATCTTAAAGGGAAGATCTATAAAAGCATAGTAGACCTGCCGTCCTGTATGGATCAGAGTGATGGGCCACAAAAGGAATGAATAAAACACAATTGCATGCAGCTGCGATGAGAATGCTAAGTAAGAGAGATGTGTGGTGTTAACCGAATGGATAGAATACGGAATGAGTTTATAAGAGGAAGTCTGAAAGTGGCACCGATGACTGAAAAGTTGTGTGGGAATCGGTTGTCATGGTATGGGCATGTTATGAGGAGGAATAAGGAAAATGTTGTCAGGAAAGTTGTGAGTATGAATGTGGATGGCTATACAAGTAGAGGGAGACCAAAGAAACGATGGATTGTGTGAAAGATGATATGGCTAGAAAGGGAGTGACTATCGAGATGACGACTAATAGAGAAGTATGGAAGAAAAAGACATGTTGCGCCGACCCCAAATAATTGGGATAAGGGCAGGAGAATGACGATGTTTCCAGATCGTCGATCGATTCTGTAAAAATCTCACTTCACCAAGTTCTCAAATTGTTAATAGTGTCAATCCCTAGTAGCAGGTAGAACGTCAGCTCTCTTCAAGCTCACTTCGCCAAAGTTAAGAAGAATGACTGTTTACCTCGAAGGGTTCAGTCGCCAGCACATCAAGTTACCACAAACTGTCAAATTTTCGCTATTGATTTTGAACTTAACACTCAACGTTTTAAAAAGATTTGGAGAAATTCGACAGTTAGACACCTAACTGTCGAATTTCTCCAAATCTTCAATTTGATGCGCTGGCGACCGTACTATTATAAATTAAAGCCTAGACCATTTTGCTTTCATGTCGTAATTATTGGAACATAACGATATTTTATAAATTTCATCCGACATGCGCTTTCTTCTGCTACTCGGACAGTTGACTGTCAAATCTTTTCTTATTCTTTATTTAAATCAATGCTTTTCGCCAATGCCGCCATTTATTCACTTTTTTTTTATAAACTCGAAGAGGTTTATGCTAAAACCATGTTTGAATATAGCCTACAGTGCATACCTATAGAAGGTCTGGGTGTTTCAACATAAAAAAATGTTTAACAAATAAGTAGCACAATATAAATGAGCTAAACAGAATAATTAACTTCATCTGTGAACATTTCAATCAAAAACATAACTCACTCACAATTCCCGAGAAAAATTAAGCACCCGAAAATATCAATGAATACTGATTAGGGTTGTCGGTTTTAATGAAACAAAGCTCGCAGCAGCCGAGCCAGGGTGGATGGGAATATTTTAATTATCACCATTACCACGCCTGCACGTAAATTTCCCACGACTGCGATAAAGAATAAACATCGGCATTGTCTTAAAGCCCCGCCAAGAATTACTGCAAGCAAGGGTTGGTAGTTTTCGGGTAATTAAATTGAAAGAAAGTGTGCAACTTACTAACTTTTTACAAGATTTTATTTAACTTGCAATATACCTATGTATGTTTGTTTGGGTCAAATCTTACGACTAAATAAAGTTGTTATTCTCAACCGGTTGAGCTGAAATTTAGCATACGCGTTTAAATGTCGTGACAATGCATGGTTAGCTAAGAGCCGTCATTCTTAATCCAATGTGGTGAACCACCCGCAATGGCAGACTAGTTATTTTTATACACTATTCTGTTCCTTATAAAATAATCAACGAAAACTATAAAGTTTGTGAATAACTTATTATAATGTAAAATGTATTGATTGTATGATGGGTTACGCGCTGATTCACTCCCAAACCCAAAGTTATAGATAAAACGTTTCCGTGGTAAAATTACTGACTTAAATCCACATTTGTTATTATATTATAAAAGATTTATTATTTAACCTTCTTTCCTTTTTTTCAGCAAGGCTTACTGCGAGACGTACCTATCCAAAAGTCAATGTTTTAAAAGTAATTTTCGCCATTTTCTCAGTAGCAGCCCTACTCAGCAATGGCTCAAGTCGTGGAGCGGCCGCTCCCGGCGGGGCCATTACGCGGTCACCGCCTGATTACCGCCCCGTCTTGATTTCAACCCCTTTATCTAACTACGTACTACCAGAAAGATTCACGACCCCTTAGTAGGTGTGGGTAAGCAGCGGAAGCTTCTTTGGGTTTATAGATGCAGAGTTAGTGTTGTATTGAACGGGAGGTCACTCTGGGGCAATTTGATTAGTGGCTAATTACAGCTCGTGATATTTTTTTTTTTTTCCTACCTATCGATCTAGTTTTGAATGCTGCATTGGTTATTAGCTCTGCAGCAATATGTGGCTACTTCAACGTTTTAAAAAAAAGAGAAAAAACTCTTTATTTGCCTCTTTAAACTACCTTCACAGCGACTAAGTCAATATCTATCAGATCACACTATACACTAGATCGATCGTTGGTCTCGTGGTCGCGACTGCTGAGTTGTCCAGGGATCCTGGATTCCCGGGACAGGCAATGTGTAATTGGGTTTTCTCTTAAGATTGAGGTAGTGACATATCGAGACTCCTCCGTGTCTCGGAAAGCACGTTAAGCCGTTGGTCCCGGCTGTCATTCGTGAATTCTTTGATAGTCGTAACGGGTTGTCGGAAGCCCGAAAGTCTGCCAGCCAGTCTTACCAATGGGTATCGTAGTTATTACCCGAAACTGGGTTGTGAAGGTCAGATAGGCAGTCGCTCCATGTAAATTACTGGTATTCAGCTGCATCCGGTTACACTGGAAGCTGACCCCAACTTTATGGGAGAAAGGCTAGATTGATTGACTTTGAAAAGGAATCTATTTTCACCCTAGCATTTTGAATGGAATATTGGAAATATATGATCTAAATTGGAAACATCATGTAGAAACTGTGTGTAAAAAACTAAATCAATATTCCTACGCGCTTTATAATCTTGCGAAAATATCAAATAAGTCCGTAGTTTTGATAGCATACAAAGCCTACGTCTCTCAAACGCTACGTTTTGGACTATTATATTGGGGAAATTCCACTAATAAAAACATTGCATTTAAAGCTCAAAAGAAGTGTGTGCGGGCTGTGTTTAAGCTTTTAAAGACTGATAGTTGTAGACCATTATTTAAGGAATATAAAATACTTACTTTGCCCTGTATGTATATCTATGAGACAGCAGTATTTGCAAAATCAAACTTGCATTTATTCAAAACTCTAAGATCGAAACGGCGTAATAAAGAAATATATGCCATTTCTCACAAGACTGCGCTCTACTCAAAAAGTTTTTTAGGAATGACACCCAAGCTATATAATAAGCTACCCAATTGCATCAAAGATCTCGACAGCGTGCATCATTTCAAAAAGGCTCTTTTTAGTTTATTATGCGAAAAAGCTTATTATATAATTAATGAGTACCTGGAAGATAAATTGTAATCAAATTGATATTATTATTTCTTCTCGTTATTAGTTTTTTTTTTCTTCTTTCATTTATTGTAAATAAATTCATTTGTGTTTTATTTTATCAAATTTAGTTTTAATGTTTTGTTATGTGGTTAAATTTAATGATTATTAGTTGAATATATTAATGGAATTTTGGATAATTATAATTATGAATTATGATACCAAATAAAATTATAATTAGAATATTTGTACGCCGTTGACGGCAAGACATAGCGTTCATTTACTAATATTACCAACTGTACTTTACCTATGTTCTACAAATAAAAATATTTGTATTTGTATTTGTATGATAACACAACAACTTAAACTCAGAAAAAAATAAGCACTTGGTAATAAGCAGTCCAATATTCACTAATTGCAAGAATCAAACTTGCGTCATTATACATTCTTTATAAGAAAAGATTTCTAACACAAACTCAACGCCATCTCAACTCAAAAAGGGTGATGTCTCAAGCAGTCCCGCGGCGACCATTTTGTGGTCATCAGTTGATTGCCGCCGAGCCGCTCGTCTTCATCCCACCCCTTCTTTCAACCTCTGAAAAATAATAAAATCATTCGTAATAGGGCAGACCCTATTACGAATGATTTTATTATTTTTGTGACCATTTTACATGCCTACCAGTACCCTAATCCCTAAGAGAGAAAGATGTGTTATAATACTGACTTCGTGAACTTGAGAACACAAGATTCATCATTTTATAATACTAGCTTATGCCAGCGGCTTCGCCCGCGTGGATGTCGAATATTATACCTACCACGAGAACGTACTACTAGAATAAATAAATAAATCTATAAATCCTTTGTGTTAATCCAGGATATAAACTAACTGTGTGTCAAATTTCATCCAAATCTATGCAGTAGTTTTTGCGTGACAGAGTAACAAACATCCATACATCCTCACACATTTCCACGTATATAATATTAGTAGGACTTCTTTAGGACATAGGTAGGTAAACAGTGTTTTTTTCTTGTCAATACGCTGACGCTTAACCACCAATTAAAACGGTTTTTGTGGAACAGCGTAGTACAGCCCTGCATTTTCTATTCCATATTTGAATTCCGCAGGACCTTTTTTTTTAAATTTTACATTCCTATCATTAGCTATCAAACTTATCATTCAACCTTATTAAAATCAAAGAACTGCCATTGTCATTGAACGAGTCTATGCTGCCAGTATTCTGGACACGTTTTTAGATAGCAATGTGGGTGAATACTTCAATGCCTAAGTGTCCTTTTGTTTTTGAATTGATTTTTATATTTAATTAGTTAGTAATTTAATTTAGTACTTACTTAGTGTAAGTTAGTTAAGTTAAATAAACAGTAAAACTAAATAAATCAGGTATCACCACTAAATAATACCCGAAACTGAGCGTTACCAACAACAGCGCTACTGTAATGAAGGTGGATCGGCACATTAAAACATAGTGGCGCGTAATGTGACCAGCGAGAAATAAATAGTCCAGAAAATTACCAGCATCCCCCCCTCCCTCGCCTCTTCACCCCCCGTTCCCCCGTTCCGTCTATAGTAGTTAATGTTTGTAGATAATATGCTGGTATACATACGTACCTATAGTGAAGCTGTTAACATACTTTTGGCGCCATATTGTTACGTAAAAATGGAAATGTAGTCTGATAATGAGCTTCGATTTTCGTTCAAAGTAGATACTTAATATACATTTACCTGCGTACTTTTTTAATTTGATGCCGAGTTGGATAATTTTCTTTCGCTATTCGTTGTTATTAATTTTCTGATCCATGTGTGTATTAATTTCTGTTTATTTGTTTCAAGCTGGCGAAAATTGTCTTTGGGATATCCGCCGTATTAATTGATTGTTAAGATCTGTAGCTAACGGGTGATTTTTTAAGAGGTATTTTTTTGATTATCAAAAAAAAACACAAAAAATTTGATGAAATCTTTATTGGAATCGATAGAACGATCAATATAATTTAATGTTTGAAGATGATTTCATGCAAATGCTGGCCGCGGCTCCGGTTTAGATGGCCCATTCGCAAGGCCCAATTTCGGCACACTCTCTCCAACATATCAGCCGGTATATAACGAATAAATGCTTCAATATTGGCTCCCAGTGCGTCAATCGTTGCTGGTTTATCCCTGTAGACATGAGCCTTAACATGGCCCCACAAGAAATAGTCCAAAGGCGTTAGATCACACGATCTAGGCGGCCAATTGACGGGCCCAAAACGTGAGATAAACTGTTCACCGAAGGCGGCTCTCAATTGGGCCATTGTTTCGCGTGCCGTGTGGCATGTGGCACCGTCTTGTTGAAACCACATGTCAGGCATGTCCAATTCTTCCATTTTGGGCAAAAAAAATCGCCAATCATTGTGATGATTGGAGATTTTTTCGGTAGCGCTCGCATTCACAGTAACGTTTCGGCCATTGTCGTCTTTGAAAAAGTACGGCCCGATGATGCCACCGGCCCATAATCCATATCAAACAGTACATTTTTCGGGATGCAGTGGTAGCTCTTGCAATGCTTCTGGTTGGTCTTCACTCCAGATGCGGCAATTATGCTTATTGACATATCCATTCAACCAGAAATGAGCTTCGTCGCTGAACACAATTTTTCGATAAAAAAGTGGATCTTCCTCCAACTTTGCCAATGCCCATTCACCAAATGTTAGACGTGAAAAGAAGAAGAAGAAGAAGCACGAAGAACGAAGAAGCACTTCTTCGTTGGAAGATGCACGCGCGATGCACTCTCTTAACCAAGCATGCATTTTGATAGTAAAATTCAATAATTTGCAAGCGTTGTTCGTTCGTAAGTCGATTCATGGTTAAATTATAGACCAAACTGAACAAGTTTGACAATGACACAAGACACGATTCACGCGTGATCTTTCAAAAACAGTGTTGCCAAAAAGATACCAAAAAAAAAACAACCTTTATAAGCGTAGAATCTGAATTCATGATAAGGTATATTCAGGAATAGGGTGATATCCGACACCCTATTCCAGGTTTGCAGGTTAATTTTATTTCTTTTAAGTTATAATAATTAAAAAAAAATCTGTTCCGAAAATTGTAACGACACTTTTTTTGGAGTAAAATATTGATTAAAAAAAAAACATATTTTACTCCAAAAAACTTTTTGTCTCTAGCCTTCTTTCACAACGCGCGGTAAGGAACTTCGTTCCAAAACTATCTGTTTGTCAGCCACCCGTAACTTGTTAAACTGATAAACAGCAATGCACTTTTTTGGGCAAAATACGCCAATTGCATGTCGGACCACGCACAATGAAGGGTTCCATAGTTGGGATGAGATTTATTTATTCCAACAAGAAGTTTAATTTTGTAGATATAAAATGTTGTCCCATAAATCTGTATACCTACGTCATGGCCAATTCTCCAACTGCAAAATATGTACCTAAGTAATAAAATAAATAAAATAAACTGTGTATTAAAACTACAAATTTCAAATTTTCTTTTTTTTTCTTTTAGTTCCGCCATGCTCCATGCCCATTATTGGAATCAACCATGTAAGGAACTATATAGGATTGATTTATTTGCGAGAATTAATATATGTGGCGTAAGACCGTATTTTATTATTGCGTTGACTTAAAAGTTTCATTTTTTAGAGCTACAAGAGTCCTTTACCTACGTGTTTGATATTATTTTCAAGTTCATACCTCCACACGTTCCTGAGAAAAAGGGTCTTGACAGACAGGCAGACGGACAACAACGTAAACCTATGAAATATTCCGTGTTTTCTTTTACACGGTTTTTTTGAGGATGTGAAATCATCGTAAACGTATTTAAAATAGGGGTTTCATGGGTTTTTACTGTTCTTGTACGGAATCCTAAAAGAACCAAAAACCCAGGACCATTTCAAATAAGTTCCATCGTTAAAACTATGAAACTATACCACCCCTTTAGATAATTTCAGCAGTAATATCCCTGAAGCTTGCCGACTATCATTAACCACGTCTATTCCCGGAAGGGACCCCTGTTCCTGTAGTCTTCAAGGACTATTAACCGCTAATCAGCCTGTAGACGCTTCATCATAATTAGTGTTCAAATAATGTACTTTAAGGAAGGGGCGATATTCTTGAAAGTTTTAGTCCATTACCATCATGCTATGGGACATTATCCATGTAAACTATCTACTATCTCATATTTTTACTAGGCGAGTTTAATTTTTGTATATAAATCCTACTAATATTTTAAACATGAAAGTTTGTGAGGATGTAGGTATGCATGTTTGTTACTCTTTCACGCAAAAATGGCTATAATTTTAATTTATTTCCTTTACCTTTCAAAAGATCAGTGGTAGCCTTTTTTTTTTTTAAGGCTGGGAAATCATCCAATGACTGCTCCCGCTCTGGGTGGAGCGGAAGGGAGTGTCAGACTCTTACTGACTAAAACCCATCCATGTTCCTTCCGTAGCCCTTTATGTTCCGGGGTAGCGGTAACCCTTTCGGACAATCCCGCTTACCCGGCAGGCTTGGCCCTGAGGGGCCCCTTCATATGCTGACATCTCTTTGAGGCGCGCGTGGGACATAAACGCGCCGTACGGCACGGGTCTGGTGCTGATCGGACGGTGAGTCACCCATTACTCACCGCCCGCAGGCCCGCGCCTACGGTGGCCGGGAGTCGTCACGTGGCTCCCGACGCCCGGAGCGTCTCCCGCGGCGGCTGGGACGGGAGGACCTTTCTCTCTCCCATCCCGCCACCTCCTTCGCGAGCATGACTTTTTCGCAGAAGGAGGTGACTGCCTCCCACTCCCTCTCGCCCCGGACCATGGCTTGCACCAGGGCCGGGCGCGAGAGGTCGCCGCCGCCGATCGCCTCTACGAGGACACGGCGGTGCTCTGCCCATGCGGGGCAGGTTTGCACCGTGTGCTCTACCGTGTCCTCTGGGCGATCCTCGCAGTGGTGACACCCGGGCGTTTCCTCCCGCCTGATGATGTGCAGGAACCTCCCGAAACATCCATGTCCGGTGAGGACCTGCGTCAGGCGGAAGGTGAGGGCGCCGTGACGCCTCTCTAGCCACTCCTCAAAGAGGGGCCTTACCGCCACTATCGTGGCGTGCCCTGCGCTGGGTTGCGACAGTCGCTGATTCCAGGCCGCCATGAGATCGCGCCGGAGGTCCGTCTGCTCCGCCGCAATTTGCTGCGGAAACGGAGTTTCCCCCCGGCTTAGTACCTCCGCGCGCCACTCGTACAGGCGCGCGAGGACTATCGCCTCCAGATCCCACGGCGGCAGTCCGGCAAGGAGGCTTGCCGCCTCGCCCGAGATCGTGCGGTACCCCCGGATTAGCCGAATGGCTACCACCTTTTGGGGCGCGTTCAGGTAGTGGGCGGCTCGCCCTGTAAAGGGCCATGGACCGCACGACTCCCGCGTAAAGCCTCCGGCAGGAGGCGTTTGGCCCCCTCAAATTGGGCAAGAGCCGCTTGAAGGCGGCCCCAGTCCGTTCCAGCTTGGGGGCCAAACGTCGGAAATGCTCCACGAAATTCCATCGGCTGTCGAGGACCAGACCTAGGTATTTCATCGTGGTCTCGACGCCGATGTGAACCCCTCCTACCGTAAGTTGGGATCCCGATGGTGGCCTATTCCGAGGCCCATGAAAGGACATGGCCTCGGATTTGTGCAATGCCACCTCGAGACCCAACTGCCGGATCCTCTCAACGACTATCGCAACCCCGCGTGTCATCGCGTCGGCCGCCGCCTGATGCGACCTTCCCTGCGCCAGGACCAGCGTGTCGTCAGCGTAACAAATTACGCTGACGCCGTCAGGGAGGTCGGCCCGCAGCACCCAGTCGTAGCCGATGTCCCACAGGTGCGGCCCCAGAACCGATCCCTGTGGGACACCGCACGACATCTCTCGCCGGTTCCATTCCCCATCGCGACCGGGGTAGATGACGGCTCTGTCCGTCAGGTACGCCCCGACTATTCGACGGAGGTAGGTCGGCACCCGGTGATACCGGAGTGCTTCCCCAATGCAACTCCAGGGCAGGGTGTTGAAAGCGTTGGCGATGTCGAGTGACACCGCCACGATGACCCTACCCTGGGACACCGCGTCCCCCGTCGTGAGGGCTCTAACGCGCATGATGGCGTCCACCGTCGAGCGCCCCTTGCGGAAGCCAAACTGGCAGTCCGCAAGGTCCGGCCCCGTCCTTCCAAGGTGCCCGATGAGGCGGCCCGCAATAATTCTCTCGAAGAGTTTGCCGACCTCGTCGAGCAGCACTATGGGCCGGATCAGTGGTAGCCTAACGGTAAAGTTCCGTAAGTGGGATTGTCCGAAAGGATTACTGCTACCTCGGAACATAAAGGGCTAAGGAAGGAACATGGATGGGTTTTAGGCAGTAAGAGTCTGACACTCCCTTCCGCTCCACCCTCAGCGGGAGGAATTATTTGATGACTACCTGTACAAGTTGTAAGTCGGGGGTTCGAACCCAAGCAGGTGCTTTATTTTTCGTAATTAATTTCTTCACCACTGTTACCAAAACGGCGAAGGAAAACATCGTCATGCCCTATGACCAAAAAACTGGAATTGAAATTTTCTTCGAATTTTTAAACCCGTATTGGGCCCCACACATTACAACCTAGTTCTTCTCGAAGAGAGGAAGGCTAGGTCCAATCAGTGGAAACATTACATTTGTTACATTTCAAAAACCACCTGTGTCACAACTCTTTGGTCACAACATACCTCGGTACTCAGAGAGTTGTGACATAGCTACTCATTCCAGTCAACAACTGTCTAACTATCACGGTTCATGATACCGTGATAGTTAGACAGTTGATATTTTCACAGATGATGTATTTCTGTTTATTTCTTATTGGAGCCCCTATTCAACTAACGTGATTTTTTTCATAGATAACTAGCTTCCGCCCGCGGCTTCGCCCGCAAAATATGTCGACAAATTATACACATAAACCTTCCTCTTGAATCACTCTAATCTATTTTCTATCTGTAATTTATGTTCTATCTGTAATCTATAATATGTATGTATTTACAAAAAAAATGTATATAAGTAGTTACCAGCCTTCTAGTTACCATAACACAGGCATTAAGTTGCTTAGCTTGGGACTATATGGCGTTGTGTGAAATGTCCATGGATATTATTATTATTATTAAAAAAATCCGCATCAAAATCCATTGCGTAGTTTTAAAGATGTAAGCATACATAGGACAGCTGGCATAGGGCGCATAGGGCTGGTATAGGGACAGAGAAAGCGACTTTGTTTTGATGCCATGACGGAATCCTTCGTTCACGCGTCCAACTCGCACTTGGCCGGTTTTTCCATTTACAATAGCAGTCAAATAACGAATAAATAACGAGTTATTGTGTAATATTGTTGAAGTTATTGCACTTTAGATGTTTTTTTTATGCAAATGGTAAATAGATTACATTGCTTTGTATTTACCGTGAAATACGCAGTTTATTATATACATTTATATTGACATTACGAAAGGTTGATAACTGTTTTTTGTCGAATGTTAAATATAGTAAGTACCTACCTATAGATAAATTGCACTATTTTTTCTATCAAAATCCTTCAAAAGAACTTACCTACACATGCACAATACTAAAACTTTTGGGATATGTCCATTTGGCGTAAAAATATTGTAACAACTCTCCTTGGTCTAAATAACACTAAAGTATAAAACAGGCACCCTCAAATCCTGACTAACATAAACACGACATAATTAAAGTAATCTAAGTACCAAGTAAACTCACATATGCTTAAGTATCTACAACTTACTAATCTTCTAAAAGCGTTTCCAAGTCATCTTTCAAACGACTATCGAGTTTCAGAGTCTCATTTATTTCAGCTGAAACCACAAGGCCTGCTAACGCCATCTTACGGATATTTTCTGTACTGCTAGCACACTAGCGCCATTGTCAACACACATTTTTATTCCCCTGTACCTACAGTCACTCACACACAACCGCGGAAAAGTTGCCAAAAATTGTCTACGCGACTTTTGTTTTGAACTGTTTACGATAAAACAAGCGACAAAGAGCTTTGTGCCCTTGTGAAAGAGTTGAGTTTTGAATGTAGCGTACAAAAAATAACAGCTATTTTTGCTTGTACGGGGATCATCCATACAAATCCAAGACGACACTTTGTAACGTTTTTCTGTATCGACTTACGACGTTCTTCAACCGACAGCTTTGAAAGTCAGTAGTGTAAAATTGAAAGGACGTACGGTCGCGCGGAAATGTGTCACTTAAGACATTTCAACATGCGCAGTGAGGGCTTCGTTTCTTAGGGGATGAGTGCACGGTATGAATGTGTGAGTGGGCAGTGTACGTGAACTTTCTTCCAAGGAGTTAGCTTTCTTAAGAACACGAATAAAGTGAAAATGTTCGCACTTGAAGGCGTTTTGTTAAAAATAGAGAGCAGCTAGTTCACGCCGCGGCCGTTAGAGGGCGCGTTTTGAACTTTTTTAATAAATATAACTATGTACAGAACAGTTTTGATAGACTTCAGTTCTTTGTTAAAGCTTACTCATATCGCTACAGTGAGTTCGATATTCGTTTAAAGAAAGGGCTCGGCAATATTTATAGCTGTGTTTGCGTTAATTTTTAATGGTTATATATAAAAGAAATTTAACCTATGTAAGGTAATTCTGCTATTGGTCAAACAAAACCAATGAATCAAATCATGTTTTGTCCATAAAACCTACCCTTCAACAGCTTCCTAATGCTGATTCGACGAAAATTCAACACTTGGGGGAATATAAAATAGATAATCAACACTCGCAACCGCAGCGACCAGTGGCGAGTAGGCCGCGCGAACAGCCCCGCGACAAATCCTACCAACTGTGTCCACAATCACAGCCCATTATAATCTTAACGAATAGCGTTTCGCGGTTAACCACAAAATTACCGCAATCCACCAATCAGAGCTTTCAATGACATATATTTTCCTCTATCTATTTTTCCAGGGGTGAAAATCTTAGAAACCACAGGACTAACCGCAAAGGTCAGGTAATCGACCAATCAGAGGTTGTAAATATAACCGCAAGCCACGCCCTTTTAACCGCAAACCAACCACAACGCGAGACGTTCACTTCACGTCATCGATCGCGGTAACGGGAACATTCTTTTTTCGAATTACGATCAGTGGTTGGTTATTTACGGCGAGATGGCTCGTGATTTATTCGTAAAACGTTGGCGGGGTCGATTTATGAAAAAGATGTAGACTCTGGAGAGTAATGAAAACCGTTGTGTTTAAAATAGTTTTTAATTAGTGCGTGTCGTGTGTTACAGGATAACATTAAATCGGTGACCGTGCTCCACAAAGATGAAATATTGATTCGACCGCGTGGTGGAAAGGCGCGCCACCCACACACGCGTGTGCCACGTAACAACGCACAGACACAAGCGCGACCGCATTATATTCATAATGAATACAGCTATCCCACTCGCCAGTCGTCTTTGACTTTGTATAAATATATTTTGTCTCTTTCGCTCGGCACTTGAGCGAGCGTATCCCCCTCGCGGGAGAGGGACGGGTGAGGGTTAGGAGTTTGTCTTCGAGAGGTCGCCAATTTCTATTTCATTAAGTGGCGCGCCTGAAACCGCAGCGGATCGATGGAACTTGGCCACCTGAAAAATGTGTGTTCGCCACATCCTGGTATCGAAATGTGGGGAATCTTAAGGACTTTACTCCTTATCTTTATTCAATACGAAGGTCTTAAAATCTAATGTTAAACCCTACTTATCTATAGGAATCTTATAAACCAAAACCATGTAGAATCTTCAGTATGTGCAGGTGCCTTGGGTTCTGCAGGCAGGAGGTTCTTCCAACTGAGAGGTCTGCAAGTGCAAAAAATGTTTATGGGAACTGAACTCAAGATCTCACGTTTCATTGCCAAGCTTAGGAAGTCTACACCTGCGGCCCGGCGGTGTAGCTTCAGCCAAACATCCTATAAGTAAGTGTACATTTGTACAGCACAGCGAGGCTTTAGCGAGGTTAAATTTCGAATACTTTTAGGATATCAATATTTTTAGTAATCTGGTGGTTGGATTTGGGTTGTGGAGGTCAGATAGGCAGTCGCTCTATGTAAATACTGGTAATCAGCGGCATCCGGTTAGACTGGAAGCCGACCCCAACATAATTAGTTGGGAAAATGCTTCGGCAGATGATGATGAGTGGTTGGAATAAAGGATAAAAATATATAGGTAGGTACACACTGGATAAGCTTCTATCAAACAGATTATTACAATAAAATTATAAATTAACCCAACTAAAACTAAGAATAAACTTAAACATGGCGTCGAAATTCCTCCGTTGTCGACAAGTTATAAACCAGCATTGCCACGTTGTATGGCAACAACCTTTTACCAAGGTAAGGGCCAGGCCTTTGGTCACGGAAAGTCCCAGCCAGACATTTGAAGATTTCGATGAATTTAATAATGATGAAAAATAAAACTGTGTTTCGACATACCTATCTAGTGTTGTTAGGGCCTTAAAACACACTGGCGCTTTGCAAGCGAGTCCACCGCGAGTTGGAAGCGACCGCGCGGTGAACTTGCCGCGAAGACAGCCAGTAAGGGCTTGTACACAAAACTGCGATGCGGCGTCGCATCTTAAAATTCTGCGAGCTCGCCGCTTGATAATGTAGGCAAGTTTTGAAGTTGCGAACTCGCATCGCGTTGCATCGCAGTTTTGTGTACAAGCCCTAAGAAAGGTAAAAACAGTGTTTTCTCGTCGTCCATACTATCACTAATTGTTCAAAACGCAGACAGTATGCCACGAACTCGATGCGTGCCCACCGTGTCTTCGTGGCGTGTTCGCTACAAGCTCGTTGTGCACTCGCCTCGCTTTGAAATCGCTCACAACTCGCTGCGTGTGATACCAGTTTAACCTACTTCTCTTTTATCAGAAACTACAATTTTGAAAACAACTATTTGCAACTTGCTTTGAGCCTTTAACTTTTTTTTTACAATTTTCTATTTTGTCACCGGATACAACATTTCCCTTCGTGGCGTGATTTGCAGTGGCCTGGACAGTTCTCAATCGACTGCATACCCAAGTAGGCTGCAGGCACTATTTGCCGAAATGGGGGATAACTGACCCACCCAACACCCAGTGTGAGCTTCTGATTAGATCATGCCCCACTTGCTGGAGTGTCCTAAGTGCCCGTTCACCTGCACTTCGGATGACCTGAAGAATGCCACTGATGCCGCGATCAATGTGGCGTACAGGACTCAATCAAAAAAAAAAATGTATATAAGTAGTTTATCAGCCATCTCGTTACCAAGACACAAGCATTAGGTTGCTTAGCTTGGGACGATATGGCGTTGTGTGAAATGTCCAAGGATAAAAAAACAACGTAATAACATCGATGAAGATTACTATCAACATGAAGAGAAGAAGATCAGTTACAATTTCTACCACAATCTCACTATCTTAAACTATTCAGAGTCACATGGAGTGAGAGTCATAGTGGTGGCTCAGTGGTAACTGGCCCGGCTTACGTGTCAGTCGTGGGTTCGAACCCACGCAGGGGCTTAACTTTGTGTAAATAGTTTCATCACCACTGCTCTCAAAACGGTGAAGGAAAACATCGTGAGGAAACTCAGGCACACTCCCTTTCGAAGAGAGAAGTCCTGGCAGTGAGAACATTCATCATCATCATTCTCCTGCCCTTATCCCAATTTATTTGGGGTCGGTGCAACATGTCTCTTTCTTCCATACTTCTCTATCAGTCGTCATCTCGGTAGTTACTCCCTTCCTAGCCATATCATCTTTCACACAATCCAGCAGCAGTGAGAACATTGCTGATTATCAAAGTCACATAAATAAAGTACCAAATAACTATAGATTTATTTGAACACATCCTCATATTATATTCAGAAGCATTTCCTTTGAAAGTGGAATTCTTATTGTGATTTGAGTGCGTATTAACTATTCATTGGAGGACATGTTGGTGAGGAGTTCGAGAAGTACCTCATATTGTGCCTCTACATTATATTATAATATGTACCTACCTACGTAAGGGTTTGTAAGTCCTACTCGTGCAGAGATTGAATACACGAGTAAACAGAAATTTTGTGACAGAATTGTTCATTGAAATTCTGGTATAGCTATACTGAAACGGTATTGACCTCAGAAATGTTGACATGAGTTGAGTACAAAGGCGATGGTTCAACAGCTTTGTTATACAGTTTTACAGTTTGATACTAGTTGGTACGTATATAATAAACTACGATAACACGGCCCGCCCTTCCAAAATTCAAAACGTTTGAAAGTAATTACAAACCGCCAGGCAGACTCACAACGCATGTCGCTGCCGGCCTGCTACTGAAGATGAATACTTACAACTACATACAAATTGTTTCGTAAGGATTTGACTACAAACATTGAAACAGTAATTTGCGAGGGCCGCATGTTATAGTTGTTTATCTCAACCACATTACATAGAGCTAAGGCCCACAATGACCTTGAAATATTGGCGTAGTGTGTTGTAGAGGCAAGCGAAAAATTGTCAATTTCAAACTCAAAGTATTTATTTCAATTAAACAAATTATTGGCACTTTTGACTGTCTAAGAGTAGGTCAGTGAGTCAGAAAGGCGAAGTTAGTAGTCCATTCCAAAACGTAGATCCCTATGTAGCACAACGGGCAAGAAACTCAAAAGACACTCTTTTAGATCAAGATATAACACAATCCTGGGTACATTATTCTTATTACTTCAATATGTTAGAACAATGTATAACCAACATTTATTAGGCTTCCCTACATAATGTGTGTTTAATGCATGTTTTAAATGTCTTCTCATTTATTTGAAGAATATTGAGTGGAATTTTTATTACATTTAACACGTTTGAAATTGAACCCCGTTACACGCTTGTTGACATCTCACTCATAATAAAAGCTCGTTCAAAAAAAAAGTAAAAGAACACTGTTAATTTTACCCACAAAACCACCTGGTATTGTGAGTTGTATAATGAGTTATATTATGCTAGATATAGCATAATATAATATATAGTATTTACAGTAGATATACTATAAAAACTTAGATGAAATGAGCGTGAAATAAGCTTGAAGTGAGCTGTCAATACTGTCAATCCCAAGCATCAGGTGGAATCACCAGACAAAACCCTATCAACAGCAGTGCTATTCTGTAATTATTTCACTGTGAAAATTTAAGTGAAGTAATGTGTCAAAAGTGTCAATACCAGTAAGCATCAGTTGGAGTGACGGCTCACTTCATCGAAGTTTTCACGTTGAAATTTTAACAGAATTGACCGGAATTTTAAAAACATACCCATGTAGTTAGGCACTTAAAAAAAATTGTCTGGGTTTTAGTCAGTAAGAGTCTGACACTCCCTTCCGCTCCACCCAGAGCGAGCGGGAGAAGTCATTGGATGATTTCCCAGCCTTAAAAAAAAAGGGTGGTCAGGCAAATTTAGCACAGCCATATTTAAAAGCATTAAGTACTAAATCTACCCCTCAAATAAGCCAAACAAATAGCGATATAACTAAAACGAATTAATTTCCATAGTGATTTGAAATCGAAAGATTAATGAAGTGTTCAGGCTTTGTCGCTTGCGCAAGGTGTAGGCAGTAAATAAGATAAATGGATCATGGCCGGTTACGCTCATAGGTAGCCGAGAGACTGGGCTACAGCAGGCTTAGCTGTGACTAGTTTTGTTGAGCTACGGGTTTGTGGAGTCAGAATAACCGGACTTTTGCTCCCACGGAGAGGAGGCCAGTATCCCAGCAGTGGGAAGGTTATAGGCTGATTATAGTAATGTTGCTAATTGGTATTTATTTAGAAAAGTGTCTTGAATGTATGAATGATGAAATGTATGAATGTAGACATGGATTTATAAATCGTTTATTTTTATTTTAAAGCTTTAATAAGTACAGACGCCAGCACATCAAGCTATCCCTAACTGTCAAATTTTCTCAATTCAAAATGAACCTGATGTCTTTGCAATAAAGTTGAAATACTATCAAAGAAATTTGACAGATTGTGGTAACTTGATGTGCTGGCCTCTGTACATTGACATTCTATTAAAAAAAATATGTAAAAGCTCCGTTAACTAAAACTATGTATTTTGGCTATTTTTGTTTTGTTTTATTATATACCTTTTATAATATTTAAATGTTATAAGTGAGTTCTTCACGTAGAATATTGTTATAGCGGATTTATTTGTAAAAATCATAGTGAGAACTTAGGTGAAGTGCGCTGTCATTCCATTAGGTGAAATGACAGCTCACTTCACACTATCCCCAGCGAGTTTGAAGCTCACTTCACCTGAGTTTTCACAGTAATATTGGTACAGAATAGCACTACTGTAAATAGTCTTTCGACGGCAAGTCACGATGCCACTTCTCCAAGAAGGTTTCTTCTAAAGACCACATAACAGTCCATCATTTAATAACAATAATAAAACACCAAAGGCTTACTGCAAGCCTCTAAATTAAAGATAATTCAAGTTAAGCTCAACTCAACAGCCCTTATATTAATTAGCAGGAATATTTTGGGGGATATTATTTACGTAATAAAGCCTAATTTAGGGCCCCCTATATAAAATATGAGCAATTGAGGAGAATAAGTACTTAGCGTGGTCGTTTGTACTCACCTCATTCAGAGTTAGAAATGGGGGAAAAGTGCTATTTGGTGGAATGGTATAGGCACTCATAATTTTAATTGGTTATTTGTACTGTGTAGTGTATCTTTGCAAAATTTTCGGAAGTTGTTCGATCATCTAGATAGATACGACGTGTATTTTCAACTTCGAACAAGAGCTTCTGACATCCGTTACGACTGTCAAAGATGACTGACTGACAGCCGGTACCAACGGCTTAACGTGCTGTCCGAGGCACGGAGGAGTCTCGATATGTAAAGATGGTCACCCATCCATGGACCAACCCCGACAATCGTAGCTTAACCTAATGGATCGGTCCTTGCGGCTGTTATTACTTTAGCCACGTGCTATTAAAACGCAATAATCAGTCCTAATTCATAATTGAGACTTGAACGCCAGATTCGATAGATTTTATTTTGTGACTTCCTCATGGGTTTCCTTGGAGATACTTATGCGTTATCCCCAATATACATATTAGCTACAAGGTATAAGCAAATAAGCTACTTATACCAATCTTCTATATTTCGACATGAATGATGTAACCCAGTTTTTGTAACCATATTTTGATTCAAAAGAGTGTCCGTGGAGTTTCTTGCCCGTTCTTCTTCATAGGTACCTACTGCTTTGGAATGGGCAACTAGCTTCGTCTTTCTGACTAACCGACCCCTTGACCATTCAATAATGCTTGTAATTGGTTTATTTGAAATAAATGCTCTGAGTTTGAGTTTGTTTTTATAACTGCGTTATGGTTGCCGCAAATAAACGTGTTTCCTTCCTATTTTTTCTTGTATCCAAGCAAATCCCAGCAGGGACACCTTGTCCAAAATAAGATCAAACAACAATCTCCTCAAATTCCAATAAAACAATTAGTTACACTCGAAATTTTTACGCAACCCCCACCTAATTCAAGCTCTTCAGAGAGCGTTCAGCCGTGATTCGATCACGCAAAAAGTCAGCATACACATTATTTAAACACAATGGTCGTTCGTTAGGCTGGCCTCAAGAGTTCGATGCAAGATTTAATTAAATCGCCCCCTCCCGGGACCTCTCCCCCCCCTGCGACTCACCCCCGGCCGCGTCGTCGGCAATTTCCTCGGGGGTTGATTTATTGTCGCCTCTGGCCGGTGGTGGAGGTGCTGCCTCGCAGGCCTACGGTAAAGGATTGGGCGATACATCTATGTTGCTTGAATCTGTTCTGTAAACATATAGATTAGCTGTGTGATATACGATTTGTCTTTGGTGCCTGGTTGCCGTGTGAGCAAGGACTGCATGACAACAAAATTTTGGGCAATCCTTGGTTCTTTCTTTCTTAGAACTTGATAAACCAAAAGTCTCGAGTTTGTACTACCATTTTGAAGGAAACTGGAGAGCCAGTGATGGTCTACTTATGGCATGTTTTTTTAATTATATCTTTATACAACCAGTTAATAACGTTAATGATTTATTTATTTAACTTTAATTAAAAGGTATATTCAACTGCTTAATTGTCGTACAGCAAAATATATAGCAAAACTGTTTTTTATGGGCCTTCGTTGCCTGAAAAAAAGGACAAAAAAAATGAAAATACGTATTTAAAATAAAAATACAGACTACCGACAATTTTAACCCGCTACACGCCAAAATATTCCACCAAATCCTTTTCCCTCCCAAATGGCGGAAAGCATCCCACCTTTTCAATAAGTAAGTTCAAAAACTTGCTGCAAGTACATCGTGTTAAGTGTATTCCTATGTCCGGTAGGGTCGGGTTACTTTTTCTTGCAGTATATTAAGGCGGGATCAGACGGGCGCGTATGATTTATGCCGCTCGGTGACGCGCGGCCCCAGGGTTGCCATTTGTTATATTTACCGTACGAGACGTTTGCCAAGACGGGGCTGTGGGGACCGTAGTTTGTTTTTATTAATTGGGGTGATTAAGGATAAGAACTCTGTGGTTCGGCTTGTTATGGCAATCTTTGGTGAGTTATTCTTGTTTGTTAGTGCTTCCGTTTAAATCTGACACTTTAGGTACTTACACAGTGATTTCTTCGAAAAAAAAATAGCTTACCTACTGTACGTAGCTACCTTATAAACACGTGTTTAAATGCGATTGGTTTGTGTAGAATAAATATTTTTTCTTTCTTCTTTTAGACTGGAAACCGATGCCAACATAGTTGGAAAAAGGTTAGGCAAATTGATTGATTGATTTTGATTGAGCTTACTATTGTTATAAGCACCTAAATCTAGATACCATTTGACTAAAATTGTGAAAACAATCAAGCATATCGATGATTAATAACATCTATGTTAGACAGCAGACCTAAAAATATCGAACACATTTAAGTTACAAACCACTTAGAAACCGTGCCGGACAGAAAATTGTTGATTATTCAAGTGTAATTTTACCACCCCTAGACGGTGGTATGGCGCGCGATACGTCACTCGGACACCGGCTGACAGTTCACGCGATACACATCAATGTGAACACGCCTTATCTTCGCAATTTATCCACTACAACTTGGCGGTATCTGCTACATACGTCTTCATTCATTATGAGAAACTTGCATTAGTAGACATGTTGTTAGCTGTCTTTTGGTAAATTCTGTTGTCACGACAAAATTTTCTTCCTCTATTTTTCCTGAACCTTACAAGTTTTCTATATAGATAGGTACAGACGCCAGCACATCAAGCTATCCCTAACTGTCAAATTTGCTCAATTAAAAATTAACCTTATGTCTTTGCAATAAAGTTGAAATACTATCAAAGGAATTTAACAGATTGTGGTAACTTGATGTGCTGGCCTCTGTACATATTATATTTATAAAATAAATTATTTCGAATATCATAATACCTATAAATTAGCAAACCGACTTGATAAAAGACCTCCAATGAGGGTATGAAATCCTGTCGGCTACAGTCTTCAAAATTTTGTTGCGGCTGCCACGCATTCTGCCTATACCGTCTTCATACGAATGATGGCATGAAAGCAGTCTGTCTGTCCAGCCGTCTGTCCAGTTCTATTACTTGAACCAAATGTAGAACATAATTAACCTGCGGTGTAATTTTGTAAAAATCTCTCCGTGAAATCTTAGGTGAAAATAATGAGCTTAAAGTGAGCTGTAATTCCACCTAACGCTAGGGATTGACACTATTGACAGTTCATTTCACCTAAGTTTTCACGGTCAGATTTTCACAGAATAGACCGGCTGTAGGTAATCTTATTCTGAGACCTTCATTACATGGGCTCTACATTAATACAATACATGTATTTCCATCGACTCGCAACGAAGAAGCTCTTAATATTCTACGATACAGTAAGTATCTAATTGGGTGTATACATAATATCATAACAGAGAAACCGACTCAAAAACAACAGAAGAAAAGAAAATAGCAAAAAAAATATTGTACTTTCTTTTAAAAACAAACGAACAAACGAGAAGTTATTTATGAAGAGAACATGAAGATGTCCTAATCACATCTCCGTCAACCCCTCGTCTCATCAAAGCATCCAAGTTTCACTCAAAAAGACGTTTTGTAGAACTTCGCTTATTAAGTCAAACAAACTCGCAAACTCGCCTACTTTTCATATCAGCCTTACTAATTAATCAGCTATCCGGAATACAACAACAAAGTATTAAATTACAACTCCGAAATGTTCTAATAACGTTAATTAAAAGAAAACTTTTGGGACCTCAACGAGTTTTGGGGATTGATTTTGGATCTCATTGTTGGCGTTAGAAACTAGTAACTATAGAACCATGATTATAATTAACTACTTAGCAGTCATAGGCTAGTGATGTAACCGCCGGACTGCCCAGTCATAGGGCTCGACTTTGAACCTGAGGCACGCACCTCTGACTTTTCGGAATCATGTGCGTGTTGTATAATTGTGCGTATTGTAAAAGTTTTCCTTCAGCGAATTTTAAGCATCACTTGCTAAGGAAAACATCGTGAGGAAGCCGCCGATTTTTACAGAATCGATCGACAGTACTGTATACCTTCAATAAAAGCAAATAAATTATTTATATTTCTATTTCACAGTTCACTGTTTATTTATCACTACTACAAATAGGAAAGGTGGTAAGTTACTAAACTTAAAATGGTTTTTGATACCTATGTGAATAAATACTTCTGAAACGTACCTACATGGACCTATTACCAAATCCATATTTGAAACTCTAGCACCTCTCTAGAAAGCAATCAGTGTACGACGGCCTAGAAATATACTCGGCCATACAGAGCCCAGTAGGGGTGACTACCACGCAATATATCATACAGTCCCCATAACTCATACGCACAAGAGTGTTTATCATTTCTTTGTCCACCCCAGAGATTTATTGAGCCGATGTGTGACGACCCTGAACCCTTGGACCTTAGGGACAGCCCTACGACGATAATTCAACTAAAATGTTATTTATTTGCTTTATATCTGATAAGATAACTTTGATGGGTTGACACGTTTCAGGCATTCTAATTTGTGAGAAAAGGTAAAAAAATGCCTTGTTCTTTTGGAAAGTAAGACTTTTTCTTTTCGTGTAGTTAGTGACCAACCTAGTCTCAGAGTTTGATGATGTTCATGGGCCTCTGACTTAGCATATTGAGTGTCTGTGTGAATTTTTAATACAAAAAATAAATAGAATTAGCATCGTCATACAAAATGGCAATGCTGCCAGCGAGCGTTTTGGGCACTTTTCTTGTTTACAGCGATGCGGAGGAATATTTTGATTATTATTTTCACTCTTGTTTTATAATAATAACATTTTGCATTTACATATTCTTATTTTGAGCCGGTTCGCTTTTATATTATTAGGTATGTAAATAATTACAACTTAAAATAATTTACTCCGTAAGTTATTATTAGTATAGAGAGGTAAAAAAAAACATAACTCTCCTTCTGATGCAGTCGGGTAATCGTGTAAAATAGCTATACATACTTTGTCATCTTAACAGAAGGTTTAATTCCGGGTACCAAAATCTTGTCGCAATGTCATCTCAGTGACTTTCACTGTCAAATATTTAGGTAAGGAGGTATTTTTGACAGATTGAATTTGAATTCAGAATGCGTTCGCGAAAAACAAAATCGAGTTCCGAAATTAATGTAAAATAATATTGAATCTGAATTTCGAATGCGATTGCAAAAAAACAAAACAAAAGATGTCCCAAATTAAAGTTATTTTTCACTTTATAGTGTTTTTTGGAAGTCGGTTGTTTTTATAAAAAATAAAAAGAACCGACACACAACAGTTCTCTATTACTTTTCCTATTTTTATCCGTGGGAACCTGTTTTTGGCTCTGTGTTGCATGTTACCACTGTTATCCATTTGTTATAGCTGTTGGTTCTCCTTTAATAAATAAATAAATAAAAAAAATTATGAGATTTGTCCCTCTAAACAGCAAATGAAAACAAAGACGTATCTAAGAAAATCTAAATACTGTAAGAATCTCTCCTACATAGCTATGGCTGCATCGCTGGCTCGATTGCTATTAAAGGATTAACGTTGTACAAAGCGATGGCATTTCGTTCGCCTTGCCCCTTGTCCGGTCACCCCTTAGTTTCACCCCTTTACCCCTCACACCCCTTGCCCTTCTGCTAAGACCCTCAAGACCTTCGCACATTTGCATAGCTTTGGAGCTTAGGTTTTTTGCTTCCACTAAGTTCTTAAAGGATAAAAAAGGAAGCGAAAGATTTTCTCTCGATATATTTTTTTTATCTTTATCGGACCGTGTGTTAGCTGAGGAAAAGTTAAGGGGTATGTTGGTGTAATGTTACTTTAATGAAAATCTTACACCTACAGTATTTTTTACTAAAATAAAATTTCGCAGGACGTTGTTTTGTTATATCTAATCTAAGTAGGCACAAAATGCCGTCATCTCTATAGACAAAAATACTTCTGTCTTTTGGATTGACCCAAAAGTTTAAACAAAAAAAATGTGGCAACACTTGAGCAGCAGTCTTTTACTTACTTATACTCTACTCGTTATAACATTAGGCAAATAACGGTTAATCACCCTTTCGTCATTTCTATATAGACGTATATTAAACTCCGTTATTTCACGTTACATACGAAGCAATGTTATCTATTAACCATTTACATTAAAAAAAAACAACAGTAAAGTGCAGTTATGTCAACAATATTACACAATAACTGTCGTTATTTAGCCGTTATTTTTCTAATGTTATAATAAACGGAGTATAGTATTTGAGTAGTTTAACCTTTTACAGGACTCACTTAGTTCCAACTCTTTCTTCTTTTTCAGTTGTATCTACCAGTATAAGTAGTTCAGTAAATATTTTAGTATTAAATCAGCCAATAATGTTCTCACTGCTGGGACACAGGTATCCCAGTGAGAGGATGTGGTCCGTAATCCAGTACGCGGGCCCAATCCGGGTTGGTAGATGTCACATGCCTTCGATTTTTTGTGTCTAGGACGTTCAGATTTCCTCACGATCTTTTCCTTCACCGTTTTGCGAGAAGTGGTGATAAAACATTTGCACAAAGTAAAGCGCCTATCAGGTTCGAATAGGTTCGAACCTGTTAAGCGCTTTACTTTGTACAGTGTATTTATTATTACTTTGTAACCTATAACTCGTAAGTCATGGCCGTTACCACTAAGCCACCACTGCTACTAATATTTTAGTAATTCTTACAAATTAGGGGTCTTCTGTGTGTGTTACTTTACTGGTTGTACACTTCTTCTTAGCGTGTCGACAATCTAAATGGATTCTGCCCAGAATTCGGCTACGTGTTTGGCGCCATCACTAGCGTCCATCAGTTCCTGTAACGTGCAGGAAAGGACACGCAGGACACGATATTAAGAGTCCCATCGTTTGTGGAACAGCACCACATTTACACTCCAAGTCGAAGTTGTATGTGAATTTCCACCTGAGACGGTTTTCCTTCGGCCAACCTGGGCCCGGAGTCTGTTTAAAGACTTCCAGATTAGCCAAGGCAAGTCACGCCCAGGTGGGAGACCTTCAGCAGACTTCTTCTTCTTTTCGTGTGGTTAGTGACTAACCTGGTGTCAGAGTTTTTAAGCTGCCCATGGGCCTCTGACTTAGCATCACATGCTGTTGAGAAATATCTCTCAGGCATGCTGGTTTCCTCACAACGTTTTCCCTCACCGATTTTTAAGGAAATGACAATTATACAATCAGCGTCATTTCAGTGAAGGAACATTTTAAGCGAGCGAATAATCACAGTATCTAAAACAGTGTCCAAATCTCATCACCTGATTGCTAATTAAAACGCCGGTACATCTGTCTGTAGGTACTTCTACTACTTATGCCCTACACGTCGTGCCCGGGTGAGCTCTTAAGCCTGCTTTTGCTTTTAATCATTAATTCAGACCAGCTGAACACACTGCCCGTCTGCATATTCATATGAAGGACTAACGTGTCTATAATATTCAGCCAAATACAGTGACTCGTAAAATATTCATGTCGTTTTACAAAATGTTTTGAGGAAAGTTTTATGCGAAAGTATGCAGATTACAGTATAAACCTGCTGGCTTCGAAACAGCAGGTTCATGAGAACTAGTTCGTTATATTAAAACTAGGATTATTAATTTAGAAAATGTTGTTGGGTAAAATATTTTGTATTACAGTTTAATGTGTTGTTGTATGTGTACATTTTTTTAATTTATTTTATTAGTTTTCCAATAAACTCGAGAAGCTCGTGGCTAAGTACTAACGACCGCACAGGCCGATCCATCAGGTTAAGCTACGCTTGCCGGGGTTGGCCGTGGATGGGTGACCTTCTTTACATAACGAGATTCCTCCGTACCTCCGTTATTTTTGCTAATATGCGTAATACATAACATTAACGCTCGGCCATTTTAAACCATTAGGCATGCAAACATAGACGGTGGACCTCCAGGAGTTGGGGATCACCGGGGGCCTCCGGCATAGGGTGACTGCCACCGGCGCCCGCATGCTGGAGATCCCCGGTGCGTCAAGTGGCCCCACCGCTGACGCCCTAGCCGAGAAGCTAAGGGCGTCCCTTAACGCGAAAGAGGCTCGGGTCTCCAGGCCCGTGAAATGCGCAGACATGCGCATCGTGGGCCTGGATGACTCCGTAACGGAGGGAGAGGTGGTGGCCGCCGTCGTCAGGACGGGAGGGTGTCTGGCCGATCAAGTAAAGGCAGGCACCATACGCCCTGACTTCACGGGCATGCGAACCATAACGGTAAGCTGCCCCGTGACGGCGGCCAGCAAAATAGTCGAGGGCCGAAGACTTCTGGTTGGCTGGGTGAGCGCGCAGGTCAAACTGCTGGAGCCCAGACCTCTGAGGTGCTACCGTTGCCACGTCGGGCACCACGTCGGTGTCCAATGCACCTCGGAGGTGGACCGCAGCACTCTGTGCTACCGCTGCGGTCAGCCCGGACACACGGCCGGCTCGTGTAACGCCGCGCCGCACTGCGACGCATGTGCGGCTGCTGGCAAGCCGGCCGATCACCGGGCGGGGAGCAAGTCCTGCGCCCCACCTGCTGCAACCAAGGCTCAAGGCCAAGAATACCACCCCAGGACCCGACGGCTTGCCGGGTAAAGCCTGGGTCCTGGCCTCAGGGGCTCTCGGGCCCCGACTGGAGGCGCTCTTAAGCGCATGCATGGAGAGAGGCCAGTTTCCGCTCCGTTGGAAGACGGGGAAGCTGGTCCGCATACAGAAGCCAGGGCGCCCTGCGGACTCTCCGTCCGCATTCCGGCCCATAGTGCTGCTCGACGAGGTCGGCAAACTCTTCGAGAGAATTATTGCGGGCCGCCTCGTCGGGCACCTTGGAAGGACGGGGCCGGACCTTGCGGACTGCCAGTTTGGCTTCCGCAAGGGGCGCTCAACGGTGGACGCCATCATGCGCGTTAGAGCCCTCACGACGGGGGACGCGGTGTCCCAGGGTAGGGTCGTCGTGGCGGTGTCACTCGACATCGCCAACGCCTTCAACACCCTGCCCTGGAGTTGCATTAGGGAAGCACTCCGGTATCACCGGGTGCCGACCTACCTCCGTCGAATAGTCGGGGCGTACTTGACGGACAGAGCCGTCATCTACCCCGGTCGCGATGGGGAATGGAAACGGCGGGAGATGTCGTGCGGTGTCCCGCAGGGATCGGTTCTGGGGCCGTTCCTGTGGGACATCGGCTACGACTGGGTGCTGCGGGCCGACCTCCCTGACGGCGTCAGCGTAGTTTGCTACGCTGACGACACGCTGGTCCTGGCGCAGGGGAGGTCGCATCAGGCGGCGGCCGACGCGATGACACGCGGGGTTGCGACAGTCGTTGAGAGGATCCGGCAGTTGGGTCTCGAGGTGGCATTGCACTAATCCGAGGCCATGTCCTTTCATGGGCCTCGGAATAGGCCACCATCGGGATCCCAACTTACGGTAGGAGGGGTTCACATCGGCGTCGAGTCCACGATGAAATACCTGGGTCTGGTCATCGACAGCCGATGGAATTTCGTGGAGCATTTCCGACGTTTGGCCCCCAAGCTGGAACGGACTGGGGCCGCCTTCAAGCGGCTCTTGCCCAATCTGAGGGGGCCAAACGCCTCCTGCCGGAGGCTTTACGCGGGAGTCGTGCGGTCCATGGCCCTATACGGGGCCCCGGTGTGGGCGCGTTCATTGCGGCGACGAGCCGCTCACTATCTGAACGCGCCCCAAAAGGTGGTAGCCATTCGGCTAATCCGGGGGTACCGCACGATCCTGGGCAAGGCGGCAAGCCTCCTTGCCGGACTGCCGCCGTGGGACCGGAGGCGATAGTCCTCGCGCGCCTGTTCGAGTGGCGCGCGGAGGTACTAAGCCGGGGAGAAACTACGTTTCCGCAGCAAATTGCGGCGGAGTGGACGGACCTCCGGCGCGATCTCATGGCGGCCTGGAATCAGCGACTGTCGCAACCCAGCGCAGGGCACGCCACGATAGTGGCGGTAAGGCCCCTCTTTGAGGAGTGGCTAGAGAGGCGTCACGGCGCCCTCCCTACCGCCTGACGCAGGTCCTCACCGGACATGGATGTTTCGGGAGGTTCCTGCACATCATCAGGCGGGAGGAAACGCCCGGGTGTCACCACTGCGTGGATCGCCCAGAGGACACGGTAGAGCACACGGTGCAAACCTGCCCCGCTTGGGCGGAGCACCGCCGTATCCTCGTAGAGGCGATCGGCGGCGGCGACCTCTCGCGCCCGGCCTTGGTGCAAGCCATGGTCCGGGGCGAGAGGGAGTGGGAGGCAGTCACCTCCTTCTGCGAAAAAGTCATTCTCGCGAAGGAGGTGGCGGGATGGGAGAGAGAAAGGTCCTCCCGTCCCAGCCGCCGCAGGAGACGCCCCGGGCGTCGGGAGCCACGTGACGACTCCCGGCCACCGTAGGCGTGGGCCTGCGGACGGTGAGTAATGGGTGACTCACCGTCCGATCAGCACCAGACCCGTGCCGTACGGCGCGTATATGTTCCACGCGCGCCTCAAAGAGATGTCAGCATATGAAGGGGCCCCTCAGGGCCAAGCCTGCCGGGTAAGCGGGATTGTCCGAAAGGGTTACCGCTACCCCGGAACATAAAGGGCTACGGAAGGAACATGGATGGGTTTTAGTCAGTAAGAGTCTGACACTCCCTTCCGCTCCACCCAGAGCGGGAGCAGTCATTGGATGACTCCCCAGCATTAAAAAAAAAAAAAAAAAGGCATGCAAACATTTATATTACCACTATTATTTATATTATAATTAATTAACATCATTATACAGTACATTCACTCATTAAATTATCAGTTTAATCTATAATAGTTGCTTTCAATATAATTGAACTATTATTGACTAAGCTAAGAATGCATTAAATAAATGATTATTTAAAGCATTCTCAGATAAAAACTCAGTCACACTGTAGTACGCTTGTTCTTACGAACACATATTGGCAGGTTACACTAAAAATATCGGATGTTTTTTTTCTCCCCCGTACATATAAAATTTTGTCACGTGACTAATTTTTGTGTGGGGTATAAAAAATCCATCAGAATTTTTAAGTTTAACCTGCCATATTGTTCCTATAACTACGCCGAACAAAGCGTTTTCGGAACACACACAAGTTCTGTTACATTAAACTTTATTTTTCTACATTTAACCAAAAATAAAATGTATTTAATGCAACTACATTAATATAATGTTAATCTAATCATATTTACATGTTAAATATTCATAATAATATGTACAAAAATAATATGTATAATAATAAAAGAGCATCAAAAAAGAAAATGAATAAACTATTTGTATTAAATACTTAATTAAATTACTATTTAACTAAGAATACAAATAAAAACAAAAGAACATTTAGGCGTCGTCGAAGTATATCATCCGGAAACGTGCCCAGAAGATAGGCAGCATTGCCATGTTGAACGACAATGTGAACGAGCGAGCCAACTCTCTGGTTTTCATAGTATCTACATACCCTTTAATTTCTAGGATAAATTGACGACTCAACCCAGTTAACATAAGCGGGATTGTCCGAAAGGGTTACCGCTACCCCGGAACATAAAGGGCTACGGAAGGAACATGGATGGGTTTTAGTCAGTAAGAGTCTGACAATCCCTTCCGCTCCACCCAGAGCGGGAGCAGTCATTGGATGATTTCCCAGCCTTAAAAAAAAATTAAAAAAATTAAAAAAAAAACCCAGTTAACATTCCATTGGAAGGAGCTTAGATTAGGGGAGGAGATGGAGTGGCAAAAGATCCATAGTTGGCTCTTTCTAAGGCATAAAAAATTGAGCTGCTTTGTTTATGTAAATCCAAAAACGAAGATTATCTGTATTCAAATTATAAAGAGGAAAGATTTGATTGTTTGTTTTTTTTTTTTGCATTGAATAGGCTCCGAAAGTACTGAACCAATTCGAAAAATTCTTACACTGTGGAAAGCTACACTATCCCCGGGTGACATAGACTGCATTATATTTCAAAAAACATTGCGATCCTTACTAAAACTCCAATAATGTAACAATTTCCGACATCCACACGGCTAGTATACACAAAAACAAGACCACTCTACCTACATCCCTTTCACCTTCGAACAATGAAGTGCCAGGGCCAAACACCGTCACATTCCAGCAGCTCAGCAGGTGCATACTCAACATAGCCGTACAACGGCACGGCATGCGCGGCATCCCGAATTCTGACGCCGACCAGCAATATTATTGGCACATTCCGATCTCCGCACAAATTAATGTGACGAGAATTTAAAATAACCAGGCTTATTAAAGTTATGTGAAAACAAAAGAAGCCGTTGTTCTGAACTTAAATTTAAAAGAACCAGGCTTATTATTAAAGTGGTGTGAAAACAAAAGAAGCCGTTGTTCTGAACTTAAATTTAAAAGAACCAGGCTTATTATTAAAGTGGTGTGAAAACAAAAGAAGCCGTTGTTCTGAACTTAAATTTAAAAGAACCAGGCTTATTATTAAAGTGGTGTGAAAACAAAAGAAGCTGTTGTTCTGAACTTAAAACTTAAAAATGAAACACAATTTTATCACGCGCGAAAAATTATAAAATACTAGTGTATACTCGTGACTTCATCCGCGGGGAGTTCGGTTATATCGGAATAAAAAGAAATGATTTAGGTATCAATTCGAGTTAAATAAGACCCCTTTTTTTTTTAAGGCTGGGAAATCATCCAATGACTGCTCCCGCTCTGTGTGGAGCGGAAGGGAGTGTCAGACTCTTACTGACTAAAACCCATCCATGTTCCTTCCGTAGCCCTTTATGTTCCGGGGTAGCGGTAACCCTTTCGGACAATCCCGCTTACCCGGCAGGCTTGGCCCTGAGGGGCCCCTTCATATGCTGACATCTCTTTGAGGCGCGCGTGGAACATATACGCGCCGTACGGTACGGGTCTGGTGCTGATCGGACGGTGAGTCACCCATTACTCACCGTCCGCAGGCCCGCGCCTACGGTGGCCGGGAGTCGTCACGTGGCTCCCGACGCCCGGGGCGTCTCCTGCGGCGGCTGGGACGGGAGGACCTTTCTCTCTCCCATCCCGCCACCTCCTTCGCGAGCATAACTTTTTCGCAGAAGGAGGTGACTGCCTCCCACTCCCTCTCGCCCCGGACCATAGCATGCACCAGAGCCGGGCGCGAGAGGTCGCCACCGCCGATCGCCTCTACGAGGACACGGCGGTGCTCCGCCCAAGCGGGGCAGGTTTGCACCGTGTGCTCTACCGTGTCCTCTGGGCGATCCTCGCAGTGGTGACACCCGGGCGTTTCCTCCCGCCTGATGATGTGCAGGAACCTCCCGAAACATCCATGTCCGGTGAGGACCTGCGTCAGGCGGAAGGTGAGGGCGCCGTGACGCCTCTCTAGCCACTCCTCAAAGAGGGGCCTTACCGCCACTATCGTGGCGTGCCCTAAATAAGACCCCTTAAGGGTAGAGTTTTGAAAAACCCTGATACACGTTATTCTTTACTAATGGTATTAGATATAAATACTGAGTTTTGAATTAATCGGACCGCGGGGTAAAATTCTTCCATACAAACCTTGCCAAACGGGGGTTGGGGACAACCCGCGTTTAGGGAGTTGTATAGAAAAACAAAAAATGCCAAACTTTATAATTTACCTAGATACATATTTGTGCTAAGTTTAAAGTTTATTAACTCAAGGAATAATATTTTTAATACAAACTTTCATCCGTATTTTACTCCCTTAAGGGTGAAATTTCTAAAAATTATACTACATTATATAAGGCATCTATGTGCAAAATTTCAAGTTTCTGGGTCCAGCGGTTTGGGCTGTGCGTTGATATATCACCCAGTCAGTCAGTCAGTCAGTTTACCATTTTATATATAGTATAGATGACTTGAAGAAGTGACAGGCCGCATTGGTACTTTTATCGTTTGTGTCCGACACGGCTTTATCAGTGGAACACATTTATTTTAAATAGTGTTGCCCAAAATCGGTCTTGGTCTTGCAGTCTTGGTCTTGTTCTTGCATTTCCGCAAGACCAAGACCAAGACCAAGACCGCCTTATTGTAGCAAGACCAAGACCAAGACTAAACCCTGCAAGACTTGAGCAAGACAAGACTTAAGCCTGCAAGACTCTTGCGTCTTGCAGTTAAGACAATTTGAAATTTGGGCGTTATTAAGTAGGTACCTCTTTGGTTTTAATCCCGATTTTGATAGACGTTCCCCAGTATCAAAACCGTATCGTCATAACACTAAACTAAGGGCTGCAGTTGTATCTGCAGTTGGCAACGTGCCGCTCGTCTGAAAGAACCCTAAAAGGTATTGTATTGATTAGGTAGGTACTTATTATATTTCAACTATTTATTAAGTAGGTAGCGTGTTAATACTCACAAATCTGTTCCCATCATCCCATGTGATTAAATGTACCTAGAAAAACTTGCTAGCAAAGTTCATACCTTGTAGGTATCTACCTATAATAATATATATTATGCTTGTTTATGTCTAATGTGCAGATGTAACGTTAGTAGGTTGGTATGTGCTTAAAATTATAGCCAACAAAATTATATAAACATTATGTAGGTACCTACTTATGTTTCAAAGTTTATATTATTATATTATTCTTATTCAGCAAAATTTAAAACTAACAGCGAGTCGAGTAGGTCTAGTAACAGTTTCTACGGCAGCCAATGTTATGGTACAGACGCCAGCACATCAAGCTACTACAATCTGTCAAATTTCTTTAACAGATTTTGAACTTTATCGCTAAAGAATTAAGGTCAAGGTTGATTGGGATAATGTGACGTTCCGCGAATAAACTGTTGGTCGGTCGATGTATTATATACCTACTTATTTGATAATTTACCGACAAAGACGCCGCGGTTTGCAACAAGTGTATCACAGCATTTGACACTGTTTGAGCGCCGCATTCGCCGACAAAGAGTACGGACAGAGGCACACAAAATTGTTACCTATTTTGGTAGGGTTGGTACAGGAGGATAAAATTAAATGACCTTGAAGATGTCTCAGCAGTAGGTAGGTATAAATTGAATGCTTTGAGTTTCTTGTATAAATACATTCTCACACTGGCACGAATTCGAACACTACAGCGTTTAAAGCTGTCGGGCGAGATGATAATTAATAACTAAGTAGGTATCGCATCTATTGAATTGCAAATATTTTGATTTCGAAATAATCATTGTTAATATCGGTAAATGATAGATAGTGAGTGGTACTAAAATGTGAGCAGCAGGATTAAAAATTGTATAATTATGTCATGTCAGGGCTTTCCATAATTTTATTTTAAAAAAAGCTCTCAAGTAAGATTTAGAGTTTACCATTCAATTACACACAACAAATTATTGAAAAATAAAAATTATGAAAAATATATTTAGACTGATTACTTAGGAAATTAGTAGAATACAGAATACGTTACAGGAACTGATGGACGCTAGTGATGGCGCTAAACACGTAGCTGAATTCTGGGCCGAGGAGATATAGATTGCCATCGACACGCTAAGAAGAAGTAGAATAAATTTTCTATCGTGGATACCTAGTTATTAAAAAGTTGATAAACGTTGTGTTTACTTAATTTTATTTTTCTGTACTAATGCCAACATTGACAACCCTACCAAAATAGGTAAATATTTAGTCCGTTCCTAGACTTTGTGTCGCCGCCGCCGCTTTCATATCAAAGGTCGCCGCCACTGCCCATGTTCAACGATGACAGACTACGTAGGTATAGCAAAGCGCGCCAGACACGAGTACGACAAATTGCCTAAAAAATGTACCTACGCACACTGTAATGAAATCTGCAAATCTCAACACGACACGCACTTCCTTATTTTGGCCGCATAGGTAGGCTTTGCCTGTAGTCTTCTATTATTGGTTGATTAACATTGTACATTAGTGAATGCTCCAGGATAGCCCGCGAAATTCAAATTTTCTTATTTTTTTTGCAATTTGCAAGCCAGTGCTAGATTGTTTGTTGATTACAATATTATTCGCGCTGTAAGACGTATGTAGTTACAGAATTATAATCATCAAAATCATCAATACAACTCTCCAAGTTCATAAAGGTCGAGGAAAAATTAAAAAAAAAAAGACTTTTTCAAAGTCAAACTCATTCTAAACTAACGTGTTCAATAAATAGCAATAGGCTAATAGGTATTTGCAAGACTTGCAAGACTTGCGAGACTCTTGCTGCAAGACCAAGACCAAGACCAAGACTGATAGCGCAATACCAAGACCAAGACCAAGACCAGGTGTATTGACGCAAGACCAAGACCAAGACTGGCCTAAGTCTCGTCTTGGTCTTGCATTTGGGCAACACTAATTTTAAACCATAACGTAAACGTATACCATCTCACATCCTCATTATATCGACCACAGAGTATCACAAAAGCATTAGCAACTTACAAATGCATGTCCATCCACTTAAAACTCAGCTTATTCTTCAACTTGCATATTGTTGTGCTCTTGCACCTTATCACAACGACACAAGGGTTAAGTTCGTCTGCTGACAAGTTTTGTAAGTTAAATCTCAGCCAGTGTATTCTTCAGAAAAGCTCACGCTTTGCAGTTGTCTTGCACCTTATTATGAAGGGTTTAGGTTGATTTTTGGGTGAATGAACTTTACGATGGTAAGTGAGGCGATATTGGCGTGATCAGTAAGTTGACACGAAGGTTTCGACTAACTTCGCCGACGTCTGCCCGTCTGCCTTGCTCCGAAGATATCCTAAGTTTCACGTATCAGTCCGGTTATTTGTAAATTGTATCTGTATTGTATAAATGTTGAATATGTCGATACATGGTGTTGTTCACTTTATTAGAAACTAGCTTCTGTCCGCGACTTCGTCTGCGGAAAATTGCGATATACTGTAACTGTTTAGGCAGCGCATGCAAATAATTCTGTTTTCGGAGGTATTTCTTTCCGATTTGCTAGACGAAAATTGCGATAGCTCGGCTAATATGTATAATTTAAATATAATGTATAGCCTATAGCCTAGCCTATAGCACTCAGGAATAATGTAGCTTTCTATAAGTGAAAAAATTTTTGAAATTGGATCATTAGTTCCGGAGATTACCCCCTACATACAAACTTACAAATTTTACCTCTTTATAATATTAGTATAGATTGGATCATTAGTTCCGGAGATTACCCCCTACATACAAACTTACAAATTTTACCTCTTTATAATATTAGTATAGATGATCTTCTATGCTGCAGTACATTATTTTTCTTATCTAAAGTATAAAAATGGCGGTTTGACATATTTTATATGCAACAGCTCTCGAACTGCCATTGTACCTCCGAAAAAATTTATCAGATGGTTGAAAATTAGACCTTTTTTTTGAGTGTGGACATCATCAAATGAAGGGGTCATTTCGCTCGCTCTGGGTGGAGCGGAAGGAAATGTCAGACTCTTACTTACTAAAACCCTCCTTGTTCCTTCTTTAGCGCTATATGTCCCAGAGCAACGGTAACTCTTTCGGACGATCCCGCTGCCCCGCAGATTAGACCCAAGAACTGATTTTTCAATTGTCAGATTGACACGAAAATATGTCAAACCACTATTTTTATTTTTCAGATAAAAGTTATCGGGCGATTGAAAAATCGTCCCTTATAGTGCAGTTACAGCACATGACAGCAACAGTTACTACACTCCGACCGATGAGAGAATGCCGTCCTGACACCTATCAATTGGACACGAGTAGGTACAGTTAAATACATATTTCATAAATATCCCACAGTGCGCGCGTTCTACATTCTCGCACGCACCCCACTACTACAGCCACTAGCATGAATTTACTATCGCGCCTCAAACCAAGGGGTAACTGTCAATAAATATGTAACACATGCTGTTTAGTATATGTGTATAGATAGGTAGGTCCGTAGATATGATGACGGGTTCATAGATCAAGTACATAGGTTTGATACGGAGACCTGTATATAGGGCTGTTTTTGAAATCGAACCTTTGGGTTTCTAATTCAGGATAAGCGGGATTGTCCGAAAGGGTTACCGCTACCCTGGAACATAAAGGACTAAGGAAGAAACATGGATGGGTTTCAGTCAGTAAGAGTCTGGCACTTCCTTCCGTTGCACCCAGAGTGAGCGGGGGTCATTTGATGATTTCCCACCCTCAAAAAAAGGTGTCCTAGAATCAATTGATTATTTGATTCGGACCGCATATTACTTTGTTCAGAATTTCTATTACCTAAAAAGTTTTGTGATAGTTAAGTGCCAAAATCGAGCACGTTAAGCCGTTGGTCCCGGCTGTCATTCGGGGACCTTTGACAGCCGTTACGGGTTGTCAGAAGCCCGAAAGTTTGACTACCAGTCCCACCTCAAAGGGGTATCGCGCCTAGTAACTTTGTGCATCCCGTTAAACTGGAAGCCGACCCCAACATAGTTGAGAAAAGGCTAGACAAATGATGATGATGATCAATCGATCATCATGCCTGCCTGGGATTTGTGCGAAGTAATCACTTCGCACAAATCCCAGGCATAGTGTTGTTGGGGTTTTTATCTGTTTTTATTTGTTTTTTTCAATTTCTCATAGCAGCCTTTTTTTTTTTTTAAGGCTAGGAAATCATCCAATGACTGCTCCCGCTCTGGGTGGAGCGGAAGGGAGTGTCAGACTCTTACTGACTAAAACCCATCCATGTTCCTTCCGTAGCCCTTTATGTTCCGGGGTAGCGGTAACCCTTTCGGACAATCCCGCTTGGAGTCTAGAATAGCATACGTTTGATAGCAATAGGCTCGTACCCTGCTTCATTCAAACATGTCTGGTGAAATGTAGGTGTAACATAGGTACACCCCTGCCTAACCCTTCAGGAATTACAAGCGAGATGTTATGTTACTTTTGTACTTAAGAAAAGTGTCCCACTCGGTATTTCCATAGAAATTACAATCACATTTTCACTTCAGATAAAGAACTTTGTGCAAAAGATTAGTGGGCTTCAATTGCCAGCAAATGAACATAAAATCAGATAAATCTGCTATAGGAATCTTGGAAAAATACTTTTTTAATGATGACAATGAAACATTGGATAGTGACGAACACTCTCGACGACCAATGTAGTCACCAGCACATCAAGTTACCACAAACTGTCAAATTTTCTCAATAGATTTTGAACTTAATGTTCAACGGATTAAGGTTTAAAATCATTTGGGGATATTTGACAGTTAGGTAAAACTTGATGCGCTAGCGACTGTACGTAGGAACATAGATATTCGAGAAAGTAAAGAAATCATTTATTTATTCAGTGTAACTGATCAAAATTCTGTAAGGTGAGTAAGTACAGACGCCAGCACTTCAAGCTATCACAAACTGTCAAATTTCCCCAATTGAAAACGAACCTTATGGTTTTGTAATAAAGTTGATAAACACATCATCATCTGCCTAGCCCTTTTCCAACTATGTTGGGGTCGGCTTCCAGTCTAAACGGATGCAGCTGAATACCAGTATTTTACATGGAGCGACCGCCTATCGGACCTGACTGGGCAATACGATAACCCTTGGTAAGACTGGATGTCAGATTTTCGGGTTTCTAAGTACCCGTTATGACTGTCAAAGATGCACAAATGACAGCTGGGACCAACGGCTTAACGTGCTTTCCGAGGCACGAAGGAGTCTCGGTATGTAAAGATGGTCACCCATCCACGGCCGACCCCGGCAAGCGTAGCTTAACCTGATGGATCGACCTGAGCGGCTGTTAGTACTTAGCCACAAGCTCCTCTTAGCCACGACCTCCTCAGTATAAAATTGAAAAACTATCAAATAAATTTGACAGAATGGGGTAACTTGACGTGCTGGCTCTGTACTTAACAATATTATCAACATGTTGACACGTGACGTGCAAATATTTCCCTATAAACATGTCCCGCATACCTTCCTCTCACCCTTCTGCATACATCACTCACTATCGACCGTCACCTTTTCCTGTCGATAAAGTCATGCTAAACATGTACATATAATAAAAGAAAATATTGGTGGAAAAAAGTAACATAGCCCTTGAATTTGTAAGTATGGAAGGGTTACGCTATGCTGTCCTAGGAGAGCGGATCCGCTGTAATACAACGGTAGTACAGTAGTGCTATGCTGTTAAAATATCACCGTGAGGACGTGGGTGAAGTGAGCTGTCAATAGGGTCAATTCCTAGTATTGAGCGGAACTGCAGTTCACTTCACCCTCACTTCACCTAAGTTTTCACGTTGAGATTTTTACAGAATCAACCTTCTGTACTCCCAAATTAATAATGCACATGCCTGATCTTCGCTAATTGTCGTATTCCCGGAAACACCCGAATCATTGAATCGTTCGAGTCCTAAACAATACATTTGCATTTTGCGCCTTGTTCGAAAGAAATAGGAGTCAATATCATGTGTACACAATGGGAAACAATTCGGGCGGTCGGCGGCGGTCGGCCGTCAGTCAAAGGTCCGTCAATCGTCTTTATATTGGTGGTGACTGCACGTGTTCTCCCTGTATGGAATTATATAGAGCTGCTATTACACACCCTTCTTGGTTTTGTTTTCAAAGGTGAATTTAATTTCAACTTTAATTATATAATTCAAATTTAAATAGTTAATTTTGTAAAATAGGTAGGTATACTAACATTTTTCACTTTTTTTAATATTAAAAAATGAAAAATACCTACGTTAAATACATATTAAGTACTTGAAAAAACATTTTTAAATTAGATTTAGGCTTATATAAATTATAGCTCGCTATTTACTTACATGGAATTATTGAATCAAATTTCGTTACCATTAAATCAATATTTATCTCTTTTAGCACAAAACACATAATTCTACATAATTCACTAAATTATGCATGAAGAAACTGCACTTAGCCACTCTATATACATATCGTCTTCCGACGCTCGGGGAATACGACTGTTGCCGAACAGTGGCGAAGATTTCTATGCGCATTATCACTTTGGGAGACCTGTACTGTTTTGTTTTCCTTTTCTCGTATTTGAGATCAAGGTGTCATTAAATGCTCTGTATTCGGACATCCGCTTTCTTAGCCAAAGCTTAAATGATAGATATTAAAGTCGAAGGAGAAAACTGCCACAGCAGCTAATCCCATCAGGCAATATGGACTTCTTATTTTGTTCTTCTTCTTAGCGTGTCGACGGCAATGTATATGAACTCGGCCTAGAATTTGGATACGTGTTTGGCGCCATCACTAGCATCTATCAGTTCCTCGAAAGTGCAGACGACAGGACACGCAGGTCATATAAAGTGTACCATCGGTTGTGGAACAGCACCACGAATTTTATTAATCTCATAGTTGCCGTATATTAGTTTGCATGTCGATCTGCCTAGCCTTTTCCCAACTATGTTGGAACCAGCTTCCAGTCTAACCAGAATAGCTAAATATTAGTATTTTACATAGAGCGACTGATTGATTACTTATCTGATCTCCACAACCCAGTTACTGGGTAATATGATACCCCTTGGTCAGACTAGTTGTCAGTCTTTCGGGCTTCTGAAGATCCGTAATGACTATCAAAGATCCACGACGATAGCCGTGACCAACGTTCACCTATCCACGGAATAACCGCGGCATCCGTAGCTTAACCTGATCGAACAATAGGCTGTTATTGCTTAGTCACAAGCCCCCTACATTTCTTTGCATGTATGTGGTGAATTTTACCTACCTAATTCCGATAACATCATGTAAAAATACCGAATTCAGATTAATTACTCTCGATCGCATTTCGAAGAGATGGTTTGCAAACAAGTATTTTCTCAAAAATATAGATTCTACTTTAACCTAACATTCTTTAACTTTTTCACCGCCAACGTACTCAGGACGCGATTCCTCGCCTAGCGCCAAGCAATAAATGCATAACGAACAATATAGTTAAAGGAGGAGCTCGTGGCTAAGTACTAACAGCAGCACAGGTCGATCCATCAGGTTAAGCTACGCTTGCCGGGGTTGGCCGTGGATGGGTGACCATCTTTACATACCGAGACTCCTCCGTGTCACGGAAAGCACGTTAAACCGTTGGTCCCGGCTGTCATTTGTGCATCTTTGTCAGTCGTAACGGGTAGTCAGAATGCCGAAAATCTGACAGCCAGTCTTACCAAAGGGTATCGTATTGTGGACGTCAGATAGGCAGTCGCTGCAAGTAAAATGCTGTAATTCAGCTGCAACCGGTCAGACTGGAAGCCGACCCCAACATAGTTGGGAAAAAGCTAGGCAGATGAACAAGATAGTTAAAATGAAGAACTTCATATAAAGTTCTGGCGCTGGTGCAATGGTAGCACGACAATCTAGAACTTTTGTTCGAGTGCTTGGCGGTCAATAGGTTAATATCCACTGAACACAACTCGCCACACTGAATGCTGTAGATCTTGATACATTTGACCTCACGTTTAAAGCTATTTGTATCCTTCATCGTAAGTTTTACTGCTTCAGTAATAATTCCAAATAATAAGTATTCGGCAGCAGAGTTGTAATGTGTTTCGATCAGTTCTTATACTAGTTTATTGCGGATACTATGCCAAACAACGTATTTACCAATCAATTTATTGCTTCAATGTATTGGCATAGTTTTATATGGAGCGTGGTATTATAATAATATATGTCGTATTGGTAAATGGTGGTTCATACTAGATCTTAAGTTAAACATGGTAGCAAACAAAACTATCAATATTTACCTTTTATCAACAGTAGCCTTAAAATAGAGCTAAATTAAAAAAATGAAACAGATCCTACTAATATTATAAACGCGAAAGTTTGTGAGGATTGATGGATGGTTGGATGTATGTTTGTTTCCCTTTCACGCAAAATCGACTGATTGGAGCTTGATGTTTGGCACACAGATAAAATGATTTATTATTGAAGATATTTTTTTTCTATTATACTTTATACCTACTATTTTAGTTTGTTGTTCTTTTCAAGCGTATTTTTTGAACTTATTTTTATTATGTACTATTAGGTAAGGTAGGCCAAATATACGACTGATTCTTCTTCCAACGTGAATTTAAAAGGAAACATGTATAGTACAAATTGTTACCTACAAGATATATTCATCAAATCAATCAATGATCAAACTTGTCACCCTAATTTCTAACAACTTCAAGTCTTAGAACATCACTCATAACCAACAGGAACCCTTCAGCGAACTTATCCGTAACATAGCCTCTCGGATGTACCGGGCATACAAATATTCCGCCCCGAGCCCTTTCGGGGCACTTAAGACATCCGTCCCATGACCCCAGTTGTATGGGATATTTTACTACCCCTGGGGACTGGCGCACAGTTTGAAAACTTTATTGATGGCCTGTCAGTACCTTTTAAAGGAGTAGCCTTTTCGCTGTCCAGTTGGGCTTTGGTTCGATCTTGGAGTTATTTGAATTTGATAGTGTTGGGGCCTTAAAGGGGCATATACAGGGTTAAAATAAAACTTTATCTTACATCATAAACATTTTATAATATTCCCATTGCTGGGAAACAGGCCTCCTATCGATGAGATCTCGCGGGCCCAGTGCGGGTTGTTAGATGTAACATGTCTTCGAATTTTTGATCGTAGGCCATTTTTACTTCACCATTTTTGCGAACAGTGGTGATGAAGTAATTTAAACAAAGTAAAGCTGTGGGTTCGAACCTACGATCTATACTCGTAAATCTCGGCTGTGACCACTGAGCCACTACTGTTCACTGATCACACACACAAAACTTTACCTTTAATGCTCACATAATAATTTCGTAGATAATTCAAAATATGTACATAGATACCCACATGGTAAAATATTTTTTATTTAATAGCCGCACATTTTGACCTCATGGCGATAATCTAAAAATTTATGCCATGAAGCAATAAAGTATGAAAAATAATCCGCGCTTTAACATAATTAATTACACGGCCATAATTACATTAATTGGGACGTTAAGAGAAATAAAGCCATATCTACCTACATTTTATAAATGACAATTAAGCAAGCGTCGGACTCGTTGTGAAGGTTTAAACTAATTATTTAGTTTATAATAGAAGAGCTCTAAAAAGACAAATGAATAACGAACCTCATACCCTCATACCCGTTGGTTTATTCTGTAAAAATCTCACCGTGATAACGTAAGTAGAGTGAAATGTCATTTCACCTGATGCTAGGAAATATCACTGCTGACAGCTCGCTTCGCTTCAGCTTCGAATTTTACAGAATAGTGCCGGCTGTTCTTGTTTCAGTTTAAATGAATCAGTTGATGCGTCACACTCCGACTCTTTCTTTCAATTTTTATTTTAATAAAATTTGATTCAATTTCTAATCCACTTTTTATTCTCATTTTGTTTTTTATTAAATACGAATATTTTATTTACTTTATTTCTTGTTTTATTTTTCATATGCTAATTTAGGCACTTCAAATGGAACGCAAAGAGTAAAATTAGACTCACTTTAAGTAAGAACATTTTTTAACCTTTTGCTGCATAAACTTGCTTACTGTGACTTAACCTAGCTGTGGAGTTAGGGTATCAATTTTTTCTGTATCTTGTCTATGGCAATAAAAAAAGAATTATTATTATTAGACGTAGCATGTTAGTGAATATCACACACTCTCTTGCGCACTCTCCGGCAACGAGGCGACGATTTCTTCCATGCGTAATAAACACGACCACAATAAAAACTCTAAAAAGTTTGAAAAGCACTCGCTGTAGGTAATTTCAAGTAAACAGAAACCCTTAGAGCATTTAACCTATGGAGATGGCATAGCTAAGCGTACCCCTCTGCCATGACCGATTGGTCATACGGCCATACACGTTCTATAAAACTTGTTCATTCGCCAACCGCCGGCCGCCATTATGTATCGTATTGTGTCGCAAGGAAGTCCTCCTGAGAAATGGTTAATTGTGCAGTATCCTCGTGCAAAAAGCGATCTGCCACTTCAAATTTTCGAAACCATGGTGTTTCCTATCACTTGTGAATATAAATTATACATTAAAATATTTTTAATTACGTACAATGTCGAAGTAATCAGGACAAGGGACAGAGAAAGCGACTTTGTTTTATACTATGTATTGATATTGTCCCTTTTCTAAATTTTTGACACGTGTATATAAATGAAAGCCCGTTTTAAATAATGGGGTATGAATTCCGAATTGCCGACGCTAAATGCAGAATGATATGCAATCAATATAATATTATTGAGAAATAAGAAAAAAATTGACTATAAAAATAAATACAATCGTTCTTTTTCTATAGCACTATAATTTTTTTTGTGATTACTGGCGGCTACCTACGTAGTTTCGCAGGCACTAATCATTAAACGTATTTTTTCCAAGAAAAGAAAACTGAACTTTTTATTCATTCATTCATGAAATGAAATACCACTCATTCCTTGTGCCTGTTGTGTGTGTGTGTCAAAACTAGTAGTTTGTGTTTGTTGTCGTAGGACAATTGCATAGATACGCACAAAGGACCATGGGCAAAAATGTATGAAGCCTGGGCTCACCCACCAACAGAGATGAGACCACTTTGAATATACTTGTAAAGCACTAAATATAAAGATATAAACTCATTTTTGCGAAGAATCCATGGGGTTATTTTGCTATAAATATTTATCTCCTACCATAAATAAACTATAATCTTGCAACGTAGTGCTGTTATAGCATTGTAGTTTTTGTTGTTTGACATCTTTAACTAGTTTTAATACCAGGTGCAAATAATACATAACAAATAAATCAGCTGCTAACAGTTAAAAACATTTTTATTAACATTTTAATCAATATTAATAATAATATCGTTTAGATGACCTGCCGGTGGATTAAATTGTATGTACCTGCCTAATCCTAGATACCATATTATTGATATGGTATGAGCACAACTTCCTACTGTGCGTCTACCTGTTAGACACGAGCAGTAGTATTGAGCGATGGCATCTCGACCTATTTCATTTCTGTTGACCAGAATATATACGTAATATGTACGTGATCGAACAGGTCTTGATTGTATCCTTCCTCTTAATAGCCACACATTTTGGTGATGAATATTGCATGCTGCTAAATTATTTAGTTCATTTTCACGACATATTTCTATCGTATATAAACCATTGCGTAAATGTCGCTGCAATATGACTTAGCAAGTTCGATTTGATATGACCCAAGCGATATCATAAAAATCTCATTTATTGTTAGCCGAGGGAAGTCTTCCAACTGATTTGCTTCCATTGTAATAAATGCGGCTCTTAGTCTATTAAGGTTCCTCAGTTGTACATAGTCGTTCAAAAGATTAGGTGTATGGAGCCTTTCATTGGCTATTCTTAATATTTCATTTGCATGTTCATTATCAACTGCTACCTGGTAAAATGCGTTAATAAGAGCGGCTGCAATTTTAAAGTCAACAAATAAATGCGGCAAGGCTCTATTAAAATAATCCTGTCGCAGCAGTTTAAATCTATTTTTAAACTTCCCATTTACAGCTTCTACAACCCACCGACACAATGTTATTAATCTTGATTTGTTCGCTTGAACTGTTGTCAATTGAGTTTCGAACCTGTCTTTTGTAGGTGGGATGTGTGCCTCATATCCCAATGCCTGTAAGTTTTCTAGGCTATCTCGAAAGCCCCTGTCTAAGATGAACACATCATTCCGGTGAAACATCCAGTGGAGAGGATTTTCCTCGTTGTTTAATATATTATTCATTATTGATGCATCAATATGCAGAATCCGTAGCCGCATACGGACCATAAACGTCGATAATGTAGCCGTCACTACATACCAACAGAAAAGGTTTCAAAAGGTTTTGAAACTTATGCAAGCTATAAGTTCTTCTCTGAAATAAAAAGTTAGAGCTTTTTTCGATATACATATAAGTGCCGTCAGCTATAACAATGGCTTTCGTATTTTCCTCGTTGCCAAACAAGCCTTTTGGTAAAACCAGGTTCCTTTGCAGTATATTTTCTCGCCAAATATTGCCAATACCGAGGTGTCTGTTAACGAAGTCATTCATTAAACATTCTCTGGCTATTGCAAGTTTTCGTTCCAGTGTTCGGCGAGATATATTGAACAATGTTGACAATCTCTCGTTTGACTCTCCTGTTCTTAGTTTTGTCATATAGATACCGAGGACAGGCAGTCGTCCGAGAGGTGTGAAAGGGATGGAGAGTGGCGTAAATCACATGGGCGCAGGCGCATCTATTATTTACCATTATTTAAAAGCATGAATATATTGTTACATTAAGTTTTGTAAGTTTTTCTACAAAACCTATTTAGGTGCATATCTTTTTCCTGCAATGGAATCGAAGGTGGTGCCGATAGTAACAATTTTAGTACACACAAAATCCTTTACAATGGCATTTATGCTATAACTCTGTTGGACACTGAGCCCTAGACTCTGTACCAAAAATCAATTAACTATGAGCAGTAGTTTAGTCGCAAATATTTTTTTAAGTTTTGCCCCGTTTGCTCACGATGTATCTTTCCTAACAGCGCTCCGGCGCGCGCGCGTCGGTGCCGCTGCGTTACAAGGTCAGTTTTTATTTACAAAGGGTTTACTCTGATTTGTAAGCTATTTAGTTTGTTTGAAAAAATTAAAACCTCATTTTTGGTGCTTTTTATTTTTATACCGTACCGAGTTAAGTATACGTAGTGTAATTTAGTGCCCCCTGTCATATCAACACTGTATAAACCTGAATTTAATGTTAAAATAAAATTTTTATGGCTAACAATTGTCTTTTTCTACGATACTTATTTAGGTGTATATCTTTTTTCTGCAATGGAATTGAAGGTGGTGCCCATAGTAACAATTTAAGGGCGAACAAAATCCTTTACAATGGCATATGCCATAACTCTGTTGGACATTGAGCCCAATTTGACTCATGGTCCTTTGTCAATGTGTATGTGTTTTTTCACTGTGTGTCTATAATTTCTTTGTGAGCGTTTGTAGCAATAGGAAGCATGTCTCTGTGTGTGGTTGTCAAATTTAAGAAGTGTGCTGTATGTGTTTTCCTCGCCCCCCGCAAAAAGTGGCAGAAAAAATTGTTCGATAATTCGCCGCTTGCCATGTCCATAGGTTAAATGCTCTAAGACAGAAACCATAAAAGCTATATATTAAAAAAAAAACATCAAATGCCAAGTCATATTTCACGCCATCGAGTTGCGTAGCGGGGGTTATTTCTTATGGATGCCTGTTTATGTCCTCAGACCAGACAAGCATTTAATTCAATGACTTTCAAAGAGCTACGAACATGAAATTGTACATTCATAAATATTTGCTAGAACTAGCCACATCAACAGGTTTAATGTAAGAAGCAGCGATATTCCTAAATCAATGAAAAATCTTTTTATTTCCTTAATTTTTACGGTTGGTAACCGCATTCATTTTTAGCTTTGGAATCAGATAGTTAATTAAACCAAAAACATTCTTAAAATAATGTAATGAAACATTTCGATATAAGCAAAATAAAAAATCATGAAAGATATGAATTGCCCCTCTCCCGTGCAGTGTTTTTTCATAATCATTATCCTTAACTTATAGCAGTGAAATGCTGGTCATAGGCCGCTCTAATTGCACACCGTTCAGCTGGATTCTTGCTAATTCTCTCCCAGCTGCAACCAGCAACCCAGCGAAGATCGTCGCTCCACCTAGCTTGAGAGCGTCTAACCTTACATTTGCCGATTCACGATCTCCACTCAAGAACACATCTCTGATAACAGTCAGCGGTAAATGGTCATCACTTGCTTAAAATTCGTTGAAAGAAAACATCGTGAATAAACCGCATGCCTGAGAGATATTTCTCAACAGCATGTGAAGGTAAGTCAAAGGCCCACGAGCAGCATAAAAACTCTGACACCAGGTTAGTCACTAACCACACTAAGAAGAAGGTCGGTTCTTTTATAGTCGGGTAAATGAAATAAACCACCTAACTATGTGTTGTTAACCACTGTTGGTTGATACCCAATCAATTTGCTTAACCTTTTCCCAACTATATTGGGGTCGGCTTCCAGTCTAACCGGATGCAGCTGAATACCAGTATTTTACATGGACATGCCTATCTGACCTCCACAACCCAGTCAGCAACTGGGTAATACGATACCCCTAGGGAAGACTGGCTGTCAGACTTTCAGACTTCTGACTACCCTTAACGACTGTCAAAGATCCACCAATGACCGCTACGTGCTTTCCGAGGCACGGAGGAGTCTCGTTATGTAAAGTTGGTCACCCATCCATGAACCAACCCCGGCAAGCGTAGCTTAACCTGATGGATTAATCCGTGCAGTTGTTATTACTTAGCCACGGGCTCCGTTCGATACTCAACTAACCTAGATACCGCATCCAATACATTACACTCCCAAACATACCAACTGGGGTCCGGTCGGAATATTACTAAGTACTTACACAGATTGAACAAGTTTCCGCCATCGCCATAAGAAGCGGGCGAAGCTCACTCTCGTGTGAAATTAGCCGAGGACTCTGATTGGCTGCCATATTTTATTTCTTTCCCTGCTCATAACTTGTAATTGTAATTAGGACAGACGCTGGACACAGCTAGTTAGTAAGTAACATACTTTTATTTATTACTTTTCTATATTTAGGCAATTCTCTTGTAATTAATTCAGTTTTGTTAAGGTTTTAATGGCCATCATGACATTTGGTTTTTATTTATTTATGTAAACACATAAAAACAGACAAGAAGGAAGGAACAGAAAATACGCACAAAGGTGATGCTTATTTCTAAAGAAATCTCTTCCAGCATACAGCGATAGAATAGTAGATATATAAAAGAGATGAAGACAACGTGTGTAAGATTAAAAGAGAAAAATAATATACATAATTATAAAGAAAAAATCACCAATTTAAATATAAACATACACTAAGACAATATACATACTTAGTTACATACATAATACTAAAATAAATATCACTACAATAATATATACTGAATTAAAATGTAATTTTAGATACTCAATACATGCAACTATGGCAAAGTTGACAGATAGTAAAAACAGGTACCTAGTCATCATCATTCTCCTGCCCTTATACTAATTAATTTGGGGTCGGCGCAACATATCTTTTTCTTCCATACTTCGCTATAGTCGTCATCTCGGTAGTCACACCCTTTCTAGCCATATCATCTTTCACACAATCCATCCATCGTTTCTTTGGTCTCCCTCTACTTGTATAGCCATCCACATTTATACTCACAACTTTCCTGACAACATTTTCCTCATTCCTTCGCATAACATGCCTTAACAGGTAGTAATTATTTAATTTACCAGTGGTGGCCAGGCGGTAGCGCCGCGAAGTCGTGTAGGCACTTTTCTTTGTATAAATTGATTCATCCTGTTCTCAAAACGGCAAAGGAAAAAATCGTAACAGAATCCTAGAGCTACAAAATGGCTGACATGTGACATATACTCGTACCATCCCGCACTGGGCCCGCGTGGTTAACGGTCCTATTCCTCTCGAAGAGAAGCCTGTGTTCCAGCAGGGCTTTTAAGGCTGGGAAATCATCCAATGACTTGTCCCTCTGGGTGGAGCGGAAGGGAGTGTCAGTCTCTTACTGACTAATCCATGTTCCTTCCTTAGTCCTTTATGTTCCAGGGTAGCGGTAACCATTTCGGACAATCCTGCTTAAGGCCGATTATGCTAACATACACATGCATATGCATTTATGACTATATACCACAACTCAACTCCTTGACATGTTATAATACGGCTCACGCTGGCTCGACTGTGTAATTATCAATGACAGCTGGTAATCTCCACTAATGCTGAGTAAATACCTCCCTATCAGCCTCTAATTAGTTAGACAGCCTCATTTGTTTGAATTACCTATTGACTATGATTTATAACGTCATGTGTTATGTTTACGCTGTGGCATAATATTAATTTGGTAGGCTCTAAAGACCACTTCAAATATTTTTCGGTCCTTCGATTCGATTTCAATGGCGAGAGGGGCTAGCAGAATTAAGAATAGTATGAAAATTGTGGGATAGTTTGACACAAAAATTGACATATTCAAGCAGCCTCTCAAATGCTGTGGTGACAATTAAATGTTTAGTCAACATTTTAAATTAGTGACTAACCTGGTGTTTGAGTTTTTATGCTGCCCTTGGGCCTCTGACTTAGCTTCACATGCTATTGAGAAATATCTCTCAGACATGCTGGTTTCCTCACGCTGTTTTCCTTCACCGATTTTTAAGCAAGAGGTAAGTTTTAAGAAACAAAGAACATTTTAAACGCTTTAGTCATATCTTTTATACCGAAACTTTCATGAGTTTTTCCAGTTCTTATGCAATATCCATCCTTTCCATCAACACACTTAAGCTAAATAAGAAAAGATCACGATAACAGAAATTCTGAATCGAACCGAAACGATCACCAGAAAGCTGTAATCCCAAAAGAATTTTCCGAGTCATTCGCATCGAGTTAAGCGACAATAAGATTTAATTTAGCCGACAACGCGGACGGCGTGTCATGTGTTTACCGACTCGAGATGACGGTGATCGAACGTCCCTTGGGCGTTACGTTCGAGCTGAACGGGAAAAAATGCCACGTCAACAGTAATGGGATATTTTGGAGATGTATTTACGATATCTTTGGTGCTATATTTTGATTGTACATGTTGTATTATCTAGTGGATCTAACTGAGTAGTATTTTTCTTTAATGGTGATCATTGGAGCAGTTATGCATGTAAATACATGTGTTTCGGCTATCTCTCTTCAAATCTTGACGCTACACTTTTTACTAAAACTTGGATTCTGAAACAGATGTGTCTCTGCAATTGGGTATTTGACAGGGTAGTCAATAACGTTACTTTTTATGAACTGTCAAAACGCGGAATTTGTACGTGATTTGTATGAAATATTAAAATGTGACGTCACCGATTTTTTAATCAAATGGAATACTTATTAACATTAAATCCAATTTTACAATTGTATCCTTGCATGATATTTAATTTCTGCATGGTGATGGGAATTTTTTAAGGCGAGCGGTCTTTTTCCATATTTATTTCTGACGTTCGACGATCAGCTGATCGTTATCAGAAACAAAGAAAATATTAGATATTAAAAATCAATCCGCCTAGCCTTTTCCCTATTAAATTAATTCCCAATTGGTGGGGTCGGCTTCCAGAAAAATATTAGGTACTCGTATTCTACTTTAATGCAAGAGAATCTACAAAATCGACAGACAATCATGTTCCTACAATTAAGTAGACAAACATATCCCAACTCTGTATAAAATCTTGGAGCATTGTCGTCCAACAACGGGTCCTATCCGGTCCGGATTCGCGAGGTTACGTTTATTTACCCGCCGGTCGTCCTCTGTTTACTTAGTACGGCTCTCATTTACGAAGTTAGACGTCCGGTGAAGCCTCGTCTGTCTTATTTGGATAATGCTAAGCAAATATGTAGATTTTCAAGCATTATGTGCCCTACCAGTTTTTGACGACGTTAAAAATGCATGAAGTTGAGTCACCCTTTTTGCTACCTACAAAGACTACGTGCATTTATAATTTGTTTGACTAAAAAATTAGGGATTTCATTGCTCCCTCTTTAGAAGGCATTAGTAGTCGGTTTTTATAGTTTTTTTTACATATTTTGTGTGTATATTGTGTCGTATAGCGATGTTGGCGCGACGCCGGGCCGCGACAATAAAATTTCACGCGACATAAAGCAAAAACACACCCCAACGCATTACCACTGTTATAACTAACGACCACATTATCATGACCTGCTAATACTCCTACAAGATCCCCCAATACCTGCTGTTTCTTCGATATTAGGAGGGGGAGGGAGGTCAACTTATGTGGTAGATAAAACACATCTTGTTATGGTAGTGCGGAAATCGAGGAACTTTAGTCGGATGTTGAGATAACAACTATGAAAAGTAGAACTATAACAGTTCACGTTCGGTTTAATGAACATCGTGTTTGTCTGTTGTGATGCGCGATTTGGGAAGATTCGATTTAGCTTACCTTGGCTTCATTCTAAAATAAATTATTATATTAGTTATGTTAGTCTATACTATATAATATTATAAAGAGGAAAGATTTGTATGTTTGTAATGAATAAACTCAAAAACTAATATGCCGATTTCAAAAATTCTTTCGTCATTAGAAAGCTTAGTTTTCAGGAAGTAACATAGGCTACTTTTTATCCCGGGAAAATTAACGGCTCCCGCGAGAAAGACCACGGGAGCGAAGCCGCGGGCAAAGTGCTAGTATACAATACGCAGACAAGGTTCCATCATTTTTTTAGTACACAATACTGCAAAGGTAAATGGATTAATATTGATAGTTTTTCACGCATTGTTTATTTACTTAGTCCTACGATTTTCTCTGCAAGGAGCAGTCCGCTCTGGCGCTCATCACTATTATACCTATGTAAATAGAATTTAAAACGACCCCTAATTAAGAAAAAAACTACATCTCTGTAGTCCCTAAGTAGGTATGCGCTAGTGCACGATATTTTTTGGTTTTCTTTCTCAACGTTTTGAATTTTTTTCCTAGTGTCTTTACTCAACGTGTTGAATAAGGACGTTAGGGCCTTTTCTTTAAGCGGCATTGTCCGAAAGGGTTACCGCTACCCCGGGACATAAAGGGCTACGGAACGAACATGAATGGGTTTTAGTCAGTAAGAGTCTGACACTTCCTTCCGCTCCACCCAGAGCGGGAGAAGTCATTGGATGAATTCCCAGCATTAAAAAAAAGGACCTCTTTCTTGTCTTCATGCACACGCCATGCACAGGAGCGTAAGCTGCTATAGAAAGAAATATTTTTAAGTTCAGTTTCGGAGGACAAAACACCACTGTCTATAAATGAAGTAAGTGAAATGAGTACCAGTTTAGGGGTGGTAGCTGAGGAAGAGAAGAGAAGTCGGAATAGAGAAGAAAACTGGACAACCGTAAATAGGAAGAAAAACCGATATTCTAATAAAGACGTGAAAAAAGGAGGAAGTACTACGATAAATGAAATTCATGGAACAGAAAAGAAAAAATATTTACACGTCTGGCGGCTACAGAAGGAGACCAAAGAAGAAAACTTAGAAGTATACGTAAGAAACATATGTGGATTGGAAACACCAGTTAAAGTGGAACGAATTAAGCATAGAACGGAAAGGGATTATGCAGCCTTTATGATTGGAGTACCAGAGAGTAAGTATGACATATTATGCCATCCTGAATTGGCCAATAAATGTGGAGTATTGTGAATGGGTTTGGTTTCGTAGACCATTCCAAAAACCAAAAACCTCGGAATAAATCTACTCTAGACATATATTATCAGAATGTAAGAGGTCTGCGAACAAAAGTAGAGGAGTTTTATGCAGGAATATCGAGTCATAACTCGGATCTATTTGTTATTACGGAAACGGGCCTGAACGAATCAATTTGTGACACAGAATTAATCCCTCCTGGGTTCAATACAATGCGATGTGATCGAGCGGATGGACGTAAGCAGGGCGGCGCGTGTCTCGTGGCCACACCGCGAATCGAGCTGCGACGGGTACCTGTGCCGAGTGGCGTAAACATTGATGACCATGTTTTTGAACTAGTAGGTGCCACTGTTTATTTAAGTAATAGGTTTTTGTTTTTTATATGTGTTGTTTATATCCCACCCAATAGCAGTGAGAATGAATATGGATTGTTATTTAGAATCATTGAACAGTATTGCAATAATTATCGTGAAGTGGTAGTGATAGGGGATTTTAATTTATATTCGTGTACTACAAGTATTATTTCGTATTATGAGTTTCTTATGACATATTGTGGATATACTCAGAGCAACAGAGTGAGTAATTGCAATGATCGCTGTTTGGACTTAGTATTAAGTACATTTGAGGAGGGGGAACGTGTGAATGTTTGCGCGGCGCAGGCGCCGCTCGTGCCGGTGGACGCTTATCACCCGCCGCTGGAGGTATCCGTCAGCCCGTGTTTACGTGCAAATACCCACTTAGAGCAAAAGAGCACATCGGAATCGGAAGCGCGCGCGCATGTCGGTTGGAATTTTAATAAAGCCGATTTTTTCCTTTTATATTCAAGGATTGTATCCGTCGACTGGACTCCTTTATATAAATTAGATTTAGATATGAGTTTAAAGTATTTTTATGACACAATTTATTCAATTATAGATGACTGTGTTCCCAAAAAGAAGCGAAGTCGTGTACGCTCGAGGTACATTTACCCCGAGTGGTATACGGGTGAGATAATTCGCGACATAAAACTCAAAGCTGCTCTTCATAAAAAATATAAAAGTAGTGGTTTAGGGAATGATTACGAAATGTTTGCTCAGTATAGGACCCTAGTAAAAGGAAAGATTTTATTAGCGCATGATCAATATCGGCAACGTATGCAAAACCAAATGTCGAGCGACCCTAAATCTTTTTGGGCTTACGTTAATTCCAAAAGACGTAACGCTAGTAGCCAAAAGATTGTAAAGAACGGACAGGTCTTGACAGATGAACAAGCGGTTCATGAATTCGCTGAATATTTTCACTCAGTGTACAATGTAGATAAACCTAGATTAGATGTAGATGCGGCGATAGTGGAAGCGGGCAGTCACAACGGAGCAGGGCGGGTTCATCTTGACAGCTTGGAGTTGGATGACGTGGTACGCGCCCTGCAGAAACTTAAGCCGAAAAAATCGTCAGGGCCTGATGGTATTCCGCCGTACATTTTTAGGGACTGTCGAATGGGATTAGCAAGACCGCTGTTGCACATCTACAATCAATGCCTTAAAACTACTGTGTTTCCCGAGATGTGGAAGATTACCCGGGTCATACCGGTACCGAAGGGAGGTTCGGGAACTAAAGTTGAAGAATACAGACCGGTTGCAGTATTGTCAACAATGGCTAAAGTATTGGAATCTGCTATACATAAGAGCGTTTTCCAGCAAGTTAGCTCGCAACTCACGGATGCGCAGCATGGATTTCGGCCGACTAGAAATACTACCAGTAATTTACTCAGCTACATGGCGGATGTGGTACCGATAGTAGACAGCGGGGAACAAATCGATGCGGCATATTTCGACTTTAAAAAAGCGTTTGATTTAGTCGATAATGACGTTTTACTGAAAAAGCTGGCAGGCGTCGGTTTCACCCCGCATTTACTTAAGTTTTTTGCAAGTTACATGAATAACAGGCAACAGTATGTTGACTATGCAGGATATCAATCGGACGCATATTATACTAGATCCGGGGTAAGCCAGGGAACGAATCTAGGGCCTCTGGAGTTTCTCTTAATGATTAATAACCTACCAAACGTTGTGCAAGATGCTAAGTGTTTATTGTTTGCCGATGACCTCAAGCTTTATCTCCCCATCACAAACGTGAATGACTGCGAAAGACTGCAGAGAGATATAGCCAGAGTGGTAGCTTGGAGCAAGAGTAATCTCCTGCAGTTTAACGCATCCAAGTGTGTGACCATAAGTTTCTCACGCGCACGCGCACCCATCACGCATGTTTCTATGGTCGACGGAGTGCAGATGGATAGGGCCACTGAAGTCAGGGACTTAGGAGTTTGTTTTACCACTGGCCTCACATTTCGTGATCATATAGTTAAGGTGTGCAAAAAAGCATATAGAAACTTGGGACTTGTGCTTCGAATGGTTAAAGGCTTCACAAATATTAAGGCTATAATGGCATTATATAATGCTTTAGTAAGAAGTCAACTAGAATGTAATGCAGTTATCTGGGCTCCACATGAAACTAAGTATAGCCTTATGTTGGAGCGAGTACAGAATAAATTTATTAGGTACAAATATATGAAGGAATACGGGGTATATCCATTTTACCCATTGATGTATCCAACTCTATTTGTCTTGGGAATGGTCGGATATAATGAACTAAGGGTCAGGAGGCAACTCACACTAGTGACTTATATCTTTAAGGTAATAAGAGGGAAGATACACAATGCGGATATATTGCGAAGGGTAGAGCTAGTCGTGCCTGACGGGTATGTGGGTCGACGTCGTCTGCCGCGGTTGCTGGTGGAACCGCGCGCGCGAACTAACTTGCTGCGCGAGGCGCCGCTCACGAGCGCGCTCCGCACTCTCAACCTCATTGCTGAGGATTTGGATATATTCTGTTGCGCTTTGGGTGAATTCACAAGAACAGCCACGTATAAAATTTGTTATGCTAAGAGCAATTGAACGATGTAGGGTAAATACGGGCAAAGCGAACAAGTGAGGTAAAGCGGATAGCTGGTTTTTCTCGAAAAGTATAATAGTTAGCGCTATTTGCACTGATGCAGTTGATACTTGACATGTGCGGCTACGCCATGACAGTTGAACCCACACAATACATCTCTAACATTTGTTGTGAAGTAAAAAAAAAAGTTTTCGTTGGATTTCTTACGATTTTTGATCAGGTTTGTGATGTTTTCTTTTGTATTTAATGTAACCTATCCGAAAATTACTTTAGATCAAGCAATTGGCCATGTTTTAAAGTATTATTTGCGATTTTAAAATTGCACCGGCATGTAGTGAAATTATTTGTTAACTTCGTTAATTTAAAAAAGGTACCTATTGGGCAAAGCGGATAGGGCAAAGCGGATAGGTTATCTGCTTGGCCCGAGCACTTGTATTGATAGTTCTTTTCAATTCACGTTTCAGAATGTTGTTTAAGTACAAAGGCAAAATGAACCAACCATTATGGTTGGAAGAAACTTTACGAAAACCCATGAAAGAAGTCGCAAACGTAAATTTCAAAAATCTGAAGTATCTACTGCTAATATATACCAATTGAAGAGTGGATACAATGCGCACTGTGTTCCCAATGGGCGTACGAAAAATGCACATCGTGTGGAGGACGAGACAGTTATTTTTGCGATGAGTGCGAAGATAAGTTGGTTATAGTATTCCTTATACTCTTTGCTCTTCTGCCATATCCGCTTTGCCCAACGGGGTCGGGTAAAGCGAATAATTGACTTCTTTTTGTTTTACATAACTTTTAAATAGAAGATGATTGTATATTCTCATATTGATTGTGTTCGTCCAAAGACAGTTACATGTGCCATTAATAAGCAATAAATAAAGTTCTTATCTAGATTAATTCTGTATTTTAAATTGAGTTTCCCTTAGCTTATCCGCTTTGCCCGTACCTCCCCTATGGTATTTTAGATAGGTTATAATTTAAGGTGTTGTTATGTACCTAAGTAAGTTAATTGTAAGTGTGCTACAATATCGCATTGGGTCTAGCCTGTAAAGATATTTGTATGTTTAAATAAATAAATAAATAAATAAATTTTACTCATATTTATCAGTACTGAGGAAAGGTCAAGAACATCAAGGGCAATTTACGTTCTCTGCTAGTAAACAAGGTGCTACTGAAAAAATACATTTAAGAAAAATAAATACTAGCAAACAAACAACGACCCTTGAGCTCTTAATAAATAAAATAAATGTTACTCAAGTATAAAAAGTTGGTAGAAATAAGTCAATCAATATTCGCCTCCGAAGGTACACCGACTTGGCGGATGAAACCTGAAAAACAATCTTGATACTTGAACAGAAAATTATTAAACATATAAATGTATTTGATCTTAAGTACACTGATACTGTTGGATAAGATATGAATTTAACAGAAATAGATTGGGATCATAGTAACTACTGCATTGATCAACTAAGGACTGACTTCACCAATGAGGCTGACGTGATCAGCACATCCAAACTACGTTCAAGAGTTGTCAGTGTCATCAGTTGTTGGGGATCGCGTTGAGTTTCATTGGTGAAATTTGCCCTAATATAGTGGTGAGACTGAATTCCCAGGGCATATATAAATATAAGGTGTTAAAAAATGAACTTTAAGAATTACGTGAGTATTGTTATTGAGTTACGTTTGCATAAATGTATGGAACAGCTCATATTTTTTTCGTGATTTCGGGGTTCATCCCACAGTCAAAGTTGTTCGAAACTCATGGACCCATCGCTCTGTAATTTATTGTGACAATATAACATTACAACAAGTCACTGAAAATTCAATTCAGCATTATTTTAATAAATAAATAAAATATTAAAGTACCAAGTCCTCTCGGCGGCACAAGTTAATCTTGTAGAATTTTAACGTTTGCGCTCGTTAGTCTGTAATAAGACGGAGTTGTATCAGTCAAATATTGATGCTGAGCTACTTCATATTGATTAGCGGGGCCACGCCCTGCTGCGCCCTTATCTATCATTATATGAACATTGCTGAGCATTATTATAGGAGGAGGACTTATTTGTGATAATGTATATTGTCATTGCGTTACTTTTTAAACATCATTGTACCAAGTGACTTGCTTAAAAATCAGTGAAGGAAAACATCGTGAGAAAACCACTGACCTACTGAGAGAGATATTTCTTAACAACATGTGAAGCTAAGTCAGAGGCCCATGGACAGCTTAAAAACTCTGACACCAGGTTAGTCACTAACCACACGATAAGAAGAAGAAGACCAGCAGAAGGACGTGTAGGTTCTGCATTTTCTTTCCGAAAAAAACATATGCACAACCAAAAGCAGTTCACGTGCTTTTTTATACGTTTTGTATGGATTCGTCCACATGTGTGACCCGCTACAGCAACCTCTCGATTCTGTAAAAATCTCACCGTGATAACTTTGTAGAAGTGAGCGGTCGTTCCACCTTATGTCAGGGATTGACACTATTGACAGCTGACTTTAAACTAACTTACTTATATTTTCAAGATCATTTTTACAGAACAATCCTGCAGGACTCAACGTCGCAGCAACAGGAGATAGCCAGTATACTGTGACTCGTTTGCGCCGAGCCTTGTAGCGTATATTCATGCTTTATTGTTTTAAATGATTACAATATATTTTTGTAAAACATATTGTACAGTAGTTCAGTTAAGTCAAAACTAAAACTTAAAATATTTACTCACAAAAGAAGGGGTTGAAAAATGAACACAATTGATTGATTGTGATACTGAAATATATCGCTGTTTAGCTTTCTTTGAGATGCAGAGACAGATAGCAGATAGAGGCATTTCGTACGTATGCCCGAATGTTAAAAACAGTCTATTTAAATAATACTGTAATGAAAATTGTTATGTTATGGTTGGTTGTTTTGTATAATTACTTTGATAAGATATTTTTATAATATTGTAGTACCTAAGTCAATCTGTCAAGCCTTTTCCCAACAATGTTGGGGTCGGCTTCCAGTCTAACCGGATGCAGCTGAATACCAGTATTTTGCATGGAGCGACTGCCTATCTGACGTCCACAACCCAGTAACTGGGTAATACGATACCCCTTGGTAAGACTGGCTGTCAGATTTTCGGGATTCTGACGACCCTTAACGACTGTCAAAGATGCACAAATGACAGTTGACAAGTACCAAGGATGTACCTAAATATTTATGTATAAGTAACTAATTTTCATGCCCTAAACAGGCAAAATATGGACTGTGTATAAACCGTGGTATAAACCATTAATTTGAACAACTGGCAAAACCTGTATTTCCAGCAAATAAATAATTCATATACGTTGACAGAACGACGCGTAAGTTTACACTAAGAATCATATCTACATCTTACTACAGAACAACCAACTAAACAGAATTTACGTCCCCAGTTTCTCCTTCACGTAACACGGTTCTGTCCGTCTTCATTAGTGTAACGCAATCAGCGTGAACATTCGCACCAGCACGCACTCACTCGCTCTGACTACACATCACTACTATTGGATTTGAACTCGCAAACTGCACTAGAGGACGCAGTCACCTAGTCAAACTAGGTGAGGAATAAGGTACGGCTTTCGAGTTCAGTGGAGTGTTTTACGAGGAACGATGGCTTAGTTACCTCTCTAGCACTCTAGAATATTGTTTATGGTTTCTACTTACTACCAAATACCAAAATTAAAAAAACAGTTTTCCTAAAATTGTATTGGCTCAGAATTGCATTTCGAATGTTGAATTTACGTTGGTTACTTCTTCTATATTTGGAATGAAATTAAATGTTTATTTTTGTCAATATTTTAAAACAAGATGGCGCTGGCATATCCTAGCTAACCGATCCGTGAGAAGATTTGCGGAAACAAACTCTTGGTCTCTAAGTCCAAACATTATTATCATCTGCATCATCTGCCTAGCCTTTTCCCAACTATGTTGGGGTCGGCTTCCAGTCTAACCGGATGCAGCTGAATACCAGTATTTTACATGAAGCGACTACCTATCTGACGTCCACAACCCAGTAACTGGGCAATACGATACCCCTTGGTAAGACTGGCTGTCAGATTTTCGGGCATCTGACGACCCGTAACGACTGTCAAAGATGCACAAATGACAGCCGGGACCAACGGCTCAACGTGCTTTCCGAGGCACAAGGAGTATGTGAATCTAACACTGCAGGGCTATGTCTGGAGGAGGCCTTTTGAAGAAAGTGCCATTGCAGTTTTCAGTTGACTTCTCCCAACAGACAGCATGCATCATCGAGTAGCTTAACGTGCGACTCATATTAAAAGACTAGCTTCTGCCCGCGACTTCGTACGCGGACCCTGTTGCTTATGCCAGCGACAACGGGGTCGCCATTTATGTTATTTTTTATCATTTTTCCCATTTAAATCTTTTATAACACTGAGCTTTAGTTTTATTTCATTCCAACAACCACCAAAACATACAGTCCATTTGTCATCGTTTTCATTTTGGTAACCGCATTATTATATTCCCCACTTGTCTCTAGAGACTTAGAAGTCAATGCGTAGATACGATTGGAACTCAAGCACAATTCTCTATCCGTGAACGTCTCCGACTCGCGAGACAATACATGACGTTCACGATCAGCGGTCTGTCGCACATCACGTGCCCCACTTGTCTCTAGAGACCTAGAAGTCGATGCGTAGATACGCTTGGAACTCAAGCGTAATTCTCTTTCCGTGAACGTCTCTGAATCGCGAGACAATACATGACGTTCACGATAAGCTGTCAGTCGCGCATCATATTCTTGACTGGTCTCTAGAGACCTAATGAATAAGCTGAGAACGCAGGCGTGCTTCGCGACCCGAAGAGGTTTCCACGGAGCGAGTTGCAGCCTAATGTTCTCGAACAGCATGAAGTCTCTTCTGACGCTCTTCGGTAGATTCTTGGGATCTTATGATCCTCAATCTTTTTGCTGTCTTGAAACATTGGGAAAGATTTGACCTCTTTCTAGGCATGGTCATAGTTTTATTGTGAAGATACCTGATCAATAAAAATCTAAATTAAAATGACTGCTCCCCTGCGTTACCGGTTAGGCTACCGTGTCACGAAGATAAATGGAAAAGAAAATTAAACACTCAAACAACATAAGCCCGAAGGCATATTCATACGATAAAATAAAAAATAAATAGGAGTTTTGGCCAGTAGAGTCACATTTTCAATGATATACCATCGTCATCGAAAATCAGTCCTAAACTGTTACTGCCTTCATCGCGTGCAGGTACTCCCAGTTTATGTTATTTTATAATTACACAGTAAAATTAGTGATAGCTTTGATTTCCACATCAGATGTTTCTGATCTTCGATTTTTATAAGTCAACAGAGAGTGCTCATCAGATTGAACAACTTTTGCTACGACGTCATTTCCCATATGTGTTATGGTGTAGCTAGGCTCTTGGAGTTCCACAACAGGTGTTCCAGATCTTCAATTTTTATACGTCAACAGAGAGTGCTCATCAGGCTGAACAACTTTCGCTAAGACGTCATTCCTATATGTGTTATGGTGTAGCTAGGCTCTTGGAGTTCCACAACAGGTGTTCCAGATCTTCGATTTTTATAAGTCAACAGGAAATGCCCATCAGACCGAACAACTTTTTCTAAGACGTCATTCCTATAATGTGTTATGGTTTAGCTAGGCTCTTGGAGTTCCACAACAGGTGTTGCAGATCTTTGATTTTTATAAGTCAACAGGGAATGCCCATCAGACTGAACCACTTTTGCTAAGACGTCATTCCTATATGTGTTATGGTGTAGCTATAGGCTCTTGGAGTTCCACAACAGGTGTTCCAGACCTTCGATTTTTATAAGTCAACAGGAAATACCCATCAGACCGCACAACTTTCTCTAAGACGTCATTCCTATATATGTTATAGTGTAGCCGGGCTCTTGGAGTTCCACATCAGGTGTTCCAGATCTTCAAATTTATTCTCTCAGCAAAAAATGCTCATCACGTGGAACAATTTTTGCTATGGTATCATTTTTGTATCTCTTATAGTTTAGCTGGTCTGTTGCGGTTCTGCATCAGGTGTTCCAGTTTCCAAGATAAATTATAGCCTATATGTTGCCCAGACTTAATTCCTATACAATAAAAAAAATCCTTCCAATCCGTCCAGTAGTTCCGAAGATTAGCGTGTACAAACAAACAGACAAAAAGACATACAACAGACAATTTTTTTTTTTTGGATTCGTGTTCTGTTGCTGTTTCTAAACCCCCCTCAATTATTATTTTTTTAATATATTCAATGTACAGACACAGTTTTTTTACTGTTTTATTATATGTATATAGATGAGCCAGTCACCAAGTTTAGAAGCGGGTTTGGCTCCAAGAGGATGCTCTGGATGTGCAGACCTGAAAATAAAATGATCAATCAATCACCCAATCAATGATTGATTACTATTTTATTTTGTTGTACGTTCTGTGTAATACATATGGATTGCAATAAAGAATTGATAGTTGATACTAATGGGATTCCAAAATATACTACAAAATTGTACTATTCCTGACATTCATAAAAAATCTTGAATTTTGAGGCTAAATACAATTTTCAGGCTTTTCTTAATGTATTAGGCTAGAAGATCCTAGTAACCAATTAAAATGTCTATTCGTTAACAAGGCTAATGACAAAATCAGCGAAATTTCACAACTAAATACGACTGACCTACATAGAGTGAGTTCATTCCGACACCAACAAGTTACCAAATTAAGCTTCAGCTCTACAAAGAGATCTCTACAATTAAATGTCAAGCCTATTTTTTTTTTTTAAGGCTGGGAAATCATCCAATGACTGCTTCCGCTCTGGGTGGAGCGGAAGGGAGTGTCAGACTCTTACTGACTAAAACCCATCCATGTTCCTTCCGTAGCCCTTTATGTTCTGGGGTAGCGGTAACCCTTTCGGACAATCCCGCTTACCCGGCAGGCTTGGCCCTGAGGGGCCCCTTCATAAATGTCAAGCCTAACTATGAAAACGGACTGTTTTAAGCTTATCTATAGTATTTATAAAGGATTTTGAAACCATTTTTGTTTTCCAAGAATGAAATCATTCATTCTTTCTTTCTTCACATACCTATATCATTTTATATCATTCAACCTGTGAGTTTATCGTTTCATTCATCATTTGCTGAAAATGTTAAATAAAAATGTTATGTGTGTGTGTGATGTGTGTGTGTGTGTGATGTGTGTGTGTGTGATGTGTGTGATGTAAAAGTGTGTAATGTGTGAATACAGTTGCCTTTATTTAAATTTTCGCCATAATCGCTGCAATTGCTTAAAATAAAACTATGCATTAACACCGTAAGCAAAATAATGCGAGCCCCCAATTTTGAAAGTACGTAATGTTTATTGTGCATTTTAGTCAAAAATATATATTTTTTTCTTTTGAACCTATTACTACGTAGATAAAACAGTTGCAGCCATTTTCAAGACTAGCACCCTAATTTCGTCACACTCTATCAATCACAAACTGGATTGATTAGAAGGATATTGGTAATCCATTGCGTTATATGTTTGAAATATTAGTCTGCTCAAGAACGTAAATAACGCAATGAATATTTTTGAACTGTCAAAACGAAAGCCCTTGCTACGTTGGTGTGTTACGTAATTCAGGCCTGTACACACGTAACGGACCATAAATTCAATAAAAAACCGACCCAAGATACTTCATAAACTTGAAACTCGAACCCAAAATTTTCAACAAAGGAACGTTATAAGGGGAGTTTTATAAGAGCGCACCGTCGGCATAGCATCGTAATTGTTGGAGCTTGCGTCGCGTAGTAACGCCGGCGCTGTGTGCCGACGCGACGCGCGAAGCGTGAACGACACCTGGCTTGCTACCTGAGCCCCATCGACCACTGCCTCCTGCCGTGTGTACGAGGTCATAATTTACGGTAAGATTATTGTGGAATATTGAGATATTTTGGAATAGTGTTGGGACATGACGTTGGTTAAGAAGTTGTCATGTGTCGGTGTAAAAGTAAAAATGGCTGTTCCATACATTTTGAGTGCGAAGGAATTGATCCTTTTTTTTTTGATTACCGACGCAAAATTGCTACGCAGGGGCGTTCAGTACCTACCATGAATGTATAGTAATAGGTTACGCATCGCTGTTCAATTTTTATAAAACAATTATACAACGTGAGGCTACAATGGTGACATTAATTTAACATACGAGTAGGGCTAGTGCCCATTAATCATATAAATGTTGATAGGTTAAATAAAATCGCAAATTAAAAAAAAAACATACAAACTGAAAAATAAAATTAATTAGCCTGCTTTTTGTAGTTGTTTCATCCTAATAGTATTGCTTATTCATTTCAATTTCATTGATACGAATGTTTTGATCCGTGACCCCGGCAAATGACCGCAGGGCGACAGTTCTTTAAGTACAGGTTGCTCTAAGATTCTATTTTCTAACATTTCAAATAAATGCGTAAATAATAACGTTTAATGGAATTATAATGTTTACATGGGACGAAAATGTGAAAACGTAAATGTGTGTTAAATTAATGACATCTTTGTAGCGCCACGTTGTATAAAACCTCACATCTATGAATTACCGAACTTGAAATTCCGATGCTTTGTGAAATCCATAAGATTGTAGAAAAAAGAGGTGGGTTGCTATATCTACATAGATCATATCATACCCAAAAACCGTCCACCACACCCAAGCAATTCATCAAACAAAGATTAGCACCATGTAATGTAGAATGTGTCGCTTCAAAGAATATAATTTCAATTGATAGAGGAAGGAAAGATCACTCACAACAAAGAGAGGTCCCGGAAGTGCCTGAGGGTTGAATAGTTTGAGTCCTCCGACCTCCGAGGTCAGAGGGAAAGGGAGGGTTTAGGCGTTACTTTATTTCCAAATATATAAATAGGTCAACTAGAACCGGCTGAATTTATATTTATAGATTCAGATGCTGTTTTTCTATCCTAATAATTATAAAGAGGTTTGTGTTTGTAAGTTTTATGTAGGCTCACCTTGTGAAGTACTAATCCAATTCCGAAAATTCTTTTACTAATGTGAATCTACTTTATCCATGAGTAGTTTTATTAAAATAAAATACACGCAGACGAAGTCGCGGGCAGAAGCTAGTTGTGTTTTAAAAACAAAAAAAAACCTATCAAAGATAATTTACGGGTGAACGGAACCCTTATGGGATCACTTTGTTGTCCTTCTGTTGTCTATCAAGACCCTTTATCTCGGGAGCGCATAGAGTTGAAAAAAAAACCATATACTCAGGTCTACAGTCCCTTGAAGCTGTGGAAAAATCAAACTTCTAAATTAACGTAAAAAGATACGGTATAATTATTTCGACACTCTCTAGGGAATCAAAATTTATGGGGTACTTTCCCTGGACCTAGAACTATGAAATTTGGCAAACATTATCGTCATAAACTACAAGTATAGGGAAAATCAGAAATATATAAAGTAATTAAGCCGAGCCTTTTCCAAACTATATTGGGTTCGGCTTCCAGTCTAACCGGATGCAGCTGAATAACAGTATTTTAGATGGAGCGACTGCCTATCTGACCTCCACAACCCACTCTCTAACTATGTAGGACTGGCTGTCAGACTTTCGAGCTTCTGACTAACCGTAACGACTGTCAAAGATCCACGAATGATTGCTGGGACCAACGGTTCAACGTGCTTTTCCGAGGCACGGAGGAGTCTCGATATGTAAAGATATGACCCATCCACAGACCAACCTTGGCAAGCGTGGCTTAACCTGATGGATTGATTCGAGGCAATATTCTTCTTTTCGTGTGGTTAGTGACTAACCAGGTGGCAGTTTTAATGCTGCCCATGGGCCTCTGACTTAGCATCACAAACTGTTATGCCGGTTTCCTCACGATGTTTTCCTTCAACGATTTTTAAGCAAGTGATAACAATACAATACGCACATGAATCTGAAAAGTCAGAGGTGCGTGCCTAGGGTTCAAACTCTAAGCGGGATTGTCCGAAAGGGTTACCGCTACCCCGGAACATAAAGGGCTACGGAAGGAACATGGATGGGTTTTAGTCAGTAAGAGTCTGACACTCCCTTCTGCTCCAGCTAGAGCGGGAGCAGTCATTGGATGATTTCCCAGCCTTAAAAAAAAAAAAAAGGGTTCGAACTCGAGACCTAGGCTATCACTGCTTCGAGGCAATATGTTTGCCTTGAAATAACCTTAAATACTTCATAAAGTGAACAACACACTTGAACCTCTACCTACCCTCCGTTGCCATGAACAATACTTATAAACTTGGCAGCTTCTCCCGGTTTCTCGGACACGTCTCGTGGGCTGCATGGGGTGTAATTTGAACAAATGAGCGACGGGTACCGAACCAAATTAGATTCTCGCCGGTCGACCGCCGGACGGCGCCGTTGCCGGACCGTGGCCGGATCGCCTCCACTCGCCAACAGATTACGGCACTTGGGTCGGGAGCCGGTGCAATTTGTATCGTCTCGGTAAATAGATCTTATGCCTTTTTGGAATCGGATTAGGGTACAATAGGGATGGTATCGGAATTGCGTCGGTTGTAAATGGTATTAAATTAGTTTTTTTTGGAATGAAGTTCCTTATCGCGCGTTACGAAAGGGGGCTAGACGGAAAAAATTAGGACCAAAAGTTGTAACAACACTTTTTGCTATAGTTGTAAGCCGTGCGGCGTGCGCGTGTTTCTCTGTCTGTCTCTCTCTCTTATAATATGTTACGTTATTTTCGTAAGCAAATAAAAAAAAAAACAAAAAAAATGTATTACAATTCCTTCACTAATTAATCGAAAGGAACTTCGTTCCATCCGGGTGTCCCTTGACACCTCTCAAGTATTTTTTGTTGTAATGGCTATTGGTGAAAAGCATATCGACGCTTGAAAGGCAAAAATTACCAAGCGACATGTTGGGCGATATTGAGTCGACAGTATTTAAAGCTCATCATCTTTGAATGCCAGTTTATTTAGCCTTTAAACAGCATTAGAATTTGTTGGAATTAAGTATCTAGTTATGACAAATAGGTGACTTTTACGATTTTTTAAAATAAAAATAAATACTTTAAAATGCTCTCTTTATAATCTCTTTAAAGTTGCCGATATGTCGTTTGGTAAATATTGCCTTTGTAGCGTCAATATTATTCTTTTAATGAATAACTAGAAGATAATGCAACATAATAATATGTGGATGAATGTGTGCATTTGAATTAACTTCTTAAACGCAGAGCAATTAATCTGTGATTATATAATTAGTCGTAAGTAAATACTCTTAAAATTTTAATTTTTATACTTGCTAACCTTTTCATTGCAATATTTTTAACGTTGCTTTAGCACACAATTTAGCTTTGATGGTTATTATGTTGATATTTGTACGACAAAACATAAAGATCTATGTACCTATTTATTTATAACACCCATTTTATACCTACGTTTTACAAATAAAACTTTGACTTTGGTACAGACGCCAGCACATCAAGCTATCCCTAACTGTCACATTTTCTCAATTAAAAATGAACCTTATATCTTTGCAATAAAGTTGAAATACTATCAAATAAATTTGACATATTGTGGTAACTTGATGTGCTGGCCTCTGTACATGAAGTGTAGTTAAAAGATGGACATGATTTAAAAACTTAGAAGAAGAATTTGAAATCAGGCAACTTAATAGGTAATAGGCGAGGATACTGCTGCCCAGGTTTTTTATATAACTCCTTAGTATTTATCCGTAACCTACACATTCATCCTAGGTACCTATGTACAATGTAGTGTAAAACAAAGACGACGCGACGTATGGGTACGCGTTACGAGTTAAGGGTAAGCGTTTAATAGCAGTGATAGCCTAGTGGTGTGACCGCCTGCCAAGTCATAGGTTTCGAGTTCAAACCCAAGACACGCACCTCTGATTTTGCGAATTCACGTGCGTATTGTATAATTATCACTTGCTTAAAAATCGGTGAAGGAAAACATCATGAGGAAACCATGCATGTCCGAGAGATATTTCTCAACAGCATGTGAAGCTAAGTCAGAGGCCCATGGGCAGCATAAAACTCTGACACCAGGTTAGTCACTAACTACACGAAAAAGAAAAAAAGGAGTCAATTTCTAAAAACTTTAACCTTCTTTCTCAAAGTACGTCAATTACTATCAAATATTATAAAGATATCCAAAAAGGACAACATAAAAAAATAAATCAAATCAATACTGGCCGAATGTAAATAAATGCCGTGTTATCCGGTGTTTAAACATTGTAGGGCGTCGCCCCACGGCTCCTAATCAAAAAATTGAACTTTCAATAAAGGGAATCATTAATTCTGCTTAGGGAGGGATCCCGTAACATCCTAACGAACTCCACAAGAATCTTGGGATGTTTTTCTCGGATAATTATTTGAAAGAAATACTTAGGAGCACCGGGCCTCCGTTCGCTGGGGAAATTGTTTTCGACGCTTTGCAGAGAGCGGAGAAAAATGTCTCAGTCTTACTCGTTTGGGAAGTTGCTATTATGGAGGCTACGAGTATGTTTGTGATCGGTATTAGTATTATAATAATATTATAATACTAATATGTTCTGGATTCAATTCGGATAACTTTTAATATGAAAACCAAGATTTATTGATTTTTTTTTTCAATTTGTCACTCACGAACATAAAGAGTTCATTATCAGAGTCAAAAATATTTGTCACCTTATGTTTAGATATGAAAAAAAAGCAAAAACTATTATTGCTTTTCTTAACCTTTATTCTTCGAACAGCATCACAAACAAGCAACAATCAACCACAACAAACAGCGTGTCGTGGATATTGATCGGATATTTTTCTCAGACGCTATTACCGTAATGCAGCCAATCTCCCGACGAGCAAGGAGCCGACATCGCGACCGGCGGGAATTAATGATGTCCTTTATTGGAGCTACCATTTTTTGATTCCATCCCGCACCCAAAACACGATATTTTATCAGATTTCTTTTATTCAACATACATTACGCACTTTTCACACTTCTAGCACCTTCCATCTTTAACAAAACACGCAATGTATTTTGAATTTAGAGAAAATTTAGTTTGTGTTAGATGTAGTAGGCTTTTGCTGAGAACAATCGCCGAAGGCGTAGGAAGCCAACAAAATCCTTGTTTACACGATCTGGGTCCACATTAAAAGCATACCCCAGTCGCTTTAAGGCATTATTCGGATCTGCCAGGGATTACAGTATTATATTGTCAAAAAGGGATGTTATAATTTCGATTTGTTAACACAATGATTCATTGGTTCACCAATTTTAACATTAGAAATCGCCGGAGAATTAACAAAGTCAAAGTCAAATCATTTATTTCAAATAGGCAGAAGTAAGGCACTTTTGAACGTCAAAGTAATACCTATTCATTTATAGATTCAGTTACTGAATACTTTTACTTTTAAATTATGTGAACTTATAGGGGGAGACCGACCCAAACACTAATATTAGCTCAATTTAGGAAAAACTAAAATTTGATCAGCCTGGGGTAATTTAGGAACAGTCACATGGTTAGATACCTTTTTTTTGTTTTCGGGGGGAAACCTTCAAAAGGGAAACCTCCCGTGTGGGATTCTTACCTCACTAAAACCACCCCAGTGATCACCATCAGCACAGGAAGGGGCACCTTTGCCTCTTAAAATACCTAGCGTTACAAACTAACAATAAACAGTTCTTATTTTAGAACAGTTAATTATTGTTGAATCTGCTCTTGACCTCTATCACGCCTGATGGAAATCCATAGATGAGATTTATGATGGAACGACCGTGCCCAGAAGATACCTGATCAAAATAACCTCCTAGACACTGAAGGTCAGAGGGGCAATACCCGAACTTTTTAAGAACGTTCACATTCTAACATCAGTCTCAATTTCTCAGGAATATCACACTTACGTTTTTGTCATCAATTGTCACCGAGATCAGATTGTGACTTAATTTTTAACGATTATAATACGAGAATTCTTCGGGAAAAACGGTGTTCTATATTTAAAATAGTATTTAAATTTATCTTTCGTATGCTGCACCGGTTGACGTCATCACGTCGATGCTGGCTATCAGCGCTGGGGCTCATGCCTGGACTCCGCCAAAGCGGAGATGGGGCGAGCGGAGAGGAGATGTTTTTAAACAACCAATCAGTGAAGCTGAGCGGAGACGAGATGTGTGAATAACGTAATTCTATTGGTTGTTTAAAAAACATATCCTCTCCACTCGCCTCGTCTCCCCTTTGGTGGAGTCCAGGCCGTATTCTCCCACAGGGTCAAAGCATTATGCTGAGCGATAGCCGTTTTGCGCGGATGTGAAGCATATTTTACCCAACTTGCTTTTTTTGGTTTTACTGCGTCAAGTTTACCGCAAATAAACGTATTTTCTTTGTTTTCTTCCTTCATTGTTTATTCCCCAACGTTTTAATTTCAAAACTCATGTGTCAATCCTGCATCCGTTCTTGGTTTCTACAGTAACACACGCAAACCACGGAAACCACCATCCCACCAAGTCGCACCTAATGATAAAGCTAGCGAACTCTTTGACCAATTACGACAGACATACGATACAGCGCCGCACGCAGCAGCCGACTGATCGCATCACCTCCCGCAGAAGCGAGCCAATTAATTGACGGCACTAGAATTTCAGTGTCGCGCTGAGCCTGGATTAGCCAATGAGTGTGTGTCAAAATACCGTTCATTAGTAGTACTGTCAATCTTATGCTGTCTAGTGATTTCGGTGTGGACTTTTATTGATTGTTTTTTTGTCATCTTTAAGTAGTCATCACTCATCAGATTTGTGCTGCAAGGAGCATCATTTTTAATTGAACATTTTCAAATAGCGTAATTTAATGACGTTCTTCATTATCAACCGAAAAGTTATTAATACCTACATGAACACAACAACTCAAGAGGTACCTTTTAGTACGTTTTATGTGCACGTGTTTAAGAAATGAACAAATTTTTCTTTCTTCTTTCCTTTAAATACTAAGAAAATAATACTAGCTATGTGCGAATCGGACTCGCGCACGAAGGGTTCCGTAACATCTATACTATAATATTATAAAGCTGAAGAGTTTGCTTGTTTGAACGCGCTAATCTCTGGAAGTACTGGTCCGAATTGAAAAAATATTTTTGTGTTGGATTGTTCATTTATCGAGGAACATGAAGTTAAACGCGCGGGAGCAGCTAGTTATCAATAACAACGGCAAAACAAACACGTTTTTTGCACCCTTAAATATTTATGTTATTCTGTTTTTTAGTATTTGATATTATAGAGGCAACAGAAATACATCATCTGTGAAAATTTCAACCGTCTAACTAACACGGTTCATGAGAGACAGACTAGTGACAGACTGACAGACAGACGGACGGACGGACAGCGAAGTCTTAGTAATACGATCCCGTTTTATCCATTGGGTACGGAACACTAAAAATCTTACTGCTGGAACTCACTATATATATCTCCATTTTTCTCTACGTCTCCATCGTACGTATCAATTAGGCGGGGTGTAAATGTTCGCTCCACTATCTTCACGGCGGGCGATCTCGTTAATTATCGCCAAACGGTAACCCAAGTTATTGCCCCCCGGACACTTGCATCTTAACTAGATTAGCTGTAGAATTGTGCTCTTTACGATCTCTTGTGTTCATAGCTTTACTTTTGACTTCTATTGTTGTTGGGTAATGGAATTGTTGGACTTTATATCTAACTGACGAAATGTCGCTATACCTACTATGGGTACACTTCTGTCTAACACTTTGGGATAACAAGGCGTGATGTGTGTGATGTTACATTTATGTAATGCAAAATGCATTTCATGTAACAATTTTATTTTGTACCTATATACCTACACCGACACCAGTAGTTACGGGTAGTCAGAAACCCGAAAGTCTGACAGCCAGTCTTACCAACGGGTATCGTATTACCCAGTTACTGACTGGGCTATGGAGGTGAGATAGGCAGTCACTCCATGTAAAATACTGGTATTCAGCTGCATCCGCTTAGACTGGAAACCGACCCCAACATAGTTGGGAAAATGCTAGGCAGAATGATTGACCTACACCAAGTGAAATAAAGGGACGTAAATTCTAAAGTGTAATCTTTGATGTAACACTAAGAATTGTTTAAGTGATTTCTAATACACCATCATTCATTCCTACTTTTATAATTTTAAATTTATTTGCTGATAGTTAATGCGTAGTATCCTAAACCACTGGGTCATAAATAAACAACACATACATATCACGGAATGTTACGGGCGAATATCACCGCTACAACTGATCGCGATTAACGCTTAAACTATGTTTAAGAGCTATCAGTGTCATTATTTTCTATGGAATATTTAAATGTGCTGATCGCGTTAAGTTACATTAGCAAATTTCACACTAAAAAAATCACTTAAAAAAGTCTATCTCACCGCTATTTTCTTGTCAAATTACTCGTAGAATTAGGGTACTGAAAAGCTCCAATTGACATCGGGTAAGAACTCGGAGTCGCGTGTCCGTTTCAATCAATCTCATTTGTTGCAATTAGCGAGCTGCGTCTGCAGCCAGTGACCGCGTCCACGTCAAAGTTGAACAGTGGAAGTTTGGAGCGAGTGGAGAGGTTCACGATGTCGAAGCGATGTTGTTTTGAAATAGTGTGTTTCAGCTTTATTGAAAGCAATTAAAACGTTTTTTTTTTACGGTGGGAAATCATCCAATTATTCCCCCGCTCTGGGTGGAGCGGAAGGGAGTGTCAGACTTTTGCTGACTAAAACCCATCTATGTTCCTTCCTTAGCCCTTTATGTTCCGGGGTAGCGGTAACCCTTTCGGACAATCCCGCTTAAATTGACGTTTGGCGTTTTGTTAGAAATAGAAATATATCTCAAGCATGGCGGTTTCCTCACGATGATTTCCTTCACCGTTTTATTAGCAATAGATAATTATAGAATATATAAATTAATAAACATTATGTACTTTCGAAATTGGGGTTTTGCATAATTTTGCTTACGGTTTTAACCAATTGCAGCGATTATGGAGCCTTGGGTTTGAACTGGAGAGCTTAGCAGTCCGATGGCCACACCACTGTCTAGGTTATCAACCCTCGGGTAAGCGGGATTGTCCGAAAGGGTTACCGCTATCCCGGAACATAAAGGGCTAAGGCAGGAACATGGATGGGTTTTAGTCAGTAAGAGTTTGACACTCCCCTCCACTCCACCCAGAGCGGGCGAAGTCATTGGATGATTCCGCAGCAGTAAAAAAAAAGCATCTCTCCAATCAAATTGCATTACTGCGATCCCAATGAAGCTACATTTTACCTTTACAAACGATATCGCATCTTCAACTTCACGGTATAGCTCGCCAGGTCCATGATAATCCGTCGCAGCGTGACATTGTGCCCGTGTGATTGGCTGCCCACCGCAGCGCGGCGCATGCCGAGTTTTCTGACAGTGGTTTTCTAATCTGAGCACGAAATTCGTTCGCGTTTTCGACAGTTGCATTGAAATGTTTTATATCCCTTTAGCTCTGTAAATATATTATGGTTGAAATAGGCAATTTTATTTGGGATATCGACTCTATGTGAATCTTTTTTCGTTACTTTATAATATTATAAAGTGAATAATTATGAAGTTCAAAAAGAGGTTGTTAAAACAAGTTTCTCACTTCCACCTCATTACACTTTTTAATGTCAACATCACTTTGTCTTTGTTTTGTCCATTGTTTTTGGCACACGTCATTGTCAGTAAATATTTCAATAATGTAATTTAGGTAATGCAAAATTTAAATCAAGTTTATTTTTATTCACTTCATAAATTTTCGTGAAAGTAAATCTTACTCATTTAAAATTATGGAAGAAAAAAAACGGCAAATGAAATTATAAACCAAGCATTTCATTTAAATAATTTCGTGAGAAAATATTGTTAATAACGTAACGTAAACGCAGTAAGTATTTTAGCCTACTAATATTTTTAAACGTGAAACTTTGTGAGAATGGATGTTTCTTACATGCAAAAACAGAACAGATCTGGATGAAATTGGCAGAAAGATAGATTAAAGTCTAGAATAGAAAATAGGGTACCTACTTTAAGTTTAACGGCTATCCGCCTTACACTCATATCACAGACATTCTGATATACATACATAACCGACTCAATCACATCCAAACTTTTTTTTGTAAACTCTCTTATCACACTATAATCAAGGTCTTTTTTTTTAGGACGGGGAATCATCAAATGACTCCTCCCGCTCTGAGTGCAGTGGAAGGGAGTGTCAGACTCTTACTGACTAAAACCTGTCCATGTTTCTTCCTTAGCCCTTTATGTTCCGGTAGCGCAAACCCTTTCGGACAATCCCGCTTAAATCCAGTAGGTCTGGAGAACACTCCAGTTATCCACCTTCTTCTTGTCTTCAAGGACATACATGGATAACTGGAGTGTTCTCCATGTATGTCCTTGAAGAAGAGTATCAACTCTTCTTCAGGTAAAAGATTACATGACGAAGAATATTCACGGGATAGTGATACCTGTCTCGTTACGCCTCCCATAGGTAAACATCCGCGAACACCACAATGTAGTAACAAACGCCGATGTATCGGACATCGATTGCCATACAATGACCACAATGACTGGCATTCGATTTGTGCCTCCCGCTGGGAATATGAATGTAATTCACCAATACATTGTCCACCATTTTAATATATTATCTTTGTAATGGCTTTGGCGACATCACATACTCCCATGAACTGTTTATTACAGTAGGTATTATAATAACTTGCTTAAGTTTCTTATAGTTTAGCTCTTCTCTGCTTTCCGTCAAGTGGACTTGTGCCCAAAAGTGCGTTACCCTTTGAACCCCATTCCCACATATACGTGATAAGCAAGCGCATGCCCTGTATTCCAACGACACAAATATGTGACAATAGCAACAACACTATAACACGAAATAAACAATTAAATCATTACTTTTCTGAGTGTTTATATAGATATCTTAAAAATTGAAGCTCTCGTTCGTATTTAATGACATGAAACAAATTGAAAGACACCATGGATATTGAGAAATTCATGATAACAAGAAGAAATAAATTTGTAGCTTTGCGTGGAGGGCACGCTTTTGCAGCTTTGCGTGGAGGGCACGCTTTTGCAGCTTTGCGTGGAGGGCTCGCTTTTGCGTTTATGCTCTGTAGTTCAAGAAGTTAAGCTCAAAACTGTTGTCAAGGACCCTTTTCAATGCCGTCAGCGTCTATACGTCATTGAAGCGGTACAAGTAAATGGTGGCACACTTTTGTGTAAAAATATTGATAATGCCACACCTAGCAGCGCGTCCAAGGCAACAAAGGTGCCTCTGCGGTCACATCAAACAACGAACGTGCTAATACTTTATTTCCCTTTCAAGTTAAATAAACATCGTATAAAATGAGCGTAGCCGTGAAATCTCACCTTCGGCGACTCAACACTACGCGGCCAGACAGGTTCTATGTCTTTGATGATGCAAGCGATACAGACTCAAACGGGTCTAGGAAAACTAAATTCGTCAATAGCAGCACTCAAACCAAATCTGATCAAAGTAAACAGTTTTTAATATCTACATAAAAAGTAAAAAATTGTAAATAGTTATAGTAGAAGGTAGTAGAAGTAAAGTTAATAGTAATAGTCGGCTGCTTGACACTTCCCGTGACTTTATATTATGTTTAAGGGCTACGCTCACCACACACACTTCAAAAATGTATAATTACACCAAGGAAGAAACTAAAAAGAAAGAAAGGTAAGAATGTGTTTTTAAGGCTTTTATACATCACAATACTAGGCGAAGCCCACTCTTTATCATTGAAATTTTATATTTCGAAGAACCACACATCCCATCATCTTGGACGTCCGTATGAGTCTGTGGCGGCATCTACATCACTACTTGCGAACTACGCACCACATCGACTTCACGCAAAATCCTGCATCGCGCAAGCAGCATTTACCGCGCGACTAGCATAATATATAGTTGTTGTTACAGTTATCCAAGTGACACGACACTAGTCTTGTCGGAAGATCCACCCTTTTCTATGAGGATGAGTTAACTTTACACCCTGGTCCTCATGCTCCTGTAGGTCTTCCCTGCGATTGATTTTGGTTTTCACCGGTCGTAAAGAACATGTGACCAGTGGTCAATCTAGTATAGTAGCTCTAGCTTAGTAGCTTCACGGTATGAAGGTATCCATTCCAGAAATAAAATACTGTCAATGTATATGAAATAACCTAGAAATAATAGAAATAATATATTTTAATTTGCAGCAAAACTAATGGATTGGAAAAAATACCACAGGCTTAACGTCATATATTCATTTATTGAAGATCTAGAGAAAGACTTTCCAGCGATCTGTACCGTAACAGTCATAGGAAAATCTGTGGAAGGAAGAGATATTAAAGTAGGAATCTAATATTAAGTAGTCAAAATAGTCATTTCTTAAAACTACATACATCTACTAAATAAACCTAGGCGAGCTTTTTGTTAACGAAACCAATCAACTATGAACCATGGATTCAGTGCAGTTCGTCGATAATTAAACAAAAATTTAGTTGTTCCATAAATTTTATTGGACAGGGTATTGTGGCGCACCCTGGGAGATGCATATGTCCAGCAGTAGACTGCGATAGACTGAGTTGATTGATTGATACATTTTCACTGCACATAGGTAACAGATTATTTTTACATTGAAATTCTTCAACGCAGGGAGGTTCAGAATCATGCTCTAAATCCATGGTAAACGGCTTCGCGTCAATGTCCCTTCCATCCTGTATATTTAATAATATGCAGCCATCAATCTGGCCTTTTCCCAACTATGTTGGGGTCGGCTTCCAGTCTAACCGGATGCACCCGAATACCAGTATTTTACATGGAGCGACTGCCTATCTGACCTCCACAACCCAGTAACTTGGTAATTAAAACGATACCCCTCGGTAAGACTGGCTGTCAGACTTTTAGGCTTCTGACTTCCCATAACGACTGTCAAAGATCCACGAATGACAGCCGGGACCAACGGTTTAACGTGCTTTTCGGAGGCACGGAGGAGTCTCGATATGTGAAGATAGTTACCCATCCACGGACCAACCCCGGCAAGCGTGGCTTAACCTGATGGATGGATCCGTGCGGCTTTTATTACTTAACCACCCTGTATATTTAATAATATGCAGCCATCATGCAGTAATTGCAATAAATAATCAAAACAAGTGAAATGTGCTTGTTGAACAGACATCTGTCAACCGTCGAACAAAACCCAAAATTAGTTATGTACAGCTAAATGATGATGATCATCCTCTTTCAGATGTTGAAGGTATCGAACAGCAACGCAGGGAACTCCGGAGTATGGCTGGATGCTTGCATACACCCTCGGGAATGGATCACTACAGCCGTCGTCACGTATATAGCTAACGTTTTAGTCAGGAATTTTCACACGTTTTCAACTGCTGTCACGAATAAGGACTGGTAATGTATCAATTTGTCAAAGAAAGCTTTTATAACAGACTAACCTAACGTTAATAAAACTAACAGCTAAAATATGGGGTCGAAAAATTAGACACCAGAGAGACGTGCTAATGACACCCGTCTCTTTGGTATGTACCAAAGCGATGCGGAGGAATCAAGCCAGCCCTTGGATCACAGGAAGTGTCATCGAACCGATTGGAGATTGATAGATGGAAATTGAAAATAGTTGTTTTGGTTTGAGGTTGCCGAATATATCACATTCATCGCGAAATTGTATGCTTGGGAATGCATCAGATTGTGAAGTGCTCTATACACTGGTAACATTACGAGACATTCCCTTGTTTAGGTACTATGCCCTAATATCCATTGTCATACATCCCTCTGGATTCTATGCCCTAATGTGAGAAATCTTAATAGATGCTAATGCAACGCATATTACAGAATATCCTATACGTCTATGACAAGGTTAATGTTTTCAGGCATATCGTACCCGTTTTAAATCCAGATGGTTACGAATACACTCACACACACGAACGCATGTGGAGGAAAAATCGAGCGACGTACGGAGGAGAATGTGTTGGTGTTGATCTGAACAGAAACTTTAGGTACGTATAAACTATCTTCCACACGCCTACCACCACTACCACAGCGCTTTCCCAACATTATATCAGGATTCCTCAGTGTCTCGGAAAGCACGTTAAGTCGTTGGTCCCGGCTGTCATTCGTGGATCTTTGACAGTCGTTACGGGCAGTCAAAACCCTGAAAGTCTGACAGCCAGTCTTACCAAGGGATATCGTATTGCCCAGATACAGACTGGATTGTAAAATACTTTTATTCAGCTACATCCGGTGAGACTGGAAGCCGACCCCAACATAGTTGGTAAAAGACTAGGCAAGTTGAATAGTGGCAAATATGGCGGCCCACTTAACGGCAAACAATCACCGTCGTCGAGACAACAGCAACACCAGACTGATATAACTCAAACTCAGCAAAAAATTGCCGTAATATCAAAATTTACGGTAATACTTCAAATTTTCAAAAACTTATTTTTCTATTTCCAAGTTATGCATGGGGACAAGGAGATGAAGGCTCGTCTAGCGAACCGAAACATGTTTTCTACAGAGGTCCAGCACCATTTTCAGAACCAGAAACTGTTGCAGTAAGGGTAAGATTCCTATTTATGTCAAATTTCACCAATGAAACTAAACGCGTTCAAAACCTGTCAATGTCATTATTCCTAACAATTTTGACACTGACAGATCTTGAACGTGGTTTAGACAGCAAAGTGCCGAACGAGTTCAATTTCATTGGTGAAATTCGCACTTAATCCCGACGGATTAGGTATTAATATCTTTAAATGTGAATTAATAATTTGACTGAAAATATTGATTTTTAGGATACAATACTTGGATCGGTGACGCCTTTCAAGGTGTTCCTGTCGTTTCATAGCTACTACGAGTTGATAATCTTCCCGTGGGGCAACAAGACGGATCCGTGTCCAGATTACATCCGTCTTCTGGAAGGTGGAAGTATCATGGCAAGGGTAACTCCACGTAAGAAACTAGTAGTAGCTACTAAACCATACTACAGTAGTATGGTCTGTTCTATAATTATTCGATAAAAACGTAAACATACGAATCAGCAACTACCTGCGGATGTCAATTTGTAGTGCCACTTACAAATTGAGTGGTTTGATTCGATTATTATTTGAATACTTAAAGCCGAAATTATATTTTTAAATTCACCTACAGGGTTACTGGTAACTCGACGTATTCCTTGCAGGACGTCATAGTAGGGTTAAAATGCAACAAATTAAGCCACCAAATGTTCTACCGAAATTCAGTAGTTTTTGAGTTAGTTCGATTTTTAGAGTTTTTATGAATAATCCCAGATTAAATCATTTGAAACCAATTTAAAAATTATTTACGGCGCGACAGTACAGAAATTTTAAGTTATTATCGTAGTTGATGCCGTAGCAGATCTTTGTTAATAATTAAAAGTTCAAAAATGCCTTAAACCTTGGCAAATATCACTAATCAAACATTTTTTTTTTTGTAATTTTTGTTATTACTCCATACAAATTGTTGTCTAGTGCAAAAATAAAATACTACGCCTGATGTACAAATTACTAGGAAAATATCCTTGTCTTATCAGCTATTCAGAAAGGTATGATTGTCAATACTTTTGCATGTATGACAGGGTAGAGAAGAGTTTTATGGGGAGCAGGTAAAATTGTAAGACAATCAACATTTTGTTTGTTATTCGTAGTATTCGTAGTTTTACCTGAGCTTGAACTCCAAACACACGGTAAGCTTTGTGATTGGTTACTATTGTTCTCTCGGCATGACTCGGGGTGCGATTTTCTGGTCGTCAGCGTTAGTCAGTCTCAACTCTACGTCGCGTAAGCTCGTGTTTTGTTATCTGGCTATCCCTATCGCGTATCTTGCTCTCGTGCTGTGCTGTGCCTTCATAAGTGCTGACTATGGCTGCATATTCTAATCCAGAATACGCTGACATAATTTACTGTTACGGACTTTGTGACGGTAACGCTGCTGAAGCGCGGAGAGAATATGGACTTCGCTTTCCCAACCGCCGACTCCCACACGTTAGTGTCTTCGGATCGACTTATCGGCGAATATCTGAAACTGGCAGCGTCCAAAGAACCAGGCAAATTGACACTGGTCGTTCCCGGAGATACACGGCTGACGACGAAGAGCTGATTCTTCAACGTTTTATTGACGACCCCAACATATCGACAAACATCGTAGCGCGTGAGCTTGGTATGTCACAGTGGAAAGTCTGGTCTGTAGTTCACTTGTCAGGCCGACATCCATATCACTACCAACCAGTCCAGTCATTAGAAGAGGGAGATCCGCCGAGACGGCTTGAATTTTGTCGTTTCATGCTGAGTGCCGACGCCGAAGGCGAAAACTTTTTAAAAAACATTCTGTGGACCGATGAGTCATGTTTTGACCGTGATGGTATCACAAACTACCACAACTTACATTACTGGGCACCGAAAGCAGAAGCAAACCCTAAAAAACTGAAACCAACCGCATCCCAGCGTAGGTTCTCGCTTAATGTTTGGATGGGTATTATCGACGACAAATTAATCGGCCCACATTTTTTACCCCGAACACTAAATGGGGAACATTATGAAGATTTCCTTAGAAATCATTTAACACCACTGCTCGCGGATGTACCGGAAGAAAGAAGAACAAACATGATTTATCAACATGACGGATGTCCAGCCCACTTCCGAATCACAATTCGACAATTGCTGGATGAAAACTATCCAAACCGATGGATAGGGCGCGGTGGGCCGATTCCGTGGCCTGCGCGAAGCCCTGATCTGACGCCCCTAGACTTTTACGTCTGGGGTCATATGAAAGACCTAGTTTATGTGACCCCAGTAAATTCAATTGAAGAACTAAGGGAGAGAATAACAGATGCGGCGGACCAGATGAGGGCAACAATCACATCAAGAATCACAAAAACTGAAATGAGGAAGCGAATAAGAACATGTATTCGAAACCGAGGGCAGCACATCGAACAAGACGTGTGAAATGTATGTCATAAAAGTTATTAAATTGAAATTTATTAAAAATAATAATAACATTCACGAAATTGTTTTATTTGATTTTCCGAATAATCACCTTTTTGTGAGACGCACGTCTTCCTGTACTAAATCAAAAACGATTTTCATAATGTAGTCCATGACTTTGTATTAACATTCATACCTTTTTGGATAGCTGATAAGATAAGGATATTTTCCTAGTAATTTGTACATCAGGCGTAGTATTTTATTTTTGCACTAGACAACAATTTGTATGGAGTAATAACAAAAATTACAAAAAAAAAAAATGTTTGATTAGTGATATTTGCCAAGGTTTAAGGCATTTTTGAACTTTTAATTATTAACAAAGATCTGCTACGGCATCAACTACGATAATAACTTAAAATTTCTGTACTGTCGCGCCGTAAATAATTTTTAAATTGGTTTCAAATGATTTAATCTGGGATTATTCATAAAAACTCTAAAAATCGAACTAACTCAAAAACTACTGAATTTCGGTAGAACATTTGGTGGCTTAATTTGTCGCATTTTAACCCTACTATGACGTCCTGCAAGGAATACGTCGAGTTACCAGTAACCCTGTATAAGGTGTTTTTATTTTTGACAATCAATCTGCCTAGCCTTTTTCCAACTATGTTGGGTTGTTTTTATTTTTGACAATTAGGTTTAATTTTATAACCTCAAATTCTCATCGATGATTATTCAATCATGTTCGAATACTGTTAATCAAATAAAAATTGATGGGAGATATAAAATATAATTGAATCCTTCTAAATACAGATGAATGTTTTACAAATTTTCTTTAACTAATTGCGTAAGAATTTGCCCAGAACAAGTTTTGTTGTATGTTTCATCAGATATTTTAGGAACAGACATAAGTATCAGCAAAATACAACTGTTAACTCTAGAAGGCAGAAAAATCAGGTTTGACACACGTCAACTAAGGCCACGTCTCTTCCCTTTTGGACGCTTTCCGAACCCCCTTTGGTTTAAAACCCCGATTTCTCGCTATTATATAATGCATACTACTAATACATACTATTATATACATGAAACCCAACAAAACTTAATTTATCCGCAATCTGTATACAATTTCCAATAAGATTAATATATGAAAAGTCATAAATTAATTCTGAAAAAACTTTCAGGCAATACTTGAGACTAGTGGGAAGACTTACAGGGTCGGCGGCACTAAGGACCTCACTTACTACGCATGTGGGACCAGCATAGACTGGAGCTATTCCATTGCGAATATACCATATTCCTACATGGTAGAGTTAAGGAGTAGAAAGTACAAATTCAAACTTCCAAAAGATCAGATTCTGGAGAATTGCACTGAAGCCTGGAACGCTGTTCTGAAATTAATGGATTATGTCGATGAGCATTAAGAAAAACCAAGTCTTGAACTGTCATGATGTGATGTCAATAAGGTGCAGTTTTGAATATTGAACTGTTACCAATAATGTAAGTGTCTGATTAAAAATCAATTTTAGTAGTAATTTCGCATTTTAATTTCTGAAAACCAAGACCATGAAAAATGATATCAATACTTTTAAAATAAAGAACAAAGAAACTTTAATACAACTTTACTGACGGAGTTTTTTAGCATTAACAGAACAGTTGACACATGATGTTTTATCAGCAAATTCTACGAGAGCTTTGACGCCGTTTAGTGCTTCTTGGCAGCAGATAAGTATTTCGTCTCTAGGTAGTAGGAATTTGTGCTGTTTACTTCTCAGTTCGACAAGATACGAGAAGGGAATGCGAGCTGTGCCATAACTCCAGTCAATACTCGTACCAGAAGCATAATACATGATATCCTTGAAGTTTCCAACTTTATACATGCGACCACTTGTTTTGAAGATGGCCTGTAAGAACATAAAACTAGTTTATTTAAGTTTCCATCTAAGCCAACGAAATCGTAAAGAACAGTTCGTGTGGCCGACCATCACCAAGTGGTTGCAGTGGGAAAGAGATTGAGCTATAAGTCTTGTAGAGCACTGTCTCATTCTCACACAGTAATATACTGCTAAAGAGGTGATGGTCCAGACACAAAATATCTTCCCTGATCTTACTTTAGCCATAGCAGTTCCTCCTTCTAGTAAATTGACATAATCAGGGCATGGCTCCGCTGTGTGGCACCAAGGAAAAGCGATAGCTTCACTGAAAGAGTGAAATGTCAGGAATATCTTGAACGGCGTCCCTGAATACAGAATTATGTCCTATAAAAGCATTTTAAGGTAAATCTTTAAAAATATAGAATTTTAATATCATGTTTAAAATAAATTCATCCAACCTTAAGTGCCGTGGTTTCAGGTTCTGAGAATGGTTCTGTACCACGATAATTAATGTGATTTGGATCACTAGATGAATGGTCGTTGCCACCACGTCCCCAGAAATACCTGCAACATACATCAAGAAGTGGAATCCATACATCGAAATCTACGAGAGCCTTCATAAAACTGATGGGATTTTACCCATAATTTCTGTTAAGGTCAACACCAGTTATGGTATTTCCAAAACGCGCTCTGTTTTTCCGCCACATCCTATCCACTGTGTGGGAATGTATGTATCCATCTGGGTTTACTACAGGCACAAAATACCTGAAAAGTTTAATTTTCATTACATCCTTTCCAATTTTTGTTGTGATTAATCTATCATTTCTCTGTTCAATTCCGATTCGGAATGTTATTCACCAGTCTTTATTAGTATAATTTGAACTAATTTTATCGAAGTGTCTAGCTAAGTAGTCAGCTATGTATGTAACTACTGATGTTGTGATCCACTCCCGCGCATGAGTTGCACCGTCTAACCAGATTCCTGTATTTTCTGCATCGCTATTTGAGATTTTGAGCATCTGAAAAGATAAAAGCTTTAAACAGTATCTATTATAACGCTCCTTTCTCGATAAGCGTATAACAATTGCATTTTCTTGACAATTTTTGTGACAGATGTGATCAAGTTTTTAATTTTATAAAGTTCTTGTGTTACAAAATTCTTTCTTGTGTTTTATCATATTAAGGGCTAACTTCACCAATGCTGCTGCTGCTGAACGCGATCAGCACAACTTAACTGCGTTTAAGAGCTGTCAGTATCAACATTGTTGGGGACCATTAACACTGGCTATTTATTTGTCCTGATTGCTTTCAGTTTCATTGGTGAGATTGGTACTAAGCAACTTTTGATGGATAAAATATTCTTAGAAAACATGAGGCATCTTTATTTTTTATTATTTAGGATTTAACAACAATAAACCTACCTTTATATCTCTTCCTTCCGCAGATCTTCCAATCACTGACACTGTACATGTTGATGGAAAAGCAGTTTCTAACTGTGCCAGAAAATTGTATATAACGTGAAGTGGATGAAAGTCTTTCCAATCTAGTTCACGTTCTGAAATAAAATGATATAGAATGTATTCAGTACCGGATTAACCACGTAGCAAGAGTAGCGAATGCTACTGGCTCCGCGCTTGTTTAATACGGCACTGAATGAATTGGAGACCTTAGTTTGGTTGATTCATCATTCTCTTTGAGAAAAGAATCGCGGGCTATAATATTTTATGCGCGCGCATTCAGAGCAGAATACCTAATATGCTGGTGACCAAACGCCGCGCAGCGTTTTCTTTCTAGCATATTATAATTATGCACGTCTCAATTGTTTAAAAGGTAGTCTCGAGCGGTATTCACTTTTGTTAAGTTTTCTAATTGCAATAATTAAATGTCATTAATATTTAGGCATACTAATGTACCATTATTACTTCGCGAATCAGATAAAATGAAATTAAATAATATGTTCATATATATTTTTGTGACACACATTATTTTAAGTGCAGACCCAATTATGCAAAGGTTTATTTAACAATTATGCAAATATCCACATTATTTGTCTCTTATCAGATATTTTTGTTCGAGTCTTTTTACTTTTTATTTTCCACTTGTTTAACTTCATATATTACTATTAGACAAGCTACCATCGACTCATGTCTCGGCGAAATCTGTGCAACTGTACGATCTTTTCCCACAGTGAAGCAAGTTACTAATTTATTCTCATTTCTCTTTCCAACTCCATCATGAGACCCTGATTACCATCAATCTCTAACCTATTTATTGATACTATTCCAATAAGCCCAAACACGATACCTCCGCGGAGAGTTGGTAAGGGAGACAGGTGCCCTGCAAATTCCAGGTGATACTGCAGCATTTGTTCAAAGTATAATTGACGTAGCAGAATACCAAATTCTGACTCGATCAGACCTGTTGTAGATGCTCACATCCACTAGAGAAAAGCTGATAACCTTCAAACGACTGAACCGATTTTCTTGAATCATGACTAAAAACTCTGGATCAAATCACATTTTAAACAAAACAAATTCGGTTCTGCCTTTTGGGAGCTACACAGATAAACTGATAAACAGGCCTCTTTTTCCGTCGAGGAATAATCTTTCGACTGTGATATTAAAACAATACAGTCTTCTTCTTTTCGTGTGGTTACTGACTAACTTGGTGTCAGAGTTTTTATGGGCGTCTGATTTAGCTTCACATGCTGTTGAGAAATATCTCTCAGACATGCTGGTTTCCTCACGATGTTTTCCTTCACCGATCTTTAAGAAAGTGGTATTAATACAATACGCACTTGAATCCGTAAATTCAGAGGCGCGTGCCGTGGGTTCGAACTCGAGACCTATGACTTGGCTGTCCGACAGTCACACCACTATCACTGCTGTAAAATAATACAATATAGTCATACTTATAGGTGATCGTATACGGCCAGCCGAGGCCGGACGGGCGCGGCGGGGGGCGCCAGTGTACGTGTTCGAATCGCTCACTACCACATCGAATGGGATATTCCTCTCCCGAAAGAGTTTCTCCACTTGCATAGCACGCTGACCCTCCACCAGCACTTCCATAGAGTTTTGAGTCTCTTTGTTGATAATTATAGCTGAAACAGAAAAGGAACCATAAGTAGCTTTGGTTTGGTTGATTTTAAACTGGGCCAGATTTAATGACGGATCTTTTGTATTGAGTTGTTTGGGATAAATGAGCACTAAGTTTTTAAATTTTATAAACACGTTCTCATTTAATTAATTACGGTAACAGTCTTGTCATAGGCTCTGATTGTCACAAATTTTAACCTATTATTGAACCCATTTTATTCAAAAATCTCAATGTTTTGTAAGTTCCTACTTTTTAAAGCACCTATAATCTAATCTCTTCACCATCCTTGGTTGACTGGTGGAGAATGCCTAAGGCATTGAGTCCGCCTTTGTACCTTTATTGTGTGCGAAAAGTTTAAATAAATAAATAAATTGCAGGTATGGGGGTAACTTCTTTATCCATTTTCATCTCATTCACTCACTCTTTCATTTATTTGTTGATCAGCACGCATGCAAGTTGAGGTCTAAGAAGACAAGATACTATGTTTTTCCCAACATTTAGAAACGAAAATATCACTTACCGCCTTTGCCGTCCAAGCTTTTCAAAAAGGTTTTTTGACCCTCTCTCGAGCAATGAACCTCCCATATTTGATATCTGACGTCCTTTCGTGCCACTTTGAATGATATTTTGACTTCGATTTTTATCTAAATTATTTTTGAGCTTTAACGAAAAATTTAACAAACACTTGACATTAAAAAAAATTACTTGACACAATGATGACACGACACAACATAGATTAACATAGAACCAGACCTATAGAGCATGAAACTTTTTTGGCTGTCATGACCAATAAGCAAATCTCTTTCTTAGAACCTTCAAAGTAAAAGTGGCCCAGTGTTAATAAAATTTCAGGTCATTGGTTCGAACCTAATCAGGCATGCACATAATGCAATAAATATAATAATCTATTATCCTTGGACATTTCACACAACGCCATATCGTCCCAAGCTAAGCAACCTAATGCTTAAATTGTGTTATGGTAACGAGATGGCTGATAGACTACTTATATACATTTTTTTTTTGTAAATACTTATTATAGATACAAAAACACCCAGACTCGTAACAAATACTTGCAGGTCGTACAAATATTTCATAAATTAATTTCATAAATGAATGAATGAATGAGTGAAGGTAAATATTGAAAAACGTGAGGAGAACGGCATGTCCTTTATCCAAAAAATCAACAATGTGGGACATCCACTAACGGCACTGGACACGTGTTGAAGTTAGTAGTAGAAAATATGAAGGTAGAAGTAGAAAATATAAATAGTAAATATTTTACAGATAATACAGTAAGCAGGTTCTCAGGTTGGGTCAGCAGGATTGTCCGGGTTAGCAGGATCGAAAAGGTTACTGCTGCCCGGAACAAAAAGGCTAAGGAAAGAAAATGGATATGTTTTAGTCAGTAAAAGTCTGACATTCCGTTCCACTCTACCCAGAGCGGGAGGAGTCATATGATGATTTCCCACCCTTAAAAAAGAAAAAGGTTAATAGCTAGTTGAGACAACACGAGTAGCTTAAAGATTTCAGACCACTCCTCCCTCGCACAGATAAGAGGCCTTAGTCCCGGCAGAACAATACAGCCGATTGTAAATGCATATAGATTAACTTATAATATAATACTACGATGACATTCTTTTTTTTTTAAGGATCCCTCATCTATACATAGATTGAAGTCGTTTATCGTATCTGCCTGTGTGACCACTTTGTTCTTCTAAACTGCACAACTAATTTTGATGCGGTTTACGCTTAGGTTTCATTTGAAGAATTTATTCCGAAAGGTTTATCTGTATTAACCTTATATATTACTCCTGCGCGGTTCCTATTGGTCGTAGCGTGATGTTACAATCTTCCAACTACCCAACACAAAAAGAATTGTTCAATTCGGACCAGTAGTTCCAGAAATTAGCGTGTTCAAACAAATAAACTCTTCAGCTTTATAATATTAGTATAGATAAAAAATCTTGGATAATTAGTCAAGTCGTAAAAATCGTGCGAAGTACTTAGAGCATAAATGCTCTAAGGCGAAGTAGAGGCGAATGGCTAGTTAGCTAAGCTAGTTAGAGATAAACTACGAGAACATGACATAACATGTAGTCACATCCTTACAAAAGAGTTTGTATGTGCAACACGCGTGGTCTTGGTGGCGCTTTGTAATTACGTTCACAAATACTTTCAAACGTTTTGAATTTTGGAGGAGAGGACGTTGTTATCGTAGTTTATCACTACATAGTGCCGGCCTACATTTTACAATGTTATTGTAACGAAGAATTGTGGCTCAATGCTCGCGAGCCGGGCGAGCCGGGCTCGATAATTACATGTAATCAGATATTTTCTGTAAGCGCTCCGCTCGCCCTCGTCTCGCCTATGCACTCCCCACTAATGAAACAGAATCCCCTACCATCGGTGTGTAGTGTTGAAATACTCACTTTGATTTCGTTTTGCTTGAACTAATCATTTGATCTTCAAAACCTACCATCAAAGAAAACTCTATTTTTACAGTGTCTAGCCATCTGGACTCTGTATTCTTGAGTCTGGATAGCCTTGAAGGCCAAAACCTAACATTAATGGACCCTTTGGTAGTATACAAATAAGAACTACCTTTTGTATCTGAAGAATTCATTATTTCAATGTTATTGTAGTTCAACATAAAAGGTGTTCAATTATTCATGCTGCTACCATGTTAGCATACAAAAAAACTACAATGATGTGGAGGATGTACCTACGTACTGTTAAAAGGTACAGAGGCCAGCACATCAAGTTACCACAATCTGTCAAATTTCTTTGATAGTATTTCAACTTTATTGCAAAGACATAAGGTTCATTTTTAATTGAGAAAATTTGACAGTTAGGGATAGCTTGATGTGCTGGCGTCTGTACAAATTAACAATAAAAGCAAACATACAGGCAATCAAAATATAGTTGCAGACATTCAAAGAACATTCAACTAAGTTATTGTTTATCACACAAATTTAAAAAAAAATGTAATGCGATGGATGTCTGATTGTCATGCATCGACAATCAGACATCCACCTACACCAATCAGCCTGCCGTTTCCCACCTATGTTGCGGTCAGCTTCCAGTCTAACCGAATGTAGCTGAATACCAGTATTTTACATGGAGCGACTGCCTCCACAACCCAGTAACTGGGATAGGATACCCCTTAGTAAGACTTACGGGCTTCTGACTACCCGTAACAACTGTCAAAGATCCACGAATGACAGCCGGGACCGAAGGCTTAAAGTGATTTCCGAGCCACAGAGGAGTCTGGATATATTTATTTATTTACTCTAAACATACAAATATCCTTACAGGCTGAATCAATGCGATATTGTAGCACACTTACAAGGTGAAGGTTATATATCTGAAGGTGGGTCACAATTACACAGACCAACCCTGGCAACGTAGCTTAACCTGATGGATCGATCCATGCGGCTGTTATTACCTAGCCGCGAGCTCCTATGCACCTCCTAAAAAGCACCAATGAAGTGAAAGAATAATGGAAACATTAGTAACTGCTACCTTTCACAGCAAGTTGTACCAGCAAACTGGGTTACTTGTGTGCAGCCGGTCAGTCGATCCATTCTGTTTAGTGCCACATGAGTATAACCTTTGCTATTCCTGCTACCCGGTGAGTAAATAACCCAGCGCTGTAGCACCGATATTTTGCGGTCCATAAAAGCTAATCTTTATTACAAACTCAAAGCATTTAACTATACATATAATAAAATTGTAGAAAAGTGGTGTCTGTACAATGGAAATATGTAAAAAAAGTAGCAGGGGTTGTTATTATATCGATGCCGCACCCGAAATTGTAATAATTTTTTTTGTCCGTTTGTGTGTTTGTTCACGCTAATATCAAAAACGGCTTAATCGATTTAGATGCAGTTTCACTTAAAATTTAGTGTTTATTTCATGTCAATCGGTTCATAAATAAAAAAATTATGTCAATTTAAAGAATCACTGCTAACATTTGTTAAAAGCATTACTGTAAAGTAAATTTTTAGCTAGCCAAACGACGGTATTTGCTATTCAAAATATGCTGCCCGAAAAGTCACTATTCCACGCGGACGAAGTCACGGGCACAGCTAGTTTCAAATAAATTACACCCAGTTTTGAATTGTCAAGGGGTCGGTCAGTCAGAAAGATGAAGCTAGCCCATTCCAAAACGAAGTAGGTGCCTATGGAGAAGAAGGGGCAAGTGACTCCATGCAGACTCTATTAAACCAAAGAGTATTTACAAATGCTAATCAATTAGTTTATGCGCCTTTGTAGAGCACAATCAGCCAATAATACTCCCACTGCTAGAACACAGGCCTCCTCTCTGTGAGAGGGAGTAAGCCATAATCCACCACTAGGGCCCAGTGCGGGTTGGTGGATGGCGGTGGCCCTTGCGGAAGAGGACCATCTATTGCTATTACAAGTGGATCAAAATTGACAGCGAATGTCAATATGAAAAACGATGGAGATGGCTAAGCGAGCATGGGCCTCTGGACCATGTATGTGACCCAATGGGATGTTGGCCTCAAACAACAAAGGCTACTTATTACAGGAGTTACTGGCTTGTCCTATTGGACAAAAATAGCATGCATCTTTTACAACCAAAACATTGTAATAGCCGTATAACCGCGTTGCGATGCCGCAACGCTAAAAGCGGCAGTTTGCGTTGTGGCGTTGCGGCTTCGGAAAAAAGAGCGTTTTACTGTCGTAGGGTAGGGTAAACAGCTCCTCGTGATTTTTGATTGTGGATAGACGTGTCTTTGCCATGGATATTATTTGTTATTAAGAAGACATTGCTCTCTTTTAAATATACGCGACAAAGAAGATACTGGATACATCCATTAAATAAGGCTATGAATCCCGATGGTGAGTACTTTTCTCGAAACATACATAAACAATAATACAATTTTATAATAATTGTCTAGATTATTTTACAATAGGTACATAAAAAGAAAACCTCAAAAAATATATAATAATAATTATATTATAGAACTAAGTACAAATAAGCCCCCTTCCTCGCTTCTAATGTTGCTGAGCTCGACAGGGTCCTTATTGATATTTTTATTTTATAATACCATATTTGTAACATATGGAACGCAATAAACAATTGATTATTGAAATAAAAAACATTAAAGATAGACGATTATTTGTTTTCGCCTACTTCAGAATGAGTGTATCATAATTTGAAGAGCTATTAAGCGGCTTATCAAAATATATACAAAAAATAAATATTAAAGGAAATGCTGAGCTTAATAAAACAAATATGTTTTTTATTAATATTATGGTACCTACTGGGAATCAAATTAAGTTTTTAGTATAATACTTAACTACTTACTTTAAGAATTCTTTAATTGGTTTTTCAAAAAAAAAATAATTTATTCAAGAAAGAACAAACTCTTCGTTTTGTTTCGTCCAGGGCAAATCGTGAATTTATTGGACGTTGTTGGTTTGATGGTTCGGAATGTATTTGTGAGGATGAGGCAGTCCTTGGTTCGGTGATAGAAACAAACTGCATCATTGTCAACAAATATGACGTCATAACGCAGGAATTTGCGCCATGGTGCGGCGCCGTGCCGTTAGAATCGGCGCTGACGCCACTGCCAATTTTAGCGGCGCGGCGCCGGAACGCGATTATGTGTTTCAGCCCTTAGACGTATCTTTTTAGACTACATTTTAGACTATCTTGCTTTCTTTTCCTTCCTTTAGTCGTTTGAGAACTATCTAAAATAACATAGTAATTATCACCTGCAGTTACTTCTAAAAGCTTCAGTGTACAGAGACTTCTAGAGGCCAGCACATCAAACTACACTAATCTGTCAAATTTCTTATAAAGTTTTTCAACTTTATTACAAAAGTGTAAGGTTCATTATCAATTGGGAAAATTTTACAGTTAAGGTTATCTTAATATGAGTTACTTACCTTATTCTGAATTTTCTTTTGGCTATCACGAAACGAAACATAAGATCATGAGAGGAGAAGAAGAGAAAGAGAGGAGAGAAGTCATAAGATTTTTATCGATAAGAAATAAACGTAGCATATCGACGTGGAATGATAACGGAGATAATTTATTATTATTAACTTTTAGAATGTTTGTAAGTATGTGAGCACCATGTACAGACGCCAGCACATCAAGCTATCCCTAACTGTCAAATTTTCTCAATTAAAAATGAACCTTATGTCTTTGCAATAAAGTTGAAATACTATCAAAGAAATTTGACAGATAGTGGTAACTTGATAAGCTGACCTCTGTACTTATGACATAATTAAGTTTACTTGCCACTGCTACATGTGTTTTTCTTTTAACCTCTTGTGGTGTTTTCTTTTTATTCTGGGTACATCGTCTTCACATATAATGTCATAATACATGTATACAAAACATTGTGAAACATTTTTAAAGAGTAACGGTGGAGTTTCTTGCCCATTCTTCTCCACACGTAACTACCTTTTGGAAGGGGCGACTAGAATCAATTCTATTTCTTGTTCATTTTGACGTTCAAAAGTGCCATTCTTGTGCCTATTTGTAATAAATGTTTTGACTTTGACTTTGACTTTGATACCTTTACCGTTATAGAACATAGTCAGGCTAACAAAAGAGAGACATATACTTAATTTACATCGCTACAGCACTTGAAGAAACTAAATGAAGTGACAAATATTGAGATAGAAACAATCAGTAGGGAACAAGATCTCTCGGTATCCCGCTAACCAGCCGGTGGACCCCAAACTGCGACCCGCCCGGCTGTCACCTCGGCTCGGTCTTACGCGCGTTTATCTTTTTAATTGTACACCCTCACCCCCCTCCTCCTCTCGCAGACTGCCTCACACCAGCGCTTGTTACTACCTCGTTAGATTTAGCGAATCACTCATACATCTACTTATTTATTTCTTAAGGAAGATTTAGGTTCGCAGTTCTTTTTTAAGGATTTTTTAAATTATTTTTAGTTTTTTCTTCGTGGAAGTTAGCGCATTTTTTGGAAACTTGTCTTGTATATTATATTATTTTGGTTTTAGTCTGGCTGCCGGGTCAAATTGTCCGGTTACCGCTGCCCCGGTACATAAAGGGCTAAGAAAGGAACATGGATGGGTTTTAGTCAGTACAAGTCTGACACTCCCTTCTGCTTCACGCAGAGTGATGATTTCCCACACTCAAAAAAAAAAGTCTGCCAGTAGTACAAATCACAAAAAACATATTAATCATCATTTCAGCCGAAAGTCGCCCACTGCTGGACATAGGCGTCCCCCAAGCAACGCTACTTCGACCGGTTGTGTGAATAGTTTTGTTTGCTGTGTTTTAGTTCGCTTTAATTTCATTTTAGTCCCAACTAGGTCAAAGTACTGCCTAATTTGACCTAAGACACTGTGTGAGTTTGTATGCGAAGCGGTCTGTGGGGCCATAGCGATAGGCTTTAGATATTTGTGTACGGATACCTCATCTATACCCTTAAATATTTTTTCATAATCTGTAAATGTAGGTCACAACATTTATTTTATGTATTTATAGTCTGAAGTATGTTTTGCTGTAACTACGATCCTGAAGGTACCTGTCCTTACTACTAAATACACAGCCTGTATAATTATAAAACAATATTTTTCTCAAAATTTGTGTCAAGTTTTGACACAAGGATTAAGATGTTATGTTATGTTAAGGATTATGATGTGTTATGATGTTATTGGCCTTTCACTTTCGCCCAGTCTCCTTTTGAAAAATCATTAGGATTGGATAAATAATAAATTTAATTAAACTATTGATTTTCTTGCAACTTTATGTACCACCGAGATATTTCTTTCAAAATAATGCATACAAAATGAGATTAAAGTACCTTTGACACTCTGTAGCACAAAGAAATATTTTGTCAATTTTATTCATACGACTACCGGTAACACTAAATAAATCGTTATTGCAGCTCCTCGCCTCATTATCTCCTTCTCATAAGGTCTAGTTTACTTTGATTTAAACGAAATAAACAAGGATTAACAATTAGTCGCAAAATGTACGCACCAACGCTTAGTGGGTGTTCAGGGGTGGTAAATCGGTAGACCCGACCACGCTGCACTAGAGTCCAGAAGTCTCACATTTAATTTTGTATATAAATTATAATTTATTTTGTAATATAAAATTTATCGCCACAAATACAGGATTACCTAGTTCAGCCACAATGCCACAAGATTAAAAAAATATATTTTATCAAGCATAGTACGAAATACATCTTCATATATCCCAAATGTGTTTAAAGAAATGTATTCCTAAAGACTACAGTCACTTATACAAGAAATACAATGCAATAGTGCTAACTATTTGGATTTTCGTTTAAAAAAGAAAGTTTGTGAGTGTGTGGGTTTGTATGTTTGTCCGTCCATAACGCTCATACGGCTGAACGGATCTAGATGAAATTTGGCTCAGATGTAGTTTATGACCTGGATTATCTTGATATTTGACGCCACGGTTGGCGCAGTGGTTGAGCAATTGACTGCAGCGCAACATGTCGAGGGTTCGATTCCCGCACGGAACAAATATTTGTACGACCTGCAAGTATTTGTTATGGGTCTGGGTGTTTTTCTATGTATAATATGAATGTATTTACGAAAAAAAAATGTATAGTAGTTTATCAGCCATCTCGTTACCATAACACAAGTACATATTAGGTCGCTTAGCTTGGGACGATATGGCGTTGTGTGAAATGGCCAAGGATATTATTATTATTATTAACACATAGGATACTTTTTATCCCGGTAGTACTTTCCCTTGGGATAATTTTCACCATCCACGTGGGCAAAGCCGCTGGCAGCAGCTAGTCTATACTAATATTATAAAGAGGTAAAATTTGTAAGTTTGTATGTAGGGGGTAATCTCCGGAACTAATGATCCAATTTCATAATTTCACTGATAGAAAGCTACATTATTCCTGATTGCTATAGGCTATAAATTATATTTATATCATAATTATTAGCCGAGCTATCGCAATTTTCGTCTAGCAAGTCGGAAAGAAATACCTCCGAAAACAGAATTATTTGCATGCGCTGCCTAAACAGTTGTTTAAAATTGAAAGCTATAATTTCCTACATACACGCGGGCGAAGCTGCTGGCAAAAGCTAGTTGTTCATAAAGCAGGTACTTCTAAAATGCATCCAGTAGTACTTGACTGCAATTGGAGTACTTTAGATATCCGAAATCCCAATCTTAACGAAATAGGCCTTCTGCTAATATCTGTGTCGTGACTCTGCTTTGTTTTTGATTAGACGCTCCTTATGGGGCACCGTTGTGTCGCGTCGCTAAGCACTTAACTGCCATCCCTGACTTAGTATTCAATGAGAAAAAGGTTTTAACGATCTCTTTGGAATCAGATGAACCTTTTGTATCGTGACTAGAATCGAATGTTACTAAGGTGCCTGCCATCTATAGCATAAGCGGTTATTATTCGGTCTTAAGATAAGATTCAAAGATAAAGTGAGCATAAATTAAAGACTCCAAATAGCTGTAATATATACGTACTAGTCTTAGAGCATTTAAATGCTCTAAGGTACTAGTAAATCAACATGAGTTCCAACTTGCGTAGATGCATCCGTCATTTGCGTTTTCGATGTAATGAATGTGTTGTAACTTGCGTTAACGCAAACATCGCTGCATGCGCTGGCGTGAGTGGTAACGCGACCGATTTTCAGAACGCAAGAGTGCATTTGTTATTGGATGAAGTAGCGAACTATGCAACACACTGACATCACGCTAAATCCTGTAAGGCACAAGTAGAGTTAATTGCGTGACTAGCAAATACATAACTATACAATAGTCGGGTAAATCCGTTTTAGCCTGTGCCTTGGCGCTCTCTCCCAATGAGGCCCTAGGCCGAGGTCCGTACCCCACAGGGGTTGCCCACAGCGTGTTGTCCTATAGTTTTAAGCTTTATGCCTAGGCCTTTAGCCCTGGCCTTATATATTAAGGCACCCACAGGTAACTAGCTAGGTAGATTGGCCTGCGAGGTATCTTTCCCAAAAAATCAATCGTTGGGTCCACCAGACGCTACATCTATCTAGTCGCAAGATCCTCCCTTTTCTACGTAGGCTTAATGAACTTTATACCCTATTCTTCGCACCTATATACGCTATAGGCACCAAATTTTAGGCAAGCGCTGCTGCGCAAGAGTATGCGTCTGGAAAACTAACGTAACTTGCGTTAGGGACAACAAAAACAAAAAAAATCAATCTAAACTATTTTCTGTTCCAAATGTTTTAATTATAAAACTCTATCATTATCAGTCTCACGAATGTCACCAATATTACATACACCATCAAATGACACACGTCATTTGCCGAAACTAGGTTATGGGCTAGGCTTTTCTTGCACAATGCCATCACATAAAATCTAAAAACATCCACAAAAACCATTGAATGAGGCAATTTGTTTAATAATGGACCTGTCAGAAGATGATATGCAAAACGAGCCCTGCTACACAGCCGATACTCCATACGACAAAGTTCTTCGTAGCTTTAGCTATTAATAATCATGTCTAAATCAGCAAAAAAACCTAACGTCTCGTCGATTCGAAGGGATTTCTACAGAAAGTGTCGCGTACCATACGTACACGTACCTCGTGTACCGTACGTACCCCAAGCGATAAGAGACTCAGATTCTTTTGGTCCTCGAAGTCAGAAGTATGACGAATACATCAAGTTATTCGACGACAGTGATGATAGTGACCAGAACACAGTCAGCCGGAATAAAGCCTATAATCCAGCTAAGGGCAGAAAATTTGACCTCAAAACGCTTCAGACTATACATGAGAAGATTAATCATGAATCAAAGACTCCCGGTAAACCCATCTTACACTGTTATAGTTCTGAGGCAGCCAAAAATACAGCTCCTATAAAGAAGATAAGCTTTGCTTTACCAGGCAAGTGGTTTGAGTTTTAGAAACGTGGACATTGAGACAGACACTGTAGCAGCCTTTAAATCTTAGGTTTAATTGATTCTCAATCTTCTTCTTCGCGTGATGATGGCAATCTAAATATACTCGGCCCAGAATTCGGCTACGCGCCATCACTAGTGTCCAGATTCTCAATAACCCTAGAGAACTACTTACCTACAAAATCATATACAAATAAAGTATGTGTGATATTTATGTCATATCTTTTTTTTTAGATGAAAAAATTCGTCTGGAACTTGAACGTATGGACTGGAAAGATTACCATCGGCTCGAAGTAATATATAAATTCATGGATGATCTTGAAGCAGACTACCCCTCTATATGCACCACCGCTTCCATCGGCCAGTCTGTAGAAGGAAGGCATCTAAAAGTAAGGGATAAGAAACAGACTATTTATTTATTTAAACTTTGTGCTACGTAAAAAGAACAAAGGCAGATTTAATTGTTTCCGTCTAACTTACTGCCATAACGTACCTATGTGTAACAGAGGAATGTTTAATTCCCTATTTGTTTGTAAAAACATTATCCCCCTTAATAATAAACGTATTATATCAGGTGAATAGTTACACAACGAATTCTCTCTTTCAGTCGTCAGAAATTTGACTTTAGAAAGAAGTAGAACTATACAGACGCTATGCAACGATTATTAGTAAAGGGGATAGTATATCCAGATGCTGCGTAATATCGATAACATGAGACGAGTGCCATCTGACTTCCATTTCCCAATTGGTTAGCAAAACCGATATTCTCAAGCCATCCTAGTGGTCTCTCGCTTTCTCTCTCTCAATTTTGCAAGTGATAGTGCTTTATGTGTGAGACAACACGAAATAACAGTTTAAAGTGTACTTTAAGACCTCATGAAGTCTTTATATGTAGGCGCGGGCCAGGACTAAAAGAGATGTCAGCATATGAAGGGGCCCGTTAGAGCTGAAGCCTGCCGGGTAAGCGGAATTGGCCGAAAGAGTTACCGATACCCCGGAACATAAAGGGCTACGGCCTTCCTTAGCCCTTAATGTATTGTTCCTTAACAAGGATGGGTTTTAGTCGGTAAAAGTCTGACACTCCCTTCCGCTCCACCTAGAGCCAGAGGAGACATTTGATGATTTCCCACCCTCAAAAAAATTTAGTGTTGATATGTCAAGTTCAGTTCACAAAGTTATGACTGAGGAGCAACCGTGGCTAATGCCGTCAAATCTCGTAGATTGATCCTCTTGAATCACTCCACCTCAATATCTTTGCTCCTATATCAGATTCTAAAGATTTCGAACAGCAACGCGAGCAACGTAGCAGTTTGGATGGACGCAGGCATACATGCGCGTGAGTGGATCGCGCCCGCTGTCAACACGTACATCGCAAACCACATCAGCAGGAACTTCGACTCCCTTCCTGAGAGTGTCACTAATAAGGATTGGTAATATTATGTGTATTGTTTTTTCCCATAAGACAGTGCAGCCAAAAAATAATGTTGCTTGATGCCACTCCTAGGGATTCCATAGAGATATGCAAATAGACAATCATAGACCATTGCTACCCACTAGAATTTCCTCAAAAGATTTGAACATTAAATTGTACGGTAAATATTTTGTAAGCTCTGCTTGGAAGTATTTTGCAATTTGACATACTTTATTTTATCAATAAAACAATTCTCGTTGATTAGTTTGATTAAAGATTATGAATGGCTAATGCTGGCGAACATATATGTACAGTCACGAGCAAAAATATATATACATTGTCACATTTTCTAAAATATCTTAACTTCTACTATTCAAAAAATATGTGTACGATATTTTTTTCTAAATTACCTAACCATCAAACTGTGTCAAAAATTGGTATACATTGGTTTCACAGTAATGTAGACGAAACAAAATCAGTAAAAATGGTTTCACAGTAATGTAGACGAAACAAAATCAGTAAAAAGTTTACACTTCCAATGTCATGGATGCTTAAAAATTAAGTATCCATGACAATTATTATAAATTGTATACCTGTTATAGGAATTTTCATGGATACATTAAAATAATATTGAAAGTGTATACCTACTTTTTCCTGTTTTTAACAGTTTTATAAATAAATAGGGGTTGGAATAAAACAAGGGCGTACAAAATCAGTGTTGCAATTTGTTACCAAACGTAATGATTAATTAAATTATAAATAAAGCCTATTAAATGAATTCAGTTATTTTACTCATCATTATGAACAACTTTTACTATGGGACTAAACCTGAAATCGCGAAAAAAAATCAGCTGTTTCATACGTTTTGGTCGAGTAGGTATTGAACTTTTGAATGAAACAGCTGTTTATTTTTTTGCGGACGTCATACAAAGCATTTTTATGAAAAGAAAACAACCTTCTTTCTCCATTTTCTAATCTGCGTAGTATTCCATCTTTCTCCTCAATCATAAATGCTTTACAACGCGACGTTGAGATAGCATTTTTTTACATAGGATATCACTAAAAACAATGCGTGACGTTCAACTGTCTTACTTTTACTGATTGGTACTTACTGAGATTCAAAACAAAAAGGCCATGTGCCGAACGTCGTCGGGAATCAACGAATATTGTCGAAGGTGAAAAGATAACCGGACAACTTTATTAAAAAAAAGGGTCATAATAAGCGATATATCACTGTAAGCCAAGTCATAATATATCCGACTTTATTACAAAGAATGTTGAAAACAAACTTTGTTGTGTAATTATTACGTCATAATAGGAACGTAATAGGGCGGTTGGTCAATATAGGCGGAGTCATAATAAACGGATTCTACTGTATTTATCTAGCTTTACTACACGACCGCAAAAAAACAAACGAATGCGCTTATCCCTTCTGTATGATTTGCAATGTTGCCGTAGGAATCTAATAGCACAATAGTTTATGGACGGTACACGGAAAAAAAATTGCCGACGGGAGAGTCGATTCCACTCACTGATGGCTAATTTTACCTTACTATGACACAATATGTATTTAACGCAAATTAATGATAAAAAATCTAAAAATAAATAATACAATAAGATCCTATATCTATTTATGTACACTGATTTTGTCAACTAGGTAAAATTACAATTTAGGTTCCTTTTGAACCCAAATTGCGACGTTAATATTATTTTTTGGTAATCTATTGTTAACGAATATTTGATAAAAGTGTCTAGTTAATTTTGACACAATTTAACGTTTACATATTTTTGGACGCAGTTAAGCATACTTATTTTTGCGATTTTATGTTGCTACATAAATGCGAATTTTAAGGGCGTTTCTATGTTATTGCTCGTGACTGTACATATGAACGTCAAGCATGTAAAAAGTTTTTAAGGACTCGAGACATTTGTTTACCATTTATCGAAATTTCGTTTTCAAACATATTTTTACATTCCTCTCTTGAATATTTTTTCGGAAAATTCGTCCAGACACTTTATACATTTCATTAAAATCTTATATATTATATAAATTATACACACATCACACACACACGCACATACACTTTTTTTTTGGTTATGCCTGTTTTGCGGGCTTGACGAACTTTTTCAATTGCTGTCCAACCCAACTGAACCTTTCTATCGACTCTTTCTCAATGTTTTGTCTACGAAACTGGATGACTTGCCCTAGGCAGACAATAAGACAATATCCCTTCACCACTTTGAGAAGTGACCCTTCGATGTGGATTGGACGTGGGAATGACTTTCATCTTGTCCAAAATGATGCCGAATCCAACCTGCCGAGAGACTGCATGCAATATTATTATGTTGATATTTTTAAAAATTCCAGGTACTTTCTTCCAGTAGTCAATCCAGATGGGTACCATTACTCGCACACCACAAATCGCATGTGGCGTAAAAATCGTGGATGTCACAATGGTCAACCTACCGGAGTCGATCTCAATAGGAACTTCGGGTAAATCAATTTACCTACTTAACACGTTGAACGCCAACGCGGTCACCGTGTGTCCGACAAACAATAGTTTTTCTATTGTGTCTGCTGCGTGGCAGTCAATGACTTAATGTCTGCTGTCTTCTTTCTTATAATATGTATTTGAAGACAAACAGATAATTTGACACACATCACACACATTATACACACACATACACACATCACACATTCAGACACACAAATCACACATTCAGACACACAAATCACACACATACACACACATTTTTTTTCACTTCTTCTTCTTTTCGTGTGGTTAGTGACTAACCTGGTGTCAGAGTTTTTATGCTTCCCATGGGGCTATGACTTAGCTTCATATGCTGTTGAGAAATATCTCTCAAGCAAGCCAGTTTCCTCACGATGTTTTCCTTCACCGTTTTTTAGGCAAGTGATAAATTTATACAATACGCAAATGAATCCGAAAAGTCAGAGGTGCGTGTCTTGGGTTCGATCTCGAGACTTCGCAGTCCGCCGGTCACACCACTAGGCTATCACTGCTTTTTACTATAAGTTGACGTGATACGCTATACATCACTATACAAAATTATTCTAAACTGATTACTGTAGAAAAATAATTTATGGAAATAACGTTAAGTATGACCGAATTTAACATCAATAACTATTATTCCTTATTGGTTAAATCATAATTACTGTTATTTTTAAGAGTTGGCTGGGGTGGCAAGGGTTCATCAAATCAACCCAGTAATTCATTCTACAGAGGACCTCGTCCATTTTCTGAGCCTGAATCATCTGCTATGAGGGTAAATATTTTTAATTCTTTACATCAAAATATTGAATATCCAATAAAGCCTTTTTTTTTCATTCCGGGCTGGTAAATCCCCATGGATGTGGATGACTTCCTTGGGGTTGCGGGAACGTACAATCCTTCCGAAACCTCCGACTGGAGCCGGTGTTTGACTCCCCACATGACGTATAAGAGGGGCGCGTGTCCCTGGACTTTGGATGCTGGAAGGCCTCCTACAAAGTGGACCGATGACCTGGGAAGGGCCTCAAAAATCCGCTGGTTGCGGGAAGAACGAAACCGGTCGAGGTAATGTTGTTTGGGGGAGGCCTATGTCAAGCAGTGGATGTCTTTCGGCTGAAGCGATGATCATCATCATCATTTCATCAAAATATACTTAATATAAGTCAATTATCAAACCTTGTTCTGCATTTGTTCAAGTTTACAGGGTGAAATTGAATTCATATTTAAAGAGGTCATTGTACTCATCATTATGAACAACTTTTACTAAGGGAACAAATCTGAAATCGCAAAAAAAATAGATGTTCCCTACATTTTGACGAGTTATGCGAGCATAATGAATGGAACAGCAAATTTTTCCAATTTCACTTTGTAGAATAAGGTTATGTTTCGGAAGTAATAAATTATCATTAAGCGAAACACATACAGCACATACTTACGGCACATAGCAGAGGTCATAACATTAAATGATGTTCTAGTATACATCATTCAGTAAAACGCAATAATCATAACAAAATCAAAATTATATTAATACAACAAACGCACAATCTAATGAGCCAACGGATAGCGTCGGAAAACGTCGACTATACAATACATTAAGGGCTGAACACCAATGTAACTGAGCGCGATCAGAACAAGCTAAACCGCGTTTAAATCTATCAGTGGCAACATTGTTGGGGAATATTAACATTGACAGCTCTTGAACGCGGTTTAGATGTGCTGATCGCGTTTATTGGTGTTATTGGCACTTAGATAGTCGAAATAATCGCTGGAGTGGGTGCCCGCGATCATTTGACTGTAATATGGTGTTGATGCGGAATTCGTGTTGTCGCCATTCCGTGCAGGGATTGAACTGCATATAGGGTTTAACTGTAAAGCAATATCACAACGATTTTATATCTTCGTGTAACAATCATTTATTTAATGTTTCATTTATGACAGTAATTTTGTTAATTTTCGAGTATGTTCGAGTAGTTTGAAGTGTAATGCTTCAGTATAAAATACTACGTATTTTAAAAATAGTCTTCTTTTTTAAATTCTTTTCTTGTATGGGGACTCTCTTTCATGTCAAACTACATTATTTGTTGTAACTGTCCTATTACGGTTCACGAGATTCAGCCTGCTGACAGACAGGCGGACGGACAGACGCCGGCTCAGTAATAGGATTCTGCATCCTTCGAGTACAGGACCCAAAAAATCATGATTTCATTTTATAGTTGGTTACTGTAATGAATTCTAGGTCCTTTTTCTTATTTAGTTTTGGGCAGTTGGTAAAAATGGAAACATGGAAGACCTACGTCTTGCTGTAAGACACGACAGGCTCATAATAATCAATGTTTTTATAAAAATAATAAAAAATATAAAATAATAAGTATGTCAATGAAATATCCCTAAGTCAAAAAATATTTGCTTCATTTCAGGACGTATTGTCAAACTCGGGAATAAAGTTCCAAGTGTATATAACACTGCACAGCTATGGACAAATCATAATATTCCCGTACTCCTGTACTACGGAAATGGCTCCCGACTACGTGCATCTGCTTGAGGGAGCCACTGTGATGTCAAAGGTGACTATTTTATCAAAAGGGTACTTAGTTTGGTAATCGGGATTGTCCGAAAGGGTCGCTAACCGGAACATAAAGGGCTAAATAAGGAACATGGATGTGTTTTAGTCAGTAAAAGTCTGACACTCCATCCAGAACGGGAGGAGTCATTTGATGATCTACCACACCCAAAAAAAAGAGTACTTAGTTTATTCTCACTATTTACGTACTAATTTATAAATGACAAAGTATTAATATCCCAAACTAAATTAAACTGCTAAGAAACTAAAATATGACGTTAAAAAATTCTTTCGCATCGCTGCCGAATGGTAATGTACCCAAAAAACTGGTGGCATTGCCACGTTATATGGCAATGCTTAGCCTCTGGTCTAGGTAAAAGCTAGCTACTTTTGGTCAAAATAAGCTTTGATTTTTAATAAACAAAACTTCAACTATCAGGATGATCCACTGATAATTGTTTTTTTTTTAAATTGGAACAGATATTTTTTTGTTCAATCCCTTAAGGCTCATTTTTCAAGTTTTATTGGAAGGATAAATAGTGACAGTTTGACAGCTTTTGCATAGAAAATGTGTCAAACCGCCATTTTTATTCTTCAGATAAAAATTATCAGGCGATTGAAAACTAGGCCTTTACATTAATTAATTTTAGTTGTATCTACGACTGATGACGATTCTACTGTTTGTTACCGCCAGGCTATTTACAATACCAATGGCGAGACGTACAAGGTGGGCATTTCAAGAGACGTCATGTACGCAGCCTCCGGCACCAGCAACGACTTTGCACATGGCGGTGCCGGCATCCCTTTCTGTTATCTCATCGAACTGAGAAGCAAAAAACATAAATTCAAATTACCTAAAGAGGAGATAGAAGATACTGGCAATGAAATACTCAACAGTGTTCTAGCGTTGATGGAATTTGTTGATACGTATTCGTATAAGAAACTTGACCAGAAAATCGATTTACTACTGCAGAAGAACGACTCTTTTACGGGGAATTGTTCGTTCATAAACACAGCAAAGTCCCACATGAAACAATGCGCTTCCTACAACAAGCCAAACTATTCGTACTTGAAACAGGGTGATTCTCTCGTGAAAATACAAAATTCTTACATCAGATTAACCCACCCCTGGAAAAATAATGATTCTGCCGAAGAATCAAGTGGTACTGAGTGGCCTTATTGTATGGAAAGCAGAAATGACTCTGTGCTGCGGAAACTCAATACATCAGAAAAAGAAGCGGAAGTAGACATGGAATGTAATGTGTTGATTAAAGACTCAAGTGTTCATTTACCCTTAAATTACGATTCATATACCCAGAAAACCGAATCTTCTAACGATGCAAGCGATGCGGTTGCATCACTTGCGTCTGAATCTCTGATAGACACAGAAGATTCCTACGAGGCGTGGCGCAATTTCTACGACCAGAAGAACGATTTTTACGAGAAGAGGAACAATTTATTACAGTCTGGCGTTACTTACGTCACAGCTGACGTTCAATGGTATATATTATTTGTTTTTTTTTATAAGGAGATTATGAATAAACTAGGGGTTTTGCGTGTCCTAAACTTTACAGGTATAGTTAACCATATAATTGCTTTACCACCCTAAGGTTGAAAGTCGAACGATAAATCTTTCATCGTCTAGACCAATGTGACGGATTAATGATATCAACCTTAGTGGCGCTGAAACTGCGTTCGGCGCACAATTTTTATCTCACGGGGTTCTTGTAAACCGTTAGTTTTTATACACACTTTGTTTGTATGAAAAGGGTGTTAGTGAAGCGTCTATCATCTGTCGCCAAGGCATCTTCTGTGACAGGGTGTTTTGTCTAAATGTTGTAAAGGAAATACGAAGTCGACTATATGTACTAATTTTACAAAAATACACAGAGCATAAGGCCTGGTACAACTAAGTGAGGTCGTTGAACCTGGGACAAGCGCAAGGTAAGATTGCTTTTTCAATGCGATGCACATTCGAAACCATTTCGGAATCGTGTTCATTTAACTTATTTCATATGGCGAAGGTGTCTGTCAAAATGGCGCTGTCGTATAGTTCCCAAACAAGCCGATAATACAAGGAACGAGGTGGTTTTAGTTCGTTCTAGCTAAAAATGATTCGTTGTTGTGTTCGTAAATACTCCGAATTGGAGACCCTGCTGAACTCAAATTTAGGTTATTCCCTGAAAAAACCTAAAACTAGAAAAGTAACTTAAAGCTATTGGTAGTTTTTTTTAGTGGTGGTTACGAGGAATTATGCAATATTTATGGTTTTAAATTCTGATACTTTCCACTTCAAATACATAATTGATTTAAATTATTGAAATCACAAAAAAAATGAAAATTATATAAAAGCTCATGCATTAAAACGTAATGGACCAAATGTACGGCATGTCACATTTGTTGTTGGATGTTATAACCGAGCTATGGTAACGCCATCTACAAGAGCGGTATCCGACCTTCCCCATTTAAATTAAAAACCTAAAAAAAAATGGTTTGTAAAGAGTTTACAACCTTCACAGCCTTCGCAACGATTCAATGATTAAACCACTGTCAATATACATACCTTTAATGAATGACAACCACGGATGACGACAGCATTTTAAACCGAGTCAGATTGTCAATACATAATTGCAAATCAAAATTTTCAGTAATGTAGGTGCCTCAAAAATCAACTCGCCAAATTTATTTGTGATCCATAAACCGTACAACAAAAACTATTTTTTGTACCAATAAATAACATAACTCCGTCAAAGTGGCTCCGCCAGAGCAAAGATCCCAAGTATGGGAAATAAGTTTCCCTGAAGAAGGTCAAAGACAGTTTGTCAAGACTTTGGACTCTTTAGGAGGTGCGTACTAGAACTGACTGGCGAGGTCCCCACAATCTACAGGAGATAAAGAAAGTCACAGTTTTGATGAAAATGTCTCGTGGGAACCAAAAACGTAAAACTTCAGAGGAAGACCGAATGAGGGTGGTATCTAATGACGACATACTGGCGGGATTTCTGTTCTTCGTAGTACAGTTTATGCAAGCGGCGAACCGTCGTCAGTACCATTTTTTTTTGTTCTTTTCAACTATTAACGAACTCGACAAACCTTTTGAAACTTAACAATACATTGTGTGTTTACAGCAATCAATATATGGAAAGAGGAACGTAGTACGATGGATATAATGGTCGCCGGCTCTAGAGCCGGGCAGGTGGCCGGGATATTGCACGAGAGAGATATTCCATATACCATCGCCATAACAGACATAAATGCATTACTGGAAAAAGAACAGAATTATGCAATCAATTTAGTTACATCCACACGTAAGAATTGAAATTAATATTCGTTAGTAAACTGGCTTATTTTTTTTTGGATCGACTTCTCGTTGTTTTTCACAAATACATTTTCATGGTCCATTTGCGCTGTAAATACAATCATTTCATGAAGAGGACCATTAAACCATGGGTAAAGTTCAATAACAATTCATCATCTGCCTAGCCTTTTCCCAACTATGTAGGAGTCGGCTTCCAGTCTCTGTCGGTTCATACTTGTTATTGAACTTTGCCCAGTTACTGGGTTGTGAAGTTCAGATAGGCGGTCGCTCCATGTAAAATACTGGTATTCAGCTGCTACCGGTTAGACTGGAAGCCGACCCCAACATAGTTGGGAAAAGGCTTGACAGTTAATGTATCAATAATGATTTGAAAATGACTATTACTGATCTGATCTTTATTTGACTTTATTACTGTTTTTTATGATTGCTCATCCACACAGTTATCTTCCTAAACAATACAAATTTCTAACTCATTCTATCATATCTCACCTATTACTAATACAATGAACTGCAGCAATATTACATTAATTAGAGCTATTAACAAATTAAATCGTAATGAGCTAAGCGTTATCATAGCCGAACAAATTGGTGTGGTCACTAATAAAATGATGACTACAATTGAACGATTAGTGCAATTGAAGCACGTAATAATCGCCTGCCTTTATAAACGCATATTTAGTTCAAAAAAGAAGCATTAACTCCTTATAACATGTACAAGATCCAGTGCAGACAAATTAAGTGAATACCAAAACAACAACATTAAATAATTCCGTCCGTATTACAGCGAAGACCATGGATTGGGAGAAGTATCACACGTTGGAGACGATCTATGCATTTTTGGATAACTTGCAAGCTGAATATCCGTATTTGTGCTCTGTTCACGTAATTGGGAAATCAGTAGAAGGAAGAGATCTCAAGGTAATTCATCTATCCTTATATATTACAAAGAGGTAAAGTTTGTGAGTTTGTGAGGTTGTAGGGGGTAATCTCTGGATCTACTGAACCGATTTTGAAAATTCTTTTACAAATAGAAAGCTACGTAATTTTTGAGTGTCATACGCTATATTTACAAAAAAAAAAACAACGGAAAGGAGTCGCGGGTGAAGTGCTAGTTATAATAAACTGTTTCCGTATTAGCATCATAATTTACCTAATTATAAGGGTACAGTTCTACAGTTGTGGATGGTAAGAGAGATCGTTGTGGGAGGAGGCCTATATTAATGTGTAGTATAATGGCTCATATTTAGCGCCTGCGTCTGCTACAAAAAAAAAATTGTGTCCAAAAAAAATGTGTCTTAGTAATTATTTGCATCTGATCATACTGCTTAGCGAAGGCTGAGCTATTATGTCGATTGTTTAACAACAAAACTCAATTTCGTGGTTATATTAAAGAGGTCAGCGATAATGATGGAAATTCGCGACGTACACCTTTAACTAGTCATTCAATTACTACACAACTATCTTTTACCTCATCATTCTCCTGCCCTTATCCCAATTTACTTAGGGTCGGCGCAACATTTCTTTTTCTTCCATACTTATCTATTAGTCGTCATCTCGTTAGTCACTCCCTTTCTAGCCATATCATCTTTCACACAATCCATTCATCGTTTCTTAGGTCTTCCTCTACTTATATAGCCATGCACATTCATACTCAAAACTTTCGTGACAACATTTTCAAAACAACTATCTTTTCGCCCAGAGGACACGGTAGAGCACACGGTGCAAACCTGCCCCGCATGGGCGGAGCACCGCCGTGTCCTCGTAGAGGCGATCGGCGGCGGCGACCTCTCGCGCCCGGCCCTGGTGCAAGCCATGGTCCGGGGCGAGAGGGAGTGGGAGGCAGTCACCTCCTTCTGCGAAAAAGTTATGCTCGCGAAGGAGGTAGCGGGATGGGAGAGAGAAAGGTCCTCCCGTCCCAGCCGCCGCAGGAGATGCCCCGGGCGTCGGGAGCCTCGTGACGACTCCCGGCCACCGTAGGCGCGGGCCTGAGGACGGTGAGTAATGGGTGACTCACCGTCCGAACAGCACCAGACCCGTGCCGTACGGCGCGTATATGTTCCACGCGCGCCTCAAAGAGATGTCAGCATATGAAGGGGCCCCTCAGGGCCAAGCCTGCCGGGTAAGCGGGATTGTCCGAAAGGGTTACCGCTACCCTGGAACATAAAGGGCTACGGAAGGAACATGGATGGGTTTTAGTCAGTAAGAGTCTGACACTCCCTTCCGCTCCACCCAGAGCGGGAGCAGTCATTGGATGATTTCCCAGCCTTAAAAAAAAAAAATTAAAACAACTATCTTTAACCTGTTCGCGCTTATTCAGGTGCTCAAAATTTCTAACGGTGGGAAGTCGAACCCTGGAGTGTGGATGGACGGAGCCATACACCCTCGTGAATGGATCAGCCCAGCCGTGGTCACCTACCTAGCAAACAGGATTGTCACGGCATTCAACGAAATGCCGGAATATGTCGCCAATAAAGACTGGTAAGAAAAGTTCTATAATTCCATCCTACTTTATTTCTAACCGACTCTCAAAAAGGAAAAGGTTCCATGTACTTTCAAAAAACTACTAAAAAGTGGCTTTTTGAAAGTCGTTTTTTTATGTGGGAAAGTTATAACTAGAACTACTAGGTAGACCTTTCTACTTAGTAGTACTAGTTATAAAGGTCTTCACTCTCAGGATGGTGGGGCGTTTTTTGGCTTCCTTCAACAGGCGTTGCTTTTGTTTCGACGTTGTGCCTGGCCTTTGGTATCGCCTGCTTTTTGTGCCCTGCAGATCATCATTCAATTACAAGCTTTGCATAATTATGGCGATATGAATTCGAGTTAAATTGAAACAGCTCAATAACTACTAACACCACCACCTCCATTTACTCGAATTTATATCAGCAAGATTGTTTTAGTGGTGAAGACTGACATTTTTAATGATGGGAACTCTCTCTTAGTTTTAGTTTTAATTAAATAAATTTTAATAACAAATATATGTTTTTATTTACTAGGTACATTCTACCAGTGATGAACCCAGATGGGTACGCGTACACTCACACGCATGACAGGATGTGGCGTAAAAACCGCGCGCGCTATGGAGAACTCGTGGGTGTAGACCTTAACAGAAATTTTAGGTAAGTGAACATTGTGTTACACTTCTGTTTCACTCAGAGTCTTCAGACGTTCGATTTATAGTGGTCGATACTGATGATATTCGATTTGGCATTGTACACCCCCAATTACACAATAGAATGCTCCAAGAACCTTTTAATGCGTAAATCGGTCACTAAAATTTATTAATCCGTGGACAATGGTGTGGGTTATATGTTTACCAATTTATGTAATTAAGTACTTATAATTTTAAATTTGAACATGTAACTGTTTTTTTGTCCCAAATAAAAAAAATTAAAATAAAATGAAAATGCAATTTTGAGTTAAGTATCCAAATGAACGCGGCAAAGGTTATTCTTTTTGCCACGAACACGACATTTCGCTTAGCTTGAAATTGAGAGAGCAAGACTTGTATGTATAAATTGCTCTTTTTGGAAGATTTTATTATTATCTTCTCGCAAATGAACGAAATAATATTGTCAGTGGGCGCTATTTCAGCGGGATTGTCCAAAAGGGTTACGGGTTTAACATAAAGGGCTAAGGAAGGAACGTGGATAGGTTTTAGTCAGTAAGAGTCTGACACTCCCTTTCGCTCCACCCAGAGTGGGAGAAGTCATTTGATGTTATCCCACCCTCAAAAAAAAGGGTGCACTATTTGTTCAAACTCAAACTCAAAGCATTTATTTCAAATAAACCAATTACAGGCACTTTTGAATTGTCAAGGGGTCGGTCAGTCAGAAAGATGAAGCTAGTTGCCCATTCCAAAGCAGTAGGTACCTATGGAGAAGAACGGGCAAGAAACTCCATGGACACTCTTTTAAATCAAAATATGTTAACAAAAACTGGGTTACATCACTCATGTTGAAATATACACGTGAGAACGATGCAGAACTTAATAAAAGCGTCCATAGTTACAAGATTTAAAAAAACAATTCAAAATTAATTTAAATATTAAAACAGCCGTGGCAGCTGTTAACATGAATAGTAAAACTGTGGTAATTGTATTGAAAAAAACAAGATGGACGTGTTGGTTTCGAGTGAGACCGCGCGCTAAAAGATTCTGGTTCGCGCTACCTTTAGCATGACACATCGAAAGTTAGAAAGAGGCTGTCAGACAGGTCAGATCAGTAACAGAAATGATGATAAAGCCGAACTTTTTCTAAAACGTTTTTTTCGGACTCGCCTAAATATATTATTTGCTGGTTAAGTACTATAGCCCAGCCCAAATGGGATCAATATTAGACTCCTTGTTAAAACAAACTTTTCCCAGGATAAGCCACTAAGAAAGGCTTCTGCAATTCTGATCTAAACAATATTTTACCAGTTACGGCTTTGGTGAAAAAGGAGAAGAAGGCTCATCAGATGATCCTGGAAGCGTATTCTACAGGGGACCCAAACCCTTCTCTGAACCAGAAACCGCTGCTGTTAAGGTAGGTTTTCAGCATGTTACAAAAATCCTGTCTGATCGCTGAGGGTGTTAATAGGAATCGTGTCCAGAGTAATTGTTTTCAGAAAAAAATATACCTCGCATTTTTTATGGGGAGTTTTACCTAGTACCATACTTAGGCATATGGGGCCGGGCGGCAGTCGTGTAGCGGTTTTACAAAATATACATCACTTAGAATAGAATAGACAAGAATAACGTTGATTGTCTCCATTAAACACAGAAACACACAAAACTATGTTACCGAAAGCAAAAGCTTTAAGTATCAGCAATATGCTTGGCGACCTAAGCATAATGCTGATACTTAAACCTTTTGCTTTCGGTAGCGAGTTGCTAAGCGCTGGTTATCAGCTTCAACCCTTGATTCCTATTTACAAAACAAAAAGGATTGCAGTGTTACCTAATAGCAAAATTTTTGAAATAAACATCCCAATTTGATCTTCTTCATTGTGTTGATTGTTAGTCACATATTGTGGCGTGACAGAATCGGAATCAGCAGAATGTGACAAGCGCAGGACCGATATCTGAGGAGATTCTTTTCAGCACTTGATTTCCTTTGAGATAATGATGATGATGTTGATGACTGAAATCCATGCTATGTATGATACAGATTTTTAAAGTACTTTAATCCAGAAACACATAACACAGCTCAGGAGTCAGGACTCCAATTGATATAATACCTTCTTTATTTTTCTTTATTAAAAGATTTCTTTTGATTTTGCAGCGAGCGATATTGGATGCCCCTACGGAGTTCAAGGCATTCCTGTCCTTCCATAGCTACGGCGAGGTCATCATCTTCCCATGGGGTTATACCAGTGACTCCTGCCCCGACTACGTGAATCTACTGGAAGGCGGAACTGCCATGGCAAAGGTTAGCAAACTGGAATAGATAGATATAAATGTAACATTCCAAAAGTTGACTGATATTTGGACCTTCATTTGCACCATCTTGCACTTGTCCTATCCTATCTATATGTCGGTATACAATGAAGAATAACATATAACGAAAAGCATTATTACAATACGTACCTTCATCATCTGCCTTTACAACGCAGCCTGAGCAGGTGTGCCTTGAAAGCTCAATTCGAAGCAACTTCACCAAAATGTTACAAGAAAAACTGATTTCGTGACCTTTTTATGCTCCCTTTTTTTTGAGGCTGGTAAATCATCAAATGCCGCTCTGGGTGGAGCAGAAGAGACTGTCAGACTCTTACTGACTAAAACCCACCCGTGTTCCTTCTTAGCCCTTTATGTTCCGGGGTAGCGGCAACCCTTTCGGACAATCCCGCTTACACTTTTTATGCTCCCTGACATGACATTAATGTATAAAATCCTATTTGCCCCAGGCTATCTACGGCACGAGCGGTCACACATACAAGGTAGGTAGCACAAAAGACCTTATGTACTACGCCGCCGGCACGAGCATAGACTGGAGCTACGCAGTCCCCAACATTCCATACTCCTACATGATCGAACTCCGAAGCAAACGCCACAGGTTCTTACTACCGAAAGAAGAAATCATTACCACTGCCAAAGAGATAGAACATGGAGTGTTCAGATTAATGGCTTTCATAGACCAGCGATGTACAGGAACCCAGACTTGTGCCTGTCCAAAATAAAGCATGATATAAGATGACACACTTTGAGGCCTTCTGACAAGAAAGGTCCTAGCTGAATCAGTTTTTATTTAAATTTAAATTATGTAAAGAAGAACTCACCAATTCAGTATTATTTACACCAATCAGTTACAGTTTACAATGTATGTCTAAGTTATTGCCACAATATACAATATTAAGATGCTAACATGTTCTTTTTTTATCATTAAGTTCCGTAAACTAAGTATATAATAATCCCCCTAAATAATTTTGATGAACAAAATTCTACGAAATGAAAATGCTTTTAGAAATATAGCGTGATATGTCGGCTGTCTTTCTGATTTTCGTGTCAGCATGCCATAATATAGAACCTATCAAGTCTAGCAAGTTTATCAAGCCGCGTAGATTATTTAGGGATTTAAACAACAGTTCAAACCACGTTTGAATAATCTAGACGGGCACAATGAACCGCAAAGTTGTAACTTTCCAGCCACTCTTTCAAAACAACGAGACTTATCACATAGTCCCGTGATTTACAAAGCTTGTAGCGCATTAAAAATAAATATTTGATGTACAGAAATTAATGAAAAGCCCGGTGGATAAATACACGGCGATAAAACATTTCATTTCCATACATTGATAATGCCTGAACGCAATGACCTGTGCCAAATAGCTCGTGCTGTGGTCAGGACTATAATGGACACAATCCAAAACTTTTTACTCGCGCAGCTTTATAAAATATTTATTTTTGTGGCAATGTTTTAATGAATTTTATATAACAGTTTTTAGATACATAAGTATGGGGTTCTATTATGCGGTTTTGATGCACTTCCGTACATTGTTTACATACAAAAATATCGCAGATTCGTGGCAATATCAATGTTAATTTGCTTGCAATTTTAATCAAAGTTAATATTTGTATCATGATTAGTTAACCACGATTAGTGTCGACAAAAAAAAACAGTGATAACCTAATGGTATGACCGTCGGACTGCCAAGTCATAGGTCTCGAATTTGAACCCAAGACACGCACCTCTGAATTAACGGATACATGTGCGTATTGTATAAATTATCACTTGCTTAAAATCGGTGAAGGAAAATATCGTGAGGCAACCAACATGTCTGAGAGATATTTCTTAACAGCATGTGAAGCTAAATCAGAGGCTCATAGGCAGCATATATAAACTCTAACACCAGTATAGTCACTAACCACCGAAAAGAAGAAGTGTCAACAAATGAAACACCTCAATGTAGAAATTTCGATAACTTTATTTACAGATTTTTGCATTATCTTATAATACAGTCAACAATTCATTAAACGTTACGATTTGAAATTCACATTCAGTTATCTAACGTAAAAACACCTATATCGATCGACATTAACACTATTTTACCGTGTCCTTAAGACGAGCACAATTATCTGAAGTGTCAGGTTTCGGGACGGGAGTTTCGAACGTGGTTGTGTAATGTTAAAACTGTCCACTACACGTATTATCATAACCTTCTTCTAAACCCCGTAAAGGCTTCCACTTAACAACACTTGAATTCAAATCAATACAGCGTAGAGATAAAGTACGACAACATGGCGCGAGCCTCCAAATTTCTGTTTCAATGTTTGTTGTCACATCCTTACGAAAGAGTTCGTATGTGTGTAAGAATTCTTCTTCAGTATCAGGCCGGCAGCAACATGCGTTGTGAGTCTTGGTGGTGCTTTGTAATTACTTTCACAAATGCTTTCAAACCTTTCGAATTTTGGAGGAGTGGGCCATATTATCGTGGCTCTAATGCGTAACGCAATAGGGACAGCCTCGTAAACAGAACCCCGTTCCTAGAAGTCTGTGCAGGTAGTATATCTTCTTTGTCCATGGTCCTTGCTGGAGTGATGAAGTCCAGATAGACTTGAAGAGCCTTCCAAAGTGCAAAACCGACAGCCTTTCTATGTCAAAGAAAACCAAAGTGCTCTTTGAACCGTTTCACCAACAAAGTATGCTCTGCTCATCCATAATCACACATATAAGTGGACAGAAACGTTTTCCTGTAATTGTCTTTGACACGACACTAATACGGACGCCACACATCAACCGGCCGTCTTTCCGAAGTGATTAACGCCTTGCTTCGAGTCCTCATCCCTTGTTCTGACCACTCCGGGGACGCAGGACGTTTCTTTCCAGTCCCTGATGCTGTCGAACTTTCCTCCTCTCTTTCAGGACTTGAATTGTTGGAGTCTTCTTGAAGGGGTGGTGGTCTGAGCCACCAGTCGTAGCCTCCGTAGAGTTGTGAGTATAACCACGCTGGTGGAGTTGGAAGTAGGGGAGAATTGAGGAATAGTTGAGCTGCTAATGCACTATGGAACAGTGTCGAAGGTGCTGGTAATGGCTGCATCGGTTTCCGGGACCTGGTCACGGATGTGAATGCCCCTGGACGGTCGTCTGGCGGTGGGGAGCTGGATGCCGTTACGGAGATGTCGTCGTCTTGTGGCGAGCCTGGACGAGAGTTAGCTGGACTCGTCGTGCTGTGCGCGTGCATTGTTATTGGATTGTCTGACGTTATATCTGCAATGAAAAATAGCTCTTTGGTGTAGGGAACAATTATCAGAATCCTTTGTAGAATTTTGGCTGTTTAATCTAAGAGTATTTACCAGTCTCATGCGGTGGTGGAGGTACATGCTGTGGTTGCGCGTGCGGCGGTAAGACGTGTGGCGTGAAGTGCGCGGGGGTGGGCAGCAAGGGAGGGGGGTAGTGCCGCGCAAGCGCACCCCATTCGCCGCCCGGCAGACCCGCCAGCTGGTGGGCTATACCTGGACAAATTGAGAGGAAATTCAGACTATTGATGCATTAACACCTGATTTTTTAAATTGAGGTCTACGTTTAGAATAAGTAAAATTATTGTAATAGACCAGTGTCGATAATTTTTGAAAACAAAAAAAAATATAGTAGGATGAAACCCATTGGAAAAGGAAGAGAATATAACAAAAATTTAAGGAAAAAGTTGGTAGGCTTTATACTCGTATTCGTTGACATCTCTACTTTTTGATGCTGTAATAAAAATTACACATTACCATAGTAAGTGTTCTCAGAAAATGCAAAGAAACGATTACAATATTACATACATATTACAGTATTTTGGGAAAGTTGTAGAATTTTCTTTAAATTATATGCGTAGATGACTATTTATTGCTTTTTTCAAGATTACTTGTATATCTGAGTGACCTACGATAAATATTAGCCCTTCAAAAGCTATTTAATACAGGAGTGGGGAAGGGGCTAGGAGGGTATGGGCCTTACTATCCGTTATTTCGTAGCAGTACTGTGCATTTTCTGACAACATTTACTATAGTAATGTATATTTTTTTTACACCATCAGAAAGTAGAGATTTCAACGAACATAAAGCATACCGAAATCGCCATAAATCGAGATGTGCTTGTGTGATTCCCAGAAATCGAGATAAACCATTTTTTACCCTTAAAAACGCACTCCCATCCACTTCCCGACCTCAGATCGCCCGTAAATTATTTTTCCTTTAATTTTTGTTATATTCTCTTCCTTTCAAACTCAAACTCAAAGTATTTATTTCAAATAAACCAATTACAGGCACTTTTGAATTGTCAAGGTGTCGGTCAGTCAGAGAGATGAAGCTAGTTGCCCATTCCAAAGCAGTAGGTACCTATGGAGAAGAACGGGCAAGAAACTCCATGGACACTCTTTTAAACAATCAATTTTCCAATGGGTTTCATCCTACTATATTTTTTTATCACTTTTTACCATTTTCAAAGGCTTCGGCACTGGTCTATAAGTGTTGTCCGTTAATTCAATATTTCTTATCTAAATTATTTCCTGTTTGAAAGGTCTAGCAGCATGTATTATATATTGAATACAAATGTATGACGCAGAACAAATTGAAAGTAACCGCTAAGAAATCTTCAACTCCAAACAGAGCCTCACTACCTTGTTTCCACCCTACATCTGCTCAAAATTCAATCAACAAAACAATGGCGTTAAGAGTTATCGCGTGAAACGCTCCACTAACGCTAACGCGCTACTTAACGCACTCATCAGAATATTTAAATAATGAGTGGAACTCCCCCCTCGCGGCTTGTACACTTCGCGCCTTATCTTCATAGACACTCCTCAATTGTTGCAGAGTTTGATTGTTCTCTTTGTGGAATCTGAGCTTAAAGTTTGTTGAAATGCAATTTGAAAACGTATGTTGAGAACTGTGTCTTTATTTGCTTGAAGATCGTGTCTTCTTCATGAAAACTATATTAACAGATCGAATTTCAGCCATGCTGGCCATTACAGAGAAGACCGCGTTTCAGCTAGGGAGATATTATTGCGCATATGTGTGTGCGCAGACGCATGTGCACACTGTCTTGCCCCATGCCCCGGAAAGCACGGTAAACCGACACAACTGTAGGCGTAGTGGTCTCAATTTAGTCGCGTCGTTATGCTGTTCCATCAGACTAAGAGAATAATAATAATAATATATCATTTATTTCAGGTAGCAAAGACCCATAACATTACAGACTATCATACATATTTATGAAAACTATTGTACACGAAGAGGCGGCATCGTGTTGCGCTGCGTGGCGTCGCGTAGCCTTTCGCGGAATCGCCGATACACGACACCTTCGACCAAAACTCTTCCTTGAGGAAGGTCTCTATATCATGAGTCGGAGCTCGCACCACAAACGACTTGAAATTCGTATTGTGGCATGAATCCAGCTTTTTGACCCTTAAGGAATGAAAACTATTCTGTGATTTCCAAGACTACTGGCTGACAAGAAAAACCGAAACGAATTAAATATTCTTGACCTTTGGTCAGTGAGCATTTACCCAGCTTATTCCGAACATGCTATACAGAGCTGATAAGACAGAGGGGCTTTCCTTTAAACAGCTTATACTAGGGACTATTTTCAAGCTCTGTACCAAAAATCAATTAAATAGGAGCAGTAGTTTAGCCGCAAATGTTTTTTTAAGTTTTTGCCCCGTTTGAACACGATGTATCTTTCCTAACAGCGCTCCGGCGTGCACGCGTCGGTGCCGCTGCGTTACAAGGTCAGTTTTTATTTACAAAGAGTGGTTGCGTTTTACTCTGATTTGTAAGCTATTTAGTTTGTTTGAAAAAAATAAAAACCTCATTTTTTGTGCTTTTTTTTTTATACCGTGCCGAGTTAATACTAAACATGTATAGTATACGTAGTGTAATTTAATGCCCCTCTGTCATATCAACTCTGTATATCACATAAACATTGATACGTGTTTAAGATCCAATCCCCTTCGTAAAACAATAACATGTAAATAAATACAAATAAGCTATTATCACAACAATCACAATCATACAAATAGGAAATGTGTTTTGGCGTCATAATTTTCAGTTGACATTTTTAAGCGCATAAATTAACAAAGTTTGCCGGCGCCGCGACCCCGTATATTCGGCTTAACCCTTTAGCACCCACCTTGGGTAATTCCCACCCCGAGCCAACCCAACCCTTTCAGCAATAGAATAAATTACAGGCCGTTTTATGTCGCAGATACCGACGGTACGAAAATGTAAAACACATTATTTTGAATCCGACCGCTTAGCCTTTATAGGTGTAGTGCTTTATGAGTACGTTGCAATTAGACAAGAGCTGCTTTTTAAGATTAAGCCGGGCTTAATCTTGCCTCCGAGCGCCTCACGGCTTTTACGATAATGATTTGAGATATCGAATCGCCAGCGACGGGTTAAATCCACTGAATCGTAAAGTGTGGAACAGATTGAAACGTGATTTTTATTGTCATTTATTGCGATAATCCTGATATTAATTTCGTAATTACTCATTTTTTAATCACCATTAAATTCATGTCTTGAATGCCCATTAAACCCTTAAGTACAGTGTCCATCATTAAGCAATATAAAGAGTATTTAATGTGCAGTAAGTGGACGTTATGCGAGCAGCTCGGTTCTCGGTATTCAGCTTTCTTCCAGCTAAGACGGATGCTCTTAGCTCAGACAATATCCGCATCGCTCCGAGCTAAAAAAAAACACTGACGCTCAAGATTACTCGCTGGCTCGCGAACTCGGATTATTCTTCGTGGATTCCCGAAGGAAACTTGTGGAATAGATAGGCTATTTTTAACTAAAAGCGTAAACTGAAAATGGTAAAAAGATGTAAGTAAACATTGTTTTTGCTATTCTCTTAAATCACAAAAAGACAGCATTCCGACCCTATTATTTTACGTTTTAATTTTCTGGATCATTGTTTTTGTTTTTTGAACGATTTGTATTTCTAGACATATTGAACTCACTTGCCGTCAATAACTTACTTCTGAAAAATATAACGCCTTTGGTTCATGACATGAAAAATAGCAAGGCATTCTTTCATTATGTATTCTGTGTTGAATGATTTAAAAGAAAGGGCAGCACTAGACGATTTGCATTCGTTAAAAAATGTTGGAATTCTTTGTTGTGTGCACGATGCGTAATCGCTGTATACAGCGATTTAGCAGTGTTGACCTCTTAGACAAAAAAGTTGATGCTATAAAACAGTAAACCGTCCCTAAATTCGAATGGTTATTTTACAAAATATTTCTATTTGGTTTGACAGAACAGTACGGGCTTTCTTGTAGTTTTTGTAAAGCTGCAGTCAAACTAAGGGGCCGTTGACACGTACCACAATCACACCACATCGCAGTGGCATGTGGGCAAGCCGTTATTATTGGTGAATAGTGTCACTGCAACTACTTGCAGTTGCGTTGTCGCTACTTATTGCGATGTGGTTACGTTGTGGCAAGTATTGGCAGACAGATAGATCGCAGTGTTTGCAACGAGGCCGGCCAGTACGCAGTCTCGCTGGTGGTAGCAGTGTGTTTGCGTGGATGTGGTCGGTATCGCCCACACGTTTTATTTTTGACAGCCAAATGGCCGTGTGAATGGACGGAGATACATCACGTTTTGTTATTGTGGTGTGAATGTGGTTGTTACTGGGCCCTTAAGACTGACTTAGATCACGCGCAGGGCTTTAGTGGTAACAAAAAAACTTTTAGAAATATTACACACACATTATTTTTATTTTATTATTATATATTACTATATTATTTGTATTATGTACAAGTACTTTTTAACTGATTATTTTGTTGTAACAACTTCAAAACGAATCCAAAAAGTCGGTATTGGTTTATAAACCTTTTTAGGTGAAAAAAAAACAAAAAATATTCCATACACACTGGAACATCAACTATGGCTGAATTAGGGTGCACAAATAGATTGAAAAAGAAATAATGCTCAAATTAAATATATCTCCAGTTAATGAAGAAATTTTACTGAAGAAATTCATGTTTTAAAAAGAAAATAAAGTATCAAAACTGTCAGCGCGCGGTAGTACCTAGTGGATTGGCCGCATCTGAAGACGTGCCAGTCCGCTACATTGCCCCGGACGAAGGGGTTTTTTCTTCGACTTTGAAAAATCGCACCGCGCCGCGAGAGGGTTGAACCCAAACATTTTAATGCCATTTGCTAGATTGCGTCTTGCATTTTTCCTGCCTCCGATACTACAGCGCTAATCCGCGAAGACGACCGGGATTACACGGATAAAAGTATTTACGTTTTTAGTGTGATTCCAATGTGCCGGGATTAGGAGGGAATTTTTTAACGACTCTTTGAGACCCTCCCTGATTAGAGAAAGGGTTGGAAGCACTTTCCAGTAATTATTTAACATTTCTTCGAACATCATTTATAGAACACTTAGTTGAGCGACTTCCCTTTTTCTTTTGTGTTGGAACAACTTCTATTCAAATGACTTTTTCATTGAGGACAATATTGTCTTTGTAAGTCTATGGTATAAAGTAGATTATCTTCTCTATTTATCTTTATGAGCCACTTATATTGATAACTTTGCGAGATTAAGTACTGTGTGATACAGGAGTGTTGATACTTAATTATTTCTCGCTGAAACTATACAACTTAAATTAATTTTCGCGTACGTTTCTCTTGTCACGTGTTTGCCTCGATTTTCTCTGTTTTGATTAACGGGTACTTTAAGACTTCTCACTTCGGAAAGTGCCTCGTTTGTGTATTCATTCTGTTTTTAGATATCACGTACATACACATACGTTTACGCCTTTTACCCACAAAGATAGGGAGAAACTACAGAACGCCACTTGCCATGCTAGTTTTTTTTTTTTTGTTAAGTATTAATTAGAGTTATTTAATTTTAAGACATAAGCTATAACTTTCTTTTATTATAAAAATAAGGGGTGATCACACGCTCTATGTCTAAAAGTAAACTACTATAGGCTCATCACGATGTCTTTGATCACTGCTACTATTATTATCATTCGGATACAAAGAGGATTGCTTCGTTGGTGTAGTGAGCGCAAGTATTACTGCTGAGAATGAGGTATTGGGTTCGATTCTCGGGTCGGGCAAAGTTACATTGGGAATTTCTCAGTAGCAGGCCGGAGTATAGATGTACCCGGATGGTAAGCAATAGGCTGGCCCCCTGTTATATAGGACTCTAAAACATAATTGGCGTAATGTTGGTGTACTGTTGGTACATCTCACAACCCTTCGGATAACAGGTGTGATATTATGTATGCATGTTAAAAAGAGAAAAAAATGTAAACGTTTGAAGTATAAATTACTTAGATCTGCTAGATCTGTAACCACTGCATAATTATGTAGATATCATAAAGGTACTTAGTTATGAAAATTATTTAACTGCTTAAATAAATGAGAAATTAAAAAAAAATGGATAGTGTTAGATAATTTCCCTTGAGCTTTGTTTGACCATCTAAACAAATGGCTAATACGCGCTCCTTTTACTACAAGAGCATACACTGCATAAATCATTACAAGTAAATTGTTGTAAGAAACGAATTGATATAACCCATAACGTCTTGAACCAGCTTGTTCCGCATCGTAACTTATGACACCATAAGCTTCTAGTTAGTGCTAAGGGCTGACGTCATGACATCACAGGCCAGAGTTAGCAAGACGGATGCCCTCCGTACATCATAAGGTTAATAAGAGGGCTCGTGAACTAACGACGGCGCTTTGTCAACGCGCCTTAACCCGCCGCCGCCATCTTGGACGCCATGTTGGATTTCAATCTGCTTAGCGTTTAATGAATTTGCGTCTATTGATTTTGTTTAACCCCTTTTTGTTTTGCTTAATTAACCTTTCGGTGTAGGAAAGTAGCTGTGACAAGGGAGTTTACGCGTAAAGGTTAGAATTTGATAGATACGATTAATTAACTATTCTTCTGTTACTTTGACCCTTGTTTGTAGTGTGTTCGGTTTGGCTTTGAATAACTTTTAAACCTTTGATATGTTCAACTCTATAAATGATTAAATACATTTCCGCCAATCATCCTGAAAAGACTCATCATGAATTTATAACAACCGCGCCGCCATAAATGTTGAGTAACACGTCACGTCAATAAAAATGACGTCACATTTGGAGTTAATCGCGCGGCAGTCGTCATCATACGAATCCATTTGAAACCGTTTAAAATGTACAGTAAAAGCGCGAATCACGTCATACAAAAGGCTGTATGAGGTGGGTGGGACATTTAAAATTTACAAATGCGTAATTATGCACCCGCATTGTCGCGAGCACTGAAGGGTTATGTGGCCCCCGTTTCTTCCCCCCTGGCCCCCACAATCCCGGGCTTCCGGGCCTAATGCTATATTTAATTTTCTCTAAGACTCCCTCATTAATAATGCGAAGGCTGCGACTTTAAGTGGCGCTCACACGGCGACGTGAGATACACAGATGTACGAAAATGGATTGCGACTGGATGTCTGGGCCAATTAGAAATGTCACCTCGTGTGCTGATTTTGCGTTTTCAGCTTTGCAATTTTTGGACTCAGATTAGTCTACAATATAACTTTGATTGTGTTGTGTTGACTTTATGTTTCAACATATAGTGTAATTACTATCTTTAGGCTTTACACTGTCCGATAGGGCTCTTATGCGGTGTGCGGAAGATTTCTGTTCCGTATATGGGGAACCGATTTTATTAGTCGATTGTGAACGATTTTGATATGCGAAGAACCAACGCCGCACTTTTAGCAGTTGCTTTAATAGCTCTTTTTATTTGGTAATTTTCATTGAAGTTTGAATCTCCGCACGCTTTTTACCCACGAATTTCATTGGTCGCAACACCGATTACGGGGATTTCTCGCAGACGATGTACCGACTGCTAAACGAGTAATTGCTGGTTCAGGTTTTCTTCTTCCTGTCGTCTGCACGTTACAGGAACTGATGGACGCTAGTGATGGCGCCAAACACGTAGCCGAATTCTGAGCCGAGTCCATTTAGATTGCTATCGACACGCTAAGAAGAAGAAGGTTCTCTGTATATCGTGGTGTTCCCTATTGTCTCATGAAAACGGCCCCTCAAATACGGGATCTATGACATGCTTTCAAAAATTTCCAGCACCCCAAACGGGGGCTCTATCGACTCATGAAAACGGTTCCTTCATGAGAGCCTCATGGCATTCGTTAAAGAGTCAGCACCCCATATACGAGCCTTACGGGCCGTATGCTGGTTTTTTTTTTGTGGGTGGGAAATCATCCAATGACTTCTCCCGCTCTGGGTGGACCGGAAGGGAGTGTCAGACTCTTACTGACTAAAACCCATCCATGTTCCTTCCTTAGCCCTTTATGTTCCGGGGTAGCGGTAACCCTTTCGGACAATCCCGCTTAGACTCGTATGCGGGATACGTTAAGCGACCATCTCCAGCCAAATTGTCTCATCCATACTTTAATATTCGTGTAACATTCGCGTGTATAAGAGGAGCGTGCGAACGTGAGTGTAGATAATTTATCATGATTTCACAAGGGTTATTGGTGCCGGTAAGAGGGCAGTGGAGACTTGCCTTCAGAAGAGCCACGAAGCGTGGAATTTACATATTGAAGTGCTTGCCAAATTGTTTCTAAAGAGAAACAAAGAGACGCCGAACTGGAAGAAGACGACGCGTCGTTGAAGTAACCTAGTGATGTGCGTACGTTTGGGTTAGTTATAATGAGTTGCTGTTCATTTATTAAATGTAAATATTGTCAGATTTGGCTAGGTATGTACAGAAATAAGAAATGTTTTAACTTGGTACACTGTTAGAGCAAATCCCAAGACCAGACCAGAAAATAATACCGTTTTCAAACACTTTTTGAAAAGAAATTAGCTTATAAATTGATTGTTTCTCGTTTACGGAGCAATTTACACTGTTTACAGCAGCCGAAATCCAAAAAACTCCAACTTAAAAACTAACCCAATCCAATACACAACTCCGCGATCACAATTCCAACAATCTAACCTCATTACAGATCCGATATAAAATCCTTAGTAAATTAGCATGCATTAATTCCGGTGTCTTGGCACGCTTGGTGTCGCCGACGGCACCTACGTACTGTGTAATTGAGTTACAGCCCTTTGACACCCGACGTAACGAGGTTTGCGACGACACTTGCGTACTACGAGAGAACGGCAAGCGCGTACTATGAGAGCGTAGTACGCGAGTGATAAAGGTAGCTTAAGATGTAACGTAAGGTGGTAATCTTTTGTTGTGGTGTTGAGAGGTGGAATGCAAAGCTGTTATAAGGCAAATAGTTTCTTTATAGCATACCGACAGAGGGAGCATTGTCAACAATACATAATTAAAAATATTTCTGTTGTGTCTATGTACAGCGCATCAAGTTATACCAAACTGTCAAATTTCTCCAAATGATTTTAAACCTTAAACCATTGACTGTTAAGTTCAAAATCGATTCAGGCAATTTGACAGTTTGTGGTTACTTAATGTGTTGGTGGCTGTACGTTTCAGCTAGACTAAAGTGACAACTCACACACACAGAAGACACTGAATACTGTATAAATAAGCTGTGAATTTCTGGAATAAAATAAAATAAAGGCATAACCGAATAATATTGGCCCTTTTAATCTCTTATTCCCCACTGCTCAACTGCGAAAAAAATAATGTTAAAAAACTTACAAAAAAATGTATTTTCTTTATATTTCAGCTCTTTTTAATAATGCGGCAAACAATTACATCGGTGTTTATTAGGTGCAAGTGAAGGGAGCGGGCGCCTGGCGACGCGACACCCTGCCGAGCGGGCGTCGCGACGCGTCGCACAATATTGGGGAAGCCTCATTCACCTGCCATATTTGTTACCGGAGGAAATTTTCGGCTACAATGTTTTCAATTTTGAGACATTTTTGGAGTGTGAATTTTTAAAAGTGAATGATAAAACTTCAGGATCCATTTTTTGCACCTATAATAACGAAGCTAGTAAATTGCAATGCCACCAGGGTCTTGGGTACCAGTCGATAGCGAAGAATTAAACGAACGGAACTAAATATAATATTAATTATATCGGCAATAACGCGTACATAAAATGCATCATTGTATAGATATGTTTATATTAAGATAGACTCATGATAGCACAAGTTTAAAACTTGGTGGTTTTTGGTTGCTATTTAATATGTACCTAGGATTAGGTACGTATAGATAATTTGTATAAATGATAAATAAATAAAAAGTACTTAAATAAAAAGTTAGTTACTTATTAGTTTCAATTATTGTTAGTTTTAATCGTTGTTTATATACCTATTATATATACCATTTTAGTGAAATACTGTATGAACAAAATTATGCATAAAGGCCATAAAGAATTGAGGAAAAAAAAATAGTTACGCTAGTAAATACACTATTCTCTTAAGAATAGTACCTATCTGCCCACACAATATGTTACAAAAATCCTGTCTGACCCGTGAGAGTGTTCATAGATACCATAATACTGGGCTAATTTCATCAATGAAACTGAACGCGATGTCAGTAATCAGCTGTCAACATTGTAGGGGTATAGTGACACTGACAGCCGTCGAACGTAGTTTAGATGTGCTGATCGCGTTCAGTTTTATCGATGAAATTGGCACTAATTAACACCCTTAATATGTGGTATTTTTTACGGGGAGTACGCTTGTATATGAGGCTCGTGTAGCAACGTGGTTCTTTGTATTTAGCCATCCATAACCTAGATGACCAATGATGAAAATTTCCTGAATTTGGGGTAAATTTTGTACTAGAAGCGTGAATTTTAAAAAGTACTTTTTTATTTTCAAGGTACCTACTGCGAAAATGTTTTTATTTTTTTGGTAATCTTATTGCTGTACCTTTCGCATTCCACATTATTTTGGTTACATACTGTATGTTTCAGCAGAGATCTAAAATACTTTGGTACAATTCAAATTAGTTCCACAAAAGATATGAAATCATCATAACAACGAAACGAAGACACACCAAAGAATGAGTCCATTTTAGTTGAAGCTAACCTTACTAACTACAAAGTATCAGCAATGTCACTAACAAACTTAAGAAACTTCATAATTGTTAATGTTTCTAGAATATTAAAACACTGTTCGTGTACTCGCAGGTGTCAAACTGAGGCCCCTCAAATTGATAATTAATTGCCACGCAAAACTTCTGGACCGAATTAAATCCCCTTTTGAGGCGCAGACGAGGAGTGACAACGGTCCCCGCTGACAATTTAATATCTTTCGGATAGAAACATCGTGCCTCGAGTGGGGACAGGGGATAGGTCAAGCTTGAGGAACGTCATAATGGATGTCTATAAGCAGGCGCGAGATTATTAAGACAGTTGCTTCTGAATATGAGACAGCGCAACACTCCAACTTCACTAGTTCTTTCGTATCGTACTTAGATGTTTTTTTTTCTATCAATACGCACTTGCTTTTCCAATTCATTAGAAATTGCCAGATTAGTAAACATCAGCTTTGTTGCCATAATTAAAATTGAATAGAACTTGTTGTTTTTCAGACAGAGTTTATAACCGTTGCGTTAAGTAGATATTAGCGTCTATTTAGCTTCTGCAACGAAATTCTTTTTTTTTTAGATTTTGCTACTTGAGTCAGGTCAGTATAAAGATGGTTGTTGGTTGTATGTTGATCAAAATATGATTTGTGTTTATAGCAAGTAAGTATTTATATAATTGTAATAAATTAATTTTGAAATGGATTCTGGGTGTTCTGAGCCAAAGTTTGTTGCGATTTCTAGTGAAGGATCAGTGATTTCTTGTCGACGATCTTTTTAACTAGGAACTAATAAAATAATTTTCATAATTTTAACATTACCTGATAACTTAAAAGGTAGTGACCCCATCAAGGGATCAGGCGGAAAACGAGGTCCGAAGTGGAAGGGGTGGAAGCCGTGGTGTCTGGTCTTGGACCTCGGCTCCCGGGGACCGTCCACCGTCACTTTGATAGCCTTTTGGTACGTCGCCACTTGAGGGGGGGACGTCGCCAGCATTATCGTCAAGGTGAACGATTTACCTGTACGAGAAAAAAATATTATTAAGTTAGGTATAAAAGAAGTAATATTGTGAGAAATGCTGGATGTTGTAAAATAAAAGAATCTCGAAAAACATAATTAGAAAGTTTGTATTTTGCGCGTAGCCAAAAAAGGAGGGTTATTGGTCCTTTGTTCCGCAATCCCTACATGACCACCAAAAAACGCAACCCTGATCAAAAACCCACTATACAAATCGTCCTTTAAAATAACGATGGTCCAAGCGTGTTCTTATAATTTTTCAATTCACTACGTTCTGTCCTTCATTGGTCCTTCGTTGCGGGATACAAAAATGCACGAAGCAAAGAAACTCAACTCTGTTCAGGACCATCTATGGAAACTATTATTTTATCAAAATTATCACAATGACATACATATAGACTTGTATGTTTGCTCGTGATAATCTGGTTGAACATTGTAACGATTTTAAATAGACCACTAAATAAATAAATGATCCCCATATGGTCTTTGTTTCTTCGAGGTTATGTTTATTGGTTATATTAAACTCCTAAACCCCATCCCAACAACCAAAACACAGCCCACAGAGACACGTACAGAAACCATCTAGCAAGTTTCAACCTTGGAATGTATAAAGAATTCGCGGCGGCGCCGTCAACCCATTCGGTTGCCGTCGGCGGCGTGCTCGGTTGATTTGTGGAGCCCCGCCGGCCGAGCAATCGTACCTCGGATGCCGTCACGAACACACGGATTACTAGAACGACGATTTACTAAGATGTTGAATATTTTGAAGAGAAATGGTGGCTTTTTGTTTTGGGAGGGCGAAGGAGGGGACTGAAATGGTAGCGCAGAAAAGGTGGCGCCGGTAGCGCACTTTACCTGCATAATGTACTAGTTATTATAAGAGTTCAAAAAAGGAGGCGGTTTTATGTTTGTCTGTATAGGACCACACATATTAATATTACTAACTAAGCTTGGGTATTTTTTGAGTTAGCTTCAATAATACGTGTATTTTCACCACTTACTCTATGTGAATGATCTTACATATAGGTACCTTCTTAACAACTTCCTGACACGGTTATTTACACAGCAGGTAAACCTATTCGAATTCAGGAAGTCGGTGACAAAAATGAAAATGCAAAACCAAAGACGATTTCTGAAATTAAATATATTTTTGTTTTCCACTACTCAGTGTTTTTTTTTTTGGAAGGCGACTGTTTTGTTTTTGAAAAAAGTTCTTATTTCTCTTTCTTTTTTCTGCTTATTTACAGATCAATGGTAAATACAACATTAGTCTTATTAGCTAAATTACTTGGGCCTCGTTGGTAGCCTCTACATCAAAAGACAAGTAGTCTTCCCCAATGAAACTGAACGCAATCAGCACATTTAAACTGCGTTTAAGAGCTTTCACTGTTAAATTGTTGGGGAATATTGACACTGACAGTTCTTGAATGTCATTTAGTAATTAGCCCCTAGATCTAATTAGACTATGGACCAATCATATTTGATTAGTGATCTACAAAAGCGTTTTTGTGTGGTTTTCTATGCAGCTATCTCTATCTTTTCTACTTTCAATAGACAGCATAGTAAGTATAAGATATCTAAGATCAGTCCCGAAACTCGATCACAAAAAAACGCGCAAACTGTCTTTCAGATAACACAATTTTTGCTTGTTTTTAAACTCTTCCAACCAATAAGCAGCTTACAGCTTCTGGCCAACCGCTCAACGCACAAAATGATAAGCACTGTATGTAACTGTGGTCGTGGCCATCCTATCACTTAATAAGTGCTGGAACTCGCGACAATGACGTCACGTAACGACGCAATATCCTAAACAGCTACCATTGCCGTAAATGTACCATTCAGCTATGTACAGCGCTGGATAATGAAAGCAATGGATGCTTAACAATCGGGTATTAGTGTGTTATATAGCGATGGAATCGGGGAGTGGTGTAGTCGAAATGCCATCGTAACACTTCGACCGCAGAGCGACCACAAACACGGCGGCAAGCGTTTGAACAATCACGGACGTATCGACATACATACCGAATGGTAATTCTGGTAAAGTTCATTGGTTGACATTCTACACCCCGCCGTAATGAATGATCATAGGTGCTAATTGAATAATTGTATGTACCACAAACTGGATGTGGGGTTTTTCGGAATTCATTGTTCAATGATTATGCAGAATGATTGTTGAAATGTATTTAATGTAATTGTGCGACAATTATTTACTGGACATTATAAAATTCTCTTCTTTCTTCAACCGTAAATGTACACACTATTCAAATATGTTAAAAAACTAGTTATGAATAATTTATCTCTTTGTAAACAAAAGGAGATGCAAAACAAACAACTCCAACAAACACTATTTTCCTCCAACATCCCAAACAACGAAAGATTTCATATTTAGATCCCAAATTATATTCTGAATAAAAGAATCGTACCGAGATAACGCTCCGTGCAAAACAAAAGAAGAGAGACTAGTATTCCCAGCGTCTGGCCTGATGCCAAAAGCCGCGGCGGTGGTCCTCCGAGCCATGAAAACGACATAAACACCCCCCTGCGCGGCCCGCGACCCCACCGCACCCCCCTCGACCCGAAATGAGCGGCCACCCGCTTATTTTCATACAACCCGCATAAACTTGGCGAGAACTTAAGAGAGAGACCAAGAAATTGTTTTTGCGCAAATATACGAAAAAAAAAAAGTTTTATTGTCTCCCGGACGGAGATACGAATTACCCATTCCGACTACTTATGTAATATGTATGGTGGCAGAAATCTGCATGAGACATGGCAGGGGTATGTTTCGCTGTACTCTGGTTAGTATTCATAGAGTATCCAGTTATTGGCAACTGTTATGTCAAAGGGTAAATAATTACGTACTTACTGTAATTGAACTTTGTTTTTTCCGCATCGAGTTACGACTCTACTCTTTCGCGTATACGCATATAAATGTGTTATTTCAGTTCATATTGTATGTTCAGTAGCCAGCATGTCAAGTTACCCGAATCTGTCAAATTTCTTTGATAGTTTTTCAACTTTATTACGAAAGCATAAGGTTCATTTTCAATTGGGAAAATTTGACACCGTCCGATCAGCACCAGACCCGTGCCGTACGATATGTTCCACGCGCGCCTCAAAGAGATGTCAGCATACGAAGGGGCCCCTCAGGGCCAAGCCTGCCGGGTAAGCGGGATTGTCCGAAAGGGTTACCGCTACCCCGGAAAATAAAGGGCTACGGAAGGAACATGGATGGGTTTTAGTCAGTAAGAGTCTGACACTCCCTTCCGCTCCACCCAGAGCGGGAGCAGCCATTGGATGATTTACCAGCATTAAAAAAAAAAAAAAAAAGGATAGCTTAATGTGCTGGCGTGTAACATTGTATAAAACTGTACGGAGTAACGCAAAATCGTTATTTAAGCTTAATAATTAGTATCTGGTACATATAATTTCGTTGATTTAAATTATTCTATTATTATTTATCATTAATCTTATATTATCCCGTCATAATTATCTACAACCCGACAATAATCTTACAAAACATCTACAAACAACCAAAAACAACCTACAAGCAAAAACCTTCAGAAACGCAAACATAAAATCATTTTCTAACTCCATAAATCATTTAGTTATTCATAAAAAGCCTTTCTGCCCTCCCCCAGCGCCGCGTGCTAACATATTGCACTTGCACGTGCTACACACTTCATAAACTGTGTGTAGTCCCGGCAGGGGGAGCCACTGATTGTTCATAAAAATATTGTGTTTAGCTCCAGTTATTGAAACATTTTTTGAAGGGGTGATATTGATACCTACTTTTATTTTAAGTTTTGGATACGGAATTGAATTGTTGGAAATGCTAGGAGTATTCTGAGTATTGAGAAATTGTTTATTTTGATGATAAATAAATAAAAAATGGTCCATCTTGGACCTAAATAAATTATGTGTCTTGGATTTATGAGACACTCCGCGCCATCTATCATAACAGAGCTGCAGTTTTTATGTTGGCACAGTAAAAACGGAAACCAAAGATGCAGACGTCTATAGCGGACATTACTATCGTGCATATTCAAATCAAATTTTGCATTGCGGTGAAAACAGCTATGTGGTAGCCCGCGAAATTCAAGTTTTCTTTTTTTTTGCAATTTGCATGCGAGTATTAGGTCACATGTTGATACAAATACGATTCGCAACCAAAACAATTGAGTATTTGAAACGGTCAAAAATAAAATATGAAATCACATAGATAAAAAACCGCTCGTCTTAAAAACTTCCATCACCGTACAGGAATTAAATATTATGCGAAGATAATGTAATTGTAAAATTGCATTTAATGCTAATAAGTATTCCATTTGATTCTAAAAATGTGTGACGTCACATTGTTATACAAATCACGTACCTACTTCGGCGTTTTGACAATTCATAAAAAGTAACACTATTGACTACCCTTTCAAATACCTACCCAATTGTGTATTTATAGAATTAAAATAATGAAACTCATCGATGAAACTCTTTAAGATACAATTGACTTTTAAATTTTGCTGGCTACCTCAGTACTTCCCCCTTAAAAGAGGTTTTTACAGAAGGTTAGAGGAGGTTTTTAGTTATATACTTCGGAAAAGTAATTATCACACCATTCTAAATCGCTAACTCATAAATAACTACCGAAAGTACGCTCACGAAAACTGATAACATTTAAAATATTATTCCAAATCCAACTCGAGTTCCAAATTCAAATTCGGCAATTTCCCGTTCACGTCGGATTAAAAATCAGCTTTATAACGTCATAAAATAGGCGGGAGGCACGTTAAGATAAGAGTTCCTCTCTCGCAAGCTAAATAAAAAATGAGCCACAATGGCAATGGTGGAGAGCTCCTTTGATCTCGGTTACATGGCTTACAGAGGATTTTCGGCTTAGAGGAGCAATTTGTATATAAAATACCTAAAGCCAACCGATACGCATTAGGGACATTAGCGAATTGACTCCTCAAACATGCGGAAGATTTATTATTTACCAACCAGCAGCTTCGCTTGCGAGGATGTCGGAAATTATCCCAAAGGAACGGGAAGGAACCACTGGGATAAAGTATGTGTTAATCCAGGTCATAAACTATCTTTGTGCCAAGTTTCATCCAGATCCGTTCAGCCGTTTGAGCGTGAAGAAGAGACAGACATACAAACACACACACTCACAAGCTTTCGCCTTTATAATATTAGTGTGATTAATACTTGCATCGTAAACTGTATACGTAGATGTGTTTATGTTGAACACAAACGATGCGGAACAAGATACGCACGTTTACGTATACGTATTATATTTCCTCAGCAATATAAAACTTCTTCCCCAACCAATAAAATAACTAATACAAGCGAGACACCGTAAAATCCGAGTTTATTGAGGCGTCTCAAAAGAACAAGAGGAAAGTCAAAAGCGTGCACAATTAAAACCAGTCCCCTAGGAAGCGCCTACAGACGAGCAGAGCGGTCAATATTGCGAGACGAGACCCTCAATTTTCACCACTCTCCCCAATGCTAATAACAATAATTAGGAATGAGTGGTTCAATAATTAAAAACGGAAAGAGAACAACTCCAAAAAGACGGACCGAAAAGAAACTGCCCTGTCCCACTTTCGCTTGGAGGAAAGAATATCTCCGTCCCTGTCGCGCGACCGTCTCAATTTCGCTTATGAATTTTTTGTACCCACCCAATGGTTCTTTTTTTTTAAATTAATAAAATTTTAAATGGATGCTCATCTTAAACTGTGGTGGTAGTTAGCGATGCTGTTAAAAATTACGTTAATGAGTACCTACAAGTGTTTTTAAGATGCTGATGTCTGAAGAACTTTATTGAACACACAATTCTAGAAGATTATTCCAGCAATTTCATCGATTTTCCCAGCTTTAAACTTATATATTCAAGAGAAAGATGTCTGGAAGGATTTAGGGGAGACCTTTGCTCAGCAGTGGGACAAGAAAAAACGTATATACACTATTTTGATTGACGAAAGGCGTTCCTGTTAACCCGCAATAGTATAGCGTCAAAAAATATTACCATGAAAATATTCGCGAAAAAGAACTGCCGTTCCCTAGGTTTTGACTAGTTTTGCGAATATAAATGTGGGGAGGTTTCTTTTCATGATTTTTTTATGAACGTATAGACGTTGGGCTATTTCACAGGAACGTCATTTGTTAACACTTTCACTGCCCAGTTAACATACTGTCCACACAAGTCAACTTTACCATATAACTACCTTTTCAGCTACGTATACCTACATTAATATAATATACTATGTATTATAAAGGAACTCCTTACAAAACCACACTCATCCTCATCCTAAATCTCCATTTACAATATTAAACCTCGTTCTATTCAAATAACATACCCTTGAAACGCTAATTTACATCCTCAATCATCCCATAACATACAGCGAGAGGTTTTCAAAATAACAGGGCGAAATTGAAATCATTAGTTCGCAAAGGGGCATGGGCAGTGCATCAAAGAGGGGCCGAGTTAATAACGAAAGGTGAGGCCGAGATCTTTTTCACCGTTCTCTATTCAAAAATAATTTTTCCTGGGGGTGAAACAAGGTGCAGATGGGGTGAAGACTGAGCTCGAGAGCCTATTGTGTTCTACCGACACTGTTTGGTTAACTGCACTAGTCTATGGACCTTTGTTACAGCTATATTAGGAATACCTACACAGGGCAGGTTTGTTTTGCAATCCTTGAAGAAAAGTCAACTTTTCTCTTAAACTGTGAAACAATGGAATGTTACTGATTGGACCGTTTGACTGGTTATTATGATTTGACGTTAGCATCTGATTTTGACGTTTCGTAATTATAGCGAGGCGTTGGGTTTGCAGTTTGCACGCTTCTTCGGGCAAAGTGTAGGTAGGTACCTCATAGTATTATATCGGTATAGAGTATTATAGCGATTTTTTAAATATCGATTATATCTTCGAGATAACTTATATCGATTATTTCTCCGAGATACCTACAGCAGAATTATAACATACATTATGAACATTATAGAAGGACACAAAAATCTGGAACGCTACATTATAAACAGATTGATACGAGGTTTACTAAAAAGAATTCTGAAATTTTTATACCCTAGTTCTACAATTCAAAGTCGACTTATAACCGTTTTGTGAAAGATCTTCCCACTCAAAATGTTCCAACACACTATATAACAGGCAATTACAGAAACTGCGTCGAAGATCAGGAACACGGGACAAATGAGACTGGGGGCGATTTTTTTATCGAGTCTTGCTGTAAGGTGGGGGTCAATCAATCGATTAGCAGATGTCGCTGCTTGACTACTGGTGCGTTAAATTGCCCTCTTACTAAAACCACTCGGGGGCATAATAAGGTAAGGTTTAATTTAAATCAGCCTTGACTGGAAATTGTAGGTTTATACCTTTTTGATTTTGTTGCGTAAGTTGTAAACAAGTAAAATACCTATCAGTTTTAATAGTATGAATATCGATGGGACTTTTACTAATGGTTTTAAGAAAACAGTACCTATTTGGATTTTTAAGCAAAATGAATGTTATGATGAGGAAAATAATTTTATTTGAGGATCAAAGTAATAATGAAAAAAAAATTTTTTTTATCAGAATCATGAGCATTATCATGTTCTGTAACAAGTAATTGGATATTACACAAGCTCCAACATAATTTGGAAACAAAGAAAAAGATCTAACAAGTAATTAATAATTATTTTCTAATACGAAGTATAAAGACCTTCCCGGCTAGCTGACACGGCAAACCGTGGCAAAAAAGTGGTTGGGGGCCCTCATTAAATTTTTCGCTTATTAAAAATTCCCCGCGCCCCCTCCCTAGACGTTAGATACGCAACTTTTTATCCCCGAGCAAAAGTTATGTTCCGCTGCGATCCCCCTTTGTCTTTTTACCCGATAATTTGAGTGAGATTTTCTCACAATTTAAGATAAACAAAGAGAGCGCTTACCCTTAATTGGAAAGCAGAGCGTTATTCAGGAAGGAACGTGACAAATAGACACCTCTTAACTTCTTTTCCACTTTCTCGCCGCTCTCGGCTATATTGGTTTTTTTCGTGTACACGCTAGCCGAAAGCTTTTGTTTGTTTAAGGAATTTTTAATGAGGGTTATATTTGTACAACGGGGGCGGAATCCACTTTAATGTTTCACGCGTCTATCAACTCCATTCGGAAGAAATTAGCGCTCTTATAATCTTTTTTTAGCTGGTAAGTCGAGTTTGGAAAGTAAAGGCAGGCCTCATCAAGCTTGTAGGTAACCGAAATTAAACACTCTGAGCTCCTTCAATACAGTTTATTTTACAATAATAACTGTGTTAGTACCAAAACTCCAGAAACATATTATCTTTTTACCGTAATTATTATGATCTAATATAATAAATTGATATTAAAACACAAGTTTTATTATCTATTACAAGTATCACAACACTTTTCCAACATGACACTTCCTTTATATCAATATGTAAACAAGAACATATTCTATTAACATGATTATATAAAACAAACAATTTATCCCGCGTTCGTTTGTTTATCTGTCATCGACACGGAAAGCTGTGACTGTGACACGCTTGACATATTCAGTGATATTTTCTCATGTCACGCCAAAGGTTCGCGACCCCATCTTCCTTCGTTAGCTCCCTTGCACTATTTGAATATGAGACGCGAGACAAGTTTACAGTTCGTATGCTCCTGTTTGCGACCCCTAACTTTAAGTTTGTTTCCGCTCCGTTGTTCATTTACATCGATCCGAACTGTTTACGTTAATTCTGGTTTACGTTACGTTGACGGTAACTCTATTTTGTTTACGTAATGGGATATTTTGCGAAGATGGAGAACGGATTTATGTGCCGTTTTTCGTTTTTCGAAATTCAAACGAGAGATGCTTTATTTTAGATGTAGGTGACCTATAATAAAGCATTTATGTGGTGCAACACCGAAAAAAGCACATAATCAAATGATAAACATAAATATGTTAATTTAAAAATACATAGACACATACTAAGAAAAGAAAATTCAAATTAAGAACAACCAAAGTGCAGTGCGCGGTTTAAGCTCGTACCATAATTAGGAGACCCACTCAGCATGATATTTGTTTATCATTTTTATTTATTTATCAGCATCCTAAAAACTTGCATTACAGTACAGAAATTGAATATTATGCGAAAATGTAATTGTGAAATTGCATTTAATGCTAATAAGTATTCCATTTCATTTTAAAAATCTGTGACGTCACATTGTTATAAGTATTTCATGCAAATCACGTATAAATTGCGCGTTTTGACACTTTGTAAAAAGTGACGTTATTGACTACCCATTCAAATACCCAATTATTGATAGAATAAGTGTTCAAGCCGTCAAAAATCGAAACTTTACAAATGGATAAGCTTAAATGTAACTTCTATACGTAGGTATGTCACCGCTTAAGTCGCGTGTCTTGTCTCTAATAAGGGTTAAACACCAAAGTATCAGTTTTAGCTGTAAAGAGATCCGCACTGAAGTGCTATAAGTGCGCAAACGATTACAATTATTCCACATAACTTGATACTGTTATAACGCTTGTAGGGATGACCATTTGGGCTTGACTGACGAAGATTTTCATAGTTCTTGATTAATGATACTTTATGATAAATCAGATTAGCTCTAAGGAAATTTCCGAGAGCATTATAGGTATCGGGTGAGGTGTCTGAAAGGAGTGACGAGCGTTCCATGACCCGCAAAAATGTCCAGGAAACTCAAAAGTCACGAATTGATTGTTATCCATATACTTACTTACCTTCAACGGGTCTTGGAATTTTTGTTTCACTGTGCACTGCTCAGAAAAACGAGCAACTTAAAAAGTTGATCGAGGGTTGAAAGTTGATTGAAATTGAGTTGAGGTGATGGTAATACAGAATGAAATAAACCACGTAATTGTAGTCCGATGTTCTTGTCTGACCAAATCTGCACACTCAAACTCGAAGCATTTATTTCAATTAAACCAATTACAGGTACTTCTGAACTGTCAAGAAATTGGGCAGTCAAAAAGATGAAGTTAGTCGGCCATTCTAAAACGCAGTAGGTCCTATAGAGCCTTGATGAAACCTTATGTGGAACCAAGCTGGTTGATTAGGAAATAGCTGACAGCATTCCACCTTCCAAAATGATGGAATATTTTGATAGGTTTTTATAAAAGAAATGAATAAGACTCATGTATTCTTTAAAGCTGCTGCCACGTGTGTTTCTATTTATAGGGTAGAAGACTCTACATCACAATACACTACATGAGCTCTACCACTGAGAGCTCTCTAAGTGAAGGCCTATCTGGTCTTCACAGTACCTATGGAGAAGAACGGGCAAGCAGACAGATGGCAAGAACCGACCTATCTACATAGCGGAACGTCGTCAGACAAAACGTTCTCCGTGTTTATGTAATAGCTCTAATTACTTTATTAGTAGCAAAACCATCAACTATATTTCTCCAAGATTATAATCCAAGAGGAGCCTATACGGCAACTAATCGGCCACTAGTCGTTCTCATCTGAATCACCTCAAGTGTAGCCGTCGCGACAGCATAGAGGCGGTTGACCGCGCAATTTCTTTAGCACCTACTAAGATATCAAGTACGCTGAACTCTGTGACATTTGTAGTGTTTTCAAGATAAAAGGCTTGTCTTTAGCTATTTTCTTCTTTTCGTGTGGTACTGACTAACCCGGTGTCAGAGTTTTTATGCTGCCTCTGACTTAGCTTCACATGCTGTTGAGAAATATCTCTCAGACATGCTGGTTTTCTCACGATGTTTTCCTTCATCGATTTTTAAGCAAGTAATTATAATACAATACGCACATAAATCCGTAAAATCAAAGGCCTTGGATTCGAACTCCAAACCTCTGACTTGGTAGTCCGACGGTCACACCACTAGGCTATAGGCTAGCTAGTCATCAATAGGATGTATAGACCAATAACTAAAATGAAATGAAAAGAAATAAAGAATTACTAAGTAATAACAGCTTCACGGGTCGATCTTAAGGTCAAGCTACGCTTGCCGGGTTTGGTACGTTGTTAGGTGACGTGTATCATAAAAAAACACTCAAAATATATTTTAAATTTTTATCTTTTTTGTCTATAAAACCGTGGGCATATATTAATGTTTACGATAATTCAGACATCTACCCATAAAAAGTCCCCCTCCCCCCTGAGTGCGTACTCAAAAACAAAGCCCCGGGCGCCTTGCCTTCTGAATATTTCAACAGGCCTTCTCTTTGTAGGAATATTAAGTCAATGGAGGTAATTGATCTGTTAAGGCCTCGCTACGAAAATCTATGGCATAAATCTTTAAATAGGTTAGGTGGGTATGTTTCGAAGATAACCTCCTAAATTAATAACGTGGTAGCTGTACTGTGCGGCAGTTATTTGGATTATTGGTAATATTGTACTCAAAACGATATCGTTTTTGTAAAGAATATAGACAGTGATATTGTTAACTTATATAGCTTACTTTAATTACTAACATCCCGCCCAGGTAGCAGAGAATATACCTATGACTACATATTTTTTCTGTCGTAGTGTCATATCAGCCTTTTGCGTCGACCATTTATGTATTTTTGTTTCCAATCTTGCAAGTGATTAAAAAAAATTGAATTCATGGACAATATTTTAAGGAGTGAACCAGTTTTTTATGGGAAAAAATCTGAAATCGCGAAAAAATTATCGGCTGTTTCCTACATTTTGACGAGTTATGCGAGCATAACGCATGGAACAGCCGATTTTTTTTCGCGTCCTGAATTTAATTAATCCGTTTTAAAATATACGTAACTGTTCCTAAATTACCTACCTTAGTGATACAATTTTAACTTTGTTAATATTAGTGGTAAGGTCGGTTTCACCTTTCGAATCACATAACCGCTTTCACACATTATTGGTGGCCCATTATATAGCGGTGTCATTATGATACCTAATGCACGGTAGAATGTTGGGATCACACGTCAACATTCGAATGTTCATCTGGTTAAAAACAAATACATATGCAGTAAAGAAATTGCTGGATGATACCAAAATTGTACAGTAAAATATCGTACTGTAACTTGTAAGGCCCGTTTACTCGGTAATGATTACCGAGTAAACGGGCCTTACAACAATTTAAAAAATATATATTGTCTGTTGTCTATGGTCTTACTACCTATTTAAGTTGAACTGGATAAATGATTATCGAAATTATTTTCTATTAGTGACGTTTTTAGCTTCAACTACACAATAACTTTCACTACAACATGTCATTGAACAGCGATCATCGCATGCAATGATTATTGTGGGATAAATAATATTTTAATATAACGAGTATTTTGACAGATCAAAATAACTCCAAAAAAAGTTTTTTTATCAAATAAAAGGTTACTGTGGGTCTTCGTTAGAAGATCGACTTTTATGTCATCACGGATTTTTTTGTATTTTTTTTTAAGATGTACAAAATTAATTTCATCTATGTCTTAAGGTTTATGCGACGAACCAAGTCGGCATGACTTTTTCCGAAATCGTCAACAATCGTCGACATATTTCGCCTAATTTACACAAAACCTTTATGAAGTATACACCTACAGCTTTCTCATGAATTACTGTCTATTGGTCAAATCCGTTACAATCCGTATGAAAAACCTTTGGGTAGTTTTTGAGTTCATCGTGTTCAGACAAACAATGCGGCGCGGGAGGACTTTTTTTATAATATACAAGCTTCTGCCCGCGGCTTCACCCGCGTGGAGGACGGAAATTGCTTGTTATTATACATATAAACCTTCCTCTTGAATCACCCTATCTATTTAAAAAAAACTGCATCAAAATCCGTTGTGTAGTTTTAAAGATCTAAGCATACATACAGACATTAGGACAGCGGAAGCGACTTTGCTTTATACTATCCTAGTGATTATGTAGTGGTCTTCAAAACTCACCTCGCCCGCTCCTCCCAACGAATCTCAAGTCATTAAACTTGGCAACCTGGTTCTTCATCACCGCCGTGCAGTTCCTCAACTCCGCAGAACAGTTCTCATCGTTGCCAGCTCTGACGGTGACCAGGGTACCGTCCCCCACTTCCCCAAGTGCCACAACTTTGAAGGCAACTGGGAGGGTCTTGTTTGACCGCCAGTGGGGGGGCAGCACTGTGCACACCTAGAAAGAGGAAACTGATGTTATAGGTAATGGATGACACATATGAAATTAAAGAGTGGTATATTAGCAATAATGTTATTTGAAATATTATGTTTTAATTGGTGCCCAAGATACAGACTTACCTACTCGTAGTTTGGGGCGAATGTTAAACCTTTTGTTATCTTTTAGCAATAAAGTTTACTATTATTATTATAAATTGAAGATTCCGTTTAATGACATTAACTGAAATAAATTGAGATGAAACCAAATTATTTACACCGGTGCTAAAGTTTGTGTCGCATTGCAATGAGAAATACTCTACAATGCTGGAATGGTGCTTTGATTTCATTGCTTAGACCGCAACACAGTTGACACAAAGTTATGTAACAAAGCTAGATTGAAGGAGTGAAAGGAGTATCTCTTTACCACATGGGGACAGCCAGTCTTCACCAACTCTCCAGGATGATCCGCCAAAAGACCTTCCAAGGTCCGTTCGGCGAGCAGCTCCGCCGTCAGCGGCTGACTCGGCAACGAGCCTCCATAGCTCGACGACGGTGCCTCATGGCCTAGTCCGCTAGTCGTCGAACTCACTTCACTCGATAAATGCATCGTCCTGACCACTTCCTGACCACGGCCTGACCTTAGTCCACTTATACACACTTATACATCATTACGACATTCGTCATTAAAGTCTGGTAAGGATAGTTCACAACCGTCACATGACTATGACGGTCACGGGCTGGTTCGAGTTTGGATTGGCAACCAACTGGAGAGGGAAATGTCTTGAGGGTTGTGATGACATGTTTAGTGATGGTATCTGAAAAGAAATAGTTCGATTTTATTAAATTATTGATTGAATTGGTGAAACGTTTTGGAAGGTATCACATTCTTCAACTTCTCCGCGTTTCTGGCACGACTGTATTTAAATTTTTGCCCCAAAACTTCGCCATTTCCACAGCGTCGTCGGTGGCACTTAGGCTGCATGTTTTGGGACAGAGAGTGCAGGATAGAAGGTGAAACATAGTTTGCGATATAGCTCCACACTCATTCTGATATACTCTAGGAGAAACCCACTTTTGGATATTATTACTTAAAATATACTGACTACGGACTCGACTTTCTATAATGGCTTCGCACTTCGGCTCAATATCATTAACACAAAATCAAAGAAGATTATTACTTTGTTTCCTGCGTCACGACAAACTTCAAATGCTACAAGATTGCCCCAACTATGACGCAGCATGGCTCTCTTCAAAAAGTTCCTTAAAAAGCCTAGTTATTGTCAAGACGTAATACACTCAAACCGGCATAAAATCAGGAGTTGCAAGAGTGACTTCGAGCCAAACCTTTGAACTCCGTTCAGGTTACTTATTGACAATGGTGTGTGAGGCTTCATCTTCAAAGTGACTGTCGCGCGACGCAAGCACGCACAATCAGACCCGGGTAGGGTGACAGATGAAGCGTATAGAATAAAATATTAGTATTTTTGTAACATACGACTTTGTACTTTGCTAATATTGACTCCACGGTATTATATTACGGAGGAAATTTAAAATGGGTTGTGTTTTATTGCAATATGTTGTTTGCTTGCTTTGCTCGCAGTGATTTTGATATAAGGGGGGAATTTACTGCTGCTTAATAAATGTACAGAACCTACAGTAATGTGCAGCAACAATATTCCCTATACTCTATTCGTTACAACATTATTCGTTATTTCTATATAGACGTATATTAAACTCCGTTATTTCTTACAAACGAAGCAATGTTATCTATATTACATTAAAAAAACAACTGCAAAGTGCAGTTATGTCAACAATATTACAGAATAACTGTCGTTATTTAGCCGTTATTTGTCTAATGTTTTAGTAAACGGACTATAACTATATTCGAAAAAAATGCAGGGTCTGTCAATGGAGTGCGTCACTTTTACTCTCCATTTTTTATTTATTGATCTGTTTCTAAACCTTTTGTAAAAAAAGCCGTTTATATTGTTTAAAATTTTGACACGAGCAATTCGAGATAAACAAAACGATCATTATGCAAATCTCTCACAATTATCATTGAGACATAATTTAAATGGACATCCGCGTTTAATATGAGCATTCTGGTGCATCAACCCTCACACGACACGGTTGGTTAACCCCTCACTGCGATTGTTACTGCTGTCAAATTATAATGCATGTGCGTAAGTCACGGCCCTTTGATCTTTGACACTATTAAAATATGTAGCATATCATTATGATTCACTCAAAAGTGTTATTCTGTCAGTGTCAAAATGTAGAATGTCTGTGTGGACAGAATACTAAGTTATCGTTTCATTTAATTACGATTTTGAGCGGTTTGTGCCATGGAATTTGCTGGATTTAATTTAAATACCTGCTGAGGTTTTACCACACGTTACCCAAAACTGAAATACATGACATTTAAGCTTCCTACGCACCAAATAACTAATTACAAAATGCCGATCCTAATCCTTTCCTAGTTCGACAATGTATGATAACTAACTGACAACAATACTTAGAACGACGGGCCCTCACATCCCCTAGACGTACAAATAGCCTGTTATACATTCGCGAAACACGATATGTCGATTGGGATGTTAAACTTAATTCGGTTTAGGGGTGAGCCGACAATACGCCTTTTACCGTCTTTTACAATGTTCGCTTTGATTCCAACTCGTAAAAGTATTGTGGATTGATCTGATGGAAGAGATAAACAACGCAACTGTGGGGTTATCTTTTTTATTAATGTTGGTTGTAAGGAATCTACCAAGATCACTACATAGTATAAAACAAAGTCGCTTTCGCTGTCCCTATATCCCTATGTATGCTTAAATCTTTAAAACTACACAACGAATTTTGATGCAGTTTTTATTTGATAGATAAAGTGATTCAAGAGGAAGGTTTATGTGTATAATTTGTCGAAATATTATGCGGGCGAAGCCGCGGGCGGAAGCTAGTTATAGATAAATGTTGAATAGGAGTTTCTGCAACTCGTTAACCAAATCTGGTGGTTATTTTAAAGTTTATAATGTTCTATTCTTAACAATATTTTTAAGCAAATGTTTGTAGAAAGCTGATGACTTGATGAAGGGAGTGACTATCGAAATGACGACTAATAGAGAAGTATGGAAGAAGAAGACATGTTGCGCCGACCCCAAATAAATTGGGATAAGGGCAGGAGAAAGCTGATGACTTTAACCAGACCTTCTTGATATAAACTAATTATATCAAGAAAATCGGTACCTAAAGGAATCATGTTCCACAATGGACGAGTTCATAGCATAAGCACAGAGACACAGTCCTTCTCTCTTCGAGAGGCCGTAACCCACCACGCTGAACCGGCACTGATTGGTAGATGTCACAAGTCTTTGAACTTTTGGTACTCCGACATGCCGGTTTCGTCACGATGTTTTCCTTCTCCGTTTTGAGAGCAGTGGTTATCACTAGATAGTATAAAGCAAAGTCGCTGCCCGCGTCTGTCCTAATGTCTGTATGTATGTATGAGATCTTTAAAACTACACAACGGATTTTGATGCAGTTTTTTTTAATAGATAGAGTGATTCAAGAGGAAGGGTAGAGTGTAATAATTTATTAAGGTATGCGGACGAAGTCGCGGGCAGAAAGCTAGTTAAATTATAAATACGACGTACAACCCGTAAGTCGAGGCCGCTACCACAGCTTGTTTTAATGCAGGTATAAAAATGAGGAAACCAATGTAAGAATCGATATCTTCATGCTGTTTGAATTCAAACCAACTTTATCAATCAAAACCCAGCGACCAACTCCCACATTTACTTAATGAACACATCATAACCAAGATGAACAATCAGAGCTCACTCCCAACTTCACTTCCGCACCAGATTTAGCTCATGAATAGCTTCGCAATAAAATCTTAGCGTAAAAACATACATAAAGGGTAAAGCTCGTAAATAATAAAGCATGTAGGATCGTGTAGGGGGTCCCTACAAGTGGATAATGCTCGTTATCCGTGCCCTTCACAAAGGAACCCGAATGGGGCAAAGATACATTACACCAGCCGTTTCTGTTTCACTGCGCCCGGTTAACATTCGGACAATATTTTTAATAAAAACCTTACGCGCCGATGGACTTGAAAACGTTTTTGTTTTATAAAATACTGTTTTGGGACCATGATTAAGTTGGTACGCCTTGCGTTCGGTTTTTGAATTTGAATTTGGTACCTATAATACTGTGACGTTCTTTTCTCTGTTATCGTGTTCAAATTTCAAAATGGAATGAAGGATCTTCTTTACATCTTGTTTACTGTTGCTAATTCTGAAAAATATGCATAACTATAATATGCATAAATATAATTTTAACTGCAAAAAGTTTACTCATTACAGAAATATGATTAAGGTTCTTTAATACCCAATAAATAATCCTCTAATGACATAATTAAGTATTTTGATAATTCGGTCAGTTTAGGTTAGCGGCTTATTTTAATATTACTGGGTAGCTATTACAGTATCAGACGTCTGAAAACCAACACGTTATTTCTCAACAGAAATCTCAATAATGGCGTAGCATCTGTGCGTATAATAAAACGCGTCAAGCCCTCGGAGTTCCAATAACATCTATTATCGGCCCAATTTTAAAGAGGAGCGAATGTGAAGGGAATCAATAGGACAGCGGGGACACAAATTCCTGAGGGTGGTCCCCGAAGGACGGTCGGACATGGATAATGATCGTCCTACGACCAGCGACGGGTACAAATGGGTTAGCAAATGTAATATCCGACGGTGTCCGAACCCTCAAGGCCCAGATATTCAAATGAACGGAAAGCCCAAGCTGTAAGACGGTGACGGACTTCCTGATTTTAAAGTCAGCGCGCGTTTTGTAACGTGTCCTGAATTTATGTGAAACTGATTTAGGTTTGACTAAATTAGGGCAACTGGAGCGATTTTCTTTGCCTTCCTTTATACCTCTTTTCTATATCTATCGTTTTAATAACAACTTTAGATAGTAGCATCCTGTTCTATTACTGAAGATTATGGATACTTCCAGGATTACATTTATAGCAACTTACTTCTGGGAAAAAATATCTTATCTTTAAAATATTAATTGTGCCTAATCTACCCAATATGTATCTAATTTTAAAAATATATTAGAGCTTGGGTAGGACCATCACAATGATCTATTTTCAGAAAAAAAAAACTTAAGGTAATTCTCATATCAAAGCAAACACGTCTCCAATAAAGAGACTTCTAATAACAAAAACCAAATAAATATTTAAAGCTATAAAAACACTTTAAACGCAAAACAAAGAGCGTGCCCTTCCTGCAATATTGGTGACAATAAACAACGGAGTACAATCAAGCAGTTAAGTAAGAATCGCGAGGAATGTGACGCGGACGCGGCGGCGCGGGGCGATGTGGCGTCATTTATTAAAATCCTGACGCGGACTGAGGGCTACGAGGTTTCCACTTACAATACGACTTTTTGGTGGGATCTTTAATTGAAATAGACATGTACGTGTGTAGATCCTGTTGCATTCGTACCTACGCGATTTGAGCAAGCAGTATCTATGTACAGACGCCAGCACAACAAGCTATCCCTAACTGACAAATTTTCTCAATTAAAAATGAACTTTATATCTTTGCAATAAAGTTGAAATACTATCAAAGAAATTTGACAGATTGTGGTAACTTGATGTGCTGGCGTCTGTACACATTATTTTTTCACGCTCAATTGTAGGGTTCAATGTGTTGCAAAACATTGTCCTGTGACAGTTAGGTAGGTGCAAGGTGAGGCAACAGAAACGGTTTGTGTGACCCATAAAGTTTAACAAGGTTAAAATTGGACTCGAAATTTGGAATTTGATCTTTAATTGGATTTTTTTTAACAATTCCTTCAATCATGAGGTCAACAAGTCCAACAGTTGATGATCATAACTCAAAATGGCAGTTTTAATCAAAGCTTGATGGTGCTGACACAGCTGTCAGAAGGTGTTGCAGCATAGAAGATGGCGGGACGAACTGGAGAAAACAAACTACTAGTGGTTCAGTTTAGCCCTTTTTTTTTTTTTAAGGCTTGGAAATCATCCAATGACTGCTCCCGCTCTGGGTGGAGCGGAAGGGAGTGTCAGACTCTTACTGACTAAAACCCATCCATGTTCCTTCCGTAGCCCTTTATGTTCCGGGGTAGCGGTAACCCTTTCGGACAATCCCGCTTACCCGGCAGGCTTGGCCCTGAAGGGCCCCTTCATATGCTGACATCTCTTTGAGGCGCGCGTGGAACATATACGCGCCGTACGGCACGGGTCTGGTGCTGATCGGACGGTGAGTCACCCATTACTCACCGCCCGCAGGCCCTCAGTTTAGCCCTGGATCGAAAAAGTTGGAAATCAAGTCACGCCTTTGGCTGGCCAAAGGCCTCTCCCCGTCATCCCAATACTGGTATTGGGGTGATGCAGGCTAACAGTAACAGTGTTCTACAGTCAAAGCTCTGTGGCAAGCTTTAAGCTTATCTACAAAAACAAACAAGAATATTGAAATCATTTGAAATTTAAACGAACAGACTCAAATGCCAGAGATCAATAGGATTCCTCGCGCCTTAAAATTACCGGTGAATTATGCATACTAAGAAGCGTGCCCGCACAGATTAGCTCATAGCACGCATTCTGACATTTTATGAATGAATAAATACACCATATTATAACTTTTGGTCTTTGCTTTGAACATTTGGTCACTTTTATACGCCTTCAGAAAAGTCAAATGTTACTTTTTTTAATGACTTCAATATAAATGAAGTTCTCATTTATTTTCGTATTATCGTTTGGGTACAAACATCGGCCTAATGTTATGCTAAGACTTTGTTCAAACTTTATCATTCTACTAAATAGTGTGTAAGTTAACACTTTTTTTGTAATAATTTTAATAAGCGACGTTAGTTCTGCTAACATTTTGAAACCTAGACCAGTTTCGGTATTTATTTTCAGTGAGTTTTATTTTATAGAGGTAAACTTTTGCCAAAATGAAGTTTTACGTCCGTATAGGCATGCCGTTCAATACAGCGACATAAAATGGGAATTTACTGAAAATATCACGTAAACATACGTAACATCACAACATTACGGAAAATAGCAAACATTTATTTATCACTCCTACAATTTTCGTTATTGACACGTTCCTCCCTTCGAAGATGTCACTACACGCGGCGAGGGCGGCAAGATCGTGCAAAATTCAAAACGTTCCATGTTCCAAATTCAAAGGTCGTGCAAACAACAAGTCGAAGCCCGCGAACAATGCCGCCAACCCCACCCAGCGAATGTACAAAGGAATTATCTGATACAGACTCGTCGACAATTGACGTTCGATTTATTATTGATGATTAATTGATTATTTGTTTAAATTCTTTAGATTATTGAAAATTTATGCACATCTTCATTTTTATTTTGTCACTATAAAACCTTCTTAACTGTAAATATTTATTTTATGCTGGAGAATTATTAGGTTGGTTACAGATAACTAATTAAAAAATAACGAGTGAGCTTTTCTTCGATTTTTTCAGTACAATAAGTACCCACGTTCACTTTTCTATGTAGTAACTTTGCTATAATAATATATGCATTCTTATGCAGTACTCCTACCTACTTCATAGGAGGTGAAAGTGACTGACACTGTCAGTATTTAGGCATGCATATTTCAATAATTAATTCAAGCCTCTAATCCCTGAAGGGCTACAGAATTCATGCTCGCTATCAACGGCGCATTTGGGTGATTAGCATTAGGCATGTCTGATTAACATTGTATTACTCACCTACTGATTCACTTGATGGCCGGGTATACTTAGTTATAATATTGAATTAATGTAGATGTTATTTTGTTTTTTCATGTTGTCTATGACAGAATGATATGAAAACAGAAACGTCATCCCTACAAGTAGTATTTGACCAATTATCTCAGGCACAAACTTTAATTTAATCTACATATACTAATATTAAAAAGAGGAAAGACTTGTATGTATGTTTGTAACGAATAAACTCAAAAACTGCTTAACGGATCTGGATAAACTTTGCACAAAGATAGATTATAGCCTGGAATAACATATAAGCTACTTTCTATCCCGGAAAAATGTACGGTTCCCGTGAGATAATTTTCTACATACACGCGGGTGAAGCCGCTGGCAAAAGTTAGTATTTAGATAAGAAGAACAGCTTTATACATTTACAATACATACCTCTTTAAATCAGTAGGTACCCAGTTTATACACAGGCACACAGTTTTTTAAAACACAAAATAAAGTAGCGATTACGGAAACACCGTAGGGTGTCCCACAGACATTCTCTTCTAACAGAAGTTGCTTGATAATTACAAAATAAAAGCGCCTAAGTGTAAATTCCTTCATACTTTTTTTTTTTATTTCGCCATAAAGCGCATCGCATACATGCGTATGTGTAGAAATAATTCGGTAAGAGTTAACGAGCGTGTAACATGGCCCGCCCGGGCGTGGGCCGCGTGCCCGACAATTACAGGTGAAGTTTAGGGATCGCGACAACCACTCTAATGGGAGTTCACGCTTACTTTTTAACAAGTTTCCACTGCCGACGCTACCTAAATGGGACATAATTGTATTACGATGTGGGCGCGCAAAAATATAAATTTTCTTTGTGGCCAGTGTCGGGTGAAGTGTTACTTTTTAATAGTTCGGAATTTGATTGTGTGTTGTTTTTGTTTCCTCTGTAGAATAGTTTTTTGATATCCGCGCGTCTTTTTTTTTTAAACAATTGTCTATTAATTATTGTTTGCCGTCTCCAAATAAACTTCAGAAATATGGTAATTATTTTTTTGGTGTTGTTTACTGTTTCCCGTTTAACCAAAATCTTGACGTTAAAAAAAATAATTTAAAAAATAAAGAAGTCGGTATTTGTTTCAGTTACGAACGTTTGTTTCTCTTGAAAATTTTCTAACAAATGATAATCTATTTACATCACAAAAGGATCTCATCATCCCACAACGTAACATAAACAAAACTAGAAGTAATCTAATCAAAGTCATAGTACGTAACAAAGCGTTTACCCGACGTTATCACAACGTGTGCCGTTATCTCGGAGTTTAATCGTCGCGGCGCAGTGTGCGCCCAGGCTAATGAGGCTGTGGTTTTTGGGAAAACAACACGCAAGTGTGCGCCCGCCCTCCGCGCTCCAACAAACTTAAGTTTGCCGACTTAAACAAACTTTCTACTAATTAATTTCAGACTCATCATAATAGTTTCTTATCAACTCAAGCCCAAACTAATTCTAAACTAAAAACAAGAAAAGTTGTCCTACCTCGAAAAAAAAAATTAACTTCTCAGAAAAATCCACAGATAACACAATACACTATCCGCACTAAATGAAAAAAAAGTTTGGACCGGTAACCGCGGAAAGGCGCGGGCGTCCGCCACCGAAACGTGGTCGACATTAAAACCTTAGCGGGAAAGAAACGGTCCCCTTATTACGTCTCGAAAGAAATTCGCCCGCACACAGAGACAGGGCGAAAGAAGTCCACTCACACAGCGACGCGCTGCAACGCGACACGAGGGGACGGGGCGATGTGAGTGTCGGGCACAAATAAGTATTAAAAGAGATAGTTAGGTTCGGGGCTAGCAGGGAACGTGAACCATATGTGCCGCACTCACCTCGCATGACGAAATCTGCGCTCAAAGGAATCCTCCGAATGTAGCAGTACCTTATACATACATTTTGTACTCTCTTTTGTTTCTTTCCGCAGTACATAAATGGTTTGTTTTGTTTTTCCTCCTTTGAGTTTTTTTTTTTTTATAGAGTCAAACGACGTTATAGCAAGATGTTGTTCATAGATCTCTCTCAGTAGAAAAGTATTAGTTGAACATTCGTAAATCAGCAAATCTCAGAAGCAAGACGCAATTAGTATATCTTTCATCAAATACGAACTCGTATAAAATTAAATGTTCTTTAGAATAAATACAGTACCTATCTCTCCATCTTAACGCGTCTGGAAACCACATCTTAATTAGCAACCTTTAAGAACAAACTCCACTCCCTCACAAGCTATGCTATACTTTGTAAAGTTATAAAGTGTGTATTGTTTTCAGATTTTCATGTAGGTTATTTCAATATACTTACGAATTAACCAAATAACGTTAATTAATATTTCATGACGTGTTCCGTAGCATGTTTGGGTCATTTGCCAAAAAGCAAGCAACCTTGATGAAATATTAACCTAGAACAAAAATAATCGCAGCAACATAAGGTCGAAAGTGCCTCCAATGTCAGACATCGCCGCATAAAGGACCTCAGAGCCCTCGAGCTAGCCGACAATGGAAATTTTATATCGTCGTAAAATTTAACTGCGCACTTTAATAACTAAAGCACCAAGCCGATATAGCTCTGTATCGTTGACAAAAGGATGAGCGTGCCTCCAGAACAACCTTTGAGTACAGTCACGCACACAGGCGAGGAAGTACGACCACACGACTGTACGTACACACGCGCACAGAGATGCCTCACCACTACGCGAACAAAACCCACACGCCCACCCGCCAAACACGCCCAACGTCTTGGGTTTTCTTATAAACCACGTTGTGTTCGATGTCCCACTCTCGCTCACCGCGCTCCAGCATGCTGCCTCTGTCTGGCGCAATGACGAGCTTCACATAAAGCGACGCCACATTCCCGCCTTTTTTCCCACTCCATTTTGACAGCTCGCGGCTCCATATCTGGCTGGAAACTAAGACAGCGTTCACAGAAGTTGAAGATATTGTGTCGAATACATATTGCTGTGCAGGCTTATTTGATCCTAACAATGGTTAGAGCAACTCACCTCAAGTACCTTCAAATAATTGTAATTTGAGTATGAAATTGTACTTAAAATGTACACAAGTAAACTATTGATTCAAGTCTGAATATATTCCAATCAATAAGAACAGTTAAATTAAAGCAAGTCTTTACCCACGCAATAAAACCCCAATGCTGTTTAAAAAGACCTCTTATAAAGATCTAATGTTAACATTAGATCTTTTTAAACAGCATTGGGTCATCTATCAATACATACGTCAAGATAACCACGGCCATATAATAAAAATGACTAAGGATACCCAAAACCATTTATTATGCGTTCAGTGCCTATTAAGTTAAATACTTCCTCAACATACTCATACAAAAGCGCGATACGTCCGACATCATTCCAAGGAGAACAAGTTTCTCAATAGCAGCCTCCTTGCTTCCCAAGCGCTCAGAAACTTTCTTGAGCCCGCTGTTCTAGACCAGTGTGTGCGTCGTCTTAGCGACTAAATGGCTCAAGACGCGTTAGCGGGCGCGGGTGCGGCGCGGCACTGGGCGGGGCCGCGGGGCCGCGGGCTGCGGCGCTCCGCTATCGGCACACCGAAACACACATTTTTCCCGCCGCAAACCTCGCGCCGAGGGTTAGCCGCGACCCGCAGACCTCGTTCAGAAAGAAGGAGATGGAGAATGTAGACGTCTCTTTCTCGCGCTCGCACGCCTGCGCTGAAAGCTTTTCCTGCGCGGTAAATTTTGACAGTTTGTCGAGGAAGTTTTGGTGGATGGACGGATGAAGGTGTACGTCTTCTGCGTACTCCTATTTGTTTTGTTAGCTCTGCCCTGTTTTAAAAAGTATTTTGACTGAATTGAATTCGGAAAGTCGAAGTGAAAAGCGTAATTTCCGTTTTTCATTATGACATTCTTTTCAGGAACTATCAGTTAATACTAATAAAGAAACATGTTCATAACTAATAACTAACTCTAGGGGCTTAGGTACCTTTGATAACCAATTTTTAATGTTCGGAAACAAAGCTGTAGTATTACGAGTTAATGTTTTTGCTACAAATTGTGCTACGGCGTAGCTATGTCGTAGCGGCGGCTACGAACTCACTCTTTTCCTTTCTTCCCTTCTTGTCGCGAACTTCATACTAGAGTAGAAAAAAAAAACAAAGTGTGTGAGGCATTGGTGAAGTTGTTGATTATTAAAAACAAATCATTCAATTTAAGAGGAAAGCACAAATGGGTCTACGAGAATATATCTATTTTTTTACACTTAAATCGAAATTATTAGCAAGTAACCTCAATCTCCACAAAACAGATTGCCCGAAATCATATTTCCAACTGTCATCACCAACCAAACAAACAATGGCGTAGAACTAGTTGAAGTTGCGAGTGGGCGGTCGACCACAAACTGCTCGTTGCGAGCCCGAAACTTACATGGCATGTGGCCACAGAGCGGTGCGAAGGGGTAGGTTACGGTACGGTGTAGTGCGGGTAGGGCATATCAAAACAAAACGGGCAGCGATACGGGCTAGCTAATCATGCGGTCACGCGGTCACGCGGTCAGGCGGTCGGGCCGCTGACAATTTGCAGGTTAGGCGTCAACCGCCGCGACCGCCGCTGCGGCGGCCCGTCCGCGGCGAGACGAACGCGTCATAAAGTTACGCTTACTTATGATCGTCGGTAACTGGGTGGCTGAGGTAGTATTAATGCTGTGGTATGTTGAGGTTACGGCGAAATAAAATTGCTGTCGTTTATTTAGAAAAATAAGCTGTTTTCTCAGTCTTAGCATAATCTTAGCTGCAATCCCTCATGCTGTAGGTAGCATAATGAAAACAAAATACCATTACCTGGATAAATTCCTTGCATATCTTAAGGTGATAAAATCATATAATGTTACGGCTTCAGTAGAAGCTATTAGAGAATTAATTAGAATGATTTGCCATCACGTGGCAACGCTGCCAGCCTCATGGGCACATTTCTCACTGACAGCGATGGGGACGATTTTTTCTTTTTTAACTTCGATAAACTATGGGAAGAAAGGAAATTAAGTCACAAACGACTCTTCGTGTTCCCGAACAAGGCTGTAAAAGCCATCTGCGGACAAAAGGAATTCGCAAAAAGTGCATGAACTAGCGACTGCTGGGCAATTACTAAGCGTACCTTGTGTACTAACACAACTGCTAGTTTTTCTGAGTACAGTCACGTCCAAAATATGTTCGTCACTTTAAGGGTTATTCATTTCTAAGGAAGGAACATGGATGGGTTTTAGTCAGTAAGAGTCTGACACTCCCTTCCGCTCCCACCCAGAGCGGAAGAAGTCATTGGATGATTTCCCAGCCTTAAAAAAAAAAGGGTTACTCACTTCTTTATTATATCTATGGTTACTCATTTCACTATAAAATCTCCTTTATCAACTCAACATCTTTGCTTGTATATAAAAAATGATTTTATTTCATAAAATGGACTCAACATTGATCAAACTCAACTCAACATTGGTCAAAAGTGTAAGCTATTTTGATCAAAGAAATCATTTATCAGCAAATAAATGATTGGTTCTTCTATCATTATTATCAAGTAGTTAAATACACCTGTCTATCTGACAGCCATTCTTACCAAGGGGTATCGTATTGCCCAGTTAGTGGGTTGCGGAGTTCAGATTGGCAATCGCTCCAAATAAAATACTGGTATTTGGCTGTATCCCGTTAGACTGGAAGCCGACCCCAACATAGTTTGGAAAAGGCTAGGCAGATGATGATGATGAGTTAAATACAGCTGTCGCAGCTGGGTGGCGAGAATCGAGCTGAATGGCATGCTACTGGAGATGCCTATGTCCAGTAGTAGACTTCTATAGACTGATAATGATGGAGTTTCTTGCGCCACTTCTTCTTCCCAGCTAAAGCACTAACTAGGAAGTGGTGAAGGGAGGTCGCTTTTGGAGGAGTGTCTAATGTAACTTTGACCTTCAAAAAGTGCTGATTTTCAGCCTAGTTTGAATAAATGACTTTTGATTTTTGATTTGATTTTGATGATTATGAGTTAAATACAATTTTATTTGCATTCGACATAGTGCTGTAATTACCAAAAGGTACCTACTTGATGAAGAAAATAATTTTAACACTGACGGAGATAGAAAATACTTGACAGTACATGCGTAAGTAAAGCAGCAGTCGACATAAGGTAACACCGACGTCACTGAATAAATAACTTGACGCTTGTTCGCAAATAAACAATTTAAAATGTCAAGAATAGGGAAAGGGCACGCGACCCAACATCCAACCCTTCTCCTTGCCGTCATTATGTTTTCTGACAACCAATTTTAAACCTGTTTACATTTCCAAACGTGTTTATACAGTGTTAATGTTTTGGAACTATGTTTCTGAACTCAAACTTAAAGCATTTATTGCAATTAAACCATTTACAGGTTCTTTTGACCTGTCAAGGAGTTGGTCAGTCAGAATATGAAGACACCCGTAGTTGGCCATTCCAAATCGTTGTATGTATGTACTTGTGAAGACGAATGGGCAAGAAGTTATCAAACATATCATGAGTTATGTCATATAAAATAATTTAAAAAAAAATAACAACATTATTTCTAACACAAAGTATCTGCGGGCACGGCAGTTCGCCCGCCAAGTTGAGCAGAAAATCGGCACGTCGTCGTACCATTTTTTTCTAGAAGCAGTTCAGGCCAGTTTCGACCCCCTATAACTTCCTTGTGGATACAATTGTTTCTTGCTTTTCAATCTTTAACTTAATAGGGAGAAAAAAAATACATAATATTGCCCAATCGCTTAATTGAGAACGTTGCTTAGGTTAGATACAGGTTAGATTTTACAGTGACTTCTTACTTGTTGACATTTTGGGAAAATTGTCTACTTTTAAAATCTTTGTATATATGTGAGCACCATGTATCTATCACATAATGAATTTACATGTCATTCCGTTATTTGCATTTTATTTTTCACTAGCTTCCGCCCGCGGCTTCGCCCGCATAATATGTCAACTAATTATACACATAAATGTTCATCTTGAATCATTCTATCTATCAAAAAAACTGCATTAAAATCCGTTGTGTAGTTTTAAATATTTAAGCATACATAGGGATATAGGGACAGATAAAGCATCTTTGTTTTATACTATGTAGTGATTTCACCTTTTGTGGTACAGTATTTTTATTCTGGAAGCGCATCAACTTCACATATAATTATGTACTTAATTTACATAATGTATACAAAATGTTGAAAAACATTTTACCTGACTTACAATAGAGTTTCTTGCCAATTCTTCTCCATACCAAACTGCGTTTTGGAAAGGGAAAACTATAATGTGACTTTTATTAGAAACATTTTTTATTTTTTTGTTTGGACGTTCAAAGTGCCTTTCATGTGCCTATTTGAAATAAATGACTTTCAACAAAGAACTCTAATTTTCGTTATTCAACCTTCTACAGCTAACGGGGTGTCCTGCGTGAGCGACGAATACGACGCGACGCGACGCTGCAAATGCGACAAACGCGATAACTCAACGGCATCTTACGGCCTATATGGCAGTCTGCGGCAAGACGTGACATAACGCGTACTTGTTATGAGGGCGACCAGACGCGCCACCACAAACTTAAGCAAAATTGTACTGTATTGTATTGGGGATTCATAGAAAACTCCGCCTTTTTTTTTTTAAGGCTGGGAAATCATCCAATGACTGCTCCCGCTCTGGGTGGAGCGGAAGGGAGTGTCAGACTCTTACTGACTAAAACCCATCCATGTTCCTTCCGAAGCCCTTTATGTTCCGGGGTAGCGGTAACCCTTTCGGACAATCCCGCTTACCCGGCAGGCTTGGCCCTGAGGGGCCCCTTCATACGCTGACATCTCTTTGAGGCGCGCGTGGAACATATACGCGCCGTACGGCACGGGTCTGGTGCAGGGAGTGTAAATGTGGTACTGTTCCACAAACGATGGGACACTTAATATCGTGTCCTGCGGGTCCTCCCGTATGCACGTTAAAGGAACTGATGGACCCTAGTGATGGCGCCAAACACGTAGCCGAATTCTGGGCCGAATACATTTAGATTGCCATCGACACTCTAAGAAGAAGATAGTACTGTACTTCTCCATGATTCGAGAAGTAATTACTAAATAACGTAAGACATTTGTCGCGTGTAGCATCGCGTCGCACGCAATGCGTCGCGTCGTATTCGTCGCTCACGCAGGACACCCCGTAAGGTATCTAATAACATTCTTTACCTTGGCCTCGTGGACACGCGTTTTGCGACAGATTGCGGAGAAAAGAAATGAAAGAAGTTGTTGAGAGCACGCCACTAGTCACCCCGCCGCAACTTGTGGAGCGATGGATGGAAACAGGTAGTCTTATTCTATAAAAATCATGTGAGATTTTTACAGAATCGACTGACAATAGTGATATTCTATAAAAATCTCGTAGGTGAAGTGAGTTTAAAGTGATTTGTCAATAGTATCCATCCCTAATATAGTTGGAACGACAGCTCACTTCAACTAAGTTATCACTGTGAGATTTTTTACAGAATCGACCGACTAGTGCCGTACGTGTAATTTTCATGATGCAAGTCGCAAGGCAAGCGATTAGGGTACCTCATTATACTTCGACATGAGATTAAAACTCATGCTCGTCAGCTCACGATTTCTAGGACGACTTTGTTACTTCTCGTTCAGCAAACCAAGACTAGCAATCAAACAAGTCCAATAAATACAATTTCGCATTCTCCCGCATCGCGGATCGTGATACAAATGAAGCTGCAAAGTTCCGCACACGTTCACATGTATCGCGACTTCACTAAGCTAGTTATAATCGAGCACCGGCCGAACTACAGCTGTGTCTGAGCAACGAGCGACTGCTCTAGTGAAGCGACACGTGTTGATATCGACATATCGATACGTGTCGATATATTGTATTATTTGCTACACTCACTTGTATAATTAGGTATTTCAAAGGGTAGTCAATAACGTTACTTTTTATTAATCGTCAAAACGCGGAATTCGTACGTGATTTGTATGAAATATAACAATGTGACGTCACAGATTTTTAGAATCAAATGGAATACTTATTAGCAAATGAAATTTTACAATTACATCTTTGCATACTATTTTATTTCTATACGGTGGTGGAAGTTCACAAGACATTCTCTTCTCTTTTATCTATGTGATCTTTTATTTTATTTTTGACGGATTCAAATAGTGAATTTGCTAAGTTAGTCATAATCGAGCAGTGGCCGAACACCAGTCGGTCGATTCGTTAAAAAATCTCACCGTAAAAACATAGATGAAGTGATAGTGAATTGAGCTGTCGTTTTTCACTACTAGTGAGTTTAAAGTCAGCTGTCAATCCCTAGTATTAGGATAAGTGGTTTCCATAGAAACAAAACTTGTTTATGTCAAACATGAGAAAAGAAAAGATGTTTTAAGTTTTTTTATAATTTTTATGTTAATTAAATTTTTACTGAGACAACCACGAACATGACCGAAATTCAGAATCACAAAATCAGTAGGCAGTTTATTTTCTGGTTAGTGTAAATTAACATAAAAATTATAAAAAACTTAAAACATCTTTTCTTTTCTCATGTTTGACATAAACAAGTTTTGTTTCTATGGAAACCACTTATCCTAATACTAGGGATTGACAGCTGACTTTAAACTCACTAGTAGTGAAAAACGACAGCTCAATTCACTATCACTTCATCTATGTTTTTACGGTGAGATTTTTTAACGAATCGACCGACTGGTGTTCGGCCACTGCTCGATTATGACTAACTTAGTAAATTACTACAGCTGTGTCTGAGCAACGAGTGCCTGCTACAGTGAAGTGACACACGTCAACGGCAACACGTGTCGATGTGTCGATACTCTATAATTATGTTGTGACTCTTGCTTGTATATTTCTCAAGACAAGTTATAATCGAGCACCGGCCGAAGTAAAGCTATTTGTGACGAGTGACTACCATAGTGACGCGACACGGGCCTATATGTGTTTGTATTATTATGTATAATCAAACTGGCCAGGTGTACTAAAGTGCGCTGCCTGTTATAATGAATACTCTCTCCGAATAATAACAATAAAACATTTTATTAAAGAAGCTTGTTTATAAATTGATCTTTCTGTCAATGAAGATGTCGTAGCGCGTAGCGGTGCTACGATACCGCAGGAATTTGGGGTTCTCGTAGCAAAGTCCGTAGCAGTGCTACGTTGTCTCGGTAAATAATAATAATCAAAATATAACGATCTTCTATAGTCCTACCGCCGTAAACATGGCTCCCTCATAAACTAAAATACTTTTATAGGAGGTTCGCGCTTAAGGCGGTCGGACAAGAATTGGAAAGGTGCATTTATTTATTTATTTAAGGACAACCAACAATGCATACACCATAAATAGGTGCTAAAATACCCATATTAATCTTACACTTTATGGTGTAGCCTTAATTAAAGGATTCCACGGCATGCATTCAACATAGGAGTAGGAAATGCTATGTTATAAAACAGTTACAAACTAAATTTTACTACTTATTTGAAAAATGTATATTGTAGTTAGAAACTACAATATACATTTTTCACTTAATAATAATAGCCCTATGCATTCTTTGAATAGCCTTATAAAATTATACCATTGAACTCACTTGAAATGATAAGTAGGATAGCTAAGTATCGCGTGACGACTTCCGGCCACTGTTGGCGCGGGCCTGCGGGCGGTGAGCAATAGGTAGCTCACTGTCCGATCAGGACCAGGCCCATGCCGGACGGCGCGTACGTTTTCCACGCACGCCTCAAAGAGACGTCAGTATTTGAAAGCCGCGACCCCGGAACAGATAGGGCTTTTTTTTTTTTAAGGCTGGGAAATCATTCAATGACTGCTCCCGCTCTGGGTGGAGCGGGAGGGAGTGTCAGACTCTTACTGACTAATCCCCATCCATGTTCCTTCCGTAGCCCTTTATGTTCCGGGGTAGCGGTAACCCTTTCGGACAATCCCGCTTACCCGGCGGGGCCCCTTCATATGCTGACATCTCTTTGAGGTGCGCGTGGAACATATACGCGCCGTACGGCACGGGTCTGGTGCTGATCGGACGGTGAGTCACCTATTACTCACCGTCCGCAGGCCCACGCCTACGGTGGCCGGGAGTCGTCACGTGGCTCCCGACGCCCGGGGCGTCTCCTGCGGCGGCTGGGACGGGCGGACCTTTCTCTCTCCCATCCTGCCACCTCCTTCGCGAGCATAACTTTTTCGCAGAAGGAGGTGACTGCCTCCCACTCCCTCTCGCCCCGGACCATGGCTTGCACCAGGGCCGAGCGTGAGAGGTCGCCGCCGCCGATCGCCTCTACGAGGATACGGCGGTGCTCCGCCCAAGCGGGGCAGGTTTGCACCGTGTGCTCTACCGTGTCCTCTGGGCGATCCTCGCAGTGGTGACACCCGGGCGTTTCCTCCCGCCTGATGATGTGCAGGAACCTCCCGAAACATCCATGTCCGGTGAGGACCTGCGTCAGGCGGTAGGTGAGGGCGCCGTGACGCCTCTCTAGCCACTCCTCAAAGAGGGGCCTTACCGCCACTGTCGTGGCGTGCCCTGCGCTGGGTTGCGACAGTCGCTGATTCCAGGCCGCCATGAGATCGCGCCGGAGGTCCGTCCGCTCCGCCGCAATTTGCTGCGGAAACGGAGTTTCCCCCCGGCTTGGTACCTCCGCGCGACACTCGTACAGGCGCGCGAGGACTATCGCCTCCAGATCCCACGGCGGCAGTCCGGCAAGGAGGCTTGCCGCCTCGCCCGAGATCGTGCGGTACCCCCGGATTAGCCGAATGGCTACCACCTTTTGGGGCGCGTTCAAGTAGTGGGCGGCTCGCCGCCGCAATGAACGCGCCCACACCGGGGCCCCGTATAGGGCCATGGACCGCACGACTCCCGCGTAAAGCCTCCGGCAGGAGGCGTTTGGCCCCCTCAAATTGGGCAAGAGCCGCTTGAAGGCGGCCCCAGTCCGTTCCAGCTAGGGGGCCAAACGTTGGAAATGCTCCACGAAATTCCATCGGCTGTCGAGGACCAGACCTAGATATTTCATCGTGGTCTCGACGCCGATGTGAACCCCTCCTACCGTAAGTTGGGATCCCGATGGTAGCCTATTCCGAGGCCCATGAAAGGACATGGCCTCGGATTTGTGCAATGCCACCTCGAGACCCAACTGCCGGATCCTCTCAACGACTGTCGCAACCCCGCGTGTCATCGCGTCGGCCGCCGCCTGATGCGACCTCCCCTGCGCCAGGACCAGCGTGTCGTCAGCGTAACAAATTACGCTGACGCCGTCAGGGAGGTCGGCCCGCAGCACCCAGTCGTAGCCGATATCCCACAGGAGCGGCCCCAGAACCGATCCCTGTGGGACACCGCACGACACCTCTCGCCGAACAGATAGGGCTAAGGAAGGAACATGGATGGGTTTTAGTCAGTAAGAGTCTGACACTCCGTTCCGCTCCACCCAGAGCGGGAGAAGTCATTGGATGATTTTTCACCCTCAAAAAAAAGGGTAGCTAAGTATAATACCTATTTATAATACTTAGTAGTTGATCTAGTTTCAGCATCACTATTCCTTGTCACCATACTTAGCAATGGATGTTAACAACTCAAACAACAAAATACATCACCCGTAAATAACAGCAATTCATCATCAAAATCAAAACATCGACATGAACACGTGTGCAGGGGCGCGCAACCCTTCCGATGCCGCCATATGCCGCGGCGCTGCGAACGCCCTTAAATTACACAACTTCTCGCTCATAATACAGAGATATGCCTTTAATATCTGCCGGAAACTGCCTCTGTGCCTTGTTTACTTTTTGCCTCCGTTCTTATATTACAGATTGTGTGTTTTGTGTGCTTACTTGCTCAGTAATAGTGAGCGTATGTGGGTTTTGAACGTCTAATGTTTCATTACTCACTTAATGGAGTCATTTTATTGAAGTTCAGTGAAGGTTACGTAAAATTGAAATCATATTACCTCGCGGCGTCACGTGTATTGATTATTATTTACTAATATTATTCTCAAAATTCTTTAGCTACGAAAGGAAATTTATAATCCTTTTGTAAGTAGGTACCTAAATCTTTATTAAATAAACAGACTTTTTCTATTCATAATAGTCGTAATAATTTTTAATGGAAAGTCAAGTTTGGGATAAACTGAACGTCCTATTTTCTATAAGATTTTTATATGAACTGATGACTCACGATTCAAACGATTAATATGCGTAAACAATGTATTTTTGTTTGGTTTATGGTCATGGACAAGTTGGACAGGATTGAACTAGCTGACTCAACAGGCGTTCTGTTGGGTCAGCTAGTTTTCAATTTTCCAAAACAACACTACAAAATTCGGGAGCTTACCCAATCAGAAAACACGGCGTACCTACCCAATCAGACAGTAAAATAAAAAAATATATAAACACAAAAAAGTAATACTAGCTAAAATAGACAATAAAAATCAACCCCCGCAAACCGGGAGCAATTTCAATCACAATTGCGCAACTGTCCTGAAACGCACCTGCTGACTGAGACGGGACGACACGTGCCCGACTAAGAGGCTACTTAACGTAAGTGACCCTACTTACAGAATCCCAACTGTGCCGTCCAAGACACTCCAATAGCGGGCAATTTCACGAGCCCCGGCCACCATCTGCGACCGACGCGCCAAAAAATAACATTCCCCAAAAAACATTTGCGAAAGAAAGGGATATTAGTCTCCGCGGGGCAATAATCGAAGCCAATCGGCCCACCGAACGCCCCGACACGACACTTTCTTTATTTATACGATTACTTTACTGTATGGTAATATCGTAAAGAATATTTTATAGTCACGTGTAGACACCTTCTGATTTCGCAATATTGTTTGTTACCCCTGATCACTAGCTGAAATAGGGGCTGGTTATTGGTATTTAAGTGTTGGAGTCACTGTATTAGTTCTATGGGTATAAAATTATTGATATTATATATTGTTGAAAATTTACTATTTAATTATATTAAAAATAACGTTAACTGCAGAAACTGAAATAAGTACCTACACTAGCGACCCACCCCGGCTTTGCCCTGGTGCAATGTAGATACTATCTCACGAGCGAAAACTAGTGCAATAAACTACGTATGAACCTTCTTCTTGAATCACTCTATCTATTGATGAAAACCGCTTTAAAATCCGTTGCGTAGTTTAAAAGATCTAAGCGTACCGAGGTACAGTGAATTTACGTCATGTTTATCCAATTACTGCTAGGTTCATTCTTAGCAAATACAGATTTGTTTTGTCCTAGTTTGAAGGTAACACTTCTAAATGAAGAATATCATAACAATATAGTGGTGTTGTAGTCGACATTAGTCGTCAAGATTAGATTTCACGAAAGCGACAAGCCCCGTGTCACCAACACTCCGCGACCCCACCGTCAAGACATAACACGTTAACTAAAATACGGTGCGTTCATCTTATTCTTAACTGTAATTTTATACAGAGGCCAGTACGAACGCGCGAAGAAGACACGTCACTCAACCGAGCCTGACTGCACAATTATAATATTATTGGAATTTTAGTAAGGATCCCTAATTAAGTTTTTTTTAAATATAATGTAGCTTATGAAAGAATTTTTCAAATCGGTTCAGTAGTTTCGGAGCATATTCAATGCAAACAACCAAATCTTTCCTTTTTATAATATTTGTATAGGTTACTCTGAGGGCTGATTTCACCTATGAAACTGAAAGCGATCAACACTTTAAAGCTGCGTTAAAGACCTGTCAATGTCAACATTGCTTAGAAATATTAACACTGTGCTCTGGAACGCCGCTTATAATAATATGTGCTGACCGGGCCACATTCAGTTTAATTGGTAAAATTGGCACTGAATCATCATTACACAGTAATCCAGGCTCCTCCAAATACACGCCACGAGTTCCTTTTTTAAACCAAAAAGAACACGCACCTGTACGACGCACCCTGCCACGCCGCGCGGCCATCTTCAATTTCTCCCGCCATTTCCTCGCGTATTTTTTCAATACGCGTTCAAGATCATTTAACATTTTTATGTGTAATCTTGCTGGGTAGCGATAAGACAAGGAGATTTTTGCGCGCCTCACTTTATTTTATCGACTACGTTTTACGGCGAACTCTAAACAGATTAAATCTAACAGTAGGGCGTCTTCCGGACACAATGTTCATTTATTGGCTTGTATTTTGGCTTTATAAGATTACTACGGATTTCCGCGTTGAGTTTTTCTTATCTTCTGTTTATCGACACAAAATTTTAGCTGCGTGATAAGTGTTTACATATTTTACGTGCCCTACAAGGGCGTCGAAGCTTTTCACATAGAAATATGTCGGTAAAAATTTCACTTTCAAACTTTTTACTGTCGGATAACGTGAGACATTCGCAGGTAAATAAATCTACAAAAATGAACACTTTTCTCAGATAATTTACTCATCCATACATTTTGGTTAAGCAATAATCGCTTACAGTCTTTAATAACTAGGTATACCCATCGCAGGTAACGTGCAATTGGAGTCCATATCTTTCTTTCTTATTAATGGCAACATAGCTTCATTTCTAAACACGTTCATATTACATAAGTATGACGGTCTACGTAATGAATCGTATAAAACACGGATTTTACAACGCGAGCGTCACATTATGAGTCCTTTTTAAATTATGCAACATTTGTATGGAAATACAAGTGTAACCCCTGGCCCACGCCGCCTCCTTAAAAATACATCCAGTGTTATTTGTAGCTGGTTTGACGCTCACTCGCGATTTGATTGCTTTTTCATGGAGATCATATCGTGTTATACATGCATACAAAAAGTTGGGACGATACCTATATACATAAGGACCGTGGACTTTCATTGTACCCACAGGATTTTGTTTTAAAATAATGAGCAGTCAATCAATCGTTTTTTTTTCAGGTTGGGAAATCACCAAATGTTTCCTCCTGCTCTGGGTGGAGCGACAGAGAGTGTCGGACTCTTATTGATTAAAACCCACCCATGTTCCTTCCTTAGCCCTGTATATTCCGGGGTACCGGTAACCCTTTCGGACAATCCCGCTGAAGTCAATCAGTCTGTTAATTTTAACAAATCTTATCACATTAATAATAACAATCAATTTTAAAACTAAAACCCATCGATCTTATGGAGGATGTGCCAGGGTAGCCAGGCCACGTCAGTTTCAGATTGTATGTTGATCAAAATATGATTCGCGGCCACAGCACATATTATTTACATAATTTTATTCCTGAACCAGAACATTTCTAAGTTAGAATTGCCCTCAAATTCATTAGTATAAAAAAAACAATGTCTACATCTACTACTCATAAAGTCAATCTATAAAATATACATATAGTACCTAGACAAACGATGGTACCGAAGCGAAGGTGGTAAATAGGATTTAAATTTTATCCAAGTACTATTAAAGATTTCCGGGCGAAAAATTAAATATTAAACCGATTTTGTCAAAGTTTTTATTGTATTTCTACTCCCTTGGGGTCTGCCGATAAGGTGTCCCAACACATACGGCAGTTTCCGCTGACTCAACATCAAACAACACTCGCAATCACTAGTGCAAATGTTTACGGTTCTATTCTATTCGTACGTGCGCCACACTACTTCAATTCGAATTTTGAACCACGCGCGCTTTTCGACGTCTTTTCGTCAACATAGATAAAAAAGAGTCATATAAGTCTCTTGAAATTCTCAATTTTGCTGAGTGTGCAATCTCATAACAACTTACTTCCCAAACTCAAAAGGCTTTTACCTATATTAGAATATTAAGTAGCGTATCTGAATACCTACAAAAAAGAAAAGTTCCTAAGTTTTTTTTCACGATTCACGCCACACAATTAGCTACTGCACATTTTGTCCGTGAGTCCGTACAGTCAAGGGGAAAGGCTTGTAGGATTAATGGATTGTAACTTGAAAGTGGGTAAGTACCTACATCAAAACTATAGGTAAGGTCCGCCCAGTCACCACATTCTCCAAAAATGAACAACTAATAAAAGACGCACGTGTTTGGTCTAAGTATTTTAGTTACAGCATTAACATCATAATTATATGGCATTTTACTGTGGGGACGGGCTGCTCACATTGAATACATTTTCACTGTGCAACAGAGAGCTGTCAAAGCCATTAACAATCTAAATCATTGCGTATTTCATAAGACTAAAATCTACATCTTTTTTAATAAAATAAATAATTGTTGTATATTAATTACCTATTTGAAATAAATGACTTGACTTTGACATTGTGTCGTTTTGTATCATATTATTTTCCATCGAGGCTTTATTTTATTACTAGCTTCTGCCCGCGACTTCGTACGCGGACCCTGTTGCTTATGCCAGCGACAACGGGGTCGCCATTTATGTTATTTTTTATCATTTTTCCCATTTAAATCTTGTGTGAGCTTTAGTTTTATTTCATTCCAACCACCACCAAAACATGCAGTCCATTTGTCATCCTGATCAATAAAAATCAAAATTAAAATTACTGCTCCCCTGCGTGACCGGGTAGGCTACCGTGTCACGAAGACAAATGGAAAAGGAAATTAAACACTCAAACAACATAAGCCCGAAGGCATATTCATACGATAAAATAAAAAAATAAATAGGAGTTTTGGCCAGTAGAGTCAAATTTTCAATGATATACCATCGTCATCGAAAATCAGTCCTAAAATGTAACCGCCTTCACCGCGTGCAGGTACTCCCAGTTTATGTTATTTTATAATTACACAGTAAAATTAGTGATAGCTTTGATTTCCACATCAGATGTTTCTGATCTTCGATTTTTATAAGTCAACAGGAAATGCCCATCATATTGAACAACAAAGACGTCAAAGACGTCATTCCTATATGTGTTATGTTGTAGCTAGGCTCTTGGAGTTCCACAACAGGTGTTCCAGATCTTCGATTTTTATACGTCAACAGGAAATGCCCATCAGACCGAACAACTTTTGCTAAGACGACATTCCTATGTATGTTATAGTGTAGCTAGGCTGTTGGAGTTCCACAACAGGTGTTCCAGATCTTCGATTTTTATAAGTCAACAGAGAGTGCTCATCAGATTGAACAACTTGTGCTAAGACATTATTCCTATTTGTGTTATGGTGTAGCTAGGCTCTTGGAGTTCCACAACAGGTGTTCCAGATCTTCGATTTTTATAAGTCAAGAGGAAATGCCCATCAGACCGAACAACTTTTGCTAAGACGTCATTCCTATATATGTTACAGTGTAGCTGGGCTCTTCGAGTTCCACATCAGGTGTTCCAGATCTTCAAATTTATTCTCTCAGCAGAAAATGCTAATCACGTGGAACAATTTTTGCTAAGGTATCATTTTTGTATCTCTTATAGTTTAGCTGGTCTGTTGCAGTTCTGCATCAGGTATTCAAGTTTCCAAGATAAATTATAGCCTATATGTTGCCCAGACTTAATACCTATACAACAAAAAAAAAACATTCCAATCCGTCCAGTAGTTCCGAAGATTAGCGTGTACAAACAAACAGACAAACAGACAAACAGACAAACAGACAAACAGACAAACAGACATACAGACAAACAGACAAACAGACAAAATTTTTTTTTTGTATTCGTGCTCTATTACTGTTTCTAAACCCCCCTCAATTATTTTTTTTTTAATATATTCAATGTACAGACACAGTTTTTTTACTGTTTTATTATATGTATAGATATCTACACGTAACCTTGCCGGTTAGAAGCTGGGACAATTTTAAACCACCTTAACATTGCAACCATTTTATATTTACGACCTTACTTCATGGTGATAGAATTGTATTTCCATTGTGTTATGATAGGTTTAAGGTGGGATCTTCATTCATGCCAGCTAACCTTATATTCTTGGAAGAATGGTTGGTAAATTTTCAATAGTCACTTTATTAGGGGTGAGGGCGGAAGCAGGGCGAGTGAAACTGCCTTTATTAGATTTTCTAGAACCGTGAGTCGGAAAGTGGTGAATTGCATGGCCTGCGTTCGACACCTCGATATTGAAAATTGTTACGAAATATAGGTACCGGGTGTTAAGTACCTAGCTTTGTAAGTTGGTGCCAAATTGCATACAAACTTACCTACCGTTTTTTTCATTTATGTACTTATGTAGGTACATGATATGTCATTTAATTGTGTAGTAGGTAGGTATATATCTTATTCTTATCTGGTTATCAGTTGAATGCAGAATTATAGGTAAGTAGATACAAAGATATTAAAATTTGTTCTGTCACTACGACGGACATGTTTTTGAGATGGGACTTCAGAGAGAAAAAAAAACGACAAGAAGTATAGAAAAATTGACAATTTAGTCGCGAGTACTCTGAAATTCTATTTAAAAAAAAAACTTTTCTGAGAATGATTACCTGGAATCGAACCCGAACTCGTGCAAAGAAAAACCCTGAGCGTGCTTGATGGTGCAACTACATAGCATAAAACATAATATATCTGTACCAAATCATTGAAAAGGCAGTTTTCAAAGTTATCGTTGAATGCTTTCACTGAAAATTATAGATTTTTTCTTTCATGGATTTTAAATAGGCCTTTTAATTCCCGCGCACTGAATTTACATCAATCTTCAACTCAACGCCATCTACTTTATTTTGCTGTAATCATAACCACGTGCTACTGTCATGGTTGAAGGCAAATTTAGTTAAATGTTAACAGATGGCGCTATAAACATGAAATTATCGCGAGTTGCTCGCTTAATAAATGTTTTTATGGCTAACCCAATTAAAGCATAGAAATAATTAAAACAAAATTAACTATAGACAAAAGTAATTGAAAATTATTGTGGTTAGTGGTTAGTGCTGCAATTTTTTGAATTTGGAATAATTTGGCCACGATTGCATTTCAGCAAACGTGCACTAAACGAAATTGTTTTGGAATAATACAATTATTTTATAGTTTTTTCCTCCCTCTTAGAAACGGAAAACCATAAAATCTATTAAACTATTGGTCCAACTCGCCTATAGCCGATTTTAATGCTCAAGTCACGTTTGTATTTTTACAATAGCAACATTCCTGGAAAAAGTGAGGCTATGTATTTATTTCTTCCTATGATGTGTCAAAGATTTTAACATAGTTATCAGCATTCTGGACTAATTTCAATGAAATGTTAACATAAACGTGAAGATTATTGAATACTTTATTAGACACACAATGGCTGTTGTGATTGAAACGACCCTTGGTGACATCAGCGTGGATTTATATCTAGACCAACGACCCGTAACATGTTTGAACTTTCTGAAGCTGTGCAAGATGAAATATTACAACTTCAACTTGTTTCACACGATCAGAAGTGGCTTTATAGCCCAGACAGGTGATCCATCAGGTGAAAGTTCAGGCGGGCAGTCTATTTTCGGTCTACTAGAAGGGCCTGAAAAACGATTCTTCTCAGGCGAGAAAATGCCAAAAATTCGTCACACGGACGTAGGTTTGCTCTCAATGGTGGGCACAGGAGACATGATGATTGGTTCACAATTCTTCTTCACCCTAGGTTCTGACTTGGACTCTTTAGACGGCATACACTGCGTTATTGGAGAGGTTACTGAAGGACACGATGTGCTGCGAAAGTTGAATGACGTGATATGTGACGAGGGCCACCGCCCGTATCGTGATGTGAGGATAACACACACAGTAGTATTAGAAGATCCCTTTAATGATCCGCCAGGACTGAGAGCGCCATCAAGGTCTCCATCGCCCAGTGCTGAGCGCCTCAAGGGTGGTAGAATCGCTCCCGACGAAGAGATAGATGAAACACAAGGGAAATCTGCTGCAGAAATACAAGAAATTATTGAAGAAAAAGAAGCTAAAGCTCGAGCTACTATTCTAGAAATTGTAGGTGACTTGCCAGATGCTGATATTGCTCCCCCTGAAAATGTACTCTTCGTTTGCAAACTAAACCCAGTCACAACTGATGACGATTTAGAAATTATATTCAGTAGATTTGGTAAAATTGTTAGCTGTGAAGTTATAAGAGATAAAAAAACTGGTGACTCTTTGCAATATGCCTTCATTGAGTTTGGAGATAAAAAGTCGTGTGAAGATGCTTATTTCAAAATGGACAATGTATTGATTGATGACAGGCGTATTCATGTTGACTTCTCTCAATCTGTTTCTAAAATGAAGTGGTTGGGAAAAGGTAGAGGTGTTAAATATTTTAATGAAGAAGAAGCTAAAGAGAGAGAAAGAGAAAACAACACCAGTAGTCATCGTAGAGGCAAGGATGGTGAACATAGCAACCATCACAATGATAGAAATCAATACAGTGGCAGTAGAAGGCCTGATGACCGAGAAAAAGATAGAGATAGAGAAAAGAGACCAGAAAGACATCACAGACGTGAAAAAGAAACAAACCACAAAGCAGATGATAAGTCACAAAGGAGGAGAAGCAGGAGTCGGTCTAAAGTGGATAGACCAAGGGATGACAGAAATAATCATTCCAATGACAATAATGTTTCAAGAAACTCAGATAGGAGAAGTGTCAAAGACTCCAGAAATGAGTCAAATAGATATGAGCATGCAAGAAAAAGAGATAATTCAACCGATAATAATATTTCAAGAAATTCAGATAGAGACAGTAAAGATTATAAGCGTGAGTCTAATAGGCAAGAAAATGAGAGAAATAGAAATAATTCAAATGATCATGCTTCAAGGAACGAAAGAAATGTGAAAGAGATTAAAAAATATTCTGAAAGACATGAAAATGAAAGGAATAGAGATAATAATACTGACCAAAATGTTTCAAGAAATTCTGAGAGAAGTTACAAAGAGTCTAAACATGAATCTAGTAGTCATGAAATGGAGAGGAATAGAGATAATTCCACTGTTCAGAGATCGAGGTCTTCTCCATCCAGGTCAAGGGATGGACAGAACTCAAGAGACCATAAAAGTAGGCATGAAAATAATGACAGAAGAGAGAGACTAAAGGAAATAGAGAGCAGCAAATCAAAACACAAGACTGCCGATGTAGAATCAGTGAAGAGTAAGACACTTCAAAAAGATTCAAAGAATATTGAACCCAGAACTCCCACACCTACTGACAGTAATAATAAACGCAAGTCCACTTCCTCCTCCAAAAACTGTGAAAAGATAAAGGAAAAAAGTAAGAGAAACGCCAAGAAGAAACGTAAACCGTCTACATCATCAGACAGTTCATCAGATTCTAGCTCATCTACTAGTGATTCTTCTTCATCAAGCGATGGAAACCGTAAGAAAAACTCTGTAAAGAGGAGAAAGAAGAAATATTCTACTTCAAGTACTAGCAGTAGTGATAGCAGCACTTGCAGTTCATCATCCAGCACGGAGTCCAGCTCTTCCAGCTCAAGTTCAGATGATGGTAAAAAGAAAGTTGTAGACGGTAAGAAGAAGAGCAAGACACATCCCAATAAGAAGAAATCATTATAGGAGTGTATCAGACGTCAGGCGGCACTCAGTGTGCTAAGCCGATATTTAGACTTGCGTGAATGTGACCTTGTGGCTGAGTTCAACCAGTTTAAGTGAGTCTTTAAAGTTCCATGTGGCCTGTTCCGTGTGGCATATAATTTAATTCCATAATAAACCTTACAGACTGAATGGACACTTTATACTTAATACACTGTGCTATTATAAGACACTGGAAAATGTAATTGATTATAAACTTGAAATACTATTGTATAGAAACAAACCGTGGAAACAAACTAGGAAGCAATAATGTAAAATAGAAACATACTTAATTAAAAATGTTAGAATTAAATATCTTAGAAATACCAATTATTATTTTATCAGATGAAGCCTATGAGAGAACCAATAAAATAAGGTTATTGTAATCAATGATTGACATGTAGAATAACAACACCTATAGATTTATCAGATGTACAGCACTTTAATAATATGTATAGGCTAGCTAGGCCATAGGAGAGGATGCTTAGGTATAGAACCAGCCTTTTTCTAGTACAATTATATCTTATAATAATTAGTATTGATATGCATTGATATTGTAGGTAAAATAAACCTTTTTTAGTAACTGTTTAAGGTCATGTATAAGCAATTTAGAATGTTAATTCAAAATTTAATATACAGTGTGTATTAGTATTGATATGCATTGCTATTGTAGGTAAAATAAACCTTTTTTAGTAACTGTTTAAGGTCATGTATAAGCAATTTAGAATGTTAATTCAAAATTTAATATACAGCGTGTCCGTGGATTAAGTGGCTCCCCGAAAGGGGATGCATTTATACAAAACATTAATGACAAATAAAATTGAAAAAAAAAACTAAGAACTAAATTACGGTTCGCGGTTTTTGTTCAACCAAGGATGTACGGTCACAAGCAATACATTATTATGAAAAGCCCGAATGTCTAATTTCACGTCACAAGATGACGAAAAATATAAATGTGATCATTGAGGAAGGCAATGGCAGCACAGATATCGAAGAAACACTAAAACTATCTGACGAGACATGCGATGCCAAAATATATTCTCCTGCATCGGCTTCAAGAAAATGTGTACAATATATTATTGTCAAGCTGCCCATAGTAATTTATGTTCGTAACTGTATGATCAGCAACAAAAAATGGTAAACAGTAGTTTTACAAAACATCAACAGTGATACAAAAACTTTGATAAGTTGCTTTTCTAATTTTATTTAGTCTAAAATTTTAAAGTTCATGCTCAATTATATGATTTTATTAAGTTAACAAAGAAATGTCGTTGCTGACTGTAGGTAATCGGCTCCAATCAATCAATTTATTAATGTTGATGGTCGACAAAGTTCGAGTTCAAATATTCAATCTGATTCTGTAGATGGGAACAGAATAAAATGATTGATATCACATAACTATGTATTGACTTCGAACGACGAGTACCTACCTATAAATTGGTTCCAAGTAGGTAGGTAATAATTTATTTCTCATTTTAATTTAAGGTATATTTTCACACGAATGCCCTAAAAAGGCGAGTGTTAGAACGGTTCTGCATTGCATCCGAAACGAATCCAAGAAATATCTATCCAAAGTAGCCATAGTAGATACTATTTGTATGAGGGGTTGCAGACTAGATCCGAAATCTGTCCATTCGAATTTAGAACATTCCCAATATGAATAGGATTCGGATTAGATGCGGTGCACAAACGCACTTAGGGATTTATTTTATTGCATTTTCAAATCGATGAATTTAACCTTGCAATGTTCTTTCACAATTTATCATATTTACTACTTTTTGTTTTTGTTATATTTCTAAGTAGGTACCTAGTTAATAATTCATTTTTTCTTCCACCTGAATATTCAGGATCTGTCTTCTTTCAAGTAGTCTGCATAGAAATCGTATCGTAGGTATCTGTACATATTTATGTATGAGTTTTTTTGTATTGGGTATTAATAAAAGCGTTCAATGCAGTATTTATTTTCCTTTACAAAACATCCTGTAAATTAAATATAACATAGATTTCTAACTAAGTAAGTAACGATAAAACAGGCCTACAGCGCAGGACTTGCACCAGCACCCCCTTTTTTTTGAGGGTGGGTAATCATCAAATTAATGACCACTCCCGCTCAGGGTGGAGCGGAAGGGAGTGTCAGACACTGACTAAAACCCATCCATGTTACTTCCTTAGCCCTTTGTGTTCCGGGGTAGCGGTAATCCTTTCAGGCAATCCTGCTGCCCCGGCAGGCTTCGGCCCTAGCGGGAACCTTCCTTCATGCTGACATCTCTGAGGCGCGCGTGGTACTCGTACCCGCCGCGCCGCCCTGATTGGGCACCAGCACCCCTTTTTTTTTTTAAGGATGGGAAATCATCCAATGACTGCTCCCGCTCTGGGTGGAGCGGAAGGGAGTGTCAGACTCTTACTGACTAAAACCCATCCATGTTCCTTCCGTAGCCCTTTATGTTCCGGGGTAGCGGTAACCCTTTCGGACAATCCCGCTTACCCGGCAGGCTTGGCCCTGAGGGGCCCCTTCATATGCTGACATCTCTTTGAGGCGCGCGTGGAACATATACGCGCCGTATGGCACGGGTCTTGTGCTGATCGGACGGTGAGTCACCCATTACTCACCGCCCGCAGGCCCGCGCCTACGGTGGCCGGGAGTCGTCACGTGGCTCCCGACGCCCGGAGCGTCTCCCGCGGCGCGCGGCGGCTGGGACGGGAGGACCTTTCTCTCTCCCATCCCGCCACCTCCTTCGCGAGCATAACTTTTTCGCAGAAGGAGGTGACTGCCTCCCACTCCCTCTCGCCCCGGACCATGGCTTGCACCAGGGCCGGGCGCGAGAGGTCGCCGCCGCCGATCGCCTCTACGTTTGCACCGTGTCCTCTGGGCGATCCTCGCAGTGGTGACACCCGGGCGTTTCCTCCCGCCTAATGATGTGCAGGAACCTCCCGAAACATCCATGTCCGGTGAGGACCTGCGTCAGGCGGAAGGTGAGGGCGCCGTGACGCCTGCACCAGCACCCCTTACAGCAGTATTATTTCAATATTACTTCTGTGGGAGAAAGAGACGCAGCTATACAGGACATATATCACCATCTCTTTCTCACGGAAATAATTAAAAAATATAATACTGCACCACCTATTGCAGTATTAAGTATTTTTAATTATTAAAACCCTACCTGCACGTGACTGTTCTGTCGCTGGCAGAATTCACCGGACAGAGAGTGGGATTGTGTAACACCCACAGCAAATTAGCACACAGACAGTTCGACAATTCATTGCGTTATTTACGTAGTTGATCAGACACCTTTTCAGGGTTCTGTACCCGAAGGGTAAAACAGTCCTCTATTACTAAGCCTCCGCTGTCCATCTGTCTGTCTCTGACCAGGACGTATCTCATGAATCGTGATAATTAGACAGTTGAAATGTTCACAGATGATGTATTTCTGTTGCCCCTCTAACAACAAATACTGTTATTATTTGTTGTTAGAACAAATTCTAACACAGAATAAAATAAATATTTAAGGGGGCTCCCATAGTACAAATGTTTCCCGTTTTTACAGATAGCGGTACGGAACCCTTCGTGCGCGCGTCCGAATCGCACTTGACCTTTTTCGATCATGGAAAGAAATTGATTAACAGTAGTATGTTACGCAATATGGAGCTGGATTAGCACAAAAGCCAGCTCTAGAGATGCAAATCTCAGTATGGAATACAAGATGAGAGACACAATACATAATATTTATTGTACGGTTAGCCAGCACATCAAGTTATACCTACCAAACTGTCAAAATTCTTTATGTGATTTTAAACCTTAAAACGTTGAGTGTTAAGTTCAACATTGATTGAGATTATTTGACGGTTTGTGGTAACTTGATGTGCTGACGACTTGTCTTGACTCTGTTATTTGAAATAACAGATACACGATACTTTTGGATCTTGTATTAAAATTCAAAATTCGTAGTTAGGTATTCACGAAATGAGATAAATTTATTTTATTCACATAATATTTACATACCTAAAAAGACTTAGAATATTAATAATAACTATGGACAAATATATAAAACGGGAAGGAAAAAAAAACGGCATCAAAAAATTCTTACACATCGTTAGTAACAGGAAAAGTTCCCAAAAGGTTGGCGTGCCAATATTGCCACGTTGTATGGCAATGCTGATTCTTTAACTCTTTTTCTTCCTTCTTTTCTTTGGTTCACATATTCACTAAATAAATTTTAAAGATATTTCTTTAAAATTTAAAAAGACCTTATGAAATCAAACACATTTATTAATTTTATTGTAAAAGACCTTATGAAATCAAACACATTTATTAATTTTAAGGTTTATTAGCTTGCTTAGGTAAGTAGGTACCTAATCATGAACAGTGATCAAGTGATTAATCGCGTTTTAATATTAGTTGTAGTTAAGTCTCTTCTCTGGCTCTGTAAGTAAGTATAATAAATAGATAATAAATAGGCTGCAGGCAAGTTAATTTATGAAGAAATATGTAGATTGGCCGTTATTTTGTAGTTATAGCAAAGGAAATCATAAAGCATGTCAAAGTTTAAAATGGAAGGTAGGTTATCCTTAGCTAGCGTCTATTTACAGGACGTGCTCTGGACATAATCGGGAACGTTCCATTGGCTTGCCTTTGTGTGTTTAAGTGTCAGAACGAGAAGATTACTGTCGTTATATGAGCCTATTGTGCACCTTCGGTCACTGTATTACTAAAGTGTGTACCGGATCAGCATGTACCTATAGGTTTTATTGAGATTTTGTAGGTACACTCATTTTTTTTGGATGCATATTTTAGGTGGAGTGGGATGTCAATGTCATGGATTTTCAACATAATTGACTATTTGAAACGGTCAAAAATCACATAGAAAAAACACCGCTCGTCTTAAAACTTCCATCACTGCACAGAAATTAAATATCATGCAAAGATATAATTGTGAAATTGCATTTAATGCTAATAAGTATTCCATTTGACTCTCAAAATCTGTGACGTCACATTGTTATATTTCATACAATTAATCAAGTACAAATGCCGCGTTTTGACAGTTCATAAAAATTAACGTTATTGACTACCCTTTCAAATACCCAATTAGCTCTTAATAGATAGGTAACGTTCAAAAGAAGGTAAATAATTAAGGTAACTAGGATATGAATAGGGTAGGGTAGGGGGGGTGGGGCTAGGGTATGCGTCGTACCTATAAAGCCGTTCGTTATCATTTGTGAAATCTTGTTGAAATAGATTTAAGTGGATACTACTCAGTAATTACGTAATCCAAGGTACCTATTATAAACAGCGATAACATCACGCATTTATGACCCGTTCGGCGTAAGTATCTCTAACAGTGGACATCGCATCTCTTTATCAGAGTGGACGTTAAATTCTTATACGAGATTATTCTTCATACCATCTTCAAACAGATAGTTCGTACCTAGGTAGGTACAGAAAACACAATAGAACTACAATCAAGGGAAGTGCTCTCAATCTGTATTCTAAAGGCCCGGACTTGGAAACAACCTTAAGTCGGTCGTCTGAAAGTGAGTGTTAAAAGCTGGAACAATGTTTAATGTAACGTAATTAATAAGAGCTGACGCCGATAGCGTCTTGAGTCATCCACATCAATTAAATTATTTTATGAAGGGCTTGTTTAGTTCAGCCGTGACGGACGTCATACCTAGATTGACGGCAGGGGCGGACTGGGCGGGCACCGAAAACTACGGAAACTGGCCACCTGGACAACAGTGAGACACATAGAAAGAAAGAAACAAACAAACTATTTATTTTATTAAAATGTAGGTGTATGCCATTAGATATTAAAATAAGTTGTGAGCCTTGTAAAATTTACCTTACAATAGACATGCAAAAATTTTAAGGTATACCCATGAATATAATAGTCGTTGAACATAAGAGGGTATTGAAGCAAGACAAATAGATACTTACATAAGAGACGGATAAAGAAAAGAAAGTGAGGTAGACCACAAAAAGGGTAGGATGATAAAATATCAAACACGTCACTGGAACAGCAGGGATGGAAATACCATGCCTTTTTTTTTGGAGGGAAAAAATCAACAGATGACTCCCGCTCTGGGAGAAGCGGAAGGGACTGTTAGACTCTGACTGACTAAAACCCATCTATGTTCTTAGCTTAGCCCTTTATGTTAGTGGTAGTGGGTATCTTTTTATAACCTGGCTATATTAGAAGCCTACACACTACAAAACAGCTTGGTTAAGTAGCTGACAACCTTCTTGTTTGCCCTTGAAGAAAACCTTGTGCCGTGGTGCCACCGGGATAGTTTTGATGAGGCAAAACACGCCACTTGATTCAATCTTCTAACTGAGAAGGCTGTAGGTACTTTTTCTTCTATCCGAAAAAAAATGTTTCTTTAGCACGACCTCTGTGAATTCAAATAACAGCTGTTCTTGATCCTCAATGTCCTGTACCTAAACATAGTAATAAAGGTATGTGGGTAAGTATTTAAACACAATTGACTCACATGATAATCATTTTTGTAAACCCAAGGTGACCCAAGGTGATAGCATCAGAATTTGAAATGAATACTACCACATTACTAAATCATAAGTAAGTACAATTTCGAGTGGCCACAGTTGTTTACAACTTTGAAAAAGAGAAAAAACGTGTTATGATGTTTGTTAGAGTCCGTCCCTGTGCTCCACACTGCGCATGTCGCGAATTTATCGACAGGAGCAATGGGTTTTCTCTCCAGCCTGAGCTCTGCTAAACGACACTCGCTCCCTGCGCTCGGCCACATCACAGTCGCAACCAGTGTTCCTCTGATTCCAAATTAATTAATTATCCTTGCATAGGTACTGAGATTCGGCGACGATGTTATTACTGAATTTAACCGCATTTTTTGCGGTTTTGCTGATGGGAGGTGCGGTACCAACGCCAACGAATAAAGGTATGTAAACTCTTTGTTTTCTACGGCTTATTAACGATTACTGATTGCTTGCTTATCGGTTCGCGCAAGGATAGTATCGGTCCATTTGTGTTTCATTGGGGAGAGTATCGATCAGTCGCGGCCGGGAGCGCTCTATATTTAGCAACAGGTCAACAGGTGTCCTTTCTGCGCCGTTGTTGTTCTGCGTAGTTCCTTGCAAACTAGGTATGACCTTTTGGACACAATAGCTTTGACGTTATCGATTCTCGTAGCCCATTCATTAAATTTTCATAGAATGCGCCTATATAATAGGGCTGTCTTTGATGCGGGCCGTGTGGGCGTTGCTACTTAGGTACCTTCGTCGGTCAACAAAGGGCTCATAAATAATCAAGGTCGAAGCCAGAGGGACTGAGACTCAGACTGTTTGTCTGTTTCGGTTACGGTCGAAGTAATGATTTAAACTACTAACCATATTTCGTTGGTAAATCCATCAGACGTTGAAAAAAAAAACGAAATCGTCGCTTGTTGCTTGGGGGTACTATTTAGTTCTGAGGCACCTACTTATATTAAGTTATCGTTTAGTCCCGTACGGAGTCCGACAAAAGTCATCATTCGTATCGTAGGTACCTACTTACATAATAAGTATTTCAATACATCATCAGTGTATCGACTCCGCTCTTGTAAGTCCACTGCTGGACTTAGTCTACCTACACCAGATTACAATTCCGTTGACTCTTCGTCTCAATGCGTTCGTCGTCAAGTTAAGGTGAAAGCGCTAGGGTACCCCGTAAAATTCATTTTTTTTAATGGTTTCCAATTTGCAGATCAGTATTAGGTTTTATGTTGATAAAAATATGATTCGCGGCCATAGAAAGTACGTATTTACAGAACCGTGATCATTCAAGCCTCTCACATACAAGCGTCGTTTGTAACCCTACCATATTTCATGATCTCATGACATTTGAGGGTAATTCTAACTTAGAGAGTTGTATTGATGATTGTAATGATTATAATTCTGTTAATACGTAAGCTACGGCCACGCATCATATTTTGATCAACATTCTACCTGACACTGGCCAGCAAATTGCAAAGAAAAAGTGTGAAAATTTGTATTTCGAGGGGTACTCTGGCGCATCCCGCTAGTGTTTATCTTATATGAAATACAACATTCGAGAGAAATCCAAACGATAGGTACTGGTATAACTTTATGGGTAGGTCATGCCGCCATTACTTCTACGTCAACCATTTTGCTCTGCAACGTAATATCATTCCCGGTCTCCATTCCTCCTTCAACCTATTTTTCATTTGTCTATGCGATATATATATATTTCTGTGTCTATTAGATATACCTAGCGTCTAATTCATAGACACATGTCATGACAACTAGCTGGAGATTTATCTATAGGTTTATCAATGTTTGGACATACAATAACATAAAAAAATTATAAGTTCAATCAATCTACAATCAATCATAATCTACTCATTGCATCAAATGGATACTTTCTCAGTCATGAACACAAAGGATTCCGTGAGAAAGAAGACCAACCAATCAACATATTATTAAAGAGATAACAAAAGAGTCCTAGGGTCCTGAGCATATTCAGCAGCGGTGGCGTGCCATCATTTTTTTTGTCTTGAACGGATTTGAACTCTCACGATGTCTTGAACGTATTCGAACTGTCACGATGTCTTGAACGTATTCGAACTCTCACGATGTCTTGAACTTATTCGAACTGTCACGATGTCTTGAACGTATTAAAACTCTCACGATGTCTTGAACGTATTCGAACTGTCACGATGTCTTGAACGTATTCGAACTGTGACGATGTCTTGAACGTATTCGAACTCTCACGATGTCTTGAACGTATTCGAACTGTCACGATGTCTTGAACGTATTCGAACTCTCACGATGTCTTGAACGTATTCGAACTCTCACGATGTCTTGAACGTATTCGAACTCTCACGATGTCTTGAACGTATTCGAACTCTCACGATGTTTTGAACGTATTCGAACTCTCACGATGTCTTGAACCTATTTGAACTCTCACGATGTCTTGAACCTACTTGAACTCTCACGATGTCTTGAACCTATTCGAACTCTAACGATGTCTTGAACGTATTCGAACTCTCACGATGTCTTGAACGTATTTCGAGGCACACTATCAATATAAATAACATTTTAGATGGTGGCGGCCCAATTGGTGAGCTCCCCGAGAATTGGGACCAGACAAAAGACGACACTCAATCGCTTTTCCTGAATAAGAGCGATAAAAATGACTTGGAGCCTTACCCGTTGGCTCTAAGCGAGGAAGGTAATGACAATGGTACACCTGAAAAACTTGTTGCTTTATTATGTACCTATGTTTATGTATCTATCGAAGGGTAATCGAACATCTTACCTGTGGAATAACCAGCAGGTTACCCGTAACGTAACTATTAATTTTTATTCTGCGCAGATTCGTTCGTTAGCTTAGGGCATCATTTAGAAACTGCTCCTTGACTTTACTTCGTTATCTAAAATAAACTCTGTCTCATCCGAATATGAACATTATTCAAATAAAAATAAAGCACACGTCCCCATAGAACTTTGCAAAGTAAAATCAAAATGCTGTCTGTGAATCTTGCCCCTAATTTGTTTTAGTTGTGCTAACAGGGACAATAAACATCTTAGAGATGAATAATACGACGGAAATGGGAGGCTTACTTTGTCGTATTTTTCCACTTTTTCTTCAGCTATGGTAGACAGTAGGTGACCAAAGTTACAGCACCTCTATTACCTACTTGTTTACAAAATAGGTAAGGTATTAATATTCTCATCGGCCTTTCGATAAAGTTTCGGCAGTATTTCTACCACTAAAGTAGGTCTTTTCAAAACCATCATAACCACCGGCCATTATGTAGATGCAAGCAGTCATCTCCTAGATGTAGGTGTACTAATAGAACGTAATAGCACTTCGACAATGTGCACTATTCAGTAATAATGCACTGATTGTGAAATTGTGAACTACAATAGCGCAGTAGATGGGTCAGGCTGCACGTCGGACGTCTATTGCCATCTTTTATTGGCTGATGCAGCTTAAGTGGACAAGAATAGAATACAAATAGGCGTTGAGATTGATATAAACGTTGACTAATAAATAATTAATCTTAATCTGAAACTACACACTTATGTTAGTTTATTGTTAGGCAAGGTCCTGTATTAGATTTAGGTAGGTATAGAATTGAGCTAACTACTCTGTAAAGTTTCGCCATGAAAACTTAGGTGAAATTAGGTTAAAGTGTTTAGCTTGTAGTGTGAGTTAGTGATATTATATACTATAGTGAGCTGTCATTATTGACAGCTCACTATAAACTCACTTCACCGTGAGGTTTTATCTGAATATATCTATTCTGTTTCGTGATTTTTATCATGTTTTTAGGTAGGCTGGATAAGACGTCTTAATTATTTTAAATAGAATGAGCAGTTAAATTAATTTTTGAAGTCTGATTAGGCGCACAAAAAGAGCGTAACTTAAATTATTTCATGAAAGGTGATATGAGTAGCCTAGCCGATTATTTGTATAGATTATTTTCTGGTTTCGTCTCAACAACAACACCAATATTTTTTGCAGGAAATTCTGAAGGATTCGAACAGGGAGTAGATCAAAGATTCGATTCCCCCCAGCCAAACGGGGAGCTCGATAACTTGATCATGAGGCCTGAACTGTACGGTGAACCCCCAGCCATGGAAAGTCTAGCCACCAGTTACGACACCCGGCGTCGCAAGCGGGGTAGCGGAACTAAGGTCGGCGGCGCCGGGGCCGCGACTAAAGTAGCCACCAAATCCGGTTCGGGCAAGAAAAATCTGAAGTGAGTGCTGTAGTCATCGCGGCCGATACCAATTGCACTTTCTATTCTAAGAACGCTAGACTTACTGTATTCTATTTTATAGACCGGAGGAGCACGATGCTCTCTCGCCCGTGGACTCGATGACTCACGAACACGACGCACACCGCCGCAAGCGCGGCAGTGGCACTAAGGTGGGCGGCGCGGCCGCTTCTGCCAAAACTGCCACCAAAAATTCCGGTGGAAATAAAAAGAACTTCAGGTCAACATAAACCTCCATGATAGAATAAGTGTAAGTATGTAAGTCAACAAAATAACATCGTTACTAAATAATTTCATTTACATTTAGGCCCATCTCAGAACGTCGCAAACGTGACTCTGGTCTCAGCGCCGCTGATGTCCGAGCTCTTCTCAACTTGTGGGAGGCACAGGAACGCAAGAAGCAGGAATGGAACGCACAGAACCAATGGGTGCCCGAACATTATTATGGAGTCGGACATGGTAATGCTGAAGACGAGCAACCTGAGGTAGATGAGAACGGTGACATCTGGTACAGCGAACCTGTTGTCATCTCTCCGCGTGAACGAGACTACCCTCGTCACTCATACTTCTCAGAACAGAACCGCATGGCCCTAGCCCACGGCTACCCAGACATGTACCAAGTAGGCCCGGCAGAGTTGGCGCAACGTTACGAGGAAGCTCGTCGTAAGAGGCAATACGCTAATAAGATGAAGCGCTTCATGGTCGCCAGGAAGCGCTCTGACGGCATGATGAACCACCAGAACGGCTACCGGCCCCGCGACGACCTGTACACGCTGGCTGAGCTGCTGCGTTCGGCCCCGCGAGTACAGGAACAAGACATTCCGGTATATCGGCGACTGATACTGTAAAGCGTTGTAAGAAAGCGATGTCCATTCCCACCAACCTGCGATTCGTCTTACAACAATGTTTTCGAAGAAACAGTCAGAACGCGAGAAGCGAAATAGCAAATTGAAGTGTCGCTTGTTGTCGGGTGGATGCCGAAGAAGTTTATGATTTGGAGTGGGAGATTGTCGTGCATTTAATTCGCAGTTTGCAGCGGATACCTAACAAACCATAGATTTAGGAATACTTAGTATTATAACACTGACACAATATTATCAAATACTAGAATATGAATAATTTCTTATTTTACGAAAATCAACATTTTATGGCCTAAGAATAGTTAACAGAATATTTAAAATTAATTATTAATTTTGGCACTTTTCCGCTAGGAAAAGCATTTTACATATTTTATTTTATTTAAATGTATAGATTACACTTTAAGTTTATTTTGCGTATTTTCTCCTTAGGATATAATTATCTAGTACTGTTACTTATCATTTAATAAAGTGTAACCAATTTTTAAATTATCAAATAAATACCTAGTTGTCTAGTTTCATTATACATTGATAGTTTTCGGTGGAGTTAAACTTCACATTTTACTAATGTACTCTACATTGAACTAGAATTAGATAATGTGTGTAAATGTAAAACTTGCTGTATTAAATTAGTATTATATTTAATTTATTGTTTTACTTTGTTCACCTATCAAACCTCTTTACACCAGGTTTATCAAACTATAATAAAATACTGGCTACCTATATTGCTGTCAACTTTAATACGTCACGTCGTCGTGTTAATATCGAATATTTAGTGATATTTACAGCGAATTAACGTCAGAAAAAAAATTCAGTAATATTTTCTAAAAAGTTAATGTAATTTAAGCAAAACTGCACATTCATAAGTTAATATGAAAAGAAACACTCACAATAGTACTATAAGTATTAATCAGAGTACGCCAGAAGTATCGCACAAGGACGCTGTCACTTCTACTGAAAGCCACCCATCACTAGATGTCGAATCCACCGCGACGAATAACTCGACGTATGCATCATTTTATTGGTTGATTTATTACATTAAAATGTGTATCTCTCGATTAGCAAATGACGTGTACACATCGCTTACAAGTTACTGGTTCCCCGGTCGCGTGTTGCTCCCGCCTCATATACTGCACCTAAAGCTAGTGCAGATCAGGCTCCGCGCTGAACGTGAGTCACACACAGTCACCTACAGCAGGTACAAATTGATCAATCCTTCCAGTCTTAAGTCGGCAAGCGAACGCTCAACACAAACAATTTCGTTGGTTCCAGAGAGCTACCCGGAGTCTCATCGCCGCTATCAATGAGGAAAATCGTCAATGCACTTACATCCTATATGCTTTCCAGCGAAGATGAAGCAGTCCTCCACTATACACCCAAAGATCTTGGTTACCTTAAAAATGACCATGAACCGATGTTCGTGATCGTAGACTCGAGCGGTGTCAGTAATCCAAGTTCCAACGAATTGCTTGTTGATAATAGATTTCTCTTGCGAGATTCGGTTCTGAAAAGGCATTTCAACAAGCATATAATGCCTGTTGAGGTGCCTTCTACAAGCAAAGAACTTAGAAATGATATACTACGGCCTCTGACGGAATCGGATTCCACTGATGAAATGCAAATGATTGACATAAACCTCCAGAGTGACAACGATCTATTGTTTGGTGCAGATTCTGAGTGTGACAATGATTCAATAGTTATGTCTTACATAAAGAACAGAAACACTTTTCTGGACTTGGAAGGTACACTATTGTCAACGAAAAAGAAAGCGTCTCTATTGGAAAGTGTACCAAAAATGGAAACAATAGTAGAAAGCGAACTTTTTAATGCCTTTCCGATAATTACTAAATCTGATTCTCTTACGTTGGACTTTCTTAAAAATGGGGACAAAACAAATTAATTATCTAAGGTAGCGTAGTCAAAACCAGGCATACACGTGTAAATGAATAATGAAATTAGCTGTATCATATTAATTTCATTAAAAAAAAATAAAGATTTATTTTCTTTTATTTTACTTCTCTTTGCTTCTTAGGTAAGTACCTATCCACAGTTGGTATGCAAAACAAATGGTGAGGTACCGGCGGTAAATAAGAGCCGGCATAATTAAAACTTAAATATTGAAAAAAATAGATGAATTGGAAATAAAAATCAGGAATATTATTGAACATTATTTATTCGAGATCTAAAAAAAATGCCTAACTACATGGCTCGGTTTAAAACATTTTGTGAACAAAAATAAACTTTAAAAAATCCTTTACTAAGGACCTTAATAAACTCAGGTAGTCTATTAAGGTCCGAGGTAAAATTAAAAGAAACTAAGCTGATAAAACATAAAATAAATTGTTTTCCTCTATAACTCAACATAATTAATATTTTCAGACCAAATATTTAGCAGTTTACCATCAATCATCCAAAAAAAACATAAATCGGTCCTTATAAAACTCAAGAAATAATATTTTTGTAACAAAAAGATGTTATTTAAGTAAAATCAACAAATTTATACCATTTTTAAATAAAAACCTCTTAACTAAAACTGTAGGTTTAACAAAAATAAAAAAATAAATGATTATTTTTTGACCGGCAAATGCCCTGGCCCTTATTAGAATAATAAAATAGTAACAAGTACGAAAAATCTAAATAGAAAAATGAGATCAACATATATTAATGGTCGGTGGATTCGCAGTATTATCATTATTAATTATTAACATCGGTAATTAACTATAATCAAATAAGATCCTTAATTTTAACCTCTGTTTTGGCCTGCAAACTAGAGCTATCATTTAATTGCATTCGGGGCAAACAAAATTGATATCGTCTTTCGTTAGGCCAACACATTGTTCGTGGTACCATTTCTGACACACTTGACATTGTCGCATATCTTGGATTCTTTCCGTATGACATGCGAAGCAGTACCACGTATCATCAGGGTTCCCTTTGTTTTTTTTATTTTCTTTGTTCTTTTTGCCTCCTTTAGGAGTTTGCTGTCTCTTTAGTCTTTTCTTTTTGTTGTCCCTTTCCATAAATAAGTCTCTAGTAACCCGCTGGCCTTTGTAGTTAATAGCTTTCCGTCTTGGTTTATTTTGCTTCACCACCGCATAATTCGGAGTTGGTATTAGCTGTTGGAAAGGAGATTTCAAACTTTTATTCTGCTCTCTAAGATTCTGTAATGGTATATTATCCTCTGAGTCCCCTGATGACGAACTATCAGATCGTTGCCTTGCCACATTATGTATGTAACTGCCGTGGCTGATTCCCTTTTCTGGCGTATAGTCTTGCATCAATGGAAGAACTGCATTTTGGTCTTCTGATGGAGTGGGGCTGTATAAGTTTTGGCTATCTTGCCTATTGTGATAATTCGCTAAAAGAGACATAAGGTCTTCATCTTCAACAGAAGTATCGGTATCTGAGCTGTAAATAATTGGTCGTTTTGTAATGGTATTCGTTTTTTGTAATTGAATAGGTGGCTCTTGTATATTACTGCCTGAATCTGATGAGCTGTAATCGACTAAACGATGATTCGTCGTTGTATTAGAGTTGTATAAAACCGGCAATGAATGATCTACTTCTGTCAATAAAGACGGTGATGCTCGATATGAAGGAATATAATCTTCTACATTTGTTCGGTTCATTAAAGATGGTGAAGTTGGACATGAAATAATCAAATCTTCAACGTTTGTTCTGTCAGAATCGGAGCTATTTTCAGAGAAATTTCTTAAAGGCAGTCGTGAATTCATGCCAGGTGGACCGGGAATTGGAGATGTTTCCTGAGCTAGATTATTATCCAAAGTACAAGATTGTGCTCGATACGAAATTTCTGATATTTCGGTCAATACAGATGGCGCGTAGGCTTCCTCTGGTATGGCATCTGGGTTATATGGATAAAGTCCTGTTGCTTTAAACCCATTGACGATGTTGTCATGAGTCATGCACTTTGACCATACTCTACTGAAAATTGTGTTGAATCGTGCTTTAGTAAGTTTCTTATCGGGATTTTGGTATAAAAATAATAGCGTTTCTTGATCCCAGTGATGTTCGAAGGATTTGTTCACACTTTTGTCTAGAGGTTGTAGTTCGTGTGTTGTATTCGAAGGCAAGCAGTACAACACAATATTTTCCTTGTCTGCTGCTTCAACTATCTGATAGTCTAAATGACACGAAGCACCATCAAAAACAAGCAGACATTTGTCGGCAGTTTTATACTTTCCTAAATGGTGTATAAAATCTATAAACAAAGAAGTTGTCATGCTACCTTTTGGAGCCATTTTTACTAGCGATCCCGCAGGTAAGTTGTCAGTAAACTCGGTTTTTAGTTTTTTCCCTTTAAATAAAATCATTGGTGGAATAGGATTTCCTAAGGCATTTACACATGCGGCCACTGTCACGTTCTCTGCATGTTCTGGTGCTACCATATGCACCCTTTTTGCTCCCTTTTGGGCTAATACCATTTGCTGTTTGTGTATAGTGAGTCTACAGCCCTTCTCATCCATATTATATAGTCTCTCTGGATGGGTTATAATATCCAATTCGTCATATTTTTTTTTTATTTCCTGGAAGTGCTGAGTGACTATAGGTTTATTGAGTTTTTGAGCTCTTGCTGGATTCAAGATCTGAGCTTTTCTTTTGGAAATATCTGGATGCCTTTTCAAAAATAACTTCAACCAATCTTTTCCGGCTTGATGTGTTCTTTCGTTAAAACAATGTCTAATATTATTGTTTTCACAAAAAACATACGCTTGCAAACGTATGGCTTTTGGAGTCAATGGAACACCTACTGAGGCAAGCCTTTTAATTCTGGACGCCAAATCATTTTCTTGCTCCTCTGTTAAAATTGTGTTCCTACCTAATTTTTTTTCGACTTTACCTGAATTTAAATGGTTTTTCAGGGTTCTTCTCGGTATCCCGTGCTGAATAGCTGCTGCACGCTCTGATAGTAGTCCATTTTGCACGGCTGCCATTGCAGCTGCCAATTGGTTGACTGTCCAAAGTCCACGACGTTTCTTTACAGGAGGTTCCATTATTCCAGTCTGTAATAAATTATTTGTTGAAAAATTTGCTTTATAAACAAGCTTTTATAAACCTCGTGCTTTGCTGATCAAAATTTACCAAAAACCAATCTACTGTTATTCGCTAAGGAATTCCGTTGTCTACCTTCTATCTCCATTATCAGATTCGCTCGTTGTTACTATAATATTGTATTTTCGTCGAAAGCATGCAAAGTTTTAAATCGGGAACACATACAAACCCACACACATAGCAAGTTAAAAAGCTTGTAAAAATGTTTCAAATAGATATAACTCACAATAACATCAACGTTAGTAAAAAGATACAGCTATTTATCTACATGAAAGAAAACAAAACAAAAAATAAAATATTTAGACAGGCCAATAAGGGCCGGCCCTTATTCACTTCCTTCCAGGTGGCCCTTATTAGCAATGGCGTCACTTTTTACAAAACTTGATTTGAAAGTTAGCAAATATCATCAAAATAAAAGAGCTTACCTTGATTCGATAGCTCTAATGTCCACTTTGCATTAATCAGGTGTTCACTTATTGTAAAATACACTATTTTCTTTGCAATAAATGTTCTTGCATCGGCATTTTCTTTAAAACTGTGACGTCTACCGTCCCCAGTGAGTTACTCGGGGCTACTGACAAAATGGCGGCGCGCACGGCAATGCGCGCGCGTGAGATAGCAATACTATTGGTCCTTTTTATGTATGCGAGAGATCCAACCTATAAAACTATTGAATGTGTGCTGTTTCTCTGATGGACCTTAATAGCCGCTGGCCCTTATTTACCGCAGGTACTTGTTACCTATTATTTTAAAATAATGGTTGAGCTGAACGGTGGCCATGAATGTTCGTGAACGCGCGTCATAAGGTAGACTGGTCATCTCTTAGCTGCCATTGCTTATTTTAATTTATTTTTTGAATTGTTTTTTATTATTTATCTAGGTGTATTAATTTCTTTGGTGTTACCTATATCATTCTCATACTAACAATTATTCTTGTTACCACTTACGCACAGAATACTCGGACGAAGCTTTAGATGTTTATATACCATCGTTCCCGGCCTCGCCAAGATTCTCTTACGACCACTTACTCGAGGCAATACGTTCAACGCAGGATTTTACGTATACAACCGAAGAAAAACATATTAAACTTAAGGAAGCCACTGATTTTCTACATCGGGACCATGAGTTCCTGGTAGCAGCCGAACTGGGGAACGAAAATATGTTAAAAACGTTAATTGAGTTAAGAACCTCTCTTTTTTTTATTCTAGTTTCTCGGGGTTTTTCCGCTGGTATCCAGTGGCGTAACTATAGGGTGGCAGGACTGGCAAAATGCCACGGGCCCCCGGCCTGACGGGGCCCCCAGTTTGAGAGGCTGCGAGCTCGAAAGTGACCTAACATTTTTAACAAAATTTAGTAAAAGATATTAATTTGGGGCCCCATGCAATGGATTTGCTAAGGGCCTCAGATGGTATAGTTACGCCACTGCTGGTATCGTTAGCTAGTGAGTACCTTAGAGCTTAGTAGTTATCTTTAATTGACGTTACTAACAGTAGTTAGTGCCTGCCTTGCCTATCCACATGGGATCGGCAGAGTTGTCCCAAGTTGTTGTTGTTGTTAATACCACTGCCCAGAACACAAAGGTCTACAGAAGGAACATGGATGGGTTTTAGACAGTAAGAGTCTGACACTCCCTTCCGCTCTACGTAGAGCGGGAGAAGTAATTTGAGGATTTCCCATCCAAAAAAAACCCATGGGAAATGGCGTGACTTAATGTAATGTATGTACGTATATAAGTACTTTTACTTTTACTTATAATTACTTTTACTTCTTGTGGTATCTGAGGCCATTCTTATAGAAAAACAAATAATACATGTTTTTCTTGTCATAGTAATATTATTCTACTTTTTTACTATTTAGGCAGTATTATTAAGACAGGCCCCAAATATTTTGGGCTAAGGCCGATGAGGCCAGGAGGATGATGATGAGTATATTTGCTTGCAGTTCAGGAACCAATTTACAAGTAAGGGACCACCTCGGCCGCAACGCATTGCACTTTGCGGTCACTGCCGGGTACCGAGAAGCGGTCGCCCTGCTCCTAAGAGCCGGAGTCGATCCGAATGTTAAAGACAATCTGGGTATGACGCCTCTCTCGATCTGTCTGATGAGAAGGTAAAGCCACACAATAATAACTTCAGCTTAGATGAGTCTTTCTTTCTTTTTCGTGTGGTTAGTGACCAACCTGGTGTCAGAGTTTTTATGCTGCTCATGGGCCTGTGACTTAGCTTCACATGCTGTTGAGAAATATTTCATAGGCATGCCGGTTTCCTCACGATGTTTTGTTTTGTTTTGGATGTTTTCCTCGTGATGTGTTTAGATAACTAAACTATCATGAGTCGTGATGGCCCAATCACCAATATGCTCTCATGCACGAGATATAATAATATTATATGACTTGTATTTTCATGGGATACAACTGACATTGAAACCTGAACTTGTAGTCCATAAAGTCTGAAATCGCTAACTCGTCTTGAGCCAACGTGTCTGAATAAGAAGAGGCCTTTGCCCTGCAGTGGAACAATTGTTCAATGGCTGGTATTGCTATAAAAGATGTGAATTATTAAGCGACATTCTAAACAAATAAATAACTTAAAACCTCATTACAAGTCAATGTCCCTTCCATAGTATTTACCTACTCATCATTTTGAACCCCTTTTATAAGCAAATCTAGAAATCGCAAAAAAAATATCAGCGCTCTCTAAATTTTGTCGAGTTAAGATAATATTATGGATCAGCAGATTATTGCGGTACCTATCAGGTTTGTGTAGGCAAAAGTTGTTCGTCGTGTTGAATACAATTATGTATGGAATGAGGTTTTCAGTTATTTCAATGGATTCGTCCGTGAGGGGCTCGATACCGCCGTATACAGGAGACCTTACCTGTACCGTGTAGGTACGCTTAAAAGTACCATCAGCTGGATAAATCTTAAAATCCTGGCTCTCAGAGATGTATAGGTACCTGCGGGATCGGGGCCTCAGGGACGAACCCATTTCACTTAGGTACACTTACATGTTCGATGTTTGCAGTATGTAGAGGTCGAGACCTCTTGTTTTTTTTTTGGCAAAAAAAAATAAAACAATATTTTCAGTCCCTCTTCTATAATGGCAAAGTTATTATTGGATTATGGTGCCGTAATTGTACCTAGATTGTGTACTATGGATACGGGTTTGTTCTTGCGTGAGTATTATTTTTATCGTTTTAATGGCACCAAAGATAACTAATAATGACACCAACTAATAATGTGTAATTATTAGTTGTAAAAAATGTTACCCACCCAACTCTTATTACGAAAGGCACAATAAAAGGTATAATACCTGCAGTGCCAAGCATAAGTATAAGCGGGATTGTCCGAAAGGGTCACCTCTAACCCGGAACATAAAAGGCTAAGAAAGGAACATGGATGGGTTTTAGTCAGTAAAAGTCTGACACTCCCTTCTGCTCCACCCAGAGCATAATGGGATGATACCCACCCTCAAAAAAAAAACAGTAGGTACAGAGTGTGCTGGTCCACATCAAGTTACCACAATCTGTCAAATTTCTTTGATAGTATTTCAACTTTATTGCAAAGACATAAGGTTCATTTTTAATTGTGAAAATTTGACAGTTAGGGATAGCTTGATGTGCTGGCGTCTGTAGGTACCTAAGTATGCATGTAGGTTTTATGTAGGTACTTATGACAATTGAAAGGAAACATTTCGTGTCCTACCTAACCTATCTTAAAACCTAGATTTCTTAGAGTACCTATCTATCTAATCTATTTCAGAATTTGTTATGATGTGTATACCAACCAAAGAAGAAGCAAAAATACTCCGTCTTTTAGTAGAGCACGGTGCCGATGTAAACGATCCGGAAGCACCGGGCGGACGTCAGGCATTGCATTTTGCGGCTATGAGCAATAACACCTACCTTATAAACATACTAGTGGACTTGGGAGCTAGTCTCTTTGAAGTTAATCACAGAAATGAAACACCTAAAATGGTAGCGGCGACCTTTCATTGCAAAGATGCGTACAGCCTTTTAGAACATTATGAACAAGTGTGCATGCCGTCTACGACGAGCTTGGTTAAAGGGTAAGGAGGGCGGAAGTAAGAGGAATCTAACAATTCCGAGATAGCTACGAGTAATTAAACTGTTTCGTGTAACTCGTAGTTTCATTGTTCAGTTCCCAGGATATGTAGGTACCTATCTAAATAATGGCATAGGTATTTTTTTTACCTGTATGTATTGTACCTTGACAGACTACATACAAAGTGAATTTGAATTCATCTTATGGGTTCTTAATAGATGTGGTTCAATCTCTGGAGTATTTACTAGTTTTGCTTTGTATAGCTAGGTAGGTTCGTCCACTGTAACCACGGTGTAGGTATGCACTGAAACTTAGTGACCCACGACCAAACAAATTTAGAAAAACATTGGTTTGGATGCTGTTTTTCTTAGATATAAAATAGATGACGATAGATTTGGCCAGGACATAGGAGAGGAACCCTCTGTTGTCTCGCTCATAAGTAATATGGAAGTCCAGGCCCACCTCAATGAATTTCCGTCGAATCTTCAACTTCCGTTGGCCCCAAGCAGAGTAAACAATTTTATTTAATCACTAGCTTCTGCCCGCGACTTCATCCGCGGAAAATTGCGATATACTGTAACTGTTTAGGCAGCGCATGCAAATAATTCTGTTTTCGGAGGTATTTCTTTCCGACTTGCTAGACGAAAATTGCGATAGCTCGGCTAATGTATGATATAAATATTATTTATAGCCTATAGCACTCAGGAATAATGTAGCTTTCTATCAGTGAAAATTTTTTTGAAATTGGATCATTAGTTCCGGAGATTACCCTCTACATACAAACTTACAAATTTTACCTCTTTATAATATTAGTATAGAAGTATTTATGTATAATATTAATACCTACTTTGTCAACAAAATAAGATTACCTAATAAATTTCTGTTCCATAAACAAACCTGATCGGTTTTTTTATATTGTTATTATGAGGCTGAGGCAACTGCGAGTCAGGTTTCTCCTTCAAAATGCGTATAAATGAAGAGCGTACGAAAAAAAAGTCCGCAAGCCATTTTACAAAATTCGTAACAAAACATATTATTGAAAACAACCAATGAAACTCGTATTTGAGCACTGTTGGTGATAGAATTCTTCTAATAAGTACCTACTACATTTAACTATACTTTCGGTGCCAAAGTATCAAAGGAAGACAGTGATAGTCCTTTCACCATTATTTTACCTCAATTGCATCACAGTGTCTATTGCTGTTGCTATTGCTTGGTTTCTGTCAGCGGTAAAATATCTGTGAAAGGACTGTAGACCTGTAGTAGAACTAGAACTTACGACTGTTGCGCTGATATAAAAAAAATAGGAATGTAATTTGATTTCATTGTATGCACAGGGTGAGTGACCCAATTCGTTCATAGATCAATGTATGGAACAGGGTATAAAAACATTTTGGACATCGATACGTAAATTACAATGTTTACGATTTTTTTATTTATTGTAATGGTACACCACTATCGTGGTGTGACATTTGTTCTACAGTTTCAAAGATGGCTGACTTGTCGCAGTTGCTTTTCTCTGCCAAACAATACTGAGAAAATTGAGATAACCAACTATTTTTACACTTTTTTATAGAAACTTAGGTAGATCTTAATAAGTAACGCTAAACTAACGTGCTAGTCATTTTGATAATGTGATAACAAGTGTACCCATGGCTTCCAATGTGCAAGACTCGCCTGTTCAGCAGACATTTGTAGAGGAGATAGATTACAATGAGATTCAGGAGTTATCGGTAAATATCGGGACATCATTTGTTCTATAGTGAGCTATAGAACGTTAATTAAAACTCTAAGTACTGAATTTGTGTCGTCAGGTGGTGGGCAAAGGCGCGTTTGGTGTAGTATGGAAGGGTCTGTGGCGGAACACACTAGTAGCAATAAAGCACATCAATTCTGAGGCTGAGAAGCGGGAATTTTCGATAGAAGTGCGACAGTTGTCTCGCGTGTCACACCCGAACATCGTGCGGCTGTATGGAGCGTGCACGAAGGGCGCCCACGTCTGTCTGGTTATGGAGTATGCAGAGGGAGGATCGCTGTACAATGTACTACACAACCGCCCCAAGCCTAAGTACACCGCAGCGCACGCAATGAGCTGGGCTAGACAGTGTGCAGAGGTTAACATTGTTTTGATTTTATATTGCTTACATATTATGTAAAAAACTGAAATATTTCAGTAATCTCCACAGATTTCGTACAAATATACGAAATAGTCACCTATTTTGTCTATTTGGACAATACAACTAAAAAATATTAGTATACCATCAGTAATTAATTGGAAATCTGAACTTGATACCCATTTCCTGAAGAATTTTGGTAAATATCAATGAATATTATTAATATTGCCATTATTTTGTAGACATTCAAATACAAGCAGATGTTTAAATAAATGCACATAAATAACTTCATATGAATGTTACATTACAGGGTGTAGCGTACCTGCATTCAATGAAACCAAAGCCACTGATACACAGGGATTTAAAACCACCTAACCTGTTACTTGTCGGAGGTGGACAGAGACTAAAGATCTGTGACTTTGGCACTGCTGCAGATAAAGCTACGTACATGACTAACAATAAGGGGAGTGCAGCTTGGATGGCACCTGAGGTTAGTAACGGTTAAACACCAATAATACATACTCGGGAATAATTCATTGATACTTTATAACATCACAATGTATATACATTTCTATGTCCAGCATTGGATATGTTTGCTAACCATACAACATTTTTGAAAATTGATGTCTGAAAGGAAGTTTTTTTTATCAAAATCCACTACTAAAAAATTAAGAATTTCTAAGGATATTGTACAAGAGAGAAATACATAAGTATTAAGATTAGATTAGACAGCAGAAGTAGATTACTTAAATAAAAGATATACAAAATAGATCTTAGCGGGCACTTTTGAAGTGTCAAGAGGTTGGTCAATCAGAAAGATGGAAGTTAGTTAACTAACTAGTAAGCAACTTTGAGCTCACACTATAAAGTTTAGGCACTACTGTGGTTGGGTAACATATTTGCAATTTTAATTTTATCTACATTGTTTACTTCACACCCATGTTATTTAAAATTTTGATACTATCTTCATGGATTGAATTCTTGATAAATAATTGATAACTTCTTTGACTGAACTCCATAAAAAAATTGATGAAGAAGTAAAAGCAACTTTTATTTGCCAGTCTATATGCCTTACATCAGCCTTTTCCATAGTGGGTAATAACGACCCCTTGTGGGTGCAGCATTCCTAAAGGGAGGTAGTAAGATACCCAGAAAAGGGGAACACAGGAGGTGATTAGTAATTTTATTTAGATAGTGTTTTTAAGTAGTAAGTAGTAGTATTGGGGAAAAATGGATGTGCTAAATAATAATTTATTCTCAAAGTGGGCAGTAGACAAAATAAGTTTGTGAACCCCTGCCTTAGATTATTGCTACTTAAATATTGCATTTGACAGCAAGTCCCCCATTGAGATGATTTCATTTTTTAATTAAGTATACAAAGACTTTATAGACAAGCAGTTACTGAGAGTCAAGGTTTTTGTTGACATAAAAACACTTTATTTTTCACACAAATAAGGAAATAATAAGTGCATTGAATAAGGTATTATCAGTAATCTGAGTTTGATAAAAATAACACTGTAGGTACATTCCGTACTTGGCGCCAAAGTAACACAGAATTGAATTAAATAACTTGTTATGAAGATATCATAACATAGTAAATTAAAAAAAAAGGTAAATCCACTATGGTACACTAAAACTCTTTAGTGCCTTAAAAAATACTTGTAAAGCAGTCAGGATACACAAATACAAAAAAAAGATCACAATGGATAACAATTAATCATCTTTCTAACAGATACTTCAATCAAACATCTGATAGTGAGTTTGCATTAAGTGTAAAAGGCCTTTGTGAAGTACATAGTAATAAAACAATGCCACAATCTAATCATATCTGTGCCCAAATTATTTACTCTATCTTATTCATACATATTTCTTTGTAAAGATAGTAAAAGGTATTATTTTTCCTCATTGATTTTCCTGTATTAAGGTCTTCTTTTAAATTCTTGACACCCAATAATATTAATATTAGAATCATCAATACAACTTTCTAAGTTAGAATTGCCTTCCAATGTCATGATTTCATGAAATAATCATTCCATAGTGTTTTTATGAACTGAGAGGTTTGTATCAGTTATTTTAATAATAACAGTTCTATAAATATGTACGGACTATGGTCGTGAATTATATTTTGATCAACATAACACCTAATAATGACCTGCAGATTACAAAAAAATTATGAAAGTTTGAAATTAATTGTGAGCAGAGGTTTTTGTCATGTACAACTTCTCTCACATCCAATATGCTAGAATGGATTCTAAGCTAACTTACAATTATAGTAATGCTAGTAATAGTTGGTTCATATAACTTTAATAATAAACTATTCTTTCTTTATTTTACAGGTGTTTGAAGGATCAACATATACAGAGAAATGTGATGTGTTCTCATGGGGTATTATTCTATGGGAGGTCCTGTCCCGAAGGAAACCCTTTGAGGAAGGAGGGTCAGCGTTCAGGATAATGTGGGCTGTGCATACAGGTATTGTTTAAAACTGATTTCATACTAGTTGGTAGGTCCATAGCTGCTTGGCATGTGTGCAGATGTAGTAATAAGATTTTCTCGCCATCCTTGTATTTTAGATGTCTTGCGTATAATTTATATTTAAAACAAAATTCTCTCCAACAAGTCAAACAGTTTGAAGTCTAGTAGAATTATTTAAATATCTAATTTATGCAAAGTTATTATAACACATTTGAATTATTCATGATACTTAATATTTTAAGTGTGAAGTATATTTTATCAATTGTAATGTACCAAATGCTATTAAGTTTTATATGAAATAAGATTGAAATCTGTTTAAATTATATGCACCTACCATAAACATTTTTTATGGTCATTCATTAAACACAAAAAAATGCCTACAAAGACCATACTCATCAAATGTAAACAATAAAACTACCTATTAAAGTTAGTTCCAATGAATTATGATATCATTCTGATGTGATTCAGTCCGCCTACCATCAGATATATCCTTCTATAACATTCCATTTGCTGCATCCTTTTAACATCATTTGCATCTAAACCTCTTTGGAGATCTGACATTTGTTACCTTTGAGATAAAAAAAAAGTATTTTTTAAAGAGTGTTCTAAATTCGAATACAAAAAGATAGGGTGAGATTTTATTAATATTATTACATTTGCATATAAACCGCTTTTGAGATTGACATTTGTTACCTTTGATATAAAAAAAAAAGTTTTTTTTAAAGAGTGTTCTAAATTCGAATACAAAAAGATAAGGTGTGATTTTATTAATATTATAGGTCATAAAGTTTTATCTCTCTGAATGAAATTTTATCATCAAAAGAGTTATTAAACAAGTTCATTATTAAATTCTAGGTCAAAGGCCAAACCTGATAGAGGGTTGTCCTGAGCCAATAGAGCAGTTGATGACACAATGTTGGCACAAAGTTCCTGCGGAGAGACCCAGCATGGCCAAGGTAAGCCTACCTTCCATCCAAATATAAATGATGAGTGGAGCTATCTGTTGCCAATAGTAAAGGTTACGCTATTATAAATTGATTACTCACCTGTACTGGCACAGGTGTTCTCAACGCACAATGCAAAATAATAAAAGAAAAAAAGTTGCGTTATACGTTGCTACTTCACATGGGTGGAATGTCAAAATATTCAGATTTCTGTCTTTTATGTGAGTTAAATGGTAATGTATTATACACATAAACCTTCTGGAGTGAATACTCTAAATGATCATGAAAACCGCATCAAAATTCATGCAGTTTAAAAGATTACATTAATAAACGAGAAATGCGGCTTTGTTTTATTCAATGTATAGATGTAGAAGATTAGGGGTTGAGATTATGACAAGGGCAAAGTACTTTATCTTGGTATGTACTAGTAGAATCATTTTTATACATATTCTTATTTTTGTATACATATGAGATAGCTGCATTTTAGCAAACTGAAATTTTTATTTAATCATAATCAGCCATACAAAACTGATCTTATGGCAAAAGAAATGACATTCAGAAAAATACCCAAAAATCAATAAAGATAAGAATTTTTTCACTGTTTATAGATTCAGTTTTAAACTAAAATACATTACGAAGTTAAGACCCGTATTACAGAACCTCACTCAATACTCAAGCACTGCTTTAGTCTCGATTAAAGCCATTTGATTGGTTGAAACTAGTTTTAAGCAATGCTTGGGTCTTGAGTGAGGTTCTGTATTACAGGCCTAAGAGTGCTATTTGTTAGAACATTTACTACACCGTTATTGATTGTTCTCTACTTTTCTGAACGTGCCTAAAGGCAAGCCTAATAATATCTATGTCGTGCATTTCAGGTAGTAGACATAATGTCGGCGCTGTGTGAGTACTTCCCGGGCGCCGACACGCCCATCAACTACGACGACTGCGAGGATGACGACACGGAGTGCGAGGACGACGAGTACATGCAGTACGACACGCAGGACAGCCTCGACACCGACCACACGCTCTCACAAGTACACATCCCCACGCCGTACGACGCCACCGCCTCCAACCCCGTCCTCCTCAGAAACATCGACCATACCATCCAGCCGCCCCGGCCGCGCAGCTTCGTCGAAACTCAAGTGAGTAAGCTACAGCACTTAATGGCCGCCGAGGCGCAACCCAAAACCTCGGCCTTACCTAAAGATGAACCGGATGTACATAACAGAATAGGACCGGTTCGGATTCCACAGCAGTTTAAAAAGCCGGAAGTGTTTACGGAAGTGGAGAGGTCGCCGGTGACCATCAACCGCACGTCCAGCTCGCCCGAGGCGGCCGCGCCCGGCTCGCCCGGCCCGCCCAGCTCGCCCGGCCCGCCCGGCTCGCCCGGCCCGCCCGCGCGCTCGCCGCTGCTGTTCGGCGAGGGCGAGTCGCCGCGCCGCCTGTCGCCCATCGCCAACTACAACGTCGGCAACATGAACCCGCGCCACATCGACATCGACCACTACTGGAACAGGGAACTCGACCAGCAGTTCTCCCCGGCCAGGAGCCTCTCCGTCACCAGCAACTCCAACTCAGTGAGGAAAGAGGACTATAACCAGAACTACTGCGACAGACTCAGCGCAGCCAACAGTCCCATGACGCCCGTCAAAGAGTACAACGGGAATCTGTCTCAGAGAGCCATTGATCCCTATCAAACGCCATTACAGATCGAAGTGGATCCAGTAAGTCCAATAAACGTATATTTATACCTTGTCCTGTCCCTTGAAGACGCAAGTTATGTAGTGAAGATAGCACAACCGGTGGAGGACCAACTAACATTATTATAGTTATTGTATTTTATGTATATATATTTATGGTTTTATGCATTATGACGGTCTGAAGTTTGTTGCGTTGTATAAACAAGTTGTTTAATTTTTCAGAATTCATGGGAGTTGATCGACGTGCCAATCGCTTATGATGATTATGTGGAAGTGAGAAATTCTGCTGGATTTGATAAATACTATACCGTGGGTGAGTATTGCATGCTGTGTTCTATGTTGGTCGTGATATTGTTGTTATCTTTAGCTTTAAAACTCCTGTAAATAAGCAGTCATCTGGTTCAATGTTTTTAAGCCTGGGTCATTGTGGGTTCAACCGGGCAATGTGAATGTCAATGTTCTTTCTCAAGTTTTAACTTCACTTGGTCGACTGTGGAAGATAATATCTTAAGGAAATCTAGATTTCGGTCTAAACCGCACTGAGAAAGCGTAGTGATTTACGCTCGTTTCTTCCGTCATGAGAAGTTACAACGTCTCCAACAATATATAATACATAAATTACATACATATTCACCATACAACAACACAACTATTGAAATCTTCTTTTCGTGTTGATGGTAGTCTTCCTCGATGTTGTTATATTGATTGAGTCCTGTAGGCCACATTCATCGCAGCATTAGTGGCATTCTTTAGGTCATCCGAGGTGCAGGTGAACGCGCACTTAGGACACTCCAGCAAGTGGGGCATGGTCTGATAGAAGTACCGCAATCGCACTGGGTCATTAACTATTGAAATGAACCACTATTAAACAGCGTTCATTTGCGATATATGAGTGTTTAAAAAAATATTTGTACGATCTTCAAGTACTTGTTCTGGGTCTAGGTGTTTTTCTATAATACGTAGGTACGAATATACAAAAAAAAAGTAGTTTGACAGCCATCTCGTTACCATAACACAAGCATTAGGTTGCTTAGCTTGGGACAATTGGTGTTGTGTGAAATGTCCAAGGATATTAATTGTTTGGTTATTTTTAAAAAGCTTCAAAGTTCGGGTGAAATTATAATCGTTTTTGCTACCAATATTTCCGCGCAGTATAAGAATAGTACCGCACTTTGGATGATTCAGAGATTCGTCTAACTGACCACGTGTTAGACTGACGTGGGGGCGCGTGAGTCTGATTTGAAATGGCTTTTAACTCAATATAAATGCGCACTAACACTGAAAAACTCACATAAATCACTGACTATTGTTTTTAGAGTGTAATTAAGGTGAGATTGAGTCATCTAACAGTCTAACAAGCTAGAACCGAAAATAAACGGGACATAGTCTGTAATGTATTGTCACATAAGAGCTTTTAGATGTAAGTAAAAAGAATTGGCACTCGAAATGTTTAATGCAAAGAGTCACAATCCGGTTTTATACATCATTATAAACTCGTCTGTACGACCTAATATGTCTCGCCCATTTTGTTTTATGAAAAGACGGTAGCAGTGTCGAATTGCCTGCTACCTTACTCTTCATTAAAATCTCAGTAATTCCCATACCTAGTATTAAAAATCCTCCAGTAGCGACGGAAAATATTTTTTTTTTCTTTCCACAATGACAACAAATTATAAGACCAACAGATTTTTAATTTTTTGAAATCTTGTGGCCTCTTTCTCCCATTTCTGGTTAATAGTGTAGCCGGTCGATTCTGTAAAAAAGTAAGCGCAAAGTGAGCTGACGTTCCACCTAATGCTATGGATTGGCAGCTTAATTTAGACTCACTTCCCCTACAGTTTCACGGTGAGATTTTTACAAAAAAGCACTACTGGATACGTGTAAGAAGCCCTTAAATCAGATTGTTTGATGGAGCACAATTTTTTTTTCCAGGAGTGTGTTTAATTCTTACGTCAGAGCATAGATGTCGCTATTTCTACTTTTACACTAGCTACGCTAATTTTCAGCGCTTAGTTATCCGACTATGACAAAGCCAAAAGAGGGTTATTATTTTAATAGGTATTGCCACAAACGAGGCATCGTTGAAAATGGCATGTTTATTCTGCGAGTAAAGGATTATCTGACGTCATATAAAATCCAAGATACCTATACCGGATGTAAAATGTCAGACAGAAAAAAAAACAGATTAATATCAGAGAAGTGGATGGGGAAGTGTAGGTACTTCCATTGAGCCCGAACTCCAAAATAATTGAAATAAAAAACAACAATTTTATTAGGTATTTTTTTATTCAATTCATAATTCATATAATGCTAATCTAATCATATTTACAGAGAAATAATATGTAAGTACCTATAATAATCAAAGAGCATAAAAAAATTCGTCCACATCGCTGTCAACAGGAAAAGTCCCCAAAAGGCTGGCAGCATTGCCGTGTTGTATGGCAATGCTGATTCTTTGACCACAAAATAGGCCGCCCTCTCGTCCATTTTATTTAATGTTTAAAATAGTTTTTCTTGACCGCTTGGTTCGGGAATAGCATCGCTTTATAAATTTTGTATTCAGTTTAGGCCGCTTTAGGCTCGATTACTTTCTCACCTAATAGTCAGCAATGATACGGCTCACTGAATGACTACATCCAGTAATAATCTCCAGGTTTTCATGGGCCACAGAATATAATAAGTTTGAAATAGCATACATTTTTAATAGTAATTTCTCATTAAAAATATTATATTCGTTCGATATAATAATCCGTCCAAGTGCCTCGTAATCCAGTGGTCGCATGACTACTTCTGACCACGAGGCCATGGGTTCGATTCCTGGGTCGAGTAAAGTGTTATAGTGATTTTCATCTGGAATTCTCTCAATAGCAGTCCGAAGTCTAGATTTGTGCCCGGTTGATGGCAATAGGCTCGCCCCCTATTAATACCAACGACGCAGCTTTATGTGTCCCGGCTACATCACACCACGAAGGTTGAGGAGATCGTGGAGTATGTCCGAGCGAATACCAGCTGGACCTTGAGGGTTGAGAAGTTGGAGTCGCGCCACAACACGAATTTCAAGTCGTTCGTGGTGCGAGTTCCGACTCATCATATTGAGACCTTCCTCAAGGAAGAGTTTTGGCCGAAGGGTGTTATGTATCGGCGTTTCCGCGGAAGGCTACGCGACACCACGCAGTGCAACACGACACCGTCGCTTCGTGTACAATAGTTATAGTTATTATCAGTTTTTATAAATATGTATGATAGTCTGTAAGGTATTTATGTTATGGGTCTTTGTTACCTGAAATAAATGATATATTATTATTATTATTAATTAAATAGGATGCAAACATAACCGGTGATATGTGGTTGTACTATACCTACACCTCTACCTAACCCTTCGGGGATTACAGGTGTAATATTATGTTTATAATAATTCCGAACAATATTACGCACAGATAAGAAATTAAAAAAAAAAATTAGTTTAAAAAAGGAGCAATCTAGCTCTACATTCGACTAAGACATTATATTAAATGTGATAGTTATATCGGTACAAAACATACGAGCGGACCATAACTCAAGAGATTCGAGATTGTCGTCTAATCTTGTACCAATGCATCAGCGCGTGAGTAACCGCGCACAAATAGCGGAGTCCTGGCAGGACACGCTCGATCACTGACTCACGCGCACGCTAGCGTTTGTTTTACGTTAGCGTTTAATATGTGGGTAGTTTTGTTTTTGTTGTGCTGAATGTGTGGTTAATGTTTACCAACATATAGTTTATTGTGATTATGTCTTTGCTTTTTTTAAATTGCATTGGGGACGGCGCAGCATGTATTCATCTCTATCTGACATCATCTCAGTATTCACCTCCTTTCTAACCATATATTCTTTCACATAATCCATAAATCGCTTCCTTGGTCTCTATATATTTTCTCTCTATCTCTCTCTCGCTCTCTCTCTCTCTGTTCTATTTTTAATAAGTTATATCCTTCAAATGATACTTCATTATCATATTGCTTTATTATGCAACCTTTCAAAATCTTTCAATAACTCTGAACAAACAACATCCAAGACACGCAAACATGGGTATATCCAAACATCTTTTTCACTCACTATGACTTCAGTAACTTTCAAATGGCATTTTCTGCTCAAGGAGTTTTTATGCTATGTCATAGGCACAGGCTGTTTGCCAGGTCAGCGGGATTGTCCGAAAGGGTAGGGTTATCGCTACCCTGGAACACAAAGGACTAAGGTACAAGGATGGGTTTTAGTCAGTAAAAACTAACCCCCGCTGTCCCTTCCGCTCTACCCAGAGCGGGTGGGGTCATTTAATGATTACTTACCCCATTTCTAACTGGCCTCATCGTACCTGAAAAAAATCACGAAATTCTTACCCTGGAGAGTACTAACACGAAATGAGTGACTTCACATTCAGCGCTCTCCCTCCCCCCGTAGCCCAACGCGGGGATGTTATGCTTTCGTCGCGGTAAACATGTTATTGTACTAACAAGTTAGGCCACACCCCCTTTCGGCTAACAAAATATTATGAGTTTTTGAAACACGAAAACATGGCGCAGCAGACGTGGCTTTATAAAAAACTAGCTACCCGCCCTGGCTTCGCACGGGTACAATGTAAATACTATCACCTAGGCGAAAGCTAGTTAAACTATACATATTAACCTTCCTCTTCAATCAATCTCTCTCTTGATAAAACCGCATTAAAATCCGTTGCGTAGTAGTTTAAAAGATCTAAGTGTGTAGAGGGACAAATGGCGGGCAGCGCCTTTGTTTTATACGCGTACTATGTCGTGAAAAGAGAATCGTTAATGCATTCTGAATAGCTTAATTAAAATCTAAACAATGACTGAAGAAAAGCGTCAGTTCTTTCTACATACTTAATCGAACAACATCAAGTCCAACAATCCGCAAGACCTATTCACAAAAGAAATCTTCAATTAACATTTTAACAGTTGTAGTCAATTATCAGTTGTCATGGAGCCGTTGACTTTGACAAACTGCAACACAAAACATGAAAAATGTAAAAGCAATCGTCTACACGATATTCTGTCATGCAGTATTTCAACGCGCACATTTTATTTATAAAACAAACAGTCTAACTGAATATACACTAGTTCTCAGGATACGTATGGTATCATTTACAGTCTGGCTAACAACAAGAGCCCTAAAGTTAATTATAATGCATAATGTTAGCAGTTCTAAGAAAGCCGCGGTACAAGCGCGCCGCCATTTGACAGCGAATACCGCGCACTCAAATATCAAGCGCTTACTCATACGAACACACATGTTATACTAGTTTTATTATTACATAACTTATTTTTGCACTTTGCTAGAAATAAGTGCGTTAGAGTATTAAAAGATACCACTGCGTCTAATCCAGGCTTTTAAACACAAAGTGAGTCATCGCCTACATTATAAGTGGATGTGTTTAAATGTGGATGATGGAGCCAAGCTTATTTGATGTTATTATTTTTGATGTTTGTTGTAAATCTCTTTATAGTTACTTCTTTGAGTTCATTTTCGTTCTTTTTGTGTTTAAAAACTGTCAATGGCGAAGAAATATTAGCGCTAACATTGCCAGAAATATTACCGTGTAACTTATTTGCTTCCACTAACGCCTTGATGAATGGAGAAGCGCTCTAGCAGATTATCATAATTTTACATTTCTCAATAATAAATGAGAGGCCGACAGTGTAGTTCCGGCATTATTATTATTAGAGGTTTTTTATACATCGCCGAGTTCTAGATTCGATTTTGAGTGAGATCATATGCGTATTTATTTGTTTGCCAGTAACATAATAGAAGTGTATTTTTTTAAACTTGCAACAGACATATTGGGGTCAAATCGGAATGATGTTAATGTTGATGTGTCTAGTAATAGCTGGTTTTAGTGATTCGCAATAAAAGCGTTGCGTGTTTGTCGTTAATGTCGTAGTTGCACGTACTGGTGCGTGGGCGCAAGTTGCGTGGACTACGGAACTTTTTTGCGCGATGCGGTGGCGCCACCTTTCCTAATTTTTCTGCCTTACTTTATAGATTGTAAATAAAGCAAACCCGCCTATGGATTATGTTTTTAATAACGAATTCGCTGTAATCGGCGACTGTTTTTTTGAGCAGTTCTTTGGTTTTGATGTAAAGCGTTTTACAATTTCATCGTGAATGAAAAGCGGTTTCGTATGCTGTAAACTATCATGTGTCGCAAATAATCAATATTACGTTAAATGTTTACTTCGTTGCTTTAGTTTAACATAAAATTCCTAAGACTAAATAAATGAAATCCGTCGACCCGATAAGTTTAATAAACAATACTGTTCAAATCATAATTCCTTGAAACAGTGTAAAATGGTAGCGCCACTTAACTCAATAAATCTATCGAATGTTAAGATTTTGTACTTCGTAGAACGCTTTTCCACCACCAATGGAGTTTATTCAGAATTTCATGACTAATCTTATACATAGTCGATTCTAACTCAACATCAAAATAAATCTTAAATTAAGGCGGAGTAGGTATCTCTGGACGTCACATAAAACAAGATGGCCAAGTTCTTTGAAACTGTTGGGGCTATTAAACTCCCTAGTTTTCCTTGTAGAAACGATTCTTTGTTTCAAGTCAACTTTGTCGGATTCCAAGATTTCGGAAAAAAAAGACGCATTCTGGATGATTTCTTTGCCATCTTTTCCTGTGATCAAACCTTTTAGAATAAAGTTAACCTGTTACAATACTTGCATCTTTATCTTTATTTACAATCGTAAAACGAGATATGTATAACATCCTTTATGATACGTACCTGTTACTCGTTTGACTTTGATTGATTCGAAAAGCGTTGCATCTCGGAGACAATAACAAAACGCAAGCTTTGGGAAGTGTACAAGAAAAATCCAATAACGTCTCTTCCTGTTTCTATCGCGTATTTACTTGTGCTGCAGCTGTCATAAAAACGGCATCTTTGACGTGTGTATTGATAAGTTGTACGCGTGTGTGTATGCGGTCCAGATGCGGCTCAGGACGGTCCCGCCATGACTCACGCTTCTCCGAAGGGGCCGCGACTATTTTAGACTGTGTCCGCTTACCTTCTAGGAACCGGGTAGTGTGGGACCAACGACCGATCGCAAAGCCAAAGTATTGTTAGATCAGTAACGGGGTTGTTCCTGCCCACCATTAGTTCCTAGTTTCATTCTCGCTAAAGTGGCGAATCCAGGAAGTCGTTACTTAGCTGTAACTTTGTAGTCGTTTTCGTTGGACGGCTTTCGTGCATGCGTTGCGGCGAAGTCATTATGTTTGGCATGCGTTTGATCACCTTTTGACTTGATTAGTTAGAATATGTAATGTGTGTGAGTGACACCGGTGACTGAAGAGTTGTGTGGAAATCGGTTGTCATGGTATGGGCATTTTATGCCGAGGAATGAAGAAGATGTCGTCAGGAAAGTTTTGAGTATGAATGTGGATGGCTATACACGTAGATGAAGACCAAAGAAACGTTGGATGGATTGCTTGAGAGATGGGATGATAATTAGAGCTAGACATAGCTAGAAAAGAAGTGACTACCGAGATGACGACTAATAGGTATGGAAGAAAAAAAAACCCAAATAAATTGGGATAGGGGCAGGAGAATGATTATGTTATTTACGTGAGCAGATAATATCACTGGAGTGGTCCAATCCAATCTTCTTTGTGATCCATGTTTATAAATGATATTCTAGATGTTTGACCAGTTTTCAAGGTCTGCTCCTGCGTCGAATTCCAGCCGAAGGCGTCCATGTGACGATCCTTGCCACTTTTCTGGTTCGTTTCTGAAGATAGTTCGATGTTTGATGTTATTTTATATACAGAAATAATAAATTAACTACTTTATTAATAAGTCCTTTTAGCTCTGTCGGCGTGATCTGAGAATAGTGTTATGGATCGTTAGTGTGTCGCGCAGTATTGACAAGTATCCGCGCAGATGGCTAGACAGATCGCGCCTTTTGTTTATCTTACGCTTCCGCCCCTCGCGTTGACACATCGCGAATATCAACCAACAACAATGCACACACTGAATAACATAATATTGTGCATTGTTATGGTCATCGTCATAAACGTTCACAAACGAGTATGTTTTTCCCACAAATAATTACTGGCAGACATTGTTGTTGTGTTTTGTGTGCTGTGCAAATGATCGCGGTGTGAACATATTGCATTTAGTTCTCAGTACATTTAGGCATGTGTTTTACAAGATTTATCTTCGTAAATTGTATTTAACGAGTGTTCACAACAAACAGGCTTTAAAAAGATCATTCATTCATAATTATTTAAGATGTTTTGAAGGGTGAGCTTTTAAGGCAATTATTGATTGAGGAATATTTCCCAGATAAGATCTGCAAGTCCGAGAAGCAGAAACACTGAATATAATTAGTATTATCATCGAGGATAGAATTCTTTCTTTTCTTGTGGTTAGTGACTAACCTGGTGTCAGAGTTTTATTGCTGCCGATGGGAATCTGACTTAGCTGAAAAGTCGGTGAAGGAAAACATCGTGAGGAAACCAGCATGTTTCAGAGATATTTCTCAACAGCATGTAAAGCTAAGTCAGAGGATTGAATGGAATTACAGTGTAAGATTAATTCGTTGCAACTTATGAAGCTGTAGTGTAACTTCGCATGCAAGAATGACCAAAACAGTAGCTAAAGTGTTACAGAAACATTAGTATAGTCTGGTGATGTTGCAAATTTCGCAAATGTGTTAAGTGAGACGTGCCTCGTGGCTCGGCCCTGCTGAGTCAGAGAGCAGACGTCATGCGGTAAGAACAGTATCGCGGTAAAGTAAATAAGTCGTAATATTTTCATGGGTGCCGCCGCGGCGGGCACCTCGCCCGTTATGCGTTGCTCAAATAAACAAACGTGTTGATTTTTATACAGTATCGGCGTTTCCAGCGGCCGAACATATCCAACCGTGATTCCAGAGAACGATCATACATGTTAGTTATACCTACACACCTCAGACGTTACTCGGAATATGCGTGGCTAACTCAGCTAACGAGAAACCCATTTTTATAAGCTCATCATAGCAGGTACTGATCCTTTTTTGGGTCTGAACCTTGTCAAGTCTTGATTACGATTTATTATCATTATTATTTGTCTGTCTGATCTTTTACCATCAAATTATTAGTGTAACCAACAACACTTGTACATCGTTTTCTTATTGGAGCTACGTTAATTAAAAGGATAATAAACTCGAGAAACCAGAATAAATGGCATTCCGCGCGGGGTCTCATACATACTTATTTTATTTGGCGATAGTTTTTTTTTTACAAATGGTTTTAAAACTTAATTTTGTGAATCTTCTTATTGTGTTCAATAAATGTTGTCTCTAGCTCTGCCTTTCACACATCGTTAACTCACACGGTGCATTATGGTCGAAAAAAATAATTCATTCACCTCTCATAATCCTCAAAATCTAAATTAAGCGAACGCATTTGTCCGGTGTCAACAAAAAGAAGCGCGTCGGGCCACGCATGAATCAGCGCGATACAATTAATCTAATTTAAGGGGAGGTATGGGACGGGCCGCGCGTCGCACAGTCTCGCGTTCCCGCCGCGGCCGGCGCATCGCCCGCGCCCGCACGCTGCACTCCGATGCAACCGCGCGACCGCGCACGCGCACACGCACCTCATGATCTAGTGTAATACCCAGTGAAATGCCGCAAACAGACTGTTCCGTTCAAGTTTCGATAACAGTGCAACCGGGTTACGATAAATTCCAAGTGTTCGTTGACGTTTACATGAGTGAGTAGCCCGTTTTGAACAGTAGTTTGTTTTGTAGTGATGAAATTATGATGCTGCCCATAAAATTATGTAAGCCAAAATAATAAAACAGGTACTTAAAATCGAAAGGAAGCTTTCAGGTAACTACGGTGTATTTAAGCTCAAAAGTTTTATGTGAGCAAAACTATTTCACAATATTGTAAAATTTATATATTGTAAATATTCAGGCCTCGATCTTGTGTTCTCAGTAATCTGTTCATGAAATGTTGAATCTGAAAGAGTATTATTGAAAGCTCTTGAAGATAGAATTTTGACAGTTCAAAATGAGATATAGTCAATTCTTCTGTCATTGTTTCGTCCTCGATACTGATGACGATGAGCGGTAGACAAAATTAAGAAAAAATCTCCACAAGTAACAAAGCTGTTTCTGTAACTATTGTAGTCATCATTTTGTTTAACAATATACTTTTTAATAATGAAATTACTTAGTTTTAAACAAGTATTTAAACACGAACGAAGTTCGTTTCGGCAGGCCGCGAGAGAAAACTTGCGAAGGGAGCACTTTTACATAGATGAGCATCACTTTTCGTAGTAATAACTAGTCACTTAACCAATTATGGTGATTAAAGTAACTAGCTTTCCCAATTATGGTCACCAAGGCGGAAAGACAATTTGAATTCCGCGGACTTTTCTGGCGCTTGCACCTTAACGATATCTAGAGAGGTCCGGTTGCATGGCAACACCGAATCTTCGCATACGTACACATAATTACTAAAATTGCCAGTTTATTGCCCAAAGGTGGTGATTAACAACGTTTAGTATTTTATGGTTATAATAGCGAATTCAATTTCAGCTGCATATTAATATGAACGCCAGTCCTTTTGGTAAGTGTGGTGATATCACGAGTTTTATGGTGAATGTTCCATTATTAATCTTTGCTTTATCCTTTTTGTCATGTGTAGATTAATGAGTATAATATTATGTGCCACGAAATTTTCATTTCCGTCATGTTATATTGAACTTTTGGCATGCCAAAAAGTTATTTTAATCAAAAAAGTTTGTTACACAAAAACTGAACATAATTCAAAAGAGGTGGACATGCTAATTCCTGGCGTAAAATCGATCACATAAAACTTTTTTACAAAAAATAAAACCGACTTCCAAAAAAAACACTACAAAGTGAAAAATAATTTTGATTTCGGAAGTCGGTGTCTTCGGTTTTGTATTTTAATTTTTTGCCACCGACTTCCGAAATCAAAATTATTTTTCACTTTGTAGTGTTTTTTTTGGAAGTCGGTTTTATTTTTTGTAAAAAAGTTTTTATTTTTCACTTTTTAGTTGTGGTACCTACACAACCCCCCCCCCCCCATAATTTTAATACAACTACCTGGTATGTAAATTACAGTATTAGAACATCGTCCACATATATCAAGTAGGATTTTTTTTAGATTTTTGTTGATTTTCAAAAACCGCTTATCCGATTTCGATAAAATTTTTATGGGACCATTTGGGAAGTATACCCTTTCCAACAAAAAAAGAATTTTTCAAATCGGTTGGCAAGCAACGGAGTTATGCGCGAACAAACATAAAAAAAAAAAAAATATACTTACAGTCGAATTGAGAACCTCCTCCTTTTTTAGAAGTCGGTTAAAAACGGAACCTCAAGCCAATGTTGCTATGATAAAAATATTCATTTTATTAACTTGCAATAGCGGTCCTTCGTCGCGAGAAAAAGAAGTATCAAAATTTCTTTTTAATGCTTTCTGGAGCTTAACGCTCATATTGGGCATAAAGACGACAGAATCGTAGACAAATTAATTTCGACTAGTCATATCTTGCGTTCTCGTACTTGTAATGTGGTCCCTGCTCACGCTCAAAAAGTTGCTGAACGCGGTATACTCATCCACTGATCCACATACTCAATGTATACTGTTCCAACTGCCAACTGTTATGGCTGATTGTAGCGACTCTTTCACTAGGAGAAAGCTTTTCTACTAAGCCTTTATGTACCCTTATCACTGACAGACTTATAGTGAAACCCATCTGCAACTTGCATGGTTAGTCTTTGACAAACTATCTTTATCTTGTCTCTACAAATCTCGGAATGGGTTAGAATCCACCTTCTCCTCATCCGTTCCCTTGTTCCTACGTTCTCTGCCTGATCTTGACAATTTTGAGATAGGTCCTTGCTCGTTTCTATAGAATCTGCTGGCTTGTCTGAAGCTGCAACTGCATGCTATCAATTATGTACCTAAGACCGCCAAAAGGCAAATGAAATGTTTATGGTTACGTCAACGGTGCTATTTGTCTTTCGTTTTTTTTGAGGGTGGGAAATCATCCAATGACCCTTCCGCTCTGGGTGGAGCGGAAGGGAGTGTCAGACACTTACTGACTAAAGCCCATCCATGTACCTTCCTTAGCCCTTTATGTTCCGGGGCAGCGGTAACCCGGACAATCCCGCTTATCCGGCAGTGCTATTTCCCTAGTTTTGTCAAATTTTGTTAACAACTATTCTGTCTTATTAAAATCTTAGGGAATTCTGGGAAATAAAAATTTGTATGCTATAATAATGTTCCTTTGTCATGCGGCTAAATGTCAGAATGTGCAAGTATAACCTCTCTTCAAACTGACGTATCATGGTCAGCTTTTAAAAATCCGAATTAATTATTTAAATAAATTCTTTACTCTAAAAACTTGCAATAGATAAATGTGTTGCAGTTATTAGCACTCATCTATCAATACAAAAACAAAGAATTGACTGACACAATAATCACGCGGTAAATTTTCTCCTAACGATCGGCGACAGTGAAATAATCGTCTGTCAAAAGGTAATGCCAAAATCTCTCAGCTAACGGCTATCTAGCAGCGACGAGTGACGCTTTCGGCGCGACGATGAATCACTGCTAATTATTTTATGATTCGCGAGCAGAGCTGCGCGTGCGGCGCCCGAACTAAACAATTAGATGAGCCACTTACCGCATGAGGTTGCTCCCCTCGAAAACTGTTCAGTCCTCTCTATGGTAACACCGGCCTCTGACCGGAGGATCTCGGCCACTGTCCAAAATTACCACTCTAAATTTATTCCCAATGTTAACTCATTTGTTGTAAGAGATCTTTAGGAGACGCTAATAAACAATCCTCTTTGAAGATTCCGAAATAGTGTTGTTTACAACGCTCCACAGCGTAGTGTTAACAAGCAGCCCTTTACCTATGGTAACGGTTCTCTCAGTGTTGTATCTGGTTAGTTCTAAAATAACTCGTAGTTTAAACAAATCTATGATAGAACTTCAGCTCTCAAGACTCGTCGGTTATACCTGACCCAGAACCTGGCCAGCGCAGTTGTTATACAATTTGTACAACGATGTTCAACATTATGTCAGTAAACCTCGTCTACTTTCCTCAACCTACGCCACGTTACGTTTTTAAACTCTGTAGGTATTGGAGCCAAACTGCCTGTTTTCTTTGATCTTGATCTGTTACCAATAGCAATGCTCTGACGTGACCTTCAAGCTGAACGTACTCAAGCCGTACCATATGTGGTCGCAACAATAACTATAATAAACATCGTAAATACGGCAGTGATGAGACATTTTGCAGACGGCGCCTACAGTGATTCAGTCTGGAGCGCGATTGCCTTTATAGATAGTGGTTGGTCGCAGCGGCCGGGCCGTTGGCATCGGCATCGCGACATGACTAACCGCCGCCCGCTCTAGATACAATCAAAATATGTGACAAGTTTATTTCTATTCGGAACAACACATTCTGCTCGATATATCCCGCGCCTCAAAGTTGAACATCTGCTGATTTTTTCTACGACAGAAGTAGGTCGGGGCTCGCATCTGCGTCACGTGCCCTGGCCGCGGCCGCTCACCGTTCGGTTACGTTTACGCGAAATCGTTACGCGGTTATTCTATGCCGTCGCATCGTGAGCTGTTATATGTTTTGATGCAGCTAAATGCTCTGACATGCCCACTGACAGTCTAAACTTACCCAATTACGGCCTTGTCTTCCATTTCATTCTGTAACCTAAAGTCAATTAGTCTACAAGTATTAATTAACCACAAAGTCGTATATTCTTAATGATGTTTTAATACGTTCTGCAGTGTAGTCAGTATACCAGTAGTAAAATGTCATGTTTCTTTATAGTTAGTAGAAAACACCGTTGGCGTATTACCGCATTTATCAAGCATCTTCTACCTATCGTCATAAATCGTACAAAATATGGTCTTGTACGGTGTTAAAAATCTTTATTTCAGAAATATCTGCGTCACCTTTGATCTGACCAGTTTTTAAAATGTATATGTGTACTAGCTTTTACCCGCGACTTCGTCCGCGTGTAGTTCAGTTATATCGCAATATTTATCCCTTATATTCCCCCTTTTAGGTGAATTTTTGGGGCAAAAAGTAGTCTATGTCCTTCCTCGGGATACAATCAAAAAATTTAAACTATAGGTAACATAGAATTCTGTCTGAAACCCGTTGAAAGTGGTAAAAAAGTTGAAAAAATGATATCAGCCAAATTACAGCACCTTAGGTACTAATAATCAAACGACTTTTCCAAAGATCTTACCCGGAACGATCAAACGGAAATTGAAGGACTTTATTTAATTTTATTCAGCTTTGTTTTTATTCTCTTTTTTATTATTAAACAAGATGATTATGAAATGTATTTTTTTTTTCTCTATTTTATATTGTACAACGCCTTGGGAGTTGTCTTGTAATGTTGTGCATGTACTTTTAAAATAAATAAATACTGTTTATTGAAAAAAATCATCGTTTTTAAATATTCAAAGTCATAGTCAAATCATTTATTTCAAACAGGCACAAGAAAGGCACTTTTGAACGTCAAAATGAACGAGAAATAGAATTGATTCTAGTCGCCCTTTCCCAAAGATAGTTTCGTATCGTATCGTAGAAGAATGGGCAAGAAACTCCACCTATTGTTGGAATCATCATTTTTTTTTTTAACATTCTTTTTTAATTTTTTAACATTTTTTCATAACAGTTCTCACACTAATAGTGGCAATGGGTTTCATTTTAACAGTTCAACAACATTCATTGCGCTATTTACGTTGTTGAAAGGACAAATTTTTCGAACATACGAAGCAATGGCTTAGCAATATAGCAATATACTTTAAAATCATTCAGATTGCGGTTGTTAGCGTTACGCAATTAGGGTGCGGTACTGCCTACCGAGTGGAATTCAGAATCATCGAAACTATCGATTTTATACGGTTTTAGCTATAAAAAGATGCGAGACGGTTTTGGTCGTGGGCTCTCGTACTACAATTAACGCTTCAAATGTTCGGGTTCATAAGAAAAATTCTCTCGAAACATACACAACAAATAGGCGAACATCTGCTTACAAAATAGGCTTCAATTTTATCAAGAACAAAATCAGTAACATAACATAAATAATCAGTAAGATATAAGTCGTCGTAAGATGGAATGGAGCGTGTGTTGTGTAGGGGCTGGTCGATCGGCGCGCGCGCACGGGTGCTCCTCAGAAATACTCGGTGACTCAGCGCGCGTTTCACTACGATACCTTTGCCAATAGCTTTTGTATTACTTCCTATTGCTGCTGGTATATTACTCCACTATTGGTTGGAAGATTCCTCCCATCAGGCTTTGATAAATTCGGTCTTACGTCACAGGTGTTTGCTTTAAATATTATTGTTTGTTTGATGGGTAAATCAATAATATTTATTCAGAAAATAATATTTATTTATTTATTTAATACTTTAAGCACAGAAATGTAGCGATGCGGACTTAATGCCAAAAAATTAAACGCACACACACACACACACATTACTGAAAATGTAATGAGAGAAGCACGAATTACTCAAAGAATTACAGTATAGGCAGAATTACATTCAGTGTTCGGATACTGTGAAACTGTCCATCAGGTGAATTAAAAATTAAACAGAATTCTTTCTTCTTTCTTTTTCGTGCGGTTATTGACTAACCTGGTATCAGAGTCTTTTTATGCTGCCCATGGGCCTCTGACTTAGCTTCACATGCTGTTGAGAAATATCTCTCAGGCATGCCAAACAGAATTTACATTCATAAACCCTTCTCCCCATGTGGCTATAGAGTTTGTATTAAACTATCTGACAGAGAAATAAACAAGGCATTAAACTTTTGTTATTATCAATGTTGAGGATAATCTGGCCAAAAAACATGTTTTGAAAAATTTCTTAGCATTCGCCAATGATCGCTGAAATTAAATAATTTCCTGTTTATATCATCAGATGGTTCGCGAACTGATGACTCATATATTTTTAACCCCACAAAGAATTACTTAGAAACTTAAAAATATATTTTGAAGTTAATACAAATTCGATATGGAAAAACAAAAAAACATAATCACCCTATAATGTGCCTACTGCTGGGACACAGACCGCTCTAAGAGAGGAAGTAATACAAAAGGTAAAAGAAAATAAGTGACTGTAAAAAAATTTAGCTAGTTCCTACCTAGTTAATTCGTGATTAATCTGGAAATCAATGATAAATTAAATTAACTGCTTGTAAATATTTACTTTCTGGAGCTCATAATTCAATGTTTTTACTCCATTATTTGGCATCACTTCAAAAACTATCCGGAAAATAAGATTCAACGGTTTAAATGTTTCAATAAGTGTTAGAATAATACATAATTGTCAATAGTATCGTAACACGCAACAAAACAGTTGCTCATCTAATCCACTTCCGAGTGGCTCGGCCAGTAGCCACCCACCCACACCGCGTAGTAAACTGAACCACAACAACATTCCTCAACTATTGCTGCTTTACGTATATTAACACAACCACACTATTCTTTAAACAATCACTATTTCAATAAAGAATTAAATGCTCTTCTATACTCGAACTCTGACATCAATCTACTTCAAACTTTACGTTCACGATCGTGGTCCAGAATAAACGAAGCTTACGTCCGTTTCTATTGATTTTTATGACTTGACTTTAGAAGCAAGTCTTCAGTGGCATCTGTCCTACGGACTGCTGCGTTGTATCCCCGTCGGCGAGTCTTTGATGTGATCTGGATACAATCACCTATATAGCACATTAACGGTGACTGGCCCAGTTCTAGTTTCGCCGTAGAAGTTGGCACGAAATTGTAAACTGCCCTCTTTACTAAAGGCGCTAAATATCCTAATAGTATTGTACTACAAAATGATCTTATCCGCCATCTTCTTCTACTGCGTGGGAATCAATCCTCGTATTCATATTTTTATTATGTTTTTATTCCAAGGACCAAAGACCCTCCTATAGAATTTACATGAAACACTTATTGGAAAAAGATAAATGTACCTCGCTACTTTTAACTCTCTGTGAGTCACAGTTTGTCTGCTCGTCGTTACAGATTCATATGTATTATTGTCCTTTAGGTACTTTAAATTCGTACACAAGGACGCCTAAATTCGCTCGGTGGATATTTCCGTATCGAATGAAAGTGTCTCTGGTGAATCAGACTTTTTTAAATGTACGACGTAATTCCCTGTCAGTTCCCCAACGTGATCCCAACATTAAAAGTTTGGACATTCTGTAAATTTTTGGCACTCGTTGGGTAAAGTAACTGAAGGCATTTCAATTTGGGAGTACCTATAGCGAATATTAAAAAAAACATTTCCTGTTAATGACATATACAAAAAGTTTCCGTGAGTCGATGTAACATTTCAACGTCTAGAAGCGTTAACCGACTTAGTAGACAGACATTTGCCTGCTTGTCATGTGGCCGCTCATAAATCTGCCCGCTAATAGAATAAGTGTCGTTCCGTGGACAGTGTCCGCGAGGTGTCACCTCCTCTGACGCAACCGGAGCAGTCTGCGGCCCGTCCCGACGCCAAATCGAAAACATATTAAAGCCGCCGATCAAAGAGAGCTTTCCCTCGCTCACCGGATTTATGGTATTACCGAAATCTTTTGTAGATCCCGCGGAACGTTAAACATGGATTAAAAGACGTCTAAATAAAATGTGCTGTAAACGGCTTTCGGTAAACTTATTTGACACTAGCCAGAAATTGTGTAAGAGTAAGAACCTAGGTTTTTGAGGGAAATGAGACCAAAAGCTATTGATGTCTACGTCTACGGACGAAGATATGAATAATTTGCAGACTGCGCCCTAAATCTTGATATACAAAAAAAGCCTAATGTGTTGAAGGTTTTAACTGTTTCCAATATCCTTTTCCATTGCTGCCATCACTAAGCTGACCATGGTGTTTTTTTCCGTTTATTCGTTTCAAGATTTCTCTGTAGGTAACTTTTATTCCATCATCATCATTATCATCAGCCCACAGCGGTACGCAGTTGGACATTGCATCTCCAGTTGTAGTCCATTGACTTCCTTGACCATCATCACATTAAAGAGTCATTCACTCTTGTTTCTATCTTTTCGTGAATCGTGTAAGCTACTTCAACCCTCATTTAAGCTCACCACAATGACTTTTTATCTTCAATCTTCACTGTTTTTTCTAAATGGGTATTGCAATTTTTTCCCATAATTGATTGCGAGTTAATAAACTTTGCTATCTCACGTCATCTACGTTCTAAAGGAAGTACAAACAGTCAAAGACCTTTATAACTATTAAATCATTGTTATATTTGTTATGCTAGACTTTTTTGTTCTTGGTTTTTTATTCGGTGACCGCAAACGTTATTCGTACCAAGAGCAAAGCCTTCATACAACCAGATTCATATTGGCTTCTCTTTGGAGCAACCTAACTTCTTAGTGCTCACTTTTACCAAATACATAATGTGGTACATATGTGTGTGTAATGGATAAAACGTTATTAAAGTGTATGAGAACTAAAGCCATTTATTCTTCGGTTTTTTTTAAATTATAATTTGTAGCTGTGCCACTGATACGTACCTTGTTCGGATTTCAACTATTGTAGGCAGAACGTTGCCCTAACTTTCGAAATGTTTATTTTGTTCCAAAAAGTTTTGAATCTATAAGTTAACCGTTTTTCGTATTTAGTAATAGAGCTACCCAGATCGACAACAATGTCCACTTAAATAACTAGCAAAGGATTCATAATAGATATTGAAAACGAGTGTTGAACTATCGCATGTTTCTTCAGCACCTCTCAGCAACTTATACCTATTGATTCTTCATCATCATCATCTTTGACGTTCTACTGGGGGGCATCAGCCTGCTTAACATTTCTCGCGACCAGAGTTAGATCCTATATTTTTATTTAAACTTTTCCCACACAGTAAAGGCACAAAGGCGGATTTAATGCCTTAGGCATTCTCTACCAGTCAACCTTTAGGTGGTGAAGAGATTTAAAAGCAGGTGCTTTAAAGAATAGGAACATACAAAACATTGAGAATTATGAATAAAATAGGTACATAAATAGGTTTGAACTTTATTATATCATTGTATAATAGGTAATATACATATTTACTATAATAGAAAACTATAATTTATATTATATTTTTCTTCATGCTTTAAATTTGTTATTAATAATTTTCATATTGGATTGAAGTGCATCTAACATTCCACCTTATCTAAACGCGAAGCAGCTCCGGATTACAATTTGATATATAAATCTCCATGTAATTGAGGTCAGGAATCGCATAACCCCTCGCCGTTATCTTTAAAGATTGCGCCAGAATAAAATGTACAGTTCCCGGTTTTAATTTTATAGATTCATCGAAGTTTGCACTCGCTGTGGCGTGTATTAGTCATGATCTTTTAGCTAGCGTTCGTTCGCATGGCGATCTGTTAACGAGTTTGCCCCCGATGCCTTTCTACGCCCCCTGCTCGTTAATTATCACTTCTGTAACGCAATTAGCTTCTTATGTACAAGTTTTGTTCATTAGCGTATCGCGGCAGTTAATAGCGTTGGTTAGCATATTAGTTACCTATAGTAATTGGGTCCAAGAATAGTTAGTGTACTTATAATTTTGATGGTAAGTCTTGTAAAGTTTTAGGAGAGATCACAAGTATTTGAATTATTTAGCTCAGCGATCTAGTCTTCTACTCATAATCTTGCATTCTTAAAGTTGTTAAAATGTCAGACTAAAACTCTTAAATATACCGGAAATATTTTAATCCTGGTCTCGTAAAAAGTCACAAAATAAATCGTTCACAAAATAAATGTTTTAAAATCGAGGTTTAGTTGCGGAAACTTAAAAACGTCGCTTTCCACTTCCGCCGTTAAGATTTATGCGTTGGATAATTCTAGGCTCTCTACGTTATACTGTTAGCGTAATGCGCTATTAAGGCACACAGTTGGCACGTCGAACCGGTTACATGATGCTGTAAGTTTAAGTCTGTAAGGGCACCTGCACGCACGTTCCATGACATCCTGCTCGTTTTGAAACTGTAAAGTTGACAATAATCGACGTCTCCAAATGCGGAAAAGAATTGTTCGCTTATTTGTTCTGAAGATTCCTAGTTCTGTAGTTGTTTAACACATCATAAGCTGTTCTGTAACACTTGCAATAGTAACTGCTTAAAATATTTTTATGACATGCGAATGGTGAAGTTGTTGTACAACATGTTTTCTATTGCCCACATAGATCCTGAACAATCTGTTTACTATCATACAACAACAACAACAAATTATTTATTTACTCGACGGTAACTAGGTGGCCCGCGCGCCGCTCGTATGTACCACCTTCGTCAATACGAGCTTCATTTTTGGCGAGTTCTTCCAATAACATGCCTAAGTGATGTGACAGTTTTATAGACGTTTAAAACATGTCACATGTTTATGGTGATATGCATTTACGTCGGACCTGCGTTGCTTTTGCGCACTGCACATTGGCCTGGCGATGCACGGCGCAATCTCACCTCTGAAATAGGACTGCGATGACGCAATCATTGGGCCCTAATTTATCCCTGCGCCAGCCCCGCGAACAGCACCCGCGCCGCACGCGTCATGTGACGCGAGCGCATCGTCGGCGCTGATACGCTACATGTATGTTTACAAGCCAAACGAAGTTTACAATCACCGATAACCTGTAGGTTATGAATCAAAAGGAAACAAGTCGGGGCAAGTGAAGCGGGGTGCGGCTGTATGTCGGTGGTGCGGTGCCGGGTGCAAGAGCAGCGCGTGGGCGCGGGTCGTCGACCGGTGCACAGAGCACGGCGCGCGCCCTGCCAGCGAAAACGGCAGAAAACCTCACGAAGGGCGGCAGCACACGGTGTCCGCATTTAGCTCGGGCTGACGTCGCTGAGTCACCGCTCCGCGAATAGCGTCGGTTTGTTGTTGCATCGCTCGCTCCCGGCTCTCCCGTCGATTATTTCGAGCGGGTGGCGGCGTGCACAGCAGTCCTCGGCGCACTGTGTCCGCGAGAGGTCGCGCCATGCCCCCGCTGCCCGCGCCGCCCGCGCGCCTGCGCCGCCCGCTCGACGCGCGAGACTCGCGAGACGCGTGTGACGCTGCAGGCATCGTCACCACCATCAGGGACACAGTCAGCTGTAGTTGGATATTTTATAGTGAGTGTCGCCCGCGCCGCCTACCCGACCACTACGACGCGGATACCACAGCCGCCCCTCACAGTGGGCCACGTTTTGTGTTAGCGCGCGTCCCGAAAACTCTTTTTTATTCTGACGCTGTTCAGTGTTGTCTACCTTCATAGGCTCGTTCATTTCATTCGTTTGGTGTGAATTTTGTTTAAAGAATATCGTTGCTTACGCTGTCGAAAATCGAGTGCTGTGTGAACTGAAAATATTTCTAGTATTTTCATACGAAACTTGCCTATAAAGTGATACAGTAACGTACGTACAAGTATACAAAATATATGTATATGTAAACCGTCTCTCACTTCCGCATTGAGTATCTATAACACCCAAAATCGGTCTGTATTGTAGACATAAAATAAAAGTCGAAACTCACATAAACAGATGTGCTACAACACACAGTAGCCATCGGTTGTGTTGAAACAAGCGCAACACTATTGTATCGATGATGAATCGCTTATCAACGCCTTGTTAGTACACACTACCGCCATCTATTTGCGGGAAAAGGAATCATAATGTTGAAAGCAAGAAATCTAGGTGAAGCGTCTGACATCAGCAAGTCCGAAGTAAATTTAACTCTTGACGTATTTAACCGTGCCGTGGGACTGCCGCTGATTCCTCCAAACATTCGGATTGTTCTCGCATTGGCAGTCATTGGCTTCTCTATTAGACGATCATTGTTTTAATTGCGTCATTGAATCGCGCGCGGCATCATTATTATTAGTTGGTTATGCGTCTTGTGATACGTAATATTTTGTTGCTACGACTGTTTCGGCGGTGAATTATGTATGTTTAGCGTATGTGCTCTATTTGACGTACTTTTGAGCTTCGGAAGACAGCTTTTTGTTCTTTCTATATTTACTTTGTAGACCTTGTGGTATTGGCCAAGATCTTTCCTACAAGAATAATGTTGCTAAAGCGATTGGTGCAGTAACGATTGCATTTGTAACACTATTTCCAAAGTGCATACCAGATTAAAATCTATCTCCTTCAAAATTGTGCTAAAAAATATGTTTTTGTTTTGATCAGGTAACACCAGCGCGTCGACAGGGGGCGAAGGCGCTGCGCCGCCGCCCTCGGAGCCCGACCCGGCGCTGGACTCCATGCACATGATGCTGGACCCCCACCTCAGGCCTATCTCGCCGGACCTCAACAATGAGGAGTCCAAGCGGATATTTGAAGAGCACAAGCAACTGGCTCAGGAGTACCTCAAGGTAATATTACCATCTGTGATAGCCATTGTTTGAGAAAATCTCATATAGAAAGGTTCAGAATCCAAAAAATTTACTCTGGTTTCCAAATATTGGGAAACAAGAAAGAGTTTTCAGAGATTATCTTTTATCCAATCAGGAGAAAATCAAGAAAGTGATTTGAAGCACATAAAGAAATATTATGAGTGGGCAACACATAACATTCCCTGATGATTCACAAAAATGATGATGTGATACCATGTTCATAATATAACATGGTATCACATCATCATTTTTGACAAAATATGAATAACGCATAAAGCGTGTTCCGTGGACGAAAATTACATAATGCAATATTTTAATCATATAATTCGCATAATTTCAGATACAGACTGAGTTTGCATACCTCAGCAATCACAAAGCAGAGCTGGAAGAGAAAATGGACGACGATGAGCTTCGGCAGAAGAGAGAGATTATACAGCTGGAGAAAGAAAAGGTAGATAATTTAATTTGAGTTACTATTGCTATGAAAAAAATGAAGTCAACTGTCCAAATAAGCTCATTATGATGCTCTTATGGTTTCTGCTACTTAATGAAAATATAATAATGCCTACTATGGGAAAATACAAGATGGGTAAATCAAAAGGTCATTAAAATCCGTTGGATGCGGGCAACCAGGACCGGTCGATATACCGATGCTTGACAGGGTCCAGCCTTAGTCAGTGGACATCTTTCGATCGAGTTTATACTTTCGAGGAATGCCTTAACTCTGGATGCAAACCTTCCAGAACTAAATAGCACTACCCCACCTCATATAACCGCTATTGGTGTAAAAAAAAACTAATTATTAATATTTTTCTTTTCCAGGACTCATTGATCAAGCTATACTGCAGCCTAAAGAAGCAGCTAGCGCGAGCGGAGAACGACAGTTGGCTACATCCAGAGGAGATGCCGAACGAGTGACCGCGGAACGCTGGTGACCGCCGGGACCACTGCGAATTGCTTCATATGTGTCATTGATCTCAACATACCAAATGAGCCTTCAACTTTTCGTTCTCTCCTTATATACAGGTTTAGTTTGTAATGCATGTTTATATAAAATAATGACGCTTGTACGATAAGCACGACTGTTTATGCGACAAGTAACTAGCGCCCTTTCACGTCCAAACAGCGCAGTACGTTCCTGTGAAACAGTGAGCGTGCGCAAGCGCCGCTTTGTGTACAAGCGCAGTTTACAGTCATCTGTAGTTTATAGTTTTGTAACCTTGACATTTTATCAGTTTCGCTGTTATTACAATAACCATTTCTTTCAATCTTCACTAACTTTACCACCGTAAACAACTAATGTCTTGTCGTTGTAAAAAGCACGTTTTAGTGCTTTATATGTGAGTGTTTCCCAAAATATTAAAGTAGTTTGTGTCATACTTTTTATACGGAAGTATAGAATTTTGTTTACATTATTATTTTATCTCATTCGATCATTTATTTTATAGAGTGTGGTATGCATTTGTTTTGATTGTATAAATGTAAGATAGTATTTAGCAGTATTAGATAAGTTAAATTATGTTAAGTTTAATAAATTTTTGTGAAATATTTTATAGTTTTCATTTATGCACATCACTCAGTTGAAATAATTTATGTGATCCACAGCCCTGGATTTACCCTAGGGGCAGTCGGGGCGAGTGCCCAGGGCGGCAAATTTTTTAGGGCGGCAAAATTTTGAAAGTGCAAAAAGTTTTTTTGTCTTATCGATTGCTCAATATAAATTGGTTAATTTTATGAATTAATAATTTTCTGTTTAATTGATAATTCAAGAAATTCAATTCATCTATTATTTGTGAATTACAATTTTGGCACTTTTATTAAAAATTAATAGAGTCTGGCAAATGAAAATAGACACTCGAATTATTTGAATGTTTCAACGACCAATGATCGCAGGTGGGATTCAAGAACATATTATTTTTTGAAAATTTAAACACTCTTGCAACAAAAATGTAGAAAAAGCTCTGGTTTTTTTTTTTAATTATGAGCTTTTCAGAGCAGAAAAGCGTGATCCTTTATTTTTTTTTTCAAATTCGATCGAGTGAAACAAAAGCATTCTGCCTGGATTAATTTGGCTCTCAGGGTATTTGTGGATTCCGGCCCATAGTGCTGCTCGACGAGGTCGGCAAACTCTTCGAAAGAATTATTGCGGGCCTCCTCGTCGGGCACCTTGGAAGGACGGGTCTGGACCTTGCGGACTGCCAGTTTGGCTTCCGCAAGGGGCGCTCGACTGTGGACGCCATTATGCGCGTTAGAGCCCTCACGACGGGAGACGCGGTGTCCCAGGGTAGGGTCGTCGTGGCGGTGTCACTCGACATCGCCAACGCCTTCAACACCCTGCCCTGGAGTTGCATTGGGGAAGCACTCCGGTATCACCGGGTGCCGACCTACCTCCGTCGAATAGTCGGGGCGTACTTGATGGATAGGGCCGTCATCTACCCCGGTCGCGATGGGGAATGGAACCGGCGAGAGATGTCGTGCGGTGTCCCACAGGGATCGGTTCTGGGGCCGCTCCTGTGGGACATCGGTTACGACTGGGTGCTGCGGGCCGACCTCCCTGGCGGCGTCAGCGTAATTTGCTACGCTGACGACACGCTGGTCCTGCGCAGGGGAGGTCGCATCAGGCAGCGGCCGACGCGATGACACGCGGGGTAGCGACAGTCATTGAGAGGATCCGGCAGTTGGGTCTCGAGGTGGCATTGCACAAATCCGAGGCCATGTCCTTTCATGGGCCTCGGAATAGGCCACCATCGGGATCCCAACTTACGGTAGGAGGGGTTCACATGGGCGTCGAGACCACGATAAAATACCTAGGTCTGGTCCTCGACAGCCGATGGAATTTCGTGGAGCACTTCCGACGTTTGGCCCCCAAACTGGAACGGACTGGGGCCGCCTTCAAGCGGCTTTTGCCCAATTTGAGGGGGCCAAACGCCTCCTGCCGGAGGGTTTACGCGGGAGGGCCCCAGTGTGGGCGCGTGCACTGCGGCGGCGAGCCGCCCACTATCTGAACGCGCCCCAAAAGGTGGTAGCCATTCGGCTTATCCGGGGGTACCGCACGATCTCGGGCGAGGCGGCAAGCCTCCTTACCGGACTGCCGCCGTGGGATCCGGAGGCGGGATCCGGGAAACTCCGTTTCCGCAGCAAATTGCGGTGGAGCGGGCGGACCTCCGCCCGCTCTGTCGCAACTCGCAACCTAGTGCAGGGCACGCCACGATAGTGGCTGTAAGGCCCCTCTTTGAGGAGTGGCTAGAGAGGCGTCACGGCGCCCTCACCTACCGCTTGACGCAGGTCCTCACCGGACATGAATGTTTCGGGAGGTTCCTGCACATCATCAGGCGGGAGGAAACGCCCGGGTGTCCCCACTGCGAGGATCGCCCAGAGGACACGGTAAAGCACACGGTGCAAACCTGCCCCGCTTGGGCGGAGCACCGCCGTGTCCTCGTAGAGGCGATCGGCGGCGGCGACCTCTCGCGCCCGGCCCTGGTGCAAGCCATAGTCCGGGGCGAGAGGGAGTGGGAGGCAGTCATCTCCTTCTACGAAAAAGTCATGCTCGCGAAGGAGGTGGCGGGATGGGAGAGAGAAAGGTCCTCCCGTCCCAGCCGCCGCGGGAGACGCCCCGGGCGTCGGGAGCCACGTAACGACTCCCGGCCACCGTAAGCGCGGGCCTGCGGACGGTGAGTAATGGGTGACTCACCATCCGATCAGCACCAGGCCCGTGACGAACGGCGCGTATATGTTCCACGCGCGCCTCAAAGAGATGTCAGCATATGAAGGGGCCCCTCAGGGCCAAGCCTACCGGGTAAGCGGGATTGTCCGAAAGGGTTACCGCTACCCCGGAACATAAAGGGCTACGGAAGGAACATGGATGGGTTTTAGTCAGTAAGTCTGACACTCCCTTCCGCTCCACCCAGAGCGGGAGCAGTCATTGGATGATTTCCAGCCTTAAATAAAAAAAAAATCGATCCAGCGCTTGATTTTCCAAAAAACCACCAAAAGCCCTTTTTTGTTGCACTTTCAAATCAATGTGGCAAAAAGAACATTTTTTTTTTCGAAAAAGCAATGGCTAGTCTTTAAATAAATTCATTTAAGTTCTTAAAACCCTCCTTTAACTTTCTGTGTGATCATTGGTAGCTGTGATATCGATAATCAAAGACAAAAGGTTCCTTTTCCATTTGAAGATCGATATCTCAGCGAGAGGTGGACGTATCAAGGTGTATAAAAAAAAAACAAATAAACAAAGTATCCGAACCTTATAGTGGTTCAGAAAAAAAAATACCACGCCTGAAAAAAATTAAAAAGTGTTTTTTTTTGTTTCTAAGATTATTCAAAAACCGCTGACGCTACAAAATTTTAAGTTATTCAAAATTTGTTAGACACTTGTACAATTTCCTTTACGACCATTTCTCTCGTAGTTAAGGCCTGTTGAAAATTGCCCAAAATTCGGATTTTTTTTCGATCCCTTAATTTTTTCCAGTAGTGTATAAGTTTAAGTAAAATTCCAGTATTGGGGCGGATTTTTTTCCGGTGCCCAGGGGCGGCATTAAGGTTAAATCCGGCCCTGGTGATCCAACTTGTTACTAGTGTTACGAGGCCACTGTCCGGTCCAATTTGAACAGAGAACTGCCTGAAATAGCAGTTCCGTAGAAGTGCTCAGCGCTTCGGTTGTAAATAAATGAAATGCAGATAAACTATTCTGCTGATACCCAAGCCATTATTCATTACAACATAGCTTCCACCTTTTACCGAATATGAGTGCATAAACGGCAAGAGATAACTTTGTCTCTAAACTCTAAGCTCATTTTCTAATACTTACACAACACTCATATAAAATTTACACACGCCTACAAAGAAAAACAGATTCGCTAAGTATTGTCAACTCCTGCGCATTACTGCTATCTTGGTTACGTCAACTATCACTGTGCGGTAGCAATATTGCGCACACGCATAAAATTGGGGGAAAGAGGCGCAATACAATGTACAGAGGCCAGCACATCAAGTTACCACAATCTGTCAAATTTCTTTGATAGTATTTCAACTTTATTGCAAAGACGTAGGGTTCATTTTTAATTGAGAAAATTTGACAGTTAAGGATAGCTTGATGTGCTGGCGTCTGTACAAATCAACTTGCAACCATTTCTGTTACCTTAGTAATTTGCTCCGATTGTCATTTAAACTGGAAGACCGCTCACGCTCACGCAACTAATAATATCATGCGGGAAAGAGGAGGTACAATGTACAGTTGTCAACTTCAACGCATTTATGTTACCCTGGTAGGTACCTACTTTAGAAAATACGCTTTGGAATGGACGTTCCCTGTGACAGCTGTCGACTTTTTTTTTGTAGTGTGGGTAGGATACTGCTCTCACTCACACAGTGTCAATGAGGGAAAGAGAAGTCCCATCAGTGATAACGTCCCGTCGTTGCTGCTACCCTGCTTTCTTATAATATTTTAGCGTAACGTCAAACGAAATCTGATAACCTAGTACTTTTCTCTGTCAGGTATGAATCAACTGAGATTAGTGATGTTTTTTTTTGAGACGAGGTTGGTGAAAAGAAATAAAAATAAAACGTCAGTCCAAATAATTTATTATTTCAATTGTCATAGTCACAATATAGATTTTTTTTTGTTTATTGGAATGGCGAATGAATGTTAAAAACATAGTAATTGAGGATTAATTTGGCACTTCTGGTTAATTATCCATCAATATTTGTTGAGATTCAAACCTTACACAAATAAATGCTTTTACGATGAACACATCTTCATTGTGGTGTATTATATGGACGATTCTTCAAGTAACAACTTATGTACAATATAATTACAATAATCGTCTACATGATTATAATACTGGGCCGTGGCATCGGAACAAGGGGCGGTGCCACACTGCCCACATCGGCGCGACCGTGAAGTTCAAAATGTTAAAACAATATACAAAACGTGTCGGTCTAATAGAAATCCTTGAGAATCTCTATTTACTGCTTATTTTCATCGTATATTTATACAACTATAGACTGTGATGTACTGTATACAATTTAGGTAAATAAATAAACTTGCAAAATTTTCTACTACTATCATAAATTTACAATATTATTTACTTTACATAGTGATATGATCTTATGTTTATTAATTTATGTAATAAATAGTAATAAAAAGCGATATAACTCAAATCACTAACCAATTTAAATACATTCAATTTCACGTACAGAAATAATTCGGCATCGAGAGGAATAATCTCGGCCCTTTTAAGTTCAATCAAATCATTCAATTTCGACTAATGGAAATAACATAACGTTACATAAAAATACGACTTGTTATATTTATAGTCGTCTAATAAAATATATTTTCGTTGTCAGGGCCCGATGTATTATGAATATTATGATAAGCTATATTATTTTAAATTATACAGGAATGAAATCTGCTAAAACTTCCACTTAGCTACCATTTTAAATACTAATATGAGAAAATCATAATAAAGGCAATTCCATCAAGCCTTTTCATTATAATGATATACAAACACTAAAATGTTATTATTTTATTAACTCCTATCAATAACGCCATGATTTGAAACATCATAAAAATAATTAAGGCAACAGTCACTTTAAAAATATAGAGCTATTGTTACATCTACACGACGATATTTAATAGATAATAAGACATAATAAAATCGTGTCATATATTAGGTGTAACAATGAGCGTACGAAACAGTTCCCTTAGCTACACATATAATAATCTCACACTTGAAATAGTATGCAAAACACTCTGCGTTTATCGCAATTAACGATAGTGACAACTCTCGAAACACAACATAACGTCAACTAGAACTAACTGGACATTAATGTATGAAAATATTCTCTCAGGAGGCAATAATGGCCGCAGTGAATCAACAGTTTGTTAAAATACTATATTAAAACGAAGATTTAAACTTACATTATCGGATTGTTGGTGGCAACTCGAAGGCAGTTTGTTAATGGTGTGACACTCATGTGCCTCTAGCTTTACTAACCGATCATGACAAAAAGCCGAAGGTATTTAAACCCTACCTTAGTGGCAAAGATTAGCACCGCGAGCATTAAACCATTCTATACAAATACTAGAAGACCACGAGACAATAAAAAAGCGATCAAATTGTTACATGAAATGTACTTATTAGAATGAAATATACAGTTTTAGAAAATAGTGTATAATGTTAGAACAATTGTAAATGCTATCAGACTGGAAGTGACAGAAATATTCTAAAGACTCTTCAAAAAAAGTATATAACGAACAAGAAAAATGATAGAGACAAAACATTAACTATTTGAATAAAATTCCCTACATTTAACTGGTCATGGAATGGAGCAGTCTGCAGACACCAGAGCTATTGCGCGCGCGCATATTACCAGTTATTTTAGTAAATTTAAGTAACTAAAGTCTACTAATGGCTCGTTCGTGGGCTCAACCACCAGTCATTATAAGGCGAAACAGCGCATTACAATAGAATACACTAGCGCTCGACAAGCAACAAAATAGTGATTCATAACTTTATTATAATAATATATTTTTTTTATAAATATCTCTCGCATTTACATACGTCTATTCAAATAAGAAACAATGTCAAATAAAGCACATTCTAAACACATCCGACGCATTACTAAATTGAGCAACGTTTACAGGGAATACAACAAATTACAGCATTTATCATGTATTGTCAACAGTTCTCAGGACCACGTGTCATACATTAAATCTAGATAGATATAAAACTTCAGATATAGGAATAGGGAATAAAATCTGATATCTAACAAGAGGGGAAGACTGGTATGGTCAATCGTTGTCATCCTGAAAACAAAACAAAGGAAAATTTTAGTTAGGATACTGTTTTTTGTGGTTGAGATAAAAATGGGTTGTAACAGCTTAATCTTTTGAACGCTATTGTCACATATACGTAACAAGCAAGCGCATGCCTTGTACGACAGCGACACAAATACGTGACAATCGCAACAACACTATAACACGAAATAAACAATTAAATCATTACTTTTGTGAGTGTTTATATAGATATCTTAAAAATTTAAGCTCTCGTACGTATTTAATGACATGAAACAAATTAAAAGACACCATGGATATTGGGAAATTCATGATAACAAGAAGAAATAAATTTGTAGCTTGGCGTGGAGGGCACGCGCGTGCGTTAATGCTCTGGCATTCAAAAGCCAAGCAACCTGTTAAGTTAATAATAGCTCAACAGGTTACAGTACAAATTTTGTACAATTTATTGTAATTTGCAATTTAGCTCTTAATAAATATTGTGTTACTACCTAGACATAATATAGTGCATGTCGTGCTCTCCTATTATAAGTAATGAGACGCTTAGACCTAAGTTTGCGATGTACAAATTATAAAGTAACAGTGTACTCATTGTTGAACCGCCTAATCTATACTAATGTTATAAAGCTGAAGAGTTTGTTTGTTTGAGCGCGCTAATCTCTGGAACTACTGGTCCGAATTGAAAAAATATTTTTGTGTTGGATAGTCCATTTATCGAGGAAGGCTATGTAACATCACGCTACGACCAATAGGAGCCAAGTAGCGGCTGAAACCGCGCTCGAGCAGCTAGTTATAAATAAATTACTTAAGTATTTTTATTTTACCGGAAAACATTTCATGAACGCCAAGTAGCAGTAAACTTGGTCATTAGAACAGTTTTATGCCTTTCAGACAACGCATTTTAACAAAAGTAATAGTTAAGTCAATAAAAAAAAACAAATAGTGAAAACTAACTAAACACCTTTCTAAGCATTAAGTTAATAACTTCATATATTTTATAGTATTTTTTCTATCGATAGTTACTTTTTTGTTACCATAACTATGTTATTTATGCACGTTAATATTAATAGCTTAGTAGAAGGAAATAATGAGCTATTAATATTTAAATTCCAATTAGAAGGAAAACCTGCTCATTTATACCTACTGTAGGATTAGTATGTTGTGTGTTTGGTAGGTTAAATATGTGCACTTAAAGTGCCTATTTATCTCATTTATCTTAGGACAATGTAAGAAGTTTTGATTAATTTAAATTTGTCTATGATAATAGTTTGTAATTCTCTACAGCTTGTGAGAATGTCATAAGCTGTAGGAAATTAATAGGACGTTTTATTCTATTGTCATGTAAAATGCAAAACATGGCGAGAAGCTTTATTTATTAATTGTTGAAGAAAACGTTTTTTTTGGCATATGAAAGCCGACCTAAATAATCGATTTTGCGTACATTTTTTTTTATAAATATTGAAAATAATGTAGTTTAGAAAGTTTTTAAGCTGAATTTTATTTTTATGTGCCCTACCATTATTCCCAATTCCTACTTTTTGTTAGCTTTTTTTTATTTCATTCCAGAAACCGGTTCAGCCTGTAAAATGTTTACGGTCTCATTACGACAATAATAGCGTATTTATCTAGTTAAGTTTCTGTTTGCTAACTATATGGTGTGCAATAAAATGTTTACTGCCTGTGTTACTATACTATCTTTATTTTTTTTTTAACTTAGGTGATTTCTGATGATGAGAAATGATTCTTATGTGTTGACATTAAAGTTACTTTTCCAAAATAACAATAAGAACGCGGTTTGAGCGTTGATGACACTTTGCTGAATTTAGTTGTTTTCTTAGGAAAACCAGTATACATAAATACAGTGCATGTTTTACAAACTATGTTACACGACCGTAACAAATTATCGACATAATAATAATATTCATTACTACAACTCTTAAAGTTTCTAGATTTGACCTCAAATGTCATTATTACATGCAGCAATCATTCTGATTCAGCAGAGTAATTTGATCTTAGAGTTGTAGTTTATTAATGTATTTTGGTGGTTTTTTTAATGATTATATATTAGTTAGGATCGTGAATCATATTTTATTCAACAAACAGCCGGATACTGAACAGAAAATAGCTAAAAAAAATTTAAAAAAAATTAATTTCACGGGCTTAATGAACACATTTAACAATTGGGTATTTGAAAGGGAAGTCAATAACGTTACTTTTTATGAATTGTCAAAAGGCGGAATTTGTACGTGATTTGTATGAAATATAACAACGTGACGTCACAGATTTTTAGAATCAATGGAATACTTATTAGCATTAAATGTAATTTTAAAATTAAATCTTCACATGAACTCAAACTCAAAGCATTTATTTCAAATAAACCAATTACAGGCACTTTTGAATTGTCAAGGGGTCGGTCAGTCAGAAAGATGAAGCTAGTTATTTATTAGCATGATATTTAATTTCAGTACAGTGATGGAAGTTTTTAAGACGAGCAGTCTTTTTATCTGTGATTTCATATTTTATTTTTGACCGTGTCAAATAGTCAATTCAGCAAATCAAAAGGAGGATAGGAACGAGCGTCTCACCTGTGAGGGTATTCTACTAGCTAGCCTGGTCGCGCGAGGCCCGGCGCGCCTGCCACTTGAAGTCCACCTGCATGAGCCACTGCTGGCCGCGCGACCGGTTGCACTGTCGCAGCACCGGCTTCCACACGTCGCCCGCGTCCGGCTTGTCCAGGCACATGCCTGTGTTCGTGTGTTTTATTGTACGCGTCTGGAAAATTATATAAAAACGTGGTCAAATTGCTTGTTTTTCTACCTGTCTACAAATACTGCCACGATTTTTGTACTATTCCAAGCTCAGTGCCTTACATGATCATGGCAGTGTATTGGCTAATGCTAACTTCATCAAAGAAACTGAACGCGATCAGCACATCCAAACCGCGCTTAAGACCTGTTAGTGTCTAAATTCTATACAATATAATGACATTGACAGCCTTTAAGCTGGGATAACGTGTCATTGGTGAATTTCGCAGAAATTGTAGACTTACTGAAATTTCTGCTGCAGGATCTCATCAGTTTTACTCTTAGGAGAAATTGCTCACAGGAAGTATGATCAAAACGTAGGGTAGTGACTATGGGTGCTGCTGGTATAGAGCCCCAATCAAACACTATTCTTAGAAATTCCGTATTTTTATTTTCTATAAATTCATTCATTAGTTTGGTAACCGCAGGCGCAACTGCTGCGATTCGAATTGGGCCAAATGTAGGATGTTCTATCAGTTAATATTCTCAGTCAGCAGTCCAAAATCAGAGCTTATCTAGTTAACGAAATGCAATAACATCGAGGATGTACAACATTTGCTGATGGATTGTGTCCGATATAAAGATGAACGTAAATCACTCATGAGCGAGCTAAAACTAAATAGGGTAGCTTAATACAGTCAATTTTATCTCTACCATGTTCCGAAACCACTAAAAATGTTTGAGTTTATGACAGTACCTACTTGTTGAGTGATACACTTTCTTTGTTATTAGTCATCATTCGCCTGCCCTTATCGCAATTTAATTGGGGTCAGTGCAACATGACGTTTTCTTCCATACTTCTCTATTGGTCGTCATGTCGGTAGTCGCTCCCTTTCTAGCCATATCATCTTTCACACAATCCATCCATCGTTTTTTAGGTCTTCCTCTAGTTTGTATAGTCATCCACATTCGTTATCCAAACTTTCCTGACCACATTTTCCTCATTACTCCGCATAACACCATTACAACCGACTTCCATACAACTTTTCAGTGACCGGTGTCACTTTCAGACTTCCTGTTATATACTCATTCCTTATTGTTATATGCAGATATTTAAAAAAAACTGGGCCCCAATCACATGAGAGTTAGAGGATTACAACCTCAACGTTATGTATTACCTTAGTGTCGTACGTCCACTCCTGGTTACCGCGCATCCCGTGGCAGCGGATCAGCTTGATCGGCCCGCGCGGATTCGCCACGTCCAGGCAGTTGTCGTCTGACATTATCTGCTTACGCTTGGTATACGCGAACACCTGGATAAACAATCAAAATAACGTTTATTAACCTAACTGGCTAAATGGGGTATGCCGTCTCTGTCTTTTTACCGCTCTGAGTGGAGCGGAAGAGCGTGTCAGACTCTTACTGACTAAAACCCATCCATGTTCCTTCTTTATCCCTTTATGTGCCAGGGTAGTAACTCTTTCGGACAATCCCGCTGACTTCGGACAATCACGCAATACGCCACGTCTCTGCCTAAGCCTCTGAGAATTACAGTCGTCATGTTATGGTGTTGACAGATGGCCGACGGAGCAGACCAGTCCTCGAGAGAAGACCAGCAAGCGTAGTGTGGGACGCCCCCAGCTAGATGGACTGACGACTTTAAGACTTTCTTTCTTCGTGTGGTTAGTAACTAACCTGGTGTCAGGTTATTATGCTACTCATGGGCCTTTGACTTAGCTTCACATGCTGTTGAGAAATATCTCTCAAGCATGCCGGTTTCCTCACGATGTTTTCCTTCAACGATTTTTAAGCAAGTGATAATTATACAATACGAACATGATTCCGAAAAGTCAGAGGTGCGTGACTGGAGTTCGATCTCGAGACCTAAGAATTGAAGTGGTGAAGGATGGGCGTTTTTGGGACTGTTTTATGTAACTTTGACCTTCAAAAAGTGCTGATTTTCAGCCTAATTTGAATAAATGACTTTTGATTTAGATTTTTTTTTTTTTCGAACTTTAAGACTGGTTGGGACAGACTATACAGGGTGGAATTTTGTAATGCCCCCTGAAGGGAAAGTACCCTTAATACTGTAGCTAGCAAATTTTACTCAAAGGAAACATTCCTTTATTTTTGAACAGAAAGAAAACTGCATTCATAGATTTTCAAAAATTCGCTTGCCACACCCGGGAATCGAACCGACTAAAATCGGTAAAAATGACAGCCTGTACTTTTATTGCATTTATCGTTAGGATCAATTATAAGGATAAAATCTTTCTAAGAAACTTGATAAATTAAATGAAAGGAAAACCATGAAATCCGGACTTATAAATTTAATGAGTCAAGTTAAAGCTCTTTAACTTAACGATCCATCTGTTTACTTATGATATTAATAAATAATTTTATCATTAACGTCATTTATCCATGAAAATGACGAGTTACTATTTAGATAAGACGATTGAAGATTGGTACAAACGGTACAATGAGATGGCCTACGAGATCACCAGATCTCACCTGTTGAGATTTTTTTTTGTGGGAATATGTGAAAAATCAAGAAGCCTACCCCAACATAGATGGGAAAAGGCTAGGCACATCATAGACAAATCAAATTCTCATTAAATTTTATGCGAAAATAAACGAGTTGAGAGTTGAAGTTCAGAATACGATTTATAATATTCACCACAACACGATATTAAAGGTTACTAGAAATGAATTCGTTACAAGAATACATTTGTGTATCCAAGAAAATGGAGCCCATTTCGAGCAACTAATTAGTTAGTTTACAATTTTTTTAAATTAATTTAAGATTTCATGGTTTTCCTATCATTTAATTTATCAAGTTTGTTCGAGAGATGTCGTCCTTATAAGTGATCCTATCGATAGATGCAATAAAAGTACAGGCTGTACTTTTTACAGATTTTACTTAGTTCGATTCCCAGGTGTGGCAAGCGAATTTTTGGAAATCTTTGAATGCAGTTTTCTTTCTATTCAAAAATAAAGGAATGTTTCCTTTGAGTAAAATTTTCTATCTACAGTATTAAGAGTACTTTCCCTCCAGGTGGCATTACAAAATTCCACCCTGTATAGAAATCGGATGTTGTGGCCGTGGGAAAGGCCTTTGTCCAGCAGTAGACGTCGATAGGCTGAGTTGGTTGATTGTGAATTAGATAAACGTTATCGGACTATTGTAAAAACAGCGCTTACACTCTCTGTCGCTAGCACGCATTCTAAATGTATCAAATTCGAGTTAATTGATAATAATTAATGCAATGAAGCAGCCCCAAGCAACTTACCAACGTGTCACTTTCATCCTGTAATGTAACCAAAGCAAACGCATACATAACATTATTGTAACTCTACGGGCGCAAGCTTGCTTCCTTCAATTGTAAGGTCAGTTAAAGCAGAAATGTAATAATGCCGTAACACTTGTTTTAATAACATTTATTTAGTAAAGTGCTCATAATTTAAGGTAGACAGATTATATCGGATCAAGAAGCTGACTACCACCTTATAAGAGCATTATTTTAATAATATTGCATCACAGTGGGAAAGAGACGAAGCTATACGTTCTGTATAGCTCCGTCTCATTCTTACACAGCAGTAATATTAAAAAAAAACACTGCTATTTATGTTCTGAGTACCAAAATCCAGCTATATGAAGAAACTAAATTCAGTGACGATGGTTATTTATATACCATGTCCGACATAATATGCCTTCATAGACCAGCGTGCAGTTAGTAAATCAAATCTCCCTTTACATTTAAAATCTATGTACGAACTAATACTACATATTTATATTATGCGCATGAACAACCGTGAGCAGTGTAACCCTCGTTGTAGAACAACGGCCAACACTGATCATACATACTTGCGTGAGAGACATGTTTCGAGTTTTTTTAAGTTTCTTTGCCTTCCTCGATCTCCTGTACTGATCATAGTAACGAGAGGTGACGTCATTACTTATGTACGAATTAGATAATTAGTGGATTATGTACAATGTTCAGAAACATACCTGGTTTCCGCCCATTCCGTGGCAGTATCCCATGCCGAGCGGTTGTCCCGCCTTCCCGCCAAGAGTATCCAAACAGTTCGACGTTTCAGAGTTGCGAATCTGTAAACATTAATATTTCACGTCAAACAAACATACACTAACACTTGTACAAATATTTGTTAAATTTAAACTATTGATATTTCGAAATAAGTATTCCAAGACTTAATACGTTAATGGATTGGATAATAGCATACGTATACACTGTTAATTTTCCAGATGTATATAGCAATGGAAAAAAAAATACATACACTTACTTTCATAGCTAGTTACATAAGTATAAATGAACAAAACAGACGAATTGAGATTAGCAATAAGACAAGCAATCATTTAATAAACTATTCTAAAAAGAATTAAAGGAGTAGATACATATGGAGAAGCTCATGGCTGAGTAAGTTAAGCTACGCTTGCCGGGGTTGGTCCGTGGATGGGTGACCATCTTTACACATCGAGACTACTCCGTTCCTCGTAAAGCACGTTAAGTCGTTGGTCCCTGTCTTTCTTGGATCTTTGACCGTCGTTACAGGTAGTCAGAAGTCTTACCAAGGGGTATCGTATTACCTAGTTACTGACTGGGTGGTGGAGGTCAGATAAGCAGTCGCTCTATGTAAAATACTGCTGTCAAATATTCATCTGTCTAACCGAATAGACTGGAAGCCGACCCCAACGTAGTTGGAAAAGGCTAGGCAGATTGATTGATATGGAAGTAAGAGTTTTACAAAGAATAAACACACTTGTGACGTCAATGTGGCCACTTTTACCAACATTACCACATTGGACCTCCATGTGTGTTATTTACCTAACTTCTTGATCGGAAGAAAAGACATATAAAAAAATTACTATACTTTCTTCAAACTAAAGTGAAAGTGTCTGAACAAGCCTAATAATAAACGTTACTTTTTAAAAGTAGAAAAAGGAGGAAGTTCTCAATTCGCCGGATTTTTTATTTAAATGTCTTCACCCATTACTCTAAGGTGCCTGAACCGATTTGAAAAATTCGTATTTTGTTCTCATTTCAATTTTTCGAAATCAGTCTAGCGGTTTGAAAAAAAATCAACAATAAATCATTTTTTATCTTCATGATTTTTTTTATACAATAAATGAGATATTTTTTTATGTGGGGACCTCCTACAGTAAAATGATAAAGTTGCACTCACCTCTCCAAGATAGTAGTACTCTAGTGGCATTTGACTCTCCGGGTAGATGTTCTCAAGGTACCACCTGAAGCTCTTGCACTTCAACCGATCTCGCAACGCCTTCCGTTCACTGACGTCACCGACCGGCACGCTCAGGGCGCCTGCTCATCATATCACACATGTAATCATTGTATGAGACAAGAGAAACACTACACAAGGATCTTTTGGCGCGTGGCAAAAATCAGAACTAACGCCGCCATTTTGATTTTACAATACATTTGAACTAAAGTTATTGCCAACAGCGCCACTTGTCAACGTCATATAAGCGCCAAAAGAACCTAGAGGCCAACCACTATCTCTTATAGCACTATTGTTTTAATATTACTTCAGTGTGAGAAAGAGACAACGCTATACGGGGAGTATAGCTCTGTCTCAATCCCAATGTGAAGCAATATCAAAATAAAATTGTTATGAGAGCTGGTGTTTAAATAGGTCCCTGTAGCAGTATACATCTACACGTAGCTATACTTTTTTCTGTTCTTAACTACTTTTTTTTTATAAATAGGAGTGTAATGTAATTAATAGTAACTTTCTTGTATTAAACTTGTATTGAAAACACTGTTTTTCAAGTCTATCAGTTTGATTATCGTTTGAATGTATCTGTTGCTTGCTTGATTTTGAACAAAACAAAGTCTAAGAGAGGTACAATCAAGCACGAATATAGCAATCTTAAAACATTTACTATTACCGTGTCAAATTAAAAATTACGTTATTAAAAATCAATTTAATTTACATGGCAATACTACTGTTAGTTTGAAGCATGATTACGTTATACCCAACAATGACGTACACATGAATATTGATGCGATCAAAATGTTAATGACTGGTTAATTTTGTTAAATACATGCTGGTCAAACATTTGCTTACGTTTTATTAAACAAAAAACGTAAATAAATGTTAACATAGATACAGAGGGTTAATTTTTTACATTAAAATAATTAATACGATTTAGAATTAACACAAAATGGCAAAATTAATATTATTTATGAAACAATCAACCCCGTATATCATAATCTGAGCTAAATACGGACAGACACGCAACATTTAGAAATCATTGACACAAAAAATGCTAGAAAATATGTTTCCCTCGACTTCTTTGTTCTAACTGTTATCGATACATTTATGATGCCTATTGAAATATACGCTTATCGCTTAGCCCACCTGTTCTGAATAAAGTCAGGCAACAGAAATAAACTAAGTGGGGCATTCTACTATGGGTTTATAGCTTGTTCATAAGGTGCTTCGAATAAGAAATTGGCTTTATCTGTTCCATAATCGTTGATTTTGTATTGGTTTGATAAAGCGTTAACATAACAGTTAGGAATTTTCAAATGACTAAAGCCAAAATCAGCCACTAAATGGCGAATTTTGTTTCTAAAATTGTTTTTTAAGCAAAGCTTGGAAATTTGAGTTGAAATGGTACGGCATTTTCTTCCGTATTTCTAGTATATTATCATCTTGAGTTAAATATATTCTATTGTTTTTTTTTTTAATCATCAAAAGACCAAGCTTCCCTCTAAAACAGTACTGCTAAAGACTCAATTGAGAACAGGCGAGCCCGTACCCGGGTTAATATTGTAGTAGAAATGCTTCCAGTCGTCGAGCCAGACCTCTGCGAGGCGCGCGTTGTTATGGTTGACCACACGGCCGGTGCCCCCGGGGAAGGAGTAGGGCGTCGTCTTGCGGAACACGTGGCCCACGTGCGAGCACGGCGCGATCTCCAGCCGCCCGCCGCACATCCACACCTGGCGCGCGCCACCACCCCGGTTATGTACCCAAAGCGAAGTAGCCAGGAGGATTTGCTTTTGTTTTTTTTTATTTTTTATTTATGGCAATACTGAACGTGGTCTTTCAGGCCGAACCACTTTTGAAGTGTGAACGGGCATCTCCTGTGCAAGCTCAATTGTAGTCTTCACCCATCAGCGAGATCGGGGTCAAGAGCAGGCCCATATCCCAATAAGAATAAATTAAAAAAGGGGTTTTAAATTGAATCTGAAGAGATCTAACAGCGGTGAAATTTGAAGTCTTTTGACAATAGCTTCAACTTTTTTTTTATAATCTTTGATGAGTTTTTGAACATATTCTATTAGCCGATGTTAGTTTGCAATTCCCAACAGATCCAGAACTAAATCACTATTTTGGAAAACTTTTGTATGATATATTTTAATCAAATATTGATACTTTTTGTGGTGGTATGAAATACCAACGTTCAGTCATTAAAATCGGTGAACTTGTCAGTCACTTCAAAAGACAACTTTACTCCATGATTTTTTTATTGAATAAACTACTTGAAGTGAACAACATTTTTTTACGTGCTGTTTAGTGGAAGGCCACAGTCGTTATCTGAGTATTAATTTCTTCATAAAACTTAGCAGGAACTAATAATATAATCTAATCTCACTGTATTTAATGACATAAATAATCAAATCAATCGGTAACAATTAGCCGTATTACAGCTGTTCATTTAAATATGGCAACACGTATGGCTTGGTGAATAAAACACTACATTTGAAAATAGAATGTGTTCTCGAAAGTGGTGACTCGCTGTCTTTAATGTAATAAAAACACTTTCTTACGTCCAAAAGTGTAATTAAATTACATTGAAAATTTTATACCTACCTAACCAGTAGCGGAGTACTACTTTAAATCAGTTAAATGTTTACACATACATATGTACATAAAGTTTTTTTTGAGAGGACTTAATTTCCCCGATATCTTCGAATTGGTTTCCTGTCATGATGAAACGTAATTGTTTTACAAATACTACATCATATCGTTCTGTTAAGATTTTAAGTTCCTTGATGAGTCTTTATCGACAGCCGAAAGTTAACCGATTTTTTATTTTTTTAGACTTGCTTCTTAATTTAAAATGGCTTTTCTTCCTGGCTACCTGTCTGATGTTATTTCACATTTCACACCTGCTCGGCTGTCACTATGACGCATCTGTCGCTTAAATACACGTGGTTGCATTGTTATGTACTCAGCTAAACTACCAACCGGCAAGTGTGAAGTGTTTGTACAGTCACAAGCAATGATAAGAATACATTTATTAATGATTTCCTTATTTATCTTCTGTCGACCGATCGAATTATTGCCGGCGCCTGAGCCAATATTCACCATGTATTAAAATGAGATGTTCCTTATATTGTTAGCAAAAAGTTCAGTAAAGAAAATACTGTGTTATAAATTAGTAAGACTAAACTCTTCAATATTTAGTTTAGCTACAAAACTGAAAAAGCCAACAAAATGTACTTAGGCCAGTACATCAAGTTACCACAATCTGTCAAATTTCTTTGATAGTATTTCAACTTTATTGCAAAGACATAAGGTTCATTTTTAATTGAGAAAATTTGACAGTTACGGATAGCTTGATGTGCTGGCGTCTGTACCCGGAATCGTTGCTAAAGTTGCCGAAAAGAGAACAAGACCGAGATTTTGCAATTGTTTTGAATTCACTTACGATAGTGTTTACGTTTGATTTCAATAACAATCGGAACGATTATTCCAACAATAATATAAGCACCGTATAGTTTAGTTTATACGTTGCAATCGTGTCAAATCTAGCGCCCGAGCTCTTGGCCTCCGAATTGGAACAATAAAGACTAGGGCGGATTTCATCAATGAAACTGAACGCGATAAGCACATAAACCCCGCTAAAGGTCACAGCTCATTAGAGCCTCCCGGCACCCACTCCGCACCGCCTCGCCTCCTGCGGCTAGTATTCTTTATATGGATTTGTATAAGTATGCGCTCACTATTTCAATTCCGTGGCGGCACCGGTCGTAAGCCCTCCATCACAGTGATGATGCGAGCAGCGAGTTATCACCACTCGGTGACATCTCGCTGCTCGCATACATGCCTTGCGATTACTCCACTGCAAGTTGCGATGTCCACTGGTTGACCGCGCGATGTTTATTGGTGATAACGCGGCGTCCACCCGTGGACAATCTGACGACAACGAGTGGACGCCGAGCGGCGAGGCGGTGTGGGGTGGGTGCCGGGTGGCTATAATGAGCTGTGACCTAAAGGGCTGTCGGTGTAATTATTTTCTGTGGAATATTGACACTGACATTTCGTGCGCGCAGTTTAGGTGCGCTGATCGCGTTCAGTTTCATTGGTGAAATTGGCACTAAGAATCGCGTTATGAACGTAAATGTAATGTCTCCCGTCTCGCCTCTTACAACTAGTACATACCCACTTCTGGAATTTTAACAACAATCAGGGATTAATGTTAACAACGGAAAAAACAATACACACATAGATTAAGAAACACCAAACAGGAACCGATATGTTAATCGTTCTTCCTCTACAATTATTAATTGAATATCATATTCATAGCTGTTATCGCAATAGTACATAATTCTATTAAGCCATGATAGACGAGTTGCGGCAAATGATACAGAAATAGCTAATAAATGAGATATAGGCTATCAATGTTATTATAACTGACATATTTTTCAGACAGAAAACTGGGAGGGTCAGTCTTCATTGGATACAGGACCATTTTTTAGCTACAATATTTTTAGGTTCATATTAGATATCTCGTGACATATTAATGATTTAGATATCATAATAATATTACGTGAATTAATAACTGAAAGCAAATTCAGTAACCAAGGAATCAGATGTCTATGCATTTTTTTTTATTTGCGCAGCCTGCCAGTCTTAGTATGTTTAAATTCTTCCCAAAGGTTTTAGGCCTGAAACAGCGTTAAGCGGGCGCCCGCGACGGCCCCCGTCGCGGGGACCCGTCGCGGACAACGGATTATTTTATTTACGCTGTGTCCCTAGTTCAATTTTAATGGTGTGCATGTATAGTCGTGTCGATGGAGACCCGATGAGAGATGATGATGGAGTGTCGATGGATGGTGTTGTATATTATTACGTGCGTACGACCCGTATCACCTAGCGTTATTGACTGAACTAGCCCGCGCGTGCTACCGCTGTCGGGCACGGCGCGCGCGTCGGTCATCCGTCGCGGGGAAGCGGCCCACCGGACCGCGCACTAGCCCGCGACGGGCGCACGCGCGGCTTCCCGCTCCGGGTCACTTTTGTATAGAACCGCGCGGGCGCCCGCTTAACGCAGTTTCAGGCCTTATTCAATACTGTCACATAATACAGCCTATAATGTTGCCACTGCTGGGACACAGGCTTCCTCTCTAAGAGAGAGAGTGGGCCGTAATCCGCCACGCGGGCCCAGAGCGGGCTGGTGGATGTCACATGTCTTCGAATTTTTTGTTCTAAGGCCTTTTCCTCACGATGTTTTCATTCACCGTTTTGAGAGCAGTGGTGATTAAATTAAATACTTACACAAAGTAAAGTGCTTGCTTGGCCATTGGGACACCATTGCTCTATGAATAGTGAGTTAGTACAGGGTGTTAGGTTAAACGCGGCACATACTTTCAGAGGGTGCTATACTCATGAAAATGAACAACTTTGACTATGGAACTATACCTGAAATCATGAAAAAAAATCAGCTGTTCAGTACATTCATGTTCACATAATTCGTCAAAATGTATAGAACAACTGATTTTTTTTTAATATTTCAGAGTTAGTCCCATGGACAAAGTTACACACTGTATAAAGAGCGTTCACTAAATAAATAGTAATCTGACCTTCGGCACTATCTCATTTAATCAATTAATCGATTAGAACTTATTCATTATTTTTTATATCATTTACCACAACTCATAGTCTAAAAAGGATTGCTGTGGTTAATTCTAATATTGCTCGGAGACAAATATTAATACTCATAACTCATTGCTTCTGCATCAGGAAGAAGCAGAAAATAATATTTAAAAAAAAACTTTTAAAAGAAAATATAGAAAACAGCGAACAGAAACTAAAAAAAAGGTGTGTTGCAAGATGAAATAATGACAAAAACATTTTTTTTTTGCACAAAAACTCGTGATGAATGGACACTGTATTATTAATTAAAATATTTAATCCTGCAGCACAAATTAGAATTTAAAAAAATAACAGAAACAGATAACAAAGAGCGGGAAAACACATAGACTGTAAAATAGCGATGAAGCAAAATGTATGAAAAATAAAATGACATGCCGAGACACATGAATGCAGCCGCAATGGGGTTAATGTCAAGCTTTACTGGATTATCCAAATGTTAATGATGTAATGTATCAAAACTTTACGTTGTTAGTGTTATATCCCAAGCCACAACAAAACTTTTGTATTTTGTACCTTCACTTCTATCATTTTGCTATTCAATTTTGCACCTTATTTTATACGAGATATAGTAAGAGATCGCATGCTGCGATATCCTTGCCTTACCCCCATGTACTTAGAAACGCAAGGAAAACGCAGTATGGTAATACTATTATACTTGAATCTAAAAAGTTACAAGCACTCTAAACTACTCATAAACCCAATATACATTAATAATGTAAACAACCCTATGTTTAGTTTTGTTTAGTAGATCTTTGAGTAGTCCGGAGTACGGAAATAAAGCACTAGGGCTGGTTCAGACGGCAATTGTTTTCCTGTAATCCATTTAAAGATTAATAAGGAAATAAGAACCTTAACGATAATGAAATAAATACCATAATGCGTTAACCTTATTTCATGTAACCGATGTGAACAGCATGTGATGCTAAGTCAGAGGCCCATGGGCAGCATTAAAACTCTGACACCAGGTTAGTCACTAACCACACGAAGATGTAACCGATGTGCGACTACAATAGCTTCAATATCACTAAACGATATCTGCAACTATTCAATTGCGGAGAGTATCCGTCTAAACGCTCCTCAATAGCAAAATGTTAGCAGTGTCGGTACATTCCAGACTCGAACCTGGGTTCATGGCGTAATAGAACTCTCCCCATTCGTCCATCCAGACTTCAGCGACGCGGGCCGCGTTGTGCAGCACGACGTTTTGCACGCCTCCGGGGAAGGAATAGGGCGACTTGTCACGGAACACGTGGCCCACGTGGGAACATGGCACGATCTCCAACCGCCCTCCGCACTGCCACACCTTTACCCCACATATGGATTTGTAGCGAGACGATACTCAATTACGTCTCCCACAGCTAGTCGGTAGCACTAAATTATTTTGCTGGCTGGCCTACAATTTATTACCACACAATTAAAGTTGAATGAACTGTACATGACCTGGTCTCCTTTAATATGAGCATTTGGTTTTGTGTGCTCTTCATTAGGTATGTGGATATTTGGACTATTTATTCTGTGTAGTTGAACTATCATAGGTCAACTAAGGCCTCCTTTAAGATTAGAAAACATGTAATTCATAAACTTACCACTATTTTCCAAGAAAGAACAAAGTATAAGATCTAAAATTTACGTTTTAAATTATTAATTCGACCTAAAACAGTGGACTGGTAACACTCAAACACTACCGTGTAGCGAGACATAGCCAATTCGCAGCTAACTAAACTAAGCAAAATCTACCTTCTATTTTTTTCTGATTCTCCTATCACTTTAATATGAAAATTTACCCTGAAGCTCATCTCGAGGTTCTCTCCACCCCAGATGTCCATTCCCTGGTCGTAGGATCCGATCTGGTAGAAATAGTCCTTGTCTATGGCGAACAGTCCCCCCGCCATGGTGGGCGTGCGGAGCGGCGCAGTGCGATCTCCCCCACGTCGCGCCATCTCACGTTCCGGCACTCGATACCTACGATTAAATAAAACAGGGTCTATTTTTATAACCACTCATTAAGCTTTGACAAGTTCTTTACCTTATCTGACAGATAAACAGAATTTTCAACCATAGACAGAGTACAGCAATAGACAAGTCACTAACTAAATAATAATATAAACAGAAACCATTGCAAAGGACACACTTATTACATTTATTTTCTCTATTTTTATAGTTTAACTTTGTGTCTTGTTGGCTAAGAACCAGACAAAAATGGCTGCCACATACGGTACGATTTCTTTGGAAAGTATAACCCGACTACATTGTATAGTACAAGTTTACAAAGTGGCTGTCAAAGAGTATCGCTATCTCATAAGGTACATGTCAGCTAATCTATACAGTACTAAGTTTTCAACATATAAAAACCACATTTCATCTGTCAAGTTGTTACCTAACCGGCAAGTGACTTAACTAGCCGTAATTAAAACTATTAACTCATGTCTCAAATCGATAACGAGAAAAGTCCAAGTAATATTTAGTTCCGCGATCAGTTTTGCTCATTTTGATAATGAAATACCTACACACTTTGTTGTTTTAAACGTAATTAATCTCTGTTAATTTTAGGTATTTATTTTGACGAAATGATGCTGAATTGTTTTATTATTGTAGCCTCCAGCCTTTGCTCTCTGGATCAAAGCACAATAACAAAATATATTGTTTTTATATAGTATATAATAGAGGAAAGAAATATGTACAATGGATGGAACTTCTTATAATAAATTAACTAACAAAATATATAAACGAACCTAATTAATACAAACAGCAATATGGTCTCGAAAAATTCCTCCGCATCACTGTCGACCTCTTCTCTTCTTCTGAAGAAGAAGACTGTCGACCGATAATGTACTCACCCAAGAGATTGGCAGCATTGCCACGTTGTATGACAATGCTTAACCTCTGACCGTGGTAAAATACCAGCAAAATTGAAATAAAAGAGGAAAAATATTTAGTAAAACTATTTACCTGTACCCCAATATCATTTTACATCAGCTATCTTTAAGGAATAGTACATAATTATGCCATTTTAATTGGCACAAGTTCCACAGGAAAAACAAAAACATTTACAGATAAGATTAAATTATTGATTCACAAATGTCTCGCACTTAGCGACAATGTTTTATGGATAATTATACGATTCGTTTTGGTAATAACTATACTTTTGTTTGATGTTTTGTACATTGTAGTGTAGTCTTTTATCGATAGTCGCTAACACTCAGGTCCTGTAAGGCTGTTGAAACTCAAGAATAGCTGCTAGTCCAGTTGACTGCTGTTATCCCGATAACAATAGGTATGATGACTAAAATATTTTTATTTGTCCGTCAGCTAGATTATTAACCCATTAGATATCATGATTAGGGGTTCATATGACATTTGAGGGGTTAAAAAATATTGGACACGTATTTTTTCTTTTTTTACGAAGGTAATCAAAAGATTACGTCGATATATTGTGTTAAAATGTGGCACGACGTCACTCCTATGTAGATTTTATTCTGAGTTGTGACGTAACGCGCCCAAACTCCCCAACTTTAATACGTTTTATCAAAGTAATTTTTCATAAATATGATTTAAAAGCAAAAAATACGTGTCTAACATTTTTTTAATTATCTGACTGACGAACAAATTTTTTTTTTTTACACTGTCATCATCCGTAACTCTTTAAAAGCGAACTATCCAATATGTCCGTTTATAAGAACGATGCTTGATGCTCAATGCCCAACCCATCTGTTTTCTAGCCAACATACAAGTGTAATCAACACACTGGGCTCGCGTGGTGGGTTACGTACCCACTCCCGCTCACCGAGGCCTCCATCTCAACAGTTGGAATATGATAGGCTGATTATGTTTAAGCGGAATTGTCCGAAAGGGTTACCGCTACCCCGGAACTTAAAGGGCTAAGGAAGGAACATGGATGGGATTTAGTCAGTAAAAGTTTGACGTTCCGTTCCGCTCGACCCAGAATGGGAGGAGTCATTTAATGATTTCACACCCTCAAAAAAAAAAAGGCTGATTATGATGAACTTGGTTTTATCAACGTTTTCGTCATCTCAGTTCATGCAAACGTGCGTTGTGACGTCAGCATCGTTACCAACAAAGCAGACTTAGCGAACCCATTCGCCTATTTTCTATGCAATACCATGCAGCAGACGGCACGCCCCGCATTTGTAATTACGCGGCTCTAGTCCCTACTAAATTTTAATATCCATTACATCTGCCAGACGCCACTTGAACTTAATTATGTTAAGAGTCGGATGCAACTAAAATATTTCGGTCGTTTGTTCGAACGTAATTTATTATGTGTCTGTAACTAGTAATATAAACCCACTTTTTTTGTTCATTCTTGTTTGGCTAATATCATATTAAACTGTTTTAAAGTAATAAATATATGGACTAATTAAGGTCGAATTTTAAAATATCCAGTCGCACATTTAAATTAATTACCATGAACTAAACAAACAAAACGGAATAATCTTTTAATAAACAAAAAATATTTTTCGTAGCAACCCTAATCATCGCGTCCAATATCGAGAGCGCGAACTTAACATATTATTATTATTAACTATCCAAGCGTAGATCTACCTATCAATTAATTACGCTGAGCTAACGTGGAAGCGCTAGCAAGGCCCGCAAAAATTCTCATTTTCTTACATTTTTTGCAATTTGCAGGTCAGTACCTACCAAGTTAGTTGTTGATCAAAATACGATTCGCGGCAGCAGTAAGTACGTATTTACGGAAAATTAAAGCAAATTGTAAAGCACGTAAGAAAATTTTAATATCGAGGGCTACCTTTGTAACATTCACCTTAAACATAGAAAACGGGATAATCTTTTGATTAACACCCAATTATTTAATCTAGCAACCCTATCACACCCGATATCCACACCGTGAACTTATTAATAAGCGCAGTAATAAAGGTGTTCTCTACCGCGAACGTCGGAAACAAAACAATGGGACGGGGTGTTATGTAATCACAATAATCTGTATTAACAATAGCACCGACGTTTGCGAGTTGTGCCGCATTGCGCACGCGCCTAACTCACTTCCAATTAGTTGACATTAAACAGGTGATTTCGTTTCATTTAACTGGAACACATGTCGTTATCACCGTGAAAATCGACCGTGTAAGAGGTTTATAGTGGAAATGAGAGGCATTTTTTAGATAACATGACTATATTATTTCATGAAAGCTTGTAATTTTTTTAAGATTCATGCCCAATGTTTCAGGATCGAATTTTCGTATGAAATCCTCGAATTTTTGCGATTGCGATAAGTTTTCGTCAATACAAATGTCATCATCATCATCTGCCCAACTATGATGGGATCGGCTTCCAGTCTAACCGGATGCAGCTGAATACTGCTTGGTGGTCTGATACCTGGGTAATACGATACCCCTGGCCCTTCGTAAGACTGGCTGTCAGACTTTCGGGCTCCTGACTACCCATAACAACTGTCAAAGATCCACGAATGACAGCCGGGACTAACGGCTTAACGTGCCTTCCGAGGCACGGAGTCTCGGTACGTAAAGATGGTCACCCATCCACAGTCAACCCCGGCAAGCATAGCTTAACCTGATGGATCTGTCTGTACGGCTGTTGTTATTAACCACGAGCTCCTCATATTAATAACATTAATAGTAAGATTTCCTCAATACAAATGTAAAAAAAATATTGTTTACTTACCACCTAAAGTTGAGCTTCCAGTTGAATCCACCCCACGTCATATCCGAGGCCTGTATGTACTCGAAGGTGGTGTCGGAAATTACGTCAATGATGGGGCACACCACCGTCGTCCGGTCCTCCACGATCCGCGCCAGTAGCGGCTCGAGCCAACCCTCTACAAAATGTGAACAAAATTTCAGTCAAAAATCTATTAAACACAACTACTACAACGTATCGTTGACCTCATAATTGTTATCAACTTATCTCTTTGCCTTAAGGGTCAATCACTTGCATTTCATCAAACGACAAGGTTAGGTTAGGTTAGTAGGTTAGTTTCAAGTTTTCAAGAACTGTTACAAAAAGTGGTAAAGCAATAACGAGCTCATCTAGACACAATTTAGGAATCTCGTGCAGTACGCTGACATCACCAGCAGCAATCTTAAAGAAAGTTTAGCCGCAACTGGTCGGTCGACCGGTCGTGCGGCCGAACTTTCTTCTTGGTTAGAGCTTCTACGGCTAGACTCGATGCAGCCTATCCCTTGCTACCTTCCCCCAGCGGCACCCCAGCCGAGCTCCGTACCCTATGAAGGGTGCCCTTAGCACTGAGTCGCTTTTTTTTTTTGAGGGTGGGAAATCATCCGAGGACTTCTCCCGCTCTGGGTGGAGCGGAAGGGAGTGTCAGACTCTTACTGACTAAAACCCATCCATGTTCCTTCTTTAGCCCTTTATGTTCTGGGGTAGCGGTAACCCTTTCGGTCAATCCCGCTAAAGCGTGCAGTCGCTTAGTTTACAAATTGTTGCACGTTTATAAGCCATCTACAGGATATCCCGGCTAAGAGTCAATTTCACCAATGAAGCCGAACGCGGTCAACACTTTTAGAAAGCGTTCAAGAGCTATCAGTGTCAATATTCCATTAAAAAAAAACTTGAGAGGTGTCAAGGGACACCCGGATGGAACGAAGTTCCTTTCGATTAATTAGTGAAGGAACTACACTCAACAAAAATAATCGTCGCGACACCACACTGTTCAATGCGAAATAGAAATGAAAATATCTGGCTTGCTTTCTATAAGAGAGAGAGAGACAGACAGAGAAATATGCGACGCCGCACAGCTTACAAAAAAGTGTCGTGACAACTTTTCGTAAGAATTTTTTCCGTCTAGCCCCCTTTCACAACGCGCGATAAGGAACTTCGTTCCAAAAATAATAACACTGACAGCTTTTCAACGAGGTTTATTCATCAATATTTCACACAAGATTTCGTTCTGTATTGATGAAATCTTCCATAACTAGTCGGCTCCCTCCTAAGTAGACCTGCGTACCTATTGACCTTTCGAAATACGACTCATATTGCGGCCGGTCGATTGGTCGTGTAGTCGTGTCTGCATAGGGCTCAAGCAGCGCGACCAAAGAGGTTATATTCTCTATGAGCGCGACGCACCTCAACCTCCTTCTTATTTACTCTCTCTACTTTGTGTCAAAGTTGTTGTAGCTTCATGAGTCATGTTACAATATGCGGTATACAATAAAGCATAGGTACCTACCTATTATTATTCTCTCTATGAATCTATTGTCTATATTGATCTATTGTTTGCAGCAAAGTTTACTAAATTCTATCGCTATGATGTTTTGTTGTGAAAATCCGTGACCAACTTTGTTGATATTTTTCAACCTGACAGGTTACCTTATCATCAGGATAAGGTAACTCACGTTACCGTAGATATAGGGTAGTGCTACACACATGTTATATCATAGAGCCGTTACATGTTCTATTCGAGTAATTATTTATCTTAACTTCTTCCATTTTATGCCGTTAGCAGTCCCGTATTTACCATAAAGGCACACAGGGCCCGTGCCCAAGGCCCTATCGGCCATCGTCAAGGGGGTCCCGAAACGCCTAAGTAATTTGTAAATACTCACGCGTAGGCAAGTAGCGCGCCTAAGGCTACACTCCAAACAAAAAAAACCGGCCAAGTGCGAGTCAGACTCGCGCACCGAGGGTTCCGTACAAACCTGTAGGTATATAAGTAAAAGTTATGGTATTTTTATTGCTAAATGAAATCCATAACATAACAATGTGGAAAGCTGACGGTACCTTGTCAATACATATATGAAAACATTATGTAGTTGACGACTTTATTCTCGTGTCGCGGTGTTTGTTTCCAAACTCCTCCGAAATGGCTGAACCAATTTGCATGAAATTTTGTGTGCATATCGGGTAGGTCTGAGAATCGGCCAAAATCTATTTTTTTATTTTTTTTTGTTAATCGCATAACAACGTTTGCTGGGTCAGCAAGTCTAATATATAAAATTCTCGTGTTGCGGTGTTTGTTTCCAAACTCCTCCGAAACGGCTGAACCGATTTGCATGAAATTTTGTGTGCATATCGGGTAGGTCTGAGAATCGGCCAACATCTGTTTTTTTTTTTTAATCGCTGAACAACGTTTGCTGGGTCAGCTAGTAAGTTTATGATTATTAAAAAAAATATACTATGTGATGTAACTAAAAATTTAAGATTTTCGGAATTTTTCCTATATGTGTACTTTATAACGTTGCTTCATGCCAAATTTCAAGATTCCAGGTCGTCTGGAAGTATCCTTTAGGTTTTGATTCCCTTGCGAGTAGTTGCGAGTTTCAAAATATGCGGCTTTAATTGCTGTATCTTTTGATTGCGTTGACGTAGAAGTTTGATTTTGTTACAGCTTAAAGATATTATAGACTTGAGTATTTGTTAAGAATTTCAATATAATACCACTACGCGTTCATGAGTAAAGGGGTAATAAGTTTAAAATTATTAAAAATATTTTTATTATATGATGTAATTAAAAATTTATGCTTTTCGCAATTTTTCCTTTATCTGTGTTATAAGACGTTGCTTCGTACCAAATTTCAAGATTCTGAGTTCACGGGAAGTACCCTGTAGGTTTTGATTCCCTTGCGAGTGTCGAAAATTTGCGGCATAAACGAGAGTATCTTTTGATCGCGTTGACTTAGAAGTTTGATTTTTTCACAGCTCCAAGAGACCATAGACTTGAGTATTTGATATGAATTTCAGCTTGATACCTCCACGCGTTCCTGAGAAAAAAGGTCTTGACAGACAGACAGACAGACAGACAGACAGACGGACAACAAAGTGATCCTATAAGGGTTCCGTTTTTACCTTTTGAGGTACGGAACCCTAAAAACATTTTTGCCAATAACTTTTTTTACTTTTCAACCTTATGCCAACCTTATTTATGCCCAAGGGCCCCGGGATAGCCTAAGACGACGTTGGACGTTACATTTTACAAACTTAGATTACTATTTAAGTTCGTAAAGTAGGTCTAAGACAATGTCATATTACTAAACAAAACCATTTCGTGCACTTACAAAAATATTTAACAGTTACGAATAGAAAAATATTATTTTATTATTACGACTACGGAAAATGAAAAAACCTATTCAGAAAAGTCATAAGATAGCCTATAAAATAATAATCATCGCATAAAACCTATAAAGAATGTTCATCTCCGCAACCAGGAACGGCCGTACGCCTATAGGCAGCTAATGACTCGGATAAAAATATGGGATACCAATAACGGAGTTGCGTCATGCACGCTTGAATTTTGAATCAACATAGTATCTAATCTAGCTCGGAGCGAACAATGCATATAATTCATCGGTGTATTGATATACCGTTTTGCAGTAATAAATTGCGATAATGCATTCCACTTCAATTGTGGAATGCAAATCTTAAACTGACTTAAGACTTCTCTTGAATGAAAAGAATTATCAAAATCAAAAGTCATTTATTCAAATTAGGCTGAAAATTAGCACTTTTTGAAGGTCAAAGATACTAAACCAGTCCCCCAAACGCCCACCCTTCACCACTTCCTAGTGCTTTAGCTGGGAAGATGAAGTGGCGCATCAAACTCCCCAGCAGCACAGCTGTCTGTTTAGTTGGATGAACTTGACTCTACACATTTATCGTATGAGAAGTAATTAACTGTAAATTAAATGTACGCTGTACAAAGTAATTCAATCATCAATCTTTATGAAACCCACGCATGGTATATTTTTGATTAATATAAAATAAAATGCAAATGCCGATATCTAAGGACCAGAGAGTAATGGTCCTTATGACCAGAAATAAACGGATCGATCAGCTGTTTATTTCCGTGCACTCGTGGGCAGTCGTAGGAGGTCGGTAGAGGTTAACCGGTGACTTACTTTACACTTGGTACTTAACCTGTTTATTCTTGGACACGGGAAGTAAAAGGCTCAAAGCAATGCATTATTGCGAGAAACTTATTGTGCAATGCCAATATACTGTGACCCAACGGTGAACCGATATAATATTTAAAGATCTACAGCAAACTCTGACTTAAAAATTAAAAAAAGGAGTGAAGAAATAAAGAGGTTTTACATCATTATGGCAATTTCAGCTTATAAGAGTTTCAATTTATTGTTATCAAATCGATTTAGTTCAAACGACATGCATCTGTTTGGCTTGTACAATCCGCAATCTTTTTGCAAAACGTGGTTATTGTCAATGTAAAATAGTTCTCACGTGACAACGTGCGGCCTTGGGGATCCCCAAGGCCGTAGCGGTCACAAGCTTGTTAGCAATGAAAACTCTTTTTTCCTTCATCAATTAATAAAAAAATGAATCATTACCTGTACATTCGCAATGGGCATCGAGGAACGTGATGACATCACCCTTCACATGTTTGGCGCCCAATAGACGCGCTCGGATGAGACCAGACCTGTTCTCAGTGCGGAACAAATGCGTCGGTACCGGCAGCGTCTTTAGATAGTCTTCTAGCTTCTTGCCGAGATGTTCTGGTAAACGAAAACACACCGTAAGAAAGAAATAAAGAAAAAACCGGCCAAGTGCGAGTCAGACTCGCGCACCGAGGGTTCCGTACAAACCTGTAGGTATATAAGTAATTTGCATGAAATTTTGTGTGCATATCGGGTAGGTCTGAGAATCGGCCAAAATCTATTTTTTTATTTTTTTTTGTTAATCGCATAACAACGTTTGCTGGGTCAGCAAGTCTAATATATAAAATTCTCGTGTTGCGGTGTTTGTTTCCAAACTCCTCCGAAACGGCTGAACCGATTTGCATGAAATTTTGTGTGCATATCGGGTAGGTCTGAGAATCGGCCAACATCTGTTTTTTTTTTTTAATCGCTGAACAACGTTTGCTGGGTCAGCTAGTAAGTTTATGATTATTAAAAAAAATATACTATGTGATGTAACTAAAAATTTAAGATTTTCGGAATTTTTCCTATATGTGTACTTTATAACGTTGCTTCATGCCAAATTTCAAGATTCCAGGTCGTCTGGAAGTATCCTTTAGGTTTTGATTCCCTTGCGAGTAGTTGCGAGTTTCAAAATATGCGGCTTTAATTGCTGTATCTTTTGATTGCGTTGACGTAGAAGTTTGATTTTGTTACAGCTTAAAGATATTATAGACTTGAGTATTTGTTAAGAATTTCAATATAATACCACTACGCGTTCATGAGTAAAGGGGTAATAAGTTTAAAATTATTAAAAATATTTTTATTATATGATGTAACTAAAAATTTATACTTTTCGCAATTTTTCCTTTATCTGTGTTATAAGACGTTGCTTCGTACCAAATTTCAAGATTCTGAGTTCACGGGAAGTACCCTGTAGGTTTTGATTCCCTTGCGAGTGTCGAAAATTTGCGGCATAAACGGGAGTATCTTTTGATCGCGTTGACTTAGAAGTTTGATTTTTTCACAGCTCCAAGAGACCATAGACTTGAGTATTTGATATGAATATCAGCTTGATACCTCCACGCGTTCCTGAGAAAAAAGGTCTTGACAGACAGACAGACAGACAGACAGACAGACGGACAACAAAGTGATCCTATAAGGGTTCCGTTTTTACCTTTTGAGGTACGGAACCCTAAAAAACATTGATTTGGACAGTGCTACACAAAATACAAATAACTAAAACAATTTTTTTTTTTTATAATAACTGAGTGTGCCTCGCGGCCGCGCCAAAACGGTTAGTTTCAGCATTAAATGCCGGCAGTTGCTAGAAAAATACTGATGAATGTTTTGATGAATGGATTATTCGTTGGCGCAAGTGTATCGTTTCTAAAGGAGCATACTTTGAAGGTGATAAAATAAATTTGGATGAATAACAGACATTTTGTGTATTATTGATCTTTTCCCGGTACTTTCTTGACAGAGTAGTACATCACTTAGCTAATAAGGTAAACTTAGAACCCGTTGTATAATACCAAATAAAAATACTAAAGAAAAAGTAAACTAAACAGAAGAACAAGGACTCTGATTATGTCAGAGGGACACTGAGCAAGGGCAGGAGTGGGTTTTAGCCGGTAAGAGTCCGGCACTGCCCAGACTAACTCACAAGTGGGCTAGTCTGGGCCTCCATGTGGATTTCCCACTCCCGCCAACACAAAAAAAAACAAAAAAGCTAAGAACCCTATAGCTGTTGAAATAAAGTTGATTTTTCAGTAACGAAATACGTAAATTTAAAAAAACATCGAGTGTGTCCCATTAAAATCGGGGGACACTGCGGCAGATCAAGGCGGATATGAACTGATGAACTTGACCCTACCAAAGGACTAGTTGGATTAGCAAACAACACAATTGAGTGGTAAAATGGGTAAAGGAGGCGTTTGCCCAGCGGTGGCTAGCTAGCATGATAGAGAGATCGTAGAAACAGATAGAAGAAGAAAGCTAATCGAACTTAAAGGTATCGTGTTATAATTTAGCGTTCAACACTATTGGATGGAAAAAGGAGGCGTTTGTCCTGCAGTGCAGGGGTCATTTCACAGGCCAGCACGATAAATAGAATGATGCTCCTGATCTTGGCCTAATTTATATGGAGTTTGCGCAGTACGTCTCTTCGCAGTTCGTCTCTTCCTTCTATAAATGTCTATCAGCCTTGCATATGTTATTTCTTTAACAGTTGTTCCTGTCAGCTAGCCTTACCAAAGTGTATCGTCTTACCCAGTAACTGTGTAATCTTAGTATTCACTTCCTTCGTAGCCATATCATCTTTCACACAAGCTTTCTTTGATGAACACCATAATAATGTACATTAAAATGAGCCTCCACTATAGCCGACCACCGCAAACATGACTCTCTTGTGAACTAAAATACTTCTACAGGAGGGTCGCGTTCACAGCGGTCGAACTATAGCGACAACATTTAAGTACGTCCGGTGCATCTAGAACAGTCATAACCTCTACAAATCTTACTACTCAACATTATACCGTGTATAGTTACTAATGACATGAGAAAAGAAATCATCTATACATATAAATAAAATTGGAGTGACTGTTTGTAATATTGAAATAACCGTTTGTTACTACATGTATAATTATGAATATAATACGGTACATACACCAAAATATATTTTTTTTACAATTTTTGTCTGTCTGTCTGTTTGTTCCGGCTAATCTCTGAAATGGCTGGACCGATTTTGACGAGACTTTAGCAGGTAGCTGATGTAATAAGTAGTAACTTAGGCTATGTTTATTTTAGAAAAAATCTTTTATTTTAGAAAAGTAACTGTTAGGCGGAACGAAGTTCGCCGGGCCAGCTAGTAATTAATATATATAATTATGTTATAAACATTTTATGGCTAACTTGCCGTACCATTGTGTATATGGAACAAAAGCGATACCTCCATTGTTACGTAGCCATAACTCAATGTCAATGATTTAATTGAAGAGCTGATGAGAACGTTACATTACACTTTAATGTGTTGCAAAATTTGTCGTTATCATCCACTCGGCAACTCGTTTTCCTTACAACTTAGTCTTCATAAACCTGCATTCAAGGTTATCCCCGCGATTGGGCCCTTTATTTTATTTTGATATTTCCTTAATTAATGAGTTCCTAGTCTTTTTCAAGCACCCTGGAAAGTACCAAAGATTAGCGCCTCCGCAGCAAAAATTAAAAAAAAATGAAAACACTATTTCCTCCTTTTAAACAACATATTTTAAACATTATATATTTCACTGTTAAGTCTACTATATTCTTCATTCATTAAACAGTCTAAAGTCAACGAAGTTATGACTTGACCGGCTAACTAATAATGTATCCACTTCCTAGCTCCATCATCAGACCCTCGTTACCAAGCCCAGGTTTATAGAAGCCTCTTAAGAGTTCCACCTCCGGGATCTATCATCAGACCAGCTCCAAGATTACAAATTATACTAGTGTCATCGAAATCACATATACATACAAAGTTTCAATTCGATATGACTATTAGTAGCTGATTCAAATTGACTTCTAAGATTTTTCCCATTGCTAACAATGGGAAAAATCTTAGAAGTTAGTTAGTTACAAGAGAAGCTAATAAAACCGTATTAAAAAGAGACGACGATATTTTCACATTTACAATACCAGTAAAGCAATATCTCCAGTCCAGCCGTACAAGATAAAATCATAAGAAATACCACCCCTGTAGATATAAATGCTTGTTGCACGCACAAGACTGGGTTAAGTACACTTCTTATATATGTTTGAACGTGACGTATGCCGTCTCGACAAGAGGCGCCAGTGTATAAGTAGATGCATGCTTGAAGAACTTTTTTTTTCTCTCATTACGCGTAGGAAGTAGTAGTACACTATGTATAATAAGTTTTATTTAAAAAAAAAACAATATAAAATCACAAGCTGTTGTTAACATTATAGTTCAGATATGGAATGTTTTGCAATTCTGCATACACATAAAACATAATCGGAATAGTAAGAAATAACGTAGTTGCTCACTTTGCGAATAATACCGAATACGTGAAGTAATAAAAAAGTACATCCGGTCAGATATTGTGGTATATTAAGATGTTAATTTGTAAAGCTGTATCTACACTGGATTAGCGACGCCGACGCCAACATTATGAGGAAACCGGCATGCCTTAGAGATATTATTTATGAACAGCATGTGAAGCTAAGTCAGAGGCCCATGGGCAGCAAAAAAACTGATACCAGGTTAGGGCCTATGCACACCACGTTTTTTAAACGCGCCGTCGACGCGCGTTTTGGGAAAGCGCGTCACCGGCGCATTTTTATCCTGCAGAGCAGTTTGTTGTCGTTTGTATCGATACAAACGCGCGGCACCGGCGCGTCTGTATCGATTCAAACGCGCGACACCGATACGAGCGCTAGCGCGCGCGCCTTCCCTACGGACGGGGTTTCCCCCGCAACGTGGGAAAGGGAAGTGTGAATCTACGCTAGTAGCAATCGAGCGATTTGATGCACCGCACGTCTTTTGAACAAAAAAATGGAGCCTTTCGACACAGAAAACTTCATAACTTCGTTTGCATCGCGTCTGCATCGCTACACACGCGCGTTTGCATCTCGTCTGTATCGCTACACACGAGCGTTTGCATCGCGTCTGTATCGCTACACAAGCGCGTCAGGTGTGCAAAGGTCTACAGGCTGCGTCTGACTTGCGTGCGTATCGCGTCTGTATCGCTACAAACGCGCATCGACGGCGCGTTTAAAAAACGTGGTGTGCATAGGCCCTTAGTCACTAACCACACGAAGAAGAAGAAGCGACGCCGAAAATATGCTGGACTGCTTCTGCTCGGCCTGGCGTTGAGGCAGTAAATCTCTAAAAACCCATCACGTAACAGGGTCGAGAGCATCACGATTGTGACGTAAACTGCATTATTGTTATAATAATTTTCCTTTAACCTTTATCAATGAACACCGAAGAGATCGTGATTTAACGGTAAAAGTGGATCTAAAGATTTGCGTCATCTTAACAATTTATTATTATTATGAAAATTCCAGACATTTGTTTCTCATTTACACGAGTCTCACACAATCAAATGTAGTGCCTGTGAATACTGAATATTTAACAGAGAGAAGTTATTATAATTCCTAAGACTTGAATATTATGAGCGAGAATTAAATAATTTGTAGCGCTCATTTGCAATGCAACTGCTAACACCAGCTAAAAGGAGATTTAGGGCGCAGTCGGACTGGTTAAAATGACATAGATGTAGCAGGAACTAACAAGGACAGAAATAATGTCACATGCCGCGTGCAAAACTGCGAGAAAATGTCACTGACGAGTCCCGTAATATTTATTTTACTTTAGTTTTGTCGGCGTTACAATTCGTCGTCGCACTAGTATGAAACCACCCTAAGAAGCATTCAAGGCGAACGTGGATTTTATTCATTCATGATTTTAATCTAGATATTTATTCAATAATATGCATAAAGAACAGCAAACAGGTAGTCCGTGGTCAAGCCACTAGAAATGATCAATGTATGAAAATACAATTCAACATATATATATTTTTTTTTCTATATTGATTTGGTTGACGTTGCCCACGTCATTCTTACCGATCCGGCTCGTAAAGGTAAATTATAATTGAACATGATAAGATACACTGTATCGTGAATTAGTGATTAATATCAATTTGTTGAGGTTTTCCATTTATCAGTTGCATTTAAAGTATGATAATGATCAGTGTTGGAAATGATTGTTAAGTTGTACTAATAAGAATTTAATATTAACGTAAAAATTTATTCAGATTCGGATTCAAATGTACACCTATAGGTATATTTGCGTATACGTATAGTATAAGGCCGGGTTCCCACTACGCCGGACCACCGGATCAAGTCCGCACCACCAGCCCTGATTCCGACAAAAAAACCGGGCTTGGAATTTTTGCCGGATCTCGTTTAATGTGAACAGGTACTGCCACTGGACCTTCCGGGAGTTTTACCGTCTCGGCAAAACAGTCCGGCGTTATGAGAACCCAGCCTAACGGATGGTTGTATGCGTTGGGCTTTCATATTTTATTTATCTTAGTAGTATCGTATTGCTGTTGAGTGTTCAAGTCTTTACTACTCTACAATTACGTTACTGTCGGTTTTATTATCCTTTTTATTACGTTTTATTATTAGTTATCTATACTCATTACTTACTACTAATAATAAAGCTGAAGAGTGTGTTTGTTTGAACGCGCTAATCTCTAAAACTACTAGTCGGGAATTTGAAAAAATCTTTTTGTATTTGATAGAAAATTTATTGAAGTAAGTAGATTATAACATCACGCTATGAGCTTTAGGAGCCGTGCAAATAAGAACTTTCTTTTTTTCTTCTTTTTAGCGCTAAAGATATGATTTAAGAAAAAAGTTAAAATTTTACGTGGACTAAGTCCGGGGCAGAAGCTAATTTATGTAATTCTACTATTAACCCTCTACTCATCATTCATTATACATCATGTATGTAGGTCATTATACTTATCATAATGAACAGCTTTCACTATGGGAACAAATCCGAAATCATGAAAAAACACAGCTGTTCCATACATTATGCTCGCATAACTCGTCAAAATGTAGGGAAAGGCTGCTATTTATTTCGCGATTAAGTATTGTTGTAACTATTTTCTGATATGCATTTTATAGAAAAGTCAGTACTACTTTTTGGGAGAATATTATGCGAAGCTTTTGGAGATTGCTAATATTACCCACGTTTGGATTTCGCGACAAATTGCAGCCTCGTTCTGTAGTCTTCAATTAAGAGCTATTCACACGGTAAAGTCGTTAGCAAAAAGGTCATGATGAGTCGTGAATGTTACTCACGAAAGTAATCATACATTTAAAAAAATCTGAGAAGTCATTTGTTTTTTTATCACTACCAAGACTGTTACGAAACCCTACCGTTATTTAAAAAAAATAACACTACAAAATAAAAATGAACTTTCATTTCGGAACACGGTTTCAAAAACAAAAATACAAAACCAAAGACACCGACTTTCCAAATTCAAATTATTTTTCACCTTATAATGTTTTGATTGGAAGTCAATTGTTTTCATTCATATTATCCCTGACGCAATTCATCCATCTTACGTTGTTGGAAGATACCAAGTCTACATCTACATCTTAAATGCCGTCCATCAAATATACATAGGTATTTCTTTTTTATCAACTCACCCTTTTCACTGGCGTCATCAACGAGGATAATCTCCTTGAGTAGAGGGCGTGGCGACCGGTTGATGGTACTCCATATTGTGCGTATGAGTGTCGTCCATGCTTCATTGTGGAACACTATCACCACACTTGTCGTGGGCAGGAGGGTTGGGTAAGGTTTGTCTCGGCACCTGGTGGCAAAAGAAATGGTCAGTAACCTTCTTGACTGGCTTTTCATCAGAACTGCGCGAGGAAGCGGCGCAGAGAACAAAAAAAAACCAATAGAATTGCTTCACATTCAAAATGGACTATAGTGTATTTCTTTTACAGTGTCCAATTTGGTAAACAAACAAGGGACGAAAATTATGATTTTTCGTATCAATCAAACACTTTGAGTTAAGCATAAACGTCTTGAACTTTGAATAAATACACTTAAGGCATTAATTATTTTTAAGAAATGCTTCAGAGACACATACATTACCTAGAAATCTTAATATTAGTCGCGACATTAGTTTTTACGAGCTCAAAGATTGAGTTTCGGATATCTTCTTCTATTACATTGGGTATTTGAAAGGATAATAACGTTACTTTTTATGAATTGTCAAAACGCGGAATTTGTACGTGATACGTGTAACAATGTGACGTCACACATTTTTAGAATCAAATGGAATACTTATCAGCATTAAATGCAATTTGACAATTATATCTTTGCATAATATTTAATTTCTCAACAGTGATGGTAGTTTTTAAGAAAATATGATATCACACAGATAAAAGACCGCTCTTTTATCTGTGTGATTTCATATTTTGTTCTTGACCGTTTCAAATAGTCAATTCATGAATCCTTTATCGGGTCGATAAAGGATTCGATCCGTTCAATCATGGTTCCGTAAATTCTTTTTTAGTTTAAACAACCTCTGAAGATATTCTAGGTAAGTTCTTCCCACTTTCATCGCATAATATGGTATGTCTGTAGAATTACATTACTGGGCCACTTTTTTTTTTTTTTTAAGGCTGGGAAATCATCCAATGACTGCTCCCGCTCTGGGTGGAGCGGAAGGGAGTGTCAGACTCTTACTGACTAAAACCCATCCATGTTCCTTCCGTAGCCCTTTATGTTCCGGGGTAGCGGTAACCCTTTCGGACAATCCCGCTTACCCGGCAGGCTTGGCCCTAAGGGGCCCCTTCATATGCTGACATCTCTTTGAGGCGCGCGTGGAACATATACGCGCCGTACGGCACGGGTCTGGTGCTGATCGGACGGTGAGTCACCCATTACTCACCGCCCGCAGGCCCGCGCCTACGGTGGCCGGGAGTCGTCACGTGGCTCCCGACGCCCGGAGCGTCTCCCGCGGCGGCTGGGACGGGAGGACCTTTCTCTCTCCCATCCCGCCACCTCCTTAGCGAGAATAACTTTTTCGCAGAAGGAGGTGACTGCCTCCCACTCCCTCTCGCCCCGGACCATGGCTTGCACCAGGGCCGGGCGCGAGAGGTCGCCGCCGCCGATCGCCTCTACGAGGACACGGCGGTGCTCTGCCCATGCGGGGCAGGTTTGCACCGTGTGCTCTACCGTGTCCTCTGGGCGATCCTCGCAGTGGTGACACCCGGGCGTTTCCTCCCGCCTGATGATGTGCAGGAACCTCCCGAAACATCCATGTCCGGTGAGGACCTGCGTCAGGCGGAAGGTGAGGGCGCCGTGACGCCTCTCTAGCCACTCCTCAAAGATTACTGGGCCACTAAGCCTATAATTTTGTACGTAACAAAACGCTTGCTTGAAAGCACTTTCATATTGTGACAGCCATGTGTTGTACCTTGAATGTAGAATATCATAATTCGTTGTTTAAGTAAACACTTAAACTAACCGTTAACTTTTACACCCGTAGCGAGTCTTTTAAATTAACTAATCTACGGTAACTATTCTCTATGGCACGTTAACGCTTGGTTTACTTTATTGCAAGCCGTCTGTGTTCAGCAAAAATAAAACCGCTTTTAGTATTTTCTGTGATTGATTTTACAACGATTTAAAAACATTGAGCTATTCATCTGGATTGCGGAATACAAAGAAATATGTCGATTTCGACAAGTGCCGCTTACGGAGTCGCATCAAAGATTTATGAAAACATCTGATCCGGCAGCAATACTAAATACTAAAAATGTATTGATATTATATTATAAACTAGCTTTCGTCAGCGGCTTCGCCCGCGTGTATGTAGGAAATTTCCCCAGGAAACCGTACATTTTGCCGGGGTAAAAAGTAGTACTTATATGCTATTCCAGACTATAATCTATCTTTGTGCCAAGTTTCATCCAGATCCGTTAAGTAGTTTTTGAGTGTATTCGTTACAAACATACTAACATACAAATCTTTCCTATTTATAATATTAGTATAGAAGTATAGATTAAAATTTGCATTTATCCATCGATCACTAATAAAGAACTAGATACACAATCTCATACAAAAGTTCTCTTAAAAATGTCGCCAATTGTGTTTAGGTAAAATAAATCTATATTAATGTAATTTCAACCTTACCTGCAAGGTTTAAAGCCGTATTCACAAAGCTATTGCAAAAAGCAATAAAATTTTACGACCGGTACTCGCTGCTCAACATACATCAAAACAATTTCAACCTTATACGCATGCTTTAAAGTAACAATTACTAAGTGTCAAAAAAAAGTAATAAAATTTTACAACCGAGGCTCGCCACTAGCACAAGGAACGAGTGGAGACGAACCAGAACAATATTTTTTGTTTGTACTGTAAATTATTATGTATGGTATTTTAACATACTTCAAAAAAAGGAGGAGGTTACTCAATGCGTCGCGTATTTATAATTTATTTTTTATTTTTATGTTGCACACCACCCATAAGTCGAAGACGAATCGACCGATTGAGATGATTCATTACATTAGGTTTGTTCCCAAGTTTGTCCTGTTTACATCTAATCCTCGTTCTGATGATGGAATCTACTAGGAATTTAGGCAACGCCTTAAATATTAAAGGCATACAATTAGCGATTTTGGTATTTTTAGATAAATCAGAACTTTACATTCAGAAAATATAAATTAGTGAGGAAGAATATACAAAAATCAAAGAATATTATTGTCCCAATTTTTTGACATATTGTTCATAATAAATTACAAATGTCGATAAAAAGAAATACTTCGGATCGAAGAATTCTTCGGATCTTTGACGTGCTGTAACTGATATCCATTCTCCACACCTCACTGGATCACGAGGAAAGCTAAAAATAATTGAATATTTTCAAAGTCCCGACTAAACAACCACAAAAAAATATTGGGAATATCAAAAAACCCGACTGATAAAAAACAACTAACAAGTTCCAAACAAGTCACTTTTCAAGTAGTCTTATGCAGTTAGTGGCAGTTATTTTAGGTCAATTATTCATACATAGGCTAATAAACACATAACCCTCCCTTGCATCGCGCAGTCAGGTAAATGAAAACAAAAATCAAATCTCGCATTAAAAAAAATAAGAACTATAATAGCGTCTCCAACAAATGGAACAGAGTCAACGCGGATAACCCAAACAATTTAAGTGGACATGCGTAAATATGATTAATACGTTTAGTAAGAGTCTTTACAATTGAGCTGCATTATATCGCCTGCTATTTGTTACGACTTAATTTAAAATAAAGATTTTACGATGATTTCTTGAAAAAATATTAGTATTTACAATACAATGTTAACAATAATATAATGATAATATTAATACTTAGCAAAAATAAGAAACTCCATCCTTTTTTAGCGTCCTAGACGTGTGATTTTTGCAGTTTTTAAACGAGCACTGAGACATGTTTACCGTCGGAGCGTTCGAATGCTACTAGATGAAAAGACCACCCAAATGTTCAATTGGGTGGTCATTCGGTGAGGACATTTTTTGACGCTGATTGTGTATCTAGTTCTTTATTAGTGATCGATGCATTTATCGTAAGGACATTTGGGTCCTCCCCGCCAAAGTGTAAAAAAAAGATAAACTCGACAAATACAATGAAAAAAACAGTTCGTAAAAACGTTGTCATTAAATGGCATTTGGAATGTATTAACTGGCAAGTTTAACGACGCTCAAATCAATCGCAATAGGTCATAAACCTTAGAAGTCGCTACGCACGTTTGTAGATAGGTAGGCAATACTTGTACCGCGTGATAAAAAACTTCATTCTTTTGCACTCCAGCCAATGTAGGAATATTGACTGGTAATGTAGCGCCAATTGTATGATGACAGTTGTTATTATAACTGGGTAAAAAAAAGGACACACGCAATGTACTCACACAATGTAAAAAAAATATATAGACACGTATTTTTTGCTTTATCATATTAACAAAACATTACTTAAAAGATAAAACGCATAAAAGTTGAGGTGGGGGCTCGGTACGTCACAAAAATAAGTAAACAAATCTACGTAGTCGTGACGTCACGCCACATTTTAACCCAATGTATCGACGTAATCGCTTGATTACGTAAAAAAGAAAAAAAAATCGTGTCCAATATTTTTCTTTAATCAAGCTGAAGGACAAAAATTTCGGATCTTTAATCATCACCTCTAGGTATTTAGGCCATGTAGAATTATAGGACCTTTTTAGCACTCTTTAGTTCTATAGCCTATCGTGGGTTGGTGACTAATAGGACAGGTCTACAAGTTTACCGCACAAACTAGCATAATTTAGATCTATTTATACGTAGCCCGACATTGGTCAGCGCTCCAAACCTGTCTCAATTTTTTCAAATCACCTCAAGCATGGCTTTTTAATGGCGTCAAACCCATAAGCAAACAACCTCCGGCGTTTGACTTAGATTCTGATCTGAGCAGAGTTACCGTACGAAAATATTAGTATCAATAAATAGCGGTAAAATACCAAGTTGGGTTCCGCACCTACGTCTGCGCAAGAGTTTCGTGTCGACGCGTCGCGGCATCCTCAAATCACTGCGTCATCGCGTGTATTACCCCTCACTTTTACAAGGTTGTCGCCGTGGGCGCATTAGGAAACTCCATTGATTACAAATAGCTGTCGATGACGAAGGCGACGCGTTGTCTGATGGGTTTAAGAAAATTATAGGTTGTTGCTGCTTAGTGTTGGACAATCTGTCTCTTTCGCAAATAATTTAAACTTAAAATGGTTGTCTTGAATGATCTAAAATGTTTATGGTAACCTTAGTCAGCGGGGTTGTCTAAGGGTTTCCGCTGCCCCGGAATGCTAAGGAAGAGACAAGGATGGGTTTTAGTCAGTAAGAGTCTGTCAGTACCTTCCGCCCGATCCAGAGCGGGAGGAGTCATTTGATTATTTCCCACCCTTTAAAAAAACACCCTTAAAATCAGAGCTTCAAGTAAGCGGCAGTTAACCTACTGTCAGTGATCGTCTGATCCAAATCATTGTTAACACCTTGGTAATCATAACACGACCTTCGCAGAGAAAACCTCCATTCATCATGAACTACAAACCCAATATTTCATAAACATTTTGGCCTTTCATATAGGAACTAGTGGAACAAGTTTGTTTAAATATTATTATAACGGTCCACGTGCAGTTTGCATATCAAAATTATGTCATACACCAATAAACGTCAATATGTACTGTTGTAAACCGAGATTAAATAACACGCCGATTAAATCAATCGTACAATGGTTCTTCGTGCTGTGACTAATATGTGTAACAAAATTTTATCGCACTTTCTACGTCTATGATGTTGAATTACCACCGTTTATACACATTCAGAGTATTTATTGCTTTTGCATATTAATTAATTACTCCTTGATATAAGGCTGTACGTTCTACATTGTTATTTAATTTTCTTAATGTGAATTACTTTTACTCTATGGTCTGCACCAGTACACGTCTCCAGTTATGAATGTTTAAACACGATTCACAATCTTGGAAAGAATGCCATATATCACTCCATCATGCGCACGCACCATTATCGTTTTTTTATGTAAAAGCGAAAACGTATACATACATCGGCGGTAAACCGTGTTTGTAGAATAAAATAACTGACACATTGTGTAAACCTCTACGCGTTTTAATTCTTGTCTCTTCGCTTATCAAATGGCACGGTTAATTTGTGAGGTCAACCATAGAGCCGGCTGTTAATAAAAGCCGGTGAAAAGGAAGTCATAATGCTACACTAGTAAAATTGTCGGAGAAACAATATAAGCACGGGTCAAGGAATTCCTTTGATGTTGAGTATTTCTCTTCTCTATGAGCGGAACAATACATCAATACCACAGAATTAGTGATTACAATCCGGAGTCATTTTCTGTCCGGCCGGATCGGACCGGATCCGGCTTTTAGGTTCAATATGAACTGTTAGTAAGTTAATCGTACTTAATACTAATTTATAAAAAATATAAAACAAAATCAACGTTATTTCCAATCCAATGTGAATTGGTTGCGGATCCGGTAAACATTGAATGATGCCGGATCCGCCGGATTACCGGATACGTTTTTCCGGATTGCAATCCCTACACAGAATAACTAATATTATTACTAACGTTTAATACTAATAACGCTGAAGATCTTGTTTCCTTGTATCACAGATATCATACATAATACATTTCTTGTATGAACGCGATAATTTCTGGAACCGCTAGTCGGATTTAAAATCCAAAAAAAATGGGAGAGTTTTCCTTATCGATATTAAGTACTTATATGTTTTCGTAGTAAAATGGCTGATCGCTTAAAATTTATATCAGTGTACCTATGCAATGATAGAATCATGAACATAAAGAAATAATTTACAAAGATTAGATGATGAATCTTATCAGTTAGGTACTAATTGAATTGTAAAAAGCACATCAGGCAGTTATAATGGTTTACCCACTATTTATGAAATAGGTATGGGTCGTGTGACGTGTCATCAACTTATCCACACTAATATTATTGCGAAAGTAACTCTGTCTGTCTGTCTGTTACCTTTTCACGCCTAAACCACCCAACCGGTTTTGCTGAAATTTGGTATGTAGATAGTTTGCATTCATGAGAAGGACATAGGCATATTATTTTTTGGAAATTCAACCCCTAAAAGGGTTACAAGGGGTGGCAAAGTTTGTATGAGAAAAATATTTTATTGCACATTTTTGCATAGGTAGGGTAGGTAGGGTACGTCTGTCGGGTCAGCTAGTATCCTTATAGGATAAACTTGAAAATTTTGCCATCGCTACTAAGGTCTGTTATATTTCTTTGGTCTTTGGATTCTTTGGTCGAAGAATAGGCCAGCTCCCTGGTCGAAAAGTCGACCAGCCGTTTAGTGATGTTTCGAAAAACTAAGTGGGCACTCAGATGTAATGGCCCTAGTGTTTCAACCCCAAGCACCTCGAACATTATATAAGTCCCAATGAGACGGAATATTTGCCCGATTTAGGTATATTTAACTTAGTTTGTACAGCAGTTCACCAATCATCAAGCCTTACCAGGCTGCAAAAACCGGGTTTAAATACATATTGCCCACACCTAATTAACAGAGTGATGCATAATGGATGGGGGTTAGTGTTGCACAAATATCGATTTTTCAGCGCTAAACTATCGATACTATTGCAATTATTAAAAGCAAAAGGACAGAAGAATAACTTACTTTTCAAATCTGACATCTGTCAAAGACCTGTTGATCGAGATCATGTCACTGGCCAGCAAGTTGAACTGATTCTCCTGGAACTTGTCCAACATCAGCTTCTCTTGTTCTATTGGTATGTTCACTGGCTTACCTGGAATAATGGCATATTTAAACATGGAAGTACTAAATTATCATCCGAAAGCTAATACGGGATATGTTTTAAATTGTAAGTGAACATTATTGTGATTATTAAAATCTGCACTCATATTATAAAGAGGAAAGATTTGTATTGTTGTGTGTTTGTAACGAATAAACTCAAAAATAACAGGACGGATTTCCAAAATTCGTTCCATTAGAATGCTACATTATTTCTGAGTAATATGCGCTATTTATTACTAGCTTTCGCCCGCGACATAGAAAGTAATTTGTTTGTCTGTTCTTTTGTCCGCCTAGACGGTTTTTATCCCTTTGTCCTGAAGTTAATGGGGAAAAATATATATTTACTAGCTGACCCGTCGTTGACCAGACGTTGTCCTGTTTTAACTATGATACCTACCTTATAAACCCTACCTATCCTACCAACCCTACCTAACTACCCTACCTACCAACCTACCCTTCCTACCTAAAATACCTACCACCTACCCTTCCTACCTGCCTACCCTACCAACCCTACCTACCCTACTTACCCTACCTACCCTACCCTTGTTTTTTGAATTTTGTTTGCTACAAACCTCACGGAGCCCGAGACCTTTCCAACGAATGCAAAACCGTGGCAATCGGTTCGTGCGTTCGGAGTTATAGCTTCAGGAAGGAAAACCCGATTTATTTTTATATTATAGATAACACAAATATGGCGATCTTCGAGTAGGTATCGTACAAATTCCGCATTTGTTTCCATTTTAAAACAGTAGGCCGTCGACTGCTAATAATTAACACCAATAAAATGCTTTCTCTTTTCTCAGACGCAAACTTTTCTAAAAATGCATATAGTTAAGTATATCTAATTGAATAATCTATACCAGACAGGTGAGTCTAGAAGCGTAAAGCCATCGAATCGGCACTGTTTATTTTTTGCGACCAGCTTTTTGTTATACCTACTAAGTATTATTGTAATAAATTGAAAAAGAAAATAAAATAGATTGCTATAAATATATTGCTGTTGTTTTAGTAAAATATATTTAAACAAAACAATGTAACGTCAGAAATAGATCTATTTACAACAGACACACGGGTCTATCTATAAGGTGAAGGCTCGCCGGGGTTAGTCCGTAGATGGGTCATCTTTACAAACCGAGACTCCTCCGTGTCCCGGCAAGCTGGCTGTCAGACTTTCGCGCTTCTGACTACCCGTAACGACTGTCAAAGATCCACGAATGACAGCCGGGACTTAACGTAATTTCCGGGGCACGGAGGAGTCTCGATATTTGAAGATGGTCACCCATCCACAGACCAACCCCGGCAAGCGTAGCTTAACCTGATAGATCGATCCGTGCGGCAGTTATTACTTAGCCACGAGCTCCTCATAATATTTATAATAATAATAATAATAATAATTTTATTTATCAGACTACAGACATAATAAATAATACATTATGTGCCATAGGAATATTAAACACGAGCCTAGTACACGCGAACAAGCTTCGGCAACATAAAAAAAGAACAATAGGAATTTATTTTAAGTCTTTTTGTACAGCCAGGCAGTTCTTATCAGTTGGACATATCTGTGCTGCGAATAGAAAGTTACGGTTGCATACAAATAGCGTATCATCAAATAACAGCCGCACGGATCGATCCATTAGGTTAAGCTACGCTTGCTGGGGTTGGTCCGTGGATGGGTGAAACTTCTAGATTTTTTAACTTTATCTTGGTTTCCAGTAGACTGAAAGTGTCCCTACTCGCCCTACGCCGGAGAAATAGGTATCATCATGATTCTCCCACCTTTAACCAAATTTATTTGGCATCTTTATTTTTCTTTCATACTTAAGTTATTATTGAAATTATAGCAGCTTTGCATTAAGTTCTAATTTGAACTCAAGTTCTGAGTTGACCCGCACAATTACTGAGAAATTCGTGCACTGACTGGACAGGTCCATTCAGTCAGTGTGGTTCTTTCCCGCCACACACCAATATACATGTGGTTCTCACATGATCTTAGCCAGATCAGGTCTGGACATATTACAGACTGTGGCCTGAGAGCCTTTCGTGTCATCATACTCAGACAGGAAATGCTGTAAAAAAGGAGGAGGATTCAACAGTTTGTACTTTTTTTTATATGAATGGCCACCAATTTAAAAAAAAATATGATTGATGTGTAAAAGCGCTTACAGAAACAAAATAATTTATTATTAACAAGGAAAGATTTAAATAAGTTATTTATAGAACTATAGTCATTTGAAAATGACTGTTATTCTATAATATGTATAAACAGATGTTTTCCTTTGTATACAATGAAGGGTATTATTTATTACTAAAGTTGAATAATTGTTTTTACTTAAATGGAGATATTCTTAACTGTTTATTTTGTGTCAGAATAGTACATGTGTCTATTTACCTAACCTTACACAATTTCTTTTTTCACCTTTGGAATAAAATCACCTTCAGGTGTTCTTTGTACAACTAAGTCATGAGAAGATGAAGTTTTTTTTTAATTTTGCTGGCCTGTATTGTCCCATGTGATTTAAACTTAATTCTTGAGTAGAATATCGACCGAAAATCGACCTCTAACGGGGTAAAAGTGGTAAGTCAGTTCTAGCGGAAAATTTTACGACCCGGCGACATGTATTGCCATAGAAAATTCTTTTTTGTCGATTGCTTAAGCAAATTAATAAGCTTGAAAATTCCGAATATTACTATCGTTAGTTCGTTGAACGTACACAGAAAAACATAAGCATTTTAGGCCTCGTCTGTCATCTTGGTTATAATAAAAAATGGGCGACTGTTAATGAGAAATCCCATGTTCCATCCCATGTATTAATGATAGCTGTTCGTCTGGAATAATCAGTAAGAATGCATCAGTGTTGTGCCATTAGGTAGAATAGCTTGTAAGTGGGATTGTCCGAAGGGGTTAACGCTACCCCGGAACATAAAGGGCTACGGAAGGAACATGGATGGGTTTTTAGACCAGTGCCGAAGCCTTTGAAAATGGTAAAAAGTGAAACAAAATTATAATAGGATGAAACCCATTGGAAAAGGAAGAGAATGTAACAAAAATTAAAGAAAAAATAATTTACGGGCGATCTGAGGTCGGGAAGTGGATGGGGGTGCGTTTTTAAGAGTAAAAAATGGTTTATCTCGATTTACGGCAAAACTACAAGTCCTATGGAAAAAAGTTAAAACGCAAAGATAAAATCATGAAAAGATCTACAACTTTCGTATTCACACTTTTTTCACATCACCTCAAAATGTATGTGAAAAATTCAAATAACCAAGTTTTTGGTTTTTTATTTTTATCTTTTACAAAAAATATTTTTTTTTCCCGAAATTTGGTGATAACTTACCCTTTTATGTTCCAAACACACTGTAATTTTTTTGATTTAAAATATTTATTTTTTCAGCTTATATTGACTACTTAAAAGAATCAAATCAAGTCTGTATCAAGTGTTTGTTAACATTCACACATTTAGCTTATGTATTACTGCAAGGACTCTGAAAAATCTAGAATAAAACTAAGAAACAAATTGAAATGCCTAAACAATCCGACTGATGGCAACAACAAAAAAACTTTATCGAAAAAGTAGCCTAATTTTCGATCAAAAAATCTCCTGTCAAAATATCAACTTTAAAAAAAAAGTCGGTATGCTTTATGTTCATTGAAATCTCTACTTTCTGATGGTGTAAAAAAAATAAACCTCCACAACCCAGTCAGTAACTGGGTAATACGATACCCCTTGGTAAGACTGGCTGGTCAGACTATTGGGCTTCTGAATACCCATAATGGCGCTCAAAGATCCACGAATGACAACCGGGACCAACGGCTTAACGTGCTTTCCGAGGCACGGAGGAGTCTCGATATGTAAAGATGATCACCCATCCACGGACCAACCCCGGCAAGCGTAGCTTAACTTGATGGATCGATCCGTGCGGCTGTTATATAGCCACGAGCTCCATTAAGTTTATTGAAAATGATGAAGGGAAGCTGTTTAGAGCTGTTTTGGAACCATAAAAAAAAGTTGATTCTTACCATAAACTGAACTAAACCTACTGTACCCACTGCTTTGGAATGGGCAACTAGCTTCATCTTTCTGACTGACCGACCCTTTGACAATTCAAAAGTGTCTGTAATGGGTGTATTTGAAATATGTAAATGCTTTGAGTTCGAGTTTGAAAAGCTTTCTTTTTTTTCTTATTATTTAAAAAACCACCTACCCATTTCTCCTGCTACTGCATCCCCTTGCGGTTTGACGAAGGGCGCTTTCTCCCACCTCTTGAGCCTCGACCTTGGATATGGTGACAGTAGGATTCCATCTTCACCAATATCCTGCTCAACTTCATTCACTTCTAAGTTAGTATCATCATCATCAATCTGGTTTCCTTGTTGTGCTGCTGCTATGGCTGCCTTTTTGCCTCTGTACTCTTCTTTAGTCTGTTGGGAATAAACAAGATTTTTTTTCTACTCCATGTAGTGCGAGAAGGTTTTAATATCAACATCATGTGCACTATTGGAAGGGGCCTTATCAAACATGCATTCCAGGTCTCTGACATACCATTAATTAATGCTTGTTTTAGTTTCTTTTTCTTGTTTTGAGAACCAGGTTTAAATGTTTTTTGTTCTCAATAGTTCAGGGAGACGTTAAATCAAAAGTAAGATAAATAATTGTTGTCTACATCTCAGGCATTCTAAACACATAATGATTCATAGATAAATAATGATTGTTAGACACAACAGGCATGTTTATAAATAATTATACTACAACAAATGATAATAATAAGTCTAATAGAATTTCTAAAGTGCTCCACATTACTATATTTTGATGTATTAAATATTTCAATGACAATAGAATTATTAAAATATGCTAAATAAGACATTTATAAATCTTGTTGTTTGTTATTACAAGCTTTCAATTTAATAATCAAGTTTACCATGAAGATCACCCAAACTAAAGGTCATAAGTCATTGACATTTTGTGTTGCTTGAGATGATGTTCAATGCAAAATAGTAACTATGCCTATTCAGATAAAGTGCTTTGTACAATCATACGTAATTGTGGTAAAAAATCACATGTAAGAGGCATGCAACTGTTCAGATGATTTTAAGCATTTTCTTCTATATCTTCTGGCTAGTTTATGATGACAACCTTCATGAATGGGAATTTTATCATACCACTTCATTAGTTGCAAGTTACCATATCCTTAGCCTTCTTATGGGTAATATATTGCATGAATCTAACAACTAAGACAAATAATTTTTTTTCTTAGTATTAGAATGTGAATATTATGATTAATTTTGAAACTCAAATTCAGCCTTTGAAGAATGGGTGAGACATATAATATAATATTGTACTGAGATTACACTCAATATATATTTAGGAATTTGTTTGTGTGTTGAAATTAGGAACCATTTAGTCTCCCTTTCACTACTCACAGTCTGTTGCTAAATGATTTTGCTTACAGCATGTGTCACCAACATAATAATTGTATGAAAATTGTGGAAATTTTTGGAATTCCAATGAGGGGCTAGGTAGCAGTAACTCACATTACGTTAATTGGCACCTTTACAAACAAATCCCAGTAAATAGAGGTAAGAATAAGACGTGTAAACAAAAAATGTTTACAGTACAGTCACATACAAACCTTGAACTTAAACAAATCTTAAGTACCTGAATAATATCACTGTCTGTTTTTTTACTGCAGTCCCAACCATCACCGAAACAGTCTGAATACATGGCCAGGAGTACGACGTCCACCAGCAGCCATACCAGCGAAGTCAGCAAAATGATCCGACATGTGTGTATCCGTATTTTGCTTCTGAACATTTTAACTGATCAAGTTCGTACGCACTCGAGTTCACTGCCTCATGACAACACGGCCACACGAATGTCACGTTATCTTCCCGACCTGCAACACACGCGAATTTTGAGCAAACAAAGCAAAACTAACAACGGACGTGTACACGAATTAAACTTTGACACGACCTAAATTGAAACCATTTACGTCCATAATACCTAGCCCTTCTAGTTAAATTTAATTTAAGATATTAGAGATCTAAGCACAATTTCACAGTAAGTAAGTAGGTTTCCGGATCTAAATTCTTAATACTGCACTAAATACTTCACTAAGTTTTATTTGTATTAATACCGGTTAAAAGCTATTTATTTAGATATCAACAAACTCACGAGTTATGGGCTAAAATATTAGCGTTCTATTTTCTGATAAATGTAAAGATTAAAGGCAGTGCAACGGTAGTGAATGTTGGCTCGCCTCGCGGTCGACATTCAACTCGTCGACGACAATCAATTCCATCGACAATCGCCAATCGCGACAAGCCAAAATGTATACGTCAAACTTTCTACCGTGGCAAAACCGTAGGATTTGATTGCCATACTTCAAATAGTTTTTATAATTTTTTATAGTCGACTTTTAGATTTTTATGATTATGTTTAAATTGTGAGTTCAAAACTCCAGGTCTGCTACTGAGAAATTCCAAATAGTTAACTCTCACACTGAACACTTTAACCGACTCAGGAATCGGATCCGGAACCTCTTACTCAGTCTTCAGCAGTGGCACTAGCGACCAATTAGTCTGGACCCTATAGCATTTAACCTAGCTCTAAGGTCTGGACCAACAAGACAGTAGACACTGTATTTAAAAATCGTACTTGTACGATTTGGTCCATCCCTAAGCATTCGTCTCTACCATCGACAATATTGTGCTTGACATTGACAATGACTGACGGTAACAGTGCTTGGTGTACTGACACTGACAGTTGTGACTTGTTATCAATTCATTAACAATCTTGCTCGTAAACTCAGAAGTAGGATATCCACTACTAATAAAACTACTGTGTATATAATTTATTTAGCTAGTTTGTTTGTCACACTGTAGTGTGGTCTTATACACATACAACGGAAATTTTTATTATAATTATTAATAACATACTGTGATTTTTACCGATAACCGAAGAATGTGTTTGTTCCTGTACTCATAACAGTATAAAAAGCGGCGATCAGAACAGCAAGTGGTTTTCTTAGAAAACTTAATTAATACCACAGCGAGTTATGGTGTGACAAAATGAATTTCCTTATCAAATTTCCGCCCCACACCGAAGAGAACTGAGACCAATAAAAAGAGCTGGAGCTGCAACAAGTATACGTCGCGCTTCTGAGTATAATTAGGCAAGTGTTCACTTTCGCTAATAAATACGTGTCATTTCATATTAGCCTCATTTGATTAATAATAAAATTATGAACAGAAACAAGAACAATTCTAGGATGGTGCGAACTACCGAAAGCGCCTCGGAAACAAAGACTGCTAACACGCCATACAGACTCATTACGAATGAGGAAAAGCCGCCTGACATTAAATTCGAGAAGGAGAACTCATGGGTGGCTGGAGTACAAATGTTTGTATCCTTCTTACTGGCTGGGTTTGGCATGGTGGCAGCCAGTCTCCTGCTGGATGTGGTGCAGCACTGGGATGTCTTCACCAAAGTATCTGAAGTGTATATCTTAGTGCCAGCCCTCCTTGGGTTAAAAGGTAATCTGGAAATGACATTAGCCTCTCGTCTGTCAACTCATGCCCATTTGGGACATCTGGATACTAGTTTAGGATCCCTGGTTGTGGGTAATCTGTGTTTAATACAATGTCAGGCGGTTCTGGTTGGGTTCCTGGCGGCCATGGCTGCTGTGGCAATGGGTTGGATACCTGAAGGACAATTTGACATCCATCATGCATCATTGTTGTGTGCGTCTAGTGTGTTAACAGCATCATCTGCCAGTTTTGTACTTGGTTTAATCATGATAGGAGTGATAGTGGTATCAAAGAAGATGCATATAAACCCAGACAACATTGCCACACCCATAGCAGCCAGTCTGGGAGATTTGACAACCTTGGCACTGTTATCTTGGATAGCATCACTACTGTATAGTTCTATTGGCACAAGTATAATATTACCATCTATTATTATCATTATTGGTGCGCTTCTTGTACCGGTGTGTGGCTATATAGCTTGGAGCAACAAATTTACGAGACAAGCATTGGATGAAGGATGGGTGCCAGTTGTTTCTGCCATGGTAATAAGCAGTGCTGGAGGGCTTATACTGGACCACACTGTGTCAGTTTACACGGGTATTGCGGTGTACCAGCTGGTAATCAATGGCATAGGAGGCAACATGGTAGCAGTACATGCTTCTAGGCTGTCCACCCAACTGCACACAGGCCAAAAAGAAGGTTCTGTAATGGGTAGCACTACGAAACTCCTACTCCTAATGGTGATACCAGGCCAATTAATATTTATTTACACTATAGGATACTTACGAGCTGGTCACACGTCCACAACCCCCACATTCATACTAATTTATATGTCTGCTGCAATGTTGCAAGTATTCTTGTTGCTAACCATCAGTCACTACATGGTTGCGTGGATGTGGAGGATGGGTATGGATCCGGACAACTCAGCAATACCATATCTTACTGCACTGGGTGATTTACTGGGCACAGCCCTCCTGGGTGTGGCTTTCAGCATCCTATATGCGATAGGTGATAAGGACAGTGATTTAGGAGATTAGCATAGACCTAAATGTAATATCTGCTTATGCTGCTCAACACTATTTAGAAGCTGATAAAAATCTAATAATTATTTAAGACAATACTTAATACATAAATAAGTGATTATATTCTAAATATGTAGTATTTAAGCAGTATTATTCAGTCTTGTGCCATTATTTTGTTCATGTACTTACTTGAAAAGTGGCACATTCTTATCCTAAGAAGAGAGTTTTTGACTATCAGTAAGTTCTGACTTCCTTTACATCATGTGTTCATCAAAACTATGTGTTTATAATATGAGCTACCATCAAGGCATAGATTGTACTTACTTCATACATATACCATATGCAAATGTACATAAATTAAGACTTAAAAACATAATTCATATTGGTGCTACTAATATAAAACAATTTTAAAATGAGAATATTTTTATAAGTACATAAATGGAAAAAAATAATTTTGTGATTTTGAATAAATAAACTTGTTGATTTTGATAAGTCTTTCTATTATACCTGGCCTAGATATTAAACTTTTGAACGCCAGAGCATAAACGCACCCGCGTGCCCTCCACGCCAAGCTACAAATTAATTTCATCTTGTTATCATGAATTTCCCAAATCCATGGTGTCATGGTGTCTGTTAATTTGTTTCATGTCATTAAATACGTACGAGAGCTTCAATTTTTAAGATATCTATATAAACACACATAAAAGTAATGATTTAATAGTTTATTTCGTGTTATATTGTACATTGCATTGTCACATATTTGTGTCGTTGGCGTACAGGGCATGCGCTTGCTTGTCACGTATAGGTGACAATGGCGTTCAAAACATTAACTCATGACGCCTAAAATGTCGCAGTGATAGCTTAAGGTGGCGGGATCTATACCCGTGCGGTAGGTATTAGAATGATCATGTTAGACAGTTTGAATCTAATGGATATCTCAATTCATTGTCTGTTAAAAGAAATTGTCATGAATTTCCACTTACATATTAATGGTTACCTATTACCTAGTTCATTAGCCGTGAACAGTTATAAAGAATGTTAATTATTATTTAATGGGATCGTAGTGTCGTACCAAACCAATGTAACAGCAAGTATAGGTAGTTAATTAAATTAATGTTCTGCTTTTACTGTCAACCATTCGGCAGAAAACCCGATAATTAATTGTAGGTACTTAGATTAACTTGTTTGAGACCTGAAAAGCCCACTTTCCACTGTGAAAGAGGTAGCTCAGACCAAAGAGGACCACAAGGGCTATGATTATGACATTGAAATTAAAACCCTACGGTCATGGTCCTAAAGTGCACACGTGCTCGGCTCCGCCCTTGGAGCCCCCTGCTCTGATGCTTCGAGAACTTCGCACTTTACAGCAACGACAATAAGTGTTATAACTAGAAGTTACCATAATAAGCTATAAAGTGGTAGAGCAAAATCATAGATACCTATTGGTAGAGCGGATAAAATAACATGTTCTCCTAACCAACGTAGACTTTTTGGAATATGTACCTAAATCAGACGTCCCCAACATCTTGACCAGATAGCGATGACGTAGACAATACTCGCTTTCTATCAGCAAATCTGTTAGCGAAACAATGATTTATTATATCGATGAGATATGCCCGGTACCTACCTACTTGAAAATGTATCGGAATCCGGTGGCTCCTGTTTGCCCCTACTACTCGCCACATTTAATTACTTACACATACAATTCAATAAATAGATAAGAAGACGCGCACGCTTATACTACACAATCAATAATAAACCTTATCTATCGAACATAGCGTGTATTTATCATGCACCGCACATCTCACTCACACAAAAACACCGTTGTGCTGTGGAAAACAGGGTTCTGAAAATAATATAAATCTTTCAACAGATAAAATAATAGATACTTATAATATAAAATTAACAATATCTAGCAAAGTGACCTTTCATCATGGAAACTATTCTCCTGCGTAAGAAAAAAAACTTTGCTATTATAATTTCGATAGGCGCTAGGTGTTAATAAAAATTGATAGGTTAGAAAAAGAAATCGTAAAAAATGACTGTTTTCTGATTTTTTCCTTTGTATACACACAATTGCCCAGCTGGACGCCGATTTTAACTTTCTAGATCATCTGGACTGGAAGTGAGTTAGATGTCAGTCAATCAGTGATAAAACTGACGATTTTAAGACGTTAATATCTGAAGAACCGTTTGAGCTATATCTACTTACAAGGGTTATAGTTAATCTTAGGGGTTTTCACACTAATATTATAAACGCGAAAGATTTGTGTGTGTGTGTGTGAGTTTGTATGTTTGTGTGAAACAAACATACAAACTCACACACACACAAATCTCAATCATCAGCTCCAACGGCTGAATGGATTATGAACTTGGCACAGAGGTAGTTTATGACCTGGATTAACAAATATGATCCGGTAGTACGTCCGCTTGGGATAACTTCCGACATCCACGCAGCCGTAGCCGCTGGCAGCAGCTAGTAATAAATAAACCAAATTGTATGTGTTTATGTCAAGTAGATTTTGAGTTATGGGATCAAAGTGGCTCGAAATGGTTTGTGTATTCTGGACACGGTTGCTGCGTTTACAGTTCCTTCTTGGCTTGACACGCTATCGCGTGTGACGTGTCTATTTGCCTGATAAATGAGCATCGTCATGACGTCATCATGATTACGACGCGCGGAGACAGACACGCCCCCTTACCAATTCTCGGGTGCGGCCCAGGGTCCCAGAGAACACGATAGGACGACGCCGCGGATGGTGACAGAGGGCCACGGTAGGCTCTTTCTACGCCACTTATCGAGTCGTTCGGATGGAGACTGGCGTAGCGTGACCATCCAGCAGCATCATCGCATCCATGACTGCAGTAACTATAGCTATATACAGTGTGTTAGGTACAACGAGGGACAAACTTTCAGGGGGTTCTACTAACTACGATACTCATAAAAAAAAGGCTGTTCAGTACATTTATGTTCGCATAATTCGTCAAAATGTATGGAACAGCTGATATTTTTTTTATATATTTCAGAGATTGTTAACAAAGTTGTTGATTTTCATAAGTACTATACTACCCTCCCCTTTATGTCCCTTGTTATACCAACACACTGTATACAGATTGGAAGGGGCATCGACGCGAAGCCTGTTACCATAGATTCAGTACATGATTCTGAACCTCCCTGCGTTGAATTTTTTCGTCGGCGATGTCCCTTCCAGCCTGTATAGTTTGATTTTTTTCCACTCTAGTTATCCAATAAGTATCTAAAACACTTTCATTTAAATGGAGTGATATCAACTGATATCACTTCTATCACTCTCACCACACAAACAGTGAGTTTACACTCTGCAAATGCGAGCAAGATAAAAATAACTTTGCAAATAAAATTTATCTCACGTCCCAGGGTCGAAACTACGTATTACTTACAATATTTTAGTAGATATTGTATTTCATTAAGTTCCATCCAGTCAATCATATGTAGCTTAATTAATCAGACCTTTAGTGACATCCTATGTGATGTGCTATCCCTGCATTTTGAGGTCAATTAAGACAAAGTATATGGGCTTCTATCGTCTCATAGATCTATGAATCGTCTATCTAGGTACTGTACAATCTCAGGGTTCTGTTTGTTTTCTTGAACATGAGAGAATGAGTGTTTGGGAGAGAAAAACAGTTGGCTAGATAGAATTGGAATCTCCAGTCTACTTAATATTTTTAGATTACATATTCTATGAAAACGAAGAGTCTGGCAGCACTGCGAAGTTCGGTAAAATAATTTCGCTAGAACTAGAAAGAAGGTCGAAACTCGAGTTTAGTTTTCTGATTTTTAATGTCTCGATGACATGGACGGGCTTTTAATACATCTACATAAATCAAAATGTTTCGATCCACTTTTGTAAGAAATCAAATTTTAAACAATGGCCTGAAAAAATCAGTACGGTCAAGCATCAAGAAATGTTTATGCATAGAACTGGCGAAAAGGGAACTTTCTCAGTAAGTTCTTTGAGCTATTCACAGTTTTGGTAGAAAACTAGCGACCTGCCCCGGATTCGCACGGGTCATCACGGGTGTAATGTATAATAGATACTATAACGCCGGCAAAGCCACGGGCTAAAACTAGTTACGGTATACGCTTATAAACCTTCGTTTTTAATCACTCGATCGATTGATGAAAATTGCATGAAATTCCTACCCGACACTGACAGACAGCGAGGAGCAAGTTTTCTAAACTACCTATGTACAGAAGAGATGAGTTTTCATTGGCACTTATTTATCAACTGATATACAGCAACTAAAGAAACAGAAAACATCTTTATCTTCTGGTGGGGTATCACCGGATAGGGGAAAGAACGTAAATTCCGATTTTTTACTAAACTTAATAATATTTTCGGTCACTGGCAAAATAGTCTGCGACGTCATTTTGTAGTTTATACCGCCTCCCCGGTTTCAGTGTGAAACACCATGTGGTAAAAATATTAAAAACTACTTATCTCCTTATATCTGGAGTTTCGCCTGACTATCGATATCGGACTGAGCATTTCTATGTCATTTGCTTTTTCTATGAAATAATAATGAATGATGTAAGTATAGAATAACCTACAGATATTAATTCTTCTCCGGTATATTCAACACCAGTCTCAAAGACCGTACTTCTATTGAATTTTTACTTTAAAGTTTTTACTACAAAAAGTATCTTTTTTTACGACAATCTAACTAACTATAGGTATATAAATAAATACATAAACAAAAAGGGCACTTAAAAACTCAAACTCAAAGTATTTATTTCAAATAAACCAATTACAGGCACTTTTGAATTGTCAAGGTGTCGGTCAGTCAGAGAGATGAAGCTAGTTGCCCATTCCAAAGCAGTAGGTACCTATGGAGAAGAACGGGCAAGAAACTCCATGGACACTCTTTTAAACAATATATGGTTACAAAAAATTGGTTACATAGTTCATATTAATATTATACATGTGAGAACGATGCAGAACGTTAAAAGCATCCGATATAAAATATGTAAAAACTATCCAAAAAATAAATTAAAACAAGCCTTAGCCGCTAAGAGATGACCAGTCCCTACTGACAGCGCCCGTTCACGAACATGACGCGCATATTAGCACCATTCAGCTCAACCATTTTGAAGGGAGCTAAATGATCCAACACACACGCCACCATCAGCGAGACATTAAAGTGAGCATGGCATACTCTCAGCCGCCAGGGCACATTCAAGTCAATGTATACGTACCCAACAAATAGTCGCTTTATAGTAGGTACATAGTACTCACATATGTGCTAAACAATTATACAATATTAAGAGATTGAATTTATACAATGCAAAGATAGTTTTTTTTGTTGTTGATCTTCCGCATAGATGTTGATCTTCCTTAGGCCGCATCATTGTCGTCCGGAAACGTGCCCAGAAGATTGGCGTTGAATGGCAATGCTAATTCTTTGGGCAAAGAAGAAACGGAAATAATAATAAAGGGGTAAAGTCAACAGGTTGATAAAACAATCTCAAAATTATAAATACTATCTTATCACGAAATGCCTTCGACTACAGCAAAAAATCATCCGAACTTACCCCAATAAACCATCTGAAGTTTGCCTGAGATATCACTCGAGATGACTGAACTGACATTACTGATAAACCAACATAAAAGTACCTACCTTAAATCTCTCGGTGACGTTGCGTCTAAGGTTGTATGAGAAACAAGTGTGAATGCTAATAATATAAACCACAAAACAAGAAAATATTTATAGGGATTTTGATTTTGATTCTTATGTGTTTTTAAATATTGTTGATTTGGTACATTGGCATCTCAATATCATAGCTACTGACCTATCTATTCTGTCCAGGGTATTTAATGCTCAAAACAGAAGAATTTTGGCCAAACCACAATGGGTTATGCAGATAAGAAATTATGCGGCCCTGCCAAAACACACAAAGGTGAACTTGCCAGCTTTGTCCCCGACCATGGAGAAAGGCACCATTATGAGCTGGGCGAAGAAGGAGGGTGATAAACTGAGCGAAGGTATGTACGGGTTGAAAAGGGGAAAAGTTTTGGAAATGCAGATCCCTGGTTAATGAGGATGATGACAATTTTTTCTTATTTGACCTAATCTAGATTATTAAAAAATTTGAGAGGTGTCAAGGGACACCCGGATGGAACGAAGTTCCTTTCGATTAATTAGTGAAGGAATTGTAATAAAATTTTATTTCTTTTAAGTTATAATAATAATAAAAAAACTAAAATTAACCAATCAAAACATATTGATAAAAAAGACATCATATTTTACTCCAAAAAAGTGTCGTTACAACTTTTGGTCTTAATTCCGTCTGGCCCCTTTTCGCAGCGCGCGATAAGGAACTTCGTTCCAAAAATATTGGACACGTATTTTTTCTTTTTTTACGTAATCCAAAGAATACCCGTCTATACATTACATTGGATTAAAATGTCGCATGACGTCACAAGTACATAAGTAAGTTTTTATACTTGTGACGTAGCAAGCTCCACTCCCCAACTTTAATGCGTTTTATCTGTCATTTTACCTTTTTTAAATTTTACCTCACTTGTAATTATGTAAACCTTAATTTTGACTTGACTTAATTCTTGAATATTTTTTTTTTTTCTATTAATATGAATAAGTAAGCGAAAAATAAATGTATACGTGTCAAATATTTTTTTATTATCTGATTGAAGGGCTAAGTATAACTTTTTTTTTTACCTAGGCACCATCCCTATTCACAGAAGGTTAGGAGACATGCGGCATGAACCGCATGAATACTGAACAGTAGTTGGTAACAGCAGTCTTTGCTCAGCAGTTGAATGGTACTGGTAGATATGGCGTGGAGGGGCCCAATGTCCAACCGTGGACTGCTAGAAGCTGATGATGCTGGGCTAGGGTTATATTGATGATGATAATGGCAGTCTGATACAGTTCAATACTTAATGAATTGCAAACAAGTTATAACAAAATCATTGAACCTCGTCTCATACTTACCTGTGTTTCAGGTGATCTTCTCTGCGAGATTCAAACGGATAAAGCTGTCATGGGTTTCGAAGCCCCTGAAGAAGGCTACCTAGCTAAGATAGTACTCCCAGTTGGAACTAAAGATGTGCCAGTTGGCAAACTATTGTGTATCATTGTAGAAGATGAAGGTAGCGTAGCTGCATTCAAAGGTTTCACGGCTGATGGCGGTAAGTGCAATGAAACATACACACTATATATTATTATCACATATTATATATATATATATATATATACATATTATATATATATATATATATATACATATTTACTAATTAAAAGCTAATAAATAATACTAGTCGAGTATCAAGATCAGCTGGGTCGTTCTAACTGGGTTGCTACCTGAGCGCTTGTGGCGCCCTCATTTATTTTCTACTCTTTTATGTCGCACTGTACATAAATTATTTTGCATAAATTTAGGTAGTTACCTAAATGTGGTGCGCCTACCATTGGTCTGTCTGCTAGCCCGTCCGATTGTAACAGGATGCGTTTGGTCTGCGGTAGATCTTCATTTGTTTTACCAGCTCACTGGGTTTCATAATATTGTACTGCGTACATTTGTATGACGGTGTGTCTAATACATGTCTTTGCCCACAGCACCTGCGGCCGCCGCCGCGCCAGGTAATTTTTGATCTTTTTTTTATAGTGACTAGGTACTCTACATGCCCTAAGTATTTACACGGTGTGACTCTCTGAAATTGTTTTCTAAAATAAAAAACATAAGCGTCCTTAATACATAGCTGTATCGATATAAAACGCATAGAACGTTACTACACAGGAAGGCCGTGACCCAGCGACTTACATATTGATAAACTTCTAACCCCTTTTCTTGACCTTTTTAGCGGCTCCAGCTCCAGCGGCTGCAGTTCCAGCGGCTCCAGCGCCAGCACCAGCTGCAGCAGCACCCCCACCTCCAGGTAGGCCAAGTTTTCTATTCATCTTACTTGTTTCCAGAAACTCCTAAAAATCCTTTAGTTCGTGGCTCTTGATTAATAAATCCGATACGATTTTGACAACAGGTATCTTAACTGTTTCTTGAAACAATTTTTACTTTTCCGCAGAAAAAGTTAAATCTTTCTAAAAGCAATTATTTACAAGCAAGCGGAGCGAATCATTCCAAATCTCCCTAAGTGCCACAAATAGTTACTTGTCTACTAAATGTACACGTTCGTAAATTGTAGTTGCAGCCCCGGCCCCTGCGGCGGCTGCGGCTTCTGGCGATAGGGTCCTTGCCAGCCCCATGGCGAGAAGGCTCGCTGCTCTTAAGAATCTAAGACTATCAGGTTTGGAAATACATTATCATTCTGATTTTAGTGTTTAAGTAATCACTGCGGTGTCCATCCTTAATGTATCATGATTGTGTAGCCATTATTTATGTGTAAACTTGAAATTTCGAATGATATGTCTTGCTCCTGATGTTCCATTCCTCAATGCCCTACTATAACTTACCTTAGTGAAGTTTGACAGTCATTACATAAGTCGCTGTATCTGGGCTATTACTAAAAACGTTATAATGGGGCAAAATTGATCACTGCCTAATTTGAGAATCGAATCCAGGAACCCAAGCTCAGAAATCGCAACTGTGACTTCTATATCTTCAATATTATTTAAGTCAAATTAAAAAAAATGGATTTATTTGAATGTAGGTAGGTACAGGTACCTATGTATCGTAAAAAGACACAGCTAAAACAATTAAAATCCCATTCAAATTAGGCACGAAGCGTGCTTAGCTCACAGAATAAGAGCGACGATCTTCGCAGCGTGACTGGTAGCATCTAGCAGGGGAGGCCTGCTATGGATTACTATAGGTTAGCCTGGAAGCCGACCTCAACATACTTAGTTGGCAAAAGGCTAGTGTCGATGGCAAAAATAAGAAGAAAAAGTAAATAATATTTTTACTTAAATCTTTTTATATTAGTTTGGGCCAAATTCAGCTACGCGAATACCGTTCGTTAACCCAGCCATTAGGTCCTCACGTGTGCAGGTGACAAGGCATGCGCTGCAAGATGGGAGGTGAGCTATTGTTTGTGGAGAGACGCCGCAAACCCTTCCGAAATCTGAGCCGTCCTTGAACCCCCCCACTTGTGGAGGTTGTCCTTGCTGTGACCTAGACTTCGTACCCAAGGTCTATTGAAGGTTTTCCAAGTAGGCTACGGTATCATGTGCCCAGATGGGAGGCTCTCTGATGGTTCAATGAAGAAATCAGACTAAATTAATTATAATTTAGTCAATGCAACCAGCAGAAACAATGCTTTTTTTTTGACACTTCAAAAACATTCACTTCATTCAGTTGCTAAGCGGACAAATTTTTCAAACATAATGAAGCAATGGATTAAATTGAGATTGATGGTGTGTTAAAATGGGTGCTGTTTTCATCTCAACTATAATATTTTTCTGGCTACTAGTTACTAATCAATATCATAGCAACCAATTATAGTCAAATAAGAGCGTCTAGAGTAGGATTTCTAACTCGGTTCATATTTGTCAACAGGCCACCTATACAACAATAGTCCAATTATCTATACATATAATAAAAGAGTAAAAAAACTGTGTCTGTACATTGAATATATTAAAAAAATAATAATTGAGGGGGGTTTAGAAACAGTAATAGAGCATGAATCCAAAAAAAAATTTTTGTCTGTTTGTCTGTTTGTTTGTACACGCTAATCTTCGGAACTACTGGACGGATTGGAATGATTTTTTTTTTGTTGTATAGGTATTAAGTCTGGGCAACATATAGGCTATAATTTATCTTGGAAACTTGAACACCTGATGCAGAACCGCAACAGACCAGCTAAACTATAAGAGATACAAAAATGATACCTTAGCAAAAATTGTTCCACGTGATTAGCATTTTCTGCTGAGAGAATAAATTTGAAGATCTGGAACACCTGATGTGTAACTCCAAGAGCCCAGCTACACTGTAACATATATAGGAATGACGTCTTAGCAAAAGTTGTTCGGTCTGATGGGCATTTCCTGCTGACTTATAAAAATCGAAGATCTGGAACACCTGTTGTGGAACTCCAAGAGCCTAGCTACACTATAACATTATATAGGAATGACGTCTTAGCAAAAGTTGTTCGGTCTGATGGGCATTTCATGTTGACTTATAAAAATCGAAGATCTGGAACACCTGTTGTGGAACTCCAAGAGCCTAGCTACACCATAACACATATAAGAATGACGTCTTAGCGAAAGTTGTTCAGCCTGATGAGCACTCTCTGTTGATGTATAAAAATTGAAGATCTGGAACACCTGTTGTGGAACTCCAAGAGCCTAGCTACACCATAACACATATAGGAATAACGTCTTAGCACAAGTTGTTCAATCTGATGAGCACTCTCTGTTGACTTATAAAAATCGAAGATCTGGAACACCTGTTGTGGAACTCCAAGAGCCTAGCTACAGCATAACACATATAGGAATGACGTCTTTGTTGTTTAATATGATGGGCATTTCCTGTTGACTTATAAAAATCGAAGATCATCATGATGTGGAAATCAAAGCTATCACTAATTTTACTGTGTAATTATAAAATAACATAAACTGGGAGTACCTGCACGCGGTGAAGGCGGTAACAGTTTAGGACTGATTTTCGATGACTCTACTGGCCAAAACTCCTATTTATTTTTTGAATATGCCTTCGGGCTTATGTTGTTTGAGTGTTTAATTTCCTTTTCCATTTATCTTCGTGACACTGTAGCCTACCCGGTAACGCAGGGGAGCAGTCATTTTAATTTAGATTTTTATTGATCAGGTATCTTCACAATAAAACTATGACCATGCCTAGAAAGAGGTCAAATCTTTCCCAATGTTCCAAGAGAGCTAAAAGATTGAGGATCATAAGATCCCAAGAATCTACCGAAGAGCGTCAGGAGAGACTTGATGTTGTTCGAGAACATTAGGCTGCAACTTGCTCCGTGGAAACCTCTTCGGGTCGCGAAGCACGCCTGCGTTCTCAGCGTATTCATTAGGTCTCTAGAGACCAGTGAAGAATATGATGCGCGACTGACCGCTGATCGTGAACGTCATGTATTGTCTCGCGAGTCAGAGACGTTCACGGAAAGAGAATTACGCTTGAGTTCCAAGCGTATCTATCTACGCATCGACTTCTAGGTCTCTAGAGGAGGAATATAATAATGCGGTTACCAAAATGAAAACGATGACAAATAGACTGTATGTTTTGGTGGTTGTTGGAATGAAATAAAACTAAAGCTCAGTGTGATAAAAGATTTAAATGGGAAAAATGATAAAAAATAACATAAATGGCGACCCCGTTGTCGCTGGCATAAGCAACAGGGTCCGCGTACGAAGTCGCGGGCAGAAGCTAGTGTATAAATAAATGAAGTATTTTGACTTATAGGCTTTTTTGCAGGCTGGTAGCATTGCTATCTAAGGTGGCAATACTACCAGTCTTTTGGCCTGGGCACTTTTACTGTTGTTATCGATGCCGCCGAAAAATTTTAATGCCATAAGATTATTTCCCTCCTTTTTCATTGATCCACTAAGTACAGGAACTATGGTTTTTTATGTTGGTACCTATATCAAAAAATGTTGTTAGAATAGGTACATTAAGAAGTGTAGTGTGGTTTTATGTAAATTTCAAGGATGCAGCGACGAAGTGTAGGTATATAATTTACAATCACATTAATGCCAGCCTCTATTCTGATGACATGAAATAAAGTAGGTGGAATTACTGAGTATCTTGGCAGACATATCATTCCCTTGTATTATCTAATGTAGAGTTATTTTCCGCCATTTCATTTAATTATGAATTAAAATTAATGTTTAGGTACTAAGGCTTGAATACTTTTGGTTTTAAATGTCAAAGGTACAAGGCTCAGATATCTTATTTCATGCCATCAGGAACAGGTTCCGGTATTTACGGCTCACTTAAGAGTACGGACTTGTCAGGCGCGGGTGCAGCCGCACCGGTCGCCGCGCCAGCTGCCGCGGCGCCGGCTCCAGCAGGCGCACCAGCTATGGCCGCCGCGCCGCCGCCGCCAGCACCGGCGCCTGGGGCCACCTACGTGGACATTCCGGTGACCGGCATGCGCGCCACTATCGCCAGTCGGCTCACGGCCGCGAAGCAGACCACCCCGCACTACCAGCTGTCGGCCACTGTCAATATTGAGAAGACAATAGCGATGAGGAAGCGCGTCAACGAAAAGTTGGCTGCTGAGAAGGCTGATCTTAAGGCATGACATATACTTTTTACACTCACTAAACGCTCAATTACCTAATTAATAGTATTTCTGGCGAGTTTTGTCTGACTAATTTATTGATAGGTACATCTTCAGACCTATGCACATGGCGATTTATTTACGATTTTCGACGCGCTAGTCGCGCTACTCTTCTAGCTTCCTCCTCTAGCATTGGATCACTGTCCGTCGTCGCAGCGGAGCTCCGACAACGCAGCGCATCACCCTCCCCGCCGCTCCGTCTCTTGTCCGTCGATCCGTTGAAACGTTGCGCGCGACGACGCAACGCTGTAATGGGGCATGTCATAAAAAAAATATGGAAATTGGAAAATGACGCTACGACGACGCAACGCAGCGCGCAACGTACTAATGGGGCTTGGCCCTTACGCGCTTCCAACGAAACTTAGGTACTTCGCAAGTTATTGCCTAGAAGAAAACGTGTAAATAAATCGCCGTGTGCATAGAACCCTATTAGTAATCATAAGAAACGAAAAATACATACTTAGGTAAACTTTTTAGGAGAGTAGAGTGGAGAAGGTATGGGTAACAGTAGGTAATATTAAACATTGTATAACTAGGCAGGACGGTGCTCTTTATAATATAATAAGCAAATGTAAAACATTTTTTCAGCTTTCAATGAATGACTTCATAGTAAAGGCGGTAGCTGGGGCTTGTAAGCGAGTGCCTGAGGTCAACGCATACTGGATGGACACTTTCATTAGGCAGTATGTACACATTAACAAATTATTCGATAGACGATACGTGCCACAACACCTACTGTATTCTCGCTATTTTTATTTTATTCCCTTTTTTCTATGAGGGTAGGCAGAAATTTAAGAATAGGTAGGTATTCTGGCCTAATTTTTTTAAAGAGATTGTGGCGTGTAGTTTTAGTTTTTCCCTTCAAACTTATCCTAAAGAATGAGTTATTATATATTTATATTAATTAATTTGTGATATTTTCAGCGTATATCTACACCCCCTAAACAACGTCTTAATTGCTTCCGTTCTTCCTCAGGTTCTCAAACGTAGACGTAAGCGTAGCAGTAGCGACACCGACTGGGTTACTCACGCCGATCCTCTTCAATTGCGATTCTCGCGGTATCATGGACATCTCTAAGAACATGAAGTCACTCGCTATCAGAGCCAGGGAGGGCAAACTTCAACCACAGGAGTTTCAGGGGGGCACTGTCACTGTGTCCAACCTTGGAATGTTTGGTGAGTAGAACAATATGAATAGGTACTTATTCATAATTTTTCCCCCCGTCCTTATTCTAACATACTTGAAGGCCGGGCCCGGGGCAACATGTCTTCATCTCCCTGAGATAATCTCCGAGATTCAGTAATGACCCCTGATTAACACTCCGCTTTTCGAGGTACAGGTAGTTAGGCAATTTATCAATATTGGGAACCTGCACTCTTCATATTCATAAGTACCCACTACTTCGCTCGCGCCGATTGTGTCGACCACTTTGTGTGTGGAAGTAAAATAAATGGAAATGTTAAAAGTGCGTGAAGGAACGCAGGCAGTTGCGTCCGATTCGCCTCTGTGCTCTGTAGCCAGAGCTTCAAACGATTAAAGAACCATGAAACTGTAGGTATCTACTAAACTTGCCAGTAATTTTATTTTCGATTATGGGTAGGTATTGCGTTTCCCTATATTACATACTCATCAAATGTAAAACTACTTCCGTGCTGCCGAGAAGCGTGCGGGTCTAAGGGGTTGGTTGAAAAGAAGTAATTTCCTGAACCTATTCCCTAATACTTTTTGTATTTCCAGGTATCACAATGTTCAATGCCATTATAAATCCTCCGCAGTCGTTAATTATAGCGTGCGGTGGTATTCAGCAGCTAGTTATTCCCGACGATTCAAAGGATAAGGAAACTAAAAGGTATGTCCTTTTTTTATAGGATATATTTCCATCAAAATTAGATGTTTTTAAACAAAAGTAGCTTGTGAATTCTAATTTTATGCAGTTTTTTAGTGTGTCTATCTGCCAGGCTCCAACGAGATTTATAAACAGGTGTGATGACTTATTCGCGATTGGCATTCAAGAATATAACGACCGACATGTTTTATTTTATTCTACTTCTGCTTCCAGTTTCGACCCCCTCCCCTCCGTAATTAATCGACGCCCCTTAAGGTCGGTTCGCAATTTCACGCTAATAATGCATAACTTCGCCATTTACAGTTTCCGTACGGCAAAGTTCGTGACGTTCACCGCGTCTGCAAACCACAGAGTGATAGATGGCGCGGTGGGTGCGATGTGGATGAAGGCCTTCAAAGAAAACATGGAGGACCCCTCCAACATTATCCTCTGAACAATGCCTCAAGGCTCCACGCATTTTGATTAATGGACATTGCGTACCAAACATCACCTTAAATCTATGTAAGTAAACAGATTTTGTTTTCTGTTCATGACACCTAACAAGTTATTTTGTAATACTAATCTAAATGTCATTATTATTGCAGTTAAGTAGACCACGGGAACTGCAAAGTTTTGGAACAGCCACGAGTCTCTGGCGCAGAGCCTAGGTACTTTACAAATAATGGTGTAGGGAAGTACTCTTGGGGCATAATCTGGGTTTCTTCCAGGACATTTTTGAAGACATTAATTAATTTTGGCAGAAAGTTCCGATGCAAAAGATCGTACTTTCCTGGCTACACATAGTGTGTACTAGTCCATTGACTCTTGGTGTAAAACCTGGGTTTCTTTCAGGACAATTTTGAAGACATTAATTAATTTTGGCCCGTAGTTCCGATGTAAAAGATGTACTTTCCTGGTTACAGGTAGTATGTACTAGTAAGTCCTCATGGACAATTATGGTTAGAAAATGCTGGTTAATAGGTTCAGTTGGTTTGAGCCTGTCAATCACAAAGTAGATAAGGCGGCGACTTAAAAAGTATTAATGGCACCGCCTCGTTTTCTAGTCCTCTTCTAAATGAAAAGTGATCGTCCCATTTGTTTGATTATATAGTATAGGGTTCAGTTGATTTGAGCCTGTCAATCACAAAGTAGATAAGGCGGCGACTTAAAAATTATTAATGGCACCGCCTCGTTTTCTAGTCCTCTTCTAAATGAAAAGTGATCGTCCCATTTGTTTGATTATATAGTATATTTTTTTATAACTATGTCTGTTTACTTATTTATACTGATATAATTTATAGATATTATTCAATAAAACAATGAATTTTTAATGATTTTGTTTATTTACTTAAGCTAAGTTCACTTGACCTCACGCAATCTTCTGACTGCGGACCTGCAGGAGGAGGCAGCGGTGGTTGAGAATACCCAGGCACCACCAGCTACGGTCCTCTTACAACGCTTGCATGACCAGATGCCGACACAGGAACGCTTCATAGCATCCTGGAATGAGAAATTAGAACATTTGTTAGATCAGTGGGCATTTTAGATATTGTTTACATTTGAAGAGTTTCACCTATACATTTCACAAACGATTGTTCTGGTGATGACCCCAGGCAAGGGAAATTCATTTGGATGAGGACATCCACAATATAATAATGATAAATGCTTCAGGGCTTCTGCTACACATTACCAGATACTGGCAATGAATATTTGATTTTGTATAGATAAATATACAAATGCCTTTTGAATAAATTGCTAGTACATTACATGTAATGCATTAGCTATGACGTCCAAGCAATATATATATTGACGATGAAGTGACAAGATCTCCTATTTGACATTGTTAATCTCTTTAGTAAGACGTTCTTGTCACTTCAAAGTCAATATAATTATAAGGTCCATACATTTTATTGAGTTAAGTGTGCATAAATTTATGGGACAGCTCATATTTTTTTTACAATTTCAGGATTCATCCAATCAAAATGCTCCCACCAAATTCATAAAAATTAAATTTTGAGCACCTTAAATTATAATGCACACTATTGAATTTTCAGTTATGGTTCGGGATTATTCCCATTATATTAAAATAAAATATCAAAAAATAATCCGGACGTCTCATAGTATAGTTAGTTGTAAGTAGTAGTAATGTTGTAAATTTTGCTTGGACAGTCGAAAGTGTTTAAGCTCATGCTTGGGATACATATTAGTCTATTATATAAGTATTTAGGAATTGAGTATTTGAATCGGTCAAAAATAAAATATGAAATCACATGGAAAAAAGCCCGCTCGTCATAAAAACTTCCATCACCGTGCAGAAATTAAATATAATGCGACGATATAATTGTTAAATTGCATTTAATGCTAATAAGTATTCCATTTGAGCCTAAAAATCAGTGACGTCAAAATGTTATATTTCATACAAATCACGTACAAATGCCGCGTTTTGACAGTCAGTTCATAAAAAGTAACGTTATTGACTACCCTTTCAAATACCCAATTGACAAAATGATCACAGGTTGAAGTAATAATTCACATTGGTGTACAAATGTTGCAATAAAAATAGACAAATACAATAGAATACATTGTTTAAAATAATACACTCTACAACCAAAAGCACCTAATATTTGATTATGAGCTACTAGCTTCTGCCCGCGGCTTCGCTCGCGTGGAGGTCGGAAATTATCCCACAGGAATGTTCTACCGGGATAAAAAATATCCTATGTGTTAATCCAGGATATAAACCATCTCTGTGTCAAATTTCATCCAAATCTATACAGTAGTTTTTACGTGAAAGAGTAACAAACATCCATACATCCATACTTACAAACTTTCGCCTTTATAATAGTAGTAGGATTACAAACTTTCGCCTTTATAATAGTAGTAGGATAGGTAGTCCAGGCCAGTAGCCTAGACTGTCCAAGTAACAGTATAAGCACCTATGCATGAGTATGTAAATGCAATCATTGTTAGTATAGTTGTGGCTTGTGGTGAAACTTGAAATAAAACTAGGCACCGAAAACTAGTCGGCTTAAGTCGACCATCTGGCTAATCTTAGCGAAAACAAGTCTTTGTAAGGATGTATGAAAACATAACCCCCAAATCATAACACAACTAGTCGCCGAAAGTGCCGAAACTACATTCTGAATTTCTGATATGAGGGCGTTTTCCATAAAAAGTGTCCCTTGAGAAAAGTTAGTGTCCGATCATTTTCATAGTCAATTATTCGAATTTTATTAAGGTTACTATCATGTTATGCATTTTTTAATAAGAAATAACTTTAAAACTCATCTTTTTCCTTAAAATAATGCATGAATCTGTCTTAAATTTAAAATTAGGCCAAAATAAGTAAAACAGGGGTGATGTTTTTGGCATGTCCCACACCAGCCTTGTCAAATTCGGAGTCGAATAAAATGGTCTATTATTATTTGTTAAACGTTTTTTGTGTATCGCACTGGTCAATTATGATCCGAACTTCAATTTTAAATCTTAAAACATGCTTCTTACGGTTGAAATTTATTTAAAACGTCCGTTTTTATGTTGTCCTGCTAAATTGCGTATGGTGGAATTTCCACCTACGCAACCGCATTTTCGGTGTCTTCCGACAAAAATACTACCAATTACGGCAAAGATTCCGAAAGATGGCAACATTATTAGTCTATGGTAGTCGCCATTTTGTAAATTTGACAGCGCAGTTTGTCAGCGAAACGAACAGAAGTGAGACGCCTCGTTGGTGTTAAAAAAATTGTTCCACATACGAGTCTGCTTTTCTCCAGGTAATGTATTGCTATTTGTTCTATTTTATATTATTTTAAACTTGTTACTTTATGCTTATTTGGAATCAGAAGTTGAATGGGCCGAAAGTTGAATAGTTTATTAGTAATTTTATCTGAAAGTTTTACTTGCATGGATACGTCACCTCCATTACGCTGCGGTCGCATGAATGGAACTAAAAAGTGACGTAATGGAATCATAGAGATGATTTCACAGGGACGAAAATGCCAACTAACCGAATGCAACAATTTATATTTGAATTTGTTTCTTAGAATTTTTGGATCGGCTAAAATTTGTATTATTTTCTTTTTTCTTAAAATAAAAATGTAAACTGAAAATTCTTAAAATAACATAAAAAAATTCGTAGGTAACCCGAAAACTAAAAAAAATGGGAACATTATATTAAAGGCCATCCATATAACGTCCCCAATTTTTTTTTTTTGAATTTGGTTACTGGATGTAATATTTGGACTGTATTTTCATTTTGGAGGATAGAAATGACTATTATAGGGAAAAATGTATTCAGTGTGGATACTTTAACCATGCATTCCACTCATCAAACTGAACTATTTTTACTACGTAGCCAAATTCAAAATCTCAAATAAAAAATCTGCTGTTCCATACATTTGAGTCTGGTAGGTACCAACTGAAGTTTTGTATGAAACAGCAGATTTTACTGGTTAAAAATTTACCCTGTATGTATAGGTGCCCGAATTATGTTATTATGTACCGGATATTGAATAGAGATGCGATTGAAAATTATTTACTTAAAAATTCTTTTCGGTTTATTTTAGGCCTAAATATGCCGTTGACGGCTGCAGAAAAGTCAAAACGGTACCGGGAGAAAATAAAAAACAACCCGGAAAAACATGAATCCTTTAAGAAGAAGGAATTAGAAAGACAAAAAAAACACCAAAAGAAGATTAAGGACCTCACCGAAGAAGAAAAAGAGGAAAGACGAAAACGCTGGAGGGAGCAAAAAAGAAAACAAAAAGAAAGAAAAAAGTCCAGTCAGCCGAATCCGCAACCTCGGCAATTACGTGATTCATCCAATGCTCTACCTTCTCATTCCATGAAAGTCAAATATAGAAAATTGTACAATAACTATAAAAAGGCTTTCAACGCAGTTCGTCGATACAAAACAACTTCGGAGAGTTTAAGAAAAAAAATATATCGAATGAAAAAAAAATATGAAACTGAAATCGACTTATTGAAAACAGAAAACGATAAACTGAAAGCACGGCAAGAAATAATGGAAATATCACTTCGTGATGTGTATAGTGAATGCAATAAAACTAAAGAGAAACAATTACTAAAAAACGTGGTTAGGAAACATGCACAAATATTGGGCAAAGCACCTGAAAGTAAGATTTTAGGTCTTAAAGGAAGAATCAGGAAAAGGGCTAGAAGTCAAAGATTGATAAATAAGAAAACTGAGAAAGAAATTGAAAGTTTTTATCTGAGGGATGACATAAGCAGAAGTACGGCAGGTAAGAAGGAAACCAGAACCAAAGAGAAAAAGAAAATACAAATAAGATACCTAACTGATACACTGAAAAACGTGTACGAAATTTATAAAAAAAACGGCGGGGTATCAAGCTTTACAACGTTTTACAGATACAAGCCTCATTACATACTGTCTCCAAGTATTAATAATAGAGACACATGCTTGTGTATTAAACACAGCAATTTTGAGTACCTCTTTAATGCCCTGAAATTCAAAGGTGTTATAGCTTACAAGAGTATAAAAGAGCTCTTGGACACGGTCGCGTGTGATACTACACACTACGACTGCATGTATAATAAATGTAAAGACTGTTGTGATCCAACTATTTCATATGATGAAGAAAAACTGGAATCTGATATAACGTGGTACAAATGGGCCAGAGTAAACCATCAGTACGAAAAATCCGGTAAAGTATTTACAACGAAAAAGACTACAAAGCAACAAGTAAAAGGAACTGTGCGTGACGTCATCACAGCATTTAAAAAAGACATACCTGCATTTAAAACACATTTCTTCACGTGGATAGAACAGCAAAGGCAGTACAGAGATTGTATCAAGAACATGAAAGACGACGAGATAGCCATTTTATGTGACTTTTCTGAAAATTTCGATTGTAAATATAGTGAAGAGGTACAATCAATGCACTTCGGTGCCTCCAAGAACTCCATTACTTTACACTGTGGAGTCATTTTTTGGAAAGACCTATCTCAGTCTTTTGTAACATTGTCCGATAATAATTGTCATGAACCCAATGCAATATGGGCACATTTAATTCCTGTGATCCGACTTGCAAAAGAGCTGAATCCTCGTATCAAGGTTATACACTTTTTTTCGGATGGCCCGTGTAGCCAGTATCGTCAGAAAAAGAACTTCTATCTTTTGAGTTTTTTTACCTCAAAATTGAATCTGTCATATTCAACGTGGTCATTTTCAGAGTCAGGACACGGTAAAAGTATGGCAGACGGTATTGGAGGCTCCGTGAAGAGACAATTAGATAGAAGAATTTCCTATGGTCATGACATTACTAATGCTACTGAAGCGTTTAACATTTTGCAAAGCTGCATGAAAACAGTGAAGTGTTTTTATATCCCTGATCAAGACATTCAAAATATGAAAAAACTGATTCCCGAAGATATTGAAGCTGTTCCAGCAACAATGCAATTGCATCAAATATCTTCTATACAATGTAATCAGATTAAATATCGGCAATTGAGTTGCTTTTGTGGGGAATCTCGAGGTTTGTGTAATTGCCACTGTGCCAAAGTGCACCATTTTGTCAAGGATAAAAATTCCCAGAAGATTTTCACTGCTGCATCTAAGCCATCGAAAGAAATGGCCGAATTGAGGGACGAACCACCAATAATTCCCGGTACGTCAAAAAACCATATAAATGTTTCTCCTCGTAATTTGAGCATAAACCTTGTTACCAACGAAACGGAAACAGTAACTGATTGTGAGTCCCCAACAGAAAATATCCCTCAACGAAACAGTTCCCCTTTTGAATTGGTTAATGTTCCTGATTATATACCCCAAGATTGTGAAACAGACCATTCTGAAAATGACGAGAACATAAATTCTGATGTGCTTCTGGGTCAAGTTCAAAACATTACGAAATTTTCTTACGTGGACCAAATGGTTGATAATTTAATCGATAATTCTGATCCACTCATAGAGATAACTTCTCTGGCCAATAATCAGGAATTATTTAACTATAATCCTGATCTTGTATTTCCATTCCCTGAAAGTCTGTGCATGGCAGCTTCAGAACATGACCTACAGAAAGATACACAAAATAAACAGCCTGAAGAAAATCCTGAATCTCTTGAATATCAGCCTTCTAAAAAGAAAACAAAAATAATACCTAAAGAGAACAAACCTGCGGGAAAACAAGTTAAGTCATCGAGGACATTTCCGTGCCATGTTTGCAAGACACGTCAGCCTTTTGTTTTACGACTGATGGTCAAATGTATGGTATGTAAAAACTGGGTTTGCGTAGCATGTAGCGGAACCACCTGTTTTGACTACATATGTCAAATTTGTCTTGAGACAGACGTTAATTAACGTTAAGACTAGTTAACTGTGCCTTTCTATAGAGCATTTCATAAAGTAATTCTACCAAGTCAAGTGTTATCAAGTTGATCAGCCTAATGGTCTGAACCCGTTTAATATGTAAGGAATTTTATTTTACAATTTTTTTTTTGTATAACTAAACTAAAATACCTATAACAAATAAAAATTAATACTAGCCAGGTAATATAAGTAGGTTTTTTTAAGTATAAAAGACTGAACTAAGCTTATAATATTAAATAGTGATCTAAGTTCCTTATAGGATTATTAGAATTTTGTGCCATATTAAACGTTGCCTTATAGTTCCTAAACGTCATTTCGAGTTTCACTATACGTGACTGTCCTGTTATCGCTGTGATTTAATTCCTAAGATTAATTAAAGATCTCAAAGATATTTGTATTGCTTTTTGTTAAATATAGTTTATTAGATTAGTTCTTTTCTACTGTATTTTTTTCTATAAATAATAATAGGCATTTGTTGATTTATTAAGAAAAATATATATTGCAAAGTATCCAAAAGTAGCGTTTGGGAATATTATTGTCTAAAACTTCATTGTTTTGTATTCATAAGCTGAATAATTCATATTTTTAGAAGACTGTTTTTGTTGTATATTTAATTAATAAAGTAAATAAATTCTGAATTCCTCTAGTTTTTTCTAAAACCCTTCTAAAAATAAGTGACGTAATGGAACATCTTACAAACAATAACAAATTAAAATGGTAATTATTTTCGAAATTCTTCCTTATTTTTCATAAAATTAACTATTTTCTTAGAGGTTGTTCTATATTTTATCAAATTAATTGCATTTTAATGCTAAATGAAAATATTTACTTATGTGGAATTCCTTTTACGTCACCGACAACTTTTTTGAAAAACGCCCATGAACAATATCACTATAGTAACAGCATCATTCTTCTATGAATTGCCCATAAACGATGTGTATTGGAATTGGAAATAATAAATGCAATCACGATACTAACCTTACCGCAGAACGAGCAAGTGTACTTTGCGTGCTGGGTGACTTCCATTTTTTTGACCATTTTACGCAGGGAGGCACCGTAACGTGTGCCATATTTGCCAGTAATTCCTACCTTCTTCGTGCGTTTGGCCTGAAAATATTATAACATTTCATGTAGTTGTATTGAGCACTACCACCAAAATTGATCGACTAACTATGGATATAGGCAAGTGTCCCTCGCACAAAATATTCATGTTGAACACTAGGAAATTTCACTAGCACCTTTTTGTTAAGGTTTATCACTGATTTTATGAACGGATCAGTTAAATAATCACAAATTAGATCTCACCATTTTTGATAACCCGTCTAACACAGTGGTTGACAGAAAAGAAGAGAAACAACCATTGACAGCTTGGTGTTACCCACCCAAAAATGTAAAAAATTGGATGCATGTTAAACCGATTTTTTCCGAAATATTATTATTCCCATGTTATAGGAGGCGATCATATTGTCATCAATCAGGCACAAATTATTAGTATTTTGCCTGAATTAATCACCAACATAACCCATGGATCTTAGAGCATTTAACCTAGCTCTAAGCCATGGATGCCAAAAACTAATATATGTATATTATCACTGTCTTCTGTCACAAGCAGATTGACAAGTTTGATTACTCGAGTCTTTTTTATGCTTTGATTTTCAGTGTGATTTTTTGGAGTATTCTTGCAAAATAGTTTAACGTTACATACTAAATTAGTTTATAATACTGCTAACATAAAAAATAAAACAAAATTGCGAAAGGAAACTGAACTAAAACGTTTATAAGCACAGAACGCTTATACTCAAGATGGTTCCCCGACTTATCAGCATTTTGTGCTATGCATGTAGTGTTATTGTAGTGAATAGCCCAAATGCCCTCATGATTTTCAGCAGTACATAATCATCATTCGCATGGATGGATTGTGTGGGAAATGACATGAAAGAGCAGGGACTGATTGATAGCGTCACGGTCACACCGCGCCGGTCCCAAGTGGCATGGGACAAAGACAGGAAGATTATGATGATATTGAATCATTTAATTTTGCCACTCTCATACAAAATGCAGAACTTAATTTATCACAGCGTTTTATGTTCTTCAATCATCAAAAAGTCCGCTGTTACAATCGAAGGCTTAAAAGACAATTATTTGGAACGCAAAATGGAACAGATAATTTCAACCATTATTTCAACTCTCTCGTTATTGGTTGAAACACTGTCAAAACTTTTGATTTCCAGCGCTCGAGAAAGTGAGGTTTTCTAGCATTTACAACGACCTACAATAGTTGTAGGTCGATGATGCCAGTTTATGGAGAAACTCCACATCTTGTGGGAAAGTTAAACTAATAGCTAGCTAGACAAACAAGGAAATGGACTATGTGAACTATGTGATGTGATTGTTTGCCGCATGTCGCGAAATTATTTTGTTTTATATGAACGCTTTAATAATATACAAGGTATTATTGGGTTATCTTTATAATTTTAATGATATTGTTCATCATATAAAAGTGGTTTACAAGAGGAAAACAGAAGGGATTTTAGAGATATTAATTTTTTATGAGTCATAGATTGATACCGATGTAGGATAACATACAGTGTCCCGATGAATAGAAATTGACTACTGGAGATAAAACTTTTTCGGATAGTATTTTTAAAACCACCACTTTAGTTAGATGACTATTATTGAAATAAAAAAAAATGAAAAGGGTCATTCTGGGTAAAGTTTACGGAAAACACGAGACGGCCATCTGGCAACCCACAACACTGCCGGTACGACTTGGAAAAAGGTCGATCTCACGGAAATTTTAGCCGTCCCGATCACCTGGACGGAGTTGTTTTAACAAAAAACAAATCAAAATGTTGCGATCGATATTTGTACGAAACCAAGTTTTAAACGATGCCTTGAAAAAATCTTTACGGTCAAACCTGACGAGATGCATGAGCACAGAACTGACGAAAAAGAAACTTTCTCACAAGTAAGTTATTTCATTTTAATTAATTTATAGTTTAGATTAAAGATGTTGGTGTTTGTTTTCATTGATACTTGTGCCGGCGTCGCGAATAATGTTACTTGTTACCGCTCAAATAAATTCTACAAGTTGCATAACCAAAACGTCAATGGTTTTCACCTTGCAAATTCATATTCTAATAAGGCGAGTATTTGCCGGTTATTCCACGTGTCTTGCATTAAAAGAGCGCTTCACAGTCATTTAATGAATGAATGTAATGTTTGGGGAAGTATTGCCAATAAACTGTATTGAAAGAAACATGTCTAAAGAGTTTGGTGAGCTTGGTGGCAATGAACTTGAACATAAGACCTGGTGATGTGTAGGATGAGCCTTCTAGTCATTCCTTGAGTTCTAGCTAGAGTAACGAATATATAGTACCATTTTAAAATTAAGCCATGAAACTTGTTTTGATTTGTGACGTTTAAATGGACTTAAATGTTACAGCAATGACATTCTTTAGTTTTGTATGTGTAGTGTATTAAATTTGGATAAAACATAAAGATCTAAACGAAACTAATTGGATCAATATTCTTACTTTATTTGTTTCTGGTCTTTACCCATTAGCTGAAAACCTATTAGAAGCTGTTTGCTTATAAGAACTCAACTTTTGTCGTTTATTGAGAATTTTAAGGGTTAAACTTGATCTGGTTGTAGGTAAATTTAGGAGTAGTGGATATCTGAGAAGATACAGCACTATTATTTGATAGGGATATTAACACAAACACTGCCACTATTTTTTGTGTTATTCTAAGCTCTGTGCCTTCAACACACATACATGTTTGTGGCAGCATAGCAGCATAGATTAGCCATAATATAATAGTTTGGTCAAATAAGAATGAAAATTATCCAATAGCCTTTTTCAAAATAAAATGAATCATTTAAAGTTTTTGTTATCTTGAGACTGATAAGATTGTCTAAGAATTTTTTATTATGTCTACATAATGTACAGAGGCCAGCACATCAAATTACCTTAATCTGTAAAATTTCTTTGACAGTTTTTCAACTTTATTACAAAAGTATAAAGTTAATTTTCAATTGGGAAAATTTGACAGTTTGGGATAGCTTGATGTGCTGGCCTGTACATCTTTTTCATGAGATCAAAATCAATTTAATTAACACAGTTGCCTTCTATGAAATTATACAAATAATAATATAGTTATATAAGACCGCAATGAGAAGCTACAAACTACATCTTTATTTGAAGAATTGAAAGCTAAATTTAAATTCCTTAAATGAAGACTAAAGTAGTTTTAAATAATAAACAATCCAACATTTATATAATGTAGATATTAGTCACAGCCATTTTATGGACCTGAATCCCAAATTCAGGCAATAAAGAAAATTATTAATAAAACTGAACTGTATATTATAGTGATTTTATCCCTAAAATAAAACATGGCCCCACTTTACCTACCTTTCTGAATTGTGTTGCTCTTTTGATGCTATGAGTTTAGTGTTTCATCTAATTCCACAAAGAGTGCGCTATGTTATTGAACGGGTACATTATTACATAACCATCAGTATCACCTCATTACTTCAAAATAGCTGATAACAGAGACTTACAAATAACTTAAAAAAAAAATGAAATGCTCAAAGTACTTATTCTAATTTACGTCAAAGATTAATTAAAAAGAAATCACTTGATCATGAAATGAGATGAGATAATGTTATAAAACATCTTGTTTATCTAAAAGTTTGCAGGTATCATTGAGATGTCTGAACTATGCCTAATTGATAAGCTAAAACATAATATAAACTTATCTCTCGGTGACTTTGATAATAACTTATGCATTATACAATATGTGTAAATTGATAATTATATAATTAGTAGAAACTGACATTATTTATAAGGACTACTGTCCCTTATACATTTTTGTGTTGTATAATAATTTTCTATAACTGTTTAAAAAAAAGCAACCAAATGTCGGAAGTTAGTGGCAAACTATAAAACCAAAGACTACAACAACAAAAGTTGGTGTCATTGGTTTTGTAGTTGTCCATTTTTTTTCCCTGTAATTTTTCACCTAGTTTTTTATGAAAGTCAGTTGTTGTAACAAATAAATCTATGGTGAAGAGTCTTGTCCAGCACTGGGACTATACAGGTCGCAAAACTAAGTGATCTGTGATGGTCTATGGATTTTATGGATTCTCAGAAATCTTGGTCTATTAGAAAACATGAAAGTATGATAAGCTTTCTGTCTAACTTTTACTAATTGAAACATCTACATCATCATCCTACATCATTAATCAATTTGTGGTACCACCAGACATCACAGTAGGTATGACATATGTTTAATAAAATGAAATATTATCTTTCCAGAGTATTAAATGCTCATAACAGGAGAATACTGGCCACACCACAATGGACCATCCAGATAAGGTACTATGCCGACCTGCCAGGACACTCAAAGGTCAACCTGCCAGCTTTGTCACCGACCATGGAAAGTGGTTCCATTATCAACTGGCAGAAGAAGGAGGGCGACAAACTGAGTGAAGGTACATCTTTATTTTATTTTCTAATGAGAAGACATTTGCATCCTTCTCTGGGGACATAAATAATAAGCAGAAGATGAAAAGCCCTTAATAGTTTGAAATGGCTATATGAACCAGATTAGTTCAAAATGGATATGCATAAAACTAATTGGATATTTGAAAGGGTAGTCAATTACATCACTTTTTATGAACTGTCCAAACGCCGCATTTGTATGTGATTTGTATGAAATATAACAATGTGGTGTCACAGATTTTTAGAATCAAATGGAATACTTATTAGCATAAAATGCAATTGAACATAATATCTTCGCATTATATTTAATTTCTGTATGGTGATGGAAGTTTTTATGACAGGCAGGCTTTTTTCCATGTGTGATTTCACATTAAATTTTGACCGATTCAAATAGTCAATTATTAGATAAGTTAACTAGATCTTGTCTGGACTTGTTGAGACAGGCCATTAAAAGTACCATATTGTAAAAACAGAACCTTTAACATTCATAAATATTTATAATTTTAGGTGATCTTCTCTGTGAGATTGAAACAGACAAGGCCACTATGGGTTTCGAGACCCCTGAAGAAGGTTACCTGGCCAAGATCTTGATCCCAGCTGGAACTAAAGGTGTGGCTGTTGGCAAACTGCTGTGCATCATCGTAGGAGACAAAGCTGATGTAGCTGCCTTCAAAGATTTCAAGGATGACGACTGTAAGTGGAATATAAAATGTATTCTGCAATGTAATGCGAGTTTGTTTGCCATACACCATAAACATCATTGAAACTAAGATAAAAGGGGTCTTTTTTTTAAATGATCATGAAAGAATGAAAATGATTCTTACAGTTACCAATATAAACTTAACTTTCAAATTAGTTTTGTTGCTATCAAAGTAGTTTGTAATAACTAATAAAATTCTAAAACTGCAATTTCACAAAAATCTGATGTCTGTGTTATTGTTTGTTGTGAATAATTTAAAGACATTATTTGACAGATTTTTATAGTCATACTAGCTTCTGCCCGCGGCTTCGCTCGCGTGGAGGTCGGAAATTATCCCACAGGAATGTTCTACCGGGATAAAAAATATCCTATGTGTTAATCCAGGATATAAACCATCTCTGTGTCAAATTTCATCCAAATCTATACAGTAGTTTTTACGTGAAAGAGTAACAAACATCCATACATCCATACTTACAAACTTTCGCCTTTATAATAGTAGTAGGATTTAACAAGACATTTAGTAATAGTAATGTTATAATAATTTTCCATGTTTCAACACTACTAATATTGACTGTACATTTGCATGCATTTGTCTAACTACCCAATGTTTATGCCCACAGCAGCACCCAGTGCGGCCAGACCTATTGCCAAGAAAAAAGGTTATGTTAAGACAACATTTTTTTAAACAAGCTGTTGATTTTGTCACTGGCAATATTTAATTGTTACAAGAAGATTTTTTGTTACTTTTATGAACAAAATTAGACACTGTGACGTTATTATGGATGCATTTCTTTTCTTTATTGGATATTAGTTTCATAGGAAATTTTGTTGAAATGTGAAGTATAAATCCTTCATTGTTGGCAACTGACTAAATCAACAGCCTGTATAGAGGTGCAGCTGGAATAAATACTGGCAACCTGGGTGATGGAAATGAAATGATTTAAAACGGACTATTAACTTTCCTAAACTTCCGCGTTTTTATAAGTGAATTATAAACAGCAGCCGGTGAGGCGCCGGCCCCTGCTGCGGCGGCCCCCGCGCCGGCCCCCGCGGCCCCCGCGCCGGCCCCCGCGGCCCCGGCGGCGGCCCCCGCGCCCCCCGCGGCCCCGCCCGCTGCAGCGGCCCCTGCGGCGCCTGAGGGCAGCAGAGTCTTTGCCAGCCCCATGGCGAGGAGGCTCGCTGAAATCAGGAATGTCAGGCTTGGAGGTATGAATCACATTTTAGGAATTGATTGACACAACTTCTTTATACAGGTTTATCATCGTGAATCAGTAAACAATATAGCAAAGTTACATATAATATTGTATTAAAGTTATATATAAAATTGATGAAAACAATATGTATCACCTTTTCTTCCGACTCATTTGTTGTATATGTAGTATCGTACACCAAAAACAAGCCTTCTCCTTTCATCAATAACATATATACCTACCCAATTAGCACACAATCCATCTTGCATTGTGTTTCATGATTTACACACTTATTCTACATGATGTAATAAAATTTACACTCGAATCTTAGCCTGTATTCTGATGGCACGAAATAAAGTACATGAGTATCATTTTAAGTATTAGTTACAATTGGAATATGGATTTAGTTAAATGATCCATTGATATAAAATTTCAAATGCCGATCTATGCTGCAAAAATCTCACTGTGATGGCTTAGGTGAAGTGAGCTGTCATTAGTCGCATCAGTCGGTCGATTCTGTGAAAATCTCATCGTGAAATCTTTGACTAGTTCCACCTAATGATACTATTGTCAGCTTACTTTAAACTCACTTCACCTACGTTTTCACAGTGAGATTCTCAACGTGAAAACGTAATTGAAGTGAGTTTAAATTGACCTGTCAATAGTGTCAATCCCTGGCATAAGATGGAACGATAGCTCACTTCACGATCACTTCACCTTAGTCTTCATGGTGAGATTTTTACAGAATAGCACTACTGGTGAGATTTCAGTTCACTTCACCTAAGTATTTTTAAAAGGACGCATTACTAGCGTTCTACATGAATGCGGCCTAAGAATAGACGGGCAGGTAATTAAGTACTCTCTCAACTCTTTTAATCTGGCTTTAAATTCCAAGATATTGAGATATGTTATTTCATGCTATCAGGAGAAGGCTCTGGCTTGTACGGCTCACTGAAGAGTTCGGACTTGGCAGCCGCGGAAGCAGCCGGGCCGGCCGCTGCGCCTGCGCCTGCGCCGGGCGCCAGCTACGTGGACATCCCCTTGTCCAGCATGCGCGCCACCATCGCCAAGCGGCTCTCAGCCGCCAAGCAGACCATCCCGCACTACCAGCTCACGGCCACCGTCAATGTTGAGAAGACCATCGCCATGAGGAAGAAAGTCAATGAAAAGTTGGAGGCTGAGAAGGCTGGAGTTAAGGTACTATTCGCGCATAAATTGATTCAGTCTCATTGAATCCGAGTAGAGCGAGTTGAGTAACAAAAGTAGAAATAAATATAATAAATTATCATCGATATTACTATCGACGATTGCTATTTAATTAAAATTACAATTCATATGAAATGTTAATAAAATCCTTAATCTATACTAATATTATAAAGAGGAAGGATTTGATTTTTTGTTTGTTTGTTTGAAATTAATAGGCTCCTTAGTTTTCTAGGAGTAACATAGGCTACTTTTTATCCCGGGAAAAATAACGGGTCCCACGGGAAAGACCACGGGAGCGAAGCCGCGGGCAAATTGCTAGTACAGTTTAAAAAGATGTATTTTTCTTTTTTTTTAATTATTGTTTTATTCTTCTTTTCGTGTGGTTAGTGACTAACCTGGTGTCAGAGTTTTTGTTTATATTTTTTTATTAAAATCACTATGTTTATCAGGTTTCAATGAATGACTTCATCGTGAAGGCGGTCGCTGGTGCTTGCAAGCGAGTACCTACAGTCAACTCGCACTGGATGGACACCTACATTAGACAGTGAGTTCACATTGCCTTTACAATAATAATGATCCTACCACAAGAGAATAAAAGAGGACATAGGACGCTAAAAATTGTTATTTATTTCAACGTCTTCAAGGTTGATATTTTCTTGGCATATATGTAGGGTGGTCAGTATTTTACTCTTAGGGAGTCAAAACTATTATTTGTGTAATGCAAGTGACGAACGCACCTTCTGCCATTGTAATAAGGTACAAGCTAACATGACAATCGCGTATTCGTATAATGCAACATCCTGAACTGACCGCATTACTTCCCGTTTTTGTCCAGGTTCGCCAACGTAGACGTAAGCGTAGCAGTAGCGACCCCCTCCGGGCTGATCACGCCGATCCTCTTCAACTGCGACTCGCGCGGTATCATCGACCTCTCTATAAACATGAAGGAACTCGCTGCTAAGGCCAGGGAGGGCAAACTTCAACCGCAGGAGTTTATGGGAGGCACAGTCACTGTGTCCAACCTTGGAATGTATGGTGAGTACATTAATTAAAGTTAAATTTTTATCTGCAATTTTCTTTGGAGAAGATCTTTTGGGAGTTAGGTTATCATGGGTATATTGCTTCCATATTTTTATGTGAAACTTCGTTGTATTTCCAGGTATCACAATGTTCAATGCCATCATCAATCCTCCTCAGTCGCTAATCCTGGCGTGTGGAGGTCTACAGGAGCTCGTTATTCCCGACAAATATGAACCCCAAGGGTAAGTGTCAGTTTGACATTACATTTATTGCAAACATTAAACTGACAGTGCCTTAAATTCGTGTTACTAAGGGGGCGCCCATTAATTACTTGAGGCGATTTCAAAGATTTTTCTAGCCTCCCTTCTCCCTTGATGAGATTTGTCTCAACCATGAAGCAAATACAAAGAGGAGATGCCGTAACTGGATTTCCCTTTAACATAATGCGTGACACTTTACGGGGAGCGAGGGACGTTACAAACCACGCCCCTCTCTATTTTCCATCTAGCGGTGAATAGGACAATGAATAGATTAAGCTTTGTCGATTGTTACAATGTCGTTTTAGCTAGATTTCGCTAGATGTCACTAGTGTATAGGTGACATGATGTGATACAAAGTGGCGCCATCTTTTGTCGAGCAGTGACACTATTGTTAAGAGACAATGCACAGATTTTTCTAGAACGCTTCTAATAATTTATGAAATAAAATTACTTACACGTGAAATGTTATGCCGTCCAAGGCATCAGAACGTCTTTCTGAATAGTTTTTACATGATAGCACACAACACTTCATCTTGTTCTTTAAAATAAGATAGAAAATAATAAAATAGACTGAACACTGGACTGTAAACATGTAGTTAGTACCTACGCAACGTGTGCCGCCAACTGACCGAGGCCACGCCCACCGTGATGACGTCAGGACCGCTTTATTGTCACAGTGCACATTCACATTATGACATCTCCTCTTTGTATTTGCTTCATGGTCTCAACCCTCCCCTAATTTCATATTGTATTTTTCACAACGCGTATTTTTTGTGTAAATATATTAATCTGTGCTTGATTGCTGTTTCATTTATTTCCATGAGCATACTAATTACTTTTTTTTTTAACTTTTCCTACTTTTCTCGCAATTTTACAGTTTACTGGGCGCCCCCTAAAGTCGGTTCGCATGTCAGTCTTATTGATGCATTACTTTTCCATTTACAGTTTCCGTTTGGCCAAGTTCGTGACGTTCACGGCGTCGGCAGATCACAGAGTGATAGACGGCGCGGTGGGCGCGCAGTGGATGAAGGCCTTCAAAGAAAACATTGAGGATCCCGCCAACATTATTCTCTGAACACTGCCTGAAGGCTCCACGCATTTCGATTGATGGGCATCTGTGTACAAAATATCAACAAATTTATAAGAGCAAAGCGTGTGAGCAATTTTAATAGTAAGGGTACTTATATGTAAGTGTCAAGTTTATTTCAATTATTTTTTACGCTTGCAACAACCGTTATCCAATCTACCATTCCTACCAGTTTTTCTTGACCAAAATATAATTAATCATTTTAAAACCAGACGCCGCTATCGCCTAAAAAGTTTTAGCCGCCATTTTTTTGCACGCGCACGGACACGGGATAATCGCCTGTGACAGACGGACGGACACCGGGAAAATCATGAATAATTATTTTATAGTTTTTTTTGCAAGCAGGTGTCCAAAAATCGAATTGTAAAGAGTTACTGTGATTTCCTTCGATTAAAGTGTCGTCGGTACTAGTTTTGATATAATTTAATTAGTTGTTGTCATTTTAAAAGTTTATTTATCTGTGCTGTGATTATCTGTCTCGTACGTTCGCTTGTAGATAGGCAATGTATAGAAGAACGTTGATAGAGCGAGAACGCGAATTAATCGAAGGAAGCGCGGTTATTACCAAAATAAGTGATTATTTATTTAGTTTTATAAGGAATGGTAATCTTACAATGTTCAATATCAAAAGCTCCATCCCTATTTGTAATATTGTAAATATTTTTATAGGGGAATCACGCACTAATTGCAGAATATTTACCTGCCTAATCCGGGACTGTGTATACACATTTTTTTTTAACGAATATACCATTCGCATTTTTGTATAGATATTTATTTCATAAAATTCTAATCAAGTTTAATTTGTAGTGATTGGAGCAGAGATCTATCATCAATTGTTTTTTTGAATGTGTTTGTGCCTTAATTGAAATTATGATGAGATATTATTTGAACCATAAATACGAGGTATATATGCATGAATATTTTGCGCAATAATGGGTTTTATAGTCTTTGTTAACACCTGTTTATTACATTTTGAAGATGCAGATGATTTTATGAACGTTAGTGGAATATAATACATATTTTACATTTAGACTCTTTTGTTTTATTGTGTCTCAATCCTTGGTCCTATGAGTACACAAATACGTCAGTTATATCGCCCTCAGACGTCAGTACTGACTCCCAAGAATAACACTGACTTACAGAATTGAAGAGAAAAGAAATTAAGTTTGTGGAAAAATGGCATCAGAAGAAACTCCATAGTTGCCTACCCTTTAAAATATTTTGCAAGTAATTAGTGGGTAATATCGATTCGAGATTGCATTCACTCAGCCGGTAGTCCTGAGCTACCTGGATCATGGTTCTGTGTCACTCGACGTCACAGAAGTTCCCGTAATATTAACCTTTTGAACGCCAGAGCGGCCTCTCCCTCGCCAAGTCACAAATTCTAGTGTATTTATTTTGTACGTAAAAATTTTGTTTTCTTATCGGCTATATCCGACCGTGGCGTGTTGGGCACGTTTTCATTTGTCGGTTATATCCGACCGTGGCGTGTTAGGCACGTTTTCATTTGTCGGCTATATCCGACCCTTAACGCTTAAAAGGTTAAGGGCCCATCACTGAAAAAAAAATACTTCGTGGATTCCATAGAATATTTATGCCAAAATTACCTATTTTGTATGAGCCGGTATGAGCTGTCCGACCCCACGAATCAAAAACCATATAGACCCCCAATGAACGCGGACTGAAATTACAACTAGTAGGTACCTACCTACCAACTAACTTCAATTTAAGCACACATTTTTTACGGTTTCAGTCTGTCATAGCTTTACTCCGAGTTCATTAATTAATGCGTAGGTGTAGTTTACCATTCCAATGTCAAAACCTGTATAATTATTAGATATCGCAAAAATGACCCAGATAAACGATAACCTACTAAACATGTCCCGTCCTCGACACACCAAATAGAAAAATAGTTTTATGGTAATTTAGCCTCCAATAACAATGAAATAGTCTCGTTACACTCATTAGGGTCATGGCCGGAAATACATGCGCGTGCAAAAACTTGACACGCGACATGACATAATCATATGGGACAACACCTGTCAAACTGTCACCTGGAAATTATTAATTTGGTGCATACGGTATGAAAACTTCTGTTTTGTTTTAACCTTTCTTATTCAGGGACTATTAAAAAGCTTGATTTTCGTCAGGGAAAATGCTATCTATCACCACAACCTATTTTTGCCGCCAATCAGCGTTTGCAAGTGTTGTATTAGGGCCGAGTCACACCGGAATGACAGTGGCCGGCAGCGACGCGGCGAGCATTTTCAGTGTGAAATCATTTTAAACTTTACATACTTAAAAGACCTGTATCGTTTGAGAAGGTCGCGAGGCCGCCGGCGGTGACGCGAGCGGCCGCGCGCCTCGCGCGTTCTGCCCGCGGCTGCCAGCAGCGACACCAGGCCGCTCGTGGCACCATGGGCTGCAAACACACGAGTTTTCTCGCTGAATGTCGAAACTAAAATAGTCAATAGGAGACTAGGCAGGTGGGGTCTGGAGGTCGCATCGCGCGACGACGGGGGGCGCTGCCATTCCGGTGTGACTCGGCCCTTAACGTGCAGATCATTCCGTGCATGTTCGATACCTCTATTATTGCAGCCGGTCTTTTCTGATTTTAAAGATCTCACCGTGAAAACTCAGCTAGGTAAATGAGCTTGAAATGAGGTCTCATTCCACCATATATTGAAGGTATACTATTAACAGCTCACTTCACCTAAGTTTTCACTTGTTTTACGGTGAAATTTTTACAGAATAGATTGGCTGATGTCCATATGGGGCGACCATTTCCCATTACCTACATAACACTCTGGTAATAAAATTGAAATTCGTAAAACACATATTCTTTTGTTCTTTACTGGCAGGTGCTAGGAACGTATTCTTTCGTCGGCCAGTAAATTGTTTGGCCACCTAAAAGTTCGTTGTGTACAGAGGCCAGAACATCAAGTAACTCCAATCTGTCAAATTTCTTTGATGGTCAGTCAACTATTACAAAATCATAAGGTTCATTTTCAATTGGGAAACTTTGACAGTTTGGGCTAGCTTTATGTGCTGGCGTCTGTACTTAACAGGAGGTGTTTTACCAGTATTAATTACCTATTTATTTTGACGTTTTAGAGATTGCCGAAATATTGAAAACCTTTTATGCCTCGTATCAGCCCAGAACCTTGTTTGAGTGTCGATTAAAGCCATTTGATTGGTTAAAACTAGTTGTATGTAATGCTTGGGTCTTGAGTGAGTTTCTGTAACACGGGCGTTAGACTTGTCCTAAGCCACCTCAACATAAAAGTTACAGCTTCCTATATCTTCCGTCGTAATTTCTCCCGTAAAGACACGGGCAAGTTACATAGGTATCATATCATCAGGTAAGTACGGTTTCCATCGCATCAAGTTATAAACTGTCAAATTTCTCCAAAAGATTTTAAACCTTAACACGTTGTCCGTTAAGTTCAAAATCAATTGAGAAAACTTGACAGTTTTTAGTAAGTTCATGTGCTGGGGACTGTACAATGTAGCAATGATATTCACGGTGTAAAATTAGTCACAATTACCGTAACAATAGACAATAGAATTTAATATGGGAATGCGTCTTGGTTTATTACCGGTACCTACTCTTTGTTGCGCGGAGAGGTATGTAGATGATTGGACAGAATGACTAGCATAGTAGAATTTCCATAGATATAAAATATCCAACATTTTAAGTTAGTACTGTAATATCTGTAAGTAGTCATTACCGTAAAATCGTAAAAACTACTGTGGGACGGTCGCAAGTAGAGAAAATAGGTATAGTAATATGGTCATGAGGATACTTAGGTAAAATTAATTACGAAAGTTACTTGATGGATTTTTTTGATAGACCTGCCACAAACCTTCGCAAATAGTACCTACCCTCATTGAGAGAGTGAATAGGTAGGTAGTCTATAATTCAGGAGTAGGTATACCTGCACATTTCCATACTTCAAAACATAGTGAGCATGTTGTCTAACCATACTATCTGTAAATTAACCTATGTTTTACAAAATAAATGATTTGATTGATTGATTCTTTATCATCCAACTAATAACAAAGGTTTTTTTTTAATTAAAGATTTTTATAGTTAAACTTCATAAATTATATTATAAACAAACTGTTTAACCTAACCAAAACTAAGTTTTAACAAATAACAAAGAATGCAGTATCGAAATTTTTGACATTTTCACTTTTTTTCACAAATGGCATCCCAAGAGGTTCATGTACATGAAAAAAATATGTTTTTTGTTTTAAATTCAGGAGACAAATTGCTAAATTAAAACGCAGTAACGCTCGGATGATATGAAATATGTTTTTTGCGTTTATCTCGTTACCGCCTTTTTGCGATTACTACATTCTTAGTTATGACGGCAGAAATAAGTAATCTACAACATGTGGTGTAGGTACCATTATATCATGAACATTATAATAGAATAGAACAACATAACATAATATAACGTCTGTAATCCTCCAAGGGTTCAGCAGAAGCGTACGCCGACATTTCGCCAGATATGTTTGAGTCCCATTAAATGGGGGCGAGCCTATTGCATCTACTGGCCACAAATCCAGATTCTGGGCTGCTACTGAAAAATAGAAAAACATAATAACACTGCCCAACCCGGGAATCGAACCCAGGTCCTTATGTTCAGCAGTAGCACTGGCGACCATTGGCAGACCGGAAGAGAATAAAATAAGTACTCTTTATGTAAGTAGGCATACCATAAAAAATTGTACAAAATTTTACAAAGGTCTTATCGCTAAAAGCAATCTTTTAAAGACATCCTTTGCATTTATTAAGGGAGATGAGAGACAAACACTGCAGGCATATCCACAGAAATAACCGGTTATAATCACAAAAATCCCAATTTTATAGGTACCTACCTAAACCATGACGGATACACCGGGAACTGCAAAGAGTCCAAAGGTCGAGCACAGTCCTAAGACAGCAACGACAACGGAGGTCGACGTTACCGATGACAGAAAAGAAAAACCGCCGAAGGAAATTCCCTTGGTACATGACCAAGGTTTCTTCCAACATGACACCGGAGATACATATGACGGGGAGTTCGAGGCTAAGAAGAAGGATCACGCTCTTAAAATGCATGGTGAGCTTTCTTATTCTATAAAATGGCGTTTCACAAAGTCAAACGATGTAGGTAGGACGGCTAGGAAGGATAGGTAGGATGTAGGACTTTACGTTTACCTACGTACTTTCGTTTAACTTTACGTTACGGAGCTTAGGTACGGTACCGGATAAATCAAACTAGTTTATGGAATGACTTGAGCGATTATTCCTAGAATTGTTTGTACGTTTACATTCATATATTTTTTCAAACAGTCTCTAATCTGCCGTTTACTAATTATAAAAACACGGAGGATATGTTCTACATCCATATTTATTTAAAGCTCTACCTATAGTAGCTGTGCAGCGAAGAATACGTACGAATCGAAAGCCTCGTTGGCCCAGTGGTTTCAAGCGTGACTACTGAGTGCGGGTTCCAGTGTTCGATTCCCGCCAAGTACGTGAAGTATTTGATAGTTCCATCAGGAATTTCTCAGTAACGGCTTAGCCGAGATTAGTGTTAACCGGGATTGTCCGAAAGGGTTACCGCTACCCCAGAACATAAAGAGCTAAGGAAGGAACATGGATGGGTTTTAGTCAGTAAAAGACTGACACTCCCTTCCGGTCCATCCAGAGCTGGAGGAGTCATTTGATGATTTCCCATCCTCAAAAAAGTCAAAGCAAGTAGCAATAGCTCGATTTGTATGTAATACCTGGCAATATTATAATATTTATATTTTATATATATGTATATAATTATAATATTATAATATATGTACCAAAAATTTTCATGTCATTATCTTATGATTGAATATGTTAAGCTACTATTATGCTACCATTGTAAGAACTTTTGTAACCATATTTATCGGCAAATAAATCTTTGACTTTGACTTTGACTTTGAATAGGTTTACCCCCTATTACAAAGGTACATGAAGAACTCTGCCTCCTCCTTCGGTTAACACAAGACGTGCTGTTATGTGATGTCGATAATTTACAACACCGTGGGTAATCCTCTCTCCTATGACTGAATTAACATAAATAACTGCAAGTTGCAAATCGATGCATTCTCCTGACTAGCGTGTAATATGCAAAACTTAAATTCTGGCGAGTAACTGCGCACACTTCAACTTACATAATTGCGAAACAAAACTATGTATTCTCTTGTAAAGCCACCTCATTCGTCGTTTGTGAAAGACGTAGGAAGCTGAATATTTTTGACATGTCGAGTGTGATCTAATGGACCGTGTCGTAATCCATTCCAAGCGCATAGAGGAGCGATACGCTCTAATTATTTAAGCTGTTCCGTTGTACTGCTCTTTATACTGAACTAGCTTCTGCCCGCGGCTTCACCCGCGTGGATGACGGAAATTGCATGTTATTATACATATAAACCTTCCTCTCTGAATCACTCTATCTTTTAAAAAAAACTGCATCAAAATCCGTTGTGTAGTTTTAAAGATCTAAGCATACATACAGACATTAGGACAGCGGAAGCGGCTTTGCTTTACTTACTATGTAGTGATTATGTTTATTTTGTTTCTATTTGAGGGTTCATTATAACCTCACCGTTTCAGGGCATGGCGTTTACACGACAGCTGAAGGCGACAGTTACACAGGACTCTGGGACTCAGATAAACTCCTCGCCATTGAACAAACTATCATAACGTATAATGACGGCGCGAAATTCGAGGGTGTATTAAAAGAGTGGGCTTACCACGGTAAGGGCACATATACTTACCCAGATGGGAGCGTATTGACAGGTGAATTCTCTGATAACTGTCCAGTAGGTAACCTGGTTCTGATTGACCCTAATGGACATACCTGGTTGGGAAAGGCTGAGCATGGGTACGGGTGGTTCGAACCCGTCAATCACTTCTATGAAATGTTGGAGACGACACACACCAGGGTAAAGCGGCGTCATAAGATTATTCCAGAGTCCTCGCCTCAACAGCCTACCTCGGGCGCTGCTAAATCTAGCCCGTCTTCTACTAAAGGTACTTCAGCTTCGACTAAAGCAGCGGCGAAATCAAAGTCAGCAAAAAAAAAGTGAGAACTTTACTAGCTTTTACTTTATTTACTTTTATCCTTCAAATGATAGTTAAGTGTGTGAATAAAAAAAAAAGAATTAAGGTACATATATGTTATTTTGTATGATAAATTAATAATGTCTGCAATAAGAGAGTTAAGCGTTATCAGCCTTTAGTGCTGGGCCCTGCTGGGACACAGGACTCCGTTCTGTGAGAGGGAATGACACATTGCGGGTTGGCGGATGTCACATGTCTCCGAGACTTCGGTCCTAGGACATGTCGGTTTCCTCACGATGTTTCCTTCACAGTTTTGAGGGCGGTGGTGATGAAATAATTTACAAAAAGTATACAAGGTTATTTGTAAAACACCAGAAACCTCTTAAGAGGTCATTGTACCGCGAAAAAAATATCAGCTGTTCCCTACATTTATGTTCGTATAACTCGTCAAAATGTAAGGAACAGCTGATTTTTTTTTCACGATTTCAGGTTTGGTGCCATAGTAAAAGTTGTTCATAATGATGAGTACAATGACTTCTTAAGAGGTTTCTGGTGTTTTACAAATAACCCTGTATACTGCTATATATCTGCTTGGGGTTCGAACCCACAACCTATAACTCATAGTAAGTTTCGGCCGTTCCCAATGGGCCACCACTGCTCAACAAGAGAGTATTGAACCTCATATCGTATCCGAGACGGATGGTTGAACACCAATTCGTTAGTAAACATGCGCCGACGAGACGTGTAATAGGAAGCGACTGAGTTCCAAGTTGTCTTGTTAAGTGTGAACTTGTAAATGTATAGGCGTGCTCCAATCATTTATGTAAACAATCGATATAACCAAATGTAAACAAAGGAATTGTTGGTTAGATTGAGAAACTGGCACCTTTGTAAGTACGTAAAGTACATTTATATTGGTCGCTAACTGCAGTTAGTCACTTAACGAGTAAGGGGCACTCCATCTTGTGACACTCCGCCGCTGGAACCCACTTACGATACACGTAAATCATTTGGTTATACTAATACAGTCACGGACAACACTTTTATAAATGAAAGTCTGTTGGCACAGGTATGGTACTCGCCACCACACTTGCTTAAGCCAGCCAGCGCCTTAAGCTTTAAAATTATCCCTTAATAAATAATCTTAATCCCATCCAGCCTGTTTCTTGCTGCCCTCCCCAAACGACGCCCTAAGTCGAGGTCCGTACCTCACAGGGGTGCCCGTAGTCGATTATGTAAGTTTATGCCCTGGCTGAAGGCCTTAATTTATTGAGGTAGTACCTATAGGAATGTCCGGTTAAATAGCCGACAACCTCTTAGGTTTATCTGCGAGATGCCATAAAAAAAAACAGTTAAGATATTTTGTGAAGGAAGGGAAGTGTCCAATGAAGCCAATGCATCAACATAGGTGATCATTGGATTGAGTCTTTAAACAATACATGAACCGTTTTCAAAGAAAGCCCTTTTACATAGCCCGTCTTAAGTTTCTAACAAAAACTAGGAAGGATACACAAAGATGACTTGAGGAAACTGGCATGCCTGAGAGATATTTCTCAACAGTTTGTGATGCTAAGTCAGAAGCCCATGGGCAGCATAAAAACTCTGATACCAGGTTAGTCACTAACCACACGAAGAAGAAGAACGAAAACTAGTATCCACACTTTTTTGGAGCAAAGTTACTCAACTTACCTATTTGGTGAAAGCTAACAACGAGATGAGTAATGAAATATGGCATTTTTAAGACAGTAAGATAACACTTATTAGGTGAGGCGTGAACTGTGTATACAGAAGGCAGTTACTTCAAGCGTAACTTTGATAATGACTGCTCATAAACATCAAACGGTATTATGATTTATAAACAAAGCGGCAAAGCAGCTTGCGGCAGCCAGTCGAATGATGCAACCTCTCATATTAAGAATGGCTCGTTAAGGTCGCGCAGTTTTCCACACGACTCCAATCGGTATGATGACATTTATTTGCATCGTCATACATACAGACAGACTGCCGGCCGCCTACAGACCATTTGTATCACGTCAATGATTACAAAGCCTGTGAACGAACTCTTAGGTTTGTTATTTTGGCCTCGAATGTACACCCACATTTGAAAACCATTCCTTGTAGGTCCTTATAATCTTAGGAGGTTTCACTTATCAAGCCTATTTCGTGTACCGATAAGGGGGTCGGGGCGGGTCAACTTGAAGTGGTGGTACGGCACACTTTAGAGTAGCATAGGAGTGGCACAGTGCGTGACTCGCAGCCGTGTATCTTGCGAACCACCTCGGTGTCCATAATTAGTAATTAGGAAGGACAACAGAATGGCCCTGAGGTGAAGGACACTGATTTTACTGCCTGTTTAATGGGCTAGTTGGCTATTAATTCGTGACGGTACATAGAGGGGGTCCATGTCAGTATTGTTGACTGTACTCTCCGAATCGTAAATCGTGTACACGATGTTACGAATTCGTGTTCAGTCTTTTGACACGTTTTTGAGCTACACCGTGATTTTTCTAGTAATCGTTTTAGGAAAATGTTTTATCACTACATAGTATAAAACAAAGTCGCTTTCTCTGTCCCTATATCCCTATGTATCCTGAAATCTTTAAAACTACGCAACGGATTTTGATGCGGTTTTTTTAAATATATAGAGTGATTGAAGAGGAAGGTTTATATGTATAATCTGTCCACATATTATGCGGGTGAAGCCGCGGGCGAAAGCTAGTAATTGGAATAAACCTACTTATTAAGAACTAGAGCTAGATAATAATGTCATGATTATACTTCATTTGTTTTTTATTTTTGATTGATTGATGATTATACTTCATACATGATTATACTTCATTAAGAACGGATTGACGAACTGAGGATCTCAACAAGTAACTTCTCACCTTGAGTCACCTAACTTATAAATAACATACAAATATAGACAAGTGTAGATATTTTGTGCAAATGTGGAGTTTGTACGTCGACTAGTAATCTGTCATTCCTAGACCATTTACTAAGAACCGTGTCAAAAGACATATTGCACCATGTTTGTATATGTAGATATAACTATGAATACCTATAGATAGAGATGCCTATATGATAGAACCTTGATTTAAAAACTAATGACAGCCTCCTTTTGTCATAAAGTTTAATTGAAAGGCAAATGATGTCCGTAAGGATTGAGGTGCCACATTTCGTATTGAACCTTAATAAATAGAAATTACACCATGGAGACCTATGACTCTATTTTTTATTTCTTAATATAAATTCTCTGTCTACCCTATGAGAGTCTGACGGTGTGATAGTGCCACATGGCATACATCACCCACTAAGGAAGCGGTAATGCGGAAAGCTGAACCATATAAGGTGTACCTATTAGCGATTTCTAATGCACTAACACTAATCCTTTATCGGGTACCAAACATCAATAAATTGGCGTAATTCGGTGAGCGTAGCAGCGTACTAAGAGACTACGAGTGACTACAACAGCTCGTCGACACCGTGAAGCGAAACTACGAAAGACTGTTGAGTGTTGTCAGTTAGTTAGAGGCGCGGCAGATGTCGAACGGCAAAGACGTGAGGCGCGAACCGGCGCGCCGGTACTCGCCGCCCGCGCCTTATCGTTATCGCCTTATCAACCCTTATCAGTTACTCATCGCGAATCCGATCGCACGCCGCCATTCGATACACACGCGCGAACAGTTCGATCCAGATGTGATTTGTTACTGATCATTTGATCATGTACGGGATTTCAGTGTTTGTTTTTTCATGTTTATTGTTCGTGAAAATCGAGCATGGAAATTGTCAAGGTGAGTTTTTCATACATTTTCCATGTTTTTCTCGCTAACAATGAGAGTTATTGTTGTATCTATGTATATAGATATTTATTTGCTTATGTACGGATATGACTAACGGTCTCGTATAGCTAAGTTCTTATACTTACTTTGTATAAGTAAGTACATGTAGGTCCTTGTAATTCATAAAACTGAATGCTTCAGTAAACTAGTTCTTACAATGTTTACTATGTGATTAACACACCGTATGAAGGTTGTGATAAGAGTAGAAATAACACTTGAATGGACATGAATAAGGTTTACGAAATGGTTTAATGTTTCTGCGTCAGTATGTAATATTTAAGGATGGAAATAATTTTATTGGTCAAAGGAATTTTAACATTGTGTCTAGGTAGGCTGATATCATTACTGTGATCTTAGTGTGGGTAAGCAAAGGTAAAGGTCTCTGCTATGTTCGCATGGTATTTGCCAACAATATGGAGTCAGAAGGGGGCGTGTACATTATCTCTAAGTGGATAGGAAAATTAGAAATCTATGAAATGCTGAATCAAACTGTGTTTTAATAACTAAACAAAGTTCGAAAGGATAGAGATTGCAATGTTATTATAAAGGTGGACCACCGGCTAGAAAAAGTGCCTGTTGGCCCAGGCGAATTAAGAAGGTGGACTATAACCGAATCCCGGTTAAAAAGAAAATAAGGTAGCGTCTTATAACCGAAACCGTCGTATAACCGAATCCCGGTTAAAAAGAAAATAAGGTAGGTCATGTCAAAGGTTAGGTAGAGGGGCCTATAAAGCAACCATATTTCGCCAGTTAAGTTTAAGTCTCATGGCTGAGCTTACCTACTGCCAGAAAAATTATTTTTTTATTTTTTTTTATTTTGTCATGTGCTTTTTTCTAATAAATACACAAAGACTATAAATAATATCTTCTATCAGGTGTAATATACCTATTCATCATTTTAAAGTACCAACACTACTTTTAACTACTGCGTTGCAGTAACATCTTAATTCAGTATCTACCCTAACTTCATCTAACTTAATTAAAAAAGTGAAAATCAACACTAATAAATGGTGTAAAGTATATCCTAGAAGATAAACATCATAAGTAACTATTACTTACATTCTAAAACAACCTACTACAGCAGTCATAAAAGCTGAAGTTTTACGTTTCACAATGAAAATAAACAACGTGAAACAATATTTCAAAATCCTAATCATGAAAGGATATTTTAATTATTATCTACAAACAGGACGGAAGTCTAAAACTATGCATTATTAAATGTTATTATGGCTGAGCTGAGCAAGATTAAAACAAAATAAAAACTTATTCGTTATCTCAACACGGACATAAATGTAACTTCAAACGGATAGATTTATTTTATGCTCATACGGCTACTAAAATAGCCGAAACAGACGCAAGGCAGGAACACACCTGTTACGGACATTCGTTTTCAAAAATAGAAAATCGGAATAGGATTGACAGTTTTATTTCCAGTTGCATGGCGGGAATGCGTTTTCCGAGTTCACAACTTGTTTGGTTACAACACTAGCTCTGAAAAATATTAACATGTTCGCTGTTTAGCTGAAATAACATATGGTCGTGTTTAGTTTAACTGCAGACGTTAAAACTGAGTGCGAATTAGCGATACTGTTTTGGTATAAGATTAGAACTAGACTTTATCCTAGGAAGTGCAACCTATTTTCTACTTTCCTGTATTGTGGGAAGCCATTGTTTAATAAGTACATAGAAGGAGTTCAAAGTGAAATGATTGATTTTTTAAAGTTTTTATCAATAAAAAGGTTGTTACCATTGTTTTAACAAATTATCTGATTATATTTTTACACAATTCGTGATTAATATTGGTAAATAGGCTAGATTTCGCTTTTACAAAAAATTTAACATTTTTTAGTACCATACTTGGTGTTGTAAGTATATAAATTCTCATAATGTTTAATTTTAAGTTATTTTTCACCTTGATTTTGCTCTAGCATACCAAAGTTACTTAAGTGGCTAGGTAGGACTAAACTTCATGTTTACCAATTCAAGTTTTACGGGCTTAGAAAATATTAGGGAAAGGGAAGAGAAGGTTCCATTTTTCAAATTCAAACTAAAAGCATTTATTTGAAATAAAACCAATTACAGGCAGGCACTTTTGAATTCTCAAAGGGTCGGTCAGTCAGAAGAGTCAGAAAGATGAAGCTAAATATGTACGTACCTACGTGTACGTACATTGTAAGATTACGAATTTACGTTGCTTAAGTAACTAATCTTAAAAAGTATGGATCCGGGCCATTCGGGGCCATGCTTCATCCTTACCAATCCTCGACTATGAGATTTTGTGAAACTTATTCTATTTCTTTGACCTCAATGTCACGTGTTCCATCTGCGATTCTGTAAAGACTATTCAGCTGTTATTTTCCTAAAATGTTCTTTCAGAAATTCAGGTAAAGTGTTTGTGGGTGCTACTATAGTTTCTGTTCAATATTTATTCACCTAGTAAAGGTGAAAATGGAGCAGGTAAAGTCAAATTCTTTTTACATCGATATTGATAGATAGGTCATCATCTGCCTAGGCTTTTTCTCAACTATGTTGGGTTGGCTTCCAGTCTAACCGGATGCAGCTGAATATCAGTATAGATATTGATAGGTAGGAACTGACAAATATACGTGAGGAGACAGTGGCAAACGTGGTGAGATCACCGACACATCTGTGGGTTAGATTATCGACAAGTGGGAAGTGGACACTGATCAGTGACCTTATGTCGATAGTTGTAACGGCCAATAAACTAATTGCTTATAGCCGCGACTATGTCCTAAAGTGGCTTCTGTTACGCAATTATCAGCTTTATTGAAAGTTGGCCTCTTCAGAGTTCCCCGCTTCCAGAGACCTGTCAGCGGGTAGCTTTTTTTTTGAGGGTGGGATTTCATCAAATGACTCGTCCCGCTCTGGGTGGAGCGGACGGGAGTGTCAGACTTTTACTGACTAAAACCCATCCGTGTTCCTTCCTTATCCCTTTATATTCCGGGGTAGCGGTAACCCTTTCGGACAATCCCGCTTAGTCAGCGTGTGGGCCTGTGGGCTACTTATGTAGGTACCTTTGCAGCTAGCGCGCAAGATTTAACCACCACGGAAGTGTTATGAAAGATTTGGCAAGAAGCAATACGGAGCGATATATGAAATAGGAAGTTGTAAACTAAAACTTTGATGGGCTATTAAACAGAAGCTCACCAGACGTAGGTACCTACCTACTATTTCATTCATAATGCACTCTCTCGCCACTTACAATTTGTGCCGGTAGTATTTCCCAGATTTAGAAATACGCACCATAAGCTAGATAGACGCACTAGGCGGTCTAATTCCCGTCAATTATGAAAATAGTTAGTTGTTATGCAAGGCTGCAAGTTGATTTTTGGCGCGAGTACTTAGCGAAGGTTTCAAAGGTACGAGTCGCAGAAAAGCTTTGCTGCCGAGCGCAACACACAATTTTTCACCTCACTACAGCGAGGAAACTGCTAGGTGCAAGGAAACAGCTGTTATATGTTGAGTTTTATTTTGTTCGAACGTCTCAGATACATCGACTTATGTGAAGAAAATAACAGATACTTGGCAATTACAATATCTCCAAAATTAGATACCCTGTATTTTTTTTCTATATCCTACTTGTCCTCTAAGGAGAATGAAAATGTAATACATATTTTTTTTGCCAAGCAAAGGGTTAAATAACATAATTAATATATTAGTATTTATTTTATTTAAAAAATTTAACTTAAATTACTACACAATTGAGTATTTGACAGGGTAGTATTTTTATGGCATATTCAAATGTGACGTCACAGATTGTTTTAATCAAATGGAATACTTATTAACATTAATTCAAATTTTACAATTTTATTATATCCTCGCAAAATATTTAATTTCTGTACTGTGATGGAAGTTTTTAAGGTGAGCGGTATTATTTCTATGTGATTTAATATTTTATTTTAGACAATGTCATGCATTTTCAGTGGACTGGCAGTATAGAAAATTATTATATAGAAAGGTTCGAATTTTAAAAACTCTTTCCACGCTAGCGAGCAAAATGCAATTTTGGGCTCAGATTTCGAATGACAAACAGACTCTTTCCGAGCCTGTGAGGTGAAAATATTAGTTTTTTTTAAGTTAATCTTTAAGATAAGACATCTGCATAATGTTAATACTTTGGAAAACAAACTATCAATGTCTGACCATATTGTTGGATCAACATTATGGAGGTTATGGTGTCAAACGATTCATGTTAGGGATAATCAAGAATTCAAATTTTTTACTGTTATTAACCTTTTAATAATTTGTGCTCGCAATTTAGTTACATTTATTAGCATTTATATATACAAATCTTAAATACAATATACAACCTATAACTAAATAATATATATGTATTAGGTACAGGTGTATAAAAGAAAAAAAAGGGAAGAGCTCATTGGGCATAAAAAAATTGCTCGCATGGTTGTCAGTGGGAAAAGTGCCCAATTGGCTGGCAGCGTCGCCATGTAGGATGGCAATGTTGATTCTTTGACCTAAAAATTAAATAGCCCTTTGGTCACGTGTAGAGTAGACCAAACACTGGGCGATAATCCGAAATACGCTACGAGCACTCGGACCCCACTGCCGGCAATGGTGTTTCAATTCCAACCGGCATGAACATTTCTCAAGTAGAATTAAGATATGGTAATATGTAGTAGTAGTAGTAAGTATGTAAGACCGTTATAAGGTCACCAGCTGTTCTTTGCTTCTTCAGTGTCATTGCTCTATGTATCCTGAGAAGTTGCTGTAAACAGCATGTTTGAGTAGCTGCAGTCGCTGCAATCTGGCAGCTAAGAGCGTTGCCTATATCTTTCCTAGCTCTGTAGGAGCTAGGAAATATATAGGCAACGCATGACGACATTTGATAACATAAGGATAACTTAAGCTATGACATTGAAATATTACCACACATCATAATATTGTAGTTAATTTTACTATTTAACCACATTGTCGTATTATAAACATGATAAACGGTAGCAAATAACATGTACTTAGGTTTATATAATATAACTTATAATTGCTTATAAACTTATTTACATACTAAAATACAATAGGTCGGAAATCAAATGATTAATTTTGTGGTTAACCTTCTGTATTGCTACTCAGTAAGTCATTAGAGGAACCTATCAGTAGTGTGGGTCCTCCCGTGTTCTTTTAAGTACAGAGGCCAGCACATCAAGTTACCACAATCTGTCAAATTTCTTTGATAGTATTTCAACTTTATTGCAAAGACGTAAAGTTCATTTTTAATTGAGAAAATTTGACACTTAGGGATAGCTTGATGTGCTGGCGTCTGTACAATATGAATTCAAAGTTTGACAGTAGGATCACAATGATTTTTCAAGCGTTATGACTATGTTATTTTTTTTAAATATTTGGTGCAAGGTGCAAACCTTTACTTTCGTAAACGGAACCTCCGTTTACGAAGGTAAAGGTTGCCAAGCTGACAAAAAACTTGTAACTTTTTCTCACATTAACCCACTTTAAAAATACCAGACCTACTTAAACACAATCAATCAAACGAAAAACTAACAGTAAAAGTAAACTGTAATCAACAAAATTGATTACACATTGTCGCCGAGTCCGGTTATTGTTTGTAGGTACATTTATGTATCTATTTCGGATAGTATCGGTCTGTTAACTCTACGAGCACGTGCTGGCAATTGTGCCGTATGTGTAGAGATTATCCCCGCTCAAGTTATAAGGGGGAACCAGAAGGTTTGGCCCGGAGCAGTGCCATATTTTGAAGGCCGACTATATACGATAGGTTAAAAGAAAAGCCAGTTTAGAAAGATTTGCTGGCAAAGCAGGAATGCGGAAACTGAGCTAAACTAAAAAAAAATCAGCTGTTCCATACATTATGCTCGCATAACTTGTCAAAATGTAGGGAACAGCTGTTTTTTTTTCGCGATTTCAGGTGTGTTCCCGTAGTATAAGTTGTTCATAATGATGAGTACAATGACTACTTAAAATATTGCTCATGAATTCAAATCCGCCCTGAGTTACTCATGAAAACTTTTAAATAGATTTTTCTTTGAGCCTCCTTGGGTTTTCACACTTTTATAATCGGTATCGTATTTGACAGCGGAAGACAGCTTTCGAATACAGGCACTATCTATCCTATTGTACAGACGCCAGCACTTCAAGCTATCCCTAACTGTCAAATTTTCTCAATTAAAAATGAACCTTATGTCTTTGCAATAAAGTTGAAATACTATCAAAGAAATTTGACAGATTGTGGTAACTTGATGTGCTGGCCTCTGTACACCATAATTTTGCAAACGAATATTGAGCCTAGCTAAGCTCAATATTCTTTTGTTAGCCTACCATTAGTGTGAATTCTGGTGTGTCCTTTTAAGATACTTACATAAGAATTCAAACATTGACTGTAGGATCTAAATTTTTTCAGGCGTTATGATTATGTTATTTTTTTAAGCCTATCCCTATCAGGGATGATGCCTATTTTTTTTTTATTTAGTCCGCTAGCTAGATTATTAAAAAATATTGGACACGTATTATTTTTTTTACGTAATCCAAAGCTAACATCTATACATTGAGTTGAAATGTTTCATGACGTCACAAGTACGTAGTTTTTATACTTACTTGTGACGTAGCGAGCTCCACTCCCCATAAAGCAAAAAATACGTGTCAAATATTTTTTTATTATCTGATTGACGGACTAAATATAATTTTATTTTTTTTACTGAGGCATCATCCCTATTATACCTACAATCCTGTCGTATAATGATATGAAGTGAGGCTTCTAAATCTTTTGCTTTGTGACTTCGATTTTCGGTCGTAATCTGCTCTACGCCCACATAAATTATGTCAACGCCTAGCGCGCCTCTAATTCCACCGATATTGGTGGTCTATTTTAACTTGTTCGTCGCTCTATTCCATGTGTCAAGTGCTTCTTAAGATATGCTGTGCCTTTTTTGTTTTGGATTTGAATGAATTGGATGTTCTATTTCTTTTTTTCTCTTTATTTTAGGAACTCAGTTGGAAACGTTACTATTTTAGAGAAGATGTTTTATATTTTAAAGTACACGACTGTAATATATCGAACTCATTATTCTTCTTTTCTCAAAATGGTTTATCATTTACTCAACGTGTATAAAATAAATATGGCGTAGGTAATACCTACTCATATAATAGCTGATAGGTGTACGCCCATAATTGGTTACGTAATTATACTTGTATTCACTGGAAACATAAATAATATAATTAGATAAAGCAATGTTACCAATTGGGTGATCTCATGCTCACGACAGAAGTCTAGCTAGAGATAGTTCGCTATTATTTTCCGGGTAAGAGAACAAAGAATAATCCAGAAGTAGAAAAGCAACAGAATTCAATAATAAACTAACAGATTAACAGCATACGTTTACTACCTACTATTAAGATTTTTGGGCCGTTTCATGCCATTTCTTGAGCAGAATTTGGCAGAAGCAAAAATTGACAAAATTGATTTCCCAATTTTTCTGAGGAGTATTAATGAAGTAACGTTTACGTTTTTAACCTTTCAGAATTAATGTAACAACTTTAAATAAAATATAATACTTGAAAAAAAAATACGGCCTTTTTGTATCACCTTGTACCCTTGTACAGTGCCAGTAATAGCGGTTAATAAAAAAAAGTTTTTGACAGTTGAAGAAAATTGGCGGGAACTCACTTTTGGGTTTACTGATTTTTAATATTTTTGTTTGTTTTCATACATTAGTACAACAAATGCTGAACAAGCTGGTGTGCATCGAGCACGATGAGTGTGGCGCATGCTTGTCTGCCGCGTCGCACTGCCGCTGGTGTGCCGACATCAACTACACCTCAGGAGCCCCGCGCTGCAATGATGACGAGAGGTGAGAAAGATAAAGCGACTCTAGCTCTAGCGAGAAAAATGTAGCTCAACCATAGCTCAACATTAGACGTTTAAACGTTTCTGTACGATCTTCCCAAGCTTGTTAAATATAATAAAAGCTGCTTATATAATTGTGCTAGTATATACTTAACATACCGAGTAGCATAAAAAACTTAAACTACAGATTATTTAAGAAAAAATTGTTTGATTGTTTGTTTGTTTGAATTGTTGTTTGTTGTTTGTTAAACTCGATCAATTTCTGTACTTAGTCTTAAAGAATTTATGGATAACAAAATTAAATGAACATAATTATGCATGCTAAGTCCAATTCTGGCAAAACTGAAAACATGTAAGATAAAAAAAAGAGTAGGTCAGTGTCATTATTCTCTATGGAAATTGACACTGAATGCGGTTTAAATGTGCTGATCGCGTTCAGTTTCATTTGTGAAATTCCCCTAAGAGTTTGCAGGTGGATGTGTGAGGTAAGAACCGGCTGTATTATCCGTCATAACAGGGCTTAGGTCACGCTAGTAGGCAAATAACATTAATATTAATAAATATTAACGAACAGATAATTAATAACACTTTCACGGAAAAGCATAATTATTTATGATGTTGAAATGTTCTACAATCGCCCGTGTAAATTATTTTATACAGGCTATTAATTAACTTTGTTAGGTAAAAGACCTTTTGAATTATAAGCCCTATTAACGTATCTATTATCTACTTAATTAAGTAGGTATTAAGTTTATTCATTTTCAAACAAAAATGCCTATCAATTATCTACCAAAACAACGTCACTATAAAACCACAACTTACGAACAAAAATAGACTGAATCCAAAGAATTCATTGTATTTTGTGTCCGTTTTCATAATTAAGGCCAAACTAGGTATTTAGAGGGAATGCCCATCTCAGTAACAAGGGATCATCATCTAGTTATCTCGCGTAGATCTCGGCAGCGAGGGCGACGCCCACGACACACGGTAATTGGATGGGGGACCGTTGACGAGGTACTAAGGTTGGATGCTGCCGTCCTTGACGTAATTGAAATAGGCAGTGCGGTTTGATGGAAGCTGTAAAGTAGCATTCAATGCCCAAATAAAAGTTTTTTTTTGCGAATATTAAGTTTGCAGGCCATATCCTTGGTGTGGTCTTTCAGCATATCAAATAATAGCTGTTCATAAATTCAAAATCAAGCTGTTTATAAAATTTATAGATCTCTTAAAAAGCAGCATTAATTATTTTTATAAGTATACCAATATTGTTAACCTACCAAAAAGGCATCGAAAACATTCACACAACAAAGTTTTAACTTATATATAAGCAGACATAAATTTTTAAGCCAAGACCTTCGATCAATAATACACGCCAAGACCCAATATAACCTTTAACGAATCCGATACCTCTTCAACAATACCATCATCGCTTCTACCAGAACCAAAAACAATAAAAAGTTCCGCTTTATTTCGCTCAATCAATTAAGTACCGCGAGCGCGGCGCAAGCGCATTCCTCGTGCTCACTTCACTGTTCCCACGTTCACTGACCGATATTCGGGGAGTCCGTAGTTCGGCTGTTCGGCTCCCCAACTAATCAAGAGATCGTTGTTTGATAGATTATTGATTGTGCAGAGAGCGAATGAACGGTTTTCAATGGGCTAGGCTGGTACTTATAGTACCACCAGTACTTGCTGTAGGAAAGTGGGTAACTAAATTAAAGTGGCCCATGTTGAGTGTTTCGATGTTGTGGTACCTACTTATTATAATGAAGACTAACGACCCGCCCCTGCTTTGCACGCTTAATACGAGTTGACAATACATCGAGATTACTTTATTTTTATAGCTAGGTATCCTAATATTTTATAATATTAGGAGTAAGAAGAACATGTAAATTTTTGAGTTTGTATGTAGAAAAGCAGATCCAATTTAAAAAATTATTTCAATAGGAAGAAAAACAAATTATAGCCATCGGAAGGTTCTGTACCTACTGGCGATTCTATGTGTCTATGATATATTTTATTTATTTGTTTAACTGTTTATGTATGAGCATAAATGATGCGCACACAAATATAAACAGTCAAGAAGAAAAGAACAGAAAATACGTGCAAAGGTGATGCTTATTTCTTAAGAAATCTCTTACAACATACCTGAAAGTAGTAGTAGAAAAGTAGTTAAAAAGAAATGCTAAAATGGCGTTGAAGAGGCAGAGAAGGTAGTTAGATTTAATTTATTATGCCTATAAACCTTACGGAATCATTTCTATTAATGAAGGCGAAACTCATATAAAAATTCGTTTCGTAGTTCAGAAAAACAACGCGGCCACACAGACAGACACGAAAGCGATACTTATGTGATTAGGTAGATTTTTAACTTGGTCGTTTGTTTTGATACATAGTTAAAAACTTGAAAGTGTTATCTTAAATTAGTTCCGTTCCGTTGCACAGAATTGCCTAAGTGATTGAGGAAATTCACAGAAATAAGTTTTTTAAATATATTTTTATGATTTAGTTTAATTCGATTTCAATCACTCCATTACTTACATAGATAAAGATCAGGAAATTGGTTTAATTGGATGCTAACACGAACTCAGTGATGGATAATTTAGTTACTTAATTCACTTACTTATTACGTACTTAAGCGTTTATGTCGGTAAAAATAGGTCATCTCTCGCGGGTGCCGTTATTATGATGGGGTCAAAAGGATATAGCCTTCACCTATTTGCTAATATATACATATGAATGACGCAGAAGATATATGGCCTTTTTTTTTTTGAGGGTGGGCAATCAAGGCTTGATTAATGAATGAACGTAGATAAGGCAAAAAGTCTTTGTAAGGATCGTTAGCACGTAGTATTATGTAGTTTCTACCTATTACTGAGGGAAAAAAGGCGTGTATGTGATACATTTTAATAAGAAATAATAAAACTTTTACTTCATTCGTAATTCTGCATCATCAATGCAGGCGTGAGCGATCAGGGGTTCAGGGTCAAACGGTCGGTTGCGGATTTGTTCAAGAGTTACCGTGTCCACTGGCACAAGCAAATTCTTCTTCTTCTTCTTTTCGTGTGATTAGTAACTAACCTGGTGTCAGAGTTTTTATGCTGCCCATGGGCCTCTGGCTTAGCTACACATGCTGTTGAGAAATATCTCTCAGACATGCTGGTTTCGTCACCATGTTTTCCCTCACCGATATTTAAGCAAATCCATGCACAGGCAACTGAAGGAATACGGGTGGGTTAAAGTCTGACATGCTTGCCCGCCCCGCCCAGGGCGGGAAAAGCTACTTGATAATTTTACATTTAAAAAAGGGTCAAACGGTTTAAAAGTCATACTTATTTTTAGAAACCGAAATTATTAACTATTAATTTTCTTTCATAAAAATATTTTTTCTCCAGTCTCGTGAACACTGGCTGCAGTCAAGGCTTAATCCAGCGGCCTGAGAAGCCAGTATGGGAGGTGGTCGAGAACAGTTCGCTCCAGGACATGCCGCCCAACAGTCAAGAAAATGTGGTGCAAATACAACCTCAGAAGATTCAGTTATCTCTGAAGCCAAGTAAGTTGAAATACAGCTTAATAAAAAAAATTAACTTAATATTAGGAATATTGACACGTTTTTCAAATGTTTGGTTCAACCAATAGAACAACGGACACCTCTTGTATGAAGTCGGAGCGGAGAGATTTAAAATTAAGTAGCAAGTGTGAAATAACAATCGCTTAATTTCATGTGCACATTGTTTCAGGGGAGACGCGGAAGATTCAGTTTTCTTATAGACCAGCCAGAAATTACCCCCTAGACTTATATTATTTGATGGATCTCACTTGGTCTATGAAGGACGACAAGGAAACACTCGTGTCTTTGAGAGATGATCTGCCTACTTTGTTGAAGAATCTTACTGATAATTTTAGGTAAGTTACGTTACTGAACATGACATATTGCCTTGTTTCGCCGAAGGGATAAGCAGAGGTGTACCCAGGTACACCCACATTTCGCCAATTATGTTTAAGTCCCAAGTAAGTAAGAAGTAAGTTTAAGACAAATTCTTGTTACTAAGAGCTATTTAGTACTAGCTGTGGCCAACGGCTTCGCGGCCCGAGTGGATGTCGGAAATTATCCAAAGAAAACGTACTACCGGGATAAAAAGTATCTTATGTGCTAATCCAGGCCATAAACTACCTCTGTGTCAAGTTTCTTCCAGATCCGTTCAGCCGTTTGAGCGTGAAGGATGGACAAACATACAAACTTACTCACTCACAAACTTTCGCTTATAATATTACTGTGATTTATCAATTATCATATCGTACTGATCCTCTTTGAAAATGGAAAAGCATCACGCTTATGGGTACGGCCTCTCTTGAAAAAAACGAAGACTTATACTTACCTACTTTCCAAAATCGCCAATTATAGGCAAGACCCTCGATGCTACCACAAAGAGCACTATTCAATGGAATATTCGATGATAACAAATAAAGATTCTGATTCTGATGGAAAGGGTTGACCTATTTGCTAGCAAAGAATATAACTTATTTTCAGGCTTGGTTTCGGCAGCTTCGCCGAGAAACCCCTAATGCCATTCATAAGTACGGACGCACGGAGATTGGCAAACCCTTGCTCAGTGGAGGAAGAAGCCTGTGAAGCGACCTACAGCTACAAGCACCACCTGTCTCTAACAAACCAGGTAACATTGTAATCGATCTAACTCGTCGCGATATTGTGAAAGGAAATCCTTAATATCTTTCTTCCATATATTTGGAATTGGAGAAGGTTAATTTGCTGACCATACAATTTAGTGTTCAAATGAATTTAAATGTCGTGTTATTTTGTATCAGGGTTTAAAGAGTATGTATTTGCAAAACAGAATTTGCGTAAATTTAGTCAAATGTAATTTCCTGATTCAAAAATATTCCGTCATTCTTTCTCCAGGTAAATGAGTTCATAGAGCACGTGAACAGTAGTTCAGTGACTGCTAACCTGGACAACGCGGAAGCTCAGCTGGATGCCCTGGTGCAAGTCATAGCGTGTGGCGACAAGATCGGATGGGCCACGCATAGCAGAAAGATTGTTATACTGCTCTCTGATGGACTTATGCATACAGCCGGGGATGGGAAACTTGGTGAGCTAAATGAATAGTAATGTGTTTATTTTTTTTTGCAAAGGTTCTGATGGTATATATAAGAAATATCCTAGTGCTATAAGCCTCAACGGGATTGTCCAAATGGGTTACCACTGCCCCGGAACACAAAGGGATAAGGAAGGAACATGGTTGGATTTTAGTCAGTAAGAGTCTTAAACTCCCTTTCGCTCCACCCAGAGGCCTACTTACATATTTGTAAGTTAATAATGAGTCCTTGTCATGTCAAGGCTGTGCCCTTAAACCTCAAATAGATGTTAAGGAAACAGGAAAACTTGTATCTATAGCATTACTTACTTATGTCAGCTTAGCCACTCAGAACAATTACATTTCGATTTCGCACTGTTGAACACTCGCAATGAAATCCATTTATCAAATAAAATAATTATAAGCATTACAATGCCAGAACATGTAAGATTCATCATCACAAAATACTTATAAAAAAGAAGACAATCATTTACCAGTTACGAAATACACATGCGACAAACATACCAAGCAAGTCAAACCGCTATAAATAAGATTTAAAATTACACACGTCATCTGATAACGGACCCTAATCTGTTAAAGGTGGCGCGACGAAGAAGAACGATGATCAATGTCACCTGGACGACAAAGGGTACTATTCCGATGCCGCTACTTACGACTATCCATCGGTAGCGCAGCTGTATCGACTTTTGGAAAAGTACAAGGTGAGATTGAGTCCAAGATAAAATTAAATACATTACCTTGAACATGATAGGTTAATAGAGCTATGTCATTATGATTGAGAGGAATGCATTGGGTCAAGCCAAATAACTTTTATCCAAAATTCTTTCTTTCTTACATTCTTACTTTTCAGTCTTTTAGTCTAAGAAATTTTCCCATACCTATAGGAATTTCTAAGACTTAGAAAGGGGAACATTAAGAAAGACGACTTTGTGAGGTCAAAACTAATTGTCTTGCTTGACACACATACCTGACACCCTACATAATATGGGTTAATAGATTGACATAGCCCAATCAAACACAATAAACTAAAAACGTTTAAACATAAAATGTTCTCGGAAATTTTCAGGTCAATGTAATTTTCGCCGTCACGGAAGGTGTAAAGGATCACTACGATAGTTTGAATCAACTTCTCGAAGACTTTACGTACGTAGCCAAGTTAGAGAGTGACAGTTCTAATATTCTGAAACTAGTTAAGACTGGTTACGAAGATATTGTTAGTGTGGTGGACTTTCATGATGATTCTAACCTGGGACCAGTTAAGATTAGGTATTTCACGGACTGCGGTGTTAAGGGGGAGCCTTTGAAAGAGGAGACGAGATGTACTGGAGTTGAATACGGCATGACGCTACGTTATGAAGCACATGTCACTTTGGAGGCGTGTCCTGAATTTATTCAGGTCAGTAGTAATAAAAAAATAATTTGGGTAACTTTCGTTTTGAATGCAATGCGCTTCTTTAAATGAATTGCAAGAGATGTATCATCTGTCATCTATTTATTTGTCATTACATTATTTAATAATGTGCTTTTTTGTTTTAGCATCTGATACGCATTTCTTGTTTTCTCGTTTGTTATTTTTCTTATCTTAGTTTACCTATATAAAATCACCATCTCGCGATCAAACATGATCCTAAATATAGTAAATTCTTCCAACAGTCGAAACAAACGATCCGTATCTCAGAGTCTCAGCTGGGTCAGGATGCTCTGACCCTGGAGGTGGACATCCAATGCGGGTGTGCGTGCAGCGGTGAACCGCAGCAGGACATGACACTCATGTGTCCGGTCAACGCGCACTTTGTGTGTGGCGTGTGCCAGTGTAATAAAGGATGGTAAGCTTTCAACCTTTACTATTTTAACTTCATTTCAGCTGTTTTAACTTCCAGCGGACTGTCAATGATCGCTTCAGTTAATGGATCGAAAATATGTCTATGATCATCAAGCTTCAAGCTTGGCAGAATCTTCTAATCGGATGAACCAGATAGCAGGTTGTTCCTAATTTGAAGCAAGCTTTTTTTTGTAAATCAGTATTCTCTTCCTCCTCCTTTAGAAGATTCGTCACACTGTATGTGCTTAAAACCCTAATGTACAGTCGTAAAACAGCTTTCTGCAAATAATGTGTTCGACCAATTCACACCTCGTCTCTAATATTTGCCAGACCAATCAATAATGTGTGGTGGATATTCTTGGAACTTGGATAGTTGCTATTTCCTACTTTACAAATGAACTTATTCTTGGTATTGTGAAGTGCTTATTTGCTCATTAGTTGAAGTATAGAGAAAAGCTCTAGTTTTTCGTTTTTAGATGTATTTAGTTGGTTTATTGGCATCGGTCGTCTTTAGTTTAATTCTTACTTTCAAAATTGAATATACAGTGTGTTATAGTAGGGGAGCCCAAGCAGGGATTTCGGGATTTACTAAAGCGCGGCAGATAATATACAGGGGGATACCTTGTACCCGGTTAAGTACCTCCACGAAACATGAGGCCCATATATAAGGCCGCCCGTGAAGGATACAGGATCAGATTAGTAAAAAAAAATGACCATCAGAAATTCTCGAGCGCGTCAGATTAAGGTAGGGTTAGTTAATTACATCCTAAAAAGTATACTATATTCCACTAATCTGACAATTTGAGAGTGACGTAAAGAAAGGGGAGGGCAACAAAGTTGTAAAAAAAAAAACGTTATCTCGATATTCTCGAGCGTAGCTAATTTTTTTTTTATTTTGAAGGAAATAATTCAAGAATAATGAAAAATATATAATCTGTCGATTTCCGCAAGCCGACATAACAATAATTCGTCGATAAAGTTAAATGCATGCAGCTGCGTGATGCCTACATTTCCTTCTCCGCGTTTCTATTCCTCTCTCACTCTTTCTCTATATCTCTCACTCCGTCCCCACTCTGGTTTCTGCTGCCATGACGCCATCACAGCTGATCATAAAGACTCGTTCGTGGCATACTGTTTACAACGTGTTTCCAACGTTTTGGCTTTTTTTGCTATTTTAATATTATTTGTGTGAATTAAAGTTTATAAATATTTAATATGAGTAATATTAATTTATTGGTTGATCCATTCAAAAGTTATTACGGTTTGAAAATTTCGAAAATAGTGTTCTATGAAACTTCTATCAGACTTTCGAGCTGAGAGAGCTCCAATGCATAAAAATATTATTTCTTTGAACTCAGCGAGCTCAAAATATCACATAAATTATATTTTGAGCTCAAAAATGTCTTATTAATATCTTAATCTGACGCGCTTGATTATTTCAAAATGGCGAATTTTTTTTGCACATTATGAAAATGGCCGCGAGTTTGCGTCCCATCGAAATCGTCAGATTAGTGAATTAGAGCTTTTTTTTGGTGCACTTAACACTCCCTTAGAAAATCTGACGCGCTCGATTAATTTTTTTTTTTTCATTTTCAACCCTTACATACAACCACCCGCATCATGCAAACGATCACATTAACATACGTACATTATTAAAAATACGTAGGGCATTGATGCTATCAATATCTGATGCGCTCGAGGATGTCCATGCAACAGTTTTTTTTTACATATTTAAAAATCTATATCCGCTTCCCCCACCGATGTAAAGGTATATGTCATATAACATTTTTAACATTTTTGCAACCCAATAGGTCTTTACGACGCGCGACGCTCGAGTAAATCCCCATTTAGCATCGTGGGCTCCCCTACTATTAGGATAAACGAGGGAGAGTGAAGTAACTCGAAAATGTACTACTTTACTTTTAGACCTACTCAAATATATAAAAAAATACACACTGTATAACTAATCAATTGTAATTTAAAGAAATTGGGTTCATAAAGCAAGATAAATACTGTCAGAAAGTCTCCGTGTTACTAACTAATTAGCGGTTGCGTCTACCCGAACTTTATGCGGCGCGCTTGTAGTCGCTAGTCTTCTCTGAAATACCGTTTTTAGTTTAAAGTGTCAAACATTTAAGACTGTACTGACATTAGTACCATCTAACTTACACCACCGTCATTCCAGGTCTGGTCCGGCCTGCGATTGCGCGATAGGCAACGAGAACGAGTCAGCAGAACTTATGGCACAATGTCGCGAGCCGAACGCAACGCGAAGTATAGCGTGCTCGGGCGCAGGTGACTGCCTGTGTGGCAAGTGTGAGTGTGACCGGGGCTTCACGGGACGGTACTGCCAGTGTGAGACCTGTGATGTTAGTCTGTAAGTATGACAATATTCCTTTTTACCCGACTGCATCACAGCAAAGACGGGATTTTAGACGTCATTAAAAAAATGTCTTGAACAAAAGAAAAAGTACCTTTAGTACATTGACCACGTGAAGTATCAAAATGAAGGGTTTAGGGAGAAGTCCAAAAAAATATCAATATAACTTTAGCTGCAAACGGTACGTGGATGACCATCCATTATTTAACGGGATCCCTCCTTGCCTCAGAAAGCACGTTAAGCTGTTCATCCCAACTAAAGATCTTAGACAACCATAACGGGTAAGTCAAAAGCCCAAAACTCTGACAATCAGTCTTACTAAAGGGAACCGTGTTACCCAGTAAATGGGAGGTCAGATAGGCAGTCGCTCCGTTTAAAATACTGGTATTCAGCCATCACAAATAAAGTTGAAAAAAGGCAGGCAAATGATGACTTTGAGAATTACAACTTCAATTCTTGATTTGGTGTTCCACAGGGTTCCATCCTGCATTTGACAGATAGTGCATTTGTGATTTGTTATTTTATCAGGTGAAAATTTTTACACTTTTATTTATGTTTTATTGGCGAGGTATCCTTTTTGATGTCAATAATTCAAGACCTCTTCTTCATTTATAAGAACAGAGACGTAAAAAATATTTACAGGATACAAAGTGTACACACTCTTCGTTATTCAAGAGTCTCAACCGCGGCTATTGAACAAAGATAGACTTTTTCCATCGGAAATTCTCAATACCCAGTAGTACTCCGGATGTGCACTGGGTTTAATTGCTTACAATGATACAAAAAGACAGTTTAACGACTTAAACCTGTATAATATTTGTCCCTGCAAAAGATGCTATACTTCTTACTTCAGTTGATTCTAACCAGATGCTTAAATGTCGGTTGTTATTGAGAGCATTAGTGAATACACTTCACGTTACAGATTATCGACACTTTGGAGTATTTCTGGATACGCGGCATGTTTACTTGTCTCATTTGGAATAGGCGCGTTAGTTCCTACTGATGGCTCTTTAATGATCTGGTTAATGTGGCTTTAAAAAATAACTGCCAGTAGTGTTATGCAAATGAATGAGGTCAAAATGTTAAAATTGTAGCTTCTTACACAGAATCAATCTACCTAAATACATTCTCTTTATATGGCTACTACTAGTCGTGTTACTGATAAATGATTTAATCTTTGTAAATAGGTTTATACAAAACTTTTACACTTGTCAATAATGTTTTTATAACTAGATGAGGTCGGCATTTCCTAACTGACTACTCTGAGAAAAAAAGCTGAAGCAAACTCAGAGGTTACAGTCTATTTTAATGCCCAGACATAATCTTGGACAAAATTATGTGAAAGACCATGTTGGTTGGTGTCTGAAATGGTCTTTTGAGGAAGGAACCACATACTATATTCAGTGGGCCTGTCTAGTCCATGCACACATTTGTCACAAATTGTGCAGCTCAATTCAAAACTTAAGGAGCTCAACGATTCGACAAAACATAGGTATCAAAGAAGGGACATTTGGTTGACTGGTTATTTTTATTGGTATCATTGTTGTTCCTTATTTTGGGAAGGGTTGAGAATTCTTTTGATTCTATTCATTCATTTATTCTATCTTTAACATTCATCATCATCGTCACACAGTCAATCAATCTGCCTAGCCTTTTCCCAACTATGTTGGGGTCGGCTTCCAGTCTAACTGGATGCAGCTGGATACCAGTATTTTACATGGAGCGAATTCCAATCTGACCTTCGCAACCCAGTCTGTAACTGGGTAATACGATACCCCTCGGTAAGACAATTCATTGTCATTCACACAATGGACAAGCTTATTTATGTACTCCAATATAATGTAAATATTTCCAGAGAGAATAGCCTGGAGTGCGGCGGTGTTGGTCGAGGAATATGCGTGTGTGGACAATGTGCTTGTTCTGAGGGATGGAGTGGGTCTGCGTGCGACTGTACCGACCGGAACGATACTTGTATCTCACCTGCTGGCGGTGACGTGTGCTCGGGAAATGGGGACTGTGTGTGCGGTGAGTAGAGCTAGAGATATCGTACAAAAAAGTAAGTTGGCTTTAATAGCACTTTTGATAGATTCTTGTTATCTACCAAATGTGATCATTTCAGCTTTATTTAGCCCATTAGATGTTCGCCTATTAGAAGCCGTTTGCTTGGAGCTCAACGATTAATACGTTTATATTTATTGTCGTTTCGAGAGGATTTTTCTTATGAACCTATGGGGTTCATACGACATTTGAGGGGTTAAATCGGCAGCTCTAAAAACGACCATCATTCTCTGCCATTTGAACTGGGAAGAATCGCCGCAATAATCTTCTTAACTTCTCCAAACTTGATCTTGTGACTGCACGTAATACATAATATACATTACTCACTCATTTTATGATCACATCATTAAAGAAGAAAATATGTACGTCGATACCAAACGAGAAGGATTATGTTCATGTCGATTGTATGACATTATCTTGTCATACTCACTTCCCAATCTATTTTCGGACCAATATTCCCGGTGTTATAACTAAATTCTTTCCACCAGGTCGTTGCGAATGCCACGCGGCAGGTGACAACGACGACAAGTACTCCGGTATGTTCTGTGAGTCGTGCGCTACGTGCGACAACCCGCTGTGCGTGCATGCCGAGCCGTGCGTGTCGTGCCATCTCAACACCACCTGTACCGACACCTGTACCATCGGGAACGTCAACTATACTGTCACTGAGAGATTCAATGAGACAGGTATGTTCTAGATTTTCCTATTATCAAGTTAACACATACACTGCCGGACCTAAATTATTGAAAGTCAAAGCTCCATATACGCCTGACGTGGTACCAAATGGGAGTTGGCTTTGTAGAGCGTTGTGTGTCTCTGGTCGAATTTGATGCACCATATTAGGTAGGGCACCGTTATGGTAAGGGGTCCAAGAACACAATTCTGTAATAATCTCATCGTGAAAAACGTAGATGAAGTGAGTTTAAAGTGAGTTGTCAATAGTGTCAATCCTTAGCATCCGGTCTTCTTTTTTATTTTCGTGTGGTTATTGATTAACTTAGTGTCAGAGTTTGGAGTTTGGGTGGAACGACAGATCACTTCATGCACTGCACCTAAGTTTTATCGGTGACATTTTTACAGAATCGACCGACATTAGCATTGCTATTCCAGAAAAGAAATGCTTATATGCCTGTAAGTACCTACACAGCAGTCATTTTAATCACCAAATGGCCTTTGAAAGTCTGCCATCATGACACACTCCTAAGCTATCTTCGACTAAGCGGGATTGTCCGAAAGGGTTACCGCTACCCCGGAACATAAAGGGCTACGGAAGGAACATGGATGGGTTTTAGTCAGTAAGAGTCTGACACTCCCTTCCGCTCCACCCAGAGCGGGAGATACAAAGTTCATGTTCTTCGTTGTAAATTTACATAACCTTTCGAGGTAATTCAATAGCCTTAAATTACGCAGTGAGAGCAGACCGTTACAGGTTAATGTTTAAAATTACGACGTTAACTTGTGGTTAACATTACACTTGAAAGCGTTAAAAAGTAATGATAGTCGTCATCTAAACGACTGTGGTTTGCGGTTCAGAGTGACTTTAAAAGCACTAATTTTTGTCATTATTATGATGGGCTGCATTTAAAACCTCCTAACGTTAATTGCTGCAGTGGAATGGGGGGATCCTAGTTAAGTCATTTATTTTCGTCGTGTTCTTCAGCTACTTTAACTTTAACTATTTTCTAAGGAATGGGTCCGTTTCTATGAAAATACATCATAGTTTTTGACCTTTAGGTAAAGCATTTAGTCGCAGCTAAACGCGATGTTCATCAATTCAGGTCTTGTTTATGACCTTGGAAAAATTATCATCTTGTCTAACTGCAGAAGCTATTAAACCTACAAAACACTTACCATAAAGTATTTTATTTCAGTTAACAACAACGTCACATCATGCTTCCTCCGTCTCGAAGAAAATGAGTTAGAATGCGAGTACAGATACACTTACTCTCCCGAGTCATCCGGGGTCGAGATATCCATAGGTTCAAAGGACTGTTACACACCAACTAGTGCTAGAATTATGACGAATGGGTTAATTATCATGGGCTGTGTGGTAGCAATCGGGCTGATCATCATCCTGTTCATCAAGTGTGCCCAAATTTTCTCCGACAGAAGAGCCTACGCGAAGTTTGCTAAAGAAGCACAAGAAAGCAGGAACAATACGCAACAACTGAATCCATTGTATATTTCACCAATTTCAGAGTTTAGACTTCCCGATTCGTTTCCCAGGGATAAGAATGATTAGGTTTGAGTTTTGAGTTTGAAAAAATGAATGTCTTTTGAACCTAGATTTAATTTTATTTGATGTGGGTGTGTTTGGTGACATCATTCGCCTTCTACGAAAGGGTTTTAGCAAACCTAGATCCAAGCGAATACAGCGTTTTTCTGGTGGCAAAAAGTATCACTTCGATTTAATTTGTACTTATTACCAGTTCTTTATTTTAGTTTTGTAAATAAGTTGAATTGTTTGTACGAGTACTTAATTGTTGGGTGAACCTTTTTATTTAAACAACTTCAAGACACGTATTATTACACAGTGTCATAGAACAAAACATTATAGTGATTCTCTGTTTGTATAATATTCTGTGTAATTATAATGTCCAAGCACTAATGTAGCCCAGCGTAGGCTGTGTATGCATTGATGTCGCGTAAATTCCGCGTAGTCTCTGCGTATAAGTTACGTAGGCGGCGCGGCGTAGGCACCGCGTCTATGGTAAGGTTAACGTGCTTTAAATTACTTAGTAATTTATAGCTGGATATACAGGGTTATTTGTAAAACACCAGAAACCTCTTAAGAGGTCATTGTACTCATCATTATGAACAACTTTTACTATGGGACCAAACTTAAAATCGCGAAAAAGAAATCAGCTGTTCCTTACATTTTGACGAGTTTCAGGTTTGGCCCTATAGCAAAAGTTGTTCATAATGATGAGTACAATGACCTCTTAAGAGGTTTCTGGTGTTTTACAAATAACCCTGTATAATAAAAGAGTTCGTATTTGTGCTGTTAAAGGCTTTTTGCGTAAAATTTATGTGTCATTATTATGCCTGCAATATTTAAATAGTACAAAACATATTTTATATGAAGTTTATGTACTTACTTGGATAAGTATATAGTTAAGTTTCAAGTTGTTGCCATTCGTGCCTTCGTCGTCACGTATTTTTTATATTATTAAGATTTTAAGGCTTTTTAGGCTGAATGTCATAATAAAAGAAGTCTATTAATGAGAAATGGGATTTCTTCCGAACAAAGAATATAAAAATAATGAAAAAGTACTTAATTTTTACAATTTATAGCTTGAGAATAATAAAGTATTTTTGCTAGTCTTGCAGCATTGCATTTTATGTCTTTATAATAAGTACCTAATTTTAATAATGCAAAGTTAAGATCACCAGTGAAATCGGTAGACAAACGTAAAAAAATAATTATCATGACAACACAGTCAATATGTAGTGAAAACAGATGAAATTTCATGGTGATAAATAAGAAGAATGAATATTGTAAATGTATGCAAATAACTATTTACTTATTAAAAGTTATTTTTTGTCAAAAGCACAGACATATTTTTAAAAATAATTGTTCAGATGTGCAATGAATTTTATGAAATCTTTTTTAAATTAGTAAGTTCCTAAATATAAGTTGTTTTGTCTAAACAAACTGTTTTTTATATAATGTTTGTAAATAACTATTAAACCAAAAATAAAACGCTCGTTAACATTTTCATGGTTTTATTAATTTTGACGCGTTCATAGAAATATTCTCATTATGATTCTGAATAATTTGTAACAATCAGAACGAGTTTTAAATGAATGCATCAATCTTCCACCGCAACATATTGGTAAAAAATATCTAATAAGAACAAGAGGTAACACTATAATGTGTTAGGGTAAACTGCAGTTTATGTAACACTAGCGAGACGCCCATGATTTATTTGTTAAGTTAAACTACCTACCTAATTTATTTTACAAATAACCATTCCGAAATAAATTTTATAAATGGTGGAATGGTGAAAAACCGCATCAAAATGTGTCGCGTACTTTAGAAGAACAACGCGGGGCCAGACAGACGCGAAAAGCGACTGTAATACCTGTGTTAAGTATATGAATGAAAACTGTAAATTCAATAGTTTCGGTTACAGCGTTTTTTTTTCTTGCTGTTATCTATTCTGTTACTAACTAGAGATAACATCAAAAAGTTGGAAGGCATGATTGTAATACGAGTCTCATTTCCTATGCAGGCCTATCATAATTATTATGTCCAAACGAATGAGGTTTTAGTGGTCCAGTTTACCCCAACACGGTAACAACGTTATTATCTGGAAGACTTTACAATAACTATCTAAACATATTTACATATCCTTAAACAGTTAAAATGACGCCCCATTCCGTTATTTAATCATACTTAAATATAAATACAAAGAAAACTTATTTTATAAGAGGTATACTTGTAAGTACAGGATGCTCTTTTTTTCATCATTTTGTAATTATCATTTTCTTCAAATTATATGTATCATAAAAATTACAATTTATAGCAAACAAAAGAGTACAATTTAATTACTAATGTTAGCGGTAGAAAAATCTTATTTATAAAATCACATCCAGAATATCTTAATTATTATCTTAGTTTGACTAAGTACCACAGGTGTCCGTACATAACTAATTCTTATAGAATTTTAACATAAAATACATTATGTACATAATTAAGTATTATGAAAAATAAATTGTGGTTTAGCTCAAAATGTGTGCCTAAAACAAGGCAAATTATATTATATACTTATTTTACTTTTTGATAAAATGCAAGGGTGATGTAATAGAAACCAAAGATAATTTTGTTATATAGATCAATGGAAGAACCGTTGGCATCAGTACTGCTAGTAACATGAATTTGGTTTCTCAAAAAATCTCATCTTGCTGGGTGTACTTACCAAGCATCTGGTAAGTCAGTAAATAATAAAATGCCTATTAGTCTTGAAAAGGTATTATCCTTTCCGTACGAAGGATAATAAATGCATTTGCAAAAGCTAAAAAAAACGGTTTTTACTAAATACAGGCGTTCTACTTTTTCTTCGGCAATGTTTGTACATTGCTAGAGGTAGGTTAGTATATGAATTTGCATACCTCAAACCTCTATACTTTTTGAATGTCTAAAAGGTAGTAAATTTCATTTTATACTTTTCTGTTTTTCTACTGCTGCACCGGTTGATAAACCAGTGATTAGCGCGTTTAATATTGCGTTTGCTTTAAAATACTAACATCAAAAGAAACGCAAGCGCAGTGTAGCGTTAATTACATCCTACAAGTTGGTTTCTAAATAGCCAATGGCAAACCATACAAATTTATTACATACACATCTTATAAGGCCCCGTCAGTGTAAGTTCGTATAAAAGGCAACACGGCAGTCATAGATTGTATAGTACGGTTACATGCGATGTTGAACACATTGAGTGCCAAGATTAAATATTACTATAATATATTGTACATGTAATTTCATATCAACTAGCCGTAACTGCTAACCTGTTATCATTTAACAGAGAGGTACGAGAGGCTCGAACATACTGTTTGATGTCATGATTCGTTTATTACAAAGATTGTTTCTTTTTTAAATAAAACGCACTGTGTTTCGAAACTTGATATAAATCTTGATTTACGTAGTTATATCAGAAACAAAATTTTCCAAATGCTTTTCAAAATTTTTCGGTATACCTATACATTTTTTATGTTTTTACAACCTGCTGTATATTATACATTTTACAAATTAAGTTTGTAAGTAATTCCTGTTTGACATTTGACTAATATTTCGTGTCCTATTTAACAACATGAGCCTCTCGCCTCACGTAACTAGTACTACAACCAAACTCGTTTTGTGTCGTCACACTTGTCGGTCGTGTCGCGCGGGCGGTAAAACGGTCATGGGACCGGTGCCGGCGCCGTGCTTAACGTCCAGGGAAGGTTTGTCGGCAACTTTAGCAGCCACAGGCGTTGAGCGTCCGGCAGGCATCGGAACCGGCACTGCGTCCGGAACTAAGCCACGGATCAGCTCTGATATGCACGGCCATGGCACCAGCCTGGAATGATATAGTTAAAGGTTACATATGGGTGCTTTACGGGGCATGGCGAACCGGGTTTAATGGAACTTTCAAATGGAGACTTCGAACTAACAAGAAGATAGCTGATGAAGGAGGTCTGTAGTGCTATTCGGTTAAAATAGCATCGCGAAAACGTAGGTGAAATGAGTTTAAAGTGAGCTGTCAATAGTGCATTAGGTGCAATGACATCTCAATCCACGCTCACTTCACCTAACTTTTGGCGGTGAGATTTGTACAGAATCGATTTGCAGATTTTCAGTATATAACTACCGAGAAAGATACCAAAGACAAAAATATGATCTCAACAAAGGACTAGTGTCAAAATGATCATATATTATGTATAATTACATAACGCGACATCAAGTTACGATAGCACCGGTTACCAAGTTACCACAGCATCAATCTGCTTTGATACAAATGAACGCTTGATTGGACCTGCTCTTACATAGGTCGTGTCAGATGTCATACAGGAGTATTGTGTCATGTCAAGCCTGTGACTGTTGTGTCATACAACTTACCACTTAAAAGGCAGCAAGACGCGGAAGTACCCAGGAATGAGGGCGAAGGGTTCGTCCGTGCGGATCGCAAGCACCACGCGGTCAGCAACGTCGTTTGAGTTCAGTTGGGGCACGAATCTGGAAACATGGATTCTTAGGTTAGTATTTTTTCTTTCTTTTCTCTTTTAGGTTATTGGAGACAAGCTAGCGGTCCATGTGGATGAGGTTGCCAAGGGTGTTTGAGATGCCAGTGGCATCTCTGTAGCAGTGGCGTAGCGTGCCTTGGCGAGCCCCGTATAAAAACTTGTTTGGGGGCCCTTATGAAGATGTCGGATGTTGCCAACTTTTGAACGCACGCTTTACGCGGTAAGAAAAGAAATTAAGTTTTGTGACTTTTATCACTTCTGAAATAAAATAAAAATTGTGAAGTTTTTATTAATTTCGGTTTACGCACGTCGTCGCCCCGTATAATTGACACGGCAGATACGGCGGTAGGTAGCTACGCCCCTGCTGTGTAGTGCTATTCTGTAAAAAAACTCACTGTGGTAACTTTAAACTCACTTCACCTAGAAGTGAGTTTAAAGTGAGCGGTCAATAGTGTCAATTACCAGCATTTGATGGAACGACAGCTCACCTAAGTTTTCACGGAGTTTTTTACCAGAATCAACCGACAGGTACGTGGTGTTACATCCTCATTTGTGGTCCATGAATAAGAACTTACCTACACAGTCCCTGGCGTTAAAAGTGAGAAAAGATTGCATTAAGAAAAATTGATGAAACAAAAAAGGTTTTTATAAAAAATGTAAGGTTGACAGAAAAACCCTGTTGTATTCATTATTTATATCCTTTCCTATAAAATGTTGTTTTGATTTATAATGTGTTGTGAATTGTGACGTCAAACATTTATAATCGTGGGTGTAAAAAACGCAAAGACTAAAAAAAAGGCACTAATCATCACCTCTTGTTCTCACATTCATACATACATATTAATTTATACCTACCCTCATTTCTGATGTATTAACTGGGATGAGTAGCCATTTTGGCAAGTCAGACAAGATGGACGTTCGTTTAAGTTTCTTACCTTGAATTGACTTTTTCAAACATGCCAGTTGAACGTATAAAGTATGGGCATATGAGGGAAGTCCGAACTCCTTTGATTCCTTGGGTTTCCAGCTCCAATCGCAAAGCCTCATCGAAGCCACAGGCAGCCGATTTGGAAGAGCAGTAGTCCACCAGCTTGGCCACTCCGACGTGGCCGGCCATGGAAGCAATGGTCACTATGTGCCCATTGTTGTGTTCGATCATAGATGGCAAGAACGCTTTTACCGTCTGTCAAAAAGAATAATAATTTGGTGATAAGTCAAAATTGGGTTCATTTGGGGTCATCAGTGTCTCTGAACCAAGTTCAAAGCCCTTTTAATCCTTGGTTGCAATTAACCGTCCCTTAAATATTTCGGTTTTTATAAGCAATTTCTCGCCATTTAATAGGCGTCAAGCACTTAAGCTCCCGCAGACAGGCGCGACGCGACGGTGTGACGGGATTTTAGTGGAACAATTTCCATTGCATTTTCAGAGAATTTTGCCGCTGGAGTCGCGTCTCGCCTGACTGCGGAAGCCTTTATTTAACAATGTACAGAAACCTCAAGCAGGCATCAAGCTATCCCTAACTGTCAAATTTTCTCAATTAAAATTGAACCTTATGTCTTTGCAATAAAGTTGAAATACTATCAAAGAAATTTGACAGATTGTGGTAACTTGATGTTCTTGCCTCTGTACAGGTTCGATGGCCTACCATCCATAGTAAGATTTATTATATTAGGACGTAATGTACGTATTCAAAATTATATTCCGTTTTCGCGCCTGCCGTAACTGCGATTTATTTTTCCTGTGCAAAATTAATGTTTCCTTAACTATGTGGTACCGGTACAATTGAATTGTTAGTTCCTACGCATTAGGTTAATTTGTAATTTTAACTTATAAGTTTACTAAAATGAAACTGAAATTTATATATTTAGAAAGAAAAGAAAGCGAATACGAAGGTTTATTTGCGGCAAACATGACGCAGTAAAATAAAAACAATAAACAATTTGGGGGAAAAATATGCGTCACACCCGCCCAAAACGGCGATTGCTCAGCATAATGCTTCAACCCTATAAGAGACAGAGCCCCAGCGCTAATTTACAACGACAGCCGGCTTTGTCGTGATGACGTCAAACCGGTGCAGCATGTGATACAAAATCAGCTAACAATATTTCGGCTTCTAATTAGTTAAGTACTGACTGCCTTGTTGGACTCTTGTGGTCGCAAACCCAAACGCTGAGCGCGAGGTACTGGATTCGATTCCCGGGTCGGGCAAAGTGTTATTGGGTTTTCCCATTAGGCATTTCTTAGGAAAAGGCCCAAGTTTGGGAATTGGCGATGTGATGATACCCCTGTGCTTCGGCAAGTACGTTAAGCCGTTGCCTTTACGCCTGATCCCTCGCTGGTCATGTCGGATTGCCGTCCCATCGGACTATAGAATGAAGGAAGAGAGTGCGCATTATAAACTCTCGCGCTGAAGTCTTGTCTCAGCTATGATTGGCCGCCATGGCAGAAATTCGGCCTGGTATTACTTACATACTAAAATAATTGTTCGTGGCAACTTCTAGACTTATCAAAGATGTTACATTGTGTACGAAAATAAAATAATAATTAAACCTGAAGTACCTATTGTATGCAAATGAGATATAAAATTAAGGGGTACACAATGAAATAATAACTTCATAAAATTATTATTAACCACCTATGTTTTTTAAACTTCTTCTTAGCGTGTCGATGGCAATCTTAATGGACTCTACTAATAATTCGTCTACGTGTTCAGCGCCATTACTAGCGTCCATCAGTTCCTGAAACGTGCGTGATGACAGGACCGCAGGACATGTATACAATGTATTTCTACTCTGAAACTCGCTAAATTAATTATGTAAGTGGCTACTGATACTGCCAAAATAAAATCCGGTCTTTGTCTTTCGATTTCGATACAAAACGAGATCCTACTCTGAGAACAACTTTTTACTTTTTGAAATGTCTGTTTTCCCAAAAAGGTTCGCAGGGGCCTAGAAAATGTACAGCCGTTACATCAGCTATGTTTAAGACCGATGTAATGGCGAGCCTATTCCCATTGACCTGGCACAAACCCAAGCCGCGGGCTGCTACAGGCTACAAAGAAATTTCAGATCAAAAACTCAATTAACTTCGACCGACCTAGAAATCCAAGAACCCAACGCACAGCTGTTGAGTTTGCTATCACAAGACCAGCGAAGCATTTGTTCTGCTTCGTTGCTCACGGTTGGTGTTCTTCTTTATTTAATTAATAACTGTTGTCCTTTAGTGGTGACCCAGTGGTATCAGCGATTTACGAGTTGTAGGTCGCGAGTTCCAACCCAAGCACTTTACTTTGTGTATTTAATTTCATCACCACTGCTCTGAAAGCGGTGAAGGAAAACATCGTGAGGAAACAGGCATGTCCTAAAACCAAAAATTCGAAGACATGTGACATCCACCAACCCGCACTGGGCCCACGTGGTGGATTATGGCCCACTTTAAGAGAGGAGGCCTATGTCCCAACAGTAGGAACATTATAGGCTGATTATGCTGCTGTGTGTCCTTTAGACTTACCCAGAAGTGTGATAAAATGTTAACATCGAACGTTCTTTGAATGAGATGGTCGGGCGTATCGAGGAGGTAGGTTCCGGAGACCACGCCAGCATTATTGATCAGAAGGTTCACCTGCAAACAATTACATTAATTAAATAAACAACATTTTGAGCAGCTGCCATTTTCTTTGCATAAATATTTTCAATCAATCCAAGTACACTCAGTGTGATAAATTGCTAAGAAAATTGGCACCCCCATGGTAATTTACCGCCATTGCATACAACAATCAAACTGTCAGATTGTGTTTTGAATAGTCAATTTGCTTATCAATGAATTTTGCTGACTCCACCATAGCGTTTAAATTAATTACATATATCATTATACTAACACGCCTGGGCCCGCATGGTTGATTACGGCCACTCCCTCTCACAGAGAGTAGGCCTGTGTCTCAGCAGTGGGAACATTATAGGCTAGTTGTAAAAAAAAACCTTTTTGAATTTTGAATTTCGAACAAAATTGATACTATCCCTATCCCCACAGTATGTACTGAGGTATAAGCGGTGGAATTTTCTTAAGACAAGTGTTTACTTGCATGTTACTCAGTCCTAATTATAGTTCGAGCTTTCCTTCGCAACTTAACTTGCGTTAGGTAGCTATGTTGACATTTTTCACTACGTATGTCTCAACTTCCTGACACGGTGCTATATAAAGATAAGTCATATGATACGCCATATTTTTACTATTTATAAATAACTTCTCACACATTGATTGATTTATTATTATTAACTTTTAGAATGTTTGTAAATATGTGTCCTTATGACATAATTAAGTTTACCTGCCTTTGCTATATGTGTTTTTCTTTAAACCTTTTGTGGTGTAGTGTTTTTATTCTATGGGCATTCGATATAATTCATGTATACAAACATTGTAAAACATTTTAAAAGAGTAACGGTGAAGTTTCTTGTCCATTCTTCACCACACGAAACTACCTTTTGGAAGGGGCGACAATATCAATTCTATTTCTTGTTCATTTTGACGTTAAAAAGTGCCTTACAAATAAATGATTTGACTTTTGACTCTGACTTTGAATCATGGATTCTACCTATTCTTTTGTCTTAATAGTTCTACTAAGTGGGAGTCTTTTTCATAGAGCAACTGCTTATCTGACCTCCATAAGCCAGTGACTGGTTAACATATTACCCGTCGGCGACGACTCACATCTAAGAATCGTATCTGAATGAGTGATTGCAAGGAATAAGCATCTAAATATATCTAGTATTTTTTCATGGGAAATGAAGTTAGTTAAAAAGATTTCTATTGCTACTTTTATATTTATACTAAGAAATAGGTACTTCCATCAAATGAATATAAGTGATAGGTACTTTAATAAGTTAGAAAAAAAAGTTAAAAACTTAAATTAATTTTATTTGTTTAAAAATACTGTAGGAAATAAAAAAACCTTGATGCAAGTTGTTATTTTTCCTTCATTAATAGGTATCATAAGTTTTTAAGGAGGTAGGCATCTGAGTCCGTAAGATGAATGGTCAATAAAATAAGAGTTTCCGTTGCTCATATATTAGCACAGCGGTCTTTCAAAGTTTAATTAACACCTTTGTATGTACCAATTGATATTGACATTTGAAAAGGTCAAAGCTGCTTAACGACAAAAATGCATTACTAAGCCGCTTACCAAACAAAATTTAACTTTTCAAAATTCGTTTAGACCCCCATATGCATCGGTCTAAATTAATGGAATTTTGAAAAGTTAAATTTTGTGAAGCAGTTCTCTCTCCATCACTATCGCTATTTTAGGATTTACGAGTGGCAACACATACACCATAGCTGATATATTGTACAGCTTTGATAGCACGTTTCTGACTGGCTACCATACCATGACTTGAACTACCTATTTATAAACAGAACCTTTCGATACTGGAGAAGAAGTTTTGTCGAATGAAGTATAGTCATTTCTTTACGTACCCTGCCAACTTCTTCTTCCACCTTCTTAGCGACCCTGTAGATGTCTTCTCTTTGGGTCAAGTCTACTAGATAACCGTAGCATTTGCCACCGATTCCTTTCACCAGCTTCACCGTGTCTTCCAAGCCTGAAACAAAACAATTTAGGTCATCAGCACCTTGACTTGCTAAAAATACACTTTTATTATAATTTTCTAAATGAGTATCATTTATTTTAAGTCTTCAGAATGTCAATGACAAGATTGCATGTTTATAATACAGGGTTACAGACATTAGAATGTTCGGCCAAAGACTTCTGTTGTAGTTAAAGCTAATAAAATACCGTTCTCAATATCATTGACATAATGACATTTAAAAAATCTTGATCAGAGATTAAACAAAGAAGTCTTAAAAGTGCATCTTATTTTATTTCAACAAAGAACTTGTCCCTAATGGTCATACAGGTTTAATAACCTCTGATGGACTTGAACTTTTCTGACATTCAAAAGTAATGTTGTGCACAAAAGTAAAAAGTTCATTAGCCAGACAAAGAGGTCGTATACGACTTTATTTCCTCGTAACTGAGAAAAGGCGCGCCTTCTGAGTTTGTAACTTTCATTATCTCATCACTTTTGTAACTGAGTGTACGCTAAAGTATACTTTCTATAATGAAGTTGATGCCTTGATGGCAATGTCCACTAACGACCCGGCGAGTCCGTTATAAGTAGGTATTTTTTGTGAATTTCGTCGAGTGTGAGGAGAAAGTAACGGGTCGATACAATACGAAAATAACGTAGACATGTGAGTTTTATTATACGATAATATATGTAAGTATACTTAATCTATTCAGGTGGGTCTTGAAAGACAATCATACGAGAATAAAAAATAACAGGTAAAAGTAATATTCATTATATTCATCAAAGTTGGTGCTAGGTTTCTAAAATTGATGAAGAGAATCAGAAGATTTTGGAACATGGATGCTGCATATATGTACGTAGTCTCAACGAAATCAAATACAGCTTTTCAAATATAACATTTTGATAAGTTAATTATATTTATACTTTGATACTACCTTCATACCTAGCTCAAAACGCATAACTCTCCATTTCGCAGGTGTAACAATAAAAAGTTTGTCCTACTTAATTACAGCATCAGATTAATGTTGTGTATGTGTGCGGTGTTCGTGAAGCGCGGAAGTAGCTGCAGCGTGTGCGTAACCGCAGCGTTACCATTAACAAGCGCGTGCGCCGCTTTGCGCGGGAGATTGCTCTTTCAGCCGTGTCATCGTACTGTTACGATACAGTGCGCCACAACTAAGATGTTACATCGATTTAGTTTACGTCGTTATTTTGAACTAACGCTTTTTACATTAACACTTATGTATGAAAAACCGTTTCCTATGAACAATCGGTTACTCAGTTTCTGTTTGAACTCAAAGAATAATTATCGCTTGTTTTCACACGACTCACTCACAAGTCTTGGCTCTATCAATTCTGCCTCTAGTCAAGTGTGTTCGGCAGTGACTGGATATGGTCGATGCTACTTCTAAGTTGTATCGTGTTATGCTGTTACGTTCGTTGTTGCGGTTTAGGAAGCATAGGTAATTTTTGGTTTGGTGTTAAAACTGAACGCTATCAGGACATTTTAACCGCCTTCGAGAGCTGTCAGTGTCAATTTTCCAAAACAATAATTAATGACAGTGACAGCTCCTGAACGCGGATTAATGTAATTAGGCCTTAGTAGGTAAGTAGTTTTGTAAGGGTTTCCGAAAATCTTCTTCTTTTCGTGTGGTTAGTGACTAACCTGGTGTCAGAGTTTTTATGCTGCCCATCTGACTTAGGCGTGTGTGTGCTGCTGTTGCTTGCTTAAAATTGTTGTTGTTTAAATAAAGACAACATGCCATGTCAACAAGCAAGACACATTGCTGTTGTCTATAATTTGTAGAACTCTATTCCTAGGTTACAATTTTCGTATTTTTTTCGTTAACGAAGACCAGCAATAACTACTTATCTCGTCTTCGTGCAATATTTATAGGGCAAATCGTTTGCTGTGCGTGCGGACTGTAAACGAGTGCTCTTGGCCGAATACTCTTGAAACCTGCGCCTGATTCAATTGATCGAACACGAGGTTTATTGCTCAAGCGCCGGAATCGGGCTCACCTTGACAGTTTCGTATGCGTTTGGACCATAATTTGGTGTGGCCGCTTCTAATGCTACAAGCACTAATTTACTCGTGAGAATTATGTTCATTGTATGCAACATTATAATAATAGGTATTATATTTTCATTGTATTTCAGCATTTTTGTTTTTGTCCGTGTTCACCTTTTTTGATAGAGACTGTACCTACATATATATCTGACGGAACGGCAGCGTTATTTTATTTAATTTTATTTTTATTTTATGGCCACCCAACAATTGTTTACACTGTTAAAATGTTGAAATAATGTTTTACTAATATCTGAGGTTAGTGTAACTTATAGGTTATCACCGCATACGTCGTAAACGTAATAAATATGCCCCAAACACAAATAATATATTGTATAAAATCAATAATTAGAAATTCGGGACAATCGATTTTGTATCGGAGTATTTTGTTTATAAAAAGAAATAGTAATGGTAGTCATTTTTTTATGCAAACGTACAACGTAGCAGTTGCTAGGTTGGGACTTAGCAGGTTCCTTTCAGTTCACCGGGCCAATTGCGTACACTAATTACACTAACAGTAGCATTGGGTTTTATTTTGACAGTTCAACAACATTCATTGCGTCATTTACGCTGTTGGGCAAACAAATTTTTTGAACATATGAAGCAATGGTTTAGCAATATCCGTCAAAATCATTCAGATTGTGATTGATAGTGTGATACGCAATTGGTTATTTGACACGGTCCAAAATAAACTATGAAATCACATAGAAAAAAGCCCACTCGTCTTAAAAACTCACATCAGCTGCAGAAATTTAATATTATGCGAGGATATAATTGTAAAATTGGATTTAAGGTTAATAAGTATTCCATTTTATTCCAAAATTCTGTGACGTCACATTTCAATATTTCATACAAATCACGTATAAATTCCGCGTTCATAAAAAGTAACGTTATTGACTACCCTATCAAATACCCTATTAGGGAGCAGGTTCATGGAATTTCATCGGTGCGGTGGCGAGTAGTAATAAAACCGCTTACCTTGATGATCGATGTGGAGTTACGGACACCAGTTGGCCTACCACCACGTCATAGAGCATTATTATTTTAATATTGCTTACCTACTGTACTCACACACACACGCACACTAGTGAATATGAAAATAACACGGATGTAAGAGGAAGCGGTACAGGTCCAGGGGGCCAACCACTAAGCGGGATTGTCCGAAAGGGTTACCGCTACCCCGGAACATAAAGGGCTACGGAAGGAACATGGATGGGTTTTAATCAGTAAGAGTCTGACACTCCCTTCCGCTCCACCCAGAGCGGGAGCAGTCATTGGATATTTCCCAGCCTTCTTCTTATAGAAGTAATATTTTAATCATAAGTAATTGTATTTTGGTTTGAGTTATGTGTAAAACATGATGTGCTTATCTGTAAGAAATTGGTACACTGTCTATAAGTACGTTTATATGATGTATCTCATATCTTTGTTTATATTCAATTGTTGGTGAGCCAAATAAATAAAATAAAAAATATTGCGCTTTGAGGTGGTGATTACCTACTAAACTATTATCTTAATTGCTAATATGTGTTGCTCAATCCAAAGCTCTGAAAACTACTTTTCGAATTGGTTTGGGGCAACGATCGGCCAATAACCTTAACATTTTTTGCAATAATTTTGCATCTTATTTGCATACGCTTGCAAAGTTCCAATGATGTTACATCGTTATATCTTTTTTAACTAACGCCGTACTAAAAGACACGAAACTGTTGACCCCTCACATTTCACAAATCATTTTTATAATCCCAATACATTTAATCGCACGTAAGAAAATAGACGATTTCAATTATCTAAGTATCATCAGAGTAATTGCCGTAACACACATATTTACCGCAATGGGTTTCTTTTTGACATTTCAGCCGCATTGCGTTATTTACATAGTTGAACCGACAATTTTTCCGAACATATGACGAAATGGTTTAGCAATATCCGTCAAAACAATTAGATTGTAATTGAAAATGAGTTACGCAATTAGGATGCTGATATTCAAAAGTACATTAATTTTAGAAGCACGATTTCAGTGCAAAGGTCAGGGTTTCTAATAGATAAAAAGAAATACCGTAAACCAACCGCAGTGCAATCACTTGCATGAAGACAAGCAATCTGAAGCGTTATTTTCTCGAACATAATGACGATAACGTCTAGGGTTATCAAATAGTTGACAAAAACAGCTAGCAAGATATCTATTTCAATACATTTTTTAACACCAATCGACGGCTGGCTGCATGACATGGTTGGCTGCAAATTGGTACTTTTTAATCCAAAACGTAGCTTTTTACGTAGGTGTTGCGTGTTCAAAAAAATTACTGGCAACTATTTCCATAGGATTTTTAATCACTCAATCGACGAGTCATGATATGGATTTCTAACTGAAAGTTAGTTGAAGAGCTTTTTAAGTAAGTCATCCACGCAGTTGGATATTTTCCCAGTCAATTTTGTACCATCACAATAAGTTCATGACACTACATACCCTAAGGTGTCAAACCACTTATTATTAAAAGCCTCATTTCATTTAAATATGGAACGTTGCATCGTGGGAAGCTTTTTACTTGCTAAAGTCTATAGTAAACTGCTATCAGAATATTTAGCTTAAACATTTGTGGAATTGTTTTGTGAAATATGTTCAACAAAACAAAATGGCGGCGTTACTTTCGATTGAGACCACGCGCCAAAATAATCTTGTTACACTTTGACAGCCCTACATAAATAATGATGGCAATTACTAAGCGTTATTTGCGATAGACTCATGCGCACAGCGGTGATATTACAAATGGAGATCGATGGAGGCTTTGATAGATCGCGGGAATTAACACGATGAACAATTTACGAATGTATTTTACTGCATAAAAGCCTTCCTTTGTTTTCCATTAAAACAAAAGAAGCCTTTTCAGCCAGCCATTAAGAGTAGGCAATCATATTCGGCGTGAGAAGATTTGCGAAGACGTATTTTCAATGCATTAGGTATACATGTTTGTTCTCCTCAAAAGGTTTTAATAAACTTAATTTAACGGCTAATGACATGCTTATACAGTCATGCTTTAATTATATTTTAAACATTCGAATTAATTAAATAAAAGATTCAAAATTTGATCCCAAAAAAATATTGAGATAACCTACCATTTTATAATTGTTAGATCTTGAAATAAGGAAAACAATAGTCTATTAAGTATGTAGTAAGTATTTTTCAGCTTTCAGGGTTTTGTAACCAAATACTCAACTAAAGTATTTGGTCTTCACAATTGAAACTACACGTTTGTCGAGTTATAAGTACCTAATTATGTACATCTTTTTCATAAATATCTGTGTAATTTGTTGTACAACAATGTCAACAATTTAAGCTTTTCGGCCGTTGACAATGTATATGCTAATGCCAGCTGTTGACTAAACACTTTCATAATACACACTACATATTTATTGTTCTTTAGGAGCGGCCATAGCAAAGTTACCACATTTTCAGAGTTACGTTTCTTTCTATTGATTTTAGAAAAATATGTGTTTGAAACGTTGAACTTGTGTGTTTTGTAATTCATTCTTCTCTTATTTTTATAATGATGTTCTGTTATCATTTCGTTAATGTCAAATTATATCAAGATGTAGAGACGACCTCGCAACTGCTACGATTTCTACAGAATAATTAAATAACAATGATCTCAGATCTAATCGCTGATCAAGTATCAAAATATAAGTGAAACCACCATCTATCAGTCAAATCACCATCTGACCTTTCAAGTTATCACAAATAATTGTAAACTTTTCTCAATCGATTTTAAACTTACCAATCAACGCTTTAAGGTCGAAAAGTATTTGGAGAAATTGAAATTTGAAAATTGGAAAATGCGCTGGCGACTGTACTTTGCCATACATTCAGAAGTTTCTTCGATGTTAGATAAAACGCCCAAACTTTATAGCATAGTTTTGACTCTACCCCAGCTCGGAATCAAATGATCATGCTTGATGATTTTTACTAAGAACTTAGATATATGAGGGGAAATGGGTCCATGGATACCTACTTGCATTATAATGAAAGTCGTCTGAATAGCACTTGTCTTTGGTTATTTCAAGAAAATTAGAATATTCCTTTTATGGACAGATTGTGGCGAGTATCACATGACATAGCTAAAGTTATAAGTTGAAAACGAATTCAGATAGTATTAACATCACACGTTGTTTCTCCCGATGGGTTAGGGAGAGTTGTACCTATAATAGGACTTCCACATTTCACCTGTTATGTTGAAGCCACGAAGCCAATAGGGGGCGAGTCTATATCCATCAATGGGGCACAAACCGAACCGCAGCTAAGAAATGCCAGATTGAAAACCTGGGAATCAACCCCAGGAACTCATCGGGATTGTCCGAAAGGGTTACCACTACCCCGGTACATAAAGGGCTAAGGAAGGAACATGGATGGGTTTTAGTCAGTAAGAGTCTGACACTCCCTTCCGCTCCACCCAGAGCGGGAGAAGTCATTGGATGATTTCCCAGCCATAAAAATAGGACCTCATATTCAGTAGTAGTGCTTGCGACTACGAGACTAACTAGGAAATTAGTCAGAGCTTTACAAAGTTCATAGTTCTTAAGGGCCGGTTTATTTATTATAATAATATAATCCATTAACATAGCAGAATCTCCAATTAATTATTGGCTCGTGTTCTAAACGAGTTCTTTTAATTGAGAGTGGCAAAACTTGCCATGTCCCTGACACAAGGCTTTGTTTTGAGGTTTACAAGTATAATATTTGGTAACACCAACTTAATTAAGCTAAGTGGCATGAGAAGAAGAAATGTTTTACTTCAATTGTAACTTACAAAACAAGTTGGCATGGCAATTATTATTGTTTTAACGACATCTTTATACTGTGATTTCTCAACTGTTAAAGGGATGGGATGGGAACATTTTTTTACTGAACTATAGCGTTTCCTCGCAAAAAAAATCAGCTGTTCCTTACATTTTGACGAGTTATACGAACATAAATGTAGGGAACAGCTGATATTTGTTTCGCGATTTCAGGTTTTGTCCCATAGTAAAAGTTGTTCATAATGATGAGTACAATGACTTCTTAAGAGGTTTCTGGTGTTTTACAAATAACACTGTATAAACAAGCTGTGTGACAAATTTCACCCAAATCCATTCAGCCGTTTTAGCACCAAGCCGGAACATACATACAGACAAACAAGTAACAATTCGACGTTATACATTCTAATGATATGTATAGATAGGATTTCAGCATAGTGAAAATACAACTATGTCTATGACTATTATAATAGAGTAAGTAAGTAGGTATAGAGGAATAAATAAACAATAGTAGGTATACAAAACTCAGTAGCGGCCCGGAGTCTGGATTTGATTTGAGCTTATTAACATCAACCGGGCACCCAACCCACCATTACATGGGACATCTGGGTGTACTATATGTACAGAGGCCAGCACATCAAGTTACCACAACCTGTCAAATTTCTTTGATAGTATTTCAACTTTATTGCAAAGTCATAAGGTTCATTTTTAATTGAGAAAATTTGACAGTTAGGGATAGCTCGATGTGCTGGCGTCTGTACACGTCTGCCCAACTCTTCGGGGATAACATGCGTAATGTTATGTCGAAATAAATAATAGCTATTTGTTTTTAACATTTGCTACGATTTTATTACCGTCAACGGTTTTGAGTGTCTCCGCTAGCAGGCAGAACGAAGTTTAAATAATTCTACGCTAATAGTTTTTAGTGAGTGGTCGTGCAATTGGACTTAATTTTTCGCACTTAACACATTAAAAGCTATTACAACCGGTCGATTCTTTAAAAGTCTCATCGTGAAAACATAGATAAATTGTTTATTATGAATGTGGATTAGTGAATTAATTATTTTTATCTATGCATTTAGTTTTCTCTTCTACGCTGACACATCGCTGTCTACATCTCTTTTTATCTACTTTCCTATCGCAAGTACACTGGAAGAGATTTTATTAGAAATAAGCATCACCTTTGTACAGAGGCCAGCACATCAAGTTACCACAACCTGTCAAATTTCTTTGATAGTATTTCAACTTTATTGCAAAGACATAAGGTTCATTTTTAATTGAGAAAATTTGACAGTTAGGGATAGCTTGATGTGCTGGCGTCTGTACGTATTTCCGGTTCCTTCCATCTTGTCTGTTTACATGTGCATAAATCAGTAAAATAAATGAATTTAGCGTGAAAAGAGCTCTTCGTTTGACCTAATACTAGGGATTGACACTATTGACTGCTCACTTTAAACCAGTCTTTCCCAAAGTGATATATAACGCCCCCTTGTGGGCACTGCAGGTCTTAAGGGCGGCAGTAAAAGACCCAAAAAAAATATGGACGTTGTGTAGAGGCTTCGGGGGGCTAATTGTTATTTCATATAGATAGTGGTTTTTTAAGTAGATGAAAAAATGGAAGCGCTAAAAAAGAAGGTGGGCAGCATAAGTTTGGGAACCCCTAAAAAACTTTTTTACAAAAAATAAAACCGACTTCCAAAACAAACACTACAAAGTGACAAATAATTTTGATTTCGGAAGTCGGTGTCTTCGGTTTTGTATTTTCATTTTTTGCCACCGGCTTCCGAAATCAAAATTATTTGTCACTTTGTAGTGTTTGTTTTGGAAGTCGGTTTTATTTTTTGTAAAAAAGTTTTTATTTTTCACTTTTTAGTTGTGGTACCTACCTACACAACCCCCCCCCCTCCCCCCCAAAATTACACTACCTGGTATGTAAATTACAGTGACAGGAACTTATTAGAACATCGTCCACATATATTAAGTAGGATTTTTTAGATTTTTGTTGATTTTTCAAAAACCGCTTATTCGATTTCGATAAAATTTATATGGGATCATTTGGGAAGTATACCCTTTCCAACAAAAAAAGAATTTTTCAAATCGGTTGGCAAGCAACGGAGTTATGCGCGAACAAACATAAAAAAAAAAATACAAACATCCGAATTGAGAACCTCCTCCTTTTTGAAGCCGGTTAAAAACTCACTCCATCTACATTTTCACGGTAAGAATTTTACAGAATAACACTACTATACTTGTTCTACTATCTCTTTTGAAATGTATTCACTTGATTTTATTGTTCTGTCGTTTTAATGGCCACTAACTTTTATACCGGCACACTTTTCGTCGTACAAAGGCTACCTAAGTTATAGCCAAAGTTTAAAACTGAGTGATTCTAAGAGAGCCTTCACAAACGGCTATATTTGGAGAGAAAGGTACGCATATATTTTAACACTAACTACGGAATGTGAAAATCTATTTTCCTAGTCATATAGGCAGTAGGGAAATTGCCATTGCCTTGTACATACAACATGGCTTTGTTAAGCGCGCAGACGAGAAATTAAATAAGTTTTGACAAATGATAGGCTTTAGGCTTTGCTTTATAATTTTTTTTAATCTTTTCTTTCTTTTCGTGTGGTTTGTGACTAACCTGGTGTCAGAGTTTTTAAACTGCCCATGGGCCTTAGACATAGCTGCACATACTGCTAAGAAATATCTCCCAGACATGCTGGTTTCATCACGATGTTTTCCTTCACAGATTATTAAACAATACGCACATGAATTCGAAAAATTAGAGTTGCGTGGAACTCGAGACCTATGACGTGGCAGTCCGACGGTCACACCACTTCGGATATCACTGCTTTTGTTTACCCCTTATACTCAATCATCTTGTTGGCATAACTTGATTCTATGGTATATGGATTGTATATCTATTGTAGAATCATACATTCATATGTAGATACATAAAGTCACGCCTTGTACCCATGGGGGTAGGTAGAAACCACCTACTACTACTAATACTCGCAACCGGCAAGCTCGACCATATATATTAACTATGACCAGATATATTAACGTAAGTAAACAAAGCATAGCATAAGAAGTATGTAAGGGAAATAGTCTTGCAGATCATTGACTGACTCGTTGGTCTATTGGTCGCAAGCGCTACTTCTGAGTATGATGTCCTGGGTTTAATTTCCGCGTCGACCAAAGTGATGTTGGGTTTTTTATCTGGAATTTATGAGTAGCATCGTGGAGTCTATATTTGAGCCCAGTAGATGGCAATGGGTACGCCCTCTATTACATTGGACTAAAACATAACTTAAACGAAGTGTGGGTATGCATCAGCTCTTCAACAGACTACAGACTAAGTGAGAATTTCACATATGCACAGCACCCCCGTTCAAGATCTGTCAGTGTCAATGAATATTCCACAGAAAATAATGACATTGACTGCAAACAGGGTTTATGTGCTGATCCCACTTACTTACATTAAGCTTAGTTGTTCTTCTCCGAAAGGGATTAAATAGGCACAGTGGGTCGCACGTGAGAGATAATAAAACCGGCTTAAAATGACCTCGCATTCTACATAATTATGCGGTCGACTGACTATACCTACATTAAATTTTTGACTACTAATTAAATAAGTAACTACAGACCGGCACGTCAACCTATCCCAAACTGTCAAATTTCCCCGATTGAAAATTAACCTTATGCGTCTGTAATAAAGTTGAAAAACGATTGAAGAAATTCGATACATTGGAGTAACTTGTATGCTGGCCTCTGTACTTAGCAGACCGCATTAATTTAAATCGCTCTAATAATTCTGCAGCGTCGCAAAACAAGCGGAAACTGCACGATTGTTAATTCATCAAACTGACGTAATGGGAAGTCGATACATGTAGACAGTTTGTATTATGTTTGTATGAATTAGTTCACTGGTTCACTAGTCAGTGACGTAACCGAACGAACTTTCTTTATGAGGCTGAGAAACTCTTGTTCTTCTATTTCCGTCATGGTTTTAATTTGAGGTTTTAATAACGGAGGAGATCTTAATCTAATCTTTTTTAAGTGTGCAGCCACACTTAAAAACACTTAAAAAATAATTATGTAAGTAGTTGTGTGGACGTTTATTATATTGTAAACAAATTTAAAAATTAAGTGTATAATAAAGGGAAAAGCTTTATGTTCCGCTGTCCCGGAACATAAAGGGCTTTTTTTTTTTTTAAGGCTGGGAAATCATCCAATGACTGCTCCCGCTCTGCGTGGAGCGGAAGGGAGTGTCAGACTCTTACTGACTAAAACCCATCCATGTTCCTTCCGTAGCCCTTTATGTTCCGGGGTAGCGGTAACCCTTTCGGACAATCCCGCTAAGGAAAGAACATGGATGGGTTTTAGTCAGTAAGAGTTTGACACTCCCTTCCGCTCCACCCAGAGCGGGAGCAGTCATTGGATGATTTCCCAGCCTTAAAAAAAAAAGAAAAGATCTGTAGTTGCAACTTACTACAATAATTCGTAGTGTAAAGACGCTCCGTTTTTATTTTATAATATACTAGCTGACCCGGCAGACGTCGTCCTGCCTTAACTATGATACCTACCTACCCTACCTACCTAGGGGTATGAAAAATAGATAGTAGCCGATTCTCAGACCTGCTGAATATGCATATAAAATTTCATAAAAATCGGTCAAGCCGTTTCGAAGGAGTATGGTAACTAACATTGTGACACGTGAATCTTATATACATATATAACTCTTCTGTGCGTGTGTATGTCACTGAACTCCTCCTAAACGGCTGGGCCGATTTTAATGAAATTTGTTGTGTGTGTTACAGTGGCTTTGAGGATGGTTTAGATTTAAAAAAAAAAAAATTAAAAAAAAATATATAAGGCGGAACGAAGTTCGCAGGGACAGCTAGTTTTATATATAAGAAGATTGTCAACGAAAATATTTTTGTCTCAAAACATCATGAGTAATTTTAACTCAGCTGTGAGCTACCAAACGCACGTAGCCGTGGGGGTAGCACTTTGATCTCGAGCTGGGCCTAGTGGAGTATGGAGTTCCAATTGAATGTCAGCTTATACTAGTTTCTTAACTTTAACTCGACACCTGTATCTTGCTGCCCTCTCCCAGCGACGCCCTTAGGTCTGTAGAGGGGTGTCCTTAGCGTGAGGAGCTTAGTTTTTAAGTTTTATATCCTGGCTGGAGGCCTTAATTTATTGCCGCTCCCACAGGAAGGTCCGGTTAAGCAGTTGACAACCCTGGTTGACCTGGCCTTTCCCAAAAAAAAAGGTTTCAATACTCACTAACTCTCAGCCTATTGTAGGTGTAAATCCATTCGCGTTGATGTCTTTCATTTCATGGGATGAAAACAAGTTTTAAAACCAAAATACATTCGTAACACATTTGTAACTTGTTACACTTACACGACAAGTAAACACGTTATGCGTGTCATGCAGGACAATAGCATGACAGGTTGCAAACTTACACCTGTGTCATGTCACTCGCGTGTGTCTACGACACACCTTGGCGTGTGCTTACATAATACTATTTTAAAACGAGGCTTCATACCTACGTAACTAGGTGAAAATCTTACGGCCGAATATTCAAACATAAACAACATACTATCACGCCTTGTTTTCTTGATGGGCTATAGTAGCTAGGTACACCCACATTCCACAAGTTATGTTTCAGTCCCATTTAATAGGGGGCGAGCCTATTGTCGTCGTCGGTCTGGTAGTGAACATGAGGTCCTGGGTTCGATTCCCAGGGTAGGCAAAGTGTTATCAAAGTCAAAGTCAAATCATTTATTTCAAATAGGCACAAGTAAGGCACTTTTGAACGTCAAAATGAACAAGAAATAGAATTGATTCTAGTCGCCCCTTCCAAAAGGTAGTTTCGTGTGGAGAAGAATGGGCAAGAAACTCCACCGTTACTCTTTTAAAATGTTTTACAATGTTTTGTATACATGAATTATAATATATATTATATGTGAGTATCGTCTTCACATATAATATTATATGTGAAGACGATGCATCCAGAATAAAAACACTACACCGTAAAAGATGATATCAGGTTGTTCCACCTGGAATTTCTCAGTAGCAACTCGTAGTCTGAATTTATGCCAATTTGATGGTAAGCTCGCCCCCTATTACATGAAGCTGAAACATAACTGGCGAAATATAGGTTTATTGAAGGTACCTGCGACTCTGCCAAACTCTTTGGGCGTACAGCGTGATGTTATGAGCGATGTACGAACCATTATATTACTGTAGTTGAGAATACTTAAGTACAATTTGATGGAAATGTAAATAGCTAGCGATTGAGGTAAAAGCAAGGCTAGCAGCGTGTGTTCTCACGGGGAAGGTTCACGATTTGGCATATATAAAGAATGGAAGGTTATTGGACTTCGTTCGCATTTAAAAAACAAAAGATAGAGGGAATGAACTAAACAAGTGGGCCCAGTACTAGTAGTAACTATGCTAGCTATTAAATAGAAACGATTGAGAAAAACATAAATATGGGTACCATATTACTTGAAATCATTCTTCAAACGGTTAATTCTTTGGGAACACTTTAAAGTACTCGTTGGAAAATGATGGAAAGTTTATAAGTAATTAGTTTCACTTTGTTAATTACTTTAACTTTCACGGGCATTAAGGAGCTGTTACACGCTGATTCTAATTGTTTGATTATCTTAGATAATAATGTACTTATTCAAGAGCATACATAATTTAACTTGCGCTTCTTTCCATGGAGGTACACGGAAAGCGGTAGCAAGTACTACGCACCTTTTACTACTAAGTACTAGAAGTACTACGCAAATGACATTTAGTGCTATTCTGTAAAAATCTCAACGTGATATCTTTGGTGGAGTGAGTTTAAAGTGAGCTGTCAGTGACAATCCCTAGCATTATGGGAACGATAGCTCACTTCACTTAAGTTTTCACGATGACATTTTTAACAGAATCGACTGGCTGATGGTTTGGCCATGTTGGAGATGAATAAAAGGCGACTAACAAAAGGATTTTCTATGGCACATGTAAGTAGAAACGCCGGACGGAGACGCCCTTGGAGGACTTATGGGTGACCAAAATGGTGATGTTCTTATCCAAGAAACTCTAATTTACTCGTGTAGCAAAAATGTCGTTTATTATAACCTTAAATTGCCAAAGAATATTAAAAGTACCAGCGCGGACGGCCTTGTCATAGAATAATCGCGCCTTGTACAGCATCCAAATGCAGAATGGTTTGCTTAGACTCAATTAAGGCTCTATTATCACCGTTATTAAACCTTTAACCTTAATGGTCTCTTGATGAATCCATAATGGATGTCTTTAGCCTAGATTACGGCCCATTTGTTTTAAAACGTCTACGAATATCACTAACCAATCGTTTTTATAATAAACCTTGATGATGGACGAAACAATTAGATTTAATTGATTATAAAATCAAGCACAGGCCAAAATTACTAATTGATGTTTAATTACTTTCCGATTTTCGATTATTCTAAGAAATCAATGAATCATTATAACGGATTTTCCTCCACATTTGCCGAGTGTGGAAAATGAATTTTAGCACTTGCTGCGTAGTATTTTGTTGTTGCAATTGCAATGTTAGAACTATTATTTTTAGTTGGAGAATTGATCATGTAGGTTTAACATGATTGTGTGGTTCTGCATCATAACATTATTTGGAATTGAGTGTCCAGTTCACAACAATTTTAATGTAAAGTAAGCCTTTTGAAAATAAAGAAAACTACTTTAGGATTTCGATGTGACAATCAAAATCCTAAAGTCATTTATGCAAGCTAGGCTGAAAATCAGTACTTTAGATAAGAAAGTCCCCCAAAAAGGCCAGCTTTCACCACTTCCTAGTACCTTAGCTAGGATGAAGAAGTGGCGCAACAAACTCTCCAGCAGCACGCCTTTTCAGTTGGACGAACTTGATTCTATATAGTGAATGGTATGAAAAATAATATACATAATTGTATCAGCCAAAGTCGTTGCATGGTGGATTTTAGCCAACTTTGTTTTTTTTTCTTAATTGTACGTAATTTTACTCGAGTAAGAAAATTATTAGCAAATAATCTGTCCTACAAAATGTACCCGGTTGATGGCCATAGGCTCGCTCCCTATTAATGGGACGCAAAGGATAACTGGCAAAAAAGAGTGTACCTACTATAGGTAGGTAGGAACTCCACTGCCTAATCCTACAGGGTAACAAGGCGTGATGTTATATTATGTGTAACCTTGTTAAGTTCCGGTCAAGGTTTACAATATTATCGTCTCGGTATCGAGTGTGCTCGTATATTTCGTTGTCCAAGTGTTGTTGGCAAGAGCAACGAACAAATAAAACGCAAGGTCTCACCGCTCCATTGCTCAGCCTTACGCTTTATCTTAAGAGCCATTTTCGTAGAACAACGTTATTTCTAACAGACCATGAAGTTTTAACTTTACTGTTTTATAGTTCTTGGATCAGCAGTCAAAGAAATGTTTTAAACTATGTATTAATCTTAACAAGTTATTGGTTTAGAAAGGATGACTTTCATACTAACAGTTCTTGCTTATTTATTTTATACGAAAGCGTTTTATGTCTAGCGTTTGACAAAGTTGTGTTTGGAAAGGTTGATGAGTTTGTAAACGTTACATGTATACACTGTTTGCCTGTCTTCAAACAATAAAATGTGCACAATATGAGTAAGACCCATAATAACAAGGCAAAAAGGTTCAAGCGTTTTCAAGGAGGTATTCTGGGACCAAGTATAGTTTTTGTGTCAATGAAACGAAACTTAATTTTTCTTTAAATGTAACATTTTTGTATTATTTATATTGTAGTATAACAAAAAATAATGTATTATCGCGTAATAAATGTCTGTCTGTAAATTTTAACAAAGCAATAAACCCAATAGACGCTGTAAATTGTATTGATTTAATTGACGGAGTTTATTAAAGTTATTAAAATAAATGACTTGCTTAAAAGCACACCTAAGACTGATTTAATAAATATTTATAGCCGTTATAAGGGCAATCAAATGGAAGTAACTACCTACCTATCCGATAATTGCTCAACAAGTTGCGTAGTAAATATTGAACAATCAGTGTTAATAGGCCCAAAATAAAAATGTTCTACTTATTCGACAACACATTCATAAAAAATATGTATACTTGCATATTTATATCAAAATAATTATATTCATATAAAAATTATATATATATTTTTTTTAAATATTTTTTTATATTTATAAAAGTATGTCTATTCTTTACTCGGTTTATTATAACATTAGACAAATAACGGCTAAATAACTTCAGTTATTGTGTTATATTGTTGACATACCTGCAGTTGTTTTTTTAATGTAAATGGTAAGTAGATAACATTTAAGGGGGATTGTCCGAAAGGGTTACCGCTACCCCGGAACATAAATGTCTAAGGAAGGAACATGGATGGGTTTTAGTCAGTAAGAGTCTGACACTCCCTTCCGCTCCACCCAGAGCGGGAGAAGTCATTGGATGATTTCCCAGACTTAAAAAAAAAAAAAAGTAGATAACATTGCTTTTTATGTAACGCGAAATAACGGAGTTTAATATACGTCTATATAAAAACAACGACAGGTGATAACCGTTATTTGTCTAATGTTATATATATACAAACGGACTATAGCTAGATAATACTTTTGTCAGTCGAGTCTTTATTGTTTTTGTGTTATTCATTATAATGCATGTATTAGTAAGAGGATGTAGTAGTAGAGCAAGCCTGTCCCTCGAGATGTTTATACACAAGCATTTTAATCTTTGTATAAAGAATTCAGTACCAAGCGCCAGGCCACACCGTACATGGTAGTGGCGACCACAGTATAGGCCAATATATTCTATGATACTAACGTGGGTTATCTAAGTTATACTAAGGTTGGTATACTAAGTAAGAATACTAATACTAATTGTAAACTAATATTATAAATGCGAAAGTGAGTTTGTTTGTTTCTTACGCTTTCACGCAAAAAAGGCTGAACTTTGGATGAAATTAGTCACATGGGTAGACCCTGACCTGGGTTAGGACATAGGTTACTTTTTATCCCGGTATTAGGTGCCCGTCGTATAGTTTCGGACTACCACGCAGGCGAAGCCACGGGCGATAGTCGTATATGCATCGAAATAAGGGTGTTTTCGCGTGAGCCTACTATTTTGTCCTACCAGTAGGACCACGAGGGGATATCATTGCCGTTGGTCCTACTGAAGTTTTGAAACCAAAATATACCTCCTGTAAAAAAATATTGATTAGGTGTGGGTGTATCTCAGTTTCAGCCATACTGCCTTTATATCTTAGAAAGACTTTTTATTTTCGCAAAAACTTAGGACTTTGCAAAATAAGTAACGCTTTCCATGATATTCGTCACCTTGTATATTCGTCGTCAGTAAGTTGTCTGCCTGTTCGTTGTGTGTTTTCACAATGATCTATTTCGATAAAATATAACCGAGTCGCTTCATAAACAAAATAATAATCATCGGTAGTAAAACACATAGTCTTAAAATCAAAACTAGATGCAATTTAACGTCTCCATTTATCAATTCTTCAACGGTTGGTGTTGTACAGAGGCCAGCACATCAACTTACCACAATCTGTCAAATTTCTTTGATAGTATTTCAACTTTATTGCAAAGACAAGGTTCATTTTAATTAAGAACATTTGACAGTTAGGGATAGCTTCATGTGCTGGCGTCTGTACATTGAGAACCACACAGACGCCTTCCGGCAGTTTGTCATATATATACTAATATTATAAAGAGGTAAAATTTGTAAGTTTGTATGTAGGGGGTAATCTCCGGAACTAATGATCCAATTTCAAAAATGTTTTCACTGTTAGAAAGCTACATTATTCCTGAGTGCTATAGGCTATAAATTATATTTATATCATACATCTTAGCCGAGCTATCGCAATTTTCGTCTAGCAAGTCGGAAAGAAATACCTCCAAAAACAGAATTATTTGCATGCGCTGCCTAAACAGTTACAGTATATCGCAATTTTCCGCGGACGAAGTCGCGGGCAGAAGCTAGTTATTTATATGTTTACCGTTCGAAACATACGAAATCAAGGTTTTGTTAAAGTTAAAGTTCACTTTGTTCCGTATTGCAGTTTAAATTTACTAATTGTTGGTTTTACTCAGAATCAGCTGATGTTTACAGGCGCAACAGGACAGCGTGGCGCTACTGTAGTGGAACCATTTCTGTCTTGGGCTTTAACGTTTTAATTTAATCTGATTACAGGTAGTCAGACAGGTACTTATTTAAGTCATATATGATTTTGTTGGTCCTTTTAGGTTGAAGTAGGTTTAAAAATATTTATTCCAAAAAACAAAAAAAAAGTAAAACAAATTATAAAGTTATTATTATAAAGTTGGTCACAGACGTCACTACTTATCAATACACTTCTTTAATGCATTTAGTTTGTTATTTGTGATTGAATATTCAGCTACCTAATTGACTTTTGAATGCCTTGAATTAGTGTATTTTTATACACGAGGGTGTTGTATAATTGTGCTCCTTAAAAAGTTCAACATTTTAGAACAAACCATTGCAAATTTTTTATATTCAGCCAATATTCAAGATAAGTAGGTACCTACTAATCTTTTGCGTTAATTTTCTTTTCTATTTTCAGTTTCAGTATTTATGTCTAAGTTAGGTTAGTGCCTGGCATACATATATAAACCAACCGGTTCTTCTAATTCTAGCTTATTTATCGTAAAACACAGATGTTGTTCGACATTAGTATCCCCTGCGTAATCATTAGTCATTCGATTACCTTTAATGCTACGTAATTTAAGGTGTTAATCAAACCATTGATTTGGAATATTACAAACTTTCTTTACAAAATCCTCACTCACTAGAAATGCGAAAGTTTAAAATGGATGTTTGTTAATCAATCAATCAATTAATCAATCACGCCAGAAAGGCTGAACAGCACCAGTGTTAGCCTAGTGGTGTGACTGACGGACTGTCAATTCTTAGGTCTCGAGTTCAAACCCAAGCCACGCACCTCTGACTTTTCGGATACATGTGCGTATTGTATAATTGTCACTTGCTTAAAAAACGGTGAAGGAAAACATCGTGAAGAAACCAGCATGTCTGAGAGATATTTCTCAGCATGTGAAGCTAAGTCAAAGGCCCATGGGCAGCATAAAAACTCTGACACCAGGTAGCCTCAAGAAGAAAAAAGGCTGAACGGATCTGGATGAAATTTGGCATCTACCATAACCTGGATTAACACATAAGACGTCTTATCCCGATAGTAGATAAGTTCCCGTGGGATAACTTCGGACCTCACCGTGCGGAGGCCAGGAAAAAAGCTACTTATTTATACCTAATTAGAGATTGCAGTCATCTCAATCTTGGCTTTTTACTCATTTATTCTTTGAGAATCATTCATCGTTCATTACTTATATCCAAAACATCCGTAAGTTGATTTGTTTGATATATTATGTTGTGATTTCCTGTCTAGTCTGTAGAAATAACTTACTCGAGCGAGGTACTTAAGCGTTACTATATTGATTGGATATCTCTACACGGTAATTTTTAATACATTTATCCTTTTAGGAGGAGAAAGTAGGTGTCACTCATAATTGAACAACTTTCACTGTCGGACCAACTACGAAATACAAAAAAAAAATCATCTGTTTCATAAATTTTCATATTGTATTTTGTATGAAATCGCCGATATTTTTTTTCCATATTTCAGAGTTAGTCTCAAAGTGACAATTGCTCATAATCATGAGTACTTCACGCCCTGAAAGGTTAACAGAGAATTAAAAATCACCGGGTATAAATCTGAAGTGCTCCACACATCATTAAACGTTGTAATTAACGTTATTATAAACGCTGAGCAAAGTGAGGGTCGTTAAATTGTAAATATCGTGTAATGATAATGACCAAACATGACTATAAAAATAGTCTTTGAAGTTTTTAACGATGTCTGACAGCATGTTTTTAAAGGATAAAACTATGCACATTGATTCTTAATTTGTCAATTGTTACTCATCCTTAGGTAATCTTTCCTTTTTAAAATAATTATGTGGATTCATCATACACCAGCAGAACCATTTCTAGCAAGAGATGCCGCTGTTGATCCTTATTTTGTACGGTTCTAAAGAGTGTCAAACGGAACCAGATTACCACAGATAATATAGGTAATAATAATATATCTTCTAAGCTTCCGCTGCCCGTATGCCTGTCTGTCAGCGGGCTGTAGAGATACAGCCCGCTGACAGACATGAACCGTAATAGTTAGACAGTTGAAATTTTCATAAGTTAAAAATTAAGGGTGTGGTTTCACTACTTAATATAAAACCAAGTCGCTTTCTCTGTCCCTATATCCCTATGTATGCTTAAATCTTTAAAACTACGCAACGGATTTTGATGCGGTTTTTTTTTATAGATAGAGTGATTCAAGAGGATAGTTTATGTGTATAATTTGTCGACATATTTTGCGGGCGAAGCCGCGGGCGGAAGCTAGTTCACTATAAAATAAATGATTCCAAAATAATGATATCATAATAACCGTGCGAAGCAGGATCGGCTCCACTGAACAGATTGGGGTGAAATTTTGCATACGGTAGTTATAACTCGCGGGCTGGTTAATTATAAAACGTTTAGTTACAAAGTAACATTCATGAATAAAGTACAATTAAGTAACTGCTTCTTTACATATTTTTCCTTTATATGGACCTGGATTTTTTTATTTATTTAATTAACACACATACACTATCATTACGTACCTACCTAATACAATACGAGTAGTGTTGTTAAATAGATTAAGAGTAATTTTATAAAGTGCAGCCCGTGTGAATTCACTCTGCAATTGAAGCAGTCAATGTGTCGTGATACCATATTGGGTGTAGCTGGGTGCGAGCTGGTGGCTCCCACAGCACCGGCGGCGGCGGCCGCTTCCGTCAGTCTCCCATCAGGTGCGCACAACCCAACCGTGGATAGAACACCGTTGAACAGGGTTGTATATTTTACCACGCATAATCTTAAAAATAAGCAAGTGGAGAGACCTACTTTCCTTCTTCTGGAATAGATCCTTATACTGCCTTTTAAAACATGTAGTTAAAGTATTAGAGGAGGTGGAGGCTAAGTAATAACAGCCGCACAGGTCGATCTATCAGGTTAAACTACGCTTGTCGGGGTTGACCGTGGATGGGTGACCAGCTTTACATACCGAGGCTCCTCCGTGCCTCGGCAAGCACGTTAAGCCGTTGGTCCCGGCTGTCATTTGTGCATCTTTCACAGGTGTTACGGGTCGTCAAAGCTTGAAAATCTGACAGTCAGTTTTACTAAGGGGTATCGTATTACCCAGTTACTGTATTGTGAAGTCAGATAAGCAGTCGCTCCATGTAAAATACAGCTATTCAGCTGCATCCGGTTAGACTGGAAGCCGACCCCAACATAGTTGGGAAAAGGCTAGGCAGATTGTTTTAGTTAAAGTATTACGCAGTTAAATACAATATTTAATTATACTAAGTATAACTGATCGTCATCTTCATATAAAACATATTTGAAAATAGTGATGGGGGTGGTTTATGGGGTCGTTTATGAACCTAACAGATCCTAAAACAATGATTTTTAGATATTTTGTATGATTCTCTGTGCGTTTGTGCGCGCTAATCTAAGAAACGGCTTAACCAATTTGGATGCTATTTTCAATAATATGTTGTGGTAAGCTAAACTTAACATTTAGTGTTTGTTTTATTTCAATCGGTTGAGATAAATTACTCTACACTCTATGGGCATAGCATTTACCATCGTCGACACAGCTATAGCGAATTTTGCAAACACCTTTTGCAATACTCGGCCTTAGTACAGTCAAGTGACAAGCATTAGGTCAGTTTCCACAACTCTCTATGCGAGATAAACAAATATTTACAAGCCTCCATACAATAAACTACCAAAAATACGTACACGAAACTTATATGCTAGTACATTGCGCATTTACAACGGATGTGTTGACAACATTATTAGAGAAATTACGCAATGGACTACACAATACAGTAAAACGTGTTTTACTGCAATTGCAAACCTAGTATAATAACAGGGTATGTTAAGATTGATGATGCTTATGTATTTCACTTCGATTGATTCATATATGTATGTAATTTATTGTATGATGTAATTCGGTCGTCTGAAGTTTTGTCAGACGCGGAATTTTTATTTAACTTAAATATATGTAGATTGCAAGTCTTGCCTTCCTCGCTGGTCTAGTGGTAGAAAGATCTACTTACGGTGAGGTCCTGGGTTTGATTCCCAGGTCGGGCAAAGCGTTATTACTAGGTTTTTTCACCTGGAATCTTCAGTAGCAGCGGTAGAAGCCAAGGCCGACTTAATGCTAATACCAAAGTTCATTAATAAAGCAATTGGTTATGATGATTTATATGATGTTTTTTTAAATATTTCTATGGATAATATATGATGTTTTGAAAGTTGAACAAGTTTTTATAAATTTTATAATTAAAAACTTTAAAAGTACCTATTTAAACCTAGAGGTTCCTACCTACTTCTAAAGGTGTGAGGTAGTCTATTAAAATGTTGATGTGGTATTCCATGTAACTAACCTCACACAATATATATTAACTAGAGGTAGTTATACATTTATAGCAAAAAAAACTTTTAGTGACCCATATAATATCCAACAAAAATAAAAACAATAAAATCAATCGCCTACAGAGAACCGTATGATAATTGTTACAGTTTTTATTTAAAAACTACGTACGAGACACTTTAAATAGGTACCGGCGCCAGCACAACAAGCTATCCCAATCTGTCAACATTTCCCAATGAAAATGAACCATAAACTATTGAAATAAAGTTGAAAAACTAACAAAGACATTTGACAGATCGGGGTAACTTGATTTGCTGCCCTTTTTACGTAGTCGAGTATTTTCCGTGTGTGTTGGATGTTGACCTGTCACTCGTTCTTTTGGTTATCTCTCTAGACCTTAAACCGGCTTTAAGAATAAAATCTTGAATTATGTGCAGAGGCCAGCACATCAAGTTACCACAATCTGTCATATTTGATAGTATTTCAACTTTATTGCAAAGATATAAGGTTCATTTTTAATTGAGAAAATTTGACAGTTAGGGATAGCTTGATGTGCTGGCGTCTGTACATACCTACCTATGTTACACACATATGTATATATTTACTTAAGTACTTGTGTTTCTGCCTTGCTTGCAAAGAAACTACAAAAGCTTCAAGTATGTACTTGAATTTAGATAGGTTACGCTTCGCTACTGGTGTAGGTAGCGTCACGTAATTGACTATTTGAAACGGTCAAAAATAAAATATGAAATCACATAGACAAAAGACCGCTCGTCTTATAAACTTCCATCACCGTACAGAAATTAAATATTATGAGAAGATATAATTGTAAAATTGCATTTAATGCTAATAAGTATTGCATTTGATTCTAAAAATCTGTGACGTCCAATTGTTAAATTTCATAGGAATGACGTCAAATTCCGCGTTTTGACAGTTGATAAAAAGTAACGTTATTGACTTCCCTTTCAAATACCCAATTCGACCGCTGAGTCACGCGAATTTCGTCTTTACGCGCACTGTTAAAGTACTTCGCCAGCGGACATTTTCTGTGGCGCGTGCTATATTTGGTGGATTTAGTGTCATGTCATTATTAACCTTATACCTAGGTGGCGTTCACGGTTGTGACTTTACATCCGCAAAATATTTTTTTTTGTTCCAAAGATGCCTGACTAACCTATAAATTATAAATCTGACAACTAACTAAGCATCATATTATTCCAATACAATGACATTAAAAGCAAAAAAAAAAATATTTTACAAATTTGAAAATGGAATTGTTGACTCAACACAGCTGCAGTATCACCAGCCAGGCACGTGTGACGTACACAATTAGTACTAACTAACAATGTTAAACATGCCACTAATTGCTAGACTTAGCTAACTCTCGCTTCAAGTCTTAGTGAAAACCGGAATCGAATTTAATTTGAAAAAATGCAGTAATATATAGGAGGTTCATATATTACTGCATTTTTTCAAATTAAATTCGATTCCGGTTTGTTGATAATATGTGAAATGAATTCTTAAATAAAACATTACCAGTATTCTTTTTTTCGTGTGGTTAGTGACTAACCTGATATCAGAGTATTATGCCCATGGGCCTCTGACTTAGCTTCACATGCTATTGAGAAATATCTTTGAGACAAGGTGTTGTTGTTGAGTCACGATGTTTTCCTTCACTGGTTTTTTTGTAGGCAAGCGATAATTATACAATACGCACATGAATCCGTAAAATCAGAAGTCCGATTCGAACTCGAGACCGACTTGGCAGTCCGACGGTCACACCACTAACATACCAGCATATTGTAGTCTTTGCATACCAGTGAACAATATAATAGATGCCGCCCCGAGTCTTGCTTCTCACCTGCAGACAAGATCACGTGATCTTGGCATGCCAATTAGTGGCATGTCAATAGAAGTAGGAGCATTTACGATTGCACACACGAGTGTTAAAATTCGTATTCCTTCTGAGATTTTTGACAATTAAAAAACGTCAGTAAATACTTATACGAACTTGTTTGCGTTTAAAATATGTTATTAAGACAACTGAGTATTTGAAAAGGTAGTCAATAACATTACTTTTTATAAACTGTCAAAACGCGGCATTTGGACGTGATTTGTATGAAATATAACAATGTGACGTCACAGATTTATAGAATCAAATGAATACTTATTATTAGCATATTTAGCATGAAAGGCAATTTTATAATTATATCTTCGCATAATATTTAATTTCTGTACGGTGATGGAAGTTTTTAAGACGAGCGGTCTTTTTAACACGCTTTTATTAGCTCGGGTTGTATCTATGTAGGTATGTATGTAACGGAATCTTTGAGCTTAATTTTCACCTGTTTCTAAAAGTCTGATCAACTTGAAACTTTGCACACGTCTCAAGGACCGATGACAATGCAATAATTTGATAATAGTTTCCCATTATCCTTATTTTTACACGCTTTATATTAGCTTCACTTGTATGTATGTTTGTAACCGACTCATTTGGAAGCGATTTTGAACCACTTTAAACGGCCAGATTTCGTTCAAACTTTGTAGATTTATCGAGGACCGATGACAATACATTAATTTGAACTAAAAAGTAGGAAATAAAAAATAGTTTAAAAAAACTAAAAAACACGCTTTTTATAGAAAACCGAACTAAAAATAGAAAATAAATTTTACTTTTTAAAAAGCGTGGGGTGCATGGTGGTGGTGAATATTATCTTAAAAAGCACCCCACGCTTTTAAAAAAGTAAAATTTATTTTCTATTTTTAGTTCGGTTTTCTATAAAAAGCGTGTTTTTTAGTTTTTTAAACTATTTTTTTATGTTCTTTCATATTTTATTTTTGACCATTCAAATAGTCAATTGAGTTATGTTAGAGTTATATAGATTACTTTCAATTTAATGAAGAAAATAACTTTTTGTTAAAATAAAATAAATGTTCATCATTCTATACACCGAGATGTGATTTCGAATTCACTGTTATAATTATGATGCTTTCTTTTTCATATTTATAAGACAATTTTATGATTAGTTCTAATAGTAGGTACTGGCAGCATTACTTAAAGCTAAAAAAGGAACCGAAAGCATCGAAATACCGGTTCTGGATCAAAACTGGAATCGAAAAAACCAGTTCCCAAAATATTACCGGTTCTCGATGCCCTAAGTGGGGCCTACCTACACCTTTTGTGTAGACGACTCCGACATCCAACGACGACTGTGTAAAATTACTTTTTATATGTATATAACAGATGCCATCGACAGCGTGAAATTGAATTCATGGGCAATATATTAAGGGGTCATTGTACTCATCATTATGAACAACTTTTACTATGGGAAGAAATCTGAAATCGCGAAAAAATCAGCTGTTCCATACATTATGCTTGCAGAACTCGTCAAAATGTAGGGTTATAGCTGATTTTTTTTTGCGATTTCAGGTGTGTTCCATAGTAAAAGTTCTTCATAATCATAAGTACAATGACCCCTTAAAATATTATCTATGAATTCAATTTCACCTGCATATTGATGACAGATGTAACCGAATACAGGTTAAATCAAATTTTGAACCACAAAATTATTAGTATATAGTTAATTAGATCGTTATTTAATTTAAGTATAGTTTAAGTTGTTAGCTTTTAAATTTTATTATTATCTAAATAAAAACATTCACACCACAAAATCATTAAATCTCCATCTTCATTTTATTTTCATCAGAAATTAAAAAATAGAACGAAGGAATCTGATTTCTGTATTAAAAAAAAATTAAATACAGGTCTTCGATACAGCAGAAGGTATGTGGTATATACACTATAATGAATAAAGGTCAACATCAGCAGATGCCTTCATTACACAAGATATATTTAGATATTGACTACATAGTACATTTGTATAGAACAAATAAATAAAATTAAAGTGTATGTTTGTAATACCAAAGTAACAATTTTTTACTAAATGCATAGGAAAGTACATACGGTACATATACGTTTATTTCAATTTATTGTTGTTAATCTCCCTAACGGCTGGCCCGATTTTGACGGGACTTTCACTGACCGATAGCTGATGTTAAACAGTACTTTTGTTTTAGGTAAAGAATTAAAGACTACGCGAGCGAAGCCGCTGGCAGCTGCTAGTACTTAATATAAATTCAAATTCGCTCTTCGTGTGATTGTGGAACCGCGTTGTTCTTATAAACTACGCGGCGCAACGGATTTTGATACATTTTTCACCATCGTTTAGATAATTTATTCCCAAAGGTTTATTTATGTGTATAATATATTTATATTAATCCTACATATTATAATATAGATGCTTCGCCAAAGTAGTCAATTTCGGTGTTAGGATTTATTTGATATTTCCAAAATACTCCTATTCATCAGTATTGTCAGTCAGTCAGAGGCAGTGTTTTCTCCATACATAAGGAAACTCCATGGTCTAACGCAAACATTTATATTACCGACCTTATACTGAGCTCCTGTATACATCTGAGCACATAATTACATTTATCTTTATTTATGTATCTTTAACATGTGATTCATCACTGTTTACTGATACTTAGTACCTTCCGTGTTATGTATTTTAATGGCATGGCGTTAAATAATTAAATCTCAAGTTGAATTTATTTTCGCACAGCGTCGGGCATATTAAATAGTAGAGTATTATAACATACATAACATCACGCCTGTGTTTCTCGAAGGTATAGGCAGAGGCACACACACATTTCACCAGTTATGTGTAGGGGGGCGCCTGTTGTCATGCCATCGACCCGACAATCCAGACCCCAGACGGCTACTGAGAAATTTCAGATGAAAAACCCTAAGCTGACTGAACACCTTAGATTTTACGGATTCATGTGCGTATTATATAATTATTACTTGCTTAAAAATCGGCGAAGGAAAACATCGTGAGGAAACCAGCATGTCTGAGAGATATTTCTCAACAGCATGTGAAGCTAAGTCAGAGGCCTATGGGCAGCATAAAACTCTGACACCAGGTTAGTCACTAACCACACGAAAAGAAGAATAAGATGAAAAATCCCAATAACTCTTTGCCCGAAGCGGGAACGAACCCAGGACTTAATTCTCAGCTTTAGCTCTTGCGACCACAAGACCAACGTGACCGGCAGACAGTGTTATAATGAAGAACAGTTTCAAATATAAGGCCACGATTATGTAGCAACGGATCTATGCAATGCATCTGATGCAAGAATATTATAATACAAAAAACATAACAATATTATTTATCGAATATTAATATACGATCCAGCTTAACGTTAATTCAAATAATGATATATGTTAATTAAATAAATATTTGAGATGCGACGTAATTCCCACACAATTTTCCCATCGTAAATCAGCAAATAAAATATTTAAAAAGACACATTTTGTCTTGCTCGCGTAATAACAAGTTTACTAATCCTCATGTGACATTCATAAAAACAGCTGTCATTTAAAATTACTAAATTATACTGTAACAAATTGCCTGACGTAACGCTCTAGCCAATTTAATTCGGTACACAATAATGGTACAATTTTACTTCAGTATATAGAATTGTTTGATCTCCATTGCAACACATATGCGGAAAGCGCTCAAGCTTGAGTTGAGAAACAATCTTCAACACGTCTCCACAACTGCGCGGGCGCATTACAAGATTAATCTCGTGTGGGGATGTTAGTCAACCGTGTATTAAACCTAGACAATCATGATCGAGATCGAATCAGAAAGACAGAAACTTAACTAACTGACAATTACTTAATTCATTTGACTTTCCATCTGAACTAGGGAATCAACTAGGTGAAAATCTTTCTGCACACAGTGCAGTGACCAAAATAGGCTGAAAAACGATGTCATAGAAATTGCGGAAGCCATTTTAGCTTCCAAAATCCAAGGACACACAAGATCTTCGGTTTTTATAACTTTACAAAAAAGCTATATATATGCAAACTCAATGATTACCAATACTCAACATCATCGCACGCTAACTTGAGGCGTTTACTTATAAAATACCCCAAAATGGCTCGACTGTGTACACCACACTTAAATCGAAGAACGTTCATTACATGAAAATGGCCTTCGTAGAATTACATGTGTATACGCAACAAGTACAAAAAGCTGCGTGTACGGTTCTACATAAGTCAACCATGTTGCGGTTCTGTGATTGATGAGTGATGACTTGATGAGGGAATGCAAAACAATACAAGCATCATGTTCGTAAACGGGCGCCATCAATAGGGCCTGGTAATCTCTTAGCTGCCACAAATCTTTTAAAATTTAATTTAATTTTTGAATTGTTTTTGATTTTTTTTTAATCTTTTGTTACGGAGGCTTTTTACGTTCTGCATCGTTCTCACATGTGTAATTTCAACATGAATGATGTAACTCATATTTTGTACCCATGTTCTGATTTAAAAGAGTGTCCGTGGAGTTTCTTGCCCGTTCTTCTCCATAGGTACCTACTGCTTTGGAATGGGCAACATAACCTAACCTATCTTTCTGACTGACCAACCTTTTGACAATTCAAAAGTGCCTGTAATTGGTTTATTTCAAATAAATGCTTTGAGTTTGAGTTTGAAAAATATACACAATTTATCTGGCTTCAAAGTTTCTGATGACCTTTCAGACTGGCCTTTCACTGTAGTACGACTGACATTAAGGTTATAAAACAAAGACAAGAGGGGATAGAGGATGGTATTAGTAACATTATGTAAATTACTCATTTTATAAATGTGAAAGACTGTTTGTTAGTTTTGTTGCAGCTTTAAAGGAAACGGGGTCCGTGGTCGTTGGCGTCAATTTCATACAAGCATTCATCTGTTTTCTGCTTGGTTAATAACACTATTTAGAGGAAATATTCTTTTAACTTATAATGTCCATCTACCAATGCACTGTACCTACCTATGTTTTGTTTTTTGGCGTAAACTTGTTATGTATTGAAAAATAAAAAACAAATAATAGAAACTGCAAGACGTGACCGCGTTTTCTCTTAACGCCTTAATTACTAAATCCAATTCCAGCATAATTTTGCAGAAAGCTGAAATACATTCAAAAAAGTATTTAAAATAGGTACTTATTTATTCCGAAATATTGCTAAGTTTTCCAGAGAAATTATAAGATTAAAAAGACGATCGAAGCGGGTGAAGCCATAGGTGGAAACTAGTATAATGACCAAGGCGTGCAGTACAACTGCTAGGTGATTGGGTGAGCTAGCATGCTAGCGCCCATTTGTTGTTTGACAAGGTAGAATTAAGCTTCTGACTGTGGCGAAACGAATGATTGTTTAAGCAAATCGACATGTACAAAAAAATAATGGTGCATATTTTTGAACTTTGTATTGCTTTGTCAATGACAAATGGACCTGTTTTTATTGATCTATCATATTTTTTTGCAGATCAGCACATTTTGACGAGTTTCTGAATATTTTCTCTAAAGTGTGCATGTTTCTGAGAAAATATCATGCATAAAACACACTCAAGTAGGTATAAAATAGTATCATACATTCATATTTAAGTACCTATTGCAATAAATTGCACACAACTTAACGATCACTATCAGAAATTACTACGTGTGGATAATAACAAATAGCGTGTTGACGGATTCTGCAATTGTATTTCATTTCACACGCTTTGTGTCGAACGTAGATTAAAGGAACTAACTACATAAATACCGTGTAAAATTATAACAACCACCTCCGTGGTGAGTGTCAATTGTTTTTATAGATTCCACAGCAATAGATTGTTTTACATAACATTGTCTTTCAATCCATTGTTTTTATTAACTTTTTACAACAGCGAGTTTTCTGCATAGTAATAAAAGATGAGAGAATATGTTATTCATATTAATTACGCAATTTAAATATGCAGGCGTGTCATAGAGTAAGTCATGATAATCACCTGTACGTGCGGTGTTATAATGCGGTAATTAGTCAACTGACCTTGTTTGTTGATATCCCATAACACGACGGTGCAGCCGAGCCGCGCTAACCTCAGGGCTATAAGGCTGCCCAAGCCTCCACCGCCGCCAGTAACCACAGCAATAGCACCCTTAAGGTCCTTTTTATGTCGCCCAACAATACTCTTGTATGTAGCTTTTATCACGTATCCGATGCCGACGATGACAAACATTATAATGTCTATAATCGCTTGCACGACGGTGTATTTGTCTCTCATACATTCTGGGATCTCCCTCGTGAGGGGTCCTGGCTTCATGCCATTCATATACTCCTGAGTCTCCACTGACATCTTTGTGTATTATTTTGATTTTATGTATTTAATGTCCAACCACTGAGCATCACTTTTCACTTAATCGTATAAAGCACTTCACTCGTTTTGGTACCTGTAACAAAATAATAATAAGTGAGTAAAATGTTTGACATTTATATGTAAAGTTTTATCATAATTATGTCATCATGAAATTACCACGTAATATTTCAACCAGGGTACATCCTAACTCATATTATAAATACGAAAGTGAGTTTGTTTGTTTGTAACGCTTTCACGTTAAAACGACTGAACGGATTTGGGTGAAATTTGGCGCACAGATCTGAGTAAGAACATAGGCTACATTTATCCTGAATCGCAAACAAAGTCGCGGGCAACAGTTAGTATATTAATAATTGCTGAAATACCATTGATATGTTTGGGTATACAATCATTGAAATTCTAATATCATTATGATTGTGTTTGTTACGTATTGCACTAAACACTACATAACCTCGAGCACACAAATTATAGTATGTGATTACATAATCCAATTAAATGAGACATGCCTTTTAAATGTAAGTTATTTGTTTGTCATCGTCATTAATTGATGTATTATATAACCCTGCTCTACATAGCTCTTTTTATGTAGATTATAATAACAGTTTATACTAAGGGCGGATTTCACCAATAAAACTTAACTCGATTGATAAACCTTCAACATCATGAACACAAACGAATAAATTACCAAACCTTTAATTTATTTAAATTTTTTGAATCAATAATTTTGGTATTGCAAAGTCACGTGATAACTTTAGTCAATACGAACTTAACATATTAATATTAAGAAATCGTTTTAGCATATATATCCAACGAATATCTGCAAACCAATGTGCATAGGCACAGAAAAATATTGACTTATTAAGAATCCTCCAAAATGCGTATTAAAATTATGACGATGAGAATATTTGCAAAGACGACAAGAAATTACCTTGAAATCACTAATTGACAACAAAATCCGAATCATAGATGGGTCGGATTTTTTTTTTCGTTTTTTTGACGTGATGCCTAATAATCTCTACATAGTATAAATCAAAGTCGCTCCCCACTGTCTACGCGTCTTAGATCTTTTAAACTACACAACGGATTTTAAGGCGGTTTTCTTCAACAGATAAAGTGATTCAAGTACTGACTAGCCACAAGCCACACGACGAAGGAAATACGAACAAAAAAAATTTTTTTTTTTCAAATGTTCTATCCAAGCCATTAGGGATAAGTAGGCTTAATAAACTGACAGTTTTACGGTACTAAACGAGAGTAAGGCGACTCATATTAGTGAACAAAATCTATACCTAGACTAAATAAAGTGCAACTCAACTCATCTCTGAACATAACAGATTTAGAAATAGATTAAATAAATGTATAAATAAAGCGAAAAATAAATACCGACAAGAACAAATAAAAAAATGTAAAAAGAATATTAGAAAGATTTGGACTAAAATTAACTCATGGATAGGGAATGAAAAAAGAAGTGTAGATTCTGTTATTTTAAAATACTTAGGAAAATTAGAATCTTCGGTTGAGGGTATATGTAATAAATTCTCATTAACTTTTACTAAAGAAATATTAGATATAAAACATGCCTGTAGTCATAGGTTTTTAGATAGATCTAGCTATGTTGATTCTGGAAAAGTATCACTACGATTTCAGAAAGCTTACCCAATAGATATAGATAAAATAATAAATTTGCTATGTTGTGATAAGTCTGAAGGAGTAGATAGAATTAGAGTTAAAGAAATTAAATTATTAAAAACTAAGTTGAGCCCTGTTATTGCTTTATTTATCAACTTGTGTGTTGAAAAGGGGATATACCCCGAGAAACTAAAAACAGCATTAATTAGACCTATTTTTAAACAAGGTGCACATAGTAATTACGCAAACTATAGGCCTATAGCGTTATTGTCAGTTATAAATAAAATAGTAGAAAAGTTTATTGTGAATCAGGTAAGTGTTTTCTTGGAAAAACACAATATTCTGACAAATGCACAACACGGTTTCCGACGTGGACGGAGCACGGCGACGGCCTTGGCGCGATTCGCGGACGACGTCAATGAGTGCTTGGGTCAGCGGAAGCAGGTGGTGGTGGTCTACATTGATTTCAAAAAAGCATTTGACACATTGGAGCACCACCAACTGCTTCAAGCCATGGAGGAGTGCGGGGTCGCGGGACCACTGAACAGGTGGTTCCGTGCCTACCTCACAGACCGGACACTGCGAACGGTTATTGACGGCGTCGTCGGAGAGCCCAGACACGTCACGTGTGGTGTGCCGACCGGATCCGTGTTTGGTCCCGTCGGATACATCATGCATGTCAACAGCATGTGTAATGTAATTCATAAATGTCGCATTTATATGTATGCTGATGATACTTGTCTAGTTTATGCAGATAAAGATTTAAATTTAATTGAAAGTAACATTCAAGAGGATTTTACTAATATCATCAAATGGGCACACGACAATGGCATCATAATCAATATAAATAAAACCAAATGTATGTGTATACGTTCGCCTTATCTTAAAAAGATCGAACGTCTGCCGCGCATAGTGGGGCATAGCTATGAGTGTCTGCATCGTGGTGGACTGACGTTGTGTGAGTGTGCAAATATTGAGGTGGTGGAGGAATACAGGTACTTGGGCTTAGTCATAGACAACAGCTTCTCGTGGAAAACACACATTATACACTTATGTGACAAACTCAGGTATGTACTTGTGAAATTCCACCACCTTAGTTTTGTGCTGGATAGGGCAACATTGTACATGGTCTACTATGCGCTGGTGGACTCACTACTTTCTTATGGGCTGGCGTGCTATGGCAACACTTTTAAAACATATTTAAATAAAATAAAAAAACTGCAAATCAGATTCATGAAACTATTAGTAGACAAAAACACAAAAAACCGTTGTAAAAGTAGTGATTACGAAGAACTATTTTTGGAATGTAAAATGCTGCCAGTTCATGAGAGAGTAGTGTTGTCAGTAGCTTTAGAACAGTATTGTAGCAATGAATTTAAAAGCAATATTATACGCACAAGATCTCAAAGGAACAATAATATGACAAGATTTGTTGTGCCCACTTGTAATAATAATTATTATGGTCGAAGGTGTAGAAGTTTTTTAGTCCCAACTATTTTTAATAACCTTCCAGTCGATATAAACAGTTGTACCACAAAAACTGCCTTTAAAAATAAAATACATAAGTACCTCTTTAATATTTTTTGTCAAAGCCTCACTGATGAGAGTATCTAAAATAAAATTGTATGCCTGTTTGTTTTTAAATTTAAGAAATGAAGAATAGTTTACCTTATGTGAAAAAGTGTCAATAAAGATAAAAATATTGTTATGTATAAATCAAAAAGGAGCTACGTCTGCCAACAAACTGCTTTGCAGTTTGGCAGAGGTAATATGTCTTTAAAAAAATATTTCTGTGAATAAACACTTTTTCATTTTTTCATTTTTCATTTCATTTTCACATTTATTTTTAAACTAGCTGGCCCGGCAAACTTCGTTCCGCCTAACAGTTATTTTTCTAAAATAAAAGATTTTTTCTAAAATAAACGTAGCCTAAGTTACTCCTTATTACATCAACCTACCTGCTACCTGCCAATAAAAGTCCCGTTGAAATCGGTCCAGGCATTTCAGAGATTCACTCTTATTATGAAGCGAGCAGGTACAGAAGCCAGCACATCAAGCTACCCCAATCTGTCAAATTTCTTTGGTAGATTTTCAATTTTATTACAAACTAGCTTCCGCCCGCGGCTTCGCCCGCAAAATATGTCGACAAATTATACATATAAACCTTCCTCTTGAATCACTCTATCTATTAAAAAAACCGCATCAAAATCCGTTGCGTAGTTTTAAAGATTTAAGCATACAGACAAACAAACAGACAAAAATAGCGACTTTGTTTTATACTATGTAGTGAAGTATAAGGTTGTTGTTCAATTGGGAATATTTGATAGTTTGAGATATTTTAATGTCCTGGCGTACATTCGTTTGATTAGACCTACAACCGAAAAACATGTTTTGAAAATCGATCATATTGATTGCCATGTACCTACATATTTACACTATTTGCATATTAACGCCACTAAAATAATTTAATGGTTTTATTTTATACATTGCCTTCGCGATTCGGTAATACAAATTCCTTTTTGTTATTATTCGTAATTTGTGATCGTTAATCGTGTTTTTGAATACCAATTAGGTACGATGAAAAATCATCAAATATTAATTTCATGGCATTCATTCAATTCGTCGTCTTATGTTGCTTATGAGGCTTATCCATCATTATTTTAATCATGATGATATAATTGCTTACAGCTGCTTAAACACAGTTTGAATCATGGTTTAGATGTACATAGCGGCCGTGTCAAGGATATAACCGTCTGTCTTCTTTAAATAAGTATGAAATTGAAAATAAAAGTTTTTCTTTTTGATAATGGCATCTCGCTGCTCAATCATAGGGTTGTCTACTGCTTAACCGGGCTTGTACACGGGCGGGCCACAATAAAATTGTAGCCTCCAGTTAGGGCTGAAATTCAATTTTTCGAAACGCTACCCTTAAGGGCAATTCCACGCGGACGAAGTTGCGGGCAATAGCTAGTTATGAATTTTCATGAAGTCATACCATACTGGAATTGAACAATCTTTAGAAATCACTGTTTGAGTTAAACAAATTGTAGTCATCGTTTTTATCTCATATACCTATTGGTTAGCACCGGTGTTATTGCATCGCTACTAACATACATACCTATGTATCCAACTATCTATAGTGACGATGCAATAATGCTATATGTTTTTTGAAGTCGTTGAGTATTGAAGGTCTAGACAAGATATAATCTCTTGGAATCCTTATTGTCATCGATCTAGTAGCCATAGTCTTTTTTCGAATACCTAGTATAGATTGTTTTAAAAAATAACTACTTCCAACATACCAAGTGAGCCATAACTAATGGGTTGTTTACTAAATATAGATGTCTCCTCGGAAAATTACACGATGAGTGTAGGTAAGTATTAAGAGATGACGGATTGATGTTTGATGATTAATACAGGATGATTGATTGAAACCGCTACCCTTACCGCCCCGATTGATTTATGGTGGGTCTCAAGTTATCTAAGCCCCTGCACAGCAGCCCCCCAAGTAACTTAAACAAGGTTACCCCCGCAGTCACATGAATTTGTTGCTGTCCTGCCACTTACGTTTTAATCGGTCTGTAGCTATACGAAAACGGCTTTAGGAGAATGTCCCGAACTCTTTGAGAAATTTTATTCCGCATTCGCAGATTTTAATCAAAATGTTTCAAAAATCTACTATGCATCCCACAAAGTCAAAATTCCCAAAGACTCTATGATACCTTTAGTTACGAAGTCTTGGATTTCAATCTAGAATATTGACAGCAGTAATAGCCTAGTGGCGTGACTATCGGACTGCCAAGTCATATGTCTCGAGTTCGAACCCAAGCCACGCACCACGCATGGAATTTTACGGATTCATGTGCCTATTGTATAAAAATCACTTGCATGAAAATCGGTGAAGGAAAACATCGTGAGGAAAGCAGCATGTCTGAGAGATATTTGTAAACAGCATGTGAAGCTAAGTCAGAGGCCCATGGGCAGCATAAAAACTCTGACACCAAGTTAGTTAGTAACCACACGAAAAGAGAAGAGATCTAGTTCATAACACCGTATTTCTATATACTTATTTTAATGTGACTTAATCACTGTGGCGGTAGATGGCGCTGTTCTCCCTCACACATCGCCGGTGTCGCAAGCACAGCCAGAGCGGCCGGTGAATGCAGCCATTGCACAAACCACGGCTTACTGCGAGGACCGGTGTCGCTACGAAGGTCGCTTTTAATATTATCAATGAGTTCAATTCACTCTTGGGCAGATTTGATACAATTATTTAATCAAGGTTATCTGGAAATTTTGTAAGGGCAATGTTACTTTTACTTACTTAAGAGACAATACTTAATAGTGGCACCTTTTTTTAAAGGAGAAATCTGTGGGTGCGGAAGGGAGTGTCAGACTGTTACAGATAAAACCCATCCATATTCCTTCCTTAGCCCTATGTGTTTCGGGGCAGTGAACCGACAATAACAACATATCTCTGCAACTCTAAGGCTCGTCGTCCACTACGCTACTTAAAAGTAACGTGAAAAATTATGTATTGATTACACTTTACCTAAAATCTTGTCTATTTAGTACAAAGGTTCTTCAAACTGATCTCTCGATATCTCACTCAAGAGTCCGCAATGTTGTCTAGAATGTCTTAAAAGCAACAAATTAAAGTAAAATAAAATATTTTAAAAACCCCCCGACACAATATTAAATTATTATTTTATATTATTAATGTATCATTCCATAATCGAATATTTCGAATCGATCGGACATAAGGAAATTAGTCAGATCCCCTCATCAACTAGAAAGGAGCTGATGATCTTGAAACGGCTAAACAGATTTTCATGAAACATGGCTAAGAGCACTCGGGATAAAATTACGTTTGGGAGTTACGATACCACATACAGATACACAGACAGACACGTTAAACTAATACCTCTCTCTTTGCGTCAGGGGTAAAAAATAAGAGAAGCAAAAACCATCAAGGAATTCTAAAATCTCATGTTATTTTAGAAACCGTTTGTGTTAGCAATTATTTTTTCTGTCCGGTAGTGTGATTTTATTAGAGAGAAAGTATTTATGACTGATGTTTCTATGCCAATATTATTGGAACGAAGTTCCTTATCGCGCGTTGTGAAAGGGGGCTAGACGGAAAAAATTCTTACGAAAAGTTGTCACGACACTTTTTGCTATAGTAAGCTATTGTAAGCTGTGCGGCGTCGCATGTTTCTCTGTCTGTCTCTCTCTCTCTCTTATAGAAAGCAAGCCAGATATTTTCATTTCTATTTCGCATTGAACAGTGTGGTGTCGTGACGATTATTTGTGTTGAGTGTATACAGGTTTTTTGTAAATAATAAATAATAAAAAATTATAATAATAATGAATCCTGACAGTGTTTCTGCACAAGTTCCGGATATTGCTGATGGAGTTAGGTAAGTAGAGATTATATACAGATAATAATAAATGCTTTTGTATTTTTAGCAAGTACGCACTATAATTAACAAAATTTTATAAAATAAAATTTTATTACAATTCCTTCACTAATTAATCGAAAGAAACTTCGTTCCATCCGAGTGTCCCTTGACACCTCTCAAGTTTTTTTTTGATTAACTTTGCACTTCACTGGTTAAAGTTGTTCTAAGAGAAAATGGTGTGATGAGACTTTTTTGTAGGTATATTTTGCAAATAATTCTCAATAATTTATACTCAGTCTATTGGATGCGTCAAGTTAATTAGTAGATGGAATTTAACGAAGCAATGTGAGGATAAACATATAATTTACCTTAAACAGGAAAATAATAAATAAATCAATTTTATTATTAAATAAGTACGTCAGAGAGCTTGTTGATCAAATTATAAACGAACAAGATTTTCCTTCGATAACATAATAAAAAACCTATCTCGTTTAATCTTCTTCTCTGGTTCCTCATATAAAAATGTTGTACAAAAAACTTAATTTTCAACTTAGAATGACGCACATACTTAGCTACTTTAGCTAGTACTACTTAGCTAGTATGTGAAAACATTTTCTGATATAAATACAAATAATATTATTAATGTGTAAATATGTATGTACAGTCGTCAGCACATCAAGTTACCACAAACTGTCAAATTTTCTCAATCGATTTTGAACTTAACCGTCAACGTTTTAAGGTTTAAAATCATTCGGAGAAATTTGAGTTTGGTATTATAACTTAATGCGCTGGCGACCGTACATAAAAAAGGAGCGAAAAGAATCAAAGAGCATAATAAAAAATTGTCCGTATCGTCCGTCAACAGGAAAAGTGCCCAAAAAGGCTGGCAGCATTGCCACGTTGCTTGGCGAAATCTATTTTTATATCTACAAGCTTTGATCTAAGATAGTCAGCAAACATAAATATTTCAAGTAAGTTAAACAATTCAGCAATAACGGAAGTTTTTCATTAATTACCTATATTTATAGCTTTTGTCTTTTTGTTTACATGACACTTACCAATCATCACACGCGGTAGAGACTGACCAAGGTTTTGTTGAGTGCAGGAACACAGGTGTTCAGGAAATGACAGAATTTTACCATTTATTATAATACAAAAATAAAAATTACATTACTACCATTCCACGGAATTGAAGTAAAAAGTCCTTGTGTACTCAGGTACGACTCGGCGGAGCTCGTGGCTAAGTACTAACAGCCCCACAGGTCGATCCATCAGGTTAAGCTACGCTTGCCGGGGTTGACCGTGGATGAGTGACCATCTTTACATACCGAGACTCCTCCGTGCCTCGGAAAGCACGTTAAGCCGTTGGTCCCGGCTGTCATGTGTGCTTCTTTGACAGTCGTTACGGGTCGTCGGAAGCCCGAAAATCTGATAGCCAGTTTTACCAAGGGGTATCGTATTGCCCAGTTACTAGGTTGTGGAGGTCAGGTAAGCAGTCGGTCGATGTAAAATACTGGTATTCAGCTTCATCCGGTTAGACTGGAAGCCGACCCCAACTTAGTTGGGACAAGGCTTGGCAGATGATGATGGATCTGAATACGACCTCGTTTACAGTCTCATTCATGGACCATAGAATTATAAAACTATTGTGTCTGCTTCTCGAACAACAAGATCGTAGTGTCTGTGGTTTTCCTTAATCAGGTTGTTGACTCAAGAGATAAACTCACCAGCAAACTTTGAAGCCTGGTGGTGTGACCTACTGATTCATTTGCGTATTCGATAATTATATCCAATACGCAAATGAATCAGTAAAATTAGAGATGCGTGTCTTGGGGTCGAACTCGAGACCTTTGACTTGGAAGTCCTACGGTCACACCACCAGGCTATCACTGCTATGAAAATGAATGTGAAGTAAGCTGTCAATAGAAATAGAGTCAATCCCTAGCTATCGGGGAATGACAGCTCACTTCTTTCATCTAAGTTATCACGTGTGAAGTTTTACAGAATCGAACAACTGTTGGTCTTGCCCAATTGGTAATTGGATTTTGTAAAATAACAAGAACAACAACGGTGAGCAACTGTACTGCTATATCATTTTAACAAGATTTCCAGCCTTCAGTCTACCTCTTAATGAACAAAGCTAATTACAACAAAGTGTCGTTGCATTCTCAAAAATACTAACATTTCAAGGCTGTTTGTAAACAGGGCAATGTAATTGCGTTATAGCAGTGGTTAATTACTTAAACCATGATTACATTCTCACTACATACGAATGTGGTGTGGTAATTATGTGTGTCTTGTTAAGTATGCACGTTATGTAGATAAAGAAAGAAAGTTGCTTTGCTCGAGTTTGTTGCAATTACCGAAAGTAAAAAGTGCAGTGGTGGGCCATTGGCAACGGCTCCGAGTTGTAGGTCGTGGGTTCGAAGCAACGCAGGGGCTTAACTTTCTGACAAAATCATTTCATAACCATTGCTTTCGAAATGGTGAAGGAAAACATCGTGAGGAAACCGGCATATCCCAGAACCGAATTTTTTTTTGAGATTAGTTCCAAAATTGTTTCATTTTTGGCGTTTGTTTGGGGGGGGGGGTTGTGGCTAAGTAATAACAGACACACCGGTCAATCAATGGATTGGCCGGTGTGTCCCTGATGTACCCTGATGAGGTTAAGCTAAGCTTGCCGCGGTTGGCCCGCGGATGGGTGACCAAGATCCCTCCGTGCCTCGGAAAGCATGTTCAGCCGGTGTCCCTGCTGTCATTCATGAGTCTTTGACAGTCGTTACGGGTCATCAGAAAAGTGACAACCAGTCTTATCAAGGGGTGTCGTATTACCCAGAAACTAGGTTGTGGACGCTCCATATACAATATTGATATCCAGCTGCATCCGGTTGGACTAGAAGCTGACCTCAACGTAGTTCATTATCATCATTCTTCTGCCTATACTTATTCCTATTTTATCCTTACGTTTGGTATGAAGTTTCATCTTATCGAGCACTTCCTTCCATTTGCAATGATAACTTAAGCTCCTCCAAAGATTCTGCGACCTAATTAACCTATACTATGCAATGCAGATACAAATAAATAACTGCCATACACACCAATGCTAATTCAGAAAAGCTGATCACTATCATTGTTATTCTGTCTCCCATTCATGACGTGACCTGCCGCCTAGTAACTTCAACATCGGTGACGCACGCACTATCGTTTATCGTCCACGCACTCGTGATCTGAATATAAGGATCACTGTTAGTCTTTGGGCGATGCATTCAATGTCACATTCAACGTTTCATTGAACGATTCAAGGATCAATGAGGCATTTAAATTGACCACAAATATTGACCGCAACATACAGAACTATTGATTGTATGGATTACGATCGACTTGTCTTTTGTTATTTTGAATGCTTATTGTCCATCGAGTTTCCGTTTGGGAACTTTCCGCAATATTTTCTGAAATAACAGTATCTTTGTCTATGATATCATTAGATGTAAGGTCGATCCATCAGGTTAAGCTACGCTTGCTAGAGTTGGCCGTGGATGGGTGACCATCTTTACACACCGAGACTCCTCCGTGCCTCGGAAAGCACGTTTAGCCGTTGGTCCCGGCTGTCATTTGTGCATCATTGACAGTCGTTACGGGTCGTCAGAAGCCGGAAAATCTGACAGCCAGTCTTACCAAGGGATATCGTATTGCCTAGTTACTGGGTTGTGGAGGTCAGATAGGCAGTCGCTCCATGTAAAATACTAGTATTCAGCTGCATCCGGTTAGACTGGAAGCCGACCCCAACATAGTTCGGAAAAGGCTAGGCAGATGATGATGATGATGCCAGGTCGATTGCGTAACGTTCGCCGCTATCATTGTAGACGATGCAATTATATTTATTTTGATTACTACAGTTATTATGATAGTAAGTGATGGTAATCTTGGTGCATAATTCCATGACATGCTCATTTTATGTGAAGCTGGCGATCACGCGAACTTCATTTAGTTTAATATCAACCGCATGACTAAGCATAAATATAGGATAGGAGAGAAACAAATGACGCCTTGGTAGAATTAGAAAATGCAGGTTGGCAGGCTAGAACATGAGAAATGGTAATGTGGAATTTTCACAAAATTTACTAGCTCATCATCATCTGCCTGGCCTATTCCCAACTATGTTGGGGTTGGCTTCTAGTCTAACCAGATGAAGCTGAATACCAGTATTGTACATGTAGCGACTGCCTATCTAACCTCCACAACTCAGTAACTGTGAGTTACTGAGTTATACCCTTGGTAAGACTCGCGGTCAGATTTTCAAAAATTACAAAATTTACTAGCTCATTTTGCTGAAACCATAGTGAATTCTATGGGCAAATATTCTCATTACGAGTATATTCAAGAGACTTTATAGGCTGGTGTAATAAACACCCTTTTCGATGCCTTTCTACATTATGGGTAGTGTCGTAGTCCATTTTATGAGAGCTCTATTCGACATCAAATCGAAATACATAATTCAGCATTGGACTGGTAAACTATATGTATAATATCTAATAGCCCCTTAGAAAGTTAAGAAACCGAGTTAAGAAATAAGTACGTTTCATGGCTAAGGTGCAGTGTGGCGGCTAAGTGACGGCTGAGAGTTACACACCGTGACAAGAAAATATTGTCCATCGAATGGCCGACCACGAAACCTTTGTATTTTTGTTACTGAGTGACAAGCAAGCCGACGGCCCACATGCTAGGGAGGTGGTCACCGCTACCTTTGAACATTTGAACATGAGAGAAATCAAAGCCTCACCACCCATAACTTTCAATTAGTCTAAAGGAAACCCTGCTTAGCAATTGATATACAGAGCGGTATGGACATCGACGCGCAGCCGGTTACCATGGATTTCGTACATGATTCTGAACTTCTCTGCGCTGAAATCGTCGATTATAAAGAATCAGCTGCTCCATAGAAATGAGGTTCAGAATTCATGGACTGAATTCATGGTAACTGACATGGCGTCGATGTCCCTTCAACCCTGAATATATGTTAAGTATGGGTTAGTACTCCACTCATTACCATCAAGAAGAGATCTATCTCTGTAAAAGAACTGTTTTTGACTGACGTGTTTTTCATAATCTAGGTACCACTGTGCTAAATTTCATCTTCGTATGTCCAGTAGTTTTTGAGATTTCGTGCTTAATTAGTGAGTTAGTGAATATATGAATGATTTGACCGTTCGCTTTTATACGTTAATGTTGTTACTTACTTCAATAGAAGAGTATATTTATTTAATGACATATTTACATTTAAAAGCTAATATTCATAATAATATGTACAGAAATAATATGTATAATAATCAAAGAGCATCAAAAATTCATCCACATCCCTGTCAACAGGAAAGTTCCCAAAAGGCTGCCAGCATTGCCGCGATTTATGGCAATGCTGATTCTTTGACCAAAAAATAGGCCAGCCCTCTGGTCGCATGAAGAGTCGATCAACCGCTTGGCGATATCTCGAAAAACATAGTGGGCATTCGGACCCCATGGCCCTAGTGTTTCAACCCCAAATGGCTCGAGCATGTAAGACCCAATAAGGTTGGAGTATTTGCGCCGTTTGAGGTTTTCTGCACCAGAAGTACTACTATAGACGTACTTCAATAGAATAGGTTATTGTAAGATTTAGTCTAGTAGTTAGATTTAGTATTAAACATAACTGGCGAAATGCTGATACAGTCGCCAGCAAATCACGTAACCACAAACTGTAAAATTTTCTAAATCGAATTTGGACTTAGCTGTCAACGTTTTAAGGTTTAAAATCCTATAGAGAAAATTGACAGTTTGGTATAACTTTGGGACATCTCTGCTTACTGTTCCCCGAAGGGTTAGGCAAAGGTGTGATGTTTTGATATTTGTTCTATTTTTAGTCTATTTCGTCGTGTGACGTGCTGTTGCAACGAACGACACGTCCTTGTGTCTGATGTCATCGATTAGTTACAAAATGATTACGTTTTATCAGAAAAGTGTTTTGCCATATTTTTTTTCGTCATGTAAATATTGATAGAACATGTTGGGAAATTTTACCGTTTGCTCACATATTATTGCCGGTAGCCAAACAGCCAACAATAATAATTATTAGCAATATCTTGATTTATATTCGTAACGTTGAAATATTCAATTGTTTTATTTCGACACAGGACAGGGTAGACACCTTGAGGGACACCTTAGCGCTTTAAAACACTCTTCAGTTATACTATATATTTAGTGCGTCAATCCACTTTAACATTCTGTGAATGCACTCTAGTTCTATTATTAATTACAATAATGGACTAATTGATTTTTTAATAACTACTAGCTGTTCCCGCGCGGTTTCACCAGCTGCACGGCTCCTATTGGTCGTAGCGTGATGTTACATAGCCTATAGCCTTCCTCGATAAATGGTCTATTCAACACAAAAAGAAATTTTCAATTCGAACCAGTAGTTCTTGAGATTAGCGCGTTCAAACAAACAAACAAACAAACTCTTCAGCTTTATAATATTAAGTATAGATGCATGCAATACTTTTTATTTACGGAGTCGTACTAAATAGTATTGAAAGCTCAAGACAGTAAATCGACATTCAAAATAAAGTCATAAATAAAAACATATTTTTTATTGCGTACAATCTAGCTATACCTCAGCCGCACCCAAATTCCAGTAATAAAAAATCCTACATACAAGCTTGCAAAATTAAATCTGACAGCAACACTGTTTTGTGGGCTTCTTAATTATGGCCAATCCATCATACTCCTCGATACCTGAAACGAGACACCGTACATGTTTTTATAACGGCCTCTACGGGCTAAAAAAAAATGTGGTATTGAACGCACTATCATTTCCGTTTATTATTGTCCCAAATTTAAAATCTGAATACTCGAAAAATAAAAGTCTAATTAGTCGTCTTTTCACGTTTCTCAAGGGAAAAAATTGCGTTGATTTTTTAAAAGAAAACAATGGTTTACATAAAGAAAACGTCTATTTAAATTAACTTGAATTACCTTCAAGACCATTCACGACGCGATGACCGTCATGTTGTTTAGAGTAATAGAATTAATTAATGCGGCTACGACAGGCTGCGGATTATGCTCCCATGGTTCAAGAATGGCAGTTTTCAGCTTCTGGAAAGTTTCTGGACCTGGATGGTTAGATCGAACCTCTTCGGCTCATCGTATAAGTGCTCTATTGGATTCATATCAGGGCCTGTTGCTGGCTATTCCATTACTGCGGTACTAACGTCATACAGCAGGTATTCTCGATCAATTCTTGCAGTGCGCATGACATTGACGAATGTATTAATAGCTATTTGGTGGTAGCGACCGTGACATTTACTCCAATGCAAATGTTCGCGTGTAAACTAATAATCATTATTTTGATGATTTAGGCCTAAAACATGGTCAGCGGAATTGTCCGAAAGGGTTACCGCTGCCCCGAAACATAAAAGGCTAAGGAAGGAACATGGATGGGTTTTAGTCAGTAAGAGTGTTCCACTCCCTTCCGCTCCACCCAGAGCTAGAGCGGTCATTTGATAATCTCCCACCCTCAAAAAATAAAAAGCCCTAAAAACATAAAAATGCATGGGGCTCGATTTAGATATGGCTATTATTTCTACTGTCGCAGTGTTTACTAAAAAACTAAATGTCGAAAATATTGATTTATGTTATATATCGCCATGCAATTATCAGTAGTTATTCACGTGCTATCCATAACAGTACAATCCTAACAGTAAAAGAAACATGACGACTTTAAACACTATGTGTGTGTTACTTTTGCAAATGCTTCATCAATTCTGACGAATCTGGGCTTCCATCTTAGTATCCTTGATCTTAATTTGCACACGAATGCATCCGTTCAATATAACTACTTACATATAAAATAAACTATGTACTAGATAAATGCTATACACATACGTGAGCTAAGAATAACGTTACATGGAATACTAATATATTTCACGGCTATTTGACGCCGCTAATTCTGCATCGAATGTCATATCGATTTGTAAAGTAAGATGTCTGAATATAAATCTTTGTGGTCGCATCTGAGTAAATAACAAAGGTATTGCGGAGTTAGAGGTTCATTACTTCAGGGTATGTATGTATTGCACAATTCATATCATCGTGGATGCAGGTCATTAGTTCAAATTGTTTCTTGATATTTCAATTATGGGATTCTGTTATAGCTTCCAATTGGGTATTTGAAAGGGTAGTCAATAACGTTACTTTTTATAAATTGTCAAAACGCGGCATTTGTTAGTGATTTGTATGAAATATAACAATGTGACGTCACAGATTTTTAGAATCAAATGGAATACTTATTAGCATTAAATGAAATTTTAAAATTATATCTTCGCATAATATTTAATTTCTGTCACCAGAAGAAGTTTTTGAGACGAACGGTCTTTTATCTATGTGATTTCATCTTTTATTTTTAACAGTTTTAAATAGTTAATTCATCTGCATCAACCAACACGTGTTGTTTTATTTGTCACAGTTTTGATCGTTGTGCCATTCTTTTGTTTTTTGGCAGTCGAATGAAACAGTCTATAACCATAAAGATTAATTTCCGGCATTTTTTTCTCAATAGTGTCAAGTTAAAGGTGAAGCTACATTTCCAGTTTGCGAGCACCGTTGTCCGTCGGTTTCGGTGCGGCCATGTATTTTTTGCGACCGCTTTCTCTCATGCTTTCACCATGACGACCAATGGCCCGTCATTTTGGACATAATTCGATGTTGAATGTTTGCCGGGAGCTTTTTGATTTCCGATGAGTCAAATTAAACAATCGATTATGCATATTATCATAACAGTTCTCCTTAAAACTATGATAAATTGGCCATTTTGTACGCGGCGGCGGCGTGGACGTAAAAAATAAGCACCGGTTTGTAATAACGAAAGAAATACGGAAATTTAATGTTAAATTATATATATATATTCAATAAACAGATTAATTATAACCATTGTAGACAGCTGCAATGAAATTATCATTAATTCTAACGGTAAAATACTCTTCAATGTTATGAGCTTGTTAAGATGAAGAGTTTATTGTAACAAACACTGTTTAGTCCAGCTTTCCTCTCTAGTAATTACTTTTTTGAATGCACACATCAATAAATGTGCAGCTATTTAATTTAACATTGTAATTTAAGAATTAACCAAGTAATGACACCAATAAAACGATAAATTAATTAAAGCACAAGATAACACAACTGCAATCCTATATTTTCTTAATCAAAAGACATTAAAACATCAAATAAACTGCGAAATACGGCCAAAGTAAGTCTCGTTCCACCTGAGAAATGTCATAACATTTCTCAAGCTAAACTGAGAGTATAAACTATTTCGATACTAGAAGTCGGTATCGCAATTCCTTGCAAGATCATCGCGGGCGCAGATCGATCGCGGGGTATCTAACTGGGCGGCCTTCTCGGGACGTTTCCCAACATGCGCACGCGTTGACGTACCCAGCGGAAGGACGCCCTGCCTTACACCATAGACATACGTTAAGTGTTGGTTCTCCATTACTGATAATTGCACTTACAACAGTCTTGTTAGTTTGTTTGTTCAAGCAATCTAACAAGACATGACATAGATTGGGGAAAATGTCAACCATTTCTCCAATGTTTAGTTTAACTTTACTAAACTGATGATTATTGCAATTGTCTATTGTATATTCTGTGATTCCTAAATATCAATAGATAATTATCATCCTTCAAATTATACTCGCCACTAAAGTACTGACCAAAACTTTTGATTACAAAAAAAAACATCAATCACTACGTGTACCTACTGCCTGTTTCATTACGTTTGCTGTATCAACAGTACAGTTTCTATCAGTTATTTTAGAGCTCACATGAGTGTAACCATATTATGCAACTGTAGTATCTTCGCTGCGGGCAAGTAGTACAAAATCTGTTAGAAATTAGGTAATTAGTCCATACCAACATGCATTCTCTGCTTGAAATTTGATACAATCTGACGTAGCGTCTTTTGGAAACATGCACTGTTAATCAATTTTTTTTGTCGTGTAAGTTTATTTGAGTAGGATTTTTTAAATCCATGACATAGTCACTAATCATTTCCTAATTATCTAATTATCTTGAAGAATGGGTTTTAATATCGTCGGCTAATTCTAGTCTCTCGACTGGACGGTGCTGGCGGTCGTATCTAAATGGGTCGCCATGGTATTTGTAAACAATGGGCCAGAATCACCTGGTTATGCAGTACTGTCGGTTAAACACCATTGTCAGTATAAAAACTAAAATATACCATAACTAACTCTTAATTTTTAATTAATTTGATGACTTAATAATTTTGTTGTTCTCTCTTGGGCTTTACGGTAGTCCACTAAACTGTGCCCTTGAACGAAATTACTTAATACCAAGAAGGTATCTTATTGAAACTGCGCCTATTTCATTTCACATACCAACTGCTTTGCCAATAGGTTAATATTGAGAAATAAAGTATACCTAATCTACTGGCATTATATTATTATGAGAAATGTGATGTGGATCACGTAATTGATTGGCTTGTAGAGTTTTTATCTCGTTTCTTGTCTATCGTTAGTTTTATTCGACATGTCGTTTATATCTTCGTTATGGCGATCGTTGTTGAAATATTGATTACCTTCATAAATCTCGTCAAAGAAGAAATGTTATTTTGACATTATTTGATGTAAAAAGCAATTCATATTAATATGCAATAAAACTTGATTGTATATTTTTAATTTATTTGTTCTTAATTAATCCGTTATCTCCGTCACAGAGGATGCAGTTGAATTTAATACAGTTCATTGCACCAATTCAATCATTTACCTATTAAGGTTGTCCTTGAATCCAGTCTGCTGAATGAAGTGTTGTTGGCAATTAGCCTAACATTTATTTCAACTAACGTGGAACAAGATCTAGAGATAGGTTTGATGAAATCATGTTATATGTACGAGAGCTCATAGAGGCAGGATCGCCTTGAAATACTTTCGAACCACGTGAACTATGCGAAAACGTTTACCTAATAGAATCAACATTTAATCAACCCTTCGATGTCAACAAACTTACCTATGAGTACAGGTGTCAGTCAGCTGGTGATCAGAAGATCACAAACACTGGCACTTTGAAACGTTTTTTAAATATTTTTGAATTTTGAACAGGTGGTTGGTTATTTGGATAGATAAAGTCCGCGACGGATGTGGTAATGTTTAGTGTAGCGTCGGCCTGTGGCGGCGCGCGACGCTGCAGATCGACTGAGTGAGACTGGCGCGGAGTCCGGAGTGGCTGCGCGCGCACCGCGACCCTCAGACCCTCAGTAGACGGCCTTCACGCACGGCTCACGGGGTGACTTCCCATCATTACAATAAACAAACAGTTTTAATTCTATTGTCATGTCGTTGCCCGAGCAATTGTGTTTTTTTTTTGTTGCTTGGAATGTAAATTCTGAATGATTCTCACTACTGGAGATTTTGCTTATTTTAAATAACTTTAAAGTTATTTATAATACCATAATTGAAATTTGCATATAAATATGAAAGTTGCATATTAATTCAGCGTCATGATTTGCAGTTGAATAGACAACAAACAAAAAATTATGCTGTGAATGCAGAAGTAGAATAGATAGATACAGTATGAATTTACCTTTAATTACCTACAACATTTGACGTCTGCATTTCTTTAGGAAGTATACCAAATAACGGAATCCACTGGCGTCAAACACAGACGGGTTTGTGAAAATGTTCTCAGAAGCAGACGCACTAATTCCTAACTTAATTGGTTTGCTAAACAAAATATTAATTAAAGAGTATATACTATCAACGTCAGATTATGTTTTGATGGATTTTAACTTTTCGGTATATCAAGGTGGTAAACTGCTTTCTCTTTGTTGAGTGTGTTAAACATAAACAGAGTGCAATGTAAAATAAAATACATATCGTTCCAGCTATTCTGTAAAAATCTTACGGTGAAAACTTAGGTGAAGTGACTTGTCAGTAACACTACTGACAGGTCACTTCACCTAAGGAACCTGCTAGCTAGGGATTATCACTAATCCCTACAGCTAGCAGGTACAATGAGAGCTGACTTCTCATAAGTTATAACGATGAGATGTTTACAAAATAGCACTGCTGTAGTGTAATTCTCTTTTCTTATTGGAGATGTAAAAAAAAGAATGACAGTATTAATTTTATTTGGAACCACAACTTTACTTTTATTATTGTCTTTGGATAGGCTATTCGGAATTTTCAATTATTTTACTTTTAGATTCTTAGCGTAATTTTATAAGGGTGCTAATTAAGGCAGCTTCTTTAAAATGTCATTCTCGTCTGCAAATATATTTAGTTGTCTAATGAATTAATAGGTCAGCGACGAACTTTTAGCGTCTAATAAATGGTTTATAAGCGACCATATATTGTAAAACAAGCTACTGTTAATATGACGCAACATCGTGATAATTCTTAAGCAACTAAATTTGTGATATGTCTACTCATTGCCAGCTTCTAATAAGTGTATCAACTTCATCTATAAAATAATATCAACGTACTCTAATTCCATAGAGTCACCTTTATTTTTATACTTTAGCATAAGTAATTGATGAGTGAATCTACTATATTTGAACATAAAATTTTCTTATTATTGTCATCAAATAATGGTCAATGAAGCCTATAATTTCATGTATTCGCCTATCTATTTATAATGTCACCATAAGTAATTGACTATTATACCTACCCAAATGAACATACAAAAAATATTGTTATCATAAACAAACATCTGCAACTCTGTGTTTGTTTGAACTAAATATATTTGCAGACGAGAATGACATTTTAAAGAAGCTGCCTTAATTAGCACCCTTTTTAAAATGCCAACTTTCATTTAGCAGAATTTTTTGTAATTAGTTATTGTAATTATTATTTTTTTTACTTTATCTTTAATATGGCCTATGGGTTTCCTTTTACAAAAGCGATTCGCTTCTGGCACATCGCCGGCCGCTGCCGCGGCACGCTCGCTTCGCTCGCTCGGCTCGTGCGTTGTTTGTCATACTCTAACCTAACCTAACCTTTTTTTTTTTTTTTGATCCAGGGGTAAATCCTCATGAATGTCCCCCGCCCCGGGGAAAGCGGAGGGGTCTGTCAGACTCTTACTGACTAAAAACCACCCCGGGTGTTCCCTCTCACACCTTCGCCGGGGGTCGCGGGAATCAAAAAGAATTCTTCCGCAACCGTCATACTCTAACCTAACCTAACTTCTTGTGTTGCAAACTTTCACGAAAAAAGAATATGATTTATTAATTTCGTTGTTGAATGAAAAACTTTGATTGATAATTTTGAGGCTGGAATTTGATTTTATTAGCAGACAGATGTTGAATCTCTAAAATATATAAAGTAGCTCACTTACAACATTAGTCGCTGAGTTATCAAATCAGAAGTAAATATATTTATCGGTAACTCGGAGTCATATTAATTTACGCTCGTAAATTGACGCTGGTTTTTTGATATTCTGTTGGAATAGTAAAGATGATGAATTAATATAATTGAAGCTGTTCTATTAACTCGTCGCCCACATATAAAAAAGACGCTAGGTTGCAGGTGCTAAAGAAAACTTTTGGTGCCGCACATATAATTTCCCATTTTATAAGATTCTCTGTTAGAATTGGTCTTGATGGTTTTAAGGTGGTCTCTCACCGCGAGCATATGCCTGTAATGTAACGTTCGATCCGAGCATTTTCTTCATTCACTCCTTCTTCATTACCGAGCATTAGTCAGTAGTAGTCAGGGAGTATTGTAACGTGATGCTCGAAATCGAATAATAAATGTTACATTACAGGCCAATACTCGCGGTGAGGGGTCCATCTTTATCTGGGTCTTGTTTGCTCCCTATTTTGACAGAAACAACTACTCAGTGATTCAGTTTCAGGTGCTTTTTTTTGAGGGTGGGTAATCATCCAGTGACTTCTCCCGCTCTGGGTGGAGCGGAAGGGAGTGTCAGACTCTTACCGACTAAAACCCATCCATGTCCCTTCCGTGGCCCTTTATGTTCCGGGGTAGCGGTAACGCTTCCGGACAATGCTAAGATGATGATGATCAAGGTGAAACGTATGGTACCTATTATGTCAACGGCGATTTACCAATATTGACCGATCTCTGATACTTTCACACGTCAAGAATGTGAACTACTTGAATATCTTACCGGCTTCTTAATTACACCTTTTTCGTTCAGGACCGGTCTGCCCATGTCATTATGCTGTCGAAATTAAAACTCGATACAGTTGAACCAGATCTGGTGCACAACCTCCTTTAGAATGTAAAAAAACATAACAGTTATGGGAACTTTTTCGTGGCGAAATCTTTGTAGTGGCAGATTTTTATTGGTACAATAATGTTAAGTTTTATTTGACAGCCTTGACGACCTTGATCCATCTTAAGGTGAAAGCTACAGGGTAGCCCGCATAATTAAAATTTTCGTACTTTTTTTTTTGCAATTTGCAGGTACAATTATGTAACAACTATTTACAGATCACTAAACAAAGTAGGTACTATTTCATGTTTTAATTCTACCGGGTCATTTTTCAATGACCGTCCAAATTTTCACTGGGTGTCCTACCCATGAATGTGAACAACTTTCACTATGGGACCAACTCTGAAATCTCGAAAAAAAAATCAGCTGTTTCATACAAAATATCAATACCTACTCGACTAAAATGTATGAAACAGCTGATTTTTTTTTCGTGATTTCAGAGTTGGTCCCGTAGTGAAAGTTGTTCATATTTATGGGTAGAACACCCTACGAAAATTTGGACGGTCATTGAAAAATAACCCGGTATAAATACACTTTTGGCCGGTCTTAAAAAAAATGTATTTATAGAATTAAAAGACTTATGAAAATAAATAACAAAGAAGTAGGTACTGAGAAATGTATAAGTACTTCTGGAATTAACGTCTATCTTCGGAAAAATCAACGTAGAATGCGGCGATTTAACCTAGAGCTGTTATAACTATGGAAGTACTTGCCTATTTTGTATTACCAAGATCACAAAATTATAGACAAGGCTATGCAATTCCAAAAATCCTTTCAAGACTTCTGAGTGACAGATGACGAATTGCAACCGGAGTAGGTATCCTGATAAAGAGAAAACTTCATACAAACATAACAACAACCTAGAAACTGCCTCTGTAATGTTTAGTCTGTGGCACGACGTTCGTGCTAATTCGGATACACAAAGATTACCGAAGCGCATATCTTTTCTGGTTTAACTGTATATTTTTAGCCCAGTTAGTTACGAGTTATATAAAGCCATACAACTTGCGTATCTATTAATAAAGCCATCGACCATGACAACTACATCCGTTCAAAACCTATTTCGGAAACTTACGAAATATGTATACATGTGCAATTCCATCATTAATATTAAGATATTAATTCTAATCGTTTAAATGCAAAGGTTGATTGAGCAATATTATGTCAAAATCGTGCATATCCATTATAATGTTCGTATTTAAAATAATTATATATTGTTATTATTACTTATATACCTACATGTCTTAACATTCTTAGCACAAATAGAAGACTAGTGATTAGGGATAAAGACAAACATCGTGAGAAAATTTGAACAATCTTATCGCAAACAGGGATTCAGCTGAATAACTTTGCCAAAGAGTTTGAGTAATGTTACACGAACTTTCAGGTAAGTATTTTGTCATTGTTTAATTGTATTTTGTGGTATCAGAATTTGCAGTGGTTGCGAAATTGTTTTGGATTTGCACCAAAAAGCCTTCTATAGAGATGACGACCACTAGATGTAGCAAGTAGGAATTTTTGTGGATATATCCGGGGTCTCTATTATCACAGATAAAGACCACATTTAGATTTTTTTTTCTAGCGTAAACCGAACATCAGTGGTAATATTGACATAGCCATTATGAGGAGCTCGTGGCTTAGTAATAATAGAAAAATCCATCGGGTTAAGCTTGCCAGGGTTGGCTGTGATGGGTGACCATTGTTACAAACCGAGACTCCTCCGTGCCTCGGAAAGCAGCCGCTGGTCCCGGCTGTCATTTGTGCATCTTTGACAGTCGTAACGGGTAGTCAGAAGCCTGAAAATTTAACAGCCAGTTAAGACTGGCTGTTAAATTTTAAGCGAAAAAGGCACATCGATACCCTTTGGTAAGTCAAAGGATTTGCCTTTTGCGCTCCATGTAAAATATTGGTATGCAGCTGCATCCGGTTAGACTAGAAGCCGACCCCACCATAGTTGGGAAAAGGCTAGGCAGATGATGACATAGCCATTATGTCGTAACCGTAAGGGTAGGTTTTCATAGTGCAAGTTATCAGTGACATGTGGTGCACTGTACCCCGACTGAATTAAATAATGCAAGCATGACCTCTACAGAGCGTGCAAGTGACCGCGAAATCCTATCGATGCGCTTACGCATGTTCGTAGCCGTGCTACTCGTACGTTATTCACTGATGCGTTTACAACGACTACACTTCCGGTTTCCTCAAGTTTTTCCCCTAAAGTGTGTATTCTACGTCAGTTTTGTTTATTCTTCAATATTTGTTCGAGTTCCTAATATAGGTACACAATATTTTCTGTCATATCATAATAGTCCAGTCAATAAGGAAATTCTTTGTATGGAGAAATTACATTAATTCCTCTGTCGCTGAAACTTTGCAGTGTGATAAAGTAATGTTTATAGATAACGGTTGACCAGTTATCCAACATTTTTTTTATTTAGAAGTTAGGTATTTACACCTAAACATGAAAATCATTTCTAGATCTGGGGGAAAAATTGCTCCGTCCAAAATTCCTTCGGTATATGCCAGTATATACTGATATGTATAGGTATGTATCGGTATCCAACATTTTTTTTATTTGGGAGGGCCAGGAAGTTAAAAATACCTATTTAGGTCCATAACTTGTTCGAAAAAATTCCTCCGTCAAATTTTCTTTTTTTGTATGTTTTAATATCGTCAAATGTATCGCACTGCACGAAGATCCAATAGATTTTGCATTTGTAACATAGCATTACGGTTTTCTGCCAATAACTCAGTGAAAAAAATTCCTCCGTCTTTTTTTATTAATTTATCTGTCATAGTATACGTAAATGAAACAGTTTTTTTAAAGATCCAATAAAATTTCGGCAATACACACGACTTTTAGAGTATCAACTATTATTTTAAGATGAATGGACTACGAGCGGGCGGCGGGGGCAGTGCGGGGCGCGGGAGGAAGGGCGCCGGCCGCCGCGTTGCATACATACTCACTTTTCTGTTTTTTATAGAATCGAATGATATTTCGACTTCGGACATGCACCTTGTAATACATTAATTAACTTATCATATGGGTAATTAAGTACCTAGCACTTTTGAACGTCAAAATTAAGTAACAAACAGGCACTTAACTTATCATTGGTTTTGTTTCATTATATAGGAACTATAACAATTATTGTAAACTAGCTTCTGCCCGCGGCTTCGCTCGCGTGGAGGTCGGAAATTATCCCACAGGAATGTTCTACCGGGATAAAAAATATCCTATGTGTTAATCCAGGATATAAACCATCTCTGTGTCAAATTTCATCCAAATCTATACAGTAGTTTTTACGTGAAAGAGTAACAAACATCCATACATCCATACTTACAAACTTTCGCCTTTATAATAGTAGTAGGATAAATACTTGCTACGGTCACAAATCATGTTTTAAAACGTGTTACTGACCGGGACCGGCAAATTGCAAAAAAACGTAAGAAAAATTTAATTTCGCGGGCTACCCTGAATAATTATTCAAATCACTCATTGATGAGAGTATAGGTATATTGGGTGCAGAGGTCAAGCTACCCCAATCTGTCAAATTGGGAAAATTTGACAGATTGGGATAGCTTGATGTCAAATTTTCTCAATTAAAAATGAACCTTATGTCTTTGCAATAAAGTTGAAATACTATCAAAGAAATTTGACAGATTGTGGTAACTTGATGTGCTGGCCTCTGTACAATATGTTTAGCATAGCATATTATGTATAACAAGAGATATTTGAATTAAAAACACTGATACAATTTTTTTTCTCAACGTTTATTAATTATTTGGTATCTATCAACTCTCATTCGTGAGTAACAAACAATAAACTAACCATTCGTTCTTATTAAACTTACTTTTATTGAACTATCTTCATAAAGTTTTATTAACCAAGAAACAAAAATATATACTTCTAATCTCCACCAAGTCGAGCTTGACAAACAAAGGCACAGCACAACAAAATGTTAAAAAATAGTAGAGTTGAGCCCGTTAAGCAATTGTAACTTTGTAATCCTTTTGAAATAGATTCTACAGTTTTTCGTCAGATAAAATACCTAACTTGATAAATTGATAGATAGGTGCCATATAGTGGATTTAGTTACTTACACTAAATTGTGCAGTTATAAAAAAAATATTTATTTAAACGAGAGTAATCACTAAATATGCGAAGTCATGTGACATCCACCAAAATGAAAAAAGAAACATATTGTACAGACGCCAGTACATACATGTATCAACTACCCCAATCTGTAAAATTTTCCCAATTTGACAGATTGGAGTAGCTTGACCTCTGCACCCAATATACCTATACTCTCATCAATGAGTGATTTGTATAATTATTCAGGGTAGCCCGCGAAATTAAATTTTTCTTACGTTTTTTTGCAATTTGCCGGTCCCGGTCAGTGACACGTTTTAAAATATGATTTGCGACCGTAGCAAGTATTTATTTACAAAATTGTAACAATATAAATCATTAATACAACCCTAAGTAAGTTCATAATATCATCCTATGGCATCAATATTACAGAAATATTCGTTCCATAGGGTTATTTTATGAACTTAGTGAGATATGTATGTATATTGCTAAATCAAAGGATACGAATTAGGATAATAATACAAAATATTTGTTATTGTCACGAATCATATTTTGATCAACATAAAACCTGGCATTAACCTGCAATTTGCAAAAAAAGTAAGAAAATTTGAATTTCGCGGGCTACATGGCGTTTCCTTCTTTCCTTCCTTATTATAAATGTTATTTATGGAAAAATGGTTAATGTAACATAAGTAGCTTATTTTTAATAATAATACATAATATCCATGGAAATTTCACAAAACGATAATACATAATATCCATGAAATTTTTCTTTTCAAATATGTGTGAAAAATAATATTCATAGAATTTCTTCAGCACTAATGTGCTAAGCATTGGGGTAGATTATCTATATCTGAAAAAGGGGAACAATACCAATATGGGGGGCGGATAGGAAGTAAGTACCTATCGAAGAAAACTTGGCGAAAAAAATGGTACAGTAGGCTGATAATGTTTACAATACAGCAAAGAAGTAACATTATTTATAACCGACTTAAAAAACGGAGGAGGTTCTCAATTCGCTGTATGTTTTTTTTTATGTTTAGTTCGTGGCAAAAACTGAAATAAAAATTATTTTTGCTTTGAAAGGTTTTTTAGGTAGTCGATTTTTTATATTTCTATACACTTGTTGTACGAGTATCGAGAAATAATAATAATATCCTTGGACATTTCGTATTTTTTCGTATATTTCATTTTTTCGTAAATACATACATATTATAGATAGAAAAACACCCAGACCTGTAACAAATACTTGCAGGGCGTACAAATATTTGTTCCGTGTGGGAATCGAACCCGCGATATACTGCGCAGCAGTCAATCGCTCAACCACTGCTAATAATTGCTATAGTTCCTATATAATGAAACAAAACCAATGATTAGTTAAGTGCCTGTTTGTTACTTAATTTTGACGTTCAAGTGCCTTTGAATAAATAAAACTAAATATTAATTGACAAAGACTGTTTGACGTTAAACAGTTTTTAAAGAATCCCGAATAAGAAATAAGTTAGTTATTACTCGTATATTCGGATTAGGCCATCTATGCCCACTTGAAAAATTCACCATGTATACAAATAATGAAGTTCAAAGGAAAACTATCACAACTAAGCAAGCTTTACAAGTTGTCTAGTAATAGTCAAATAACATTGTACCTTTATGGACAATTGGTAATTTCTTACAAATTGTAATGAAGAGCATGTTTTTCAACTATTATGTTAAGCTTGTTGGTTGTGCGTGGTCCGACACTATCAATGGTATGGTTACTTCACAATTCATGAAAAATATACGATACGATCAATCGCATATCTGAATCGCCCCAAGAGATATTCAAACTCATTGCTTCCGGTACGGACGTGCTAGGTACTTAATTACCCATATGATAAGTTAATTAATGTATTACAAGGTGCATGTCCGAAGTCGAAATATCATTCGATTCTATAAAAAACAGAAAAGTGAGTATGTATGCAACGCGGCGGCCGGCGCCCTTCCTCCCGCGCCCCGCACTGCCCCCGCCGCCCGCTCGTAGTCCATTCATCTTAAAATAATAGTTGATACTCTAAAAGTCGTGTGTATTGCCGAAATTTTATTGGATCTTTAAAAAAACTGTTTCATTTACGTATACTATGACAGATAAATTAATAAAAAAAGACGGAGGAATTTTTTTCACTGAGTTATTGGCAGAAAACCGTAATGCTATGTTACAAATGCAAAATCTATTGGATCTTCGTGCAGTGCGATACATTTGACGATATTAAAACATACAAAAAAAGAAAATTTGACGGAGGAATTTTTTCGAACAAGTTATGGACCTAAATAGGTATTTTTAACTTCCTGGCCCTCCCAAATAAAAAAAATGTTGGATACCGATACATACCTATACATATCAGTATATACTGGCATATACCGAAGGAATTTTGGACGGAGCAATTTTTCCCCCAGATCTAGAAATGATTTTCATGTTTAGGTGTAAATACCTAACTTCTAAATAAAAAAAATGTTGGATAACTGGTCAACCGTTATCTATAAACATTACTTTATCACACTGCAAAGTTTCAGCGACAGAGGAATTATCACCTTATCCAACCCCCTTGTTGATTGGACTATAAGTAATGTTAGAAATGTTTTTTTAAATATTTTTAGTATTTCATTTAAATTAATTTTTATTTTCTTTTATGTTAAAATTAGTCATCCACAACTTACTACAGTTTCACTTATTAATCTTATATATTTAAGATAATATTACACTTTTTATTAGCGATCCGGAATTAGCAGCCCAGTGTAAGTAGTGTGTGTATAAGTAGTACCAACGTAATTATTTTTTGTTAGATACAACTTTATACCTTGTAAAATTGACAAAAAAAATATGAGAAGGCGTATGGTACGTTTACGACATGTTTACGATTTGAAACAAAAAATTGTTTAAAATAAGTGAACAGAGTACCTTGTACTCTTGCAAAAAAATAAACTTTAATCTTATCTAATAATTTACACGCATACAACTTAAATAAAAAAAGTAATGATTAATGTACAGTCGATAATATTAATATTTATTAGGCTGTAGTTTTTGTATGGCAACATTAGTAATTAATTTTATAATACATAGGTGTGGCAGCGGTTTGGTAAGCTTTTAGATTGCGTACCCTATTTTTTAAGGGGGGGAAATCATCAAATATCCCTCTCTGGATGGAGCGCAAGTAAGTGTCAGATTCTTACTGACTAAAACCCATCCATGTTTCCTCCTTAGGCCTTTAATTTCGTACCCTAAGGATGAAAACGGGAACCTAATACTAACTCTAAAAACATGTACCTTGTGGGTAAGTAGGTATGCTTTGCAAACTTTATCATCAAGAGCCTCTAACATCACATTGCACTAACAGCTGCCAATTTAATATAACCTTTCGTAAATAGTTAAAACAAATCCATCTTTAAAAGGAAACACTCTGGTCGATGAGAGAATACGGTTCTCACACCTGTCAGTTTAGTACAAGAGAATAGGTACGTGTCTTACGAATTAAAACCATTTTAAAAAGTCCTATTCGTGTAATTAACGAGAACACAATGGGTATAAGCGCCACCTATACTTTATAATACGAACTTCGCAACGTTCTACTTTAGCGAGTAACTTGTCTATACTAAGTTACTGTACTGTCTGGCAAGATTGGTAACTCAATCGACGCCTTATGATCTTCGGCGATTCACCGTTAGGTGGCGCCACTTATTCAATAACATCGATAAACAACTTCTACCCAAATAGGCTCGTGGTTGAGTTAGTAACAACCTGCAGCTCGAAGCTGCACTTGCCTTAGTCTGTCTGTGGGTGGAAACCCGTCCATGCCTCGTAAATCAAGCAAAGCCATCATACCGCGCAGTCAGTAAACCGAAAATATGACCACCAATCTGACCGAGGAGTATCGTAATATCAGATAGGATATCTTATATCAATATAGTAACTGGATGAAAACTATTCGTAGGTATTCGGCTGCATCTACACTCTTTCCTCACAGTCGAACCTGCTGTTTTACTTCTATTCAGCTATCAGCATCCTTTCCTGATGATTTCGAATCTCTAAATAAATAATTGCTACACGTACGCGGAATTTATATGTTATGATTATTAACACACCAACACTCTGTCTAAATTATTGCACACCATGATGTCTATTGGTTTTGACAGAAACGGAAATACAACATTTTCTTAAGCACATTTGGTATAGCTATTCAGTAAGGTTTACTTACGTCTTTGAAACTTCGAACGTCAGGGCTCCCTTAGACGAAAAAGTTATGCTCGCGAAGGAGGTGGCGGGATGGGAGAGAGAAAGGTCCTCCCGTCCCAGCCGCCGCAGGAGACGCCCCGGGCGTCGGGCGCCACGTGACGACTCCCGGCCACCGTAGGCGCGGGCCTGCGGACGGTGAGTAATGGGTGACTCACCGTCCGATCAGCACCAGACCCGTGCCGTACGGCGCGTATATGTTCCACGCGCGCCTCAAAGAGATGTCAGCATATGAAGGGGCCCCTCAGGGCCAAGCCTGCCGGGTAAGCGGGATTGTCCGAAAGGGTTACCGCTACCCCGGAACATAAAGGGCTACGGAAGGAACATGGATGGGTTTAGTCAGTAAGAGTCTGACACTCCCTTCCGCTCCACCCAGAGCGGGAGCAGTCATTGGATGATTTCCCAGCCTTAAAAAAAAAAAAAAAGGGCTCCCTTAGACAGGCGAGATGCTATAGCGCGACGCAATTCTAGTAGAACATTTTCTACTAGAATTGCGTCGCGCGTCATGAAGTTTTAATAGAAAATGTACCTACTACTATAGAGTCGCGTCACCATGTCGGGTCGCGCCTGTCTTCGGGAGCCCTCAGTCAAGTCACTGTAAATAATTCAATAGCCAGCTCATTTATTTTCAGCATTTACACTCATCATTGCATATTTATGTTTCGTCGCTGGTCGAAGTCTGAAGCGACTTTTGTAAGATAGAGGCTGGAAATAGGCCTCTCCGATGTTCCCACATAACATTGGCACTTGACTGTACTTCAGATTTTGTTGACCAAAAACTTCGTCATTTCAACGGCGCGGCGGCGTCGCCGTCGTCGGTTAAGGAGTGGAAATTTTGCATGCAATGAAGACATTTACACAATTACTGCTGTAGGTAAGCTTGTAATCCCTTTCTCTCGTCTGACTGAATGAGGTTTCATGAACTACTGCCCATTTTTAAAAACATTAAAAACTGCTTTTGCTTTTCGTTACGTAATGACTTCTGCTAGTATGCTCCTACCGCAAGTCACGTTAATAAACCTTCGTTGCCTGATGACCTAATTAATGGGTTTATTTTCGAGTAAGTACCAATAACTTACAAAAAAATAGTAGACTACAACTTTCTTATACATTGAAGGCTAATGTTCTAGACAAATTAATAAATATCCAAGTGGCAAAATGTATAATATGTGTTTACAATTTAGATAGTGGTGTATAAAACGCAGAGACCTTGAGTACTGTGGTCTAATCTGCACTACTGACTTTCAAAACTGCATTACCAGTAATAATCTGTTACGACATAGAATACATTATAAGTTCAGCAAAGAATTATAAACATTACATTTGTTCTTTTTCAACGGTCAACATATAATTTTATAGAATCCTACATGTTAAATTAATTCTGTATGTCACATTCCATTGTTGGATTCGGTCTCCACTCCAGCCTGGCTATTGGCAATAACCTCACCGTGAAAACTTAGGTCTTCTTCTTCTTCGTGTGGTTAGTGACTAACCTGGTGTCAGAGTTTTAATGCTGCCCATAGGCCTCTGACTTAGCATCACATGCTGTTGAGAAATATCTCTCGGGCATGCCGGTTTCCTCACGATGTTTTCCTTCACCGATTTTAAGCAAGTGATAATTATACAATACGCACATGAATCCGAAAAATCAGAGGTGCGTGCCTTGGGTTCGAACTCGAGACCTATGACTTGGCAGTCCGACGGTCACACAACTAGGCTATCACTGCTTTTAAAAAAAAACATAGTGATCGACAGAACTCGTGTGCTTTCATGATCATCGCCCAACTGGACTTTTCAAGCTTTAGTTTAGTCTGCATAAATCTGTTTGTAACTGAACCAAATTATGAAAACTACTTGAACACTCTGTGTAAAGATTGTGTGATCAGACAGCCACAGCTGATATCGAAGCAAGAGTGAATGGTAGTGAACTGAATAACAATCATCAGAGTGTTTGGAGATAAATCAAACCGAAACTATATATCCACCCTAAGGCTGTCCTTAATTGGTATAACAATACTTAATTTAAAAAATAAATCCCAAAGCTCGGATTGTTTATCTGTCTGTACAGACAAACAATCCGAGCTTTGGGATTTATTTTTTATATTTTAAGGATTGGAAATCATCAAATGACCGCTGTGGGTGGAGCCACTACTGAATAACACCTATCCATGTCATCCTTAGCCCTTTGTGTTCCGGGGCAGCGGTTAGCTTTGCGGACAGTCCCGCTGAAGCTTACGGAGGCTAAAACACAAGTTCACAGAACTATGAATTTTCATGAGTAACAAGATTTCAGCACGATTTTCCTAAACGTTTGTTCTTTTCATAATGCAGTATTGTGCAATTGTGAATTTGCATAACAGTGCTTACTGTGTCAAAATTAGTGTGTCCAACGTGTTTTCCCTATGTTATTTTGTGGCAATAGTGCGACCCTAATATTTAAATGAAACATTTGTATACTTTTTTTTAAGGCTGGGAAATCATCCAATCACTTCTCCCGCTCTGGGTGGAGCGGAAGGGAGTGTCAGACTCTTACTGACTAAAACCCATCCATGTTCCTTCGTTAGCCCTTTATGTTCCGGGGTAGCGGTAACCCTTTCGGACAATAATAAGCAGACATTTTATGGATTAGTGTATATCGAAGGTAGCGAATAACTTTGCTTCTTGCTTTCAAGTTTATTCTTCTGGTTCTTAGTCCGCAGAGCATCAATTTTTAAGATCAGTAAGCTGCCAACGGCCATCAATTGTTTATGGTTTGAACATAATTGAGGATTAGGAGATAATACACCAGAGACGGATCCTTAGATTGTAGAATATATATTTTGGTTTCACACAGTGGCCATCACTAAATTAACACTGTATAATAAACATAGAAAAACGTGTCAAATTGTATATTTACTCGTAAGTCTAAACTTGCGATGTATCCAGCGATCAACTCAACATAAAGCAAGACACAGCCCGACAACTTAAAGACATTATGCAGGCGCGTGCGGCCTCAGATAATGAGTATTTTACTGCTCTGGAATACAAATAAGCTCCTATAAGGTGAAATAACTCTTTGCTGCTTCATACAAACTTAACAAATACGATGGATTCTCTTTTAAAGTCATTTTTAAGAGTTTCTGATTTATGTTCAATATCAGTGGGAAATGTGTGTGTGTGTTTTGGTAATTTAACATAATTTAATTTTAACGAAATTTCCAAATGGCTGGTTGACACTTCCCGTTACCCAAGGGCTGGGTTTACTTTGGCCAGAGGCTATCTGAGCATTGCCATACAACGTGGCAATACCGCCTGTCTCTAGTGTACAGACGCCTATTACCTATTATATGTTTTTTAGTTTTGGTGTTAAATTCTGTATTGCTTGGACTTGATTATACGTGAGTGATAATTAAATGTAATTTTAAATTGTTTTTATTTTTGACAATATTATACAACTTACCTGATATTTGTTGCTTGTCAAGTAACTATTGCTACATTAATTTTAATTTTTCAGTCAGTCGTCGAGAGTGCTGCGAATTGAGCTCAATAGCGTCCAAGGAGAGATACGTGGACTGCTATAGGCTCATGATGATTATGTGAATTTTAATATTGATCTTTGCAGATGGTATGAGCATTGACACATTATGTCTTCTCTGAATGAGAGATGCCTTTGCCCTACAGTGGGACAATAATAGTGGCCTTTAAAGGATTGGAAATCATCAAATAACTCCTCCCGCTCTGGGTGGAGCGGAAGGGAGTATCAGACTCTTACTGACTAAAACATCCATGTTCCTTCCATAGCCCTTTGTGTTCCGGGGCAGCGGTAGCCCTTTCAGACAATTCGACAGACGTTCGGCAGACGTCTTTGCCCAGCAGTGGGAAAATAATAGTGGCCTGGTGTTTTACTTATTTTATATTACAAATATTATTTTGTATGAAATCGGCAACAAGATCTACAACTTAATCTATTGTCTCTTTGTACGATTGTGATTGTACAGTCGGAGACATACGCTATTAGTATTACCTATAGACGGACCGGACACAATCTAGTGGGCAGTTTGGATCACCAGTCCTGTGTTTTAATCGACTTACGAGTGTGTTTATAGCTTATCGAGAGTGAAACTTGACACAGATTCCTTTCTTTCACAGAATGGAGAAGAACCGGGTAAGTAAGTGTTTCCTGATTGTGTTTTGTTTTTTTTTTGTAATTGTTTTTAATATGTATGTAATCCGTTCTTGGAGTTCCTAAAACTTTATAATATTTGTGATATTATTAATAATAAAAAGCTTGTTTGTTTAAATTTTCTCCGTATAATTTGTTTTGGAATCGCTAATTAGGTAAATAACAAGTATTAAATTCATTTTCAAGTGTGTAATTTTGACATGTTATCATATTGATTGTTATGATTTTTTCAAAACTTCATAATTAATTAACCATTAAACCTATATAGTTTCACAAGAAATGACGAAATATTTTTTCAATTTACTAAATGGAACGTTAATAAAATATCATTTGTCAAAAGGTTAATTGCCTATTGCTATTGACCTACTAAGAATAAGTATAATCTAAATATGATAAACTGCTAGACCACAAATTAAATCTATAAAAAACGCAGTATCAGTAGGTACAGATACTTAGTTTTTTAAGTACCTATGGGAAATCATCAAATGACTCCTCTCGCTCTAGGTAGCGCAACAGAGAGTGTCAAACTCTTACTGACTAAATAAAACCCATCCATGTTTCTTTTTTTAAATGCCTTAAGTGGGTGATAGACGTGCAAACTCTAAGTACGCCGTTTTTAAGATCGTGAACTTACTCGGCTCGACGTCGGTGACACACGAGAAGCTGGCTAACACTGTATTATCATGTCATCGACTGAAGAAGCTTTCTGTTGTTTAGGAATTGTATCTTTATCCCTCCTCGTGCATCTGCATGAACTGACGAAAAAGAATTGGCGGCTCGCGGCTCGCAGTACTGCCACACGTACGAGCCGAGACGAGCTACGAGTAAGATTTCAAACCGATTGGATCGGCGGCGAACTTGCGCGGCTATTTTAAAGTACGCGTATTTAAGGTGACACACAGGCGAAAAAGGTCGTCGAGCCACAAGTCCGCGTACTTACTCGCACGTCTATCACCCACTTTACGCATACCTTTGTGTTACGCGACAGGCAGCGCTAACCCTTTCAAGACATCCCGCTTACCTGGTACATATACCTACCTATCAAACTGAAATAGTTTTTATTCCTTTGCGTAGAAATAAATCGTCTTCCTCAACCAATCTTCTACCGCTGTTCTCAAAAGCATCATCTTCAGCCTATAGTATTCCAATGTTAGACTGGGCTAGACAGGTCCATAATCTAATATATCTATACACAGACCTCTCGAATTGAACTCTGTAAACTCGTTGTACTTTGCGCGATGTTCGGTCGATCTCATCCATTAAAACTGTCGATCGGCTGCTTAGGCCGAATTTCAACAGTAAAAGTGAACGCGATCAGCGCATGTTCAAGTTCAAGATCTGCCAATGTGAATATTCCTTTTCAATAATAACACTGACAGCTCTAGAACAATATTAAGATGTGTTCAGTTTTATTACTTAAATCAGTCCTTTGTCCGCAGTTGTTAGAACTGTAGGCGAACTGCTCACTTCTGGCATGTTGCGTCGCCGCTGCTCAATAAATAACGGTCAACAACACCAACACCACACTCAAACTGCAATGCGGTGTATAAGCCCTTACAAACCAGGGCCACCGATAGTAGTTTGTCGCTCTAATTAGCCTGCGGGCGCCCCACACTGCAGTCCAACAAAAAACACACCACCACCACTGCATCTGTAATTTTGATGGTGTGCATAATAAAGAGTAGGTATGCTATTCTATTCTTTTCCAACATGCTGGAAGTGAATTTAACATTAAGTAACTGCTGAGATCCCTCCTATTTCTAAACGGATTCAAATCATCAGTCGTAAATGAACATCTTGAAGGACATAGGATGATGATTAAACAAATCAATAGCAATTAATTAGGTACTTCTTAATATCCCTTAGTCAACGAATATCCTTTACATGATTTCTTACTTCCACATTGTAACAAGTGTGGCCAATCTGTTAAGTCTTTTCTCAACTATGTTGGGGTCGGCGTCCAGTCTAACCGGATGCAGCTGGATACCAGTACCTATTTTATATGGAGCGACTGTCTATCTGGCCTCCACAACCCAGTTACTGGTTAAGAAGATACTCCTTGGTAAGACTGATTGTCTAATTACTGGCTCCTGATGGCCGGTAACGACTGTCAAAGATCCACGATAGACAGCTACTGTGATAATTTCTCATCTTGTCTTATCTTATTTGTGGTATTGTAAATATTCTGGCTAGCGCGTGGGGCCCTGCATGGGTTAATCAGTCTCTGACTGTTTTTATAACTTTTTCGATAAATACATACTCAATCAAAGCACGTCATGCCTCACACACAGATCACCCAGGATTATCCGCGAATGAGAAGATTAATTCAGAGCATCTCGGAAAAAGCCTTGACCGACAAACCATATAACGCGTGTATCGGTCAACGCTTTCTTGTTAGATTTAACTTTCACTTTAATTATGACTACCACATCTCTCTATTCGCATATCTCTCGATGTCTAGAACTACAGATTAACTGGAAATATCTAACGATTAAGTAATTGAACAGATTGAGACATCTATTTGAAGTAATTATAAAGTATGAGTGGACCTTCAGTAACCTAGAAGAGGCATGCACTTACTTCGACGTCACACGCTCTACGCGAGGCACGGGAAAAGCGGTGGATTTACCGTTATCGGAGAAAGCCGGAGAGTAGAGCAGCCAGTTAGTGGCCCGGCGTCGCACGCGCATACACGCACGCACCGCGGGAATATTGTGTTCATTTATTTTGTAGTTCAATGTTGTAGAGGTTAAGTGGATTCTCTCGTTACAAATAGGTATGTTTAATTTTATTTACTTATGTAGGTAGTTATTGTTTTTTTATATAAATGTTTTGTATTTTTTTTTGTGTCAATCAGTCATTGATTATATTTTTTTGTAATGGTATTTGTGATGATCATTTATTTTATCCAACATATTATGTAAATTTTGGAATAATATTCTCAATTTACATTGAAAACATTGTAACTTACCTACCTGATTTTTTTTTAAAGCATAGAAAATAATATGTTCTCGATGTTGGAATCAATATGTAAAACCCAATGAGGCAGAGGAGTGAGTTCCTCCAACACATAGGGATGTCATCCCACAATGGCGCCAGGCAATATCACCGATCCACCGCCCATGCACTTATGATTGCCTCCACATATTATACAATAACTAGGTAATATGATGGCCCCAGACAGTGACAGCACAAGTTAACACCATAATAGTAACGTGGATTCACCTGTATTTAGATTACCTTAGTGGTAGCCAGTGGTGGTTTTAATACGGAAGACCTAGAAACAGATGTTGTGGTGTAACTTAGGTCCTTAATCCATTGGCCTACCCTGTTGCAGTACCTACTACTTACAAAAATAACAGACAATATGTAACCAGCCGTCTATTCTTAAACGGGATTGTTGGAAAGGGTTACCGCTACCACGGAACATAAAGGGCTAAGGAAGGAACATGAATAGGTTTTAGTCAGTAAGAGTCTGACACTCCCTTCCGCTCCACCCAGAGCGGGAGAAGTCATTGGATGATTTCCCACCATTAAAAAAAAACCTACCTACTATTTAAAAAAATAACAGACATGTAAAACCAGCCGTCTATTCTGTACAAATCTGAAAGTGAAAATTTAGGTGAAGTGAACTTTAATTGAGATGTGGATAGTGTCACTAGCTCTCGGTTAGTGGGTCGTCTAGGTTTTTTTTTTTGTATGGCATCTCGCAGTTCACTAAACTGGACTTGGCTGTGGATGCCGCAAGAAATTGTAGCCTCCAGCCAGGGCTTATAGAAACTTACAAAATGCGACTACACGCTAAGGGCACCTCCTGTCGGGTACGGATCTCGGCTTAGGGCGTCGCTGGGGGAGGACAACAAAGGACAGGCTGGATCGGACGTATGGGTCATCTTAGGGGCTACTAACCCGATATATACTAGCTTTTGCCAGCGGCTTCACCCGCCTGATTGTCGGAAATTTTCCCGACAACGTACTGATGGGATAAAAGTACATATACTATGTGTTAATCCAGGTAATAAATTATGTGTAAGCCATAAATTTCGTACAAAATCCGTCCTCGCGTGATTGAGTAAAAAACATCTATCCATATTAGCAGTGATAGCCTAGTGGTGTGACCACCGGACTGCCAAGTCATAGGTCTCGAGTTCGAACCCAAGGCACGCACCTCTGATTTTTCGGATTCATGTGCGTATTGTATAATTACCACTTGCTTAAAATCGGTGAAGGAAAACATCGTGAGGAAACCGGCATGCCCGAGAGATATTTCTCAACAGCATGTGATGCTAAGTCAGAGGCCCATGGGCCGCATTAAAACTCTGACACCAGGTTAGTTACTAACCACACGAAAAGAAGAAGATCTATCCATACATTCGCGTCTTTATTATTAGTGTAAAGAATCTAAAGATAAAGATATACAGTATGATTTTTTAGTCACCGTCCAAATTAATTCTAGGCATTAGGTATCATTCACTAAGTCTATTTAAAAAAAAAAAACAATACGTAAAATTTTCATCTTAAATTATTTTCTCGAAAGAATTATCCGCTCTGCTTGGTCACTAAGTTATACGTTAATAATACTACACTTGCCGCGCAAACATTCAATGAAAAGGGCAGCGCGCACCCCGATTACCCCCGTCCACCCCCGCCCCGCTACACCTGCGCGGCACATCTATGATCTATCCTTTCTTTAGTCGGCCCCGCGCACCCTTTTGCGGCGTAAGCGCTTACTTCCGTGTTCCCGCGCAACCCGCCGCCGGCGCCCCGCGCTATCGTGAATTTGTTTACAATGTATTCCTACCGCGAGTATTACGAAATGGTGCGATCTTACTTACTTAGTGGTGAAAGCTTGAACGGTGCCCAAAGACTGTACGAAGCAGAAAGTATTCCTCGCATTCGCTATCAAGGTATAATAAATCCTTTAGTACCTAATCGCCAAACGATTTTGGCCGCGAATCAGAGGCTACTAGACCATGGCCAATTTATAGCTCCTACACACGCTCAAGGACGTGGCAGGCCGAGACTCGCAGTAGAGATCGAAGACGATTATCTTCGATTTCTTTGAACGGAGCCCTAGATCGAGTACACGAGATGCAGCGCGGCGCTTCGGTGTAAGCCAATATGCCGTGTGGAAACTTCTCCATGTTGCTGGGTTGCACCCGTACCATTTCCAAAAGGTACAGGCCTTGAACGACGCAGACGCCGTTCCCTGTCGAGCCTTCTGCGAGTGGCTGATCGCACACCCTGAAGCTGATATTTTGTGGACTGACGAGGCCATGTTTACTCGAGTGGGGCTGTATAATCAGCATAATGAACATTGGTGGTCATTTCGAAACCCACACATGATACGAGAAACATATCACCAAGTGCGGTTTAGCGCAAATGTGTGGGCTGGAATTGTTGGCAACAGAATACTGGGGCCAAAGCGCAAATTGTACGTGCATTCGACCAAGTGAAAAGTGACACTGTAGTGCTCAACAAAATTAAAAATAATGTGCAAAAACGTGCAAGACTCTGTTTAGAGAAAAACGGTATGCATTTTGAACATTTATTAAAGTACTGTTAATTATTATTAATGTGATTGTTCTAAGATGATTTTGATTAGATTTTTAATTATGTGTACATAAGTTGATTCAAATTTTTTAAATACGCCTATTAGCAAAAAGTTTTGGTACAGTTTTAACACGTTGAGCGCCAACGCGGTCTCCGGTGAGCTGCGAACAATAGTTTTTCTATTGTGTCTGCTGCGTGGCAGTCAATGACTTAATAAGGTGTTAAAGTTCTTATTTAGCTCATTTATTTTTACTTTCTAATCATGGTGAACATAGCACAAACCTTTTGCTAATTGCCGGTCCTAAGCCCTTGAAAGTATAAAGGGATTTGCAACTTTGTTCATTTATTGTGTTATCAATGAATTGCGGCGGCGCGCGAGGCGGGGCGGCCCGCGTTGTTACCTAGCCCGTACGCACGGCGGCGCGGCGGTGTCCAGAAACATCAACTTTTTATAGATAACTTTGTGATGTGATACCTCAATATTTTTGTATTGAGTGATACTAAAAGGAAAAACACGTATTCAATGATTTTCGTAAAGGATTAATATATCAAAATTTGGACGGTGACTAAAAATTCATACTGTATGCGTATAAGTAGGTACAAAACAAACATACAGTCAGAAAGTCTCTCACTCGCATGTCGCACACCAATCATTATAAATAAAGTTAGCAAATACAATATGTCAGCAAAACAACTTTCATAAATCTACGTACTTTCACAACCTGACTTGTTTATTTTGTGCAGATACAAACGAGTATCAATTTTGTTCAATTAATAATACGTTACGTAATGCTACTGTTCTCTGAACTGAATTCGTACAACTGTTCAGGGATAAGTAGGTACTACACTATGTTCTGAAAAAGCCGGAAAAGTGCGAGTCGGACTTGACGACTACCACCGTAACTAAAATTTTTAACAATAAAATAATACTTCTGTTTAAAAAAAAACACGTTCCTATAAAGTCTAAAATAAAAAAAATGAAATATTTACAATGGGACGGATGGACAGCAGAGGCTTAGTTATATAAGGTGTTAAAAAATTAACTCTAAGAATTTCGTGGGAGCATTGTACTCATCGTTACGAACAACTTTTACTATGGGATGAACCCTGAAATCGCGAAAAAAATATGAGCTGTTCCATACATTTATGCACACGTAACTCAATAAAATGTATGGAACAGCTCATATTTTTTTCGCGATTTCAGGGTTCATCCCATAGTAAAAGTTGTTCGTAACGATGAGTACAATGCTCCCACGAAATTCTTAGAGTTAATTTTTTAACACCTTATAGAGTTCCCTTTGGCATCCTCCGGGGACGAAACCCTAAAAAGGGTGCAAAATCGGAATAAGCCAGTAATATTATTGTTTGTTTGATAGCACACGTCTCTATCTCGGTGTCTCTACCTCTCTACTGCTACAAAGAGCAAACTACTTAAATGAAACATTGTATCGCGATCTATATTCCTAAAAAAGTTTTAAGTATAACGTAGGTACACACATAACCTAACACTGCCTTAAAGAAAAGAGAATCCCTGCTACAAGCTCAACAAAGATGTGGAAAGCTTGCAGAAGCGATTCACAAACAAGCACTCCAGTCCGCTCGTGATTATGTTGTCCCTTTTTACATCAACATTAAGGCTACCTGCGAGTAACTAACACCTAACCTAGATCTTAACATTAATAAAACATGGCATCAAGTTGCTATTCTATCCGCGCAACTAACCACATCTTATTTGCAAGATCCTTCACGGACTATTTAACTTAATATTACTTAAAAACACAAAGCTAGAACACGAAACAAAATAGGTAAACTAAAGAGTAAAGACATTCCGTAAAAAATTCCAAACACTATTTAGTCTGTATCCCAGAACTTGTTTGAGTCGTTTGCCCAGAATATTAAACATCTATTCTTACTACTACTAATTTAAAAACGAAAGTGAAAGATTTAGAACGTGGAGTAGATTCCCATTATTATTAATTACTTGTTAATTAACAAATCTCAATCCTAATTATCATGAAATTATGTCTTGGTTATAAAAAAAGGTACGACTCATGGTAGAATTATTACCCGACAAACGTTTTCCTGTCCACAACAATTCAAACAAAACTCCGATAGAAAATGCACTCTCAATTTAACCGGCTACTTTTCTGTAAGGACCTGATTCGGACTATTGTGAAATATCTAATTAAAACAAAAATTTGCTAAATTGATCTAGCCGTTCCGAAGTGATGCGCTTACCAACGCACTTCATTTTAATAAAATTATAAAGAAGATAAATAAGTAGGTTAAACGGAGTAAATGTTAACACAAAATGGAGTATCAAGATATCTTATAAAGCTCAGTTAACTTCTCTATCCCATTATTAATGGTCTTGTGAAAGTCGTAGCCAACAAAAAGGTATTAATTTAAATGACATTAGATTAAAATATCTAAAAAAATATTTTATGAGATAAACAACCTTTCGCAAGACGTAAGATGCAGAAGGAAGTAAGTACGCCAGGTACCTTCTGCATTTATTTCGTGTCAACATCCTACTTGTAGAACTAAACAGCTGAATGAAGCAGTTCATCCTTCTAAACATACTCGAAGCTTCACTAACTCTTTGCAATCGACGACGCGTGGAAACTTTTGACAACATAATTGTTCCTTTTACTTCTTTGACCTCTGCTAATAACTAACAGCAGTTCGTTGGCCCCGTCTATGAATAAAACTCTATGGTACAATAAAGATAGCCTTGATGGATTTAAAATGATTCGTGTAATTAGCTGATCATCAACTTTTACATATCCTTTGGGTTTCACAGAATCGGAAGTAAAATAGGTGCTCAATACATTATTGTGATTTATGGGCAATTAATGCTAATTTAGTGTTAAGTTCGCAGTATCTACATAATGCAATATCCCAAAACTATGAGGAATGTTGAAGTTATACGTATGAAATATCATACTGGCTATTTAGATTTCTGGTATGACTCCTCAATTTCTTCAGCAAATGTATTTCTCTCCTACGTGTTACGTATAAGTAGTGTTGTAATTGCAACCGTAACAGCCCCAAATATTTCTATTATGACCGCTCTAATTATATACCACCCAACTCAGCTCATGCCACTTTGTTCCTTTTTTTCTTTACTTAGCCTACACTGTCCCACTGCTAAGCAAAAGCCCCCCAAATCCTTCCAAACATCTTTCTCTTGAGCCACCTTGATCCATCCTTTGCGGTATGCGTAAATTGCACAAACATCAACATCCAACAGTGCATGTTATAATGGCAACCGTAGTCCCCAGAGTGGATGGAATAGAAACCGTCTGTCATTAGAGCGAGCTGCCTACAGACCGCAACTGCAGTAGTATCCGTTCACCATAATAACTGTGAATTAGTTTTGCGAAACGCTTAAGAAATTACCTCTGTGGTGGCGTGTGTTGAGTTAAAGAATAGCAGGAATGAAGATGTAGTAATTTTGATGCCGAAATATAAGTTTATTGAGTTAATTGGATAGTCTTCTGCTTATGATGCATTGGTCCTATGTTTGACACTACCTCATTCGGAATAGACTGAGAGAATTACACATGAAAAATTTAATCAATAATTCCTGACATCTTTAAAGATGATAGAATAGATAGTTCTTTATAGTACCTACATGATGAAAGCAAGCAAGCGTAGGTATTTTCTGATTCTAAATAATTAGAAGCAGAGTTTTTATATTAACTAGAACAGTATTAGAACTCAACTCTAACTTAATTAATATTACAAACTATTATAACTTGCTTGCTTAATTAATATTACAAAACACGAGCAGCAAACTATATCTTAGAATACTAATTTATTATTAGTACCTAACAGGAAATATTAATAATGTAACCAATTAATTTTATATTCAAATATACTTATTGCATCACAATAGAAATCATCAGGGATCTTGCTGCCTTACAGCGATATCTTCGCAATGAATTTAAATGGCTTTAAATTGGCTCTGTAGACAATGACCGATATTGCGCATGCCACCTCCTTGGACAATCGACTAACAAGCATCATTCGTAGGTAGTAGGCTCGTAGAATTAGAGGATCATTGAAGAAAAAAAAAATGTATCGACAGGACTGAAACTACCAGATCTTCAGCATTATTTCATTTTTACGTCAGTTTGAGAATGAGACGGGGCAGTACGTATAGTTCCATTTCTTTTCCACTATGAAGTAATATAGAAAATCTGCTATAGGAGGTAGTGGTATGATATACCGAATAGAGATTTTTTTTACCTAATAGGACCTAATGACGAAATCCGGTGCTTAATTGTAGCTACCGTGTCATAGAGCTACCTAACATTCTTTCCTAGATTTGGATCAAGGTCGAGTAAATGCTAGGTATGACTGCTATCATTAATACCTAACATTTTTTTTTTTTTTTAATCTTACTAACAGGGCTAGGTTTATCCCGGCTGGTAAATTCATTAGTATTAGATTATCGAAATGTGAAAGTTCGGGCTGTTGTTTTGGCGACCCAAATTCTATTTTAAATTATATTTTATTTTATTCTTTTATATAATATAATTAACGTTTTCTCTTGACTACTGTTAATTTGCTTTTATTAGTTTTTAATTATTTTTTTTTGTATTACAATTTTTATTTAATTTTGATTATAATTTTTTTTTGTATTCAATTTTAATTCAAATTTTGTTTTTAAACTTTGACATTAATTCGTATAACATAATTAGTAATTTGTAATTATTTTAATGGGGCATGTGGTGCTAACCTATAAGAAATTGTAATACTAACCTTTGATATTAGATTCTTTAGTTTAAAATGTATTAGTATATACAATTGTTGGTTGGCCAGAAATAATAAATAAATAAATAAAAGACCCCTTGTGATTTTTTTTAATATACATTTTTATTTTTTGGTTAATTTATCTCTTCATAATCTTGTTGCAGGAACTGAAGATGTTGGAGGGAACGAAGATCAACTCCCCGTCACAAATGGCGAGCGTTTTCGACATCGCTAAGGACACAATCCTCTTCTTGGTGTTATCCTGCTACTACATCCTAGAATCCCTATTCTGGACCTTAGTGCCTAATGCCATAAGGCCCATGAAGAGTCTTAGAGGTGATGTGGTGTTGGTGACCGGAGGAGGCGGCGGTGTTGGTCGCCAACTTGCAGTAAAGTTGGCCAGGCTTGGAGCCAAGGTTGTTGTATGGGACATTAGCACAGAAGGTTAGTTGTGTGAGCAATTTAGTTTCCTTTTTAGGTTTGGTTGGTTTGGTAGGTCGCCGGACAACCTTAGACTCGTTTCGTGTTAGGTATCGTGGTGATTGGGTTGCGTTTATTGCCGCGGTTAAGGTAATAGAGGTATTTAGTACGTTGAGTTAGTAAGGTAAAATTATTCATATCAGTAAACTACACTTTAGTTGTGACTATAAATTACCGAAGATTACCTGAGCAATTTTATTAATAGGTATCTTATGTAAGGTGTTAAAAAATTAACTCTAAGAATTACGTGGGAGCATTGTACTCATCAGTAGAAACAACTTTTACTATGGGATCAACTCCGAAATCGGGAAAAAAATATGAGCTGTTCCATACATTTATGCACACGTAACTCAATAAAATGTATGGAACATCATATTTAATTTCTTACTTACCTACCGAAGTTTAAGTAGGTAATGCAACACCGTCGCTATCGTAAAGTCAAAGGTTTTTGGGCACTTAAAGTAATTGCTTTGTTGTTAGTCGTTACCAGCATAACTATTTGATGGTGGTCGCGTCCGGTGTCGCTAGCACATAATTTACTAATTAATTATTACGTAAAATTATCTTTATTTTTAGATTTGCTTGGGACCATTAATTACGTAATTAACCATTATTTCGAACATAATGGTTAATAACTTAATTGTTACGTACGTACGTAATTATTATAAACTACTTATTTTAAACCTATAGTTTTAAATGAAAGAAATCATAACCATAAGAACGCAATGATAACGAGCAATAGGAACCTACCTACTTTATTATTGAATAGGTTTAGGTTTAAATAACAATAGATACTTACCTTTTTGGCTCCTTATGCGTAATTCATTTATCGCAGGTTTGCAAAAGACGTGCGCAGCGGTTATCGATGAGGGCTACGAAATCGCGAGCTACGTCGTAGACCTCGCAGATCGTAGCGCCGTCTACGCGGCCGCGGAAAAACTCAAGAAAGAGGTGGAGTACTGTTTTTGGTTTTAAAGATATGAATTTTTTAGTAGGATCTATAGCTATTGTTTAATAAAATGTAGTTTTAAAAATTTGTTTTTCTGCGCAAGTTCGCAACTACCGTAATTCCGATAAAGTGCTTATTCCACAGTGCAAAGTCATTATTTGCTTTGTTTCAATTGATTAAAGATACAATTATTCTAATTGATGGCTTACTAATTACAGGTCGGCAAAGTGGACGTGTTGATCAACAACGCAGGCACCGTGTTTGGTGAGACACTGCTAGATCTGTCCGACTCAGCTATAGAAACCACTTACAAAGTCAACATTCTCTCACATTATTGGGTAAGTTTGTTTTAAGTTACAAAAATCATGTATAACCACGACTCGTCGACATGATTGGTGCTACCTGGGAGATTGTCTGATACGCTTTGTCGCAGGTTCGATTCCACTACGGGTAAATGATTTGAATGGCCCTACAAATAGTTGATCCAGGTCGTCGCGCATTTTCTTCTTTTTATGTGTCTGTTGTCTAAAACTCTGATAACGTGTGTGTGTGTGTTTGTTGAGTCGTCAACAACATGTCTTCACAAGACTATTAAAACAGCTTGCAAATCACTTACAAAGTAATCACGTGTTGAGTAACTTTTACAAGTGCACACATCACACAATTTGATTGAGCTATGACTCAATCAGGCGCTTGGCTCTAGAGTGACAACTGAAGGTCATATTTACCTAAGTAGTAGGTAAGGTAGGTTAAGATAGCCACTTATTTGTGATCGTTTATTGCTACTCTAGTGACTAGAGCGGTAAAACAATCGACTAGAGTCTAGTCGATAGATTTTGTCGTCCCAACCAGTTAACGATTTGTTATCTCATAATCTCGTCTAGCCAATTCAGCCTTAGACTACACCTATATGGCGGGTTATAGCCATAATACTATTGATATAAGTCAATAATTACATTTCACCCATCGACTTATAATTTGAACCTGAATTGAAGTTTAGAAGGAACAGACGATACCTGTTAGAATATGACGGAAAACTATGTAGGTATATTTGTCAACTTAACGCGACACCAACCTAGTAGGAACCTAGGAACAATAGTTTTTCTATTGTGTTTGCTGCGTGGCAGCCATTGACCTCCTCTTAACTAACCGACCGGTCCCAACGGAACTTAGATTCGGATTTAGATTATGGGTTTATCTGCCTTACGTGCCATTTAGTTCTACGTCAATAGGCTGTTGAAAGCCTTTCCTTTCCTGAAAAATGGAAATGAGACCAGTGATTCACGTAAACTTTTGAAATTTTAACAAAATTGTGTTTTTACTTCTCCTACCAGACTGTGAAGGCGTTCTTACCCGACATGATCAGCTCGGGCAAGGGCCACATAGTGACGGTGGGGTCAGTGGCCGGCTTGCTCGGCACCTACCGCTGCACGGACTACAGCGCCACCAAGTTCGCCACCGTCGGTTTCCATGAGAGCCTGTTTACTGAGTTGAGGGTATGTATTGTTTATCTATAAGTATACCTGACTTTAAGTATGTTATAAATGAAAGTCGCTTTGCTTTTCTGTCTGCGTGACCGCGTTGTTTTTCTAAACTATACGCATCCAATTGTGATAAGGTTTTTTATAATCTTTTAGTTATTTATTCCGGAATGTTCATGTACAATAGCTACCTAATTTTAAACTCACCTTATAATAAAGAAATTTCGGTGTTGTAAAAACCCTGGGAAGCAGGAGCGGGTCGTCAGTGTATTTATATTGATAATAGTGTTACTATTTTTTTCTAACAGATTAACAAACATGTGGTCGGCGATAGTTAAATTAAAAGTTGAAAAACTACTAAATAGATATATAGTAGTTAGGTACAAGTTCCTGAAATTCATTCATTACTTCACTTACTTACGTAGAAAACTTTGCTAACATATCGATGATTGAGTTATCAACAGAAAATTATCACTTGACTTTCGTATACTTTGACGCGTCGATGAAAGAGTAACGAACAAAGTTACGTAACCATTTCGGGTATACTATTTGTGTAGATAAGTGTCGAAACCTAACCTACATGACCATTCTTTTGTCCCTCCAGGCTCACGGCCACCACACAATCCACGCCACTCTGGTCTGCCCCTACTACATCAACACGGGCATGTTCGACGGCGTCACCCCTCGCCTGATGCCTATGTTGGAGCCCGACTATGTGGCGGAGACAATGATCGACTCCATTAGGAAGAATGAGGTCAACTGCATCATGCCTGGATCTGTCAGATACCTTCTGCCTCTAAAGTGGTGAGTGAAAGCTGAAAAGTAGTCAATATGTTCACCTGAGTAGGTAAAGTCGGGAAAACAATTTCCTGTAAATTTAAACTTCACTAGGAGCCGATTTTCCAATGGTCAGATTTTTTTCTGAGGAACTAAATCGTCGCAAAGCATATTAATGATATCGTTAAAATGCTCGAGAGTTAAGATTACAATCAATGACGAGACGATTAGATGACATCACAACACTAATGTGCATTTCAAAAATTCAAACTCAGAACACGCTATTGCTAATTACAGTTGGTATACGCTAAGCGTGCGATTATTTTTCGTCTTTGCAGCAAAGAATACTTCCCAATCTTTAGAAACTGAACTAAAATAATATGTAGAGATGCTTACAAGATTCTTTTTGCTTTTAAATGACCTGAATTGGAAGGTGCTGTTGATAAATGTTTGTGATATTGATTTGAAAATACAATAAGACGGTGTTATAATTTTCCCACTGCTGGGACACAAACCTCTCAGTGAGAGGGAGTGGGATGTATCCACCACGCTGGCCCAGTGCGGGTTGGTGCATATCGCATGTCTTCGAATTTTTGGTTTACGGACATACCTATTAGGTTTTCTCACGATATTTTCCTTCGCTGTTTTGGGAGCAGTGGTGATGAAATTAAATACACAATGTAAAGAGCCTGACTGAATTCGAACTCACGACCTACAACGTGAGTCGGGGCATAGACCACTGGGCCAGCACTGCTCCATGAGGAAACGCCCGGGTGTCACCACTGCGAGGATCGCCCAGAGGACACGGTAGAGCATACGGTGCAAACCTGCCCCGCTTGGGCGGAGCACCGCCGTGTCCTCGTAGAGGCGATCGGCGGCGGCGACCTCTCGCGCCCGGCCCTGGTGCAAGCCATGGTCCGGGGCGAGAGGGAGTGGGAGGCAGTCACCTCCTTCTGCGAAAAAGTCATGCTCGCGATGGAGGTGGCGGGATGGGAGAGAGAAAGGTCCTCCCGTCCCAGCCATATTGTAGTCTTTGGTCCCAGCAGCCACCGCGGGAGACGCCCCGGGCGTCAGGAGCCACGTGACGACTCCCGGCCACCGTAGGCGCGGGCCTGCGGACGGTGAGTACCTAATGGGTGACTCACCGTCCGATCAGCACCAGGCCCGTGCCGGACGGCGCGTATATGTTCCACGCGCGCCTCAAAGAGATGTCAGCATATGAAGGGGCCCCTCAGGGTCAAGCCTGCCGGGTAAGCGGGATTGTCCGAAAGGGTTACCGCTACCCCGGAACATAAAGGGCTACGGAAGGAACATGGATGGGTTTTAGTCAGTAAGAGTCTGACACTCCCTTCCGCTCCACCCAGAGGGGGAGCAGACATTGGATGATTTACCAGCCTTAAAAAAAAAAAAAAAGCACTGCTCCATAAGTTTCCTAAGATCCATAATAACATACAACTTATCATCTTTAGGTAGTTTTATTAATACAATATTATATTTTATCATTCCAGCCTGCTCCCCGCAAAAATGTGCTGGGACCTGATGCACCGAGTGATGAAAGGACCTCAGTCCATGATGGAGTTCAAGGGGAAGCCCAAAGCTGTAGCCAGTTAGATTATTAGTTGTAGTTGCTAAATTTACTTTGTAAATAACGTTTACTATAATTTTTTCAAGTCGATCATTCAGCGATCGAATATTGATTGTAAGGGCTACCATACAGACGATGATCAAAAATATCATCGATTTTACCGCCTAAAAATTAGCTTTGTGTTCATGTAGTGGTCGCTTTTTAGCTGACCACGCGACAGCGACGATAGAGTTGAGTTGTGTATTTTTACGTATCCAATCAGGCCAAGCTGACGCAGATCCCAGACACCTATTCAGTTTATTTGAAGGTTCTTCATATATGGTATGGTAGCCTTAATTTGAGATTAATTACAAGACTGGACATGTTTTCAGTAGCATTTTAAGATAAGGTTTTAACAATAAACAAAAACAATACATATACTTAAATTTTGAAAGTATTTTGTTTCTTAAAAAAAATCCTGGAATTACGAATATCACAAACATAAGTATATAGGTAGACTTAAAGTTACTATCACACACAATCAGAATAAGTCGTAGAAGTAATCGAGGCCTTGCCCCAGCTCCCATATAGCGACCCCAGTGCCGTACTCCTTAGCTAATTCTAAACGCTTCTGTATTGAATATAAGGTGGGGTAAAATATCTTCTTTGTACCCTGGGATGTTCTGAAAACAGGCAAATAATTCTATAAGTGACATAAAAACTAGAAGGTGATGAAAGTCTCACTAAACTGACTTTAAAAACCGACGGTACAACTAATTCAGAACCACTACAGGAAAAAAATACATTGTTACGGATAAACTAAGCCTTTGCAGTCATTAAAAATTCTAGATAACAGTAACTTTATCAAGGAATTGTTTGTGTTAAATCCTTGTCTCGACTCATATATCCGCTCCATGCGTTCCGAGTATGCATACAATTCAGAGAACCAACGCCAGGGTTGGCGAACCTCTACACATCTACGTGCCATTTTTTCGCAAGAAAAACATTGAATGTGGCCATGACGTGCCAACAAACAATGTTGTATTAGTGAGTACTGGAAAGAACGCACAATAATACCTTTTTGGTGTTACAGTAAAAATCAATAAATTTATTTATATGAAAGAACAAATTAGTGCAGCTTTTGTTGTTGCAAACTAGATGAAAAAAGTAGGTACTTCAATTCTTGAAATGATGTCGTGCCCAAATTATGTTGTGATGTGCCATCGATGGCACGCGTGCCATTGGTTAGCCATCCCTGACCTACGCCCTCATGAATTTTCGGACTCGTGCGGCAGTAACAAAAACGTCATTAATTTAAGGTGACAAATTACCTGATCTCCACGTAATTCTCCGCCGTATTATTATTATACGACAAAGCTTGGTTGTTCTTAGCACTCTTCAGTAACTCTACATACTCTGTGCCGACTATGGGACCACCTCCATTGGCCGTGTATGAGTTACCATAGAAGTTCAGTCCCAGTAAGATCTTGGACCTCTTTGAGGGGTTCTCATCACTGTCTATGAGTTTTTCTACACACAACCTTACCCAGTACAGGGGTGCATTGGGCCCTAAAACAGAAAATGTTCAATTGATTAGATAAATTTTACTTTACACTTACAAGATCCTTGCCATATTCATTAATACTAAACTAATAAATAGGAAATTATAGATTACACAGTATACTAGATTAAGCTTTTGAACGCCGGAGCTTAAATATATCGGCATCTCCTCCCACAACAAGTCACAAATTCTAATAGAGTATATTTTGTACTTAAAAAATGTCGTATTCTTGTCGGTTTTAGCCGACGATGTCGTGTTGGGCAAGTTTTCATTTGTTGGCTAAATCCAACCGTGGCGCTCAAAACGTTAAATTGTTTTGTTGGTTTTTATTTTTTTATTTTACTCTAATGAAATCTTATTCAATAAAAACTTGCCTGGTTTCTGTGGGTTAGAAAAGTCATAGGTCATGACTGACACTGCTTCTACATATGGATAGATATCATTGAACGCTTGGATAAAGAACTCATCAGTAGGATACCCTCGGAAGGGTGGGTAGACTAGAATTAGACTTAGATCATCATCTCTCATCTCCAAACCTGAAAATATGAAGGAGGTAATATTAACAGTAAATAGATATATTTTTATATGCAGATTTTGATCTGCCATTAAATATATCATGTGTTATTTATTTCATACAAAAAGGCCTCATTAAGAATGAATAACCCAAGTTTTTTTTTTTTATATATGCACAAAAATGTGACAACAAAGCTTATGAGGCAAAGAAATAGGAAAAATAAATCTTATCATTGAGCAGCTTTTCAAAATGATTCCTTACCAAATTGCTGTATAAACTTGACAGACTTGTCTACATATTTTCCAATCTGTGAGAGGACCTCCAGTACCACTCCATCAAACTTCCACTGTTTGCAGGCTTTCTTGATCTCGTCAATAAGAGCCTTCTGCTCCGTATGAGATGTTGGCTCCATGAAGAATGCTTTCAGGTCTGATGGCTGCCAGCTCTCGAAGAGAATTCTTGGCAATACTGCAACATACACAAAAAAAAAGGCTAGTAAAGTAACCAATGTTGGCAAAATAAGGATAAAACCCTGGTGACTTATCATTATCAGCAAATGTTAGATCAAAATACTATGAACAAAAAGAACTCTATTACTAAACAATTTAAAGTTCAAACAATTTGGAACTAAGTGATACTACTTTTAATTAGTATTATAAAAGAATTAGTATGAAATGGTAAATAAATTACTTATTATTTAAATTAGAAAACAAGTAAGTACTTCAAATTAAATCTGTACAAACAATACTTCAGAAAGATATACATACATTTCAGATTGGTGGGAGAACCTTTTGCCTTAACTGACTTCATCCAGGCATGGTCAACATCATGAAGACCTGATATGATGTATATGTTGGGAGACTGACGCTTGATTTGAAGCCAAACGGGAGACACATAGTTGAACTTAGGTGCCCAAGTTTTTGCCACATCATAGCCTTTATTGTTCCACTATAAAATGAATAAAAAAAGTCTTACTATTAAAGTTATTTCAGTGCCTTCAAATGAGAATATACTATCTAAGTTAATATTAAAAGAAAAACATACACAAACAGAATTTGGATTAAATACTCACGGGCGTAACATAACCCAAAACAGAATTCTTGAAGTTGCGAGTTATTACGTCCTGGTGATAAGTAGCATGGTATTTTATAATATCTTTCACTAAAGGCGTTTCATTCACTAGTTTACGATCCAACACGTTATTTTTCCTCGGACCCTCTTGGGGTTTCACCCCCTTCTGGCCTTTTTTATCGGAGGGCGGAGATAAAGTAGCCAAACACACATTTAAGAGAAAAATTATCTGCAGTACTGTATTAATACATTTCATTTTTCCGTTAGATGTCACTAAGCTAGTCTTTTCTCACACAATTCACTGCAAATCGTAATTAAAAACTACAAGAAAATAGCCGCTCCGAGAACACAACATTCGCCGGGTGAAATATAGAGATGTCAAAAATATCAATACTGTTGTTATCGATTTTTTTACTTTTGACGTTTCTGGCAGCATATTTCAAGAACACCTAATTTAATTCTAAAATATTTAATTAATTCATGATCAAAATAGGTTTTTGATCATGAATTAATTAACGCAACATCTTATTTAAGTTTTACAAATCGAACGCTGTGTAAAGTTTGAACGTGAGATTTATGTCGATATTCTTGTCGATGAAATAACATTTTATGACGTCACTATATATTTTGCAAACCACAGATAAATAACATTCTACGTATTTTTAACCACAGATAAGATAATCGTTTCATTTTCAACCTTCATTGACTAAAAGATTTCTATGAGCAAAATATTTAAACGCTTCCAGTTGAATCAGAAACGCCTCGGTCGTAGTACTACTATTAATCTGTGCTGTCGATAGTCCTTAGATAGAGAGGCCCCATGATGGTAAACTGATCTTGACTAGATCTGAGTAAAGATGATTGGGGCGCCCCCCGGCGTACCACCGTATCAGCCGTATTAATGATACGGGTCCAACAAACTGCAGGAATCTCCCGACGCAACGTGTAAAAGATACTTTCAAAAATTCGTAATTTATTTTACAAAGTTCAAATTAATTTTCAAATACGTAAGTAAAAACCTTATGAACATTAACAGAAACAAATTACTTACGTTAAATGTACGGGCACGATCCAGTTCTCAAGCTGTTTTATTGATTTAGTAAAATCACACAGAAAATCTAACCTAACCAAGCTCACGTGCTTACTTTATTCATTCTTTATTAAGAACTAGCTTCAGCCCGCGGCTTCGCCCGCAAAATATGTCGACAAATTATACACATAAACCCTCCTCTTGAATCACTCTACCTATTACAAAAAACCGCATCAAAATCCGTTGCGTAATTTTAAAGATTTAAGCATACTACAGACAAACAAACAGACAAAAATAACGACTTTGTTTTATACTATGTAGTGAAGTTACAGTGACAGCTTCACCTAATACGGAAAACTTAACACAGTCAAAATGCTCCAACAAAAACAAAAATTCTGAAAATTTGCGTCATGCATGATACAATATTCATATTATAAATCATCATCATCGGTAAAGAGAGACGTTTACGACAAGTTTTTTACAGTTCAAGCTGTAGGTACGGTTATGGAATGCCTTGCCCATGTCGACAAGGCGTAAGTACTCTAGGTCCACTTTTAAAAATCTGAAAAAAAAAACTCTTGTTTGTTGTTTACTATCTTAATATACTTACAGGATGTACGGTGGGAATTTTCACATTTAATAAATTAATTTAAAAAAAAATGTTTTAAGAAATGTAATGAAAATGTATTAATGAACAAGTAAATGTGAATTAATTTTTTTATGATAACATTTTCCCAGTCCTTCTTGATGTAAACACTCTTCCCATCTTTGACGCATATTTTCAAAAACACGTTGACAAAGATCACTCGAAATTCTCGCGATTTCAGCCCGAATATTTTCTTTTAGTTGCGCAGTGGTAGAAGGTGGGTTACGGTAGACAAGACTCTTGAGGTAGCTCCATAAAAAAAGTCACAAGGACTCAGATCAGGTGATCTTTCTGGCCAGGGTATGTCACCAAAACGCGAGATGATTTTTCCTGGGAATAAGGTCCTAACAGCGGACATGGAGGTTCCTGCAGTATGTGCAGTTACGCCATCTTGGTGAAACCACGTGTTTCTGTTAGTATAAGAATTGTTTTGTAGTTGTTGTCTAAAAAAACTGTTAATCATTTCACAATATCTTTCAGAATTTACAGTTAGAGTCTGACCTCTATGATTTTCATAAAAATATGGCCCAATAATTTCTCTACCCGAAATGGCACACCAAACAGTCACTTTTTCGTTAAGGTGAATGCTCCAACCAGCCCGCGAAATTCAAATTTTCTTAAGTTTTTTGCAATTTGCAGGCCAGTGATAGGTTGTATGTTGATGAACATTTGATTCGCGGCTGTAAGGCGTATGTAGTTACAGAATTATAATCATCAAAATCATTAATACAACCCTCCGAGCTCATAAAGGTGTAAAAATGAATTTTTACAAGGTCAAAGTCATTCCGGAACCTTCAAATTGCAAAAAACTTAAGAAAATTTGAATTTCGCGGGCTACCCTGGAACATCAACCTTAAGCAAAGGTTTTTCGTGCATTTCTCTTGGATTCTCTGTACTCCAGTAATGAAAATTCTGTTTATTAACATAGCCTCCCAAACTGAAATGGGCTTCGTCACTGAAGAAAATGTTTCTTAATCGAGTTTCAGTCGAAAAAGTGGCTAACATCTTCTCGGCGTAGTTTATTCTTGTTTGATAATCATTTTCGTAAGTTTTTTCAGTTATCTTTATTTTATAGGGATGGAACTTCAGCTTGTTTCTCATTATTTCATGTAATGTTGTTCTGGCAATCCCCAAAGCTGCCGAGCGCGCTCTCATTGACATTCCTGGATTTCTAATGATTGAATTACTCACACGTTGGATGTTTTCGTCCGGCACCACAGACGGAACGGGGCCTTGAACAGGTTCAGTTGATCCTGATGCTCTGAATCTCGCTACCCAAAAACGGATTTTTGACGGCGCATCTTTTATTCGAGGAATATTGTAATGATTACAAAACTTACGCTGAGCCAGAATGAGTGAACAATTGCTTTTTATGTATGCTTCGATAGCAAAAGCACGGTGCGCCCCCGACCAACGCTCCATTGCGACTATCAGTCTTATTAAATTACTCTTTGATTGTGACTAAAGAAAACTCACAGTGAGTGCCTGGCGCTTCTAACGCAGTAATAATAATAATAATAATAATATTTATTTGCTTAAAACACGGTATAAAAAGGTGTTATATAGAATAAGATCATACATGTTTTGCTTATAATTAAAGCATGCAAAATTGTGCTGTCAATGTTAGTGTTTTATAAACTCTTTAATACTGTAGAAATTATTATCTTTCAACCAGTTATACAATTTTATTTTAAATAGTCTACAATTCAATACTTTTAATGTCTTTGGTAAATTATTAAATATACGTACACACATAGCTACACAATTTTTATTATATTTAGCATACCTAGGCAGCTCGTCTAATACAAGTGTGTATTGGTCACGCCGACTTCGTGAACATACCTCTTCTGCTGTTTTAAACAGTTCTTTGTGTTTCTTTACGAACATACACACCTCATATATATATAATGACGGTAACGGTAGCAAACCAAGCTTTTTAAATATTGGTTTACATGATTCATCGGACGGAATCCCGTATAAAGCCCGTATACATTTTTTCTGGGCGATAAACGCTCTATTGTGGTCGGTACTATTTCCCCATTTTATTAGTCCATACCGCAACAAGGACTCAACGTATGCTCGATATGACATTACGGCCGTTTTTATATTTGTTACCTTTTTTATTTGTCTAAGGGCATATACAAATTTATTTGTTTTATTGCATACATGCTCAACTTGCGCCTTCCAGTCTAACTGTTCGTCTATTACTACACCTAAAAATTTAGTTTGTGTAACATGCGTAATTTTTGGTATGTCCATTTTAAAATTAAATTTATTATTATGATATTTGTTAAATTGTAAGTATACAGATTTGTCAAGATTAATAGATAGATTATTATTATTTAGCCAATTAATTAGAATGTCAATTGTATTATTTATGTCAGTTTCATGGTCGATAATTGAATTATATTTTTTGTCAGAAGTTACAATTATAGAAATGTCATCCGCAAAAAGAAAGCATTTGTGATTAGTCATAATATCAACTATATCATTTACGTAAAGTAGAAATAAGATGGGGCCCAATACGCTACCCTGAGGCACTCCGCGTTTTACATATTGATATGGAGACGTATGTAGTATCATGTCCCCATTTTCGTCCAGTTTGGTAATAGCAACACACTGTTGTCTGTCAGTTAGGTAAGACGATATCCATTGATGTGGCAGTCCTCTGATTCCGAGAGCTTCTAATTTTTGTAATAAGTTGGCGTGTGTAACCAGACCGAACGCCTTCGATAAGTCAAAGAATAATCCCGTTACCAACCGGTTGTTGTTTACATTGTTTAGTATTATTTTTAAGAGTGAGTATATGGCTAACGTTGTGGATTTACCTTTTTGAAATCCAAATTGCTGTTTCCTTATAATGTTAAATTTTTCGCAGTAATTTATTAATCTGTGATGCATACATTTCTCGTATATTTTTGAGATTATGGGTATTAAGGTTATAGGGCGATAATTGTTCATATCACGTTTATCACCTTTTTTGAACAATGGTTTAACAATGGATAGTTTTAACGCTTTTGGGAATACTCCTTGTGAAAAAGACAAGTTGATCAAATATGTCAACACTTTACTTATTTCATTGGTACACGTCTTAATAATTTTGGTGTTTAGTTCATCATAACCTTCAGAGTTTGTATTTTTCAATGATAATATCTGTTGCCTTACCTCACTTTCAGACATAGGAGTGAGGAACATCGAGTTAGCAGTTACGTTTCCATTGAGACAATTATTTATTTGATCTTGTTTAGGTATACCGTTTATGAAATGATTGTTGAAGGCAGAGCTTATTTCCGCTGGTTTTGTGAGTATAGTGTTTTCAACCTGTAAACATTCAATATTGTCTTTAGGGTCCATATTGTGTATTTCGTTTTTTATAACTGACCAAGTGGCTTTACATTTGTTTTTATTGTGGTTGATATATTTGATGTTAGCATTCCTTTTAGCGTTATATACGCATTTTTGCAATAGTTTAGAATACGTGATGTAATTGGTCTTGTTGGTTCTATTTTTGTTTTTGTAGTATTGATATCGTAAGGGTCGTTTAGTTTTAGAACATAGTTTAAGACCCTTAGTTATCCACGATTGTTTAATTTTATTATTCGCATTTACTTTAATTCTTAAAGTCAAAGTCAAAGTCAAAACATTTATTTCAAATAGGCACAAGAATGGCACTTTTGAACGTCAAAATGAACAAGAAATAGAACTGATTCTAGTCGCCCCTTCCAAAAAGTAGTTTCGTGTGGAGAAGAATGGGCAAGAAACTCCACCGTTACTCTTTTAAAATGTCTCTCTTACTTTTGGAAAACAGAGATTATAAAACAGACATATTCATGGAAACTATTGAATGTCGCATTTGCATCATTTTCCATGTATATATCTGTCCAAGATAGGTTTTGCAAACATTCTCTAAATTTAAGCGTATTATTTAAACTGTAATCTCTTTTGTAGATGTGATATATTGCGGTTCTTGATTGATATCGTAAAGGAAAGCTTAGCATTTGCGCTGTGTCGTGATCAGAGAGATAAAGTGGTAGGACGTTTGCGATTGCGTCAGGTATATTACTTAATATATGATCTATGCAAGAAAATTTGCGAGTGGCTACGTTAATATGCATCTTCAAATTGTGTGTGTGCGCTAGGTCTTGAAATTCTTGGGTGATTTTTCCCTTTTTCAAGGTATTTATATTAAAGTCACCTGTTAAAACTATCCGCGTTTTCGACTTGTATTTCTTGAGTAAATGTTGTAGAATACTGTCTAATTTAGTTAATAATTGGTTAGGGTCAGACTGAGGTGTCCTGTATAAACAAATAATTACCAAATTCTCATTTGCTAACTCTATTCCGCATGCCTCGAAAGTATTTACCGATGCATACGTTTTTACAAATGGTAGTTCTTTAAAACTTATACCCTTTTTAATCAGTATGCAAGTGCCACCTCGATTTTTTTCCCTACAAAAATTTGCTGCCATTTCGTAATCCGATAACTTAAGATAGTTCTCACATCCTTTTTTGATAAATGTTTCGGAGAAGCAAATTACATGCGGGTCATTATTTAAGTCTCTCATCTCTCGTAGTGTTAATTCTAGAAGTTCTTGTTTTGATAGTACGCTCGCAATATTTTGGTGGAGTATCCTAAAATTGTGTGATGTAGGTGTTGTGTTTTTAGGTACGAAAAAAAGTGTCGTTTTTTGTAACTGAAGGGAAGTAATAAGGTATAGTACCTTTTTTAGGAGGAGTACTAGTAGGATTATTTACTCTAAGTTCTCTGCTGTTGCTACTTTTGAAATAAAAAGGAATAGTCCCTTTTTTGGGCTCGTTCACCGTCGTTTTTGGTAAAAAGCTTAGTTTGCTACTGGCAAGGTGCTTCCTGATCTCGACTGGATTTAGAAATTTTTTGTCATAATCTTCGCAATCTATTCGGTAATTTATTGATTTACAAATATCGGGCAAGTTACAATATTTGCTATCCGTAAATTTACAATTTTTGTAGTATTTGCAGATGTTTTTGATACTATTGTTCAATTTACTGACATTAAGATTGTCATTTTTCAAGTGTCGCCAACTGTTTGAAAACTTTCTCCAGCAATTTCAAAACCCACTAAATTCAAACTAAAACTCCCCAACTGTGACACAATTATACAATTTTCAATCTAAAGAAACAAATTAGAATACTTATTTAGTAATATTAAGTAATACCTACAATATTTGTATTTTTAAATCCTACAAAAGTTTATAAAAAAAATATATAAACCTTTATTGAATACAAGTATGGAGTATGGAGAGTAGTGCAATTAAAAAAAAACACATTTAAAATTTTATTTCTAAAAATACCCCCAAAAATTATTCCCCCTAAAAAACTCCCTGTACCTATAGATTTTTTCTCCCTAAAGGGAGAAAACCCCCAAGTTGGCAGCACTGTTCTAACGCCTACCCCCGCGTCCCTGTTACTGCCCCGTTCAGAAGTAATTCTATTGAAATTTTGAAATTGTAAAAGTTGCTGTCGGATACTCTGTATAATTAGGTAAGTGTAATTATGCTTTATTTACATAGCTACTAACATAAGTATTTATTGTACACCAAACGGAGTAGTGTCTCTCCTTTTCCTTTTACCCAAAAGTCTGTAAAAGATAATATTTAGCGATAAGACCGCCCATGTGTCACCCTATGTACTTTCTAAATCGTATGTAAGTAATCCATTTAGATAGATAGAGCAATCTTTGTAATGTATACCAACCAAAAGATTGCTCTATTTAACTAAAAGTTATACATTCCAACCGGCTACTGACGGCAAGGTTAAACTAAAAATTGTCAGTGTTTGATAAATCAATCCTGTCCAGAAGCTCAGTCCAAGTCCCACTCCTGGGCTTTATTTGACGCATATTATAAATACATATGAAGGTACTTCCTACTCATCATAATATAATGTTCTCACTGGAACAAAGGCCTCCTCTCTTCAAGAGTGTGTAGGCTGTAATCTATCACGCGGGCTCAGTACCAGTTGCCAGTTGGTAACTGTCATATTTTTTCGGATTTCTTGCTCTAAGACATACCGGCTTCCTCACGATGTTTTTCTTCAACGTTTTAAAATGTGTGAAGCGCCTGCATGGCTGGGTTCGATTCGAACCCGTGATTTACAACTCGTAAGTAGCATTAGCACTGGACACCATTTGCACTGCTCTTTTGTTGGTAGGTACCTACTACCTAATAAAAGGTATATAGATAAACAAATTCCATAATAATAATATCCTTGTACATTTCACACAACGCCATATAGTCCCAAGCTAAGCAACCTAATGCTTGTGTTATGGTAACGAGACGGCTGATAAACTACATATATACATTTTTTTTAATAAATACTTACATATGTATATACATATATGTATAAAAACCCAGACCCAGAACAAATACTTGCAGGTCGTACAATATTTGTGCCGTGCGGGAATCGAACTCGCGACATACTGCACAGCAGTCAATCGCTCAACCGCTGTGCCTACCGTGTCGTCTATAAAAGAGCATTCCAGGTATTTCCAGGCCACTTCAAAATGGTTTACAAGTGTTACAGTAATACAGTAGTACCAGTCATCATTCTCCTGCCCTTATCCCAATTTATTTGGGGTCGGCGCAACATGTCTTCTTCTTCCATACATCTCTATTAGTCGTCATCTCGATAGTCACTCCCTTTCTAGCCATATCATCTTTCACACAATCCATCCATCGTTTCTTTGGTCTCCCTCTACTTGTATAGCCATCCACATTCATACTCACAACTTTCCTGACAACATTTTCCTCATTCCTCCGCATAACATGCCCATACCATGACAACCGATTTCCACACAACTTTTCGGTCACCGGTGTCACTTTCAGACTTCCTCTTATATACTCATTACGTATTCTATCCATTCGCGTAACACCACACATCCCTCTTAGCATTCTCATCTCAGCTGCATGCAATTGTCTTTCATTCATACCTTTTGTGGCCCAACACTCTGATCCATACAAGACGGCAGGTCTAATCATGCTTTTATAAATCTTCCCCTTAAGTTTAAGGGGAATGCGGGCGTCACAGATTGTTCCCGTGACCTGCCGCCATTTCATCCACCCAGTGTTAATTCTATGCTTAACAGTCCGATCTATTTCGCCATCGCTTTGCACAAGTGAACCGAGATACCGCAAGTCGGAGCAAACTGGGAGAAGCGCGCCATCAAGCGCTATGACCCCAGGACTGGAGAGACCGCCGAAATCGCAGAAAATGTACTCAGTTTTGGTTCTGCTGATTTTCAGGCCAACAATCTCCAGTTTCCGTTGCCATTTCTCCAGTCTGCTCTGGATCTCAGGTCCATCTTCACCGACAAGAACGATGTCATCGGCAAATAGCATGCACCACGGTGCCTCTTCCTGCATGTCCGCCGTTAGAGCATCCATAATCAAAAGGAAGAGGTAAGGGCTTAAAGCCGACCCCTGATGCAAGCCTACCGCCACATTGAACTTGTCGGTGTTGCCAGCAGCCGACCGAACTTAGTTACGGGATTGGCTGTACATAGCACGAATTAACTCTACATACTTCCCGGGCAAACCTTTCTCTTTCAAGGCCCACCACACGATATCCCGAGGTACCCTATCATACGCTTTCTCTAGATCAATGAACACCATGTGCAAGTTTTTGTGTGCACGTCTGTACTTCTCGCACAATTGGCGGAGTGCAAAAGTGGCGTCCACTGTTCCTCGACCTGGCATAAACCTCACCTGGGTAATCTCACTCTCCTCTCGCAATCTTTTCTCTATTATTTTCGCCCATACCTTCATACTATGGGACATGAGCTTTATCCCTCGATAGTTGTTGCAGTCTTGTACATCACCTTTATTCTTGAAGATGGGCACTAGCGAACTATTGCACCATTCTTGTGGGATCACTCCTTCTTGCAACAACTTATTGAAGAATAAAGTCAGCCACATACATCCATCTTCTTTTAAACACTTCCATACTTCTACTGGTATATCATCTGGGCCCAAGGCCTTTCCATTCTTCATACTTTGAACTGCCTTTCTTACTTCATCCATGCTAATTTCCCTTACCAAACCCATATTTGCTTGTACCTCGTTGAGCACTCCATTCCACTCATTCTCTTCGTTCATTAGCTTTTCAAAATACAACTTCCATCGTTCTTTTTTTTCGTCATCTTTGGACAGAACCTTACCGGCATCGTCTTTCATACACTTAATCTGAAGTATGTCTCTCGTTCTTCTTTCTCTTGCTTTTGTAATCCGGTATAGCTCCTTCTGGCCTCTTGGACTGTCCAGTGAGTTATACAACTCCTCCTGCGCCTTAGCCCTGGAAACTGCTACCGCCTTTCTTGCCTTTCTCTTCCATTCTTTATAAATTCGCTTCTTATCTTCTTTCAAATCATTATTCCCGATTTCTACACCCTGCCATTCTTTAAACGCAACTTTCTTTTCTTTTAGCATGATTTGCACGTCTTCATTCCATCACCATGTATCCTTTTCTATCACACCTTTCCCTTTCGATTCTCCAAACACATCTTTTGCTACTCTTCTTATACAATCCGCCATCTCTTTCCAACATTCGTTCACAGTTTTCCCTTCCATATCCTTCATTTCAATCATTTTATCTACCACTTGACTCTTAAACATACTTGCACATTCCTCTTGTTCTATCATACGCCATCTGGTTTTGGGTGGGGGCCGTTCTTTGTTCCTATTGGACGAGACACTAACTTTAACCTCCATAATTATTAGTCTGTGTTGTGAGACTAAGTCTTCGCCTGGCAGCACTTTACAGTTTTTGACACATTTTAGGCTGTTCCGTCTAACCAGCAAGTAGTCAATTTGTGTCGCGTGGCGGTCACTTTTATAGGTAATAAGGTGTTCATATTCCTTTTGAAACCACGTATTTGTTATTGCCAGGTCGAAGGCAGAAGCAGCTTGCAGCAGTGTCTCGCCATCAGTATTACGGTCGCCGTATCCCCAACCGCCATGCACTCTCTCATACCCATCCTTCTGTCTTCCTACATGACCGTTAAAATCACCCCCCACATAACTACACTTCTTCACTCTCTGGTACATCCATCATCACACGATCGAAGTCCTCCCAAAATTTCTCTTTTACACTATCCTCACATCCTGACTGGGGTGCATACACACTAACTATATTCAGCACAAAACTCTTCACAATAACTTTAACAGCTATTACTCTATCACTCACTCTCTTTACATCTACCACACATTCTTTCAACTCACTATCCAAAACTATACCCACACCATTTCGCTTGCCATCGCATCCACAGTAATAAAACTTATATCCTTCCCCTATCTCTCTAGCCTTTGCACCCTTCCATTTAGTCTCTTGCAGACACGCAATATTCAGTCGTCGCCTTATTAGAACATCTACTAATTCTCTTCCTCTTCCAGTCATCGTCCCTACATTCCAGCTCGCGCACCTTAATCTTACTTCTCTCACACTCCGAGCTAGCATCTTACGTCGCACCCGCCCGTTCTGGTGCGACAACCCTTGTCCATTTCCCACAGGAGCCGGGTGCTGCTCCTGCGCGTCGCCTGTGGGGTACGCCCTAGCCCTATCGCGCATTCCATCCATACTTAACATGTTACAATAGGATTTGGCACAGTTTTACAGTCGGCCGCCTGCCTGACGCCAACCCCTCCTTGGGAATGCTTTTGTTGGTGGTACAGTAGTACCAGTATACACTTAAAAAAAAGGCCCAATTGCAGACTGGTTGTTACTCCACGTTGACAATAACTAAAAAGATCGCTGACCCTTGTTGAAAATGCGCCACGGCCGCTTCAACAAGTTTCTCAAACATATTTATAGGAAGATAGTTGCCAAGAACCTGCCACTGTAACTTGCCGAAAGAGTCGTGCCAACTATGAAACAAGCCTACTAGGTATGTAGGAGCGATATTGCAATGAGGAGCAGTATTTAATGCACTTTCAAATTCAATGTGACTCATATTATCAACATTTCATCAAGCGGTCCCATGGTGTAATGGGTTAGCACTTTGGACTCTGAATCCAACGATCCGAGTTCAAATCTCGGTGGGACCTGTTCTTTTAGATTTAGACTAGATACTTTATTTTGTAAGGTGTACCATCGAACTATACAGCCCCAGTACAAGCTGATCTCGCATTGTATAGGACTTCCGTATAACGAGAGGTCAGCATAAACTGGAATAGTATAGCTTGATGTGTAGCCGTGTGTAGGTATACCTATATTTTAATTTTAATTGTGACAATGGGAGTGGATCGTATGCAAGACTATAATAGCTTCATGAATTATTCTGATTACAATATTACATAAGACGTTAATATTGCGCTTTACTGTCAGTGGAGTAGCGATTAGTAGATAGGGATCTTTAATCAAGACAATTCCTAAGTATGAACTGACTTTGCAAGAAACAAGCACAACTCATAGTGACTTCAAAGTTCGAATTTCGAACGCACACGCGCATCGTATCCATACCATTTTGCTATAAAGGTAATCAGAGAGATACCTACATTTCTAATACTTACAAAGGAAAAAACAAAAGCTAATCAAACATGCAAAATACACGACAGATATAAAAAAAGTTGTTTTATTTTCCTTTCTTTTCGTGCAACACCCGGCTCTGCGTCTCCAAAGTAAATGAAAGTTATGCCCGCGTCTGACGATGTATGAGTTGTTGATAACTCAGTGGTTCTTTGGACGCTGAGCTCGAAACATGGCTCGTCAAATACAGCTTTCACGATTACTCATAACTTTCGTAATAACTTACTTATTCTTAGGTAAAGTGCGACTCTCCGGCATGTTCTGTGAACTGTCTTATTTTTAGATATTGTGCTCTTGTTACATCTTCTCGAAATCTTTTGTGTTAACCAGTTTTACATTTAAAACAATTTTCAGGGGTGCATGGTAAGCTTAGGAGCAAAAGAAGCTTAACGGATGTGAAGTGTCTCGAAAAAGGAAGGTTCTATAGGTACGTAACGCTTTTTGTCATTATATTGTACCAATAAATCATGTATTGATATCTCAAGATTCTCAAGCGGGTATCCGGACGTAAGGTCTTGACTATGACTCCTTTTTTTTGTTCCTGCCTGATTTTCCAACCCTGGGGTACGGAGGGGAGGGGTCTGTGCGACTCTTACTGACAAAAAACCACCCCAGTGTTCCCTGTCACACTTACGCCGGGGGACATGTGAACGTACTATCCTTCTGTAACCCCCGACTGATGGCTTTGACTCCTAAGGTTAAGTCGAGATAAATTTTTCTCACAGAAACTTTGAAATTTTAATCTGGGGGTCACTTATTTACGTGTGAACAATTGGATAATGTTATCTATGATCTATGAGCTAGGGTAATAATATGGCCTTACTTAATTAACTTTTAATAAAGCTTCTCCGAAAGGCCATCCTGATAATTAAATTGATTAGTAATTACAATGAGTATCTGTCCTGACCTGCCGTCTTGTATGGATCAGAGTGTTGGGCCACAAACAAATCGAATGACTGAAAAGCAATTCCATGCAGTTGAGATAAAAATGCTAAGAGAGATGTTACGCGAATGGATAAAATAAGGAATGAGTATAGAAGAAGTCTGAAAGTACTGTCACCGGTGACTGAAAAGTCGTCTGGAATCGATTTTCATGGTATGGGCATATTATGCGGAGGAATGAGGAAAATGTTGACAGGAAAATTTGAGTATGACTTTGGACGGCTATACAAATAGAGGAAGACCAAAGAAACGATGGTTGGATTGTGTGAAAGATGATATGGCTAGAAAGTGAGTGACTTCCGAGATGACTAAATATAGATAAATGGAAGAAAAAGACATGTTGCGCCGACCCAAAATAAATTGGGATAAGGGCAGGAGAATGATGATGATGAGTATATAGCATCTGTAAAAAGAAAACGAAAACCTTTCGCAGGTGCTTGACAAACAATCGAAGACAAGAGTTTACCGACATCACACTAATGACACTAATATTATAAAGGCGAAAGTTTATGAGTGTGTGTGTTTCTATGTTTGTTACTTCTTCAAGCTCAAACGGTTTAACGAATCTGGTTCAAAATTGGCACACAGATAGTTCATAACCTGGATTAACACATATATGATACACGTTTTTTCCGTTAGTGCGATCTCGTGGAATAATTTAGCTAGTTAATAATAATAGTGATTCATTAAACATATTCTACTTGATTTAAAAAATCTACATCTATCTTTAACCCTCATTATTTAACCAAAGGGTTGGTAGACTATAGAAACTGCACATCTACTAAATGATTATGCAATCTTATGGAAAACCTTCCAATTCCCATAAGCAGAAACCAACAATACAAAAGTAAATCTGATAGGTACAGTTGTGTCTTAGGTTAACTTTTACATTCAAACATCTTCATCACTTTCTGCAAGTAGCATTCGTAATTATAAAGACAAAAGTGTTCCCACGAAAGTCGACAAATGAAGATTTTACCAACATGATGCTCTAATCACAATGGCAGTTTTACTTTAACTTAGACATCACAGATGAGTGACATAGATAACTACGGAATTAAGAAGACACCGGCCAAGTGAGAGTCTGTTTCAAAGATTCCCAGTAGAAGACATACGGACATAGGCAGTGCACTTTAGTACCCCAGTTCCGAAAAATAGAAGGCTTTGTGGCCTTTCAACATCATTATTTATAGCTAGAGGTTAGCAGGCGGCATTGTAGACCCCTTCATATTTACTTTCTATTACCAACAGGAACCCTGACCGGTTCGACCCCTTTAGGCTGGTCTCCTCTAGCAAGTTCTGCCGTCTGCCATTTAGTCTTACTCCCTGTAGACTGAATTTCATTACCACTTTTTTAGGTCGTATCAATCTCTTGAAACTGGCTAAGCTGGCTAGCAGCAATAACTTCTACCATAAAGAGTTTCAAACTTGTTTTCCGTCACGTATCACTGCATCATTCTCTGCCTCTTATGCCAATTTATTTGGGATCGCCGCCGCGCCGCAACGCTTATGACAGCTGAACAAACCTAATAAGTTGTTCTAAGCAGAAACGAGAACCAGGAACCGTTCAAAGATCTACCTACTAACAGAAATTGAAAAAAACGTGACGATTAAAGAAATATCTTCACGTCATGTCACAGTTTCAACGTTATATCATAGATAATAGGAACATATTTTTTCCGTAACTCCTCACTTGTTCATATCTCCTCTCGTTGTGTCAATTTCATATTAAACCGATAATTACTATAATTACATACACACGGCGGTGATCGCTAGATAAGTGTGTCAAGATTTGTTACATAAACTAACCAATTTCTCGGTAGTAATGTTTTATTACCACGAAATATATTATGATGTTACGGTGCCAATAACATTTGAAGCTTAGTTATTTTGGAAGACATGTTTATGCAGCTTTAAGTACCTACAACGACTTTGACTAGTCTACACGAAAATTCGTTCTTGTCTATAAAACTAAAATTCGCGAAACTCCCTATATAGCTTTTTCAAATTGGTTACGATACGTTACACTAACCTATTCTCTCTCTACCTTGTTAATCACGTAATCTATATGTTCCTAGATAATATCGAAAAAACGGAAACATGCGGCTTTTATCCGGTTCGTAATGAAAATTGCATGAAGTGCACTGCTTCCGCAACGAGACGTGAATATGAACGCGCGAATAAAAACGACGCGTGTGTGCTGCGTGCAGTCATTACAGAAGGATGATTTTCCGCCATTTTCGTAGCGCGGACAACGACCCCGGGCGACTTTCGCCGCAACCTTGACTGAGCCGACGTCCGCTTGTATTGCAGCATTACCATTTCCTACTACACGTCTTGAGAAATTCACTTTCTATGCATTTAATCTGTATGACACGTGCGTGCATGCTTAAAAACATGGCCTACTACACTTTCATCAAACACGATACTACCTTCCTACACGCCCCTAAAGAATAGACAGGAAACATTCTGCCGAAACCACACTTCCCTCGGCAGTTCACCAATAACCTACTTGCCCCATGTGCCTAAGCATGAGGTATAATATTCTTATGCAATTAATTCAGAAATCCGGATAGAGCTGAAGATAAGATGTGGACGATCGACGAGTGCGCCAAATACTATCTGTGTTTGGACGGCGACGTGTTCGAGTTCCATTGCTCGCCTGGCTTGATGTTCGACGTCAACAGGCAACTGTGTGACATGCAACAGAATGTACACAACTGCGACCTCACTATAGGTAAGTGTCGAAGACGTTTTCATTCAATCTTTATGTGCTGCAGTCCCCAATGTGCGTCAATCACTTAGTGATGGGTCCAAAATAGTGAAAGATCTTTCCATACTTATTAAATGGATGCGCTAGTGACAGTTTCACAAAATAGGAGGTAGACATTAAACCGGAGGTCAAAGTTCAAACGAACCTGGCCCGACTATCAGTAAACATCGCCTCGCCGATTAATTAGTCTTATACAGTAATGAATTGCAAGGAGTTTCCAATACTACCGAATAGATTCTATCGATCGTTAACCTTTTGAACGCCAGAGCATAAAAGCACGCGCGTGCCCTACACGCCAAGCTACAATTTGATTTCTTCTTGTTATCATGAATTTCCCAATATCCATGGTGTCTTTTAATTTGTTTCAAGTCATTAAATACGTACGAGAGCTTCAGTTTTTAAAATATCTATATACACACTCACAAAATTATTGCCATTGCCACATATTTTTTCATGTCGTTGGCGTACAGGGCATGCGCTTGTTTATCACGTATATATGACAATGGCGTACAAAAGGTTAAATAAAACATTATTTATTTCAGAAACTCGGATCCCGAAACCTCTCCTAGATATGGCGGATTGTGCCAACGACACTCACATTGGCTGTTCTAACGGCAACTGTATTCCCGCCGAATATTTTTGTGACGGATCCATAGACTGCACGGACGCGTCTGACGAAGTAAATCAACTATTCTCCATTTAAAATTAAATAATAATCATTTCACAAGTTCTCACTTCAATATTACTTGCAAATCGTTAACACCGTAATCTGAATCGTTTTCTAATCGTCACTCTAATTTGTATACTTTCACATTGAAGTTAATGCCGTGTCATTCATCATAATTTGTAGTTCTATCTCAATGTTTTATTGCTGTTCAGGGCTGGTGCGATGTGAACTATGATCCGAATGCAGCGGAGACTTGTGACCCCAACCTATGCGTGCTACCGGATTGCTTTTGCTCGAAGGAAGGCTATATTATACCTGGAAAACTTGTCCCCAGTCAGGTAAATGTTTCTTTTGAAATGATTTAACTGTTTGTTTCGTGATATAGTGTTGTTGCCATTTGTGTCGTTGGCGTACAGGTCATGCGCTTGCTTGTCACGTATATGTGACAATGGCGTTCAAAAGGTTCAAAGAAGCTATTAAATCTATTGCCCACTTACTTATTTACAGACTCCACAAATGATCACCCTTACTTTCGATGGTTCAATAAACCATGAAAATTGGGATGCCTACACCAAGCACCTGTTTACTCCGGAACGGCAGAACCCTAACGGTTGCCCAATAAAAGCGACATTCTTCGTTTCCCATCCGTATACAAATTACAGACACGTACAGAAGCTGTGGAATGACGGGCATGAGATAGCAGTAAACTCAATCACGTAAGTCTTGTAACATGTGAATAGAAATCTTTAGAAAACTTGTGAAGTAACAGAATAATGACGAATGTTACAAATCTTGCAGTGGTCGAGGTCCGGAGGATTGGTGGTCGAAAAATGCCACTGTCGAAGACTGGTTCGACGAAATGGTTGGTGAAGCGAATATGATAAACAGATTCAGTAGAGTTCATATGGAGGACTTTAGGTATTTTTTTAAGAGTCTTATTTCTGCTTCATCTATCTTAATTTGGCAACAGAATCTATGCACTAGCATTTTATAAGTATTACTATTAGGTATAGGCACTTCTTTTTTCAGTTTACGTAATGAAGTTCCTCAAACAATACACATAAACTCTGGAAACAAGATTATATTGCAGACTAGTACTTCAGTTGAAGACATTCAAATACTACTTATGCAATTGCTTCGATTTACTTGCAGCATAAGTTGATCGATTGCTTGACGTTACAAATCACCCAACAAATCATTCAGCCCCTATTCATATTACTAGCTTCCGCCCACGGCTTCGCCCGCATCATATGTCGACAAATTATACACATAAACCTTCCTCTTTAATCACTCTCTCTATTAAAAAAAACCGCATCAAAATCCGTTGCGTAGTTTTAAAGATTTAAGCATACATAGGGATACAGGGACAGAGAAAGCGACTTTGTATTATACTATGTAGTGACGTAGTTTCACATTTATTTCGCAGAGGAATGCGAGTACCGTTCCTTTCAGTTGGCTGGAACCGACAGTTCCTGATGATGCAGGAATTCGGCTTTGTATATGATGCTACGATCGTGGCACCGCTGTCTGACCCTCCTTTCTGGCCGTATACACTGGATTATAAGATGCCGCATCAGTGTACTGGTAAGACGAATTCTATGTTGTACCCATAGAGGAAAGTAATATATCGGTTGTACCTAAGAGTAGTAATAATGTCGATTTTAATATATCCGATCGAAAATTTGCAGTAAATACTTGAGAAAACGAGTCGGAGAAAATTTTAGCTTGCATTAACTTTCAAATACGGTACCCAGGAAAGCACATTTTGTTAATGGAGGGTAGGTATCTACTTAATTGACAGGAATTTAAACGTAACGATTCCTTCTTCTTTCGAATTCTATAAAATGGTCGCCGTTTGCAAAGTTTCCCTGCTGTACCGATCTGTTAGGTTAGGTTAGGCCTAAATCGAATTCTTTTAAAACACACTATTAAACGCTATTGATTCATCTCAACGCCTTGTATCTAGAGCGTGTGAGTGGTTAAGTAAGATGTTACGATTGTCGATGACGACGCCGCACGCGCATCCGACTAGGAGGGATTGCGTTTTCCGTGCCTATTGTTTTGTTATATTACGCATAACTACCTGGAATGCGGAATTGCACAGCTTTTGAATCACGTTTCGTTTCGATCAAATTATTGTGATATTTACAAGTAGGAACCAACTTAACAAAATACTTGTTTGTTTAACGAACAAAGAATGTTCTTTACTATTAGATTCTAAGATACCTACGATTTGTTTTGAACTACATTGATCACGCAGTATTAGGTACAAAACTAACTAAATAAAAACTATGGACGTCAATGCCTTTCCACTTCATCTTCTTGCGGAAACAAGATTATATTTCATTGCAAGAACTAATCGATCTATACTAACTTTAAGACCTTTAAGTAAAGGTTAACCAGATTTGCGCAGTTTGCGCTAGCGCAGGTTGCAGTCGCACCCGGCACCTAGTACCTACCTATTTTAGAAACTCGACATAATCGACTTGGGTGGGGACTGTTCGTGCTATCATGCACCAACTAATGACCGCACCTTTCTTCATTTTAAACAAAGCGACAATAACAAAGATAATAGGCCAGGAAAATACTTGATCGAAAAATTATCTAATAAGTGAAAGATCTTTACGCAATTTTTCCTGTATGGGGTGAATATATTCGAAATAACGAAATAATTGAAGATTGAACAAATAATGGTGTTGCGCACGCGGCGCTTGCCATAAATTCCATAGAACATTGTAAAGTAGATTTTCTTCAGGCGTAAAATTTTGCGTCACAAAAATGTCTATAAACGCTATTGCACAGTAATCCTTTTGAGATACTGGTGTCGCCTAGTGTAAGTGAAAACGGGCATTAAAATTCTTTTTATTTTTAGGCAACAACCAATACTGCCCAACAAGAAGCTATGCAGGAATTTGGGAGATGGTGATCAATCCTCTTTCGAATGGCGACCACACATGTGCAACGCTGGAGTACTGCCCTTCATACCTCACTGGTGAAGATGTCTACAACATTCTGGTGAACAACTTCAAAAGGCATTACCAGAAGAACCGAGCTCCGTATGGCATTCACTTGAGCTCGACGTGGTTTAAGAATAACGAATATTTAATGGCTTTCAAGGTAACTGACAAAGGATTTTAATTCTTTTTTTTTTCAGTCATCCATAACCGAAAATTGGCACAGGCTAGACTGCTAGAGCCTCATATCTTGTGTGTGCCTTAAGTTAAGAATCTATGATACCATATAGATGGTATCATAGATTCAAGTCAAAGTTCGACTATATAATTTTCGTTTTTCACAGAAATTCATCAGTGAACTATTGAAAGTGCCAGACGTCTACTTTGTAACATACAAAGAGCTGATTGATTGGATGAAGAGACCTACCCCAGTTCTTCAGCTGAAGAAGTTCCAGCCTTGGCAATGCAAAGAGCGTCATTTTGAGGAAGCAGAAGTCGCGTGCGTCAAACCAAACACATGTAAACTGTCTTCAAAAGTGTTAGAACACGACAAGTACATGATCACATGTACTGATTGCCCCAAGAGTTATCCTTGGATAAGAAACGAATTTGGATTTGATTAATAGTTTGTTAGTATTATAATTTATTTGCAATTTACCAGTTACCAGCAATCTAGAATAATGTGAGAGGGGACCTGAGTTTTTAGTTTGTCTTGTTTTCTTTTTTTAAGTTTTTTTAATTGTAACAGTGATATTGATAGTGTTCTTCCAAGTGATGCTAGGTAGCTGCTCGAACACTAATTCTTTTCTGTAAATGTGTACCCATTGTAACAGTATTTTTATAATATTTTTGGACATATTTAAGTTTATATGTGCAATAATTTATTAAGTAGAATAATACTAATGAGCTTCTGTGTCTGATATTTGGAAATAAATAGAATTATATTGTTTTATATTATTTACTTAGATTAGAATATTACAGGTACCTTAAACATAAACAAACAATTAGTTTTATGTTATTATCCCTCCTGTGTAATGAAGGGGTTAGGAATGGCTTCCATTCCATCCATGGGGCATATAAGAACAACAGAGGTACCTCGGCAAACTACAAGTCCTAGAGCTCTTGTATCATCCAATAGTTTGTATGGGTCATCGGGATCTGTAAAGATAGAAAATAATAGTGTAAAAATGGAAAAAAAAGGAATTTGGTAATGATGAGAGGGCTACAGCAGATGGAGAACTATAGATTGATTTAGAGTTGACCCTCATCCACCAACGGACAGGAGAAATCAGGAGCCAGCAAGAAAAAAACTTAATGAAGAGTTAATAGATGATGGTACATGACACTGCCAGATTTTCTGTACTTGTAACATAAAAAAAATTAAACCAAAACCAAAGTAAGTGTAATGTGTACCATAGGAAAATAATATTACCCCTTAGAAACTCTGTAGTGTTGTCCAATACGAGGTTCAAAAGAGGATCGTATCCTTTCAGGATTCCCGCCGCTTCTCGCCCGCCAGCGAATTTCACACGAATGCTTTTCTCTAAATATTTACTGAGATCGAGGATTGACTCTTTCCTTCTCTTTTCTTTATTGTCTCCAGCACCCTGAGAAGACTGGAAGAATGAAATAACAAAATTAGTTGATCGTAATTCTGCAAGATTTAATCATTTAGATTTAAATGTGCAGGCAGCAGTAGACATCAAAGTTCTTACCTTTCCTTTATCACCACCACCTTCTTTTGACGCCATTATTAATAACTGCTAGATTTATGTAATTTTAAAGTGATTTTTTATTTTCGGCGTCCCAAAACAGTGCGACATCAAAACTTTGAGGTTAGTTGACATTCGTTCAGAAATTGATAACGTCACTTGCATACCTACTTATATGTCAAGTCACTCGTCCAAATACCTGTTCCAAGAACCTATTTTTTTAAATTCATATTCAGTTAGACTCGTGTACAGTGGAATGTATCGTATCGTCCTTTCTTTTGTACAACATACATCGCGGCGCATCGAATCGCGTATTTGTGTACGCAATCCATTGAACCTGTGTTGTATAAAAAATTATAGTAATCAGTACAATGTTTAAAGTGTGATCTTTATGCCATTCAAAGCACCTTCAATTTAGATTGTCACTATTCATAAAATCCCCACTTTCTTAGAAAATACTAGATGCACTTCATAGGTACTTTAGGTGTCACATTAAGTGCGACTTTGTTCAAAAAAATACCTACCCAGAAAAATACGTCGCATATGATTGCGCACCAGGTATTTTATTTAGGCACAGGAACTGATGCAGAAGCAGTTTTACTATAGCAACTAACTATAATGTCTATTGTCAAAGTCAATGTCAAACAATTGTCAAAAACGCCCCGTCTGGCGAAAAAGTCGCGACGTAAACAAATATTAAAAAAATAGAGAATTATAAATATTTCCTGTTAATAAACACAAAATAATTATTGAGTATTTTATTTTTTGGCGATGGATAGTGTATTTGAAGCGAAACCACTTAAATATCGCGATTGATAATCAAATGAGATATCAATGCGCTCTTCAGTGAGCTACATTCTGTCTCACGCGCCAGGAGAGTCGGTGATGTCGCACCCTGACTACTCACAGCATGCCCAGCACCATGCGTGCCTGCTGGTGCTCGTCAAAGGCATCGGCGGTATGCTGAAGAACTTTAACAAGCTGTGGGAGAGAATACAAAGGGTCAACAATATTAAAGTTACTGGTAAGCAGTTTCACTCATTTCCACACTAATAACAAGAGTTTAAATAAGTATAGTGATAATCTATCAGTAATTCTAGTAACAGAAAGTATAGTAAACTCATACAAAAAAGTCCAAAAATTCTAGTTCCAAGAGAAAAACTGTGTCAATCATTCCCTCGTCACATTCCTTTCGAAATATTGCAGACATGCAATTTAACAATTTGTCACACACCTTTTCTTACCATTTTTAGCCACAATTTTTTTTTGTATGACCATAATGTATAACTCTAAAGTATGCAACCTTTTTTCCATTTATAGATTCTACTGGCCAAGTAAGAGATATCTGGGTAAGATATGTCAGAGACTATCCAGTGGAGAACAATGACTGGGGAGACTTCCAAACACATAGGTAATGGTTTTAACTTTATTTATACATACAGTCAGTTAAGAATACTCAGATTTCCTATTACTGGCATTTAAGTCCTGCTTTTGATTAAACTTCATGAATTTGAGACAGTAGAAGAACAAAAGATTAGGGAAGGCACCCATAGAAAAGACCTAATCCAAATTATTTAACAGGTTGTCTTTAGATCTGAAAAGCTGTGTCTACACTATTTCTTTTAAAACAAAACAAAAACAGACATAAACTCTAACCAAAATTATATAACTTAAAGAGCACTATGATCTTATGAAAATCTGAAATAACTTCCAGTAAACACAGACTTATATATTTTCAATTCAATGCATTAATACTACTGGATTAGGAAAATAAAATTGGTGTTTATTTAGTTTTAATAAACATTACTTAATTAAGTGTTTAAACACTAGTTATGTACTAATTAATACAATAATAACATAACACCACACCGTAATTCCCCAAAGGGTTAGACAGAGGTGTTCCACTAATAGGTACACTATATACTGGTATTTTTAATAATAATAATAATAAAAACTTTTTTTCTAACTTGGTAGGCATACTTACTTGCTACGGCTGCAACTCTTATTTTGATCAATATATAACATTATAACCTAATACTGACCTGTAAATTACAAATAACCAAAATTTTAGTGGTAAAGCAGGCACTATATATTAGCCTTTGTTTGAGTTTCACCTTTTGTGGTGTAGTGTTTTTATTTACAGTGTTTAGTTTGTCTTCACATATAATGTTATAATTCATGCAATCAAAACATTGTAAAACATTTTAAAAAAGTAATAGTGGAGTTTCTTGCCCATTCTTCTCCACACGAAGCTACCTTTTGGAAGGAGCAACTAGAATCAATTCTATTTCTAGTTCATTTTGACGTTCAAAAGTGCCTTTCTTGTGCCTATTTGAAATAAATGATTTGACTTTGAGTTAATAATATCAATTCGAATATTTGGGTCTAAGACATCCCGTTCCCTTAAAATATTTTCAAAAATTATTTATACAAAGTAACGCGCCTGGCTGGGTTTGAACCCACGACCTTCAACTCGTAAATCGGGGCAGTTACCAATGAACCACCACTGCTCTCCATAATATAGATAGTTCATCATAATTATTATACATTGGTTCATACAGTATTATGATGAGTAACTATATGTAGAGTCTATTTTTGTTTGTGCAAAATTACGCGAATCGTTTTAACTACTAAAGGCGGAAGGAAACCGGCCTTCCAAAGCCAATTTGTAAACTAATTTTTTTGTTTGTTTCATTTTAATTAACAGCATTTAAACGTTAATTATAAAGCAAGTATAAACTGTTGTAATTGTGTTTTTATGTTTGAAAAACTCAACAGTCATATACAGTTGATTTTACGATCAATAATAATATGCCAACCGTTAGTCTAGTGGTCGCAAAATAAACTGCTGAACGTGGGTTCAACCCTGATATTAAACCTACGCTCAGCAATCTCTTGTAAAGCAAGTATTTTGTCATTAAATGGACAGTGCGCTACTCCTGAAAAAATCCAAAGGGGAAAGCCCATTAATCATTATATCGTTTCCTGACCTCAGGGTCATATTTTTAGCGGAATCGTCCAAAAGGTTTACCGCTGCCCCGGAACATGAAGGAACATAGATGGGTTTTAATCAGTAAGAGTCTGGCACTACCTTCCGCTACGCGGGTCATTTGATGATTTCCCACCCTTAAAAAATTAATGGTCACATTTCTTTTTTATTCTTTTGGATTTTTTTTGGAGTAGCGCACATTCCAATTAATGACAAAATATACTATCCTATTAATTAGGTCACCTCTCCCTTTCCGGGAATAAAGGCGCCACGTTTTAACGGCTTGGTAATTTTAAATTCACAGGCGATTACTAGGCCTCATAACATTGAGTAAATTCACGAATCAAGTGGAGCTGAACGAGGTGTGTCGGGTCCACGAATCTCTGAAAGTGAAATACTCAAACACTCTTTATGACTCTCGTGCCTTCATGTTTGGACCGGTCAGTAATATGAAGAAACCGGAACAGGAACCAGAGACTTACAGCTACTTCGAGGAGGAAAGGCCTTTGAGGGAAGGGATGAATGATATGTGAGTAACCGATTTTTGAGGCTTTCTTTTGTGTATAGACACCACATTAAACAATACAATACCAGAACTTTATCACTCGGATTTTAAGCGAGATTGCAGAAGTTTTTGTAATATAATTCATTCAGTAAGAACTAAAAATTTTTTTTTCAGGTGTTTTAAAATCAAATACAAAACTACGTCAATATTTCCCGGCCATCCACTTTTATTGCAGTTAAACATGGCTGGCGAAATATATAATCACCCCAAAATTGTACTTACCCTATTTTACAGCACAAGTAAACTATACAGGTGGATTTTTTAACCTCATCTGAAGGGAAAGTACTCTAAATACTGGAGATAGCAAATTTATCTCAAAGGAAACATTCCTTTATTTTTAAAAAGGAACAAATCCGCATTAAAAGGTGTTCGAAATTCGCTTGCTACACGCGGGAATTGAACCAGCTGAAATGTGGATATTAATATCCTGTACTTTTATGGCATCAATTGATAGGGTCTATAATAAGGATTAAATCTCTCTAACAACATCTACAAATCCTCCTTCAACTAAGATACCTGTTTTCATTGCAGAGCACCAAGCGAACAAGCAGACAGTCTATCCTCCTTAGACAGCTTCCCGCAATCCACATCCTCGAACTCTTCATACCCACTTCAAGAAGAAAACTTCACCACACCTTCGAATTTCAAAACTCATGCCATGTTTTATGGAGAGAATGACCCAGTGCCTGACTTAGAACAGAATGTGGCGGATCTTATTAACTCGCTGTTTTGGGTTGTAGAGTCAAAGCGCCTGGAGAGATCCAAGGAGAAATTAGAAAAGGTTTCATTGCTGTTGGCGCCCTTTGAAAAGAAGGATTTTGTTGGTAAGCAAAATATCGGTAAAATAAAAAAAAAATCAATTTACGTAATAAAGGTTTTACACGTGAATCATCAACTCTCAAAAAATGCTGGTGTCGAAATATCTATTTTTTTTTTTACGTTCTTCAATCTTTATGCAAACACGACGTTAACGTCGCGTCGCGTCTAAGTAAAGCTAATACATAAATACATTTACACATGTTTGACGCGACGTCAACGCGTAGACATACGCTCAGTACGAAAAAATCCTGTCATTCACAACAATTCAAATCTAATTTTATTAAATAATTTTGTTTCTTCTTTTTATTTTCTAAAGGCCTCGACATGGAATCCCGCAACAACAAGAAGCGTTGCATGGGCCGCGTGACAAAGAACTTAGCCGACCTGACGCTGCAAGCCGGCTTGGTCGCTGACAGTCTAAGCCTGTATAACTCTTCATCTGAACTATTGAAGACTGACTGGTTGTGGTTGGCCGCAGCTAAAGAAGGTAAGATAAGTTTTAAAATATTTTTGAGGGATCTATAAATAATATAGAAAATATAGTTCAGTAGTTACTTTATTCGAGATAATAGGATCAATGGCTAAAATAGATATGCAACACCCCGATATAGCCCTTCGCCGCTCACATAAACCCAAATAAGGTCAAAGGTCGGCCGTAAATAAAATTTTCTAAAATCAATTTCCTTGCAGGACTCTGCACCGCATCAGCAATACTCCTTTACCCAAACCTGCGCAACCCCACTCCCCTGCACAGGAACGCGAGCCTCCAAGAGAACTCGCCAAACAAAGCGAAGCAGCTTTCCTTATTCCAACCAAACTCAGACTCCCTCAGAAGGTTGAAGCTCACTTCATCTCCTCTACGAACGTCAAAAACTTCTAGTCCTGTCAACCCCCCCAGTGAACTAACACCAACCTCTTCCGACAGCGTCGAAACGTCTTCCAGACAATCAGAAACAGATAACGCCGATTCCGAATCTCTTGCTTCTTCAAGCGATATTGAGTACCAAAGCCACAAGTCATTCTTAGCGCCCGATCTCCCATCCATACCTCGCCAACCGCCTTCCCAGATTACTAATCAGTATTTATTGAATGGCGAAGAAATCGCTGAAAGATACCGTGAAGCTATCATGGATTATAGTAAATATAAGAACGCTGGTGTGATTGAGACTGAAGCCTGCTTCAAAGCAGCCAGGATCGCCGTGGAACAGACCAACAGTCTGCATGCTTCTAGTTTTCTGCAAAATGTCATATTCATTAACCTGACGTTGAGTGAACAAGAGAAGATTCAACGATTTGAAACGCTGGCTGAACTTTATAAGGAAATTGGTAAGTCTGCGAAAACATTATCCTGTTTCAGTTTAACAAACATGACTGGTGTAAAAACGAAACCGAGAGTCACGTTATCGACATTATCATCATTTTGTACTGGACTATGACTTTTGGTTACAGATTACAGAGATATTGAAGGTCAAAAATTTTAACTTTTCTTCTCACGAAATTAAGTTTAAAGTGCTATATCTTGACCCCTTTACTGTTGCATGCACCCATGAGCACAATGTCTTGTTTGTGTTTTATTAATGCTTACTCGATCGCTCGTTGTTTATAATAAAAAAATATGTAAATTGTCTCCCAGCACAGTACAAAATTGAACCATCACATAGCAGTCACGTAACTGCTATGTGATGGGTCAGTTTACATCCTTTAAAGGCCAGGCAACTTTTCCAAAAAATATGTCAGAAGCCTTTTGACCGACTAGATTCTATTCCTTCCGCTTTTATAAACGAATGATTCAATTGAAATCAAATGATTGTATAAATATTGATTACACTGTTAACAATTCCCAAGGCTTCCACCGCAAGGCCGGCTTCTGCCAGCGACTAGCAGCCACTCGGCAAGTGAGCCCCAATAATCCTAGTCCAGACTGGCAAAAGTGCTATTACTTGATGCTGCACAGCTTCCCAGGATACAAGCTGAGTCTGGACCCTAACTACGTCATTCAACATCAAGTTGGTAAGTAATTTCATAATCACAGCCAATATTAATAATATACTGTATAACGGACACAACATGCACGCGGCATAATGTGGGGCAGCAATGGATATTAAATACTGTATTTGAAGAACTAAACATGAAAATATACACAGATGAAACATTTTACAGACATGTATGTATACTGGCAACAATGCCTTTGTCAAAATGTAACGTCAATGTCAAATAAAATGTACGTCAAACGTAGACGTCAAAGTCGACTAACCGTAGACGTCAAAGTCGACTGACTGCGTAGAACGAAATCATTGTTTGTTGTAAATTGTTGTTGTTTCCGCGAAATACCGGTGATTTCTTTTAGATTAAGATTTTGAGCTCCATAAATTGTAAATCACGTAGCGTGTCTAAAATGTCCACAGAATCTGACTATTTTTTATACACAAACGCACATTACTTGGATATGTGTATGTGTGTATTTAAGAGCAAAGAGGTGATTCCTGCAGGCCGAATAATGTACCAACAAAGATTTCCTAACCGACCTGTACCTCCATTAAAAGTTTTTGAAACAATATTACATCGATTAAAGACCAGGGGTACCTTTCACCCGCCACTCTCGGAACCTACGCGTTTACGGTCTGGTCGAGTTCGCAAGCAAGTGGGGAGCGACGACGACGAAACGAACGATGAAAATAATCCTAATACCGGTTTAATTACTGAAAACAGTAGACATACCAATAATACCATAAGACCAAGAACAAGTTTGTCACAGAACACAACCCGGAGACCTCGTACACGCGCCATTCCGAAATTTCCGAAACCATTCCTTATGACTCGTTCACTGCAACTTATTCCATCTCATTATGGCCCAAGAGTAAAATTTTGCCAGTGGTACTTAGAACGAGTGAGAGAAAACCCTAAGTTTGCTCAAAGAATTTTATGGTCAGATGAGGCTACATTCACAAAAGATAGCATAGTAAATGAGCAATACTGGTCCTATGTAAAACCTAAAGCTGGTAAACAGTCAAATTGGTGCATAAATGTCTGGGCTGGCATAATTGGTACTAAGCTGATTGGGCCAATTTTTTTGCCCAAGGATCAGAGAATTAATTATTTTGACATGATACTAGCAGCTCTAGAAGACACTCTTGAAGAGCTGCCCCTGACTGAATATAGAGAGATAGTCTTCCAAAACAGCAGTATTCCAGAAAATTTTCCTAGTAACTGGAAAAAATGTTTGGATGACCGTTTCCCTGTTTGGATTGGTGATGGTGGTCCTGTAGCTTGGCCTTTCTGCTCACTTGACCTGACTCCAGTGCACTATTTTCTATGGGGTCACCTTAAAACTTTTCTTTTTAAGAAGACCTGCAAAAGTGAACAACAGATGCGCAAGAAGATAACTTCTGCATTTGAGTCTGTCAGGCGCTCTCCATATCTGTTAAGGAATGCAATCAAATCTGTACAGCGACGTGCCACTTTGTGCATAGAGGAAAAAGGAGGGAATTTTTATTTTTTTCTGTGAAAGCATTACATTATCTTCGTTTTATGATAAGTGTCCATTGGAAAAGAACAGAAGATGATTTCAGAAACTGTGAGTTCCTGATTGGTTCCCAATAATTGAAGCTGTCAGTATATTTAAAGGTACCAGTTGGAAAAAGAGGATACATGGCATAGGGAACACTATTACGGGGACTGTTATGTTACAATTGAAATCTCCGTGCACCACTAATGATTCATTTTGTGTATGCCACCACAAAAACTTAATTCGAATTCTTCTTCTTCGTGTGTTAGTAACTAACCTGGTCTCAGAGTTTTTATGCTGCTATGGGCCTCTGACTTAGCTTATTCCAATTGATATCTCAGTACATATTTGTATTGTTATTCCGTAAGCCCGTAGGCTTTTTGGAAACTGAAACTTTATGAGGTTAAAGATAGAGAAACCCTGTAAAACAAAAAGAACATTAATAAAATTAAAATAAATATATTTGTTATTTTACTCATCTATAATTATTATCCTATTTCAAATGGTGCAATACAATAACTTTAACACACTTCAATCAGTCCAGTAAATGTGTATATAAATTATAATGAACTACTAATACTATGCACTTATTATTATTACTGATTGGTTATTATGCTTTTTTTTTGTTTAAAAATTATATTTAAAAAATAGTAGCCCACCGGTATCACAAACAGTTTCTAAGTCAGGGTCAGGGCTCCTTAAGCGGAATTGTCTGAAAGGGTTACCGGTATCGCTATCCCAGAACATAAAGGAGTATGGTGGTATACGATGGGTTTTAGTTTGACACTACCTTCCGTTCCACCCAGAGCGGGAGGAGTCATTTGATGATTAAAAAATAAATAAAAGGGCCCCTAGGCAGTGAGACCTCCTGACAATGCGAACCGTGGCCAGAAGTACCGCTTGGCTGTCACGACTATCGGCAGAATGATCACTAAGTCCGCATCCCACATGTCGACAACCTCGCGAGCCAAGTCAAGATATTTGATTTGTTTATCTTTCCCGGCCTTCATGAAGGAGACTTAACACCCTCAGACGACATAACAATAAAACTTCTATTGTGTATTGTTCCGTGCCATATAACCCAATAATATTTCGGCTTCTAAAATATATTCCCTAAGACTGCGTATTTCCGGATGCTGTGGGTCTTAGCGTTTAAAAAACCTCGACATCCACTTTCGCGGGATATACAGTATCATTACCGAAGACCAGGTGATGCATTCGATATACAGTCGGGACTGACGGACTCCCCTCATCTAGGGCGTCGAGTTGAGTCTGAGTCCATTTGAGTATGCAGAAAGAGTCAGTGCCGGATTAACCATATAGCAACAGTAGCAATTGCTACGGACCCCGCGTAACCAAACCAATCTCTATCTAAACGTAATTTTTTTGAGTGACACATTGTAAGACGAGGTGTAATGAATTTACTTGATGTCACATTCATTAAATTTAGTTGCTAAGTACGCTGCAAACTTGTTGAAATGCATTTTTTGTTTCCGGTGCTACACATTGTCGGGGTTTTCTTACGGAAGCTTTTACTTAAAAACATAACATTTTGAAAAGGTTTTCTGAGACTAGGTGGTCCGCCAGAGCCGATGCTACGAAGGCACTTCTAAGTATATGGAGAACCGATACATAGAACAGAACCTATAGATAACAATTAAACGTATTATGAATTGATTTTCTTTTACCACTTTACAAGGGCCCCTGGATATAATTTGCTACAGGCCCCGCGCTGGCTTAATCTGGCACTGGAAATAGTACATCAAAACTGGCATGATGCAACTGTTGAAGGCGCGCAAATTATTATAATTACTTCAAAAAAACCCTCAGGCTGGCCGGCACTTCAAATCCAGTTGTTACAAGAGCTGGTGGTCGCCGCTCGTCGCATGGGTCATCCGGCGCTGGCGACTAGACACATGACGTTCTTACTGCAGACCATGTGGCCGCATCTGTCCAGACAAGAGCACAGGGAGCTAGCCATACAGCTGCAGGTAACGTCGAATTATTTCATCACCACTACTCTCAAAACAGTAAAGGAAAACCGCGTGACGAAACTTAAAATCCTAGAACCAAAATTTTAAGACATGGTGTCATCCACTAACCCGCATTGCGCCTGCCTGTGTGGTGGACTACGGCTTACTCTCTCTCAGTGAGAAGAGGCCGGTATCACAACAGTGGGAACGTTATAGGGATATAACTCACGGTTTTTCCCTACATAGATAAAATCTACAGCATGCCTCCTAGGACGATCCAAAGACAAGGATGATGAATTTTCCGATTGACATAGTTACTCTGAAGTCTGAACCCAATTATATTTTATCTACTCAGGCTCTATCAGCTCAATGTGAGGGCGGGCCCGTTCCATTAGTTCTGGAAACAGGCGAAGTAATACCTCCGGCGAACTTAACCCATGTGCCTCACTGCTCCTGGTTCAACGCGCGACCGTTACCGCCGGCGCGTGCACCGCATCTGAGACAGGCCAAACCTGCGCATGGCCCTTTCATTTTCACGCCTATACACTTTGGCAGTTTGGAAAGAAATGCCAGGAAAGATGAGGGGAAAATGGGTAAGACGCTTATTTTATCGCGTTTAATGTAATGAAGTCGACCATTGTAAGCGTTTCCGCAATTTTTTTGCGAATTTGTAGGCTGTCTGCTAACTTCTTCTTCTTCTGTTTAAGCCACCTTTACCACCTTAGTATACTACCGTGTATCTTAAGGTAGTTAAACTGTAATATCATTTGAGATTCTAATTAATAAATCGTATTGAATAAATATTCTAATAACTTAAAATTACCATTCCAGAATACCTATGGGTAGAAGACGATATCTGCGAAGTGCAGATGAAGCTAACAAATCCTTTACCATTCGAGCTTAAAGTTTCAAACATGAGGCTATTGACATCAGGCGTTGTATTTGAGTCTATCCCTGAGACTATAATCCTGCCCCCGGACTCCCCGACTACAGTCAACCTTCATGGAACGCCAAAAGAAGTCGGGGAGCTGCAAATACAGGGATACTCGACCCATACATTAGGTGTCAAGTCAAATTGTCGCTTGAAAAACATGCCTACGCCTCATAAATTCCCCGCTTCGTATACCATTGAAGTGATACCCAGTCTCCCTACTATTACTATTGAGACGATCGTAGCGCCCTCTGGTAACGCGAGTGTGGCGAGCATGGAAAACGTGGGCAGTACCACTAATATCTCTTTGTTTAATGGAGAAAGTACCGATTGTTCAATAAAGATTACAAATACCAGCAATGTGCCTATTGAATATCTTGAGTTGGCTATTCAGGTTAGTTTTGAACTTTCGTTAGGTAATTATTTTCTATGTATGTTTTTAAAGTATAATAAAGCCAGTATACCCAGAAGTGGTAGGCCAAAGTGTATATTAGACCCAAAAATCAGTTATCTTATGAATCCTATGAATTAAAATTCCGGTTCCCTCTCCGGACCAACAAACAAGGGAGCCAGAAACTTTAGCTAAGTTTTTTCTTAATGACTTTTTAGACTCATCTTTTATTTTCTTCCAGTCAAACATGGACAGTCAACTCCAATCAAAAGTCTTTCAATACTCCAATGAGGACATACAGTCCCTCCTACCGATTCCGCCGAACGAAACGGCCACAATAGCTATCAAACTATACGGAGAGGCAGATTTCCTCGACCTGGGTGGAGTAGGGGGGGAAAACCTGTTCCCTCTTAGTCTGAACTCCAACTATCCGTCGAGGGTCGGGTCCCCGGTACCGAATGCTCAGACTTCACTGCCGACTCAGAGTTCTAACCCGCAGACTTCTTTGAGTAGCGGACTTATTCCTAATAGGACTTCGGGCAGCTTTAGGTAACTATATGATATTTAATTACTAGTTTTTACTCGTGGGTTCGCCCGCATGGACATTGGATAAAAAGTATGTCCTAACATAGATCATGGTCTACAAATGTGCGCCAAAGTTAATCAAAACTGGTAGCAGATAGATAGCTGGTAACAGACAAATAGAGTTATTCTCCAATTTATAATATAAGTATTTTCTTATATACGATGAATCTGCATTCATAACCAAGTAATTTTCTATTTATATTAGATCAACAAACTCACACACAACCAGTTGGTCGGCGCCCATTTCGGTGATGTCTCCATCCAGAGGACGGCAAATAGAAACACAGGTAAAGACTTTATGCCATTAATGTTAAATAGCTTTTTATTAGCCAATTATTTCACACTTGAAGAAAAAAGTTTGTAACAAATTCACATACTTGCAAATAGCTGGCTGGTATGACAAACCAGAACAGAAACTCACGCATTGTTTCCCCGAAGGTTTAATTAAGCAGACGCATCCATGATAAATGATAATTAATGATAACTTGAATCATTTTGTAAGTTGGTTACACAGTTACACGTAAAATTTTATATGAAGGATCAACTAGGATGGAAAACATCGTGAGGATGACGGTTTTCATGTCCTAGAACCAAAAATTCGAAGACATGTGACATACGCCAACCCGCACTGGGCCCGCGTGGATTATGGCCTAACTCCTTCTCTTAGAGAGAACCTAGAACCAAAAATTCGAAGACATGTGACATACGCCAACCCGCACTGGGCCCGCGTGGATTATGGCCTAACTCCTTCTCTTAGAGAGAACCTAGAACCAAAAATTCGAAGACATGTGACATACGCCAACCCGCACTGGGCCCGCGTGGATTATGGCCTAACTCCTTCTCTTAGAGAGAAGGCCTGTGTCCCAGCAGTGGGAACATTATAGGCTGATTATGAGCGACTCGCCTCAGCTTCGCACGGGTGCAATGTACAGACGCCAGCACATCAAGCTATCCCTAACTGTCAAATTTTCTCAATTAAAACTGAACCTTACGTCTTTGCAATAAAGTTGAAATACTATCAAAGAAATTTGACAGATTGTGGTAACTTGATGTGCTGGCCTCTGTACATATTTTCGCGCGGCAAAAGTTAGTTAAACTGGAGTATGTATACATTCCTCTTGAATTCATTCATTTCTTCGTCATTCTGATGAAATCCGCATTAAAATCCGTTGCGTGGGTTAAAAGATTAACCGTACAGAGGGGCAGACGGCGGGAAGCCATTTTGTTGTATACCATGTAGAAAAGAGACGATTGTTGCTAACGTTAATTAAGTTAGAATAAATAATGTGTCGAGAAGTTTTGCATAAATGTATCTCTAATATAATTTTGTTGTATACCATGTAGAAAAGAGACGATTGTTGCTAACGTTAATTAAGTTAGAATAAATAATGTGTCGAGAAGTTTTGCATAAATGTATCTCTAATATAATTTTAAAGAAAAAGATAATTTTGTTCTGCCTTCTTCTTCTTCGTGTGTTTAGTGACTAACCTGGTGTCAGTTATACTGCCCATGGGCCTCTGACTTAGCTTCACATGCTGATGAGAAATAATATCTCACAGACATGTCGGTTTCCTCACGATGTTTTCGGCAATCGGTGAAGGATTTTGTTCTGTTTCAGCTAATGATCAGATATTCGGGTGGCGAAGGTAAAGACATGCACTGCCGTCAGTCTACGCTTCAGATCAATCTAGAACTACTGCCGAGCGTGTCTATAACACACTGGGACGTTTTACCGGCTGAAATGTAAGTATTATGTAGTTCGTCAATCGTAGGTCTTAACAAAATATTGGGATAATGAAAAGTGTGGAATTTGTTAAAGATTTTTGCTGCTGCTTTATAAAAGATCATCAAGCTTTTATGCTGAATAGTTGATTGTAACCATAGGAAAATGAAATAATACTTCGTATAGAAGCCAAAAGGCCGTATCATGCGCCCTGAAGCTGTTCAATTAAAGCAGGGGTTCCCAAACTTATTTTGTCTACCCACTTTGAGAATAAATTATTTTTTAGCGCCCCGATTTTTTCACCTATACTCTATTCGTTATAACATAAGACAAATAACGGTTATCACCCTTTCGTTATTTCTATATAGATTTATATTAAACTCCTTTATTTCACGTTACATACGAAGCAATGTTTTTACGAACCATTTACATTAAAAAAACAACAGCTGCACTTTAGCAGTTATGTCAACAATATTGCACAATAACTGTCGTTATTTAGACGTTATTTTTCTAATGTTATAATAAACGGAGTATAGGTACTTAAAAACCACTATCTAGATGAAATTACACAAAGGGGCGTTATCGCCCACTTTGGAAAACGCGGAATTAAAGCGTGATTTGAAACGCGTTCAAGCTAATAGAATATTCAAAATTCCGTTCGTAATTGAATATTAAAAATAAATAACTGAGTTTTTGTTAAGTTCAGACAATTGTTTTCCAGTGTGAGAATTTTTCTTCGACATAAAATAACGTCAGTTTTCGTATGACCGGAGCTACGTGTCATTACTAAATATGTCATGTTATTACATAACTACACAACAACATAACACGCATAAATTGTACAGAATACCTACTTGTGACTCGAAAACCGATTTTATTTGAATTAATTTGTTTGTCTGTTAGAAAAGGTATAAACCTTTTTAGTTTTGTCGTAGTCAACTTTTTAACATTTTTAATTTTTCTATATCCAGTCCATCCCAACTATACCTGGTCCTCGACGTGACAAACCTAACATCGGAAGAGATGGACTTCCACTACGCGCCGAGCAAGCACATCCTGATCGAGAGCAAGGAGTCGTGTCGCGTGCCCGTACCTTTAGACCGCTGCCCCTTCAACACTACACCTGGCAAGCCCCTTGATGAAGGTAAATATTAATGTAAGGACTGGCGCAGCCCTAGCGAAGCGTGGTTTTCACTGCCAAACAAATAATATCGACCTTGTTTTTGTGAAAATAAAGTTGTAAATAGATAAACTTTATATAGTTCGAGAGCGCATGAAAATGGATAGAGGAGCGCGTCTGACGTTATTTATTATTGGCTTTATTTTAAGACATACAATGATGGTATTTGCTTGGCAATAAAACCCGCACTGCGTGGCGCTTCACCAGGTGCACCAGACCTTAATCAATAATTTCAATAGACAATATCAACTAACAGCCAGTCTTCTCCACAGAGCTAGTAGAATCCAAGTCAACAAACACTGGCACATCGACCAACAGCCTAGAGCTGATGTGTTCGGAGCACATCACTAACAACATCTCTCTGCGCTGGCATCTAATGCAGTCGGACATTACGGGCCGCGCGTCTGTGAAGGGGATAACGTTGTCGCAAGCTATGATGGATATCGTGAGAATGTCACCTTTGAACTGGGGTAAGTAGCCCATTATTTATTCGTCTTTCTACCCAATAAAGGTACAAAGGTTGACTTGTACCTTATGCATGCAATTACTTTCGCTTACCTTATTTTTTTTGTTTATGGCATCTCGCAGTTCAACCATAGGGTTGTCTACTGCTTAACCGGAGTTGCCTGTGGATGCCACAAAACAATTGTAGCCTCCAGCCAGGGCTTGATAAAAACTTACAAACTAAGCGACTACACGCTAAAGGCACCCCCTGTGGGGTACGGACCTCGGCTTAGGGCGTCGCTGGGGGAAGACAGCAAGGGACTGGCTGGATAGGGTGTAATTCGCTTACCTACCAGTGGCCGTATAAATGATTGTGATAAAATCTTTGTTCCATTGCGAAAAAGAGACGGTGATATTTGCACTGTATAGCTGCATCTCTTTTTTGCGCTGGAACAATGATGGCTGAAATATGTCATAATACGTCCCTTGAGCGGGATTACTTCAACCGGGCGTTGTCACGCCGCAGACCTTAGACTAAAATATGCATTTTTTTGATATTTTCAGTATCGACCTTATTAACCTTTACTATTGTATATTTCTACCTACAGAAGTAAGCGTGAACAGCCAATGTATCAAGCCGCAAGAAGAATACAACTGTTCGGCCGGCGAGTGCCTTTCCCTCGGCGTGGCAGTCTGGAACCACCTTAGTAGACCGCTGCACAAACTGTGCTTATCTGTGCAGTTCTACCAGGACTACAACAATGGAGTGCTGAGCTACAAGCTTGATAATAGGGTCGCTACTGCTGGGAATAATAAGTGAGTGCACACACTATACTCACACTACTCAGGCGCGCACGCACGCTAAACTTCTAAACATTATTTTATTTGTTACTAGCTTCCGCCCGCGGCTTCGCCCGAATAATATGTAGACAAATTATACACATAAACCTTTCTCTTGAATCACTCTATCAATTAAAAAACCACATCAAAATCCGTTCCGTAGTTTTAAAGATTTAAGCATACCTAGGGATATAGGGACAGAGAAAGCGACTTAGTTTTATACTATGTAGTGATTATATTATTACACGGTAGGTATGTCCGTAAGTCCACATATTTACGCGTTTTATGCGTACGGGTGGGAACATCAATAATTCGTTCCACCTCAGCTCGTCAAGGTAGACCAGCAATGCCTCGGTGTTACTTACAATCTCACGGAGGGTACCTGGGTTACGGAAGTACTTTGCCCCGTATGAGGCGACCACCGTGTAGTTTAGAAGCACTTTTGTTTTTTTGAGGGCGGGAAGTCATTAAATGACTCTTCCCGCTCTGGGTGGTGCGGAAGGGAGTGTCAGACTCTTACTGAATAAAACCCATCCATGTTCCTTCCTTAGCCTTTTATGTTCCGGGATAGCGGTGACCCTTTCGGACAATCCCGCTTAGTTTAGAAGCACTTGCGCTGCAGTTTCGTCGTCCTCCATGCAGGCTCTGCAAAACTGACTGTCTGTGATTCCTAAGATAAAGAGGTGTTTACTAAATGACCCGTGGCGAGAAATAGCTGCAGTAACTGCACGCAGCTGTTGTGTAGTTACTCGGTAAACCTGTTTCGCGAGGCGACCATAAATTGTAGAGAGTTATTAATCTTGCTGTAGTACAATTTTGACCAGCCAATAAGTGATTATTATATTTTAATTAGATCTGATAAGCTTTTAAAAGTGAAAATGCTCACAACAGAAACACATAAAAATGACACTCATACAAATCTATACTTATATAAAAAAGAAAGTCGGGTTTATTCCCTCCATTATTACTCGAGATCTGCTGGACCAATTTTCATGGTTTTTGTTTCTTTGGATTTGTCTCCGCCCTGAATAGCAGAGTACATTTTTAATTTTTTTTTCGATCAGCTGCTGATTTTCCTCCTATAGGGGAGGTAGGTAGGTAGGTAGGGTAGAGTAGGTAGGTAGGTAGGTAGGGTAGGTAGGTAGGTAGGTAGGGTAGAGTAGGTAGGTAGGTAGGTAGGGTAGGTAGGTAGGTAGGTAGGGTAGGTAGGTAGGTAGGGTAGGTAGGGTGGGTAGGTAGGGTAGGTAGGCAGGTAGGTAGGTAGGGTAGGTATCACAGTTAAGACAGGACAACGTCTGTCGGGTCAGCTAGTTACAAATAAAGAAGAATATGTGTAAAAAAGTTTTACAAGCGACAATGGTATAAACAATTTTCGTTTTCTTGCTTTCAGAGTGGTACTCTCAACTCTACCAGAATCAGCAAAGGCTTACCACGAGTGTACCGTCGTTTTCTTGACCCCTGGCGAATACAAAATTGACATTCAGTGCTCAACCACTGAACCTGTACTGGACGAAGTTCCCCTCATCAAGGAAACTGAACATCCATCCATAATACAACCCTGTGCTGGAGAAGTCAGTCACATTTGGCGGTTTATACCGCCTGTAGCTATAAGCGTTACTGATTAAGTTTAAACTAATTATGATTGGATTCATCTATTTACACTTCTGCCTAGCTCTTCGAGGAATGCAGGCGAGATGAGATGTTATGGGATTGGACGTAGTCAAGTCTTGCAACCTAAGGTTAAATTGGTCTAATATCATCATTGACCTGTCTCAAACACCTGTAGCAGTCTTCTTCTGGCCTCTGTAAACCCCTTTTATAGTACGATCGACATATCTTGGCGGTGCTGAAATTAGCCGATTAGCTGCGCAATAGACAATTTCGTTCCTAAAAGATCCATTGCGCAGCCAAACAGCTAACTTCAGGACCGCCAAGGTACGTCGGCCTTAGTTTTGTGCCTGTAGCTTACAATCAAAATTGAAGCAACAAGTGTATTAAATCAATTTTGCGAAACTGCTGACGTATTCCTAGTGAATGTATATTTCTTCAGTATTATCTGCTCACAAAATAAAAAATTGCATTTACATCTTGGTTTGTAACATTTGCGCATAACTACGTCCAAATATACTTATCCAAATTTTTACTAACTTATTTATAAATAAATTGTTGTATTTAAAGTCTCAATTATTGTAAACAAAATAAAAATTTATATTATTTCAGGTGCGTAATTTCTTTATAATTATTACTATAATAGCTGTTGTCCGCGGCTTCGCACGCGTGGTCCCTCATTATTTTTCCAAGACAAAATAACCCAAGTTACTACTCATAAGATCAGCTATTCGTCAGTGAACGGCTCGTCAACATCAGTCCAGGCGTTTGGGAGATTAGTCGGAACAAACAGCCAAACAAAAATTGGTTTTTTATAAGCATATCCATTCCTACGCATTTAGTAAAAGATAGTATTTTCTTATTACAAAACAGACACTTAAAATTTAGTTTATTTGTATAGATAAGCAGTGATAGCGACACTGTATACCTGTGTAACTATGAAAGACTAGCTTTTACCCGCGGCTACGTCCTTGTAACCCATACACTGCCATGAACACAACTGTGTGTTTTCTGTACAGTGCACGCATACGTGCTCAATACATGCAATGCGTGTTCAAAATCAAAATCAAAAGTCATTTATTCAAATTAGGCTGAAGATCAGCACTTTTTGAAGGTCAAAGTTACATAAGACAGTCCCCCAAAAACGCCCACCCTTCACCACTTCCTAGTGCTTTAGCTGGGAAGAAGAAGTGGCGCAACAAACTCCCCAGCAGCACAGCTGTCTGATTAGTTGGAAGAACTTGACTCTACACACTTATCGTATGAGAAGTAATTAACATTACGAAACACATCACATTAAAATCAATAATTTGCCACATGTCAGCTAGCACACGTCAATATACCAATTAAAACATTAAAACTTACTGTACTCAAGCGTAAATAAAAAAATAAAAATAAAAAAAAATAGCCTCCAGGTAAAAGTGCGTGCCCGCTTGCATGTGTGCAATTCTGTACTATGTCCATACAGCCAGGCTCCATACAGCCAGTCTCGGGGCTGGCTGGGTCGCTCCAACACGTATGTATAAGTACATCCGTGGTGGGGAGACCCTGGCTGCCGGGCACTTCTTCTCCTGCAACCGAGCGGGTGGGCAGGTTGCGGATAGCCCAACTCCGGTCGTGGGGCTGATTGTGCAAGCAGCTGGTCCCGCACCCGGAGCATCTCGATTTTGAGATCCCGGACAAGAGAAGTACCTCAGGGCCATATCCCAGACTCTAAGGTAACCTAAGCACCTTCATCCCATGCTCCTTCCCTCAACTGAACCATCCTACCCACAATCCATACTTCCTATCAATCCACAAATCCGCATGCCACATCCCGGGCATACGGTGACCCCAAACAACCCAAACCCACACCCAAACACCATCCCTCCCACTCCTGCATCCTGTCGGTCCCAGAGGAAGGGCAACCTCGATTCCAAAAAAGCCCACCCCCTAATAAACAAAATGCAGAAGGACAAAAGTAAACCTACCCAGGTGGGTCCCGGCCAAGCCGGGGAATCCCACACCGCTCCGGCGGTCAGCCCCCATCGTATTCTGGGGGGGGCACCCAACTGCAATTTGGAGCCGCGCTCTTTAGCACGGCTGGCTGCTCCTTTAGCGCCCATTACGCAGGCAGCGACCAACGCGCCAAAAAACAACACTCAGGCAGCGACCAACGCGCCATTACCACCTACCTCGGCAGCGACCAACGCGCCACAAACCCGACCCTCGGCAGCGACCAACGCGCCAACTCCCTCATCCCTGGCAGCGACCAACGCGCCAAAACCCACGACGAGCTGTACTCCTCACGCTGGCCTCTGGCAACAGAGCATCGTGAGGAACAGCACAAGACACCCGGACAATAACCAAGACCAGCACAGACAGACGGGGACAAGGGAAGGACCCGGCTTCTCTGGCGGGAAACCAGGCGGCCGAAAGCGCAAGACCCGCGAAGGCTTCGGTCAGCGCGAAGCGCGATCGGCCGCCGCAGAGGAAGTACGCGACCAGCCGCAAGTACGCGAAGGGACAACCCAGCGCGAAAAGCGGCCGGACGCGGAAACACGGGACCAGCCGCCAGTCCGCGAAGGGGAAACCCAGCGCGAAAAGCGACTGGATCCCACCAAACGCGACCGAACGCAAATCCGCGAAGGGGAAACCCAGCGCGAAATGCGACCGGACGCGGAACCGAGCGGGCTCGGGCAAGTACGCGAAGGGGCAACCCAGCGCGAAAAGCCCCAGCAAGCACCAGAGCACACCGGAGCCGTTACTTGCCCCAACAACACGGACAATAAACCAGACAGACCAAGGAGGCCCAGGGGAAAGCGGGCTGGAGTCGTAGTCGCGAAGCCGTTGTCGGCCACTACCACCGTGGCTGGCACCTCTGACCCGCAACCTGGACCGAGTGGTACCGGACCGGCGAAGAGGTTGCGCCCCGATGATACGGCCTCACCGTCAACACTACAGGGGGACGCCAAGCGACTAAGAGTCCACTCCGCCCAAGGAGAGCAGAGAACCTACGCGCGAGCAACGAAGGACATTCCGGCGCGGCTGGCCGTAGCGATCTGTTTCCCTCCCCCCTCCAGAGACCTGACCAGAACGGAGGCAGAGCACATAAAAAACGAACTAGAGAACATGATGTTGGACACAGACCCGACTACACCACTTCCTGCTTTCCGCGGTTACCCGCGGGTGGCGGAAGGCACCGTGCAGCTGTGGTGCGAGGACGACACTGCCCTGACCTGGATCACTGAGAACGTGCCAAAACTAACGCTCCCCGACACCGACCTTACCCTGACAGTTGTAAAGCAGTCTGAAGTGCCCACCCGTGTCCGCGCCTCGCTTTTTGTCCCTAGGTACAAGGGCGACATAGCACGTCTGCAAAGCATTCTGATACGTCAGAATGCTTGGTATGACATCGCCGGGTGGTCACTGTACAGGGCGACTACCGTCGGTGGCGACAACTACGGGACGTACCTGACCGTAGGTGTGCCACCGGAGGAAGCCGAGAGACTCCTGGCCCGGGAGCGCCGGATATCGTACCTGCTCGGGTCGATATACGTGCGCTTCTGGCCCAGGCCCCTACCCTCAGACCCCCAACCCGACGACAAGAAACTTACTACTACCGACACTAAAGCAGACGACACGGACATGGTGAAGTTAGAGGAGGTCATGGCCCGTGCGGCCATGGCTGACGAAGAGGACGCCATCCCACCTGAGTCACCTGGCTGGAACGAACAGCTGCTAGCCTCGTCGCCAGGCGACCAACACGTAGACGATTACAGGGAGGAGAACGCGGAGAGATCTTCGGATGGATCCATCTCCGATTAACCCTTCCCCACCACCACCGTCGCCCATACACATCATCCAGACCAACCTCCAACATACTCCACAGGCAGATCAACGGAAACAGCGCTACACAGCGTGGTTTCCAAGATTGAATGCGCAGTGGACCATAAATGCTCGTCACTGGCTGCCTTCATCGACATAGAGGGCGCCTTTGACAAAACCACTTTTAAAAGCATCAACATGGCCCTCGACAACCACAAAATAGACCCAACCCTGAACGGCTGGATCACCAATATGCTCAAAATGAGAGCTGTACAACTTACAGTAAACGACACTACAAGGGCCATCGTAGCGAAAGGGGGCGTTCTTTCACCGCTACTATGGAACCTGGTCGTGGACAGCCTCATAAAAACACTCAACGAAAAAGGCTACTATACAGTAGGCTACGCCGACGACATAACCATTATCATAAATGGCACACATGAAAACACCCTATGCAACCTCATGCGCCAAGCCTTGAAAATAGTAGAGGACTGGTGCCACAGACACCAACTATCAGTTAACCCTACGAAGACCGAACTGATCCTTTTCACCAAAAAAAGGAAAATGGCCACACTACAACTTGCCCGATTCTTCGGAACAACCCTAAGCCTATCAACTGAGACCAAATATCTAGGAATCTTTCTGGATAGTCAGCTGAACTGGGCAAGGCACACTAAACATATGATCACAAAAGCCACCATATCATTGTGGCAATGCAAACAACTGCTGGGCAGGAACTGGGGTGTTAAACCCAAAATCACACATTGGCTATACGCCACGGTCATCCGACCAACCATCACATATGGCTCACTAGTATGGTGGCCCAGAACAAACCTAAGTACAACCCAAAAAGAACTTGAGAAACTGCAGCGACTTGCTTGTGTAGCTATTACTAGCTGCATGAGAACGACGCCTACAGCAGCCCTACAGGCGATGCTAGGACTGCCGCCTCTACACCTCATCGTGCGAGAGGAGGCAACCATGGCCGCCTTTCGGCTAAGTATAACAGGAACCCTAAGCAAAGATTCCAGAATAAAGCACACACGGGTAAGGGATGACGCAATCAGACATCAACCGATGCTAGCGTCACCCTGCGATAGAGCTCCAAAACAACACCAATTTCAAAAACACTATGACATATCACTTACTGAAGAACAGTGTGACTACTCTGGTCCGGAAGAACTAAGAGTATACACCGACGGGTCGAAGACCGACTCCGGAAGCGGAGTCGGGGTGTTCTCACGAGACCTTAATATACACATATCCAGCCCACTGGGCAAGCACAACACCGTCTTCCAGGCGGAGTGTGTGGGCATCATACAGGCAGCACACGCAATAGAAGCCAGGAAAGTCACGGGTGCGCAAATACGTATAGTTTCCGACAGCGCCTCGGTCCTGCAATCCCTAAAGAAACAACACCACACCTCAAAACTAACACTAGAATGCCACAACGCACTAGAACGTATATCAGTACTCTACCGCAACAAAGTGACACTACAATGGATAAAAGGACATAGCGGATCATTGGGTAACGACGCGGCTGACGAGCTAGCGAGGAGAGCCTCCAGTGCGCCAGCCTGCGGACCGGAACCCATGATACCAATTCCCTTTAACCAGCTACGCAGATGGCTACAAGAAATCACCCACACACAAGCGGAGAGTTGGTGGACCTCGGCACCGGGCTGCAGACAATCCAGGGAGGCCATGCCATCCCTGGATAAAAGGTTAACCAGACGGTTACTCCGCCTGAACAGAACCGGCCTGCGCCTGATGACGGGGACCATCACGGGACACTGCTCACTAAACAAACACTTCCACACAATAGACATAACAGACAGTCCTCTGTGCAGGGCCTGCATGGAGGCTGAGGAAACCGTCGCGCACGTACTCTTTGAGTGCACAGGCGTCACACAGATTAGGACACAAACTATTGGAACACCTAAATCTTTTACAGATATATTACACAGACCAGGAGACGTCATCAACTTCTGGAAGGAGGTGGGCTGGCTGGAATAACCGCCATAGGCCGCCATGGCCCACGCACAATGGTCCGCCAAGGACTGAGTGCGGAAACCAAAGCCCCAAGAAGAAGAAGAAGAAGAAGTCCATACAGCCGTAACTCGAAGTTACAAATGATAAACTAGGACCATCGAAGTAAAATCAATCAATTAATGGTTAATGAGTACCTACTAACTAAGATCAGGATAAATAAATATGATCAACTGTCGAGGTCTCTAGCTAACCACATTTTGCAATACAACTCAATAAAAAAAAAACATTGTAATGAGTATATTATGTCAACAATAAATAGATAGTAAAAATAAAAACAAAAAACAACCAAAACACAATAATTACGTTTGCTGCGATCGGAGGATCGAAAAAAACCGAAATGATTTTAATTAAATTTAATTACTGAATTAATATTACAAGATTAATCCTATGAATGATGATTCCAGGTCGAAGTAGGACAACAGAATAATCATTCTTACAATTTATTGATCAAACAACAGTTTGCGAAATCGATTGACGTCAAAGGTGCATCAGCGAAATTAGAAATAAATAAGTATCGGCGCGGATGCAACATCAGCGATCTTCATATAGTAGCGCTATGTAATTCCTCCCCCCTTAGAACGGCGACTATTTTAGCACGTTTAGTGAAAATGTTGCCGGAAGTTCGCCAGAACTTTCATTCTCTTCCCGGGTTGCGGCTGGTGGCTGCTGTTCCTTTTTCACAGTATTCGTACATCTGCGTAGGTAGCGCCGGGTCATTACGATGATAACGAGTACGCTTGCACTCAGTAGTATTCCATAGAATGGGATTGTAGTGTGGTAAAGGGCGTCGGTATGCACGTTCTCAAGTTGAACAGGATTCTGGATCATAAGCTGGTCCTGGATGCTGTGTAGTCCTTGGAGATCAATAGAGTTCAGATTGACGTGGGTAGCTGTGGTGGCTTGTTTCTCAGCGTCATAGGGTATCTTCATTAACTTCAAGGGTTGGCCGTTGATTTCATCGTAAACGTTTGCAATGGTGAACTCTTCGGATTTCAGATAACATCCAGTGGGAATTGTAGCAAGATAACTACCCTGGAGCGATGTGTAGTCTTTCCGGTTACAGGTTAGTTGTACCTTCGTTTCTTTGGGAAAGGATAGGACGTAATGTTGGTCGTCGAGCTTTTCCATGGCTTCTCTCATCAAGGTGATTGTGGTAAACCTGCAGGAGTCTTGTAGAACTTGGTTGGTGATTAACTCTTGGACGCAGTCAGCTTTGGTGCGAGTCTGGTGCGTAATATCTTTCTCACAGAGGTACCAGTCTTTCAACTTCGGGCATTCAGCCTCTATGTACACATGTAACATCTCGTTAGTTGCAAGGAAAGGAAAGGGTGGAATAAGAGCTTGTGCATGTTTATTAGGTACCACAGAGAGTCTATAAAAATCGTAACTATTTTTAGAAAAGATTGGAAATTTGAATACGAATACTATCTGGTTATCTACATAATACGATCCCGGTTTTATAATATCGTAATAATCTCTAAGTTCTAGATCTAAAATTTGGTCGTCGGCGTAAATAGTCTTAAGTTTTCTTACCATTGACTCTAGCATTTCTATGTCTATCATAGAATGGTGTGTACTACTCGCACGAACAAAAGCTAAACTATTTTCTATCCTAATCAATTCCTGAGTTAAATCCTCTACGTTATCGCTTATGATTTCTAGTAATTGGGCGAAATGAGCATATTTTATTAAACTATTTTCACTTAGTGCGTTGCTTTGTAATATAGTCTCTAGAGTAATGTTAATTTTATTCTGGTTTTGTACTATCTGTGTAATTACGCTATTATATTTAGACATCCACTCTTTACTTATACTAATATGATCATTGAATTCGGTCACTAATTTGTTTTGATTACGTTCTAAGATTTTAATTACCTGGTTATATTTTAGTGCATCTTCTTGGTCTAGGTTCCCGGTTAGGCTTTTTATTATTGAACCTAGTCCGTCTACAAGACCTCTTTTGGCTCTATTGGGTTCTAAAGATCGTAATTGTTTTAGAACATTGCCAAGTTTGCTAGCAAGATTTTCCAATTGAATTTCGTATAGTGCGTAGGTGTCATTAGTCATTTGATTTTGACAGTTCGTTAGTTGGGCCTGTAGGGAGTGAACATTGCTTTCGATATTACTTAGTTGTACGTACTGAATGAAGGTATGATGATGAGTCGTAATTTTCATTTGTCCGAGTTTAAAGGGTAGAAGTCCTGGTCCGTCGTCGAGGCTTTCAAGTCTTATCTCCTGAGATCGCGTCATTGGGAGCATTGTTAACAGTAGGATCCTGTAACAATTTTGCTGATTTAGGTATACGCTTAAGTCTAGACTTCGCTATAGGGCCACGTTTTTTTGAGGTGTAAATGTGGATCGGCAGGTCTGCTAAAACTGTGTCCTGTGTATATCGCGGGGCAGTCTTTTGTCGACTTGCAAGAGGGTTTGTTATAAATACTTGCTGTTGGGGGGCGTATTCTATCTCGGGTTCACGGGTTTCATTTCTCTTCTCAATTATCGCGGTACGATTAGCAAGTGATGCCGAGTTAAGGATGTCATAAACATGTTTCATTTTATCTCTATGGACTTGCGTATACTGTTGTAATAAATGCTGTGTAAGGTCAATGTCTTTACAGTCTCGGTGGTCAAAATGACCAGTCAGTAAGTCAAAGGGTCGACATCTTGTGAAACTATGTATAGAGCTATTATAAGCTATTAGAGCATAGGGCATAAGATTAATTATTGGTTCGTCTTTATGCTGTAACTTGAGGAGTCGGATATGTTCTAGAAGGGTTGAGTGTAGTCGTTCGATATTTCCGTTGTCGTTGGGTGAGTGAGCTAATATTCTATGATGGTTGATTTTATGAAGCCTCGTAAATTCCATGAACAGTTGGTTTGTAAACTCAGTCCCATTGTCTGTGATAATAGTTATAGGGACGCCATGGTGGGTACAGTACTGCAAAAGGGCTTGTAAAATGCTAATAGCTGTTCCGTCGCGTAAGTGATAAGCTTGACCGTACTTTGTAAATACGTCGATAAATGTTACGTATTTTTCACCCTGCACGGTGAATAGATCCATGTGGATCGTCTCAAACGGCTTGGTAGCTGGTGGTACAATGTTAAACTGGGGTCTTATCGGGTTTCTATCGTACTTGGCCTGACCGCAAATCGTACACTCATTTATAAATTTAGTTATCTGGTCCTTCATCTTTGGCCAGTAGTATTTACGAGATAAGGCTAAATGACACTCGGTAATCCCTCGGTGGTTAGTTTTACCGTCATGATAGTGTCGTATTATCTCCTGTTGTCGGAGATAATCTTTGACATTCTCTAATTCAGACTTAGTTAAGATGAGATTTAAGGATGAACTTTTGAATTTGTCCTGTATAATCGGTATAATTGAATACATGGCTAGAGGTGGATTAACTATAATAGCTGTCTTAACCTTCGGGTTAACGTACTCTTTTACGGCACAGATCACATCTTCCTCTAAGTTGGATTCAGATAGCTGGATACTTATACGTGTGTGGGTGTCAAATGGCTTAGTAACTACAGGTCGTTTTTTAACGTCATTTACAATAGTGAAACATATCTGTCTGTTAAACTTATTTAGTGGCTCGTCAGTTATAGGAATTTCTAGGATAGGGTTCTCAATGCTTGTATGTGCGGTTTCGGTTGAGGAGTTTGGTTTACCAAGGATGGTTTCCGATGGATTACCCATTAAGGAATTGAGTTCATCGATTTCCTCTATTAAGGACTTGGTTTCTTTAGTGTGAATTTCGATGCGAGAAAGGGCGTCAGCATTTGTGTTGGTTTTCCCTTTTTTATAAATGACTGAAAAGTCGTATTCGCTAAGTCTAAGTCTCCACCTTGTCAGTCGGGAATTTGGTTCTTTCATGCTCATCATCCATTGTAATGGTTTATGGTCAGTGAAAATTTTAAATTTACGACCAAATAGGTAGGGTCTGAAATATTTCGTAGCCCAAACTATAGCAAGTAATTCGTTCTCTATGGTACTGTAGTTCATCTCGCTTTCATTTAAGGTTCGGGATGCATAGCAAATGGGTTTGTCTGAGTTTATAGGTCCTTGGGATAAAACAGCGCCGATGGCTACATTCGAAGCGTCTGTCGTCAAGTTAAATTCTTTATTAAAGTCTGGATACTGTAGGATGGGGTCATTAGTCAGGAGGGTCTTGCATTTTTCGAAACAATTCACGTATTCGGAGTCAAGGGTGATTTTTCGTCCTTTTTTCAAGCATTGAGTAAGTGGTTTTGTAGTTCGGGCAAAGTCAGGGATGAATTTTCGATAATAACCGAGGAGGCCCAGAAATTGTTTGATTTCTTTCGATGTTTTTGGAATGGGATACTTCTTAATTGCAGATATTTTATCGGGATTTGGCTTGATGCCATCTTTACTGATGATGTGACCCAGATAAGCTGTTTCAAGTTTAAGGAATTCTGATTTGTCCATCTGGATTTTAAAGTTGGACTCTCGAAGTCTCTGGAATACTTTTTCGAGATTAATTATATGTTCCTGAAGGGATGTACTAAACACGATTATGTCATCCAAATAAACGAGACATATCTCGTTTTGGAGTCCTTTAAGGACATTGTCCATCACACGTTGAAATGTGGACGGCGAATTTTTTAATCCCATCGGCATTCTGAGAAATTCAAAATGACCATGTTCTACATTGAATGCGGTCTTTTCTACGTCCTGGGGGTGCATCTCTACCTGGTAAAATCCACTTGCTAAATCTAAAGTTGTGAAATAGTGACATTTGCCTAATTTGTCGAGAACGTCATTGATGTTAGGTATAGGGTACTTATCGTCTAGTGTCTTTTCATTTAACTTGCGAAAGTCAACTACGAGACGCCATTTTTGTTTTCCTGAGGCATCTATCTTCTTTGGAACTACCCAAATAGGCGAGCTCCATGCAGATTCTGATGGTCGTATGATACCTTGGTCAAGCATTTTAGTTATTTGGTCCCTAACTTCTTGGCGGTGTACGAATGGGTACCGGTAGCTTTTTGCGTGCACCGGAACATCGTCGGTAGTTCTTATTCGATGCTTTATTTTGTTTGTAAAAGTTAGTCCCTCTCCTTCAATATAAAAAACATCCGAGTAACGAGAACAAAGAGCTATGAGGTTAGCTCTTTCCTCCGGGTTTAGATGATCAGTTCTTAAACGTGATACTACTTCCTGAGCGCGTGTCGATGTTTGTTGAGTACTACTGCACTCAATATTAAATAATTCCGCGTGGGCTGGGCGATCGAGTGAAAATATTACGTCATTTGGTGTCGGATTTTCGATTTCCAAGTAACCACGATTATTACTTACGGTAGTGATACATTCATGAATTATACAATTGCAAAGAAATTGTTCCCGAATAAAAGCGTCGCCTTCTGGAACATCGATAGGGGCTCGAATAACCTTAGTACTCCCAGCTGGTATAATATCTTCGTATAAATTTACGTTACACGAGTTATACATTACAATAGGGTTTGTCGCGGATCGAGTTACTAACATATTTTCTTTCAAATCTATGCGAGCTTCCCAATCATTCAATAGATCCAAACCGATGAGGCCATCGAAATAATCGTGAAACCGATAGATGAACAACTTCATGCTATTGGCGTCATTAAACTCCGCAAAGCATGGCAAGGTTATAGAGTAGTCGTTCCTGCTTGTTGCGTGTATGTTGGTTACCTCGAACGGGTCGAAATTTAAGGGGTATTCGGCGAAGTATTTTTCAACAGCTTCGGGGCCAATGAACGATTGATTGGCACCTGTGTCTATTAAGAGTTTTAAAGGAGGGTCTCTAATTTGTATATAGGGAAGTTGCCTCTGTGTCTGAAGATTTAATTCTATTTTGGTTTTTGTGACGTCGAAGTCTCCTGAAAATCCTGTTGAGCATGGTTAGTTACATTCGCTTGCAATTCATCAAATACTTGGTCGTCCGTTGACACGTTATAATAAGCCGAGTCAGCGGCGGGACTCGGGGCAAAGACGCTGTCATTGCAGTCAGTATAGTAATTGTACTCCGGTTCGTAGTAATAGTTGTAATATGAATCGTCATACGTCATGCACTCATTCATGTTCATTTCTCGGGCTTTAAAGTAATTAGAGGGTGGTGGATTGCCAAACTTATTCCAATCATGGGCTGCTGGCTTATTTACTGGAGGTAGAGGTTTAGGAGTAAAACGTTGAATACCACTCATTGGCTGAGGGCCCTGGGGTGCATTATTCGGGGGTGGTAATCTAAATACGTTACTACGGGGGTTGTAGTTAGGAGGTGTCGCACTGAACATTCGTTGTGTGTTCGTTGGCATACGATGTTGGTGTTGTGCTGGTGCAGGGAATTTAAAAGGTTGCGGTGCGGGTCCCGCTGGGCGCTGACCCATGGGTAATGGCCAATTAGGTACTGGTGTTGGGAAGTTATGAGGTCGAGGGGTAAATGCTACAGGTGTTATAGTGGGATGAGTGACTCTAGAAGGAGTTTGGGCTTTAGGGGTCTCACGTTGTTGCAAGTACATTACGTTGAGTTCTTCTTGAACGAACTCAAGAGCCTTTTCTATTGTTGGTGGGCGCATGCAACGTATGCGGGATCCTAAGGGTTCTTTTAACCCTCGAACATATGCCTGCATGGTAACCTTTTTATACAAGTCGCGTTTTGCTTCTACAGTCGTCAGTACAGTCTCATGTAAAGTCACATATGTCATGATCGTACTAAACAAAGTTTGGCAATGATCATAGAACTCTTGTGGCGTTTTATTACCCTGAGTAGCTAAAGAGAGGTCGTTGTACAATGCGGTCTCATCACGCTGATCTGAGAAGTTATTAATCAAGGCAGCTCGAATGCCTAGCCAGCTCTCTGGTATTCCATTGGCGTTAATAGTACATGCCGCGGTCCCAGTTATTTTATTAAGTATACCGTTTAGTAAGCACAAGTTGGAAAATTCACTGCCAGGTGTATTACTTAAGTACTGCGCAGCTAGAGAATCACAAATTCTAATGAAACGGGTAAGGATGTTTGGGTTGCCATCAAACTCCGGAACAAGACGAAGAGCCTTGAAGATAGTATCTGGATTATTCTGAGCTTGTGTCATATTGTCTAATTCTAAATTATCCAAAGTTATATCTCTACTTATATCTACTGTACGTTGGCGAGCCTGTCGTGATTCAGGCTCCCGCGCACTGGAGGCCCTTGGATGGTAAATCTTGAGGTTTAAGATTCAAAGGGTGCAACACGAGAATGATTCAAGTGTACTTACAGGTATTTCATTACTGGTTCTTCTCTGTGAATCGATGGCTGGATTCTCCTTCTGATCTGCAGCAGGTCCGTAGATTCAGGATATCCGAAGCGGTGCTTAATAGCCACCCGAGTGACTCGCGACGCGATTATCGATGTGAGATAGAGTCCCGATATCTCTCGCGGAAATCCTACCGACTGCGCCAATTACGTTTGCTGCGATCGGAGGATCGAAAAAAAACCGAAATGATTTTAATTAAATTTAATTACTGAATTAATATTACAAGATTAATCCTATGAATGATGATTCCAGGTCGAAGTAGGACAATAGAATAATCATTCTTACAATTTATTGATCAAACAACAGTTTGCGAAATCGATTGACGTCAAAGGTGCATCAGCGAAATTAGAAATAAATAAGTATCGGCGCGGATGCAACATCAGCGATCTTCATATAGTAGCGCTATGTAATTCAATGAATAGAATACATAATAAAAATAATTTTATGAAGCTAATTCTGGAGAAAGAACATAAACATTGTCTTGTGTTAATCACAGCGACCAACTATTCTTGTCGTTTAAGTAGTCGTTGGTAGTATAGTAAGGCTTTTGAACAAAGGATCGATTTTACTTTAGTTTTAAACGTATTAAAAGGCAATTCTAGCAAAGAAGAGGGTAGCTTGTTATAAAAGGTTATACCAAGCCCCACAAATGAGTTATGAACCTTATGAAGCCGATGAACAGGGAGCACGTAGTTTATCCTTATTTCTAGTATTGATGTTGTGAATATCACTGTTTTTAGTATACAAGTGTATATTTTGTCTAATATATAAAATGTTGGCGAAAATAAATTGTGACGCTACCGTAAGAATACCAATTTCTTTAAAAAAATCTCTCAGAGATACTCTGGCACCTAGCTGGTAAATTGCTCGAACAGCTCGTTTTTGAAGAACGAATATATTATTTATATCTGCGGCTTTGCCCCACAGCAGAAGGCCATAGGACATAACGCTATGAAAATAGCTAAAATACACTAACCGGGCTGTATCAACGTCAGTGTATTGTCTTACTTTCCTGACGGCATAGGCGGCTGAACTAAGCCGTCCTGCTAGACTTGATATATGTGGGCTCCATGTTGAAGGGAATAAGGATTTTAACGACACGTATGCGTGTTGAAGGCACTGAGCTTAGAATAGCACCTGACAAAAAATAGTAGCAGTGTTTGATGTATCCTAACCCTGGGTATGGTCTATCCATATGTCAAAGAATAGTGACTATTTTCGATTAGGAAAGTGTAATTTTTGGAGGTACCGATGCTGGCATCAAAAAACTTCCAGGTAAATAACTTCAAACTTTTGAAGGGTCAGCAACACTATGTTTCGATTTATTTTTCCGGAATTACACTACCGAACTGCTGTACATTTGCCATGTTAAAGCAATCTCACTCCAGTTATGTTAAGTTTAATTTTATATTATTATTATCCCAATTTATTTGGGGTCGGCGCAACATGTCTCTTTCTTCCATACTTCTCTATTAGTCGTCATCTCGGTAGTTACTCCCTTCCTAGCCATATCATCTTTCACACAATCCATCCATCGTTTCTTTGGTCTCCCTCTACTTGTATAGCCAACCACATTCATTCTCACAACTTTCCTGACAACATTTTCCTCATTCCTCCGCATAACATGCCCATACCATGAAAACCGATTTCCACACAACTTTTCAGTCACCGGTGTCACTTTCAGACTTCCTCTTATATAGGTACTCATTCCGTATTCTATCCATTCGGGTAACACCACACATCCCTCTTAGCATTCTCATCTCAGCTGCATGCAATTGTCTTTCATTCATTCCTTTTGTGGCCCAACACTCGGATCCATACAAGACTTCTGGTCTAACCATGCTTTTATAAATCTTCCCCTTGAGTTTAAGGGGAATGCGGGAGTCCCGAATTATTCCCGTGACCTGCCGCCATTTCATCCACCCAGTGTTAATTCTATGCTTAACAGTCCGATCTATTTCGCCATCGCTTTGCACAAGTGAACCGAGATACCGAAAGTCGGAGCAAACTGGGAGAAGCGCGCCATCAAGCGCTATGACCCCAGAACTGGAGAGACCGCCGAAATCGCAGAACATGTACTCCGTTTTGGTTCTACTGATTTTCAGGCCAACAATCTCCAGTTTCAAGACAAGAACGATGCCGTCGGCAAATAATAATAATAATAATAATAATATCCTTGGACATTTCACACAACGTCATATCGTCCCAAGCTAAGCAACCTAATGCTTGTGTTATGGTAACGAGATGACTGATATACTACTTATATACATTTTTTTTTGTAAATACATACATATTATACATAGAAAAACACCCAGACTCGTAACAAATACTTGCAGGTCGTACAAATATTTGTTCCGTGCGGGAATCGAACCCGCGACATAGTGCGCAGCAGTCAATCGCTCAACCACTGCGCCAACCGTGTCGTCAATTAGCATGCACCATGGTGCCTCTTCCTATATGTCCGCCGGAAGAGCATCCATAATCAAAAGGAAGAGGTAAGGGCTTAAAGCCTACCCCTGGTGCAAGCCTACCGCCACATTGAACTTGTCGGTGTTGCCAGCAGCCGACCGAACGTATGTGCGAGATTGGCTGTACATAGCACGAATTAACTCTACATACTTCCCGGGCACACCTTTCTCTTTCAAGGCCCACCACACGACATCCCGAGGTACCCTATCATACGCTTTCTCTAGATCAATGAACACCATGTGCAAGTTTTTGTGTGCACCTCTGTACTTCTCGCACAATTGGCGGAGTGCAAAGGTGGCGCCAATTGTTCCTCGCCCTGGCATAGGCATAAACCCAAACTGGTTTGGGGTAATCTCGCTCTCCTCTCGCAGTCTTTTCTCTATTATTTTCTCCCATACCTTCATACCATGAGCTTTATCCCTCGATAGTTGTTGGAGTCCTGTACGTCATGAAAGAAATATCGTCTTAATTCTAAACTTTTCCAGTTTAATAACTCTGTTATTTTATAGTACAGACACTAATAGCTTAAGTGTACCTAACTCGTCTTTGACGTCATTGCGTGTTACTATTTGCATATCAGAACGCAGGTTAGTAAATCTATTTTTGACCGCATTTATAATTTTTATGATTCTAGAGAGAAGTCCAAGCTTCACCCAGGTTTGCCGTTTAGGCGTGAAATTTATCAGATGAAAAATAAAATTAAATCAATTAACATGAAACGGAACGGATTTGAATCGCAAATGACAGCTGCTTTCATATGATCGTTCCAGCTCCACTACTTAGTTTGTCATTTATTAGCATTACTTTTTCTTCAGCCTCGTATTTTTTATACAAAATCTGCGAAAGTAAATTTTATTATGCTAAAAATACGCGCTATTGCACTTTAATATAATAGTGAATGAAAATAAATCAAGCATTATTGATTTTGTGTGATTGTCGGTATAAATTGTTTTATTTTCAGTTTTAACTCCAAAACATTAGCAAAATCCATTGCCTTTGTTGCTCCGTATTGTTAACGCAAGATCAACTCAACAATGTCTGTAGTTTCAGCTACTCACTGTGCTATTGAAAACTGCCGCACAACTGTACTAAACAAACCGCCGGGAGTTTATTTGCATCCGTAAGTTTTCTCCATCTTGTTTAGATAATTAGTATCTTCAACAAAAGATTTCATATCATCATTCTCCTGCCCTTATCCCAATTTATTTGGGGTCGGCGCAACATGTTTCTTTCTTCCATACTTCTCTATTAGTCGTCATCTCGGTAATTACTCCCTTCCTAGACATATCATCTTTCACACAATCCATCCATCGTTTCTTTGGTCTCCCTCTACTTGTATAGCCATCCACATTCATGCTCACAACTTTCCTGACAACATTTTCCTCATTCCTCCACATAACATGCCCATACCAAGACAACCGATTTCGACACAACTTTTCAGTCCCCGGTGTCACTTTCAGACTTCCTCTTATATACTCATTCCGTATTCTATCCATTCGAGTAACACCACACATCCCTCTTAGCATTCTGATCTCAGCTGCATGCAATTGTCTTTCATTCATTCCTTTTGTGGCCCAACACTCTGATCCATACAAGACGGATGTAAAGAAATAAAAAATATTGAAGTATGATCATCATCATCATTCTCCTTCTCTTATCCCAATTTATTTGGGGTCGGCGCAACAAGTCTTTTTCTTCCATACTTCTCTATTCGTCGTCATCTCGGTAGTCATTCCGTTCCTAGCCATATCATCTTTCACACAATCCTGCCATCGTTTCTTTGGTCTCCCTCTCCTTGTATTTGACATTCGTGCTTACAACTTTCCGGACATAATTTTCCTCACAACCTATTTCAACACTATTTTTCAGTCACAGGTGTCACTTTCAAACTTCCCTTATATACTTATATCTTCCCCTTAAGTTTATTATTGAAGTATCATAATAACTATAAACAAAGTTTGTCAGACAAACAAAGGGCAGGCGCACTTTGCCTGCAGTCTTCATATTTATATCGTTTTATTTCTTGCTAGGCGTAATTTAAGCCTGATTATGTATCAATGCTAACTATAATTTTGTATATTTACAGATGTCCGACAAGCAATGAAATGCGGAAACGATGGGTGAGATTATTAAAGAATAAGTGTACCACGCTTGATTGGTACAAAAGCCACATTTGCTCGAAACATTTTGAGTCGAAATATTTTGATTCACAAAGAAAACTGACGAGTAATGCCGTACCAACAATATTTGCACCACCTAATTTCTCAAAAACTGCACCAAAACCTGCTGCAAAAGTAAGTTTTAGTTCATTATCAGAAACCTATTTGTCTAAAAATTTCCCAATTATATATAGGACTTAACATCTTGACTGCCCCACAGCAAACACGACTAACTATTGTTTACTGTTGGCATGCTAGTCATACCTGATGAAAAGTAAGCCGAACTATAAATACAAGAACCTACCACCCTACTACCCTTTGGGGAATATAGGTACGGTTTAGGTTTTGTTGTTATATATTCCAGGGAAACTCAATAAAAAAATTAGGACACAGACACCAGCACATCAAGCTCTCTCTAACTGTCAAATATTCCCAATTGAATAAGAACCATACTCTTGTAATAAAGTTGAAAATCTATCAAAGAAATTTGACAGATTGGGGTAGCTTGATGTGCTGACCTCTGTACAAATGGTGTCCAACTGGTTTTTGATGTTATTGTGCAGCTCAGCTCAGCACAATTGCAACCAAGCAAACCAACAGCCCAACCCAATCCTTCAAATGTGCAAGGGTATAAAATGGGATCTGTCAACAAAAAAACTGGGTTTATCTCCCGTGTCCCATGGACCTATGAGACAGAACCACACTATGTAAGTTGACATTATGCTCAATACTTGCGGAATGTGCAATTTTCACCCATGGAATGAGTGTAGATCTTAGTGGTTACAATTATAAGATTTGTCTGTATGTTTTACACATTAATTAGCAAAACTCTCACCTGTTTTTTTTTTACTTTGATGCAATGTGTGGCTTAGTTCCCTAATTTAATCAGTTTTTATAGTTTTATGTTGCATGGAGCATAATGTGTATGTCTGCATGTTCTGTGTGAAATCTTGAAAATGCTGCAGAACAATGGTTTAGTGTTTAGACAAAGCGAGAATTGAGCTTCTTTGTGTATTTATTGTGTATATTCATTTTTGATTTGGATACTATTATTATGATAGCCTTGGTTTTTCTAAATACTAAAGCATTTGAGATAATTCCCAAACACCTGCTACTTTGTTCTCAGGGTATGGAGTCATCAAGATCTAAAGTGGATAGGTTGCTGGTCAAACTGACACAAGCTGAACTAACTTCTAATTTAAAAACCAGCTTGACCAAAGTTAAGGAACCTTCTGACTTAGATGAATTTGTCACTGATGACCTCTGGTCTCACCCAGATGCACCAAAAGAGGCTGTGCTATGGCTTATAATTAAGAAACAAGAACATTTAAATAACAGACTTATGGACCTGGTAGTTCAAACCAAGAAACATGTGGAAATCCTCACTAGTGTTTCAGAGGATGCAAAGCTTTCTAAAAAAGAAGATCAACAAAGTATTGAGTCTCTCAAGTATGTAGTAAAATGTCTTCAAGAAAAACATGCCACACTTGAAGAACAGATCGAAATCTTGACTTCTGTTGAATCACGCTAGTGTAATGAAATAAGATACCAATTTTTTCATGGAGGACAGATTCAAGAAATAATTTTGGAAGGAAATTAATGGTAATGCTCCCGTTTTTTCATATTATGTAAGCATTAAGTGTGAATTAAATGAAACAGGTGTTTAAATATATTCCTTTTAATAAAGTAAAATCTAGTTTTAAAATTATGGATAAAATATATTCAATTTTGTAATTGAACACATACAGTCTCATTAGTTAAGAGGATCATGATTATTAAAATTAACAATAAATAAATATGTTACTATAAAATATCTAATTCACTATTTACGTCTCATTTGTTTTTCCAGTATTTCCCTTAATTTTAATTTCTTATTTGTTTTATCAGTCAATGGTCTGCCTAGAGGAACTATTTCCATTTGTTGCAAACGCCGCCTAAAGCGCTGGTAGAATTCTAAAACGTTAGGATCAGCCCAAACATGGCGCGAGTCGAAGTCTAGCACCCTCAGTGTTTCTAGACTTTGAGCTCTGCTCAAGGCCACATAGGCTTGACCAGCCTCAAATATTTTCGATAAAGACATTTCAACACAGTCCAATGTCAAACCTTGTGATTTGTGTATAGAAAATGCCCATGCCAGATTCAAAGGGACTTGTCTGCGACACAGCAAAGATCCATTTGAATTCTTAACATACCAGCGTTCAGATCTTGCAGTATACTCTTTTCTATTCTTAAACCTTACAACAGGAAAGCCTTCCTCAAATCGTACAACTACTCCTCTTGCCCCATTGACTAATCCAGCATTAACATTAATATTTTTCAACAGCATCACTTGAGCACCTACTTTCAGTAAAAGTTTAGAAGGGGCAATGGTCTGCATATCAAGTTGTTTGGTGGCGTTATCACTGTCTTGTGAGGAGAACATTTTCTCTTCACCATCCAAATCGCTTAGCTTTGAATCATTTATCATTTTTGAGTCATTAGTGTGAGAGCACAACCTTGTTGCTAGAATACCATCACTCTCAATCTTCTGTCTGGATGTGCCAGTAAGGCGCTCACTGATTTCTTTGGTGACTCTGCCAATTCTTATACTGTTGAGAATAGAGATGAATTCTGAATCGTTTTGCCTATGAACTTGCTTGAGCTCAAAGCATAGTTCAATGCATTTGTCCCAGCAAGGTGACTGGAAGCAGAACTTTTTTCCTGTCTTTCCTTTATCCATAACTGGTGGTAATTGCAAGAAATCTCCACATAGTATAAGTTGTATTCCACCAAAGGGTTTGTCGTTTTTCCTCACATACCTTGCAACTGCTTCCAATTTCTGTAATGGAAAAGGTTAATTCATAAAAATGTCAGGTTACAGTTCCTAACTAAAACGAATGGTATTAGGTTTCTAATGTTCTGTCTGAATACCAAGTGCTTCTAGTTAGTTCACTATATTACTGAAAGGGATACAGTTACATAATAAAGTAGGGATGAACAACTAATACATGGATTAATGAAAAAAAAAACATGAAACATACCTCAAAGAAACCTCCATCCACCATAGATATTTCATCTATAATCAGGTGTTTACATTTTCTCCACTTCTGTGCCACCAAAGGTATTTTCATGGCTCTTTCACAAAGATGCTCTAAGGGCCCGCTCCCATCTCCAATGCCAGCAAATGCATGAAGGGTTGTACCACCTGTATGAATAGAGAACGCATTTTATCTGATCTCATTTGACTTGGGATTTATTTTATACTAGCTTCTGCCCGTGGCTTCGCCAGCGTGGATGACGCAAATTGCATGATATAAAATTTCCTCTTGAATCACTCTATCTATTAAAAAAATGCATCAAAATTTGTTGTGTAGTTTTAAAGATCTAAACATTCATACAGACATTAGGACAGATGCGGGAAGCGACTTTGCTTTATACTATGTAGTGATGATTTTTATTTATATGTGGGTGTTATTTACTTGACCTAGATGAATTTATTATTATTATCAACAACTAAAGTACGGGGTTAATAGGGATGAAGGGGTGAATCGGGACGAAATTTTAAAAGCGATTTACACATTAAATAATATAGTTTGTGGTCAAATAGGACTCGTAATGTGTTTACTGTATAATAATTAATGATCAATTGTTCTAGTTGGCAACAAACTATTATATTTGAATGTTAATATCCAGAGAATAGTTTGAAGAATAATTTATATTTAATTAAATTAATATTAAGGTCAACATACTAGAGCAAGACGATACAAAATATAATTTTACACTAATTACTTACCAACATGGCATGCAGCAACACCAGTTGAGGCAGTAGGTACAGTGACATCAGGGGGCAAAGCTGCCACAATCCTCTTCAGTAAGAAACTCTTGCCTGTCCCAGCGGACCCAGTGAAGAATATATTCTTCCCCCCAAGACAAGCCTCTAACACTCTCTGCTGTTCAGGGTTCAACGAACTAGTATTTGTCAATGGTGATGGGGAATATAACTTCTTCGGTGCTGGACCGCGCGTACTGTCGTCCATTTTACGCTTCTTTGACGGAGGTGAAGGGGTTGTCATAGTCGATTTAGGGATATTCTTCTTAGCCTTATTAAGATCAGCTACCGTGACTGGACTTATTTCTTCAAAAGCCTGAGCTTTGCCACTCAATAACTTAGACCTCATGGTTTGCTTTGAAGGTGTAGTATTACTACTGACTTGATCTTTGTCTCCAGTCATTTTAACGAATATCGTTCTCAGAAACCCCACGAGATTAGTCGGTGGCGCGTTCGATATGAACAAAGTGCAACCAGCATCTTGAAACTTTACGCTTGCTTTACCTTCTGCCATGAACTTTTTAAACACGTTTATACCTTTTAATGCGAACCTTATAGCGGCGTGTTTCTCACTTGTAATCTCCATAAACATTTCACGAAATTCGTTTCGGATCAAGCGAAGTGAGGCTGTCTTGTAATTAACTTTCCTTGTAATAGATCCCTGTGTCATCCATTCTAGAGTCACCGCACAAGATAAAAACGAATCCCCACCTTCCATTTTCACTTTGGCTTTATTTTTAATTCATGAAAATAAAGTTGCTCTTGCTAGGAAGGGCGCGTAACGTAAAAGTTCGTACACAAACTGACAATAGAGAGAGACAGTTGACAGGTTGACACAACGCTTGACAGACATCAGCCAGAGATATTTTTTTTTTTTTTTTTTTTTATTCGTTCCCGACGGAACAGGCTAAGGTCTGAGACCATGCTGCCTAGTCATCAGTTAACATTTTTCTTGTAGGGTAGATCCAGTTCAATTCATCAGTACGTTAATCCATAATGTTGGGAAATCCAATAAAATTCATTAGTTTTATATTTATCCTTGTAAGTAATTCCAGTTTATGTCATTAGTATTTATCCATAAGTAATGAAATCCAGGTAAATTCATCAGTTTCTTATTTTCCATGTAAAGTTAATCCGTATAAAGTCTTCAGTATATTTCAATAAAATCCATGTTTAAGATTTGTTATTCCATAAAATCTTTGAGTCAAGTCCAAGTATTTTTCATTCAATGTTTATGTTATTTTGTAAGAGCCGAGTGTCAAGTCCGTAATAATACTATTTTTTTAATCCCAACTGACAGGAAGCAAGAAGCAACTGCTAAGTCTGTTTGTAACTAAACAGTACCTACTTTCCAGTTTCCACTCCACTTCCACAGATCCACAATACATATATAATCTAACCTATATAAACGAATTCATATCATTACAAATACAAATTATATTTAAGAAAGTCAATGAAAAGATATTTACATATTATATACACTTAACAAAAAATATAATTGATCTACACCATGAGTTAAATTTGTCCAACTGTACTAGTAATAAAATTAAACAAAGGTAAATACGTCGAGCTATTTACAAGAAGAGCCTGAATGGAGCGCGGTACCAAATCAGGACTACCATAAATTTCAATTAGCTCATCCATCAACACAAGGCGCTGGATGCCAAAAGATGAGCACTCAAAGAAAATGTGAGCTAGGGATTGCTCTACTTGAGAGTTACAATGATCACAGAAAGGACTGTGTACAATTTTCAGACGAGACAAATGGTAATTTAATCTACAGTGACCAAAACGAAGCCTGAGTATGGTGGAGTAAAACTTCCTGTTCATGTAAGTATTGGATTTACAGAACCAAGGCATGGTTCCTATGGGAATATTGTATACTGCATACCACATACCTTTATTTTCAATTTGGACTGTATGATTCCAGTGCCTTTTCCATGTAACAGTGGACCTTTTTTTCAACAGAGGAACTATGTCTGTACAAGGAACAGATATGTTGAGGAAACTACTTGAATCTGGGACATCATCAGAATTTGTTATAGCTCTAGCTAAAAAATCAGCCCTTTCGTTGCCCATCACACCAACATGCGAAGGGACCCACATGAACAAAACCTTAATGTCATGAAAAGACAAATGCAACCAAGATTCTTTTATTAATGATATAAAATAGTTTGTGTTAGCATTCAACCTATTATTTTTGAGATTTTCAAGAACACTCATGCTGTCACTAACTATTACCCATTGACAACATCCATCATTTGTATGCCTAATGTGCTTTAGGGCAGCAAGTATAGCCACAGCCTCAGCTGTGAATATACTTGTGTTTGAGTTTATTTTATAACCAGTACCAGAATTCAATAGCTCATCAAAAATAGCAAATGACACTGCTGACTCAGTTTTAGACCCATCAGTATACACAAATCTATGATCAGTAAACTCATGAAGTTTACTATATACATCTTCTTTATTGGATAAATTGCGATCAATAATGATGTCAATTGCAGGAAATTTGCTGTCAAAATCCCCCTGATAACATGGAAGAATAGATGACTTGTGAATTTGCAGGGTTTCAAGAAAATTTACATATTGAGGAAAGCCCTGAAGTATATAATATGTTAAGTTACAAAAGGATGATGTACATGATTGTTTCAAATTGGAAAACAAGTGATTATTATTTTTACTATAAATTTTTAATAGGAACCTTTCCTTCAAGTAAGAGAATCTTATACTTAATGGAGGAAGTTTACATTCAACTTGCATTGCATTGATTGGAGTACTTTTAAATGCCCCGGTAATGAGTCTCAAACTTTTATTTTGTATTTTATCAAGAATTTCTATTAACCTTCTATCACCAGCAAAACAGAGAAAACCATATTCAAAATGACTACGGATCAAAGATTTGTATAATAACAACAATATTTTTGGGTCAGCTCCCCAGGAAGTTCTACACAATGTCTTCAAAACATTAAAAACTCTGTTAGCTCTAGAGCTTATCAATTCAACATATCTTTTCCAAGCCAAATTATGAGTGAAGGTCACACCTAAAAACTTAGCTTCATGAAAATTTGGTATAGAAATTTGATTGTAATAAACAGAAGGACTGAAATTGCCAGTTCTACCAAATACTACTAGTTTAGATTTAAATGCATTTATATCTAGATTTAAATAAGAAAAGTATGTGCACAATCCTTCCAATGCCTTATTAAGGCACTGTGTCATATCTTTGAAATTTTTCCCAGACAAATACACAACTAAATCATCAGCAAATTGAAGATTTTTTACTTTGGAACCTAGAATCAAATTTAAACGACGTATGTACAAAATGAATATTAATGGAGACAGAATTCCTCCTTGACAAACTCCTACCGAAGCAAATCTTGGCCCATGTAATTTACCATTATATCTAACATAAACTTTTCTTTCAGTTAAGAATTCATGGACCCAGTGGACAACTTTGTTTGGAATTCCAATAAGAAGTAATTCAGAACAAAGGACATCAATATTTACACTGTTAAAGGCTCCAGCAACGTCAAAAAATACTGACATTAAGCAATCCTTGTTATTTAAACTATTTTGGATATCAAGCTGTAACTGACAAATACTTTCACGAGCTGATGTTCCCCTACGAAAACCAAATTGATTAGCAGGTAAAATATTGTTTTGTTCTATGTAAAATTCAAACCTTTGTTTTATTAATTGTTCAAAAATTTTACCAACACAGGATGTTAGAGCAATAGGACGATAGGAATCTGGGTTAGACTGAGGCTTATCTGGCTTTAAAATTGGTACCAAACAATCAGACTTCCATGGATGAGGTATATCATTGTTCAACCACAAATTATTCAATATTTTGAGAAAAGTGTGCAAACCCTTATCACTAAGTTTTTTTAACATAATGTATGGAATACCATCCAGTCCAAAAGCACTATCTTTTCTAGAATAAACAGCAGACTTCAATTCTTGTATCGAAAAAGGTTTTACTAAAAAGATATTTTCAGAGTTTGACTCACTGGCAATGGGGAAATTTGGCTTATTATTTACATAATCTGGGGTAAATTTTTCCAGAAAATCCTGAATCCAATCAACATCATCATTGTTGCAAGAATATGTTTTATTAAATTTCCGCATATATTTCCAGATTCTGGACAGAGGCGTACATCGATTAAAGGAGCTGCAAAGTTCAACCCAACTATTTGATCTTTCTATTTTCAAAGTAAGTTTTTTGAGGGCTTGTAATCTTTTAAACTCGATAAATGTTTCATCTGACGGATTGTTTTTAAAATTTATATAAGCTGACCTAGACTTTTGAACTGCTTCTGAACATTTTTTATTCCACCAAGGAAGAGGAGGGGATTTTACCGAATTCCTATAACAGTTACGAATAGAATAATCAGCCGAGGAAGAAGCTGGCTTAGGAAGGCTCTTATTAATTGCAGAATGCAAAATTTGACAAAACTCTGTATAACTTTCCAATGAAGCAACATGTTGATCCTGAAAAGTAGATAGTTGTAAATCTAAATTTTGTTCATACATCTTCCAATCCACCATTTTAAAGTTAGGATAGGTGGGCAAATTTGTGTTAATACTAGTGTTTTCTAGATTGCTATTATTGATAAAAACTTTCATAATTACAGGAAGGTGGTAGCTGCCAAGAGGATCACAATGAACAGACCAATCACAAGAAAGAGCCAATGGTGGGGACACTATAGACAAATCTAAGGCATTTGGACGCCACGTTAAAGAACCGACTGTTGTCACTTCACCATTATTCATTATCACCAAATTATTATCATCAACAATATCTAAAATATCCCTACCTCTTGGATTTGTAGAATTACATCCCCATGATGTGTGATGGGCATTGAAATCACCAGCAAATATCATTGGTTCAGGCACAGATTTTATTAAAGATTCAAATTTATGTTTGTCAAAAGATGGAGTGCAATTTGTTGGACAGTAGAAACTTACAATACTTATTTCTGTATTATTTACAGTAATTCTTACACAAATATTTTGTAGTGAATTATCAGAATATGTAATTATTTTTCTATAATTTATATTATTGTGAATTAAAATAGCTACACCATTGTGTTTATTTCCAATATCATGTCTTTCTATTTTGTATCCTCTAATGTTAAAATGTTTGATGGGTGTTAGCCAGGTTTCTGATATAATTGCAACATGTATGTTATGCTCATATAGAAATTGAGTTAATAAAAGTTTGTTACATATAATACTTTGTGCGTTCCACTGCATTATATTAAGATCCATTATTAGATGTGGAAGTACTGGTACGGAAAGTTTGTTGCAGAATTTCTTTTATGGAGGATGAATTAATGGGATTATCTTTTTGATTTAATATAATTTTAGTTATAGCATTTGTTAAAGTATTCATAAAAAAATCCGATTTAGTCAAATTAATAATCTGTGTTTCAATGTTCTTCTGTGTTAATTTTGGAAAAGAATGTTCATTAAATAAATCGGAATATTTAGCGGCTCTTGACTTGACTTTATTTTCTTCTATTTTCATTTTTTTCTGTGGGCAAGTGTTTGAGATGGAAACATGATTACCACCACAGTTGACACATTTAGCGTTCTTAGGATCTTCTTTACAAATTTTAAAACTATGTTTTTCTGTACATATGGAGCATACAACTTCATTCTTGCAATATTTTGCAATATGTCCAAACTTCATGCATTGCAAACACTGTTTGACAGGAGGAACGTAACAGCTTACCTCGTGCCTCCAGGAGTCAAGGTACACGTATTGCGGTAACTCAGTAGAGGCGAAAGTAACCGCAACAGTTTGAGTGGGATCATACGTGACCGCGCCACCCTCTCTTTGCACGCGGCGCATGAAGCGCCTCACCTGTATGACATTTCTGGAACTTCCAATCAAAGCAGATATTCTTTTATTAGACAAATCCGTAGGGACTGAAGTAAGAACCCCGGTCACCTCGGTGTCAACAGCAGGTATTGTTGCGTTTAAGCCCATTTCATCTAGGAGTTTTTTATTTTGTAGGAATACATTGGCATTGTTGGATAGGTCAAATGTTATACCTATTTTATACTTATTTATGGATTTTAAATGTAATATGCCAGTGACGCAATATTTGCGTATAGCATGCGAAATAGCCAGTCTGTCTTTGTCAGTAAATTGGCGTTCAATCTGATGAGATAAAAATACTATGTATTCCGTTTTTTTGCTATTTTCAGGATACTTCCTTGAGTATCCGGGGACTTTAAATACTTGATACTTCCTGCTGTTGTCTGCTGAATCATCGGAGTCGGAAGAAGTCTCCGTGATGTCCCGTTCTGCTCGTCCATCAGGGGGCTCCGCTTTTTTCCTCTTCTTACCACTTCCCCCCATTGTTTATTGCACTATTTACAAATATATACAACTACTGTTTTATAATTACAAATTTTCAGGTATTTCAACAATATTTCACAAATTAATTTTAAATTAGATGAGATTTGGCGCCATGTTCGTTTCAAGGTTCCCGCGTTTTTTTCTCAGCCAGAGATATTAGCCTTCTACAAAGTCAAAGACCGATTGACATAAGTTTTTCCATAATCGGGATTCTAGTCTTTTGACTTTCATAATAAATACGTTTTTTACGCCTTTCATGCCGAAATGACGTTACGACGCTTCGAGTGGTTTTAAAATAATTTTTATTAAATAAGCATTAACAACCTTGGTCAGATCGTGTAGTGCTCTTTTTAGAAGACTATTAAATAGGACCTCACGTCCAGTTCGATCACTATGTATGGAAAGTAAATCCCTTGACCGGCGCCTCGTTCGGGCCTTCGCTCTCAGTAGGCTCCAATTCGCCATGTGTTAAGTTAATTTTTACCCCTGTTGAAAGAAAAAAGCAGTCCGGAGTAGGGAAATTTATGTTCGGTTAGTAGCAACAGATTCTCCTATAGTAACTACATGAGACAAAAATAATAATATTAAGCTGCGTCTACGCTAAGAGAGCCGAGCACGAGCCGAACACAATTCGTCTAGTGTGGACCGACTTACAAGCCTCGAACGAGCGCGCTGCGAGCATTTCGTTCGTGCTCGGCTGCGTTCCGCCTGTTGTCGGTTTTTCGACGAACACAAAGGGATTTGTTTCGCGCTCGCAGTGCGCTCGTGGACGTGTTTAGTGACAGACGTCGGTCGCTCGAGCCGAACATCATGGAAACGTGGACCGAAGATGCTTCCGTACAATTAATTGAATTATATCAAAATAATCCATTGATATGGGAGCCAAAACATGAGGATTACTATAAAAAAATAAGAAGATTGATGCATGGTCTCGTATATCCCAAAAATTGGGTAAGGATGTAGAATTGTGAAAAAATAAAATTATTAGTTTATTGGCTTCATATCGCCGAGAGAGAAAAAGAGGATTAATCTAAGGGCACTGGCAAAGGTAATAAAAGGATTAGATTGAGTGTAGTAGATTCTCAAAGTTTGTCGATGTCATTCGAAGAAAGTTAAAATAAAGTAAATTGGCCAGTTGCTTCTTGACCTCTCAAAATGGTTAGCAAATCTAAATTTTGTTGATTGGATCTCATTTTATATAGATGTAGATCCCCATCGTCTTAACCTTTTTCTATTTTTGCTGACCACCGCTATAATAATCGCTGCAACAGTAGCGACTGCTGCAATATTATTAATATCGTCCATATTCGCCAAGAGCCGCGAGCTCACTGCGGAAAACTACGTTCTAGGACAGTGATCGTTGTAGGTTCGTTGTACGTCCACACCAAAGAATAAAATAATAAGACTGATAGTCCACACTTGACGCCGCGAATGACGAAGCCGAGAACGGCTCCGCTTGTGCTTCGCTCGTGCTCGGTTCGTCTAGCGTAGACCCGCCTTTAGAAATGTGGGATGCGCTTTTCACCTCCGCCTTCCTTTTTACCAATCCAATACAGGCGCTATTTTTTACTTCAAGGTCACTCCAAATAAACCCACTATACTCGTTGAGTCGTGTTTACCTACTGTTATATGAATTAGATTCACATTTGGCTCAATAAGACAAGCTGTCATTTAATTGGACGTTGTTTATTTTTCGATCATTATCGTTGAAAAGATAAATAAATTGTTCATAACCAAATAAACATGTCAGAAAATTGCATTAAATAATTCTGTTAATCAATTTATACCTTTTTTTTTTTTAAGGCTGGGAAATCATCCAATGACTGTTTCCGCTCTGGGTGGAGCGGAAGGGAGTGTCAGACTCTTACTGACTAAAACCCATCTATGTTCCTTCCGTAGCCCTTTATGTTCCGGGGTAGCGGTAACCCTTTCGGACAATCTGCTGACATCTCTTTGAGGCGCGCGTGGAACATATACGCGCCGTACGGCACGGGTCTGGTGCTGATCGGACGGTGAGTCACCCATTACTCACCGCCCGCAGGCCCGCGCCTACGGTGGCCGGGAGTCGTCACGTGGCTCCCGACGCCCGGAGCGTCTTCCGCGGCGGCTGGGACGGGAGGACCTTTCTCTCTCCCATCCCGCCACCTCCTTCGCGAGCATAACTTTTTCGCAAAAGGAGGTGACTGCCTCCCACTCCCTCTCGCCCCGGACCATGGCTTGCACCAGGGCCGGGCGCGAGAGGTCGCCGCCGCCGATCGCCTCTACGAGGACACGGCGGTGCTCCGCCCAAGCGGGGCAGGTTTGCACCGTGTGCTCTACCGTGTCCTCTGGGCGATCCTCGCAGTGGTGACACCCGGGCGTTTCCTCCCGCCTGATGATGTGCAGGAACCTCCCGAAACATCCATGTCCGGTGAGGACCTGCGTCAGGCGGAAGGTGAGGGCGCCGTGACGCCTCTCTAGCCACTCCTCAAAGAGGGGCCTTACCGCCACTATCGTGGCGTGCCCTGCGCTGGGTTGCGTTGCGACAGTCGCTGCTTCCAGGCCGCCATGAGATCGCGCCGGAGGTCCGTCCGCTCCACCGCAATTTGCTGCCGAAACGGAGTTTCCCCCCGGCTTAGTACCTCCGCGCGCCACTCGAACAGGCGCGCGAGGACTATCGCCTCCAGATCCCACGGCGGCAGTCCGGCAAGGAGGCTTGCCGCCTCGCCCGAGATCGTGCGGTACCCCCGGATTAGCCGAATGGCTACCACCTTTTGGGGCGCGTTAAGATAGTGGGCGGCTCGCCGCCGTAATGAACGCGCCCACACCGGAGCCCCGTAAAGGGCCATGGACCGCACGACTCCCGCGTAAAGCCTTCGGCAGGAGGCGTTTGGCCCCCTCAAATTGGGCAAGAGCCGCTTGAAGGCGGCCCCAGTCCGTTCCAGCTTGGGGGCCAAACGTCGGAAGTGCTTCACGAAATTCCATCGGCTGTCGAGAACCAGACCTAGGTATTTCATCGTGGTCCCGACGCCGATGTGAACCTCTCCTACCGTAAGTTGGGATCCCGATGGTAGCCTATTCCGAGGCCCATGAAAGGACATGGCCTCGGATTTGTGCAATGCCACCTCGAGACCCAACTGCTGATCCTCTCAATGACTGTCGCAACCCCGCGTGTCATCGCGTCGGCCGCCGCCTGATGCGACCTCCCCTGCGCCAGGACCAGCGTGTCGTCAGCGTAGCAAACTACGCTGACGCCGTCAGGAAGGTCGGCCCGCAGCACCCAGTCGTAACCGATGTCCCATAGGAACGGCCCCAGAACCGATCCCTGCGGGACACCGCACGACATCTCTCGCCGGTTCCATTCCCCATCGCGACCGGGGTAGATGACGGCTCTGTCCGTCAAGTACGCCCCGACTATTCGACGGAGGTAGGTCGGCACCCGGTGATACCGGAGTGCTTCCCCAATGCAACTCCAGGGCAGGGTGTTGAAGGCGTTGGCGATGTCGAGTGACACCGCCACGACGACCCAACCCTGGGACACCGCGTCCCCCGTCGTGCGGGCTCTAACGCGCATGATGGCGTCCACCGTCGAGCGCCCCTTGCGGAAGCCAAACTGGCAGTCCGCAAGGTCCCCCGTCCTTCCAAGGTGCCCGACGAGGCGGCCCGCAATAATTCTCTCGAAGAGTTTGCCGACCTCGTCGAGCAGCACTATGGGCCGGAATGCGGACGGAGAGTCCGCAGGGCGCCCTGGCTTCTGTATGAGGGCCAGCTTCCCTGTCTTCCAACGGAGCGGAAACTGGCCTCTCTCCATGCATGCGCTTAAGAGCGCCTCCAGTCGGGGCCCGAGAGCCCCTGAGGCCAGGACCCAGGCTTTACCAGGCAAGCCGTCGGGTCCTGGGGCGGTATTCTTGGCCTTGAGGCTTCCTACCGCCGCTCTCAGATCTACCTCGGTCACTTCGGGGATGTCGTCGTCGTCCTCGTGGTCCGCTTCGGGCGGAGCCATAGGCGGGGGAGTATGCTCCCCCCGTGAAGGGAACAGAGCGCTCACCACCTCCTCCACCAGCTGAGGGCGGAGACTCTGCGTCAGCGGGGGGGCCCAGGTGCGGAGCTTGTTCCGCACCATTTTATATGGGCGCCCCCATGGATCTAGGTCCAGAGTCCCCACCATCTCCTCGCGGGCCACATCCTTGGCCCGCTGGACAGCCTCCTGGAGGGCGGTCTTCGCCGCTCTGTACCCCTCCTACAGCTCCGCCTCCGTGGCTGCCGCATCCGGAGGGCGGATGCGGAGCCTGCGGTGCCTGGTGTACAGGTGGCGCACCTCGACGCACGCCTTGCGCAGTGCTTCCACCTCTTGCGACCACCAGTATACCTGACGTCGGGCGCATCCTGGCCGGACTCGGGGCATTGCCACGTCACAGATCTCGGACATGGCCTTCCGGAACCATTCTGCCTCGTCGTTGATGTCGGCAGGCCTGACCGGTGATGAAACCCAGGCTTGCACGATCGAGGCTTCCAGGAGAAGCTCCCGGTCCAGCTGCTTCAGCGCCCACCGCGGACCACTCGGGGCCTGTCGGACCGGCGCGCTTGAGGTCTGGGTGGAGACGTCGAACCGGATATACCGGTGATCGGAGTAGGTCTCCACCTCCTCTACTACGCGCCAGTCAAAGACGCACTGTGACAGAGCGGGGCTCGCGAACGAGATGTCCACAACGGACTCACCCCGCATCCGCACGCACGTGGGAACAGAACCCCGATTGAGGACGGCTAGGCCTGCTTCCAGAGCCCAGTACTCCACCATCCTGCCCCGCACATCCGTGTAGCGGGAACCCCAGGCCAGACTTTTGGCGTTGAAGTCCCCGAGCACTAGCACGGGGAAGGGATGGTTTCTGGAGACGACGACACTCAACTCTGTGAGAGAGTTGTGGAACTCGGCGAGAGTTCGGTTCGGAGAGTAGTACACTCCCACCACTACGATCTCTCCAAACCGTGCTGCGACGCACCCCTGTCCCTTCGAGACGCCCTCGAGAGACGGGGTGCCGGCGGCGGCCGACGAAGTTATGGCCACCGAGCCGCTCAGGTCCTCCACCCAGTTATCCCTGGGCGGGACAAAGTACGGCTCAGCGACCACGGCGATATTAATCGACCACTGCGCCATGCTCTGGAGCAAGAGGATCAATTTATACCTAATATAACAATCTTTTAGTCAATGCTTTCGAATTGCTTCTACTTACCAAAATTCAATCAAAAGTTCCACATTAATCACTTTCTGCACGGTCTGCACCTATCCAACTCGTGTGGAAATTTTAATGTAGGTACAGATCACGTTTTTATTAAGGCTGGGAAATCATCCAATGACTGCTCCCGCTCTGGGTGGAGCGGAAGGGAGTGTCAGACTCTTACTGACTAAAACCCATCCATGTTCCTTCCTTAGCCCTTTATGCCTTTTTTTTTTTTAAGGCTGGGAAATCATCCAATGACTGCTCCCGCTCTGGGTGGAGCGGAAGGGAGTGTCAGACTCTTACTGACTAAAACCCATCCATGTTCCTTCCGTAGCCCTTTATGTTCCGGGGTAGCGGTAACCCTTTCGGACAATCCCGCTTACAGCCCTTTATGCCTAGCGTGCTCTTTTCTAATAAGTATTATGTAGATAAGAAAGAAAATTGATTGAAATTTCTTATTCGAAATAAAAATATTTTTTCTTTTCTGGTAAGTAGGTACCTAGCTGAAGAGAAAAGTTTGAGTTACATAAGTACCTATGTAGGTAGTACGTAATATATCTGCTTCTACAAGTGTAAGCCCGGGGCCCGTAGCATATTCTATCCAAGGGCTCTTGATCTGCTATGGGTTCTTTTATAGGTACGCAGGGGCAAAAAACAACTCTCAATACGTTTAGTTACTTAACTGTAGGTTCTGTTCTATGTATCGGTTCTCCACATGGAAGTTCCTTCGCAGCATCAGGGTCTAGCCGACCACCTAGTATTCGACAACATTTACAAAATCGGTAGTTTTTAAGTAAAAGCTTTCGTTAGAAGACCCCGACGATGTGTAGCGCCGGAGACAAAAAATGATTTTCTACAACAGTCTGCAGCGCACTTAGCAACTTAATTAAATGAATGTGACATGAAGTAAATTCATTATAACTCGTCTTACTATGTATCACTAAAAAAAAATACGCTCAGACGGAGATGGGCGGGTTTGTTTACGCGGGACCCCCTTTTACACGGGGCCCGTAGAAATTGCTAGGTACTCTTGCGATGTGGTTAATCCGGCATTGGCTACTAGGTACCTAGTTACTTACTAGCATAGAATTCTAAAGGTACTTACATACCAGACATACATACTTACCAAACTTAATCTGGTATATGCAAAGTGTAGGCACTTTTGCAATCTAAAAACAAACACAATAAGTATTTCTCGCGGGAACAAATGAAGCCAAGTCGCTTCTCATAATAATGTTCAAATCTACGGGAAGAACGTACGATATCTTAAAAGTGTTGATTTCCTCAATTATGTATGAAATAATATGTGACGAAAATTCTTTTTTTTTATTATTTTATTTCAATTTATAATACCTAACTAAAACTCATTCGAAAGTGCAGTCCATCGATTATTAAATATTCGATGAATCGTTCAGTCGAAGTAGCGTTTGGCGATAAAAGGTTGTTTCGCAATAAATTCCATTCGAACAATAATTGTTCAGTCGACTTTCCATTAATCGAACATTGACTCTCGAAGTTAAGTTACGGACCCCTGTTTTATTTATGAGCGGTTCCTACAAAACCCTTACATAGGTATACCTACCATCTAGTACCGTACGAGAGATATTCCAGCGCAATGGTAACATGATCTTGACAAGACATCGATTCAGTGGCCCGCTGTGCAGATATCGGCTCATCCTGACATGACGCAACCGCGCAAGCAGACGCCCGTCGGCCCGACAAGAGAATTTCATTACACATGCCATATTTCAAAAGCCTACTGTGACATTAACCATTGCTCGATGCCAAGCGATATGAGGTCATCAGTCAATCTCTTTGTAGTTTCACTGAATTACACTGCACTCCAAGTTCCACAGTTTCTTGCAAATCGATCTTATATCGTAAGCAGTAAAATACAAAATCCTGAAGCAATGATTTGGCACATGAAGCAGATTTTCGTTTTAGTGAAAATATTAAGATGTTCTGGATATTATGGCGAACCTAGGTAGTTAAATAAATTGTTTGCAATTATTGTTGCTGCAGTAGAAGGTAGGCACCTACTGGTTTAAAAGTGGCAAGTCCTGTCTGCATATTTGTAGATAGCTACCTAAGCACGGACGTATTAAAATAAAATAATGCGTCGATATTGCGAAGCATGTACATTGAAACAGTGGCGATACTTTAATGTGAACGGAAGCCGCCACTAAACGTATCAACGCCATTTGCTTTCAAAGTAAATACGATTATTTTCGCGATCATTTGAAAATATTTAATGCTGATAGAAATAAAGCCAATAGGAAGGTACGTAAAGATGACAAAATTAAAAATGTCTGTGAAGTCTGTTTAGTTCTCCGAAGCAATAGTCTGCTGATCTGCTCCCGGCCATCCATAAACTTTTGCTACAATTTTATGAGTCATAAGGTGACGGGTTTCTTTAATAAGTCATAAAACGCCAATAAAAAATAGTTTTATGGTCCATTTCTCATACACAATAATAAAAATGTTTCGGTTTAAATCTACACATGAAGTTGGTAGTCTGGCCGCCTGGCGGCCAATTCGCACGAATTTTCTCGCCCGAAATGTGCGAATCGACATTGCAATAAAATATTATTTTTTCTAAAGGCGACTCGCACGATGTTAATTTCTTTGTCAATAAATTTCAGAAATACGTGACAGGCAATTGCCACATTTTGAATTCTATATACTTTAGGAACAAATTCTGAATACCAGTCTCTAATGACAGCACGACATGACAGGCACAGGGAATCGATACAGGAAACAAGCGCACGCACATAACCCAGAATTAGCAATGTCCCCGTCGCATCTGCCGACAAACGGTCACGTCGTAAACGGAACTGTACTGCGAAAATTGTTTTAGCTAATGCATATATTATTGTACCTAACACCTTTCTACTCGGGCTATAAGATTTTATGGAGAATTTATTGTACAGATTTACGATTTCGAATTCGTTTGGTTCCGAGAGATGTTGATTTGGTCTTGCAATTTATTAGAATGAGACAATAAACATAATATACCTGTAGGCAGATAGGTATCAAAAACAGGTTATGAATAGGTTTGGTACCTATTCATAACCTGTTTTTGATACCTATCTACCTACATGAATTCAATTGAAAGCCAATGGCTCTGGAACAAACTTGAAAAAAAACAAAGAAAAAGGTATCGATAGAAGCCATCCGCTGTATTTTCTAAACTTAGGTGAAGTTAGATTGAAGGGATCTTGTTTCACTTGATACTAGGGATTGACACTATTGATAACTCCAATCACACTCACTTCACCTAAGTTTTCAAGCTGAGATTTTTTCAGAATGGCTTTCCTGGTACCTACTATTAGTAGGAACACGGAAGCGGTGAATCGATTTTGATTTTTACTTTAGCGTTGCAAGCGTCAGATTCTATCGTAGACAATTTCTCAGCTAGGTAACAAGGACCACAAACTGGCAACCGCCAAATACCTATAGGTTACTACCTACTATGTGTCTTGTTGATACTTAAGTATCTATTCTAAACTTCGTAGACGTATCCCCTTGTCTATGTCTCAATATCGAACGCAAAAGAAGGTCTTATGGGAATTCTAATAGCGGCTATCAACTCGCTTGCCTGTCTATCATTTACTTCGAGATAATATCCTTTATTGACGCACTGACTAGATCTCTATTATCATGGTTGCTAAACAGCACTATGTGGAACCAAATGACAAGTAAAATTAAACTAAATAAGTATTTTCTTTTTCAGTTCGATTTTCTCAGCCGATGCCGCGATGTCTGAACTAGAATACCAACCTGACAGTTGTATCAGCCAAATACATTAGATCTAATATTTTAAAACAAAAACATCGAGCTACAACCAAAACATTAATGCATACGCTAGACATATCTATTTACACGGCAATAAATCATTATATTAACTGAAAAAATAAATTCTGCCTTCATAAGACACTCAGAATCCACAACACAAATGAAATGTTTATTTATGATAGTAAAACAAAAACGCGATGTTTAGATTTGTTCATGTGTAATTAGTTGGCAGGGTTCCGAGTAGGTAGGAATGCCCGGGGTTGCGTTACAAGCATATGCTGAAACAAAACAATTCGTGTGAAAGCTGGACAATAGTTACCAGGGTGAGGCGGCGGTGGCCATGTGTTGCCGTGTCTATGTGGACAACGTCCTTATAAGATCATAGGACGTTGAGTAATGGGTAGCTCACCGTCTGATCAGGACCAGTCCAGTACAGGTCTACGCATTCGTGTTCCACCCGCGTCTCAAAGAGATCTCAGCACAGCTGAAGGGGTTAGGGCCGATGCTTGCCGGGTCAGTGGGATTGTCCGAAAGGGTTACCCCAGAACACAATAGGGTAAGGCAGGAACATGGGTGGATTTAATCAGTATGAGTCTGACACTCCCTTCCGGTCTATCCACAGCGGGAGGAGACATTTAATGATTTCCCATTCTTAAAAAAAGGTATTAGCACAACTCTCGTATTAGGGACCCATTACGTACTCTTTAAGTAATTTAAAAAACGCTACTTCCAACTTTAAAAAAAGCACTTCATACTTAAAGGAAAGTGAAAAATTAACAAGTCTTAGTAATTAGTTAGATATAAAACTGCATCTGTAAACCTACATTACTTCAGAAAGTTTCAGTAAGTCCAAGGTGATTTTCTGATTGGACAACATGTGCAGTCACAACCATTGTTTGCTACGTCATTTCCGCTTAGTTGACAAAAGATTTAAAAACAAAATATTCTCTTAGTTAATTATTATTTTTTGGAATTGTCCTGAATGCGCATGAGTTTGGAGTCGTTACCGAGGGCGGCGGCAGCGTCGGCGGCGCGAAGAGATCGCCACACATGGGACGCATCTGTGCGCTCGGCGGAGGTGTACCCTTCCAGCCGAAGCTATAGTGCGGCTCATTTCGAACATTTGTTCTAGAATATTTCAAAATGTCATTTGTATGCATGACCGACAGATTTATTAAATAGGAAAACTAAATTAATAAAATCTTATTTTTTAAAGAATGATCCTTCAAGCTAAAAAGAACAGTAACTACCTAAGGAGTTTCCGGACCGGAGTTTCGAGACCGTTCATCTCCATAGAGATCTACGTTTTGGATTGGACACCTAGCTTCAACATTCTGACTAACTGATCTAAGTACTATTACATTAAGTACTACAATTCAAAAGTGCCTGTAAATTAGGCCACAAAAAGGTGGTTGAGTTTGTTGTTGTTAAATGTGAGTTTGAGTTTTTGAGTTTGAAACTATAACTTGGTTCTTATTTATTTTAGTACTAGTAGAATTAGAAATTGCATGCTTAAAGATTACATAGAATAAAAGAGCCAGGTGTGCGCATTGGTGCATTAAGGTCAGTAACGGATTAGCCGAGCTCAATAATGATTGTTCTCGAAGTTCATACTTAGGTAATTTATCTACCTGAATACCCAAACCGGCTAAGTGTGACAAAGAAATAATATCATTAGTGAGTCAAGTTCCAACTAGTTCCTAATACCTATCCGTTTATCCGATGCAGGTGTGCAATGCCGATTAAAAGAAAAACAAACAAATTTGGCGAATTTTGCACTCACAAACAATGGCTCATTATCAGTGAATGCAGGTAGTTCTGGAACTAGACTATAGATTCGGCACACGTGTGACGTATTTTCTACTAAGCGCAGCTGTGGAGGCCTCCGCAGATGTTTTATGGCGCTGAATATTTCCAAGACGCTTTATTATTTATTACGATATTGCCGTTTAGAGCCTAATCTTCGTTTTTATTATCCAGAGAAACAATGGTCATCACTGGCCAGTACTATTTTTGGCATACGGTCTGCAGATGGGGTAACTCTGCGTGGGAAAGAAATATTTTCACCGCCTTAAATACTCTTCTAATTTGGTCGTTTAGGTATGTCTCCGGAAATATAATAATTCGTTTAAACAAACCCAGGTTAATTAGTACAGTATTTCCGAAAACCAATAACGATTAGGTACGGGTAAATTGAAACGGTTGAAATCCACTTTCGATAAATCAATTTGCATCGAGGATAGGATTCAGGGTTTTGGAGAATATTAGCAATTAAGTCATAATAATTTAGGAGTTTCAGATTTTCAGTACTTATTTGGAATATCAAAGAACGAGCATATTTTACAACGACCATCATGTCAAATGGTTGGCTAGTTACGTACCAGCGCATCAAGTTATACCAAACTGCCAAATTTCTCCAAATTATTTTAAACCTTAAACGTTGATTGGTAAGTTGAAAATCGATTGTCAAAATTTGACAGTTTGTGGTAGCTACTTACCGATTTTATACTTATTCATTTCAGGACTTTAGATAGGAACCCAGACAGCCTGAAACTGCCTGCCTGCCTAGTCTTTTCCCAACTTTGTTGGGGTCGGCTTCTAGTCTAACCGGATGCAGATGAATACCAGTATTTTACATGGAACGACTGCCTATCTGACCTCCACAACCCAGTGAGTAACTGGGTAATACGATAACCCTTGGTAAGACTGGCTGTCAGATTTTCGGGCTTCTGACTACCCAGACAGCCTGAAACTGTAAGTATTTATTAAAATTTTCGGGTGAAATCTTCTTCAAGTTTTCTTTACTAAATAGGTATCTATAGTGTATTTCTTTTACAGTGTCCAAATTGGTAAACAAACACGGGACGAAAATTCTGATTTTTCGTATCAATCAAACACTTTGAGTTAAGCATAAACGTCTTGAACTTTGAATAATACACTTAAGGCATGAATTATTTAAAAAAAATGCTTCAGAGACATACATTACCTAGAAATCTTAATATTAGTCGCGACATTTGTTTACCAAATGAGACAACTAAAGAAAAATACACTCTACTTAATGTGTCTCTCATATTTATTGAAAATTGAGCATCACAAAGTCATATCAGTCGGTCGATTCTGTAAAAATCTCATCGTGAACACTTAGGCGAAATAAGCAAGAAGTGAGCTGACAGTCCAGCTGATACCGACACTATCAACAGTTCACTTCACCTAAGTTTTCACAACACGGTGAGATTTTTACAGAATAGCACTACAGAGTTTTTTAAGCAACCTGCGCACGCGGCTTTTAGTGCACTAAGTACCAACAGAACGTCCAAGTTTTCCCACAAATGTTTACAACTCAAGTATCAGCTACTTACTACTCGTTATCTAAATCAGGTGTCACTTACGAAGAAAAAAGTTTGAAAATAAACCGCGGCGCCGTAAAACTCTTAACTAAATAAACTTGCGAACGCGTTAATCTGCTTCAGTTACGTCGGTTACAACATCTGTAGCACGGCGTAGCTAGGGGATGACGTTTTATCATCCGACTGCATTAAGGGATGATAAATATTGTTCGTAACGATTCGAGGAATTACCTTGTAGGTAATACCTACCTATATTTTCTAGAAAAGCTGTGGCTAAGTACTAACAGTCGTACAAGTCGATCCATCAGGTTAAGCAACGCTTGCCAGGGTTGGCCGTGGATGGGTGACCATCTTTACATAACGAGACGAAATCTGACAGCCAGTCTTACGAAAGGATATCGTATTGCCCAGTTACTAAGTTGTGGAGGTCAGATAGGCAGTCGCTCCATGTAAAATACTGTATTCAGCTGCATCCGGTTAGACTGGAAGCCGACCCCAACATAGTTGGGAAAAGGCTAGGAAGGTGATGAGGTGTTTTCTAGAAAAGCTCTGTCATTGTTCTTGTAATCAAGCTTAATCTGTTTAACAATCCATTAGGTAGGTATTTGAAATGCTGATACTTGCTAATCCGATTACAATGAATAGTTAGTAAATTCATTTAATACCTACCTAGTGTAGTTCATTTACCCAGAACTTCGGCTCATTATAATGGTTCTCTAAGTCATAGTGGCATTTATGTTTTTCATTTTATTTACCTACTATACAGTTTGCTATGTTAAACGAGAGACGGGGTCGGAGGGTGCTATACTCATGAAAATGAACAACGAACAATGATCCGCAGCAATGTTCCCTCTTTTCCAATGATTGAAAAACCTAGTAAAAGTTTACACATTTTCAGTATCGATGTGAATCTTATAGACCTAGCTTTAAGTACCAAGTCTGTACCGCTTGTTTTTGACATTTTCATTCATGTACCGCCGTTACACTAAATTCCCTTATCGGTTACTATCTATTTCGTGAGAAACGAGAGATAACGGTAAGAGTAGGTACTTTGGTTTATGAATGAAACTAAATTGCTTGTTAGGGAATCCCATGGGCCAACACCAGATGCTGACTCGATTCATCTTGGGAAAAAGAAACGAAACGGTGTTTTTGATAATATTTTTAACAATATTCGGTACAACAGCTTAGGTACCTTTTTCTGGGTGGGAGCGCAACACATGTTTTATTGTTTTGCCGTAAAATAATTAGTAAGTGATTGAAACTATGAGTAAGCAACTGTTTGGGAACGAAAAGTCAACTAACTGCGTTTAAGAAATATTACAAGGCATAGAGAAAAGTAACAAGTAGATAGACAGTTCCAATTAATAGATACCAGACAAAGAGACTACTCTAGTTTCTAGATAAATGAAAAATCTAGATTAATCTCTTTGTCACACATCATTATTGCCAAGACAACTTGAATGGGATTATTCCAGCGACATATCACCGTCTTCTTTTCGTGCGTTTAGTGACTAACCTGGTGTCAGAGTTTTTATGCTGCCCATGGGCCTCTGACTTAGCTTCAGATGCTGTTCAGAAATATCTGTCAGACATGCTGGTTTCCGCACGATGTTTCATATAACAATAATTACGTAAGTAAGTACCTACTCACCCTTTTCTAAGATAATTTCCATGCTTTTTTCTTTTTTCAAAGTAGGTATTGGTAAATAACGTAAATGATACTTACAAGCAATCTAATTTGCAATAAGAAACTACTTAGTAAAAACTACTTAGAAAATGATCCGTGAACGGTTCGCATGACAAGTTTTAGTACTTATTCTTTACAGCCTATATAAATCATGTGGGTAATATGGATTTATCTTTGTAATAACTTGTTATATTTTAGAGTTTGGATAATGAAGCTATTAATATTTTGTCGGGTAGGTACGTCACTGGTGTGGTAACTATTCCCGAAATATATTAAAACTCAGTCAGTGTGCGCGTCTCTTCCCGCCTTTTCGTCCTTTTAACGGTCGAAATTCGAAAATACTTCATTGATTATTATTACTTTTAAGAAGACGATTGATCAATTGTTCAAATTGTAAAAAGGTTTAATTTAAAAATTATCACTCATTCATTTATTTTTTTTAATCTTACACACTCGTTTGGTTTACGAATGACTGAACAACTAGATGTAGATAACTTTAATAAAATTAAAAGTAACAAAACAAAACTACAAATCTTAATAGAGTCGATCATAAAATATTTAAGTATTTAGTAGGTACTTATTTATATTATTATCGTTACTTCCCACAATTCGATCCCTATAGCGACATGACTATCGAATGGTGTAATAAAACAGTGATTTTTTTAATCAACGGGTTCGATTCTTGGCTACAATATTGATTTTACAAAAATTCAATACTGCAGTTTTAATTTTCATCAAAATAGAGCACGAGACTCCTTCGGATTTGGCGATCCACGCCCACTTGAAATATTCACCCTGTTTAAGGATATACAGAATGAACTATATATTAACGCTTATCCAGAAACAAGTTTTGATAATTCAAAGGAAATACATAATGGCAATGGGTCATTCCATATTGATGATTGGTATTTTATTAAAACAGTTACCTACTTACATCCATCTTACTCGAGCAAATCCTGCCTGGTGATTCAGAAAACATCCGCTTACGAACGCGTAATTTTTCAGCACCTAACATAATAAAGTTTTCAATACAGAACGACATTTATGATTTTATGCTTTATTTTGTTGAGAAGTCCTTTGTTAATTAAGCAGCAAAATTATTAAGTACTGACTTTAGTCTTTCAAACTTACCTACATATTAAGTTCCTACCATTGAATAAGGAAGAATTATGTATCTAACAAATAGAATACAATAAAAAACCCCATTGAAAATCTAATATAATATTACGCGCTTTTTTCATTGTCTGGTTCGTTCGAATTTCAATTGTTTGTGATAGAAAGTGGCCTATCCCGAATCATTAAATCCCGGCAAATTAAAAAGAGTTAACAATCAATTTACCAACCTTAAAACTAGAACGTCTGATGTTTTTGTTGGTCTGAGATAGGTACTAAACATTAGCGCAGCCGTTAATTTCAAATTGAGAAGAAAATAATTTTAGCTTACTCCTGAAGTTTAAATAGAGCACTAATAGGTACTAGCGACTCGATCACTATAATTAGAAATGACGATTATTTACGATGAATTGTATTCTCAGTTTTATGTAAGTATTTGATGATGGAATCGGGCGATAAATAATAGATAAATTGACCATCTAAACTTAGCTCGACCAGAAATTATCATTGGCAAGAAACTCGACTTTTGTTTTGACTGGCTGCGTCAGCCTACGGCAGTCCTCTGCTGGACACAGGCCTCTCCAATAGCATAACATTAAACTCGATGAAACTGCAGAAAACATGAATTAACAAGATACAAAATGGAAGGATGCATAAACAAATCACTTCTTTCTTTTTCGTGTGGTTAGTGATTAACCTGGTGTCAGAGTTTTTATGCTGCCCATAGGCCTCTACTACTAACCAATCACTGAACAAATCGCTGTTCAATGATGGACACAAGCTTCTCCCAAGATGCGGCAAAATGTTTGAAGAAACAAAAATTTATATCTCGTGTTTGATAAAGAGCAACACAAAATGTCAGCCACACCTAACACTGTGCAGGCTCCCTCACCATACCTATCTTAGTTAGTGAGATAAATAAATTAAATATTTATGATATACCGAAGGCATCGCCTGCCTGGCCGTGGGACCGATCCTGGGAGGATTGCGTCACGGATATTTTTAGTAGCGGCGGGACGACGCGTCACAAAAAATCTTACAAGGAAGGGTGGCGCCATATATCAAGTTATGGGTGGGATTAATGCTGCAATATTTATAAATCTGAGACGTTCTCTTCTTAAAAGCCGTTAACTTAAAAAACATGTGAAGGTTGCAAATTTCAAATGGCTTGTGAAATGAGCGCGGTCCTAGAACAAGAAATAAGCATAAAATATTAATATTATTTTAAAGCCGCCACGGTACATTGACTTGCCATTAGTTTGACACTGGCCGACTGAATGAAGCAGCCCTCACAGGATGCGCGATCACCGATGCGATCGGTTATGGCGACCGAACACCATACATACCTATACCTAACTATGTAAGCAGTAAATACAGTTCGGAGATGATGGACAAGATAAACAGAAAGCGATCAACACATCTTGCTATCGCCGTCTCGTTCTAACGCACGCCGGACGCAGGAGGCGGCGCGCTGGGAGGCGCAATGGAGTCGCACCGCGGTGGAGATGGTTATTTTTTTGTATCTTGTCAATGAAGGGACGGGTAGGGGCGGGCCGGCGCGGGCGCAGGACTCAGTCCGTGGCTGCAGTCTGGCTGCGCTTATCATACGCACATGTTTGTCGGAGACGCGCATTACGCTCTTTTAACTTACGCATTATGAATTACGAAAGTTGTGAAAATAGAACAGTGCCGATAAAGCGCGAGGAGGACCTCGAGTATCCGGAGGATGACGATCACTACTACGGGTACGTGCCGGTAGAGATCGAGAGGCACGCAGAGGCGCCGGGGTTCGCGCCTTCCTCACCGACACACCTGATGGACCTCAGTAATGGCTCCGAGCGACCCTCACAACAACATCCTTGGCCTTCAAACGTCGTGTTCGACGGAGAAGACCGAGACTACCAACAAGCACCTTACGCATCCTTCGAACAACAATTTATCGATCAGCGACAAAGACAAATCCCTAGAAGCTATTATTTCGACGATTCCAATTCTCAAGATCGAGTCCGTAGCTTTTACGAATCATCTGAGATGCCAAAGATGGGAGACATCGTTTACAGAGGAACGGACGAAAGGAGGGATGAGACCGAAGAACAAAGAAGATCGCGGTCGAAGAGATCGAAAGCGTCGCGAAAGAAGACTCAATCGTTTGAGGAGATGCAGATACAACGAGTGATGGCCAACGTGAGGGAGCGTCAGCGGACGCAGAGTTTGAACGAGGCTTTCGCAAGTTTGCGACAGATCATCCCGTCGTTGCCGAGCGATAAGTTATCAAAGATACAAACTCTGCAGCTGGCGACACAGTACATAGAATTTTTATATCAAATACTGTCGAATAGTGATTCGGCGGGCAGCAGCGATTCTAACAGTGACGCGGGAAGTGAACACGGCAAATATCTCGCACAGGACAAGTTAAGTTACGCCTTCTCCGTGTGGAGGATGGAAGGCGAGTGGACAAATGGACAAACGTGATAAAAAAGGTATAAGTGATGTTATCGCCTAGTGAAACTGAAAAGACGCTTATCTTATTCCATATTATTACGATTGATTATTTCGTTAAGTGAGGTGTTAATGATGAACAAATTAGATTATAAACGAAAGAAATTGAATATGTGATAGTTGATTAAGTAGTTATTAGAGACAAAACATAAATTGTAGATAATTTATACGTCTAAAAACAAAGACAATAGCTAGTATTAATGATTTATTTTGTTTAAAATGCAATGGCAACAAAACATACAGCTGTATACCAAAAATTTGAATATTATGTGCCATTTCTAGTATTTTCTAAGACATCTTTCCTGTTGATTAAACTTCCAATAAAAGTGATTATATTAAAAAAGGATATTGCATTTTCATTTTGTTTATTAACGGGAATATAACAGTAATAGGGCTTAAAAGTTTAGGTGCATACCTTTCGTGTTTTCCATGAAAATTCATTCTTGATTTTATGTTACAAAATTAGGTAAAATGTAGCTTCGAAATACAAATATTTACATAGTGGTAAGCTTTATGGTCTATTCCAAAAATATCTGATATATCCGATTGGATGCGATTGTACAGTGCCACTTACAACTTTAGTGCTTCGATTTGGATTTCAATCCAACATTCTATGTATCTATAAAATACCTTTATTTTCGTCGATGATTTACAATTACAATTTAACGTTGTTATTCAAACAATAAATGTTTGAAAAAAGGTGTGATATATAAAAGTTTAAACTGTCTAAATACAGTCAAATGTGGTACTACCCTTTAGCGAGTAATGGCGTTAGAATTTAACCTGAACAGGGTTTGTTTACACTTCCGTCAGATACTTTTGGTACAGAGCATACTTCTCATATTTTTAAAAACTGAGAAAAAACGCCATGAACATAATTTCGTTTAAAGTTTTTGAACTAATTTATAATGTGCGCATTTCTGGAAGACGTCACATCTCACATCGTATTGTCACAATTATTTATTTACAAACACAAACAAATAGGTACATACAAACTTATTTACATGAAATCTATTTTTAATTAGAATACCGCGACAGATACCTGTCCTCATTAGAATATACAAATGACAATGCTTACTTAAGTATAGGAGAAATTGCAATTTGAATTTTAGTCGAAGTAGATATTTAAAAATGGCAGCTCTTATATTTTAATTCTATTATTTTAATAAAATTAACTAGTAGGTACTCGCTGGGAGAGAGAATGAAAGAAGAAAACGTGTCGCGCCGACCCCAAGTAAGAGTGTATACACGTAGAAAGCCGACCGACGCCGATATGCCAGAATTTATCGGCATTGACAAGCCCTGGTTGTCACGGCCATAAACCTCCGACGACTTCCTATCTGATTAGACAGCGCCAGTTTGAGGTGATTTGGCAAAAAGTATTAAATCTGTCTTCGTCGACAAGCGTTGACATACCTATATCCGATCCAGCCAGTCCTTTGCAGTCCTTTCTATGCGACGCCCTAAGCCGAGGTCCGTACCCCCCGAGGGGTGCCATTAGCGTGTAACCGCTTAGTATGTAAGTTTTAAGCCCTGGCTGGAAGACTTGTATGAGGCATCTATAGGCAAGCCCAGTTAAGCAGTCGACAACCTCCTTGGATGAACTGCGGGATGCACTTCACAAAAAAAAACAACGTTGACAACCAGCGCTTGTAGCCGCGCCGTGAGAAGCGCTGGCATATAACAAGCGTTCTACGTGAACACTAACATGGGATGAAAGAAGAAAACTCCAAGTTACATGGGACAAGGGCAGGAAAACGATAATAATGAGTATTCGCTCCGTTCCTTTACGGAGAGCAACAAATCATGATTTTATTAACCTTTGTTCAGAAAGTATGGAAGATGTACATTTTTGCACACATAATGTAAACGCAACGCGGATTTTGTTTTTGTCTGAACACGGCCGTATGATTGGTAATCGGTTAATATCTCACGTTAGTGACGCGTAGACAATTGCTTTGAATATCACCGAATACTTTTATTTTACTTCATAAACTGAGTAGATGCATAACTAAACCTTTGCAGGCCCTGTGATTCTGATCTCTGGGTACAGTTAGCCGCACGCCATTAGCAATAAAACCTAAGTAAGTATAAGCTGGTTTTTATTATATTGAAACTCTGACCTATGCTAGACCAGGTGAAGGTCAAGGTCGAAGTCGACTGTACTTACTACCAATAGGGAATATTACGCAAAGCTGAGGCAACAGATGGCGCTACTTTGACTAGAGGTAAACAAAGCTAAATTTTAACACATTTTCTTCAATTCTATACTTTTATTTACTTCCCTTTTACAATATTTATCGGTTAAATGTTACGGCTGTTTATACAAACGCATGTTAAATTAATATCAAAATTAAAAAAAAAAAATTAAAAGATTTTCAAATATACAGTAGACTTTTAAAGTAAAAAGCACTAAAAAGATGACATTTTTACACTCTGGCCTGGTTTTTTTGTTCATGGCATTTCAAAGTTTAACCATAGAGTTGTCTACTGCTTAACTGGGCTAGTCTGGCCTGTTAAAAATCCCTCATTCTTATAATCTTCAGCTACACAATCTTGAATGTTTTGAGACTGTTAAGTGCTTGCTTCTGACGCAGCAAGTTTTTGTTCTTTCTGAAGTACTACCTAATGGCACGACACTATACAGGGTGTTTTTTCAGATTTTAGCTGATACTATTCCCAAAAGTTGCAAGCGAATTTTAATTGATTTTTTTTCTTTGAATGCAATTTGTTACTTTTTAAAAATCAAAGAATGTTTCCTTTGAGTAAAATTTGCTATTTCCAGTATTTAGAGTACCTAATTTACCTCCAGGTGGGTGCAAAAATTGCAACCTGTATACACTAACTGATGCATTCTTACAGATTGTTTCTAACGAACGGCTATTAATAATTTGATTGTAAACACACGAAACTTTTCATTGACAGTCGCTTACCATAGACATTTATAATTATCTAGTGCAACAGCGCCCTCTAACGGGAGCAATTGGCAGTAAGGTTGCTTATTAGTTGTGTTTGAGCCATCGTGGTGAAAGGGAGAATCAATTATCACATTGAATAAAAATAGATACTTAAATTTTCGATGTGCGAACGTTATCTGGTGATAAAATATTTAGATTTTATGTTCGGTGATCAATAGCTTTACTTTTTAGTTGGCTATTTTGACTAAAGTCTCCCAAGAAAAGTCGATAAACCTGTGATAACATCACGCATGTACTCCCTAAAGAGTTAGGCAGAGGTGTTTATATACAATGTGTCTGAGAAAAGTATAGCGAAAAGTAAGCGTGTGGTACAGAACACCAAACGGAACAACTTTTCAAAAAAAAAAAACTTCCCATACATTTTGTCAAGTAGATATTGAATTTTTGTATGGGAAGACTCATTTTTTTTTCAATTACGATGTTGGTCCCTGGGAAAAAGTTGTTCCGGTTGATGGTCTGTACTACACGCTTAATTTTCGCTACACCTTTCTCAGACACCCTGTATTACACCACTATTTCGCCAGTTATCTTTACGTCCCATATAATAGGGGGCGAGCCTATTGCCATCAATAGGACATAAATCCAGGCTACTACTGCGAAATTCCAAATGTAAAAGTCCAATAACACTTTTGTCCAACCCGGGCAGAACCCAGGAGTCAAGACGTCATGCTCAGAAGTAGCGGCAACTAGACCAACATGACTTTAAACGTCTTAATATCAAATTAGACCTCATTGGGTCATCGAGTATCCCCTACACTACAATAACTACTTTGATATTTCGTTATGTTCTAAAATAACCCGGGGGCCTAGACAAGTGCCAATCGCTCCGTGTCGATTCGATATCGAAAATTGTTGATCGAACAATTCGTTAACTCAGCGATTCGTATTGTCAAGAACGCCAACTGTCAACGCGAACGCGAACTGCGAACAACGAAAACGATTGATCACGTGACTTATCGAAAACTTATGCCAATTCGTTACATTTCGGATTTATCTAATTTCGTCATCGTTAGTGAAAATGTGACTCTGTCTAGGCCCCCTGAGGTGTTATTGTGGTGGGCAATAAAAATGTACATTATAAAACTTTTAAAAGGGTAAATTAATGTTATGGAGATATAAATCGGATAAAAATACCCATAGGGAATGTTATTTAAGAAGAAAAATAAAACAATAAATAGTTAAGTGCACTCATTCAAATCTTTTCGATTATCTAAGATTGCCTCCTTAGTAGTATTAACATTTTAAAAACCTTCGCACTACAAACAATAGATTATTTTAATCCTTAATAATTTTATTTTTTTGTGATGTAAACCCTAAAACCCAGCAGTTTGTTTAAAAATCACCGAATCACAATAGCACCTCAATCTACATTATGTACAGACGCCAGCACATCAAGCTATCCCTAACTGTCAAATTTTCTCAATTAAAAATGAACCTTATGTCTTTGCAATAAAGTTGAAATACTATCAAAGAAATTTGACAGTTTGTGGTAACTTGATGTGCTGGCCTCTGTACCTATAACGCAAGTTTCCTTATTTACATCTTACTTATCTATTAGCCTAAGGAACTATCAGTTCGCTGCCGTTCATTCCCAGGTCTATCTGAAAAGAAAAATAGTTTCATACAACAATTATGGACCAATCTGGCAAAAAGAAAATATATTCAAAGGATTTTTTAAATATTTTCCAGCATAATTATGGAAAAACCGGTGGAAAGTTATTTAATCCCATTAGTCTTCTTCTTTTCGTGTGGTTAGTGACTAACCTGGTGTCAGAGTTTTATGCTGCCCATGGGCCTCTAACTTAGCTTCACATGCTGTTAAAACATATCTCTCAGACATGCTGGTTGCCTCACGATGTTTTCCTTCACCGATCCCATCAGTGGACCCACAGAACAGAAACTTTTTTTGTCTATTCTGTGAGTGGACCGCATGCTTTCAATAGACCGCAAAGTTTACATTGTTTGCGTATTTAACTACGTATGTATAATGAAGAAAAAAAAACATACAGGTGTATTGAAAACATCCTCCTTTTTTCGAAGTCGATTAATTAGAACTTGACTATTATTTTTATTATTAAAAAAAAGCGCTAATACTATTAGGACTGACGTGAGTCTTACCATAATTTTAGCTACATTACTACGATTAAGTTATGCGCTTCAGCTATCTTTGTGTTCCCGTAGAAGAACGAATAAAAAGCTACCGTTGGGCCGTCGCGCCTTGTCATCTGGTCACTCAAAATTTTGTGCGTAAATATTAATAAGTAATTGCTTTTTATGTTAATTTTGTACAATCATCAAATATTGGCAAAACATAGTGCACATATTTTTAGACACTACATGATTAAATTTAAGTCGTTTAAATCCAATTTGACCGTGTATAGTATCTGTAACCATACCAATGTTTAACAATATAAATGATTGGTTGATTGATTGATTATTTTTTTGAGGCGCATAACTTAAATCGTAGTACTGTCAAGCCAGTGGGTCATTTAAATACCTACCTCGTGCGTCAAATCTTTGTTAAGTGCCGGTATTCCATCCGCATCCGGATTGTCTTTTGTCAACCAGTCTTCATCGCCAGGAATCTGTAAGCATTATCATTGCCATTTATATTGCGTCTACATCATCTGCCCGTTGTATGAAGGCCGGTTTTACTGGTTGCTAAGTTTATTTGACAACTTTTTTTTTTTATTGTGAGAATTCATCAAATGATTCCTCCCACTCTGGGGGGAGCGGAAGGGAGTGTCAGACTTTTCTGACTAAAACCCATCCATGTTCCTTCCTTAGCCCTTTATGTGCCGGTATAGCGGTAACCTTTTCGGACAATCCCGCTGACCCGTTATGGCCGAAGGTTCCTTAATGCTGACATCTCTTTGACGTGTGGAACACGAACGCGCCGTCCGGCACGGGCCTGGCCATTTGACAAACCTAAGCGTTTCATTCCACAAAAACAGCGGGATCTCTATAATAATAATAATAATGTTTTTGTTTGTTTTTTTTATAAAATATATTTAAAAATGTATTAAATAAGAAAATAAATAAATAAACGAATAATAATAATTTATTGACTCAAAAACAACCTTATTTACTTATAAACTATGGTACAGTAATATGGATGAGGGTCGAAACAGAAAATTAAAACCCTGACTCCTAAACTAGGTTATCCTGTGTCTTAGGAGTCAGTGTTATAGGATTACTATTTCATGAAAGCATGACATTTGAGGGCAATTCTAACCTATAGAGGTGATTCTAATAATAATAAGTCTGTAAATTCTTACTTGCTACGGTCGCGAATCATATTTTGATCTACATACGACCTGACATTGACCAGTCGGTTGATTCTGTAAAAATCCCACTGTGATAACTAGTGTGAAGTGAGCTGTCGTTCCACCTAAGTAATGCTAAAGATTGACACTACCTATTGACAGCTCACATTAACCTCACTTCACCTACGTCACGGTAATACTATCTATACAGTATTCCAACTTCATACAAACGGACGAAACGCGAGTTATACCTACGCGCTCGATCGGCATGCGCTAGGCACGCGGACAGTCGCGACTGTGCCGCAGCGACGAACGGACGGTGTATTGTTTTTTTAACCATTACCACGCGATTTTTTCTTTAAAAATAAGTTCAAGTACATATTTAATATGACGAGTAGGATACATTATGCTGTTTTTGGTTGCATGTTTTCTAAAACAATTTTTAATTAAGCTTTATATTGGAATGCGGCTTTTTTATACTTTAAAATTTAATAATAAAGCATTTCGTACGTCTCAGTCGAGGCGCAAATATTTTTCGGTCGCAAATTTATAAGACCGATTTGTTATTCAAACATAAACATGGATTTTTAATTAAATCTACCAATCAAAAAACAACACGCATTTTTATTGAACACAAAGTATTTTATTTGTTTATAAAAAAAAAGTGTATTTACAATCACAAAACTAAATAGAAACACAAAGTAGGCAAATGTAATTCAAATGCTTGAGGCGGGCAGCCCTGTCGCATGTTTACGTACCGCGCGGCTGTAGGCATTTATTTCAAAAATGCGGCCGAGTTACAATACTGTATAGATAATATTACCGTGCCTACGTTATCACCAGTGATCGGATAATCGGATGCATATTTACCTAAAGTTCATTTTTGGTTAGGAAATTATGGAAGCGGCTTCTTAAAACATATTTTTTTTAATTATAAAAGTTAAGATAAGTAAATATACCTACACCTGACTTGATTCTATAATAAAACAGTAAATTTGTTGAATCCGAAATCCCGGGATTTTTTCAGTCGAAAAGTGCATTCCATAATATTTATCCAACACCTTAAACTAAGTAAATATTCCGACACCCGATTTGATAGTAAAAAACTAAATTTGTCGATTTCGAATTCGCGAGATTTTTTGCGATACAAAGGTGCATTCCATAATAACCAACACCTACACTTTAGGTAAATATGCATCCGATGATCCGATCACTGGTTATCACGGTGAGATTTTTACAGAGTAGGAGTACTGCAAATTGCAATAACCCTTTGAAATTTTTAATATTGCGGGCTATCCTGACGCGTTGGTTCTTTCATACTGTTGATGATGATGATACTCACCGACTGCTCTTGTTTCTGTTCACCGTGCGCCTGCTTGATGTGGTCCTTAAGAGCGAAGGCTCTCGCGTAGCTGGCGCCGCATAGTTCACACGAGAATTTCAGGTTGTTCTGACGCGCATGGGTTTCTGTGTGGACCCGCACGGCGTATAAGGACGCGAATGGCCTGGCAAGGGAGATGTCGTTACTTAGGTGTTGATTATTTAAATTAATTTCATATACAATTATGATGAAGGTCGTCATCTTCAGGGTTATTTTAAATCTATTACAGGGATCTAGGAACAACGAGATTCATTATTCAACCTTCCTCATGCCAAATATCGGAAATGCTAAATGCTAACTTTTTAGGGGACCGTATTTAGTTTTTTTTTTTCGTAAGTGTTCATTTCTTTACGGCACAAACAAAATTGTTCAAAAAAAGAGCTATTGTGAAACTTTATCGTGATTAACACACCATTTTACAACAATATAACCATCATGAAACATAACCAACATCATTAAATGACCACAAAAATGGTGAATATTTTTTTTTTTCGAACTTGACTTCTAATATCTAAAGTGGGGTCAGCCTCAACAATGCTACAGTTGTAACAAACTATAATTATTTTCATGAACGTGATTTTAAAATTACTTTTTTTCTAAACTATGTAAAGAGCGTAACGAAAAAGGTTTGTTCATTTACTCACCTATTACATTGCTGACATGAAAATGGTTTGGTGTGCGAGTTCTTGTGTCCAGCTAGTTGCACGGAGGTCTTAAACGCTTTGGGGCAAAACGGGCACTTGTAGGCGCGTACGTCGGAGTGCGTCAGCAGATGATGGTTGTACACGCTATGTGCTTTGAACCTGGGCCAAGGAATATAAGGTTAAACTATACGGGGTCAAATGAAATTAACTAGCGAAACTTCACAGACGTGATTGGTATAGATATTTAATGAAAAAAAAAACTAGATTTAATTTATAGTCACATCCAAAATAAATTTGCTACGTAGAGGTATTTTTTGGCGGATTATTGCACGACAGTATCTGCTTTATCGGCTCAAAAACCAACTAACACTATTGAAGCAGCTTGAAGCTGCGAAAGCTCGCAGCAGAGATACAAATAGCCGAACAATACTGCCATCCTCTTATGAGTTATATTGCGTCGTAATGCCAATCTCGCAGAATGGCATTCCACCATCATTCGGTATATTCGACACTCTCAAGGGAATGAAAATTTATAGGGTAAGGAAATTTGGCAAGTAATATCGGCATAAACTACAAGTACAAGGTCTCATGATGAGGGTCTGAATCTGAAAACTATAAATACCAATGTACGAGACACTCGGTCGGCAAGTCCGAATCGCACTTGTCCAGTTTTTTTCTTTAATTACCTCTTGCCGCAGTGCGCACAGGCGTATGGACGTGCGCCGGTGTGTGTGCGCATGTGCAGTGTGAGGCAGTACGAGACGCGGAACGACTTGCCGCAGATCTCGCACGAGTGGGGCTTCTCACCTAAATAATTAAACAAGTTATATTACCTTACTCAATTCTGTAATTAAAAAAAAAATAAGCAACTATTAAAAAGACATTCTTTGTTTAATTTAAAATGAAGCAGTTATTAGGTTTATGTACTTATCCGTAAAATAATTATAAGAAAAAAAAAATGAAGCTCAAAAGATACCGTGTGAGAGCGCGTCTTTTAATGAAGATTACAATTTACAATAATGATGTATTGGAAAAATAAAATATTTTTTCTATGAAAGTAACAGATCATAGGCCCAATCCGCGGAAAATGTATATCAGTTATGTCCGCTATAATTGGGTATTTAAAAGGGTAGTCAATAGCGTTACTTTTTATGAACTGTCAAAACGCGGCATTTGTACGTGATTTGTATGAAATACAAGAATGTGACGTCATAGATTTTAAAAATCAAATGCAATACTAATTAGCATTAAATGCAATTTTACAATTATATCTTCGCATAGTATTTAATTTCTGTAGGGTGATGGAAGTTTTTGAGACGAGCGGTCGTTTTTCTATAGGCAATTCCAAACCTGTATGTATCCTTTCATGTTTCACTTTTTCGTGCGGCCTCGCAAATCTCCTGTTGCAATACAAACAACTGTATGGTAGGTTCTTATCTTGATTGTTCATTGGCGCCTGTAAAAAGCGTTTTGAATTTGACATATTTTTTATTCAAGATGGATCTTTGTTTTTAACGAACAGGCGTAAAGCCCAGTATTCACTGTACCCAAAGGTAGAAAATGCCTCAGGCATTAAGTCCGTCTTTGTACGGCATTTTTACTTGTGCCTAAAGTTTTAATAAATAAATATTCAATCAAAAAAATCAATGTGCCTAGCCCTTTCCCAACTATGTTGTGGTCGGCTTCCATTCTAACCGGATGCAGCTGAACGCTAGTATTTTACATGGAGCGACTGCCTATCTGACCTCCACAACCCAGTTACTGGGTACCCCTTGGTAAGACTGGCTGTCAGATTTTCGGGCGTCTGACGACTCGTAACGACTGTCAAAGAAGCACAAATGACAGCCGGGACCAACGGCTTAACGTGCTTTCCGTGGCACGGAGGAGTCTGGGTATGTAAAGATGGTCACTCGTCCACGGCCAACACTGGAAAACGTAGCTTAACCTAATGGATCGACCTGTGCGGCTGTTATGACTTAGCTACGAGTTCCTCTAATAAATAAATATTCATTGGAAGCAATTCCTTAATTCCTTTGTTTCCCGCAACATGAAATGTTGTTAAAATGTTGCGTACCTTTGTTCACCATGGAGGCGAAACGTTATATAGCCTCCTTGGAGAATAAATTTAAAAAAATCCTTCCTTCGTGCTTAGCTACATTGAATAAGGAACTCTTGTGAAATTACATATTTCTGGAACTCAGTGTTTAAGGCTGACCATTGCCTGCCAGTAAACTTAAGATTTCTATTTAAAAAAAATGTTGCCAGAAACAATGCAACATACCATATTGCCAAAAAAATTTTTCCCGCAACATAAAACATGTAGGTGTAACATGTTTCGCAACTTTGTTTCCAAATAAATACTGGCTATACATAAAGTAAACTTACTTTATCCACATTATGTACATTTGTATGCATTTCTAGATACTCAATGGATGTGAATTTCTTATTACAAATTCCGCAGTTCATTTTATCCGAGGTTTTGTGCGAGTTTTGGTGGATAGTCTTGTAGTCAATAGGGATCAATTTGTTGCAGTAAGTACATCGGTATCTGTTATCGCTCACTTCTGAACCGTCTGTGTTTTCTAACGGAGGCTCTATGGGACGTGATCTGTTGAATTAATAAATAAATATAAATTAGTTTATGTTGCAATCGATTTTATACCGCATAATAATTACTTCAGAGTCACATGACGCGTGCTCTTGAATTACATTATCGATAACGTCACGATAGCGTTTCAGTTCCATTACAATTGACAATAACTATATTTCATAATTCTCCTGCCCTTATCTCATTTTTTTATTGTTAGTCTTTTTCATTAATTATACTCTTGTGGCCCAACACTCTGATCCATACAAGACGGCAGGTCTAACCATGCTTTTATAAATCTTCCCCTTTAGTTAAAGGAGAATGCGGGGGATACCTATGTATATCTATACATATTGAGTCTGTGGAGCAGAGGTGGTCCAACGGTAGTGAATTAATCGAACTGACGCATTGGTTTAGTGGTCGCAAGCGGTACTGCTGAGCATGAAGTCCAGAGTTCGGATCCCGGGTCGAGCAAAGTGTTATAGGGTTTTCCCATTAGGAATTTCTCAGTAACAGCCTTTTTTTTTTAAGGCTGGGAGCAGTCATTAGATATGACTGCTCCCGCTCTGGGTGGACCGGAAGGGAGTGTCAGACTCTTACTGACTAAAACCCATCCATGTTCCTTCCGTAGCCCTTTATGTTCCGGGGTAGCGGTAACCCTTTCGGACAATCCCGCTTACCCGGCAGGCTTGGCCCTGAGGGGCCCCTTCATATGCTGACATCTCTTTGAGGCGCGCATGGAATATATACGCGCCGTCCGGCACGGGCCTGGTGCTGATCGGACGGTGGGTCACCCATTACTCACCGTCCGCAGGCCCGCGCCTATGGTGGCCGGGAGTCGTCATGTGGCTCCCGACGCCCGGGGCGTCTCCTGCGGCGGCTGGGACGGGAGGACCTTTCTCTCTCCCATCCCGCCACCTCCTTCGCGAGCATGGGCGGGAGAGGTCGCCGCCGCCGATCGTCTCTACGAGGACACGGCGGTGCTCCGCCCAAGCGGGGCAGGTTTGCACCGTGTACTCTACCGTGTCCTCTGAGCGATCCTCGCAGTGGTGACACCCGGGCGCGATAATGTGCAGGAATATCCCGAAACATCCATGTCCGGTGAGGACCTGCGTCAGGCGGTAGGTGAGGGCGCCGTGACGCCTCTCTAGCCACTCCTCAAAGAGGGGCCTTACCGCCACTATCGTGGCGTGCCCTGCGCTGGGTTGCGACAGTCGCTGATTCCAGGCCGCTATGAGATCGCGCCGGAGGTCCGTCCGCTCCGCCGCAATTTGCTGCGGAAACGGAGTTTCCCCCCGGCTTAGTACCTCCACGCACCACTCGTACAGGCGCGCGAGGACTATCGCCTCTAGATCCCACGGCGGCAGTCCGGTAAGGAGGCTTGCCGCCTCGCCCGAGATCGTGCGGTACCCCCGGATAAGCCGTATGGCTACCACCTTTTGGGGCGCGTTCAGATAGTGCGCGGCTCGCCGCCGCAGTGAACGCGCCCACACCGGGGCCCCATAAAGGGCCATGGACCGCACTCAGTAACAGCCTGGACTCGGGATTTGTGTACGCGTGCTGGCTATAGGCTCACCCCAAACATGACTGGCAAAATGTGGGTGTATCTACCATGCATGGGTAATAGACCTCTGCCTCTACCTAACCCTTCGGGAAAACAATGCGTGATGTTATGGTATATTTTAATCATTTACGCCAGCACGTCAGCCTATCCCAAACTGTCAAAATTTCCCAATTGAAAATGAACCTTACGCTTTTGTAATAAAGTTGAGAAACTATCAAAGAAATTTGACAAATTAGGGTAACTTGATATTTTGCCTATATTGCCTCTGTATTTTGTACTTACTTGACTGGATCGTGCATCCGTTTGTGTAGTTTCAACGACTTGTTAGTTGGGAAGACCGTGTTGCATACAGCACATTCGTATGACAATGGCCCAGAGATGATAGACTCTTAAAAAAAAAAAATGATTAGCCTGGCGAACACCCGATTGTCGTTTGTTTAAATCAGACAAATATAAACGTTATCATGTTGGATACAGTGCCACTAGATCAAAGATGTCAATATTATTATGACGAATCATAGTAAAGATCAACCTTTTTTCCAATCAGTACATAAATAAACCGTGAATTTCGCCGTTAATAAAATTAATAACAATCGGAAAAGAAAAATTGGCGCGTATCCTTCTTTATGGACCGCGCGCCGTCGGGCCCGAGGACACACGATTAAAAACCGGCCAAGTGCGAGTCGGACTCGCACACCGAGGGTTCCGTACAAACCTGTAGGTATATAAGTAAAAGTTTACCCATCACGAGAATCGAGTCATAATGGTATTTTTATATTTTGAAAAAAAAACTTTTTTTTTATTATATGATGTAACTAAAAATTTACGGTTTTCGCAATTTTTCCTTTATCTGCACTGTAAGACGTTACTTTGTACCAAATTTCAAGATTCTAAGTTCACGGGAAGTACCCTGTAGGTTTTGATTCCCGTGCGAGTTTCGAAAATTTTGCGGCATAAACAGCTGTATCTTTTGATTGCTTTGGCTTAGAAGTTTGATTTTTTCACAGCTCCAAGGGACAGTAGACCTGAGTATTAGATATAAATTTCAGTTTGATACCTCCACGCGTGCCTGAGAAAAACGGTCTTGACAGACGGACGGACGGACAACAAAGTGATCCTATAAGGGTTCCGTTTTTTTCCTTTTGAGGTACGGAACCCTAAAAAATAAGTAGTGATTTATCTTTTTTTATTTTATATACATGTCCAATAAAAAAACAGAACAATTTTAGTTCGTTCTTTTAAATTGCTCTAATTAAATGTAACTATACTGTTAGTGGTATCAGATGGTGTCACGTTTTGCCAATCGACGGAATATGATGTTCAGGGAGGATGATGAATCCTAGAATACAACGTATAAAAGCATCTTTTGGCGCTCAAATGATGTTGTTTTACGCCCGATCCAGCCTGTCCCTTGCTGTCCTCCCCCAGCGACGACCTAAGACGAGGTCCGTACCCCGTTTGTAAGTTTTTATTAAGTCCTGGCTGGAGGCTACAATTTCATAGTGGCATCCACAGGCAAGCCCAGTTTAGCAGTAGACAACCCTTTTGTTGAACTGCGAGAAGCCATTAACACAAAAAAAAAAACCAATTATTTTGACAGATTGAAAAAACAAGATGGCGGCGTTATTGTCGTTCGATATTGACAATGATATGCAGAACATTCCTATACAGGTGTAATCTAAATATTAAATTATTATTTAAATACCTGTTCTCACTTTGTGCGCTTTCATGTGTGCGCACAGAGATTTCGAGTTTTCATACGCCACAGGGCAGTAAAGACACGGATATTTTACTAAAAAAAAACAATAATGTGCATAACTATAAGATGAAATTCATATATGGAACAACAGCAAAGAGGAATAAATATTATGAAATAGACATTCCTTTTCTTAGTTTTATTGCATTTTAAATTTTAATCTATTTCACCCCATGAAATAGATCCAATTCAATCATCGACTACAGCAAAAATCAAAGAGAATTAAACTATTAGTACTTACATACTTTACATGGATGTGTTTTGAACTCATCCAAATTGGTGACAGATATGTCACAGGATAAGCATTGGTACATTTTGATCGCAAATCCGTTCTCCGTGGGCACTTCTTTGACGATCACCTTGTGATAGGGTCCGCCTCTATCTAAACAAAAGAAAACAAAATGTTTAACATTCTATTAACTGTGTTCACCAATTGTCCTCTCTCTCTTTGTAAATAAACGCTACGAGAAAAAATTACATAATAATTATCTTGTTCTTCAATCGGTCCCTCATTACTGAGGATCGTGGTCACTGGACCCCTTTAGGGCCTATGCACACCACGTTTTTTAAACGCGCCGTCGACGCACGTTTGGGAACGCGCGTCGCCGGCGCGTTTTTATCCTGCAGAGCAGTTTGTTGTCGTTTGTATCGATACAAACGCGCGGCACCGGCGCGTGTGTATCGATACAAACGCGCGGCACCGGCGCGTCTGTATCGATTCAAACGCGCGACACCGATACGAGCGCTAGCGCGCGCGCCTTCCCTACGGACGGGGTTTCCCCCGCAACGAGGGAAAGGGAAGTGTGAATCTACGCTAGTAGCAATTGAGCGATTTGATGCACCGCACGTCTTTTGAACAAAAAAATGGAGCCTTTCGACACAGAAAACTTCATAACTTCGTTTGCATCGCGTCTGCATCGCTACACACGCGCGTTTGCATCGCTACACACGCGCGTTTGCATCGCGTCTGTATCGCTACACAAGCGCGTCAGGTGTGCAAAGGTCTACAGGTTGCGTCTGACTTGCGTGCGTATCGCGTCTGTATCGCTACAAACGCGCGTCGACGGCGCGTTTAAAAAACGTGGTGTGCATAGGCCCTTAAGCGGAAAAATCATCGACTCTGATCTAAAATTGCCATCACCACCTGCTGAAATTTGCTCGAGGAAATAAATTCTTTTAGTTGGTCAGACCATCGTGTTGGGAATCGAATCCAACCCCACACCTTGCGCGCGGACTGCATGCGCTGGGCGCGTGATGAAAGCGTCATCGGTAAGGAGACGCGGCGTGACGGCGACACGACTCGGCCCGATGACCACTCGCTTCCACGGACTCCACCGCGACATACGATCTCTCATTCCAATCCGTATTTGATTAATTCACTATTCTTCTTCTTCTTATCGTGTGGTTAGTGACTAACCTGGTGTCAGAGTTTTTAAGCTGCCCATGGGCCTCTGACTTAGCTTCACACGCTGTTTAGAAATATCTCTCAGACATGCTGGTTTCCTGACGATGATTTCCTTCACCGATTTTGAAGCAAGTGATCATTTATACAATAATTCATTCAGTATTGTTTGTCCGGGACATAATCTTTTGTTGTAAGAACGGTATTAAACCAGTCTTATTTTAAACAGTCCACCTTTTTTGGTTCGCTGTCTGCATAAAAGACAAAAACAAAATGTGTCACTATTATTCGGGGAAAAAATGAAGTCGTTCATAATAATTGGACATTAAACTTGGTACCTACAATCAAATGCCAACAATTGCCAATTTGTATTAAATTATATTTATGAATTATTTTATTGGACATTATCATGAGGTCGAATTTACAAACTATTACATACAAAAAGTAAAAGCCTACACCGGGTCCAGTGTCTGCATTAATAATATAAATATGTCCCAATACCGGTGGGATACTACTATTTTTTTATATTTTTCTATCATTGCTACTATTTCAGATTGAGAAAGACGTGTTCAGTTCTAAAATGCTTATTTTAATTTCAAATTGTATATCTACTACATTTTTGTTCAAATATTTTCGAAATCGTTTTCAAGAATACTAACAGAACCGACAAATACTTGCATCCCTAATGAACTCACCTAAAACGGGTTCAGCGGCTGCATAAACATAAACAACAAAAAATTGATTTACCATTACTCAACTATAAAAAATGTTCATAATAAATTGGGGTGGCCTCATATCAATCACAACCTCAAATTATACGTATGTATAAAAGGGACAGAGATGAAGCTATACAAGAGGTGTACCTCCATCTCTTCCCAAATGTGAAGCAATTGAGCATTATACTGCTATAAGAGATAGACCCCAGACAAAGTTTGAATTTAGAATTTGTCTGTTTGATGGGAAATTGATGCTTGTTGCAAACTTCTTATTATTTTTATTATAACCCCATTGTACAATATCTTTTAATGAATAATCTTAAATGGAATTTATAATCATTTAGAATGACGAGATATAATAAAGTAGTCTTACCAAGTGGCGGGTCTGCGGGCATGAAAACATAAAATTAATATTTAGAACGTGTTTGCAAAATGTTTTTGCTTCCAACCTTATTATTATTTTAAACTAGCTCACCCTACAGACTTTCTTCTGTTCAAACCATAGTTTAAAAATAATCCATAAAAACCGGTATTTTTTTTCCTATTTTTCTCATCCAGGAAGCATTTCATCTTTATTTTATATAGATCGATCGGTGAAAACCAGTAAAACATAAACCTCAGATTCGAGAAAGTTCCTACGTTACTTCTCATTTTAAACTGCCTAACATAATTAGCAAATGCCAGTATGAACTTTATGCGCCAGTCAGAAGCAAAGGATTTCTTTGCAAGAAGTTCACAGACATGTAAACTTTACAGGCTTTGATATAAGGTACAAAATAAATTAACATGTGGCGGAACAATGATTTTGTTAGTTATTTTGAGCGGCAATGTAACAGTGCAACCAAAGCAGTAACCGAGTTATTAAGTCCTATACTTTTACATCACAGGGCATAGAATCGCCGCACTGGCAGTGTTTAAGCCAGCTACTTAAGTACTAATAAAATTTGTGGCGCCGAAATTACGTTGAGCGCACAACTTCTGTCAAATTCAAAGCGTAAACATAGCGCGCGTGCGCGCGTTCCTAAACGTAATGTCGTAGTGCGATTAAACAGTGACACATTTGGTCAGATGGAAAGTATTGACAATGCTGCCTTTAGCAGCGGCTGCAGAGACGTCTCCGTTATTGTTCCTGGCGAAACTTGGCGGAACACGGAGGTTTCATAAAAATGTATCTTTACCTTTACCTTTTGCGTCAGCCTGAATGGCATCTTTGATGACACTGCTGCAAAGTTTGTCCACTTGCAGAAAACGCTTCGTGACGACGCGCAGTCCTTTTTCCGCCGTTTTATTTGGTTCATGCGTTTGATCTGAAAAACCAAAACAGATCATGATTAAGAAGGAAATAGTCCCCCGCTCAATTGGATGAGTTTATGAGAGGTGACTTCAAGGATAACCAAATCATTATTCCACTCATTTATACATTTGGATAAAAGAAACATGTCGAGTGAACCTATGTGCGGCTTGCATGGAGGCTGAGGAAACTGTTCTGAATTTACTGTTTGAATGGTCAGATCTTTTACAAATGTTCTTAATAAACCAGGAGACATGATCGACTTCTGGAGGAAAGTGGAGTGGTTGGAATAACCACCGACGGCCTTCATGGCCCACGCACACTAGTCCACCTGAAGAACCAAGGGCGGAAACCAAATCATAATATAAGACGTTTTCAACGATAATTTGCTGGTTTATCCAGCCTATCTAATTAACCGACAAAAGAGAAGGATGCTTTCAATTCGGCTGTTTTTTTTTTCTTCACTATCCATACGTAGTTAAAAACGCAATAGATGTAAACTTTTTAGTCTTTTGAAAAGATACGGTCCACTCTCAGAACAGACAAAAACAGTTTCTGTATTGTGGGTCCACTCAATCTGCCTCGCCTTTTCCCAACAATGTTGGGGTCGGCTTCCAGTCTAACCGGATGCAGCTGAATACCAGCATTTTACATGGAGCGACTGCCTATCCGACCTCCAAAACCCAGTAACTGGGTAATACGATACCCCCTGGTAAGACTGCGGGTACTACGTTCCCGTAGGATAATTTCCGATCTACATGCGGGTAAAGATATTGGCAAACACAAATATAGATTACTTAATAAAAAAAGCCCTACCCAAGCTCGAAGGATCCGACGAAATCATTTGATCACTAGATTTAAACATGAGCGGTTCCTCCACTATATCTCCCGTGTCAGTTATGACGCGGCGTGGTGTCTGCTTGTCTGTGGTCACCAATGTGTCATCATTCTCTATTGGCTCGTAGTCAGGCACTGACTCAGTCTGACCCTCTTCCAATGGCTCCTGTTTAAAATATGTTAGTGTATACTTAATGGTATTCAAAATCAAAATAGTATTTAATTACCCAGTGAGTACTTAAAACTGCAGCAATGAATATACATTGCTATGGATGAGAAAAAACAACAAGACGAAAATGTTTTTGTTTCATTTTGTCTCTTCAAGAATACTACTATTTCAAGATCAACATTCTGAAAAGAGAAGAATTCGCGCAAGTTCTGGCGACTTTGCGGGCATTATCGCGCCTCAAAGCAAAATAGACTCCATTTCCCTTCTCTTCCTGTGCAATCCAAATTGACCCTTAAGTAAGTCCATTTTAAGATCAATGTTACCTCAACAACAACATCCTGATCATTATGGTAGTTCTGTATGTGCTCTATAACAGATGAGAATGACACTTTGCATGTGTTACAGCTGTAGATCTCCTGACAGCTTTCTTGATTAACCTCGTGGTTTTCTTGTATATTGTCTGGTGTAACTATGTTCTCTGGCTCTGTGTTAAAATCTGGAAATTAGAAAACTTAATTCTCTTTGTCTATTCATTTTAATTTCTAGGTAGTGTAAATTAATCTTTTGTTATAAAAAAGCAAACATTGAGAAATTTATACAAATGACATACAAACAGTCATCAGATTCTTGTCATAACACACACAAAATAAACTCTATGCACTTCAACATAAAGTTGATTTTGCATTACCGAAATAAGATTAATAAAAGAATAGCTTTCTACCTTTAACAATAGTCAGTGTTATAGTAAAAAATAAACTCTATGCCCCTCAACATAAAGTTGATATTGCATTACCAAAATAAAGTGAATAAAAAAATAGCTTAATACCTTTAACAGTAGTTAGTGATATAGTTCCATCAATATTTTGTTTGGTAACAATAGTGTTTCCACCATTCAAATCGGTTTCATCCTGAGTGACAATCATGTATCGGCTTTCCCCGTTTTCCTTCACCAGTTTAAATTCCCTTGTTTGGAGGCATGGTTTCAAGTGTTTGCTAAACAATTCCAGATACATTTTGTTGTCATCATTCATGACCTGAGCTTCGTAAGCTGATCCAGTTGTAAACTGAGTCCCATCATTAGTATTTACTTCTGTAAACATCAAACTGTTTCAAAAACTTTTTTTTTACTTATTTCTAGCTAAAATTAAGATATAAAGGATATTAAGACAATCTGTATCAAGCAGTACAGGATCTTAATTTAAAGGCAGGTAGAATTTTTTTAAGAAATATTTGCTAATTTTCTCAAAAGCATTAAAACTATTTTAGTAAATATTACACAATTTTTGTTACAATATAAATTGAACTTTGCATAGTAGAATTAAGGTTCCTAATTTCTTAAAACTTCTAAAGATTTATGATGCCAGTATGTAGTTGGTACTAGATAAGATGCCTGACAGGAGGCCTGTCTTATTAGCATATCTCTTCTTGCGTATATACAAAGGAATAAAGAAAGAATAGCCCATTATTTATAAGTAAAACAAAAGATTTGGTTTGCTTGTAATTTGAGTAGATATGGGCTAAATATTATTATTGTATTCATAGTGTATCCCATTTTAGAATGTAAAAAATACTCATAGCCTTACCATTCTGATAAACTTTAATTTCAGAATTTCCATTATCTGATGTATTTTCGATGTTGTCCTCATCTGATCGGCGCTCAATTATATAGGTTTGTATATTATTAGTTGGCTGACAATCATCCTGAGCCAAATGCTCTACAAGGTGTGGTAATGAGGGACATTTCTGGTTACAAACAGGACAATATACATTCTCTAAAGCATTGGTCAAGTGCTCCAGCAGAGATTGTTTAGAATTAAAAGTCGTATTGCAACAAACGGGGCAATTCAACGGCTGGCGTCCCATTTTATTGAAATTACATCAGTTTCCGCCCATAAAGTGTTCAGACGCCAATGATTTCTGCTAAGAAAGAGTGCTATATTTTGTAAACATATCACTATCATTCAACCTCATAAAAGTGCTACATTCAGTTTGTATCTAAATTCTCAACACAAAACCATATTAAATCAGAAGAACTTCACACTAATTTGTTAAACGTGAAGAAAGCACCGAACGAACGAACAACGCACCATTTTTGTCAAAACTGACATTATCAGTGTGTTTTTGAAGATATTAATATGTGCTCACGAAATATCATTAAAAGAGATAAATATGTTTGTACAATTTACTGAATACCCCAAAGTTACAAAAAAATGTAGTTTATTCCTATAAATATTAATCAAAAACAATAGTTATAATTACACAGGTATATAAAATGTAAAACGAAAAAAAAAATAGATCAAAATCTATCTTCGTAAATATATCACAGAAATATTGCTACCTTTAAAAAAGCGATAAAAATCAATATTTTCAAGATAACGTTCTACCTAAGTCAGGTAAAATACTTTTATTTACTTGTCTTATTCCTCGTTTCATCACTAAATAGTAGTAATAATAGTAGAAAGTGATTTTTATTGAATTGTTTTAGATTTATTTCTTGGGTTTTGATTTTATTGCTCTTCATGACTGAATTTAAGTGGCAACATTGTGAAGAAGTTCGCCATTTTGTCGTGGTGGGTTTTTAACGTAGCGATTTTTATTTATTCGTGTTAATTATTTCTTTTCAGTGCAAATAAACCAATACAACTGAAATCTGAACACCAGATTGTGCCTGCATGTAAAACAAATTAGTTAGAACAATTGTAATTCAATAGCAGAACGTTGATGCTTGTTATGTTTGTGTGCGAGTGTTTTCGCGGGTAAATTTGATTAAACATTATGTTGGGAAAAAGAATGCACCATAACAGCAAGGGGAGGCTAGCTAGCAAAGGTCACGATAATGGGAAACCTTCCAGTCCAGGCATTTCACCCTACAACAAGCCTGCGAAAATACCAGGTGCCATATCTGCTGGTAAAACTAAGGTAGAACTCTGTCCCATACCTTATATAAAAATACAAGATAATGCTTCACATCTACCGCGTTTCACTGCAATCGCAGCCCGGTCTGCTGATGAACCTATTGGGATGGATGAGTTAGACTCTTTACAGCTAGAGCTCGAGTCGCTCTTGGGGAATACAGCTCTCCGTGTAAGATACTTCCAGGCTGAAATTGAAAGTATTGACACAAATGAATCCAAAAGAGAAAAGAAAGGAAAAGCTGCTGGTAAACAATTACAGTATCCTGTTAAAAGAAAATTTCCAGATGACAAATTAGTGAAAACCAATAGTACTAAGTTGTCCAACCAGCCTAAAGTGCCTAAGTTCAAGAACTTATCCAATGCTTCCTCGGGTGGATCTCACAATTACTCAAATGACATTGCCAATTCTGATAACTCAGTTAAGCTGGAACTATCACAGTTTGCACTACCAAAGAATAATATACCATACAAATTCTGGAGTTCTGTAGATCCCTATTGTGCTCCTGTTACTTTAGATGACATAAAATTTCTGGAATCTTTGCTGGCACAGAGCAGCAACACATCATTGCCACCTATACCACCGCTCGGCCGTCACTACTCTGAAGTATGGGCAGATGAACATCTAGCTGAGGATCAGAATGCTTCTAATCCTAATAAACAAAAATCATCAATGTCTCCTGAAGCTACCAGTATCCGTAAAAAACTTGACAAATCCAATGAAAACCTGATTACTGGTCCCTTGACACAGAGACTGGTGTCAGCACTTATGGAAGAGAATTTAATGAATTATGATGTGCCTGACATTAAAGTGAAACAGACAGCAAACACTAAAAGTAGCTATAAGAATTCTCTTACATTAGAAAAATGCCTTAGAAAGGAGTTGGTGGAGCAAGGAATACTTGATCCTGAAGATTTGCCACCATTGACCAATCCAGCTGATGATGAAATACTGGCAGAAATTAAAAAATGCCAGACAGAACTGACTGCCGTAAAGAAAGACAATTGCCGCAATCTGAAGCATCTCATTGGGATGTGTAAACAAGAAATGATTAGACTGAATCTGAAGAAACAACTGGATCAAGTGGATATGGAATGTATCGATATTTATAAGAAAATGGTGGCTGCAAAGCAGAAAAAGAGACCTATAACTAAGAAAGAAAAAGAAGATGCTTGGAGAGCTATTAATGAACAGATCAGGCTAAATAAAGAAATAAATGCTTTGCCTATAACAGGCCCAAATTCAAGCTAAATTTTATTCTTAGTTAAAGTATTCTATGGGGTAATATAAGATTGTTATAGCTATTATTTAGAAGTAAATAACATTAATAATTAAATCTGTTTTTTATTCAGACCTCTGTATTTTTATTTTCTAAAGGCTGATGAACATGTAAATCACATTTATTTTCAAGTACTGAATATCAAAATAACAAGGAGGTAATTTATTTATGAGGCAAGATGCTCTGTACTGCTACTAGTCAGGGGAAAAGGATGCTTTAGCAGGAATTAAATAGGATAATATAATCTTAATAAAAATTGACAATTATTATTCCTAATAAACTGTGTAAATAATTGGAGTTATATTGATCCAGCAAGCGGTACTCTTGGACACGGTGCATAAAGTTAGGAGGTTCCTCTCTGAGGAGCTTGGACCATGGCCCTGATACCGGTGGGCTACTACTATTTTTGTTTTTATAAAAATATTTAAAAATGTAATCAATAGATGTATTAAAACTACGTGTAATTCGTAGCACGCAATTCTTCTGTTTGACAGCTTTTAATGGAGATTCGTAAAATGGTCCACAAACCAAGAATTGCTATAAACAGTATGTTGCCTACAATTCTAATGTGATTCATGAAGAATACTTCGCTTTAATTTAGGTAGGTACGGGCTCAATGCTTTCACGACTAATAATGATCGATGGTTCAGTTCCCAGGAGAGGCCAGGAAGAACAATGCCCCCAAAATAATATTATGTTGCAGTCTTTGGTCTGGAACATCCACAAGGACTCAGTGGGATGGGAGCCGATGCAACATTTCACCTTCAGACTGAAAGAGGTGTCAGGATTCATACTACCTACGTACTGGCACAGACGCAAGGTCGTCAGTATTAGTTCCCCGTAGATGGTTATTTATTGATTGATGGTCCGTATTATGACTGATCACCATGACTCGCCACGGTGGTACCAAATGTTGAAACTAAAGTAGTCAAGAGGAGACTAGGCGCGTGGGGTCTGGAGGTTTCGTGAGGCCGCTAGCGGCAACGCCGCCGGTCGTTGCGGGCCGCTGCCGTCCCGGTGTGACTCGGCCCTAACTGTAAGATAAGTATTGCATTTATGATTGCAGGTAAGTCCTGGTGACTGATTTATCGAAAAAATAAAAAGGGCTCAGTACACAAATAAACATTGCGAAAGGTGGAAGAGATTAGTAAGTTTAATAATAGCCATCGAGTTTAGACTTTTAATTTACACCCGTACAGCGAAGACGGGTTATCGAAAATCGAAGTCACCATATTCATTAAAACTATTAATTTCTATAGGTTAAATGCTCTAAGTTAAAAGAAGCTAAAATGCTCTAAGTTAAGGTAATAGAAAATCGCAATATGCTAAAGCTAGGTTAAATGCTCTAAGGCTAAAGCATTAAAACCTTGGTGAGTAAATCTGCACATGGGACTAAAGGACCAGAATCCAACAGATGTTTATTTAAAAAATAGTGACGTTTCGAATTATTTGAAAAATAACGAAACGAAAGTACCAAACTTCGTCGCAAACCGAAATCACTTTCGGGAATTATTTATGTTTGTGAATTAAAAGTTTTGTGCTCATCATTATGGATAATCATAATCCATTGACTCCAAACAAAATACAGAGACTTATTCATTATGCGGAGGACAAATCGTTTAATATGCCAAGACGCTTACTGCTAAACGATGATGATTTGAAACGGTAAGAGCATGCCATGAACCATGAAATTTGTTATATTTTTATTTACGTATGCCAGCTGACTCTCATAGTATCGTTTTTGTTGTAGTTTGGCATCGAATCAAGCATCAATGAATAAATCAAACATCAATAACTGTGAGTCCTCTTCTGGCATTTTGGATTTAGAGAGAGTAGAAGGTAAATAGGTACCTGACTAACTAGAATTTAGTTCACAGAATTTTATTATCTAAATATTTCTTTACTAATATTATTATAATGTTTTTTAAGGCTTTGGAGAGTCAGAAATTGGAGATTTTTCTCTCAGCAAATCTGTAAGTAGTTTTAGATTTTATGTGATTTGTGGATGTTTTGGAATAAGTTTTAATGATACAGTATTGTTTTGTTACGTCTCTTTCTTTCTGATAATGACATTCTCGTACCGAAAGAGGTATCTATCAAAAAATGCTTTAGCTGTTTATGGATTATGCCTTCAGAACCAGACTGAGAACAGAAAAATTTGTACAAAGATGATAGGTACTTATTTTAAAATAAAGAACTCTCTTCCAGCACATTTGCTATAGGAAATGTAGAGTATGTGTACAAGTAGATAAACCATAAAAACCGTCTGTATCAAAGACCTTGTCCATTGCTTTCCATCAGGTGTGATCAAAGTCAAGAGCAGGCCCATTCCTAAATTAATAACAAAATAATGGATAAATAAGTTACCAAAAGTTTTATTTTTATTTCAGACAGCATTTAATCCTGGTGAAATGACTGGTAGATCAACTGGGGCTGATGACTTCAAGGCAGTGCCAACGGGCCGCCACTCCTTACATTTGGATAGTATGTTCAACAAGATGGATGCACAGACATCTGAGGTGAAGGATGTAATGAGACATTCTATTGCCTCTAATTACTCCTTTCATTCGAAGGTAAATAATAATCTAATTTGATTTCTATCTAGTTACCAAGTACAACTTCACTATAGATCCAAACTTCTCTTGAAAATATCGCATAGTTGTGTCTTGACTTATGCAAGTCCCATTTTATGGCTAGTTACGCTAAAGTTAAATCAGCATTAAGTGAACAGCTATTATACAATCTTTTTATTTGTGTGTGTCATAACTTCAATTTCTTACTCTCATAAGCAAAATTTTAAATTGTATGTATTTCAGTCATTAAATAAATACCAAACGCCTTTACCACATTTTTTTGATTATTTGCAATAGCCATGGTCGTCATTAACCTTTACAGGACAGCCCAATTACCTGATGAGTATGTTGTTGTGCTGATGCTAAAGGCCTAAAACCGTACACAGTATCCTAGTTAGGTTCCTGATCTATTTGTTATCATTAATTTCAGAGAGACCTCACAGCTGATGAGGCATCGCTAATTGGGCGGGAAGCTCCATTACCAGTATCAAACAACGTAAATGCAAATTTTCTTGAAAGCATGTCGTAAGTTGCATATTATTCATATACTAGCTACTCCCGCGCGATTCCAGCCGCTGCTCGGCTCCTATTGGTCGTAGCGTGATGTTACATAGCCTTCCTCGATAAAATGACTATCCAACACAAAAATCTCTGGACCAGTAGTTCCAGAGATCTCTTTCCTGTCGCATCTTCCTGTCCACTTTATCTGTTTAAACACTGGTGAATTTTGTTATCATGTCTTTGAAAAACAAGTTAGTTATAGATTTGATATAATGACTCTGTTTCGCACTATTTCTCTCTAATTAGTATAATTAAATACACTACATAGTATAAAACAAAGTCGCTATTTTTGTCTGTTTGTCTGTATGCTTAAATCTTTAAAACTACGCAAAGGATTTTGATGCGGTTTTTTTTAATAGATAGAGTGATTCAAGAGGAAGATTTATATGTATAATTTGTCGACATATTTTGCGGGCGAAGCCGCGGGCGGAAGCTAGTAATATAATAAAATAGACGTCACGGTTGGCGCAGCGGTTGAGCGATTGACTGCTGCGCAGCATTCCGCGGGTTCAACTCCCGCACGGAACAAAATATATTTGTACGACCTGCAAGTATTTGTTACGGGTCTGGGTGTTTTTCTATCTATAATATGTATGTATTTACAAAAAAAAAAATGTCTATAAGTAGTTTATCAGCCATCTCGTTACCATAACACAAGCATTAGGTTGCTTAGCTTTAGACGATTTATGGCGTTGTGTGAAATGTCCAAGGATAAAACAAAGTCGCTTTCTCTGTCCCTATATCTCTATGTATGCTTAAATCTTTAAAACTACACAACGGATTTTGATGAGGTTTTTTTTAATAGATAGAGTGATTCAAGAGGAAGGTTTATGTGTATAATTTGTCGACATATTTTGCGGGCGAAGCCGCGGGCGGAAGCTAGTTATATTATAATTAAATTCTTGTTTAGCAATAACTAAATAAAAGTTTACTTAAAGTCAAAATGAGCGGTTGTATCGGCCCCACCTTACGAGTTGCAGGTCGTGAGGCAGGCATTTTACTTTGTGTATTTAATTTCATCACCACTGCTCTCAAAATGGTGAAGGAAACTGGCATGTCTTAGAACCAATCATTCGAAGACATGTGACATCCACTAACTCGGGGCTCGCGTCGTGGCCCACTCCCTCTCAAAAAGAGGCCTGTCTCCCAACAGTGGGGACATTATAGGCTGATTATGACATTCTATGCTTTCAGGATGAACAACTCAAATCTATCAGTTGGTGCATATTTTAAGAATAGATGTCCAGAGTTTGGCAATGTACTAGGCAAGACTGATAGTCCTGAACGGTCTTATATTATGCCAAGCATTACTGAAGGTAAGCAACTGTTTGAATTTAGAAACCCTTGCTGACTAGTATTATCTGCTAATTGTTGGAATGTGCCAGTTGTTAGACAACCAGCCAGCCCTATTAGCCAATTTGGTGTAGCACTGTTTGTATTCATGCATTAAAACCTTATTTGCAAACAATTTAAACATCTTCATTTGTTTTAGTATCAGGCCACACGGATTCGTTCCGCTCTGACAATAATCCACTACACAAAATGGATAATACACTAGATTGTGTACCTGTAAGACAGCCGCGAAACATTATGGACACCTATCCAGAGAAACAAAACAATGCACAGTCTGAAAGGAACACTTTCGTTCTGCCTAAAATAGAAACACCGAATGAACCATCAACCAGCAATGTGCCTGAAAAACAGAATCCATTTTTCATGAGTCAAATTCCAGATAAGCCGAAGTATGTTCAAATGTCTTTGCATTCTGTTTCTCCTCAAAAAAATAATCCTGTCGCACCTACACCAATAAGGGAGCCTGCACCAACAAGAGAAACTAATTTGTTGATAAAGAATTTGCATGCATCTTTGAGATTGGTGAGCGAAGATACTGAAGGTTCAGTCGAGAATTCAATCAGTATTTCTAGAATTGCTGATTATCTTGGTGAGTAATATATGGAACACTCATTTTGCTGGACAAGTCAATTCGTATTCTGAAGTGCTTGAGTCAGCGCCCAGCGTATAGCGATGTAGTTTTGGCGGCGATGCAAGTCATTCTGTAATAACTTTAAATTCAAATTAGTTTACTATAGTTTACGGCTGGTATTACGTAATAAAAACACAAAAGATGCTCGCAGCGAATGCGCTTGGAGCCTCTCCGAGTCGCACGGAGGCTTTTTGAGGTCCAGCGACGCTCTTAATACCTTGCAACCGATAAACTGCTCTTCGCTGCCACTCCTTCGGTCTGCTTTCAAGCCATCTTCTAGAGTATAAAAAAGATTTTTAAAACAGAACAACTTAATTTTGCCCTAGTGTAGTAATGAAGTTTGCACTTATCTTGCGAAGTGTTAGGCTGACGATTTATCTATTTTTCACACCGGGATACTGAATTGACACCACTCATTGTAATTATTACAGGCAAACAATCCAATGTCAGTGTAACAGACATGTTGCAATTGAACAACAAAAAGAAACAATTGAACACGAAGCAACCTCTCACTGAGTTGCACATGAACATTCCTGAATCTAAGAAACAGAACAACCAAGAACTACAGGTCACTAACTTAATAGACACTCGAAAGACTGAGACCGCTTCATCCTCTGGTACTATTAACACAGTCATTTCCCAGAATAAATATAAACAAAATAGTGAAACAGAAATCCCAGCTGTTGTTGTAACTGGAGACTCCGTAAATAATAATCAAGTGATAGAAATTGATGATACAAATTCGAAGAAAAGTGGCAGGTCGAAGTCGCCGTCAAGCAAAAGTCATTCGACCCTGAGCACGGTGCATGAAAACTTTACGAGTTTCAAATCTGCTGACAGTCCTTTACATACCAGCAAAGGTATTTGTTTGATTTATAAGGGGGAGGGGTGTAGACTTGCGCAACCTGTAACGTGGTGTTGCAAAACATGATCGCGGAGCGCGTGACTTATGTGGCTTACATAAGGTTTAAATTGGAATGGTTAGCACGCGTCAGAAATTTCCAATGACCAAAACTTTAAATAAAATAATATTTTGCTGTATCGCTAATGTCGCATGCTGCTCAAGTCTAATGCCGGTTTCAGACCAAGAGCTAAGCTAAGTTAGTTTAGCTTAGCTCGCATAGCTGACACAGTTTTTAACTATGTAAAAAAGTTGGAAGAACTGTGTCAGCTATGCAAGCTAAGCTAAAATAACTTAGCTTAGCTTTTGGTCCGCAACCGGCATCTACCTCTGGCAAGTGTTTTAATATTATAATTTATTATAAACACTATTTATTATTCTCCTATATATATAATCGGGTATGATTGGTTGTAGTAACTATCTAGTTGGAATTTTCAGGCGAGGCCACTACAACACATGTTCCTTCCCCAAATACTGTGTATAAAGAGTTAGATAAGTCTGTAGATTGGCGCGAAGTAATGCAACAGAAACATTTGAAACAGGAGGGCTTAGCTAAAGCTAAAGGTTTGTGGGCCTCGCTTCATTCACCAGTCTGTGGGAATCTTTAACATGAATAACACATCATCTTACTAATTTCTTAAAATGCGATCGTTGTTCTGGAAGCCGACTGTGATATAGTTTGGTTTGCTCAGCTTTTAACCTTTAAGCTAGATTATAATATTATTAACATATTCCAATTCTCATCTTAAACACATCGTTTTTTTTTAATTTTAAAACTTTCATTACATAATTTGTAAGTTACTAATATTACGACAAAGTGCATAAGAAAACAGCGAAATTGCAAAATGGAATTTGTAGCAGAACTAAAATGCATCACTTATTAATTGCTGTTTTGTTTATTCTAGTTATTATTTCGTCTTATTTCATATCACTATAATTACTTATAGAATGTTGATACGTCATATGTGATGCGCACACGCATCTACTAATTACGAATGATTTCTTTTCTGTTTTAGAGCAATGGGTAGAAATAGTAGCTTCTGTCGCAGATGGATACGTGGGTAAGTAGAACAAAATGGCGATCAGGATTTTGGCTACCAATATTCAAATAAGCTAATTAATCTATCCGTATTTTCAGGCGTCACCTGCCCTGTAACAATAACGGTCACAACTTTATCTGACAGTTGGTTAACTGCAAAACTTCAATTCGAAGATTTACCAAACGACGGAAGAGACCTCACTATCGAATTACCCCGAATGCCTTTATTACTGTCTCCGGGCAAATCTGAGAAAATCACACTGAACATAACATCTAATGAGGAACTGAATACGTCGTTAAAATTCAGCGTGTACTTAAAAGACGCGTCAATCGACGGAGATATAGTGCAGAAAGGCGAAATTGAAGTGGAAATTAAAATGCCAATGATCCAAGCTATGTCTTGCGATGGTGTTAATAAGATCACCTTCCCACCGATACAAGAAAACAGTTCACTTATAAAATCTTTCGTACTTATAAGTGATTGTCCTGCTGATCTTTTGTTAGAGTTGTCTGTTGTTGAAGGTGAGAGTATATTCGCGATCAAAAACGTTCAGGAGATAAAGAAAAGTGATGTGAACAAGATTCTGATGGATCGTCAGGGGTCGACAGAAGACGTACAGGCGCCAGGGAAGGCAAAGGGCAAGGGAAGTAACAAGCAGCTTTGCAGGTTGACCAGTGGAAACGCAATTAGGGTTACTGTTAAATTCAATGCGCCGAAGTTATCGGATATTGAAATAGGTTAGTACTATCATTTTATTGTAACTTACGGTTTTACTTAATGTATGTTTCAGTATGAGCCAATTAACCTTTTGAACGCCATTGTCACAAGCAAGCGCTTGGCGCTGTACGCCAACGACACAAATATGTGACAATGCGGGTAGACTATAACACGAAATAAACAATTATATCATTACTTTTGTGTGTGTCTATAAAGATATTTTAAAAATTGAAGCTTTCCTACGTATTTAATGACATTTAACAAATTAAAAGACCATGAATATTGGGAATTTCTTGATAACAAGAAAAAATAAATTTGTAGCTGGGCGTGGAGGACACTAGCGTGCGTTTATGCTCTGGCGTTCAAAAGGTTAAGGCTACACTCGAAGCTCACAAATACGAAGTTTGTTTAAGGTGAAAGCTACAGGGTAGCCAGCCAAAAACATAAGAAAGATTGCATTTCGCGGGCTACCCTTGCGCTTCCCCCTTAACTTAACCCCCATAAGAGTAATTAAGGAGGGTTGAGCTAAGGGGAAATGGATCTACCGCACATTCTTGTAACGGAAACGGTACTTGCATAGGTTATTCCCAATAGATTTAAAGACTATACACTAGCACCGATTAGTCTGCGGTAGCTGGAGGATGCGCCGCTGCTCTCTTGAATGGTGGAACCACCTGAATTTGTCCCAGAAGATATAGTTCTATAAACATATTTTTCCTGTTTCCAGCGGACTCAATAGTGACGTTCAACGGACTGATGAACGTGAACTTGATAGGAGTCAATAGTGTACTTCGGAAAGTTGATCTGATCGGCGTCGTTGGTACCGTGAATCTTGTTATGAAGCCCTCGGTCAGCAAACTGCAACTATTTAATGGTAAGTCGATCAGTTCAAATATGTACCGTCTTTTGAGAGCCGACTAAGGCTGGATCTAGATTTAATAAAATGGATTTTCTTTATACTACGAAATATTTAATCGGACTGCTGATACAAGCTACAACTACTGACCTTTATTTTAAAGTTTCTGTAATCTTTTAAACTTTAAAATTAACTTACCCATAACTGTATAATTAAAAGTGTGGATGTCAATATAAATTACGTAGTAACAATAGCCCAAAAGTTACTGCCTCTCTGGTACTAGCTTGAAATTGATGAGCGTAAATACGCAAGTTCGATCCGACCATTGCACTATCGGCGCAAAACTTAGATAATTATCTGAAGCTGTAATTTAAGCAGTCACACTTATAATTCGTTGTTTGATGCGAGCAATCCTCAAGCAGAGAATGTTCACTTTTTTTTTTTTTGAGCGTTTGCAATCATCAAAAATCGTCCTGGGTGGAGCGGAAGGGAGTGTCAAACTCTTACTGACCATCTACATTCAGTCAAAAAAGTATCGGGAATGGATGATTTGTTTATGGTTCCAAATTCAAATTTTTGTTTTTGTGTAGTTGTTAGATGGCACAACTGTTTTCCATTTTGGCGCGGAGTTTGAGTTGCATCTGTTATTTATATTAAGACAGTGCTGGTTTTAGTAATATCATATATAGTGTGTATTGCGAATTTCATAATGGACAAAAATATCGAACAAAGAGTTTGTCTTAAATTTTGCATCGCCAATGGAATTTCGTGTTCGGAGTCACTGAAAATGTTACAGAAGGCTTACGGTGAATCGACTTTATCAAAAACTCGTGCTTATGAGTGGTTCAAAGCGTTCAAAAGCGGTCGAGATGTGATGGAAGATTTGCCTCGCTCTGGTAGGCCGTCAACGTCTGCAACTGAAGTTAACATCGCAAAAGTGAAGAAAATAGTGACTGAAAATCCCCATTCAACTCTGAGAGAGATAGCCGCCGAACTTTCTGTATCTCACGAGTCGATCCGTACCATTTTAACTAATCATTTGGGTATGAAACATGTTGCTGCTCGGCTAGTCCCAAAAGATCTGAATTTTCTTCAAAAACTCAATCGCATGAAAGTCGCTGAGGACATGCTAGAACGAGTCAGTTCGGACCCAACATTCATGAAACGCATTGTTACTGGTGACGAGACGTGGGTTTACGAGTTTGACATGCAATCTAGTCAACAAGCTTCGGAGTGGCGCCTTCCAACTGAACCGAAACCGAAAAAACCACGCCAAAGTCGATCAAAAGTCAAAGTCATGTTGACTGTTTTCTTTGACTATCGCGGTGTTGTGCACTCTGAATTCTTACTGGAAGGTCTAACGGTGAATAAAGAATATTATTTGAGCGTTATGCGGCGTTTAAGAGAGCAAATTCGACGAAAAAGGCCAGATTTGTGGAAAGAAAATTCTTGGATTTTGCACCACGACAATGCGCCTTCGCACAGGGCTATCATTATGAACGAATTTTTGACCAAACACTCAACAAATACCATCCAGCAACCACCATATTCACCAGATATGGCTCCTGCTGACTTTTTTCTTTTTCCTAAACTCAAATTACCACTACGTGGCACCCGTTTTCAATCGATAGAAGACATAAAGGAGAATTCGCGGCGAGAACTGAACTCTATTCCGAAAGCAGCGTTTAAAAAATGTTTTGATGAATGGATTATTCGTTGGCGCAAGTGTATCGTTTCTAAAGGACCATACTTTGAAGGTGATAAAATAAATTTGGATGAATAACAGACATTTTGTGTATTATTGATCTTTTCCCGGTACTTTCTTGACAGAGTAGTATGTTCTTTACTTAGTCCTTTCTGTTCCGGGGTAGCGGTAACCGTTTCGGTCAATCTCACTGAATCTTCACGCTCTGTTATTATTTTATACTTTTTCAGAACCAACAAATATTGACCTGTGCAACAGTGGCTCAATATCGGGAATCTGGATCGTGAAGTTCACAACGAACTCCCCAACGGACAGTTTTCCGTTCAAAATATCACCGTCCAAGTTCGAGATACGTCCTGGCGCATCAAAGACTGTCAGCCTGGTATATACAGGACCGGGAGACGGGATTTGTGAAGCGTGAGTAGAAATGTATTACTACATCTTTGTTTCAAAATTATGCTGAGCGATCCCCGTTTTGTACGGATGTGGCGTATAGTTGTTCCCTACAACTTGTTTTTTTTTTAATGCGTCATGTTTCCCGCAAATAAACGTTTTTTTCTTAAGTCATTAGATGGATTTACATAGACGTAATATTGTATTCTCCTTTTTGCAGAACTCTTATATTCGAAGATATAACATCTGGCAACAAGACTACTATAGAAATATGTGGAGGATCAGACAAACCAAAATCTTTTCCCATAAAAACTAATTACAATACCATGTCGTGGGTCCGTGCAGGCAGAAAAGAACTAAGCTTGAAGAATGCTACGAATAAAAAGTTCTATATAAAATGTCAAATAATAGGCGAAGGGTTCGCAATAGACTTGCCGCGGGAGTCGAGAGGAAGTTACTTGGTGCCTTTCGGGCCCTGTGAGTGTAGGCCCTTACCTATCGTGTTTTCGCCGACTTCAAGTGTACCACATAGGGCGGTGCTCCATATCGTTTATGATAAAAATACCAGTGATTTTTCTAGAAAGGTAAGGATTGTGTTTTACTGTTCTATAATATTGTAAGTGGCATTATTATCCGTTTTATAATTCAATTTCACCTGTCACAATCACAATTTGAGCACTAAAGATGTTTTTTTAACTAGCCATAAATACTTATTTGACTATTAACTTTTTAGAACAAAGCACCATTTTTCTAAGCAAAAACAAAATATCAATATCAACAGAAAGATGCTACACACGTCATGTTCGGCATGATTAGACACAGGTCGGTCGGCACAAGCTAATGTATATTTTGCCGCCCGACTGTGCCGAATCATGCCGACCCGAACATGGGTGAACCACGCCTGATATGTATTATTAATATTAAGTACATATCCTTATAATTTTGCTGTATAGATCGTGCTATACGGATGCGCGAGCGGCGAGTCCATGCGCTGGTCCGGCCTGGTCACGTACGGCGACACGGCGCTAGTCAGGGCCGTGAGCCGCATGCCTATCAACTTGGAGCTGTATAATAAGTCAACAGCACCCGCCTTTGTGTGCGCGAGAGTTCATTTTAATTGTAAGTGTGTTTATTTGTTTAATGTTTTGACTAATATTAGTTGTATTCTACAGTAGACGAATCGCATCACTTTATCAGGTAGCCAAATAACAAATTTACCCTTTTAGAAGGGTAAATTGGTAAGCTGCTTAGGCAGCTGTTTCCGAAATCTGTCCATGCATGGTTGACGTAACAGACTTCAATGCTGTGGAAGTTCTTTTTCCCTGCTATATGTTGCACCATACGCCCAGAAATCACTTGATATGATCTCATAGATGTCTTGATGTTCTTTTCTTTTCTTTTTAAAAGCGTAACGGTGGAGTTTCTTCTCCACACGAAACTACCTTTTGGAAGTCGGGGCGACTAGAATCAATTCTATTTCTTGTTCATTTTTGACGTTCAAAAGTGCCTTTCTTGTGCCTATTTGAAATAAATGATTTGACTTTGACTTTAATTCAATCATGACTTTCAGTACAATACATGTGCGTGTCCGCGGACGCAGAGCTAGCGGGCGCGCGGCACGTGGTGCGGGCCCGCGCGCGCCACGCGCTGTGCCTGCGCCTGCAGTGGCCGCGCGTGGAGCGACGCGCGCGGCATGCGCCCGCCGCCTCGCTGGCCACGCTCACTGTGCTCACCGGGGCCGAGTTCACTCGCCGTAGGATACTTAAGTAAGAGAACTTTACCTCTACATCTGTAACCTGAATGCTCATTAGTCAGCATCGTACGCGTCGCTTTTTAGATTTTTTTTTGTATTAAATCTTATGGAACCTCGCACACACCTCACACACCCACGGGCGCAGTTTTTTCGTCAGTTAATCAACTTAAGTATTGCGTACGGCGCGTACAGCACCTACGATGTTGACAAATATGCGTTCAGCTTTAAAGCTCGATTAAGTCAGGTTTCATTTACAGTATGCGTCACGAAAGATCAACAATTTTGGCAAAGAGAACAATTGACAGTTATACATTAATTTGCGTACCAACATCCCAGGAACCGTTAAACAAAACAAAAAATTCTCTTTTGCGAAATACTCAAAAAAGGATTCCAAGTTCCAAAGAAATATGCTCTTAAATCACACCAGCAAACAGCATTCCTGACGCGCGGAGTTTACAGAAATCTTTGTTAATGACAGCCGGCGGATCGACTCAAATATAGCGACGAAGTAGGGTTCAAATTTTGCGATATTAGACGTCAACGTCATAAATATGTACCTAATGATTTAGTCAGCAAAACGTGATTTTCTATGAGAATTCGGAATAAATATGTACGACTTCAAATTTTGCTACTCGTATTCCACATGACTGAGTTCATTTGGCGAACATGTTACACGAGGGGGACTCAGCTAAATTCGGTTATGTCGTCCAGTTTACTGCTCGCGAACTTGTTTTGTTAACATATCATATCACGCCTGGAACTTGGAAAATAATTTATCATAGTGTCAATAATATATGATTTAATCGATTTTATTTACTTTCGTAGGGTCATCCGAGATGAATCAAATGGGGAGCTGGATACTTCCCTTCTGCCCGATCACTTGAAAGTATTGGCAGAGAAGTTCGTCGGAGAAGATGAATGTATGGATGATCAAATAGCAGACTTTAAAGAAACAAAGGTTTGTAGCAGCACTTTCTATTCATTTATATCTTCAGTATATTAGTTACCGTCTACAACCAAAGTTGTTATAAAACACTACAGAGTGAAAAATAATTTTAATTTCGGAAGTCTTTCGTGTTGTATACTCCGTTTTTTTCACCGACTACCGAAATTAAAATTATTTTTCACTTTGTTGTGTTTTACCATACCCTCGAATTGAGAAACTCCTCCTTTTTTGAAGTCTATTATAAAGACATTACATGCACATAAAATATTCTACAGTTCGTCCTTTCTCTACAGGGCTCGCTGAACGAACTCATAGGTGGTCTTCAAGAACTGACAGCACAAATAGACCTGCCTCAAGATTTCGCAGAAGAGAACACCATCATTATTAGCGACGATACTGTCGTGGAACACCACACGCTTTGCGACTGAGCAATGGTACAGACAATCATCTTGTTTTTTTTCTGTGCATGCCGCGGACTTGAAAAACGTTCCTGTGCTGCTAAACACACTTCGAACGCATGGTGTGGCGTTTTGGTCTATTAATCGCAAATGTCTGCACAAGGCCTATTTGAACCACCAGCAATACAACTCTGCCTACTCCTTTAGGAAACAGCAGCAAATGTGCTGAATATGTGTAAGTTTTAATTTATGTATGTAGGTAGTTATTATTATATTATTCAGTATTTTAGTTTCATGTAATTTCGTATTATATACGTACACTTCTGGACACCAAAAAACGAGCCACCCTGCATACCAATTTTTGTTTAAAAAGGTCCTCTTAAAATAATCTTATATATCTTTTTAAGAATGGTAGTTAGAAAAAGATAATGTGAAAAATCAATTTGGAACAGTGACGAGATTCTAAATCTCGTCACTGTTCCAAATTGATTTTGGATTATTCTTATTTTGATGTTTTAGGCCTTAAAACAAAAAAATGCATGGTGGGACGATTTAGGATTCCGGGAGCGTATCAACTTGCTGTAGTTTTAGTTGATTATGTTCGGTCTGGAATTACAAATGAGCTCAACCAGCAGAAGTTATATATAAGACACCGGTATCTGAATTATTGTTAAGTCCGTCCTGCAAGGCATTCATGAATTTTGTGATATATTCAAGAAAGGTAGATGATGAGATGAAGAAATAATATTAAAAATGCTATTTTTTAATTTATATCATTTATTATTTTCTTAACCATATTTATTATTCCAATCGTTTTTCCTATTTTTTTTAATCATTGTATCTAAGAGATTCGACTGTCAATCGCAGTTATCCGTTAGAAATGACCTTTTAAAAATATTGCCTACAACTTATAAAACTAAAATGCATTTCCACTTACAATAAAGTCATTAAACACCGCAAAAATGATAAAATTTAATATATACAGGACTAAATTTGACGATTCATAGAGTTCACATGGTTATTTGTTGCTAATAATTATACTAATCTTTTGTAGTAAACCCCTTCTGTTGAGGATGTAGATAGAAGTGCGGGAGACAGAGTTTTAACATTATCCACATAAAACAATTTAAATCGGGTATTCAAATAGGAAAGTGTTGGTCCTTTCTAGAGGTTTACCATAAAAGACTATCAACAATACATCGAGCTTGGTGTATTTTATATTATGATTATATCTCTTACACAACGAAAAGTATGTGTGTATCGTGCGTGAGCACGCTACACAGACACGCGTGGACACCGCGCGTCTCGCTCCTATCACTCTGCTACTCACATACAACACCGCTGCACATTCACACACGTCGCATTTGGCAGTTTTTCATAGTCATTCTCACAATCCGTCAATATTCACATAAAACTCTTGCAACTAACATTAAAATGCAACGCGTCGCACCGCGCGTATTAACAGACTTTACCGTGAAATGTACAATATTCATTTATGATGGAGATAAAATGTGAATATTAACTTCATATAAAAGTGAGCTCCACTCGGGATGCCTACCTTGCCATACAATCTACATATGAAAAAATCTTATTAAAATGGAAGTACTTACACATTTTTATAAAGGTTACGATAAAACTAATTGGATCAAAATGGCTGACAAATTGTTTATAGTGCTTTGAAAAATACTATTTTCTTGAATTCATGGAATTACACCTATAAGTCTAATAGTCGCAAAAGAAGACATTGTGGAGACACGATTTGCAAAATACGCAGTCTAAATAACCTAATAATGAAATAAAATTGCTCCAAAATATTACAGCTAAATATTCCTGGTGACACATTAGTTGTGGTTGCGATGCGTCGTATAATATATACAATACACACTCACACATTTTTACAATAGGAATTAAAACATTAAACTAAAGTAAACCAGTCGCTTAAATGAGCTATAAAATAGATTGCCAACGATACACTGGCCTATCGCGGGCCGCGGCCGACGCGGCCCGCTGTAATGCTATTGTTACATCAACAATGACATCTCTAACATATTTATTAGTAATTGCCGAGGCTCGTGAGTTATTATAATTTGCAGTTGTTCATTCTAAATTATTTAATAACAAGTCAAATACTTTCTTTGCTAAGAAAAGTTAACAAAAGCTATTCGTAGCAAAGAAGGTACTTTTAAGAGATCAATATGGCTTTATTCATGTGGCTTGCATTAAAAGTTGAACAATGTTAATTAACACAAGTTTTGGCATTATTTAATGCCACATCTATCTTATAAATAGTATCGTATATAATTGTCCACTTTAGTTGGTAACAGAACAGTACCATGGTCGCCCACCATATTATTTTCACAGAATAGAATGGGTCACAGCTCACAAACCCGTCACCACTATTACTGAGGTTCCAACGAATGAGTTAATGTGAAAGTATAATGCATTGAATTCAGAGAAATGTATGCTGATTTCAATTTGTCATTAAAGTAAAATTATCACAGATAACGTTAAAATAAAAGTAGGGGTATTCGCGTTGGAATCATTGCGGAGGGTGCCAAAACAATTTTAACTAAATCTAAACGATTACAGATTTCTTGTGTGCTTATAATAAATTACATTTTGTATGTATTCAGTGTCGCTATCGCGATCGGCATCGAGTTGCGATGGACTCAATAGTTCTATGTCAGAATCGGTTTCTTTGTTTCAACGCAAACCGCACAGACGTATAAAATGTTTGTTGTACACTCGACGCTCACCGCGACACTTCGCCACTAAAAGCTAACATGTCAGAATTTATCAGAGTTCATCTATAAAGTTCTATCGCCTTTCTGGTGTTACACTCGTAAATTGGACAAAACCGTGCGTATGTTTATAAATACAGACTCGACTTGTTACATTTCTTTATCTATTTTATTTGTACCCCTTGTATTCGTATATGGAAGTAATAGTTACCGCTACCCGTAAAGGTGTCGAGACACTGTACTGCGGTCACTCGGGCGGTCAAGGACTAGTGATCGGTTAGAACTCGTCGGGATCGTTAAGGGCGGGTTCCCGCTGGCAGCGTCCGGTGCAGCAGCACAAAAAGAAAGTCGGCCGACGTCCGCTCGCTAATAATGTCGTCCTGCCCCCCTCAGTATGATGTGAATTCGCGGCACCTTTGCAGTCCGCCTCGGTTAAGTACATTCAAGCGATGAAAATGAGGAAACTGTTCGGCGTCGGTCGTGGCGGGGCGCGGACGGGCCGCTAGGGCGCGCGGTACAGCAGGTAGGCCGTGAGCGCGGGCGGCAGCGCCAGGCGCGACGCCGCGCTGCGCAGGCGCGGCCGCCCCACGCGCTGCCGGATCACGCGCCGGCACAGCTCCATCAGCGGCAGCGGCTCGGCTGGAAACGCAACCGCCACGTTATTGCTACAGCTCTTTTGGAGCGTGGGAAGATTGGAAATAATGCCTTGGATCTTCTTTTGCAGTGAACTCAGATGTAATTGCGGCAGTCCTTGTAAAGGAAGTGGCACTGCGTCAACTCAATACTTTTAATGAACCCTATTCCGTCTAATTTATTGCCGCACTTTACTATTTGTTTATTATGGCCAGATAACGCAAGCACTGACACTATTCGTCAGGTGCTATTCTAAGCTCAGTCATCACGCATACGTGTCACCAAAATCCCTACTGAGTGCCTTCAACACGCATGGCACTGTATGGACAATAAACACATATTTGTGTTAAAGGCATTCAAGGCAACATTCTAAGTGGAATGTATCAAAATGTATGCACGTATGCTTTTGCGGGGGACAAAACACACAGCTGTCTTCATGACAGTGTATGGGATATCAGATATTAAGTGACAATTGGTGAGGATCCTCTGTACAGCCACCAGAACGAATGTTCCAATATCAATATTGAAGGAGTAAAATGGGTTACCTACAATCAAATTGGTGCACCGAAAAATCAAGGATCATAGAAAATTTGACTGAGAATCACCACTGTTTGAACGTCAAATTAAGAGCCAGCCTCACTTTCAATTTTTCGTATGATTAAGGTGGGAGGAAGCTTATTGATAGACGATATTTTGCTTACATTGCAACAATACCCAGATACCTCCTGATCTGATCCTATTTACCACCATAAGGTAAGAATAGGAGAAGATGTAACTGTAAGTGTTGGAAAACGAAACAGATGTTGCAGACTGGCGAAAATGAGACTGCATTGACCGTACAAAAGGAGATCGAATATTCATGATTATTGAGGAGTCGTGACTAAAGAGAAGTAGGAGGATGATGCCTTCTGGGTAATAATAAGCTACCATATTCTAAGGCTTATAGAATGCGAGTTAAGTAAACAGATTCGGATGAAATTTGGGTTCGACGATGGCTTAGGTTAGTACGAGCACCAATATGTATACACTGAGCAACTTTAAAAATTGATTTTCTCCTCCAGTTGTGGATGTAATTTACTGTTGTTACGGACATAGTATTTGGGAACCCATACTAATATGAAATAGATGCTTTTATCACAAAGTTATCGTTATTCCACGAGAAAATCGCTATTTAACCTTTTGACCGCCACAGTCGTGTATAGACGACAAACCAAAATGTGCCCAGCACGCCACGGTTGCGACTGGGTGACAGAATTTTAAACGTAAATAAATAATAATAGTAATAATAATTTCGACCTCACTACTATTTTGTAGGTATTAAAGGATGAATTCGGAGCTTGGCGCTGAGGGCACGCTTTTTCATTTTTGACGTGGCAGTCAAAAGGTTAATGTTTCTAAGGGTATACATATTGATGCTCGTGACTCATGACTGTACAGACGCCAGCACATCAAGCTATCCCTAACTGTCAGATTTTCTTAATTAAAAATGAACCTTATGTCTTTGCAATAAAGTTGAAATACTATCGAAGAAATTTGGCAGATTATGGTAACTTGATGTGCTGGCCTCTGTACATTCGGATGGCACAATTGCCGACATCAACGTAGGCGAAGCCACGGGCAAAAGATAGATAGTAATGAACATGAAGATTGTACACTCACGATCGAGCCCTCCGATATACTTCATGGTGATCTCGGCGTGGCCCCACACGGCCGACACGATGGGGTAGAGCGTCTTGCCGCGCAGGCCGCGCGCCGCCACGCCGAGGTAGCGGCCGTCGGCGCAGAAGGCTAGCGTGCCCTCGTCCATGTCCAGCACCACCAGCAGGCGGTCGGGAACTAGGAACTGCTCGTCGGGTCGCAGCAGCGCCGGGTACGTCGTACCGCTGCCTACTGTGCCTTTTACGTTGTGGTATATCTGGAATGTGACGAGTATTTTATGAGTTACTAGCTTCCGCCCGCGGCTTCGCCCGCATTATATGTCAACAAATTATACACATAAACCTTCCTCTTGAATCACTCTACCTATTACAAAAAACCGCATCAAAATCCGTTGCGTAATTTTAAAGATTTAAGCATACAGACAAACAAACAGACAAAAATAGCGACTTTGTTTTATACTATATAGTGATTGTTGTTAAAAAGGTGTTTGCTGGAGCTGTAGTACTTTGACACGAAGGCCATGCTGGTTCATTTTCTCCCCAAAGTAGTAAGCAGCAGTGCTCCTTTTCTAAGACAGCCACAACGTGAGGTGCCAGATACACACAAAAGGAACTGTTAACTGGCCAACAATAATAGGTTTACCAAATAGCTTGTGGATGTCTCACGAATTGCCCTTCGTCCCTGGACTTGGACAATCTTAAAATACACTACACAAACATACCTTATTTCTGCCCAAATCCCAGCCCCAACTCTGGTCCGTTGCGCCTACAAGGCTTTGGTAGCCGACAGAATGTAGCGGTGCATGCGCTGTGGCCACACCCACGACTGCATGCGTCCCTCTCTGCCGCGCTGGCCACACTACCTCCCAACAGTGCAGGCCCCGCGAGTATCCCACCCGGCCCCTGATGCAATCTGTGCTTTGGGCAACCGGGTGTCGGTGGAACGTTAACGCGTCCTCTTCTTTTACGAATATGTTAAGTGATCTGGAACGTATAGAGTAGTTATGTAAGTATTTATTGCAAAAATCAGGAAGCTGACAGCACTATTGTTAGTAACTATTTGGAGAGAATCTTGGTTTGCCCAGTAGTGTCGTGAAAGGCAGATTTAACATGCAGAATCACAGAGCATTGCCTTCAGTCGATTTCTGTCATTCAGTGGCTGTGACTTTCCAAGATGCTGCTTTGGATAATGGTATCCACATGGGGTCTTAGTTCGGATTATATGGTGTGTGTTGTACCTGTCATCTGGGTTCCACGCGTGTTTCAGCTGCAGTTCGGGGTGCGCGGGCGGCGCGTCTAGCAACGCGTCGAGGCGCGCGGGCCGCGGCGGCTCGGGCGCCAGCTCGCGCGCAACTACCGCCTGTGCAACAAACAACACTTCATTGTACAAAAGCGAGGCGCATATTACTTGCTTTGTTTTCTGTTTACACAGAATATTAGTCAAGTTTTGTTTATAGCTGCGGAAACCGGACTTAAATTTTCTAGGGCTGATTTGTACACCACCCTCATTTTGGAACTTATGTGCAATCCATACTCCCGTGCTGCCACTGAGAAATTCCTGATGGAAAAGCGATGCGAGTATGTTTGTGTTTATACCTTGAAGGGCGCCGTGCACTCGCGCGACACCGACTTAACTCCGCCGGACAGCTTTTGCCCCATGTTCATGCCCCTACAGCGAGTGCGGGCGCGCTTGGGCAGCGCCTTGAGGCCGCCGCGCCGCGCCTCCTCCGCGCCGCCGCCGCCGCCGCCCCCGCCCCCGCCCCTCACTGAGCGCACCCCGCTCTTGTACCTGAGGAACAAGAAATTACTGTTAAAGTACATGAACAATATAAGAAGACATATAAGAAATGTATACGGCCTGCTCGGTGGATGTTATGATTTTAATAAAAAAACAATTCAACAATCTGACACATGTTTGGAGAAGGAATCTGAGATATTGTTCAACGTTTTAATCAGTTATTGAACATACTTTTATGACTGCAAACCTTGATTGATAAGAAAATCATGAAAACAGGATAAACTTTGTTAAGCCTTTAGTGAAGCATCCTATATCAACATGACGTGAGTATGACGGTGCAACTTTTGCCTAGTTGTCTTGTTGTTGTTTGTTACTAACTCAGTTCACTCTGAGCCTATTATGTAGCTGTAGCTTATTACATCAAATATGCTGAAGCAATCACTTCCTCGCGTATGGATCCAGCAATAGATCGTCATAAGTTTGTATTGTCAAAGTTCGAGGAAACCGGTTTCCAAGTGACCGGTGAGTGGTGGTGTCGTCACAGCAGATGCCGGGCGTCGGCGGAGTACCCGCGCATCTTATGTAACGCCGGCCGTCTAACCGTGAAAGTCACCGCTCAAAAGCCAAGGTTAACACGGCCATGGAACCTCGTTCTAACACATGCGAATATTCTATGATCGCTTCTTGTTAATAGATTCATTTTAATTGCTGTTTATTTTTCCTTAGTCGTGATGTCATGTAATTGCTCGTTTATTCCTTAATTATACACATAGTAGTGTTTGCTGGTTTGCAAATAACTTCCAAATATTGGCCACGTCGTCAATCACAATATTGCAAATGGTCACGCGCGCCTGATTCGTACATAGAGCCGTGACAATTGAGGATGATGTCATCGAAGGACGCTAATAGTGTTGTTATACCGAACTGTTAAGTATTAACAACAATAAAAATTAATACAAGGTTTAAGTGTTACCATGGGGTTCATTAGCGTTTTGTGTAGCTATTTCTCAACTCCGTTTGAACGGGTACGTGAGTCTACTATTGATATTGTCAGTGGTCGATCATATGTTTTGTCGTGATCTGTTTATATCTAAGGTACTGAAAAAACTTGTATACTGCTGTGGAAGAGCGGAGTCTCCTAACACAGGCATTACTTGCTTAACAGGAAGCTCCAATCACCAACTAATGTAAAACTTTTTGGTTCAAAAATAAACTTGATTTGATTTGATATGTTATACGGCTAGTGGTTCGCATGCGGTTTTGTTAACACTCTATGTAGGATGGGAAGGGACGCCTAGAAGGTACGTAAGCTACAAGGCCGTCTGCCTTTCCGTCGCCTAGAGCGGCTGCATGACAAAAGCGGGAAGTGAAAGGCTGTGAATGCGTCCCCTCACGTCGCGCCGCCTCTTGACTAGGTACGTACCAAAACCGTTTGGCAGAACACTATTTATAAAATATTGCGTCTTGGTGGGAATATAATATCAGCACGATTTTTTTTTTTAGTTTTTGATGAGAATTTTAGATGGTTCTTATATTTCTATTGAATTGGATTTAGAGACTACAACCAACAACGAATATTAAAATAATGCTAGTGAAGACCTTCACATTAGTTCTTTTTTTTCGTAACTTGCGAACTTGCTAAGCTGAAAATGATAAATGATTTCAAAAAAGTTTATCCGAGAAACCATAGGAGGCACATTGCTGATTCTTAAAACCCCTAAACCATAGACAGGTATCATGAAGGCAAAATGGGTTCGTAATGCGAGATGAATAAAATAGCCAACTGTTGTTTGTCGTAATCAATCAAATTCTTGTATATTATTTAGGAGAGTATCTGTTAATTTTTGACCGATAGCAGTAGATAATCTGACGAGTTCACGTGGCGGACAGTAAACAGAGGGGACACGTGACCAGCCGATCTCTGACGTCTTGCACCACGTGCGTGTTAATGCCGAACAACTATTTGCAACCCTAAAATAGACCGTAAATTGTGATGTGTGAATGCCAAGGACGAATTACCCTTTCCAAAAATTTTACATAAACTAAGCATTTCATTATTAGGTTTAATCTTCACAATTGTCTTTGTGATTAAAGGTTTTTTTTGGGTTAATTAACCACAAGTTGACCACATGGTGACATGGCAACTCTACGAAGGAAAACATACTAAGCATCTACCAGGAATTATTGCAATTTTATACCGGGTACTCAGCGCATGGACATTCTCACGGACAATTTGTTAATAAAATCATGTGCTACTGAAATAGCTGTGATATCACTTTGCAATTGGAACGTCACTCGGCATCGTGGGAAAACGTTTACACGCCGCATCGGGGGTAGAGTTGCAGAAATCTTTAGACTTTTCAAAACTCGTGAATAAACGTTACCGGGTGTGGTCTCATGCAACATAACCGTTCACGCTCGGTGAGAGGTGAATGGAACATTGGAAGAGAACGTTGCTAGGCCGACAACATTAGCGTGTGCCAACGCGCGCGAACAATGAACTAGCCGAATGACGTGCGCTCTGTGTCACTATTGTAAATATTAAGTCCTGTGGTTGCTCTAAAACAGAACCATTAATTGGTGCCACGAATGGATGCCGATTGCCCCTACATTACACCTACTAAATCCATCTGCCAACTACCGCCTTTGCCCAACTATGTTGGGGTTGGCTTCCAGTCTTACCGGATGCAGCTGAATACCAGTTAAATCTACAACTAACTCTAATTGATGTTCATTGAGCCGCATATTCAGATAAAAGGTAAAGAATATTACCTTCATCAGCTGTGCTGTGGTACTAAAGTAATTTTAGTATGAACAAGTTAGTCCACGTTTATAATAATAACACAAGGTGTTAGATTTTTGTAGGATAACATTCAATACCTTATTAGCTTAGAAGGATTCTCTGTACACGAATCGTTGAAGTAAAACGTAGGTAATTAAATGGTATTATGTAGTTAAACAACCTTACAAGTACATACCTGAATAATAATTATAATTAGACGTGTATTCTTTATTGAAGGTTATTTCTTGCAAAGTTTGCTTACATAGTTGCTTTGGTGGGTTGTCTTTGCAAATACAGAGGAGATGGTTAAAATAAAGTTGTGGATAGAAATCAACACCTTTGCAACATTTCAAAGTAATCAGACTGCAAATAAAGTCGCTGAGTACCAGCCGTACCTACCAGGGTAAAGTGCGGAGATGCCAATAAATTATGCTAGTTGCATAGCTGGTCAACAATTGTTAAGGATCACAGTATTAAACTTATAAATATATTTGCACTAGCACGTAATGTACATGTGACAAAAATCAATCGATAGCCAAGTATTAAATAAAACCCTGATAGCCGACATTTTAATTTGTAACACAAACAAAAGTGTCATCTACATGCGAAATTGAAACGTTGGACCGAAACTGAATTGAATGCTGAACCAACGGGGATGGGAGGATTAATTTTTAATTGAATCACAGCATGTACATTTATTATTTAACCGAATTTAAAACGATACGATGACAGACATTGCTTAATTGGAGAAGTGAAGAGGATATAGTGAATAAGATTTACTCAATTCTCGCTTAGTGTAGATATTCCTGAAGCAATATCGTCTCAGAAATCATTAAAATTGCCTTCGTATTACATACGTGTAGGTGTGTGTTAAAAATCAAGGCTCGACTGCATGAACACACTTTAACATTTCTCGTGACAGTTGTAGAAAGCGACGACTTCGATTCTGGGGTCATCTTACGAAAGAGTCACCGAATGATGTCGTGCCATCTGGAGGTATGCGCTTAATTTCCAACGTGGCCTTTACTTATTATTTTATTTTTAACAGTAATAATTTGAGTAGACCTACTTTCCAAATGTTTGCGAACCGTCATCTACTTTTTAAATCCTTATTGCACTCCACATTCTTAATTACAAATGTTATCAAAACTGGCACCTAGTGAAAAATTTAAACTAGAATACCCAAACCTGTAGACTCTCGCCGTGATTATCTCGTCTTTGGAGATGGCGCTTTGGAACAGGAAGGTATCGGTACTACAAATATTTATGTCGATAGGACTACTGATAACCGAATAAGATACAAGTAACAGTTAGTTGCTAGTGCTAACCTAATAAAAACGAGCTCTGTCACCTTGATAAGCTGGTGATTTTTCTACTTCACTTGCCTATAGGCATCGATATCACGACGATGAACTCTCTGGTTTAAATAACAATTAAATAATCGCTAGGGCGTGTCGGTGCAACCTTGTATCGGTTGCCGCGTTGCAACAGGGCCTTGTGTCAAGGAAAAACCTACTTAGCGGTTTCCCTGGCCCCGAATAGTGGACTTTTTTTTGGATAAATTCTGAACTAGGTAACTGATGTTTGGAAACTTTTAAGCATTACCGGAAAAGTAAAAGTCTTAATAGAAGTTGGAATTGACTAGTGATGAAGTTTTAGTGACGCTATGAAGTATATGTTGTTATGTATGATCGGGTGTGTATGCCGTCGCGGTGCATTAGTCGACAAGTTGAATGATATAAGAGGTGTTGAATAACGATAGTGGTGGGTGATAATTACATAACGAGGCGATGTGACGCAGCGCGTGCATGCTGAGGTGCACTGCGCTCCTCGTGTCAAGGATGTCCCGACTCCGCCATATTATAATGAAGCTAATATGCCATGATCACACATATCACTGAAAATAATCGTCTAAAAATAATGTTGTTTCTAATGATAATGATGGTTTACGGAAACAAAAAGAAAACATGATCCCGATCCGAAAACCTTTAAATGTTACAACTATTGACGTTGCACTAGATGTGGTTAGTCACATAAATAGGAAACAGGTAAATTTAATTAATATACTATAGACACATGGAAAATCCAGTTATAGAAACGTCATGTCACGAGTTGTTTTTGACTCTACGAATATTGATATTATTATATCGATTGTTTTACTCATTAAGTTAACTGATGGTAACGGTGCTGATTAATAATTGAATTTAGAAATCTGGGTGTTCGAGTTGTGATTGACGCAGATATTGTTTGTTCATTAAGTGGGAGTGCGTTTTGTCGGGTCGAGCGCATGCGCAGCAGTCGAGGGCCTTGACTGCAATGCGCGCGCGCCGTAGCGTGTCAAGGGAGCGCTGCTTTCGCTGCCACACCTGCACCCGGCCTATACAGACATGACGAAGAAAAAACCTAATAAGGCAATTAAAATAAATATTCAACAGCACAAGTTTCGTCAGCACTGTACAATAATTGGGTCACAGGTCATTCTACTAAAATACACACAGAAATAGCATTTAGTAAAGAAGGACAAAAGTCAGCAAATAAGGAAGCTGGTAAGGATAACTTAAGGAGAATCTGGGTCATTGAATATTAGCTCAGCATTAGTACACAATGGCTTATAACAATATAGTGAAGGCAAAAACAATTTGAACAAGGCCTTCGTCGAGCACTGTGTAGGCCTTAACGTGTCATGTGAATTACCTATGTTGTGCATCACTGCAAGAGGAACGCAACGCGATTAGTTGATTGCTATATTCAAATCAACTAGAACTGTGCTACATCAGTGCAACTTGTTTAGTATCTTAGGAAAGTAAAATGAATGGCAACACTCAATTACATTAAATCACAGCGCGAGAAGATTCCGATTTTCAGTCCAATCGTGCGAACTAAACAGGGGCTGGTGTAAATAAATCTAAAACCCAAATTGGAGGCGAGACCCGGAGTATAAAGAAGTATCGTGCGAAGACAAAGCCGAGCAATCTTCTAAGTGGTCTGGAAGGCCGGCACGGGAACAAAGCCACCCTACACCCCGCCTGCGTCGCGGCGCCGCCCTCCACAGATAAGCACACCCTCCGCTTTTAAATGCCTTTAGCACCACTGAATGAGTCCCCCGTCTAAGGAATCCAATGAGAAACTTAGCAATATCTTCTTCGGAAAACATCTCTAATGTAATTCTAATGAATGAATAAGTTAATAATATTGAGTTTGAATCTATTTGTGCTTGCAAAGGTTTATTAAAGAAAGCGCTCAAAAAATAGTGGAGTGCCTAAACATTGGCAACGAAGGAAGAGAATAGCATGTCAACCATTAAATAAATTACTTATGTGATTGCAAATTGTCACGCAGGAGAGTACTGCATATTTGCATTGACAGCCCATACGTTATCTCATCCAAAATCTTATAAAGTAATACCCCGATGTAGATACAAAGGTTCACCTTAAGGTCTAATTTCTTTCAGTCTTCTGTAGACTCCCAGTTAAAAGTTTAAAAACGTTTTGGGCTCGCACTGCGCACATAAAACTGGTAGGAAAGCTTTTCAAGTGGTGTGCGCAAATAAGCGAGTCTTTGAGTTAGAGGCACATTATACTCGTGCCTCAGGAATGTTACAAGCCTCGTCGGTGTCTGAGCCAGCGGCGACCGCAATTTTCGGTTGAGGGATTATTTAAAAAGGGAATGCTTTTTGCGGCATTTATCACTTCTACCCAATTTTACACTTTATAAGATCCTACAGTTTTGCCATTTTATTGATTAACTTTATTTTAAGATGAAGTGATGCAAATAAAACTTTATCTCAATAGTGTAACGCTAGCTAAATAACGGGGCGCGTGTTTTCTGGAGAATTCTCGCACATTCTCGGTAATTCCCACAGTTACAGGTTCGTATCAGGATGGTACGTTACACAATTGACATAAAGCTCATTTTGTACAGGATCGTTACAAATACTCGCATCCATTCCGTCCCGGCGCAATGTAAATGAACAACTACGGTTGTTATATGTTATGTTTTGTTGGATGGTTTGGTTTCCACACTTAGTGCTTCAGATGGACCATTGTGCGTGGGCCATGGCGGCTGTCGGTGGTTATTCCCACGTATCCTGGTCTCTTCAGGACATCTGTGGAAGATTATTGAAAGAAAACTGCGGTTTACTCGCGGTGTTTAGGCACGGTCAGACTAGATGATGAATGATTTCCCAGCCTTAAAATGACTTATGGATTACTATGGAAGAAGAAGAAGATGGAAGATTATTGACTAACATTTTTTTCTATGGCACGGATGTTCTTTGGCTTGAACAGAGAATTGAAAATCTGAGTGGTCCCAAGATAAATACAGGCGTTCATTAAGAACAAATTGATTTTTATAGTAGAACCTATGAAATTCCAGTAACTTAGAGGACCGGGACAGACCGGGCGAGGGTGCGGCGACGTGAATTATTCATTCACTAGTTCCACAACCGTCAACTCGTCGTTAGGCCGCGACACTACCCTTCAGCCTTCAGGTAAGGGAACCTTCTAGAATCAAAAGTATTTTAACGTCCGCTAAATTAATGGTTGCCAAAACGACGAAGATGTTTTTTTGTTAAATTGAGATAAACGAAGTCATGTATACTCTCATAATAGTTATAAGAAGGCTTTCTCAAATTGCTACCTTAAATTAGTTATAATAACTAGAAAGAAGTAACATTCTTATTCAATTCTGGAGCACCTCAAGTAATTTCAATAACAAAGCATTTATTGATAATTATGGTATTAACAAAAACAAGTCAAAACTAGCTACAAATTAGTTTACACTGTAGTTGTTGCTAGCTTGAGAGAACACGTGAAGTTTGTACTAAAATATGGTGTGGGCAGGAAACAACGTTATTTGCTAAGCAAATCGCGTCAACGAAGCGTGACCCAAGTTGATGACGAGGATTCAGTCGCTTCCGTGAACACTAATGCCAACTAACTTTGTCTTTGAAAATGAATTCGAGTCAATCTTTTGAAATAAAATTGCCGAACAGAAACAAGAATCAAACGAAATGGTAACACAAGTGAAGATAGCAAGCCAACAGCTCGGAGCGAGGAACAAAAAACAGATTGTTTCATTTTGTTTTTCTGTGGAAGGATCAACAATGCCGTCTCGGCTTGCTGGAAACCGGTATGAGGCACGGTGGTGGCCGGATCAAACGCCTCGCGGGTATCGACCATAACTTCAATGTCACTCCCGATACATTTCTACTTCAATAATACTGATAAAGTACACTTTGTGTTTGTGCCAGTAATATTGCTCATATTTTAGAATCGATTAGCTTAATTTACAATTATAGCACAAACATAAAAAAGCAACACTGTACGATATCAGGCATTTCAATATTGTAATTTGAGAATATCTTTGTGTTGAATGAAATATCGATGATTTATATAGATTTTACGGTTTAAAAGGTTTGAAAACAACGCGTTTATATCAGTAGTAGATCATAGGTTTCTTATAAGTCACCACGTCTTTCAAGTTGGTTGCAGTCACTTGGCTATTTAGTATTAGTGCAAGGTGCGTTCGTCGCATGCACGAAAGTTTGATACCAGTAGTGCTATTCTGTAAAAATCTCACCGTGATAACGTACGTTGGTGAAGTGAGTGAGTTTAAAGTGAGCTGTCAAAAATAGCGTAAGTCAATCCCTAGTGGTGGAACGGCAGGTCACTTTACTTAAGTTTTCACGGTGAGATTGATACAGAACCGACCGACAGTTCACAATTTGTCGGTTTGCCATGGGCATTTCTATACCTACTAATATAATAAGTTTATTTGTAAATGGTTTGTTGCCGGTCACTATTTTTCGATAGTTTATAATCTCGCGAGATAATATATCGTTGCTCTAATCTGGATAACTTCTATAACCCATTGTATTCCATTGCCTAGTTTTAGAGACTGAAAAGTAATAATATTGTTGAGCTTTTACTGAACGAATTAATAATCCAGTGTATAAAAAGAATTCCAAGCGAATAGAATGTGTACCGAATCGAATGACAATCACTTGTCCATGCAAAATGTATAAATCGGGAGCGTGCAAACAAAAAAAGCATAGGGATATATGTACAATATGAGCTAAAACGTTATAAATAATAGAGAGCACAAAAGGCAATGTATAAATTGTGTGGCGTGCGTATGTGTTGCATGGGGCTGCGAGTGGGGTCAACGACACGCACCCCGGCTCGCAGTGGGGCACACAGGACGTGAGTCACTGCTGGGGTTACCAGCTGCTGTCGGCAAAAACTACCCTCCTGCTTCGCCAGCCACGCGGCCGTACGCTAAGCTTTATTATTGTACTAATTAAACTACGTCATTTTGATGGCACGCTTACTGTAACTTTCATTTGGATAATAAACACAAATTGTTTATCATTTTCACTGGACTATAAAAATAATGAGCGTAATGTTGTCTTTGAACTTAACCCAGAGCTCAATTAGACTGATATGGAGTACAATGCTGCAGTAAAGGAACAATCGAAGGTGTCAACTTATCCGTTTATGCCTGAGAGGCACGAGTATTGCTATTTTGAATAGTTATTTAGTTGTATTTCAATAACATAATTATTATTAAGCTAAACGTAGAGCGGAATTCGGTTTTGTCACCGGTTTGTTTCGCGACTACGTACGAGGCTATACCTACGTAATATCGATTGTGATGTTGGGAGTGAAAGCGGCGACATATGCCGTATGCGCCGGCCTCATTCACTTTATGAAGTGTGGATCTTGGCGCCATATGGTTCAGGCAGCTGATTTAACTCATTGGACACAGAGATTTTGTAAATAGGTAGTTACGGAGTCAACATTTAAAATTGATTTAGGTAAAGAAGTTTAACGTATGTGCGAACATAATAAAATACAATAGTCGACTCCCTTTCGCCAAACCATACCAGTCCGAAAATTCCAGCCACACAGCTTCACAGGAAGCGTATGATCAAATTATAATCGACCATAAAATGTTCTTTGTCAATGAAACGCAGTATGTTCTGAGGGCGAGAGACTAGACAACCGTCCTTCACCTAGGGTTCGCTGGGCATCGATCCTGTGGCTGCTCCAACCAGTATTTATAAATATTACTCGCGACAATGAAAGTCACTTCGCTCTGCGCATTCAGAGTACCAGTGTACTGGAAAACTCTCTGACGTAAACCTTTGACCAACACAAGGACAATGCACCTAAAACCTTATAGGTATTTGTTTGCTCACACAGTACATTGTGTGCTGCAGATTTATTATGAAGCGTGTCAGTTGCGTGACTCACGTCGTTAGTCGTTAACTACCAAACTTTAAAGGCGGAAACTCGCTTAGCAAATGACGTAATAACTATTGTAGTTATTCATTATAACAAGATCGACGTGAGAACAATCGCTACAAGGAGAAGGCAAGCATTAGGCGGACTCGACTCGGCATTGCTAGTGTTCCCATGATAGAGAATAGTAGTTAGGTGAAGGCATCAAGCCGCGAGGCGTCAATAACCTCGTCGGTACGGATCGTGGAGGTTGCAATAAATACGACATCGGCGGCGCTGGCCTGGTCAAGAGCCTTTCAAGGCCGGGAGGCGAGGCGGGGAGTGCGCCCGCGCCCCACATCTGCGCCTGGGCCGAGCCACTCTTGCCCTACCGCTTGCATTCTACCAGAAATGAGGTGCTCTCGCAACCGACACTAATGTAATAGTGGAACTGTTTAAGCGACGTTGGTGCAATCTATCAAAATAGGACGTAAAAGGTTTCTCAACAGTTTTGCTATGCTATACGCTCTTGAAATGAACGTAGAACTATGGAAGAAAGAAGTTTTTTGATTAATGTTAGCTGATAAGAAAATTGTCAAGGCTTGGAGCCTTATGGTTACGGAAGAAAATCGTGACCGCCAATTTCTTAGACATTACGTGTGCTCGGGTCGCTGGTTTCGTAACTTAGTTGTCAAGGTCACTACACAACACTAATGATGACTTTGTACTTGAAATTTCGACGTTACCAAGTTTTATTGCAAGAATTGTATTCGCAGAAAAAAATCCTAATGGCACTAATTTCATACTTTTAAACGACGTTTTCGCTTGAAAATTACAACACTGTACTATGGCTTTGTGAATGTAAACTACTCTTACAGGAACAGAAACACCCGAGATAAAAACACAAACACTTAAACCAACCGACCCGACAGGTAGAACGCGTTGAAAAGAGACGGACACACGTCACTCGGAGGATTCAACTTCAACAAAGGATCGGTGAATCGGTCGTGATGGGAAGCATGGTACGGCGTTGCGAACTCACCGCAGCTCGAGGAAACGCGCGGCCCTTGTTCTCCTGTCACAGGACATTTCGTATATGAACGGGTACACTGCTAAAACCACTTCACCAACGAGATGTAGAAACCATAGTTGCGAACAGCGCGCTAGCGTACGCGCACCACGAACACTACCAGCGGCGGCGAGAGAACGCGCGCACTGAACCACGTTCGGCTTGCGCGAGCTACCTGCCGTTTCCGCGGCGCGGTGAAGCGGAGGTGCGCATCGCGGCGCACGCGCAGGTATACGTACCGCGGCCGGGGGGCAGCCACTCTCCTAGGCAGAGGGCCCTGCCGCCCGCCAGGGCTCGTTCCCCGTCAAAACAATCCCGTCGCCGCCCCCGCCATGTTGTGCCATAAAAGAATCCGAAAGCTATAATGAAATTGGAGTCACGTTATAGTAATAGTAGATCAACAAAAGAGAAAAAATGTACCTATATTTTTTTAACAAAATGGGTTAATTAGAATCAAAAGTTACCACCCAGTTTCTAAGTTTAAACCAAGAAATGCTTGATAAAAATGACATTGCTGTTGATATAGCATATTACAAGTATTCAAACGTTATCTAAACTATCTTCCAATGGCATAAGATCAATTTAATTTCATATACCTAGTTAAAATCATGTGGGTCCTGCTGCAGTTCTTTCATCTATTCATATCATTATCTTAGAGAAACTTAAAGAGTAAAGTTATGGGTTCGTCCTAATTTACATGTGAATATTGTTTGTTCAAATATGAGTCATTTCAGAAGACTTGGCCAACTTTCACCAACACTCGTGCAGCAACAATTAACCGGATGAAATGTACATAATGTAGGTCCGAACGTCCCTTTGTTAGACTTGGCTGGTAATCCTAAAAAAACTATTTTTATGTGATACAGTTTAGGTGGCTAGATGATTTTTATTTTAGCGTGTACCTACTATGTTTAAGATCGCGTTTACACACTCTTGACGGTGCAATCAAGTTGCTGAAGTTTTAAACAGTGGAGAATATGCAAATAACTTTTCCCTTTGTCTGGACAAAAGAACTGTTCACAACTCGCATTAGTGCCAGCATAGAAGTGCTGGGTCCCATTAGGGACATTTTAATAATGGTCTTTTAAATAGGGACCAAAATGCGATCGTGAATAATGAAAGTTGAAAAATGTTTCGTAGAGTGTAACACGATTCGGTGACGGGAGTTACCTGCCCATATTTTGAAACATAAGGGCACACCTGCGATTGAGCCGTGACGTCACAAAGTTCCTTCACCTGTCTGTCGGCCGGCTATTCATCTTGTCCCCTGCCGCTCTAATAGCTACTTAGACTAAGTAAGGAACGATGCCAACGATCGAGTCAGGCATGATGGCACGGGATAGTTGCATATTTCTTATCACTACTACTTTTATCTTATGGATTTCACATGATTGTATGAATTGAGCAATGTTGGCCCAGTAAAAACGGGCATGAGTTACGAGTTGTGGGTCGTAGCGTAGGTTCTAACCTAGGCAAGCACTTTACTTTGTGTACGTTCCTTCACCTGTCTGTCGGCCGGCTATTCATCTTGTCCCCTGCCGCTCTAATAGCTACTTAGACTAAGTAAGGAACGATGCCAACGATCGAGTCAGGCATGATGGCACGGGATAGTTGCATATTTCTTATCACTACTACTTTTATCTTATGGATTTCACATGATTGTATGAATTGAGCAATGTTGGCCCAGTAAAAACGGGCATTTGTTACGAGTTGTGGGTCGTAGCGTAGGTTCTAACCTAGGCAAGCACTTTACTTTGTGTACAGACGCCAGCACATCAAGCTATCCCTAACTGTCAAATTTTCTCAATTAAAAATGAACCTTATGTCTTTGCAATAAAGTTGAAATACTATCAAAGAAATTTGACAGATTGTGGTAACTTGATGTGCTGGCCTCTGTACCTATTTCATATCATCATAACTATTCCCAAAACGGTGAAGGAAAACATGGTGAACACTGGTATGAGCCCACGTGGTGGACTACGGCTCACTCCCTCTCACCACCTGAGGGCTGTGTCCCTAGCAGTGGGGACATTATAGGCTGGTAATACGGGCATGCATATGCAAGCTTGAACAAGTAAAAGGTTAACAGCACCAATACCCATTAATAAACCGGTTAAATAATGATTTTTCCTTGTAAGACTATTTAATTCTCAAATAATTACAAAGGAATAATCCGCTTCAAGTTTTATTATGTCCCTTTACACAATACAGTCAATTATAATGACGTATGCATCCGCTATTCTACGCCAACAAAGTCGCGGGCAGAAGTTAGAAAGTATATAAAAAGAAATCGATTAAGCCCGACGTTGTCAGTCATCCTTTCGCAAATCGCGACCTGGTATAAAATTAATGGGGGAAAAAATAATCTAATCACCATACCCGGCGAACGGACTGCTGAATTTGGTGACATCAATATTCCACAGTCAAATAAAAAATATGGCGATCCTGTGTCTATAATAACATCAGCATATTATTGTCCCACTGCAGGGCAAAGACCTCTACTCATACAGAGAATGCACAAGCCACGAGCATCACCACAATTGCGCAGGATAGGAGGCAGTTTTCAGACTTATTACTATAAGCCAAGGTTTCTTTCACCAAAGTCAGTAAATATACACAAAGGCTACCTTTACTCAAAAACTAGACGTCTAGTTTATCTTTCAATCGTTTTTGTGTGTGTCAAACATGATCTTAATTTTTAGAAGAAGACTATAAGTCAGTTTAAATCCAAAAAGCCATTGTAAAGGTTTGTAATTTAGTATTAGGTTAATTCCACTCACGACAATAAATTGATCTCTAAACTAATCCGGACACGATGGAAACGATTCGCAATGACCCCTTTAATAGTCGAATTTCGATTTCATCGTGTTTCAATCAGCGTTTTTGATACCTGCATACTTGATCTAGGGTTGAGATGAATATATTATTAACACTTGCCACTAGGCATAGTCAAACTATATAAAGAAAGGTTTTATATAGCATATTTTTTCGTCCGCGGGTCTTTTAAGACTACAACAAAGTTGTAATGATATTTTCATACCAGCGGAAGGGATGAGTAGGAAGAGAATCTTGGCAGATATAATCTTGCTGCTCCCATCCCTTTCGATAAAGATCAAAATAGTTCTGAACTCTGACGACACTGCAGTGTCGGAAATGACGAAATGGTCCATTCATAGAACTACAAGAGATACAATATTCATTTGTATTTATAAAGAGTTGAACAGAATATCTTTGAGTATTGTTGCCATAGTTAGGAATATTTTACCTAGCTATGCTTTAAAACAAAAATATGATACCACAGCATTACTACAAAAGAACCACGTAGTAGTAATGATATGTTTTACAATATCAAATTATTATTTTTATGGACAGACACTAATTTACGTACCTACATGGTTATTGACTTCACATTAGTCAAAAAGTCGGAAAAATCAAATCCCTCTAATACTAAGTAAATATAATCGTTGCGGAAAGTTCTATGATTTAACGACTTAAAATGTTAAATACTAAGCAGACTACATAAATAGCATATAATGTAGAACGTCGTGAATATCCGAGTGTTTCTCTGGTGCTTGGGTTGTTTCCGCGGCACGGCTACAAAACGGGACGTGAATTCCCACCGGAATCCTGAAACGACCCTCTTGTTTTTTCATCACTACCGAAATATCATTGTTGCCTCGCTCCCCGTTGTTCTCGGCGTAATTTAGTTTATTGTACACAAGTCAGAAACTGAGAGGCGCGGCGCGTAGACAACGAATTCACATTTAAAAAGATGAGGAAATTTTCACAGGATACTTCGTTATCCTGACGCCAATGTCATTAGTGACCTACTTTGTTTTAAGTAAATCAAGACTTTCCTGCAATATGATCCAGATGAGAATGTTTAAGGGCCCAGAAGTCAGATGCTAAGAAGCGACGCCGATTAAGTGAAAAGACGTTAGTGTTTTAAAAAATATTGAAAACCTGCAAACAGCCAGTTTATTTAGAAGGCAATTTCCGATTTAACGCGTTAGAAGCGGAATCGGAAGCGATGACGTATTCGAAACGACAGCAAGATAATATGCGGTGCTGTCGCAGCGATTCAACCAGTGCGAAAACGCCAACCACCCAACATTACCCACAACGAATATCATAAAGTCCGAATCGATAGCCTATCGTGGCTTCGATATTTATGGATATCGAAAATACACTCAATGCGACCAGCACAATAAAGTGATCGTTATGGATATAATTTACGGCGCCACTACTACAACCACTACATTTAAACATGTCTGAGTTTTCCGCTGAAGCTTCAAGTAGACTTACTTATTGGCATTTAAGAGGACCGGATTTTTTTTCTTACAGATAGTATAGATGCTATCTATCTAGCAACAAAATACTTACAAAAGGGTTTCGCTGGTACTTCTGACGTTTGGCCTCAAAACAGGAACGGACCGGGGCCGCCTTCAAGCGGCTCTTGCCCAACCAAACCTAAAGCCTTCTGCCGGAGACGCGACAACTACCGGCCACCGTAAACGCGGGCCTGCGGGCGGTGAGTAATGGGTAACTCAACGTCCGATCAGGACTAGGTCCGTGTCGAAGCGCGCGTTCGTGTTCCACACGCGCCTCAGAGACGTCAGCATGAAGGAAGGGGCCCGTCAGGGCCGAAGCCAGCCGGGTCAGCCGAATTTGCCGAAAAGTTTACCCCGGAACATAAAGGGCCAAGGAAGGAACATGGATGGGTTTCAGTCCTCCCTTCCGCTCCACCGAGAGCGGGAGGAGTCGTTTGATGATTTTCCAACCTCAAAAAAAAAAGGGTTTCGGCAGTGGCAGACGGATTGCTTTAGGTCCGTATGTTTGGAACATAAAGGTTCATAGTATGCATTAGGCCGTACGTACGTACATAGCAGGTTAGGTACGTAATAAAAAAGCTAAATGCACGCGAAGCCGCCATTAGGAAATGGGCGCCGCCGCCGCCGCAACGAACAGACGATAACGATTTCACTAGGCGGCCATAGTGAATGGAGAAAATTGCGCTTTTCAGCGAAATGAAAGCTCGCTACCGTTTCAGAATTCCTGCTAGATAAAAAAGATATTATAAATTTTCGGTTCCGCCTCTCTTTTGATATTTATATGCATCCGCGCTCGCAATAAATTCCCGAACTGCAACTAAAACTGTATTTTATTTGTTTTAATAAATCTCATAAGGATTTTATTTTCCTGGAATGTTCGCGGATGAGCGAGTCACCTATGTTTGATATACATTATCTACAGAGTGTGGTAAAATAAATGTCGCTGTTGCAACCATTTTTTACTCAGGCGTAAGTTGTAACGAAAGCAAATTGATGTTAAATGAACTTTGTTTCCGAGTTCAGTATCCCAAAGACATCATGTTAAATTTTGTCTGCCACTTTTTACATGAACTATTAAGCTTGGTTGCTGAGGTTTCCATGCATGTTACAGTTGATACCGCTGCGGCTGCCGATCTGCGGTTGCAGTTGTTACGGGTTAGAAGGACGTGTAACTGACTTAAATATTCCTGCATCTTAATGAAAACACTCTCTGGGAAGTCTCTCTTACATGCAAAGAAATGTCCAAGAACTAAATTATGACCCGAATATGTTTTTATTTCTAAAAGATTTGACCTTGAATTAACTAGGCTTTATTAACTTATGTGGACGAAATGTGGGTGTAGGTACAGACGCCAGCACATCAAGCTATCCCTAACTGTCAAATTTTCTCAATTAAAAATGAACCTTACATCTTTGCAATAAAGTTGTAATACTATCAAAGAAATTTGACAGATTGTGGTAACTTGATGTGCTGGCCTCTGTACTATATGTACGAGTTTGCCTAACCCTTCGGGAAGAACATGCGTAATGTATTAGTGTCTGTATTAACTTTAAAGCGATCAAGGGGCGTTCGAGAGTGCATTGCCTTTAATTTCTCAAGCAATGAAAATCAATCTTAATAAAAAAACTACCATGAGAATCTAGGGCCTCTAGTGTACTCTTTTGTTTGTTTCATATAAAAGGAACACTGAAGCATATTTGGAAATCAAATAATTTGATTGGCGATAGAGAATTAACAATTTATTGGATATCGGGCCACTGAGAAATTTCCAAGAGGGGTGATCAATCGTGGCCGTGCATTATGGTTTAAGATGCATCGGCCTAGGGGTTTCATGTGAAAAACATAGGCCAAGTGAATTTTTTGGGGCTGTTCTGACGATGAACTGAAGGAATAACTAGATTTTATGTTATAACATAGACGCCTTGGTTTGTCTGTTATCGGTAAAAGCACAATATCGATTTGAATAATATTAGAATACAAAGAAGGCATTGTAAAATGAGATAATTGAAAAAATCAGTAAAATCGATACGGAGACTACACGCTTTAAAAGTATTTGGAAGGATTTTTTTTTGAGGTGTTTCCGTTCCTAGTCGCGCAGTACGAACAATGTATGGCGCTTGTATGAAGTTACATTGTCGTGACGTCACTTCTGTGATTCCGTCTTTGTCAAGCAGATATTTTATTACGCAAAGTTGGCACTTTTTATGCTTTTACACTTTTTAAGTTTACGTAGTCAATGAGGAAACGTTAGACATTATGGAACGCAATAAAGAATTGACAATAGGGATGACGACCGACAGGGTAAAAATAAGAAATAATATTTAGTCCGTCAGTCATTTATTAAAAACATATAAGACACGTAGTTATAAAGGTTTTAAATTTAGTTGTCATCCCTATTTAATTGAATTGAGGCTCTCGGCGCAAAACGAGTTACCGGTAGCCCAGCAATAAGAAGTTCCAAATTACATGGTTTTTCATACATTTTGTATGGCTTCGTCGCACACATGGTGAGGACACCCACTACAGCTGTCGTTAACAACGCACCAAGAGGCTACAGCCACCGGTGGCTGCGGTCGTTAGCTCGTTGTGTGTCGAGCTTTATAGTTCCACCGTGTACGTCCGTGCGTCTGTCCAAGGCTTAGCACAGACCCTTAGTACTAGACCCTTAGCTGTAGTTTGAGTATACATACATATTAATCGCGCCGACAAAGTAGACATCATTGCATTTATTACGATGATATTGATCAAAAATATTATGTGTGAAACATAATAATAATTGATTGATTGAAATAAAATGGCAAGGTTAACCCTGCAACAAAGGGCAGGAATATTATTTCCCTACGACGATGGCTTGAATGTGAGTACTATAATTATTACTAGAGCTCAATGTATTTTCACTGTGAGATTTTGGATTCAGCAGGATGGCAAAAAAGGGCAAATAAATGATCTTAGAAGCAATTCAGAACGGCTAATACTAACTGTCGCGCAACTCTGTATAAATAAAAGGAAACCGTAACTGACTGATCTATCAACACATTTGGCATAATGAAGTCGGCATCCGCTATTCTATGCGACCGAAGTTGCGGGCCGAAGGTAGTGACTGATATAGTTCTACATTACGAAGACCACGGATTCAACTAGGCAACACCTGAGTTTAAGACTATCTCTATTTTACTCTTGTACATCTTCCTTTTCCTCTTCCGTTTTCTTTCCGGTTCCAAGATTTATCCAATGCAATCCAACATCCTGGGACCTGAATGATCTGATTGTATTATGCCAATAAAATCTCAGACACATTCAGGGACTCCGGGATTTAGTACCGCCTTTAGATCCTGGATAGCTTTCTCCTTCAGGGACTTCAGACGTGATGGTATAAATACGATCGTGAACATTAAAAAGTTTGTGTTAGTTTAACCGTTTTCGATTTAATCACGAATAAAGGAGTTTTATATTGAACACATTGAAATGGTTCTGGTAAATGTGCTTTATCACAATTTTTAATTGAGAATAGAATCATAACTAATGAAGCTTGCATTCATTAGTACTTAATAATGACAATGTAGTCATTGATGACATATTTCATTTTGTGGTTGACAAGCTAATGTAGTTGTAAGTTCCATTATGTTTTGTGGTTTCCCTTGCTAAAATGTAAATGCGTATCTCTGTTTACTTCAGCAGCGAAGTTTTTGTGAGGGAGACGAACAAATGGTCGATCGGCGGAAGTTGGGCGACATTGTGCCTCGTACACCACAACTAGGAAGAGGAAGAGATGCGTCTTACGCAATAAAGGTCGTCGCGAACACACAAAAAACTTACTTTGTTGACAAAATTCGCACGACCGCGTCCTCAACTCAGCATTAGCTGTAAATGTTTGTATAAATAAATAATTTAATCGCAGCTATCTCACGCACGGTAAGTCGATGTAATCAGCAAGTCAGCATTCATTATTGTTAAAAGTTTTAAATATTTGTGGTTTTTTTAATGTTTGCTTAATGTGAAATGGTAGTAATTATAATATACAAAATCATTTCAAAACGCGTTACAGGTCACCAAAATAGAATATTTACCTACCAAAATAGCAGTTAACTGAATTGGTAGGGATCGTTAAAATACAACACAACTGTACGGCACGTCGCGCCGTGTCGTACCTTCATTCGATGCTTATTTGTTTCTGTCAAGTTGGGTAACAATAGGCACAGTGTTTCCACTGAGGTTACAAACGAATTTCACATCTGTCGATAGAGGATTTGCCAAAGCCGGGCTCTCTAACGAAGCCACGCTTGTTTGGACATCGAACGTGTATCCCGATTCGATTCTAGATTTTTATCAACATTCAAAGCTTTTTCAATCCCCTTTTAAACAGCAGATGTCTGCCTGTCCGATTAATAATGTTATTTATTGCTTTCGTTATAACCGAAAGAGAATTAAGTATTGATGGAACTAGTATGGATCGGATCATTTAAGTTTGTAAGTATGAATTGCGCACATGTGTTTTTGTTAAATATGGTAAACGCAATCATTTACGTATTTGATGTGTAATCATCATAAACAAATCAACTACGTTTCTTCATGTTTCACTTACTTATCGATTTAAGTTACAAAAGCGAAGCGGTTTGCAAGAACTTGGAGTTGGACCCGTAAGGCGGTGCAGAGGGGCCGATGAGGGATAGTTTCAAGTTCCGAGCCTGGATCGCGAATAAACATTAAAACTTGCCGTTAACGACTTTGAAACCGCGCAAAATTAACTGTGCATAATGAGTTAGGCGGTGGGACATATAACGTTAATCCAAGGCATGGTAATCTTGGGATTCTATACACAACAATGTTTGTGCGCCATGCATAATTTATTATCTGTCTGCAGTTACGTAGTATTGTTGCCTTGATACCGGGATCGAATATCTGTTAAGCATCGCCTTGAAATCGCAAAGATACTTACAATAATGAGAGATAATCTTGTAAATCAGTGCCAAGTTTACTAAATTCAGAATATTATCTTGTCTATTGCTAATATATTTTACTATGAATAGAAATATAAAAAAATGTATGTGTATAACTACATTACCTAAATAAGATAAATGAGGAATGGTTCTGAAATCGTAGTTGGAACAAACTTGTGTTTCGCTTAACTTCATTAGAGTGAATTTCACAACATCAAAGGAAAATAATAGCAAACAGGCCAGACCAGGTTAGCAATGGTTAGGTAAAGGTAAAAAGAGAACGTGTGCTACATAACAAAAGGTAATATTTGACAAAACATCGGCTATTCTTACACAAATGGTGATTTGTACACGCGAATAAAATACCAACAAACATTTCTCTTTGTTTACTAGGTGAACGTAGCTTTGGGAAAACGGAACAGACGAATAATACACGTAGGTGGTGCAAAATCTCTCTGGTGCCGTGAGCACACCCCCTATATTTGTTTCTTGTCACGGCGTACGTGGCCTCATTACTCGATACATTGTATGCTTTGCTCGCTGATATCCACCTAGTATTACCTACATATAGACGGTTTTAGGTGATGTTTAATATGCATAAAACCTTGTTCGTTCGCAGCACAAGGTGAGGCAGAATGTAGCTTCTTTAAAGATAACAATCACGTCTTATTTAAAAGAAAAATAGTGTCAAATTGAAAATCACTACATGTTTCAATGTCACTGTAATAAAATTATGAATGGAATCGCCAAGTAATTAATTACAAGTCCCAATCAAAGATCGGATTTGACACAACTGAAATTCCAATATTTTTTATTTTATTTTATGACTTTCCTGTTTATTCAGCCATGATTATTCTTGACTCATTAAACATAGGAGTTGATATATGAATGCCGTCACAAATATTTGTTTAATTCGCTGAGAGTGGTTAATAAAGTGCCGCTCAATAAGCATGTTCTCTTACCTCCATACTCAATAATACCAAGGCTTTCCACTTTCGGTTACCTACTTCGTTTAGGTCGCGGCACAGCATTCGTATTGAAACGCAAATTTTGGCTCACGATAATCATTGTACGCCAAGTGTTGGAAGGCTCTATTGTACTTGAAAATATATCTACAACGTTGAATTTCGAAACGGCTAAGTGATATACAAGTGAATCAAACTTATAATATGACAACTTTCAAAACGTGTGTCAAACAAGAATTCCATTGCCGATCTTACCTATTAATAAAAAATATGCAAAATTGATATATGAAACGGTTGGACCAAAAACCAGTCTATAAATAATGTTCGTCAGTTCGATAAAATTACAATTAAAAACGTCACGAGAGCCAAGTAATGGCTGGGGTCACACACGATGTGTAACGTCCGCGCTGATAACAGAGATAAGAGAAGCGGTCAGCCCGTGCGTATGTCTTGGCTATGCCGTCTGTAATAAGTACCATTTACGACATCAGCTCATTGATAACGTTGTATTGGGTAAACAGCCATAGCATGCAAATGTAGGAGTATAAAAGTAAACAAACAACTTTTAAAATGCTGCCTGATTGACGTAGGTAAATCTATATCCTGGTAAATTGTTAGCGTTTCGAATTAGAATATCGGCAGTGTAATATATTCATTAGTGCAGAAATGAGGTAAAAGTCATTTCATGTGTTATTTTAAGTAGTAGGTGTTAATATTTTATTGCCAGTAAATACCGTAACCTTCATAGTATTAAGTAAATTTAAATCAAAGGTGATTTTGGTCTATTAAAGTAACAATGTCGCTACAACAGTTTTCATCCTCTTTTTTTAAGGCTGGGAAATCATCCAATGACTTCTCCCGCTCTGGGTGGAGCGGAAGAGAGTGTCAGACTCTTATTGACTAAAACCCATCCATGTTCCTTCCGTAGCCCTTTATGTTACGGGGTAGCGGTAACCCTTTCGGACAATTCCGCTTAGACAGTTTTCATCCTTGATAACTAAACAGTAGTGCTGTTCCGTAAAAATCTCACCGTGAATGTGAGCTGTCAATACCTAGTGGTAAACCCCACCGACTGTTAAAATGAAGCCCTCAAAAGGACGTCAATCTCAATCACCACTGTGAACATTAGTAAATCGCCGTAGAGCGGAATATACTGCTTAGTCCTATAATATAATCCCCATTTGTACTTTACGGTACCTATTGGGAACGGCACATATACCTTACTCCGCAATGTCACAAAAACGAATTGTACGCGTGCCGCAGGCGAACCGCAACTACGTATAATAAACAACGTTAAAATGAACGTGGAACATTTTAAATCATTTAATTTGATTCAAGGCTCACAACTAGACTATATCGTTTGAATAAATCTTACAAGGAATAATTTAATACGTAATAAGTTTTAATGAAGCCTCTAAACTTGGCCCGGGAAAGTAAGAACGCCAAGTGGATATAAAAGTTAGAAGGGTCCAGCAATTGATACGGGATACATTCGATGAGATTGTTGAACCAAATAATATGGCGCGTCCCTTCTAAAATATAAATAGTGGGTGCTATCTTCGAACAAGCTATTTATATTCATAAAGTCTATTTTCGTCACGAAAATGCTCAGCAATTAATACGCAAGCCCATAGAAAACTTCGTTAATAACTTACTAGGTGTTATACAAGTACACATAAGTTATACTTACGTACAAACACTGCCACGAAGCAATACAATACATATAAGGTCTAATTGTTTTTTAAACTGTACACAACCATCAACATACTCCAGAAGAAACAAGGCAACACTGCACCGAGGGAATCGATTCCATTATCAGCAACACCAACAGATATCACAACAGAAAGTGACTTATAACTGTACTAAATAATATGCACATAACTATAAATAATGTTTGTGTCTGTTTATAAAGTGCAACACTAAATATTGTAAATACACGTGCTCGGTGCAACGCGCCGAAACCAACTGGGACGGGTGACGATCTATTATACCGGTGCGCGTGCACAGGCTCTCGGTCCATTTCCCCCACGCAACTCACTCCGTTAGATGTTTGCCGTATCGATAGTGTAGAATGCTATTACTTCACGTACCTACCATACTATACACAACGCACAACGTTCTGTATGGAAAATATAATGGCAAGAAATCTGTTTGAAGCTGCTTTTAGACTTCAACGCGGCCTTCACAATAATCCCTTTAAAAACCTCTGGCTCTTTAAATTTGATAATCGAAGTCTATGTCGAACAGAGTATCAGTTGTGTCAGCAATTATATCGCGAATATTATCTCTTGCAATAAAGGAATTTCAGACGTTGAGTGTTCATTAGGTGAAAAATAAAGAAAATTGGCCACTTGTTACATTTTATCAGTAATAGGTATCACAAAAGCAATTACGACTGCACGAACGTGAAGGTAATGGGTACTTGAATTATGAACTAGATAGATAACAATTATGGGGTTCGAAGGAAATTGATAAAGTGCCTATAAATTTCCGGACAAATATTTAACGATGAATTCAGTCAAAATGTGTTATTTTATTGAGAAAATGAGAAAGTAGGAACAAATCGCACATTGTTGTAACTGGCGCGCAAATGATTGCAGTTTACGTGATGTATGTCAAAGTATAGGAAAGTGCAGATGCAGTATAAGTTTCCCGTTATGCGTTCAAGTTTTTCCATGCATTCGTGATGCTTAGAGCAAGAAAGGCCGTTATTCACCGGTGTCGAGACAGCCATCGGACTTATCGGCACGTTCTCTGACATTGCATTACATTCCCAAGTTTTCAAGAACTTTCTCATTACCCTAGTAGACATCCTCAAAGTCGGATATAGTGTTCTATAATGAAGTTATGTTGGTGAAGATATTGCTGGTATATTTTACTTCATTCATTAAATACGCGTCTATCCACCATATACAGATGAGGTCTATAAAACTTAATGTAGAAGGAAACCTTGGCCCGTCTTCGGTGTTTGAATAATAGAATTTGTAAGTTAGTGAGTTTCGTAATCACGCGACGAACTTGGAGCACACAAAATGCTGTGTCGTAATTTTTGACATTTTAGAAAACTTTGTCTATACAATGTCGACTTAAAAGTAACACATCTTGTTGGTGAACATTGCAGGCAGCCTATTACAACGTCTTATCGTAATGTGTTCATGTGCAAAGAAGAAAAAGAAAAAGCTTCTTCAGCTTTTTTGGCCCTAACTGTAAATCCCACATGGATATTTTGTTCATATTGTTTCTAATTCGGTCTGTGCCAATGAAACCTGTTTTAAACCTTGTCTTCAATCTCACTGTGCACATCATCACTCTACAAAAGGTTGTTTATATTTCATTTTGAACGGCCTATCGTCAGCTTGATTGCTTAATAATTACCCATTTGTTAGGTAAGTTGTCTACGGGATTCTGTGAGACAACAGGGACTCACGTAATCCCGTAGGTGCGTTTACATATTCTCAGAACTTTAGTCCTGTTCTAACTAACTTACTATTTACTTACTTAATAACACTCATTGTTAGCTAGTTACCATACTCCCAAATTACCTGCAACAAAATAAAAAAATGTTACAATATATACACAAGCATTCAAGAAATGAGAATTGTGGTTGTTTACACGTGTTATTTTAAGTTATAAATAACAAACATTATACAACAGCAGGAATTCATTATTATACAATGGCGGTATCTTAGTCCATATCTTGACTTTAAAGTATTCAAGGTAAGCACATGTACATAATTAATGCAGCTAAGCAAAGCTGCGTTTTCTTATACCAATGGCGTACTAAGTAGAACAACAATAGGTTAACAATAATATAAAAAAATTAGGGTTGATTGATCCTTCTTTGTACGTTTTCGTATCGTAAATAGAATCGGATAAGGCTCCTGTTCCCGTGGCAGACGGGCTTTATGTTGAGCATACGATCAATGTGGGGCGCACGACGATGGCAATAACGTCGCTATGAATAGTGAAGATGACATCTTTCGCCTCTCGGCTATCATAAGTTTTGCAACGACACTTTCTTGTTAACGTCACTTTGAAATAAATGACGATAAGCTCATCTGTAAGAATAATAGGAGTTACACGATAAGACGTAACGTTTGATAACCACTAGAATGTGTAACGTGCAATTGTCATTCACCCTGGTTGGACCATGAAGGACTTCATAACCTTCATGCATAAAAACAGAAATAACATCGCAATAATTGCATAATGCTAAAATTCAAACGTGTTTCACTAAGGAGGTCAAGTTCTAGAGCCGCTTTGCCTCGTAATTAACGACACAGTCGCTTATTTCTCGTAAATTCATAATTTTATGATAATATACGCTTGGTTAAAACGCTACCACCAATTTATTTATCAAGATCGCTTTAGAAAATAAACGTTAGCCACATTAGATATTATTATGATAATATTTTGGGATTACGTCAATGTTGCGAAATGTCCACTAAAAGTCGAATGTGAATTACGAATGGAGAGCCAAACTAGCGGCTTCGACCTCGCGAATGACTAACGAGTAGATGAGGCAGTAAGGTAGGTAACGTTTGCCGCCAGCGAATGGAGCAAGGTTAGCAGTCAAGTGTACGTTTGAGGGTCACTGGAAATATTACGTATGATACCGAACGTCCACCTCGGTGCTCAGCACTTCATTGTCCATTACCATCAGACATAAGGGCGTCTCTCGCATTAGATATATAAGTATTTACGTATCTAAATAGTTGAATATGTTTGGTTGCGGTTAGCGCAGGCTGCCTGCCCCTGTACATAATACGTCCTCTTCATTACGAATGATAGGCTAATAACACGATCATTGTCGTGACATCAATTAACTGCGATGAATTGACCGTTCGCTTGCGTTATTTCCCTCTTTATGGTAAAACGTGTGAAAATTAATGGGCTTTTGATGAATACACTCACTCAGACGATGTAGGAAAAGGCCAAAACCGAAATCCGAAACCAAACAGTTCATTTCAAGAATTCGACAAGATTCTTCAGTTTTTACTTATCGACACGCTAAGATGAAGACTTCGAGAAACAGTCATTTATTTAGTGACGTAAGTATGTACGATCAGATATCTTATAAATATACAAATTAATCATAACTCAGGAAGAAACAAGTTCTTTGTTTCTAAGGGAATATTAATCACAAAAGGGATCCTTCTAGCGTATCTCGTTTCTCTCAAAAACCTTAGTAGCAGTTTATCCGACCTCAGAGGGTGCCGCCGCGCCGACGAAGATATTTTGGCAATTCGATATCTTTAGTCCCAGCGGGTTAAGCAGGGTTTTGATCTTTGGTCTTGGGTTAAAGATTGTTTAATCGTTGGCTTTAATCAACGAAGCTTCGCCATTAATGAAATTAAAATTTGAAAGTCTTCTCAAATAATCGCCAAAGGAAAATTCTTTAAATATCTTGTTAAATTACTTGCGTATTACCGCCATTAGCTTTTAAAAACTAATTGATTGTATTTATAAGGGTGCAAATTTCCTGCACGTAGAGCAGTATCTTCCCAGTCGATAGTGCTGTCCTTGCGGTGAGGGTGAAGATACAACGGGACTATTTATCACGCGGGAGGATGTCAGATAAGCGACGGGGCTGGGGCGCGCGCGGGGGGCGACAGCCAACGATACTCACAGCTGATCGCCTCCATTACACGCCGCAAACTATGTTTAGTCGTGCGTATTACACAGGACTCGATTCATGTTTATTTTAATATAATACTTCAGGTGTCAATGAGAATAATGGTAATTATTTTGAAAGTGGTTGAACCTGATAAGATCGAGGACGAAAATGGAGGCGAGATTGTTTTCAAAGGCGATTGGTTATGAATAGAGAACTGAATGGTCGATGACGTTCTGGTGGGTCTAAGTGTTGAGTGGAGTTGTCGTGGCTCGGCGTCAAAACGCTTCACCGGCCGACTGTGTACACTTGGGCAGACGTTGCGCGCGCACACCGATCAATACCCCTCGGCTGCGACGAGTTCGCACCACGCGGCCTCTTCTCTAAATTCGTGTGCTTATTTTTTGCTATGCAGCCGAATGGTTGTAATGGAAATTCAACTCGAAATTTAACAGTAGCAACGAAAACAATTACATGCTGACTGGCCAGTACCGCAGAAAGTTTACATTATTAGTTGGCTAACTTATTTACACGAAAAGTTTGCCAACATCATGTAGTTAGTTTGTTGACGAGGTCTCCATTCGAGGCATGCCTTAGTGAATATAATGTTGTGTGTCTGCTATAAAACTATGGGTGTAGTTTACAGCTTAATGGTAACAGGGTAGTATGAGCCAAATCGATAGTCCTATTTAACTTGTTCGTGTATCCACACCTTCTACGTAACTTATGGGCAATCCACCTTAGTTTTTACTACTTTGTACGTTAAGACTTTCCAACTTAGCACGGCGAACTTTTTGCGCTTATGCCTTGAGTGCAAGAATAATCTTCCATAAATTGTATGAATACGGAATGTAACATAACTACATTTTGTACAATTTGACATTATCCGAATTCCAATTAAGGCACTTTCGTTTAGGAGTCAAAATTCGAATTAGGTTTCTTTAATTCTTGATATATCATGTGGCATTAATTTTTTGAAAACTGGCACATGTTACAAAAAAAAAAATACAACTAGCTGTTGTCCTTGTATTTAAGTAATATCAATTCTTAAAATATAGCTATAGCATCAAAAGACCAAGAATATAATCTTAGAACATTGTACAAGCGCGCCATGACTTAGGAAGTGACAATAGAATCGAAGAGTGTAGTGCACGTCACAATGACGGGCTGGGTGGGCGGTGCATGGGTTGATTGAACTCCATTGTCAATCCCCAGGTACCAGCGAATGCCTTCACCTTCACACACAGTTCCTCAATGAAAGGCAAACTTTTATGGAGGGCCGACAATGCACTTTCGGCGGCTGAATGGCGGCTAAAATCTACCGGAGAATGCAAATTTTAAAGCATCGTTTCCTGCACCATAATTTAAGAGGGTTCTTTAAACTTCCTTGCAGTTTTGTAAGAATGAGAGTTAGTGAATGGTTTCTTGAAGCTGAACCATGTCGTGGTCTATGTATGTTATACGGTGCGATATGCATGCTCGGGATGAGTAAGACTGGTACAAGTCGCGCAAAATATGAACATTTTAGTGAGTTAAAACTGTATCCAAGTTGGAGAGCACCGTGTGTCGTATTGCCGGTGCACACGTGTTGTCGCAGTTAAATATAACCGGCAGTTCAACGCACGAGGGGGCGCGACGCGTCCGGTTAACCTACAACTACTGCATTCACGGGTGTTATGACGAAATAACTGAATTAGACACCAGTTCAACCTATTACAGCAAAATCTACATAGTACGCTGTCGTTACTTGAGTTTTGAATTCAGTCGACTTTTACACCAAGACTTAATGAATCAAAATCTCTTTTAGTGTCTACCTCACATAAGTAGATACAAGACCGCTTTGTTCTTTTCTAAACTATAGGACGGATTTTGATGCGGTTTTCACCATCATTTTGAGAATTTACTCTGGAGGGTTTATGTGTATTATAATAAAACATCTCGATGTTTTGTCCAGCCGTAAAAAACAGTGCGGTACAGAGCCGGCCGCCAGTAAATAATATAATCAAAAGTGAAAAAAAAACTATGATTATTTTTAGTTTATCATGTACCTAATACCAGCTAGTTAAAACAATATTATTTCATAATATGAGTTAACAGCAACTTCCTTGAGATAAACGTAACGATTGAATCAATCATAAACACATTACAAATTCGATTCGATCATTTACGAAACATATTAGTTTTTGTCGACGGCTTCGCTCGCGTGGTGATCAAAAATCGGAAACATACTACTACTACTACTACCGGGATAAAAAGTATCCTATATCCTAAGCCAGGCCATGGTCTATCCATGTGGGCCACATTTCTTCCAAGTTTTAGCAAACGCGCAAGTTTTAACAAGCGTAACAAACAAATAAAGTCAATTTTGCATTTGTAAATGACTAGCATCTACCCGTGGCTTCACCCGCGTGAATATTGGAAATTATCCCACGTACTACCTGGATATCCTGTGTTAATCCAGGTCATAAACTACCTCTTTTTTTTTTTTTTTTTTTTTTTTTTTTTTTGATCCGGGGGGAAAATCCTCATGAATGTCCCCCGCCCCGGGGAGGGCGGGGGGGTCTGTCAGACTCTTACTGACTAAAAACCACCCCGGGTGTTCCCTCTCACACCTTCGCCGGGGGTCGCGGGAATCAAAAAGAATTCTTCCGCAACCCCCGTGAGGTCATAAACTACCTCTGTGCCAAGTTTAATCCAGTTCCGTTCAGCCGTTTGATCGTGAAAGACGGGCAAACATACAAACTCACAAAATTTCGCCTTTATAATATTAGTGTGATAACTTTATTATGATTACTGCGCAATCAAAACCAACAAGTTAGTGAAATATTTTAAATATTCAGTCACTTTTATTGGCAGTCGACGGTGTAGGTAGTTACCGCTAAATTGAAAAACAAAGTTACAGAGGTAGCTACTCTCGCAGTCCGTCCGCAAGGTAACAGAATGAAACAATGATCTCATTACGTAACTTTTCTACTACTATCTATATTATATCTATTGGAAACTGCTTTTGTCATGTTATTTCAACGCTAAGAATTATGTCTCATTGATAATTTAAGTAACTAGTGGTGCTCATGGCTAAGTAATAACAGGTGCACGGGACGATATAGCAGGATAAACTACGTTTGCCTGGGTTGGTCCGTGGATGGGTGACCATCTTTACGTACCGAAACCTCCGTGACTTGGAAAGCACGTTATTCTTTTGGTCCAGTCTGCCATTCGTGGATCTTTGACAGTCGGTCAACCAGTCCTGCCAAGAGATATGGTATTACCCAGTTATTGGGTTGTGGAGTTCAGATAGGCGACTGGATTGGAAGCCGAACCCAATATGAAGGGAAAAGGCAAGAAAAATTGATTTATGGTAACAAAAGCTACTTAATCAAATAAATTTTCCTTTCCGTTGTCACAGCGATGGAAATTGAAACAAGCGTTATGGAACTCTAGGTTAGTGCAACACCATTGAACTGAGCTATGCGAGAACAAATGCATCGTCAGTGGACGTTGCACAATGTCCGTCTAGAATGCGTTGTCTGACTGAATGCTTACTTATGCACAGTTGAGAAAACCGATGCTGCAACAACAAAGACAGACAGTTTACGGAAGAGTGAGCACTGACGATGGCAATAAGTATAAAACCTGATTCACATTGCATTACACAAGTTAATCTGAACTGAGATTAACTGTGACATCGGCATGGACGTTAAAATCAAGTGGATACGATTACAATTGACTTTTGGTAATCAAATTCCGCTAATTAAATACATTCGTGTGCTGGGACTGTTAACATGTTATAACCTTGTAGAGTCCGCTGCTTGACTACGGTGCAAAAATATATAAACAGCAATTTAAAAAAAAACATGGTAGGTACATAAAATACAATATTAGAATGGTTTTTGATTTTGTTTCTCAAGAACCTAAGATGGGGGTTTAACTCGGTTCCAAACCTAAACCTTCTATTTTTATCTGAGACTATTTCTACAAAAAAAGGGGTTGCCTTTAATCGAATTAAGTCTGCTTACCAAAATTTTGCCGCTTTGAAGGCCAGAACACCTTCGCTGGTGAACCATAGACACCGCTATACCTGCTTAACCTTTCTGAGAATATATAAGGTTTACTTACGATGTCGAACAATCGCTTGACTCTATGCTTTGTTCACTTCGTTTACTAATCGGAAAATTCTCAGAATCAGTCGTGCTTACCATCGAGTGGTTTTCCATGGGAACGTTTCTAGAAAGATTAGTTTACGTCTAAAAAAAAAATCTTTATGATAGACTAGCTTTTGCCACCGGCTTCGCCCGCGTGAATGTAGGAAAATATCCTACGGGAACCGTAAATTTTTCCGGGATAAAAAGTAGCTTATATGCTATTCCAGACTATAATCTATCTTTGTCCCAAGTTTCATCCAGATCCGTTAAGTAGGTTTTGAGTTTATTCTTTACAAACATACATACAAATCTTTCCTCTTTATAATATTAGTATAGATTCATTCGAACAGATTTAATTCGAACGTTTTTTCGGCAATTTGAATATGAGTTTATTTAGCTAAGTCGCAGTGCAGGTTACTTGCAAGAAGTGGCATGTGAATAACCGCAGATTACTTTTGAGGCTCGCGGCGAAAAATAGACAAAGAGGTTCACACGGCCTTGTCGGCGTGTGCCGCACTGCCAGAAGGCTGACGAACGCGGAAATGCCTAACGAACTGCCGCCTACCAACTTTACGAATTAAGTGGTTCCATGATGACGCTTACGCTTGGCTTCGAGCCTTCAACACTCGAGAACCCTAAGTACATTGAATTTAACCAGTTTTTTTTTATTACATTCCCTCTAGACCTATATGCATAGCGATTTATAATTTATTAGTTATTTGCGTGCATGGAAAATTAATATACACGATAAGAACATGATTGAAACGTACATAATGACGTCAATTTTCCCGAACGATAAGTTTGAAACTTATAAGAGGCAAGTTATCGGCATAACCTCCTAACACTGATGACTTAATTTGTAGTGTTACGATAACAGTCTCTCATATTTAGATTGTGTATGCGATTTTAAATAATGAACACTTGTGGGACGCTATGGTGGGAGGTAATATTTTCCTGATGATTCGAATTCACTAACGGTAGGTTATCTAGATATCTGTGTGCCGTGGTATCGATAAAGCAATTGTACAGCAGCCACATCCTTATTACGTGTGGAAATGTTGCGTCCGTGACAGTATTTTATATAATTTTTTGCTAATTTTTGCATTTCATCACGTTTAGATGATTCGTTCGTACTTGGTCAGCTATATCAACATTGTTATATTGAAACAATAGTATAATTCTGGCTTCCGGTGTCAGAAGCTAAAACAATAACTTAAAAATGTCTACAATGAAAATCGGATTTGGAATAGAATGCACGTAATGTATAAGTACTAATGTCCAAGAATTTGGGTCTGGCTGGGTTGACTTGTAATCGCAGTATATCAGATTTGGCACGATGACCCATCTTTTCGGTTCGTATCGTACATATACATATATCCAAAATGAGGTGTTATCGTGTCGATAATCTCTTATCGTGACATGACTCCAGTTAATATTGCCAGTCAGTAACTAAATACAGTACAATGACCTGTAGACGGAGTCAGCGTTTCCAACAGGTCTTGTAGTACTTATTAGATGTACGTTAAATAAGTAATAATATACACTGGTGATTTACTTGACGAGTTCTAATTTTTGAGCACGCTTTGTGCCAGAATCAGGTTAAAAAGATTGTAGTCGAGGCTATGTAAGTAACATCTAATCTTTTTTTAGCTTTTAATTTCATCAAGGGATCATGACTATAGGCCGGTCTGCAGTGTCCAATCGTAAACAAATATCACTGCTTCGACCACCAATCTGCCCACGGAACATGGTGATTACGACAACATCCCCCAGGACAATTCATTTTGACGGTCAGCGGGAGAGGTCCATGTTCGCCAGCAGACATTTACGATTTACGATCTGTTATAATGGGGATGTTGGGACCGATGGTTAGTCGGTGAATTACATTTGCTACAACAATTAAGTGAGCTTAAAAAGGATATACAAAAAAGAGTTTAATTGATGTAACACATGACAAGGAAGTTTATGCTAACATAATAGGTATATTATTAAAACAGATGGATCGTATGTTCTACATACGAGTACATATTTTTCACCAATTTGTCAATAGACACGTCTGTCGTCGTCGAAAATCCAGTGATTGTTAGTGGGCGTTCGTACAGAGAGGCCATTCGAGTGGTTCTCTGGCACTCGCCACACATGTTTACATGCCCACACCGGTACACTGAACTCGGATAAATTGTCGGCGGTTCGTGGAAACGGGACAAGTGCGGACGCCCGGTCCTTTCGTCCGCGTCTGCTGTTTGTGACTGTACTCAAACCGCGCATACCAACACCGAAACCAGTTCATTGACTACAGCGACGGCTGATGCTAATTGCACGCAAATGAGAGACACAAAAAAAATACGTTCCCCTGAGTACGAGACTTGGTAAACACTTTAAAATATTAATAATTAATCCGGTTTCGTGCACGCACTTTTCTTTTTCAAAGCAAAAGCTTGGTATAAATATCAAGGCATCAAGATTACTTACGTAATATTAAATTTTCCGAGCGATTACCCGGTCAAAAAGTAGATTATTTCACTACAGCGGGTTTGTTGGTGGAGCGCGGCCGAAGTTGCGTGATACTCAGTCTTTACGAACTGTTCCATGGCAAATTACTAAAGATCAGCTAAACTTGATAGACCTATATACATTTATCGATTGTAAACCTGTACATTAAAACTGTTTAACATTATTTATTTCTGTTTTCTCCAATGAAATACGGCAAGGCCTTCCACGTCGTAATTCAGAAGTTACACTGAAAAAAGCTCTTTAGCAGGAAGCTTTATTTCTTTATTCCATTTCCTATTATCTAAATATAACTTAAAACCTTTTTCTGAGGAATTCGTAACACGCATTCACGCAGGAAGTATGTATAGTAATTATTAACGACGAAGTGTATTGACTTTCACATACATCATGTGTACATTTGTACAATGCGTACATACACGAAGAAGATAAGACAGGATACAACAATAATATTATGTTTGAGATTGTAAGGGTAACCAATAAAGTTACTCTGGCAGCTAGATCTATCAATAGTAGAGACTCGGCTGTCAAGTAAATGCCATATTTTCGCGAGATTGCGAGCTCCGAGCACGCTCGAGACGCGACAACTCCTGGGGGAGAGGAGATAGATTGCCATTGTACAGCGAACTACGTTAAAGCCACATGTATTTATCTTCAAAGAGTAAATATACGGTGTGGTAATTTATCGGAGCTTGGCCGTGTATAAAATGACATGTGAAGTACGCTCGACTGTCCGCGGTATCATAACATTTTGCCACCAACATGGGTGTCTCCGATTTCGTCGTGAGGCCGTGAGCGTCAAACGACGCGGGTGGTACGCTTGGCTGAATATAAACGTTCCATAAACGTTACGTGGCTACTAGAATTCACTGTAAGTCTGCGAACATATGAATAACCCAGCAACCACATTATATTCATGGGTTAGTTTGTTGTCAGTGAATATTTGTTGCTCGCTGTGTTGTTTTCGTATGAGAATTGCCTACCACATTTGTATTTTCATGAAACCTTTTGGTGCACACAATGCGATTTCCATCCCGTTTGTCAAATGCTGTTTAATACTATATTCTATACCTTGCAATCCTTCTTATAGTCTAGATCTAAGGTGTGTTTAGCAGTACTTAATTCATTGGTATGATGATTAGTTTGCAAGTTTTGCTGTTTTTTATTTTATTTATTTATTTAGGATCCAACAAAAGATATGTCACAATACATGACACATAAATAAAAAGTTACATCAGGTAGGTAATAAGTAAGTGTACTCCTTCACTTATAGGAGACCACAACATGCACAAAGATAAACAACTAAGCTAACAAGGGTAAAATTTGGAAAAGTTAATTAAAGGACACAAAACCTAACAAAAATAAATAAAAAATAATAATAATAATATAAGAAGATACAACCTTTAGACATAGGTACTCAGATCAAGTCTATTAAAAGTTTCTTATATTTAGGCAGAGACTCGCAGATGTCTAAATTCCTGTTTTAGATAAAACGTTAAAGAATACTTCGTTAGCACAAAAAGCTAAATATTTGTTTGTTGCACAAAACGTTTTTTGAGTGATATGGCAGTTGCGTGTTCTGGGCCCACTAGTCATATCGTACATGTTGAATTTAATCGCAAAACAGATAGCCTTAATAGCTGAGCCATAGTTGGCTCTGTTTTATTGTTGATCTACCTTGACTGCTGATGACATCAGACATGTTATTGTTATTATATTGATCGTTAAACATAAATGTTTGTTAATGATATAACGATGCAATTATCAACACTCGATTCGTCTGAATGCCTTTTCAATGCTGTGGCATCCAAAGCAAGAAATGCCAGAGCGTAATGTATGTACGTATTAGATGTATATGTTGATCAGAGCAGAATGCTATTTATAAAATAAAGAAGACAAGCAATAATTTCATATTGAGTTATAATATCATTATTTCAACTGAATAATGCCTAAAGGTATATAATGTATAGCTGTGCATAATTATTTTTATGTGCTCGCAGTCAAAGGGTCCCCCTGCTTCCTATACCAAGGGGACGCCCTAGTTCAGCTGTCGGCGTTTAGGGACTGTTCCCGATGATTGTGATGTTAATCAATACTTCAAAAGTTTATAACAGCATACACACAGCTCAATGTTATTCCTAAACTAGTCGGATATTGACTTCATAACGGTGATTCTATGAAATATGACGTAAAAAAAAGTGAGGCTGAACTATGGCATACCCAATGTTTACGTACAAGTTTTGGTTTTTAATTCAACAACAACATTTGGTTGTTTATAAGGAAATCCTAGATAATGTTTGATTTAGAATTGTAATTAAGGCCCCACGTTTAGCATTTGACGTAAACACACGGAAATAATTATTGAGGATGGTTAATAAAACTAATGTGTACCTCGTTTTTGTATAATGATGAACATGACGTGAACTGATAAAATTATGCTGATTAACTTTACGTAATTATGGGTGCGTTGAATGAATAATAAGTGGTTGTGATAAGATAATATTTTGATAGTGATGTAAATGTTACCTAGTTAGGTCAAGAGCAGCTGGCATTCCAGCCGGCGCGTACCACCAGGGCGGCAGCGGCGTGCACATCCGCTGCGGGCGCGGCGGGACCCTCACGCGACCATGCAACACACTCCACTCCGCTCACAGTCCACCAACAACGCACCAGTTTCACATTCACCACACAGTTAAATAAAAACTAAACGCGTCAATGTCAACGTAGTGTCATGGTTCAGCGCGCCTTAATTGACCTGAATACAGATAACGGTGACGCAAAACAGTTTGCCAACTCAGGATTACGACCGACAGCCTCGATGATCTTCCGAGATTTCCGGATAGCGAAATAGAGAAAAAAAATAATTATACCCTGTATAGTTCAATTAAATAATCCAGGAAATACGCGAAGAAGGAAACGAGATGACTGTGTCGCAACCACTACTACGGGAAATTGTATGCTATGAATTGAGGCAGCGGCAGCGCTAGACACGCCATCCAGAGAGCAACGTAATAAAAATATTAAAGCTATAAAAGGGCAGAATCGAGAGCGACCGGATTTTTCAACAAACTTAAGGGGAGTCAATAATTAGAGGGAGCGATTGGCTGAGTGATGTGAATAAGGGTAGTTATAGCTGCAACGGAAGGGTCGATAAACTTTTTGTTTAGGATGATTTTTTGGACAAATGAAAGTAGAAATATACCTACTAATTGAATTCTTGGCTTAAAGAGATAATAGCAGCTTAGCCGGTGTTAGTTTTGGACTCGAAGGAAAGTGCACATGTAATAGTTTATATCGCGGAAGACGTCGTTGTATGTTCGCGTGGCAGCGCGAGGCGATCGGTCTGTGTGTCGCTCGGTGTGGCACTGACGTCTGCCGCCGGCCGCCTCTGGCTCCGCGTACAGACTAGAGAGTACCGTGGCGTCGCTCGCCCGCCCCCGCGCTACTCAAAGTGTTCTGTTCTTGAGCCGCCCTATGATAGCGCAGTTTGCCGTGCTGGCGCGTCGCTCCCTCAACTTAGGAGACGACGCTAAATTCATTGTTACTTTATGCAGAAGTTTTTGGAAATCATTTGGTTTTTTGGGTAACTACTTGATTCTTAGCGGTTTTTTGTTAAGACGGGGTTTGAGCAGAGCTCAAGTCAAAATTATGAAGATCACGAAAAAAGATTTGATGAAAATTACACGAACTAAGCTTTACTAGATCTATTAAATGATACTGTGGCCCGCAGTCAGTCTAGTCTGTGTGTGATATATCTTGGTGCTATCGCTGTATTCGGTGTCTAAATTAAAGGTCCTGTTTTTCTTTTTTTCGTTTAAGGATTTACCATATCAAGAAGACGCACCCTTCCTAATTTAATACGAAAACTTCTGGGAGAAAGCGAGAACAGCCTCTTATACAAAACCGTGCCCAAAATACGAGAGAATTGGGAGTTCCGCTCTACCATTTATTTAAAGCACGAAGGAAAATTAAAGTTGGAATAATTTGATGTTAATTAGTTCTTCGTTTAGAGAATTGAAGGTAACATCAGTTACTCATTAGTATTTAATTACTTAAAATAAAGTAAACATTCATCTTCAAGTAATTTTTTCGATTAAAATAACATTATACAGGATACTGGTTGGATGCAAGAGAGAAAACTGTACTATAACGCCCTGTTAGCTACGTTTTACAGCCTCTGGGTTGTACAAAGAAAATTCGTCGTCACCTGAAAGATGAGATCGTAGCAGGGGTTCGAAACATGAGATTTGCTAAACGAATCCCAATTTGCCACCCCTGGCACGTACTGACGACATTGGCTATAAACCATTCCGATATCGGACGACGGAACTGAGTCGTTCACAGAAATAATAGTTGCTTCCGAGCATTAAAGAAAACCCTATAAAGTATTTATATGCGTTTGTAGAATTTCACGGATTGAATTTAGGCTAGCTGGTATCCGTATACTCGTACCTTTTTTTATGAAATCGTAAGATTTTGTCCTTTGACACTTAAATAGGTTTTTATCAACGTGATTTATAATTAATAAAAGAACAACAACGTGGCTGTGTTTCCCGAAGGGTAAAGCAGAGATACATCTATAGAAGGTACACCCACATTTCGCCAGTTATGTTCAAGTTCCAAATCCGAGGGGACGAGCCTATTGCCATCGACCAAGCACAAATCCAGACTCCGGGCTGCTACTGAGAATTCCAGGTGGAAAACCCAATAAAATATATATACTCAGAGAAGACACGTCTGATGAACAGCTTAAAAAACGTAGACAATTTTATTCACGAAGTTAGGGTAAATTTTTCAGGTTGGCAAACAGAATCAAATACCATGTTTGTGTTGCGTGTTGTCTAGTAGAATAGACAATAAGATAATAACAATAATACATACCCTAGGGTTACGACACGCACGTAGCATATACAAATCGATGAAGACGTCATTTGTCATACTATCATTTCAATCCTTTAGACGCTTCAACGGAAAATTCATGCATACTGCTTAATAATATATCATGTTTATAGGAATCATTAGAATAGTCCTCCCCTACTTGTACCATGTTTTTTATGTGCGCTTGTTTGTCAACAAGGTCATTAAAATCAATTAGTACCTATATCAATAAAGAGTATCGAACACAAAATCACGTAATTACTGTATATTTATTCCCATATTCCTGTAACAAATAGCGCACTATCAACGTTTATAAAACTATGTTAAAGTAGAAATATAAATTTTGGGACTTAAATTACGTTTATGTCTTAGCTACACGCGCTCGATCTTGATTTAATGTCAAATACGATGCCTAAAGGTAAATAGTTATGGTAAAAGTTATAGGTTTGCCTGTGAAATTATGTTTTTTCACGTTTTGTGCAATTTGTTGCGCGCGTGCGTGCGTTTTTTTTTCCTTTTTTTTGGTTTTTTTTTTGGTTATATGTTGATCAAAGAAGAAAGAAAGAAAGATATGTAAACAAGTATTTACAGAATTATAACCATTAACATCAATAATATAACTTTCTGAGTACAAGTTACTCTATTGAATGTCTATTTCATGAAATCGCGACATTTCAGGTCAATTCCTACTTCGACAATTGTAATATGATTGAATTTTGCGGACTAGCTTAGCGCATCGCCCTTAATGTCCACAGCAAAGCTAATCAACACAAATATTTATTACCCTTCAATTGAATGAGACAAAACCATTAATTTAATACTTTAAAAACGTTCACTTAAAGGTCTATTAGCATGTAAATTGTAAAAATTGACGCCCGTTGTAATCGTAATCAGTGCTAATTAAATATTATTTATTAGATACTGGGAACCGCCCTGAGTAAGTCAAGGATTGTGATGATAAGATGCTAAACTTATCGTGCATCACGTTACACCTCGTCGAGCTGATAATGATAGCGAACTATCCTGGGAAACAAATTAATGGATTGCGATCGAGATAGTTCCAGTTTTTTATCAGTCTTAATCTAATTACCCTTGTCACTTAGATAACAATCTGTTAAAGCAGTTTAAATCGACCAACGTAAATAAAATTATAGATTCATTAATTATAGATAATGTATTGGGATTTCTTAGCGAAAACCCGTTAACAGGTTATATTTTCATTAGGCGCCATCTAACAGAGGCCAGCACATCAAGTTACCACAATCTGTCAAATTTCTTTGATAGTATTTCAACTTTATTCCAAAGACATAAGGTACATTTTTAATTGAGAAAATTTGACAGGTAGGGATAGCTTGATGTGCTGGCGTCTGTACATATCGCGGTATAAATTCTATAGACACTGCAAGGAAGGAACAATCTCTACACTGCGATATCATCCCGGCGAGAATTTGATGCGAATTTCTCGCGCTTTAGGTTCCGATTTCAGAGCGCAAGGTAATTTGTCATGTCAATATTGAGGACGAAAGAAATGAATTGTTCTAGTACTTACAGACGATGAGCTAGCAATCTAACACCTATAAGGCATATTTTCGCAAACATCTTCCTAATTATCAATTCTACATGACGTCTACTTCAATTTCATAGCTAAGAAGTTTGTCCTCTACTAGAAAATATTGATCTTCAAACACAAGCAATGTCATTCAAAACCAAAGACCTTCGAAGTTTGTTTAAGACTGCGATTGGTTTCATCCAGTCTACCAGAATAATCGCAGTAGCAGACAAATTGTATTTTAAATTATAACGAAAGTGAAGATCTATTCTGTAAAAACACTCACCTCGAAAACTTTGCTAAAGTGAGATGTGAACAATTGTCAATGGAATGACAGCTTGACAGCTCACTTTCGACCTCACTTGCCCTACGTTTTCACGGTGACTTTTGACAGAATAAGACCTTTTTTTTTAAGGCTGGGAAATCATCCAATGACTTCTCCCGCTCCGGGTGGAGCGGAAGGGAGTGCCAGACTCTTACTGACTAAAACCCATCCATGTTCCTTCCTTAGCCCTTTATGTTCCGGGGTAGCGGTAACCCTTTCGGACAATCCCGCTTATCCGGCAGGCTTGGCCCTGAAGGGCCCCTTCATATCCACTGTAAGGCCTGTAACTGCGTTAAGCGGGCAGAATAAGACCTGCTGGTACGATCATCAATCCATCATTAAAACATGCTTATAATAAGGAAATATCAATAAATAAAAAGATCTGCGCTGCATCAGCTGTGTCATTGAGTAAGAATACTATTTGAAGAGTCAATACTAAAATGAGGTACTTATTTATTTTTATTGCGTTTCAAATGGGATTGAGGACTTTACCAAGATTGGTGATGTTTTCCTCAAACGTTTTGTGTGATGCAAGCCAATAGAGGAAAAAGGTGTTAGAACTGTTCGGTGTACTCACTTAATTTTACGCATACGGTATATACGTGGAAAGCTGAATTTCGTATGAATCATTGCCGCTTAACAGTTCCAAGAATAAGTAGATATAGCCAACATGTCGATTTAATCCTACCAAAAAGATGTTGAAAGTGGTATCCTCTTTGAATGTGAGGTATTATGACCACTAGCGGTTCCTGGATTTTGGTTTGGGAGGAGCACGACCCAGCTGAGCCCAGCTGAGGCTTTTTCACACTAATATTATAAAGTCGAAAGTTTGTGAGTGAGTGAGTGTGTGTGTGTGAGTTAGTATGTTTGTCCGTCCTTCCCGCTCAAACAGCTGAACGGATCTGGATGAAAGTTGGCACAGAGGTAGTTTATGACTTGGATTTACATATAGGATATACTTTTTACATTTTATCCTGGTAGTACGTTCCCTTGGGATAATTTCCGGCATCCACGCGGGCGAAGCCGCTGGCAGCACCTAGTTAATCATAAACTAATCCATTACTAATCTTATTTTATCACTAGTTTTTGCTAATGATTGTCTGGAAGGCTGGCTATTTTATAAATAAAACGAAATTTTGTTTTAAAAATTTTACTGAAACTTAAGAACCTTTAGACGAATTTACAGGCAAGCATCCTTACCTTTCATATATTCAAAGGGTTTTTTAAGGGAAACTCTGAGTAGTTCAAAAATACTTTATTTTAGTATTAAGCCTGACGCAGCCGGTCAAAAACTTACAGAATTCTTAAAAAAAAATCGGTAGGTACGGAACACCAAAATTAAATAAAAAACCTACTACTAAATCGAATAGTCGATAACTCGGTAGCGGTGTGAGCAGAGCGGGTGCGGGATCACCCTCTAACTAACGCGTTGTGTGCTACCCTGAGTTGGTACGAATGTTTAACCCGATGCGTCCCGGCAATTCCAAATTAATCAAGGCCAACTGGCCCACTGTGTGTCGCAGCACGCACAATGAAGGGTTCCCTAGATGGGATGAATTTATCCAAATAACGAACGTGTAGTTGATCGATGAAACGTGTTCTCGCATACATTTCAACTGCAAATGTAAGAACGCACATAAAATTCCGTTTTTTAATTGGGACGTACGGAAACCTAAAATGACTACAAACGGTAGTGATGATTAGTATTTAGTACTCTAATGTTAAGGTAAGCCACTTAGGTATTTATCGATGCAAGAGAGAGAGAAGCAAACTCTAAAAATATTGCACCTTGGATAATTTAGTTTTTATTTTTACTTTTCAAACAGAATTAGGGAGTTGCTTGATTGACTTGTGGTTTTATGCAGCCAAGGATTAAGAGAACTAGGCTGTAAGAGCGATTTAAATATGTCGGATAGGTGGTTTTTATTGACCAATCATACAGAGAATGTACCTACTTAGGCACAATGGGAAAATTATTTGTCCCTACTTCTGTCTCTGGGTTTATCCTATTAAGCGAAGAGAACCGGCGCTCCACACTACTGGATACTGGTTACCGAGAATTTGTATAATAATTTTATATTTGAGAAAAATCATTTCAAAGCTAAGTATTCAATTAAATGCTGGCTGGAGCTGTGTATCCCATACTTTGTGTAATTTCTGCTAAAATAGTAACTAAACTATTGTTACGGTATCTTTTGTAGTTTTTAGTTTAAATTCTTCACATTTAAAAATTCGGAATCATTTCGTCTCCGGTATTGATGCTCAATTTAATATCTTAACGTTATTTCGACTAAACTAATCTATGATTTGCTTTTATCTACAAGTGAAGTGAGTATTTAATTTGTGTTGATGTGACTTCCCACGACAGACCCAACATTATCTGTCAGTCAACTGTAATGAGGTCGTGATAAAGAAACACTTAATACTGAAGATTTAGGAGTCTCGTATGACGTCGCGTCGTATCGTATACAAAAACATGGCTCAGAAATAGACTCGGCGTTGGTCTATGGGGTGCACAGATAAAGAGTGTGTTTGGGGAGAATGAATGTTAGTCTTTTCAAGTAGTTGTGGTAAAATGCCACAAGGAGAAGTAGGATGCCTATGTAGTTGCAGGCTTAGCAGAGTTAATCAGGATTAAAAACACAAAAAAAAGTGTTATTGGTTTCACATGGGTAAAATTGACGTACAAATGTAAACGAAGTGAGCCATAAGCTTATTATTTTTTTTATTAAAGTCCTGCAAAAGTGTTCAGTCTTACTCCTGAGAGCAAAAAGCAAAGTTATTTTTGCCATACAAGTCGAGAATAGCTTTGTAAAGGCAAACTTCCTCTTACTTTCATGGGACAGAAATGCACATCGTACAAACAAGACAGGAACTACACAATGTACAAAACTTGTTTACTATCCCACACTTGTTTTGCGCAAGTTTCGCCTGACTTTGCGAAATATAAAATGAAAAATGTAGCTTCTGGCTACACAACATGGATTCACTTATGAAAAAAATCATCCATTCCGATAAAACAGGCCTAATGGCACTCGACACTTTCGAGTTCAATTAAAGACGACGATGTTATGAAATTCAGAATACCAGTTCTCAATCTGGTTTTATAAAGCGAAGATATCAACAAAATGTCGTAGAAAGCGTGGCTTTCACGTAAACGCAGGAGGCAGCGGATACGATATGACATATGGTATAACCGCGTTGTTGACCTTTCGCACGATGTGAACGTTGATGAAATACACAATGCAGTTGACACAAGGTGAAATTTTGTACGAAGTGAACGGCTCGGCTAAAGTAAGGATGCCTGCTGAGGACACGTTGACCCGCAAAACCTTGATTGCGTTCCCTCTGCACTGTTGCCCAATCCAACTGCTAATGACTGCTTAATCACAACTATAACCTTACAAGAAAATTAACATGGCAATGGTAACCAAATTATTTATATGAAAGGGTTATTTCTTTGCCAATTGTTAGATTTTAGCTCTCTTTAAAGTCATGCTAGAGGCATTTCGCCAACTTTTAACAAAATTAATTTAATTGTGTTTTTACGACAGCTATTTGCAAGTTTTGTTTGAAACAATTTGTTTTATAGGTAATAACGGTATAAAATTGTATAGAGAAAAGAGCACGTGAAAATATATGATGATACATCACGTAGGCAGCTTCACAACCTCGACTGTTATTTAGCCTTCAAGTCTCCTTACCGTTTGAGTGTCGCGAGGTAGCATTGCGAAAGTTGACAGCACCGTACGTGAGTAGATTGTAGAGGATTCACATTCTTGTTCTGTCGCGTTCGCTTTGCATTTCAGTTTCCATTCTAATACGAATTTGCTGCTACGTTGAACGTTGAATTGGGGATTTAATTAAATAACGTTATAAAAGTTTTTATTAAGGCACTCAATCGAAGCCCGAGTGTCTTATTACCCATTATAGAAGCTGCCACTTGGACTCTTTTAACGATAGTTGGATGGCACATTAAAGTATATTGAATACGGTAAGCTGCACGAGAGATGGCCAGTGGCGGTTAATGTCGCTCTGACGATATCATAAGAAACAGTCGTGCGCAGATCATAATTAAGTACATAGCGTCCAGACTCTTGGCGTTGTTAATGGGTTCGGTAGTAACAATGCGATATTACGACCCACTCAGGGTTCCCACACAAATAGCAAATTATATCCATACACGTCAAACAAATGGGCGCTAGAACAACAAGGTTGCAGTAAGTAGCTGCGTTAGTGCGAACGAGAATACGTACTACTGGCGCTAGATACCTACCAGGCGCTGTAAACTCTAAGAATCATCTCGATAAATGTATACTTTATAATATCGCTGAAACGTGGTCTTGGTTGCGACGATTCTATCATCTCGTCTAGCCTTGTAACAAAGCAAAGTTAATCACTGATAGTAACTTTCAAAGTGTTAGAGCCGTGTAATTAATTTGTGAATAGAAATGGAAAGTGATATTGTTGTTTTTATTGCAGGAAATAAGTTTCTTACAAAACGCGACCTTAGCATCGAACAAATCAAGCCCAGGCCGAGCTATGGCGTTGGGTAACAATTAATCTTCGTCGAAACGGCAACGTGATAGAACCAATGCTTGTAGGAATCGTGTTGCGGAATCTTATTAAATATCTACACCTCTCTGGAGTTATTGTTCACTACTCATTGTTATAATTAGTCATTAATAATCTGTCTTGTCAGCGTTGGTTGTATGATTAATAAACCGAGATATTAAACACCAGCTGGCCGCACTCAGAAACAATAGATTTTTCTCGCGTAACTACAACAGATATAGATATTGGATTACGTACACAATTCCATAACAGGACTATTCATAATATTCATATTCAAATTGAAAACATAGTTAGATATGGTAATTCCAATGTTATAAAATTAATCATTCGCCAAGTTGCAATTATGATACTCGGTAGAAACTTAACAACCTGTAAATCTAACTGACAAAACTGCTCATTAACAAATGTGTAATTATATGCTTGCTAGATTCCACGCATTAATGAACATAATACTTGATCAATTTGTAGTTAATTTATGTTTATATAGCCTACTTAAATGTCAAGTTGTTTTATAGTTATTTATAGTAGATGTTTAATATCTTAGTCGCCAATCTTCCGTGTTTAAACAGGCAGAAAGTTATGAGCAGTAACATCTTTACCGTAAAACGTAACGAGTACCAACTCGAGAGTGGGATAATAAAATTAATGGTCGCAACGTACCTAGGCAATATAAATAGAACAGGGTCATCGTCACTTGGTGTCACTATCTGTTGGGCGCGCAATTATTTTAGTGAACAATTGTTCAAGTGGTTATTTCAGGATTTGGGTGAACGGCCTAGACAAACTCAAGGCTTAGAACAGCTTGGACCAGCTGAGTGGTGAACCGTCGAGCAGTTCAAGGGCGTCGGGTGAATGCCACCAGGCAGGTTTTTTACCATCGAAACCCGCTTACGTGACGACTGGTCTTATCGAAGCCGGATGAACATTGAGCGTCGCTAATAACTAACGACTTAGCAATGTTCGCAGCAGCCTCAAGTCGACTACTAAGATTTGGATGGATTCACTCGCGTGTTATCGTACATGCATGCATAACGAAACACGAAAATTACTACCGATAAATGCATCCGATAAACGAACCAACGACACTCAGCTCCAGTCATAAAAGTGTAATTCAAAAAATTCACGCAACCATACGGGCAATTTGAAATCTCGTTTGGCCTCTTCCGTTGTTTGGGGAGGCGAACCTTTACTTAATTTGAATAACGTATGAGATTCCGGTGTGAGCGGTGTTGCAATGATAACGAGTAACAGCCGTCTAAACACAAAACACTTTACGATGATACTTTTACACCATAGACATTTTCTCTCGTGATCCTCGAGAAAAATAAAATAAAGGAATTCTCGGTAAAAGATAACAAGTTACACCTGCGGGTAGCCCGTATAACTAGCTATAACTAGGTAAGAGCATAAAACCTTTGTTCTTTCTCGTCCGTGGCCCGACTCGACTCTACGAAAAATTATCTTTTTACTTTTTTGCTGAGTCGCTCCCGGAGCGGAGCGGACCGCCCGAGCAGGTAGACTGCTGAATATAATAAACGTTTATTCTATACGTACACATTTGGAGAATGTCGTTATGCGTTACTTTACTACCTATATCCTTCTTTCAAAATGAGGTCTTCGACCACCGGAGAATGGAGTCTTAGCGAGCAAAGCACTTAGTCTTAAAACGGAATAAAAACAAGAATATTAATCAATCTTTCAAGTATCTAGAGTAGCAATAGATTTGCCTTAGTTATCTTAATACCACGCAATTAAAAAACCTCTCAGAGCGTGATTGGATTTCATTAGCATTTTATTGGAAACTATCGTATCTAAGGGACTTGGAAATTGACAAAGAAAAGCCCCTCAGAATAAAATCATTTGACGCAGGTACCTTTATCTAATTAAGTATCTTTTTACCCAGTAAGTGGTACCTACCTGCTTTAAATCTTGGAAAACTACCAGGAAGCGAGCCCAGGTGCAGACAAAAAACTAAAATTGCTAATGATTACTGTAGAGTTATGAACTACGAATTAATAGTACCTATGATATTATAAATGCCACGAAACACAGCTAGATGTTACGGTTTTTTAATCGATTTCATTTTGTTACAATTATTATTACTAGCTTGTATTTTACCACTGCAGGGTAAAGCCTCGTAGACGCACTGATAAGCATGGGGTTCTGGGTTCGACTTCCCTGGTCGCTCAAAGTACATATTTCCATTTGGAATTTTTCAGTAGCAGACCGTTAGCTCGGAAATCACGTAGTCGTTGGTCTTGCACCTGACCTATTCCCGGTCACATCCGGACACGACCTCAACTCTTTTAAAAGAACATAGAGCGCATATCTGTATTTGCGCACACTCACTAAAATATCTACTGCATACCTACTTGGCCTTCGTAGTTCGACATTACTTGACCTTCAACTTTTCCTTGTCTACGAGCAGTCTTTGAAGGAGTCCCACTCATCTCGTTATCTCCGACTGAGCCTGAAGCGGTATCGCTTCTCATTGAGAGGGACTCATTTGGGTTTGGCCTATTGTTCGTCTGACTGAATTGGTTTAGTTAAAATTGAGGATGCCTTAGGGATGCTTAGAATGTTCCCGTGGGATAATTTCCGGCATCCACGCGGGCGAAGCCTTTGGCAGAAGCTAGTATATAATAAATGGGTAACAACACTGTAAATTGGGAACTGCATTTATCTACACAGAATCTGGTATCTTCATTGTAGGGCAGATAACTTCCTAGCCAAGTTCGTTTTAATAAATATTTAAGAGGCATTACTTACCATATTCCCTTGAATCTTCGAAACATAACCTTATAAGCACTTAAGTAGGGTTTTATTTTGTAATTTTACCTGGAAAAGGGAAATTAGAATTGGTAAGTAAGCAACTAATAAATAAAATTCAAAATCAGGGGGCCAACAACCACCTACAAAAGCAGTAATTATTTAATATTACTTTAGAGTGAGAGAGAGATGAAGCTATACATGAGGCATAGCTCCATCTCTTTCCAAATGTGAAGCAATATTAAATTCATACTATTCACCCCAGTCAAACAGGATGTTTTAGTTCAGGGGTTGAGGCTACATTGATGTGACATTACAAAAGTTTTGGAAAAATATATACAACTGTTACTAATACTACTATATTATTATGAGGTGATGGTTTCCCCCAGGACAGAATGCTAATTACGTATGCTTTTGTCCTTTACTGGGTTCTCGAAGCTGTGGTCAATGATGATTAATTTTAATTAGTATTAATATAATCCTAGGAATTATATAGAATGTATGTATTCTTCGTTCCAGCTATTATGACTAATACCATTTACCATAATCCATTGATCTTATTCTTGGATGCAAAGTTCATGTGAGTCAGTTAGGTGTGGTACAGATTAAAATTTAAGATTTAAATCTGTACTTATGTCTATTCTATTTACTCAGTGGAAATACCCATTAAGTGGCTTTATATTCTTGCTTTAGTTTCCTGTTGAAAACTATTTTGTTAGGATGTAAAACTGTGAATCATAAAATAAAATAGAATAATATTTATTTCTAAGTATATGGTACATTGAAATCTAAATTGTGTTGTGATTTCTTCTAAATAGTTTGCCTGAATGATACTATCAAAACACCAAGTAGAGCATATGAATATTGCAACCATAGAAATGGATGAATATATTTGGGAAAATGGGCCATTTTACTATGTTGGGATAGGAAATATATGAAAATGGGTAATTGGATATTACTGTTAAATAATATCATTATTTTGGGAAAATGGGCCATTTTACTATGTTGGGATAGGAAATATATGAAAATGGGTGATTGGATATTACTGTTAAATAATATCATTATTTAAAGTAGATTCAGAACCTTTTTTAAATTGGAGGATGTTGGATTAGAAAAACAATGTACCTATTACTATATATATTGGAATTTGTCTGGGAGTTTAAAAATTCTTGTATTGTTTGAATATGGAAATCAATTTTTAATTTATAAAAGGCAAAATGTGGGTACATAAATATGTTTGTATTTGTTGGTATAAAACAAGGACACAGTAAATAATAATATCCATATGTGCATTTACACCTACTGGAGGTAAAAAAAAAAATTATCCCTGTGTATGTCTGGTGGTGGTATATGGTGCATATTAGTGGTAAGATCATATTTGTTGCCATCTATTTAGTATTGTTTTACTTTATTATACTTTCATGGGAAAATTCTCTATGAATAATAATGCATAACTGCATAATTATGTATAAAAAAAATACAATTTAATTTTATGCAAAAAAAAAAATATAATTCCCAAAAAAGTAAAATAGATGCAAATACAAGATGCATGTTCAAATTAAAACACTGAGTCAGAGTAAACTGTTTAGGAATCACGAATGGCGCGACTGACGCCTGTTTACTGAGGCTAAATAAGTATCCAGCTGTTCACAAACACACATGTGCCCAAAGTATTAACTACGTACCTACTATTGTGCATTTAAATAATTCCTGTTATGTACAAACCAACTCAAATATAACTGCACAAACTTCTCCAATACTTTCAAACTACAAAATTGAAGCCGACAGGTTACGTTTAATGAATATCGACCCATGTGGCTAGCGTTGAAACTGCTATTAACTTTATCAACTAAAAGTAACCAAGAAATACGTTCAATTTTATAGTGATTACAGTTAATCAACTGCAAGTTTGAAGCCCACATGCAGCCATGTCATCGATTTTCGTATTTTTCTTTGCAAACCAAGCGTCGCTAGAAACAATGAAAACATTTTTTACCTTCGTTTTCGTGACTCCACGGTGCCGCTTTAGATTCCCAGCGCTGAATACTATATTTATTCACAGCACTTATCATCACAATACTATAAATAGTTAAGCTACTAATTCTACCATCAAACTTTTAAAATAATCGTAATTAATTTAAATAACATAAAATACACAAGATAGGGATATTACAAGCAAGGGTTCGGGGCATGACACAAATCACAAAACAAACCAATAGAAAAAGATAAAAAAACAAAACGCACGACGCGCATGCGTCTCTTGTTCTCTGTCGGTAAAGCAGGGAAATTACTATTTTTAACATCAATAATAGGGTTGTGCTACGTTTATACTGTCACTTGATTGTGTCAATTTATAGACCAAAATACTAATTTATTTTGTAGTAGTGCCCATAAAAATATTGTAAGACATCTTTCTAGATTCTAAACGCAAGGAGGAGGGATTTTCTTAGAAATGAATTTCTCCTTCTTGCCATTTAAGAGTATGATTTCCAAAAATACTTTATTGTGCTCACATTTGTTAATTATGGAACTCTTGCTTCTGTAGTATTGTGTCAGTGAAAGAATAAATAAATTTAAGATTTTTATCATTGGGTAATAATTATAATTGTTTTACTACGAATTTGAGAAAGTATTCCTTATTAATAATTGACAAAAACACTCAGCATTATATGTAAAAAACTTTTAAACTATTATAAATCTGAGATAGTTTGGGAATCTATATTAGAATAAATAATTTTATTTATTTTTAAGAATTTTGAATCAAATTGGTATACATGCATAAGTTTTAGTCGATTAATCAAAATAACTCTAAACTACGAGGTGTAGCACTAGTCGGTACAACAGGGTTAAGACCGGCAGTGCTCTCTAGCCGAACAAAATCGAAACACATGCCTTTATTTTGGATAAGTGTTTTCATTAAATGTAACTAGATGTCGCGCTAAGCCATTTAAAAGACACTCATTGTTAGTTCCAGTTACTGTGCGTTCTTGCTATTGTAATAATCAAAGCTGCACGTAGATGGCGCTGTACAAAAATAGTTATTGTTTAACAGCAATAACTTCAGAAAACAAATTAATTAGTTTTTTTTATTAGATTATTATTATGATTATTTTTATCATACAAATGGCAAATACAAAACTATGAATGTTGGTGTGAGTATTAGCATAAAGCACATTCATCCACGTAGATTATTATACATAAGTAGGACATTTACTTAGTGGTTTTTACTACTTATCTATTTTAATCAAGCCTTTAACAACTATTTAGTACGGAGAGAGAACTAACAAAATCTCTCAACATTGAATCATTGATGATCAACTGTGTTTCCACGATGTGTTTACGACTTCCTGGGATAAAACGCAGCCAATAATAAAACAATAAGGTGAACTCCATTTCACGGTGTATTATCTTCGACAGAGAATCTTTGGAGACAGGCCGTAAAGTAGACGCGCTCATTCTCCACACTCCACACATCCTTTGCGACTGAGAACCGATTAGCTGAGGTTGGTGTGGTGACAAACATTTTAAATCAAAAGACTAGTACTAAAAACATATAAGTATTTTATTTAATATACCTACTTACGTTTTTGTTTATATAATTTTGTGTTTTCCCTTTTTTTCAGGATTACAAGTTTCTACTGAAACTGCACTGCATCCTCACTGCGTAATACACTTTCTTTCACTAATCGAAGGATTTCGAATTCAGTTGCTAATCCATTGCTTCATATGTTAGAAAAATGCTCAAACCATTTATTTAACATAAACCATTTACAGGCACATTGTCAAAGGGTTGCGTCGGTCAGTTAGAAATATGAAGCTAGTTGCCCATTTTATAGCAGAACCTACCTATGGAGTATCTATGGAGAAGAACGGGCAAGAAACTCCTCGGACGCTCTTTTAAATCCAAATATGGGTTACGTCATTCATGTTGTTATTGCACATGTCGGAACGATGCAGAACGTTAAAAGAAGAAGAAGAAGACTGGCGATTAATGTCAAGATTACTCACATGCTAAGCGAAGACGTTACCTTAGCAAAAATGTCTGGATACGTTTATCTCCAACGATCTTCTGAAAGTTGAAGATTCACAAATATTCCTGTGAAACGCTTACACAGAAAAGTGATCTTGCTCTTAGAGTTATCTGAAGACAGCCCTGTAGTCCAACCTCTTAACTGAGACCGTTCCTGAGGTAGCTGCGCATTGCTAGAGGGATGTGGTGACGCAACGCGAAAGCTCACTAATTCGTCAACCTGTGATAACAGTTCCCCTCCCACATCGCGTAGCTGCCTTAAGAACAGCCTCAGTCAAGCGGTCGGGCTAAAGCTCAGCACAGGAGACTACTTAGTCTGTCATTATGACAAGCTCTCACGTACCCAGCACCGATCAAGAAACCCGAATATATCCAACGTTACGTTGTCTGCGACTCCATCAACAAAGTAGGTTACCGCCAAAATCTCCGTGACGTTTCACCTTTTTAAATTGCCTTCATTTCGTCGGCACGTCAAAGGAGGCAAGGGCACGGGGAGGCAGTCTCGTGCCTCGAGTGGCCCTATTAGGTCCAGCCTCTTGCCTTTGACGAGGCACCGAGGCTTGACGTGTCTTTGAGATAAGAATTGGGTCGACTTTTCTTAGGCACATCAAAGAATAAGGTAAATTTGTTGTAAAAGAATTATGTATTTGCTGGAGTACCTAATCATGGGTATGTGATTGCCGTCGTTTATGTTATTTACTTGATATTTGTTGTGAATTAGCCTTGCTGTTTCCACCTACTTATACTCCATTTAGGAATTATAACCTTCTTAAAACAGGTGGTCCCTCACCGCGAGCATTCGCCTTTTTTTTTTAAGGGTGGGAAATCATCAAATGTCTCTTCCTGCTCTGGGCGGAGCGGAAGAGAGTGTTAGACTCTTACTGCCTAAAACCCTTCCATGTTGCTTCCTTAGCCCTTTATGTTCCGGGTGATACGTTACAGATCCGAGCATTACTTCAGTAAAGGAGAACCGAGCTTTAGTCAGTAGTAGTCAAGGAGGCAGTATTGTAACGTAAGGATTGCTCTCGGTGAAGGCCCGCCTTTTTTTTTTTTTTTTAGTCTGGGAAATCGTGCAATGGCTGCTCCCGCTCTGGGTGGAGCGGAAGGGAGTGTCAGACTCTTACTGACTAAAACCCATCCATGTTCCTTCCGTAGCCCTTTATGTTCCGGGGTAGCGGTAACCTTTCGGACAATCCCGCTTAGTGAGGGCCCGCCTTAAGATAGAACTGGCCTACCCAAGACATGAACTTCACATTATTAAAACCAATAAGGAATAACGTTCAGTATTTTGAATCATTTCTTCAAGTACAGTTTCAGCTCATCGAAGCTTTAACTTTACTTTAACTAAACTTTATCCTGTCATCTTGTGTTCAATCGAATAAATCCATGCAAGAAGGAACATTTCGGCCCTTCCAATCCTCCCATACTTCTGACTGATTCGAATCTTTGATTTCGTCTTCAAGAGTCGATGTTATCTGTACTTACTCGTGGTACTTGATAAGATATTAAATTGACTCGTGCTAAGTGCTTGTGGTTTCAGCTTAGATAAGATAGAGGAACCTGATAAAAGGTTTTAAATTAATAAATTAAAATACTAGTCTTTGTTATCACTGAGGTATTAGCTGGCTGAAGTACCAATAAGAATGAAGTGATGCAGTAAACGTGTTCTTCTTCTTTTCGTGTGGTAGTGTCTAACTTGGTGTCAGAGTTTTTGTGCTGCCCTCGGGCCTCTGACTCAGCTTCACATGCTGTTAAGAAAAATCTCTCAGACATGCTGGTTTCCTCACGATGTTTAAATTCACAGATTTTTAAGCAAGTGATAACTATACAATACGCACGTGAATCCGTAAAATCAGAGGTGCGTGCCTTGGGTTCGAACTCGAAACGTATGAATAGGCAGTCCGGCCTTGGTGGTCACACCACTAGGCTATCACAGTGTGTGTCAACTGACTGCAGATACATATTATAGGTGTCCCGTTTTAAAAACGTTGGGCAATTATCAGATTACCCTTCTCGCTGTGGGTGGAGCGGAAGGGAGTGTCAGACTCTTACTGACTAAAACCTCCTTCCTTAGCTTTATTTTCTGTGCCGGGGCAGCGGACAGTGCTTACAACATTATTGTTTGCAAACCTACGTACTACAACCTACTTTTCTATACCCCATTACTCTTATAAGTAACGTATTAGTTAACCAAAGCACATACATGTAGCTATCGTCACAACAGCTAATTAAATGTTAACAAACATCGGCTCTGATGGTCTTGGATGACCTGGATACGAACGGAGGCTGGCGGGCGCGGCAGTGGGGGTGGGGGGGTGCAAATCGATGTGTTGCCATGGTAACCGCGACGTCTGCCGAGGAACCTGCGCTCTACTGTCCCTTTCTGTCTCGCCTTGATATCATATCACATACTGCGTGGAAGAAAACGACTTAAAAACCATCATGCTGCGAGGTATTTTTGATTGTACCTAGTATCATTTAAGGTTAATATTTGCGTGTACAGAAAATGTTCAGGTGACTTTATGATTTCCAAAAGCACATCTTCGTACGATATAATATAAGGAAGAAACCCTCTCGAGTCGATAAAGTCAAACATACGGGTCGTGTTGCGGGAAATGCACTCTTCTGAGTTCGCCATTAGGTGGTGTCTCGAGCCATCGAAGAACTGACGTGGTTTAGCTACCTATGTCTGCCGAGACACTCAGTGGGTGGCTTAACAAGATATTTGGGGTTTGTTCCGACTCTGTTAACATCTGGCCCCCTTAATTTATGGGAAGGGTAAATTCCTCTTAAGGTGTAGTAATTAATAATTTATTTTTGTTCTCGAGGGCTGAATGCGGGATTGGATTTGTTATTCGTTATCAAATCTTGAAACCTTACAGCAATTTGTTTGATGCTTTTATTTTATATGAAAATGGGAATGATTTAATAGAATGTTTTGTTGAATTTACACGTGTTGGTGTGATTATTTTTATTGATATCTATATAAGAATGAAGTATCAAGAGTTATGGCTTTATGTATTTTGTGTCGTTGAAATTAATTCGATATGTTATAAACTGTTTGTAAGAAATTAAGGGATTTCATTGCCTAATGAAATCCCTTAATTTCTTACAAACGTTTATGGTTTCCCAGCAAAATTGCGCAAGTAAGGAAAGTAATTTTGAAAGTAAAAGTAGAAAATAACAATTATTTCGGACTTCGAACTTATTTGTTTTGGGAACAGTAATCTTTCAGGAAGTATATCCCTCGTTCACGTGACTACGAGTAAGTAGGTAACCATCCAGGATAAGAGATTTGTGTGATTTCATAACGATAATCGGGAAGAAATTTGTTGAAAGGTACAAAGGCGATCTTAATGCCTTAGGCATTCTCTACCAGTCAACCACGGGTGGTGAAGACAGTAGATGGTAGTTGATTTAAAGAGCAGAAATAAAATATCCCTTCACTTAGCTATCTTAGAGTTGATTTTAGCAATGAACTGAATGGGATCAGTACATCTCATTTGCGTTTAAAAACTGTCAGTGTCAACACTGTTGGGGAATATAGACAGTGACAGCTCTTGAACGCATTTTATACAATGTAATCGCGTTCAGTTTTATTGGTTGAAGTTGGCACTTAGTCTTCAAATTCACTAGAGGGCCTTGCTATATTAGCCCCTCTGACTGGCCATTTTCTTTTACCACTTTTATTGACATTTCGTTTCTGACACAGCTAACCACCCGGGGACTATCCCCGGGTGACATAGGGTACATTATATTTTAGCTGCCCAACAGTGAACGAATTTAACAATTTCATTCATTAGTTTCGGAGATTATTCAATGCAAAGAACTAAACAATCAAATCTTTCCTCTTTATAATATTAGTATAGATATGTACAGATCAACTGTGTGTATAGTTATATCACTTACCTATATCATAAAATAGGCTGTTACTTTACCTTCATCTATGCAGAAAAATTCTCAAAGTGAAAAGAAAAAGACTATTCACTCGACACCTGACATAATTTCTTGTTGCTATTGTTACGTTTATCAAACAGATCCTAAACAAGCTAAACCGTTTTTCTTTTGAATATGCATGGGCAAACATGGCGCCCGCTGGCGTTGGCTGGCGTAAACATTAATAAACATTAATCATTCATAAAAAAGACAAAGCGACTTCTGAGTTACGTATCTAACATCGACCTTACGGTATCATTAAAAGGTACGTGGCCGAAGCGCCTAATGACCGGTCAGGGCTGTGCGTTGTCATTTATTTTAAGTGTTCTTGATTGTAAAAGTTCTTACAAAACATGTGCTTTGTGGGATTTCCTATCGTCAAAAACTTTGCTCCTATTTACGGCTTCATTGGATGAGTTTTAAGAAATCCTCACTTAACCACCTCAAATGTTGAATGAATCCCATAGGTTTATAAGAAAAATTCTTTCGAAACGACAATAAATGTAACTGAATAAATCGTTGAGCTCTAGCAAACTGCTTCTAATAGGCGAAGATCTAATGGATACCACTATTTATTTTAAAAATTCCCTGTGATGACGTAGATGAAGTGAGTTTAAAGTGAGCGGTCAATAGTGTCAATCCCCATTAGGTGAAACGACAACTCATTCCACGCTCACTCATCTTAGATTACACGGTGAGAATTTTACAGAATCAACCGACAGTTCTTACAAACCATGTGCTTGATGGGACTTCCTATCGTCAAATACTTTTTCCCTTTTTACGGTTTCATTGGGTGAGTTTTTAAAAATCCTTACTTAATACTCACTTTTGTAATAATAATGAGAAATTCTTGCCTTTTGTTTGTCTGTGTGTCAATGAATCTAAGATGTCTATTATGTAGATAGTCAAGTGGATATGTTTCCTGCGGCTAACGGTAACTGGATTAATTTCTTTTGAGTAGTTGTTTCTTTTAAGGTTCTTCAATTTAACGCAACCTTCGTAGGAAAATAAACTTTGTTTTATTTCCTGGAAATTGTTAGTTAAGTTCCAATGTTTTGTTCGGAATAAGAAAAGTAATAGTTTAATTTAATTGAAAGCTAAATATGTTTTTCTAACCTTTTTATGTGACATAAAAGCAAAATTAGATCGTTTTTCGAAAATTCTATTTTAAAAAATCCACTTTTTTATAATTTCTACTATCATAACTTTATATTGTGTTAGCTGCTTGCTACCTTTGACTGTACCGGGCCAACCCTGGCGGCCAGTCGTGTGACACGGAACACGCTAATATTTATGTAAATTGCAGAGAATATGATTAGTCCGCGTCGCCTCCCCCGCTGATAATCATATTTACGGCTTCTACCCCCCTCTTCCCCCTATCTCCCCACTCCTCCCCCAAGGGGGGGGGGGGTTGCCTGCGTCCTCGATGTTCTTCAGACTCGTGCCTATCAGGCCCGGAGTTATGGGTTGTGTGCAGGTGGAATTATAGATGTCTGGTAAGATATCTTGTTGACACGCAGTCTTAATAGAAATGTTTGAAGGGTTTTCATTTTGTTTGCGCTCGGTTCGCTCGATGTTGGCACAAAGGTTAAATTGAAAACGTTGCATTATTTTGTTATAGGTGGGAATTTGGCCTTTGTTTTATACTCACTGACAAAACGAGGGGATTGTTGATACATTCCGATTTAAGAATAATATTTTATATCTACAGTGCAGGTACTTCTTCCCAGGACCACTTATTTCACCACGAACTACGTACGTTCGTTCATTACGTAATTCGTAATACTAGCTCTCCCTTCGCTCGGTTTCTATGACTTGACAAAATAATGTGATTTTTTTGATAAAATGTAAGTTCAATATTAAGTTATTAAGTATAAATTTTCCTCAATCAAATACCTACCTGTTATAAGAAATTGTAATCTACAATAATTTATTATCAACTTCTCAGAATACGCAATACACCAGTAAAAGAGATTAACAAGATATCATGACAATAAAAACGATTAATGAGATATGAGAGAACGTGGGAGAGTTTTAACGTAGTGTACGTGAGTTACTAACCGTCACTGGTTTTACGTGGTAGAATACACGCTTCCAGAGACAGACTTAGCCCTGAGTCCCAGTATTCAGAACATTATGTCCGTGCCTTGGCGAGCACGTTAGGAAACGCCCGGGTGCTACCATTGCGAGGATCGCACAGAGGATATGGTGGAGCATACGGCGGAGGTCTGCCCCGCAGTGTCTTTGTAGCGGCGATCGTCAGCGGTGGCGACTACTCGCGCCCGTCCCTAGTTCAAGCCATGGTCCTGAGCGGGAGGGAGGCAGTCGCCTCATTCTGTAAAGCAGTAATTCTAGCGAAGCAGGTGGCGTGACGGTTGAGGGACAGAGCCTAACGTCCCAGCCGCCGCGGAAGACGCTCCGGCAATTGCCATCCCGGCATTCGATTTCAGTGTAGTCAGAAGCCCAAAAGTTGGACTACCAGTCTTAACAAGAAAAGTATTACCCAGTAACTGAGTTGAGGAGATCAAATATGCACTCGCTCTCTGTAAAATACGGGCATTGAGTTGCATCCAGTTAGACTGTAAGCTGACCCCAACATAAATGGGAAAAGGCTAGGCAGAATGTCTTGTCTATTTCTTGTTCATTTTGACGTTCAAAAGTGCCATTCTTGTGCCTATTTGGAATAAATGTTTTGGTTTTGACTTTGACTTTGACTTGTGATGGTAAAGAACTGAACTGAAGATGGTGGTCGCCCTCCCTTTTTATTTTTAAGGCTGGAAAATCATCCAATGACTTCTCCCGCTCTGGGTGGAGTGGAAGGGCGTGTCAGAATCTTACTGACTAAAACCCATCCATGTTCCTTCCTTAGCTCTTTATGTTCCGGGGCAGCGGTAACCCTTTCGGACAATCCCGCTTATGTGGTTGCCCTCCTGATGGAAAGCTGTCACTGCACCCTATTAAGTACGGTCTCAAATTGTCTCGTGGCATGTATGATCATGCGTATTTTTGATTGTACTGTTTTCCGCAGTAATTTCTGGTTACTTAAGTACAGTCGTACTGATCCCTCTTATCTAACAGTCGATAAGACAGATTACCGTTTCATAATAAAATAATAAGATTAGATATCATGACTGCCTCGTTGGTCTAGTGGTCGCCAGCGCTACTGCTGAGCATGAGGTTCTGTGATCGATTCTCAGGTTAGGTATAGTGTTATTGTGTTTTTTCTAGGAATTTCTCATTAGCAGTCCGGAGTCTGGATTTGTACCCGGCTGATAGCAATGGCTCGCCCCCTATCATGAAGTCTATGGAATTTCTTGCCCGTTCTTCTCCATAGGTATCTACTGCTTTGGAATCGCTAGCTTTATCTTTCTAACTGACCGACCCCTTGACAATTCAAAAGTGCCTGTAATTGGTTTATTTGAAATAAATGCTTTGAGTTTGAGTTCACATGGGACTTAATAACTGGCGCAATATGGGTGTTGGTGCTACAGCATTACATTTTCCCACAGCTTGTTTTTATACTGCGTCATGTTTGCCGCAGATAAACGTTGTCTTTCTTATTTTCTTTCATTCTTTCTTTTTAGGTACGCCTCTGCTTGACCCATCTGGCAATACAGGCGTGATGATATGTTATGTTAGATATTATGAGTAATTTTTGGTAGATTTGTTTTTTAAAAGCCAAATCAGTTAGTGTAGGTATGCAGGTAAAGGAAGTTAGGTACTGCAATTAACTAATTGATTAATTAATATAGTAAAGCACACAGAACCTTTTTGTGTCCTGAGGCCAATCACCACCTTTTATAGCTGTAGGTATTATTTTAATATTGCTTCATATTGGGAAAGAGATAGAGCTCTCTAGTTACATCTCTTTCTGACTCTGAAGTAATACTTGAGGTCGTAGTTGTCTCCCTGGCCTCAGAGATGGAGCTGTTTTGTTTAAATACAGTATATAAATGAATAAATTACTTTCTGTTATAGGTATTTATCTTATCGCTGAATTGCAGCTGTCCACGAGGCGACGGCGACAACAAATACTACAACAACAAAATACTTACAATTGTGAGTCGTGATGGTAAATAATACACCTATTTAATAAATTGGCCAAAAGCCTTTTCCGTCCCATATTCTTGTTTGTAAATTTAAATACACATATCTTAAATACAATATACAACGTAATACAAAAGTATATAGGTACAAGTATACAAAATCCCGGCCAAGTGCGAGTCGGACTTGCGTACGAAGGGTTACGTACCATTATCTATAAAAACGGCAAAAAAATCACATTTCTGCTGTATGGGAGCTTCCTTAAGTATTTATTTTATTTTGTTTTTTTGTATTTGTTGTTATAGCGAACACAGAAATACATCACCTGTGAAAATTTCAACTGTCTAACTATCACGGTTCATGAGATACAGCCAGACGGCGCGGCGATGCCACAGGTGACAGCCAGATGGTGACAGACAGACGGATGGACGGACAGCGGAGTCTTAGTAATAGGGTCCCGTTTTATCCTTTGGGTACGGAACCCTAAAAAAAGGAAGAACTCATTGGGCATCAAAAAATTCGTTCTCATCGCTGTCAGTAGGAAATGTGCCTAAAAGGCTGGCAGCGTTGCCACCTTGGATGGCGATGCCAATTCGTTGACCTAAAAATTGACCCACCAGAGTCGACCAACCGCTGGGCGATATCCCGAAATACTTGATCAGTAGAACAAATATTCTAGAATCAATACGAGTTGTCCCACACACCACTGAAAAGCAAAAAGCGAGATTAACTTATGTTCCTCATAAAACGTAGGTTAGTTTGGTATGCACCTATATATTTTTCTTTAGATATGAAAACTTAATAATGTCGGAATCCTCTTATCATTTTATCACTTTCACCAAAATTAATTGTATGAAGGGTGTGTTTATCTTACTTCGTACTTATCTTACTTCTTACTATTATAATATTATCCTATCCTACTAATATTAGTCTCTTGGGTACATTACCAGTCGATAGCGATGCGGAGGATTTTTTCGACGACATATTCGAATTAGTTATTAGTTTTAAATACTTGTACTTAATATATTGCTTTTAGCTTAATGTTAAATTATATATTCTAATTTGATAAATGTGAAAGTTTGTGAAGATGCTAGTTGTTTGGATGTTAGTTACTCAATTAAGCCAGAACGACTGAACGGATCTCGATGTTTGGCATACATAGTTTATAACTTGGATTACCTCATAAGATACTTTTTATTCTGATAGGACGTTCCCGTAGGATACATTTTAGTGATGCCTAATTAGTTAATTAGTTTATAACACAAAAACATAACTCATATTGGAATCAAATATTCTACCATCCACATTAACACATGGCCGCGTCTTCCATATAACCCGCCTCGGTGCGGCAGCAGTGCGTTTCCTTCTTTAATTATTATACTTGAGAAATATGCACAAGTTTCATGTTATACGCGCATCGACGACTCGCAAATAAATCGCCTTGTGCAGAGGCCCTCATGTGGTACACAACTCGCTGAGGTACTAAATAATACCAAGGACCTAGGTACATAGAACTTAACCCGTGTACGATTGCTGGTGTAAGCCTTACTCGTATGTCTCCGACACTCGGGGGCCGGGGGATGGGGGTGGTGGATAGGATGAGGCTCCCCCCACCCCCACTGTCCGACGATGGTTTAGACCTACAGTACAGCTAGAGTCGAATACTTGCTGGAACGTCAATATGTTGGCAGGTTTGTTAAGATTAAGTTTTGTATTGAATGTGAGTAGATTATATAGACTTGTTTATGGTGTCCGGTATGATCCAGTCCAAGAATCGGATTTTCCATCATAGTAAAAAATCAAAATATCAATAACCTTTATTACATTTTTACATAATAACAACTTATACAGACTTAAATTAAATGACTACCTAACTAACTATACATAAATAAATACAAAAGCAAAAAGGACACTTAGGCGTCAATCCGCATCGCTGTCGTCCGGAAACGTGCCCAGAAGACTGGCAGCATTGCCACGTTGAATGGCAATGCTAATTCTTTGGCCAAAGAAATAAATAATAATAGTTTTAAATGCTCATAAGCATTTGAAACTTTATAAAATGCTACAAAGCGGAATAGTTACGTTTGTTGATCAAACCGTGACATGAACTAATAGCAGCAGGAGAATTACAAAGGGACCGAACGAAAGTAAAAAAAAAACTATTTATTAAAAAAAAAATATATTGTAACCATTTATTTATTATGTATTATATATTTTATTTCAACCTTAATTTTATATTTTTGCTCTATACCCTACAGCGTCCGTAATCGGACGTTAGCATTAAGCCTGCCTATTGTAAGATCATCACACATTATGGAATGCAAATAAATATATGAATATGAATATTTCAAATAAACCAATTACATGCACTTTTGAACTGTCAAAGGGTCGGTCAGTCAGAAAAATTAAGCTAGATGCCCATTCCAAAGCAGAACTTATCAAACACCACAGATAACTTATGTTTAACAGAGCACTGTTAAACATTTTCTTCACGTAAAAAAAAATATGAAAAAAAAATCCTATAAAAGTAAGTAATTACCCAATTAATGTAAACAAAATACTATAAATCATTTTTTTAAAGACCTTTTGAGTCTCTGCTTCATTTTTCTCCATAATATTCTTCCTTTTCGGAAGAAGCAAGTAAATCTATTCTTTTCTTTTAGTGTCTCGTACCAGAAGGGTGCCTAACGGAACCCTGTTACTCAGCCTCCGTTGCCCGTCCGTCCATCTGTTTGGCACTGGGCTGTATTTCATGAACCGAGATAGGTAGGCGGTTAACATTTTCAAAGACCATGTATGTCAAGTTGTGAGTATGAATGTGGATGGCTATACTAGTAGAGGGAGATCAAAGAAACGATGGATGGATTGTGTGAAAGATGATACGGCTAGAAAGGGAGTGACTACCGAGATGACGAATAATAGAGAAGTATCGAAGAAGAAGACATGTTGCGCCGACCCCAAACATATTGGGATAAGGGCAGGAGAATGATGATGTATGTCAATTGCCGCTATGACAACAAATAATAAAACTGGAATTAAATTAAAAGGATTCTTAAACAATAAACGTGTTTTTCGGAAATATTTTGTGAAATATTATCTAGAAGTGTTAAATATTGTACGAAACCCTTTGTGTGCGAGTTCGACTCGCACTTAGCCTGGTTTTTTTTTATAATTTTACTCGCAACAGTGCTTGTAGCGGTAGAAATATTAGATACAAATATTAGACTAAATTAATGATGTTAATGTGTAGAATGATGCAGAGTCCAAATAATTCCTAATTTCACTAATATCAAAGAAAATGGCTTTGTTAACGTGAAGCCACCTTCAGAAAATATATGAATAAGATTTTCCAAAAGTTTGGTTTTCCTTAATTTTTCTTTGAAAAAACGCGTGTAAGCTACGTAGTTACCTACCTATCGCCTAATCTAGGTCGGTCTTCCGTCAATACCCGTCTGCCAAAAAAAAGAAAAAAAAAAAGAAAGAAGTGGTTATTGATTAGCCAGGGACTGGTGTCACCTTCGTAAAGCCACATGAATGTGTTGGCAACTTAAGTACAATATAACTCTACCCTCACAAAGTCTCGAACGTTCATTGATGCTCTTTCAGAAGGTCGAGTTCAACAGATGTGATTTCTTCTCACCAGCCGTCCCTTCTGATGTCATAAGCCGAACAGAACAGGTGTTTCCAGAAATTGTTTCGTAAGGAAAATATCGACTAAAAGTAGCGCATTTAAAAGAAAATTTTAAGAAGCCTTAAAACTCCTCCCCTTGCCGACTAAACTCAGTTCAATTTAATCAGAACATTACACAATGCTTCACCTTGTGTTTCATGACTTAGTTGTAAAACTTTTGACTCTTCCCGAAACTCTCATTTGTGTACTCACGAGCTTGTAGTAAAGTTTGGTTACTTGCGAGGACGGATTAGGGGAAACGTTATTGACTGATTTACCTAATAGTTTCAGTTAGAGTGTGTACTTAGATAGTTTAAATATGCTGTTTCAGGCCAGTTGAACCTTGAGCATGAAGCTTGTCGCCATAAAGGCGTGTAGGCGTCGTCGGGCCCGTGGGTGTAGTCGCGTAAGGCTCGCGCCGTGCCGAGTGACAGTAGCTGGTTAGCCGCGGCTCGGGCCGAGACAGCGCGGCCGGTCACTATCGTTTCCCGCGTGAAAATCGCTTTCCCCGCGGTCGCGGTGCGGTAGAGCACGTGAACGCAGTGTCCCGCCGACCGCTCGCGAGATACGCCGCGCTCCTCGCGCCGCAAACCGCACCTTACCCCACGCATCCTGCAGGACCGGTGACGTACGCTCCCGGCGCCCGCCCGCGCGCCACTGCCGATCCCACCCGACCAAACGCGCGCGATATTCAACACGTCCTCCCGGAGCATTTCTGAAAAACTTTTCCAATTACATTGTACTGTGTCATCGATCGCCATTTAATAATTGAGGAGAGTGTCCTGTGCTGTGACTGCGGTGGCTATGCGGTCCAAAGCCGTCGCGAGGCGTCTCCACGCGCAAGGTGAGTTCATATTTTTCTTGTCAACTTTCGAAGTCGGATTTACTTTCACGGAAAATTGTTTAGAAATTCCTGTTTCGTTCAGTGTGTTTATGTACTGATATATAGCTTCGAGGAGGCGCAGTAGGTATGTACAGATAAGGACAGTGATGCGCTGAGCGCGCGTGCCGATTGGACGGCGCCTCCCCCGCCAGACAAGATAGCGAGGGACATCCTCCGCGCGCTACCACACAATTTCATGCTCTATTCTGGTACTGTAGAGCTTATATTTGGGTGCGTGGCTTTCGGAGGGATGTTCCCTCTATTGTCATTTGTCATTGGATGAGCACGGAGGCTTTTCATTATTTACTTTGTTTATGTGCAGTAAACGTGATGATAATCTTTTGTTTTATAGGTATCTATATTGTTATTGGGATTAGTATAATTTATTTACTTTGGTGTTACTATTTATTTATTATTTGGAAGTTTGACTTTATTGTTCGGTTAATTAGGTAATTATAATAATAATTTGAATAAAGTTTTAACAAATGAACATTTTATATGTATATCTTGATTTATCTAGCCAATAATCAGTACACACGTATTCTTTCAAACAAAAGAAAGTCTGAAGCCAGCTCTATTGACATTACACCGATAAGAGAATTACTCACTAATAGATGCAGGTACGTACCTAGGTACAGTCGAGAACACGAATACATTACTAGGACGCGAGAATCAGAAGCAATTTTCTCCTTAAATATTCTATAGTGTCACAGAGTTTTCGAAACTATACTTTTATGAAATAGTTCACAAAGTTGCAAACATTATTTCAAGAGGCGATTGCCTTTGAATTTTGCGTAAGTGTGAGGTATTTACTGGTCGTGACTGTACTTACCTAGGTACCTACTGTTGTTGATAGTTGATTGTTCTACCCAGATGAGTCAGGTGTGCCCGGACAGGTGTATACTCGACCACTCATAGGAGTCCAAAGGTGTTTGCTGAAAATTCTTTTGTTTGCTTAACTTTTGTACCATTTTGAGAAGTTTTGTTTATTCTTGTTTGTTTGAAATGTTACGTTTGGTTGTGATTTGGACTAAGTACCTTGCTTTTGTTATAAAAGAGAGAGAATGATTTTTAGGCATGCTGACCGTCTTTCTTCTGGCTGCTGCAAGGTGTAAAACACGTTAAGCGGGATTGTCCGAAAGGGTTACCGCTACCCAGGAACATGCTAAGGAAGCAGGAAGGCAAGAAGGCAGCTAAGGAAGGAACATGGATGGGTTTTAGTCAGTAAGAGTCTGACATTCCCTTCCGCTCGACCCTCAAAAAAAATATTGGTATAGAACACATGGGAATAGGACTGTATCTCTCTTCACATTGATTACAACAAACACCAATTTGTTTAAAAAGTGTGGTGATAGTGGTGGTTTTCCTTTCCATACTTCACTTTAAGTAAAATTCAAAGTCAAAGTTAAACCATTTATTTGAAATAGGAACACGAGAGACACTTTTAAACGTAAGAATAAAAATAGAATCCCGTTCCAAAAGGTAGCTGATTGTTTGCTATAAACATTAGTTCTTCTTTTTTTGTACTTTACGTGTGATTGGTTATATTTACTGGAAGTGGGTCCGGACAAACACAAGAAACCACTAAGTACTTAGTTGAAAAATCATAACTTTTATAATCATGTACTCAAAAATCATCATTATTACAGTTATTGGGTTTTCAGCCGTAGGTTCGATTTGTGCCTGGTTAATGGCAATAGGCTTGCCCACTGTTTTATTGGGCTTAAAGATAACTGGCGATGTGTAGGTGTTCTATAGGTACAGCTCTGCTTTGCCCATCCGAGTATTCAGCCGTGAATATTATGATAGGTTATACTAAAAATAAAAATACCTAACAACGTCTTAAAAATCTTTCTCTACAAGAATAGAAGCTCTAAGCTAACTTGTTTCTATTATATTAACAACTTTTACATAATTTAATTAAATTACTATCTAACAAACTATTTACAAATAAATACAAAAACAAACGGGACACTTAGGCGTCGAAGTACTCATCCGCATCGCTGCTGTCCGGAAACGTGGAAATCTTAAACTTAAAAAACTTTTTTGTATATTTTTATATTTAGTGCAAAATCAATATTGACGAAAACCTCTTAGCAATGTTAATAATAAAGTATCAAACAGATTAAGTTTCTTGACCTGGCTCGCGAGGATGTGGATACAGCAATCATTGTACTGGTAGTGGTGATGGCCAATAGCTAAGAGCCTCGACCAACATCTGATCTCGTCTCTTTAGGCAGCTGGTTCAAGCCCTTGATCCAGAAAATGGTACTCCTGGTCACGGCGCGGATAGTTAGGAGGTTTTCTCCAGAGCCCCGACCACTGGTAGCTTGGCCTCTGTTCCCGATACCGGTGGGCTACTATTTTATATATTTTAAAATGATTTTTATAAAAATATTTAATACTGAAGATGGCATAAAAGAGTACAAATATCACAAAATAACTAAGTACTATTTCTGCCTTCATGCTTACAGAACGCAGCAAATTGTCACTCCGGTGCAAACTGCGTCTCTATAAGGCTGTAATCCGTCCCATCATGACCTACGCTTGTGTCGTCTTCGCGCACGCTAAACCCAAGTATCTGCATCGAATGCAGACACTCCAAAACCGGTTCCTTCGTAGGGTCTCAGGAGCTCCCTTTTACGTCCGTAACATGGACCTTCATGTAGATTTTAAACTCCCCACAGTCCAGCAGTTCATGAAACGCCTCTCGAAGCGTTTCTTTGACACTGCCATAAAGCACCGCAATCCCCTGATTGCGGCCGCCTCCCGATACACCCCATCCCGCATCAGTAAGGTTCGCCGTCCACGGCATACCCTCATTGCCCCCGACGATGCCACCACTCTCCTCCAGGAGAGCCCGGCTACTAGCACTGTTAGATTAGCACACAGACACAAATTTCCGTCGTTCCGTCCTCGCCGTCGAGGCCCGTCGCGACGACCCTGTCCACTCTCATCCCCCCGACCCTTGCTCGAGCCAGCCCGCGTTGTCGCTGAGCCAGTAGTTTTAAAAACCCCCGATCCAGCTGTCCCTTGCTGTCCCCCCCCAGCGACGCCCTAAGCCGAGGTCCGAACCCCGCAGGGGGTGCCCTTAACGTGTAGTCGCTTAGTTTTGTAAGTTAGGTTTAGTTTTTTATTAAGTCCTGGCTGGAGGCTACAATTCTTTTGTGGCAGCCACAGGCAAGCCCGGTTAAGCAGTAGACAACCCTTTGGTTGAACTGCGAGATGCCATTCACAAAAAAAAAAGACTATTTCTGCCATCGTGTGTTGTGTTGTTCACTTTTGTGCACTGTTCTCCTAGCGAGGTTGAGAAAGAAGCTTATCAATGTATCGAGACAGCAGTTACCAAACATTGGTTGCACAACCGTCAACCAACCAATCTTCAGTTTTTACGATCACGTTTATAGCTAGCGTGCAGCAGCCTTAGATAGGTGTGTGTGCACGTTCCAAGGTTTATAATCTATAAATAATATATTGGAAAGTATCTATACAAAAGTAGAAATAAAAATGTTGAAGGAAATGTAATAGAATAGAATAGGTCTTTATTTGCTTAGAATCTAAGTATATCAAATATGTTGATAAATTATACAATAGGATACAGGAGCTCGTGGCTAAGTAATAACAGTCGCACGGATTGATTCATCAGGTTAAGCTACACTTGTCGGGGTTGGTCCGTGGATGGGTGACCATCTTCACATATCGAGTATTCTCTCTGGCTGTTATTCGTAGATTTTTGGCAGTCTTTACGGGTAGTCAGAAGCCTGAAAGTCTGATAGCCAGTCTTACCAAAGGGTATCGTAATACCCAGTTACTGACTGGGTTGTGGAGGTCAGATAGGCAGTCGCTCCATGTAAAATACTGGTATTCAGCTGCATCCGGTTAAACAGGAAGCAGACCCCTACGGAGTTGGGAAAAGGCTAGGCAGATTGATACACACACACATTCACTTGCTTAAAAATCAGTGAAGGAAAACAATGCGAGGAAACCGGCATGCTTGAGAAATATTTCTCAACAGTATGTGAAGCTAGGTCCGAGGCCCATGGGCAGCATAAAAACTCGGACTCCAGGTTAGTCACTATCCGACGTTTGGCCCCCAAGCTGGAACGGACTGGGGCCGCCTTCAAGCGGCTCTTGCCCAATCTGAGGGGGCCAAACGCCTCCTGCCGGAGGCTTTACGCGGGAGTCGTGCGGTCCATGGCCCTTTACGGGGCCCCGGTGTGGGCGCGTTCATTACGGCGGCGAGCCGCCCACTATCTGAACGCGCCCCAAAAGGTGGTAGCCATTCGGCTAATCCGGGGGTACCGCACGATCTCGGGCGAGGCGGCAAGCCTCCTTGCCGGACTGCCGCCGTGGGATCTGGAGGCGATAGTCCTCGCGCGCCTGTTCGAGTGGCGCGCGGAGGTACTAAGCCGGGGGGAAACTCCGTTTCCGCAGCAAATTGCGGCGGAGCGGACGGACCTCCGGCGCGATCTCATGGCGGCCTGGAAGCAGCGACTGTCGCAACCCAGCGCAGGGCACGCCACGATAGTGGCGGTAAGGCCCCTCTTTGAGGAGTGGCTAGAGAGGCGTCACGGCGCCCTCACCTACCGCCTGACGCAGGTCCTCACCGGACATGGATGTTTCGGGAGGTTCCTGCACATCATCAGGCGGGAGGAAACGCCCGGGTGTCACCACTGCGAGGATCGCCCAGAGGACACGGTAGAGCACACGGTGCAAACCTGCCCCGCATGGGCAGAGCACCGCCGTGTCCTCGTAGAGGCGATCGGCGGTGGCGACCTCTCGCGCCCGGCCCTGGTGCAAGCCATGGTCCGGGGCGAGAGGGAGTGGGAGGCAGTCACCTCCTTCTGCGAAAAAGTCATGCTCGCGAAGGAGGTGGCGGGATGGGAGAGAGAAAGGTCCTCCCGTCCCAGCCGCCGCGGGAGACGCTCCGGGTGTCGGGAGCCACGTGACGACTCCCGGCCACCGTAGGCGCGGGCCTGCGGACGGTGAGTAATGGGTGACTCATCGTCCGATCAGAACCAGACCCGTGCCGTACGGCGCGTCTATGTTCCACGCGCGCCTCAAAGAGATGTCAGCATATGAAGGGGCCCCCCAGGGCCAAGCCTGCCGGGTAAGCGGGATTGTCCGAAAGGGTTACCGCTACCCCGGAACATAAAGGGCTACGGAAGGAACATGGATGGGTTTTAGTCAGTAAGAGTCTGACACTCCCTTCCGCTCCACCCAGAGCGGGAGCAGTCATTGGATGATTTCCCAGCCTTAAAAAAAAAAAAAAAAAGGTTAGTCACTAACCACACGATAAATAAAAATATACAATAGGATCCATGTACATTCTGCCTTAATAAAGCATGCAAATACAAAATAAAGATATTACAAAAAAAACATAATAAATTTAAGAAATCCTTTACAGATTAATAACATTCATCTACAAATAATTTTGTGAAACGTTTTAAATTTTTTGGAACGGTAAGTTTTATCTTTATCTATATCACAGAACGATTCTAAGGCGTGAGTCCTGTTTTAAAGCTGACATTGGCCAAATTTCTTTATTTCTAAGGACTTTCGTGTTTCTAAACAGTCTCGATCTGTCAAAAATATCTCAAAAATTTTCTACATTTTTGACAAGATTATTACCGGATCATTGTCGTAGTTGTAAAGGTTGAACGTTTTTAAGTCGGAGAAGATGAAGTTCTTTGAGAAATCTTTACTATAAATTGACAGCTTTGAGATCTATTCAATAAGGCTCTATTATAATACGCTAAAGTTATCAAAATCTGGGTTGAAAATAACAACGTTTATAAAATTTATTAAATTATATAAATTTTATAAACTTTGCCATGAATCTCAAACTCAAAGTATTTATTTCAAATAAACCAATTACAGGCACTTTTGAATTGTCAAGGTGTCGGTCAGTCCGAGAAATGAAGCTAGTTGCCCATTCCAAAGGAGTAGGTACCTATGGAGAAGAATGGGCAAGAAACTCCATGGACACTCTTTTAAACAAAATATGGTTACAAAATATTGGTTACATAGTTCATATTAATATTATACATGTGAGAACGATGCAGAACGTTAAAAGCATCAGATATAAAATATGTAAAAACTATTCAATAATTAAATTAAAACAAGCCTTAGCCGCTAAGAGATGACCAGTCTCTACTGACAGCGCCCGTTCACGAACATGACGCATATATTAGCACCATTCAGCTCAACCATTTTGAAGGGAGCTAAATGATCCAACACACACGCCACCATCAGCGAGACATTAAAGTGAGCATGGCATACTCTCAGCCGCCAGGGCATATTCAAGTCAATGAAAGACGCACCCAGAGACTGGTCGCTTTATAGTAGTTACATAGTACTCACATATGTGTCAAGCAGTTATACAATATTAAGAGATTGAATTTATACAATGCAAAGATGTTTTTTTGTTGTTGTTGATCTTCCGCAGCTCCAACAGTTTTCAGTAGTCTAATAAATTAGTTGATGCGCCCTTGTGGAGCTGGACTAGCATTGACCCAAGCATTTTTATCAGCAATGTAATCTCCCAATTTATAATACGCTTGGCTACAAAACCAACGAATAAAAAAACAGTATAAAATAAAGGTCAAATATTATATACATTATCAAGTAATTATACATTAGAAAAAACTGTGAATATCAACGTTGTCTGCTTTTACGAGCGGTCATCGTTTCGTACGTATATCTGTTCGTAGCATCTCCGTAGCAAACAGATAGCTGTAGCATCTCCGTAGCAAATAGATAGCTGTAGCATCTTCGTAGCAAATAGACAGGCTACGAAGCTACATCCGTAGCAATTATACAGTAGCCATTTCGTAGCAGTTGAAGAAAATTATAATTTTTAAAATTTAAAATTTTCGTTGATCTTTTGAATCTTCTAATATTTTGAGTGAGTATAAAGTTAAAGTAACTGTCACAAATATGTTGCAAAATTTTCCATTAGTGGTTTTTTCAGTAAGAATTAGTTCAAAATTAGGTTTCTGATAATAACCCGGGTTATAATTGACCCTTTCTTACTTCCCTCCATAAATTGTTTTTTTTATAACTTATTATTAACCATCGGAATTTTTTAGCTTATCGCAGAAGGTAATTTTCATTATTTTCCTGTCTTTCCTATCACCTAACGAAGAAAGACTTCGCTCGATTCATAATATGTTTTGTCGCTGCCTTGTTTATTTTTTTTTTTTGGAATATAGTCTTACGTTAGGAATATACATATCAGATATCCATTTTCAGAAAGTGTATCCATAGAATTGTCACAAGCTACAAAACCAACGAATTTACGCGTCCTCGTTGAACGTTTCAGTACAAAACCCATACAGCACACAGGCTAGATATATTGTACGTTTGAACATAAAGATTATATTGATATGGCGTTCATATCTGACCGTTTTTATCGTGTCATTAAAACGGAATGGTTTCGAAACGCTATCCGCACCACGGTTGCAATTTACACGTTTATAACGCATGTAAATATATACGGTTTATGTTTCAAATTTACATATCCATTGGATTTTTTAATTGATCTGTTGTTATTGGGGTATACAGGGTGTTTTTGGGTGGTCAGTGGTGGCCAACTTGGGTACGAATGCACCGTGGTGTAATGGATATTTATTGACTTTAAGTAAAACGAGAGGGATTTTGATTTGGTAAGTGGGGATTCGTCGTTTTTACGCGTAACAAGATCTTCTCAAGCTGGTTTAATAAGGACTGTTAATACAATATCTTCTTAATGAAAGATGTAGAAAAAAAAGATGTTAACATTAGGATATTCATTTTAGTTGCTCATAGTGTAAATTCGCCCCTCATATTATATACATACGTCTAATTATTCTAAGCATAATCAAGTTTTTAATTAGTTGGTCGTTGCCATAATATATTCATGACACCGCTCTGAAATTCATTACACACTTCGGAAAACGTTCTTTATAACATCTGATACAGTCTCTAAATGAGATTTCTTGAATTTCATCTTGAAGCGATCCGTCACCTTCATACCTCATATTTCAAATATACATATATACTATATAAAGATATATAGGTGCACGTCTTTACGACTCTCGTAAACGTGTGCCGAGCCAACGATCTTCTTGGAGTGTCGGGAAATTCGATCCCTGACCGTTGCCCTTTGTGAGAACGAGTTGATTGCCCAGCCCCAATTCGTTTGTATTCGATTCTACAATCGATGCTCTGGATGTACAGATTAACTTTCTCGATGTTGGGTCTTAGATTTTATCATGTCTAGGGTTGGGGGTGGATCGAGTTGGATTTTAGAATGGTTGTGTAAGGATTATTTTGTAAGTAGTAAATAAGAATTTCCTTTTAGGTTGTTATTAATTGATATGTTACGTCATTTTATTGTTAAGATTTCATGAAATTATATCTAGCCATTGTACAACTTCAAACTTCTGTGTCTTGGCTTCTAGTACTGTTGAATAAGAGCAACAAAGACATGAAACGATTGTTCTAAAGCAATATTACCTAATGAAGTGTAAATACCCAATCACAATGGTTCTCTAAACAAACTTCCAGGGCTAAGAATTCACGTCGCGTTCAGGACAATGGCGATATCTTCCATAAATAACCTGAACAATATTCAATAAGCACGACGGTTTATTCCTCCAGGAATAGTAGTCGTAAAGCTCGCAGACATACCTACGGACGGATCCTCGAATCACAATAACGCTGGAGCTCAGCAGAATCCATAATCTTATTTTTGTACCGCACCACGAAGCGTGAATTTCGCAATTACGAGAGCGTTGGTAAACGCATCGGAATATCAGCACAAAGCTTTCTCCCATAGAGGTGAGAATCGCGCGGGGCGACTTTCTCAAAATAAACACTTCTTGTCTGTACACGTGCGAATGTCGACTTTATCTCGGAGACGGAGAGTTACGTGCGGGAGCGGCCAGGTGGCGCATGAAAGCGGACTCTTTGCGATGGCAGGAGGGCAGATTATGCGTCGCAGATGTTGCCGGGCGACATCCATTGTGTTCCCTCCTATAATTTTATCGAAGCTGATTTACGATCGATTGTTCGGCCGGCGGACAGTCGGCGGGGCGCGGTGTGCGTGCGCGCGCGCCGGTGTGCGTGCCCGCTCGTAACTTACCTGCAGATGGCGCTCGGATATGACGAGACCAGTCGCCACAAAATGCCCTCGTAAATTAAGAAACGACGTCTTGGACCGTGTTCTTTTCAGCTTTGTTTTATGCATGCGCTCTGTATAAGTTTCCGACTAGTGCCGCCATTATTTATAATATTTCAGTGTAGTATAAGTTGTATGAAATATTACACTACCATTGTGATAAGCATTCTTAATTTTATGTGATAGGCTTATGATTTTTCTAAGGCAAAAGAAATACATAATTAATATTGAGTTTAGATTGATGGTAGATCTTTTTAACCGACTTCCAAAAATTAGGAGGTTCTAAATTCGACTGTATTTTTTTAACGTTTGTTACCACAGAACTTTCGATTGGGTGAACCAATTCTGATTATTCTTTTTTATTTGAAAGCTGGTGCTTTCCGTGTGGTCCCATTTCAATTGGTCCAGTTCTGGCAATGGCATCCATGAGAAAACCATATAAGTCTTAAATTTTTATCTCGATGATAATTATATTAGTATTTCAGGTCACTGTTGTTTACATAGCAAGTTTAGTAGTGGATACGAATTGGTGCGGGAACTGTGCGGTAGGTAGTACCAAAGCTGAAAAGTGAAAACTAAAAAAACCCTTGTTACAAAAAAAAAAACAACAACCGACTTCCGAAAAAAAGGTACAAAGTGGAAAATAATGAAGAAATAATTTCGAAAATCGGTTGTCGAAAACGATTCCTTTTTGTAATGTTCTAGGGTTCCGTACTTCAATAGGAAAAAAGGAACCTTTATAGGATCCCTTCCTTGTCCGTCCATCCGTCTGTCTGTCTGTCGTTCCTTTTTATCAGGAACGCGTGGAGGTAGTAAGTTGAGAAATATCTCATGGGTCTGGGGTCCCTTGAAGCTCTAAACTAAATTAACAAATTAAAAATACGGGCATTTATGCAACATAATTTAATACCTACTCGGAATTGGATCAAAACCTATAGTGTACTTTTCGTTGACCTAGGGTTTTGAAATTTGGCGAATTTCTCACAGGACAAGTTGAGGAAAAGTATTAATACCTTTTTTTTTGCGTTTACTAACTTACATATTTGGTGTTAAGGAATTGACCGTATATTCAAGTATTGACGTATATTGATGTATGGAAGATCAATATCAAATACAAAGTTCAATTTATAATTAAGATAACTTTTTCCCAACTGGAGAACACTTCGATCTGCGTGGTCCGACGCGCACTTGACCGGTGTTATATTAAGTAAAAATGGTTGAAGGAAAACATCGTAAAGAACCGGCATGCCATGGAGAGATATTATTTCTCAACAGCATGTGAAGCTAATTCAGAGGCCCATGGGCAGCATAAAAACTTTGACACCAGGTTAGTCACTAACCACACGAGGAAGAAGTTTAAATTTTGAAGAGTTTTCAGTATAGCATTAAAATTAGAATAAAGTTGCTTCCTCAAAGGAAACAATCAGAAAATAACTGTTTACTAACACAACAGCATATATTTAGTTTTATCTTCAATTTGCTCCTTTACTTCGAACAAACAGCAAAGCTTTCTGCAGCAGATGTTTATACAAGGCAGGCGGCAGCTAATACCATGATAAAACGCCCTCGATAAAACAGCCATTATGTATTTTACCTGCAAATTGTTTTCCGGCACAATTAAGATTGAGTTTCAATACTCAATAACTTCGTGTTAAGCTGTAATATGCTAGGTCTCAATGCGAGCGGAGCGCGGTTGTGGCCTCAACCTCACTTAGGCATTACTTTTTTTCTAATTGCACAACTATATAATATGTATTCTTTTATTTCATTTCAATATATCTATAAAATATATTTTTAAATATTTTTATAAAAACATTTATAAATGGAAAAAAGTAGCCCACTTGACTGGTATCGGTGGTCCAGGGCTCCTGAAGGAGGCACCTCCTAACTATCCGCGCCGTGTCCAAGAGTACTGCTTTTTGGATCAAACCCTTGATCCAACTGCCTAACGAGCGCCTCTTCAGATGTTGGTCGAGGCTCTTGGCTATTATGCCATTGGCCGTCACGACTATCGGCACAATGATTGCTGTATCCACATCCCACATGTCGACAACCTCGCGAGCCAGGTCATCCTTCGTCAGCTTATGTTTTTAATACGTATTATTATTATATTTCCTTCAACTTATTAATTATTTATTAATTCAATACTTTAAAAGCACACAAATGTACATAGGCGGGCTTAATGCCAAATGGATTTTTTAAAAGCCATCCTTTGGGTGATGCCGAGAAAAACAGTGGTAGATGTAACAGCGAAAATTAATATGTATTTAAATAAAATTATTAATAATTCTCGCTGCATGCATTTTGCTAAAATGGGCCTATTTTGCTCTGTCGCCGTGAGGCTCATAATATCATTTGTTTTAATCAAGTTATTTCTTTGTTTTTAATTTTATGTACTTGTGACCCAAGTAAACATATCCCTCACCTTTCTTCTACTTGACCACTCCACTCATTACGATAGTAATTTAATTTTTGAAATAATTCATTGCCAATTTTATCCTACCTACCTTTAACTAAGCGAAAAATCCAAAATATAGACCAACGAGGCAGCCAAATTAATAAGAAACCTAAAAAAAAAAGAAATCTAAAGAAGATGTTTTTACCATTCAACGACGATGTTTGAATGGTAGTACAGTCACGAGCACCAATATGTATACACTGAGCAAATTTAAAAAGTGTTTTTCTCCTTCTGCCTTTGTTTTAATTGTGTGATGTTAAGGACGATAGTATTTGGGAACCCATACTAATATGAAATAGGTTCTATTATTACTAAGTTATCCTTATTCCACGAGAAAATCACCTATGAATGTTTCCAAGTGTATACATATTGGTGCTCGTGACTGTACAATGTTAATTCTCTTACATAACAACCAAGCGACTCTTTCTCTTCGTTGTGTTGAGTTTCTCACCACACAATAGAAGATCAAGGCATTTTGAACTACTGTTTTCACTTGTAAGGCTTATTGTGCTCTGAAACAACTTACTGTTCATAATATTTTTTTTTTCATTGATCCACGGTTACATGTTAATCGTGTAAATTACGCAAAGAGTTCAAATTGAATCAATGCAGCAGAAAAATGGAAATGATTAAATTTTATGTAGGTAATAGATAACAGTTGTGTGGAAAGTTATCTTTTTTTCTTGGAAAAATGTGTATTATAATTATTTTTATTTTGTTTAAAGCAGGTCGTTGTCTGGCCAATTTACCACGTGTCCTGTTTGGTATTATCGAAATTTAAAATTTGCACTGGGACTAAAAAAAATAGAATATAATTGTTAATGGCTGGAGAGGGAGAGGTAGGCCATAGAAAAGATGGATTAAGTGTGTGAGGAATTATATGAAAAACAAGAGAGTGAATGATAGCGTGACGATTGACAGGGGAGAATGGAAGAAGAAAACGTTGTGCGCCAAATAACAGGGGATAATAGCAGTAAATGGTGACGTAAGGTACCAAAAAAAAATAACCTGAACTAGTTAGTACACATGCAAATGAATGACGGACTAATTACCAAACCTATTAAAGGAGACCTACGAAGATCTTTTGGCGCCTAAATTATATTCATAAAACAAGATGGCGGCGTTACTGTTCGATTTTTGACACACGTCATTTTGTATTTTTTTTGGGAAGAGTTCGGGCTCAACCGCTCCATAATTGAAAAAAATGCTAGCTTTTCCCCGCTAATACTAGGACCTCGTCCCACAAGCGTTTGGCGGGTCAAACGTATGTAAAACAAGAAATTATTAGGGAAAGGCGTTAACTTAAAGTCGTTAACATATTGACAGGCGTGTGTTGCCATAACAAATGTTTTGATTTCTTTTTGTTTTGATTCCTTCTGGTTTATAAGCATTACCTCATTGTGTTGACGTTTTTTATGTTCGACAATAATAGTTAGGTGGTAGGTATATACTCTCAGAATTACTGAAACTTATGGATTTTCTTATGGCAGGCTTACTTACGTGAGTCAGAAATTCTTTAGCGTTAGGATTGCAGGAACATTTTTTATTGATCGTCTAAAAAATCGGTTAACATAGTAGTAGTATTTATTTTTAAATAAATATTTCAATTATTAAAGATGCTTAATTTTTTTTTAAGCAAGGGATGACTGCCCCACATCCTAATCTTTAAACTAAAAAATATGTTATAAAACAATAATAAGATTCTGTATAAAAAGCTGTCTGTTTTATTACTTTTTCCTGTCGTGACCAATTTTACTCCACCCGACTGATTTTATTCTTTAAAACCGTTCAAATGAGAATTTTAATCATACATTATTTCCACAACCCTTTCAAGATAACTATTGGCATAAACAAACTAGTGTAGAGTATAGAAATGTGGGCGAAGGCGAGTTATAATTAAACTAGAGTCAAGGAATGAGGTCGGCAGCACCAGGGCTTCGCTTTGTGAAGCAACCTTTCAATTACGGCCCGGGGGAAATGTGTTCCGGGCCCAGACTCAGGTACCTACTAAATAGAGAAAACTAAAGATCTTCTTCGTCTTAACTTTTTTGTTTTTTTTACGTTGTCTAGATTTTGATGGTAAAATAAGATAAACCCTTTTGGATTTGGATGTGGATTTTGATGGTAGAATAATGATGTACTGGTGTATGATATTTTTAATTATAAAAAAGTTTTTCCTAATAGTTACCAAATAAAATTACTACCTCAGTAATATTTCCAAAGATTTTCCTTGTGAAAGTGCCAAAGTAGGTGCCATACTTCATATGAAATCTATGAGTAAGTCTGTCAAAGTGCTACGTACTTGGAAATCTTTTTGAAGGTATTTAAAACTAACTCGATACAAGGGTGTTATTAACACAAGAATAAATGCGGGGAAAGGCAGGCTAATAATGATAATGAGTAATTACCATTATAACTTGATACAATAATGTTACCGAACAAAGATTTTAGAGAATTAAATTAATTCTTGTCTATGTATAACATCGTTTTGAGACTGATTGCACGGATCTATCCTTCAGGTTAGGCTACGCTTGCCACGGTTGGTCCGTGGATGGGTGACTGTCTTTACATATCGAGACACCTTCGTGCTTCGGAAAGCACGTTAAGCGGTCTCAGCTACCATGTTACGGGTCGTCAGAAGTCTGTAAGTCTGAAATCCGCTATTACCAAGAGGTATTGTATTACCCAGTTACTGGGTTGTGGAGGTCAGATAGGCAGTCGCTTCATGTAAAGCAGTAATCAACATCTTTGGGAAAAGACTAGGCTGATTGATAGATTTTCTGTACCACAATTTGTGTGGGACTATATGTTCTTGTTTTGAAAAGTTGTTGATAGGATTACGTAACATTCGGACAGACTGCATAGGCACATAAGTGAAACCACAATAAACCATTAATTTTAATTTGTTAATTTATTTTATCTACTTACAGTCTACTGCCATCCATTACTCACAATATTGATAAGTTTAATGTAAATCTTTAATGTCAGATATTTTTTAATCGTCTTTCAGGATTCCGTATGTATCATTGTCAATTAGTTAAGTAAAAGTAACGGTGGAGTTTCTTGCCCGTTCTTCTCCACACGTTCTTGTTCATTTGACGTTGAAAAGTCCCTTTCTTGTGCCTATTTGAAATAAATGATTCGAATTTGACTTTTTTAAATTTTGCTTTCATGGTGGTCACAAAATTAAAAGCTAATTCTGGTTATTAAGTGAACTCGAAGGTGTGTAAAATCTTATTAACCTTTTGAACGCCATTGTCACCTAAACGTGACAAGCGAGCGAATGCCTTGTACGCCAACGACACAAATATATGACAATGGCAATAACACTATAACACGAAATAAACAGTTGAATCATTAATTTTGTGAGTGTTTATATAGATATCTTAAAAAATGAACCTCTCGTACGTATTTAATGACATGAAACAAATGAAAAGACACCATGGATATTGGGAAATTCATGATGGCAAGAAGAAATAAATTTGTAGCTTGGCGTGGCGGGCACGCGGGTGCCTTTATGCTCCGGCGTTTCAAAGGTTAATATTATAAACGTCAATATTTATATGTTTGATACACAGTCATGCAAAAACGGCTGACTGATTTGTATGAAATTTTGAAACTCACAGTTTATACCCTGGCTTAATAAATAGTAGGTATACTTTTAATTCCGGTAGTACGTAGTTTTTAAGGCTGGGAAATCATCCAATGACTTCTCCCGCTCTGGGTGGAGCGGAAGGGTTTGTCAGACTCTTACTGACTAAAACCCATCCATGTTCCTTCCGTAGCCCTTTATGTTCCGTGGTAGCAGTAACCCTTTCGGACAATCCCGACCGATCCCTTACGATTCAAAAGTGCCTGTAATTGGTTTATCACTACATAGTATAAAGCAAAGTCGCTTTCTGTGTCCCTATATCCCTATGTATGCTTAAATCTTTAAAACTACGCAACGGATTTTGATGCGGTTTTTTTAATAGATAGAGTGATTCAAGAGGATGGTTTATGTGTATAATTTGTCGACATGTTATGCGGGCGAAGCCGCGGGCGGAAGCTAGTTTGTAATAAATGGTAGAGTTTTGAGTCTGGTTAACAGTTGGCGACAAAAAAACCTCATCATTGTGTGGTCAAAAAATCTTGCTTAGTTTGTAAACAAATCTTTTGTTTTACCCATTCATAGAACGGAACCCTATATTTTCTTAACTACTACTTTTAATAAGCAAAGACAATAAGCTAATAACTAATGTAGACCATAAATCCGTATCGGGCATTCTTTTGATATCTTAATTAAATCAATATGTCATCTCGCAAGATGTGGATAACTTATCTACAAACATTTGTAGGTAGGCCGTCTGGTTCTTACACGTTCGTAGCTAGTTGGCAGTCGTTACAGATAATTAGAAACCTGGAAGTCACATAACCCAACTTATTGAGGGGCATTGTATCATACATTTATTCTTTAGAAGCTGCCCTCGACTTTGCCCGCGTGGCCCCTATTTTTTTTCTAAAATAAAAGCTAAGCTAGCCTCTTCATCTCAAGTCACTTCATCAAAATCGGTCCAGCAATCGGAAAAAAATATTTACTTGTATAGATTCTGTATTATGTTAACTAAGTTGTGGAGAGAAGATAGGCAGTCGCTCCGTGAAAATTTATGTTATTCAGCTGCATGCGGTCAGACTGACCCCAAAATTATCGGAGAAATGCTACACAGATGACGTTGTTAAGAAAATTTAAAGGTCTGTTTGTGTTTGTTATAAATCGTATATAACTAAAATATGTTATAATAGGATAATTAAATCAGGATTCGACAATGAACTTCTTGAAACAAGATATTTTTGTACAGACGCCAGCACCTCACGCTATCCTAAACTGTAAAATTTTCCCAATTGAAAATGAACTTTATATTTTTGTAATAAAGTTGAAAAACTATCAAAGAGATTTGACAGATTGGGGTAGCCTAATGTGCTGGCGTCTGTACCTATTTATGACAAATCACACCATGACTGTAACACACGGAGATGTGGAAGTGAATAGGTTTCCGATAAGACGCGTGATCTCAACCAGACAGGCTTATCTGTGACTCATTGAGTGTTTCATGCAGCTAGCATCCGAGTGAAATGCATCACGGTTCATACTGTGGAGTTTTCTTAGTAATTGCTCGTTTCCTTCGTGGTATTGCTATAAAAATGGATACGATAAATATATATCTGCGTGATTGACTATAGATTTGTTTTTTTTATTCAGCTGGTTTGTTTGGTGTTTTTTTTTGCAAGAAATTTAATGTGCTTTATAAATAAATAACAAATTATTTTGATCAATTTGTTGAAAGTAAGTATGAGTGTCTAAGTGTTATTGGGTTTTTCTATTTGGAATTTCTCAATAGAAGCCTGAAGTCTGGATTTGTGCCCGGTAGATGTAATTAGGCTTGCCCCCTATTACATGAGACTGATATATGTATAAGTCCCATGTAATATCTGGCTAAATTTGGGTGCACATACGTATGTATAGTACATACTATTGGTGTACCAGGTGTACCTCTGTCCAACCTTTGGGGAAAATAGGGCACGATGTGGTGGTTATGTACGAAAGAAGAGCCGCTTTCCTTAATGAATTGACTTAGCTGCTTTCCAGATTCTGGTTAACAGCGTTACTTTTAGTATTCTCACGAATTTAATCAATATTTTCTCTTTAATTCTCTGCCAAGAAAACTTCGAAAGTTTTCTTCAATGACGTACGATTACCAGCGCTGGTAATCGTACGTCATTGAACCATTAGGTATACTGAGATTTCTCCAAATACTTGTAACCGTAAAAAGTTGGCTGTAAAGTACAATATGGTTTGGAAACATTGACAATTTGGGGTAATATTATTTATTTATTTAAATGTGAATGCAGAACATTACAGAATTGTAATATAATGAAATATAATGTAATGTTGTAATGTAATGCTATGCTATGAGGAGTTGTAATGTAATGCTATGAGGAGCTCGTGGCTAAGTTATAACAGTCGCACGGATCGATCCATCAGGTTAAGCTACGCTTGCCGGGGTTGGTCTGTGGATGGGTGACCATCTTCAAATATCGAGACTCCTCCGTGCCTCGGAAAGCACGTTAAGCCGTTGGTCCCGGGTGTCATTCGTGGATCTTTGACAGTCGGTCAGAAACCCGAAGTCTGACAGCCAGTTTAACCAAGGGGTATCGTATTACTCAGTATAATCACTGGGTTGTGGAGGTCAGATAGGCAGCCGCTTCATGTAAAATAATGGTATTCAGCTGCATCCGGTTGGACTGAAAGCCGACCCCAACAAAGTTGGGCTAGGCACATTGATTGTTGTAATGTAATGCTATGAATCAACCTGTAATTTTCGAATGCCTACTGCAGGTGAGATGTCAGTGTACCACCCATAAATTATATCAGCTTTGTAAAACCATATCTCTAGCAAATAAATGACTCTTTTCTATTCTAATAACTTCCAAGGCGCTGTACAGTATAAATAGAAAACAAAATGAGAAAAACCTTGTGTGCAGTGATAACAGACGTTACAATCTGTGCAAACCCAAAATAAAAGATAACTCGCGTAAACTTGAACCAGGTATCTGTAACTAAATCAAAAACGAGGTGCCATCCTTAATGTGACTGATAAGAGATAAGATACTCGATGAGTAATGATGGCACATTACAGACAGCAGCTAAAACGAGGTGAAGTTTGGGTTCCCACTAAACTAGGGATCATTGTTTATCTTCAACGCGATATAATACCAAGCTATTTAATGTTTAAAAGGCATCCCAGGTGTCTTAGCGTAGGGCACGCCACGATAGTCCCTAAGGCTACCCACTGACCAAGGCCCCTCTTTGAGGAGTGGCTAGAGATTCGTCACGGCGCCCTCACCTTCCGCCTGACGCAGGTCCTCACCGGACATGGATGTTTCGGGAGGTTCCTACACATCATTAGGCGGGAGGAAACGCCCGGGTGTCACCACTGCGAGGATCGCCCAGAGGACACGGTAGAGCACACGGTGCAAACCTGCCCCGCTTGGGCGGAGCACCGCCGTATCCTCGTAGAGGCGATCGGTGGCGGCGACCTCTCGCGCCCGGCCCTGGTGCAAGCCATGGTCCGGGGCGAGAGGGAGTGGGAGGCAGTCACCTCCTTCTGCGAAAAAGTTATGCTCGCGAAGGAGGTGGCGGGATGGGAGAGAGAAAGGTCCTCCCGTCCCAGCCGCCGCAGGAGACGCCCCGGGCGTCGGGAGCCACGTGACGACTCCCGGCCACCGTAGGCGCGGGCCTGCGGACGGTGAGTAATGGGTGACTCACCGTCCGATCAGCACCAGACTCGTGCCGTACGGCGCGTATATGTTCCACGCGCGCCTCAAAGAGATGTCAGCATATGAAGGGGCCCCTCAGGGCCAAGCCTGCCGGGTAAGCGGGATTGTCCGAAAGGGTTACCGCTATCCCGGAACATAAAGGGCTACGGAAGGAACATGGATGGGTTTTAGTCAGTAAGAGTCTGACACTCCCTTCCGCTCCACCCAGAGCGGGAGCAGGCATTGGATGATTTCCCAGCCTTAAAAAAAAAAAAAGGTGTCTTAGCGTTTTGGTGAAAAGCTCAATTTACCGAGCCTTTTACCAATTATGTTGTCCACACCGTCCCAATGTTCCACGCGCGCCTCAAAAAGATGTCAGCATATGAAGGGGTCCTTTAGGGCCAAGCCCCGCTACCCCGGACCATAAAGGGCTACGGAAGGAACATGGATGGGTTTTAGTCAGTAAGAGTCTGACACTCCCTTCCGCTCCACCCAGAGCGGGAGAATCATTGCATGATTTCCCAGCTTCAAAAAAAAAGTGTATGCTTCAACCGGATGCACCTGAGACATTATTTCAGTCCACTGCTGGACCTAGACCACCCAAAGCAGTTCTGTGCAACCCGCATCCAGCAGATTGATGAATGATGAATACAGTATATAGTACTTTATATGGAGCGAGTACCCATAACGAATATAAAAGATCTAAGATAGACAGCCAGGACCATCGGCTTAAAGAGCTTTCTGAGACACAGAGGGGTTTCGATGTGCAATGGTTGATCACTTATTCAACCGCGGCAGGAGTAGCTTAACCTAACATCGACTCGTGCGGTTATTACCATTCAGCCATGTGCCCTTTTGGTGGAACACTATGATTATAGTTGTTACTTGTTTGAAACCAAGCTAATTAAGAGTCGAGTATTTTATTTACTAGTATTATACAATATACATAGTCCTGTGGTACATTTATCGAAATTCCACAGCGATATTAAAAAAATAAAAATCATCTTTTTATACTGACTGTACTTTCGAATTATCTTTTTATCTAACGTAGCATGTGAATGATAAATCACATGAATAAAGGAATTACCTAGGTAGTTCCTTTATTCATGTGATATCTATTGGGAATCCCTACCTATCTATTTGGGTTTCTCAAATCGAAGAAAACAAAACATTAATTGTATACTACTAGTTTAAAAAAAATACATTTTCGATTTTCGACAGTGGCTTCATTACCACAATGTATTGGCAAAAACAAATGTTGTATTTAATTTTTTTTCGAGCCTTCTTTAGGCTCCTGCAACTGACTTAAGACTCATTGATCCCTATTAAGTGTAAGTCACAAGACTATGACATTATCATCATATAACTTTGTATATTCTTTTGCGATCAACATTTTATTAAAGGACTTCGAAAAAAGGAGGAGGTTGTATGTTTTTTTATGTATGTTCACCGAGTTTCCCGTCAATTGCATAAATTGTATTATCTTCGCTTGAATAGTTTTTGAGTTAACTTCGATAATGCGTATTTAATCCACTCCGTATATCTTGACGATGTTTTAGTAATAGTACTTTAAGTTTAATAGTGGATACGAATTGGTGTGAGATCTGTAGGTAGGTACCATAACTCAAAAATGAAATAAAATGCGAAATCGACACCGACTACCAAAATTAAAAAAAAAAAACACTTTTTTTGGGAGTCGGTTGTTTTTTTTGGAAAAAATAAATATCATTAGCATCCCACCCCTGCTTTGACATAAGTAGCAACCAACTGCCCAAACATTGGCATGAGACCTTGACACCTAATGTTGCACTCAGTGGGACCCCGTAGCCCGGGGCGAGATGGTCCATACACATTGATTACTCCAATTGCCCCGGACTATTGGCAACATTGCCCCATGCTATTGGCTACACCTATACTTCTCAAGGGTAAGGTTATAGTTATTATTATTACGTTAATGTGAAGGCGGAAGGAATATTGGTAAATGTTCTTTCAAGGTTTTTGTGTATTATTTTGTTGTGTAGGTTTTTGTGTAGTGTTTTGTGTATTAGTTTGTGTTGGGATCATCTGAAAGTTTGGGCATAAGAGCAGGGATTGAGTAACTATCTATTTCAAAAGGAATTTTCAATGCCTCCACGCCACTCTTAAAATCAAAAGTCATTTATGCAACTAGGCTGAGAAACGGCACTTTTTGATCGTCAAATTACAAAAAGCAGTTCCTCAAAACTCTTCAACACTTTGATCAGTTCCTAGCTGAAAGGAATAAGTGGCGCAACAAGCTCCATAGTGGTACAACTGTCTGTTAAGTTTGAAAATTTCACGTTCCTAGTCCTAGTAGTTTCGGCTGTGCGTTGATATGTCAATCAGTCACTCAGTCAGTTTCTTTTTTTATATAAATAGACGACTATTTGATCATGCACAAGAGAATGTCAATAACTTTATGTAAAACTCATAAAAAATGTCCAAAATTACTTTTATAATTCGGAAGTCGCGAGTAAAGTGCACATTAACTAGTTTCGACATACCGGTCCCAAATTCGGGTTTCATGATAAGAATTACTAAATAAAAACTAATGAAATAGCTGAATAAAAAGTAGGGAAATGGCCTTAATAGAAAAGGGCCTTATCAGCACATAAAGAAATATGTCCCGGCCATAAACATCCGTTATAATTACATCTGCAACCGCGACCGTATACTAGATACTGGGGATTATTGTTATCAGAAATATTATTGGCCTGTGGTTATTGAGATTTTTTTCTGCTCACTCTACGAAAAGTGTCTGATAGAAATATGCTATTTAAATATATGCTATTTAGCTATACTAAAGTTCTTTTGCGTTGAATATAACTCTTATTACTTGTATAGTAACTTGTATTATATTCCACAATTGGCCTAAAATGTGTAGTAAATGTTCAAAATATATATTTTGGTAAGATGTAAGTACTCATGATGTATGTACATGTAAGATGACAATACTATGATTATATCTTAAAAAATACAAAAATAACTGGGCAAGTGTCAGTCGGAATCACACACGAAGGAGTCCATAACACCGTACAATATTCAACATAACTTGTTTAAAAAAATATCTCAATTTAAGTAATTACCTGGCTAAGTTGACTTTGATTTCGACTGTGATTACTCTTTCTTAACAATTGACAACAACAACAAAGAAGACACGTCTAGAAAAGCAATAGACAATAACTTTGCAATGAAAAAAGTCATAGCAAAGTAAGCCTTATGGTAATTATAATAAATGATGGTAGGTAAGGGTTATTGTCCAGCGCGCGCGATGCGATGTTATCTACCTTCCGAGCGTCGCGCCGCGTCATTATCATAATAGCTTTGAGACACGAAACTTATAATAAAGGGCAGTTGAACCGTGATCAATCAGGACTGCTTCATTATGTCTTGTAAACCTGAAAATAGTTATGTATAAACTTAATAATAATAATAATAATTCTTTATTTGTCGGACAACATTGATCCATCGAGTTAGTAAGCAATAAAATAACTTATTTCTAATGTTAGTAGCTGAAATACAATAGAGAAGACAGTAAATAGAAAACGGAGTATTGTGAAAAGGACATCTCCAGATTAATGTTCAGTGATAGTCCTTCTCACAAAACTTTTAACAATCGGAGAGTCGATACTCTCCACTATAGTTTTTAGGATGTTGTTGCCACTCGCCCGCAACCTTGACAGCAGCGATGCAGTTTTCTTACGAATGACGGCGTGGAAGCCGTCAGTTCGGTTTTGCGCAAACATACCAGAAGCGCTGCACCATCGCGGCAGTCCCAATAACATCCTAAAAATATTATTATATTGTACGCGTAGGTCATCCAACGTTCTTTTGGTATAGTTGACCCAAAGATTCCCCGTGTAAAAACACTGGCAATATGCCTTAAACAGTGTTACTTAATGATGAAGAGACGTTTATCTGTCTGTGTTGCCAAAGCGGGCATACATGCATTACATATTTTTTCAAATTTGGTATTTTTTAACTAAATTCTTTTAAAGCGGGTTGGTGGTTGATACGAACAGTACGTAGACTTTATACCATCTCTCTATCATACTGAAATAATAATGACTTTGGCTTTCACTAAAGGCACTGAAAAAAAAAAATCGGAAACAGACCTAAATTAACAAAATTAGAAAAAAATTACAATTTATCGGCTAGGGTTATCTAGGAACAGTCTTGTGTAAAATTATTTTTAACCGACTTCAAAAAGGAGGAGGTTCTCAATTCGGATGTTTGTATTTTTTTTTTTTTTTATGTTTGTTCGCGCATAACTCCGTTGCTTGCCAACCGATTTGAAAAATTCTTTTTTTGTTGGAAAGGGTATACTTCCCAAATGGTCCCATAAAATTTCTATCGAAATCGAATAAGCAGTTTTTGAAAAATCAACAAAAATCTAAAAAAAATCCTACAGTATATGTGGACGCTGTTCTAATAAGTTCCTGTCACTGTAATTTACATACAAGGTAGTGGTATTAAAATTTGGGGGGGAGGGGGGGGGTTGTGTAGGTAGGTACCACAACTAAAAAGTGAAAAATAAAAACTTTTTTACAAAAAATAAAACCGACTTCCAAAACAAACACTACAAAGTGACAAATAATTTTGATTTCGGAAGTCGGTGGCAAAAAATGAAAATACAAAACCGAAGACACCGACTTCCGAAATCAAAATTATTTGTCACTTTGTAGTGTTTGTTTTGGAAGTCGGTTTTATTTTTTGTAAAAAAGTTTTTATTTTAAATCGAGTCGGTAGTAATTCAAAACTCAAAAAAAACTCAAAGTATTTATTTCAAATAAACCAATTACAGGCACTTTTGAATTGTCAAGGTGTCGGTCAGTCCGAGAAATGAAGCTAGTTGCCCATTCCAAAGGAGTAGGTACCTATGGAGAAGAACGGGCAAGAAACTCCATGGACACTCTTTTAAACAAAATATGGTTACAAAATATTGGTTACATAGTTCATATTAATATTATACATGTGAGAACGATGCAGAACGTTAAAAGCATCAGATATAAAATATGTAAAAACTATTCAATAGTTAAATTAAAACAAGCCTTAGCCGCTAAGTAGTAAGTAGTAATGTATGTAACTTTATAGATATTTGTGTTCTTTACATACTTACGACTTAATTTTTGACAAATATCTGTTGGGAATTTAATACCTCGTATGTTGTAATCACCGTATGTTAACATACAGTGCCCAGACCTGGATCTTTGACAAAAAAAAAATGTCAAAAATACGCGCGTGTCAACGGGCTATGGAGAGGAGCATCCTCGGTATAAAAATTGTAGATAAACAAAATAGTGTAAAAATAAGACAAAAGACCCAAGTGATAGACGCACTGAAACATGCACTACGTTTAAAATGGAAATGGGCAGGACACATTGCCCGCTCCTCTGCAGACAGATGGGTCAAGCGAGCAACCATTTGGAAGGACCCTGGAGGTCCTAGAGCAAAAAGAAAAAAGGGCAGACCAACAGCGACGACATACCAGAAGTAGCAGGAAGAGAGTGGGTGAAAACAGCTACCGATAGGAAAAAATGGAGGCAACTGGAGGAGGCCTATACCCGAAAGGGGCCATGACATATTTAGCTTATGGTATTTATTTAGCTTAATGTACTTTTTTTCTAACGGTAACCCATGTTTTGGATTAATAAAGGCTTTTATTATTCTTATTATTATTATGTTGTAATCAAACAATTTAGAAGCCATTGTATCTCGTGTGGATCCACGTTCCGACAGTCGAAGGGTTAAGATAAAGGGCTAATCTATGGCTGTAAATACTACGTGACTTAATGGCTAAATATGACAAAGCACAGAGATAGTCTAGTTTATTTTTTGATAAAATATTTTATATTGAAAAAAAAAACATCATGTAACAATCTTTTAATGCCTATTACGTCGACTAAAACACTATAAATATAAATAGGTTTATAGAGACGTCGGATCGCCTTCGAAATATGGCTCGACATCACAATAATCTAGTTCGGTAAACTATCATTGAAACTTGTTACTCGTAAGTTATCAGAGTGATAGATGATCTCGAGTGACAGGTCGCATGTTCGATTCCCGATTCGGTTCCATTGTCCGCGTGACGGATCGACGGCGCTAGTTAGATATACAGTCACTGACAGCTATCTAAGATGGTGGGAACATTAATTATATTGGCTTTGATTCTACTTAACAGCAAATGTGTTTAAATTGATAGAGTGAAAATAGAAGAACAATTTTCGTCGTATCTACATATATTATGTTAGTTTGTGGTGGAAGTTACAAATTATTTGTAGTGTACTGTTAAAATATTAAGCTTGTAATCTAAACTTGTTTTTAAAAAGGTGGAGTTTATATGCAGGGGGTAATCTTCTAAACTACTAATCCCATTCAGAAAATCTTTAATTGGTTAGAAGCTACAGTATTGCCGAGTATCATAGAATACATTTTATGTTAAAACAAGAAATTTCACACGCTGTCGCTGGCAGAAGCTGGAGGAAGTTAGTGTTGTGTAAAGATTATAGTAGTATGGAATACCGTCAATCTCGATAACTAAGCAATGAAACATATTTATTATTCAAATTAAATCCGGAAATAAATTATCATACAGGTTAATAAGACAACAAAAAGATATTAAATGTGACATCCGCAACCACTGCTATCTATGTGCTACGCTGCTACGTCGCTACGCCGTAGCACGACAGCTGTAGCAAAGAGATAGCAAATTATTTATAGAACATCGTGGCGTAGCGTCACCGTAGACTAGTTATTTTTAAAACTGATTAGATTTGGTTCACTTCACTCTTGTGAATGGTGACGGTCGTTGGCAATGTATTTGTGACTGTTATATGCTTTTACTATGGTTTGAAGATCAATGTCTTAGAATACTTAACCTAGGAAACACAGATTTTCGCATGACATTGAAGTATACTTAAGTAAGTTCGTTAAGGTGTGGAAATCCACATCAAAACAAAAAATAAGAGCATTTGATAATCTCTAAATTCTCCGAACGTCTTATTTTTTTTCTGTTCGTAATTTCTAACAGCGTTTAAGACTTGTGCTATCCATACTAATATTATAAATTCAAAAGTAACTCTGTCTGTCCGTCTGCTTGTATGTTATCTTTTCATGCCTAAATCACAGCACGAATTTAAAAAAAAAATTGACAGTGAGATAGATTGCATCCGGGGAAGGCATAGGCTACTTTTTGTGCCAAAAATATCTCCCGATATTGCGACATATCCGAGCTCCACGCGGACGAAGCTAGTTGTCTTATAATTTCTTATTTGAAAAGGTTGCCTGTTAAAACCATACAGGTTAAGAACCTCTACAGTCTCTAGTTCTAATAAAATGGCTTGCAAAAGTACTACACTAGATGTCACCTTCTTTTTTTTTGCATTAAGCTCCTTCCTTTATCCGGCATTGAGAATTTTTCAGCCTCAACTAATAACACTCAACGACCTTAGCAACTAACATTTCTAGTGTAAAGCTAAAGGTTATAACTACTTTAATTTAAAATATCCCTTAAGAATTGAAATGGGCTTCCTACTATTAAAAACTGCTAATTTGTATAATGTTTAGATGGACAGTCGGAATCTGGTGTCAAATGTCGGATGACAAAACATGCTACACAGAAGAGAAAAATAAAAAAATCGGAGTCAAGAAAGACAGCAGGTCACAGGTATACTGGAAGAGATTTCTATAGAAATAAGCATCACCTTTGTACGTACTTTCTGTTCCTTTCTTCTTGTCTGTTTTGATGTGTGTACATAAATGGTTAATTAAAAAAAATAAGAATTTCCCATTAATTTTGAAATCGACTATTTCCTAAACTATAAATAATCGCTGAACATAATTACATGGGGTGTTTCAGGACGTCCTTGGAGAGGGGCTTCGTTTTCATATACGCTTCAAAATTTTGGATAGGCCGTCCTGTAAACAATTAATTTTATTGAAGTGATGTGTTTAAAACTTTAACTACCTATTTGTATGAAATTCGACAGTTTCATCGGTAGTCATAATAACGATTTGTGTGACACTGAGACCAAACACATGTTGTTTATAATTTCGAGCACGTTCCCTTATTACTGGGCCATTGTGTATTGTTCATTATAACCAGCAACTGACTATAAAGGATAGCGTTACGAATATGATACTTCAAACCATAGATAAGGATTTTGGGCGCCATTAGAATGTACGCATGGAATTCGTAAGTACTAAATGAACGCTACTGTTGAAGTTTGCTGTTAGATTCCTAGAATTTGTCTATGATTAGGAGTTGAGATATTATAAAAGTCCAAGTTCAAAATTGAGTAAAAGCGTAGTTCTATATGAATAGTTTGAAGTGAACATTTGTCTTACTCACCCAATTATTGCGGTAATATGAAGTGGAATTCTTTCAACAAAAATAAAGCTCGAAAACTTACATACCTGCAGTAATAGAACAATAACTGCCTTATTGGTCTAGTCGTCGCAAGCGGTACTGGTGAGTGCTACAGCTTTCCGTCCGGAATTTCTCAGTAGCAGTTCGGAGTCTGGATCTGGATCTGGATCTATGGACCGGTTGAAGGAAATAGGCTCGCCGTTATTTCATGGGACTTAAACTTAACTGGTAAAATTTGGGTGTACTATAGGTACATCTCTGTATAATCGTACGGGCAAACCAGGCATGATATTACTATATACTAAGTTAGCACAAAAGCTATTTTTTAACGATAGCCAATCAGAAGAAAATGAATGATCAACTTAGACATCTATTCTCTTTATCTTGGCCGAGAGAAACTTAGAAATCAGGTACCCCCAGAAAAAGCGTGGCAAAATCCCATCAAACATCTCCGCAACAATAGTATCAGATGGACTACAAAAGATTTCCACCACACTTCGATCCGATTAGGTTAATTAGGTTAAAATTTATAATTGGCCACGCATACTCGAGCGCTGAATTTTTGTGCCACAAGCATTAAGCACTAATGAGAACACATGATATTTTACGAGGTCGCTAATGCTGGGTAAAGCTGGGTTTGCACTGGGTTGCTGTAGCTTGGTGTTGCCAGACATTGCCTGAAATTTTTAAGCTACACTTACTTATGCTCTTAATGTATTACTGTGTTAAAAGCCGTGAAAACCTATAATTGGCTTCATGTTTCTTACTTCAGTATAGTTGTTGTGGTAAGCGGGATTGTCCGAAAGGGTTACCGCTACCCCGGAACATAAAGGGCTAAGGAAGGAACATGGACGGGTTTTAGTCAGGTAGAGTCTGACACTCCCTTCCGCTCCACCCAGAGCGGGAGAAGTCACTTTACCACAACTAATTTGTAGTTTACTTAGGTAAGTTAAATCACAAATCTGTATATTTCCGGTTTTTTTTTAATTTGCGTATGGGCCTGCTTTTGACCTCAATCACGTCTGATGGAAAGCAATGGATGAGGTCTATGATAGAGCGAGCATGCATAAAAGATGCCTGATTACTCTTGCTTTGAAAGCAGACTGGTTATATGTAGGGAACACCGACGCTGCCAGAGAGTTCCAGTTTCTCATTCAACAAAAATATAGGCTTAGAGCTGCCTTCATCCGTCGTCTAGTGAATACATAGCCTTACACTGTTAATTGTAGGCAAACTGAGAGCGATTCTGAAGAGCCTTTAATACATGTAGTCTTACAAATAGGTCAGGAGTACACGAGTGAGAGTAATGTTGTGAATGAGGGCGTTTTCTGAATAACAGTCGCAGTTTTCTTACGAATGCTCTGACATGTTATTCTTTGAAGCATTTCTATTGAAAGGTTTATTTCGAGTCTATTTTAGCATATAATACATATTATTGATTATTTATCAGTTATTGCCCTTAAATACGTCTCTTGTTTAGGTATGTATATGCAAGCGTAGCATAGCTACTTGTATTCCAGTGGTGCTATTCTGCACTTTCTGTAACATTTCACTGTGAAAACGTAGGTGAAGTGAGTTTAAAGTGAGCTGTCAATAGTGTCAATCTCTTGCATTGGGTGGAACGACAGCTCACTTCACCTGACTTTTCTGCCGGTCGATTCTGTAAAAATCTCACCGTGAGAACTTAGGTGAGCGTGAAGTGAGCTGTCGTTCCACCTAATGCTAGGGACTGACACTATTGACAGCTCACTTTAAACTCACTTCACCTACATTTTCACGGTGAGATTTTATAGAATAGCACTACAGGTTGAAATTTTTACAGAATCGACCAACTGCTCTTCAACTGCAAAGTCAGTCATATTTTATAATTTTTGACAACGCTCTACAGAAATCGTACTAATAGCTATCAGTTGGGTATTTCTCTTCTTATGCCGCGTGCTGAAAATAAAAGGAATAAATCAAGGCAGTGTAAGATTCGTCTGAAATTTATCCAAAGAACAGGTAACCAAAGTGCTATTCTGCAAAAATCTCACCGAGAAAACACAATGTGTAGTGAGTTTAAAGTAAGCAGTCAATAGGTGGAATTACAGCTCTTATCACTCTCACCTCATCTAAGATTACAGCTCTTATCACTCTCACCTCATCTAAGATTTCACGGTAAGATTCTTACTGAATCGACTAACTGCTCGCCATAATACTTCCGTAAAATAAAAGCAAAATATCCGTAGTCATCCTGTTGGAAAAAGGCAACATGAAAAGCATTTACACGGTAATGATTGAAGCAATAGTTTGCAAAACTACAGAATAAGTGGACCATCACGCAACTAGAAACTTAAGTCTACAAAAAACAAACAACAGACACGTAACTTATCATAACCCAACCAGAATATCTCAGAAACACTTATATGTATACCTCTCTATTTACATATTAATCTCGCCAGCCAGCGATGGCGGCCCATCGTAAACATTTAATTGGTGATAAAGGCGAATAATTGGCCGGCTATCGATCGATCGCTAATGAAACTGAATTACTGTGTTACTGCCTAACGATCTGTGCGATATCTCTTATCTTATATACAATGCTTGTGTAACCTAGTCTTCTAGGTATGAAACTGTTTGCTATTCCGTCGATTTGAATTTAGAAGGAAACGAATACTGTCAGCTAATGGGCATAAATCCTCTGTAGTTTATGCTCCTCTAATGCTATTGCACATTTGGACGTACCCCACTGCAATGCAAAAATCCTCCTACATTGCTTTCTTAAATTTAATATGAACCACCGCATACTACAGGCGGGCCGCACCGTAGTTTTTTCTATCAAAATGCGACGAGTTGTGGGCTGGTGCGGCCATCAGCCCCCAACGTGTAATGTGCGCTTGTGCATACGTCACCGAAATTATATTGTATTCTGTTTTATACTGGCTGGTTTTAAATAAAGAATCTAAAGACTAATGAACCATAGACAGCCACAAATAGCGGTCAAACTTATAGCACCCCTCTTTTTTGCGTCGGGGGGTTAAAAGGGTCTATTAACACGCTTTGTAACATAGATCCTAGAAGACAGTATGTTTGAAGATACTACCATCTGCAGTCCTGTTTTCACAGTTTACTGATAATTTAAAAAAAAGGGAAAATTCATCACATCTAAGAAAAATATTCTCACTAGAATCTAAAGCTTTATGCGTTTCAACCAAGGAATTTCAACGTGGTCATGGCTGAGACAACCCAATGAATGTACAGTTTAGTCACAAACAAATCATTTTTGGTCATACATAGAAAGTTTTGTTACAAACAACGCAGCGCTGTTGTTCCATTCAACGAAACACTATCGAAAACTGATATAACGGTAATAGACATGTCACCAACAAATTTCAAGCCGCTTGAAAATGTGGCAGGCTAATACAAAAAGCGCTTTAACTGCTGCCGTTAACATTCTAATGGAGTAGCTCCACATTATAAATAGGTTAAGTATTTTTGATAATAAGAGGTTATATCGTTATAAATGCTTATTAAGGCTGCGTAGGGCGAAATCACGTCAATTAGTCGTAATCTTACTTCGTGACTTGTGACTTATGAGTGGCCGATCTTCAAGCGTGGCCATTGCTACCGATTTGTATCAAAGAAATCGGGCCACAATAAATATGATCACGACATGTTAGTTAATCGTTTGTGTAGTTTAATGGCGTAGATTTGTCAACGTGCTGCGACCTTGTTGTAATGTGTGCGTAAATGAAACGAATTAAGTATCAGATTGTTGGATCTGAAGGCCATCTTTATGTGATAGACATTGTAAGCAATAAGATTCTATATAATTGTGTAGTTTCCATAATTGTTTTCTCCGATACGAAGTTCTGTGACTTAAAATCAATAGTGGGGTGCTCACAGGGCGGGAGCAGTCGTATGGTGAAACAATTGTATTTAGTCTGTTTCTTTGTCGAATGCTGAACCTAATTCTTTCAATAAAGGGGATTGTTTCTACAACCGATGGATTTAAAAAGAGATGGTATCATACGCAAAACAATCCCTGTTTTATGAAAATACTCGGATATTAATATTTTCTTCTCTTGTGTTTACTGGGGTTCTATAATACGAGCATAGTTTGTGTTCAAGTGAGTGGTTTGGTAAGCAGGATTGTCCGAAAGGGTAACCGCTACCCCGGAACATAAAGGGCTAAGGAAGGAACATGGATGGGTCTCAGTCAGTAAGAGTCTGGCACTCCCTTCCACTCCACCCAGAGCGGGGTCCTTTGATGATTTCTCACCCTTAAAAAAAAGTGAAAGGTTTGACAAGTCAGCATGTTTTGTGAGTATCAGCAAACGTGCAGTATCTTTTACTCATCCTAGGCCGATGGGCCAATAAAACCTTGCTTCATAATTTATTTACGTATTTACACTCAAAACGGTGAAGAAAAACCTCATGAGGAGACCGGCCGGCGTGTCCTGGAACCAAAATTCCGAATACATTTGACATGACATGTATCAACCCACACTCAGCCCGCGTGGTAGATTACGGACATCTTGAAGATACGAAGAGAATCTTGTCCCAGCAGTGGGAACATTATAGGCTGTTATATTATGTGAGTATTTAGCATCAAAACCCATAACAAATATGATCACAACCGCGACATTTTATGACGTAGGTATATTTGTCACCGCCGACCTTGTATACCTCACATGTGTGTGAATAAAAATAATTAAATACCTTACCTTCGCGCTTGCATGTGTGAGTGAAACCTTATATAAAACGTATGTAAATTTAGTTGCAATCATGTCGAGTATTATGTCGGGATATTATGCCTGTTCAACAATAAAAATGGATGGTTTAATTTTTCTTTATTTGCTGTAAACTTGCCTTCTTATGTTTATTTGTATGTGTAAGTTTGTTGGCTGTGGGTTTCTGAGTAGCTATGAGTTGTATGTGGCAGTCGAGCCGACGAGTAGCCTTGCTACTCGACTAGTCCATCTTGTTACGACACAACTTTAATCTTATGTCATATTATTATTGTATTTTTCACTGTATATTATAATTTTATGGATTAATTTTTATCTGAAATAAACTGATTAATAATAGTATATAGAATGTCAAAAGCTGTACTTTATTTTTTTGTGTCTATTTTTCATGCTCTAATTTTTATATGAACGTTGTATATCTTAAATACATAAATAGTTTGTGCCAGCACGAGAGTAGAATACTGATGTGAGGCATGATTTATGAGTGGGTAACTAGAAATCATGGCTCACATGAGTATTCTATGTATAGTATTCTCAAAAGAAACCCAGAAATAAAAAAGCACTTACTTACTATGAATTATGATAAAAATATCTTAATTATTTTGTTAAGCTTTTATAAAACAAGACAATGATACTTAACGATTAAATCCCACTTATTTACAATACTGTGTAACAACAAAAGATTATTCGAGACATGCAAAACAAAAACAAAAGCCCGACAAACTACCTCCCTCGTTGCCACAACGTATATCTTACTTTTTTTCTAGTGTTTAGCTCAACCATAGTCACGGGCGAGTCGGGGAGGCGGTAATTAACTTTCAATTTGCACACATCAGCGTACAAACAAAGAAAGCAGCCATCTTGATATGAACTATTTACGTAGAGGGCTGGCCCCTTCTTGCAATAACAATTTGGGTTAATTTAGATGTTAGATCACTAATTAGTAATGAGTTTTTGTATTTTTAGTGAGTTTTTTGATAAGTATTTTTGACAAGATTTCTTGAACAACATGATTTTCTCAATTCGGCCATGCTTACGCACATAGTAGTCTACATACTACCTTCTGCCATGCCTGCCATTCACCTTCTCCTGCATGGATGTTGAAAATTATCCCACGGGAGCGTACTACTCTGATAAACTATCTGTGTGTCAAATTTCATCCAGATCTGTTTAGCCGTTCTGGCGTAACTGGGGAACAAAGATCCATCCAAACTTTCGTATTTACAATAGTAGTAAGATAAATAATACATGTGAGAGCCATATAGATACATCCATCTTAAACTAAATACAACATAATATTTGTTTGAATATTTGTTTCGTAAAAATGCTCGTTGTTAACTTTTATGAAGGTTACACAATCTCTACATTAACAATTCTACGGAAACTAACTAACCGTCATTGTTGTCAACTTAACGTATTTCTTTGAAAATACAAAGGAGTGTCATAGAAATTCGAGAAAAATACAAACATCTAAGGATTCATCACGTGTTTTATAAAGCTTAGTCATTACTATAAAAATAACTTGCAAGGCTAAGTGCTAGATTAAGCGATAATATCCTCAACTTTCTTCAGCCACTTTTTTACATCGCCCGACTTAATAAACCTCCGTACGTTATTAGGTACAAGTTGACAATGCGAAGTATAGCCGTGTTTATCAGTGTGTGCCGTACCTTAGCTTTCGTGAGAGAATTCGTTGGATTTCAAAGTTGCCGAGTGGAAATGACTGCTTGTTTATGGAGCTCTACGAGTGCTTTTTTTCGATAATAGCTTTTGCTGTCAGCTTCGCTTGAAATCTACTTGATTCTTTTACAAGTGCGCGATATTTTTTCAAAGAAATGTGGTGAAGTATTGATACAAAATTCTTTTAAAATTCTTTGTTTGTTCTATTTTGCGTCGTAATTTTAAAATCATGTCAATCATACATACGTAGTAGATAGCTTGATGAGTTTAGTTATCATATTATCATTATGATATATTTGAGTCAAAGTGCAATCATATTTGTTACGTGCTAATCTGATTGTACTAATTGACTTTAGTGCCTACTTGAAGGTGAGTGTATAATTATTGTTTCAGCTCATTTGTTGTGGTATTTGGCAGGTCAGACTCGCTGTTGGCGTGGCGACGCGGCCAACAGCCAAAGCCAACATCCAAACGAGATGTAAATAAAGACTTTTTCTTAAACAAAATGTGTATATTTCCTATAATTAAATCGTCCTTTCATGTATATTTGTCTAACGATGGATGGATTGCATGAAAGATGATACGGCTAGAACAGTAGTGACTACCTTGATGACGACTAATTGAGAAGTATGAAAGAAAAAGACATGTTGCGCCAACCCCAAATAAATTGGGATAAGGGCAGGAGAATGAATGATGATGTATATTTGACTATTAAAAATAGTTTGGATGATGAACGGGGATTTTCCATCTGGAATTAAAATGTTTTTTTTAGTTACGATACATGGTTTTATTAGCTCAAGACTGACAGATAGACAATAAGGACAGCACATTTTATGGAGTGGCTCATTCCGACTCTTGAGGTCTTAAACTAAAATATCAAAAACTCTTTTAATTAATTTACGAAATACTTACCAATAACTATAAAATTAATAAGGACAGACTAGACATACGGTTGCCAAAGTTCGCATGACTGCCACAGGAAGGCCGCGATCCACTTACCGTGGTATCGGATAAGGAAGTCCGTTCCACTCACCCCTATTGTACAGCACGGATTACTGTAATCTAACTGATAGACTTGCCTCTATTGGGAAGTAATGGGCTTTGCTGTCGAAATTGGTAAGGCATTGGTTTATGAGTTTATTTAAAAGAAAAGAGACTTAGGGCGAATTACACCAATGAAACTGAACACGATCAGCGCATCTGAAACGCGTTCTAGACTTGTCTATATTCCTCAGAAAATAATGACAGTCAGCTGTTACTGTCATTATTTTCCTTAAACGGAGTTTATGTGCTAATCGCGTACAGTTATATGGTGTTATTCGTCCTTAGGTTGACTTTGAAAGTTTGAGCCAAGGTTTCATATACAAGAATGAAATATTTTTTTCTAAATTGTCTTTTACAGTATTTAAACCTTCTTACTCACAATAACTGCTTAAAACGGTAGTTAGGTTCAATGCTCGCTCGTATAGTCATAATCAAATCTAAGTCAAGCCATAAAAACCTAGGCGAAGTCATTAATAAGCGGCGGAGCTGGTCACGCATGTCGCGGACTCCGGCGCGTATCTACCAACGAACACATTTTCTTCATTAACTTGTCCGCCTCCCGAGTTTTTTCTACACCGCAGTAAAGCTCTTTTCATATTAGAATATTCGCGTGTATGCGGGCGTAAATCACTGGATTGTCACTGCGGTGGACTTATAATTTTATTGTCGGACGACGGCGACACGACAGCGCGCCCGTCACGCGACGACGCCCGAACGCCTTCGCTCACACGACAACACACGGATCCCGTTTTATTGTCCACGCTCTAATTATGGAGTTATTTAGAATTAGATCTCACCTGAGATTAGCGTCTAGACTTACACCTGACCAATCGGGCTCACTCTTTCGTGAGAGATTAATTATAATTGGACGCAATGTAAATTGGATGATTAAAATATTTTGATAGCTCGACCACTCACCGGTCGCTTTACACAAAAATGTTGCCGATTCGAAACGTTAGTTCGTGCTTATGGAGATATCGCGTGAATGAATTAACAAGGTCCATTACAGATGGGCAGTTATAAGGAATCATAACTTATTGGTAAGTTCTTGAACTCGACACTTTAATAGTTGTCGTTTAAATTCCAGCCAGTAATTATGTACATTTTAATATGAATCTTATATGATTGCTTTCCTTTAGATGTGTGCTTAGTTCCGCAGCATAGAAACTTGAGATGACTTTGTTCTGTTCCGAGTATTTGCTTAAGTTGTGTGAATAAAATAGGCAAAGGTTTTCAACCCAGAAACTTAACAAGGAAAATGACAATATTAATTTCCTCCGACAAGTTAAACCGACAACCCACTTCGACAACCACGTAGCCGTCCACTGAAAGTAGGTTGTCCATTGAGCCCCGCCTACCTCCACGCTGCCATTATGCGACAGGATGTCGACCAGACCCATAATAGGTGTCATTATTGTCGTTCAGAAATTGCTTCACTATCGGAGGAGTTATCAGGCGCTTTATAGGTCCAGATTACATGGTATGTACTTTTTTACAGGCCGCATATAAGTGGGTTTTGTAGGCCGCGCACCACCCATCGCTTATTGTTCATTACTGGTTTTAATTGGGTGTGGCTTAGCTGTACAGTATGAGTTTGTAATGATGTTTAAAATAATTTTTACATTTTATTATGCGGCTATTTTGAAGGCTTGGTTATCGGTGTTTTCTTTTGTTCAAGGAAGTATATAAATGTAAAGAGTTATGTAATTATTCTATACTAGCTTTAGCAGCGGCTTCGCCCGCGTGGATGACAGAAATTATTCCATGGGAACCCACCAGCGGGATAAAATAATTGTATGCTACTGCTTTGGAATGGGCAACTAGCTTCATCTCTCTGACTGACCGACCCCTTGACAATTCAAAAGTGCCTGTAATTGGTTTATTTTAAACTAGCTTCTGCCCGCGACTTCGTCCGCGGAAAATTGCGATATACTGTAACTGTTTTGGCAGCGCATGCAAATAATTCTGTTTTCGGAGGTATTTTTTTCCGACTTGCTAGACGAAAATTGCGATAGCTCGGCTAATATGCATGATATAAATATAATTTAGCTTTCTATCAGTGAAAAAATTTTTGAAATTGTATCATTAGTTCCGGAGATTACCCTCTACATACAAACTTACAAATTTTACCTCTTTATAATATTAGTATAGATAAATACTTTGAGTTTGAGTTAATCCAGATTATAAAGAGTTTGAGTTAATAATATGTCTGCGCCAAATTTTATCCAGATCCGTTCAACCATTTAGGCTTGTTTGAGTTACAAATATTGAAATGTCTTCATAAATACTCACATTTATAATCTTAGTAGGATTTCCGAGTCCTACTCAAAAACAATGCCGTAACTAAGGTGACGAAAGCAAACCGATAGCTTCGTAAAAGACCACCAGAGAGGGCGAACATTTTTTTCTTCGTATTCTGTATTCTGTATCCACATCATCTCCAACAAAAGATCCCCAATTACATACACGTTAACAAGTAGAGGAACAAAGACGTATGCGAAAATTATTGAATTAAACCCAACGTTCAATTTAAATTTAATATCGCCTCAACCTCAACCTGTTATCTTCCAGTAATTTCACTGACAAATAACAGTCATAAGCCGCTATTCACGTTAATATATGCACCGTTTGTGGCACTCGTATCCTAGCCATGATAATGAGTGTGGCTATGAATAAGTGGCCACTAATACTGGCGGATATCCTCGCGAGCCATTCCTGGCATTCCACCTGAAGTGTCATGCGAGCTCGTTGTTTTTGCGGTCTGCTGTCTGAAGTTAGAGTTTTGTTGGAAGAAGTAAGTTCACGTTTGCACGGTTGTGTTTGCTTGTGCATTTAGTTTTAATAAATAAAATAAAAGTAGCCACCGATGGTGAAAAAAAGTTTTGCGAAGTCGCGTTTAAAGAATTGATTAATCTCGATTGAAAAACGAACTTCTGTTGGAGACACGACTATCCGTGTGATTTTTGTTATTTTAACTAATAGTATAAATACAAAAGTAAGTTTGTTACCTTCTCATTGTACCGATCATCCTGAAATTTTAGATATACCTACATATGTTGTCTAGTGTACAAAAACGGCCATAGGGCATCTTTCATCCCGAAAAAGGTAATGATGATTCTAATGATGGCGCCCTGTCTTTCGAATCATGATTGAATAATATTATAACAAGTAGAGTACAATCCGAATTGATTGTCACATTCTAAATGAACGCGAGCGATTTCGCGGGCAAAAGCTAGTTTGAATATAATTATATCTTCGCGATACGTTTATTAATAAAAACTCCCATGCACACATTACGTAAGTCTGTACTTACTAACTCTACCTATTTTGTGTAAGGGAAGCAGACTACGCAATGTAATTGGAAAGTAGAGAAAAATCAGGCGTTGTATAATTATCTTCCATAAAACAATTGGGTGAAAATGAATGAACGTTTGTTGATCGTGAGTTCGAACCCATTTAGGCACTTTACTTTGTATTTAATTTTATCACCACTGCTCTCAAAACGGTGAAGGAAAACATCATGTGGAAACTGGCCTGTCCGAAAACCAAAACTTCGAGAACATGTGTCCTCCACCGGCCCGCATCAGGCCCGCGTGGTGGATTCCCAGTTCAGAAAGAGGAAGCCTGTGTCCCAGCAATGGGAACTATAAAGGCTGATTATGCTTTGCTATGTACAGACGCCAGCACATCAAGCTATCCCTAACTGTCAAACTTTCTCAATTAAAAATGAACCTTATGTCTTTGCAATAAAGTTGAAATACTATCAAAGAAATTTGACAGATTGTGGTAACTTGATGTACTGGCCTCTGTACATTATCAATAATTAGCCAAAGCGCTTTTAGCGCAAAATAAAAATTCTCAAGGCAATATCCCAAAGACAACAATTTTAATGTAGTTAAGGGGTTTCCTTCTTGAACAGACATTGGGCTCACGCGCGTCGTGACTCAACGTCAGTTCATTTTCATAATTTCCATAGCAAAAATGTAGGTCGTTGACCCCGCCGGGTGACATTTTTGTAACCGTGTTTATGGTTTAAAAAAATATTAGAATTATCATGGACCGGTAGATTTTTTGGTGAAAAATGGACTAATTAGTGCTGACCATGGTTGGTAGATAAAGCGTTAAGATTAACGTAATGTGTATTGAGTTAAATGTTAACTTTACATGGCTAAGCACAATATATTTCACTAATTAATTCCTATAGATATTTAATAATTAGGCAAAACGTACCTTTTTCTTAATGTTACATAATTATATAGGTATCACACAGGTACTTACTTTCAACCTAAGCATGAACATTAAAAAAAAAAACTGAAATTTAAGGTAGGCACTAGGTTATATCATCTTTGGTAGTTTTTAATAATGAATACCTAAGTCTGTATAAAAGAATACTGTGACTGATTAATCTATGGACACATAGCTGAAACTACTGAACAGATTTGGCTAAAATTTGGCATATAGATAATTATTATGACGTAGGAATCTGCTCAGACCGGATTTTGAAAATTTCAACCCCTGAAGGGGTGTAACGGGGGTTCAAAATGTATATGGAGAAATCACCTTATGACTTCCACGCGAATAGAGCCACGGACAGAAACTAGTTAAATGTCCAACACACGATGAAAGTAACAAAATTATACGAAATAATCTACATTATTGTACAGAATATGTTCTTTTTCTGACCAACTATCAAATTTTCTCCAAAACTTAAGTAACATAATGTTAAACAATCCAAGTGATAATTATTTAGTTATTGCTGATTTTAATCTGAGTGGTATTTCGTGGCAATTAAATAATAACATATTTTTACCTGTAAGCATTTGTAGTAGTGATGAGTACATGCTTACGGATGAACTGCGTGTTTTGGGTTTAAATCAATGGAATGGTATATTAAACGAATACGGTAAAATCCTAGATTTAGTTTTATGTAATGACATTGTTTCAGTAAGTGAATGTTTAGTGCCTTTATCACCTGTCGATAAATATCATCCAGCTCTTAGCGTCGAAGTGAGCTTTGCCGAATACAACTACTTAACTCCCGCCCCTTTTACTAGGTATCTTTACGGTAAGGCTGACTTTACGTCCATGAACAGAGAAATAGCCGCTATTGATTGGATTAACGTATTTTTGGACATGTCGATTGGTGATGCCGTAAACTACTTTTATGCTACTATATCGGACATTCAAAATAGATTTGTTCCTACTATGACAGTTTTTCACAGCTCATACCCTATTTGGTACAGCCCGGCACTTAAGCGCTTGATTAAAGAGAAGGCTAAATACCTCAGTAAATTTAAAAGGTATGGCAGGCTTTCGGATCAGGCAACCTTTAGGCATCTACGTGAGCGGGTTAATAAACTTGAAGCGGATTGTTACAATAGCTACTTAGCAATTACAGAAGCCTCCATTGAAAATAATCCTAAGCGCTTTTGGAGCTTTGTGAAACAGCGTTCTAAGTCCAGTGCAATGCCCAGTTTTCTAAAGTATGGTGATGTGACAGTTTCCTCTCCTGAATCTATTTGTAATGCATTTTCTTCTCACTTCTATTCTACTTTTCTTGATCCAATCAATGACGTGCCTAATACTTTGTATTCTCCCCAAACTGCTACAAGTTCCAATATATCATCGGATATTCACTCAATCGAGATTGACCTAAATGTAATAGCTAAGTTGTTAAGTAAACTTGATCCATCTAAATCTGCTGGTCCAGACCACTTATCACCTAAATTGCTGATTGGATGTGCTAAAAGCATTGCCTTACCAGTGTCCCTATTGTTTAAGAAATCGCTATCTTCATGTTGTGTTCCCCAAATCTGGAAGTCTGCCTTCGTAACGCCGGTGCATAAGAAGGGGCACAAAAATGAAATAGTCAATTACAGACCCATCTCCAAACTGTGCATTCTGGCTAAAGTTTTTGAGAGGATCATCTACGATCAAGTCTACGCAGCGCTTAATCAGTCTTTTAGCCCTTCTCAGCACGGTTTTCTTAGGGGTCGTTCAACTGTATCTAACCTGGCTTTACTCAATGACTTTTTAACAGCCCAAATGGACGTTGGAGCACAAGTCGATGTCGTTTACACAGATTATAGTAAAGCCTTTGACAGAATCGACCACAATATTCTCGAAGCAAAGCTTTTTAACAATGGTATCAGAGGTGATCTGCTTCGCTGGTTTGCTTCTTACCTTGAAAACAGATCTCAGGCCGTGGTCATCAGCAACTACATGTCGAGCTGGGTTTCAGTTCCTAGTGGTGTTCCCCAAGGCTCCTTGATGGGTCCACTGCTTTTTATTATCTATGTAAGCGACATCGACTCGTGTTTCCATAATTCTAATTTACTTTGCTTTGCTGATGACATGAAGATATTCTCTGCAATATCATCAGAAGACGACATGGTTGCTCTGCAGTCCGACCTGGCGCGATTGGATGATTATTGTTCAATTAATAAACTGGATTTGAACCCTAATAAATGTTCAGTTATATCATTTAGCAGGAAACGCATACCTCTCCCAACAACCTACGAACTTAAAGGGCAATTATTACAGAGGTGCGACGGTGTACGTGATTTAGGTGTCTTTCATGACTCCAAACTGTTGTTTAACGTGCACATTGAGCAAGTAGTGGCTAAAGCTTCAAAGTCGCTGGGTTTTGTTATGAGACTCGCGGGGTGCTTCAAGAAGGCCAAAACTCTAAAGATCCTCTATTGCTCCTTCGTTAGAAGTCATCTTGAATATGCGTCACAAATTTGGAACCCGTGTTACCATAAATATATCGATCGGATCGAGAATATTCAAAAAAGATTTATTCGTTTCCTATGTTTTCGGCTACGTATACCATACCATTCTGATAATTATATAAACCTTTGTAGGAAATTTCATTTACAGCCACTCATTAATCGTCGTCGACTAGCAGATTGCGTGTTTCTTATGAAAATTTTATCTAACGAGATCGATTGTCCTGATCTCCTGAATAAACTTTATTTCAATGTACCCCAACGGTCAGTTAGATTTAATCCACCTATGTCCATTCCCTTTTCTCATTCAAATTATAGGCAAAACTCATATATGGTGAGAGCGAGCAAGGACTTTAATACTATTTGTAAAGAGTTTTCATTCGACCCATTTATTACCAAATCCTACTCTGTACGCAGTCAGTTGAATGCGAGCTTTTTCGAAGGGCCATAATCTTTTATTTACCGTACTTAGTTAAACTTGTTTTTATTTGTCACGTGCTTGTTAGATCCTAAGTTCTCTACTACTTATCCTATTTTTATCCGTGGGAACCTGTTATTGGCTCTGTGTTGCATGTTACCACTGTTATCCATTTGTTATAGCTGTTGGTTCTCCTACAATAAATAAATAAATAAATAAATAAATATTATGACTATACTTAATATTTTGTAGATAAGATTCGTTTATCGCTAAATAAATCTCACAGTACGATGACTATGTTTTATTAGAATAGCCACTTAACGCCAATCGTGGACTGTGAATTGTGATTATATAAACTTTCCTAGATCTACTGTTGTTACTAGAAGCGGCAAGCGACAGACGTTTTATGAAACTTTTTGGTTAACATAAGAGGTACTGTGTCTATCCTCCAGAACTCCGTTATATCATCGCTACATAGTATAAAGTATGTATGTATGCTAAAATCTTTAAAACTACACAACGGATTTCGATGCAGTTTTTTTTAATAGATAGAGTGATTCAAGAGGAAGGTTTATGTGTATAATTTGTCGACATATTATGCGGGCGAAGCCGCGGACGGAAGCTAGTAATATTATAAGAATTTAAGTACGATAAACAACCTTTCTTAAATAACAGGGAAACCCAAGTACCTACTTACTGAAACTCAATATAACTTCTGGTAATACTAAAGCAAAGAAGGTACCTACTTGAATGCATCTACAAGTTCGTACCAATATTTTTTACTAATTTACTTCATGAAATATGTTAATGTATTTAATTTTATTTATGAAAATAGGTTTGTTAAACATTAAAGAAAATTCCTTATGGTAGTTTGGAAATACAATCTCAACAAAAAACTCACGCATTCAAACTTTTTCATATCAACCACGCACAACACTACATCATAACCAATTTCATGTCATTTCCAGTCATCATAATTAATGTGTTCCGCCATTAGTTCATTTTAGGGGTAGATGATGTATCCAGATTGAGGGGTCAAGTGTCCCCCGGGGGGTGAGATATCCATAAAAGGGGGGTAATTTTGACCGCGCAGTCAGATCGAATATTGCGATAATGACCGCTAAGGGGAGCAAGACAGGGTTTTATATGAAATTCTTAAGTCCTTAATTGACTTAAAGATAGTTATCACGCTATGGACATTAAGTAATATTGACTTTAAATTATTTTGTTTGTGGTGCTTTGGTTGTTGTTATTTGACTGTTGATTGTTATAATGGGAGTTTTAGATTTATTTATTTTAGACCGTCATTTTTATTGGTTTGGTATCAGAATAGCAGATTCTGAATATTTCCGATTTCGAATAGTTTGAATCAAAATATATTATTTACTAAAATTATATGGAACGCCTAGCTTCTGTGCAACAAATAGATTTGTTAAAATACTGTACTCGTTATTACGACATTATCTTCGTGTCGAAAAATCAACCTTAACTCTTCACATTTATGTACTATCATTTTTTCAGTTACACCTCTGTCTAACCCTTTTGGTCGTGATTTTATCGTGGCGTGTTTGTATTTATTGTTATTAAATAAAATAGATCAAAGTGATATAAAATGTATATTAAGTCAGGAAGTTAGGTCACTGCACACAAGCACAACGAATTGGTGTTCTGTCGGACAAAAATAATGAAAAATACGTGGATACTTTTGTATGCGAATAATAAAGGATGAGAGGCATACATGTAAACCATACAATATACGTTCGTCAACTTATTGAAGAATACCTATACGTAGTTTTAAGTTTATGTTATGCTGTAATGATAAGAAATGTAACGTACAGACGCCAGCACATCAAGCTATACCTAACTGTCAAATTTTTTTAATTGAAAATGAGCCTTATGCTCTTGTTATAAAGTTGAAAATCTATCAAGGAAATTTGACAGATTCGGGTAACTTAATGTGCTGGCCTCTGTGTGTAACACCCCATTTTGAACCGCAATCCTGGAAATAACAGAGTAAATAAGAGTATTTTATACTCCGTTCTTGACATGTTTGTAAGAATGATTTGATTTTATAATGCTATTGGTTCAAACCGTGTATAAACCCTTTTTTTAAACAAAAAAGTGTATAAAACGTTTAAAAAATCAAAAGTGTATAAAAACTTTTTTTTTAACAAAAAAACCAAATGTAGTTGTTAAATAAGGTTTACAATGTTCGTACATTTATCTAAGTTGGCAGTATTTCTATACCTAGCTACGATACTCATAGATACAATGCTGTTATTTTCAGTCTGTCACATATTATATAAAGGTGCAATGTTCGGTTAAAATAAAACAGCTTGATTTGTAAAAATATCTGCATTTCATTAATAACTTCAGTAGTAATAAAACCTTTGACATACTACACATTTTTTAAATTTTATTTTAGGTAAACATACAATTACAAAACGGCAGTAAATTTAACAAAATTAATATTCACCGTCAGCGCAATTTAATTTTCCGGAATAAGCAACACGACTCAAAGGCCGACCATCGCAGGTTTTCCGAGAAACCCGACTAACATGTACTTATCACTTTCATGTCGAAAACTTACATAACACTTCACATCAGTAGATTTCCTTCTGAGAAATGCACTAAGAAACTTATGTTCGTTACTACAACATACCCTATGATATGAGCCCGAATTTCGCACCCCTTACTAGAAACTATCACGTAACACGAGTATTGGCTACAAGAGGGTAGTTTTTATAACGTCCACCAGATGGCGCATGTCATTTACTGCAGCCCTACACTAACCAACTTATTTTGAACTCCCACATTACGAACCAAGCGCTTCTTAAATGGTGGGTTTATACGTGTTTTGGGAGGGAGGGTAGGTCCATATAAACTGGTGATCTACTAGGAGGTTAGGAGTCAAAAGGATCGGTTATGGTATAACATCAATTTCTGCAGTTATTGATAGAGGGACATAACAATATCATAATTCAAGTTTTCCGGAGAGATATGATTTATATAATCAATGTAAGGTTGGTCATGTTTTGATGACACGAAGCAATAAAAATAAGTGGAATGAATGGGGAAAAATGAAAACGTTATTATTTCCATTAAGGTTTTACAAAGTTTTCTTTTGCATCTGAATAGAGGGCAAAATATTCATCTAATAAGATAATCTAAGGTCTAATTAATAATGATAATGAAAATTGACAATCTCACGGACTCATCCTTCTTTTCGCTCTTCTTATTTTGTAGATAAATAATAAAAGTGTTATTATCTATTAAATTACAGACAAACGGAAAAATATTTGTCTTTAATTGAGTCAAGATTTTGGAAAATTAAAACGTTAACATTAAAGATTATCCTGGCGCAATCTCACGGACTCCACTTTGTTTTTCTTTTTTTGAGAAATAATAAAAGTGGTAGTAATAAAACTGCACAACGGATGTTGATGCAGTTTTTTTTAATAGATAGAGTGATTCAAGAGGAAGGTTTATATGTATAATAAGATTCAATTTCCGCCACACACGCGGGCGAAGCCGCGGGCAGAAGCTAGCTAGTTACGGATAAACAGAAAAACGTTTACCTTTATTTGAGTCAAGATTTTGGAAAATTAAAACGTTAACATTAAAGAGTATCCTGGCGAGTTCTATAAAGTAAACTTATAAAGTCTAACTTGAAACAATACGTTTCAACTTAGACTTTATAAGATCTTACCAGAAACAACAAGTCAATTGGAAACGTCTAGGAGTTCTAAGGATTCTTTAGCAAACATTTTAGCTACCCAAGTGCTTATATCATAGGTCATATTATAATGACGAGTGACGCAATATGTAAATATGTAGTTGTAGCTATTGGACATTTAAATTATGCGAAAATCAACTGTTGAAATTTTAGTAAAGACTGCGGTTACTGAAGCATTAAGGTTTATTGAGTGCGAGTTGTGTCAAGCTTTTCTTTATTAAAATAACTATTATATAAGGTGTTAAAAAATTAACTCTTAAAATTTCGTGTGAGCATTGTACTCATCGTTACGAACAACTTTTACTATGGGATGAACCCTGAAATCGAGAAAAAAAATTGAGCTGTTCCATACATTTTATTGAGTTACGTGTGCATTTGCAGTTTGGGGCTGACTGTAACGGATGCGTTGGACTAATCTTTAAAGGCAACTCGATAAAACAAGTGAACGTATAATTACAAGAAACATTATTAGTATCGGTTTAAAGTATTTTCTATTTATCTCAGTTCACTTAACATTTATGTAATATACAAAAAAATTATGCAGCTGTGAGGTTATATAATGACTCCGTGTTGATAAATAGAAAACGGAGGTGTTTGTCTTGTCGTCAATGCAGGCAGGATATTTAAATTACTGTATCGAAAAAAGTACCTAGTTTCGTTAAGTAGATCATGAATGAATAATAAACAAATTTCCCTCCAAATTTTTACAACCAACAGAGTCCTTTGTTTAACAAAAATATACTTTTACTGCGTGGGTTTAAACTCGCAATAACAATGAAAACTCGCCCAAAGAAATGGGGGTCACCAACAACAAATAATAAACAACATCTCTTATATCACAGAGAGAGATTTTTTTCAACTTCTCCAATTTAGCCGTTTCGAGATTACATAAACAATTGCGGGCTGTGCTGTAATGGTGGCTTAACGGCTGGACGAGGCGGGGGTTAATTAAACAATAAATAGCTGTATAACCGCCCGCCCCCCGACCTAACGATTATAATATTCAAAAGTCGCAGCTTTGAATTCGCATCACTCTCCGGTAATGTGTCAACGCAAGCCGAGGGTACCTATTCTCTAAGTCGACTTTGTAAGATTTCGAACGGTCGGTTGTGACGTGTCCCTGTGACACAATATTTAAATGATTGTGATGGATAGAGTAATTACTTAAGGCCTTGCAGAAGCTGTTAGATTCCATTCCAAAAAGGGCTACAATTAATTCTTAGTAATTATAAGCTCATCTCACGTCTGAGGCCTTTCTACAAGTTGTTTTCAAGAGTCATCACGAACAGTCTCACGTGCAGGTTTGACGAATTCCAGTTTCCTAACCAAGCCACATACCGAAAAGACTTTAGAACCGTAGACCTCATACATCCGCTGCGGCAGGCTGCCCAGCTGTGACCGTCTTTTGGCTGAAAAGATGATGGCGATGAAATATTTTATCGGTACTACATAGCAATAACTCTACTAGGAAAACGATCAATTAGTTAACCATGTGGGTGTACCCGTTTTCCTATCCTATTATGAGTGCACCTCTGCCTAACCTTTCGGGGAAACTGCGTGTTGTTGTGTTTTGTAGTACACCATACCAAATGTGTTGGATAGTGCCGTACTACGCAAGTCCGTTCAGTAACACACGACATTGTATCATTCACAGAATTTCGACTGACTCCGGAATAGGCGCCCGCCAGTCATTACGAGTCGCTCGTTAACGTTCTCTAATTGCATCGGGTTAATATAGACTTTGTTAAATAAAATCTCTCATCCACCCCACCACCTCTACCCCTGTTCGGCGCCTTTTTTCGTTATTTAGCGCGCTGCAGATGCCCTTAATGACGCGTTTTGAAACTTACGATGACACTTGGCGTCGCTCCGGCCCAGGTCCGCCTCGGATGTTAATTGCACAAGGAATTAAAGAATTTCCGTTCTTCCTGTGAATTAATGGGTCGGCCTATGTGTAGGGGAAGGTAAATGTTGTGGTTTTATTTACGAATGGGAGGTGTTCTGTGGTTTGTGTTATGTCATTAGGATTGTGTGACTGTGGTTGGTTGGATTCACGTGACTCGAACGCAGACTGAAATGCTTGAATATGTTTGATGTTGTGTATATTTTTTGATTATATTGTTGTGTTTTCCGTCAAAGTTTCAGATTTTTTTTTGTAATTTTTTTAAATGTTATTTCATATGTTGCGTGATTACTTTATGTACAATTTTTTGTGAAAGATCATAAAATAATTTCTGATTATACTAATAAGAAATAATGTCTATAAGAATTTACTGTTTATAATATGCTGCTGCATTTACAATTAATTTAATAAAACCGTTGACATCTTACGTGTAGGTACGACCTTAAATTAAAGCCTAATAATCGTAATCGCAAAATTCCTTCTAATTAAATTTTCCTTCGAGATCTTCCCCCAGTTTTTAACTTAACTGTCCAAGTTAGACCGTAAACACTGTGAATATATTTCGTAATATTTAATAAAGTTTACTTTATAATTACCGATGAGTTGAAGATTCGTTGGGAGTCGTGGTATGAGTGTAGTTCAGAAGTGCGCGCCACGTGGTGGGAACATTACGCTCAGCAATTCGCGCACGATTAAAATTATCCTACTCAGTTATCGAGGGAGTGACGATGTAGACTTGAGTATAAGTAGAAATGACGAATGGTTTCTCACATTGTTGTGTGTTTGCACTGGTTTCGTGGTGTTGGGATGATTTATTTCGGTGGACGTCATGTGAATGGGACGACGTTTGCTTATAGCGTTACAGTATTCCTACGTGCATCAGTCGTAAAGCCACCCTCTAGCTCTAACTATTTTGCGTAGGCTTGATGTCGAACTAGATACAGCTACATATATCTGTCTATCCAACATAGCGAATGCTTACTGTAGACATGCAAACATAACCCAAATAATTTACTAAGCAACACATTAATCCAGAAATAAAAAAAGGTTTCATATAAAACCTCAATTCGGTAATTCCCACAAAATAAAAACAATATTCTAGCTCGAAAGTTAAAAAAAATACCAATACCAAAGTTTCCAATTCGAAATTCGAATTCAGTCTATCACTCAATAAGTCTATAGTCAAGACGTTCAACAAGACGGGCGTCAGTAAGGAGCGGATGACGACGTGATTGGCGCTACTTAATTAATCCAAGGGCTCCCTAATTAATAACAATAATTCGCAGAGTTGTCGCAGATGACGTCACCAACCAACAATCAACACTCGACAGTCTTCATTCGAATAAAGTTTAATTGTTTTGGATAATTGGAACAATGGAAGTCTGCGAAACTGGAACAACCCGGCTTGGATGAAATAATATTATTTGTCGTGACAAAATGTTATGTCAGGCTCCGTTTATTGTTTTAATTTTGGCTATGGATCTGGTTGAGCCTTTCTTTTGTTTGTTTTAGTTGCCATGGTAGTTGAGTTTTGAATGACTTTTGAAGTTTAAGACAGGATCGCGCTTACTTCTGGATCGCTAAGAAGTAGAAAGTGTCATCGACACGGTTTTCCGTTGGTTTCCTACGATTTTGGTTACCGCATTTCATCCTTCAGGTGGATCACTCAGCGTGCTTTGACGCGGTTTATAAAAGTATTCATGTTATTTCCACAAGCTGCCGCCTTTTGTTTCCGTTTCTTTTCTCTACCTATCTTCTTAGGGTGTAGAAGACGTAGAAGAAGAGTCCGACCAGCAAAGAGTTTGGTTTCTTCACTTATCTTTTGTTTTGATAATATTGATTGGATTATTAGGGTTTCTTATCCATGAAATGGCACAAATGCAAATGGGAATGGGCCAAAATCCACCACGCACGCCGGTCCAATGCGGGTTGGCAGATTTCACCTGTCTTCGATTTTTTTATTCTAAGACATGCCAGTTTTCTTTCATCGGTTTGAGAGTAGTGGTGATGAAATTAAATACACAAAGTAAAACGCCTGCTTGGGTTCGAACTTACAAACTACAACTCGTAAGTCAAGGCCGACACCACTGGGTCACCACTACTCTTAATAAAGAATAGGATACGTTTAATCAGTACCTATGTTCCCATGGAGTAATTTTCGACATCCACGCGGGCGAAGTCGCGGCCAAAAGTGAGTACCTATCTTTTCTATACTAATATTATAAAGAGGAAAACTTTGTTTGTTTGTTTGTTTGTTTGGTTGTAATGAATAGGCTCAAAAACTACTGGACCGATTTTAAAAATTCTTTCACCGTTGGAAAGCTTAGTTTTCTAGGAGTAACATAGGCTACTTTTTATCCCGGGAAAAATAACGGGTCCCACGGGAAAGACCACGGGAGCGAAGCCGCGGGCAAAGTGCTAGTTATGTATACAGTCACGAGCACCAATATGTATACACCTAGCAATTTTCGGAAGAGGCTTTCTAGTAAAATAACTATTTCAGCGACGAATTGCAACATGTACCCTAAACCTATGAATTCGAATATGCAATGTGTCTGAAAACATTCAATTTCATTTAATAACTAAGCAGAAAACCGCTCATGAAATTAGTAAACCGCATACATAGTTTTGCTTGTGACCGTACATGCATCACATGACATACTGAGGCGTTTGTCTTTGGACTGTACAATGTACCAACGTATCTGATATTAATCGGTTTATCAAGCGTAATAATGAGCTATTATTAGCTGTTATATCTTCAAAGTTATAAGTTTCTACCTATCTATCTCCTCGTTTGTATTTTAGATCATGAGGAAAATACGGTTTTGATGATGAATTAGATACCTAATTATGCCTACGAAAGCTATTTTTAGGTCCAAAATGAAGATCATGTTAGTGATAAAACTTTATGTTGGGTACGTGTTGGAGACAGGTAGATATAAATCATTACTTAACTATGGAGTAATAACTAGTTTTCTTGTGAAATACCTACGCAAGTGATAAAAAAAAATATGGATAAAAATATTCGTTATAAAAGCATGTATTGGTTACTAGAAGGAAATCTTGTCTATCATCTATACAAATAAAAAATAAAATTTAAGTCTGTTTGTAATGACAAAATAACAGCTTTTTACTAAATTCAAAGGAGAGTATTAAAGGGTACTTAAAAAAAAATCTATTACAAAAACAAGTTGTCTGTATGTCTATCTGTTTGTTCCGGCTAATCTCCAAAACGGCTAAGCCGATTTTGACAGGATTTTGACTGACCATAAAATGGTCATGGTGTTACAAGGAGCACTTAGGCTACTTATTAATTTCGAAAAGAATTAGGGCCCACGCGGGCGAAGCCGTAGCAGCAGTTATTTCGTAATAAAATGATTTACTTATACGGCCGTTTATCTGCGAGTAACAAAATCTATCGCAAATATACTTGATTTTTTGTGATATTTGTCTGTTTGATAGGACAGACTGACAGACAAACGGACAACGAAGAAATCTTATAAAAGTTCCGCTTTTTCCTTTTGAGGCACGCTAAAATAAAAGAAAAAGTTTATTTTGCAAAAATAAAACGGACATTGCCTAACATTACGCTACGTAAATATACGGTAATACTGTTGCCAAAAGCCCAGTGTCATAAAGAAAATAAATCGATAAAAAAAAAGTCTACTGTTTATATCAGGTCATAGAGTGTTGTGTCTGAAGTTATGTCATGTGCGTTCCGTGGACTTTTTAGTACCACTGCTTGAAAATACTTATGTACCTACGTGTACATGCAAATTACGTACCTGTGTTGTATTTCTCCTCGTACATAATCAAGCCGGATATTTAGACGTGTCATGAATATATAAATCTGTCAGATTATTACACGAACAGTTAAACAACGTCAATATTAAACGATATTCGATTTATAGCTGTAAAATAATCGATTTATTCCACTTTGTGAATACACCTTAATAATAATAATAACACAGAACATAGTTACGTTACGACTTATTTAGGTTTCCATTCAAACATGAAAACGAAATGAGGTGACAAGAGAAGTTAAGAAGCCCTACAGACGAACATCTTCCGAGCGTTACGTCTCAATTATGGTAACAAAGGTATGACTTGTCTCAAGTAAATTGCGTGATACCTGTCAAGTGACCGAGGGCGTAGATCAAACGGCTCTTTGTTTTATCTCCTTGTGACAGGGCGCCACCTAGCGGGCTTCGCGGTTCTTTGTGCCACTTAGAAATGTGTTGGTGACACTTTGTTGGTTATTTCTCTGCTTATTTCCATCGTATTGTGAACAAAAACGTTCAGTTTCTTTGTGTTGTTTTAGACATGTTTTGTTAGCTGTAGATGTTTGATTTTGTTGACAATGGAAAATAAATTATCAAAGAGCTTCTAAGGTTTTGAATAAAATTATGTGTTCTGAATGTTTTGATACTTTATGATTTTTTTATACCATTCGGCAAATTAGAAAAAAGAAAACGATTGCTTCAAACTGAGGTACTTACCTACAATACCTACTATCCTACCCTGTAAATATTTTTTTCGCTACATCGATTCTTCAAACTGAGGAGCTTGTTGCTAAGTAATAACAGCCGCACGGGTCAATCCATCAGGTTAAGCTATGCTAGCCGGGGTTGGTCTTTAGATGGGTGGCCATCTTTACACTCTCGGATCCTTCGTGTCTCGGACGGACGTTAATTCGTTGGTCCCGGCTATCATTTGTGGATATTTGACGGTTCGTCAGAAGCCCGAATTGCCCGAAAGTCCGACAACCAGTCCTGTCAAAGGGAATTGTATTACCCAGTTACTGGATTGTGGAGGTCAGATAGGCATTCACTCCGTATAAAATACTGGTATTCTGCTGCAACTGCCCAACAAAGTTGGGAAAAGGCTCTACAGATTGATTGATTGAGTCATTTGATTCTTCAACCACTGTCCATCACGCTGATTGACATTTACCACTAATTTACTAAATATATTTAAAGTTTTTAAACTATTTAAAAACTTCAAATATATGTCTGAACACGTTCCTCGAATACAATCACCAAATTACTATACCAAATGTAAAACTAACTCACTCATAACGTCTCATCACTCAAACCAATAATAGTAACGCTGTCGAAATGTGTTTAAATCCAGCAAAACATTATGAAGTGGGCAAGTCCTAACAGATCATGAGCCAATGTCGTAAAGCCGAGAGTTTACGAGACTTTACGATCAACATGACGGCCGCGACGAAAACGCACGAACGATGACGGATCGTGTGTCTCCGGCTTTATGGTGCAAAAAAAAGTGTTTTGAGATCTGTCCTTATTGAGTTTCGGGTGAAGTGGACCACCTATGTTGTGTTGATATCAGGAGAACTATTATGTAATAATTTCACTGTGAAACGTAGGTGAAGTGAGTTTAAAGTTACCTGTCAATAGTGTCAGTCTCTAGCATTAAATGTAATGACAGCTCACTTCATTTTCACGGCGAGATTTTTACAGGATCGACCGACAGAAACAATATGAGTTTTGTTACGTCATCATAAGAGACTTGACTTTTAAAATTGATTATTTATCTTTAAATTAAGGGGTTAACCGAAGACGCAGATATTGTTTTGTTTTAAAGAACTGTCATTTCTATTTTTCTAGTCTTTGGTAGACTAAAGTGTTTTTGACCTGAAATTGTGTCGCACGAAGTGTACCAATCATACGTCTAAACCCTAATTATCAAATTGGTAGGAAAACACGTTTTGCTTTGCATAATATTGTCGTAAAAATTTCTATTTTGAGAAATTAATATCGAAGAGTTCATATTATTTCGAATATTTATACAATCTTAGCCATAAAAACCAAGTTCGGCACACCGATTGATAATAGTACAGCCACAAAAACATCCATCAGTTCCTAGAAAAAAGACCTGATTTTTTCTGAATACAACACTAATAATATTAATCAGGCCATAACGACTGAACGGATAAAGCTACTTTTTAGACCGGAAAATTGTACGGTTCTCGTACACGCAGGCGAAGCCGCTGGCAAAAGCTAGTCATACATATATAATTAATCCGAAACGACATCTGACTTTAGTAAAGCCCATGATAATGATGATGGCCTCAGAAAAAATAAATCATAAAAACGAATAAAAAACCATAACAAAAAAGACCTTCCTATAAAACAATAAAAATGACAAATTATCGTTACAAAAAAGGAACGTTAACACCTCCTATGCAGTAGTAATGGGGTCATTACAGATAATGGTTAAAGGCCATTTATTTCATATCTGTATTTGTTCATTCGCGCCCTTGCGGGACATGTGTAACTCAATAATTTCATTGTGCCCGGATTTGGTCTACAATTGCGTGAAATATACCACTGGGTGCACCCCTAGCCGGGACGAGACATATGCTCCAGAACCCCACAGATGAACTAACTGATCTGCGTTCGGTTACGCTTCTCAAAACAATTGATTATTTGATACGGTCAAAAATAAAATATGAAATGACATGGATAAAAGACCGCTCATCTTAAAAACTTCCATCACCGTACAGAAATTAAATATTATGCGAAGATATAATTTTTAAATTGCATTTAACTCGAATAAGTATTCCATTTGATTCTAAAAATCTGTGACGTCACATTGTTATATTTCATACAAATCACGTACAAATTCTGCATTTTGAAAGTTAATAAATAGTAACGTTATTGACTATCCCATATACATATATCCCAATACCCAATTCCGTGAATCTTATGACTACTACTAATTTGTTTTCTTAAATGTATTTGTATATAAATGGGTAATACATGAAACAGATTTTAATTTGAATTTAATTTAACATGTCACGATGATTTGTCATGATCTTAATTTTTTTTTATTAATCTATTAAGCCGGATGTTTAAATGTTTCTTCATTTGCCAATCAGATTACTTAAAAAAGAAACCATTAATGTTTCGCTACCGTGAGTTTTATTCTTCTTCATTTCGTATGGTTAGTGACTAACCTGGTGTCAGAATTTTAATAGGCCTCTGACTTAGCTTCACATACAGTTGAGAAATATCTCTCAGACATGCCGGTTTCCTCACGATGTTTTCCTTCACCGATGTTTAAGCAAGTGATAATTATGCAATACGCACATAAATCTGAAAAGTCAGAGGTGCGTGCCTTGGTTTCGAACTCGAGACCTAAGACTTGGCAGTCCGACGGTCATACCACTAGGCTACCACTGTTTAAGCAGTGTGTGCGAGTTTTATTGTAACTTAAGTAAATAAATTGAAATTAAAGCTTAATGATATATTCCTGTAAATGGGATCAAAAAACAGTTTTACACATCAATAATAATGTGTAATTTTTTATTTTTTAAAACTAGATGAGCTCGGTGATTCTTATTAGCCTTATCCAGTAGCTATACAATAATCTTTGTGACATCGCCATAACATATTCGTAGTTAATCCCCAATATTATGATATCGCTTTAAATTCGTCAATGCTTCGCTAATTTGGTTTGCGCAATGGGGGAGTGATGTCGACTGATGCCGACAAATCTCCGTGTCCGAACGGCGCGCAGATGAAAAAAATATGACATCTCAATAATAGAGTGCACAATGTCCCCGCCGCGAGTTAATGTTGGCTTGATTAGTTATTATTTTATTTCTGTTTATTTCTATTTCGGATTTTTTATAAATTTAAATAAGACTGAAAACAGATGAAGATGAAGTTTTTATTAGGCCGATAAATCTGATGTAGTATTTATATTTTCTGGTATTTTATGTAAGAATAAAAGTGTAATTAAGGTTCCTAAATCATTAATAATTTTATTATAAGACAACAGAGGTTTAAAGCTTTATTGAACTGTGGCAAATTCCACGTAGGTCGAGACATGGTTCCGTAAAATTGTCGTGAATGAAGCTTCTCGCGTCCCCGCGTTACGCCCTTGTGTGTGAGTGTGACTTAATTTGATAACAAAAAATAATTATCGGGAAATAATATTTATTTGGCTTAGTGATACAATTTCATAATACTGTTATGACACTGAATGATTAGTTTTTCCTCAGATTATGACTGTTCGTAAGATAACAATTCGAAGATTTGGGTATTTGTCAGCAAAAAAATGTAATTGACCCCACCCAGTGTGCAAATATCTTGTCGAGTCGCATTTTAAAAACAAATACTTTCCTAATTAAACAAAGCCACTTGAAAACAGTGGCCGTTAAGTGTTCAGACAACCTAATTAAATAAAAAAAAAGAAATTACCAAATGGAAGTAAAATTCAAATCCTCCTCACTATTATGTCAGCATCATTACTCGTGCCGTCTCATCTCCCCAAATCGACAATATCTGTAGAGGCGCGTGGCAAGTAATCCCTTAACCCTCCGCCTACTGCGTCGCGTGAGAAGTGAATTAAATCGCCGCGGGGTCCGATCGACCACTTAACGGATCGTGTTCGTGTCTTAGGATTGATAGTGCGCCGCGGAGGGTTGTTGAAAGTTAATTCGTGTTTGGTGTCACTGCAGTCGCTTTATTACGTGTTAGAGGAAATGCAGTTTTCTTATGAACTTTCTGATCAGTGGGGGAGAAAAGAATATTGTGGCGGTGAGTTTGTAATTAATTGTACGTGTTTCAATCGTAATTTTTTATTGTTCACGTTTTGGTAGGGTAAGGAGATATAAGCGGGATTGTCCGACAGGGTTACCGCTACCCCGGAACACAAAGGGCTAAGGAAGGAACATGGATGGGTTTTAGTCAGTAAGAGTCTGACACTCCCTGCCGCTCCACCCAGAGCGGGAGAAGTCATTGGATGATTTCCCAGCCTTAAAAAAAAAAGGATAAGGAGATATCGGTGATCTCATAGATATATTAGTCAGTGAAAAGCATGGTTAAGTATTGCTTTAGAAGGTACAAATTGGGTAAAGAGGGAAAAGAATGCATGTCGAAAGCTCGATTTTACATTTTCTGGCTTTAAGTCGGTAGATGATCGATATAAGTATATGTACATTTCATATTCGTATCAATAGTAATATGAAGTTGAATACTATCAAGGTCTTTAACAATAGATATAACTTTACTAATTGATCAATTATCAACAAAATAACCCCAAACCATGGAAAATGCTCGACAAAATGATAACATAACCAATTTAAGACATTGTCAAAACTTTATTAATCTTTATTAGGACATCGGGCGTGAACAAAAGTGATAAATGTTCGGAAGTTATTGTTCTAAATAATCCTTTCAGTTTACAAAGACGACCCTCTGTCAGGCGGCGTTGTATTAACCCTTAAATGGCGTTGTGCGGGGGTCGCGACACGCGGACTGTCACATTCACAATACAGCTTCATAGTTTATTATAATATTTTCGTTCAATATTGCCCTCATTTCCCCTCAGTAGCTTTACACGTTACACACTACTGGGTTTATACAGCGGTCAGTTTTTATTATTTAATTAGAAGATATTTTTTTTATTATCTTTTATACAGTGTGTTAGGTTAAATGAGGGACATACTTTCAGGATGTATAGTACCCATGAAAATGAACAACTTTGACTGTGAGACCAACTCTGAAATCACGAAAAAAAAATCAGCTGTTCAGTACATTTTATGTTAGCATAATTCATCAAAATTTCTGAAACAGCTGATAGTTTTTTGCTGAAAATTAAATGTTTCTGGAGACTGACACAGACGGTGTCAGATGAAAGATAGCGCAGTCGAGGCCGGCCCAGGAAGAGATGGCGAAACGATCTTGACGCGTACGACAGGGGTTGGATCGGGTGGTGGTGGTAGGAGGGAGACCTTTGCTTAGCAACAGAACGGGGTATGCTAACTTAAAACAAATGGTTTATGAAGCTTTTTGATACCTATTGATAATACTACTACTACCTTTTTATAGTACAAATACCTATAAACTCTCATTATCAATAAATTGTTTAAAATTTAAAATGTTTAAAGTTTACATTTTAGACAATTATTTTTCAAACATAACAACTAGTGGTAATTATTAGAATCTATATCGTCAACAAAAAATTGGATTTGAAGTAAATAATAATAATAATAATTTTATTTATTGTTGTTGACAACATAGGCCCACTGGTTAGTATAATTATTACTTATCAACTAAGGGTTAGTATTAAACATAAAAACTTAAACTATCACTCAACCCTGCCGCACGAGCAACTGGACAGCGTGTCTCACAAACGGTGCGTCGTGCTTTTCGGCTAGGGTTTTCAGGATACTGTTGCTGCTGGCCCTCATTCTGCTCATTAAGGATGCGGTTTTTTTCCTTATAATGGCGTAAAAGTCGTCAGTTCGCGCTACGGCAAACATACTAGACGCGCTGCAGAACCGAGGCAACCTCAACAGCACCCTGAAACCATTATTATATTGCACACGCAGGGCATCTAGAGCTCTCCGCGTACAGTTAACCCACAAACTGCCCGTGTAGAACGCTTGACAATAAGCTTTAAACAGCATTATTTTCACCTCGTTGCTACAACGAGCAAATCTGTGAGCCAACATGTTGCATCTGGCTGCTAGTGCCCTGCGCTCACGATCCACATCTACCATATCCTTGAGGTCCTCGGCAACATAGTGCCCCAAGTACTTATATTGGGTGACCCTCTTAAGCGTTCGCCCGTTGAGAGCTATTGTTGGCTCATAATTTACACGCTTACCGGGAACATCAAAGATCAGGTATTCACTTTTCATCACATTGTATGACAGTCCATGATTTACCGCATACCTCTCACAGACGCTCAGCATCTCCCTGATTGAGCCAGCCGTTGGACCCAGCAGCACCATATCATCCGCGTAGCTTAAGTTATTGACGCTAGTGCCATCAACTTTGCACCCAACCGGCATGCTGCTGAGCTCAACGATCAGCTCATTCACATACAGGTTGAAGAGTTTCGGCGAGGTTAATCCCCCCTGCCTCACTCCACACTCCAACCTGTACGCTTCAGATAGAACGTCTCCCCAACGAACTTGGTTTAATTGGTTAGAGTACCAGTACTGGAACAAACCCGTCAACTCAGATGGCACACCCGCCCCCCTAAGCTTACCCCAAAGGACATCATATGACACAAGGTCAAATGCCTTTGAGAGGTCAAGGAAGCAGGCATACACCGGAGTACTTCTATCCTTGTAGTATTGGACCGTCTGCTTTAGACAAAGGATAGCGCTCTCAGTGGAAAGTCCAGGCCGAAACCCAAACTGAGCGTCATGTAAAGTTATCCATTTGTCAAGTTCCTTGTCAAGCAGACCGTCCAACACCTTGGCAATTACAGTGGCCAAGGATATCGGCCTGTAGTTCGCCTTGTCTGATACATCCCCAGTCTTATTTTTCACGATTGGTATCACCACTGCCTTCAGCATATCAGATGGAAGATATGAATGGTTGACACACAGCGAGAAAAACAGCGCCAACACTCTAGGCAGATGTACCCCAGCACACCTGAGGTGCTCAATGCTGAGACCATCGTGACCTGGAGACTTTCCTTTAGCCATTTTATCGATTATTGCAGCCACCTGCTTGGCAGAGAATCGGATCGGTTCATAGTCACGACTGGCCTCATCATTGATCACTCCCTGTGCCGCCCCAAGCGGAGACGATACCAAAAAACGATCCTTGAACATGCGGGCAATATCCTCCGGCGAACCACATTCCCCGACACTCACCGGGCGGCCCGGTCCAACCTTCAACTTATTGGTCGACTTCCAGAACTCTGGAAAATTCTTAGCCGATTGGTGCGACGCTAATATGTCCATCTTAATCTGATCTTGGTGATTTTGGCACCATTTAAGCTTACCCCTAAAGATTTTCTGACTCTGTCGCATCTCTTCCCAAATTCTACCAGATTTTGGCTTATTATAGAACAGCCACATTTGATACTTGGACCGAGCCTCCCCATGGGCGCCCCGCACATGTTTGTTCCAGCCTGCCACTTTCCTCACCATTCGAGGTTGCTTATCGACCCAGGTCCGCACAGCAGCAACTGACATGATATTTACAATGTTGTTATACATACAATCTAGAGCACGCCTATGTTCTACATTATCACACATACTATCTCCACACCTCTCAAACAACTCAGGATAGTTTATATTTCTTAAATCTTCGTTACATAGATCCCGATACCTATCTATATCCACCTTATCGCGCTCCCGCCATAACACTTTGTTCTGTGCTTTAATTTCCTGTGCCACTTTTGGCACGATTATATTTAAATCACACTCAATTACTAGGGGTAGGTGATCTGACCAATAGGTATCGAGATCCACGAAGACATCACTAACAGTGTGCCACGCTGATTTCGTGACAATACAGTGATCCAGCCAGCGCCGACTACCGTTAATGTCACTGACATATGTAAAAACGTCCGAGTCAATACCCAATTTCTCCACATCCGCACATATCCACTCATGATCTTTACAGTGGTTACATAGCTCTGACCAAAACGGCTGAAGTGGATGAGCGTTAAAGTCTCCTAACATAAAAATTGTCTCAACGTCATTGTTTGCCATAATGGCACTGATTTCACCTAAACAATTAGTGTACTCTAGGAGATTTTCTGAGTTGTCCGTCGGCATGTAGACACTAAATATTATTACAGAGCGATTGTCACTCAATGTTGCTCTTATGGCTGCTAGCCTATTACTATTACAATTAATAACACTCACCGTTTTAAACAATCCTATGCGCCACAATATAGCCACTCCCCCATAAGGACGCCCCTTAAGAATACCTGCGGATGTATCTACCGCAGACTTCCCCGTATATTCAAAGTCTTTATGTATATTATTGAGAACGTGCACATCATGAGGGAGAAGCCAAGTCTCCTGTAGCGCTAGTACATCCGCACGTTTACATAACTCTCGAACACTATTTAATGACCTCTTTAAGGATTTACAATTTAATTGTAGTAACAAACCTGTTTGTAAACATCTGTCTCGCGTAACTATCCATTACTGTTGTTTCTGAACGCTTCCCGAGTCAGAGCTCACACTAACTCTGTCTTTATTTTTAAACTGCACAAACTGACGAAAATAAATACCTTCTGGCCAAAGGGCATCATTCAAAAACAACGGCAGTTTGCTTTTTTCAACAAAGAATTTATAAGAATTATAACCACGCTCCTTCCTCGATACAATTTTTTCCAAACTAACAATTATTTGAGTCTTATTATAAAGTATGACTTTATTAAATGTACAAAGTCACCCCGTGCGAACAGGCGCGCCCTTGTACGATCCGCGATGACAATAAATCATGTAATTTGGTGACGAAATACGAATTCCGCATCCTGGGCCGTATTACTGCCATGGGTGGATTTGTACTGTTCAACTGACAGCAACACGCGGTTATTACTAGAATTACAAGAATATGACAATTTATACCCCGAAACATATTACATTTGGGGAGTTTACTCATATGATCAACTGTAAATCTCCTTGCTTAAGGGGGAAAATGGATTTGTCGTATTCAGGAAAGGGCTGCACGCAAATCTACTTGAATATTCGTTTTAAATTCACATTTAAACAGCATTCAGTGGAAACTAGCGTTTATGTTTACACATTAAGATTTCCTTCTGTAGTTTCTAGAGAGGTTATATCAGTACATAGGTAGTGGAAGTCATAACAGTGTATATGTAAGCCAATTATATCTGATGCTTTTAACGTTCTGCATCGTTCTCACATGTATAATATTAATATGAACTATGTAACAAATATTTTGTAACCATATTTTGTTTAAAAGAGTGTCCATGGAGTTTCTTGCCCGTTCTTCTCCATAGGTACCTACTCCTTTGGAATGGGCAACTAGCTTCATTTCTCGGACTGACCGACACCTTGACAATTCAAAAGTGCCTGTAATTGGTTTATTTGAAATAAATGCTTTGAGTTTGAGTTTGAGTTTGAGTTTTTGAAATCGATGTGGCTGGAATGGGTACATACAAGGCGGAACAATAGGCCAAGGCGTCGACACAATGGACAATGCCCGTACCTTCGATACGATAAATACTCTCATCTGACGTCTGTCTGTGTGTGTGTCGATATGTGTTTTATATTGCATAACTTGTGTTTGTATCGTTTCTATTCTACTAACAATACTGCGATACTTATGACAAACTTTCTTTTAGAACAGTCCTTGAAAGATTCTTATACAAAAACTGCTAAGTTCTCTAAAACATCGTGTTATTGTCAACGAGTGAGAACGCATCACGCTTATTTTCGGTAATTCATAAAACTATATTAGCTCACAGATGTCCGTAACGCTAAAGCTCGTATTATTGAAGGCGTGGTTCTGGTAGATAAGTAGATTTGTGACAGTACGGTAACGACACACATAAATTTGTCCGGGCAAACACCGTTACGCAGCTTAGCTTCCTGGCAAACAGGGGCGCCGGGTCCGAATGATACCACCGCGCGTTTGAGGGTTACTCTTTATTAGCTCCGAATATGCCGCTAATATTGCTAAATAAACATCATAACAATATTATTGGCTAGAGTTTTAGGGACTGCTGTTTTCGTGTACGAAATTATAATTTAAATTTCACGACAAGAAAAATAGTGAGAGTCGTTTTCACTAGTTTACTTTTTTAGAGCTATCAATTCCATACATCCTAAAATAAAAAGCCAAATGATTTAATAAAACAAAAAAAAAACTGTTCCAAGTTCTCTGACCCTCCAAAGAATGACCTTAGTACATCTGACACCATACAGGAAGACTATCGTTGCATAGCGCGTGCGCCGACCGGTGTTCAATCACAATGCAGCGGAAGACGCCGCCCTCCGCAGATGGCGCTCCTACCAACTTGAAACTGGTTCAAACTGGTTTCTAATAAACGCGGTATTATTGACCCCAGATTTGAGGGCTGTTATTATTCAAAATCTTGAGATGCCACGTGTCTTTACAGACCAGCTTTTTTAGGGTTAATTATTATGTTTAAATCATTGTGTTGCTGCATATTTTCGGTTGGAATTATTTTTGCAGAATATTCATGAGTATTATTATTAGTTGGTGTTAAATATCGAGATACTATAGAAGTGTAGGTAAGTACTTCGTTACAATTTTATTATCGCTCTGAATGTTTTTGTCATGTTTTGTAAACGATAGAAACATTTTATCAAATATAGCAAAAGGATAACGTTACCAATTTCCTTTTACCAATATACAGAATGATAAAAAATGACCTACAGTGCCAAAATTTGGCGTTAACCTTGTAAGGTACAAGGTTAACGCCAAATTTTATATATCATAAAGCAACGAATTAATTTTCACCACAACAAAGTACGTACTTGGACATCTCATTCACCCATTCCAAATTCGGATGCAGACATCCGACAGTTGCGCTTAGGCACGCGACACACTGGCAACAAGCACACAGACACACAAAGATAACAACACGCGCCAATTCGAGTGGCGTAATGAATGTGCCCTAAAATAGACCGCCGTACAATGCGAACATCTTGTGTTACACGAGTTTGTATGGAGAGGAAGTGGGAGGCAGCTGCCTGACTTCTTTTCTTCAAATCGTAATGATGGTTTGTAGACGGTAGTGCTGCGCCTTTGTTCCGTCTCCTGTCGCGTGCCTCCGTCTATTATTTGACTAAGTAGGTGGAAAGGTGTTCGTGTAATATACCGTTGAACGTCTCAAGATGTTCTGATTCGATAGCGAGGGTTGATGCCGAAGCTGCGTAATTATAACTATTTTTACTCATGTTAAAAAGTCTTTATGTTCTCGCGACATCCTTACTCGGGTTGCACAGTACAAATGGCTGTCGATTGGAACGCAGATTAAATGGAATCTTGTTAGAATGGGAGCTGATATCAGTATGCGAGCCAAAGATAACGATAATATTCAGTGATAAAAACAATACAATGGTGATAACAATAGTAATTATGATGGCGTAACAGAAAAACCCGCAAACGTAACAGCCAGATTTTGCTCTGATTTGATATTCTTGAGGGGTTCTATTTATGTATGTAGAGTGCCTAAAACCCTATTTTCTTTGCCATACGAACACAACAATTAATAGTTTTAAAAAAATCTAAGAGCCGTATGAATGCTTCCACAAGTGGTAAAACCTGACACGATGTGTCAGGTTACGTGTTTGATCTCTGCTCATAAAGACATTATCAAGGCGCAAAATATGATGCAGGAAGGTTTTGATACATTGTGCAAATGGGCTCATGATCTAGGTTTATCAATTAACTATAACAAAACTAAATTAATGTACATACACTCGCCTTACAAAAAAGCTGTTTCACTGCCGATGATCATCGCCCATGAGCACAGTTGTATGCATCTAAACAATAACGCGTGTACATGTAAGCAACTCGAAATCGTGAAAGAACACACCTACCATGGCCTAAAAATAGATCATAAGTTTAATTGGGGATCACATGTTAACCTAATATGCAACAAGCTAAGAGCTATTTTGTCAAAACTATGTGTGCTCAAACAAAAAGTGCCATATAGAACACTGAGACTTATGTATATGTCTTTAGCTGATTCTGTCATCAGTTACGGCTTATCTAGCTATGGAAGAACGTATAAAACGTATCTAAATGATATATATAATTTGCAGATTAGAATTTTAAAAACAATTGTTCCTTTAAAAGTCAAATTCATGAACAAAGATAATTACCACAACTTGTTTCATTATTGTAAGGTTTTGAGTATATTTGATAAGAGAGATTTAGCAATTGTAACTCAGTACAGTAGTGACATGTGTAAATTGAATAGGACAAAAAGATTAATCACATTACGTAAACTAGACTACCTCCCGACCTTTTTTTTTTTTTTTTTTTTTTAAGGCTGGGAAATCATCCAATGACTGCTCCCGCTCTGGGTGGAGCGGAAGGGAGTGTCAGACTCTTACTGACTAAAACCCATCCATGTTCCTTCCGTAGCCCTTTATGTTCCGGGGTAGCGGTAACCCTTTCGGACAATCCCGCTTACCCGGCAGGCTTGGCCCTGAGGGGCCCCTTCATATGCTGACATCTCTTTGAGGCGCGCGTGGAACATATACGCGCCGTACGGCACGGGTCTGGTGCTGATCGGACTGTGAGTCACCCATTACTCACCGTCCGCAGGCCCGCGCCTACGGTGGCCGGGAGTCGTCACGTGGCTCCCGACGCCCGGAGCGTCTCCCGCGGCGGCTGGGACGGGAGGACCTTTCTCTCTCCCATCCCGCCACCTCCTTCGCGAGCATAACTTTTTCGCAGAAGGAGGTGACTGCCTCCCACTCCCTCTCGCCCCGGACCATGGCTTGCACCAGGGCCGGGCGCGAGAGGTCGCCGCCGCCGATCGCCTCTACGAGGACACGGCGGTGCTCCGCCCAAGCGGGGCAGGTTTGCACCGTGTGCTCTACCGTGTCCTCTGGGCGATCCTCGCAGTGGTGACACCCGGGCGTTTCCTCCCGCCTGATGATGTGCAGGAACCTCCCGAAACATCCATGTCCGGTGAGGACCTGCGTCAGGCGGAAGGTGAGGGCGCCGTGACGCCTCTCTAGCCACTCCTCAAAGAGGGGCCTTACCGCCACTATCGTGGCGTGCCCTGCGCTGGGTTGCGACAGTCGCTGATTCCAGGCCGCCATGAGATCGCGCCGGAGGTCCGTCCGCTCCGCCGCAATTTGCTGCGGAAACGGAGTTTCCCCCCGGCTTAGTACCTCCGCGCGCCACTCGTACAGGCGCGCGAGGACTATCGCCTCCAGATCCCACGGCGGCAGTCCGGCAAGGAGGCTCGCCGCCTCGCCCGAGATCGTGCGGTACCCCCGGATTAGCCGAATGGCTACCACCTTTTGGGGCGCGTTCAGGTAGTGGGCGGCTCGCCGCCGCAATGAACGCGCCCACACCGGGGCCCCGTAAAGGGCCATGGACCGCACGACTCCCGCGTAAAGCCTCCGGCAGGAGGCGTTTGGCCCCCTCAAATTGGGCAAGAGCCGCTTTAAGGCGGCCCCAGTCCGTTCCAGCTTGGGGGCCAAACGTCGGAAATGCTCCACGAAATTCCATCGGCTGTCGAGGACCAGACCCAGGTATTTCATCGTGGTCTCGACGCCGATGTGAACCCCTCCTACCGTAAGTTGGGATCCCGATGGTGGCCTATTCCGAGGCCCATGAAAGGACATGGCCTCGGATTTGTGCAATGCCACCTCGAGACCCAACTGCCGGATCCTCTCAACGACTATCGCAACACCGCGTGTCATCGCGTCGGCCGCCGCCTGATGCGACCTTCCCTGCGCCAAGACCAGCGTGTCGTCAGCGTAACAAATTACGCTGACGCCGTCAGGGAGGTCGGCCCGCAGCACCCAGTCGTAGCCGATGTCCCACAGGTGCGGCCCCAGAACCGATCCCTGTGGGACACCGCACGACATCTCTCGCCGGTTCCATTCCCCATCGCGACCGGGGTAGATGACGGCTCTGTCCGTCAGGTACGCCCCGACTATTCGACGGAGGTAGGTCGGCACCCGGTGATACCGGAGTGCTTCCCCAATGCAACTCCAGGGCAGGGTGTTGAAAGCGTTGGCGATGTCGAGTGACACCGCCACGACGACCCTACCCTGGGACACCGCGTCCCCCGTCGTGAGGGCTCTAACGCGCATGATGGCGTCCACCGTCGAGCGCCCCTTGCGGAAGCCAAACTGGCAGTCCGCAAGGTCCGGCCCCGTCCTTCCAAGGTGCCCGACGAGGCGGCCCGCAATAATTCTCTCGAAGAGTTTGCCGACCTCGTCGAGCAGCACTATGGGCCGGAATGCGGACGGAGAGTCCGCAGGGCGCCCTGGCTTCTGTATAAGGACCAGCTTCCCCGTCTTCCAACGGAGCGGAAACTGGCCTCTTTCCATGCATGCGCTAAAGAGCGCCTCCAGTCGGGGCCCGAGAGCCCCTGAGGCCAGGACCCAGGCTTTACCAGGCAAGCCGTCGGGTCCTGGGGCGGTATTCTTGGCCTTGAGCCTTCCAACCGCCGCTCTCAGATCTACCTCGGTCACTTCGGGGATGTCGTCGTCGTCCTCGTGGTCCGCTTCGGGCGGAGCCATAGGCGGGGGAGTATGCTCCCCCCGTGAGGGGAACAGAGCGCTCACCACCTCTACCTCCCGACCTTTGAAATACCAAAATGTCATAACGATTATGGTGAGAGAGTATGGAATGTCAGTCTCGCCCGAATACTAAACAAGTTGCCAAAACACATAGCTTGTAAACTGGAAAACAAAAATAAAAGGCAGACCTATAACATATTCAAGCGACATTTAATGAATTCTAATCGAATAGCAACTCCTTAACTGTAAAATCTTTTCTATTTTTGTTTAAGATTAAGTTAAGAATTGTATAAAACTGCATTTTAATTGAAATAAACAGCTTTTATTATTATTATTTTCGGTAAACAAATTTTGTTTCTTAGCTCTTTGGCTAGTTTCAACTACATTAACGGGCCCAAGCCAAGTCAATGTAGAGTATGTGTTGTGATTTGTTTTTAATGATTAGTTGTCTGTGTGTTAGTGTGACTGATTTCATTTTCCTCAATTTGCATGAACTTTCTTACTATTCTGCAGGTGTTTAAAATTGCGGCTTTTTGGAGTGTTATGTAAATAGAGTCTTTCAGGTCTATAAGTTTGAGGCTGTGGTGGAGGTGGTTGGGTATTACACCCGTCGTAGAGACAACAATAGGTACTACGTACACTTTTTCCTGCTTCCAGATTCTGGTCACTTCTTCTTTTAGTTCAGCATATTTGCTGATTTTCTCACCTATTGTTTTTTGTAAATTATGAGTATTAGGGACTGCAATATCTATGAGGTATGTGATTTTTTTAACTTTATCTTGAAGGGTTATATCTGGTCTATTATAGTGAACGGTTCTGTCAGTCAGTATGGCGCGGTCGTAGTAGAGTTTGTGTGTAGTATTTTCCAGAACAGTTTGTGGTGCGTACTTGTAATAAGGTGTGTTTGTATCGTGTATGAGTTTGTATTTAAGTGCCAGTTGTTGATGGATGACGTTTGCTACCTGATTGTGTCTGTGTGTATAGTCTGTTTGGGTCAGAGTTGTGCATGCCCCTGTTATGTGCTGTATGGTCTCTGGATGTGTGTGACATTTTCGACATTTATCGTTTGTTATTGTGGGGTCTTTTATAATGAATTTCCTGTAATTTTTTGTATTTATGATCTGATCCTGTATTGCGATTATAAAACCCTCGGTTTCCGGAAATAAGTTACCGATTTTAAGCCATTTATTTGACGCTATAGTATCAATATGAGATTGTTCTAGATCATGGGGGTGCCGCCCATGCAACACTTTTTTTTTCAAGTCTTCTAATTTTTGCTTATGTGGGTCGTCATTGCTAGTGTGATGTGTATCTGTATGTTCGTGTAGGTTTAGTGGGTGTAGCTGACATCGTTCATAACCATAGCTTTATGAATTTTGCTTGTGTGTGATTTAGTATGAAAGAATGTTCTTAGTCTGGCTATCTGTTTCTGCCAAAGATGATGGACGTCTATTAGGCCTCTCCCTCCGTTTTGTCGTTTGATAGTCAGTCTTTCTATTGCAGATTTAGGGTGTAGATTATTGTGTTTAGTGAGTGTGGTGCGTGTTGTTCTCTCTATTTGCTGGATGTCAGTTTTTGACCATTTAATCACCCCAAACGAGTATGTTAATATTGGGATTGCATAGGTGTTCAATGCTTTTATTAAGTGTTTTCCGGAGAGTTGAGTTTTACATACTGCGATCACTCGTCTTTTGTATTCTGTGTTCAAGGTGTGTTTTATTGCTGTGTGATCTATTCCTTTGAGTTGCTTGTACCCTAAATATTTATATAAATCCGTTGGTTCCATCGCTGTTATTGTGTCTGTATTATTAACAGGATAGTCACCCGGTTTTATTTTGCCTCTTATTATTATTATTATTATTACCTACATAATAAAACCGTCAGCCTCACCTTGACTGGTGAATTAATTTTGTACCAAGAGATGAACTATTTTAATGATTGTGCCAATACGACACAGACGAAGTCAGCAGTAGTAGATGGGAAAGAAAAGTCTTTTTATTTGCTTACAATTTGAAATATCAATCCGAGTTACGTAAAGTGAAAGCTACAAGATAGCCCGCGAAATTCAAATTTTCTTAGGCTTTTTGCAAATACCGGCTATAAAGGAAGTGACTACCGAGATAACGACTACAAAAGTAGTATTGAAGAAAAAGACATTCACACAAGCCAGAAAAGCCAAGCCAGAAAGACACACAAGCCCCAAATAAATTGAGATATGGGCAAGTGAATCTCAGAATTAGGTTAGTTTTGACCTAGAATCATAAAACTTAGCACGAAGTAAGGTCTCACAGCACAAGTAAAAGTCCGAAAATAGTTAAACTAGTTTTATCACAGATTGCGATTACAGTCTCTATTTTCAGTTTTGACCTATTTCAGAAAATTGACCTTGACGTACAAGTATATCGATGTAGGGGAAAACATGTTTTTATCTGAAATGTTAAGTACGTTTTTTTAGATAAATTCACCCCAAATGTGCGTCCAAATTCCTTAAATGTGCGTCACTAACTACGGTCCTTTACTGTGCGTGGTCCGACATGGGTTTGGCCGGTTTTTTAAATAAAATTTTACCTTGTAGGATATGAGACCTAAATGAAAGTAGGCTCTGAATTTGGAACGATCTTACGTAAATAAAGTTAGGTTCTGGGGTTGGCCGTGGATGGGTGACCATCTTTTCATACCAAGACCTTCCGTGCCTCGGAAAGCACGTTAAGCCGTTGGTCCCGGCTGTCATTTGTGCATCTTTGACAGTCGTTACGGGTCGTCAGAAGCCCTAAAATCTGGCAGCCAGTCTTACCAAGGGGTATCGTATTAACCAGTTACTGGGTTGTGGAGGTCAGATAGGCATTCGCTACACGTAAAATACTGGTATTCAGCTGCATTTGGTTAGATTGGAAGCCGACCCCAACAGAGTTAGGAAAAGGCTAGGCAGATTGATTTGTAGTTCAGCTCTTAGTTCTCGATTCGTAGTAAAACTACTGCGCAATAACACACCGAAAAACACCGAAAATTTTATCACTTTATATCACATCGTGTGTCGCCGACGTCATTAGACATATGATCATTGTGGGTATGTAGGATAAGATTAAACGATTTTATTTTATATAACTTAGTATTATGACGCCTGAAATTCGCGAAGCGTTCGGCCGAGGTGTACCTGTACAAGACAGGAGACAGTGTTCGAAGGCCTTCCACAAGGTGGTCCCATGACCTTTCATGAGCCTTTACAAGGGTAAAGGCCGCAGGACTCCGCTATATGCGGGATGCACAGTACGTCATGCTCAGCAGTAGCGCTTGGGATCACGAGACCAATAAGGCAGCTTTTTTACTTGTACCTATATAATGTATTATAATTGAATGTTATATTGTACAGAGGCCAACACATCAAACTACCCCCAATCTCTTTTTCTTTCATAGATTATCAACTTTATTACAATAGACTAAGGTTCATGTTCAATTGGGAATATTTGACAGTTTGGGAAAGCTTGATGTGCTTATTTATTGTAATTTAATCTGTTTCACTGTAAACGGACTTATAATTTTATTTTTTCAGCTAATGATTTGGTTACGGAAGGTGGCCGAACCCTATGCGGTGATCGTATCATCGCATGGTACTGGCAAAAAGATTCGAATTAATACAGTTGATACGATGAGAGTAATTGTATCAACTTTTGAAGATGAATTCTGCATACCTTTACCCACAAATCATAACCGAAATAACACATGCAATGTTTTATTAATCAACTTATGGGTAGGTTTAATTTCTTTGCCACGTGAGTATGTATAGGTACATTTTTTAGAAGTTTTTTTTCACTTTTTGGCGGTAATTGGTGGGAAAGTACTTGGGTAAAAAACCAATAGGTACCTGCCTTTTAGGGCATTTGGATATTAAATAATGTTTAACATAGCAAACTCAACAACAACTTCAAGTCGTTCGTGGTGCGAGTTCCGACACAGTATCTCGAGGAGGTCCTCAAGGAAGAGTTCTGGCCGAAAGGTGTTGTGTACCGCCGGTTTCGTGGCCGCCTACATGACACCAGTCAGCGAAACACGACGCCGACACTTCGTGTACACTAGTTTTAGTTATTATTTATTATATATTTATAGTATTTTTAAGTTTTATTGTTAATATAGTATTGTATATGTTTATATGGGCCTTGATGCCTGAATTAAATGGATAAATAAATAAATAAATAAAATAGCACAGTTTCTTCTTCAAATTTTGTAATGTTTTAGCTTGTATTTAATATCATTGTTTTAGGTACCTATCAGAGCTTTGGATAGATAAACATTGATTTAATTTAGGGAATCGTTAACATTTTGCCAAACAAATGGTCTTTTTATTTCAACCACTAAATTCAAAATTTTATGTGTATTAGATGGAGGTGACGTAGACACTGTTTTGAAATGTTTTAAAAGTTCTTCATTTCGAAATCACCAGTTTCAATCCATCAGCCCTGCACTTAACTATACAAAACCGACAAAAACCATGTGAAGCAATGGCGGGTCGCTAGTTACTCAATAAAGACAATCCAGCACAGCTCGTGTCTACATAAAAGTTCGTGGTAAAACGTTTAGGGATCCATTACGTTCGCAATTTAGTATAATTATCCGGTTAATATCCTGTGCGGAACCCTCTTCAGTGCTGGTCGGTGCCGGCACATCATTGAGGGCACTCGAACAGATAATATGTACGCATACTTCATTTTGATTTAACGAAGAAACTTTGTAAATGTAATTTAACTAGTGCCCGCCCTGTTTCGTACGGTTCTTACGCGTTGACAAATCATTGATATTTCTTTATTATAAACTTTTAAAATAAATTCTCTAAATGATAAAGAAAACTGCATGAAATTGGTTGCGTAGTTTAGAAGAACAACGCGATCAGACTGAGAGACATGAAAAGCGTTTTTATTTTTAAATCTATTTGGATCTAGAACGAGCTTGGAAGTATTCCATTGGCATATGACAGCTACACTTAATGAAAGCTAGCTGCACTTATGTCGCGTTACTTCATGGAGCAAAATATTCCCTTGAGATATTTCAACTTTGTCTCTAAAATGGCAACGCAATTGGGATTGCAGATGACTAACGGTAGAGGTATAAGAAAAAGAGTGTGAAGTTCACTGATATTCCATAGAAAAGGGAGGATCCTCCGACTAGACAGGTATAGCGTCTGGTAGGCTACTGCCCAACTTTTGTTGTCGGGATGTTGTAAATATGCAAGTCGCGCGGTAAACTCAGTTGCGCGATGCAGGATTTTGTTCGACGTCATTGTGACGCGTAGTTCACTTGTGGCGATATTGATGCCGCTACGACGGTGACAATTCTTCACCAGAAAGATCTATTTTGGCTTTAACTAATAAACTGTGCTGTAATATTTTTATTTAGCTCTTTTGTTTTTGTTTCAGGAGCTGATGAAGATGGAGAACCTTTAGCAAATGATGATAATACAGGTGACTCAGTACTAGCCTTGGTCAATACTAGTATACCCTTAAACTATTGAACTCGGTCTTTCTAGTTTTTGTGGGGAAATATATTATTGGTTTCATCTTCTTCTCTTTTTTATTTTCGTGTGGTTAGTGACTAACCTGGTGTCAGAGTTTTTATGCTGCCCATGGGCCTCTGACTTAGCTTCACATGCTGTTGAGAAATATAACTCACGCATGCTGGTTTCCTCACGATGTTTTACTTCACCGATTTTTAAGCAAGTGATAACTATACAATACGCTATGAATCCGTAAAATCAGAGGTGCGTGTCTTGGGTTCGAACTCGAGATCTATGACTTGGCAGTCCAACGGTCAAACCACCAGGCTACCACTGCTTACTCATAAACTACTACTCTTATTGGTCTTATAAACTATGTTCATAATAGCAACATAAATGAAAGTACAATTTTTTGCTGAAAAGTTGAGCGCAAGAATGAGAATCGGTATCGCTGTTATCAGAACAATATCTATAAGGCAACACACAAAATTGTATTAAATTGTTATCATTTAATAACTACTCTTACGTAGATCAAGGTACTACCTAAATCTATATACTATCTGTATGATATGCTTATCAACGCGTATTATCTATCTGTTATAAGTTGTGGGTACTATGTTTATAGAAATAAAGACTGTAGTTGTGGTCCAATCTATAATTACATAAAATATTTATCGTTATCGATAATGATGTAGGTACACATACTTAATTTGATGTACTTAATATAGGTACGCCGTACGTGCTAATGCTTTGTGCATAGAGTATTACTGAAAACGGCATTTTAGGTACAGAATTATGAACACCTGTGTATCCCTATGTATCTGTGTGGCTAAATTTAGTCCAATTAATCAGTTTTGCCATTAATGCGTGATCGATTAATACCTATACCTTAACAAACTTTCATAATGTTTAATGTTAAGAGTTGTAAGATTTTCAATTCCATTTGTTTACGTACTTAGCCTATAATCTTCCCACTGCTGGGACAGAGGCCTTCTCTCTAAGAGAGTGGGCCATAATCCACCACGCAGGCCCAGTGCGTGTTAGCGGATGTCACATGTCCTCGAATTTTCGGTTCTCACGATGTTTTCCTTCACCGTCGTATCCAATGAAGCAATCCGTTTGTTTGACCATGCGAAACTCTTGGATAAGTTCTGGGCACATACTAAATGCGCAGGGTACTATACTTAATATTTAACTTTAGAACAATTAAAACCCATGGCCACGTTTCTAAAACTCAAGTCAGTCGCAATGACGTGGACGGGGATCTGGATCGGGTTGGAGTTGCGTTCCCACCATTGCCAACGCAAATTTCCAATGTAGCCTGCGACTTAGTACGCATGAAATTTGTCGTACCCCCGAACCAGCTCGTTTTCGCTCGGCGTTCTTTCGGACTTTTTCTTTTAGCTTGGCTCCTAAACGGACCCTTAGCGTGATGTTATATATAGCATACATACATATGTATGCCTTTCCCAAGAATTTTGTTGTCAAATGCAAAAAGAATTTTACAAATGCTTTTAGGATTTTACAAATCCGACTTCTAGTTCGAGAGATTAGCGCATGCAGACAAACAGACAAAAACAAACTCTTCAGCTTATATAGATAAATCAATAAATTACATAGTAATTCTCATTAATAATGTCAAATATTTTCTTTTTTATTAATCGCTGGTATTATCTCATTTTGAGCCAAACAAGGTATCGCTTACGATTATGACATGCTCGATTACATATCGTAGAGTTGGTCTAATCTCGATTTATCATTGTCTACGTGAGTGACGATTTTTTGTTCAGTGATGAAAAGTTTGCCGAAAGTGGACAGGTGTTTCTTTTGCTGTTCTTTATCTATAAAGAATTTTTATTGTTTAATTAGTAAGTTGTTCATGTTGATTTGTTATGGTAAAGGGTGTTTGAAAGTGCGTGCGCCTGCAGTTAGAAATCTTTGCCGGGTAAGTTATTATTAGTTATATAATAATATACAATGTTATTGTTTGTTGTACACTTGAATTTTGATAAATCAGCCGAAGTCCTTAGGTTAAAGTAGGTACAATTGAATAAAGGCAGTTTTAAGAAGTATAAAGGTAAAGGTATTCTTTTGTGAATTTATATTATAATATTGTGAAAACGGTTCTTTGACTTCATAATCGTGAGATTACCTAATATTCCATTTTCTGGTGTAAAATAATTCTAATAATTTTGACTTATTTTGATTCTTACGTTTTCATAAAACTCGTTCAGCTGTCCCTCTGGTCAAGATGAACTAACTTAATAATATGTAAGACGTTAAACATGAAATTAGCTTTTAATAATTTCAAGTCTGCATCATAGTACATTGGCTGTGTGAAAGTAGTCCATCAAGGTACAGAGGCCAGCACACCAAGCTAAGCTACCCCAATCTGTCAAATTTCTTTATTAAGACTTTCAACTTTATTACAAAAGAATAAGGTTCATGTTCAATCTCCCGTGAACCTTATTCTTTTAATTACAGTTTGGGAAAACTAGATGTACTAAAAACGTTAAGACATTTTATATGAATGCGTTTTCTTTTAAAGAGGAAATGAGGCTATAATTATTTTATGATTTCTTTTTAACATATGTTATCAAAATGGAAAAGGCCTCCCTTTCTTCTTTACACTCCTCTCTGTTTTGAACTAATGCTGGCCAGTCCTGTCTGCAGGCGTCAAGCTGGTTTCATTCATTTATTTTACATTATAGACAATACATTATTGTAGGTCTTACCAAGGTGTGACTAAACGTGGCATGATGTTATCGATCGACGTCGATAACGGTCACGTTTTGTTGGTTCTTTTATCTTTAAAAGATTTCTAAGAAATAATGGCCGGCTGGTCATGAATAGACAGGGTGTAAATGAGTTTCTACATTAAGGGGTAAGCTAGAAATCAAGGCCAAAGAAAATCTTGTGGGTGGGGAGTTTCGAGAAAGTTGTTTGTAAGTTTTGTAAATGTTTACCCCACACGGTAGTTTAATTAATGGATTTAAGAATGCGTAATGTGTTGGCGAATTTAGTAAAAGTCAAATCATTTATTTCCAATAAGCACAAGAAAGGCACTTTTGAACGTCAAAATGAACATGAAATAGAATTGATTCGTCACCCCTTCCAAAAGGTAGTTTCGTATGGAGAAGAATGGGCAAGAAACTCCAGTGCTACTCTTTTAAAATGTTTTACAATGTTTTGTATACATGAATGATAAAATGATATGTTTAGACTAATAGAATATGTTGCCAGTAGTGTTAATACTGCAAATATCATGAGGAAAAAATCCAACGTATTCCGTAAAAATCACACCGTGAAAGTGTCACAAAGTGAACTTGACGGGAGCTGTCATTCTACCTTATGCTAGGGATTGACACCGTCGCCGCGTTGGCGGTGCACTTCAATCTCACCAAAATTAACACAGTGAGATTTTTACAACATACATCGGCCGATTTCCTCACGATATTTGCCTTGACCGATGTCAGAATCTCCAAGATTATCTTACGTAGATTTTAATATGAGTATAAATTAAATTAATGGATTCGTAGGCAATCAATGAGAGTGAAGTAATAATTAAGATAAGTAGGTTTCGCATTTTCCTTGTTTTTCCACGAAGTATGAGAGTGCAAAGAAATCAATTGTGATTATTGCTTTTCAAGTTATTTGATTATACGTTCTTTGACAGCAGATTAACTGATCAGAAGTAAGTCACGGATATTGTTGGCAATCATTAACCATTTATCATGTTATTTACATGTATTTAGTAAGGATTTATGACGCGCTCCGTATCTGAGATATCACTGTGTCAGACTGATATCATGTTTCTGGAAATAGCAATTTGATTTCTTTAGATTTTCTTAGAAGGATACGTTTACATAGAAATGTGTTTTAGCAAAATGTTATTAAGAATTTAAGACATCATGAATTAAACTTTTCAAAACTTTGAATTCAAGATTGCATAAGACACGGACATTGAAGAAACAAATCATTCCAAAGAACCAATAACACTAAGGCCAACTAACAGTAAAATAGTGACAACTTAATGAGTAACGGACTTAATGATGAATAAAAGGAATCCGTATGTTGCGTTCGCAATTGTATTCCAAATATATAAACAAATAGGTTTTTTTCTTTATTACTGAAAATCTCCATTCACACTACTGTCAATCATGGGTATGACTTTTTCAATAGTACACGTCGTCAACTTAATTTGAACAAAAATAAAGTTCATATTCGTTATAGCGGAAATAACGTCAATTGGAAACAAGGATTTGAATAGACTGTAGGTTTCATAGTTCGATAGTTAAATGTGTCGTGAATCGATTCTCTTCCCGGTCGTAACCGTGTGTCATTAAGCGTCGGTCGTAAACCACGGTCGCGGTCGCGGCGATCGGAATGCGCTGCGAGGCACGCCCGCAACCGATAAACCGGCTTCTGTCTGGTGTTGCCATGCTTGTTGCTTGGGAAGTTTTCTATGTAAATTGTGTGTTAATAATAAATTGGCAGAAGAGTCCATTTACAGAAGAGGAACTAAACGATCACTTTCTGCGAAGCCGAAGTAAACAATTTAGTACAATTTTCAGATTCATAGCAAGAGTGAAGAGTACAGACGCATTTTATGATAGTTTTATTCGACTAAACTGCTGAAATTATATTGTAACAGAATAGAATAGAAAATTGTAACAGAACTCTTTATTATGTACAACATACAAATTACAGTTAAAAATGCAGACAATTTTACAAGGGGTAAGGTAGTGTTAGATTATATATTGTAAATACCATTTTAAGGAATTAATTGTATATTTGAAATAAACAATATAGGGGTAAGGTAAAGTTTCAAAGGGTACGCAGAAAAAGGGATTTAAAATTTGCTTACCTGGCAATACCACAATTCCGATAAACAGGCTTCTGTCTCGGCACTAATAAGCGCCTCCTCGCTTCCTTTCGCTCGCTCCGCTTTACGAGCGCTGCACCGCTGCATCGCTCTGAAGCCTCATTCGTCGCGGTGCCTAATTAAAATATGCGAACGTTGTCTCGGCTAACTTTGATACCTGCAAGAAATATGAGCGTATATGGAATTATTTGCACAAGAGTAGTGTTTCTCTACGTAAAGCCTATTTCATTCTTCATTAGAGAAAATATAAGCTACATAATATTTTATTATAACTGTATAACACACTCGTCCATATCGTTTCATTTTTAACCTCTAGCATTAAATACCTTTGATATGTTTTCCAACCTAGGTTGCTATGTAACTCAGGCCGTCTAGCGAATTTCAGTAGAAATCCGGTGCAAAATACTGATAGTAGGAATCTCTTTGAAATCTCATGACAATTTTCAATGAAGTTTTCAGATTTTTTCAGCTGCCCTAGAGATGTTTCCTTTGCCTATCAAACCATTCATAATTCCTATTACCTATAGTATTTTCCGTGAGTGTAGTTTTATCTGTAAGTACTGAATTTTGATATGGTGAAATTAGGTGTTGGTTTTTACTCATTTTTACTAATCATTTGTAACTGTTTCCTTCTGGTGTTTCTATGGACTATTGTTGATGGTTGATTGAATTGAAACAACTTCCTGGATTCATTAATTACTACTTTACTCATCACTGTAAATGCAGACTATACGCGTTAACTAAACAACGAACCATAGGATCGAGAGTTGACACACTCGACGTTTGACAACATAGATTAAAAACAAAAAATAAACTTTGTGTTGCCATAAACAAAAAGTATTTTTAGATTTTTAAGTTCCTTATCGAAGTTCCGTTGTTCTAATTAACTTTAAGAATGTCCCAGCTTGAGCGGGCTGTGGTCATTGAACTCTATCGTTGATATTTCAATTAGGAATTAATAGGTTTTTGTTTTACCTAAATGAGTTAAGTAGGTGCACTACTTAGATACCAGCCGTCCTTCTTTATTGAGATTGTCAAAACAAACACGAAAAAAACAATAACCTGTGGTAATGTATCCGTTGTTATGTTTTTATCTAAAGATTGAGAATGATATTGAATCGTTATGATTTTATGATATAATGGGCGTTTATTCCCTCTTTACATGGTACATAGGGGTGGCACGTGCAACAGTTTTACATGAGGACCAGCACCAATTAGAAGCAATATCAAAACCGGCGGCTGAAGTGCCATCATTATCTCGGCTGTCGCACGCGAAGCTAACTCTTCCTCCCCTGCCATTAGGCATAAAATTCTTTAAAATATTCATGGGTTTTTGGAGACAAGTGGAGTGAGCAATCCTGAAGCATGGGGTTGGAACATAGTTAAAGCGTTTAGGTTGAGAGTCGTCGAGTACCTCCAGCCTTTTGTGGAGTTTTCTATCGTTTTGGTGGGTTTGTACGCCGCAGCTATTTTGTCAATCGTGGGGGAGCGTGTTTCGTTTTGACAACCCTTGAATACGGTAGCTCAGGGATGCGGAAAATTGTCGAACATTATGTGCAGATTATGTAATATCCGATTACAAAACGTAAAAGTTAATGGTTATAAAGTTTTAGTGTGACCAGAACTAAGTATCTATAATACGCGTAGAAGGACTTACTCCGATATTTAGTGGTGATTGAAGGGGACAGATTCTTGGTAGGTGCTCTCAACCAGATCTCTAGCGTCTACGGCCAGATGTAGGTTTGAATGTGTACGCAGAAAACCGATTATCTAAATCCTTAGAATAGCAGAATATCATGTTCTACTATCCAGTAGAGCATGATATTCTGCTATTTCATACTACATGCGAAAAGGCGTGAGTTCATATGCATCAGCACTTGATTTCGTTAAGGCGTAGCTATATTTTAAATTCCAAAACATTTTTCACCATTTTTTAATCTAATCTACAGATACGCATCAATAAAATTGATAAAACCTTCATGAAATGTTATGACACATCTACTTACATAAAATCAATCGCGGAAGTAAAAAAAAACATGTACAAAGTCTTTGATAGTTGTCCACAAAGGTAGGTAGGGAATAGTTGCTGTTTGTAGTTAAGCTAACGTACCGTAAGATTTAAAGTAGGAATGTAGTCGCAATGGAGGGTTACCGATGTATTAATATCGAGAACGTTACAGTACCTAACGACTGTATAAATGCAGTGAAGCATAAGCGCACTGATTGGATACCTATTTCTGATTTAATAGGATCCGCATATTTAGATATCCGCGGTACGTGAGCGAATACGAAATATACACACCGCGCAACACTATCAAATACTTTTACACCACTATCAGCTTTAACTAACAACAAATAAAGGCCACAATGGCGTACATGATTATGACAATAGTGACAGTAAGGTTAGCATTTTTTCCATTCGTATGTGTGTTGTCGTATTTTTCACGCTGGCAATTGGCGAATCATACTTCTTTTAATGTGTTTGCGTGAAATTTTAATAATTGACGCATTCCCTGAGCTCATATTGCAGGTAGATATAAACGATTTACAGTATTTAAGATAATTTTCAAAATCATACATTTATAAAATAGCTTGAAAGTGTAATCGATTCATGATCAATGCTGTTTTAATCATAAATCATGGATATAAACATGATTCGACGATAATAAATGATGATGCAAAAAAGTTGCAACCCACAATCATGTTTTAGTTTAAGACCCTATTTGTCGCATTAGATTTATTATCTGTAATGGCAAAGGAAAAATGTGATAATAAATATTTATATACGATGTTTTCCTACACCGTTTTGAGAGCAGTGGTGATGAAATAATTTACAGAAAGTGTGTATCTAGGTTCGAACCTACGACCTACAACTCGTAGATCTATCTGGCCGTTTCCACTGGGTCACCACTGCTGTATCAATTAATCAGTTGGTAAGTCATGGAGATGCCCGATATACTACCCACGTCCATCAGTTTCTATCAGTTTTAACGATAAACTCTTTCGCAATTAAATATTGATAAGAACATAGTAGATGAGTAAAACCTCATTCGTGAGAATAAGGCTCGGCGCAAACGAGCTATCGATCACAGCCACCGTTAGCCCAGCGACAAGCAGCCTACATTTTGTATGGATGGTGGTGATGGAGGACCTCGTGGCTAAGTGGAGGAACTCATGGCTAAGTAATAATAGCCGCACGGATCGATCCATCTGGTTAAGCTACGCTTGCAGGGGTTGGTCTGTGGATGGGTGACCATCTTCAAAAAAACGAGATTCCTCCGTGCCTCGGAAAGCACGTTAAGCCGTTGGTCCCAGTTGTCATTCGTGGATCTTTGACAGTCGTTACGGGGTAGTCAGAAGCCCGAAAGTCTGCCAGCCAGTCTTACCAAGGGGTATTACCCAGTTAGTGACTGGGTTGTGGAGGTCAGATAGGCAGTCGCTTCATGTAAAATACTGGTATTCAGCTGCATCCGGTCAGACTGGAAGCCGACCCCAATATAATTGGGAAAAGGCTAGGCAGATAGGCAGATTTGTGGTGATGGTCACCCGCTACAGCAGTACTCAACATCAGCAAGTAACAGCCACCGGTGTGGTCGGTGGCTCGTTTGCGCCAAACCGAAAGAGCACATAATAATGAAAACGGGTTCAATTAAACGATTCTATCCACTCAGTTCTTCTCATATTCCAACATAATGGGAACAAACTCTTGTATTAAACTGTGACCATTGTACTGCAGCTTTGTTTTTTTTTTATTGTTTTACCCCTTTTCATCGTGCAGAGCACCATTGATAGGGAAAAGATATAAATTTTAATAATAATTAGTAGGAATGTGTAGCGTGTCAGTGAATTATTTTATGGTCCTTTTTGGATTAAATATAGAAAATTTAGTTCATAGAGCGACAAATAATCGACACTTATATGTGTACAGAGCACATCAATTTACCCTAATCTATCTATAAACCCTAATATCAAAAGCATAAGGTCCATTTTCAATTCGGAAAATTTGACAGTTTGGGATAGCTTGAAGTGCTGGCGTCTGAACATATTGTGTTACAGTTTAGAATAACTGTAGGTTTATTTTCAGTGAAACACTCTTTTCTCAGATAAAACATATCACGCTTTAAAAAAATATCGGTTGTTTTTTTTACATAGCATCTTTAAGTTGTAGCAGCAAGGTTGATTTTCCTAGTAATAGTGTTACTACTGATTTGCAGTTGAGTATACCGAAGTATTTGTTTTAACTGAGTATTTGCCTTGACTACAAGCGACGTTCTATTGTTTTATGTTCTATCAATTTATATTAATTGCAATTATAATAGGTATGTTAGTGTTCCGGCTTACAACAAACTATTGTTAATAATAATGATATATCGTAACTACAATATTCATTAATGAATTAAAATATGTTCATAATTTAATTCATAAAATAATAGCCATTTTAAAAATAAATCCTTGATTTTAGTTTAAATCTTAATTGGCATTACATGACTTGTTGTTTATTTTTAAAAGTAGAAGTTATTTGCTTCGATATTTTTGGTTATTTTCGTGATCATAGTCAATGTTAGGCGATTATTTTCAGCATCTAAAAATATAACCTTTTCAATCGTGACTTGAAAACTTCCAGACTTCAAAGCTATTTGGGAACACAAAGATTTACAACAAAAGTCGGAGAACCACGTCGATATCATTATGCTTTATACCTTAAAACAAAGTAGCACACGCCCCACTTGTTACATCTCCGGCCTCATCCAATTATCTGAAAGAGAACGATGATTAACTTATTCAATCGGGTATTAATCAAAATCGCCGTGGGCTATTTGCGACGCGGTAGAACAGGGTTATCCGTGGCTCCGCACGTGTCTGAGGTGGGGTGGCGTTACCCCCCACAGCCCCGGCGGCTATACGAAATTAATTTCAAGTACGCTGCAGGATTTGTGTACATTGCCTGTGTACTGATATCCGGGTAATAAGGACGTAACTGTGTATTTCGAATTTTGATTATCGTAATCTGTGATTCGACATAAAAATGGAAAAATTACTACAAGTAACTTACCTACTCTAAAAGGTTGATACCATATATGTTAAATAAACGATAAAATCTTACGTAACAATTTGCAAATAAGGTAGAGGGAAATTGTAAAAGTATCAAATTAATTAGGAGTTTAAAAAAAATAGCTTTGTACATATTATTACTTGTATGTATTATTAATTTGCTACAAAAAATCGTGCTTCTACATTGCCAGAACTGTCCAAAAAGCGTTTGCAACGAAACTTATACAATTCTAACAAGATTCTGCCACGTGTTCACTTGCTCCCCTATCCATGTTCAGCGCTGTAGCAAACACAGAGAGCAGGATGTTGACTCTGCCTGGCCACAGCGCGTATTATCCGCAGATACCGGAGTTTATCTACGGCTAATGTTGTTCACTCATACATTTTTGATTAGCTAATGTTACTTTATACAACAAATGTTGCAGTACACTGTCAACAATATGTACTGGCTTGTGATCGTGTTTTGTTTTCGTTGGTTTGATTGTGGGAAAGAGATACTATACATTATCCTATGTTTTGTGTTAAGAGTTCGTAAGTATCGCAGCGAGTACGCATTGAGTTCATTCATAGTTTTCGTTAATATTGTGAACACTTATGATTTTGTAAAGGCTTTTTTTTGTACTTAAAATACTTGAATTAGTTTTCCTCATAATAAACAAACCTATGTTGTGTACCCTTCCAAACAAAACAATTGAAAAGACAGAAATCACGCTTAGTAAAACTCTATTGACAAGTATAATATATACAAATACTAAGAGCACAGTAATTTTAATATTTTTTATTAATGTTGGAACGCCTCAGAACATTTAACAACACGTGATTTCTAGAAGTACTTCCATTTACCATAAACTCATCAACACACCCTACCTATGTATCCACCTACCTACTTCAAATCTTATTCCCCACACGCACCGCTATCAAAGTACCAACTCTCACACAGATTGCCCATTTACAGATCCCCCGGTATAAAGCCACATAGACACTTACGTGTATACCGGCACATGTATTTCTCAGAAACGTCCCTTAGAGGAAGAGAGGCTTTTAAGAGGCCGAGTGAGTGGAGAGCGGTGTAGCGATCGGCTCCAGTGCTCACCCCGAACGACAGTAAAAAATATGAGCATCCCGCCATCCCCCTATATACCCACTCTCCCCCGCGCCATCTTGAAAAACTTTGTCACTTGTAGCCGCAGATCGATCTGTGTCTACGACGTCTACGGCGTAGCGGCGTAGGCGGTATTCGTAGCGCTTTTTTAGAATCATGCTACGGTATCTTGTCTGTTGTCGTAGCAAGAATTAACTTCCGTAGGTATACAATATCGTGGAATACTTTGAATGAAATTCAATTGGCCTCATGAATGAATATTTTTATTCATGCTCAATCATTATGACTTGCTGAGTATTGCACATCTGTTTTGATATAATTTTTGCTTCCGAAGCATTGTGATGCATAATTCTTTATTATAATAAATCAAATTAGAAGTAAGATACGAAAGTGACCACCACATAATATGTCTTTAAGTGTGGAGTTCACAACAAAACAACATAATCTGTTGACTTACATAATATATTACACGAACAGTAACGGCCGTATTCGTAAGGTTTCTCCATTAAAGTTGTTGCATATACATACTTTGTTTAGTCGAAAACGTGTTTATTATGTACCACCTATTGTAAAGACCCTTCATAACATGACTTATGTCATTGAAATGATAATCAGCAAAAGGATTTGTGTGGAATTATTCACATGACTACCTTAACTAAGATACGCCCTGTGGCTACTGATTCTTTTGTAACCATCAACTCTTGAACTGAACTTTAGATTCATGAAGATAAGGTTGAATTTGCCGTTCTTTTGGCAGTTTGAATAAAAATAAGGACACCTATGGGCCTCAGCATGTGTCCTTACAAATGTACTCGGTAATGTCCACGTTATTTGTGAAGTCAAAACGTTTGAATGATGAACTTGAATGGAATAATATAATCCAAATGTATGAGACAAATCTTTTAAGATCACGGTACGTACTTAGGAAGTAGGGTTGAAGGTACTTATTATACATTAAATAGAGTAGAATTGGTCAGTTGTAAATGAAGGGGTTTTAGCTCTGACCAGTGCACATTTTTTTTTTTGCTTGGGAACCCTTTCTCAACAGTAGTACATAGTGATAACGGACAAACTTCGAAAAGATTCTGCAAGTTATTATTAAAAAAAAAATAGAGGTGTGATTTCTATGATACAGTAACCTATTGACAAATTATCAGTCGTTCAAGGTTACAAAGGCCACAAAGTTGAAATTAAAAAGATAACTTTAATCTTTTTAACTGGCCTATAATTCACTGACAAAAAGATGATCGGCCTTATAACAATACGCACTGATTAGACCTATCCTAAATTCACACATTTTACAAAAAAATCGACCCCAACCCTTATGTCAAAAGGTCAAGGAATAGGATCGACCCTTGACGCCTTTATGGAGACAGGTAGGAGATAAGCAGAACCCTTCCGAAGATAGCAGTCATTGTTGCATCAAAGGGTTTTGGAAACCAAAATTAGTTACATTCAAATCCGCGTGACAACCATAACGAACCGTGCGAAATTTCACACAAAAGGCGAAAAAGCGAAGTAAAAACTAGCGAAAAAAATGCTTTTTTCGGTATTTTTTTTCGCTAAATTGGGGACGCGAAAGGGTAATGTCACGGCGTGACCCCCCACATGTCATGTGTTGATTGCACCGTATCCCTTTTTTAACGGCTTTTTTAATAAGGGATTTCTCGTGCATGATCTTTGTCGTTTTATTCAAAAAATTCATCTAATTCAATTTTATATCGAAGACTAAATGCTCAGTTGAAATCCCTATGGAGAACAACTGAAACTTTTCGTTTTTTATGATTATAAAACTACGCTTCTTGTAACTCTATGAATAAAATCTAGTATTAATAGGAATAAGTAATAGGCACATGCCCTAGATCTCCTACAATAAATACCTATCAGCGTATGATAACGTAATCAAATCGATTCGATTGTTTTCGGTCGGAAAAAACCTATACTTAGATAATTTTAATTAATCGGTCCAAATAGGTTTATGTTGTAGGTGATATGAGTGTTTTATTATGGTGTTTGTACGTACCATGTACCTACCTATAGAGGAATGAAGGATATATTACTGTCAATTTAAAAAAGTGCTATTTATTCCTCATTTTATGAGTCACGGCACAAATTCTTGATTAAATTACAATTTATTCTTTAATTTTACAATGTTACTTCATTATGTAGACTAATAATAAATTCAAATTAATTTATTAAATTTTCCAATTTTACGAAACTTTACAGACTAACCTAAAACTTTTTAATAATGAGTATAACAAGACATCCAAAGAGTTCATTCAAAAGAATTCCATCAAAAAGGTTGCATGCCTCATCTAACGGTTTGTCATTGTCTTTCCACAAGTAGCTGCGTACAAAAATAATACAAGTCAATAGAACAAATGAGGTATACGCACACGGATTTATATCAGATGCATTGTCGTGCAATCGTTCAGGGGTTGAGAACGTTCATGCGAACTTGCCCGAAGGACTTCGGCAATGTCCGGATGCCTTTATTATTTCGAGGGCCCTATCAAGTGAGTTACGTTTTGTTTTTCCTTTCGTTTACATGGTGTTCTGTCTGTGAATGGCAAAATAATTGTCAAAGGGAATTTATGTGTGATACGGGTTTTATTTTAATATATTATTAACTTTGGTTTACGGACTAGTGTGACTAAAAAAAATTTGGGAATATGTGGAAAAAACTATCTTCACACATTAGTGATAGAAGTTTTCAATTTTTTTAGCATGTTTAGTAATAGTGTAAGTGCTTTTTTGTGTTGAATTTTCTGGTAATAATAGTGCCAAATAGTAATAAACTTTATGCAATATTTGAATTTAAAACGAGAACATGCTGTATATTGAGTAATAAAAACTAAGAAGTAAAGCATTAATTTAACCAAAACTTTTGTTTATTGACGATTTCTTTGGCAGACACTCGACTTTAATATACCGTAAGAGCACCACAATTTAATATGAACTCTATTTCTCTATCCTAAGGTAGAATTTCAATTGAATGTATGATACCTTAAGCAGGGGTACTAAAGAATAGATATGGGGTCGGACTTTGATAGAAATTCTTTTGATTGTAAGACCCACAACGGACCCCAACGTATATTTGGACAGCAACCTGAGAGGTCTGAAGTGCTCCCGAGGTTTATAATTACTATAATTTGGAGGCAGATGAAGAAATCTCAACCGTTTAGTCGTACATAGGTAAATGTATGTACATATATGTTGTACAAAACATGAAAGGGAGACTCAATAAATAAAAATCAAAAGTGAAGTCTCATTAGTTCACAAGTTACTTTAATAAGTAAATAAATTATTAAAAAGACGAGTGCTTAAATGTATATTTTGATTAAATAATACGCAGTGAGCAATTAATTATTAAACCTCTTTTTGAGACGAGAAAGAAGTTGCCTCAAAGTGACACATTCACAGACATACATATAGTTTGTACCATCATAAATCTTCTATCCATAAATTAACAAAACTCCGCAGTCATGTGATTCATACAAAAAATCGAAAACAAATAGGTACGTTTGCATTTTATTAAAAACGTGATGAGCTTCGCATGATATATGGACTGGAAAGCGTAGCGAACGAAGCTCAACACAAATTAGGGTGAACACCGTTTACACTTTATATTTTTAGTCTTGCACTTTAGGTACTGGCGAGTAGCTGGGTAGTTACTTAGCACGCCAAGTTAAGTAGTATATAATTTTAGTAGAAAAAATGTTTTGAAATTGGTGTAGAAAATTTTCCAATGATTGAACAGTGGCGAAGTGTGAGTTCTCTTTGGTTGATCACCAATTAGCATACGTACAGCATTACTGATCTGACTATCTTGTAATGTGTTTTAACACCGTGTGAAAGGAAACTCGTGTATTTAACATGGTAACATTTCCCCGAATTTAAACACATTTCATTATTATTACACCATTGAATTAGCCTATTAAGCAAGCCGACCCCAACATAGTTGGGAAAAGGCTAGGCAGATGATGATGATGAATTAGCCTATTAAGATCCATCTGTAGAAAAATTGCGTCTTGTTCACATTTCACAACTCTGACAAATTTTAGGTCATCCGCATACATAAAAATCTCGGAATTCTGAAAGCACACAGGTATGTCATTTATAAAACAATTGAATAAAATTGGCCCAATGTGTGAACCCTGGGGAACACCTGAAGAAATTTTATAAACAGAAGATTGAAAACCGAACACAGTTTATTAACACACACACCGAAAAAACACAGTTTATTAAAAATAATTTACATTCTAAGTATACGTAAATGTTACTTTTTTACTCCAATTAATTCTGTGTTAATAATAATTAAAATACAATGTACACATATAACAATTAACACCCATATAAATAAAAGTAACAATATAATATTCTAACTTAACTAAAACTACAAAAAAAAAACTAAAAAGATTAATTGGAGTACATTTGTGTGTTAATCAGGCAGATGAAAAGAATTTCCCATAATCCCAATACAACCGTTGCCTAATTTGTGTGCACCACAGCATCGGCATGACACAACACATCCCTATGGCACGTTGAAAAAATCTCGTTTTAAAATAAGCAATTTTTCACGGATCACGCGTGTGCACCGGGCACAGTTTAAATTTTGATTTACTGGTGCCAAATGTGTGCGATATCTGTCTGAGTTATTGCATTGTTAATGCTGTATCATACATACAAGGAGTATGCATACTCTTTTTAATCTATAGGGATGTGCATACTTATTTTAGTCGCTTTTTGTTTTTGAGTGTATGTTCTTTTTATGAAAAGCGGTAAGTTAGGGGACAGTTTTCGTCGTGGAGTAGTTCTTAATTTAAACTTTACATAGTATAAAACAGATTCGCTCCCGCTGTTTGTGCTCTTAGATCTTTTAAACGAAGCGGATTTCAAAGCGGTTTTCATCAATATAGTTATGAATAATCCACAGATTGATTCAAGAGGAACTACACTAAACTAGCTTTCGTCCACGTGATTGTATATCTACATTGCACCCTTGCAAAGTCAGACTAACTTTACAGATAATGTAAGGTGACTGGCGTATTTGTTTTTATTTTATCATTCATTAAATTTATCATTCATATAAAATGCTAATGTTATTGTTATTTGGTAGGTACTACGTAACATTTCATGACTGGCAAAATTTATTTACGTAAAATAGAATGATAAGATATGTAGATACTTTGATACCCACTATAACGACACGTGTAGGTAGCCTTACAAGTCTAAAGTATTTTTAAATATTTTATTATTATAGTTTTTTTTGACCCATATCAAGATACTAATGTCTTGGCGAAAAATTAGATGCTTTTCTGTGTCTTATCAAATAGCAAAAGATTTGATGTTATCGAAGCTATCAATTAATAATGACTTTTATTAATTTGTATTGTAGTTCGATATGATCTATATAATTATATTAGGTAGGTATTAGGAAATTGGTTGTAATAGAAGGAAAAACTCAATCTGCCGAGCCTTTTCCCAACTATGCTAGGGTCGGCTTCCAGTCTAACCGGATGCAGCGAAATACCAGTATTTTACATGGAGCGACTGCCTATCTGACCTCCACCACCTCGGGCTTCTGACAACCCTTATCGACTGTGAAAGATGCGAAAATGACAGCCGGGACCAACGGCTTCACGTGCTTTCCAAGGCACGGAGGAGTCTCGGTGTGTAATAGAAGGTAATGGAGTTAAATTATAATAATAATTGAAATTAACCAACTTAAATTCTAAATAAATAAATTACGCCTTTATTTCCCGAAGAGTTACGTAGACATGTACAGAGGCCAGCACATCAAGTTACCACAATCTGTCAAATTGCTTTGATAGTATTTTAACTTTATTGCAATGACATAAGGTTCATTTTTAATTGAGAAAATTTGACAGTTAGGGATAGCTTGATGTGCTGGCGTCTGTACCTATAGTACACACCCACATTACCCCAGTTATGTTTAAGTCCCATGTAATAGGAGCGATGCCATCAAACAGACACGAATCCAGACTCCAGCCTGCCACTGGGGAATTTCAGATAGAAATATTTATCCAACTCGGGAATCGAAGCTAGAACCTCATACTCAGCAGCAGCTTGTTACTACTAAACCAACGAGGTAGTCTAAACTGTAGGTCAATGAACTATTCTGACCAACAAATAGGTTTACTTAGATTAAACCTGTTTTTTGCAAACTAGTTGCGGTGCTTATATTGGGGGAGAACATAAATGAAAAAAAAATTCGTTACTGAAAACTGTCCTGTCTTGGATTGCATCACATAAGACCTATGAGGAAAATATTTTCCAATGATAAACGTCATTTCATCATTTGTCATTTTTATAAATAGCATACATATTAGTACTTAATTAGACTGACTGCTATAAATGAACAGGGAAAACATAGGATTAAACAACAATTGTCATTATTTCACTCATATCATTGTGGTTTAAATAAAAAAAATGGGAATGTTTGCGGATGTGGGCATATATGCAATGCAGACAATCACATTAACCAGAATTAATATTCTGTAAAACCCAAATTCAATTCGGACGTCTCTAAGGCATAAGGGTAAGCGCACACGTGGCATCGGCCTCCACGCCGGAACCGCTTGCTGTTGAGTGTTGCTGTAGGTGGTGCACACAAACCTACAAAACGTATGGACTAGCAAGTGAACTGCATGTGGCTGGGGTACCGGTGGCAGTGACCGGTGACTCGTTCGCGTCTAGTCTTAAGAGACCGCACAGCCCAATGACACAGTCGAACCGAAGATTAAAGAGAATTCACTTGCTTTCGCGAATTCCCTGCTTGAAAGAGATTTTAAGCAAAATACCAAAATACCAAATCCGGTAAAAGTGTCCAAAATCTAAAAATAATCTCGTCTCAAGACTACGGAAACCTTTTTTTTTTGAGGCTGGGTAATCGTCAAATGATTTCGCTCAGACTCGTATCAGACTTTTACTGACTAAAACCCATCCATGTTCCTTCCTTAGCCATTTATGTTTCGGGGACAATCCCACTTATCCGTTGCCCCTGCCCCTAAAATAGAAAATCAAGGATTTTATCCTTTTCGAGTTTCTAGAATTGCTGGAAATACCACTAACGAGTGACGTGATGTACATATGTAAGTACGTCATAAAGCACTTGTTAACGAATGAACGACAGGTTAACTACATTATAGGGAAATAGATAAAATATACGCATGACAAGACTCTTAAAAAGTATCAATGAATAAACGAATTTTAAGATTATCACGCTTATTCAAAAAGTATTACATATCTTATCTCACACACACTGTTCAGGCAACATCGAATGAAGTACACACATACTTAGTTATATCTTTAGTTTGTTCACATAGCCTTTGTATGATCTGACGTAGCCAATTACGTACGATGGTGACAAGCCCTTTGATCATATCGACAGGTGCTGATTGACGTCACACGACACCCACTAATCCAATTAACTTTATAGTTGTAGCCAGAAACAGAAGCTCTTGTGTTATAATTGGTATTAGTTTAGTTACCTATATTTTATACTTAGTACGGTGTGTATGAAAAAAATATAAGAAAAATTTAGTGGTGTGCAAAAATTTTAAAATTTCTACAAAGGTAAAGCGTGAAGTTAAAATAATCTTTTAAATAATAAAAATAAAATCAAACGGAGAAACTTTTTCACCAATATTGCTTCTCACTATAAATTGAGTTCATAGCTTATGGATCCAAGATTTTTTACATTGATTTATAAATCCAACTACCAGAATATCCGAACAGAACACAGACGGTCTAAACACAAACGTAACCGTTCACAAAAACTTGAAATTGAAATATTGTCACAAAGAGAAACTCTTATTGAAAAGTGGCAACCGCCAGGGGTACCAACAGAAAGAAAATTAGGATGTGAGCCGTCAAAACTTCAGAAGCAGCCCATCACAGCGACATTTTAGAGGGATGAAGCCCCCGCATTACACCTCACTCATTATTTATCACATTGTCGACAAAATTAATGGGCGACCCTCGTCAAATGATTTTTATTTTATAAAATAAAGCGTGGCTTCTGACAGTTTAATCATATCTTTGTGTTTCTAATGGGAATGTCTAGACACTAGAATTTAACTTCACTTCGAGTTTACATACTAAATTTTTTGTAATTTTAAAGTTTTTCTTTGAAGTCGCGTACTACGGGCAATACCTACATACCTACGCAATAATTTAATATTTTCCAACTTTACTTTAAACAAAATCTCTATAAAATAAAGTTGTTTTCCGTGTCTGTCCGTGTGTTAACGTTGTTCTTTTAAACTACCCAACGAATTTTAATGCGGTTTTCCCCATCATCTAGAGAGTTAATTCTTTAAGGTTCATTTAATTGTTTAATATACATAATTTACATATAATAATGAAATCTTCGTATAATTTAGTAGTCCACGAATTATATTTTGACTAACACAACCTGATACTGATTTGCAATTGCAAAAAACGTGAGACTTTGAATTTTGTTGGCTACCCTAGCGCTTTTCCCTTAATTGAAAACAAAACTAATATTATCCACGAGATTATTCTGTACTGTCTGTATTTAATTGCCCTTTTTATTGTACCTAGAAAAGCCAAAACGGCGATGTGGTGTGCATAAACCTAAACATCATTAGGTAAACAATGAATTGGTTTCTAACCTACAAACTGTTAACGAATAGGTAATTCAGCTCTTAACTGAGGAAAACTACCTCAATATCTTTATTTCCTCAAAGTTAAAATTTCGCTTTCATTCATTAATGTATGTTTCCGTAAATAGACAAATGGGATAGAGTGAGTTTAATTGAGCATGTGTCATAGTAAAACTATAAATAATTACGACAAAAAAACGTAAACACGTGGTCTCATGATCATGATGAGGGGATCTATAATGAAATTGATTTCTAAATATATATTATGTCTATTGTTTCAAATTCCAAACTTTTTCCTCTGCATTCAAAAATATCGTTGGTAATATTTCTGAATGATCCTCACTATGGTCGAGTGCGCTTAGCAGCCAATTAGGAACACTATGTATATTTAGCTTATTATATTATTTTTGTCGCAGTATTCCTGCCGATAACCGACACATTTAATTAGCAGGATGATAGATATCTCGTGTCAGAGGTCAGCTACGAGGAAACCAAGCTTTTGTAACAGCGTAACGTTAAAACACCATCGTTAAAATATTGTTTTAATCATCAATTTTATCATTTAACAGTTACAAACAGTTTTAATTACGGGAAACTTCGTTAGTGTCCGCCATTAAGCACTTATCACTAAATGAACACTTATCTTTATTTTTAAATTTTAATGATGCAGTGATAAAATATAATATCTAACAATAACCAAAAAACATATCTGAAATTTCTTTTCGGATAAGTTTTGATTTCAAATTGTTTGACCTAAACTGAAGTTTGATTGTAATTCTTAAAATTTCTGTTCCCTTGACGGAGGAGTGGGACTTGTACGAAATTCTTGGGTTTTGAATATTGAAGTAGCGACTTTATTGTGTAGTGTTTAAGGTTGGTGTTGTATTGTCGTTCGTAGGATGTAAAATTTATAATTGAAGGCCGTAAATTAAGGTGACATCGACAGTTGTGGCTCGCGGGGAGGACGCGCCGGCGCCGCGGCGCCGCGAAGCTCGCTGGGGAAAGCCCTGCCAATATTTTATCGGGAAGGTAATTATTTGATCGGCACATTGGGGTAACAGATGAAACTCACTTCCCGTAATGTCTTTCTCATACTTTGTATTAGGAAAATGATTAATGATTAACTTATCATTTTCAATTCTTTTTGGTGGGGTGATGCTCTTTTTTTATTAATGTTTACAGTCTTTCGTATTTAGTGTACGTATTCTATACTATTTTCGAACTCGAACAGAGCTCATTAGCTTTGTTCGAGTTATCACGTGCCACTTCTAGAAATCAGCGTAGCATCAAAATACGATAAATCTATTGAAACTATAAGTTGTCAGCTACCCACATAATTACAAAGCCACAGAGCATAATTGCCACAAATTACTATTCCAAATTCAAATATTTCGAATCACAAACTCCCAACAACAACTCACTGCTTCTACCTACAGGGTGTTGAAACTCCCCGAATCGGATATAACCAGTTGGCGATCAATCGCGCCATGCCTCCCGCTGGCCGATTTAATTCGCGCCTTGACAAAAACCCTTTGACACATTCACTGGTGACAGATCACAGCCGGGCGTCTCGCGCCTCGCTGACGGGTCCATTATCATTGGCGAAATGGTTTGTGTGAAACGGTTTTTGCGAAAATGTGAGTAAACTGCATATCTCGTCGATTTTTATTATTTTTAATCACGTTGATAGGTGTTTTTTTTTTAAATACGTAACTTTATAATATCTTGTTTGTTTTCCCCAATGGGAAGCAGAAGTGTTTAAATATAAAGTAAGTTTCTACCAGACACAATTATGAAAAAACTTGTTTAGATTTCTAATTAACGTAATCTTAAATAATCTTTTTCTTCTTCTTTTCGTGTGGTTAGTAACTAACCTGGTGTCAGAGTTTTAATGCTGCACATGGGCCTCTGACATAGCATCACATGCTGTTGAGAAATATCTCTCGGGCATGCCAGTTTCCTCACGATGTTTTCCTTCACCGATTTTAAGCAAGTGATAATTATACAATACGCACATGAATCCGAAAAATCAGAGGTGCGTGGCTTGGGTTCGAACTCGAGACCTATGACTTGGCAGTCGGCGGTCACACCACTAGGCTATCACTGCTATCTTAAATAATAAAGTATTTTTATCTTATTATTAAAGGACATTCATTCAAATAAAATAAAATTGCTTTATTTTCTTCGTACTTATCTTTCTAATACTATGATCTTGTGTAATATTACTGAAATGATGACTAGGCTGTTTTTTTTAAATAAGTATTTAGTAGTTTCAAATTTATTTAGTACCAGTCTTTATTATTAAGTGAACGAAATTACTAGACAAAACGGATCTATACTCATGAGCACAGACCATGAAACAGTCGGCATCTGCAGATTCAAGAAGGCTTCCTCTCACCGTGATGCCGTGCCATGGGGTCCAACAGCACAGCGCACGTACTTCCCCAACAGTCAAGACCCAATCATACGATTGCTTACGTAGCATTCCATTGCTCACTTAGGCTACGTACGCACTGACAGGTGGTGCTTAGCACCTAGTGCCCAGTGACTTAACATCACCGGTCGATTCTGTAAAAATCTCACCGTGATATCTCCTTCTTCTCGTGTGGTTGGTGACTAACCTAGTGTCAGAGTTTTTATGCTGCCCATGGGTCTTAGACTTAGCTTCACATGCTGTTGAGAAATATTTCTCAGAAATGGTTTCCTCACGATGTGTACCGTGATAACTTAGATGACGTGATCGTGATGTAAGCTGTCATTCCATCTCACGGTAGGGATTGACACTATTGACAGGTCACTTCACTTACTCACTTCACCTACAGATGTAGATGTCATGGAGAGATTTTTAGCACTACTGGTTACCTTCTAGGGTACATAGTCGCCACACTGGTAAGGCGCCAAGCGCGAGTGCTACCAGTTGCCAAAGTTCTAGAACATTTGTATCACTGCGTTAGTCGTAGGGTGCCTCGCGAGGCACTAGGCCAGCCTTTCCCAAAGTGAGCGATAACGCCCCCTTGTGGGTGCTGCAGGCCTAAAGATGGGCAGTAAGAGACCCAAAAGAAAATGAAGGCGTTGTGTAGAAGCTTAGGGGCCGGTTTGTAATTTCATCTTGATAGTGGTTTTTAAGTAGGTAAAAAAAGGAGGTGCTAAGAAATAATTTATTCTCAAAGTGGGTAGTAGACAAAATAAGTTTGGGAACCCCTGCATTAAGCGTTTAGCCAGCTACCTGTCAGTGCGTACGCAGCATTACCGAACAGTAGCTTTCTCTTATCATACTTGAGACACCTCTTCTCCAAAACAAAACACTATCAAATTTCTTTGAACACCTATCAGTATTTGTTATTAGGGCAAGATCTAACGCGCCGGTTCATAGAAGATGGTACTGCTGATTCTGTGTATATTATAGGATGCAAGGTGTAAAGGTCAAGTCGATGGTGGCTGGGTGGTCGTTATCAGTTCTGGGACCGCCGAAAGGGCAGCTAGTGTTGCTTATCTGACTGATAGTGTTGCATTTATTGAGTTTTGTACATTTAATTGTTTTTTGGGTTTTATTACAAAGATTTTGTTGTGTTTTTAACTTGATTTTATGTCTGTTTGTTTTTTATGAAGTAAGATAGTAGTCTAACGTGAGTCTATCGTTAATATAAAATCAAGAAACAATAGGGACGTATGCACTGTAGAAAAAAAAGTAGGTAGGTTATTTTAATCGTATATTATTTTATATAATTTATCTATGGTACAATCATTCAAAATAATTTTCAATATCTAGCTTCATATACAAAAGCTTCTGACTGAACATTAAGGAAGTTAATTAATTATCCAAAGACCTGGAAAAGTCTTTTAAGGCCTTTCCCTCGTATTGGTACGGTTCATAGTTGAACTTACTTTAACAGACGATTTGCAACTTTTAATCTGTTGTTACGTCAAGTGATAAAGGTGCCTGATAAGAAAGATATTTAATGATTTTTCAACCAACCCAAAACCATTTTGCTCGTGAATTTATTAATAAATCTTTTTAGAATCTAAATCCGTAGATAAAAGTCAAAACAAATAAATAAAAACGAATTCCAAAATTAAAATGCGCAATTTTACCGTTTCCAAAACTGCACTATTCCGTATTCTTTCTCACAACAAAGTCGCAACGTCGAGTACGATATCGAATTTCGCAAAAAATCTCGATCATTGTCATACAAATGTATCTGTTGTTATGGGCACGTAATTGCTGGGCTGCTGTGTAATTTGCGAGAGGCCTTTGTACTGGAGTCAATGCACAGCCGTTGATATCAACTCGAATACGTACATTTTATAGGGTCCGAATTTTAGATGTAGATGGTGAACCATTGAATTTTTTGGTTCGTGAGAATGAAGGAAAAGGTTCCGTTAGTTAGACATTTATTACAAAATTTTCTTAAATTAAAAAATCTCATGACAGTGAACGTAAAGTTTGTAAGGTTATCGAGTTATAGATATTAGATTCAGCATTGCCATACAACGCGGCAATGCTGCCAGCCTTTTGGGCACTTTTCCTGTTGACAGCGATGTGGACGAATTTTTTGATGCTCTTTGATTATTATACATGTTATTATGAATATTTAGCTTTTAAATGTAAATATATTATAGATATTGGTTATATCAAAGTCAATAGCTGGGTTGACTCCTTCGATTCTCTTTTTCATTTCATTAATTTTATATTTTCATATACTTACGTTTAAAACGACCGCATCCGGGAATATATCAAAGTTATAAATCACCACACCGTCGTGGCTAACTTCGAAGCTTACAAACAAGTGAATTAGCTAACAAAGACTGAAAACATTGTGATATCTAAATTGCCAACTAAAAAAACCTAACGCGATAAATAAAAGCCTTCCCCTCCGTAAAGGCAGTTCCACACGGCACCTTACCGCAACTCCAGACGCATTAGTAAGATTCTTGTAATGACTACTAAAACTGAAGTGAGGATAACACTGTTACTTGGTTTGTGTGGGACATGTCATAGGCGGTAGCGAGGAAAAACGAGTTAAATAAACGTAATACGGCTCCCCGAAAAATCCCCATGAATGAATTTTATCCAATGAATTAAAGACATTTGAAAATAATTTTTCAGTCACTGGCATTTTATTTGGTATCATTCATCACAATCTACTATTTTGGAATTCCGTAATGAAAGATTATAAAATCTTGTCAATCGATCAATATATTCAATAATCGTGAAATTATCTTGTGATATCAATGAGATAGGTACGCCCGATAAAACAAACATATAACATGCTACGTCACGTATATTAATAACCATGATCTCATTGTCAATTCCGCCATAGGTGGAACCTACAATCAGCTGACATTAACACTTTTGCACACGATTTGTATTTCTTCGTTTAGGTTTATCGACGACGCGTGTCGTGTTACGTCATCATTGGCAGTCGTGTTCCTCACCTACTAATGAGCATAAATAATAGGGTCCTTCCTGTTCGTGCAATGCTGTCTGTGGTAGTCTACTCCAAGTCTAACTTGTAGTCTTTTGTGGGTCCATCCACTCATCTGGCTGAATCTCTCAATAATTGTGGCAAACTACTCGCGAGTCAGCAAACGTAAAGTAGCCCTCGGCTAGTTGGAGCGACTATCTTTGCAGTGTGGCTGGTAGTAGTTGGATGAAAGCTGCCGAGAATCGAGCTGAATGCAGCAGTGGTCTGCTATAGGATTATGACGTGTATCCAAATGTACCAGTTTTTCAATGAAATGTGATATCTATACTTCCAAATGGCAAATACAGGCGTGATGTTATGCTGTTGTGGAAAATAGGAGAAATAATTAGGGCCCTGGTCGTTTTGGTATAACTGGGGCCATTTTCAATCGCTACAAGTATCAAACTTGGGCGCAAAGAAAACTCAGCTCGTAGGGTGGGTTGATTGATGAGTCGACGTTGTTCTCTGATACCGGGCTCAATTACACCACGATTACTTAATTTGACATGATACTTCCCCAGTTCTGACGCTCTACGATTAACGGCAAGTGTTTTAGAAGTACGCTCCCCTTAATTAACTCCTGACTTGATCTATTTCAAACTAAAGTTGCGAAGTTGATCATTTGCTCATAAAGTTAACTTTACAGTACAACGTGGTTTCTTTTTACCATCTGTTTCCTTCCATAATTATTAATTCCTTTCTTCACGTTCACACTCATACATTTTATAGTCAAGAAAATACTTGCAACTCTTTACTCTGTTAAAATAGAAGCTGACAGTGACGAACACACAAAATTGTTAACGGACGAATGCCACCATATTAAATTCTATTTCGAAAATCGAACTGGATTTTATCTTACTGAATCAAGCGCTATAATTGGCCGGTGATCCAATGATGAGAATAAACAACAATGTTTACTGTGCACGCGCGGCCGTCATGCGAGAAACATTTCCATCATGTTTCAGAACGTTTTCAGACATTATTAACTTAGTTGCTTCCGTTCCTATCGTGTGCTGTGTTCCAAATTGACCACCATTACACAATTAAGGTTAAGTGGGATTGTATCCTATGGACTAGTTTTCGGTTTGTTTTTTCTTTTATTATCTTTTCGGCCATCATTGACAATTTTTCAATGTTTTTTTGTTTTATATCTGCTTTGTATTTTTTTTCTCATCTGATCTGATTTTTATATTTTACCACTTATCCAAAATGGGTGCTTACGAAAAGATCGCGAGGTAATCTCTGTCCTCAAGTAACAGCTATACTTTCTAATGCTATTTTATTACGTCTATAAATTGTATAGAGTCGCCCCAGGAGGCGCTTACGGAGTGGCTATCGCACTTTTCGATTTAGAACTCTCCTCACTCAAAATTGAAATGGCTCGCCCCTTTGTCGGAACAATTTAAATTGGACATTTTAAAGGTGATTCTTTTGGTGGTTGTTGAACGGTTGGGTGTTCGTGTTAGTGAAATGGCTTGTATCGGGGTAGCAGTGGGTCGTGGGGCGTTGTATTTTGGGAACATTGATTTAGAGGAGTTAATAGAATTAGATTAGATGTTCTTAATTTACATGAGGATTATAATTTGAGAGCTTATATGAATGAAATAAATATTTGGACTTTTTTAGACCGATTAGTTGACCAATTAGTCCGGTGAAGGTGAGATTCAACCAAATACCTGCAGAACTATTCTATATTAAGTCACCGTAACCACATCAGTCAAGTGATCTGTCATTTCACCTGACCCTAGGGATTGACAACATCGACGGCTCTCTTCAGCTAAATTATTAAGGGTTAGAGTATAGCCCTACAGTTCACAAACATGGTTATTTCCAAAACAAACTGCACAAAACTTCTCACTTCCGATTCGCAATCCTTTCCACTAAGATAACATTACTCCAGGAACCGATCTATTGTGCTCGCTCCATTGAGGGACATTTTAAACTCCATCGTTTATCCTTTGAAAGTGTTCGGACAGTGGCGGCAGCAGTTTATCACGCCGATAGCAGCGATCACAATGGGCATGCATTCACGGAGCTGAGGTGATGGCTTGCTTGATATGTATCTTGGTTTTAAACTCATGGCATCGTTCTACGTTATGATCTTATTTGAAGTTGAAGAGGGCGCTGAGAAATCTCTAAAAGCTAAAGTTGAAAATTTTGGGCTTAAATTTTATAGGGATGTAAAACCTTCAGGTGAGGCCGGCGGGGGGAGGGGGGTGTTTTTTAAGGCTGGAAAATCATCCAATGACTGCTCCCGCTCTGGGTGGAGCGGAAGGGAGTGTCAGACTCTTACTGACTAAAACCCATCCATGTTCCTTCCGTAGCCGTTTATGTTCCGGGATAGCGGTAACCCTTTCGGACAATCCCGCTTAGTAGTGGTAGTCCGTAAAAAAATTCACCGGGATGACGTAGGTGAAGTGAGTTTAAGTTTATTGCTTGTCAATTCCTATTGCGGTGGAAAAATAGCTCACATCACGCTCACGTCACCTAAGTTTTCACGGTGAGAACAGAAGAACAGACTGGTCTTGTTGTGAATTTATATCCATTATTCCTATGGTGTCTATAAAAAGAGTATTCTATTCTATTCTTGCACTATTAAAGTGCAAATTTGTGCTCGCAACACCCCGCCAAAATCCTTATTTCACTCAAGTATTCCTGTAGGGTCACCACGCGACTAAGAAAGAGGGGTGGTACGAATCCCTAAGTAAAGTTGTCCCCAGAAGTCACCCTGGACCGCTCTGTGTCACGTAGTCAAGTCATTTGGAATTCAGCTCGGATGCTATTGGTTGCCACGGGTTTGTTTCGACGTTGCCATAGTTTCGTGTTCAGCAAATAGAAGTGTTCCAACTTTGAAGAGTTGATTAATAACATTGTGTTTATTATTATTATTTCTTAGGACTAGGATAATAGTCTGCTATGGTATGATGATAATGATGATGACGAACTAGAAGAATATACTATTTGCGGTACTTGGACTTTAAGGCTAGGCAATTCTCAGTTGACTACGAACACCGTTGCAAGCGATACCATTTCTTACCGTTGGAATTAAGGGGTAATGTCAGTGATATCTGTTTCCTAGTGAACATCGCGAACGGCTCGGTTGATTGTCCTGAACTACTAGGCAACATACTTCTTCGCACTAACGTATACCTAAGAAAACGGCCACTACTCCATGTACCACACACATCAACGAAGTACAGGCGAAACGCCTTCTGTATACGTAGTGCTATAGCCTTTAATAGTTTACCATCACACTTAGAAATTGACTTATTTTGCACCAGCGCACAGAAAATTAGAAAACTCTTAAACAATGAGTATTTTGATAGTCACAATTAGTTTTATATTCCTATTTTTGATGTTGCACGACTTGAAATTAGTTAGTAAATTGTTTCGACACAACATTATTCTATTTAAGCAGTTTTAAAAATATATTGTAATCAGTTTACTTAAATAGTCACTAACAGTCAACGCAAATGACTTGTTGTTATACTGACAGTAACATGTGGAAGCTTGTCATTAGCAAATGTCCTCTGTTATGCATGTTTTTTATATTTTTTATTAGTCTGTAAGCTTTCTTTAAAAATAAATAAATAAAATAAATAAATAAATAAATATTAATGTTTTTGGTAAAAAAAAAACATAATATTATATTTTTGAGAACTGGCTTAAGATATAGAATTCATCAAGCTATGAAGGGCCTAGACGAAGTCACATTTTCAAATTATAGATCAATCCGAAATGTATCGAATTGGCATAAGAAAGCTAAGCTAAGCTTTAGAAAAGTGATCAATCGTTTTCGATCGCTAAGTGCTAGACAATGACCAATTGTGTAACGAAACCCGATCAATATTCCCATACGAATACGTTGGCAAGTGGCGATCTTGACAATCCCAATCGCTGAGATAACGAATTGTTCTATCAACAATTTTCGAAATCGAATTGACACGGAGAGATTGACACTTGTCTAGGCCCCGAGGTCCTTTATTTCAAAGTTTTGCTTTCGAACCTACAATTATTTTGTTTTTATTGGAAATGATCTCCTTCTATGCGCTATCTGATTGGTGCTGAACTTAATAACATGCTTTTCAACAAAATATATTTGGTATTCGAAATATCCTGACGATATCATAGAGAACATAATAATTAAATAAATGTGCATAATTAACACAATATTTGATAGTTAATATTATCAAATATTGTTCGATTCTTGATTCTTCTCAACAATGGACTCCTTATCTGCTCATAAAGAATTACGTATTTTTCCTTGAATTTGTGATATTTGAGGTTCCAGCAGTTATGTAGGTATTTATTCTAATATTAATTCAACCTACGTCAGTCGTTACGAGTCGTCAGAAGCCCGAAAATCTGTCAGCCAGTCTTACCAAGGGGTATCGTATTGCCCATTTACTGGGTTGTGGAGATCAGATAAGCAGTCGCTCCATGTAAAATACTGGTATTCAGGTGCATCCGGTTAGACAGGAAGCCGATCCAACATAGTTGGGAAAAGGCTAGGCAGATGATGATTATTTCAACCTACGCAAGCAAATTCGCCAACATTTTGTTTCCTATTACTACTTACGTACATACGTACGTATTAGGGACTGATTATTTAATTAGGTATAGATATGTAGAAGCCAATAAAGCGGAAATAAGAAAACAAAAAATGATTTTAGCATTCGCTAATTGTATGGCACGTCATTTTGACTAATTATTGGCGCTTGACAAGTTCCTCGATTCTCGCTCAACGTTTCCTCGACGACAAATATTTTTTGTATTTCAATAGTGACATAACACCAAAAATACCTAATAATGTTTGTGTGTCAACTAAATCTACCTTCAATTATTTCATTTACAAGACCATGATAATACTAGGGTACTGAAAAACCATGTGATCTTTTGTAAACTACATAATAAACTTGCAGTTTAAAAACGGTGAATGTATTCATTAACAATAGATTTTGAAATACATTATGATTTCTTTTCCACACGGATATGGGTATAATATTTTGCGGTTACGTTACTGCCTTCCTTAAATTCTTAATGTCGTTCCCATATTAAGCGATATAAATTTTGGCACGGGCGAAATTTTCATACATATATGGGACAGGATAAATGTGATATGTGGGACATTCTTTAGAAACTAGTAAAATTGAATTTTATCGTTTTAATAAGCATTTTCCTTGAAACATTAATGGTATTGATTGAAACATTTAAAACTATTATCTAGCTATCCAGTTTTGGTTGTGTTTGTATCTTTTTATGTGGTAAATGGCGTAAATTCAAATTCGGAACAATAATGACACGAAAATGATGGCCAGTATGTCGGCTTTAAAGCCGCATGCAAACTTTTTCTTGACTTTTCATCACCATTTTGAGTGTTTATTTAAGTAGGTATGAGCTTAAATCCTTAATAATTTAGTGTAAAGTAACGTTATGCAATGAAATACTGTTTCCCTATTAACACTTGAACATTTACAATTCGCCAATTTCCATAAAAACTTGACACACAATCGATTAAACAGGGACCGCGGAATCGATTACAGCATCGGTAGAAACGGGAAATCGATTATCGGCCATCGTGTCTGTCGCAAATCGATTCTAGTTGTCACCTTCACGTTTTCGTGTTCAGGTTGTCATTCACAGCAAAGGTAATAAAAAATTAAATTAAACTCGAATGCTAACATATCTCTGTCGATAAAATAGAAAATAATAATATGGTTTCTTTGCTGTTATTGTAGATTTATTAACCGAAGTAACGTCTGTGGGCATTGAAGATCATAAAATAAGATTTTCAATGTTCTGTGAAAAAATGGATAAGAGAGAAAGAAAATGCATTCTTCTTTTGTTTTTTTTTAGACGATATATTATGTTCGAATGCGTAATTTATTCTTTTGTTATTTTTCATAATGCGTAGAATAGATAGCAGGCCACAACATGACAGTGGGTAATCAGTGTTCCGCAGATAGGCGCGACGCAACTGCACGAAGCGAATGTAGTAGAACAATTATTTCTGTGAAAACTTCATGGAAATTATTTAACCTCCTCTCCTACCCGTGAATCGCGCCCCTTCTGTCTGTAGAAGGCTTAAGGCTAAGCCATGAATCAGTGAAATGAGCTCGAAGTGTCAATAGTGTCAATCCCTAGCATCAGGTGGAATGACAGCTCACTTCAAGTTCATTTCATCTAAGTTTTCACGTTGAGATGACAACAGAACAACACTGCCAGATATTAAGTATGAGCGTAAAAGGAACAAAAGGAGTTAGTCATGATCGCAGCAAGTGGCGTTCTATAGCTTCTGCCATCCCCCATGGGTAGAAGGCAAGAGTTTAGGTATGTACAGACGCCAAGACCTCAAGCTATCCCAAACTGTTAAATTTTCCCAATTGAAAATGAACCTTATCTTATTGTAATAAAGTTGAAAAAGGATCAAAGAATTTTAACAGATTGGTGTACCTAACTTGATGTTCCTCTGTACCTAAACAAAAAAAAATTAGGTAAGTAAATAAGACCACGTCAATAACATAGAGGAAATAGGAAATCTATAGATATAGTATCGCTAATGTTTATTAAATAGGCATACCTAAACACACCTTGTGCTAACGATTTGCAGTTTAATGGTTATTCCAAGTCTAAACGGGAAATACATTTATCCTATCCTGTTCCTAACCTACAGATTAAAATCAATAAAACTCCTTAATATCCGACATAAAAGACAAAGAGAGCGGCCATTGCGCGCCGGACAGATAGAGCTGTATAATTTCAGTACTTTCGGCTTTCGGTAGGTATATACCGCCGGCCTCATTCTCGATGCCCGAAGCACCTGCCACATCACTACAGAATCCGCTGACAGACAAAGACGCAGATAATAAGGCGCATCCCATTGGTGCATCACCACTGGAGCCCCGCCCACCGCCCGCGGCGACCAATGGCGCCGCCCGCCGGAGATCTTGAGCGTTATCTAGTTTATCTGCCGTCTCGCTTGGCACATTCTACGGCGATAGCTATTTTCAGATACGCTGAATAAAACGCATTTGTGCACTGAAATTTTATTTGCTTAAGAGAATGGACGTCTTGCGTTTTATGATGGTTATTTTTAGATGTTAGAATTTTTTGTGTAGTTATTTTATTTGTGTACGACGTTGCTTTAGACTGTAGGAGCTTGGCACATTTTAAATCTAACTCATCCTGATGTGATGTTATATTGTGTTGATTGAGCTTCCTTACTTACTGTACTTACACAACCTTAATTTAGATCACACGAAATGGTAAATTATGAATTTAGATTCAATGTAATAAATCCGTTAATTTTCAGGTAGGTAAGTAGTTCCGTTGCGCATAGGCAATATTTTCAAATCACCTGATGATTTAAATTGGCAAAAAACAGCACGGTAGCATTACAGAACGATCGAATACGATACGATAAGACTCCGAGATTGCTGGCTCGCATTCAATCAAGTTTGTTTTCTTAATCGGCGCCTTGTCTCGTATCAGTGGCCAGCACGAGTTGACCCCTTCCACCCCCCACTCACCATACATTCACTGCACACAGAGACGTATTCAATTGAAATGTCAGAGGTCTAAGTTATCTGGTCGTGTTGTACAAGTGATTTGTTATAAAGCACCGTCGATAACTGAAGGGCCATTGTTTGTAGGTCGCTCCCGATGTAAAATATTGTAATAGTGTTGTTATTGTAATCTTGTTATGAATTTGATGAAAGAATTATGAGGTTTCAGGAAGAGGGATATTTTATGAAAGAATCAAAAGAAGCCTTACTCAGTCGAGTAGGTAGGATTTCCCTTCGCTAGCAATTTGACCTACTTAAGTAAAACTTATTAAAGAAATAGTTGAAAGAAAACAAAACAATTGCTACTAAATAAAACATAAACCTCATTCAATGTGGATGAATTGATGCTAAAAATTACCCTTCCACTCCGTATTTTCACAAATACAAAAAAGCCAACAGCGGCTTTTCAAAAACTCGAGCCAACTATTTTCAAAAATATAAAGCGTTGTCCATTGAAAAAGCTCGCCGATTATTTTCAGACGGTAACCTTGTATTGCGACCCCGAAACGTTTGTGTGAGAGAGAGGGGTGTAACACAAAGACACGGGCGGGGCGCGGGGGGCGCGGGGTGGCCCGGGTTAGGGTATGTGATTCGGGATTCTAGGGATGAGCTGGCTCTCGCTTCCTCTCGCGTTATTCTGGCACAGTGCGTCGCCGACGCCGCACATACCGTGCCTCACTATCACACGCAAATCGCACGCGAGTATACCGACACGCGCACGAGGACATCACTACACAGAAAATTAATCTAATTCAAAATTAGAATTTTTCAAATTATCTTCGATTTTATTCGATAGTGCTGTGCAGACTTTTGTGTTCAGAAATTTTACTAACATTATTTTGTGACAATCCACCCATTAGTGAATTAGAATTAATGCGTTATTTTAATTAAAATTAATTATAGTGATTACGGACAATGATAAATAATATTTGTACGAATGCTGAATTTTGATACGAGTTACAGAATGAAAATGTCTGGTGAGTTACAAAACTACAGAAAATAATTCTTAATGACAATAATTTTAATTACTGTTCTTATTTGCTTTATCTATTACATACCCTGATTCAATTAATAGACGATCGGTTAATTGAATTTAATATCAAACAATGAAATTAGATTATCGATTGATTCCTAATATTAAAACCTAGCTAAATATAAAGTATTAAGCGTAATGAAAAACTATATTCCTACCTCCTTTTTTGTGTCAAATCATGTTATATTTACGATAATTTTATATGCCAAAATACAATTCATTTTCCTAATAGTAACTACTTAGACATACAATTTACCTACTGCTTTGGAATGGGCAAATAGCTTCATCTATCTGACTGACCGACCCCTTGACAATTCAAACGTGCCTGTAATTGGTTTATTTGAAATAAATGCTTTGAGTTTGAGTTTACTGGTCACAGAATCCGCCGCAACCACTCATATTTCAGGACTTGATGATTTACCTTATTTTGAAAACGGGAACCTGGCCAGACACGAGCCCATTTGATTTCAGTTAAACTGAAGCAAACCGGTTTTCATTTTACAATATTTTTATTAGTAGTTTATCTACTTAATTGTGCTTTATATACTTACTTATTTTTTATGATCTAGGCTAGCGATTCATTCCGTGCTACGCATCTTTGAAATACTTTTTGATCATGTAGACAGTTATTCACTTGAAATCAATTAATCTCCAATTATATGAATAATAATTAAACGCTTTACGTTGGTAAGCGCATCAGCTAGGGACTGGACCTATTTAAATATATATATTTATTTAAAATGTTCGTTATAAAACGAATTAAAATTAAAATTCGGGTTTTTTGCAACGGGATTTTTGTATGAACTCTAGGTTTGGTCAGGTATTTCTAATATAATCGATACCTAATGACAACATCTTAAATTTTGTATCTCAATATCTCTAAATTGACAGTTGCTACAAATATTTCAAAACGACAAACCATCTAATGACCGTAAAATCAGATAAGAGGATAAGCCCAAGGAGGCCAAAAGCTCTTCAAATTATTTCGCTTGTTAACCACAAATAAACATCACTAACCGTCTCTTTTTTATCAACGCTCTCAACATTATCTGTGGTTCTGTCAAGGGTGTGCGAAAAAGAAAAAAAAAACTATGAATCTATGGTAATCATTTTTTTTTTCGTTTTAAAGCTATGTGTTGGATAGCTGTGATCGTTTGGCGGACGCCGACGGGTTTAAGAGATTGTTTGCATCTTGTGCAACACACCTTGCATTGTTAAAAATCTTGTTTACATCACGCCAGTGCGAAAAAGAATCAGAATTATGGCCTGTTTGATTTGTTTCGAAAATATCGACACCGACTTTTATTTTCTTTTTTGTGAAATGATTTATCGATATATTTCGGGACTGTTTACTCGATATGATATGTGTGATCGTAGTTTGTGCATTACTAATAGGTAAACATACAAGTAAATTATAATTACAATATTCAATTAACGTTATAATTAACTACGCTAGTTTGTAACCGCAAATTATCTACCTACAGTTATAATAGGAACATGCCTAATCCCATTGAACTAGACTCGTACCTGTTTCATACACGCCTATATGAATATTTAGATATTAGAAACATTATAATATCACGATGAATGATTGCAATAGCTTGGAGCACAATAAGATAATATCCACGCACCCACTTTGAGACACCAGCACCTTTTCTTATGATAATTACGAAGTTGAAAGCATCTTTCAGTTAATTTCTTATGTGGAAATTTGCATAAGCAACCATGGTTACAACTGACTCATTAAAGCGCACCGCACCTAGGTAATGTTAGAAAGTACGGGTTTCCGCGAACGCCGGGCCATTCAGGCCCTCGCCAAGTGAATTTCTCAACGCCGCCGAATATGATGAGCTAGCCCAACACAAGCCTAGCATCACATTCACCTGCTTAAAAATAATTTACAAACGAATTTAAACCTTAACAAGGATGATAAAGCGTTAACTTTACTTATAGTGGGTTTATCGCACGTCTTTTGTCGAGTTAAGAGTGTTTTATGAGTCAACACAGCCCGGGCCGTGGACTGTCGTGACAGGGAGAGACGTAAACCGCGCTTATTGTCAGTATCCGTAGCTAACACGTGAAATCAGCAAGCCGTGGGGTCCATTGGACTAAGAATCGCATGAGATGCTCTTAAAATCTTCTCTTCTGACGCTATTATTAATCAAACAAGAGCTTTTATGACTGGAAAACTGCATTGCAGACATAGTTACGCTCTAATAACATCAACCAATCTTAAAACATTAAACAATTTCCACCAATCAGTTTGTTACAAACTAACGGAACACCAACATAAAGCTGCGATCACACTAGTAATTTTCTCTGTTGCTCAAAGAAAAACTTAGACCATCCAACAGAAAAAGTTATGCTCGCGAAGGAGGTGGCGGGATGGGAGAGAGAAAGGTCCTCCCGTCCCAGCCGCCGCGGGAGACGCTCCGGGCGTCGGGAGCCACGTGACGACTCCCGGCCACCGTAGGCGCGGGCCTGCGGTCGGTGAGTAATGGGTGACTCACCGTCCGATCAGCACCAGACCCGTGCCGTACGGCGCGTATATGTTCCACGCGCGCCTCAAAGAGATGTCAGCATATGAAGGGGCCCCTCAGGGCCAAGCCTGCCGGGTAAGCGGGATTGTCCGAAAGGGTTACCGCTACCCCGGAACATAAAGGGCTACGGAAGGAACATGGATGGGTTTTAGTCAGTAAGAGTCTGACACTCCCTTCCGCTCCACCCAGAGCGGGAGCAGTCATTGGATGATTTCCCAGCCTTAAAAAAAAAAAAAAAAAGACCATCCAACAGCTTAGCAGCTCCACCGTGTTCTATGTCTGTGCATGTTCTTATTTTAAATCTGTCGCGGGTTTCTGCGGAAACCAGAGATTTAACGACGGTTCGTCCGCATTGTCCGCGCACGAAGCGTTCGCGGTCAAACGCGACAAATGGACCTTGCGACGGCTAATTTGAATTTGAAATTCGAACATCAGTTTTATGGGACTCCATTCCTTAAGTTGGTACGTCCCGGGTTTGCATCGGTATTATTTGTATAAGATGTCTGTACGAAAGTAGGTCCGTGGAAACTTTGTTATAGCAACGACAGGCACTTAAGAATAAAAACTGAAATCGCACAAAACACTGATTGATCATCAGATTACATCGCTGAGCTTAGACTCTCTAATTGGTCGCCACTTAGCTTAGATTTTCGGCTTCTTTCATTCATTAACAGCACATAAAAATAAACGTAAATTAGTTAGTTCCAGTTCGAGTTAAAACAGCTAAAGTGACATAATATGACCTATCTTCAGATAACAAGCATTTTGTCACGTTCCTTTTACGGGAAGCCGTTTTTATGACAGTTCCTGAAACGTCACCTAGCAATGCGCGGTTTATAAACGCGTGCGCAGACAGCGTGTCTACGATCTGCGCCCGCGCCGAACGAGATGATTCACGAAGTTGTCATTCATCATTTAGTTATTATCTGTGCTGTAGACAGCGCGGTTTTATCACGATCATTCGAGCTTGTCTTGAATGAAATGACCCCAATTTAGAAGATAACAGTTTTTTTGAAGAATATAAATTTTCCAATTGTACATGATAATTATGATATTGGTTAGATTTAGGTTATACGTATCTTGTTACTACCTACTCTTAATCATTACAAGGTCTATAAAAGCATTTTTAATAAATAAAAAAGATAAGGGTTGGGAACGTTTAAATTGTAATCACATTTAATTTTTGACAGAAACAAATGACATCCGAATTCGATTTTCAACCTTATATTCACATCCAGTAACAGGTCCCAATAAATACCTAAATGTTCTTTTTAACAAAATAAGAACAAAAGAACTGTTACAGTTCCACACACAAAAACATTTAAATAACAGTACTCTAAAGAACTGTTACTTAGTACTAATTCCAACTAATAATTAAAACAAAAACAATTGCCGGCGGCAGGTGAGCTGGCTTAGCAACAGGGTTCAAATGTACTTATATTCAAAGTATTCTCAAGGCACGGACAATATGGACATCCTGCCTATTGAACGCTGCACTTCACTTTATAATGTAAAGCAGTTATCATTATTTCTTTTCTCGAATAATTTTATGCCTTTTTTTCTATGACACGTGCTATAGAAGACAAGATAGGGGTTGTTTTAACAAGTATATTAGAGTTGTACTTTATAGGGTAGTTTGATTAATGGCGTGTCTTTTACAGTGCAAGGGTCGTTTATGGATGGCACGCGTAACTATGCATTTAGTCTTCTTCGGTAAACACGGGGTGCGTTTTGTTTTCTTTGAATTGTAATTCTTCATAATTTGTACAGTGACTAGATTAAATGTTTTCGATTTTTACCTTACCAAATTATACTTGAAAAAACGTTTTTTTTTAATCGTAGATATTGGGTGATTAAAAAAAACCGTTTTTACAAGTATAATTTGTCTAATAATCATAGCATATATTTACACATACCTACACACACGCCACACGCCAAAGCGGGTTTTACAATGGTAGGAAATAACCCGAATTCCAAATAATAGTTTAACCCCCTTACTAATAAACGCTTTGTCTTATTCTTTCAAAAGTCAAATTCTTGACGGCTGAAAGAGAGAAATCGGTGTGTAACTGTTATAATACGTTTATTAGTAGGGGGTAAGAATTTAAAATGTAGGTAAGTAGAATCGAAATATCGTTATCATTTATTTTAAATATGAACGGGATAATGTTGATCCATAAATAATATTTATTTAGGTCAATCCGCGGAACTAAAGTCAATGTCATGTGAATATTTGGAAGTTATTTTTTTCCCCTTTTTATTCAACTGTTACGTCTTTTTTACATATTTACCTTAAACGTAGTAAGTAGGTAGTGGCTAGGGTACAGAGGCCAGCACATCAAGTTACCACAATCTGTCAAATTTCTTTTATAGTATTTCAACTTTATTGCAAAGACATAAGGTTCATTTTTAATTGAGAAAATTTGACAGTTAGGGATAGCTTGATGTGCTGGCGTCTGTACATAATGAGTCCAAAAAAACTGAACAACCAAAAATAAGTCATATCATGGAAATTATTTAAAAACGGCAAAGTACGAGTTTGAACCGCAAACGAAGGGTTCTGTAGCACCATACAATATAACCCTAAAAACACGTTTCTTGCAGTATGTAGTAGTATAAACACAAAACCTACCTCAAAATAAAGATTGCCAAAAGAGCTGCGGTTAAGAATTTAAAGTTCAATTAATAAAATAAAAAAAATATCTGTCTGTGAATTTGCATTTAGTAGGGATGAACCAAAGACACAGACAAGCGGAAGTTCTTTGTGAACAGCGGAAACAGACATAAAGCGATCAACATCTTGCACGTCTTCACTTTTTTATAATTCGCTGATGCTAAACTATAAAACATACCAGCCAGTGAGTTTATTGCTCTCAGACATGCGTTGTTTAAACTTGGAAGATATTTTAAATTGAGAATTTAAATAATAGAATAAGAAAGAAGCCAAGGATTTAGGATTCGGAATGATTTTTCCCGGTTTTATTTTTTTTTAAATGAGGGTTAATATTTACTTCAGTCAAATACTGCATACCAATTTCTAACGATACATTTTACTACATGAATATTAATATTCAGATGAAAGATAAATTGTCTTGTAAGATTAGAAAAATAGTACTCTAAAGTATGTATCAGTTATTATTATAAAAATAACAGTTAAAAAGTAACAGTCCTAAATTGTTCTGTAGCGCTATTCTGCAAAAGGAAGCGAGCTGTCGTTCCACCTAATGCTAGGGATGGACACTATTGACTGTGAGATCAGGATCGACCGAGGACAGCTCTAGTTCCATAATCTGTACCAATATTATAAAGCTGAAGAGTTTGTTTGATTGCGCTAATATCTGGAACTACTGGTCCGAATTAAAAAATTAAGTTGAATAGTCCATTTATCGAGGAAAGCTATAGGCTTTTTTTTTTTTTTTTTAAGGCTGGGAAATCATCCAATGACTGCTCCCGCTCTGGGTGGAGCGGAAGGGAGTGTCAGACTCTTACTGACTAAAACCCATCCATGTTCCTTCCGTAGCCCTTTATGTTCCGGGGTAGCGGTAACCCTTTCGGACAATCCCGCTTACCCGGCAGGCTTGGCCCTGAGGGGCCCCTTCATATGCTGACATCTCTTTGAGGCGCGCGTGGAACATATACGCGCCGTACGGCACGGGTCTGGTGCTGATCGGACGGTGAGTCACCCATTACTCACCGTCCGCAGGCCCGCGCCTACGGTGGCCGGGAGTCGTCACGTGGCTCCCGACGCCCGGAGCGTCTCCCGCGGCGGCTGGGACGGGAGGACCTTTCTCTCTCCCATCCCGCCACCTCCTTCGCGAGCATAACTTTTTCGCAGAAGGAGGTGACTGCCTCCCACTCCCTCTCGCCCCGGACCATGGCTTGCACCAGGGCCGGGCGCGAGAGGTCGCCGCCGCCGATCGCCTCTACGAGGACACGGCGGTGCTCCGCCCATGCGGGGCAGGTTTGCACCGTGAAAGCTATAGGCTACGACCATGCTTCGACCAATATGAGCCGAGCAGTGGGTGAAACCGCGCGGGCAGCTAGTACCTTATAAAAATAACATCAAAGTCGATATTAGAAGTTGACAATTGCCACCTACGCTACAGTAACAAATTAAACAGGAGCCTATGTGGTCCATAATCGTCTGATTAGATTAAAAACGGTGACGGTAATGAACACAATACAAACGAATATTAATGATTAATAGACGTGTCGTCTACATGTCTGGAAATTAAAACTTAATCAATATAATAATGAGAAGTCATGAGATCGTAACGCTACACTAAACATTTCGTTCAGTAAATGAAGGACGACTAAATAAGATAACAGAGAATAGTAGGTATTCATTACTGACTAATAACTACCTACATTTTTTATATAGTTTTAACATATTAATTGAACACTTGTTATTAAATACATACTAGCTTTTGCCAGCGGCTTCACCCGTGTGTATGTAGGAAATTATCCCACGGGAACCGTAGATTTTTCCGGGATAAAAAGCTAGCTTATATGCTATTCCAGACTATAATCTATCTCTGTGCCAAGTTTCATCCAGATCCAGTTAAGTAGTTTGTTAAGTTTATTTGTTACAAACATACTTACATACAAATTTTTCCTCTTTATAATATTAGTATTACCCCTACTTCACACGGGTGCAATAAATACTGACATTGCGACATGTTATAACATCGAACTTGATCTAAATTGAATATTAAGGTATTGTACATCACATTACCCTTTCGGAATAAATTCGCTGAATGATGTTGAAGATTGCGTCCAAATCGGGTGTGTAGTTAAAGAGGAAAGAAAGAAAGAAGAACTAAGCAGTCAGATAAATAGACAGGATACGACATATGTACAGATACAGATGCTGTCAATGTTCAGATAGTTCAAAAGATTGCTCTCCTACATCTTGTCAGATCTATCGCCAGCAAAATTATCATTATCATCTGCCTATCTTCCCAATTGTGTTGCGGTCAGCTTCCAGTCTGACCTCGACAACCCAGTTACTGGGTAACAGATTACCCCTTGGAAAGACTGGTTGGACCACATCGGACTTCTGACGACTAGTAACAACTGTCTAAGATCTACAAATTCCAGCCGGAACCAACGGCTATACGTGCTTTGCGAGACACGGAGGGTCTTGATGTATGAAGTAATTAACCCTGTTACTTATTCAAATTACTTTGTCCACAGCAGCAGACAGCCAAGAGTCTGGCAGTCCACCGAGCCCGACTGACTCTGCCACATCAGAATCAGCGCCCACCTTAGTTCACATCAAGCAAGAAAACATGCCTCCAGGAACAGATGTGAAAGGGTACTACGGTACCATAGACTTTGGGCTATCAGACACATACCTAGCCAACAACTTCCCTGATTATGGAAGAGGATACTTACCTCTCGACCACTTAAAGACGGTCAAAAATGAAGACGGAACAAAAGACGACGATCCAGGGGAAAGAGATTTTATTCTGCCTAGTGAATTGATGTTTAAAAGTGGAGGGATATTTACTAGAGTGAATATTACTAATGGAACTCAATATGGACCTTTCCTGGGATTGTTGGAGAATCAGCCGAAGGATAGACGATTTGCTTGGGAGGTAAGTTGTCTTAATGTTGCCAGTATTGTATATTCTATTCTGTTCTCTAATTAATATCGCGAGCAATGTCGAAGTGTCCATTCTGCCAGTGTCAAAGTGATTCGGTATTCTTTCTTTAGTATTGGTTCTAAGTTCTTAAATGGCTAATGGATTACCAGGCGTACTGCAAAGCACCATCCGCACTTGGGTAATTTTCCGATCAGTCGTTCTTAGCGCTTCTCCTCCACATTTATTAGGCGCGCAGTCAAATTGTGGAACTCTTGACAGCTATGTTCCTTTCCACATATAACCCGTCTGGTTACAAAGAACAGACGTCGTTTGGGCACGCTCGTTCCATCATAGACAACATCGACCGAGGTCAAGAGCAGGCCGTTACAGCAATACACAAAAAAGATTTAAAAAATATGAGTCATTCTTCTCACAAAAAAAAAAATGAAAGAATCAAAACAAACTTCAACTCAGACGTGGTTAGTCATCCCGTCGTAAACATAACTATTCCACAAATGGTCCACCTGTGCTCTGGTTCTAATGCACAAATATCACTCAGAACGTTATCATAAAAAAAGTGATGACAAGGCACTCATTCTTCCTCGTTTTAGTTAATTTACAATGAACCACTTGTGCTGGGGTCAAGTGCAAGTGTCAAAAACGTCGGTCTGTCCATAAATTAAGTGCCGAAACTGAAACTCTGTCAAGCACGGATGCAATAAAGTGTCGATTTTATTGATCCTCCTTAAGTTCTTTGCGTGTCATTTTGAGTGCACTCCTTTACTGGGTTTACACACTTCATTATTTTTAATTTGTTTGGGCTTATGACGTCTGAACAAACATTTAAATCATTTTTAGAATAGGGACACGCTTTTTAAGCTTTAGTATATTGTTTTTGAGATAAATTCACGATTTTTCACACCATTACTGTAAATTATGATTCTATGGGTAAATAAATGTATGGTTTGGTATTTGAAGAGTAAATAAGACCTAGTTTCCTTTGTCTCAAGGTATCTTTTTAAACAAAATGCCATTCCAAAATCTTACCTTATCTGTAGGTAATCTATAGAGCACATGTGAGCATCGGATGAATAAAATAAATTGCTCAATTGAACGCATCAGAGATTTTTGCGAGGGGTGTGGCGAGTTTATCTCTTGTAGGAAACGGAAATCAATTGTTGGATCGGATTCCTGGATTACGCGAACAATTTATAAAGTAAAAGTGTTGGGTTACTTGCAATGTGTCGTGCAGTTTTTTTTAAAGATATGTAGCGCAACTAATTCGAAAAATCTGGCCTCAATAAATAAAATACTGATTGGTTTTAAATCTACAGAGATACTATCACTTCAGCTGAATTTAGTTTTGAAGACACTCCTTTTTCTAGTAATTTTCTGTGTGGGCTAAAATATTATAGGTATTCATTTTATTCCGCGTCAATTTGTGTCGTCATATTTTATACTAGATTAAACTATACCAAAACATAACATAGGTACATGTCGTATTATCCTTTGGCTATAGTGCCTTGTATTATTGTACTGAGTAATTAAATTTTTATACAGGTTTAATAGGTACATAACAACTTAAAAAATAACAAAAATAATAACGAAAATATTTTCGCGACCTCTTGTCCTAAGCACAAAGGACCGGATGCAAATCGGACATAATAGCGCTGCGATGCGCAAACGCCTATCGAATGTCAGGCTGCGCGAGACAGATAACGCGCATGCGCGAATTGTGGGTGTAAGGTTGCAGTCAAACCACAGCATTGTGCCCTCGGACGGACATGTAGTTCCGGCTGTTAATACCATAGACAACGTTATTATCTCGTTTTTGTACAATGAAGTAGTCTATGTAACTGTCATGACATTACAGCCCGAAGATTAAAATGGCGGTTTCGTAGAAGCGCCTATTTTGTTGTTGTCAACAGTTATAACTTTAAATTGCTCATAAAGTAATTATTAAAGTAAATGTTTAATTTACACATCAAGCTACCCCAATTTGTCAAATTTCATCGATAGATTTTTTACTTTAAGATACATCAGTATAGACACAATTTTTCGAATCAATGTGTTCGCGACAACGTCATTCGATATAGCGGCTCTCGACTTAATGTGTTTTCGAAATGGCGTACCACTCTTAATTTTTTTCGAAATAGCGTGCGTCGCAATACCATCATTCGAATCATCATATCACTCCCGTAGCAGGTCGTAGTAAAGTAATTCTAAAGTCTATTTTTTACTTTCATATACATCCATATATTCCAAACCAAACCATTAATAACCATATAACCAAACAATGTTCGGATTTGTGCCCGGTAATATTATAGTGGTAGTAATAGGCCTGTCCTCCATAACATAGGTTTAATTTCAAACATTACTGGCGAAATATTAGTGTATTATAGGTACACCCCTGCCTAACCTTATGAGGATTATAGGCGTGATGTTATTTTATATTTAAGAACTTAGAAGAAAATGAAGTTTAGGATCCGGCAATGTGTTTTATCCTTAATGATAAAGTCGTAAAATAAAAATCAAGGTTATTGAATAACTGAAGACTGACAGATCATAAACTTAAATTATTATGCTTACGCGCAATAATTAGTGACCGATATTTGAGGTTGTAACCACATTTCCGGTGTCAATAAATTAGGTGTCATGCACGTAGTATGTTTCAGTATTTAGGTATAAGGAAATTTATATTATGTATATAGGTTAATAGATAACTGTTGTTATTAAGTTGGTAAGCATGTATTTGTTTATTAAAATATCCTTATATTTTTTTACTAAACACTGAGTAAAATACTGTTTATGGTTTTAGTTCTTATATTCGAAATTCAAAAATACGAATTAGTCACTATTTCTATTGGCCACGCGTTTCCCAGGCAAAAAATGATGCCTGTGTCATATTCTAATAACCACAAAATGAACTATGATAATAATGCCTTCTTTATTATAATCTTGTGTAAAGTATTCTTTCTATTCGCTCATTAGATTCATCCTCGTCCATTTCACACACAAAACCAAAAAACCAAACCAAAACTATTATACTCTTCTACAATTACGAATTCTTCGCTTCAGAAACCATAAAACTCTTGATCTGGTTTCGTACGTGACGTCAGTTAAAAGTGCCAATTTTGGCACGTCATTAGAGGTGCCCCTTGTGGCACAAACGCTGACCACGCTTCCGATCCGGTGCCTCACAGGATCCTTTGATGGTTGAACTTGCTTCACTAACAAATAACGATACTGGTAATGATCATCCTTTATGGTTTTTGGTAAAGATGAATCAAGTTATAACTGGCTCTCTTATTGTTTATGGGTATTATTTGAAAGTCGATTACGAGGCTTTTCGCTTTTTTGAATATTTTTTTATGTTCTTCGTGTTTTTAAAAAGGAGTTTGTTGATATTGCAAGTTTATATCTACGTGAAATCAATTTTAAAATGTAAACCTTAGATTATTTTTCATTCTAAAAAAGACGAATTTGCGGAGTCTCATAAAAGGTTAAGACGGCGTCGATAAATCGTCCCGCATTTAATACTTTTACTTAAAAATGATTGAAATCGCAATTCAACAAATCAACGCAAACTTAAAGGGGTTAAATCCATTGTTGAATCAGTGATGGTTACATTATCTAACCACGGTTCTCAAAACGTCGATATATCTCAATAAAAATCTTCAGCAAAAAACATCCGGGTAATCAAAGAATTCTTTATTTGAGCATCCCGTGTCAAAGTGCATTCAAAGGTTGCCAATATACCCTAATTTTGGTAGTGGCGTGACCCCCGTCAACTATTTTTTTTAACAAATTCACACTTTTTTAACCAAAAAATCCGAAGTAACGGTAAATTGTATAAAAGAGATGTCGTCGTATTCAAACTTTAAAATGAAAAGTTGATTGGCAAGTTTTTTATTTTCAATAAAAACGTCACCAAATCTCTTGAAATGCGTCTTCTTTTTAGTTCGCTAATAAAACTTCATTCATTCGATTACCACTCGAAGTGAAGTTTAAATATTTTTCTCACAGATCTTAAAAGGTTGTCGGCCAAAATAATTTCTTGTTTTGATGAGAGTTTATCAATTATTATTAATTTTGTGCCAATATCTATCTTAACCCTTATTCAATCACATGTAAATTAATAACTGTAGTTTATTTAAACATTTTTAGAAAATTATTAATGAAACTGATGAATTTTTGATCAGACAAACTAGTTTGTGATAAAGGGATCATCTCACATAAAGTGTCAATCAAGTTATGAATATTATAGATTTCTTCATTATTTTTGAGAGGGTAACGTGGGGACAATTGTCAACCGTGATGTGAAATTGGCATGTAATGGATTCCACTAATTATTATTGGTGTATGAATTTTTTATTCGTTGGTGAATTAAAAAGCCGTATCGATAATATTCGGTTGGGCTTTACAAAGGTTGGCCATGAATGATTCATTGCGTTCTGTTGATTTTTCGCCGGGAAGCGTTGGTGCCTGAGTAATATGTTAATGATGTTTATTTTATATGAATATCTTTAGTTGTTTGATGGCACGATTTTTTTAATTTTTTCGTTTTTCGATGATTAGATACACTGATTTCCAAACCAATAGAAGTATATTCTATTAACTCATTGTGGTATTTTAAAATTGGAACCTAACACTCCTTGTTGATTAAAAGTTTCTAGCTATTTAATTTATAATCCTCTGGAGCCATGAATTAAAAAACGTTAATATAAGTCCGCAGATCCGTCAGTAGCGTTGAATCCGTTGCATTACTGTCAAAATATCTGTCATATTCCTGTGACATCCTTTCATTGCTAGCCACCCCCTTCGGCAAAGGATTAGTGATACACGCGGCCCTATTACATCTTCATTACGGTAGGCGGCTGTCAAACCCCACATATTGTAGTAATAACAATAAAAAATATTATTGTTACTATGTTTATTGCCTCCATTGATGATATTTATACGTGTTGCACTGATCTCCGCTTACAAAGAGACTACAGATGCGATGTGCAGTTGTCATTGTGACAGCGAACAGTGGCGGACAAATAAAATGAGGAAATAACAAAGTTTTCGTAATTAAAATTATGTAACCATATATTTTGAATAATTGTATCACACTGTTTACCTTATTTTTACTATATTTATTTTTGCGTATAACCGTTTTATTAATTAAATAATCGTAAACGAGTACCTACATTTGCCTCGAATCGTCCAAATGTCATCATATCAAATATATATCAAATACACGCTCTACGTAGAAAAATGAACTATTTATTTGTCCCGCAATGCATTATAATCGCAATGGCAGATTAATGCGGCATCTATGACATACAGAAGCTGTAAAATTGACACCTGGTCCATCTGACACCATACGATCGGCTATCGTTTGAAATAGAATTGATATATCAACAATGATTACAAAAAAGTACTATAGAGTATTTAACCATGTAAATAATTTATTATAATGAATGAATAGTTAAATTTTTCCTTCAAATGAAGAAATCCAATGACTAAAATACCGACGCCTTTCACATAAAATAATAATAAATATAATCGATTAATGTTTCCTACATTCCTCCCCTATCTCTCCATTTAATTGGCAAGGTAACCTATCACTTCAATAAAAAAACATCTTCATAAATATTGACAGCATCTTGCAGGGGTTTGCCCCTCAGTCTTGTACAAACATTACTCTTATTATTAACAAGTAGACACTTATCAGTTAATCTTACACTGTTACACAATGGCTGCTAATCCCGGGCGTGATAGAAATTTATCTTTGCTTCACCGTCATTGTCACTTTGGCCCGGTCTCCCCTCTGATTCGAATTTGGTGGCATACGTTCTTTACTTGCGAACTGTCGCGTGATTTTTATTGATTTACTCGAAAAATATATTGTTTTAGTGTGTTTTTTTTTATTTCGAAACTGTCGGTAAATAGCCGGGTAAGTACTAATTTAATACATAGAATAGGGATGACGCCTGGGAAACAAATTGTTTGTCAATCTTATAATTTAAAAAATATTAGACACGTATTTTTTTCTTTATCATATTAACAAAAAAATACTGAGATAAAACGCATTAAAAGGAGTGGGGGCTCGGTACGTCACAAGTAAGTATAAAAACTACATACTCGTGACGTCATGCCACATTTTAATTCAATGTATAGACGTAATCTTTGGATTAGGTACGTAAAAAGAGAAAAAATACGTGGCCTATAGATATTTTGTAATAATCTATCTTACGGACTAATTAAAAAATTTTTGTCATCATCCCCATTGAGACAGAAGTATTTTCTAAAACGTTGTACATTTCGTCGTACATTTGTTCTGCTTGCGATTTGCTCTTTCGCTTACAACAAAATAAACAGAGAATTGGCTTCGACAGAATAGCTTTTTCCATTTGCCCTCAAACTTTTTCCATACTCCTGTACCTATACTGTATAGGTAATCTCATTGCAAAGTTTACTCACGAGTCCTCTCTGCGGCTTCTTATTTGCTCCAATATTTTTCCCAACAAATTCGTGTTCGCAAAACAGTGCGGGCGTGCACAGTGGGGCAATATTTCATCTGAGCTGGCCAGAACAATAATAGCCTGTGGAGTCGAAGCCACGGCACGTTCGCGCCACAATGTTACCCACCACCAGTATTGGGAGACCTCCCTCGCCCTTACCCAAACTTCGATAATTAGACGCGAAAAGAGGATGGTAGCGGGATACGAAGTTTCTTATGTGACTGGTTGGTTGTATACCATCGCCAGCATCCGTGTAGACAAAATAACGAAATACTCCGAAAGCAATGCGATATAGCACCGGTTATTGGGTTAGGTTAAGCGTTGTTTACACTGAATGCTCGGCAGAGGCGATTGTTGATGCGTCCGATGCCAAGTTACTAACTTTGACGTTGCACTGTTGTTCTATTTTGAAACGGGTCAGAGTACGTGAGTGTGATTCCTAATAAACAACAGCTTATTAGTATTTTCCTCAACACAGTCTCCTAATTACATACCTACAACTAATTTAATATTTCACGTCATTTTCAAACGGCGTAGTATTTTAGTTGCTTGTTTATCTACCCCAGTTCCAATCGTGCGCAGCTTAAAACACCCTATAACTTTATTGGTCTAAATCTGACACCAAAAACAGCATCTATGATCTACAAAAAAACATACTGGAAATAACCGAATAATTCCGGATCCCACCGATTGTCACCGTGACTGAGCCGCCGGTGTCTTTGTCGCACTGTGCACCGTTTTTTTCGCTTGTAATCTTCTGGTTAATCCGTTTTAACGCTTCCAGATGTGAGGTTGCACCTCTGTGGACGATTTGCGCTTGTTCCCAAAGGATTCGATTGCTCTTACGTAATTATTATGGTACTTTTTTCTGTGCTTTTATTGCGATTTTATTGAGATTATTTCTGGTCATGTTTTGCTTTGGATCATGGCAATTACAATGGGTTATAATGAATCAAAATAGATACCTGAGACCAATAAGACATACGTAATGTAAATTATGGAAATATAATTACATATAATATTCGTTGCGCCCCGCAGTTTCACACGCGTAAGTTAATAGTTTTCTCAGCGCATGCCAAATAATGAATTTTATAGACAAAATTTTGCTACTTTGGGTTACACTATAGCAATTTTCTGAAGGATATCAAGTTAAAAATAAATAAATAATAATACAAATAATTAAGCTTCAAATGTTTAAAATCGGCCCAGTAGTTTCGGAGCTTATTCGGTACAAACAAACAAAAAATAAATCTTTCCTCTTTATAATATTAGTATAGATATTTTTACTTTACCTTCCATGTAGGTAAATTACACTGGTACGTGACGGTTATATCGATGTTTTTTCAAAACTGCGAGCGACTCTGCCCTCGCACACAAATATCATGTTACTGTTCGTCTGTTTGTGTTATTTTTACAACAAAACAAAACCGAAAACACGGACAATTGGCAGCGGCGCGATTGTTCACCGATCAGCGAACAAACGATGGACTTGCTTTGTGCCAATCATTAGGGAACTGCTGATACCCGATCAATGGGATATCGTGACACCCAGCTACCACTCTATTACATGTCTAATAAAGCCTAATTTCCTTTAAATAGTACTGAAATAGCTGCATCCGTTTTTTTTGTATGCGATCCGTTTTTTTGCGCAATGATAGCCGCCCGTTCGTGAATATTTGGTGGTGTCAGGAATTAGAACGTTTTGTCTCCCGTTAATGGTTGAAACGTGACCATATAAGGTGGCCATAATTTCACAATAATGTGTCCTCTGTAATGTGACAATGATCGGTGAAATCCTATTGAAATTTTACGGCTAATTTATGGGTGAGAAGAAATTGATGAACGTTGGCGGCCGGCAATCATGCCGACCGGTTTGAAATGGTTAATCCTTGATGAATGATTTGTAGAATACGGAAGAATATTATAGGTATAAATGAAACATTTGTTGATGGTTTTAAAGATAATTATCTTAAATACAAAAATAACTCCAAATAAGCATCATTGGGACAAAATTGACACATGAAAATGTCAAAGAAAAGCTAATTGCAAAAATACTCGTAAAAGAACTTGCAGCTCCTACATTTTGCTAATATAATAGCCAAATAAAAGCACACTAGCAGGCTAAACCCCCGACCACGACGTTGATGTGTAACACAAAACAAGACACTATCTAATCATATCGGCGCAAAAACAAAGCAATGAAAGAAAAACGCTCCGAAATAAAAGTCCGGTGGATAACACAGGAAGCAATGCTTTTCCGTTGCCGATAAACTAGACAAGTGAAGGAAACGCCGGTGGAAATGTGAGCAAGATGTATGGAAAACCCTGAAGAGGGTTACTTTTACCGTATTTCTCTTTTTTTTCGGCAAACGGAAATTTTTCCGCGCAGTCCAACGGAAGCGTTTCGTTAAGTGATTTGTTAGGCTAATTAGATGAGGGTTGAAGTTGCCTGTTTAGAACTGAATACCGAGTTATTTATACTGGTTTTATAAACGTTTATTTTAATTTTCATGAATTCGTTGAAACGCGAAACATAGGTTTTTGACGTCAATTCAAAACTACACTATCACAAAACACATGAAATAAGCTTCACATATTTTACCCAAAAAAAAACACGAAGTACGAAAAGCCCTTTATACGCACATTTTTACATAAAAAGCTCGCCCATTAAAATCGCGTAACCTATATTCAAAGATACATAGCACATAGGTACGGGTAGTAAGATCAACGGTCCAATTTGGCGCAGGGGTAGGTACGCGCGGGTAAATAAGCGCTCGCAAATTGTTATCTTGTGAAACGAGACGTGTGATTCAACCAACGACGCGTGATCCCTGCAAACCGCGCCAGGAAACGCTCTTCAGTTAAAGCTAGGGATGGGCGCGGTTTATCGATAGTTTTTTGAATGAGTTGTGCAATTTTAGTAGGGAAGAGATTGAAATTGGAAAGGTTCTGGCGAAGTTTCACTTTTAGTTTTGGACGTTTTGCTGTGATTGCTTATGGATAAGCAATAGCTTAGGTTTAAAATAATATTTATAGTACTTAATATCTATTGTTTTTTTAATGAAATGCAATTGGGTGTACCATTTAATGTAACTATATTTCCAAAGAACCAGTAAAAAGTATTATAGAGTTCGCCAATATATTTGCAAAATATACTTTAATAAAAATTTAACTTCCTAATGAGACTATGTCGACGTTTTACCATCACTAGGAAATTTATGAAATGTAATTTTCTGACGTGAACGAGTCACGAACATTTGTAGCTTTTTCAAGTGTACCGGGAAATTGCGATCTCTGCTCTGAGCGCAAAATATGAGATCTACCCGCAATTCGTTTAAATTGCGACCGAGGTTTTTATAATATAGCACTGTGTGCGAGTTGCACTGCAAATGAAATTTGAACGAATACTTCCGTAGTTTACACATTTCGTAGTGATGAATGGTAGTTTTGAAAACGTGATTTTGTCACTAGTGACGTTAGAATAGCGTACAAAACTTCTGGTTATGTTTTTAGTAGTTTTGTCACATTTCTTTTAATTTTTATTGATTTTAACTCTCGTATTTCAAGTCATTTCTCGAATCCACTCAACATTGGCTACTTTATTCGAAACAATTTGTCAAGAACGTCTCTTAAATTTGAGATAATCAAATGATCAATAGATTTCATACAAAATTTATGGTTATATAGTCTCTCATCGATAACTTATAACTCACTCACCCTTTACCAAACTGACAGTCCTATCTATCACCGCGTATTAATTTCAGCATCCATATTTCACATCGTAACCCTAGTTTGTAACAAGTGTCCACGCAATTGGCATCCTTGCATCCTTGACCGGGCGCCATCGATGACTGATGGCTAACATGTGCCGCCGGCACTTGGCAGGCAACTCATCGTACGAATAGGGCTGTGACGCAATTTCGATACTGAGTTTCTTGTGTGGAAGTAAGAATTATAATACCTAATTTATAATTTGGGCGGTTTATAAAAAAAGAAAAAGATGCTAGCATGCGGAGACCAGCAGATATTAATTCATGTAATAGGTACATAGTTGAAAAGTTAAATAGAAGCTACCTTTTGAAAAACAAGTAACACAGTAATCATATAAATGAATAATTACAATTACTACTTCTACTGAATACGAGGTTTTTAAACTGCTTTGCACACCCGTGAAAAGCAGTTAAAAACCTAAAAGAAACTAAAAAGTCATTAAATACACCCGTATTTAATTAATTTTTAGTTTCTTTTTAGAAATGTGCGTTTTGTTTGTGTAGAATAAACATTTAATCTTTCTTTCTTCTTTAATTTATCAAAAACGCTCTAAAACCTTATAAACGTTTAAATTATTTTAATTAAATAACTACCTGCGTTTCAAAGTAGAGCCTATCAAACACAAACAATATATACTTATATTGTTTGTACCACCAAGTATAAAATTGATTCCTCCATAAAATAGCAAAATATATCGCGCATCAGCCCTAAGACGAGGGTGCTCTAAGATAATTATCTTTTTTACCGCTCGCACCCGACGCAGCTTCTAATACCGTGATAAATGCCGCGTAAAGGCTTGTCGTTGACGCGGAAACCGAGGGTAGGCAAACATTTTCGTTTGATTAATACTTCACTTGTTATAACATTATGTTAGTTTCATTGCAACAGATGCTTTTTATATTTTCTACGTAATTTTTTTAGAGTTTTCCTTCAAGCTAAAGAGGGATCTTGTTTTAATTTTACGCTGAATTAGCCACCTTGTTTTCTTGAGTATTTAATGCGTTGTCAGATGTTTCGCTCGTAAATTGGTTTATTTCGTGCATAGGTAGGGTATTTGTCATTTTTATGCCGTTATTTTGGGTTTTAAGTGATTTTTGCCATTTTGCGGATGCCATTCAAAAAATGCATCGTATTTACCTACATAATCAGCCTATAGAGTTCCCAATGCTGGGACACAGGCATTTTCTCTTCGAGAGGGAGTGGGCTGTAATCCACCACACGGATCCATTGCAGTTTGGTGGTTGGTCGTACTTACCTAGATCCGATAAAAACCGTTTCACTGTGGTGGTTAGTTTACAGGCCATAATTCTGTAAGAAAATATCAGATGGGTAGGTACCCTTTCTTTATTTTTAAAGACTGGGAAATTATCCAATGACTGCTTCCGCTCTGGGTGGAGTGGAAGGGAGTGTCAGACTCTTACTGACTAAAACCCATCCATGTTCCTTCCTTAGCCCTTTGTGTTCCGGGGTAGCGGTAATCCTTTCGGACAATCCCGCTTACCATGGGTAGGTACCCTAATTTTCTAAATAGGATACCTGTGATATTTCATTTAAGACATTCAACAGTAAAACCCCATTTCATACAAACATCGATCGTCAGCCGTAGACACTTAAAAGACAATCAACCGATCACTGACTCTAAATAATATACACCTACAGGTCGATAGCACCCTTAAACTCTGTTTACTGAAGCAATAGATCAAGTTTAAAGGCCCTTATTTAGTGGTACAAACACGGAACCCTCAAGGTACACATCTTCATGAAGTAGGGGTAATAAGAGCCATTATTGGTATTATGACTCAATCGACGGTATAGGGAAATTTGAGTGTCTGCCCGCAAATTGTAGGTTTGATACCCCTGTTTATGTCTACCTTGTTATTTTAGGTGGTTTTCGGAAAGATAATGGTCTGTTTGTAGAATAGATAGCTAGTCGTAAAGTAGAAGGGCTTGGCTGAATTATAAATAAGTAACTATTGCGGTAGGTCAGTTATTGTTACAGCATATTAGTTTACTGCATAATTATACATATTGAATTAGTGGGTAATTTGATAAGATTTTTTTTGGATTCTAGGAAAATGCAAAAGTACAAAAAACTATAACTTATAGGTACTTACCTAATGATCATTTGTCTCTACCTCAGTAATAACCTAGATAATACTTAAAGCAACTTATCAAAGATAAGTAGGTATGCTAACAATAGATATTTCACAGTTTTCATTCTAAAACCTTATAAACTTGTACACCTGGAAGATGTTTATCCAACTTTATCTTAATGTGCGGCCAGCACATCAAAAAACTCTGTACTTATTATCTAACCCAAGTCGCTAAACCAGTCATAAATAAAACAAAAATTAAAATTATTCAAACAAAGAATAATAAAAAGGCGCATTAAAAAAGAGATTTATAATCCCCGAATATAGATATTTATGAAAATTAAATCATCACCCTAGGGGCCGGTTAGATTGGGGAGGTGGATGACAAATGGACAAGCTGTGACGAGCCGTTACATCGTGACACGGACTAATAGCGCCATCTATTGCGGTGTCGCGGTGTCCGGCGGCTTGTCAGTTGTTCATATAAAGCGAGAGATAGCGCCACTAATCGCGTTTTAATGGAATGGTTTATAAAATATGGCTTTATTATTGAAGTTGATAATTTGTAGCCAGTGTGTCAAAATCGTTACTTTATTTGTATTGCATGGAAAAAATTGAATAATATGTGATTATTATTACCTCTTGAAAAAAACAAAGTTAGACATTTTTTAACTTTACCACTGTTTGCACTCTAAAATATCTCGTCAGTTTAGAATCTTTGTTTTGAGAACTTGATTTCATGGTTCTGAGATCATCACAAGTTAAGCTCAGAAAATTTTCTCAAGACACTTGTTTCCTTAGTCCTCAAAAGTACAACACATGGGCACTAGATGGCACTATATTAAATTCATCGTTTTATTATTAGCAGAATTAATATTATTTATACGAATTCTCGTTTCACAATGACATGCTTTTAATTAGTGACCATTTTTTTAGTATACACTTTACATGAAAATACAACTTTACAAGAATATAAGAAAAAAATGTGATTAAAAAAAATGCCTCATTTCATACCCTTCGTCTACCAACGGGAATAAAATCACTTATTAAAACAATGATTTTTTTTTTTTGTCATTTCCAGGTCCGAGATAAGAATGGCGTCAGTGGATGGTTGGATGCCACTTCAGAAAAGGGGAACTGGCTCAAAATGGTGCGCTCTTCGAACTACCCTCATGATTTCAACGTACAACCTATTTTTTCGGCTGGACAGGTATGCTCATCTACAATTAAGTACTTACATCACCACTGCGAGGATCGCCCAGAGGACACGGTAGAGCACACGGTGCAAACCTGCCCCGCTTGGGCGGAGCACCGCCGTGTCCTCGTAGAGGCGATCGGCGGCGGCGACCTCTCGCGCCCGGCCCTGGTGCAAGCCATGGTCCGGGGCGAGAGGGAGTGGGAGGCAGTCACCTCCTTCTGCGAAAAAGCTATGCTCGCAAAGGAGGTGGCGGGATGGGAGAGAGAAAGGTCCTCCCGTCCCAGCCGCCGCGGGAGACGCTCCGGGCGTCGGGAGCCACGTGACGACTCCCGGCCACCGTAGGCGCGGGCCTGCGGACGGTGAGTAATGGGTGACTCACCGTCCGATCAGCACCAGACCCGTGCCGTACGGCGCGTATATGTTCCACGCGCGCCTCAAAGAGATGTCAGCATATGAAGGGGCCCCTCAGGGCTAAGCCTGCCGGGTAAGCGGGATTGTCCGAAAGGGTTACCGCTACCCCGGAACATAAAGGGCTACGGAAGGAACATGGATGGGTTTTAGTCAGTAAGAGTCTGACACTCCCTTCCGCTCCACCCAGAGCGGGAGCAGTCATTGGATGATTTCCCAGCCTTAAAAAAAAAAAAAAAAAAAGTACTTACATCAAAATCTCACCAAATAAATCTGCCCTTGGCGTCTAAATATTGTCTGATATTTAGGGTATCTGCAATTTAGCAGATATCGTGAGTATGGAGTTTATTTTTTACACTTCCAAAAAAGTATATTGATTTTAATTAGTAGGTAGGTAATTAGAGTTCTTTTACAATCACTAATTGAGACTATCGCTAAAGTATTCAAGACATCGATGGCAGAGACAAAATTATGTGAATCTGAAATGCATTCAGTGATTGGTGGTGCAAGCGGGCCTTAATAATAATTCCAAAAACTCCCTTCTCACTCTATTAAAAACTTCTCATGCACTTCTCAACTTAAAATCGGCGATTAAAACTAATAACGCACAAACCAACGAATGATTATCACAACGGTGCTTGCGACTCATTGTGGCACTACCCCAATTAAATTTGAATGTGGAACGTTGGCACTTCCGGTGGCAGAAAATCGGTGTTCGACTGAACAACTGTGTGCCACTTCCGGTCAACGAGGGGAGCGAACAGATGCGGTGATTAGATTCACTTATTTGTACCCCTGGTGAGGTTAAACGGCTTTATGAAATTTGAATACAACGAACTATGATTCAGATTTCATCGTCGGTAAAACGACACGTTTTATATTACGGAGCTGTATTTTGCAAACAAATTGGACGAAAATGTTTGTTTTATTTATTTATTTAGATAACATGGGAGACAACTAAAACCAACAGATCAAGGACAGTACATTAGTCTGAAAGCCAATTACAGGTCTCCACTTATAAAATACAGAAAAAAGTACTTTCTGAGGACAAACACCAATTAATTATATACTACAGCATAATTACCTACTATGTTCCTCGCACTGTATAACAACCATTATAGCAAACATCAACTTCTACATGAAAAAGTTTCAGCTTAAGCACAGAAGACAATTTTTTTTGGAAATTAAATGTAATGCTTTATTGAGCTGCTTGTTTAGGTTTATTCCTAGTTTACCTATATCTTTGACCAGATAAGTAGACAACGAGACACATTCGCAATTGCATTAGATACAAATGATTCCAGAAATAAACATTCCTTGAGACTAAAATTGCCCTATCTCCCCTAATTCCTTCCTTACTGAATAAGTTCCTAGCTAGCAACATTACTCATGGCCATTTTTCTTTTTACACTTTCGGACCGTGATTAAGTGGGGATTTTTCAATGAATATTTTGCAACCATGTTTCAGGTGTGGTACAAGGTTGTCCGAGAGGTACCCTCCGGTCAGGAGTTGCTGCTCGGTCCCCGAACACCTATCTACTTGGATGATGTCCTATCTTTGGACTTAAGTAAGTACTAACTTTTATTGCCTTAGAACAAACACCCATTTTAATACCAACCTTACGGCATATTTTATTATGTTTAAACGGATTTTATTTTAGTGGAGTTGAGTTTAATTAAATACTTATTGATTCAAAGCTTAAGTTAAAGTTTCTCATATACATAGGTATATAATTTTACAAAGTTATGTGTGTGTGCCTTTCTCTCTTAAAACACTTTTTTAGTCTGGGACTGTATTTGCAGTCAACCAAGCGTCAACTTTTTTTTTTAAATCTATTCTTCCTCTACGCTAACCGCTGAGTCCCATATCTACAAATATAAGTAGGTACCTATATACAAATACGAGTCCCAGGCTATCAGAGCGTCGGTTGAATCACGGTCACGCGTGTTCACGCTCTGCTGACACGCGGGGTGACAGTTAATTGGAGTCACCTGCCCTCTGCCCTGGGCGGTGGACGGCGACCCTTGACGACTCGTATGTACTAGATATACAGTACGATGTCAAATATAATGTAAACTTCATGGTAGATACCGTTAAGCAAATGGAAGTTAATAAATAAGTTTTACAACTTAAATTCTCTAAACAGCCTAAAACTAAAACATATAAATTATATGCAAGTATATAAAGAATACATATAAAAGATAATTGGGCGTCCAAAAACCCTCATCACTATCAGTGGGAAATATTCCCAAAAGACTGGCAGCGTTACGACGTCGAACAGCAGTGCTGATTCATTGACCTAAAAACTGACTAGCCCTCTGGTTACGTGTAGAGTCGATACATAGTTTTCATGTAGGATAAGAAAAGCTTACATGTCTGCATGGACTGTTGAATAAGGCGGCTTTTAAAAGATATAGTGGGGTGGCCAGCGAGGTTGTTGCATAACACACATAAATCGCAACTGGCAATTGATCGCTGTGTCTTTTATTTTATCAGCTATTTACGTCATTGATCATATTATGATTTTTTCAAACCTATCTAGAGATGGAACATAAATATCCTTGTGTTACGAAGTTAGGGTCCGATTTTAGTGAACACTTCTTAGCTACGATCTACGATATACAAAAAATCATGGGCAATTTTAAACGGATTATGATGTGGTCAGCCTTCTTAAACCATACAAAATGCAAAACCCTCAATTTTATTAATCGGTTAAGTGTGTTTGTAAAATAGTACAATATATTCCGATACGGCAATCGTTATGTACTTGATAATATTACAATTGCATATTGTAGGTATTCCGTATTAGTCATCGCGGATGAATTCATTCACGACTATTGAGACTGGATCACTGGGTATTTAAATTGGTAAATCAAATGACATCATTTAGTCTACATTCCTCAGTTAGAATTGACTATCAATATTCAATTGAACTATCATTGCAGCAAAGCAATAAGCAAGACCGAGATAGAAATAAAAAAAAAACTTTTATTTGCGGCACACTTGACCCGCACAGAAATTATACAAAAAAAAAAAACAAATTGGAAAATATATTGTGTCACATTCTTCTACTAACTATTTATTGAAACAACGGCAAGCTTTGTAAATCTTAGACCTTAGAAATGTATGGGGATAAAGTAGTTTCTGCCAAGGAGCTGCATATTTAAACACGGCCCCTGGTGGAGGCTTTTTTATGTAGCGAAGAGATTTCTATTAAAAAAAAAACATGCTGTACGCATGAAAAAATCTTAGGGCTTGGACACACCGACACACCGGTGCCACGCGCGCATGCGATATTTAATTTAGATAAATCGCGACGTACGCGCCGCCGCCGATGTGAAAAATCACGCATATGCTTTTGTATAATGCGAGGGTGACTGTTTTAGGGGTTGTTTGTTTTTGTACTAGAAGAGACAGGAAAGTTGTCCCATTGGGTGTTTTAAAAACATATCCCGCGATGCACTAAACGAGTATTTCTCTGCTTTACGTTTTTATCTTAGACTACTTAAATATAAAATCACGGAACACCCCGTCTTGAATGCATTTAATAGAACTCTAAATAAATTTGATTTTTGTTACAGTTTCCATTTACGATTAAAAATATAAAACATAAATGTTTATTTAAATTTAATTTACATATCATATTTATGCAGATAATATTGACATAATTTAAAAGTCAGTCTTAAAGTAATTATAATAATATGTTACAAGTACACAAGAAGGAAGGGGAAGTAATCGGCATCAAACAATTCGTTCATATCAAAAGGAAAAGTTCCCAAAAGTCTGGCAGCGTTGCCGCGTTATATGACAATACGGTTATTTAAACGCGTTCTACTTTTTTTAAAGGTTTTCTCTTATTCTTATTTTGAATCTTGTCCAGGCAGTCATAGTGTTAGAACTGTGTGACCAGTCTAGTGTCACACATGATCTTTCGCACCAACGAATGCATATAACCCCCTGATCACGCTTGTACAGCGATGTCATACCATGTCATATCCAGCAACCGTACACGAACCGGGGTCTTCAGTGGTTCCTGTACCGGCTTCCGGTGCGGCGTCGCAGCTGGCACGTTGCTGGTGATTTATGCGATTCCAATTGCACGTAATAGGCGCCTTGCTCTAATTACGCATTGACTTGCTGACTTTCCCTTGCATTCGACACTTGCTGGTGATTAGGGCTTTAGGTAACAGTTAAAGCTGTTATCTCTTTTAGCTAAACTAAGAAATTGTATTGAAGTAAGCATAAAGAATGTAGAACTAGAAATGCTGATAGCAAGATGGACACATGACATAGTTTCCTTAGTAGTTATATGAGTTAAGATAAGACTAGATCAATTGAAGAAAAAATTAAAGGGAGATAGAAAACAGTGTATGTTGTCTTTCATGGAGATATTGACTAAATGTAGGTGTGACCTATAAATAGTTAATTAGTACTTATGATATACCTAAGGAAACCGTTGCTGACTGAATGATTTATCAACACAGCTCAAATCCCAGAACAGATGGGCCTGAAATTTGGCACACAGATAGTTATAATGACGCAGACATCTGCTATTTTATTTCTGTTAAACACACTGTAATAAGACAAACTGATTAAACGCTTTTTTCATGTAATATTTTCGGGACTTCTGTTTATAATTTTGTAAAAGTTACTTAGATTACAGCTGACGAAAGCTGTTACCAAATAATGTAATGCAGTCACACATTGAGAGACTATTTACTTAAATAACAACAACTCACCACCCACATTCATCACACAAACATAAGCACCATGACAAACCAATATAACGTCCACAATGACTCTTAAATATCCATAATTAGAAACTATTTGCAGTCAGCATTTGTTATAAAAGCTCCGGGCATTGCGCAAGAGTTGATTGATGGACCTTCGTCCCAACAGAGGCCACCTATAGCTCCATTCATTGATATGAATATCTTTTTTTTTTGCGAAAGGATTAATTTGGGTCGAGATAGGATTTTGAATAAATAACCTACTCGACAATGGTGATCGATTGTACTGAGATAATTTATTACCAAATATTTACATACGTTTTCTAAGAGTCTTAGGCCATACCAAGCTGTTACGTAAGGTCAGGTACCTTAAAATTCTCCAGATAAGAGATAGTAGACTCATAAATAGTGACACAGATTTATTGTAACATAAATACTTTGTAAAAGGTCATTTTAGTAATCCTAGCCTCGTTCCTTTGGTAGGCTTTTAAAGTATATGAATTTTAAGTAGCTCGTTTTGAGTTCAGATTGTTTGAATTCCTCAGTGTTTCTATGAGCGTTTAATGTCAAAGCCAGCTCAATATTCTACAACGAAAACCTCCCTTCAAAATATGACAGATTTTATACTAATCTCTACTCAAACTCAAATCTAGTTTATGCAATCCATCTCCCGTCATACGCAATAACAATCATGTGGAGTTAACCCTTTATTAGCCGTACATTTTTCAAATAGCCGCGTGCATTCGTGCGCGTAATGAATGAGTGTCGCGCGTTGACATTTGTCATCGCGCAATTGTCGCTCAGATTAAAATTGATGACGTTGCTTTGTCCGACGGCGCACGCACTATTGTGTAGTTCTGTAGTAGCCTGCTATCTCGCTTCGTGATTATTATTTTTAAAATTGATAACAAAAATGGATTATGACGATTATGATCAGACGTTGTTTTGTTTTTATCTGTTCGTTTCTAGACAGCATTATGTTGTAAAATTAATGTGTGGTTATATAAAACAGTTACGAATACATAAAATTACAAGTAATTTATGGCAGTCTGGCTAAGATCTATGAGGACGTAAACAAAGCACTTTCAAGGTGTTGTTTTAATTACTTACCCATTAGAGTTAAAATATTTGCATAATGAAAATGTTATTATTCAAGTTTTATGCATATATGGATCTACTACAGACAGTTTTGGATAAAATTTATATTATTGTATAACACAAACATGCATCACAAACCCAAAATTGAAACGTCATACAAACGCAACGGTGCCCTTGCAAACAGGATGATTAATCAAAAAATTAACCAACGACAATAGTGCTACCCTCCATTAAACCGGCGACAATCGCTCGGCGTCCCACATCGCGTATTTATTTAACAATCAAATAAATATTACGCACAATAAAATAGAAATATTTCAATTTAATATCACCGCCCCCAGTGAAGGGTTGAATCTGGTTCGGGAGTCGGAGCCTGCTTTGTTCACAGATTAGATCGTTGACTATCTTGATGTCATGCGAAATTAAATAATTTCTATACCACAATAGACTGTGAAGCGTGTCTCTACATTTTTGTTTAGCAAGTTTTTTGATAATCCTACAATATTATTTTTCGGTTAATTAATCTGATGACTGTGATAGTATTCATCTGTAAGATTAAATTGTCTGTAGGCTAATATCATTATCCTGCACTCGACGGTTAAAAAATAAACCGAATTAACATTTTATAAAAAAAATATTTTAAAAACCTGCTGAAATCTAGAGCTTACCTTATGAATTTAATTTTTCAAAGTAGAATTATTAAAAAATATATATTAAAGCCAGTTCACATAATTTTTGGCCCATATCTTTCAACATACATCTGCCAAGCCCTCAACGGGCTAGCACAAACTTACGAAGCGTACTGAGACCGTTTTCGCCGGCGGGTGTAACGGTAAGCTGCGCGTGCGACGCACCTGATCTGAAGGTACAGCCTCTGGCGTGAATAGGACCTATTTCCACGTAGGAAGCGAACCTTGGACTAACAGATTATCGACACGATTGTATTCTAGAACACGGGGATATTAAATTGAATTGTTTTGCGGCGATGATTTGGTAGTAAATCTTATGCTGGGGTGAGTAAATGCAGAGAAGGTACATACTCTGAATTTATGGAGACGATTAAAAAAAACTGTTGTATCCCCTTCACTAATAAAATCAACTGACTTTTAATAACACAAGTCAAACGGTACACACTTACAAATGGCGAGAAACAACAGGTGTACTCGTTTGGGGTGGAATTCATTACAAAAATCGGTAAGTCACCGTCACGGTGCGCGGGCGCAGTTCTGACATCTGTGACGTCGGCGTCGTGGGAAAACTTAACGATCATGCACCCTGCCTTAATACGCAAAATTATCTGTTACTGTGTGCCTTATTGTTTTATATGATGTACTTATTTTTAAGTTAATGCGTGGGAAAAAAATATTTGAGCTTCTCGGTCGAGCGATATTAGAAGAAAGTCGTTGAAAAATAATGTTAGGGAAAATATCGATTCACTTTAATGCAACCATTGATTAGGAATGTTTTGTGAATGTGTTGTTGTTTTGTACTGTTGAATTGTCTGAGATTTGCGTACCTACTAAGGTTCTTAAATTCGATAATGTGTCATGCATGACATTGCATCTTGCAAGAACATTAGGTTACAATACTAAGTTTAATTTCGCGATTTGAGAAACACCGATTGAACATTTTTCACTAACACAATATTCATCATCTACCTAGCCTTTTTCCTACTATGTTGGGGTCAACTTCCTGTCTAACCGAATACAGCAGAATACCATTATTTTACATGGAGTGACTGCCTATCTGACCTCCACAACCCAGTACTTGAATAATACGATAACTCTTGGTAGGACTGGCTGTCAGACTTTCGGGCTTCAGACTACCCGTAACGACTGACAAATATCCACGAATGACAGCCGGGACCAACGGTTTAGCGTGCTTTCCGAGGCACAAACACAATGTTATCAACCCTTATAAAAATTATACATTCCAAATCACGTTACCATCTCTAAAACGAAGCTCGCTAACTCCCCAAGCTCGTCACCAAAAACTTTAAAACCACGAACAGTCCAGTTGTCACGCACAGATGATTTTCCATATTTCCCCGTCGCGGGTCAAGTGAGCATATTAACCCTCGCCTGCAGGTGGGGTGGGGGTGTGACTGCCCCATGATAATTTGTAACAAACACTTCAGTGCCGTACTGACATCGCTTATAGTTTTACCTCTGACCTGATCTCTTGTGACTTGTGACATCCTTGGTGATACCGCATCCTGACTTTGACCTTTAATTTTTGAGGAGTTTTGGAGGTATGTAGGCTTATGTGTGTGATTTAGACTTGTAATGATTGGAAATAGACTTTAAGACTACTTATTTTTATTTCTAATTTTTTTGGTTTTTCTTTTTTTTGGAAAGTTTATTCAGTTTTATTGTGTTTTCTATCCGTTAATATCCAATTAATAAAAATAACATACAATTATTATCTAGAGTTTCTGCTTACCCCCACGAGATAAAGGCGTGTGTTTATGTATTTAAGTAAAAAATATGATAATACTACTTCTTCTTCTTCTTGTGGTTATAGTGACTAACCTATAATTACTACTGAGTTGTTTTATGTCGCCAATTACGCTTTAAGTCAAGATTATTGAAAATATTTAGACAATCCAAACGAAAATTTTAATCCTGAAGTTTCAAAACAAGTTTAAGCATCAAATAATGTGCAGACGGTAAATAAACATAGTTCTAACTAGACATGCCATGTGAAACAGTAATCCATCTTTTCACTGCCTCAGTTTTCATTCAATATTTCAACTAAAACTTCCGCATAATCACAGCCCATCTGAATCTGCTCCATATTCATCCAATAATTTTTCACGATATTGTCGGTTCATATTTGCCCGATGATATCACATCGTTATCTCAGCCTTGCCTTATCACGGATGCTCGTTAAACAATGCTCTAGGCGTGGTTTCGTCTTGTCGTGACTCGAATTAATTCTGCATGTGTCAATGCGAGCCATTTCATACTTCCGACGCCCTATTCGTGATCCCATACGTCAGAATATGACGATAATTCTGTGCAAACGTATGACATGTCCTACCCTGTTATTAGTAGTCGGATATTTTGTTTGATATGTTTCCTAGAGTATGTAATTGTCGCATGGTATTTAGTGGTCATTTTACGTCAGTTGGAAATTACTCTGGAGTTGTAGAGACAGGCAGGAAGTAATGACAATCTGTGTTATGTTAAATCAAAGTCATATTTAATGTTTTACGACTTTTACCTACCCAATTTTTTTTTTCGCGTTTGCTCTACTCTCAACTGGTATGACTACGTAGTCTGGTTTAATGCTCATCGGCAGTTAAACGGAAAACAAAAGACGATCTTGAGAATTTTCTTGAACTTCTATTTCATAAGCAAGTATTTTGCAATTTGGATTTCTTCAATAAAATTATGCATGTAAAGTATTACTCTTAAGCTTGATTGCCTCACAGGAAGGTACACTAGCACCATAGATGTACAAAGTCAATGAATAACAAATTTAGTCGTGTCGCCGTCGCATCGTAGGCCAGTTATGCATGTTACGAAACTGTCCGCGGTATAATTGCATGGTTCCTATTGATTTACATAGCCCTTTATGCCTCTTAAATGACTTACACCGTGAAGGAAGTGTAGTCTACAGGCTATATGATAAATTGAAGTTTTAGCTGTTAGGCTTTGCGCAGACTGAACGAAGACTGTCTCTTAGCTAGAGGAACTCTCTATGCAAAAAATGGCGCACTCGCTCGCAACAGTACGATCCCACTACATAGTAGGCTCAACAATTTGAAGACTATCAAGGACTCTGGCCGGGAGGATTAAGAAGAGAAAAAACTTCGCTAACAATAATCTTCATTAATGTCTCCTGGTTATCCAAATGATTTCTTTTCAAATTTTGTGTGGCAGTTACTTCAAGCTTCATAACTTATTTACGTCTAAGTTTAAATGTTTTATCCACTATCATGTCTACGCAACAAATGTAATGTCTTGCCCAAATGTATAATATTTCACCTGCTTGTTTCAGAGCGTCAGTCGTCCATTGACAAGTTCAGTTCTCTGCCTTCAGCTGACGACGAGGAAAGAGAGGACGCTGACATCCGCTGCAGCTTCTGCGATCTTCCCTTCCCTAACATCGATGTGTAAGTAACCACTTGTGTTATAACTTATTTTTATGTATTATTTCCGGGTTTCTATGTGTCCCTTTCCTGCTGGGTAAGCGGGATTGCCCGAAAGGGTTATCGCTACTCCAGAACATAAAGAGCTAAGGAAGGAGCATGGATGGGTTTTAGTAAGAGTATGCGTGAGTGTCCCTTCCGCAACAAAAAAAAAAGAACAGCATCCTTTAGATTGCTTTCTTGCCGTGGTATTGTCCTCAGAATAATAGTAGCTTTACCTAATAGTGAGTTTAATTGAAAATACTGTTCTTTGTGTCCTGTTAACATGTGGGTCAGATAAGCGGACACAGAAATGCTTATAGAAAGGGAGGAATAACAACCAGTCTTGACTAGGAGTATCGTAGTACCCAGTTACTGGGTTGTGGAGGTCAGATAGGCAGTCATTGCCGGTCCTAACATAGTTGGGAAGAGGCTAAGCAGAATATGATGAGAAAGAGAGGACGAAATCTTGGTTGACAGCACAGTTCTTTTAATATTATTGTCATCAATGTATGAAATTATTTAGTAGCTGTAGTTCAGTTTACATTATTTCGAAAACTTGCAGTTCACTTGTATAGTGTTTTTAAACAATATGAAACTGAAGGCCATTTACAAGTTTCATCATCACCTTTCAGGTTTTCAGATAACATTCAGCTTTACTATTTCTAAGGTTAGGTGTATTAAGGGATATTTGCTAAGCCGTGCCACGATAGACGATATGATTGTATCGCCGGTAATTCTATTTATATCGGTCTAGGAAATTTATTGAGCTCTAACCAGCTTAAGTGGCCAGTAAATAATTCTTATCATAACCATTGTTCTACGCATTAACATTAAACAGTTTATAATATTGCTATTGTAACACGTCATAGATGCGTATCTTTGATTCTTTTAACTATTCAACTTTATTCCGTAAATGTTACGTCTAACAGGCCGTAATACTTATACTTACACCGCCGTTATACTTTTTACTTAGCCTACACTGTCCCACTGCTGAGCAAAGGCCTCCCCCAAATCCTTTCAGACATCTTTCTCTTGAGCCACCTCGATCCATTCTTTGTGGTAAGCGTCTAGGTCGTCTCGCCACCTCTTCCTGGGCCGGCCTCGACCACGCCGTCCATCCTCAGGCACCCATCTTGTAGCGAATTAATAAAAGTACTAACAAATTAAATTCTAATCAGTCAATCGCGTGTCTCATCTAAACGGTTCATTCAAGATGTCTGCCGGCAGACGCAGAAGTCTATCAATTTCAAACGTCTTCGGAACCATTAACCTCCAGCCATTAATATTATTTGGTCGTAGAGGAGCAGGCTGTAACGATTTATTTAGTGCTAGTGATGTGCTCGTTCGATAAGACGCACCGCGATGATTTGTTGCCGGGCGGGTCGATGGCACGCGACGATTCCGCGTTTTTGCTGTGGCAAGCAGATGGTGACTCCGGCTAAATACAACATTATGCTCATTCTTTAAAATATAAGGTATAGTTTAGCATAGCATTCTGTGACAAAGAGTTATTTGCAATAAAAATTAAACAAAAACCCTACAAAAACAAAACAACAACAGAAGTCCGATAAAAATCAGTAACACAAATAAACTAAACGTCTCATCACGAATGAAAATATATCATGAATTTATTATCTATGTGACAAGCGATGGAAGTCCATAATGGCGTGTGTCATCATATTCTATCGAAGCGCTGGCTCGTCAATAATGCAAGAGGTCGAAATTATCGACATGCACCGTTCTAACGTATCCTCGCAGTGACGCAGGCCTTATCGCGGCCATCACTATTGTTTTAAATGTTTACAACGTTTCTAGGGCATCAGGAGATCGATTAGTAATTAGATGTGTGCTACATTGTTGCTATTTTATGTTTTATGGGCTATTTAAAGTAGGTGCGTAAAATTATATTACCTATATTCGAATCTGAGATAATTATGCTACATAGAAATTTAAATGAAAGCCTGTCTTCTGCAATTATCAGATTCAGTTCCAAGATACATCTCGTTGACATCAGTAATGCATTAGATGCTGTGTCATATCGAATCACACAGTAGTAAAATAAGCTATTCTTATTATTGATGTATTAAATTATAGTGTCACGTTCGTTCCGAATACTTGCTCGGGCGTATTATAATGCATCATGTGTATTACGAAATCACATTGTAATCAGTCTTATCGAATCTCTTTCCACTCTTACTTTCGACAGAGTGATGTCACAATTGGAATGATCATCACCGCTGTCACACCTTGAATCGATATCAGATTGATCAGGTAGCGATTACTGAGGCGAGCACTAAAATTACAGGCTATACGATCGTGATCGGAACTTTTGTACGATCATTATTATTTGTTTAACTCGGATTTATTTTTATTTGGAGCTGATCTAGTTTGTAGCTCATTCATTAATTTTGAGAAATTATATTGGCACAGTAATTTGATCAGGTCAATTACTTTTTCAAGGAACATTTTGATGGATATGACGGATACGGTGTTAGATAATTGGTGATTAACATGCTGTAATAACGGGTTCATTTACATGTGGTATCTCAAACAGTGAAACGGATCGGCTCCGTGGATAATATCGATGCTATCTGTTCGGACACGGACTGAGCTACGGTATTTCTCAACCGATTGTTAGCGCTAGCCGGGATCTACAATCGATTATTAAAATGTAAGCACGTTCGTCGGTAGTACATCATTAGTCTGGAGCGGAGCTAAAATGACGCTTGATGATTTTTGAATTATTTAATTTCTAATGTTATGTTAAAATATATTTTACGTAGCAACTGTAGTATTTATACTGTATACAGAGTTGATATGACAGAGGGGCATTAAATTACACTACGTAATACTAAACACGTATAGTATATACGTGTTTAGTATTAACTCGGTACGGTATAAAAATAAAAAGCACCAAAAATTAGGTTTTTAGTTTTTCAAACAAACTAAATAGCTTACAAATCAGAGTAAAACGCAACCACCCTTTGTAAATAAAAACTGACCTTGTAACGCAGCGGCACCGACGCGCGCGCGGCGGAGCGCTGTTAGGAAAGAGACATCGTGTTCAAACGGGGCAAAAACTTAAAAAAACAGTTGCGACTAAACTACTGCTCCTATTTAATTGATTTCTGGTACCTACAGAGCTTGAAAATAGTCCCTAGTATAAGCTGTTTAAAGGAAAGCCCCTCTGTCGTATCAACTCTGTATATTTTACAAGCTTTATTCAGAAACGTTAGGCATTTGTTAGTTACCATTCATGACGAAATCTATTAAATTTTAATGGAACAATTTTTCCATTTTGTTTGTTTTTTGGTGGATGTTCAAATTAGGTAAGTATCCATTTGTCCCGTCTAGAATATCCGTTCCTTCATTTTGCCTTACAGTAGCGCTGCTAGTTCTGTTTTAGCCTTATCTCATTGGCTTCAACAATTTTAGTTTCTAGCGCATCTTAAACCAATTTAGCGTCATTTTAGTGACCAGTTAGTATCGGCAGCTCGTGTGGGCGGAGCTTAATAGATCGGCTCGGAACGAAAGTTGTTCATTGGATGTTATCAATTCGTGAACATGTAGATTATTCCTATGATCGGCGGATATCAATGTCTACAGCATGTTTAGTTTCGAACTCAGCTGCGGACGTAATGTTTCTAGTTAGAGATTTAGCGGATGTTATCAATGAATGATGGGTTGTTAATTGCTTTGTGTGTATAGCTGACGTAAATTGGTCTTGTTTATACTCTGATGGGTTAAAAGATATGATGAGTGTCTAGAGACACCGATGCTTAAAATGTTGGTTGGATATTGTTGATGTTGTGATTTTATACAAATATTTTTATAACAAAGAAAACAAATAGCAATATCACTAACACCAGGTAATTACGACATCTCATCAAAGACAAAAAACGAAACAGTCATGGTAGCCAATCCGAGTGATATCAAATCGATGTTCTATTACAACGAACAGAAAGAATGCAATACACTTTCAATTGTTAAAGAAATTATGCAATACACTATTAAAAGATACAACTGTTCTAAAAGATTCGTTTACTTAGATGATGTTGTGGAGTAATGAAAAAATACTCGTATAGTCGAAGTTTGAGATCGTATGCGTGATACGATGCTTGTGCAAGTGAGCCCTGGGGCTATGCGTTGTATCTCAGTTGCGCGTGCGTCGATTACGAATCTACTAAATAGCATAGATTGTACTGAGGTAGGTACTCATTTTGGTGATGTATTGCGAAATGTATTGATGGAACTCATTTTTGTTTATTGGCTACTGAAAATCATTAGTTTGAGGAACATGATTGGAATACTCAGATATACTAATAAGAGCATTAGATATAATATGGATACGCAACGAATGTATGCGGTCAAATAATATACATATAACAAATAAAGAAAAAAATACATTATTAAGAAAAAAAAATACTTCTAAAAATTGAACTGTAAGTCACCTGCATTTTGCATTACAAGAAACCTGCTATTAGGTTGGATAGGATGCTAATTGGCTCTGACTATATGTGACACAGATTTCAACATGGATGTACGTCTCGTTGACTAGCAAGAGAACGCAACGGACGAAGACAGTAAGCGACGGAACCATTACTGACGGTAGATTTTATTCCTTAGATTAATTAAAAGATACTGCGACGGGCCCGCCGTGCAACAGTGAAAACGTTCCATCTCGGACTCTGACGACCACGACGCTTTCGAATAGATCTACCCGTTCAACTACTAGTCAATGGTATTCCCTTAATAAAACCAGCGATGTAATCTGTGTTTATATTAAAACACGACTAACGAGGTGTAACAGGTGCAGCGTTAGAAAATAGCCGGAGGCAGCAAGGGTTGCGTGCGGTAGACCAGTTATGCCAAGGAGACTCACTCCAATCGTTTCTACAAATGATATACGTTTTCCATCATGTGTCGACACACGTCAATAAGACGGTGATAACAGGATTTTCTATGGAATCGGAGAAAATGAGGGTCACATGCAAGTAGGTACTCGGAAGCGATGCAAAACACATAAACTATGCGTCTAGCGCGGATTTTGCTCATAAAACGTGTTCATACAGAATTTATTGCAAAAATGAATTCATACATACGGCGAGGAACGAAAACATGTTTGAATTATGTATGGGCGAGTGTAAGTTATGTTCGCGTGGGCGATCCCTATGCATAAAGATGTTATTATTTTGTCTTTTCCTGTAAGTACTCTTTCTATAGATGGCAGAGCCCTACTCGAGTTCGTTAACGTAATCTCCTCACTTTCAAATAGAGTCGTTGGTGGTATACGATAAATTACAATTACAATATAAAATGTAGTTAAATTACTGACGCTATGAAAGTGTCAATGGAATAAACTAGGGTAGTTTGTGGATGTTTCTTTTACTGCAAATAGGCGATGCAAATGGTAAACGTAGAAGACGCTATCGAACACAGATGTGTTTCTTACTTTTTATTGCGTGAAATTGTTTTGTACGTATTTATTGGAAACAAATGAGTCCCACATGTAGCGTTGATTCAAGAACATATCTTTGCTATTTTATAAACGTCCAATGCCGAATCTATATTATTCGACGATATAACATAAAATCACGCCTTATTTCCACGAAGGTATAGGCAGAGGTGCACTCATAGTAGGTACACTTACATTTCACCAGTTATGTTTAAGTTTCATGTAATAGTGGGCGAGCCCATTGCCATTATACGATATACGACTACTTATATTTTTGGAAAACACAAATGCATCACAATGAACCACGTTTTTATAAATACTTGTATACCGACACCAGTTTCGAGGACAACAAGATATTGGGTCAAACCTGACGCGGCCAACTTAAGCTTTGTTTCAAAACCCACCGGAAAAAACATCGGCTAAAACTGAACAACAACTTGCCATAAATGTACAAAAGAATGTGATTATCCTTGAGAATAGCGGCTAAATCTAAACGACCTTCGGGCTGAATCCCCGCACGCTAACTTTCTCTACACATACGCGGATGTCAATATCAAGGGGAAATTTTTTCGTCCTTGACATTTCGCCGGCTTAACGATATGTTTATATAAATTTTCTTGTATTTTGTTGCAGTCTCGATCGGCACTTAATAACGGAGCACGCCCAGCCTGCAGCTGCATTTCATTGCGAACTCTGTAACAGAGCTTACAGCACCCGGGTACTACTCCTGCGACACCGTGCGCTTGCGCATACTGACATCAGAAAGTACCCCTGCGAGAACTGTCCTAAGGTGTGAATTGAATACTTGTAGATAATGTTATAGAGTAATTTAAAATGGAAATTAGATTTTCATTGTAGTTTAGAAATTATTATTTACATCCTGAAAAAACATGGGTTTATTAAAACTTTGACTTGTAGTAAAATCAATTGTCATTTCTCAATTTTATATCTTTTAACTGTAAAATCTAACTTGAATCATTTTTTACTAAATTTAGGCCTTCTTGCGCACGAAGCTCTAAATAAATTTAGCGCTAAAATAATTTATAGCATCATTCTATTGTTCTATCAATCGTTTGAATTGACACATACTGAATGATGTTTTAAATAATTTTGCCTTTAGCACTAAATTTAATTAGTGCTTTGTGGTGCAAGCAGGTCTATAATGGGTCATTTTAACTCCCTGGGTTTGATTTAAAAATAAGTGGGTCATTCACCGGTGGTATTTATTTCACCGTTTGCGAAACCTGATGTTATTTCAGGTATTTACCGATCCTTCCAACCTCCAGCGCCACATTCGCGCGCAGCACGCGGGTGCCCGCAGCCACGCCTGTCCTGAGTGCGGGAAGACCTTCGCCACCTCCTCCGGCCTCAAGCAGCACACCCACATACACTCCAGCGTCAAGCCCTTCCAGTGCAAGGTTTGCTTTAAGGTGAGAATCTGTGATTTTATCTCCTTCAAAGTTCAGTGGATTTTATAAATCAATTTGAAACTATTATTGATGAGAATCAAAATTCCATTCACTTGCAATTCTTTCTTTACACGAGTTTTGGAGCTAAAATGATTAGGTCCCTATCTAAATCCATCCAGATACATAGTTAAGTGCATGTCTTTTTATGTTTAAATTATGTTTTCTAAAAGATTGTATCTAATTCCAGGCTTACACCCAGTTCTCCAACCTGTGCCGTCACAAGCGGATGCACGTCGCTTGCAGAGCGCTCGTTGAATGCGGAAAATGCGGCCAGTCCTTCACGTCTTACGCCTCTCTTACTAAACACAAGAGATTCTGTGACACCGCTGCCGCTGCTTCAGTCAACCTCCGAGGACAAATGCCCCAAGGTCTGCCGCAAATACCGTCACTACAAAACGTCGGGATGAATAACCCAAACAACACAAATCCGTTCCCGATGTACAGGGGCCCAACCCTGCCACTGCCGTACAACACATTTGCTCACTACCCGGCGCTGTTCTCTGCCGCCGCTGCTGCTGCCTGTCCACCAGAGTTTCTAAGCCCATTGCTCTTCAACGTACAAGGGGCAAGACTTGCTATGGAACAACATGATATGGCCATGTCAAATGCCAATTTAGTATCCAAGCAACAGGAAGGCCGCCTATCAGTGAAAAGTATGGACAGCTCAAATTCTTTAGATGACAACAAGAAGCCTAAAGATTTGGATTTCGAAAACAAAAGAGACAGCTATAGCTCAGACAGGGCTACGCCCAATAAATCACATAGCCTTTATTCTAAGCAATCACCTCCTTCTGGAGAGGAAGCCTCTTCCCAACGCCGACCGTCCCCAGTGATGCCATTGCCGACACCGATTGCACCATTCAGTTTCTCAAGAGATGAGATGAAGCGCAAGTCTCCGTTCAACTTCTCTCTTAAACTCAACAATAACGACATTCAGGGTAACAAGTCTCTATCACCGTTACCTAAAGACTTGTCTAAGAATGTTATCGAAGATGATAAAATGTCTGAATATTCAGATGTTGAGGAAGATACCAAGAAAGATGAAGGTGATCAACCTTTAGATCTATCAGTATCAAGGAAACAAAACGATAAGGATTCTGAAGCAGAAAACGATGATCGTTCGTATCGCAACTCAGTTAAGTCTTACTCACCACCTGAAAGCCCAGCTGAGAGGAGCAAGACTCCTGAAAATGACACAACAGACGTTGACGTTGAAGGCGTAGAACCTAAAAGGGAGGAATCACCACCGCAGCTAGTATCACCACCTTTGGCGTTCCCCATGCCCATTCACCCGCAGCATAGCAACTTAATCGATGCCATGTACCGGCCTCGGTTTCCATCGTTCCACACTTCCGAATCACTTCTGAACTCGTCGCACTCTCCTTATGTTCCGAGTCCATTCAATTTTTTATCCCCACTTCTCGGTACTGATGGCCCCGACAGGCAACAAAGCGCGTACGCCAAGTTTCAAGAGCTTAGTTCAGGGTCAGGAAAGCTACGTGATCGATACGCTTGCAAGTTCTGTGGAAAAGTGTTCCCGCGGAGTGCGAACCTGACACGCCACCTACGTACTCACACCGGTGAGCAACCTTACAAGTGCAAGTACTGCGAGCGCTCGTTCTCGATCTCATCGAACCTGCAGCGGCACGTGAGGAACATTCACAACAAGGAGCGGCCATTTCGCTGTCCCTTGTGCGAAAGATGTTTCGGGCAGCAGACGAATCTCGATCGTCACTTGAAGAAGCACGAGGCGGAAGGCGGAGATTCTCCTAGCTCTGCGGATACTGAGAGGGAGGATGCGTATTTTGATGATATTCGATCATTCATGGGTAAAGTGACGTGTTCTCCGGGAACGCGCTCTCCGGCAGCGACGCCCCCGCACGGGGCGCACGGTGCTCATGGGGCTCACGCCGCGCACGGCCCGCGCCCCTCGCTCGCTATCTCCACATAGCCCCCGGCTTACCCGCTGCCGCCTCCGCCGCCGCTATGGACGCAACCTTTTAACTAAAATACGTGCTAGACCGTACAACATATAAGCTAGAAATGGCATACACTTTTATGAAATAAATTATTTGGGCAAGTGGTAAGCATATCCAGTGTATAGTATGTCCTTTCCAGTTTAAATGCCTCAAGGTTGAGAGTATCCCATTTCAGTGAACTGAACATTGATGTAGGATCGTTGTAATTAAGTAAGTCAGTTCAAGTAGAGGACACGTAGTAGTGCGGGTGTATATTACGTATAGTGACGCCTCTCTAACATTCACACTGAGAGCAATATAGGTAGGCTACCGATTCAATACGCAATTTTACGTTCATGAAACTATAAATTATTTTGTTTGTGCTTTAGCTTGTTGATACGCTGTAAGCACGCATTGGTATACCTTTTAGGTTACACTAAAATGTATGTCAATAAAAACATCTGGATTTTTTTGACATTAAGACGTAGCTAAAACACATTTTTTTCTTGTTTTATGTAAAAATGTTTTACTAAAGAAATTCATTATTCTAAGCGACATGACAAAACACTTTAGTATATTAATTATAAAATAACATTAATTTAAGAATACGTGTAGATTTGTTAAGATGAAATCGTTTTGATGATATCTTAAATATTTGTTCCTAGTTCATATCTTGTGATTTAAGGTCGACTTAAAACGTATTTTCTATTATAATAATTGTAAATAACATTTTTTGTCTGTTATTGTGTAAAGTAGAGTAAAAGTACATTAATTGATGTTTAAAAAATATCAAAAGCTTCGTTCAATTTGTGAGCTATTTTGAATCCGAATGGACTTATATTATTTTTATTTTAAATTATATTTTTTAAACACAAATTAATTTGTGGATCATAAAATATGAATGTGTTTTCATTATATTTTGTAAATTATAAAAATTGGTAAAAATATTGAGGTTGCTCTTTTAGTCAATGAAAACTACCAAAGTTTTTCTTTAACTCAAAATTATTCGGTATTTATTTGGTAAAAAAATATACGCAATATAATCCAGTAATTATTGGCATTGTGAATAAAATTGTTAGTTATTTGCGTCTTTAGAAAATCAATTAATAAAATAATATTTTGTTAAATTTGTTATTTACACGATTGTTGTACATAGGAGTTTGCGATACACAAAATGCATATCATGTGTTTTATATTAAATCGAGGCTCAAAGATTTTAGCGATACTTATTACAATAGTAATAAGGATCCTATAAAAAGTTTAAATGTATCTTTAGAAAATGTAAAATAAATATAAGAAATAACTTCGTAAGATTTTCTGCAGAGTAATTTCAATCACGTTGCTATTGTTTGCCTATCGTCTAGGTATACTAACACAGTTTTAAGAGATCCTTTGTCTTTGAGACTTTGACACGAGCAGTAACTAAAAAAAAGTTTTAAACGTCATTTGTCAGTCACAACCTCCATGCATGAAATTTCACGTATAACTGCCAGTACACACTTGTATCATAAGTTTTGAAGTTTTTATCTGTGGACCGTCTATTATAGTGGAAATTAATGCAATACTTGTAAAGTAAGATATTTGTAATCATATCACTCTGAGGCACTAGTTCGATAAGGTTTTAACGTCACACAATAAAGTTGTATGTTAAGTACACTTGTACCTACTTAATTTCAAGTTCAATTAAAAAATATTAAATATTGTAAACGCATTGAAAAATAAAAACAATACAATACAAAGTATGTTGTGTTAATTTATTCCCCTTAATCCAAATACACTCTGAGAGAATGACATGGAAACTCATGCTGAAAAAAGTTGTAGTATTTTTTGATTATTTATGGAGCAATATTGAAGTCTAGGAAGCTTACTACACTTATAATTCTTGAGTAACAGAAGGTAAGTCTAAAGCCGAAATAAAGATGATTTTGCGACAGCCAGGTGAAGTCTATTCAGCGGGATTGACCGAAAGGGTTAGGAAAGAACATGGATGGGTTATAGTCAGTAAGAGTTTGAAACTCCCTTCCGCCCCACCCAGAGCGGGAATTGATGATATTCGAAACTAAAAAAAAAGGTGAAGTCTATGAAAAATATGTAAATCGTGTTGAGTAACAAATTACGGGTATTGTTAGATACTCCTTTCGTGTGGTTAAAACTAACCTGGTGTCAGAGTTTTTATGCTGCCCCTGGTCTTCTGACTTACCTTTACATGCTGTTGCGAAATATCTCTCAGACATTCTGGTTTGCTCACGATGTTTTCCTTCACCGATTTTTAAGCAGGTGATAATTATACAATCAATCAATCTACCTAACTATGTTGGGGTCGGCTCCCAGTCTACCCGGATGCAGCTGAATACCAGTATTTTACATGTAGCGACTGCCTATCTGACCTCCACAACCCAGTAACTGGGCAATACGATACCCCTTGGTAAGACTGGCTGACAGATTTGTGGCCTTTCGGAAGACCCGTAACGACTGTCAAAGATGCACAAATGACAGCCGGGACGGGAGTCACGAGCAGTGGTAATTATGCAATACCCACATGAATCCGTAAAATCAAAGAGCCTTGTCGTGAGTTAGATAAATTACAAATTACTAAAACATACACAAATAATACGCTAGTGACTCATCTTAATAGCGAAACTCCAGTCTTGCGAGCTACATGCCGACGTAATAACGACACTCGAATTACACAAATATGTAATAAAGTTCGCTCGTGATGGCCACCTGTCAACTGAACCTAATGTTAGAATTCCCACGTATTCACTTAATTACTGCAAGACGACGGTGACACGATTCTAAATATCATCACGTTACTCTTGATACATGAGATAACTCAGTTGTGGAGGACATTTCATATTAGTCATCGTAGGGAATGCTTGTTGGATTTCGTAAGCGTCTTCTACTGCAGTTGGGGTTGGCCGATGTTGACTAATTAAACGCTTGAAATAAATAATGGCAGCATTCAAGTAGGTAGGTGGATAACTGTGTAATTGGTGATCGGAGAACTAAATAATCGTTACATTGAATGGTCTAATTGATATCATGGTTCTCCTGCCCTGATCTCAATTTATTTGGGGTCGGCGCAACATGTCTTTTTCTTCCATGCCTCTCTATTAGTCGTCATCTCGGCAGTCACTTCCTTTCTAGCCATATCATATTTCACACAATCCATCCATCGTTTCTTTGGTTTCCCTCTGCTTGTATAGCCATCCGCATTCATACATGTACTGCTGTAATAATAAGATTAATAAGGAGGAAGATACTGCTGGCAGAGTTTTGTTAAAAACTCCTTTAAAGTGGTTTTTAACCATACCTAAAAAGGTGGAGGAAAGTTGAGGAAGTTTTAAACGTTTCTTTTCCAGAATTTTTAGTAACATATAATCAATCAATCCGCTTAGCCTTTTCCCAATTATGTTGGGGTCGGCTTCCAGTCTAACCAGATGCAGCTGAATACCAGTACATTACATATTATAATCAGCTCTGGTGAGACACATGCCTCCTCTTTGTACACTGTTTTGAGAGCAGTGTTGATAAAGTAATTTACACAAAGTAAATCTCATGAAATCTCAGAGATTTTCATGCAGTGGTTTGGGCAGCGGGATTGTCCGAAAGCGTTACCGCTGCCCCGTAACACAAATGGTTCGGGGAAGGAACATGGATGGGTTTTAATCAGTGAGAGTCTGTCAATGCCTTCTGCTCCACCCAGAGCGGGAGGAGTCATTTGATAATTTCACATCCATAAAGAAATATATTTAGTGTTCTGTATATCCTTAAGGTTTTCAAATAGGAATGGCTATCGTCACACTTAATCCAGGGAATGCAGGGAATATTCATTATTGGAAAGTAATGTCAAGCTGGTTAATAACAACAATTAGTGTTTTTTTATAAAATCCTTATGTGATTTCCTTGCTACTGAATTGAGCGTTTGCTTGTTTCAGGTTGGTTTAGATAGGTGGCGCTGTCTGTCATTGTAATTGGAATAATAAACGGTCAATTCTTTTTTTGGCACAAAAATTTACCTTTTTCTCTTTCTACTTATTTATCATTATTCTCTTGAAACATAAACTCAAACGATTATGTAATAGGTAGAATAGTAAAAGCTAGTTTATTTGATAATTAAAATTCTCTTCCCAACCGTCTAGATGAATGTCTGGGTGATGGCAATAGGCTAACCCCCTATTACATGGGACTCAAGCAGACGTGTACCTACTATAGGTACATCTCTGCATAACTCTTCGGGGATTACGGGCGTAATGTTATGTGAAAAACTGACTTTCAAAATATGTTTCAAACAGAACATGAGTTTATTTAAATGCCAGCTACTAAATACACCATTTATGAAGCAAGAACCATAGATAAATGATTACATGCACAACCATCATAGGTTATTTTAAATGCCTCGATTAATTGCGAATCCACCAATGATTACTTGTGTCTAATGTAAGATCGTGAGTTTAAAAGGACACGCCGGCAAAGAGCCAATCGCAGGAGTCTTCCAATGTATACTAAGTCGTGATTGGCGAAGAGTTCATCAAAACATTTCATATTATAGTATGTTCGATTGTAACCGCTGACCTACAAACTGTAAACTTTACGCGCGGTTGCGAGATAAAGTTTAAACGCGATAGCCATCGAACACTTACGATATACTGTAGCAAGTCAAGTTTCCCTCACAATAGCAGGTTCAATACGTCAATTGTGTAAGTCGAAAGTACAATTCGAAAGTACACATCGTCCTTGAAACTGATCAGTCAATAAAAACTCGCGTTTGCAATCGATCCTCAATTAAATGTCAAAAATTAGTTCACTGGCGCAAGGGTCAACAAAAAAGCTTGACCTTTTGGGAGATTTTAATCACTCATTATTATATAAGTGATAACCTCGAGCGAGCGGCGTTATCAGTGAAAGCAAGGACGGAACAAGGACGCAGATAGCGCAATTACACTTATTATCGAGCGGCCGGTTTGTGCGCACGCGCAGCCGCCTTGGTACCCTATAATAGAGGATTAAGTGGGCGATTGAGTTCGGTCCCTGACACGCCTCATTGTCTAGGATAAGAAGTTTAGAACTGGCGCACCTTAGGCGAGTTACGTTCATCTCTTACATCTTGTACAGATTTAATTAATTGATATTGTGAAATAAATTAATTGAAATAAACACATTGGTAATGCAGTGATATTTTAGCAGCTTAAAAGTTGGTATTCTCTCAATCTTAATAAACAGTGAACATAAATAAAATAGTGATGTGACCACGCTGCATTTGCTTCGCGTACATTCTCAATAAGGTCTTGCTTGCTAGGAATCTCGCGACACTATCGCGACATGTAGTCACTGCGCTGCCCACTCCATGCATTAAGGTTGGTTTACATGGAACGGAGGAATAAAAAAACTATTTTAGGATATTGAAAAAAATAAAGTAAATTGTTCTAAGGAAGTATAGTTAATGGTTAAAAATTCACCACCTCTTCGTTATTCTGGTACGTAGAACTGTCAGTTTCATAGAAGATCGTGCAAGCAAGATGAAAATGAGTACGTTATTTACTACCAATATTAAAAACCTACGAGCTACTTACTACAGATTGAAATTGATTCAAATTAATGTTGGAATTCAGCAGTTAATGATTATAATGATCATAATAGCCATATCATAAAAACCTCGTCGCTATCGGAAATATTGAAGTTTTACTGTTTTAGTTAAAGCTTAGGTATTGACCACGAAGTCCGTGACACACTATTATCCTTAAGTAACGTTATAATACAACTACCGGTTATATAATTACATTTGTTTTACGACCCCACAAACCTCAAACAACATTTTCAATTCCAATAAACCAGCATTAAAATATAGGTACATAACTGCCTACGTTTATCTAAGTATTACGCCCACATTTGATTTCCATGTAAAACCACGCTATCGAGTTGACACCGCGGCCATTGTCCGTCCTTCCCGCACAAGGCGCCACGGTGTCCCATTTTACACAATCGTGGGTACACCCTACACGAGAAATCTGTCTTATTAGCTGGTCCTTGCAAATGTCATAGTGGTCTAGTGGCCCTTACTAAATGCAACATGTGATATATTGCACAAATTCTTGATGGCAGTGCTGAAATGCTTGGTAATTTTCACCATATACTGGGTGTAACCGAAAGGGTATATACATACAAAAACATATGCATAAATCACTACATAGTATAAAACAAAGTCGCTATTTTTGTCTGTTTGTTTGTCTGTATGCTTAAATCTTTAAAACCACGCAACGGATTTTGATGCGGTGTTTTTTAATAGATAGAGTGATTCAAGAGGAAGGTTTATATGTATAATTTGTCGACATATTTTGCAGACGAAGCCACGGGCGGAAGCTAGTGTGATATATTGCACAAATTCTTGATGGCAGTGCTGAAATGCTTGGTCATTTTCAACATATACTGGGTGTAACCGAAAGGGTATATACATACAAAAACATATGCATAAAAAATCAGCTGTTCCCTACATTTCGACGAGTCACGTGACGAAAAATGTATAGAATATGCTTTCGTATGTACCCTTTCGGTTACACCCTGTATGAGATCTCATCTTTGGTCAATAATTATGGTCTAGTGTGTCAATTAGAAACTGAGTTGTGACAACTTTTTATCAGAATATTTTGAATAGGTGCACAAATAAACCTATTTTAATATTATAAACGTGAAAGTTTGTGAGGATGTATGGATGTTTGTTACTATTCCACATAAAACCTACTGAACGGATCTGAATGTTGGTAAAGAAATACTTTATAATTGAAGTGAAGACATTTAATTGGCTGTCAGTCTCACACATTATTTTTTATTCTGTTTATTTTAGCGATAGTCCAAAGTTATTAAATAACTAAATAAATTATAGTGTGGAATAGCACATAGTATACTTTTTATCCCAGTGATACGTTCCCGTGGGATAATTTCCGACTTTCACGCGAGCAAAACCGCTGGCAGAAGCTAGTGGAGAATAATTTAGAGTTAAAGTTTGGGCGGTCACAAGAAGTTTAAGTGATCTAAAATCTTGTCTCTGGCTTGGAATTTATTAGGCCTCCAATCTGACGGCGGGACATTAAAACAATTGATAAGTCAACAGCTATGTAAGCTATAAAATATTTTACACTATAATGTACTTTGTCAATACAAATTGCTGTATTGTATAACTGCCAGCGGCTTGGCCCGCGTAGATGTCAGAAAGTATCCCACTATCCAGTAGGATAGTGTCCGTTCAGAATGTTGTAAAACAAAACAAAAGAATGTAGTGACATTTAGTTTAAGACGGGGCGATAACTCAGACGCGGAGGGTAGCGAAACGCACAGATTTATTAGTGCAATTGACAAAGTGGCAAATGGTCCATTAGAAATTAGGAGTTCCTCGAGAAACGTGACATGAAAAAATGTTCGTAATCCCAATAGTAAAAATTAAGATTAAAGTATCTGATATGCTATTGCAGACTATAAGTAATCTATCTTATTGCCAAATTACATCCAGATCCGTTATGTAATTTTTACGTGAAAGACTAATAAACATCCTGACAAACTTCCACGTTGATATTATATTAGTAAGGATGTTCAAACTTCAACACAACTTCGCAAGCTGCAATTAAATCTGGACTTGTTCTTTATGCGTTTTTTCTGATCCACTGGTCATTAGTACGGAATAAATCTTACTTCTGTCCATTCGACGTTGAGAACTTCATTAACTTTTCGTTGACATGAGTTTTTTCAATTGAAATCATGAGAATGAGAACTCGAAACATTTTAATGTCGAGATTGTGATGTGACAAACCGTCAGGAAATCGATTCGGCTTATTATTAACTGCTCCAACTTTTCGGGCAGAGCTTTAATGTTGGTCATTGTCATTATTGCAATGCAACTAAAGTTCAAATTATAACTGTGTGAAAAAAACCCGCTAAATGCGTGTTGGACCACGCACAACGAAGGGTTCCATAGCTGCGATGAATTTATTTATGCTAAGAACAAAATTAACTTAGAAATTGAAAATTGGTCTCACTAACATCGATATTCGTCGCGTTCAATTCATCAACTGCAATTTAATATGTTTGTAGTTGCTAAAAAGTAAGATAAGATAAAACTATAAATTAATGATTTTCTGACTTTGTGCTATCATGAAAATTGATGATAATAAGTCAACAGGAAGTATTTTGTATTTGATATATATATTTCAACATAGACTGACAGGCAGACAGACGGATACTGCACATCATCAGGCGGGAGGAAACGCCCGGGTGTCACCACTGCGAGGATCGCCCAGAGGACACGGTAGAGCACACGGTGCAAACCTGCCCCGCATGGGCGGAGCACCGCCGTGTCCTCGTAGAGGCGATCGGTGGCGGCGACCTCTCGCGCCCGGCCCTGGTGCAAGCCATGGTCCGGGGCGAGAGGGAGTGGGAGGCAGTCACCTCCTTCTGCGAAAAAGTTATGCTCGCGAAGGAGGTGGCGGGATGGGAGAGAGAAAGGTCCTCCCGTCCCAGCCGCCGCAGGAGACGCCCCGGGCGTCGGGAGCCACGTGACGACTCCCGGCCACCTTAGGCGCGGGCCTGCGGACGGTGAGTAATGGGTGACTCACCGTCCGATCAGCACCAGACCCGTGCCGTACGGCGCGTATATGTTCCACGCGCGCCTCAAAGAGACGTCAGCATATGAAAGGGCCCCTCAGGGCCAAGCCTGCCGGGTAAGCGGGATTGTCCGAAAGGGTTACCGCTACCCCGGAACATAAAGGGCTACGGAAGGAACATGGATGGGTTTTAGTCAGTAAGAGTCTGACACTCCCTTCCGCTCCACCCAGAGCGGGAGCAGTCATTGGATGATTTCCCAGCCTTAAAAAAAAAAAAAAAAGACAGACGGATAACGAAGTGATCCTACAAGGGTTCCGCTTTTTTCTTTTGGTATACGGAACCTTAAAAATGAAGCAGTTTAAATTGTATGTAGTTTAAATTAAAGTGTAGCAGGCAGCTCTTAATTGAAATGAGTTGACAATTATTTACCGCCACACATACGAGTAATGTTATTATGAGAACTGTAGTGATTCCGTGAAATCAATGAGTGACATTATTATAAAAATAGAGCAGGTAAAATACCTGTATTAATTGGTCAGCCACTGATTACTGATACAAGAGCCTCCACCCACTTCGTTGAGATAAATCAGAAATGATAATTTTACGAGCCACATCCGTTTGAACGATATCTGGGTGGTTATGACTTATGAATTATGACGTATGGTTAGTAGCTTTGCGGATGTCGCTATTAGAATCGCGCTACTTATCGTATGAGTATTAAGGCTATTATTATGTTGGGCAAGGCCCGATTGATTAATGTAATAAACAGTATCGTTGTTTATTAGATCCTGTTACACCTTAATGCTATTTTTGGTATTTGTACCATGCTTACTTAAAGCGCCATAATACTCGTATCACCTATAGGGGGAACGGCAGGAAAAGAGATAGAATAAAATACTCTTTAATTATTATGTTACCAAATACTATTCTATTCTATTCTTAGTAACGTCTCGTGTAGTTATTCATTAACCACAAGAGAGAAAGAAAGATGGATGCTCTTTATTATTTTTAGACAATTTTATAAAGGGTTGCTATTTAGTCATGCAGATGCAGTTTGAATTAGAACTTAATGATATCTTATAAATGAATTGAAATGGTTAAATTAAAAAAAGGCCCAAACCAAACCCAAACGAAAATTGAGTTGCGCTGAAGAAATAATTCCCACAAACACGTGGATACAAAAAAGATAAACGGAAGAACGTAAAATAAATAAATACAGAAAACAAAAAAGATCAACATTAATCACAAGCACAAGACAGAAATAGTCTGCAGCTGCACGTCATAACCGTGTCAAGATAATTTCCACTCAGCATATTGCCCCCCAACCACAGCACAGCGCTGGTTTTCAGTGGTCACCCAAGGGACTCCAAGGAACCAAGTCAAGTTTAATGATTTGTACACAATGAAAGAAACAGTACTAATAGAGCTTATATTAATTAAATCAATACTCATATCCTTATATGAATAAATGGGCCAAAAACGTCACGAACTAGTACCCTATATTAAAAAAAAAAGACGAAAATGAAGACCATTAAAAAGACGAGTTTCCACGGCTGGAATCACTTGGAACAAACTGGCAAGAGATAGAGTGGAATGGAAGGAAATGGAGTCTTTAACCGCCAGAGCGGTCCTTATATAACACATAATTAATTAGTAAGTTATACCTACTAACTAACAAACTAGATTAAGTAGAATACAAACACAACCAACAAGATATCACTACATAGTATAAAACAAAGTCGCTTTCTCTGTCCGTATATCCCTATGTATGCTTAAATCTTTGAAACTAAGCAACCGATTTTGATGCGGTTTTTTTTTCATTGATAGAATGATTCAAGAGGAAGGTTCATGTGTATAATTTGTCGACGTATTATGCGGGCGAAGCCGCGGGCTATACCTACTGTGTCCGTTTCGATTGCTCGGCCACAGTGTCGTAGAAAAAAAACGACCACGTCAACATTACGAAGGAATTTGTAAAAGACTAGTAATGAAAGTCGCAAATTCGTAGATCCAATATTCGGAAAGTTATAAAGGTTTGACCATGGCCGCGCGGTCGGCACAGGGAGAACCGCGCGGCCACGCAATTTTCTTAATCGGCGCTTAGTAGAGTTATGGTAGGGGTCACATTCTTTTTGCTAACCACTGATACGATTTCGAAGAACATATAGCTAGTATGAATAAAACTCTAATGTTTGGATTTTATGACCTACAGCACCTAAATGCTATAGCCACGCGGTCGGCACAGGGAGAACTGCGCGGCCACGCAGTTTTCTTAAACGGCGCTTAGTAGAGCTGTGGTAGAGGTCCCATTCTTTTTGCTAACCACTGATACGATTTCGAAGAATATGTAGATAGTATGAATAAAGCCCTAATGTTTAGATTTCACGACCCTATAATGCGCACTTAACCTATAATGCGAATTAAAAGTAGGGTGACCAAGATTTATGGTGCGTCAATCAGACATTTTCTAAAGCGTCGTTTTGATATCACATACGGTGTTTTTCAATCTATAATATGTATGTAATTACAAAAAAAAGGAGTTTATCAGCCATCTCGTTACCATAACACAAGCATTAGGTTGCTTAGCTTGTGACTATATGGCGTTGTTTGAAATGTCCAAGGATATTATTATTATTATATTATATATATGCTTTACCCGCAAAGCAAGCTCACTGACATACACAATCATGCAATTCTTGCAAGTCTTGTGTCTATGGTTTAGTGATACGATGTAACAAATTTTTAAGTTCTGGGGCTATAGATGTTACGATTTTTTAGAATAAAAAGAAATACCGATGAAGAGTTTTATCAGTATTTTTTATATTGAGTAACTTTCATATCAAGGCATATCAAGGCATAGGCAGGTATATTTGTTCGTATAGGTAAGTACTAATCCAATAGACAATCATTAATCCTTTTTACAATAAAAGGTACCAATTGAAAATGTCTAATTAATGCACCATAAATCTTGGTCACCCTACTTTCAACTCGCATTATAGGTTTTAAGTGCTGTAGGTCGTGAAATCTAAACATTAGGGCTTTATTCATACTATCTACATGTTCTTCGAAATCGTACCAGTGGTTAGCAAAAAGAATGGGACCTCTACCACAGCTCTACTAAGCGCCGATTAAGAAAATTGTGTGGCCGCGCGGTTCTCCCTGTGCCGACCGCGCGGCCATGGTTAAACCTTTATAACTTTCCGAATATTGGATCTACGAATTTGCGGCTTTCATTACTAGTCTTTTACAAATTCCTTCGTAATGTTGACGTGGTCGTTTTTTTTCTACGACACTGTGGCCGAGCAATCGAAACGGTCACTACCTACTAACAAACTAGATTAAGCAAAATACAAACACCACCAAGGCATAGAAATGTAAAAGTGTAAGGAACAAATAAGGCTATAATTAATATTATTATATCCTTATAAGCTGACATAGCAGTAATACCATCATCATATTTATACTAATAGCTATATGAAGAGTGAAAGCAACACAGCCTATCTGCTGATTATCCACCCGTGCGTTTGTATATCTAATTGAAATGATGGAATTAGTGTACCAACTGCAGTGTAGTGGGCGTTGGCCTACTGATTACTGCATTTGTCTCCGAAAGGCTGTGGCACTTCCTATTGGTGTCGTGTTCTGTTTGCAATACGATAATTATGATCAAATTGAGAAGAGAAGTTGGTTGTTAGATGAAGAGTATAGTGGAGATAGGTTGGCCTGTTTGAGTTTCGAGAGTCGAACTCTTTGGAGGCTTACTGTTTTAAAATATGAAGGCTTGGACAGGTGCTAGAGTTCTGTAGTGTTTTTCTGTAGGTAATAATATCAGCGTGATAACGTTGGTGAAGTGAGTTTAAAGTGAACTGTCAACGTCAGTGTCAATCTCTAGCATTAGGTGGAAGGACATCTCACTCCACGCTCAGTTTGCCTAGGTTTTCAAGATGATTTTTTTTAGAGTCTACCAACAGGACCAACTCCGAAATCGCACCAGCAACCTTCAACAGCAGGTCCTCCTCTGGACGAAAGTATGGGGTAATAGGTTAAATATAAATACTTGTCTTGAAAAAATCTGTCAGGTGATTGCTTAACGTCCTGCCATTCATGGAGGTAGAGGCTCTGTTAATTTTCAGCAGAAAAAGGGTCGTTAGTGCTTATTTTATTTTTTACACCATCTCAGTCACTGACGGCTGACACAGAGCGGCCAGGTTGAAGGTATATTAATTTGAATAGTTACTTCATTAAAATCTGCAAATATATAGGTAGGTCTAGCTAAAATGCAGGATTAACAACAGATCATCTTTACATCTTCAAATAAATGAACAAAAATGAAAATAGGTACACCTTTTAGCAATCAAAAAAGACATCCAATAGTTGCGGATTTTTCGGATATGACATCCAGTGGACATCATTAATTTGTTAAACATAATTTTGATCGCTTCCAAGTATGGGACGGCCAACGTTCGACGGTCTCACGGTTGAAGACTACTTTCCATACACATCATTACCTAAACCAACGACACTTCTCTCAGAAACAACCACGGATGTACTCGTTTCGTAAGTACAACAGTTCATACCGGATATTAATTAGCTAATTAAATATTCTGTCCCACGTTAATGACACGTAAAAAACATGGAGAACACATGAGACGTACACAAAGACCATTTTAACTTGACATCTGGTGGAGTACGATGCAAAATGAAAATGGGCAAAAAGTGAAGCGCTCAGAGCCATTTTAAGAGATCAGGATGAACTGGGCACTTAGTACACGATCGACTAAGTTTGACAGTACCGTGATGGATCGTGCTGAACTGATTATATCGTCATCTCATACATGAGCGGGAACAAGGTGGGGCCTGGTGACCGTCTTGATACGTAACTTTGTGCGTTTAGTTTTGAGAATATTAAAATAAGTAATTATAACATTCTTTGAAACGCTTAATTTTGAGAATTTTAACCGCAGTGATAGCCTAGTGGCGTGGCCGTCGGACTTCCAAGTCACAGGTTTCGAGTTCGATTTTAAGGATTCGTGTGCGTATTGTATAATAACTACTTGCTTAAAAATCGGTGAAGGAAAACTTTGTGAGAAAACCAGCATGTCTGAGAGATATTTCTCAACAGTATGTGAACCTAAGTCAGAGGCCCATGGGCAGCATAAAAATAAGAAGATTTTGACAAGAATCTAACGAGTTGACCTGGAGAAGAAAGTGCAGTTTTACAATAAATTAACTTAGGAACGCCCACACAATTGACTACAACAAGCTAGTGTCCCGCCATGTTTAACTACCTACTCTCTCTTAGTAGGCAAGTCCTTAATTCGACATCTCTAAAAATTAGATCAACAACAATAACAACTTAATTCTACATCTCTTTTTCTAAGATAAATGCAATAAACTGAGTAGAACAATGGTAGTGACACCGGTGACTGAAAAATGGAAATCGGTGGTCATGGTCTGGGTACATTATGCGAAGGAATGAGGAAAATGTTATCAGGACAACTTTGAGTATGAATTTGGATGGCTATACAAGTAGAGGAAGACAAAAGAAACGATGGATGGATTATGAGAAAGATGATATGGCTAGATAGGAAGGAATACTGAGATGACGACTCATAATTAGCCTAAAACGTTCCCCCGGCTGGGACACAGGCCTCCTCTCGTAAGAGGAGTGTCCATGGAGTTTCTTGCCCGTTCTTCTCCATAGGTACCAACTGTTTTGGAATGGGCAACTAGCTTAATCTTGCTGACGGACCGACCCCTTGACAATTCAAAAGTGCCTGTAATTGGTTTATTTGAAATAAATACTTTGAGACTTTGAGAGTTTGAGAGTGGGCCGTTATAAATGACGCGGCCCCAGTGCGAGCTGGCGGATGTCACATTTCTTCGAATTTTTGGTGCACTAGTGATGAAATTATATACACAAAGCAAGAGTGAGTGAGTTCGAACTCACGACCTACAACTCGTAAGTCGAAGCCGATACCACTAGGCCACCACTGCTCTGTGAGATTGACGACTAACAGAGAAGTATGGAAGAAAGAGACATGTTTCGCCGAGTACAAATAAATTCGGATAAAGGCAGGAGAATAATGATAATACTGGGTAAAACAATACCTATCATAAAACAAATAATCAATTCAATATTTTTCCGCCAGGCCATAAACAGCGACTCATCGGTTTACCAGTTAGTAATTCCATTAAAGATTAGCAAAATGTCGCGACACACTCGTGACGAACGTTCAGCTTTGCGGAGATCCTGAATACTTCGCAAATAACTAACATTATTCTGACCTACTCAATATCACAAGAATTCTATAATATCTTAATAATAAAGAAACTAAAGAATTTAATAAAATTTATTAGTTATGATATGAGACTGTACTGTACTGTTGTACTTATTCTTCTAAAAAAAATTTGACACTTATTTTTTATTAATCATATAAATAAAAAAATACGAAGAATGTTATTATAGAGGAAATCATCATGGAGCTATTTCTGAGTTACGAAGTCTTACTATAGGATAATCTGAAGATTAGATAATCTTCAGAAACAATGCAGGACAATGCAGAAACTTTTATTTAAGGTACGTATAGAAAACTGGTTTACAAAAACAAAAGACTCTAGCTTGGTAATCACAAAACTATGATGATTCTATCTGGCTATAGTTGAGGAGGTTATCTATGGAACTGGATTTCTAGAGAATTGGGATGACGACAGGGTAAAAGAGAAATATTATATTTAGTCCGTCAGTTAGTTATTTTTTGATTTATCATATTAATAAAAAAATATTTGACACGTATTTTTTATTAATCATATAAATAAAAAAATATTGAGATAAAACGTATTGAAAGTAGGGGCGCGCTACGTAACTGGGTCAAAATCACCAAGGTGGAGAATTTGCTTTGCCAGCAAATAAATGTCAGAATTTAGTTTAGTTAAGCAAACCTCTAGTGTAAATATTATTAACTCTGCTCATATTAACTGTACATCATATTTTATAATGCAAAAATAAAGCACATTCATTATTATTTGATGAAATAACTACAAAATATCATTCCGGGAACGTGTCCTACAAACCAATCTTGAGAAAACAAACTTCGAAAATATTCACAAAATAAAATAAAATGAAACGTTTCTCCTACTTAATGGCCTATAATTTTATCTAATATCAATTGATTGGCATTATTATTAAATAATAATAAAAAATTAAAGCATACGAATTTAAAATATTGTGTCCGGCAATATAAGTGTCATTTCAGTGAACGCAACTTCGATTCTCGATAAAAAATCAGTTTTTGATCGCATCCTTTGGTTGTCTATGGTACAGTGATGTGAACTATGTAAACAAACTGAGTGTCGAGAAAGAGTTCGCCAAAACAATTGAAAATAAGTGGTAAGAAACTTTCAATTCATTATTTATGTAGCGTACATCAATTCGTCATCATACCGGGAATGCGTTTTTCAACTTGGAATATTAAAAAATACGTTTTGTAGTGTTTTGTAGCCAATAGTAACCTCAAATATTTTACAATAACAGATCCAAACAGGATGCCAAAAATGGCTGCCGTCTTAAAAGCGCGCGTTTATTTGAAAAAGTCATTCCGAGAACGGTCATTTCGGGATCGTTCCCGGACTTGATGGAGCGTTCTCGGTATGATGATGGTGTTCCCGGAATGACATTTTTAATGAAATGCACCCTGTTATTATAACTATTTAATAATTTATTCAATGTTTGTTGGCCAAACGTATTTTTTAATATTATTTTAATATGTTTTAGCAATAGGGAGGCTCCTGTCGTTGACAAAAATAAAAAACGTTCGAAAAAGCAAGTTAAAAAAATAGTTCAGCTTACTTGCAACAACGAGAAAAAGCAAATGCGAGAAAAAGGAAATTTTGAGATGACGGAGGAGATAAGATGACGGAGGAAGACAGAGAAATTAAAAGAGCTAAGGATAGAGAGTATTATCAGAAAAAAAAAGCTGAAAAGAAAGTTAAAAGTGTTGGTGAAATGACTGAGAGAGAAAAGCGAAAGCAAAGAAAAATTTAGAAAGAAGCATCAAAAAAATACAGAGAAAAGAAGAAGGCAATATCTAGTATAATAAATAATACTCCGCCCAATTCTGATAATAAATCAGCTGCAGCATGGCATTCAGTAAGAAGAACAGTGGGAAGAAAAATTGTTCGGAAGGATAGAGCCAAAGCATATCGTAAAATAAAACAGCAAGAGCAAACAATCGCTAACATAAAACGCAAATATGTAACTTTAAAGAAAATACTAAGAAGGAAAGAAAAGAGAGAACAGGAAAATGTTCAGGAACCAATCACTCCTAACAGCAAAGTAGACGCATTGATTAAAAATATCGACGTGCCTCCTGAAGTGCGCAAGAATCTCTTATTTAACGAAGTACTGACTGCACAATTAGAAGAAAAGGCCTGTACTTGAAGAAAAAATTCCAAAGAAAGAGAAATCTTCCAAAAATGCGTTAGCGGTGACCTAGTAAGGAAATATAAATTGCTTCATAAGACGAAGTCTTTTTTGCCAAAAGAGAAAAGTGCATCGATTCTCAAGTCTGATAAATTCGTGAGGTTGTTTTGACGAAAGAAGTTTGTGGAAAAGTAAAAAATTTCTTCGAAAGAGATGACGTCAGCAGGATGTGCCCAGGTAAGAGAGATTTTGTGAAGAGAAACGGTATTAAGAAGCAAAAACGCCTCCTTTTATTCACCGTTAAAGAACTAACGTCAAAATTTGTTCAACAAACTGGGATAAATTTATCTTATGCAACATTATTAAGAGCAAAACCGTTTTGGGTGGTAGCACCAACATTCAGAGACAGAGAATCTTGTTTATGTGTCAAACACGAAAATTTCAAACTTAAGCTGAACAAATTGAAAACCTTACAACAATTAGTTAATCACGGAAGTATAGAAAAAACCATCGAGAAGTATAGTTGCGACATAACGTCTTATGACTGCATGAATGGTTTGTGTGGTATTTGTAAAAATCCGAAGATCGAGTCACCTGATAATGCAGATTCCGTGACGTATTTCCAATGGAAGTCTGTTATTGAAGAAAAAATTGTAAAAGGCGAGAATAAGAAGTTCAAGATCACAAAAAAGACTTCAATTTCAAGTACAGTGAATGAATTAAAATCGGCTTTTATTGAAGATATTCCAGTAATGAAAAAACATCAACACACACAACACAACAAACTGAAAAAAGAGATGAAAGCAAATGCTAATGCTACAATTAATAAATAAGTAGGACGTACACTTTGCTTATTATTTTACTAACGTAAAATTGGATCTATCTAATACCTATATCGTCATTTAGGGAACACAAGCATAATTTCGTGAACATCACTAAAATCACAGATAATACGTTTATTTATTAAAAATTCTTAAAAAGGCTGTGATAATATTAAAATTAAACAAACTTCTTATACCTATAATATGTTTATTTATACATAAGTCAGCGATATTTCTTATATTTGGATCATTTAGCCGTAAAAACAGTAATAATAGCTCCATTTACACTATGATTAGCTTTTAAACATCTTTATTGGCATTTTCCTTACATTTCTTTAATTTTTATATATGAATAGCATACATCCGCTATTGAACAAGGTAAAAAAGAAATACATAAGTAATATTTAAATATCATTATTAACCTCACAAAAACGTTCCCGGAATGATCTTTTTTAGCGATAGCTCACCTTAAAAATTAAATTACAAAAGTAGTAATCAGTTCTATGCTCTGCCAAGTTAAATATGATTAAAACATAAGTTTAGGGATCATTTAGGCTGGTCATCAAAGTAATAGCTGCTTGGTGAATTTATCACAAAACCGAATTTGGAATTCGCCACCTTGGTGATTTTGACCCAACTCAGTATGAAATCTACCTACATAGGAGTGACGTCATGCAAAAAATACGGGTCCAATATTTTTTCATAATCTAGCTGAAGGACTAGGAAAAATAAATCAAGACATTCGACAGAGAAATTAGTATTAACTTAAGTGGTAAAAAAAAAAAAAAAAACAAAAAAAAAAAATATTTTAGCACCACCTAAGATGTATAAAACAGATGCATTTGCGTATATGAGATCCAGATCTCTCTCACTATCAGAGAAACACACACAACAAAATAATGCATAGGAATTATCAGACACCGGAAACCTAAAGAAATCAAACATCACAGAAACGATAGAAGAACAAAACAAACAAATCCCCAATACGGTTGGTCACCGCGGGGAGATAGACCATACCCCCCAAGAGCTCATAGTAAATAGATCCAAGAAACCACTAAGCAAAAAACAATACTCTGGAAACAATAAAAATAGACACAGGGCAAGACTAAATATTGCAACATTTAACGTAAGATCTCTAAAATCCCAGGAATCTCTGTTAGATTTAGAAACCGCATTGGAAACTGTGAAATGGGACATAATAGGCCTAAGCGAAGTACGGAGATCGGATGAAAAAATCGAAGAACACGACAACTACATACTTTACTACAAAAATGTATCAGCGGGCTTATATGGAGTAGGATTTATGATTAAAAAGTGTCTTAAAAAGGAAATAATCGAGTTTCAAGGAGTGTCAGACAGGATCGCAGTTTTGAATTTCAAATTCCCTGGCCATAAACAACCAACCTCAATAGTTCAAATATATGCTCCGACAGAAGTCGCCAAAGAAGAAGTAAAAAACGATTTTTATAAAAAACTTAACAGAATCATGCCCAACTTGAATAAAACAGTAATCATAATGGGTGACTTCAATGGACAAATTGGAATGAGAAGAACGAACGAAGACAAAATACTGGGACCATATACAACTGGAAAAAGAAACGACAATGGACAACGACTAATAAATTTTGCTTTGGAAAATAACTTACACATTATGAACAGCTACTACAATAGAAAACCAAATAGAAAATGGACATGGGTTTCACCTAATGGGAAGATAAGAAATGAAATAGATTACATTGTTACAAACAAAACTAGATTGTTTTCAAATATAGATATTATCAACCAACTTAACTATAACTCAGATCACAGAATGCTTCGTGGACAATTATACACTAAGGAACCAAAACCATCAAGAAAACCTATTCAGAAAACAAAACAAACAGTACCTTTACCAATCCCAAACAACATTCTGGAGTCTTTACGTACTAATTTAGAAAAAACAAATAATTCCTACGGAGTCCAAGAGAAATACAATGCCTTGGAAAAAGTACTAAAAGGAATCGAAAGTAAAACTAGAATAACAAAAACGAGAAAAGACAAAATAGGACCCGAAGCAAGACAGTTGATAATGCAAAGGAAAAGTATGTTTCAAGACAGGAAAAACAACAGATGTAATATAGTTAAGTTAAGTAAAGAAATAAACTTGCACATACGTAAACATAGGCAAAAAACAAGAACTGACACAATAAACTACTTCATAGAAAAATCAGGCGGAGTAAAGAAAGCATGGATTGAACTAAGGGAAAACCAAAATTGGATCGATACCATGAAACACCCTACAAGTAGGAAGAACAAAACAAATAGGATTGAAATATTAGAAATAGCAACAGATTACTACCGCAAGTTATACAACGACGATGAAACATCAGATGACCATAGTGAGCTAGCTCACTATGACAAAACTAAAGAAGAAGAGATCCCATGTATACTGAGAGATGAAGTTAATAAGGCAATAAAATCACAGAAGAGAGGTAAGGCGCCAGGAGGTGATAACATATCCAACGAACTGCTAATTGGATCATCTGAAATAATACGTAACACTTTAACAGAACTATTTAACGAAATTCTGCGCACAGAACATATACCTCACCAGTGGACTTCCTCAACTATAATATTACTACATAAAAAAGGAAAAAAGGATGATATAGCCAACTACAGACCCATCAGCCTGATGTCTAATATTTACAAAATATTTGCAAAGATACTGCTAGACCGCTTAACAAAAATCTTAGATGAGAACCAACCCAAAGAACAAGCAGGTTTTCGAAGCGACTTCTCAACCTTAGACCACATCCACACTATAAAACAAGTCATACAGAAATGCAATGAGTACGGTATTACTTTCTACCTAGCATTCGTAGATTATAACAAGGCATTTGACTCGTTAAAACACACAAAAATATGGGAAGCTTTAGGAACACAAGGTGTCAACAAAAAATATATACGCCTAGTTATCAAAATATACAAAAACATGAAAGCTAAAATAAGAACTGAAAGAGAAGGAGAATATTTTCCGATAAAAAGAGGAGTCAGGCAAGGTGATCCTATGTCACCCAAACTTTTTTCAGCAGTCTTTGAATACGTTTTTAGGCGACTGGAATGGGACAATCACGGTTTAAATATTAACGGAGTGCAATTAAACCATCTAAGATTCGCAGACGATCTAATACTAATCTCAGAAGATCCAAGAAGCTTGCAAAAAATGTTAGAACAGCTTGTGTATGAAAGTGATAAAGTGGGACTATCAATGAATACTGCAAAAACTAAATTAATGACAAACCGTGAAAAAATCCCAATAAATATCAACGGTACCACAATAGATTATGTGGAAGAATACACATATCTCGGACAGATCATATCTCCAAAAGATCTAACAAGTAAAGAAATAAACAACAGAATAAATCTAGCATGGAAAAGATACTGGTCTCTCAAGGAGATTATGAAAAATCACCACGTGCCTCTTAAAGCTAAGGGAAGAATATTTGATTCATGTGTTTTACCTGTCATGACGTATGGATGCCAAACATGGAGCCTAAACAACCTTAACATACGCAAACTAGAAACATGCCAACACTGCATGGAACGGAGCATACTCAACATTAAAATAAAAGATAAAATAAAACTAAATACTATAAGAAGTCAAACTAAAATTACTGACATTACTTACTGTATTAAAAAATTTAAATGGAGGTGGGCAGGCCATATGGTTCGGAGTAAAAAGGATAAATGGTCTAAGAATGCAACAGAGTGGTGCCCAAGGCAATACAAAAGAAAGAAAGGGAGACAGCGTCGTAGATGGGAGGACGATATTATTAGAACAGCGGGTATCACTTGGATGAGACAAGCGCAGAACCGTTCACTGTGGGAAGCTCTAGGGGAGGCCTATGCTGGAAAGCAAGACAATCTTCGGTTACCGGTGTTAAATAATTAAATAAAAACTGTAATAGATTAAGTAAAATTATTGTAAGATTGTTAAATAAAGGCTATTATTATTATTATTATATAAGTGGTAAAAAAACCCTTTTACACCATGCAATGTTTACAAATAATCATGATTGTAGTATTTTTTTTTTTTAAATGGCATCTCGCAGTTCTACCAAAGGGTTGTCTACTGCTTAACCGGGCTTGCCTGTGGCTGCCGCAAAAGAATTGTAGCCTCCAGCCAGGGCTTAATAAAAACTAAAACTAACTTACAAAACTATATGATTGTAGTATTTATTTGTTTTTTTTTGTAGAAAGCCCGTACACAGGCAGGGGCGGCGCGGCGCGTGTGCTGGTGTTGCAAATACTTACATTTAATTCTACTATCGCTCCGTTTTGTAGTGTTGGGGCTAATATTAGGCTTTATAATAAATTGTCATTAGTGGGGAGAGGAACAGAGGTTACGAGAAATCACGTAGTTTGCGCCATTAATAAAATAAAATATATAGTTACTTTTATTCCTTTTTTTTATCACTACATAGTATAAAGTAAAGTCGCTTCCCGCGTCCTAATGTCTGTATGTATGTATGATTAGATCTTTAAATCTACACAACGGATGTTGATGCAGTTTTTTTTAATAGATAGAGTGTTTATATTATATGTATATAATAACAAGCAATTTCCGTCACCCACGCGGGCGCAGCCGCGGGCAGAAGCTAGTTTTCAATAAAAGCAAGATTATTGGTGGGTAGTGCTCATGACAATACCAACACAAAACATTGGAACGGTCATGTTATAAAAAAAAATAAAAAGTATTTTTTTTTGGAAAACTGGCTGAAAATGGTTATGTAATACTAAACTTTGAGCTTAAATTGTAGACATGCCGTGTTTCATACAGACTCGGTCCTGTTGGCAATAAAATGACATAACAGCATACGAAATCTCGAGATAAATCTTTCGCATTTAATAATATTACAGTAACTGTAACACTCGTAACAAAGATTCCTTACGGACAAAACTCACGTGAGACAAGAGCAGTCGGCCAGGAAACAGAGACCGTTACGAATGGCGGCCGATGCGGAAACACACCGATCAATATAAAATCGATACACGCACATCTCTAGCAGGGCGCGGCGCTGTTGCAACGACACGCGAACTCGTATGTCTTTCATATGGCATAGTCACTATGATCCAAGTGAACTAAGTATCGAATCGCAACGTAATCGATATATATGCACGCACTTCACTAGTGCCGCTATAGCACGAGCGCTCGTCCATCTTATTAAATCACTGCTGCATACTAGTTCACAAATTATCGATACACAATGTAATCGATATTGTTTAGCGTACTTCACTAGTATTAGCCTAGGCGCGGCAATGTTGCGACACGCGAACCCTCATGTCTCGTAGTTTAGTTCGGCCGCTGTTTGATGCAAGTGTGCTATGTATCGATACGTAATAAGATCGATATTGTTGCACGCACATCACTGGTGGTACTAGTGGTTGGGCGCGGCACTGTCGCAACGGCACGCGAACTCGTGTGCCCTGTATCTGGGCTCTTGTTAATGTCATAGCAGTTGATTTAAGTCTATGAATGAATCTTTCGATACATTCGGCATTAAGGATTTGCCAAAGCTTGAAGTTCTTTGTTCATAAGATTATTTTTTTTAAACAGATAATGTTTACATATTTTAAAAGCTAATAGTCTTAAAATTCTAATAACTATATTTCTTCATTAAGAAAAATAAATTTGATTAAGTAAGTAGGTACTGCTACTGGAAATCTTTTAACACGGAACATCAATTCTTTTTAGGGCCGATTGTTCAATCACAAGATAACTTTTATCTGAAGAACAAAATTGGCGGTTTGACATATTTTCTTTGCAAAAGTGGTCAAACTGTCATATTTATTCCTCCGATAAAAATTATCTGTTGATTGAAAAATCAGCGCTTATTCGAATGTTAATAAACGTCACGTAAGAAAAGAAATCTAAATCGCTTCAAAAATTACATTCTAAATATATTCGCCTCAGCATCGAATGCCCCAACAAAACCGCGCGTCACAAACTGACCTAATCTCCGCAATCCGCATGACGTGTCGCCCGCGATCTTATTTGTAGCGTGTGCCGTGTCGGGACCACTGCACACTGCGCTATTGTGTCCACGGACCTAAGGGGCTAAGACATGGCTCTCCTAGAATCTTAATAAAGTACCAGTAATATGACAGGAGATGGACGGAATGCTTTGAAAGAGTCAAGGACCATTCTTTAACGTTTAACGTGCAAAAAACAAATGAAGATTTTATTTGTTACAGCCGTTGTGTAACACAACAGCTTTTTTTTTGAGTGTGGGAAATCATCCAATGACTTCTCCTGCTCTAGGTGAAGCGGAAGGGAGTGTGTGACTCTTACTTACTATAACCCATCCATGTTCCTTCCTTAGCCCTTTATGTTCCGGGGTAGCGATAACCCTTTCAGACAACAGCTTCTGAAACAATTCTAGATTCTTCTTGCTTCTTATTCAGAGTAATTCTAAAGAGGAAAGTAAAGTGGTGAAGTCGTCATTAATCTACAGCTCTCATACATTGAACTAAGGTACAACTGCACGATTTCCCGGCCTGCAGTCCCAGTATCAATCCACTGCGTTAGAAAGTCCCCTAATTGAAAACCCTGAAACGGAGTGAATCCCTATACTGTGCAGGGAAGCAATAAAGTGTGAATATCTATGTAACTACCAGCGTATCCATCCGAGCGTAATATTTCGGATCTGTGTCTGAATTGTTTCGAATACATTTGAAGTAATCTTAGTCATCAATGTGTTACACTTTTCACCCAAGCTTTCTTCCTGCATCACGTTTTGTTTCGATAATGATTGTGTTCGATTGTGTAATATTGCAATAAAAATCATACTGACTCACTTGTAGGACCCAAAACCAGGGTCGATTCATTTTACGATGCCATAAATTAGGTCATAAAAACACGATTAAAACTCCTTTAACGAGATGTGTGACCTAAGGCTTGCCAAAGGGATTTTTTATCGGCGATTTTTGGTCAGTATAATATTCCTACATATTTTTTAAAGACTTATGTGGGAATTTGTTCGTTTCATTTTGGTTCTTGTCCTTACAAAGAGGGCTTATGGCTATTAATCTATTGGTCCATATTGCCTTGGAGGTATTACATGAGACTTTGCGACAAGCTAACTTGAAACTGTAATGGCACTTTCTTCAGAAGGCCCTTCCAGAGAAGACCCTGCATTGTTAGACTCACATAAAATGTTTATAATATGTTTGGACTTTAAAAGAGGCCGTAACCTCTGAGCTGATTGCAGCATTTCTTTTCAGGAAGCTAAGAACAGCCAGCGCCATCTAGTTTTAAAAAATCGACGTGTCAAAGTGTCTTATAAGATCTTCTTACAGAAATAAACATTTCATTTCATTAGAAATAGTCGCGACAACGTCTGCTCTAGAGAATTACTAAGTTGTCAACTACGAGCTAGCTCAGGGCTTTTCCTAATTATACAGTGTGTTAGGTTAAACGAGGGACATACTTTCAGGGGGTATAGAACTCATGAAAATGAACAACTTTGACTATGGATATGAAAAAAAAAAAACTGCTGTTCAGTACATGTATGTTTTAACAGCTGTTTTTATATATTATGTAACCTAACACAATGTATATGTACATATGTAATTGTCGGCTTAAATCTTAGAAGTCCCATAAAGGATGTAGACTGTGAGCTCCACCCTTAATGATCTCATGTATTTTATCATTAACATTGACGTAAAATATGCCCATGTATTTATTGCGACTATCTTTGTAATTTACCATATTTGTCACCAATTTATGTTCTGATACAATTCCGTTTCGAAGAAAATGTGTCATTGAAGTTTATGTAGGCGTTAGGCTGGCGATCTGTCAGTACTCAAGATTTAATGTGAATAATGGTGATTTATTAGCATTATGATAACTGCATAAATGTTGACCCAAACCTGGTTCTAATTTAAACAGACATCATAAAGGGGAGCCATTATGATACAGCAGACAAGCGCGAGGCAACGCTGAGACGCTTTTGTAAACAATGTCCATGAAGTTTTCATAGAAATTGTTCTATAAGTACTTGAACATCGCTCTGTCGCGTTATACTTGCCAGTTAGAGAAAGGCTCTCGCCCATTCTTATTAGTCAGAAGAATTTGTCCTATGAATATTGTATCAAAATCAACTTTGAATTCCGCAACCCCATAATATCGTTAGCAAACCAAAAGAGAGTGTCAGACTTTTACTTACTAAAACCCATCCATGTTCCTTCCTTAGCCTTTCGGACAATCCCGCTTACCCGGCAGGCTTCGGCCCTAGCCCCTTCAAATGCTGACATCTCTTTGAGGCGCAAGTTAGCTTGTCTTAACAAATGAAAAGCTGAACTCACTCTTATTTAAACACTCCAATAAGCTTTTACCTGCACATATTACTCAGTAACTTAACGAATCAAAATCAGACTAAAACTCTAAAAAGAAGACGAACCTATCACCAAGCACCACAATGCAGTCTAACCATATATATTATGCAACAATTGTCTATGAATTAGCATCTGAGTCAGCAAGATTCTGTTTTCGAACCCTTATAAGGCTGAGGATACATTACAAAATTTCTACGCGAGACGAACACTCGACCTAATTAGTGGGTGGCCATAGAAAAAACGCATTCTCTTGTAACTGTAACGGAAGCGAGTTGACACATTTTTTGTGTTCCGTAAGACAAATAAGAAAACGGTAGCGCTGTAAGTTTTATTTTATACTGAGGATAGGTATTCACTAACTATGAGGTACTTACTACAGTATTACCGAATTTTCTCGTTAGTCGAGTAGTTTGTAAGCGCTACTGCTGAGCGTGAGCTCCTGGGTTCGATTCCTGTGTCAGGCAAAGTGTTTCCCATCAGGACTTTTTCATTAGAAGCCCCTGGTTTGGATCTCTGTTCATGGCAATAGGCACGCCCCCTATTACATAGGACTTAAACATAACAGTCGAAATGTACAAATGTGTGTACCTATAGGTACACCTCTGCCCAACCCTTTGGGGAAACAAGGCGTGATGTTAACGCCATGAGATTTAAATTTTGACCTATCACATAACACACACACACACTATTGCTGCTATTATTATTTCACAATTATTATTTACTTCATTGTTTTCCCGTGCCGTTCCAAAACAAAAAACCATTTTAAAACACAGATTTGTGTTTATGTCAAGCTTTTCAATTTTATTGTTATATTTGATACTATCAAATTAAAAAAAAAACTGATTTCGTGTGACGTCTATTTTAACGATAAGAAATTTCCACACAGCAAAAGATTATTCTTATAAAATAAACCAGCAGAACCTTTTCTCACAAAAATCTTCTAACTTAACATATTTTTTGTTTAGCATCGCCCACTGCAAAAAACGTGCTGCACCATTGCGCACGCGGCTAAAGATGTTATCCAGTCAATTAGTGCAGTTGACTGTTTAATTGCATTGTAATTAAAGGCTATATTCGCTCGGTTAATCAGCACGCTACCGCTCTATATGGGAGGGACGTTGCAAGCTAGGGAATTGGTCACATTGCTAGCTGAGATTGTAGACTTTATGATGTGTGAAAGTTTTGTTAAGAAAGAGTGACGGTGATTTATGAAAAGTATTTTCGTTTTACTCGACTGATTCAGAAGGAGGGTAATGTTTTTAGAGAGCATTTATATATATACTTATACGTATACTTTCTAAGCAAATAAGAGAAATAGGAAACTTCTTTTTAAGCAAAAAAAGTAAAGATTTTTTTTAATATTTCTTTTTTTTGGTAATTAGACAATATTATGCAGTTAGGTACATGATTTTTTGTCGGGCATATTCGTGAAGAGTTAGTGCCAAACTGTTTTTACTGTATAAATATAGCTCTATTTCAATTAAAATTCAATTGTATGCTTTGCATGGTGGAGCAGTGCAAACGCACATCAAAATAACTCAATAACAACTCGGTAACCACTGTCTCACAATAAAGATCTTTGACTTGGACTTTGATTGATTATAATTTGGCTATGCAACCTTTTATTTACACTTAAGTTAGTAAGAAGCTCGAATAGTCATTGAACATTTGTCAATTAGTGGTAGATCGAAGTCTGTAAGCTGTCATTAAACAGAAACATCTAAAACGTAAAGTTTAATCGTACGTCTGAAAAATTATGTTAGTACTAGAATAAGGAGAAAGAATAATTTATTGGTCTACAATCTTCTTATTTTCGTGTGGTTAGTGACTAACCTGGTGTCAGAGTTTTTAAGCTGCCCATGGGCCTCTGACTTAGCTCTTGGTCTACAATTACATAATACAACTGAAAAATAATTACAATATATCGCACCCCCCGGTGCGGCACTGTCACTTTTGCAAAAAAGCAAAAGTTTGTTAAATATCTGAAAACGATCCTAAAGCACCCCTTTACTTGGTACTTTTGTAGTACGCATAGTTTTTTGTTTTCTTTTTAACTCATTGTGACACAACTACAGTTATAATTTTTCGTTAGAGCATCAACGTCACTTCTGAGGGGGTTGGAATACTTAAATAATGGTAAAGTATATTTTTAACAATATAAAGTGAGTAATATTTATCCAAAAGTAAAGTAAAAAGTGGACGTTGTAGTATAAGCTGTTCATCTCATCAAAGTGTGTCAAAGTTTTCCCGAGTTTTTCCGTTTTGCTTCTCCTGAAAAACTACATTTTTGCATAAGTGACAGTGTCGCACCGGGGGTGCGATATTATGCTTACTGTAATTATATTATTAGTAAATTAATTAACATGATTTTTGGACAGTGTTCCTCAAACTAGGTTGCCCCTGTCTCTTGCGGGCCTAAAAAAATAAACTAACCTTCTTACTAATAAGCGTTATAAAGCGTCTGTTTAGAAACACAACGCTTTATCTTCTTCTTTCGAATTTCAAATTTCTGATGACTAAAAGAAAGTAATCATTGTGTAACTATTCACCTGTTTTAATACGTTTATTAGTAAGGGGTTAGTATCTAAGTTACTTACATAAGCCAACCACGATGATTTCATGCCTATGCGAAAACGAAAGTACGTAACCCGCTCTCACCGCGACCACAACCATACCTACTAAAAAAACAGACCCTATAAAGCCGGCGGTACAATTTTTTTCTAGCCAGATTCCCAGAGCGTGGAACGTACTCCAGCAATCATGTTTCGTCACTTAGATGAGAACTCACCGGTCATCGAGACCCAGACGCATACGTCCCAACACAGTCATATGCCATGTTGAGAACAGGAATGCACATTCACTTGTTTTTAGCGTATTAGTAAGTCAACGATAGTAATAGTTAAGATGCAGACGTGTTTTCTTGGGTGTATTTTTGTTGGGTAATAGAGAAATCGTGGAAATGCTGGACGAAAGTTTTGTTGAAAGTGGGTTTGAGTCTGAGGCACTGAAAAAATGCGGGATATCGGTAGCCACGCTGAAAACTGAACTATCTTCAACCCCTCAAAATGTCGTATGAACCCCATCAGTTCATAGGAAAAATTCTCTCGAAACGACAATAAATATAACCATATAAATCGTTGAGCTTATACAGGGTGGAATTTTGTAATGCCCCCTGGAGGGAAAGTACTCTTAATACTGTAGATAGAAAATTTTACTCAAAGGAAACATTCCTTTATTTTTGAATAGAAAGAAAACTGCATTCAAAGATTTCCAAAAAATCGCTTGCCACACCCGGGAATCAAACTGACTAAAATCTGCAAAAAGTACGCACTGTACTTTTATTGCCGCGATCGTTAGTATCAATTATAAGGATGAAATCTCTCGAACAAACTTGATAAATTAAATGATAGGAAAACCATGTAATCTTTAATTATTTATAAAAAATTGTAAACTAATTAATTAGTTGCTCGAAATGGGCCCTATTTTCTTGGATACACAAATGTATTCTTCTAAATAAATACCTTTAATACCTGGATTATTACAAACACCCCTTTAGATTTTTTTTTTACGGGGATATGTTAAAAACCAAATTTACATTAAATCTTATGCGAATGTAAACGAGTTGAGAGTTGAAGTTCAGAATACGATTTATAATATTCACCACAACACGTTATTAAAGGTTACAAGAAATGAATTTGTTAGAAGAATACATTTGTGTATCCAAGAAAATGGAGCCCATTTCGAGCAAGTAATTAATTAGTTTACAATTTTTTGTAAATTATTAAAGATTTCATGGTTTTCCTATCATTTAATTTATCAAGTTTGTTCGAGAGATTTCATCCTTATAATTGATACTAACGATCGCGGCAATAAAAGTACAGTGCGTACTTTTTGCAGATTTTAGTCAGTTCGATTCCCGGGTGTGGCAAGCGATTTTTTGGAAATCTTTGAATGCAGTTTTCTTTTTATTCAAAAATAAAGGAATGTTTCCTTTGAGTAAAATTTTCTATCTACAGTATTAAGAGTAGTTTCCCTCCAGGGGGCATTACAAAATTCCACCCTGTATAAGCAAACGGCTTCTAATAGGCGAACATCTTAGGGGTTAATAATTAAAATTTCAAATACAATGTATTGTATGAGTACGCATCTCTATGCAAGACATTGGTATGTCTTATAAGTAAGTTTTATAACCTAATTTCCTCAGATTAAGTTAGTGATTATGCTCGTTAGGATAAAGATATAATCATATAAAATCTGAACATCTGAAACTGAAAACATAAAACTTCCAGTTTAATTCAGACTATAGTTTAGCGACTTCTATTTATGTGTGGTGTATTTATACAATCACCTCCTAGGTAATGACAAGTAGGTTTGGTAATACAAACACATCAGTTAAGTAATTAAATATACAATCTAATTACCCGCAAAAAATGCAACGGAGAGGCCACAATATCAACGTAAATAACTTTAAGATCGATTAGTTTGTCCAAAGTCTAATTTGTCAGTTGTATAAGGCTGTAGAAGCATTAACGATTAGGTCAAAAGCGACGTTTTTCGAGCACTAACCATATTTTGAGCATTTAACTTGAACATTTAACTCGGCAATGCATGCTATGTGGAAGATGTCACTCACGGCTTGAACCACTACAATACTGTCTGCTACTAAGAAAAGAACATTCTGAATTCAACAATTTCTTTAAATCCTTCAGTTTCACATGCATTGCGGTTTTTCTACAATAACGGCGATGTGATGACTGAATAAAACCGGTAATCGTATGTACATTTGAAATTGTGTCGTAAAATCGTTACTTAGTCAAGCAGTCTGAATCGATTCTAATTGGGTAAATCGATGGTGGACGTGCGTTACTCACTCGATGTTTACGAGTTCTTGTTAAACTCTACACAAGATACACTGATTGATGGATTAAACGTACTAGTAGGTAGAATTTAGGAAAACGATCGTTAAATTGCCTATAAATTATTAATGTTTATCTACTAAGTAATTTTATTGAGGGAATATTTTATAAATATAGAAGATTACTAGAAGATTAACTTGGTAATAACAATTTGCATATTTACGGGGAGTTAAGTTAATAACTTGGTAGTTTTAATGCATTTGGCATTTGCTGTTTACAGCTATCTAGTAGTGATCTATAAACCTTAAAATCTAGAAGCCCTGGCCTTGTAAGTAATGTTTGTTTCATGACCATATATGGGAACAACGTTGAATTAATCAACTTTTAGTTTTAGGTGTTAATGTTTGTGGGTTTTAACCTTATAAATAGGTCACTATGTCATATTGGTACGAAATATAAGTTTGAAGTAAGCTACGCTTGCAGGGGTTGGCCCTGGAACCCATCCAGGGCCAACCCCGGCTACCAACATCTTTACATACTGAGACTCCTTCGTGTCTCGGAGAGCACGTTAAGCCGTTGTCCCCGCTGTTATTTGTGCATCTTTGACAGTCGTTACGGGTTGTCATAAGCCCGAAATCAGACAGCCAGTCAACAAAGTGTATCGTATTACCTAGAATATATTATTAGTAAAATTCAGACTTAATCGCATTTTCCGTAAGGAGAATTCCTTTGATTGTTCTCTGCTTTTAGCACAAAAGTTGACTTAGAAACCTATAATAATGCTAAAAACCGTGTACAATAATTCAAAGCCTCCTTGTCTACGGCTTACATTAAGACTTGAGTGATAATCAATAAAGATTTCGACCTCTATTTCATAATCGACCGGCAATTAACGCCGAATCACTTTCCTTATCTGTTGAATTATTCGATTACGAAGTAATTAGCAACATTATAAATACTGAGTGAAGTTTATTAAGGGGAAGCGCCAGGGTAGACCGCGAAATTCAGTTTTTTTTTTTTGTAATTTGCAGGTCAATATCTGGTAACGAGCAATATGATTTATAGAAGTATAGTTTTTTAAATCATCAATACAACTTTTTATGTTAGAATTGTCTTCAAATATCATGGTTTGATGAAATTGTCACTCCATAGGGTAATATAAACGTAGTTTAGACATGTTGGTGTGATAAGGGCAGGAGAATGGTGATGATAGGGTAATAATAACTTAGAAGGTTGTATTGATCATTTTTATTATTACAATAATCCTGTAAATACCTAATACCGTACCTGTTACGACAGTGAATCATATTTTGATCAATAATGTGACCTTTAGCATTTAACTTGACAATTTGCAAGAAATTGCAAAATACGTAAGAAAATTTGAATTTCGCGTGTTACCCTGTAGCTTTCACCTTAATATGTACGCGACGGGCTCCTCTATAACGAGCTGTAGTCGGGGAGCTGACGGCTAAAAGTGAAACTGAATGGTGGTTTTAAATAGTCGTACGAAATATAAAGATCTCAGCAACGTTATGTCATTCATTTGTTTATCCTGTTAGATGTTCGCCTATTAGAAGCCGTTTGCTTATAGGAGCTCAACAACTTATACGGTTATATTCATTGTTGTTTTGAGATAATTTTTCTTATGAACCTAGGTATGGGGTTCATACGACATTTGAGGGGTTAATTACTATTGTATTGTGATGATGGCAAAGTTTGGAAATTGTTAAACAATCGATTCGGGATCAAAAGAGGAAGTCTAAGTCTATCGTTGGATATAATAAAATCTCTGAATGTGAGGCCGGTTCTAGCAAAAATTTTACGGTTTTAGCTAGCTTATGAGTTGCCCCTGAAGTTTGTGAAAATTCTACCATAAAACCTGCGTGAACCACAAATCACTGAAAGTATTTGGAGCTAATTATATTTAAAACATTATTGAGAAAAACGTTGAACGTTGAAACGTTAATGCGCTAAACGTTTTAGGGATTTGATGTACAAGCAGGTGGTGTAAACGGGCCATAGTGTATCTTCTTTGTAACTTACAAAGTCAACAAAATTCGTACACTAGCTCCCAACAACACTACAAAAACCGGACGCAGACGAAAACGTTGCAAGAAGTACGGGAGCTAACGAGAGAGCACAAGAAAATATTCTTGCGCTTGTGGGTCATCGGATAAGGCAACGTCCAGTGCACTGCAAAACTCACCTTCCATACACAGACACATTAATATTACATTAAAACACACGTTCGCGCGTAATACAGCCTGCATGTGTCAAATTGAAATATACGACAATCACACGCAAGTGACGTTTACAATAGATACGTTAATTGGTTGTGACTCAGGTACGCCAGCATTGTCGTCTGTACTTTGCGTTCCTCGGGATAAGTTACGATTATTACCATGATTCATTTATATGTTACTGCGATTGTTATCTCGTTAATGACTTAATTTTATTTGCCTTAGAATTCTTTGTTGGCAATGATATTACTTTTATTTGTTAATTGTAACATTTTTCGCATTTTCTCCATTGCCATATTTTACTTCACACGCTGTAATCAAGTGCGTGATGTCACATGTGATCTATGTTTGTAATGGATACCATAGATTGAACGATTTATGTCTACATTATGATGCATTTGCTGAATTATAAGGTGTTGAGACATAGGTACACATAAAAATAGTTCAAACTCGGGCATTAAAAATATTTCTTGCTTCTATAGATTTATACTGCGTCGCTGATCTAGTAGTCGCCAGCGCTACTGCCGAGCATGAAGTTCTAGGTTCCATTCCCGGCTTGAGCATAGTTTTTTCATCTGGAATTTCAAAGCAGCAGCTTTTTGTTATAAATCATCAAATGACTCCGCCCGCTCTGGGTACAGCAGAAAGGAGTTCCAGACTCTTACTACCTAAATCCCATCCATGTTCCTTCCTTAGCCCTATGTGTTCCGGGTCAGTGGTAACCCTTTCGGACAATCCCGCTCACCAACAGAGGGCCTTGTAATAGTAGCCTTACTGACTCACCATTTTCTTTTCAGTAGTAGCTTTGAGTCTGGATGTGTGCCCGGTTGATGGCATGGCTGGCCCTCTATTACATGGGCATTATAGGTACATAACAGGCAGAAAAATGGCTGTACTGTAGTACAGCCACTCATGGCTGGCCCTCTATTACATGGGCATTATAGGTACATAACAGGCAGAAAAATGGCTGTACTGTAGTACAGCCACTTTCCTATAGGTACTTTCCTTTCTGTAGTGCACCTTTAGGTGCATTTCTGCCTAACCCTTTAGTATAGGGAATACACGCGTGATGACGTATCATTGATTCCTTTTTGGTTGAGATTTACATCAGGCTTTACTAGAAAGGGTGGCAGGTTATCACTAGTACTTTACGTAGAGGGATAATGAGATGCTGTATTGGTTTTTATTTTCATTGCTTCAGGCGCCATCCGCCATGTTTGGTGTCTACATATAGAGGCATGGCGACGTGACATGAATTCATCTCGCTCGTCGATAATTTATTACGATTTATAATCGATTAGTAGCTGGTATGATGCTTCCTTGACTTGTTTTTCTTTTCTTTATTTTATGTATGAAACTCAACTCAAAGCATTTACATCAAATATACTAATTAAACGCATTTTTGAATAGACAATTAAACACGAACCTTATTTTCTCATAATAAAGTGGAAAATCTATCAAAGAAATTTGACAGAATATATATTATAGTCTGTCAAATTTCTTTGACAGATTTTCCACTTGATGTGCTGGCCTTTTTTACAATCTAACAAGCTATTCGGTATACAAGCAAAAATATTTATCACACTAATAATATAAAGGGCGAACGTTTATCAGTGTGTGTGCGAGTTTGTATGTGTGTCCGTCCTGTACGCTCATATAACTGAACGGATCTGGATGGATGAAACTTGGCACAGAGGTAGTTTATGATAAACACATAGGACATAACACATAGGACGTTAGTCAAAGTCAAAGTCAAATCATTTATTCCAAATAGGCACAAGTAAGGCACTTTTGAACGTCAAAATGACAAGAAATAGAATTGATTCTAGTCGCCCCTTCCAAAAGGTAGTTTCGTGTGGAGAAGAATGGGCAAGAAACTACACCGTTACTCTTTTAAAATGTTTTACAATGTTTTGTATACATGAATTATGGCATTATATGTGAAGACGATGCACCCAGAATAAAAACACTACACCACAAAAGGTGAAAAGAAAAACACATATAGTAATGGCAGGTAAACTTAAGTATGTCAAAAGTACATGGTGCTCACATATTTACAAACATTCTCAAAGTTAATAATAATAAATCAATTGTGTGAGAAGATATTTCAACATATTAAAATAGTATTTTACAAATAATAAATTTTAATTTACTTAGCAACCAGTTTGATTTTGTCTAGACACTAGATTGCCCTGTGGAGCAGGACCAGCATGTTTCCAAGCATCCTTATCCTTTATATAATCCTCTAATTTGTAATATGCTTGTTTATTATCCCGGTAATAGGTTCCCTTGGGATAATTTCCAACATCCACGGGGACGAAGCCGTGAGCAGCAGTTAGTCTTTCCTATAAAACTTTGCTTTACTTAAGAGAGTGATGTACAAAAATTGACTACTTAGCACCGTCACAAAATTGTTTAGAAGTTGTTGCAAGTAAGCTTTCCATAGAAACTCCACGGACACTCTTTGCGAATGAGTTGAACTTGGTTTTATAGGTTGATAAAGAATTGCACCCTTCAATTTTGAGCTTCATTATCTGTAATTCTTATTGTAACCGGGTTACGTTCTGTTTATACCTATTCATTACAGCTCTATGTAAATATTCTATCTCCTAACTTTTACTCAACATCATTAAAATCGAAAGTACGTACCTAAGAAAGCGGGTACAACAGAAACAAAATAATAAATACTAGTTTATCTAACTAAGTCGTCTATTGAATAGGAACATTGCGAAAACGAGCCTTATTGCGTTACGAAAATACAAATTGTGTTTGATACGTAAGACCAGGGGGTGGAGGGGTGACGGGAAGGGGGGGGCAGAAATTCAAAGGAGCGTGTGCCTCTAATTTAGCGTGGACGTCGCTGCCTGTTCAACCAGTTCCGTTACAAAAGCAGTTGGGATCTCAGGTTTTGTTACACAAAACTTAGGTATAGGCATCTTAAGTCTGTAGAGAGACCTAGTTGCGTTTCTCAGGAAGTGGTTGTAGTGTGTCGTCAGTTCTCTTTGCCGTAAATAAGAGCTAAGCACGAACAGTCGATGTTTTTCTTAAAAAATGAATCAATTTGCCTAGTTTTTTTCTACCACATTGGGGTCGGCTTTCAGTCTAACTGGATACACCGATTACTAGTATTTTACATGGAGCGACTGCCTATCTGATGTCCAAAACCCGATACCCCTTGTTAAGATTTTCGGGTTTCATCGACTGTCAACGATATTCAAACGACAGCCAAGACCAACGGCTTAACGGCTTGAAATCATGACATGTAATGGGTGGTCACCTATCCATGAACCGACCGCGGCAAGTGTAGCTTGACCTTCGATCGACTCAGTGCTGTTATTATTATGCTGGTAAAGATGAAAACTAACTACAAAGCTTATCGTAGTCTTAACTATAATCCTTTCAACACAATCTAAAGGTGGCAAAATGACAAATGACGCCCATTCCAAACAACATCTCCGAACTATGAATCAGCACAATTTCAAATTCAAATTCGGAGTAGAATATTCAAATGAGTGTAATTAAGCCGCACGCGCACACCGATTAGCGCGCGCGCGCGTGTAGGATGCCCTAGCTTTCACTAATAAAGACTATATTACTCAATTACTAGTACCAATACTTTATCTAGGAAATTACTAGGATTGCTCAGATACTAAATGTTGTTTCGAGTTTGTGTATCAAATATGTAAGATTGGTCAAATGTATGGTCGTGTTCTCGGAGTAACTTTTGAGGAAGTAAAGGTTCTGAGTGGAACATGGTTTGAATTGTAACTGTAAGAACTAAGTCTATAATGTTCTCATTGTTGTGACACATGCCTCCTCTGGATGAGAGGGAATGGGCTTTAATTTACCACCACTTGATAAACCACAAAACCGATTATCCTGAGATTTTACATGTACGTTGTAAGTGGAGAACAGATTATCTTGAAATTTTTCAAATGTACGTTGGACATGTTGGACATGGGGTAACTTTATACAAAAAAAAAAGTGTTGTTTCGAAGGAAAAGATGAATAACATTCATAAGATAATAGATGGCGCCACGTATACGTTCCGTTCTGAGCACATGATTGCAGCCAGACAACAAACAGAGGTAAGTCGGAGTGAATAGGGATGCAGGGGTGAATCGGACCGAAACATTATAATAGATTTTAACGTTGAAATACAGTTTGTTGCCAACAAGGACACTTAATTGTTTAATATAATACAGTTGACATATTAGAGCTTTTTTTGGTCACAAACTATATTATTTAACTGTGACAATCCCTTTTAAAGTTTCATCTCAATTCACCCCTACATCATTATTCACCCCATCTTCCGGTAAAACCAAATTGATTGTCAAATTCTAAATTAACGGAAGTGAAGCCACGGGTAAAAGCTAGCCATTGATATACCTTAGCATTGTCATCCATAGATGATAATATTGGACGAGATACTCCTGTTTATGATACTGGATGAGATACTACAGTCAGATACTTTGTAAAAGTTAGAAGGGTTATCGATCCATTGGATGTAAATATTTGTATTACAAATAGGAACAGGTTGTAATGTTGCGCAACAAGTAACCCGTTTTTGCTTCCGCTGATCCAAACTACTTTTGTTTTGTTGGATAGGTTTTTGTACTTATAAATGAATATACTAAAGTTGACAATTAATCTGGAAGACATTATGATTCCAGAATTGAAGATTTAGGGGTTTGGATCTACAGGCAATTGTTTCATGTATCATGAGAGAATGGCTTTTAGTGTTAAGGTGATAGGTTGCAAATTTTGTAAGTTAATAAACCAGACATTGTAATGATCAATTTAATTCTACGATTACTTGGTAGTGATAATTTTTTGTGGTGCTTTTGTATATAAAATGACAAATGCAAGTTTGTGATAGTTTGGATCAACAGAACCTTAACAATTTCACCCTTTTGTTACCAAGCGAACATGGCTTAGGATACTGCTGGAAACACTTTTAATCTTGTTCTTGCTATTTTACAGATGACAAAAAAGCTCAACTTCCAGTTCAATGATAGAATATACAATAACCTCATTGAGTTGAATGCAAGCGTGGAGAATTTAAAAAGTAAAAAGGATAGAAGATCATCAAGTATTACATCACTAAAAATGTATATGTATATGTTCTACCTGTCAAATTAGGCTTCCACAGACAGGTGCGATACGTCGGTACGATGCAATTCCGGTTGAATTTCCGTGAAGTTTTCATATAATTTTTTCTACTAGTGTTGCGCCGCGCTGTCGCGTCGTTCCTGTCTACGGGAGCTATAAATCTAGACTAAAATAAGAGTTGTTGATGATATAACGAATTATATGAATCACGATATTAGCTTATAATTGAATTCCGTGAGACTAACTGATGATCTGAAGAAAAAGTAGATTTGTTGTGACAAAATATTTCAAAGTCAAAGTCAAATCATTTATTCCAAATAGGCACAAGAAAGGCACTTTTGAACGTCAAAAATGAACAAGAAATAGAATTGATTCTAGTCGCCCCTTCCAAAAGGTAGTTTCGTGTGGAGAAGAATGGGTAAGAAACTCCACCGTTACTGCCTGAACACATGAAATTATAACATTATGTGTGAAGACGATGCACCCAGAATAAAAAAAATACACCACAAAAGGTGAAAAGAAAAACACATGTAGCACTGGCAGGTAAACTGAATTATGTCATAAGTACATGGTACTCCCATATTTACAATTTGATTTACTCCTATTGAAATATAGATGAAAAATAAAAAGTGACAATTTACAAATGGATTACAGGATCATTACCGACAGTAGTTCGCATTAGGAATGTGAAAAAGAAAAACAAGATTAACTGCCAGCCTTATCAATACCTCAGTTAGTTATCTAACCAAAACTTAATGCAGAACGTGATATATTATCCTTTCAATTTAAACATCAGCGAAAATACGTAACTCATTACAAATAACCAAAACTAAACTCGCTAATGACGGCTATCTTTTTTATCTATTACTACTTTAGTCTAATGAGCTGAGAATACGATTAGTATGAAATTAAGCTTATCTAGTATATCTTGATATATGATTTCAGGTGGCGCCACTTGCAACGACGAAGAGCGATCTGTCAAAACCAGTACATATTTAAGTTCAGTTCCGATTTTTGCCGTATGCCAGGTTAGATTAGCCGCTCTATAACTCCCGATTGAGTACGAATAAGCGGTGACACTACCCAAGCTAGGCTATCTACTTGCATACACTAGTATGTGCTGTGAATTGAGATAGCAAAAGGAATGAATACATGTATTAGAATAATATGCTAAACTTTAGCAGATAAATCAGTCCAGACAAATGCTAAAAACAGGCAAGTCTGCTCAGTTCGCTTCGAGATGTGAAGTCTCCGATTCAAAACAGCGACGTGGAAATATTTTCTAACAGCCGTCATCAACATTTGAGGAAATCATAAATTCGCTGTCACCGATACCGCACTAAACGCGTACACCGAGTGGAATCCTGGTGCCCTACCGAGTACCGTACACAATCGTTCGCCAGCTGCGCGATATCGCTTCGCCGGCGAACGGCAATATTTCACCGGGCCGCTGCTATCACCTGTCAAATCGTACAAGTGTTCCGCCCGACCGGGACCTATTTAAATATCAACTGTTTTAGACGTAAATACTTGCTCTTTGTCTTACTGTAATGTGGGGTGTAAAATGCTAATTGTTAAGTAGAACTTGTTTTATTTTATTACCAGTATTCGTCGGGTATACGTGACTTGGAATTGGGTAATATAAAACTGTTAACTTGCATTTCATGGGATTATTGATAGGATGCAATGGGTTTGTAGGAAGCTAAGAGCGGTTCGGTTCAAGTGCAGTTAATAGTGATAATGGTATCACTTCTTTTGGATGGACATCGTTCAGGACCATTATTTGGAACGGTAATGCGTAAACGTAGGTATACAAACAAACTACCGACAACATTTAGTTACACAGTAATTCTTGGTCTTTTTTGTCTCCAAGGACCGTACTTCATAACGAGACGACTCTACTTTACATACATTTACATCCACTTTGACGCATAAAATACAGTCGGATGTATCGATGCGTGTCATCCGGCCGAGCTTTCAAAACGCCGAGTGCGACGACTTAGCCATAAGAAATATTTATAACGCTTTGTATGCAAAATAACCTAATGCATTTCACTACACATAAAATAGTGTCACTTTAATAGACACGTCGTTATACACGATTGTCGACCTTACAACTATGCAGCGTCGATGTGCTTTTATTGTTTGACGCCGCGAATTCAAAGGCGAATATCGAATGCGAATATCGTCACGTGGGTGAGCCCCACAATCTCACTGGGATTTAAATAAAATCTGCATATGGCCCTTGTAGTTTTTGATTGATGATATTATGTAGTGATGTAACGCTAGGATCGGTGATGTGTTTACGGTGTGAAAGGTGACGGTATGTAGATTAGTATCACGCGTTTGGTTTGACACGCGTTGCAGATTGACGCGTATGTCAAGGTCGCGGTTTCACTTCTGACTTGTCAAATATTGCTTTGTTCGTTATTTTTTCATTGTATCTAACACATCAAATAGATTTGTTCGGAATTTTTATCGAGTCACGCGCAGGTCATAACGCTCGTTCGACTAAAAAGGAAATGTTTGTAATTATTAATATTATGACATACTTACAAAGGTGTGAACACTTTTAATCATACATAATTTAACATCGTATCTAATAATATGGTGTCAGTGCTGGTAATAAATTCATGTAGTAGGATGCAATTAATAAAATGTGAGAAATAGTTGACATATTGTGTCGCGTATGGAGGTGCTGCGTATATTTTTGTTTCTTGTATGGACTTTGGTACTTAACCTTTTATATAATCGTTCATTTTACGATTGTCTCTACCGTTTACGATAAGCATCAATAGTTCTATTCAGTGATTTCTACATAATAAATTGTGTGCGTACAATAAATTGTATGGCACGAAAGAGTAGTCGAGTTAGGCATCTGAGGAGGCCAGCGCACACGCAAATGCATCCGCTTAAAGACAGAGGGCATTCTTGTTGGCGAATAAGGTTCTTCCTAGTTATTTGCTGGTCCTATTGAGATGTTCCGAGCCGAGCTGCTGACACGCGTATGGTCTCCGGCACACCGCGGCCAGCTATTTCAATAGAATGTTAGTGATGTTCACAAAGACCAGTTACAGACATCGAATAAGGCTCGAAGCTCATTCAAATAGCATTTGCGTGCGGCTTTGGTTGCGTAGCCGAGAGTTCGAGCTGAAGTTTTCCAAATGCGAAGTGCGAAATTAAATGAGAGGTCCATTGATATGAAATCAATGTGATAAAACATTCCCTTTGTGAAGTTTCAATCCCGCTACGAGGCTTGTTACTTTCAAAAGACAGCTCGACATGGCTCTAGTTAAACGTGGAAGGCGGCGATGTTTGTAAAGGAAGATATCAAATTCAGTACATTTCATACTAGGTCTCTATTTCGCCACCTTTTCGTATCGCTTTTGGACTGTAACTTCTTAGATTTTTATTTTTTATTTGTGGTGGCTGTAGGACAAGGCCAGTTATAAAATATACGACTGTAAGCCCTTTTAACATTTCATACAAGACTTCTAAATTTTCAGCTCTAAGTTCTTAATACTTGCCTTAATTAAAAAGTAATTAATACCTGCTGAAACATTTTCAGATGAAAGCGTGTAAAATTATTTCCATTATTAATTTTGAATCAGTCCCAGCCCGTTGGTAACTTACATCCGTATAAGGCAATGATAATGTCCCGCTATGTCCCTGGTGGCGACGACACATGTCCGGGACAATGGCTGCCCCATTGTAATTGCAAGGGTTATCAAGGTATACAGTCGGCGAGGTCAAAGTTGTAATGAAATGGATATGTTTTATGTTTTCTATGTGTACTGGGAGTCGGTGTGCTTATGTTTTTGACTGTGTTCATGTTTATTGCTGACTGTAACATTATCTATCGAGGTTTAAATCAAAAATTCTTCAAGCGATTTTGAAACTTTCCTAGGTTCATTGTAGAAAGTTCCTAGACAAAGTAAAAAAAAACGTTTCTTTAGCAAATAGGTATTTAAAAACTTATATCATGCTGTTTTTTTTAGGGTGGGAAATCATCAAATGACTCCTCCCGCTCTGGGTGGACCGGACAAGAGTGTCAGACTCTTACTGACTAAAACTCATTCATGTGCCTTCCTTAGCCCTTTATGTTTCAGGGTAGCGGTAACCCTTTCAGACAATCCCGCTTAAACATTTTTAGCTTGCATTTAATAGAAATGGAAACATAACATAAACTACTAATCGTCATAAATTCCGATCCAATCATCATTTTCATTGAAAAGTTGAAAGATTTGAGTATATTCATGACGAGACGAGGTGGGTTCGTGTCGTCTTTCCCTTAAAATTTCAGACCAACACGGGCACGAGTTTGTTCTTCTAGTATACACAGTTTACTAGAAATAGTGAACTAGAAACAGTACACCCACCGCTTGTTCCTTCAAAGCCCAATTAGGTCCACAAAGCCAAACAAAAGATGACCAACTTTTAATCTAAGGTAACCATTACCATCAAGCTTCCGTGTACCATTTATATATTATCTCAAGATACTCCCGTGGCAGATAAGTTTAATAATATTATTGTTTTCATAGCATCCGTGGCCGATGGAGGGCGATGTATTCGAGGCATCCGATATGGAGCCACCATCTGATAGCGGCTGGATCGCTGGTGAACGCACTTACAATACAGAGGGTGAAGGTATGGTGCCAGGAGGAGAGCGATTTGTGTTGCTCAGTACTCTCTAGTATACAAGCGTAAGCGGGATTGTCCGAAAGGGTTACCGCTATCCCGGAACATAAAGGGCTAAGGAAGGAACATGGGTTTTAGTCAGTAAAAGTCTGATACTCCCTTCGCTCCACCCAGAGCTGGAGGAGTGATTTGATAATTTCCAACCTTCAAAAAAAAAAGTATTCTCTAGTACCTACCTACATAACTTGTCATATAAACTGTCACAATTGTCGCGTAAAAGGTCATTTTTTAATTTAATACATATCAAGCAGCAGCATTATTTGATCATTTAAAGTACTTAATTAAATCACTTATCAAGACAAAAGGAAGATTCTGAATCCCTGTTTACAGGATTCAGAATCTTCCTTCCTCCCTTTGTAGGTACAGTGCTGTTAATAGATAATGCTGTATCCTTGCTACAAATTAAGATTAATAATCAAGAAGCTTATGCTAAAGGGCAAAACGTACAGAGGCCAGCACATCTGTCTAATTTCTTTGATAGATTTTCAACTTTATTACAAAAGCATAAGGTTCATGTTTAATTGGGAATATTTGACAGTTTTATGTGCTGGCACATTGTCAACGCACAGAGCGTTGACAATGTGATAAATCGTCATCACTCAATCAAATTCTTGGATGGAGACCTCCGTTTATAACGTTTAGATTTTTACTAATCCACCCCGCTTTACGCTCCGCTCATGTCTATACTCTAAGTGCACTACTATCTGTATCTTAGCCCTTCTTTATAGTAAGTAATCATCATATAAATAGCTGCATTATTCCACTATTTAACGGTAGAATCGTTTTCAGATTGCGGTTTTGTATGTAATGATTATCTGACTATAGGCCGTTTTACGAGTACATTTTGTTCGGAAACTGAAACGGATGCTTCGCATTCATTATAAGAATGGCGTTAAAATTCAAGGAAATAAATTATAATTATAAACATATTATATTATAAACATAAACAAATGAATAATCTTTTTTATTTTCGCATTTATACAATACAATATATTATATCATCTTATCTTAGAGTAAAGAGTTGCATAAAAGCTACTGATTATCAAGAGAAGCTTGAGCTTGTATTGTGGTAAACGGTTTTCTGCCACAGGAAGTATCACATTGTAAAATGGAAAAAAAAAGGTAAATGATAATGGAAAATGATGGTTTATGTAAATGAGGATGATGGTGGGAATTGATTCTTTGTATTAATTTTAAAATTTTATTAACATGAATTATTATTTATTTAGACATTTTATTAATTTATTTTAAATCTATTTTGCTTGCTATAATTATTTAGTTTTTTTTTTTGTATAAGTGCAATTCTGGTGTCTTTTGTATTACTATCTGTTGTTGTTTTATATGGGTCTCGGGCCTGAAATAACTGTTTTTTTTTTTTTTAAATGTTCTTATGTAATTTGTATAAGAAGAAGTAAATTTTGAAGAATAAATGAAGAAAAAATCAAGGAGACATTTTTAGATTTTATAGGGAAAACACTTAATGCAACATTTTTTACGGTAATGTATGAATTATCTCTGCGCTTCTACCGACACTCTCTGGAAATGGCGAAGTTTTGTGCCAACATTTCGCCAACAAAGAAGAAGCTTCAAGCAAGACTTTGAACAAGTCACTAATCTTTCCTCAAGAACCTACGTGCCAACCCTGAGCCAAACATCCTTAATAACGCGACACTACCTAAACACACCATAGCCTAAGTAATCCTTTAAATCAGCTAAACTGCCCACAACACAAGCACAATGCTTCTCCGTCGTCGCCACTAGGTACCAAAGGATTTATCAAAGCCGGGAGCTGTGAGGAGAACCTCCGTAATTTATGTGTGCGCACAAAAACAGATGTGCGCCGCAGGAGTCCAGTTGCCCACGCGCATGATTTAGGTCCCAACTTCAAATAGATATGTTTACGTCACTAAGGAAATAACGTAATGACTGTTATCTCTGTTTGTTGATGGTATTAGCTCATTAAGGCTGTGAGAAGGTGGTTGTTATTGTTTTGTAAGTCATGTTGTTTGATGTAGGTTTGGTCAAGCGAGAGAAATGGACTTTATTTTACAAATTGTGGCTCTTCAGTCTGGCTTTAGTTTTTGAGGCATTGTGTTGTAACATGCTGAAAATGGGGCATGGTTTTAGCGCAACATTTTCTTAATCATTACCTTTATTTATTGTACCTACTGTGATTTTTATGATTGCAGAGCAGGTATTATATTTTTGGTTCCAGTTAGAATGATTATAGATAATTTTGTATCTGGGCAATTGATTATGATACTGATAAATAATAACATTAAAATTATTACTTACAGGAAGTTAACACGCCAAAGTGATCCATTTCTCACCTGTAAAGAAAAATCTGAATGTCAATACACGCAGATAATACAAACACCATTACCACATTAATTGCAGAAAAACAAAACAAAAACAGCAATCGATACACGAACAGTAACCACAAAACAAGAATCAGGAACAGTGTACACGGTGCGTGAAGAATCCCATTATTATAAGGTGCATCATACATTCCAGATATTGTAAGTGCACGGTATGAGTTAATGCGAGCGCGGCGGTGAATAGTCCTATATCTGCCGCCCGCAGAATGTACGGATAAGCTACCTGAAGTGGGCGTAGGAAGGTGCTAGACCTGATTCGATTAGATTCTCATTAAAAGTCATCGCCACAACATGAAGTTCTCTCCAAAAAAAGTCTCTTTTTGAGGGCATCGGCCACAATCTAACTTGACCGTATCGTAAAAAAAGTATGTACGAGTATGCTAATACGTGGCGTACACTTAGAAGCCTTCTGAAAGCAAGAAAGAAAATAAAATTTGACCCAGTTCAAGGTACGCAATATTCACACAAAAACAGAAATACAATATGGTGGGCCTTTTTTTTTTTTTTTTTTTTTTTTTTTTTAAGGCTGGGAAATCATCCAATGACTGCTCCCGCTCTGGGTGGAGCGGAAGGGAGTGTCAGACTCTTACTGACTAAAACCCATCCATGTTCCTTCCGTAGCCCTTTATGTTCCGGGGTAGCGGTAACCCTTTCGGACAATCCCGCTTACCCGGCAGGCTTGGCCCTGGGGGGCCCCTTCATATGCTGACATCTCTTTGAGGCGCGCGTGGAACATATACGCGCCGCACGGCACGGGTCTGGTGCTGATCGGACGGTGAGTCACCCATTACTCACCGCCCGCAGGCCCGCGCCTACGGTGGCCGGGAGTCGTAATATGGTGGGCCTTACGGCTACGTTACGTTACAACTAGTGCAATTGGACCTTAATATACGAGGAAGTCTTACGGATGTAAATCAGTTTTATAATGACTGTGTGTGATAATTGAAAAATAAATAGATATGTTTACTAAATAATAACAAAATCGATAAAATATTTGTTTAAAAATATGCTTCAACGGTCATCAATTCTTCGACAGGCATTGTCAGTCACCACTTTAGATTGTAGATGATGTCAACCCATGTTATAAGGGCCGAAACTTGGCATAAATCCTTTATATTAAGACAAATCATATTATGGCTTTTAAGTACCATCAGTAAAATGATTATTTTTAAGTACCCAATTTACTTTATTAACTAAGTAAGGCCTGACAACAGATAATTTTCAGTGTGTCAGTTCTATTTCCTTTTTAGGTCTACATTCATTTGGCAGCGCATATCTTCTGCGCAAGAGTGCATTGTTTATCTACCGCCGCGTGGGGTCGGCCAATAAGGTAGCTGGTTCGATCCCAGCTGCGCACTGTTTATTACGGTGCGGGTACGTAGCTAATAGATAGAGATGTTCCTTATGTTAGTGCTCTTTGTACTAAAATGTTTATGTTAGAACGTTATCGAGAAAAGGGGGTACAGCACCTAGCTTAAAGGGATTTGTTGATTTGTTTTCCCCTGATTGAGGAGCTCGTGACTAAGTAATAATAGCTGCACAGGTTGATCCATCAGGTTAAGCTACTCTTGCCGGGGTTGGCTGTGGATGGGTGACCATCTTTACATACCGAGACTTCTCCGTGCCCCGGAAAGCACGTTAAGCCGTTGGTTCCGGCTGTCATTTGTGCATCTTTGACAGTCGTTACGAGTCGTTACAAGCCCGAAAAACTGACAGCCAGTTTTACCAAGGGGTATTGCATTACCCAGTTACTGGGTTGTGGAGGTCAGATAGGCAGCCGCTCTTAGTAAAATACTGATATTCAGCTGCATTCGGTTAGACTGGAAGCCGACCCCAACATAGTAGGGAAAAACCTCTGCAGATTGATTGATTTTGATTAGTTTTCCCTTATTACATGGGACCTAAACATTACTGACTACATGTTAGGTCCACCTCCGTCTAATGCTTCGGGGAATCCGAGCGTGATGTTTTATTATGTGTTGTTTGCAGACCAATATCTGTATGTATCAATCTAGTGATTAATAGGTTAAACCCCACATGTTGTACTATATCAAAATTATGTTAGATTGGTCTAAGAAGATACCGTTTAGGATACAGTTTTATCACCTGATGCTTGACTGTTCATATAGGCAGAAGTCAAGTGGTGTTAACATTAGGTAATTTTCAAATTAAGCCATTTAGTTCAATTAGAATTCCCAATAAGATACATTTTTTGAGTTAACGAAGTCTTTGCTGATATTAATAATAATTTATCATTTATTTCAGGTAGCAAGAACCCATAACATACATATATACCTTACAGACTATCATACATATTTATAAAACCAAAAAAAAAAAAAAAACTTAAGTAATAGTACTAAAGTGCATAAATTGATTTGTGCATTGTATCAATAACAACTGAAAAGTTATAATCATATATCAAACAATTTTATTATAAGCCGCTTTGTATGAAATCAAACTAGATTCTTCAAAACAAGTAAAGTTAATAGCTCATTCCTCCTAGCTTGATTTTCACGCTCAAGCCACATAATACGGTTAGTAGAGCTGCAGGCTCTTCGTGACCATAGGTTAGAAGGCGTGTAGCGGGCACACTACCTGTCTTCCTTTCCTTTCGAGTTTAGCATGGCAATACTTAGCTATTGTAAATATGTACAGCCACCAGTACATCCAGCTATCCCTAACTGTCAATTTTCCCAATTGAAAATGAACTATATGCTTTTGTAATAAAGTTGAAAAACTATTAAAGATATTTGACAGATTGAGGTAACTTGATGTGCTGGCTTCTGTACTTCTTAGTGGTTTCGTTGTTCTTAATTCATATCCGTAGATGTTCAGCTTCGCAATGCACGATAGTGCGCAGATAGACAGTCTGATGGTAAAGGACTGACATATGGACAATCAGACTCGGCGTAGAGGCGTAGATTTAGTAACAGATGAGGATCTACGTAATGAAAATCTTCCGAGAAACCCTTCGGGGATTACAGGCGTGATGTTATGTTGTATGTATGTTTTTTTTTGACAAAACGAGTCCTAAAATTAGTATCGATCCATCGACCAGGCACTATTTAAGCCCGATAAAGGTTTCTTTTGAAATCAAGTCGTCAGAGAGATTAGTAAAATACACGTTTGCTAAAGCCCACTATGCAAGGAGTATTTAAGAATGGTCATCCGACCAAGCACACTGGGTGAACTGCATGTTGATTCTGTAAGTATCTCACCGTGAGCATAGCATAAGGCGGAACGACATCACACATCACGCACGGATTTTTACAGTATCTACTAGCAGATGCTAGGTATTGATGGCACTGATGTCTACTCACTTCAGCTAAGTTTTCACAGTGAGATATTACAGAATATAATTATCGGCTCTAGGTACACTTTTGCCTAAAACATTGAAAATTACCAGCGTGATGTTATGTTATGTATGGTCATCATTTTATTACTACTTCACCGTAGTCCTACTAGGCGACATAAGCGGCAGTGGCTCTTCTATCACTAACTTATTGTCTACGATATCCTTTGTTAAATTTTTTACAAAAGTTGACATTAGGTTGTCTATATTCAGCAGATGTTTCATTCATTATAAAGTGATGTAGCGTCCATATTTCGATAAAATATGAAAGTTAGCGTCCAGATAATATCTGGAGAAGTGCCTATCAATCTTGAGATGTCATATCTCAAGAATTGGTCTAAATTAAATTAGAAAGGCGGACATATCCAATTTGCGTCAGTTTGGTTATTAATATGCGTAGGCTAATTGTCGGTGGCCGGTCATCTCTATTATGTTGATTACCAGGGAGCTGTGGGGACTGGATGTGGCTGGATGTTGGTAAATTGAATTGATACTGAAAGTGGGAATTGAAGACTTGAATTTAGTTTTAGTAAGATTTTATTTTTTTGGGAAATTGTCAATCGGTTAGTCGACTCTTCATGTGACCAGACGAAGCCAGAGGCCTATTTTATTGCCAAAGAATCATAGCCATACAACGTGTTAATGCCTTCTGGGCACTTTTACTGGTGACAGCGACGCGGATGAATTTTTATTACCTTTTTACCCCTTTTTTTATTTTATTGTTATTATTCTAAGACTGTTATATTTTACAATTATGTAAATAACTGCAACTACAAATAATATTATATTAGACTTGAATTTTAAGTTGTGTTAAGATAACTAGGACTTAAAATCGTAATTTAAGAAAGAAAAGAAAATGCTTCAATTGAATACTTATCTAACTTTTCCTTACTACTTTTTTCATTTATATTTCCCAAGTTAACGACAAAAATATAGAAGTAAAAAGTTAAAAATGATTGCATAGATTACTCTTTATAATCCAAACTGTTACTCAAAATTTAAGGTTTAGCTTTATATTAGATTGAAATTATTAACAGAGTGAACCTGCCAGCCTTCAAAGAAAGAGTGAACATGCATCTTCTGTACACACTCATTCCATGTAGACAGGTATCATCAGGCGAGATCAAGGTCAAGCGCAGGAATTCGCAAATTAAAAAAAAAAGCATTATATGGAACTTTAATCTGTAGCGGTATCCACATAGCCACAGTGGTACTACGCTTCACATATGACGTCACGAAAACAGAGTTCACCGCGTGAGTAGCATATTCAACACCCTGATATCAATGGTCAGGCAGTAGCCCACCATTCTGGTCTATAGATATGCCCTTTTTTTAGAACAATGAGTGTACTTTACACCCTGTACCTCACACCTCTATAATTCCAAGCTGAAAGTAAATTATATTTTGAAAGTAAATCTAACTTCAAATCCTTTTGTTCCACAGCTATCCAATATCAATCACATCTAGCCAATTTTTACCTCACCTATGCTAGCCCACACATTCTGTTGATAAATACCACGGCAGATTCGCTTAGAGGTAATAAATTTCACAAGATTACCGCCATAATGATTAATATACGCTTCGGTACAAAAATGAAGAGCCGCAGCCGATCGATCAACGTGGGTGTTTAATATGAGCGTATGGTCATTTATCTCTATCGATTAGTGCTTTACGGTACCGCTGCTCAGTACTGACATAGAATCAAAATATATGTGCAGAAGCGAGCGCATTATGAATTGACTACTTTTTTTTTTGGGGAGTAGGAAAATAACGGACCCTGTTGTTGTCACCCTGATGAAGCTTCTTTTTCTTAGCGTGACGACAATCTAAATGGAAACGGCTCAGAAAATGGCGAATTCAATCACTAGCGTTCCTGTAACGTTCAGACGACAGGATACGAGTATTAAGTATCCCATCGTTTGCGGAACAGTACCACTTTTATACTCTCATGCGGAGTAGTTTTTGAATCTCCACCTGGGTTGAAACCACGCGCTTCATGCGGTTCACACCTGGGCAGTTTTACATTCAGATTATATGTTACGTTCTTAAGAACTACTCGGGCAGATATAGCGAATGCTACTCTGTGAAGTTAATTTTGCGTGATCCAGTCTGATCGAAAGTCAACTTATTCGATTAGTCTGGTTCGTCTGTTTAGATGTTGTGCCTATGTGTGTGTATGTGCATGTCAAAGAGCCGAAAACATTCGAACATCATCGAGTGTCGGTCAAAGATTTAAACCGTTAGATTTGCCTCACCGTAAATCATAAGAAAAGTGTTAATGTGAGAAGAGTGAGGTAATATGACGTTTCCATGGCGGCATGCGACATTGTGTTTGATGGAACAGAAACGTGACCATCTTTCGACGTAGTAGGGTGCGTGGTCAGTTGTTGTTGCTGTGGATATATGTAGGTAGATAAAAATTTTGTACAACTAGTTTGACTCGAGTAGCTGCGTCGCATCTGCATGGTTTTCTTATTCCATGCTGCCGATAATGATTGCAGGGTAATTCTCAACTAGATGGCGCGGAGGTAAAATTATAGGGAGGTTTGTATGCCTTTGTTGTAATGGAATTAGAGGGAGTGAGATATGTATTTAATGTGCGATGGCGGGAATTAAATGGATAAGGGACGGAGTTAATTTATCGTTGTGCTGGGCTAAGGATTGATTGATTAGGGACAAGCATTTGTGAGTCACCAAAGGTTAAAAGGGTTTTCGTGTGCATTGTTGATTTATGTTGCATTTATCTTACTGCTGCCAAACCATTTTATAGTCAACTACTCTACTAATTAACTCCAAGAGACTAGCCAAAGGTTTTGTTCCCTGATGAAAGAAAAATGATTTAGGTAATGTTGGAATGCTCTTGATAAGATGCTTTTCATCAATTGTTGATAGTGATACGCTAATAAAAGCTGCACAAAAGAATACATTTATTTATCAAACAGTTAGAGGATTTGTTGAACCTTACACCAACCAACTTGTGTCTTTCTTCTCTTGCTCGCAATAAGAGTAAGTACATGTATATTTTTGATAAGGCTTTATTTTTAGTCTGACAAAAGTATAGAAATCAGGGCAAATTGACGCTATTTTTAAGTTTTAAAAATTAAATTTAAAACAAAATGTACTGATTGCATTACAGAGCGACTATTTCAACAAGCATAATTTATAATCTTTGTAGCTTTTACAGTTTTGATTGATAATATGACAGATGTGTAAATCACCTGCACTGAGGTGAAGGGTCTCAGGTTCGGCCTCAATTTGATAAATATCCACTCCGCCTCGACTTACCACTAATTACTGAAAAGTCAAGTAATCTTTAATTATTGCAACACTGAATAATGATCGACATTAAAATATTGCCACATTTTGCACTTAATAATGTTGAAAACTGTATTTAACTTTATGCGTGTTTGTATTTGTGTAGACATCATAATTAAAGGATTTTATGGTTGAATAAAAGATTAAAAAACGTTGATCAGTTGCAGACATATCATTGTCACCTAGTTGTTCTTTTTTTGACAGATGTAAGCTGGGTGACCAGTTAAAGAATTTGATTTATTTTAGGAACAAATGAAAATCAGAATGTCAACTTTTTATTTTCAATATTTTAAATTTGAATATATGGGAAATACGTTTAATTCAAGTTTTGTTTGGAAAGTGATAGTGAGGATTAAGCCTAACTTATATCCATCTAAAACCAGTCTAATCTGTAAACTCACCTGATTTTTACAGAATAGATTGGCAGTTATGGATTTATTCTTGCCATGTAACTACTATTGCGAATGTCTTTTAAAACTTACTACTGAGATATAACCCTTTTTAGTGTGAATGTAATTAAGTGAAACTGAAGCTGTCGCTCTACATAAGGTTATTTAAAGTTTTTAAATTTATTTAAAAACTTGAAGTGTTCAATTGTTTATTTACTTCAAACCGTTAATTCATTCAATTGCCAACAACCCAAACGTCAGTTGGGCCACACCCTAACAAATTCACCATCAATACATTCCATCAACTTTGACAGTTGCGACACTGTTGCATTCAAAACCGAACTCAAAAGGATTACTCGGCTTTAAATTTAAATTCTAAATAATAACTAAGTCTGCTAGACGTACGCACGCAACTTGCGCACGCGCGGGCGGTAGCGTGCCCAATCCGCTCTAATTTCACAAGATTATCACCACAGAGTATGTTAGCAGTAGATCAACTCTGATATTGATGGTGTACACCTGCGTTTATTGTGTTACGTGTGTTTGTAGTTAGACTGTGTTTCTTTGTCTAGACTGCAGTATGAAATTGGTGGCGTGATTAGGATCGGTGTTGTGAAGAATAATAGTTGTTGATTTCAGGAATACCTTCGGTTGATAAGGTCTTTCAGGATTAGTTAGTGCAAGCGATGATAATGTCTTATTCGTTACAAAAATAGATGATGTACTTCTTATTATCTAACAAACTAGCTAGGGTCAATGTGCTAATGATAATATTAGGCTTGAAACAGGTGGTAAATTCATGAACGATTAGAGAAGTCGTGTCAGGGGTTAATCAATTTTTTGAAAATAATTAACATAAGACTGATTTCTATTCAGATTATTACTTCCCACATCCATACTTCCACTCACAGCATCCCCTAACACCATTCTTATCATAAACACTGCGTGAAGCAAAATTTCTGCGTTATCACCGTCAACATGGCCGGCTGGTTGTAGACGTCGCTCGTCGCGCACTATATCACAGCGGATATTTACCGCCGGCCACCGCCCGGCGGTGACAGCCTTATCTGTTATCAGTATATGGATAGATACCTTATTGGATGCTTGCCGTATCTATAGTTTAGGCTTTGGCCTTGAGATTTGGAATGGTCCGACTTTGTGCAGTTTTGTACGAGTCAGTGGTACGTTAGAACAAAAGACATCAACGCATCGCCATAATTAGTTTTGGTTTAAGATGCCATTTTGTTGGTTTTTTTTTAAATTTAAAATATGCATATCAAAAGTAACAATAACATAGACGTCAAAATAATGTTTTTAATTTCTTTGTGATCCTGTCTTAAAACAAAAGTTTTTTTTTGGGTAAGATCATTTTGTTTATGCATAAGCAACATTCGATTATGGAACCGTATGTTTCTTTCACGTATTTCGCTAGATGAGAAACAACTCATATTGCTTACTTTTCCTATCACAAATGTACTAACTTTTAGTAGGTATACGTAGAATTTAAACGTCCTCACGTTCGAAAGTTAGATAGAATTCCGCTCTGACTAATTGGCGCTGACAACCATCGCGAGAATGTATGATTTAGACTCGCTCTTGCAGACTCTGTTGCACATACCTGCAGGCTAAATTACTGTTACAGGTTTAATTCTTTAATTAAGTCGTGTTATAAATGTAACAGTTTTATTACGTGTGGTAAATAAAATTAAATAATTTATTAGAATTGTCTTTTTTTTGTAAATTATTTCATTCTTCTGTCATTCAGAAGAAATAAATAATTTTAAAAATCCTGATGCAATGATACTTCTCAGATGGTAATGAATACAACAAAAAAAGTAATTAAATCGTTGCTTGTAGGACTCAGTGCCACAGTGTTCAATTTTTCTGACAAGAAAGTCATGTTATGAAGAAAAGTTCTTCCAACACTGACTTTAGGCAATGCTTTAGGCAATATTGATCTTTTTTCTTTTTGATAGATTGGTATCTCTAATTTCACAAATGAACGTTGAGAATTTTCAATTAGAGAAACTTATTAGGCAAAATATACCTACACATATTTTAAATTAATGAAATTAAACTATTTTACACTATTTACTAAATGAAATGACTTACTAACGTTTATACTACTATTACTACTTGACCACATAGCTGTCATTCAGAAACGTGCCCAGAAAACTGGCAACATTACCACGTTGAACGAAAAGATTAGTTCTATTATGAAAATCAAAGATAAATCGTATCAGTACAAACTAAATCGGCTGAACTATAACTGCGGCACTGTTACGCCAGTGAAAGGGAGGGTGGGCATCTATTTTACTAGACCAACACCACCACATCTTTTGTGTGTGTGCATAATGGTTGCGACAAGGGTTACTGGCCTGGGAGTGGCCAAGGCAGCAGGGTACTTCGGTACTAGCTAGTGTTGGCTTCAGGCTTAGCTCTAGATAACAGCATGCGGAAGCTGCGACGTGTTACGACCTGATAAGAATGTCTAGGATCATTATTAAGCGATACTTATAAGTATACAATCATTTACTTGTTTACTGAGTAATAGAGATTTTTTTGATGTTCAACTTTATGTTTAAATACTAGAGACAAGTAAGGAATATATTATGTAATAATGCTGTTACCAAAATGAAAACGATGACAAATGGACTGTATGTTTTGGTGGTTGTTGGAATGAAATAAAACTAAAGCTCAGTGTGATAAAAGATTTAAATGGGAAAAAAGATAATAAATAACATAAATGGCGACCCCATTGTCGCTGGCATAAGCAACAGGGTCCGCGTACGAAGTCGCGGGCAGAAGCTAGTGTTTAAATATACACGAAATGATATCCTTGGTGATAATCTGACAGCCAGTCTTATCAAGGGGAAAATCGTATTACCCAGTTACTGGGTTGTGGAGGTCAGATAGGCAGTCGTTCCATGTAAAATACTGGCATTCAGCTGCATCCGGTAAGACTGGAAGCCGACCTCAATATAGTTGGGAAAAGGCTAGGCAGATTGATTGATGTCCTTGATGATAACACAGCAAATAACCTCTGGTTATACAAGCTTTCTTGGAGTGTTTTAGTAAAAAAAGGTTTTACTAACCCCGTTAGCAAAAATTAAATCTCATCAACACGTTTGTGCTAATGAGACAAACCTCTAAAGAGATAATCGTAAAAGTGTTTGAGCAGAACCGTGAAGATGACAAGCAGGGGGCTCCCAGCTGTGGTGGGCCCGTACAATATTATGTACAGACGCAAGCAAATCAAGCTATCCCTAACTGTAAAATTTTCTCAATTAAAAATGAACCTTATGTCTTTGCAATAAAGTTGAAATATGTACTATCAAAGAAATTTTACAGATTGTGGTAACTTGATGTGCTGGCCTCTGTACTTAACAGAACAAAATAAAACATGTACATTTCACCAGTTATGTTTGAGTCCCATGTAATAGGGGCGAGCCTATAGCCACCAACCGGGCACAGGCAATAATATGTCGAAGATTTATATTCCATCAAATAAGTTTTATTACTTAATGAGGAAAACTTTGTCTCCAAAATTTAAATAATATAATTTAATGTTAACGTTATTTAACCATGCCTTAAGGCTCCAACAGACAGGCGCGAAGTTATTTTAGTTGCACAATTTCCATGAAGTTTTTGCAGAAATTGTTCTGCGCTGTCAAATCGTCCCTGTCTGCGGAAGGCTTTAGCATCTAGTAGTATGCGTCTATATTAGATAGGTATCTATGTGCACTACCGACTAATGTTAGCTTAACTAGAATGCTATCAGGTGCGTGAGTCACTCACCTATGAAACTTGTTCAAAATTCAAATGTATAACAGGATTAAGGCAATTATAAGGACATTTTGCGAACTTATCTATAGATAAGTAGGTATTAAATTATCGAGGTAGTAACAAACGGCATCTAAGTGAATAGGCGCGTTGTTTGGTTTTGCTACCTATTGTGTTAAAATCAAAACCTGCACCCTTATTGTTGTTGCGTGAAGTTAACCTTAATGTTAATTTTAATATATTTAGGAAACTAAGGTAATTATGGAACTGTCGCGTCTTACAGTCGCCAGCACATCATGTTTCCGCAAACTGTCAAATTTTTCTCAAACGATTTTGAACGTGACAGTCAAAGTTTTAAGGTTTTAAATCATTTGGAGAAGGAAGGCAGTTTGATGTAACTTTATGCGCTGGCGATCGTACATATCAAACAAATCAACTATTAATGCTTCACCACCTCATAGCAGTATTAATTAAACATTCCTTGAGAATGTGACGGTGCTATTTAGTATGTATAGCGCCAACTCTTTTCCATTGGAAGTAATATTAAAATTATACTACTTTATGGGGTACAAGTCTAGTTTGGTTTCTATTCCATGATCGTATCAGGCATGTACGCATTCATCACAACGACCAAGGGTCGATCAAACATCTTTAGGAGCTCTACAAAACACCGCCGGTCCTATGGGCTCTGATGTATTTATCTCGACCCTCTAGGCATACTGGAAAGAGGAATTATGAATATAGCCGCAGGTTTGTTTAGATATCTGCTGGATCATTATCGTAATAGCCTTGATAAAGAGATGAAGTATTGAGAACATTAATACGAGTAAAAGAGCTTGGAAGATGATCGAAATATTTGTAGAGCCCATAAATAACAGACAATAGGTCATTTAAAAAAATAATACAATTAAATAATTTAAAACGCTGACAAAAGGAAAAGCATGCAAGAAAATATTTTTATGCACATTTTTTCGCGGCAATTACAAAGCGGCCGCGCAGCTGCGATCTCTTTACAGAACAATGAGTCAACATCCCATTTAAGTATGACCGATGTTCCTAATAGGCACAATGTAAATATCGACACCAATTAAAGTCCGCACAATATATGTCGAAACATCGCACAATTAACGCGTCACACAATGTCAGAAGCGCATAAATCCGGCACAACCCTGAACTCCAAGGCTGTCCCTAATTACACCTTTCGAATGAGACGTCATTTCCTTACGCTTACGAAACATTAAATGTAAAAAGAGGCTTTTTCGCGTTTCAAAGGTGTGAATTTAAATAATTGCAATAATCGCGGCGCTGGACGGACATGCGAACTTAATGAACGGGGCTACGCGTGAAGAAGACAGCCAGGCTGCCGACAAAGAGTGGCTGTGCCCGTCTGTACGACACCTCGAGTTTCGGCGACTCCGTTCACACACCTCTGGGAACAATTATAAATGAGGTCGATTCCATATTGGTAATTCTCGCCTCGGGTATTCACATTTCCCTTATGTGTTCATATGTACTAAGTGTTATAAAATATAAAACGCGTTATATTCACCGTCTTTAATGCAAGCATCCTGTATTTTTATATTAATTTTTTATCATCGCCCACGTTTACGAGTGCTAACGTCATTTGTTTTATAAGTTTTATGTAAGGGCTATAATTTCTCATACTCTCACACGTTTTTCGGTGAGAATAAATATTTAGTTCATCTTTATAATTTTATTACTTTTGGAAATCCTCAAATTGAGTTGGAACGGAGCCACCATAATTTCGTAGGTCGCATTACTTTTTATGTAAATATCGACGGAAGTATCAAATGAAATTTGGTCAATGATAGGTGCATTATGGATACAAATAACAGGATTTTTTGAACCGTAAAGTCCTGATAAAGTAATTGAGATTCACACACCGTTCGGATTCACCATCACCGAGCCCCTGTACTTTTGCCATTGTAAAATTTTATTACCCAGTATTTGCGACAATTGTATTAACGATTGATCGAACTTTACTCACTGATTAAGGCTTTGCCCTTTCCCGTACACGACCAAATAATACTTTCCATATTATTTTCTCACTTTTATTGCTTGTAATAAGCCATTTAATTCGTAATAATACTCGATTAGTGCAAATAGAAGGAAGGGTGTCTGAAGCCGAAATGACTTCGTAAAGTATTATTGCGAATTCGTAATTTCGATGGCCATTCGAAATAATGATGATAATTCTTTGGTTTTGCTCTGAAAAGACAGAGTATAAAAATTAAATAATAAAAAAACAAATGACGAAATGGAACATCATTAAAATCAAAATTTTGAATTAGGAAGACTAACATCGTTGCAATACAAACAACTATTTAATTAGCAGCAAAGACACAGCTATGAATATTTATACAGAGCTTAGTGAGGTGGGCTATTGACAACACTGTCAGTCCTATGTTAATAACATGTCACTAGTGTCAGCACTCCCAGTAATAATATTGATGAGATTGACAGTAGACGTACTAACTATAAATATCTGAAACTACGAAGTATCACTTTCAAAGCAGGATTTGTAATAAATTAAAATAGAAAACGAGGTTATAAAATAAGAGCTCTGGTTTGGTATACTGCCTGACATAGAGTGATTGCTCCATATTGTGAGACACAGCTCTTAATTAAAGCTGTAATGGACAGATGTAGTAGTAGTAGCAAATTGTAAACCGTACAAAAAAAAATCTCTTCTATTAGGACAGTCCTTGTGATGAAGCAGAAACAGTAACGTGACAGAAATGTAGAATTAAGCCGATAAGGACTTGCATTCAATTGTTTCAATCCGGCTATGGACGATGTTAATCCGTGACTGATATCCTAACGTTGAGTAAGTAATCCTTCGGCCACCAGACTGGCGCGGGCGGCTTTCCGGCCAGTGGCCATCACTCACGAGCCAGACAGCCCAACAGCTAAACTTGTCTACACACGACCCGACCGTCCAATTTGATGAATGTCCCGACTTAACCCACTTGACAACTCATTTTCTCGTAACAGATTCCATTACCAAACGCTCAAATAACATAGTAGCAACGATCACCTTCGCAATAGCAGACCATAATGGTAGCCTTATTCATACGACCATCATTATTTTCTGTCTCGCAACAAGGCAAAAACAATCAATAAAAATAAATCATTTAAATAACCATAAACACGTATTACAATGCGCCGACATTACATCTCCTAATGATTTCGCTAACGAATCATTGAAAGTGGTCGGATCGCGTGCGCGCGCGCATGTCCGCAGCGATCTAATCGCGGGTGTGTGTGTGTGTGTGCGGTGTGGTGGTGTGTGTGCAATGCGGTCGTAATAATATGAAAGTGTTGTCCGGACCCCGCCCTAGCCTCGGGGCCGCTCTGTGTTCCATTTACATCTGCTCGAATACTTTATTAAGCCTTCTGTCGAGCGCGCACCAGATTCTGTGCCTTGTTGAATTACTGATAACGATAACGGTTGCCGTAGTATTGTTGTTGCTAGTCGCCGCCAAAACGTGCGAATAAATGTATTGTCCTTAACGGATTGATGTTTCTTTATTTAGAGTTCAAAGTATGATACATGGTTTTGCTGCATACCAATTTCATTTTATCCAGGGTGAATTTACTGCACCTTTAATCTCAAAAATAACCTTTATTTTATTCAACGTTAAACGTTTCGTAAATGACGTAGTGTATTAAAAGTATTTCATCCAGCTACTTAAGACATTTTTTGACTTACGATGGTCGTGATCCAAAGTCAACTTCACTTGATGTATTGTTAAAATTTATAAGGCAATTATTAATAAGAGGTACCTATAGTGGTCCGGATATTAAATCGGTCGGCGAAACGGTAATAAATTGCAATAATTTCAGTAAAAGGTCCATTTATTATAATCATCCGTGAGTATTTTCTAGTTAGGTACACTAGTATTTTGAGTCGACTATCTAAACTGGAGTATCAATACTTGTCTGAGTTTCACTGAACGATAGTAATGTTTTTGTAATATCTATTACTAGCTGACCCGACAGACGTTGTCCTGTCTTAACTGTGATACCTACCCTACCTACCTGCCTATCTACCCTACCTACCTAGCTACCTACCCTACCTACCTGCCTACCTGCCTACCTACCCTACCTACCCTACCTACCTAGCTACCTACTCTACCTACACTACCTACCCTACCTACCCTAGCTACCCTACCTACCCTACCTACCCACCCTACCTACCCTACCTACCTACCCTACCTACCTACCTACCTACCCTACCTACCCTACCTGCCCTACCTACCCACCCTACCTACCCTACCTACCTGCCTATCTACCCTACCTACCTAGCTACCTACCCTACCTATCTGCCTACCTGCCTACCTACCCTACCTACCTAGCTACCTACTCTACCTACCCTACCTACCCTACCTACCCTAGCTACCCTACCTACCCTACCTACCCACCCTACCTACCCTACCTACCTACCCTACCTACCTACCTACCTACCCTACCTACCCTACCTGCCCTACCTATCCACCCTACCTACCCTACCTACCTACCCAACCTACCTACCCTACCTACCCACCCTACCTACCCTACCTACCTACCTACCCTACCTACCTACCTACCTACCCTACCTACCTACCTACCTACCTACCCTACCTACCTACCTACCCTACCTACCTACCTACCCTTCCTAGCTACCCTACCTACCTACCTACCCTACCCTACCTACCTACCTACCTACCCTATAGGAGGAAAATCAGCAGCTGATCGAAAAAAAAAATGTATTCTGCTATTCAGGGCGGAGACAAATCCAACGAAACAAAAACCATGAAAATTGGTCCAGCAGATCGCGAGTTATATTATAATGGAGGGAACAAACCCGACTTTCTTTTATAAATATATATAGATTTCCGTAGCCACAATTACTGTTCGACATGTTTTTCATGGCAGTTTGAGAATAGACAAAGATAGAGGCAGTCGTTGGTATTACCGGCAGTTTCTGGAATAACCAACTACTGTATTCGCACAATAATAGAAACGAATGGTATATTATCATAACAATAGCATTGGATTTAGTGTTTTACCCACCTTCCATGATGTTTGGAGGAGTAGGTAATCTGATAATAATATACTTGCAGATTGAATAGATTACATAAGTCATTCAAACCGGAGTAAAAGCTGGCAGAAAAGCAAGCTGAAGTGGCAGCGGGCTGACCATTATTTTAACAAACCCATGAGTTCTGGCGTAGAGACCACATATCGGCAAGTGTAGAGTAGAACGCTCCCAAGCTGGATAGAAACATTAAAAACCTTATAAAGATGTCTGGGCCATAGTGGATGCGGCAGGCGGAGGACAGAGTGTTGTGGCGTAGCCTGGAAGAGGCTTATCACAGTAGAAAAAGTTGATTGTTCTTTGATACATGCAAGTATAGGTCACGTAACATCTTGTTAACAAGAATGGTATGATAGGTACATTAAACGTATTTATAATGTTAAAGAATTGATGTATCACTTAGTAGGCACCAACAAAATTTACGTAAAATACTCGTAGATTATTTAAGCCTTTACCCTTAAAAGGTAGGAAAAATGGCCAAGCTCTTACAAAATGCTGTCTTTAGAGATCACAAATTATATTTTAACCCATAACCGGCCTTATTTGTTAAATCATCATCATCATCATCATCTGCCTTTTCTCAACTATGTTAGAGTTGGCTTCCAGTCTAACCGGATGCAGCTAAATACCAGTATTTTTTTATGGAGCTACCTAGATTACCACATAGAATATTTTATGTGGGATAGTTTTTACTATTTTTAAATGATGTAAAAAGAAGTATGTAAGCAAAATAATAAGGAATATAAATTAATAAAATATTGATGAATGATGAAACAGTCAGCTAAGGAACTGGAATTGAAACACGTAGAGGTCAAAGATCAGTGCTTGTGCATACACAGTGACAGGATACCTTCGAGCACAGCATCACATTTCTCTCAATGACTCATGATCTCCTAGTACATAGTAAGAGGATAATTATTATTCATGTTGTTAATAAAATCATCAATCACTTGCTCAGTTATATACTGTTTTTTTTTCATATTTACATCATCATTAACATTTAACTTTTTTAATTAAACTTTGCAGCCAGGTGTATTGGATTTTCCAACTACTTTTTAGTACTTATATATAACATTTTACTACCCTTGTTTTCGGACCACTATTGGGCACGCATGCTTGATGTTATACCAACAAAGAATTTAAATTGTATACCAGTGTAGAAAGCTTACAAACAATATAATTTATTTTTCACTAGAATAAAAAAAATGCAAAATTTTTATTGCAGTAGCATGTACAAACCACAAAACGCACACACACCTTCCCCCACACATGTACATGTAACCCTTATAGACCTTATAAGCCCAATCGATTACCGAGCATGACAATTTCAAACTCAATCTAATGTTTTTCTTCAAAGTAAGTCCGAGGTGGTTCAACGAAAACACACAATGAGGAAATTATAAAGCCTCATTCCTACAAGCGTTGTACCCCTTAAACGCCATGACAAAGGACACAAATTACTGGAAAATCCACTTTATGTGCTGGCTAACAATAAAAACGTCACACTCCATGAACAAAACCCTGACTCATGCAACATGAGACTACAATGACGAAGTAACATCCTATTGATTTTTAATTTAGAACGTAACAAGTAATACTAATACATATTAGGAATTCCGATTATTCCACCCTCGAGTCAACAGGCTAGACGTTGTCCAATAAAGCACGCACTTACAAATGGGGCCATAAATAATGACACACTTCCGAGTCATGTGTCATTATTAATACAATAAGTCGGAAATCAATCAGCTTACATTTGCTTTTTTGTATTTCATGTCCATTGGAATCTGATACATCATAGAATAAAATGCGAAATTATGAGAAAGAATTATTATTACATCGGTGTATGTTCTTCCCCTTTTGTTGCATAAAGTTGATCAAGCTGTCACATAATATTCCTAAATACGCATACTTTGAATAAATTTGAAATTTAAAGAACAGTAGGCCCTTTTATAAAACCTAATACGTTTAATCTAACAAAAATTTTAACTGTAATGCCTAAACCTTTTAATTTTCATTCTATTTCTTGGATTTCCAAAAGTTTTAAAATTTCTTCATTTAGCCAATCATCGACCAAAAAAGACAAAATTACATCAGCCTAAGCTTTTTATTAAAAAAGTAACCACCTAACCGCGTCCGGCAGTGTATCAGTGAATTGTTGTACGCAACAGATCCGACTCAGTTATTCTGCGCAGGATCACGTCTGTGTTGAGTTGAGACACTAAAGGTCTGTGCGTACGCTTGCGAAACCTATCGTAAGTAAATAGAGCAGATAAAGGTGGGCGCAATTTCTACGAAGCCTAACTCGCAATTTGTCGGCAAAATTCGTTAATTACGTAACTCTGAAGCAGTTAATGGCCGTTCGTGCTTGAAAAATGTACAGGCCGGTTCGCGGTTGTCAAGTTGTCATCTAAATTTTGTTCCATTAGGAATTGTTTGCTTGTCATTAATGTTGGCAACCAATGTCGTCTTGTAAGTAAGGGTGAATTTCACCGTTGAAACTGATTGCGATCTACGCGTAAACCACGTTTAAGAGCTACCAGTGTCTGTTCTATTTATCTATGGCAATAAGCTGATTTCGACCATTCTGCCAATGTCTAGTGAATTGGAAAAGCCAGTGTGCATTGATGGAAAAAAGAAGAGAAAAAGAATGGTGGAAAAAAAAGAACTTCTGATACAGTTGAACTAAATGTATATCTTATAGGGTAATTATTATTATTGTTAGAATATTAAACAATACATATACCACAACCACACAGACAAAATATAATATTTATGGGGAAACGGATTGTAGCTACCAGTGTCATTATTTTCTATGAAATATTGACATTGAGAGCTCGCGTTGATTCGCGTTCATTTTCATTAGTAAAATCCGCACTAAGATGGCGTACTTTTTTTATCGAATGCGAATTTACTTTTTTTATGTCTAGAAACAAGGCTGTTTTTTATGTCGGAAATTTAATGATATTACGCAGGGACTAGGTGTCTCGATCATAAGATGGCACGCTTTTTTTGTGACCTAACGTTTACTTCTGGATTTTCCGTGTTTTGTAAATATTGCGTGATGGATATTTAGGTGTTTATTAACTTTACTGCTGCAAATAAATTCGTGGTCAAATACCGGAATTAATTCATCATTGCATTACCATCACAAACAGACTGCAATCATCTCTTAAATGCGGCAATTGGCTCATAGTTCGTTCGACCCGTCAAAGAAATTGTTACCGAACGAAAACATAATTTCAATACAATTTTTTTTGCAAAACAAAGAACTAAATTCCAGTTCTTTAACCAGCCAGATACCTTAAAAAGAAAAGAATAACGTAATTGAATTTAATCATGAAACAAAGCACCGAATCGTATCCGCAACGATTTTGTAAAAGAGATGTCTCACTAACTGTAAGACAAAGCCACGGTCATTGCGTAGGCGCAGCAATCACTTTGACTACTATGCAGTAATTGGACGATAACCTTGGCTAAGTGATATCGATATCTTATAGCTTTTAGTTCCTAATTTCAACGGCCTATTTTATATAAGATAATCTTGACAAGCATTGTAAATGAGAATGTCATATTTAATGCGTATTTGGTGTTTTTTGTTTTGGTTTGATAGTTTTTAAGGTTAGTAGAGTTGCGATTGGTATGCGTAAGAGCAGGTACGAAATATATCTTGATTAATTATTTGCTTATACATAAGTGCTACAGTTGCGATTGGGGATGATGTTGCCAACCAACTGCTGCTAAAGGCTGCATTTACTGGTTTGATATTTTAAATAATGTTGTTAAAACTAATGTATAAATAATAATACGGAAAAATATCTTCCAAGTTTTAATTTAAATCATTATGTCGTATTTGTAACTTCAATACACATAATTCTCTGCTCTAGATCTTCGTGTCTTGGTCATTAGCGATGTATCATCAGGCTGTGAGGCAACCTAACGTCAATTGTTCAGGAGTTGCGCTTGCGCACGTGCCTCTACAGTCACCGCTACCGTAATTGGTGGTAGAAAACGAATGTTAATGCACACAGTTTGTTTGTTGTGATGGAAAGCTTACTAAACCTTTTTTTAAAGTTAAAGTTCATGCTAGTTCGATGGATTCTTTTGTTTGATTTATTATGGTAATGTCGTTTGGTATTTACGCGGTGAGTAGTTATTTGTCCTTCCAGTGTTCAAGAGTATTTTAGTGTATTTTTAAGAGTATTTTCTACCTATGTATCTACACATACCTACACACATCAAAAGTGTCTAGGGATCAACATATATTTTTGCAATAACTTTTCTCTTGATTGATATTAATTTAAATTTTCTTTAAGGATTCATCAAATAAAGTGTTTTCGTTTGTCACAGTAACGATAAACCAAGTCACCTTTGCATTAATAAAGAAATTTGCCATTTTCCTAATAAAGGGATTTTTGACATTTGAACCACTAACATTAAAGTTCGAAAAAAAGACTGAAATAACAGTTTTCTTTAAAATTTTATTGGGTAACTTAAACAATTAATAATCCGTGTTTCTACCGCGAACACTAACAACACAAGAACATCGGTTTGGCATACTCAAAATGAGTTCATCCAAATCACGCTGTGGAATGGCCGCCCATGTTCGTTGCAACAACAAAAAAAGGTCTTCTTGCAACTGGATACCCTCCATATTCGGCAGAGCTCTTCTCTGTAGCATATCCCATGCATGCTCAATCGGGTTCAAGTCTGGCGACTGAGCAGGCCAGGGCAGGACATTGATGTTAGCTGCGGCGAGAGTCTGTCTTACAACTCTTGCGGTGTGCGGTCGTGCATTATCATGCATTAACTGAAATAAGGGACCGATTTGCACTTGTAGAGGAACGATGACGTCAGATACAATCGTCTCAGCATAAATTTGAGCGTTGAGGTTGCCTCTGATCCAAATCAACTCAGTTCTTCCGCCGATCCAAATACCCGCCCATACCATGATGGTTCCACCACTATAAGGATGGACTTCCTGGCAGGATTTTAATCGCTGTTGGCGTCCAGGGGTTCTCCAGTGTCGTATACGTCTTGTATCCGGTCTCATACCAAAACGAGACTCATCAGAAAAGCACACGAAACGCCATTGTTCTTCTGCCCAATTTCTGTGTTCAAGAGCCCATTGATATCGAATCCTACGATTGTGCATTGCTATAGGTGGTACCCGTAGCGGTCTTCGGGAATGAAGGTTCACTTCATGCAAGCGGTTTCTGACTGTTTGGTCGCTAATTAAGTTCCCTGAAGAGTGATGAAGCCTCACGGCTAACATCATGGCGGTTATTGTTGGAGCTCTTCGAGTTAAGATTTGAATGTATCGGTCTTGTCTCCGTGTGGTGCAGCGATACCGTCCTTCATGGCGCTCAGCCACGGTACCAGTGCTTCGGTAACGTGTCCAAAGTCGACTGATAACACTCTGACTTGTATTCAGAGCTAAAGCCACAGTACGTTGCCGGGAACCAGCTTCTATCATTCCCACGGCTCTGAGCATTTCTTCCCTGCTTAAATGACGTCGCCGCTCCATAATAACGTTGGTTTTAATCAGTAGTAGGGAAACAGTAGCACTAATAATGTCTTCAATGCGTTGTATGTTTTTATAGGGAAAATATTGACAGCTGATTTTCATCTTTTACTCGAATTTGATTGACAGTTCCTGTTTCAAATTATGAAATGCCCCAAAAAGGATCCATATAAATTTATAAAATCATAAATTTATTACAAAGCCACATCTCAATCTCAAGAAATCCGCATAAAAATGCTTGATCCCTAGACACTTTTGATGTGTGTACCTACATAGGTAATTCTAATGTACGGTCGCCAGCACGTCAAGTTATACCAAACTGTCAAATTTCTCCAAATGATTTTATACTTAAAATCGTTGAAAGTTAAGTTCAGATTCGATAATAAGAAATTGATGTGCTGGTGACTGTACACATAGAGACTCTTTATTGTAAACTGGAAGGACGAATTAGTAGCTAGATAGCTAAGCACGTGTTCCTATGGCAGTATTTTTCTTTTGTCTGTTTATATTCAGTGCTTTACAGGATCAGGGCCATGTTCTGCAATTTTGGAAGGTCTGCGTTCGTAATAATTAAACATTCGTGTTATGCGAAATGAAAGTGTTACAAAGTCGGTTTAACAAGAGCGGAATTTAAGTCCTGAGAAACATATTTTCTGAGGACATAAGTTCCGCTGATTTTAGCACACATTCGATTTATGTAAAATAAAATTACGGAACCGGATATTGCATTATTTATATCTTTATTCATTCATGTAGTAGTTACATAATACTATTTCTCACACATTCATTCAACAGCCTTAAAAATAAATGTTTTTTTCGCCTTTTGAGGTTATCCTTTCCATTGGCCGTTTCTTTAAATCATTAGCAATAAGAATAACTGTCCCATTCCAACCCATTACCCGCCGTGCGTTCATTAAGATTGTATCAAGTGTTTCTTAAATTGATTTTGAGTACAGCGTTTTAGGGTTAAACGTATGTGAATTGATCACGAACAACTTAACTTGGAGAAATTATGTGGCAATGACCATTCAATGAAAGGCCGGGGGTCCAATGAAGCAAGTTTCTACGTTTTCAAGCTTTTTGAAAACGTAAAGAGAAGCTTCTTTAATTTCTACAGCTTTCTGAAAAATTCACAGGCTTTCAATGGTAATTTTATTAATTAATATTTATTTAAGGATCTCTAACAAAAGAAATACACAATACAAGAGAAAGGGCAACATCAGGTATTAAGAAGATATAGTTCTTCAATTATAGGAGACCACAGAATGGACAACTAAGTAAACAAGGTTAAAATATTATATTTAACCTTTTAACCGCCCCAGTCGGAGTAATACGACAAATATTTTCGGGCCCGTATCGGCTGGGTCGTATTTATCCGACTGAGAATTTATGTTTGGTTTTGCGTTTTTACGTCATTGCAAGACCCTATTCGTCGAAGATATTTATTTTTCGATTCACTGTGCCGGGCGCTGGGGGCACGACAACTGATACCTATGTCGTCGGGCGGTGAAAAGGTTAAGTAAGGTAAAAATTGTTTTTTGTCCCTATGTTTATTGAACTAATTAATTTTAGAATGAACACATTACTTAACAGTCAGCCCTGGAATTAATTGGGAAGCGAATAATATTATGTCTCGGTTACTATAAATAAATATATTACTTGAGGTGAAATATGGGTGGTCTATAAATAAGTATACCTCTGCACGTATGAAAACACATCATGCTTTTATAATTCACGTACTACTTAATGCTTAAATTATCGAAATTATGGTAACAACTTATAGGAACATCGTTGATTGCGAAGCTTTCACAAAAAATAACAATAATTAACAGCCTTGTTTATCTTAAAATGTTGTAACAATATTCGTAAATTAACTTTATCAATACACTACAGAGTATTAAGTAATCCTACTGACTATAAAAGCCTTAAGCCCGGCTTCCACTGCAAAAGGATGTCTAATGAGTAAAAAATATTTTTAACGGAGTCTAAATTAATATAGACTAGCTTCTGCCCGCGGCTTCGCTCGCGTGGAGGTCGGAAATTATCCCACAGGAATGTTCTACCGGGATAAAAAATATCCTATGTGTTAATCCAGGATATAAACCATCTCTGTGTCAAATTTCATCCAAATCTATACAGTAGTTTTTACGTGAAAGAGTAACAAACATCCATACATCCATACTTACAAACTTTCGCCTTTATAATAGTAGTAGGATTTTAACTTACCAAACTGTTCAATTTCTTTGAAAGATTTTCAACTCTATATTTTAATTGGGAAAATTTAACGGTTTGTGATAGCTTGAAGAGCAGGCGTCTATAAATGTTGCGGAAGGATCGTAATAATGTGTGAAAAATATATTCTCGTGACTCCCGGCGTAGGTGAGAGATGGAGTACCGGGGTAGGTTTTTATCTGTAAGAATCTGACAGACTCCTGCCTTTTTTTTTTAAGGCTGGGAAATTATCCAATTACTTCTCCCGGTCTGGGTGGAGCGGAAGGGAGTGTCAGACTCTTACTGACTAAAACCCATCCATATTCCTTCGTTAGCCCTTTATGTTCCGGGGTAGCGGTAACCCTTTCGGACAATCCCGCTTACCCGGCAGGCTTGGCCCTAAACATATACGAACATATACGCGCCGTCCGGCACAGACTTGGTCTTGATCGGACGGTGAGTCAGCAGACTCCCCCATGAGTGAAAGACAACTCTGAGATTTTTTCATAGCGGAACAAAAGAAAAGATTTAAACTTACACACAACCTGACACTGACCTGGCGGACTATTCTGTGAAATCTCACCGTGATAACTTTGTTGAAGAGAGTGTGAAGTGAGCTCTCGTTCCACATAATGGTAGGGATTGACACGATTGGCAGCTCATTTTAAATTCATTCTACCCACATTTTCACGGTTAGACTTTTACGGAACAGCATTACTGTAATTAAACCTGCCTTAACCCCTCGCACGTCCGCAAACATTACCTGAAAATGCCTCAAATGTCGAAGCATTTTGTAGGTAGGTATTTAATTATTTTGAGTACAAAAATGCAGATTGAGAATGGCAACCGATTCCTTATGATCCAACGGGTGCACACGCGACATTTGAAGCATTTTTCCTTATGATCCCCGGGGGGCTCATAAGGACGCTCGAGGGGTTAAATGGAACGAGTTCGTTTTAATATTCACTCGTTCAGTCCTTTCCGCTGGACTCTTTACTGGTGGAAGTATTGCTATGAAGTTAAACGAGGTCCGTCTTGCCATGGAAACCCGGCTTAATAACTTGAACAGCTGAACTCATTAAATAAAGACCTACACAATGTGTTCGCCTTAGGCGCTTTACCAGGGCGGGCGGAACCGGGAGCAGCAATTAGTCCTAACAATGTTGCCTTTATACACATTATCTTTGATTTTTCGATAACATCTGCTGAGTTATTGTATTGTACAGTATCCGTGAATGTTCCTCCATTTTCTTAGAGGCCAGTTGGTGAATCATTCGAGTACAATTATGAAGTAGTTTGTAAAGTACAAAGTACAGTAATAATGAACAGATACAGTAGCGATGTAGGTATTAAAAATGGCTGTAAGTAATTCAAAGGTCAAATAAACGAAGCGTCACACGGAAGGCGGAGCTGAGCCTCGTGCGAATACGCCTCTTTTCTGAACTGAATTTTATATTTACTAGTACGGTTGACCTCGAAATTGTTTTATCATTTTTGACAACATTTAATACAAAATTCAAACTGGTCGCAAATGGTAAAACTATCTAAATGTCACACGCATACCTACGTAGTCGTTTTGGGATCTGAAAGTGACATTGAACCTTTTGGATGACAACCCAATTCCGACGACAACTATAACTTGTGCCCACGTGCACGTGGTGGCAGTACTCGCGTTGTCGTCAAACAAAATGGAAAATTGAGGGTATATAATAGCATTTTCCATAAATAACACAAGAAGGTGACGCTCCAGAAATGATTTACGAAGGTGACTGAAACCACTAAACATTCGTTAGCGCCCTACTTCCCTGATTAGCTACGGATTTACGGAATATACAGATCCAGATTTCCCTGAACTCCTTAGAGCCTTTTCAACAAAGTAACTAGTGTATGTACCTGTCAGCCCATCTTTTACGGCGTATTAAGTTGAAAGTGGGATTGTTAAGTGCGCCCACGCATGTCTGTGGGACACTATCCGCGGAGTAAATCAGGCTTGTGCAGGCTTGCACCACATCTTGTAGACTTCATCGATAACATGGACACGACATGACGATGTACAGTGGATTTATAACAAACTGTTTTGTTAATCTTGAAGTGTATCAGATTTTTTGGCTGTTAACCTGGGTCGGATGTGTAACGGGGGTTTTGGAGATTGGATGTACAAAGGCCAGCACATCAAGCTACCCCAATCTGGCAAATTTCTTTGATCGTTTTTTAACTTTATTACAAAAGAATAAGGTTCATGTTTATTTGGGAAAGTTTGACAGTTTGGGATAGCTTGATGAGCTGGCGTATGTACCCTAACCAGTAATTACCTACCTGTACCTACTAATTGAGATGAAACAAAGGAATTCGGTTATGACCTGATGGCCTTGTAAGGTTTAAACACTACGAGGCTGGAAGTCGGCAAGTACTGCGAAAAACAGATTTAAGTGCCGGCAGAATCTGGGAATGCAAGCTTGACAGCAATACATATTTCCCCGTTGGTATCAAACAATAAGACCATGTCTCTTATTGAAATAGCTATGTCATCGATGTTTGTAAGTCTAGCCAGCAAGAGAACAAAAGCGCAAATGTGATAAAGTATATTTAATGATGATAACCAGCCTATAATGTTCCCATTGCTGGGACACAGGACTCGCCCATGTGAGAGGGAGCGGGTCATTATCCACAGAGCAGGCAAAGTGAGTGTAGGTGGATATCACATGCCTTCGAATTTTTGGTTCTAGAGGATATACCATTCGGTTTCCTTTTAAAGATGTTTTCCGTCACTGTTTTGAGAGCGGTGGTGATGAAATGAAATAAATTGAGTGCATGGGTTCAAACTTACGACCTACAACTCATAAGTCGGGGCCGATACCACCACTGCTCATTATTTAATCATAATAATTAATTTAAACTTGCCAAATAATTTCATTGAGCGAATTTTCAATGTAACCCTCAGTCGGTAACTGGTGCAAACAATTACATTAAGAAATGAACGTCCTTTCGTCAACTGTCAATGCTAAGGATTGTGCAATCGCCATCTTGGCTGACCATTCTGTTCCGACGATACTTATGTAAAGTTCATTTAATTACTGCACTTATACTGAAGTTGAAAGTCACTATAAAGATCAGATTTTTATGGTGAATCTGGTCGAAAATAATATAAGATAAAGTGTATGAGAAGAATTTACGAAATTTTTGTTTAACAAATTGTGGTATTTTGTCTGATTTTCATAATACAGCGGTGAGAAGACAAATAGAAGCGGATATAACAAAAATACAAAACTATAAAATTGTATAATTTTTCCAGAGAAAATCGTAGCAAATCGTAGTGAATACTCAAAGTTGAATATTTTTGAAAAAAAAACGACTCATGTGCAAATTACCGCAAGATTGTGATTAACGAGAATGTATTGTAATATTGTTAGTATTGTTGACAGGCAAGAAAATAATATAAAACATCTATAATAAACCCAGAAGCAGATTAATGCTTAATAAAAGTGTATCACAAGTAGGCACAAAGTTTTCTGCGAGTTACTCGAGAGAAAGGGTAATTTAAAATTCCCCGAAACGATTTCAATGCGTTTTGGCAATTAATATGCCCTGACAAGTAACAGTGCAACTTAATATGAACTTATTTAAACAGGTTATGTCATTAAGTCAGGTGGTATATGCTGCGATGTGTAAGCGATCTTTTTACTTTTCTTTGTGATGAAAGTACGTATACGACTGAAGAAGAAATTCCTTGTATTTTATTCTTGCTTGCTATGCTTCTGCCAGCGGCTTCGCCCGTGTGGATGTCGGATTTTCCATATAAATAATGTCCTTTTGACCCACTCAAAGGTAGAATTTTTTAAAACCCCTTCTTGGTTTCTCCTCTAGATTATGAAAGGCAGTCGTGTGCAGAATTTCACATTCCTAGTCCCAGTAGTTTCGGCTGTGTGTTATCAAAACACGTTATGTAAAAAAAAACAATATTTTAATAAATATAAAATATTGTTTTTTATCCTTTTGAAATTACAATTACCTACGATAAATATCGATGATCATTCAATGATTAATTCAATTGTGATGGATACGATTGTTTGCCCACATATCTTTTGTTTGTAACCTATCTTGTCCCACTGCTGGCCAATGCTTCCCTCCAATCTTTCCACGAACTCTTTCTTTCGTAACCTCGAACTAGAACTACGGTACTCATCCATGTCATCTCGCCACCTCTTTCTGAGCCTTCACACTACTATGGTTTAATTAAAATAAATTAAAGACTCATTAATTTAGGGGGGACCCGGACCTCATATGCAGCTATAAAAAGAAAAGTTGAAAATAAATGTAGTGCATTTTTTCTGCAGTGTCCTTAGAAAATCCGTCTTGTAAATCCGTTATGTATACATTAATAATGAAATTAAAGAAAATTGCCGCAATTAAAGAGCAATCAACAAATTGGAATGCGAAGAATTATCTCTTCATTAATTTATGAACCTATTAATAATTTCCTTGAAAGGTGTTGTATCAAATCCGGCATGACATCCTGAATTTAATTAGTGTTGTTTATAATTTTTTCCAATTATTTCAAAGAATGTAATACTATATTTACTTTCCTTCCTTACTTCGAGGACAGAGCAATTAATTTATGCATCAAATTATGTCGAATTTGACCGTGTAGCTTTCTAGATCCTGTTATATTGTTTTAATGACAAGAAATCTTTTACGAAAATAACAAACTTTTTAAACATTTTTTCCGGATCCGTCTGAATGTAAAAGTTAAATGTATTAAAGTTTATTTTATTTAAGTAAATACCTTATTTAATTATTCCGTACCAGACTTCGCTATTAATGATTATGCTTTAAATATTTTGTAAAAGAATTAGATAACCTATATTTTTCATAGATGGCTCACCCCTATTACATGGGACTTGTGCAGAACATACGGAAAGTAGGTTTATACTAGGTATTGGTACACCGCTTTTTTTTGAGGATGGGAAATTATGAAGTATCTCCTCCCGCTCTGGGTGGAGTGGAAGAAAGTGTCAGTCTTTTACTGACTAACACCCATTCATGTTCCTTCTTTAGTTATTCCTTATGTTCCGGGGTAGCGGTAACCCTTTCGGACAATCCCGCTGAAAGAGTGGATAATACTGGGAGTTTGTTTGAAGGATAAAATCAGAAATAAAATTATCCGTAGTCGGGGACGCCCCTGCCTTACTACTACCCTTCGGGGGCGTGATGTTATGTTGTGTGTTGTGTATTTTCCACTGTTCAGTTGTGCGAAAATTGCATGGCTTTAAAACATGCCTCTATTGACCATTTTGTTTTTAAATGGCTGATTTCTCCTTTAAATCGTAGTGATATAAGTGTATGAAAAATTATCACTGAAACACTTAAGACTAATAAACCGTTTCTTATCAGCCAGTATCTTAGTTTTTGCCACTCAAACATCTGGCCACCGACCCTACCAGCACAAATTCAATATGTTATTTTATAATTACTAGTTGTCATTCAAGGTGCACCGTCTATCATTATAAATTATAACAACTTCTGTGTCGGGCACGCGAGCATTAAATTAGCCAGAGTTCATTGTTAGAAATCAAATACATTGCTCCGGGTGATATCATGAAACAAGGACGCGCCCACGAGCCTTAACATTTTGGCAAAAGATACACATCAATCATAATTATTTGCATACACACTGTTAGTCACGATTTTGGGACCAAGAGAGCAAACGAGAGTAACAAGAGCTTTAACGCCCTTATGTTTGACTTAAAATAGCTAGAGCTTTTTATTACGGATATTTTGAAATAAGACTTATAGCCCAGTCATCAGGGCGGTAGGTAGGACGCCCTCAGACTAGGTGGAGACGCGATCTTCGCAGGGTTACTGGCTGCAGCAGGATGCGAGTTGCCTAAAATCGAATTGACATTCTACAGGGAAAATTGAATTCATGGGCATTATTGCATTAAGGGGTCATTTTACTGATCATTATGAACTACTTTTACTATGGGAACAAAGATCCATGCTCCATTTAAAATACTGGTATTTAGCTGCATCCGGTTAGACTGGGAGCTGACCCCAACGTAGTTGGGAAAGGGCTAGGCAGGCAGATAATGATGATCCCTTAAAATAATGACCATGCATTCAATTTCACCATGTGTAGTCGATATCATACTGACCAATACGAGAGGTCTAACTACGCTGGTCTATTGTTATCTATGCATACTAAGAGAAATAATCAAAGCGATATTTGGGCCATTATGGTCTGTAGCCATTAAATAAATTTTATAAGTCATAGTTCGGACAATAAAGATAATTAACTATCTAGTAAGCAGCATATCTAGTATGCACAGAGGCCAGCACATCAAGTTACCCCAATCTGTCAAATGTCTTAGATAGACCGCCAACTTTATTGCAAAAGAATAAGGTTCACTTTTAATCGGGAAAATTTGACAGTGTGGGATAGCTTGATGGTGCTGGCGTCTGCACCTTGCCTCTACATCTGGTCGGTTTGCATGAATGGGTATAATTTTAATTGATTGTTTTTTTTTAAATAGTCTTTAAGGATCTTATGCCTTCTTTTCGTGTCAATGGTACTCTTCCTCGATGTTAATATTAATTGAGCCCAGAGTGTGGCCACATTCATCGCGGCATCTGTGGCCTTCTTTAAGTTATTCGAGGTGCAGGTGAACGGGCACTTAGGATACTCCAGCATACGTGAGGTTAATTTTTGAGCTGCGTCAAATCTTTTAATTTTGGTTCCACGAAAATTATAATTATTTTATCTAAGAACATAAACCACAGGACTGTATTCAAAATAAAATATACAATATATTAGATTACACGTGATTTTAAGATAAAGCCCTAATTGTTAACAATAAATTACACGAAGGATAATTAGCATAAAGGCTACCTTAATTACTTTAGTTACACGTACAGCTAATTAAAACTTTAAATGTAACTACTTTATATTCAAGACAAAAACTGCACATTTTATGTAAGGACAAGGCAATGAACTAAAAAACCTTACAGCTGCATTAGTACAGAAATAATCATGACATTGCTTCGGAAAGGGGTAGGCAACAGAGCTTACACTCACATTTCTTCGGGTTATGTCAAATCCCAACGTGGGCAAGCCTACCACCATCAACCGGGTACAAAGCTAGGTACCGGGTTGCTATTGCTTCTAAAAATGTATGACAAAAGTGTCGCAGTGGTCAAAATGTTACCCTTTTCCATTCACCGAGTGTACAGAGTATACGCGATAAGGAATTTCATTCAAAAATCCTAAGAGAAAAACTCCATTACATTTTTCCCGACCTGGGATCGAACCCGTGCTCAGTATTCGCACGTGTAACCACTACATCAATCAGACAGTCAATCTCTGCTTACAACAAAATGGCTGTACAATGATCTATAGTGACCTAATAACGCAAACAAACTGACATTAATACGTTGCGATTGACAATCACATATTAACAAAGAACAATTAATTATCATTAATAGACACGACGAAAAAAATTCGAATCTTCGTGTTTGAAGCGGCATTGAGATGACAACGGGTAGGATTATGTTATAACCAATTAACATAGACCTCCCTAACTCTTCTCAGACTGTTAATGGTATGGGAGAAAGGGGGAGTGTCATACTGGTCTAGAGGTCAAGTTATGTTGGTTGTTGAGTCGGCTTGAGTCACGCTCGTGTCGCGACCGGCCACGACCGGCGCCCTAGCATAACATAACACATTCCTGCTGTCAAGCTGAGCTTCAAAATTTAACAGGCAAAAATACCTAGAGCTTGCAAGGACAAACTACTAAATTCTAGGGAAAAAATGCACTTCATTTAGATCCAGGTATTAGTGGCAAAAAACGAAGTTCATTGAAATGGCATGGGTGAGTACTGATTTGCAATTTAATGTTTTTTTTGCACCGCCTGGTATAGTTTAGTGCTAAAAATAATTAGCGTGAGATCGTTTTCGCAGATGATGCAGTAAGGTTTATTTGAGCGCCATGTCTTTGTGAAAGCTATCACCTGAGTGGTCATTATGGAATACAAATACATATTGGTATTGACTTGGAAATATTGTCCACGGTCTGTTACTTATGCATCTACAGTATGAGGCCGCAAATTTGGCATGGGATGAACCCTGAAATCGCGAAAAAAATATGAGCTGTTCCATACATTTATGCACACGTAACTCAATAAAATGTATGGAACAGCTCATATTTTTTTCGATTTCAGCGTTCATCTCATAGTCATGGGTTAACATCCTCGGGCATGTTTGCGGAAGCGCGCACCGACTGTTTCCACGCCACCATGCGCAAGTGGTGCGCGTCCTTGGTGCGCAGGGTGCGGGCTAGCTCCAACACTGTCCTGGCGATGGTTGCGCAGCGACTGGATTGCCCTTACGTTGGGCATTGTTGTAGTAGGCATATTGGTGGTGCTTGATTGACGCCTGTAAAATTAGTATATATGTATATTTTCTAATAAGGCTTAATTTAATTGAATTGATTCTTTGTATTAATTTTAAAATTTTATAAACATTAATTATCATTTATTTTGACATTTTATTAATTTATTTTAAATCTATTTTGCTTGCTATAATTATTATTATTTTTTTTTTTTGTATAAGTGCAATTCTGGTGTCTTTTGTATTACTATCTGTTGTTGTTTTATATGGGTCTCGGGCCTGAAATAAATGAAATTTATTTATTTATAGTAAAGTTGTTCTTAACGATGTGTAGGTACAACTCCCACGAAATTCTTAGAGTTAATTTACACCTTATATACAGTGTGTTAGGTTAAACGAGGGACATACTTTCAGATTGTATAGTACTCATGGAAATCAACAACTTTGCCCATGGGACCAACTCTGAAATATGAAAAAAAAAATCAGCTGTTCCATACATTTTGACGAGTTATGCGAACATAATGAACGTAATGTTTTTTTTTTATGATTACAGGTATAGTCCATAGTCAAAGTTGTTCATTTTCATGAGTATAGGCCCTGAAAGTATGTCCCTCGTTTAACCTAACACACTGTATATACCTACGTACTGAAAAGACATCATTTCAATTCATTCCACTACTGGAAAGCTTCGATGCCATAACAAAAAAAAACAATTTACACAATAGACTCTCGATCTCAATTTCGCGCATAACAACAGTTGCCTATTATAATCACGAAACTAGTTTTGAAACCACTCGCAATATTTTATGAATTTTTAATATCGAAAAGATTTATTGTTCATTGGTCGATAAATTATAATTTCTTCAAGTTAATGTTCACTCAATCGGCTCCCATTAGGTAGCGACTACTTTATTTTTAAATAAAAAAAAACCGGATCTGAGAGCTGGCCTTACTTCAATGGTTCCGTATAAGATTAAGATTTATTGTTTTTTTTTGTGCCATAAAAATCTGTGTATTTGGAAGGTGAAACATATGCAATAAATTAATTTACCAATTGAAAGGACACTTAGGAACTACAGAAAATACTTCTGTGGAGTTCCAAAATAAGCAACGTTTAACGTGAATACTAATTATAAGTACTTTAATATTATAATTTAATCAATAATTGTTAAACTATACCAAATTATGGATGAATTGTATGAAAGATGATAGGGCTAGAGTTCACCAAGATGACGACTAATAAAGAAGTATAGAAGAAAAATATATGTTGCACCGACCACAAATAAATTGGCATAAGCACAAGAGAATGATGAAATGGTGTCACTTAGTTCAAAAACAGATAAGTAATTTATAAAATAAATGCCTTATCTGTTTCAAAATTTATCAATGGAACTCCAAAAGCTTTCTGATAATCGCCCATTAAAACTGGAACAAGTGAAAACTGTCAAAAATCGAAATGTCAACTCGCGACCTTGCTCCAGACACGTCTGTGTTAATTATTTATAGCATTTAAAGTACTTGCTGTTTCTACTTTCGTTTTTAAACACATTCTTTTAGCACTTGTTAACATCCTTGCACAGGTAAAACCCAAGAGGAAGGTAATTCCTACGCTACAAGCCTAAAATTTCCTAAAGAAACCCTAAGAAATTTTCCATTTATTTGTGAATTTTACCTTGTAACAATGGGGAGAAAACTTATTTCAAGATCGAAGATTAATAATTGTTTGGTCTGACTAATCGCTTCAATGGCCTTAAAGTTATCCTGGTTGCAGATCTAGCCTTATAATAACTCAAATAAATTAAAAGCAACAAAAAAAATCTAATTTACTAAAAAAAGCGCTCAACATTAATTATACGCTTTATTACTTTAACGGACATTATCATACTAATAATAACAAACAATAATTATTGTATGATCGAAGGAGAGGCGAGACTTCGAAATCGACTTCGAATAGTTCGAGATCGGACGATAGCGGGTATGACCTCGTCGCTACTTTGACGTTTGACGCTCGGATGTCAACCGATCCTATACAATAATAATTAAAAGAGTTACTTTGTCCAGCCAAGGTCGCCATTATTTGAGCAGTTGAGCTATTCGGGGCAAGGTTGCGACGGACTTTTCACTCTGATGCAAGATATGCACGCACGTCGGAGGATATTATGTGATATGTTATTATATTTTCGTTATGGACAGTGTAATGGATGCTTTATTGCTGATGGTTGATTGCTGTGACATTGAACGTGGGTCTAACCCTTAATATTTTTTTTTGTTATATGTGCGGTAAAGGTTAGAGGTTGTGTGTTAATACGGCGGACATGAACAATGTAATTATTTGCGGAATTGATTTTTCGAATGCAATCGTTTTATTTACATCTAATAAAATGCCATTCGATGTTATCGGAAACCAGTTTTCGATAACTAACATCAAATCATCATCGATTTACATGTGGTCACTAAAAGGACAACTGTTAGGTACATGTGAGCGTTTGGCAGAGTGACGGCAATGAAGAAGGAGAAGATGAATTCTGTGAAAGCATTGAATTTGTGCGAAATTGTCCGAAAGGGCTACCGCTGCCTCGGAACACATAGGGCTAAGGAAGAAGAAGAAAATTCCCGTCCTTAAAAAAAGTGAATTGAGAAACAATAAAATTACAAAGATCTTGACACTATTACACGTGTTCCTCATGGCTGAAAAGTTTATTAAGAACTGTCATCATCTAAGATTTAACAACAACAACATTCTTGGAATCGAAGATAAACTGATCGCTTATCCTTCCCTAAGAAGCACAAATCGATCAGGTATTTTATAGAATCCTATACAGAAACCCATAGTGTCCGCGACACAGCATGACGTCATTTCAACATTTTTCCTACTAATTACATGTCTCATATTATTCCCATCGATGGAGAATACCAAACTTCGAAAGGCATGTTGCTGTCATTAGCGTGTCATCAGTTATTTCTCATAAATGCAGTTTCGCTATAAGCAGTATGGGACTTGTCCCACCGCAGGCGTTTAACGAGTGAGCGGGATTGTCCGAATGGGTTACCACTACCCCTGAACATAAAGGGCTAAGGAATGAACATGAAAGGGTTTTAGTCAGTATGAGTCTGACACTCCCTTCCGCTCCACCCAGAGCGGAAGGGGACATTCGATGATTTCCTACCCTCAAAAAAAAGGCATTTAACGAAAAGTGAAGCGAGTAAAGCTAGTAACTAAATCAAGTTGACGAGCAACGATTACTTGCTCGTATTTGTTTTTTACTAAGCGTGAGCATCTCAGCGAGTTTTCTGCCCGCAAGTGTCGCTAATAAAGTACCCTCTTTGATAGCTCTTGTCACTGCGATAAACGAGAACTCGCCAGCGGTGATAACTGTTAAGAGATCTATATACTAGCTTTTGCTGGCGTTAATTTAGGATTTGACAATCAATTTGGGTTGTACTATACTTGTTGTTTAGTCATTGCAATCATTGGCTCGGAAACAAACGTACACGTGGCGACATCTATTATCATAAGAACGTTATTGTTATTTTCCTCGAGAACAGTACTTGTTTTTGGGATGAAAGGTACCCTATGTCCGTTACTGTACACCTGACAACGTATATGCAAAATTTCAGGATAGTCGGTTCAGTGGTTTAGGCGTGAAATGGTAACAAACAAACTTACTTTCACGTTTATAATAGTAAGGAAGTTAGAATTTCTCATTTTTATTTACACAGTATTTTTTTTTTAGTCTGGGCAATTATGAAATGACTTCTCCCGCTCTGGGTGGAGCGGAAGAGAGTGAAACTACTGACTAAAACCCATCCTTAGCACTTTATGTTTCGGGGTAGCGGTAACCCTTTCGGACAATCCCGCTTATATTTACACTGCTACTACAACCTTTTGTACGCTTCTTGAGCGGGAAGATCGTTGATGCCTTGTCGCTCGCTCGTCGGCGGTGTGACACGCGCCTAAGGATTCACTTGCATGCAGGAAATAATCAAAAAGCAATGATGATTACCGCCTGTGTTGTTCATTTATACTATAAAGCTTCATTACTGGACGTTATTGTGTTAATGTTGAATAATTCGCATTTTTAAACATGTTCGTTGCTTGTTATTGTGTAGTTCTAAGAATTGTTAATTGTATTAAGTCTTCATAAATGTGTAGGAGATTTTAATCTATTACTTAGGTATCGAATGCAGTCGGTTACGGAAAATGATTATGACCCCATCTCGTCCTGTGGGTGTCGTAAGACGCGCCTACGGGAGCTTAGGACTTAGTACCTAGATACCATGAAGTATTTTAGGTCACCCGTAAGATGGCGGGTAAATTATCCACAATTGAATTTCAAAGGAATGTTGGTGCCACGAGGTGCTCGTGGCTTAGTAATAACAGCCGCACGGATCGATCCATCAGGTTAAGCTACGCTTGCCGGGGTTGGCCGTGGATGGGTGACCATCTTTACATCACGTGACTCCTCCGTGCCTCGGAAAGCACATTAAGCCTTTGGTCCCGGCTGTCATTTGTGCATCTTTGACAGTCGTTACGGATCGTCAGAAGCCCGGAAATCTGACAGCCAGTCTTACCAAGGGGACGTATTGCACAATTTATGGGTTGTGGAGGTCAGATAGGCAGTCGCTCCATGTAAAATACTGGTATTCAGCTGCATCCGATAAGACTGGAAGACTGGAGCCGACCCCAACATAGTTGGGAAAAGGCTAGGCAGATGATGGTTGGTGTCTCGTGGGCGGCTGTCTATGCCACAACCATAAACAACAAGATAATTAAAGGAGCAACGACTTACAGGTCAAACTGCAAATTGCTACCGAAAGAAGGCTTAGTCTCATAGTACAGACTCATTATTATTGAGAGAAAGATCAATAAAAAAAATAGCAACCTCCCCCTAAAATAAAATGACATAATATGCTGGAGAAGTACGATTGTGTACATAAAGAATGAACGTTGTTAGATGAGGTTTGCAAGCGTTACTCAGACTGGCTGGTAAGAAAGATGACATAATTTTTTTTTTATATTTGCTAGGATCATCAGTCTGTCTTTCACGTGCTCCATAAAACGTGTGTCATTGAAAAAGTAAACAATCATATTATGGCTAATAAAATTTATTGTTGTGTATTTTGATTTCCTTCCGATTTGCCAATATATTATTAGTATAACGAACTACGTTGCTTTCAGTTATCCACTGGTAGCAAAAATAACGCAATGAATCCATTTTGTCAGTTTCTGACAGTTAACTGACAACATGAATTCATTTATCTAATTATTCAACAACGCAATGCTATTTATTGTCCTATTGTATAATAAGCAAATACGCCGCTGGTGGAAGTTAATCTGTAGATTTAAGCTTAGTTTAATACGGAAATAATAAAATAAATAATTAAAGCTAAAATTGCACTCTATTCCAAGAAAATAGCACAATTGGTTTGGAAATTATAATAGTCTAATAAATAATCGTAAAAGTTAACACCGCTTTAAATCGTAATTTATAAAGTTGGTAATTATAATTAATTACAACTCGTTATTGTTGTTATTTACACGCTTTTGGTTAAGTTTTTAACCACCGTTTACGGTTAATCGACGCAGTTCTGTTAATCCAATGAATTTTAATTAATTGTAAGCTGATGCAAGATGAAAAATGGTAAAAATTAATTGTTTTAAATTATCTACCTTTGTAAAACGCTAATAGTCAATGCATAATCGGCTTATTAAATCTAAAACTGACGTGAGCAAAAATTAAAGCAGCAAATCAAAGCAGGTTTGATGTGAATTAAAATCAGAAAAAAACTGGTATACACAAATTTTTTTAATAGGATTTCAATTGTGAAGATTGGTCTTGGGTAGACCCAATTGATTACAGACAATATCTGCTACTAATAATCTCCCTCCGCATGAATTTGTAAGCCTCACGAAATATATTATTATTATGTTAGACAGGCAATATACTACCTCTTGCAAACAATAGGTAAGGACGATCAGCGACCAAAGTCAATTTGGTAATGGACCTTTGTCACTGACTGTAGGGGGAAGTGGGGCAGATTCATACACGGGGCACCGTCATACACTAGCGACATCTTTTATTAGGCGCGCGTTAACTGAACGATTTAAGCATGTACACGTGACTTACCTACGTGTGCGTTGGCTCACGAATTTTGACAGCAGTCAGTGTGAAACTCGCGACGAGGTGACGCGGAACGTGATTCGGCAACGCATAAGTAATTTTATAACCTCACTTTAAACATCTTTATTTTGATGAAAAATTTTATCTAGATTATTCAATACTATTTTATTTCAAAGATAATGGGATGTATTTTGTGAATTGATACGTAAATAATAATATATATGTTTGGTGTTTTATAAGAATATTTGTTTTTCAAAATCATTGAATGGGGCAGGTTCATACAGTAATAAGAGGGGCACATTCATACTGTGTGTGTACTAATAGATACATAACAAAGATATGTTACCTAATTCTAGGACATAGATATACTTATTTGACTGATCAGAAAGACTGTTAGGTTAACTAAGTTTCTTTCAGTGCCATAAAAGGAAAAACTACCTACATTTTAAGTTATTTTCTGTTTACTTAGTTATCTTTTTTTACTTTTTTCTTTATTACTTGATTATTTTCTAGGTATTAGTTACTCACAGAGTCTAATTGCTTTTGGTTTCGAATACGTTGTGTTTTGATACTTTTATTTTGATAAATAATTAAACATTTATTCCTTAATTTGTGTATTTTTTCACATGTATGAATCTGCCCCATAGCCTGTATGAAAGTACCCCGCATGCGGGGCACATTCATACATTCCAGATTTTTTTTTAAAACTTTTATAAAAAGTCACAGATGTATATTTAAACAAATTATATGTTTTTGATAGAAAGTCAGATAGTTATAGTACTAGTTCTTATTCAATCTATTCAGATATTGATACCAGAGAATAATATATGAGACAAAATAGAAAAACTGTATGAAGCTGCCCCACCTTCCCCTACATATTCTTAAAGTTAAGTGAAGTCATCATGAAACGGAAAAGCCGATTCTGATTGTAATAATAAGTAACATCAGATAAATATTGTAAAACTATTATTTTTCAAAACGTTTCGTTTCCTTCAACAACCTTCAACAGGATTCATTTTCAGCACCTTTTGTCAATCCAAAACAGTTTCTTGTTTTCAATCATCGTAACTGGTGATAGATCGTAAGTTTGTCCCAACGAGCACTCTGTGCTTATAATTATAAAATCAATTTGATTTCGCGTAGATACCTACAGACGCCAGCACATCAAACTACTCTAAACTGTCAAATATTCCCAATTGAACATGCACCTTATCCTTTTGCGATAAAGTTGAAAATCTATCACAGATATTAGACAGATTGATGTAGCTTGATGTGCTCTGTACATTACACTCTATGAGATCACGTTAGGTTATTAAAACCATAACTTAACAACTCATTTTCCTCAGTTCAGTATTTGTAACCAGACACGTAAATAAATACTAGCTGACAATCATCTTGCTTAAAGTTCCTTTAATGTGACGACTTCATACATAATGCAAATAAACTTGAATCCATGATATCTACAATTTCCATATTAATTTGCTATTGAACGTGTTTCGCATCGCATAATTCCGTATGATACCCTAGCATCAGTTAGAGCTTCCGCAAACCGATACGTAATAATAAAGATGGCGCATATGGTATGTGTCACAGAGTGGCGAGTAAATGGAGTGATAACGGAAACATAATACAAATTGCCTCAACTCCTACCATGAATACACACAGCCTCAAATTTGAAGTCTACCAACCCAATCGCGGTTGATCTTGTGAATTTTAATAGAATAGGTAACCAAAACAATTAAGAAAACAAATTATATTATAACAAAAAAAATTTAGTGAGTAAGTTCTTTGTTCGTTCACACTCTCCCCGAGTGTGTTATGTGTATGGGAGTATGAGTGGGTGTATGTGGGGTGTGGTTAATTAATGGTAAGTAGAAAAGGTTTTTTTTCCTCAAAGAAATTTTCAGATTCAGCAAGTATTATTACGTCTTCGTTCCCAATGCAAATAGTCACACTGTCTAGTATTAAGCAATTAATCTGACTAGCCTTCTCCCAACTATTCTTATTATATAGTCGGCTTCCAGGCTAGTTGGACACAGGTTAATATCATTATTTTACATGAAGCGACTCCCTATCTGACCTCCACAACTCAGTAACTGAGTGATACAAGAGTGTTACCGGTAGGGATAAGACTGGTTGCTTGACTTTCGAGCTCCTGAAGACCCGTAACGACTATCAGGTCACCGAAATCTGAGGGCATCCTATCCTACGTTAGCCGATTCAAGGTCACTAAACAATAGCTTACCTTCCGATCAGGACGCCCGTGCCGTACGGTGCGTACATGTTCCACACGCGCCTGAAAGAGATGTCAGCATTTGAAGGAGCCGAAGCCTGCCGGGTAAGCGGGATTGTCCGAAAGGGTTACCGCTACCCCGGAACATAAAGGGCTAACGAAGGAGCATAGATATGTTTTAGTCAGTAAGCGTCTAACACTCCCTTCCGCTCCACCCAGAACGGGAAGAGTAATTTGATGATTTCCCACCCTCAAAAAAAAGGTCAATAGACAATAAAGTACTTCTAATTGTAGGTGCAAGGCTACAATGAGTTAAAGCTGTAAGAGATGCTGATAAATCTATAGGTGTACTAAAGTAACTCTGCCTGTTAATATGTTACCTTATTACGCTGAATCTCTACAACTACTTTCAGGACGTCATTGTTTGAACTCAACGATTCCTGAAAAACCGTATCCAGCAGTAGAAGCGCCTGATGGGTTCTCGTTGTAGACCATGATCTGGGTTGGGACTTAGTATAGTACCTGCCTGCCATACCTTTTAACCTGGTAGTACAGACGCCAGCACATTAAGCTACCCAAACTGTCAAATATTCCCAATCTAATATGAACCTTACGTTTCGTATTAAAGTTGAAAATCTATCAAAGAAATTTTACAGATTAAGGTAGCTTAATGTGCTGGCCTCTGTACGTTACCGCCACTATCGTGTTGGATCGGTCTATCAAGCTGGGGGAGCAAGATACACTGATGACCTTATGAAGGTGGCTGTGGCAGACTGGATATGGAAGGAGGGGAACAGGGTGATGTTGCGCAGCCTGGAAAAGGCCTTTGTCCAACAATAGACTGCGATAGGCTGAGTGGATTGATTGTACGTTACCGTGCGATAATTTCCAACCTTCACGCTGCCGAAGCCTTGGACAAAAGCTAGTAAAGTTATAACTCCAGCAAATCAAGGTCTTCAGAAATAACGAATCAGGTGATTATTGACCGTGCTTATAGATCATAATTGTTATAAATAAGTAAGTTACAACTGATTATTGGCCTAAGATTGCAGTTGAGTCAATTCTATTTGTTTTATAACTAAAGCGGTTATTATTTGATCATTAAATTCATGTCTCGTAGATTTTGATCACCATCACACACACTCGATGTTACACGGGAATTAACGTTATCACATTGCAGATTTACCAGCGTGTTTTTTGCTGCGTGGCGATTTGTGAACGTGCTCTTCGCGGATGAGAAGCAAGCTACCTGCGACTATTGGAGGTGTTCACCGCATTTTCCCAATATTGTGCTCTCTCCTGTCCCACTCACTCTTGTAACTCCTTTCAATAGCTCTCTCACGCCAAAACGGCGAACACGTTGCGCACACGTGGCGTGCTCGCTACAAGTAACGTGCGATGCTTGGTCCCTGCGTTCGAGCCCGTTGTAAAATCGCGACGCTGAAAACTTGCTCTCAAATCGCAGGTGTGATAGGACTTAAACTTACCTGAGAAAAAGTGTGTGGTCGACAATATAGGTGTACTAAAAGGACACTTCTTAAGGAGTCCCTTTTAGTATACTTGCATTTTCGGCCTAAGGGTTAAGCAGATTCGGCCGAGGCTACAGGCGACGCTACAACCAAAAATACAGGCGTGGTGTTATGTAACTCTTATCAGAACATCAGCTAAGCTACTGAAGATATAGGACTTAAAGATAACTAGCGAAATGTGAGTAACCTATACCTTCCCACCGAGTAATGCAAGCAAAAATACTTATTATAATAAATCTAGGCAGTGGTGCCTAGATTTATTATCTTCAAAATCCTTCTTTTTTTTGTGAAAAGAGACTGATTTTCCCACTTTTCCGTCCAATTAATATAACTATGGTAGACTTTTCAAAAGTATGTTTCGTATTGCCTTTTCAAAAGTATGTTTCGTGTTACTCGGTTGTGAAGGTCAGATAGGTAGTCGCTCCATCGCAGCCGACCCCAACATAGTTGGGAAAAGGCTAGGCAGATAAGACTTTTCAAAAGCAAGTATGTTACGCATTTAGGTTGTTGTCATCTAGACCATTTTACGGCTAATGATAATAAAACGACAAAACAACCTTCTGTATTTTTAATGTATGAAAACCAGAGCTTTAATAAACGCTATAAATGCTACTTGCATATGCAGGTATTAATTCGTGCAAAGTAGATGGACTTTTAAAGTTCAATACAGCACAGTTTGTTATTGATGTGACAGCTTGATGGCTTCGATGATAATAACTCATGCGCAGGTGCATACATCAAATATTTACGACAAACATTAATTTGCACTATGTGTGTGCAATGTGCATATTGATTTTATTTACCACATATTATAAAGTGGTCGGCCTCGTTGGTCTAGTGGGCGCAAGCGTTACTGCTGAGCTTGAGGTCTTGGGTTCGATTCTCAGGTCGGGCAATGTGATATTAGGTTTTTGGATCAGGAATGGATTTGCGCCCAGTTGATGGAAAGGCTTTTCCCCTTATTACATGGGATCTAAACGTTATGCATTAAGTCTGTCGAACCCTTCAGCGAAACAAGGCGTGATGTCATTATTATGTTACTAAGAAGTATTTTCACCTACTTTGCCCTTTGTCTTTGGAAAATAAGTGTAATAATTTTAGATCCATATTTTTTTAAAGTATAAAAGTTTAACGTTGATTAGATAGTTTTAGTGTACAATCACGGACACTGGTGGTGGACCACGTTTGAACCTTTTTTCTTAGCATATAAGGGTGAAAACTGGTCAACCCCAAATTTCAAATCGCGGTTCTACCTATGCCAAATTTCAACAACTGCAAAGAAGTTGAATTGATTGATATTTTAATGCTGATTTGAGTAATAAAATAAAATAGAATTGTGATTTAATTTGGGCACTGCCTTGAGCGACATTAATCAAAATTATCATAATTCAAGCGATTAATTCGTATTATAAGTCTTAAATTACCTATCATAAATCGTTATCAACATATATGGGTAATTAAAAACTATATTTGATATACAATCCTCATTATCTACAGAATGTCTTATATTAAGGAATATTTTAAATTGCAAAAATATTGTAAATACTTAGCTAGCTAATTGACATGTGTGACTTATAACTCGATGCGAGTATTTTGAAATAAGGTTTCATTTAGAATTCCGATATTAATCGGAATCTAGTGATACGTATCGTTGCTAAATAAAATGCTAAATTAGATACAAAATAGCGTTTTAGGTAATACAGGTACAACACTGCCTACCTACTGAAGGAAGACGAGGTTACGATCTTGTTAAATCTTGTTTGATACAGGATGTCTTGTAATCGATGAATTGAATTATTTATTTATAGGATCGCCCTTTATTTCTCACGGGAGTTAGACATAGCTGGGTCGTCGGGATTGTCCGAAAGAGTTACGGAATAAAGGGCTAGGGAAGGAACATGGATAGGTTTTAGTCAGTAAGAATCTGACACTCCTTTCCGCTCCACCCAGAGCGGGAGGAGTCATTTTATGATTTCCCACCCTCACAAAAAGGCATAGCTGGCGAAATTTACCTACTGAACTAATCATATCACGCGTGTAATCCTCGAAGGTTAGGTCGAGGTATAGCACCACCTTTTGCGAGCAACCTACCTACCTACTGAACTATATTTTTAGTAATATACTTATGTCACCTACCTCATCAAAGAATATAAGTTTAATTTATGGTTTGTTTTTCCAGTTCAATATGTCTGTACCTATACTTTTTCAAATATTTTTAATAAAACAACATTTAAAAATGTAAAAAAAATAATAGTAGCCCACCGGTATCGGGACCATGGTCCAAGCTACCGGTGGTCAGGGCTCCTGAGAGAGGACCCTCCATGTAATTTATGTTATTATTAATGTATCTAAAATTAACATCTTTGTTTTTGGAATTCATTTATTGCCAAACTCCCGCAAAATTCTGGTTTTCTTTGTTAATTTTATAGTTTCAGTTCTCAACACTCTCTACCTAGTTTTAGCCAATTTCAATATTAATTATTCAATTTAAGCAAAAGTTTTTACACAATTTCAATAAATCGGGGACAGACTAGTTTTACGTAGGATGGGTGGATACAACGCTTCTTAAGTACGCTCCTAAGTGTAAAACAGCACCAATAGAATGCAGTCACTTGTTCGTGGCAACAGTTAGAATTACAGGGGCAATTCTATTGGCTCATTACAGTGGCGAGCCGTAAAATACACCCAGCTTTAAGAATGCCGGAACTAACTCGACATATCACCTTTACTGATGGCATTGCATTATTTTGTACATGTAACCACATCGCGTTATTAACAGAGGTAATATTGTTTAAGATAACCAATCTACAGCGTAATAAATAGACTAATGAGTGTCAATATCAAGTGGACCAATCGTGGCGTGCGCGCGCGCCGGATTGTATAGAGTTGTTGATACTGCGTGTGTTTATTTAAATTAGTCTGTAAAATATAATATTTATTGTTGTGGGAAAAATATATGTAGATGCATGAATGTATGTCTTTTTTAAATACTTTTTTTTATTTCTGTGATATTAATATAAATTATATCCTCAATCATAAACCTTCGTATACTTTTTAAACGAGACATATTTACAATAAAAAATAAATCTAAATGAGTAATACCTACTTCTTTTAGGGGATTTTCATTTTATCTGCACGCCTATTCTAATAAGCATTTTAAAGTCATGAATCATAAATAAGACCCATCTGAGAAAAAGGAAATTCCCAATTCAGAGACGTACCAAGTGTATCAACCCCTCCAAAGAATACAGAGTAATGGTCAAAAATCGTGCGCCTGCGACGTCCGAAGGTCGTAACGACGCTGAGGCCGATCGGTCACCGCGAACAATGGCCATCTGTTGTAATTACTATTACTTATGACTTGTGCAACCGATAGTACCTTCGATACGATACACGGGCGATCATTCATGCCTACCACTACTGATTTTGAACGCAAGTGTACTGAGCAAGGGTTTACGGTAAATGACTAGGTATGCCAAAAAGTACTCAAAATTCAAAGAAACCATAATGGTACATATGTGTTCTTAAAAATTATATTAAAGAAGGCATACAATCACTATACAAGAGTATTCTAAAAAGGTTGATTAATAAAATGTTCATTAGGTAGGCTTTTGGCTTTATATTATGTTTGAGATAATTCCAATTGATATGTAAATGGTGTCCTTGTTCTTAGATTTTTGTTGTATAGTAAATAATTTATCGCCGGCAGAAATTAATTGTGGTTGCAATGCAAACGGAAAGCGCGTTAATGAGTTATGCGAGTGGTAGAAATGACTCACGTTAGGTCGGCACTCAGGGTCGCTATTATATTTTGTTATACATTTTTAAGAATATGTACAAAACTATATAAAGCTGAATATAAAAAAAAACAACTGAAACATAAATAAAAGATTTAATGACAAAAAAGACAATGCAACAACATTTAAAAAACTTCACCTTAGTCGTTGAATTAATTTAATTCATTAACAAATTCTTTTTTAAGATAAATAAAAATATTTACTATCAAAGTCTTTGACAACCCTAGCCTAAAAACGCACAGAGAGAAAACACAATTAATTCCGTAGATGACAGAGTAGGTATCGATTTCTTTTGTTTTAGCTTATCTCTGCTCCGGAAATATCATATTTATCAGTATGAAACACAATTTGATGTATGTATTAACTTTCAACAGTGGCGACTTAAAAAAAAACTCCAACCAAATGCTTGTTATATCTTTGACCAATTTTAGATTTAATACACAGAAATGTTCATACAATATGACCGAGTTAATTAGTTCTTTTAATGGAAATATGCAGTTCTTATGCTACCATTCTTCGTCCTTAAAAATGTTATAGGACTAATTTTGCACCGCAGACAAGGAAAACTTTAAGCTTGTAACGGAAACTTTTCAAAGTAATTATTATCAATATATTTCAAAGAAATCAATTAGTGGTTAATTTTCTGCGCTAGTGTAAGCTTTAAAATCTTTAAAAGGGAACTATTATGCGGTTATTTCCTCTTTAGCATGAATATTAATTTAAGTAATTGTTATAAATATAAAAAACAATTAATTTTTTAAGATTTATTTTTACTGGGTAGGTTAAACAATTTAGTTTTGACTAGGTTCAGGTGTCAGTACATTAATATGAACTGGAGGCCAACCACCACTTCAAAGAGAATATTTTCTTCAGTGTGAAAAAGAGAAGCTATACAGGCAACAACTCCATCTCTTTCCCAATCTGAAGCAATATTAATATAATATTGTTATATGAGGTGGTGGTTGGCCCCCTACAGCATAGTTCGCGTGGGTTCCAGATCGGATAATTGAGACATAATTTTATTAGATCTACAATGATTACCTACTTAAAATACTTTACTACTAACTTAATCATAGGAATTTGCGGCCGATTCCTTTTTCTATGACGAACTTTTGCAACATGTTTCATCAGCCACCGCTTCCTTAAAATTCAAAGTAACGATCGAATTATTAAGCACATCAGAAATTCAAGCCACCGTAAACTATAAAGAACGCCTAACTACTAAACTCCTGGAGTTTCACTTTCAAAACGCAAACCAACCGAAATCAATTGAGACGCAACGTTTTCATCGTGACAAAACAAAATAATACAGTTTCCCCGTAATAAATAATCTAACAAAATCGACGCGTAAAATAAAATCATCAAATTGCGTGTTTGTGTAACAAAAAAAGAGACTGACCGAGATCTACATAGAGCGATAACGAAACGCTTCGATCGAATATCGGTTTCATTGTCCACCGGCACACGGAAGGCGATTGGTCGTAAGTAATTACTGTTTTGCACGTAACAATTGTGTAATACTTATCGATATAAAAAATATATCGATTTATGTGATCGAATCTATTTGCGAGATGAATGACGTGATGGTGTGGTTTCTCGGTATTTTGATTAAACAATTGTGTAATTCTCGTACGTTTTATACAAAAGGACATGGATATGAATGTTGGCCATGAAAGCGAGACGTTTTATGATTCTTGATGCAGGTTGCATAAGTAAGATTGCAGTGTAAAATTGTAAATAAATCATTTTCTTTATAAGTGTAGTAATTGCACGTGTCAACACTTGGTAGTCTCGGTAACTGTTGATTTTAAGGTCTCTTTCACAATAGGGCGTTAGTACCGCGTTTCCAAATTCTTATCCTTAAAAATAATAACAATAATTTCGTTCAATGCGTCTAACAGGCCTCTGCTGTGAAGGCATGTGCTTTTGCCGCGGTACTGTCGCGCTGCTAACGCCCTAATGTAAAAGCGGCCTAACTAAGTATGCTGTTTTGCAACCGTGCATCTCGTTTTTTGTTAATATTACTAATTTCGAAGAAATATTTTCATTGTCTCGTGATCACGGGTTCCATGTGAGTCATATTATGAAAATTTCGATTTGTGTTTGTTATTCGTAAAAAGCTAATGCATAGGGCAAGTAACATAACGCAACTTAGGTTAATATAGTTCAAATACTTATCAATAAGTATTGCCGAGAAGTTTTTAAAAAAAATAACCAACTTCTTTACAGAAGTCAAGTAGGCAGGTAGTCATTTAAAGCTCCACGGATTTTATGTAACTGAAATGCATTTAAAATTAAACACACAGTACGCTCGAATTGTTTTTTTGAGTTCAATCGATTTTCCATTAATTAACCCATTAGATGTTTGCCTATTAGGAGCCGTTTTCTGATAAGAGCTCAACAATTAATATGGTTATATTTATTGTGGCTTCGAGAGAATTTTTCTTATGAACCTATGGGGTTTTGGCATTTGAAGGGTTAACACGTTGAACGCCAACGCGGTCACCGTGTATCCGACAAACAATAGTTTTTCTATTGTGTCTGCTGCGTGGCAGTCAATGACTTATATAACATATATATTTTCAAGCACTACTGCTGAACATGAGGTCCTGGTTTTGATTTCCGGGTCTAGCAGATTTGGGTTTTCCTATCGGGAATTTCTCAGTAGCAGCCCGGTGTTCCGGCCACAGAACAGTTAAAGAGGTTAGAAGGGCCTTGTGGGCGGGACAGGCGCGCCACACATTTGCGCGGGCGCTCCAAACCCAACCGAAATTAGAATCACCGGTCAACAGTCACGCTCTTATTGTGAAAGCGTTCAATTCTCCGCGGAAAAAAAGAATTATGCCGTCTTGCCCAATTATAACGTGTCGGAAAAGAAGTCAGGAGTGTAATGTGGCCCGAGGAGGGATTTCTTTTCACCGGTAACTCCAAAAACCTTAAAATACGAGTGATATTTGTAATTATTACAAAAGTATTATGTAGTTTGTAGACAAAAACGATAAAATCGCATTCAGATGCAAAATTATACATTGCTTGCATTACATTGGTACGATCTTGCACGACGTGAGCGGTCGCGCAATGTATTGCGTTCCCTGCGAACGTCGCGTGCGTCGATTCAAAGCTTCAATTCTGGGAAATCTATGCGCGTCGATAGTGTTGTACCAAATTGTAAACTATGTCGATATTAAGATGTGTATACGAATGATTATTGTCAGTAATATAACAATGAAAATAACTTTGTTTATATTAACACCAATTATTGTATAATGTGGATTATTAATTTAGTTTCTTAGTTGGTTTTTCGTCTAAAATCTAATTTACGATGCAAACACTTTTTTTTTAATTGTCCATAAGATCCTGTTACAAGAAAACTGTGGTTTGAAGCAACTGGTAGAATTGAATGGATAGGTACTACTAAATGTAGCACAATTTATGATCGCATTATTTTGCAGAAAATGATTATGTAACGCGGGTGAAACCGGCGGGCACAGATATTATTCATAAATTAACATGACAATAAATTAATTAGATTATATTATGTTAATTCGACTTAGCATTCGATATGGACGTGAAATTTGAAAATTTCTTTATAGTTTTTTTGCATATTGTAGCATTGTTTTACGTTTTATGTTATTAAAGTGCTATTTTTCTTTCTTTCTATTATTATGCCGTAAAACAGAGCTGCAACTAGCATAAAACTAAAGAAAATTTAAATTTCCCGGCAGTATCGGATGTTCCCCCTTAATTTGTCTTTGATTTAAGTTTATTTATATGTAATTAGGAAGTTATTCGTACCGTATCCGCAACTTGAAAAAATGAAAAACTTTAATTAACCTAACTACAGTAATTTTATCGATATGATTAATCGACCTTTTGGTGGCCGTAACATATATGAGAAATAAATTGCTTTTACACGTGTGTGAGTGTACGTCCAGAGCAGTATTTGCGTTAGTGTGACAACCAATAGTAAACACGCGATGTAAGTGCGTGTGGTTTATTTGTGTGCGTAATGCGCGTACGTATTATCTCTTGCTTGTAGTCGAGAGACAAGAGTGGGAGACATGCGGCGACACGCGTTCTAATACAAATCAGGAACTACTTCCATTCTAACCTCTTTATCTGTTCTGTGGTTCCGGCCCGGTGCCGGATTTGTGTTCGGTCGTTGGCAATAGCTTCGCCTCTTAGCACGCGGGACTTAAACATTACTAACGAAAGATGGGTACTATAGGTGCACCGCTGCCTAACACTTCGGAAAATACTATACATATACATACATGACGACACGGTTGGCGCAGTGGTTGAGCGATTGACTGCTGCGCACTATGTCGCGGTTTCGATTCCCGCACGGAACAAATATTTGTACGACCTGCAAGTATTTGTTACGAGTCTGGGTGTTTTTCTATCTATAATATGTATGTATTTACAAAAAAAAAATGTATATAAGTAGTTTATCAGCCATCTCGTTACCATAACACAAGCATTAGGTTGCTTAGCTTGGGACGATATGGCGTTGTGTGAAATATCCAAGGATATTATTATTATTATACGTATAATCTATATCAAACTGTGTTCATCAAAGTATCCCATTGAGAAGGTTTTATTCTAAAACTATACCAATCTAACCTTTATTTTACTAACCTTCTTACAGTACCTACCTACAGTAAATTCGCAATGTAAAACCTCCCTCACAACTGAATTCAGTTTTTCATTAAGCCATTGACAGTTCATAATAACGTGTCTATTAGTAAATGTTCAAACGCTTGCAACCGCGAACTAATGATCATGATTAATGACTAAAAGGATATGTACAAAGTATCATTACCTAATGTTATGTCAATATTGTTCTTGTCGTGGTCATTTAGTTGCACTACGTCATCAATTAGCATTCATTTAGTGCGGATTTCACCAATGGAACTGAACGCGATCGGCACTTCTGAACCGAGTTTAAGAACTGTCATTGTCAGTAAGCCATAACAACTTTGATACTGACAGCACTTAAAGGCGGTTTAGATGTTCTGATCGCGTTCAGTTTCAATGGTGAACTTCTAAACCAAGTACAAGAACTGTCAGTGTCAGTAAGCCATAACAACATTGACACTCAGTTGAACTCAGTTTAAAAGTGCCGATAGCGTTCAGTTCATTGGTGACATTCGTCCTTACTGTGTAGAAAGTATAATGTAATTATTGTTGTTGGTAATTATTGTATCTGTGTGGATATATTTGGCTGTGTGTAGTTAGTTTATATTAAATGTACTCTTATTGGATAATTTACATTTACTTAATATATTTCTATTATATTTACATGAATCCCTTTATATATAAAATCCTCTTCTTCTTCTCACACTTCTTTCGCAGGTCTACTGGAAGAAAAAAAAGTTTGGGAAAGGTCGGTGGCGCCTGTAGGTACATAATTATTAAAATAAATAAAAACTTTGCTTCGTGGTTCTACCCAACTAAAAATTCGAGCAGTTTCATCCAGAAAAACTTGAAATGAGGAAGCAGTTGGTGTATTTCTAAAATTTCAGTAGGTAGCAAATGATTTACATTTTAAGAAAAATTATTGTAGGTGTTACATGTTGTTTGCGAAATTCCTTTCAGCCTACATTAAAACTGGTCCATTATAATCCTATATGGATTGATCTAAAACCTACACATCATAATAAGCGATATTATTATTGATATTTGCAGTAGGTGTGATGGTGACACGGAGTACGCTACAGGGGCGAACCCACGAACTCTTATAGCAGTACCTATTATTTTAAATTGCTTCACAGTAGGAAAGAGATGGAGCTATACGTCCTATATAGCTTCGTCTTAGTCTCACACTGAAGAAATATTATATCCACTCAACTGTTCAAATATCAGGATTCCAAACAATAGAAAAAATAATTCTCATTAGTCACAGTTGAGCGCATACGAGGTGATGGCTTAGGTCCAGGTGCCTACATAATCGTGGCGAAAAGTATGACGATCAATCAATCTGAAATTAATCTGCCTAGCCTTTTCCCAACTATGTTGGGGTCGGCTTCCAGTCTAACCGGATGCAGCTGATTACTAGTAGGTATTTTACATGGAGCGACTGCCTATCTGACCTCCACAAGCCAGTCAGTAACTACCTAAGTCTTACCCCTTGGTCAGACTGGCTGTCAGACTTTCGGCCTTTTGACTACCCGTAAAGACTGTCAAAGATCCACGAATGATAGCCGGGACCAATGGCTTAACATGCTTTCCGAGGCACGGAGGAGTCTTGATATGTAAAGATCCAAGACCCATCCACGGACTAATCTCGGCAAGCGCAGCTTCACCTGATAGATCGATCCGTGTGGCTGTTATTACTTAGCCACGAGCTCCTCATCATAAGATAAAAAATATATTAATAAACTTGTGGAAAGAACCCTTAAATATAGAGGAAAACAGCACGACCACGCCAACAATAAACAATAACAAAAAAAAATTAAAAGAATCCGATTAATTTGTAATTTTCCAAACACAACACAATAATGTTTACATTGTGCGTTCAACTTAAGAAAAAAAAATGTTGACGCATCGACTACCTCACAAAGACCATCAGACAATTTAATAGGACTGTCAAAGGCGCCTTAATTACTTCCTAATATTGACAAAGCCACTTTTTGTAGCTCCCGGACCATTATGTCAAGCGTGGTTTAAAAAAACGCAAGCATCGGTTCATTCCTAATACATCCTACTATTGACTGTAAGTTGGTCTCCCCACTAAGTTGCTAATGGTTAGTTTACATACTCTGTGAACTAAACAGACTCATGCAATAACATACCATAGCTTGATCAAGTCAAAGTCCATTTTCTGTTATCACGTTCCGTGATGTCGGGTGTTCTTAATGAGCCCAATTATAGTATTACTTACAAATCACTTCTAGTTTGTTGTACTGTGAGTAATGTCCATCTTTGGATAAACTCTGGTCATCAATAGCTGATGGATATGGAAATGGATTACTTTCGCACGTAAGTGTTCTAGAAAAATCACCATTTTAGTGTTAATTGGCGACACTTTGAAAGCTTCCTTGGCCTTCTTCGAAGTTTCTCATGAATATACAAGTTTCTCGTAAGTGATGAAGTCAGCACATTTACATCGGAAACTTTATCCTTTTGTACGTTAGTCGAATAAACTATGAATTGCGTTGTATCATAATTATAATTACATATTTTCTAAGCCGCATGTTTTTGGTTGATTGAGAGAGTGATTGTTTTTGCTTTTGATGTTTACAATCACAATTTAAAATAACATTTTTGCGATATACTACTCTGTCAAGAAAGTACCGGGAAAAGATCAATAATACACAAAATGTCTGTTATTCATCCAAATTTATTTTATCACCTTCAAAGTATGCTCCTTTAGAAACGATACACTTGCGCCAACGAATAATCCATTCATCAAAAGATTTTTTAAACGCTGCTTCCGGAATTGAGTTCAGTTCTCGCCGCGAATTCTCCTTTATGTCTTCTATCGATTGAAAACGGGTGCCACGAAGTGGTAATTTGAGTTTAGGAAAAAGAAAAAAGTCAGCAGGAGCCATATCTGGTGAATATGGTGGTTGCTGGATGGTATTTGTTGAGTGTTTGGTCAAAAATTCGTTCACAATGATAGCCTTGTGCGAAGGCGCATTGTCGTGGTGCAAAATCCAAGAATTTTCTTTCCACAAATCTGGCCTTTTTCGTCGAATTTGCTCTCTTAAACGCCGCATAACGCTCAAATAATATTCTTTATTTACCGTTAGACCTTCCGGTAAGAATTCAGAGTGAGTTTTCAGTCACTATTTTCTTCACTTTTGCGATGTTAACTTCAGTTGCAGACGTTGACGGCCTACCAGAGCGAGGCAAATCTTCCATCACATCTCAACCGCTTTTGAACGCTTTGAACCACTCATAGGCACGAGTTTTTGATAAAGTCGATTCACCGTAAGCCTTCTGTAACATTTTCAGTGACTCCGAACACGAAATTCCATTGGCGATGCAAAATTTAAGACAAACTCTTTGTTCGATATTTTTGTCCATTATGAAATTCGCAATACACACTATATATGATATTACTAAAACCAGCACTGTATTTAATATAAATAACAGATGCAACTCAAACTCCGCGCCAAAATGGAAAACAGTTGTGCCAATCTAACAACTACAAAAAAACAAAAATTTGAATTTGGAACCATAAACAAATCATCCATTCCCGATACTTTTTTGACTGAATGTACTTCCATTAACTATGTCATGCATAAAGCCTATGATGAATTAGTTAAATTCAACTTTGACATCTTTATTTTTCTTAAGTCATTGAGTGCCACGCAGCAGACACAATAGAAAAACTATTGTACGCGGTCACGCTGTGCCCGTGTTAGCGTCTAACGTGTATAGGACAGACTTATTGACTAGCTATGTTCTATCAGTTTTGAAAAAAGTCTTTTCAGGAAATTGAGGAATTAGTAACTATTATTATTACGGAAGCTCTATTTTTTTCAAGGTGGGAATTATCGAATGATTCCGCTCTGGGTGGAGCGGAAGGAAGTGTCAGACTTTTACTGACTAAAACCTATCTATGTTCCTTCCTTAGTACTTTAAGGGTTAAACTTACCTTTACTGGACTGGCATTTATGGGGTGGGAGGGGGAGGAGGGGAGGAGGGGGGAGGGGGCTACCCCTCTGTACCATCCCCACACCGCGAAACCCTATGGTTATGGAGATATCCATGGTTAAAGTTTTTGAGGTTAGAAAAACAAAATCCATAAATTTCCATCGATTTATGGTGCGAGGATGTCCGAGGCCCCCCTTGTACCTGCGGGGGGTGCCCCCCTCCACTCTGGCACCACTCCCATGATAAGGTAACTCACCATTTCCGAGAAAAATGACTTTACCTAACCTAACCTCAAAACACTCAAAAGTTGCTCAAAAAGCGTAGTCTATGCCCCGCTTCGCGGGGCTCAATGGTTTAGAAAGAAAGAACCTAACCTGTCCGAGTCGGGGTAGGGCAAGGCGGTTTTGGGTATTTTTCGGATATTCACAACACTTGCACTTCACTACACTCTTCAGACACAGAAGCATAGGGCTTCGGAGACGCCATGGTAGTCAAACGTAAGGCTTACAGGAGTACGAAAAACGATCTCAACTGCAAGTGCAACAAACGATGACTGACACTGACAGCAACACAAAAAAACGCGATAAACAAGAGGCAACTTTGCGTTCCGTTCCAAGTATAAACAAAAATTCGTTATTTTTTGGTATGTCTATTTTTTCTTACATACATAATATTTTCATAAATGAATTGGCAAGGTACCGTCATAATAAATAAATCCTTTTAAATAGTTCTTTAAGTGATTCGCGACGACGAAGATTGTAAATAGCTCTGATCGCTCGCTTTTGCAAAAAAAAAATCGACATCACTGCAAAAAATCGTCAATCATTTTAGCACCAACAAATTCATGATTGAAAACGAATAGCGACAGTTCCGTAACATAGACAATGTAGAACTTGCGAATAGAATGTGTTTAAGTAAAATTATTGTAGTACTTACATTTAGTTTGTACAGTCAACACTGGAAATTCACATGGTAATGTTCCCTGCCCGGGTTTTCATCTTTGTGAATCATCGAATATTTACCACTTTATTACATTACAGGGACGATTATCGTTATCAACACATGGGTTTTTGTAGCTTTTGCTACATTTCCATTTACCGACCGCGTGTACAACTCCGGAAAAACAACTGACGCGTGATGAGCACGGACCCGGAACCGGACAGAAGTCAAAAGATTTGAGGGTAGGTATATTTTTATACACAAGTAGAAATAAATGACAAATAATTTGCACTTTTTTTATATGAGGGTGGGAAATCATAAAATGTCTCCTCCCGCTCTGCGTTGAGAGGAAGGGAGTTTCAGTCTTTTACTGACTAAAACACATCCATGTTCCTTCCTTATCCCTTTATATTCCGGGGTAGCGGTAACCCTTCCGGACAATCCCGCCTACCTGGAAATAATTTGCACTTAACTTTAACAATACGGGCCACATCACTTTATATTTTTTTGTTTTAAAATTGTTTTTGGAAATAAGTAGGTGTTTGCGCCTTTGGAGTTTGGCAGAAAAAAAAAACTCTAATAAAAAAAAATAGGTTTTTTTTTAATTTATCAATTTTTTTTTTTTTTTAATTAAACAATAGTTACATGCAATTTATACTGACTGTAGTAGTCGTCACGGTCTGGTGATTAAACAAATGACTTTCATATTGGTTTACGCACTGTCTAGCAAGCTTTCGATGCAAGTTTCATCACCACAAAATAGTATATTGGAATACTTTGTTCACGGCATTGTATGTAAACTATTGTGTACAGTTGAAAAGGCGATGGATTTCTTAATTAAAATTCGCGTCTAGTGCTGCATAATAATTGTCTTATGCATTACTTGTTAGATGGAATTATAGTTTAACTTATACGACTGAACAAATAATATTTGTGTTTTAAAAAACTACCGTTATTTGAAAATCCTAGAACTGGCAATATCGGCAATGACTAAGGCGCCGACTACACAAAAGGGACTTCCGACGAGGATGGGATGCAGCCGCGGCGACCCTTCACTTATCTTCATTATTCTTCATACGGAATGTATTAACATGAGCTGGCACAAATATAAACAAATAAAATTAATAAAGGACAAGCCGTAGACGCGTCGCTTTTCCATCTGCATTTAGGTACTGTAAAGGTCAGAGGGACCAACACTTAGGGGGGCTCAGTGGTATAGCTTGTGTAGTGTGTGTTGTAGGGATTTCAGCTATAAAACAAAACACATGGACAATGTATTATATTGCTTTGTAACGATTACATCCGTCAAGCCACACGTCTACTGACGGATTTACTTTTGTTTTATAAAAACCTATCAAACTATTCTATTAATTTCAAAGTTTGAATGCTGTCACTTATTTACCAGCCATGTTCAACATAAGGTTTCATTTAGGCTATACAGTACCTACAATTGCCATGCGTCCCGTACTCGTCTCACGTCCCTTCGGTGTGACCCACACCTAATATTCTCACACGATTTGTTTCCGCCTGTTTTGTTTCGATTGTATGCATTCAACTTTAATGCGTTGTACTATCATTACCGTTACTAGACCCAGCCCTTGTTAGTCCCCTCAGGGCCAAGCCTGCCGGGTAAGCGGGATTGTCCGAAAGGGTTACCGCTACCCTGGAACATAAAGGGCTACGGAAGGAACATGGATGGGTTTTAGTCAGTAAGAGTCCGACACTCTCTTCCGCTCCACCCAGAGCGGGAGAAGTCATTGGATGATTTCCCAGCATGAAAAAAAATAAAAAGCCCTTGTTAGTAAACAGGAGCTTTCTATAGTATTCCAAATGAAAACGAACTATCCCGACAACCATAAACCAATGGGTACGTGGCGTTTAACGGAAAAGTCCTACAACAGAGTCAATCTAAATAAACAATCGGTCAGTTACCATGGTTACTACAGCCTACTTTCTTTCTTATCTCTCGAGCCACCTGTCGAACAGACGCGACTCGAATCGAGGTGGTCGGATACGTAGATCGATATCGAAATGTTTCATAAAAAGAGTTTCAAAATCCATCAGAAGTTCGTTTTACCTATCATATGTCTGGAAATTAATTTTTACAACAAGTTACTGTAGGAATAGTACGTATATAACTTTTGCTACCGACAAATATTATGGAGTTTCAAACTCAGGTCATTGCCTAGTCTTTAGACTTTAGGCTATTTTAAAACAAAAAGAAAGAAAAGAAATGAAAATTGTTTATTCTGAACAAAAACAATACATATTATAATAAAAATAACGTCTACATAAACGCTTTATAACTTATATAAAAGACTGGACACACATTTTCAGAATTTATTCGAACAATAAAAAATGAAATCAAAACATCAATCGAACAAATGACAGTCGAACCATCGAATCGCATCGAAATCTTTTTTCAAATTTTAACTTCAAAATGATAATCGCGTGAAACTTCAATTGAGTGATTGATTTGTGACAAAAACTGTTTGAAGATAGCGAAATTGATCAGCGGAGATGTTTTTGTTCATTACTGAGAACGCAGTAACGATGTTTTTGTTCACTGAGATGCGAGCCGATTCTGGTTCACTTTTTTCGAGACATAATTACAATTATTACCTTTTTTTCCGAGAATTTCGTATAATAGTAGTATTTACATTGAAGGCAAACGGTATATTAAAATGTCATGGGAAAGTGGATAATTTATTTATTCACATTATTTTAAAGATGTTTCCGAAATCACTATAGTTTCTCTTTTTCCCATTTCTAGACCAAGGTTTTTCCGCATTCTGCCTACTTTTCATATACATATTTTTTTCATGTTGTGGGTTCTCGGTACATAGGGTGCATCTCTCTCTAGCCCTTCGGGGATACAAGCGTAATGTTACGTACACAAAATAATGTTTCAGGTTAGTAACCAAAATTTTGGAAATAACATCACCCAAAAGAGGTGTTGCCAACCTAATAAAAAAGCATAACTCAAATTCAGCACCTGTCTATACAACCAATTTGTAAATAATAACCTTTTGGGTTTAAACTCTTTAACAAAGAGCTCCACTATAGAATATCGTACATCTTCGTGCTGATCTAACAACCTAAAGGCATTGGCTCGTTCTTAGTACATAAGAAAATAACATGCAACACATAAATCATCAATAAACTAGACCTTATCAATACATCATCTAAACATACCGTACAAAAACTAGCTCATAAACCTCCTGACCAAACAATGCAGTTTAATTTCGTTATTTATATTAAACACAGCAGGCAGGAGGCCTTTGTATCGCCTAGCTCAAATCATAATAAGCCCCCGTAATCAGATACTGGAACACTTTTAATTTTGTACTGACCTTCGTCTGTCGGCCATTCACGAGTGAAAACGAGAGGCAGATTAACAATCGCGATCGTGCTGTACCTACCACCGATTGAAGAGTTTTATTGTACTGCCGATGACGGAACGGCTTTGATGGAGGGTATATTTTTGTATTTTCTTCCTGAGGCGCACGGCACACGCGATGGTCGATGCGGCGATGCTTGGGACGGTTCATATTCGGCAGTGGCTTTCAACGCAACGCCGTAGCAATGTTGACCTACAGATTCCCGTATATACAAGTGGCTTTGTAAGTTTATTCTCAGAAGAGCTGTAACATTGATTTGTGTATGTAGTTGTGAAATTGTTGTTTCATACTAAATAACTGCTCATGAACAAGGCGTTTACAGAAGAAATGAGAAGTTTATGTAATAGATAGCTATGAATTAATGTGTTTTCCAAATCATAAGGATTATTTTAAATTACGATTAAGCTGATTCGTGACTGCCGGAACACAGATCTACATATGTAAGACAAAATGGCTTTTTAATTGTGTCCGTAATTATGACATTCGAAACATTTGAAATTCGTTAATTTTGCTTTTTCGATTGGAAGGTATGTCATACATTGATATATTATTTCAAAGTTAAAATTAAACATACATTATTAAGTTATTAATATATTCGAAAATTATAAGTTTCTAACCGCGACAGTACCAATGCGCCCAATAGACGGGCGTCGCCGCGAAGCCTTCGACTGCCCGGCACGTGCGCAAGCGACGCAAAAATGACGTTATCCATTCCTCAAACGTGTTTGAATCAGATACAAATAAAATTAAATGTTGCATCAAGGAAGCATTTACTTTATGTAATGAAACAGAATGGGTCATATCGCAATTACTCATTTTGATCCTTCTGGGATAAAGTTCTACGCTACGTTAAGTTTTAGATGCTGAAACGTGTACCTGTTTATGTATGTTCTAGGTAATCATATATTAAACAAAATAATTTTATCCGCGTAGGAAGATAAAGACCATTTCAGTCGATCGATTCCGTTTCACCGAGAAAAAACTTAAGTGAAATGAGCATGAAGTGAGCTGTAATTCCACCTGATTCTAGGGATTAGCACTATTTACCGGTGTCAATAACATCTGAAACTAGCAAAGTCTGGGAATAGCAAAATGAGGTTCAAGCATGTATATTTGTATTTATTTGTTTGTAGTATGTATAAGGTGTTAATATGTAGTAATGAAATATAATTATGCTTCAAGCTCATTTCGCTAAGTTTTCACAGCGCGATTTTTTTTTTGAAAACTAAGTACGTTTTCGTACGTAGTTTGTTAAGAACGCTATAATTTTGAAGTCCCCCCGATTTTCTACAGCGGAGACTAACAAATGCGTACATCGTTTTTACATGAGTGGACCCAAGCACTGCATTCATATTTCTTCATAAATTAAGTAACCACGAAAAAATCTCAGCCAAGTCGTGAATATGTCGTAAAAGAACATGCTTGGCATTCTTCAGATTTTAAGATTATTAAGATGATAATCTTTGTGTGCTCCTGTTGTCACAACCTCATTACGTAGCAATACGACTGACATATCTTGGCCGACCTTAAGTTAGCCGATTAGCTGCGCAGTAGACAATTTCGTTCCTAAAAGATCCACCGCGCAGCCAAGTTGCTAACTTCAGGACCGCCAAGATAAGTCGGCCGTACTAATAGGGTGGGCCATTACTGGCAGATTACTTCTACTAAGAAAGGTAGAATGACATTATTTTTGCATTTGCAAAATGGGACGCTATATGCTCGAAAAAATTTGGGAAATATTAAAAAATGACCTCCAAATTTTTAGGCAAACTGTAAGTTTACAAAGAAAAATCGTGTTTACAGATGAAGCTCATTTTCATTTCGGTGGTTATGTCAATAAGAAAAATTGCTGCATATGAGGTTCAGAGAACGCACACGTGATTATTGAGAAGCCAATGCATCCACAACGAGTTACTGTTTGGTGTGGATTTTGGTCTGGCGGCATCATTAGGCCATTTTTTTCGAAAATGAGCAAGAAGTCGCCGTTACCGTCAACGGTGAGCGTTAAATAAAGACCATGCTCAACGAATTTTTGTTTCTAAAAACTTAAGCGAATGACATGGACGACATTTGGTTTCAACAAGACGGCCACATGTCACACAGCCAACGTGACCATCGATCATTTGCGCACTATTTTTGAAAATCGAATCATCAGCCGAAATGCTGATGTCAATTGGCCGCCTCGAAGCTGTGATTGGGGTTATTTTCTGTGGGGAATCATTAAGGATAATTGTTAAGCAAACCATCCAGAGACAATTAAAGCGTTAAAACATGAATTCGAAGTTGCCATTGAAGAGATTCAAGCCGAAACAATCGAAAATGTATTGAAAAATTGGGTTGATCGGATAGGGCTGAGCCAGTCGTGGTAGTCATATGAATGATATTGTGTTTCATTCTTAATTGACAAAGTTCAACCTGTCTAATAAAACCAGAAATAAAAAAAAAATCAGTAGTTTTTTTTTAATAGCCGATTTAAATTTAAAACACTAGATGGCCCACCCTGTACAAGTAGCAACTCCTTCCTTCGACTTACGTGCCGTCTGTACGGTTCGCGCCAAAAGTAGCTATCGCATTCTACTACTTAATGGTTTTCCAAAAATCCGCTGTAACTTCTTCCGCATCCATAAATTAAAATACGGAAAGAGTGACAGCATGAAAGCTGAGAATTTATGTTAATTTTTGTTTATGCCCAAAAAAGCCGTGGAAATTTTTATCAAGAATGATTCCGCTTTTTAAGTTATTGTAATTATATTTAGCAAGGTTGATTAAAAATGAGAGCAAATCGTTCCAACTGTTACTGGGCGCGTAAAAGCTCTTATACCTACATAATTATTAAAATAATTGTATGAAGCGAATGGAGCGACCTCTCTGTTTCGCTTTACAAGATGATCGTTTATCGAAATTATATAAGAGACATTGTACGAACACACTTAAAGTAAATGGCACTTAATTTAAAAAACCTATTGATCAATTTTTATATGATTACGCATCTTTGGAGTCAGATAATCTGAATGAACATTAACGTAGGTATAACATCTGTAGCTGATTTGATTTTCTAAACCAATTGGTTGGCCTTTATTATGGGATGCAACCTGTGTCGACCTCCTCGCGCCATCCCATCTACCAGGGGTAGGACAATTCCATACATTGATGGATTTGGGGTAATGTTTTAAAAATGTGACATCTGTTATCTCCATCCAAAAACAATTAGTTACTTTATGTCACCGCAGATGGCGCCACCACCGATACAAATGTAATATTAATATGTGACAAAAAATAAATAAATTAAAAATAAATTTCACTACCTAATCATTTTATTTAACACGTATTATAATTATTTGCAAATATTTGTGGAGATTACAAGCCGCGTAATAATTACGATAGCAACACAGAGAATTATTGAGTTGTTATTGATTTGATTGTCAAATTATTAGATCACAAATTCACAACATTTTTTTATGTTTTAAGTCGTGGTCGTTGTTGTGTGTGTCATGTTTGTGCTTTTCCGCATACAAATTAGTCCGCCGATCCTCGAATCCTCCTCCGTAGTGAACCTGAACCTGACAACCAGCCCATGGGATACGCTCACGCATTGGACCCCGAGACGCATCGAGAATGGGAAGAAGCTGCTTACGATGATAATGACGACGAGTTACCTAAATGGGATGCCCTGCACAAGTTCCTACTGTCCAAGTTCCGCACGATCGAGCTTATCACGCCTGCAAATAGAGAGAAGCCTACTCCTAAGGGAAAAGAATACGCAGTTCACGTGTCCACACCAAATACTACCTCTTCAAAACCAAGAAGCTGCGCTATGTGCGAAAAGGACCACATTATGTCATTGTGAGGAATTCATAAAACTTAATCCAGCTGAGAGGTGCGAGTACCAGAAAAAACACAACCTATGCTATAATTGTCTGGGCCCAGGACATTCCGCTTATAGATGTCGCCTGAAGATGTGCTGCCGAAAATGTCACAAACGTTATCACACGCTCACGCATCAATCCACACCATATCAACCAGACAATAAGAAACAACAAAACAATGAAGTTGAAAGTAATCAAGATTCTGCAAAATCAGCGGAAACCAATGTTACACTTTCATCGCATCTCGCTGCAAATTTGTCCACTGCATTACTGGCCACAGCTCTTGTACCAGTAAGAAATCATGACTCGGGACAAGAGACAGTGGCTTTGATTGACCACGGCTCTCAAGCAACGTTCATGAGTGAAAGAGCGGCCCAGATGTAACGATTGAACATCAGCCACACCTTTTGTATATTAACACACAAATTAATTTGAATTAAAATTTACAAATAAAGCAAGTAATTTTGTAAAAGAAAAGGATGTTTCCTTTATGTATCCGCTGTGTAACTTTTGAAATTACAATAGTGCCTATACTTAAGCTTCCTTACTAATTTGCTTGTTTTTAATTTGATAAAGTTTTACTATGATATCAAAATCATAGTAAAACTTTATCAATAAACAAGCAAATTAGTAAGGAAGCTTAAGTATAGGCACTATAGCATAGGTAGTACCTATAGCTAGCTAGCTATAGCTACCTGTAGCTAGCTATAGCTATAGCTATACATGACAAGTTTGTGGATGGTGATAATAGATGGCGCCGATCAATTGACATTAGCATTTAGAACCTTATTGAGAGCTTTACATTTGCCATCCAACGTGGCAATGCTGCCAGTCTTTTGGACACTGACAGCAATGTGAACAAATTTGTTGATGACTAATGAGCTACAATATTGACCATAATTTAAGACTAAAGGCAAATAACATTGATTTATATTCCACGTAAACAACTGGACAAGATTAACACACAATTTGCATAGGTAATCAAATAATTATAATATAATTGCGGCCGAACTCGGTCGCACCTGACCGGTAAGATAATCTCGATTAAATGCACTGTTTTAAAATGTCGTTTTAAATGATCGAATCCGGCTCATTGTTTCTCTGCAATAACTTGTTTTGTGATTAGAGATAAGTACTATTTTTGTGTAATATAGACTTAGATATATTGAATCAAAGTTACACGACAAACGATTTTTTTTGTGGCCTTGTTTCAAATAGTCGAACAGGCCGATTCAATTTTCGAATTTAGTTCCCTTTTTTTTTGATTCTGTCAAATCCGAGAGTCACGTTCTATTTTTAAACAAATCTGTGCTTATTTTCTTCGTAAATTCGAGTAAAGAGTTTTGAAAACTCTTTATAACGCTGAAACCTCTTCAAATCAAGCCTAACTTTGACAGCTTTCATACTTATTGTTGTCCGGTATATTGAAAGATAAGCTTAGGCACAATGATCCTACAACCGTTTGACAGTTACGTAGGAGTTGTAATCACGACTTCTCGATCACCTGTCAGTGCCTTACCCTAGTGGGCTGATGTCGTTTCAAAATTATGATTGATTGTAAAAGATTGGGAGTTTCATTCAACGTCTATTTATTATTATATTATTCAGGCAGAGTAATTTTAATACCGCTGCTCTAAACGGTGAAGGCAAACAACTTGAGGAAACCGCCATGTCCTAGGAACAGAAATTCGAAAATATGTGACATCCAACATCCCGCACTAGGCCCGCGTGGTGAATTACAGCCTTCCTCTCGAAGCAAAAAGAAGCATGTGTCCCAGCAGTGGGAACATTGTAGGCTGATTATGCATTCAGACAGAACAATTACTTACTTAATATCAATAATAACCCGATCTGATCGAAGTACCTTACTGGAATGAAAACCTCATAATGGATAGATCGATTAGAGCGACGCACAATTTTAATTGTTGATATAGCGGTCCCGCATGACATCCTCGTGAAAGCTGAAACAGATGAGCAGATGTAACCCAGTTTTTGTAAACATATTTTGATTTAAAAGAGTGTCCATGGAGTTTCTTTCCCGTTCTTCTCCATAGGTATCTACTGCTTTGGAATGGGCAACTAGCTTCATCTTTCTGACTGACCGACCCCTTGACAAGTCAAAAGTGTGAAATAAATGCTTTAAGTTTGAGTTTGAGTTTGATAAAGTATTTTGACCTACTCTATATGATGTTGACATGTGAAATGTCGATACAGCAAGCATTGTGCCGATTTTCATTATATATGGGTTTATAGCCAATGGCCTCGAACGACTACTGAGGAGCAGCTGGATCAAGCCATTTTGTGGACATGGCGCGTATCGTTAGGAGGTTTCTCTCTCAGGAGTCCTTTAACCCCTCGAGCGTCCTTATGAGCCCCCGGATCATAAGGAAAAATGCTTCAAATGTCGCGTGTGCACCCGTTGGATCATAAGGAATCGGTTGCCATTGGACGTAATCTTAATTTTTCTGAAGGTCTACCCAAAATAATTAAATACCTACAAAATGCTTCGACATTTGAGGCATTTTCAAGCAATGTTTGCGGACGCGCGAGGGGTTAATCAAAAAAGGGCCAAACTTTTCTCAATGGTTTTCAAAACCTTAATGTAGCCAAAAAACAAAATATTATCCCAAACTGCCTCCCAAGATGTTTGTCACCGTAAGTACTTGCAGTAACTAGTTAACTAAGACCAATCTGGTATACACTTCAACATATTTTTATGTTTCCATTCTTCAAACCTCTTTTTGAACTACATGACAGTCGTGATCTATATACCTCAACGCGGAAAGCCGGTGAATCAGGAGGTACGAGTGCAGAAGCGAGGCCGCACCGCCGCCGCCCGGAGCTCGTGATACCGACTCCATCATGCCCGCATCGCCACGCCTCTATGTAATTGTTATTTGAATCTATGCACCCTATAGATTCACGATCAGTTTCGTTTAAACTAGGTTTTTGTAACAATAAATCATTAAAACTTACAAATATGTTTGCCAACAGACTGATTGTCTTAATTAAAGTGGTATTTTGGTCTTGAAACGCTTGCATCGGCTAAGGGTTTGCTAACTTTACCAAAACTGATAATCTGTTTAGCCGTCAGATTTGGCGAAACTATAAGGGTTTTTTGTTTTACTCCGGATCCCTAAAAAGCGGTAGAAGTAGGTATAAAAAGCTCGTCGCCATAGTTACTACAATGTTACATATGGCATTATAGTAACTTTATCCACGGGTTTTTATACTGGGTGTAACCGAAAGGGTATATACATACAAAAGGATATATGCTACAGTTGAGCTTGGTGATGCTGAACAACTTTTACTATGGGACCTAGTCTGAAACCGAAAAAATAACCAGCTGTTCTATGCATAAAACCAAATGTAGGGAACAGCTGATTTTTTTTTTCACGATTTCGGAGTTGGTCCCATAGTAAAAGTTGTTCAGTTTGGTGGTCTGTAGCATATCCTTTTGTTTTGTATGTATATACCCATTCGGTTACACCCAGTATATTCAACAAAACAAGACGTGTACGATGAAAGCGGAATTTAAAAATAAAGATTTCATAACAATCTCGCTCTAGAATTTATATTAATACAGGAGCAGAATTAAACAATTATTACTTATTTTTAGAACGCTTATTCGCAATGAAAAAAACGTAATCAAAACTCGTTTCTTATCAAACTTCAATCTTAGTGATCGAATAAAAAAAGGTATCAGACACTATGGCCTGCGCGTACGCACGACAAATGGGCGCGGTCTCTATTAATGCATCTATTTCAGTTGTAATTTATTCTAAATTTTACTACGCATGATGTTTATTTATTACCATTTGTAATTACCACCACTTAGGTCTGAGCTTTGCCTATAAGAATGAGCCTACGTAGCTTTTATGGAATAACTAAATTAATTAATATTTTATTAATTTCAATTTACACAATAGTAAACCGAGTAATAAAAATAATTATGTTGCTACCTTGCTTTTGTTATTAAACTAGAACCAAAGTAATAAAATTATGCATTCAAGAGTCATTCTGCAAATCAATATAAATTATTTTCTTCTGCTACGGTTTGTCTATTTTATACCGACCTACCTAATTAACCACGAAAAAAAGAAGTTGGCCAATTAAAGTAAAGTCAATATTATCAAGACAAACCCATGACCGAAATGAAGAGCCAAAAAAGAAAAAAAAAAAAAGAGTAATTAGAAATCTGATTACCAACACAATAAAAACCTAATAGTTTCAACTACAATGCATACGGTCACTTTCATCTTCATTTCGATTCAGAAAAAAAAAACAATAAATAAAAGACGATCGCACCACGGACAGCGAAAGCAATCGAGATAACCGCTAAACATTTTGTAATTAGATCTTTGACACAAAAAAAGCCTCTAGTTTAGTGTTGTCCGTCAATTCGTTTAGATTAGCTATTCTAATCGAGATAGCTGCATCATTCTCGCAATTGAACTGAGGTTCACTGTTACTAGGCACTTTCATATAGCTAAGAATGCAGCTTACTGTTCTGCTATAGTTTTATTCATCATTCAAGTAGACTAAGTTCCCACCAGAGATGTGTGAGGATGAGTAGAGGCGATGTGCGTAAAACTAACTTATAACAACACTACTAGCTCAGCTCAAACTACGAAAATGAAGTGTTTTTATTGGTGGCTTTTTTCCTTAACCGCATAACTACCTCGCACATCTTTGGTGGATAGGCAGCCTTAACCGGGAACTCCTAACAAAAAATGGCCATCTCATCATACTGCTTCCTCATGTTATTATATGTTATAAAATATTAGTGTGGGTGCAGGATTTTCACCGCCGAAGCATTAGCTGGCTTTAATTTACAGACAATACGAAAGCACACAAAATTAGTCCACTTCTACTACCAAAATAATTACCCCGCAGTGTTTACCATTCTATCACTAAAGAACAAACGTGTTTGTTCAAATACACACATACAGCTATGAAGAACACGGCTACGTCAAAAACAATTACCACCATACAACGCTTGGCCGAGTCATTGACAGTTAAGAGCTTACAATTTCCTTCAACATCCATTGCGGCGTCCGCCCTATTGCACTTAACCTAATAACGGTTGCAATCTCGGCCGGTATTGCTGTCGAAATTGCGGGGTCATCTATCCGGGCACTAATTGAGACAGTTTAGCTTAAGACACTGCCCGGTCGACAGACGTCCGTAAATTGGCCGTTTATGGTGAAAGTCAGGACCATCAGGGCCCTATGTAGAAATGTTAAAGTTCATTGTAGCTCCTGATATTACTGGCATGTTATGGTGCTGCTTCGCTCCGGGGCGCTGTCCGAGGTTCTAGCCGCATTTACGCTAAGGTCGAATGCACTGCCACTGTTATTATTTTATAATACGGAATTGAAGGTAGTCGGTGCAGTTTAATAAGGTTTAGCTAGCAATTTTAAAATTGTATGCCACTTACCTTATTATGTTATTTTTGCGCTTGATAACAATGACGAATAAGTTTGGAACTTACCGATTTGTAATTGCTTGAAGCTTGTGTAAGTATTTACCTAAATTAAAAGAGTGACTATCCTCTACTCTTCAGAATAAATTGCACGCGTTAGTCTAGATTCAGAGCCGCACGCACAGAACATTTATATACTCTAGCTGCACTCGAATATATGGCTTCTCATGAAAAGATGAAACGAACGCCACCGTACTTGCTTCCTGTATTTAGGCAATGTCCTTGCTATATTTCCAGTTGGCAATCAATGTTTTACTGAAAAAGGCGTATAGACGCTGTACAAGAACCTTTTAGCGCGTAGCAAAATTGAGACCATTGTCGCTATCTTGTTTTTACATTTAATAAAACAATTTCAGAACTGTTTAACAACAGCGCCTCTATGTTAACATGATTCACATAAACTTAAGAACGGTTAGTCAGAGAGGTGCATACCTATGGTACACCCTCATCTTGTCATTTATGTCTGAGTCCCATGTAATAGGGGGCGATCCTACTGTCATCAACCGGGCAGAAGTAAACACTCCGGGCAGATACAAAGAAGATCCAGATGAAATAACACTACTCATTGTATTGAACTCAGGACCTCATACTAGCCCGAAGAGGTAGTCAACATGCTTCAAGCAGGCAAAAATGCTAGAAGCATTCTCAGTTCGTCATATACTTCCAAGGTTGCTCTAATGCCAACACCGTAACCAGAATCCGGCGATACTTCGAACTGTTCGAAATGGTGTACTGTCCATGCAATCTGATTTACGCGCGCGGCTCCGGTCCTGAAGCCAGCGTCTACTATAAAGTATACGTTTACCTTTTTAGGAATGCTAATTCCTGTACAGATTATTCATTGCTCTTGTCTACATAAATTTGTTGGCGGTACACTAAAATTGTATGGTAGGCGTAGTCAGTGACAATATTTAAGGAATTTAATAATGCAGAGCTACTTTGGGTTTACGATATGCCTTAATAAGGGCTTCCAGCTAGAAGTAATCCGAGCAGAATGTTCAATCTTTAACGTTAGTAGCGTCCGGGTACAATGAAGGCCTATTTCTGCCGCTAAGCGGCGTTGCGTGTCGATGAGTTCCAGTAAGAAAGGCATGGATGCTGGGTGCCGGTATTACACAGGCACTAGATATATTTCAGTTTCTTTTCTGGCATGGCAAGACACTGCAATGACTCTAGTATTATCAGATGCGATGGAAACTTATTTATGAGGTGTGGCACTAGGGCGCAAACCACCTGTTATAGCAGTATTATTCTAATATTATTTCACAGTGCGAAAGGGATGGAGCTGTTCGTCCTGTATAGCTCCGTCTCATTCTCACGCTGAAGTAATGTCCAAATAATAATACTGTAAGAGAGGGTGCTTTAGTCACTGCTGGTTTTCCGAAAATAATTAATACCGTCACTAAATGAAAGAAGATAAATGCTACGGAAGATACCATAGGCAAAACTGCCTGTATGATAGGCAGCAACAACGAAAAATCCAGAAAGAGGTGACACTTCTTAAAAACTTGTCCTAAATAGCACAGAGTAAGTCTTCTTCTTCTTTTCGTGTGGTTAGTAGCTAACCTGGTGTCAGAGTTTTATGCTGCCTATGGGCCTCTTGACTTAGCTTCACATGCCGTTGAGAAATATCTCCTCAGATATGCTGGTTTCCTCACGATGTTTTTCTTCACCGATTTTTAAGCAAGTGATAATAATACAATACGCACATAAATCTGTGAAATCAGAGGTGTATCATCACACAACTAGGCTATCACTGCTACTACAGAGCAGGTCCAGAGCCCTCACTACTCTTGCCCTGCGGCATCTCCTTCCATCATACCTCTCATACCTACCTCTACGGTATGACGGATCATACCGTGAAACACTTACTGAATAAAAAAAAAAATGTTTTTGATAATATTTGCTCCCAATAATTCATGATCAAGATACAACAAACAATTTCATTCCAAACACCAGTAGGTACCAATTATATTGAAATGTACATTTATCTATCCATTAGTATAAACATTAATAATGATAAAATAAAAGCTGCTGTAACCCTATCATTTATCTGCAATGCTAATAGCGAAGACCTTTGCTGAAACACCAAGGCTTTAATTAAGTGTATTGTTGTGTTACACATTATATGTTTAATATATCAAGTGTTGTTATTTTTTGTTGTTTTTTCAATTGAAATAATGATAGTATTTGCACTTGGTTAAGTCTACGTTTCAGTCAGCAGGATTGTCCGAAAGAGTGACATTCCGCTGCCTTGCATGGGTGTCAGTCAAGTCTGACTCTCCCTTCCGCCCAACCTCAGAGCGGTAGGAGACATTTAATTTCCCATCCTTATAAAGCAAAAAAAAATATCTACGCTTCAGATGTAAGCAAGTCGATTGATCGTTTGACAGGTGCGTATTACCTCAATGTTTCTGGAGATTTGATTTATCTCCGAAGTTTGCGTACAGAAAAATCTGAAATTTTTCTGTGTAATAGAAGTTAATGTAAAGAATTCAGGAAAAATAAAGCGTTGAGTTTAAATAGCACACTTTTTCAGAAATCATCAACGATGGTACGGAACACTCGCTCTTGATAGGTTTTTTGTTATTAAGTTAAGTAAATCAATTTTCAATTACTTAAGCATATTTTTTCATGTATTTAATTGGTTAATCCGTATTTGGTCCAAATAAATCGAAGCTTCCACCGTACCGCTTGCGGTGGCGACACCTCCGCTATTGCAATACTCCTACACTATACCTCTAAACTATTCTGCTGCTGCAATGATCGTGTGCAAAAGCGTGATGAGTGCAAAACCCGACCACATTTTTCTAGTAACACATGAAAAACTATATGAAAGGTGCGTTAAGGCTAATTACTTCGGCTCAGTTATGGAAGTCTGCTATTAAAGCCACTCGTTTGTATATAAACGAGCAAGTAATTACTGGGCACCACGCTGGGGTAGATTTAAATACATGTTTTTTATTGTCTTTAAACTCACCAGATGGTATGCTTAACCGCAGTTAACGTGGTGTTTATTTAAATTAATTTCATAGGGCGTTTATTGAAGATAGATTAATTACGGAAAAGTTAAACGTGGATATTAATCGCATTAGCAGATGAATCAGCAGTGCGGTATTTAGGTATGGGCGTCCCGTGCAGGAGAAGCGCGTTCGTGTTCGTGTGAAATGTCAGGATCAAGGATGGCCCCGTTATGGCTGAAGCCTGCCGGGTCAGGGGGATTGTCCGGAAGGGTTACCGCTACCCCGGCACATAAAGGGCTAAGGAAGCAACATGTAGTCAGTAATAATCTGAGACGACTATTCCCTCTACCAAGAGCGGTCATTTGATAATTACCTACCATAAAAAAAAGTTATGGGCGATGTATTAGTACACTTACAATCCGCAATGTTTGAGACCCAAAATGCAAAACTTTTATAATATTCTACGAGTTAAAATAACATTGTTCAGCAATTTTACATAACGTAATTGTTTTCTCAAACAGCGGGTTCGGCAATCCATCTTGTCTTTTGAGGTAAGAACTATACAATTTATTTTTTAACTCCGAACAATCCCTACCCATCACACCTAAGCCGTGATCACACATCGATTAGATTTTCATGAAGCTTTGAATGTGTAGATGCGCCTGCGCTGTATCAATAGTAAAGACTTAGAGCTGGTCTGCATTAAGTACATCCGATCCGAATCCGATAAATGTCGGTCCTGGTTCCTGCAACACAGTTTTAACTAGTTCAGGAGCCAGAGAATTCCATATTCTGGTGTACAATCTGTTTTATGACAATAAATAATTTGTATTTTTTTTTGTATTTGTATGGGACGTTGCGCACTAGCTCCTCTACTCTATTCGTTCAAATTTAGAACATTCCTAATTTGGATTGAGCTCGGATCTTGAATTCGTATTCTGATCGGGTGTAGTGCGAAACCGCTCAGACTCCTTTCATATCGGCTTAAAAGAAATCTTTTCAGAGAGAATTTTATCACCACGTTGCTCATACTTTAACTATGTTATGTTGTGCACTTGTGTTTTATATTATTATGTTGTGTGTGTTTTTGACCCTCCATCTCTTTTAGTCCATCCAAAGGTTGTGGAATTTCCTACATCCATTTCTGATTTTTTTATGGCGTAGGTACTTAATAAGGAGTACCTATCTAGTATTCTATTCTATGTAATGACCAGTTTACTAAAGGCATATTTTAATCAATATGGCTTTAGCCAGCCAATCTGCTAACCGTTCATACGTACAAAACAAGTATCATTTAGCCGATTGCCTCTGACCACAGCAAACTTAACCCTTTGAAATGGAATAGGTCTCAAACACCCTATCATTATAATCATAATTCCTTACAAACTCCACCTACCGCATAGTTAGTAGAACAAAGCAGTAAGTGCGGTATGCATCGCGAGTGTCCTTTAGCTAATAGTTTAATTGCGCTGTTCGGTTCGGGGCAGCGATAGAGATCAGCGCTGCAGCGGTGCGGAGGTCACCTGCCCGCTCCGTGCTTTACTGAACTATTCATCAGGCTTGCATAACTTGAGGAGTATTCATAGTAGAAACTTAATACGTAAATATCACGCCTTCCTCGAAAGGTTGGCTAGAGGTATGTATACCTGTAGTACACCCACATGTTACCAGTTCAGATTCACATTTATTTATTTACAAAAACATGTGTAGATAATGTACACGGTATGATGATTATTATAGGTGTGATTGTTATGTTTAAGTCCAATTCAAAAGGGGTCGAGCTTATTGCCAGCAACCGAGCACATTTCCAGTTTCTAGGCAGCTAGTAATAAATTCCAGAAAAAAAAATTCCATAACATTTTTCCCGACATGGAAATTGAATCCAAGACCCTCATGTTCAGTAGTAGCGGTTACGACCAATAGACCAACAAGGACGTCACTAGTACCTAGTAGTTATTGGTATAAAAGTTGGTTGACTTTTTCATTGTGTCAGGATGAAAACAAGGGGATGCTATGAATGATCACCTATTCACCAAGTCACTGGTGTCAGTCACGTTGACTTGACATGACTTGCCGGTGACTTGACAACGACGTCACTAAAGTGTGAATATGCCTTAAATTATGATGACACAGTCTAAACGCTTTATTAGAGCCTTTTTTTTATAAGTCATCAAAACTAATAAGACAATAATATACATCAGTAACTTCAACTTTAGTTTCAATTAAAAAAACATGAACCACACTATGCATACGGCACACATTTTACGTCAGCATAGTCCGATGAGTTAATAATATTATACAGAATTATCTTAAAACGAGGATCATAAATAACGTTCTAGTTAATTTTTATGTTCTGCCTCTCAGGTTGAGGTCAGATCTAAATGATCGTTCCTGACCAAATAATTGACTAGTTAAGTTCTTTGTTTACTATTTAGTAAGTTGTCTGACTTGGGGTCAGATGTTAAGCCAGTCCGCTCTTCATTTGCAAATAAAAATCCAGTTTAAAAATATGTAAGTGCTGCATCCCATTTAGAATCAAAGGTTCAGGATTCACCTGTAGTGCTATTATCTAAAATAATATCACTGTGAAAACGTAGGTGAAGTGAGTTTAAAGACAGCTGTCAGTAGTTACGTAGGAACGACAGCTCACAGAATCGATCGATAGATAACTAAACCTGACGCATACAAGTAAGATTGTTGGTACGTAGAGGACTGCCCAAACCTTTGGGCCAACAAGGCGTGATGTTAAGTAATGATGAGGTAGGTTAGCCAGAATATCTCAAAATTAATATTAGACTATCTTCTGTTAAGCGGTTATACGTAAAAATGGTACAAATAAGTCAACACAAACGACAGAACACATAGCTAAGTTAGAGTTTCATACTTTTTGGTATCTTTATTTGCACCCACTCTAGTTTTTCATCTCCTGCTTTTGGCATACGATGTTCAAGGTGGATGGCTGAAAAATTAAAATAAAACCTCTTTTATTTTGTAGTTTTTGGGTACAGAGTACCACTGACAAGAAAGCAACTAGTTGTCAGCTTAGTGATTTTCGCGCTCAACCACTGCAAAACATTGTAGAAAAGAGATATTTGATCACTGAATTCACACTGCCGGCGAGTACTCGTTTGTCGCAGCGAAAAGAGCTACCAAAGAGCTTGCTCATTGACGTTCGCTTGGCGAGCAGAACACTCAGTAAGAGACTCAGGCTCGGGAATTACACATACCAGCGAGAAATTACTCCTCGCCGCGGCATTCGCTTGTTTTTGCCAACTCATTTTTAGTTTCTAGCTCTACTTGCTTTTGGTGAATCGCCGGCGGCGGGACAGATGCTCGATGCAATGATTAGGACACAAATATTACAAAAGATATAAATATGACAATAAAATTGACTAGACAAATCTGTTTGGATCTGCTACGTATCTATACTACATTATACGGCTGTTTAGTGTTCATACACAAGAAGCATAAACGGCAGAGGTACCTGTAGCCGTCGACACGCGTCGTTAGCCAACGTTACGAGCGTCCCTCGGCGGCCGCCATTTTTTATTTTATTTATTATTTCTGGCCAACCAACAATTGTATACTAATCAATTTTCAAATAAAGATTCTTATATCAAAGGATATAATTACAATTTCTTATAGGCCATCGACAACGTGACTCTTAAGTATATGAACACCATACACAATGGCGGTTGCAATTGTCACACCGGTAATTCGTTTGTAGTTAGTAAATCCTAAAACCGATTTTATTTTAAAATAAGAACAGATTGTTACGAAATTACCTCTCTTCAGCAATTGCACAATATCATCAATGCTTTTAACTGGCTGAGGTGCAAAAACTGGTGCGACTGTACTTCCGGTGCTAGGCGCGTTGCCACCTGTGCAAAACGATTTTTAGAACAAGGTTTCACAAGAGGCAGTATAATATAGGAACAATGATTATGCTTGATCGATAATCTTGAGTGGATTTTACTTGATTGGATACCGATAAAACCTCATTTAAAACGCATCATAAAAATGCCGGAATTTACTGAAAAATACATAAAAATACCATCGTTCCCAGCATTTGGAAATAGAATTATTAATCAAATGAATGCATTTTTGGAGGAGCTTACTTGGTGTCACTGCTGCCGAATTCTCTGGATTGGTAATTAACTTCTTTTCGAGCTCATCTAGAGCTTTTTTTAAATCTTCCATAAAGACGGGAATTTTCTGTGTATCTGGATATAAAAAAAGAAAAAAAAATTGTTGTTAAAAATATTCTATTTACAAAACATTTTTTTTTTATTTCCTTTCTTTTGGTTTTATAAACTATTGTTTTTGCTTTTCTGCCAGATCTCAGAACTCCTCGACAGTCAATATTATCATAGACTAGCACTTTGCCCGCGGCTTCGCTCCCGTGGTCTTTCCCGTGGGACCCGTTATTTTTCCCGGGATAAAAAGTAGCCTATGTTACTCCTAGAAAACTAAGCTTTCCAACGGTAAAAGAATTTTTAAAATCGGTCCAGTAGTTTTTGAGCCTATTCATTACAACCAAACAAACAAACAAAGTTTTCCTCTTTATAATATTAGTATAGATTAATTATAATAATATGGAAATCTTTTCCAAAACTTCATGGTTCTAGACTCATTGGTGTGCTCGCAGTGCGTTGGCTGTCAGTGAATGAATTTAAGATTATATTAGTAAGATTAACCTGCTCCTGCAGCAGCTGGAGGTGTAGCTGGAGCCTGTCCTGCATCGGGGGGCACTGGAGTACTGGCTGCTGCGTCCGGCACCGTTGTAGTTTCCTCACCCTCTAAAATATCAAATTTAAATTTTATAAAAAGGACCTCAACGTTCGCGTAGCTTTGTGTATACAGCTGAATATCATTTTATTGACTAAACGGTGAAATTGAGCAGGAGAATCGTAATCATCATCATCAATGACATTGCTGTGACGTGACTGTGACGTGTTGAGCCTGCTTTATGACAAAGTATACTAACAATAAGGTACAGTCACGAGCACAAATATGTATACACCTAGCAATATTCAGAAGCAATTTTCTCGTAAAATAACTATTACAACTTTGAGATACGACAGGTCCGTTTAACCTATGGATTCGAAAATGCTATGTGTGTAACAACATACGATTTCATTCAATAATTAAAATGAAAACTGCTTTTGTAATTAACGAATTTTACACATATTTTTGCTCGTACATAGTACAGCTGTTGGCCTCAAAAGATGAATCGATATTGACAAGTTGAGTGTCTCCAATATGTCTTCCATGACGCTGTATGAAGAAGTGTGTAGCTACAATTGACTATTTGAAACGGTCAAAAATAAAAATATGAAATCACATAGAAAAAAGACCGCTCGTCTTAAAAACTTCCATCACCGTACAGAAATTAAATATTATGTGAAGATTTAATTGTAAACTGCATTTAATGGTATTGAGTATTCCATATGATTTAAAAAATCTGTGACGTCACATTGTTATATTTCATACAACGTACAAATTCCGCCTTTCAATAGTTCATAAAAAGTAACGTTATCGACTACCCTTTAAAATACCCAATTAAGTGCCCAATGTGCTTTACATTTTGTGGCTACACATTGATACAACGTTATAGAACAAAGATTGAAAGCAATTTCCATTTTTTTTGTATCTTAAGAAGGATATATATATTTAGTGGGATAGGTATAAGTAGGTTCCTCATGAATACAGTCAAATCATCGATCAGGCAATAAAAAAGAAAGTAATATTTAGCTGCACTCGGGCAAAAGCTAGGCATATGATGAGGTACCCACTTTATTTAAGAAACTAGCTTCTGCCCGTCTTCTGGATGTCAAAAATTGTTACATTATTGGAGTTTTAGTAAGGATCCCTATTTTTTTTTTATAATATAGCCTATGTCACCCGAGGATAGTGTAGCTTCCCAACAGTGAAAGAATTTTTCAAATCGGTTCAGTAGTTTCGGAGCCTATGCAATGCGGACAAGCAATCAAATCTTTCCTCTTTATCACTATCACTAAATTAATGTTAATTACTTTACGATAAATGTGTAGAGTCAAGTTCTTCCAACTAAACAGACAGCTGTGCTGCTGGGGAGTTTGTTGCGCCACTTCTTCATCCCAGCTAAAGCACTAGGAAGTGGTGAAGGGTGGGCGTTTTTGGGGGACTGTCTTATGTAACTTTGACCTTCAAAAAGTGCTGATCTTCAGCCTAATTTGAATAAATGACTTTTGATTTGATTTTGATTGACTACATAGTAAAAAGCAAAGTCGCTTCCCGCGTCGGTCCTAATGTCTTTATGTATGCTTAGATCTTTAGTTTTTTTTAATAGATAGAGTGATTCAAGAGGAAGGTTTATAGGTATGTATAATAACAAATTGTTTTACTACAAATTTAGCACGTGCCAAGCCGCGGGTAAAAGCTAGTAATATTATACTACTAAGTATAGAAATATTAGTACATTTTCTTAAATATCATACCTGCCCCATCCTGCGATCGCTGAACTAAAAAAAGAGAACAATAAATAATTAGTTTTCAATAACAGATGTTTTAGGCATATTACTCGATTTCGCTTACTTGGTTTGGGTTGACGAGGATTTATAAGGCGGATGAATCGTCTCGGATCATTAGTTACTTCCCTTGGAACTGAGCCATGGATTTCTATTTCCATTTCAATTGCATGGTTTGGTAGATCCGCTGCAAATAATGTAATAAATGTTATCAATTATTATGTAGCCTATAAAACAGACGATATTTCCTTATATGTACTTCACAGACAGAATATAATAAAAGTGAAAAAATTAAATACCTGTTAATCTTCGAATTGGATTCATATATTTCTGGATGACATATTCGAGGGCGTTTTGTTTATGGCGATCTACTAAAAAAACAACATTATGTATGTTTAAAGTTAAGAGTTATTCTAGTCAGTTTTCTTTCAGTTTCTTTAAACTGTGAAGTTCATAAATATTGCAAATTAAATCAGAAGACACGTCGCCACCGATGAGAGAAACCTCATCTGCCTAGCCTTTTCCCAAAAACCCACATTTGAATAAAAAGTTAACAGTAATTACTATGTAAATAGGTGTTTAACATCTAGATTTGTACCATGTAATAATATTAGATTTATTTAGTAGAGAGGTAGAGAATGCTTGAGGCAATAAGTCCGCTCTTTTACCATTATTGTGTGCGAAACGTTTAAATAAATTAATACTTACAGCGTATTACAGCGCATTCCTGTTTGTGAATCAACATCATCCAAAATAACAAATAAGCCATGACTGAAGACATGACATCAGTAGGTCACTTGACCATCCTTACACCACAAAATTGAGGGTACACTTATTGAATATTTGTAAGTATAACTTACTTTACAGTTCAACATTACATTATGAAACAACTATGTTGTTAAAAATAAATTACTAAAACCATAAACGTTATCGAAATCACTTCATGCGGGGAAAGAATAATATTATAAAGCTAGGCAAAAACATAAATAAGGCCATAATATAAATATGGAGTGCAAGAGAATGCTAAAGAAAAATATTATACTACTGCATGATGTAGCACGTTCATTCACAAGATATAAGACATAATTTTACTGAAATTCTAAATAATTTAAAAATTTAATAAATTTTCATTAAATTTATATTTCTACTAATCTAACTTAAAAAATAACGCAAGTTACGATTTACGACTATGATGATAGGTGGTAGATATTATCCTTTTGTATGTCGTTATTACAGGCACATTAAAAATCATTGTGTTTTGCGTAGGTCAGCGTTTGGACAGTCAATGGGTTAAATTGAAGCCACCAAGTTTTCAATATGGTGTTGAAGATATAGATGACGGATATAGATGACACTACATACATCTGTTTGCGTAGATCACCACAATTTCATAACAACAATTTGCCCATATGTTTTACTTTTTCGAACATTTGGAGTGTCTTTTAACACATGGAAGGCTGGTGTGGTCTTTGGACTTTTACTGCAACACTACCATCCAAAGAGAAACTGATTTTCTATATCAGTATTTTGTATCTATTAGTTTGTTATATTTTCATTAAGAGCGTATTTAAAATTGAATAATGGTATAACATTTTCGTAGCTTTTAATGGTTTTCTCATCATCATGCTCATTTATGTCATTCACTGTATCTGCATATGCGTAAATGCCCGAATCCCGAATTTCTAAGCTTTCTGTGGAATATTTATCACCACGGTCACTTTCGAACGTTCCTAATTCAAATGTTATGTCTCTATCTTGTAAAATCTCTTCATTATCATTCGTCATTTCAGTAGAATCTGTAAAGTATGTACGCTTAGTTGGTACATAATCTGCTAATCGATTGAGCTCTTTAAAGTTCAATGGATCTTTGGTTGTATACTCGTATTGTGAATTGTCTTTATGAGTTTGGGTGTACACATTTTTTATTGCATCTAAACGTTTTCTTATGTCTTCGTCTGGTGCTTTCCCTGTGTGCCTAACATTGGCATATGCATCTAAATATGTTTTTGTTTCACTATCTTTTTCCTTTTTGGTATATTTATCTTTTAATGCATCTATATAAGAATTTATTTCACTGTCTTTTATAACTTCATCACCCTCTCTTGCAGTTTTGACCATTAATTCATCAAAATATACTTCTGGCTGTCTGACTCGTAGAGTTTCATAATCTTGTTTTACATAATCATTTTTAGATTTCAATTCTTTTAAAAGTGCAATGTTTTGGTGGTATTTTGCAGTCTCTTCATCTTGTTTTATACGTTTATCTTTAATTGAATCTTTAAATGACTTAATATCTAAATCTTGTACACTATCATTATTTATTTTTGAGTCTGTCGAGACAGAACCTTCTTTTGAATCGAAATTTAAATTTTGCACCCTATCAGCGTCGTATATTTCTTTGAATGGAATTATTTCTTTACCCTGAAAGGCGTCACCGTCTATTTCACGTAGTTTACCATCTACTTCAATACCTGAAACAACACGATTTTTGTAGAAAACTTAAACCATAATAGTTGATGTAATAGGTGTATTGTGTAGTTGTGTAGCTCAAAAAGCAGTTGACGTAAAGAGCCACATCTATCGTATGCCAACCAAAACTGAAGGACCGTAAATCACAAGATTTTATCCCTGACTCAGCTATAGTTCTGCGATATTAGCATTGTTGTAGGTATGTAGGATATACTAATTTTATCAACTAGGACCTATCTATTTAATATCAATACAATAATAAAGACTATTAAAATAGACATTCATTAAAATAAATGTTCAAGTATTGCAAGTATCCGAAGGTCGATTTTTATCAAGATAAGTCATCAGGCATCGTTGTAATGCGGCAGTATCTATAGGTCATTAGTTCGAATCTACCATTCACGACCAACATTACAATAATTAGAATAGGTATACTTTATTTTAATGTTTGAACTAGGTGACGTCATTAATTTTGGAACCCAGAACCCAAAAATATATGCCCAGGGATGATTGGCCTTTATCATAATCAAGTATCTTGCATATGTCAGCCACCCCGCGAGATTTTCAAGGGTCATTATAACTTAATTTCATAGCGGCGAGACAAATTAAATGTAAACAATCTTCCCATACCTTTTACTTTAAATTCAAGAATAATATTTGTGTTACAAAACTAGAAAAACAAATTGTGCAGGTTGTTCGAGCTTGTTTAATTTAATTTACATTTTATCTAAATAAAGGACGAACTAAGCTAGGCATGAAAATATTTCGTGAACTCAAGCTCGGGGTGAGCGTTTCGCGTTGTACTTGTTTCCGCAGTTTTTTCAGTTAAACGAAGTAAAGAACGCAAAACTCTTTCCCTTAGCTTTTGTTCACGAATTTTTACCAAAAATTTACCATCCATCAGAATATTTGTAAGTTCTTCATCGCCTGATCTAACTTTTTTGGCAGCATGCATGTACCCCGAAAAAGGGGCTTTCATAGTTGCGTATTCACATGCTGTAACGAAAAATATTGTTATTCTTATAGAAGAAGTTCGGCTTTGTTGAAGGGCGGCTTTGCCATTCGTAACTGTTTGACACTCTTTTTACCCGGCATCACCAGAAGAAGGGTTATTTGAGTTAGATTTGTGGGTACGGACATTTATAACTGATGTATATATACTGTATCTACTAAAGCAATTTTCACTTAGTAACCGCATATCTAAACTAATATTATAAAGGGAAATCACTAAATTATTTTTAATTTGTTATTTCGATGAAATTTGGCACATTGTGTTGGTGAAACCTTTGTCGAACCTTACTGGTTGGTTAGAAAATAACTGGCAGCATTCAAGCTTTCAAAATGATAGATTAATTTATATAGGTTCTTAAAATATTTCAAATGTGGACACTGTTAGTAGGCGTGCTACTGAAAGAAAGTATTCTTAATGTAATAAATTCCTTAGCTGCTGCCCCCGTGGCGCTTTGTTGGTTTAGGCACCTTACACAATAATATACACAGTACATTACACGAGCTGCCCTGTGTGAGCTCTAGAGTGTAGACCCCTCTGGTCTCCACAGCACATAGGACGCCTTTTATCGACATCCACGTGGGCAAAGTCGCTGAAAAAAGCTACTATTACCTATAGTAAATGACAAAATATGAACACTTACGAGGCCGACATTTTTTTAATTCCACAAACTTTAAAAATTCCCTCATTAGGTTTGACCAGTTTTCAGGTCCGTTTCCGACTGAAAAGGAAAGATGACTTGGATATTGACAGCAAATAGTTTCTACAATACAATTCTTACAATGTTAATATACATAATATAATGAATTTCCAAAAACAGAGGTTTAAGACAGTTCAAATAATTAATTTGCAAACTTATTTTTAGACGTAATAAAACGTAACTAAAAATACCTTTACGAAGGTTACGTAATGGTATTTTTCGTTACTTATTTACATTATTATCTGCTTTGGAAAATTCATAAAAAAGGTGCCCAGCGAGATTCTTTTTACTTTTATTTTCTTTTTCATAATTTAAAAGTTCTTTTTGATTTTACATCACAAAATAAAGTATTAAAATAATAGTGTTATTTTCAAACAGAAGTCGTCGAAATTATTGACACTATTCTTGCAAACAAACGGCAAAACGACACAAAGGTCAGCAGTCAAAAAGAAGAAACTCAAAACCATACCATCCGCGTTCCCTTGTATTCCAGAAAGTTTGACAGGCTTTGCCATTGTTGTCGCAGCCTCCTTGGTTGTTGCTACGGGTGCTTTGGTAGTTGTTGCAGGCTTTTTGGTACTGGTCGTAGGAAGACTTTTTGTAGTATATTTCTTTGTCGTTACTGAAGAAGGTTTCAGAGTCGGTCTCTCACGAGTCCAAATATTTATCCAATCTTCAGTGGGAGTCATTTTCATTTGCCAGATTAGTGGATCAACTGTCGTGGTGGTGGTTGTTTGTGTTGTTAATTTGCAGTGTGAGGGATCGACTAAGAGTTCTTGTTGGACTGGACAGAGCTTCTTAGTCGGTCTCACACGTGTCCAAGCATTTATCCAGTCTTCACTTGTCATCATTTTCATCTGCCAGATTCGAGGATCAATCGACGGTGTTGGAGTGGTTTTTAATTTTAATTTACAGCGAGGGGTGGTATGTTTCATAGCGGCCTTTGTCGATGTAGTAGGTTTGGTAACAGGACGAACTTTTTTTAAAGTATATTTTGGTGTAGTCATTTTAGTTGTAATTTTTTTTGTAGTAAGTTTCTTAGTTGTTGTCTTTTCTGTAGTTGTTATTTCAGTTGTAATCTTTTCTGTGGTCGTTGTTCGAGCTTTGGTAACACATCTTGGCGAAATTTGTGTTGTAGTTTCTTGTAACTCAATTTCTTTTATTTCTTTTATGAGATCAGCCCAGTTTAATTCTGTTGACATGTTTGACATGTTGACATGTCTTAGCGCTGAAATCGTAATATGTTGGTCAGAGAAATTTATTTTTCATCATAATCACAATTTTAAAATTATTTTGGGTACCTTAAAATAATAATATTGTAAGGGCGTGATTAAGATATACAGATTAGTACTAGTATAATCACTTAGGTGTGAATTAAGTTAAAACTCACTGGGCACCAACTTTGTATCTACTTATACTAAACAATTTGCATGACTAAGTACACATTTGAGAGCACTTAATATTATGAAAATGCTGTTACATCGAATCTAATCATTACTACATATTATTATATAACAAATTCCAAAATCTTTGACTGCCTACTCAATACATAATTATTCATGTGTATGGCTAGTTAGGCGTGTTTACCAGTTTTGTCATTTGTGTGAGCGCTCGGCATCTCATACAGGGTAGAAGGGACATCGATGCAGAAGCCGCTTATCATGGATTTAGTACACGATTCTGAGCCCAGAGAGGTTCGTTTCGTTCGTTTCGAGTTTGAGTTTGAGTTTGAAAATGCATGGAGCTAACTTTTTTTTTAACAACCGTCGAATATGATGCAGGGGCTTTCACAATCATGTACTGAATTCATGGTAGCCGCCTTCCTCTTTTCACCCTAAATATTAGGTACAGAGGCCAGCATATCAAGTTACCACAATCTGTCAAATTTCTTTGATAGTATTTCAACTTTATTGCAAAGACATAAGGTTCATTTTAAATTGAGAAAATTTGACAGTTAGGGATAGCTTGATGTGCTGGCGTCTGAACAATGTGAAATCTTAGGTGAAATGACCTTGAAGTGAGCTGTCAATAGTGTTAATCCATCAGGTAGAATGAGAGCTCATTTCAAGTTCGCTTCGCCCAAGTGAAGTGAAGTTTGTCATGCTAATACAAATGCTGTACCTTTAGTCCTAACGTTGTGGCGTGGTTTCATAAATTTCCATTCCTTTCCATCAAAATATCTTACGGGCAAATCTTTTGGAACTGAAGAAAAATGTTTGATGTATTTTAGTTTCACATTTATCAGTGGTCACAAATTACTACAAAAGTATTTGTATCTAATAATTACTCTCATAACAATGGTTGTATTTCGCATAAATCACAGTGTATGAAATAAAAAAGAAATTAAACTTCATATTTAGGTGTTGCTTTTCGACTTTTTAGTAACATGGCATGGCTTTCGTCACACTTTTTTGTCCCATTTTAAAATTACACATTTTCTATTTTACAAATATCACGTAACGAAAATGGATTTACGAAAATTCGAAAATATGAACAACCGTGTGCGGTACAAATATTAAATTTAATAAGAGAATCGATAAAGTTTATTGCGGAACACAAAATTATTGCGTTCGTGGATCTCGATAGTTGTCGTTGTTTGAGAACGTACCTAATGTTGGTCTTATCGCGTGCGCCTGCGACAATCGTGACGCAGCGGCCATGTGTGATATGATAACTATGATTTGCTGGAATGTGCACTACGAAATATTTTAATTCGTTCGCTTTACGTGAAGAGGAAGTTTCAAGATATGATCGATAAAGGATAAGGATGTTTTTTTTTACTTAGCTATATTATTTTTGTATCTGTAGCAGAATCATCTTTATTATGCACTGGCAAGGTTACCGAAATGACGTGCAGATTACTAGATTTACACGAAGAATCCTTGTTTTTTGTATTTGTATTAATATTTCATTTTTCAGTCTTACATATTATAAAAATACTAGCTGACCTGACAGCCGTTGTCTTGTCTTAACTATGATACCTATAACCTACCCTACAATGAAATCGGTAAAGCCGTTCTCAAGTTATAGCCTGACCGGGAGAAATAGTGGTTCATTTTTATATTATGCTTATATATAAAAATTAACCACTATTTCTGCCGGTCAGGTGTTATAAAGTTAACTCTAAGAATTTCGTGGGAGCATTGTAGGTACACATCGTTACGAATAACTTTTACTATGGAATGACCCTGAATTTCGCGATTTCAGGGTTCATCCCAAATCCCCTACCTATATGTCTACGTATATCAGTCGACTGTATGATTTTAAAAAGAAACAGTTAATTAATAAACCCAACCTCGCAGTCAGTGGATTGGCTACTCCCAGGCTGAGCCACAACACCCTGTGTCCTCCACCTACTGCATCAAGTCTGTTTGCTTGATAAGTTGTAGGTCCATCTAGCGGTCTCATATGCGGTCCACTCCGGGACTGGTCTACTGCACTGGCCACCGGTTCAGCCAGTCCCTTCAGCTTGCTTACTATGCACCTGAACTGAATTTCGGAGCTGAAGAGAGTGTCAGACTCTTACTTAAAACCCATCCATGTTCCTTCCTTAGCTCTTTATATTCCGGGGTAGCGGTAAACCTTTCGGACAATCCCGCTTAGCTCAACTATATCTAAGATTATCATTGTAAGTATCAAGATCGATACTTCCACCTTCTATTTACAATACTTATAAAATACCCTTATAAGTGTGGGGATAATATTAATAAATATGAAACCGGTGACATTAGCACATAGTTATGGTTATCAGCGACACTTCATGGGCGGCGCACGGGCATCCAAAACGGTGTGTGCCGTGTACCGGTCAGAGTCGTGACCGGTACCGACCCCCTTTTGTTCCACATTGTGGCTTCTGCTTATACATATTTATACTAGCTTCTGCCCGCGGCTTCGCTCGCGTGGAGGTCGGAAATTATCCCACAGGAATGTTCTACCGGGATAAAAAATATCCTATGTGTTAATCCAGGATATAAACCATCTCTGTGTCAAATTTCATCCAAATCTATACAGTAGTTTTTACGTGAAAGAGTAACAAACATCCATACATCCATACTTACAAACTTTCGCCTTTATAATAGTAGTAGGATTCTAACTAGCTTCTACCCGTGACTTTATCCGCGTGAAATTTCTTGTTCCCTGTAACTCTCCGCATCGCATCGTATCGCCGGCCCGCGCAGTTACTTCGTCTAATCTACTTTTCTCTACTGAGGTTCGTAGCGTGATGTTATACTTATAACCTTCCTCAAGAATTAGAACCTATTGAATGCAAAAATTTATGGAGAGACTCCTTACTAAGCCGTAATACCAGATTCATAAGTGAAACAGATCTACTCCGTCATGACATGCCCTAGCTCATGACGTCTAATCAATGTGTAGTTTACAGTTTATTTAAAAGTCAAGTAATTTTTTAGTTTTTAGTCACACCAACACTGATCCTATCCGAAGCGACGTCTGCAAATCCATGCATGTACTTAAGCTCAATTAAAATTAAACTGATCACCAACAAAAACCTATTAGAAATACTTAAAAGGAGTTCCATCTAGCAGCCTAATCTATATAGTTACACTGGCGGCCGATCGGTAAGGGCTAATTTGGGGGGATTTCTATGCAAATTTAATTACACTGCATATACGCTATTCAGGCGCGAGGGTGGATGGGAGCTGCAGGTAATGAAAACTATCTCTTGAGATAAACAAAACTATATATTTCAATCACACAACACGTAGTACGACAGGCCTTTGAGGCACATTATTACTCAGAACACAGGAAATCAGAACACAATACACAAAACCCGGAGCCCGAGCACATTTAAACAGCAACTACTTACTTGCTAGACATAATTAAAACTACTAAAAACTTTGTACAACATAATAACTAGTAAAATATAAGAACTGAAGAACACTTAAGAACACATTTTAGAACAAATTTGAGAACATATTTAAGAACTGATTCGACTAATTTTTTTTTTTTTTTTTTTTTTGAAATGGCATCTCGCAGTTCAACCAAAGGGTTGTCTACTGCTTAACCGGGCTTGCCTGTGGCTGCCACAAAGAATTGTAGCCTCCAGCCAGGGCTGATTCGACTAATAACTTGGCCCTTATTAAATACAATTTTCATAGGGCGCAAGTAGTGTGTGGGGTAATTTTTACCCTCCGCCCTGCCGCCTATTATCATCCATAATTCTATCTAGGATGCGGCGGGCGGAGCTTATGCTTCCCGACAAGTTTCGACCTGTCGAAACCTGCAGGGAACACGCTCTTTTCCTGCTTACAGACAATAATTTCGGCGTCTGCCATTGGTTTATTGATACAAACCCTATGATTGGTCTTAATTGACTTTCATAATAACAAATAATCTCTAATGCTTTTACCAATCATCTTATATACTAAAGTTATACATGAGCGTAATATCGCTTGTTTATATGTTTGAGGTTGCTGTGCTCCTCAACAATCCCACCCCCCGTAAGAGGGTTCAACCGATTACAGTCCCGTCTGTAGGTAGCACAACAACCTTTACAACGGGCCGACGCAGGACCCCATGATTCGTTCTTACATCTATCACTCTTATTATAGAGTCTGCCCCTGGGTACACCTTTTCGATCACCCCTTTGGTCCACTGATTGCGGGGTTTACACTGATCTACTATTAGCACTATGTTTCACATTTGGCACATCACTTATCCACTTTTGTCTTTGTTGGAGCGTCGGCAGGTACTCGCGCAGCCATCGCCTCCAAAAGAGGTCGGCCAGCGCGTTCACTTTCCGCCACATGCGGCGGGAGTCCACGTCGACTGCATGCCCGCGCGTGCACGGGGCGTCTCCTGCGGCAGTGCCCAGCAGGAGGTGGTTCGGAGTCAGCACTACCGGTTGCTCGACGTCGCTGCTCACGTAGGTGAGCGGCCGGCTGTTGATGACTAGCTCGGCCTCAGCGAGGAGGGTGTAAAGTACCTCCTCGCGAGGCGCCCGCTCTCGTAGTGTGGCTCGGAGGGCGTTTTTCACTGAGCGCACCAGACGCTCCCAGCACCCACCCATGTGTGGGGATGCGGGAGGGTTAAAGTGCCAAGCGATACCACGGCCCGTGGCTTCGCTCTGCACCTTATCTTGATTCATGGCACGCAGGGCTGCGCGCAGTTCGGCGTGCGCGCCGACGAAGTTGGTGCCTCGGTCGGAATACATGTCCGACGGTCGCCCGCGGCGCGCAATGAGGCGCCGCAGGGCCAGAATGGCTGAGTCTGCACTCAGCGATGCCGCCAGCTCTAAGTGGACGGCGCGGGTGGTGAGGCACGTGAACAACACGCCCCACCTCTTCTCCCTGCGCCGACCGATGGCGACCTCCATGGGGCCGAAGTAGTCGACCCCACAGTGGACGAACGCTCGTCTCGTCACCTCCAGCCGCGCGGCCGGGAGGTCGCCCATCTTTGGCGCCACCGGCTTCGCCTTTTCCACGCGGCACTGTTGGCAGCTGGCGGTGACGGCCTTGACTGTTGACCGCAGGTTGGTCACCCAGTATTTCTCTCTAATCCTGTTAACTACAAGCTCTTGGTTAGCGTGTAAAGCCGCCGTATGATAATGGTAAATAAGACGGCGTGTGAGCGCGTGCTTCCCATCCAAAATTATGGGATGGCGCTCCCCAAACCTCAACTCGTCGCAGGCGCCCAGCCTGCCGCGTACCCTTAGGAGCCCATCTGAAAACAGCATGGGGTCCAACGACTTTAGCTTGTTATTGCTGGGTAGCGGGCGGGCCTCCCGCAGAGCTGCGATGTCAGGCTCGTAGCTCTCTGCCTGCATTACGCGCAGCAGGCGTACCTCCGCCTCCTGCAGATCTGCCCCGGTCACCGCTGATGACTGGCGGCGCTTGCGGCAGCGATCTGAAAATATAACCAAGCGCGCCACAACGCGGACAGCGCGTGTCCAGGTGGGCAGTCTCTCCGGCTGCAGCAGTGGTTCCGGCGGCGTGGTCGTCACGTGCACTCGTTGCACCCTCTCCAGCTGCGCCTCAGCCACCTCGTCGAGGTCGGCGCTCGCCGGCCACTGCTCCTGTGGGCAGCGAAGAAACGAGGGGCCCAATAGCCACTCGTCACCATTATTGGGCCAGTCCATGCGAGTGGCCTTGTCGGCAGGGTTCATCGCCGAGGGAACCCAGTGCCAGTCTGTCCTCTTTGACCGTCTATCGATCTCGGCCAGGCGGTGGGACACGAACCGTTGGAATTCTAACGCGTCTGAGTTAATCCACTTTAAAACTGTTTTGCTGTCTGTCCACAGATGCCTACTGCTGATAGCTACGCCTAGCTCTGATTCCACCGTGTCGGCCAATCTGCACGCCAACACGGCTGCTTGTAGTTCGAGACGCGGAATTGATACCAATTTCTGGGGCGCTACCCTAGCTTTCCCTATCACTATTGCGACGTCTCTGCTACCTGTCGGGTTCGTACCCGCTAAATAGGCCACCGCCGCATAGGCGGCAGCGTGCACCGGGTCTTTACTCAACCGACGCTCAACACCAGCCAGTCGCTGGCGCGCCTGGGTGTAGTTATTAGGTAGCTGCGGGTTGTCTCGACGCCACAACAAACCTACTTCCCAAGTGCCGCTCTTTGTTTGATGACTAGTGGCCTCTAAGGTGGCTTTAGCCCTCTCGATATCCTGGTGCGTCCGAGGCACCTCTGATATACCTATCGCTTCTAACTCCAGCTGATTCTTAACTAAATTATGTAAATCTACGTTTGATTCTGTTACACAATTTACACTTTGTTCATTATTGTGACAACTACCCACGGGTCCGTGCACCACCCACCCTAAACTGGTCAAAGAGGCAACCGGCTTACCTGATCTCCCTCGACGAGTCTCCTGGCCGACAAGCAACTCCCAGTTGTCCTGTCCCAGCAACAGCAGCGGTTTGGCACCTCTCATCTCCTCGCATCCCAAGTGGCGAAGGTGGGCGTGCTCCGCCATCACTGTGGCGGGCACTGTCTGCGCGGGCAAGTCCAGTCGCTTTATCGTACGACACTTTATACTATGTACTTGTCCGCTCGGACCGCGCACTGTCACACTAATCACGCGCGAGTTATCGTCCGTTATCACTTGACCGCGCGCACTACGTAACACTAACGGCACTAATTGTCCTTTGGCACCTTCGGTTAACGACTCATCTATCAGTGACACGGTGGCCCCGTCATCCAATAGGGCATAGCACTGTTTATCCTGGCCGCTCACTGATACGTTAACCGGAACAACTTTCAACAACGCCTTCCCGGTGTAATCATTGACGTTAGTTATACTCTCGGTCTTCCTGTCCGCATGTAATAACGTATGGTGCGGGTAATCACACGTAGCGCACCTACTAGCCCGACAGAAGTTCTTGTTATGTTTCTTTGCCATACACTTGAAGCACAACTTATGTTTTTTAATGTGTTCCCATCGCTCATTTACGCTTAACCCAGTGAACTTTTCACATTTACTTAGCTTATGTACCTGCTCACACATAGTACATGTATCTATTGTAGGTTGGTTATTATCTGTGGTTACATGCACACGTTGTATATTTTTAATCTGTTTGTAGGGCTGCGCATTGCCTCGGGGCTTATTGTTGTTATTAGCTACTATTGCAGGTGGGTCCATGTTCATTTGAACGTAGTATGACGTAGCTCGGGCTAGATGGCTTAAGAATTCTGCGAGTAATTCCAGGCTTGGCGACACTCGCACATCTATGCCCTGGCTGGCCTCCATGCCCATCGCGAAGTCCCCATATTGAGCGCGTTGCACAGGTGTGAGTTTAGTTAAGAGTTCACTTACCAGTTGTGGGTTATTCAGGTATCCATTAGCGCGTACACTTTTCAGGAGCGATACACAGTTGCGCACTGTCGTCGAGAACTTCCTAAGTTCACGCCCACTTTCAGTCACTTTGGGTAACGCACGCACTTTCCTTAGGGCACATTCTAGCACTAAATTGGGATGACCGAACTCGTCTTGTAGTGTTTTCATTATTTCCGCCGGGTTGGTGCAAGTACGCAGCAGGTCTTCTACCGCTAGCTTGGCGTCCCCTTGTAACGAAGTCTTCAGGCGGGCTAGGTTTTCATGCGCTTTGAAGTTGTACAGTGTCGTCGTATCGTAGTACATATTCTTGTACGACAGCCATTCCGCTGGGTCCCCGCTGAAATACGGCAGCTCATAAGCCTGCCTTGGTACCGGTCGCGGTCGCGCTAGGTGTGTTATAGCGTCCGCCAGCTGGTCTATTTTTCTATCTCGTGACCTGCTTCTGTCTGTTTCGTTGGCGAACGTATTATCCCACTCAGGTGGGTCTCTAGGCGGCGGTCTCGTGGTACCGGTCATCGCTGCGGCGGGCGTCGCTTGGTGCGCGGGCGTCGCTTGGTACGCGGGAGTCGCTTGGTACGCGGGCGTCGCTTGGTACGCGGGCGTCGCTTGGTACGCGGGCTCGCGGAAATGTACGGACGCGGGCGCATACTGTTGCTGCGCGGGGGTACGATCGAGCGGCGGCACAAACACTGGTATGTCGCGGGAAATCCCGGGCTCGGGCTTCGGTTGTGGTTCAATAGTACTTACTGCGGGTGCGGGTATTCTTGACGCGGTGACGGGTGTCGTATCTGTAACCCATTCTTCCACACGGCGCGTCGTCCCTTCCTCATCTGAGTCTGAGTCTCCTTCTACAGCGGCGTCTATCTCTGCGAGGTCAGCTTCAAGCTTCTTCTTTACCAGGTTTTCCTTCAGACGCACCAACTCTCGTTCTGCCTCGTACTCAACCCTCCGTCGAAGGTAGTCGGCGCTTCTCTGGCCGCTCTTCGAGGAGACGTGGCTTAACCGGGACCCTGCCCTCTGTAGTCTTTCCGACCTCGCTGGCGTGACGGTTTCACGATGGTCGATTATTCGACCGGGTCCAGCCAGCGGGATCACAGGGGCGGGAACCGACGACTTTGAAGGTGCTATCGATGGTGACCCGGGTGCCATTTCAGACGGCACCCCTGAATCGGCTTCCAATCCTCGACGCTGTATGTTTGCTTCCAGCTGTCGTAGCCTGCTACGTGTTGTGATAGTGCTTCTCTCACTCATTTTACCTACAGCTCAATCCGGCTAGCGAAGGACCAAAAATTATACGCTATTCAGGCGCGAGGGTGGATGGGAGCTGCAGGTAATGAAAACTATCTCTTGAGATAAACAAAACTATATATTTCAATCACACAACACGTAGTACGACAGGCCTTTGAGGCACATTATTACTCAGAACACAGGAAATCAGAACACAATACACAAAACCCGGAGCCCGAGCACATTTAAACAGCAACTACTTACTTGCTAGACATAATTAAAACTACTAAAAACTTTGTACAACATAATAACTAGTAAAATATAAGAACTGAAGAACACTTAAGAACACATTTTAGAACAAATTTGAGAACATATTTAAGAACTGATTCGACTAATAACTTGGCCCTTATTAAATACAATTTTCATAGGGCGCAAGTAGTGTGTGGGGTAATTTTTACCCTCCGCCCTGCCGCCTATTATCATCCATAATTCTATCTAGGATGCGGCGGGCGGAGCTTATGCTTCCCGACAAGTTTCGACCTGTCGAAACCTGCAGGGAACGCGCTCTTTTCCTGCTTACAGACAATAATTTCGGCGTCTGCCATTGGTTTATTGATACAAACCCTATGATTGGTCTTAATTGACTTTCATAATAACAAATAATCTCTAATGCTTTTACCAATCATCTTATATACTAAAGTTATACATGAGCGTAATATCGCTTGTTTATATGTTTGAGGTTGCTGTGCTCCTCAACACTGCAGTTGCATGGACTAACGAAGTATGCCATTAACCGAGGCAATACATGGGTGATATTAATTTTCATGAAGGATTGCAGCACTCTGTTCTTGGGGGATTATTTTCTCTTTGGTGAGAGGTTCTAAATAAGATGCTGGTATGCGGCATATTTGTTGAGGTTCTAATTAGGATATTGCACTTTCGTAAGTCCAATTAATCATCATATTTCTGGGTAGGTGGAAATATCACACCAAAGACTTGTTATATGTAGTTTATGAAAAAAAATCTGTCTTTCTCGTTTTCGATAAAATTTATATAAAATAACCAATTAAATTTTGAAAAAAAAAACTATTGATTGTTAAAAACGTTATTATTTTAGGACTTATTAAAAGTTTAGTAATGACAAATTAGCACATTTTGTGATTTCCAATTTATTAGTGCTTACAAAATTAATTATTATATTACCTATATAATGCTTACGCATACAACTTTTACAAATCACGCGATACTTTGTCAAGGTTTTTGTTTAAGTATAATATTCATAATGACTAATGAATAATAATTTGATATAAATCAACAAGTAGCCAATAAAATAATTATGAAGTAAAACGCAATTTACCTGCTTTGGAGATCGTAAGTGATATAATATTTAATGCAATAATAAAATAATCCTAACAAATATTATCGTAATTAAAAAAAGGAATTTATTTGTTTGTAACATTTTTTCGCTGCAACACTTTTCTATCAATCAGGCTTAAATCCAGACTCCGAGATGAGGAAGGTCTAAAAACGAACCCAGGGCTTTATGCCCGTAAGCGGGATTGTCTGAAAGAGTTACCGCTATCCCGGAACGTAAAGGGAAGGAACATAGATGGGTTTTAGTCAGTAAAAGTCTGACACTACCTTCCGCTCCACCCAGAGCGGGGAAAGTCATTGGATGATGTCCCAAGCTAAAAAATAAAAATAGGGTCTCATGCCCAGCAGTAGCGCTAGACTAACGAAGTAGTCAACAGTACTACAAATAAGCACTAAACGGATGATTTGTTGGTCCTCCTTTTATTCTTACGTCAACTCATACTAATAACTAATAACTTTGTCCGCCACCACAACAGATTTCCAAATAAGATCTGTCAACTACTTCACTGAATAGAAACTCGATCAGGCTTTCAGTAACCCGGTATATCGATTTCAATAATCGATTAATAAATCTTACATTTTAAAACAATAGTCAACCATTCACACTTTCCTCTAGACAGTGGAATCGATAAACAACGAACGGATAGGCACATACAAGTATAAAGGAATATAAATAATTGAATGTTTTCCTTCTAGCAACACCGCTCATATCCATTGCTATCGAATAACAGTTTAACCATATAAACGAAATCCAAATTATACTGTGGAAGCCGCCTATTGGTCATCGAATGGGCACTGGAGTGGGCAATCGGCCCTCCATTTTAGTATTAAGGGCTATCGTTCAATGAGCAAGAAAGGTAAGACGAGCGTAATGATGGGCAAATATGTACGATTTCTCTGGAGCTATGCAATTGAACTAAGAATTCTCATGTGAGGACGTTAATGTGTTTTATTGAACTAGTGGTTTGGCATACAGATTAAATCTCGGGAAAGATTTATGTATGAACTTTATTTGTGGATAGGTTCGGTAGGCTTTGAACAAATCAAAATAGAAACACGCTGTATGTTTTTAACTGCCCTTTCTTCCAAAGACTCGTCCAATAAACTCTAAACTCAATACGTAGATTCCATACTTAACTCGCTAAGTTCGTGACACAGTCCATTATGTTTTCATCTCGTCATCTCCGTGACAGCCAAGCCCATCTTTCAAGAGTGCGTCACTTTTTGACAGTTATCGCCATATTTTAATTCGTCGGCTTTCTCAGTCCTCTGTACGGCTACCCTAACAGCACATAACAATTGACACCATGTAAGTCTTGCTGGTGGCTACGTTCTCCCATTAGACCACTTCCTTAACAAAAGAGGTCCGGAGCCTCCTATTCTAACAATTGTATGAGCTATTTACCTTATCTGTATACCGCCACAATCACACCCGGTCCTGATCCGACGCCGACCAATAAGTTTTGATACTCGCCCCATTGTTCTGTCGCGTGGTAAATATTAGTCTAGATCGTACTAATATGATTTTATTTATTAGTTCCTGTTATCTTTTGTTGCGATTTATAATTATGTCGGCGATGTTTTGGATAGTTATTCATCATGTGTGTGAATTGGGAATGCTAATTTTATTACTTGTTTGGCATATTTATCTGGTCTATCGTAAAAAATTAGAGCTCTTACCATATTTTATTAGTGTCTGTATATTTAAAAAAATAACCAGTCTTCTAATGTGGCGCAGTAATAACTTATACCTGCTTTAAGCTTCCGTTGTAGTTGCACATTTGTGTTGACAGGTGGCTGCTGGCAGAATGAGTAAGCGCTTCCAAACGTAGAAAAATTACTACGTTTGGAACAGACCTACTCATAGACCAATAAAGGAATGACTTCAATATATGTGTGCAACTATACAACGCTTGAAAAAAAAAAACAATTTTTGATTTTAAACCTAACTTTTTAATAAACAATGAGGGAAAAATTTGTAATACCTATATGACGAAAAGCTTGTAAAAAGATAAAAATTGCTAATTAGACAAAAATCAAGACCACTTCTTCGGCATAGCAGAGGGATACTGCCCTCTGCTATGCCGAAGAAGTGGTCTTGATTTTTGTCTAATTAGCAATTTTTCGGTTTGTGTAGGGAGGCGCTCGCGCAGGTAACCGCGTTATAACAGTGATAGCAGCCGCGTGATGTGACCATAGCGGGCGCATGCGCCGCTTCTCGCGTCATTTTACACTTATATGCCATTACAGCACTGGACTGAACTGCCGTTACCTACGGTAATTATTTCTCCCTTTTTTTATTCGAACGTACGGAACCCTAAAAATACACAAAAATAAACTTGTTATCTTAAAAACTTATTTTTCATATCACTCATTGTTTATTGCTGTAAAATATTGTGGCCAAGAATTTTTTCTCAGGCTGTCTGACTTTTTAGAAAGTAATTAAAAATATGTGTCCTTTTTCACAGTCAATGGCTTTGAGACCAATTACAGTAGTTATAATAAATTAAAGCGTAATAAATCAAGACAGCAATGGCTGGTTTACGAAACGAAAAAAGCATTATTGTTTTACGAAAATACAGGGTTGTGTGTGTGTAATAAAAACAATTAAGTGCATTTCTCCAACGTTTTGTAACACACAGTTTGACGTAGAACTAAAATTCAGCTTGGGCTTTCGACACGAGAACGGCACGTGCCTTAGCCTGGCTATGGAACAGAAGTGTCCGCTCCAAGTCGTGACATAACTCGACGGGCGCCTGTAATCTAGAATAAATTGCGTACACTTACTGACTCTTTATAGACCTTTTAAGGTAGAAAATTTAAGATGATGATCGCCACGTTCATAATTAAGATCAGCCATGATAGGCGACTCGTGACGTCGTGTGGGTGGTTCCGCTTCCGAGGTCACGGGTGGTCTACGAGCCAATTTGGGCAGGCTACTGAGATTTTTTTTTTTGTTTTAAGAAGGATGATAGATTAAGTGTTTGATGTGGACACCATATCCGGAATCAAGTAAGTGATAAGGACACGATTTTTGTGTTCGGTAAAACGGAACTTGTTAATCGTTTATATTTTCGGGCATCGAAATAAACTTATTCTTAATTTTTTTTCTGGTTTATGGGCTTCTTTTTCGTGTGGTTAGTGACCTTCAGACCTAGACTAGGTTTCAGAATATATAAGCTGCTCATAGACTTAGCTCTACATGCTATTAAGATATATCTCTCAGGCATACCGATTTCCTCACGATGTTTTCCTTCACCGTTTTTAAGCAAGCGATAATTATACAATACGCATATGAATCCGCAAAAGTCCGTGGTGGCTTGAGTTCGAACTCGAGACCTTGAGACTTGGCAGTCCGACGGCCATACCACTAAGCTATCACTGCTAAATAGCAGCAAACTAAATTGGCTGTATGGTAATAAAAGCCTTCTATCATGATAAAGATCGCAACCATAACTTAAGCAAGGCTAAGGAAGGCAAAGTTAAGGAAGCTTCTCTTTAACAAACTGAAGTAAGCCTTTATGGGTACAAGTCGCATACGGTAGCGACGTGTGTGGCATCCCCAGATACTTCATACATAAAAACATATAATATAGATACAATTTATATAATACTTGGCCGCTGGACGATCCCCATATCTCAACGGGAAGTATTTTGCATGCAACCACCACCTATCTTTTGGAACAATCTGAAAACGGGAGCAAGTTGCATCTAAACGACTTATAATGTTACTTCACTTTACAGAAATTGCAATTCTATGATTTGCGGAATAAGGATGGTTCTCATTTGATTAGTAGATTGTTATAGGTCTTTTGGGAAGTAGAAATGTTTTGCCAAACGCATTATTTATCGTAAATTCGTAATTGCTGATTGTGGACCAAGAAGGGAATCTTTGCAGAGCTTGATATCGTGTATTAAGTGGAACCTCGTTGTTTACTTATGTAATGCTTGAAGAGCAGACGGAATGCTGTCGCCAGGGGCTTTTACCGATGATGTGGTAACTTCGGAATGTAAGTATAACTTTATGACTGCTAATTATTTAAAGAGTTCAGGCGTTTTTTTTCTCTTTTTAAGCCTAATTTTATTTTTTTTATTATTTGATACAACTGTTAACACGCTTAGCAACGCCCATGTTTAGCTAAGAAGCCTTATCAAATATTAATTAGCGCTAAAGGCGCTTATTATTATATTAAGCCTATCAGCTCTTAAAGAACCAAACTCTTCAATAAAACAAAACGATGCCTTTTATTTTTTTTTTGTCAGGCTGGGAAATCATCCAATGACTTCTCCCGCTCTGGGTGGAGCGGAAGAGAGTGTCAGACTCTTACTGACTAAAACCCATCCATGTTCCTTCCGTAGCCCTTTATGTTCGGACAATCCCGCTGAGTTGCGTTTTTGGCACATCTCTGGGTTTTAATGAATACTCCTAATTGACAACTACAAAGATAACTCCATGAGCCATTGCTACAGAACCAGTGTTTATCCCCATTACAAAATCTAATATTTTTTCATATTCACATAGGAAGCCGAACCCAACATAGTTGGGAAAAGGCTAGGCAGATGATGAGTATGATGATGATTCATAATTTTCATAATCAGCCTATAATGTTCCCACTGCTGGGACACAGGCCTCCTCTCTAAGAGAGGGAGTGGGCCATAATCCACCACGCTGGCCCAGTGCGGGTTGGTGGAAGTCGCATGATATAATAATATTTTGATCCAGTTATTTTTTCTTAAACAGCAGGAGTTGTAGTATGGCTTAACACCATCATCATCACTTGACGACACGGTTGGCGCAGTGGTTGAGCGATTGACTGCTGCGCACTATGTCGCGGGTTCGATTCCCGCACGGAACAAATATTTGTACGACCTGCAAGTATTTGTTACGAGTCTGGGTGTTTTTCTATCTATAATATGTATGTATTTACAAAAAAAAATGTATATAAGTAGTTTATCAGCCATCTCGTTACCATAACACAAGCATTAGGTTGCTTAGCTTAAGACGATATGGCGTTGTGTGAAATGTCCAAGGATATTATTATTATCCCGCTGACTGATGTGAATTCTATAAATTACACAAATTAGAGAAGACACCAAATACAACATTTTGTATTGATTTATTTATTGTAAACTGTGTCACTAGACCCTCCATATAAATTACGAAACTGACACCCAATCTGGAATCCACATAAACGAAACGTCCGTTGCAAAACAAATTATTAGTTAACTTCCTCTATTCTTATCTTAGATCTCGGCAATTATCTTGTTTACTATTCTAATATATTTACTGTTGCTTTAATATATGCATCTGATTATACATTATCCGAATAGGCTGTATCAAACAAATCGTCTATCGATTGTAATTAAAGCGATCGGTATTAAGGCTGAGGCAGATTTGGGCGGGCCGCTATGCAAAAATCCACCTACATCACTTTCGTACTCTTTGTATGAACCTTCGTACTCTAGAGGCCAGCCACACCGCGATTTTAACAAACGTTTATTGTGTTGTATGTATGTTTGTTAGGGCCAAATATAAAAACTGAAATTTCAGTGGGTTATCCTCAACCTAATGAGCTGAAATTTTACATTCATGTTTAGTATGGATGACAATGCATATTTACCTAATTGACGTCGTTCTAAATCCAATATGGCCGACCGCCCAAGATGACGGACTATTTATAGAAGATAGTATTTTTTTTTTGTATAAATGACGGCTGTAATGTACGCGTAGCTTTAGACTAGATTTTTTAGCGAATTGCCATCTAAGTTGGTACTGGACTAATTGATTTTTAATGATCTACCGCTAATCGTTTGATAGCCCCATTTTGTATGACAAGTTGCGTCTAAGCAATAAATTGTTAATCTTTGTCGCTACTCTTGTTTGTATAACACTGACATGGTTGCATAGTAAGTGTCTTAAAAATTGTGTATAATTAGCGACCCCCCCCCCCCCTGCTTTGCATCGTTTTGACGATAAAATATTAAAATGTATTTTAGAATTTAAAAAATAAATCAGAATAAATTCTCTAAATTATGGTGGAAAACCAGCATCAAAATCCGTTGTCCAGTTTAGAGAAACAAAGCCGTCACACAGACAGACACAAATAAATCAAAAGCGACTTTATTTTATAGTATGTGCAGATTGTTTGACGAAACTTTGCTGTTTGTGCTTCACTTCATTGCTAATCAAACTTGTGATTCGAGTAGGTACTATTTTTAATTTGTCTTATTTTATTTCGAAATATTTACTTATTATTATATAAGCTAGCAAACTTTAAAAAATAATATCTATAATTATGCATATAAAAAGTGACAAAAACCATAGGGCATCAAAATATTCTCCCGTATCGCCCGTCAACAGGAAGTGTCCAAAAGGCTAGCAGCACTACCACGTTCTATAGCGATGCAGAAAATAACAGATCTAGGAGCCTAGACAAACTAATATTTTCACTAACGATAGCGAAATTAGATAAAGCCGAAAAATATGGCATTGGCACAAGCTTTGGAAATGTCACGTGATCAATCGTTTTCGATCGCTAAATGCTAGTCAAAGTCAAATTGTGACTCTCTGTCTCTAAAAAAGCGTTGATAAGTGGCGTTCTTGACAATCCAAATCGCTGAGGTAACGAATTGTTCGATCAACCATTTTCGAAATCGAATCGACACGGAGCGATTGACACCTGTCTATACCCCTAGGGCACATGAGGAGTCGTCCAACCGCTTGGCGATGTCTTTAAAAACCAAGTTGGCACTCGGACCTCATGGCCCTAGTGTTTCAACCCCAAATGGCTCGAACACATAACTCCCAATTAGATTGGAATATTTTGGCTGCTTGAAGTTTGAAGTTTTTATTACAAATAAAAAATATTTATTAGTGGATTCCCATAAATCACAGTGGGCTGTCCCTAGGTTATATTTTGGTATGCAGTAACAAACTACGAAACCAATTACCATCGTATCAAAATGGTCGTGCTCATTACAACTAACAGGTTCAATAATCGCCAATCTCCTTGATGGCATAGCAAGCAGTCTGTGAATTTACAGCAGCCTACAGGCACACATGAGCTTTATAGGCACTATTTCAAATTTAGAACGTTTCCTTATTGATATAAGGAAATTACTTTTCATTATATGCCTGGATGGATGTAATTTCGTCTAGTACTTCAAACGTAGAGTCACAATCTTAGGGTGAAAGATAATGTTGTTAAAAAAGGGATGATTGAAAATACGCTGGCAGCAAATTGAAGACGGTAAGACTAGGTAAATTGCTGGACTGCTGTAGAAGATGTCAACATTCAGAATTTTAGATAAACAGATATAAACCAGACAAGAAAATGAAATAAATCAGTTGCAAGCCCCACAGTTCCCAATACCCACAACTGTCGAAAGCATTCTATTAATTTCTGATTTAAATAAACCGCCATCTTACAAATCTAGCGTCTGAGAAAAAGTCACTGGCGAGACATGTAGAACATCGACATAGAGCAGTGATCGCCAAGCGGTGTGACAGTCGGGCTGTCAAGTCATTTAGGTCTCGAGGGCCAACCCAAGGTACGCACCTCTTATCTTACGGATTCATGTGCGTATTGTATAATTATCACTTGCTTAAAAATCGGTGAAGGAAAACATCGTGAGGAAACCAGCTTGTGTGGGAGATATTTCTCAACAGCATGTGAAGCTAAGTCGAGGCCCATGGGCAGCATAAAAATTCTGACACCAGGTTAGTCACTATAGTCACTAACCACACGAAAGAAAGAAAGAATGTAGAACATAACCCTAGTCTAACACCATTATTGTACCATGTTTCAACGCAAATAAAAATATTCTATTCTAAAGGGATTTCTTTTTTTATGTCAACACCCAACCAGAGATCCCCCTTACAGATGGCAGCAGCGGTTAGTTCAGTGTTTATCACTTCATTAGCCGAGGTCAGAGCGTCTCAGCGACACCTCTCGCGCTAAATAGCTGATGTGTCGTCTCGATTGTGTCCCGTGCCTGTGTCTGCACGCAAACTGAAGAGTATTCTGGAAATTCTAAGTTCATGGTAAATTGAAGAAAACTATAAAACATCATCTTGTCCTCTTAATTAGTTTTTAAACCAAAGATTTCAGCTTCCGTTGGCCCCCTTTGACAACAAAAAAACAATTCTTTTATAGTTTCTTCCACAATTTAAGACCACATCGCTAAACTTGCCTTATTTGTGATTAAAACTAACTTGAAACTGCATCACACTTGTGCGAGGAGTTAATAAGGCCTCCTAATTTTAACTAGCAGGCGAGTCGAAGGTTTTGGTTAATTTTCGAGAAAATACTGAAAGGCGTAAAAGACTGCTTGCATGTAATCAGAAAGTTTCCACATACATCACCATGCAATCATCTCATCGACAAAAATCTACTGAAATAAAACCTCTTCTTTAAATCCTTACAATATCCTACATTCGAACTCGACACCTCAAGAATTACGCGGACAAATGTACAGTCATTCACAGCCGATCGGTTTCGCACTGCATTGCTCTTAAACTACAATGTAAGCAACAGCCGACCATCAGTAACCTTACCTCTGAACCACGAACTATTACCGCTTGCCATCTAATTTACATTTCGTTGAGGCGCGAGCGCCGTAATTTTTGCACGTTCTGCGCACGCGCGGCACGTTTAGAAAAACTTGTGTACATGAATATACATCACTTAGATTTGCGATGGGCTTTTGTTTAGGACTGTATTTTGTACTTAGTTTAGAGGAAGTTATATGTTGTAACAGGTTGGTACAAGGGAGCGGATAATGGGATGCATATTTACCAGAAGTTGAGGCCTTGGCTGCTGTGGAATGTACTTCAGTATTTTATAAAAAGCTAATAATTATTATAATCATTATATTATAATAATAATAAATAATATATGTAGTCAATTATCTTCCATAATATATTAAGTAGGTACACATCGATAAAATCTATAAGTAACAAAAAGTGGACAATCAGGAAACAATTATTTTGGCAAGCAAATTGGCTTCGATTAATTTATTGTCAATCGTAGGCTTTCATGATTCAGCTTATCGTGATTAACAAAACAATGATTCGAGCCCTCTATGCGCTTGTGGGCGATTTATTTATAATTAAAATTAGAACTTAATGCCACTGTCACAACCTTTTGCTAAGCGAGAGTGGGGTTGGTTCGAAAAGCTATCGCACACAGGCGCGACGCAACTCTAGGAGACAATTTCCATTAAGTTTTCATAGAAGAATTTTGAAATGATTCTACTAGACTCGCGTTGCGCCCGTCTGCAGGAACCTGAGAAACAAAATTACTTATTCCCGCCCATTGGTAAACATTATAAACATGATGAATTTGGATTTCTAAATTCGGAATTTTACTACTATTTATACCATTTAACGTGACCCGATTCATCGCGGAGCCCCGTCTATGCTCCATGAGTGGAAACAACATAGGCTGATTATGATTTTGAGGTACAGATACAATCTGTCAAATTTCTTTGATAGCATTTCAACTTTATTGCAAAGACTTTTTTTTTTTTTTTTTAAGGCTGGGAAATCATCCAATGACTGCTCCCGCTCTGGGTGGAGCGGAAGGGAGTGTCAGACTCTTACTGACTAAAACCCATCCATGTTCCTTCCGTAGCCCTTTATGTTCCGGGGTAGCGGTAACCCTTTCGGACAATCCCGCTTACCCGGCAGGCTTGGCCCTGAGGGGCCCCTTCATATGCTGACATCTCTTTGAGGCGCGCGTGGAACATAATACGCGCCGTACGGCACGGGTCTGTTGCTGATCGGACGGTGAGTCACCCATTACTCACCGTCCGCAGGCCCGCGCCTACGGTGGCCGGGAGTCGTCACGTGGCTCCCGACGCCCGGGGCGTCTCCTGCGGCGGCTGGGACGGGAGGACCTTTCTCTCTCCCATCCCGCCACCTCCTTCGCGAGCATAACTTTTTCGCAGAAGGAGGTGACTGCCTCCCACTCCCTCTCACCCCGGACCATGGCTTGCACCAGAGCCGGGCGCGAGAGGTCGCCGCCGCCGATCGCCTCTACGAGGACACGGCGGTGCTCTGCCCATGCGGGGCAGGTTTGCACCGTGTGCTCTACCGTGTCCTCTGGGCGATCCTCGCAGTGGTGACACCCGGGCGTTTCCTCCCGCCTGATGATGTGCAGGAACCTCCCGAAACATCCATGTCCGGTGAGGACCTGCGTCAGGCGGTAGGTGAGGGCGCCGTGACGCCTCTCTAGCCACTCCTCAAAGAGGGGCCTTACCGCCACTATCGTGGCGTGCCCTGCGCTGGGTTTATTGCAAAGACTTAAGGTTCATTTTCAATTGAAATAATTTGACAGTTATTGATAGCTTGATGTGCTGGCGTCCGTACAAAAGAAGGTTGAATAACAAGATTATGAAAAAAGAACACAAAGAAGCAATAGCGCATTTAATCTCGACATAAAAGAGTGCCTGTGCGCCTGAAACGAAATCTATTTTTTTCAGTGTGGTGGTTGAATAGAAAAATCCTTGAATATGATTCGCAAAAATGGCCTTAAAAGACAAATAAATAATAGTGTGTAATAGCTTTAGAACTCAATGTGCGTTTTATAATTTATTTTAAACATACTTATCTAATTGTATTATATTATTTTCGTTTTAAATAAATCGAAACATAATATCACCTCAACCTTGCAATTTCAATTTGCCAAAATCAAAGCGTCAATCAAATTCGGACGATCTTAATATAAACCTTAATTGAATTTTCTAACAATTGCAAGACTTCCTCGCGCCATTGTGTTTCGAATGGAAAAGAAAGCTCCTACAAGTATACTTACTATAATTGTACATAGTAGCATTATTAAAACCAGTCAGTCTTCTTTGGGATCTATAGTGAAATAAGTCACTCTTATTTCACTACTCTTGTAGGCCTGTCACTGAAATTAATCAAAATTTAATTGTTGTATGGAAAAAGCATAATGTAACATAGAAAAACAAATACCTGAAAAAAATAAAAAAGTATAGAGTTATTGGTCTATTTTATATCAATATTAGCTAGTAATAATTGGGGAAATTAAGATTTAATTAGCTAAATTACCGCTTCCAAAACTCACATTTCGCTAATTATATTTGACTAAGGATTTTTTTTATACTTCTCTTATTCATATTATCAATTAACCTTATAAACGCCAAAGCGTTAACGCATCCGTGTCTACTCCCACGCCAAGCCACAAGAAAATATCCATTTTCTATTTTTTCAATAGAAAATATCAATTTTCTTGTCGGTTTTCACCGACGCGTCGCGACGGTGGTGTGTTGGGCATGTTTTCATTTATCGGCTATATCCGACCGTGGCGTTCAAAAGGTTACAGTTGCCTATCTGTGTAACCGCGGTGTTCTTTTAAACCTCGCAACAGATTTTTATGTGGTTTTCACCGTCATTTAGGGAATTCACCTTGGTTTTTTTTTTGTGATGTATAAAATATTAATCTTTACCCTTGCCACCACCACGCACTGGGCGCGCGTGGTGTTCTACGGCTTGATCCCTCTCGAAGAGTAGTCCTGTGTCCCAGCTATGGACGTTTTAGGACGACATTATAGGCTGATTATGCCATTAAACTTATCTAGACACATAATATAATAAAGAAATTATAATAATTGTAAAAACCATGCAAAGCAGGGGCGAAGCGCCAGTCTATAATGATAATAACAATATAACAAAGGCGAAAGATTTTTTATTTGTTTGTACCGTATAAACTTCAAAACTACTTGACCGATTTAAAAAATAAACACAAATAGAAAGCTAAATTATCAGGATGTAACATTTATGCCATAATTTGTTTAAAAAACGATAAACTGATGCGGGTGAAACCGCGGGGCGTAGTTAGTATAATACATAGTAGCAGTATTGGTTTTCTATAAAATAAATAAACATAAGCCCGATCTTCAGCCTTCGCTCCCTCATTATCTAGGCCTGCTCTACATCTTAATTAGAAATTATTGTGAATGGGTAATGTGTTTTATTAATACTACCTTTGATTGCGGATGCCAATATAAATGTACGTCAATTTGGTTGAGAGCATTGATTAAACCGGCTTCTTTGGAGGAAGCTGCCTTATTGAATTACTCAATAGAATGTGTGGTCACAGTGTTAGCGGTGTTGGATTTGCTTTCGTGGATTGCGTATATATTCATGTATATTATAAACAAACAAAACATATACGAAATGAATAAGTCTAGGAAAGACCCGTCATCGTCCCTTAATTATATTTATTATTATTTTGCAGGTTAAGTACGATGGGTGTCTACGGAAGTCCAATACCTACGTTGTCTTTATAGTATGGAAAATAACAATGAGAAAACCGAAAAGTGGTACACGTGTATGAATTTTTGGCACCTTTTTTAAGGTCCCGGAGCCACATGACATAGAACTTTTTTTAATTTCGTCAGGTCTGAAGTATTTTTTAAATAAGTAGTGTTAAATATTGTACACATTAGTTAAAAGTATAAAAGTTGACTATTGTTGGGTGACCAGTAGCTTCATAAATCTAAGAAAAATTTAATACATAACATTCTCATGTCGCTAAGATCTGAAAATCTCACCGTGAGAACTTAGTCTTCCCAACTAATGCTAGGGATTGACACTATTGACAGAAAACTGGCAACATTGCCACGTTGAATGGCAATGCTAATTCTTTGGCTGAAGAACAATCCAGCCATCTGGTCACGTGAAGTGACGACCAATCGGCGAGAAATTGCCTTAAAAAGAAGTTGCACACTCGGGACCCATGACCCAAGAGTTTCGACCACAAACGTTACGTTACCCATCAGGTTACTGTATCGTACGCCGCTTGAAATCTAAATATAATTAATACGCTACAACTTGAACCACACCCAAAGCGCGTAGACCAGTAATTTTGATTGCCGATATTAATAAGTAAAAATATCAAATAATGTCGCGCACATATCGTAAATCCCAAATGATCGTCGGCCATAATTATACACAGATAATAAAGAATATAATAAAAAAATAACAAGCAGTGTTAACTATGCTATGGCCAATTAACTTGCTTGCAAAATAATAACTTATAGATTTTTTGCCCAATTTGACCACACCCATGTTTGGGTTTCTTCATCGTTTTAATGAATTTGATCGTCTAGATGGTTTTATCCAATATTCTTGTTTATTTTTGATCTTTTATGACTATTTCTGCTCGCGATTTTGATTGCGGTTATTTCGTGCATAATTTGCTTGTTTATAGGATTATGATTTGTATATTTTGAGAATATTCTTTGCCACTAACTGAGTCGTTGGTCTAGTGCTCGCAAGTATGAGGTTCGGTTCCCGAGTTTGACAGTGATATTGAGTTTTTCCGTCTGGAATTTCTCAGTAGCAGCCCGGAGTCTGCACTTATTGGTTGATGGCAATAGGCTCGCCCCATTTACATGGGATTCAAACATAACTGGCTTGAGAAAATAATCTGGGTTTACTATACGTACTTACCTACACCTCTGCCTTATCCTTCTGGGATTAAAGCCGTGATGTTATGTATTTTTTTTGCAATATGAATATCAAACAAAATTCTTAATGCCTTTTCAACCTACGCCAGAGAACGTTCTCTCCAACAGCAAGCGTCAAATGCTTTAGACTCCTTCTGTCAACAAGAACCCCTAAAAAATCAATAAAAACTCACATATTTTGAACAGCTGTAGCTTTCACATTACAGAGGAAAAACGTAAGGACTAAATCTAGCATGCGTCAAACAATAGATCAAACCTTCTTATCGCAGCCATCTTGATTTATAAATACAATTTCACATATCTTTACCAACAGCGCTCCCTGCCAATTTAATTCAAGACCTAAAAGATCCCTATAGCAGAGCAACATCCACAACTCTCCTCTAACAACACAATTAAACAACAATAAAAACGTACCCATTAACAACAGCTGTACCTGGTTTTCCCTGCCGTCAGCGAACAGAGGAAATGCGTGAGGACATCTAAATCAAGCATGCGTCAGACAGACGGACAAGCCGACATCGCGGCTGGCGGCGACGGCTATAACTCTCTGCAGATGAAGTTATTAATGTGCTCGGAGGCAGGTGCTTTGATGCACTAACTACCTATGTTCCTTGTGAGTTATAGGCATGGATTGTTTCACGGTACAGGTGATAGAAACATAGGAAACGAGGGAAGTAAGACAGGTCTATGATATGACAAACTTATCACATCTGACAAACTTTTGTCATTTAATTTTTTTATCTATGGAAAGTTCTATAGAAGAAATAAAAATTTACATTCATGTATTTAATAACTAACTTCCAAAAAAACAGGAGCCGATATCAATTCGGAATATAAATTCGGTTGTACATTATTAAGTTTATTTCCTCAAAACTCCGATATTTATCAACCGATTTGGAATTGTTTCTTCACTTGAAAGGACAGATTTTTGTTAGTTCTAATAATTCTTTACAAGCAAATTGTAATTTTCCTATTCGAGTGAAGAAGGTGAAAACACAAACACACAACTAAAAACAGAAATATAAAAAACACTACATTGTGAGAAACAAAAAGTCAAAGAAACCGAGTTTTTTTCTTCGTCTTCTTCTTTTCGTGTGGTTAGTGACTAACCTGGTGTCATTTTTAATGCTGCCCAGGGGCCTCTGACTTAGCATCACATACTGTTGTCACATAAACACTAAACATAGATGTAAAATGGCATGCTATTAAAACTAACAGAAAACTTAGACAGATTTAACAGCGGCTCCTAAACTAGACAAAGCCTGTATATTCGTGACCCACATTTAATGTGCAAAATTTTACTTCATAAGTCCAGGCGAGCTTCAGTCATAATACGAACACCAATCCTAAAACAATCATATAACATCACTTAAACGATTCTTAACATAGTTTGGCTTCCAGCTGGGTTTTAAATGCGGCTAAATATCATTACATATTTGATTATTCATTTATAATGACATGTAACAAAATATGTTTATTGTTGACCCCTCTATTGCTTGACCGCAATAAGCGCGGCTTAACCTAGTAGATATATCAAATTGTGCGATGTATAAATTCTTCGTCATTTATAATTAGGCAGTTCTGAACATCAGTGCTATAACTATATAAAGGTTAATTGGAAGTTTGTCCTTCGCACCGAGATTCCCCGGGGATTTTGCTACCCCATCATATTATTACTCATAATACTAAAAATTACATTTCGTTTCCTAGGAAATACCAGCCCAAAGCAGAACTTAGCAATTAAAATAAAACCTTGCAAGGTCATTTTTGTCGCCAAAGTTCCGGTAAAACCCGTACTGACCCAACCAATTCGACCGCAGACACGATTATTTCTGAATTTTTGTGGTTTTTCATATCGTCTGAAGACAAAAACAAATGAAAAACAAAACTTTCTATAACCTTGGCGTGACCTTTCCTTATGTGAGACGGAAGTGTTCTCGGAAATGCAACAAAGATACCAAACGAGTTAACAAGTAAGTAATACATTATCCAGGTTTATTATTTCTAAAAAAAATGTTCCTTTTTGAAGACTATCTTTCCTGTTGTTTTTCCTCTTTCCTTTGTCATGAGTTTCAAGAAGTTGTAACAACGTACCTACACTCAAGTGGAAATAAACGAAAAATATTTCTACTTTACAGACGTCATTGTTGGTTTTATTTTCAAATTTTAATTGAATAATTTTTATCTACCGATGATTTATAGGGAACTTGAGATGTTACGTGGGAATAGGGGACTTTTTTAACCAAATTGAACCAACGAAACCTGATGCGGTATCTTTAAGGCGAATCAATAGTCAGATGATGACACATGACATGACATTCAGAACAATTTGTTTTTTTTTGTGCAGGTAATCAAAATCTAATAAAATAAAATAAATACCTCAACGAACCTTCTTGGTTCGTTGGCGATCAAGAAAAAGATTTATGTTCATCTTGAAAAACTAAAATTTGACCAATCAAATGCAACATATTTTGACTCTATTATCTTAAACATATCATAATGTCATGCCTGTATTCCCAAAAAGGTTAGGCAGAGTTTTACTTATAGAAAACCTACATTTCGCCAGTTATGTTTAAGTCCCATTTAGGGGGCAAGCTTCTTGCATTGAACCGGGCACAAATCTAGACTCCGGGCTAAAAAACGGAAAACCCAAAAATACATTGCTCGACACGGGAATCGAACCCAGGACCTCATTATGAGCAGTAGCGCTTGCAGCCACTAGACAAACGGGGCAGTTGACGCTTTTACTTCAAGACGCATTGTTTTGAGATATCAGACAACCTAGTGTTTAATTCTACAACACTCAATATTTTGAAAACACTCTCCCACTATGTTTCAAATAAACTTAAACTTTAGCTTACACTGCCCTACGTCGAATACGTTTCCATTCAGGTCTGTTAATTACCTAGTTAGCGATTCTAATGGAAATCAATCAAAATCCGTTGACACGGTCTACCGACGCAGGCGCAGATAATATCTCTCACTTTCACTAAGCAAGTAAACAAGCGGAGACGTGCGTTGGATTGACGCGAACCCATTTTAATTTGTGCCCGCTTCCCGCTATTAAATACGCCGGCGAACTGTATGCTTATGCGCAGAAGTGTTTGAGAATTTGTGAAGATGATATTTAAATTTGGCCGGTAATGTCTTTGTGATCAAGCTATAAGTTTCTTTGTAACAGGCACCTAGAGAATGTTTGGACCAGTTGAATACTGCGAATATGATTCATACTTCGCCTTATGGTCGTTATGTATAGGTATTTTAAATACCTAATAAAATATTAATAGTTCCAGTGTCGGAACTGTTAACATTTCATAAGGAATGCAATAATTGGTTGTGTCAACAAAAATTGTCAAATTGTATTTTGTTTTTTGATAGAAGTTATTATCACGAAACATCGAGAGTTACTTTGATAAAATATATTTTCCACTTATTGTTACAATCTTTTCTTCAAGTCGAGGATGTCTAGGTTACTTCAGAATCAGAACTTTATTTGCTATGAATGTAGGTACATGTATTAGATGTTGTACATAAATTAATGAGATCGACTGCAGTCCGCCTTACAGCATGCAGAAATTAAAGTGAAGTCAATTATAATGACATATCATTTGTGTCTTCTAGGTAAGCATGCATGACCTTCGCTCACGTGATCGCTTACTAGGCGTGATAGTGGCTGAACGCTATATGCAATTATAATCAAAATAAACTCGTCGATAAAATTCTAAAACTAATTTACCAAACGTTTTTGTCTCCAACAGTACAGCAGCTGTCGATCGTCAGGGCACTCCCGTTAACAGTCCGCGCGTTGTCAGTAGGTCTTCGTAACTAAAGCTTCCTGCAGGCCGCTTGATATATTCCACTAAGCCGAGCTAGCGAAATGAACGCCTAACGAGATATCGAGCACTTTTTACACAGGATGAGAGAATTGGTTAACTGTATCGATGAATGTTTAACTGTTGCGTAAATTGATGCGAAAAAATTTACTCGTATTTCTGTGTAAATTAAAACTTATACCTTATATAACAAACCAAAGAAAATGTTTTCTGTAAACATAGTTTCTCATAAGACATCAGAAAAGAGGTAACTGCAGATGATTCCTTCGCGCATAAAAAAATAACGAACCTAATCTATTCCTGTACGAAAATACAGGCTTAATAAAAACAGGTTTGATGGATAACAGGAAATGTGACAGGAAATTACTTTCAGTGATCGACAGAGCAGATTATGAATTAGTTTAATTCTAGGGTATATATTTCATGTTTTATTTTAACACATGCTGCACCGGTTTGACGTCATCACGTCACCCCCCGACTGTCGCTGAAAATCAGCGCTGTCGCTCTGTCTCGCATGGCGTCGAAGCATTATGCTGAGCGATAGCCGTTTTAGTATATTTATAGCCGCGACAGCGGCTATGACGCATATTTTTCTACAACTTGTTTTTTTTTTTGACTGCGTTATGTTTGCCGCAAATAAAAGTATTTTCTTTCCTTCTAGCCCCTAAATAAATCTCTTTTTTTGTTATCTTTCATTTGTGATCTGTGCGCGTGTCATTGAGACCTGACATCACGCTTTAAATGCCTATGCTGCATAGACCAGGAGAAAAAAAAACCTTTGCTACAGATGGACAAGAAACAAGAAAGTATGATTATAAAGGCTGCGATTTTCATTTGTCTCTATCAATATGTGAGACCCATTTTCATCAATGAACGTTTGCGGGTCCGAAAGGGCTTCATAATGATTTGTTCCTTATTCACTTTAACCTTTGGTACCTACTTGGCATTAACTGCATAAGTAACATCAATAAAAGTAGAAAGTCTGATGGCTCGTTTGTAGTGTAACATGAAACCAACGAATCATCAATGTTTATACCGGCTAATGTCAAACATATCCGCGGGCGTCGCAGACCTTTGATTCCTCTACAATGGACCAACTTGAGACTTGGTGTTTTAAATGAATCTTGTGTGAATTTAGGTAGTCAGAAGCCCGAAAGTCTAACAGCCAGTCTTACCAAGAGGTAAGACTAGTAGTAGGTAGGTACTGGTGCTGTATTGCCAAGTTACTGGGTTGTGGAGGTCAGATAGGCAGTCGCTCCATGTAAAATACTGGTATTCAGCTGCATTTGGTTAGACTGGAAGCCGACCCCAACATAGTTTGAAAAAAGCTAGACAGATGATGATGATGGGTGAATTTAGGTGAAGAAGGAGCATGTAGACACCAACAAGATGAATTGACGATCCGGTGATAATTGCGAGGAGAGGAGAAGACGGATGTGAACGGCCCTAACTTTCATTGGAAACGATAACTGTTAAAGTAAGTTTTGCTACGCAACGGTGTTCATATGATGGCAATAAATAGGTATTCTATATGACCCCATATTTTCATTCTTAGTACCTCACCTTTGTTAAATATGATGCCATTCTCACAAGTTTTCATCATTCTTTCATTAACCTTAGAAACTGCGTGTTTGGAGCGTTTTTTTTTTTTTTTTTTAAGGCTGGGAAATCATCCAATGACTTCTCCCGCTCTGGGTGGAGCGGAAGGGAGTGTCAGACTCTTACTGACTAAAACCCATCCATGTTCCTTCCGTAGCCCTTTATGTTCCGGGGTAGCGGTAACCCTTTCGGACAATCCCGCTTACCCGGCAGGCTTGGCCCTGAGGGGCCCCTTCATATGCTGACATCTCTTTGAGGCGCGCGTGGAACATATACGCGCCGTCCGGCACGGGTCTGGTGCTGATCGGACGGTGAGTCACCCATTACTCACCGTCCGCAGGCCCGCGCCTACGGTGGCCGGGAGTCGTCACGTGGCTCCCGACGCCCGGGGCGTCTCCTGCGGCGGCTGGGACGGGAGGACCTTTCTCTCTCCCATCCCGCCACCTCCTTCGCGAGCATAACTTTTTCGCAGAAGGAGGTGACTGCCTCCCACTCCCTCTCACCCCGGACCATGGCTTGCACCAGAGCCGGGCGCGAGAGGTCGCCGCCGCCGATCGCCTCTACGAGGACACGGCGGTGCTCTGCCCATGCGGGGCAGGTTTGCACCGTGTGCTCTACCGTGTCCTCTGGGCGATCCTCGCAGTGGTGACACCCGGGCGTTTCCTCCCGCCTGATGATGTGCAGGAACCTCCCGAAACATCCATGTCCGGTGAGGACCTGCGTCAGGCGGTAGGTGAGGGCGCCGTGACGCCTCTCTAGCCACTCCTCAAAGAGGGGCCTTACCGCCACTATCGTGGCGTGCCCTGCGCTGGGTTGCGACAGTCGCTGCTTCCAGGCCGCCATGAGATCGCGCCGGAGGTCCGTCCGCTCCGCCGCAATTTGCTGCGGAAACGGAGTTTCCCCCCGGCTTAGTACCTCCGCGCGCCACTCGAACAGGCGCGCGAGGACTATCGCCTCCAGATCCCACGGTGGCAGTCCGGCAAGGAGGCTTGCCGCCGCGTGTTTGGAGCTGGCTTTACTCACTCAATATCAGTGACTCAATTAAGAATTGATTTGTTTTTAGCATCTCTTTTTTAACCTTTTCATGTCATCCCTTAACAACCGGTTAAAATATTGCTATGTCTATTGTAGAATACATCAGTGATGCAGCCGGAGCGATGCGGCCGATGCGCTTGCACATTAGCGCAGCAATACGCCCGGAGCGTGGCGATACGGCGCGGGCGCAGAGCCGCGCGGACACTAGCGGCCGACTTAATTATCAGTGCCCCTAGACCCGTTGCGTCAGACTGATAACTGGCGTTGTTCCTTTGTTACGAAATACTGGGTTAAATTGGAAGCAAAGAGGTAGAGGAGGTAATAGGGAGTTAGTAAATACTCTTTAGTGTGGAGAAATAGTTATAGAAAGTACACATTTGAAGACGGCAGGAATAAATTCTATAAAAAATTGACAAAAATATATATAGTGAAAAGTTGATACAAGAGATATTGAGGAGTTCAGATGATGCTAATGATGTTTCGTAAAAATTTAATAAGTTTATCCTAACTTAATTAACACCAACGTTATGTGGCTACATCCGGCAAGCCGACCCCAACATTGTTGGGAAAAGGCTAGGCAGGTGATGATGATGTTAGGTGGGACTAATGATGGGATGAGGAATGCTAAGCTATTTACAAATGCAACGGAACGTGTGAATGTTGTCGGGTCCCGTTAAAATTGTGCGTACAAACAATATTAAGGGAACAAACTCGGTAGGTAACAGGACAAAGGCTCGACAATGCCCACACAAATCAAACAGGATTCCTAATACATTATCGACCAAGTTGTTGTGTACACCAGGCATTTGCATGGCTCGGACCGCGAGACTTGCGTGTCCCGCCCACTCCGTGCGGTGCAATACTGTGCAATCTTACCACGTATCGGCATCACATTAAACGTTGTAGAGGCAGCACAATGTGGATTTCTCCACGAACTTATAAAAAGTTATGTGTAAGGTTTTGTTGAGTGCGCTGCGACATGCGAAGACCATTGCCGCAATGTTACAATTGCTGCTTGTTAATTAGTTTGCGAAGTATTCTGACAGAATGGATCGGTTTTACTGTAACTGTCTACTGACAAAAAAGAAATTGGTGTGATTTGCTAAGAAACAAAAACGATCTTCTCAAAATCTTGCAAGCTCTAGCCACTCTAGATGTTTAATAGTTTCTTAGCGACCTAATTGTTGTATCTACGCAGCTAATTAGTGCAATACAAGTGCGTTGACATTCTCGGCTCGTGATCGGTCGATGGGTAAGTCGATCGCATCGTCGGCGACACCCGACACCGTCGGATCGCCTGTCGACGACGATACTGCACGGGGCCTTGAGATCGCGCTTACGGAATAAGCATCTCATGCGTATCGGGTTCAGCTCGAATACTTTGGAAATATGAGCGTGCACTTATTTGTGGCCTGCTGTGTACGGTGTGTTTTAGGGGCGAGTATGATGGGTATATTATATCTTAAAGTAATAATTAAATTCTGCTATGTACAAGGTGAAATTGATTTCATGGGCATTATTTTAAGGGGTCTTTGTACTCATCATTATGAACAACTTTCACTATGCTCATATAAATCGTCAAAATGTAGGGAACAGCTGTTTTTTTTCCACGATTTCAGATTTGTTCCCATAATGAGAGTACTACGTGCCAGTTTTAAATTGTATGGATGGAATGTTAGCAGTATAAGTATTATTTTGGTTTAAAAAAGAATCTATATTTTATTCTTTCTAAATATTGATATATATAAAATATCATTAAAATTAGTCTCTCAGCATTTAGCAAGGTCAGCAGAGGGGGCTGTTTGTCCCTTAACAGGTTGAACTTTTACTTGTGGAAGCTCTGTAAAAGAAGCTTTTTTTAATGGTTACTTTATTTTTCATAGCCTACAAGTTTCTTGCGCTTTCGTCTGTTACTTGTCAACTCTTCATTTTCTATAACATGACAGATGTTCCGGACATCTTCATCATTTGTAGCATAATATAAGCATAAACAGCCTATAATGGTTTCACTGGCTTCCTCTATACATGAGGGAGTTGGCCACAATCCACTACGCGGGCCCAGTGTAGTTTGTTTGATGTCAGATGCCTTCGATTTTTTGGTTCCAAGACGTTTCTTCACGATGTTTTACTTCACTGTTTTGAAAGGGATGAAATTAAATACACAAAGTAAAGTGCCTGCTTGGGTTTGAACTCACAACCTGCAACTCATAAGTCGGGGTCGATACCAGACACACTAGGCCACAACTACTCGAACTGCAGTTATCATTAAATTCTATGGAACTTACATTAAAGTTCGTCATTTCATGACATTCTTTTGTTTATTATTTGTAAATCTTCAAACCTTGGAATACGCTTCACACAATTCGACCGTATTTTGTTTTTAAAATTCGCGTTTGTTTTGTTTTTAACGTGTTATGTATACAGATTGCAAGCCTGAGGGCAGGATGTGATGAACACTACCCAAAATGGTTGGTAAGACACGCCTTTAATTCAGAAACACGTTAACACCTTATTTTTAAGATAACTTAAAAATATCCGAGGGAACGAAATTATAAAGGTACTAGCTTTTGCCCGCGACTTCGTCAGCGTGGAGTTCGGTTATATATCGCAATATTGAAATAAGAATAAGTGTTTAAGGTATCAATTTCCGTTAACCAAGACACGCAGTAAGATCCCCTTTACAATTAACTACCCATTTTCAACCTCTTAGGGGTATATTTTCAATAAACCTCGATACACGTTATTCGGTTTTAGGTTTTAGGTTCGACTGAGTTTCGAGTTAATCGGACCGCGCGTTATAAAATTCTTCCATACAAACTTTGACACACCCAAGCTCCGCTTAGGAGGTTGTTTAGAAAAACAAAAAATAAGTAACTTTATAATTTACTTAAAGTATTTATGCTAATTTACTACACTATAGCAACCGGTAGCCGAACGACAAGCAATTCCAAAGGTTTTTTTTGTTAAGTTTTGTATGGATTGTTTCACACTTATGGCCGGTGGCAGCCACCCACTACAGCAATGCTCAACACCGCAGCAAGACACGACAACCAAAGGTGACCATGGTCGCTAGCGTTTGTGATCACCTTATATCAGTACCGACAGCAGTGATAACCTAGTGGTGTGACAGTCGGACTGCCAAGTCACAGACAGTTCTTCAGTTCAAATCCAAGGCACTTTTGATTTTACGGATTCATGTGCGTATTGTATAATTATCACTTGCTTAAAAATCGGTGAAGGAAAACATGAGGAAACCAGCATGTCTGAGAGATATTTCTCAACAGCATGTGAAGCTAAGTCTCAAAAAAAAAACTCGAACACCAAGTTAGTCACCCGAAAAGAAGAAGAGGATCAGTGCCGTGGGAACAGTGAAAAGGGAATTCTTGTCCATTATTACTTAAATTCAGCTTAGCAAACTGATTAGTATTCACATTTTCTTTATGAAAAGGTAAATGCAAGCTTCATCTGCTTAACTGCCTACTTCAAATCTTATATAGGTAGGTTCTTCAAGTAATCTACATTACAATAATTGTGCTAATTGACGGCACATAAGGAAATATATTTAGTGCTGATATGCTATAATTTACAAACATTGTTATACATTATTGTTAGTGTGGGAGGCGTATGATGTTAGTCAGCCATTGTAATATGGGTATTAGTAGTCTAATATGTACCTACACATTCTACAACATGCGAGAATCCGGCTTTTGATTAACTGATATTGATGTTTCTAGACATTCTCAAGGTTGGACAAGGTTACATAGGAAAAGGGAATCATCTACTTCATCCCGAATCGAAGGATAGCAGGCCTTTTTTTTTGAGATTGGGAAATCATCCAATGACTTCTTCCGCTCTGGGTGGAGTGGAAGGGAGTGTCAGACTCTTACTGACTCAAAACCCATCTATGTTCCATGTTCCTTCCTTAGCCCTTTATGTTCCGGGGTAGCGGTAACCCTTTCGGACAATCCCAAGGATAGGTTTCATATTTCTACTGTCATACAACAGGAAATTGACGTAAGTTTTTAGGTAATTAATGTATGTAATATTTATCATTCAATCATTGTGTTAATGTGTGTTTATGTTTGTGTAGTTTTCCCATTAGAAGAAGGCCTAAGTTTATATCCCTATGTGTGTATGCATATTAGGTAAATCGCTAAATCTAGACCCCTTTTTTGAGTGTGGGAAATCATCAAGTAACCCCTCCCGCTCTGGGTGGAGAGGAAGGGAGTATCAGACTCTTACTGACTAACACCCATCCATTTTCCATCTTTGGGTAGCGGTAACCTTTTCAGACAATCCTGCTGACCCGACAGGCTTCGGCTCTAACGGGCCCCAGCCGTATTGCTGACATCTAGTTGAGGCGCGCGTAAAACACGTACGTTACGTGCCGTCCGGCACGGGCCTGGTGAGCTACCCATTACTCTTAGTATGCAGGCCCGCGCCTACGGTGGGAGACGTCACGCGGCTCCGGACAACCGGAGCGTCTCCCGCGGTGGCTGGGACGTAAGGTCCTGTCCCTCAGCTATCCTGCCACCTCCGTGACCCTTCGGTGTTTCTTGCGACTTAGACAATACCGTCAACTTAATACGCTTTTAGAAGTCCATACCATTGGTAAAAGGATGCTTCGCTATAATTCATAACCAAACAGAATGGAATTAAAATATAGATAACATTCAAACCTCGTGAAAGTTTGAAGTTTTCTGGAGAGCAAAATTAATACTGGAAAACCCTTACAACATGATTCTTGCTGAAATTAAGCTTTGTCACAGGATACTGATCTCTATTCCACGGACTAAAGAACCAGGGTTCCCTGAGGATATGTATGAGCAGCTCGAGTATTACAAACATGATAAAACAAGGAACACCATACACAATTCTGCCAATGCAATATTCGTACTATCACAGCAACAAAACATGTGTGGGCGCATGGGAAGGAATTCCGTCTGTTGACATCAGTCTGGTTCACTAGTTTTTTAATAGTTCTCAGGCTTTAGTAAACTGTATTGATTGACATGTATGGGAGTTATTTTCCATTGTAATCTGTCATTTGGAGTGAGCAAATAATCTTTATACGCAAGCTTTTTTGTGAAAAAGTTTGTTTGCATCAGCTGTACCTTCGATTGATTTAACATTGTTTTTTTTCTTTATGATTTTCTCATGAGAGAAGGCATAGATCACTATTAAGATCCTTGGCTATATCAAGACTTCTCTTGTAGCCACACTAATATTTTAAAGGCGAAGGTTAGTGAGTGAGTGTACATGTGTGTGAGTTAGTCCGTCCTTGCACGCACAAACGGCTAAACGGATCTGGATGAAACTTGGCGCAGAGGTAGTTTATGACACCTGGATTATCAGATAGGACTTTTTGTCCCGGTAGTACGTCCCATCCACACGGGCGATGCTACTAGTTATAACACTTATCCCCTTAAGTGTTATAATTATCTTCTCAGTCCAATGGGTCAGGAAACAGTCTAAGGGCCAATTTTACCATGGAAACTGAGTGCTGTTAACGGGGTTTAGTTGTACTGATACAACTAAACCCCGTTAACAGCTGCCCCTGTCATAATTCTTAGGGAATTTTAACACCACTGACAGCTGCTGAAATTTGGTTTATATGGGCTAATCGCGTTCACTTTCATTGGTGAAATTGGCTCTAAATCGTCATGACAGCGTTTCTGACCTGCCTCGGCGACTGAGTGTTTATTTGAGTAAATTTTTTAATGGTGTTTCTATCTTTTTTTTAACAATGTTTTAATCTTTATACAAAAATACATGCAACTAGACTAATTTGATATTTACGTGTTAGATATTCCAGTACAAATGTCCTTTGCATGTAAAAAATCACAAATGAAATTATTTATTCTGTAAATAATGTCACGTTTAACTGCATGTCAAAAAACATTGAAAATAAGCTATATAGAGTCGATATTACCTATCTGACTACTCTCTAGAAGATATATCGAAACAAACTCAAGGAAAACACTTCTGCACCACTCAAATATCTTTATACTCCTCAAAGGAATTACTTATACTGTTTATTCGACGTCCGCCACAATTAAATACTATAACATTAAGAAATAATAGTGATATTTATGTAGATATATGTAATTACTAATTACATATAAGGCAGAGAGGCTCAATCGAAGACACGCGTATATTTGAATAAACATATGCATAAACATTAAGTTATTTTGAATTGGTAATTAACTATAACTACCTGCGTATGCGCATGGGTGGGTATTATTAAGTATGAAAAACCAGTTAGAGGTTACTAGGAACACTGGTATGACGAACAAAGTGTAACAGTATAGCTCTGTTGGTCAAGATACATGACTCTCATCTATCTGCCTAGCCTTTTCCCAACTATGTTAGGGTCGGCTTCCAGTCTAACCGGATGCAGCTGAATACCAGCATTTTACATGGAGCGACTGCCTATCTGACCTCCACAACCCAGTAACTGGGCAATACGATACCCCTTGGTAAAACTGGCTGTCAGATTTTCGGGCTTAACGACCCGTAACGACTGGCAAAGATGCACAAATGACACCCGGGACCAACGGTTTAACGTGCTTTCCGAGACACGGAGGAGTCTTCGTATGTAAAGATGGCCACCCATCCACGGCCAGCCCCGGCAAGCGTAGCTTAACATGATGGATCGACCTGTACGGCTGTAAGTAGGTACTTAGCCACGAGCTCCTCAAGACACATGACTCTAACTTTTTTTAGATCAGTAATCGAATTGGAACGACTGAAGCTTCCCAAAAGTTCAAGAAAGCGATACTTGTCAATTTCTAAATCCTCCAATTAACCCACTAAACTCCAGGCCAATCACAGTGGAGCTAAATTTTCGGAGCGGGAGTCGTTATAGTGGACATGTGTGTGTATATATAGGTGCTCTCTCTCTTCCCTTATTCTCATAGTCCGATGGGGCGATCATCCGACACGACCAGAGAGTGATCAGGCGCAGGGCCAACGGCTTAACTTGCTTTCCGACACATCGCCAACTTCCAAACTCCTGGCTGTTACTAAATATTTCCTGATGAGAAAACTAAATCACACTTTTCACGACTATATTTAACTTACTTAAAATTTTAATTGCATATAATAAACAAGGTGGGTTATTGAGACACGGCAGTAAGGCAATTGTTCTAAGAAGACATTCCTTAACTTTTAAAGTATGTAAATAATTGTTAACTAACGGTGTATTTCACCAATGAAACTAAACCCAGCTTAAGGGCTATCAGTGATAACATTTTTGTGGAATATTGACACTGACGGTCTTGAAGGCGGTTTAGATGTGCTTATCGCGTTCAGTTTAATTGGTGAAATCCACCCTAAATGTACCTACAAAATACATTTTTTAAATAAACTGACTATGTATTTCACACATACATATTATTATATACAAATGTACAATTGATATCTGCATGCGGTTTCCTTATCCAATGGTCTACATTCAGAATCTTCTGTCGTAATTATGTACTGACGAGGATTAATGAATATGAATGCTGTAATTGGCAAACGACGCGGAAGGTGCTGACTGATGGTTCAACGATAAGGCGTATGTTGCTGATATGGGCATGTTGTTGTACAGAAACTAGTCCACACTTGCGAAGAATAAATACGATTTTGTAAGAAGAATCTCGTTTTTTTTTGTTAATGGCATCTCGCAGTTCAACCGTAGGGTTGTCTACTGCTTAACCGGACTTGCCTGTGGATGCCACAAAAGAATTGTAGCCTCCAGAAACGGATAAGAAAAACTTACATACTAAACGACTACACGCTTAGGGCATCTACTGTGGGGTACGGACCTCGGCTTAGGGCGTCGCTGCTGGGAGGACAGCAAGGGACAAGCTGGATCGGGGGTAGAATCTCGTATTAAGCATTCGTTTGTTTTTATTTTTTTTTATCCATATTGTTGTTGATCCATAACCTAACCCTATTGCCATCAACCGGGCACAAATTCCGAGACCGGGCCGCTACTGAGAAATTTCACATAGAAAATTTCAAAAACACTTTGCCACTTTGCTGAGCATGACGTCATGGGTTCGATCAGGGTATCGAACCCATGACGTTATGTTCAGCAGATGCGTTTGCGACCACTAGACCACCGAAACAGTCTAGTAGGTAGTCTAAGTTGGTTCATAAAATGTTAAATAATTTAATTACTAATAAAAAAAATATTTGCTGAAATTGATCGATAAATTTTATAAATGGTTGTCCTATATTTTTTAGACAGCGGGTTATTAGACAGGGACAATGAGTTTCAAAATGTAAAAACATGTATCCTTAGGTGCGTACTCACCCCGTAAGTTATTATTAGCAAAGGCATAATATAACCGACAAGCTTACCGCAAATACTGATCCATTTACAAAACAGTCTGATCACGATAATATCCTCTTTTGGTATAGGATCCAGATGTGATTCAGTTTTTGGAAAAACCGCTGTCGTAACCAACGAAATAAATACAATTTTCCAATCGTAAAAGGTCTTAGTACATTACAGTCATTAACTGATGGTACATGATGTCGCAAGTTCGAATCCGGGAGTACACCAATGGGTTTTTCATTTTTCGCAATATCTTACAAGCAAGGAAACTCCTCTGACCTAAATTAAGATGTATATTGATTATAAAATACAATTCACAATAAATTGGCATCTATTTAAACGAACCGCTAATAATTCCATTTTATTTATTATTTAATTATATATATATATATATTTAATTTACTAATAATTATTAATGGACATTCAAGCTAATCAATCAACAATCAAATCAACAACCCAGTCTATCGCAGTCCACTACTGAACATAGACCTCTCCCAGACTGCGCCACAACACACTGTCCTCCGCCTTTCGCATCCAGTCTGTCCCAGCCACCTCCTTAAGGTCATGGGTATATCTAGATGGGGGGCCGTCCCACACTACGTGATCTCCACTCCAGGACTCGTCTGCTTCAGCGGGATTGTCCGCAAGAGTCATCGTTACCCCGGAACAGAAAGGGCTAAGGAAGGAACATGGATGGGTTTTAGTCAGTAAGAGTCTGACACTCCCTTCCGCTTCACCCAGAGCGGGATAAGTCATTGGATGATTTCCCAGCCTGACAAAAAAAAAAAACGGCCTCGTCTGTTCCGCCGGCCATCAGACCTGCGACAAACATACCCAGCCCACTGCCACTTCAGGGGGCCTAGACCAAGTCACACTTTTATTATCGATAACGAAACTACATAAAGCCAAAATATATGGAATTGGCATAAGCTTTTGAAATGTCCTGTGCTCAATAGTTTTCGATCGCTAAGTGCTAGACAATGTCAAATTATGTTACAAAACTCGATCAATATTTCCATACAAATGTGTTGACAAGTGGCGTTTTTGACAATCGGAATCGCTTAGAAAATGAATTGTTCGATCAACAATTTTCGAAAACAAATCGACACGGAGCGGCCCCCAGTTTGCTTACTCTACAAACTATGTCGAAAACAAGTTAAACATTATGTTTCAAACCAAATTTTGGCAAGTCTGTTTACTTGAAGCTATGATTGGTGCTGACTTTTTTCAACACTATTAATACATACGAATAGTCACTGTCCTAGTCCCACTAAATTTAAAATGTATGCCAGACTAGCATTGCAGTCCACTTCAAAATGCACTTACATAATCCTCCATCCAATGTTTAAGTGTAGGCTCGCTAGGCATAACTAAGCAGGCCCGAATGTAGGACATATCCTACACCGGGTCCTAGGGGCTATCAATAGGTATTGCGTACACAAATTCAGCCAAAGTCCTCTTAGCAGGCATCAGTCTTGTTTACGCCCACGTTGGGCGTTAGATATTCTGTTTTATTGATAAAGCCGAGGTCCGCTGTGAGTTGCGTGGAAATATACGGGGTCTTGTTTGAACTGACTTGTGTCTAGAATATTACCTGCAAGATGATCGAGGAATTTATTGTTTAGATACGAAAATGTAACTATGTTCTAAGACTAAAACTGAATAGAATGTAATTATTATGTAGAAGTATATAAAACTAATACTTAACTAACTAAAATATGGCGTCAAAAAATTCCGCCGCATCGCTGTCGACTGGTAATGTAGAGATTGGCGGCATTGCCACGTTGTATGGCTATGCTTATCCTCTGGCCAAGGTAATGGTAGGTAAAAAAGCTGTCTGGTAAAAAGGTCTGGCCAGCTCTTGGCTCATGGGAAGTGTCAGCTAGCCGTTTAGATATTTCCGATATATTATTATGATCTAAGACTTCCTACTTCTTAGCGTGTCGATGGCAAAATACGACCCGAAGTCTGGATCTTTGCCCGGTTGGTGGCAAAAGCCTCGTCCCTGTAACTTAGGACTTAATACACAACTGGCGAAATGAGGATGAACTTTTGGCATACCTCAGCCCAACTCTTTGGGGAAAACATTTGTAATGTTTTGTTATTTGATTCCATAATCAACAAATTTAAATTGAATCATTGACAAGGTACGGTCACACACAGTTATACCAACTGTCAAATTTCTCCAAATGATTTTAAACCTTGAAACGTTGTTGGTTAATTTCAAAATCAATTCAAAAAATTTGATAGTTCCTGGTAACTTAATGTACTGGCGACTGTAAATGCTTGCTAAAATTACAAACCCGATGTTTCTATCAAAAAATCCTTTAGCACAGTACAAAATATCCCTCTTGCTTTTTCCATCTCCCTACTAATCCTCGCTTAAGTAATAACTAATCCGACAAATGCCTCAATAACAAAATTAACAAACATCTGAATGGAAACTGAATCCGTATTAAGTTTAGAGCAAATATTATAAATTATACTAAACGTTCAGATATCAGAATTTACGGCGTTCGGATTGCTTTTAGCATTCATAAGTAAGACATAGCTTTTGACGTCGATTCTGAATACACTTTCTGTATATTAAGTGACAGTATGAAATGTTGGGAGAAGGAAAGCTAGAAATAGTATTTAAATAATATTATTTTATTCAAGAGGAAGAGGCTGTTGCAGCTAGATCTAAGCGAGATGTTATTTTAGTAAGGATAACGGAAGCTGAAACTTCTATTTAATACAAGGACAAACATATGTGAATAACAATACATACCTAATTTATCAATCCATCTGCCTAGCCTTTTCCCAACCATGTTGGGGTCGGCTTCCAGTCTAACCGGATGCAGCTGACTACCCGTAACGATTGTCAAAGATTCACGAATGCCAGCCGGGACCAACCGCGTAACGTGCTTTCCGAGACACGGAGGAGTCTTGATATATAAAGAAGGACATCCGTGCACGGACCAACCCCGGGCAGCGTAGCTTAATCTGATGGATTGATCCGTGTGGCAGTTATTACTAGGTCATGAGCTCCTACCTAATCTATAAATGCAAGAAGGAATACATTATAAGAATACATTATCCTATCCTAACCAAAATGTGACGTCGAAAACCTCCTCCGCATCGCTGTCAACTGGTAATGTACCAAGAGAGTATGTCATTGCCACGTGGTATGGCAATGCTTAAGTTATGACCAAGGCAACAGTCAGCCCTTGTGTCACTAGAAGTATCAACCAGCTGTTTGGAGATCTTGCTGAACAAACCATAAGCACTCCGACCTCGACTGGTATTCAGCTGCATCTGGTTAGACTTGAAGCCGACCCCAACATAGTTGGGAAAAGGCTAGGCTGATTGATTGATTAACGACTAATAAAATATTTTTGTTTTTACTCGTGTGGCTACAAGTTTTGCAAGAAAAACGTATTTTCGACACAAACCATATTCAAAAAAACTTACTTTCTCCACAATTGTTCTGGAGCGGTTACCAGTGCACCAGTTACTAGCATTATGCTGAGCGATGGCTGTTTTGCGTAGATGTGACGCATATTTTCCTATGTAATTTTTTTATGTTTGTTTTTTTTTCCTGCGTCACGTTTGCCGCAAATAAACGAATTTACTTTCTTTCTTTGTAAATAACTAATATGAAGAAAAAACAGTAGATTTTAATGAATATCATAATATAACCTACAATCAACGTACCTATTACTCTTCCAATATTTTTTCCGAATGTTATTTGACCGATTAGAACACACCAAAATGTGTTGTTGAACTGACCTCATGTACCAAACGTAAATTTTACTAGTGACCCTGAACAAATAGCCTATTCTGTCGAAAATCTATTACTGAGACATTCCTGAGTACTACGGAACTTGCGAGGTTTATTATGATTTATATGCCCTATTAATTTTGTTTGTGGCACGTGTTGAAGTACCCAACACTCTACCAGTAACTAACAAACTATACGTTTGTTAAGCTACTAAAGCTTTTCGACTCAAATATTTGTCCTTCACTATCCACGAATAATGTATCCAGCCAGCCTAGCCTATATAGCCCGTAAAACTACGTAAAACAAATAGGCCATAATCGCCTACACTACTGCCTACCCAATAAAGAACAAAAGTAGTAGACACTAGCAGAGCACAAAGCGGGCATTAGCTGGAGCTGTGATAACGCTTCGTTATCACACCGCGCCCGCGTCCACTCGAACAGTCGCCACATTCACTGAGAGTATACTACGACTGGGCAAACTTGATACTGGTATTTAATATTATAATTTATTTAATGTATTGTAAGCACAATTAGCCTATAACGTTCCCACTGCTGGGACACAGGCCTTCTGTCTGTAAAAGGGAGCTGGTGGGTTGGTAGATGAAGAAAAAACTAAAATACGAGTCAAAAGATAGGTTTACCAACGAAATTTATTTGAATTTGTAAAGGACAAAATTGTGATAGAACAAAGAATTAATTGCTTAAAATCTCATATTTTAAAACGCTCACTAGTCGGTTGGTCTCAAGCGTCGAATTGTTTATAATAGCTAGCATGAAGCGGATTATTTATAAATATCTTTGTAGGAGTCGCTTAACAAAAAAAAATCCATCGTATTTAAGAAATAGTAATAATTTTAGGTTGTTAGCTGCTTGTTTAGTTTACGTCGGATGTGCTGAGAGTACAGCGCGTGGAAGTTCTATCAGTTCAAGAAATACATATATGTACTTGCAACTACAACAGAGCTTTCAATACCCGATTTCTAAAGTATCAAAACCTCACAATCCCCTCACACTAGCAGAGATCATGCGATGCTTGACGCTGGAGTCAAGGAGAGCGGCCGGCGCCGACCACGCCCGCTCTCCGCGCCCGCGCACCTGCCCCACCCCCCGTCACCCCTGCCCGCGCTTCATGCAAACTATGCCGGTACATCGATACATTCAATTGTTAACCATTACGTATCCTGGTCTGTAATGTATTATTATGGGTTATAAAGGCTATGATATAACAAATATTTCCAATTACAACCGGCTTCCGTGACGTAGCGACCTGATTATTGCCTGGTGGGTTATCTAGGCGTGAATTAGTACTTAGGCTTGCGTTATCATCCTTTCATTTAGTTTCTAAGAGCTTGCAGAATGGTTTTAAGGACTTATTGCTTTCCTTAGCAGCTCTTGGTGCAAACCAAAGTACAAAGAGGTGTACTTTGTTAGGTACTTACTTCTTTTTTGGCAGTCTTCTTAGATATACATGTATAAGTCAAATTGTACCTACTTTATTATTCTTTCTAGCCTGCGGTAATTTCGGGAAGTCGTATCCTCCCAGCTACTGCACCTGAAGGCCAATCCGTGTATATGCTTAGAAAACGTTCAAAAACTCTATTGATTTAAATTGTTCGATCGATTGATTGCCATCGATTGTCGCAGAAATGTCAGCGACAATCAATGGCCCTTTGGTTTTTTTTTTCCCTCCCTTTTTATATACTTGTACATAGTTCTTATTTATATTTTAAGTCTTTTTAGCAATGTAAATATTATATGCATAAATATATTTTAACATGGCCAAGAATTTGACAAAAAAACTTCTAAGTTAGTAGGTAGCTTAGAAGTTTTTTTGATAGATCGAGATCGAGATGAGCCGCCCATGGCCCTGCGCCTGATCTGACATACGATCGTTGCGGACTGCCATAAATCGGAATATGAGAGTAAGAGAAGAGAGAATGAATGTATGTTTTGTGTATAAAATTGTAATGTGTGTTGTTTATGGACTATGGTCTGAAATAAATTTATTAATATTATTATTAGTGTCTGCGCACACACTTCTTGTGCTCTATAATATCTCCCGCGCTGAAGGCTGGTCTCTTCTAAGGTTGTTCGCAATGGTTAACATTCGATCTAGTGAACTAATAATAATAATAATAATTTATTCAAAAAAAGTAAAGTGGCAGAATACAAAAATAAAAACTTAGGAAAAACAATTGGTAACATAATGTTAAAAATATGCCTGCACTAGGATATACCTGTGTCGCAGGCGATAAAAAAATGCTTATTGTAATATTATTCCTCGAAGGAAAATTGGATTCTTAGCAATATTTAATATAACAAGTAAAATGGATAGTGACAATAATTGAAAAATTAATTATCTAAATTAAAATGATCTACACAAACTTAAACTAGGTTAGAGTGTATGTTGCACAAAATATACACGCGCGTTGTTTATATAGTAAATGCAGACGACTGTAATTTTTGCTTCGACAGCAATAGTCCTAGTGTTAGTAGGACAGTGCAGCGTAGCACGGAAGTCCAACCTTGAGATTGAAGTGACTCAGGCACTAGGTGCCCTCATAATCAATCGAATTAATGTAACGATTTTCTGCTAATTTTCTAGCAGGGCACTCAGTGTCTCCGGTTTTATGATTGCTGGTCTTCTTAAAACGTAAACAAGTGGCACATTTTGTTGCGTCTGATTTCTTGGCGCAGTTTGACATCGTGTGACCTGCCTCACCACAGTGACCACATATCGGCTGGGCATCTCTACATGACTTCGCTGCATGACCATATTGGTGGCAATTGTAACATCGCGTCACCAATGTGAAGTCTCTGACGGGACAAGACGACCAATTTACAAAGAGCCTCGTTTGGGAAATTAGGGCCTTGCGGATATGTGCAGGAACCTCATTCACGTAGTTGCAGGTCGAAGCATCTTTCTTTCCAGATTTGTGGCTCAATTTTATTAACGTCAAAAAAGTTTCCATAGTCACTGTTGGAACTTTATCTGCTATGTTCTGTTGAAATATATACCTAAAAACCTCACTTTCGGTAAGGTTTGTTGGCACTCCAATGACCACGATGCGGGGCCTGCGCTTGTTGGGCTCGTCAGCAGTAAGTCCAGATGTCGAAGCCTGTACTGCACGTTTAAGCTTCTCGGCGTCCTGTTTTGTCTCCGTGCTGATTATAACGCCTCCATGTTTCGTTCTACTGAGACCTCGTACTTGTAGCTTAATATCATCGGGGCGAATAATTTTCTGTACAAGAATCTTTTTTTCGTTACTGGATTTGGACTTGTCTTCGGGATAAATGACAACAGAACTCACGTTGTTTGGGCGCACATAACTGTTTGGCCCGTTCTTTACCATTTCGGCAAAAGAAACATTTCCTGCATTACTTGATTCCTGTATCGTCTTCTAGATCTATTAAAACTACTCTAACTAAAACTGAACTGAACTATTTCTTTCTAGATAGAATTAAATATTAAAGACAGCAATGAAAGGTTCCTAGGTAAATGATCACAACGGGTTAAACTGGCGTAAACATAATTCGCACTAATAGATGCGACAGTTTGTTTCAATAATACAATTCAATGATACCTTTCTGGTTTAATAGCAAATTTTTTCTAGAAAATTATAGTGAAAAATAATAAGATGGCAAGTTCATAATTCAATGTCAATGTCAATATTTTTGCTGTTTTGATACTATTTTCTAAATAAATTATGCGTTATTAGCGTACTTTTGTTTCTGTGGCAATGAAACACATTTTTTTTCTTCTTTATTTCAGCTGGAACAGTTTTAAGTATAAACAAGCATTTGGAAAGTATTCCAATTATTTTTAAAACTATTTACGATGATAATTATTGCAATTTATGTTTAGAATTTTAGTGCACTACGCAGCGATATAAGATAATTTAATTTAATAATATTTATAAATCAATCAAAACAGCAAATATTTGATACCAATTTGCGAAGCTGCCAACTTTCAGAATGTACGCTCTTATGAGATTACAGGATATCGCAAATTAATTGCTCACCTTCTTATCAGATCCTTATAGCCAACATAATCAACACTTCAAACTCGTTCTCACCTCCGCCGCCAAGAAATAGACATTCAACTGTTTTTCATTAATGCACGAACATGTAAATTACAAATTAAACGAGTAATTATAACAATCGACAGACGGACAGGTGAGTTAAACGGTGTTTAAATGACTGATTACCTGCGTGACCTTTTGGGGCGTGCAATTAATGGAAACCTTAGGGTGCCGGGCAACCAATGAAGATGGAAGAAAAAATGTTTAAGGTTGGTTGTGTATATCCTCGGGCTGTGAGAAAGGCTCTGTCCTGTCCTCGTCAGTTTTATTCCACTTATGCAAAAATTTCAGTTATTAAATAACTGAAATTTGAAACAAAACTACTTTCTGAACTTTTTGAACTTACTAGCTGAATCAAACCGTATCAACAAACCTCTCGCGCCCGGCCCTGGTGCAAGCCATGGTCCGGGGCGAGAGGGAGTGGGAGGCAGTCACCTCCTTCTGCGAAAAAGTTATGCTCGCGAAGGAGGTGGCGGGATGGGAGAGAGAAAGGTCCTCCCGTCCCAGCCGCCGCAGGAGACGCCCCGGGCGTCGGGAGCCACGTGACGACTCCCGGCCACCGTAGGCGCGGGCCTGCGGACGGTGAGTAATGGGTGACTCACCGTCCGATCAGCACCAGACCCGTGCCGTACGGCGCGTATATGTTCCACGCGCGCCTCAAAGAGATGTCAGCATATGAAGGGGCCCCTCAGGGCCAAGCCTGCCGGGTAAGCGGGATTGTCCGAAAGGGTTACCGCTACCCCGGAACATAAAAGGCTATGGAAGGAACATGGATGGGTTTTAGTCAGTAAGAGTCTGACACCCCCTTCCGCTCCACCCAGAGCGGGAGCAGTCATTGGATGATTTCCCAGCCTTAAAAAAAAAAAAAAATCAACAAACCTGAATAATCGGATAAACAACTGTTTGTTGTTTAGTTTTAGGTTGTATATATTTTATTTACATTTGTGTAAAGAGCATTTGTGTAATAGTTTGATATAAATAATATAATTTAGGTTTGTTGATAGTGTATATTTGCCGTGAAAATTGGGCAAAAGTAGTCAAACTGGTTTTGTTTAATTTTCATGCTAAATTAACTAGCCTTCACTAGAGACTTCGAACACGCGGATGTCGGAATTTATCCCACGGGAACTTACTACCAGGTTAAAAGTGTCCTATGTATTAATTTGGGTTATAAACTACCTGTGAGCTAATTTTCATCTAATTCTGTTTAGCCGTTTTCGCGTGATTGAGTAACAAACATACAAACTTTCCGTGTCCAAACTGTGGCAATCGGAACTTTATTAATATGCGTTATTAAGCTACCGCTCTCTGTCCGTCTGTCAGTGGGCTGCTTCTAATGAACAGTAGTAGGTAGACAGTTGAATTTTATCAGTTCACAGATTTAGTACTCCTGCTGCCATTTTAACCACAAATAAAAAAAAAATACTGAAAATTGCTGAAGGCTTAAATATTATGAACTGCTTAAAATTACGCAGTGGTACGGGAACCGAGTCACACTCGGCACTTTGGCAGGTTTTAATATCATAATTATGTACATATCCGCTCAATTATTAAAATATCAAATATTTATTAAAAACAATAAAAAAGTAATTGTGTCTCATTAGTCATAGATGAGCTCTTAAAGTAAGATTTGACACTCTGGTGTTTGGTGTAAAATTTTTTTCGCAGGTAGAAAATCCTCAAATGTCTCCTCCCGCTCTGGGTGGAGTGGACGGAAGTGTCAGACTCTTACTGACTTAAGCCCATCCATGTTCCTTCCTTAGCCCTTTATGTTCCGGGGTAGCGGTAACCCTTTCGGACAATCCCGCTTACATTCTGGTTACGTTGCCTTGCAACGTTATTATATATTATTACGGGTTATTATGGATAACAGAGCTAGCAGCTGTACCCTCTTTGCTGTAGTTTATCGTAGCTGACATAGAATAAAAAGACCTATGTACCTCAACTCGAAATAAGTGGCTCTTAAGTACAACATAATCAGCTATCAAAAAAACCAATCAATAGTTTCTGATCCATTGTTTATAGTAGATGATTAAAATTATGCGCCATATTTGAATAACATACGTAAGTGCACCGTATTTGATCTTGTTCAAGTTCGTTTTTGTGCAACACTGATTAGGGCGGTGCCATATAACAAGCGATGAGAATCAAGGAGAGGTGACGTCACTCAGTATTATATGGCTTTGGAAACTTGGTTTATGAAAAATAAGCAACAGCCGATTTTTGCATGGCCATTTAAGTCAAAGTCAAATCCTAAAATCGTAATCTTAATGATCTTCGTATCATTTATTCATCGTTTTAAAATGTTAACTTACAACGAAATAAATCTATTCTTTGAGTCAAGTGTTTATTGGCTATTAAATGTATTGCTTTATGCGGTGTATGTTACTTGACCAATAATAAATTACTGGACTCATACATACCGAGACTCCTCCGTATCTTGGAAAGCACTAAAAGATTGTCAGAAGTCCGAAAGTCTGACAGCCAGTCTTACCAAGGGGTATCGTATCTTTTGTGGAGATCAGACAATGTGCATGTATGTGCTGCATCCGGTTAGACTGGAAGCCGACCTCAACATAGTTGGGAGAAGGCGAGGCAGATCGACATAAATTGCATCTCCAGTAAATAATATTTTTACTGGAGTGGTGTTGGTGGGTCACCTTTTGTCTTTAGAACCAATTTATCGCTCTTGCAACGCTTTCTATGTAGCAAAGCCGTTACAAAACCCTGTACGACTCTATCATGTATGCATATGATTGAAAAAGATGCAAAACCTATGTTTACTTGCGGCACGGACTTTGTAAGGAGATCAACATGACCATATAACATTACCTACTGGCAAACGCATGATCGATTAGCTCTGTATTTAATATTTACATACATTACACGACCATTACGTTGGACGGGTAAATTGTTCGAGGAAAATGTTTTTATATGACACATCTATATACAGTTTTAATTTAATACTGGCTTTGTGGTCCTATTTTTGTATGCACGTCATTGAAATTCCAGTTAATCTCTTTCCTATCGTCTGTTGAGGTTTCCGTAGACTGCCGTGACGCGGTCCAGATAGAAATTGTTTCACTAGAGACGCGGCGCACCGTTATGCAGCGCCTGTCTTCAGGACTCTCTCCCTAACTGTCTCTCATATAGAAAAAGTACTCGTAACAAGTTTCACCTTGCTAACTCATTCCATCATCACCTACAATATAAGTAATCATTTATTTGTTTATCTGCCCATCCCTTCGAGAAATACAAGTTTGATGTACAGAGGCCAGCATATCAAGTGCCTTACTTATCTGTCACATTTCTTTGATAGTTTTTCAAATCTATTACATAGGCGTAAGGTCCATTTTTAAATGGGAAAATCCGACAATTTGGGGTAGCTTGATGTGCTGGTCTGTATATTGTTGTTTTGTATTACTAATCTAAGGAAATGGTTCTAAATGTTAGAACGCTCGTCTCTCGAACCTAAGTCCACTCGATGGCCGTGTCCAGCCAGCGTGTACCTTAACCATTAGGCTTTGTTCATTTTTCAAAAAGTAACCGAGGACTTTCTTTCCTTCTCCTCTCCTTAGCTACCATACAACTAGCTTCAGACGATACGCAAGTGCCTATGTAGGTCTTTGTCAGCTTAATTCTTCTGCCCTTGCTTGTCTGCCTACCTAGCCTTTTCCCAACTATGTATGTTGGGGTCGCCTTCCAGTCTAACCGGATGCAACTGAATATCAGTATTTTACATAGAGGGATTGCCTATCTGACCTCCACTACCCAGTAACTGAGTAATACGATACCCCTTGGTAAGACTGGCTGTCAGATTTTATGGGTTTCTGACTACCTAAATTCACCCACGATTCATTTAATTTACCAGGTTTTTGAGGACCCGTAACGATTGTCAAAGATGCACAAATGACGGTCAGGATCAACGGCTTAACGTGCTTTCTGAGGCACGGAGAAGTCTCGGTTTGTAAAGATGATCACCCATCCACGGCCAACTCCAGCAAGCGTAGCTTAGATTAATCGATTGACGTGTGCGACTGATAATACTTAGCCACGAGCTCCTCTTGTCCTGCCCTTATCCTAATTTATGTAGGGTCGGTGTCACATGTTTCTTTCTTCCATCCTCTGTTAGTCATCATCTCGTTAGTCACTCCCTTTCTACCCATATCAAATATCACACAGTCAATCTAGGTGTAGGTCTTTCTGAAATAAAATATTTAGATTCATTTGTACTAACTTAAATATTAAGACAAAGAAACACATTATCCGGATACAAAATAGTTTAATTAAACCATTTTATTATTTATAATCTTATCAATATCTGAGTAATGAACAGAGAACATTCGTTTGACAAGCAACGAAGGACATAATATCCGCGAGTGATTCGCGGTACCTTATAAACATGAATTATTAAATCAGAACAATTCCTTAAGACGGATCTAATACGTAGGTAGGTAAGTGTGATTCGGGCAAAACCAGGCGGACGCGATGTAATTAATAATTAATTAAATTAGTGATTCAGTATCATTTTACTGTTGTTTCATTGACAAAAACCTGACAATGTTTATGTATTTGTAACATTGTAACGTATTTAACTGTATGCATCATGAATTGTGCATTATGGTCTTATGTTATAACTAGATTTAGCCCACGGCTTCGCTCGCATTCATTTAGAATTTGACAATAAATTCGGGTTTGAATAATAGAATTCAATCATGAACAAAATCATGAACAATCATGAAAAAAAAAATCGAAAAACATGTGGCGCCATCTATTAACATAAGAGCGTAATGATTATTTTCCTCGGCAACAGTACTTTTTTTGGGATAAGTACCCTATGTCCGTTTCTGTATACCTGAAAACGTATAATGCAAAGTTTCAGGATGATCGGTTCCGTGGTATAGGCGTGAAAGGTAACAAACAAACTTACTTTCGCATTTATAATATTAGTAAGGATAATACTACAGGAAGTTCATCCGTCTGTCTGTTTATAACGTTGTTTCATCTAAACTGCTGAACTGATCAACTCAAATGAGACAGAGATAAATCCTATATTCTTCTAGAACGGATAAAGAACCAAGTGGTGGTTATCTTATTAAATTATGAAAAACTTTAGGTATAGATGGAGCCACAAGACTATTATATAGTATATTTATGTATTTAACCTTTTCGAACACAGTAAAGGTACAAAGGCGGACTTAATGCCTTAGGCATTCTCTACCAGCCAACCAAGGGTGGTTAAGAGATTAGATGGCAGGTGCTTTAAAAAAACGGGCAAACTGATAGAAATAAATTCGTTGAGAATTATGAATGAAATAAGTAGGTAAATATAAACATACATTTTAACCTCATAATCCACATACATACATATTTGCTATAATAGATACCTATAATATATTACATAAATGTATGGAACAGTTCATATTTTTTTCTGCGATTTCAGGGTTCATCCCATAGTAAAAGTTCGTAACGATGAGTACAATGCTCCCACGAAATTCTAAGAGTTAATTTTTTAACACCTTATATATGTATCTATAATATTTATTATGCTTAATTTAATGATTACATTATACAGATTGATTCCGATTTCTCTGTTATTTAATTAAAAGAGTGAACCACTTTATTTGCCCTTTACAGTGAAATATTGACATTTGCTAAAGAGAAAGAAATTACGTGATTGCGTAAAATGAGACCTGTACGGACCGGTACAGATTTTAGGAAATATGGTTCACGTAATGAGAAACTTTCGATGGAGTTAAATGTCAAAAAGAAATGAGGGATCGCGGTTTGATATAATTTACTGCAAATTGTGAAGTGAAATTGTGGCAGTGTGATGAAATGAGTTTAAAAACTAAGTCACAAAAGAGAGTTTTTTTTTTAAATTAAAGGTGCGATAAGATTGAAAATTCAAACTTAGGTACTTAAACATAGTCCCTATTCGTTAATTTGTGACTACAACTTTCATAGCTAAAATTAAGAAAAAGGTTGGTATAAGTGTCGATTTCAAAACGACTTGTTCACACTTTCAAAATACCATAATTGGTTAATGTATCTATTCGTTAGTAGAAACTGAAACCGGGCATATAAATATGTTATCTACAGTAATAGAGAGACTTTATCTTAAGAAAACGGTAACATTAAAACAAAGTACCAATCATTCCTTAAGAACAGAGACTAAAGGGACAAAAAGAAACGCTTTAAAAGCTCATTACGAGAGCAAAAAGTATGGCAATAGCTTTTAAAGTTGGATTCTTGTAAACCAAGTAAATTCACAGCCGTAATTAGCCCATACATTTGTCCACATTACCACCGCTATGACTCAAACACGCCATATTTGTGAAACGATACAAAAACTGGAGATCCTTTTACATAAACAAATAGCTTGGATAAAAGAGCAACTTTGGATCCCTGCAGCGAGAAACCTCAAAATTAAGCTATAAAACTTAACGATACAATCTCACCCAAACATTGTTGTTACACATAAATTACCATATCATAATTTGGCAAAAGAAAACCGTTGATAGCAGCATCGCTCGAGACTTCGAGAGTCGACATTTTAACCTGTCAAAATACCTTTACCTACCAACAGGTAGTGACTTTAATGATTATTATTTTGGACTTTAATTTCGGCGCAGCGGCTGCCTGACCTTTTCACTCAAGCGCTTTATTTTTTATTTATTTCAGATGTTGGTTATCTTCAAACGTCGATCTGGATAGGCGGTGTGCGACCGAGGCTGCTACATCCGTTCACTAAGGTCTCTCGGCCACGCCTAACTTTACCAAAGCCTACCGTTCAACTATTGTGGGCGATTTACACGCGTCAATGTCTGTTGCACGACTATCTACTGGACAGTGGGTGACGAAAATCGCAACCGCTTAAAGGCCGCATTTAGTTAGCAACAATAATCGATCGTGTAAATGCTCGGTTACAGACGATCGCTTGCTATTGAAACCCGTATGCATTGTTCTAAAATCAATCTATAAGTTTTTCAGGCAAATGTGTAAATACCTATGCAGTATGGTGAGGCGATTTGCTAAAAAGCTTTGTCTTAAAAAATCGACCTGTGTAAATCCTCCTTTACGAACGCACTGACTTTGAGTGCTCAGAATTAATAATAATTAGTAAATCCTAAGGCACATAAAATGCTATACGTGTTAGTGAATTCAATGTTACATAATATAATTTATGCTTTTATGAGTTTGATGACTGGATTCGACAAATATTAAAACCTCGAGAGATGTTCGCTCATTGGATATTGTCTTATTGTCAAAATTATCTTTAAAGAGGTGTCAATGAAGTCTTAAATATATGCTGTCATATAAATAAATAAGTAACAATAATTGTAATGTACAAAAATTAAGTGCAGTAAGCTACACGTGTCAAGCAAAGATCTAAACTATATATATATAGATTAGCTCTTTGCAAAAAAATCACTGAATATTGTAATACAACCATACACCTCGTTTTTAAACATCTTAATCAAGTTTCGCATAACTTGACCGAGCTATACAAAACCCTTTCATGTAATATTCAAGAAATGTCAATGATGGTCCAACTCATCTCATATCTATACTATGCTAATATTAAAAATACCTGTTTTTTACTCAATCACGCCAGAATGGATATGGATGAAATTTTTCACAGAGATAGATTATAATAGTACATACTATCTATATTATAATAGTCTGGAACATTACATATACTACTTCTAGGACATTTTATAACTTTTTACAAACTGGTCAAAGCTAGTATTATTTTAGTACGGGGTCGGCAGCGCATCAAGTTATACCAAACAAAAAATAAATTTTAAACTCTAAAACGTTGATAGTTAAATTCAAAATCTATTGATAAAATTTGACTGTTTGTGGTAACTTAATGTGCTGACTATACATTACATTAATCAACTCTGGTCACTCAGTACATCCATTTGTCGACCTTTATAAGCATGACCATCACAGCCCTTTCACTGCGTTTACTCGAATCCAAGAAATTACTCATTCATTCCGATGAATCACGTCTAAAAGGCTTCGTCCTCACTGAGCTCGTATTCAACAGATAGCATCAGTTTGATTGATGGCTTATAATGAGTCTGAAGCCTTATTATAATTTAGAGAAAAAGAAAAACCTTAGCGCCGTCATCCGGCACTAACTACTGGTTAAATTCTTGTTTGCGTAACTAGTGGTCGAATAGTAGCAATTTAATAAAACTAGTGGCTGCTCACGACTTTGTTTGTAAACTAACTTTAACCCTCTATTTTTTGGAAAGAAACTCTGACCCGCTCAGAGGATTATGGAGTCTCAAGTTTACTTTTAAGTTAAGTTTTAAGTAAGGTGTTTTTCTATGTATGTATTTACAAAAAAAAAATGTATATAAGTACATATTTTATCAGCCATCTCGTTACCATAACACAAGCATTAAGTTGCTTAGCTTGGGATGATATGGCGTTGTGTGAAAAGTTCAAAGATATTATTATATTATTATTAATATTATTACTTTCAGTAATTGGAATGTAAATAAACTTTTAAACTCTAATAATGTTTGCAGGGCCAATATGGTCAGAGATTACACAAGACAAGGAAACACGGGAGACCTTTGCCCAGTAGAGGAAACAAGTAGGCTTCAAAGAGATGTCAGACGCGACGGGACATCGCGACGCAACGCTAGTATAAAAAAATATTTTAAAATGTTCTTTCACAAACCCGTCGCGCCTGTCTGTGGGTGCCTCCATATGTTCAAATAAAGATTAGATAGATAGGTTTCACTTCCGACAATTTGTTCTTGAACATTTTTTGTTTTATATAATAAGCTGTACGCACACTGGCTTTCTTTGTGTGCGTTAATTACCTATGTGTTTCAATAAGATGTATTGTTTAATTATCGTCAAGTAGCCACTTGCCTGGGGCTGAGCATGCGTAGATTTGATTTGTGAAAACGTTTTTGTAGTGGTGTAACTCTTTGAAATTAATTTTGACATTCATACGGATGTGTAAGAATAGTTGTTCTAAAAGATTACAAATCGCTCGCATTGATTCAGAATACCTTAAACATAATTGAATTTAAAACACATGACAGGTTTAATTCAAAACCCATACATTAATATTATGTAGATATTTATTTCTTGAGTTTCTGCAGAGCTTTCAGAACTGCTTAAAAAGACCAATATATCATCAATAATTTAGTACGCGTCAACTCTATGGCGGTTCTGAAGTGCGCTACTCAATGCGCAGCGACTCGCCTCAGGGACTCTCCAGGGACATTCGAGGTAGGATCGGATTGAGTGGCATGAGAGGAGGTCCCTTACTGCCGACTCCCAACGACGCCCTAAGCCAAGGTCCGTACCCCACAGAGGGTGCCCATAGCCTGTGATCCCTTAGTTTGTATATTTTAGCCCTGGCTTGAGGTCTTAATTTATTAAGGCATGGATCACAAGTAACAAACACCTAAATCCTGACCTGTCCGTGGACCTGAGGGATGCGCTACCCAATACAATTCATCTCATGTGCCGAGCCTCATAAAGTCCGAATCGGGCTGAATAAACAAACATTTGTATATAAAATCAAGAAGTACTCGACTTGTTTTTAGGCCTGAAATAATTGAGAAACAAAGTAGGTATCTCACCAGTTAATCTTAATAACTGTCGCAATAAATAATTTATTTATTATTTGGCACAATTGGCACAATCTTACGTAAACATCCATTTAAATTTGAATGTTTAAAGCACAATAAGTGTGCAAATTATTATGACATTACGTTCAGCCTAGCTTAATTATTAGTAATAAATAATATCAATAAAATAATCAATCAAATACAACTGATTGTGAGATAATTACAGACCTTGAGAGAATATTGTCGTTGCAAAAGGGTGGATCGGGTGATAAGTAAATGGTTTGAATTTACATATGTATCTGTGGTTATGTACTTAAATGGCACTCTATGTAATGGATAATAAAAGGTGTATAAAGAAGTTAGTATTTGTTTGTTTATGAAAGCCACATAATAATATGTCGTTTTTTAACCTTCAATCGAGTAGTTCTAACAAAAGCACACAATACGAACTTAAATGATACGGTCATTTACCAAAATATGCATTAAATTAGCCGTATTAAGTTTTAATGATTTTACATAAGTACATATAAAATGTTTCATATGCACAAATACAAATATAATGTTACAACTCAGAAAAATGGGTTAGAAAACTTCACCACCGACAAAAATAGATCGATAGCTGTTATATAAAAAATATATCAACTTATAATTTAGAATTTAAGCTTTACAGCCACTTGTAACGATAGTAAGCCCTACTATTAAGATTGTCAGTTCAATTATACAGTAATTGAATGACCAATGGATATGCCTGTAATGTTGAACACTGTTATAACATATTATTCTGTCTTTATCAAGTTCATTGTGTCTTGTTACTTCATAAATCTGACAGGGTGCATGTTGATCTTCAAGTTCTAAAGCTTGACGTTGTGGAATGCAATTATCCTAATTCTACTTTAATTAAACAAATACCAAAGAACGTACATTTTGGTAATTTGTTAGACTACAAAACATACTTTTCTGAATTTCATTCGCTTTGACACACAGTGTGTTTGTGACTCAATTTAATCGAAGACTGGGAGAAGATATAAGTGACCTCAAAGTGGATTAGAAACTAAGGTAAACAGGCGTACTTTTTAGATACGTTAAACTTTAAGCACAAAGGCTTGAGCAGAAAGTAGCGATGCGATTCTAGTAGAACAATTCTAATAAAGTTTGCGTAGTAAATACCTTATTCTATTATACTGGGTGTAACCGAAAGGGTATATACCTACATACCGCGGAACGTGGCTTGTCTATCATAGCTTCCTGGCTCAATCGCAATCTTCTAACATTAAATGTCTCTAGGACCAATTATATCTGCTTCTCTATTTACAACAGTACGCAACCATCACAAGATCTTCAGATTAAAATCCACACATGGTCTGAACCTTCCAACAATATATGTACCTGTTTAAATATTACCAAAGTTAGTCACACCAAATACCTTGGTGTTATGCTTGACCAAAGGTTATCATGGCACTTACACTTAGAACTAATAATGAGTAGAGTCAGGAAGCTCATATGGACCTTTAAGTCACTACGGCATGTGGCCACCAAAGAACTTATCAGGCAGATCTACGTCTCTCTGGGTCAGTCCATAGTAATGTACTGCTTGCCAATCTGGGGCGGAGCAACAAAAACCAAATTTTTAGAACTGGAGAGGGCGCAGAGAGCGCTTCTGAAGGTGATGTTCTTCAAACCACTGAGGTTCCCCACTGAAAGCCTATACTTAACATCAAATCTGTTATCAGTTAGGAAGCTATATATCCTTCAGATTGTTTTGAAGAAAAATAAATCCCTTCCCTTTGTCCCTGCCAGGGCACAGGCCAGGAGGAAGAATAATGTTGCTCCAGAAATCCCAGTCAAAACTTATTTTGCTTCAAGGCAATATACAAAACAATCAACACACATATATAATGTAGTTAATAAAGAAAATAACATATATCCTATGACATACCACGACTGCAAAAAAACAATCGCTAAATGGCTGATACACAAAACTTATAATGAAATCGAATCAATTTTACATACAATTACATAGTCCAAAAACACTTGGACACAAACGACACAAACATACATACTACAAACATTCACACATGCGCACACACAGCCCCACGCACCTACACACACACACACATACACACCCAGAGCGCAAACCAAAGGATAAAAATTACTATGTTTATTTTATTTAATTAACTGTTTAGATTGCTAATTTTCACACTTATGTATGTAGTTACTGTAAATTAGAAAAGCGGAAATACCTATCACAAGCAAAAACTTGCTTAAAAGGTAATTCCAAAAATTGTAAATTTATTTAAATAAGTGGATGAAATAAATTTTAATTTTTTTTTTTACTTTTTATACAAAAACATATGCTACAGACCACCAAACTGCAAAAAAAGAGCTGTTCTATACATTTTTGGTGACATGACTCGTCGAAATGTAGGGAACAGCTGATTTTTTTATACGATTTCGGATTTGGTCCCATAGTAAAAGTAATAACTTTTACCGACCCAAACTGTGTTCAGTTCTAGCATATTCTTTTTTTTTGATTCAGCGGTAACCTTTTTCTCTTTTTCAGTCTAGCCACATACATCCGGCAAACTCTTCGAGAGAATTATTGCGGGCCGCCTCGTCGGGCACCTTGGAAGGACGGGGCCGGACCTTGCGGACTGCCAGTTTGGCTTCCGCAAGGGGCGCTCGACGGTGGACGCCATCATGCGCGTTAGAGCCCTCACGACGGGGGATGCGGTGTCCCAGGGTAGGGTCGTCGTGGCGGTGTCACTCGACATCGCCAACGCCTTCAACACCCTGCCCTGGAGTTGCATTAGGGAAGCACTCCGGTATCACCGGGTGCCGACTTACCTCCGTCGAATAGTCGGGGCGTACTTGACGGACAGAGCCGTCATCTACCCCGGTCGCGATGGGGAATGGAACCGGCGAGAGATGTCGTGCGGTGTCCCGCAGGGATCGGTTCTGGGGCCGTTCCTGTGGGACATCGGTTACGACTGGGTGCTGCGGGCCGACCTCCCTGACGGCGTCAGCGTAGTTTGCTACGCTGACGACACGCTGGTCCTGGCGCAGGGGAGGTCGCATCAGGCGGCGGCCGACGCGATGACACGCGGGGTTGCGACAGTCGTTGAGAGGATCCGGCAGTTGGGTCTCGAGGTGGCTTTGCACAAATCCGAGGCCATATCCTTTCATGGGCCTCGGAATAAGCCACCATCGGGATCCCAACTTACGGTAGGAGGGGTTCACATCGGCGTCGAGACCACGATGAAATACCTTTTTTTTTTTTTTTTTTTTTTAAGGCTGGGAAATCATCCAATGACGATGAAATACCTGGGTCTGGTCCTCGACAGCCGATGGAACTTCGTGGAGCATTTCCGACGTTTGGCCCCCAAGCTGGAACGGACTGGGGCCGCCTTCAAGCGGCTCTTGCCCAATCTGAGGGGGCCAAACGCCTCCTGCCGGAGGCTTTACGCGGGAGTCGTGCGGTCCATGGCCCTTTACGGGGCCCCGGTGTGGGCGCGTTCATTACGGCGGCGAGCCGCCCACTATCTGAACGCGCCCCAAAAGGTGGTAGCCATTCGGCTAATCCGGGGGTACCGCACGATCTCGGGCGAGGCGGCAAGCCTCCTTGCCGGACTGCCGCCGTGGGATCTGGAGGCGATAGTCCTCGCGCGCCTGTTCGAGTGGCGCGCGGAGGTACTAAGCCGGGGGGAAACTCCGTTTCCGCAGCAAATTGCGGTGGAGCGGACGGACCTCCGGCGCGATCTCATGGCGGCCTGGAAGCAGCGACTGTCGCAACCCAGCGCAGGGCACGCCACGATAGTGGCGGTAAGGCCCCTCTTTGAGGAGTGGCTAGAGAGGCGTCACGGCGCTCTCACCTACCGCCTGACGCAGGTCCTCACCGGACATGGATGTTTCGGGAGGTTCCTGCACATCATCAGGCGGGAGGAAACGCCCGGGTGTCACCACTGCGAGGATCGCCCAGAGGACACGGTAGAGCACACGGTGCAAACCTGCCCCGCATGGGCAGAGCACCGCCGTGTCCTCGTAGAGGCGATCGGCGGCGGCGACCTCTCGCGCCTGGCCCTGGTGCAAGCCATGGTCCGGGGCGAGAGGGAGTGGGAGGCAGTCACCTCCTTCTGCGAAAAAGTCATGCTCGTGAAGGAGGTGGCGGGATGGGAGAGAGAAAGGTCCTCCCGTCCCAGCCGCCGCAGGAGACGCCCCGGGCGTCGGAAGCCACGTGACGACTCCCGGCCACCGTAGGCGCGGGCCTGCGGGCGGTGAGTAATGGGTGACTCACCGTCCGATCAGCACCAGACCCGTGCCGTACGGCGCGTATATGTTCCACGCGCGCCTCAAAGAGATGTCAGCATATGAAGGGGCCCCCCAGGGCCAAGCCTGCCGGGTAAGCGGGATTGTCCGAAAGGGTTACCGCTACCCCGGAACATAAAGGGCTACGGAAGGAACATGGATGGGTTTTAGTCAGTAAGAGTCTGACACTCCCTTCCGCTCCACCCAGAGCGGGAGCAGTCATTGGATGATTTCCCAGCCTTAAAAAAAAAAAAAAAAGCCACATACATCATTACATCATAATAGTTGCCTAACTTATAACCATGCTTCATTTTACATACAAGCAGTCAAAACGCATAACACACTTTTGTAACACGTAAGAAATCTATTACACCCAAAAATATAATGGAACTAACCGATGTGTGTGACGATATCAATAAAATACAGTAATAAAGCCATGAAATATAACAGAATGATGTAATACACAAAAGAGTTGAAGATAAAACTCATGTTTAATTGAAACTGAAAGTAATGGCGATTTTACGATAGCGAGTCGCGCAACATGATTTAGTGTGTCAACATAAAATATGTGTCGCAGGGCAGTGGTGACATCAAGGGTGTTGTTTAAATTTCCGAGTTTTAATCTCTCCGTGATACCTGAGGTGAAGTGAGCTTGAAATTAGCTGTCATTCCACCTGATGCTACGAATGAACATTACTATCAGCTCATTTCGAGTTTACTTCGCCTATGTTTTCACGGAAAGATTTTTACAGAATAGCACTGCAGTTTTTGTATTTTAGTGTTAGTAAATCAGAACTACTTCAATTAATTAACGAATAAATGTTATTTTTTTATATCAGTCTTAGTTCCTGCAATAAAATTAAGATTAAATTCATGCTTCGTTACACCAATGTACAGACGCCAGCACGTCTCTGCTGTCACACTGTCAAATTTTCTCAATTAAAAATGAACCTTATGTCTTTGCAATAAAGTAGAAATGCTATCAAAGAAATTTGACAGATTGTGGTAACTTGATGTGCTGGCCTCTGTACAATCATAATTGTATCATTCAAACAATTCTTTAAATCGATGTCTTTGACAGTTGCAATAAATAATATTGTTTGCTGATAGTCTGGCAATGGACTTGGGACTTAAACATAACTGGGGAGATGTCAGTGTACTTAGCTTTTTTTAAGGATGGGAAATCATCAAATGTCTTCTTCCGCTCTGGGTGGAGCGTAAGGGAGTGTCAGACTCTTACTGATTTAGTCAGTAAGAGTCTGACACACCCATCCAACATGGATGTTAGTTTTTTGTGTTCCTGGCAACAGTAACCCTATCGAAAAATCCCACAGAGGGTGTTCTTAGCTCACATCTACCTGAACCTTCGGGGAGATCAAGCATACCTAATATTTTTTAAGTTATTTAGATGCGTTTATTCCAACACATATTAATTAGCTGAATTCATCATTATACTGAGGCAGTCTAGGGATTTTAACAAAACCGCGATTTCATGATGACCCTACGACATTTCATATTATGACTTGCCAACTTTTTTTCCCTTCACAGTATAATTTTCTTATAATTCGTTCAATTATATCTGACATTTCACTCAGTTGGACTCCATTAATTAGGCTAAAAGTTACTTTTACGGCTCATGGTAATGAATGAGATGATTTTATTGGGTCAACAGAAGTGTCTCTTATGGCTGTCATATTTCAAGTGGTCCATACATACATACATGCTGGTAGAGAGCCCTCTACCTAGCCAGGTAGAGGTGTACCTAAATCCATATTTCGTTAGTTTTCTTTGAGTCCCGTGTAATAGGGACCGAGCCTATTGCCATCAACCAAATCCAGACTCCGGGCTGGTACTGAGAAATTTCACATTGAAAAGCCCAGTAACACTTTCTGCGACCAGGGAATCGAACCTAGGATAATATCATGCTCAGCAGTAGCGCACGCGACCACTAGACCAAACTAGCAATAAATGGTAAGTGACTGATATTGAAAAGAGACAGGCAGTTTTCTTTGTTTCATTTCAATGAATAAGGTTTCCACTCTTTGAAATCGACTGGCTCGTTATAATAAAATATACATACACCCATAAACTCAAGTTTTTTCCCGTTGTTTTTACCCACCCGGGTAGAAACAACAGAACGCCACCTGCTACGATGTTACACTTACATACTCCTCGTACAAAGGTGCCAAATACCCTCATTCATTAAGAACAAAGCAATGGTTTCCGCCATTATACTCAGAGACAGACTTAAGACAGAAAAGCAATAAATTTTATATAAAGCGCTGTCCTTAAAATGAACTGCGAATAGATAATCATTTGTGGTCAACACAAATAACTTGTAGTTTTAACTAATGAGGCAAGTTAGTACTAAGAAAAACTGTGACACAGCGCTGTCATGCGGTCAGCAGGATTGATCACTTACATATATGATTACTAGACAAGATATAGTTATTCAAAGAAATATATCAAAGTTTGCATTTGCATCATTCTTTAAGAACATATTGCCATTATTAAGGGTAAAGTTGAGACACATCAAATGAACACACAATTAAGTTACGATAAGCGGGATTGTCTGAAAGGGTTACGGCTACCTCGGAACATAAAGGGCTATGGAAGGAACATGGATGGGTTTTAGTCAATAAGAATCTGACACTTCCTTCCGCTCCACCCAGAGTGGGAGAAGTCATTCGATGATTTCCCACCCTCAATAATAAAAAAAATAATTAAAGATGAGCTAACACAAATCGACAGAAAGCTTATTAACGAACTATCTCCTGCCAGCGGCTTCACAGCCACCCGCGTGGATGTTGGAAATTGTCGCATGGGAACGTACTACCAGGTGTAAGGAAATATCCTATGTTAAACCACGTCATAAACAACCTCTGTGCCAAATCTCATCCAGTTCCGTTCAGCCGCTTGAGCGTGAAGGACGGACAAACATACAAACTCACTCACAAACTTTCGCCTATATAATATTAGTGTGATATAGAAGTTGGACCATGTGTGTTCAGCGGTGATTTATTACTAAAGGATAGACTGTATTGACTACTTAGTTGGTTTATTGGCAGCAAGCACTACTGCGCAGTTCTGGGTTCGTTTCCCAGATTGGGCAAGCGTCGGTCCCAGATTGGTTTTTCCATTAATAGCTTCTCAGTAGCAACTTGGTGTCATAATCTGTGCCCGATTGATGGCCCCTATTACATAGGTATTTAAAAAAAAATCTACTCCAAATCATTGTAAACAAAATGAAATAGCATATTTATTAATTCAAAGGTCGTTCAGAACGTAATACAAAGGAGTACGTATCTGTTACTGGAACAATGCAGAGAATCTCCCAAAGCCTTGAACTGCTCCATTATTGGTGCGATTTCACACGATACCATACGTACGAGTTGAGAGCGATCACTGAGATGTTACGAGAATGGTAGCATAATGCATAATTCGAGAAGTTTTCGTAAATTGGCTTATTATTTTTAAATTTTACTAAATACTTTGGCTTTTTTATAATTTAATAAAAAAATTCAGATATACGTTACTATTTTGGTTCTATTTTGTTTTTTCTAAGAATTTGAGTACGAACGAACGTAATCTAGTAATAAGATAATTGTTTCGCATAATAAGTGATCTCAATGATCAAGGCAGACTTTCATGAACCGAACGAAAAGGTCCAAACCAAGTAAAAATCATGTTTTTTTAACTTTAAATCTGTACTAAGAGGTATTCATTTATTTCTTCCTTATACTGTTATTACCTTCCTTCAGTATACTGTTGACATTACAATATATAAGGCTGTCAGTAACAGTCACAATACCCCCTATACTATAATCACTGAAAAATACCGACAATTGAATTTTCAATACAGATTAAAATTGCAACTTAATAAATATAATGTTAATATAACCATATTAACATTTAAAAGCTAAATGTGCATAATAATATGTACAAAAATATTACCACCCCGTACTAGTTGATACTGTATTAAAATGTATCAATCAACAATTTACACTAACAATATCAACAACTATAAAAACACAACACACTGTAAAACATTGTATGCAACACACACGTAGCGATATAAGATTAAAACGACATAAATTGTGGCGTACATTTTGGGCAGACCTGAGGCTGCTTTAATGAAGAGTTACTACGGTGTTGATTTTAACATAATGAACTGAGTAATTTCTGAAATGGCACGAAAAATTTCGAGACACATTGACGCTTGTTGTACCCAACAGTTATTTTAATATAATTTTAATTTAATACAGAAATTTACGTCATTATTTCCCAAAAAGGAAGAGCGTAATAAATGTCAAGGGTTTCGGGCGGGGGGCAACCCAACTCCGCATACCTACTTGATTTTTAATGGAGGGAAACTCAAAACGATTTTTATAATTAACCAGTGATCGAACACAATACCCGAGTACTCGACCACTACACAAAATAAGACCAATTCCATGAAATCAATGGTCGAAAAGCACAAATCATGAATTCTTACAATTTTGTTTAACACAGCAAATTTTCTTAAACATTACACGTAACTCAATATACGCATGCTCTAAATGAAAGCCGTTAGTAAACAAAGTCGCACCGGTTCTCGTACATTTCATGTCCTTTAAGTCTTCTTCTTAATCAAAGCGGTCAGTTCATTAATACTGTTAGGTTCAGGTTTAAGCACGGGGAGACAGCGGCCTAACATCTTCGACCGTTAAGAAAAGGAGGTTTCCGTACTATCTTGTTATCTATCTATCTTAAGGAGAAACCTGAGATAGATAACACGAAGATTTACACTTTGATAGTTTAGGGACGATTTACTATTTTGCTAGTGGTCTGACTCGACTTCGCTTGAGTGATTACACATCAACATTAATATAGGTTAATTGTTCACAATTTTTCTCATGAAATTATGGTAAAAATTATATGAAATCCATCCAGCTGATTTAAAGCCTTTTTTGAGAACACAGAGAAATACAACGCGCTACAAAGAATAATTAAAAAAATTGATGCCACACGAATGTCAATTTTGACGGGCAAATTTTTTCCGTAGCTTTGCAGCACATTTTACTTGCCACCATCTCAGAATTTGCACATGAAGAAGTACAAAATAGTGTTATATCAAGAATGATATAACATTCTTCTCGACACGAAACTACCTTTTGGAAGGGGCGACTAGAATCAATTCTATTTCTTGTTCATTTTGACATTCAAAAGTGCCATTCTTGTGCCTATCTATACATATAATAAAACAGTAGAAAAACTGTGTCTGTACATTGAATATATTAAAAAAATAATAATTGAGGGGGGTTTAGAAACAGTAATAGAGCACGAATCCAAAAAAAAAAAGTTGTCTGTTTGTCTGTTTGTCTGTATGTCTGTTTGTCTGTATGTCTGTTTGTCTGTTTGTCTGTTTGTCTGTTTGTTTGTACACGCTAATCTTCGGAACTACTGGACGGATTGGAATGATTTTTTTTTTGTTGTATAGGTATTAAATCTGGGCAACATATAGGCTATAATTTATCTTGGAAACTTGAACACCTGATGCAGAACCGCAACAGACCAGCTAAACTATAAGAGATACAAAAATGATACCATAGCAAAAATTGTTCCACGTGATTAGCATTTTCTGCTGAGAGAATAAATTTCAAGATCTGGAACACCTGATGTGGAACTCCAAGAGCCCAGCTACACTGTAACATATACAGGAATGACGTCTTAGCAAAAGTTGTTCGGTCTGATGGGCATTTCCTTTTGACTTATAAAAATCGAAGATCTGGAACACCTGTTGTGGAACTCCAAGAGCCTAGCTACACCATAACACATATAAGAATGACGTCTTAGCGAAAGTTGTTCAGCCTGATGAGCACTCTCTGTTGACGTATAAAAATTGAATATCTGGAACACCTGTTGTGGAACTCCAAGAGCCTAGCTACACCATAACACATATAGGAATAACGTCTTAGCACAAGTTGTTCAATATGATGAGCACTCTCTGTTGACTTATAAAAATCGAAGATCTGGAACACCTGTTGTGGAACTCCAAGAGCCTAGCTACACCATAACACATATAGGAATAACGTCTTAGCACAAGTTGTTTAATCTGATGAGCACTCTGTGTTGACTTATAAAAATCGAAGATCTGGAACACCTGTTGTGGAACTCCAAGAGCCTAGCTACACTATAACATATATAGGAATGACGTCTTAGCAAAAGTTGTTCGGTCTGATGGGCATTTCCTGTTGATTTATAAAAATCGAAGATCTGGAACACCTGTTGTGGAACTCCAAGAGCCTAGCTACAACATAACACATATAGGAATGACGTCTTTGACGTCTTTGTTGTTCAATATGATAGGCATTTCCTGTTGACTTATAAAAATCGAAGATCAGGAACATCTGATGTGGAAATCAAAGCTATCACTAATTTTACTGTTTAACTATAAAATAACATAAACTGGGAGTACCTGCACGCGGTGAAGGCGTTAACAGTTTAGGACTGATTTTCGATGACGATGGTATATCATTGAAAATTTGACTCTACTGGCCAAAACTCCTATTTATTTTTTTATTTTATTGTATGAATATGCCTTCGGGCTTATGTTGTTTGAGTGTTTAATTTCCTTTTCCATTTATCTTCGTGACACGGTAGCCTACCCGATAACGCAGGGGAGCAGTCATTTTAATTTAGATTTTTATTGATCAGGTATCTTCACAATGAAACTATGACCATGCCTAGAAACAGGTCAAATCTTTCCCAATGTTCCAAGAGAACTAAAAGATTGAGGATCATAAGATCCCAAGAATCTACCGAAGAGCGTCAGGAGAGACTTGATGCTGTTCGAGAACATTAAGCTGCTACTCGCTCCGTGGAAACCTCTTCGGGTCGCGAAGCACGCCTGCGTTCTCAGCGTATTCATTAGGTCTCTAGAGACCAGTGAAGAATATGATGCGCGACTGACCGCTGATCGTGAACGTCATGTATTGTCTCGCGAGTCAGAGACGTTCACGGAAAGAGAATTACGCTTGAGTTCCAAGCGTATCTACGCATCGACTTCTAGGTCTCTAGAGACAAGTGGGGCACGTGATGTGCGACTGACCGCTGATCGTGAACGTCATGTATTGTCTCGCGAGTTGGAGACGTTCACGGATAGAGAATTGTGCTTGAGTTCCAACCGTATCTACGCATTGACTTCTAGGTCTCTAGAGACCAGTGGGGAATATAATAATGCGGTTGCCAAAATGAAAACGATGACATATGGACTGTATGTTTTGGTGGTTGTTGGAATGAAATAAAACTAAAGCTCAGTGTGATAAAAGATTTAAATGGGAAAAATGATAAAAAATAACATAAATGGCGACCCCGTTGTCGCTGGCATAAGCAACAGGGTCCGCGTACGAAGTCGCGGGCAGAAGCTAGTTTGAAATAAATGTTTTGACTTTGATAAAATGTTATTCACCCAACAGAGCAGTGTGTACCACAAAAGCCCGCAGAATTTTGGCGGTTTCTCGTGAAAAACGATTAAATGTCATGACTGTTATTGCATTTTAATAAGGCTTCGTCCGGTACTGCACGGAGAGCCTCCGGCGTTCCTCTCAACCCTCTTATTGTTTGAAGAGCCTTTTTTAATATAAAATAATATAACTTATGCTCGCTCTCGTTATTTATTGTACCCAAGATATGCTTATCCGCCAAAATATAGGCAACAAATAACTAATGTGAAAAATATTCAAATTAAAAATTAATTTACGTTTTGATATCGAAATTCGGTGAATGGTTTGTGATTTTTGTTGATTTATTATGTATTTAATGTGAAGTGAATTGTGTTGTTGTAAAGGAGGTTATTTTATGGTCTTTTAAAATTATTTTAATGAGTTTTTCAAATATTGCAAAACAATTTAAAAGAGTAACCGTGTAGTTTCTTGCCAAGTCTTCTCCATACGAACTACCTTTTGGTAGCAACTAGAATCAATTTAATTTTTGATTTCTACAATTCTTGTTCTCTTTTACTTTCTAAAGTGCTCTTCATGTGCCTATTTGAAATAAATAATTTGACTTTGACTTCTATGACATTGTTTATCTGTTTATAGAGGCGAAGTTTTGTACCCAAAAAGTAAAAAAAATTACTGTAATATGATTATTTTTTAAATTAAGCTAATATCTCTTTAATGTACAAAGCAGCAAAATATACCCAAACCAGACTGCCCAGCCATATAGGTTTTTAAGCCTAGTTACTTAATTTTTCAGCAGCAACTGATTTATTTCTTTAAAAAAAATATTAAAAGTATACTTAAAAGGTACCAATATATTAAAAGAAATCAGCATAATTAAAACCTGTAACTACTAATCACTATGTAACTACACGACAACAGAAAATAAACTAAAATAAATTAGCTTAGCTTTGGGAAGGTCCACCCGATTACGTAGTGTCCATACATAAGACATCAACGCGCTTAGAAAATTCCTAACATTATCCCTTCGAATAAATAAAAAGTAAAAGTCATCACAAAATCTGTCACTGAATGCAAATAGCCTGGTTTAGCTATCAGTTATATAAGTTAATCGTGATATAAATTGTACGTATGTGCAAAACTAATACCAACCAAAAGAAATCGTAGCAAGCACTAACAGCTGATATGATAAAAGAAAACTTGCCTTGAAATGATAAAAGACAACATAATTGTATAAATATAATATCTATAAAAGTAAATCCTTTCTTTACATCATCAATTTATATAAGGATTGTGAGAAATAGTCCAAGATTTTTTTCAAGGAAACGATCTCATACACGTAAAAATGGCGGGAAATGAAGCAGGCAGTTCGGGTACGTTTGCGCAGGCAGTAGTGTGCACGGGGCGGCGTCGCGCTTGCGACTAGCCGCGCTATCGTTCACGCGGCGCGCGCATCGGTCCCGTTAGACAGAGAGAACGAAACGCCGCCTTACGTGCGAGCAGTACAAGCGCTTGCCCGCGCCCCGGCCGCGACCCATCCGGAAGCCCCGCTGAAACTGGACCGTTTTCTTTTCTTGTTGTGATTGAGATCGACTCTCAAGTTCTGTTGTTGTCGCGCGCCGCGCCGCTCGCGCTGATAACGCGATGCCACGCCGACCTGCGCACGCGCACATAGTAACGCTCCGCAGCTTTAAGCTCGCGCGGACACTTTAAAAAATAATTCGCCCCCAGTGATGGAATGGATATTTTTTATGGACAAGTGCCCAGTGGTTAACTGATCGCGAGTAACTTTTTTTAATTCATACTGTGTGTTTTACTGTTTGAACCAAATAAGTGTTAATGAGAAAGTGAAACCGATACTCTGTGTAATTATAATATTCTGCACGAAAGGATATTTTTAATTAAACTTTTTAACCAATATTTTTTTTGTGATATTGTAAGAGAAACTGAAGTAATATTGAAAAGGATCAGCTGAAATTTATGAACTATTCCGCTGTACAAGGTAGGTGTTTGTTCTTTCCGCAAGTCGCGCTTTTAAATAAACTCTTATCATTATTTGAAATTGTTAAATGTGTTAATATTTGCTTCATCAAACCATTATTTCTAACTTTTGAATATTTATTGTTTGATTTCTTTTAATTTTATTAACTCTTTTGCAAATATTTTAAAGCTTTATGTCTAAAATATTCAGTGTTGATGGAAATAAAAATTATAAGGCATTAATGATCTGAAAATGATTTAAACATATAAGAAACACGTGTAAAATCGTATTGAAGAATAAATTAATAACTTAAAAACGTCTCAATTCAATTTGAATAGATTCACAATAAAATAGTTCTTTGACAATACCGTTTTGACTCTTTTATGATTCAGTATAAATAAGGACTAATTTATTAGATGTTCCAATAAACGGTAATTAATTTATAAGTATAAAATTTAACATAAATTTAAATATATCCGTTTGATCTTTATTTTCTTTTTGATGTCTCATTTAAATACTAAATTAGGCTTGCATATAAAATACAACAAATAAAACGATTAACAAAACCATTATTTATTCTGAATCAAAGCAAACGAAGATATAAAAATTAAACCGTTTTTATTGGCACAATTATTTATTCCTCTTATTTTTGTTTTATTTCAAAAAGGAATTATCTTAATAATTCCTGACCTATCACAATTGTTTAAAGAAAAGTGAAGGGCAGTTTCACTAGCAATTTCACTGATAGAAATAAAATAAAAAAATGGAATAAATGAGATAATTCGACCTAGTAAAGCAACACAGTTATTCCGCCCGCCGCCGGCACGCCGCGCCGCCCGCCGTCGGCGAACGCTTTTTTGCTCGAGTTGCTCATTATGCTCCAGTGGTGCCCGATATTGATAAGTTCTTGCAGTTATAAATGCTTCTCGGCTTTTGTGCAAAATTTAATAAAGGAGTTTAATTCTGATTCATTTGATTTCTTTGCGATAGGTCTTAAGGTCGATAGTTTTTCAGTTCTCAAATCTTATCGAAAGTTCTCTTTTGAATTGAGTGATTGTTAAATTGTAAAAACTTATTATGTCATAAAAGGTTACTTGTGGAGATTTTAAGCAATGATTTTTATCTTTATATACCTTTTGCAAACACAATTTTAATAAAATTCATTCGTTTACGATTAGCGCATATGGAGAAAAAATACTATGTATAATACTGTTTCAATTGTAGGTATTTTGAATTCAATATTTCCTGCCATTAGTATATTTTTTTATTCGTACCTACCGCCCTTTCTAAGGCCTACTATTTTCCATTCAACCTATTCTAAGAATCCATACTTTACCTCAACCGTACCGTGCTCTATATTAATGAATCATCTCGTGTTGCACCTCGTGTTCATCTTAACTCACATATGCGCAGACGCATGCTTCTTAAAATCCTGTTTGAAACGTCTACCGCACTTCATGCTTTCACGCCGCAATTTAAATTTAAAAACGATTGACGTTTTTAAGACGAATTGCTCTTTGCGGATTAATGCTTTAAAATACTTTTGACAGTTTTTATGTAACGTGTTCGTGCGATCCTTTTTTGTCGAAGAATACTCAGTTTAACGAATCACCTAATTTTATTGAACCGATTGAACCGACGCGATCGTAAAAAGTCAAAAGGAAGCTAAAAATGCAGTCAATGACTGCATTTCAGTTTCATTCATCGATTTCAACATTACTTTGGAGTTACAAACCATTTATTACTTTCTTATTAACTGCTAAAACAGATAAGTCTCAGTAAATTATTACCAAGTATTTCACTAGAGATAAAATCAAAATCCTTGCACGCCATACCGACGCAATTCAACAACCCACTATACATCAGTGGGCAGATATAAAAAGAGTACCGCGAATACGTGACGAAAACTGGATCGCTGTCGATTTTAAATGTGTAACAGGCCATAAAATGTATTTCTCACATGTATCAGCTTACATCACTTGACCAAAGGTTTAAATAAAAACGTATGTTTATTATCAAAGGATTTCAGCTTCTGTTAAAACGTTAAGTGTTTATACGAAAAATATTTTTATACACCCCATTTAATAAAATAAAAACATAAAATGTTTAATTTGTAATAAAATAAATATAATATAAAAGCGATCGTGGAGCAATCGAACCTCCTTACTTTATTCGAAGTTTATTATTTTGATTATAACAATTATTCGAGCAAGTTATGCTCCATCTGTGGACAGGTTTGGACAACCAGTGGCTTATCAGGCAGCTATGGAGGTTAAAGTAGTTAAACGTTTTATTTATATCAATTACGGGAATAATTGAATGATAAAGGTTTCCCTGCCAAATAAATCTCCTAAATAAATGATAAGTTTTTCTTATACAAATAACAAATTATGGCTAAGTGTTTTTTACAAACTAACTGCATTGATTTTGAACTACATTTACTACGTCTTTAAATACTATCTACTTAATTTATTCAGAGACTAGACAAAATTCTAGTTTGTAACTTTTACTTTTATTGAAAAAAAAAAGAAATAAAGCCGCGAATACATGAACATCTTTACAATCTTTTTGTAAAACTTTATTACCGCATCGAGAGCTAATTTAAATGAAACGAAATGGTTTATTTTACATTTAAATTACTTGCGAATACCAGACTGTTATAAAATAACAAAACACTAGCAAACTTATTGCTTCTTTCGTTGTTAATTTAATTGTATATCTTATGAATCTCGAGTATATTTAATTAAAGTTTTAACATATAGCTTTGTTCATAACAGAGTCAATCACGTTCGTTTTTTATTGTTGTTTAATATCCATTTCACATTGGCCGAGAAGATTGTGTTCCGTTGTCATTAAAAATAATGCGAGCGTATTGTTACAAGTCGTTTGGTTCCGTCGCTGTTACAGTTATGACAGTATATTGGATGCGGGACCTAAATGTTTTATGTACTGCATAGAACCTCCTAAAACATAATAAATACAGCATTTATGAAGATTTTATACCCAAAAAGAACCGAAGGGAACCCTATTTTTTGTAATAGGGATCCTTTGTCCGTCTGTCCGCCTGTCTGTCAGTGGACTATATCTCATGAACCGTAACAGGTAGACAGTTGAAAGTTTCGCAAATTGTGTATTTTTGTTGCCAAAATAAGAACAAATTATAAAATCAAGATGAATGGGGAAGAACGCGTTTTAATGAGACTGAATTTTTTTTTAGTAATCATATAGTATTAAAATTGTACGGGGGTATGGATCCCTTCGTGACTGAGTCGGACTCGCGTGTTTTTATGAAATCGAAGTATTTTTTAGTAAACACGTAACGTATAGTATTAAAATTGTATGGGGATATAGAACGTGGTGTATTTGGCCGATTTTTATTAGAAGAACGATATTAAAAGATAGGTAAGACCACGATATATTTTAATCTTCAAACACAATAATGTCACCAAAGAGTTTCAATTGCAAATAGACCCCTAAAAATAGATCTAATAAAAAGAAACGCTGTGTCATCTGTTGTAGTATAAAAAAAGTAATTAAAAAGTTCGCTTTCACTGCTGAGAATACGTGCGTGGAGTTAGATAACTGACAGACCTGTCTTATTTTATATCGATCAGTTAAACGACATACAGCCGGTTTTTTCTCTTTGATACAAGTGTACCTACGTGTTTCATAAAGTGGTATGCAACGTTATTTTTATTATAGTTTCAACCCGAAGATAGTTTGTTCAGGATTAGCAATAGAATCGATTTCAGAGGTTTTTTGCTTACACATTAAGGTGTATGCCAAGGTGGTCGTGAATTTCAAATCTTTTTTTAAATATTATTATCGAACTCAGCGCGCGGTGTTGTGGTTGAACTAGCGTTTAAGTTTTAAGTTAACATTATGTCTGCCTGCCTAGCCTTTTCCCAACTATGTTGGGGTCGGCTCCTAGTCTAAGTGGAAGCAGCTGAAGACCAATATTTTATATAGAGCGACTGCTTATCTGACCTCCACAATCCAGTCAGTAACTGGGTAATACGATACCCCTTGGTAAGACTGACTGTCAGTTGTCATTTTGTACTTATCAATTTCCTTTTATGTGCTTGCATTAAAATCTGGTTATCTATATTGACACGTTGTATATTTCTCAAGGAATAAACATATCACCACGTATGTAATCCCCAAAGGGTTAGTCAGAGGTGTACCTATTGTACATCTACATTTCGCCAGTTCTGTTTAAGTCCCATGTAATAAGGGGCGAGCCTATTGCCATCAATCGGTTATAAAGCCCGACCCCGGGCTGTAACAGAGAAATTCCAGATGGAAAAACCCAGTGACACGTTATCCAACCCGGGAATCAAACATACTCAGCAGTAGCGCTTCCGACAACTAGACCAACGAGACAGTCAACGAATAAAATAACTATAAATGAATTTATTTTAGTGCAGCGCCTATCTATCTAATTATGAGTACTTTATTAAGTTCCTTAGATAGAAGCGGTACTAAATATTATATGACATAGATAAATATGACGTTAAATTTTAATTGAGTCGTCTTTTAATAAACATTGTTAATTCAAATTGGTATTTAATTATGATTATCTTTTATTTAATTTTATAGCACTGATAATTTTTATTGCTTGTAAATATATCCTTATGTATGCACGCACTATTTGTTCATTTAAAGTAAAGAGAGCCACAGCTCACTACTTTGATTATCCAGCATTACAAAGAACCCCGGGCCCGTTGGGCCCGTTGGCCAAGCCATAAAACACAACAAAATCGCATATTTTATTTTACGATTCAAAATTAGAAGTAGTTCAATCAATCCGAACCGTAATTTAAAATCTTAATCCATGTTTATGGCTGCACATTTCAAATTAAGAACCCTAAAATCCATGCTCTAAAGGATATTAACCATGCAGTTTGTATGTCAAGTAGTTTCGAAGCATTGAGCGTCATTACAAGTACCGGTGGGCGGGGCTACGAAATAGCTGGTTTCAAAACGAGGCAACTTTGTCGCGCGTCGCATTTGCATATAATTGCGGTTCATTTCTAATTATCGCCGTAGAATGGCGTCTCGGACGATTATACTCTTCCTAGTGTGGTGAATGGGTGATGATGTCGCGCATTGTTGCCATAATTTACTGTGAGTATGGCTTGGTTGATTGAAAATGGATATGTCGAATGCAGTTTTTTGTAGAGATTGTAGGTACCTACTTGATTTTACACAATGCACTATTTTTCGTGCTAAATAGTCGTGTTTTTTTGGAGTTTACTCACTAAAACTTACAAACTACTGTTAACTTGGGTGCAAGTTCACGAGGTAAAAAAAAATATAATTTTTAGTTTCAGTCTATTCCGTGGACAAAATCATAAAGCCCGCTTTTAACAACGAATTATTAGGGTTTAATATAACAATGCTCAATAAAATATAAGTAGGTGCATATGCAGATATATTATAACAACAAGAAGGTCGATAGAATCTTATTGTCTTATTATTCAGCAAATGTGATTTTTATTCATTTTATCTTGTAATCTTTTAGGTATAAAACTGCTCCGAATATTTTAGACTCCTTGCACACACCAAAATAATATGGAACACAATTGAAGAAATAATCAAAATGCATATTGTTGCTACAGATATCCTGTTCCAATTTACCTATTCAGTTTTTATTCCACTGTAATACAGTTAAAATACAGACAGGTTGCACTGACATGAAAAATGAGCATTCAACCTCAAAAAATGTCTGTCTCAACCAAAGTACAATTGTATTCGTCTACTGCAGCAGACACATGAATCACGATGCAGACGATAAATACATTCTATTTTAGGGGTTAACACACCGCAAACCACACGCAATCTTAGTCCTAAAAAACAGGAATATCTTAGAAATATTGTCGATATTCGCTTACAGCTTCACCTGCTGACCAAAGACGTAGACATAGTTGGCTGATCAAAATTCAAGGAAATTCGACATATTCTGCATTCAAGTACATCACTTTAGATGAAATTCAAATGGTGAAAAATGCAGACGGAGTGTAGACGGTATAATTTTCAGATTCATTTTCATAATGTGCAGTCGGAGTTGAGGTCATTCTTAAACTAGGAACGTCTAGATCGTGGTAGACGTTTCAGAACTAAATCTTGTCGTTTTAGTATTAGAAAGATGCATTTGTGAAACACTATTCAAATGTTGACTTTAACGGTTAAGTAATTAAACCGTTTATTAAACGAAACACAATAGAATAGTATAATATCAAAAACCATTTCACAATTGCTGCAATATAAGCATGAAACAACAGAGAGCTCAATAAAATCAAGGAAATAAAAGAAAATGGTTCTAATTATACTGACTGCAATTAAAAGTTAGCGTTTACAAATAAAACAATTAAACCTTTCACCGGCCGGACGTCCGTTTTACATAGACGTAAATAAGGATGTCATCGCCTTAAGCCGGTGAAGATTAATTCTCTATTAAGGAGAAGTCGTACCATAAACACGACCAGCTAACGAGCCAACATTGATATATAGCCTTAATAGCCAACAAAACTTTACGCTATATTAAATATTTACATTAATATCTTATATGACAGAAACAATTATACCGAACGAAATGAGCTCATTTAAATGGAAAACCATTTGTTTCCGATATTATTGTTTATGAGATACGAATTGAAATATTCGAAGGAAACGATTAGTTTATTTTCTTTCGCTCTTGCGCCGATTGTGATTGTGCAAGTGCCGTAAAAGGATGTTCTGAATTCGAATGTTTTTGTAGCTTAGAAAGCGGTAGAGCCAATTAGATGACGCTTTTTATTTCTATAATAATTAATGGGACAAGATATTTGGTAGAAAATGAATTGTAGAACTCTATAAATTGAAAAAGACAATGTGATTTATCTTGCAATAAACTAAATCACTTTTGCGGGCATCGAATCCTGTTACCACCTAATGATAATGTAGGATTTAGAAACATGCCATAGTACAACTGACAGCCAAGATATTTTCAACATTAAATTGATAAATAAACATTATAATTATGGAGCATAAAAATAATGATAATTACTTGGATTTTACGGCTCTTATGATAACAGTTGATAAACCTCAGAGAAAACTAAGACCCGACAAATCAATACCTGTTTTGTTTTATTAAGAAATACAGGGAAAGAGTAATCATAAAGCCATGAATAGTATTATAAAACTAATAAAGATTAGCAGACTTATATACATAGGTACTGGTTCTAAGACAGCCGAAGACCAGTCCGTCAACGCACTCTGATAGGCTTAATTGCTTGATACCAGATTTAGCATGAAAGTTGGCGGAAATTATGGTTCAAATGATTTGTTCAATTCAAGCATCAATTGACTATAATATCACATAGAAAAAGGCCGCTCGTGGCCACTCGGCTGCCTATCTGATCTCCACAACCCGGTAACTGGGTAATACTATTACAGCTTGGTAAGACTGGCTTCTGGCGACCCGTAACGACTGTCAAAGATGCACAAATGTCAAGTCACGGTGGAGTCTCGGTATATAAAGATGGTCACCCATCCACAGACCAACCCCGGCAAGCGTAGTTTAACCTGATGGATTTCCCTGTGCGGATGTTAACACTTAGCCACGAGCTTGTACGTGTAACTGAAGTGTCGCTTTCTTACTTTGGCCACGTACCTGCCAGCGCTAATGTTCTGAAAAAATGATCTTACCCCAATAGCCCATGTCTTGGGTCCTATAAGATTTACGGTTCAGCATGGCTCGTAGTGGAATTGACTGCTGTCCACAGTAAGCTGGTAATAGTTGAGCTTCATAATGCGTAGACTTTCTTAAAAGCCTTGAAAGGAATGCAATAGAACTACTCAGTTTTATACTACAGAATACCCCATTAATTTAATCATCGTTTTGTACATGCCTTTAGTTCAGTTTTCTCTCTAATATCGTCATTTGAGCCCATCTAAGTGTACATAAAGTAGTAACAATGTTGGTCTATTAATCTACGCTCATCTTGTTCTGTGGTCGACATTTTTTGTCGTGATATCAACTTACTTTGTTGCTTCACTCGTTATTCTTGGGTCGGGCTTATTAATAAGTGACTATACTAACTGCGAAACGGTTTTAGGTATGGACTCTTTACTGTTATACTACTGGCTTTTGGATTTTTTTTGTTTGTCAAACCTTTTTTCAAAGGCCCTAATTCTTTAATAGACTTTTTGCATTGAATTCATAAATCATTCTCAAAACATGCTACGATAGGATAATGGAGATTTGTGGTGGGTTTTAACAACCATTTAAACCAACATTTATCATACACAGTTACCTAAAAAGCTCAGCTGACCACAGAAAACCCTAATTCCATTTACCTAAACTGGAAAATCCAATATTTTTTGCAATCGTCTTTCCCAATAAACCAATGCATGCAGCTTAACTGATTCAATGTTTTTTTTGCGATATTATTAACATGTATCATAAGTATAACTTCATGCATTTATTCATACAATACGATACACATACATAATGATTAACATGATTATCAAATAATAATTACGAAAAAATGCAGTTCAATTACTTTGATTTAATTTAATCCGTATATAATTTAACTTCTTCAACAATGTCATACAGTAAACCTATTTGCGGTTACACAATAGATTAAAAGTAATTAAATTTGGTTCAATATCATGAATTGCGGTTTTATTGTAGTCTTATGCAATAATTAATTAATCAGTTTTATGAAAAACATTTGCGGTTTTTTATTTATTTTTAATACAGAATTCTTTTTGAATGTCCGTGTTACAATAAATTATTTTCTGAATTCCGACCAATTACACGGTTTCATAAATCTATGAGTAATAATTAAACTTTGTTAATTACTGACAATTACTTGTAGATCATGGGTGACTAAGCCTGACAAGAGATTGTGATACTTACTCATACTAATTGTGATTTTTTAATTTATTGTGTGACTTTTACTTTTCTAGTATAGGTGTAAGAATATATTGTAAAATGGTTGGTCCCTAAACAATTAAGTATAACTAATATTATGAATGCGAAAGTGATTGTGCTTGTTTCTTAAGCTCTCACGTTTAAACGGTTGAACGGATTTGGATGAAATTTGACACATGGGTAGACCCCACTATACAATAGATATAAACTATTTTTATCCCGATATTCCCACGGGATTGAGAATAAAATTATGCGGATGAAACCGCGAGACGCAGCTAGTTGCAAATATAGATTAGTTTTTTCGCAAAAAAACACCATCTTCTTCTTTTACTTATTTTCCTCTCTTTTAATATATCCTTATTAATCTATATACTATAAAAACGAAAGGTCACTCATTCATACATTCACTGAAAGAATAATCACGAAATCTCAAAAACTACTGGGCCTACGAATATGATATTTGGCAGAGAGATTATGAGTAGGAGACAGCTAAGAAAGGATTGGCACAGGCAGCAGCTAGCAACTTAATATGTATAAGCTTACTTTGTTGGACAGATTTTTCCAACAACCCGTCTTACTTTAGCACTATCATCTTTCGCAACACACAACATAGTATTAACAACAGTACTATACCTTACCTAAAGACCTCAATACACATATCGCTCGCTCACACGTGTTTAAAACATACAAAAAGTGCTTTCGTTATCTACAGCACACGTCTTCGCATTGCGTAAGGATTGCAAGTTTACTACTGATGGCAATCGGTGCATGGGAACGCTATTGTTAGCGAAATGTTCGCACACACGAATGCCAACGTTAAGCTCTGTTATGATCCGAGGTAATGTGGCTAGTGGCCACTGTCTGCATTTTGTTGGTTTAAGTGTGTTTTTGTTTGGGCTTGATTTAAATGGAGTAAATCGTTGGTTGTTTCGAACAATTTTTTGTGCTAAAAAGGAGTTCTCTATGTGTCAAATTGTAGCATACAGATAAAAGGGCAACTTTGTTGGTTATTGATGGCATCAATGTAATGGAGCAAACACTGTAGTGACTAATCATTGTAATTTTAGAACTTAATGACAATTTAGTTAATCTGACATCAGAAGGTATTAGGTACTAACTGAACTTTTCAAAATTAGATGACCATAATTGTATATCAATAAATAATAACAATATATTATGTGCATTAATAGCGAGAGGTGTTATATATATTACCGTCTTCTCAATAAACATATGCTAAATTGTACTATGTAGAAGAAATGTTAACTTTTTAGGATAAGTTTAATGTAATTAAGTGTGGATTGTCTTTAAATTTTAATGAAATTTAATTCTGCTAAGTGTTATTTTTTAGATACCTACTTTATTGATATTTGTACGCTTCCAACGGCAAAACATAGCGTAACCATATTTATATTATTTACACCCACATAATTATATTTTACGAATAAAAACGTTGAGTTTTTCTTTGATATTATCAGCTCTACTAACTAAACAAGCTAACTATGTCATCTAAAACTAAAAAGATGTTATAAAGTGTATATTTCAGATGTCACTTAAGAATCCCGTTATTTAACGAGTCTCTTTATTAGTCGCCAGTATTTCATTGCTACTAGAATACGCCATGTTAGTTGAAGACATACATTAAACTAAGTGTTACCGTACATTTTTAGAATCACTCGACATAAACTGTGAGAACTTTTATTTTAGAAATAGGTTGCTCAAACAGATAGGTTTTTTTATGGTGGGAATACAAATTTTGGTGATTTAAATTCCATATTTAAAATTCAGTGTCTTCCTTGCATTAAATATCTAGTCGATTAGTTACGAACTTTAAAAATTTAAAACTGTAACCGATCAGCCAAATACTTACTAAAATATTCAAATTATCGAAGTAGTCTCTCAGTCGAATTCAGCTATTTAAATCAAGTGAAACAAGAAACTAGCCGGATGATTCGGTTTTATTTCCAAATGAGTTTCCTCGTAGTTAAAAACCGTTCATTCGAGTTTAAAAAGTAAAATTGATAGTTAACAAAAACGGCCTTGATTAGAACATCACTTGCAATTTTATTTGTACAGTCAGCATTAAAAGTATCCCGCATCTTTTATAATAATGTACTTTCGAAATAGCGAGCGTATTAGCTGTAACAATACTGAATTTATGTTATTGATCAGAGTTTTGCACATTCGAATACTTTCTGCTTTTTATTTGATTTCGCTTTAGAAGGAAACTAATTATAGCAAAATATTCGGTAAATTCAATTGAACCATCACGTAATTTATTTATTCCAATTCCAAAGTTACTATAATAATCGCGTAATTTAATTTCATAATTTTTCACTCATAGTACAAAGAATCCGACGAACTTGTCAGTATCGTGATCATTAACCATAAGTCAGAAACTCCCATTGGCGCAAGAAATCGCGAAAAATTGCCATTGCGTCACACCAAAGTACCTACTAATTGCCGTTACGGATTATTACAAACCAATAGTTTCCACTCGATTTGGTAATAAACTGAATCATATTTAAATCGGATACGCACGAGTTTTAAGACTATCGATTTCGTTTTATTTTTTATTCAAAAATCGTATTAAACTTCGTTACACATTGTGTGCTTGACTGTAGAAAATGACATTTTTAGTTCGGGAGCTAGACTTTTTTATTGATTTCACTTTTACGTTACTTTTCAAGTCTAGGTACAGAGGCCAGCACATCAAGTTACCACAATCTGTCAAATTTCTTTGATAGTATTTCAACTTTATTGCAAAGACATAAGGTTCATTTTTAATTGAGAAAATTTGACAGTTAGGGATAGCTTGATGTGCTGGCGTCTGTACATTGTTTACGGTGCTTTGTTGTCTCCATATACTTAATGGTGATGGTTGATTAGCGATCAGTGTCGGCTATTGTATTTTTGTTGCGGATTTTCGTTTCATCGGTTTTATATCTTTAATAGAGCAAGTGAAAAGTCATCTTTAAGTTTAACAGCGCCGTGCCATTTATTAGAAATAATCTGTAACGATAATACAGGTACGGACTGTTTCAGTTTACGGTATCACAATATAACATTTACAAATAAGGGCTTATCCGCTAACTGACAACTTTTAAGAACATTAACATTAATTTACAATTACGAAAACTCGTCTCGTTGCTAATTGTAATAAAACACTATGAAACTGGACACAATATAAATCAGATATTGTTTGTTTCGCAACGCTTAATTGGTCGCGAAGTGGCGATTCCATTCATATTACCAAAGACGCCATATTGATTTTAATATATTTTCAGTGGCGACGCAATCAACGAACGATAAATCGTGATTAATTACGTATCCACGAGGATATCTTAATAATGTTTGCACTGATAAAATGTTGCAACATTAATTATTGTATCCTGTAAGATAATAATCCAGTTAGAAGTAAATATTTTATCGAGATAATAAAAAAAAGCTAGCTCCTGAACTTTCAGCTAAGAAACTAGGTTTTTATAACTGGAATTCTCTGTATTTTAAACAATAGCAAAAACATATTCACATAAAACAAATAGGTCGTTCTATTTGCTGCTTGAATATATTTTACTCCGATGCAGAAATGGACATTACTTTGTTTCGACAAAATACGCAACCAGCTATGAGGAAAATTGATCCCTAAGATATGCATTTAAACATAGTACAAGACACTTTGCAGTATCAAAAATTATTTACTTGCATACATAAATATTTTATCTATTAAATACAAAAAATACAACACTTATAATCAGACACTCACGACTCAAACTTATTTTTTTTCCTTAGCCTATTCTGTCCCACTACTGGGCAAAAACCTCTCTAGACCTTCTAAGAACTATTTCCAGCGCCACTAATCCTTCTCAAACCAAAGGATGTTGCCAAATATTTGCTTCCTACCGACAAAAAAAAACAATTATTAAAAAAAAAAGCATCAACGCTAAAACGTTTACAACCCGAGTAAAATAGATAGGTAAACCACTCAGCCTAGATACAGTTTTAATATTCAACGTCCCCCGGCCATAACTCATGGGAGTTTGTGATTCATTTATGCATAGTGTCGTTGATTACACTAAGTGTTAATAGTACGGCCTGCACGTGTACCTACTGCGCAGATGAACGCCGAAATTTACATAGAGCCTTCACAATCTGGAGCAGTGTTTTACTGGTCGTTGAACACCCTTGTTACATGGTATTATTTGAACGTGCTGTTAGATTGAGTTGTTGGGTAAAAAGTTGTGTTCGGTTTAGGTGCTTGAAATCTTATTAATTTAAAGTGTACATTTTATCGTTTCTGTTTGATTCGAATGGTATTACGTCATTACTGTTTTAATAAAAAAAGCAAGTATGCAGCATGTCACATAAACACTGCCTATGTGTAAAGGAGTGTCCGTGGAGTTTCATGCCCGTTCTTCTCTATAGGTGCCTACTGCTTTGGAAGGGGCAACTAACTTCATCTTTCTGAACCGTTGACAATTTAAAAGTACCTGTAATTGATTTATTTGAAATAAATCCTTTGATTTTGAATTATGAGTGGTGAATACTTAGTTCTAATAATCTTTTCTTATCCGTATCATCTCAATTTCAAATTACGAATAATATCCATCAGTTCTATTAAATAGTTCTTCCTGGCACTTTCACTCCTAACTTCTAAAGTAATTCTAGTAGATTCGCTATAAAAACTTCATAAACAAATGCATACAAAGATACGTAGCGCTAAGGCAATGTTACGTTTCCATTTCATAATAATTAACAAGATAATTATATCTTTTATAACACTCATCATCAAATAATAAGCTAATTACAAGACAAAACAACCCAATTACTGTACAACAGATTTGCTACAGTTCCCTTTTGTACCACAGATCTAGTAACACACAGACGGGCCACGTCCTTTGGAATGCACCAATCAAACTAACAATGGCCGCCACAAAAAATCTCCCACGGCACATAATAATGAATAGTTAACGACGAAAACTAGGTGAATCTTTGTGCAATCGCCTAGTGTCTTTTAAAAGAAATATGATCATTTTCAATTTCATAACGTTTCCCACACGAGGCGGCATGAATGGACCACAGTTGTCGGCTATACAACTGACAAATTAGTATAATCTAAAACAGATTTTGTTGCTAACACAATTTGTGGACGCGTGCCGTGTGTGCGTGAGACGTCAAATTATGCGATGGATATTAACATAATGAATATCATCAGGGTTCGGTGTATTGTCCCGTTCATTTCTATGTGAAATTGAGTGACTGTAATTGCCAATGTGATTTGCATCTGTAGGCTGTGGTAATTTTTAGTGCATTAGCCGACTAGTTCAGATTGAAGGATATCTTAGAAGGAAGCCTTGACGATCGCATTCTTGTTAGACGTCAATTAGATAGTATTATTAAGACGTTAAGTAGACTAATTAAAGCCTACTAACTGCGGCCTAAATCTTTTTCTAATAGCAATTTAAATATGAATGCATGGCCTATGGAGTAATCACTTCTTTGTGCTTCATCGCTGCACATTAATTAATCGCAATCTGGAATTAAAATGGTTACTCAATTGTGGCCTACATTTATATTAGAAACAAGAATTACCTTATATGAATATTTTGTTTCATGAAGTCTTATGCACTAAGCAATTTAATACTTTAATAAATAAAAAAAAATAGGTTCTGTATCGTTCTCACATGTATATTTCAACATGAATGATGTAACCCAGTTTTTGTAAACATATTTTGATTTAAAAGAGAGTCCATGGAGTTTCTTGCCCGTTCTTCTCCATAGGGAACTACTGTTTTGGAATAGGCAACTAGCTTCATCTTTCTGACTAACCCCTTGACAGTTCAAAAGTGCCTGTTATTGGTTTATTTGAAATTTATAAATGCTCCGAGTTTGAGTTTCAGTTGAATTGTTTTAACTGTAAAATAAAATTGCAAGTGATGCAAAACAATGGAAATAGAACATCCATACGTCCATGTAAACCGTACATAAGAACTTCAATCCACAAACTGTCCGAATGTCAAACTACAATAAACCCTCATACACACTGTATTGCACAAAGTTCATCTTGACATTCCATTTTGTTCGTCAAACAATCGGAGCGGTCCGTGCGAACAGTTCCCACGTACAGATAGCTGATAATGCTAGGAGTATAGTGCTCAGCCAGCCGGCTAAACACCGGTTAAGATAACGAGCGATTAGTGCATCCGACGATATGCATCTGCCTTTTTTATGCTTTTATAGATCGAAGCGAAACTTTTTTGTTTTTTTTACAAGTTAAGTGCTTGTTAGTAGTTAGTGCGAGCATACACTAGGTAGATTCAAATTATATTAGTTTAGTTAATTTGGAAACCAAACTTACGGGAAAGTTTTTTTTAATCTATAATTTGTTCCAGAAATCAGGCATCTTTGGATAGAAATGGCCATCTGTAATTATGTAGTTATATAAATTCTATCGTTTGGCAATTTTTGCATGTCGTAAGTTAACAATGTATCGGGATTATTCATAAAAAATACATCTTATCTGTATACCCACATTATGAGCAAATAAATGATTTCTATTTCTTTTAATAAAGACACAATAAATATAACTTTTCTATCTTTAATACACAAACCGTATCCAACTGATTCACACAGACATAATAAAATTAGTCAAACATGACTCAGTTTCCGTCCGAAGTAACATTAGTTAGTATGAATTTGTCCTCGCTGCTCCCAACAGCGTATTGAGCAATCGAGCAACAAAATCTATAAGTACTTGCATTACGACGCATCCTATAATCTGAGACGGAAGCACTTGCACAGTGCAAGCTAAGATATTCAAGCTATAAGTCCAAGGCATAATGATTTTCGTGAAACTCGATCTATAAAAACAAAAAATAATTCATGAAGGAAAAACTAATGATTGAACCGAGCTTTAAAGAAATGAGTTTATAACTTATCTTGTAGCTCGTTTATTAAAACTAGGCTGAAAATCAGCACATTTTTAACGTCAAAATTATATAAGACAATCCACCGAAACGCTCACCCATCACTTCCTAATACTTTAACTGGAAAAAAGAAGTGGTGCAACACACTTCCCAGCAGCACAGCTGTCTCTTCAGTTAGAAGAACTTGATTATATTCAGTAAAAAGCATGGAACGCATTTTAGAACACAACACATTAAATAAAATTATGTGTTATCTATCAGCTGGCATACGCCAGTATTCCAACAAAAACATTGAAATCGAATTATACTCCTGCATAAAAAAAGTAGAAAAAAAACGAAATAAAAAAACGCATAAAGGGCTTGCTCGTTTACATGTACAATGCTGGATTATGTACATATAGCTATAACTCGAAGTCACAAGTGATAATATAGGACCATCGAAGTAAAATCAATAAGCTTACTTAGTGGTGATAAATTCCAGGATCCAAATACTAAAGGCAGTTATTTCGTTCCACCACAAAACAGGTCGCAGTTAAACTATACGTTACCTTGTAAATCTTTCAGTGTACAAACGCCTTAACAAAACCAAGTGCCATTTAGACTACTTAAGAGCGCCGATTTATTGACCATTGGCGGCGAAAATAAGCAATAGTTATCCAATAAAATGACCCTAACCCCTAATTACGGCCACATTAAATTGACCATCATCTTATTAACAATACACTACTATATCCTCGGGAGTACATTTGAATGGTTAATGTATCATTAACTCGTTATTTATGTATGAATATTTTATATAATAAACTTTTATGTGCGCAAGATTTTGTGTTATAAATTATTTTAATAAAAATATTTGGTATAAATATTATGTATACACTGTCAACTTTGAGATAAGAAATCATAATCAAAATGTTTCGGTATAGTCTAATTGGTTGATAATTATCATTGATTTGCAGTTTTTGAATTTATTATTTATTAATATGGTAATTAGTGGGGTGTAGATTATTAATTTCTGATAATAGAACTTGTATGAGCATGTTAAACCGCTTTACATCGTAAATCAGACCTCGTTGAAATAGGCAGTTAAGCTAAAGTCCTAAGTGTTAATTACAACGAAGGTGAACTAAGATGTATGCTCAGGTTTAGGTTAAAAAAAATGAGTAATGAATTCCCAAGGCATACTAGGGTCAAACTTCAAGTTATAAAACCAGTATACTCAACGCTTCTAATAGTTTACTTAGCATATTAGCATGATCCGCTTAGAATGTTACCACTCACACGGCTCAATGGGGCACAGGTCTCCTCCCTTCGAGAGGACTTTTCACTTAATACCTCTAACCTAATCTAACCAATCATAGCTCCATGCAATATCTGGTCATTGAAATAAAACTCAACTCCACTAAAAACATAATAAGTACCTACCCAGTATCCATATGCATGCTGAGAGGAAGCCTTCTTGTCACAGTCATGACGTGCAGCTGCAGACTATTTCTGTTTTGTGCTCGTGAATATTCACGCAGATAAATTAAACAAAATATATCAACATAATATAAACAATAATCTATTTTGTTTAATTTATTTGTTTACCACTCTAGGTCACTATATTTTCGATGCACGAAATAAACAGAATGTACATTTTTTCTTTGATATAAAAAAATCTGTTAAGTGCTACTTACCACTTACAAGCCCCCAAAACAAGCCATTTTTAACACTTTCGTAACAAAAACGCCCATCTACGTATTATTACAATAATTCTAATATAAAACACATCAGGGTTTTGTACAGTTTATGATCTCTTACGAAAACCAATCAGGGGAGGCGTGACCGATCGTAATTATTTCTTAACACCTCCGTGCTACCGGGCGACTATTAGCTACTTTCTTGATCTGATCGGCTTGATTGAGATGCGGGTAAGTAAGGGTTAATTAGTGAGGTTATGTAACGGGTTATCTGTGATGAGTTCGATTGAGGACTTGGTTTGTGATGATATAAAAACAGATGTTGCTGGCTCTTCGAGTACAGAATTAGTTTAGTTTTACAAAAAGCCTGAATAGGAAAACAAGACTAGATAGATAAAAATTTCGTAAAAAAAATGAAAAAGCCGATACTGTTGTTAATTGCTAATTGTCATTTGCTTTTAAGGAGTAATTTCGAAATTTGTAATTGTAACGTAGTTTAATTCTAATTGTATGGGCATGTGCCTGAAATATTTTATATTAGAATCGGGAAAATATAATGCAAAATTCTTCTTCTTCATCTTACCGATTAAGTGATTCTTTATTAATTTTTACCAGAATTCGCCTACCTCAATAGCGCTAGAGTCGGCTCTAAACTTTGTCAGTTATGCGTATCAAACATTATTTATTGCTAAGGCTACGTAGACAGATGCGTAGGTGAGTACCAACCAATAAAAATCATAATACAAGGACATCACAAACTAATTGCGCCCAAATAATTACAATTAATAGCTTACTGATAATTTATTTGCAGAAGGCACAGCCCACATCCTCTTAATGTAATATGGTTAAATACAATAAGGAAATTCACATTTCCGTCACGAAAATCTTTGAGGAAATGAAAATTGGCAATAAAACATTACACGCACCTTTATGGTACTGTACGGTCAACAAAAAAGTGTCCTAAGTAAAAAAAAAGTATTTTTTCTTTTCAAACTGTAATTTAGGGTAAGATTATCTACAAATAGGAACCCATCTCGGCTGCATAAATCTGCACTAAATTCTCTAAAAGATTGTGGAATTCTTTTAACATTTTACGGGACAATAATTCCCTATAGGTTTGCCCTGTATAATGAATAATGAAACAGTCTGATTATTTTTCTCTCGAATCCATAAACGTGAGAACTTTTCTCGTAATCAAACATGATGGGATATTATTTAAGTATCAGATCTTTATCATCAGGAAACCATATAAATCAAGCAAGGGAAGCTGATTGCTCCAACATCCCTAGGATGTCTTACATAAACATCCACCGATTTCATTCACGCAAAAATATCACCATCCTGTCATCCGCTGTCAAAATAATTAAATTTATTTTTCTTTAACTTTTTAGAAAGTAGGTAGGTACATACTTTTATAAAAATTAAGTGATTGCTTCCTACCAAATAGAAAGTGTTCTACCAGGGATATTTGGCTCCTATGTAGGTACAGTCACATGCAAAAACATATGGGCACTTAACAATATTCAAGATTTAGTAATAATAAAACTTATGTCGAAATTACACTATGTGCGTAATACACTAGAACAACCCATATTTATTCTGAAAAAAAAATCGCTTTATAATTTTTCTTATTATTCTATTTGTGCGCGTGACAGTACTTATCCAATTCAATTTACGTATCAAAGTAAGTCATCTTTATTGAATCTTGTATAGAAACAGTCTAATTGTGTTTCCAAGCTTTAAATGAGAGATGTTTAACTGCAAATAGGATCATCAGAGAGCCAACACGATTCAATCATTGAGGCGTTGTAAAGTATTGATGAGTATTGTAGACCGAGAACGGCAGTTTATCGATTTGTGCAGTTTTTTTTTGTAAGGAAATGTATCGCTTGGTGAAACATTGGTGGTGAGTATTCCTGTTAGGGTGAGCAGTGGGAAGAAAAAGAAAGGGTTTCCGCTACCCCGGAACATAAAGGGCTAAGGAAGGAACATGGATGGGTTTTAGTCAGTAAGAGTCTGACACTCCCTTCCGCTCCACCCAGAGCGGGAGAAGTGATGGAAAAAAGCAGTGGTTGTAATGTTGGCACAAGTCAGTTGTAGGTTCGGACCCAAGCAGGTGTTTCATTTTATGTAAATAATTTTATCACCACTACTCTCCAAATGGTGAAGCAAAACATCGTGAGGAAACCAGCAAGTTTTAGAACCAAAAATTTGAAGAAATGTGTCACCAACCCGCATTGGGTCAGATGGTGGATTACGGCCCACCACCACTCTCCGAGAGGCCTGTGTTCCAGCAGTAAGAATAATATAGGTGGATTATGATTCCTGTCAAAATATCGACTTTGAACTTATGGGTTCACGTCAATACAGGAACAAGATCTTATTTGACCGACCTTAGTTTTTGGCCATTGGTGCTAGCTGAAATGTGCAGACGTTCACAATGTCTGACTTGCCAGAAAGAGACGGCAAAACCAAGCCCTGATAGCACTAGCTTACTAACTGGACTATATTTGGGAGCGAACGTTTAAGTTATAGCAAAGACTGATAGGTTGTATTTTTTTTTAATGAGTCTTCTCCACAACTACTAGTGTGAACATAATAAAAGCAATCTATCTAATATAAGGACAGGCCAGTGATGCTCTTTTTCTAGATACAGATTATTTCGGAACGAATCGATCGTCAAACTTACGTTAGCGAATACAGAAGACATTGTAGCCACGCACCACGGGGTCGAATTCATAGTTTACGCAAATGCCTAGATTTAATTTTACTCTGTTTTGATTTTAATTTTATTCTAATTTATTTTAATTTTTATTTTTATTCTGATTTGGTCTTAGTTGATTAATCTTGGATCTAGTCAATCGATTCAAGTTTATCATCTTTTATTATTAATAACTATTGTATATGGGAATCTTTGCCTGAAATAAAACACAATTATTACTATTATTATTATTTAAACCATGTTTCTATTGTCATGAAACGAGACCAACCCATCGTGATTTTAATTATGTCACAGATTGCTACACAGAAGAATTTATTAAAAAAAAGAATTGTGGTTTATTGTCCTATACAAAACAATTGAACACCGATTTGAGCCGCTTAATTGTTTTGCAATAATATGATTGAATATTGTTTGTGAAATTATTTCGATGTTCAACTAATTAGTTCGACAAAACCGTTGTAACTCTTGTAACATAGTAATTTCATACAAATTATTTGATTATTTTCAGCTAATAATAGTGTAACTTCTATAATGATGGGTGAGCTAAGAAATTGAGTATTACAAAAAACCGTAATATTAATGATTTTTGTAAAGATTAACACATTTTTAGCACATTATTTCAGGGTTTCTTAAACTTTAAGCCCAGACTTTAACAATGTTTTATGTTTGAGGATCTTTAGCTAAACCAGCTTTAACTTAATCAATCTACAAAGTGGCTACGAGTCCGCTTATCCTACAAGGAACAAAAACACGTACAGACATACATTACAACATCACGAAACATAATATCAGTTGCGGTTCACTCTAAATACCGCAGAGCACTTGTGAAAGAGGCGTCAATGCGTCATCCGAACACCGCGATACACCGTGACAGCTGGACCGAGATGTCATTGTCATCCGACGACGGATGACAGCGGATGACATCCCGTCAGACATCCCACGCGTGATCTATAGATAAAGCTCAATGAGTGCTCTAGTTTTTAGGCTGTAGGTAGGTAATGAAGCCATTGATTTATATTTGAAGTATAAATAGCGATTTTATATTTTGTTTATACTAATATTATGAAACTTCTGCGCAGTTATTATCCTTATCTAAAACATCTAGAGCCGATCTAGGTTTTCTCGCGAAAAAATCCAGCCGCGGGCGTGACTACACCATTTACTAGAGCAATTTCATCATTAAGTTTATACTTAAACCCATAAATTATAGAAACAATTTATTACTGAACGATTCAATATAGTAAATTGCTTTGATATATTTGATTCTCATAGTATTTGATTTAGTTTAAACTTTAAGTAATTCTTGCGTTCCAGTTCACATTGGCCCGATGTACGAGCAATTTGGGAAAAATTAAAAGACAATATAAATCAAATGTGTTCTGTTTCAAAATCGAAATTGCTTGTCATTAGCAAGCCTGAAATGTCATAGAACAATGCTTGTCCCAGTCGATCCGTTGTCGCAGCGCGCCGTACGAAGGCCGCACGTGATCACATTTCCACAGACATTAAACCCAAAAACGGTCACGCAAATATAATACATTTAATAAATGTCTCGATACCAAAACGTTTTGGCAACACGCCGAACAATTCCACGACATCGAATTATTCGTTTATTCAGAGAATTCAATTCGCCTAATACATGAAACATACAATCTGCAATTCTGTAGAATAATCGATGACCTACTGTGAGAATTGAATGTTATGAGACCAAATTAAATATACATTTTCATGTCCTCACTGTACGACAAAAGATCTATGAGATAAAAAGACAGTAATAAGCCGAAAACAGAATAATGCCACATCTAATATTATGAAGTGAAAGGTCAAAGTTCCAAGTGGCTATAAAAGATTGAATACAATATAGAGGGCAGCTAACAATGGGACAGTATTTTGTTTGCAAGTAGCCTCATAATGGAGTGAATAGAGTGGCAAGCGAGCGCGGGTGACTAGAGGTGTTACAAAACGATGAGTGTTGGGTGTACCGCAGCCAATGAGAGCGGCAGCACGTGGCGAGGCGCCGCCGGTCAGAGGTCGCGCCTCGGGGAGCGAAGCGCAGCGCGTGCGCATCCATTGTTAAAACGCTCTCGGAATTATGATGTGGTACGAGGCGATAGAAAATGAAAATCGCTGTCGAGTCACGTATGTTAGATGAATAGAGAACATTATATAAACTGCATCACATTTAGAAAACATGTGGACTATATAAACCTCCAATGTTTTACATGCGAGATAAAGTTTCTTAGATTAAATTACATTACGGAAAGTTATCTATATGACACGCACGCGGAAACTACAAACCCTTCAGCTCGCCCCTTAATTCATCAAGTGAGACAACCGTTAAAACCATATCTAATCTGCCTCTAACCCGAGACACTCCGTTATCTGTGACATGCCAAGAGGGGCTTTAATTCAATCAGACATGAGTTTCAGAGATAGGTTGTATCTAGCCGTGTCACAAGAGGGGCGCGTCGGCCAATAAATCGGCGTTGGCCCCGCGTGAAAGATGAAGTGCCCGCTTAACATACAATGAGTTCTGTGCGCTGTCGCAACGAGGCTTAGCTTAGGACAGCGTTCGTTGGAGACAGGCGTGTTCAGACGCTGTTCGGGACTTACGCGAGTTCCGGGCGAGTATGTCAAAATTATTACGGTGACATACCTTTAGTGGTGACAAATTTATGTTGTTAGCTTTGATACCCTTTAACTTATACAATGATTAAAAAATTTAAATGATTGATTTGATTTTAAATGTAGCGAAAATGCGAAGTACTATTATTAAGTAGTTTTAGATTGCTATAATGGTAGACAGACTGGCATGAAGAAGAGGCCTTCTGCTTCGAATTATGTTACAAATTATATTCGTAAAAACGTGTCCTCTAAATTCCTACTGTATCACGTTCATTAAAGTCTGCAATAATACCTATGTTGCGAATATGTAAAAAAAAACAAAAGCAATTACGTCAAATCACGTGTCCTTACTATCGCATTCTTAACTCGGCAAAATAAGCTTAGTATGAAAATATTGAACGGTCTAAACGAAGCATAAGGTTAGTTGCTAACGAGTTTGGGTGTGTCCTCTGCACCAAATAACGCAGTAATAATAATTATGGGTGCAGTTATATGCAATAGAACGGTATAAGATGTATACCAGCCCAGCTATTGGGCATAATTGAAGAATATTACCAATAATTAATGTCATATCTACGAATAGGTGTAAAGCTATATTACCCTGACAAAATAAACTATCCAACAGTTAAACTAAGACCCAATAGAAAGTGTACAAGGCCGTAGCAATAGAACTCATGTACGCTTTAACGGCAATTACGCTGACAAACATTATGCGGCGCGCGCCATTCAAAAAATAAAACCAAACTAAAATTAATTACATTCCTGAGGCACAAGATTAACGACGAGTAGTCTCGAACCAATTACGCTGTCAAAACATCACCTTGAAAGTCGAAATAAAGAAAACATCAAACAATTGGTGCTCGACATAACAATAATGGTTCTATTGTTGCATGAAACGGTTCAGATAGTCATGTAGATAATCGCGGGCCATGCGAAAAACCGTAAATATTGCTATTGTATTAATTAGTATGTTGCACAATTATTTGTCCTCCAGGGAAATCTTTTAAACAGTGATTTGTCATCGTATATGCATATCAAATTGATGAGCAAGCAGTTAGCAGCTGTGGTGGTCGAGTGGTAACGGCCGCTACTTACTAGTTATAGGTCATAGGGTCGAAACCAGACAGGCGCTTTAATTTGTATAATTGTTTCATCACTACTGCTCTCAAAACGGTGAAGCAAAACATCGTGAGGAAACTGGTACATCCTAGAATCAAACACTCGAAGACATGTGACATGATCTGCCCGCACTGGGCCCGCGTGGTTAATAATGGCCAACTCCCTCTCACAGATAGGGGGCCTGTGTACCAGCAGTAGGAACAATATTAAAAAAAATTGTAACCAAGTTTGAATATTGGCTGTTACAATGAACTGTTACAAAAAAACTAGTATTTGTAACGATAACTGTTACAGTAATCACTGTTATTTGAGTACGAAGATTACTGTGTTGACTATAAGCAGGATATAAAAGTGGTTATTATTCGAAAGCAGATGAGCGTATGGTGATTAAAAAAAAACGTCGAACGTATTCTGATATTGAGGATTAGATTACCGTAGGCAATTGCGATTTAGTAACCGCAAGCTGTTCTAGACCTTATTTCTTTTAGGATTAAGTATACCAGTGAAAACGTACTCGTAATAACTATTGTAGGGTGTTTTAATAAATATGGATATCTGAATAGAAAACTTCTTTTAATTTTACTTTAAAAAAAAAATATAAAATCGAGTAAATCTTCAGAGAGAGAGAAAATTTTCAAAAATACAAAACTACAAGAACTAAACTGTAGAATTAAGAAATAATGTAACGGAAAACTTTCGTAAAAACAAAATCATCTTTGAATACATACCTACATACATAGATATCGCCACGCCAGTAATTCCCGAAGAGTCACGTAGAGGTGTAGCTATAGTACACTCACATTCCACCATTTATGTTTGATTAATAGGCTATGGCATCAACCGTTCGATCGCTACTGAAAACTTCCACAAAAAAAACAACAAATAACTCTTTGCCCGACCCAGAATCCAACTTAGGACCTCATATTCAGCAGTAACGCTTGCTACCACTAAACTAACTATACCAAAAACATAATCCCGCTATTCCCTCTTTTTTTTGATGCCCTTTGATTAAAACATAATTATTATTTTTATATGTACTAAATATTCATAATCTTCTTCTTAGCATGTCTCGGCCCAGAATTCGGGTACGTGTTTGGCGCCATCACTAGCGTCCATCAGTTCCTGTATTATAATATTACAATAATATGTATTATTATGAATATTTAGATTGTAAATGTAAATATTATTTCTCTATTAGCACTAAAACTATTCCATCAATTGTTACAGAAATACCATTTAAAACACAATAGATTAACAACAAAACATGAGTACTTACACCATCTGTATTCAAAATAATTTATAGCGGAGAGTTAAACAGCTTATATTTGCCTTTCTTATATCAATCAATAGAATAATAGCTTCGTAACTGGACACTAAATTACGTGATTATAGGCTTTGACACTTATGTGCTGACATTAACCATTTTGAAGTCGTAATTTTCTAATGTATTGTTGTTTAAACACAACGGACGAGCTAAAAGTGGTAATTTTTCTTTGACTATATAATAAATAGCTAGATGCTGTCCGCGACTTCGTCCGCACTGATCCTAATTCTTTTTCTAATATAAATGTAGTTACTCCTTTTAATATCAGCTATCTACCCGTGAAAGTTTCGTCATAATTGATCCAGCCGGTTCGCAGATGAGTCGGAACAAACAGACAGACAAAAATGTAAAAAAACGTTTTTTGATTATAAATACCGTACTTTTATTTATTTGTAGGTAAGTATATATTTTACATTTGTTTTAACCCTTAATAACTATTTTATAATGATATAAAATAAGTTATACAAGAAAATTAACGCTTAACAACTTGGAGACACACAACAATAGTTTCGAAAGAGCTCTCAAATCATAATCCAAAAGTTATGTACCTAGTCGAAGAATGAATAGCTCGTGTCTTAAAATGCGTCAGTCTAATAAATACCTCACGAACCGACCTAGATGGGACAGATTAGTCCAGCATTCTTTAAACTTTCAGAATATTCAATCTATTGATGTATTAACAAAAAGTATTAGAAATATAATTTGAATGCGAGTAGCCAAAATGAATGTTTCTTCGATGGCTCCTGATAAGTAAGTGGTTTTCGTAACGCCCCCCCGAGCGGTCGAGATACCATCGGATGCGCGTGCGCAGCTCTGCCATGTGTTATTTTTTAAACACACGTAACTGAACATCTGTGCGATCGAGATTAACAACCAGTTTCGTATCTTCTTTTTCGACTACAAAGACTGTGGGAGATGAATCAATATTTTACAAGAATAAGATCCTAATGGGCGATACGTTTCATATGAGGACAGCCATTAACCTCAATCCCTGTAGGACTTAATCGACCTTGAAGCCACATATGATTATATCATTTATAGCTTTCTTGCCGACTCAAAGGTATCGATGCGGTTAATCGATACTTCAACTTTGACAGTTGAACAAAAGAGGCAAGGTTGTAGCCCTCGATTCTGCAAGTGAGATTTAAATGTCAAAGTACTCTAACTTAAAAATCTACCAAATCATCCAGGCTTATCTGTCAATGAAAGGAAAACCTTTTAGTGTATATGTTTATCATTTAGCTATTCCCCGTAGTTTCACTCGTATCTTAAGGAAGCTTCTCTGCATATTCAGATAAAAAGTATTCTATATTTAAGCCAAGTTTTCTATATTTAAGTGTATTTGAGCCATGTGCCGAATTCTATTTAGCAGCTTGAAACACACAAACTCACCAAAATCCTGCGTTAAAACCCTCGCGACACTGCGATGATTCTGGTAGAACAATTTTCAAAAAAAAAACGCAGATCTATTTTCTACTGGAATCGCGTCGCGCCTCTTTGCGCGAACCTTTACAATTATGTAGTACAAATTTTAGTCGTTGTCGTAGGAGTCTAAAGGAAAATATGTTAATACTACGCACGTAGGCGGCCGTCTAAAAATCTGTCTTCACTATGCTATAGAGATATGTACCTAAAGTAAGCATATTATGGTCGTCGCTTCTAGCGATTTAGACACTCCTAATTTTAATATTAGATAAGTCAAAGAGGCTTTGTTTTAACTTCACACCTATGATTCTCGGAGGGTTATCCAGACGTGTACCTACTTAAAGTAGGTATATTCACATGTGCAACAATTATGCTTAAGTTCCATGTAATAGGGGAATATTGCCATCAACCGGGCACAAAGCTGGACTCCGGGCTGCTATTGAGAATTTCACATGAAAAACCCAATTGTACTTTGCGCAACCCAGGAATCGAAACCACGACCTCATACTCATCAGTAGCGCTTGCGACTACTAGACAAACGAAGCAGTCACGGCTTAGTTATTTTGGGGCCATAATTTGTGTAAGTAAAGTATTGGAATGACCGAAGAAAGATTTTCTGAAAAGTTAAAAAGAGGCAGAAAAAACGTTACCGGGGCCCAGTGCTTATCTCTTTTTATTTTTAAGTAAGTAAGTACCCTTTTTAATTTCATTTTATTCAAACTTAGCGTTGCACAGGGCTGATACAGGCAAGAATAATCTGTTAATCCCGGAAAATAACGACGACCTCACACGGAAGAAGCCAAGGGCACATTTTTTTAAAACACTTAGGTACAAAAATCATAATAAAACCACCATTATGACTTCCCCCTTTTTACGAAACCCATTGTCCACCAAATACGTACTTTATTCACATATCCAACTTCACCTTTAATACTGAAACCGATCAAAAGAAACCCGAGTACGGTCGCAAGCGCATCAAGTTATACCAAGCTGTCAGATTTCTCCAAATAATTTTAAACCTTAAAACATTGCTTGTTAAGTTCAAAACCTATTGAGAAAATTTGACAGTTCGTGGAAACTTGATGTGCTGGCAACTGTACATTGCCATCATAACTTCAATCACTTTCAATGACAAGTCATCGTTATCATGATCTTGTCGAAAGCAAGGTTAGGGATCGGTCAAGGGATAGTAGCCAAGACCTCCACCTCAAACCTTGATGAGTCACAGTCATAAGTCGATCAGCATTATTGTTCTTGGATATTGATCCTAACGACACGACTTGCAACATTACACACTAATTATAACTTTATATCGTTGCCTAATGCTAGGGTTGGCACCGTGTAGATGTGATGTGATTAATTGATCAGAAAAACTCTACTGTTCAGTATTGAGATGATTGATTAGTATTAAAAGAGCTGTTACCACGATTACTATTATTTTATGATTATTTACTGTGGTTTTCGCAGTTACTCATCAATACACAAACTACTTCATTCAAAGTTGAAACAGATAATTCTGTAAACAGTTTTGTATGCTTTTCAAATATTTCCAACCATCAAATACTTTAAAAATGTATATGCTGCGTTCTTCTTCTTTTCGTGTCGCTGACACGCCTGTCTTTCAGATTTTATTGGGCCAAAACATCGCCAATTCCAGAGCGTTGTTGGCGGCAGCGAAGAGATCAATTAGGCTGCATGTTTTGGGACACAGACGGCAGGAGAGGAGGTGAAACATAATTTACGGTATAGCTCCAGATCCACACGCAGCTGTCGTACCGCCGAGATAGCCTCACTATATCAGGTTGAAGATACATCTTCCCACTTATGTCTGGAGAAGGTTCGGGGACTTTCAAGTAGACCACAAAAGGGATAGATGCTTCGTTTACGTGAGCAAAGCAAGCTACCGGCATGCCTGAGAGATATTTCTCAACAGCATGTGAAGCTAAGTCAGAGGCCTTTAGACAGCATAAAAACTCTGTCACCAGGTTAGTCACTACCCTCACGAAAAGAAGAAGAAGCAAGTAATAACGCGTTTAGTTTATCCTCCAAGAGCTTTTACGAGACAACCCTACCCTAGGTACATTGTTGTGGCACGCGGGCGTTTCTATGACGTCTGTCGGGAGCTTTCGAGTTCGCTTTCGACGAACACTGGCTTTATCTGATCATAGCCGTTTCGTAATATAGATCTCTGCACGCATCGGTCTAAAATTCTTTAAGCGGCCTTGTCTTCCAACATTTGTAATTTCTGGACACCTGATAAAGATATTGTGCTGTTATCTTTGTATCAAAGTCTGATACTTTTACTTTTAGCTTGTCTTAGGTGGCTCAAGGTTGCTGTTCGTAATTGAGAAAATTTAAGGGGTCAAGCTATGTACTATGTAATTATGATTTTGATGAGATTACTTTTTAGAGGTGCCTGCAAGGCAGTGTGGGTTGGCATTGTAATAATGCCATGGGTTTATGATGTCCACTCATGGTTAAGATTGAGAAATTATTCAAGTTCAGCGATTGCTAGGTTTGGGCTACCTGCTGAAAATAGGTTATTTTTTTTTGTATATTTACGTTCATATTTTTCGGTTATTTAACCTACAGAACAAAGGTCAAGTTAATGAAGGTTCATATATGACTAAAATGTATGTGTCAGTATCTAATAAAAACAACTATAAAATATAGCTTAACACAATGTATTCCTAAGAACTAGGATACAAATTATGTAAGTCATCAAGTATGTAAGAAGATACAGTTAAAATGTAACTATGAACTACTTAATTGCAGATCTTGAACTCCATTTAGATGAGCTGACCGCGTTCAGTTTTATTGGTACAATTGAGACCAATATTAAAAATGTGAGTAGGTATCTTATAAGTTAGTACTCTCTACGCACTTATGCCTACTTGAAAAGTTTGCTTGTTATTTAAAAAACGGTCGATAAGAGAATAAGAAAAGCATGTATCGATAAAATTGAATGATTTGAGAATGTTTAAAGTTCGTACAGAACAATACAAAGAATTCATTTATCATAGACGGATAACAAGGTGCAGAACAAAACAATAGGCCCACTTGTAAACGTTTATTTGTAATATATTGTTATTGATTTATCTTTAACTTTTGAACAAGCGAATATGTTGTTATGTTAAGTGTTGAGTTTGAATTTTTCTTTTAAGATTTACCATATACCATATATATAAAACCCATAAATGTGTGTATACACCTTTATAATATAACTTTTTTAATTTCATTTTAAATAAAGGTTAGTTAATTGACAGATTAATATGTCATATGATGTTAAAAAAGTAGTCATGCATTCGCCCATATAGTAAAATGACTCTATTTCAAAAATGTGACGAACTTTGCAGTAATAGTTAATTAGTAGTATACTACTCTGTCAAGAAAGTACCGGGAAAAGATCAATAATACATAAAATGTCTGTTATTCATCCAAATTTATTTTATCACCTTCAAAGTATGCTCCTTTAGAAACGATACACTTGCGGCAACGAAAAATCCATTCATCAAAACATTTTTTAAACGCTGCTTCCGGAATTGAGTTCTGTTCTCGCCGCGAATTCTCCTTTTTCGGTTTCGGGTCAGTTGGAAGGCGCCACTCCGAAGCTTGTTGACTAGTTTGCATGTCAAACTCGTAAACCCACGTCTCGTCACCAGTAACAATGCGTTTCATGAATGTTGGGTCCGAACTGACTCGTTCTAGCATGTCCTCAGCGACTTTCATGCAATTGAGGTTTTGGAGAAAATTCAGATCTTTTGGGACTAGCCGAGCAGCAACATGTTTCATACCCAAATGATTAGTTAAAATGGTACGGATCGACTCGTGAGATACAGAAAGTTTGGCGGCTATCTCTCTCAGAGTTGAATGGGGATTTTCAGTAACTATTTTCTTCACTTTTGTGATATTAACTTCAGTTGCAGACGTTGACGGCCTACCAGAGCGAGGCAAATCTTCCATCACATCTCGACCACTTTTGAACGCTTTGAACCAGTCATAAGCAAGAGTTTTTGATAAAGTCGATTCACCGTAAGCCTTCTGTAACATTTTCAGTGACTCCGAACACGACATTCCATTGGCGATGCAAAATTTAAGACAAACTCTTTGTTCGATATTTTTGTCCATTATGAAATTCGCAATACACACTATATATGATATTACTAAAACCAGCACTGTATTTAATATAAATAACAGATGCAACTCAAACACCGCGCCAAAATGGAAAACAGTTGTGCCAATCTAACAACTACAAAAAAACAAAAAATTGAATTTGGAACCATAAACAAATCATCCATTCCCGATACTTTTTTGACTGAATGTATACCGTTTGAACATGGTATTCAGAATAATCGCAACAACGATTACGAGTATTTAGCAGTTTAATAGCAGATTAATCTTTTTCATGATTTTCTATCAATATATCTTATTTGAATTACTAAGAGACGGCTGTAAGCAGTAGGTATAGTCAGATACCTACATAAGCGCTAACAAAAGTATGACATCCAACACGTACAGTCGTTATCAATATGTTATGACAGCTGTATGACCACAAGACATAACCGATTCAATCGTAACTTTTTGTTAAAATCTCTCTACAGTTTCATAGAATTCAACAAAAATGTTGTAAGAGTATCAAAGATTTCCCGTCAAAGTGGCATTGCTATTGGATTACAGAACTTTATAAGGCGTGTCAGTGAAAAGTCGACTGTGATACGCGTTTTTGTAACAATATCATATACGGACGCCTTAACTGGAAGACGACGATCGACTTTCATGTCGACAGACGATTTGAGATTGTAGTTTGATGGATATTGTTGGCCAACTGTATTTGGAGTGTATTTATAATTGAAAATCTAAACAAAAACTTGCAGATCAGCTCTTACGGCTTATTAAAGGTTTATTAACAAGTCGCCGGGGAATGTTACACCGTTCATTTTGACAATGAAAGCTCACACGCGAAGTATTGAGAACTACCTTTAGACTTTGTCAAAAACTAAATAAATCACAAGAAAATTAGTCATTACTCATCGTTTCTTATACTTAAGAACCGTAAAATGGGTCGAAAAAGGATGCAGGGGTGAATCGATAAGTGGGACTGTCGGAAAGGGTTACCGCTACCCCGGAACATAAAGGACTAAGGAAGGAACATGGATGGGTTTTAGTCAGTAAGAGTCTGACACTCCCTTCCACACCACCCAGAGTGGGACAATTCATTTAATGATTTTCCACCCTCAAAAAAAGGGGGTTTACACTCCCTTCCACACCACCCAGAGTGGGACAATTCATTTAATGATTTTCCACCCTCAAAAAAAGGGGGTTTAATCGAGACGAAGTTTTATGTATGATGTTAAACGATTAAGTATCGTTGTTGGCAACAAACTATATTATTTCATCGTTAATATTTATTATAAAGTTTCGTTTCGATTCACCCCTGCATCCCTTTTCAACTTGTTTTCTTAAGAAAATGAATAAAATAACCTTACTTAGTTCTAGGTTGGTTTATAAAATAACAATTTCGTAAGTACTTCTTTCGTACAGTGGCGGCCACATCATTTGTAACCAACAAATTCTCAATTAATATTCATCTAGATCGGTATCTCGACGCTCGACTTTTGACTGTTCCACATCGTACCGATATGAGAGATATGGCATAAGTAAATAGAGGCTTAATTAAAATATTTTTTAACTGAACGTAACTGTAAATTATCTTTGGCTATCTTGATCTTCTACGGTTTCGTCATGCGTTTTCGACGGCAAAAACTTGCAATTAAGTTTTGTACATAAAATAATGAAATATGAATACCAAATTACTGCTTTTAATCGATAATTATATTTATTACTTAAGAAATAAACTTTAACATTCGTGTTATTTGCGTAAGAAACGAGATCAGTTCTAAAAAATGTATTCAATCGAATAAAGAAATCATTTCTGATTATACTCGGCTGAGTATGTACTTATTATTCATTCACCATAACTGTTACAACGTCTATTTATATTACGCGTTACGTACGTGACCATTGAACTCATTAATTACAGGAACCAGTCAAAAATAAAGTGAGGACCACCCGCGACCAGTTTCTCTCGGCCTCTAGTGTATCGAGTTGCACTTCCTAGTACCGACGAGGTCCATCTTTTTGAGGTTTTTTTTTTCTTTCTTGTTTTTTTTTATGGCTACAACTTTATAGTGTGGGAAACACTGGCTGGTTTTTTCAAACTTTAATTATTACTTAGGCTGAGCATTTCTGTTCAAAAGTTATACAACATCATGCCTTATTTTCCCGAAGGGTTAAACAGAGGTACTTATACTGGGTACAACCACATTACTCTAGTTATGTTTAATTCCCATGTAATAGGGGGCGAGCTTATTGCCACCGACCGGCCACGAATAAGGCGTTAGGGCCGAGCCTGCTGGGTAAGCGGGACTGTCTGAAAGGGTTACCGCTACCCCGGAACCGGCTAAGGAAGGAACATGGATGGGTTTTAGTCAGTAAAAATCTGACAGTCCGTTCCGTTCTACCCAGAGCGGAAGAAGTCATTGGTGATTTCCCACCCTCAAAAAAAAAACGCTGCTACTAAGAAATTTCTAATTTTAAAACCCAACAACACTTTGCCCTATCTGTGAACTGAACCTAAGATAATGGTAGCGACCACTAGACCAACGAGGCTGTCAGAAGGGGTTGGATTTTGAAAGTAAATTCGTCAAGCATGAAATGTGTACATAGGTCACAGGTATGTCAGATACAGGTTGTTGTTAATTCGTCACACATCTTCACTTTATACCATTTTGAAAAAAGAACCGTTAGCAAGCAATGTTCTAGCTCTAAGTCATCAAACCAACTCTTCATGCCCCAGACTTTGAGGCTGGCTACAGTTAGTTACCTATCTAGTTACCAAAAAAAAAAATTATCGATTTACTATAAATGTAATAAATTAAAATATAAATTAAATAATAATAATTACTAATCTTCACTTTTACTTTACTTAAAATACTTACTTTGAAATCATTATATAATATTAATTATACGAGTAGTTTTAAGACATTGCTGGGAAATTAGCTGGTTGTTGTTTTCATTTATCTATTAATTTACTTCCGCAATTATAGAAACTCTATGATGTACCTAAGTTGAATTACTTGTTATTACTGCTGTAATTTATAAAATCCCTTGAAATAATTTATTGTTTTTTCATACTATAAGAATGTTGCCAATAATTCGGATCGTAATGTAATCAAGCGGATTACATTACGATTACATACTTTTATATTAATAACTATCTGCAATTAGAACTGTGATTTTTATTAATACCTAAATTGAATTGTTGAAGAAAGCTTGTGATTTTAAAAACAATTCATTTCTGTTTCATCCCTACCAAGTACATGATTTTTCTGCAATCTGTACAGAGAAAACAAATGTGACGAATTTACAATACTCCAAAATAATTTCCAAAAGAATTAATAAAAGTGTGGCGAATTTACACACTTGCCTTTTTCAGTGACGAATTGACTTTGTATCAAATCGACAATAACCCGTCAATAAACAATTTAGGCACAAATCGTTCGCTCTCGCAATCTATAAAAAGGCCCATATCCAGTAGGGACCGCCTACTGTTTGATAAATTACTTTTTCACTCCATACAATTTTATATTTATTAAGGGATAAAGCGGACGCATTTTATCATAATAATATCGTAACTATTAATTATTTGATTTATAATTCTCAAGTTAATTACTCATTAACATGTTAACTATACCCGTAATTAATTAATGATTTATCACTTTTACTTTGTAGGCTAATTAGATGGTAGTAATAATCTTGTATTTACCAGACTCGTAGAACTTCAGCGGTTTCTATTAAACTCTTACTCATTACCTTAGGAATTTGTGAATAGGATGTACTTATACTATACAATCTATCAGAACATAAAAAACAAAGTTTACGTTCGTAATATTTCCTACTTTACCCAATAAAAACGCACAACTTGTTGATAAATTATCAAAATATTTTTATTTTCATTATCTCATAATTTTGGCTTATTGGACGACTCGCACGAATTTAACTCGCACGAAACGTGCGAATCGACTACTTTAAAAAATATCATTTTTTCTGTAGTCGATTCGCACACATTTTATTTATTGGCGTGCGAATCGACTCCCTCACAAAAATGTAGTAGGCTATTCGCACACATTTCATTTTAAGGAATAAAAAAATTAAAGTACAGTCGTATTCAGCCATCACTGAAATAAAACTAAAAAATAATCGAAGTTTAAATAACAGATATTTACTTGAAAGTAAGAAAGATCTGTATTAAATAAGTAATAATTATTACTTAAAACGTGGCATATCTACATGTTTTTTTTTATAAAACACATTTGACCTTACCACTTCTGTACTCAAGTGTACTTTATCTTAACTGCATTTCATAAAAAACATTACGTGTGCGAATAGCCTACTACATATTTGTGAAGGTGTCGATTCGCACGCCATTAAATGAACTTCGTGCGAATCGACTACATATTTTTTAAAGTAGTCGATTCGCACGTTTCGTGCGAGTTAAATTCGTGCGAGTCGTCCAATAAGCCATAATTTTTATTCATGAGAATTCAATTCTATCGAATATCGGATCTCAGAGAAACGCATAGTTATTCAATAATTAATAATTCATTACTATTAACATGCCTATAAAACAGGTCAACACACATTCAGAAGCTTTTCCCACAAGATGTCACAGAGTCAGTATTACTTGATGGCACTTGAAGGTCATTACACCACGAAATTAATTCTCACGGCGAAGCATTAAGCTTTGATCCGTTTGAGATGAGACATATTGTTAACCAACATAATTTTACAAACAACCAATTCAATCTCAAACCTTAACTCAACGTGCTACAGTTCAAATTCCAAAACTTATACTACGACATAAAATTGTGCTGCAAGATATCTTAAAGGAATCAGCTGTCATTTCACACGCGGCTTTGCATGTCCGAATGAATGTCACCGACTCGTCTTATTATCTCGGGATCTATAGAGATGGTAATACCTATAAATAAACAATGTTACTACCTGATTCGGGGCAGGACGCTCGAATTACCTGCTCTTGTAAAATGATCAGATATTTAAGGTTTTCAGTGTAAGTAGTCATTTTGGGTAAGAATTGGGTGGTACTAACAGATTTATTTCATTGATAGTTGTATTTTATACTGGGTGTAACCAAAAGGGTATATACATACAGAAGGATATGCTACAGACCACTAAACTAAACAACTTTTACTATGAGACCAACTCCGAAATCGTGAAAAATAATCAGCTGTTCCCTGCGTTTGCACGAGTCAGGTGACCAAAAATTTATAGAACAGCTGATTTTTTTAATGCGATTCGGATAGTAAAAGTTGTTCAGTTTTGTGGTCTGTATGCTTTTGTATGAATATACCCTTTCGGTTACACCACATATAAATGTGAAATTCATTGGGAATTCAAAAAAACTTTTATTTAAAACTTACTTATGTGAGTACTTAAACAGTGTTTTTGAGACACCTCTGTTCTTGGCTGTACAATGAAATATACATACTCAGCACGTGCACATATCAACCGCCGACAACATTATCATGCTTGCTCTATACACTAAATTAACTTTTTATGTAAATACTTGCTGAACATTAAACCTTTTGTAAGCCCATGTAGATCCGGATCAACAGAAAAATAACATCAAATGAGGCGTACAAGACGCTTCACATTTCAGTCGCAAGCTGTCAAGGCTGTACCAATAATAATTTACTTATATGGACGTAAAACTGAGTTCTGTACCCACCCACGAAGGTTTTAATGCACTAAAGATTACAGCGTCGCATCGAAACAGTAATTTTGTACCTTATTTAAGACATGTTATAGTCAAATTAATGAAAATTTGCAAGATGCAGATGAGTTTTTTCGTGTGGGTGTTTATAGTATTATGCTAATCGAATGTGGGTACGTTGGCAGCCTACGGAGGGAGTTTAACAATCAATATTTTACTTGTTAAAGGAGTTAATGTGTAATTATTGTAGTTGGGAGCCGTGATGCAGGTTTGAGAGTCGTTGAAGTGCCCGTAACTTTCAGGATTCAATAAAAAGTGAGACATAGTGGTTGCTAGTAAGCCGGAGGCAAGCCTTGTAGAGAGTTAATTTATTTAAAATTGACTACCTACCCCGGCAAGAAGTACGTACTGACATTTTGTTATTAGCACACTCAAAGGCGTGAAACTTCAAAATACCGTAATTCTCCCGCAAACAACGCATATAATGTGACACCCAATCTCTTGATCACCACAAACGGCAATTTTTACACAATTATTAACACTAAAGGTTGATCATTAACAAAATTAAAAAATAACCCCTATCATGGTGCCCGTAAAAAGACGTAACAATGAAAGTGAACAATTTTGATGAGAAGTGCAGGCGCAGTTTTTGGCAAACGCGATATTTTTCGCGCTTAATTGGCCGCCCAAATGAGCAGAGTGCCTTAATTTAAGCGAAGCGGCTACATCAAAAGCAGCTTTATTTATTGTGCCAGCAAACAAGATTAGAGTTGACGTGGCTTCGAAGATAATTTTAATGGTGCGTTTGACGTCACGTCAAGTGTAAGATTCTGTTGTACGTCGGCATTTTAACAAGCTTTCACCTTATGGTTAACATTTTTGACGATTTTTTCTTAAAGGTCATATTTAAGTAATGAGCTGAATAAAATTGGTATTAAATTATTGATTTCATGTAAAAAAATTAAGCTAATTGCGGACTTTTAAACCGGTTTCTTCAAGTTTAAGACGACAAACAAGGACAAATTAAATGCATATAAAGCGAATCAAAACAAACAATTATTATTAATTAAAACAACATTTTCCTCGTCTCGTTTTTGAAACATGAAGCACTGACATTGAAGCGAGATAACAACAAAATTCTAAAAGTTTACTAACATTAATAAGAAGTAACATAATAATAAAAGAAATATCGCGAGTATAAAAAGATACCGCGAATGCGCGGGGGCCGGTGTCCATCACTGTTCTAGTAATATTTGAAGCCCGTTGTAGGTATTATTATAAGAGCTTTACACTAAAGGACAAGATTATGTACCTACGCAGATTTTTAAATAAAAGTATTTTGAATAAAATTATTTTCTGCATTTTCAGGCATACCACGCGACACGAAAATGATCAAATGATTTTATTCATGAAAATGACTATATCACATTATGTAGTGAAAAAGTTCCTAAATTATGTTAACAAGAACAGTCTCGTTTTCTGATATCCATTCTAAAGCAGTAAACAATCAAAAAAAGGTCAAAATCAGCTGTTTCATACGTTCTCTGAACAATATTTCACCATACAACCAAAACTGGTCAGTTTATCGTGTCCTCCAGTGCACAGCGGTTTCATCACTGCTTGCCTCACTAATATCTCATTCACGCATGCGTCACTCTCTTTACAATCTTTAATATCAGTTTTAGATCACGTTTGATCTTCTTGACCCTTGATTTCGGCTACCGTAAGCACGATTTTTTCTCAACTTACCCATTTGAAAATACACTTATAGATCGTACAGATAAGGCTGATTTTCGATAAATGGTGGTCAACTCAGCGCGGGTCGTTTGAACCATCTCATGTTAACAATCATAGATTAGTATGTTAAATAGTTTAAGTCTTGGCATTTTAGTATTGAATAAGAAAAAATAAATAAATAATGTTCTTTTTGTTGATTGAATCTCTTCAATCAACAAAAAGAACATTATTTATTTATTTTTCGGTTTGAATGTTTCAGGGTTCGTTATTGTTGTTCGTGAGAGCGTGATGGAGCGAAAAATGCATTTGTAATATGTTCTTATATACAGCTTAATAGGTGTGATTTATCTAGACTTGTTAGTAACTGTTTCATGATCACCGTAGGTAGACAGATAACTTGATGATACTATTTAACACATCACAAATCGCCATGAAGAAGGTTTTTTTTTATTTCAGCCTAGCTTTTTCCCGTGGTTTTGTTCGCGTGGATGTGGGAAATTATCCCAAGGGACCATATTACCGGGATAAAAAGTTTCCTATGTGTGTAATCCAGGTCATAAACCACCTCTGTGGCAAATTTAATCCAGATCGGCTCAGCCGTCGGACAAAGACTCACACACACTCTCACAAACTTTCGCCTTTATAATATTAGTGTATTATATTTTGACTTGAGTTATTTTCATCCTAGACAAAATCTCACAGCCATATTCCAATAAACACGTATCGGTATGTGAAATTCGATTGGAATATCAATTGTTTTCGAATAAAGACAAATTGTCATCTCTATAGAATACCTTTATTACAGGCAGCACTATAATTATTTCCACAAGTAATTATTAAAAAAAAAACTGAATACAAGAATGACAAAAGCCCCAGTTTCATTAAAAACCCATTCACACGAACCGATGCGTCTGCGCATTCAGATCGATGTTTCGCAATAAAAATCATCGCAGTCCAAAGCCATTAAGTTAATGAATGGCGTATATGGAGCAACATCCTGTAGACGTAGGAAGTCAGACCAGTTTCTGACTAATAACGGAGATGAGACTTAATGTGGCCACATTAAAATGTACGAAACGATGGTCCGAATTCGATGGAATGATTGTAATGTGTGGCTAGCACTTAAGGTAAGGTCGTACGATGGAATTTATGTGATCATGTTTGAATCTTCTTTCGTAATAGGATTAGAAAATTGGCATACTTATTTTTATTCGATTTTATGACATACATAATTTTAATGTTTCCTTTTAGATAGGTACGTTATTATCGATATTCAAAAATATTAAAAAAAATAGTATACTAAAATATACAACAAAAAATAATTTAATAATAAAAGTAAAAAATATTTATTATACTTTAAATTTAGATCGCACAATAAAGGTGTGCTCGTTGATGTCTATTGTACCACAGTTTAGTTAGCGGGCTCATTTGCATGAAAATCAAAAGAACGCTGAAATAATTATTATTTCGCGAGGCCTTTATTTGAACTTGCCGATGTAATATTAAATGAAGAGAAAGTTGTTTCATTAACTTTTATCTACGTGATGCTTTGTACGAGATATTTGTTAAAGATTATTTTTAATTTTAATCTCTCCGGAGATAAAATGGTCGTCTTCCGTTTAAGAATCTTCGATACTTCCTTTAGTAAGGAACTTTTTTTTTCTATAGTTCGGGCTCTTAGAGCATTTAACCTAATGCTCTAAGTTCGGGCTATATAATTTGTGATTTTTGTCGTCAGTCTACGGAGGGCTAGCCTATTTTTTGGCCAAAGTTTTAGCAGCATTGCTGCATTGCCACGTTGTATGGAAATACTGATTACATTTCCATACAACGTGGCAATGCTGCCAGCCTTTTGAGGACTTTTCTTGTTGTCAGCGATACGGACGAATTTGTCAATAACCTATTATTATGTTCTCTATTTTTTTATTATTATTCTGTCTGTTATTTTAATTAAAACCATCATAAAAAAGTTATCTCATTTTTGTCAGGTTACTAAAAATAATATTCCCGAATACACTCTAAACACTTTTAAATCAATAAAATTACTGGAAAATGTAAATCACAGAGCAAGAAGCATCATACAGATATTAAATCATACACGGCCGATATCGTGGATTCCGTTGGGTGCTTTATCATATATAAATCAGTAATAGGAACAAATTATTCATGCGCATAATAAACAGGGGTCGTGCAGGGACCTTACTTTGGCTATCTGATTTTATATACGTCATATCGTTACACCGTGGTATCGATTTTATTTTAGTCTAGAATAGGTAGGGTTTATGTTAAGATATATTCTAGTTTTACATAACATCACGCCTGTGTACAAAGGGTAAGGCAAAGGTGTATTTATAAATTTATAGTAAACCCACTTTTTGCCAGCTATTTTAAAGCCTTAATGTAACAGGGAACGAGCCTCTTGGTATCTTCCGGGCACAAATCCAGATTCCGGGCTGCTACTAAATTCCAGATGGAAAAGTCTAAACCTGACCTAGGAATCGAACAACGGACTTTATGTTTAGCAGTAGCGACGGCTCGGCAAAGAGGCAATATATAAGTGTGATGTTGTAGTTATGTTCTAGTTTTTACCAGATTTTTTTTTTTTTTGTAATATTTATTTAGCAAAAGCAGAGAAACAGGTAATCGTTCTAACAGACTTAAGACTTAATAATGATGCTTACACAGATATGAGTTCTCTCCGTGAAAATATCTAATGTAATTTGAAATAATAATTAGTAACTTCAGTTTTATTTTTCCTTGCTTTATTAACTTCTAATTTGAATAGTGATTCCATTAATGTTGTGGTTTATTTTATTCAGTATAATTTAAAGCGTAAATGCACTAATTCGCTATTAAAATATCACATTCTGAGCTAAATTCTTGAACCTGGGAGAATAAAATGCGAACTGTTATTGCCTGTTAGCTAGTACATACATAATATACTTGTATTCGCATATTTATTTCGTTCCTGCATTATTTACGGAAATAATAACTATGAACATAACTAACTACGTTGAGTTATTTTTTACCTTTTTACTACGTTATGCGATGACGGGCGTATTTTTAGTTTAGTTTAGTTCCGCGTTGTACTGTGAAAATAAGACACTTTTTGTAATAGTAGAAGCTGGTATGGTGGTGTGTAGTTAACTAAAAATCTTCAAATTGTCAATAGAATAAAAATAACATAAGGTATTTTTTTTTTAGTAAATGCGGAAAGCTATTTTTCTGTACAGCCTGGAAGACGGGTATGTCCAGCAGTGGACTGCGATAAGCTGAGTTGATTTGCTAGTTCTTTTAAAACTTAATGTTCAAATCATATTGCCCAATACACAAAAGAAACCACTTTTTTAAATCACTCTATTTCTTGACAGCTTCTGAATCCGTCATTTTAAACAAAAACTTGTACATTGGACGACACCGGTCTCGCCGAGCAATGCTACCGTGCAATAACCAAGTCTATTTGTGCCATATGGTATATGACCATATTATGGCGCTACACTTCAAAATGTCGACGCAGTAAGGACAGAAAAATAAGACTGAAATCCAAAATATGATTTTTTATCTTAGTATCGGTTTTCTTAAACGATATCGTTAAATTAAGATTAATTTAGTAAGTAAATATGACAAAAATAAAAAAAATATATATTCTTTTTATTTTTATTGCTCGTATGGCTGCCCGTCCATTAGAGCCATTTTGCTCCGAATGTATTAACCCTTTATTGTACGTGGGCAGACACACACTTAGCCCTTTTTTAAAGAAAGACATATAATCATCAAGAATAACACAATTTTATTGAAATGTATTCATTGTTTGAAATTATAATGCGATAAAAAAATATGGCATGTATGAAAAAATAAAACGTGCTTCAACTATAATATTAAAACATTTTAAACAAAAAACTTAAACAACAATAAAATAATATTTATGCGGTCACTTTTTTGCACACCATACTTAAGGTAGGTTAACGCTAGCAATAAAATTCTGATGATTCCCGGAGCCGCGAGCGCAGCCGTGATCTACGACTCAACGCCACTTCCTTATAACACGGAAAAAAAGAAAAAATGGCGACTACAATGACTAACAAGGTTTCCATGAAAATACGGCGTATACGCATACTGAAATGTTTATGGGTTTATGTCAGTTATTAAATGATTATGTACCGGATTTTTTGCTACGGTACTCTGTTTGTCTTGTTTAATCAAATTGTTAACTGCATCATTTTGAAAGCAGAAAAGAAAACTAAAAACACAAAACTCGAATTCTTTACAAACAAAAACAACAGTTATTTTTTTTTGTTAATTTAGGGCCTGAACCACTTATGTCCTCTCAATATGACGAACTGCTGTATCTCTAAACGATGAAAAGAAATCGCTTCACTTTCAAAGAAACATTACCCAACCGTCCTTAAAAATCATCATTAACATCCTCCTTTTAAAAGCAATACATTACGCAATCCGAATCGCAATCACTTTCAGAAGTAATAAAAAAATACCAAAAGTGATGACAATAAAGAACCCTTCTCTTTACAGCAAGGCGCTTATATTGACAAGTTGTGAAATAACAAACCAAATAATGTACCGAAATGTTGTTAAATAGTAGGGCAATATAACCTTATTTTGTGCTAATTGATCACCAAATTAGCGCTTGATGAAATTTTATTGCGTATAATAATAATAATAATAATATCCTTGGACATTTCACACAACGCCATATAGTCCCAACCTAAGAAACGTAATGCTTGTGTTATGGTAACGAGATGGCTGATAAATTACATTATAAGTATATTTTTTTTAAATACATATATATCATAGATAGAAAAACACCCAGGTCTGGTGTACAAATATTTGTTCCGTGCGGGAATCGAACCCGCGACATATTGCACAGCAGTCAATCGCTCAAACACTGCGCCAACCGTGTCGTCATACTTACTATATGTAAAAATAGTATAGTATATACTGTAAAATAGTATAGTATAGACTGTATTGTACTCAAAATGGTATGGCATAGCAACCACGAGTACTTACTACGTACCACGGGAACTTAGCTTAACGGCTTACGTTGGATACCAGCGCCGGGGCTCACTCTCACATATGGCTGAGCGTTGGCCGTTTTTTGTGTTGATTTGACGCATATTTTCCCCCAATTTCACGCATATTTTCCAACAACGTTCTTTATTCGCTTCAAGTTTGACGCAAATCAACGTATTTTTTCTTTTCGTTTTTTTTTTACTCCACTACCTTGCGGACTAGCTAATTTTCTAACCACATGGTACACTATTTTTCATTTACTATTTTCATGTTGAAAGACTAAGAAAAATAATTCCAAAACGTGTTTAGCAATTAATTACATAAGCAGGTATCCGATTTTGCTCGTAGTCTGTACAAGAATCATAAAAAATAATGTCGTACGTTGGTCGTAAATGTCCTTAAAGTAATAACCCTGAAAATGTGATCCTTACAAACATCTCTGTGTCCCACATATGTGTACATGTATCACATTTTTATGATTCTGTTGTTTTACTGCCCTTTATATCATTATTATGGTCAGCTTCGAAATAAAAGTAAATTCATAATGTTGTGAAATTCATGACAACATCACAGACTTTCCTTCTTTCTTTCTTAATCGTCATTTTTCAAGTCGCTTCTCAAATAATTTAAATGAATTTTAGATGTGGCGTTACACCTCTGTCTGACCCTTTAGATGACAGAAGTGATTTTATGATAGGTTTAGATTAGCAACAAAACTTGCAGAAGTTGACTACTGCAAGTTTTTTTTTAAACTTACTAAAATGCGCTTACTGCCTTTATTTACACAGTAAGGATTGTGTTGGAAACCCAAGTTCTGCAAGTTTTGTAGCTTTAGCAAACATGGCTTAAAATTCAGGTACCGTAATGAGGCCTTAGATTAGTAATTAGGTACATAGACATGACATCATCTGACTTCTGCTAATCAACTACATTATTATCTCTAATGATGATCTGTGATCTACATATTTTGATTAAAGCTAATTATGGCATCGTTAGTTGCATAGCTAACATAGCCAGCAAGTCAAAGATGACGATAACTACCAGCAGGTACTATGAGGGTCAGGGGACCTTCACTGAGGGGGCTCAGTGGTAGGGCTTGTGTTGTGTGTGCATGCTATATAATACAAACACATGAACATCCGTTAAGCCCCATGCACGGCTAGTGACAGACTCCGTTTTCTTTTATAAAAAAAACCTATCAAGCTATCTTAATTATATTTCAAAGGTTGAATGCTGTCAGATATATACAAGCCATGTTCAACATAAGGTTTCACTTAGGCTCTACAGTACCCAGAGCGACCGCTTATGAACTAATCCCTTTTCCCGCTATGTAATAATATCTGAGTCTACTTGAAAGACGATGCCTATTCCACTTAAAAACATCAAAGAGAGCATTCTACGACACTAGCCCACATACTTTATACAGCCCATGAACAAAACAAAATTACCCACACAATTCACGTGTAACTACGTCGTACGCGCGTAATAGCGATTTGGATCAACTCGCAACGGCATCCAACGTCTTAATTATTGTTATTACATCTTAAACCACTGTTCGCAAGCCGTAATAGCCACTAGTATCATCAATCCGAGGCAATATTTTGTATAAACGAGCTTCTGCGTAGGTATATTTTTCACCGGCCTTGCTACAATTTTGTTACCTAATATTATCAACATCATCAAGGGAAGTTGCGTCAGTCTTATGTTTAAAGAAACTGGAGTAATGGCTGGTATGCATGAATTGATGCTGTAAACACGTTATAGATGACTATATAGAAACTTTTTAGTGATTTGAAGATTGATTTCTAATTCATCCTGTAATGGATATTTGGTATCACTACATAGTATAAAGCAAAGTCGTTTCCCGCGTCTGTCCTAATGTCTGTATGTATGTATGATTAGATCTTTAAAGCTACACAACGGATTTTGATGCAGTTTTTTTTTTAGATAGATTCAAGAAGAAAGAGTGCTTTAGGTGTATAATTTATTAAGGTTTGCGGACAAAGTCGCGGGCAGGAGGCTAGTGTTGAATATGATACAGCTAGTGCACGTGATATCTTCAGCTCTAGCTACTGTAACATAAATATCAACAAAGTTCGGATGATGACAGGGTAAAAAAAACAAAATACATATATTTTAGTCCGTCAGCTAAATTATCAAAAAAATATTAGACCCGTATTTTTTGCTTAATAATATTAATAAAAAAAGTTGAGGAGTGAGGGCGCGGTGCTGAGTTGTGACCTCAGAAAAAAATATATGTACATAGAAGCGACATCATGCCACATTTTAACGCTATGTGTGTATTGACGTCATCTTTTGATAACGAGAAAAAATTAAAAATACGTGTTTTTTTGTCATTGTCCCTATTATAAGTTTATAATTAATACGTTCACTGTTCACAAACTAGACACAATAGTTAAACAATCAACATGAACCATATGTGGTTCATTGGACAGTGAATGGGTTAAGGTAAGTTAAGGTATCCTTTACAAAATCCACTAATTAATTATAAATGTTTGTCATCGATGTTGTAATTCGGATTTCTTATACCCAAACTTTACGACCCGACTCTTGTAGCTTCATCATGTACTTCGTCTAACTCCTTTATGACGATTGCATGTTTCTCTGTAAGAACACATACCTACACTTAAATTTAATGTTAATCCTAACGATTTGTAACTCCTAAGAAGCCATTCGCATTTTGCAGAATAAGAGCTATTTGTTTATCAATTCCTTTTATTTACTTCTGTAAATCGGTATTGACTGCCTCGCTGGTCTAGTGGTTGCAAGCACTGCTGCTGCGCAATGTGCCCTGGATTCAATTCTCTGTAGGGAAATTGAAGTAGAAAAGAAAACTGTGGAATTTTTCAGTAGCAGCCCGACGTCTTTTTTTTTGATGATGTCAGGAGGTCATCAAATGACTCCTCCCGCTCTGGGTGGAGCGGAAAGGAGTGTCGAACTTTTACTGACTAAAACCCATCCATGCTCCTTCCTTAGCCCTTTATGTTCCAGGGTAGTGGTAACCCTTTCGGACAATCCCGCTTAGCAACTGAATGTCTGGATGATAGATATCGTCATCTATGGAGAAGAACGAGCAAGAAACTGCAAGGAGAATCGCTTTAAACACTATTTTAAGATAGACACTTAACTGATAATTTAAGATTGAAAGAGAGATTATACCTTAAAAACTGCTCCGATAAGAGCTAAAAGAGAATAATCATCTTCTTTCGTATAAACTCTGTAAAATTCCTTGAACAAATCTTTATCTTCTTCTTCTTCGTGTGGTTAGTGACTGTGTCGGAGTTTTTTATGCTGTCCATGGGCCGCTAACTTAGCTTCACATGCTGATGAGAATTATCTCTCAGGCATGCCTGTTTCCTCGCGATGTTTTCCTTCACCAATTTTTAGCAAGTGATAATTATACAATACGTACATGAAACCGAAAAATCAGAAGTGCGTGGCTTGGTTTCGAACTCGAGGCCTATGACTTGGAAGTCCGACGGTCACACCACTAGGCTATCAATGCTAGGCAACAAATCTTTCTCAAACTTCTTAATGATGACAATAGGCGCGCCCTCTATTGCATGGGACTAAAACATAACTGGTGAATATAGTACAGGTACGCCCTACCTAACCGTGTGTTGTTATATTATAAATCAGTAACTAAGAAAAAATTGTATTACGGAATGGTAAATTATTGCCTAAATGCGTAATTAACGCGAGCATTAGTTTCTATTGTCGTGTTGAATAGGAGTAGTTGCTCAATTTGGACCTTAACCTACATATACATAGATGTGAGATAGGTAGTGTTCTGTCACATCAATCTTCCGTGAGGATTAATAACAGGGGCTTCGAATGCTTTGTGTATCAGAATCATCGGCTTTTGTATCTGATATGTTGTATTGGGTCACACGGAGAGGAAGCCTGGCGAACATTGTTAGTAGTGTCATTCTATTTTAGGAAGTAATTTAAATGGTGCGGGTATTAAGAAGATTTTAGAAAGATTTGTTTACAGAATTTTACAGAATTCTTAGAAAGAAGTTAACTATTTTTCTTTTTAGCTTTTTTCGGTGCCGCCCGCTTTAAGATATAATCTCTCTTTCAATCTTAAATTATCAGTTTTGTGTCTATTTTAAAATAGTGTTTAAAGCGAGTCTCCTTGATGTTTCAGCTCGCTCTTCTCCATAGGCATCTATTGTGCTTGGGCTGTGGGTGTAATGGGCTAATTCTTATTTCTTCAAAAGTAATGTTTAATTGAAATAAATGCCTTGAGTGTGATCTAAAATGACCAACATTTACTCGAAATTTACAGAGATCCATGAAAATTCTAAAGGTTCTAAAATCATAAGCATATGAGATGGGTTAAAATTAATGACACATTTATGATTCTGGTATATAGAGCAAGGTAGGTAGCCTAGGCACGTGCCAAGTTCACCAAACGTAACATCATTGTATCATAAAAAGGCGCGGCATCCATTTTTTCAATAGCTAACCACGTAATGATACTCTCAAATTGTTTGTACCTTTGTTTCGGTATGATACATGAACTCATTGACGATCAAACCAGCTGGTATAAAAATACTCATCTAGTTAGGAAACCGTACCATCATTTGTTGGGCAATCGTGGTTGTTGAATCACTGTATGTAATTTGACCGCAGTGTTTTGACTCGAGACCCATTGAGACAATTAAATTGAAGATGTGATAGGAATTTTAATCAAAATGGTTGAGCTGAATGGTGCTAATCCATGAATCATGTTCGTGAACGGGCGCTGTCAGTAGGGACTGGTCATCTCTTAGCGACTATGGCTTGTTTGAATTTAATTTTTGAATTGTTTTTATATATTTATTACAGATGCTATTTATGTTCTGCATTCTTACATGTACAGTAATAATAAGAATGATGTAACCAATATTTTTTAACCATATTTTGTTTAAAAGAGTTACCGAGAAGTTTCTTGCTCGTTTTTCTCTATAGGTACCTACTGCTTTGGAATGGGCATCTAGCTTCATTTTTCCGACTGACCGACCCTTTGACAATTCAAAAGTGCCCGTAATTGGTTTATTTGAAATAAATGCCTTGAGTTAGAATTATTGATGACAGTATTACAATGAATTTATGCTTTCGAAAATGAAAGTTTAACATGATTGATTTATGTTTAACTTAGCATGGATTCTTGTTAAAGGTTTTGCACTTAACTACTCCATAAACTTGTACTTACGTCCAACTTAAAATGTTGCCACTGATCGTACTCAATAATTATCCCCCAGTTACCTTACCACACTTAGACTCAAACCTAAAATTTGCATAAAATTTTAAAGTCTATTAACATTTACAGCTTCTGCGTTACATGTCTAATTTTTCATTAACGGAAGGTTTAAATCATTATTATCTAGTTAGACAAAACTATGTGTACCCAGTACTTATGTATAGCGCGGTAGCAATAAAGCTGGCACCCGGAGCAGCGCAGGCGCATCGTAAAGCCCGCTGCTAATCGATTCTATGCCTATAAAGAAATTATTTTCCGCTTATACGAATAAAATACATCTCTGTGCTATATAATTTCATCTGAGTAAAGTAGTTTTATGAATATTTAGTTATTTCTTGGGTTTGCCACTCATTTGGGTATGAGCGACGATGTCTAGACTGGTGGAAGTTCCATTTTAGAAAATCTTGATAACGTCTTGTTGTCGTGAACGGAGGACTGTTTGTTTATTATGTATGCATTCGACTGATATGGAATATTGTAGATGTTGAAGGAAATCATAAAGTTGAAGGCTTCACTAAATAAATCAATATATACAGTAGCTGTAAATACTTTGTAATAAATCGAGAAAATAAATGCACGAACAGTGGAAAATTATCACTTAACACGTCTAAAATAAATTGTATTATTACAAGCAGGATGAGTGAAACTAACAAGTTCCACACAACAAAGACTCGTTACAAATATCGCATACACTTAATTTACAACGTCATAAACAAGATCGTTAACTTAAAACTTACGACGTTCCAATTTAAAAGTATAATATCACGTAATCTTGTTCAAGCATCGATAATTTATATTATTTGTGTAAAGTGAGGAACAACACTTTATTTCAGCTATAAAGCCAGGGATCGTGAATCATTCTGTAATGCAGCGACAATGCAGGGCTCGCGAACATTTGGCAACGGTTCAAAGATCACGCGATTAAAACTCAATAGACTTCTATATCGACCGGTAGGGTTGTCACGATGCGACTAATTTGAAGCGGATTTTGTAATACAATGAAATAATTGCGGCTTTTTGTAGCAACTTTATTTGGGGACGACTGAATCTTGCGCAAGTGAGCAGATGTCGATGAAATTAACTTATTGCGACTAAGCCTTATTATTTGTTAACAACCGTTATTATTTCTTGAGTCAATCACTGTCATTATAGTCGGACTAGCCGCTTTATTTGTCATCAAAACCTATACATTTTTTATTGCCAATTATTAGCCTGATTTCGTTCGCGTCTTCTTTATTCGTAACGTAACATGTTATTTGGGAATGTTTGCTTATTAAATTGTTTCTCGGAACGATCGATGCTCGGATAATTTTGTTTGATTGACGTATCATGTTGGTTGTGTTTTGTTTCAGTGTACCATTACCGCCGCCAAGCTGACTACCGCAAATGAGATTATACCCAGTTACCACGTCGAAGCGCTAATAGGTAAGTTTTTTTCTATCATAACTTAGATACCAAAACAACATCAATAAAAAAAAACACACACATATTATATTGTTTGTCAATCTGCCTAGCCATTGCCCAACTGTGTTAGGGTCTTCTTCCAGTCTAACCGGATGCAGCTTAATACAAGTATTTTACATGGAGCGACTGCCTATCGGACCTCCACAACCCAATCAGTAACTAGGTATTATGATATTCCTTGGTAAGACTGCTTGTCAGATTTTCGGGCTTCTAGTCAGAAGTAGTCACCCGTAACAACTGTCAAAGATCCACGAATGACAGCCGGGACCAGCCGCTTAACGTGCTTTCCGAGGCACGGAGGAGTCTCGATATGTAAAGATGGTCACCAATCCACGGACCAACCCCGGCAAGTATAGCTTAACCTGATGGATCGATCCGTGCGGCTGTTATTACCTACTTACTATTGCATGTCGAAATAAAATAACAGGACTAAGAGGGTTGTTAGCATTCACTTAAAACAACACAACTCCATACATCTCCCAATCCAATTACAAGCCCCAGCGATGAAAGCAAATCTAAATCCGACATCTTGTCATCTAAATAAAGCTAAACAAAATGAATGTGAAAATAATTTCCCGAGCGTAAGTCTAACCCGGCTAACATAAAGGGCGATGGGCAAACTTTATAATGGTAGCAGGGCTTATTATAATAAACGTGGCGGGCCGCAGGGCTCCTACACGGTCTGACCTCGGGCCTGCGATTAGTCGGCTACTAGTGGAGCACCTACTCGTAATACCTCGTAACATGCTGCGCCTGCACTGGGTGTAAAGAATTACTGAATATGCCATGGCACTTTAAGTTAAAATTTGTAGGTTGTAAGCAGGCTATGAAATTTTGGTTGCCTGCCCATTTGAAAAAGGCTCAATTTTTTCAGTTTTCAATTTTTTTGAATACTTATCTCTAAAGATAAACAAAAACAAAACAAAGAAACTAAAACGACAAAAGAAACTATTTTCTTTTTTTTATAATATCCTCCCTAACAGTGATATACCTAACTCTGTTTCTTTGATGCACGCATGCGTTTTATTGCTAAAAGCACAAAACTCACTTGAACGATGTATGCAAAGAGATTTAAGATAGTCTTTGTATATACCTAATTTTTATAAAGTAAATAATTTACCTAATATCTTGGCATTTATGTTAATTGTAAGTATGCTACAATATCGCATTGGGTGTAGCCTGTAAGGATATTTGTATAATTAGAGTAAATAAATAAATTGATTGCAGTAAATAACTCCCTTTTCGGTGTTCGTTTAAAAACACCCTTTTCTCAATTGGTATTTATTTCCGCAAACATATCTATGTAACTAATATTTCAAATAGTTGTGTTCGATGGACTTTCTCTACAAACTCCATGTCTTACATAGTACCTACTTACTAAAGTGGACTACTACCGTACCTATAACTGCTCGACATTATTTCCAAACTTTTAAGGTTAATCACGAATAGTGGAGTTACGTAAACTTTCTATACAATTAGACCAAAGTAAAGTCGGCTAGTGCAATTTATTGAGCAATTTTTAAAACCAATAAGAACATTGTTTTTTTTTCTACCGAAGAATCGCACACTCTAAACTAAGTCATCACTACTTATTTTTGAGGAAAACGCTACAAGTTTTGTTGTGATTTCAGAAGCATATAACTTAATTTGAAACAGCCTTTTCTGCATCTTTTGGAAAAACGTGTTCGAAATCCTTAAAGAGACAAGATAAACGGTTGAAATGTGTATCCAAGACTCCAAGTAAAAGTTAAAACTTATACATACATTACAGAGCGTTATAATGAATCAGTTCGCGAAGAATTGCTGCTTAAATTGGTTTTTTTTAAGAAAAAAGAATACAGTGACGTTTATGTCAGCTCTTTGCTTTTACATAGGTAGAACTGAAGTGGATAAGTGTTTTTTTTTTTTAACAATACGTACACTAAGAACTTATCTCGCACTTTTTTATAATATATAAGCTCTTATCCTACTTTTACAGCACGATACAATGTTACTAATCCATATGTCCACCAATACAATATATATCCAAATAATACTTCTTCTAAACATCAATTAAATCCCTTAATTATTATAATTTATTACTAATTCCTCTATAACAATATATCTCCTCCATTTCTTCCCCGTTTATCGCATCCAGTACAAGTGGACAGTGTGACGATACATCGTCGGACACTGCGCAAGCAACTGCACACGCATTACATGCTCCGATATAATCGCGGCAAACGACCGCCGCGGAGAAATTTTCCTAGGAGCACCGTTTTCCATCTTAAATCTGTATAAATTAGAGTAATTTGCATTATACGAGCGTTTTATTTTTATTGAGGTTCGAGGCTGTGTTTTAGAGTTATGTAGTGTATGTTTAGTTCAGAAATGTATAGGTTTGGATCTGGAGTGTTATTGGGTGTCAGTACTGTTTGTAATCTTTGCAATATCAAACATATAATCTACCGAAATGAACCTTCTAAACCTTCTCAGTGGCCGGTCACGCATATCAGTTGTGTGCAAACAAATGACAAACGAAATTTTTGGCATTCGTTTTGATCGTCTTTTGTTTTAACAAAAGAGTATCTTAACTGCTTCGCTGCACTAAACATAACTATCCTCCTTTGACAGTTGTCTTCTAAAAATTGTTGTTGATTTCTTTGTAACCTCTTTAAACGAACCAAAAATGTTGATTCGTTTATAAATGTTGATCGAAGATAAATGTTGTTATTATTCTCTCTCACTCTTTCTTACTTTAGTCCTTTAATAGATCGTTTTTCTCTTCAGCAAAACAAGTTCTGTTTCTAGTTAAACCTCAATGATCTATACCTCTATATCCACTTAATGTTCACCATACCATAATAAAAGAGGAACTATTCAGCACACAGCCCGATTGTCTAACAATGTAACACTTATACACCACCTTAGCCTTTGATCCCAATTCAGGGTTGCTTCACGAGCCACCTGGCACTGGCATATCAGGGGTCCAACCAAAGCCTCAATTAGTAGTATTATATTAATATAACTAGAGTGTGAGAAAGAGATGAAACTATACAGAAACAATCCATCTCTTTCCTAGGCTGAGCGCCGTAGATGAACAATGGTTTAAAAAAGGAAAATTCGCAAGGAATCCATAGCACGAACGCGGATTAAATACTCTACATGATTCTTAACAGCCAGCATCCGTAAAACTCTACAGGCCAAAAAAAGGCTTTTATTGCTTATAGATTAAGCATATTGTTTAGTTCCAAAAGTAGCTAGTTAGTTAATTAGTTTCTAAACTAAAATTGATGGTGAAAAGACAGGCGGTAACTGCTATTTTGCTAATGATATTCGAAGTTAGCAATTAATATCTACAAATAATTATAACATTTTCAATTTAAAGACGCGTGGCAACACAGGAAACGAACTTAAGAATCGAACACAGGAAGCCACGACCATTACACGAATGAATGCAACAGTTAAAACAAAATCGTTTAAAATTATGCGCAAACGCAGAAGTAATTACTTCGTGGAGCTTCTGATCTTATTCCATTTTAATAACCATTTAATGTAAGCGAAGTCAGGTGCGTGAGTTTTAATTACATGTTAAGTTTGATGGTTAAACGGCTGTCGGTAGCATAATGTGTTTACAACAATTAATGGAGTACTTCTGGTGTTTCTATATACGTTATTTATTTATGTACACATGCGTAATGTGCCTATGAATAATGCCATTCAATTTACTATTGCTGTCTTCAATACAAGGGTATTATAATCATTAAGTTTTTTTGGTTCAGCTTATGTAATTTCAGCGTGAAATTGTCCACTTGTTGGGCAAAGCGTCTCTACGTATGAAAGAGCCTTCATCAATACATTTGCCACGTATAAATTGAAATCTGCTACTCATTCAATTTTTCTTCATTTTTTCCCTGCTTTGACGATTATGTGAGTAACTATACCATGACACTCCATTGACGACCGACCGTAACAGGACATGTTTGCTCTATCCTTATAAACACCATCATTTTAATATATAATATTATCAGTTTCCCTGTAAATGGTACTTCCCACTCTCTTTACATAATTGCCTCTTCTACCACCCACAGTATACAGGCTAACCTCTTGACCACCGACAACACGGCTATAAACGACCGAACTAAAATAACAATATACTTCTATCGAACATTGGACTCGGATATCTTTGCAATCGACGACAATTTACGTAATCCTACTTACTACCTTTACAAGCGCTTACGCACCGCACAAACAATTAAAAACAGCACTAATAACTATTGATTGCATCGCAAAATGAAATTAAACAAACGGTTATTTGACTAAACGTTACCGCTCGTGACATGACAAGTCAATATAAATATTGATACATTAATAATATAAATACCCCACCAAACAGGATGCTGGCTAATTGAAAAGTAATTTTCATTAAACGCTGCGTAATTGTCTATTTAAATAACCAATCATAATCGATCATAAAATTTTCATAAAACTCAGTTCAACATGACGGGCGGCCATTGGAAATTGGCACGTCAAGGCTAGCGAAAAATATTGCTTTTGATTTTGTAAATGTATATTTTAACAGGAATTTAGATAAGTCATTTATAAATTAGATGCCAACAGACATAAATTTACGCTGCTCACTCATTTTACTGAGATATTTTGTTAGGATTTATGTGCATGATAAATGTTACATTAATCCTAGATAAGTTTTCCTAAAAAGATGATCTTGATAAGAAGTGGCAAAGTTGTAACTATCAGTGCAATATATCAGTTGTTACAAGACCAGTTTCATACAGATGCGTTAGGCAGATGACACACTATGCAAGTTGATTGTGAAGCCGATTCAACGGACCGTAACTTACCGTGGTCATGTCGGATTAACCTGAGTTGTTGGCGTCGAATCAGCGACGTGATTGTGCAGTCTAGCTGCCTGTCCACCTTGCCTTTAAAGAACGGTACAGTGAGTATTATAATAAAGTTCTTCATGATTTACGAAGTCAAAGTCATAAAAATCGCTTTAAAACGTCTAAAATTAATTGCTGCTTCCAAAAGGTGTTTTAGGCAAAAACTCCATAGTTCCTCTTTTAAAATATTTTGAATGCATTAATTATACATATATACTTATATGTGAAGACGATGCAACTAGAAAAAAATCTATCCCAAAAGGGGTAAAAAAAGCAATGACAGGAAAATTAATTATGTGATAGATTCATGATGCTCACATATTTTTTTTTAAACTTGTGAGTCAGTGTGTGAGTTAAAATAATAACAGGATCTTAAATTTATGTCGTAAAAATAACGAACTACTATGTTTTAGTAAATAAGTAAGAGTTTCAGGGTCAAATATATATAGCAACCAATATATATCTTCTCATTTAAGCAAGAGATATTTACGTCAGCACGGTTAAAAGTGTCTATCGCCTATACCTAAGTTACTACCTTACATTCATTGGAATGAAAGTTACATCAATACCATTACCTATACTATTATAGAATCTATCGATTCTCAACCGGTACCCAACAATATCAGCACTTGCGAAGATGAAACGTTAATAGAAAATAAATTATAGTGAACTCACACCCAAGTATTTTATTAGTGTTCAACTCAACCAGCTTCAAGATAACCACTAAGATTCAACCAAACCACTGAGATACAATACAACCATTCAATACAAAATAATACTTTTTCCTTTAGGAGATAAATCGGATTCATGGGCGTATTGTATAATTATTACTTTATTAAAAATCGGTGAAGGAAAACATCGTGACGAAACCAGCATGTCTGAGAGGTATTGCTCAACAGCATTTGAAGCTAAGTCAGAGGCCCATGGGTAGCATAAAAACTTTGACACCAGGTTAGTCACTAACCACACGAAAAGAAGAAGAAATAAATTAGCAATAGACACTTTATTTGATAAGAATTTAATATTTTGAAATATAACAAGATTTAAATATATTTAACGTCTATTAGGCATTTAAATCAGATCCTAAATAGGCACGGTATAAACTATTGGATAATATTGTAAATAGGACTTTGTATTACAATTCTGGTTTTATAATTTGTTTATGAGCCTTCCAAAGCTGCTGTTGATAATAAAACGTAGAATTTATTTACAAATTGGCTTCAAATAATCTTATTAATACGCATTTCACTTTTAACTATGTTATTATATAACAAAATGTTTACTAGCCTAGAATTACCAAACAGCATCTTTGAGAGTCGTTACGGGTCGTCAGAAGCCCGAAAATCTGACAGCCAGTCTTTCCAAGGGGTATTTTATTGCCCAGTTACTGGGTTGTGGAGGTCAGATAGGCGTATAATACAGGTATTCAGCTGCATCCGGTTAGACTGGAAGCCGGGCAGATGATGAATTAGCGAACAGCTTAAGGCTTCGCACAAACGTACTACTGATCACAGCCACCAGTGGCGGTCACTTCGTACTGCAGTGTTGAGTACTGCTGCAGTATCTGCATGAGCAGGTGGCACCGGGCACAAGTATGTGATGAATCCATACAAAACATATGGAAAAGCACGTGAGCCGGTGAAGCGGTGACTGTGGTCGGTGGCTCTTTGAGGCGAGTCTTATTCTGTTACTACGCGTACAGGTCTTCACAAACTAAAAGACAAAAAATATAACAATGACAAATACAAATTGAGATAAATAATTGTATTGGAAGGAAATATCTACGGGACCTTTCGACATATTAATTCATCATGTCCTAGAAAAGCATTATTTATTAATTTGTTCTGGTTCATTCCAATGGACTCTGGATTTACGCCCAAACCAGCCTGTCCCTTGCTGCCCTCCCGCAGGCAACGCCCTAAGCTGAGGTCCATACCCACAGGGGGTGCCCTTAGCGTGAAGTCGCTTAGTTTGTAAGTTTCTATTAAGCCCTGGCTGCAATTTCATTGTGGCATTCACAAGCACGCCCGGTTAAGCAGTAGACAACCCTATGGTTGAACTGCGAGATGCCAATATAAAAAAGAGGACTCTGGATGCAGCACAACACACAACCTTATTACTTACACAGCACCCTTAATAATCTCCAAGAAAACCTACTTCTGATTTATCTACCTACAAAAGTACGTTTCCTTATCAAACAACATTGTGAATCAGAGGCCCACTTTCCTTCGATACATCGCGAAAGCAACGGATCCAAAGTATTTGCGGTCGCATACAATTGATATTACACGGGTTTGCGCCACTACTCGGTAACCAGCTCGATTTCAACTCGATTGCTTTTATATCGATGTATCGTAATTGTAGTCTGTATCGATATGTAGTTTGTATGCGGTAATTGGAGGGAAAAACCATCTGGTCGCATTTCATCGGAACTTGGACTAGTCATTATGGAATTATAGAAAAGTGAAATTTTTAATCGCCCTGCTACTATGATATTTAGAATAATTGTTTTCAGGGTCAGTTTTGACCTGAGTGTTTAGTTATCATAGTGAATACAACTAAAAATCTATTTTAAGGCTTCCTAGACAGGCGCGACGCGAATCGAGTTGAACCTTACTTCAATTGAATTGTTCTACAAGAATCACGTCGCACCGTCGTCGTCGCGTCACGTTGCTCCAGTTTGCCTACGACCCTTGACAACTATAAATAAAATCTCAAAAAATCTTTGTAGCTTCTTAAGACATACCTTCGTAATTTAAAAATAACAAAATAAAGAGTAAGCTTCGAGTTTTTATAGTAATGTATCTATCACCCTTGATCTGAGACAGACCGCGTATTAAGATCACATCAAAACGCATAATTTGCGCGCATAGCCGCTGGATACCCGTTGTTGCTTTAAAAGGTTGTAACGGCTTTCTTCTGATCATGATAACTAGCTTTTTCCCGTGGATTCTCCCAAGCGTATAATGGAAAATATCCCAGGAGAACATACTACCAGGGATAAAAGTGTGTGTCAAAGGACATTGCTCTGCGTCCATACATTGTTGGCCCTGGAGCCAAGAGCATCGGATAATTATGTATTGTATTCTCTATCATTAGTAGATTCTTAAAAGATCTTGTATTTATAGCGGACTAGCTGCAAAAAAGATATATTTCAAAAAAAGTATCAGATTTTGAGGTTATAATCTAACCATAACAACGAATATTACATGTAGGTACCTACGATTTTTCATAGCTCTGAGTGATTTTTAACCACCAAAACACCGAACACAAGAAAAGAACACAGGAAAAGCACAGCACAGGAACTGTAACTTTGCCAAAGTTTGCAAACAAATTGACAATAACGGACGACGCGACGTGACGTCAAAGTCAAAGTCAAAGTCAAATCATTTATTTCAAATAGGCACAAGTAAGGCACTTTTGAACGTCAAAATGAACAAGAAATAGAATTGATTCTAGTCGCCCCTTCCAAAAGGTAGTTTCGTGTGGAGAAGAATGGGCAAGAAACTCCACCGTTACTCTTTTAAAATGTTTTACAATGTTTTGTATACATGAATTATAACATTATATGTGAAGACGATGCACCCAGAATAAAAACACTACACCACAAAAGGTGAGAAGAAAAACACATCGCTCATTAAATTCAAAACGGCCACATTCCAAAAACTTCATTTTTTACAGGAGAGCGTTTTGAAGTTTTGGCCGTCGTTTTTTCGTATTATTTTGTAAATCATATTTTATATATACATGTGGCATATATCATTCGATGCGTATTTTAAACCGTTATTTACCTATAGTATCATTTTTACTGTAACTTTCACCCAGAAACGTACAAAGTCAAATAAGTCCCTTTTGTATATAAAAATGGCCAAAATGTCATATGAATTTATTAAATGAAAGGCCACAAATCATACAAAAAATAAGTTTATTTTCAAATTTTACGTCGCAGTTTTGTTAAATGTTTTAAAAAACATGACATAAAGAATCACACACTTGTGTTACAACAAAAAAACATACAAACATACAAAATCAATCACAAAAAATGGTTTAATTGAAAAAAAAACATGAAAGAATCTAAAAAGTAATCGTTTTCATAGTGAAAATGCTATTTCTGACACTCTGTAACTCTAGTTTGTGATGTTATTAACGTTTTAACGAAATTAATCAATGAAGGTGACTATGTATCATTAAAATGGTGTATTTTGAAAAGCTAATGAACGAAGAGAATGAATGATTTCCATTCATTCTCTTCGTGTGCTCAATGAGGTACAAGCAAATATGGGTTTGGTAAGGGAAATTAGCATGGATGAAGTAAGAAAGGCAGTTCAAAGTATGAAAAATGGAAAGGCCTAGATGATAATACCAGTAGAAGTATGGAAGTGTTTAAAGTGTGTAACCGTGTAACTGTAAGTCAACCGACTTTATTCTTCAATAAGTTGTTGCGAGAAAGAGTGATCCCACAAGAATGGTGCAATAGTTCGCTAGTGTCCATCTTCAAAAATAAAGGTGATGTACAGGACTGCAACAACTATCAAGGGATAAAGCTCATGTCCCATAGTATGAAGGGATGGGAGAAAAGACTGCGAGAGGAGAGCGAGATTACCCCAAACCAGTTTGGGTTTATGCCAGGTCGAGGAACAATGGACGCCACTTTTGCACTCCGCCAATTGTGTGAGAAGTACAGACGTGCACACAAAAACTTGCATGTGGTGTTCATTGATCTAGAGAAAGCGTATGATAGGGTCCCTCGGGATGTCGTGTGATGGGCCTTGAAAGAGAAAGGTTTGCCCGGGAAGTATGTAGAGTTAATTCGTGCTATGTACAGCCAATCTCGTACATACGTTCAGTCGGCTGCTGGCAACACCGACAAGTTCAATGTGGCGGTAGGCTTGCACCAGGGGTCCAGATCCAGAGCAGACTGGAGAATAATAATAAAATTTATAAAAGCATGATTAGACCTGCCGTCTTGTATGGATCAGAGTGTTGGGCCACAAAAGGAATGAATGAAAGACAATTGCATGCAGCTGAGATAAGAATGCTAAGAGGAATGTGTGGTGTTACGCGAATGGATAGTATACGGAATGAGTATATAAGAGGAAGTCTGAAAGTGACACTGGTGACTGAGAAGTTGTGTGGAAATCGGTTGTCATGGTACGGGCATGGTATGCGGAGGAATGAGGAAAATGTTGTCAGGAAAGTTGTGAGCATGAATGTGGATGGCTATACAAGTAGAGGGAGACCTAAGAAACGATGGATGGATTGTGTGAAAGATGATATGCCTAGGAAGCGAGTGACTACCGAGATGACGACTAATAGAGAAGTATGGAAGAAAAAGACATGTTGCGCCGACCCCAAATAAATTGGGATAAGGGCAGGAGAATGATGATGTATCATTAAAATAACTAATAAAAAGACTGCAAAACAGGCAACATGTTAAAATTGTTACACAAAAAAAAATCTTTAATAGAAAAATATAACAGAACACACCATGTTAACAAACTATCAATGAGATCAATGTTGTTGTAACTACGAGTAAATGCAGCAATAAACAAAAACTACCACCTCTATAATCAAGCAATGTCACTTACAAAATAAAATCTTCTTAAATGCTTCATAGAATAAAATAAACAAGTTGCTGAGACAAACTTTGTGCCATTGTGTGTTGAAGTTTGAAGATCTTCATTTTGTTCTGTTCAAAATCCGATGTGCGCGACTATTCATTCTACGAACAAAGAAAAAAAAATGTGAATGGCTGTAGGTACTTAAACCCCAAAAGTAACTTTAGCAAGTTACCAAATACCTACATAGACAGCACCACAAACAGGCACATACCCTTTAATAGATCTTCTATTCATATTTTCATCATTTCATTTTGAGGTACAGAATCATTCGAAAATGTCATACGATGATGTAGGTAGGTAAAATTTAAAAACTAGCTCAGCTAATTGAAATTTGACCAGAACCACTTTTGTCGGGTCATCAAGCAATAAAGCACTATAAACATATTATTTTTTAGACATAATAGCTCACGAACATCAAAACAGCCACTAAACAAAAAGTACATAATTGTTCAAACAATTCTTACCAAAATTAAGGTAATTTTACATGCAAATCAGACATATTCCAAATACTGCACTTTTGTTTCAATAAATGATTATCAAAATTGTAGTATTTAAAATCAAAAGAAACGCATTCCAAAATATGGCACGTTTCCTTATTAAATAATATTGTACTCACGTGTTTTCTTTATTAAAGACGGTCACATTTCAAAATATGGCACTTTTCACTATAATTTATCACTTCAACACCAGTTGCTTTCCGGAATATGGCCTTTTTAAATAAAGATGACGTGCGGTCACGCAGACTGCCGGGTCGCAAATAAAAATATGGCCGTTTTGCTCTGAAGTCAGTCGTCAATGTGTCAAAATGGCCAACGGGCATTGTGTGATTGGACCATTTTAAACGCTAAAGCAATGGGTGTCTTTTTTGAAAATAACAATTTCACCAATTTTGATACGTTTTATGCAATAAAAACGATTTTAATTTTTTTCGGAATGTGGCCCTTTTTAATTTAATGAGCGACATATAGTAATGGTAGGTAACTTAAGTATGTCAAAAGTACATGGTGCTCACATATTTACAAACATTCTAAAAGTTAATATATAATAAATCAATCAATGTGTGAGAAGTTATTTCAACATGTTAAAATAGTATTTTATAAATAATAAATTATTACCTAATTTACTTAGCAACCAGTTTGATTTTGTCTAGACACTAGATTGCCCTGTGGAGCAGGACCAGCATGTTTCCAAGCATCCTTATCCTTTTGACGTTCGATCCGTTTGACGTTCACAGCAAAACTAGGTATGTAGTACGACACCACACCAATAATCGATTTTTTCGATTAAGATTTACTGTGGTCTTAAATTATTTCAAACTGTCTGTTACATCACCTTTGTCATATAAACATTACAAGTATGTATGACAATGGTTTATTTTACGCCGAAAAAGAAATGTTATTTTTGTATTAATTGTCGTAAAAAATGAATTAGATGTTTGAATGATTGTATAGAAATAAAAAGTTTTGATTACTGTATAGTATTATTCTTACTACCTATTTAAATTGGAGTATGACTGCATACATAAAGTATTCTTATTAGGTTTTTAAAAATACACTTTAGAAAAGAAAACACAATCGATCGATTAATAATTCAATCAATCGATTATAATTGATTGGACATCCCTATTTCACTTCTGACACGACATGACATTAGGCATAGATGGCGATCTAATGTTATTAGTCGCGTTAAATTCTATTAAAAGTACATTTTGGAATACAGCTAGTCCGTAATACAGAAGTATTTGCAACTTAAATAATAAAATAGGCGATTAATTTTCGTTTAATCGGATACTCTTTATTGCACAGGGCCAATTTGGACATTGTCTTTTCATGCAAATCTGTTCAGCCGTTTTCCACCAATCTGGAAGATACATCCAGATAAACAGACAAACGGACAACAATTCTAAAATATATGTTTTCAGCATCAAACTTGTAGATTCTACTTTTTTTTAAATATTCAATACTCAGTTTTGACTTACTATTTTATTACATGATGATACCTGTAACGCATGTTCAGTTTAAATGAAAATCATTGATAACCTTTTTGTTTAAACAACAAGGCGGTAAGGCGGTCTCTAAATCAAATAAATAAATAATCTACTCTTCTTTTTCTATGTTAGTATGTTCCCCAGTGTTTGTATACTCGTATTATCGAACAGTCAACGCAACGCAATCACTAAACAATACCAAAGTATCATAAAACTCCTAAATTATTATTCAACACTACTACTTATTAATAATAACGCAGCCACACGCGTGCTTATTATCATAATAACACACTCTTACAAACAAACAAAAAACATAACCTAAAACAATCTATAAACACAAAATCGTCAATGTCTACCAAACGGCGCCCGCGCCGATGGTACTAACAACTTCTCAATATTCAATATTATAATACATAGAACAATTTAGATTCTAGATAAAGTGATTGAGAGCGTCAAATGCGACTTGTAACATTAAAGTATGTTAATATGCAAATTTCGATTGATAAAAGAAGGTTATAACATAGTTAAGTTAATGATCAAGGTACCTGCGCACACGCATCAAGTATTTATTACAGAACTAGTTATAACAGCCCGGTAGCCACAGTCAGCCGTTTCACTACTAATAATTGCTAATTTCCTTTATATAATTATAATCTCATCTAATTGTATCGTGGTTAACGAATCCACGTGATTTATTTGTACACCTGCTTAGAAATGGGATTTTCTTATTAGGAAACAGTAGTTATCTGATTTCGATTTTGCTTTATTAAATAGGTGTAGAACTACCTTCTGCCCGCGACTTCGTCCGCATATTTTTATATAAAATATATCCTATGGGACTCGGATATGGAACCTAAGGCACTCTCATTGAATGAGTTTTTGAAATCGAATGAGTATTTTCGAAGATTACCGCCTACATACACACTAACAAACTTTACCTGATTATACTATTATTTTAAATTTATATTTAAATATTTCGCCTTCGTTCTTTGGAAGGCGAAGCCAACTCGCAGAGACCCTTTAGAGCATCCTAAATGTTGAGGAGGCACCAACCGACGAATATATATATTTAATGTGTATAACTGTTGTGTGTACTAATTGTATGCAAATGCACCCTTTTTTTTTTGAGCCGGGGGGAAAATCCTCATGGATGTCCCCCGCCCCGGGGAGGGCGGAAGGGTCTGTCAGACTCTTACTGACTAAAAACCACCCCGGGTGTTCCCTCTCACACCTGCGCCGGGGGTCGCGGGAACTGAAAATACTTCCGCAAATGCAAATGCACCCTAGGACAACTCTCGATTGGTGCAGAACATGGAAATGAATTTTTTTGGGCTTTTGGATGGCCAAAGTGTACTAGTTACCGAGATTTATGGAAAGACTTTGGCCCCTGCCTTATAGTATCTGATTGTATTTTTAAAACTTCTTTCTTAAACTTATTTCTTTGCTTAAACATTTTGGATGCTTATTGATAGTGAAAGTTCTACACAAATTGGAGAAGGCATTAGAATCTTTGCAGTCTACTCTCCTTTTTACAATACCTAAGTGTCTTTACACATACACGTGATATATTCATAGAGATTATGATTAGGTACATCAAATGAAATTATGACACGTGCATTAAAAATAAGTAAACTCGATTTCCTTATTTTCATGTAATTTATAATTTTATCTGTGGACTTTAAAAGTCAAACTCTTGTCATTGACCGACAGCTTAACCCTATCTTAGAGAGCTAAACAAACCGACACATAACATCCAATGGTGCTTAATAACTGGCTATAGCTTCATTTAATGTTCATGTCTAATTTCTTCTAAACTGTGACCAAATGTGTAACTATTTACTTCATTTGTTTTATAAATAAAATAACATAAAATATCAACCTTGTATAACATCTACTCTATGTGTAACATTAATTAGCTCTGGCTGGAGGCCATTACTTTTTGAGGCATCCACAGGCAAGCCCGGTTAAGCAGTAGACAACTTCCTAGGTTGAACTGCAAGATGCCATACAAAAAAAAAAGAAACTTTAATTTGATTTTGTTTACTATTCCACAGAAAACGAAGTTCTTAAAAACGATGAAATCTTACCTTCTTAACCTCACATTGTCGATCGAGAAAATTGCATTTTGAAATCGCAAAACCGCGAATGGATACGACAAGATGCATACATAATAGATTTTATTGACTAACTCGGATTAGTAGAGATATCTTGTTTCCAATGAGTACACTTACGCCGCTCCAATTATGCTATCGCATCAGTAAAAATCGATATTCTAGATAGTGACTCGATTAAATGAAGTGGTTTCAACAGCTCTATAGAGATGCTTGTCGACTTTTAGTGTTGCGCGGTTTCACTTTAGTTTAGTGTCGTTCGCACTTCATGTTTTTAGACGAAGAAGGTAGTAACATCGTATTCTTATATAGGTAAATGGAGTCGTAGTGATGTAGATTATGATTCTATGATTTGGTTTTAAAACTTTAGGTAGCTTATGGGTTGTAATTTTTGTTTCTAAAACATACCTTATTATTTAATAACGACTTATCCTGGATAAGTCGAGCTTAAGTAAGTTCATCTTTTTCGTGGTTTACAAAAGATACGTAAAAGGCGTAGGTCTATTTAATCATCTGCAAGGTAATTAAGTAATTACATAATGACTGTTTTAATTACACACAGTAACTTAATTAGTATCAAGTATCAACTCTAAAAAGAAAAAGAAATAGAAAAAGCGACACCTATTATGCATTAAAACAAGTTTACTTCCACACTACTTTTATGTGCATAGATCACACTACAAATAAGGCGGAAGCTTCATTATGTGGCCATTACAATAAATACCAATCTCCGTCGAATGTGTTCATCACAGTTTTCTTGAGAAAAATAATTAAGAACGGATGCGCCCACAATTACAGACAGGAAGTCGAACCGTTTTCCAACAAATATGTGATGCCAATTTACTTGAAATACCTCGTAACAGCCTCTCGTAGAACCACTTGCATAATTGGTTATTGAACACAACCCAGTCATGGGTGTCGTTAAAAAAAATTGGTGCACATAATTTAACTCCAATAAAAGAACCTTTTAGGGTAGACACTCTAATGGCAACTATAATGCGACATTAGAAAAATCCAGTTTCACCACGTGGAGCAAACAATCGAAATTTATCATTACGTGATCGGAACTATTCGAGTATGAATCGGACCACTCACGAAGTACAGCCAGCCACAGAAACCGATGCCTTAAATCACGAACCACTCACGCGTAAAGTGAGAGGAAAAAAAACTTTATCAATTTTCGTTTTTATCGATTTGCTTTAATACAATTTACCGAAATCACAGGGGACTTTTACCTCCATTTGCGCGAAAGCCGAAATAAACGTTGATCGTTTTCAGATACGACGCTTTGCGGGCCTTTTAAAATGATTGGCGGCGCTTGCGCTCCCGTGTTCGTTAATTTTCAACTATTTTCGTAAAACAATTAGGTAATTAAGGGCTCTTAACTTTTATGTGGTTAAGGTTCTTTTTTACATTGGTGTGAGGGACGATCATAAAGTTTATTAAGTGGTTATTATCTCGCGAGAATTCTCAGTTAACTGGATGTAACTGGTTACTGAGATGTTCGGAGTAAAAACTATATATTATTGGGCTGAAGAATAAAAGGTAAACACCAAAAAATCTGATCTGATGAATCTGATATTGCTTATGCATCTGATGGACAAGCTCTGCGAAAAATAACGATGCCAGAGGTTTTATTTCATACGGAATCAGGTGTCTACTTAAAACTAAATTATGAAAAGGAAACGAGCGAACGATAAAATTAAAGTTACTGACCATCTTGATTAGTAGTTGTCGGATATGATGAAATTCTTCTGGATTTTATTTATCTCAGAAGAGAAAGGAATTAAAACTTTCCTAAGAACCATTTTTATTGCCACCAGTAAAATAAATAACCAGTAAAGTAAAATAAAATAAAAATCATTTATTTCAGACCAACGGCAAGGTTATTATTAGCATGATTTTTGCTTTTAACTAATGTTAGTAATTAAAAAGCAAAACAGGAAACTAGACACCGTCTACCCGCTGCTAGGGAGTTTGTTGCGCCACTTCTTCTTCCCAGCTAAAGCACAAGTGGTGAAGGGTGGGCGTTTTTGGGGGACTGTCTTAAGTAACTTTGACCTTCAAAACGTGCTGATTTTTAGTAGTTTGAATAGATGACTTTTGATTTTGACTTTGACTCTTGCACATCATCAAGAGTCATCATCATCTTTGGCTCATCGGTCTCGCATCACTTGGAGTTCAGTGAACCTACTGAGCAGAACAGTATCGGTTCGATGCCAATCAACCTAAGGAAGCTATTCGGGCTCCCCCTTACTATAACTCGTACCTTTGATTTCTTTATTCTTCTTTACAGGAAGTGCAAGAAAAGGTCAAGAATACTGAACATTTTGATTAAATTAACAGATAATAGATGTGAATTATTAGATTGAATTTGTTTACGAATATGTAGAAGTCAAGGTCTGCTCATAAAACAACCGACTTCCCAGAAAACACTACAAAATAAAAACAACTTTTATATTTTGGTTTTGTGTTTTTGTTTTTTTGGCCACCGACTTCCGGTATTAAGGTTATATAGTTCATTTTCTGGTGTTTTCTTAGAAATCGTTTTTTTTTGTATAAAAGGTAATTTTTCTCTGTTTAGTTATGCCACCACTTGCTATGTAAACACAAAAGTATGACGTGCCAAACAAAAAACAATGATCAAAATCAATTCTTCATTGGCGGAATAATCGCGTAACAAACATACAAAGAATTAAAAAAACAGTCGAAATGAGAACCTCCTCTTTTTAGAAGTCGGTTAGTAATGTAAAGTGATTAGGCATAAGCCTAGTTTGTAATCCTAACTAAAACTATAAATCTTATTTACCGATTGCACTTGTTTATGGTTTAACGATAACGATCAAAATTCAAATACTCACAAAGCCCGCAAAAAACCGCTCACTTTGACATAACGCACGCTAATAAGCGCACTAAAAAGCTTACAACACACTTCGCGACGACGAAGCGTCTAATATTTTTGGAGAAGCAGCAGTTTATAGCCGTTATAAGTTTAGCGCGTGCTCGCTCAGTGTGTTAGAGCACTTATAACGGCTCGCCGAGTGCGGGCAGGCACGCGCGCCTCCGAGAGCATCAATTACCGGGTCGTGAGCGCTCCTGCACTACAACCAATATAAATAAAAGCCGGCCAGCACACGCCACCGACCACAATTTCACAGTGGCGCAATTGTAAAATGCTAGATCGAAAAGGTCTCGGGTTCAAACTCCTTATCTTTATGTCAGATGTATTCCACATAGAAGTTTAATGTTCGCGGCTGACAGATACGCTTTCCGCGCCGCACGTGCCGTTTGAACTTTAGACAAGGTCTACCAATCTAGTTTGGATTTAGATGTGTTTCGTGGAAACAACTGTTGTGAGCACGTAGAAATATTGATGATCCTTGATTTGTAAGTGGATGAGTATATGAATGTCGGTCGTGACTGCGGGCCAGGCAAAGCGGCACGCGTCCCGCGTCACGCCGGGCGGTTGCGCTTGCGTCGTACAAAAACGTCCAGCGAAGCGCGCTGCCGCCTCATTCTTCTATTTTTCGCGGCGCCTCCGTCCCATTTTCCCTTTCCTAACAATGGCCTCGGTCACGCACAGCGTTGATAAAAGCCGGATTGATTCGCTTTCGCTTCCCGCCGACGATGTCGCAGCCGGTGACGACATGCACGGCCCTTGCGGTAAACCCAGACGCTGTGAAATCAGCCTAATTCTTTGTTTTGGAACGGACTACTAATTTGACTAACCTTAAATTACAAAGACTCATGTAAATCTTATCTCCTAAATAGGACTTATCTAATATAGATCTCAAGAAAACACCATGTCCGAACAAACATTTGCCATTTTGATGTGGACAGATTAATACAAGAGTTTGTGCTAAAGCTAGTGCCATTAATTACGACTGTTGACAGAATCAACTACGCTTGTTATGACCTAACCCACTTGTGTCAAGGTATAATTACTCTTTGTTCGTGTTGGTTCCAACTGGTAGCTTAAAACAGAAAGTTAAACCCATCATATCTCTGTAAAATCCCATTTATTACGATATTTTATTAGCTCAAATAAAACCTTTTTTTTTTATTCCATAATCAAAAGGAAACATTAAAGAGTGTTGCCACATTGTCGGTCGATTCTCGAAAAAGAAACTTTAATGTTATTATTGCAATTTGTCGGATGTGTACGTCAATAGTGTCGTTAGTCCTTATCGAGGTGATTAAGCAACGTCAAACAGTCTTAAATGTCGGCTTTTTGGCAATAATTAAGGTCGATAAAAGGAAAGAGGCTATATTTTACCGTCGTGTGAAATGGACCTAAAGCATCTTCGTGTGCAGTCCGTCTTCATAACTATAATGGTAGCGAGCGTAAGTGGCATAAAGGTACGTAGGTTTTTTTTTAAAGATGGTGGTCCAGTTCCATGCCTTGTCTGACTGCCTGAGATTTCGAGAGATCGAGAGAGAGAGAGAATAAAAAATCCATCAAATGACTCCTCCCGCTCTGGGTGGACCGGAAGGGAGTGTCAGACTCTTACTGACTAAAACCCATCCATGTTTATTACTTAGCCCATCCATGCTTCGGGGTAGCGGTAACCCTTTCGGACAATCCCGCTGAAATAGCCCCCCCTGCCTATGTTATTTCATTCATTTACATAAACCCTTGCGCCTGTAATTATTTAGCGACGAGCCTATCAAATTAAAGTTTAACAATTCCAAATATAAATAATGTATAATAATATACTTACAACACAGCATTGTAAACAGAGAAATACGAAGTATTTTCGTTACTCAACCTCATACCTAATAATATTAAATTCAAATACATAACATATTTATTCACCATCGATCCTAAACATCGGTATTCCGCATTCTATGATGTAACTGGAACGGTGACCATTTGTCAAGACATACTGCGGACTTCAATTGCGACTTAAACTTCACCTTTAAAGGACAATACCCAAAGCTTAATCAATAATAGAAACCATCTATCTAACCTTCGATGTTATTAGTTGCTTTTAGTGTTACCATGAGTTTAAAATAGGCGGGACATGTGCAAACCTTTTTGTACAGAGGCCAGCACATCAAGTTACCACAAACTGTCAAATTTCTTTGATAGTATTTCAACTTTATTGCAAAGACATAAGGTTCATTTTTAATTGAGAAAATTTGACAGTTACGGATAGCTTGATGTGCTGACGTCTGTACAACATGTCTTTTCTGTATTTTTTAAGTCGAATACGTTAGCTATTTTGAACAGGCCAGTTTGAAAATGTGGTATTATTATCTATAATAAAAATAAAATTTTGACTAATTAATTAAGATTACCTAGGTAACTAGGGTAATCGTTAGCGGTTAAAATTTGTGTAATCATTAAATATCTGGGTCTCCAAATACACTTTCACATAAGTTATTTTGGCATATTTAAAGGAAAAACCTCATATACTTCTGCTATCATTATCCAGTCCAAAATAAAATCACTTTATTGACATCCCTGTACCCGATTATCAAATTTACTGGTCACCACACACCGCGTCGCAACCGGCGAACAATCGATCAGCGCGAATGCGTTGCGTTATCTCGCTCGCCATTCGGAACAAACAAATTCAATTAGGATTAAGAAATTAAACCACGGCTCAAAGGAACCGCCGACCGCTTCCGATGATACCCGAAACAGTTCGTTGACATCCGATATCGGAATCCACAAATACAAACTACTTGTCTTTTAATCGATCGAATCAATTATCCAACTTGTCTTTGTCCTAAACCGTCTTTGAAAGTTGTCTTACATTTATTTTTATCATAATATTTTTTTATACGTGTCTGTGTGAATGAAAAAACCCGTCCCGTTATCTCCGGACCGATCTCTCTACAGTTTATTTACGATACCTGTACATTCATCCTGGTGTCTAACTACCCTCTGCAAGTCATCAGAGAGTTAAAAAAACGCATTTTAAGAATATAACGGACGAAATTTAGACACGCGTAATATACTGTTTTTATTATGTGAAAACGCGCCGCCAATTGACGCTGACTGCTTCTGTGTTGCGTTTATTTCGCCACGATGTTCTCAAACCATAAAAAACGCTCACGCAAATAAACGCTTTTTAGCAATTGCAGTAAGAGTCATAGTTGGTTGAGTAAGTTTTCTTTTTTTGATGCTACTGTTGGCTCGTAATGTCTTAAAAAACTCGAGTACGTGAGAAAGGTTGCTCTACTTAAAGCACCTTTGACACAATATTCGATGTGTTGAACTCTTGATGTAATTAAAGCTACAATTCACGTAACGCGGTACATCGTACAGCAGGCTGCATGTCTTCGGCGATGTGACCATAGCACATTCACACCATTAAAAACTGTATAATTTTATAAAGACATTTGTTGACTGACGGCGACCGACGCTGAACGTTTATTACCGTGACTCATCTTTATTCCGCTCTAGAATGAGTGTGGGTATAAAGTTGTAAGCGTTAGTTAGCTGTTCCTCTTCCATGTCACAAATTTATTTGAGCTCGTTAAAAATGCAAGCTTAATAAAAAAAAAAGTCAAACCAGTTTACTACTTGGTATTATCGTTTTGTATTTTCTAATTTTGGCAGTGTTGCCAAATGTTGCGCGTTAAGTAAATACCTACTGTAGTAAATTAAAGATACCTCTTCAAATAAAATGTATACAAACATAAATAGAACAGCCTTGTTTTCCGAAACTTTCCTGTCTTGTTTTAGCTGGTACAACCACATATGGCCAGTTATGTTTAACTCCCATATAATAGGATGCGAGCCTATTGGAAGCCTTATGGAAGAATCCAAAACCACTTTACCCGACCTGGCAATCGATATTAAACCCAGGACTTCATGCTCAGCAGTAGTGCTTGCGACCAATAGACCAAGGAGGCAGTCAGAGAATATATTAAACTCAAATGAAACCGTTTAGTGATCCTATAAATATTAATTTCATACTTATAGCATTCGCCCCGCTTAGTAACGCGTTATTTACGAGACGTTATCTATAAGGGGTAGTCGCACTACAAACTACTTTTCCTTCGATCGAGTTTTCTCGCGGGGACCGGTCACATCACTTAGAGGAAACTGTCGTTTTCAATCGCAGAACCGGAGCGATGATTCCCCTTATCAAATTACGGGTCTTGCCGGATAGTGAAAATTTTCCCACATTTTCTCGGTGTACATCGACGTACAGATGATATAAATCAGGGTGAAATTGTTGGTTGCGCCTGCGCCGCCGCCGCTCGAGGCTGCTAATGGGTGGTTATTTGTAAGTTTTCACTGGACGCCCGTTACGCGCCATCGAGCTCTTGCCTCCAACTCGACCGCTGTGACGCACGCCACCATTTTTACCCATAATCATAACACTTTCGTTTCATTCTCAAAAAAATTATAAATCACGGCGAAAGAGAGATCTCCAGTTTTGAACAAGAAAATGATTGCGAGAAAAAGTAAAAGTTTGGTCCCACAGTGATGTAGGAGTTGATAAATTAAAAATGAAAAATTATTGTAATAAAAAGTTCCCTATAAAACCAAATGCCATAATAGAGTGACACAAATGTCTTAATATAACATTTTTAATTACGGGTTGCACAATGATGTGTGACTATTCTCACTGGTTGGCATCGTGAACAGCTGTATCAATTAATTAATATTAGATAATGATCGGTATGCGGTATTCGGTAACAGTTCCCTGCTGCGTCCTGTCGTGAGTTTGTCTCCTTAACTATCGAAAATTGATTAAACGATCGCAATCTTTCATAATCGTTCCATTGTCCCTAATCTGCACAAAAAGTTAGCAGATTGAGTAAGTCGCATTGTATAGCTTATTAAATTATGAGATATGGGAAGCTATATCGTAATTTTTATTTCGAAAATGTTCGAAAAACGGAAAGAATTATTGTAAAGAAAATTTCTTTAGCTACTTAAAATTATTTGGACTTTCAATAGTTTTTATTTAGAACGTTATCAACCTACAGTTGCTAGCGCCTGTAAGAAACTTATGATGTAAAAAGAAAATCTGTATATACTTTTTACCATGTGCATTTACCCCTAAATGACAAAAATGATGAGTAGGTAAGTAGCGTGACAGTTAATAACATGTATTTAAAGCTGTCACTGAAATTTTCTAACATGTTAAAAATACCTCCATTCAAAATATATGCCCCGTTCAATAGGCTTTATTAGATTTCCCGATGTAATGACAGCGCTATGGAACGGGACTGGTGAGGCCATTACGCGCATTCACGACCGCCGCCGGCCACGGGCGCCGATCAACTGAGGAAGTGACGCCGCGCCTAGCTGCGCACGCGCAAATCGCGCGCAGGGGTGCAGCTTCCGACAAACGGTGTTTTTTTTAATTAGTCCATTTAAAGGCTACGAAAAGATTCTTTTGGTTCGAAATGTATTATGTAATGGACAACTATGTGGTTGATAGACAGATCTAGAGCACTCGTATGCTAAAAATGGAAAGAAAAAACTTAGAAATTATTGATTACGTATTACATTTTACATCTTAAAAATACCAATGCGTAGCTTGACATGTTACGGAGTTTCTTAAGAGCAAAATACGGACCAGTATGTGTATGCAAAAAGCTTAGCTAGGCGGAAATGAGCATATCACATGCCATATAGTAAATAAATATCCAAATATGTATCTAATTATAATACCAGCGAAAATAACGTTTACCCCTGAGGGTAAACGTTATTTACTGTTACTGTTAACAACCTTAGACCAAAACTTGGGCTACGCAGAGCCGTAAGGCACAAACTTAGATTTAGTATTTGAACAAAGCCACACCGCAACATGCCTCGGGCCATAGAATGTCATTTCAAGATTCAACATTAGTTTCGCGTCTCGACAACCCTGAAATATTCGTAAACTTTGACCACGGATATTAATACCAAACACGGTTTGAAGAAGTTATAAACATCAGACCATATCAGTTTCGCTATATTTTCTTGTAAAACGTGCTTGAAATAAAAATCAAATGTAAACTTACTAACTTTAATGGTCAATTCCGCGCTTTATATGTGCAAAACTTTATGCCAATTTGCAAAATCGGACTCCCAGCTGTTAGCAATTTAATTTATAGAACAAACCGTGAACGATTTAAATCGACTAGAGTGAATATTAGATAAGAAGTGCAATTAGCGATTCACGGTAGTAAAATAAAAAAGCATAAGGTTTTTTTACGAATTACGTAGTAATTTTCTTAAGAAAAAGTGAAGCACTAGGAAACCTATATTTTCTTAATGCGCAAAATTCTTCTTCTTCTTCGTGTGGTTAGTGACTGGTGTCAGAGTTTTTTGTGTTGCCCATAGGCCTCTGACTTAGCATCACATGCTGTTGAGAAACATCTCTCAGGTATGCTGGTTTCCTCACAATGTTTTCCTTTACCGATATTAAGCAAGTGCCAATTATACAATACGCACATGAATCCGAAAAATCATCGTGCCTTGGGTTCGAACTCGAGACCTATGGACTTGACAGTCCGAACGGTCACACCACTAGGCTATAACTGCTTGCCGAAATTCAGTCTCGTATTTCACAATTAATATCCCTTACATACCTGAAATGTGAGACTCAGGAAAGTCACGCTGATGGGACCAAATATACAATTCTATTAGATACACATTCAGTTATACTTAAATGGTATAATATCACCTCAAAGTGCTAAATCATTGTTCAGACACCCGCTAAAACATTGAATGACAACAAAGTATCTAACGCATTCCATCTTATCTCAACATGTTTATAGCTTACCCATTTACAAATATTTGAATACATATTTTGCAACACTATGGCAGTGTTCACCATGACTGTGCCACTCTATAAACTAAGACATTCCGAATACCGATTCCAAATTGCTTCCAAATAGTTTCTGATCGAGATCTACGATAGTATCGGGGTTTAAAGACAATCTCGACTTGAAATCGGGTATTCAATTATGTCAGCAAACACTTGTTTAGATATATTTTGTGCTGGCGGCGCCTTTTTAGTCGAAGCCGATTCTGGAACCCATTCTTGGAACTATAGGAACATATTTTCAAAATTCTGAGTAAATAGCAATATCCGTTTCCATTTCAGTATTCAAACCTAGAATAGTGATTCCAGAAGGAATGATTATTTTATTTAATAACGTCTACCTATAATTTTAAAAGAATTGAATAAGCTTACAACCTCTGCGGGATTTTCCGAAAGGGTTACCACTGCCCCGGAACACAAAGGGCTAAGGAAGGAACATAGATGGGTCTTATTAATTAAGAGTCTGACACTCCCTTCCGCACCACCCAGAGCCGGAGGAGCCATTTGATGATTTCCCCATCTTAAAAATAGGCTCTCAACACACATAACATAATACAAGGTCTCAACACACATAACATTATACACTAGACATTTTGATAGCTAAACTTTAATGGCGCCATCACATATAATGGGCAATGATGGACAAATTCCCATTGATGATTTCCTGACTCATCTGATGGACTTCTCATTGAATAGGACGATGGACATTGAGATGTAGACAGTCTTAGCTAGTTGACGGGAGCAATAAAATTATGGCAAAGGAGTCGTAACTTGGTATTAGATCTGCCATATGTAAGGTTGTAAAACTCTCAGATTGGCTGGCAAACGTCCATGGAAGCTTCGGCGTTTGATAGACCGTAGAAATGAAGGAGTGAAAGGTACCTTTTTCTTTTTTTTTGAGGGTGGGAAACCATCCAATTTCTTCTCCATGTTCCTTCTTTAGCCCTTTATGTTCCGGGGTAGCGGTTACCCTTTCGGACAATCCCGCTTAGAGTGAAAGGTACCTAATATTATAAACTTTCTAACCAAACAAATGGTAAAATCAGTGTTTATATGGTTACTAGCGCAATATTAAGCTATTAAAAAGACTTAAAATATTTATAATAACCATGTACAAGTATATAAAACGGGAGGGAAAGAAATCTAAGAGCATCAAAAGATTCGTCCACATCGCTGTCAACAGGAAAAGTTCCCAAAAGGCTGGCAGCATTGCCACGTTGTATGATACCTAATGCTGATTCTTGGACCAAAAAATAGGATAACGTGAAGAGTCGAGTTAAAAATTAATGTTTATATATTTAATCATATCAGGCGAGACAGGCCCATACATAAATACCTTAACCTCTACCCTCATACAAATAAATATAAAAAATATATATATGCTGTTACCCATTCTCCTAGAATCATGCATTCATCACCATTTAAACGTCGTATTTTTTCCATTTCTACAAACTACGGTGTTGATTCTATGCGAAGAATAAAGAATATGAAACTATTTCGGCCCTCAGTAATTGTCGATCAAACAGTCACATTTATCAAGATCAGCGCGTGCGCATCAATCGCAATGACTATTAAATGGAGTCATGCAGCTTGAATGGTTGCAGTATTGAATGTGGCCGACACTAAATACCTGCGCTTCGTTGCATCACACGCGTTTTATTGGGTGGATCGGTTATTTATTGACTACAGTTTTGTTGTGGGTGTACTTGATAATTTTACAATTCAGACGTACTTATGACAGCTCTATTTACTTCCCATCTCCAATAACTGTCCATTTAGCAATTGCCCAGAATCTTCTTTTATAGACAGATTGGGATAATTTCTGGGGCTGTATGCTAAGTTTTGTTTTAATTTCTGGGTTCTCACTATCTCTACAAAAAATCTATTTAAATTTAAAAGTAATCTATTGAAATTGTTTATTGAAAATCGATTAGTATAATTTTTTACAAATATAGTGCCATAAAACTAGAGGTATATAATATAGATACAGGTTTATTCCTAGTTCAGATAGAACTCAGGTATCAAACTCAACAACAAACCAACAAAAACAAACACCACGCCACCACCAGCCTCACCACCAGGGCAACCAGGGTGTCAATTGACACCCTCTCCACCATATTAGACTTATGAAAACTAACACTTAAGTATACACTATAAGATGTAATCTAAAAGACAAAGATTTCATAGAGTCCAAGTATTTGCACAAACATGATACATCACTTGAATCGCAGTATCGGACAACCGTAGTGAATTTCATCCTAAAATCTTTGCAAAGTTAAGCCTACATCTAGAATCCACTGATGCACTCTCAGATACGTCAAAAGTGACGTTTTGATGCAAATAGTGAATAGAGCTTTGATTATTCAAGCATGTTTATGATATTAGAGCTTTAGAAGTCCCAGCCTCACTCATGTCCTTAAAATAGATGACCTCAAAAGATTAGGGTTTCGTCGGACTAAAGCCACAAAATAGTGTGTATAGTGCGATATGTCCAGGAAAGGTTTTGATACTTGGTAGAAAATTTTTCCCTTGTAAAAGTGGTATTGAGTAATCTTACATCAATCAATCTGTCAATCCATGTTTCCATTCTAACCGAAAGCAGCTGAATATCAGTATTTTACACAGAGCGACTGCCTACCTAACCTCCACAACCCAGTAACTGGGTAATACGATACCCCTTGGTAAGACTGGCTGTCAGACTTACGGGCTCCTTACGACCCGTAATGACTCCCAAAGATCAACAAATGACAGCCGGGACCAACGGCTTAACGTGCTTTCCAATGCATGGAGGACTCATCGGTGTGGCAAGATGGTCACCCATCAAAGGACCAACCCCGGCAAGCGTAACTTAACCTGACAGATCGAACCATGTGGCTGATATTACTTAGCCACGAGCACCTCTTAAGTAACATTTTTTAGTGTGTAATAAGCCTAAATAAGCCTGTCTATTTAAAACGTGTTTGATTTCAATGTAACATTACACAAAAATATAATGTAAGCCCAATCGATATTCACCGTGGCGCAAATTAGGATTATGTACATACAAATCAGTTTTCGTAACGTATCAAGCCGCTTACATCCGCCGTCTAGCACCGTGGTGCATTAAACAGTGCGCGTGGGCAGATCCGTCCACATTTCTATGATGAATCGGTCTCCGGCGCCGCCATGTTACGAAAATTCGCCACAATTTGCATATAGATACGATCCTACGACGACGCTTGAACCTCCAATACTTCATAGCATTGTTACAAGCATTATTTATCTAACGACCACCACTGGTCCAATGGCTCCACAATAAACATGGCAATTGACGCCTACTTATCGACGCCAGCGAATTACTACAATGTTGTAAACGTAATTTACAATGCAAATATTATTAAAAATATGTGTGCTTACTGCATATTTGCTCAAACACTAAATAAGTTAAGACATCGTCAACATTTCAATGCAAATTTTATACATGGTTCTTTACTCAATGTTTGTCTACAAATGCGGGCACCGAAGACTTTTAGGAATTTAAGGAACTCGTCCGATTTGTATAAGCCTACTTGCATTTGCTATGATAATATTATACCGCTCGTTGGCATGTGCGAAACTTCACATAACGGACCATATAAAGACAACTTATTACTTCCATACATATTAAATATCATTTAGTCTCTGGACTTTTCTCGAATTCGTAAATAAATTTACATTCCGCATTCTTTGATCACACTCACTTTTCTAAAGGATCTTTCTCAAGAAATATTATAATATTTGTTTCCACATTAAATCTTCAATAAAAACTATCGGAAAAGTCTTGATTTTTCTCTTATTTTCTTGTTGTTGGTGTTTTTGTTTTAACCTCAAAACAATAGTTAAAAAACTACCGTTAAACCTAATGACCTCAAGTTAAAACAAAGACTAACCCAACAATGGCCCGGTCAGCTGTTTGCGAAACATTCGGCATTAGAACGTCACATAACCAATGCGCGCGCGCATGATTGATGGCCGACACGTGGGCGGGGGACACACGCTGAAAATGCGCGCCAAATTACACGCTATAGATTAGGGCTGTGCTTTAGTGGTGTTGATTTATCGATGAGTTTTGTCGGTGAGATCAGAGATGGGTAATTTAGAATGGGGAATTTTGTGTTTTTGGCTTATTTATTGACATGCTTTAATAGAGTTGTTTGTTATGAATAGGTATTCATTTTAGTATTTTTTACTTAGTGGTCATTAGCGTTAGGTACTGCTGAGCTGGTCCTGAGTTCGATTTCTGGGTCGGGTTTTTCTGTTGGGTGAGTCTGGATGCTATAGGCTAATGACTATAGGCTCGCCCTTTATTACGTAAGACTAGGACATAACAATCAAAATGCCGTCGGGAACTACAGGCGTGATTTGTTATGTTACGTTATATTTGCTTGAAGCAACTACTGACATAATTTTTGTAGTAATTTTATTATTTTGAGAGCTGCAGCCAACCCTAAACAACAATAAGCATTATTTCAAATCTGATGATGGATATGGACACAACAGTCCGTAGTGTTTATTAAGCTATCATTACTTCAATGCTATTAAATCTAATCAACTTTTCTCGTTCGAAAATCATCATTTAAACTGTTATTTTATTTCGTCACTTCATATAAATAAAACAGCTTTGAAAACTGTATTCTATTACCAGCTATTTAATCTAAACAGTCCAAACGAAAAGGACATTCAAGACTTAACAAGTACATAAAGTAGGTGAGTAATGATAACTGTTAATTAATAGAAAGGAAGATTGAAACAAAATTCTTAGTTTAGTGTACACTAAGCTGAACGTGACTGTATCTGATCGAATATTAAACAGTAAACGTATTTACGTGTAATGTATACTGCTTCAAATTTAATAGCGCATCGCACGCGTTGCGCACGCGCCGCTAATGATCCGCGCGATTCTGCTACCACCATCTATTTTACTACTATTCTAATAATTACAAAATCAATTCAAGATATTTTGAACTCTATTTTATAGGAAGTAGAGTTGAGAAATCAAAAGTTTCAATGAATAATTATTGGAATTGGCGCTGCGAGTGAAGTTCTGATTGGATGTATTAAAATTAATTTAATAAATGCAATAATTTTGTGCGAGCTATCTTAAGTTTGGACATGTTTCTAGACTTAAATTAAAGTGAAGTATTTAATGTTTCAATAAGATTATTACATGTTTTTCTCAACTAGGTTACCTTCAATATAGCAACCTTTTAAGTCGAGAAAAATCTTTTACACAAATGAAAAAAAAACGAAATAATGCCAAAAAAAACGTTTTCGTTACTAAAAGTATTAGTGCAATGTTAATGTTACCTATCAAATCGTAGGATAAAAGTATAACCTAAACACATTGTTACTAAAGATTGCAGAATCGCCCGTCTCCTCTCTAATGACGTTCGGTACGATCCATCTTCAATTCATTTTTATTCAAACCTTATTCATTCCATTCAGTTTAGACATTTCGTGCGTAAACGATGCAACCGACGAGTATTCAATGCGATTGATTTAAGGTCGATTTTGATACATTAAACGGATATTTATATACAATACGTGTCTAACGAATTGCGTATAAATCGCTTAATAATATTAATCAGCATGTCATTTGATTTGTTAAGATTTATTGCCTCAGTTTCTGCTTTAAGTTTTGTTTGATTTACAAGTGTCATGGTTGCATAATATTGTGTGTGTAGAATTAGGTATCTATTTAAAAATTATGTTCACTTCGTTAAGTTTTAAAACAAATGTGAAATATTTAATGAGCCGATGATATATGATGTGCGACTTAAAGCTAGCAGAATATGACCTAACCTCAGAATTTCAAATAGATTATGACCGTAGAATAATCATTATTTCAATGGAGACCGCTTTAAAAATCTAGACAGCTATTAATGCACACAGACGCAAAACAATAGTTATCTAAATAGCTTCCCGACACCGTTACAATAATGAAAAATATAAAATAAATAATAACAACATAAATAACATTCGTGTTGTAATCCGCAGCCCGAGGCGAAGTTCTCAATTATCCGGCTTCTTCAGTTATGTGCATTAGTGGAACATATTTATGTTGAACATTTGTTGGGTCGTCTGTCCGGGGCTTAATAGCACGTAGGCTTAATAAGAGCAATTGAATATCATTTATATTTGTTTTGTTTCTCGTAATTATAAAGAAGACATAAAGTATTTATTTTGATTGAGATATTATGGGAGAAATTATAACAATAGATCGTAAGGTAAAAACAATACACGATAACATTACTTGTTAATCGTTTTTTATTTGGAATTTATGGAACTTCCAGTCAACAAAGCTATGTTCAAGCAAACAGCACCAGGAGGCAGGAAAATACTTCTTTTCCCTGTCAAGCTTACGAGGGGAAATAAATAAATAATTATCAACTCATAAGCGAGCGTCATAAGCGGAGAACAGCCGCACGGGTCGATCCATTAGGTTAAACGTAAATGGCTAGGTTGGTCCGTGAATGAGAGAGACCATGTTTACATAAAGAGTTGCCACCGTGCCTCAAAAACCACGTTAGGCCGTTGGTACTGGCGGTAGTTCGTGGCTCTTTGACATTCGTTACGGCTCGTCAGGCGCCCGAAAGGCTGAAAACCAGTCTTACGTAGGGTTACCGTATTACCCGATTACTAGGTTGTGGAAGTCAGATAGGCAGTCGCTTTATGTAAAATGCTGGTAATTAGCTGCATCGGGTTCGTCTGCAAGCCGACCCCAACATAATTAGGAAAAGGCTAAGCTGATTGATATATCAACTCGTCATGACAAGGATAAAATCCAAGTGCAGTTTACGTAACTATGGCATCAGTGTATTGAACCCAGGTTTTTTTCTGTTATTAAGAGATGCGGACTTTACAAGACGCATTTTCTTGTATGTATGGCATTAATGTATGAAAAATTCACTTACACATTAAGGCAGAAATATATAACAATAAGCATTTCTGTAATGAATCTATGTAATCATTACAAGAAAATAACACTACAATAATACAAACACCAGAGATTTAAATAAAGTAATTAGTTACCAGATTTATATCAACGCCAGTTGAATTTCTAAGTCGATTCTAATTAGAAACCATTCAATTATAATCGTTAAATGCATCGATTCGTGCATCGATATCATTTAATTCAACATCGGTAAAGCCGTAACGTATATTACTTTACGAGGTAAGTTAGATCTCGTAGATCCTCATTCTTGGTTCATAAAGTGTCATTGGCACCGGTTTGCGTCTGCACATTGTAACTTGACACTTATTGAAATCACTGGACGCATCGGTATCGATTTGAAATAGATTCGCTATGTCGATTTGATTGTCTTTGGATATCGATTCTCGGATGAGCAATATTTTTCGCATCAAATATTTCAGTAAGACGAAAAAATATGTTGGTTGTTTGCCGTTCAATTTTAATTTTCAATTTCACTACAATCGGTCTTTATATTTTAAAATAAGATTAATATCATCATCATTACAACCTTCAGAGTTCACACCCAATGGAATGACTGTTTCATCATGACATTTGAGGTTGTGTTGATGATTATAATCCTGTAAATACAACCTGAAACTAACCTTTTTTTTTGAGGGTGGGCTATCATCAAATGACTCTTCCCGCTCTGGGTGGACCGGAAGGGAGTGTCAGACTCTTACTGACCCTGCCGGGTAAGCGGGATTGTCCGAAAGGGTTACCGCTACCCCGGAACATAAAGGGCTACCGAAGGAACATGGATGGGTTTTAGTCAGTAAGAGTCTGACACTCCCTTCCTCTCCACCGCGGGAGCGGGAGCAGTCATTGGATGACTTCACAGCCTTAAAAAAAAAAGACTCTTACTGACTAAAACCCATCCATGATCCTTCCTTATCCCTTTATGTTCCGGGGTAGCGGTAACCCTTTCGGATAATCCCGCTTACCTGAAACTAACCTGCAAATGGCAAAAAAGGTAAGAGAATATGCTACTAAAGATTTTCCGCAACGCGCATTATTAAAAGACTAGGCCCAATAGCACTATTGAAAGTCCAGTGTAACGTAAAATTTTCCTTACACCCTAGCAGCGCAAAAATCCCCGCTGATAACTTAAAGAAGTCCTAATTACAAAAATAAAAAATCATTCAAGAAACTGAGTGCAAAGTGTTTTCTAGAATTACCTACGGTGACTCAGATCTGACTCACTTCCTTGCATATCCCTATCCTTGACATTTCAAAAGCATCATTTTAGGGCAGCCATCGTAATGTCCACTTAACTCCCACAAAGCGATGGTAAAAACTGTAATGATCGAAGCAAAACAGATATAATAATATTCTCTGAATGAAATGAGTGCATAAAAAACGAAATCATTAAGCAGATGGTTTTGCGCATGGGTGTAAGCAGAGGATTCGATTGTAAAGAAGTCGAATAATGTTCTTCTCGCCGACATTTCCGCATTGCTGAGGATAATTAATTATTTTCTCTTTAATCATTGATCTTTGCATGGGATGTACTAACCAGTGAGAATTAACAATAATAATATACATACAAATAATATACATTTTGTCTATAGTCACACCCAGTATTAACACTTGTTTTTATTTCGCGTGTCTCTTTGTGGATCACCTCAGGCTCAAATAGGTTTCTGTCTATCTTACATCGGGGCTATTGGTCTTTGACCCGTTTTGGAAGAAGCAAAACATATTTCAGAAGGTGTCCTCCCTAAACCACCCTAAACCTTGCACTCCCGCCACCTTGCTCTATCTATTGACAGAATATAGGAAGAACCCTTCCAGTGTTCCATAACGAGAGGACGCCTCAAGCATTTAGTGTTAATATGCTGCCATTAACAAAGAATCCTTAATACTCCCATAATAATATACACCTCAATATTTTATTTCACATTCTTAATTTCGACCCAAAATGTGCATAAGTAATCGTGGTAGCGACAGCATTATGGCTGATATTCGTCGGCGTTGGACATGCGTAGGCGCCGATACGGTGCGTCGATGATGAACAACAGCTCGATTTGTTTCGTTAACACACAGGGCTGCCACGTCATGAAAAGTTGCCCAAGTTTATCCGTTGATGTAAATATTATATCAAAAATGTTAGGAAACTTGAATATTAGTGGGGAGAAAATTAATTTTTTCGTTATCAAACGCAGTAAGGGTGATAAAATTAGCAATGAAAACAGATGTGTTCATTGCTAATTTTATCTAGCAATGAAAACATTGTACAATAGGTACAAGTAAAATAAACTGCTCAGGTTAGATAACCTGAGCAGTTTATTTTACTTTTAACGACCTTACAACTTACATGAATAATTTTAACAGTCTATGAACAAGTGATTGTACGTGTTTACAAATTTTTAAAGTATGTAGTCTGAAATAAAAAATACATTATTTTATATTGTGTAGACCTTACAGTTTTCTTACTGATCTAAGTAGCAGTACCCACTTACATTAGGTAGGTACTTAAACTAAAAATTCGAAGAAAAAAAGATATCTGAAAATTCGATATCCCATAGTATTTAATGACAGTTGACAGGAGTAAACTAAATAAAGTCATGTACTAATTAATGACTGAAAAATAACTTCATATTTATATCTATACCATCTCCGAGTCAGCCCTGCGCAAGCGCATCAGTATTCTAAAGACGAGTCGAATTTCTCCGAAGCTTTTTACGAACGTCGATATTTCAACTAGACAGAATTTTTCTTCCCCAATCGTTGATTTATGGAGGCATTCAATGCGATGTCTTCATTGAGTAGCTTCAGGCAGGTCGTGAGTGGGAGTATCTCTGATGACCCGAAAATACATTCAGGGTTGGCGATGAAGAAATAAATCAAATTTATTGTGCGTTGTCCGTAATACGGTCCTTTGTGCGATCTTCATACGTGAATCATGACGATCAACATACCTTGCGGATAATGGGACAGGAGTTTTTTTTTATGAAAAGGTTCCTGCATGTAGAATAATATTTATTGTTTATATTTGGTTTAAGACTGACACGTTTCCTGTATTGACGTATAATTTCAAGTGAAGCCTCAGAAGATTTAAAAAAATCCATTGACGCAAATTTATAATAAGCTGAAGACAAATCCCGTAATTCAAAACGTTGAAAATCTTGGTACAATCTCATATCAGCGACAATCAATGTCAAAATCTTGTCAAAATATATGTAAACTATCTTCTTCCAGCGGCTGCGCCTGCGTTGATTTCGGAAATTATTCCGAGGGAACGTACTACCGGTATGAAAAGTATGTGTTGATCCAGGTCATAAACTATCTCTCTGCCAAATTTCATTCAGATCTGTTTAGCCATTTGAGTGTGAACAAGTAACGAACTTACGAACACACACACACACACTTAAAATATGTGTGATTAGAATTATTTTTGAAAGATTTTGAATAAGGTAATTCCCTCTCTGAAATTGATAAAAAAAGAAATATTGTTTTTGGCATAATGCAGCGGCCATTTGCGTAAAGTAAGCAGCTAGATACCGTTGTTTGCTAACTAATACTCGTCACCAAACAAACACAAAATCATTTACCCATTCAACTTAGACCGCTGCCAATTAATTATAAATACCCGCATAAATAAATTTAGTGCACCTACATTGAAGCTTAAGCCCACTTTATGGCATCATAGAAAGACTAAGTAGAATTCGCTTCATTAGCACGCAAGATCGTTTATTTAGCCACACTTGCTTGTAAACACTGAACGGACGGAGTCAAAGACTATCGAATTTCAACTAATGCAACTTGGAAAGAGAAATGTTAACTTGGATTATATTTATTGCATATTGACTGTGTGGTGTGTGTGTAAATTAGGTTGCAATGTTGGTAGCACTGTTGGCTGTTGGTGAACCAGAACCTCTTCATGTTCATTCGATATTGCAAAAACAAAACAAAGGAAAAACAAAAGAAAGAAGTTGTTTTGTTTTTCTTTGCATCTTTTACATTTCTATGACAGGGCTTTATCGGTCGCTATAAAATTAAAACTGTCGGTGATTGTTTGGTCTTTTAAGCAGTTGTTTTTCCTAAAATATTGCCAGACTTAAAAATAATGGCAATTGTCTATTTTATCGAGTCTTTAAAAGATTCGTTCACTACGTCTTAACATAAAACTATGTGAATTTTATTTTAATTCTTGTAAGCGTTAATAATATAAAAGCTTAAGTAGACAGTATTTGCAACTGTCTACTTAGGCCTTTATTTCCGTTTTCTTAACAGACAATGTCCCCAAACATTACCATACCGACTCCACAGGCACTAACCCACAACGTAATCATTTCGAACAATAGTTTGTAACAAGGAAGTATTCTCGAAGCACCAAGTTATCGATAGTACCTAAGTGCAGTGGACAGAGGGCAGTGTCGCATGCACCGTTGTATGCCCAGTGCCCCCCTTGCATACTTTCACCACTCGCTTCCCGATACATCGATAACAAGCGTTTGGACTGCACTAGTGCACGAGTTACTGGCGAAGAGCTTTCGTTTCCGATGATAATGGACTGGATTAGGAAGTGTATCTGTTACGTAATGATAGTATTAAATCTTAGATGTGATTGAGTTTTCTTCGATATCTTAATTGGATTGGTAGTACACATTTCCTCTAGTTATATTGCTGAAATAAAGCTCCAATCTATGAAAAATTAACGTGTTTCCCATTTCCAAAAGGAATTAATTAATGACGTTATTTAAAAAAAAAATGGAATTTATCTTCAGTTACTTTCAGTTCCATTTGAAATTAAACGTAAGTAGACTAATTTCAAGCACGCAATTCCATCTACTCGTACAACTAACTAGCTCGTTGTAAACGGATCATCAAAGCATTTTCCGTCGGCGCAAGCGCTTGTTTCACATTACTTATACAGAGCGGCACTCGTAGGAAGCAACACAACAAATGCCTACAGGCTGTCTTTATTTTACCTGTTTTATTGTAGGTACATAGTGTACCAAGTTGTGAGCTAGTTACCCCAACATACTGGACGTTAACGATGGTTATTAGAGCAGTGTTTTGTTTTGACCCTCGTTTATCTGTGTTGGAAACTGCTAGTCTACTTCCCGTAGTGTTACTGTAATATATTGACTCGCAGTCTGCCTCGTCGGTCTAGTCCTTGCTAGCGCTACTATTGAGGTTTTCGGTGAAATTCCCAGATCGGACAAAACTTAATCCACACCTTAATCCACACGAAGAACAGTGATAAACCTAATAAAGTATTTTTTTCAACAAGTGAATGTTTAAAAGCGTTGAGATGTAATCTGTCACAGCAGCCTCATCTTACGCAAGATGGCTGCCGTTTCAACATATCACTTAAGTACCAAAATAATTCGTGCGTTGGTGTGTAAACAGTCCAATTTACGCGTATGCGGCGTTTTTTTTTATAAATATTTTAATCTCACTTTCCTTCGAACGGGCGGCTGTTTGAAAGTTTACGATGTGATTAAAATATCGTCGGCTTCTGCGGTGAGACGGTGATGTGGCAGTCGCACGATGATTTCGTTACAAATCGTAGATGATACAGCATGCATTCATCAATCCAGTTTTTTTTTAACGTTTCCAATGAGACTTGTCCAGGACTGAACTCTGACTTTCTGTGAGTTCAGTTCAGTTTACTGTTAAAGGATAATGCCTACTTGCCTAGCCTTTTCCCAACCATGTTGGGATCAGCTTCCAGTCTAACTGGATGCAGATGAATACCAGTATTTTGCATGGCGCGACTGCCTATGCCTCCACAACCCAGTAACTGAGTAATACGATACCTCTTGGTAAGACTGGCTGTCAAATTTTCGGGCTTCTGACGACCCATAACGACTGTCAAAGATGCACAAATGTTAGCCGAGACCAACGGCTTAACGTGCTTTCTGAGACACGGAGGAGTCTCGGTGTGTAAAGATGGTCACCCATCCACGGCCAACCCCGGCAAGTGTAGCTTAACCTGATAGATCGACCTGTGCGGCTGTTATTACTGAGCCACGAGCTAATAATAATGATGACCTGTAAAATGAAAAGCCCATAATATTCTCGTGTTTAAACAACGTGAAACCAAGATGTGTTAAAGATTCACAAAAATGTTAGAGGTATAGAGCTATAGCTTACTTAGTTGTATTATTTTAAACTGCGAATTAAATGGTGGCATTTAACCAAAAGGCTGGTCAGAGGTGCAGCGTGAAAAGTTCAAGTCGCCCTTATTATTGAAGGCCTTCATTAAAATATGGCATTTTAACTATACCTCTAAGGTAACGCTTTTAGAATAGTATATGTTAAAATACGTAAAATAATATCGATAGGCTTTCAATAGCACGGTTGTGATACTGAATTTCTTTTTTTGTATATAATTTGATGTACAGAGGCCAGCACATCAAGTTACCACAATCTGTCAAATTTCTTTGATAGTATTTCAACTTTATTGCATTGCATTTTAGTTGAGAAAATTTGACAGTTAGGGATAGCTTGATGTGCTGGCGTCTGTACTTAAATGCTTGGTTATACAGAGTGAAATAGAATTCATGGCCAATATTAAAAGGCATCATTATACTCATCATTATGAACAACTTTTACTAAGGAAGCAAATCTGAAATCGCGAAAAAAATCTGCTGTTTCATACATTATGCTCGCATTACTCGTCAAAATACAGAGGGAACAACTGATTTTTTTTCGCGATTTCTGATGTGTTCCCTTGGTAAAAGTTGTCCATAATGATGAGTATGATCCCTTAAAATATTGCATGAATTCAATTCCACCCTGTATAAGGAATAAAATATGGGGCGCACTTTGTGAGGCGAAGGTGGAACAAATACACTAGTCACTAAAACCCAAAAAACTGCCGATAGCCTGTCAAATGTCATCATTACGCATCTAAAAATGGGGGATACCCAAATTAATCAGAAAAAACAAACGAATCAATAACTAAACTCCACACCTTTTTAAACGATTTTCCTTAAACAAACAGATTTATTTAATTACAAGTTGCTTTCTTATCTCACAATAACCTTTCCAGTGACACGCATTAACATTTTACTTTCTTTATTACCTTTTGATGTGCAACAAATGTATTAACTTTTGTGCGAAAGATAAAACAAACTGTTGCGGCATGGATTTTTTTCCACTTCTCGTAAAGGGATGACTAAGTGTCGAAAGGATGGACAGTATCCATCTGTGGATGGTGACGTCATATCAATTAGCATGCGAAGCCGATCCGTCGTAATCTGGCTAATTAACGACAGACTTGTGTGACTAAATTGGTCCTGGTAGATATAGTTAGTCATGTAGTCCCTTACGTAGGTACTACAGCACATCAACTTACCACAAACTGTCAAATTTTCTCAATCGATTTTGAACTTAACAATCAACGTTTTAGGTTAGTTTTAAAATCATTTGAAGAAATTTAACAGTCTGGTATAGCTTGAGTTGCTGGCGATCGTACCTTAATTTGGTATGTTTTTAGAGAGCATTAAATATGAATTAATTCATTCTATCATACATTGCTTAAAACATCACATGAGCTAATGGTCAAACGCTAACCTGTCCAATGTAAAGCACCGTAGCGTTGTCTTAAATAATATAAACCCCATAATTCGGGTAATCCCCAAAAAGAACGTTATTTAATCAAACTGGGCTGAGAATCAGAACTTTTTAAACATCTAAGTCCCGCAAAACATCCGCCCTTCATCACTTCGCTGGTAAGAAGACGAGGCGCAACAAACTCCCCAGCACAGCTTTCTGTCAAGTTCCACTAATCCTCATAAACTGGATCTGGCAATAAAAAATCTTGACATAATAATTATGAGACATAACGTGAACAAAGCCCCCGCCTTGCCCCACATCGCAAGCGGGTTAATGACGCCGATCACTCAATGTTGAGATCTTCATACGATACACTGACTTTATGTGAATAACTCATCTGCAGTGAATTAAGTGAATAAGTAATTAAGGTGCAGTAACGTGTTACTTTATTTGGGTAATTTAGGGAATATACTGTTAAGGGACAGCTGAATTTGAGCCTCGAAAAATATCATGTCGTTAAAAAAAATATTAAATTATTTTATCTGATTCAACTTTATTGTAAGCTGATAATTATTATCAAAACCGGAGCAACTTATTATACTTACAACTTCCTCATTAAGCTCTCATTTAGTTTTAAAGGTAACGCAACAAAAAACATATCTAATTATACCATCGGTCCAGGAATCATTTGTCTCATCATAACCACTAACGAGCATCTCTTCAAGCCATTCGTTGATGTCTAAACTATGAATGACCTCATACTAAACATTCCTTAGCAGCCAATCAGTAGTAAAATAACTCCAACCAACAGGATTGATGGCCACAAAAACGTCGTTCCACTAAGAAATAAATATTAATTAAAAACTGAACTATATTTTTATAGAGAACATCTACTTATAACTTATTGCCAATTTATTTAACAACTTCAAATAGATTCACAAAATCGTAAATTACCAAATCGAGCTCTAAAACTGGAGCACTTTTATCAAATATTTATAATATGCCAATCATACGCATTTACGACTTTATTCATTGATTTATTTTTATTTATTGGTTTGGGTTTAGAAACTAGACACTGTATCCGGTGCTAGCCTTCAAACACACTACTGCGGGTTCTCATTTTTTTGTCGCTTTCAAAGGTGAGTCCTCTATGGTCTACGTTTAGATTAACACTGTTGAACTTCAATTTGTAAATGGCTGCTTCTATTCTGTGTTTTTATCAAGACCATTGTTATTTATGAAATCATTTCATTGTTCTGTTTTTAAAGCTCCTCATGGCGTGTGCGTATTAAATGATTTTGATAGAACAATTGAACTCACTTCGTCTTCTCACCTCGACTCATCTCGTCTACAAATCCGTAGTAGGACCACCTACCCATAAAACCATACTTTTGTGTTTTATGACTATTGACTATTAACAAGTGTCGTCAAGTTCTAAGCAGCCGCCATCATAGACGTACTCAATCAAAGCACGGAAGGGCAATAAAATTACAAATACTTGAATACGTTATTTAAACGACATAAAAAATCCTAATACATCAATTAAATTTCGTCTTTAATAGCTTTAACTATGTCCTTAGATTAATAGCTTAACTTCTGATCGTTTTCATACGTAATTAATTTAGATTAGGGTGTACAGTTGTTAAATTGATTTCAATAAGGTCAGAACATAAAAAGTTTAAAAGTGTTAAGCTTTTATTTTTTAGGTTTCGACTTCTGCACATTTGGTTTAGATACAATTGATATTATCTATACAGTTAGTTTCACTAAAGTAGGTTCGATAAAATCGTAGTGAAGTCAAAACTGCACTGTCGCCAGCACATCAAATTATACCAAACTGCCAAATTTCTCCAAATCAGTCAGTGTATCAGTAGTGTGCCATTAGGGAGGACATGCAGGAATAAAGGTGTTATCGTTTCACGAAATATTAAAAACCTTCGAGCAATGGGAAATTGCTACTGCAGGGCGCGGGTGTGTCACGGTGCAAATCTACCCCGCTTGGGCGGAGCACCGCCGTGTCCTCGTAGAGGCGATCGGCGGCGGCGACCTCTCGCGCCCGGCACTGGTGCAAGCCATGGTCCGGGGCGAGAGGGAGTGGGAGGCAGTCACCTCCTTCTGCGAAAAAGTCATGCTCGCGAAGGAGGTGGCGGGATGGGAGAGAGAAAGGTCCTCCCGTCCCAGCCGCCGCAGGAGACGCCCCGGGCGTCGGGAGCCACGTGACGACTCCCGGCCACCGTAGGCGCGGGCCTGCGGACGGTGAGTAATGGGTGACTCACCGTCCGATCAGCACCAGGCCCGTGCCGGACGGCGCGTATATGTTCCACGCGCACCTCAAAGAGATGCCAGCATATGAAGGGGCCCCTCAGGGCCAAGCCTGCCGGGTAAGCGGGATTGTCCGAAAGGGTTACCGCTACCCCGGAACATAAAGGGCTACGGAAGGAACATGGATGGGTTTTAGTCAGTAAGAGTCTGACACTCCCTTCCGCTCCACCCAGAGCGGGAGCAGTCATTGGATGATTTCCCAGCCTTAAAAAAAAGGGCGCGGGTGTGTGTCGACCTCAGGAAAAGCTGCTATTCAAATCTATTTTACGTCACTTACTACCGCGCCATCAGGCCTGACTATCTACAGGTGAACTTTTTTTTTCATTCATTCATTCTCTCGTCAAAATGTAGGGAACAGCTGATTTTTTTTCGCGATTTCAGGTGTTTTCCCACAGTAAAAGTTATTCATAATGATGGGTACAGTGACCCCTTAAAATATTGCCCAAGAATTCAAATTCAACCTGTATATATTAACCCTGATTGTCCGAAAGGATTACCACTACCCCGGAACATAAAGGGCTAAGGAATGAACATGGATGGGTTTTAGTCTGTAAAAGTCTGACACTCCCTTCCGCCCCTCCCCTCTCAAGCGGGAGGAGTCATTCGATGATTACTCACCCTCAAAAAAAAAACCCTGTATATACTTAAGCACATTATGGCATTTTAAGACTTCCACAGAAACGAAGTTTCGGTCAGAACCTGGGGATTCATAAATGTGAAGAAATTTTAATTTCCTTTTGCATTTTAATTTTTCTTCGTCGTTTTCTTGCAGTGAGCACTGCGATATGTAATTACACAGAATCAATCAGCAATTGAATTTGTATAATTTAATATTTCACTGACACGAATTCTTAAAAGAAACAGAAATTAATCAACACTCAATTGAACATTAATTAACGAAATATTTATCTGTTATAATTTCTCTGGTAAAAACAATCACGGGCATGCAACAAGCCGCCGAAATGTCTCGGTGTTGAATTTCACAATGTTTTAATTGCCGAAAGAGATTTCGGCTTTTTATCGGGCGATGCCGACAGCCGATTGCTGCCGATTTTAAATTGAATTATGTGCCGTTACGATACGAACTCTGACAAATATTACACACGCACGCATGGTAATATTAAACGCAGGAAATTTTAATTCGATTATTTTAAATAGGTTCGACATTCGAGATATTAAGGCAACATACGTGGAACTGTATGTAATTATGAGATGGCTAAGGATGCCTGAATGTCTTCTAGAGTTGTGGCCTGAATACGCATGGCATACCTACTCGTACGAGCAAGGAAGATACTATCTGCTAAACTATCTCAATTCAGGTTGTTAGTTTTTTCGTAGTCATGCCAATATGCTTATTGAGCTTAAGTACCTAATTGAACATGTCCAAATTAATTGAAGTTTTATGATGTTCACTGGATAAGCTTTCACATCTCCAGTTTACTGCGACAGGTCTTTCCAACAAGAGACAATTTACAAAAAAACTAATTTATTCACCTACCTATCACAAAACATACCATTTAATAAAGCCAAGAATTCTAATCAAATTATTAGCATAAATAAAGAACTTAACACTTAATAGTATAGGCAGTTAATGAAGCAACGCGTAATAAACTTGGAATGTTCCAAATTAATTTTATTACAGTACACTAAAACATGATGAGCTCAAATGTATCATATTTGTGATATTTTTTTATGACGCATCAATATTTTTACAATCAAAATAACTACTTTAGTAGGTTTATGAGCACTCTAATTTGATATCATTCATCAAACTAGACCATAAAGACGAGTAGATAATTGGTAGTTATCTTATTAGTAGGAGCAGTACACACTGGAGGCGCTCAAATTGCTGGTTTATTCTATGTATCGCGGTATTTTCTATACTTCAATTTCTCATTAAACCATAGCAGCAAACATCGAGGAATGACTCAATAATTTATAGGTTGACCATAAATTATCGGTAATATGTACACTTACGTTGTCCGGTCAAATATGTGCAATGTGCATCCTGAATTGCTCACAACGGTGTTTTATGCTCCCTGCCTTAAATAGACATAGAAATCTTCATTCCTGAATACGGCGACACCAATAAAAATAATTCCCTTCGCGCAAACCATAACTCAGTAAACACATAAGCGTCAAGTGGGCACCACGTCGCATTCATTAGGCCGTCCGGGCCACTCCGGGCGTGCGCTCGGCCCGACTGCCCGGGCACTGAGCAGACGACGCTTGCGCAAATGTGTACCACGGTTTATTAGCCACATGAAATATTATTAGTTTTCAATCGCGTCCGCTTGTCCGCCTGTCCGTGCGGTTGTCGCCGGATGCGTGTCTAACTATATTGATGGGACCAGTCCGCTCGCGATTATTGCGCTATGCCAATTTCACTTCGCGTATTCAATTGCACCGAATAAATCGCACCCTGTATATCGAGAACATTCCCTCCTTCAATCAGAGACCCGCGAAAAAGAGTAAAGAAAGTGCAATAAAATTTATACACCCAATTAAATTAGAGTTAAAAGCAACTTGGATAATGAGGCAATCAATAAGGTATGGTTTACAGTGGCGTGTTCCTCTGAAGCGTTTTCGTTAACAATGATCGAATTTAGCTCAAATTAAAGTTTCGTTAAAATTCCTTAGGTACTTTGTACACTCAAGTTTGCGACACGAATTTAATTATAATAATAAATTTGACAGAAGCCTGTTTACTGTGAGCGCGTCGCCTTAACGAGACATCTGAATCAAAGACAATGGGTGGTAACTGCTGCTTAATTGATTTGTTCCAGCGCTGCTGGCCGGCCTGGCTGCGAGGTGCGCGTGCGCACGTGCTACGAAATTATTGCCGTTACGTAAACCAATAAGTATTAAAAAATAACCGGTGAATAAAATTTTATTGAGTCTGATTACTCTCGTTGTAGCCTTCAATATATTTTTTTAAATTTTATACGTGTTCTGTCATTCTTGAGCAGTTGAGGCCCGAAACGAAAGGTGTTCTTCCACAAAATGCAACTCTCGTTTTTCGCAATGCATATCAATCGGTCTAAAATGAGGCATAAACGTATATTACATATTTTATGTAACGTTATTATCTGTGGCTGATTCAATGTTTGCATAACGAGATAGGAACCGTATAATTTAGCGTAACGATCTAATATTGGGAGTTCATAAAATTTAATATAAAATCAATAACCATAAAATGGAATAATATCTAATGATGATTTAATGGTTGCCGTGGCCATCATAAACCGATATGTTAAACACGGTGATCCGCGGTGCATTAACGGGCGGTAAGTACGTGCGCCCGCGCACCGACGGCGACGCGTCAATTACGTTGTTATCTAGACTCCACGTTTTGTCATCTAGTCCGGTGTACCTACAACGTAACGATTACTTGATGATTTTCCTCATAATACACCGAGACAAATTGCGAACAGGATAATTCTAATAAAAATTATGAATTCCATTTGTAACTAAAACTAGAATAAATCGATATAGTTGCGCGCATTTTCATTTCCGTTACTATGTCAGATGTTACTAATTCACCTGGAATGGGTATGTTGATCGTAATTAACTATAAACCTATAAGCACCCATACAAAATAAGTAACCTGGATTAGATACTAAAATTAATCTGCCTAGCTTTTCCCAACTATGGTGGTATCGGCTCCCAGTTTAAGCGGATGCAGCTGAAAACCAGTATTTTACATGTAGCGACTACCTATCTGACCTGGACCCAGTTATTGGGTAACACGATACCCGTTGGCAAGATTGGTTGTCAGACTTTTGTGCTTTTGACTACGCCTACCTAATGCCTAGGACACCCAGGACCAACGTTGCAACCAACACACGTGCGCGGGCTTAGCGTGCTTTCCAAAGCACGGAGCGTTCCCGGTATGTACGCATGGTCATCTATCCACTGACCAACCGTGGCAAACGTAGCTTAACCTGCCACAAGCCCCTCAATAACTTGCATCACTATCACATGAAATTATCTACTAAGACAATTTGTAATTGACACTGCATAATTCAACATCAGGTCTAGTTTAGTGCCCGAATAAATGAAGTGTTAATATAATGCTAGTTATATAAGTGAAGTGAAAACGGCGTGCGACGCAGATGTCCCTCTAACAAGAGCGAGTGTCCGAGCGGTATCTAAATTCCGCACGACCGACGTGCGCCCGCGCACCGGTGAAATCATTACGGAGTTGCCAACTGTTTCACATTTTTGTGATTAAATTAGTACGATTAATTCAATATTATGAGAGATTTAGAGAAAATTATGTTACTTTACAAAATTTATGGCAGCTTAAATGCTACAAAAACGCATAAAGACTAAAGCTTCACAATTAGAGCTTTCGATTACCCGACAAACAAAATTGATAAAACATAATTAATCATTGCCTACTTCGTTGAGCAAATTCGAATACACGTCATTAACACATAGATAAGGTAGCTATCACACTAATTAATAATAAAACCTTTTTTGTTACAAGTAATTATCAACAAACTACAACCAGATTAACTTGAACGCAATAAATCAACGTTCAAAAGTAATGGAGAAAAACGGAATGGTAATAACTTTATAAATGCTCTCAATGGTTGTTAACCCCTGTCCAGTTTCACCACAAGAACCAGTCCACGAGTTCTTGTTGCTGATGCATCGATCCTCGGTAATAGTAATTAACGATACTACCCCGTGAAATCGAATTATGTCGACAAATCGATTCAGAATCATCGGTCAAACGTGTGCCTTGTGCCTTATTATGTACTCGGCACAATTTATCGTGTTCAGTTATCGTTTTGACAATGGAAAGTATGGGCTATTAGATATTGTATTTACTCGTTACTCTAAAAGTGGCTTCTAATAAAATGAAATCAAATAGAAAAGTTAAAAAGGCTAATCAAATCGATAAACGTTTTAAATTATCGATTGTTATCGCACAATAATCACAACGTGTTCCAATCACTTTATATAATTTCCTCTTGGGCGATGATGCAAAGTCGAAAAAAACAAAATCACGTCGCGACGTACGTGTGGTAGGTCTCGAGTCCATCATAATAAAAGAAAGGAAAGTTTCACTCTTTTTATTCAGAGTACACAGTTTTTTGCACAAATTGGAGTACTGCGCCCACCCTCTGAAACACGATCGCGACCAGTTTAACTTGATCTGCCACGCCTTCTTTCGAGTTATTACTGAAAATGCACAAAGATGATATACCGCTACAGCTCTTCATAACCTGGCCGCCGAGTAATGATCTTCCCGCGTGTGGTCTTCCGCGTAAGAATTTCAAATTCGATTTTACGAACACAATAACAGTACGGTCAATAACAGCAAATTTACATACTAATGATCTAATTTCAATCAGCAATCTCAATTAACTAAGCAAAAAATACGGCAAATGATGTGCCAATTAAAGCGGAATTCAAATTAGGTATGTTGATTATATAATCAAGTCAAGATATCGATGTCGATGAAATGGTTGTTATTTTCTACAAAAAACCTCAGAGTGCAGTACGACAGAATGCGCGTCTACATGTTTATCAGAGTCGTCTAGGTCTATCGTAAAATACTGCAAGTGTACGAGATTGTAACTAAATAAAGAGCGGTTTCACCGTTAATAGCTACTGACATCTTCGGAACATCGGCTATAACTAATGACAATACCAGTTTTATGACGGAGACACGATTTATCGATAGTCGATAAGATCAATTCTAACATTAATTTAACTTAATATATTCTGAAACTGTTGATTTCACTTATGTCTGCAAGTTTCTAGTTAGAATTAACATGAAACATATAAAGTACGAATTCAAGAGCACAGCAAAACTAACATAAGAAACTGGCACTATAACAGAAGCTGGCTGACGAAAAATAGACTTATAAAACTGTGTTAAATCAACATCAAATTAACGCTAACGAAGCATTTCTAAACGTTCGAGTGTAATATCGATAGTTTATCGGTGCTAGTGGTGTCACATCACTCGGAATTAGTGCACGCTCGCCGGACGGACAAGATCAGTATGTAAAGCAGGTGCGAGGTTGTGCCGTGTAAGGCGTAATGGTTCGAAGGCTTTCCAGGAGACTTCCTCTGCTTAAGAGAAAGTCTTTCGACGCCTCTGTTCGTTGGTGATTTAATTCAACAGTTCTGTGGTGCTAGTGATGTAATTGTTTTTTTTTTAATAATGTGATTACGCAAGTCGAGCTTGATTTTGTACTTATGTGTTTCATGTTATTCATGATTCATTTCATTGATTGTAAAAGTTTCTTTTTAATTACGTTGACATCAGTCGGCGATATTGTGAATTATTGAAGTCGAAATATGGAAATAAAATTTCAAAATACTTAAATTCGACGACGCTCGGATTTAAGAGGAATATGTAGAACTTCATAACCGACATCATCTTGAAGGGCTCGTGGTTAAATAACAACAGCTGCACGGGCCGATCGAAAGTTAAGCTACACTAGACCCGGTCAGTCCGTGGATGGGTGAACATCCATCAAATATCGAGACCTCGGAACGAAGGTTAAGCTTTTGGTTCCGACTGGCATTCGTGGATCTATGTCAGTTAACGGGTACTCAGAAGTTCAAAATATGGCAACCAGTTTTAGTTCTTACCAAGGGGTATCGCCTTAACCAATAAATGGGTTGTGGAGGTCAGATAGGCAGTCACTCCGTATAGATACTAGTATTTTGCTACATCCGGTTAGACTGGAAGCCAAATCCACCACAGTTGGGAAAATGCATTCATATGATGAAGTACCTACAAAATCTTAATGATTCTTCATCTACGATAATTTAACTTATAACTTCCATCCACATGACCTACAATTAACTCCAAAAGCTACCACATTAAATAATGTGTTACAATAAATTGAATCGCCTACCGATGCCACTTTGTTTCCGTTACGCATGACGCGTTGAACATTAAACACAGATAATTATTTCGTAACACATCTTATTGCTACTAGTTCTTTCTCAGTAGAACAGGAAGGCAGCCGGTTCTCTCTTCGTTATTAATTAAATACATTATCGAAATCGGAGCTCATTGCGGTTACTTTGATACTTGACTTTTGATACCCGTCGTAAGTATTAAGTACTCTTTAGAAATTAAAGTTGAAATTAAAGGAAATGGATGTTGGATTGATACTGAGGCTACATGGGGTTTTGTCAATTAGTGTATCGAATGATGGACGGCTTCCTTAAACATTATTATCTATCTTATTAATTGAATTAGTTAACTACGGTTTCACAGAGTCACTCTCAAATTATCTAATTGCTGTCGTTCAATTATTACAATTATTTGTGTAATCGAATAACTGCCGCTCAATAAATTGAAGCGTCCAATAGCAAATAAATTATGAGGAAGCGATAAACCGAATTCCATTAAATATATTTTAATATTATCATCAAATATCGAGTGACGCAATAAAGAACCTAAACGCGGTAGTACATCGTAAACCTGAAAATCTAAAATCTATAAACACAAAATGTGAATAAGAAGCTGGTACTTGATAGGTTGTAGATAAAGTACCTACATGACGTCTACCGTCTTACGAACATGAATTTATTTGAGCTTCTACAGTTAGCAGCAAATCAATAGCGCTTGCGCATCGGAAGCGGCGAAATCCGCCCCCGCGCCATTGTGCGCGCCTACCGCCATCTATCGGCCTCGCGAGGTACTTTACGACCGTCCGCCGCGTAATGTTCAATTGGGACCCTTTATTACCGCTCTGATGATTTCTAATAGATACCAATTCAGTAAGAATACCAATATTGAATTTCTCGCTGTCGTTAGTAAAAGTTGTTCTTCGCTTATTTGAACTGTTGGTTCTGTGCACTGAAACGTTAAAAGCCAATTGCACTGATTTAATGAAATAAAAACAACAAAAGCATTTACAAAGTGTGTAGGAAAATACAAAAAAAACACAAAACACTCATTAAAAGAACTAAAGCGCTGTTACTTTACCCAATTTGAGGCACATAAAATTTCCGAAAAATTAAGCAATGCTCATATTGCTCTTTCAATTAAGTCTCAGTTGCTCGTTGCACAATAAATCGAAGGCAATCTTAACAGGATTACAGAGAATTTCGAAAGCATCCGTCACAGACCCGAGCAAAGAGGCCGGTAACAAAAGTCTTCAAGTTTATTAATTAAACACATTGCTATTTAAACGCCAAGGCAAACTCAGTACTGTTTTTTATGTTCCCTTAATGAAGCCCATAAACGGATCTGTCGTACGCTCCAGAATTTGCATTGATCTTAATGTAATTGCATATAGGAAATTTCTTCGTCAGTGCACCAATTTGGATCCAACTTGTCCACTTGATTAGTTGATGGTCCATTCAGTGTTTGATTGCATCCATGTAACACGTCACTTTTGTTTAGACTTTATTTATCGGAACTTTCTTTAAGTAATTGCTTACGAGGGCTAGGCTAATTTTAGCAAAGCTACTGTAAAACCATAATCAATGCTTGAGCTCTTTCTAATAAACTGTTCGCTCAATGAGATATAACTCTCTCCGAATGAGTTCATTGAATTGAAATCGATATCAATATTTCACAATTATTGTTGCAAAATCCAGTAGGATTGAACCGAATTAATTTCCAATATTCTAAGCCGCGTAATTCTCTTCGGCACTGGATTATAATGGGCAATGAAATAAATCGTCACGTCAGCTTCAATAACTCGATACACATGTGGGTAGGATCCTGAGACCGTAGTTAATAACAAATGTTCTTGATCAATACAATGCATATATAAATTAAAAATGTGAAACTGTCAATTTGAGAAATCAAATATAAGATATCATTAATTATTCAGACATCTATACATATAATAAAACAGTAAAAAAACTGTGTCTGTACATTGAATATATTAAAAAAAAAATAATTGAGGGGGGTTTAGAAACAGTAATAGAGCATGAATCCAAAAAAAAAAATTTGTCTGTTTGTCTGTTTGTCTGTTTGTCTGTTTGTCTGTTTGTCTGTATGTCTGTTTGTCTGTTTGTCTGTTTGTTTGTACACGCTAATCTTCGGAACTACTGGACGGATTGGAATGTTTTTTTTTTTGTTGTATAGGTATTAAGTCTGGGCAACATATAGGCTATAATTTATCTTGGAAACTTGAACACCTGATGCAGAACCGCAACAGACCAGCTAAACTATAAGAGATACAAAAATGATACCTTAGCAAAAATTTTTCCACGTGATTAGCATTTTCTGCTGAGAGAATAAATTTGAAGATCTGGAACACCTGATGTGGAACTCCAAGAGCCCAGCTACACTGTAACATATATAGGAATGACGTCTTAGCAAAAGTTGTTCGGTCTGATGGGCATTTCCTGTTGACTTATAAAAATCGAAGATCTGGAACACCTGTTGTGGAACTCCAAGAGCCTAGCTACACCATAACACATATAAGAATGACGTCTTAGCGAAAGTTGTTCAGCCTGATGAGCACTCTCTGTTGATGTATTAAAATTGAAGATCTGGAACACCTGTTGTGGAACTCCAAGAGCCTAGCTACACCATAACACATATAGGAATAACGTCTTAGCACAAGTTGTTCAATCTGATGAGCACTCTCTGTTGACTTATAAAAATCGAAGATCTGGAACACCTGTTGTGGAACTCCAAGAGCCTAGCTACAACATAACACGTATAGGAATGACGTCTTTGACGTCTTTGTTGTTCAATATGATGGGCATTTCCTGTTGACTTATAAAAATCGAAGATCAGAAACATCTGATGTGGAAATCAAAGCTATCACTAATTTTACTGTGTAATTATAAAATAACATAAACTGGGAGTACCTGCACGCGGTGAAGGCGGTAACAGTTTAGGACTGATTTTCGATGACGATGGTATATCATTGAAAATTTGACTCTACTGGCCAAAACTCCTATTTATTTTTTTATTTTATCGTATGAATATGCCTTCGGGCTTATGTTGTTTGAGTGTTTAATTTCCTTTTCCATTTATCTTCGTGACACTGTAGCCTACCCGGTAACGCAGGGGAGCAGTCATTTTAATTTAGATTTTTATTGATCAGGTATCTTCACAATAAAACTATGACCATGAAAGAGGTCAAATCTTTCCCAATGTTCCAAGAGAGCTAAAAGATTGAGGATCATAAGATCCCAAGAATCTACCGAAGAGCGTCAGGAGAGACTTGATGTTGTTCGAGAACATTAGGCTGCAACTCGCTCCGTGGAAACCTCTTCGGATCGCGAGCACGCCTGCGTTCTCAGCGTATTCATTAGGTCTCTAGAGACCAGTGAAGAATATGATGCGCGACTGACCGCTGATCGTGAACGCCATGTATTGTCTCGCGAGTCAGAGACGTTCACGGAATTACGCTTGAGTTCCAAGCGTATCTACGCATCGACTTCTAGGTCTCTAGAGGAGGAATATAATAATGCGGTTACCAAAATGAAAACGATGACAAATGGACTGTATGTTTTGGTGGTTGTTGGAATGAAATAAAACTAAAGCTCAGTGTGATAAAAGATTTAAATGGGAAAAATGATAAAAAATAACATAAATGGCGACCCCGTTGTCGCTGGCATAAGCAACAGGGTCCGCGTACGAAGTCGCGGGCAGAAGCTAGTCAATAATAAATTCAGTGCAAATGAAGACACATACAGAGAAGATGGCATATAAAAGCAACAGGAAAATCTTCATCTGGCTATGTTACACGTGTCGCCATTAGAGAAATAAATAACACAATTAAAATTTGTAATCATCTTCATAAATAATAACACGAGGGTAATAAACTAAGCAAAACAGTAATCTGATATAAATATTAGTTAATAATGGAGTTATTATGATACCAAAGAAATAAGAATAGCATATTATGGTGGAGACAAATGAAATATTAAAACCATATCATTGTTTGTTTAACAAGCTGCCCTTGTGTAACACATGCTCATCAATATAGAATGTCGCGTATTTATAGCATTAACACTTAACAATCGTCTGCCATATCGTCCCGAGGAATCTGCCAGACATTTGAAGTGAATGCCAAGGCTCAAGCACGTGGGCTGCCCATTGTAACCGTGTGTCATTGTTAATTTGTATTGGCAATATTGGGCCACCTCTATTATTGTGTCATTATTATAAATGTTGCGGTATGAATATGAAAAGGCATTTGGCATCGTAGGTAAACTTGTTTCAGGACCTTTGTGTTTTTGTGGTGCGAAATTAGTCATGTGTGACCAACCTTCCGCCTTTCAATTGTTTTTTTGTTTAACTTCGTTGTCTTCTTGACGTAACGGTTGAAAAATAACCGTTATTATATTTGTGATATTAGAAACGTCAATAAAATTGATTACCTATCTAGAACAGGTTGACCTTTTATTGAAAAAAATTGATAATTTGTCATCTGTGATGTAAAGTTCATTTCCTTTTATCGAAAATATTTATTTCAATGTCGATATATATGTAGTTCTGCTCTAATAATAATGATTTTGTATTCGTCATGACGTCAATTTCATGATAGATAGTACAATATAGTTAACTTTTACCCATGACTGCCATGTTTAAGATTACTTAAACATGGCTTGATATCAACAAATGAATAAATGATGAATATCTATCTGTAAAGGATCAGCCGACCGCTACGGTACAAATGTAGATATAACATTTACGTTGCTACTCTATTAGCCTCAAGTTAAATTCACACCTTACATTAAAGTCCATTATGGGACTCATCACAAAACAACTACTAACCACATCCAGCTCAATGATTAGATACTCAAACTGACTTTTAGTCCCAGTAACTGTAAAATAATCGCCTCAAAACGATGTTATATTAAAAGCGTAGGTTGCGTAAGTACCAGGGCAGCATGAGGCATGAAGATCTTGACCCACAGCATTATGTCCCGCAAACTGGCGATTATCCCGCGTACTTACGACCCGCCTTCATTGTAGCGGCTTCTATGCCCGTAATGACTGCCCGTGGCTGGTCTACATCTGTGTGTTATCTAGTAGAAGGTCGATTGCCTGTAATGTGTCTGATTAACAGGTGCTGCTGTTATGTAATGCGAGCTTGATAGCTTGACCATTGTGAAGTGTTGAGGTGGAATTTCTTGGATGGTATATTTTTATGAGGGAAATACTGCATAGAGGAGAACAGGACTCTGAAGTTAATGTCATCTAAGCGCCATTTGAGTATAAGATATATACTCCATTTATTTTAGCTTTAAACAATTAACGGCAGAATAACGACAGTTATTTTGTAATGTTGTTGGAATGACTACACAATTTTTTAATGTAAATAGTAAATAGATTATATTGCTTTGTTCTTCTCTTAAAATATTATCTTAAAATAACGAGTTAATTATACGTTTATATCGACAGAACAAAAACGATAGGGTGAAAACCGTTATTTGTCTGAAGTTATTGTAATAACCTTAACAGATTCATTATTAACAAAAAATAATTTGAACAGATTGTGATTGTGATCACTAAACGACATTTGATTTTCAAACCATATCAATTGATTTAAACTACTTCGTCAAATGTGACTTCACATTTAAGTACCGACAATTCTAGCACTAAAGATGTCATCTAAAACTAAATCTGAAATATAGAAATTTCGTTATATAAACTCTGCAATACTTAACGGTGTGCACGAGGCTTATAAATGGACTACATAATGCAGTACACACATAAGTATGACATAAAGCGCATACACACTGACCTCGTTGGTCGCCGATGCTCTAATGGGATGCAATTATGAGGGTCAGAGCTGATAAGCTTAGATAGTGACGTGATTTGAATGTTTGTTCCGAAATAGATCGAGTTGGAAACGATCCAGCCAGTAGAATATAAATTAAAGCTTTATTTCTTGCTAGTAGAGAGCTTTAAAGATAGCTTTGTCTCATCAAAACTGTTGAATTCTGTTCTTTCGACGTATCTTCGTCTTCTTTCTTTTCTGTTTATACTTTTACTTCTTTGTTCTTGGTCTTCTTTTCAATCGCTTCTTAGACACTTTCACGAAGCATTTTTATATCATCTTCCACTATAACCACTCATGCAGAAACCATCGCTAGAATTAACTCGAGCATGAAGTATTAAATCCGATGGCATCACTATTGAGCCATTTACATACGCGCTCCATATTCAGAGCAATCTAATCCGTATGTAAAGTACCGATACATATACGTACTTGTTACATGACTTTATGAAGACTGGTTTCCCTGTTAGACGGTATCTTTGAATCTATTGACGAGTTTTCACTGTCGATATCGAGAACTGATTCAAAATAAAGGCTTGTTGGTCGATTCGTACGAATTTACCCGCACGAAATGGGTGAATCGACACTTTTTATTTTTATTTTCGACTTGCTTCTGACCGCAGCTTCGCCCGCTTCGATGTCGGAAATTGTGACATTATTGAAGTTTTAGGAAGGATCCCTATTTTTTGGAAAATATAATATAGCCTATGTCACCCGGGGATAGAGTAGCTTCCCAACAGTTAAAGAGTTTTTCAAGTCGGTTCAGTGGTTTCGGAGCCTATTCAGTGCAAACAAACAATTAAAATATTAGTATATGTCCACAAATGACCAAAGTTCGTGCAAGTCGCCTACAGAAAATAAAATATTATTTAAAAGTGTCAATTCGCCCGTTTCGGCCTGGTACTTACATCTATGCGAATAGACTAATAAGCCCAAATAAATATTCATATCGTTGGGTCTAAACATTTTTGGGAATGAAATTCTGCATTATTCGATCAAGTGATGTGTGCCCATTTACGTAAAGCTTCCTTAACGAAACTCTTATTGACGAAATAAAGTCGTGATAAATTAAATAAGACCTTTAATGGACATACAACATTCCGCGAAGGAATTGCACATACACCGAAAACACTATCCCACAAAATATAAACCAGTGCAAGCGCCCAACAATTACAATAAATGAAAGTCCTCATATTTTAACCTTAAACACGACGTTAAAGAGACAACGAGCCAAAGCTAGTCATTAATTTTTGACCAGATGTTCGGTAAAAACGAGTAATATCTCAATTTTGACTTGGAACCGGCGATTTATCACGTGTGAGTACTATGATCATCTGTGCAATGCATAAATCTTACCTTGGCAAGATCTTGAACGCCGCGATATCGGCTCAAACGCAACAAATTACTGTAATCATAGTCGCATGCGCACAATTTTAACCATTTCATAACTATACCAGTGTCATTACAACGCACACATGCATAGACCGTTCCTATGGGTGTACTGTCGACGTGTGCGCACAATGTTTGTCTGTGTTTTTGTATACAATTAATATATGATAGTTGGTATCGTTTATGCAGAGGTGTGATGTCTATGTTTTTTTTTTAATTTATTTAATAATTTATGCACACATATAAGGAGACAAGAAGAAAGGAACAGAAAACCTGAGATAGGAAAGTAGCTAAAAAGAGATGTAGAAAATGTGTGCAAGATTAGAAACAAAATTATATTTTATAAAATTTTTTTTTTTTTTCTATAAATTAAGTATATATTTTTTAACTATATTTTGTCACGTACAATTATAACCAAGATCCATTTTTTTTAATAACACCTAATGTTTATAAGTGTAAGAAACGTGTTGCGAGATTGCAAGAACACTATTTTCGTTTGCCCAAATTCCGTTTAGTCTAGATTTATATTTTTGGTTCACACCACAATGCTGTTTTTACGCCAATATTGAGCGTAACGAATGCATTTAACTGCGTAACAAATCTGGCCAGTAGTTCTGGACAGAATTGGATAACAATGTTGTGCGGAACTGAGTGACTACATAGATAATTTAAGAATACTATTTTGAATACCTTTTTAAACGTTTTTTGCTCCTCATCGCGAGGTGTTCATTTTTTTGCAATGAAGTGTAATAACTGAACAAGGAACTGGAGTTTGTTTATTATATAAAGTAGAAGAATTACTACGAACTGTTAATTTTTTATTAATTTTAATCAATGAGTGGGTTTACGGTAGACTAATTTGGAGAACCGGTATCTTACGTATTTCTAATTCGACTCCATACAAAATAAGTTTAGCAACAAATACGAACATACAACGCTCGCCGCAAACATTTAATGACGTACAAAAACCGAGAAATCAAAAGGAAACGATATTTGACATTACTGAAGACGGATTTTTTTAAATCCTACAACTAAGGTACATCTAATCAGACAGATCAACAACAACAACAACATTCACAACACAACAACAATACATCGACAACATTAAAATTCGGCAATCGATGAAAAAAAAAACTATTATCTGGTTCTCCTTCAACTGCTTCAGTTTAATCGTATTACGAGCTTATAATAAAATATCACATAGGACATTCTCACAGCGAATTGACAAGTGAATCCGTAGGCCGTAACCGGTTTAATATCAATAGATAAACACACACGCACATAATGAGTGAACTTGCTAAGGAGGAGACAACCTTGCCCGACTTCCAGCCGATATACATCACTAGTTATAAGTTATGATGATATATCACAAGTCTCGAGGTGATATGATGAGATATAAACATTAACATTGATGTTGGTGATTGTACAGTAGGGCTTAGGTATGTGAGTGAAGTGACAACTTGGCGGTCCCGAAGTTAGCCACTTAGATGCGCAGTAGACAATTTCGTTCATAAAAGATCCTTCCGAACCGTTAACTTCAAGACCGCCAAGACGCGTCGGCTGTACTATAAGTATGTTGCACATAATATCTAATAGCTTTGTTTTGTCAAGAAGAAGTAAAGCCATGTGTTAGTTTTTCAATAAACGAATTTGATACTGTCAGATTTTTGCGGTAAGCACCGTGCGACTGTTGTGGTGCAGTGGATTCCGCCATTTAAATGGCGGCATTGCCTCTGGTGAAGATATCAGTTGGGTCACGAGAAACATCCGTTAAAACTCGTGGAACAAACAATGAGCCTTTGGACCCCAAGGCCGCTTTCATCCGCATACGTCATGAGGTTTCCACAGCCATAGCAGCAGTACCAGCGCAGCACGCCTAGCCAGGAATATGGAATGACGCACGTTGCGTCCCATACTAGAGATCTACCCACCTTCCATTGAAAAAAGACATACTACTAGATAGGTGCATAATCTGCTGATCAAGACTACATAATCTGCCGTTAAATTAAGATCAAATAAAGTCAGGTTCAGCTCTATAAATCAATTGAATCTTGCCGAATAACTGCTAATAACAAAAATGTTTATTTAAATTAGATTTTCTTCATTTCTAGTTTAATAACCTAACTTTATTATCTCACTAAGTAATATTTACCATTCCTATCATATAAAAACTTGATATACATAGGCTTTAGTTATTATTGCTATAAAAAATATTAACTGTGTTAATGAGTTCAAATACCTTACTGATTTAAAATGATTGTAACTTATTCATAAAAAAGCGTAAATTGGTGGCTGGCGTGGTTTGTTTGATTGGCGTTAGTTTAATTCCCCCTTTTTTTTATTTCGGGTTAGAAAATGCTCATATCTGTCCTGCACCCTGGGAGGGGGGTGGAGGTCAGACTCTTACTGACCATACATCAGCCCGGTGGTCGCGGAAACGTGCGATAGTTCCGTAACCGTGCCAGCCCACCTGAGGCGGTATCCTCAGGTCTAGGGAGGGAGTGAGGTGTTTGACTCCCCCCACGGCTTCTAAGAGGGCCGCGTGTGGGACACTACGCGCAAAGTCCCCCAATGCTAACATTTTAAGTAATTTCTATAGGCATAATCCTACGTTACGAAACTGTAGCAAATTATGATAAAATCTAAATCTGTAATTTAATAGGTGTTTGAGCAATCTAGATAATTTGCATGAGCCCAGTGACATCTACTTACTTCACCTGATATATAAAATTATACCAAAACCACTTAGTTACGCCGGTTTAATTAAATCACGCGATTATGATCTCTACCTTTATCGGAATAACATGAAAAATTGCTTATATTTTGGCACTTAATGCAATCTGCAATTGACATCCTGTCTGATTAAAATATTTCGGTCATTATAAAAAGCGGAACATGGTTAAGTCACAATTTAATTGCGTAGTTATAGGGTAGAAAATAAATATTTACTAAATAAATACTATAAATTTTGGCAGCTGTGAAAAACAGTCGGTCTTTTCTGTAAAATTCACCGTAAAACTTACGTGAAGTGAGCTTTCAGCTTTTGACAGCTCACATCACCTAAATTGCCCTAAGTTTAATATGTGTAATACCAGAATGTTCATGTTGAAAATAAATTGCAAACTTTAGTACTTTAAATATTTTTAAAGCTACTACTGTTCTACGTTCTACTAAACGCTGCATTTGTTAACTTATTCCGTACAAAATCCCTATCTAGGTATCCTAGTGCTGGACCCAGTGTCATACCTAAATATGAAAACACTTGTTTAAGAACGAACGTTTAAAAACTTTTTGTTAAATTATTATTGTATTAGACTAGCACTATTCTAGGCAATTCTTAAGCTTACTTTAAGTTTGGTATTGCTTTAAGTTTAGTACCTGGGTAGGTTCCTCGAAGTGCCTTGGACCCTGCGTGTGTGGTTGAATATCTTGACAACACAAAAGCGATATTATAAAGGGACCATTACGTCACCTATACTCACATGTATATGGTGTGCCAGTAATATAAAGCGGGGTCAGCACAGCACTGAATCCTCAGCAACAATGCTAACTACTTTATTAACATAACATAGACGTTATAAGTGGAACATATGGAAGGCCACTATATATATTTACGACTACAGGTACATACTAATATTGCAAATGCGAAAGTTTCTCTGTCTGTCTTTTTTTTTTGAGGGTATGAAATCATCAAATGACTCCTCCTGCTCTGTGTGGAGCGGAAGGGAGTGTCAGATTCTTACTGACTAAAACCCATCCATGTTCCTTCCTTGCCCTTCCGTGCCCTTTATGTTACAGAGTAGCGAAAGGGTTACCCTTTCGGACAATCCCGCTTACCCGCTAGGCTTCGGCCTTTTTTACGCCTTAAGCTGAAAGCTTCAGGGTCGCAGCGAAATTCATTTTTTTTTAGTTTTTTTGTAATTTACAGGTCAGTATTAGGTTGCAAATATGATTCACGTACTTATTAACAGAACTGTAATCATTAAAGTCATCACGACCTTCTAAGTTCATATTTCTCTATGATATTACTTTTCATGTAATCATGTCATTTGACGGCAATTCTAACTTATTCTGTAATAATATGTACGCATATTTTTATCAATTTGACACCGTCCTGCAAATTGCAAATAAAGTAAGATTTTTTAATTTTTTAGGGTTTCTCGGGGCTTCCATTTAACGGTGGGAGATGGCATAGGAATGGACTTTTATCCCGATAGTATGATCTTATGAGATAATCCCTGACATCTAAGCGGGCGAAACCGCTAGCAAGAGTTAGTATATTAATAGTTGAGGTAATATGAGAAAGAATGTGGTGATCGCCGATCGTTAGTTGATTTAATATGATATAATTTTTAAGTGGACATCAGTACGCACCCTAAATGGATGTGGTTGCGTTGATTCGATAAAAAGTTGTGCAGCGCAAACGAAATGAATGAGTAGGTACAGGCGAGCACGGAACTCTTTGCTCATATCGTCGTGATTTTAGTAGAATTTTGTTCATGGATTACAGTATAATAAATAAAGTATTAAGTACTTACGTTTGCGTGTAGAATGGAGAGCTAACCAAACAACTTCTAACTTTCGAATCTGTACTTACCCTTACCCGTCAAAATACGTAACTTTCTAGTCTAACAAATGGGTTCGCAGCGAGAGAAATATAATTAAAATCTAATGGCCTAGTCTTACCTTTACGAGTGACACTATCATCTTTACAGCAATATTCTACACTTACATACTAAGTAATATTAATTGAGTTATAAAACTGTAGGTTTACGACCTGTCAAAGTGAAACCTAATAAGTTAATATGATACAGATAACACCAATATTTATTGTGGCAACACTAATTGCGTATATCTTCTCGCTATAATACTGTGACGGTTTAATAAAATTAGAAAATTATTTTATTTCAAGTTTTATTGGTGAATAAAACAATATTTCAAATGGGTCACTTGATATCTTTCTCTGTTCATTAATCTAAAGATTTATGGCAGCCTTCGCTTCCAATTAAGAGTAGAACAGTTCATCTTTGGCTATAATTATCATGTTCAAATTGACTATTGTAATTTACTTACCAGTAGTTGCCCTTTCGTGATTGAAATACGATGCTTGAGGCAACATTTATTATTTCTTTAATGCATTGAGTTGCATTTTGATTTTAAATTTAATTTAAGACACATTGGAGAACAAATCGCACTGGGCTCGCGTGGTGGATTGCGGCCCACTTCCTCTCACAGAGGGGAGGCCTGCGTCCCAACACTGGGAACATTATAGGCTGATTATGTATCAAAAAATGTCATCCTTATGACATTTTAAGTATAAGCAAAATAAAAACAGTGATAATAATCTTATGAAAAGAAAAATAAAACAAATGAAAACAGTTCATCGATGACTGTACTTATATTTAGACAACGCTCTTTCATTAAAAAGTGGTAGCTGTCAAACAGGCTGACATTCTTTTTGAAATATCAATCTAAACTCAAGTTTTATAAAATAAAAACGTGAAAACATCATACTGTATCTCAAATAGGGCTGTCAACAATGTAGTTTTAATAGAATATATATTTTTCCGAAATTACTGTTTTTTTTTGTTCATAACAAATGAAATTATCACCATTTTTTCATAGTTTACCGATTTTTTTTTGCAGGTAACCGATTTTTGTCATTTTTTTTTACGAATAGTCAATATTTTGCTCGTGAACACCCTGATCGAAGGCGACAGCGGTGCTTCGCTTTCACCGATCAGATGTGTAATTATAGTAGGCGTTAATTTTCTTGCTTCACTAATAACTCGAGCGATTATTACGAATGTGTGCTATAATCTGTGCACTTGTCTCGAATCGTAACTAGGTGTCATACAAAGTTACGATCTAATGCATTATGAATCATAAACAAGTTGGTTTTTGTAGACATGGGTTATGAGAGAATATTTGATTTCTAACAACTTCGACTTGAATTTAAATCAAAATTTTATTAATAATTTATTTATTTAACACTATTTACAAAATATATGAACTTTAAAATTTTAAAACATCATTCACCTAGTTTGCATAACTGCTTATCACCGTCAAATTGATTATGAAACAATTAATAATTTCTAACAAAATAATAAGCATTAATTTTTATGTGTACATAACGTTCAGGTGATTGAGTAACGCGGTCATTATTTTAATTTACATACATTGCCAAGTTAGTATGTCTACCGTCCGGTATTTGATGTTCCATAATTATATCTGTGGTATTGACCATGTATAAATTGTATTGGTTTTGGTCAGTCCATTTACAAGACCGTTGCGCTTGCGTTAATGGTGGTCACTGGTTACATGATCTTTATAAAAATATTGATTGCCGATTTGCACAAAGCCCAAATAGAATCGGCGTGATTTTTTCCCGCTTCCAACAAAGTGTTAGAATGAGCGTTAAAAAGTCACTTTGAACTGATTCCTCGAGCAGTGCAGTGCTCAGGATGTATGTACAGAGGCCAACACATCAAGTTACCACAATCTGTCAGATTTCATTGATAGTACTTCAACTTTATTGCAAAGACATAAAGTTCATTTTTGATTGAGAAAATTTGACAGTTAGGGATATCTTGATGTGCTGGCGTCTGTACGTTGAATGCCGCAAAATTATTAGTCAGAGCTATTTGTGAGGCCTTGCGGCCACAAAAGAATCCGAGAACGTTTTGAAAACTTTGTGTCATCATGTCATTAAATATCCTGAAAATGTATGATAATTATCAATGAAGTAGCATTTTTTAAGTTTGTCATATTAAATTTTTCTTGAAAAAAAATCCTCTGTCTAGAGTCACGAGCGAGCAAATTCTATTGGTTTGATTCCAAGCATGGCACGCGATTTGATGCCGCCGCGATTTTTAACGCCCGTGCAAACGTCGACTTAACAATTTTGTTGTTCCTGCAAGTATAAATACTCCACTAAAATGTTTATGCCAATTAATAATGTTTTTTTTTTAATCAGTACGCAGAATTTTAAATTAGACGATCTCTACCTAAATATAGGTTTATACGATTAAACTACAAACAATGTTAATCAGTAGGTAATAGCTCACTCGAAGCTAGGACTAATTAGGTACATTAATCCTTAAACAAAAAACATATTTCACCCATATATTTTAGTTAGTATCTCTAGTTCCAAAGTTACTCGCTATGGAAATATCAGCCGGTCTCGACCGATATTTACTAAGGGGAAGACTAATAAAGTGCAGCGGGCCCCTCTAGTGGTATTGTAACTGTGATAAAGGCGTGACCACCTACGAACTAGGAATGCGTTGGCGCAATGGCGTTTACAGAGGACGATTTAACTGAACAACGTTTTGTAAAACGTTTGTGAACATTTCGTTGTATGTTTTGTCATACATGGTTATTATTTCTCTTACTTCACTGTAGAAAACTTGAGAAATCATTTTGTTCTGTTCAAGTTTGTTCTGTTCTGTTCAATTCAATTCTGTTATAACCAATTTTATTTTCCACTACCTTACCTGTTCCTACGTAAATTTAATATAATAAAAAATAATCTTTAATCAAAGAGTATCTACAAAAAAGTTATTATTATTTTTATGTTGATTTATAATTGTAGAAACAACTTCCTCCACCAGATACATTATTTTATAGTGCGTAAAAAGATACATCTTAAGTCATAAAGGGTAAAATATCCGACACTAAAAAATAAGCTGAAAATCTATCAAGAAAATACTTAAAATAGATGCAACGCGAACACGAAATTTGATATTTGTTACTCAGTCGATCGGTCGTATACTTGAGTCGTTTAATGTAAATCTCGGTAAGGATTTCACCAGTCAACATTATTATGGCACTGGTATGCGTTGTACCTAGGGTATCAGTTTTCGTACAACTTGTCGTTAGTAAATTAGGATTGGTCGGCTTTCGATTAAGTTGAACATGGACTTTAGAAATATGGTTAAATTCTATTTCGAAGTTAGGGATAAGTAAAAATTTTGAAACACGAAAATACATAGTTTCAGTTCTTGTCGTTTTATTAAAGCATTTTATTAAGCATTACGTGTTATAAAAAAAATCATGATGCCACTAAATATATAAAACAAATTAGGCATTCCCTTACCATTCGAGAGCATTTGCCTGTAGTGTAACAATCCCAGATTCCACTGAAACACCTTTGCGAATATATAGACTGCGCAGACCGTCAACTTATTGAAATAATAAAATAGTAACGAATTTAACACTACACAACGAATATTTTTGATAAAAATAGTTGCCACGAAGTGTAAATTATTGCAAAACGTGTTGCAACTTCTGATGCGGGAAATATATTTTTTGTTCCTATGTCTGGTTGTGTGGATGTATGTTAAAGAAAGGCGCAAAAACGGCTGAACGGATTTAATTGAAATTTGGCATACAGATAGTTTATAACACATAGGGTTTCTTTTAAACCCTGTTATACCTTACCGTGAGATATTTTCCGGCATTCCGGCCGAGGAAACGGCAGGCAAAAGCTAGATAAACATATAATTAAATAGGTACAAGTAACACGGCTAGGTGTGGAAGGGGTGAGGGATAAATGACAGGCGAATGCTTCCGGTGAGGGACCGTCTTTATGGTAGCTTTTATTCTTGCTCATTGCTTACCTATTCAAAAATAAGGTTTTAATCATGTTTAATCCTACCCATTTTATATTACATATTTTATTTCTGGTGTCGCTTTATTCAAACAAATTAAGTCATTACATTGTCACAGTAACTCATAATAAAGAACTTTTAATAGTAATTCAACTTCGTTAGTGCACTTTTAAAATAATAATGAAGCAATAAAATGAATATTCAATGTACTCTATTTCTGTTTTATTTACTTAAATTGAATTTAATGGCCATAAAAAAGTTGATTAGTGCAATAACGGGTTCGATTTATTTGCTACCGAATTCAATTATATTCAATTGAACATTAAAATAGCGAGAATCTTAATTTTGTATTGATTATGTACCTGTTTTAATTGCAGACGAATTTACTGTGCCATTTATAGAATATCTGCGTAATATATTTTGTTTAAACGGCTCTTAGTATAATTTGCAAGACTCTGCATTTACATAGTTTAAGTGACACGAAATAATCATTTTATCCTTGTCATAAACGTAAATATCTGTCGTTAAAGTCAAAGAAGAGGTAGAGGTGTTCGGGCGGGCGTAATAGTTTATAAAAGAAAGTGCGCTTCTCTATGGCCCTCGCAAGCAATCAAACCTCGATACATCATTTTAATACTGGACATGTCACCGCAAATTCGAAATTCGAATGCAAATGAAATGCAGGCTGGATACAAAGTACGATGTAATGGCGGCCGATAAATTATAAGACAGGCGACTTTTGTTATCGGCGCGCGTCCCTCTATAGAATTTCGTCGAGATTATACGCTGAATACGTAATGTAAATACATTATTCTAGGTGGTTTGCAAAATTTTGTGCTCAGGAACTTTAGTTAGTAATAGGTACATAATAATGCAACTATTCTGAAACTTCTCAATAAGGATATTAAATTAATTCAACACCATCAAACCAGACACCGATATTTAGACGGATTGCTTGAAATTCTTATTTTAAAATATACAGTAGATACCTACTCTTCAGAATAAAAAAAAAATCATTAACAAAAACACATTTTAATCTTTAAATTAATTACTTTATAAAAAAATTAACCACATCCAAATCGCTTCTAAACTTCTGATTCAATCACCGACAGCATCGAGCATCATTGTGAAATGCAACTAGTTTTCTCGGCGTGAAACTAAATGTTGCAATTCGGCGCGTGCGCATACATTTAACGAGACGTATTTAATTACCTAGCTTCAGCTACCGATGCATACCAATTACACCACGCACTTTAATAATTTCAACCATAAAATATCAATACGGCTTTTAGAACCATCGCGATGATATTCTCTTACGGATTAAGAGGAATAAACGTTGTTCATTTTCGGTCTTTAAAGTAAAATCTGAGTTGTTCATTATTATACAGCGAGCTTAAGTTTTACAGCTTATTGTTAGCTAATTTAAAATTCTTGATGTGAAAAAATCTTTAGTCTAAAAATCCACAACTAAATGTCCATAAAGTGGCTTTTGGAATGTCATTCCATATTCAAAATTTGTACAGAGTTTTCGTAACGAATGAATTGGCTAATAATCAATGCCGTGCCTTTAGGTTTGCAAATTGCAAAAAAAAAACAAAAAAAAATTGCAGACTATCAGGTTTCACCTTACATTTAATACATTGCTATGATTGTGACGAATTTCTCAAATTCAAATTTCAAATTCAAAATTCATTTATTGTTTGTCACAGGTGAAAATTTAGTTAATAAAATTCTAGAACCACAATAAAAAGCTTGAAGATAAATAATATAACATTTATTTGTTTTAAATGATTACCTACCTACTCCTTAATTTATATTTACAATGCATTGCTCGACAAAGCTCACCCAAATTGCAAATGGCAACATAATAATGTTCGAATTATTATATAATAAATCTTTTTTATTACTCCGAGGAAATGTCTCAAGTGGTTTTAGCGACTAAAATATTCCGAAACTTTTAGTTTATATATTAATTGGGCAAAGCCGTGTTTGAGTGACCCATGCAAATAGCTTAAAGAAGTCGAGACGCTAACTTGATATCTGCGGGTTTACTCAACTTGTAACACACATTTTTATCAAGTCGATTTTAAATCATTCCGATAATTAACTTCTAAAAAAATCATACCTAGGAGCTCATGTCGACAGAAAATATATGACTCAATTCTTTAATAATTACTCTGATAAAATACTCATTAAATTAACAAGAAATGATATTAAAATTTAGAGCGCACCTTAACGGCCCAGTCATCAGGATATCACGCAAAAGGTCTTCCATCGTTATCTACTGATACTTCACAGAATTTGCGTCAATATATTTAATTGCGGACGCCGCTCACATAACTAATCACGGCTAAATAAGTTGTATCTAACTAAGGTGCAGGCTGACAGAAAAAAAGTCCCGATTTCCGGCGGTTCCCACGGCGCGCGTCGCACTGCCGCCCCGGTTCCCACATGCAATCGCAACTTTTATAAACAACATTATCGTCATAAGTGCGCATGCGTGGCAAATCAATCCGCCATTGGCCAGAATCGACCGCGAGGTGTATTAAATGCCCACTCTAAAATACATTGCATTCCGTTGTGATTGGTCCGGTCGAATCCATAAACGCAATTCGATAATAGATTAGATAATTATTTCGCGTGGCAACTCGAACATCTGCGGGTGCGTTGAATACTTAATTTTCGAACTGGACCCACCATTTACGCAGTTTAATGGCTTGCGATCACAACAATGCGATAGATGCAGTGTACGAGGTCTGCGCCAGTGTGCCCACGAACACATTATCATGTCACGCGCAGGTCAGGATATGGCCTTTGTCAATAAACTACAGCTATCATTGAATATGCTAAAGAAAGACACCTATATTTACGACTGCGTTCCATCACGATCTTAATAAATGGCATATCGACGACCGCGTCTAGTTAAGAGACATTAATGCTAAGTAAATTCGCACAAGCAACAAACTATGTAGTTGTCATCTGAAAGATAATATTCAATGAAGAAGATTTAAATAGCATGACCTAATATAGGGTAAGTAATGTGCACTTAACAGGACGATTTAATACTAGCAGCTTTGGTTTTGCAACGATCAACCGCATAATACGAGACATGATACGTCCGCGGACATAATCGATCCATCTGAGCGGGCGTTTAGTTCTGATTCTAAGTTCATACATCGCCGAGCAATTTCATATCTCGCCATAAGGCGATCGGCGCGACGCGTTTCCTAAAATAGTGATGTGAAATAAATCAAAGATCGTGGTTGTCGATACGATCCGTCTAAAAAAGCTGGCGGTGCGTGTGAATCTGCTGCGACCCCGATCGTATGAGAATATCATATGGAATGTCGACCATTGACTTCATGTCTTATGTGATATCCACTACTAATTTTAGTAAAAATGTCGCCAGTGCACCCATTAACAATATTTTTATCTACAGTATCAGTAATGAACAAGTCCTTATCTTTATTTAGTTAGCTCAAGTTGAGTTAAAAAATCTTGACTTTATGCTCATGTTTGTGCTGCGAGACACAAGTGCAGGTTTACTGATATTTATTAACAAATAGCTTACTTCATCTATTGCAGTCACACGAATATTTTTCTCTCTTTTTTGCAAGACGATAGTCTGCGATTTATTACTTATTTCATCGCAGCATTGCGAAGGACCGGCTTCGTGACTACGCAGTGTTGCGGCCTATGGAAGCCGCCAACTTTTTTATTAATCATTCTATCGATACGCGGTAGCAAAAGCGATGGTGCAATCTCCGCTCTAGACCTATTGTTGTACGACTCACGCTTTTTTGACAATATTCTCTTGAAATATACTTTGGATTGCTGTTATGAAATTGAGGTATTTTCTCCGCGTATTGCCTCAATCATAATCGAAATATAAAATGTAAGAAAGAAATTACATTATTTCCAGACATGTTGGTGAGTCTAGTCAAGCGTTTAAAAATAAAATTAGCTTTTAATACAATTACGCTTGTTACATAAAGTGCACTTTCAAATACGTCAGTCTTGCGCTCATATTGTTCGTGTGGTAGGTAAAGTAAACGAGGTGTCACGAGCGAGTGCAGCATCGTATGTTACGGACATGCGACCATGCGAGACTACTGCCATTGGCTGCTACTGAGTAAACACTACGTACCTATGTACCAACCACTATGTACACCCATACATACTAAATTAATCGACATGATTGATCGAACTGCGCGCCTCGTATCACGGCTCATTATGCGCAATAAATTATAATAATTTATCGATAAAATATTAACATTAATATGTTTAGCTAATAAGTTGGTTTAAATTATAAATTATTCAATATTTAAGTGCGTAGAGTTTGGTAGTTTTATGCTATAAAGTCAATTGTAAACGGAATTTAAAGTAAATAGATAGAAATAGAGTAACATTAACTCAACATCTTATTCCCCATTCACACCTCGCCTCTAACATGATACCTACATTACATGGACTGTATAAAGCAATTTATCGCTACTATGTTTTATCGTAGACGTTCGGAATTCCAAATACACAGGGCATAGTAAAACGAATCGTGGTAATTTATTACAATTTTGCATAAGAAACGAGGTGGGACGAACTACGAAACGCATGGAATAACACAGGTCACAAAAGTGGTCAGTCGGTGTGCGTTCGAGTCGACGGAACGAATAAGCGATTCAAATGCTAATATATCACAGCGTCGGCGCGGCATGATGTTTCTCATTGGCCACGCTATTTACATTAACATACATAACGACGCTGGCCCCGCCCACCGCGCGCGTCACGCCGCGGCCAAACATCGTTAATTACTGGTAATTAGTGGATCGTGACTGAGCGGAGATGCGCGCGCTAAAGTGCTATGAACGCTACTTACGAAACGTGCAACTGTGCTTAAACGGACCACTAACATCGACAGCACGAGTTACCGCTTCCGACCCGTGTGTTCAGGAAGTTAAAGGTTCCGCGAAGCATTTCGCTTTGAATTTGGAATTACGAGTTTATTAGCTCTCTTTTTTTGAGCTTTTACAACGAATGCTTAGACCCGACGTTGAATTAAATCTTACATCCCTAACTATAAACGAAATGGCAAACATAAATGCTTCTCCTAAAGTTGTTATTTATACCTTCTTCATTTGACTGTGTTCTCTGCTCGCCAAGTTTTGCGTAGTTACATTTTGCTACACTGAAAACCTAAAAGCCACACACTATTAAGCTTTTATTTATTTTGCCGCGCATCATTCCATACTCATAGTTCTCAATTTCCAATCGATTAATATTGACTGTCAGCATAACACAATTATTCACCTAATCCTTGCATAAAAGGGGCACGTCTGCGCCTGCGCCACAAATCATAAGTATGGAACCGAGGGCTCACGACCGCGCCATATATGGTCACCCTGACGTCTATGCCCGACCCTTGTTCAAAGGATTTATGTCGGCTCCTTTTGGTGCAAATTAGCCCGCGTCGGCTACAGGCGTGAGCGAACAAATTTGTAGCAGCACTATTAGGATGTTTTGCTTTCACTTTTTATGTTAATAGCCAGATAAAATTGTATTGGGTTAACCCTACCGCGAAGGAATGCACAGTTCAAGCCGTTACCATACTCCGTCTTTAGCATAGTAGATAAGTTAACATTGTCTTGCCGACACGATCTATAATAGCAAGCAGTAAGTTACGTTAGTTAAGCAGCTCTATGTTAGCCAGATAGTCGATTATCTCTATTATCAGTCCACTCTATCAGTGTCAATATGATCCACTTGCGTTCATGGTTGACCAACCGACACTACAACGCACATCGCCATATACAAGCAAAGAGTACCGAAAAGCAAGCGGCATTGAGACAAAAACAACTATAGATCACGGTACGGAGTAATGACAACATAATGTGGTTTAACATGTAAATGTATCGACGCCGGCGCACGCCAACAATGCGCGTGACGTACGTGGGTGATGGCGCGCGCCGATCTATCTTCAATGAAGTTGTCCAATTTATTGTTGCACGATTATCGGCGGATAATATTTTTGTTATAACACTATCTGTTATAACACTACGTGGGCAGAAGCATGAAATAGCGAAAGGAAAGCACTTTAATACCGTTTTACTCGTATCTTTCATGTCAATTCGTGCTTGCGATTTCACTTTTACACAAAGCGAAAGCCATTGTTGAGGATACACAAGATTGGGCAAAAACTAGACAGACATATCTGGGGCAAGGTTCAGCAATAAGCATAAAGTATTTCACTCATCACTGACTTGGTGCATGCTCAAAACTTTTGGACATGTCGGGCAGCTTGTTACGTGGATGTCAATTCTGATTCTAGCCGGTCGATCGCATTCGCAACTCTTCCATAAGCAACTGGTTCGAACGCAATATATTGGCTTTATAAAGGCGTATTAATAATTAACAAAAAACTTGGTGGTTTCGGTAGCAAGTGCTCTAGTTACCGATGTCGCAAGTAAGTGGGCGTGAGTCGAAGGCGAGCGTAGGAGCCGACATCGATCAGGCGGCCACCCCCGCCGCACCGCGCGCGTCGTTTCGCAATGTTTATACAAGTTTTAGCATACCGGTGCTCGGAGGATATTGCTGATAGGGGCAAAGTTGATCAATAAAATGTGATCAGTTGTTGTGTGCGGATTGCCTCATCATCTCGTTATTGTGGCATAAAGCCTCAGATCCGGGACGGGTCTATTAATAGGTTTACTATTAGAGCAGAAAGCATTAACATAGATGAAGGCTAACATGTGTTTCGTTGTGTTGTTCCAGGTCGGTGGCGCACGAGCCCGATGAGCGCGTGCGCGGCGGCCGCCATGCGCGAGAAGCACGCGGCGCCGCGCCGCCTGGCGTCCCCGCCCGAATCCCCCCCTGGCCGCCTGCCCAGCCCGCTCAGCAGCCCGCGTGCCGACGAGCCGTTGGACCTGCGCGTCACGCATAAGCGCCCACCGCGCCTCGAGGACGAGAACTGCAACCTCATCACACAGTCACCACCACCTCACCCCACTCACCCCACGCATCCAGCTCACCCCGCGCACCCAGCGCTTCTGCAATTCTGTCGGCGACTGCCGCTGGCTCTGCCGGCATCCTTCGGCCGTTATCCCTTCCTCCCCGCGGCGGCCGCCACCCTGCTCGCTCCCGGAGCTCCGCGAGCACCACCAGTGCCTCAAAACCCTGGAGCCCCTCGGGCACGAGACCGGTATACATGCTCCTACTGTGGGAAAGCATTTCCTCGCAGCGCCAACCTTACTCGTCATTTAAGAACGCACACGGGAGAGCAACCTTACCGCTGTAAATACTGCGAGCGCTCTTTCTCGATATCGTCCAACTTGCAGCGGCATGTGAGGAACATTCATAACAAGGAAAGACCGTTCCGGTGTCGTCACTGCGACCGCTGCTTCGGCCAACAAACGAATCTCGATAGGCATCTGAAGAAGCACGAGGCGGAGAACGGGGACGACAGTCGCCGGCGGTCTCCGGACGAGACGTACTTCGAGGAGATCAGATCGTTCATGGGCCGCGTGGCGCCGGGCCGGCGCGCCGCCGCCTCCAGCCCCGCCGACCACACCTGATAGTGACACGTGCTGACCACTTTCACACTTACAATAATCTGGTCGATGCATCCAAATGACTCTTGTGTACTTATAGAACCTTTACTGAGTGTGAATATTTTGATCAAGCTGTTAACGGATAAGCGCCAACTTTAGTTCTGCATCAGATTAATAAACGATGACAGTATAAAATTGTACGGCAATAATAACATTGAAAATGTTACAAAATGTCAAGCCACAGGCTCCAGGTAATTGTAAACCTATGGAAACACTACATACAATGTAATCATAAAGTTCACGCATCATCACTTGTAAATACCCATTATTGTTACCGCGTTAGCACATTGAATTGGCGCAAACGAGTGAAAGTAAGTGTACTTGCCACCAAGTCGGCTATTAGGATATGTATTATAAATAAAGTGATATTGAATCTCGTGTACTTAATGTAAATATTAAGCTATTGTAGTGTATGTAGTTAGGACGCGTACCGAATTTTCTCTACCGATAGTTATACGAAATATATATAGTACGTATGTATTCCTCGTCGAAAGACATAATATATAGACAATTAATGTTAAGTGTTCCGAGAGTGTTCGCTATTATAGAATACGCTATGTCGATGTATCGTATGGATGTAAGTAGTTTCTTTGTACTTTTTTTTGTAAATTTCGCTTTATTCGATGTAAAATAATTAGTATTATTAGTCTGAGAGGAAACGCCGGTTACCAATAAAAATATAACTTGTTGCTTATTGAAGATATTATTAAATATGTTTTATGAAATGTTAGAAAAGTTGTTTTAAAAATTATCTTAATGTCGAAATTATATATGTATATAATGTATACTGAGTGTTGCGTAAATTATTGTCGTTTTGGGCGCCTACCGCGGGAGGATATGTTTCTGTGTTTAACTGCCCTAATTGTTAAGTTTCAGAATATTACGCAAATAAGATATGTTTATTGTCATTGTATTGAGATTTTTAATTAGAACTATATACAGATATTAGAGATTATATCAGAAATTTTGTTAGAACATTGTACTTATTCCAAAATTATTACTAAATTAATATAATTACAAATCTGTGATTTAATTTATTACTGGACAGCAATAATAAATGAAGAAATATTTTTATCAGTTAAAGAAATCTCTCAAAGAACTAATCTAAACGTTCCTGTAAGTATAGATAGATCTCTATGATTGTTGCGGATGTAAAGTTGATATATATTTTATATACTAGAGATAACTATAATTTTCCACTATATCAAAGTACATATACACAAACCGAATGACCTGTGCAAAAAAGCCATAGACCCAGTTTAAAACTAAAGGTATTTTTTTTAATAAAAGTATTTCATGACCATTTCCTACTCAGAATACGGATGTTACTTTCTTCCCTTGAGGTGATTTTGATAGAAACGTAGAAACATTCCGTGACGCTGTATCTCACCTCAGTGACTTTAATAATAATTTATATTTTCAAGGCTTGCTTAACCTGTCGTCATACCTGAGCATAAATGCGAAGCGATACTTTGCGAGAATATATATTAATACATTTACATTACTTGAGTTTTAATAAGGATCCCTATTTTTTTTTGAAAATATAATAAAGACTATGTCACCCGGAATAGCGTAGCTTCCCAATAGTGAAAGAATTTTTCAAATCGGTACATTTGTTTCGGAGCCTATTCAATGCAAACAAACAAACGAACAATCAAATCTTTCGTCTTTATAATATTAGTATAGACAAGCTTTTTTTTCTTATTAACTCTGTTGAATATTTTACTACATAGCGACCACATGACTTTTCGGTTCATACATACCGTTCCACGTTGCAAAGTATCGCATCGTATCACATAGCTCATGTTTGACGATAGGCAACTCCTACACACCTCTTCCCAAGTCAACGTTACCTACAGTATGAATGTTTTGTAGTATACTCGTACCAAATCCTGTTTGATTCACTTATGAGGATGCTATTTAACTTATCGCTAGGATGTATAATGAATAGAGATTATTACTTTGTCGTTTTGTACTTTTGATACCTTGTAGTCGTTCAAAGGTCACCGATTACCTTGTCAAAATGAATAAATAACAATAAATCTTATACTCTTGTATTTTTATTTTGAGCTGCTCCCGCTGCTCGGCTCCTTTTGGTTGAAACGAGATGTTACATAAACTATAGCCTTCCTCAATAAATGGACTATCCAACACAAAAAGAATTTTTCAATTCGGACTAGTAGTTCCAGAGATTAGCGCGTTCAAACAAACAAACTCTTCAGCTTTATAATATTAAACATAGTAAAGTATAGATTACCATGGCTTCAAATACGCGGTACCCATACCCGTTTGTAACCGTATCACACCAAGACACCGGACAGAATCTCCCGGAAAACTGGGCTCATAAAAATGACCGAGCTTTTTTTTTTGAGGGTGGGAAATCATCAAATGACTTCTAGGTGGAGTGGAAAAGAGTGTCAGACTTTTACTGACTAAAAGCCATCCATGTTCCTTCCTTAGCCCTTTGTGTTCCGGGGAAGGTGCCATCTACATGGCCGAAGTATAACAAATTCTATAGAAACTGTTTGAAGCAATCTACACACGAGAATATCATCGCGGCCAGAATATGATAGCATGGCGAGGACTATCGCCGCTCTTCTCTCGCCTGTGAGGATGACGCTTTACACAGGGAACAAGAATCAAAATCTAACATTTTACCCTCTTCTCATGAATGTAGACTTTTGCTCTGCTATGGGACAACTAAAGGCTGATTCTAATTCCAACCCTAGTCTTCAAAGTAGGTTCTACAAAGTTTATTCATAAAAAACCGGCCAAGTAGTTGTTGGTTTTTTGTTTTTATAACGGCAACAGAAATACATCATCTGGTGACAGACGGACAGACGGACAGCGGAGTCTTAGTAACAGGGTCCCGTCTTACACTTTGGGTATGGAACAGGAAAAAAAAAACGCCAGTCTATCTAAAAATCCATCTAGACACCTCACAAAAGATGATAGATCCTATTCATAAGTCAGCAACCGCATTCCTGGCTTATCATAGTAAAAAGAAACAGGTTCCTAAGAGATACGTATGTAAATGGATTACAATCGAGGTACGCAATTGACCGGTAACCTGTCATTAGTAACGTGGTCTTTAAACTCGACCCGTTATTGTTACAAGCTGATGAAGCCTTGTAGTAACGGAATGGTTACTTTAGTTTCAAATAACTGAATAAGGCAGATGCAAATGATATTTAGAAGCATGGTACTCTCAGCATAGAAAGTAACCACAATCTGTCAAATTTTCTCAATCGATTTTGAACTTAACACTCAATGTTTTAGGGTTTAAAATCATTTGGAGAAATTTGACAGTTTGGTATAACTTGATGCGCTGCGACCGTATAATATACACTAGAAGATCTAACTCCTCCACGGCATTGAAGGCCGATAAAAAAACGGCAGTCGTACACTGACACTAAATAGGAACTGTAGAGACCTGAATTAAACGGCCTATCACAATGATTTTATCGCTTCTGGGTCCACAGTAGCAAAAAATTCACAAAAAACACATTATTAGGCGTGCTCCAACAAAAAACTGTACAAAAAGCACCAAATACGATTAACTCCAGCGCCATCTTGGAATCGAAGGGCGCCCGGAGGCGAGCTGCGCCGGCGCAGCCTCACGAACGCCGTTTACGATATGATTATGCTTTATTGCCATTAATTTGCGACAAACGAAACCGCCCAACACCATCTAGCCCGCCATGTTGGCAAACTATTAAATTTATTGATCAAATCAGAACAACTGAATGCAACGTAGGTACAAGAACACAGATACTTGCGTTCGACTAAAAATGTCTTTATCATTTAATACACCAAGAAGATAGTGTATTCACATTTAAACTACCAAACTTATTACTTCATTCCATTGAAGCTCATAAACTAGACTAATACAGGACGATTGGCTGCGACTACCTTAACCGAAATAATTACCAGCTTAATGAATAAGACGTTATCTATATGTAGAATCTTGTTTTCGTCCGTCGATATCGAAATACGGCAGCATTAGAAAGGTATATCGTATTTGGAGGACATAAGTCTGTAATCCATAGTTTTTTAATCAGTCAGCAGATAGCAAAAGTTGTGCTAAGTTTTTATAAGGTATGTGACGCGGTGATCTAACAGATACAGAAAGTGGCCGATGTAGATACGCTATAGTATATTGTGGGCACGGGAGTCGGACAAGAACGGTATCACTAAGGCGCTGGCCCAATGTAGAAAAACTTTCAGGGTTTGGTAAAGTAACTACACTTATTTATATTTTATTATATTTAACCATTTATGTTCACACATAAAAAACAGACAAGAAGAAAGGAACAGAAAATACGTGTGAAAATGCGAATAAGTGAGGTAAAGCGGATAGCTGGTTTTTCTCGAAAAGTATAATAGTTAGCGCTATTTGCACTGATGCAGTTGATACTTGACATGTGCGGCTACGCCATGACAGTTGAACCCACACAATACATCTCTAACATTTGTTGTGATGTAAAAAAAAAGTTTTCGTTGGATTTCTTACGATTTTTGATCAGGTTTGTGATGTTTTCTTTTGTATTTAATGTAACCTATCCGAAAATTACTTTAGATCAAGCAATTGGCCATGTTTTAAAGTATTATTTGTGATTTTAAAATTGCACCGGCATGTAGTGAAATTATTTGTTAACTTCGTAATTTAAAAAGGTACCTATTGGGCAAAGCGGATAGGGCAAAGCGGATAGGTTATCTGCTTGGCCCGAGCACTTGTATTGATAGTTCTTTTCAATTCACGTTTCAGAATGTTGTTTAAGTACAAAGGCAAAACAAACCAAGCATTATGGTTGGAAGAAACTTTACGAAAACCCATGAAAGAAATCGCAAACGTAAATTTCAAAAATCTGAAGTATCTACTGCTAATATATACCAATTGAAGAGTGGATACAATGCGCACAGTGTTCCCAATGGGCGCACGAAAAATGCACATCGTGTGGAGGACGAGGCAGTTATTTTTGCGATGAGTGCGAAGATTAGTTGGTTATATTATTCCTTATACTCTTTGCTCTTCTGCCATATCCGCTTTGCCCAACGGGGTCGGGTAAAGCGGATAATTGACTTCTTTTTGTTTTACATAACTTTTAAATAGAAGATGATTGTATATTCTCATATTGATTGTGTTGGTTTAAATGTTTATTGGACACTTGGTTCGCAATAAACATTTAAACATTTTGACTTTGACTTTGACTTTGTGTTCGTCCAAAGACAGTTACATGTGCCATACATAAGCAATAAATAAAGTTCTTATCTAGATTAATTCTGTATTTTAAATTGAGTTTCCCTTAGCTTATCCGCTTTGCCCGTACCTCCCCTACATAGATGATTTCTATAGAAATCTCTTCCAGCATACCTGTGATAGGAAAGTAGATAAAAGAGATGTAGACAACGTGTGTAAGATTAAAAGAGAAAACAAAATAAATAAATATAAATAAAACAATTCACTTAGTAGTTACTAGTACTAAGCTTTTGTGAAAAAGATTAATTCTATAGACCTTTCGGAGCTTTATTATCTTGAAAAACAGGATCTAAAGATCATAATTACCGGAAAATTATAATAATTGTCATCGTTCTTTGTACACCAGACAGCTTTGACCAAACTGTTAATCTGACTACTGTTTCTGGATAGACGCTGTTCAAAATAAAATTCTGAAGACACTAATGTCATCTTTTAACAATAATCTTCAGAGCATTTATCTTCACCAAACTTTTGACAACTAAATATCTAAGGTTTGCTATGGAAACAAACAATCACTAAAAACGTAAGTACGTCTCTTCTAAATCACAACAGCACTATTACTCACGCTGCTACATCCTGTTTCTGCTAGACAATCCGCTTTTCTCTCATCGCTCGCGCCGAGTGCCCGCGCGCCTGAGCAGGGTGGGGCAGGTTGCACAACGATGGCACGGCGCAGGCGCACGCGGCCGCCTTGTTAGCGGCGCGTGCGCCAGCGCCTGCCACCGTTGCGTTGCATTATTTATTGCTTATTGAAAAACTACCGATAGCTTTACCTACCCACTTTTGTGGTCGCTTTCGTTCGTTGCCGTTTTTGTTAATTATTTTTGTTCGCTGCTCTGAGCTGTGATGCAAATTGGGAAAGCAATTATTGTTGGTGTTAGGAAATGTGTTGAGTAGTATACGTTTTCTTTATAGTCTATTAAAATTCGATCAATTATATTCAATTTATGTGAAGCCTTCAGGCGAAGGCGACGAGCGTGTTGGCACCAGTCACTCATATCGTTTAAGAAAAAACTGTATCACCGAACTGTATGCGATAAACCGTATGCTATGCATAAGTCATATTTGGGCTAGTAATAATTTGGTGCTAAGGGCATCCTTGCTCTATTAACTTCACAAGGATGGGAGTTGCCTAGAAATAAAGTGAATGGCGTGCAATTGTAAAGACCTATGTCCAGCAGTGGACTTCTGACTATGATATTGACTACCTATTTCTACAAGTAATTTCACAATAAGAAAACCGATCAAAACACAAGAACCATTTCAAGAAAGACCACGCCCAGCCACCATTTAATCCTTAATGTTATTATACTAATATTTACGATCCATACACATAATATCGAGGCGGTTCATTACTTATTTTATTTAAATTGGAAACAATATCCACAACAGTTTTGCTTTACAAATTTTAAATGGACTCTAAACGGAGTGTTTATTAATTCTGCTGGAAGCATGTGACAAGCCAACAACATTATAATAATATAAATAATAAATTGTTTATTGGGTCTCAAACAGTTACATTTGCAGATGTGATTGAGGCAGCCCCAGTAAGTAATTAATAATACTTGTGTTGGGGTTGTCTCGCTCTTTCCTTTAATTGGTAGCTTATACACTATTGAGGCTCTGTAACAATTAAAATTAAAGTAATAAAACTAATTGAACTAATTTAAAAACAAAGAGAAAACAATGACATAAAAAGTAATTAGCAGCTCTGTATATTGTGGACTTGTGAGTAGGTATGTGTTTGTGTAACTGTAGTAGTGTGTGATCGTGGGTTTGTTTGTGTGTGTGTGTTTTACGTTTGTGTGTTTTAGTGTGTGTTTATGTATGAGTTTACGTGTTAGCTGATAGTGCCATTATAAAACGAAGATAAAGATACCATTAGGTGATCACAATGTATAACATTATGATAAAGAAGAGAAGTGTTCATGTAAGTCTGACTAAAATATGCTCTGTTTCTTCATAATTTAGAGTTTTTAACCATTCTGTTATAACTTTTTTGCATTGATGCGAGACCTCATGGTGGAACTTAAGTTTTGCGTTAATTTTGTTGTATATGTAGGCTGATTGGCACATATACTGACGCCTTGCAAAAGCCGTACGTACCGGAGTAGAGGAAGCCACATTATCCTTTCTCCTCCTAGCTTGGCTTTCTGGGTTAACTGGAAGGTATTTATGTAAATATAGAATGATGTTTAAAAGGTATAGTTTCCTGACTGTTAGTAGACCACCAATTTTATATAGCTCGATTGTGGGATATCTATATGGCTTAAAATAGATTACTTTTAAAAGTGATCTTTGGGTTCTTTCTAACTCTAGAAACTTAGTTTTGGCGGCCCCTCCCCAAACAGGTAAGCAGTATGTGATTACTGACTGCGCGAGTGCAATATAAATGTTGTCGAGTATCTTTTGAGGCATCACATGTCGTAGATTTTTAAAAATCCATATAAATTTTCGAACACGCGACATGATAACCTCGATATGTGAGTGCCACGTCAGACACTCGTCGACTATAATTCCCAAATATCTTGCAGACGGTAATTGTTTGATAGGTTTGCAGTCACAGCTCTGCCCTATGCTGTTTGCACACATATGTATACGAATGTTGAAGTTATTAGATGCTTTAGACCTTGCACTTGGAGAGAAACAAATGTAATTTGTTTTAGCAATATTAAGAGTTAGCAAGTTAGCTTTGAGCCATCTATCTATGACCACTAACCCTTGTTCGGCCTTACTACGTACCATTTCCCAAGTGTCACCAAAGTAGACAATAGCCGTATCGTCCGTCATAATATTGTTTCTATTGAGATAATACAAAGTAGTATTGTAATAATTATTAGTTAAATCCATGGTGTTTAGTTTCACTAAAATTACAGAAATTTAAGGCTTGGTCCTTATTATTTTAACTAGCACAAAATAACCCTTATCTACCGTAGCACTCACCAAAGTGTTGGGAAATTAGTTTGTTTCATAATGAAGGAACACCAAAACTTGTAATTTTAGTAAGCGTAGCTCCAGAGTCCAGGATATCTAACTCGTGTCGTAGCATTGCTACGGCGTAGTCATTTTTATTTATCATTATGTGTTGTTATGATGGGACCAGTCGCGTAGTGTCGGGTAGGCTTTCTTTTTGAGGGTAAGAAGTCATCAAATGACCTCCCCCGCTCTGGGTGGAGCAGGAGGGAATGTCAGACTCTTACTAACTAAAGCCAATTTCATTCAGGAAATTTCTCGCCGATTGTTCGACACCTCACGTGACCAGAGGGCTGGACTGTTCTTTGGCCAAAGAATTAGCATTACTATTCAACGTAGCAATGCTGCCAGTCTTCTGGGCACGTTTCCGAAAGACATCGACAGCAATGTGGATGAGTACTTCGACGCCTAAGTGTTCTTTTTGTTTTGTATTTATTTGTATGTTGTTAGTTAGATAGTCATTTAATTTAAGTATGTGTAAGTTAACCAAGTTAACCAAGAAGGTCAGATAAGATCTTCTAGATGTTCTAGTTTGAGCACAGTCAGCACAAATAAGATGTGACCATAAAATTCAAACTGCTAGTGGTCAGTTGCGTGATATTTAAGAGCTTACGACAAATTGACATGACAACTGCGATGTAGAAATATGAAAACGACTTATTGATCTGCAATTAAAACACACAAGTCGATATTAACAAATCTGGTATGTTCACCCAAAATGGAAGTAATGGATTGCGTTAAAGTAACGTGCTTTCAATTCTGAACTTGAACCAAATTAAGTCCAATGACTTTTTAATTTTACTGCAATCAATTATTATTTTATATGTTTTTTAATTAAATATGCAACTTTATGATTATTCTTTCACTCTCTTCCTTTTCTTATCGAGAATAATTAAAATAATAACAATAATTAACTCATTAAGAATCAAAGGACATTTTTAGGCGGTCATACATTACATCGTTAGCCTTTTTTTTTTTTTAAGGCTGGGAAATCATCCAATGACTGCTCCCGCTCTGGGTGGAGCGGAAGGGAGTGTCAGACTCTTACTGACTAAAACCCATCCATGTTCCTTCCGTAGCCCTTAATTTTCCGGGGTAGCGGTAACCCTTTCGGACAATCCCGCTTACCCGGCAGGCTTGGCCCTGAGGGGCCTCTTCATATGCTGACATCTCTTTGAGGCGCGCGTGGAACATATACGCGCCGTTAGGCACGGGTCTGGTGCTGATCGGACGGTGAGTCACCTATTACTCACCGTCCGCAGGCCCGCGCCTACGGTGGCCGGGAGTCGTCACGTGGCTCCCGACGCCCGGGGCGTCTCCTGCGGCGGCTGGGACGGGAGGACCTTTCTCTCTCCCATCCCGCCACCTCCTTCGCGAGCATAACTTTTTCGCAGAAGGAGGTGACTGCCTCCCACTCCCTCTCGCCCCGGACCATGGCTTGCACCAAGGCCGGGCGCGAGAGGTCGCCGCCGCCGATCGCCTCTACGAGGACACGGCGGTGCTCCGCCCATGCGGGGCAGGTTTGCACCGTGTGCTCTACCGTGTCCTCTGGGCGATCCTCGCAGTGGTGACACCCGGGCGTTTCCTCCCGCCTGATGATGTGCAGGAACCTCCCGAAACATCCATGTCCGGTGAGGACCTGCGTCAGGCGGTAGGTGAGGGCGCCGTGACGCCTCTCTAGCCACTATCAAAGAGGGGCCTTACCGCCACTGTCGTGGCGTGCCCTACATCGTTAGCCTAAGAACCAACAGGGAAATGAATTACTTTTTGTGTTCAAAATAATGTTCCAATTCGATTAAGACTAATTTAAAACCACGGACACTTCTAAGAATTCTAAAAAAATCAAAACACTTTTGGATTTTGAGGTTATAATTAGATCAATAGAAATATACTTACGGTAATAACTTAGCGTTTATTAGCAAATTTAAGTACCTCCAGGTAAATTCATGGATCAAGCGCTAAGAATATCGAGTTTTGTAATTACGGTGCACACTATAACGCTACGCATAAAAACTTGGCTGTATGAGGTATAATACCTTTGCCTTTTCAAAATGTCAAATTGAACCAAAAAATTATAACACCGGGGAATGGCCGAAGTGACTTACTTTTCAAAATGTATTTAAAATGTATATTAAAAAAACTAGTTATTTTTTTAAATAATAATAACATAAATAATAATTTCCTTGGACATTTCACACAACGCCAAGCTAAGCAACCTAATGCTTGTGTTAGTGTAACGAGATGGCTGATAAACTACTTATATAATTTTTTTTTAATACATAGATATTATAGATAGAAAAACACCCAACAATTACAGTAAAGGTTTCATGCGTGTTGATAGAACGTCCTTTCTTGAGACTAGTTCTAAAAAAATCCACAACGATTATGAAGCCAACACTCAAAGTTGGTTACACAACGCTGTATTTAGTTGCAGCAAGTCGTTGATAGTGCAGGTGACCGATCCATCACCGACTCACCGAGACGTGGACGTGCCTAATTAACGGAAAGCAAGGTCAGCTGATGAAACAGGCCTAAACACCCACTCTAGTTTGTCACAAAAAATTACATTGCGCAAGAGACGTTTCTGTTGTGAGTTTGCTACGGATTGTCCTCTCGTTAACATAATTCATAGGCTGGGTATCCACTATGTTTCCGCACCAACTGTGCTATTCGCATCTTCTGTGTTGTTCGGGCCAAGTGTTAATGAATTTTTCCATCTGGAATTTCTTAGTAGATTTTTCGTAGTCTAGATTGCCCGGTACTCTGCTTTACGTGGAATCTGCTACGTGGAATAAATCCGCGATGAAAAACAACAAAAACTAAAAATCACTACTACAAATTTTGACTTTGACTTTCATGTCCTTTTATCCTTTTAATCGCCTCAGTCGGATTAATACGACAAATGTTTTCAGGCCCATGCCGCCTAAGTCGTGTTTTTATGACTGAGAATTTATGTTCGGTTTTGCGTTTTTATATCATTGCAAGGCCCTATTCGGCGAAGATATTTATCTGTCGATTTTTGAGCAGGGCGTTGGGGGCACGGCAATTGATATAAAACCAAGCGGTCACTAGGGTACAGTATACGCGAACTACAGTTAGTGAACTAACATAGTCGATAACTAGTTTTAGGTACAACTTGTCTGGTCTGAGCAAGGTTTATTATTATGTTAATGTGACTGTCACTAATGACGTGGTCGTAAATTACCGGAGGTGTGAAGAAATCGGATGTTTTATTTAATGGCCGTTTTGGTGGCATCATCTTAATAATTAATACTTAATTTCGAGTGAAAATTTTTAAATTTATATGAACATTGATCAGCGTAGTTTTAGTAAGTCAACAATTTCCATACAAACAGCATTTAAATTATAACATCTCCGTTTTGGTGCCATCACCTAATGAAAATGATAAAATTTGCATGAACACCGTAACTTTAGTTCGTCCTGAATGTACTTACAAACTGTAACATTTAAATTACAATATATTCTCAGATTAAGCTCTATATCGCTCCCTTGAGAAACAGGAACTCCACTTATTTATGTAACCCACAACGATATCACAGTGCTCGACTTAAAATTTTGCTCCAAAAACTGAACGACTATCCATTTAAACGTCTGTCGGCAACAAAATACCCCGTACTTAACATTTACACCTCCGAGACACGCGATCGTAACACGTTGTGTAACTCAGCCCTCTGACTGATATGAAAATTCGACTTTTGGACCCAATTAACAAAGTCAAAAGTCATTTATTCATACTAGGCTGAAAATCGGCACTTTTTGAATGCTAAAATTACAAAAGACAGTCCCCAAAACGTCCGCCCTTCTCCACTTCTTACTGCTTTACTCGTAGCTGAGAAAAAGAAGTGGCGCAACAAATTCCCCAGCAGCACAGCTAAATAGCATGGAAAGTAATTAACATGACGAAACACAATTCATTAAATTAAATTATTCTTTTTTTATATTTATGCTTGAGTATGGCTATACTTTTTTTTTTGAGGGTGGGAAATCATCAAATGACCTGACTTTTTTCTGGGTGACGAGGAAGGGTGTGTCAGACTCTTACTGAGCAACACCAATTCTTCCTTAGCCCTTTATGTTCCGGGGTAGCGATAAAACTTTCGGACAATCCCGCTTACCAAGTACGACTATACTCAAAACAAAAACAAAACTAAATAAAAAAAAGCATAAAGGGCGCGCCCGCTACACACTTTATTTTTCTAAAAAAAAAACCACTGCCCCGCTAAGACTTTCTCTAAGAACAATTCTTTAACAAACCATAACCTCTCCTTTCTCTACATTCATCTCATATTTTCCAAAATCATAATTATGTACGCATGCAGGTACATATCGATATACACACATCAAAAGTGTCTAGGGATCAACATATATTTTTGCAATAACTTTTCTCTTGATTGATATTAATTTAAATTTTCTTTAAGGATTCATCAAATAAAGTGTTTTCGTTTGTCACAGTAACGATAAACCAAGTCACCTTTGCATTAATAAAGAAATTTGCCATTTTCCTAATAAAGGGATTTTTGACATTTGAACCACTAACATTAAAGTTCGAAAAAAAGACTGAAATAACAGTTTTCTTTAAAATTTTATTGGGTAACTTAAACAATTAATAATCCGTGTTTCTACCGCGAACACTAACAACACAAGAACATCGGTTTGGCATACTCAAAATGAGTTCATCCAAATCACGCTGTGGAATGGCCGCCCATGTTCGTTGCAACAACAAAAAAAGGTGTTATCAGTCGACTTTGGACACGTTACCGAAGCACTGGTACCTTGGCTGAGCGCCATGAAGGACGGTATCGCTGCAGCACACGGAGACAAGACCGATACATTCAAATCTTAACTCGAAGAGCTCCAACAATAACCGCCATGATGTTAGCCGTGAGGCTTCATCACTCTTCAGGGAACTTAATTAGCGACCAAACAGTCAGAAACCGCTTGCATGAAGTGAACCTTCATTCCCGAAGACCGCTACGGGTACCACCTATAGCAATGCACAATCGTAGGATTCGATATCAATGGGCTCTTGAACACAGAAATTGGGCAGAAGAACAATGGCGTTTCGTGTGCTTTTCTGATGAGTCTCGTTTTGGTATGAGACCGGATACAAGACGTATACGACACTGGAGAACCCCTGGACGCCAACAGCGATTAAAATCCTGCCAGGAAGTCCATCCTTATAGTGGTGGAACCATCATGGTATGGGCGGGTATTTGGATCGGCGGAAGAACTGAGTTGATTTGGATCAGAGGCAACCTCAACGCTCAAATTTATGCTGAGACGATTGTATCTGACGTCATCGTTCCTCTACAAGTGCAAATCGGTCCCTTATTTCAGTTAATGCATGATAATGCACGACCGCACACCGCAAGAGTTGTAAGACAGACTCTCGCCGCAGCTAACATCAATGTCCTGCCCTTTTTTTTTTTTTTTTTTTAAGGCTGGGAAATCATCCAATGACTGCTCCCGCTCTGGGTGGAGCGGAAGGGAGTGTCAGACTCTTACTGACTAAAACCCATCCATGTTCCTTCCGTAGCCCTTTATGTTCCGGGGTAGCGGTAACCCTTTCGGACAATCCCGGCCTGCTCAGTCGCCAGACTTGAACCCGATTGAGCATGCATGGGATATGCTACAGAGAAGAGCTCTGCCGAATATGGAGGGTATCCAGTTGCAAGAAGACCTTTTTTTGTTGTTGCAACGAACATGGGCGGCCATTCCACAGCGTGATTTGGATGAACTCATTTTGAGTATGCCAAACCGATGTTCTTGTGTTGTTAGTGTTCGCGGTAGAAACACGGATTATTAATTGTTTAAGTTACCCAATAAAATTTTAAAGAAAACTGTTATTTCAGTCTTTTTTTCGAACTTTAATGTTAGTGGTTCAAATGTCAAAAATCCCTTTATTAGGAAAATGGCAAATTTCTTTATTATGCAAAGGTGACTTGGTTTATCGTTACTGTGACAAACGAAAACACTTTATTTGATGAATCCTTAAAGAAAATTTAAATTAATATCAATCAAGAGAAAAGTTATTGCAAAAATATATGTTGATCCCTAGACACTTTTGATGTGTGTATTTCCTCCTCTCTATACGTGAGAGTCTCTCTATACCCATATCATGTGATGCTACCTGAGACCAGTAAGGCGACATGCCCCGCTTTGGGCAGGAACTCAGGACCTCATGCCTCGCGGAGATATTTTGATGAGGACGAGATAAATTAATTATAGAGTCGTATGGCCGTACACTAATAAACTGGCAAACTTGCTTATCGATATCGTGGTCTAGATATAGACACGGTAATGACCGGTCGGGTTACGATGCGACTTAATGACGTCGCCGATTTAGGCACATGTTGCTTATACGGATAAAGTTTAGTAAGAAGGCAGTGAGTTTTCAAAATATGAATAAGTAGGTATACAATGTAACGACGACAATACGACAGAAAATGAAAACAAAGCAATATTACTAGATATATTATATTATCTGTGGCAATATTAATGCGTTTATATTCGAATATATTGAAATTACCAAACAAATTCTATATTCAAACGTTTAAACAGTATTTGTTTCAAACAAACTAAATACTAGTGATGTACCGATTATGCGTTGCCGATCCGTCGAATAGATAAATAGTGACTAAACTTGATTCGATTGTTTTGTTGTTTTGTAGACTACGACCGTCATTAGATATACGAATTTTAATTATAATTGTTTTGTCCCCCCTTTGAACAACACAGGCGATAACAAGACCTTTGATATGTGTTGTCTTATGAACTATTTGCTGCTTTAATCGTTGAATTAATAACTAAAACGAATTAGTTTCTAATTGGCAGCAATTAATTTCCCCAGTGAGTAGGTGTACCTAACCTTGATGAGAATACGCCATCACTCACAGTAAGTACTTGCTCCAATAATTATACACATACACGTCAGTTGTAACACTTTCAAATTACGTGATAACAACAACGAATTAAATGATTTTATATTCATAAATCGTAATAAACAAATTAAGTAAGCTGGCCCGAGGCTCCAAACTCTGTTATTAACGAAATAAATTTAAACAAATTCCATTATGGGATCATTTCGGCGATGGACGATGTTATCGATCATTTTAATGCAGTTACTACAAATCGAGAAACTTATAGCTCGTTTAATGGTGTTGTGTATCGATAATAAGTGCAGCGAGGATCGATAATTGCACGGTAGCGGTGACGATAAGCGTCGACACTATTGTGCATAATGTCGTCCAGTATTACTAAATTATACGGTGCATACGTGTGGTACTTACAGCCGTTAACCGGTCCTGACTGCCGGTGAGGTTACTCTGAAATGTGCAGAAAACGGAAATTATTCACAGCTAGAGCTTTTTTTACTAAAACTATCTAGGATATAGAACATGCATAATCATTGAATGACAGTCACAAATTAAATATAATTTATGTATATACATATTAGTTGCGGTAAGCGGCTTCACCCGTGAGGATGTCGAAAAAGATCCCAAGAGAACATACTACGGGGTAAAAAGTCTAGTCTAATCTTATGTGTTAATCCAGGTTATAAACAACCTCTGTGCCAAATTTCATTCAGATCCGTTTCGCCGTTTGAGCGTGAAGGACGGACAAACATACAAACTCACAAACTTTCGCCTTTAAATATTAAAGTGTGATTTGCATAGCACATCTTTGGAGAGACCGACATTTTAATAGAAAGAATAGAAAACTTTTATTTCTGATGGGAGTCCATAGGGTTAGTAACAATTTAACTTAACTTTTAGTGTTTCGTAAGTTATAATATACAGATTTATTAAATTGAAGAGCTGAAAACTGTTTGTCCACCAAAATCTGGATTGCAAGAAGGATCTCGCAAATGACAGTTTAATTTTGCTTAATATTAGGCAAAACTAGTTTTAAACTTATGTACGGCACCTTAGGATTCAGATCTAGATGCCTCAGGACAGGGCAAGTTGTCACCGTCATATTATAAATGCACGCAGGCGCAACAAGATTTTCCGTTTAGCTCCATTATATTTAATTCCTAAAGTGCAATTTCCTCACTGAGCTGATTGTAGGAAATTAAAATGTATCACCTGGATGTCAAACAAGTTTAAATATTATAATAATTTCATGGGAAATAGGTTGAGAACTCACCACAACAGTAAAAAGAGGTTCATTCGTGTTAAAAATCTATCAATTTTCTGGAATCTCAAAGAGGATGACAAAAATGATGTGTAGGTATCGGGCGATATCATATAAAAGTGTCAATTCCAACATTTCAGGGGTTTGTATTCATGTGAAACGACTGATGAACCTTTGTTTTGAGTTTCTAGCTTAAATGCCCTCTGTCTGTGACTATTTGACCAATAGTAGAAAGAACATTTTATTCTTCTGAAAATCGAGATTCTAATTGAAATATATATCGTCACCATCGGTCTTCAAGAAGTGCTCAGTGGAACCGATCATGTTTTACATCTAGCGAGTCGGTGTGTAAATTATGGACGAGTTTTTCGCAACCAACTCGATTTATACGCAAATTATTGCCGCCTCAAATGAATAGATTTGCGTAGCTTGAAAATCTCAACGTTGACGTTTCGGGTTCACACATACAAAACACCAATTTAATCACACTATACCACACAAATGACAGGAAATCTAGCTATGGAGTGGGCTATTCTCGGAATCTCTTTAGAAGGGTAAAATCAGGAATTTAATCATCCGGAAAAGAACTGGAGTTACCGAATTAGCTTACAAACTAAAGTGGCAGTGGGCTGGTCAAATTTGCCGAGTCCTGGAGTGGAACGCCTCCCAGCTAGATGAATCGAAGACCTTAAAAAGTTGGCTGGGACATACTGGATGCGGAAGGTAAAGGACAAGGTGTTGTGGGACAGCCTAGGAGGTCCAGCAGTAGACTGCGATAGGCTTGAGTTGATTGATAACAGGAAACCAAACAGGAAAGAATAAAACACGTTGTGTTTGAAGAACGTAGTTACAAAGTTATTTACATGAATCGTGTCACCAGGACATCGACTTGTGCTTGCCAAGGAAAGAAAAAATTCCACTGCTGAAAATAACAAGTCAAATTGTCTACTTCTCGTTATAAGAAGAACTAAATTTAATCCTTTGCACTTATCACATAAATGAAGAGGTAAATATCAGTTTATTTTATCAAAATTCTTTGGTGTAAATTGCCAAACCGAATCGTAACGATTTCATGAGCCTGCCTAAATTTAGCATTATTCAGTTACATAAAAAAGTTAAGTTAATAGCGCTCACAGTAAGTTAAAGTATGCGTTCGGGACAAACAAGAAAAAAAGCCGTTGCGACTTGCAAAACAAGAGCAGATGCCGAAATAATGAGGTGCGCGGAAGACGCGGTTACTTTGAACAGGGTTGCCAGTTTACTGGAAAATCGGGCAGTCTTTTTTCACGTCCTGCTTTCGATTAATACTACCTGCTGTGCAGTTATCAGAATCAGGTACCGGTGTTTTATGAATAAAGTGAGTTTACTAAATAAAGTAATTTTGATATACTTATGTCGGACCTCTTATCTATTCTACTATGCGTACAGAAAAAAAAACAATATAAATTGAAATATAACTTTAATTTCCGAAGTCGGTGTCTTTGATTTTCCATTTTCGTTTCTTGCCACTGACTTCCGAAATGAAGGTTTTGGTTAGGTATTTCAATTTTTGTTATTTTTGGAAATGGGTTGTTTTATTTTTTTGTAAACCTAATTTTATTTTTTACTTTTTAGTGTTGGTACTTATCTACCCCACCTACCTACTGCACAAATACGAATACCTCTACCTGCTATGTAAATAACAGTGACATGCTCAGTAAGTTATTAGTTAAAACATCTTCCTCAGAGGTTAAGTAGCAAGGAAAATTGCTCATAAAATAAAAACTACTGAGCCAAAATGAATGTATTTTCAAAGTCAATCAGCTAACCAATAAATAAATTATTGTATAAATCAAGCTTTAATACTATGTTCCTGTATACTAGCTTCCAGTCGCGAAAAAATATGCAACTTCTTACTACTACTAACTTTCTTAGAAAATGTGGATGTACCCAGGTAGGTATACTGAATATACCTGCGTAACCCTTTCAAGTGTACAGGCGTGATGTTATGTTGTATGATGGCGTAAACAATGCATATTTATGCGATAGCAGCAATCGCGATTGATATGCTGTAATTTCTTGCAAAGTTCCGTTGTCTGTCTCCGAAACTGATCATCACATTTATGTGAAATTTAAATGGAACCATTTCAGAATAAGCCCCTTTCCAACAAAAAATATGACCGAGTTATACCCAAACACACATAAAAAAACCGTCTCCGATGTTGATGATCATACGCAAATGTCTCAATAGCTGTAGAAAATATATGAAAAACATTGTTAAAATTTTGAGGGTTGACCTCGATTTTCCGGGGATTCCATCATCAGATCCTGACTTGGTGCCAATGAGACTACCTCAGGAGTAAACTCTTTCCAATAAAAAAAGAATTTTGAGAACCGTTCCACAAATGGGGGAGAAATCGGTGAACACACATAAAAAAATAAACGCTGTCGAACATAGAAACTCCTCCTTTTTTGAAGTTAGTTAAAAAATAAATAACGTTCGTGAATTCCTCAACTTATAAAAATAAGGCGCTAATTATCAATTCCGAACTTACCTCTTTCTTTAATAAGATTTAGGCAGTGATAGACACATTTAAACTAGATTTTCTGTAATGTGTGAGTAATGCGAAAGTTACAAACTTACGTAACAGTAATATTCAGAAAGTCTGTGCGCCTATATGGCAACCCTAAGGTGGAGTGGCGTATGCGCGGGCGCAGACACGAGGTACGGTTAATTGCACGTGTGATTTATACCAAATTGGGAGGTCTGCGCCACTCAGTTTTTCACTCAATGTATGTCTATTTTAATTAGTGTGTCGACGTTCATTTCTTCATCAACGGGACTTGGCAACGTAACGATATGAAATGGAATCAAAGCTTGTAGGTACAAGCCTATAAGCACAGAGAAGAATTACATAAGTTTACTTATCCACAAGAAACTCTTTGATCTCCCAATTATTAGAATCCTAATCACACTAAAGTCGAACGTTTGTGAGTGAGTGTGTGTGTGTTTCTATGTTTGTCCATCCTTCACGCTCAAACGGCTGAACGGATCTGGATTAAATTTGGCACAGAGGTAGTTTATGACCTGGATTAACGAATTATAGAATATTTTTATCCCGGTAGTACGTTCCCTTGGTATAATTTCCGATATCAACGCGGGTGAAGCAGTTTGCAGCAGTTAGTGTTTAAATAAAGATCCCCTTAAGAGGCCAGCACATCAAGTTACCTGTCAAATTTCTTTAATAGTATTTCAACTTTATTGCAAAGACGGTTCATTTTTAATTGAGAAAATTTGACAGTTAGGGATAGCTTGATGTGCTGGCGTCAGTACATACCAGCAAAATAAAATTAAAATGTTTCAGAAATAACAATATTCATAACACCGGTTTACTCTTTAATCTATTTTAGATCACTCGCAAGACCTAAAAGAAAAAAAACACCTATCTACTTATGCAATTCGTCACATGTATGTAACAAGCAAACTTTTCACAAGATAAATACGTACAATGATTACACAAATGTCTATACAAATAATGAATAATTCATACAGCATTCCAATGGAAACAAAATTATGACGGCACCAATGGAATAACACCCTTGCATTGCCCGAGGCTAGGCTCGCGACTCAATAATAGACATATTGAAAGGCGACCACTCAACATGGCCTACCTCACTCCCCGACTTCCACCCACATATTATACAGAAACCAAAGGAAGTTAATCGCATGATTGGTGTCTACATAAATTGGTCATCTGTCCACGGTCTGTTTTCACTCTCCGTGCCATCCCGCTAGGTTATTTTCTACGGTGATACAGTTTTTCATTCAATGTAGGTAGGTAGTACGCGACTGGTTTCACTGATCGACAAGCTGCTACTGGGTTATGTGACGGTAAATAGTGTGGTAAAGTCAATATTTTTGGTGTTGAGTTTTTGTTCATAAGTTTCGGTAACGGTAATGGGAAATATTTGAGTATCGGACATTTTTTTGTGGAGTACTTTCTAGGCTTTGATGTTGAATAAGATTATATTGCAAAAGGAAGATTATTGAGAAAGAAGGTTCAAGAAGCAGTGTTAGCATATTTAGGTAACTTACTGTACCAGGTTATTGTTTTTCAAGTTACCCCAATCTGCTAAAATTCTTTAATAGTTTTTAAACTTGATTACAAAAGAATAAGGTTCATTTTTAATTGGTAAAATTTTGACAGTTTGTTATAGGTTGATATGCTGGCGTCTGTACATTCACGAATGACAGCGAACGCGATTAGCACATCTAAAACGCGTTCAAGAGCTGTCAGTGTCAATATTCCATAGAAAATAATGACATTGACAACTCTTAAACATGGTTTATGCGCTGATCGCGTTTAGCTTCATCGGTGATATCTGCCTTTAATTATTGACTAATCTTATTTCATTTCCGCTGTTAGTTGTCAACTGTCTCTCATCTATTCTGAATCTAAATCAGTATCCGTCTCCAAACTGCCATTACGCAATAAAATAAACAAAGAATTCTTATGGCTATAGGTTTTGCAGTACGTTACGTGAAATTGGGAAATCATGGAAGTTGAATTCTACAAGGTATACAGGGTGTATTCAACATTATAAACAACTTTTACTATTCCCATAGTAAAAGTTGTTTATAATGAAATCGTGAAAAAAAAATCAGCTGTTCTCTACATTTTGATGAGTTATGCAGTTATGCTTCATGTATTATACATGGAGCAGCTGATTTATTCATAATGATGAGTACTATACTTACTGTACCTGATTTTCAAGGATCTTGTAATTTTGATAATGTTCAAATACTAAGACTTCAGCAAAAAATAGCTTACGCAAAAATGACTCTCACCCACCTTAATTTAAACACAGATTTGCAAGACGCGATTTCCTAGCACTGAAATTATTTTACATTCACGTCGTGCTCGAGTAAGTTGACTTTCTCGCTCCCGAGATGAGTACCAACGTTTTTCTTTGCGCAAAAAACTTGTTAGCGGCGCAAATAAAACGAGAGCACAGTGCGCATACGCACCCAATGCGAACTGACTGAACGTTTTTTCCGAGTATTGAATTACATTTTGGGGATATGACTTCAAAGAGTGGTCTAATAGCTTATTATAGTCTAACCACGTTTGTCGTGACTTAGAAAGAAGGTGTAGCAAGAAACTACACATTATTGGCAGTGGTGACAGAGACAGAGATACCCAATAATCGTGTCATCATCATCTGCCTAGCCTTTTCCGGTTTCCAGTCTAACCCGATTCAGCTGAATACCAGTATTTCACATGGAGCGACTGCCTATCTGACCTCCATAACCCAGTAACTGAGCAATACGATACCCCTTGGTAAGACTGGCTGTTAGATTTTCGTGCTTCTGACGACCCGTAACGACTGTCAACGATGCACAAATGACAGCCGCGACCAACAGCTTAACGTTCTTCCCGAGGCACGGAGGAGTCTCGGTACCTATATTAAGATGATCACCCATCCACGGTCAACCCCGGCAAGCGTACCTTAACCTGATGGATCGACCTGTGCGGCTGTTAGTACTTAGCCACGAGCTCATACCCTATAATCGTGTAAAACTCAAAACAGAAACAAAACTGTAAGACAATTTTGCCATTTGTGTCATCGAAACACAATGGTGCTACTTCCGATACAGTCAACGTTATAAAAAGAAGTATTCTATAATTACAGTTGCAACCATGTCAGATATATATTTTAATTCAAGGTACATATCAATTACACATACCAATAAAAAACTGTCAATATGCCTGCATATTTGCTGTAACGTAAAGGCTATCGAAGATAGGCGCGACGCAACAGCGCGATGTGACTTTAATTGAACCATTTCAATGAAAACTGTATGGAAATGGTTCTACCAGAGTAGATTCGCGGCGTCGGGTCGCAACTGTCTGCGGGAGCCTTTACAGTTGGACTCAAAGAACACAATTAAAATATTACACATTGCAATCATACTTAGTAGATCGTAAAACAGCGAGGTTAAAAAAAATCTTCTCATACCCTAGTATGTGCTGAAACTAGACCGAGAATATAGATACCTACATTCTCGAAATGAATTTATAAGTGACCAATTATAGGACAAGTCTCGATATTCGAATATCGAAACTCCCCGCTGTGTGAGAATTCGCAGAAAATAAATGACGATCGGGTATCGAATTCCAATGGAAATTCCTTGTCGGAATATCAGCGCCTAGTAGCCTGACAGGTGGTGGACCAGAGAAATAAATTCAAAAGTGCATAATTTGACAACCTATTGATATTTACCTGTGACATAACCAGCCTCCGATATAGAACTGTGTGGCTCCTTAATATAATTTTGTTTTTTATTCACAATAATCATATACCTAGACTGATACGAATACGACTATTCTCATACGAAATTAACGCTCTAGAAAACACCAAACCCAAGGAAAATATTCTGTCTTAACATGAAAAACGCCGACCGATACGCTTAACAATCAAAAACTTATAAATAGGGCTTCTAGCAAGTTACACTGATTATATATTATTCACACAATAGGTCCAGATGTAAGTGCCAAGCAACAATGTCGCTTGCAGATTAAATCAATGACCCTATAAGTGGAGCACCCTCAAATGTCGTGGAATAGAATTATGAGAAGATAATGTATTAACTGGTCGTGTTAGGTGTCAGCCGTACAGATAATTTGTCGTGCTGTATCCGAAGCAATGGCGCACGTAATTCTTAAAATATTTAAGAGACGGATCTATGAATTGGTAATGACATTTCGTACTAAGTTTCATTTAGAGTTTTTTTTTTTGAGGGTGGGAAATCATCCAATGACTTCTCCCGTTCTGGGTGGAGCGGAAGGGAGTGTCAGACTGTTACTGACTAAAACCCATCCATGTTCCTTCCTTAGCCCTTTATGTTCCGGGGTAGCGGCAACCCTTTCGGACAATCCCGCTTACCTTCATTTAGTGTTAAGGCTTAAACTTAAATCATTACCTACATGACATCAAAGTGGTTTGATAAACTTTTTGCATTTACCAAAAGAGTTAACCACGACCCGAAAGGTGTTTTTGGTAACCAAACATGATTATGCGTTGAAGGGAAATAACAATCACCTCTTTCAATACAGTCAAAGTCAAATTATTTATTTCAAATAGGCACAAGAAAGGCACTTTTGAACGTCAAAATGAACAAGATATAGAATTGATTCTAGTCGCTCCTTCCAAATGGTAGTTTCGTATGGAGAGGAATGGGCAAGAAACTCCTCCGTCACTCTTTTACAATATTTTGTATACATAGAATATATATAGTATAGTATAATAATACTCTCTGACTCACATAATATTGATTCAACGCAAATTCCAACATCTACCGCTGACCTACCTGTGTATTCAACAGTACATAGTATCTAAGTGTGATTTCATACGGACTTGCGGTTACAAAAGAAGCGATCTATGCAACCACACCGATTGGTTTCTATTCGCCATTGTGAGCCCCGCACTGATGGGAAAGTAATTTGCCACAAATAAACTAGTTACAAAACTCAATGGAATGTGTCGGTACGTTTTGTAAGAATCAATTAACGTATTTGTTATTGTGTGAAGTTAAATGTAACTTTGTAATGAAAATGGTGATGGAAAACAGTGAAATGAGCGTGTTTTAGAACCAAAAAAAGGTGACGTTCATCAACCCGTCTGTGGACTATGTACCAAACAGAGAGGCGTGTGTTTCAGGAGTGGAAACATGATGAGCTGATTATAATTATACAAATCTTGGTGTGAGAAAAAGAAGACAAGAAAAGAAGTTTGTGTCATCCCAGTTTGTACGAAACTGGGATGACACAAACAAAGGCAAAGGTAAAAATATTATAGATATTACTAGATGGCTGTCCGTGGTGTGTGCAGCATGTGTGGGCATCACAGCGGGCCCTATCAGAATACCAGCGCTGCGGTATTTATTTATTCTTAAATATCGCACAGGTCTTTGTTTTTTTTTTGCTATAATTTATTTGTTATTTTCTTTTTTGTTTTTATTTCTGTGTATTTCTTGTGCGTGTGCAGAATAAAATAAAATGTCTTTATTCTTTTTTTATTTTTTTTATTAGATGAATTAGTCCCACGTAAATCGCGGCATCAGTGGCGTCTTTAGAAGTGCAAGTGTGTGGGTTTTTTGGACATACCAACATATGGGACATGATTTTGATAGTTACATAGTTGGGTCAATAATCTCCCATTCCGCTAGATTATGCTTACCGCGGCCTATTTGGGTGGGTCCTCAATAGATTTATTGTTTTATATATAGGCCACTGCAGGCCTAGTCCAGGTGGAAGGAATTGGGTGGCGGCGGGTGATGTGACACAAAATCTTATCATGATAATATTAAACTACAAGATGTATGCAGGTGGATTAAACACATCTCACAAAAACGTCAAGATGGTATTTTAGAGAACTGAGGTGTTTTAACACGTTGAGCGCGGTTACCGGTGACCGCGAACAATAGTTTTTCTATTGTGTCTGCTGCGTGGCAGTCAATGCCTTAAAAAAGTTCTTCATATTAATCGTCTAAGTTTGTGAAGATATTTAGATGTGTGTTTCACGCAAAATCTACTGAACGGCTCTGGATGTTTGACACACAGAAAGTTTATAACCCGGATTTTTTTGAGGGTGGTAAATTATCAAATGACCCCCCCCCCCTCCCCCTCCCGCTCTGGGTGAAGCGGAGTGTTAGACTCTTACTGACTAAAACCCATCCATGTTCCTTCCTTAGCCCTTTATGTTCCGGGGTAGCGGTAAATATATAGAATAGTGTTTATCCCGGTAATACGTTCCTGTGGGTTAGTTTCAGATATCCACGCGGGCGAAGCCGCAGGCAGAAGCTAAACTGATTAATAAAATACTGTTATTTATTGCCTTAAACGTATTACACCTCACTTCACAATTACCATCAATCTCGAATTATATCAGTAGTCAGTGCGTAATGCACACGAATGAATTAGAAGCCTTTAGGCGAACTGTAACCGAACCCAATGCATTACCAATACGCTGGCAACACAGCCAACATGATAATACATCATATCTAGGTATGTTTTATTCATATGACGACTTGCGATTTTGATGTCGCAAGGCGAGTTCAGCTGTTTTTGCTGCAAGATTTATATCGAAGTAATAAATGTATCATAAATATATGGAATCAATTTTATATGGTCCGTTGAACGCTTAAAGTCGTAATTTGGATTGAAAAAAAATTATAGATTCATTGATATTACACTGGCGGTTCTTTGATAAGAAGGTGAGGTTCGATACCTGATTGATGAGATGGTTCGTTTGTTTGACGGCGCAAATGCGTGGGATGGAACAGAAATGAAGGTTTGAAAGACTTTATAAATACTTAATTTTATTGTAAGCAATGGCTCTTTTACATTTAAATGATGTGTCCTGCTGATTTTGGTTTCATGAGATCTTTTTATGCTTTACATACATAAAGTCACGAATTATTCCCATGGGTGTAAGCAGAAACTACAAAACGCCACCTGCTTCGAACGTTAAGTTACGTTATAACGTGTTATTCTTTACTAATTCGTAAAAGAAAGCAGACAAACTGAACCAAAATATGTCATTTTCACATTTATTTCTAAAAAGTTACAATGTCATGAAGTTTCATAATTAGATCTATTCATTCATTATATCATCTTATATTAGAAGTTTTAATAACAGCCACACAAAAACGTTGAATAACGGTTCAATAAATGTAGTTCCTCTATTCGCTTTCCACCCTGTATAATACTCAACATAGTTTATGAAACCTATCAAACGTCATTCAGCAGACTGCATGGAACCACACACCATACACGCCGACTATAAGGTAACCTCTCCATAAGCGTCACTACTGTACCCATAAACAAATGACTGCGCAGGAGTTCGCTCACAGCTAAGAAAGGCGACGGGTCACGAGCGGCACACATCTCTTAATTTTATATGTTATCATACACGACTATCGGATATAATTATTTGTTAAGATGTCACTTTCGAACAACCGGGTGGCGTGTTGTGACGTAACTTGAGAGAGGCCTTTGTCCAGCAGTTGACTCCGATGGACTGAGTTGATGGATTGATGCCACTGTTAATTATAATCAAATCTGTACAGCTGATCTTTGAAAGGACCACAGAATAAAAATGTTTAAAAATAGTGGGAGAATAATAAACTTTTTGATGTGAATTTTTATGAGCTAATATTTGAAATCTTTAATATAATAGTTATTGGAGCATTTAAACATCTTTACAGTATGAGCTTTATTTTTAAGTGCAAAACGGAACCACACGAATTTAAATAACCCATACTTTTCTTTTTAATAAAGACGATTTTGTAGTATACAATGTGGAGAAAACAATACGAACATAATTGAAAACACTGACAATACTAATGAATAGGACTATTTTGGAACTACTAAACAAATCCTAACACCGAAATTTAAAAAGTGATTTTTGCAACAAACTAAATAATTGTGGTGGACCGACTATGGGTTTTGCCAATCTTTGACTAGCTATAGTGACTAAACTTTTGGATATATTTGATTGAATTTTCGTATCCAGGCTGGAGACAGCATTCGATATACGGAGTTTAATTTATGATCGTAATGTAGTCTCCACTTTGTATATTTACTACAAAGAATAAAGATTAATAAAATTAAAGTTAAATAAACAAAAAGGGAGAAGCAGATAAAAAGAAATATAATGTTAAAGATAGTGTTTGTTGATTACATTAATTAGTTATAATTAATTACTAACGTCTCTTAATGATACAGATCACATTTAATTACTATCAATATTTTTCCATTGACCAAACAAGGATGAATGAAAAATGTGTAGAAACAGTGATTAAGAAACTGATATATGTTTATGAGTAACGCGGCAATAAACTAACAAACAATATCTTCCGTTTATTTCCATTTATAGATCGTTTTATAGTTGGAGATTAGAATTGAGCAATAATTTAATTAGAACATTGATACGCAATCTTTTTCCGTGTTGTAATCTATACATATAATAAAACAGTAAAAAGACTGTGTCTGTACATTGAATATATTAAAAAAAAAAAAATCGAGGGGGGTTTAGAAACAGTAATAGAGTCAGATTCCAAAAAAAAAAATTTGTCTGTTTGTCTGTATGTCTGTTTGTCTGTATGTCTGTTTGTCTGTATGTCTGTTTGTCTGTTTATCTGTTTGTTTGTACACGCTAATCTTCGGAACTACTGTACGGATTGGAATGATTTCTTTTTTGTTGTATAGGTATTAAGTCTGGGCAACATATAGGCTATAATTTATCTTGGAAACTTGAACACCTGATGCAGAACCGCAACAGACCAGCTTAACTATAAGAGATACAAAAATGATACCACAGCAAAAATTGTTCCACGTGATGAGCATTTTCTGTTGAGTGAATAAATTTGAAGATCTGGAACACCTGATGTGGAACTCCAAGAGCCCAGCTACACTATAACATATATAGGAATGACGTCTTAGCAAAAGTTGTTCAGCCTGATGAGCACTCTCTGTTGACGTATAAAAATTGAAGATCTGGAACACCTGTGGTGGAACTCCAAGAGCCTAGCTACACCATAACACATAGGAATGACGTCTTAGCAAAAGTTGTTCGGTCTGATGGGCACTCTCTGTTGACTTATAAAAATTGAAGATCTGGAACACCTGTTGTGGAACTCCAAGAGCCCAGCTACACTATAACATATACTCGGTTAAATTTTAGTCGTTTTAATCCCCTTAAGGGGTCATTGTACACATTATAACGAGCAACTTTTACTATGGGAACGAACCTGAAATCGCGAAAAAAAAATCAGCTGTGCAGTACATTTTGACGAGTTAGGATAACATAAATGTACTGAAAATCTGATTATTTTTTTGCGATTTCAGGTTCGGTCCCATAGTAAAAGTTGCTCGTTATAATGTGTACAATGACCCCTTAAGGGGATTAAAACGACTAAAATTTAACCGAGTATAGGAATGACGTCTTAGCAAAAGTTGTTCGGTCTGATGGGCACTCTCTGTTGACGTATAAAAATTGAAGATCTGGAACACCTGTTGTGGAACTCCAAGAGCCTAGCTACACCATAACACATATAGGAATGACGTCTTAGCAAAAGTTGTTCGGTCTGATGGGCACTCTCTGTTGACTTATAAAAATCGAAGATCTGGAACACCTGTTGTAGAACTCCAAGAGCCTAGCTACACCATAACACATATAGGAATGACGTCTTAACAAAAGTTGTTCAGCCTGATGAGCACTCTCTGTTGACGTATAAATATTGAAGATCTGGAACACCTGTTGTGGAACTCCATGAGCCTAGCTACACCATAACACATATAGGAATGATGTCTTAGCAAAAGTTGTTCAATCTGATAAGCACTCTCTGTTGACTTATAAAAATCGAAGATCTGGAACACCTGTTGTGGAACTCCAAGAGCCTAGCTACAACATAACACATATAGGAATGACTTCTAAGCAAAAGTTGTTCAATCTGATGGGGATTTCCTGTTGACTTATAAAAATCGAAGATCAGAATCATCTGATGTGGAAATCAAAGCTATCAATAATTTTACTGTGTAATTATAAAATAACATAAACTGGGAGTACCTGCACGCGGTGAAGGCGGTAACAGTTTAGGACTGATTTTCGATGGCGATGGTATATCATTGAAAATTTGACTCTACTGGCCAAAACTCCTATTTATTTTTTTATTTTATCGTATGAATATGCCTTCGGCAATATGCCTTATGTTGTTTGAGTGTTTAATTTCCTTTTCCATTTATCTTCGTGACACGGTAGCCTACCCGGTAACGCAGCGGAGCAGTCATTTTAATTTAGATTTTTATTGATCAGGTATCTTCACAATAAAACTATGACCATGCCTAGAAAGAGGTCAAATCTTTCCCAATGTTCCAAGAGAGCTAAAAGATTGAGGATCATAAGATCCCAAGAATCTACCGAAGAGCGTCAGGAGAGAGAGACTTGATGCTGTTCGAGAACATTAGGCTGCAACTCGCTCCGTGGAAACCTCTTCGGGTCGCGAACTACGCCTGCGTTCTCAGCGTATTCATTAGGTCTCTAGGGACCAATGAAGAATATGATGCGTGACTGACCGCTGATCGTGAACGTCATGTATTGTCTCGCGAGTCAGAGACGTTCACGGAAAGAGAATTACGCTTGAGTTCCAAGCGTATCTACGCATCGACTTCTAGGTCTCTAGAGACAAGTGGGGCACGTGATGTGCGACTGACCGCTGATCGTGAACGTCATGTATTGTCTCGCGAGTCGGAGACGTTCACGGATAGAGAATTGTGCTTAAGTTTCAACCGTATCTACGCATTGACTTCTAGGTTTCTAGAGACAAGTGGGGAATATAATAATGCGGTTACCAAAATGAAAACGATAACAAATGGACTGTATGTTTTGGTGGTTGTTGGAATGAATAAAACTAAAGCTCAGTGTGATAAAAGATTCAAATGGGAAAAATTAAATGGCGACCCCGTTGTCGCTGGCATAAGCAACAGGGTCCGCGTACGAAGTCGCGGGCAGAAGCTAGTAAGTAATAAGTCTGAGAAAACCAATAGAAAAACAATCCGGACTGTCTCGTTGGTCAAGCGCTACTGTTGACTGCGGTCGGTCCTGGGTTCGATTTCCGGGTAAAGTTGGCTATTGGGTTTTTCCATGTGGAACTTCTCAGTAGCGCTTGGATAAGCCCGGCTTTAAAATTTGTGTCCGGTTGAAGGCAATCTTCTTCTTTTCGTGTATTTAGTGACTAACCTAGTGTTGCGTAGCGGCTAAGGCTTGTTTTAATTTAATTATTGAATAGTTTTTACATATTTTATATCTGATGCTTTTAACGTTATGCATCGTTCTCACATGTATAATTCTAATATGAACTATGTAACCAATATTTTGTAACCATATTTTGTTTAAAAGAGTGTCCATGGAGTTTCTTGCCCGTTCTTCTCCATAGGTACCTACTGCTTTGGAATTGGGCAACTAGCTTCATCTCTCTGACTGACCAACACCTTGACAATTCAAAAGTGCCTGAAATTGGTTTATTTGAAATAAATACTTTGAGTTTGAGTTTGAGTTTTATGCTACTCATGAGCCTCTGACTTAGCTTCACGGCGACACGGTTGGCGCAGCGGTTGAGCGATTGACTGCTGCGCAGCATGTCGCGGGTTCGATTCCCGCACGGAACAAATATTTGTACGACCTGCAAGTATTTGTTACGGGTCTGGGTGTTTTTCTATCTATAATATGAATTTATTTACAAAAAATGATGTATATAAGTAGTTTATCAGTCATCTCGTTACCATAATACAAGCATTAGGTTGCTTAGCTTGGGACGATATGGCGTTGTGTGAAATGTCCAAGGATATTATTATTATTATTGTTCACATGCAGTTGAGAAAAACCTCTCGGTCATGCATGCTTTCCTCACGATGTTTTCTTTCACCGATTTTTAAGCAAGTGATAATTATACAATACGCACATGAATCCGTGAAATCAGAGATGCGTGCCTATGACTTAGCAGTCCGACGGTCATACCACAAGGCTATCACTGCTATAAATGGCAATAGGCCCCAATTACGTTAAACATACCTGGCGAAATGTGGTAGCGCGATAGGTACAACTCTGCCTAGCGCTTCGGGGAATACGGGAGTGATGTTATGTTAAACAAAACCGCACTAAACGGGTGTCACAACAAAACAGACTCTGTTGCCACAATCTTAGGGAATATATTTCTATGAAATGATTTAATATTTTTAAACCAAATGACGATCAAGGAATACTTAATGTTCTATTTTCAAACATTTACAGTACCTTTATTTTATTTTTTTTAATGCTGGGAAATCATCCAATGACTGCTCCCGCTCTGGGTGGAGCGGAAGGGAGTGTCAGACTCTTACTGACTAAAACCCATCCATGTTCCTTCCGTAGCCCTTTATGTTCCGGGGTAGCGGTAACCCTTTCGGACAATCCCGCTTAATTTACAGTTACGCATCTTTTAATATCCCAGATCCTATTTCGAAAGGTTCTATTGACTTTTCTTGCTTGGATATAGTAGATTCATGGCTACTTCATAACGGCTTGTTTAGAACACCCGAGACCAACATGAAATACCGACGCAATAATTCTATTACCAAAACAATTTCCTCCAGCAAACAATCCAGATACGACAATTTTCCTGGAAAATCCATGCTAATGCTAAGTGTTAGTACCACCCGCGAGTGCATTGTACACGCGTGCCTCGTGACTGGTAATGCTGTTCGCTCCGTAGGCACATATTTATGCACTCAAACACAGCATCAATCATTCTAATGAGCCGGCCAGTAGGCAGGGACGGGTGTAGGAGCCGCGGGCCCGGGCCGTCACGTGACCACCGTAGTGATGCGCGCGTGATTTATCGATTGATGTACTGCTGTCAGCTCTACATAACCGCTGGAACGGTTTAACGGGGAGAAATGGACTAGCAAAATCAGCCTATAATGTTTCCACTGCGGGGACATAAGCCTCCTGTCTTCAAGAGTGAGTGGGCGGCATGCATCTCGCGGGTTGGTAGGTTCACATGTCTTAGAACATTTGACATTCGACGACACAGTTGGCGCAGTAGTTACTGTTGAGCGATTGACTGCTGCGCAGCGTGTCGCGGATTCGATTCCCGCACGGAACAAATATTTGTGCGACCTGCAAGTATTTGCTCCGGGTCTGGGTGTTTGTCTATCTAAAATATGTATGAATTTAGAAAAAAAAAATTATATGAGTAGTTTATCAGCCATCTCGTTACCATAACACAAGCATTAGGTTGCTTAGCTTAGGACTATATGGCGTTGTGTGAAATGTCCAAGGATATTTATTTATTTATTTGGTGCTAGGACATGTCAGCGATCACGATGCTTTCCTTCACCATTTTGAGAGCAGTGGTAATAAAATAATTTACACAAAGTAAATCGCCTGTTACCACCGCCGATAACAAGAAGCGGAGAAGAGACATTCTTATCAAACTGATTGGGATAAAATAAATAGGTGAACTCTAGTAACAAGCATGATCGTTAAAAAAGTTCTAGAGTTATGAAGTCAATAGCCGATGCCATCATTCGGAAGAGTAGGTGCTTGCCACATCATAATAAGTACAGCATATAAATAAATAGTTCTAGAACTAGTAAATAGCATGAATTATTGAGATATGTGTATGTCAAATAACAAATAACAGACGCATTCAATTCGCTGTATTATGACCGTTGATAAACGTAAATTGCAATTTTACGACGAATAATACCTCATTCAACTGTAATAAACATTGTTAGGAATATATTTTCCCTAACACCATACCTGTTTATTAACATATTCGTGTGTAGTTTCAGTTTATCGATATCGATAGTTATAGTGATAAAATGAGCCCTATTTAACATAGCAGTGATATTCAACTAACAAGTTTAGCAATGAAGGAAAGAAAGCTGCCCGGAGCGTCCGGCGCTATTCACAAATTGGCACGAGCTAGGCACGCGTTGCGCCCGCGCACCTTAAGGTAACATCTTCATCTTCACCACACTGGAAAACCAATCATAATGAGATACAACAGAGTATATTTTACAATACGTGCTGTACAAGACGTAAGTGACGTTTTAAAACCAGGTAAGTTACAAAGATTGAATGGCGCAGTGCAATGATACCGTAGAGCCATTAGTGAGAGCAAAAAGGATGGAATTCTTTCGATTGTGTTTTGTTTATTTTCTCTTTGATTAATACTTGCGTGGTATGCTAATTATTGTGTTAAGCAAATATGTACCAGCTGGGTTGAAGTGATTACGCTCATTTTTATGGCACTTAGATACTTTGTTTAAGAATTGGAACTGTGTGTAGTTTAGAAATCAATTCATTAGGACTGGTTTTTCATCTAAGTTCATGGTTTTGTCGGGTTAAGAGATGTGAAGATTGATTGAGTATAGTGTTGTGTCTTGTATCGAAAAATCAATGAAATGTCGAAAATCATGCTCGTATTAAATTTAGTCAAATTTTTAGGTCAAAGAAACAGCATTGCCATCCTACGTGGCAACGCTGCCAGTCTTTTGGGTACATTTCCCACTGGCAGTGATGAGGACAAATTTTTGACGCCCAAATTAAGGCTCTTTCCTTTTTTTGTTCCTTTATATACTTGTACATACAGTAGTACATAATATATATTTTTTAGTTTTAGTAAATTGTATTTAAGATTTTTGTTTAATCAGTCAATAAAAGTGGTCGTATTCAAAGTTAAACTGATCGCTTCTCTTTCTTATTTTAACCACTGAGACACAACTTGACACACACTCTTCTATCAATAATCGTAATGAAACAATAAAACAAAAGCACTAAACAGTTTAACATAACGTCCAGTACATGACAGTAATTAACTTTCACATTAAAACCAATCAATTAGCGGTAATCATTTCATCAATGGAGCCTGGAGCTGAACGTCAGGTAGGAGCAGTTATCTATTGCGTCTCATTTTTGTATGGTAATTAATGAACACGTAGCCTTAATTTTGGATCTATGGATTACGGGTTGAACTCCAGGAGTGCCAGCAGAAGTAAAAACTTGAATATTAACGTTGTGCATTTTTTGATATTTCGGAATGGTTATGGAATAATTTTGCATGAATTGCTTTAATTATCACTATAAAAGTACTATAATTTATGTGGTAAAATACAATATTAATTTATTGCGCTATCGTACACAAACATGAGAATTTATATTACATTAAAAATGTAACACTTCAGAACTATTACAATTAATCTACATTAAAAAGTTTATCTGTCCCTCCGTCTTACGACTTTTCGATCAAGTCACGTGTCCTGATGCGAGTTTAAATTTTTTTATCCATCACAAAAAAAGTGCATAAGGCGCCAAAAAAAGTTTTCACTTCAAAAAAAACATTAAAAAAAAAGAGTAGAGCGTATATCTGCCTACCCCTATGGTTTAAAGGCGCCAGTTTATGTTTCTAATGGGTTAGTCATGCTGGTGATTAAAATTAATACCAAACCAAACTTTGGCAGCCTGGAGCGACGCGACAGTACGACGCAATTCTGATAGAACAATTGCCATGAATTTTTCATAGACATTGTTCCACTAGTGACGCATCGGGCGTGTCTACGGGAGCATTAAATCAAATTTTCTTTGGGCATGAGGTGTATGAAACTCAAACCCATCATTTTTCTAACTGCGCTGAAATAAACAAGCAAAATATGAGAGTCAGTTTATTTTAATCTATACTAATATACTAATAATAATAATACTACTCGACTTAGCACACGAGGTTGTTGACATGTGGAATGTGAGCTCGGCTGTCATTGTACCGATTGTCGTAACAGCCAATGGCCTGATAGCCAAAAGCCTCGACCAACATCTTTCGAGGCTCTCGTTAGGCGGTTGGATCAAGAGCTAGATTCAGAAGGCAGTACTCCTCGATACGGCTCGCATTGTGAGGAGGTTCTTGTCTCTGCGGGCCCTAACCACCGGTGACTTGGACCCTGCTCCCGACATCGGCGGACCACTATTTTTTATATTTTTAAATGTTTTTGTTTTGTTTTCTATAAAAATATTTAAAAATATATTAGATAAGAAATGGAATAAATAAACGAATAATATTATAAAGAGGTAAAATTTGTAAGTTTGTATGTAGGGGGTAATCTCCGGAACTAATGATCCAATTTCAAATATTTTTTCACTGATAGAAAGTTAACTTATTCCTGAGTGCTATAGGCTTATTTGCATGTAGGTACTGCCTAAACAGTTGTTTAAAATTGAAAGCAATGTATGGCAACCCGGTTTGCCTTAATTATTTCTACAAAAACGTCCGCGACACCATGTTCCTATCTTTTTTAACTTTTATATTTCGTTTTATGTTTTAAAAAAGTATTTTTTCGACTAACTTCTGTTTGGATGATTATTTAAACAACGAAATATCAATTCTTATCAAATTAAATTATTTTATGATCACAAGGACATCACAGAGATAAGATTTGCCCTCCACAGTATTAGCCGTCGACGCGGGCAGAACCTAGTAGAATATAAGAATGTTATGGGCCATATTTTATGCAAAATAAGGAGATTCTATAATTCCATAATATTAAAAGAAATAAATGAAAATAAAAATCGGACAGTGCGCAGCGGCTACGCAGCTGTAACTGTCAAACCTTCCTTTCAACTCAAGCGCAGATCGCAATCAACAGCGCCGTTGATTTTCCAAGTTTTCGCTAATTACATCAAACGCTAAGTACTCAACAAGTTAACGACTCGCTCTGATTTATCATGACTCACTTTTGTATCTATTCGATTATTGTAAACTAACAAATTTTATGATTTCCTTCGTGGGACAAGGAATGTGCGTATAATTTTGTGTAATTGTATTTAGTACGCCGCTTTGTTTATAAAATGTAGCAGTTAGCGATTGATTGACAGCTTTGGAATTTACTCATTTAGGAGTGATAGTTGAGCAGTAATGGCCCAGAAATCCAAATTTATAACCTGACAACAAGACAACAAGTCGCAGAGAGACGCTGTTGATTATCTTTATTGCCCGCCCCATCAATGCAAACCTTTTTTATACAGCCTCTCTCTCAGTTCCTGCCCCAGTCTTCTGTTTGGAACGAGCAATCCCAAAGATTGTAAAGATTGAAAACTGTTATAAAAACTAATATTCAATCGCAGAGCAGGTCATACTATTTACAACCAATAAAAAAATATGCACGCCAATCTGCAATAACCAAGCAAAAAAAATCTAGAAGATAATTACAATAATAAATCTTGGCAACACTCGACTTTCTCAGGCGACGTTCTGAACGAGGCACAGTTTTTTACAAAACCTCTTATTGACGTAGTTTAAACGTGATTACTATGTAAATTTATAATGGATGGGTCATCAAGTTGACTATCAAAGACATCATTACCTTACTCCTGTCACTCGGCAATTTCATATCATCAATCTTGCATTTAAATGGTACAAGTAAACGCTCTCAGTTGGTTCCGTGGCAGATTATAATGGCCTATAAATCAAACATTAGAATCGAGAAGCTATTAGTTCGTAAGTTCGTAAACTTACACGGTTTTAAGTAGCATTTTTATTGGTTTTGTCACACACACATTGACTTTTATCTTCCGCTTAGGACTTTGAATCTTCTTTCTTTTTCGTGTGACTGACCTGGTGTCCAGAGTCTTCATGCTGCCTACGGGCCTCTGACTTGGCTTCACATGATATTGAGAAATATCTCTCATGCATGCCAGTTTTTAGTTTTTCTTCACTAACATACCTACAATACGCACATGAATCCGAAAAGAGGTGCGTCTCTTGGGTTCGAACTCGAGACCTATGATTTGGCAGTCCGACGTCACACAATTGGAGCAAAATACCATCTTAAAGCTATCTTCTACTTTATATACAGCTAAATAAAAATAATTGCACATTAAGTAAATCATGTGCAATTATCAATTATGGCAAAACGATAAAACTATGCACAATTCCCAGAACTGCACATTTCTCATTAACATTGAATGCACATAAGAATTTTCAGGTCTTGACAACTTAAAACCTTGGCTCATAATCATATACAACAAAAAAGTGCTCTTAGCTAAGAAGGAAAAATAAGCAAGTTATTAAATACCAGTTACTCGCTCCAAATGCTTTAAACGCATCACTGATTTGCGACACTGCGCATGCTCACATACCTAATAACAAATTACATAAAAACGTCTTATGATGCAGGTTTAGTTAATTTTCTTGTCATGTTACTAATAGGGAATTGATGTGTAGTTTCCAAGCATTTAAAACCTAGATAACTTGAAGACTTGAAGATAATCTTCACTCCGTTTTCATCGACGCTTTAGATTCCGTGTGGACGGCATTCCTTGAGGGAAAAACGAAGCGTGGCTAGTTAATTATATTGTAATTGGCAAGGATGGCTTGACTATCTGGAGTATTGCGGCACTTGCATAGTAGGCAAATGGACTGAGTCATCTCTTTAAAGACACTGTATGTGAATGACTCATTTATAAACTTTCGTTTTTATCATTCGTTTCTTTGTGGTTCTGACCGTATCGAGTTGCACATGAGGTAATAACTATAACTAAGTTGGCTGCAGAAATAGAACCATCCCTCTTCAATCTAAATACAAAATATACAACCTAAAGCTACCTACCTTGTACATAATAGATATATTTTATCTATTATATACAAGTGGTAAAAAAGGGAAGAGCTCATAGGGCGTCAAAAAATTCAATTCCATCGCTGTCAGTGGAAAATATCCCCAAAAGGCTGGCAGCGTTGCCACGTTGGATGGTAATTTGCTGATTCTTTGGCCTAAAACTTTGCCATCCCTCTTCAATTGATCAGTCTTTGTTGTTTTTTTTCAGGATGGGAATTGATTCAATGACTTCTCCCGCTCTGTGTGGAGCGGAAGGGAGTGTCAGACTCTTACTGACTAAAACCCATCCATGTTCCTTCCTTAGTCCTTTATGTTCCGGGGCAGCGGTAACCCTTTTGGACAAACGCGCTTATAGTTGCACAGCTGATGTATGTTTCTGCAACTTTGTATTCAAAGTGGAAAATATTTCATTCCTCACACAAGCACCACACGTCAATATATCTCTCATCTGAAGTACGTTTCACTTCACATGTACAGGTAAATAGAGCCTCTTAGCCACACGTCACATTATGCCAACATGGTGCCTACAAGGAAGTTTTATTTTACCAAAACAATAAGCGAACTCGTTACATATCCTCAGAGGGTAGGCTGCGACCGGCTCGAGAATCGCCTTAATGATGTCAAAAGGCAACATAATGTGTTCTCCTTAAACGGTCGTCGCAGTTCGTTACTGTCGCCTCCTTCCGCGGTGACGTCTCACTGCCTACCAGACGGACGCATTAAGATCACCTAAGGGCACCACCATTATGTAAAGCGACCACAGAATAAAATATATTCACTCGTTAAAAAATAAATATACGACTGGCTCCGGTGTTCGCTCGTTTTACGACGAAATTGTTCAAATAAACGTGTCGTAGTGTTGCACGCTGGCCAGATCTTTCAAGCACTTTTGGCATTATAAAAATGATGACGTTATGCATAATAAAAGCTCGATAAAGGAAGCCGTGTTCATAATTCACGGCGTCCTCTCGCTGCAATCGTAATAATAAAGGTGTTTTTTTTTTGTGATGAGGATATGGCCATTCGCTGGCTGCACCGATGACCTCGCACCAACCTCCACTGAATACTAAATTAATTTGGCCGTATTTAGAGTGCGAACATTGAAAACGTGTTAGGGTACACCGATATATGACATGATCGTCGACATCCACCGTAATAACAGCTCAGCTCGATATAACAGGAATTAATGTATCTGTCGATAGCTAAGGCCGACCTCCCAGATTACAGATCGAACGACCTCCTTAGATCTTATCTCTATAATTCGAAAATCTTTTATGAATAATTTGTCTCCATTATGTTCGGAACGTTTAATGCTCAGGATTGGAACTTGACATCCTGTAATGCTAATCAAGGATTAAATACCTATTTTAGAATGTTGATTTATTTCCTCTCGTTTACGTTATTTATTGGGTCGGTAAGACATCAAATAGCTAGAATAGTCAATAGCGTGTAAACATTATTGTTCTAGGAGTTAATCGAACTACGACAAAGATACCATAGAGGAGGAAGTCATTTTGCATAAAGTATGGCGTATTACGCTCATTATTGAATGAAGGAACAATAAGGTGACAGTTTTTATTGCATAACATTACTGTCAAAATATTTATTGATGTAATCAACGCAAACTTACTTGACCAGTAATAATATAAAACATATTACTCAGCGATCTATATCATCATATACCTACGTACAAGTCCGTCTTACTTTTGCTTTCGTTTCCAACCTACGCGTATTAAAAAGGCTTGAATGAACGTAACGGGTAAATTGATTGTGGGGCGCGTCGCACTACTACCTACGGCTCGTACCTTATAATTAGATTATATGAATTCGATGCGATAGCTCGGCGGTCCCTTGCGAAACTCGCCCGGCTTCTAAGGGACCACGTCCACATTTACAATAATCAAAACGACGTATAACATGATGTTATTTCAAACCAAACGTTCCTTTGCGCGCTTAATTATAACGTTCAAATTCCTACGTGCTCGAAATTAGGTTTAACCCTTTCAAATCCCATGTAGCCGCTGGACTATAGATGAAGTCACTCCGGAATGTGCTTTTGCATATTCAACCAACTTTACGCTCTATATTCAACGACATACAGATGTAAATCGCGTTTAAATGAATAAGATATGTGTCGTTTACTGTTATAGGCGGCGCACGCGTTAGAATCAGGATGCTGTAACGGTCCGGACGCGGGTCTAATTACCGCCGCCACTCAATATTGCAAAATGAAGCCTATTCTAGAGTAGTACCCTTCGGCTATTACACTCTATCTATTGTTACACAGACATTTTAAACGTCCAAAGGTGTCTTGTAATGACCTGGGTGCGGTCATGCTACCTATACCCATAGAAACAATAAACAATTTTATCTCCACGATCTCTACTCAACAATTTCTAATTAATCTCGGACACAGCTCCAATTAATTGTTGTTATGAAAGTTTAATTATAATTACAACGTATTACGCAGGTTTTATAATGATACATTTTAACAATGACAGGGTTACAAAGCGCATTAAAAGTTTGATCACAAAATACTAATTTGTATTTTGATGTAACTTTAAACAATAGTTTATTTTTGGCTTATTTAGTTTGAAGCCCAATGGAACGATCTACGTTTAAACTTATAAACATAACATCAAGCCTTGTTTCTCCAAAGGGTTAGCAGAGGTGCACCTATATTACACACATATTTCGCCAATCGCCACCGCATGGGCGAGCCTATTGCCATCAACCGGGCACAAATCTAGACACCGGGCCGCTACTGAAAAATTCCAAAAAGAAACACCCAATAAACCTTTGCCCGACCCGCGAAAAGAACCCAGGACTGGTGCACCGCAGAAGCTCATGCGCCCACTAGAGCAACAAGGCAGTTATAAACAAATAGCTCAGACATTAACCAGTGTTAAGTCGTAAAAGTCAGTAACTTAAGTAACAATTAGAACTGTTGTACTTGTCATATGTCTTGATAAAATCGCGTAGATAAAGCGGTTTAATTAATTCAGTATGGTTTAGTTTTAATAAAGCCCGCATTAACACGGGTTTGTGATGTAATTGACGAGAACGATAAACATAAGGAAGCTGGAGCTATGCAAATGGCTTGTAGGACATTTTGTAGGTAGAGTTGCGCGTGCGCAGTATGGACTAAGTGTGGTGCTAATGGTGTAAGTGAGTCAGTAATGTGTGGTTTGATTACTTTTAGGAAGATTTTTAGCCTTGACTTAAAAATATTAAGTCTTATTCTTAAGGCTAAGTAATAACAGTCGCACAGGTCGACCGATCAGGTTTTTTTCAGGCTGCGCTTTGTTCGTGGTTGGGTGACCACATACATAACATACTAAAACCTCTCCATCCCTCGGAAAGCACGTTAAGCTATTAGTCCTGGCAGTCATTTGTAGATCTTTGACAGTTGTTAAGGGTCACTAGAAGTCCAAAATTGTTACCCAGTTACTGGATTGGGAACGCCAGGCAAGCAGTCGCTTAATATAAAATACTGGTAGATAACTGTATCCGATTAGACTGGAAGCCGACGCTAACATAGCTGGCATAAGACTAGGATGATGATGTAGTTTATGTTGCTGTTACCGTTGCTGTCAGCCAGTATCATCATCAAGGAGAGCACAGGTTTTATGGCTTTCAGTTACCTATTTCAGTCATGGAATGGCTGTATAAAAGATGAGGCTTCACTCTTCCTTGAATACGGTGTTACAGAAAAATATGCTGCAATAACCAATCCAAATCCTTGTTTTCTTTAAAATTAAATAACTTCAATTACATATCGACATACTGAACATTCCAATCACTGATCACCCCCATGATTGCCAGTCCCATCAAATCGATGACATCCGCAGCGCCGATCAATCAGTGACGTCATAATGACAGGAAGCGCTATAGTTCACGTAAAATTGATATGGTATAGTAATTCCAACATAAGGTCAACTCCACACTTCCTCTTCGATCACTTCTTGAATCTACAGAACTATATAAAAAAAAACCAATGGAAAAGTAACTCTATGCATATGTTTGTTGGTCTATTTTAACTTTTTACGCCACAACTGCTGAACGATTTGGATGAAATTTGACAAACGGATAGACAATGACATGGATTAGGTCATAGGATATTTTTTATCTCGGTAGTACGTTCCCTTGGGATCATTTCAGAGCACAACGCAGGCGAAACCGCGCTCAAAAGCTAGTAGAACCAGACGTCGATTCTTATCTCGTATCACTTACGAGTTTTCAATGACAGTGTGAGGTAATCCCTAATGACTAAGATTAATTACTGTTGCGTTACAAGTGTTTTGCGAATTAGTTGTTGTAAGATTTATTTCTTAGATTGAAAAAGGTTCGATACAAAAAAGGAAAAACATTTTCTTATTGCGTGACTCCACGTCGAGTGAGAAGAAAACGTGTGAGGATTTTAATTACCGAAACACAAGTACAACACACTTCAAGTTTACCAACACCAAGTTGAACTCCCTTCGCGATCGATTCAGCAATTTGCCCGAGAAAGTGTACAGTCACGAGTACCAATATGTATACACCTAGCAATATTCCGAAGCGATTTTCTGGTAAAATAACTATTTCAACTTTTAGATACGACATTTTCGGTAAACCTATGGGATTCGAAAATGCAATGTGTGTGACATCTGCTAACTGGATACATAGTTTTGCTCGTGACTACAAAATAAAATAGGTCTTCAGCATCAAATACTACTACATAGTATTTCAGATGCTAATTAAATCTGATCCGATCCGATACCTACCCAATATTTCATATCAACAACTTTACAATTTATTACTTTTTTTTTACCAACTCGTTATAGCAACATTCAAACTAGATATTATACTACTCACTTATCTGTGGGTATTGTTGATGGGAATGTTAGATCGTAGAAAGATTCACCTGGCTATAATATTATTCTCACCAAAATAAAAAACAGACTATGCAGGAATAAAAAAAATCAGCGCATGAGATGACTTTCGCTTGCCATATCTTATAATATATATATGCATAATCCAACATCGTTTGTCTAAGTCATAGATTTTTTTTTAATTCATCAATTTTTTTTATCTATATCCCGGGCATTACATCACATATTTGTAAATATGTAGCTACACTCATACACAACATAAAGTACTAAATAAGAAATTTCAGAAATTGTATTTTCTTTTATCTACGTGAAATTAATAAATTTTGTTAACACACATTTACCCTAAGAAAATAATTCTTTGAAATATATATTTTAGATGAAATTATAGTTTTCAACACCTTTAATGTTATCTATGGCGGGCTACTGCAAAAAAAAACTGCGCATAACTTTGCTACATTTTCGTAAACATTCATTAATCTTTTATTTCTTTGTTTTCCATATCTAGTCAATAATGTCTAAAGTCCAAAGCTCACAACTTGCAAGTGCAGTATGTAATTCTACGTGGACACGAGACCACGTAATAACCGCCCGCCGTCTGATTATGTTTTAATCTCGATAACTTTAAATTCGGCATTTTCGTAAAAAACATATTAAATATATACTCACAATCTCGAACGTAATCATCCACCAATAAAATTGATGTTCGATATGATTTTCTGAGAAACTTTTTATATTATGTGCGATGTAGGAAGATACTCTGTAGTGCCTATAATACGTAATAAGTATTGAGCGGTAATTCGCTCCAGTACTTTAGTACTTTCGAGAATCGAAGATCATTGCTTAATTTTTGGGTACTTATGAAGCAATAAAGCATTAAAATATCGAAGAACTTTAACTACATGCTAATATGCGCAAATTATCCATCAGACATGGCCACTTCATATAAATAGGTGCGTATTTTCATTGACCATACAAATAAAGTATAAAATCTACAAACAATATTCATGAGTTCATATGCGTCAATCTGTTTATCCTTTTATACTATAGTTTATTGTAATGGAAACTTCATTTAATGGATAATAATAAATAACTAGCACCTATTTTAAATAAATAAACGCTTCTGAATTATTGTTTAATTTATATGTCTTACACTATGTCCGGAGCATTCAAGGGTCGTTCGTTATTTACGATGAAATATACTTATTTATTGCAGCCATTACAATTGCATCTGCATTTTTATTGTTTCATTGTGGAAGAGAATAAAGCACGAGCCTTCTTTATTCGTCGAAGGTTTTATTTCTTTTAGTTCCTGCGTAATTAGTCCACCTTAGTACCACAGACTAGCTGATCAAGTACAAAATCGAAAACCAATGCAAAAAGAATAATTTATTTAACTTTTGGCCCGCATAAAAATCACGTTTGGTAGCACAAAGTACCCACGCCTCGATGCCTAATTAATACAATTATGTGAACATAAAACACACCAATAAATAACAAAAGCAGTGCAACGTGTGGAGCTGTCAGTACCAGCGCTCAACAAGTGGAAAGGGCAGACGAGGCCCCACGGTCGGCCCGCGCAAGCGCACAACTCCAAAAACGTAATTTATAACTACATTTAACCGAAGAGCCTGCCAGACGACTTCGTCCAATATTAATATCGGCGTCAGCATCATTAAGGCATTCCTTTTATTGCGACTTTAAATAAGTCCGTTCGCCGATCGCCTTTATTAAAAGAGGCTACCTTTCTCCAAGGTTTTGCAACGTCGCCCTTCTTTTGAGGCGGTTTTTTTAAGCGGTAATGCAACACACCAATTTACTGGCCACTGTAGTAACAAAAGAAATTCTTATAAATTTTTGTGGTAATTTTTACACGCTTTTTGTGCTTAATAATCACTTAATCTGCGGTGGTACTTTTGGTTATTTATTGGATGGTTTGTTGGATATCTTGAAGGTAGGAATCGGTAGCGCATCGACAAACATCGCTGCGATTCGCTGTAGCGGTAATGAGACGAAATTAAAGTTGCGTGTATAAGGGAAATTGCCTGTAGCTACGAGTATTTTGAGGTTGGTCCTTACATTAATATTTTAGCATAATGTTAACAGTAAATCTTGACAAAACGTGAATACTAAGTGCTGTGTGTCAGACGGGTGAAGTGAAGGTGCGAGCGAAGGTGTCGGCTACCGGAGCCGCGACACATGACTGTTTGTTTTATTTTTTATTCTCGCCGTGGACACGTCGCACCCGTATAAATCATTTGAACTACAAGTGTGAACATAATGTTGACGTAACTTAAATTACCATAAGAATTTTTAAATTGCTTTTAACGATACTTAATAGTCAAATAATTCGAAGGAAAGTGAAATAAAAGACGCGCTTCTTCTAATAGTAGATTACAGGCAGTAGTAGCCGGCGAGCGACTTTCGCCGGGACACTACTTTTTAATTATTTGAATATTACTTTAGTGCGAAAATGAGATAGCAGAGCAAGCAGCAGCAAGCTGAAATACGGCTTAAGGAGGTGGTGGTCGGCCCCAGGTTTCTGTGTATTTAGATTTAATACGCACACATCGTTTGCAGCTAAGGGCCGAGTGACAGACGACACTGAAGCTCAACCGCAGACCTGTACAAGTGCTTCCAACGCGCAAGCACGTCAGATATCGTCTCCCAGGAACATTCAAAACCAACTGGAATACGGGCTACTACCACCTGCTTTTGGGTTCGGAATCATGACTGCGGGTGGCCACATATTTCGGGAACGCGTCACCTACTAAGGCTACCTATAGTTGGCCATAGACTTGTGCCTTAATTACTAAAATTCCTCGCCGGGTGATCTCCCAAGACATACATTAAAAAGGCAACCTCAACTCGCAGTCCGGTGACAAAAGCTTTCATCTCCGCAACTTGACATAATGAACACAAAGCACGCTGCGCTGATGCTAAAGATCTCCTTAATTACACAACTTTTTCAACCGCGAGATGATTTATTTCATTATAAATAAATTTTTAATACAACATGGAGGACGAGTGATATGTACCAGTAATTAACTTACGATATTTTTAAATTGCTTATGAGTTCTTAATTAAGAACCTCTTTTTTGTTTTTGTGTTTAATGAGTTGCGACGAAAATTATATTTCCGGGTAGAAGAGATATGTAGCGGTTTCGAAATTGATACGTGCAAGTGATTCAGTGATAACCATAATTGTTTTTAATGATGCAACTCTCATCTGATCCAGCCTGTTCTGTGCTGTTTTAGTCAGTAAGAGTCTGACACTGCCTTCCGCTCCACCCAGAGCGGGAGCAGTCAATGGATGATTTCCCAGCCTTAAAAAAAAAAAAAAAAAAAGCCTGTTCTGTGCTGTCCTCCCCTAATGACGCTCTAAGCCAGCGTTTCCCAAAGTGAGCGATAACGCCCCCTTGGTGGCGCTGCAGGCTTAAAGGGGGCAGTGAGACCCAAAAATGGGGGCGTTGTGTAAAGGCTTAGGCAGCTAGTGGTTTTTAAGTAGGTGAAAAATTAGCCAAAAAGTAACATTGGGAACCCCTGCTCTAAGCCAAGGACCGTGCTCCAAGCTTGTACATTTTTAAGCCTTGGCTAGAGGCTTTAATGTTATTGAGGCATCTACAGGCAAGCCCGGTTAATTAGTAGACAACCTTCTAAGTTGATCTGCAAAATGCCCTACCTACACAGATTTTTTTTGTAAGGAAACATAATAAATTCTTTAGTTTCAAAGGTGACAATTACACTAAACAGAGACCAAGAGATGCAACAAAAATATTGATTCCGTTTTGCAATACTAGATTAATTAAAAATAATGTTTACCATATGTGCATAACTATCTTTAATAGACTACTAAAAAGTATAAGAGAACTCCCATTTAAATACTTCAAAGTTAAACTGCGAAGATGGCTAACAGATAATTGTTTCTATAATACCTATACAAGAATTCATGAAGCATTAAGAAACATTGTTATTTTAAAATAGGTAGATATTTAATAAATAGGTATTATATTAATAGATACTGATAATTGTTATGTTTGTTATAGTTGTTTTGTTATTTTATAATACTTAGAACATATTTTATAGTTTTGTAGTACCTACCTGGTATTAATGTACTTCAAACTAATTTGCACGCCCTAAACAGGCAAAATATGGATTGTGCATAAACCACCAATTTTTACAACTGGTAAAACCTGTATTTTCTGCAAATAAATTATTCTTATACTTAATGATGCAAATGTGGCTTTCTTTATAAAAATTGGTCTTTCAAATGTTACTGCACTTACCGTAGCACCGGTATCCGCAACAAAGGTACGTATTTTAATTATTTGAAAACATATTATTATTAAGTTATTACCTAACAACTTATCGATGTCGAAAATCTGTCTGTATAAGTTTTCATCACTTTATGTAGCTGAAGCCTTACAATCGTAAGGCGTGTACTACATGACCAAACTAGTTTGACGGCACATCGCCCTTGAAAACTTCAACTTAATAAAGTGACACCTTACGACATAACTTACACCCACAAATATCGTCTTATCGCATCTAAACATCACTTATTAATAATCATGTCAATGAATAAATTATGTTTCGTGATGCATGAATTAATATCTTCGAAACTACGTGGCCGGACGGTACAGTGTAAGACTGACCGCGATCCGTTGCGTAAACGTACGAAATTTTATAAATCTTAACATCGATTATTCCGCTCTCGTCACGAGAACGAGACAAGTGCAGGTTGCAGCTGTAATAATTGCTTCGGAACAAAACTGGGGCTACGTTATATAAGCACAATAATTCTCTCTCGGTCGGAAACCGTCGCCTCGAAGGTCCGAAATATCGCCCTACTCCAATTTATCAGACGAGCGAGCAAATTATCTCGACTTTTATTCTCAGAGTTTCGTTATTTTACGTAAATGTGAAAAAATCCGCTGCAGTTAATGTCAGTGGCGTGCGATAATTAATTGAGGCCCCCCCAAGCAATAATTCGGACAAATAAAATGTGTTCCATGTGGACATTCCCACGCGGCGCGGGCGCAGGCGGTGAAACGAGTGATGCGCGGCATGTGAAACTATGCGAAGTTTGGGTGGTATCGGCCCATTCTCGCCGTTACGCGATGCTATTAACATGCCTCGAATCCTGGGAAAGATGTTAGTCCACCGATGTAATGGAGAATTCAAGTTTTTCCTTTTAAATTGAGCGTTAGTAAGAATTACAAGAATATTTCTCGCTTGGAACATTTAAAAGTTTTGCGAAAGATCATTAAGGTTAAGACAACGAGTTGTAGTACTAATTTCGAGTGTAAATAAAAAAAGTTGTTCCATATTTCAATGTTTCTTCATGCTGGTGTCAGGACCCATGGGGGCTATCTCACGTGAATTATGAAAAGCTGACGTGCGCAGGGCTGTCTCGTCATTATCGACAGGTTGCTCTTTACATGTTGCCGCATACAGCGCAGTCATTCAAGCTCTCGTTCATCTTGACAGAACACCATCTGCGAATTATTTTGAGAACAACAGCCATAACTTAACATGTTTTGTTTTACAAAGAAAAGACGCAACAGTTATGTACCTACTCTCAAATAAAAACCACGTGTAGGAACGCCTTTTCTGACCTATCAATCAATGATGCTTTTTAGGGTTCCCGTACCCGGAGGGTGCCAAACTGAACCCTATTACTAAGCCTCCACTGTCCGTCTGTCTGTTTGTCAGCGGGTTGCTTCTAACGAACTGTAATAGGTAGACAGTTGAAATTGTCACAGATTGTGTATCACTATATTGTCGATAAAAAAAAATTTAACCATCATGTTAACACAAACACACGTCTCGCGTAACAAATAAAAAGCCCAGTGAAATTCAACATTTACTCGTAAAAACTGAGGTCAATGAATAGTCAGTCAATGTGCGATTAACTTTACCTTCAAACGAACAGGTATCGAGTGCCGACATCCTTAATTAAGGTAGAACGTCGGCCCGTCAACTGGATTAAAAGATCGGATTTGATTTTGATTGATATTGTGGTGAAACTGCGGCCACTCGACCACTCTCGGATTTTCTCGCGCACTTAAGGGCTTGGACACATCACTGATGGAATGGCGAACTGTCGATCGATGCAGGTGGCTTTAGAATTCATATAATGAATTGGCCGTACCTCCGGCCTCGGAAAGCACGTTAAGCCGTTGGTCCCGGCTGTCATTTGTGGATCTTTGACAGTCGTTACGCGTAGTCAGAAGCCTGTAAGTCTGACAACCAGTCTTGCCAAGGGGTATCATATTACCCGGTTATGGAGGTGGGTTGTGGAGGTTAGATAGGCAGTCGCTCCAAGTAAAATACTGGTATTCAGCTAAATTCGGATAGACTGGAAGCCGACCCCAACATAGTTGGGAAAAGGCTAGGCAGGCAGATTTGATTGGCTGTAACTGCGAATGAAGTTAGGTCAAGATTGGATTAATTTTTGCATGTGCATGGCTCAGTAATAAGAATTTTCTAAAATAAAAGAAACGATAGATTTTCGCTTCTCTTCAACTACTTCATACATGAGGTAAATCGGGTCATGGATCACGGTAGTGTGGTTGGTATGCATAACAACATAATTGGAAATTTATAACGATCGCTTCTATTTTGCCACCTCCGTAATGTCCCATGCTAATATAATGTGGTGACAAACGGTACGGTATTTTCATAATAAGTATAAGTAAAACTCAACCTGTGTGTGGCGTAGCCTTTAATCTCCACTCAGGAGTGGAAGCTATCTCAGTGACTGCGCCTGCGCATATGTGACGGATGAGGGGATTAAACACGACATGACGACAACCACTGATCGTTCCCAAAACATGATTTGTTGTTGCGATAAACAGGAGTTCCTGTTAACGAAGCCAGCCTGACTGTGGGAGAAATCTGACGGAAATACTTTAATTGACCGTAATCGGTGTCAAAGTCAAAGTCAAAAAGTCAAATCATTTATTTCTAATAGGCACAAGAAAGGCACGTCAAAATGAAGAAGAAATAGAATTGATTCTGGTCGCCCCTTCCAAAAAGTAGTTTCGTATGGAGAAGAATGAGCAAAGAACTCCACCGTTACTCTTTGAAATGTTTTTTATGCATGAATTATACAATAATATGTGAAGACGATGCAACCAGAATAAAAATGTGTGCGTGTACTAGCGTACACTCGTAAGAAGTGAAACTTCTATAACACGTTATTTTTCAAAAAATAATTTACTATATGCAACTTTACAGAAATTGGTTAAATAAAGTTAAATTAGATAAAGTTGTTGTTGTAGTAGTTGTTGTTGTTGTCGTTGTTGTTGTTTGTTGTTGTTATTGTAATACCAATCCCTACTCCGCTGGAGAAAGTATACTTCGAATCACGCGTGGTAGGGATAAGAAGAAGATGGCGCGTAACCGAAAAATGTGACGCGTAACGAAAAAATGTGACACTAAATTTATTTCCAACCCCGATAAAGAAGTTTCACTTCAAAAATGGTACACCACAAAAGGTGAAAAGAAACAAATATAACAATGACAGGTTAAATTAATTATGTCACAAATACATGGTGCTCACATATTTACAAACATTCTAAAAGTTAATAATAATAAATCAATCAACATCGTGAGGAAACTGGCATGTCGTAGAACAAAAAGCTCTCTCCCTCTCTTAGAGAGGAGCCCTGGGTCCCAGCAGTGGGAACATTAAAGCCTGATTATGTTTAATCGGTGATCAATGTTGTGACGTAGTTATTCTCATATGCTTTACCTACCAGTAGGTACTCTAGAAACATAAACTCATACTTTAGCCATGTTTTTCCTCTTGCAGATCCATAATACAATAATTCAATTGACCGTTGACGATGTTTATACGACAGCTATAAGGACATCAGGCCGGGAAATACTTATTATTATGATTACGAGCAAAACTCATGTGTGTAATAAAACATAATCATTATAATATTCATAATATGCTACTTTAAACGTATGGTCGGCAGCGCATCAAGTTATACCAAACTGTCAAATTTCTCCAAATGATTTTAAACCTTAACTCGTTGCATCTTAAGTTCAAAATCGTAAGTTTGTGGTAACTTGATATGCTTGCGACTGTACCTTGAAAATAACGCTTTATGCCAATAAAATATGCATGTTCTGGTATTGTCGGTAATTTATGTATGTTACAAGTAAATGCGAGTTGTATGAATATTACCGAGTGGATAAGTAGGTTTAGGTTTAAAGAAATTTTATTCTCAATAAAAACATGTCCCTTACTCGAGAACAATACTTGAACATACATAGCATTGCATTACACAAAGTTTGTCGTCTTCGCAGATACAGACTATACATATAAGGTGTTGAAAAATTTACTTTAAAAATTTCGTGGGGGCATTGTACTCATCGTTATAAACCACTTTTACTATGGGTTGAACCTTTTTTTTTGAGGCTGGGAAATCATTCAATGACTTCTCACGCTCTGGGTGGAGCGGAAGGGAGTGTCAGACTCTTACTGACTAAAACCCATCCATGTTCCTTCCTTAGCCCTTTATGTTCCGGGGTAGCGGTAACCCTTTCGGACAATCCCGCTTACCCGGCAGGCTCGGCCCTAATGGGCCCCTTCATATGCTGACATCTCTTTGAGGCGCGCATGGAACATGTACGCGCCGTCCGGCACATTCCCATTACTGACCGCCCGCAGGATGGGATGAACCCAGAAATCGCAAAAAAAATGAGCTGTTCCATACATTGATGCACACGTAACTCAATAATATGTATGGAACAGCTCCCACGAAATTCGTAGAGTTAATTTTTTAACCCATATTTACCCATTTAATGTATTTATTTCTCCAAACGTGATCAATCCGAAATTATGTACTGACTGAGTTGAGTTTAGAGTGCATTAAATGAGTGTAGACTTCTTATACTAGAGGGGATTCAATTATAAAATTGTGCTCCTTCAAAAGTAATCAATTTTGTTACCATGGGTAGTTCTAGTTTTGGGTAAAACCAGCAAGCTAGCTCGCCGTGTGCTACGTTATAAGTAACATAACAATCCATCTGTTTACCCCGAAGGGTTAGACAGAGGTGTACCAATAGTACACCCACATTTCGCCTGGTATGTTCGATTGCCATCAACCGTGCACAAATCCAGGCTCCATGCTGCTAATGAGAAATTCCTAATGGGGAAATAAGACCTTGCCCGACCGGGGAATCAAACCCAAGCCCTCAAGCTCAGCAGAATCGCGTGAGACCACTAGACCAGCAACGCAGTCACACAGTAAATTACCTATAGTTGTTAATACAAAGATACAAGCATGATACAAGTACTGACATTGTCCGAAATGGCATCGAGCCTCGTCTAATTTCGCTCATAAAAAAAATAGAATAGTCCGTGTTTAAAATGTCTATGATGATGTTTTTTTTTGAGGTTGGGAAATCATCAAGTGACCCAAGTGAGTGTCAGACTCTTACTGACTTAAACCCATCCATGTTCCTTCCGTAGCCCTTTATGTTCCAGGGTGGCGGTAACCCTTTCGGAAAATCCCGCTGCCCCTGCAGGCTTCGGTCCTAGCCGGCCCATTCCTTCATGGTGACATCTCTTTGAGGCGCGCGTGGAACACGTACGCGTCGTCCGTCACGGGCCTGGTCCTGATCAGACAGTGAGCTACCCATTACTCACCGTCCGCAGACCCGCGCATAATGATATACATTCAGCCAAAAAAGTATCGGGAATGGATGATTTGTTTATGGTTCCAAATTCAAATTTTTGTCTTTTTTGTAGTTGTTAGATTGGCACAACTGTTTTCCATTTTGGCGCGGAGTTTGAGTTGCATCTGTTATTTATATTAAATACAGTGCTGGTTTTAGTAATATCATATATAGTGTGTATTGCGAATTTCATAATGGACAAAAATATCGAACAAAGAGTTTGTCTTAAATTTTGCATCGCCAATGGAATTTCGTGTTCGGAGTCACTGAAAATGTTACAGAAGGCTTACGGTGAATCGACTTTATCAAAAACTCGTGCTTATGAGTGGTTCAAAGCATTCAAAAGCGGTCGAGATGTGATGGAAGATTTGCCTCGCTCTGGTAGGCCGTCAACGTCTGCAACTGAAGTTAACATCGCAAAAGTGAAGAAAATAGTGACTGAAAATCCCCATTCAACTCTGAGAGAGATAGCCGCCGAACTTTCTGTATCTCACGAGTCGATCCGTACCATTTTTAACCGACTTCTAATAAAGGAGGAGGTTCTCAATTCGACTGTATATATATATATTTTTTTTTTATGTTTGTTCGCGCATAACTCCGTTGCTTGCCAACCGATTTGAAAAATTCTTTTTTTGTTGGAAAGGGTATACTACTCTGTCAAGAAAGTACCGGGAAAAGATCAATAATACACAAAATGTCTGTTATTCATCCAAATTTATTTTATCACCTTCAAAGTATGCTCCTTTAGAAACGATACAATTGCGCCAACGAATAATCCATTCATCAAAACATTTTTTAAACGCTGCTTCTGGAATTGAGTTCAGTTCTCGCCGCGAATTCTCCTTTTTCGGTTTCGGTTCAGTTGGAAGGCGCCACTCCGAAGCTTGTTGACTAGTTTGCATGTCAAACTCGTAAACCCACGTCTCGTCACCAGTAACAATGCGTTTCATGAATGTTGGGTCCGAACTGACTCGTTCTAGCATGTCCTCAGCGACTTTCATGCGATTGAGTTTTTGGAGAAAATTCAGATCTTTTGGGACTAGCCGAGCAGCAACATGTTTCATACCCAAATGACTGGAGAGTCAGAACTGACTGGACCGCTGTAGCTGGAGAAATCACTAATACAAACTGGGATCCAGTTACTAACACATCTTGTGTAAACACTGCTTTAAACTACTTCAACGACATTATTTCACGCGCCGCCGACAAACACACACAAAATATTAAAATTAGTCGTAGGATGGTTAACATCCAACCCTGGGTGACTCCTGGATTAATTAGGTGCATGAGACAACGCGACAAACTTCATCTTGAATGCAAAGCCAACCCTGATGATCACACAAAACAATTAATTTACACTAGATACAGAAACTTCGTTTACACACTTCTTCGAAAACTCAGAAACTTACATAACAGACAGGAAATTGAAGGGAACCAGAAAAACCCCAAAAAGCTTTGGACGGCTATAAAAGATATTTGTGGAACTAACAGTAGTCAAAATTCTTCATCACACCTAATTAACTCCAGTATTTCTCCAAGTTCATCACTTGACAATTGCAATCGATACTTTGTCTCTGTCGGGGAAAAGCACGCCGCCAAGATCCTAGACAAACTGTCAACCACACACCATTCTCTAATTGAATCGAACGTAGCTTCAAGATCTGTCTCACAATCCTTCTATCTGCATCCGACCGACGAGGAAGAAGTCTCTAATATAATACGCAACTTGAAAATAGACAGTGCACCAGGGCCAGACCAACTAACCGTTCCATTGCTCATAAACTGCCGTGAAAGTATAATCAAGCCACTAACGCACATCTTCAATTTAAGTTTTAAATCAGGTGTTTTTCCCGATTCCTGGAAAATTGCTGCAGTGTCCCCCATCTACAAAAGTGGTCCCAAAGACATGCCGGAAAACTATAGACCTATTGCCTTGCTGAGTATTGTCTCTAAAATGTTAGAAAAAATTGTAAACAACCGACTAATAAATTTTGTAGAGAAACATAACATTGTCTCAGAAAGACAATTTGGATTTCGTCGGGGAAGATCTGCCGAAGACGCGGTGTCACTTTTAACGAATCAAGTCGCCCATCACATAGAAAATGGAGAATGCTGTATTGGTGTCTTTCTAGACTTGGCAAAAGCGTTCGACACCGTGTCACCAGGATTGCTTCTGAAAAAACTCGAGGCAATAGGTATACGAGGAACACCTCTAGAATGGTTCCGCAGCTATTTAACATCGCGGTATCAATATTGTCAAATAGGTAGCCACCGAAGCAGGTCCCTCCCAATCGTGTTTGGTGTTCCGCAGGGCCCTTGGCCCAACGTTGTTTACGCTATATATTAACGACATAGTAAAACTCCCTCTTAGAAACGCAACAATTATATCCTACGCTGACGACACAGCCATCGTTTTTCACGACACGTCATGGGACCGAGTGTATCAGCAAGCAGAACAAGGCCTCTCTCATATAGCGCATTCTCTAGACACAAATCTACTAACACTAAATGTTAATAAAAGTAAATACATTGTTTTCTCCAAAACAGTCTCCTCCAGTGCCCCTCAAACTATGTCTTTAAAAGTACACACCTGCCGCCAGGAACAACATATTGCCTCACACCTGCGATACCACTCCTGCCCATGCACAGTTCTTGAACGTACTGACACGATTAAGTATCTCGGAATAATCATAGACAACAACTTGACGTACAAAGCCCACATTTATGCCCTTTCCTCCAGAGTTCGTAAACTTATACAGGTTTTGAAAAAACTCCGCGACTGTACCCCAATCGACATTTTGCGAATGGTCTACTTCGCACTCTGTCAGTCGATCATACAGTACTGTATCTGCATTTGGGGACGCGCCGGAAAAAGCACATTTATAACACTAGAGCGGGCGCAACGGGCACTGATCAAAGTTGCACTAAAAAAACCTTTCCGGTACCCTACAGACCTTGTCTACCAAAAGTTTCAAGTCCTCAGGGTGCGACAAATATTCGTACTCCAAGCAACACTGAAATATCACGCAACAATAAAAAAACGGCCCGACTACAGCGATATAATAAACAAGCGTGTCTTCAGAGTACCTATCCCAGATACCAAATCCGAGCTAGCTAGACGCTGCATTCATTTTTCACATCCCAACACTTACAATAAAGTGAGCAAAATTTGCGACCTAAGGGACTGCTCCATCAGGACCTGTAAGAAAACCCTAACTTCAGCTCTTTTGAAATTATCATACGATGACACTGAAGCCTTGATATAGCACCTTCACGCAGTACACACAGCACAGACACACACACACACTCACGCACACACACACACGCACACACACACACGCACACACACACACGCACATAAACACACGACACAGCTCAAGCCCATAGTTCATTTATTTTATTTTGTGTTCAGAATTGAAAATATGTTTTTGTTTTATTATTCTTGATTTTTTTTTTATTACTGTCTCGATTGTTTATCCTTAAAAATATTATACGATATCATCCTCAAACTGTACCTAATGTAACCTTAATTGTAAATTCGCACTCCTGAGCCACAAGATACAAGCGACACCGCTTAGTTTGTGGCTCTCTGAAAATGTAACATTGTACCTACTCATATTTTGATGAATAAATTTATTATTATTATTATTATTATTAGTTAAAATGGTACGGATCGACTCGTGAGATACAGAAAGTTCGGCGGCTATCTCTCTCAGAGTTGAATGGGGATTTTCAGTCACTATTTTCTTCACTTTTGCGATGTTAACTTCAGTTGCAGACGTTGACGGCCTACCAGAGCGAGGCAAATCTTCCATCACATCTCGACCGCTTTTGAACGCTTTGAACCACTCATAAGCACGAGTTTTTGATAAAGTCGATTCACCGTAAGCCTTCTGTAACATTTTCAGTGACTCCGAACACGAAATTCCATTGGTGATGCAAAATTTAAGACAAACTCTTTGTTCGATATTTTTGTCCATTATGAAATTCGCAATACACACTATATATGATATTACTAAAACCAGCACTGTATTTAATATAAATAACAGATGCAACTCAAACTCCGCGCCAAAATGGAAAACAGTTGTGCCAATCTAACAACTACAAAAAAACCAAAAATTTGAATTTGGAACCATAAACAAATCATCCATTCCCGATACTTTTTTGACTGAATGTACTTCCCAAATGGTCCCATAAATTTTTTATCGAAATCGGATAAGCGGATTTTGAAAAATCAATAAAAATCTAAAAAAAATCCTACTTAATGTATGTGGACGATGTTCGGTATTAAAATTTGGGGGGGGGGGTTGTGTAGGTACCAGAACTAAAAAGTGAAAAATAAAAACTTTTTTACAAAAAATAAAACCGACTTCCAAAAAAAACACTACAAAGTGAAAAATAATTTTAATTTCGGAAGTCGGTGGCAAAAAATGAAAATAAAAAACCGAAGACACCGACTTCCGAAATCAAAATTATTTTTCACTTTGTAGTGTTTTTTTTGGAAGTCGGTTTTATTTTTTGTAAAAAAGTTTTTTAACTAATCATTTGGGTATGAAACATGTTGCTGCTCGGCTAGTCCCAAAAGATCTGAATTTTCTCCAAAAACTCAATCGCATGAAAGTCGCTGAGGACATGCTAGAACGAGTCAGTTCGGACCCAACATTCATAAAACGCATTGTTACTGGTGACGAGACGTGGGTTTACGAGTTTGACATGCAAACTAGTCAACAAGCTTCGGAGTGGCGCCTTCCAACTGAACCGAAACCGAAAAAACCACGCCAAAGTCGATCAAAAGTCAAAGTCATGTTGACTGTTTTCTTTGACTATCGCGATGTTGTGCACTCTGAATTCTTACCGGAAGGTCTAACGGTAAATAAAGAATATTATTTGAGCGTTATGCGGCGTTTAAGAGAGCAAATTCGACGAAAAAGGCCAGATTTGTGGAAAGAAAATTCTTGGATTTTGCACCACGACAATGCGCCTTCGCACAAGGCTATCATTGTGAACGAATTTTTGACCAAACACTCAACAAATACCATCCAGCAACCACCATATTCACCAGATATGGCTCCTGCTGACTTTTTTCTTTTTCCTAAACTCAAATTACCACTTCGTGGCACCCGTTTTCAATCGATAGAAGACATACAGGAGAATTCGCGGCGAGAACTGAACTCAATTCCGGAAGCAGCGTTTAAAAAATGTTTTGATGAATGGATTATTCGTTGGCGCACGTGTATCGTTTCTAAAGGAGCATACTTTGAAGGTGATAAAATAAATTTGGATGAATAACAAAACATTTTGTGTATTATTGATCTTTTCCCGGTACTTTCTTGACAGAGTAGTATGCTTAAGGCCTCTGCCTCGAATTTTGCGGGCAGCGGGGCGGCGGCGGCAGCGGCGCGGCAGCGTGGCGGGCAACGCATACCTGTTCTCCAAACTAGCGGGCAGATCGCGCGGCACTATAGCGGTGTAGTGTTGTGTTCGTGGTTGTGTTGTCGAGATATTTGTTTTTATTCGCGAACGAAATGTCTGAAAAACGGCGACATCTTTTTGATTCAAATTTATTCCTAACGCTCGATCCTACATTCTAACATAATAAATATTGTATTTGACATAATAAATCATTTTTATATTTACCTTCAATATTCAGTTCGTTTTTTATTTCTTCCCATAATTGCTTAATTATTCTTCTATTTTTATGGTTCACATCTTTGCTGTTCGTTATGGGTGTCCTCTCAAAGATTGCCGAAATAATTAGCTCTTGCACGTCCGAAGACATTTTGATACGTCACAAAAAAATGTACAACACTATACCTACAATGCAGACGCGCGGGCGGTCACCGCTTGACTGGAGTGCACCGCTCGTTGCCCGCCCCCGCGCCGCTCCTGCACCGCTGTATTCGAGGGCCGGTCCATTTGATTATACGCGTAAGATCCTGCCGCTCCCGCGCCGCCACCGCCGCCGCCCCGCTGCCCGCAAGATTCGAGGCAGAGGCCTAAGAATTTATTTTAAAAGTTCCGATTATCAGTATTTTCCTAAAAATTGGCGACATACTTAGGGAAATAAAAAACACCAGTTTTGTAAGCAAACTAAAATATTTGGTAACACTGATAAATTAGATTTCGAAGACTAATGATCGGAACGAATTCAGTCTTGTTTATTTTTTAGATGCCTGATACGTTATGTTAAATTTAAAATCTATCGCGACGAAATATTGATTTACGACTTGCTTTTTATGGTTCCGTACCTTTGGGTACGGGAGTCTTAGTAATAGAAGACTAAGACTCCGCTTTCCGTCCGTTCGTCTGTCTGTCCGTCTGTCCCCAAGCTGTATCTCATGAACCGTGATTGTTAGGCAGTGGAATTATATCACAGATGATGTATTTCTGTTGCCGCTATACTTAACAAATACAAAAAAAAGAACCAAATAAATATTTAATCCTAATATTTGGTCCCATGCAACAGACGTGATTTTGTTGCCATTTTTATAGATAATGGTACAGAACACTTCGTGCGAGTCCAACTCGCACTTGACCGACTTGACTCTTTTAATGAATTTAAGGCCTTAGGTATAACCTGTATTTATGTGTGTATATATTTATTTGATTTATTTATTTAATGATACGTCACTTCAAAGACTTCGTTGCTGTTTTACATACATAAGCAAAAATCACAGAAAATATCAAAACTACATCGAGATACACAAAGTGGATTATACGAATCATCGAAGGTAACTCAATAGCTACCCAAATAAAGTCAATTACATTTTTTTTGTGGGACCACCGCTGAAGCTACCTCTATCAAGATTTTTTTTTAAATCGATCTACAATTGACTGAAAAAAAATAGAGACCAACATAGAATACGCTCCTTTTTGGAAGTCGGTTAATAAGCTTATTAACCGACTTCCACAAGCATAGCTATGCTCACAAATATGATGGGAAATTATCGGTCTTAAGTATTAATAATGGACATTTACATAACTAGCTTTTGCCAACGAAGGAAATTATCTCACGGGAACCGTTCATTTTTCTGTAGTGTGTGTAGTTTCATCCAGATCCGTTAAGTAGTTTTTGAGTTTATTCGTTACAAACATAATTACATACTAATCTTTCCTCTTTATAATATTAGATAGATTAGATATACATTTAATTAACCATTGTTTCCAGCAATAGGTATAATCTACTATTCTAAACAAATTGCTTCTACCAAAACAAGATTAATTTATCAACCATAAGTTCACACAACCATAGAGGATTTCTTAACGTTTTGAAAGCGCTTCGTACTTAGGACATTAGCAAGTTTGCCAGCAAAGAGGCGGAATAAGTAGCATAGGTGGAATAGTCTGGCAATTCATCTCGATTTGTCTGCCGGGTCACGGAAGAGCGAGCGTCGTGACTCCACGACACATATGCGCCCGCGCAGATTTGTACAGAAAACCAACAATTGCAGATTTAGAAGCGATTTTTGTTACCTATTTTTCACTGAAGTTTAGAGATTAAATGACAGAGAATTTTAGAGGAAATCTATCCAACAGACAGTAGGTACATATGAAATAGGAAATTAATGCAAAATAACTAAGTACGAGAGAAATACGAAAATTATGGAAATTCTCACATCATCACATGAATTTCATACTTTTGTTATTATTTATATTTATGTAATGACTATGTAAATAAATAGAATACAGAGACGCGTCATTAACCCAGGAATTTCCCACAGTTAGTTCGTTTCGGCGTCCAACGAGATGAAATCAGTGTTTAGTATTATACACGAAGCAACTGCTATTTGACCTCCACAACCCTGGGCTATACAGATATCCTCAAGTCAGAAATAATTACTGTAGGATTTAATAGGAAGTTAAATAACTTTAGCAACTAAACAACATCGACGCAAAGACTTGAAAGAGTTTTTTAGATGTAATTTTGAAAATAAAATGGAACACAAAACATCAAACTATCGATGTTTTGTGTTCTATTTCAATTTTCCATTTCTATCGATGTTTTGTGTTCCATTTCAATTTTCAATATCAATCGAGGTTTTGTGTTTCATTTCAATGTTCAATTTCTATCGAAGTTTTGAGTTCCATTTCAATTTCTATCGATGTTTTGTGTTCTATTTCAATTTTCAATTTCTATCGGTGTTTTAGTATCCTATACAACACAGTTAATGGCAACACTACAAGGATCATTTTAAATGGCTCATAATTTACGTGTCCTATAACAAACACCTAAAATGTTATATGTAGCCACGTTATTTACAATCTATTCACTAGCCTGATAGACCCTCTCGTAAAATTGCTTCTATGACCAAATAACCGCCCAAGGGACACACATTCAACATACAAATAAGGGACTTTGTACTTTTTGCAAATCTTTTAAGGTTCACAATTCAGCGCAGGTTACTTACAAAGAAAATAATCTTATGATTTAGGGCTCCATATCTGTCAACCGGCGAACGATTATGTGAATCTGTTTGCGAACAAATAGGTTTATTGGCTACTGTCGTAATAAAACTGCATGATTTATCAATGGCGATAGCGGGAGATAACATTATTTTGACGTCAAATGATGTCATTGATCCCTACCGCTACCATATTGTGTTTCAGCCGCATTGTGCATAGACACGAGCTTCGTAACAAAGTTGCAAAAACAAAACAAGAATTCATTTGTGTTGCGGTTTAAAATTGTTTTATCGTAAAACAAGAAATGGAACAATAACGCAATCAGACGCACCTATAACGAACGAAATGATTATCAAAACCAAAGAAGATTGCATCTCAGTAATGTTGCAAACTGATTGAATAAACAAATAAACGACACTATTCGCCTCGATCTACAAAGAGGTTCTGTTAAAAGTTTGTATTATGACATTCATAAATATAATAAAAAAGCTGTAAAGTCATCATAAAGGCGAGTACCTAACTGGTATCAAAAATAGCGGAGTAGAGTTGTGCAAGTCACATCATGAGCCACAGGACCAATCGCCAAGGTCCTGCGCAGTCGTGCATGTCAGTACGTGCTCACTGAACTAAAATTATAAATTAAATCAAGCCTTTGATCGCAAATCAGTTGGAGTCGACAAAACGGTCGTCAATACCGTAATAAATGAAATTATTTTGTGAAGCAAATAAAATGAGACTGCAAAACTGATTGACGGATTGACGGTCTTCAATACTAGTTGAACTTAAAGCAACCTGAAAACCTTCGTGATTCTCAAATTTTCCACCGACAAATCAGAAAATGTATGATGATTTCACACCTTTGCAGATTCCTTCGATTTTTTATTTTGACACTATTTTTACTTGCCTTTTAGGCCCACTATTGTATTGGTTTAACTTCACAATTTTTGTGTAAAACGGTAACTAAGTACTGTTTGCAAAAAAAATGCAATTAATATTATTTCTCATTTGTACGAGCCTTCATTGATACCTTGTAAATTGAAGCTCTAAAGCTCTTTTCACAAAAAGAATAATAGGAACACACACAAAGACACGCAGGAACACACATGCACTCAGGAATCTGGAAAACTAAAACCAATAAATACAAAGTAACCGCAAATGGCGCCAAATAAATATAAAACAGACTCTTAACCTACATAGTTGCTTAATAAAGCAATTAAATGTTATTTAATCGCAAATTAAGTAAGGAAGATAAATATAAGGTCTCAATATATATCGGTACGGTAAATCTATGCGCACGCGCCGATGGTACCAAACTACCTTAGTTTAAACGCGCGATAAGATCTAAGACATATTAATTTAATAATAAATAACGTTAATATGCATGTAGGATTTCTATCAATACACTCACCCATTATAATTAGTGAGCAATTTGCTGGGCAACAAAATATTAAGGTTGTTAGAATTTATTGGCGCAGATGTAATTAGTTGATGGTTGTGAATGTGATTGCAATGTTGTGCAAATAGTTTGGGCTAATAGAACATAGAACCTGTCTTCGATAGGAATCCTACGTAAGATAATTTTATCTGAATGATTTTTTCAACTGAAAGCATGTGGAATTAAACATTGTAAACGACTCTTTGTAAGTTTACTAACGTTTTGTAATAATACAGGCAAATGGGGTGAATACTGTGAACAGGGACGCAGGCGTGAATCGGGAAACAATAAAAGGGATTCTAACATTGAAATAATATGGTTTGTGGCCCAAAACGACCTGTAATGTGTTTACTGTATTATAATTAACAATTAAGGGGCATTATTGACCCCAAACTATATTTCAATGTTAAAATCCCTTTTAACCTTTTGAACGCCATTGTCACATATACGTGACAAGCAATCGCATGCCCTGAACGCCAACGACATCAATATGTGACAGTGGCAACAACACTATAACACGAAATAAGCAATAAAAATATTACTTTTGAGTATTTCTATAGATATCTTAAAAATTGAAGCTCTCGTACGTATTTAATGACATGAAACAAATTAAAAGACAGCATGGATATTGGGTAATTCATGATTACAAGAAGAAAAAAAAAAAAAAAAATGGTAGCTTGGCGTGGAGGGTACGCGCGTGCGTTTATGCTCTGGCTTTCAAAAGGTTAGAGTTTCGTCCCAATTCACCCCTCCGTCCCCATTTACCCCTTTTGACGGTACACCTACAGTAAATGTAATAGATACTGTATTGATTGGTCGCCTCGTTAATATATTGGTCGCAAGCGCTACAGCTGAGCATGAGGTTCTGGGTTCGATTCCCAGGTCGGGCAAAGTGTTACTGGGTTCTTCCATTAGGAATTTATCGGTAGCAGATCGGAGTTTGGATTTGTCCCCGATTGATGGAGATAAGCTCACACGTTATTACTTGGGACTTTAACATAACAGGAGAAATGTAGACTATGAGTACAACTCCTAACCCTTCAAGAAAACTAAGCGTGTAATGTTGTCACGTGTAATAGATACTTTTTAGTATAGACATAATTTACTGGCCTATTCCTGCTTCTTCACTATAAAGATAGTTAAGTTCAGTATCGTCTTTCAAAATATCAAGTTCTCTTTTCCATGAATCTCTCATAGATTAAGTGTTTGCATAATGTCTCGAGATTGTTACTGTATTTATAGATAAAATTGTAGCGTAAAATTATTTCAATTCTGCAGTATTGTCTCTCTTTCTCCCTTAATCTATCCAAAGGTTGTCTTCAAAAGTTCGTTTTTAACTATAGGACTGTACATTGTGTCACCTCTTTTAAAATGTTCTACATTTATATGGGTAATATTTATGGTGTAGGTAATAAAGCGTATTCTATTTTTTTAAGGGCTACTTGCAGTTCTTCTAAGCAGGTTGTCGACTGCTTAACCGAACTTGCCTGTGGATGCCTCAATAAAATAAGGCATCCAGCCAGCTCTGAGAAACTTACATACTAAGCGACTACACTCTAAGAGCACCCCCTGTGGGGTGCGGACCTCCGGTTAGGGCTTCCCTGGGGTACGGCAGCAGGCTGAATCGTATTGAATAGGTAAACCTTTTTCGGCGCACCTATATTCAAAAATATCTTTATAAAATGTGAATTTATAAAGAACACACTTTACATGAAGAAAAAGTTGTACGGTACCATTTTCGACCCTGTACTTATAGCAACGAAACTATTAGACATCAAAAATAAAATTTAAGCTAGATCAAGGTGATTGTGTAAGTATAGATAATCCGACAAAGCACTTTTGACAGATGTCCTAAAATGGACAATCAGCCCAATGAATATGCAAATAATTAATCGTAACTACTTCACACATAATACTATGAATTTAATTCAACATGTATGAGTTTCATATATTTTTTGTTACAAATTATATGCTAAAATCATGCATTGTTTACAAGGCCGTCCTGTGGGAGTGGACGAGTTTTTTCTCGCATGACAGTATGATATAATATAATAAAACAATCGAGTGCAAGTTTGTATGGTATCGAGAATATCCCTTTCATTTTCAACGCGAGACTACGACACCTTTCAATATAAGAACAATAAAAATGACAACAAATTGAAGACTTTATTCTGCACCTTTACAAATACATGTAAAAAGGTCTGTGTATATGTTTTGACTACGATGTTACTCGATTTTCCCAGAAAAAGCCACGAAATAAAACAACCTTGTGAATTTATACGAATTACTTTCAATCACTGAAGCGTTTGACGTGAGTGGTAGAGCAGTCCCTATCCTTGTTCACGTCTAGCCTAGACTGTGACCAATAGCTATGACTTTCAGGATCCACAAAAAAACGTACATCGATCAGTTTTTGCTTGTTTTGCAAACTTTGTGACCAATTGATTAAAAAAAAAAGTGTCATTACAGAATATTTTTGGACAACGTTCGACCTTGTCGCGTCTTTGCGCCACCCGTCACTCTTAAGCTTTGTAATTTACTGCGAATTCTTCAATGCTGTACCTAATAAGGTCTTTTGTTGACCCTGCAAGGAAGTTTAACTGCACTATAGATACGATAATTGCATGCCGAACGGACGGCTTTGTCGTTCAACTAAAATTAAATGGTAGGAAATAGATGCAGGTCGTTATGTGTTTTGCTTTGACTTTAAATGTTTGAGACATGTGTCCTTGTTTGTAATTGTGGCACTTAATTACATGCAATTAATAAAATATACAGAAAATTGTTTCTCTGACCATTTCAAACAACTCTAAAAAAAATTACTCGTTTCTCGTTCCTGTGATACCGTCAAGCGTCATCTAGTTTGTAGACAAAAAGGTAATGTGTAAAATATACTCGTTGGCAACAACCCATATTATTTCAAATCCATTTTAAAGTTTTGTTTCGATTCACCCCGTTTTAGCAGCCAAATCTTGAGTGTCACTCTAGATGATGGGCGGAAAAGACACGAATTCGGCTGACTTAGAAAGTCTAAAAAGACTTAGAAAGTCATGTCTTTTTAAGCAGTTTCAAAAAAATAGTACTTCCATGTTTATCTGTATTTTTTTATGGATGTTCATCGATAATTTCGCGGGCTGATTTTGAAAATTCTTTTTTCATTTGGTAAAAGAAGCTTGCTTGTAGTAAGAAAACATTTTAACAAAGAAAAACAACTTAAATCCAAAAATAACTAAAAAACAACATCAATTTCAGAATTTGGCGGCAAAAAACGAAAATACAAAACCCGACTTCCTTTCGAAATTAAAGTTATTTTTCATTTGCAGTGTTTTTGTCACAAATATTGAAAGCTTTGTAATTTACCTATTACTATTAAACTCTCGTCTCGTAAATGCTTTTCTTAGATCAAAATCCTCGAGAAAAACGGTTCAAGCAAAAGGAGTACGGTATTTAAGGAGCGGAGCAGGTCGCATACTATAGTGTCTGCCTACCCCATAATAAGACGTGAGTTTATGTATGTGTGTCCCCGAGAAACTGAAGCTCTTCAAATTTAAAGAATTATTTCTTTACTAGCTTCTGCCCGCAACTTCACCCGCGTGGATGTCAAAAGTATCCTATGTGTTAATCCAGGTCATAATCTATCTCTGAGCCAAATTTCATCCAGATCCGTTCAGAAGTTTTTACGTTAACAAGTTATAATCGTACAAATACACACACACTCACAAACTTTCGCCCTTATAATACATATTAGTGTGATTATCAAGAGTCTCATTCAGTGCCCCTAGCTTGTCCTAGCTAATAGCTACACCTATATAATTAAGTGCCGACATTTTTTGTTCATCGGTCCGTCTCCTGAGGCCTTGAAAACGCGGAAGACTAGACTTAACACTAAACAACATTTAGCTACTGGGCATTAAACGTGTTCAGTGTTATACATACAAGATTAAACGTTTTACGTATCCCAACTTGTTTAACATCTGCTTAACAAATTCTTATTAACTGAGTTTTAAATGTTTGTTTCATGTTGATTTGATTGACAGTATTTTTTAACTTAACCCGTGTCGTCAGTTTATTTGTGATGTATTTTCAAGCTGTAAAGCTCATATTAAGTCAAAGTATCGAATATATACCGTAAACTGTAACTGCCCAGTGAAAAACCTACGTAAAAGTAACAGTTTGGTAGCTATGATATCAGAGACAAACAGACAAGTAGACCGCCAAACAGACAAAGGCTTAATAAACCTTACACCGCTCTTTTTTGCATAGAAGTAAAAAAAAATCCTTTGTGACAAAATCGTTCCAGATTCGACTACAATGGTATAGGTATAAGACAAAAACTAAATCACAATCGGATACAGGATGTATCAAAAACTGGGACAAATTGGCAAACATTCAAGCAAGAGCATCAACACAATACATCGCTGCATCGGCGCCGGCGCAGTGCCTCCGTACCAGGGTACCAAGCGACATTCACGACCACTGTGTACTCGCATCGTGAAAAAAGAGCGTACCCAATTTCACGCAACATAAACCTCGTGAACAGTTTTTGCGATATTATGATGACAAACGACTATTTCCTAGTTGGGCTAATTGTCCAGGCTCACTGTGGACGGTTACTCATCGGCGTTTTTGTTCACCATCGGCCCTCACCTTGCACTTTCGATTTTGCTCGGGTTACGCATCGATCTGATTGAAGCCGGCGGCTGTCTTTGTGTGTTACCAACGACCTGAAGCATTCCGGTTTCAGTTCCACGAAACAACGTTGATATCTCTCATTGGATTGCAAAAACTTGATGTCCTTTGTTTCCCCAATTTCGTTTAAAATTTATTCGTTTATGCTCCAAGTGAATATGTAACAAAGTTCGATTTTGTCTCGATAACCTTACTCAGTAAAAGAAATATTACAAGCAAAGCTCCCAGTTTCGCTCGCCACTTAAACTTACTTTCAACTATTCAAGCAATAAAGCAAGCGTACAATTCAAGTTATATTTTGAGTTAAATATTATTTAGTTTAGCAAACGTCGTTATAAGTTATCTAAACAATACTAAAACGTATCCTTACCTTAAAGCTGGGGCCACAAATTACAAGCACGCTAACAGACAAACATTCCGCCTTGCAACATTAACATTAGTTATCGCGGAGACAACTCGTTGAGTAACGCAAGGCCATCGAAAGTAATTTAGTGCATAGCGGGGACGCGGACCACCTTGTAGACAATTTTAGGGCTTCCTCGTCAAGGACGATGGCTCTTTTGACAACCACACAACCAGGCAAATTGCTGCGGTTTTACGAAAAAAAGTTTGTGTTTAAAAATCGCACCTTTTTTAACAAAATTGCAGTTGGTTGGGTCAAAAAAAAAACAAGAAATATATTTGTATTTGCATTATAAAACTACGTTACCTACACACAACATTTCAAACGATGGAATTACTTGCCCATTCTTCTTCGTACGCCTTTTGCCGAATTTTCAAAGGGGCAACTAGAATCAATTTATTTTTTGGTAAATGTTGACGTTCAAAAGTGTGTATTGGTTTTAACTTTGGCTTAACGTGTTTATATTAGTATAGTGTCTGGCTGCGGCGACGTCGATGGCCCTGTAACAGAGAGCAACGGGCATTTCTAAAATTAGGGGACAGAATTTCCCCTGGAGTATCGAAAAACTGCTTGCTAATAGAATAAATTCGTCAGGTAGTTGAACCACATAAGAGACGATCTCTATTTTTTTTATTTTTTAGTGGCGGTACACATATGGGTATATTAAACTATTACCTAATTGCACCTAAAACTTGATTCCTAAAAAAAAAAAAAATGAATATTAACAATAAAACATTATAACCCCAGGCAAGACCACCTGTACATTGAACCGAAGACAATTAAACCATGTACAGTGTTGTATAACAGATGTCTATGACGTGTATAAAATAGAAAGTGCAGATAAGCCACTTTAATAGGTTTCAGTCTCGTTTATATCATGCAAATACTCTTATATCAATCGGTACCAAAATACCAACCGCCATTCAATTACCTAACCAACTACCTGCCTTGTAATTGACAATGTGTTTTTATTATTTTTTGTTTGGCAGTCTGATTAGTGAGAGGAAAATAAGTTTATTGGCTCATCGCATACCAATCAGCGAAAGTCATTAAAATATTGTCGATTTTTATCACTATAAAAATCGACAATATTTTAATAATCTTGCCTGTAGTCACTACTACAGGCAAGATTATGTCGTCAGAAGCCCGAAAGTCTGACATCCAGTCTTACCAAGGGGTATCGTGTTACCCAGTTACTGGGTTGTGGAAGTCAGATAGGCCGTCGCTCCATGTAAAATACTGGTATTCAGCTGCACCCGCTTAGACTGGAAGCCGATCCCAACATAGTTGGGTAAAGGCTAGGCAGATTGGATTTTACAGGCAAGATTCACAGACCGCACTTTGAATTTACTTTGTTAAGTAAAGTGTTTCATAGGAATGTGAAGTTTATTTTTATGCCATTAATGTTTATATTCGTTCTAGCTTCTGACAGCGGCTTCGCCCGTCGGAAATTATGTCCCGGGAACTTACTACCGAGATAAAAATTAGTTAATTTTATTTTATTAGTTAATTAGTATTCTATGTGCTATTCCAGACTCAGTTCCGTTCAGTACGTAGCTGTATTTTGCGTGAAAGAGTAACAAACATCCATCCATTTCACAAACTTTCACGTTTATAATATTAGTAGGATATGGAACTCCTGTTCACATAATGACTTCTCCCGCTCTGGGTGGAGCGGAAGGGAGTGTCAGACTCTCACTGAGTAAAACCCGTCCATGTTCCTTCCTTAGCCCTTTATGTTCCGGGGTAGCGGTAACCCTCTCGGACAATCCCGCTTACCCGGCAGACTTGGCCCTAAGGGGCTCTTCCTGATCACATTTGGGTTTCGTAACAATGTGAATCGGATTATTCCTAAGAACCGTATACAATTGTTAAAGTGCTGCCTTTTTTAGACTATTATTTAGACTATTCCTTTGTTAGACTTTCAGGAAAGGGTCAACTCTCGTGTCTACAAAGTGCGTGTACGTTTTTTTTTTTAAATTAGCTTGCATTGGACCGCTGCTGAGCAAAAACCTCCCTCAAATCCTTCGAGACATCGATGTCTAGAGCCACACAGATGCGGTACGGGTCTTGCTCGTCTCGCCACAACTTCCTGGGCCAGCTTCGATAACGCTGTCTAACCTCAGGCACCTAGCTTGTGGAAACTGCTACCCAACGGTCATTGTGCATGCAGCTAACGTGACTCGTCCAATCCCATTTCAGCGTGTAACCTTAAAAAGAAAATATGAATATGAAAATATTCTGAAATGCCTTACATAGAAAGTTTAAGATTCTGTGAAATGATGGATGTAAGATAATTAAAAGTTGTACTTGTCTGTACATTATTTCTAGTATGTCAATTCCTCATGATCAATGTTTTTTTTTACCGTTTGTTAAATTTAACTGTACAACGCCTTAGATTATTTAAATCTGTTATGTTGTGTATGTATCTAAAATAAATATATAAGTAGGTACCAAACAAGTGACTAGTGTGCTTGAGCGAGCAACAGGTGTATAATGAATAATAGCCTGTATTCTACAATCTTTTAAAACATAAATATGAAAATAAACAATTAAGTAACTAAAAATAGCTTATGAAACTATAATTATCATAAGACGAACGACGAAGAGATGCCTGTCTGGTGTTTTGTGAGAGACAATATGCGAGGGTGTCCACTGTTATATGATATTTTATGTTAGTTTATTATGTTTTTAATTTATTTAACTATTTACTCAAATAATTATTAATAATCTTATCCACACCATTGTATATCTTTGAATTTGAATCTAATTTTTGTATGGTATGTTGTTTGAATGCTTATTTTATTTTAATCTTAATAATTCTAATTCTATGTTAATTGATGTAATTGGACCTGTGCCGTTTTAATTAACTATAAATAAAATAATAATAAATAATAAGAGCACTGGTGGCCCAGCGGTTAACGGCTGTGACTTACGTGTAGGTCGTAAGTTCGACCCTAGACAGGCGTTATAATTTTTGTAAATTGTTTCATTACCTCTGATCTCAAAATGTAACAGTATTGAGGAAATCTTGATAGCGTCCTATGCAATTAGGGTACAGATGTATATTAAGGTTGACTCGAAGTAGCTAATAGTGTTGAACTGCTAGTACTTCCAGCTGATCCTGGAATGGGGAGCACTCTTAACCGGTAGGTACCTTTTTTTTTTAAGGCTGGGAAATCATCCAATGGCTTCTCCCGCTCTGGGTGGAGTGGAAGGGAGTGTCAGACTCTTACTGACTAAAACCCATCCATGTTCCTTCTTTAGCCCTTTATGTTCCGGGATAGCGGTAACCCTTTCGAACAATCCCGCTTAAACCGGTAGGTACCTGAGGCCTGCCATAGACTTCAAATACTTAATACTTAAGTACTGGTCAAGCGCGTACGGAAGCATTCAAACTAAGAACTACGTTTTAAAATAAATATAATCATAAATACATCTATACAAAATGATTGATTACGAAACAGTTGACATATTGTAAATTAAATTGTAATTAACCAGTTATATGAAATCAGATGTACAAGTCAATTTGTAATAACTTATAGATATCGGAACAACAGCTTTAAAATGATTAATTACAATTAAAAATAGATCTGTTAATAGCTTGCTTGTTGAACGAAGTGTTGAGGAATGTCATTGAATAATAAATATTTTAATATTAATAGATACGTACTAACTTTGTATGGTAAAAAGTTGAATTTACACCAAGATCGAACTAATTGCGAAATCCTTTTCAATTAATAAACGTATGATAAAAAAGATTATTTATACATCAAGATCGACCTAATTGTTAAATACTTTAATTAAAATGATTCCGCCCTCATTTTGGGTGATGATGATCTACATATATTATTATTGAGTGTAAGACGGGCTGGTTTTCGCCACTCCACATCCTCCAGTATTATTGTGTATATAGAAACACGAAATTGCAAAGACAATCACATAAAAAATCATCGTAAGATAAGTAGGAAAATAAGTCCTTTTTAAAAATATATTTTTTGAGATAAAAACTCTTCATTGTGCGTGGTACGATACGCACTTGGCCGGTTTTTGACAATATATTTTTATTTAAAAAAAATAAGTAGATACTGACACTATAGTAACACTATATCCCCCAAGACCCACAACAAGTAAGAACTTATTAGTCACTTCCATAATTTGTTTGCGAACAAGGATTATTTCTCCTACATATTGGTACATCTAGGTCCAGATAAAACTAATTAAAGAAGGTAATCCGACACCTGGCGAAGGGCCAGGTTTTCACAACTAGTTAGCTCGGCCAGGTTACCAAATGAAAGCGGTCGGTATTCTGCATATCTTACCTTTATGAATAAATAAATCACTATGTAAATCTACCTTTCCTAGATTACTAACTATATACATATATCAGTTCAGTATCAGCTTCATCTCCCAAAAATGTACCAACTTGGCTTCTTTCCATTCTTATTCATCTTACTAACTTCTGCCAGCGCCGTAACCCGTATATATGTCGGAATTATGCCACAGGAACGTACAGACGCCAGCACATCAAGCTATCCCTAACTGTCAAATTTTCTCAATTAAAAATGAACCTTATGTGTTTGCAATAAAGTTGAAATACTATCAAAGAAATTTGACAGATTGTGGTAACTTGATGTGCTGGCCTCTGTACTACCGGGATAAAAAGCCTATTTGCTATCTCAGACTACAATCTATCTCTGTGCCAAATTTCATCCAGCTCCATTCAGCCGTTCTGGCGTGATAGTAACAAACATACATCCACACACTCATCCATCCAAACTTTCATAATCTATAATATTAGTAAAATAAAGAGTATGATAGTAAGATTAGTAAGTAAGGTAAGATTTAGAGGAATAATAACTTAAAAACTGTTAAGACAGAATAGAATGATTTTCAGACAAAGTCCATAGGATCAGTAACAATTTTTATTACTTAACATCAATAGTTAAAAGTTACAGACACAGATTAACATACAAATAAAATTTGTATTCAGTGTGGAGCTGCTTCCACCTCCGCAACTTCGGGTAATCCCATTGATCTGCGAACACACTGAGAATACTGTTGGAGCTACCACGAACATGCAACAACAGAGCGACATCGGATGCACATATTTTTCTTACAATGTTATTATTCCTAATTATTTACACAAATACTACGTATGATGACAAACAGGTTTCATAGCGAGGGAAATTAGAACCTAATTTGCGGCACTAAATTACGAGGACATCAAGCTATATGGAATAATTTTCCAGGCTAATTTAATACACACATCAAAAGTGTCTAGGGATCAAGCATTTTTATGCGGATTTCTTGAGATTGAGATGTGGCTTTGTAATAAATTTATGATTTTATAAATTTATATGGATCCTTTTTGGTGCATTTCATAATTTGAAACAGGAACTGTCAATCAAATTCGAGTAAAAGATGAAAATCAGCTGTCAATATTTTCCCTATAAAAACATTCAACGCATTGAAGACATTATTAGTGCTACTGTTTCCCTACTACTGATTAAAACCAACGTTATTATGGAGCGGTGACGTCATTTAAGCAGGGAAGAAATGCTCAGAGCCGTGGGAATGATAGAAGCTGGTTCCCGGCAACGTACTGTGGCTTTAGCTCTGAATACAAGTCAGAGTGTTATCAGTCGACTTTGGACACGTTACCGAAGCACTGGTACCGTGGCTGAGCGCCATGAAGGACGGTATCGCTGCACCACACGGAGACATGACCGATACATTCAAATCTTAACTCGAAGAGCTCCAACAATAACCGCCATGATGTTAGCCGTGAGGCTTCATCACTCTTCAGGGAACTTAATTAGCGACCAAACAGTCAGAAACCGCTTGCATGAAGTGAACCTTCATTCCCGAAGACCGCTACGGGTACCACCTATAGCAATGCACAATCGTAGGATTCGATATCAATGGGCTCTTGAACACAGAAATTGGGCAGAAGAACAATGGCGTTTCGTGTGCTTTTCTGATGAGTCTCGTTTTGGTATGAGACCGGATACAAGACGTATACGACACTGGAGAACCCCTGGACGCCAACAGCGATTAAAATCCTGCCAGGAAGTCCATCCTTATATGGAACCATCATGGTATGGGCGGGTATTTGGATCGGCGGAAGAACTGAGTTGATTTGGATCAGAGGCAACCTCAACGCTCAAATTTATGCTGAGACGATTGTATCTGACGTCATCGTTCCTCTACAAGTGCAAATCGGTCCCTTATTTCAGTTAATGCATGATAATGCACGACCGCACACCGCAAGAGTTGTAAGACAGACTCTCGCCGCAGCTAACATCAATGTCCTGCCCTGGCCTGCTCAGTCGCCAGACTTGAACCCGATTGAGCATGCATGGGATATGCTACAGAGAAGAGCTCTGCCGAATATGGAGGGTATCCAGTTGCAAGAAGACCTTTTTTTGTTGTTGCAACGAACATGGGCGGCCATTCCACAGCGTGATTTGGATGAACTCATTTTGAGTATGCCAAACCGATGTTCTTGTGTTGTTAGTGTTCGCGGTAGAAACACGGATTATTAATTGTTTAAGTTACCCAATAAAATTTTAAAGAAAACTGTTATTTCAGTCTTTTTTTCGAACTTTAATGTTAGTGGTTCAAATGTCAAAAATCCCTTTATTAGGAAAATGGCAAATTTCTTTATTAATGCAAAGGTGACTTGGTTTATCGTTACTGTGACAAACGAAAACACTTTATTTGATGAATCCTTAAAGAAAATTTAAATTAATATCAATCAAGAGAAAAGTTATTGCAAAAATATATGTTGATCCCTAGACACTTTTGATGTGTGTATGTAGAAGGTAATTGCGAATGATAAAGACTCTTGGGACTTCTCATCTCACCAAAGTGCAGATAGCTTCACGTTAACCACACTTACATCCCCATAACCAATCCATAAACTTAGATCCACGAGTGATACTAAAATCCAGCTGCGAGTACATCAAATTAGATATAGTATTAGATTAATAAGACCCGTTACAATGTCGAACATTAATAAATTTGTCCTACGTTATAGATAGCGCGAGAGTGCGAGCGTGGACAATGAGCCTGGCCTGAGTTATAGCCATGATGGCCCATTAGTCTCCGAAGCTACAGAATAATGGCTCAGAGAAATGTACTATCTACCTACCTAGATATGGCATGGTATTGTACCTTTAAGGTGTTTGAGCCTCCTTTAGAAATGTTTTAAAACGGGATTGTTTAAACAATCCCGTTTTAAAACATTTCATCGTTACCCATTCAGGGTAACGATGACTCATATTGTCTTAAGACAATATGAGTCATCGTTACCACGTGGTCTTTGTGGGTATTTCAATTCATTCTTGTTCAGATGTTATTAGCTTTTAACTTCCTGTTTAATCATTAGGGTCAGCGAATTATGCTTTGCAATCTGACCATGCATTTATTTTAATAAACTCAATCTGGGCCGTATGGTCTGACACATTTCCAACACGCAGCGCCACCAGTGAAACTGAACGCACATCTGAACCGCGTTCATGACCTGTCAGTGTCGATATTTCACAGAAAATAAAGACTCTGACAGCCCTTAAACGCAGTTTGCGTCAAATTCGCTCACAGTGAGCAAGCATTATGATACTCGTTATTTTCTGTGATAATAACAAACCGTTTTCCTGTCCTAGGGTTAGGTGGGTATGTTAAGGAACACCAAGAATTAGAAAATACTTAGACTTGGATGTAAATAATAGACAAAAGTTACATTCAGAACATCAGCTCTAATTGCATCCATGTTAACTCAGAATACGTCCTAAAATTCCGAGGCTGATCATCAAACGTAACCATATCCAGTGTGCGTACATCTACAATCCTCCTTCCTTTGCAAATAATGGTGGTGCCAGCCGGTAAGTCACTAAGCGATGGTATCGCTCGTCGATATGCTTCTTTTTATGACCATTCCGCAGTCGTAGAAAGAGTTGGACAATCTGAAGGAAGAAGGCTTTATTGGCTTGTACTGATGGTCCTCTTGAAGCTGGACCGGTTTCGAGCCTATTATTAGAAGTAAAGAATTTATAGCACATACCTATTTATTTACTACGTATTAGGGATTCAACTTCAAACACATGACATTTCAAAATACCTTTAAAATTTCGAAAAATCTTGGCAAGTGGCTAAGGCCAAATTTACTCAAATGCAAATCGATCTACTACCGTTATGTCATAAAATACTAAAGCTTATTTAAATTAACGTACCAATCGTAGATCATACATACATAACTATACTTTACATACTCAAATACCTACATTACATATTTAATCAGAGCCCAGGACACGACTCAGGCAAGTTAAGTCAAAGTACGTTATATGAACTGAAAACCTTTATTACCCTTAACCGACTCGATTAAGGCTGCAATTAAGCAGAACATTGCTAATAAGATGTATAATGGGTTAATTAAGACATGCGGCTGTCATGCGCCTACGCAGCCGCCTAACATTCCCGATAGATACGAAGTAGAGATGCACCCCTTGGCATTTCTAAATTACTCGATATTGCTCCGAGAATTTGCGTTAACACTAATTAGAAACATTAACTCGTGAATTGTTTTATAAATGGTTAACATTTATTTTCTGATGAAGTTCTGTGTAGGGCTGTCAATGTTTAGATCCACAAATGAAACTTTACTTGATAGCAAAACTTTTTGTCTGAGAACTTTTTCATTACAACAAACCGAGTTATTTGCTTCTCTCCAGGACTTCACTACCGTTAGATATTACTGTTTGGCTGTATGTAACCTGGGCTGCATATTACCAGCATGAAAAACATCGTGATCCGGCACGCCTGAGATACATTTCTCAACATGTGAAGCTAAGTCAGAGGCCCATGGGCAGCATAAAAAACTCTGCTACCAGGTTAGTCACTAAACACACGAAGAAAGATGCTTCTTTCTTCGTGTGGTTTGTTTATGACATAATATATTTAGACCACCCACCACATTTCCTTAACGCACTTTCAATGACAAGGCGAGGGTTTTGAAGGAAAATCCTAATCCATTGCTTCATAGGTTTAAAAAGTTCGTGTGCTCAACAACGTACCAAAATAAAGCAATGAACGTTGCTTTCAATTTGACAGTTTGTCATAGTGAAAGTGTTTCAATCAATCAATTAATCAATCAAATGGCAATGATCAATTGGTATTTTTGTGTGTTCATTTTGATGACAATGCCAAACCCTCTAGCTAAACAATGTCATGTCACTGCATGTTCAATTTTCTACGTCGCTTCAAGAAAGAAGAAAGGAAAAAAGGTTTATTGATTATATATTATTGAAAAAAAAACAGACCAATTACGCCTCCAGACCACATACAGCATACAGCGGTCTCAGAAGAACAATTATGTTGTCCGAAAATATCACGAATTTCACGTACCTAATATATTAATTACGTAACGAGCGCACAACACATAGCGAAGAGCTCGTGTCTTCAAGAGAACGCTTCTATTTTACGTTTTCTAACATACCAATGTACTTGCTGAGCTAAGCTATTTACCAAGCTTGTCAATATTTCTGCCGATTTATTCTACGATCGGTTTTGGTTTAGGTCGAAACCCAAAATCGCCATGCGAAGTCGCATTGCCCAAACCAGTGACGCTTACACTACGTGAACTTGAGAATTCCGAGGCTCTTCATACCTTACAGAAAATAATTAGGCATTTTCCTGGTCACCTTTTTAAACAGATCGACATCGTACCGCTGAGCAGAGCAGCGTGTATTAGTGCCGCTATCAATCCAAAATCTGCGAGCGAGCTTGACGATAACACGACTGCTCGATTTCAATTGTGAGTTTCAGTTTTTCGAGTTCGTATAGCAACATAGTTGCCGTTCTCCTGGTCATCTCTCTAACCAGGTTGGCATCGTGTCGCTGAGGAGTGCGGCGTGTATTACGGTTGCGCAGCTCGCCGGGGGCGCGCGTGGCTGTCGATGATTTATCAATAGCCGCCGCGATGCCTGCACGACGGCCCGAGCCGACACCACTCTTCCTGTCATAGAGAACAAGGTACGGGACACAGCGGACAAGAATATTTTAATAAAACGGTTTTTTTTAGGGTGGGATATCATCAAATGACCGGGTGAAGCGGAAGGGATTATCAGACTCTTACTGACCAAAACCCATCCATGTTCCTTCTTTAGCCCTTTATGTTATGGATCTGTTTAGCCCTTTATGCTCTGGGGTAGCGGTAACCCTTTCGGATAATCCTGCTTACCCGGCCTTGACCACGGTAGAAACGAAAGACCAAAATAATTTTGTCTGCGCGGAGTAGACGCAGTCAAGCTATTAGTGCAGATCACGTTAGTTCCTAAGATCATCAAACATCATAATTTTAATTATTTCAGCCGTGAGCCGAAAGACGTCCACAGCTGCACATAGGCCTATCCTCCAAGCACCGCCACTTTTTTTTTAAGGCTGGGAAATCATCCAATGACTTCTCCCGCTCTGGGCTCCACCGGTTCTGTGCTGCCTTTTTTTAAGGCTGGGAAATCATCCAATGACTTCTCCTATGACAGAACAAAACAGAACATACAAAATATACAGAACTTCTGAAAGTTAGAAGTCTTAAACAAAAAGCAGTGTGACCTTTTATGCGTGTGTGTACTTTAGCAAACGTGGTGTCTAATTATCCTTGTAAAATTTGGATGTATGAGTGATTTTTGTCTTGAAGTTCAAGAATAAATAGCAAATTTGTTGTTGTTCAAAGGCCCATTCCAAATTGCATCACAACGTGCTAGTATCCAGTGCATTTTCATACTCGGGCTTGGTGATTAACCACCAAACCATCTTAAGATCATCAACGGTCAATATTCTCCTTAAAATAAACTTTGACCACTAATCCCTAACTAATATCCCGCTTATACCTCACACCACCGCCTAATCGTACTGTCCCTTCAGTGCCCGCCCCGCGCGCCCCTCTCCCCCCTTGGAGCCTAGTTGCGCACGCGTCGCCACGCCCTGCCCCTACCCGCGTTAAATATATCATAGGTCATCTGGCCAGGTTTGTCGGCTTGGCTACTAAAAGCTCAACTTTACAACTGGTGCAGATGTATAGATATACTCCGCAATGTGCCTTAGTGATAGTGTTTAAGTAGTTCAGGTGACCTGTATTTGCCTATGTTTGGTTATCTGTGGAAATTGACAGTCTTGTAATAGTTAGTGCTTTAGTTTTTGCAGCTTCAACATGCATTCATGCTTTGAGTACTCGGTTTTGATTCTTGGACAGTAGGGCCTTATAGTATCGTGTCGTCAATCTACAAGCCTATCTTTAACTTTGTATGCCCCAGGCAAAAACTTAGTCCGAAATTTTACTGCGTGTTTAAACATGGTCACAACACATTTTTTCTATTTAGGTGATCGTTTTTGTGAGAGCATTTTTGTTCTGAAAAAACGTGCCCAAGAAAAAGTTATCGTCGATCGATCATCATAAGCATAAAAACTAACCTACCAAGAACTAGGACGACATAAACTGAAGCAACCGCAGAAATCGAGAGTTGCATCTAAAATTAGAATACAAGACCAGCACAATCGGATACCCACCACCAAAAAACGGAATTTCAAAAGCACACAATACATTTGCGTTTCTCTTTGACGAGTTTTTGTTGAAGACTGTAACTCAGCAATGTACTTGGTTATGAAACTTGAAACTTCGAGGTTGGTAGTTTATAGTGGCTCCCTAGATTCCAATGAGATTCAGTAAGGGGCATGTCTTACGCAGCGGGATCGCTGCAAGCGTCGCGCGCGCACGAACGGCCCATAATCAACGACAACCAACTTCCTTACGTAAGCCCAAAACAGATAAAACGGAGAATATGAATTTTGCCGACATTCGCTGCCAGTCTTGCAATACTGCAAGTATACATAGATTTTTGTCAGACGGTCTTTTTTGATCGATGGAGTTCAAATTGACTGCAAATAAACGTTTTCGACTTTCGCAATAAGCAGAAAATGCAGGACTTTCAACAAAAGATTGCATGGCCACACAAAAACAAATTTTGTCATTTCAATTGGACATAATTTATCAATTACGCCGAAAATCGTATACAAGAAAGAACAAAACAAATAACCTTAAGTTAATGTACAGTTACTTAATTTTTGAAGACTCATTGCGGTTTCAGAGCACACCATCCTCGTCGCGGCCTAAAATGTGACCCAAATTATACAACTCGCAATTTCGGGCATAAGCAGAGATGCGGCAATTTGATCCTCTATACTTAGCGTTCCAACCAACTATAATTTACTTTAGTTGCAACATTACAGGCCAATTGCGATGGCCCTCGGTTTTCACCTGAGAGAAATAATTTCGAAAATTTATGGCGTTAATAAAATCGCCTGATGGATTGATCGATATCTCGTTTATCTGATTTTACACTGCGTGTCTCAAGAAACGGGTAGATATGACATGAACGCTTTTTTCCAGAGAATAGCGTATGCTTTGTACAAAAAATTATACAGCATCTTTCTATAATTACTGTTACTGTTACATAAAATACATAGATATTACCTATTTTAGAAATATTGTAACTATTTTACCTTTTATTGTAATTTAATTATAAAAAGGTTTTTATTACCCTATTCACGATTAAAGAAAGTTTCTCCTACTTGAACATGCGCAATAACTCGTAGGTATTAAATAATTTGCAACAGTTATAACAGAAAACAATAATGCACATTGCGTTTAAAAAAGAAAACAGAATAAGTAGTCTATTTCTCAAGTCTGTGGTCAGTTGGTACAGACAGTTTGCAAGCTCCATGGCCCTACGTGATACAATCTTTACCCACATTGCCGTTTTATTTATTTGTATTATCTACCCGATTCAGATTTCTTCATTCAACGTACGAGACGTCGGACGTCCGAAATAAATTCACGGAATGTCTTCATTTAATGCATTAACGTCGTTATTATGCCAATTTTCTGTTTACTGAGAAATCACATTGTTTATGATTTCGCTGAATTTATTACTGTACTTGAGAGATTCGCACAAATATCTTGACAAACAGAGATTGTGTGATGGCCTTCATAAGAAAATTATATTGCTACCTACTATTCTACAATAATCTGTCCAGTCGTTCGATTCCGTATAAATCTCATCGTGAAAAGTTAGGTGAAGCAAGCTGTTTAACGCTCTCTCTTTTACACTCTTTAACTTTAACTCTCTCTCACTTTTAACTCTATTTTACCATGTATGTATGTACAGACTATCACATCAAGCTAGACCTAACTGTCAAATTTTCTCAATTAAAAATGAACCTTGTCTTTGCAATAAAGTTGAAATACTATCAAAGAAATTTGACAGATTGTGGTAACTTGATGTGCTGGCCTCTGTACCTATATTTTCGCAAATAAATCATTCATTCATTCATTCAACTCACTTCATCGACGTTATCACCGTGAGATGGTTACAAAATAGCCCTACTGTATTGTAAGTGGTCATACACACGGACGATACCCGTCAACGGCAGATGCTGCCGACGATTCGTGTTGACGGCTGCAGCTACCTCTGCAGTTGACGCGTGCCGCTCGTGTGTATGAGCGCTAAGCAGTTTCCCAATTCAAATATAATCACTTATCATCACGCAACCCGCGGATTACATAATACAGTTTTATTCGTGGACTATCGGTTACATTTCGAATCGCCTCGATTACTCATTGAACGCGATTTCTATCGAAGCACATTAGACGCGTGGTCACGCCACACAGGCAAGCAGGCACAACTTGATTTAGTTCATTTTACACAAAAGATTATAAAAACCATCGTGATATATAAATTCAGTGTGAAATTAAGAATCAGCGACCACCGTATGGATTCGATGGAATCAATTGTTTGACCACAAAACTCATTTCGTGGTGTGCTAGGGAAGAGTGAAACTTTGATTGATGCATTCTGATGCTATCTTTCTTTCTATCACGTATACAATAAGGTTTGTAAGCAGACTAATGTTGGAAAGTTTTAGTTTTCATTAGCGGTAAGATTCGGTATGAAATCTGTATCATAATCGGCAGAACTTATAACTGTTTTAGTTTTGTTACGTTTGTCAATTTATAGATGTTCTTGTTTGGTCTCGCTAACCGCTTTGTTTATGGTTGTATCTAAGGAAAACTATCAAACTAGATTCATTGTGATATCTCGTGAACTTCATGTATTAATGCAATTTATTTAAACATAGGTATCCACGCTTTACCCCTGTGGGGTACTTGCGTAACACACATAAAATAACAATTGATCGAAACGGATTTCATTTTGACAGTACATTGCGTTATTTACGCTGTTGAACAGATGATTTTTTCAAACATACGAAGCAATGGATTAGACATATCCTTCAAAACTCTCCTATTATCAAGTGTATTACGCAATCTGGGGCCGATAATGGTTTGGGCTAAAATGAGATACTATCGATTGCAATATTTTCATGTAGTTTGTGACATTAGTCGGGTTTTATTGCATATTTTGATGCAAATAGAATTATAACTTAATTGAAACGCATAGTTTCTTATTGTAACGTATTAACAACATAGTGACTAGTCACTAATTAAAGTAGGTACTGAACTGTTATCATTATACTTCTGTATGTTTACATTATACTATAGACTAGATTACCAACCGATTTACGCATTTATGAAACCAAACACTACGTTGTCAACAAACGCTGAACAAGGTGATGGTGTCATTGAATGTTTTCGTTATTTATGTCGGAAAAAGTAACAAAGAGACGCCGTCGTCGTGTTAAAAATCCCTGAATAAGAATACACACTCAATATAACCATCATACTGCGTTCTGGCTTACAACTTTATATCACAAAGAGAAATGAACTCACGGAGTTCTATTTATGACACAACAATTTCAGAGAGGCATGGAAGCGCTAAACAAACAAAGGCATAGGCAGTAAACTGTCAATTAAAGGGTATTTGGTAAATGAAACTTGGAATTCGACAGGGTCTGGCATCGTCAGGTGTGGCCGGTGGGCCAGTTCAGTCGCGGCGCGGCGTGAGTCAGCGCCCGCGCCGCGAATTCCGTAGATAACCGACAACTCCTTTATTCTCTTAGCTATATCGAGCACCGCCATACTCGTGCCCTTTCGTACGCCCGACTGTTGTTAAGTTTTGAATAATTCAAATATTGGCTAATGGTCATAATAATAACGTTTGGCTGCGAGAATTCGTGGCTGGATTTTGTTAAAAAATAGGTTGAGATTGTTTTATTTAGCTGGGTTTAGTGAGCGGTCTAGAAGATCGACAATGTATGTACTATTATATAGAAACACTACATGAAGTCGAAAAATTACAATAATTATTACAACTACATAAGATAGTATTAGTTAACTGCGGATCAGTTGAATGATTTATTTATTTGCGAAAATATAGGTACATACATGGTAAAATAAATAGAGTCTCACTATATTCGACTTAATAGCCGTGCAAATATTTTAGTTTTATAGACATGCTTTGCTAGTTTTCATTAAATTAATTACATTAAATTAAAATATAAAGTACATTAGTTTGTTACATTTGTTATAGTCAAGACAGTCAATTATATTATAGAAACAATATCAATAAATTTACGTTTTAAATAATTATGTCGTTATGTCAATTTGAAGTTTAAATAGTCATCTATTGAATAAAAACATCTGTCACAAAGCCAATTGTATAGTGTTCTACTAAACTCTAAGTTATTCAAATTTCTTAATTTTTCGGGTAGTTTATTATAAATTTTCACCGCCATGATGTAGCAATTTTTGTTACATAGCTTTAATCTACTTCGAGGCATTATTAAAGGTTTTTGTACTATTTTCCTTTTAAGTGGAGCTTTATCGTCCAGCTCAAAAAGCGATATGTGGTTTCTGACAAATTTGCACATTTCAGAAACATATATGGATGGAAGTGTGAGTAAACGCTTGTCTGAAAATATTGGTCGGCACGAATCAGTCCATTTAAGACCATAAATTGACCTAATGCATTTTTTCTGGGCTATAAATGCTCTCTGGGCATCTGTAGAATTTCCCCAAATGATTATCCCATATCTCAGTACTGAGCATACATGACTGTGATATACCATTAATGCTGTTTCTGTATGTAGTTGACCTACGACCAATTGGGTACATAGACTATTAATCCTCAATTCCTGTAAAGAAAAGCGAATCTATTTGTCTTACCAATGGTATATTTATCGACAAACTGGGTGTACTAAACCAATAGTAAAATATTATATTTTTAAAACAATCTTTTTTTGAAAAAGTTTTTTTTATAATTTCTTTTTAGTTGATTTTGTCTTATTCTTCTCAAGGAACCGTTTCATTTGGTATCCATATCATGGAAGTGCATAAAAAATAAGTAGTCCGCCATCTTGGGCTGTTCGCCATATTGGTATTAGAATGACGTCACTTAGCTAAGTATGATCTACTATGCGCTACATAGTCATCCAAATTAAACTTTTATCCAAAATTTCAGCTAAATCAATAGAGGATAACCGCTTTAACATACAGTTGCAAGATTTAACCCTAACAAACATAGATTGCTAGTTTAATAAAAGCTTGTAAAATAGGCTGTAAAGTAGATTGGGAAGCTATTTTTACCTGTGATCTACTTGAAAAGGTGTACTTTGCAAAGCTATGAGCTTTTTGCTTAATTATTAGCCAAACAAGAGTCTGTATTTTAATCCATTAACGGTCCGTAAAATAAAAAAAAACGGCCGAAAGACATCTATACGAAGAAAAGAAGCAACTTACACTTGTTTGCAATTACCCAAACAACTTTTATTTTGTGACCAAATAAAAGTCAGTAAGTATTACAATGTCTCAAGGGTCGGACAAACACGTCGTTAAATCAAGTGAATAACTTAAAGTCAGGGGTCAGGAACTCGCTCTAGATTTTGACCTAGAACAATTCACTTTCACTTAGTTGTGTTATTATGTTAGGTTATGTTATTGGCCATAGGTACCCGTAGATCTTTTGTACAAAGGTTTAAACCTTGTACCTTTGTACCTATTTAATAGCTTTTTAAAATAATTAACAAAAAATCGTTTGTATGTACATCTCTTTGGAGTCCTGGCGGCCTAGACAGTCTCATTTTCATTAACGATAACGAAATTAGATAAATCCGAAATGTATGAAATTGGCATAAGCATTCGAAATGTCATGTGATCAATCGTTTTCAATCGCTAAGTGCTAGACAATGTCAAATTGTGTAACGAACGAAACTCGATCAATATTCCCATACAAATGCGTTGACAAGTGGCGTTCTTGACAATCCGAATCTGAGTCGATTCGATTTCGAAAATCGACACGGAGCGATTGAGACTTGTCTATGCCCCGTGGTACTAAAAAAATCCCAGTACTTTTTTCTTTCTTACAAATACAAAAAATAAAACATTCTTTAGTCTCCAATACTTGATCGATGGCTTGCGGTAAGAAGACCCTCACACAATGATAAATGCGGCAATAAGCTTGCGACGAGAAACACGATTAAGTCATTAACTGCCACGCAGCAGACACAATAGAAAAACTATTGTTCGCGGTCACCGGTGACCGCGTTGGCGCTCAACGTGTTAAATGGTAATTTGACAACACTAATTTGACAACCCTGTATAACAGCTCGGCCGTCCGTTACAGCGTTACGTTACAATAATGAATTTTCGCATACTATTAAATTAATTTATTAAAGTGTTCACACAACCACTTTTTGTTAAGACTGGATTATTATAATTCTAAACAATGTACAAAAAAAAATAGGTACCTATGAGACTATCTTGTAGGTTCTAACGGCAAGTCACTTTACGTTTTTATCCCATTTGTAAGTCAATTTATTTTAGTTAACATTAAAAAATGTACCTATTATAAATGTGTGTTACCTATGTACATTTGTATATAATAATATATACAAATGTACATAGGTAACACACGACATCCTTGATTGGCTTTTGCAAACGAAACTTTTTAACCTTTTGCACTTGAGGCATCCTTGCTTGTAGAAAAATATAGCTGTATCGAGTTCTCTCATCATCAGATATTCAGACATCATGCTGTGAGCCGCAATACGGGAAGCTGCGAATGTCAACAGAAATATTAATAACATGCATGACATGTATCACCATGATAGCATATTTACTTTCTGCTAAACTGCTTTTAAAAACAAAAAGGAATACATAATATCGAAAATTTATTGTATGGTCCTGTCATTTCGGCCAATTAACATAAAATGACTTGAATAAATGAAAACAGATTTGATAAAAAGTAAATAACAACGTTACAAGCGTTCATAAACGTAAAAATATCTGTTTTATCGTATTTTGAGTATAAAATACGATAAAACAGATAAATCATTTAGTCAAATTCTCGAAGGCTTACAGACGAGAAGCAGCACTTTTACGCCGCCCTAATGAAATGGTTTTATTTAATACGCAACAGTTTTATTTATTGATCACGATACATCTCTGCTAATCGGTTATCTTTTAATTATCAATATAGTCGATAACAATGACCGAAATACCGATGTAGGTCAAATGGCTTCGGGGTATGATAAAAAATATATCTGCAATCCTATGCAACATATTCACTTTATTGTTCTTTGATATATTTCCTAGATAATAGGTACCTGCTAAGTAGCTTGGTACTAAATACTTACTTAAAAACTATTTCATAGCTGAGCAGAGAGTTTTTAAGTTAGAATTTGGTATCAAGTTATTTAGATTATCTACAATTAAAGTAAGTTCTGAATACTAACATACGTGTTGCACCGACCACAATACTCTATCTATATTATATTATCTGTGCCAATACTAATGATAAACAGATGTTTCATGACGGGTTTACGAAATTTACTGTCAAGAATTCAAATTGGAAGCACTTCTTGACAACTAGTACATTTTTTAATTAACCCTCCACAAACTGAGGTCTTTATTGCGAAAAGAAATTTAACGAAAAACGCAGAGTCATCGCGGTGCAATTTAAACGTCTGTTTTTGCCGAGACAGGCCGATCCCTATCTTGATCTCATTACATAAGTTCTGATCTCGTTTTTACGTATAATCTGTTCCTCACATAAAGTAACAGGAGCAAATGGTAGAAGTATGCTAAACCAATAACTTGGCTAAATTACAACGAGCAATATAAACCTTCACTATTAATTGACATAAACTGTGAAGGAAGAGGGTAGTAAAACTGTGTGATCTCATTTCGCAACCAGAGAAAATGCAATAACACTTAGCACTGTACTATAAAAAAGACAGTAAAACGCAAAGGTTTCGAGCATAAACATCTTATAAAACAAACAAAAGACCATAACAAAATATTAATAACGGCGTTCTGATCATGAAAACATTTTAATTGCCAATACATCAAACGGCGAATTATTCAATCAATTGTTTTGCGAACTCATAACAACTTGCAGTTTTGAACTATAACATTTTACTTTTCAAGGTGGAATCAAGTCAGCCTGTCTTCACAATGTTATGTAACAATAAACGGTATTAAGCTTTGTTTGATAAACAATCGATATTTTATATACAACAAAGAAGCATTTGATACTTTTACTGTTCATTTATTCGGTATGCAGCGAATTATTGAATAGATTTTTGGCATAAAAAATAAGTTCACCTTCTACTTAAGATTGACGTTCAAACGTCGGAATATAAATCAAGATTGTTTTCTTATAACTAAAACTCGTAACACCTTCAAAACAAAAAAAAAATGTAATTAAATACTTAAATGCAGCACAGTGTGATAGGCGGCCGCCCTAACCTATTTCTGCAGCGTAACTGATTAAATGCACAAGCGAAATTAATTTTTAATTTAGCTGCATTCTTTTTTGTTAATCAAACCATCCTTGAAGGTTGTTCCGCTTACAATCTCAGACCAGGGATAACTGTCGCTCCAAATTTTAATAGCGGATTATGTCACGATGCTTACCAATTTTGGGCATGACAAAAACATTTTTTGACGAACAGTTTATATAAAAAACTAATCGTTTTATTTTCGTGTTAATTTGAATGCAGATTAGTCACTGTTGCAGGATGCATTAACGAAAAAGGTTTCGCACGCGAAACATCTATTGATTCAAAGTATTCATTGTTTAAGTCCCATGTAATTGGTTGCAAACCTAGTCATTGTTGCCATCAAGCAGGCGGAAATACAGACATCGCATTGGTACAGAGAAAATCCTAATGGAAAACTCAAGCAATTTACCCGACCTGGGAATCGAACCCAAGCGTCAAGCCTAGCACTATCCTTGCGACCACTACACCGACGAGGCATTCTGTAGATTCAGATTCAACTTATTTTATATAACTACATAAATAACGTAACATAACAACTTTTAACAGAACATTATAGAAAACCCAAATACGAAACCAATCACCGGATCAATAGTCCTTATTCGACATTGCTACTTCACAGAAACATTAGCCACGGCAGAGTTACCGTAACCACCCAATTTCACATATCCTTGACACTTCGCTCGCTTTGGGCAGCAGTGGGCACGTCCGATCCGATGATTGGGGCTATTTCGGACAGGTGCAATCATTCCTCTATTATTTGTATTAGTGTTTTACAATGGACATGTACGTGATCCGACTGCCGTCCCACACCGACCCACTTACCGTGACCTTTCGGTTTCGGTTTATGTTGATGCAAGGTTTTAGGTTGTTTCCATTATTGACACATATTTCCAACCCTCGATGTTGAGCGAGTGTGTCCATGACTGATTGTAACCTTCGTGAAATAACACTGAGTTGTCTAGCCACTTTTTTAATTATATTATTTTTATGACAAAGGGTATAATTATGGGTAAATTATATAACTATAATATCTATCTTCTATCTTTATAATTGTTGGAAAATCTAACGAATTTGGACCTAAACTCGGAAGAAGTTCACCCGGGGGACGCCGGATACCAACGGCTAGTATCTATAACATACATATTATATGCTTCTGGTATTCTAACTTTCATGAAAGTTTGAAGGAAATGATTTTCATAATTTCTCAATTAAATTAATGGAAAAGTTTGAATACTACGACCGCATGAATGAATATTCACTGAATATTCTTTCCGACAATATTTTGGACTGTCTAATTTCTTTGATTGATTTTCGAATTTTCTTTATTACGAAACTATTAGGTTCATGTTCATGGGATAGCTTGATGTGCGTCTAAAATTATTGCAAAGGAACCATGCATCAATTTTAGACTAGCGAGAAACGATATTTGTTTAGGAATTGTTCAGTCAGGCCGCGGCTAAGAAGATTGCTGAAAAGGCACTGCGCGAGACAATGTTCTGGCTGGCTAATAACAGTCTTACACTGAATATTAGCAAAACTCACTTTGTCACTTTTGGCCTGAGACCTTCCCTTCTGCCACCTGTCAACTCCATGGTACTCAAAGCGCATGTATGCGCTCTTACTGATTCGCATTGTGCATGCCCCTCTGTATCTCGAGCCCCGGTCGTTAAATATTTAGGCCTACAGGTTGACGCCTGCCTATCTTGGCACCATCACCTTGAGACCCTGTCCGCGCGGGTTAGAAAATTAATTTTCGTTTTCAAAAAACTTAGACTGTCCGCTCATAGAGAAGTTCTAAATATGACTTACTGTGCACTTTGTGAGTCTATCTTAACGTATTGCATTACAGCCTGGGGAGGAGCAGCGAAGACTGCGTTTATACAGGTAGAGCGGGCGCAAAGAGCAGTAATTAAGGTGCTTCTTGGTAGGCCTTTTAGATTTCCCACACAACAACTTTATATGGAGTACAAGGTTTTAACAGTCCGACAACTTTTCATCTACCGCGCACTACTCCGTAAACACTCAAGCTCACCATTAAAAACTTGTAACACATCCACGGCACGAAGAAGACCAGTACCCCCGTGTCAGACAAAAAGCACGAACACAACATTTGCTAAACGACACTACCCTTTCCTAAGCACCCTCATTTATAATAGATTGAACCCGATTTTGAATATACATTCCCTTAATGCATTTCATTGTAAATCTAAAATTAAAGAATATCTTTTAACTCTTGACTACAGCAAAACAGAAGAACTATTAAAATCGCCATATACATGACCAACAACTCTACACACACACACACACACACACACACACACACACACACACACACACACAAACACATGCATGCATTACTACATTTTTTCCACACTAGAATTAAAAACATGACTGTACCCCTCAAAAACAAACACTGCTTACTTACCTGAATTTTTTTTGTATTATGGACGGATGAATGACCCCTGTAACACAGGTTTCACCTAGCATGGGGGTCATTAATCAAATTAGTATGCACTTGTAAGTCCTAAGCTACAAATGCTGCGCACATCCACTTTGTAATTTACTTATGGAAATAAATGATTTTTTATTATTATTATTTTTTTATTATTAGTCAAATTGTGTCTACGACTCATAAATGGTTTTATTTGTATAAATTGGCATTTTCTAAAGGTTTCTGGCCGATGATCAATGTAACTACAATCGACCTCGCCTAATAAACAGGTAGAGATATACTACGATAACATGCGTGCCTCTCAAAAATTATTTGTAATAGTAATTACAAAGAGCCACCAAGACTCACAACTCACAACGCATGTTGCTGCCGGCCTGCTACTGAAAACGAATATTTGCAACTACATACAAAGTTTTTCATAAGGATGTGACTACAAACATTGAAACAGTAATTTGGAGGGGCACGCCATGTTATCGTAGTTTATCTTAACCTCGTTACATTGTTACACGATACTACCACCTAAGATCGATTAAAGCAAGTAAATGGCGAATTTAAAAGCAATAATCTCTTAGAACTTTGGCCGTAAACAGACAGTCAAGTATAAAACTCGATCTCCATCGAATTACTCCAGATATTTCCAGGGTGGCTACCGTACGCCTTTATAGCCCTGCCGAGCGACTTTTCCATACTTAAACTATAAATAAGTAGTAAAATAGTGGTACCTGGAGCCTATCTCTAGTATCTGAGCACGACGCAATAAAATGGACGGGAGAGTATATCCAACAATTGCTTTTTACTGTATTGATGTAAGTACTAAAACGTATTATTGGTTGAGTAATTGAATTTGCTGTGATCAGATCTTTTGTAGATGTGTCTTTTCTGACTTTATTTGTTGCAGAGACTACTAGTATACAAGATAATTAACTTGTTTGAATACCAATTAAAAACAGCTTTTTTAACAGTATTCGTATGTTTATACCGTTTATAGATATCAAACTTACCTAAGTTTAAGTGCAGTAAGTTCTGATGTAGAATCACCAAGACAATGACGATTAGTCAATATTGATGCACTATTTAGTTTTACCGCTTCTATTTCAATTCATTGATCTAGGATCACAAAAATTGCTAACACGAGCAATAGAAGTGGCTACCTACATCCTGGGTTATATATTACCTGAAATGAAATTTAATTAAATGTTTATATCTGTATATTGATCTTTTGAGACACTTAGGGCAGATTTCACCGATAAAATTGAACGCGATCAGCGTATAAATACGTTTAAGAGCTGTGATTGTGTGAGCATTATTTTCTATGGAATTTTGACACTAACAGCTCTTGAACGCGTTTAAATGTGCTGATCGCGTTTAGTTTCGTCAGTGAAATTGGCACTTATACATAAATAATTTAAAAGTAGGTGCCATCATTTCCTAACCGACTGATCCTTGAAAAAAAATACCGAAACAAACACCGAACTCATGGTTTATTTTACCTACAACTTTTTCCCTTATTTAACCTCAGGTTCACAGATTCATCTGGTCAGACACACGTTCTTTTCGATAATAAGCTTGTTATTCACATTGAACAGGTATTCCTTTATAAAACATTGCAGATCACGTATTTTGCTCATGTGACTCGGAGCCATAAATAAATCAGTTACTTTAGGTACATGGACGGCAGCTTGATATCGACTAATGAATTGTCAAAAGTTGACATACTGCATACAGCTAAGACTTAATAGCTGTAACGGAACATATGGAGACAAACTGGATATAAGTAAAGTCGGCGAAATAAGATATAAAGCAACTTAAATTCTCCGAATATTCGAATCACAACTACCATTCTTTGACAGGTTACACGAAAAATTGACGTAGGGTCAGTTAGCTTAACAATTAATTTTCCTGAATACAAACAGTCTTTTACTTTTATTTACAGTTTCGTAGTCAATAACGTAAATAAGTTAGTATAATAGTACTGAAAGAAAGAAAGAATATCATTTATTTGGACACATTACGTGTAACACAAATGTTTTAACAACAAAGTAGAGTGGTTCAATTCAACATAAAAGGTTAATTTCAGCATTGGTGCCCGACAAATACTGTCTGACACTGGTTGTCTAATGAACCTTTTGGGAAAAAAGCAAGATTAGTCTGAATAGTCCGTAGTATCCTTACATAATTCGGTCAAATATTGTTTTTTTAGACCACTTATGACATCAGCGGGATTGTCGCAAGGGTTACCGCTGCCCCGGAACACAAAGGGCTAAGGAAGGAATATTTATGGGTGTTAGTCAGTAAGAGTAGAACACTCCCTTCCGCTCCATACAGAGCGGAAAGAGTCATGCTTAAAAAAGAGACTTTCTGACACACATCTCCTACATTACATACCTATGTTACAACGTGCCTTGGAGTTGCTGGAGCAAGTAACCACTTAACTGTATAAGGACAGAAGCCATCCAGTTAAAAATAAAAGCGTGAAATTTTAATGCCCACATACATTCATCAATTATCGGTAGTATCGACGATTGAAGTTTCTCCTAAACTGCGGGAAATCCCCTAACACGGTTTTACGAAACTTAACTTTCAATTCTTTTTTGCGCAAGTATTCTATCCCACGTTTGGATAGGCCTATTTTTGCTTCAATAGTTACTTATACTCCATTTGTACAGTCAACAGCAAAAGTAGATGATCAAAATCAGATATTTAATACTAATTAACGGAGTTCACGAATATATGGCAGCTGTACTAGTAGTAAATGTTTGGTATAATTTACAATCACAAACTTTTGAATCACTCCGACGCCACACAGTTCTGACGTTAACTCCGTTCATTAGTGTTGAATGTCTGATTTTGATCATCTACTTTTGCTGTTGACTGTACACATATAAATTAGAAAAATAACTATAGTTGTTGAGAAATATTTGTTATCACTGCACTTTAGACTAAATTTTGAGAGGATTTTCAAACCCTTTCCGTTACACCCTGTATATACATACATATATTACCACTTCTCCATATCTCTGCTTCATCCCAAGCACGATGTAACAAAAACAAAAGTTAGATAAGGCCCACTTGAAACCAAGTTCATTAAAAAAAAATCGGTTTAGTATTGCAACAGGACTCTTCGTGCCTCACTTTTTCGTGTCTGAAACTAATTGAATACAATTGGCGTGAAATAAAAACATTACCGAATGTTTTATTGAGCCGACACCGGCAATCGATGGTTTTGCGTGACTGCGAGCACTGAAAGGTTTGGTCAATGAAATTGCGGACACGCAGTTACGCAAACCGATGACCGACTGTCGAGAAATAGGTCTTTATTTTTCGATTTTTGCTTTAGCTACGAAAGTCGTATAGAAAGAAGCTTACTATACATACATACAGAAGAAGATTACATACCTAGTCACATCATCGTCATCATCATCTGCCTAGCCTTTTCCCAACTATGTTGGGGTCGGCTTCCAGTCTAACCGGATGCAGCTGAATACCTAGTGACATTAATAAACCCAGGGAGTACTTACTTGCTAATAAAAGTAAAGGAACACAAATAATGTTATATTCTTACACATCAATACCTACCCAACATTAGAAATCGGTAATCGGTATCGGTAATATTGTCTTAGTTGAACAAATATTGAGTCACTTTTGATTTGGAACAGTTTTTTTTTTCATTTCTTTATAAATTTTTTGGACCCTTAGTTAGTACTCGCGGATCGTCATCACGAGTAAAAAAAAATTTACAACGCCAATTATACGATCATACAGAACCGATCATTTCCCGATGTTTGTGTAATTTTTAAGAAATTATCACCCGACCGCCTATGGTGCGCTCGTCATTATCATAATTTAAATTTTTAAAATATACCACACAATAATCGATGAGTCTTAAATTGAATTCGGGGAGCGCGCAAATAAGAAATGGAGGCGCGAAAATTGGACGAAGCACCGTTTAAAGTATCGTTAAGGCTTGTCGGAGAGAAAATATTGTAATCGCAGGCGCACAGCCGATCAGTATACTTTATGAGCTGCGGAAAGCGGCCGCCATTATTCCACTGGTTGATTTAGTTCATTATAGTGTACCGGGAATCCACGGCGTGATTTTGGCAGCGGAAGGCGTGAAGCAAAGGCCTTTTGGTGTGAACAATGAGATAGCTATCAATTTCGTTATTTATACCTTCCTCTACAACGCCGCCACTATTTTGCATTTTATTTTCACCGGACAACAGTTACAAACAGCTCCGGCAGATACAGCAGAGTTATTACATATCAGTTAAGAAATATTTTCTTACTTCTAACGACCACTCGTTTACAGAATTTCTTACAACTTGTTAGTTGTAAGAAATTCTGTAAACGAGAGAGCTCTAATTTACATAACTGCTAAAATCATTTACCATGGCGCGGCAAAGGATATAAAATATGAAAACGACCAGAAACCTGCGACGATGACATAATAAACGCATAAGTAAAGTTGGAACAGACTAATAAACAGTTTGTTTTCAAAATTAGAAAAAAGAACGAACATTTCGAAAGAGAACAAGGGAAAAGAAAAGATAAATTAAAATAACGGCGCAGGATCGTGAGGGCAGCGCGGACGTGCGCCGAGTATCTCACGCGATCGTCGCCGCCGCCTCGTCCTTCTGCTGATGCTATCCGACGCAGCACACCACGGGTCACTGTGTCGCCTACGGACATTTCGCATTCCATCGTCACCTCGTCTAATCTTAATAATTTCGTCCAATATGTAGATAGCACTTACTTTCTATCAACCCCCGGCATTTCTGCCTCCACAAAGAGATGCCGCTGCATTATTGTCAAGATATAACCTTTCATATTTCTACAACGACGTCAAAGAAACGGCTATAAAAGGTACTATAGAAAATTGTTTACATAAGTCTTCAAGCGGCTATCTCAAAAAGTTCCATAGAAATTATTAAGCGACGCGTGCATAAATAAAAATAAATTATTCAATAACACGGTTTTTATTACCTCAGTGCGTATAACACTGACTATTATCTGCGTCCAATGAAGCATGTAATAATACGTAAGAAAAACTATAATAAAGTAACTAAACGACAAGTGAAAACGCTTTGCAAAAGTTTAATGAGCTTACGTAAATTTCTTAAAAGTTACACTTCCGCAGCTCCGTTTGCAAATGATACAGAGAAATCAGTTAAAAACACATTTGAAAAATGTGTGCAATAACATTAAAGAAAGGAAACACAAATGAAGTCGGCGAAGATTCAAATAGAGCCGCTAATCAAAGGACGGTAGCTCAGTCAGATGGCGGTAATAAATCACCGAAAACCAGAAGATTCAATTACACGGCTACCGGAAGGCATGAAGAGTGGCATTAACAAATTGTCCAAGATAAATAAAACCTTTTTAATCTAAAGAAGAGGTCCCGAACTCGTTCCTGTTATCGGTGGTCGCGGCCTTTTTGGAGAATTTATTGAACGCTTAATGTATCGACCAAGAATTAATTGGTCCCCCTGAGTGAAAGGTGCGCCGCTTTTAAATTATAACGATCAAAAACACTTTGAGAGTGAAGATCATAAATTGATAAGAAACCTTGTTACATCGGATTGTACGGATTGATACCCATCAGGAGCTTCGATTAGATGTACAGGTGTCTACTTTTATGGTTACCAATCTAAATCGTATAACATTCAAGCTTAAGTTTTTAATGTGGATAAAGAAAGGAGTTAATTCAAAGGTTATCTAATCAAAATATTTGTTGTCTTATTACGAAGTGACTTAATATATTTATCTGATTTTTCGTTTTATGTGGGGTACCTATAAGTAACTGATGCATTAAAATGAGTTAGGTATCAGTGCAATCAATTTGTTGTTGAACATAATAAAATAAACAAATGTCTACAGCCCCTGACCTCTCAAATTGAAATAGATATCCTCGTTTGTGTTACTTTTATGACATAAGATAAGTATCTTAAAGATATTTTTGGATAACTAGGCGACAGGACAAATGCTTATCATTGTTTTAAAGCCTACCCACGTGATGACTTGAATAATATCTTCACGTCTTGCGAAACTAGATTTCAGTGCAATGATGAATACTAAAACAAGTGCCGAATATGAGAGTACATCTTGTAAATATTTAACAGTAAGTGATGCTGCAACGCATCTTTGTGTAAGTGAAAGAGCATCTGATGTAGCTGCTGTTTTTGATAAGCATAATAATGTTAAAAAGAAACTCTCGATGAGGAAAGCTGGAAGATACGAACCCTATTGAACAGGTACCTAGCAGTAGATGAAAATGAGGAAGAAGGAAGTTCCTGAGGCAAAAGGGCTATTTAGGGTGTAACCGAAAGGGTATATACATACAAAAGCATATGCTACAGACCACCAAACTGAACAACTTTTACTATGGGACCAAGTCCGAAATCGCAAAAAAAAAACAGCTGTTCTATACATTTTCGGTCACGTGACTCGTCGAAATGTGGGGAACTGGTTTTTCTTTCACGATTTTACACGCGAAACTGAACAAAAAAAAACATAAACAAAACAACCAAGCCTGACCATAAACTGAATCAGATCTTCTTTACATGTCTCAAGCATAATTATCATGAGGCTGAAATAAGATCTCTCTCGTCAGTCGCACTAAGTCGGATATCAGGATATACCCTGTTTATCTATCGGAGGCATCCGTGTGACTCTGTGTCTCGCACATGCCGACACGATGTGAGATGGCGCGTCGCTGTTCCAAACCGACGCAGCCGTGATCTGGGCCACTATTTCGCACACACTACCAAAAACTCGCTCACTGTTACCTTCACCCTTATCTTTATCAAAATTAAGGTTAATTTTGTTTGTTTTGACGATAGCATTAAGTTGGTATCAAGTTTACGGTCAGCCCTATTTGGTAGTAGATCTCTGTTAGGAAGTGAAGTGACATGACACCTCTATCGATCGCATGCCGCTGTCTCGGTTCTTGTATTTGAATATTCTTGTCAACACATTATATTGTCTGTACAATTTTACAACATACTAATGCAAAATATAACATGTTTCATACTTCAATAATTCTTAAGTACACAAACGAATTCATTCAATATTTTTATATAAAACCAGACGCTAGACAGGCAATTATAAATATGCAATTAGTATAATCGTATTAATCGTCCCGACAGTTCACTCTTAAGCTTGTATAATAATAAAATCTGTATCAATTAACCTGCACATTAATAAAATGAAAATGTTTAATTGAAATATTGCATGAATACGTAATTTAAATCATCAAATAGCCGTTATAATCCGGATTAATAAACTTTGCGCAGGAGTGTCACTTAATTGGTCGGTATTTCATCGCCTACTCATCTTTACAGACGTGTGATCATTAATCGAATTTGTGCTATTCTACAGAAACCGTCAAATGAACTGCTAACTTAACTTTATATTTAGTTAATTTCGATTTCTATGACAACTTTATTAATTTCTGTAATTCGTACATTATGCGTCCACCAGCATTTTTAAAAGCGATTGACTGTTGAATGATTTAGCGGAGCCAAGATTAATTTGGTGCCATTTTGAGTGTATTGTAATCTGTATTTATAGCCTAGAAAATATTAGCGGAATTGTAATATAATATTTAAAATACATATAGCAACTCACTATGACTATTGATTTCCCAAATATATCATATGCCTACTTCGATCAGTGTATTATTGATCGAAGTATGCCTACCAACTAGCGGCAGTTTTAGTTAGTAGGTAGGTATAGGTACATCTCACGGTACACGGTGTTTCCATTCGGAAACATCTTCAGACACGACATGACGAGCATATTCGGAGCAGTCTCAGATATTTTATTTTCGTCACAGATACGACGTGCGTGTTTCATATAAACTGTTGGCACAAAAATCTATATTTTAACAACGGTAATTCCTTGTTTTCCACTGGGAGCGACACAATAATTTACAACGCAATGATAACGGAACACGTTCAAAGATAAAGCCGATTCCTCGTGAGATTAGTGTGATAAAAACTGTGTCTGTAGTGGACGTTATAACGGAATATTTATAATTAGAATTATGTTACAGTGCTCTACAATGTTAGCGTTTATTCTCAGCGTAGCTGGACTCATTCCTTATGGTAAGCTTCTTTAATGTCACAATAAAAACACTTGTAAACAAACAATCAATTTACTATTTGTTTGTAATGATTTGTTAATCTTTTGTGTCTACAAGTTGACATCCAATTGAATATAAATAAAACAAAGTGCTACACGTTACATCATGCACGCGCTTTTAAATTCATTTTGTGAACAGGCCGCCCGCGCCTGCGCCACACAATGGCTTACCGAATACCGACTCATCTTACCTCTGGATAAATATTTATTTATTCTGTTGACAATAGTATTTACATTGTCAATGCGTCTAGTAATGTCGCCACAGTGCGCGTGGGCAGGGGATTTTATGTTGATGATCACTGGTTATGAATTTAGGTCAGTGCTGTGTTGTGACTTAGATAAGTGCAGATAACGCGAATATAGGTTTGTCTAGTGTAGTCTAGTGAATTTCTATTGTGATCTTTATGGACGATTCTGTTATGAAATACTTTGAATTTGCAGCATATTCTGCACCTTATGCCAGATTGCTTGACTTTGCTCTCTCTACTAGTAGATAGATAGCTTGTGCTATTACAGCGTTGAGTTTACTACTTTTCCCGGCCTAATATTTCATGGACATAGTGTTATACTAATTCACTGTCTCACTCTTTCTATTCAAGCAGACCCTATGGTCTCCTTCTTATCTACTTTTTAACCGATTTCATGAAAAGAAGGCGCTTATCATTTCGACTGTAGGTAGGTATGTTTTGTTTTTTGTTTTTCGTATTTTGTGACGCGATTACTCCGTCAATTATGAATTAATTTTGATGATTGATTTTTCTGTTTGTTTGTTAGGTCTTCAGAGCTGGTCCCATATATATTTTATTAACTTCGTTTGAAAAGTTTTTGAGTATATGACGTATCCACTCTTTTTCTCTTTATGATATTATAGTACTTCAGGTTCAGGTCACTGTTGTGTACATAGCCAGTTCAGTAATGAATACGAATTAGTGTGGGGACTGTGGGGTAACTCAAACGTGAAAAGTGAAAAATAAAAACCAACTTACGAAACTAAAATTATTTTCGGAAGTCGTTTGTTTTTATTTTTGTAAAAAAGGTTCAAGTCCTCTGAGTCCTGCCAGCGACTTGTTCATAGAGAAACTAAAGAATCTTACAATGTTTTATTTATATCTTAGGACAGTCTGAATTGGTCAGTTTTCCTACATAGGTAGCTGTCATTCATATGGACTCAGATTAATGAGGAACCAATATTCAACCGGCTGAGGTGCAAAAACTTGTCCATATTGAATTACAATAGCGACACGGCAGTCAGCTAGCCGTGCACAATTATGTCAGACGCCTATCAAACACTTTCTCGGGCGCCGGGCATAGACAAGATGTGGCGATCACTGGCGCGATCTTACGCAGTTTCTAATAGGTACAGTCAACCTCAAAAAATATAGAAGTACAAATCGGCAAGAAATCATTTAATTGTCTACAGTCTTTGTTCCATATTGTAACAGCACGTATATATACATTGGCCACGTAAAACGGCATTTCTTTTAATGTTTCATCCCGATTCATCGGGGCGAAACTTTAAACACAACACACAGCAGTGAAAGCAGCATTGATAGCCTAGTGGTGTGGCCGTCGGACCTAAGACCTAAGGTGTCGAAGTCGAACCCAAGCCACGCTCCTCTGACTTTTCGGATTCATGTGAATATTGTGTAGTAATCACTTGCTTTAAAAAAACGGTGAAGGAAAACATCGTGAGGAAACCGACATACCTGAGAGATATTTCTCATCATGGAAGCTAAGTCATAGGCCCCATGGGCAGCATAAAAACTCTGACACCAGACTAGTCACTAACCAAATGAAAAAGAAAAAGATCGGGACAAAACTTCCCGATCTTAATATTGAAATAATGGTTTGTGGCCAAAAAGGACTGCTGATCGCGTTCAGTTTCATTGGTCAAATTGGCACTTAGTGCCCTTGTTGTCCCTTTTTGATAGCAGGTACTATCCTACACAAACAAACCTTACCAAAAAATCAATAAGGTACTGTGATAACCTTATCTTTAATATCAGCCATTATAATTTAAAGAGCGAAACTAAACAGCCGCTTTAAATAAGCGTTCGTGCATACCTTGACGTCGAGAGCGGATTCTCTGCTTTCAAAGTTTCAATAATTACGGAGCGTACGCGCCGAACGGATCGAACGACGGCTGATGGCCGGTAAAATGGCGCGAAACGCGAGAAAATGACATATGATTGCGGCGGTTAAAACAAACGTAAACTGCAGTGAGGAGTGGCATTACAGAGCGGGTTCGATCGACTGCGCTGAGTAAAGGCCGCTGCACAACAATCAGATTGGACATGGACATGCATTGTACGAGAAAATACCGTGTGCTAGGGCAGCCGTCAATCATTAATTTCGCGTCTTCAGCTACCTACCCAATACGGCGTCTGCCGTCAGGTTTAATACTTACTATACTCTTTGCGTCTGCCAGTAATAACACGAATTGTAAATATCTACCTGTGTCAACGATTTACCTAGTTTTTTTTAATAATATTATTTAGGTGAGATTTTCACAATAATGAGGCCCACACCGTCGTGGTAATAGATAACAGGCTACATTGCGCTAAAAAATTCGAAAAGATGCCATATTTGCAACATGAAAAAAAAAATTAAAACAAAATATCTAATGGCATTTCAAAGTTTACGACAGCGGATAGCCAGTGTCAGCTGCAATAATTGCTGCAAACAAATAAGGTTTCACTTTAATTATTACATTTAACTAGGTTTAGATAGGATCATGAGCATAATATTTAGTACTTAGGTAGGTACTATAGCTTCCGACTTCGTTCGCGTCTAACATATAAGACACCACAATTTTTTTTATCTGCTAAAATAACTGCTACTTTTTATAAAATTCCATTTGATCGGTGATGTCACATCACTCTTTATTTCGTTTTGTGTTTTTTTGCTCGGCTTCTAAAACCTTTTCAATTTTGACTGGTAGTTCCAGATATTAATTAGCACGCACACATAGAACCAAAACTACAAACTCTTCAGCTTTATTATTAGTTTACACCTAGTACTAAGGTACCTAAGTGGTACCTAACTTAAGATTCAAACAGGATTCAATGCTCAATATTAAGTTAACAAGTTCGATAAATTCGGTGTAATTAATAGTAGGGAAGTAATGAGAATCAATAAGTACCTATCTAAGTAGCCGTATTTATTATACCACACTCAAGTTCCTTACTCGAACTAACTTACTTTTTAACGATACTTCCAAACAAAACCTACTAATTAAAGTGCTATTGTAAAAACCTAATGGCAGTTATAAAATTGTGATTTGTCTTAGAGAACTTTTAACGTTAAAAGTAACATTCCTTTTATGAGTTGAGCAAAAAGAAAATAAGTCAGAAACAACGCCAAGCGAAAACGAAGTAAAAGCGCGGGCGGGCGATACGATGCGACGAGGTGTGGACGAAGTCGTGAGCAGAAGCTAGTTAAATATAAACTTAACGTTACCAATACTTCGCATGTAAGAGAAATCAGAACACTGCATTTAGCGATTATATTCGCGCCAAAAACTGTCATAACGGAACATGACTGGATGAAAACCGTTTTTCGTAACTGCCTCATTCACTTGCTTAATAAAAAACAATAAAGATAAATTTATCTCGTTGGTATTACAGCGGTTATACATAAAGATCTATTAGCTACAGACCAGATCAATAAGTGATTACCTACAAGTGATATTTTTTGCTCCACCAATGAATAAATTGAAACCTAATTACTTGGTAAATAACAAACAGCGACCAGTGTGAACACTCAGGTTAATGATGTGGTAAACAGGACTGTAGATATTCCGTAACGATTTCAATTATAATAAACGTCAACGGATAATAAAATCCGCATTGGAATATCCGCAACCATCAGATGTGTTTCGAAAATAAACTTAAATTGACGGTACAATAGCTGGATTATTACAGGGGACGTCCAACCTTTGCTGAGAATGTAGAATCCTTTCTGAGTAACTTATTCGATAGTTTAAGGAGACTTTGACCGTAGCAAGTTGCAAAACATATTAGTTAGTGTATCATTATAAGTATAACTGTAATAACTAACATAATAATCTCGTGTCGTCATGCTAATTTAGTTAAATATTTAACACCTCGTTTAGTAAGGACCCTACTTATTTATTTATTACATTTTCGCCGGATCTGCGAATTTTAAGAACACATAAAGTCACTAATCTCATATGATTCGTTGTGATGAGTGCAATATATACCTACATAAGGTGTTAAAAAATTATGAGCTGTTTTATTGAGTTACGTGTGCATAAATGTATGGAACAGCTCATATTTTTTTCGTGATTTCATTTTCATCCCACAGTAAAAGTTGTTCGTAGCAATGAGTACGGTGCGCCCACGAAATTCTTAGAGTTAATTTTTAAGACCTTATATAGCTCTTAGTGTCGTGGCTCTGATGTTGGAGCCAGGAGGTGGATGGACGAACCTTTCGGTTTTAAACCCTTCATGTTTCGGGTAATTAGTATGATTCGTTTTGACGAGTCTAATTGACTGCACTTGGTGTTGAATGATGAAGCCAAAATTGACCTATACGACAGTTACCTGTTAGACCTTGCACCTAGATTATCAAAGACGTATTAATACAAACTCCTAAGGGTTCCAATGGTCAACTCGCCATCTGATCAGGCCGTGCTGGACGGCGCGTTCGTACTGGACGCGTGCCTTAAAGAGATGTCAGCATGGCTGAAGGGGCCCGTTAGGGACGATGTCTGCCGGGTTAGCAGGATTGTCTGAAAAAAAATTGATGGGTTTTAGTCAGTAAGAGTCTGACACTCCCTTCCGCTCCATCCACAGCGAGAGGGGTCATTTGATGATTTCCCATTCGTCAAAAAAGGTTCCGTTGTGCTATTCTGTAGGTGAAGTGAGTTTAAAGTGAGCCGTCAATAGTGGCGATAGATAGCATTAGTTAAAACGACTTCTAAGTTTTCACGGTGAGATTTCCTCAGAATCGATCAACTGATCCTAATCCTAACTTCTAAACTGAAACCCAACAGTTTAAAAAAAAAAACTAAGCCCCACAGTGTTTTCGCGACCATCTGCACATTTTATGGATCTACAAGCTGCTCAATAACAAACCATAGTCATGAAACCAATACTTCATTACATTACAGCGGTCCCCGAAACCTGTTTCTACCAGCGATGTCTGGGCTGTCACCCTGAACAGATGCTAGCGCATGGAGTACCGGTAGAGTGCCAACCTGCCAACTGGGTGTCGGCGATCTGGGTACATAACTATGGACATCCTCCGCCGAACACAGATTCTAGGATACCGATCGAGTACCGCTGCTTGAAGATGGTTGCTACGCCTGATGATAAAACTTGTAAGTCGATGATAATTTGATATTTGGATAAGGTTTGAACTTGTGTGTCTGTTAACATAAAATAAAATCAACGCGGAATGTACAGAGGCCAGTACATCAAGTTACCACAATCTGTCAGATTTCTTTGAGGGTATTTCAACTTTATTGCAAAGACATAAGGTTCATTTTTAATTGAGAAAATTTGACAGTTAGGGATAGCTTGATGTGCTGGCCTCTGTACCTAAATGAAATAGACTCATTTAGTTTTTTTTTAGGTCTAGGTAATTTCAGTCATTTATCAAAATCACAAAGAAAATTGAACTTATCCGAGTATGAGCTGGAATTTTAAGACTCACTCTTACAATCTCTTATTACCTATCAGCCTCAAAGTTAGGATTCTCTAATAAAGTTAGGATTCTCTTCTTTTATAGCTCGCTTCGCTCGGTAGTGCATTCTCTTAGTGAGATCACTATGACAGCTTGAACTTAGTCACCATGCTATTTTTAATTTTTATTAAAACTTCTTGAGTACATACTAATTGGGTATTACCCCACAGGGCCCGATTAGGACTAGCTACGCCACTGGTCATGTTGCAGAGTCAACATTGTTTTTGAGCGTTGTGGTTGTGGGCCTGATCAGTGCTGCACTATAAATCCGAATGAAAACTATCAGTCGTTCAAAGTTTTCGGTATCAAGATATTCTAATATATAATCGTTATTTTCAGTCGGCAACACAGTGGACACTCTCCGTGGCTGTATTCCACGAGCACAGATAGATTCGGTCTGTCTCGGCCTGCTAGCCGTAGAGAGAGCACGCGGCCACAGCGACGCGCGTTGTTTCATATGTAATGGAAACAACTGCAATTCCGCAACGCAAACAACACTACCGCAACACGCAACGATAGCAACTTTACTACTATACTTCGTACTTAGGTAAGGTACAAAAATAAAGGGAATGTGAATAAAATTTGTGTTTAATAAACAGTTAATTTAATGACATAGATTCTCATATATTTTATACATTTCATTGTACATTTTATATCTTTTTATAAATCGACTAAACGTTGTCTAAATAAAAACAAAGTTTTAACAGCATACTGTGTTATTTCATTATTTGTGACAAATGTGTTTTTATGCCGTAAAACACATAGGAAATTCCTAGGATTTTTATAAAAGCACCATGTGGAAAAAATGCGAATCCGTCAATAAGTTTGCTATACACCTACTAGTTGCACATTTGAAAATATTACTACATTTAAGTGTCAGTTCACACACAGAGATGTGACGCGACGCGACGTTGTGCGCACTTTTTAACATTATGATACAAAATATATTTTTATTAACTACACAAAAAGATTTACACAATTTATTCGAGATAATTCGAAATACCCGCGGCGTCGCGCTACTCTGCGCTGCGTAGCACGACACATCACGACGCATCAATGTTTCGCACAGCGAATAGAGACGTCGCGCTGGTCAACCCGAAAACACAGTCACGCATCGTCGTATCGCATCGCGTCTCTATGTGAACTGACCCTAATTTTTTACATATATAAATCAAATTATATAAAAGTGGTTGTCTACTTATAATAAAAGCACTTCGAATTCTATTCAACAATTCGCATATAGGACATTTGCATATTTCGTTAAAAAAACCTATATTAAAGGCGTGATCACCTATAATCCTCAAAGGCAAAGGATACCTTAATACAGCCACATTTCACAAGTTATGTTTAAGTACCATGTATTAGGGTCGAACCTAATTCTATCAACTGGGCAGAAATCCAAACTCCGGTTGCTACTGAGACAAAGCCCAATAACAATATGCCCGACCTAGGAAATGAACCCGGTACCGTGTGTGCTCAGCAGACTATAAATATATTTATTTTTAATATTGTTGCAGTTGTGAATGATAGCGAAGTGGTAACTGGAATGTATCGCCGACATACTGAACCTGTATAAATAAGACATTAACTAGCTAAGTCCTAGGCAAGTCCGGTTAAGCAGTAGACAACCCTATGGCTGAACTACGAGATGCCAATGTAAAAAAAAAGTCCTAGATTAAAAGTATTCAGATTTAAGACTAGAAGAAGTATAAATGCTGTTAATGTTTTAAAAATTCGATAGAAAATAAACGCTTAATAAATAATTATATATTAATAATCATAATAGTGATGCGGCGAAATTGTCTTGACTAAAATATTATAAAGTAATTATTTACAAGTAATAAGCAGAGATTCTGAGGAGATGACTTAACTGTTCAACCGCCCTTAATATCTTAGCAATAAGATTGATTTTTCTAGCTAACAGATAATATATAACATGTTTATCAAAAGAGTGACAACAGGAAAATATTCTATATTGAGTATATAGTCTATAAAACTTAAACATATTATTATAAGCAGAAGTAAAGGTGAATCTCACAAGAGTGGAATGTTATATTCTGGCGATAACACAACCGCCATTTTGTACATCAAATATCAGTGATAAACTTAATAAGAGTACCTACTTAATTAACTTAAACATTATGTAAATTATTACGAAAATACCTATGGTGTTAATAATGTTAAAAAATCACAACTTATGGTCTTGCTCCTACAAGCTAGGAATTTCATTTAAAAAATAATATCATTACAAATCACAGGTCCTAAATATTACTAAATGCCTCCCTTATTATATTGTACAACACTTTATACTATACTCCATTTATTATAACCAAATATTCAAAATTCACTATAAACACAAAGCAATAGGTTACCTATCTATACTAATAATATAAAGCTGAAGAGTTCGTTTGTTTGAACGCGCTAATCTCTGGAACTACTGGTCCGAATTGAAAAAATATTTTTGTGTTGTGTGGATAGTCTATTTATCGAGGACGTAACATCATCTACGACCAATAGGAGCGACCGAGTAGCGGGTCAAACCGTACGGGACCAGCTAGTTTACGATATACTTTAAAAAATTGCATTAATTTCAACAATATTACAATTTTGCCGTTATTTTTCTAATGCTATAAAAATGGAGTATATTCAATATAAGATTCCGAATCAGACTCAAACAATATTAAGTAAGTACTTATAACATAAAATCTCATTTTGCACTTAAATTAATGTACAGAGGCCAGCACATCAAGTTACCACAATCTGTCAAATTGCTTTGATAGTATTTTAACTTTATTGCAAAGGCATAAGGTTCATTTTTAATTGAGAAAATTTGACAGGGATAGCTTGATGTGCTGGCGTCTGTACTTTAAGAATTCCGGCCTTAAACGAATGTCATTTTTTTTCTGTCAATTTATTACCAAGTGTATTTAACATTTGTACTACCTACATTTATCACAATATCAACGCCAAGGCACGCGATTAAAATGCCAGATTTGTTTATCATCTGTAATGCACCTCTTTGAGGTTAAAGGATCACCAACGCCGTGCGAGTCCTTAGTGACCACTAACGTTAGACACATACCATCCTGAGTTTTTAATCTAGGTCCTTTCTGCAGCCATATCTGTTTGCTGCTGTCACTGCAACTCTTCCAGAGCGCGCGACCGTTCCCTTGCTGCAAACATAGGCCTTCGTCAGCCATGATTTTCCCCTGTGGAGTGAAGACTACTAAACTTTCTAGACCAAGTGTCGCGACACATTCAACCGCGACGGCTGGGCTTCCCAATCCTATGGTGCCAACGGTAACTCCTATACAACCACCTTTCTCATTTTTGATTCTCCCGAACCATCTCTGGTCGGTCGGGAAAAAGTGTTGGGGCCACACAGTACTTAGGTACCATCCGAAACTTTTGCACTTTAAGTTCTTTCTCAACTCTACTCTATCCCCGACTGACTGCTGATCGCGGATCAATGCTACCTCTGGATTGAATTTAAAGAAGAAGTCGGCCCACTCATCCATCCACACAGTGGCCGCTCGCGCGAGGTTCGCATGCAGAACCTTTGTTACTCCCCCAGGGTATTTATAAGGACTGTGACTCCTAAATATATGTCCCACTCGAGAGCACGATGTTATTTCGACTCTTGCGCCGCATTGCCAAGCTCGCCACGATAGTTCTAAGTTTTCTGCTCCCCAGATGGTCATGCCTTCGTCGTATCCACCTAGTCGCCAGAAAAGGCTCTTCCGCACAGCAAAAAGGCCGCCAGCCATGGCGGGGGTGGGGTAAGGCTTAGAGGGGTTTTCCGACTTTTTTTTTAAGACTTCACTACTGGGTATAAGCCACCGGAAATGTAGCCTCCAGCTGAAAGCGCCCCAGTGAGCGTCGATACTCTTTGTGTACGCTAGTGTATCCGCAGACAACAAGTCTATATGTGGACAAATAAAGACGTCGTCATTTCCCGCGCGATCCAGCAAAGGTTGGAGCCATCCTTTGGTGACCTGAAATTGTAAATTTTACAATAATTTATGTAGACAAATAAAACGAAAACAAATTCATTATAGTCCCAATACAAATTACGTGATCTTTTTTTATTCTTAACCCCGAACTTCAAAATGTAAACCACCCTAAAGATGTTTCTCATTTGACATTGAGGTTAAATTTAACTAACGTATTTTTTTTAATTGCAACTTCAACATTTTGTTCAAACTATATTTTTCATAGAATTGATGAGAGAGATGTAAAGTATGAATAAGTACAGATAAAATATAAATACAGATCATTATGTTACTTATTTTACTACTGATAATGATACTAACTTTTAATTTAGTAAGAATTTAACCTAGACATGGTTTGTTTACACTTTCATCAGATACTTTTGGAACAGACTATAGGCGTAAAATTTTCGAAGGGATGGTTAAAGGTTTCCTTATTCAACCATAGAATAGTAGACTCACCTCGCAGTGAGCATCGAGGAAAACCAGCACGTCGCCAGTAGCCTTCCTGGCGCCCATGAGCCTTGCGCCCACCAGCCCTGTCCTGACAGGGTTCCGTAATACTTGCACTTTGGCCAACTTCGCCACAGCCTCGTCCAGCTCTGCGTGAAGATATCTCCTTTCACTTGCATCGTCGACTAGAATTATCTGAAATGAGATAATAAACACTTCATAATCGGTGTTGGTATTATTTATTTATTCTGCAAACGGCAGGCCACTATACATCATCTACCTAGCATTTTCCCAACTATATTGGGGTCGGCTTCCAGTCTAACCGGATGCAGCTGAATACCAGTATTTTACTTGGAGCGACTGCCTATCTGACCTCCACAACGATACGATACTCCTTGGTAAAAATGGCTGTCATATTTTCGGGCTTCTGACGACCCGTAACGACAGTCAATGATGCACAAATGACAGCCGGGACCAACGGCTTAACGTGCTTTCCGAGGCACGGAGGAGTCTCGGTGTGTTAAGATGGTCACCCATCCACGGCCAACCCCGGCAAGCGTAGCTTAACCTGATGGATCGACCTGTGCGGCTGTACGTAGCCACGAGCTCCTCCAAAAAAACGGCAGGCCACTAAACATTTTATGTAAACATAACATCACGCCTGTAATCTCCGAGGGGTAAGGCAGAGGTGTACCTACCTATATACCAGCCTTTCCCAAAGTGGGCGATAACGCCCCTTGTGGGCGCTGCAAGCCTATAGGGGGGCAGTAAGAGACCCGTAGTAGTAGAGTAGAAAATGGGAGCGTTGTGTAAAGGCTTCTTCTTCTTATTCGTGTGGTTAGTGACTAATCTGGTTTAGTTTAAGTTTTAATGCTGCCCATGGGCCTCTGACTTAGCATCACATATGTTGAGAATTATCTCTCAGGCCAGTTTACACACGATGTTTTCCTTCACCGATTTTCAAACATGTGATAATTATACGATACGCACTTGGATCTGAAAAGTCAGAGGTGCGTGCCTTGGGTTCGAACTCGAGACCTAAGACTTGCCAGTCCGCCGGTCATACCACTAGGCTATCACAGCTGCTGTAGAGGGGCGATTTTTAATTTCATCTAGATAGTGGTTTTTAAGAAGGTGAAAAAATGGGGCCGCAAAAAAATAGTTTATTCTCAAAGCGGGCAGTAGACAAAATAAGTTTAGGAACCCCTGCTATATACAAACATAAGGACTTGGGAACAAAAACATAAATGGCGAAATCTGGCTGTATTAGCATTATATCCGTTTCTGAATATTAAATCTATCATTAAAGTTCGCCAAAACGCGATATTTAAATTCATATATTGTAATTGTTGTAAGTAAAATCCTACCCGCCCTTGCTTTGCAGTCGAAAATTCCTATCCGTCAAGCTGGAAACAACAATACACATTCACTATGTTTCATTGAAATCGGTCGGATGGTTTCGGAGATTAGCGTGTACGAACACGAGATTAACAAAGAAACATAACACCTAACTGAATTATCGTAATTACAAATGTTACAGTCGTAACCAATTGAGTTATCAGCAAGCAGGTTCAATCACTGTTGAATTTTCATTAATTTTCATTGAGTAGTTTCATTACTTCAGTAATTTGTCATACTTACGACATGAGATTAATTTAACAATCTCATTTTCACATCAGATTGTGTTACTCTCAACACAGTATATTGGTGTACAATATAGTGCAATGACACTTTACATTGTGTTAACAATGTCATTTACCTACCAGCAGCAATTAGGTATGAATACTCATTTGTTTTGTCCGTACTAGAGTTTATACTACTCAGAGAAGCCCGTGGCCAAGTAATAACACGCGCACGTATCGATCCATCAGGTTAAGTTACGCTTGCCGGGGTTGGTCCGTGGATGGGTGACCATCCTTACATATCAATTCTCCTCCGTGCCTCGGAAAGCACGTTAAGCCGTCGGTCGTTACGGGTAGTCAGAAACCCGAAAGTTTGTCAGCCAGTCTCAAGGGGTACCGCATTACCGAGTTACTGGGTTGTGGGGGTGACAAAGGCAGTCGCTCCATTTAAAATACTGGTATTCAGCTGCATCCGGTTAGACTGGGAATACATCATTGGGAAAAGGCTAGGCGGATTGATTTTTGATTTGACTCATTTGTTTTCGACACCAAACTAACAAGTTACGGCCACAGCCACATATTTTTACTAAGGTGTAGAGTTTGTGAAGATATGCCTTGTAGCGTTAGGGCGTGTAGATTTAGAAGCCTGGCTCTACATGAGATCTGATAACTTTTTGACAGTGCGAGTAATATGGTCTCGTCATGGCAACATAAAAATGTTTTTGGTGGGATTTCATTTCTTTTTGTAAGTTGTTTGTGTGTAGTAACAAAAGTTTTTTTTATTTCTTTTTTTGGGGTGTACTTCTTGCACATCAGAGGCGCATCTGATTAAGATTTGTTTTTTTTGTTTTTTTTTTCATCCCTTTTTTTAAATAATTTATAATAACAAGGAATACCTATATATATCTTACATATATCGGGGGCATCAATTTTCAGATTCAGATCAGAACTTTAGGGTAAAAAATGCCAGGGTTCATATAAACTCCCATCCCCCAGTTTAAGGGGTTGGGGGATAAAAGTCACAAGCTTTTTTTTTTGTTGTTGTTTGTGTGTACTAATACTAGCTTACATACAAAATTTCAGCTTTCTAGGACATTCGGAATTACCCTAAGAATTTTGATCATCAGTGAGTCAGTGACGATATCAATTCTAAAGTATAGCTATGCAATTAAAACTTTATATGCTTAATAAGTCTGCTATTGACAACATATCCCGAAAATTTTGTTGATTTCGCATAATCCAAACCGAAGTTATAAGGGTTCAAAAAAACGACGAAGCGCTTCAAGAAAAGGTAGGTAGTGCCCTTGCGCTTCGCTTGGCTCGTCAGATTTAGTTGGGTGTTAAATTACCTGCTGCAGCAGTTTAGGTGGCGACCTCATCAGCACGGACATGACGGTCCGCATGAGAGTGGACCAGGCTTCATTGTGGAACACTATGATCACCGTCGCAGTTGGCAGATTGTCTATGTCAAATACAACCTCTCTGCACCTGAAACAATTTATTATAAGTGTTACTTTAAAATATCGATGGTTTAGTGCTGTTTAGTCCCGACATGTCCGCCTTTTTGGCGTCCATTCCAGACTATGCCCGGCCTTCTCATTTGTCCGGACTTTTCGATTTAAAGAAATTCTTTAAAAAAAAGTTAAGGTTAAATGATTACTGAAAAAAAACCGGAATTTTTAGCAAATGTCAGTAATTTTGTCGGGACTTTTCAAATTCTAAAATAGTAACCCTAGCTGCACCGAACCCATGCAGTGTCGGTCACGCACTATTTAACTAGATTGACAGAAACATTCGGCTTTGATTCATTAAATAGTTAATCAATAGCACAAGATTGATGTCGACAACGTAGCTTGATGCACTATCGAATGTATGAGTACAATAACTCTCTACAGGACATCACACAACTAACATTGCCAGTTCATTGTAATGATAGACACATTGTAACAGACCCTATTATGTTGTATTGATGTGTGAAGCGACCCAGTTATCTTACCGTTCAAATTATGTCGTGGGTTCGATCTGTGATATGCCTAGCGGAATTTAATAAATCGCATTACGAGCGAAAACCGCGAATGTTATGTGTCGTTAACTCGATACTGCAATACAATTGGTATACCTATTCACGAAAAAAAACTGTGTTCACGCTCCATAGTGTGCGCTACACTTCAACCCGTCTTCATATAAAAGGTTAAATTTAAGTCGTTTTAAACCTCTTAAGGGGTCATTGTATCGCATGTATGAGTATGGGACCAAACCTAAAATGACGAAAAAAAACAGCTGTTCAGTACATTTATGTTCGCCTATCTCGTCAAAATGTACTGAACCGTTGTTTTTTGTTTTACTTCTAGTCATCTTCCCTGTGTTAACGTGACACCGTGACGTGGACGTGGACGTCTACGATATGAATAACCCAAAATGACAACCAACATTTACTTTTATTTTTGCAGGATGCATCGAAACGTCAGCGTAATTGTATCTTGTCATGACGGCTGCCATGAAAGTTAGCTGTGCGGGTATTATAGTAGTGTATTTGTAGATAAGTACCCTACAACATTTGACAGTTGACGGCAATTTTGTTTTCAATCTGTCAAAACGATGGCTACCGACAGACATTTCCCGTCTTTTCTTTCACTTCCCTCCGAATGGAAGGCTAATTTTAAAATCTTGAATATTCATCGTCATATTAGCGTTTTATTTACTTTATTGCATTTTGTGATAAAAAAAGTGCACGGCAAAACAAATACAAAGTCCGAGTAAGTAAAGTTATTTCGTAATATGGAGAACAAGTTAAAACATTGTACAGAACAGAGAATCATTCTTCAGTAGGTAGGTAATACCTATTCGCCTTATCAGTTACAAATTAAGTTTTATGTAGCTTCTGTGAGCAAGAACATGAATTCACGTAGATATGTACATAATGTTATATATGATCAAATCGGTAGAACATCTGAGTTACGCTCAGTTATTGGAGGGAAAATCAATCTGCCGAGCCTTTTCCCAACTATATTGGGGTCGGTTTCCAGTCCGGATGCAGCTGAATACCAGTATTTTACATGTAGCAAATGCCTGTCTGACCTCCACAACCCAGTCACTAACTGGGTAATACGATACCCCTTGGTAAGACTGATCAACAAAAAATATGGCAAAAAATTGTCAAACGGTGCTCAACTTCTTGGTAGATTTATTTATTAATAGCCACGTCGTTTCGTACCAGAAACTGGGCGTTACCATCGTATTGTTTGTAAAATGCAGTTTTGACCGTCATTCGCGTTTTGCAGCGCTAAATCAGGCCATTGCCCCGAATGTCATTGCACCTCTTCATGGTATAAAAAGTCGCTACCCGCCGTCTTCCTCTGTACGTTCTTTGAAAGTACGCAACAGATTTTAATGCGATTTTCATCAATAGATTCGAGTGATTCAAGGAGAAGTTTTAAACGTATAGTTTAAGGCGCGTGTATGTGCCAACGGCCTTGAGTGCATAGCTTGCGCGTTCTTTGCTGAGCACACTCAACACGTCGTACGTCCACCCAGTAATAGGACCGGCCCATCAAGGAGCATTGTCCCAAATTAAACGCATTTTTAACCTATTGCTTAGGTATAATAAAAATAATATATATTTTTCAAAGGTAACAAAACCAAATCATTTTCTCTTGTATTGCAAAGCAGTAGAATTTTTTTTTATACTCTTGAGATTAAACGAAGGAGTAAAGTCGTTTCATCTCAACGATTTGGAAGTGATTTGTTGTATTTTTTTTCTTACCACGTGTTACCGATAAAAAATTTATGGCTAAACCAAATTACGTATCATATCATGTAGATTACCAACGATTTTTTCACAGATGTAATTTCACTATAAACGCCGACGAAAAGCTGCTTCATTTGCACGGTTTTTTAAAGCGTTTTTTCGAGAGAGCAGCCTTAACTAGCTTTCGCCCGCGTGATTGAACCTCTACGAAGCCGGCGCGAGTCGCTAGTCCGTATAACTGTCCGTCAGAAACCTTATAGCTCGAAAAACCACTTATAAAAAATCGTAGACACAACTTAAGACTACCAATGAATCCTCATTAAACTGTCAACATATTCACCTGTCACTGCGCATATCGGGTAGAGTTCTGTTGATAGATATCTTGTCGCTAACGAAGATGTTGTATGAGTGCAGAGAGTATAGTTCCCGGGCTGTAATGAGCTCTCTCTGGGATAGCTGAACTGGACGGCCGCCCTGACCAGCCCCAGCGACTGGCGCGTAGTTGTTACTATTAATTACATCTGGAAGTTAGAAATAAAACTTAATTAGTAGGTACTTATAATAGTGAAACATAGAAATTATTTATTTGTGAAAACACATCGTCCTTATTTTATAATACTTTCCAAAAACAACCATCAAGAGGGTAAATATACACGAAAAATATTTTTAGAGATATATATTTTTTTTCTTTTGCAACTTTTGTTTGGAATTCAAACTGATATAGTAAGTAATTATAACTACATAGTATAAAGCAAGGTCGCTTCCCGCGTCCTAATGTCTGTATGTATGCTTAGATCTTTAAGACTACACAACGGATTTTGATGCAGTTTTTTTAAATAGAGTGATTCAAGAGGAAGGTTTATGTGTATAATTTGTCGACATATCATTCGGGCGAAGCCGCGGGCGAAAGCTAGTAATATACAAATTGATAATGATAAAGTATTATTGCAACCTTCTTCATGTAAAGTACTCATTATGTAACTAGAAACATCATTCATTCAAAAGAAAAGAAAATTAATCAATAATTAGTAAGATTGCATAACTTAGCAGATTAAAGAACAATTGCCATGACAAATGCTATGGTCTTAATTAAATTGTGAAAATGGCAATTGGCAAATCCAAACAAATTATATAATTAAATAAACATGGCCTAGGTTGTAGTATATTTTATGTATGGCAATGTACAGAAATATTAAACAATTTCACATTTACATTTTAAAACATTTACACAATTTGAAATAAAATGTTTATGTAAATCTGATAAGGGAATAAACCACCATCTCTTAAAGCAGCATGATTTTAATATTGGTTTACATTGGGAACGAGACGAAGCTATGCCTCCTCTAGAGCTTCCTTATTCCTCACAAAGTAATCACTACTAATATTAAAATGGCTGAAGAGTTTGTTTGTTTGAATGCGCTAATCTCTGGAACTACTGGTCCGAATTGAAAAAATATTTTTGTGTTGGATAGTCCATTTATCGAGGAAGGCTAAAGGCTACGTATCATCACGCTACAACCAATAGTAGCCGAGTAGCGGGTGAAACCACGCGGGAGCAGATAGTATTCAAATAACACTGCTCTAAGTGGTGGTAGGCCCCCAAGATATCTTATTTTTTCCACAAACTTTATTTTCCCATTCCTGGGAAAATTACTTTCAGTCTACCTAGTTTGTTGTGTTTGAGAGTCAAGGTCTATATCTATCAATCTATTTTGGTAGACCAAGGCAACTATGGATAGTAGAAAGGGGATACTGGTATACATGCCTAAATAAAGATTTATATTTTATAAAAGAAGATTGGCAACCCCAAGTATTTAAAATAAGGGCAGAAGGATTAATAAGTGGGGTCATTAAGCTATAATTGTTTTTTTTTTTTAACAAATGGATCATTTCCTGTAATCAGCAATGTGTGCAGTAAGATAGAGAATGTGTCATGAATATTCAAGGTTTTAGTTTCATTGTGAGTTAACACTATGTTAGAGTTGTAACTGGTAATGATTAGTTTGTAAGAGTTTCAATGAATTGCTATTACAATGTAGGATAGCTAAAGATGACAATACAGTGGACCTCCGGTAATCCGACAAACATTATGCAGGGCAGTGTCGGACGATCGAATTTGTCGGATTATAGAGACCCCCTATAGTCCGGATTTTTTTACAAAAGAGTACCTTATAATCCGACAAATTACATAGCGGTGGCGCGTACGAGTTCAAACCTGCGTGATCTACATTAGCGAAGATTGTCAAATACATATGTAATACATATTCAAAGTCACGTGGGATTACAGGGGGCGCCGGATTAGACAGGGGCCGGATTATCGGGGGTCCACTGTAATTATATTTAAAGTAAATAACATGATCGGGATGTGAATTTTTTCAAATAGTTTAAAATTGGCATCTATATAAGGGTTTTGGGCTGTAATAATATTTGTTTACCATCAGACAGGTTTCCACCATTTGTTCCACCAACATAATGTCCAACTATAACTCTCATTCCACTCTCATCCACATAAGAGTTTTTATCAAAATGCAAACTGAAATAAAATTACATAACATTAATCTTCAACCATTCTACACAACGAGTGAAGTAAATACTCTTACATCGTATTATTTCATAACATTCGTCTACTCACCTACTATACCAAGGTTCTTTCTCTTTTCTTACAACAGTATTGTATAGTTCTAAGCTAACATAAAACAATCCATTCAACAAAAAAATCAATATTATAATAAGCACCACAACTTTTTTCTTGCGCCCCCTGCACATTAACGACCAATAATCCTGAAAAAAAATGTTTTCGTTTTAAAGTTTAGTTTGCTATTTCAAACTTTTATGGGACCAGTCTAATACAAACACTTTACTTGATCCTGTAATAATGGTAAATGAATAAAAGCTTACATTTTTAAGTAGCATTATTTTCCAAAGTTTTTGATACTTTTGATTATGTTTTTTAATACTAAGACACTAAATTACACAAAATACACACAACATACTGATACACTTGGTAGTTTATTGATGAATGAATGAAACTGACAGTTGACAGTCTTACTGACACTGCTGCAGTGCTGCCCTACCCGTGACATCGCGACTATAAGCCGATAATTTCTATGTAACCGCTATTTTCCCGTTAGGATACTGCGTCCGTTTGTTGCTTTTTAGTATTAATAAAAGGTACGTGCCCATCTTGTTCCCATCCATTCCTCATCACTGCTGTGACAATGCGCTGATTCAAGTGTGCTTAAAAACATCGATGTATGCCTACAACGGATAAGTGGCCCCAAAATGCGGTCTGCGATGCAATAATGAACAGGAAGCGATATTAAAATTAAAACGAGGGCAAAACTACAACTCTGGAAGAAGTCAACGCTTCATCAAACAAAACAAACAACAAAACAAACGGTTGAATTATACTTCTAAGGAAATTTGAACAAAAGATGGCCTTTTATTTGATGGAGATTTATGAACCTATAAATTGTACCTACCTACATAATTATAATAAATATTGGTATATTCTACATTTCAAATAATAATAGTAAAGTTGTAAAAAATAGGTGGCGAAGAATGAAAACACTAAACCATGGATATCTCTGGATTTCGTCTTTCGTTTTTAAATTTCGGTAGTTGGTCGGTTATTTTTCACATAGCTAATTATTTTTTTAAAGTCTGTTGTTTTTTATTTTTAGTTAAAAATTGGTTGGAGCCTTAGGGGCGCTATGGCGCAAAGACTTATAAAATTTTACAAAAAACTTTTTTTTCGTAATATTCCAATTTTATTGCAGTATCAGATTGACCTTGGCTATAAAAACCAATTGGCTTCTGAGAAGCATGACCCTACGACACACCGTTTCAGAGTTACGAGCTTTTCAATTTTTTTCTGGTTTACACAAAACGCACTATATTTCCAAAATGGTAGCTCAGATGAAAATCTTTTCATGAAAGAAATTCTTGCTCTAGTCGAAAACCATGAGATGATATAAAAAAACCGACAAATATTTAGACAAAAAAACAATTGAAAAATATTTTAATTCTCGATCGGCCGATCTTAGCTTGCGTATTCCTATTTCTTAGGGGCGCAGGACTTAGCCGAATCTTTGAAGTTTTTTTTTTTAACAGATTTCGTCCATTTTTCTTGCATAACCTTATTAACCTTGGCCATAAAAACTATTTTGGTCCTGAAAATATTTTCATCTACAGCGTTTTATATAAAATAACAGAAAATTTGGGGCCCCATAATTTGGAAGCGGTGCGTCGTAGGGCCATACTTCTCAGAATCAAATTCGTTTTTATGGTCAAGTTTAACCCGAAAATGTAAATAAAAATATCTGTTTATTTTTTTTTTGGAAAGCCAAGTCCAAAAATATTTTAACTATAAAACTAACTCCACCCCTAAGACGACTCACTGACCTAAAAATCCTTTATTTATCAGTTTTTAGTAATAGTACCTACCCTACAGTCCTCACACCAATTCGTCTCGCATTTAACCTAATGCTCTAAGATTCGTATACCACAATTGCTATGTAAACAGGGACAGGAAGTATTTAAACATCGTCAAGATATACAACTTTTTGTTTTTTTCAGGCTGGGAAATCATCCAATGACTGCTCCCGCTCTGGGTGGAGCGGAAGGGAGTGTCAGACTCTTACTGACTAAAACCCATCCATGCTCCTTCCGTAGCCCTTTATGTTCCGGGGTAGCGGTAACCCTTTCGGACAATGCCGCTTACCCGGCAGGCTTGGCCCTGAGGGGCCCCTTCGTATGCTGACATCTCTTTGAGGCGCGCGTGGAACATATACGCGCCGTATGGCACGGGTCTAGTGCTGATCGGACGGTGAGTCACCCATTACTCACCGTCCGCAGGCCCGCGCCTACGGTGGCCGGGAGTCGTCACGTGGCTCCCGACGCCCGGGGCGTCTCCTGCGGCGGCTGGGACGGGAGGACCTTTCTCTCTCCCATCCCGCCACCTCCTTCGCGAGCATTACTTTTTCGCAGAAGGAGGTGACTGCCTCCCACTCCCTCTCGCCCCGGACCATGGCTTGCACCAGGGCCGGGCGCGAGAGGTCGCCGCCGCCGATCGCCTCTACGAGGACACGGCGGTGCTCCGCCCATGCGGGGCAGGTTTGCACCGTGTGCTCTACCGTGTCCTCTGGGCGATCCTCGCAGTGGTGACACCCGGGCGTTTCCTCCCGCCTGATGATGTGCAGGAACCTCCCGAAACATCCATGTCCGGTGAGGACCTGCGTCAGGCGGTAGGTGAGGGCGCCGTGACGCCTCTCTAGCCACTCCTCAAAGAGGGGCCTTACCGCCACTATCGTGGCGTGCCCTGCGCTGGGTTGCGACAGTCGCTGATTCCAGGCCGCCATGAGATCGCGAAGATATACAACTTAGGTTAAATATGTTACCTTTAATATTATTAAAGGTAACTCAATAACTACCCCATTAAATTAATCAAATTTATATGGGACCACCGCTCAAGCTACCAAATAAGAGAAGAATGTTTGAAATCGGTCAAAAATTCTATCGATTACTGTTTATTACGTATTATTTATTATTAAAGTTCAACCATTTCAGAGATCTGACTGATGCCGCTGGAAAGGGTAAAAATGGACACTAACCCCTCAGAGTATGAAATTAAACAAAATGAGTGGCCTAAAAATATACAAATTGAGCCAACTAACCAAATGAATCTGAATGGGGACAAGAGAAAAGCTATGACTCTGTTCCTCTGTGGCTGACACTATGTATATAAAAAAGACCTGGGGGCATATCCTGTATCCACACCGTGTGGTGAGTGTGAACTAGAACTAAGTACATTCGTGGAATTAGCCCTAAGCCGTAAACCTATAGGTGCAATAGCAAAAAGAACGAAGATATTTTATCAAATGACATTTCACAAAATTATTGTACAAATGTTTACCAACTGCCCGTTAGCAACCCGTTCAGTTGCAGTTAATTCCCCAAGGTGCATACTGACTGAGTTTTCTCTTTCGTCGTTCCCCCAATACTGAGGATTGCGACCGCATACCACGCATCTCGGTCATCATCAGGTTAATACTTAGACTCTTTGGTCATCATCAGCGGCCTTCTGCAGTGTGGACTGCCGACCACTCGATACTGACTGTTATGGATACCGATTTGCAATTGCAACACTATTTTTAAACGTCAATGTGAAAAATGAAATGTCAAGTAAAATGTCACTAATTATCAATTAAAGCCGATTGAATTCACCGGTGATTGGGCAATCTCCGGCCCGGAAAAACCGGAGGTCACCGGAGAATAAAGAAATTGTTTCTTTTTTTAAATTTATACATTAAAAATGAAAAAATAAGAATAATCAATTTATAAAGCATATATAATCATTTAGTTAAAAAATAAAACGTTTTATAAATATAACAAATGCTGTTTTTATTTAAGAAAACACAACATTTCAACAGCGTCATAGCGTAACATGTTTCTTCTATGATTTAGTATCTGTCCTGTAGTCGAAAATACTATCTCTGACCTTACAGAAGTAGCAGGCACAACTAGGTATTTAGAGGCTATTTCGTCTAAAGGATTTAAATGTTTATTGAATTTACAGAATTGCACAACTTCATCGCAATTGTGGCTCAATTCCAAGATGCGACGATCACCGGAGATCAATAGGTAAATTACCGATTATTTCAATCGAGTACTTTTACCGGTAAATCACCGGTTATTCTCCGGTACTCACTGCTCCAGTGCAAACCTCTATTATCGATTTGAAATCAAATTGAATCAAATCTTCAATCTTTTATTTTTGCGAAAACAGAGAAGTTGTAAATCAAGGCGCCAGTTTTTAAATTACCCTAATTATTTTAATGCTAAGCTACTAATACACAGTGAAAGTTTTAAAAAAGCCTGTTTTATTTAATAATTAAAACATTTACAGTCAGTGTTTAATTCATGTTTATAAAAAAATAAATCGTTTTGACAGAAAAGCAATATTTCGGCCAAACAGGATGTCTGGACGTGATGGGAATTGGAATAGAGCGCTAATTAAAGGTAGACCCCCAGGTTTGCGTGGTAAACAAATTGGCTTATATTACAAAAATAAGCAGTGCAATAAAAACAGAACTCAGGAACATGATTTCATGGTAAATGTGTTTGATTTGTTTAATTAGTCTAGATTGTTGAAAAAATGGCACAAGAATTTTCTTAGTAAAAGCTTTGGGTTTGACTCTCGGCGGTTTGTAATTGCGTGTTTTAGTTATGTAATTAATTTATTTAAGGTTTGGCCATGCAGTCTTTTTCTAAAAAACTGATGTAATATGTAGGTACAATTGTCATAAGAAAGAATGTATTCATGCAATTTAATGATTAGCATACAATTTTGATTGCCTGTATATTGTTCATAGATTTGTTTGGATTCCGGCATTCCTGAATGTGTGCGAACAACATGTTGATTGAAAAATTCTTCTATGCTTTTTTGTGATACAAATTGTTGTTTAATAACGTTGAACTTATAGTTATTACTGCTACTTATTAGTGCATAATGCAAGTAATCATTTCGAATTTGACATTACCTAGCTACCTATATTATAATACTATTATAATATAATGGTACTTTATGTAGGTATACATATATATTAAGATACTACCATCAACGCAAGTTTAAGTTATAAAAAATATTATGAAATGTGTGACATGTTTCAACTATACGATTCTTTTTTTTTAGATTAACCTATCAGTTCCGCCAGCAGTATTGTCAAGATTACAAAAAAATATTGAATCTATTGAAAAGATAGCTAAAGACTGTCATATAAAAATACAACCGCCCAAAGGCATGAACGTGGTTAAAATAAATCTTGAAAAATCTAAAATTTTCCATGATGGGACTGAATTAGATTTTGTACCCATAAACGTAAATAACTTTGCACAGTTGCCTAGTACATCAAGTACATCCGAAGGACCAAGTACTTCTTGTAACTATATGCAAGCTGATGAGAGTATGGAAACTACAGAGGAATCTAAAGTGATAATTGACCGAGTTGAAGAAAATGTTAAAGCTGAACTAACTAATGTTGTAGAAATGGAACAATCTAGTCTGAAATCCAGTGTAGGACAACGAGATTCTCTCAGAGGAGCTGGAGATTACAAGTATGGATATGAAGACATCATTACAGGAACTTTTGAAGAAAAACTTGAAGAGTGCCTCTCTAAAGAGATTATTACATCTATGGAGAATCATTCACATAATTCATTAAATAGTATTCTTTATGAAAACTATAATACCATGATACAGTCAAGTTCATACAAAAAAATGAAATCATTCCGTGAAATCTTACCAACATACAAGAAATCAAAGGAATTGTTAGAAGTAATAACCAAAAACCAAGTGATTGTAATAAGCGGTGAGACTGGATGCGGGAAGTCTACACAGGTAACTTAATAAACAATTTATAGTTGCTAAATGGAGGAGAAACTCGTGGCTAAGTAGTAACAGCCGCACGGATCAATCTATCTGGTTTAGCTATGCTTGCCAGGTTTGGGTGACCATCTTTACATATCCAGACTCCTCTGTGCCACTGAAAGCATGTTAAGCTGTTGGTCCTCTTGGTCATTCGTGGATCTTTGACAGTTGTTACGGTTAAACAGAAGCCCGAAAGTCTAACAGCCAGTATTACCAGTTCCTCACTGCGATGTGGAGGTCAAATAGACAATCACTAAAGAATCCTTACTAATTTTATAAATTTGAAAGTCACTCTGTCTGTCTGTCTGTCTGTATGTTACCTTTTCACGCCTGAAATACTAAACGAATTTCGATAAAATTTGGCAGAGAAATTGATTGCATCCCAGTGAAGGACATAGGGCTAGTTTTTGTCTCAAAAATATCTCCCACGCGTCCACGTTGTGAAGTCGCGGGCAAAAGCTATTACCATATACCTAAATTTTAAGTTACCTACATGAATGTCTCTGTAAATGGCTTGATATTGAGATTGCGAGCTGTCATAGAAATAACAAAGTATTAAATATCAGTAAAATTTAACCAAAGAGTATAGTATGAATTTAACTGTTTTCAGATTCCACAGATAATTTTGGATGATGCAATTGTCAATATGAGAGGTGCTAATGCACATATTCTAGTCACACAGCCGCGACGTATCGCAGCTTCTTCATTGGCAATGAGAGTTGCTGAAGAAAGATCTGAACGACTTGGTGTTTCCGTCGGATATACCGTAAGATTGGAAAGGTAAGTTGTATGGTTTTAAGTTTGATTAATTGATTTATTATTATTAACTTTAAGAATGTTTGTAAATATTTGAGCACTATGTATTTATGACATAGGTATCCAATTCATTTTGCCATTGTAAAATTTGTTTTTCTTTTCACCTTTTGTGGTGTAGTATTTTTTTTCAGGGTGCATCATTTTCACATATATTTTTATATTTCATGCAAAACATTTTAAAAGAGTAACACTGGAGTTTCTTGTCCATTCTTCTCCATTCGAAAATACCTTTTGGATTTTTTTTTCTATTTCTTGTTCATTTTGATGTTCAAAAGTGCCTTTCTTGTGCCTATTTGAAATACATTATTTGACTTCTGGCTTTGAAATTGACATATTAACAATAATACTGACCGAAAGAGACCTTTTATCCAATGGATGTTAGCAGGAAGTACAGGATGCAATCTACAACAACCCTTATATCGCCCTTTTCTTCCATATTATGCTTTTATATAGAGAGATTTCGATAAGTATTTAAACAACTGCTGTGTACCTATCTATCCAGGACTTTTGACACTGATAACACACAGCATGCTTATCATTAAACTATAACCCACCCTAAACCCTATGTGAACTTGTTATAGTTTTTTTTTTGCTATTAACTTCGTAAGAGACACTGTGTAAAACTGTAGAATTTTTTTATTCTCTATTTAAAATGTGTATATCCCAAGGCTCGATTCTTGGCTCTTTCTTGTAAGAGCTACTTATAAATGATCTCTAAACTACTCCAATACGACCAGCAAATTCTTTTAAATTTTTTCAAAATTGGCGTTTTCAAACGGAATTTCAGGGCTCCTGTATTATGACTTACTAAATTCACTACCAAATACCAATACTTTGCAGTGTGGAGCCCAGGCAACGTGGTAGCATTAAGTTTTGTACGACGGGCATTTTATTAGCTGAGCTGGAAACTAATCAGGGTTTGACTAACTACAGTCATGTGATACTTGACGAGGTCCATGAAAGAGACTGCCATATTGACATATCTATGTTGATGTTGAAACAGGTAACAAAAAAAAGAAAATAGTAGTACAGACATTGAATTTTATTGAACAAATCCACATTGACATGAAAATTTTGTAGGTTGTCAAACAACGCAAAGACCTCAAGCTGATTCTAATGAGTGCTACAATAGATGCTGAGAATATAACATCTTATTTCGATGATTGTCAAATGATGCACATTGAAGGGCTAGCCTACCCTGTGAAGGATATTTACTTAGAAGAAATCCTGCAAATGACTCAGTACATTCCATCCTTTGAATGCGCCATGCCCAAAAAAAAATGGCAACACAACAAGAAAAAAAAAAGAGAGGCTGAAATGCAGAAGGATATTCAATATAAAGCCAGCATTGGTAAGAGTCACTACTCACTGCAGGCTTGCTTTTTCTGCTCAATATCATGGAGATTTTCGTGTACAAATATTATACTATTGTTATTGTTTTAGCACCATGGCTTGAATCTATAAAGAAAAACATAAGTCGGGATGTCTATACAGCACTCAAAGACGCCAGAATTGAAGATTTGAATATCGATCTAATTTACCAACTCTTGGAGTATATTTGTAAAGGGGACCCCGGCGCTATTCTCGTATTTTTACCAGGCATCGGCGACATAACAAAGTTATTAAGAAAAATTACTGATAGTAGTTTCTTCCCGAAATCCCGTTATGATATCTATCCTCTACATTCAAAATTGCCAACTTTAGAGCAGCACAAAATATTTCAGCGGCCTCCAGAGCATGTAAGGAAGATAATACTGGCTACAAATATTGCAGAAACATCTATAACTATAGACGATATTGTATACGTCATTGACTGTGGCAAAATAAAGTACAGTGGACTTAATGTAGAAAATAATATAGCCACTTTGCAAACTGAATGGGCTTCTCAGGCAAACTTGCGACAGCGGTAAGTATACGACTGTACATAATTATACTCTTTTGTATGAGAGCATACCTTTTTTTTTGACGGTGGTAAATTATCAAATGACCCTTCCCGCTCGGAGCGGAAGGGAGCGTCAGACTCTTACTGACTAAAACCCATCCATATTCCTTCCTTAGCCTTCACGTTCGGAGTAGCGGTAACTCTTTCTACCACTACCACACTTTCGGACAATCTCACTTACCCGGCAGGCTTCGGCCCTGACGGGCCCATTTCTTAATGCTGAGATCTCTTTGAAGCGCGCGTGAAACACGTACGAGCCGTCCGGCACGGGCCTACGGTGGCCGTGAGTCGTCACGCGGCTCCCGACGCCCGGTGCGTCTCCCGCGGCGGCTGGGCCGTGAGGTCCTGTCCCTCATCCATCCCGCCACCTCCTCCGCAAGCAACTGCTTCGCAGAAGGAGGTGACTGCCTCCCACTCCCTCTCGCTCCGTACCATGGCTTGCACCAGGGTCGGACGCGAGAGGTTGCCGCCGCCGCCAATCTCGCGTCGCCTCTTCGATCTTGGTTTTTTTATTAGCAAAGGAGAAAAAGATTTGTAAGTATGTTCAATTTGTTAAAGCTGTTTTTCATTTGCAGACGCGGTCGTGCCGGTCGCTGCCAGCCAGGTATTTGTTACCATCTCGTGACGTCATACCGAGCCAATAAGCTCGAGGAGCGCCTGCTGCCAGAGATGCAAAGGAACTGTCTATTGGAGCCTGTACTGGTTATAAAGAAAATGCGATTGGGGAAGGCCGCTGAAGCTATGAGCAAGATGCCGGCACCACCAGCTGTAACTACTGTGGAACGGGCTGTTAAACATTTATTTCGGTAAGAATGGCGTCCTGTTCCATTTTTGACAAAAAGGTTCTATAAACATAACTTGGACTTGGGTTCCTGCATTCTTAGAGTCACATAAATTCCTTATAATATAATGCTTAAGACTATAAACGAGACCATGACCTCGAGTTTTTTTCAGCATTTAATTTCAGTCAGCGAGAAAATGCCGGCGCCATCTACTTTTAAAATATGAACGTCTAAAATTGTCTTAGAAAATCTATTTACAGAAAAAAAAAATATTTTCATTTAATTTATACTGTGACTCTCTAGATGTACTAGAATAATGTGAATGCTTTAGGTACTAATTAGGCCAATTCGGATGGAGCTCATCAAGGAGGAGTTGTCAATCGACTTTTCTGAATATGCTAAGACCGAGCTCTCGGTTTTTCTTAAATTAATTTAAAACTCGCTGCTCCCGCGCAGTTTCACCTGCTGCTCGGCTCCTATTGGTCGTAGCGTGATGTTACCTAGCCAGCCTTCCTCGATAAATGGACTATCCAACACAAAAATATTTTTTCAATTCAGACCAGTAGTTCCAGAGCGCGTTCAAACAAATAAACTCTTCAGCTTTATAATATTAGTATAGATTGTTCAATCAATGACAACAGAAGACACCACATCTTTTGTTGCCAACTAGAATAAAACCCGTTAAGCACTATTTTGATTATCGCAACATAGGATGTGCATACCTCTATTATAAAAACAAAACACCTTTTTTCCTAACCTCGGAGCTCGTGGCTAAGTACTAACAGCCGCACAGGTCGATCCATCAGGTTACGCTTGTCGGGGTTGGCCGTGGATGGGTGACCATCTTTACATACCGAGACTCCTCCGTGCCTCGGAAAGCACGCTAAGCCGTTGGTCCCGGCTGTCATCTGTGCATTCTTGACAGTCGTTACGGGTCGTTAGAAGCCCGAAAATCTGACAGCCACTTACCAAGGGTTATCGTATTGCCCAGTTACTGGGTTGTGGAGGTCAGATAGGCAGTCGCTCCATGTAAAATACTGGTATTCAGCTGCTTCCGGTTAGACTGGAAGCCGACCCCAACATATTTGGGAAAAGGCTAGGCAGATGATGATGACCATTTTCCCTAACAGATTGGGTGCGCTGGACAGCGATGAGAAGCTGACCCCGCTAGGCTGGCACTTGGCACGGCTGCCAGTACACCCGGCGGCTGGCAAACTGTTACTGCTGGGGAGCATGTTCGGCTGCCTCAACCGCGCCGCTAGTGTCGCTGCCGTTTGGGGCTTCAAAGACCCCTTCCAGCTTGTTATTGGTAAGTAAAGTTCTACAAGGTTCGTTGGCGCTGGAATTGATATCATTGACAGGGAAGCGTTATTTGTTTCGTTATTTCGTGCAATTTTTTGTTCATGTGTCACAAAATAAGATGGCGACGTTAGTTCCAATTTTGACCACGCGCCGCAAAAACATTCTAGCGCTTTAAACTCGAATGTGCGACTTGCAAAAGGTTTTTTTTGCTTGTCAGCGGTGGTTCTGGTGTAACAATTTCTTGATTTCCTGAATTATTTACCACATGTCCTATAATCTTGATAGTCTGCGCCAGCGCAGTGAAGTTTTCATTGTACGTAAACAAGGACTCACTTAGATCAAATTCTTAACCGTAAAGGCTGCAAAAAAATGTTAACATTGCTATTACCTCACAGCAGAAAAAAAAACTATTGTCGTAGGTAATAATGAAACGCTTAATTATGTCCATTAATTTTATTTCAGGCAAGGAAAAAGAAATAGACAATGTGAAACGCACGCTAGCACTAGGAGAACCGAGTGATCACGTCGCCATTTCGGAAGCCATCATACAATTTGAGAACTGCAGTTCATACCGCCAAAAACGAGATTTCGTCTACGAGAACTTTCTAGCATTCAACACTTTGGAGCTCCTATCAGATATGAAGAAACAGTTCGGTGATAATCTGAAGCAAATGGGCTTCTTGCATAGCGGTGATGTTAGGTCTGCTTGGGAGAATCGGAACCAAGATAATATGAGCCTCTTTAAAGCCATCGTAGCGGCATCGCTGTACCCTAATATTGCTACTGTGAGGTAAGTTTTATTTCTTGACCCGCTAAGATTTTTTTCTCGTAAGTGCTCTTGACAATTTTACTAATGGCAATAGCCTCGACCCCATAGCAAGACTGCAGGAGGTTTACGCTGTCGAAATTTGAGTGTGCTACAGCTCTTCCTACCTATGGTCTGTTCCAAAACTATCTTATTAAAGTATAGACAAACGAAAAATTCTTACGCAATCGCTCGCTAAAGAAAATTACCTAGTAACATATTCACCTGAATTATGAAAGTTTTAACGTAATATCTAATTATAATTCAAATTTCGAGTTTCAGTATTGCAATAAATCAATACAAAGCCCTAAATTTTTAAGTGACACTACAAATTGGCATCTATAGGTACGTTTTCTAACTCGTTTGTGTGATACTTTTGCTAATAATGAAACACTTTTCAGATGGAAACGTTTAGACACACGCAAGCCAAACGTAAAACCGAAGTTCAAAGCCAGAACTCCGGAAGATGGCCCAGTTGCTGTACACCCTAGCAGTGTAATGGATGTAAAACTGTACCCGGTACGGAAAGACCTAGTAGTACCCGCAAGACCCACGCCAGGGGCCAACTGGTTGGTCTACTGGCTGAAGCAACAGTCTTCAGACCTCTTCCTGAAAGATGTCACCCTGGTATACACGCTGCCGTTCCTGTTTTTCGGGGAATTAGTGGTATCTGAATGTAGGTGTTATTTGCTATTACCGGTTTAATCATTTATCTATGCTAACTATAGGCTCAATGTTGCGGCGTGGGATCGGGATCCGATGGATATTCGAATCCTTGAAGATTTAGAATAGTCTTTACAGTCAATTACAAATAGTTTTTTTTTTTGTTTAAAGAGCTAGTGATAGAAGTGTCTTTTTAATCGAAAAAATGCTTGGTTTGGGACACCACTATTTTTTGTCAATAAGAGTCTGACAGACCCTTCGAGCTACCCGGCAGGTAAGCGGGATTGTTCGAATGGGTTACCGCTACCCCAGAACATGAAGGGCTACGGAAGGAACATGAATGGGTTTTAGTCAGTAAGAGTCTGACACTCACTTCCGCTCCACCCAGAGCGGGCGAAGTCATTGGGTGATTTCAGTCTTAAAAAAAAAAAGACCCCTCGAGGTGGAGGACATCCATGAGGATTTTCCAACCCGGATTTGAACAAGAAAAAAAGGGCCAGAAACCAGTAGGTTTGTCTTAAGCTACTGCAGCTCGTATATCGTGAATTCATAGAGTAAATAGACTAGGCATGCGTAAACAATAAGTTATGATCGCATAATAACACCAATTTTAATGAATTATTTTAGACAAGGCTAGGCATGTTCGAGAATAAAACACAATAATTTTACTGCGCGATGAATATACAAGATTGCGTAGACTGACACAACTAACAACAAGTAAATGCTTTATTATAGCGCAAGATACATCAAACTACTGCATCCTAATATCGAGCGTCAAAGTAAGCTGCGACAAAGCGACTATGCATCTACTTTGGCAATTGCGATCTCTACTAGATCAAGTCCTAGCATCAAAGATTGGTGACTCAAACAAACACGGAACTCATCTTTCTCCTTTTGAAAATGAAGTTTTTAAGTGAGTATCAAATTAATTACTCTACATACAATACGTGCACGAAATCTGCGAATACTTATCAAGAAGGACATTGACGTAAGCAACCTTGGTAGTTGCAGGCCGTGGCCTTAGACGCGAGGCCGGCCGTGTGCGAGGTCTTGATCAAGGTTATAAGAAGGCTATCAGTGCGGTAGTGTCCCATCTAATAATTATTTTGATAAATAAAAAATGCTGTATTTCGCTGTGACAACACTAAAATCTACGAAAAGACAAAACAAAGAACATCACGCATATTCTTTTAATTAAAATTTTGGACTAGCAACTTTTAAAACACAGTTACCTTGGAACCACCTCGCTTATCATATCGAAAGCATTAGGAACGCCTGTTAAATTAGCACAATATTTTAAAACTATTACACGATAATTGCTATCGTTAATTATCAGAAAGAAACTAGATAATTACTATATACGCGTAATTAATTTGTTTCAGTGCCGTCAAGGAGTTGATAACCGCAGAAGATGAACGCGCAGATTTCATCGGCGACGATGATTCCGAATCAGATAATTCCGAATTTGAATCGCGTAGATCTTGGCGACGCTAAATATATTTATTGTCGTTATTTTTTATTTTGCCTTTTTATTTTTTACCTTGCTTCTTAACTTTTTTTTCTGTTAACCCTTCAATGAAGGCTCAATAATATCGAGCCAAAATGTTATCATAATAATCTTAACATAATTATATAACATTTGTTTTGTGTTGCTATCAATCATTACATATTCTATGATCAATTATGATAACAGGTTATTTTGGGAACCTGTTTAAGTTTGTAAAACTTTATTCGTTACTAGATTTAATTTTACCAAGCTTATTTTAGTTTTTTTTCTCTGTTAACCCCATAATGACAGCTCAATATGTTATCAAGTTGTTTTGATAGAAAGTTTAACATTTTATTTGGATAAGAACCTTATTCTTGGATAATTTATTACTAAATTGTACTTAAAAGTCTGAGATTTAATATTGTAAAAATGTTAATTCCCCTACAGGTGGGTTGAAATTGAGACTAAAAGTTTACACTGATATTTTGGACGGATTATACTTAAAATTATCTGAATATTTACCTGTGTGTCTATTTATTGGATATTTTTCAGACTTTTGTAGCATATATAGAACACAGACTGTGTTCAGATAATCATACTTATAAGATTTTTTTAAATGTACTTATGTTAAGAAATGTTAATTACTCTGCTACTAGCCCTAATAATTACAATATTATTGCCATTATAATCCGATTCCCGAAACATGACTTCAAAAACTCACTTTCGTTTGAAGTGAAACTGTAATAGTTACCAAAGTATTTTTTAAATATCCCGTTCGTTATGCAAGTTCGCTAACAACAGAAAAAGTAATTGTGTCTCATTAGTCACAGTTAAGCGCCTTATGGTTGTCTGTCTTGGACTCAAAATGCCCAAAATGCATGTGGTTACTTCTAGCACTGCATTCCAATACTATGAAGAGTTGATGTTGTAGTCTTAGCTTTTTTTAATCACACTTCAATGCCATGTCACTGTTAGCTTGGAGCCTTGGGTCCCTCATATATTTAGCCGCCTAGGCCTTCACTAGTAAAAAGTTGGCCTATATAAAAACTACACTTTGTAAAATCTAGGGATTTGCAAAACTCGGTAGATATCATTGTGACAATATTAATAAGTACCAATCTATATCATCTTTTTACATTTTCTCTAGGTGTAACTGAATGTGTTATTTTTTCAGAATATTTGTTTAAGGCCTTTGTCTGTATATTGCCGGTCTTTACATAGCAGTAGCCAGTACCTTGTTACAAATGAAAGTAATGGTACCCGTGAGATTACTCTGAATCATGAGAAAACAAAGTTGGTATTCATGATAAAAAGTTTAATTGTTAATTTAAAAATATTATTAATTACCTTTTGCCATGTTTGTGTAGAAACTCACTGTCATTGGAAATGATGAAATACCTTATAGAAGCGATAAATTCGAACAAGGATGACAAATCATTGAGGGCCATAGTTTTGAGTGCCAAAGGAAATGTATTTTCAGCCGGTCATAATTTGAAAGAATTGGTAAGTTCGTAAAAAGAAGCCTCCCTATTCTGGGGTCTCCCATTTCTGGAAGCCTAATCTAGTCCCAACATAATAAAGCTCCCAAATTACAATATCCTGTGATTTCTTGATCAAACAACAATTAAATATTGGAACAAAGTTCCTTTTCGCTCGTTGCGAACGGGGGCTAGACGGAAATTAAGACCAAAAGTTGTAACAACACTTTTTTTGGAGTAAAATATTATGATATCTTTTTAATCAATATTTTCATTGGTTAATTTTAGATCAGATTTTTTTTATTATTATAACTTAAAAGAAATAAAATTTTATTACAATTCCTTCACTAATTAATCGGTAGGAACTTCGTTCCACCCGGGTGTCCCTTGACACCTCTCAAGTTTTATTTTAACTGAATAGTAAATAGGCTCGCCTCTATTTGAGCACAATGATTGTAAACAACTAAAGAAATCTAGGTATATTATGTATATGTACACTCTCTACCCACCCCTTCACGGAAAACAGTCGTGATGTTATGTTACTGTATGTAATGTATGAATACTTAGTCTTTCTGGAAATGGGGGCTGTTGTAAGATATCATAAGATGTGCAAATAACTGCAAATATAACGGATGTTTCTAATTCATAGCAGTCGAATACTGGCGTAGATCAGCACAAACTGATATTTAGTAGAGCAAGCGAATTAATGAAGTCCATAATTCAAAGTCCCGTGCCCGTTATCGCTAAGGTATGTTTGTAGAATTAATTATGTACCTACTCTCCATACCTACTAATAAATTCATATAAGTAACACAAGTCCTACGTCTATCTGTTATCCCGCATTCATCCATATTTACAGCTCGACGGTGAATTGACTAGTATCTATATCTAAGGGTCACTCGGCGCAGGCTTGGCGAAACTTGGTTGAAATAAACTTCCGCAGTCCTAGACCGTATGGAACGGACTGAGCTAAGCGCGTTAGAAGTTGGTGTTATATAATGCCGACATCATTTTATAAATTTGTGGAGAATTTAAATATTTGCTTGGCAGTGAAACCCCCGCTTAGCTTCGCCAGGTCTGAGCCGGAGCCGATCCTTGAGGCATTGCTTTTAAGGATGATGAAAGCGAAATTGCTCTATTTTCCAGATTATTACACCTGAATGTCATAGCTAAATAATATTAACACATTTTCATTGTGTACCACGGTTTTGTACCAGACCTGTTTATTCCTATTGCTTTGTTTTAACGCAAATTCCAGTTCTGCTAATCCTAACTGACCTTGCTAGTTTCAAATCAATAGTCTGTCTGACCAACTAAACGGTATCTTATGGTGACCGTCTTTCATTTATCTCAAATCTAACTTCGATTGCATGTAGGGCATCTACAGTTAGAAAGTGTGAGTATTGGCATTCTACCTACATACATTCACATTTAGATTAGGAACCTGCCCGGCTAATTGGTGCATATTCCTCATTTTTTTGTGCTGCCAAGTATTATTTTTCTTAATTTTGTAGGTGAATGGTTTCGCAATGGCAGCAGGGTGTCAGTTGGTGGCTACTTGCGATATGATAGTATGCTCAGACACCAGTAAATTTTCAACACCTGGGTAAATAACGTTCTGTAATGTAACCAATATTTATATAATCATATCTTGTTTCCGTGGAGTTCTTGTCCGTTCTTTTCCATAGGTTTTGGAATGGGCATCTAGCTTCATCTTTGTGACTCACCCACCCCTTGACAATTCAAAAGGTTTATTTGAAATAAATGCTTTTACTTTGTGAAGACTTACGATGGCAACCTACCTATAATAATAAGTATTTTTAATTTCTAAATCTTTTTCATAATAACTAAATAATTCCAGAGCTAACTTTGGCATATTTTGTTCAACTCCTGGGATTGCTGTTGGAAGGTGTATTCCTAAATCCAGAGCTACGTACATGCTGTTTACAGGTTTGTTATTGACCCACTATTTACTACAATAACGATTGAAGTGTCAGTCTTTATCGCGTTATCAGTTTAATTTCACGCCATTATTGTTGTTGTGTGCATAACAACGACTATTAAAGCCGCCACGTCATAAATGGATATAAAGTTCTGTAGGCATATGTGATTCGCACAATCACTACCTCGGTAGGTAATATTTAATCAAAGACAGCCGTGAAACACTATGTAAACAGCTATAATACTTCATCTCATCAGCACTAGCAGCAGAGTTAATGCTACTAGGTCGATAGTCTCTTGTTTAAAACGTTTAAGATTTGTAGGTAGATTTTTTAAATCTAAAGATTATGATGAGTTCTGCCTAAGTCAGTCAGACAGTGTGATAATCTAATTTGAAAAGGTATAGAAAAAAATCCGCCCTGAAACACCTTAAATGTATACTTACAGCAAAGATAGAATAAAAAATTATACCGAGTGCACCTCTGGATGCCGTGACAGTTTGGGTTTGAATACTAGATGACGAAAGGTCCTTTATATCAAAACAATAACTTTTTCAGGTGAACCTATAACTGCTCAAGAGGCTTACGAAAGTGGTCTCGTGACAAAAGTAGTTCCAGCGACTGAACTAGACAACGAAGTTAATAAAATCTTAGAGAAAATCAAACACAAGAGCCGAAGCGTTATCGCCCTAGGTAAAGAGTTCTACTACAAACAAATTGATCTAAGCTTGATGGAAGCTTACAAGTTAGGAGAAGATATCATGGTCAGGAACAGCAACTCAAATGATGGACAAGAAGGCATCAAGAGTTTTGTTGAAAAACGAAAAGCAGTTTGGAGTCATGAGTAGCTGTTATCGCGAATGTTCGAGAACAACATTCATTACTTAAACATAATGTGTATTTTATCTATAACAATGTTACCTAGGTACTGATAAAGACAACTTTCATACTAGTCTATATATTTTTTAATTCATTTAAGTTTCTGGCAAGGTTGTTGAGTAAGTACTACACTCATGATAATTATTACTAGGTGTGGCCAATTTTTATGTTATAATAAAAACATTTTTTATTTACACCTAACCTTTATTGCCACAATCGTAATCTTTAACAAAACCGCGAAGCATAAATTATAACGTTAAAGCATACAACATGACATGACACAGGACATAAAATATTTTTGGCCGATTCATCTTATATTATTTACATATTGTAATATTTTAGCTTTTATCAAGATGGATCACATAAAAATGTTGTTAGTTGATATTATTCAGTGCACACATATTTCACTAATACAAAACTTGTAAATAATAAACTTATTCACTAAATGAAATTTTAAAAAGTTAATGATAAATACATCTGAAGTTAATATAAAGTATAATAATTTACGTTACATGCTCTGTAGGATCTTTCAAAGTAAAATGTTCTGTTGCTGTCAACACTGCATGGTTGTTATGCAACCTATGTTAATACTTCTGGGAATTAGTGATTTAATATATCTATTTTAACGGATGAAACATTTTTTAAATTTACGTTAAGACACAAGAAGTAGGATTATTAAAAACATTACAAATACTACAATTATTGCATCATACATTTACAATCCAAAATTATGAGACTATGATCAACATGTTCTCACTAATACTTTCATATTACCATACAAAAGAATGATGTGAATTAATCTACTCTAATAATTATAGGAAACTGATCAAACTATACTTTGCATGATTATATAGACCATTATATTATTATAACTATATGGGGCCATTTTCACAATATCATTTATATGGCTAGCTAAATTATAAATAACTGCTTCGGCAAAACATTGTGAAAAGAGCCTTCAGCCTATTATTATTAAAAAGACATTACTTGTATAATTACATAGAAATTTTCATAGTCTTTTAGGTTTTTGTAGATTGAACAACAATCACAAGCTGAAAGTTGTCAGTCATTACGGGAATGTTTGTAGTCTGTTCCCAGTGACTGTTAGCCAAAGTGATTCTCACTTCTTCGCTAGTTCGTTGGAGAGCCAGTCTAGACCCTCGTACAGTCCCTGGCCTTGCGTTGCACATGTAGCCTGGATGTACCACTGCCAAACAAACATTACTGTTAATTTAGAACATCACAGCTGATATTATAAAGAAAAAGATTTAATACTCTTTTGTTGATATGACACCCACACCTAGGTGGGACTAGTTCATTAGCTGACTAGTTAAAAAGAAATAAGTTTTACAATGGCTTGACTTTAGAACTTTTTCTAGTAAGTAGATAGATATATAAAAAATTTATAAATGGACAAGTATACTTACACGGCGATTCCTCAAGTTATTTAGGTTGAGGGCATTTGTAAGTTCAGCTGCAGTCATAGCATTGGGCATGTCTTGTTTGTTGGCAAATACTAGAATTACAGCATCCCTCAATTCATCTTCTTTTAGCTGAAATCCATAGGTAAGTCTTAATACAAGAAGTAACAGCAATCACAAGTCTTTAGTTGTGACAATATGAAGCCTAATAATATACTTTTTCTGTAAATGGTTATGAAATATGTATTTAGGAGAGTGTGAAGCAATAATACAAAAGGATAAACTGGCAAATTGACATAAACCAGGATAACTTGTTTTCAAACATGAACAGCTATAGTGATAAGAAAAATGGCTCATGATTACCATATTAGCCAGCTCATTTTCGGCTTCCGCTATTCTTTTCGTGTCGCTCGAGTCGACAACGAAGATTAACCCCTGTGTGTTCTGGTAGTAGTGGCGCCACAGTGGTCTGATCTTGTCCTGGCCGCCGACATCCCATACAGTAAAACTAATGTTTTTGTACTCTACGGTTTCCACGTTGAAACCAATCGTCGGTATTGTGGTCACAATCTCACCTAACTTAAGCTTATAAAGTATAGTAGTTTTTCCAGCGGCGTCCAGCCCAACTGCAACAATGAGGTTTATATTAAAGCATCAAGAAACCATCATCACGCCAAAACAAAGACGATGGCGTAAAAATGTAGAAATTCTACGCAATCTTCGACCGATGAGCTGTCATGTCACTTACCCATAAGGATACGCATTTGTTTTTTGCCGAAAAGCTTGGTAAAAACACTTGAAATTGTTAAACCCATCGTGGATTTCGGTGTAAGATAACAGTTCCAATGGAATATTCAACTAAATTCCTAAATTTGAAACGAAAAACACAAATTCTAGGGAAATAAAAACTGATGACCATACGCACGTCAACGTTTCCAATTTTTTTTTCTTACAAATAGTGACGTTACCGCTTCTTGTTTTTGGCGTTTTGTTTTACCTACTACACTGCTGCTGAAGCGCTGATAAGATACAAGAAAATAAAAAAAAGAAAGAATCTAAATATTGTTATAAATCGTGGTGATTCTTACCATTATTTTTTAATTTCTACTCATAAAAATATTGTATATCTTCCGTTGAACTTGCAATGCCTGACAAGTGACAGTGTGGCCATATTTTCCTGTAAGTAAAGGTACGTACCGTAACAGCTGTGTGGTGCCGAGCATGCGCTCTAAACATCAGACACGCTTTATTAGCCCAATGCGTAGGTACAATATAATATGCAATGGGTTTAAGGTACTGGTCCAAGCAGCATAGACTGTTATTGGCGAACGTAGACATAGAAAAGTGTGTGAATGTGAAGAGTAGTGTAATGGTCAGTAGTTAGGACTTAGACCGGGCGTAAGCAAGCGAAGTGCTAAGTAAATGACTGGCGCAGAAATTCTGAAAGTACAACCATAACGTTCCAAATAAGTGATATAGCAAAACTTGCCTGCTTTTTGAGTAGAAATTGAGCTGAATCATTTAGATTCAGATTAATCTGACAGGTTCAGTTGAATGTTTGAAACCATGGTTGTGTTGAATTTACAGATTATTCTCTTGCTACGTTGTTTACGCCCGGCCAGTCAGTCAGATCAGTCTTATTATATTACTCTTTGCGCCCGGCCTAGGACATAATATCTTCAGATAGGGCTACAGCTATAGTCCATAGAATTTAAAATCTCTATGGTATATTCTGACGTGCTTGAATTTGACAGTCAGTCAGTGTTTGACATTGAAATTTTGACATCCAATAGGAATCCAAATAGAGTTTTGCTGTCATGCGTCGTCATAGAAACGATTTATTTTAGAAACTTTTCATTTTTTTTGGTCGGTATCGACATGGAGATTTACGAAGGTGAGTTTTTTAGAATATTATTTTATATAAACTCGATTTTATCAAGAAATCTGTGAGGATAACAATAGCGCCATAATTTAAAATAATGTAAAAACAAAAACAGGTTCTTGGCAAAGGACCTTTTTGTGAAGCCTATCACTTGAGGCTGCTTACCATCGATTTACACCTCTGGTGCCTACATTCCAAAACGAAGTCCTTTTCTATGTTAATTTATAAAAGGACCAATTCCCCTTACAAATTATGGTTTTATAATAGAAAGACACCAAAGATTCAAATCGGCACCTTAAAGTTTTACACTCCACCCATCGTTTTTGCGGAATAAAAAGTTACTCATTAATGTTTGGCCTTAATAGGTACAGACCCTTTGCTCCCGGTTAAATTAGATGCGGTTAGTTAAGATTCATTTCTGAATAAATTAGGGACTACTAATATTGACGTTAGTTGTAAAACTAGTGGTAACAGTGCTTCGTGTTTTCATGCTTTATCCAGTCCTTGATTCTGAACTTTAAATATCTTTCATAATTTTCATCGTTTCCGATGTTAAGCTAACAATTCAACGGAGAAACTAATTGATAATTGAATCATGGAAAATCATTCTGAATAAATAAACCCAAGTCAAGAGCGTAAACTTCGGGCGGCATGTTTTCGCAGTACTCAGTCAGCAAATCCAGTTAACCTTGCAATTACAAGAAGTTCACAGTGTAATGACGATTTGCGGCATTCGCGTATTTCGAATTTCCACTTAATAAGGCAATTAAACGAGATAACAATCACAATCAGGAAGAAAAGGCGCAATATGCTGAACACATCCTGAAGAAGAGTTCTTCATGCTGGTGTTAACTTTAAAAGAATTTTAAAACTAGCTTTTTGTGCTACCTATTTAACTTTCGTTTCAAAATAGGTATGTAGATAGGTAGTCAGAAAACATAGACTCGCGGAATGTGGCGAAAGTGTAGAGAATCAGTTCAGTTCAATGTTCAAGCGGCAATATGCACATGCACTCACTATTCACAAAGCACAGAGTATCTGGCGACAAAGAAAACTCCTTAAGCTCTGCTTCGACTTCTTTGTCAAAGCTTCCACATTCGTGATTCACCATATTTGTTTACATCACCCTATCCGAGTTCTACCGACATCTCTTCAATTAACGCAATAGTAATTCGTTCAGCAATAACCAAGATTTCCTCTTTGCAATTGGATTCAATTACGTAAACTTTTAGCATAGGTAACAACAAATAACACCTAACATGATGCCAAATCGTGTAGATATAACACCTGTTCTAAACGCCGTGGAATAAAACTACATTGTTCTCTTTCAGTTTAAGGTGAACAACACAAATATGGCTAGTCAGTGTTTTATCGCTATTTGTTTCTATGGACAGTAATATGCAATGGTGCGCAATAGGCCACATTACGTCATGTGTATAATACCGATCGAGCTTAGGCATCTCTAATTAAAACTTCACAACCACTTGTTTAGCCGTTTGTCTGCGAGGTTTTTAACGTCTCTTAATTAATTTATTGGCAAGATAATATGAACCTGTTAAAATCGAAGGCTCTAGTTTCCGATTGCCATTACGAACAGCCTTGCATATGTTTGTCTTGCGGTCAGGCATTGGTTTACAAAAAGTGTACGATTTCAGTCTAACGTTAATTTTACCTACGACTTCGGAGAGAGACATAATCATTAATATTTGTTGCATCTCAAATGTCAAACGGAATAGGTTCCAATTTCCGATATATTAAATTACATGACCGTGAAACTAATGTTACGAGCCTGTTGTTGTAATGGCTGCCTAACCTTTTTTTTTTAAAAATACCCAATCATGAAAAGCACATGATGCCCAGCTGGACATAGGCTTCTCCCAAATTAAGTTAGCTTGTATCTGTCGGTCTTCGCTCTCCACCTCAAATGCCCGTCCAATTTGGTACCTATTCTCTCGTCTGCGAAGCGCTACCATTTCGGCCTTCGTATAACTAGTATCACAACAAATTAATAATTCCTCTTAGAACGTTATTTATTATACAACAAAGGACTTAGTAGGTTACATAGCAAAGTAATATGATGTATGGTTCTTAATGGTGGTCGGTCGTACCTACGTACTCGTAATTGCAAACCACGGCTGTTGATCGCGTGTGCCACTTGTATAAGAATAATGTTTTACTATAGAACATGGTAACGTTTTTTTTACATAAATAAGCAACGAATATTGAAAGTCTTCGATTCCACCAAAAATTAAATATGGAATAGTTTTGGGGAAGTACTAAACCCCTGTTAACCAGAACACTTAAATATGGTAGTTTGGTAGACAATAGTTAGAAATTAGATAATCATAGTGAATCATCGCGTATTTATTGCTAGAAAATTCCACTAGGAAATAAGCCAAGTATTTACCTACACCACTGCGAGGATCGTCCAGAGGACACGGTAGAGCACACGGTGCAAACCTGCCCCGCTTGGGCGGAGCACCGCCGTGTCCTCGTAGAGACGATCGGCAGCGGCGACCTCTCGCGCCCGGCCGGGGTGCAAGCCATGGTCCGGGGCGAGAGGGAGTGGGAGGCAGTCACCTCCTTCTGCGAAAAAGTCATGCTCGCGAAGGAGGTGGCGGGATGGGAGAGAGAAAGGTCCTCCCGTCTCAGCCGCCACGGGAGACGCCCCGGGCGTCGGGAGCCACGTGACGACTCCCGGCCACTGTAGGCGCGGGCCTGCGGACGGTGAGTAATGGGTGACTCACCGTCCGATCAGCACCAGGCCCGTGCCGGACAGCGCGTATATGTTCCACGCGCGCCTCAAAGAGATGTCAGCATATGAAGGGGGTCAGGGCCAAGCCTGCCGGGTAAGCGGGATTGTCCGAAAGGGCTACCGCTACCCCGGAACACAAAGGGCTAAGGAAGGAACATGGATGGGTTTTAGTCAGTAAGAGTCTGACACTCCCTTCCGCTCCACCCAGAGCGGGAGAAGTCATTGGATGATTTCCCAGCCTGAAAAAAAAAGAAAAAACGTAGGTACCTACAATTTGAGGATATCCAAAGCAGATATCCCGTCCTCCTCATATCGTAAAAATATTTGATTAATAACTCATTTGCTGTTTGTGAATACCATCAGTTATTAAAACTCTCCAAAAGTTGTATTTCGAATCAAATTCATTCGCGTCTGAATATTAAATAACATCTCCATAGGCACTATCATTATCATTGGAATTCCTATATTATTATTGATAGAACTTTGCACCTTTCAGAGGCATCGTCCTTTTGCAAAACCAGTCTCGTAATAGGTACCTATTCTATAACATTCCATAAAGCATGAAAGTCTCACGAGAATTAAACTCTGTTTTATAATAGTTTGACACCATTTTAATACTAATAATTTCGCGGATTATCTAACTTACCTACTGATTGAAACTTATTATTTCTATTAATTTTACTATTTTGAATGAAAGTTCTTTAATTTCAAGATCGTCGTGCAAAATTGTCAAAAGTGGCCTAAATAATAACTCTTATCATACATTTGAGGTACTGGCGGCGATCATAATGGGCATAATTTGTATTAAATGGAGCATCAACCTAGTTTGACTGCCATTTATCACAATTAACGAGGTTGGTCTTCTCTCGTTTTCTTTTTTAAACAATTAGTGTGAACAGGCAAAAGTTTTTTGGCTAGGTGTATTGCACTTTTACACAATACCAAACGTTACCAAAAGTTTGTTAACTAACCATATCCGCTCCGATGTGCAATTTCAAAGGGTTATGAAAATATTGATTATTATTTCAATTTATTATATCTTGTATCTAGTTTCGTAAACCGTGAAAATTAATAAATCTTTTTTCGAGAACTTTAAGAAATTTTACTGTAACCGCAATTCGGTTACAGTAAAATTTCTTAAAGTTCAAATTATATCATAGTCTATTGAATCTTTATCATGCTGGCAAACGGTGCTACAAATAACATTAAATTTTTCGATCAATACATTTTTATCGTCGATCAATAAAACATTTGCCGCATTTATTTTTCATAATCTCACAAGTAATCTAGTTTCGTATTTGTTACAGTTGAAGCAGCTTTCAATTTACTTTCTTATTTGAAGCTTTACATTGATACATCTAGCAACGATTTCCTACTTCTGTCAAATTAAAGACTATGTAGATCTCTATCAAAGCGTTTAGTTAACTGGCCGCATGGTTGTAAGGTTGCGTAAATATTAAATGCGTATTGAGGGAAGATTTAAGCAAGTCATGTTTTGGTTCAAATATATCAACAAAGGAAAGAATTTCATTAATCATAAGGTGAAAGTGTTACAATCAGGCTAATCTCTGAATGCCCACTGTCTGGTTCTTTGTATGAGATCATATTGTCACTAAAAGCCTAATCGGATGTTAAGCCAAAGTTGCAAGAGACGCGCGCCCAACAAATATTTTCGTACGTAGGCTCCATGGCGCTCGCCCACTCAAAGGCGGAGTCGATCCGGCTTTTTGTATTGTGGTCATCGTTCTTTAATATATCGAAGCCATCGAAGGTCGTGAGACTCGTTTTTAGTGGCCATAAAAATACTGCATTATTTAATAACAAAAGAAAAGGTGTTTAGAAAAACGATTCATTTATGATGTTTGTTGACATCAAACACGTGTGTTTCACTTCACATGTATGTTTGCTGAAGATTAACTCTCCGCTATTGATATTTATTGTTATGATTCGTGAGCTAATTTCGCCATCTGTGTGCAGATGAGAATCAATCATTTGCATTTAAACTACCGCTATTGAGTCCATACTCCGATGCGAGTGCTGGTAATTGAAAAAGTCTCGCATCATTCCGCTAATAAACAGTACAATGACATCGCAATTGCTCTTATCAAGTATTGTTTAATTATAGTGTTTCCTTTCTAAGTGTTAGGTGAATAAATAAAACGTTGTATTGCTAGTGTAGTTGTCTCCCTCATAAAATCGCTTCGTTTGTTTTAGCCCTGTAGAATTCAAAAGCGAAAAGCTTCAAACGATTTGAAAGTGGTCTAATAGAATAGTCTAGCTTAGTCCCTATTTCTAGGTATATTTCGTCATGTTTTGCACTGCTCTACCTTCTATTTGAATAGGCAGGTATGTGTACCGTCTTATGTAATTTTGCTAAAATAAGATTGAGTTAAGTGCTTGCGGATAAAAGCATGCCGACGCCGATCAATAGGAAATTAGCATCATCAATCATGCATTCCCTTCTTTTGACCGATATGCCCTTCCGTGAGCCGTCCCTATTCTCATTCTTCATTATAAGTTATTTTTATAAGTACCTTCTTCATGGAATCAAGGTTGCACATTTTCCTAGTGTGTAAAACTTGACTGCAGGTAGTCTTCATATTCTACATAATGGAAACGAAAAATTTAATAGCGAAAGTTTATTTTGTGCAATCCAAGCAGGCAGAGACAATTAATGAACTCGTTCGATAATCATATCAGATATATTAATTAGATAATAAATATTGGCCTCAATATGAAAGAGTTATTGGCATGCACAATGATGAAAAAGATTTTGGTAACGTATACGAAGCCCTGGGAATTAATGTTGAGAGACCCGGTTTGGCTCTGTCTAACACAGGCTGGCGTTACTTTGGAGTAGGGTTTTGTGTTTCGTCACCATCATTCGGCTGAAGATCTCTGTTATGCCTCTCCCAAGCATCGCCACATCCAACTGGTCAAAGGCTTTTTTATTTCCCCTTTCTTGGTGGAGCGGAAGGGAGTATCGGACTTTTACTGACTAAAACCCATCCATGTTCCTTCCTTAGCCCTTTGTGTTCCGGGGTAGCGTAACCCGGGTAACCCTTACGGATAATCCCGCTTTAACTGGTCATAGGCTGGTCCTAGTCTATAATATTTTTATAGTCCGTCGATGTAAAAAATATGCTATTATCTCTGAAAATTGGTTTAGTTTTCCCATACTGATTATAGCACGTATTCATACACATATTTTATATTATTGCCTGAAGAAACACATTAATGACTCCAAATTCCATAATTACTGTTTCGAATTAAGATTTCAGACATCTGAGTCAACACTTCGTATGCATTTGCTAACATTATCCGTAGACTGGCAGTCTACCGACAGTTGATATCTTCATTCATGTAACATTTCGAAGTTAAATGCACTCGTCGCTTACTCACTGCCATGTTTCGATCTCTAATCGAATATTTATTGCAATGGACACAATGCAGCTTGTCACTTCGCAAATAGAAGTCACGTCTAAGCCATTATCGGCATGGTTGCGAGTCATCTGTACTCGAAAGCATGATAAACTTAACTGTTTCTAAGTATTTGTCTTTGTCAGTCAATTTGTCAATTTGAGAACATTTTGTTGTTTCTATAAGTTTTCACTTTAAAGCGTTATCTAACAGTACCTTCATTGACGATATTTACGAAATAAGTATTGCTTGTCATACTTAAAAACAGCAGTCTCGCCCACACGCGTTCCAAATGATTTTGGACACCTGTTGCAGTGACTATATCTGAGTAGGTAAATTAATTCTGTTACCACATCATTCATGGTAACTTTGTCATGCCCTTCAACATACATTATGTTCCAAGTGCTCCAACTTATGTCGTTTTATTGGCTTATTCAGTTAATTAATTTATTCAATTCAATTTATATCTAAACCTATCCTTCATCGATGGCAAGTCGTGTCCAGATTGTCCTATAAAGTATTAACATATTCCATGCAGACATCAACCTTGGGATATATAAATAGTTGTGAGACCTTAGCTTATGTTAGGTGTATATTATTATCCCACAAATCCTATACATTGTGTAAACTGGCCTCTCATTCTTAAACACTGCATATCAATAGAGACATTTTATGCGCATGACAAGTTATACAATCACTTAACATCTACCTACTTGTAGTTGTAACAAGATGTAAAGATAAAACGTGTCGCCTATTTTCCTTGTCACATGCAGAGCTACAGCATTACTAGCGTAAATAAACTTAGGGATTTCTAAGAATGGAGTCATCTAAAATAAGGTTGCTATAATTAATCCCGTTGCTACTTTCGCAGTGATCCTTGTCAATCGGGCCGTCGTATTTTTAACATCTCTTATACAACCAGTCGATACGAACGACGAATCGACTTCGGGTTCGTTATGAAACCAGTCTATTGTTTTATACTGGACTTTAAAAGCTGGTAAGTGTGTGAGTCAGTTACGTCAGTCCCTTGTTTTGAGTGTCAAATGACAATAATGGGTCATAAACAGGTTTAGTGCGGCCTGCTCATATAACGCCGAGTTCTCGTTTCGGGCATGTGAATCAACTGAATGGACCGTTCAGGCACATGTTCCTCCTAGCCTTTGTTAACACAACTAAAAGGAACATGTGCCTAAACGAGATGATGTCATAATCTCAATCAGAGCCAGGACTAGGACTTTTAGGCCGGATCTTTCTAATTCACCTAATTGTTAAGCTCGTCATGAATGATTTAATTATTTGTTCTTAATTTTCTTCGAGTTCCTGTGAAGTCGAATAGGGAGCCACTTTATTTTATTACAGATATTTTGCAAATGCTCAAGTTTAAAAATTTCAGGCATCATAGTCTATGATTGGTAGAATGAGGGTTTGTGTCAACTGGCAAGGGAGAGTTTGGTGTTCAAGGGCAAGAAGCTCTGGAGACGTTTCAACGAATTGAGCGTGTACACTTTGCGACTGACTTTAGCAAACCATTATTCCATTATTACTTTCGTAAAATTTTATTGATTCTTCCGTTATAATATTATGTTTTGAAGCGTCACATTTTGTGTTGGATAAATGATACTTCCTACATTTGCTATTTAAATTCAATGTGGCATGTTACAGTTATGTCCTCAAACTTGATCTGATTTCGGCTCATGTTACCTACATATCAAATTTGTTGGTTTCACTTGGTTGCAGACTGCGGTCTCATGTCTATAATCAAATCTGGAAGTGAACTTTTCAATATGGTTGATTTATACGGGGAAAGGACGGCAATTTAAACCCGTAAATCACGCAAACATTTGATGCGCGTTTAGGAGTTACGAGATAACGAGACTATTAATTGTTGTCTTATGTTAGGAACATGTATTTTTGTTTCTTGCTTTCTAATCTTAAATTTTTTGCATGTTTATGAATTTACCTTTTACTTTTGTCTGATTTATATGGCTGTCCCATCAGAGGCTTCCAAAAATGTGATGATGTGTCAGGATGCGCATCCAAGTGTGAGAAAGCGGTTGGACGCGCGCCATTGCGTGCGATTGTTCGAGCATCATGCTCACAGAAGTCGGCAATGAATTTATTATACTCTCTCCCTCCTTTTCTCTCGTCAAGCCTAGCGTAGTTGACCTATTCCGTGGTCCACCAAGCATGATAGAATAATAACCTATTATCATTCCTGTTGCTTGGCTACGTTCATATAGAACAAGTATATATACTTTAATATGATTATTTAGTATAGTAAAAGCAGTTTTAAAATTACCTAACTTATTTTGTCTTGCTTCTGCCGTGAGTTTCATTAAGTCAGATAGCAATTTAGTCCATGGTTACCTTTTATTTTACTTGGAACTTACAATCTTCGTACCGTATTTAGAGCTATTACCACATCAAAAGGGAATTCATAAAAATGTTCTTAACCACGTAAAAAATACTATATTGCTCTTATGTAAAGAACATATAAACAGATTCTTCGCGATCCCTATGCAGTAATACAATTTCGTTGATATCCACTTGAGTAGCATGTCGAATGTGGTTTGCTAATTGTTTTAAAGTGTGAACATCATTCCGTAAGTGGCACTCCACGCCTTCGGTCGGATGAAGTAAACTTAACAAACTCTGAAATGCTAACTGTGTCTCAACTTATGTTCGTTTACGACTTGGCATATTTCACGGCTTAAACAACCATGTTTGTTTTGCGAAATGGGAGTCTGGACCAACAAGGCGTGTTTAGAGAATGGTCTGCGCCAATGTCGCTAATTGTAAAAGCTTCGACATGTGTTCACGATGTTGTGTTCTGTGTGTTAGGGTCAATATCCTTCGTAGCAGTTACAAAGGGGGATATACATAACAAGTTAAACACTCGGCTTAGTTGTCTACTGAAATCTCAAGTTCGTTATAACTGTACTAGTTCCAGGCCGAAAGCAAGGAAGCAATTTTCAACAGGACTAATTTAGTTGGCGGTTCAAAGAGGATGCATTATGTTTCCGTTAAAGACGCCGTATCTAAAGTGGTAGTAATTATGGACCGGACTATTTAGACGAAACGTATTCTTATCCTTCCTTAAATCTGTCATTAATACTGAATGTTTAAAATAGAAGTTTTATTTGTATCTTTAGTTAAATTGATTGCCATCATATCAAATTTTCATCATAATCATCATCTGCCTTGCTTTTTTCCCAACTATGTTGGGGTCGGCTTTCAGTCTGAACCGAGTGAAAAAATCAATATCCGTACATATTTTATTCATAATAAAAAATCTTAACAGTATCTGCAAAGATCCCACAAATCACACAATGATATTCTTTCCATGTGAGCTTTAAATTCCTTAATTTTTTGTTTCTTTTATCCCGCTTCCCCTGCTCGATTCTTTCATATGTTTATTCCCTTCGCACCCCTTGGTGATTTACGTAGTCCGAGCCCATTATCCAGATTTGAATCGTCGCTCTTCCCGAAAGTGCCATTCGTTAAGTTCCATTTTAAAAAAGTAGTCGACGGATACGTTGCCTCCGGTGTTGTCACCACTGCGTCGCCGGTATATCCAAAATATTGCTAACGAGTTCCATACAGTTCTCCGGTCGATTGAATTCCGACGGAAATGGGATTCTGTAAGCGGAAGGGGACTCAAAGTTTGTCAATTTTTGTGTCAGTGTAGCGTATACCGGTCAAGCTCTCTATTATTCTCGTGTGTTGCGCGTGCGCCGCTGCGTGTTTAGTTGCGTTCGTAGCACGACCAAGAATAGGCGTCACCGTGATGGTTCCTGCCTGAAAGGTTTATCTAGTTTGGTGTCGGGATAGTTACTACTCGTGAGCGGTCAGCGAGTTGTGAAACACTCATTGTGTTTTTCTTTGAATTCGATACGCCCATCGCTACATAATTATTATCTTGTTCGAGAGGAATCACAATAAAATTCAGTAATTCACTAGAGCCTCAGCAGTAAACTCGTGCGCGTCATTTATATTTAACTCTTATTTCACTCGTTATCACCTGATGTGGGCCTGTATATTGATAGTAAGTGATAAGCATAGTAACGAGATAACAAAAAACGAGTAATGGATGTGTTTGTTTTGGCCAAAATTTGCCGTCCCACATGAGCTTGTGCTAAATAGTGTAATTTTCGCTGCTGTTAGCTTTTATGCTTGACTGAAAAGAAGAGTTTCGTGTTAAAACGTAATATAGGTACGTATGAGTGATGCGCCTGCGCGGCGGTGCAAGTGTTGCGTTAGGACTATTTTCGTAGCACGGAAATAAGAGCGGCAAAAGGAGCAAAAAGTCGAGATCGTCTGAAAAACTTTAGGACGTAGTGTCGAATGTATTTCTGTCTGTTGTAAATCGATGTCTACAACACTTGTGGTTAAAATTGGTGTAATACTGTAGGAAGTATTCACCCAAAATGAAGAAGAGGACCATATCGAAACTCAAGTCGATTTTCGGCTCAAAGAAAGGTAAATATAGATATTTATATTACAAAACAAACCCTTTGTTTAATTGACATAAAAAAACGATATGATTACCTGTTTTTTTTTTGTAACAGTAAATGGTTTTCCCGGGTTTTCAAGTTCTGTCTCGGATAAATATCATTTGTGCACTCAATACTAATAATACGAGAAACATGCAACAACCGTAATTATATCATACATCAATATTCATTCAATTGTACCGATTGTTTTTTCTAATTCTGCTTTAAATTTATAATTACGTTCTCTCTAAGTCCATAGTGATCATTTCGATTCAACTGTATTTTAATTTTTAATTATATTAATGAAAGCTGTGTTTTACCATTTATCAGTGATCATTTTAACACTTGGCACTAAGAGTAGCTCGGAATAGTGTCAGCCGACATTTCTTAACGCAAGTACGCAGCTGGAGCAACTGTCACATTTTTTTATTGCATTCGGTGTGACCCTGTTTGCGATGTACAGCTGCTGCTCTTTGATTTTTAACAACAAACGAGCCGGCTTTATTATGAAAAGTCTCGTTATATCATGGAGCGGGGTAGGGTGAGAGATGGGCGGTGCATTTAATAATTTTGTAACGGTCGCCGTCTGCTTCAACCTCAACTTTGCCCTTTAAAGATGGTTCACTTGGGAAGCTTAAAAGCTTTTATTAGATGGCATACTTGCTCAAATAGTGTAAAGTAGGAGAAATTCAGTATATTTACGTAACTACCCACAGTGGATTCTTCATTTACGTCAGTTTGATCTTTGATCATTAACAAAAACAAGCGTCAAATTAATGTTGCTCAATCAAGTTCTTAAAACATTTTCCTTTGACCACAATATTATACGAAGATGATAAAAACAAGTTAAATGTACTCATCCGTTCAAAATAACATAAAAACCTTGAACACAACCAGTGAGTTAACACTTGTAGGTATTATTGGTCTAGGCACAAAACAATACTGATAAGCACATGGTGCCACCCGGACGGTGAAACCTACCTACTGCTTACTGTGTGTCTTAAGTTCAGTGTTTAAGATAATGTTCTCAGTGTAACTTGTTATTTGTGTGAATATTATCGCGGTTTAAATTGTATTCATCATGCTTTGCGGTTTTCGGATTCGCCGCAAAAAAAGTAAGTCTTCCTAAACAATTTGTTACCAATTGGTGTATTTACTTTGTGATTCAACGGCAGGTTACAACACAATATTACTTTTTAATGCTTGTTCTACGTAATCATAGTAATCAAAGACCAATTTCGTGCCCTGCCTTTTGTTATATTGATGAATTAATTTTCGTCGCCACTTCATTAATCACTTCTGTCTTTCTGACATCCGCCGTGTTTATAGTAGGAAGACTTATTTAGTTACAATTACTGTCCTACCTATACATTGTTGTAGCTTGGACTACGTTAGCTTCCGTGGGACTTTCAGTAAGAGCGTTTTCCTCGACAAATTGTTTGATATGATCTAGCTCCCATATCTTTAGGATTGTCTCCAAGCATGTTTCACACATGTGAGTGTTCGCAAACGAGATCACTTTCTTGTTTATTTTGATAAGTTTTCAATGAAGCTATTAAGATGAAATCCGTTGATTGTCTTTTAATTTATTATAAAAACTACTACCCAACCCAACCCTGACATTGCGGTGACTTTGTCTTGGTAATAATATAACTTGTCTCTGTCATATTGATCATTGTTTTTAACATCCACTCGGGTCAAATGTCAGTTGTCGCTACGTCATCCTATTATTATTAAACTCTTGAAATGTTTATTTTTCTACTCCTTGAGAAGGAAGAAGACTTATTAAAAAAGGTTTCTTTAATTTAATGTGTGCTTACCAGTGCCCACGCTTAAAACAGACCTATCTTACGAATTTACAATCAATAAAATTCAATTGCTTCAAGTATTATGTCTTCATTAGACCACACGGTACGATGATCAAATGAGTCGACTCTGAGTATTCATGCACATAGTTCAATAAAACGCGATTGTGAAATCACAATTCGGAATAAAATATTTGCGCTGAGACGCGACGATAACACCGGCCACCGCATTGGAACAATTCCGACAAGATATTTGAGATCACGATATTCACGATATTAGTTTTCATCAGCGTCTATGATACGGAATCGGAGCAACGCAACGGCGCCACTCAGCGTGAAGATAGAACAGATTTCTATTTGTTTATTGATGCAATGACTTTAGAAATATCATTCATTATAATTATACTTTCACTGATTGCTCTTAATTTGTAACCGTTCTTCTTGCCAAACGGTCAAATAGGCATTTTTATTTAATTTAGTGGTGATGCTTCTTACCCTGATTTGTACTGATATCGTGTTAATATTAACGCTGCCGTCGTGTTTATTCCATTTTGTGAATTTGACCACCACTTTTAACATCAGTAAAAACTTTAAAAAATTAAGATAACTTCAGAAACTAATGGTCTACTTTAGGAGATCGCCTTCAAAACGTCATGTGCCGAACTAGCTTGACCTTTATTTACGTAAGAGGCGTGAACAAACCGAGTAAACTCACACACGTTATCTCGCACAGCAGTGCGATTCTGTTACCATCTCACCGTGAAAACTTACGTGAAGTGAGCGTGGAGTGGGCTGTCAGTGTCATCCCACTTGATTTTAGGGATGTACCACTTACAATCAAAATCGAGATTTTAATGATATTTTTATGCTAATTTTAATAAGTAATTATTTTATTTTATTTCAAAGCTAGCTAGTACCTACTTTGGTACTTACTTACTTACAACATAATTAGTAATAAACTCAATTTCGTTTTTATTTCTTTTTTTCCTAGACTAGCCTTTGTATTTTAACTAAAGGCGCGAGCGGGTCACGCATGTTCGCCAGCATATCAAGTTACCCCAATCTGTCAATTTTCAAAGTGCACACTTCGCGCAAGCACGTTTTTCGGTTGACTAAACGTCTAGTCGTAGATATTTATTCGAGTTTACAGACAATAATTTGATTTTAAACCTTAAAACTTGTACAGTAAGGTTCAGAATCGATTGAGAGATTGGTCTGAATCCCGCGCGGCGTTCACTTCACCGCGCTGCCTGCAGGGAATTTTGGCAGAATCCCGTGCTCGTGAAGTGGTCACTTCACGCAAGCACGTTATGCGTTGTCATAGTTACTAATATGAATACCTATATCGTTGACGGGTGTACATCCGGTTGACAGGGTGTAAGTTACAAAACGGTGATTCTTTACAAATTGCTGCAATGTTCTAGCAATGTGAGGAATGTGTGTAAAACTTAAAGCAATGTGCTTTTAGATGTTTTTATGACTAAATCCAAACGTTTTTGTACAGTCAAATTTCTCCAAATGATTTTAAACCTTAAAAATTTTACCGGTAAGGCTCTAAATCGATTGAGAAAATTTGTCTCCTTGCAGTCATTAATATGATGTGACTGCAACTACAATTTACCAATAATTCGTCACGTGCGCATACCTACGTGGACACACCAAGAACATTGCGAAAATACAATACCAACGTCCAATAAGTACAAAATATATTTTATTGTTCCAACTACCTATTCGTTCTTCGGCTTTGGCTCATCGCCGCCCGCCTTTTGAAAGTGCGTGGAGCGATCACTTCGCGGAAACATCATTATTAAGATGCGGTACTTTGTGTATTTATTATATAACATTAGGTATAAATATGTGCGGCTTTTTGGGACATACCTTTAGTTACCTACCTATAAAGGCGATTTTAACACACTGCACACCGCGCGCCGACGGGTAACGCGGGGCAGCGCCCATATCGTTTGCTATGGCCGCCTCGCGCTACGAGACAGAGCGCGGTGCAGTGCGATATTCGCTTTACCTACTTCAGTAAACATTGCCAATAAGATGATGATAATACCTAATATTCATCATCATCAACATACCTACTGCCAAACTCGACCTAGCTCACGGCATCTCATTATCTCTATGTAGGTAACTCTCGGTCTCCGCGACGCGACTTACAGCGCAAGCGTACCTACTGAGAACTCGACTGTTAGGAGGTTGCCATGGCAATCACGCCACGGTGTTTGTTAGGGTCGTTGCCATGCCAATCACGGGAATACCGTGATTGGCATGCCAACGGCTCAAACAAACACCGTTGGCGTGATTTGTAGGCGCTGTCAGTCACGTGCTACTTTCTGTCAAGTGGGCCATGTCTATTCGTTCCTAAAAAGCCCGTCACAGACGTAGCTATAATATAGATTAATATGAATCATAGCAAGGCATATTACGACATATTTTCCATATAGATTTTCGAGTGACCGCACACGCAGCTATAATATATAATTCTATGACATCACAAAAATATCTCAATGTTAATCGAAAAAATTGTGTCAAAAAGTAATACAGTCTATAATATAGGTTGCTGTAGTCGAATTTAAGTTGTGAGTGTCGTATGTGTCTTATTATACTCTCCTGTCGCAGGTCTGCTGGTAGGAAATGATGTGTAATGATGATGTAAGTAGTTCCTTTGCGTTCTTCATCAATATGTATTTTACTTTATTATGTAGTCAGTGTGTAAGAATAGATAGATAAATAAATAAATAAAATTTATTCATTAGTATCACAATCAAAACAATTTGCTAATACATTTCTTCTACTGAGTCTGCTGCCTCCCAGGGTTCAGCTTCGCACTGCTGAGAACGAAGGGGCATCAGGTGTGTGTGCGCTGCACAGCGATCAACTGGAAAAATTGGTATGCATGTATTAATCATTTATTTATTACATTTTCAACTTGCAATTATTCACATAATATAAAAGTGACAGACTTTAGTGCCCAAATGGTTGGCAGAATTGCCGCATTGTATCGTGGTGCTGTAAAAATAGGCCAGCCTTGTGGCCACTTAAAGAGTCGACCAACTGTTTGGTGATGATTGTCTCAAAAAACCAAGGGGCATTAGGACCCCACAGCCCTAGTGTTCAATTTCAAGGCATTATGGTAATTCTGTCAGGCCTCTTCCTATTGCTGCGTGCCAAGCCGTTGAGCTCTAAAACAGCTGTCACCCCTGCGGTGACAAGAGCGCTACAAATGACGTCTTTAATGGCGGCGTGCCGTGCTATCCGGCCTGGGCTCTTACTGCAAGGTAGGCCCCTATGGAGTCCCTCGCCCACCATACTGGCGCCAATGTGTAGTCCCGTGATAAAAATAAATGATTATACCATGGTATGGTACCTGAAGCTGCTAATACCACTGTGGCTGGGACCTGGGATTTATTGGCCAATCTGCATCCGGGCAAGCATAGCACTTCAGGTCCAATCAGGTGCAGGCTAAAATCTTCCCTGTCAACTTTTCAGTGCTGTGGACAGAAGACAGAAACATTAAGCTAAATAATATTTGATTTATTTTTATATTACTCATTTTATTAAATTAAATCAGAACTATCGCTGTTCAGTTGCGGAATTCACTCCCGCCTGACGACATTAGAGACTGCCAAACAGTTGCAATTTATGTATTATGTTTTTTCTTTTTAAGCTTACAGACATCGTCTACATCTCCTTTATCGAGTTTCCTATTGTAGTTGTGCTGGAACAGATTTCTTTAGAAACAAGCATCACCTATAAAATTATGTATTTTCTGTTCCTTTCTTCTTGTCTGTTTTTATGTGTGTACATAAATGGTTAAACAAAATAAATGATTAAATTTTAACATTATCTAATACACACATCATCAAATTAATTTTTAAATACTGACAACATTATCATTTCTATTTCAAGTGAGCAGAGAAAATGTCTATTTTTGTTCTCCTACATAAATCACACAAATATTTACTTACAAGAATGAGATGTATAAGTTGAGTTTAGCTGCAACCTGACTTTTCTTTTCATAAAACTAGAGCACAATTTTCTAATATGACAGACACTTCTATTGAGGTATCTGAAAACAAAAATAAGTTAAATCAACAAAAGTTCAGGTAATCCCAATAATCAGCGGGTAATACCATTCTCCTGCCCTTATCCGAATTTATTTGGGGTCGGCGCAACATGTCTTCTTCTTCCATACTTCTCTATTAGTCGTCATCTCGATAGTCACTCCCTTTCTAGCCATATCATCTTTCACACAATCCATCCATCGTTTCTTTGGCCTCCCTCTACTTGTATAGCCATCCACATTCATACTCACAACTCTCCGGACAACATTTTCCTCATTCCTCCGCATAACATGCCCATACCATGACAACCGATTTCCACACAACTTTTCGGTCACCGGTGTCACTTTCAGACTTCCTCTTATATACTCATTACGTATTCTATCCATTCGCGTAACACCACACATCCCACATAACATTCTCATCTCAGCTGCATGCAATTGTCTTTCATGAATATTTATAGCTTTTTAAGTAGTTCATTAAATTATCAGTCTTACAAGACAGAAAACATAAAAAAAATGATAATAATGTTTCATAAATTTTTTGAAAACAATCATTTGTACTTACAAATAATTAATAATACACATGATGTAAAATAGGTACTGGTATCCAGCAGCATCCGGTTAGACTGAAAGCCCAGTAAGCCCACCCCAACAAACAGTTGGAAAAAGGCTTGGCAGATTGATTGAATTCTGATACACATCTGAAAAAACAAATGTTGTTTATCATATTTAAAGGGTGATATACGAGAGGTGATCAATAATGTTTGACATTCATTTTAAATGTTGCAGACAGCCTATTTAGGTTAATCAATAACATTAATAAAACGAGGTGGGTAACCCATACCCATTGAGCAATAAATTGAGGGCTGACACTGGGCAGTGTCCAAAGTATGTCTTTGTGACGGCAGGTAGTTGAATTTCAATCACACAACTCGAAGCATTTGTTTCAATTAAAACATTTGCAGGCACTTTACATTATTATCGTTTACCTACCTCTTTTACCAGGCGGTCGTTTAGTTTGAGTTTATAGTGAAGCTAGCCGCCCCATCACAAGACGAAGCAAGTCTTAATATGGAGAAGAAACTTTATGGACAGTCTTTTAAATCGAAATTTATGTTACAGAGGTTAACTTGTTTGATAATTACTTCTTCTTCTTCTTCTTTTTCTTTTAGCACAACTTCCATTAATTACATCACACGCCATCTTTTCTTCAAAGTGATCAATCCTCAAAGTCTGAACCGGGCGGATATGCCGCGTATTCAAATACAGAATCTTATTACTTATTTAGCTAGCTCAATAAAACATACAATGCCAAAATTCTAACTGGTTAATTCTTTTATAATCATAGTTTGCCGCCATGCTTAATTATTAAACATGGCGGCAAACTGCAAAGTGCAAAATAAGTCTGAAAAGTTGAATCGAAAACTTACGCGAAAACCGCCAATATTCTAAGTTGTCTATGTTTTTTCCAACCACAGTACGCGTTTGAAATAACGATTATTTGAGATAATCGACTAAAATTACTTTTACACGAAAAAGGCTAATTTTTCAATTGTTTATTCTGTAATTAGCTTTTAAAATATCATATTTTTAGGTTTTAACCGGGTAAAACCTAATATATAATGAATACTTGTTTCACTAAATCGTTGTAATAATTTAATATTGCCATTTATTAAAAAAAACTAAGTGCAGATTGTAATTATAATTTATATTACTAGTTATATAATAATATTTGTATTTTTATTATTTATAATTAATTTATATACATATATTTTTATATATCTAAGTACATAATATTGTGTTTTGCTTTAGATATTAATGTTGCAGAAAATAAGAAAAAAATATCAAATGTTATGCCAATTCTCACGAAAACGACCGGTACTCAAAATAATAAGAAAATTAAGCTTAGTTATTGGCATTGACAACTATCCATTGCGCTCTGTCCCACAGCTTTGTCATAATGGTGTTCGAAAGTTTTGCACTGAATAATATTTAATTGCCTCCGCTTTTCAAATTAAAAATGTCGCATAAACAAGTTATTTACGATAGCAAGAATAAAATTGCAATACTAATTCAACCAACAAATTCATAATCGAATGATGATTCAAACAAATATTTCTAAGATTGTTTTTATTCTGCATGAATAGAACGATATTTTTATTAAAAAAATAAGAAATATAATACGTATGTCAGTTTTAGTCGTGCAAATTTATCTCGAATACGATTTCGCAATATTAGTTTATTCGACCGCGTATTCTGTGGTAAGAAAAACATAGACAACCCACACTAAACTTGACATTAGAAGTTCTGTTTATTGTGATCTGGCGTCACAGAAAATGGCGCGGTGTTTAAAGGTCAATACTTCAATGTTATTATTGAATAGGAGAGCTAAATTAGTTACGAAAATAATTGACAAACTATAAAATAAGAAGAATATTTTGCACATACATTTAGTTATGAAAACTTGTTGTTTGAGTAAATTCCTTGAACAACCGGAAATGTGACCCAGTACTAATAAATATTGAGTTTAGAAAAATAATTATACTTCAATTTTAAGTTTAATTCTAAAAACGTCTTTGTTTTTTTTAATTGGCATGTTTATTTATAAAAGAATTAACCAGTTAGAATTTTGGCATTGTATGTTTTATTGAGCTAGCTAAATAAGTAATAAGATTCTGTATTTGAATACGCGGCATATCCGCCCGGTTCAGACTTTGAGGATTGATCACTTTGAAGAAAAGATGGCGTGTGATGTAATTAATGGAAGTTGTGCTAAAAGAAAAAGAAGAAGAAGAAGAAGTAATTATCAAACAAGTTAACCTCTGTAACATAAATTTCGATTTAAAAGACTGTCCATAAAGTTTCTTCTCCATATTAAGACTTGCTTCGTCTTGTGATGGGGCGGCTAGCTTCACTATAAACTCAAACTAAACGACCGCCTGGTAAAAGAGGTAGGTAAACGATAATAATGTAAAGTGCCTGCAAATGTTTTAATTGAAACAAATGCTTCGAGTTGTGTGATTGAAATTCAACTACCTGCCGTCACAAAGACATACTTTGGACACTGCCCAGTGTCAGCCCTCAATTTATTGCTCAATGGGTATGGGTTACCCACCTCGTTTTATTAATGTTATTGATTAACCTAAATAGGCTGTCTGCAACATTTAAAATGAATGTCAAACATTATTGATCACCTCTCGTATATCACCCTTTAAATATGATAAACAACATTTGTTTTTTCAGATGTGTATCAGAATTCAATCAATCTGCCAAGCCTTTTTCCAACTGTTTGTTGGGGTGGGCTTACTGGGCTTTCAGTCTAACCGGATGCTGCTGGATACCAGTACCTATTTTACATCATGTGTATTATTAATTATTTGTAAGTACAAATGATTGTTTTCAAAAAATTTATGAAACATTATTATCATTTTTTTTATGTTTTCTGTCTTGTAAGACTGATAATTTAATGAACTACTTAAAAAGCTATAAATATTCATGAAAGACAATTGCATGCAGCTGAGATGAGAATGTTATGTGGGATGTGTGGTGTTACGCGAATGGATAGAATACGTAATGAGTATATAAGAGGAAGTCTGAAAGTGACACCGGTGACCGAAAAGTTGTGTGGAAATCGGTTGTCATGGTATGGGCATGTTATGCGGAGGAATGAGGAAAATGTTGTCCGGAGAGTTGTGAGTATGAATGTGGATGGCTATACAAGTAGAGGGAGGCCAAAGAAACGATGGATGGATTGTGTGAAAGATGATATGGCTAGAAAGGGAGTGACTATCGAGATGACGACTAATAGAGAAGTATGGAAGAAGAAGACATGTTGCGCCGACCCCAAATAAATTCGGATAAGGGCAGGAGAATGGTATTACCCGCTGATTATTGGGATTACCTGAACTTTTGTTGATTTAACTTATTTTTGTTTTCAGATACCTCAATAGAAGTGTCTGTCATATTAGAAAATTGTGCTCTAGTTTTATGAAAAGAAAAGTCAGGTTGCAGCTAAACTCAACTTATACATCTCATTCTTGTAAGTAAATATTTGTGTGATTTATGTAGGAGAACAAAAATAGACATTTTCTCTGCTCACTTGAAATAGAAATGATAATGTTGTCAGTATTTAAAAATTAATTTGATGATGTGTGTATTAGATAATGTTAAAATTTAATAATTTATTTTGTTTAACCATTTATGTACACACATAAAAACAGACAAGAAGAAAGGAACAGAAAATACATAATTTTATAGGTGATGCTTGTTTCTAAAGAAATCTGTTCCAGCACAACTACAATAGGAAACTCGATAAAGGAGATGTAGACGATGTCTGTAAGCTTAAAAAGAAAAAACATAATACATAAATTGCAACTGTTTGGCAGTCTCTAATGTCGTCAGGCGGGAGTGAATTCCGCAACTGAACAGCGATAGTTCTGATTTAATTTAATAAAATGAGTAATATAAAAATAAATCAAATATTATTTAGCTTAATGTTTCTGTCTTCTGTCCACAGCACTGAAAAGTTGACAGGGAAGATTTTAGCCTGCACCTGATTGGACCTGAAGTGCTATGCTTGCCCGGATGCAGATTGGCCAATAAATCCCAGGTCCCAGCCACAGTGGTATTAGCAGCTTCAGGTACCATACCATGGTATAATCATTTATTTTTATCACGGGACTACACATTGGCGCCAGTATGGTGGGCGAGGGACTCCATAGGGGCCTACCTTGCAGTAAGAGCCCAGGCCGGATAGCACGGCACGCCGCCATTAAAGACGTCATTTGTAGCGCTCTTGTCACCGCAGGGGTGACAGCTGTTTTAGAGCTCAACGGCTTGGCACGCAGCAATAGGAAGAGGCCTGACAGAATTACCATAATGCCTTGAAATTGAACACTAGGGCTGTGGGGTCCTAATGCCCCTTGGTTTTTTGAGACAATCATCACCAAACAGTTGGTCGACTCTTTAAGTGGCCACAAGGCTGGCCTATTTTTACAGCACCACGATACAATGCGGCAATTCTGCCAACCATTTGGGCACTAAAGTCTGTCACTTTTATATTATGTGAATAATTGCAAGTTGAAAATGTAATAAATAAATGATTAATACATGCATACCAATTTTTCCAGTTGATCGCTGTGCAGCGCACACACACCTGATGCCCCTTCGTTCTCAGCAGTGCGAAGCTGAACCCTGGGAGGCAGCAGACTCAGTAGAAGAAATGTATTAGCAAATTGTTTTGATTGTGATACTAATGAATAAATTTTATTTATTTATTTATCTATCTATTCTTACACACTGACTACATAATAAAGTAAAATACATATTGATGAAGAACGCAAAGGAACTACTTACATCATCATTACACATCATTTCCTACCAGCAGACCTGCGACAGGAGAGTATAATAAGACACATACGACACTCACAACTTAAATTCGACTACAGCAACCTATATTATAGACTGTATTACTTTTTGACACAATTTTTTCGATTAACATTGAGATATTTTTGTGATGTCATAGAATTATATATTATAGCTGCGTGTGCGGTCACTCGAAAATCTATATGGAAAATATGTCGTAATATGCCTTGCTATGATTCATATTAATCTATATTATAGCTACGTCTGTGACGGGCTTTTTAGGAACGAATAGACATGGCCCACTTGACAGAAAGTAGCACGTGACTGACAGCGCCTACAAATCACGCCAACGGTGTTTGTTTGAGCCGTTGGCATGCCAATCACGGTATTCCCGTGATTGGCATGGCAACGACCCTAACAAACACCGTGGCGTGATTGCCATGGCAACCTCCTAACAGTCGAGTTCTCAGTAGGTACGCTTGCGCTGTAAGTCGCGTCGCGGAGACCGAGAGTTACCTACATAGAGATAATGAGATGCCGTGAGCTAGGTCGAGTTTGGCAGTAGGTATGTTGATGATGATGAATATTAGGTATTATCATCATCTTATTGGCAATGTTTACTGAAGTAGGTAAAGCGAATATCGCACTGCACCGCGCTCTGTCTCGTAGCGCGAGGCGGCCATAGCAAACGATATGGGCGCTGCCCCGCGTTACCCGTCGGCGCGCGGTGTGCAGTGTGTTAAAATCGCCTTTATAGGTAGGTAACTAAAGGTATGTCCCAAAAAGCCGCACATATTTATACCTAATGTTATATAATAAATACACAAAGTACCGCATCTTAATAATGATGTTTCCGCGAAGTGATCGCTCCACGCACTTTCAAAAGGCGGGCGGCGATGAGCCAAAGCCGAAGAACGAATAGGTAGTTGGAACAATAAAATATATTTTGTACTTATTGGACGTTGGTATTGTATTTTCGCAATGTTCTTGGTGTGTCCACGTAGGTATGCGCACGTGACGAATTATTGGTAAATTGTAGTTGCAGTCACATCATATTAATGACTGCAAGGAGACAAATTTTCTCAATCGATTTAGAGCCTTACCGGTAAAATTTTTAAGGTTTAAAATCATTTGGAGAAATTTGACTGTACAAAAACGTTTGGATTTAGTCATAAAAACATCTAAAAGCACATTGCTTTAAGTTTTACACACATTCCTCACATTGCTAGAACATTGCAGCAATTTGTAAAGAATCACCGTTTTGTAACTTACACCCTGTCAACCGGATGTACACCCGTCAACGATATAGGTATTCATATTAGTAACTATGACAACGCATAACGTGCTTGCGTGAAGTGACCACTTCACGAGCACGGGATTCTGCCAAAATTCCCTGCAGGCAGCGCGGTGAAGTGAACGCCGCGCGGGATTCAGACCAATCTCTCAATCGATTCTGAACCTTACTGTACAAGTTTTAAGGTTTAAAATCAAATTATTGTCTGTAAACTCGAATAAATATCTACGACTAGACGTTTAGTCAACCGAAAAACGTGCTTGCGCGAAGTGTGCACTTTGAAAATTGACAGATTGGGGTAACTTGATATGCTGGCGAACATGCGTGACCCGCTCGCGCCTTTAGTTAAAATACAAAGGCTAGTCTAGGAAAAAAAGAAATAAAAACGAAATTGAGTTTATTACTAATTATGTTGTAAGTAAGTAAGTACCAAAGTAGGTACTAGCTAGCTTTGAAATAAAATAAAATAATTACTTATTAAAATTAGCATAAAAATATCATTAAAATCTCGATTTTGATTGTAATGTTAATGCTTGGTCAATCCCTAGCATCAGTTGAATGACACTGACAGCTCACTCCACGCAAGTATTCACGGTGAGATTTTTACAGAATCGACCGGCAGGTACCATAAATATACGTGAAGTTGTTTGCATACGTTCATTCTCACGACTACAATATAACCTTTCGTTTGAAAGTGTCTGATATTCTCTAAAGCTCGTAATATTTCTTTCATGTAACACTGCGGTCACTTTTGTTCCCATGTCAAGCGAGTCCGTCGACGCTGCAAATTGATGCGTGGATGGGAACTTATCAAACTGGACCACTATTCATTTGTTTGTTCAGCAGCAGAACAATTACGAAACAGTAATGGCAGACGCTTTGATTTCTCCTGAATTTTATAGGCATGACTATAAAATTGGCGAAATCATAAACATATTTGTCGCTTTCATATTGAGATATTCGTGTACACAATTGGATAGTCTTAACTACCATACCATAACATTAATCATCGATTCTCTTCGCATACCACAACATTTTCCAAAGTACAAAGCTGTAGGTGTAAATGATCTCGTCGTGACACGATAATTTTGATCGAAGCAGTAATATTGTAAAAAGTCTATTTCTCCATGTAAGTAATCTTCGACCGCAATATTTGCTCAGATAGGAAGTAATTTCGTGCTTTATTGCATTCTTCACGCGATTTGTAGTTCATAATTAAAGTTCATAGTATAGACACGCTTTCTTCTCTAATGAAAATTATAACATTAATATCTAGAATTTTGTCTATAATTTCATCGTCATTTTTGAAAACTTTTAATGTAAATACTTATTTATTGGTCCCCTATATTGTGTCAAAGGATCATTTTTGTGTGTCATATAACATGAGCGTTACTTAAATATTTTATTTTGTTTATCGTTATCCGGTTTGTTAGCCCAACGGAATATTAATGAATTTATTCTACCTCTTCCAAAATGAACATGTTTAATCTCACGGACATAAAATATACTAATCATTATACCAGGATTATGTCGAATAATAACATTACCAAACCAGATATTATGGTGCATACGTGTTCCCTTACAAATTACGTGCTACATCGTGTGCTTCACTATAAAAGTAATTAATCGTTATCCAAAATTCTATTTAAAGAATCCAGATATATTTCTGGATATCTTACGCACACTGCTTTACACTGAACTTGAAAACATTTAAGTTTTTACTAAGACGATGATCCCCCATAGAAGCACCTCCGGATTCCGTGCTTGATATTCTGTGCCTGGCACTGACGAGTACAATGTCACCCTAACCCTCACTCGACACGTCCGCTACCTATGTTTTACCCTCCAATAAATGAGAATTATAGGCCGTGTTGGGGCTCTAATTGGTGTTTAATATTACAAGTGAATCTAGAATCCAAAATTTATGTCTAAGATTGTTTCCCTAGTACCGTAAATAGGGAACTGCCGTCACTACACATAAATTTCATTTATGATCTCATTTACATGGCTATTTACACAAAAAACTGATTAGGGTTGTTAGCAACTTAATACAAAATCAAACATATTTATGTGAGTATAGAGATATAGAGTATGGTATTCAGGTCGGCTCGCGTCGCGCTTGCAATTATATTTGCCGTACAAGATATGGTAGATTAGTCTGACATTTCATACATAACGTTAAGTCTATTTTAGGTAATGTATGTATAGTGTTGTGGAGATAACTGGCATTGTCCACTGACTTATCATTGTTCCGGGTTTTCAATGGATCTAGTGCCATCGTTCTAGATCCTATTTTCCAGCTGCAAATAATTCTGCTACATTCATTATCGAAGTTCATCAGTTGCATTCCGCTCATTACTTGCACTGAATCCTTTGATGTAGTACGTGTATGTCCGATGCCGGCAGACAGCGGTCCGCTTGTTATCAGCGTGAACGTTAAATAAAACCTGTATCAATTTGTGTTCATGGCACGCGTGAGCGATGTACCGCGTACCGCATATATAGGATTTACGCTCTTTAATATTGGGAACAGTGAACATCTTCTCGGAAAGGTTAAAATTGGTGAAACCCTCTGATGGACTCTGAATGTTAAGTAGCGGTTTTTTATTTTTTGCGACTTAATTAACCTTGGTATTGCTATTGAGCGATTCAGGATATAAAATTGTCTCGACTGTGTTATGGTTCTGTATCTTATGTATAGATAATTGTACCTTTACGACTGACGGCTTTATCAATCTGCATTGTTTTAGCTAGATTGCTTGGGTCTCCAGTTAAATAGCATTATTTTCTTTATTTTCTATGCGTTGAATATTCTTTTTATCAGTACGTGTTTATAATTATAGAATTATTTACTTTCTTATGTGTTCTGTGACTTCATATAATGCACTTAAAATTGGGTTTTGTTTGTTCTGTCGTTCGGCCTTACTTATGTTTCAAATGATCTCAAAACTAAAGATAGTTGAATCGGGCCGCAGTCATCCGGTTTCTTCTAAACTATCAAGATGTTCCTATTTTAAACCAGAGAACTGTTTTACCGAGACCGACTTAAGTCAATTAGTAGTCGAGTCATGCGTGCTACTTGAACGCCCTCGAACGGGATGCGCCTGCGCCGCGGGTTCAGCCACCCAACCGCGCACAACCCGACGTCTTATCGATGGTATTTATGATTTATTGCACATCAAATGCACCTTTTGTTTGTGTTAACATGGTATGATTAAAAGTTGTTTATTTAAAACCACTTTTCTGATTTGTTATTACTACTAATGTACATCATATTATCATACTTTATTTATAAAAGCATCCAGCACTCCCAACGAATAGATAATACAATAAGGTGGGCTTTATATCTATTACGTGTTTAAGTTAAAAGATTGCTGCAGGCTACGCTGGCTGAGGTATACCAGTAATCATAACTCATGTGCTATGATTACAGGGAGTGAGCATCATAATTACTTATCATCACTTCACCAACTATCGGAACCGGATTCCCACGAGACGTAATTGAATTATTTATTGCTCATATAATATGTCATTTGGCTGATGATGCTTCTTCTAATGTTGTTATATACTTATCTTGTGTTGTATTAAATTTGAACTGATCATAAAGCCCGTACCGGCGTTATTTTAAAGCCATTGGTCTGGTTCCTCCGGTTTGTAACAGATATGTCCTCTATGGATTACATAAGACTTCAATACCGGGTGACGTATCAATGAAACCGGAATATTAATCGTTTGCAAATATGATTACGAAAGGAAGCGGCAGTTTAAACATTATACGTAGTGGAATAAATAAACAGCCTGCGTGAACTTGAACATGGTGATTCCATGAGTCTTCGCCCGATGATTAGAATTTTTAGATCCTCATATCTCTACATGTTTGCAAAGGATATTATTGGACGATACAATGGTCGAATGAAATCGCTTCATCCTATCCTTTATCTTTGTTGTTTAAGGTCAAGTGCCCCCCTCTTCATTATCGCCCGCCTACATTGCGTTAAACCGTTGCGTTTGTCAAGTAATTTGCGCTTTTGTTATTCCCAACAACCTTTCAAGCCACAAGCTCACAACTGAACATTTAGGGAACGTTTTATTTAGCTAGAGGTTGCGTGACCTAGGTAGTAATTTAACTAATCAATAAAGAGGTTGTGGTCTCTGGCTTGCGTCATGTTTACATGCTATTCAACCTTGCATGAGTTTGGCGATGAATGAAGGCAATTTTTTTGGTATTAAATTTTCAAATAACCACTTCGCGAGGCACAGGCAGCCTATACCTACTCGAAGAATATTCGGTGTAGCCTTGAAATGGTACCCACCGCTTATGTCACGAACCTAGCGTAAGAATGTTTTGTGAAGAATATTTTTGTACAGCGATTTGTTATGTGTGAAGCGTGCTAGGATTTGATTTGCGCTGAATGTGATCGAAATCTTAACTATTCTTAACGTCCATAATACCAATCAACTCTGACTAAGAACATCTGGGAATTTATCCTTGTAGAATGTTAAATCCGTACCTACGGGAAAGTTTTAATGACAACCTTAAGGTTGAAGTAGTTTTTCCTCCATTTACCTCAATGAAGATGCTCTGTGGTGATTATGGTATAAGCAAAGGTAAAGGTGAAGAGAAATTTTAGTTACCAACATACCGGATGGATACAACACTAAGGGATAATCGATCAATATCTTGCAACAAAGTTGTCATTTCTTACGTGAAAGCATAAAAAGATTACTATAATGATGTTAATAGTGACTAATATTAGGTATGTATGAACTATTGATTCGATATTCCCTTTGCAGTTACTAAAAAGAGATATTATTATTAAAAACTGATCAGAGGTAAAAGTTAGAAAAATTATTTGCACATGCAGAAGTTCTAAGCATGAGAGGTATTAAATGCTATCATTTTGTCGTGTAAGTGGCACATCGACCCGCTAGCTGACAATATAATGCGACGAATACAATACGAATATAATAAGACGTTTATTTCTGATTTCGGTGATGTCATGCAACTAACGTGGGTACTGCTTTAGTCTCTACAGCCTTAAAAGTGTTGTTAAAGCAATAAGGGTTTATCTTTATTATCGCCAGAGTACTAAGTACAAAGAAACTCTTGTGCCTTCAGCGCTTAGATATTGCCGGAGATCATTGACCTGCCTATGCGGTATAGGTACCCCTACACCTATCTAACAGTATATTTTTTGTTACCAAGTCGAATCTAAACCTAAGTACCTTTCCTATCTGCGGGTTAATTGTGTAACACACCTACACTAGCAATGCCTTACATTTTGCCAGTTCAACAACATTCATTGCGTTACTAATGTTTTTCAGCAGTCAACATTTTTAGGCATATTTTTGAAGCCTTTCTAATGCAAAATAAATAAAAAATAATAAAATAAAAAAATATAATAAAATAATATTTTGCTAATGCAATATCCATCAATATCTTTCGGTTGTGATTGAAAGTGTATTACACAATTAGGATGCAGATCTGAGTAATCTGAGCCTTCAAGAACTTATCTGCCTAAACATTTATTGAGTCGTAGTAAGTTAATAAATATTACCGCCGGCACCCAACTTCGTCCAGCCCCACCTGCAGCACCTGCCACCCGGACGTGACCTGCAGTGGCCTATTAGAAAAGCTATCAATCGATTGCGGGCCCAAGTAGGCCGCTGTAAGCATAAGCTAGCTAATCTAGCTAGGAATCGGATAATTGAACCAACAGACGCCAGTGCGAATGCGGTAGTTTCTCTTGACCAAACCATGTCCCATATGTCTAAACACCACATGTGACATGACCACCAGCTAGGCCCAAAAATCGCTAAATCATCCTTTTTTGTACCTTTGGCATGGCATTGACTCTGAAAAGACGAAGAAGAATTAACTAATAGTAGTTAAATGTGATTCTCATCTCTCCAGGCAAACGGCAACCTCAACAAGAGCATTCTTCGAAAAATTCACGCTCGCCGTCGCCGGAACAGGTGCGTGTGGCGGTGTCTCCGGTTCCCAGTGATGATGCGTTCCGACCAATGCAGAGATCTCCGCAGCCAAACCGGGCCCAGCCACCGCCCTCGCCACCAGTTCCCACGCACCCTGTGGCCCCCGTCGCTCCAGAACCTTCCGCACCACTGCCTCTTCTTCCATGCGCTGTCTGCGGACGGACCTTTGTGCCAGTGTCACTCGCCAAACACTTGAAGATATGTGAAAAGATGATTGCAAAGAAAAGAAAAACTTTTGACTCTTTCAGACAAAGGCGAGAAGGTGTGTACATATATTATCATTTTATTCTGCAAAAAATAACCCAGTTCAGTCCTATACGAGTACGTTTCTCGTGCAAGAGACTGTAAATTGATAATTATTGAAGTTATGCAATTGGGCCGTCTTTATTGCAGTACAGGCCAATAGTTAACCGAAGATAGAATTTATACACATAACATCACGGACTGTACCCATTTGTATTCTAATAAATACAGAGGCATATTATGTATAATCGTAAATTAGTTAAGATATTATAAGAAAATTCTTGAATCATAACTGTTACGGCTAACCTGTACCATCCAATTGCTGGGCAAAGGCCCCAAGTCTATCCGGTTGCAGCTAAACCCCAGTATTTTTGCCTATATGACCTCCAAAGCGCAATTAGTCGATAAAACGATACCCCTTGGTAAGATGTCAGACTTTCGGGCTTCTAACGACAATCAAAGATCCACGTACGACAACTCGGACCAACGGATTAACGTATTGACATAGTAACTATGTAATAACTATTCCTCATGACCTAAATACAAAAGATTATCTATTTTACCGTTTTGATCTTATTTATGTAGTTTGGATGGAGTTATTTTAGTAGTGCAGCTCATCATTTTGTTAATAACGAAGGTTGTGGGGTCACTAACTGAGTTTTCTTTTGTTTTCTTGCGTATTTGCATGTCCCCAACATTGAGTTTTGACTTTGTTATATGATTTAGGTAGATAGTTATTATTTTATATTAGTAAGTAGTTTGTATTATTGTTTTGACATTAGCATGATACTTAGTATGTTTATTGACGTTTCCTTTGTTGTTGTGGGTAATAAGGGCTGATTGCGGCGAACGGTGTTAATTCCGGTGAGTGGGTGAACGGTTTGCATATTCCCTGCCATTCATTTAACTGTGCCTCCTTACCATAGTATGTGAACGTTTTACTAACACTGCCACACACGTCCTACTGCATTATATATGCTCGTGATACTTTGCGTACGGTTTTAAACAAACATTGTGTATTCATTTGATGGACTGTAGGTCGATAGCTAAGATGAGGCAAAAATTCAACCTTAAAACCCCATTTACACGATGCAAGTTTATTGTTTGTGGTATACCTACTTACCTTAAAATTGAAGCAATCTTTGACTGGCGGCACCGTCTAAACTACAAAGTGCAATTGTTGCACGATATGGGCTATTTAGTTGCCGTTCAAAATAGCACATACAATAAAATCTTATTCAATTTTGGAATGAAAATTTTCTGTCATTCAAACACTGACAGAAACACGAAGAGTGCAAATGAATCAAGTTCGTTCAATAAAACTGAGTTAAATATTTGCGGAGCAAATACGGGCAATACTTGAATGGTTTGTACAAGGATGTGCAACTTTTTGTTTAGACGAGGCGACGAGTCACATGCAATTATTGAATGGCAAAACTTTATTTCAATGATTGCATGCCATGTTTACTACAATTTTTGAATTGCAATGCAACTGAACGTCCCAGAAACTTGCATCGTGAAAATGGCACGCATACACTGCCACTATTTTTTGTCAGGTGCTATTCTAAGCTCAGTGCCTACAACACGCATATGTATCGCCAAAATCCCTACTGAGTGCCTTCAACAGGTTTCAAAAGCAATGGACAATAAACACATATTTGTGTTGAAGGCACTGGCTTAGCATGGATCAAAATGTATTGAGCACGTATCTGCTGTGTGCAAGGCACTGTGAGATGGAACAGAAAACCAGGGCCAGATTTAGAGGTATGGGGGCCTCGGGGCAACAAAGAAGCGGAGGCCCCCTTGCCCTAAATTATAAACCCCCCCAAATTATAAACATTCTCTCCTCGAACATGACTCGCGACTCGATTTTTAATATTAGTGTTTGATTCCTGTCACAATGAGGTGGGTTTTGCTTTTGTATGACAATCGATATTCTTCAATAAATTATACAAATAAATTATTATTGAACGACTATGATTTTTTTCAATTTCTTGCATGCAGAATTAAGTTGCAGCGTTTCGTGAATAATTAATAGCATTTAATTGTGTCGCCGTAATAATTATTTGCCTATCAAGCTACACATCTTGCTGCATAAAGAAATACGAAAAAAATTACCAATTAGTCAATAATAATTGGTTTGTTTAAGTGCATTATTGCATCGTTATTACTGAGTCAGAATACCTACCTTCACATATTCATTAAAGTTTTGGCAATTTTAAATTCGTGAGTTCATAAAGTCACGTTCTATCTTAAAAACGAACATTACATACTAAAATTACTCGTTTCTAAAATAACATGACAAGATTAACGGATCCGACATAACGGATGTTGGCTACTTATTTCTTTAAAATGCGACTATTATTTTGACTGAAAATTTTCCGTTTATACAGTTCAAGAACCTGCATAATAATATGCAATTTATTTCCTACAAGCAAGATAACCGATTGACCGTCAAAGTACCCTAACCCGTCAAAAAGTGAAGCTTAAAATATTTATGTAAATGTTGATTGTGTTGCATTGACAATATGACATCCTACGGAGACTAACGAGGTCTGAATTAGCATATTAGTTTGTATACGTTGGCTATACGTTTAGCAACTCCGCCTTCGGTAAAGTCACCGTCATCGTCATTATACTAAGCACCGCGGCTCATGTTTCTAATGAAGTCTTTATATATGCATGGGATGTCTGCCACGGCTTGTTACTGAACATCTGGAGTCATTACGTTTGTTCTACAAATTAGTGAAGTGTGTCCAATGAATTTTGTTAGTTTTAATTGTGTTTGTTGAGTAATGTGCACGTTTGTTTGTGTGTGTCCAACTTAGAGGTAAACGTGTGTTGTTTCAAGTAGCAATAATGAGTGGTGTTCAAAGTTTATCTAGTAGATTTATCTCTGTGACATGAGCAGTGAGCACCGTGTGTGTAGAAAGTAACATTGCATAATGGATTTATTAATTCACTGCTAGCTAGAGTAACCAACATACAAGATCTCTGGGTATGGCAAGGCTGCAGGAGCATGCTTTTAATGCTGATTAATCAAGGTTTGCGCATGCTATTCGTCACTCTGTCAAGATCAGTGGATTGATTCACGTGCCCAATCACACATAAATGTATGCTTTGTTTGGTCACATTATAGGCACAGACTTGGAGCAATACTTGCCAAAGAACTTCGGTCTTCCTGAAAACAGTCCGTTCTTAGAGAAAAGTCCGCCGCCAACAGCAAAACCGACGCCGAAACCGAAGCCACACGCTACCAGAAACGCTATAACGAAGGTAATCTTTAATCTGTATTATGTTGTTTAGTAGTAAAAGTTAGTTAATTAGAAATAAGAACTGGGCTATAAATCCATTCTTAACAGCACATGCATTTCTTATAAATGATCGCGTGCAGTGCACGATATGATTGGGGGGAACCGTTTCAATGTTCATTTAAGCTCTACCAAGATAAAATAGGATAGATTTGAGAACTTCGAGTTTTAGTTACAACTAGCGACTCGCCCCTGTTTCGCGCGGTTTTTACGACTTGAAAAAACATTGAGGTTTCTTTATTATATTATGTCAGGTTAATAATAATGTATTATACTATTAAACAACCTTCCGGAATAAATTTTCTAAATAATGGTGAAAAATGCACCAAAAGCCGTTGCGTAGTTTTAGAAGAGTAATGCGGTTACGGTCACACAGTCTGTCTATGGAAGAGCGATTAATTTATAATTATGTATAGAAGAAGGTAACTATTGCGGAAATATTAGTGTCGCTCATTTGTAAATGTCACGTATGAAGAAAGTCCCGTTTAAACGAATAGAAAATAAGCCCAGATGTGGTAAAGTCCATATTTATTCAATAGTCTTTTCACTTCTTAGTGCTAATGGCCGCTACGTTGTAACAAAGCCACCCTGTAATGTTAATATTTAACTTAGAAGTCATAATGAACCTTCCATTCAGTTACCATTTTGGTTTACAATGTGGGATTTGAAATTAACTATTTAGAAAATTCAGAGAAATTCAACAGTTACGTACCTTACCCATTATACGGTGTCAGGAGTCTATGCATTTTCTTATGTTCCATGCTGGCGTGATGCAAGTCTAAATGAGGCGTTTGGGTTTTCACAATTTCCATAACTACCATAAATAAACGCTAATTTCGTTTCCAGCCAATGGCCGAACTCCAAAGATGTCCACACTGCCATCGTGCGTTCGGCGTGCGCGCATACGAGCGTCACGTGGAGTGGTGCGCGGATAAAGCGAAGATCTTGCCCGCGGGGCCCGCGCAGCCGCCGCAGCACGTCACCGACGCCAAGCAACGGCTCAATGCGCGCACGCAGTACAAAGCGCCACCCGTGCGCGGACGACGGTCAGTATCTATCGCACAGCCTAAACCGCTGGGTCTACTCTAGAAGCACGAATTTTACCTAAACTTACCATATACTTATAATGAAGATGAACAGTAAAGAATTTTTGAAAATTCTTCTCCTAAGGAGTTAAATGAGGGGATGATAGTTTATATGGAAGATCGCACAACATCTGCTCATCAATTATACTTTAAGCGTTTTATTGAAAACTACCTTTGAACGCACACTAGAGCAGTAGAGCATGTAAAGGTCTAGTTTGGGATCCCAGTCTTTCTGCATGCCAATACTGTACAAACGCAGTCGTTACCGAACTTTTTGTGGATGATATTCTGAAAATATCCTAAGATAAAAGTAGTAGACAACTCCATAATAGAAACCCGGGACGACACACAACTGTGGAAACTAACCTAGGCCAGTCTCAATGGCGAACAGTTGATCACAACAGCGTAACCTAACCACGTGGCTGATAGTTGTGCGCGGGAACGGTTTATTCAAGAGCTCCGCTTGGTCGGACGTCGGTCATCGTCATTAGATATAATAACCTGTCATTACCTTTTTTACTCAGACTTGTAATGTCGGCTGTGAGCTAAGATGTTACCACATTAAGTTTTTGTAGTACCTACGTATTCTCTTTCGTTTGTCATTGTCGTTGGTATGGAAATATTACTGTTTGTCGCTTTAAAATGATCAAAAACCGTGTAGATACTATCGTCCATGCGCTGTCTTCTATTCATTTTAGTAACGGGCAAAAGCTATCAACATGATGGAATACTTGAATGTTACATCAAAATCTACAGTCGCGACGATTTAGTGTAAAATTGGAATGATTTACTTGCTGATTTCATTACTACTGGCCCGATTGCGGTGCGGTACGGGAGGGGTGCGGTGACGCGACGCAAGGGCTCACTGACTTGTCGACTTGTTACAACTTTTACCACTACCGCACCGAGCAGCTACCTCAGGGACGGTCTCGGGTAAGCGGGATTGTCCGAAAGTGTTACCGCTACCCCAGAACATAAAGGGCTACGGAAGGAACATGGACAGGTTGGATGATTTCCCACCTTCAAAAAAAAGGGATGTCTCAGTTAAGTGATCTAGCGAGGCTATCGTCGAAAAATAGATTGAAAAAGAAACTTTTATGCACTCCAAAAGCTTGTTACAAAACAAAGTACGCATTATAATTGAAATCTTTATTCGTCAGGTCATCGCAAACGCGCGACAAGTCCTCAAACAGCCGATCAGCGTCAGTGGAATCGTCGCGCGGGGTGTCCCCTCCACAACCGCGTGAATATGGCGACTACAAGCTTGGACGCACCAGAGCTTCAGGTAAACCGTTTTTTTTAATACATCAAATCCAAACGGCACAAAAAAAGAAATAAATCTCCGAGGATGTCAAAAAAGTACACAATCGACATTTTTTTTTTTGTTTACCTTACAGAATCGGTCTCTAGTAATGACTGTCACGAAGAGTCTTCCCCACACATGCCAGTGATACGAAACTCTCGGAATTCACAAAACAGTTCGTCAGGTGACGCTAATGTCAAAGCAAGGCAAGCACGACTCGCCAGGGATCTAAGTAGCTCCAGGTACGAACGTAATCTTATTAAAACTTAGGTAAATAATATTTTCTAACATACCTGTAACCCTATTAACAAAATTTTGAAAACAAATTTAGTTTTGTAATAAATAAGGGGAAAGGAAGGATCTCCATTTTTTTAAACATTGTTTTTAATTAATATATAGTTAAACGGATTTATTTCCTGTCTCCTTGTTTGTTACTGTCTAGAGAACGAATAAGACCTTATCCTTCCTTTCCCCTTCCATAGAAATAAACAAGATCCTCACCCACCCTCTGCCAACCAATGTAATACTGATCATATTATCAAGAAAAATCATCAAAATAATGCTGAACCAAATACCAAGAAAAGCCAAAAAATGTATATTGAACCAAATATTAAGAAACCCCAACAAAGTAAAACTGAAACAAATGTCATGAAAAATCAAAGTAAAATCGAGCCAAATATGAAATCAGTTGAAGAGAGTGTTATAGAACCACATATTATCAAGAAAACCCAACGAAGTAATACTAATTCATGTATCAAGAAAAACCAAAAAGTTAACGCGCAAGTTAACTCAAGTGACCAAAGTGTCAAAAAAAGCCAACAAGGTAATACCGATACAAGTAGCAAAAAAAGCCAACAAGTTACTACTGGTATAAGTATCAAAAAAGGCCCACAAGATAATACCGATTTAAATGACAAAAATAAACAGCGAAATAGTGCAGATCCAAATGTCAAAAACACCCAGCAAAGCAGTACTGAATCAAATATCAAGAGAACTGTATCGCAAACCAAACTCCACAAAATAAATGTGAGAAAGCAACAACAATTACAGAAATTAGAAGAAATTGTCCACAAGTATAACGAAAAAAAGCAAAACACTACTGATGATTTGAAAAAATCATCAAAAGGTGATAAGAGTCAAATACCCATACCAAATCAGTCTAAAATTAAGAAGAAGAAGAAATCATTAAATGACTGTGATATTGATCAGTTAATTAGCGAGGATATTAGAGATATGAATTGCTCAGACGTAAGTAGTGAAAATGCTAAAATACGTTCAGCTAAAAGATCAGCAGCGTCTAACAAAAAAAATAAGGATAAGAAGATCAAGTTGGAAAAAGAAATTAGTATGAGTCTAGATAGTCTTGAAGATAGCCCCGCAAATTCACCTGGTTGTAACCAGAGTCGTGACTGCCAATCAATTGGCATTAATACACTCTCATGTGTTCCATGTGTCATACACAATAACCCGGACAAGAAAAGAGCCAACAGGAAAAATAAGAGCAATAAAATAGATAATAAAATTGGCAACGAACTTGAAAACAATGCAATCTCCGAACCAAAAGTAGAGTTGCTTTATAAAAATCCACTTATATTAAATTCTGCGGAAGGACTGTACGACAGAGATCCGTACAATCCAAAAAATGTAATCAATTTAAATTTTGACAACTCATTAGTGACTCCTAGTACTTCTGATAACTATATTCCTAGTGAAATTGAAGTTATTGCTTCTATGACAGACTTGGATAACCAGGAAATTACTAACAATAATTCAAATTCAGTCACAGATGTAGATATTCAAATATCAAATCAAGATATTAGCGACTCAAACAGGGACTCTATTAGTGAAAAAATAGACGAAGATATTCACAATCTTACTGAAGAACAGCTTGAAGAAAACTATGAGCGCGATAGTGTGGAACTATCTTGTGAGTTTGAGGAAAACAAGTTTGACGATGATAATATCATGGAAACCAATGAAATCGAGTGTCGACATGGAAGCGGCGAGACGTATACAAAATTTACAGAGGACCCAGCAGACCTCGAAGAGTTCATGAATATTACGGATAAATTATTAAGTAATGATCTGTCTGAAAAAGAATGTTCTAATATAGCCAAAGACATTGATAGTTTGCATACACCAACAGCGAATTCCATTGAAGCCATAAATCAACAAATTTCGAATGTTGCTATCAATGAATCGCCTAAACATCAGTTCTCTGATACATTCCAAGAATTAAAAAACCATCTGAAAGATTTGCTAGAAGGTGCTGGTAATAATGTAAGCGAAGTGTTAAAGAAAACAGTCGAAACAAATAAAGATACGGCATCTAGCAATATATCCGACGTCAATAGAAATGTTTGTGACATGGAACACATAACTGTTTATCAACTACAATTTGATGAAAATACCGGTGCTACGGATGAACGGATTGATGTAGACGATGAATCTCCTCGTTTCAAATTGCCTTCAATCTCAGAATCAAATAAACCAGGAGATAAAGTAGAATGTAACAAGAAAAGAATGAAAAACATATACAAACCAAAGAGAAAATTCAAAATGTTGGGCGAACAAACTAGATCTAATAAAGAATATCAAACGTTTATAGTTAATCAAAACGAAAATGATAATAGCGACGGACAATCCGAGGCATCTGAGCATGGGTTGAAGCTGCCACGGATTGAAATGAAAAGGTTAGATTACTTTGTTTGCCCAGTTCCCATTCGATCCTGTTTCCTCCACCAAAGTACATTTCCTAAACAATTGTATCTCTAGTGAATAATTATTTTGTAAAATTATTACATACAGGGTGGAATCGACGCGCAACCTGTTACCATGCATATAGTACATGATTCTTGACCTGCCGAAAAAAAAAATGTTACTTACGTGGTCAAAATGTATAGAACAGATTTTTTTTAATAACCTACTATTCACTTCAACGTCAGCCGGATCCAGCATCATGTATTGAATCCATGGTAACATGTCCCTGTACATCTTCGTAACTTGCATTATATACTATCGCGGCGTCCGCGTCGCTTGCTCTTTGCTTCCGCATACATGAAATGGCAAAGCATTTTCATGTCATGTCATTTCTTTGTGAGGACTGTCGTTGCTAGTTGCAATAAACAAGATCGCAAAATTATTAAAATAATAATATTACATTTTACAGGCTTGACGACACTTACGACCCATTTGTATCAGCTGCTAGGCAAATGAAAGAACTTATGTCTTCAGACACAAACATTCCTAAAAAAATACAAACCACAAAAGACCATAGCAGAACCCTTCCCGCCCTCCAACCCACTAAAGATAAAGGCTCTTCCACTTATCTACGATCTGATAACAGTAAAATGATAAAAGACACACTAAATAAAACTTACCAGAAAACACCAACATTGCAAAGAATGAAATCTTTCGGCAGCACAAACAACGAAAACAGTAGTAACACGTTCGGCGGTCGATGTAGCTCATTTAGATTAAATAGAAATGACAAAAAACCTAGTCCAAAATTAAATACAACCTTTACAAAGTCCAGTAAAGAAAACATTAGCACAGTAGAAAAGAATTATTTTAATCGAAATAGCAATCTCAATAGATCGTTCTCTAGTTATACAGCTTCAAGTTACAGTACACCAAAACCTAAAGATAAAGTCTCTAAAATCGCAACTTCCATGTATCACAGTTTCCAGCGCACAACTATAAAGCAACCTGTCAAATTAGATAAAATAAAGAGAGACGATGAAAAGAAAGATTTTGTCAATCTCGATGCCATACTCGCTGATGACAATTCTTCAATGACTGATAGTAATTATATTGATCCACGGCTCATCAATGAAAACGATAATCTGCCGATTAATGTTAGTACCATATTAAATAACCCGGACATCATTAGTAGCATGGAATCTCTTCTCACTACTGAAAACTTGCCAAAAAGATTTGAGTCATTTAATACTGTTAATCAAAACAACAACAAAAACTTGAATAATAATATAACTGGTATAATCAATAAAACCCCAAAAAACGAGCCGAATAATAACATTAGCAAATCCACTGCACCAACAAATGATGACTTGAGCATGCAGTATGATAAACTTATGTATGCTTTGGATCAAAGTATAGCCTCAAAGACTTCCACTAGAGATGACGATTCTCTATGTGAGGACTTCGATCTTGAAGATTTCATGACATCTTTTGATGAAGAAATACATAAACATAAAGTAGAAAACAAACGCACATGTAGCTCCACCACTAGGATAGTTAAACAGTCCGAGCTTGCTGACAGCAACAGGACATCAGAATTGAATAGTATTAGTTCTTCTCCCAAAGTTATCAATGGTATGCACCCTGTTAACAAATCCATGTCTCTCAATTTTAGCAGTAACAATGTGAGTGAGAGCCTTTTCCCATCCTCTGTGAAACGATCCACCTCCCTCCTTGATTCCCTCCAAAGGAAGCATACACCGAAGATGGACAGTGGGAAGAGCCGCCATAAACCCGATCAACTGGAACAAGACCTCATGCAGTCTCTAAAAGATTTTGACAAATTCTACGAAAATGAGAAGAACGAAAATCAGTCAAGTAAAGAGATTACGAACTTTAACGGCACGACAAAAAAAGAGTCTCGAGTGAAGACTGAACGAAAAATCAAGAAAATTGAAAATATTACCAATGGAAACCACACGCCAACTGGAAAGCAGAATAATGATTCAGCTTATAGCAGGTTAGTCAGGTAATTGTTTTCATTTCATGCAGAACAGCTATTGAATTCGTCGTTGGTAAGAATGTTATCATTGTCGATTGAGATAATAATAGGATTAAACTTTTCAGTCTGAACAGAATATCTCCGTCGAAACTATCACTTTGCACTTCGAAGGAGCCAAGCAATGGGTTGACGTCACTGGAACAGATCCCGGCGGGGTCGGACTCGAACGGCAGCAACAAAGACGACGCACGCTCCAACTCCAGCGACGAGTTTCTCGCCATGGAGCGCTCGGCCGAACTCGATGAACCTCTACCGCCTCCAGACCTACTCTATAAGGAAAAAGATAGTCATGCCAGTGGTAAGTGCTGAAAGAGAAATTTCAATGATATAAATAAATAGTACAAGTTTCGTAAGTTCATGTTTGCCTCCAGAGAAGCACGCCAGCTCGCGGGCGTCGTGGCGCGCGCACGGCTCGCTGAGCTCGTCGGGCTCGGAGGCGTCGCTGGCGCGGCGGCGCGAGCCGGCCCCGCGCGCCTGCCGCCTGTCGCGCTTCTGCCACGAGTGCGGCAACAAGTTCCCCGTGGACACCGCCAAGTTCTGCATCGAGTGCGGCGTCAAGAGACTCGTCGTCTAGCGCCAGGGGGACATCAGTGAGCGACTTCTAGTCTTTTAAGTAGTGCCGGTTTTGTGGAGGCATACTGGTGATTTGTACTTAGCGCCCAGGCGACAGATGTTGCGCATTCTGCCGCAAATTTTTCAAACACAGCACATCAGCACATGATGTTGACGAAATACCGGTAAAAGTATTGATATCATGAAATACGTATTATCAATGAAAAAAACTTTAAATTTGTACAGATGTCGCGAGACTATTTTGTAGGATACCAAACAAAATGTGTTCTGTAATTATTTGCGTGCTGAAAACGTTTTATATGAGTTTATTGTTGATGACCAAATGGTACATCACCATAAGAATTAATGTAGCATTGCGAGGAAATGAAAAATACATTATGTATTACACATTACATTGTTTAATACAGAATCTGTTTTTAAATTTGATGATTATTTTAGATTTACCTCAAACATGAAAAGTATATTTTTATACTTACTAAAATGTATGGTATGTATTTGCACAAATCAATAATCTTGGACCACTACTTAGATGTAAATTGAGAGCTTTTCTTAAAGTAATGTGTAGCTATCTATAAAGTAATAACGTAATATTATTTACAAAACGTTACCAAATTGCTATAATTTATAAACTAATTTGTGCCTTCACAATTAACTAGATTATAATGTTCTGTATTCTGTTGGTATAATCTCTGTTATTTTGTTTGCAAAGTTTTAATTTCTGTTGCAACTTTTATCAAATAAAATCTGGCCGGGTAGCCTTGGGAATTATAATACCTGTGATACACGAAAAACACTTTGGTTGATCAAAATTGTTGTAATTAAAGGTTAAAAATAAGTTTTTAGTGCCAATTTGTTTATGTAATTTGGAATTTGAATGGAATTTTGTGTACATCATTGATTTTCGATTAGCTATTGTTAGCGAATACGATTTTATTTTTTGTAATAAATAATTATTACCCTTCCAAGGATTCCCACTAATGTCTCTTGTCTACAACATAGTTGGCCATTTTAACAAGACTGATTTTAATTTCAAAGTTTTCGAACTTGATTAATCCTTAGTTACTGTTGTATATTGTTTTTAATAAAATAACGATTTTATCATGTAATAAATTAACATTTTAATAATGATAACCTATTGTTTGTCTCACACCTATATACCGCTAAAATTATATTATGGAAAGCCTTTTTTAAACATAAATTTAAACAAAAAGATTCAAAAATTGCTTTCAAGTGAACACTTACAGGTCTCCAAAAGTGATAATGCGCATAGAAATCTTCGCCACTGTTCGGCAACGGTCGTATTTCCCGAGCGTCGGAAGACGATATGTATATAGAGTGGTTAAGTGCATTTTCTTCATGCATAATTTAGTGTGATTATGTGTTTTGTCCTAAAAGAGATAAATATTGATTTATCAGTAACGAAATTTGATTCAATATTTCCATGTAAGTAAATAGCGAGCTATAATTCATATAAGCCTAAATCTGATTTTTAATATGCTTTTTCTAGTACTTAACACGTTGAACGCCAACGCGGTCACCGTGTGTCCGACAAACAATAGTTTTTCTATTGTGTCTGCTGCGTGGCAGTCAATGACTTAATATGTATTTTACGTTGGTATTTTTAATTTTTTAGTATTGAAAAAACGTGAAAATGTTAGTATATTTATATATTTTACAAAATTAACTATTTCAATTTGAATAAGATAATTAAAGTTGAAATTAAATTCACCTTTCAAACAAAACCAAGAAAGGTGTGTAATAGTAGCTCTATATAATTCCAGACAAAGAGAACACGTGCAGTCACCACCAATATGACAAGACGACTGACGGACCTTTGACTGACCGCCGACCGCCCGAATTGTTTTCGATTGTGTACACATGAAATTGACTCCTATTTCTTTCGAACAAGGTGCAAAATGCAAGGGACTCGAACGATTCAATGATTCGGGTGTTTCCGGGAATACGACAATTAGCGAAGATCTGCATGTGCATTATTAATTTGGGAGTACTGTATATTATTATCTAACCAGTAAAATGATGACATAATATTTCTTGTTTCAGCTATATTGAAACGACATTAGAACTTAATAAAGGATTTTTAGTATACTAATAAGGCATAATATTAAATATCATAATTTTATTTACAACAGCAACAAATCCAATCATATTTGAATCTTAAAAAAAATAGAAAAATTTAGTCATTTGTGTTGTACTTAGTTTTTAGATGATTACTAATCTAAGTTTAGAAATTAATATAAAAAGGTACCTAAAGTCTTAACATACTCTTATGTCCTTTTCTTGTTGCTATAGCACCTCTTACCCGCAGCCTGCGAAGGGCTTCCCGAAGGTGTTTGGGTTGGAGTGGCCCCGCTTCACCTGACTTATCTAATACTTCAAGAGCTGAAAAGAAAAAAAATTACTTTTGTTCATAACAGCTTGGCAAACTCATTCATTATCATGTGTGTTAGCTAATAGCAGATTATTATGGCAGGGTGTCATAAACTAGTGGCGGTAAGACCCCTATCTGAGAAGTGGCTCGAGAGGTGTCACGGCGCCCTCACGTACCGCCTGACGCAGGTCCTCACCGGACATGGATGTTTCGGGAGGTTCATGCACATAATCAGGCGGGAGGAAAAGCCCGTGTCACCACTGCGAGGATCGCCCGGAGGACACGGTGGAGCACACGGTGGAAACCTGCCCCGCTTGGGCGGAGCACCGCCGTGACCTCGTAGAGGCGATTGGCGGCGACCTCTCGCGCCCAGCCCTGGTGAAAGCCATGGTCCGAAGCGAGAGGGAGTGGAAGGCAGTCACCTCCTTCTGCGACTTAGTCATGCTCGTGAAGGAGGTGGCGGGATGGAGATGGAAAGGTCGTCCCGTCCCACCGGCCGGAGACACCCCGGGCGTCGGGAGCCACGTGACGACTCCCGGCCACCGTAGGCGCGGGCCTGCGGGCGGTGAGTAATGGGTAACTCACCAGAACCAGGCCCGTGCCGAACGGGGCGTACATGTTCCACGCGCGCCTCAAAGAGATGTCAGCATATGAAGGGGCCCGTAAAGGCCGAGCCTGCCGGGCAAGCGGGATTGCCCGAAAGGGTTACCCCGGTATACTTAAAGGGCTACGGAAGGAACATGGATGGGTTTTAGTCAGTAAAAGGGTGTCATAAACTCGTAACTGTGTACAGACGCCAGCTCATCAAGCTGTCCCTAACTGAAACATTTTGGCAATTGATACTTTTGTATTAAAGTTTAAAAAATATCTTTGGCATCAAAAACAATTTAAGAGTTAAACTATTAGTCGTTTTTACAAAGATTAAGGAACATACTACAGAACCTCACTCAAGACCCAAGCATTACTTAAAACTAGTTTTAACCAATCAAATGGCTTTAATCGAGACTCAAGCAATACTTGGGTATTGAGTGAGGTTCTGTAATACAGGCGTCAGAGTAAGGATGTGCTTACCTTCTTCCACAACTTCTCCTACAAATACTTTGGCAATACCAGACATGGCTATCACAACATTTTGGCCGACTGAACATCCGGTGATGGTCTGCATCAGCCTCTTTATAGCAGCCTTGGGGAAAGCAGCTCGGCGGTACATCTCATACCTATTCAGCTGCTCTTCTGTGAAGTTGGAGACTAGAACTCTGCAAAACAATTTTTTTTATTGTGAATGCATAATATACTATATAAATATATATTCTAATTTAATTTAATTTATTTATTAAATTATAAATTGCGTATTTATTATACAATTCTATAGATACACATAATATTTACATACCTAAAAATACTTAAAATATTATTATTAAGAATTACAATTATTTATTTATTTAAAACTAGCTGACCCGACAGGCATAGTTTTGTTGTCCTCTTGTTCTATCTACCCTACCTACCCACCTAACTTTTCTCACCTGTTAAGCCTTCCCTGGACTACGACAAACATTTCAACACCAAAATCAGCTAAATCAGTCCAGCCATTCTCGAGTTTTAGCAAGACTTTGAACAGCAATGACAAACAGAAATTGATTTTTATTTAAATAGATTTGAATTGGCAAGAGCTCAACTTACTGCATCTTTTCACGCTCCTCTTCCTCCAATTCCTTCTTACTTTTCTTCTCTCTTTCCCTCTCATTTATGAGCATTTCTTCTGTTATTTGAGATTCATATTCAACTGATTCACCCTGTTGGAACTCATTCATGTTGGGAACAATGGTGTTGTCCCTATTATCTTCTACTAACTTGTCAAATTTGTCATCTGTGATATCTCCTGGTTGCTGGTCCAAGTTTGAGTGATCAAATGTGTATTCATTAATATATGGTTCATACTGGTCGTTTAGAGTGTCTGGCTGTGAACTAACAAATGTGTCTGAGTTGTCAGTGTATATGTTACCAAGTTCGTCCGCTCTATGAATAGTTTCCACATTTTGAGAGCTATCAGAATAAGTTTCAATCACTTCACTCTCTAGGTTTGCATTTTGTGTACTCTCTCCATAGTTTACTAGAGTTGTGTCTGAAAAAATAAAGCTGGTGAGTTAAAAATGGGTTAAGTCTAGAAAAAAAAATCTGAAGCAGATGAAAATGTAGGTCAGCCAAAGAGGGTTAATCATCTATATATTGACCTAAGACTTGTGGCATCACTTAAAAATTATTTGAGTATAAGTACATGAAAAACATAAACCACTTTTAGAGGTAATCTCTGGAAATAGTGACTGTGGTATTTTAAACTGACCTAGCTTATAATACTACACCACAATCAATACAAAATGTACCTAGGTTATACTGAGATTTTATCTAACTTCTCAGCAGGCTGAAGGTAGTATTTCTAAAAGCTTGACTACTAGTGACCGTTAGTATACTTATATTATGTAAGGTCAGTACAATATACATTTTTATAGAGTTATTTATTATCATTCATAGTTGCCTACAAATTGAGCTTTTAAATGCAATGAATGACAGCTAAATTCAACTATGTTTGTACGAAAGCTAAATATGAAGAACGTTAAAATAATGTAGGTCTGCATTTGTATTGACCTTTCTTTTAAGAATAATCAGGTAGAAAGTGTTGGCCTCAGATGCATGCAAGGTATGACACTTACATTCTGGTTCATCTTTCAACAACTTTTCTTCGATTTCTAGTGATATCTCTTGTGAATCTTCTTCATTGGAATCACTGTGCTCCAATTCTTGTGCCAATTCTTCCTCTGAAAACACATATTTCAGTTACTTTTTAGGAACACCGGCCTTAAACGGATTACATCAACCTTTAATAACACCCACCTCTTATTCTTTCAGCTTCCGAAAGACCGTCGCTGCTAGGATTGTCGGCCATTATCACCCAATCAGGACAAGATAGGACTAATTTATATTATTCAATGTAAGTGAGAATTTGATGAGAATGATCAACGAAAATATTTACGCATTTTGTAATTTTATGAACACAGCGCCTCGAGCCCCTCGTCGAGCCTCCATATCGCACAACCAATATTAAACACACAAGTATTGCTATCTTTATTTGATTATTTTTGGTTTATATTGCTATCTCGTTCTAGCTTTCTCATGCTAAAAAATGTTAACTGCATAATGTCAAGTATGAGCGATCAATAGACAATCAAAGTTTGACATATGAAAGTTTTAACTGCACATGTCTAGCAGGTAAAGAAAAATATTTTTAAGTTTTATTGCAAATTCAAACATTTTTACGTCAATCATTTTGAAAGAAGATGAGGTCAGCGTTTCCTATTATTTAACAACTCCGAATCACAGTCTCTTGGGTCCAGGCATAATCTTGGTGAGATCATGTGAAGATGGGTGTCTAAAATGCTCTTTAGAAGAAAGAACCACATTACTACACAGGTTTGAATGGACCTGCAAAGTTCAGTTCAATTATTATCATGCATCTCAACTTTGGGTAGGCCGCATAATGAACTCAAATTACCAGACCATCACTAAAACTAACTCGGAAAATGTTCGAAAATCGTAATTTTTTGCTTTTATTGTGTGAATTTATTGGGGTAGCTCAATTCCAAGCCCAGCCTAACACACCTCTTGTCCTCAAAAAATTAAAAAGCGAATTAGTGAAAGGTCACTCATTCAAACATTCACTCGCTTATTAAACACGAAATCTCAAAAACTGCTGGACCTACTACCTAAACGTCAGGCAAGGATTAAAGTCAGCCAGCCAGTGCGGTACTGCGCTGGCAGGACCCAACATGCTGCTACGTCCAGCAGTACCGACAACGCTGCTCTACGTGTCCAGATTGCACCACTCTACGAAGGTTGAGGAGATCGTGGAGTACGTGCGCGTGAAGACCAGCTGGACTTTGAGGGTCGAGAGGTTGGAGCCGCGTCACAACACGAACTTCAAGTCGTTCGTGGTGCGAGTTCCGACACAGTATCTCGAGGAGGTCCTCAAGGAAGAGTTCTGGCCGAAAGGTGTTGTGTACCGCCGGTTTCGTGGCCGCCTACATGACACCAGTCAGCGAAACACGACGCCGACACTTCGTGTACACTAGTTTTAGTTATTATTTATTATATATTTATAGTATTTTTAAGTTTTATTGTTAATATAGTATTGTATATGTTTATATGGGCCTTGATGCCTGAATTAAATGGATAAATAAATAAAGGTAAAATGGGTTGAAATATGTGGCAGTTTGTACCAAAAATTGTTTTCCTTGGGCCATGCAATGCTGTTTTAGCTGTTCGGATAAAAATGGAACCTGGTATGCGGATAGACCATGTTTTGGAATAGGACACAGGATACTTTTAATCCCTGGCGACTATTCATTTTGGATAATTTTCGACATTGACGCGGGCGGACGCGCGAGCAGGAGCTAATATAAAAAAAAAATTACGGGGGAAATTCAAATTTTCTTAGGTTTGCAATTTGTAGGTCACTATTATGTTGTATGTTGATAAAATATTATGATTCGCACTTTTGAAGCCGTAGCATGAATGTGTTTAGAAACTTCTTTCTACAGAATTTATTGTAACCATTAAAAGTCAACAACCAATAAACGTTCAATATTACTCTGAAGAATGACTATTTCATTAAGTCATGACATTGCAGGACAATTCTAACAAGAGTTATATTGACGATTCTTATGATTAATTAATGATTAATCATTCTGTAAAAACATGCTTGCATTGGTGTTTGGTAATAAACTTCTAAAACTTCGCTCACATTGAGCATAAGATCTTTGATAAATGTACTTAGTAAGTAGGTTTCAGAATGATAATTATTGTTAAGTATACTTATCTAAGAAACATTTGCTATATCAATCATCATCCTTTAAATATCCATTTTTTTAAAGATAATTTTCTTCTGTGAGTAGCAAATTGCAGTGGAGAGAGCAGCGATGCTTAAAAACCGATTTCGTTAGAAACACCAGTGTGTCTTTATATTTTTAGCCACTGGGTAATCGCCTTTACTTTCAAACGACATACGTCACGAACGTTGGAGGAAAAACAATAAGACTGTCGTATCAATGGTGTGCTTATGCACATTGGCAAGGATGGGTTACTCGTAGGCCAGGAAGGGTGGGTCTCCCCGGTTTATTTGGATTCGGCAGATCTATGGCATGCCAACCGGGCTTGCCCGTAGATGCCCCAACAAATGAGGCCCCCAGGCAGGGCTTAAAAAACTTACAAACTAAGCGAATACACGCTAGGGGCACCCCCAGTGAGGTACGGACCTCGGCTTAGGTTTGGTATCTGTTAGTTATTCTGGTTATTTGGCTCGAACATGGAAGTCGAGGTGTACCTACCGCAATGAAGGTGGTGTTGCGGTTTGAATATTGTTGCAAATAAACAGTCATAAATGAATACAGTAACCTGATGTGTAACTACAGATTTGAGCCGTTTGGGGTCGAAACTCTAGGGTCATGGGGCCCGAGTGCGCAACTCCTTTTTAAGGAAATTTCTCGCCGATTGGTCGACACTTCGCGTGACCAGAGGGCTGGATTGTTCTTTGGCCAAAGAATTAGCATTGCCATTCAACGTGGCAATGCTGCCAGTCTTCTGGGCACGTTTCCTGATGACAGCGATGCGGATGAGTACTTCGACGCCTAAGTGTCCTTTTTGTCTTTTTTTTGGATTTATTTGTATATATAGTTAGTTAGATAGTCTTTTAATTTAAGTACTTATGTATAAGTTTTTATTGTATTAGATTGTAGTAATAAATAAAAATAACACGGTTTTTTAACTTCAATCCGAAGCTATTGTTAACAGTCATAATATAGCCAGAATTAACACCAATCTTTCAGATCTTTCCACAACAGTGGGACATTAGACCACGCTAAAAAAAAAATAGTAGAGCAGGTACTACAGTAGAAGCAAAATGGGCGTCATGATATCACTAAAGTAAAGAGCACTAAACTCTGTGACGAAAACTATCTATAAAGTACATACTTAAGACGAAGATGATTTTTTTAAGTACTTTTCTGTGACGAAAAAGAGCGCGTCGGCGCGGCGTCGATCGATCGATACGTCACTAACGTCAACCGGTCAACATTTTGTCACTTGTGACAGCTTGCCGAGCAAAGTAGTGTTCGTGAATGTGATTTTCTGATTGCCGAAAAACAATAGAATTGTATTCGTGGTGCGGACAGAGAGTTCCATCATGAGTGCATTAATGAAAGTAGCCGTTTCTCGAAGCCCTGCTTCTTTGGTGAGTTCGTATAACCATGTTTTTAACAATATTCGTGATAACGTTATGTAATCGGTAAAAAGAATGTTTTGAACATTCCACTGGAATTCTAGTACTCACATGGTTATTTAGAAAGGCCTAGAATGTTATGTAAACATTTACATGATATATAATAACAAATTTGGAAAATCTGGTAGGCAAATAATTGATTGAGTAATATTCTGTAATAGGTACTTTACTTTCATTATTTTACTCCAAAATCAATGGCATTTTGACGGTCAATTTTCAGTAGGTTAACTAGCAAAAAAAAACAGATTTAGGTTCAAAATACAGAACCACTTGAAATGGCAGTTCTTGGGGAAGACCTATTTTCAGCTGTAGACATCTTTCTGGTGAAATAATGATGATGAGTAATTTTATAATACACTTCCATTGGTGGAAGCTGACATCAACATAGTTGAGAAAAGGCCGATGTTGAATACTAATATATATTTAAATTGTTTCAGGCTTCATATTTATACCGAAATCTACACTTATCAGTGGGGGGTGCTACTCCAATCAAAGATGCCTCTGCAAACTCAAATACCTCTAAGGCCTACACGGTTATAGATCACAAGCATGACGCTTTAGTGATAGGTGCCGGTGGGGCTGGCCTACGTGCCGCCTTTGGTCTTGTGCAGGAGGGCTTCAAGACCGCTGTTGTCACCAAACTGTTCCCTACTAGGTCGCACACTGTTGCTGCTCAGGGAGGAATCAATGCTGCTCTAGGTGATTTTTATATTACATAAACATTGTTTCTGTAGTTTTCATATTTAATCATATTAAACATCATTTTCCTGGTATTTGTTATGAACAGATGTATCAAAAAATTATGAAAAAAATTCTAGAGTAAAAAAGAACTTTTATTTTCTGAACATTGATTCTTAATTTTAAAAATCTTATATAAGTAAGAATTTAAATACTCTGGTGACTAATATTACCTAATCTTTCAGGTAACATGGAGGAAGACAGCTGGCTCTGGCACATGTACGACACAGTAAAGGGTTCTGATTGGCTAGGAGATCAGGTAAAGAAACCATAAACCAACTATATTTGTTAAAACTGGTAGAATATCAGATTGCGAGCAGGGCCACCACTAACACCTCTTAACCTTCTGTGTGCCACGGTATGGATATCGCTGACAAATGAAAATAGCCATAGTGATAGTAGAAAGAGTTTTCTTTTGTGGCTGGCGATGCATAATATGCTTTTATGGTCTGGCATTCAAAAGGTTAAAGTGGTATTATGATAGAAGAATGAGATGGCTGTACAAGATGTCTAGCTCCATCTCTTTCCCACTGTGAAATATTGAAAAAATACTGCGATAAGAGGTTTTGGTTCAAGTCCAGGAAAGTGAAGGCATGCTTTCTAAACTATGCTTTCATAAACAAACCATACAAAGAAAATTGCTTCTCATAACACTACTTTTGTTATGAGAATCTGCCTTTATACATTTTGTTATGTTTTCAGTAAATTCAGTCTTTGTGCTTATTTATACATCAGTCATAGACAAGCACTATCTATTATATGTTGGCACACCAATTGACACTAATTACCAAAGTAGTGTGAGTCAATAGTCAATATTGGCAAAGTAAATATGCTCAGATTTTTAACATCTAACTATAAGAGTGTTAAACTATTCGAGCTATTCGCATAAAACACTTAAAAATGTTTAAATGCGGAATGCATAGAATTGTTTTGCATTGTTTTGTTAGGCATTAGGCAGTTCCTTATTTTTCTAAGTCAGTTGGAAAACAAACCTGTGGGTTTAACATTTGAAGACATTACTTAACTTAGAATAAGTATGCTATGAGTAAGGTAACACTAACATCACACATAAGTGGGCGTGTCACATGCTTTAAAACAATATGGACAATTAGACATCCATGAACAATCATTTCAATCGGCCCATATTGAAAAATATAGTGTATTCTATAAGTTATGTAACTTTAACTTAACAAAGTACCTGCACTGCATAACGTGCAGTGAACTTATGAAATAGCATCATAATGATACAGGTTTTTAAACAACAGGTTTGGAAGTCAGCTCCGAAAAATGTTTGTGTTATCACAAACTAGCGGCGGCGTGTATATTCAAGCATTTATCTAGCTTAGCGGCATTTTCCATCCATTCAATTAATAATGAGTCTGCTAACTTTTAGTTTTACAGTAATAAATAACATGTTTAGAAATCTGTTAACAAGTAACTGACGTTAATCGATATTACGTCCTTTCTCAATTTTGTTTCATTCCTTTTGAGTTACGGAATTTAAAAAGGGCTCGGCTTTACCTACTCCGGGATGTCATGGTCGCGCAGTCGTCAGCGTTGCGCAGGTAGCAGGGGTGAATAACCTCATGTAGAAGCTTATGTAACTATACAAACAATACAAAAGAGGCTTAAACAACTTGAATGTTCGCATGAAGATGGCCAGCAATGCGAAAACGAAGCTAGAATTCACAGTTTTTTTTTGTATTATGCTAAGCGTAGTAGTTTGTTATTTTGTCCAGTACAATCGACTTAAATATATATACTGCTAAACATAATTACACACCTGTTTATACCATTGTGTTTAAATAAGATAAACTGTGAAGGCACTCACTACATATTTAAACAGACAGTCTCAACCTGTTTCATGGCTGAAAAAGAAAATCTTTTAATTTCTTACACTTAGCATGATTATCAGCCTATAAACTGTTTCCACTGCTAGGACTCAGGTCTCTTCTCTCTTCTCTCAAGGAGTCACCATAAAATACTTAAATTAAAAAGGCACATCTCATTTTCACACCTTTTTGTTTTTGTAATGTAAAGTCTAGGCCATTCGATCTGTCCCGTAAAAAACTTACCATGAAATCTTAGGTGAAGTGAGCTGTACTACCTAATGCAAAGGATTACGTAACACTATTAAGTGCTCACTTCAAGCTGACCTAGGTATGCACGGTGAGATTTTTACAGAATAGATGGGCAGGACTCACCAAATGGCGGACCGAGGCCCGGATTATTTTGTGTGGACCTTAAAATTTAATCCTAAAATATTAAAATAGACATTTTGAGTGTAACTAAAATTAGCCCGCGATAGTACAACGTAAAAATGAAATTTTTGACACTAATAATCATCTTTATTATTATTATGAATTACATAATAATTTGTTTATTACTTAGCAAAAACATATTTAGGTTTGTTTTAGTTGTATTTCTTAATTACTAGTAATTGGTCAAGCGGACCGCGACGGTCCTATTATTTTTTTAAACTCCCAATAAACTTATTGGTGATCCCGGCCTGGATTAGCCGGATAAAGTAGGTATAGTTATTTAGATATTCAAGGAAGGAAAAACTGCATCATTACAATTTGCTGTATCATAGAAGGCATTTTATTATTTAATCTTTAACTTACCCGTTTATACCTTTGACGACACGGTTGGCGCAGTGGTTGAGCGCATGTCGTGGGTTCGATTCCCGCACGGAACAAATATTTGTACGACAAGTATTTGTTCCAGGTCTGGGTGTTTGTCTACCTATAATTATGTATGTATTTACGGGAAAAAATGTATATACCTAAGTAGTTTATCCAACCATCTCGTTACCTTAATACAAGCATTAGGTTGCTTAGCTTGGGACTATACGGCGTTGTATGAAATTTCCAAGGATATTATTATATTATATTATTATTATTATACCTGAGAGGTATTAATATGATAAGACACATTCAATGTTCCTATATTCTATTTACCAAAACGTTTGTCGTAGGACGCCATCCACTACATGACTCGGGAGGCACCACACGCTGTCATCGAGCTGGACAACTACGGCATGCCTTTCTCCCGCACCCCCGAGGGCAGGATCTACCAGAGAGCCTTCGGAGGACAGTCCCTGAAGTTCGGCAAGGGAGGCCAGGCGCATAGGTGTTGTGCTGTCGCTGACAGGTACATGAACGATTTTTCATAATATAGTAACCACATATCTTCGTCTAGTCCTTTACTACACGAGGATAAGTGGTTCGCTGAGGGCTGATGAATTGACCACACCCAGCACACAATATTTTTTGATAGAGAAGATTTCGTATCTGGTTGATTTTGGTCTGTGGTCTTAAAAACTGCTTTCCTATATTTTTTTCTGGACTAAACCCCCTTTCAAATGTCATGGTTAAATCAATTTTCTAAAGCCCTTTATTAACCAGACTATTAGTGTTGAGTCTTACTTCTAGATAAACACATTCATAAATAAATATTACATCATTATCTGTTAAATCTAGATAATTGATAATGGTTTATCGCTTCGTTAGATTTAAAGACTTCAGTTTCTAGCAATACTTAAATTAAAGTATTAAAGCAATAAAAGCAGTACTCATAAAATACAATCTTCGTAATTCTCTACTTTAATAATCGTCCATTCATAAATTGATCTATGATTAGTTTTCACATTGCAAGCAATTATTGTTTCTAGTCATTTTCGAATTTTCGCTTACAAAGTTTAGTTCCAAACACACTCGCATTTTGCTTTGTTACAATTCCTATGCAAAAGCCAATGGCGTCTGTCACACTCACAACGCCTATACTAATCAGACAGTTTGTTCTACAGGTACTATTTTACCTGTAACATGAAATCTTTACTATATCCGTCTTCTTCTGTTACCTAGAACGGGACACTCACTCCTGCACACCCTCTACGGTCAGTCTCTTCGATACGACTGCGAGTACTTCATCGAATACTTCGCACTCGACTTGCTCATGGAAGATGGAGTGTGCAAGGGCTGCATCGCTATCAACCTTGAGGATGGAACACTGCACAGGTATGGCCATTGATAATATTGTTATGCGACCGAAACCACCCCTGAGTGTGAGAATGGGACGCAGCTATACAGGACGTATATCCATCTCTTTCCCACTACCACACAGTAATATTAAAGTAACACTGCTTTAAGAGGTGGTGGTCAAAAAAAGTAATTAGTAAACTGGCAAGAGATGTACTTCTTTTCACAGCTGGCAATATTCATTATTATTGGCTGGATGGAATTAACTTAGGTACCTACCTGCCACCTTGGGCCCCAGAAAGACAAGACATGTATGAATCTTTAAGCACTGTGTTTAAATCTGACACTCCCTTCCGCTCCACCCGGAGCGGAGGTGTCATTTGATAATTTCCCACCCACAAAAAAAAAGTAACAATCTTCTTTCATACGCCCAAGAAGAAAACGGTTGAATGGGTCATATCTTTTTAAACATAAATACATCAGACGAGTGTGCATGTATTGGCTGCCGGACACACAACATGGTTCTCCTCTTTTGTTGACTATGAAAGTCGGTTGATGATCTTTAGGTCATTCCTCTCGCTTCAGTCTACTTTCCCTGCTTAGCAAAAAAATACACTCCAAAGAATACGGCATCCTAGGTATCAAGCAATCCCATTGTTTGTTGATCTAGCCTATTACGCTGCCAACAGTTTACAGTTTACTGCAACTCATTGCAGTGTGTAGTGTCGATATTTAGAGAACTCGAATATGTACTTCACTGTACAACGCAATACATGAAATGACTGTGGAAAGTGTGTGAGTAGCACGCCGGCGCCGCGCCGCTAGGTAACAAAGAAAGATAACGGTACGGTCAGGCTATTGTTGTCTTAGAGACTAGGCTATTAAGTACCAATTAGTATAAAATCATTTTAATCTCTAATTGGTCATTGAACCAGACAGAAAAGTGGACCATAATATTTTTAATTGTATTTGGAATATTTTACCAATAGTTTTTACAATGTCAACATTGTAAAAACTGTAAAAGTGCTTATTTGTTGTGATATATAAATGTTTTATATAACAGTACCCTCCTTTTCATCTATAATGCAATCGGGCAATAAATATGATAATGACATGTGTGGTTAGTTGAAGTCATTAAAAAGAAACATTAATTAATTATTCTGCATTATATCATACCCATGTCGTGACGAATTTTCCTCTATACATATTATAAGGCTCGGCGCAAACGAGCTACCGACCACAGCCGCTGGTGGCGGTCCCCTCTTGCTGCGGTTTTCCTGTAGCGGGTGGCCGCCATCGGCCCCACGTTTGCGACGAATCCGTACAAAACGTATCAAACTGCTTGTAGCTAGCTGTGGTCGGGGGTTTGTTTGTGCTGAGCTGAAATTAAAGTCGCATTTCGTGTTTGCTCTGTTCTTTTAAACTTCGCATTAGCTTTTGGTACGGTTTTCATTATTATTAAAGCTACATTTAATTTATTGCCCATGGCATACCATACAGTTGAACCAACAATTGACTGGCACCGTCTAAACACCATGTACAATTTTTGCTCGAGACGGACAAGTTAGTTGCAGTTCAAAACAATAAAAGTGTAAACAGCACGTACAATAAAATCGCATTTAATTCCAGCAATAAAATAATGCATTTTTTGGCATCGGAAAGTGTTTAGTCGAAGCAAAATTTACAAGCAATAGTTGGTCAAGTCGCAAGCAATTGTATTGAATGACAAAACTTGCATTCAATTATTGTATGCCACTATATGGAAATTTCACGCGTGTAAAAACGGCCCAGTTGAACGTCACGTGCAAGTCTTGAATGGCAATAAATGAACTCCCTAATGCCCCATTTACACGGTGCAAGTTTTATACACATAAACCTTCCAGAATAAGTTTATTTATTGTTTGTGTGTATATTTAAAGTTTTCTTAGATAAAGCACAGAATTCCTGATGTTTTGACATGTTACCATTTTAGTAGATTGCACCTACGCGAAGCCTAGGCGGGTCGATATAACTTAAACTAATTTTAAGAATTTATAAGATTTTAATTTTCTTGCTGGCTGTATGTAAAACAGACCAATCGGTAGTAAGGATATTTTTATCGATATCAATAACAAACGTGCCTGCTCCACATTCTTATCGTTCTAATTTTAAGTACAATGAACTTTGATTAATTAATTATACCTAGAGTACCGTAAACATAGAGAATGTCGCGAGTCTGTCTGTAATATGTTTGAATAAATACAGAAGGGAATCTCATTCAATTGTCGGTCTGGGAAAATTTCTTGTAACTAGTAATAAATAGAAAATAATTTAACCGCTCATATTTGCATGGTTCATACTCTTTAACATATTTTGTCGAGAACAAAGATCACGATAGATAATCCTCTTAGTCACAATGTTAAACAATCTAAGAATAGTCTCGAAGATAGTAGGTACTGTAGTAGATAAATGCTAAAATCACGCGAATTGCATACGTTATAAAAACATTTTTATCTCTAACAAACACTTGATTGTTTTGGTTTTGTTTATGATATTAATAGGAATGTTTCCGAAATTATTATCGGATAATGTTAATCTGTCTGCGCACTTGTTTTTTTGTATATTTTGACAAATATACTGATATGAGTGCTTTTTGTTTTTTTAAACTCATAAAGAAATAGGTTTTTAAAGACTCGCTAGGTAACCGGTACTGGCAACCTCTAAGCGTACGATTAACGCTTTTATTCAGAGTTTTCTTACTGATTCAACTTCAGTGCCTACCAGATTTACCTAAATATTAGCTATTCAGTAAAGTGGTAGCAGAGCTCGTGGCTAATTAATAACATCCGCACGGATCGATCAATCAGCTTAAGCTACGCTTGCCGGGGTTTTTCCGTGGATGGGTGACCATCTTTACATAGCGAGACTCCTCCGTGCCTCGGAAAACACGCTAAGCAGTTGGTCCTGGCTGTCATTCGTAAATCTTTAACAGTCGTTACGGGTAGTCAGGTGCCCGAAAGTCTGACAGCCAGTCTTATACCAAGGGATATCGTATTATCCAGTAATTGACTGGGCTGTGGAGGTCAGATAGGTTGTCGCTCCATATAAAATACTGGTATTCAGCTGCATCCGGTTAGACTGGACATCGACCCCAACATAGTTGGGAAAGGGCTAGGCAGACTGATTGAGTTAAGTGGTAGCGGGCCTGGGCTGCCCAAGGTGTACCAAACATTGATTTTTAAGGTACAAACAGTTTATCTAAGGCTATATCTAAGTCAAATTTGTGTATTTAGACCCTGAAAAAGATATGTCCTAGATACATTCATGGGTGTCAATCAGCTGACTTATCGCTATCAGGTTGGCGTCGTTATCTGCTAATGTAAAAAGGCCCGTTATGTGCACAGGCCATTTTAAGTAACAATTTTGTGTCACTTCATCGTAGGTTAGGTACTATAAAAAGTAAAAATATTGAAAAAAAACGAACCTAAAAAAAACGAATTCTGTTGCTCAACTGCGAATATTTTTTACTTGGGCACTGATCTTCCGCGATATGGTTGGCGGTGGGTGCATCTATACTAATATTATAAAGAGGAAAACTTTGTTTGTTTGTTTGGTTGTAATGAATAGGCTCAAAAACTACTGGACCGATTTTAAAAATTCTTTCACCGTTGGAAAGCTTAGTTTTCTAGGAGTAACATAGGCTACTTTTTATCCCGGGAAAAAAAACGGGTCCCACGGGAAAGACCACGGGAGAGAAGCCGCGGGCAAAGTGCTAGTCGTAAATAAATACATTGCGCTGTGTTTTGGGGAAGCGCCTCCACAGGCCTGTATAACCTCACTTTAAACCTTTCAATTTAACTTAACAACCCCTCAAAATGTAATTGAGTTTTCCATCAGGAACTTTGCAGTTTGGAGTACGGGTATGTGCCAGTTAAAGGGAATAGGGTTTCCCATGAACTTAAACAAAACTGGTGGAATGTAGGTGAACTAATAATCCTCTATATAAGTCTACTAAGCAAAGAGGTGTGATGTTATGTTAAGGTATTTCATTAACGATTAAGTGCTAGAACTAACATAGGTTATCCTTGTTGTCCATAGGTTCCAAGCTAAGAACACAATCCTGGCGACGGGCGGCACCGGTCGTTCGTATTTCAGCTGCACTTCTGCCCACACCTGCACCGGTGACGGCACGGCCATGGCGGCTCGTGCTGGTCTGCAGAACGAAGACATGGAGTTCGTGCAGTTCCACCCTACTGGTAGGTCGATAGCCTGTGACAAACAAAAAACAGTTGAGAACAAGTGAAAACTATGACAGTACAGTACTTATGACTATTTGACAGTCTTTGCGGGTCGTCAGAAGCCCGAAAATCTGACAGCCAGTCTTACCAAGGGGTGTCGTATTGCCCAGTTACTGGGTTGTGGAGGTCAGATAAGCAGTCGCTCCATGTAAAATACTGGTATTCAGCTGCATCCGGTTAGACTGGAAGCCGACCCCAGCATAGTTGGGAAAAGGCTAGGCAGATGATGAACGAGCGAAAACTAGGTTTGTCTAAAATCGAACTTTTGTTTTAATAGGCCAAGATGATTCTTGTCATGATAAGAGCAGCGACAAAGTTGCAGCATTGCGTCATAATAGCAATCGCGATATCGCAAATCCGCTTCTGATAAAAAATCAAATCGAAGCTAATGTATGCCTAGTTATCGTAGGTTTGAAAGATAGTATGTGCGTAAAACATTATGAAAATTAAACTCGGTATCATTAACATTCGGTACAAAATCAAAGTCAAGAGCCAGGTAGCAGTAGTTTTAAAATTCTTAGGCACGCTAAGATTTACATATGGTGCTTCCCACAAATATACAATGTGTTAGGTTGAACGAGGGGAGGGACATACTTTTTATTAACGAGGGACATATAAACGGGGTTATAGTACCTACTCATGAAAATGAACAACTTTCACTATAGGACCAACTCTAAAATATGACAAAAAAATATCTGCTGTTTCGTACATTTTGATGATAGCATAAAATGTACTGAACACCTGTTTAATTTTCGTGATTTCAGAGTTGGTCCCATAGTCAAAATTGTTCATTTTCGTGGGTACTATACACCCTGAAATTATGTCCCTCGTTTAACCTAACACACTGTTGATAGACTTTATACATTCTGTTAGGAGAAAAGAAAATGTTTAATTATGTTAGTAAACATTTTTAACAGCCGTGTAGGGGCACCATTACTAATAAATGATATCAATTAATTCTGATGCTAAATGAACTGTCAAATCTTCACAGTTAATTGCCGTTTAAAGTGGTAAGTCAAACAAAAGATACCAATACACAAGTTGTTGGCGTATCCGTGTCCTGTTTAGTAATACATAGAAGTCTATGTTAAAACAATATTGGGAATCTGACGTCACAGTCATGTGATAATTTCTTCGCACGAATACGCCAAGAGTTCACTTGGCCATGTACCAATTAGATAATCTGTACAAAACATATAAGAAGAACATAAACATGTTGACATTTTAGCGTTGTGTTCTCAAAAAAAAACACCTTTTTGGACACCAAAAACATGCTGTTTATATTTGAATAGTTCAAAATGCGTGTTTTTGCTAACAGAGAAAACAATTCAATCATCACACGGAATATTTAATCTCTCATGTGGGCTTTAAAAATACATTAATCAAGCCTTATCGTGAGTCTATTTCAGCGAACGGTTCGTTAAGATAAACTGCAAAAATAAAAATAGCGTTGTGTTACTATGGCTATTATATTTACATTAACTTTGTGCCCGTAAAATTAAACAGCGCTCGTTTGCAATTCCACGTAAATGTTAATGCAAAGTCAAAGTAAATTTGACTATGTATTTTTGTTAGTAATAATATTTTTGGCATCAAGCGCCTATAATAGATGAAATAGCGAATGTGAACAAACGAACATTCGAATAATTTGGCAGGCGCCCAAAAAAGTCTCAGTGAGCTGTTATGGAGTACATCATTATTGCAATCCATATAATTATTACATCTTTAATAACCATGTTTAGATAGATAGATTTCCAAAAGCGGGATCAAGTCTTTGATCAGTAAATCTGCAGCAGATAGCCTGTTAGCTGTTGATAAGAAAAACTAAAAGGCAACAAATGTAAAGCGCCCCTGAGACGGTCGAACTGTTTGATTCAAACACGTAGAACTTGGTTTGACTCAAACTATTGTGATAGTTTACACAGCTAGTTTGAAAGTTTTGTCAATCATTAACGGATGCTGTGTTTGACGCGTCGTTTGATCGTCTTCCGACGAGTTTGAACAAACACGGCTCAGTTTGCACTGAATGCAGTGCGTACCATTCTTTGAACTAAATTCTTTTTCTCTTTTTGCGTAAAAACGCAGGACATTACCGTAATAAACACAAGGCAATCGCGATCCCAGTTCGAAGGTATCCCACAATTTGTCTGCGTGACAATCACAAGTCTAATTACGGCGGTGTACGGAACCAAACTGCGCAGTGCCGTTTGACCGCCGTTCAAGCCGACATTAAACGGTTTCATCAAACACGTAAGGCATCAAACAGTTTGACCGTCTCGGGGGCACTTAATAGACATGACAACTGTCTTATCTCCTAAGTTTAATAAATCGTGGATATGAGACACGATGCGTCTAGAGTTCAAAGTCCCTTCAACATATACTCGTGGTACTAATCTGTTTCAAATCTTCAAGCCAATTGATGCAACATCCTATCAATACAATTATGGTGGTGGCGCCAGTGTAGTTAGGTACAGGTATGTGACATAGCTTCAGTCAGCATGGGTCGTGCAACGCACGTGGGGTTGCCTCTGGCAAATCGCACCTGCAAAATCAGATGTGCATAAACGACATGATTATGGGTGACTTTTGCCATCCAAGCTACCTACAACTATCTAGGTACACTGGTAACAAACTCTTAATAATATTATTAAGAGTTTGTTAGTTTGGATGTAGGAGGTAATCTCCGAACCTCCTCATCCGTTTTCAATGTTTTCCACAGATATAAAGCTACGCTATTGCCGAGTGCCATAATCGTATGGCACTCAACTAAGTCGCCGGCAGAAGCTAATTAGGTGTGAAAATTATCATGTTAAACGCTTTTTCATCCAACAGGTATCTACGGCGCCGGTTGCCTGATGACGGAGGGTTGCCGCGGTGAGGGCGGATTCCTTGTGAACGCGAAGGGCGAGCGGTTCATGGAACGTTACGCACCCGTCGCCAAGGACCTGGCCAGTCGCGACGTCGTCTCCAGGGCTATGACCGTCGAGATCATGGAAGGTAAGGACCTTGAGATGTTAATAGATCTTTAATCTAGAGTTTAGTGTTCTTCTAAAGAGTTAGAATTGAAGTATAATTCATAAAATAGGGATCATAAAAACATATTGCCTAAAGAAAAGAAGTGTCGATAATATTTTTCTCAACTTCCGCAGCAATGAAGGAAAACTTAAATAATTAGAATAAAAAGGCATGTATGAATAAAATAGCTCACAACTATGCTTCAAGAGGACCATTCTTTAATGTTGACGTAAATATAAAGAATCGTGTGTTTTCCATTGCGGAAAATTGCTTTAGAAATAGCCTTGTATATTGTGAATAAAAGGCTGTATGGGTAAAACCCAGCAGTACATAGCAAGCAAATACAACTCCACATAAATGAGTGTAAACATAAATTGTTTAATGACTTGCGCAGACCGTGTGTCCATATTACTCAACTTCATTTAACCAGATACATAACTCGCAAGGTTAGATAAAACAATAGTTCATTTAAACACTTTATGTCGAAGGTTATATCTTCGCACCTGCTTCTAACTATTCATCACCCAATAAACTCGGTTCTGACTGACGCAATTTATTGCATATTAAACAAAGCTGTTATTATATTATCGCGTTTTACGTAGGTACTGTTTTATATGTTGTCGGTGATGATTTATTAACATGAAATTCTATTGAATTAAACAGCCTTAGGTCAAGTTGATTGTGGCCCAGAGTTTCATTATATTATGCAATGTGTTCCCACGACGTGAGCAAGTTAAACATCATTGACTATTGATAAATCACGGATGAGTGCATCCGTGATTGACAATTGACTATTTGAAGCAGTCAAAAATAAAATATGAAATCACATAGAAAAAAGACCGCTCGTCTTAAAAACTTGCATCACCATGCAGAAATTAAATATTGTGCGAAGAAATAATTTTAAAATTGCATTCAATGCTAATAAGTATTCCATTTGATTCTAAAAATCGGTGACGTCACATTGTTATATTTCATACAAATCACGAACAAATTCCGCGTTTTGACAGTTCATAAAAAGTAACGTTATTGACTACCCTTTCAATTACCCAATTTGTCACATTGATATTGCGACATAACTATATTTGTTCGAGACACTAACCTTTAATGTGTCACAACCCTAATAAAACCACGCCCCTCCCAGGTCGCGGCTGCGGACCCGAGAAGGACCACGTGCACTTACAGCTGCATCACTTGCCCCCTGAACAGCTGAAGCAGCGTCTGCCCGGCATCTCGGAGACGGCCATGATCTTCGCAGGAGTAGACGTCACTAAGGAACCTATACCTGTGTTGCCCACCGTGCATTACAACATGGGAGGCACGCCCACTAACTTCCGTGGAGAGGTCAGTATACGTTATATGCAGAATGCTTATTATTACTATATTAATCAATTATGAGTTCTCCATGTGGTGCCTACTTTTACACGCTTTATATTAGGTTCACCTGTATGTTTGTTTGTAACCGACTCATTTGGGCGCGATTTTGACCCACTTAAAACGGCCAGATTTCGTTAAAACTTTGTAGATTTATCGAGGACCGATGACAATACATTAATTTGAACTAAAAAGTAGGAAATAAATAATAGTTAAAAAAAAACTGAAAAACACGCTTTTGATAGAAAAAAATTTTTTTTTTAAAGCGTGGAGTGCATGGTGGTGGTGAATATTATTTTAAAAAGCACCCCACGGTTTTTATTACGTTTACACCTTAAACAAATTGTAATGTCTAGAGGGTGCACGTTAACTGTTTGTTAAACACAGATGTTTGAAACATCGTCAATACATGCATGACGATTTACAATGTTTTTTACGCGACATGTTTTTGACAAGACTTTGTTGTAAGACTTGTTGAAAACAAGTATCACTTCTTGCAAATGCATAAACAAGTATCACTTCTTGCGAGTGCATAAACAAGTATCACTTCTTGCAAATGCGTAAACAAGTATTACTTGCATATATATAAGAAGAAGATTAAACGTGCAGTTGGAGTACCTCATTGAACTAGTGGTCGCAAATGCTACTACTGGACCTGGTGTATTCAGGTCAAGAAAAGTTATTGGGAGATTCTATTAAGGATTTCCCAATAGAAGCCAAACAGGCACAGCTGCTTTTAAAAATCCATTATAGCTAATTGGCCAACTTTTAAAATCGCCGGACGATGACTTTCTAAGATAACAGTAACTAGCCAAAACATACATAAGTAATGAAAACCCAAGTAAACAATAAATAAACAAAGGCAAAAAATTTGCTAACATTTTGCACATACTTTGTGGCCATCTTTTAGCATTTAAAAATGTATTTTTCTCTTATCACTGTGATGAATGACATACGATATAGGCACAGATGCGTATAGAAATTATGAGAGAACTCCTTATCACTTCGAGGTCAGCCTTATGAATGTTCCCTTTGAGTTAATTAAACAAATAATAAATTCATTTGACTCCTATGTGTCATAATGATAAATTGAACTATCAACCCTTTGGCGCGTTCCACAAAGGATATTACAGCTTCATTAAACTTATAACAGAGGGCAAACTTACTCATTGGCGATAACTATTTATTTTAAATCAGGGTTTCCCAACCTCTTTCCTACAGCGGGCCCCTAACGAAATCTAACCTTGACTCGCGGACCCCTAAAAATAAACACTACTTTTAATATTTTTCTTGTTTTACTCACATTGATATATCTGTTTTTATTAAATTCTAATAATATAATTGGTTTTGCCTCAACTGTTTTGTTTATTGCTTTATAATTGATATTTTTACTTCGTCCGCGGTCCCCCTAGGATAGGTCCGTGGACGACTGGGAGTCTGCGGACAGGTTGGGAAACCCTGAGTAATACATACAATAATTTCATCATACAATAACAGGAAAAATGGCAGATAATGAATACTTACCTAGTAGATAAAAATATATACGAAAATTGAGTAAAACAATGCCCATTCTTCTCCACACGAAACTACCTTTTGGAAGGGGCGACTAGAATCAATTCTATTTCTTGTTCATTTTTGACGTTCAAAAGTGCCTTTCTTGTGCCTATTTGAAATAAATGATTTGACTTTGAATGTGGAGTACGTTCTGCCCCACAGGTAATCACGCACTACGACGGCGTGGACCGCGTGGTGCCGGGCCTGCTGGCGGCGGGTGAGGCGTCGTGCGCGTCCGTGCACGGCGCCAACCGCCTGGGCGCCAACTCGCTGCTGGACATCGTGGTGTTCGGCCGCGCCTGCGCACTCACCGTCGCCGACACCAGCAAGCCGGGCGACGCACAGGCACCGCTCAAGGACGTAAGTCACACACTATGTTGTATGTATGTATGTATATACACAAAACGAAAAGATTACAGGGAAGTACTAAGGTTGCCAGCGAAATTTTTTTTTGCAGATTTCCAAAAACAAAAATCACCGGAAACTTAAATCTTAGCCTTGAGTAGTTTTGAAACTCACTGATATCCTGCCTTCGTGACACTTGCCTGCCACTTTAATTCACAATAATAACTCTAAAGGGGCTTGCCCTCTTCATCTCCGACTGCACAGAGGCCAACACATCAAGTTACCCCTGTCAAAATTCTTTGATAGTTTTTCTACTTTATTATAAATGTATCAAGTTCATTTTCAATTGGGAGAATTAGATAGTTTGGGATATCTCGATGTGCTGGCGTCGGTACATCATATTATAAACCTAGGAACACTTTGACCATACTTAGTCTTGTCATGTTACACCATTAAAGATGATGACTAATGTTATAAATGTTCGAAGAAATAATATGTAGGTATTAGAAAAAAAAGTAGTAAAATGAGATAATAGAAAAAATCTGTAAAATCAATGGAGAAGCTACACGCTTTAATAGTTTTGGAAGGATTATCTTGTAACAAAGACAACAACGGGCCAAATGTGATGTTGTGTCTGTTGCTGTTCAATTAGACTAGATGGCGCCGGCGTCTCATATCTCACTAAAACTGAGATAAAAACTATGAGGTCGAGGTCTCCTTTTTTAAACCTGAACATAAATTGATTTAAGTTTTGCGCGTTCTTTGTCGATCATGAATGGCCCACGTTATAATTTTGAAAGACCCTTATTGGTAGAGGAGTATCGGCCCGGTCTTCACAAGAAAGAGTTGAACCTAAAAAATGTTTATTCCTTGCAAGTGAAAGTCCAGCACTTACAGTACGGCCTACATATCTTGGCGGTCCTGAAGTTAGCTATTTGATTGCGCAATGGATCTTTTAAGAACGAAATTGTCTACTGCGCAGCTAATCAGCTAACTTCAGGACCGCCAAGATACGTCGGCCGTACTGTAACATCACATCATCATCGTACGTACATCTCATATCATACTTCATCTTCTTGATACATCATACACGGTTACGCTGCTAAGACACAGAGGTCCAAAATTCTATTTAAAGTAAAAGATAATTAATCCGCCAGCTACGCAATTGACCTTCGACACAAGACTGGAAACGCGCGTCGATATTATTTTCGGCATCTTGATCAAGTCATAACATCAATAAAAAGTTACTTGACAACAGTATAATTTTATAAAATTTAAATTGTGTATGTGTGTTGAAGGCACTGAGCTTAGAATATCACAAAAAATAGTGGCACTGTTTGTGCTAGACTGTGTTAATATCTGCTTACAGTATATTCTTTTAATTTAAAAATTCAACATCATTGGAAATACGAACCGTTTAGATAAAATAATAATATTGATGATAAATAGCGTAGGAGTTGTCATTGAGACGCTCTATATTATGTATGTGTGTCATAGGATGTGTCGTTGCTTCCGCGTCATTGCTACGTCACGGAATATTTTGAGACACACCCATCGATGATTTCATCTGATTACACGAGGAACATAAACAGTGAAATTGAAAACAATTTATCGGTGTATCATTAGTAAACATGTATGTTGAAACTGTGTATAACAATTGCGAAATCTTATGACTGAATTATGTGCATAAATATAAATTTATGTTTTTTATTCTTCTCTTGCATTAACACGAACTACATAGGAATAGGTAGCTCATCACTCAAGCTATAGTCAGAATAATAATCATATATAACGTATTATTAAACAGAACACCTGTCGTATTTTGACGTTTAAATACCGAGCTGTACCCGATCGATAACACCACCCCTTTTTCGTACTACAATCTTATGTCATTAATACTTCATAATACGTCCCCAATACCACGTTTTTATGCCATTAGTGTACTCTCGATTTCTATCACTAATGCCAATATAACAAGATACTTGCGGCAGCTCAAAATTAACACACACACTACACTATCACACTATTGTACACTATCTGTGTCATTAGTTAAGTACTAACATAGGTTAAGTCTATTGTGAATAACCCAATGGATCTTTGTTACCTGATTAAAAAAAAAAATAGTCAAATATCAATAGGTATCCATGTTTATAATAAAATAATGAAATTCCATATCAATTCACAGTTTCAGTACTTACTAACTTATAATTTGCAATAAGCTTTTGTACGCAGATACAAAATATTCGTGCCAAGACGGTTGTCATCGCGTCGCAATTTTTCCACCTCATGTGGCACCGGTTTTTGTTTTTATATAATCCACGTGGAATATTAATAGAAGCGTTAAGAGAAAGCCGGTCTTAGATGGGATTTTGTTTCTTCAACTATCGTGTTGTTATGCACGATAAAGAACTAGACATGTTTTGGCTATATTTTTTTTCGACCGTTGTAATTAAAGTCAAAGCATAACCAACCATGATGACATGATGGACTAGAAGTGTTGCTTGTTCCCCAAATGATGAGCTATTAATTCATGCGGCCCATTTGAGGCACCAAAGTGTAAAGCTTAATTGGCGAATAACATTACAATCCCCACCACACACCCCATCACTTGCTTCAAAATCGGTGAAGGAAAACATCGTGAGGTAACCAGCATGTCTGAGAGTTATTTCTCAACAGCATGTGAAGCTTAGTCTGGGGCCCATTGGCAGCATAAAAACTCTGACACCGGGTTAGTCACTAACCACACGATAAGAAGAAGATTACAATCCCCATATCTCGTAAACTTTTATTGTAAAAAGAAAAGTCGATGCCTTTAGCAGAAGGCAGGGTTTCATTGCCTTCCGGGAATTAAGAACAATATATTAGCTTTACTCTATGAGAATATATGCTTATCACCCCGCGCCAGTAAAACAGTCGACAAAAGGAAAAGACAGACTTATCATAAACCATATAACCTCACTTTATCTTTAGCTACTACAGTTTGACCTTCTGTACTCTTTCGCGTAATTACGCACTTAGATTATAGTCGACAAATTGTACCCGATACGAATATTGTCTACTTTTTCGGCAAGCACAAATAGTATTACTTAATTACTATCTTTTACCCGCAGCTTCGCTCGCGTTAATTTAGAATTGTATAAAGGATGTTAGTAAATTCGAAGCTCTAATTTTCACCATGAGTTAAGAGCACATACATGATTCTAAACCTCAGCATTGAATTGGAACAGTAACAGTTTCCTTTTCGATGTCGCTTACACTTCGTATAGTCTATGATGGAAAGAAAGGGATGAAAGTCTTCAAACAATGTACGAAATTTTGATATTTTATCTTGTGTTACTTTATTATATTTATTTGCAGTCTTCCGGCGAGGCCAGTATCGCAAACCTCGACAAAGTAAGAAATGCCAACGGCACCATATCTACGGCCGACCTGCGCCTGCGTATGCAGAAGTGCATGCAGACCAACGCCGCCGTATTCAGGCAGAAGAGCACGCTCGAGGAAGGTCTGTAGTTCTTTACTCTTAAAATAAATACAGCATGTTCTTCCTGTACGAGTACAATAAATACTTTTTTTATTTGCTTTATTGATAATTATGGTACTTAGTCTTTTAATTTCGTAAGCCAATAAAACATGTAAATTGTCAGGTGAACGCCTCATCCACGACATCTACAAGCAGATTAAGGACGTTAAGGTGTCCGACCGCTCCCTCATCTGGAACAGCGACCTCATCGAGACCCTGGAGCTGCAGAACCTGATGATCAACGCCGTGCAGATCGTGGAGGGCGCACTCGCGCGGGAGGAGTCGCGTGGAGCGCACGCGCGCGAAGACTTTAAGACTCGCCGCGATGAACTCGACTATTCCAAGCCTTTAGAAGGACAGGTGCGATGTTTCTTTCAACTGTTCATTTATTTATAGTTCAAATTTTATGATGGGCGGCTTTATTGCCCCATCGTAAACAAAGGGTAATTTTAATTAACCTGACATTTCACGTAGGTACACTGTACTGTCATTATGATGACTAACGAATAACGAAAACCGCCCTTATTGTGAGTGTATAAAGGAACTGTGGATGTCAAATTGTTACTAAGGAAAAACGGTTGACAGTGTAAAGCACCGGGTTGGTGACCGTTTGTAATAAGATAGTAAACCGCGAATCAAATTAAGCGATGAGATAATAATGCCACAACACACGCTCGATACTCGTGATCGCCGTCTGGCTATTATAATCGATTGTCGAAATATAGCGCCATCTAATTAGGACACTATATTTGTAATACGAGAGCCCACGACCAAAAAAAATTTCGCATTTTTTATGGCCAAAACAACCGTTACATAACGACACGCTAATCGTCATATTAAGGCGGTTTGCTATGGGTTTTATTTTTTGCCTCATTTTTAATTTTCTAAAGACCTTGGTAGGTGGGACTCTATACGGTGTCTGAAACTTGTTTTAGGTATCTAAAATCTATCATGCAACATTCAGAAATTCATACGGTATAAAACAGTTCATATATTTTTTTACATACATTTGAAAATGGGGTCAGGCGTGATAATTATCTGAAATTAAGATATTTGAATTCAGAATAAACAAATCTAACGATTTCATACCATTTTCGATGGGGAAAAAATGTTGGTCATGGGCTGTGGTACTAGGTTACAAACCTGTATCGCGCGGCGTCGTCCCCGGTTTTGTTATTGTCAGAGCCAAGGTCTTCGAATTTCATCGAAACTGCTTATGTAGACGAAATACAGAGTAACTTCTTTCCGCATAAATATTATTAGCTACTGTTAAAATATTATCGTCAGCATGTAAATCTACTCCTGGACATAAGACAACTATGCTAGAGACAAAACAATATATAACAATTTTGAAGAAACTAACGTTCCTAATACACGCAAAAATGCCCTTGTTGGTATAAAATTGCAATTTATTTAACTTTTAATTCATAAGTGAACACATATTATTTTATTTATAAAAAATCTTTAACCCCAAATACAGACTAAACTCCCCTTCGAGAAGCACTGGAGGAAGCACACCCTGGCTAAGACCAACGTAGAGACAGGCCAGACTGAACTTACGTACCGACCGGTCATCGATGACACGCTGAATGCGCAGGAGTGCAAGACGGTGCCGCCCGTCATCAGGACCTACTAGATACCTTTAGTTCACTTTACGTAAGTATACCACACGCGTTATTTATTAAGCGGGATTGTCCGAAAGGGTTACCGCTACCCCGGAACATAAAGGGCTACGGAAGGAACATGGATGGGTTTTAGTCAGTAAGAGTCTGACACTCCCTTCCGCTCCACCCAGAGCGGGAGCAGTCATTGGATGATTTCCCAGCCTTAAAAAAAAAAAAACGCGTTATTTATAGTTTTACTTCAAACAAGTCCTATTGGATTTTCTTTTGGTGAAAATGGCCGATTTCCATACAAACTTTAATTCCCATTTACTCCTTTTATTTCTTTAGGGGATTAATTGTTAAAACGCCTTCTTTATTGCTGACCATTTTTACATACTAGAGCAAAATTTCAAGCTACTAGACCCAGACCCAGCAGTTTAAGCTGTTGGTTTTATAAACATTCATTCACTGGCTCACATCAGGGAATGAGTGATTATGATATTTTTATTAGCTAGATATTATATATAGTTTTTGTAAAGAAAATTCTTTGGAAATACTGATCTGGTTACGAAAAATTTCTTTTATAGGAAGATATCTTAAATTTGTGTCTTCACTTTATTATTGTCATTACTTTATTATCGATTCGCAAAAAAACTATTTCTATGGTTATTACAAAACGGTATCCCGTAAAGGTTTCTTATACATTATATGATCGATTAAATAATGTACTAATATTGCGTTTAATTTTCAGGTAATAGTTATAATCTCAAGATGGGTGCTGACTGAACTTTTCAATATTGTCAACGCGCGACTCTGCCCTACCCACTTAGTGTTCATTCAACGCCACTATTTATATCATTATTTATTTTTAGCGTAGCATGGTATTAAGCGTAACATAACATAACATCTATACCAGAAAGAATACTCTATAAATTATACAAACATAAATATGAGTAACATTCAATCACGGTCCCAAAGTTGTTATACAGTAAAAATGAAATAGTGCCAGATGTTATGTTCCTGTTGATATTGTAACATTAATGCGCTCGTGTTTTTAATCATGGACAAAAATATTGTTATATATTTTGTTAATAATAAATATCAGCATTTATTATAATTTTATTTTATTAATACTGGCTTCAGCAGCCCCGAAATTTATTGTTAGATACAATACAAGTACCTACCGACGCGTCCCTCGATGTCAACGTGTTAACTTGCACTTGTACAACACCTTCAATATATTATTGAAACAATTTTATTACTAAATCTGGCAGTTTGTGTTATGTGTGAATTATGTTTCTCAAGGGGCGTTGTTTAATTACGAGAATCATCTTCTTTTCTGTTAACACATTTTTCGACTCTTGAGTTCAACAACAATACAGAATTTGTCTCAAACTTTTTAAGTTTTTCTTAGTGTTTGTAATGGTTAGTGTCTTTGTAACGCATTTTAAGATAACGAAATAAATTAATAATGTTACTTTACTTGTTGTGTAAATTTTATTTCATGTTCAGTATTACAATGAAATTAAAATAGAATTACGAATGTACAACAATGTGTAGATGATAAGGCAAAGATGTAAAATATTAAATATTATAAATAATAATAAAAGTAACAGCACCATTTTTTTATGTTTTTATTTTGTTATTTTTCTAATTGAGAAGAAAACACAAAGTTTTGAACAGGTGGCGCTGCTCGTCAAGTGACTTTTAAACATCGCCCTGTCAATTTTAACTTTCATACGTTAACAACGTAGACTGTATGTCAGTTAAAAGCTGAACTAGCCCATAAAAAGGGAGAAAGGCCGATCTTGTCAACAAGTCTTTACAGCCTATTTATAATACAAGCCATAATATATCCAATTTTATAAACTTGTTATCGCGCATTACTCGCTATTGCTTAGTAATCTATGCTTCAGTTTCGGCACACAATGGGAGAAATTATATTTTCAACTAGTTAGTCGACATTTCTAGTAGGTCCATTGTGGTCAGTTGTTTATGAATCATCACAAGACTTCATATTAAAGAACTAACTGTTCAAAAAGTTTCAAAATAAGGAAAATATATCTATGGCCTTCCCTCGACAGCTGGTGTAAAGAAATCGAATTTTCATTTAGAATATAATTAAATTAATCGTCCCTCTCTTCTTAGCGAGTCGATGGCAATCGAAATGGACTCGCTCGGCCTAGAATTCTGCCACGTGTTTGGCGCCATCACTAGCGACTAGTAGCGACTACTGTCCCATCGCTTGTGGAAAAGTACCACATTGACCCTCTAAGGCGGAGTCTATGAATCTCCACCTGAACAGGTTTTCCTTGTTTCGGCCAACCTGGGCCCGGACTCGTGTTTAATTATGTGTCTGACGCGGGAAGTTTACTATTTATTTATACTTTAGAAGTATTGCGCAATCATTTTCAACCTTTTTTTTTTCAAAAGCGGTCGCCGCCGCCTCGCGATTAGGGGCGTGTTCTATTATAGGTAGCGGTCGCGCGAACACGCATTCGGGTTCGCCGAATGCAATGAACGAGACGATGAATTCGGACAATAATTATTCCTTTAATACTTCACTTAGGGATTGGTAATAATAATGGTACCTAATACTTCTGAATGTTTGATATTATTATTATGAATGCAGAACTATTTTGTATGTTATACCTACCTACGTAAAAAATCTCAAATAGATTGTTGCTTAGGTATCTACTTTGTCAAGAGATATGAATGGAAAACTTCTGATCTTTGTACTTAATCTATCCGCGCTAATTGGTGATAGAAAGTAGACTCTAGTACCTACCTATATAGTAAGTTAGTTGTCTACGTATAACTTACACAATTGTTCTACCGAACTTTGTCTTTATTTTGTAAGTAAACGAATATTATCATTATGATCATAGCATAAGTTTCATATTTGTATGAAACGCTATTACGCCAACTTAACAAAGTAAAGAAAAATGCGGTCTGCGAACTTTGCCCTTAGGTTTCAATCCCATCAAATGGACAATATTATAACAACTTTGTTCACTGTCTGTCGCCACTTGAGACATGTTTTGTGACAAAACTAGACTTTTGGGTTAAACTAACAGAGGTTAGGTCTCCAGTCCTATGGAACACTCGATGCAGAAGAAGTCGAAGTCGAAGTTTTTGAACATTAAGTTAACAAGAAAATGGAGCAAACCTGTGGAAAAAATAAAATAAATCCCTCTATGATGTAGGTTCCTAGATAAGTATGTATACCTACTGATTTAGATAATAGGTAATACGGGCTTGTGTCCGTCAAATCCTCGAAGCGTATTTTTTTCGTATGGTATACACCCATTTACCTCAACATCTTTGTACCTACTTGTTGTAAAACTTCCAATTCCTCAAAATATTTACTTCAAATCGCGTCGTTATCTTGAAAAGACTTGGACATTCGGTACATATTATATTGATGCGTTACGTCGGTGGCTCGCTAGCAACTGATAACTTCCTCAGGGGTCATGTCGCAGCCATTTTGAGTAGTCACATCTTTGACGTCTTGTGATTCAGTCGAATCCCAGTGCTCAGTGTTTCTTTTCTTCCTCTTCTATTGAATACTTTACCGAGATTACATGGTTCTGTTTGGCACCATAAAACTAACGAACACGTACGGTGTTTGCAGGGGGCCTGTTATTAGCGGCCTCAAGATTGAAGCTCTCAATAATTTGACGCTCGACACCATTTACTTCAACTTGTGTAAAGGTAACAAACATTTACTTTATTGTAGGTTGGTCTATCTTTCTTGGCTGGGATCTTTGTGTATTTTTTGGTTTCATAAAATCCATACTGAAACTTAGTATATTGTAGATATATGGGGTATGTTGGATAGTAGATCGCGATAAAAATCCATAAAGCTGCTAACTAGGTTGTGTCGTTTTTTGGTGCTTGAATTGGTTTCTGTGTAATATTACTATGGTCAAACATGTCACATGATGTAATTGGGCTTCAAACCTGGGTAAGTACCTACTTAAAAATTATAAGGAGGTAAGTAGATACCTATCTACCTACCTCCTTATAATTTTTAACAAAATAAAATAGGGAGGTATGGAGGTATGATGTCTCTGTAACCACAAAATTTCTCGTTATATCTTTATAGGGCTTTAACATTCATTATTTATGATTTTTTGACACTGGTAAGTACTTCATCCCTCAGGAAATACCTACTTATTGACCTTTTTTATATAAATGTAACAATTAGTTTAGTTTAGTTTTAATAGACAATACATAGTCTAAGTATATTTAATATAAAAAATAGTTATTTGTTATGCAAGGCTGGAAAGTTGATTTTTACGCGAGTACTTCTATTGAAACCTGAGTAAGCGAAGGATTCTAGGGTTGAACCATGAGCGAAGCGAGTGGTTCAAATATAGAATCCTGAGCTGATATTTAATTTAATACATATTTATTTTTGCCAAGCAAAGGATTAAATAACATATTATATTAGTATTTATTTTATTTAAAAAATTAAACTTAAATTACTACACAATTGGGTATTTGACAGGGTAGTATTTTTATAGCATATTCAAATGTGACGTGACAGATTTTTTTAATCAAATGGAATACTTATTAACATTAATTCCAATTTTACAATTATATCCTCGCAAAATATTTAATTTCTGTACATACTGTGATGGAAGTTTTTAAGGTGAGCGGTATTATTTAATATTTTATTTTAGACCGTGTCTTGCATTTTCAGTGGACTGGCAGTATAGAAAATTATTAAATAGAAAGGTTCGAATTTTAAAAACTCGTTCCACGCTAGAGAGCAAAAAGCGCTTTTGGGCTCAGATTTCGAATGACAAACAGACTCTTTCCGAGCCTGTGAGGTGAAAAATATTATATCGGTACTTATAGCGGTATTATAAATGCCTATTAGGGAAAATTAGTACTTACCTACAAAAAGTTAATAAAACTAAACTTTTGCAAAAAACAAATCATACCTAGCCATCATTTTCATGAATTTAACATTTCTTTGTGCTCACCTGCAGTACTTTTTACGATCGAGTCCGTAAGAAATGTGTAGCATGGAATTATTCCGGGACATTTAGACCTTAGCAACACTAAACTCTTCTAACCGTGATTTTTTATTCAATGTGCGAGGGGAGTATCATCCCCATTAGTAGGTGCAGCCTACTCGCTATATACCTATATCAAAGCAAAACATCTAGCCAGTGGCCTATGGAAAAGCAGGACAAAGAAAACACTTCACAAAACTCTTACAAAATAATTTTACCTTTAGTACCTACATACTTACTTGAGTTTTTGAGGGCCTCGTGACATACTAATAACATATTATGCACGGGGCGCTCGATCAGGTTGAACTACGTTTGCGGAGACCGGTCCGCGGATAGGTGACCATCGTTACGTACCGAGACTCCTCCGTGTATATGCTGCTGTCATTCGCGAAGCTTTAACAGTCGTTACGGGTCGTCAGAAGCCCGAAAGTCTTACAATCAGTCTTACCAAGGCACAAAGGGATATAGTGTTACCCAGTAACTGGGTCGTGGAGGTGAGATAGGCAGTCGCTCCACATACAATACTAGTAAGTAAGTATGCAGCCGCATTGATCAAAATATACATGACATGATCAAATTATGTGGGTCTGTTTTTGTAATTAGGCTTCGGAACCCCTTATTCTATCGTAAACAAAGTAAGTCTGCCGAAACAGGGTAGAATAGCTAAGTACTTCTTATTATAATTTATGATGTAGGTATCTATACAAGCTATTGATAGTAACTGTAACTCTTTGTTCACTGTGCCCACACTGTGTTTCGGAATGCAGCATAAGACGAGCCATTTCTACAAAATGTTTCTTTAACTTAATTTTGTTTATGATGAGATTTTATGTCGACTATCGATTTTACTGTAATTAAGTAACTGTATATGTACCTATGCTAACTTTACTACCCATAAATAACAGGTAGACTTCTTTTACTATAACCATTAATTTGTGACAGGTAATACACAGGTAATACATAATGTTAAACTTACTACATAATAACTAATACTAACTTATCAATTTCGTTATCAATTTCAGCCTGTCAAATCAAGAGCATGGCATCAATCCCGCCCTCCGCCTTCTCTGCTGGCCGTATCCGCGACACGCAGCGTGATATGAAAATATCGAACAACACCAAAGGGAATGAGTCCACCAAATTCTTTAACACTGCATGTAAGTCAAACATGGGCCCCATTGATTTCCCATTAGTCAAAATTACGAATTTCCATAGACGTTCGTCCTCTATTTAACACATCTGTTAATTAAAGCACTCTTGTGCAAAATTCTATGCAGAAACATAGAAAAACCCCTGCCCCTGCGCTCTGGGTGCAGGAAGCAGGTTTAGGCAGTTTGTGGTCTGTCAGGGAATGAACGGACTTTTATTAAGTGGGTAGGTACTTAAATACTTTCTAGTTATCAACCTTTACCTCAATCCCATGAAAAATGTCCATATCATAAGAAATCAGACGTACCTACGATTAGGCGTATGGGCAACACACATAATGTGAAACACTTGAAAAACCACCTGAATATTATAAAATAAATGCGCTCTTTTAAATCAAATTGTTACCAAAGACGTGCAGAAATACAGTCGACCTGAACTTGAGCAATTTATGTTTTCAAATAAGGCGACAATTACCAGCACGGTCAATCTCGATCGCGATCATTGTTACTTCAATAGATTATATCAAACGCTTTTTTTCTTTTCAGTCATGGAATTATCTCCACTAAAGTACAACAGCAAGTTAATGAACAGCATCTGGGGCCTGTACAACAGATATTCTCCACATAACGTGAAGAAGATCAACGATGCTCACGCCTCCACTGCGGAGTTGCAGCAGTAAGTATATAGGCAGGTACAGTCAACCGCACATTAGTGGTTACAACTTGTAGAACGGTAATCGTCCTTACTGCTACTTACTACGTATAGTAACAGCGCTGTATATTAAATTGTTACCACTGATGTGCGAGAGATTAACATGTCACCTACGTCGAGTCGGAACTAACTAACATACGTACCTCATCATTCTCCTGCCCTTATCCCAATTTATTTAGGGTCAGCGCAACATGTCTTTTTCTTCCATACTTCTTTAGTAGTCATCTCGATAGTCACTCCCTTTATAGCCATATCATCTATCACAAAATCCATCCATCGTTTCTTTGGTTCTCCTCTAATTGTAGGTACAGCGATCCACACTTACTACCTACTCGAAACTACTATACCTACTCGAAAAAAAATCCTCATTTCTACGCATTACATGTCTATACCATGACAACTGATTTCCACACAACTTTTCAGTCAACGGTTTCACTTTCAGACTTCTTCTTATATACTCATTCCTTATTCAATTTATTCGCGTAACCTCCCTCTTAGGATTCTCATCTCAGATGCATGCAATTGCCTTTCAATCATTCCTTTTATGGCCCAACACTCTGATCCATACAAGAAAGCAGGTCTGGTTTTATAAATTCCCCTTAAGTCTAAGGGGAATGCGGGAGTCGCAAATTCTACCCATGACCTGCCGCCATTTCATCCATCCAGCGTTAATTCTAAGCTTAACTGTCCGATCTACTTCGCCATCGCATTGCACGAGTGAACCGATAGACCAAAAGTCGGAGCAGACTGGGAGAAGCGCACCATCAAGCGCTATGGCCCCAGAATCGGAGAGACCGCCGAAATCGCAGATCATGTATTCAGTTTTGGTTCTGCTGATTTTCAAGCCAACATTCAGTCCAGTTCAGTCATCCAGTTTCCGTTAACATTTCTCCAGTCTGCTCTGGATCTCAGGTCCATCTTCACCGACAGCGCGATGTCGATGTCGTCGGCAAATAGCATGCACCATGGTGCCTCTTCCTGTATGTCCGTCACCAGAACGTCCATAATCAAAAGGAAGAGGTTAGGGCTTAAAGCCGACCCCTGGTGCAAACCTACCGCCACGTACTATGTAGTATAACAATATTGCTAGGCACTATTCTAGAAGCACTTAGATACTTCCTTAATTTTACATCACGCTTCTAGTCCCAGAAGAGGTGTTAGGTCTCACACGGTAGGTAGATAGCGAGCCTATTGTTTTTTAATCTCGGATCCCATCTAACATCCACCATCAACTAAATAAATTGGGAAAAGCGCAGGAGATTGATGATAAAACCAACATCGATCGAATGGGTTGTCTAGGAAAGAAATCAGGTCAATTTTCGATTAGTGCTTAATTAACTGCAGAATTATAACATTACCCTGCAAGTACTTACCTACTACCTACCGTATTCTATATTATATTTTGTTAATTAATCTTTTATTAAAATTTCTATTTCAGATCAGCTGCCAACTCCAACAAAAACGAACCCATGATCACTTTGCCTTCAGCCAAGCTCGACAATGTTTGGGCTGCTATAAACGTCTCAAAACACTAATACAAATGCTTACTCATTTGAACAAAATGTTTCGTCGGTTAAAAATATATACTTACTCAATACTTATATTGTTTGGTTACTTTTAGCTCAATTACATGGTTTTCATTTAATATTGTAATTTTACTTTATTTTCAATGTCTACCTTCGATGCGTTTAAAGTTCAGGTGCTTTTAAGACAGGTTAGTCTTAAAAGCACCTGAACCTATTATTTATTAAATTACACAACTAAATAAAAGGAACAATAATTATATTTCTATAGCTTCGGCCGACTGCACCAGTTGTACCCACAAAAACTGGCCAAGTACGTGTCGGACCATGCACAGGGATGATTCCTGAATTTGGGATGTAGGATTGTTTACTGTTTTTTTGACAAAATATCAAATTGGTAAGGATATAAGGGTTCCATTTTTACCATTTCACTACAGAATTAAGTATACTGTTAAAATATTTGGCACAATAAATAAAATTATAAATGTAAGTACTTTTACATTACATTTATTAGAACATAAAAAATTGTTGTAACAATACGAGTGGTAGGTATACTAATTTATAACATTCCCCTTCACATTGCTTTTTATTATTATCACAGACAAACTAAATTAATCTATAACTATGAAGCTTCTATTAGCACAGAAAACTATAGTCCCGACTGCAGTAAGCGCAAACATTAGAAGTATTTTAATTCACGAGAGGGTCGTGTTTACGTCGTCGGTCGGGCTATAACAGACCTTAGTAGGTCAGTCAGCAACAAAAGTCGATTTATTTTGATACATAGCTAGCGTTTCAGAATTTCACGTATGTAAAAGCCCGAGATACTATTCCCGAGATACTTTATATATGCTTAGATGAATATTTTGCTCTACATATATTTAAATGTTGATTGACTTTTTTTGCTGACCATACAAAACTCAAATCAAAGAAACATTAAAAACTATTCAACTTTATGGGGTGTCCATATTGCTAAAACATTCTACTTATTCTACTTAGAACTGTTACATGACAAAATAACATAAATAATAATTATTTTATATAACTAAACACAAGGGAGACTAGATAACTCTTCTTAAAATCATAGCCATTGCAAACCATCTTAGGCCAGTAAGTATACAAATTAGAAATGTGGTCCCAAAGGACTTTTACAATTGCAAATTTAATATAATTAAATAAGATGAACTCAAGAAAAAAATAAAGGATATTCAAAATACAATGCAAGTTTGTTGCTTGCAAATAGAATAAGACAAAACATGGAATTGTTGAATAAAACATGTTTTCTTGTTGTTTTAAATCTAATTTTAAAATAGAGTTAATTTTCAAAAGGCACTTAAATTGTTTAGATACAATGTACAAACTAGGGCAAATCTTAAATATTTCCTCTACCCGGGCTATATTATTGGATCAATTAATTTTTTTTTAACAGAATTCATTAATACTTTTGACACTGAGAAGAGCAATGGTGTACAACTTAAGAGGCCCACAACCAAAATGTTTATGATATTTCATTATTTTGTATAAATTAAACTACTATTTACTTATTATATACAGTGCCGGATTAACCATATAGCAAGAGTAGCAATTGCTACAGGCCCCGTGCAAAAGGGGGCCTCGCCTAACCAAACCAATCTCCATCTAAGTGTAATATATTTAAGTGACACATTGTAAGACGAGGTGTCATGAATTTACTTGATGTCACATTCATTACATTTAGTTGCTAAGTGCACTGCAGACTGTTGTAGAAATGCATTTTTTGTTTCTGGTGCTACAAATCGTTGGGGTTTTCTTATGGAAGCTTTTACTTTGAAAAGGTTGACTGGGTGGTCCGCCAGAGCGAGTGGAGAACCAATACATAGAACAAAACCTATAGATAACAAATAAACATATTGAGAGTTTAATTTTTTTTACCACTTTAGATAGAACTTGCTGAGGGCCCCGCGCTTGCTTAATCCGGCACTGCTTATATATAGCTTTTACTGCAGCTTCTCCCTCATGGAAATCACAAATTATTCCATGGGAATGTACCGGATATATTGTCTCTAATCAATTTTTATTGAAAAGCTGGCACCACACGAACACCCTAATTCAGCATTAGGATTTTGCATTATCCTAAATGCAGATCTAATCAGCTCGGTCTGATAGTCCACAGTAGAACCTTTGATGTAATCCAAGGAGGTCTCATCAATTACCACTTTTACACCGTCTCTTTCAAATATCCTGAAAATCAATAAAAAACATTTTACAATAGCAAGTGCATAACACCTCTCTATTCACAGAAATTGTTAAGGCCTGCAGTGAGACATTACAAGTGAGACTCGTCTGACTAATGTTATTTACTATTAGTTAAATACCCACTGTTTTCTGCAGCATCCTGATAACACTGGAAGCCAATCCTACAAAAATATATATATAAGGCACTATACAAATGATGATTTTTAGCTTTAGGAGTAAAAATTACCGACAGAGAATTGAAATAGGATAGTAATTTGAGCCTCAGAAAGTGTGTCAATGGTTTGCCTATTGATTGGTAGTTTTTCACTATTATTTATTTACTAAGTAATGAAAACACTTAAACATTACTTTATGCACTTGCGGTAATCTATACCATAACAATTTATAAGATGTACATACTTGTCATCATCAGCTACTTTGGTATCCAAATCAAATTTATACTGGAATCCAGAGCACCCACCACTTTCCACACACACTCTTAGGAAATTATCGTCATCGCCACATAACTGTTTTAATTTTTGTACACAATTGTCGCTTATTGTTATTCCTTCGGTTGAAACAGGTGCTGCTACTGTCTTCTGCGTTCCATAAAGGTTATTGCCTAGTCGACAATAATTATGATATCCAAGTCTAAAAACTTGTCTAGGTTTCAAAAACATCTTGCAATTTCTATTAGGTTAATACCGTTTTCTTTTCTATTGACAGAATAAAAATAGATAAAAACACAACACTTCTGATTCAGCAATCTACGACCACCGTAGGAACATATATGTATGATCGAACTACGACGAACACAATCGAATTCTATCCATCTCTTGACACTGACAGTCAAGTGCTGTCAAATAAGTTATGTCAAATTGACAAAGTGCGACAAATGTTACGTCATGTTACGCGTCACCAAACTTTATGGCGGTTCTCTACATATTCATTCGCTCCGATGGGGTATTTGAAAGGGTAGTCAATAACGTTACTTTTTATGAACTGTCAAAACGCGGCATTTGTAGGTGATTTGTATGAAATATAAAATTTTGACGTCACAGATTCACAGATTTTTAGACTCAAATGGAATACTTTTTTACATTAAGTGCAATTTACTATTATATCGTCGCATTATATTTAATTTCTGCACGGTGATGGAAGTTTTTATGACGAGCGGGCTTTTTTCCATGTGATTTCATATTTTATTTTTGATCGATTCAAATACTCAATTCAATACAGCGACTCGCCTCATTTTTCGAGGCGCTAAACATTCATAAACGGGCTGTACCTCCACGGTAATATTGTACGGCTATCGAGTATCTTCCTACTCCAACAGGTACCCTTCAATTGAATTTTGAATTAAAATAATTCTTTTTGACGTTTGATTTTGCAGTTTCACTTGCTAAATTGTTTTGTTACAAAATCTAATGTGTGGGATTTATTAATGAAATCTACAGTCGCCAGCACATCAAATTACCACAAACTGTCAAATCTGTTCAAACAATTTTGAACGTCTACGTTTTAAACTTTGAAGTCATTTGGAAAAATTTACAGTTTGGTATACTTTGACGCAGCAGCAGTGCCTGCACAGCACGCCAAGCCAGAAAGTTGGAATAGCGCAAGAGTACCGCTACACCTTGCATCCCGTACTAAGGGCCTAACCTACCTTCTATGGAAATATTCTAGCCAGTGGGTTCTAATACAGCTGGAACGCTGACGGTGACTTAATAATCGCCTACTACGCTAAATGGCCCGCACTTCGGTTGTAAGTCAAGCCGTGGCTTAGAGCATTTAACCTAGGCCGTGGTGTCCGATGCTGTTGACATCTTCGCCACTGTGGCAGCGATGAGGAGGACGTAATGTATAAAGGGATGCAGTCAGGTGGATAGTAATATCATCAAACAAAGTGCCTGCCTATGTTTACTGACGGTAGTGCATTAACAAAATCTTACTAAAAGTTGTGTTCTATTCTATCATTTAAAATTCATCAGTAGATGAAGTTTTATTGATGCATGAAAGAAACTTTATGCCTTGCAATGCAATCGATATGCCAAAGGACGCACCTTACCTAACTACGAAGTCCTCGGCACTTCGGTCCTTTTCTTCCTTTTTAGGTACGAATAGAAAAGGACCATACGATAAACGAGTCTATTGGATTGGAATCTGAGTAAATGCTTTATACGTACTCGGAACAGACATTTGGATTTAATATTAATTTTTCCATGCGAAAATTATCCGTTACGGCGGTGTGCCTCTACTGCAAAGAGTCTTATAGCATTTAAAATGCTCTAAGCAAAGAGTACTAGGTACTTAAAAGTCTACGTCTACTGCCTGCCTATTTTTACAAAATCGCCAGTATTTTTTTTAAATCAATCATAATCCAGGAGCCATACCAATATTATTTGTACTGTACGACAGCTAGATGATGAACAGAATAAGTTATGAATAGATATTATACACTTGATAGAATGTGTTAGGGTAAGCCTTGAAAGAGAAGGATATGCCGGGGCAGTATGAAAGCTAATTCGTGCTATGTTATGTACAGACGCCAGCACATCAAGCTATCCCTAACTGTCAAATTTTCTCAATTAAAAATGAACCTTATGTCTTTGCAATAAAGTTGAAATACTATCAAAGAAATTTGACAGATTGTGGTAACTTGATGTGCTGGCCTCAGTACAAACGCCAGCACATCTAGCTGTCCCAATCTGTCACACTTTTCCAATTCAAAATGAGCCTTAGGTCTTTGTAATAAAGTTGAAAAGTTATCAAAGACATCTTTTCAGTCAATCCCATAATGGCCGTTATACGACAATACCGACTATTTCAGTGTGGCTGAAAGCTTGCACCAAAGGTCGGCTTTAAATCTTTACCTCTTCCTGTTGATGACGCTCTGAGTAAACAGGAAGATATCTTGAACCAGAGAACCAAAGCAAATTGGAGAAATGGCAACAGAACCGTGGTCGAAGAGAATGTTGGCTTAAAAATCAGCAGAACTAAAGCTGAATATATGTTCATGGATTTTGGCAGTCTCTCCAGTTCTAGAGGCAGTCTCCTCGGACTTTCGGCAAGTCGGTTAATTCGTGCTCGTGATCGGACTGTTAGAGAGTTAGGCCACAAGAGGGATGAATGAAAGGCAAATGCAAGTAAGAAAAGAATGCTAAGAGAAATGTGTTGCGTAACACCACGCTATTATGAAATGATTACATAAGAGGAAGTCTGAAAGGTCCGGTCACAGAAAACTTTTTTGGAAATCTGTTCTGTCTGGTAAATGTGATGCGAAGAAATGAGGAAAATTTCGTGAGGACAGTTTCAGTATGAATTCCTATCTACTGGTTTATAAGCCTGAAGGCTTATAAACCAGTAGATAGGAATTCATACTGTGATTCATACTGTGTCTGAAGACAGAGGACTTCTGTTCTTATTTCTGGATGTTTCGCAAAAACCTTCGAGTATCCACAGCACACCGAGTGACCACTACCTATATGTCCTATCGTTAAGGTGCACCAAGTCTCATAATTATCAGTCACTTGCAGGAATATGAAGTAATTTACTGTACTTCGTGATATACTGATTAAAAACTCAAAAAATTGCGATAAGGTAGGCCGACATTGGATTGTCTACGCCTTCACAATTCCGACTAAGGCTCTAATTGGACTCTACAAGAAATTGGCATTGAATTTGAACTTACTCTTCTTAAATTCATGCTGAGGCCTGAAACCAAATCAATACCCCGAGTATGTGCTTAGAAAGAAGCCATTCATGTAGCAGCTGCCGCTTTCGTAGGAAACTTGAGCATAACATTGTGCAGAATTCAATATAACTATTCTTGGTCTTCCGCCATGATGTACATTCAGTCAAAAAAGTATCGGGAATGGATGATTTGTTTATGGTTCCAAATTCAAATTTTTGTTTTTTTGTAGTTGTTAGATTAGCACAACTGTTTTACATTTTGGCGCGGAGTTTGAGTTGCATCTGTTATTTATATTAAATACAGTGCTGGTTTTAGTAATATCATATATTATTATAGTGTGTATTGCGAATTTCATAATGGACAAAAATTTCGAACAAAGAGTTTGTCTTAAATTTTGCATCGCCAATGGAATTTCGTGTTCGGAGTCACTGAAAATGTTACAGAAGGCTTACGGTGAATCGACTTTATCAAAAACTCGTGCTTATGAGTGGTTCAAAGCGTTCAAAAGCGGTCGAGATGTGATGGAAGATTTGCCTCGCTCTGGTAGGCCGTCAACGTCTGCAACTGAAGTTAACATCGCAAAAGTGAAGAAAATAGTGACTGAAAATCCCCATTCAACTCTGAGAGAGATAGCCGCCGAACTTTCTGTATCTCACGAGTCGATCCGTACCATTTTAACTAATCATTTGGGTATGAAACATGTTGCTGCTCGGCTAGTCCCAAAAGATCTGAATTTTCTCCAAAAACTCAATCGCATGAAAGTCGCTGAGGACATGCTAGAACGAGTCAGTTCGGACCCAACATTCATGAAACGCATTGTTACTGGTGACGAGACGTGGGTTTACGAGTTTGACATGCAAACTAGTCAACAAGTTTCGGAGTGGCGCCTTCCAACTGAACCGAAACCGAAAAAACCGGCGATTCGCGGCGAGAACTGAACTCAATTCCGGAAGTAGCGTTTAAAAAATGTTTTGATGAATGGATTATTCGTTGGCGCAAGTGTATCGTTTCTAAAGGAGCATACTTTGAAGGTGATAAAATAAATTTGGATGAATAACAGACATTTTGTGTATTATTGATCTTTTCCCGGTACTTTCTTGACAGAGTAGTATACAGTCTTTTGCAAATCGATGATGATGATGTGAGATGTACTTGACGTTCACGTTATACCACGGCTTAATGTCTGTAATTTACCTCTAACAAATAAAAAACGAATGTTCAAAACTGGCCCACAATTGACGAAAATACATATACTTAAAAAAAACATTCAGACCACTTGATGTGAATGTTTTTTTTACTATTTATTAACCGCCTCTTTTGAAGGATTAAACACATCCTCCAAGGTATTGGTGAAAACTTTTGGAAGACTTAAGATAGAACTATAGAAGCATGTGATTTAGTTATCACTTCGCTCCTTCTATTAACCCTCTACCTACGTTGTAGAATAGGGCTGGTCTTAAGTATTGTTTTTAATCTGGTAGGTTTCTGTATTGCCTTAAAAGGTACAAACGATTTAAAAATAGGATATAATATTTGTTTTACATTTACGTCAGTTCGATTACCGAAATTCTGATACAAGCTAGCTTCAAAATATGTTTGACAGCAGTTTTTAAAATGAAATAAATATTTGTTTGTTTCATTCGAAATATGATGGTATTTTTGCTTCAGGGCGCACTCGAAACTTTGCAATCTGTAGGTATTTCAAAAGGCTTACGAAATGTCAACTACGAGAATAATATGACGGTAATAACATTACCGTCACAATATCAATAAAAAATAAATCCATATTCATTATTTAGATTTCTTCATGTAAAAAATGGTTGATCGCAAGAAAGGTCACCACTAGACAAAAATCAAAACACCTCATAAAACAGTATTTTTCCTTTAGTTGCAACACAGATGTTTTAACACATTAGTTAGAACGAGAGCGAAGCGAGAAAACTGAAAGAGAGAGGCAACCGACTTGGGGAGAGCTGGCCAGCGGACCGCTGCATCAACACGTTTGTTCCAACTTTGTTTATTTTTATTTTTCAACATAAATACTACATTATTAAGAAATTTGTTTTTAGATTAGGTAATTATCAAAGGTTTGATAAAGTTACAGATCTTATATAAAATAATGTAGGTTAATACAATCAACGTGACAGATATTTGCAATTTTTAATGGGGTATTTTTATTTGTTTGTCATGTTTGAATTAATTAGAAAATCCACGTAACTCGTAAAAATGTATAAAAATTGTTTCAATACATCAAAATATGATTACAAACATTAGAATAGTGCATTATTTTAATAAATTCACTGGGCACCCTACTCTACTTTGCGCGGCAGCGGTCAGAAGGCGGAGCTTATCGGCAAACTCGCGTCGAAGCTGGCTTCACTGTCAATTCGAGAGCCGCGAAGAGTACGCTCGCGTCTATTACGTGGTGTGTTTATAGTGAAGTGGATTTTGTGATGAGATTATCGAATGTCGTGAAGTGAAAGATAGTGTTGTTTTATCAAAAAGTGCAACTCGTGGGCTGTACAATGTTTATGGTTCACTTATAGTGAATAATCAAAATGTGTGAATCACGATTGTGTGCAAAATTGATTTATGCCACGTAGTGACGCGAACGGGTAATGATTCCTAATGTGGAGTTCGAAGCAAGATGGTTAGAGAGACTCGGCACCTGTGGGTTGGAAATTTACCCGATAACATTCGTGAAGACCGAATAAGGGAGCACTTCAAACGGTAATATTACTTTTACTCATTACTATTTACCTTTCAGAGACCCTGTCTTGTTAAAAACAATGAATTTGTTAAATCCCAAGTCCCAAAGCCTGTAGGGTTGATGAGTATAGAAACATTAGGTCTCCACGGACTTGATATGAGACGTGTGCCAGTTCGAATAAAAACACTGTAGAGTATACAGTATGTTTTGAATTAGCAACGTTTCACTCTTTGTATTTTTAATTATTTTGAAGGATTGTCTGCACCCATTAATTATATGTTATCTTAAAATACCAACAGGCGTTAGTTACCAATTGTTATGGAGAATATTTTCGAATGAAGGTGATTTTTTTTCTTATTGAGTTAAGTTTAATGCGGTTTAATTATACGGTATTTGTGAGATTAGCGTGAAGCTATTAAATAAGGTGCCCTTTTAATGTACCTACACTTTTTCAACTAAATATTTAATTTGTCACCAAGTTTCGACTCGTCTCTAAAGTCGTTAGCCTTCCAGTGGACGGACTTGCTTTCATGCTTTGTGCTATTAGTATTACGTATTAGCCTTGTAAACTGAATTATTTACGTTCACTGTGTAGTGTTTTTCTTTAAGGTTTAATGATAGGTAAATAGGTACTTGTTTATTTAAGTGAATATACTAATATTTTTACAATCTTAACTTAAGAAAGTCGAGCAGTCGAGAGTCTATGCAGGAATCATGTTCTTTCTTTTCTAGACGACAAAACACGTCTTTGCTTAAACACAAAAGTCAATTACTCTAAAGCCTAGCCTAAACTAAAACTTCAGCCACATTCACATCTCTCATTTTCTTACTCATTGAATGGTGACCTGGTAAAAGCCACTTAATGTTAAATTACATTATGTGGCCTTTACCAAGTGAGTCAAAAGATTACATGAAATAATGAGTTAGGTCACAGGACAAACTAAAAAAATATCAATAAATCTATATGACAAATAATACATTGCTTATGACACTAAATAATCCTTTTGCTACAATAAATTGCTTGTTGGCAAGTAATATTTATCTATAACCAGATGTGTACAGCATTTAAAATGTAAGACACTATTATAGATTGACCTATTTGCTTAACTCTTTATCCTTTAGAGTCATGTGCCCTACACATGACTAAAGGATAAAGAGTTGGTAGGTTGGTTAAAAATAAGTTTGATCACTAATTCTCATATAACTGGTTTGAATTAGAATTGATAATTAAATACATTTTGTTCTCCCAAAACCAACTTTAAAAATAGGTTTGATAAAATCAGTTCAAATTCTACTTTTTTTTAATGTCTTTTATTTAAATTAAATATCTAAAAAAATGTTTAGCTTGTTATTGGTACTTATTTAATAATAGTAGTAGTTATTACTACAATACTACTAAATAATTTTATTTTTCTAAATAATTTATGCATCAACATGCATGTTGATAGTGCAAAACTAGGGTGAGGTCTTGTTTAAGTAAATAGCTATCAAAACCCAAGTCAATTTCTAAAACCCCATGTTATATTAAGTTAGTTAAATAAAAAAAATATAGATAATCACTCTTAAACAGTCTAACTCAGGTATATCAGGTGTATCACGAGTTTTTTTAATGAGTTGAATGAATACCGTTTGTTTGAGGTTTATTTTTTAAGTGGGTGATCATTAGATTTACCCACAAGCAAGTGTTCATACAACAACTATGAAAGAATTGTCACAATATGAGTGAAACAGATTTTTCGGACCATAAGTACGCACCGGTACCGAGGTAGGTACCTACCCACTCGGTCGTGCGTCCTTGCCGAGGAAAAATGCCAGACTTAGTCAGCGTGAATTTCGAAAGGATTTTTATTAGAAAATAAGGTTCTAGTAAAACGAAATTGCCAAACTTCATTTTATTGTGCACTATATCTAGTAGCCACGTAGTCACCATAATTCCAACGGATTCAACGCGATGTTAGTCTCGATAGAATCATGTCTAAGCTACGCAGCGTCAACACGACATGAACAACTTAAAATACGAAGACACAGTAAGAAGTAATTGAACAAGACATTGACCACGAATGAGGTAGATACATGGTGTTAGTTTATTACCTATATCATAGGTATAATCATGTTTATCTTAACAATGTTGCAAGTAGATGCGTGAGCTTGAGGCATGAGCCTTAGCTAGAGCCGTTCGCTTTCCGATCATAATATCGAAATATTTTCCAGAAAACTTTTGTTTATGTATATTATTTTGTTTATATATTAAGTTTCTTCATTAATGAGTCCAAAGCGAGGCGAATACGTAGCGAGCTAACTGCGATTTTGCAACAAGCGCGCGGTATACCTACTAGCCGCGAAGACGCCTCAGGCGTGCAGCTACCATGCAGCTGAGTGTTCAAAACGCGGACTGCAACTCGCTGCGCGCCCGCAGCGATCGTGGGGTGTTCGGCACACGTTCGTTGCAAACTTGCTGCGAGCTCATTGCGCACTCGTCTCGCTGGTAAATCCCGTCAGTAAAGTAGGTACCATATCTTGAAATGTGAACTTCTGAGAAAACATATAAATATGTCATTATGGAAATACCTCAACCAAACAACATTTCATATAATAATTTAAGCAACCCGCCCCTGTTTCGCATGGGTGCAGTGACAAAATCTCGAAAACGTCAAGATTTCTGTGCTACAGGTATTTAAGTTGAAGATCGTGAAAATCGCTTCAAAATCCATTGCGTACATAGGTACCAGCTAAGTTTACTTAAAGAGTAACGCGGTCACACAGAAAGACTAGAAAAGCACCGTTAATTTTATAATATAATGCACATGGAACATATAATATAATATGTAGACTTGGGCTATACACCGTTAGACCGAAAATCGAAATCCTCAGTAAGTATCCCGAATAACGTGTGCCCAAAATAACGTTATCCCGAATGAACGCTATCCTAAATAACGAGCCCAAAATAACCTTACCCTGAACCAACACTAACCCTTATTTAAATCTCCATATTTAAAATTCAATACAAAACGAGTAACTGGCATTCCAATACTTAAATAAAACAGCATTTCAGGTACTTGCATTTAAGTTAGTATCATCATCATGATTTTAGCCGAAACACAGGACATCAGCCTCCCCAAAACTTCGCCATTTCGACCGGTACTGTGTTTCTCAAGTTCATTGTATTCTGGCGATGTTTACAAGGTCATGGGTTAAAATAGTAAACAAATTCTCTTCATCATTTTTACAAAGAACACTGGTTGGTTTTATACTTTTTTAAGTTAGAAAGATTAATATAATACTTAATGTAATTTTTAGAGTTTTGTACACAAATTGCTTAAACAGAACTCTTGTAAATAGTTTCGACATGCCCTTCCCTTCGGAAGTTCAGATGTTACACAGCCATTTTACTAGACTATTTGCACTAAATTAGTAAAAATTGGAAAGGTGCATTATGTGCACCACTAAACAACGGTGTAGTCAAATTAAAACAATATTTGTTTTTTTTTTTTCGAGAAATATGTACTATGAAATACAAACTGTTTGCAGACCATAAAAACAAATAGGTACTGTAATATGTATCACAACTACTGAACTCTTCACTGTGTGTGGATCGACACGTACTTGGCAGACTTACAGCCCCAAACATCCGCCCGAAACGTATAGATTTGCTTGTCAAGGTCATTGACGCTATCTAGCGCCGATAAAACTTCAAAAATCAACAATGGTTTTGTACGGCTGATTTTAAGAAGTCCGGCAAAATTAGAAATCTTTAGACAACCTAAAAATATTGCCTGGCGAATAATTATAGAAAATATACTTTACTGACTAATTGTTATGTCAAGAACGGCATCAATAAGTTTTTTTTACTATAAACTTTAGAAATTATGCGGCACGGCGAGGGCTTATTCACCCAAAAAAAAGTTTTGAAATTGGTTCTTCGTCATCGTGTTTTTAGCCCAGAATCGCACACTGCTGGTTATACGCCTCCCGCTTTCTATTGCCATATCTACTTCTCGATTCTCTGTGTCCAAAGTTATTTTCAAAATAATAGGTACTTGTGATGTGAAAGTTATGCGGTGTGTCGGGGAAGTAGAGTAGAATTTCAGTGTAAATAACTTTACCCAATAGGGCAGATATTTCGAGAAAAATATGAAAAACATAAACCTCGTAGGTATTTATCTAACAAAGATACGAGGTTCATTTATGCTCAAAAGTAAGCAGTATCAGAAACGCCATCGATGCTTTTAACATAGTTTTGGCGTATCCTGCTTAGCTTTTTTTTGTTCTAAATCCGAATGAGATTAGGACGATTTTAAATTGTTACTTAAAAACTAGAGGTGCCATGTTTACGAAATCTTGAATTTTAATGATTATTTTGATCAGCTACTTAAATACAACTTCGTCAGAATATAATAATATACAAATAAAGAATATAGACATAAACTAGCTATTGCATTAATAGCCGTCTATCGCCCCACCTCGGTTTTGCAATGTCGCGCTCCAAAAGCAGCTTAGGTGCGCGGGCGGGGACCGCCGGGTCGATGAACCCGTCACGGGCAAGAATCATTTAGTTTTGAGTCTTTATTTCATGTCGACCTTACTTAAAGTTACTACGTTGTTGGGAACGAATGGTGTCATTTAATTTCGAAATGCGGTAAGACATCATAAATGTAGAAATTATTATCCTTAAGGTTGATGTTCCAGGGTAGCCCGCGAAATTCAAATTTTCTTAAGTTTTTTGCGGGTTCCGGAATGACTTTGACCTTGTAAAAAGTCATTTTTACACCTTTATGAGCTCGGAGGGTTGTATTAATGATTTTGATGATTATAATTCTGTAACTACATACGTCATACAGCCGCGAATCAAATGTTCATCAACATACAACCTATCACTGGCCTGCAAATTGCAAAAAACTTAAGAAAATTTGAATTTCGCGGGCTGGTTGGAGGATTCACCTTAACAGACATTTAACATCTGGTGGAGCTTAACCCTTCTCAACCCCATGAAGCCAATTCCCAATTATAAATAACTATAAACAACTTTCAATTATACATAACCTACTTAACTTTCAAATATAAATAATTGTTCAGTTCAATGGGCTTACCTTAATATTCTGGTAAGCCATTTGACGGCCAACAAAAACCTGGGTTACTGAAGTTATATAAAAAAAGGGAATGATTTACGAATGATAACGTTACTTGATCTCGGTGCGCGGCGACCCTACTAAACCAAGTCCAATGGTCGCAGTGTTACTCACTCACACACGGGCGATCCATCGTTTATGCACATTGAAATGCACAGCTTTTATTTGTTTATGTAAACTAATGTTATTTTTGTATATCAAACTGTAAATCAATTAAAAACAAACAACTATTTTGTTGTATTTAAAAAGATACACCAATTTGGTAGCCTTTTAATTTTTCAGCATGTTCCGAAATTCGGATTAGACCAGACCGAATGTAAAAAGGGGAGTGTCAGTGTTTTCTTAGAGTTACTCAAAATCTATTATTAACAGTGAAAATTAAGACATTTGTATATCCATATCCTTACAAATATATGAAATGCTTGCAAAATGTTCCTAATAAGGTATTAGAAATGTTTCAAGAGCTTTTCTAACCGCTGTTTCTCCCGCGTCATTACAAGCGCCCATTTATAAATCTGAAAATGGCTTCCATCTACCTATATTATTTATAGAAAGTTAAGTTAGAAGATAAGAAGAAGCCTTTGAGAGTTAAGTTAGACAAGAAGAAGTAATAAAAAGTATTTTTTTCACATATTAATACTAAATGCAAGTCCATAAAACGAGCGTAATGGGTCAATTAAAACAAGCGGTTCAGTTTTCAGTATAGTTTGCACTAATCAAATTTATTTTCAATAGTAGAAATACCAATTTATTTACTAATTCCGAAAAAAATTACTTACTACTAGCATTTTCATGTTCGTCTATATTTTTTATTTATGTATGTTTATCGTTATTTTCATCAATTTTGAATCTACTTAATTCTTCTTTCATTTCGTAGAGGAAACTTGGGCGATGGTCATGGGACCATCGCCCAAGTTTCCCCAAGTAGAGTTATTAAAATATATATGGATATATTTTAATAACTCTACTTGGGTAGTTAATTACCTGATTAACTACGATAATACTCATTTATTCCACTGTGTATCTTAATGATGTTTTAATATTTCCTGCCACTGTTGTTAACATAGCAAGTATACGAATGTCGGATCTGTGGAATATGTACCGTATCTAAAAAGTCGGTTTCTTTGGTCTTGTGTTTTAGTATATTGATATCGGTTTTTTTTATTGGTGAAAATGATTTATGTAACATTTCATAAACAATGTTTTCTTTGCAGTAAATAATAAATCATACACACATAAAAAGTTGTAAGGGAAAACATTCTAGCAGCATAAAAGTTAAAACATCTACCTAGGTATATTACATAGAATAATTCAGTAAATTGTATCAGTCAACAACGAGCCACGCACGCCTCATACAGCCAAATACGAATGTGCCGTGTTCGCACTGCTCGCCTCGCCTCGGGTAGATGTATAGAGGTAGTGAAGTGACGATGGCGCCCGGCGAGAGATCTGGCAACGTCGCATGTTCGTGTTTTGTACTTGCGCGCGGACAGACAACGTTTGTACGTAACTACGCAGGTATCTAAAATATCCAACTCGCCTCTGTGCCTTGTCCGTGTTGTGTTAATAATGATTCTTTCTTGTAATTTTTTGTAGTAAATTTGTTATAGTATATTACATACATGTTATTATTCCTTACTTCAATTTGCATCGCACAAGTAGATAGGTACACTACATTACTTAAAATTCGCATAAAAATATTTTTTTTACCTTTGTTCAGCACAAAAATATATATAGAACATTGGTGCAGGTCGCTCTTGCGATCTATACAAAATAATTATATCATAAATGCGAAAGTAATTGTGTTTGTTATATTTTCAGTTTGAAGGAACGTAGGTAGGATTTGAATGAAATTTGTCATGCGAAAAGATCATGCCCTAGGTTGGTCACAGGATATTTGTTGTCGTACGTAGTACGATTCGCAAATTAACGATCTCCACGTGCACTGAGCGAAGCCGTGTGGTAAAACGTTGATTGTTTCCCTGGAAAGTTTTTAACATGTTAGTTGCGCATGTGTAATGAACTACCTTTAGTCCGTTTGTTATAACTTTGGCAAATAACGGGTATCAACGTTTCGTTATTTAGACGTATATTAACGTCGTTATTTCACGTTACATATTATGAAGAAATGTTATCTATTAACCATTTACATTAAAAAAACAACTGTAAAATGCAGTTATGTCAACAATAACTGTCGTTATTTAGCCGTTACTTGTCTAATCTATACTAATACTAGCTGACCCGACAGACGTTGTCCTGTCTTAACTGTGATACCTACCTACCTACCCTACCTACCTACCCTACCTACCTACCTACCCTACCTACCTACCCTACCTACCTACCCTACCTACCTACCTACCTACCCTACCTACCTACCTACCCTACCTACCCTACCTACCTACCCTACCTATCTACCCACCCTACCTACCCTACCTACCTACCTACCCTACCCTACCTACCTACCCTACCTACCCACCCTACCTACCCTACCTACCTAACCTACCAACCTACCTACCTACCCTACCTACCTACCTACCTACCCTACCCTACCTACCTACCCTATAGGAGGAAAATCAGCAGCTGATCGAAAAAAAAAAAAAATTAAAATGTATTATTCTTAAGTATTCTTCTATTCAGGGCGGAGACAAATCCAACGAAACAAAAACCATGAAAATTGGTCCAGCAGATCTCGAGTTATAACGAAGGGAACAAACCCGTCTTTCTTTTATATATATAGATTATAAAGAGGTAAAATTTGTAAGTTTGTATGTAGGGGGTAATCTCCGGAACTAATGATCCAATTTAAAAAAAAAATCACCTGATAGAAAGCTACATTATTCCTGAGTGCTATAGGCTTTAAATTATATTTATATCATACATATTAGCCGAGCTATCGCAATTTTCGTCTAGCAAGTCGGAACGAAATACCTCCGAAAACAGAATTATTTGCATGCGCTGCCTAAACAGTTACAGTATATCGCAATTTTCCGCGGACGAAGTCGCGGGCAGAAGCTAGTGTTATAATAAACTTAGTTCTTATAGTCCTGCTCAAACTACGTCGGTCAATCAGAAGAAAATTACGGCTTGTCTGATAGCATAGGTAAATAAACAAGGATCAATTAAAGTTCCTGCTTATGCTCTTTTAGCCCAGGAGACTGGTACCTGAAGCAGTTGCCTCCGCGCGGCGTAGTTTTCTGTTTATAGGTTTTCAATCGACAGGTGATTTTTCTATTTATTATAAACTGTATAAAATGTGTGTAATATTTTCGATAACTTTAGAAACAGCGATTTTGCATTCAAAGTTATCGTTGAAAATTACCTATAATACGCCGGTTTCAAGGAATGAGCCTAATTACCGATTATACCTTTTAATATCAGTCTGCATATAAAAAAATATACTAGTTGACCCTTTAAAAGGTAGTTTCGTATGGAGAAGGATGGACAAGATACTTTTAGTCGCTCTTTTAAAATGTTTTACTATATTTTGTACACAGGTGTATTTTGTATTTTAATGGTAGGCAAACATAATCAAAATTTGTGTTGTAATACCTGCTAGTATATAAAACTGATCATATCAACGATAGTAAACATTTTACTAACGGAAACGGAAGAACGGTATTGCGGTTTCGTGATTTCGTGAAGTAATCTTGGTCGCAGGACGCAGTCTGGTGCGATCGATGCCAGCCAGCCGGTCCAACGCCATGAAAAGGGGGTGAGGTGAAGTGAGGAGTAGTGCGCACAACTTCATTGCGCCGACTAACGTGAAAGCGGGCGCGGCGCGGGTTATTTGTGCATAATTCATTATCTATAAATGATTACAGATGGTATTTGCAACATAGGTCCAAAATTGTTCAATTAAACAGATTTTGACAAATAATGAAGATTGATTTCCCTTTGCCTGTTTATTTTAGAAGTTATTAGGATGCCCGCTTTATTACATAATTTAATATAACGATGAATGAATACAGACAATAAAATTTATTAGAACTGCCTAAAACTAGGGTTAATCTGTTGCTGTCTGTGTAAAGTTAGAATATATTTGAACTTACTTCTTTTTTTTATTTTATTATACAATAAGTAGTATAACTTCGTTCGCGAGATTTTACCCACAATGATTTGCTGAAGTTTCAAGGCAGTGGCAGCAAATAGTAGAAACGCATAAAAGACAAACAAATAGGTCTATATTTATTTTAATTTATACTCATAAACATATTGCAATAATTTACAGGACAACAAATGCTAGGAGATTTATTTCTGACATTCAAGTACACGTTATTAAACTGTTAATAGCTCATAGGTATATATTTCGTACATTTTGTACCTGAAAAAAGATTGCCGAATAGAATTTGGTGTAGTGCTCATGGTGAATTACTTTTTGACATTTTGTGAAATACTGCAAATCTCCTAATGTTTGTCCAAACGTCCCATTAGACGTAAAAAACCTAAGTACCTACTTGACAATGTTTCTTAACCCATTAGATATTCGCCTATTAGAAGACATTTGCTTATAAGAGCTCAACGATTCATCATACGGTTACATTTATTGTAGTTTAAAGATGTTTTTGAGGGGTTAAAGACCTCAAAACGAAATCTAACGATTGATTGGGCCTACAACCAGCGCAGGTTTCTCTTAAACTTTTTTTTTATTGTGTTTGTACTTTTTTCGGCAAATGACGTATTTTCTTTCATTTTATTATTAATGCAAACGAAATACACGATATGTGTTAGGGTTCTTGTTGTACGGTTTCAGGATGAGGCAAGGCAAGAATATTTTAATACACTTAAAAATTATGTAAAAAACAAACGAACCAAAAGCCAATCGTCATTATCTAACTCACTTATCCTGTGCATTGTAAAATTTTACCTCATCTTTCTTTAATTTATACATGAAAGTAACCTTACAAGGTCTGCTCGACCTTACAATAGTTTTATACGTACTGAAGTTCCTTGCACTCAAAACAATTTAAAAACTCGTACGAACAAAGCTGGGCAAATAACAAGCTACAAATAATAAGCTTGTAAAAAGAAAGAATATAATATTAAGTATGTAATGTAATTAAGGGATGGTTTAAAGTAAATAACATACCTACTTTAATCTATTTTTATGCGCGCGACACCCAACGGAGGTTCCTCGTGTAGGTAATATGCTGAGGGGGGGACGGGACGATAGTGGCGGTGGTTTGGACTAGGTGTTGTAACATTATTATGCAATGCAAAAGTTGCTGCCTGGTGACGGGTCCACAGGGTGAGGGCGAAGGCACCACCCCACACGGAGTATAGCTCTGCTCCTCTGCTCGCCACCCACGCCCCCCGCTCTATCGACCTGCGCAAGCATCCGGCCCGTTACTGCTAGGGGCTCGTCGACCGAACCAACCGAATTGTACTTTTCTATCCCCTCACTCCTATCGCACATCAACTCGTTTTATTCAATTCGCCTTTTTAATGTCACGTTTTCTTATAAAATAAGAAAAATTATAAATTGAAACTCATTACATTACATTACTCATATTTTGCAACTAAGTACCTAAGTACCTTTGTTTTGTTTATTGTATTACGTAGTAGAGACAAACATGTGTGAATACATAATAAAACCAAGATTTGAATGGAACAGATGAGTAATGTTAGGTAAATGAAGTTGTGAAGAATGAAGGACATGAAGACGAACAAAATTTACTACAAAATAATCAGTGTCATGTAAAATTTATATGATTTCATTTCTGTGCACCGATGCGCGGGGCGGTTGGTGACTGAAAACATAAATTACATAACGTGAAGAGTTAAAAGTTTGTATACTCCGATTCCATTCTGGACCAGTATTTAAGAAACTAGGTTTAAAAGGAACCATTGGCCTTTTTTTTTTTTCTTGCGAATAATACAATTTTGATTAAAGAGCAAAACTAAATGTCCCCAGAACTGCAGCAGTTTATTATACACTTCAAACAGTGCAGGTGTTTTTTTTTTACTTTTATGTACCTTCCCTTAGGTCAAGACTTAATATTATTTTACCGACCTATTTGCTATTGCTAAAAAAAAAATCTAGTTACAGACTATATTCCATTACTCCAAATTCATGTTTTATGGCCTTACTACTATAGGAGCACGGGCATGTCCGTAGATGTTTTATGGAGTATGTGTGGATAAATGGCTTAGCGCAACGCACCTAGCGGTGAGCTAAACCAATACCGGCATGGCAAGATTGGCAACCTTCAAATTAGTTTTCGGAATAAACAAGTCAAAGATCAAACTCATAGTTCAATTACTAATGGCTTCAAACCAAGCTCGAGGTTTGCTAGTGAGGTGTCCCGCTCCACTCAGAGCGTTAGAGAGGTATTTGATGATATCCCACCCAGTAAAAAGTGATCGCGGTAGAGTCTGGTATAAATGACAGAACGAACTTAACGCCGGAAGTCGGAATTGGTCCATTTTGGCTCAGGGTTGAGTTGAGTGGTAAGAGCAAACGCAAAATTTATTATAAAATATGGTAGTGTGTGTGTAATTAATTAATGCAAATGAAAATCTCGCAGGAGCTATGTGAGAGAATGAAGTATTTGAAGAGAATTTCGGGTATAACCAGTTCGAATGGCCGGCCTGCTTTGGTGGCCGGAGATCTTTAAATACACCCTTCGGTACGACCACTGCCAGTTAAGGCAGACGTTGTTGTAGACGGTCGATGTACCTGGACCACTAACCAGCTCATTATTTGAATTTTATGTAAATTCATGTTGCAGCTATTGTTTAGTTACATGAAAAAATAAATTTTGGACACAAAGCAAAAAATAGAATTATGTCTGGACACGCTCAGAAATAAAGTATTAAATGAAATCTGTATGAGGCCTAAAAAGGCTTCTCCTAGCCGAAGCTCCTCATGGAGTTGCTAAAAAAAAAAAAGAAAATGTCGCAAACTACCAGAAGATTCATATAATTATAATAGTGTTAGCTGTGATAGTAGTGCCTTGGGTAGTGCAAAAAAATTACTTGTTCAACCAATAATAGAAAAAAAAACCGTTGGCACGCTAGCCAGACTTGAACACGATAGCGCGTGTTGTCATAAACTGGGAAGACAAGAACAAAGAAATCTATACCAGCTGACTGCCAGAGATTACTATATACCCTCCTCTGTACTTAATTACAGAGGGTATATTAACCAATTCATGGCCAATGGCGCCTCTGGCGCGTCATTAGTAAACATATTGGGTGGCCCATGACGCGCGTGGTGCGTCATTTTTTAACCCTTAACTTGGCAGGAAGTAAAAAATTTGAAAAAATCTACTTTATTGATATATTTGGCCTTAATTATGATTAAAAGACACGAAAAAAATAAAAATAAAAATCTAGATATCCTAGGTTCCGAGAAAACCTATGTACATCACAATGCACACTGCCAATTATGCCGAAGTGATGTCAATGTATTGTTTGTACATTGTGATGCACATTGCCAGGTTGATAATGAAATACATTTTTAATATTTATTATCTATTTACTTGAACGAAAACGAGAAAATACAAGAAAAAACTGAATTATTTTGTGTGAAAATTACGGAAGCAATTACGCTTTTGTTTTCCCACAACAAACATAAATGTACATTACATTTTATACAGAAGAAAGTTGTCCTACCAGTTTTGCAATACTTGCAACGCATTGTTTCATCCCCTGCTTCTGGGAGATGACCGAAAAGAGACTGGTTTATGGATTTTTAGATCCTCGCCTATGTCGTCTGTGACGTTTATATTGTTTACTGTTCTATTTGATTTAGTCAATACTTCGAACAATTGAAATCTAAAATCAATCAACATATTTTTTCCATCCCGTCTATGCTAAAGCCAAGCGTGATTAGCTGCTGCTGTCGGCTAGTAGGTACGAGGGCTTGTAGGTACTAGGGCTGAGGAGACGTCGTTCAACGGTAGGTGATGGTAAGATTGTATGGAGTTCAGTGTAAGTAAAATGTTGTAGTTGCTCGTAGTCGGTGATGGAAAAACTTCATCGAATATTGGCGTTAGTGGTACACTTATAGAGACTTCATTCTGTTCTTTATTGGAGTCAGTCGAACTATCTAGTAAATTAAGAGCTTCAAGCGGAGATGCTAGCGAAGGTGGATCAGAGGAATCTGGAGAAGGTGGTATATAAACATTGGTTTCATCATCGGACGAAAAACTACCCTCCTAACAAGCATTTTTGCAGGAACCAAAGCCAAGATTTTGTGCGAGCGAGTTAGTTTTAAATTCTGCAGGCAAAACAGAAAACAAAAGTCAAACCAAACACCTTCTATCAAAGCGTTACAAAAAACAATCGAGCAAATACCGCCAAAACAATCGAAAATCCATACTTCGTAAACCTGGCAATGTACAGTGTGGTTACCATAGTTTACGGTCAGTACTTTAGCGTGTCATTGGCAGCGTGCAGTGCGATGTACATTCATTTATTTCAATCAAAAGCGTGAGTTAGTATTTAGGCAACTACGTAAAAATGCATTTATTGAATTCTGAATATACTTTACATCAAAACACACACAAAATAATGCCAAGTTTCGAGACAAAAAATTTAATAAAAAATAAAACACTTACTCGTGTCACACGAACAGCTTGTTGCTTTGCGGACATTTTGATTTTCACATGTGTTTTATTGTGCTGTCACAGTGAAATAATTTTCTACCAATTCTACTATAATTGACAATATATTGGTAAAAAACAGAACCTTTTTTTTTCCCAGTAGTACTGAGAAATATTTTTTTTTAATCTATGTACAGTACGATGTACACCGTCAAGTTAAGGGTTAATTAACTTAAAACAAGCCTAAAAATTATGAGATTACGAAAACCGCCATTTTTTATCTTACATTGAACATTAAAGTAGTTACTGCGCCTGGCAATTAAATTTTAATATTTAATTTACCAAACAGGGATAGCACACCTTTGGTAAAAATATAAAAACTTAATATATAATAGAGTAATATTACGAATACATACAGAATTTCAATAAAGTAGGCTGCGAAAATTATTGCGTCTTGGTATTCTGTTTAAAATTTATTAGGGGCGTAACTGAATTAAACCAGTGTTGTTTTGTTTTTTTTATTGACAATTAGAATGTTTTTGTATTATTTTTATTATTGTAATCAGCATGATCCAACAAAATTTTATATGCCGATGACGGCTTGACATAGCGTTCTTAAATTATAATAACATCTGTACCCAAAACCTAATATGTTCCACAAATAAAATATTTGAATTTGGAACTTTATAATTAGCCTTCAAGTTTTCTACCCCTGGTAGGAGTAGTAATATTATAAAATGCCTGCTTCATAATACTAAGGGTCACTACTGCCGCTCCTTGTCAAAGAGCATCAATAAAGCGAGCGTGGCTGGTACTAGAAAAATTAAGAAATCCTTAAAATTATTTAGCAGATTTTTCCTTATTGATTTATATGCTAACGCAGTGTTTCTAGTAAGTTGTTTCAGAAAATATTTTACATGCGTATGGCAACTTTGAACAACCCCGCGAAATCGACAACCCAAAAAACATATTTTCATATACATATTGTGGTATTCAGTTCTTTTGAAAACAATGCATCAAAATATTTTTTTGCTGCACAACAATTAGAGCTTGATTTATTATTGACAGGTTTATCCTTAGATAATATTATACCCAACTGTTTTGTTTTATTTTTCTCACATTCGTCTTCTTCAGAATCCATGATTTCTTCAATGCTGGTGTCTGTATCATAATATTTATCTTGACTATAAGAAGAACTCGCTAATTTGATTTTTTTAAATTATTTGCAAAATCGATTGACTACATTTAGAAAAACTTTCATTCTCTTTATTATTATCTTGCTCACAATGTTTATACTCGTCAGTAAACAATGCCTGGCTACATTCAGAAAATATCTTGTCTTCTTGCTGATTATCTACAAAAAACACTTTTATTATTACAAATAAATGACTTAAACAACAAAAGATTCCAATATGTTTACTACCCCTGTAGCATTTTAGTAAAATCAATAAATCCTACCTAGAAACGCCATATTTCCTTCGTAATATCAACGAATACGAATGTAAGAACACCAAACAACTGTTTCCTTCTCAAACAGACAAGATAACGGAGAAATACGTATAAAACATCACAAGGGGCCCGTGACGCACCAGGCGCGTCATCCTTTAAAGAGGCCCATGACGCACCTGGCGCGTAATGGACAAAACGTATGGGGCCTGGCTAATGTGTTGGTGAAAATGAAGGTGGCAATGAATCGGTTAAGTACACAACACTACTTATTTAGGAAAAACTCAGCATCATCATCATCATTCTCCTGCTCTTATCCCAAATTATTTGGGGTCGGCGTAACATGTGGCTAATATCAAGTAGAAAAAAATCAGCAATGTAAACAATATTTAACTTTTTCCATAAAAGGTGAAAAGTGATAATTCTCTTTTGAAGATTTTTCGATACGTCTAGTAAAATTAGGATTTACATTTTGTTTTGTCCATTTGTTACATATTTTCTAATAGAATTGACTTTGTAAAAATTTCTCAATAACGGAATGTAAACCTAATTTGTAGACTCCGTCCGAAAATTACTTCACCGGTACCGTCAGTATCATTCGTTCGAAACGACGAATGCTGTAGACGCGAGATGAAAACAATACATACTATACCTTTTTTAAATAAAACTTTATTAAAGTCATGAGTCAACGTCAAAGATATTTATACCATAAAGTTTTACAGTAATGCTCATCATTGCTATACTAGCTTTCCAATCTTAACGTGTGTAATTGCATAGGTACCTACCGTAAAAGACGAAACTAAAAGCCGCCGTTGAGTTTGCTTGCCCGACTTTCATGCGGATACCACCCTGGCTGCAGGCAGCATCAAACGGGCTCGTCTACGAATTTTCAAATGAGAGGACAGCACGAGTATAATTATAGCCAATGACCTGAGGCAGATTTTTATTATATGAAGGCAGTATAATATGAGAAAGTTTCATAAAAACCCATCCAGCAATTTAAACGCCGGTGTCGTATTTTCAGATAAGTAATATAATTTAAAATTAATCCTGTAAATATGATGCCTGTCTGTCGTTTCCTTGATTTATTTGTGTTCTTGTTCTCAATATCAACACAATTATCATGTTTTTTCAACCTTGCTTTGCTCTACATTTAATCCACTCGTTGTACTCGAAAGCCTTATTGTATAATATTAATGAAATCCCTTTCTGTTGGCTATTTCACACTGTTCGAAGTAAAATAATAATTATTATGAATTATACTGATTCCCAGTAGCAGAATTTCAGAGAATAATAAGGTCCGGTAACCGCAGGGTCCCGAGAAATGACAAGAGACAAAAAAAATAAAATAATATTGGCATTGTATTGTCCCACTGCGGGGAAAAGGCCTCTTTCTTTTTTCCACTCGAACTAGAAATAAAAATAGGTATAGTAAAATATTGCGCATAGCGCTTTCGGTGTTAAAGTTTTGGGACTATTTGTTGGCTTTTAAGAACCTTAACATAAATAAGTAATTCAATTAACTGATTAATAATTTGTCTCTTTATAGTATTTAGGTAATTTCTGTTTTCAGATTTTTTGGTTAAGGATTTTTTATTCTGTAGTAGGTTTTGCATTTATTATTTATTTTGCATTTTAGTAAGTAAACTGGTTTCTGTAATTATTATAAATAAATGAAGAATATTATTGAATCTACTACGCAATAAAACTTGTCACTAATTAATAGAATGTAACCCTACGTAATATTATGCCAGTTAAAAATATACAAGTACGACTAATCTTAAAGCAAAATTAAAAAAGACTACAAAAGGCACAACGATTGATTGAAGCAGCTATTCAGAAAGTAGATGACGTCACCGACCCGGTATCTCCCTTCCCCGCACCGCAACGCTCATTTTTCCTTGCCTGACTCGCCAGTGCTACTTCGCCTCGGACCCCGCGCCTCCCCTCGTCGCCCGTTTGCCTGCGTGTGCTATCACAAACACGCGCGCAGTGTGTTGAGTCGAGTTTCACACGGAAACCGGCTACGGCATCGACTGCGGCCATGTTGTAAGAACCATAAAACTGGCAACGTCGCACCAGACATCGACCGATTTAATCTTGTTTGAATAAATTTCTGAAAGGATGGTAGGTAGTAAATAAATTTCCAAATAAAGGTTTAATGTGATGGAAATGAATGCTCATTGATTTTTAAGTGGATAAAACAGTGGAAACTTAATGTATATGAAGACTTCAAATATATGAATTACCTTCCTACATTAATATTAAAAGAATAAACGAAATTTGAACAACGTCTTTTTGATCTATTTACCGTTATATAGCGACCTGCCCATGCTTCGCCCGGGTGCAATCTACTGATGTGGCGACATGTCAAAACAATAATTTATGTGCTATCATAGTTTAAATTATCAATGTTACACAAATCTTTTGAATAAATTCTATAACACAAACAGTGCCACTATTTTTTGTGCTATTTTAAGCTCAGTGCCTTCAACACACATACGTGTTCATGGCAGTGTATGGGATAAAAGATAGTGAAAACCGCATGAAAATTATTATGCAATTTAGATTAACTAAGCAGCCGTACAGTTCATTTGTTTTATTTGTATGTACAGAATGAATAGATTATAAGAGGCATATAATAAGTCATACCTAATAATGAATACCAGGAACACTATATTCTCAGTTAACTAAGTACCTACTTGAAGCATATAATATTCTGTTTAGAATTGTAAAATGTATTATTTTGAATGTGGTGTAGTAGCGTCATAAAATAATAATAACAGTGAAGTTGTTATCCATATTATTTATACATAATGAATCGTGCTCGCGACTGTTAGTAGTACCGACGATAGAGAGAATGGGGAGGCAAACGGCGGGCGGTATGGCAACAACGCTTATCTTTTACATGCCTATTGTGAACCGTGATCAGAGCGGCAACAGCGCGTTTAATAGCTGCTGGCCTGCTCACTCTCGTGTCATGCCGACGCGCACCGCTGCTCGTCCGGTTAGTTGTTTATTTCTTAAATAAAGTTGCCTCTTCATTATACTGCCATTTTAATTTTTGTAGTGATGCCAAAAAAAGTAATCAAAATTATCTATTATATTATATATTATTGCATGACGATTTTGATTAATAGCTTGCTATAACCTACATATAATTGTATTTCGGCATCTGTGATGTTTCCCCTAATAAAAATACTACCTACTGCCCGCGACTTCGTCACTGTGAAATTTTGCCCCCGATCTACTACGTCACATAGTGGACGGAAAAACAAGCTTCCCTTACATAGGATTTGTGGAAATTAAAATGTTTTATTTGATACTTTCTAGTATAAAGTTTTGTCGAGTACATTAAATCATTGAATTAATTAGTAGTTACGGTTAATATTTTCAAACTATACCATGAAAAAACGTCTTTATATGTTTCAAATGTATGGGAATTTGTTTTACTCGATAACTTTTTCCTATCTTGGATTGTAAAGCTAAAACTTTTGAGGTTTTGTTGCTGAGCTTATACCAAAGCCACTTGACCTTTAACCTCGACCCCGGACTTTCCCGTTCAAAAGATATGAATTTGAAATATTATATTAAGACGTTTTTTCTGGTATAGATTTAAAAAAAAAACGTACTAATTCAATGTTTTTTTAATGTACTCGACAAAACTGTATACTAGAAAGTATCAAATTAAATATGTATTTAATTTTTCAAAAATCCTCTGAAAGGGGGAAGCTTGTTTTTCCATCCACTGTGCGTAGTACTGCCTAGCCCGCCCGGGTGAATCCACGCACTTTTACTTTTCTTAATTTTTTAAATAGTTAGTAGCTAAATTTATTTAGGGTAGGTATTTGATCATACTATACTCAAATAAAGGCATGGATTTATTTAGATTATTTTAAGTTTTAATTGTAGTTAGTTAAACGACACAGAATGGAATGACTAATGTATACAGGTAATGACAATAGGAATGAAGAGAATGACAATAGTAGCATGGAATGATTTTTCTTTTAATAAAACAACTAATATTCAGGCTCACAACCTTTTATATTATTAAAAAATAATCACAACTCATTTTTCGTTATCATAGCAGTTCACCTGCTGGCATATATATAGGCCTCTCCAATCAAAATAAATCTGTTAATAATTTTTTATTCGCACTATTCTCAGTCTCATTTATATTTTTATTTTAAGATTACACAACTTATTGAGTTGACAAAATTAACTAAGATACTAACTAATGATCACACCTTCGTCCCTCGGAAAGCACGTTAAGCCGTTGGTTCCTAAGCGGGATTGTCCGAAAGGGTTACCGCTACCCCGGAACACAAAGGGCTAAGGAAGGAACATGGATGGGTTTTAGTCAGTAAGAGTCTGACACTCCCTTCCGCTCCACCCAGGGCGGGATGTCAGTCATTGGATGATTTCCTAGCCTTAAAAAAAAGGCGTTGGTCCCGGCTGTCAATCGTGAATCTTTGACAGGCGTTAGGTACGGGTCGTCAGAAGCCCGAAAAATCTGACAGCCAGTTTTACCAAGGGCTATCGTACCGCCCAGTTCAGTAACTGGGCGACTGCCTATCTGACCTGAGGTCAGATAGGAAGTCGCTCCATGTAACATACTGGTATTCAGCTGCATCCTGTTAGACTGGAAGCCGACTCCAACATAGTTGGGAAAAGGCTAGGCAGATTGATTTTTGACTAACTAATTATCACAAATTATTCTTAGTTTTATTTATTATTATTCTTTGATTCTACTCACAGTATTAGCATGATAATATTATTTATAGATTCCTTTTTATCTATAATTTTTACTGTTTTAACATTTATAAAACAACGAGCTAGTCCTATTAATCTTTTGGTCTTCTTATAATTGATTTTTCTTGTAAGATGAGTGCAATAGGGTAGCCCGCGAAACTCATTTTTTTCAAACTTTTTTGCAATGTCTGGTTACGGCCGCGAATCATATTATTTTTGATCTCATGACACTGACCTGCAAATCGCAGAAAACGTATGAAAATTAGAATTTCTGGGGCTACCCTGGCGCATCCTCCTTAACTGGAATCACTATCAATACCATAGGTATTACCTATGGTATATATTTATTTAAAATATATACACTAATTTTTTGGAAGCCTAAGTGTTTTCCATGCACACACACATTTCCCACTTCACATTCAAAACCAACTTGTCTTCCTAAAAGTTAAATGGTTTGAATATCTCTCCCACCACATCACTTGATGCACAGAGAGGGTGCCACTAAACGGTTTAAAATTAATCTAACTGTTTTTCTGTCTTTTATATTTTTTCAGTTACCTGTAAGATTTTAAAAGGTACCTATTTTTTACGTGTTCTTGAATATATTTCAAAAACTGCTCAAATGTCTCGACTTCATGATCGCACTTGACAAAAGAATCAGCGATTCGGTTTATTACCGCACTTTCCACTTTTGAGTTATCATAGAAATTATATAATACATATTTATTTCCGTACTATGATGTGGGCCAATCCGATTGAAAATGGATGACTTCTATGAAAGGGTTTTCTTTCACGGCCACATCTATCGGAGGAATCAATTGAGCCCATACTGTAGAGGCATCGTGCCTTACGCATGAACTATAGTATAGTTAAGATCTCGCTGCAGACTTGGTCATAAATCATAATCGGAGTAGGGATGTGCGCTAGTTGCGCGCGCTCAAGGCCATTATCGATAACAGAATCATTAAAGTTATCACGTACACATACTGCATTCATTAAGTATGCAGGTTAACTAATGAGTACTAATGTGTTTTTACGAGACTTCCTTCTCGTATGTATTTAATATGCTTTGTAGTAAATTTGGTAATAAAATAAAAAAATGTGTATTTATTTCTATCACCCATTTATAAATATATAAAACTATCGATATCACTCATCGACTGCAGTAATGCACAGGACTACGTGTGGGCGTGGCCTGCCCATAAGGCCCGTGAGTGACAAAGAGAGCGAAACACTCGAATGATTTATGACCGAGTCTGCAGCGAGATTTTAACTATACTATAACGTTACATACGCAGGTTTTCCCAATATAACAGCCTCTATCACGGTCAAAGATTCCTTAAGGGACTTCATATTGATGTATGTGTTTGTATATTATAGCTGTGCTCTATAAAATTCGGCAGCTGATTCTTGGGGTTCTCAAGTCTAGAGGCGAGACCCAAGATATATTATGCTTTCTTTGGCGGTGGTTGTGCGCACTTTGAACCCTTGTTAAGTGTACAGTTTCTCTGCAGCGGACCCATTGATGGTAAACCAATATTCGTCATTAAAGAACTCTCTAGCTTTGTGTTTCGGTAGACGCACCCTGAATGGTCGGTGCTTGCAAAAAAAACCATAGCTGACCTTTACCACGGTAATAATATCTATACAGTATTGTAACTCGGCCGTATTTTAGAAATAAATGCCTACAGCCGCGCGGTACGTAAACATGCGATAGGGCTGCCCGGCTCCAGCATTTTAATTACATTTGCCTACTTCGTGTTTCCATTTAGTTTTGTGATTGTAAATATACTTTTTTTATATAAACAAATAAAGTACTTTGTGAATGGAATAGGAAGTGTTCAATAAAATGCGTGTTGTTTTTTGATTGGTAGATTTGTAGCAGCAGCAGAAATACTTAATCTGAGAAAATTTCAACTATCTAGTAACAGACAGACGGTCAAATTTATTTTTTCTAGTATTATTCATATACACAGTACAATAAACAACTATTATTAATAATAAAATAACACGTCTTTACTTTGAAATAAAACAAACTAACACACACGCCCTTTTTTTTTTTTTTTAAGGCTGGGAAATCATCCAATGACTGCTCCCGCTCTGGGTGGAGCGGAAGGGAGTGTCAGACTCTTACTGACTAAAACCCATCCATGTTCCTTCCGTAGCCCTTTATGTTCCGGGGTAGCGGTAACCCTTTCGGACAATCCCGCTTACCCGGCAGGCTTGGCCCTGAGGGGCCCCTTCATATGCTGACATCTCTTTGAGGCGCGCGTGGAATATAAACGCGCCGTCCGGCACGGGCCTGGTGCTGATCGGACGGTGAGTCACCCATTACTCACCGTCCGCAGGCCCGCGCCTACGGTGGCCGGGAGTCGTCACGTGGCTCCCGACGCCCGGGGCGTCTCCTGCGGCGGCTGGGACGGGAGGACCTTTCTCTCTCCCATCCCGCCACCTCCTTCGCGAGCATAACTTTTTCGCAGAAGGAGGTGACTGCCTCCCACTCCCTCTCGCCCCGGACCATGGCTTGCACCAGGGCCGGGCGCGAGAGGTCGCCGCCGCCGATCGCCTCTACGAGGACACGGCGGTGCTCTGCCCATGCGGGGCAGGTTTGCACCGTGTGCTCTACCGTGTCCTCTGGGCGATCCTCGCAGTGGTGACACCCGGGCGTTTCCTCCCGCCTGATGATGTGCAGGAACCTCCCGAAACATCCATGTCCGGTGAGGACCTGCGTCAGGCGGTAGGTGAGGGCGCCGTGACGCCTCTCTAGCCACTCCTCAAAGAGGGGCCTTACCGCCACTATCGTGGCGTGCCCTGCGCTGGGTTGCGACAGTCGCTGATTCCAGGCCGCCATGAGATCGCGCCGGAGGTCCGTCCGCTCCGCCGCAATTTGCTGCGGAAACGGAGTTTCTCCCCGGCTTAGTACCTCCGCGTGCCACTCGAACAGGCGCGCGAGGACTATCGCCTCCAGATCCCACGGCGGCAGTCCGGCAAGGAGGCTCGCCGCCTCTCCCGAGATCGTGCGGTACCCCCGGATAAGCCGTATGGCTACCACCTCTTGAGGCGCGTTCAGATAGTGGGCGGCTCGCCGCCGCAGTGAACGCGCCCACACCGGGGCCCCGTAAAGGGCCATGGACCGCACGACTCCCGCCTAAAGCCTCCGGCAGGAGGCGTTTGGCCCCCTCAAATTGGGCAAGAGCCGCTTGAGGGCGGCCCCAGTCCGTTCCAGCTTGGGGGCCAAACGTCGGAAATGCTCCACGAAATTCCATCGGCTGTCGAGGACCAGACCCAGGTATTTCATCGTGGTCCCGACGCCGATGTGAACTCCTCCTACCGTAAGTTGGGATCCCGATGGTGGCCTATTCCGAGGCCCATGAAAGGTCATGGCCTCGGATTTGTGCAAAGCCACCTCGAGACCCAACTGCCGGATCCTCTCAACGACTGTCGCAACCCCGCGTGTCATCGCGTCGGCCGCCGCCTGATGCGACCTCCCCTGCGCCAGGACCAGCGTGACGTCAGCGTAGCAAACTACGCTGACGCCGTCAGGGAGGTCGGCCCGCAGCACCCAGTCGTAACCGATGTCCCACAGGAACGGCCCCAGAACCGATCCCTGCGGGACACCGCACGACATCTCTCGCTGGTTCCATTCCCCATCGCGACCGGGGTAGATGACGGCTCTGTCCGTCAAGTACGCCCCGACTATTCGACAAGAGGTAGGTCGGCACCCGGTGATACCGGAGTGCTTCCCCAATGCAACTCCAGGGCAGGGTGTTGAAAGCGTTGGCGTTGTCGAGTGACACCGCCACGACGACCCTACCCAGGGACACCGTGTCCCCCGTCGTGAGGGCTCTATCGCGCATTATGGCGTCCACCATCGAGCGCCCCTTGCGGAAGCCAAACTGGCAGTCCGCAAGGTCCGGCCCCGTCCTTCCAAGGTTCCCGACGAGGCGGCCCGCAATAATTCTCTCGAAGAGTTTGCCGACCTCGTCGAGCAGCACTATGGGCCGGAATGCGGACGGAGAGTCCGCAGGGCGCCCTGGCTTCTGTATGAGGACCAGCTTCCCCGTCTTCCAACGGAGCGGAAACTGGCCTCTCTCCATGCATGCGCTTAAGAGCGCCTCCAGTCGGGGCCCGAGAGCCCCTGAGGCCAGGACCCAGGCTTTACCTGGCAAACCGTCGGGTCCTGGGGCGGTATTCTTGGCCTTGAGCCTTCCTACCGCCGCTCTCAGATCTACCTCGGTCACTTCGGGGATGTCGTCGTCGTCCTAACACACACGCCCTGAGGTTATAACAAAAGCGTACCTACCGTATCATGATTCATGAACCGCCTATAAATACCTTTTATCTAAATCGCTTTCCTTTATTCTATTCACTTTATTTATTAATTCAGACATCTTTTTTTTCGGGAGATAAAAGGAAAAATTTATCCATTAATAAGACACACATTATGTACCTATCTACTAGTCAGTAAAATTATTTTAAAGTCTTACCTTTCAGAGTTTCTAGGTAATCTAAAAAAAGTTATCTCTGGATGCGATATTGACGAATTCATGCAACCAAAAACAGCACAATACATCCTACTCTGTCTGTCGTGTGTACTCGTCATATTAGATATGTACTTGAACTTATTTTTAAAGAAAAAATCGCGCGGTTATGGTTAAAAAAGCAATATACCGTCCGTTCGTCGCTGCGGCACAGTCGCGACTGTCCGCGTGCCTGGCGCATGCCGCGATCGAGCGCGTAGGTATAACTCGCGTTTCGTCCGTTTGTATGAAGTTGGAATACTGTATAGATAGTATTACCGTGCCTTTACTGTATGTGTATATGTGTATCCAGAAATTTACGGTACAATTTTTTTAACGGGGAATAACATTTTTGCTTTTTTGTTTGGCAATATATTCCATTTTTCCTGCACCACCACCAGAGCGCTGTTATAATTAATATTTAAATTTTTTGTTTAGTAGTATATTACATTTCCGGCACACCACCACAAGAATGCTGTTATAATTAATATAAAAAATTCTAACTAAATTAAAACTTTATGTTTCTGTACTAGTGGTTATATTTTTGGTATCTCCGTTTTCCTAGGTATGTTACGTTCTATCAGCTTCTCTTTCATTCGTTGTTTTCTTTTCTTTTCGAAGGCACCATTTTTTTTCAGTTGAATTATGATAATTTGAAATATCTTGCGTTTTCTCTGCTCAATGTAACGAATTTTTCTTATTGTGATAGCCCTTATCTCCGGTCTCTGCAGAGGGTCTGGTATCTGATTTATTTTTCCATTGCCTGCACTATTATCATAGTTTCCAGCTTCAATAAAAATTTTTGTGGTAAAGAAGTTAATTTAGCCTTAGCCTCTTTTTTTTATTCAAACGATTTTTTTTTTGAAGCTTTTCACTCGTTTTTCCTCTGAGTTCTAATTTCACGTGGGGATTTTTCATAAATTCCGTCCAGTTGTTTCCTGCTTTTTTCTTATGTTACATATTTTATTCTTGTTTTATTTGGTCTTTCATTTAGTTCAGGGTCAGCTTTGATTTCAGCATTCTTATGTCGTTTATACAATTTTCATGCCTCCTTTGAAGCTCGAGGGTCAAGTTTTCGTTTATTCGTTGTAAGTTACTGTAGAGTGTACTACGTGAGCTCGACAAATGGATGTGCGATTAATGCTTATGCTACAAAACTGTACTGCGACTCACCATAGTTCGAATGCACGCTTGTGCGACACACTGAAGATCGACAACACGCTAGTGTGACAAGAAGCCACATTTGTATTCATAATTATATTATTCAGTCACCTTCATGTAGAAAAACCGAGAAATGACGATACGGGGAATGACGAAACTAAATATTTGCGTATGGAAATCTAGAAATGGCGTCTCTTCATTTTAGATTATTAATTCACTGAAAACTGTTACCTGATAGTATTCCACAGAAGGGAATAACCTATAAACGTGTCAAACGCGACTTATACATAAATTGATATTATTTTTCAAATAAAGCATGAGTTTCGCTGCATGATCCTCAGCAAACTGTGAGGCGCAGACGTTGTGGTGGGTTGATTGAAATGGTAACCCGGCAAAATATATTAGTCGTTTGATGCGAATATCAGGAATTGATGCAATTTGTGTGACAAAATTTGAAAATAAAATTATAGTACCTACTTACGGCGACACCAATATATTCAAAAACTTGTCTTACGAGTTGTCTTTAGTTAAATTTTAATATGGTATTCCTAAAAACGGGTTTTTATTAAAGCTACCATTATGAAACTACACTGCATTAAAAAAATTCTTAGTTGGTCACCATCGGGTAGTGACTTGGTGTGATTATTGTTTATGCAAATTATAGATTTACCCTGCTGCTCATAACTCCGCCATATATGAGACGGGTTACAATTTCAACTCTATATCTCCACGCGTTCCCGAAATAAACGGTCTTGACAGACAGACAAACGCACGGACTGTCGGACGAACAACAAAGTAAGCCTATAAGGGTTCCGTTTTTTTCCTCTTGAGGTACGGAACAATCATAATGAAAATATCTGAAAGTTATTCGCTGATTTACTACATAATTTTAAACGAATGGGTGTCAGTATGTGTCTAAAAGTTCATTCCTTTCAGTTGCACCGCGGTTTTTTCCCTGAAAGCCTCAGTCACATTAGCGAAACACAAATCCTGTTGAAAAAAAGAAACAATTCCTGTCGAAAATTATATCCATGATTTTAATAAATTATCAAGAACACCGGTACCAAACCATGATAGGTGACTTTGCTCTATGATAAGTTATAACTAAGATATAAGAGATCTCAATTAATATTTCGATAATTACGCAATAAGAAAATACGCAAAAAGAGCGCATTTCAGATTAACGACAGAAAAAAGAAAGAGTATTGTAATTAAATGTGTGTTGCTTACCAACGTCCTTAATTCGCTGACTGTAATCTAATAATAAATGGAATTTTTCAATTGGGCGTGGATGGCCAAATCTGAAACCATGCGGATTAGCAAAAGGTATTCCTCGTTTTTAATCTGTATTTTTATTCAGAAATCGAACAGTTGAATAAAAAAAAAATCGACGCAGACATAAAAATTCGAGGAACAGCGAGCGCGGGCAGTCGTGGATATCTGCGAACGCCCGATCATTCTTGAGGCTGCGCGAGCACATCTAAACCAGGCGACGCGTGAGTGGGGCGCCGCCGCTACGTTTCCGACAATTTTATCGGGGAGTTGACGTCGTATGGGCTAAATGGGCAACCCCAGTGGTTTTCAGCGCATAGCCTAAGCATCCTCGCGCATGCCACGTCTGAAGCGCACAAAGCCCTTAGTGTGAATGAGCTTCTAGGAGGATGCCCGAACGTGAACGAGATTTTTTCCGCGTGGTAAAAACTGATCGTTATCTCACAGGCGTTAAAGGTTAGCCATAGATATCTCCGAGAAAACAACATCCGGTGTGAAAATCATGAAGTTTTCTTATTAAATTACTTAACTACTATAAACCTGACTGTCTTAACCTGACTTCACGGACTGTGAAAGTATTTAAAAAAGGTTGTTGTTTTGGTTTAGACATTCCAAAAGTGCATAAATTCCTACTATGCTACTAATAGTACTTCCTATTAATATCATAAGTGTGAAAGTGTGTGAAGATGTTTGGACGTATGTTACTCAATCACGCCAGAACGGCTGAACGGATCTGGATGAAATTTGGCACAGGAATAGCATATAAGATACTTTTTATCCCGGTGGCACGTTTCCGTGGGATAATTTCCGCGGGTAAACCGCTAGCAGAAGCTGGTATTAAATATAAATTTTAACATTCAGTAGTTGTTAAGCAAGTTATTGGACAATTTATTAAAACAATTCATAACAGCATTATGTGTGCGAACTCGCTAAAGTTTTTATATGCACGGCATCTCATACTTTCAATCAATATCCTGCTAGGAGAAAGCGTTGAGTCTTATTAAATATAAATACGTTGGAACTGGTTCCTTGTTCTGGGACCAAAAAAATATATATTTAAAAATACATGAAAAAAGTCGGAATCTGAATTATAATTATTATGTTCATTAGTTTTATTTTGAAACTTTTTAAGAGTTCGTTTTGAGTTGGGATGTCATTGAAATCAAGCGAGGAGGCAAAAGGTTATGATGACTCCAAATAATCTTATGATACGTTTGAATCCTATTATCGTTGCTTATGTCTGCTATCCCTTTATTCAGTTTGTTGTCGTAGATCAGTAAAAGTTCTAGAAGTTTGGTCAAATTATGGACGTTTGAGTGGTAAGACTTGGGATCAAACTTAATCAAAGAAGTTTTCAAAGTTAGATTATTGATATGTCAAAGTATTTTTCTTTTCGCAGCTATGGCCGAGTCCAGAATGTCAAATTATTGGGTCGGGCAGACAACCTTGCCACTGGTGTCAATGCTGGAGGTGCCAGTGGCGTTTGTGCTACAGTTGCCTTTATGGACATTAAGTCTGCATCAAAGGCACACAATGCAGAGCACGTGCTGGACGAACGCACTCTTACAACCGAGTATTATGAACCGGCTGCGATACCCTCGGCAGCGGGCGCGCCCTCGGCCGGCTCATCTCCCGCCGGTTCTGGCTACTCAGGTTCTTCGTCCTCCGTGAATTCTACCCCTGCTCCCGCTTCCGTGTCACGCTACCACCTGTCGTGAGTACCAGTTTTCCTGGGCTTTATTCTTTTTCACTATTAGTGATCTATTTCTGTATAATTTATGTACATTAAAACCAGTCTCGACAAAATAGACAGTTACAGACCAGACTATTTCAGGTCACCACCTATACTCAAATTGATCACTGTGTCTACATGGCTTGAACCCACTAAATTCAGAGAGTTCCTCACTAAATATTAAATTATCGAATGGTATAATGTAGCAGAACTTTTATGACATAGTGGATTTACGCCTGTAGTTAAATATGCTTAGCCTTGACATAGATGTTGTTTATTTTTCATAATAGTTAAATCAATAAACATTGTATGTTAAGGCGCTTGTGTTTTATATGGAGCGATTGTAGATTAATAATTGTGCTTTTATTATGGTATAATCTTTAAGTGGCATGTAAAACCTGCATTCATGCACGATTACGGTGCCGCCGCCGCCGTTGACAGTGACAGCCTTCGTTGTTAATTAAGGATTGCAGTGAATCATTTGGATTGCAGTGCGGAATTTCTCGGAGAAGTGAGATGTGCAGTGTTTATAATTGTGTTAGTGAGTGTTTAAGTGATGGAGTGCAGTGAAACCTATGCGTTAGTGGCAATTGAAAAGAAAGCTCACTGTGGCTGGCGGCGGCCCCTTAATTTATACCTGCACCTTGTTATTAACTCTGTGTGTTTTAGTAATCTTTTGAATGACTTAAATGTGCCTAACCTGCCAAATTGTGTATTTGTTTGTAGGGTATTGTTTTGGTTATTCGATGTCTTAAATTCGAACATGAATTGTTAAAAATGTAAGCTCAAGGCTCTTGTAGTTAAATTGAAAACTAGGACAAATTTGTGCATAGAAGTCCTCACGCGAGCGATATTTAATTTAATTTATTTATATTTAAATAATATTATTGAGCTTAACTGTTATTAAGTTAGATTGAATTATAAATGGCAGAATAAACAGGTCTAGTATGAATGTGTCATGCTTCAGTAGAAGGTACCGTATCACGTAATCAGTAAACAGTTGCCTCAAGTGTTCGATCGATTCATGTTAAAATTAAACTCACCTTCCATTGGCTTAGTGGGCGTTTCGGCCGCTGAGTTTCGCTTGATGCGATCGAAACAGGAATTTCATTAATATTAATGAGAGTGGTGTTTCGGACTATTTTTAATCATATTTAGTCAAAATGAAAAACCTTAGGTAGGAGTTATATTATTTAAGTAAATGTCAGGGAAATGTTGGAAAAAGTAGTTGCAAGGTTTAATAAACAATTACAACAATCAACTTTCTTCCCTTTCATTACCACAAAGACTTAAGTTACATCACTGGTACACAGTAATCGAAAATACAATCGGATATTTGAAAGAGTAGTCAATAACGTTACTTTTTATGAATTGTCAAATCGCGGAATTTGTATGTCAAAGTCAAAACATTTATTTCAAATAGGCACAAGAAAGGCACTTTTGAACGTCAAAAATGAACAAGAAATAGAATTGATTCTAGTCGCCCCTTCCAAAAGCTAGTTTCGTGTGGAAAAGAATGGGCAAGAAACTCCACCGTTACTCTTTTCAAATGTTTCGCAATGTTTTGTATACATGTATTATAACATTATGGGGCTATCTCCACGAGCGAGAGAATCGCGACGGATCCGCGCTTCTGTCGTCGGGTCGTCTCCACGAACAAGCGTTTATTCCGCCAGCGTATCGTCGCGACTGGTAACTGAATCGCCGCGTGCCCGTGACGATGCGTAACGGAATCGCCGCGTGCCCGTGACGACTCGTAACGGAATCGCCGTGTTTCCGCGACGAGGCGTTGTGCAATTGTTTTGTTGAAAGAGTTCAGTTAGGTGCCAGACGAGAGCGAAATACGAATAATAAATAAATTATTTATTATGGATGTAGTGTTCTGGGGTGCTTGTGCAAGTAGGTACGCTAGTGAATATGCAGTTATTGTTATTAAGAAATGAAAAAAAGCGCCGTTGGTGGACCGTGGCTCTTTAATTTCTCTGTTCCGATACTCGGGCAACTAAACATCGTAAAGGGCAGGTCTCTCTCATTTCAAGAATAAACTTTTCAATGTTAAACATTGTACTTTGATTGTTTAAAAAGCTTGTCGCCTTGCTTGGCGAATGACAAGCTGCCTTTGACAGCGCGCCCGCCACGATCCGCGGCGAGCGCGAGGCGGACGCGCAACCAGTAGCGATGATACCGCGGCGATACGACGACGTTACGCGCGCACTTTGCCACTCGTCGTATCGCCGCGATAACATCGCCGTGTGGAGACGCGTTCATAGAGAGTGTATGGAAATACGTGGCACGACGATACTATCGCCGCGATTCTCTCGCTCGTGGAGACAGCCCCTAATTGTGAAGACGATGCACCCAGAATAAAAACAATGCACCACAAAAGGTGACAAGAAAAACACATGTAAAAGTGGCAGATAAACTTAATTATGTCATACTAGCTTCCGCCCGCGGCTTCGCCCGCAAAATATGTCGATAAAATTATACACATAAACCTTCCTCTTGAATCACTTTATCTATTAAAAAAAACCGCATCAAAATTCGTTGCGTACTTTTAAAGATTTAAGCATTCATAGGGATATAGGGACAGAGAAAGCGACTTTGTTTTATATGAAACTAGCTGACCCGACAGACGTTGTCCTGTCTTAACTGTGATACCTACCCTACCTACCTACCTACCTGCCTACCTACCTAGCTACCTACCCTAGCTACCCTACCTACCCACCCTACCGACACCAGCTACCTACCCTACCTACCTACCTACCCTACCCACCTACACTACCTACCTACCCTACCTACCCACCCTACCTACCCACCCTACCTACCCTACCTACCTACCCTACCTACCCTACCTACCTACCTACCCTACCTACCCTACCTACCTACCCTACCTACCTACCCTACCTACCTACCTACCCTACCCTACCTCCCATATAGGAGGAAAATCAGCAGCTGATCGAAAAAAAAAAATTAAAATGTATTCTGCGATTCAGGGCGGAGACAAATCCAACGAAACAAAAACCATGAAAATTGGTCCAGCAGATCTCGAGTTATAACGAAGGGAACAAACCCGTCTTTCTTTTATATATATAGATATAACAACGTGACGTCACAGATTTTTAGAATCAAATGTAAAACTTATAGCATTCAATGCAACTTTACAATTATATCTTCGCATAATATTTAATTTCTGTACGGTGTGATGGAAGTTTTTAGACGAGCAGTCTTTTTCTATGTGATTTCATTATTTATTTTTGACCGTTTTAAATAGTCAATTCCCGCCGCCAAACGCCAGTTTACACCGCTGTTCTTCGTCACAAGAGTAGTCCTTGGAATCACCCAGCTATCAAAGACATTTTAGAGGTTTCTTTAATCATTCCTTGAAATTTGATGTTTATTAGGTAATATAAATTTGCCATGATAACGGCCAGAGTACCTACCGTGTTATGTAAAACCGGCTACGTGCGTGACTGACCTTTTACCGAGTCAAGAGTTGCATTGTCTATTATTGACAATATTAAGGATTTTGTCGGCAGCAAAATACGTTAAATTGCATATGATTTTCTCATAAAAAATAATAACAAGGTTATTTCTGCGGTTAACTCAAAATAGCTGTAACAGAAAATATTCCATAATTGTAAAACATTACTAGACTATCATGACAACATTAAAATAATTATGACTCAGAAAGTGCATTCCACTGCCGGGTTCTTAATCTCTAAATTATTTTGATGATAGATACATAGATGGTAGAGTTACAAAAAAAAAACCGGTTTACGGTTTTCGCAATTTTTTCTTCACCTGTACTATAAAACGTTACTTCGTACCAAATTTTAAGATTCCAAGTTCACGGGAAGTACCCTGTAGGTTTTAATTCCCGTGCGAGTTTCGAAAATTTGCGGGAATTTTCGCCATAAAAGGCTGAATCTTTTGATTGCTTTGGCTCAAAAAAAAAATCTAACTTCTAAGTTTGATTTTTTCACAGCTCCTCCAAGGGACAGTAGATCTGAGTATTAGATATAAATTTCAGTTTGATACATCCACGTGTTCCTGAGAAAAACGGTCTTGACAGACGGACGCACGGACGACAAAGTGATCCTATAAGGGTTCCGTTTTTTCCTTTTGAGGTACGGAACCCTAAAATGCAGAGTGGCCCCATCCAGCGGTCCGGAAGTATGTTTCGTCGTTCGACAGTAATATCTGATTTCATGATTCAATCATATATCTGTACAAGTAGCGGCAAAAATATGTAAAATCAAAAAAACATCAAAACAATTTGACGAGACAAGTGATGCCAATATCTAGGATACTGCATCGGTTTCTAAACGGTGCGTTACCTCTCAGAAAGCAAAAATTTGGGGCATGTTTTGCGATGTATATATCTACCTACTCAGTTAAGAAGAAAGTAAACCTCGTGTTAAAAATATCTGACGTCATTTTGGTAGCATAAAAACTTGGCAGTAAAAATGTTTCGGACCGTTTTCTCCTATATCGCACCCAGTGGCGCTCCTATTGCAATATAAGTGACATCTTATTGGTAGTGTAACTATCCAATACATGTTATTTCCAAAGTTTTCGTCTTCATAGCAATCACTGCCGCTCGTATTGCAAAAATTTGTGACATACCACTGGCAATAAGAATATGTGACTAGTACTTATACTGCTAAAGGGTTATAATTATGTGAAGTTGTTTTCAGGATCCTGCTTCATCATCATCAACCTATAGCAGTTCACTGTTTGATCCTGTCTAGACATGATTAATACGAAATCGTAATTTTCTGATTTTTACGACAACATTATTATTCGTTACTTACGTTTTCAACATTTTTTGGGACCTTAATTCCAGTAATGAAAGTCGAACGGGAGCTAGAATTCTGTTTAAAGCTTTGACTGTTGTCTGGTTTTTCGAGGAATGTATCTGGTGACGAACAGACGGACAGATCAAAACAACCTTATGGGACTAAAAGTGATAGGAATATGGATATTGTTACTGAATATATTATGTTAATTATCCATAGCCACAACTAGACTTTATACTAGATTAGAAAAAAAACGTTGACACTGACTCTTACGGGCATAACGCTTTTTTGCTACGTGATGATGATAAGTTACTCGAACCGCAAGTCCAATAATCCGCAAGTTTAGTAACATTGTTTCAAAAATAATAAAAAAACGAATCACTTCTTAACACTAGCAGTTGTAAAACTTTGGTATTTTTTATTTTTGTCGAGTAAACTGGCAGAAATGTGGCGTAACGAAAAAAGCTTTTATGTCCTGTTGACCCCTACGTTTTTTTATTACTAAAACCAAAACTTTTGATTCTTGAAACTTACCAGTCTAGATTGCTCTTTAATAATTCATAATAGGTATTCAGCGAAAGTAATTTCGTTCCTACCGGGTGTCGCGCGACACTTCCTTACTTTTATTTTAATTGGCAGTTAGGGCATAATTGCTTCACTCATTGCTGGTACAGCCCGATGCAAACTTTATAGCGGCTCCGAACGCGAGGCGAGTAGGTGCTCGGAAACAAATTCATGTGACCGCGGGGGCGAGGGGTCACTGCTGTAAGTCGCCTACTTCAGCACTGCCATGAAGTTAGCTTATTGGAATTGGGTTCACGATATAATTTGTGAGGACAACTGACCCAGGTTTTCCATGTTTTCGAGATTTTGTGATTCAAGTGGCAAATCAGAACCAAAAATAAGCGCCAAATTATTGCAATGACATCCGCGACTGACGAAAACTGTTTACAGGTCTCCAAAAGTGATAATGCGCATAGAAATCTTCGCCACTGTTCGGCAACGGTCGTATTCCCCGAGCGTCGAAAGACGATATGTATATCGTATAGTGGTTAAGTGCATTTTCTTCATGCGTAATTTAGTGTGATTATGTGTTTTGTCGTAAAAGAGATAAATATTGATTAATCAGTAACGAAATTTGATTCAATAATTCCATGTAAGTAAATAGCGAGCTATAATTCATATAAGCCTAAATCTGATTTTTAATATGTTTTTTCTAGTACTTAATATGTATTTTACGTAGGTATTTTTAATTTTTAATATTGATAAAACTTGAAAAATGTTAGTATATTTAAATATTTTACAAAATTAACTAATTAAATTTGAATAAGATAATTAAAGTTGAAATTAAATTCACCTTTGAAAACAAAACCAAGAAGGGTGTGTAATAGCAGCTCTATATAATTCCAGACAAAGAGAACACGTGCAGTCACCACCAATATAACAAGACGACTGACGGACCTTTGACTGACCGCCGAGTGCCAACCGCCGCCGACCGCCCGAATTGTTTTCGATTGTGTACACATGATATTGACTCCTAGTTCTTTCGAACAAGGTGCAAAATGCAAGTGCATTGTTAAGGACTCGAACGATTCAATGATTCGGGTGTTTCCGGGAATACGACAATTAGCGAAGATTTGCATGTGCATTATTAATTTGGGAGTACTGTACTAGTGATTGGTGTTATATATCTGTCTCCTGACTGCCTAGGTTTCTGTTAAGGAGGTCCAAGAATGATCCATTGCGAGTAACAGCTGTTAAAAACAAAATAAATCAATACATTTACATTGGTAAAAAGTTATGCAAGTAGTGAAATAAGAGACGCCATTGCAGAACCTATCTTATTTACTGATTTCGGTCTGGACGACGCAGTCCTCTTCTAGGGCTTGGGCGCACCTTAACTGGAAGCTTCTGAGGTGACCAACCTAGGAAACGCGGGGAAAGGGATAACATGATGTTTCGCTAGAGCCGATCGACCTGTGCCTGTGAGACCAAACGTCATCAGTTAAAAGTTAAGCAACTGATTTTGTCTTTTTGTTTACGTTCGTTTTGATTTAATTTTCTGTTGATCACTACGCTCAAAGAGTTAAAAAAAAACACTTTTCGCCTTCTCACTTACTTTCGAGATGGGTATTTGATACTGGTAAAATAGTCGACATAACTTCAGTTGCTTAAAAGAAAGAAAAAATACATTTCTGCTTTTAAACTTTACACATATTTATGCTTCCTGTGGGATGCCAAAATTTTGATAACAGCAGCAGCTATATTATCGGCACTAGATAAAATATAGAAAATAAACATTTTATGTTCACATTTTGATGCTGCCTAAGTGATATCAGATATTTTGGATCAAAACGAGGACTCAGATTTTTCTTAACAGAACTGAGATAGACAAATATTTATACCGTAAAACATGTCACACATTTATGCTTTCTGAGCAATGACCTCTTTTTGAATCTGATGCGGTACCTTAAATATAGGCATTTTCTGCCTTATCATTATTTGATGAGTTGCCCCGAAAGATAATGCCATAATTGAGGACAGATTCAACAAGTCCATAATATGCCTAAAGTAACACATCAGTGTTGATGGATGGAGCAAGTTTGTAAAAAGCATAATATGCTTAATTACTGATTTTTTACATAGTGCGCCAATGTGTTATTTCCAATTTAGTTAACTGTCTATATTTAAGCCGACAAAACGGGCATTAGTTACGTCATTTATGGTATAATTATTACGAATTAAATTATCGTTTAATGGATTATGTTATCTTTGTCCAAAGTGTGTTCCTTCCTCAGCACTTCAGGTCCCGGGGTAACGGCGGGGTTTTCAATATTCATTTATTTATAATTATTAAAAGCGGTCACTATTTCTGTTGGAATACAATGAACTTTATTTTCATCAATTTTTATATTAACAATGAATTCTTTTGGGTGTGTTAAGCCTGGACATGTTTATAATCCGCGACGCTGTTTTAGTTGTTTGGTTATTATTTTATTGTTAATTTGCGCACGTTTTGTTATATTTTTCTTATATTAATGACAATAATTTAAGTACATTAGTTTATCTTTTGATGAGCTTAATATAAATTTCCATAATAAATCATTTTTTCTTTTAATTGCTATATTTTACTCAACGTGATACCCACTTTGGTTTATGATTGACTTTTATTTAACTTTGGGTTTGAGGAAAACAAAGGTCGTAGAACGTTTAAAATCAGCTATCAGAAGTGGTACAACAAGTTCCTCAGCAACACACCTGTCAGAAAAGTAACTTGATAATTATAACGTATGCAAAGTAATTACAAAATATGAAATTAAATCATTTTCTTTATACCAATGTACCAACTAAATAATTGATAACTCGAATAGATCATAAATAAAAACGTAATTTGGACTCAACACTACTAGATATGACACATCAACACTGTCTAGAGATATTTTCTCGAGGAGGTTCTCAATTCGGTTGTATTTTTTTTTTTTTTTTTTTTATGTTTGTTACCTCAGAACTCCGTTGTTTATGGATGGATTTTTATAATGCCCATTTATCAGACTGCACTCCAGAATAAAAGAAAACTATTTTTTTTGCGTAAATAAATTTTTATTCAAAAAAAGAAAAAACGTGAAATAATGATAAAACTAACAATGAATGTGTTTCTCAGGAAAAAGTGAAAAATAAGGAAAAATTAATCTGTTTTTAACAGTTATGTGAAAAATCAGTAGTCAGTAAAACCACCCATAACGTTAATAACGGTCCTGCAACGGTTTTTCATGATTAAGTTATCCAAGTCTTGTTGCGGTATATTGTCCCAGGTTCGGCTAAGATGCAAAAATAGATGCTCTTCCGTCGCAATGTTTGCAGGGAAATTCCTCAAAGCCCTTCTTTGGAGCATGTCCCACACGTGTTATATGGGGTTTAAGTCAGGCGATTGAGCGGGCCAGCCTAAGACCGATACGTCGTGCTCCTGCAACCAGCTCGTCACCACTCTCGCTGTGTGCGGACGGGCGTTATCGTGCATGAGTGTGAATTCTTGGCCCATTTGTAGTCGATGAGAGTAGATTATTGGTACTAGCACCTCGTTGCGGTATTTTTCTGCTGTCATGGTGTTTCTGATCCAAACGAGGTCTGTTCTTCCACCAACACGAATTCCCGCCCAAACCATAATGGTCCCGCCGTGGTATGAATGGACTTCCTGAGGATGTTGCAGACGGCTCTCACGACCAAGAAGTCGCCAAACACGTACTCTACGTGTATCGGGATGGAAACCGAACCGGGACTCATCGGTAAACAGACAGACAACTACAGACAACTGGTTAACTTCCCAGAGCAAATGTTCACGAGCCCACTCTAGTCGTCGTCCACGATTTTCTCGGCGTAGTGCTGGAGTACGAAGCGGTCTGCGAGCATGAAGGTTAGCTTCATGCAGCCTTCTCCTCACAGTTTAGTCACTCACAAGCAATTGGTGCTCTGACTGGAGCCTCTGAACCAACAGCATGACCGTAACATTTAATTGTCTTCTCGCGGCAACTTGCAAGAATCGGTCTTGTCGTTGAGTGGTTATGCGCTTCCCGCCCGGGTGTCTTTCAACCACTTCACCAGTAGCACGATAACGTGAACATAACCTTGATATCACGTTTTGTCTTGTTCCAATCTCCTCAGCAATACTCCGTTGAGTAGCCCCAGCTTGGAGCATGCCTACTGCCCTTAACATTTCTTCCATCGTTAAATGGCGCCGCTGCATGATGCACACAATAACATCAATTCGAAATTAACTGATAACTTGTTATAAAATTTAAATTTGACACAAAAAATTGCCAAAAACTACTGTAGGTAAATGAAACCTTCGGACTTCGCTACCATTATGCCGCGTAAATCTTTTGTTTTTAATTTATTTTTTCAAATTCAAATTTAGAATCGTTCCAAAAGGTTTACAAAATAAGCTTTCTACAAAAGAATTTAATACCAGCCAAAATTTTTTGAGTTTAAGAACTTTATACAAAATATCCCTAGACGGTGTTGATGTGTGTATATAGTATACTAGAGATATACCGACTAATCGTTAAAGTGGACTATCCTGTCACATTTTTAATCCCGACTAGTCGGCAAAAAGTGAGTAATAGTCGGCTGTTTACTTAAATTCTCAAATTCTAGCACTGGCGCTGCAGTCTACGGTTGCGGCGCGCCGCGACTGCGGGTCGCTGTGTTGTCGCGTACGGACGGAATCAATTTCAAAGAAATGCATAAAAACCTGTGTCGCTTGCAGTTTGCGGTCTGCGTTGTACGGTTTTAACAAAGCGATAAAAAAATTAAACACTAGAAATTGACAGTAACAATGTAAAAATAAGTACAACCAGTGCCGGATGTACCGTGTAGCTAGAGTAGCAAAAGGAGGTCCCGCATATTTGAACCCGCCCATTAAGGTCGTTGTCTTAGGCCATGCCAGGGTCTTTGGGCACACAAGCTTTTGGGCCCCTGTTGGAAAGTAAAAAAGTGAATAACAACAAAAATTGACAGCTGTTTTTGTTATCATGAATAATTGGTACAAACCAAATATACTTACTATTGGAGTGTAGCCTTTATAGAGGCGCTATGGCGCGAGTACTTACGTTTGATACTTTTTTTTTCACGTTCTAAGCACATAATTGACAAAATAGTAAGACGTTCAGGGGCCCCATTTTTTTTTTTTTTTTTTTTATATTTGGAAGTCATCAAACGATCCTTCCCGCTCTGGGTGGAGCTGAAGGGAGCGTCAGTCTCTTACTGACTAAAACCCATTTATGTTCCTTCCTTAGCCCTTTATGTTCCGGGGTAGCGGTAACCCTTTCGGACAATTCCACTGACCCAGCAGGCTTCGGCAGTAACGGCCCTTCCCTATTGCGAACATCTCTTTGAGGCGCGTGAAACACGTACGCGCCGTCCAGCACGGGCTACGTCCTGATTGGACGGTCAGCGAAAATAAAATACAGAATTTCATACTGTACACGCATAATTTTACAATAAATCGCTAGTATAAATGGCTCGATTCAAAGTGTTATAAGGTCGTTTTTTATTTATTATAATTTAATAACCATATACCAAAACTTATTTCCTAGAATATACGTTGGTACTTACACATGTAAGTTATTGAAGTTATGAATAAAAATAATTAAAAAAGTCTTCCTTCAATTGAATTTTTCATAACCATTTCATAATCCTGACATAGTAAGATCGGGTATTTAGTCTGAACGGCCCAAACCGAATGGCCCGCGGGCCATTCGACCGTAAACGAAAATCGCCTACGTTCCAAAGGACCGGGGATAAAAACTGGTAAACAAATTCAGTGTCATAAACTACATCAAGTACATTCGGGTGCAAAAGTTAAAAAGTTGAAATAAAAGTTTTTTTTTTTTCATAGATTTGTATTATCTTCCTTAGAAAAACAATCAACAATAATGTAAAATGTTTACAAAAGTTAAATTTAGCCTGACTATTACAATGTATGCGACTGTACCTTTAAATTAATTTTGAAATCATTTTATCACCGGTCCTTTGAAACGTAGACGATTTTTGGTTACGGTCGAATGGCCCGCGGTCCATTCGGTTTGGGCCGTTCAAACTAAATACCCGTAAGATCGTTACCAAGCGCATATAATAAACAATTTCTAAAACTTAAAGAAGTTAAAATTCAAAAACGCGAGAGTCTCACCGCACGCATGTGTTTTAAAACTAATAATAGGTGCCTATCCCATCCCAATAGTGGATATCCATCAGCTACAATAGGCCACCAGCAATGGATAGTAGTATCAAATATAGTGGTATCAAAAGATACATTAATAAACATAACGTCTGTTTTCAATTGTTAGTTTCTTATCAAAATAATTATTCTAAAATGCCAGGACAATCTCATTTCGTGCTTTTTGTATTTGTGACAGCCTAACAGGGCAGAAAACTTCTTAACTATTAAACACCCACAAAATTGTAACTCATACAAGGCAATTAAACGTATTGACTATTGAATTGTTTTTTACCACTTTATACTTAGGTTAATCACTAACCACACGAAAAGAAGAAGAGGGAAATAACCTGAACAGTGAAAATTGAAAAACATTATATTGACGTATTCATTCAGGAGGATAAACTGTTATAAAAATAATTTGCTACGGGCTCCGGCGCTTGCTTAATCCCGCGCTGAGTACAACTTGTTGTTGTTGAAATTTGCATAGGGCTGGGTCATAAGAGGTAATGTGGTTGTAAATGAGCTTTCCTACGTGCTCTCAATGGATTGCCGACATACATAATTATAACTAATAACCCTGTGTAAAATTGTTATTCGGAGTATTTTTATTCAAAGGAAATATCAACTTATGTTTTTGACCAACTGTTGAAGAATAATAATGCTTCAATAACCAGTAATACTTGGGTTTTCAGCTTTTTTCATTTTCTAGTTCTTTTATCAATAACAATATAAATGCTCATACCGTTGATCATAAGCTGCTTAATACAATATGTAAAAAAAAAACCGATATTGGCGTCTAGGTTATAAAAACGGCATTAGTGGAGGAAGGAGGATCAGGAAATATATTTCTTAAACCATCCCGAGAAGTCAAAAGTTTTCCAAAAATTGTGTGGTACTGTCTGGCAGTTCCACAGGGACATTTTGAATCGGGGTGAATAATAATTTATGTACAGAGACCAGCACATCAAGCTACCCCAATCTGTGAAATGTCTTTGATAGATTTTCAACTTAATTGAAAAAAAAATAGGATTCATGTTCAATTGGGAACATGACAGTCTGGGATAGCTTGATGTTCTGGCGTCTGTACGTCTATTGTTTGTTCTATTAGCAATGAGAAATACTGCAAAATCTAGCACAGAAATTTTTCAGTTTGGGGTAGCTTATGTGGCCGGTCTTTGTACAATTGTTTACTATTGAGTTTGTACATAAATTGCCTATTCATAGCCGTGTACGCTGTGGCGCGGCTAGGAAGCATACTTTCTGGCCGTGCCACCGATTTTGATAAATATCTTGCAAATCTTTATAGTATTTTTTTTCCCTTATTATGTACCATAATGTACATGCATTATTGACTGACTATGGCACACCAGAAAATACCGAACCAGAATTTTGAAAAACGTCTTGATTAACCGCGTATGGGCAGACTCCAATACGTATATTTCAAGCGGGTGCTCAAACACTTCATTACGTGAATATTAAAAATTTGGAGTGAAAGTATTCCAAGTCACACATTCATTCCAATAACAATGAATCAAATGTCAATGCCAAATACTCACGAAATACTTTTGAGAATGTTATTTTGAACTTAATTGAAGAGGGACGTGGAGCTGCTTCCGGGTATCGCAAGAGAGATTGTAGTGTAGCATGTCTAAATAGTTGTATAATCCCGCCTTATCAATCAAATAAAGTCGATTTTTCATAAGGATAACCTGTCTAGCCTTTTCCCAACTACGTTGGGTTCGGCTTCCAGTCCAACCGGATGCAGCTGAATATCTGTATTTTACATTGAGTGACTGCCTATCTGACCTCCACAACCCAGGAACAGGGTAATACGATACCCCTTGATAAGACTGGCTGACAGATTTGCGAGCTTCTGACTGTTAAAGATGCACAAATTACTGCCGAGACCAACGGCTTTACGTCCTGTCCGAGGCACGGAGAAATCTCACGATACCTCCACGCGCTCCCGAGATAGAGGGTCTTGACAGACAGACGGAAGGACAGCAAAGTCATCCTATAAGGGTTCCGATTTTACTGTTTAAGGTACGGATCCCTAAAAACAAAAAAAAAGAATTTGGAACCATCAACAAATTATGCATTCCCGATACTGACTGAATGTATTAATTATGTATACGTTGACTTAAGTATGATCTACAATAATAATAATATGTAGGTATGTTGATTGTTTTATTTTTTTCAAGGTCACAGATTTTTATAGATTAACTTTTTTGTTACAGGGTGAAATTTTTGATCTCACCTGGAGAAAAAGTACTCCAAATAATGGAGATAACACATTTAACTCAAAGGAAACATTAATTTATTTTCGAAAAGAAACTCATCTGCGTTCAACGATTTTAGAAAATTCGCTTCGTCTCTGGAATCGAATCGGCTAAAATCCTAAAAAATAACACCTGTACATGGCATCAATCGATAGCGTCAGTTATAAGGATCAAATCTCTTTAACGAACGTGACATGACATGCCAACGTGAAACCATAAAATCTTAACTTGTTTGTACATCTATCAAAGAATCTGCATTCAAAACACGTGCAAATTGCAATCTTCTTATCTAAATTGTTCTTCGTCAATTTAATAAATGAAAAAAATATAAAATAATATCTGTATTATAATGTGGCAGACATACTGATCAAAACAAATATTATAAAGCTGAAGAGTTTGTTTGTTTGAACGCGCTAATCTCTGGAACTACTGGTCCGAATAGAAAAAATATTTTTGTATTGGATAGTCCATTTATCGAGGAAGGCTATAGGCTATGTAACATCACGCTACGACCAATAAGAGCCGCGCAGCGGGTGATACTGCGCGGGAGCAGCTAGTAAATGATAAAAATGAATACATATTTACACCAGTATAATTTATTAGAAAAACCGAGAGCTGTGAGCTGTTATTTCTACAAATGTAACTTCTATTTTCCCCTTTGAATGCTGATCTTGGGGCATTTTGGTGCTGATGACGAATAAATATAATAAATAATGTACTTGAACTTTGCCTAAATCTTCAGTTTTTTTTGGAAGATCGCTTCGTGTGAATTCGCAAAAAAGCCAACTTTACTAGGTCATTTTTTTATTACAATTTAGAAAACATTAAAAATACATTTAAGAGACAGTAAAAATGAATTTAAAATATTAAATACTTTTGTGGTATCTTGCTTTCTTTTTCATCGCAACTCCGATTGTGAGATTTTTCCTCAAAAATTCGACTTTCCTTGATATCTCGCTTCAACAACCAACCTGACATTATTCGTTTATTCCACTTTCCCTAATGACTACGTTCAGTTCCTTTCAAATCTTAGTGAAATCTCCTTGCTCTACACATACAGCTCCCAAGTTTTCAGGAAAGGTAGTCCAAATGCGAATTATGGAAGGTTTTCCTCCTCGAACATCTAATTTTTCCGAAGTTTTCGATCAGTTTTTCCCATATCAGACTACTGTTTTGCCGAAATTTGAAATTCTATTAACGTTACTTGTGAATTCGGTAATGTTATGCTGCTGTTTTCTCAGCATAAACTGCCAACAAATGTAGCAAACATTGTCCAGAGAGTATAAACACTTCCGGATGACATTTTTCAAGTGAGCGTTTTGAATTGCACGGAAGTACTGATATTGTAAAAACTAAAGATGCTGCTTTATTTTTTTTTTATTTTTTTTTTATTTTATTTATTAGGGAAAACAAACAATTACACATTAAAAATTACAAAAAGATAAATACAGATATTATACAAATGTGAAATCAACCACGTTCTCCACAGATACACTATTACATAATTATTTGGTAAATTAAGACAAAATGTTGTTATAATTTAGAGAGGAATAAGTATGAATTTACAAAGTAAGTAGTTATTTAAAAAAAAAAAAAAACATTAAGCTAAATAAACATAAACACAGTTTATATACAAAAAAGATGAATCTCTCTTTAACGATTTATGCTAACCTAAATTTTTTCGTTACCTCCTCCCTATATCTCTATACTCAGCGCGTGAGATACGTTGCGAGTTCGCTCAGATTAATCAATCAAATAAAAAAAAAACTAGCATAATGTTCGTTATTAAATTGCCTATCTGTTAGTATATATATAAGGTTACTTTACGAGGAGATGCATGTTATAAATAATTATTTATCATTTCTGTGGTTTCGTTGTGAGGCGATCAATTAAAACTTGCGCTCCTTTAATAAAAAACGACTACCATTTTGGAGTCAAGGTTATGTAGAAAATAAACGTATTTTTTTTATTAGGTGATAATGGTAATTTGGTGGTATATATTGCTACACGAAAAACGGCTATCGCTTTTTTGTTGAGGGTGGAAAATCATCAAATGAACGGCAGGGAGTGTCAGACTCTTATTGACTAAAACCCATCTATCTTCCTTCCTTAACCTGTTCCGGGGTAGCGGTAACCCTTTCGGACAATCCTGCTTATTCGGCAGGTTTTGGCCTTAACGGGCCCCTTTTCTGCTTTACTGCGTTTTGCTCGGGGACGCGCCTTAACTATCCTAACATGGTGGAATTTATAAAATATTTTTCCCGTAATCAGCTCCCCAAAATCTATCCAAATCAATTATCAAACATGAAAGGGTAAAAACATTGCAGACTAGTGGTATAAGCAGTTTGTTGAGACAATACATATTGAATAGAAATTACAAATATTCATGACTCGAGAACCGTTGTAGAATTTCTGATTTAATTCAATATCCACCATAGTGATTCTTCTCTATTGCATCCGTGGTTGCATTGTATTGATGCTCATGATGCACCATATCTTCACAAAGAGCGGTATCGCAGCCCATCATGACAGATAATAGTTATCCACATTACACGGCAGGCACTAGTTGTCTGGCATTTATTCGGGGCTCTTTGGCGCAGCCGTGAGGCACACAATACTGTTCTTTACTTTTTCTTTTTTTTGTGAATATTTTGTCTTCAGTTCGTTTGGCTTCAGTTAAATTAACTTATTTTCTTCCTTTCACGCTTAAGAGCGAACATAATACTGAGTTTTATTTCATAACGTTGCGCAGAACAATTTGTCATTGATCCAACGACAGTATCATGGGAATTGTCACATTAACTTATGGGGGAAACTTTTTGAAATGAGACGTTGGGCATTACGGGAATCTCTCAATAAAAGTATGTTAATAAAGCTTTATTCATTATTATTTATAGTAACACTTAGTAATTTATTAATCTACAATTTTGTAAACCATTTAATAAGTTATTTACTTAATTCGCATAAAATTGAAGTAAAGCCACAACACTACCTAAAAAAATGTCACCATTATTTATTGTATTCTAGCGACGTTTTAAAGTGTTCTGTCAAAAACACCGCCTCCGCCGCACCACCTTACTGAATTTTACTGTTTTGCTAAAAAAGCATCCATGGCTGTTTTCATGTTTTCCAAGGACCAAATCCGTTTTGTAGTTTGTCCTGTCCGCACCGTTATAAATGGATACCTAAAACAATACAAATGACAAACATGAACGGGAATGTACACGGGTTGACGAACTGAATTTCAGGCGCCATCAACATTCATTTGTCCTTTTTAGCTGTAAAAAATGGACGGGTGTACCTTTGTATCCGGTTGCCTGCTGCAATGATAATTCATCCTTCCCCAGTCAATTAAAAAAAAATGCATATTTAACGATAACGATTTATTTACGTAAATATAATAATACTTTTATATTTTGGAGTTAGAAGGATATTGCCAATCCATTGCTTCATATATTTGGAGAATTTGTAGCTATAATATATAGTAATACATCGAGATATAAATTATAGTATAGCAAGCTACACGGGAGCTATACTATAATATATATTTTGCCCTCACTCGGTCTGCGGTCGTCCTTGCAAGCGCACGGTTTAAAGCTTATTTTGTGTACAGGTTGTACAAATTTTGAAATAACACTATAATCAACCTAGGTACCCAAATGAATTCAAGAAGAGCTACTAATAGATCTAATTGAAAGTTCCTCAGAGGATGATTCCGATGCTGAATTTGATATGCATGTTGCCTTGTCAGGGAACGAAAAATAGAACCATCTGGGTAGAGTCGCATATAAAACAAAAGAGAACTCGTGGCGAATTTAATTTGTATCATGATTTTTATCGAATAAATTTGCACAGTATTTTAGAAGTTCAAGATCGGCAATCAAACAAATACGGGATGTTCCATTTGTTTGATTGCCGATCTTGAACTCCTCAAAATATATCTTAATATACTAAAATATGTATCAATATGCCAAAATATACTGAGATATAATACTACTCTGTCAAGAAAGTACCGGGAAAAGATCAATAATACACAAAATGTCTGTTATTCATCCAAATTTATTTTATCACCTTCAAAGTATGCTCCTTTAGAAACGATACACTTGCGCCAACGAATAATCCATTCATCAAAACATTTTTTAAACGCTGCTTCCGGAATTGAGTTCAGTTCTCGCCGCGAATTCTCCTTTATGTCTTCTATCGATTGAAAACGGGTGCCACGAAGTGGTAATTTGAGTTTAGGAAAAAGAAAAATCAGCAGGAGCCATATCTGGTGAATATGGTGGTTGCTGGATGGTATTTGTTGAGTGTTTGGTCAAAAATTCGTTCACAATGATAGCCTTGTGCGAAGGCGCATTGGCGTGGTGCAAAATCCAAGAAATTTCTTTCCACAAATCTGGCCTTTTTCGTCGAATTTGCTCTCTTAAACGCCGCATAACGCTCAAATTATATTCTTTATTTACCGTTAGACCTTCCGGTAAGAATTCAGAGCGCACAACACCGCGATAGTCAAAGAAAACAGTCAACATGACTTTGACTTTTGATCGACTTTGGCGTGGTTTTTTCGGTTTCGGTTCAGTTGGAAGGCGCCACTCTGAAGCTTGTTGACTAAACCCACGTCTCGTCACCAGTAACAATGCGTTTCATGAATGTTGGGTCCGAACTGACTCGTGCTAGCAAGTCCTCAGCGACTTTCATGCGATTGAGTTTTTGGAGAAAATTCAGATCTTTTGGGACTAGCCGAGCAGCAACATGTTTCATACCCAAATGATTAGTTAAAATGGTACGGATCGACTCGTGAGATACAGAAAGTTCGGCGGCTATCTCTCTCAGAGTTGAATGGGGATTTTCAGTCACTATTTTCTTCACTTTTGCTATGTTAACTTCAGTTGCAGACGTTGACGGCCTACCAGAGCGAGGCAAATCTTCCATCACATCTCGACCGCTTTTGAACGCTTTGAACCACTCATAAGCACGAGTTTTTGCACCGTAAGCCTTCTGTAACATTTTCAGTGACTCCGAACACGAAATTCCATTGGCGATGCAAAATTTAAGACAAACTCTTTGTTCGAAATTTTTGTCCATTATGAAATTCGCAATACACACTATAATAATATTATGATATTACTAAAACCAGCACTGTATTTAATATAAATAACAGATGCAACTCAAACTCCGCGCCAAAATGGAAAACAGTTGTGCCAATCTAACAACTACAAAAAAACAAAAATTTGAATTTGGAACCATAAACAAATCATCCATTCCCGATACTTTTTTGACTGAATGTATGTCGACATATTTTTGTAATGTCATATACACTCCTTTGCAAAAAAAAACGGGCACCTTACAGTCATTGGCTTTTCTATGGATAATATTAATATTTTTAGTAAGTGATTAGTATGAACGACTAGAAGTTTCTTATTATCAATAAGAGTATTGTTTTTAACACTTAAATCCCGGAATCTGTGTTTTAGTCAATGTAAACAGAGAGTCGTGTTAAAATGGACATTTTTTATGGGTATAATGAAATTAAGACAACGAGGATTTTTTGGTATTTTAATAAAATAAGTTATTAAAAAATTAAAATTTAAAGTGAGTAGGTATGTCCTCCCGTTGCAGCGATTACGGCATGTAATTGTCTTGGCATGCTTTCCACCAGGATTTTGATGGTGTCCGGTGGAATGTGTTCTCACTCAGCCCAGATCACACGTTTAAGCTCCCTGATGTTTTTTGGAAGAGTTTGGACAGATCGTACTCGCCTTTTTAAGAGGTCCCAGATTTGCTCAATGGGGTTAAGGTCGGGGCTCTGCGCTGGCCAATCCAAAAGACGAATACCGACCACTTGCATGTAAGCATCTTCGTCGCCAGAACGGTGGGCCCGAGCATTATCGTCCATGTAAATGGCATGTTCACCAATTACAGTCAGTGCGGGTTGTGCATGTTGACAAAGGATTAATGTTATGTACCTTTGCGCATTTAGTGATCCATTTTCCATGAATACTATCTCGGTACGATAGCTGGAAGTTACGCCCACCCAAAACGTAACGGTCCCTCCAACATAAGGGGTGATTTCTTCAAAACATACGTCGGCGTAGCGTTCCCCTGGTCTTAATAACACTCGCTGACGTCGGTCCTCACCATTCAGATAAATTCGAGCCTCATCGGAGAAGATTACGCTACTCCAGTTACCTAGTGTCCAAAATAGGCTATTTCTAGCGAACCTCAATCGAGCAATCCTGTGCTCACGGAGTAACTTGGGGGCCCGCGCTGGTAGTCGACTGCGTATATCAGCCGCTAAAAGCCCCCTCCTCATGGTCCATAGGCTAACTTGCGCTCCTCGTACCTCTTCAAGGTTTCTATTGGGGTCTATGTAACTGCATTTGCGGTTCCTAAGCACCTGAGTCACAAAACAGCGGTCGTCTCATGGTTGTGTGCAACGTTTACTCATAGAACCTTGCCTTATCTGAAAGGAACCTGTCTCTTGGTATCGAGTCCAGTTTCTTTGGTCGGTTGAACGACTCACGTTTAACCGCTGTGAGACGTAACATTGGCTTCACCCCTCTCCAGCAGCGCTATAAATTGACTAGCTCTTATTGCTTTTTCTGCTATTACAATCGACACAAAGATATCTATTTTAAGTTACAATAAGGCAAGATTATGCGACAAACATAAATGATTCTGCTAAAAATAACGAGAAGTTAATTTTAGTGGCCTGATAACCTTTTAACCGCAAACCCGCGAAAAGTTAGTAAAAAGTCACTAACTGAAAAAGGGATTATTGTTTAAAAAAACTAAAGTTTTCAATTTGGAATTTACTTCTTTCCATACCCCAGACTCTTTATCAAGTCCTAACAAAACAGTTTGGCTATTAAATCCTCTAAAAACTAAATGATAACCAATAATGTAGAAAAATCAAAACCGCCCGGTTTTTTTGCAAATGAGTGTATTATAGCTGCGTAAAATATGTCGTAATATTGCTATGATTCACATTAAATATATTATAGCTGCGTCTGTGACGGGATTAAATCACGTAATGACTCTTTTTAACTGTCAAAATAAAAATGACTTCAACTCTACACGTCACTTATTAAATAAGTGAAAGTTTTTTTTCCTGCCAAGCCTTTTCTTTATGTTATGAACTATGAAAAAGTCACGGGGGCGCTAAATTTGACGAATAGGGAGGGTGTGGCAATAGTTCTTATCGTAATTCGACAAGTTTTTAAGTCGCGATTGGCAAACCAGTAGATTCGAGGTTTATCTATATTTAATTTTGCTAAATAAGGTCGTGTCTTCATTAAATTTTCATTGAATCGGTCTAACGGTACGCGTACACCGAATCCGTCATCGGCCGAAGTATGCTCGGGCGTCATCGGCCGAACTCGGCCGATCAAATCAAACGTAAGTAAATGGAAGAGAGCGCATACACTGCTACTACCGACGTCGTCCGATGACGCCCGAAAACGGACGATCAACTGACGAGTCCGAACGTGTTTGGATTTTTTGTCAGTTTTACCGGCTTCTTTCTGCGATCGAGTCGTTATTTGGATCAAGAATGGACATTGAAAAATTAATTACTTGCATTTATAACAGACCGTCACTGTGGGACAAACATTCAAAAAGTTACAATAATCGAGATATTAGGAAACGTCTATGGGATGAAGTTGCTTCAGAAATGGAAGTACCGGTGGCAGATATTAAGAAGAAATGGAGTAACCTGAGGGACCAATTTCTCAAGTGGATTTTTTTTGGACTTCATAAGTTCCACCGACAACGGCCGTTATCGTCTGCAGTGTATTCAGTTGAACGTCCGAGTTACTCGTCCGAGTAGTTCTGTCCGCCATCGGCCGACAAAATCGGTTTTAGTGTACGCGTACCGTAAGAGTAGTTCTGTCCGCCATCGGCCGACAAAATCGGTTTTAGTGTACGCGTACCGTAACGGTAAAACGGACGATCAACTGACGGAGTCCGAACGTGTTTGGATTTTTTTGTCAGTTTTACCGGCTTCTTTCTGCGATCGAGTCGTTATTTGGATCAAGAATGGATATTGAAAAATTAATTACTTGCATTTATAACAGACCGTCACTGTGGGACAAACATTCAAAAAGTTACAATAATCGAGATATTGGGAAACGTCTATGGGATGAAGTTGCTTCAGAAATGGAAGTAGCGGTGGCAGATATTAAGAAGAAATGGAGTAACCTGAGGGACCAATTTCGCAAGTGGATTACGGTACGCGTACACTAAAACCGATTTTGTCGGCCGATGGCGGACAGAACTACTCGGACGAGTAACTCGGACGTTCAACTGAATCTGAATACACTGCAGACGATAACGGCCGTTGTCGGTGGAACTTATGAAGTCCAAGTCCCTCAGGTTACTCCATTTCTTCTTCCTATCTGCCACCGGTACTTCCATTTCTGAAGCAACTTCATCCCATAGACGTTTCCCAATATCTCGATTATTGTAACTTTTTGAATGTTTGTCCCACAGTGACAGTCTGTTATAAATGCAAGTAATTAATTTTTCAATATCCATTTTGATCCAAATAACGACTCGATCGCAGAAAGAAGCCGGTAAAACTGACAAAAAATCCAAACACGTTCGGACTCATCAGTTGATCGTCCGTTTTCGGGCGTCATCGGACGACGTCGGTAGTAGCAGTGTATGCGCTCTCTTCCATTTACTTACGTTTGATTTGATCGGCCGAGTTCGGCCGATGACGCCCGAGCATACTTCGGCCGATGACGGATTCGGTGTACGCGTACCCGACCGAGCTTACCATGCTACATTGCATTGCCGGTTATTGTCTTCCATAAAAACCAATGTAAATGATTCCTTGGCTGTCCCAAAGGGCTGGCCATCACTTTACCAGCTGAACACAGTTTGTCTTCTTTCTCTCTGGTGTATAACGAATGATGTTCCCACGTTTCGTTAACTGGAACGCGTAGCAAAGCATTCCTAATAAGTTGTTACGAGATTAGTTTTTGGTCGACTGTCAGTAAAAGCGCCAGAACATCATGCAAAATTTAAAAAAATATAAATTTGTCGTCGGTCTTAGTAGTGTCATTTTCAAATATTAGTTCCTAAAAATATTATTTTCGCACCCGATTTGGAGAAAGTACGACAGCTTTTGTGAGGAGTTCATTATTATGAAACAAAAATAAATTGTTAAAATGTTTTATTCAACCTTGAAAGTCATGGCCTTATTACCTTAAACCGCCTTCGTATTAGTGTATATTTACCCTAGAACTAACTACAGCTCCTGACGGATATACGTCGACTTACAAGTAACCCTGTATACTACCTGATTATGAATAATGATTCTTGGTGTTTGCCATCTTTACTCGGCAAACAGTTCTTAAATTAATTAATTTAAGAGCTCTCGATTTAAGTTGACGACAGCGATGACGATCATTGCTTCACAAAATCATTTACTTTTTAACAACACCACGTCCACTGCAAATGCAAACACTAGCAGTGAGCGTAGATGGGGTATTTGGCAGAACCTTTCGATCTCGATGCTTTTTGCTCTGTTAAAGTAAATTAATGTCTTTCGGTATTATTATTTGGGGGCAGTTTGCAGGTAGATTTCTATATTATAGTGTGGAAAAGATCTTGACAAAAATCTACATCTCTTTAGTGAAAAAGGTGAAAGAAATCTAAATCTAATCTAAAAGATCAAAACTAGAATTTAAAAAACCGGTTCCTAAAATATGACCGGTTTATTCTCGATGCCACAGATATGTCTAGGGCATCGAGAATCATTATGTTATTATTCTTGTTTATGCTAACTTTTATGAATTCATAAAAATAACGATTGTAGAACCGGCCATATTTTATAATAATATACTGATTTTAAAAATGATTATATTTTATTACAAAATAAAAAAAATCGCTTAATTTACGAGTAGTTAACAAAAACTTTTTGTGTACTGCTACATCCCTAATTCAGAAGCGAGGAAATCATAATGGTTGTCCGTCCACGCCAAGCCCACAGACTTTGACGTTGTAAATTGTAATACTCAAGGGAAAATAACACTGTTCAGAACTCGCGGTTCTTTAAAAACACGTGTTGCTTGTAATGTGACTATTGTACGTAAAGATCATTTAACGTGGGTTGGTACAGTGCCTGAGATAGGCTTGCGCAAACATTGACTCTATTTTTTGTCAGATACTAGCTATTAGCACAGTCTTTATATCATAGTCATCCAACGAAGACGTCTAGACAGGGCAATCGTGCGAGCCGTGACGGGCGACACGGGGGAAGGGCGCTCCCGAATTGCGTACGCTACCGTGTTAGTAGTTCGGGAGACAACTTTCAGGGCTATCGTATGTCAATTTATTATTATTGTTTTAAATTATGTATAAGAATCAAAATAGTGCATACCACGTGTGCTGTGAAAGATTGCAAGTCGCGGCATCTTAAATTATATGTATATAATATACAATACATAAAGACCGAGTGATTTTATAAATTTGCACGAACGGATGAAATGTAAGCAAATAAATATGTTTTGAACCCAGAGGCCCTAGCATAAGTTTTCACGTTTTTGTTTTGCAAGTATAACCCACCGTTATTAATATTATGTCTAAATATTTTCTATTTTGTCATGTCATGTCAAATCGTAAATGTTAACATAATGGCGGAAGTAAAAGCTAGTAACGTAAGTTACTGCATGAATTCTTTGAATAAAATTAAATGGGTGTCATTTCTGAGATTTCTCGTGGTGATAATTCATGAAAATGGGGTATTCATTTTGTAATCCAATATGGCGGACACATTTTTTTTAAAATAATATGATTTGAAGTTGCAAAATCTTTGTTGTAAAAAATGTTTCTTGGAGTGCTGATTACGAAATTGACATCCATTTTTGATAATTGTTAATTATTGTTTATAATAATAATAATGTGGATGACAATGTTGATCTAAAATAAATTAATAAATGAAGTTTACTTGGGACAACCCTAGCTGTTGTAACAATGCCTACACGTTGTCGGCATTTACCACGACATCTAAGGCGTCGTCCTGCTGTATCTTTTTTATACTGTGCCAGCCAGTAACTTCAACATGCATACGTAGTGTTTAAATCGTTTCAGAGCACCTTCAACACGCATTACAATTTATTACCAACTAGCTTTTGCCATCGGCTTCGCCCGCGTTTATGTAGGTAATTATCCCACTAGAACCGTACATTTTTCCGGAAAAAGCTTAAGCTAAAAAGCTTATATGCTATTCCAGACTATAATCTATCTTTGTGCCAAGTTTCATCCATATCTGTTAAGTAGTTTTTGAGTTTATTCGTTACAAGCATACATACTAATCTTTCCTCTTTATAATATTCACTTCATAGTATAAAGCAAAGTCGCTGCCCGCGTCTGTCCTAATGTCTGTATGTATGTATGCTTAGATCTTGAAAACAACGGATTTTCATTCAGTTTTTTGACATAGATAGAGTGATTCAAGAGGAAGGTTTAGGTGTATAATTTATTAAGTTTTGCGGATCTCCGACAGCGCCTGCAATCCCTAAAGAAAAAACACTACACCTTAAATAAAACACTAGAATGTCACAATGCACTAGAACGCATATCGGTATCCCACCGCAACAAAGTGACACTAGAATGGATAAAAGTACATAGCGGATCACTAGGTAATGACGCAGCTGACGAGGAGCTAGCGAGGAGAGCCTCCAGCGCGTCAGCCTGCGGACCGGAACCCATCATACCCATTCCCATTAACCAGCTACGCAGATGGCTGCAAGAAATCACCCACACACAAGCGGGGAGCTGGTGGACCTCGTCATCGGGTTACAGGCAAAGGGTTAACCAGACGTTTACTCCGCCTGCGCCTGATGACGGGGACCATCACGGGACACTGCTCACTAAACAAACACTTCCACACAATAGACATAACGGACAGTCCTCTGTGCAGGGCCTGCATGGAAGCTGAGGAACCCGTCGCGCACGTACTCTTTGAGTGCACAGGCGTCACACAGATCAGGACACAGACCCTCGGAACACCCAGATCTTTCACAGATATACTACACAGGCCAGGAGACGTGATCAACTTCTGGAGGGAGGTGGGCTGGCTGGAATAACCGGCAAAGGCCGCCATGGCCCATGCACAATGGTCCGCCTAAGGACTGAGTGCGGAAACCAAAACCTCAAAATAGATAGATAGATAAAAGGTTTGCGGACGAAGTCGCGGGCAGGAAGCTTGTTATATTATATGTAAAGATTGAAAAAATATTATAATTTACTTATTCAAATTAGTAATTATCACATAATATTTTTTGTAAATTTTTCACTAGTTTTAGAAGGTTTTACTGTACTAACATTCTATTGATTTCGAAGTTTGATTGAAAAAGGTTTTATTTTATGTACTTATATTTCTTTTATTTTATTTTTATTATGTGACGATGTGACGAAACACTAAAGTGGGTGATAGACGTGCGAACTTTAAGATCGCGATCTTACTCGGCTCGTCGTCGGTGACACACGAGAAGCTGGAACTGTAATACCATATCATCGACGGAAGAAGCTTGGTGTTATTTAGGAATTGTATCTTTATCCCTCCTCGTGCATTGTATTATTATCATATTGGTTGATGACATACCATTTACTTTTATTATTAAGTCAAATTTACCGTCTCGGAGGCTTCAAATAGTATTTCTTCATTTTTAGGGTTCCGTACCCAAAGGGTAAAACGGGGCCGTTTTCAATATAATGGTACAGAACCATTCGTGCGCGAGTCCGACTCGCAATTTTTTTTTACTTTGAATTATGCAAGTATTCTCCCTTAGTATAAAACCAGTCGCTCAACACTCGTCTGTCCCTAGTACGCTTTCATCTTTTAAAGTACGCAAAACATTTAAATACGGTTTTTATCAACAGATAGAGTGATTCAAGAGGAAGGTTTATTAAACGCGTATAGTTGAAATAGCTTTCGCCCGCGCGTTAGTACAGCATTGCAGCCGTACGAAGCCTATGCCGCCGGGTTGCTATAAAAGAAGTTAACTGAGCCCGTCAGTTTTCTCCAAAGGGGACTCTAGTCTCGAGGAATTGGAAAAATAGGTATTTGAAGAAAGAATTGCCGTCCCGCTGCGACGCAACTCCCCCCGTAAAGTGTGAAAGGGACAACTGCAGCTCAAGCTGATTTTACCTACAAAAACCTTGATAACACGACCAAAAGACGTTTGGTATTCCGCTGTTTTCTTCTTAAAAGTGGCCAGATCTAAAAAAAACATGTTTCAAAATTTAGAGCAAAAGTATAACGATGCTTCTTTTGTTTTAATTAAAAAATTATCAATTTTGTCTGATAGTCGTCTGAAAATGGTGATAAAAACGGGCTATTTTTGTTGTCATAATTCTTTTAGTAATTATGTTTTGGAAAAAAGGAAATGATGGCACGTTAACACGTTCACTGCGGTAGTCAAATTTGATGACTTTTAGTTGGTGCGGCATCGGGTCGATTATATCCGAAGCCCAACTTGTTCCTGGTGCGTTGCTGGGTCGAAAGGACCTGTTCAACTTCGGTCTGTTTAGAAGGACTTATCTTAATAGAGATAATTATAAAAACATATTCATTTATACCAATATATTGCCAAATAAATACTCAATAAAAGGCTGAAGTCGTAGGTAGATGCATTGAATGGTTTGCTTGTAAATAAAGGTATTGTCTATCGGGTCTTTACGACCCCATATCCGCACTAGTCAGTTAAAGTGTCGACACATTTTTAGTGTTGTGGATGACAAAAAAAAAACATTGATATCGATAAAATGTACTTATAATATATTTTTGAGATCTATTTAATATAAATAAAAAGAAATTATACAGTCATATTAGAAGAATGGTTTTCATTATATCACTTTCGACATAGTGTCTTTCTACATGCGTGACACATTGTTTTAACTTTTTAAACTTTAATGACGGTTTCTTTGCTACTTAGTATTTGGCGTAATTTATCGCAGCATGCTGAACCATTCCGTTTTTTGTCACCCATGATTAAGTTATGTACTGTTTCCAATGTCGATGTTCATTATCAGATATGTTACGCTTACCTAATATCTGCCTTGGAGGACCTTCGCTTACTTTATTTTTCGTTGGTTTCTCACAATTCTCACACTCACTCAACTTAAATAACAATTCCTAGATCGTTTCATGTTTCATATAATTTCATTTGGATAAAATTTCATCTTACCAGAAGGACCTCACTAGCTCTACCAACATGTAATCTAGTGCGGCTATAGGGTCATCGGGTATCGGGTCATTTAGATCCGATAAACGCACTAGACGTAAAAAATTTCGCTCCAGTCGGTATCGGGTCGAAAAGACCCGATGCATTTTTTTCGTATCTATATTATTTATTTAAGGAGGCAATTCCAAAACACTAACGGTCTCATTCATACTCCTAGGGAGACCAAATATATCTGTCCCGCACCAGCGGTTGGCACAGTAATTTTTACTCCGCACCAGTGGAAAGATGAGCATCGGATATAATCGACCCGATACCGCACCGAACGTGTTAACATTAGACCTAGATTTTTTGGAAAATCATTGCTGTAGAGGTATTATCCACGAAGAATGCGTTTGTATGGAAAAGCCCCATTAGAGTCTCCTCTTAATACTACAATTTTTAATTTATAAATCAGTCTAAAAAGTCGTGTTTATCATTCTGAACTAATATGCTTATCACACTATCCATTCTGCCTTATAAGATGCTATATTGGGGATACTCAACCGATAAAGAAATTGCGTTCGAGGCGCAAAAAAAAGTCAATATGTATCCCACATATTATTGATCTAATACACTTTTTTTGACACATTAAAAGCAGTAGACTTAAAAAATACATAGACTATATATATAAAAGAAAGTCGGGTTTGTTCCCTCCATTATAACTCGAGATCTGCTGGACCAATTTTCATGGTTTTTGTTTCGTTGGATTTGTCTCCGCCCTGAATAGCAGAATACATTTTAAATTTTTTTTTTGGTAGGTAGGGTAGGTAGGTAGGTAGGGTAGGTAGGTAGGTAGGGTAGGTAGGTAGCTAGGGTAGGTAGATAGGGTGGGTAGGTAGGGTAGGTAGGTGGGGTAGGTAGGTAGGTAGGGTAGGTAGGGTCGGTAGGTAGGGTAGGTAGGTAGAGTAGGTAGGTAGGGTAGGTAGGTAGGTAGGTAGTGTAGGTAGGGTAGGTAGGTAGGCAGGTAGGTAGATAGGTAGGGTAGGTATCACAGTTAAGACAGGACAACGTCTGTCGGGTCAGCTAGTTACTTAATAAAATAAAACATTCCACACACAGTAATAGTATATTGCTGTATACTGTTTTCAGTATACAGCAATAGTATTTTTTGTATGGGCATAAAAATATATATATGTAATAAGTTACACATAGACATTAAAAACGAAAATTCAATTGGGCTTATTAAAAGGAAGCTGACTTCCTGATTAAAAAAGCATATTATTCAGTAAAAGAATTATATATTAAATTGATTGTGATACTTACAATTAATATTATGTGATATAAAACCTAAGAATTAAAAATGTATTAAAAAAAATAACCACATACCACCACCACCCATTACACCACATACCACCACCACCCATTACACCACCCACCACCACCACCAATTTATTATAAAATGTATGAATTACATTTAGTATAAAAATGTAAAAGGTTTAACGGCAAAATTGAGTGTGTATATATTTTACTTTGAATAATATTTTGTTTATTATTATTAATTCATTTATTTCAGACAGCACATGACACTCACACATTTGAACTATTAAAACAGTTAAAATTAAAATATGTGTTACAATTCAAATTGCAATGCCTTAACAGGCAACTAAGTTCTAAGAACCTTTTTATAGTTAACTTCATTCTTAGTTCGCAATAAAGAATTCGGAAATTTATTTGAATTTGAAGGTTACTCTTAACTCAATGTGAAACATATTTTTTCTAAACTGTTTTCTAAACATACCGTTTAAACGAGTCCCTATAGAAATTTTTGTTGGCTGTGGAGATCAGATTCACTTTCATTCATTCATTCAGAAAGCCGAAACGAGTGCAGGTTACATTTATGATTCTCTCTTGTTCTACATATATATCTATCGATAAAGTAAGTAATACATAAATTTACGATATTTCTTATTTTTTAACAATGTACAGACGCCAGCACATCAAGCTATCCCTGTCAAATTTTGTCAATGAAAAATGAACCTTATGTCTTTGCAATAAAGTTGAAATACTATCAAAGAAATTTGACAGATTGTGGTAACTTGATGTGCTGGCCTCTGTACATGTTTTGCGACGGCCCGAACCCGGTAGTCAAATTCACCGATGTCTTGGAATCTCTGGTATATGTATGGGTACGTTGGATGGAGGAGCAACTTAAATTTAGCTGTGGAGCAACTTAAACTATAAACTTAAACTTGCATATTAAACTGGAAAAGCGGCTAGCCGCGCGGTTAGCCGCCCCCGCGGTTAGCCGCTAGTGCGTAAGAGCGCTATAGCACCGCATTCCCTCATTGCGGCTGCCTCCCGATATACCCCATCCCGCATTAGCAAGGTTCGCCGTCCAAATCCAAAGCATATCCTCATTGCCCCCGATGATGCCATTACCTTCCTCCAAGAGAGTTAGCCGGCAACTAGCACTGCACTGTTAGGAAACCCTACAGGCACCGATTGCCGTCCTTTCGTCCTCGCCGTCGAGGTCCGTCGTGATAGCCCTGGCCATCCCCGCTACGACCCTTGCTCGAGCCAGCCCGCGTTGCCGCTGAGCCTTGTAGTCTTAAATACACCCGATCCAGCCTGTCCCGTGCTGTCCTCCCGCAGAAACGCCCTTAACCGAGGTCCGTACCCCACTGAGGGGGGTGCCCTTAGCGTGTAGTCGCTTAGTTTGTAAGTTTTTATTAAGCCCTGGCTAGAGGCTGCAATTTTATTGTGGCATCCACAGGCAAGCCCGGTTAAGCAGTAGACAACCCTACGGCTGAATTGCGAGATGCCAATATAAAAAAAAATGCCTTCATTCGTTAAGAAAACGTAGATGCGGCGCGCCGCTTGTGCCTCCGTGCCCTGACGCTGCCTCGACTACCTCGCGTGAGCGATCCCCTTATTAGACCCAAAAACGTGTATAATTTTATTGTAACCATTCGTTTCACAACTCAAGATACTAGCTAGTGAGCTATACAGTAACTACAATCGCAAGCATATTTTTTTGAAAACTTCTGTCAAATACTCAGGTGCCGTTTGTATGGTGACAGCTGAATTACGAATGCTGTACGAATTTTAGTTATTTCCGTGACCGCTAGGGAGCTGACAATATTTCATGCATATCATTTACGGAGTCGCTAGCGAGTTTTGGCTGTGTAAACTCATGGTAGAGCTACTGGAGAAATACCTCGAGATTTACGAAATCAAAATATACATGTGGCTGAGGGCATCATGGATCCTCCCACGCCTTTTAGATGTGTTTTAATAAATTTACACCGGTATCAGACTTACAATGTGCACAAAATGTCTATTTAAAAGATAACACTTACCCTCTTATCTTCGTTACATTTATCTTATCTGGTGTGATGAGACACTCATAACAATGACTAAGACCTACTTGATTTCTTTGGAGAATGACTATTATATAGTATGATATTATATAGTATTTATTACTCTATGTGTGACAGTAAATCACGTGTTTAGTTATGTACAGTACTCCCAAATTAATAATGCACATGCAGATCTTCGCTAATTCTCGTATTCCCGGAAACACCCGAATCATTGAATCGTTCGAGTCCTTAACAATGCACTTGCATTTTGCACCTTGTCCGAAAGAAATAGGAGTCAATATCATGTGCACACAATCGAAAACAATTCGGGCGGTCGGCGGTCAGTCAACAAAGGTCCGTCAGTCGTCTTGGTATATTGGTGGTGACTGCACGTGTTCTCTTTGTCTGGAATTATATAGAGCTACTATTACACAACCTTCTTGGTTTTGTTTTCAAAGGTGAATTTAATTTCAACTTTAATTATCTTATTCAAATTTAAATAGTTAATTTTGTAAAATATTTAAATATATTAACATTTTCGCGTTTTTTCAATATTAAAAATTTAAAAATACCTACGTAAAATACATATTAAGTACTAGAAAAAACATATTAAAAATCAGATTTAGGCTTATATGAATTATAGCTCGCTATTTACTTACATGGAATTATTGAATCAAATTTCGTTACTGATAAATCAATATTTATCTCTTTTAGGACAAAACACATAATCTTACTAAATTATGCATGAAGAAAATGCACTTAACCACTCTATATACATATTATCGTCTTCCGACGCTCGGGGAATACGACCGTTGCCGAACAGTGGCGAAGATTTCTATGCGCATTATCACTTTTGGAGACCTGTACTTGGTTATGTATTTATTCGTCACAGATAATATAATACATCTAGTACAGATACCCAATCCCATACAAAGAAAAGACACCTCCCTAAGTTTGACTATTGAACTGACTATTTTCTTTCCTCTAGTTTTTAAGACATTTCAGCATCAGGTACCCACTAATTGCCAGAGACTGTACTTTTACAACGCCATCTAGAAGTCGGCGTAGATAATAGGAAGGAAAAAATTTAATAGAAATGATAAATCAAAAACTTATTTTAACATTATTTTATGTCTATGTAACGTGCTAGATAACAAAAAAAATGTTGTTAAAAAATTCTTAATGAAACAACTCAACATAATTTTCTAGGACAACAAACAAAAAAAAAATAGTTAACCGCCATCTATCGCAAGAAGCTCTAAACAAATTTGGTTTTTGTTGAAAATACGTGATTTATGAGTATAAGTAGATAAATCGACATTAAACAAGAAAGTTTTCATTTTTAGTAATCTTACTTTAGCCAAAATATGTCGTTTATCGCTTTTCAGTGATGGTTAATTTCATAATTGTTCATAGGAGTGTTGCCTCCTCCACACCGCCATCTATTATTAATTTTTCAAGATTAATTTTCATTTGTTCGAGTTGAGACCCCTTTTTTTTTTATGGCTGGGAAATCATCCAATGACTGCTCCCGCTCTGGGTGGAGCGGAAGGGAGTGTCAGACTCTTACTGACTAAAACCCATCCATGTTCCTTCCGTAGCCCTTTATGTTCCGGGGTAGCGGTAACCCTTTCGGACAATCCCGCTTAGAGTTGAGACCCCTGTGTTGTTATTCGGGAAATTTTATTTATATGAATAAAAATTAAGTGCTGTTCGTTGCTCAGCAAATCACTTAGAAAAGCCTGGACCTAATATGGTATTGAAAAAGTGGAACAGATTTCCGAATATTCTTTAATTTAGGGAAAACAACGTCCTTGTTATCTATTATGAAACTAGCTTTCGCGACTTCGTCCGCGAGTTCGGATATATATCGCAATATCGGGATAAAAATAAGTGTTTTAACTATCAAGTAACTTAACTGTATTATTGTATACATTTCTACATAACTTCTTTATAGACTCAAGGAGTTAGATTTTTAATACAAAAAACCCCCCTTCTCAACCCTTTAAAGGTCTTAGTGGTCCCCTACATTATAAAAGGATTTGAACTTTATGAACGGACTTAAAATCATCCCCTTTATAATTGACTATCCCTTTTCACCCCCTTACAGGTAGATTTTCAATAAACCTTGACCTTATTTTGATTTTAAGTCAAAATACTGAGTTTCGAGTTAATCTATAAGTATGGTATTTTTTGTATGTGTGAAACGCGATTACTCCACCAATTATGAATTGAGTTTGAAGATTATTTTCACATTTTGGTAGGTCATACTTCAAAGATGCGAATATTATAGGGTCGGTTGACATCTGAAGGAAGAGGCGTTGCGTATTATTCTATCAAAGGACGCCGACTTCCGACATTAAAATTATTTTTCAGTTTGTCGTGTTTTTTGGAAATCTGTTGATTTTGTATCGATTTTGTTCTGTGTCCTTCACATTATAATATTGATGTTCAAATAAAATTAATGTTAGATTTCGTAATCGCTTTTATTTCTAAAACCAAATGTTTATTAGAGAATGAAGTTTGGTTTATTTTAAAAATAAAGGAATGTTTCCTTTAAATATAACGAATAATAAAAATGGCGGTTTTACATATTTTCTATGTAATAAAAGCTGTCAGACTGTCATTTTTATTCCACAATAAAAATTATCTGTACATCTATACATGTAAATAAAATTGGTGTGTCTGTAATATTGAAATAACCGTTTTTTACTACATATGAGTTTTTACAAATGGCTGGACCGATTTTGACGGGACTTTTATTGGCAGGTAGCTGATGTAATAAGGAGTAATTTAGGCCACGTTTATTTTAGACAAATTCTTTTATTTTAGAAAAAACTGTTAGGCGGAACGAAGGTCGCCGGGTCACCTAGTTATAATAATAAAAATTATCAGGCTATTGACAAACAAGTCCTTAGTAAAAAACCGGCCAAGTGCGAGTCGGACTCGCGCACGAAGGGTTCCGTACCATCATCTATAAAAACGACAAAAATCATGGTTGCATGGGATACAACAAATGTAATATTTTTTGCCTAGAAAAACGAGCCCCTGAAATATTTATTTTATTCTGTTTTTTAGTATTTGATGTTATAGCGGCAACAGAAATACATCATCTTTGAAAGTTTCAGCTGACGGACGCCGGTCGGACAGCGGAGTCTTAGTAATCGGGTCACGTTTTACCCGTTGGGTACGGAACCCTAATTAACTATCATAAGGATTTAAAGTGGTATCGCTTCAGGGCCCATTGATTTTTTCCACACTGTATATACACAAGAAACGGTTTCATTTGTACTTGGTTCCGATGTTTAAGGCGATAACGTGTTATCGCAAATAATTATATGCCTGGTATAATCTTGAATTCCTAAAAGTTATGCTACCGCTGTGGCAACCATAACGTTCGATTTTTTACCATAATAATACTATGACCAATAGAACTATTGGAAAATATATATTTTTTTTTTTCAAAAATACTTTAGTTATCTTTCCCGTGGGCCCCTTATTTTTCCCGGGATAAAAAGTAGCCTATGTACTCCTAGAAAACTAAGCTTTCCAACGGTGCAAGAGTTTTTTAAATCTGTCCAGTAGTTTCGGAGCCTATTCATTTCAAACAAAGAAACTAAAAATCAAATCTTTCCTCTTTATAATATTAGTTTATAGATGTGCGGAAAACCGATATTTTTGGGATTTTTTTAAGAACTATGGAAGTTTTTAAGACGAGCGGTCTTTTATAGTATATGTGACTTCATATTTTATTTTTGACCATTTCAAATAGTCAATTCTACCTGTTTTAGTTCTATGCGAATTGAACCTGACTAAACACACACAACCACAAGACTTCGAATACCATTTTTGTCTGTACCATGGGTTTTTAGTCAGTAAGAGTCTGACACTCCCTCCGCTCCACCCAGAGCGGGAGAGGTCATTTTATGAACCCACCCTCAAAAAACAAAAGCGAAAGGTATTCGCGTAGCTGAACTATGTTCCAAACAAATTAAAATAAAACTATTTTTTTTTAAAACCCCCCGCCACAAAAAAAATAACTCTAAAACCTAACAAATAGTACTTTAAACCTATTATAAATTATTAAAGTTATTTTGAACTTACATAATATTATTATGTAGGTAAGTTCAAATATTTTTATATTCCAAGCGTCATCGCGTCTGGGAACCGCTAAAGTTTATGAAGTTTTTTTTCCAACAACTGGTAATTAATTATTACGAATTATATTTAGGTACGACCGATCTTAAGTTTCATGCATAGTCTACGCTCTAAGTAATGCCGCGCGCGGCGTGCTCGGTGTGAGGTATGCGGCGCGGATGTGCGCCGCATATGTGAACGGGCAGACACGTGATGAGGGAAGAAGACGTTGACGTTTGTCGATTTTGCAGATAATTCTGATAGTATATTCTTTTGTTGCAGTCTGCGACTGCACCTGTTTTTTTCACTAAGGGGCTATCACCACGAGCGAGAGAATCGCGACGGATCCGCGCTTCTATCGTCGGGTCGTCTCCACGAACAAGCGATTATTACGCCAGCGTATCGTCGCGACTGGTAACGGAATTGCCGCGAGTCCGTGACGACTCGTAACGGAGTCGCCGTGTTTCCGCGACGAGGCGTTGTGCAATTGTTTTGTTGAAACAGTTCAGTAGAGTAGTTTTTTAGGTGCCAGACGAGAGCGAAATATGAATAATAAATAAATGACGCTGCGTTTGACGGCGCGCCCGCCGCGCGCACGCTGCGAGAGCGCCACATTCTGCGGCGGGCGCGCCCCCAGTCGCGACGATACCGCGGCGATACGACGACGTTACGGGCGCACATTGCCACTCGTCGCATCGCCGCGATAATATCGCCGTGTGGAGACGCGTTCATAGACAGTGTATAGAAATACGTGGCACGACGATATTATCGCCGCGATTCTCTCGCTCGTGGAGATAGCCCCTTAGCGGACCCCGGACGCGATAATAATTATGATAGGTTTAAATATTATTTGTTAGTTTTTAGAGTTTAAATTTTGTGTCGGGGGCTTTTAAAATGTTTAATTTTGCTTTTATTTTATTCTTTATAAAGTAGGTATAAATATTAGGAAGGTTGTTATAAATTACCCACCTTCGAAGTCTAAACCTTACCCCAACATGTAATATTATAGTCATACCTTACCCTGTTTTTCCAATATCATTGAAGTAATACGGCACCAATTTTCGAATCGATAGGACATACGGAAGGTAGTCAGATGGGGCCCCTCATCAACTATTAAAGAGCTAATGATCTTCAAACGGCTGATCAGGTCATGGTTACCTTACCATATACTTTCAATGTCATTGAAGTAACACTGTACTGAATTTCGAATCGGTCGGACATAGGAAGTTAGTCAGATCCCCTCAACTAGAAAAAAAATTGATGAACTTCAAACGGCTGAACAGATTTTCATAAAACATGGCTAAGAACACTCGGGATAAAATTATCTATGACACGAAAAAAAACTGAACTAAAATCGGTTCATCCGTTTAGGAGCTGCGATACCACAGACAGACAAGTTAAACTTATAACATCCCTCTCTTTTAGCGTCTGGGATTAAAAATAAATATACTATATGGAGGTACATATTATTTTTGCTACCGACACGCGAAGAAGAAAAATATCTGCTCAGTTATTACCAAGGAATAAATAAGTATTGTGTCACAAAACTGGTAAAATATGTTGCTGGCTAAACTACCCTGAGTACATGTCATAAACTAATATTAAACTAACTGTCAATTTTTCTCTTACTTACTCCTACTTGTCCTGCACTATTATAATGTTGATTTTTTGTTATCAATAAATTAACTAATAAAAGTTAACCGCACTTGTGTTACCTTACACAAACTGCGAGCTTAATTTGGTAGATTTCGCTTACCTCAAATTTGTATCGAGTTTGAGTATTAAACCATTCTTAAGTTAAGACAAACTGCGAGCCGCCTCGTCGGGCACCTTGGAAGGACGGGGCCGGACCTTGCGGACTGCCAGTTTGGCTTCCGCAAGGGGCGCTCGACGGTGGACGCCATCATGCGCGTTAGAGCCCTTGCGACGGGGGATGCGGTGTCCCAGGGTAGGGTCGTCGTGGCGGTGTCACTGGACATCGCCAACGCTTTCAACACCCTGCCCTGGAGTTGCATTGGGGAAGCACTCCGGTATCACCGGGTGCCGACCTACCTCCGTCGAATAGTCGGGGCGTACTTGACGGACCGAGCCGTCATCTACCCCGGTCGCGATGAGGAATGGAACCGGTGAGAAATGTCGTGCGCTGTCCCACAGGGATCGGTTCTGGGGCCGCTCCTGTGGGACATCGGTTACGACTGGGTGCTGCGGGCCGACCTCCCTGACGGCGTCAGCGTAATTTGCTACGCTGACGACACGCTGGTCCTGGCGCAATGACACGCGGGGTTGCGACAGTCATTGAGAGGATCCGGCAGTTGGGTGTCGAGGTGGCATTGCACAAATCCGAGGCCATGTCCTTTCATGGGCCTCGGAATAGGCCACCATCGGGATCCCAACTTACGGTAGGAGGGGTTCACATCGGCGTCGAGACCACGATGAAATACCTAGGTCTGGTCCTCGACAGCCGATGGAATTTCGTGGAGCACTTCCGACGTTTGGCCCCCAAGCTGGAACGGAGTGAGGCCGCCTTCAAGCGGCTCTTGCCCAATTTGAGGGGGCCAAACGCCTCCTGCCGGAGGCTTTGCGCGGAATTCGTGCGGTCCATGGCCCTTTACGGGGCCCCGGCGTTCACTGCGGCGGCGAGCCGCCCACTATCTGAACGCGCCCCAAAAGGTGGTAGCCATTCGGCTTATCCGGGGGTACCGCACGATCTTGGGCGAGGCGGCAAGCCTCCCTGCAGGACTGCCGCAGTGGGATCTGGAGGCGATAGTCCTCGCGCGCCTGTACGAGTGGCGCGCGGAGGTACTAAGCCGGGGGGAAACTCCGTTTCCGCAGCAAATTGCGGCGGAGCGGACGGACCTCCGGCGCGATCTCATGGCGGCCTGAAATCAGCGACTGTCGCAACCCAGTGCAGGGCACGCCACGATAGTGGCGGTAAGGCCCCTCTTTGAGGAGTGACTAGAGAGGCATCACGGCGCCCTCACCTACCGCCTGACGCAGGTCCTCACCGGACATGGATGTTTCGGGAGGTTCCTGCACATCATCAGGCGGGACGAAACGCCCGGGTGTCACCACTGCGAGGATCGCCCAGAGGACGCGGTAGAGCACACGGTGCAAACCTGCCCCGCTTGGGCGGAGCACCGCCGTGTCCTCGTAGAGGCGATCGGCGGCGGCGACCTCTCGCGCCCGGCCCTGGTGCAAGCTATGGTCCGGGGCGAGAGAGAGTGGGAGGCAGTCACCTCCTTCTGCGAAAAAGTCATGCTCGCGAAGGAAGTGGCGGGATGGGAGAGAGAAAGGTCCTCCCGTCCCAGCCGCTGCGGGAGACGCCCCGGGCGTCGGGAGCCACGTGACGACTCCCGGCCACCGTAGGCGCGGGCCTGCGGACGGTAAGTAATGGGTGACTCACCGTCCGATCAGCACCAGGCCCGTGCCGGACGGCGCGTATATGTTCCACGCGCGCCTTAACAAGATGTCAGCATATGAAGGGGCCCCTCAGGGCCAAACCTGCCGGGTAAGCGGGATTGTCCGAAAGGGTTACCGCTACCCCGGAACATAAAAGGCTACGGAAGGAACATGGATGGGTTTAAGTCAGTAAGAGTCTGACACTCCCTTCCGCTCCACCCAGAGCGGGAGCAGTCATAGGATGATTTCCCAGCCTTAAAAAAAAAAAAAGTTAAGACAAGCTGATCCCACGTACCTAAGCAACGCATTATGCTATCTGGGCTCTTGATATTATATAAAACTAAACAAAATAAATGGTTCACTAATGTTTCACTGAAACACCATTGACAAATTTCTAGTACATCCAACGTTTCATATACTCTTTGTTTCACAAACAACTTATTCCGCAAATCGACGGTGAAGCGACAAGATCTCCTTTTTGACATTGTTAATTTCTTTAGTTAGACGTTCTTGTCACTTCGACGTTGAAATGTTTTATTTTATAAACACACTCTTTACAAACATTTATTTTAGAAATGTTTCTGTTTACAAATGTTTCGGGTGATATATTATCATTTATTAAATACATTTTTCATTTAATATTTAGATTAATTTGAAAAAATCACGTTTTAAATAGTAAATTATTACATTTTATAAATTACATGGTTGCAATTTCCATTTGGGTCGAATCATTTATAAGCAGGTACTGAAGTTCTTTAAGCCTAATTAAGTAATTTTATCTACAGCCTTGGCCAAAAGTATTAAGCATCCCCACAAAATACATGCAACTAATAAAGTATTATAACAAAATCAAAAGCTATCTGTTAAACACTAGCCCATACATTTTAAATAACGTATGAATACACGTCGTATTCAAACGTTATTTAAAACAATGGATAAGGTATTTTAACGTGCCATAAAACAACAGGTCCACAATTAGTGGGAAATGACATTTAAAGAGATATATAATATATATATAGCAAATACATCATTAGTCATTTCATCATTAATTATGCAACGCATCACACGCCTCCCACGCAACGTCGACCTGCTATATCGTATTCTGCAGATCGGCATGGGGAGAGGTGAAGGGGATGATCGACGCTACCCCACGCGTGTGACCAATGTGTTTTTAGAACTTACGCGCAGAGATTCACCTTCTGAAAAATTACAAAAGAATCGGATGCCAATTAACGTTGCATGCATGGTACAAGTGTGCACACCCATTCTCCCACGTTGCATCGCATACGTTGCGTAGGTACGTAAGCTGCTATTCTGCTTATTCTTGTGTATTATCTGCTTATTACTTAATTTCGTGAACCTACGTCCTTCTTTTCCGTGCTCTTCTGTTAAAAACAAGTAGAAATCATAACTATGACTCCGTGTCCGAATGCCCCGACCGCTGTCGCTGCGCTGTTTTTGCGAAAACGTACGTACAGTACAATCCGTTTAATATGACTCCGCGAATATTGACCAACCGCGTATTATGACGTAAATACACATCGAAGTTTGGTTTTCATATAAAGTTCTTTGTAACAAAGTCAGTTTTAATGACTTCACTTACAGTGACATGTCGCTTACCCATTTTCAATAAATATAGTGACCGACATGATTCTTTACACCTTTGGCAATGTTCGTTGATTCCCGACGACGTTCGGCACGTGGCTTGTTTTTGTTTTGAGTTTGATGTTTAAGTAATAATTGACAGTTGAACGTCACGCATTGATTTGAGTGATATCCTGTTTTTTAAAAATGTCATCTGAACGCCGTAAAGCATTTACGATTGAGAAAAACGTGCAATAATATGCAGATTAGAAAATGGAGAATATGGAGAAAGAAGACGGTTGTTTTTTCACATAAATGCTTTGTATGGAAGCATTTTTCAAGTCCCTTCGATGTCATTAACGGATTCCACTGTATATGAATAGCATCCCGACGAACATGACCCGTCCCGTACCCGCTCTATGTGCGTTTCACTCTTAAGGTCTCTGCACACAGCCGGCGTGGCGTGGCGGGGCGCGGCGTGGCGGGGCGGCGACGCTTCGCTGGCGCAGCGGCATCGGTCACACTGCGGGCGCGATCACGTCCCGTCCCGCCGCGCCCATTCACGCCGACCGTATCGCGACGCTATTCATTCATCAAAAAGATGTTGAGCGATTCAGACGTGGAAACGCTCTTGCTCTTATTTGCGCTAGCTAAGAAAAAACAACGGAAATGGGTGCATGAAATAAATCAAAATCGTCGTAATTACGGGGAGTACCACAGACTATGCCGCGAAATTTTATCCCACAAAGATAAGTTTTAAGCCTACTTTAAAATGACACAAACAGATCCTACACCACATGTTTTGATAGGAGATGAGGGGTTTGCTTTGAAAGAATATCTTATGCGAATTCCTAGAGCAGCCGTTATACATGACAACAGAAAAAAATTTAGCTTTGATTCAACTCTCTTCCTATAGATTCCCAAAGTTCATTTTTAAGAACAGTGTTTTTATACTGCCTATGGCCCAAATCGTACAAACATACGTGAGCACGAACACATTCGACTAATTTTTCGACATCCATTTTTGTAAAACGATACAAAATCACATTCACGCTCCGTACCGTCCGACGCGACGTGCTCACGCCCCGCCGGCAGTGTGACTACTACATACGTAAACCAAACAACACAAAGCGTCGGCGTCCTGAGGGCACTGCGCTCGCGTCCCGCCGCCCCCGTCCCCGCCGCTTCTGACTTGTATTCCCGCTCGGCGCGGCGGCGGCGTGGCGCGACGGTTACCGTCGCGTCGAGCGGGACGGCTCTGTGTGGCGTCGTCCGTAATATCTAGTACATTACAACTGCTCAGTGTCGCGTCGCCGTCCCGTCCCGCCGCGCCGCGCCCGCTGTGTGCAGAGACCTTTACTTCAGAGTTGAACCGTTTGCACGCCAGCGCTTTTTTACGTTACTTCACCCCCGACGCCAAGAAAAATAGTATGTTGTATGCATTTTTGTTAGTGACTATTATTGCAATTTGAGGTAATGAATAATGATTATTACTAAGTAAACTATCGACCAGATTTTATTCGAAATCTAAACAAAACCTCAAGAAAGAAAAAAGAACATCCTATTTTTTTTGTGATGTTGTACATTAAACACGAGTAAATTCGTCACAAAAAAAAATGTAAATTCGTCACAATTCCCAATATATTAATTTTGTTTATTGTAAATTCGTCACATGGTTTTTTAATCCGCACCGATAGCAAAAAAAAAAAAACAAGGAGTAGAATTAAAAAGTTGTATATTTTTCATTATCACGGCACGTTTGCTAATTTAACGTAATCTACATAAAAATCACAGATCTCGAGTTGCTGACTTTGCCACAGAATTTCATAATGGTTATTTAGATGAGTATACAATATGTTCTTACTAGAAAATTTTGTGTGTAATGATAGAGAAAATAAATTTCTAAAGTTGAATAGAGCAATTTATGGCCTAATGCAATCTGCTCGGTTGAAATGGCAGTCGACTCTGTTTGCCCTTGCAGCACACTACACAATTGTACTTGCCGGTATCAGCTTTATTCTCATACATTAAACCTTCTACGGCTGTATTTCTCATTGCATTCATGTCTGTACTGTTAATATGGCCTAGTCTTCTGTGCCATATATCTGAGGTTGTTGCAGCTGAAGCTGTTAACACACATTCTGACTTGGTGTCAAATCTGTATACTCCATTCACCGCCTGTGCAATGCCAATCAACTCATTCAGCCTATTTCTGATGTAACAATGTCCTTTTAGGAAACATACTTTGTTACCATTCTTTATAAGCTGCCTGAAGGACAACAGGTTAGTAGTCAGATTTGGTAATAATACATAACACATCTTTGACCACTATATCGTGTTCTGAATCCTGAACAACAGTCGTAATTAGTGTGTCTCCCGAGCATAACACCCGGCATAGTTGTTTGTTCGCAACTATAATCTCCTTTGTTGTTAGGTTATGCGAAGTATTTTTCATGTTTTCCTGGCTTATCATCATATGATTGCTGGCCCCCGAGTCAATATACCACTCGTTTTTACTGAAACAACCGTTAAGGAAGACTGCACTGAATGCATTAAGTCTTTTCTTTTATTTTTGGACACTGATTTTTATAATGGACGGTTTGTTTGCATTTGTAACATTTTATCACTTTGACAGGTCGATTGGACGTATCTTGAGTGCTGCCAACCTTACCATACTTGTTCCGTTGTCGCCAACCTTTCAAAAAGGCGCTGTTTGTTTCAAACATTATCACTCATGAATATCAATAAGTTTTGATTTGATGACGTCTAGCGCGTCTGTTGAAATAGCTATGCTCGAGTGTTCGATCGCCATTATCATCGGCGAGAATTTGTCGGGTAGTCCCGCCAACAATAATGTTGAAGCCGGTCACAGTATCAATCATCTGTGTTACGCATGCTGTCATTGATTCACAATTCTCTAGCCGTATTGACATTCCGCAACAAACTCATTCTGCGTGTGAACCCCGAATCATCAAATAACGATTTTAACTTTTTCCAAACGCCATGCACTGTACCCTGTATTTACTCTTTATGTGTACATAGAGGGATGAATCGATGGACATCACTAACTTCGCTGATTTTCGACGCTAGTTGCTGCATCATAGCCATCTTGCTCACTAATATCGACGCCTTCCAAAATCAAGAAATTTTCCGCTGCGAACGCCCACTCTTCATAATTCTCTCGTCTCTTTAGTTTGGGAACATTCATTATGTAACTGGCTGTGATTTCGCTTAATAAGAATGCTGTTAAACTTAATACTTTTACAAAGAATAAGATCTGGGTGCATAACCTAATGAAAAGCTCGATGAGTTGCCACAGACTGAAATTCTATATTATTTTAGCTTCAAAGACAATAACAATGAATGACAGCTTATTAAAAGTATGACATACTACTCTGTCAAGAAAGTACCGGGAAAAGATCAATAATACACAAAATGTCTGTTATTCATCCAAATTTATTTTATCACCTTCAAAGTATGCTCCTTTAGAAACGATACACTTGCGCCAACGAATAATCCATTCATCAAAACATTTTTTAAACGCTGCTTCCGGAATTGAGTTCAGTTCTCGCCGCGAATTCTCCTTTATGTCTTCTATCGATTGAAAACGGGTGCCACGAAGTGGTAATTTGAGTTTAGGAAAAAGAAAAAAGTCAGCAGGAGCCATATCTGGTGAATATGGTGGTTGCTGGATGGTATTTGTTGAGTGTTTTTTTCGGTTTCGGTTCAGTTGGAAGGCGCCACTCTGAAGCTTGTTGACTAAACCCACGTCTCGTCACCAGTAACAATGCGTTTCATGAATGTTGGGTCCGAACTGACTCGTGCTAGCATGTCCTCAGCGACTTTCATGCGATTGAGTTTTTGGAGAAAATTCAGATCTTTTGGGACTAGCCGAGCAGCAACATGTTTCATACCCAAATGATTAGTTAAAATGGTACGGATCGACTCGTGAGATACAGAAAGTTCGGCGGCTATCTCTCTCAGAGTTGAATGGGGATTTTCAGTCACTATTTTCTTCACTTTTGCTATGTTAACTTCAGTTGCAGACGTTGACGGCCTACCAGAGCGAGGCAAATCTTCCATCACATCTCGACCGCTTTTGAACGCTTTGAACCACTCATAAGCACGAGTTTTTGCACCGTAAGCCTTCTGTAACATTTTCAGTGACTCCGAACACGAAATTCCATTGGCGATGCAAAATTTAAGACAAACTCTTTGTTCGATATTTTTGTCCATTATGAAATTCGCAATACACACTATAATAATATATTATATGATATTACTAAAACCAGCACTGTATCTATATATATAAAAGAAAGACGGGTTTGTTCCCTTCGTTATAACTCGAGATCTGCTGGACCAATTTTCATGGTTTTTGTTTCGTTGGATTTGTCTCCGCCCTGAATAGCAGAATACATTTTTTTTCTTTTTTTTTTTCGATCAGCTGCCGATTTTCCTCCTATAGGGTAGGTAGGTAGGTAGGGTTGGGTAGGTAGGTAGGGTAGGGTAGGTAGGTAGGGTAGGTAGGTAGGGTAGGTAGGTAGGGTAGGTAGGTAGGTAGGGTAGGCAGGTAGGTAGGGTAGGTAGGTAGGTAGGGTAGGTAGGTAGGTAGGGTAGGTAGGTAGGTAGGTAGGGTAGGTAGGTAGGTAGGGTAGGTAGGTAGGTAGGGTAGGTAGGGTAGGTAGGGTAGGTAGGTAGGTATGTAAGGTAGGTAGGTAGGTAGGGTAGGTAGGGTAGGTAGGTAGGGTGGGTAGGTAGGGTAGCTAGGGTAGGTAGGGTAGGTATCACAGTTAAGACAGGACAACGTCTGTCGGGTCAGCTAGTTTAATATAAATAACAGATGCAACTCAAACTCCGCGCCAAAATGGAAAACAGTTGTGCCAATCTAACAACTACAAAAATAACAAAAATTTGAATTTGGAACCATAAACAAATCATCCATTCCCGATACTTTTTTGACTGAATGTATTTATTGGCAGAACGCTAACTGTGTAACTATTCGCTAACTGTGTACTAAATGGGCGTTTTTTTTTTAATATGTCCATGCAAGTTTTATCGTGTCCTATCACTTTTCACATAATTTATTTTAAAACAGAAAGAACTACCATAAAGTTTCCTGATTTTTTAATATATTTAATATATATTTTTGATAAAGAACAGTTAATATACAGTAAGTTTTATACACATTTAATAAAAAAGATGAATTCTTAGTGAGAACTTCCTCATTTTTTTCCTTGTCCTACAGTGACCAACCTAATTTTGAATCCGTTTTTATCAATCAATTCAATTCATTGCAAAATCAAAGAAGGTTTAAATATATTTAAATGGGTGAGTTCTGTAATAAACAAACATAAAAAGTGTTCTATTCCTATTAATTATTTATAGTTTTTCCATTTGAAATATATCCTACGATTTCGTAACTATGCGGAAATTCCATTTTGTAACCGTGATATTAATTAAAATAGCATAAGAAACTACCAATAATACTGCAATTTTCTTTCCTGGCAACATTACTCGTCGTTTCCGCCATTTTGTAAAGGGTGACATTAGCTGTCACTTCACAGCATTCGTGTCGGAACCTGTATCGGCGTTACCTCGCAAATTTTTCATCCGTTTTGTTATTGTGATTTTTGCCGGTAAATTTGTGTTTTTCTTAATTATTATTGCGCCACATTATAACTTAAATCGAATTCAAAACGATTCATTAGTTTATTTTTATAATAACTAATAATAAACTTGAATTACAAACAGATTTATGTCGGTGATGAAAGAAGCGTTACTTCCATTTTGTTTGGTTACGTATATGTGGAACTTCAAAGTTACAAAGTGTAAAGGCGAGTACATAAGCATGAATGCATAAAAAAAATATTTTTTTGCTTGGCTTGGAATATTAAAACATCACATACCTACCTACTAAATTGATATTAATTTACCTACTGTTCCTGTGACTTTCATTGCGGTATTTTTTTTTAATTTGTTTATGTGCGTTTGCGTGTTTGGGTGTGTGTGTGATTTGGAAGTTATAGGTAGTTATTTATTTTGGATAGTTTGAACTAAGCCTTATGTTTCTCTTACGTTACTGTACCTTTCCATTTTGTAACTGTCTCATATTCTAAATTTCGGAAAAAAGATGTATTTTGAAATATCTTTAAATATTAGCATTACATTTTATTGTATCGTTAAATTAATAAAAGCTATTATATTATTATATGCCTAGGAGCATTAAAATTGTTAATAAAACAATGTAACAACAAAAAACGACAAGGAACTGAGACCTAAAAGTTACAAAGTGGATATAATTTTCATTAAATTACAACTTATTGTAAATTTTTCAGACACATCAATTATATTTTTTTAAAGAAATTAGTTTCTTTAATAAGATAAATAAAACTTGATTCATGAAAAGTAACGAAGTTATTTTTTAATTTAACTCACAAATAGTTACAAAATGGAAAATTTATTTACTCCCTTCCCCAAAAAATATCATTTTCTGAGAATTCCGCATGTTTTTCAGTATTTTATTGTTATAACTGAGTAATATAAAGAATAGATAAACATATCGATGGTTTACAATATAAATTTAAGTATCTTTATTTATTATATTCCATTTTGTAACCAGGACATTTTTTTACAAAAACGCCCAAATATGTAATTTCGTTTTAATTTTTAACAAATACCTAACATTTACGTAAAATTCAAAGTTCTCTAGTTGTAATGTTACGTGACATCGATTATAAGAAAAAACCATAAGTCTTTAATTTACACTAACTTAAAAATCACAGACTTCGAGTGGCTGATTTACCAACAACTATATAAAAATAATAATCTATTTAAAAAAAAAACAACTGTTCGCGAAAAAAAAAATCGGCTGTTCCATAAATTATGCTCGCATAACTCGTCAAAATTTAGGGAAGAGCTGATTTTTTTTCGCGATTTCAGATTTGTTTCCATAGTGAAAGTTATTCATAATGTACGAGTACAATGACCCCTTAAAATAATGCCTATGATTTAAATTTCACCTTGTTTTGGTATAAATTCACGAGCAATCTCAGTGCTAGAGTAGATAATGCTAATGTTCTATTTTCAGGCTCACTGTTTATATTTTTCTGGAATAATGACATCTTCGCGTCTTGAAAAATGTGTTTTGGTCACGTTTAGTTCACGATTCCTAACATTATAAAGAGATCGTGTAAAATTTCGGTATGGTATGTAATAATTCATAACCCTCAGTCTTGGTTGCTTGAAAAGCTTCTTCATACACTTGAGGCGTAGGGTTGACTGTGTTCGCTACTACTTCCATGCAAAGAGCTTTTATAATATCAGTTTTTACTATATTTGGTTGATACTTGTGGGATGATTCATGCAAAATTCGGATAGAAAGGGATGGCTGTAGGGAGCGAGCGAGTGCGATAGCGTGTGCAGGTGTGTGTATATTTGCTTTCGGGCGCTAAAAATCAATAATTTTGGTTCCTATCGCTACTTTAAGAATGAAATATATTATGAAATCAGGATTTGGGATGATCTCACGATGCCGTCACCGCGCCGACGCCGCACAATTACACTGTAGACGACGCGACTCGTATCTACAGAGTAATTGCGCGGTGACGCACTGTGGGCTGAAAATCGATCTTCATAGTCATTTAAAACTTTTCTCAATTTTTTTTTTTGTGAATGTCTTCTAATGACTTCAGCAGTCATGAATATATACAAGAAATATGATTTCGTATGTTAAAAAAATTATAAAAAATAAATGAAGAAAATTTTGTATGGAGCCAAAGTAATAAATCGAAATATCTTCAAAACCGCTGCCTTAACCGTTATATCCGTACAGATGGTTGTTCTACGATTTATTTGTGATTTTTCACAATCAAATAAATCGTAATCGTAATCAATCACAAATAAATCGTAGAACAATTCTTCTCTCTATCTCTTTCTCAAGTTCTTCATTTTTTTTTTATAATTTTTTTAACATACGAATTGATATTTCATATTCATGACTGCTGAAGTCATTAGAAGCCTTTCACAATAAAAAAATAAATTAAAATAAGAAAAAGTTTTAAATGACTATGAAGATCGATTTTCAGCCCACAGGCGACGGCGCGTTAACGGCATCGTGTGCAGGAACGCTTACACATAATTTTAATACGTGTGAGACGAATTTACTTTCAATGTATGGATTTATCAAAATATGAGAAGTTTACTTTGTGACGAATATACAACAACCCAGTTCACCACACTAGATGGCACCTGTAGTTGCCTACGGCGGCGACCTCATAGATATGTATTTAGAAAAAGTAGAGTTGGGATTACTATAATATCAATTGATTCACAAAAAAACTTATATAATCTCAAAGTGGATTAAACTAAAAGACAAAGCTAGGTTTTTTTTAGCCTAGCCTAATAACGGCACCTACCGCGAGATTGGAAATGTTGTAAATAAATAAAAACTGCTCATTCAAGAATAGAAAGAAATCTTTATTCAATGTATTAATAGCAATTTTTAAAGAACAAATTACAAAAGAAGAAAACAAATAAGATTTTTTTTTTAAAGCGTGGTTTTTTAAATAATTTCACTACATAGTATAAAGCAAAATCGCTTCCCGCGTCTGTCCTAATGTCTGTATTTTTCAAACTGCTCAACGGATTTTGATGCAGATTTTTTTAATAGTATAAACCTATAATAAATAGTATAAACCTTCCTCTTGAATCACTCTATAGTGATTCAAGAGGAAGGTTTATACGTATAGTTTGACTAGCTTTCGCGTGATAGTATCTACATGGCAACCGTGCGAAGCCGGGCCGGGTCGCTAGTAAAAAATAAAATATATTTATTTACAAAATTTAAAATTAGTTCGGTTTTCTATAAAAAGTGTGTTTTTTTAGTTTTAAACTATTATTTTTGAGTGTTGGTTCAATATTACAAGTGAAATCATTGTTGGACGAAAAACACTACAATATTATTGAAGCCAGTCAGGAGGAAGGCCCAAGTTCCCCTTCAATTTTGTACGGCAGAAAACGAAAGATAAGAAACAGCGAAGATAAAGCTTCACAAACAGACGGCAGCTATGTACAAAAGTGACTGACGACAACATCCGTGCAATCAGGATCAATATTGAAGATGCACACTAAATCCACATCCTCGTGAGCCGCGAAATTAATATTTTGGTGCGTTTGAAATGGAGAAGGTGGCTAATTAACTTACGTCAAAATAATTAACTATATATACGTAAAGTTAGAGGAGAACATAATGTAGAGTGAAGTTTCCCGTCACCAGAATACTGAAGAAATTATTTGTTTAAATTTTCTTTATAATTACGTTAAAGGCTTATTTGTTTCAATTATTAAATTATTTTCAATTAAAGAGTTATTTGATTTATTCACTCTACGTGATTTTACATCCACAATAACATCGTATTTTTGAGTCGTTCTCGCACACGAAAAAATACAAGAACTTACAATAATGTACTTAGGTAACCCTTTTGCAAGTTTTTGTAACGTTTTTTAAATGTATTTATTTGTACCTATGTAAGTTCAACTCGCAGTTGATCAAATTTTATATCCCATCGTAAGCTGGCATCTAAAGTGGCCAAAAAAGGCAAGAAATAGTTAGAATTTAATGCTTATTCAGAAACCATGTAATACGTTACGTTACATCCCCGTCTTCTGAAGAAGATGTCTTCTTCAGAAGACGGGGATGTTAAAAACATGCGTTTTTGTCTCAAAAGCAGACGCATAAACGCATTAACTGCCAGAACGCAGATCTACGTGAGACACAATGGCTTTTTAATTGTTTGTAATTACGGCATACGAAAGGCTAAATGCAAAGCTAAATGTGAGAAATGCAGGTTTGTCTCTTTGACTTGTCTTCGCGTCCCGTCCACGCCCTCTGTGTCATATATATACTTTGACCGGGAGCCGACGACGAGACTGGGCACACGACTGCGACGCGTCCTCGTCTTACGTCTTTTCTGTTTGTCCCGCCCCTAAGGCACACTGTCCACGGTCGCGTCACTGGCTGGACAAAATATGCACGCAACCTACAGACGACGATAGGCGTATTTTACATATTTGTTATGTCTGGGCTACCTTCATGCAATCGTCAATCACTCTACAAAACGTCTCAGTTTTCTTTCAAGTAGCATTGCGAAAGCTCGTCTTTTCGTTGGGAAAATGTCAAGTGACGATGATTTGATTATAGCATACAACTTTATTGGTAGACGACGAAACAGGCGAAGAATCTACTGGATTCATCCATAGGTCGAAAGAAATGTAAATTGTAGAATTTTTGTAGCTGCCAGAGAGTTATCAGAAGATGATTCTACATTTCAATAATTTTACCGAATGACTCAAAATACATTTTGTGTTACAAAAAGCAAGTGTTTGCGTCTCGCAAGTCGGTCAAGTAGTGACATGCGCACCACATGACGCACGCAATACGAAAGATTCAAGCAATCGTCAATTGCCGATAAGCGTGCACATGTCGTGCGGTTTACGAGGACAGTGCGCCTTAGACGCACTGTTTTTTAAAAGCCCTAAATGGTAAATCAACTCATCCTCTTGTTGTTTTGTAAGCACGATAAAAATATTTTGAATAAATTTATGCAACCGTAAAAATGGTTTTCCACTCTTGAATTACGCGCCTCCTGACCCCCAAATTTTATTGGAAAGTAGCTGCCCCGACTTATGTAGTCCTGACCAAAGGACATCGTCGTAAATGGCCCCAGGAGCAACAAACATCAACGCATAATAATTATAAGTATATTTTTTATTACACTTATTGCAAATATCTGTATGAACGGACATACTGCGTCCTCTATTGACCAATTAAAAGAGCTTCAATGATTTACGACATCACAAATTAATCATAAATGCTGCCATCTTTGACGTGAAACACACAGAAACGGCGTAAGGTGAAGGCGCGGCAAAGGCACGTACATTTTGTACACAGACATGATGCCGATGCCGCTTCTAATCGTTTTCAAACAAAATGTGTGCGCCTGTGCCGCGCCTTCACCTTACGCCGTTTCTGTGTGTTTCACGCCTAAGACTTTGATGCCTAATTTTTAATTTACACACATTGATAAGATAAGATCCTATGTAATTAATCTTTTTTATAAACAAATATTACGCATAAGGACGTTTGTGCACTACCTCATATTCGATTCAATTCGTGTTTTTTATGAACAGCCTAAAAACGGATCAGAAATTGGCTATTTGACACGATCAAAAATAAAATTTGAAATCACATAAAAAAGACCGCTCGTCCTAAAAACTTCCATCACCGTGCAAAAATTAAATATTATGCGAGGATATAATTGTAAAATTGGATTTAACATTAATTTAATAAGTACTCCATTTGATTCAAAAAATCTGTGACGTCACATTTCAATATTTCATACAAATCACGTACAAATTCCTCGTTTTGACAGTTCATAAAAATTAACGTTATTGACTACCCTGTCAAAAGTACCCTATTCACGAGGACCCTATTTCCGTATTTTTGATCCGATTTCACTCACTCGTAGTCGATTCGTATTCGTGATTCGTTAAGGGGAATTTTTCATAGTCCGTTTTAAAAAGTACGAGTCCATGTGCACCGTTCCATTATTCGAGTATTCACTAAAAGCCACTGTGGTGCTGATTCCGATTTCCGAGCAGGGCGGCAGTGTCGCGCTGTTCGTGGTGTTGCGCTGTTGTGTATTCATTAATTTGTTTTAAGTCGACAAGATGTCGATTGAGCACCAGCTTTTATTTGTGTTGTTGGAAATAACGACGATGATTGTGTTGTTGTTTTATGCCTGTGAGATTTTTAGTTTATCTATGAACTCACTTTGGTACCAATTTAGCTTTGGTTTTTACTTATTACTGATTATGTGATTGTTTTTAGAAATGGATGTTAATACGATTTAAAAGATTTGGATATGCTGGAGCCGGTTTGGCGATCTTACAGATATCGTTATCGTGTGAATAATTTTGAATTGAGTGACGAAGATTTTAGATATAAGTGTAGGTTCATAAAACTAGACAAATAATGCACTTCTAACTTTTATTCATTGTTGTAATGTGGTTTAATCGTGACGTGAAATCGTCAATGCTAACATAACATTAGAACATTTGGATTTCCAAATAACATACTTACTGATGTTGTCTTATTCGTAGATTTAAGACGATACAGATGATTTAAATGGTGTGTAATCAGTAAAATATGTAAAAAGGTAGCGGACATTCTATCGGGGATGTCCCGAATTAACTAACTCACAATTTCAACAATACACAACTGACAAATAAACCACATAACAATAACATTAATACTAAGAATAATTAATAAAATTAACAAGCACATTTATTTATTAAGAACGCCACATAAACATTTGTCTCAAATGACTCCACTTCACGTTAGAGTCGTTAAAAATATCATAACTTCATTATAAAAAGCGCGTCGAAAGTACGAGTTGTGCTTGTTCAATATATTCTAACCTAAATAATGAATAATTTATAACATTTTTATATTAATAAATTTTAATCATTATTTAAGCATTTCAAGTGTTACTTTATATTAAGAGAAACGGAACGTTGCTTCAAATTAAGCCTGAATGTTTCTTATCTGTGGATGTTATTTAAACCATGAATGACCATGATGTATAGAGGCCAGCACATCAAGTTACCACAATCTGTCAAATTTCTTTGATAGTATTTCAACTGTATTGCAAAGATACAAGGTTCATTTTTAATTGAGAAAATTTGACAGTTAGGGATAGCTTGATGTGCTGGCGTCTGTACCTTCGGATCTCACTCACTGATCTTCAAATAGTCTTCTTTTTGTAATCGGAACGCATTTTGATTCTAGTATTAACTTCATTACTGTAACAATCAGACCCCTCTTTCCCGCTGGGCACACTGGGCAAGTGCACAGGGCCCCGTGATCGCTAGGGGCCCCCTAGTCCCTGCCAGATCACTAAACGAAAACCGATATTTATTTTCAAAAACCTTTTTTGGTTCGAATAAATCGAACCTAAATTACTGACTACAATATTAACCAGTTTGTCTTATGTCCATAGAATGTGATGTGCTCAAAAACATCGATTTTGAAGGAGTGATTAACTTAGCCCATTTCAAATCGAGGAGGGTTTTTCTTCAATCAACATAGATTCTTAAGTACCTACTAACTTGTGAATGTTAAAAGAGTTACTTTTGTGGATTATAATTACATTATCAGCTATTCATTTAATGTGACTGGCAATAAAAATAAATGTAGAAGCTTGCTTATCTACTTTCTTGGTTTATTCTAACAAAATTGTGTTCTGTCAAAGTTATAGGGGTCATAGGGCCCCACTATCCTAATATGCCCAGAGCCTCCAATAAGTTCAAGAAGGCTTTGGTAACAATCCTAGACTTGTCAGTCAAAGTCATGACTTAAGCTAGCGTGGCCGGTTTTTTTGAAAACCGATCTCCAACTTCTCTTGACTTTCGTTTTTCTATTTTGTTGCTAACTCTTTGTTCTCAGACTAGCTGCAGTATGAGTAGCAACAAATTTTCACTATAGTTTCTCCACAGAAAAGTCTAGAAGTTAAGCTAGCGTGGCCGGTTTTTTTTAAACCGATATCCAACTTCTCCGGTTCTTATTTTGTTGCTGACTTTCTATGCTAAAACAAGCTGCAGTATGAGCGGCAACTTTGTACAATGGTTTTTCGGTTTTCCACGGAAAAGTCAAGAGTTAAGCTAGCCATAATTAAAAAAAAACATTTTTTATTTTTTAAATTTCTTTCTCCTTAGTATCTTTCAGCAACAAATTAGCATCAAATTGACCCTTATTCGCTTGATCGATCAGTCCACATCCAGTGATTTCCACGCTATCTTAATGAAAAGTTAGCGTTACTGCCGATTTTTTGCGATCGGTTGAAGCAAAAAAAATAATTTTCTAGCAACTAATTAGCAAAAAAAATCTCGGTCTTTGTTTTTTTTCAATTTTGCTGATTTTACATCGCCATTTTTTTAGACCTTGTTGGAAAGTAAGTACAATGATTGAAAATGTTTGATTATAGCGGTGAAGTATATATTAGGGAGTGATATATATGCAAATGCTCGTTTGTTGGATTTCTATTCTCAAAAATTAGCCCGCTATCTTTATACTAACGACGCGCGACGTGTATATCTCTCCCGTAGAATACTTTTCTGTAGAACTAACAAAAAAACTCAGCTTATCGTAGACTCAGGACACTCTGATTCATCAATGGAAACATTTCCCTTAAAAAAACGACCAATACCCAAAATATGGATGATTTCTGTAATGAGGCCATATTTTAATATTTCTTCTACAGGAGGATAAGTCATTTATGTGGACATTTTTCGATTATTTTTTTAATAGTTTCGAACTTTATTGTTTAGCTTTTACGTATAATGAATCATTATGATTAAGAAAAATAAGGATTCATTATTGCTATGAAACTCATCTATTACCAATTCTGAAGACTAAATTTAATGATCTCCCCTGTATGCCTACAATATAAAAAATGAGGTTTTTGACGAAAATCAGGAAGACCGATCTATTTTGATATTTTTGTAAAGCTGTTAGCGGTTTCTTTTTAATAAAAACAAAATTTCAAACCGCTAACCGACTTTTTTTTGAGACTCGATTTAGTGTACCCTTAAGGGGCCCGAGACGGTCAAACGGTTTGATTCAAACCTTACGTGTTTGATGAAACCGTTTGATGTCGGTTTGAACGGTTGTCAAACGGCATTGCGCAGTTTGGTTCGGTACGCCGCCATAATTAGACTTCTGTGTAATGCAGACAAGATGCTTTATAACGTTAATGTCCTGCGTCAGAAGAGAAAAAAAAAGAAATAGACTTTGGTCCAAAGAATGGTACAAACTAAGATATCGTTTTACCCACGAACATCTACAGAAAATGCTAGAAATCTAGCACTAAACTAAGCCGAGTTTGTTCAAACGCGTCGGAACACGATCAAACGGCGCGTCAAACACAACAAAAATATGAAACTTCATCAAACAAGCTTCAAACCCGTAAATGTTTGACAAACCGTTCAAACTAGCTATGTAAACGATCAAAATGGTTTGAGTCAAACCAAAATTTAAGTGTTTGAATCAAACCGTTTGACCGTCTCGGGGGCCCTTTAGCTTAAAATCAAATGGACCGGCCCTAGAAAACAGCAGCGCGGGGGCGGGCAACGAGCGGGGCACTCCAGTCAAGCGGTGGCCGGTGACCGCCCGCGCGTCTGCATTGCAGTGAACGTGCAATTTATTTTTATGACGTACGAGAGCAATTTTACCAGTTAGGGGAAGAAATTAAAAACGGAACTGAATAATGCCCACAATAAATCCGTTAGGAATAAATTTGAATCAAAAAGATGTTGTCGTTGTCGCCGTTGTTCAAACATTTTGTTTGCGAATTAAAACAACTATCTCGACGAAACAACCACGAACACAACCCTACGCCGCTATAGTGCCGCGCGATCTGCCGGAGTGCCGGCTGGTTTCGAGAACGAGTCTGCGTTCAGACGGGGAGGGCCCGTCCCGCTCCCGCGCCGCCGCCGCCGCCGCCGCCCCGCTGCCCGCAAAATTCGAGGCAGAGGCCTAAGGTACAAGTCCGAGGACCGAGATGGGCTGCGCTTAACCGCAGTGCAGCCTGCGATTGCGGTGACTTCTATCCCAAGTGTGGCCGCGGGTGCACCATGCCTTGCATCATACTTGCGACACAGAATGTCGGACTACGCTTTCCTCTTGCTTTCCACACATTATCTTTGACCAAATGACTGGATGACCAGATTGACCAGCAACAAAGTTAATTAACTAACGTATGAAAATAATAATTTCTCGTATACCCAATTACCCATGCATCCCCCGTAATTCATTTCGTTTGTATTTTGATCTTAATTGGAATTTGCAAGTATAGAAATTAATATTAATGAAACTTATTCTTTAATTTAAGTATTATTTCTTCAATCGGAAATTAATAACTAATTATATAGCAATATGATCATCAGGTACACAATAACCAGCCAACTTTCCAAAAAAATATTTTCTTACATGTAATGCAAATCACTTCAATTTAACAGTTTTAGTACGGAAAATTAAAAAGTTGTAGGATTGCTCTCAGCCAAGTAATAAAACATTCAATGATTTGTCTTTTTCATACTATTGATTTCTGAACTTATATATTGTACTAGCTGTTCCCCGCGGTTTCACCCCCGCTGCGCGGCTCCTGTTGGTCGTAGCGTGATGTTATATAGTTCGTTCGTTCACGTGTGAATTCTGCGGTTCGCTACACCACTGGCGCACTGTTGTCGCGCTCGGAATCAATTTCATAGAGATTTGTAGAAACCAGTGATGATACTTGCTGTTTGAGGTCTGCAGCCCATCTCGGACCTTTAACATCAAAATTTTACCGTTAGAAACATAGGACCTAAGGTGAAGACGGTAATATTTAGAAACTTTGATCTTTATATTCAGGTCTGCTAAACCATACATAACAACAAAAATATGTTTTTCTATGTGATACCGAACAACGTCACCTTTTTGCCTTTTTCTCATGTTACTTGGGGTCAGCACAACACGTTTTCATCATCCATTCTCCCCTGTTAACCGTCACGCTATCATTCACTCTCTTTCTAATCATCGAAAACAAATTACACAAAATCTATCGATCTTTTCTTTGGCCTTCTTCAGTCAATCACGTTGTAAGTTGTGTGTAACTTCAAGCATTTGTTTTTTTAAGACTAAAGCGCCAGGATAATTCGCTTATCATATTTTGATGAACATACAACCTGACACTGACCTGCAAATTACAAAAAAACTTATAAAAATTTGAATTTCGCGGGCTAACCCAGCGCATCTTCCTAAGATCGAACTGGTACAAGCTGGACGTGCGCGCTTTGTGCGCGTCATCGAGTCCTTACGTAAGTTAAAGCTTTTAAGCTTTAAAAAAATTATAGATTTTTTTTTCAATAAAAAGTATGTATGTTCTTCGTTTGCGCCCGGCGCGGCGCAGCGGAGCTGGTGCGCAGTAGGTTTATTCAAAATCAAAAGTAGTATGGAACTGTATCAAACATGTGTATGTTTGATACAGTTCAGTATGATATACCACCATTTGACAAGTTTTTGGTTCTGCTATCATGTTGACAGTCTACACCATTGTTTTTTTTTAAGTTTTCGTCACCGTGACGGTTGTAAAAGACTAAAGACTGTTGTACGTGTTGTGTGCGCGGAGCCCCGCCTACTTGCGACTCCTGGCAAAGGCTTTTTTTTTGAGGGTGGGTGCGGAAAGGATAGTCCGACTGACTCCCTAAAGCCCATCCATGTTCTTTCCGTAGCCCCTTATGTTCCGGGGTAGCGGTAACCCTTTCGGACAATCCCGCTTACCCGGCAGGCTCGGCCCTAACGGGCCCTTTCATATGCTGACAGCTCTTTGAGGCGCGCGTGGAACAAGTACGCGCCGTCCGGCACGGGCCTGGTCCTGATCGGACTGTGAGCTACCCATTACTCACCGCCCGCAGGCCCGCGCCTACGGTGGCCGGGAGTCGTCACGTGGCTCCCGACGCCCGGGGCGTCTCCCGCGACGGCTGGGACGGTATAACCTTTCCCTCTCCCATCCCGCCACCTTCTTCGCGAGCATGATGACTTCGCAGAAGGGGGTGACTGCCTCCCACTCCCTCTCGCTCCGCCCAGGCGGGGCAGGTTTCCACCGTGTGCTCCACTGTGTCTGGGCAATCCTCGCAGTGGTGACACCCGGGCGTTTCCTCCCGCCTGATTATGTGCAGGAACCTCCCGAAACATCCATGTCCGGTGAAGACCTGCGTCAGGCGGTAGGTGAGGGCGCCGTGACACCTCTCTAGCCACTCCTCAAAGATGGGCCTTACCGCCACTGTCGTGGCGGGCCCTATGGCGAAGGCTGTTTTTTATTTTCTGTGTCAGTGCGGTTTTGCAGTAGACAGATATTGGTGTGCAAAACCGCACTGATTCCATGCGACAAAATAATGGTTGAATATTATGTCTTTTACTAGCAGTGGTAATGTGTGAGCAGTGGTGGCCCAGTGGTATCGGCCCCGACTTACAAGCTGTAGGTCGTGAGTTCGAACCTAGCCAGGCACTTGACTGTTACTACCAGATAAAATCATAAAGTTTATCATAGTTAAATTACAATACTTAGAGTCATGATTGGGTTATCAAACGTTACAATCTAGGTTAGGTTCCTTATTAGCTAATCGCAAATTAGAGATTAGATTATGTTCTTACTAACTTGAAAATATTTGTTTACAGTGGCGGAGAAGATAGCTCAAGCAATACATGTCCAATAGCTGCCTCTGCGGCTGCACCCGCTACATGGCGTGGTACAAATGACAGTGCTACCGACTATTGTCGCCGTGGTAACACGCCCGCTGCGTACGGCAGGTACCAGCGCAACAACTCCACTGCACCTTATTCTACACCACCCTCTAATGTTGAAAGGTATTTATTTATTTAATTAAACCAGCAAAATTATCTATAAAATTATTCTATTATTTAAATCGCGTCATTTGCTGAATAAGTAAAAATAAATTTTGTTCACCTAAGAAATCCGCCTACTTGAACCATGATCAAACAAATAATATTTTCGCGTCGACTTGAGAACCTCCTTTTTTCGCCAGTTGTAAAAGTAATGTTGTTCTATTTAAATTACCATAATATTTAGCAATATAAACGGGCTGTAGCCTGCGCCGCGACTTCGTCTGCGTGTATTTTACCAATCTGTATCTGTTGTACTATAATAATAATATTATAAAGAGGAAGATTTGATAGTTTGTTTGCATTGAATAGGCTCCGACACTACTGAACTGATTTGAAACATTCGTTGGGAAGCTACACTATCTCCGGGTGACATAGGCTATAAATTATATTTTAAAAAAATGGGATCCTTACTAAAACTCCAATAATGGAACCCAAGGTGTAAAATATATACCTAATAATGTTATATAAAATACCTAAAATATTTTTTACATCGCGTGCGCTGCGAAAACTACTGATGATAGAATAAAATAATGTACTACGACTTTTCAGAACACATCTATATTTACAAGAAGTGTCGCGACAGCATATTATGTCTAACTATTATAGTAATGCCACAATAAGTGTTCTTTTATTAAATAGATAATACTAGAATCCTGAATTTTCAGTTACCAAGCGGGCATTGTATAAACAACTAGCACTTTGCCCGCGGCTTCGCTCCCGTGGTCTTTCCCGTGGGACCCGTTATTTTTCCCGGGATAAAAAGTAGCCTATGTTACTCCTAGAAAACTAAGCTTTCCAACGGTGAAAGAATTTTTAAAATCGGTCCAGTAGTTTTTGAGCCTATTCATTACAACCAAACAAACAAACAAACAAAGTTTTCCTCTTTATAATATTATTATAATATTAGTATAGATAAACTATCCTTTGTTCAAAGGCTTACTATACTACCAACGACTACTTAAACGACAAGAATAGGTCGCTGTGATTAACACAAGACAATGTTTATGTTCTTTCTCCAGAATTAGCTTCATAAAATAATTTTTTTTAATGTATTCTTTTCATTGTGTTTTCGTTGTTTTTATATTCATTTATTATTGACATAATCTACTCATTTCAATGTTTTTTTAAATGAGTTGTATTGCAATATGTGGTTAGCTAGAGACCTCAACAGTTGATCATATTTATTTATCCTGATCCGTGTTAGTACTCATTAGCAATTAATTGATTGATTTTACTTCGATTGTCGTAGTTTATCATTTGTAACTTCGAGTTACGGCTGTATGGACATAGTACAGCATTGCACACGTAAGCGGGCACGCCCTTTTACCTGGAGGCTCTTTTTTTTCTTTAAATTTACGCTTGAGTCCAGTCAGTTTTTAATATTTTAATTGGTATATTGATGTGTGCTAGCTGACATGTGGCAAACGATTGATTTTAATGTGATGTGTTTCGTAATGTTAATTACTTCTCATACGATAAATGTGTAGAGTCAAGTTCTTCCAACTAAACAGACTGTTGTGCTGCTGGGGAGTTTGTTGCGCCACTTCTTCATCCCAGTTAAAGCACTAGAAAGTGGTGAAGGGTGGGCGTTTTTGGGGGACTGTCTTATGTAACTTTTACCTTCAAAAAGTGCTGATTTTCAGCCTTATTTGAATAAATGTCTTTTGATTGATTTGATTTGACTGTATATTTTAAATTTCATTCAACTTGAACCAGAAGTTTAAGAATTATAACTAGTCAAAATTTCTTAATTTTGTCACCAACTGACTGACTGACTGACCGATCATCAAAACTCTAAGGCACTTCTAGCAGACATAGAAGCTTCAAATTTAGAATACAATTATAGACCAGTGTCGATAATTAAAAAAAAAAAAAAAATATAGTAGGATGAAACCCATTGGAAAAGAAAGAGAATATTAACAAAAATTAAAGGAAAAATTATTTACGGGTGATCTGAGGTCGGGATGTGGATGGGGGTGCGTTTTTAAGGGTGAAAAATGGTTTATCTCGATTTCCGACAAAACTACAAGTCCTATGGAAAAAAGTTAAATGGCAAAGATGTAGGTAATAAAAAGATCTACAAATTTTGTATTCACACTTGTTTCACATAACCTCAAAATTTATGTGAAAGTTCAAATAACCAAGTTTTTGTTTTTTTATTATTATAATTTACAAAAAAAAACCCACGAAATTTGGAGAATGGAATATATATTGCGAGTATTCTTTTTGCGCTAACTTTATAGTAGAATGCAATTTCTAATTAATACGAAACGTCTCAAAAACAGTTACGTTCTCAGTCTTTGTTTTTTTAAATACTAGTGTTGTAACCAATCAATTACTGAATTTCACCAGCATCATTTGAGTATAGTAATATATATTATCATTCTAGTGATCTTTACTGAAAAGAATAAGCTTGGCGCTCAAAGCCGTAAATAAAACTTTGAATTGGCTATATTGGTTTCTATAGAATGGCTTGTCTCTGACCAAGCGGCAGATGACTTAGCGTCCACGCGAAATTAACCTTTCGTACCACTGTATCGTTTCAAAATACCTACAAAATTAAAGTTTAAGTTAAATTTTCTGATCAGAACTTAAATCTAATGATCCAAAAATTTAAGAAATAAGCTACCCGACTGCTTATTTCTTACGCTATCGCTCTCCGCACATATTGCCTCAGACACCCTACTTTTTTGTTTGTTTTTATTGTCCTTGTTTGCTAACTATTAACATTTATAAGATATCTTACTAACAAAATGGACTTATTGTTGTCTGAATTTTGGTAAACAAATACTAAATAAATAAAATGCACTTTGCAATACATAATCAAATCGATCAAATACTCATACAAACTTGAATCGATTTATCGTGAGTATCGAAAACCGAGTCGTATAGTTACTTCACTAGTTACGTCACGATGACAGATGTCAAAACGGGCCTCTTAGATTTTGGCAACTACAGTGTGTAAATCAAGGAAAAACTAAAATATTTTGTAACTTCGGTCCAGTTTTCTAGATATTTTATTTCTCAACTTATTTATTCCACAGTACAATCCATAACAGTATTAATTATTTCGATCCTTTCATTCAGATGTTCAAAGGTACCTTGTAAAATGGTCAACGGATTGAATCAATATATACCTATGTTTTTTTTATATTTTAAATAAAATAGATTGACTTTGCAATCGCACTAAACAATCTTATTAAATATAACATGTATTATTAATTAAATAGATTGACTTGGCCAACGCATGAAAACACAATGTATGTTATAAAAAATATAAAATATTTTTAATATTGATATGCTCACCATAAGATGTTGTTAGGTTAGCTAATTACGTAAGGTCTCTTAAGTAGGGACTTAACATGGATCTCTCAACTTTTACGGTAGAAGAAATGAGTGGGGGACTTGTTTTTTTTTACAAATGTTGTTTTTGATAGCGTTCGTTATACGGACATTGCATTCGAAAGATATCACGAGTTTAAAAATGTAAGTATTAGAAAAAAGTTGAGTGGTAGCTGCTAACACATAGGATTATGGCGGTAGTAAGATCCCTTGGGATAATTTCCGACATCCACGAGGGCGAAGCCGCTTGCAGAAGATAGATTTTAATATAGGTAAAATCCAGGATCAGGATTAGCCAATGTCCTTCTCCAAGTTCCGGTCTTTATATCTGTCTACATGTCGATCGATTCAGTAGTTTAGGCGTGAAAGTAATGTTTAGGCCAGGCAGACGGCGTTGAAATTATAGTTGCCTTTTTATTGTCCAAAAACGACTGTAAACGGATTCTGTTGTCTCGTTGCATTCTAGGCAAACACAATACAATTTTGGTGCAATAATAGATTTTTCGAATTTTAATTTTAGACGATTATGGTCAAATTAAAATAATGCTGATTCGCGGTCTTGTCATTCACAATGTATAATAATAATTCTTTCTTAAATATAAACAATAGGTTTTTTTTCGGTTAAAATTTCCATTAGTGGGCATCGATTTATGGGGTCGAGGGTGGGGGGAGAGGGGCTACCCTCTGTACCATCCCCACCCTGCGGAACCCCATGGTTAGGGAGATTTCCGTGGTTAAAGTTTTTGAGGTTAGGAAAACAAAATCTATACATTTCCATCGACAAGGTACAGAATACCACGTGCGTCGATGCTCAAATTTATTTTGATTTTTCCACGAACAGCCAGTTGCGGGAAGTACCACAGGCAGTGCGGCTACGACTAGTGATGTACACCGCGTGCTTCCATGCTCATACTCCTTTTGATTTTCACACGAACAGCCAGTTGCGGGCAGCACCACAGGCAGTGCGGCTACGACTAGTGATGTACACCGCGTGCTTCCATGCTCATACTCCTTTTGATTTTCACACGAACAGCCAGTTGCGAGCAGCACCACAGGCAGTGTGGCTGGCTACAACTAGTGTTGAACACCACGTGCTTCGATGCTCATACTCTTATTGATTTTTCCACGAACAGCCAGTTGCGGGAAGTACGAGGCAGTACGGCTACGAGCCTACGACGCTATTACAGTTAAACAGAACGTCACAAAAATCAAAAATTTTTGGAGTTTAAAAATAAAACCTGGATTTTTGCAGTTTAATGCTGTTGTCAATATAAATGTAAAAAATATAGTAGTAGCATGATGTACAAAAAAACCTATCTTTTTTCAGAACAACTCCTCACCATCGATGGTATGCAAGTAGTGACAGAGTGGCCGGCGCGACAGGCGGTGAAAGTACACCAAGTACACCTGGTGGTGGTACGGAAGGAGGGCGACGGCGGCGAAACTCTGGTTCTGGGTCTTCGCGATCTGACTCCAGTTCGCCTGAGCCAAGCGATACTTCACGTGCTTCAACGCCAGCCACACAACCACCGCTTTCCCACCATAACAACCATCGTACGCCGCCGTCCTTACAACACCAAGTATGTTCTCTTAGAATTTCTTGCATAGTCGTCTAGGCTCAAGCTCAAATGTTTGTTATGCCATTAGACTAGGTGGGTTTACAGAATATAAAATTTTAAATGTCTCTTTATGAATATCTGTGGAATGATGAATAAGCGCAAATGCAAACGCCTTTTACACTAAGAGCCAGCACGCGCACGAGTGACACGCGCGCGGTAGTGCGCGCTGGCTCTAATAGGGTAATCAAATTCCGCTCTTTTCTGTGATTTAGCAAAGGCATAGCAAGTAGTTTCAGCGCTCCATGTACCAGGATGTAATATACTGAAACATCTCAAACGCTTGAAGTTGTTAAAGTAATTATTGTTAAGATTATTTCGATGCTGACGTCTACGCTCTCCATGCGAAATAGTATTCCTCAAATCCTAGTAACAAGTAGGCATCATATTTATAGGATTGAAAGATATCTTCACTATTTATTAATTAATTAATCATTACAGTATTTGGCTATTGTAGCCAAGAGCCATGAAGTAACAAGTAGGCATAACCAAAATTACGTACGACGCTTTATCGCGATTTATCACATGACAGCTAAATAAAGATACTATTCATAAGTTAGTTTAGTAGGGAGGATAGAGCAAAGCTACGACGCCATCTTCACTGGATTGTCAGCAGTCTGTCTATTGAATGTTGTTAAGGACTAAAATAGTCAGGACTAAAGTGATCACTACAAAGCCTTGCCGCTGCAGTGACATTTACTGCAATTCCAAGATAACGGTGTAGGTACTCCTATTTTGACTCAAATGATTTAAAGATTATTTTACAACAACAACAACAACGTAACAATGCGGTACTCGGGATAAATTATTGTTTTCTAAAAATTAAATAACAAGTTAATGTTTTTTACGACTTTCCTAAAATAACTTTCTTTCGGCCCCTGTATTCCCCTATATCCCAATGGTACTTCCATTCGGAGGTTGGAGGTCGCGACCCGGAAACCGCCAAGGTCGGAATGCTTTTTCTTCTTTTGATTAAGTTTTATTTAAGTAGTATGTAAACAATTATAGATCTTACAATAGCTAAATAAAATAACGATCAAGTGCGAGTTGGAACTAGCTTCCGCCCGCGGCTTCGCCCGCATAATATGTCGACAAATTATACATATAAACCTTCCTCTTCAATCACTCTATCTATTAAAAAAACCGCATCAAAATCCGTTGCGTAGTTTTAAAGATTTAAGCATACATAGCGACAGAGAAAGCGACGAAGTTTTATACTATGTAGTGATAGTGTACTGACATAAGACATTTCGCAGATAAAGGAAACCGTCGCTTTTTACAATATAATAAATATTAAAGAAGAGATAACTGATGTATAAAACAAATTAAAATAAAACCTTGTTTCTCAGGTTCGCAAATCGCTATTTGCGAATCCAGAGAAACAAAGTTTTCTTTTAATTTTTTTTTTAATATGGGACCAGTATTCTCTAAATAAATAAACATAAAATACGAGCTGCTATGGATCACTGAACCAGAGCAGACTGGACAGAATTCTATGAAATGTACCCAAATCAAGTCGGTCTAACCTTAAAATCTAAACACGTAATTTCTGACAGACTCGTATCGGACACAGTCCATCAACTCATTTGTCTGCGCCATTTTATTGGCATACACCCACCCCAACATCCAATTTTTCTGGCCCTAAACTGTTTTGTGGCAGAAATAGGAAGGTATGGTACGTATGGATGGATGGTACTTCCTAGCAATAGGATAAGCATTAGCCAGCTCGAGCCCTAAGACTACTACTACAATCAATCCATACTGACTGCAAACAATAGCCTTCACTTGACTAATCGAATGCTACAGATAATAGGTAATATGGGATATTTTTAGCATACCATGGAATGTCCTGAATTCGAACCTACCTAAATTACTTATGTATGTTGATTTTGTTTTATTGGGACGTTTCGTTTACGATAATGGTCGGTATTAGGTTTTTGTAGCCAGATGTTACAAACGGAACCCATAATTTGGTCCAGTTTGTCTGTCCGTCGAATTTCATTTGGAAGGTCGATGAAAGTATTATGTAGTGAAATGGCCGTTAGTTTTTTTTTTAAATTGGTTTATCACGAAACCCGGACCTGTTGGTTGAATTTTAATTTCAGGGGTAATCAATGTCACAATTATAATAATACTATGTCTGCGTATACGTATACGTAGACATATACGTCTGCAAAATGTCTTGTTCAAGTGATGAAGAAGTTGTGGTTATGTATTTATATCTTTTTGAAAATGACGCCAAACCAGGGTTGCAAATTGCAAACTTTATTTTTTAGGAGATCCACTAGATAAGATCGTATTTTGCAAAAAAAACAAAAATAAAAATAGTACGCATTGAAATTTCAATAAAACAATGGTAAAAAATGTTATATTGTTATAACTTCAAACCAAAATTTAACATTTTGGATATAACACTGCGCCAAACCCGATGAAACGCAAATACGAGTTTCCTGCACGCCGATTCCATTGTAATGCGTTTCAAACCGGTCTCTCAAATGAGTCAATGACATAAACTCAAAAGAAACTAGAAGTTACAGTATCGTTGCATTTGGGTTGCGCCGTGTGTGCTGGGCCTAACTTATTTTTAATTTTGGTAATTTCACTGATTCACCCAATAAAAGTGTTCAGAGTGTTTTATGGATAGGAAATGTGTTCTGAACGAGGACGAGAGAAGTACCTATTTCATAGAAAACGGTTTTAATTCTATAAATGCTGGCATGTACACTAGACATCTTGCCTGCACCCCTGTCCAGGACAGTCAAACAATTAAAATACAAAATTGTAAACTTAGATATTAGGCGTGCACCGCCGTGTCCTTGTAGAGGCAATTGGCGGCGGCGGCTACCTCTCGCGCTCGGCCCTGGTGCGAGCAATGGTCCGGAGTGAGAGGGAGTGGGAGGCAGTCTCATCCTTCTGCGACGCAGTTATGCTCGAGGAGGTGGCGGGATGGGAGAGGGAAAAGTCCTTCCGTCCCAGCCGCCGCAGGAGACGCTCGCGAGAAATATATAATCATATTTTATGAAAAGAATATTGCAAAATGTCTACGCCAAAGGCTTCTTCTCCGACCCTCTATTATGTTCTAATTTTTCCACACGGTAATAGTCATTCGATAAAGACCGACGACATTTAAATACTCACTACACATCATATAATTCAATGACAAAAATACATTTCGACGAGACAAAAACTACGCAAGTCGTTTGACATTTTGTATGAATTCAAAAATTGTCCCAGATTTTCGCTATTATTGATGAATATGCAGAGTGGATTTTTTAAACTCACCTGGCGGGAAAATACTGTAAATACTGGAGATAGCCAATTTTACTCAAAGGAACCATTCCTTTATTTGCAATCAAAAGACTTTCGAAAATTAACTTGCAACTGTCAAGAATTCAACCCTTTAAAATCCGGAAATAACACCCAGTACTTTTATGCACAAGGCCAACGAGAGTTTAGGAAGGTACCTGGTATCTGGAGCTTTTAGAAAACGTATCGAATTCTCACATGACTGATAAGTGATAATAGAAATTTTCGAACAACAGTTTCAGTTTTCCACGGAAGAGTGAATGTGAGTGCGCGAACAGGTCGCAGAAAACTATGTAAACGAAATAAAACACATTATGAAGCCGTAACAGACCCGCCCTAAGGTAACATAGCTCCCCACCAAACTCCTCAACCCGGTCAAGATAACAACCCATTCGACGCTACCAATGGGTTATATTTATCGTTATTGAGATTACACTGTATGATGTATTAATATAAACCTACTTACATGCCTGAGAGATATTTCTCAACAGCATGTGAAGCTAAGTCAGAGGCCCATAGGCAGCATAAAAGCTCTGATTCCGATAATCATTAACCACACGTAAAATAATGTATGACGTATCTGCGATAATAATGAATAATAATGTAGCCTTAATTTTCGTTTAGAGGGATTTTTTAAATAAGAGGGCCAGAAAATGCAATAACAGTTTTTGAGAAAAAAAAGTCAATAGAAAAATTAGTTAGCTAAATTAGGCAATATGTATATCACAATTTTAAAAATCCTTCAAACAAGAAAATGGTATCTTTAGACTGCCAATGATAAGATTCTTGCAACCTGCATGCGGCTCTATTTCATGACCGATGTAATAAATTCGTGACGGGCAGACAGACAGTCGGGCAACTAGATGATAGATAGTTCAGAGACTCCGTTAATTTTGTATTATTTGTAAAATTATTATTACTGTACGTATGTACAATGATGAAGAAATGAATATACTACTCGTGCCGAATTCATAGCATCGTTTTAGTTTGAGGGGCGACTTATCAGACTTTTTTTTTCTAAGGAATAGAAATGCGGTTTAAAATCCGCAACACCCAAATTTTCTGAATTTTGTCAAACCGTCATGTTATTCCTTCTTTGACGACGATAAAAATCAATATTTCATTACTTTGAGACTTAACAGTAACACAATATTTTATTTTATGCCCTTGATTTCAACTGCGATCCCTTAAAACCTTTATTATTGAGGGTTTTATGGAATCGAGGTAAGTTAATGTATCGGGGCTCATACAAATATTTCAAGGACCTTCAGCATTATTTATTTAATACGTTAGACGGTTAGAACGTCGTCGTAAATCGTGGTAGTCGCTCATGTAAATAATAATTCATAAATGATTTGTCATAAATCTGCTTGTTTAAAATATAGTTTCAAATAACATTGCATATTTTTGTCTTGATATAGTGGGCGTCAACGGCGAGTGGTAGACCTTTGGCAATCTGTGTGCGAAATCTACCGACACGATCTACTGATAGTTCTTTGAAGGATGGACTTTACCATGAATACAAGAAACATGGAAAAGTTGTATGGGTTAAAGTAGTTGGTCAAAACGCCGATCGCTATGCGGTGGTGCGTTTTAAAAAACCATCCGATGTGGAGAAGGCCTTGGAAGTATCACAAGATAAACTTTTTTTTGGCTGTAAGATCACTGTGGCGCCTCATCAAAGCTGTGATGAAGATGCAGATTCGGCTAAACCTTACGAGACTGATATCGATGAGTACCACCCGAAGGTAAGATATTTAAATATAGTGCTTTTCGTTAAAAATAAAACATGGAAAAAACCTAATGATACTTTAAACCAACGTCAAATTACCAGCAACATTATGGACGTAACAACAAAAACATGGTAATCAAGTATTTATGCCTTATTATCGCTCAAAATTGTATTCTCAAAAACCGAGATACTTAACTGCTTGGTGGTAGTAGTTTGAAAAACAAAACACCGTTGAAATAATTAATTACGTTAATTTATGATATACTGCTACTAATTTAATATGAATAAAAGTCTATAGATGGCACCTAAAGGAGAGGTGGTGGTATTAACCGTCTTTCACCCACTTTTATTAATTATTCTAGTATTTTTCGCTTAGTAAATTCCCTTAATGTCCTGAATCGATAGCTATTGTTGTCAACATTTTTCACGAATCTAAATCGATAATACACACATATTTGGAAAATGAAACGTTAAAAAAATTCAATGGTGAACCAATTGAAAAAAAAAACAAAACCAATAGTGCACGCAATCGTTCTTACCAATAATATACCACACTACCTACATAAAAAAAAACGTTCTCGCGCTTTTCACGCAAAACCCGTCTTCATGCGACGCTTATGCGGCAAACGTGTAAAAACGAAACAAAACGACGTAGTGCGTTAGATGTCGAAATTCGACTAAAGAAATAAAAAAGTGCCAATGATAATTTTACTACCAAAGAACCAAATGTATACGTTTTTGTTGCGTGGATTCGATTTCCAGTCCAGGAAGCATTCAGACAGCAGCAACACCTGCCTAATTCTGTAGTATATCAATGTTATATTCCTCAAATCTCGGTAAAACCAAGCTCAGATCTTTGTAGTGTATATAAACAAGGAAACATAAAGAATATGTTTTCTGAAATGATTAATTCATAATTTCCATACTTAGGTAATCAAATTATTCATGGTCTGTAAAAATTACAAAAAGACAGGTCATTGCGGTTTTTAACTAATTGAATTGGGGTCTTAAGAAGTATTCATTGTATAAATAAACTATTTGAATCGCTTATAAATGTACTTATAAATAAAAAACTGCTTATTCGGCCAACAAATTAATTGTAAATACCAGCCGTTTAGTGTATTGCATATGTGTCAAAAATTTGTTTGCTGAAACTCTTGAACAAGTTTTATCAATAATGCAGAATGTGCTTGCAAGTAAAACAAACATGTTGTTGGCTTTTAAAAATGGAGAAATCGGTCTTACAACGTTGAATTACGTTCATTCTAATAAGCTTTGTAGAGGTGACTAGAGTTGGTCCAGTCGCCAAGCGTCGCAGAGGAGACATCGAACGACGTCGAAAGAAGAAGGAGACTTCTTGTTTAATTTGACATCGTAATATTTTCATAATCTTCCTAAAGGACTGTCTTAATCAAGTTGAGAGACATGTCAGAGTTTCTGACGGATATAATGGAATAATAAACCTTCGGATTTTTACTTGCAAACATTGGTATCGTTAAAACTGTGTAACAAACTCATCAATACTTATAACTTGTATTTACTTCTGACATGTATTCTTTTCATATCTTTAGTGATCAGCCTTTTACCGGATAAAATTCCAAGTCATAGGCTGCCTTAATAAAATGTGTATTTATAATTATTTATTGAGGTTTGAGGAATATTGCTTTTCATGGAGGGTGAAGATGCTATCCCTGATACTAGATTTATTAGTACTTTTTTATGATTGTTGCGTGTGCTAAGTACGATGTGTTTATGTTCATTATTATGCCCAGCCCTTTTGTTAATTGAAAACTGTTCTGAACGCCGGTAAGCGACACGCTTCGCATCACCACGCGGTGTGCTGCAGAACAATTCGGTTCTGGTTAAAATGGTTTCTTTGCGACGCCTGGTGTGCTAGCCTACACTTAGCCGGCTAGACCAAGCATGATTTCTTTTCCAAATGAGTAGTTTTATAGGCAATGGATTAAATACAAAAAATCTGTTGAAACCGTTTGTTATTCTTGTAATTTACAAATAATTAAATTACATCCGTTTCATAAATTTCTACTACCACAGCCCTTATTTTGACAAAAAAAATCAAAATAACACCATAAATATTTTATGAGAACGATTTGCGCACTAGGGGCGAATTTAGATAACTGCTCTTATTTGAGAGCTCATTCTTGAACTGTGAAAATTTTAACGTCAATACTATCATTTTTTGAACTCATATTTTAAAAATAAAATATCGTATCTTTGTAATCATAATGAATGTACGTTTCACAAAAGTTTGAAACATTTTAACAGGTATTGAAATATCACTTACAAACCGCGCTTATATGACATTAGATCTATATACGATGTTTTTTATCATAATAACGAGTCTAGGACTAAAACCAAAGTAAAAAAAAAGAGTAACTACATGCTATAATGAAACACCTGTCACCTTTAATAACCCAACATTTTATCTTACAGGCTACAAGGACGCTATTCATCGGTAATTTAGAGAAAGATGTGACGCAACAACAACTTCGAGACAAATTCAAACTTTTCGGACGAATAATCGAGATCGATATAAAAAAGGGCAGCAGTGGAGGTGCGGGATATGCATTCTGCCAGTACGCATCAATTTCGAGCGTTGTGGAAGCTATACGCGCCATGGATGGCGAAAATGTGGGCGGCTCGCGTGTGAAACTTGGCTTTGGGAAACCTGTTGCCACCACTTGCGTATGGGTGGACGGTCTTACCGAGCATACGGAGAAGCAGGTAACTATAGCCCTCTATAGCATAGAATACGTATGGGTCAGGAATAAATGGAAAATCATTCAGTGTTTTTTGTCCACATAAACATACGTTTTAATTACACATGATTAACAAAGCCAGCGACTTTTTTGGCGCTCGTCATGGTTCATAATTTTTGTGTATTTTAATCGTACCGTTAACTTAGTACAATGTAATAATCACCATCTGATGTTACTTTGGAATTCTTGGGTTAGTGTATATACATATAATCCGCGAAAGTTTAAAATAGTGATTGTGTATTTATTTTGAGAAGTCACTCTTAGCTACTTTGCTAGATAAAAATTTAAGTAGGTAAAAGAAGCGAAAAACGCGGAGACGTAAAGACTAAGACTAGTGCTGGTTGACACCGCGCCCCTCACCCGCAATTTAAACGAAGGTTGTAGGTAATCCTAGCGGAATTAATAATTAATAAAACTGGTTTACTCGGGCTTAACTGGAACCATTCAAACTCTTTGGGTGAAAACAGAATAATTACAAAATTAAGAGATGATCTACGTCTATCCATATTCACCTACATTTAGCCGACACTGGCTTAGTAATGTTAGTTGCTGTTGCTGCTGCGTCATTTTGAGCATGTGGCGCGAGTCGAGCGGTAGGTACTTCTATAGATGCCTGCTACTAGGTCTATTTATAAAATTTACAACTTATCAGCGTTCAGCATTTTTTACTTAAGCCAGCGTTGGGTGCCCCAAGAAATTGGTAAACAGGTAAACGCCGAGTCATTAAACAGTATATTCGGTCTCAATCCAAATAAATCTAAATTCTAATTAATCCTGGGTAGTTCTTTTTTTTCTGGCACCACTCGTTGAAATGTTATAGCTTGGGGCTTGGGATAATTCCCATACATAAGTTGTATGCTCAGACGAATCTATAATGCTTGATCCAATGTAGGATGGTTTCGGGTCCGGGAAAATACGTTAAAGCAAGCATATAGAAATGCGTACGTGTGTAGGTGCTGAGCGCGGTTTCGCGATGCGGCGGTGCCACGTCGGTGTGCGTGGACCGCGCGGCGGGCGCGGCGCTGGTGCACTTCGAGCAGGCGGCGGCGGCGGGCGCGGCCGTGCGCGAGCTGCGCCGCGTGGCCGCCGCCGTGTCGGCCGCCGAGCCCGACCATCCGCGCCTCTGTGTCGACTACGCCTCGCGCGAGTGTCAGGTGATGCTACTTCCGTAACCAACATGCTTCCCATTACTCTTTTAAATAATTGTCATCCCGGTGTCTTATTTGGACGTATAAAGTACTTTCATCTTCGCCGAGGTACAGTTAGAGAGTAATTAATACAAAAAGTGGTTAGCGTAAGATTTTTATAAATCATTCAGTCTTCGCCACAGTTGCGTAAAAGATTCGGTTCTTCGATCGGGAAGTTTATGCCGCCGAAGTACGCTAACTCACGCGCCACAGCGTCCCGCGCTCGCCCGTAGCACCAGATCACACCACCAGAGAGTCCCCATAAAGTTATACAACCATATTATGAAGTGCCTAAGTAGGTGACCAGCTGACTTTTCAAGCGTCAGATATTTTTTTATCGGAGGAATAAATACGACTGTTTGACAGCTTTTGCATAGAAAATATGTCAAATCGCTAGTGTTGTTCTTTAGATAAAAGTTATCCGGTGATTGAAGCGTGGTAAAGAGATAAGATGGCAGGTGCTTAAACGAACAGGAACATACAAAAACATTTAATGTTGTCATGCAATGTTTTTTTATAAATGATTAAATATCATCCGAAACATTTGTAAAGAGAAGCATTTGCCAAATAAATGTTTGTAAAGCAAAACTTCTTATTGCGTGAAAAAGTCAATGATTCCCAAAATTAAAATTGTTACGTATTTCTAGATATAGATATTTCTATCGGAATTAGCTGTATTCCGATGGGATTTAGCATCTACAAAAATTATGCACTTACATACGAACTTCAAAAATCCTTAGTGCTCACCTTTTTTAAGTACACATTTCTACATCCAGAGGTAAACCGACGATAAGATTTATAATAGTATATATTATAAGATCTGATTCAGGTTATGATGTGTTAATATCTGGGGGATTCAAAATTATGATTAAAATAAAATTTTATTCAAGTATTCTAATAAAAAAAAAACAAGTTATTTGATGTTTCTTTGTCTTCTTTTTACACTTACGAGAAGTACAAGTGATAAGCGTTTTAATTATTTTAACCAAATCTGCACGGGAATAGAATAGAATAGAATAATTTATTTAGTTTATTTTTTTAGTTTATTTGTCAAACATAGGTGATTATATACAAAGATCTTAAATATTAGTTAGTGCACTATGTTTTGCCAATATTGACATACAAATGATTAATATTATTAAAAGCTATTCAATCATTAGTATTAAATTACAATGACATCTTTAAATATTTTGCCGAATGTGTATCGTAATGGATTTATTTCTTCTGACCTCTGCTTCTATTGCTCAAGCGTATGTTTCATTTTGTTATTCTTCTCGTGTAGTTGACTTATGTTTTATCATGATTAAATATTCAATTGTATGTATTAGGAGGCGTTTTATGAACAATTGGAAAAACATGGCGGTTCGGCAGCGTTGACGGGTTCTGAAAGACTGAGCGGGGATCTTGCATCTCGATACCTTCCATCTACTCGTCATGAACCCATTCGGTTTGTATTAATAAAAAAATCGTTGTATATTGAACGTCATGGTCTAAAAAACTGATGCCAATTGTTTCTGCCAGGTTTGACGGGAGTGGGTCACGATCGAGAGCTTCTAGTTACGGTCGGGGGTCATCGAGAACCCCTCGCTACTCTGCACTAGAACCCTACGACCCGACTGACTACGCAGCAGACCGACGGTACAGGTAACGAGCCGACTGAGTCTTAGCCGTCGGTTATTTTGCATACGTATTAATGGTTTAAGGCATTTAAACCCTCATCGTCTTACAGGGTATACGATGAAGTAGGATCAAGCCCACAACCTGAAGATACACCCTACGAGGAAAGACTACAATCAGTCGTGGTGTCACCGCATCGAGCGCGGCGCCATCGCCGCGACTCCAGCCCAGACGACCGAAAACTCTCTAAGGTGAGGTAGCAAATAAAAAAAAAAAATTCTGTATCTCTTGTGAAATTATCGTATTTTATATAATATTATCGAAAATAATGCTGCCGTGAAGTGCGTGTTATATTTAATTGTTTATAAAAAAAAGAATGTGGCTAAAGTAAACATTTTATCATTGAAAGTCTATGAATACTCAGCATTTCATAGACTTTCACACTGACACTTCGGTATATTTAATGCAGGAGCGACATCGTAGCGTCGGAACACGCCGTTCACGCTCAGGATCGCGCGGTGGTGAGAGGCATGGCGCACGTCGGCGCCACCGCCGGCGCCGCGACGGCTCCGGCTCGCATTCGCGTGCCGGCACGCCGCTTCGGGACGAGCCCGACGCCGCGCCGCCCGCCGAGCCGCGCCGCGCGCCTCGCGAGCGACCCCCACTGCCCATGAGCCTGCCTTTACCCAAGTTCGCCATGCAGCTGATGCGCACCGCGCCCACCACGCCGCGCCCCTCTCCCGCACCTGCGCCCGACTCACCGCCGCGTCCGCCGTCCGCTTCTTCTTCTAGCGGTGGCTCCGCGCCGCATTCGCCGTCCTTGGAAGAACGCATCCGTAGTCTCGACGAAAAGCTCAACGGATCGCGAGCGATAGCTGACGCACCAGACCGCGCGCGCCTTCGTCACCGTCTGCTCGACATCGACATCAACGAAGTGAAACCATCCGAAGTCGTGCGATCGTTACTCGCAAAGCGCTCCGTATTCGATGAGGACTCCGAGCGACTCGAGGGAGCCGGGCGCGCGCCTAGCCCGGGTAGCAGTCCACGCGGCCGTATATCCGCGCCAACGCCCCGCGCGTTGCGCTACCCGTTCCCGGCACATCCGCAGCCACCGGCGCCACCCATGCCGGCCGCACTAGATCCGGACGAGCTGGTTGAGCACGGAGTGTCGCGCCTACTGGCCAGTCTGTGCCACGAGGTGCGCGGTCGACCGCGCACTCCGCCGGCGCCGCCGCCTCCGCCCGAACCGGAACCAGAACTGGATCCTGAACCTGAGCCCGAACTTCAACCCGAACCTCAGCCCGAGAACGACAATTCTGTCCAGTTTGACAGCGATGTGAAGGCAACTCAGAGACAAGGAGATAATTATTTTTCGGGTGACGGGGAAGTCGAATCGTTAATCGCGACTCGTGTGATAGAGGAGAGTGTCGACGGTGAAGATAGTGACCTAACTAATCGCGATGGAAACAGTAATTTTTCCATCGCTTCCACCAGTCTTAACAGCCAAACAACTGGTTCTGCTGATAATCAACCAACGGCAGTTGATAGCACTCTTGTCAACGACGATATATTCAACCAGGACGATAGAACGAATAGCTCCATTACCTTTCATCTGGAAGATAATAGTGCTCAAGAAGTTATGGAAATGCTGCTGAAGCGAGTTGAAAAATTTAATGAAAGTCATAATTATGAATCACAATTTGAAAAGATGTGTAAATATAGTAAAGAAAGTCTTATTAAATCAGAGCTTCACAAACACGAAGAAAGACTAAACTTAGATAGCGAAAACAAATTAGATCCTTTTTGTCAAACTGATAACCACAAAAACAGAGAAATACACGAAAACCATATTACCAAAGAATTAATTGAATTTGAAATGCAGCAAAATCATTTAAATGCAGTTAATTCAATTAAATCTAATAATACAGAATTACATCAAGATTTCCTTAAAAATACTGATAAAGTTCTCAAGGATAGACATAATCACAATTACCATAACGCAAAACTCGAAAAGGAAAATATTCAATTCGATAAAACATTGGAAAAGGAAAGAAACATCGTTGTGACTTTACCTGATAAAAAAAATACGGATAGTGAGAAAAATCACGATGATCGCGTCAGAATAGATCGTGACAAACTGAGACACAAAGAAAGATTCGCAGAAAAAGAAAGAAGTGAATTAGAAAAAGATAAGTCAAGAAGTAGTAAATCAGAAAGAAATAATGATAAAGATAAAAGACCGAAGGAAGACCAACATGGTGAAAAAAATCATAATGATAAACATAAGGCCGAAAAAGATGGAGAACGAAATCAGAAAGACAAGAATGATAAAGAATTCGATAAACTAAAATACAGCGATGAAAAATCCTACAGGCATGATCATCATAAAAAAGACCGAAGTGACAGAGAAAAGAGAAAAGAATCTGTAGATACTGATTACACATCTAACAAAGTGAAAAAGGATGATAAACACAAACATGGGTCAAAGAAAGATTATGACTCAAAAAGAGAGAGTAAAAAAGAATCTGAATCTGTGAAAAATCGTAAATCTTCCAAAGATGAAACTTCTAGGGAACTGTGTCGCAAAGATTCTACTGACTCTTCAACGTCTCGAGCTTCGCACGAATCATCTAAGTTAAAAGATTTGGAAATCAGTGAAGGAAAGGATGACGGAAAACCAAAACAAAAACACACTGAGTTATTTGTGAAACATGACACTGATAAAGAATTACTTATAAAATCTGAAAACAAAGATCAAAAAGACACTGGAAATCAAGCTAAAAATAAGAATGAAAGTCTGCTAGAACATAACATGAAATCAAAAGGAGACATGAGTGAAAAGCAAAGACACTATTCTCTTGACTCACCCAGTGTTGATACTAAGCGTAAGGAACGATTAAATTCGTGTTCAAGTTTGCCATCGAACATTGGACATAAGCGACGAATGTCATCCCAAGATAGTATCGATATTTTTAACGAAGACGTTAAAAAGGGTAGAAGCGACACCAAGATTTCTGAAAGAAGAGAATCTAAAGATTCTCGCGAAAATCGACATAAAACTGCTAAATTCAGCAAAGGCCATTTTGCTAAGATAATAGAGAGTAAAACAAAAGATGATAAGAAGAATCAGGTCAAACCTCCAGATGAATCATATGTTGAAAATAAAGGAACAGAGTCTAAAGATACAAAACCCATGGATAGAATAAAATGTTTCAAAAAGAGTTCCGGAGACGAAAACGAAGAAAAATCTAATATGGAAACAGCAACTGACGGACTTCAGAATGACTTAGATTTTCTTGCTACTCTAGAATTGCGCTCAAGTGAAGAAGATGAACGGCAAAGAGCTCTGCGAAAAGAAATGAAAGAAAAGAAACGCATACAACAGTTGCAACAAATACAAGAATTACAATTGCAAAGGGACGCATTGCATCCAACCGAATTTATGGTTAAGAATAAAGATGATAAGAAACAAAAGTGTGATGAAAAGAAGAAAGAAATCGCTCGTGAGAAACGCATGTCAACGGAACGTAAAAGTCGAGATGAAAAAATTGATAATACCAAACGGAAAAGTCGTAAACCTGTGCACAGCAGTGACAGTTCTGATTCGGATGAACCTAAAAAACATTCAATTTTTGATATAATTGATGATGGGCCTACATACATTTCTATGTATGATAAAGTTAAAGCTCGTTCATGTAAAAATATGCAGAAACAAGAAGAAGAAAAGCGTCAAGAAAAAATTAAGGCCAAATTTAGTCAGCTAAAACAAAGTAGAGCAAAACGAGAGGAAAAAAAGAGATCGAGTTGGGATGAAGACAGCGACTCTGATCAGGACAGAAAGAAATATCAATCCATGGACAACTCGTCGGACGATGATATTGTGATTAAAAAACGTGAAAAGTCACATAGCTATGATTATGACCCTGATAAAACGGATGAGTATTTTGATGGGAGTACTAATGAAGAAGATCTGCGTAACAAATTGTCACGTAAAAATTCTAGAACTCGCATTATGTCTGATACATCTGATGACGAAGTTTCAAAAAGAAGTATTAGCAAGAGTCCTTCTTATCTTGATAGTTTAAAAAAGGAACTCCTTTCTGATTCTGAATCTACACAAAGAACGAAAATTGATGATACTAAAGAATCAAACGAAATGATTACAAAAAAGAATTCTTTGTTAAACTTGTTTGGAAAGAGCGACAGTGATGATAGTAAATTAAAATTAAATCTTGATAATGACAATGGATACAAATCCAGTTACATTAAATCAATGTGTAATGACTTCTCCTCTGAAAGTGAATCTGCCTGTAATAAAAATGCCATGGAAAATCGTAGAAAACATAAGAAAAAACAGAAAAAACATAAGTCAACATATTCCGATGACGAAAAAGTAGAAAACAGTGACACTAGTTTACTAGAAGGATATAAACATAAAAGCATTGAAAAACAACGTCGACACAGTACTAAAAAAGATAAAAGAAAAGAAAAATTGCGAGATAGTTTTGACACAGATGAGACCCGTGATGAAAAAAGTAAACTGAAACGTGAAAAGAAAATAGCAAACAATAATTTTGATATTATTACCGATACGATTTGTAATGCCATGAGAAAAGATGGAAAAATGGAAGATATCTTTGGGCCATTGTCAGATGAATCAGACAGAGACACACGAACGCACGCGGCTCATAAATTAGACTTCTCCTCACACGATCTCGATTCTAGTTTTTGTGCGAATAACTCTGATTATAAAATTAAAGAAAAAGATGAAAGACGTAAAAAAGAGAAAAAACGTAAGGAAAACCGATTTTTCAAAGAAGATGATAACAGTTTGGATGTTGATGCTGTAAGTAAAGCAATAGAAGCTCGTCTTTTTGCCGACTCTTTGATAGATGATGATAGCCGCCTTAGAGCAGAAACTCTTTCTGAGAGTCTTAATAAATTTGAAAACACTGACATTAAATATGCTGACGGCAATATAATAACCGAAATAGTTAAGCAAGAAAAATTCAAACGAGAGTGTAAGGAAAAGAAGAGGAAGAAAAAGAAAAGCAGGGAAGACAGACAAAGTCGCAAAGAACACCATAATTTCTATCACCAAGATAAACTCGAGAAAGCAGATCAAGTTGTGATTGAGAATACGGAAGTCTCTTCCAAAACAATGCTACTAGACATACCTTTGCCAAATGATGAACAGATAGTGAGTCTTGATGATAAAACTGGTGATTGTCCATCACCTCTAGGGTCCCAAAGTTTACCTCGATTGACAGACAGCCCCCCAATTATTATACAGTCTGATGAAAATACAGATTCTAAAAGTGTAGATTCCAATAACATTGTAATTGATGACTATAAAATGGATTTTGTAGAAATAAAAGAAATTGAAATTGAAGAAATTCCAATGCCTCCACCTTTCGAAACTATTGTAACAGATATAAGTGAAGTGCCCTTACCAAAAGATCCTTTACCTAGCAAAGTGAATAATAATACTGAAGATAGTTTCTTATCAAGTTTTAGTAGTGACGGTGACTCCTGTGAAGATGCAGTGAGAAATATAACAAGCTCCGAACAAGAAGTAGACATGGCTGAAAAAACAGAAAAATCTTCCGACATTGTCGAAATATCACCCTGCAAAGCGGAGAAGAAAACAGACGAAAAACCTAGGGCTATTATTTCACAAGAGGAAACCGAGGATGCAGTTGCTGCATTGCTAGGTGAAAGTTTTGGAGGTAAAATAAACACTTTTTCAAGCTGTTATGAAGAAGCGGAAAATATTTCGACACATCCTAATGAAATAGAAATTACCACAATAGAAAATGAAAACATTCCGGAAGAAGACGCAGAAGAAATGCGACAAGCAGTGCAAAATTTAAATGCTAGTGAAATGGAAATGAAGCCAGACACTCCTGTTTCTGACAATGACCTATTACTAATTGATACTGATACTGAAGAAACTGATGAAACAGCTCAAGATGCTATAGAAAAATTGCCAGTAAATATCATAGCAACAAATCAGGCGTTGAATACTGCCTCTGACCAAAAGAAGTGTGTGGATGTATCAAATAACGTAATCCCTGACAGGAAAACAACCCCTGTATCGACTGTAACCACTACCCCTAACGATTCTAATATTAAAGCCAAAGAAACAGATGTCAAGATACAATTAACGAAGAGAGAGAATATCCAAGTGATTACATCAACGGCAACTCCAGTGATTACTTCGTGGACATTGACGAATAATAAATTGTTGGATCCACACGTCTTAAACATTCAAAGTAATTCTATCCCTGGTAGAGAAAAAAACGAAATAAAACCCACCCATATAACTGCGAATATTGTTCAGATTAAAGGCCCTACAAACCAAAATGTGCAAATAAATAATTCCGCAAGACCAATTATGGCCCAGACACGAGTCAGTGCTCCGTATCAAGTAATCAACCAAATGATTCGCAATCAGACCCCGAACATGCAGCCGCCGACTATAAAAATTCCAGAGCCTCATATTTTATATCAGAAACCACAAGGAATTGTAATATCACCTCGTATGTCCAATGATCCTAGATTGCAAAGTCCTAAAGCTAGTTCACAGGGTGAAAGTATGACCTCACCGAGATTAACGAATATGGCGATTTTAAGTACATCACCACAAAATTTGAACTCTGCAGGAATGGCGTCACCTAATGCGATTCAACAAAGATCTCCAGGTCAAGTGACTGTGGTTCGAATGCAGCAGCCTCCATTAAGCCCTATTCAAACAATGCATATACCGCATGGTGCTAGAACAATGCTGTCACCTAATAGACCAAATTCCGTTCTAGTTCAAACCCAAGGCACACCAATCCATTTCAATCGTTTGCCTGTTACTCCAGTCTTAACTCCGATTTCTAAACAAATGAATGTCAATAACTTAATTCAGCAGAATAAAGGAATTAGTGTAACCACATCTCCTTTAATACATCAACAGAAAATAATATCGGGGGACTGTAGAAAGAGTGATCAAAGAAGTATTTCAGAAAACACAAATGAAAATACTAAAATTATTTTGTCGCCAACGAATCTTCAACATAGCACCAATCCGACAGTCATGGCTCAAAATCGTTTGATATCCATGCAAAATGCCATACACGTTAGTAACATGAATACTGTTCATCTCAACAATAAAGTGGTTATAAATACTGTCAGTCAACTAAATGATAAAAGGGAAAACCAGCCACAGAAATCAGATAAAATAAATCATATCCCTTTTGGATCAACTCCAATAATACATGTTGCTGCAGTAAATAATGCCACAACATCGATCATACAAAGTTGTACCAAATCTGCTCCAAGTAATGTTCAAGAAGCAAGTTCGATCAACCGAAGCCAAGGTTCTAACGTTATTCATTCTTTAGGTTCGCAAAGGCTATTATCACAAGCACCTCTTAGCAACGTTATAAAAATAGACACTAAAAAAGGACCCACGTCTGTGTTATCAATGGCAACCATAAGGCCACCATCAGTTCTAGCTAAATTGGGATTGTGTACTACCACTACAACTACCAGTAACACTAATGTGTCGCCGTTATTATTGAAAACCACAAGCGCAACAGGGCCTGTTAAATTGAGTACCAAATTTGATAAAGATAACAAAGAACCACTTAAGACCTTGGTTTTACAAAATCATACGCGGGAACATGAACTAAAAGTGAATGAAAAACCTGAATCAATCAAATCAGCTCTTCCTGTTGAAGAAACTGTGAAAGACAAAAAAGAACTATCGAAACCGATTAAATCTCACGATGAGAATATTGCTAAAGGTGAGACGGACTTTGAAGAATTGTTGAAAGACAACACAAATGAAATAAAAATCACTAACGACCTTGAAAAGAAATTAGAAATTAATGTTGGTAAAACGGTTACTTTAATAACAACTCGTAAAGAAAATCGCGACATAGTTGTTTCAAATAATATAGATAGTCTGAAGATGGAAAATATGATAACTACAAACTTGTCTCAATTTCCATCAGTATCATCTCTTACTAATGAAAAAAGAGAAAACAATGAAATAAAAGAAGATACTTCGGCTGGGCAACCAAAGGAAATAGGGAAAGTTTTGTCTCGTCTGGACAATATTTCAGTGCAAGCAACATTACCTTCTGAACCTGTAGTCAAAGAAAAGACTGAACTATTCAATGTTGATAATAAAAGTGCATCTAGTGGCAATCAAGTGTCATTGAACATAGAAAACCTTTTTCAATCTGATGAACCCAATTTTGACCTATTGTTGCCAGAAGATTCTCAAGGAAGTGGTAGTCCAATAAAAACTGACGAAAATGATTCTTGGAGTGGTAAAGACGTAAACCTAGAATCTGTTATAAAAAAGGTGGACTCTCTTTGTAACGAAAGTGTTGAAATTATTCAGAAAACAGACGAAATAAGCACAGGTGTTGATCCTATTAAACTAAGCCCACAGATTTCAGAAAAGATAATCAATCATACACCTCATATAAAATCATTGACTGTAAACCCTCCTATCGAAAATGTTATTGAGAATAAATTAGTAGAAGACATTGTAACTGATAAAATCATACCCGTTGTTACTGCAAAACGAGGTGGACGTAACGTGAGAGGCAGGAAAATAGATAAAAATCAAGATAGAATACAGACACGTCAAATCTCTAAACCGTCGAGAGGAGGAATTTCAGCAAAACGGGGTAGAGGTAGAGCCAAAATAGACAAGAAAGTAAAAACTTTAGTTAATAGTAGCGGAAGTACAATGCCAGGGGACGTCTATGATTTCCATGAAGATTCCGGTGATGAAACTGCCACATCACCCAATAAAACTGAAACACGTCCCAGGTTGATTTTAACCATTAAGAGTCCACTCTCCGGGCATTCTTCTGTGACAGCAACTTCAACTCTCAGCATAGCTCAAAAAGAGCAAATGAAGTTTATTGAAAAAAATAAAGAGGAAAAAAACGAAGAATTCATTTCACCGTCAACAAACACGCGCAAATCGAGGAGGCTCCAAGAGAAGGACGTTCAACGGAGCACAGTAGACGATGTAATAGAGGATGTAATCAAAGGGCCCGTTGGACAAATTAAAACAGGAAAAGAACCAAACAAGAAGCGGCCGACGAGACAAGTCGTTGCGAAAGCAACTCAGGAGAAGCCTGTGGGGTCCGATACGCGGAAATCGCCTCGCGGTGCCAAACGAACAAGGGATCGAAGTTTATCGGACACGTCTGTCGACAGCGGCGACGAGAGAAGCATCAGGGACTGTACACGCGACCCGAAAGCTCCGCGCCTAGAGGAGTTCGAACCCGAGCCCGTCACCGTGCCGCGCAGCGCCGCACCAGCTGCAGCTGTCCAAGCAGCGCCCGCTGCGCCCGCGCCGCCGCCCGCGCCTGCCACACTGGCGCCGCCCGCGATCCACGCGTCCCCCGTGACACGAGGCCCGCCGGCCGCTGCGGCCCCACCGGCGACCCACGCACCGCCTACGACCCACGCACCGCCGGTGAACCACGCTCCGCTCGTCCCGCAAGTGCCCCACTCTCCGCATGCACCGCACGTGCCTCTCGCGCCGCACGTGCTTCCTGCGCCAACCTCCACGTCGACGCCCATCACTAAACCGCCTAAAAAGATGATATCTGAGATCAGCGCTAAGCTAGCGGGGACTTTCGACGCCGTGGTGGCCGCCAGCTCCACGTCCAGCGCGGCGGGCGAGGCGCCGTCCTCCCCGCTGGCGCCGGGCGGCGGCGAGGCGCGCGGCCGGCGCATGGCGGATGGCGTGCCGGGCGCGCTGGTGCCCGTGGGCGCCACCGAGGCCAGCGACGCGCGCGTGCAGTCGCCCGCGCTCCCGCACCGCCCGCCCTCCGTGCCCTGCACGCCGGCGCTGCGCGGCCCGCCCGAGCGCGCCACGCCCCTGCTAATCCGCACCGTGTCGCGCGCGCCGGCGCGGCCGCTGGAGCGGCCGGCGGAGCAGTTCGACGACTCGGAGGCGCGCGCGTTCCGCTACGCGGCCACGGCCAGCCTGCCGCGCGGCGCGCACCACCCGGCGCCGCCCGACCCGCTGAAGCAGGTGGCCGTGGTGGGCCCGCACTCGCACCACCACCACCCTGGTCAGTATGCACACAGTATAACCACAGTTGATCATTTGAACATAAACGAAAGTAAGGCGAATATCGAGCGAGTCCGAAAATGCTTACCACCTTGGGTTTATAATTGTGCAGGCACGGTATCGAAAATGTCTTTTGTAAAAAAGAAAAAACATAAAATATTTAACGTGCACAATGTGATTAAGAGCGTCAGGGTTTCTTTCATTCTGACATTCCCATCGTATTTATTTCAGGTGCCGCTTCTAGAGTTACTATTGCGAGCGTGCCATCAATCAGTCCTCAAGGGCAGATAGGAATGGTAATTATTTTTTCTCTGGCTTACTAAGTAATTTATCTACAAAGTGTACATATTTCAATTTTGTTCATGCCGTCCGGAAGTCTGCTGATTTAGTTGGAAGTCCTCGGCCTGCACATCAACAAACTTCTCCGGTTACTCCGGTATACCACAACATAATAAAATATTCTTGAGAAAAGATTTTTCTAGATTGTAACTTAAATGATTACTATCATTGCATGTTTGTGCTTACAGGGCGATGGAATGTATCCTCACTTCTCACATCAACACTATCAGATGTACCAGCAACATTTCCGCGCCACTCAGCATGAGACTCGAGCTACGCCTTCACCATATACACGGTAATGCTTTACTCTGCATTTTATTAATATGCTAATTTCTTCATTTATGATGAACAATCGATTTTTTGTATTGATCGGTTGGTCTCTTTGGTTGGATAAAAAAATTGCTTTCTTGCAAAAGCTCTAAAATAAATAAAAATATGTCGCTCATACTATAAGAAAAGTGAAAACCTTTGGTTTTGTTTTTGTAAAATGACAAAAATAAATTGCTGATTTTTTTAATTTTTGTATTTAATTGTACGATTCGTTTTTGATAAGACAATATGAAATGGAACATTAGTCTAAACGGTTCGTGTGTGGAAAACAGGTCGCTGGAGGCTGAGGGCTCCGAGGCGCCCACGCCGCCGCTGGAGCTGCGCCGACCGCCCAGCGCGCGCGTGCCGCCCGCCGAGCGCGAGCTCGCCTACCGCGCGCCCGACGTGCTGCGCCGCGGGCCCGCGCTGGCCCCGCTGGCGCCGCTGGCCCCGCTGGCCCCGCTGGCGCCCGCCTACGGCGTGGGCTGCGGGCGCTCGCCGCCGCCGGCGCACGGCACGTCGCGCCACGCGGGCGCGCTGCCGCCCGGCGCCGCGCCCGGGCCGGCGCCGGGCCCGCCGCACGCGTCGCAGGTGCCGCGCGAGGCCGACTCGCTGCAGATGCTGCTCCGGGTGAGTGCCGCGAGTCGCCGCGCCCCGCGCTCCGTCTGCGTTCCCCGACTTATTTCCTTGGTCTGTTACAGCGCTACCCAGTCATGTGGCAAGGCTTGCTGGCGCTGAAGAACGACTCCGCCGCCGTCCAGATGCACTTCGTGGGCGGCAACCCGGGCGTGGCGGGCGACACGCTGTCGCGCCACGCGGACGGCTCCACGCCGCTGCTGCGCATCGCCCAGCGCATGCGCCTAGAGCAGCCGCAGCTGGAGCAGGTTCACCGCAAAATGAAGGTGAGTAAGCGTGCCACGAGGTGACGAGGTGACTACTCCATAGTACGATCATACAACTCTACGATCATTTTGCAGTTGGAAAACGAGCACTGTATGCTCCTAGCACTGCCGTGCGGACGCGACCACATGGATGTACTGCAGCAGTCGACCAACCTGACTGCCGGCTTTATTACGTACCTACAGCGGAAACAAGCTGCCGGAATTGTTAACATCGCACCCCCCGGACATCATCAGGTATGTAACCAATACGACTTAAGGAGGAGAGTTATACAGGATCAAATTATTAGACAGGCCGCAAATCCTAGAATTTTGCAAAAGCTTTTTCCAATCATTCTGCGACATACTTAAACCGGTGTTGCATTGTTGAATTCCATAATTAAATAAAAATATTAAGAGACTGCTGTTTAAAATAAAAGTTAGATGTGGAATATTTTCGGTTACAACGGCAACTTTGTTTTACATTGTTTTTTTCGGGAAATTCTATGAAATATGCGTATGCGTAAATATTCACACCAACTACGGAACCCTTCACAGTGCGTGGTCCGAGACGCACTTGCCGGTTTTTTCATATTGGCTTAGTTACATTCTTTGCATATTTCATTATGTGGCTAATTAATCAGTGTTTTTTTTTCCAGGCTATGTTTACCGTACACATATTTCCTTCGTGTGAATTCGCTAATGAAAACTTAAACCGCATCGCACCAGACCTGATGCATCGTGTTGCAGACATCGCACACTTATTAATTGTTATAGCGACCGTGTGAGGTACGCTGTATACTCATAAATGTATGATATTCCACAAGCTAATTGTTAATTAAACGACATTCTTGTGGGCTACTATTAAAACTTGAGATGAAAGTCCTGATCTTATTCACGGACACATCTGCACTGGACTGGACGCATTTATTCCTAAATCAGTTTGCTTCAATAATGTATGGACGAAACCGCCATCGATGTAGTCGATTCGATTTTAAGAAAGCATTGTAAATACGGCCAGGTTGTGAAATTTTTATCTTCATTTTTATCGTAGCAATAGATCGACCTGGTAGAAGTAAAGTGTAATAATACTTTAATAGATTTTTCGTCATCTTCACGATGTCAAAAGTTCTAAGGAATTGAGTTGTAATACCTCTGAGAAAGTGAACTCTCGTTTTGGTAATGTAACGTCAGTTTATTTATTGTTATCGCGGCGCCGTCGCCGACGGCTCGGGGCCTCCACACGCGCCTGTATAAAGTCTCACATAGTTAGGTAAGCAGCCGTCACTTATTTAAGTGCTAGATATAAGTCATAGCTTATTTGTAAAATACTTTTGTTATGGTCGACTGGGATCGACGATGTTCGGAGTTTAAATTTTTTAAAAATAATGATAGATGGCAAAGTCAGTTGATAAAAATATATTTAATTTTGGGTTCAGATTAGATGAGTGGCAATCTATCGAGCATTTTTATTGTTAGTGTAAATTGTTATTTTGTTTTAAGCGAATTAGGTCTAAAATAATTTAAATTATGTAAATATCGAATCTATCCGTACTAAAGTTCGATTTCGCTTAGGTCATTACGGTAGGTAATGGAAAACTCATGAATACTGGGTCGAATGATTACTGTTTACTTGTAAAAAAATAATTAAGTTAAGATAGTAAGGGAAAAATACATGTGGAAAATAAACTGTGATTCTGACTTTTTAATGTAGACTGTAGGTAGCCCTATTTTATGGAGCATAGAGTGCAGTGTGCTACTAAGCGAAAGCACACCAGTGGCGCGTATGGCCTCGCCTTTAGCGATATCGGAAATTATGTTCAATACTGATTTGAAAGTCAATCTTTCTAATAACGTGTGCAACAATGCGGAATTGTTATTGTTTGGAGGTAAACTAGAGTTGTATTGTTGGTAAGCACTGTCGTGGTCAGGAATAGGCGACTTGATTATTGACCAAATTATTATGAATCGCAATAAGCTAAGATCAGAGATGTTAAGAATGTTTTAATTTAAATAACCAAACCGTGTATCAGTATGACTGTACATTATGTCCAAATGTCAAACTACGTTATCGATATAACCTTTATCTACAAACACATTCACTAAAAGACTTTGCATACTTACTTAGATATAAATTTCTTTCAATTGCAAATGTAAACATAGCTTAATAAATATATAGTAGGCGATATAAATCCAAATATCGCCTTATAATAAAAAGGCTATCCCAGCGATTATTGTTTGTGTATCTGCTTTGCTTCGCTTCGCTCTTTGTAACGGCACAGAGATCGTATAATCAAAGAAACTGGACTGTTACGTGGTGAGAAGCGATGCTTGAGACGTGGCGGGGTTCTTAAACAAACGAATGCGTGGTGGTTATAATAATAGACCTATGATAATATAAAATTAATCATGTTTACGTTAAATTTTTCATTTAGCATTCCCACGGGCTTATATGAATTCTAACCTTCACGGTCAAAGTATAACATAATTCCGAAAAAAGTCACAGAAAATTTATTATAATAAAAGGTATTTTGAATTGGATACAGTCAAATATATAAAAAAGGTACCTAACATGTTTAGAAGTAAAATATGACGGTCGCGCATTCTTTCGGTTTGGATGAAGCCGTCGTACACGCGGATTGCGCGCCTGCCCGCAGTGTCGACGTATTCGGATCTCATTGCTGCTTTAATTGCGGGCCGCCGCTCAGGTTATTCTCTACTTGTACTCGCCATCCTCATTTGCCGCTGTTCATTCGCTTTTTCCAATGGACAGTTTTTTTATGGATATTGACAACGCATTATGGTAAATAGCTGTACTATGAAAGCTTTCACATGATAACCTTCAATCAATTCAAACTAACAATATTGTACTTCTCATAATTTAAGTTTTAGTGGTAGCGCCACTTTCTGGTTCGATTAGCAGAGGCATCTTACATAACTTGCATTACTACTATAGTTAGATAATGGTGCGACTGTGCTGTCGTACGTAAAATAAAGTACAAAATATTTTATGTATTGTAATTTTATAAAGTACGATATAAATTTATAGCACAGGTAATATTATTACGTATATTCTTTTTAAGGTTTATAACTAGAATGTATAAATATAATAATTGTATTGTTTGTCATATTTCCGTCGCAAACAGTTCTTAACTTGGCTAGGAGGAACACTAACGAACTCATCACTTCGTCCATTAATTTTAAAATATCTATAATTTTACTAGCAAACAGATGCCCAATGATGTACACTCTTAAAAAATCTTATTTGAACTCCTTATGAAGGAGGTTAATGTAAATAAGTCTTCGTGAAATATAGAGATATGACGGTATTTTAGACACGCTATTGAAAAAAATATGATATAAGAATTATAAATGATTAATTTATTGCGGTGAAATATTTGCTTTTTTTGTAACTGGGGTGTAGTTATTTCCTAAGCTGTTGTTTATACATTTTATATGATTTGTTGTTCGTACATTTTTTAATTTCGCTTGTCTGTTCAGTCGTAATATTATCGTCTATACTAATTTAATTTATGTGACAGAATCTAAAAAAATATCTATAGATTCTGCATAGTTAATAATTACATCCTTGAGAGTGGTATGCTAAAAATGTCAATTATTAATAATAATATGTCTCGGAATATTTATTTATTCCGTAAATATTATCTTTTTTATTACACAAAATTTACATAGTTGCACACTTAACTGCATGTGAGAAGTATAATATAGTTTTGTTTATTTATTATTGAAGCGAGCCTTAAAGCGGTCCCACTTCGCAGTGGCTTCAAGCTGGTTCATTGAGGACACAGCGACGTCGGGCCTTTTATGTTCACCGAGAAATGTTTAATTCTGTTCTCTAGCATGAAGTGGTTATATGAGGATGGAACGTCTAGAAACTTCGGGTCTTCTTCGCTAGCGACTGTTGTTGGTGTGCGAGATGATAGTTTAAATATTTGTAAAAATAACATTTGATCTCAAGTGTGCAGCAAAAGTGAACGTGAGTTAGATTGTTGTAGAGCAACAGTCGCGTGCGGAAACAACCCGATGCCAGTGTGCTCGATGTTGGTTCGGATTCTAACAGAGCGTACGTATAGAAAAAAATATTGTGATCATAATTATATTATAGATTTAAAGCTAGTTTGTAGAGATAACTGTATATTTTGTACATATTGAAAATAGTATTGTATCTTTACTTCCCTTATCCAAACAACCCAGAATCCTGTGTGTTATGTACCTCCTACCTACCAATACTATTAAAAAAATATTACATAAATGTTTGGTTTCTATTTATTTAACCTTGTGTTTCATTAAGGGAAATTGTGGTAAAAATATTTATTATGATCAGTCCGTACACAAATAGCGATGCAAAATTACATGTTACCGAAGAAGGGCGTATAACGGGTAATTTATTCAAATAAATAGTTTTTTTTTTACAGTTTAAAACAGCTAAAAACGCAGTCGTTTTTGCACATCTCCCTCTTTGGATTAAAGTATTTCCAGATAGAACTACGAATGTCATGATTGTATGTGAATAATGGATAGTCACTGTACCTACATACTATATTAACCTTTTGAACGCCAATCACTTGTATACAAGTTCGAGATTTTCGTGCCCTCAGCGCCACTACTTGATTAGAAGTAATAATAGTAGGTATAAAATAAATTTACGACTTTTACAAGACCTTTTATTTTGTTTTTATGGAAAATTGCCCTATTATAAGCCATATTTTTAACAAGTTCTTGTTTGTTTTATATTCAATATAAACAAAAACGCCAGAAAATATTTTAACCTTTTGAACGCCAATCACTTGTATACAAGTTCGAGATTTTCGTACCTTCAGCGCCTCTACTTGATTAGAAGTAATAACAGTATAAAATAAATTTACGACTTTTACAAGACCTTTTATTTTGTTTTTATAGAAAATTGCCCTGTTATAAGCCATATTTTTAACTTTTTCACACATAATAAGTTCTTGTTTGTTTTATATTCAATAGAAACAAAAACGCCAGAAAATATTTTAACCTTTTGAACGCCAATCACTTGTATACAAGTTCGAGATTTTCGTGCCCTCAGCGCCACTACTTGATTAGAAGTAATAACAGTATAAAATAAATTTACGACTTTTACAAGACCTTTTATTTTGTTTTTATAGAAAATTGCCCTGTTATAAGCCATATTTTTAACTTTTTCACACATAATAAGTTCTTGTTTGTTTTATATTCATTAGAAACAAAAACGCCAGAAAATATTTTAATGCCCCCAACGTCAAGTACTTGATATAAAGTAAGCCAGTGATGGGACACGATGAAGATATATATATCGCTATATTTCATCTCGTCGAAACGATCATAAATACTATTATTGCAAGAAAATGACGTGCATAAATAATATTTTATAAATATTGCAAACTATAAACTACACGTTTTATTCACCTTAATCAAGAATAAATAGGTTTTCTAATCATTGTCGATAGTGAAACACCGTTTGAAAAACCCATCCCTACAAAGTGGCTAGTTGTCAGTGCACACACAACGCCACGAACTTGTATAGAAGTAAGTCTGTGACGTCATAAGCGGACGGGTTTCAAGGTCATAGTGACTGTGCATTTTAGTGTAGTGCAACATCTTGCGTTGGCGCACGTGTTCTAACAAAAAATGAGTGACGGTGAATATGACGAATTATTGAGAGTTTTACAAGGTGTGGTTTTAAAAATATCTGCGTAAAACAGTGACTTACCCTCCATTTTCATTAAAAAAAAAACACGTAGAAAACCACGTATCTAGCTTCTATTGATTGAAGTAAACGAAATAAAATGAATGAATCGGTTGAGGTTATGCACGTGTAACTCGACCACAGTGAATAGAAAAATACGGGTTGTTGTACATTCGTCACAAAGTAAATTCGTCACAAAAAAAATATGTGTAAATTCGCCACAAAAAAAATGTGTAAATTCGTCACAATTCCCAATATATTAATTTTGTTTATTGTAAATTCGTCACATCGTTATAATCCGTACCGATAGCAAAAAATAAATAAGAAGTAGAATGAAAATGTTGTATATTTTTCATAATCACAGCACGTTTACTAATTTACCTTACATCTACATAAAAATCACAGTTTTCAAGAAAATGATTTAAATAAAAAATTTTGGCTGCAATCGCTACTTAAAGATTTTTTTTTTAAAAGAGGGTTTGTGACGAATTTACACATTTTTAACCTTTTGAACGCCCATCTATATAATACGCGATGTGTCCTCCAGCGCCACGCTACAAATTTATAACGTATCTATAGACAAACGTAGGGATGGGATTAATGTCCTATCGACAAATAATATTATAAGTTGAAATTAATGTTTATTCACCAATTTACGAAGCTAAATAAAAACTGATACCGTATTTTCATATTTTGTTTCATTTCATAAAAAAATCAATATGAAAACCTGGATATATTTCCCATAATAAAAGAAAATAATTGTAAATTTATTAGACGTGTGTTCTAGAAGGCACATCCCTATTTGTCTCCAAATGTAATCCTTCTACTTCATATCAAGTCGTTGGCGCTCGAGGCACGTCAAAATCCTTTCTGATATAAGGATGTCTAGATATCGATGTCTATGGTGTTTTTGGGTCGTTGTACATTCGACACTAAGTAAATTCGTCATATTTTAAAAATCCATACATTGAAAGTAAATTCGTCACACGTATTAAAAATATGGGTAAATTCGTCACAAACCTTCTTTAAAAAATTTTATTCTTTAAGTAGCGATTGTAGCCAAAAATTTTTATTTAAATCATTCACTTGAAAACTGTGATTTTTATGTAGATGTTAGGTAAATTAGTAAACGTGCTGTGATTATGAAAAATATACAACATTTTCATTCTACTTCTTATTTATTTTTTGCTATCGGTACCTACGGATTATAATGATGTGACGAATTTACAATAAACAAAATAAATATATTGGGAATTGTGACGAATTTACACATAATTTTTTTGTGACGATATGACGAATGTACAACAACCCGTATTTTTCTATTCACTGTGGTCGAGTTCACCACCGACCGATTCATGCATTTTATATCGTTTACTTCAATCAATAGAATATACGTGGTTTTCTACGTGTTTTTTTTTTAAATGAAAGTGGAGGGTAAGTCACTGTTTTACGCAGATGTTACAGATCTTTTTAAAACCACACCTTGTAAAACTCGCAATAATTCGTCATATTCACCGTCACTCATTTTTTGTTAGAGCACGTGCGCCAACGCAAGATGTTGCACTACACTAAAATGCACAAAGTCACTATGACCTTGAAACCCGTCCGCTTATGACGTCACAGATTTACTTCTATAGAAGTTCGTGGCGTTGTGGGCACTGACAACTAGCCACTTTGTAGGGATGGGTTTTTCAAACGGTGTTTCACTATTGACAATGATTAGAAAACCTATTTATTCTTGATTAAGGTGAATAAAACGTAGTTTATAGTTTGCAATATTTATAAAATATTATTTATTCACGTCATTTTCTTGCAATAATAGTATTTATGATCGTTTCGACGAGATGAAATATAGCGAGGTCTTCATCGTGTCCCATCACTGGCTTACTTGATATCAAGTACTTGGCGTTGGCTGCATTGAAATATTTTCTGGCGTTTTTGTTTCTATTGAATATAAAACAAACAAGAACTTATTATGTGTGAAAAACTTAAAAATATGGCTTACAACAGGGCAATTTTCCATAAAAACAAAATAAAAGGTCTTGTAAAAGTCGTAAATTTATTTTATACCATAATTACTTCTAATCAAGTAGTGGCGCTGAGGGCACGAAAATCTCGAACTTGTATAGAAGTGATTGGCGTTCAAAAGGTTAATACGTGTGACGAATTTACTTTCAATGTATGGATTTTTTAAAATATGACGAATTTACTTAGTGACGAATGTACTGAGGCCAGCACATCAAGCTACCACAATCTGTCAAATTTCTTTGATAGTATTTCAACTTTATTGCAAAGATATAAGGTTCATTTTTAATTGAGAAAATTTGACAGTTAGGGATAGCTTGATGTGCTGGCGTCTGTACAACAAACCAAAAATACCATCAACCAAAAATAGACATCCACATCTAGACATCCTTATATCAGAAAGGATTTTGACGTGCCTCGAGCGCCAACGACTTGATATGAAGTAGAAGGATTACATTTGGAGACAAATAGGGATGTGCCTTCTAGAACGCACGTCTAATAAATTTACAATTCTTTTCTTTTATTATGGGAAATATATCCAGGTTTTCATATTGATTTTTTTATGAAATGAAACAAAATATGAAAATACGGTATCAGTTTTTATTTAGCTTCGTAAATTGGTGAATAAACATTAATTTCAACTTATAATATTATTTGTCGATAGGACATTCATCCCATCCCTACGTTTGACTATAGATACGTTATACATTTGTAGCGTGGCGTTAGAGGACACATCGCGTATTATATAGATGGGCGTCGAAAAGGTTAACTGCCCTACACTAGGAATTTCTCCTGTGTCGTGGGTGTGTTTACAAACATTTAAACTCACATGTACACGAAACACCCAGACCCGGAACAACTACATGTAGTCAAAACAAATATTTGTTCCGTGCGGGAATCGAACCCGCTACATGCTGCACAGCAATCGCTCAGCCACCGCCATATTTAAATAAAATAAAAAACTTTTTGAGGCTGTTTTCTACGTACATATGGAATGCACATGCGCCGAGCTGTAGCGCTTGCAACCTATCATGATGAGGTTTAGGTACCTACATATACATAAAAAGCGGTGAATTCAGATTAATATTACTGAAAACCTCAGCTAAAAATTATGTTTGCTAGATTACACCACTAATGGGTTGCATTTTTAAACATTGTATTTACTACCAGGGGATTTGATGCTACTCAAATTACAGTAAACTGAAATTGCAACAACAGGTTTATTTAAATAAAAAACCGTATTATTGAGATAGGGTTTTATTAATCACCGTCTTCGTTAGGATTATCATAAAATAATAATACAGTACCTATCTAGGAATTGTGCAGGAGGTAACTGACTACCCTGGTGCCGAACGAACGAAGAGAACGTCCACAGACAGTGAATACACACCGCTGGTGTCCTATAGGTGTCTGTTCACTCTCTTCTGGTCTATTTCCATCAAGAGATACAGCATTGGCATGATTACAGCAGACTTGACAGATAAACTCATATCCAGATCCGATTTCCAGCAAAGGTCAGCAGGACTGGCAGGCTACGGTGTCTAATATTCAAGCGACTGTCAGTCAGAAGGCAATCAATTTCGGAGTCCAGTATTCGAGCATTCAGCAGAGGTTTAATCTATATAGTATATAAAAATGAAACCCGTTTTCCTTGGTCACGGCATCACGCGTGAATGGCTGGACCGACTCACTAATTCTTTTTTTAAAATGTTCGTTGAAGTTCAAAGATGGTTTTTACGGTGAGAAAAATTCGAATAATTGCCGGAAAAACCCTAAAAACAGCCCTTTTCTTTTTCCCATACAAACGTTTTCTAACTAAAACGAGCTTTATTGCTATTGTATAAAGTTCATATTGAATTACAAGCAGTCACTGTTGGAACAATGTTTGTAGGTAGGGTAGGTAGGTAGGGTAGGTAAGGGTAGGTAGGTAGGTGGGGTAGGAAGGGTAGGTAGGTAGGGTAGGTAGGATAGGTAGGTAGGTTAGGTAGGTTGGGTAGGTAGGTAGGATAGGTAAGGTAAGTATCATAGTTAAGACAGGACAACGTCTGTCGGGTCAGCTAGTATTGTAATAAATCTCGAGAATTCGAAAACCACATTCACTTGCGCAAAGATACGAAAAGCGAATGACACAAATAACAATAAGAATTTATAGACGTTGACATTGACATTTGCCGTTGACTAGTGCAATCCATGTGCAATCAGCGTTGCAATCGATTTATTTCGATTATTTATTTCCTTTAATGATTTTTTAATCGTGCTTACGTTAAAAAAGAATTATATTCCTGTTTTTTTTAATTTATAATGATTTTAATATTTTAGATATTGAAATCATTGTAAAATATATTATACTAAAATAATGGAGTATTATTCAATTATAATTTGTAATTACCGATTTCCGCTAAATCGATTACATTCTTAGGGTAGGTATTGTACGCTCTATTGTTTAATGCCAGTGTTTGTAAAGTAAGTGACGTATAATGAAGTAGTGCTGTAACGGTTTACAAAGGTTGTTTAAAACAAAAAAATACAAATGTACTTTTTTACACTTGGCCATTGTAATTGAGGCTAAGATTTAAATGGGTTAATTAGGCAGAATAGTAGATTTTTTTTGGTACATATTTGATTCGTGTAACGGCTAGGCCCAAAAATGGGTTTCACCTTTTGCGTCCTTTACGCTGAACACGAAGGAATGGTCGATGGAAGGTCAAAAGAAAATACATATTTCTCTGAATATATCATATGTAGCAATTATTGAAGAAATGTAGCAAATATAAGCAATTTGGTAGCAATTCTTGACCATACTTGCAGAGCCACTTGCCATAGGCAACCGGCCATTCTGACGCTTACAATGTTTCAGTTGTTTGTTTACGAAATGAATCACATTTATAGGTACTAATATTTGCATTAATTTCTTCGATTATAAGCGTATTAATAAGCAAGCCTTCATCATAATAAGTCGATGTGAACGCCTGTAAGATTTGAACAAGACGCTGTAGTGAATAAAAGTGTTGCCTTCCGAAATTATTAGGCACTAGTTCGTACAAATTTTAATAAAAGCTATGTTTTTTAACTAATGTATGTACGAAGCTCAAACTTTAATGCGTGAAAGTAGCAATTAGTAAGCAATTACTGGAACGACAAACTTTTAGAAATTCTGCGTCCTTCATGTTGAACAAGGAGGCGACCAGCCATCCTGACGTCAGAATGGCTGGTCAAAAAAATAGTCGTATATCTCTGAATATATTATCATATGTAGCAATTATTGAAGAAATGTAGCAAATATAGGCAATTTTGTAGCAATTCTTGAACATACTTTCAGAGCCGTTTACCATAGGCAACCAGCCATTCTGACGCTAACAAAAAGGCTGTATTTAAACAGCAAAATATGTCTTTAAATTCTAGTCGGTACATTAATATACACTCTTGGCCAAAAGTATTGAGCACCTTACAAATTTCACTCGTTCACGGTAAGTATGGGAAAAACGTGTGCAGATACAGCTTCTGCATGAGCAAGGGAAATCACAAGTAGAGATTTCCAAAACTGTGAAATGTTCGCGCCGATCCGTGCAATATGCTATTCAGCGATTCTCTGCTACCGGATCACATCAAAATAGACCGAGAACCGGGCGCAAACGCATCACTACAGACCGCCAGGATGAGAGAGTCGTTAAGAAATAGGAAAAAAACTTCTTCAGAGCTAGCTACTCAGTTGTCAGAACAAATTAAGAAATCAATTTCTGCTCGAACTACTCGTAGAAGACTTCAGGAAGCTGGTCTAAAAGTTTGTAAAGCTAGGAAGAAGCCATGGTTCTCCGACAACAACAAAAAAGCTCATAAATGGACCTTAAAACACCGAACTTTCACCGCTAAAGAGTGGTCAAATTAATATTGTGTGGTCAGACGGATCAAATGTTGAGGTGAGTACCTAAGTCAATTTAATGCCCTAATAAAATGATATAAAATGGTTTAAAAACCAAACGCATAAATGAAGTTATTTGTTTTTCCGGAACTCAATATTTTTCTCTTTATTGCAGATATTTGGTACCTACACCTGGTGTGACTTTTGTAGGTACGTCGGCGGGTGGGCGAAGAATTCAAGCCAGAGTGTGTGATCCCAACCGTAAAACACGGCGGCGGCAGCATAATGGTCTGGAGTTGCATGACCGATTCTGTAGTTGGCGAATTGTTCGTGTGTGAGGGCCGCATGGACTCTACTAAGTATTTAAATGTACTAGAAACTGCTGCCTTCATTCACGAAACTTTTCGGCGACACGATCATGGGTGGTGTTAAATTCCAGCAGGATAACGCGCCATGCCACAAATCTGCCCATTTGTGGCATGGCGCGTTATCCTGCTGGAATTTAACACCAGATCTGACCCCATAGAACATTTATGGGGTTGATTAAAGCGCAGAGTTAGGCGCCACACAATTAACAACAGAGAAGATTTGAAACGCTACCTGCGCTTAGAATGGAACGCGATTACTGCTGAAGATTGTAAAAATCTTGTTAGCTCTTTACCAAAAACAACTTCTGACGTAATTAAGACAAAGGGTGGACCCACAAAATATTAATATACTAAAATAAACCTAAGTAAGTATATCAAACATTTTGTTTTATATCTATTTGATACTCCGCATAAAACTGAAAGATGTCATGGGTGCTCAATACTTTTGGCCAAGGCTGTATAAGTATCAAAAAAAAAATCATTACAATATAATAGCTACATAGAGGTTTTTTTTAAACACTGGGTCTTAACAAAAACATTAGATTATGGAAATTATTGAGTTTGTTTAACAGCTACCTGTTTGAGCATGCATAAATGTATAAAATGTATGTTTATTACTAAATAAGTATAAATACATAAGTGCATGTGAAATGGTGAAACTCTTGGGTTATATGGGCCATTTTTGCATGAGAATGAAGACTCCAAAGGTTTTAAAGCCAATATGATGTGAAAGCTTATAGAACGCTCTTCATTTCTTTCCATGCCTAGGCATGGAATCTTGAGTGTTGCCTCAAGATTTGTTGTAGCATTGAAGGGAGGAGATAACAATAAAAATAGTTTTTGTATTGGACGTCACTAGCTCATCGAAACTGGCGTTTCAGCAAGCAAGAAAAGTCTATTCATTTATTACACTAAAGATAAATTATGAATGTTCACAACAATAAATAATGATAATTTAATTTTATTGTAGGTATTGTATTGTGGTAACTAGCAAAATTTATATAATGATGGACTACACTACATCTCCCTATTCCTAAAACAAATTATTGCTAGTCGTTAATCTCTACTTGTTACAAGGATTTAGCAGCCTTGTTTCATCATCAGGTCAGCTAGTTTAAAAATTCTTAACCAGCTGAAAGTCTCTGATTGTGGTTGAGCGGCCGTTGCACCGGAGGCAGTGGCCGTAGTGGTTCCAATGCGGGAAGGCGCTCGCTCTGGAGTGCGCACCGAATTCGTTGGCGATTTCTTTTCGGCCTTCTGGTTTTCTGGTGACTTTGTAATAGCTGGCGACGTCATTCTGTAACAAAAAGAGGTTCTCCTTATCTTTCAGAACTAGACATGTAATCAGTAGGTCCAGGGGATAATTAAATTTTCTAAGTAGAATTTCGATTTAGTCACATTTGCGATGCCGGGACTGGCCGGGAGCCCTTGTGGAGGTCTCATCAATCATTTTTAATGTGGGTTTTTCCTAGCAAATACAGCGTTTAAAATGTAAAAAATAAGTCAGTTGTAGGGAATCTATATTTTAACAAGATTTATTAGATCAGATGGCGGGCTGCGGCCCATTTACGCAGTTGCTCGCTCTCAAACTCAGTGCTGTTTCAAATCATCTCTTGTGACAAAATCCCTCGGTTTCCCCGACTTATGGCGGCAGTGGCGGCCTTAGGGGGTGGCGAACTGTGCCATCGCCCAGGGCCTCGCGCCTCGCGTTACAACCCAAACTAATGTTTAAAAAAAAATTAAAAAAATCTATCTAGTCTAAATTAATAGTACATTGTGTAACTTCAGCGAGGGTTTTTAATGAACCGAGGTTCGTAATTTCGTTACGGTCCGTGATACATACAATGTTTTATATCATACTTGCGAGGAATCAGCTCAGAAAAATAAGCTAAAACTACTTCTTCCGACAGAAAATTAGCCTTTTTGTTATTTCTCCATAGAATAAATTTTTCGTGAGCGGTCAAAAATCTTTCTCTGGATTTATCCGGTAATAGGTTTTCACTGACCAATTTTGCCGCGTTAACTATTTCGGGCGGTGGGTGTACGAGCAATTTCGTCACTAGATAAAGACGATGACATATTGAAATCAGACTTTTTCACTGATTGAAAATGACAAAATGTACAAAAAATACTCGTGAAATGGCGCGTTTTGCATTTTCATTATTTTGTTTTCAAAATTTGTCAAAGGTAAACTTTCTTGTACAGCCAACTGACTGTGCATTTATTTTATTTTTTCTCTTGTTGAAAATGACAAAATGTACAAAAAATACCTACTCGTGAAATGGCAGACTTTTTCACTGATTGAAAATGACAAAATTTACAAAAAATACTCGTGAAATGGCGCGTTTTGCATTTTCATTATTTTGTTTCAAAATTTCTCAAACGTAAACTTCCTTGTACAGCCAACTGACTGCATTTAATTTAATTCTTTTTTTTTTCAAATATGAAAAAACATTTGATTTTTAAGTACCTAAATTAATTTAAATCACATAAGAAATTACGTGATGTGATGAATGATTCGATGACACAAGATCGACTTTCAGCCCTTGCTATTCTTTCGATCGAAAATGACGTTGCTCATTCATTAGATTATTCTGCTTTAATTAAAGATTTTAGTCTTAAGAAAAGTCGCAAGCATCAGTTTTAAAATTTATCTTTTTTATATTTGTTAATTTTGTGATTCTTTAAATATAAATTATTGTAAAATTCAAATTTTATTTGTTTAACTTTAGCATTTCTCCTCAAACATGACATTTAGCTAAATCAAAAAACCAGACCTACTTTCGCAACACATACTTTTCACGAAGGATAAAGGGCCTCGCATAGACCTGCCGCACTTGGCCTCGCAATGGCTAGGGCCGCCGCTGTTAATGGCGGCATGGCTTATGAGCTCTACTGGGTGGTATTAAAGGTGTTAATAAGTTAGTATGTATATGGGTATGCAAAGTAAAACTGTTATTGCAAACCATTACAACTATAAACCTGTAGCTTGGCTGCTAGAACTGGGCCTGTTGCGGAAAGGTTTGTATTACATCGTCACTCGCGTGACGAAAACAATAGGTTGTTCCAGGGCTATAGTAGGGGTTCACTTACTACCAATTCCTTTTTATTTTTCTGTGGGAGATACTTGTTGGTTGGTTCACTGGCTGTAATTCGGAATATCCTTTATTACCTAATTAGTGAGAGCTGACCTCCTGAGACACATTAAGTATTATATAAAATACGATCATTATAAAAAATGATTTGTGTGAAAATTCATAGGATTAGGAATGAACAAGCAGTTTACCTGGCGAAACAGTGTGTGTCAAGTGTCTAGATATCGATAAAAGAAGTAGGTGTAGGCACACGTAGGTACGCATGGACATAGAAATATTGTGGCGGGATTTTATTGAGCATTGTATTTTCAACTCGTGTGTTGAGCCGATCATTGAGAAACCAACCAGAGTGCATCCCAGCAGCGCGTCGGAAAAAAACATTGTTGTATTTTCAACTCTCGTTACTAAGCAGTGCGTTGAAAATCAAGTGCGCGAATAAAAATCGCCCGTGTGTACCTGGGCTAACAGTCATAATTCTAACTATGATAAACATTACACGCGCCGTGGGCACTGGACGACCGTGACCCAATTAGAGATAACGTTTGAAAAATAACAACTAAGGTCGCGTTGCCGATTATGATGGGTACGGCTGCCACCAAACTCAGACTGGACAATTTTTAAAACACTAGATTAGGTTAGACCTACATAAGGTGGGTGGACCATGGAAGGTCACTGTAACGAATAAACAGTTTTTGTGTTTTTAGTAAATGAAAGAAACAAATTATTAATCAACACTTTGTTTTATTGGCTCAGTCGCAAAATGACCACTTCTCAAAATCCCTCCGTCTCTGAATATCATATTCTCAAAATATCATAATCTCATAACACCATAATCGCAAATCATCATATTCTCAAAACACCATATTCTCAAAACACCATATTCTTAAAATATCATGATCTCAAAACACCACATTCGCAAAACGCAACATTCTTATGATACCACATTCAAAGTACAGTCCTCAACATTATAGCGTAGTGGTAATTTCTTAAAATAAATTTTGTTTTCTGTAATATTTTATGTTTTTAGGGTTTCGTACATCAAAAGGAAAAAACGGAATCCTTATAAGATCAATTCGTTGTCCATCTGTCAAGACCATTTTCATTTCCAGAAGTCAAGTTGAAATTACTAAAAAAGACGACCATTTATCCGAGATATTTTGATAGTCGCAAGTAAATCAAAACCTATAGGGTATGGGTATCGGGTATGGGGTCCCGTTGACCTAGAGTCATAAAATGTGGCAAGAACCAAGGTCTTACAGTACAAGTACAGGAAAAGTCCAAAAATTATTCATTATTGTAATTGTATGACATTAAAAAAACATTTATCCTGGAATTACGATGTTAAGTTTGTTTTTTGGATACATTACATTTAACTACGGAAGCCTTCATTGTGCGTGGTCCGACACGCACTTAGCCGGTTTTTTTAACGGAATAATAAAACAAACAATGAAACAACAGCAGAAAAATCTAATTATTCTTAACAAAGCAACCACAAAATAACAACAATGAAAACAAACAATAAAATTATTCTTAAACAAAAAATTAACGTATCTTCATGTTTCAGTCCAAATGATTATATTATGTACTAATTGCACATAACCTTTTCAAACACACTTGAACGCAGATTGTTTTTTTTACACAATCGTTGACTATATTTCTAATCTTTCTGTTTTTTTCTATTATTTTTCTATTCCTTTTTATATCTGTGCAATGTAGAGCATTTCTTTTTAATTTTATATTTTGTATTTTGGCTTCTTTCTTCAGCAGTGATATAAACTGGAACATACTGGGTTTTGATGGAATTCTCGAGTTGATCCGGCGATGCCAACCCTCAACACCATTTGTTGTTCTGTTTTTCTGGTCATAACAGCTTAATATGTCACTGCTACTGTTTTTCATCCATTGACTGTTGAAATAATCCAGAAATTTTTTGACACGTAGCGATGTCGTCATTTCAATTATGGTGTAAAAGGCTTCTGGTATCAACTTCGGAGGCAGTAAAGGCAAAAGTGAACAGTACTTTGCTACTTTTTGATCTTCAGATTCCTCAAGATTTAATTTTTTGCTCATTTTGAACACGGCGTTACAAAAATGGTAGTAGCAACCTTTAACCGCTATTTGTGGGAAAACCTCTTTTACGGCATTTACTACTGCTAATTCATAATCGCATTTATAGATGTTTAATTTTAATCGAAATTGTTGTTTTAATATTAAAAACAATCTCTTGTACGTATGCTGTTTTTTATTGGGTAAGAGAGCAAAAACTATTGGTATGAAATTCACCATATCATCACTCCGTGCTACATCCACATGCAAACTGTACAGTTGATAATATGGAGATGGTACAATTTTGAAAGTACCGTCGCCATATAAGGTTTTGGTGGATTTAAAATATTCCCGTAACTCTGACCGTGTAAGCACTGAAAATATTATTATTCTTTCGGCCAAATAATATTCGTCGTACAAAAAAAAATCTTCCACCAAACTATGTGGTAGTTTTACATTTGCCGAGTCCGTAACTTTTACACTATTCATGTTTAAAAATTTCTTTCGAGCTCTATAAAGAGTATCTTTCTTAGATGTAAACAATGGTTTTTCATGTTCCTGACCCTTAAAATCATGTTTTGAGAAAAGTGTTTCGAAAATCTTCTGGGCAGACTCAAAGTTATTACACACTTCTTTTTTGCAGTCATCCATAATTTTGTCTACCACGTTACGCGTAAAATCAGGAGAATCACAGGTGTGCTGCTTAGCGGATCTTATGATCTCATTTTTAATATTAAGCGTTATTGAGGTGCGGCAATCTTTTTGCTTCGAACACCGCCAATTCGTCGTTCCCGACTTATTTTTTAAATATAAATTATACCTGTATCCTCCAACAAGTAATACTGGTTTATTTTTTTGACTTGTAATGAATTTCATATCATTACAACTGGGTTGACTACAACTGGGTTGATCCATTTTTCAGAATTGGTTTCACGTGAAATATTAAATAATATTGCAATAAAATTTAAATTGACATTGACATTATTAGTCATAACGGGTGAAATTGATATTATAAGAGGAAATGATCCGGCCAGAAAGATTTTCTAAAATAAGGTTACACAAAGAATTTTGTTTATGACAGTACATACAGATAAGAAAATGTTATAAAATACGAATATGATGCATTAAGAATGTTGCGTTTTGCGAATGTGGTGTTTTGAGATCATGATATTTTAAGAATATGATGTTTTGAGAATATGGTGTTTTGAGAATATGATGATTTGCGATTATGGTGTTATGAGATTATGATATTTTGAGAATATGATATTCAGAGACGGAGGGCTCAAAATGACTACAGGTAGCAAAATGTCCCTTTCTCAGAATGTCCCTTTCGCAAAATGTCCCTTTCGCAGAATGTCCCTTTCGCAAAAGGTCCCTTTCGCAGAATGTCCCTTTCTCAAAATGTCCCTTTCGCAAAATGTCCCCTTCCTCAAACAGGCATGAATTCCTTTCATCAGTAAAAAAACTGGTCAAGAGCCAGTAGGTGTACAACACAGAAGAGTACTGTAGTAATGTTTCATCAGTAAAATGGGTAGGTAGATGCATGTACATAAAATAATTAACAGAAATCGAAGTTTGTCAGATTTATTGTCAAAACATCAATTTATTTAAGTATTCATCATTTTATTTTTTTTATTTATATATTTTTTTTAAGGTGTGAGTTTATGTATGTATGTATCAATTTATACAAATAAAAAATCTACTAATTAAACTAAACCCAATTAAAAACCCATTTAATTTTTATTTAAATGACATGATTGCGTAATAAACAAATTAAAAAAAGAGAGTACATTTTGGGACAACAAAATAAGAGATTATTTATTTAACAAGGAAAAAAAGAATAGACGAAAGGGGGACATTTATTTCAACAAGAAATATAAATTAATATAGGCTAAATTAGAAAGGAATGAGTTAACACTTGCACAATTTATAAAAAAAGTAATTTAAAAAAAAAAATATTATTAAAGTAAATAATTGCATTTCCTAAAGAAAACACCTGTACTGTTTTTTTTTGTCTTATGTTGATTACATTACTATTTATTTACCCATTTTACTGATGAAACATTACTACAGTACCCTTCTGTGTTGTACACTTACTGGCTCTTGACCAGTTTTTATACTGATGAAAGGAATTAATGCCTGTTTGAGGAAGGGGACATTTTGCGAAAGGGACATTTTGAGAAAGGGACATTCTGCGAAAGGGACATTTTGTGAAAGGGACATTCTGCGAAAGGGACATTTTGCGAAAGGGATATTCTGAGAAAGGGACATTTTGCTACCTGTAGTCATTTTGAGACTGAGCCGTTTTATTGTGTAATATATAAATAACTATTTATATTCAAGATGTAATAATTATTTAGTAAACTTAAGAGGGAGGGAACTCTGTTGGATTGCCATAATTGTTTTGGAAAAAGGAAATGATAGGGGCACGTACTACCTATTTAGACCTAGATTTTTTGGAAAAAATCATTGCTCTAGCTAGAGGCATTATCCACGAAGAAAACAGCGGAATATGTTTGTATGGAGAATTGCCTAATAGAGTTGCCCCGCTTATGTCTGGGAGTATTGCAGCCAATTATGGGGAGCCCAGCAAAATACCAGCTTGCTGCATAGACACGGTGGGTCGAAGAGCAGAAAGGCGTATAGGCGACGAGACGTTGGTAATTATAGCATCACAACTTGGCTTATCGGCATAATGTTGCTTGAATGTAATCCCGCCATCGCTCTTTTATTACCGGAATACCAGACGCACTTGATTGATATTCCGACCAGTTCTACTACTCAGCGCTTTTCCTCCACATGAATGCACAGCTCAAATGTGGAACTCTCTACCAGCGTCTGTATTCGCTTCCACATACAACCCGTTCTGCTTTCAAAGAAAGAGTGTACAAGCATCTTCTGGGCACGCTTGATCTATCACAAAATTATCCATCGCCTACCTACTGTAGGTGTGTTGGAAGTCAAGAGCATTCAATAAAAAATGTTAAAAGAGTTTTATCAATTAAAACGTGTAACCTCGCTGAACAATTCAGTGTGTGTAAAGACTGTAAAGTAAAACGTTACAGGTTTTTTGTAATCAAAAATGGAACTTGGTCGTCGACAACCTCTTAGCGAGGACGGTAGAATCTTAGAGCATTAGGTTAAATGCTCTAAGCGGTAGAATATACCGTAAACACTATTAGATACAGATATTCAGGTAGGCACTCATAAAGTCATGACATGGCGTGTGCAGTCGGCATGAGGCATACACTTGGTAGGTAATTTAATTAATTTCATTTTTTAATAGGTCATTTAATTTTAAATGACCTATTTAATTATTGTACTTATATTATTATGTATTGTACTACCAACAAGCCTTAAAAGTAAGTCATAATTTTGTAAAATGAATTATGAAGTTGTAATAAACAATGGCAGAACCAAATTTTAAATAAATATTAAACAGCAGCCTATACGGGCCTACAACTTTTAGTCGATACATCATTAGGTAAAATCCCGTAATTTACCTACACGTAGTTAAGCCTTGTTTATTTTGCATAATCCTCTCATGACCGCTTGGTACCCGGAAAAAGATACCTACCTGTTAGATAGTGTCGGCATGGTAGGCAAGTAGGTAATACAGACCTACTTTTGTCTGTCTTTTATTTTAATACAATTTTTCGCCTACCTAGAAGCAACATAAGTAAAATAACTTTTAAAGTATTTACTTTAAAAAGTTATTTTACTTCATATTTTATTTTACAAAATTATGACTTACTTTTAAGGCTTGTTGGTAGGGATATCCTGGTTTGGCTCAAAAATCCAATGTATATTTTAAAATTACACTAAGTAGTTAGGTAGAGCAGATTTAGGTGTATTTGGGTTCGTGTCAGAACGATCAAATAGTAATTAGGTACCTACTGCGTTGTGCGCTCGCGTCTGAAGTCGTCGGCAACTTATATTGTGACTGTGCTCGCGACTGGCTTCATTGATGATACACTCCCCAGAATGTATCAACAATGAAGCCAGTTGCGAGCACGCCTGCGTAGCTACTGATGTCAAAATGTTCGTTAAACCCATAAGTATTTAATGACGTAATATTACGTAGTGTGTCTTCTTGGGAAATCAGTTGCTTCATAGGTTCAAAAATGTATTGGTTAAAAAGTAGTTATGGCTTGCTATCTCTATAGATCACTAATGTGTGCGTGTGGGCGCTTCTTTCTGCCTGTACCTACATCCTAGGTCATATCTACATACTTACGTACCTGGGTTTGAATTCGGTTGGGAATATGGAATTTGATGTTATTACAATTAAAATATGTTGATACTTTCACTTATCTCATGTAAACTAGGCTGAATTCAGGGCCTTTCACCGTTGTACAGTAATTATGGTTATAGTTTCACATGATAATTGATAATTATCACTTTGGATAGGTACCAATATAATATAGTCGCTTGTTTGTACAAATAAACCGTTGCTATTCTTGTATTATCAACAATATTTACGGTTTATTTGTCTCTAACCTAGAATTACCTTCAATTGCTGTTAGTCGATCGGAACTCCGTAACTGTGTATCGTTCATAGGTGAAGCATGGCCGATTACGTCAGCTACGCAGATAAACCTGTATTCATGTCATATACATGTACCTACTAGCGCGTGTGTCGCATTGAATGCTGATAACGTGTAGTACTGTTAGAAAGTTCGTATGCCGTGGGAATTTCTGCTGTGGGTGTAGATACAAAGTACAAACCTATGTACCTACTACACACTACCATCATGAACTCTGAAGGTTAAGTACGGTCTACAACGCTTCATCCAATGTGTTAAGGTGGGTACTTAAGTTACAAACATACAATTATAAGTGATCATAACATTAACACCCAAGCGAATTATAATTCTGCAGCCGAAAGATGTCCATTGGTGGACCCCAAGCGTCCCCACATCGACTAATCCTGTGGTTCTGGCATCTGTGATTCCTGTCCCGCGACCACATCAACCTTATGTGTTTGGTAATAAGCTTCTCAAAAGTTGAACGGAACGGCAATAATAATATACTGATTCCACTGTCCTAAGACTATCCTTTTGGTTGTCTTTATGAATTTAAAAATGGTGACTTTAGTCGAGAATTTTTGACTCTGTGTGATTCAATTCTAGTACCTATACCTATGTACATTCTTTGTTCGCTTTGTTCCCTTAGTTCATAAAAAATCCAGCCCGAAATAACGATGCGAGGCTGAATTAAAACAACACTTGTAACCATAATTTGTTTGTTTAGAGTAACCCGTCCAGAAAGGCTCCTGCAGGCGCGACGCGATTCTGATAACACTATTTCTTTAAGTATTTCATAGAAATTGTTCTCGCTGTCGCGTCCCGCCTGTCTGCGGGAGCCTTTAGACGAGATTATGTAAGAAAATAGAACGCGCGTGCCCTCATCGACCTAGCACCGCGGTTCGCTGACCTAAATCCTTTGAGGTCCGTTGAAACTTCCAATTTAGTCTGCTCCCTACAGTATTACAATCATCGACAGCGGTACTGGATAAGTAACCAGGTACATTAAACACTAACATAATATTGAACTTGTTTTGAAATGGTAATAAAAGAAAAAGTTAAATCTGTTTTTTATAAAACAGATTTAATAACACAGTTGATATTTACATAAGAAAGCAGTGACTAGTGTCTATGTCTCTGCCTACCCTTTCACCTAAATTTGTCGTAACAAGTTGGAATTTATTATGCACTTAGGTATAAAAAATAAACACTTTGTTATCTGACAGGAATTTCAAGTAGGAACTGTAGGTAGCTTATTGTTCCTATACAAAAACTATAAAACGATAAAATAACGCAGGCTGATAAACGATCAAATTAATGTAGCAACTATATTACCTATACATATATTATAACAACGTAGACATAAAATGTAAACAGACGCAGTGGTACCAATTCATCTGCGATTATTCGACCTACTGACACGAAACCGCGAAAGGGACACTAAGAGAGATGAATAATAAATAAAAGGATACATAAATAAAATTAAATAAGAAAATGTTTGAGTTACCTTGGTTACTAATAGAGCTTCGTGGAAAGCAAGCGATGCTGTTAAATCTGGCTGGTAGATCTTGCTTTGGAGCTAGATGCGACACAGCGGGCGAGCGAGCAGGGCGGGCGGTGAAGCGCCAGTGGCCAAGCTGCCGCCCGGCGTCTCTGCGCGACACGTAACCGAACTGCGCACTACGTACCGATTCCACGTACGACATTTTCTCAGATAACTTACATAACGGGGAATGCGCAGCTGATTTTCACTTGCGATGATTTATTTATAGACCGTGAGAGTTTCGTGTATTTGTATATAAGGTGTTAAAAAATGCACATTTACAACATTTAGGCACACGTAACTCAATAAAATGTATGGAACAGCTCATATTTTTTTCGCGATTTCAGGGTTCATCCCATAGTAAAAGTTGTTCATAACGACGAGTACTATGCTCCCACGAAATTCTTAGAGTTAATTTTTTAACACCTTATATATAGGCTAGTATTTTGATCTTGTTTTTTGGATACCATTTAGATAAACATCTAAAAAAATAACTTAAATCAATACAATAAGAAACCAATAACGTACCTGATAAATAAATTCTATTTCATAAAATTTTAAATTTATATTGGGTACGGCAAGTACCAAGGTACACCCACACAGCCTATCGTATTGCCCAGTTACTGGGTTGTGGAGGTCAGATAGGCAGTCGCTCCATGTAAAATACTAGTATTCAGCTGCATCCGGTTAGACTGGAAGCCGACCCCAACATAGTTGGGAAAAGGCTAGGCAGATGATGAGTACTTAATTAATTTTAATATTTATTTTAAAATTAATTAATTGTAAAGCTCTAATAATTCTGTACTCACACCGATGTATATGTCAGTTTAATTAAACCTTGCTTTCCTTGACAGATCTACCTTCAGTGGGTCAAGGTGGATCGGTCAAGACAAAAAGTAAGTATCTATAAAAACATGCGATTCTGTAATGCGACTCGTAAACTAATAATACCATAATATGAAGAATCCCAACATACCTATTCTCTATCATCACTTTGGACTAGGTACCTTTACCATAGATTCTTTACCATACTCTTTACAATCTCCTCAGGGATGTGCCCTAACAGGCGTTGCACAGAGAGGATCCCGGAGTGGTGTTATAAGAGGTAACGGGGCCCCTTCCATGTGCTGATGGTGATCACCGGGGTGGTTTTACTGAGGTAAGGATCCCACACTCTCTGGCCTTTTCCCCAAAAGTACAGAAGCCTTTTGAAAGTTTTCCCCTAAAAACTAAAAAAAGGTCCATAAATAACTGCTTTATTTCAATTAAATGCAATGTTGCGAGTTTGCGACGCAGTAACAGGCTGCGTCAATTGAACTAAATAGCTGCTTAGTTAGATTGTTACAAAACGATGACAAACGACGACGACGAACGTGATAAACACGAATTCGAGTGATACGTCGAGTGACGAATGTTATAAACAAAATCCATAACTAAAAACTTAACATGCCACTCAAAAACCAAGCTACGATAGACATTTTCATGAGGTCATCATTCTCATTCTGCTACCTACCTATATCAATTTATTTTAGCACTACATATTAATTTTTCTTCCATACTTAGGTACTTCATTAATCATTAGTCGTCATCTCGGTCACCCCTGATGAGAACTTATAAAGCAAGTGTCGTATCATCTTAAGGTATGATTACTTATTACTACAATGGTATAGTTTATTTGACTGAGTTTTTTGTTTATAGTAGTTCGTACCTATAATACGTATGACAGCCACCATTATAACATTTCCTACAGGTGAGTGAACTTGCCATTCGAGCTACAAGGAAGTGGCAGTACCTACGCCCCTACCTGTTATTATAAATAGCATTGCAGTTGGTTAGTAACAGTAACAGTTGGTAACAATTTTTAGATCAGTGGGATCGTCACCAAACTTGGGCTATTTACGTGTTCCGGTGAATTATGAGCATTAGATGTGATGTAACTCTGGATTTGGGGCACATTAATCTATCATTCATAAATACTTGACTTTCTCGTTTCATTTTAACATGGATTTAGAACAGCGCTTAAGACAGTTTTCACATGGCTGAATTAATTTATGCTTTTCATAACAGCCAGAATACATATGGCCGTTATGAAAAGTACTTTCAAACTCTTTAAAGAACATGTTTGATACGCTATCATTTGGCATTCGTTTGGCCATCCAAGGGGTCTCGTCAACCTATGTCAAGGATCCTGTCTGGCGATAAGTATGTAGGTACAGCGGCCTAGTTTATAAGATCTAATATGACCTACCTTATAAATAAGTAGGTTCTGCCTTTGTTTTATAACATTCAGTACGTTCTACCTTAATTGTTGTAGCTACATTGTAATTTGCTCTTTAGGCTTATTTGCTCTACTTTATTAGGCATGTCGTCTGCAGTATAGTTTATTAATAACTACCTTCCGCCCGCGGCTTCGCCCGCATAATATGTTGACAAATTATACACACAAACCTTCCTCTTGAATCACTCTATCTATTAAAAAAAACTGCATCAAAATTCGTTGTGTAGTTTTAAAGTTTTAAGCATACATAGGGATATAGGAACAGAGAAAGTGACTTTGTTTTGTACTACGCAGTGAAGCCGGGCAAGTGGGTAAGTGTGCCTAAGTAACCTAGGTACAGAGGCCAGCACATCAAGTTACCACAATCTGTCAAATTTCTTTGATAGTATTTCAACTTTATTGCAAAGACTTAAGGTTCATTTTTAATTGAGAAAATTTGACAGTTAGGGATAGCTTGATGTGCTGGCGTCTGTACCTAGATAATGAGGCGCAAGCATTGACACTGACATTAAGCATTCGAGTCAAGGAAATCACTTTCTAGATTAACTAGATTACCTACGAAAAACCATAGATAACTGCACTAAATATTATTTACTACCTAGATTACAGAATATCTAATATGTGGTATTTTATTCAAACACTATTTTTGAAACACCGACTAGGAGCGATTCATCTGCATAGCCTTTTCCCAACTATGTTGGGGTCGGCTTCCAGTCTAACCGGATGCAGCTGAATACCTGTATTACCGACTAGGAGCGATTCATGTTTGTTAAAGCATTTGATTTGCATGAACTACCTACCTACAGTTTATAACTAGGTACTTCATTCGAAGCCTTTAAATCAAACAATATTCCTACAAAAGTACAAAGGTTAGGGTCGGCGCAAACGAGCCACCGTCTATATTTCTATGGTAATGTGCTAAATTAATGAATGAGCTAGCTGGATTAGCTGAAAAGCGCAAGAAAAAAATAGTAGGTATGGCAGTTCACTAATTTGCCATATTCTCTTTTTCTTGGGCATTTGGGTAACGTCATCTGGCGCATAAATTGGAAACTATTTTCGCTTGTTCGTCAGCGTTTTAAACTCCGTTACTCCGCTTGCCAGCTGCCCTGGTTCGAGGTTCCAACTTCATTCACGAGATGGCGTTGTATCAGTGTGGATCTGAAATTCAGTCTCAGGTGCTTGTGCGTGTTTCTCAGATTTGTATGAAGAGGGCGTAATGTAGTCAACATACCACCCACCTACCTACCTACCTAATATACTTTACCGTAGAGACGGATGAAGTCAAGTCATTAATTTAATTCACTAACATAAAATAAAATGATAACTTCCATCTGACTTTATTTTCATCTTACAATATCTTACAGGACCTGAAAAGCATATTTTTATATTTTCTATGAGTGAGATAACTCTATCGATAATGGGGTAATTTGAAAGGGTAGTCAATAACGTTACTTTTTATGAACTGTCAAAACGCGGCATTTGTACGTGATTCGTATGAAATATAACATTTTGACGTCACAGATTTTTAGACTCAAATGGAATACTTATTAGCATTAAATGTAATATAACAATTATAACGTCGCATTATATTTAATTTCTGCACGGTGATGGAAGTTTTTATGACGAGCGGGCTTTTTTCCATGTGATTTCATATTTTATTTTTGACCGATTCAAATACTCAATTGTGCCATGTAATAATATGTCTCCGAGTTACATAATTATTATGTCAGTAATATATGAAGGCATTTAATATAACTTTTGTCAAACCTTTAAAAAATAATATAATGTTGTACTTATTTACCTAATCTGAAACAACGTACTTATCATTGAACTGATATTACAATGTTAAATGCCGATTTAAATGAAACCAGTACCTGCTCCTTATGAGGTAGCCCAGACAGTCTATAACATGAGCACATATTACCTATAATACCTGATGTTTATACAGGTGTGGAGTTGGGGGTCATTTACATTTTAAAATGTTCCAGAAAGCTATCTCGAAGAGCTTAGGGCGACTTTACACTTGATTTATAGGCGTAGGTAACTGCTAAAAAATTCAAATTTCTAGCCGCGTGCTGTAGTTCTCATTTATAAAGTTCACTGTAACTTTGGTGAGCCCCCATATGTAGCGGCTGTTGCAACCGCGATGTTAATATGAAGGATTTTGATATAAAACCCTAGTGCTGTTGTAAATGTCACTTTGGGCCTATATAGCTTTTTTTTTTTTCAGGCTGGGAAATCATCCAATGACTTCTCCCGCTCTGGGTGGAGCGGAAGGGAGTGTCAGACTCTTACTGACTAAAACCCATCCATGTTCCTTCCTTAGCCCTTTGTGTTCCGGGGTAGCGGTAACCCTTTCGGACAATCCCGCTTAGGGCCTATATAGCCTTACTCGTTCTTTATCCTGCTCGAAATGAAAGTAACTATTAGAACCATTGTTTTTCTTGCTCTCCTACGCTGCTGTTTCCTGATTAATTTCGCCATCTCCATATTCCTTAGTAACTTTTCTTGCATCCATGCTTTGGATCCTTGCTTGTGGTCAGCACATCGATTGTTGCGTTGTTGGTATCTTAAGCGGGATTGTCCGAAAGGGTTACCGCTACCCCGGAACATAAAGGGCTACGGAAGGAATATGGATGGGTTTTAGTCAGTAAGAGTCTGACACTCCCTTCCGCTCCATCCAGAGCGGGAGCAGTCATTGGATGATTTCCCAGCCTTAAAAAAAAAAAAAAAGGGCCTTCTCGACCTGTCGCCATTTTCTTTTGGGTGGTGCTCTCTATTGCACTGTACTTTACAAAAGGTTAAGCAGGTAAGTGTTGGTGTGCCTGTAGTACCTATCTACACCCACATTTTGCCAGTAAAGTAATGTCTCTCTTACAGACGCGAATAACCAGATACTAGTTACTTGAAGAAATTTATTGATGAACATAAGCTCCTGCCCAATTAATTTGGGGTCAGACAAGCAAGTTTCATTCTTTTTCTATATATTTTTATTCGTTGAACTCCTTTCTTCGTTCCTTCAAAGTATTATCGAAGAAGATACATATTCCGAAGAGCTCATCACACGGTAGATACTTACTTATTAAATGAATTAATTACTATGAAGCTTAGTTATGAGGAGGTAAAACAAGCGCGGATTGCGGTCGTGTTAGTAATTTATATGCGGTGTTGCTAACATCTGCCGTCTGCATATTCAAGCTTGTAATACAAACTTAGTTCAAGACATGCTGAAGAACACTGACTTCATTAATGTACTAGAAGTGACTAACACAAAAGTACCCTAACCTAAGTAAGTTAAGTTAAGTATATATACCAGTCAAATCTTATTTAAGACGAACAAAGTAACCTCCTTGCTTATTTGTTGTGTAGTTAATAAGAAAGGGGTGGCTACTGTGATGACGGCTCAAAGAGAGTAAGAGAGGTACGTGGACATGAAAAAATAAATACGGACAAGGCTATCAAAACAATAGAAAACAAAAGTTAAAATTAAAGAATGATAGAGAACGATCGAAATTATTTGGGTATTATGCGACGACAACAAAAAATATCCAGTAATTTATATTTACTTAATTAAGCCTATTATTTCGCCATATAGGCTAGTATGTTTTCAGTAGATACTTGGATATTATAGATCACTTCTTGTATGTTCTGTGGTGGTGTTCTGGTAGCAAGTTACGCGGGGTGCAACGGGTGACTTATTAACTTACAGATATTACGTAACAACAACAGGTGCTTAGCAAAAACATTGGACGAGGTGCATTTAATTAACTTGCTGTATCTACTCAATACAGTTCTGACTTGGTTACCATACATAATTCAAATAGACTTGCTACGGAAATTTCGTTATAGACGTAATATATTTTTTTCCTATTTTAGCATTTGATAATGACGACTTCTCTAGATCCTTACGACACAAATTAGTTTCATTACCTACTACATAACATATAAATTATTTCACGTTGCAAGTAAATTACACAGATTTTTACATAGATTCATAAGAATAACTCGAAATTGTCTCTAAAAGATAGCTTCATCTACTCGTAAGTTGGGCCAGCTATTGATTAGAATGCGAGGCTAGATGGATATGTTCTGTCCCTAATTGAGGTTGGTCCAATCCGGCCCGAGGCCTATTCTATCCGCCTTTCAGTTCGACGTGGTAATAAAATAAGCAGTTTTTCCGATTCTACGTTTTATCTGTCTCTTCGTATTCTTGCTCCAACATTCGTTTCGAGAAAATCGAGTTGAATGCTCTCAGGCGGTTTGTGCACTGGAATTAGTTTACGTTTTACATGTATTGAGATAAACTTTCTAAAAAAACATGTCAATTTTATTCAAAATAAAAAAATCTGCGAGCAAAAGGTTTGAAGGATTGGATTCTGTGTTCTTCATGTTTATCAAGTAAAGTGAGGGGAATATTTCCTATTTAAAAAATGCATGTGTATTAACTTCATTATCATTTTGGTAAGACACCCTTCCTCATTGTTTACTGCGTACCATTTTCGTAAATAGCATTTCTTTAATACCATAATTCGTGTACCGAATGAGCACGTAAGCCAAGTTTGCACATAAATCAACAAAGACTTTAGAACATTTCCGTCGTGAGGCTGACTTTACCGTGAAGGGCTAAAGGTGAAATTACGGCTTCGTTATTAACAAGTTAATTTGTATTTCATAAAATTGTACGTCACGTACGATGTCACTTCGGTATAAATAAACGCGGTGTGATTCAGTTACCGAGTTGTACATAAAGATTTGGTTGATTGACTGTGTTTTGTTTATTTGTGTTGTCATCCTCTAGAGACGAGTCGTCGTTGTTCTTTGTCTCCGAGTTGTTTTTATTTGATAAATATATCTCGTGGAAATCCGTAGGTAAGCTTTTCTTTCAAGGTAGCAACACGACAGAACACCACTTAGTGGTCTTAGCGGAATGGTGGAAATGGTATGATTTCAGACCTATTTATTTTATCATAAAAATATTTACTTTTATTATATTAAATAGGTAGGTATAAGACCAATATCGTTGTCACTGTCGCAAAAACCGACGAATAGAATACCACCACCAAAAGCCAGTACCACGTCTACGATGGTGTACGTAGGTACCAAAGGAAAGGTGCCAGTTACCGGTACCGCGAGGTTAAATAGAAGAACGGCTCCAAGCTCGTAAGTAAGGGGTTGATATCTCAGAGGAACGATACATTGCTTATTTGGTACTTTTATGAATTATTTATACACATAAATCAGCTTTTATATGAAAGCATCTACCTACACATAGTCATCCTGAATTATAAGAGCCACGTGAGATGAGATGAGATAAGATTCAGATATTAAGTATTATAAACTAAGTTAGGTTTTTCATGTCAACCGTGTCAAGTTACAGTGAAATTAGATTTATCAAGAGTTAAAAGACTCCTATTTATTGTCCGCTTTAGATTCCGTTTCATGAAGGTATTTAATCAAAAGGGTAATATTCAATCATCATGAAATTATAAGACCTAAAAGGGTTCACTTTCGGAGTGAAATAAAATTCGTTCTACCTGAGCAATACGAAGGGAAATTGAGTTTTCAATTGAAATTACATTTACTGTTTTGCCCTAAAAACACAGGGACCCTTATCTAATCCTAATTTGTTGGAGGATTTGGTCGGAGCGCGGAATCGTTTAAGGTCGAGAGAGTCTGAGGTCTGTCCGGCGTCCTGCGCGGACGGAGAGCCTCTCCAAACTTCACAATGAGTACGCAGTCACATCACATGCAAATTATGTACACGTTTTCTATTCGTAGTCTCACTAATTTATTGTTTAACAACACGACTTCGAATTTAATTCTCATAGAGTACCTTCCTTTTATCCCAAATTCTTAATCAGTTTATATTTTCAACACTGTATGACTAGATTTATTTATAGACTGTAGTAATATTAGTACCCATGTTTTTTGTTTCTTAATACTGGTATCTCTATTTCATGTATTGTGCAATATTGTAAACAATTCTACCTTATATACACTCACCACGCTTTCCATTACATTCAAAACCACTCGCATAGACTTCCACCCATTCACATACACAACACACACTTATAACACTTATTATAAATACACTTTAGCCCTAAACAAAACTAACCCTTCTTTTCACTTTAAGCGCTCTTATTTACTTTTGCTGCAAGTGACCACTCCCCCGCTAAATGAAACTCAGCCTGGATCCCTAAAAATAAATGACAGATAACCTCAGAAACATAAATGAATTGAACGACCTTGTGGTTGCAAAATCGGTAACATGTGACTTGGTGGATTTAAACAAACATATAAAATATAACAATAATGATCTAACACTAATCCAACAAAATATAAAAAGTATCTATTGCAACTTTGATAACTTTGAAGCCACACTCTCGGAGCTTAATTCAGAAATTGACGAAATAATACTTACCGAGTGTCGCCTCAACACAAAAAAACCCGTCCCCTCTTTAACAAACTATAATCATTACGCTACTATGTACAATTGTAATCAAAATGATGGTGTGGACATTTATGCTAAAGGGAAGCTAAATCCAGTTTTTACTGAACATAACTTGGATAATGCATCGTGCATACAATTAAACATTTGTGGGTGTACTACACTGGGAATATACCGGTCACCATCACATCAAAATGCGTCTAATTTTATTACCTCACTTAATACATTATTAGACGCGATAAAATGCAATCGGAATATTATAATTTCTGGTGATATAAATATTAACCTATCTATAAAACAGAATGAATCATCATACGAATGTAGTAATCGGGCCTCTTACCTCAACATGCTGTCCTCCCACGGTCTTCTACCAGGACACATAATTCCTACGCGAGGAAATAACTGTCTTGACCATTTCATTTTAAAGATTGACAAAACCAAGTTATCGGCGAGTATTGCAGTTTTAAACACTACTATTACTGATCACGCCACGGTATTCATGAGCATATCTAAAATAAAAACTAACTACCGTTCTCCAACTATTAAAACCTTCATTGATTTTGAAGCAGCTGCAGAAAAGCTAATAAACAAAAACCTATCCAACTTATTATTTAGCGATGACCCTAACTTTGTAATCGAACATTTAATTAATAAACTTAAATCATCCCTGGATGATAGTGTTAAGATAAAGAGGATCTCCAGCAAACAACGCATTGTTAAGCCCTGGATCACCAGTGGTTTATTACGCTGTATCAGAAACAGAAACAGAATGCAGCTAAAATTAAGGTCCGATCCGTATAATGTAATATTAAAAACAACATTTACTAGATACCGTAATTATTGTAACAAATTAATAAAAAAATTGAAACGTAAATATGAATCTGAACTACTAAAAACTAATATTAAAAACTCTAAAGCCCTATGGAAATCTATCAAGCAAATAACGCATCTTAATACAACTAAAAGTGGAAGCTGTGAATTACTCAATACTCGAAGTTCTCCTATAGCGTCGGTAAATTGTGTTAATAGTTTTTCGCATGTGTCGGCAAGCGGCTCGCAGAAGGCATCCTCAGTGGATCCACGCAGCCAGCTGAAGCTCTAATATCTACTTCAAAAACACAACCATCTTCTTTCGTACTTCTGGAGACTGACCCAATGGAAGTTGACAGTGTTATATCAAACCTGAAAACTGACAGTGCTCCCGGCTGGGACGGTATCCAGACTAAATTCATAAAAATGGTTAAACCGCTCGTTGCTCCCATTATTAGCCATCTTGCTAACCTCTGCTTCAGAACTGGCATATTCCCAATCTTACTTAAAAAATCTATTGTTACACCCGTCTACAAGGGTGGTGATAAAAGAGATATCAATAATTATCGACCTATCTCAGTATTGTCAGTTATCTCTAAAGTTATTGAAAGGCTAATCAACTCACGCCTAATTACTTATCTCGAAAAATTTAATATTCTATCCAGTTCACAATTCGGATTCAGAAAAGCAAAATCTACAGAAGATGCCGGTCTCAGGATTGTCCTCTTTGGTAACCCAGTATCTAGACCGTGGAGAAAAGTGTCTGACAGTCTTCTTAGATCTAAAAAAGGCATTCGATACTGTTTCGGTCCCCATTCTTGTGAAAAAAATGGAGGATGTGGGTATTAGGGGTATGCTACTAAATCTCTTAACTGATTACTTAAAAAACCGTACTCAGTGCGTAAAAATTGACAATTTCACCTGTTCTGACACTAAAATTGAGTACGGCGTGCCCCAGGGAAGCGTCTTAGGCCCCACATTATTCTTGATATACCTTAACGAATTAACTAATCTCGAAATTGAGAGAGGACAAGTATTCTCATATGCGGATGATACTGCCATTGTATTTAATGGTACTTCCTGGAACTCCGTTTTTGAAGCTGCTGAGCATGGTCTCCATAAGGTTGTAAACTGGCTCAAGTCTGCCCTTCTTACCCTAAATATCACAAAAACTAACTATATTTGCTTTGCTATAAATAAGCGCACACTTCCCCCCCCGAAATTGGTATTAAGGATTCATACTTGTGACTTCACTTATACTACGCAATGTGGGTGCGAAGAGATTGGATGTGTTAAATCCACTAAATACCTTGGAGTAATCCTGGACCACCGACTTTCCTGGCACCCTCAAATTGAAGCTATAAATGATAGGATCCGTAAACTCGTATGGGTCTTTAAAAAGTTGAGACATGTCACCTCTCAAGACCTCCTAAAGTGTACTTATATTGCATTGGCACAAACAGTTATGTGTTATTGTATTTCCATCTGGGGTGGTGCCACTAAAATGAAATTCCTTGAAGCAGAAAGAGCCCAGAGATGCTTGATTAAAACAATGTTTTTTAAGCCATTTTTTGATGACGAACTATATCTAAATCACAAAATAATGTCACTTCGAAAACTTTATATTATGCACACAGTACTTAAACTACATAAAACATTACCTTACGTTTATATAGCACAAACAGGTAGAAGAAAATGTAATGTGGCCACTGCTCCTCGCTGTAGAACTCTTTTTGCCAGGCGTCAATTTCAAGCCCACTCTGCCTATCTATATACATAATAAGCTTCACAACAAATATACAATATACAACCTGCAATTCCATGAATGTAAAAAAACAATCGTTCACGAGCTTGAGCTGCTTGGGTACTGTGATATAGAGAACTTATTATTTAAATACGAACTCTAGACAATATCCGTGACTTCTAGTGGTACTTCCCGATCCCAAGATATTACATCGTAGGGCTAGAAGTCTCCTAATTAGGAGTCAAATTCACACAGGCTATTTGAGAAATAGTATGTTCTAACTATCATAAAGACACACACACTACGCACCCACACTTTCACTCTCACACGCACCCACCCTCACCACACACACACACACCACACGCATGCACACACACATAAAGAGAAGTCAGACCAGTATCTAACCTAACCTTTCACTCATAGTGTACCTATTTGTTTGTAATTTCTTAAAATAGTTAAGTTATCAAGTTACCTAAAAATATGTTGATCCGAGGGAGGAGCAGAACCACCCAACACAAGCATTACTACATGCTTCCTGGGAGGTTCTAGCCACAGAATAATGATGTATAAGAAAGTTATAGAAAATAAACTATTTTAATTTTTTAATTTTCATCATATAAAATCCTTAGTACCAAACCAGAAACCAGATATTTACTTTAAAAATCTACTTAACTTCTCGAGGAAAATGGACGGTTATGAATGGTAAGTACTTTTCCGTCAAGTTTTTCTTTAAATACATTTAGGCAATTCCTGCTCACTTTTACAGAACAAACACCGCCCTCTGAATGACTCCATCAAAGTACCTTGGAGCCTATTGTCTCAACTTCGTGCCATTTTCGTTGGGCTTAAAACTTTTCCTGCAGAGGTTTTTTCCCGTTTGTTATTGTTGTGTATAATTCGCTCGACGTTTTGCTGGCAATGATGTTTGGAGGTGAAGATTGGGCTGTGCGCGGTGCGTCATAAACACGCCTCAGGGAAATACCGGCGACGGCCGTAGCTGCGCCGCCTCCGAGCCGCTCCGCCGCGCGCCGGAGACCACTTACCTGCACGTCCTGACTAAGCGAATGCTCAGCGACGTACTTTACCTTACATAAACTCCGCTTTTTCTTCTTTCGCAATTGTTTAGGTGTTATCGCTACCTGCTGGAGGAAGGGGCTTTCTAAATAACCTTTTTATCTCAACAGACGTCGCGCGTCGTTTAGGGGCGTGTAGTGATGTGGCGAATTTTAGAGATATATCCAGATATATGTTTGTAAAGAAAGCAAGAATAAGGTTTTTTTATCTAAATGTTTACAAATAAAACCATTTCAAACAAAGCTAACAAGAATAAAGGTCAGTTTATGTTATGGCAATTTTATTTTAAGTTACGATAACATAAAACGTACCGATTCCGTATCCCTATTTCGATAATTTCGCATGAAATACTTGAATATTGCATGAAACTGTTATATTCGCTGTACCGAAAGCTGTAAATCAATTCGGTTTCATAAAAATATCTGTAAGAGATTTACTAGATATCGGGGCCCGGCCCACCGTGGGAAATATGAAAATTGGAAATACATGCATGGCCCGATACGGTGCGGAATAAATTTCGACCCTATTTGTAAGCGAACCTCAATATCGCAAAGTACAGTAGCAACCTACTTGTTCGTGTTCTCTAGGACTTGGACTTCCCAGCACGTCGGACGACACTGAATGCGATGGAAGGATTCAATGTATATCTAGGGGAAATCTTGATAGCTTTCTATTTAATATTGTCACAGAAGAAAATAGGTACAGCTTGTACTATTTTTCAACAAACGAGTGTATTGATCGGGCAATAGTTGCTGTCGGTCTGTATACAATTAAGTAGACAGGCTTGAATCTTTAATTTCAATTAATCAATCGAATGTAAGTACCTGTGTTGGGTTCACATAAATTACGGATAAGCTCTATTTGTAGGGATGTGTAGGCGAATAAAACGTTTCGATTGGTTAAAATTTATAAGTTAAAATCAATTGCGTGAGGCGTACGTTCGTACGTACGTTCAGCAGGTATCCATTAGATTTGTAACGTAATAGTTGGTTCATTAATTAGTTTGTAACATTGTAAGTACTGGCAACCTTTTCCCGCAGTCAGTTATTTCGACATGCGTGAGAAGGGAAGCAGCTGATGCATTAACATTACCTATAAGGAGGTACGCTTTCCTTTTTCCCGAGTTGCATCTAGTTCAAGTTGTATACGATATGTTTAGGTTTGTTTGGAGTAAAAACTACTATGACGCACCAACTTGGGAGAGTTGGAAGGAAAACAAAAAGATCGAAAAGGAGGTCAAGTTTTAGATGCTAATACATGACGAGTAGGTGCTCCTTCATTTAAAGGGACAAATAAAGACAAAAACATGGGTAAACTTGACCGTTACTGTTCAAAAAGGTTCAAAGTCATTTAAAAAAAAAACCTTTTTATAACCTTGAAAAGACTTTAATTGAAATTAGTAGGTCTTTAAAATAATTATGATTTTAATGTGTCCGCCGCGAAGTTTAAAGTATGACTAACTTAAAACGTATGTCACGAACTGCAACTGTGGGAAACGGGAAACGTTACATGTAACCTATGAGAAGTCAGCGTTTATATTGTATATGCTCAGGGCTGCCTTACAATTTATAACAGTACCCTTGTCATACTATAGTATGAAAGTTCATCGGTAAGTAATAGTGATCAGGGGGACGCCATGGGGGACATTGGTTACCGCTACCCCGGAACTTAACTGGTTAACGTGGCTTTCCAAATATGTACCACTATAAGAACGATATGGCCTTATGTCCATGACTCGCACTGGCGCCAGCCAACATCTCTTATAGCAATATTATTTTAATATTACTTCATTGTAAGAAAGACAAAGCAATGTCCTCTATTTTTATCTTTTTTTTCTTTTTGAGGGTGGGTACATCATCAAATGACCTCTCCCGCTCTGGGTGGACCGGAAGGGAGTGTCAGACTCTTACTGACCCAACCCATCCATATTCCTTCCTTAGCCCTTTATACATAGCCATCTTTGCTTCTAGTTGATTAAAGTGACCTGTGCCAGTGTTTATCTAAAAACGTTTGTGTATAAAAACCAATAAACATATGGGCCTTTTACGTGAGTAAAAATCCACACTAATATTATAAATGCTGTCTGCTGAAAGTAACTCTGTCTGTCTGTCTGTTACCTTTTCACGCCTAAACCACCCAACCGATTTTGCTGAAATTTGGTATGTAGATAGTTTGCATTCATGAGAAGGACATAGACATATATTATTTTTTGGAAATTCAACCCCTAAAAGGGTTACAAGGGGTGGCAAAGTTTTTATGAGAAAAATATTTTGATTGCACATTTTTGCTAGGGTAGGTAGGGTAGGTAGGGTAGGTAGGGTAGGTAGGGTAGGTAGGGTAGGTAGGGTAGGTAGGGTAGGTAGGGTAGGTAGGGTAGGTAGGGTAGGTAGGGTAGGTAGGGTAGGTAGGGTAGGTAGGGTAGGTAGGGTAGGTAGGGTAGGTAGGGTAGGTAGGGTAGGTAGGGTAGGTAGGGTAGGTAGGGTAGGTAGGGTAGGTAGGGTAGGTAGGGTAGGTAGGGTAGGTAGGGTAGGTAGGGTAGGTAGGGTAGGTAGGGTAGGTAGGGTAGGTAGGGTAGGTAGGGTAGGTAGGGTAGGTAGGGTAGGTAGGGTAGGTAGGGTAGGTAAGGTAGGTATCATAGTTAAGACAGGACAACGTCTGTCGGGTCAGCTAGTAGACAATATTTGGAAAAAAACAGCGGAAAACAACAATACTAAAATCAAAATCGCTGAACAGAATTTTTCTAACACGTTCACGCTTGTTTAAATATAGAAAAAGAACCAAAAGGGTAACCAAACAGACCGAATAAAGTCAACGTGTCCAAAAATGTAGTCCATACGACAATCTGGCCTGAGTTGGCGCGCCCGGCGGCTCGCTCGCTGAATACTAAGCGCCACACTTGCCGCCTTTTGCCTTTCCTCGTAATGCTCCATGCTCCAAATATTTCAGTATCTGGCCGTAACAATCACTTTATGGTTAGTTTAGTCCGTCCGGGTCAAGTAGAGACAACCTAACCCCTCGCCTATACATATAATAAAACAGTAAAAAAACTGTTCATTCTGTACATTGAATATATTAATAAAATAATAATTGAGAGGGGTTTAGAAACAGTAATAGCACGAATCCAAAAAAAATAATTGTCTGTCTGTTTGTTTGTACACGCTAATCTTCGGAACTACTGGACGGATTGGAATGTTTTTTTTTGTTGTATAGGTATTAAGTCTGGGCAACATACTACTTTGTCAAGAAAGTACCGGGAAAAGATCAATAATACACAAAATGTCTGTTATTCATACAAATTTATTTTATCACCTTCAAAGTATGCTCCTTTAGAAACGATACACTTGCGCCAACGAATAATCCATTCATCAAAACATTTTTTAAACGCTGCTTCCGGAATTGAGTTCAGTTCTCGCCGCGAATTCTCCTTTATGTCTTCTATCGATTGAAAACGGGTGCCACGAAGTGGTAATTTGAGTTTAGGAAAAAGAAAAAAGTCAGCAGGAGCCATATCTGGTGAATATGGTGGTTGCTGGATGGTATTTGTTGAGTGTTTGGTCAAAAATTCGTTCACAATGATATAGCCTTGTGCGAAGGCGCATTGTCGTGGTGCAAAATCCAAGAATTTTCTTTCCACAAATCTGGCCTTTTTCGTCGAATTTGCTCTCTTAAACGCCGCATAACGCTCAAATAATATTCTTTATTTACCGTTAAACCTTCCGGTAAGAATTCAGAGTGCACAACACCGCGATAGTCAAAGAAAACAGTCAACATGACTTTGACTTTTGATCGACTTTGGCGTGGTTTTTTCGGTTTCGGTTCAGTTGGAAGGCGCCACTCCGAAGCTTGTTGACTAGTTTGCATGTCAAACTCGTAAACCCACGTCTCGTCACCAGTAACAATGCGTTTCATGAATGTTGGGTCCGAACTGACTCGTTCTAGCATGTCCTCAGCGACTTTCATGCGATTGAATTTTTGGAGAAAATTCAGATCTTTTGGGACTAGCCGACCAGCAACATGTTTCATACCCAAATGATTAGTTAAAATGGTACGGATCGACTCGTGAGACACAAAAAGTTCGGCGGCTATCTCTCTCAGAGTTGAATGGGGATTTTAAGTCACTATTTTCTTCACTTTTGCGATGTTAACTTCAGTTGCAGACGTTGACGGCCTACCAGAGCGAGGCAAATCTTCCATCACATCTCGACCGCTTTTGAACGCTTTGAACCACTCATAAGCACGAGTTTTTGATAAAGTCGATTCACCGTAAGCCTTCTGTAACATTTTCAGTGACTCCGAACACGAAATTCCATTGGCGATGCAAAATTTAAGACAAACTCTTTGTTCGATATTTTTGTCCATTATGAAATTCGCAATACACACTATATATGATATTACTAAAACCAGCACTGTATTTAATATAAAAAAAATAAAACCGACTTCCAAAACAAAAACTACAAAGTGACAAATAATTTTGATTTCGGAAGTCGGTGTCTTCGGTTTTGTATTTTCATTTTTTGCCACCGACTTCCGAAATCAAAATTATTTGTCACTTTGTAGTTTTTGTTTTGGAAGTCGGTTTTATTTTTTGTAAAAAAGTTTTTATTTTTCACTTTTTAGTTGTGGTACCTACCTACACAACCCCCCCCTCCCCCCCAAAATTACACTACCTGGTATGTAAATTACCGTGACAGGAACTTATTAGAACATCGTCCACATATATTAAGTAGGATTTTTTAGATTTTTGTTGATTTTTCAAAAACCGCTTATTCGATTTCGATAAAATTTATATGGGACCATTTGGGAAGTATACCCTTTCCAACAAAAAAAGAATTTTTCAAATCGGTTGGCAAGCAACGGAGTTATGCGCGAACAAACATAAAAAAAAAAAAATACAAACATCCGAATTGAGAACCTCCTCCTTTTTGAAGTCGGTTAATAACAGATGCAACTCAAACTCCGCGCCAAAATGGAAAACAGTTGTGCCAATCTAACAACTACAAAAAAACAAAAATTTGAATTTGGAACCATAAACAAATCATCCATTCCCGATACTTTTTTGACTGAATATAGGCTATAATTTATCTTGGAAACTTGAACACCTGATGCAGAACCGCAACAGACCAGCTAAACTATACGAGATACAAAAAAGATACCGTAGCAAAAATTGTTCCACGTGATGAGCTTTTTCTTCTGAGAGAATAAATTTGAAGATCTGGAACACCTGATGCGGAACTCCAAGAGCCCAGCTACACTATAACATACACTCACAGGCACAATTAACCGCCCACCTTGAATTTCTTTCAATTTACAGTGATCGTCAAATTAAGACCACATTTGATGAAAATTATGTCAAAAGGAATCATTAGAGATAACAAAAAACATAACAGTATTGAAAAACTGCGTTTATTAAAAAAAATATTCAGAAAAAACGGATTAGCGAAAATTATGAATGAAACTTAAATGAGTTTTAATTTTGAAAAAAAAGTTTCAAGTCAAAATTTTAATAATGGGTATTACTGCCTCGGGCTCTAATGACTTCTTGGAGCCGGTTTGGCAATCCATCCATTATGTCTTGGATATCTGACTGGGGGATATTGGGCCACTCCTCTACCGCAGCCGTCTTGAGCTCTCCTAGGGTCTTAGGGGCTAGTACTCTTGCTCGAACACGTCTTTTTAGGTTGCCCCAAAAGTGTTTAATTGGGTTGAGATCAGGACTATGTGCTGGCCAAGGTAAAACTTGAATCCCGACCTCATTGAGATATTCAACTACGGATTTTGCGGTATGTCAACGCGCAATGTCATGCATAAGACGAAAGTTATCACCAATTAATGGTGCGAATGGTATGACATGGTCTTTTGAAACCTCTTCCACGTATCAGTGAGCGTTCAAACTGCCTAGAGGCACCGATCTTGTGGTGTTCGATAGATCGAACACCACAAGATCGGTACGAGCTTCGTAAGAGATGCCTCCCCAAACCATTATGAACCCTCCCTGATAACCCACTGTTTCGATTATCGCGCACGGAGCAAACCGTTCATTTTGTCGTCTGTAGACACGCTGACGTCCACCTGGACCCCTTAAAGCTATTCTACTCTCATCGGAGAACAGTATGTCCTTCCATCCCTCGACTGTCCAGTTAGCATATTCTCGTGCAAAGGCAAGTCTAGCTCTACGATGCTGTGGGAGTAGTTGTGGAGCGCGAGCTGGACGAAAACCATTGGATTTCCTTCTGCCAGTCTTCTTCTTATGGTGCGTTCACTCACACGACATTTCTCACCTAAAAAAGACGTGTACGAGCTTCAGTAGCGGTGCAAAAGCGATTTCTGACCACATTACTGACAACAAAGCGGTCATCCCGAGCTGAAGTGCGTCGATACCGCCCTTGATCTGGCCTCCTCGTGTACGAACCAGTCTCCCGAAAGCGCCTGATAGCAGCCCGTACCGTAGTTCGCGTTACACCAAGTGGCCGGGCGATGCGACATTGGCTGTACCCAGCGTCAGCTAAAGCCACTGCCCTAGCAGCACCAGTTGCATCGAGTGGCATTTTTTAGAGTCACAAAGAACAATTGAACACTACAAACTTAAATCGAACCATATTTACACACTCTGGCAGAAAAAATCAGGAAATGTAAGCAAGGTAACGCAACTGCAACAATGTCAAACAACGACTAAATTCCAAAAACGCTACGATGATACAAGTTTTAGGGATCGAAATAAGAGTATAGGTAAGTGTTTAGTGTGTTGCTAAAGCACCCACTTAATAAAAAACAAAACAGTAGATAAGCCACAGTTAACATAAATAAACAGGGTGACGAAAGATATGGGTGGACGGTTTATTGTGCCTGTGAGTGTATATAGGAATGACGTCTTAGCAAAAGTTGTTCAGCCTGGTGAGCACTCTCTGTTGACGTATAAAAATTGAAGATCTGGAACACCTGTTGTGGAACTCCAAGAGCCTAGCTACACCATAACACATATAGGAATGACGTCTTAGCAAAAGTTGTTCGGTCTGATGGTCATTTCCTGATGACGTATAAAAATTGAAGATCTGGAACACCTGTTGTGGAACTCCAAGAGCCTAGCTACACCATAACACATATAGGAATGACGTCTTAGCAAAAGTTGTTCGGTCTGATGGTCATTTCCTGTTGATTTATAAAAATCGAAGATCTGGAACACCTGTTGTGGAACTCCAAGAGCCTAGCTACACCATAACACATATAGGAATGACGTCTTAGCAAAAGTTGTTCAGCCTAATGAGCACTCTCTGTTGACGTATAAAAATGTATGATCTGGAACACCTGTTGTGGAACTCCAAGAGCCTAGCTACACCATAACACATATAGGAATGACGTCTAAGCAAAAGTTGTTCAATATGATGGGCATTTCCTGTTGACTTATATAAATCGAAGATCAGAAACATCTGATGTGGAAATCAAAGCTATCACTAATTTTACTGTGGAATTATAAAATAACATAAACTGGGAGTACCTGCACGCGGTGAAGGCGGTAACAGTTTAGGACTGATTTTCGATGACGATGGTATATATCATTCAAAATTTGACTCTACTGGCCAAAACTCCTATTTATTTTTTAATTTTATCGTATGAATATGCCTTCGGGCTTATGTTGTTTGAGTGACTTGGGTGTTTAATTTCCTTTTCCATTTATCTTCGTGACACGGTAGCCTACCCGGTAACGCAGGGGAGCAGTCATTTTAATTTAGATTTTTATTGATCAGGTATCTTCACAATAAAATATGACCATGCCTAGAAAGAGGTCAAATCTCTCCTCCCAATGCTTCAAGAGAGCTAAAAGATTGAGGATCATAAGATCCCAAGAATCTACCGAAGAGCGTCAGGAGAGACTTGATGCTGTTCGAGAACATTAGGCTGCAACACGCTCCGTGGAAACCTATTCGGGTCGCGAAGCACGCCTGCGTTCTCAGCGTATTCATTAGGTCTCTAGAGACCAGTGAAGAATATGATGCGCGACTGACCGCTGATCGTGAACGTCATGTATTGTCTCGCGAGTCGGAGACGTTCACGGATAGAGAATTGTGCTTGAGTTCCAACCGTATCTGGGTAGTTCTTCGAAATTTGATTCTTCGACTGATTCATATGGTCAAAATTTAATTTCACTTTCAGCTCTGTAACACATGTTCATATGAAAATAGGTATACCAAATAACATATATTTGAATGAGGGACTCGTTTTTATAAAGTGATTTTCAAGATATCGACGTTCAAATATTTTGTGCCCAGATGAATCAGAATTTGTTACAGATGATGTAACAAATTCTGATTCATCTGGGCACAAAATATTACCCTTAAACCAAGCACAGATGAATCAGATGTTTACCTTCGTAACACCGGGATCTAAGCCAACCAGCCCCTCATCCACCTTCACGCTCGTTCGTTGCACGACTGGCTTCCCCCCGCGCGGGGATGCAGACTCTCATTACCATTACCAGACCAAGTATGGTCAAGCGCAGCTCATGCCACATAAATCAGTATTATACGCCGGACACTTCTTATTTACTTATTTATAAACACACTAACGTAGTTATAACTAATACACGTTTTTTTTGTAAGGGGACAATTCTTTTCCTTTCGATATAATTATTATTTATATTGATGTATCAAAGGGAAAATGCGACATCGACCATTTTGTTCCGGAAAATGGCAAACGGACGCGCTATATGAATCAGAAGAACAGACTTCAAATATTTTTATTTTGTACCTAGACAGCAATTTTTTTAAAAATATAATTTGTCCCAGTTAGAGGAAAAGCTAAACTGTACAAAAAAAAATTACATGCTGTTTTGTTAGTTGATTAGAGAAATATACCCATAGAAATCGAAAATTTTGTCTCTGAAGAACTACCCATCTACGCATTGACTTCTAGGTCTCTAGAGACAAGTGGGGAATATAATAATGCGGTTACCAATATGAAAACGATGACAAATGGACTGTATGTTTTGGTGGTTGTTGGATTGAAATAAAACTAAAGCTCAGTGTGATAAAAGATTTAAATGGGAAAAATGATAAAAAATAACATAAATGGCGACCCCGTTGTCGCTGGCATAAGCAACAGGGTCCGCGTACGAAGTCGCGGGCAGAAGCTAGTGTGTAAATAAGGGTACAGGTTGGACCCAGCATTATGCTTCTTTATACCAAAATAAAAGTACATATGCGAAAAATGAGCTGTTTGTGTCATAAAATTAATTACTCTACGTAAGTCATAGCAGATCGAATATCACTTTGATCTTGCTACAATGCTACTCGTACCATCTAAAACCACCCCGTAAAAACAGGTGAAGTTCCAAATAAGGAAACAGAAAATAGATTCTAATTAGTTAGCGGCCCGTGATGGGACAAGTGGGGATGAGTTGGGACGCAGGGAACACATTAAACTCTGATGGGCAAAACATTGGGCCTGTCTGTAATCCCACTCTGACCGAACTGGGTCACACGCCGCAAGGACAAACCTTTTTATTTTATTAGAAAAAGCCTTTCCAACAATGTACTGACTCATTGATTCAATGTAACGAAATAGGTTCGACATTAAAAGGAAGTGTCGTCTTCAGTGCCGTTAAATAGGTATTTAGATCCCAGTGTTTTTGGTTGTCAGACAATGTTATCCATACGATAGGAGACTTGTGTGCCATCGACTGGCAAACAGAATGAATCGAATGGAAATAGACGCCGCTAGATACGACCCGATACTTTTATAACAATGGAGTTACCTACTACGTTGTTTTTAATCTTAGAAAAATGTGTCGAGGCATGAACGTGATACATATGAACAGATGGCGTTTCTTTAGGATTAAGTAGCATATAAGTAGACCGTATGAGATAATATTATAATAATAATCATTCATATAATCATTGATGGTTCTAGGGCCAACTGGCAAAATGTTATTATCCGCATATAATTATCTACGTAGTTTACCTACTTAACACGTTGAACGCCAACGCGGTCACCGTGTGTCCGACAAACAATAGTTTTTCTATTGTGTCTGCTGCGTGGCAGTCAATGACTTAAATAGCTCTTAGTATATTTTGTTTGTACCTCAAAAAAGTAATGATCGCTATTTTCCAATCCTGGCATGTAAAGAAGATTCTCAAACACTTTCACATTTCATACATTCATACGCGCCCGTCCACTGGCACTGGACGAAGAAATCAAATAAAGCAGACACAATTGTCAGTTGGGATACCTACTTGCAGAATAAGAATACGCGCTCCCTGTCTGATACGATTTATGGTTACTTAACGCTTGATCACTAAATCACTATACCGGGTTATTTTTCAATGACCGGCCAAATTTTCACTGGGTGTTCTACCCATGAATGTAAACAACTTTCACTATGGGACCAACTCTGAAATCACGAAAAAAAAAAAAGCTGTTTCCTACAAAATATCAATACCTACTCGACTAAAATGTATGAAACAGCTGATTTTTTTTTCGTGATTTCAGAGTTGGTCCCATAGTGAAAGTTGTTCATATTTATGGGTAGAACACCCTGCGAAAATTTGGCCGGTCATTGAAAAATAACCCGGTATAATATAGAACAAAGTCCCCCCGGCCCGCTGCATCTGTCTGTCGGTCTGAACGAGATATTAACTCTAAAACTCCGAACTGATTTTCATACCGTTTTTACCTACGAACGGAGTAATTCTTGATGAAGGTTCAGATGTATAATTCGTTAGGTGTGAAATATATCGTTGATTGTTGAAGATGTCGGAAAGAATCGTGCCGACTTGGACCTTTACCTACACCAACACCAAAAAACGCCAGACGAGGAACTTTCCAAACTGTGAAGTAAAGCAGAAACGATAGGAAGCCAACGCTGGCTGAAGAAAAAAGCCTCCGGGGGTTTGATAAAGTGCACTACACAACAGCTTATAACAACAAGCAAGTTACCGAACGTGGTCGGCTCGCGCTTGCGCTTCAATACGCACACTGATGGTACATAAACAGGTTTGGATCCGCAGTGAAGTTACCCGCTTGCCACAGCACACGTCCCACGTTATGAAATGGGAATTAAATTGTCTGTGAAGAATACAACGGGATTACCATTTATTCCCAAATAGTGCTACTTTGTAAGGAACAGTTTGCTCAGCTATCCACTGCGTCTTTGAATCGTTTGCCGTAACGGATATACAAACCCGAGGAGCGTTGGATACAATGTTGTATTGGTTGGCTCACTATGATGTGAGTCTGTTTTAGGCTCAGGGTTCAGAGGAATTCACTGCACTGCAGCGGGATAGAGCTTGGCACGCCGCTTGCCCGCTCGGGATTGTGTATCGTAAACAGACGAAGGATTACCAAATGCAAAATCAGTTTTAAAATATTGATACGTTTAATATTAGGTATATAAATACAAAAATAAAATAAATGTCAATCGAAATATTCAAAATGATGTGACTGTTGGTGAAAATATGAAGGTTTATTATGGACTGTTTTACTGATCTGTGTTTTAAAGGGCGTAAGTAGCGGATAAGAAGCTGCTTCGAACTTATAATGTTTGTTACCAGAGAAATAATTTAAGCTTTTGTATTTTAATACTTTTTGTTCGCCAGTCTTGGAAGGGGTCTCTTTTCTGCGTGAACCATTCTTCAGAAACTGTAAATATCCTCCGCGCGAAGTCTTCGTTTCGGTAGGTTTAGGCAGCACAACACCTACAACGGGTTGTATAATATGATTTGTGTTATATACTTGATTGTCACGCATTATTGGCTTACTCGTTTGGGTAATCACTGTTCTTGGTCTCGTTTTCGGTTGAATTGGTTCTGGGTTAAATATCCAATAATCACTATATGGCAAGTTATACTTTCTTTCCGGTTCGTGAAAGACGCTTGCGTTTCGTACGTCTGCTGGGTGCAATTCTACGTATACTCTCGGTGGTAATGGGGTCTGGTAATGTTGGGTTATGTAATGTACCTTTTCCGGAATATCAAATATTCTACTATAAGTACTAGCTGGTCCCACGTGCTTTGGTAGTAAGTTTACATTGAGACTTACATTAGATTGTTTCGTGCTTGTCATAGGTTGTCGGAATTTAATTTCAGTATGCACTTTTTCCATCGTGTTTAAAATATTCTCAAGATCTTGTAAACTCAAGGGTGGAGGAGTACTAGCAAATATTTCAACTTCATTTTCGAGGTTGATAAGATTTTTTTCATTACTATGCTTCAGAGTACGTGACTCATCTAGGTACTCATATAATGGTCCTTTCTGAGGGACTGGAGAACGAACTGATCTTTCCCAAAACGACCGCGGGACATAATTGTTTTCATTAAGAACAGAATGAAATGGAATCTGTCTGTTTGCATGTTCCGAGTCCTTATTAAATAATAATTGCTGATCCACTTTAGAATCGGCGTTGCGTATTATGGAAGCTATTTGTCTTCCTAAGTTTGAATAGTAGATGTCTTCGGTTCCTTGGGTATGTGTTTGTGGTAATGTATTGCCAGAACCTACATTTCTGCGTGTTGACTTTGATAGTTGTAGTTTTTGTAGGTCTTTTAAATCTTGGTGAAGATCAAAAGGTAAGGGGGGTCTGCGTCTACTTTTACTTTGATTCACTCTATGAATAAGTTCAGATAAATACTTAAAATCTACATCCTCTATTAAAGGAATATCGTTTTCTTCTTCTTGGTCCTTTAAGTGTGATCGCTGGTGAGGTGTGGATTCTTCTGATATATTAAGATCGTCATCTGAATTCTGAAAATCTTCGTCTTGCAATTTATCTATTGATTTGGTATGTTTTGGCGTTATGCTATTTCTTCTTTTTCCTTTCAGTTTGTCCCGTAATTTTTGCATCTGCAGTAAAATGAGTGTTGTTATTATATACACATCTACATAATCTATCACCATAATAATCTACTGGTGAATCTAATGACAGCTGGTGTAGAGTTATCATCTTTAAGATTTCATCGGTCAATAATCACCGCTACTCAACATCTACAATGTGTCAACTGCTAACAACAATCTACCTTACAATAAATTTGTTTCACTTACCAGCATACTTTGTTGTCCATGCTTAAGATTTTTTAGTTTTCTGAAAAGATTAAATATTACTATTATTTTTAAATGAATACACGTACAGTAAATGCCAGGCACAGTAACCAGGTACAGTAATGCTAGGTGTATGTGACATCGACGAGTAAACTGGTACCATGAATTCAGAACATGATTCGAGACAACCGAGTAAAAATGCTGGTTGGTCTAGAATGATGTACATCCCTTGTACTCTGCCGTTTAAAGCAAAGTATCGTTTTCATTTAAACTAGAGATAAGTCAATAACCAAGTGATAGGTCACTGATACAAGCGGTCCGAGATAATGCATGGTGATATAAAATTAAACGTTGTGCATACCTGTTTTTACTAGCTCGAGATATGATTTGCTCTAGATTCGGTCTTTTGCGGTGTTTGTCAGGTCTGTTGCGTCTCTTAGCGTTTTCTGTTGTTGTTTCAGAATCTATTGATGAGTCAGTTGTAGTTGCTGTGGTTGATTCTGTTGTTGACTCAGTTGTTGACTCGGTTGTACTATCTGACGTTGATGCTTCAGTAGTTGTAGTAGTAGTGGTAGCCGGTTCATCTGCAGTTGCAGCAGTAGGCAGCTCGGTTGTGGTTGTACTTTCTGGAAGTCCTATAAACATCACAACAAACACAGCTTTAGTGTAATAAGAAGATAAGATTTTGACTCAAATTATATTTCAAAAGCGATATAAATATATGTTAAACAATCTTCTTGGCAAACCTGGGAAAGGAGGAAACATCGGAGGAGGCATTGGTGGTACCGGTACCATAGGATACATTGGTACAAGCGGAGGTGGCGGCAAACCTATCGGCGGGTAGAATGGCGAATCCATACTTGGCAAGAAAATAAATGATGGCAAAGGTGGTTTAGGTCTTCTATTAAATATTATAACTTTTTTATGACCATGATCTTTGTCATCGCAGCCGTCTGTGTCGGCGGATTTCTTTTCACTACTTCCACTGTCAATATCCGCTGATTCTTCGTCACTGCTATCGCTTTCAGTACTGGAATTGTCACTATAATCAGAATCAGATTCTGATTTAGAATCAAATAAACTGTCATCTTCTGTAATACGGAGTAGTTTTTTCCTCAGGCCGTGCTCTTTCATATGTTTCCTTTTCTTACGACCTCGACCTGACTTCCGAAGTTTTCTCTTCGATTTTTTCATGACCGGTTCAACTCCACTTCTTCGTGTCAGTGGTTTATCGTTACTGAGCTTTGTATTATTGGATTTGTTAATAACTTGACTCTCTATTGTTTTAAAGAATTGATTGTAAAGCCAATCACCAAGTTCATCTGTATCTTTGGATGATTCATGAACCTTGTCATCGTAGTAAGCAGTAGCGGTGGGGGTCGGGTAAGCCTTTGTTGTTGGAGTGGGCTCAGCGTAGTAATGTTGCCGAAAGTGTTGCGTTAATTTTACACTGAAAAATACATGAATTTTTCTATTAAAATTTACAAACTTTACTACTTTACTTGTCTTTTCGCTGTTTACAATAATTTTTATATGTAAGGAATTTAGTAAAGTATGTATCTTGTATTTATCGCAGAGATCGGCTTCGATTTCCGTATAGAGGATGGACATAGCGAGTTAGCACACGCTATTTTTACACATCTTTTCGAAATCTATGTTGAAATTGCGGTGTTAATTAACCTAACCATTTACGTTGCTATATTGATCGATTGCTAAGAATAGCATGATGAGAAGGCATGCAACTAATTAGAGTTTACCGTTCAAATAAAGATTACTTTGGTTCACATATTTTGCTTTCAGTGTCGAAGTAGTAACCCGGATGGCAGTGGCACCCGATCACGCAGCCGGGGGCCTCATCGATACAGTACTCGAACCTTCCGTGGGAGCCACATTCTGAAACCAAATGTAGAGTTATAGGTACGACTAGAAACCATTGTTAAATACCTACAGACTGGTGATGGGTCGTCACAGGTGTACCTGAAGCTGGACCATTTGTACGTTATTGAAACTAAGCTGGAACAGATTTTTCTGAACTAAATAAAGCTTTAAATAATTGACAAGCCAAACGAGATTCTGTCTGTATCAGAACATTTGCTTACGATGCAATGCAGCCCAAATTATGTGTAATTAAAACCGTGATATAAAGTAATGACGTACCATACCGCAATTCTCTGGACACATGTGAGCTGCAGACTGGTCTCAGGGCCAAAAAACACAATAAAACTGTAAAACCCATTGGTCGGGCAACGAAAACTGTACACATTGGAAATGTTATTGTTAAACAAACAACATTTTATGTGATTATGATCCAAACTGAAGTTGTTTTACAATTTTCTGAAATAAGGTTTAATCACTTTATGTCCGACTGCCCCATAAGATGGGTAACGTTTTTAAAGAAGGGGTACAAAAGATATACATGCCATGGTGGACCACTTTTATCGTTATTTAAATGGAGTTTAAGTTGAATTTAGTTTACACAACACGCTCGTATATTACAGAACTAGGTTATAATTACCTACAAAAATCTAAAATCTAACAATGGCCACACACTTTGATGTCTTATTGGTGTGAACTAAACAATGGTGTATTGAAAAGATAAAGAAGGCTAATTACAAATAAAACGCAGTTTTGCTTTATCTGTAAATGACGATGATTGTCCTCGATTATCTTGTGGTACCTTTTTGGTTCATTAATTGAATACTTAATGTATAAGATTATATGAATAAGTGGTGTTTCGAAACTTTAACTTACATCCCTTTTCTTTATGAGAGTCTTATATAAAATTAATTAAGACGCATAAAAGAGCCCCCGCCTAAATGCTTGAGCTTGATAGTTTTCTAGTAACGCAGATATTCGGTTGAATTTAACTTTACCTAATCATTGCAATTGATTGCTTGCTTTAATCTAAAACATTTTAAATTAAGAAATTTATTAACGGACCTTTGATCATTACGAGAAATAAAATAGAAAGGTTAAAACAAAGACAATTTATTCAAATAAATGTAAATAAATAGTAATAGTAATTATAAATGGTAACATCTATCATATTTTTTATATCATATTTTGTAGAAGTACTTAAATGTCGTCGCCAAGATCTGGAATTCCTTTGAGGCCTCTGCAAAGAAAGGTTTTATTTTAAAGAGATTGACTATGTCTGATTCCTTTTTCGTTTTTGTAAGTACCTATGCTAAAGTCGAAAATTGGTGGTAATTTAAGGTAGGATCAACTGAGTCAACTGCAACATTATCGAAGCAATTTTGAGATTTCAATAACTTTTTATGGGGCATTGATGAGACTAATCAGATGTTGTTGTCAGCAAAAGTGGCGTACTTAGTGCATTCCTCAGGTAGGACGCACTTGTGTGTCCTGTCGTCCCGCACATACGGGTGCACGCAGATGCAACCCGGCTCGCAGAACGGGTAGCAAGGTCGCAGACGGTCTCGTGGGTTGTCACACGTCACTGATGCACAACCCGCAAAGCAGGCCTCATATCTGTACAGACATGGGTAGAAAAGTAAAAGGATAGTTTAACTATCCTATTATTTTATATGACAATATACGTTATACAATGCAATACAATACGACCACGACCACGGTTAATGGCCAGACAGACCAGAGTAACATATAGAAATGCAAGATCCAAAGCGCACTTGTCTGCAAAGACTTACAGTTGCGACTTAACTTTGAGTATGAATGTATGCATCTTGTTCAGAGGTGCTGCGGCCAATATTGTGGCCACAACCACCTGTCGTAACCGTGGCCATGTATTACGCGATGCCCCCAAAGGGATGCCGCAAAAAATTGTATTCAGAAAACAGAACAATGTATTCAAGTACCTTTCATGTGGTCTGTCGCAGTTCATCGACATGGGTGATTTCTTCTCTCTCTCTGGTTCCTTTTCACTGCAAATAAACGTAAGCAGTTTGAAACGTCACTCAATTCAATAAGCACGAATCTGGATGTTTGCGAACTCACATGTATGACGCAGGGTGTGGTACTTCAGAACTTTTCAATGACTGTGGTAAATTCATTTTATCTTCTTCGTAATGTCTTGGCGGTTGTCTGTACGGAGAGGAACCGTCCATATTATTATCTCTTGGTCTGTCTATCCCACCAAAAATCTTCGTTTCTGGTTCTTCCATATATCTCGGCTCTCTATTATCATAATCGCTTCTCCTTCTGTCCCAGTCCCTGTGTTCCTCAATGGGGTTCAATAACGCTTTCTTCCTCCATTTTCTTCTGTCGTCTATAAGAGAGTGTCTTTTGCTTCCATCTACATCATCATAGTCGTAACTGTTCACTCTTGCTGCCATAGCTATGATGTTATCTGTAAAAAACATTTGTTAATTGGCAATATCGTTTTTTAAAAAAACTTTTATAAATTCAAAACACTTACATAACAACAATGCAAGTAAAAGTAATTTACGCATATTGTTAAACTTTTTATGAACAAGTGGATATTAGTTCATGGTTTAGTTTCCAAAATGGCTGCAAGGCATCGCTCCGTTTCACTTTACGTCGAATTGGTTACTAATCATAGAAATTAAGCTGGTCCTAACAAAAAGAAATAAAAGCAAACGGATGTGATTGCTTTCATGTGTAGAGCAAATAAGTAAAAACAAAAACTCTTCTTTTATGTCATTTTTTTTAAATGGTTTATTGGCTTAATTACTTACATTAGTGCCTTCGTATGAAACGTTTCGTAGTTTACGTATGACGTAGTAACCAAAGGCAAAAGAACCATTCTGGTTTCTCCGGTCAACATAAACCATATAGCAGTTTAATGCTTGTGATCAAGATTTCTTATCCTCATTTGATTGATTCTAGGTATAATTTTAAAGTATACTGAGGAATGCTATTTCCTCAATATGCATTGAAATTTGACAGCTATGTAAGGCTACATTTAAACAAAAACAAATCAATAAAAAATGTTTAAATCTTTATTTCAAGCAAGAGATTTGTACTATATTCGTATAATTTAGTTCATTCGTTTGGCGGAATTTCTGTAGCTTTCACTTTGTAGTAGTTTCCTAGGCTGCAATGCTTTAATAGGCGGTGGAGCGATGACGATGTTGAAGTAGTTGCCCATGCGGGAGACTTCGCCCCCGCGTTGCTTGAACTCGTCCTTAGGGTTGACGCTATTGAGAGGAACGCTGTTGACAGCAACAGTGTTGCCGAGGGCATTCGGCACATCGCTGTCGACGAAGTCATCTGCTTCTGCGCGCTTCACATACCCGCGAGGCATGCTGCGGTACTTCGGCGCCGGCTTGTCCTGTGCTCTTTTTGCTGGTACTGGTATCCCCATTTGTGTTCTGTAATGATGATTGAAAAATTAAAACGATGTTTGCCATTGTCGCTCCCTAAATTTGTTTAAGTTTTGGTAATGGGTTAGGTAGGATAGATAGGTAATGAAAGGAGTTTTTGTGATTGCAATTTGGTGGACATATTAAAAAAAATATATGGTGCTGTATAATACTGCTATTCGCAATTAACTAGATAATTTCACTGAAATTGTCGAGACGAGGATGTCCTATACACTTCTACCTATTCGGGGGACACGGGCTTGATGTCTTTTATGACTAATACTCACGGTGAACAGTCCTGTGGCAGCACGCACTGGTGGGTGCGATCGTCTCGCACGTAGGGCTCCTCACAGATGCAGCCCGGCTCACAGTACGGGTAGCAGGGTCGCAGGTGGTTTCGTGGGTTGTCACACGACACCTCTGCGCATCCGCCGAAGCACGGTTCATACACCTCGTTAGGCCAATAGCAAGCTGGAACAGGCGACACATTTAAATTAATTAAAGTTATGCGAGGAGAGAAAATTGATCCATAATGCTAAACAGGTGCTGTGCAAGGCAGGTCAAGGTGACAGACACGATACGAAATCCCATAAATTTTTACTTTTTGGCTTATATTTACCGTCTATTATATAAAAATGTATGGTTCTCTGTTGATTTTCAAAAGCCTCAAAGATCAATTATAGTTGACACTATCTTAGGTAAAAATTTATAAACCAAAAAAGTTTGTTTAAACGCTTTTAAGAGATGCCCAACTATCAACTGGCAGTCTCTATGGAATTTCAAAATACATTTTCCATTTAAATAGTGCGCAATTTCTCACATCGGCACATTATTGGGTATCTAAGGGCACTAAATCTAGTTGCGGACTAGACTTTTCCTTTTGCAGTCGTTTCTACAGGTCCATTACGGCTCCCAGGGGCGCTACTTGATATCTTTCGACTTACACTAGTAGTTCTAAACTTAGACTACTTACAGGAGATAAAAACCGAGGATACTCGTATATTTTACACAACGTGTAACGGAAAGGATATACAGATGGAGTACAGGTACCTGTGCATTGTCTTATATTACGTGCACGGATTCTTTAGATGATCACCAACTAAAGCTATAGCCTTGTTTGAGTAACACAGCTGGCATAAAACAATTTACCTTTCATAATTTTGTCTTCATCTCTGCACATTCCGCATTGAAGCCAGATCGTAAAAATCACAAAACAAACCAATTTGTGCATATTGACGTTGAAAACTCTGTCGACACAACTGGCCATTGTGATTAGCGCTATATGACTGTCGGCTGTTGTTTTGAAATGCTTTTTTCTCTGTTTTGGACGGAGGTTGCTTTTAATCATATTAATATACCGGAGGGACACCTAGGCTGTGGGATAAGGTCGTCATGCAACATGATAAGGGTAGGTGGTGCGTTTGGTAAACACGGAGAGGGCCGGTTAAGCCGCCTCTGATTGAATTATTGCTTGCATTGTAATTTCTAGGCCCGTCCGGTCACGTACTGTCGATACTATGAATATTATGTTTTTTTTATATTGTAAAATGTGTTTCATATTGTTTTGTTGAAGCGTGTTTTCGTATACCTACCTACGAAATAACATCTGATTCTGATTATCTGAAACGGGATAAACAATCATGATAGTACTTACTCTTCCGCTTCAGCCTTCATTTTTACAGTATCATTTAATATTTAAATATTTTTGTTTTGTATTTCTGTTTAATTTGACAATACAATCCAATGTGTAGGTATATTATCAAACATCATTCATCAGTAAGGTACGTATAATTCTGTGGCAGATTTAATATAGTTACAAATACATTTCCGCAGCCGCCACCATAATACTATTCATTTATACCGAAATGAACGGAAAATCACTCGTAATTGCTTCTAGATTTCTGTTCAAAACGATATTTGATTGATACGAACGTTTCTACACAAATCTAGCTATTACTATACGTAGAAAGTATTTGTGTATGTTTGTTTACTCCAAGGGTGCCCAACCAATTTCGTCTGTAGGCCATAATTTTGATTTCATGTCAGCCGGCGGGCCATCTCCTACTAAATAAAACTTGCCTACATGTTAGACTAATGGATGCCCCCGGCTTCGCCCGCGTGGTTGTCGGAAATTATCCCAAGGGAATTTACTACCGGGATAAAGTATATAAAGTATCCTATGTGTTAATCGTGGCCAAAAGTATATCTGTACCAAGTTTCATCCAGAACCATTCAGCCGTTTGAGAGTAAAGGACGGACAAACAAACTCACACACTCACTCACAAACTTTCGCCTTTATAATATTAGTGTGGTACCTAGCACAACTCGTTAAGTTACTCATAGTTTGAATAATCTAAAAAAAATCACTTCACGTCACTTTGAAGAAGTGTTTACTAACATAAACATTTATCAATATTTGTTCACAAATCTGAGGTGGTTTATAAAATCAAGTACATATATACCTAAAAATATGTTTGTATGTTGGCTAATTGAGAATAGTTTCGAAGTAAATTATTTTTAGACCTGGTTTGGTCCTGAAATCTGTTCTCCGAAGACTATTAGCAACTGATAGCTTTTTGCGGGCCGATTCATGTGCGTACTTGAGCAACCTTGGTTTAGTCCATGTAGCAAGTGTGTCGTATCGTCCATAAATTTGTCACCCTTAGTGCTGAAGGGTCAAGTGGAAAAATAAAGGTGTTTTTTTACTGGTTTTATCGTAACTTACGATCGGTTCAGGGGACTTTTCCAAACATAATTCTTGCCTACCCTGTACGGAAAATATGTGATAATAGTGATAGATGTCTTTCTCCGAATATCTAACAAAAGAGACAAAGCTACGGCCAGCAGGACAATAAATAGTTCAGGCAGAACAGACAATAAATTGGGATTCCAATCTATTCGGCTCTTCGGGGCTATCTATAACTAGCTAGATATATCTAAATCTAGCTATCGTAATATCCTTTTACTTCATACTTCTAAGTCACTTTCCAGGAGTTATGAGACACCTAAAATATGTTGATACGCTGTGTCTTAACATTTTCTTCATTTTGTGCTTTTAGTATGCATATCTAATCGTCGGCTGTCCTAAACTAATTAGAACTAATAAGTTCAAACTCAAACTCAAAGCATTTATTTCAAATAAACCAATTACAGGTACTTTTGAATTGTCAAGGGGTCGGTCAGTCAGAAAGATGAAGCTAGTTGCCCATTCCAAAGCAGTAGGTACCTATGGAGAAGAACGGGCAAGAAACTCCATGGACACTCTTTTAAATCAAAATATGTTTACAAAAACTGGGTTACATCATTCATGTTGAAATATACACGTGATAACTACTGACGGCGCCCGTTCATGAACATGACACATGGATTAGCACCATTCAGCTCAACCATTTTGATGGGAGCTAAATGATCCAACATACGCATCACCATCAGTGAGACATTACACTAAGAGAGCGCTAACTATTTCAAGAACCTTGCTACATATGATAAGATGAGGACTGAATTCTTATAGATGATGATGGACGTCTAACGAAGATTTTTATGCGTGGAGAATTTAATGTTTGGGTTGGTGTGAAGAGAAATGGGTACGGAAAAGTATTAGATGCATTTTGAGATGATAGAGTTAATGAAAACGGGATGAAGATAATGAAAGTCAGTAGAAGTGTTATGAGCTTTGTGATTGTGAATGAAAAAGTAAAGTTACAGACACTAGAGCATATTGGGGTGTAGGGACTGATCAATATCTTGTTATGTGTGGGGTGGATGGACTACTCAGGCATTGGCGTCACTGAGTTCGAGTTCCTGTGACTGTTCTAGAAAGAAAAACCAGAAAGACTACAAGAATCGAAAGTAAAAGACCTACCCGAGAGGGAAGTAAAAGTGAAGAAGGATAAAGTCTTTGATACAAATGATTACAGTCTAGAAGAAGTATGGGATATAGTGAGAAACAGCATGGTGCAAGTAGCCATAAAAGTATGTGGTTTAGTACAGAGTTTATGTGGTGCTAGAACGAAATGATTCTTGGGTAGATGATAAAGTAAAAGAGATTGTGGATAAGACGGTCATGGTATTTGAAACACAAGAGGGTGTATCAGTGTGTGAAACAATTGATAAGAGTGTGGAATAAGTAAGCGAGTTTGTATATTTGGGGAGTCAGTTTACAAGGGATGGAAAGATTGATGAAAAGATGAATGGTGATTTTTTATGCCAGTGGATGACCAAAATGGCTCGACTGGCGGTTCATGCTGACGTGTTGTGTGACTCCTGAGTCTTTTTATATTTGAGCTGCTGAAACCAAGGCTGTAAACGGAGCATAGAGGGGACTTTTATAAAAATATGGGTGCTGTTTAAGTATATTTTGGTGGCTTCCACGCGAAAGAAGTTGAAGACAGAAGATAGTGAAATCTTAATGTACAGAAGCTTATTAATAATACTTCTTTTATCGGGTAGGCCTTCATGCTGTCTGTCTATTTCGTTATTTATTGAGGACCCACAGTCGGATAGGTTTTTTTTTAATTTTCACTCGTCCATTTTATATTTGTGTTCACGGTTCGCCTGCTATGAATAAAAACAATGAATGAGTGGTTTTTTGTTCCGAGTCGTTTGCGTTTTTATTTGCGAATTAGGTTCGTATAAAAATAGGGAATATATTTTTATAACCGTCGTTTTAAGCTCACGTGTCGTGTTTGTTTTGAATTTGCTTTAGAAATGCCAGTTAGAATATACCTACACTGTTGGCTGGTACATGGTAACATATGATATTATCTATAGGAGTGCACGATTTATTATAAAAATGCATAAACTAAGTGATCCGTTACTCTTCATAAAAATATGAATTTGTTGTAATGTTATAGTTTTTCTGTATGAAAATATAGGGGTTACGTCTAACTTCATCTGTTGTGTTCAAATAGGATACTGAAACAAGTGACACGGAACTCCCAAGAGACAAGTTTTAGTTGTCCTCTTAAACTAAACAAGTAGCTTTCAGTATCCGGTAAGGATGCCACGTGTGGCAGGTACATATATCGCGTAGCACTTATTCAGGAAGGTGTTGTTTATTTTTTATTGCAAACCAAAATCGACCTCATCTTGTCGTCACTATGAACACATCATTAAATTGTCATAAAGTTCCTAACTAGAATATTTTCATGTAACTTAGATAAATAAACTATCCCTATCGGGTAAAATAAAAAAAAAATATTTTACTAAACTTAGGTAGATATGTTAGTTCAGCCGTCTTTGTTAACAAGTTGTTTCGTGTAGGTTAGCAGAAATTGAGGCATTTCACATAAACGGTCGACCTCCCTTTCCCGACGAAAAATAGCTTATCCGATAAAATATGATTGCGTGCGATCTTTTTTATTGCTCGGGTTTCTCACCTACGTCCTACGGGCTAGCAGGTTGGTCGTGTTTGTAAATAAACCGACGCAAGGTGAAGGCGTCTCTCATTTGTTTTGTAGCATTGTGTGGCCGACAGAGTTTTGATGATTCTTTTAGTTTTAGCAGCACTACCTACCAAAAAACTTAACTGGTTATCACAACTTAACATGTATACATTGAAATGAACACATTTCAATGCACTCTTTACATAGTAGGTGCACTTGTGCATTTCCTCTGCGAATACCTACGTAAGATATCCATGAGTTCCCGCTGCAGCTGGGTAGAACAACATCTATAAAAACAACAACAATCCTGAAAATCCTGAACTTCAGTCTCAGTCCAGTTTCTACACACCGTTGTTTTTATTTTTCTTTCTTTCTTTAGGAAGCGTATTCAGAAATATTCAAACAAACTGAACAATATTCTACTAGGGCAATACGTTCTTCGTTCTAATTAACTTTATGCATACATATGCATAACGTTTTCCTCGTGGAGATGCTGCAACTTTTACATTCCCAACACGCGCAATACAAATTACAAGTAAAACGACCTGCTGTCCCTTTAAATAGACGTCTCTCGATTGCACATCCCTTTCCTATCAAAACAAATATTAACTTGTTACAATGGGAATTGCGACTCTAGGACCTAACAAATAAGAGTTAAAATTGTTCGTTGTTTGTGTCAAAACAAGAAATGATCACCTAACCCGCACTGGCCGGTCTCCAGGGGTAAGAGTTCCAATATATTTGTGCGGGCTCGGGCTGGCAACTCTTCAAGATTACTGTCAGCAAATAGGACAGGCCGACGTGCCCTGAAAAGTAGATGTCCGATAATGCGACCTAGTGCAACTTCCGATCATTTGCTCGCTCGGGATACACCGATACTTGGGTGGTAATTTCTTTTTGATATTGCATGGCTGCGGCTTATCTTACAGAGTGGGTTCGTATATTTCGTTAATCTGATGTTTCTTATTAAGACTGATATTGGTGTTTGTATACTTAATATATTTTTTATTTGTAGGTATATTAAAAACAGAAAAACTTGCCTCTTTTATAAATGCCCGCGACAGCGGGGAAACAACTCCCATAATAAAAAATGCACTTAACTTCCGACAGCTAATTTAATCAAATAAGTATGACTCATGAAACAAAACATTAACGAAACGACACAATTCGCCGAAGATCTTAAACTTACCACGTCAGTTTACAAAGTTACCTGCAACAAGATAAGTGCACTAATGCATCGAACTTCAACCACGGAGCAACCAGACGCAGAGTTTATTATGTACTACGTTGGAAAGGAATACGAACTGCCGAAAATACGGAGTAATGCAATCGACGTGGGCTTGCTACGTCGCAGTACATTTATGACTTATCCTATTCTAATAGCATCGCTCGTGTGTTTATTTGTCGTACGTGACACGTGCCAGCTCTTAAGTGCATTGTCTAAGCAAATTGCAGGTAGGTGGAGACACTATGTATAGCGACTAGATGTTGATGTTGGCCCGCCTACATTATAGTCTGAACGTGGTAGATATGTAGTTGCATGCAAAGACAAAATAACTAATATGCAGGGACCCATTAACCGTACAAAAACATAATATTACTATGACTAATAGTATGAACCATTTTTCAATGGTCAGATGACTTTTATCTCAATAATAAATGTGGTGGTTGGACACAATTTCTATACAAAAGCTGTAAACAGCAAAGGTTGAAAAATCGACATTTGACGTACTAAATCTTAAGCTCAACAAGTTATTGGAAGCTCTACAAATATACCCACAACGTGGCATGTGTGCCATCATTAAAGAACTCAATCACTCGAAAAAGAGCAATTTGTACCAGTAAAAGTAACCGAGGTTCTTAATCCCCATTACTTAGAAAGAAATCGATAAACACGCGATAATTAACGCGGAAATTACCACAGTTACAACGCTCATTGACAAAGTTAGGATCGTGAGGACGAGAGCAAAGTAATATCTGTGTGAGTGCGACGCGTAATTGAAAGCCGCGGTTTGGCCCAATAACAATGGAACCCCGTACAGTAACGTTCGCCGCGTATAAATTAGGGAATTATATTAATCGCGTATAACGCGCCCCCGCTCCCGCTCCCCGCGTCCCCCGCGACTAATGAGGTTACTCTTGTTGCGGATTACGTACTTGTAGCTGGAAATTACGCTTTATTACGGTTACAGTCTAGGAATCCGAGAACTTTAATTAGAAGATCCTCTATGTTGATATTAACGTTTAAATATTCCACTGCTAACATTTTTACTCTGTATAAAATTAAGCTACACTATCTTTTAAGCACTAAAGAAAATACCTAGCGCGATTTTCTTGCTTGTTGCAAGATTTTTCTGCAAGATTAATACCGAGATAAAAAGCAAAGTAATATTTGAAAGCATTAACGTAGCCGACGATATTATTTATAATATAATTTTCAGTGCCGCTGCAGGGAGCACAATCAATTTGCGAGAAGATTATGCGCGGGAAATTAACGCAAGATAACGCGGTATTAGCGAGCCACCTGGGGAAGGATTACGTATTCCAGATAAGTAAATATATTGCCCTCCATTACCAAAACGAACAGATATTTAAGGGAAAACACTGTAATGTAATTGTCGCTGCAATCTAAACGAGCCGCAATGAAATTCGAGGGAACATCTAACAAGGTTTATCAGTGCTATGTCCCGTAGGCCTTTTGTTTATTGTGAGCCTCGATAGACCGCGTTACATATTTTAATACTCCGAGCTTTTGTTCTGGAGAATATCATCGAGATATTTAAGTTTTCAACAAACTTATCACATTTAAATATGTTTGTAAGCACGAAAATTTTGAGGTTGTTTTGAGAACAAAATTGAAACACAGTGAACATTGTAATATTGTGTTTGTGTACATTTAGATGTAGTTATGTATACATTCATTAATCACAATTGCCGGCATCGCCCAGCATGAGGCCACAGTCGATGACGTTGCAACTTCCAGTAATACAACATGCTCTATCACTGGCTATGAACATCACTAGTTCCGCTACATCTTCCCCTTTTGTTATTTTCTTCAAGGGGGCATTCATTTCTATGCCAACGAACATTCTATCTAAATCTGTATCGCTCATGCCGCTTCTTTTGAATAGTTCTGTTTTCACAGGTCCTGGATTGACAGCATTCACTCTTACTCCTTTTGGGCCCAATTGCAGAGCAGAACACTTGGTGAACATGTCTAAGGCTGCTTTTGACATGCAGTACGGGATCATCAAAGGCAGTGGTTTGTTTGACAACATACTTGATATATTTACGATGTTCCCTTTCGTTTTTACCAAGTAAGGTATCACCTTAGTAGTGAGTAGATACGTTCCGCGTAGATTGGTAGCCATAACTCGATCGTAAGCCTCTGCTGACACGAGAGCTCCTGGCGCGATGTTTATACCGGCATTGTTGATCAGGATGTCAATTTTCCCATGTTTTCTTACAGTCTCTTTGACGATTTTGTCAAGATCGCTATCGGACGTTATATCAGCGACGATGAGAAGTGGTTTGAGACTGTTAAGTTTTTCGCACTGTTTGCTGATTTTGGTAAGATTGTCTAAGTTTCTGCCTACTAACGATAGTGTGGCAGAGGATTTTGCGAATGCTATTGCACAAGCGGCTCCTATCCCGGAGCTCGCGCCGGTGATCAGCACTACTTGATCGGTGAACATGGCACGAAGTCTGGCCGGCCACTGAGTGGCGATATGGGCGTGCGTGCGTTATACGCGGCCCAGCCGGCAGCGAAACACTTCCGCGTGTCGTTGTGACCGCAAAGTGAAACTACAAGGATCTAATGTCAACTTTAACTTCCTGATGTATTTAATTTCGTCTCATTATGTACCACACGACGACACGCGCTTTAGACGTTTTAACGAGACTATCGGTTTCTTTTTGTTAAATAAATAGTTTATTTCTAGTGCTGTAGTTTAAAAATTAAATCATTATAGGTAAGTTCCACTAACTGTGAATAAGTATAGTTTACATTTCTTGTGAAATTGGTACCGAATGTCTTCAACGTATGTAAGTAAGTAAGTACAAGTTGGATGTAAGGGGAGAAAATGAAAAAAGTAAAGTTTGATTTTCCATACAATTTATTGGAGTCATCTCGATATACGAAAGACAACATTTAAAATTTGAAGCGAATTTTTATTTACATCATCATCACTTTAATAATCGAAACTTATTATAAAAGCTCCCTAAATTGTCTTTGGCACTTGCTTTACACTAATACTTTAATACATTTAAATATAATTACGAATAGATTAAGAGAAGTCATGAATGAGCAAGAGAAAGCAGCTACATGTCACTTTATCTTGGTTTCCGCATTGTGAGAACACGTAGACAAAATATTCACAACCAAATTATACATTTCAAGCATTTGGATATTTGAACAAATATTTTACAATACATAAAACACTAAAGGTGAGATATTATTCTTCACGGCTATTTGTTAGTGCTGCGTGGACATTTTTCCAAATGTCCAAATGCTTTGAAAATAGGAATTGGACGTTTCTAAGACTTTCGTCATCTTCGCAGGTGGACACTCAGCCTTAGGGCAATAAGGATCGTGAGACCAATACTTGAGGAGGGAAACGGTTTATTCTCCCAAGAGGGATTGTAGCGGGTGTATGATTTGCATATTTATGTCGAGCCAACAATATTATCATTGCAGATTAGTTTTCTATGTGGGAAATATTAATAAATAAATTGCTTCGCTCGAAGACTACTAAATCAACGAAAGGCGTATTAATTATGTTTCTGGCTATATTTTGGATTACAACGATTACTTCCTCGCGTGATCTCAATACTTAGTACCTACACTCTGGGGATCACACTGAGACCTTAATGTATTCTACGTGAGAATCTGATCGCCTGAATCTTTCAGCTGAAAATTCGGGTAGTCTTATGTATATTAAAGGTAGTAGAACCACATCAATTGAGTTTTAATAAGTTAGCGAATGAAACGAACTAAGTAGGCGTTTTTATCTTTTCTAATGACAATAGAACTACTCCTTATTAGAAATGGTTGATGAAAGCTGAATATTAACAGACTTCACTCGCAATTAGGAACTTATATCGTAAGGGGAAAGATTCAATGTATGTGTAATATTTAATAGTTCGTCAATATCGGTAAAATAAACCAATAACTAATTTATGGGTTCAACAAATCCTTACTACATTCCAGTTGGGGTTATATAAAATTATGATGATGATTGAGGCGAGTAAAATCTGTTACATGCACTCTAGCGCACACTAGTAAATATAGCCGAATAGTAGCCATAAAACACTCGTAACTTTGTACAAAAATGATGTGTGTAAACACTGGAGGGAGTGCGATACTGGACGTTTGTGTTATACCACCCTTGTACACTTAACACCTTATCATTAACACGTACTTATAGTTACAGTAATCTAATTAAAACTTAAGTAAGTACTAGTGAAGAGGAACTTAGCGGTAGGGTTGAGCGGTCCAAAGTTGAACACGGTTCTGAGCTATCGATCAATGCGCAGGTAAAGTTGGAGGCGTTACGTGTGTAACACACGTTCACGTAGATTATAATGTTCACATCGTAAACAAAACGTGTTCATATTTGCGGTATGTAGGGCAGGCTGGGCACTGGGCAGCCGGCAGCAGGCAGCGGGCTAGTCCGGCCGCGATCGATGTACGACCGAACAATATATTATTATTTTGTTCGACGAACCGTGAAGGAGCAACCGAATTTCAAGCACACAGCCATTTTTAAAATGATTTTCGTTTTACTTATGAAACATATTTTCGATGAACTGGAAACGTTTACAAACAAATGTGTTACTAACATTAAAATTTAGCAAAATATTTTGTTTACTTTAAAAAATTTATGTACCTATCATGTTTTAACAGGTACAAGTGACTCCTGTCTTACATTTTACATTGCATTTAAAGTTAACGCCCTACTTAGTCTAAGTTACCCTTATAAACTTTGATATTGACATCAACTACACAATAGAAAAACATACAATTAAGTTCTACGTAATCACTAGAATTTAAAAACTAGAGTTTTATATAAAAATAATCAATGTGTCTACTACTATCACTAGAAGCGGCTGTACATGTTAAAAGTAAATTATTTACATCTACAACTGTATCCCACGCCTATAACATTACACTAATTAGAAAAATCTAGACGTTTGCTAACATCTAGACACAGAATTTGAAAATGTCACTACTTATAATCGAACATCTAAAATTCGAGATCACAATATCGCTTGGCAATATATGAATACAACCTTAAAATAATGACTAGCAATCTATTTGAGATCAACACCTAGAATGATTTTTAATGTAAAATATTTATCGTTGCTTAATTTTAATAATAAGCTCACCGGATTTAATTGCATAAGTAGTATTACGCAAATAAATAATCATAGTTTTTGGACCAACAGCCAGTAACTCGTGGATATTTATTGAAATTGCTAAGTATGTTTAACTTAATTGAATTGTTGAAACAATTGGTACATTTTATGGAGCAAATCACACTAAATACAACAATAAACTAGAAACATTGACTAGCAAATTCATCAAAACTGAACAAAACATTAGTAGAAATATTTCAAGTGCTGTTGGCGTTTGTATAATTGAAGACCTCCTAGCCTAACCAGAATCCAGACACGTAGAATCTAAGCGTTCTTAAGATGATGTGCATCATGGTCGCAGCGACGTAGGACCGCGAAGTGGGTCATCTGGAAGGTGTTTGAAGACCGGCAGCCTCGCTCCAGGGTGCCCGTCATCGTGTAGCCCATGTTGAAGTCCGCCTGCGTCACGTTCGTTGTCAGATACAACTGTCAAAAATGAAGAAATGTTTCAAGACAAAAGAACAATCTTAAAACTTGGCTATACACAACAGTGTGATGAATAAAAATTACATAACGAAGGAGAAGCCAGGGCTAAAATAAAAAATATCATGCAAGATATTCGTAGAATTTATTTGAGGGTGATGAATTTTATCCATTGGCAAAAAAAAATAAGGAAGTTAGTCGAGAAGTTTTAATTCCAAATCGTAGATTAGTATTTCTATTACCTTGAAGTCGGCATCAGTCCCCATGTGCTTGAAAGTGCCGACGATGTAGACTGCGTTGGCGCCGCTGATCACCATACGGGCATGGGTGCTGTGCCTGCGACAGATACACAATTTAAGCTTAATTCTTCTGTGCCTCTGTTTGTGGAATTTCAAGAGTTGATGACTATGTTATTTGGGATCGAGCGTAAACAGGTGCTAAATATGCCTGATACCTATTAGAAGTTACTGGATAATTCAATTGATTAAATTTGTTGTAAACCCTTGTAGACAGCTCAAATCCTTACACTCCAAACTTTCAATAGAGAATATGTCACAAAAAATAAATAAAACCAAGGTGGGAAGGAGCTTTGTTTAGGTGTACGACAGATAATGGGTGACGTCGCCGGCCGTTTGTCACGCGGCGAGAATAAGTGCGAGACGCTCACCTCGGCCCGAGCCCGGAGCCACCACCTTGTAATACGCCGCAGACAAGCGGTGATTTATATTCGCTCGACTGCCTCATAACTACTGCCCCTAGGAATTATTTCCTCTACGACATCGGACACGTTGTACCAAGTGATAAATTGCTATCTGCTTTTCAGATTTTTGCTGAAACTTTCAGAAGAATCAATGTTCTGTTCCTATGAAAATGTAGGTATAGGTAGGTTAGATGAGGGCAAAACAAATCAAAATATCTCGCGCACCCTCCGGCGACGGTGACGTATCATTGAAGTGTAAATGAACAAACTGTCAAAGTCCCTTCGAGTTACGAAAACTAATTTGAAGAGAAAAAGTCACGTGTAAACTTGGAAACTTGAGTTTTCCTGATGCATTCGGGAAGGCCGAGGATCCCGTATGCCGGTCACGTATCCCAGTTAGTAGGGCGCGAATCCAACACGTACCTACTGAAGCTCTAACGGCCCTGTAATGGCCGCCGCCCGATAATAGCCCTGAACACTCGCCTGTGACTACCCACCAGCAAATTAAAATCCCTTTATGCGTGTTACGACGTTACTTTCTTAGGAATAAACGAAATTAAATCGACGTTTCCGAAATTAGAGCCTACGGTAGCACAGCCTCTATCTGAATACGTCGATGTGATTGTAATCGGAACCCCCGAACACTATGAAAACAATGCTGAAACCGCTATTTGTAACATTCTTGTCGGCAATTTGAATTCTAGTCGTAGTAGTCGTGATTTAGGTTTGAATATAAAAAACTAGAAAGCGAAAAACTGTTCTTAGTTTGTATTTAAAAAGCCTACACTAAGCCCTGCCACTGAGCTACTACTTAGCGTAATGTTACTTTGAATTGTGAAAATGTGAACTTTATCTACATTAAAAGCAGCTATCTATGAGGAGTATCGTGAGATACAACTCATTTAGGCGAAATAGTGAGATGGCTGGCAATAATCGTTAACGCTAACTGCTACCGTTTAACTGTCGCGTCCTAACTTCAACGTTTTTGTCCAAGCTTATTTGTTTTCGACAATTTCCCTGTTGTACGATTTCGAGCAACTTTCAGGTTTTGCTAAAAGCCTGCACTTAGCGGAAAGGAACTGCTGCTATGAATACGGCTGGAGAGCAATAAATTTAATCAAAGTTATCAATAGTTCCGATACATATCGAGCACACACACTGCTGAACTTTAAACGAGTAAAATTGGCAAAACAGTCTCATTTGTAAAGTAAAGCTGTTCAACGGCCGTTAAATAAATACTTTATGTTGCGGCGGTGTGATAATAAATAGCACCTCATTCGCGCTAAGCCCTTTAGCATCCACCATCTTTATTTACGGCACGTTCGCGCCACTTCTCAGCGGCGCACGGCGCTGGCGGCGTGATCGCGCGATAGTGGCGCCGACCACTTCCCGCCGTTTGTCAAACAACGGCTTAGCGCGCTCACCTGAACCACGCCGGTTAATTGTGAGAAGCACGTTAACGTGCTACAAACATGATATAATGTTTCCTCTCGGCGTTGAAAGCGTTAATTATATTTTTCACTTCAAATCCCCGTTTTGTTAAAAATGTTTGAGATTTTTGTAAACCAGGCTTGTAACGCTAATTATATTGTCTTAATTTTCCTGGTTGGGGTTGCCCGCATTAATAGGCTCTCATAGCGGGTGCTATTGCAGCAGAAACCCATATTGTAGGTATAGCTAATTTCATTTTGGAAAGCAGATGAACGTAGTAAAATAGTTAGCTAGTGTATTAAATAAGGTCCCATTAAAATAGATGGTCAAATTTTAACACAGCATTCAGTACGTCTAACCAATGATATCCAAGCAAAAAAAAACTTGATTAAAGTGATTTTATTTTGACCTAAAATAATGAATTGCCCGCACACTAGAATAAACGCATCTATTATGGGTAGGTACCTACTTGCACACTTCTTGTAAGTATCTCATGTTTTTTTACTATTGTCCTTATTTTGGTGGTCTGAGTGATTTCTAAAAGTTTGTCCATCTATTTTAATGGGACCTTATATAACTGCACAACTATTTGGGGGGGTATGACATCTATCAATAACTTTTTTATTTAATTAACCATGAATGCACACACATATTAACAGTAACAGACAAGAAGAAAGGAACAGAAAAATACGTACAAACTTACAAAGGTGAGGCTTATTTAAAAAAAATTATCTTCCAGCGGACCTGCGATAGGAAAGTACATAGATGATAAAAGGAGAACTAGACAACGTGTGCAAGAGTAGAAGAGAAAACCAAATATATAATTCTTCAATTGTATAATAATAATATAACATATACAATTGAAGAATTGACTTACTTTAATAATTCTCAAATAAATATCACTACAATGTACCTATATCATGAATGAAGCTATGACGAAGTGGCAACATAATGTTCTATCGCTTTTCAAATACTGCAACAGTTTGGCAGTCCCTAATCTAAAGGAAATCTGATGGAATTCTGTCTTCATCAATCCTATATTACATATTACATTACATTTAAATCATTTAATTTAAAAGCTCTCACCGTCTAGTTCCGGCGACCTCGACGACCTTGCAACGTGACCGGCGCCACCAGCACGGCTGCAGCGTCCAGTACGACGAGGAGGCGCTGCGGGCCCATCCCTCCTCAGGGAACATCAGCACCTGCACACAGACACAATCGTTTCACTCAATATCTTCCCATTTATTCATCTTGGGAAACTTTCTAATGAGAACAGCCGGTTTATTTACATTTCCAAGTCCGCATAAATTAATTTAATAACTCCACCAGCCCCTAATCATACCGAGCGAATACTCGATTGATGTTGTTTTAACAATCATCGCACTGTTAGGCCAATATTTTACGAGAGTATCTTCAATCTAAGAACCTGAACGACGGCTTCACGAAACGTTGAGTACGAATTAACTAAATTACAAAACTTTGCAAGCCTTTCGACGGCGGCTTGAAAAATAGCTTTCTGACTAAAACTAATATTGCTGGCCAGAAACAAAACAGAGCGGAGTTGTAACGAAGTTGTTTCAGACTCTCGAGTTTACAACCGCGGGCGTTAGGAGTGTGTACTGTGTAACCCGCTCGGCACTCGTTTACGTTTACAGCGAGAGCAGTTCCGCCGCCAGCGTCATCGATAACGCAAACGCGGAAGCATATTGCCACCGAGACTCGTTCGCTCGATTGGCTCCTGGCATTCCGTCCTCATTTTCTTCGCCGCGTCTCGGGCAATATTTTTTCTCGTAAAATGTTTTCCTGCTTTCGACAATATTGCGCCAGTTTCAAAGGGGCGGAGTCGTGGAGGATAAAATCGCTTTCACATTGAGTGAGCACACTAATGATTGAGTTCCGTGCGGTGCGGCCGAGCGGCGTGGAGGCGGCGTGGCGGCGGCGTCTAGCGCAGGGACAGTCCACGCTCACCCTGCCTTTGATCAATGTACTCGACTGTTCTATGGATATAAAACCATTTCATTGTTACGAATTGTAAAATGCAGGGATTTGATTTAAGTCTGCATCTATAAAGATAGGAGAAATTCGCAACGGTGTCGTTAACCTCAGGATATTAAAATATGAAATAACTTTGGACCACGGAAAACTTATAAAGCTAGCTAGCTAGCAAAGTACAACTTAACTCGTACGTCAATAGAGCTGTGGCCAAATTAATACAGCTGTTTAATGTTCAAAGTACGTCGGTGGCTCTGACTGGTCGTAATATAAAGCTCTACGGGATTGTTGGAATTTGGGAAGTCCCGTCTATTCCCTGTGGTGTGTGCCAACTCGCCGATGGCCATTACGAGTTTTGGATAGATAATTCCGGCGACCATTTGACAAGCATTTTCGGTAAGTAGGTGCCTTTCTCTCAAACGGATACTCCACAAAGCTTTAACAACGTTAATAGGAATAATTCATCAAAGAACATTAACGTTCGTTTAGTATAAAATATTAATAAGCCAAAATGCTCCTTTTGGAATGACGGATAAAATATTTTATACAGAAAATTTTAAATTAGAAGGATTTTAATAATTAACGTTATTAACAACGGACTAATATGTATACCTATGTAGGCATACATACATAGAACTACGCTATCTACAGTAACCGTCTCTTCGTAATTGTTTTTGTTGAATATAATAGCTAATTCGTTAAGTAACAGCACATGCTCTTTGAAATACAACATATAATGCGCAAAACTTTGCCTTCTTCACATTTGGTCTTCTTTAAAAAATGCATTTAAATTACTAAGTACTAACTAGAAATTTATTACTGCGATCCACCTGCATTCGAATAAGTATGAATCAATCTTTTGTAATATTCCGTATAAAAGTTCAATAAAAATCGACCTCATTCCAATTTTCTATTAAGACCGAGCTTTTTATATATGGCCAGACAAAACCTCTTCAATGACAGACCATTAATATTCAAAAGCTCTCGTGGCGCCATCTATCAACACCTTTTTATATGAAGCCATCAAGTCGTGGTTCGAGAGTCGTCCAATTACGGAGCGATCTCGGAACGATCTATTAATTACTTGGTGAACTGCGCGCGATTCATTCGTAGGCACCTACATAAATATGTAGGTACCACAGGGATGCAGATACAACAGTGTAATCTATTACAAAGTTCAAAATAATTATGTAAGTTGGTAACCATGTAATAATATAGAATTGATCTATCTTTCATCAAACACTCAACAATTCATTGGCAGAGTGCCTCATCTCCCTCTTCAAATATTTGCGCATTGAATCGAGACCGAAAAATGCGATGGAATACATAATTAAGCTGATTACCTACGCTACACCGCTACTGCCGGAGACTGCTGAACCTGCAGAAAACATTGGCAAGCTATAAAGCCATGTCTTATCATTGCCATAATTCCGTCGTATTTTAAATACTCTGCAAATAAGGAGACTTAAGGAAAAAGACAATAAGAAAGCAAAAAGACTTTGAGAAAAGCATCCAGGTACAAGAAGTGGCAGTGATAAGAAGGTAAAGCTTAACAGAACCTCTCTAGCTACGTAAATTGAAGGTTTTTTATATCCTCAGCAGGTGTACCTAAGTATCAATACCAAACCCCTCTTCATCCAGTCCTGATCTACAAAAACATGCAAGCTGAATTTCGTATTTTAAAATGTCGATGCAGATTGCTCAACGCGACTTGATAGTCACGCGCAAGCTCTCGACTGGAGTGTTCGCGCCTCGGCCCAGCGCCGGCGTTTAGTGCCTCGCCACCGACGTGAGCAGCAAGTTACTGGAAGAGCTGCCAAACTGCAGACTGCACTCCAAACTACATTTTAATAACATCGAAGCATTTGGGTGTTGACACACTCCTTGATAAACGCGAATGGGCTGGGCTACGCGCGCCACGCCTCAGTTGATGACCACATATTTAATTCTCCGTGAGAAATATTGTATAAATAGTTTCAGCAGGACCTACGAACTAATACAGCCGATCGATTCTGAAAAAGTCTCCCCGTGAAAAGTCAGCTAAATTGAGCCGTCAATGGGTCACTTCACCTAAGTTTTAACGGTGTGATTTATCCAAGACAAACAGCAATTTGAATGTTTCCGAGTCCTTTCCATCACAACATCAATGGTTGAGTTGACACTATTACGGATATTTGTTCATTTATAGACTCCACCACAGTTTCAGTGGTAGACTGTCCAAACGTGGTCCTATCCAAACAGCAAAAACCGCCCTATATTACACGGGAGTTATTACATGTTTCCTCTTTTGTTTCGCCGTGATAAACCGGAAAGTAATATGACTGTGTGCAAAAATAACTAGTGGGTTTATGTTATGGAAAAGTTATGTAATTCCTTGTTCTGTAGTGGGCTGCGCCGACGCGCGGTAATTGGATTTAGTCTGGACTACGAGTGAGGATTACGGGTTTAAGGGCCATACTAATGATACAATTTTCAACTAGCTACCGAATCCGAAAGTTATTAAGTGAATAGTCACGCTTTATTTGATCGTACGTGCAATCAGGAAGGTTTGTTGCGACTTAGTTAAATCCTAATATGAATATGTCTGAAAGACGAGTTTCTTCAATAAGTAAATAGAGGCTGTAGACCTTTGTAGGCCTTTGAAACGTAGTCTGGAAACTTTTATATTTTCCAAATTAGGTACAATCAGCGACAAAAGTCCACACACCAGTCTGCTTAGTTTTGCTGTCTGTTCTTTTATTGGGATAAATATTTAATTAAAATCGGAACTAGAGTGAAATAAAATTAATTGTGTCAGTTTTGACGACGTGTATATTGTAGTGTATATTAGCAGTATTAATAGACTTTTGTCGCTGACTGTACCTACCAGCGAATCAAAAAACGAGCGATGTTCGTTATTAATTTAACGACATTGTAATTTTTATATCGATAGCAAAAATCTGTCAGCAAACCTAACACGATGTAGCTGGTTGCGCGACATAAAAATAATGGATTTCAGATGTGAAGTTTTTCGACCTCACTCATAGGACGACGTACATAAGTACAACCACGCACAGACCTTATGACACTGCGGCCGTTAATCTTGGTTTGACGCTGTTTTGGTAGGGAAGAAAGTTTGCTCGGACATTATCATTCTTTTATATTGCGTATCTGTTTGTTCGGTTCTGCGAGTTTGTTTAGGTCGCGTGATTGATTTACGACAATATCGTGGACGTCTTGAAACATGATATCATCTACACTATGGAGATTGTTATAGATATTGCTGTTGGCTCTGTGGAAAGTAATTTTTCTTTCTTATATTGATATTTCTTTATTCGAGGAAATCTAGCTGCTAATAGGAGCGTGATGTCTTTAGTGATGGCTAGGAAGTTCTGCTAGATTGAATTTAGAAATACATTTTGTTTTGTTTTTCTTGTTTAATATCTACTGTATAATATACTAGCTTCCGCCCGCGCCTTCGCCCGCATAATATGTCGACAAATTATACATATAAACCTTCCTCTTCAACCACTCTATCTATTAAAAAAAACCGCATCAAAATCCGTTGCGTAGTTTCAAAGATTTAAGCATACATAGGGATATAGGGACAGAGAAAGCGACTTTGTTTTATACTATGTAGTGATTGTGTTTCAAATGAATTTGTATACTAATGGGACTTATTAACGTCTCCAGTGGATGGTGAGTTTTCAAAAGTACAGCTTTGCCGGGATTCTTACGCAGTTGTGCAATAGATTCATAAATTTATAGATGCCTCCAAGAAGGGATGCATCTAATTAAAAGTTTCAGTATTTTTCTTTCAGCGATATGAGAGCAACAACTTAAGAAGGAAGTCGCGGGCACTTATGAGAGGACTTTTAAAGTGATGCGGGTGGAGAGGCTGAGCTCCCCCCCGCCCCTCTGTTATCTCTAAAGTTCCCTAATTATCTTCCCCGATTATTAGCAGATAAATAAAGTTGTGGAAATGCGAAACGAAAACTTTCGTGTCAAATATGAACATATTTTATTATTTTCAGCCATTGAACCACCAACTAGTTTCGTAGAACTCACAAAACATGTGAAAATAAAGTTTAGATTTTAGAGCTAAAACAAAATCGACGTCCAATCTTGGATATCGGTACGGAACTAAAGTTTTCCAACAAAAACTTATGTTCAAGCTAAACTCAGCTCACAGTTGAAAAAGTCTCGACAGTAAAAGAGCAAGGCAATAAACAAATATGACTGGTGCGGTATTACAGCGAGTTGTACAGTCGAACTTGAGTTAAACTCAGGCTGAAACTTGTCTCTGGTTGGTTAAGGCCAGACTTCACCTGAGTTCTAACATCAATTGCCATGTTAAGAACGTTGATAGACTGTTTTTCCTAGTCGCCTTCGTCTAATTAAAGAGAGATTTAAAAACTAACAGAGTTTATTGAAATTTGGTCTTAGAGCTATGACAGGCTCGGTTTATAAACTCACCCTCGTGCGTATCATACTTCGTTAGTTACATTAAATTGTCAAGCTAAGAAATTTTATCAAATGTTTCAACCGTATATTCCTGTCGCGTGAAAAGATGATCGCGTTTCTGTTTTGTTTCGATATCCCTGATACACAATGCCGCATAATATACTTGATTTGATTATTATTGAAACGCCATTACGTCCGCTTCAGCTTACTTATCTGAATATGAACACTTTTTCGCACGGCTCTTAATTTTGACAGAGTGCTGATTTTATAGTGAGTACGTCAAATCATCAAATTGCTTAACGGGACACTAACAGAGTTGGACGAAATTGGCTCTAAACGTATACAATTTAGTTTGAAATCATCCATATTGACAGTTTGTGTATGCTACGGCCGCGGTCGCCGGTTCCGTGTCGAAATCTAATTAACTTGCCAGTTGGTTCAAACACGGCAGATGATGGCGGGCGCAGCTCACTTCATTGCCTTTCATTAGCAACTGGCGTTTCTACGTGTGTTTTACTAATAAACCTAGTCAACCTAGTGCGGATTACTCTACCTAGTCATTTCTGTGTCAAACGTAATAAATTTTGTTGAGCTGAAAAATCCGATTTTGCTAAAAAAAAAAAAATAGGGAAACTCACATCCTGCCCGTCAATCCGTGTGTGTGCAACACCATATATCCAATTTAGCGGTGATGTTAGGCCACGCTGATAGCTAGGAGCCGTGTGCACAGCTGGTATTCTTTAATACTCTGGTTTTCTTTTCTTTCTTTACCCCTATAGCATAGCAAGGCACAACTATCTCCTATACAATAACAACAGATTGGTAGCCGTGCACTTAGCTACAAGTGACATTAAGCGGCCGGCTTCCCTCCATTAACTCCAACAATTTACATTGCATGTTAAACACTGGCACGTAGATACGTAGGTAGTTACACTGAGATGTCCTACACAATGCTCAGGTAATGCAATTCAAACATACATAATTATATAATAACCGACTAAATTGAAGTAAAATTTGAAATAGAAATAGGGAGCATCTGGAATAAGGGACAGTTTTTTCAAAGAGTCTAACAGCTGCAGCTTGCCTCAACAATACAAACCAATGTTTATAACGCAGGTTTTATTTGCCAAACGCCGATATTTGCGCGGCGGCCCGCAGCTATTCACCGGTAGCGGGAGAAACTGCCAATTTGCAGTTTGATGACACGACAAAGGGTCGGTACGCGCGTGTGGTCCGTAACTCCGAACGTCCGAACACACGATACCGTATACCGGTCTAACTCAATTCCATGCCGAACCCAATTTGCCAACAAAGACACTATTGCTTTTTGGATTTTATCATCGGATTTTCAGTTTTGATGAGTGCTTACACCAGTTGTTCCTGGATTCGATTAGCAGTTTGTGAAAATACATCGATGCGTGCGTGTTATAGAATTACACCGTTATACTAAACTGTACTGTGCCTATACTGACATTGCAATCTCGGTTGTGCTATTCTGTAAAAGTAAAGTGAGCTCAAAGAGACCGGTCAATAGTGTCAATCCCTAAGATTAGGTGGAACAACAGCGCACTTCACCCAAGTTTTCACGGTGATCTTTTATCACCGAGGACACATAGAGTTTTCATCTCTATGTGCCTTCGATGACGACAGTGACTGCCAACGGGATAATTCATTTAAGTAACAATTAATTTGTGAGCAATGCATTATTGGAAAATACATTTGGCAGCTCATCTTTTGTTTTATCCGCAAACAACAAATTTCATCGATTTTGGGATTTAGAAGGAATTAGCGAATAGTGTTATTTAGAGAGCACAGCTTCCACGAGCGGTGGCCAATGCATAAATTATCCAATTGCTTTGTGCATAATTAGTGAACACATCAATGGAATTAGTGTTTATGGGTAACTGATTCATAAACAACACACAGTTTATATTGCAAATACTAACGTTAAGCTTTATTACAGCTGAACAGTTTAATACTACATTTGAACAATACATAAACCATGTAATTCTGAGTTGTTCGCTCGCTAACAATTTTCTGGATTTCTTTCGCCGCCAACATACGAGGAAATTAAAGCTCGCCAGACGTTCGCTGGCCAGACAATTGTGTTACAGAACGTTGATTCGACCAACAAATCAATTTTATACAACCGAGACTTTTAATTGGACGATAAAGCGAATAAATTGGAAGAAATAATTTCGTTTGCGGTTGATCGGGAGGGTTTCTTCATTTCTTGTTGTTGCTAGGCAACTGGGGTGACAATACGGAGCGCCGGAGGCACGTCGCGACGTAGGGTGATGTGGCTTATCAGATAATTGACTGCAACTAGTGGTGACGCGAGAGGAATTGCACGAGATGCTCCCCCGCAGAGCGAGCGATATTATTTGTGTCACGTCCGGAATTGATGATCACTCGATATGTAAATTGACTTAGTTCTCGAATAACAAGGTTATGTATGTTAAGTACAGGATGACATATCAAAGTAACTATAGATATCATTGTTTACTGCTCTATCAAAAACAATAAATATTACTTTGATAGGTACTGATTAGTCCAAGAGTATCTAGATAAAGTAGTTTAAGTTAGAACATAGATTTGATATTTTTTGTTGATAATAAAAGCTACAAGAAATCCACATGTTCCTTTCAGATACCAAGATAATCTCGTAAAATATGACACGATATAATACAAGGGTTAATAAATCACGAGGATCTTGCTATTCATACGTACCTAAATAAAAAACTTGGTAAAGTTCACATAAAGGAGCCTGCGCACTGATATATTTATATGTATATTTTGCACAGTCGTCGAGCCTACCCCAGCCTACCTTGTCATCACCATATATTTTGGCTAGTAGCCTTCTTTTACAGTCTATCTTTTCTCCGCTGTTCGCTAGGCTGCGTTATTGTGGTACCTAATTCAGATTCTCTTTCATGATGTTTTTATGAGGAACCATTTAGGTTTTTACGGGATCCTAAACCATTATTTATCGCACGCATATCATGCTTAATGCAAACGCACACAGCTATAATACCGCCAGAGTCTTTCATGTGTTATGTTCTTTTCAGTCGAAAGATGTCCACTGTTGGACAAAGGCCTCTCGCAAACGTGTGAAATACTTGTTTCTATTACAATAAAAGTGATCCTATTCTACTTAAAATTATGAAGGGTATTTTTCTGTTTGTATATTTTTAAAGTGTGAGTAACTTTATAGGCTGATTATGTGTATGTGTAATATGTTTTTAAAGTGAATCTCGGGCTATCTCGTACAGATTATATTACGAAAAATCTTTCAATGATAAAAAGCTACAATATTCCCGAGTGGCACAGGAAGCTTTTTATGGCAGAAAAATGCACGGTTCCTGTGGGCAGCTCAATACAACTGAAACCCGGGAGTGCAGCTAGTTATATATGAAATACTAACAGTATGTGTGTTCCATGAAAACTTCTCGGTGTATCGTATAACTGCAAATTGGCAACCGCACAGCTGAATTACCTAGCCAATCAAACATCAGGGGTGTAGCGTCGTAACTAAATCAGTATATCAGAGATATTATAATGACAGCACAAAGCTATGTAAAGCGAGTGAGTTGCCAACTAATACCGGTTCATCATACATGCGGGAACTTCACTCATTCCAATATGTATGGACTGTGAACTAGTAGATCTCAAATTAACTATTTAATGCGGCTTCAGCGGAGTTGTTTGTATGGTTTAGTAAGAAGCTCTAGTTCTGTGATCAAGAAGATCCGATGGGAAAAATTGGAAAGTCTTGTAAAACTAACACGCGGACATTTTTAATTCCAGACTTAGGCAATTAGGAAGGGGCCCGTTAGAGCCGAAGCCTGCCGGGTTAGTGGGATTGTCCGAAAGGGTTACCACTACCCAGGAACATAAAGGGCTAAGGAAGGATTATAGATGGGTTTTAGTCTGTAAGAGTCTGACACTCCCTTCCGCTCCACCCAGAGCGGGAGGGATCGTTTGATGAATCATCATGATTGAGAACATGTCAACTTCTATGGTTTTGAATATTTCACAAGCACAAAAATGTTCCTGTTTCCATGTTTAGATAAACATTTATATGAATAAAAATAAAGGAATTTAAATAAAATGTCAGGTGAAAGCGACCGTAAATCGCGGCACGTGGCGACAGGTGCTGATAGGAACGCGTCACATGGACACCTATCGTTATTGCAACAATAAAACAATTTTTCACAACAACGATATTACAAAATTAACTGTTACATCGCCTTTGTCCATGCGAATATTCGAAAGTTGAATTGATCTAGCTTTGAATTTGTTTGAACTTTGTTAGCATATTTGATAAACGGATTTTCACATAAATCGAACTAGAAAAAAAACCTTTCCATGTTTATTTTGTAAAACATTTTGAATCATACAAAAATCAGGTAGCAAAGTTTTTCTGCTACTTAAAGCAGGGCCATAAAATAGGCATCAACTTATCGAGATAGTTCTTACGAAAGCTCCCTATAACATCCGAGAAAAACGCGAAAAATATCGGAGAGGTACAAAATACCAGCTATAATTCATAGTACATCAGTATCTACCCAACAGGGCCCGAGCCCCGGTGTCGGTGCCTCGGGCACACGACGTAATGCACAAAGGGCGCTAAGTGGCAGCGCGGTTCATCGATGAAACAAAGGGAAATATTACCCGGAACACTGCGAAAAATTGAGATATTCTCTCACAAAGCGGAGTGGCTTGTAAGCCGTAAATGATTTTGTTTACGATTGTACTCTTCATGTTGAACGTTACTCGCGGCGTTCGTTAGAAGACGGCATGAAAAATCTTTTTTCCTTTTATCCGAGCTTATTAATGTTCTTCAACTGATGATCTGTACCTACTAGGTGTACTTGAGTAGGTATTTCTCATTTTTTGGGGACTTATGAACAATGTGTTATTTTGGGAAAGTCTTCAATCCTACTCAACCATTAATTATGATTGATCGTTTTATCATCATCAATCAAGGTGAGGTGTTGGTACAAAGCATCCTTCTTAGTACACTTCTTCTCTTATTGACATATTCAGTGATACTTTTAACTGCCACAGGCGTTGTAACAATAAAACTTTTATTGTGTCGATCGGTATCCTTAAATGGGTTAAGCAGCATTACCCATGGGACTATACCGTGTTGGGCAACGAATTAACCAAAATAATATGTTGTAGAACTAAACACATAATAGTTACAATCAAATCCCAGCAGTCATACAGGCCACCACTAATTGTAAGAGCAGTCCATCAAGCAATCAATATAACAACAATGATACAACAGAAACGATTGTACGCCGGTTGTAACTAACAACCGGCCATTACCGAAGGCATAAAGTGAATGCTTCGGGACGAGCTGAATTTAATAGCTGAGCATAATTCAATTGTTCCGGCCTGCCGGCCTGTGAAACTATATTCCTTTTGCGTCGTGAACTGCACACGGAAATGACAACCCTATTAAGTGCGATACAGGTTGATAGGTACCGAGTTATGGCTATTTTTGTTATTGAGTAGCTCTTCTATTGTTTTTTACGAAGTGATTACAATTGGCATAAAGGTGTTTTCGAACGAACGTCTATTGATTAACCTTTATTGTTTTCCCGGATTTCTGCCACGACGGGCTTCCTTTTGTAATTGTTTATCGTACTTTTGTATATTTGTTTGATAGTGATCAAAGAAATACACAAAAATACGACTTTGATGAAAAAGCCTTATTAGGTAGTGACCTAATAGGGCTTTTTCATGAAAAACATTTTTTGCTTTCAAGATCATTAAGGCTGAACCTCCATTGTCAACCGAGATATTTAAACACCACATTCAGTCGACCACGCACGTACAACAATATCACAATAGCGGTCATCAAAATAAAATTGGGAACAAATGAGTGTCACGCAGGGCGATACGTGGGCACGCCGCATTGGTGCGGGCGACGCCGGGGAGCGAGACAAATAGCACTCATTCCAAGATATTATCCGTAATGTATCGCAAAACGACCAAAACATGTTTATTGAGATTCCACGCAGAAATCGGTGAGATGACGATGACGTGGCGTATACGAAACCGCTTTCTATTTACTATTCACTTATACTCCCCAGCCTACATGTCTATTGTTGATATATATTTTTTTGTATTTCCACTTTATTTCGTGTCCTTGATTCAGCTAAAATATTATTGTGTTACGTAAGTCACTCGTGAAGTGGCGGGATGTCGGCTGTTTCCGAAAAAGAGAATAAAACACTTTATTGAATAATGTAGAATGCATCTGAATCTTGATTTGAAATTGTAAGGAACGTGTCTTACAACTCTTACAGGAGATTTCAGAGAATTTAAATCTGATACTTACTGTTAATTTTTACTAGTCATTCCTAGAGCTATTTAAGTAATTTATTAGTAGGTTAGTATCAGTTTCTACCCATAGGAAAAAAGCGTGAGTGTATGTATGTATTTCTTTGGACTTTAAAATTATAATAATAAAAATATCGCAGAAAAAATATCCATTCTTATATTGATTGGTAGATAGGTACCTACGTTAATTAGAGAAGACCTACACCAACCAATCAACTCAATTTGAAATAGGAACAGCAATTACACTAGCAGTACATTTTCGCGCCATCATAACCGCTTAAAAAGATAAACATGAAAGGAGGGTAGCGGTATTTGCCACATCAGCGAACAATCAGACTCGTTAGGACCCAGTTGGGCGCCAATTACAGATCGGTATTGGTCTGATTGCACGGAAAATAACAGCTCGGGAAACAAGATTTATAAAGCGAGTGTGTCCATCAACTGTGCCCAGAATATTGGGGTTATTTCAAGCAATTTAGCCACATAAAAATTTGAATTATGTACTTTGGGAGTTCGGGGCGAAATAAAAAAAAAGTTTTTCGATTCCCATGTGATGTTTGTTAAGTGAACATAATGGTACTTTGTGGATGTTTTGTATGTGTTGTGAGTTTTTGAATTTATTTATATCTTTCGTAAAGTTACTCCACAAGCAATGACAATCTTTTATGCGAATCCTAACGTAACTTTTCTGTTGTGTTACATTTCTAGATATAATTTGGCTGGTATATCAACCTGCAACCCTGCTGCCCTTTTCAACGTGCAGTCGGAACCAGACTACAATGGCTATTCAATTTACTGTCTTGAACTGAAAAGCACTTGAAATGGCTGGAATACAGAAATGAAATAGATAGCTACGAATAAATACGAAAAATACAAATAAGTTCTCACCTAGTAAAAGATATGCACTTAGCGCGCACAAATAATTGAATTTTTTGGCGATGAATGGGGCGAAACATCAACAAGTTATGTTGGATGGTTTCCAAATGAATTATTAATTTACAACAAACGAACAAATGATATGGAAATGAGACGCAATAATTTTTCAGCTCCATACAGGCGTGATGTCAAGCAACACGAAGTAGGTACGCTGTGCACCTGAACGATTATTTTATACTCTTCTATAAAACCTTCAGTTTTTACGTCCCAAAAATTAAAAAAAAAACAGTTTTTGCATAAGTATTTTTTGTGCTGCTATTCATCATAATTCAATTTCGAACAGAACAAACGATATGGAAATGTAACACAACCATTTTTCAGTTCCATCCGTCACCGGAGCATTTACAGACCGCTGTGCACCCCACGGAGGTGTAACGACTAATGTCCAATTTACAATTCACGCGTGTCGGTAATGTGATTTATCCGACCCTTTGTGACTGGACCCGACATCCGACACAGTCCGCATGGATACGTTGCCCTCGACAAAGTATGCTAAATTCATCCGATATCATTCACTTCGGATATCAATGGAATGGACATTTTGACTGTTGAGAACTTTCTTAATTGGAGACACTGCGAGGTCGTCGGACAGTTTGTGAAGGTTTCATATTTAATTGTTTTGAAGCTACCTCTAAATTAAAGTAGGTATATAATCATATCATTACACGGGAGCATGAACATAATGAATAATCGTAATGCAGTTTGATATACGGCATCTGTTAACAACATACTTTTATAACACATCGGTTAAAACATACAAAGTTCGGCGCACCAGTTTGAAATCGATTTAGTTTTATTTTTCCTCTTAAAAATGGTGTAGTCAATAGTGAATTCCGGTGAGCGGTGTGAACACGGCAGTACGTAGCTACGTGGCCCGACGGTAGTTCATGTTTAACGTGACAGCTGCTGGTCTCCATCGCCGCTCTCACGGCTAAACACATTCTACCATTTTATTATGTGTGTCGTACGTGTTCCCCCGGCTCTTTTTATTTCTTTTAGTAGTTTTTGGATTGTGTACGTTGAGTAAATCGATGTTTTGTACAACTTTAACAAAACCTGAAGATATTTCCACTCCTAAGCGTGGGTCGACTCAGATCCATAAAATTGTCGATCACCTTGTTTCGTTTTAAATTTTTCATTTTTGAACTAGAGGTGGCTTTTCATGGACCGTGATACTACGGTCGGACGCGGACCAGCTGGCATGAGAACAGTGTGTAGAAGCGCAGGCAAGTTCGTACGTAGCGGTGGGCCGGATCCACCGCGAGTCTTGCACTTGCATTTTGGCTTGACAAAATGGATCCAATCTCAACACCCACACTGACCAACACGCACTGTTGGAAGAGCGGTGTTGGTGTGTGTGATGCGTGATAATCCGCAGTATCAAAGACCGTGGGAAGCCACCTTTAGATCTTAACTAGTATGTTCCTCCCACAAAAGATCACACCTAAGATCCTAAAATAGAATTCTACAAAAGCGTGTTTCATGCACGGTACAAACAACGATATAGTGAAAATAATGTTTTCATTACATTCTTCAGACGTTCAACGTTCCTAAATCGAGTTGAGCAAATGTCGTTACGCCTCGTTTCTCTAACTAAATAAGCATTCACTTCTCGAAAGGAAAACAGAACTTCGTAAAGAATTTTTTAGGTAAATATGACTAAGAGAAAATTGTAATACATAGCTGAGATAAAATCCAGATGCCTGCAAAATGCGAGTCGAAAATGAACAAAGTGCTCAAACTCGTCGGCAAAATATTGAATTCAAATTGAAATGATCTTTATGAATACTCAATTGCTTCAAATAATCAGAGAATTTACTATGCAGGAATTTATATCGAATGTCTATCTATTGGCAGATTGTTTGAATCTATGCAGATATTGGCAATAACATTAAAATTCATGGTTGTGAAAACAGACGTCGTCAATTCAAATGTTTGTTTGGAAAACATCAACGTTGGGTTGGAATTTTTGTGTGCTATTAATTTTATGAATTTTGGCATCGTACAAACTGTATACGAAACATACATTCAGTCAAAAAAGTATCGGGAATGGATGATTTGTTTATGGTTCCAAATTCAAATTTTTGTTTTTTTTGTAGTTGTTAGATTGGCACAACTGTTTTCCATTTTGGCGCGGAGTTTGAGTTGCATCTGTTATTTATATTAAATACAGTGCTGGTTTTAGTAATATTATATATAGTGTGTATTGCGAATTTCATAATGGACAAAAATATCGAACAAAGAGTTTGTCTTAAATTTTGCATCGCCAATGGAATTTCGTGTTCGGAGTCACTGAAAATGTTACAGAAGGCTTACGGTGAATCGACTTTATCAAAAACTCGTGCTTATGAGTGGTTCAAAGCGTTCAAAAGCGGTTGAGATGTGATGGAAGATTTGCCTCGCTCTGGTAGGCCGTCAACGTCTGCAACTGAAGTTAACATCGCAAAAGTGAAGAAAATAGTGACTGAAAATCCCCATTCAACTCTGAGAGAGATAGCCGCCGAACTTTCTGTATCTCAGGAGTCGATCCGTACCATTTTAACTAATCATTTGGGTATGAAACATGTTGCTGCTCGGCTAGTCCCAAAAGATCTGAATTTTCTCCAAAAACTCAATCGCATGAAAGTCGCTGAGGACATGCTAGAACGAGTCAGTTCGGACCCAACATTCATGAAACGCATTGTTACTGGTGACGAGACGTGGGTTTACGAGTTTGACACGCAAAATAGTCAACAAGCTTCGGAGTGGCGCCTTCCAACTGAACCGAAACCGGAAAAGGAGAATTCGCGGCGAGAACTGAACTCAATTCTGGAAGCAGCGTTTAAAAAATGTTTTGATGAATGGATTATTCGTTGGCGCAAGTGTATCGTTTCTAAAGGAGCATACTTTGAAGGTGATAAAATAAATTTGGATGAATAACAGACATTTTGTGTATTATTGATCTTTTCCCGGTACTTTCTTGACAGAGTAGTACATTACATTGATAACATTAGCGTGTTGTGGTGGCTCAGCGAGCAGAAACACATTGCTGTGACTATTGAAATTAAATGTCGAGCGCGGTGAGCTCACAAATAGTGTAGTGTATAGTGACAGTTTGTTTACAGCAATAGCTTGGAGTTTATTCTAGTCATTTTATAACTTATCTTTAGAACGTTACGTGAGTAAATGTCAAAATTATCAATAATTCTACAAATACACATTAGGTATTGCGATTGCTTTTATACAATTAACTGAGTTTTGATAGACCTAAAAAACGTGCCAGTAAGTTTATAAGGGTGTTTGACACTTGTCATGATTCAACGGCTGGCTTTTACCTTAGCCAAAGGCTAAATAATTTTGCCATACAATGAGAACGTGTGCCGCCAATCACTTTTGTACATTACCAATCGACAGCCATGCGGATGATTTTTTCTGCATATTTTAGTTTGTTAACAGTTTAAATTAGGTTAGGATATTATACTTTTGCGTATAATAACTAGGTATATATTGTTATTTGTGTACAATTCATTTTAATTCTGAAGTAAATGTCTTGTATCAATAAAAATATAAAAATACATTTTTGGTATTTAACACATTTACGTTCATGTCTAAACAATAATTAACTCCAATACAAGCAACACAACGTGTTTCTAGAGACAATGAAATATTAACGAAAAAAAAAGAAAAGACGAAACCAATAATAAATGAATAAGCCATGCTCCAACAAGGTTATGGCAGTCGGCAAGAACAGCGTGGGCCAGTCCGGTGACCCGGCTTCCGTGTAAGAAACGATAGGAATTCGATTTCGACCCTCGCGCCCAACGTCCTTCCTGAATGTAAAGCGAGGGTGAACTCATGTCCCACTAAATCTATTTTTAAATTATAGTAAAATTGACATTGTTCTGCCTCCCACGATCGTTTATTGGGTAAAATGGTACGATTTTCCATGGAAAATTAGGTACCCAAAAATTGCTTTTCTATAGCTATAAAGTGTGACCGGGTCACATTTAGGCTAACCTTTACTCTGAGTGTTGTCTGTACCTTGCAGTCTAACAACTCTACGAAGCCTAATAAGTGTATGCATTAGGAAAGGGGACCCTTATTAGCCGAGTCTAACTAGATACTAACTCTTGGGGACGCGCGTCTAGAAAATATAATACGAAACGATGATGCGATGTTATAAAACTAGCCGTCCATCTTGAAAACGTTTTAGTTTTCAAAATTGAAAATTATGATAATCATATTTTTCTTACTACGTCGTTGGTTTAGCTGATCGTGAGATCCTGAGTTCCATTCCCAGGTCAGGCAGTGTTGTTGGGTTTTTCTATCAGGAATTGGTCAGTAGCATCCCGGAGCTTGGATCTGTGCATGGTTGATGGCAAAAGGCTTGCCCCCTATAACAAAGAACTTAAACATAACTGGGGCAATGTGAGTGAATAGGTCCACCTCTGCCCAACCCTTCAGGTACCCAATGTCAGAAATCTAGGACCACAAATCATATTAGATAAAGAGGTGCTTGAAACTGTAGACACAGCAGTCTTTTTGGGAATAACAGTAGATTCTAAACTCCAATGGAGCCCACATATATCAAGTCTAGCAGGACGGCTTAGTTCAGCCGCCTATGCCGTCAGGAAAGTAAGACAATACACTGACGTTGATACAGCCCGGTTAGTGTATTTTAGCAATTTTCATAGCGTTATGTCCTATGGCCTTCTGCTGTGGGGAAAAGCCGCAGATATAAATAATATATTCGTTCTTCAAAAACGAGCTGTTCGAGCAATTTACCAGCTAGGTGCCAGAGTATCTCTGAGAGATTTTTTTAAAGAAATTGGTATTCTTACGGTAGCGTCACAATTTATTTTCGCCAACATTTTATATATTAGACAAAATATACAGTTGTATACTAAAAACAGTGATATTCACAACATCAATACTAGAAATAAGGATAAACTACGTGCTCCCTTTCATCGGCTTCATAAGGTTCATAACTCATTTGTGGGGCTTGGTATAACCTTTTATAACAAGCTACCCTCTTCTTTGCTAGAATTGCCTTTTAATACGTTTAAAACTAAAGTAAAATCTATCCTTTGTTCAAAGGCTTACTATACTACCAACGACTACTTAAACGACAAGAATAGTTGGTCGCTGTGATTAACACAAGACAATGTTTATGTTCTTTCTCCAGAATTAGCTTTATAAAATTATTTTTATTATGTATTCTATTCATTGTGTTTTGGTTGTTTTTTTTTACTTTTACTATCTATTTATTGTTGACATAATCTACTCATTACAATGTTTTTTTTATTGAGTTGTATTGCAAAATGTGGTTAGCTAGAGACCTCGACAGTTGATCATATTTATTTATCCTGATCTTAGTTAGTACTCATTAACCATTAATTGATTGATTTTACTTCGATGGTCCTAGTTTATCATTTGTAACTTCGAGTTACGGCTGTATGGACATAGTACAGCATTGCACACATGCAAGCGGGCACGCACTTTTACCTGGAGGCTATTTTTTTTTATTTATTTTTTTTATTTACGCTTGAGTACAGTCAGTTTTAATGTTTTAATTGGTATATTGACGTGTGCTAGCTGACATGTGGCAAATTATTGATTTTAATGTGATGTGTTTCGTAATGTTAATTACTTCTCATACTGATGAGGACTTAAAAGAAGAGGTAATAAAGCTTAAAACTGAATTAGAAAGTGCACACGCGGAAGTAGAAAAACTTAATGAAGAGAACATGACGTTAAAAATCGCTTTAAATAAAGAAAAAAGCAAATCGAAAAATTTGCTAAAGATATGCTCAGACACGAAGAAAAAAGGTATTAATACTATAAACAGCAAAAGCAAACGAAAGAGGAGAATTTCAAGAAACTTGGCCCAAACGAATGAGCTATTTGATACCAGCTACGTGGATCTTGGGATCAATGAGATTAATGAAGTAACAACAGATGGCGCCACTAGCCTACAAACCAATCAACACACACTACCGGTTGAAATTAGCGAGGTTAGCGCTCCGTGCAATAATACTACAGATAACAATCAGCAACTAGATGGCGTTATCAGTACTTTATTTGAACGACATCAGGAAAAACAACAGCAAAGAATTTGTATAATAAGTAGTAACAAAACAAATAAAGTACTATCTATAGCACAAAGTACATTCCCACGTCATAATGTTTGTCATTACATCTCCACAAATTGTGGGATTATACAGTTGCTCGCTAACTTAGACCAAAAATTCTTCAGTCTTATTTTCATAGGCGAACAATACTTTAGAAAAACTAACAACTATTTTAATTTAATTTGTAGTTTAAGGAACTTATTACAGTCAATTCAGCACACCAATATCTTGCTCTGTTTACCTACATATAAATTTAATGGATACTCTTCTATGTTTAACTCCAGAATAGAAACATTTAACAATTTAGTCTACAATGATAACTGTACTCATGATTATACGATAATATTTGACTCTAATTTAAATCTGACATATAATGAAACAATGTTTTATAGACGCCGTGGAGTCCTCAATAACCATGGTATGAAGAATATTTTTGACAATCTGAAGTGCTATCTTGACATGTATATACAACAAAATTGCCTCAAAATTGATGAGGAAACAAATACAGAGAACTGTAAAACGTTAAGAAAGGATGAGTTTTTTCGTCCCTAGTTTAGTCAATAAGAGGGAACATAATGCTAAAGTTGAATCTTGTAACATTCGACTACTGCACCAAAATATTGCAGGGTTATTGAATAAACTTCCTTTGGTAGAAATATGCTTATCAGAGTTTAATGGCAGGCATAAAGATATTCATATAGTTTGTTTTTCAGAAACATTTGTTAGAGCTAACAACGAAGTAAACATATGTATTAATGACTTTACACTTGCAACTTCCTACTCTCGAAATAAGGAAAACAGGGGTGGGGTATGTATTTTAATAAAGCATTTCTTAGATTATAAAATGCTACAATTATGCAAAGAAATGGCCGTGGAGAAAGTATTCGAATGCTGTGGCATAGAAATACCATTTTATAATTGTACTATTATATGTGTCTATAGAACACCCAACTCTAACATAGCAATATTTTTTAATAAATTAGAACTACTATTACATAAATTAAGCGACAAGAAAAACAACAAAATTATACTCGTGGGAGATCTAAACATAAATACCCTCACCGCGAATAAAAATGCCACTTTATTAAATGATATTCTTAGAAATTATAACTTAACTTTAAAAATAAAAACTCCAACCGGTATGCCGCCGCTTGCATAGATCACATTATTACCAATATACCTGACTCTTATGGCGAAACATGTGAACTAAACCTCTCGGACCATAATACTGCCCAGATATTAACATTCCCATCAAATACTTCAGTAATTAAGCCTGCTCCATCGCATTGTTTTATATATAGAAGGAATTATAGTCAAGAACATACCGATAAATTTAAAGAGTGTCTCTTGAGCCTTAGGTTTCAGGATATTTATGACGAAATGGATCCAAATACAGCTTTTAATAACTTTCATGAAATTTTTAGTCTTTTATATAAATTAAATTTTCCCTTGCAAAGAATTAAAGTAAATTATCAAACACCTACTTTGAAATGGGTAACTAAAGGTATTAGAAAATCATGCCTCTCTAAAAGATACCTTAAAGTCAACTATCATAAAAATAAATCCCTAGAAAATAAATTAAAATATATTAAATATGCTAAACTATTAAAAAAATGCATTAATGTATCTAGAAAACAAACGTCCAACAACTTTATTATGAAAGCAAAAAATAAATGTAAAGCAACTTGGAAATTGATTAAAAATAAACCTAACTGTAGAGACTCACAATATATAGACGCTATCAAACTAAACGATACATTAATAACAAATCCTGAAGAAATAGCTGAGGTTTTTAATAATCATTTTATTGATTCTACAAACATTGACATAACAAACAGTAGTAAAAATAGATCCATGATTCATACTAATAATAAAGGTAATAGTATGTATGTAGAACCCTGTACGCCAAATGAAATAAGCAAAATAATAACATCATTAAATAATACCAACGCTGTGGGATATGCTGAGATTTCGACACAAATTATAAAATCTTGTGTTGATATACTCTCACCTATTTTAGCTCATCTGATTAATTTAAGTTTCTTTGAAGAAAAGTATCCTGACAAATTGAAGTTTTCAGTAGTAAAGCCTTTGTACAAAAAAAATAACAATCATGATTTAAATAATTACCGACCTTAATTCCGGTATTTTCAAAAATATATGAAAAAGCTATGTGTCATAGGATTGTCTCATTTATATATAAACATAGTATAATAAGTCCAGAACAAAATGGCTTTCAAAGAGGGAAGTCAACTACACTAGCTTGCTATCAACTCATTAAATTAATTACCGAGAATATAGATAAGAAAATACCGGTTACTGCTATATTTTTTGACATGAGCAAAGCGTTTGACTCTGTAAAACATGACATACTGTTAAGAAAATGTGAGAGTTGCGGAATAAGAGGTAAAGCGTTAAATTGGCTTAAAGACTACCTAAGTAACAGACAACAACGTGTTGAAGTTTTAGGTATGAACAAAGAAAGAGAAGTGTTAAATTATAAATCTCAGTATAGGACCAATACATATGGCGTGCCTCAAGGTAGCATTGTAGGGCCATTGCTCTTTCTTCTGTATGTGAACGATTTACCTAAAGTAACACGGGATAAATGCGTGTTATTTGCAGATGACATTTCATTAGTAATAAAAAATGAAAATAAAAATGAACAGCATGAGGACAAAATAAATACTGCCGTAGAAAGCATACTAGATTGGTTCGAACAAAATAATTTGAGTATAAATATTTCCAAAACAAAATATATTAATTTCTGCAATTACAAGATGACAAATAAAACAATGAAAATTATTGGGCGTGAGAATGACATTGAAGAAGTTAACGATACAAAATTTTTAGGCATAGTTATTGATAAAAACTGCAATTGGAAAAAACATATAGATAACATATGCAACAGGCTAAACAGCTTTGCATTTGCACTACGAAATCTAAGGAAAACTGTAGGAGTAAATGCCGCTCTACTGGCTTACCATGGCTACGTCTCATCTGTGCTTAGATACGGCATAATAATATGGGGCAATTCTACGGACAGCGATAGGGCTTTTATTGTTCAGAAAAAGTGCATACGAGCTGTGTTTGGTGCAGGTCCATTGGAATCATGCAGACCCATATTAAAAGAGCATAAATTATTATCACTGGCATGCTTATACATATTGGAAATGGGATTGTTTGTGAAAAAACACCCAAACCTATTTAGTAAAGCCGATAGTGTAAACATATATAAAATAGGTAAACACTCAAGGGATCCAACCAGATTGGCTATGCCTACGTGTAGAACAGCATTTTGCCATAAAAACACCAGTAGAATGTCAATAAAAATATATAATAAGATACCTAAGGAAATTAGAGAACTGCCAACGACTCCATTTCAAAAAAGACTCCGAGCATGGCTTATTGAAAACTGTTTCTATTCTGTTAATGAATTTATGAATTATAATACGAAGAAGAATTTATTACAGACATGAATATTGTAATTAAATTAACTTTGACATTCCTGTATGCTTATTTTAAACAATGTATTTTTTTTAGTTATAGCATTAGTGTTTTTTTGAGTTTGACATTTGTAATATTTATTTTGACATTTGTATTTAAATTTATTGACTTTTTCCCATCGTGACATAATTCAATTATTATTTAATTCGTAAAATTATGGCACAATCTAAATTTGCATGCTGAATTTAGTAGGCGGAATATGAAATATTGTGTTATGAGATCTGTGAGCACCATATTTCATGCAAATAAATGATATTATTATTATTATTATTACGATAAGTGTGTAGAGTCAAGTTCTTCCAACTAATCATACAGCTGTGCTGCTGGGGAGTTTGTTGCGCCACTTCTTCTTCCCAGCTAAAGCACTAGGAAGTGGTGAAGGGTGGGCGTTTTTGGGGGACTGTCTTATGTAACTTTGACCTTCAAAAAGTGCTGATCTTCAGCCTAATTTGAATAAATGACTTTTGATTTTTTTTTTGATATAGGGCGTGACTTTAAGTTATATTTTTGTTAAGCTTTCGAATACATCAGAAAACTTTTCGGTACGTATACTGTAACTGTATATATCTACTGCTTTAACTGTAATAGCTGTCATACATGCCAGAAATAGGTTTGTCGAGTCATCAACATTAATAAGGAATGAATCACCCGAAGATTCAGTATCATCAAACCATCCATTAATTAACCAAGCAAACATAATTACAGCCCGAATACTCAACAAACAAGCGACCGGATGGTCCCTTTAATTATAATGGCTTGACGAAGGCTACTTGTAAACCAATCGGAGGTCGTTATTGTGACGTCATACAACTCATGCAAATGCGACATACACCACACATACTAATTACTCTACGGCCCTCTATGATTGGCTCACATGTAATTTACTAAAGCCTTCGAACCGCTATATGTTTCCGACTAATACCCGGGTCTTGGCATGAAGTAAATCTTATTTAATATCTTAGGTTGGTAATATGTACCTATAAGGTTCCCGCGTAAGGGCTCGGGAAAATATGGGACACAATAATATGTATTTTGTCGGTATACCCGCAGTATTTTTGGAATGCTTCATGGTGGTGTATTTGTCTGAGCATGTTGTCACTGTTTAACTGTATTTACCCAATCAGTGAATGTGGTTTAAGAAAGTGGTAAGTTAAGTAAAAAAATGGCCAAGTCCGAATTGGACCGTACCATACTTCAATATTTGACCTGTATCAATATCCCGCCTAATTCGTGAAGTATTATTACCCTCAGATAAAAATGTTATAACGAGTTTCCGTTTTGCTTGTCATGAGATAAAAAGAAACTGTTCCTTTTTGTGTAAATTATGTGTGTGCCTTTATTGAGATTGAAGTATTTTTTATACCATCGTATAAAATCATTGTTATTGTCATCGTATAATATATAAATATTCCTACATAATATTTAAAAATAGTAACTTCGTTTAATAAAACCCTTTAATTTTCACTTTATTTAATTTTTATCATTTCCTGTGAAAATTTTAACTGTCTACCTATTATGGTTCTTGAGATACAGCCCGCTGACAGACGTTCGGGCGGACGGACGGACTGCGAGGGCTTATTAATAGGGTTCCGTTAGGCACCCCCAGAAACCTTAGAAGCAAACATTTCATTATTTAACCATTACAGAGAAATATGTGATATTGCCGCCTAATTCGTGAAGTATTATTACCCTCAGATAAAAATGCTATAGTTTTTTCGTTTACGTTTCCGTTTTGCTTGTCATGGGATAAGAGGAAACCGTTTCTATTTGTGTACATCATGTGTATTTCCTATACTAATGAGAATTGTTTCTATATATAAATATTCCTGAGAGCTTGTTTTATTAAGAAAAACCTCGCAATAGGTTTTTTTGTTAATTTTCAACAATAACTGAACAGCACAAACGGTATTTCCAATTAATCCGTATGCTGATTAAAATTCAATAAAACTACGTCCATAATTTACTCTGGATAATCCAGCTGTGTTTCCGAGTAACATAAATAACATTGTGAAATCCAGTCGGATAAAACCATGAAAATATATATTGTGCGCCGAGAGACAAACATGTTTACAAGATGTTTGTTTTGCTGAGAAAAGGCAAGTGAAATCAAATTGAAGGTACTGTGACTGCGTATTGTTATTCTCGTTCTGTGAATGCAGCAAATAAATTTCTCTTCAGCGTTTATTTTACGGCTGACGAGGAACTTGTGTTTTCAGGCAATTTAAGTTGTTCGGCTGACTCGCGGCCCGCTACGCGCCGCTACGTATCTCGTAGCAGCGCTACGGCGCATCGCTACGGGCTACGATACCCTAGTTGTGTTCGCCATTATATTCGCAAACTTTTAAGTCGCAGTTGTTCTTTATTTAAAGCACTTTAAGATAGGAATCCACGTTGTGGTTGAGACGTTCGTTTAGTGAAGCATACTTTTTCTTTGTCCTTTTGTCCAGTCTATTCTGATATTAGAATTGAAAGTTGATATCTTATTACAAAACTGAGGCCACTTTATTTGCCATAGGTTTTAAGCAACGTTTTTTTTATTGAACGCTTTGATTTAATTGTTAAAATTTGTTAAGTCATACGCTAGCCCAAATAAGGTAAAGTAAGGTAAGCAAATAAGTAAGGTAAGCAAATAAGCCCAAATAATGCGACTACGTCTTATTTTTGTAAATTTTTCAGTATTTGCCGATTAACGTGATTCAATGAAGAAACGTTTTAAAATAACCGAACCTATTAGGAACGCTACTACAATAAAAGGTATTTGTTCCGAAAACAATTTGTAGTAAAATGTATTCCGGTACATTTTGTAGTTCAATGTGACTTGAAAATATTTTCATTTGTTGCTCGGCCGTGGCCACGTAATAGCGTTCTTTGTCGCGGAATTAGCAATCAGCCGACGGCACTCCGCAGCCGCTGAAAAAAACAAGCCTCGGAGCTTTTTCTTAATTGCTGTGCAGATAAGCTCTACGCCACAGCCCGCGCAAATGACTAATATTTATCTAACGACTTGACTAAATGAAAACATGAAAAATGCGACCCCTTTTTTACGAAACGGCTTACTCCACTTGCCATACGCTCAACTAAAATTAACTTCAATAGAAGTTAATTGACTTTTGTGAAAGTGTTTAAGAAACATTAAAACGACCGCCGGAATCCTTTTAACCACCGTATCTCGTTATAAAGAAGTAAAACTTTACATTTCTCTTCTTGGAAAAAAAAACGAAGACGGTCGAAGTTTTCCACTTTACCGGCGTTAAAATGAACTTCGTTTAAGGACTGAATTGTATTTGGAACTTGTTAATTCCCGTCTCCCGCGCAGTTACTAAAGTAAGTCTTTCATTAGCGCTCGTCACGTGAGTGGAATTATAAGCCGCGGAGTTTTAAAGGTTGGCAAAAAATTTAAAAGACAATGATAGCGTCGCCGTCCATCCGCAATTCGGAAACCCTTCCTCAGCTCGCCTCCTCTGAATACAAATCGAGCTCGGCTACCTAACAACTTTTTATTAACCGTAACCGATCACATTTTTGGCCGAAGTTACTTCTATTGCGGTCTACTTCGGCCTCTGTTGTTTTAGAATCGAAAAGCAATTCCATTTGATATTCCATTTGAACTTGTAATTTTATTTCAATATTTTCTGTAGCGGCAGCAAAATAAAATGGAAATACATTCGCCCGCCATTTAAATTACATCAAAATATATTTGAAGCGATTGGACATCGTTACAACTTTGTGTGCTGAAATTATCCGCGTCTGTTACAGTTGACTGTAAACGTTGTAGCTCCAACTTATTCTCAATGGTCTGACTCGTCTCAACAAAACCATAAACAGAATATCTTTAGCCTACATTTACAAATAAATGTAGTCAAACTATCTTCAGCAGAAGAGGAATGTTACACCACATTCCACAATTAAGCGAAATAGTTTTCCCTCAAAAGGGCAAATCTATAGGTGTTCAGTGAATACGTATGTCAAGGGAGGGTGCTACAGTGGTTACAAAAAGAACCTCCGTCTGTCAGGCGCGACGGGTAGCTCTGTAGGACAATGAAAAACACTTTCACCCTGCCGCGTGTGAATGCAAAATAGGGTAAAACTTTGCTTTACTGCCTACATACGCACTGAGCTACCAATGTAAAGATATTTTATACGAGCCCCGCACTCGTTTATTAAATAAAGAAAGTTACGTAAACCACTTTATTAGTAACAAAGAAGAAATAAATATGAAAACATATGAAAAAGGGACAAAACAAACGAAAACCTCCAAACTTTGTATCTGTTCGGCTTGTTGATTTGCCTTTTATATTACATTGACGATTTTATCTGTATATAACCACGGACGAGTTGAATATCGAGTTCACTTCTTAAACAAATGGTTGGATATATTTCGCGTAGAGAGGGAACAAACATATCTGTAAAGCGAGGGTAGTCTGGAGAGCTGTAGTGCCATCTGCAATTATTCAGATTGAACTGCGGGTTTCAATACTATTAATCCTTCCAAGAATCCATTAATATTAATGGGAGTGAAGCCCCAATGAAAAATGTAGACGTTTGTAGCTGTTTTTATTGAAATAAAAACAAAGGGTTATTGTTACAGAATGTCAAGGAAAGATCTTTACGTTTGTGCAATCGTTTTCTTTGTGAGCTGTTCGAGTGAACAAAGGAACTTCAATAAAATGGCTACTACAGCAAGTACCTAGCGGTGCAATGAGTCGCCTACGTTCCGGCTGACACATTTGCTCGTTTAAATTCATGGTATCCTGCACCCGCAAATAGTTAGCGAAGTTTGAATGACAGTAACGGGTGAGGTGAGGTATGAAATCACTGTTCATTTGAAAAGCGGGGGAGCTGTCTGAGCCACCCTCGTCTCCACAATGGAGGCATTTCCGATGGCTATTATGGATACAGAGCCGAGTGCTTGCGGTCTACATACCATATAACTAGAGTTGGTGCTAAGTTTAGGTATACATTATTTTTGAACATGTTTCATCGTTTCAGTTTTGGGCTATTAAATACTACTTATAATTTTAAACCCTTCCATGGAAAAGGGTGATACGAAATTACACATTGATATTTTTATCAAAGGTTGGTTTGTATGCAGTCACTGTGGCTAATATCTAAAAATAAAAAGGAACTGAAAACGGTTAACCTGTGTCAAATTCAATAATGTTACCCTTACCCTTTAATAAACCGCAATAATCCTCTTCCGAAAACGCTTCTAATTTATTATTTTGGCAGCAGCGCACAAGCGGCGATACTTCACATTAAGACCAATGAACTAATACTCATACGAACTCGACTCGAAAATGCGTCTTACTTGCCAAAAGACGATATTAATCGTTAATTTTGTCTATCATTGCAAGCGGCTACGTTTTGAAGAAAAGAAACTTTTATATATAACACTTAACTCACACTTAACTTAACATATAGACAATATTTTATCAAATTAATTTAATTTTTACTTTTTAGTTGTGGTAACACACCAATTCGAAAACCTGCTATGGAAATAACAGTGACGGGTAGTTATAATAACATCATCCCTATAACTGGGAAAAAATACGTATCATTGAAGCCAACTCAAAAAGTACGTAAGTTCATTTATATGAGATCACCGCGCTTCCTCTAACAAAAAAAAAAAAAATTCAAATAGGTTTACAGTTGATAAAAATATCGATGAACATAATTATGTACGTAAAGAAATATAAATATATGTTTCAGGCGAACATAAACGCTCCTTCTTTTTTTTAAGTCGGTTTATAAAAATTGACAAAGAAAAATAGATGATTTACTTCGCTGTTAAAAAAATGCTTTAATTTAATATAAATTGAATTCTAACTTTTAGGCGCATTAAAATAGTACAGAAATCAAAGTGAAAAATAAGCGAAGTAGAAACCGGGGTCCGCTCGGTTATTTGCTCTCTGAAATGAGTTTTCTCAAAGACCTAAATAGCTTTCCCGCACCCAAAGCGTAAATTCACTTTACCGTATCAAAATTATTAAGTCCGTTTTGTGACAAATTAAATGAAATACCGAGGCAACATTGATATTGCGAATCAATTGGATGGATACGCAGTGATTCAGAATGTTTACCGACCATTTAAACAAGGCAAACTTTTTAATATTTTAGGCTGGCCCCCTCTCCCTGCATCCCCTAGCTATCAGAGAGCGTCCCATCCCATAATACCCTGTCTCGTGCTATGGCTGTTCTAATACTCACAGACAAGTGGGGGTGACAGTGCCGAGTGTTTGTTGAGCACCCATCCACGTCCAACGATGGGATAATAGCCCACTCCGCGCGACACCGAGCCACATCAGATTTCGCTCGGCTTAATGAATTCCCAACGTATAAATACGTTATCGGTTCGTACTATTCGTGTTTAGACATTCGTGAAATGAAAGGGAATGGACGTTGGGCCTTTTGGAAAATAGGATTGTAAGTGCATGTCGTGTTTGTGAATTGTAATTTGAAAATACATATTTTCAGATCAATGAACACACGTGAACAGTATTATTGACATAATACGATGATTTGATTAAGTAGTTTAGAGATGGAGTAACGTTTACATTGAGTACCATATAGTTTTTATTGCTTGCCTATTTTTTGGTTTTTTGGTTTAGCGATAAGGGCGATACTGCAAATGTTTGTTAAATTTCTGTTACCTATATCTAGTTCCTCCACTGTAAAATAAACAAAACGCAAATTCATTTCAAATAAATCAATTACACGCATTTTTAAATTATCAAGAGGCCGGCCGGCCGGCTGGGCGCTAGTCCGCTCAACTATTTTAAAAGGAGCTAAATGATGACACACTCGATACTGTCAGCGAGATATAAAACAGTAGGCATGAAATACTCACAGCCGCTGGGACACATTCAAGTCAATGAAAGACCTACCAGTAAATGGTAACTTTATAGTTGGTACACAGTAGGTAGGTACTCACACACGTGCTATACAATTATACAATACGTATCGTTGTTACTAGAAAGACATTTTCAATAAATTTTCGAAATGATATTCATGGTATATAAAGGATCCAACGTCGCCTGGCAAAGAAACCTATCTTAGCAATACAACAAAGCGCACGGGAATAAATACCAATTTTCACCTCAAAGGCAATCTATCTGTGGCGAGAGAAGCAGCCAATCGGAAAGCAAACCCAAGGTAAATATTATTTGGAGATTTCCTCGAACACTACTGGGGTTTGAAGTCACGTAGCCGACAGTGATTTCAATTTCGCGCGAAGAATTCGTGCAACCGCACCGTGGAGTCTCGACGAGCGAGTGAAAGTACTGGAGGACATGACGGGAATTACGGATGTGGAAATACAAGTACTGTACCGTGGCTGGCGTGAAAATAGGACTCCCTGTAGCTACGGGTAAGGAAGGTGTACCGCAGGGAATGTGGAGCTGCGAATTACCAGTTTAGTTACCCAATATCTTAGTCGCACCTCTGATTCTACGAATTCATGTGGATAGTGTATAAATTATCACTTGCTTAATAATCGGTGAAGGACAAACATCGTAAGGAAACCAGCATGTCTGAGAGATATTTCTTAACAGCATGTGAAGCTAAGTCAGAGGCCCATGGGCTGCATAAAATCTCTGACACCAGGTTAGTCACTAACCATACGAAAAGAAGATAGTCGCCAAAATAATCCCATAATCGCTTCCTGAACTAACGTAAAGGAACTGACTACAGCAGTTCAAGAGCCTAGAAAAGGTTGTAAAAGATAACAAACATGGAGAAAATGAAAGATCTAAATCATCTTCAAGAGAATTTTTAGTTTACATAAGTCATTATATGAAAAAAATGCTGCTCTTCAACAGAAACATTCCTTTATTCGACTAATGTTTTTTATGCTCACACCGTGAACTATCAATCCCACATCAAAACACCTTCAGAAATAAGTAAAAACAACACCTTTTTCCGTTGAGTAATGAACTTTCTGCCAACGTAGCTAAACATACTCCTAATATATAGTATAACAGTGTTGGAATCGTCGCGAGACTCTTGTCTCCGGGGAATGTAGCGGCAGGCCATATTAAATCGCACGTCGGTGTCGCATCGCATCGTCGCCTCGTGCCTTATTGCGCGCTCTTTAAAATCTTCGTACATTACCTCAACGATATTGAACAAGTTTCTAACGTAGACGTTACGTTAACGTAACGTTCGTAGTTAATTCTAAAACTGAGCTCGTTTAGAGGGAAATCTTTAGGAGGTAGGTTACGACTTGCTACTATTCTTGAAGAATTTTAGGTGTTGGCCACTTGAGGCATGATTTAGGAATGCAATTAATTTGGTTCAGTGACTTACTTTATCTTCACCATGAAAATAGCCTTAGCATTTTTATTGTTATCAGATACTTTTAAAGTATGATTTGCAAAGGTTAAAGTTAAATAAAATAAGTTCATCATAGTAAACGTTCAAACATTTTCATTTTATTGTACAGAGCTAGTAAATTCTAGAAAATGAATTGAGCATCTTCCGCCACCGTACAAAGACCTACCTACCTCCCTACCTGGCCACTCGCTACACAGAGGAGCATTGAAGAAAATTCCAATTAACTCTTCCCCGGTATTTCCAGTTCAACTTTAAATTTAAACTCGTAAGACCTTCCCGTAATAAATTTTCTTATTCAATATCTGAGCTAAAGTGATGTTAGACGTAAAAAGTGTGAGCAGCTGCTGGCAGCGGATTGGTTTAGAAAGTACTGTTCGCAAGCAGTTAGCGGGGGATAAGTTCCGTGTTTGAACTTGCATTAGAGTTCAAGAGATGCTTTTTAAAATGTCCGGCGAGTCCGAACTTTGGACGAACAAAAGTAGTTTGCGAAACCAGCCTGATGCTAAGATGCGGGCCAAATGTTGATTTAATTTGAAGCAAAGTTACACCTTGAGCTTAGTAATATAGGTACATGCGAACAACCGCTAAGCTTTATACATTGGCTTGTCTACATTCAACATTTATGAACCCTTTAACAAGAAAAGCGTTACATCAAACAAGGTCCTTCAATCAATTTGCTCTATTCCAAATCACAAGAGCAAAGTCAGTAAAAATGCTGCACATTCCAATACAGAAAATAAACGTCGGATTCTTTCTCGTACCTACTTTATATCGGTATATGTCAAATAAAAACAGTATCGTACGTCGTGCGGCTGTAGTCGGCTGTTCTGTTTTTACTGTATCAGAGCTCCGGCGTAAAATCTTTTATATCCGCTGGTAAGAAGCCAGAGAATTAACACGAGTTCAGCCGATGGATAAACTTTGAAAGGATCTTTAACTGGCGCTCAGAGGCGTAAATTATTGCTCTCCACGCCCCTGTTTCAGCCACAATTTATCGTAGCCGAGTCACCTGTGGGACACTAGTGAGTAGCCTCTCTATAGATATTCATACTTATTCGAATGTAACGAAGAAAATCGATCTAATAAACGATTGTAGTAAGTAGATCTTTACTTAATATTAGTACCTTACTATATAAATAAGATCAGACAAAGAAATTCATAGACAAACATACTTATATTGAATATTTATGACCTAATACTTCATAATTCTTCTTATTCCCCACGAGGTAAGCAGGGAAATTTAGCGCATCATTCATAATAATGAATGCCGGACATTGGCATGCCATTCATTCAGTGTGTGCCATGTTGAGGCCATAGTTAATTCCCAGCGTGACGCTTCTAATTGCAGAACATGAGAAATTATACGCGGTCATATTTAGTGCTATGGTCCCATATCGATCGAAATGCGTGGTAATTTATAGATTTTTACATAATATTCAAAATTATCATTATTACCTGCTTTCCCAACTTTGATGGAGTCGGCTTCCAGTCTAGCCGAATGTTGGTTGAATAATAGTATTTTACATGAAGCGACTGAGGGTCTGACCAGAAAATAAACAAACACCTACCTAAACATATCTACCCTTGTGTTAGTGTGACAAAATTAAACGTGTGTTAAAATAAATACCTACACCAAACACTGTCAACATTTTTAAATTCAAAAAATTGTTTTAAAATATTACCGCATATCCTCAATTCAATTTTTCAGACTATAAAAACTTGGACAAGAAAATAAATTAGTTTGGAATAGCGAGCTAACTTATTACTTAAAGTTGTAACAAAAACTCCGACACTATGCCTTTCAATAGAGGAGGGTATCTATACTAATCTTTAGATTATGTTAATGTGATGCTACTTATACAGAAATCGGATCTTTTCAAAAGATACTCTTTTATTTATATTCAAATCTTCGCGGAGTAAAAAGTATGTAAATCACGGAAGGGGTATAGTTTCTTTATGTAGTTTAGCGCGGCATCACATTATGTTTACGACTTCCTGGTACATATCTCAAAATGCTTATATAGGGCTGTCCGTCGTGGTTGTGATGTTCGTTGTTATACGAATAGATTGGAAATTATATCTTCGGTTCATACGCTGCTTTTGAAAAGGACTAGTATTTTTAAAGGAAGTTATACGTAGGTTGTGTATACTTCCTTCACGATCTTTTAAATAAAGAATGAATATTAGGTTTAAAAGGCTCTACTATTAGAGCTTTTTTTAAAGAAAAAATAAAATAAAAACTCGTATGCTAACTAGCAGAATCCTCGGTTTAAACGACGAGCGTCAGTTCAGTTTGTCTCCTCATCCACTTGGCGACTCGATCCACCGACAGCGACACTCCACTTTTATGATTTATGAAAGGGCCGTTATATAAAAAACTCTGCCAAAATTCGTACCATCTAATTCCAATTTACGGAACTTTTGCTTTGAAGTATTTTTTCTCGTTTCATCAGCATTTAACGTAAACAAAGGATTTCAAACACTTTTAATTAAAAATTAGTAAATTCAGCACTTTTTTTAAAGGGAAATCAGTTTTTCTGAATAATTATTATGCAAAGCTTAATTAACTGTACGCAAATTAATTTACTTTTAAGAAAATTAGGGTGACAGTTTCGTTGAGTCGTCTTGTGAGATATTTCGTCATTATGAAAATTGCTAATTTTCCCTTTTTGAGCTTGCGCTTCTTCATTAAAAATATTTTATGACAACGTGCCCAGAAAAATTGTTACGGTATTTTCCTCTATTACATTAGTTTCAATGTATTTCTGTGCTGTTTTGTGTGCAGTGAATAGTCCCTTCCGATTGAAACATTGATATAAGACCCGGGAGCTTTTCTCGTCTAGGTAGGTAGGTAGCTATACGTAGACACATTAGTCAGATTGAAACCTCTTTTCCAAACTTAGAATTGCAAAATAGTGACTGCAACCGTTCCTGGATGCCGTTTGATTCAAAGAAACACATTTTATTTTGAGGTTTGTGGATAGAATATTCAATGAAAGTATTTATTTTGTGTGGAAGTTATCATATTACTTATAATAGGCTTATTGTATGAAGGTAATATTGTTACAATATAAAAGTGAATAATTATGACAGTGAAAGTTTAAATTAGTTTTCAGAACCAGTTGCAATAGCTTGCAGTAGTAATAACTTCTATTCATACAATACATCAGTGCGGCGGCGGCATTAGATCACAATTAGACTCGAGCTCTATTTAAACTTCCCACGTACTTTAATGAGTCTTTTATTATATTCGTGCAATACATATATATCGTTGTGCATTTGTTTCCCCCGAGAAGGTTAATCAAAGCCGAGGAGCGCTCCACGTCAGCTAAAACTAATTTCATCCAAAGTTAGCACTTTCGTGGACAACTTATTTGCTATACTAGTTATGATCTTAACACAATGTACATAATATCAACTTCAGTCTCGAACTTGTATAATAAGTCTGGGTATACCTTTGCATAACTACGTATAGAGGTAATCAAAGATGTATTTCGTAAGTGCGGTGGAGTCAACCGCCATAGCTAAAAGTTAGTTCAAACTTCGATTATATTGAGCTTAAACGCGCTCTACCTTGAAATATGGCGGATACCTCCGGGTCGGGTGTTTCATTTAAAAAACAAGATTGGGACGTCCTTATAAGTCGAGCGAACTAATTATGTATATCGAAGTCGATTCTGTATTCTCTTTAGTAAGCTCCAATAGCCGTGAAACACTTATATGTAATTTCTCCGATACGAGAGAAATAACATTAAAGTGTTAGTCGAGGACTGCAGCCTTGGCACATACATGAGATATTGAATCATTACAGCGACGTACTTAAACAAACTCGTAACATTACGTTTGTAATGTTTATCTATAAAGTTTGACTTTATCACGAACCGTTAAAGTGTCCGCTTACTTGAGGTATCGTGTGCTGGTGACTAATGTACGCGAGATATCCGCTCAAATAGTAGTATACGGGTCGTATCCCCAAATGGTTGCAGGAATTTATTTTAATATATAAAGTAGCCACAGTTGATCGAGTTTAAGAATATTGTTTAATTAATAAGAATAAAACTACAGTTAACTACATAACAATATGGTGTTATTCATCACTAGAAGTATCCTCGGATTCATTTAATAAATAGGTTCACTAGCCGACTTAGTTGGCGAACTCAAGGAGGCTTCTGGTCGGCGCCCTGCGGTATATGTATTTCTTACAGCGAGAATGTGTAACCAGATGGATATCAACAGACTGGTGGTGGACTGACCTTCTTAGGCTTGCCGTTCTTTCGCAGCAGCTTGGCGCAGCAGAGGCCGCGCGTGTCCGGCAGCGGCGGCGGGGGGCGCGACCAGCACAGCCGCCGCGGACTGTCCGCGCCCGCCTCGCTGCGCGCCTCCTCCTTATCTTCACACATTACACTACCCCCCACTACCCCGCACTACCACCCTACCATTACACAACCCACGAAAAATCACAACCTCCAAGATATCGATGCTTTATGAGAACCTCTGGCATTGTTTCCCCTATAAAACTACGGGCCGCAGCGATAGAGCTATCTTCACCGCTGTACGTTATAGAAAATAGCGACGATTTGGCAAATCGGTTTCTCTCGGCTTCTACTTAAAGCGTTACAAAAATAAGTTAAGAGATACTTAAACGTTAAGTTCGATAGCTTTGTACTATTTTTAGGAGATATTTATTATTTGAGCTGCACTGCTATGTTAATTCTACGGAAAGCTGTTTTAACGTCCGATTCAGCATCTGGAACAAAGAGAGGATACATTCATTGATATGTAAAACGGGTGATGATCATTCATTGTCACTGAGAGTGACAGTGCAATTATTGCAATGTGTATGCTACGCCGTAATACACGCCAATGTACATGTAACTACGATTGGTCACCTGGAGCATTTTTGATTTTGATACAAAACATTGGGAAATATCATAATTATTCATTTTCTAGACACAAATTATTCCAACACTGGCAATCAGACCCGCCTTGCGCGTACTCGTGCTACGCGCCTACGCGCCACACTTGCCACGAACTTCAAGGAATTACTACGTCGAAATTCAACGAAGAACGATCGGTTTTAAATAATTCTGGTTTATTGATATAACAAGTGTGTGCTCAATGTTATTTGAAAATGAAGGACTTCCTTACGCCCCTTAAAGGTGTTTTTTTTTCAAAATCTTTGAGTAGTGCTCACTTTAGCTGTATACCAAAGGAACACTTGCGCCACATTCCGTGTTTTTAGATCCAGTGGTTGAAGCTGTCTGGAATTGTTCCCGGTTGATGGTAATAAGCTCACCCCCTGGTACATGGGGGATATAACTGGCGAAATGTGGGGGTACTATTGGTCTACCCAACCCTTCAGGGATGACAGGCGTGATACAGATGTGACCTACAAAGCTATAGATAAGAGTAATCTTAACACTCTTGCCCTTATTAAACAAAAATCTTGTTCATTCTCTGTTTCTACTAAAACTTTTAGAAAGTAACATTAAGGAAACAGTGTCTTGTAACGACATAAAAATAATGAAGAATATTGTTTAAAAATGATAGCATTCACCATCACCGTTCTATTACTTGTACACAAACTTTAGCACATTAATGCCAATAGCCGCCTATTCCATTTGGGTCAATGAGCGAAAACAAAGAAAACTTGGATCACAACATTCCAGATTAAGTAAGTATTATCCGGTAATCTATTTAACATTAGTCTTTGCTTTTAACTTCAGGCCGATGCCATATTATATTACAAAAGAGTACACTGTAAATACATACAAAAGCACAGTAAAGTTAATATTTCAATAATAACTAGAGATGGGCCGAATTTGGTTTGAACCGAATCCGAACTTCGGCCGAACATTCGGTTAAAATGAAAAGTTCGGCCGAACTTCCGGCCAAAAACAAAAACACAAGAAAATTTGAATTTCGCGGGCTACCTTGGGCTTGGAGCATCCACCTTAATTTGATTGTTTAATTTCACCTATACCCTTTGTAATAAAAAGTATTTGATATTAATGAATGTTCAGTTTGTGAACCAAAAACGTGTTTTTTTTATTCAATTTACGAATTACAATCCAGATGTTTATTAGAAGAATACTAAGTGTATTTCATTTTTGTAATTGTATGTCTAATTTTTATGTCTAATTAATTAGGCAAAGATTTTAAAAACTAATAAGAAAACTGTAATTTGAGGCTTACATTTACAATCTTCATAACTAAAATAAATGACCATGACTGAGTAAAATACATAGTTTGATTTCACAGTATGCTATTCTAATTCTATTGAATTTCAGTCAAAATAGTGCAAGTAGGTATTATTTTTCTCGTGCCAAATGTTCGGCATCTGAACCGAATTTCGGCCGAATGCCGAAGTTCGGTTCAAGCTGCCGAATTTCGGTGGAACCGAATGTGAACCGAATTTCGACCCATCCCTAATAATATCAGGCGGCGGCCGACGCGATGACACGCGGGGTTGCGACAGCCGTTGAGAGGATCCGGCAGTTAGGTCTCGAGGTGGCATTGCACAAATCGGAGGCCATGTCCTTTCATGGGCCTCGGAATAGGCCACCATCGGGATCCCAACTTACGGTAGGAAGGGTTCACATCGGCGTCGAGACCACGATGATATACCTGGGTCTGGTCCTCGACAGCCGATGGAATTTCGTAGAGCATTTCCGACGTTTGGCCCCCGAGTTGGAACGGACTGGGGCCGCCTTCAAGCGGCTCTTGCCCAATTTGAGGGGGCCAAACGCCTCCTGCCGGAGGCTTTACGCGGGTGTCGTGCGGTCCATGGCCCTATACGGGGCCCCGGTATGGGCGCGTTCATTGCGGCGACGAGCCGCCCACTATCTGAACGCGCCCCAAAAGGTGGTAGCCATTCGGCTAATCCGGGGGTACCGCACGATCTCGGGCGAGACGGCAAGCCTCCTTGCCGGACTGCCGCCGTGGGATCTGGAGGCGATAGTCCTCGCGCGCCTGTTCGAGTGGCGCGCGGAGGTACTAAGCCGGGGGGAAACTCCGTTTCCACAGCAAATTGCGGCGGAGCGGTCGGACCTCCGGCGTGATCTCATGGCGGCCTGGAAGCAGCGACTGTCGCAACCCAGCGCAGGGCACGCCACGATAGTGGCGGTAAGGCCCCTCTTTGAGGAGTGGCTAGAGAGGCGTCACGGCGCCCTCACCTACCACCTGACGCAGGTCCTCACCGGACATGGATGTTTCGGGAGGTTCCTGCATATCATCAGGCGGGAAGAAACGCCCGGGTGTCACCACTGCGAGGATCGCCCAGAGGACACGGTAGAGCACACGGTGCAAACCTGCCCCGCTTGGGCGGAGCACCACCGTGTCCTCGTAGAGGCGATCGGCGGCGGCGACTTCTCGCGCCCGGCCTTGGTGCAAGCCATGGTCCGGGGCGAGAGGGAGTGGGAGGCAGTCACCTCCTTCTGCGAAAAAGTTATGCTCGCGAAGGAGGTGGCGAGATGGGAGAGAGAAAGGTCCTCCCGTCCCAGCCGCCGCGGGAGACGCTCCGGGCGTCGGGAGCCACGTGACGACTCCCGGCCACCGTAGGCGCGGGCCTGCGGGCGGTGAGTAATGGGTGACTCACCGTCCGATCAGCACCAGACCCGTGCCGGTCGGCGCGTATATGTTCCACGCGCGCCTCAAAGAGATGTCAGCATATGAAGGGGCCCCTCAGGGCCAAGCCTGCCGGGTAAGCGGGATTGTCCGAAAGGGTTACCGCTACCCCGGAACATAAAGGGCTACGGAAGGAACATGGATGGGTTTTAGTCAGTAAGAGTCTGACACTCCCTTCCGCTCCACCCAGAGCGGGAGCAGTCATTGGATGATTTCCAGCCTTAAAAAAAAAGCCCTAATAATAACGATACGGTATTGAACTACAGCCCGTATTGTTAAGAGTTTCCTGTTTCTCTATTATGATAATTATTGCAATATTATTACATAAATGTGAGCAGAAACTATTGGTAACGTACCCATCAATATTTTTGTATATTAGTGGGGAGTTATTATTAGCAACCTTCTTAAATGTCTTCTTACTATATCCATCATTTAGTCTGTAAAATCTATTTATATTTTGTATTGGCGCCATTGCGAGCTAATGTGACGCTGTCACTGTCATTGACGTCATATGTCATAAGAAAACAAAAGAAAAAGCGACGGCCGGCCATACTTTTCTATTTTCGTTCTGACATGCGTAACCGTGTCCAGGAAAATGATTGTAACGGCTAATTTTTCAATAGCCAGATAAGTTTTATTGGAGGAATATGGTAGTTTGTTAGCTCTTGCATAGAAAATATGTCAAACCGCTATTTTTATTCTTCAGATAAAATTTATCAGGCGATTGAAAAATCGGGCCTTAAACGTATAATTAATTAACTGCAATCATCAAACATCAACGGAGTAGGTACGTTATTTATCTCTCAAACATTTTTGTATCATGAATAAATAAAATTTACTTTAAAATATGACAATTCCACAAACAACGAGCTCCACCGTCTAGAACAGTGAGCAACTTCGTTACTTCACCAGTCTTTGTAACGAAGCTCGGCTCAAAACGAACTTAGACTAATTTCCATGTAATTTACGTTCGTAGGTACCAGGGATTTGGCAGCCAGTCGTAAAGTAAAAATGTTACTTGTAGACCGCGCCCTGATGAATATTAAACACAACACGCTTAATGAATGCGCCAACTTGCTCGACATAATTACACCAACTCATTGAATTCTTTGCCAAACTCAACCGACACTTATTTAAATTCTTAACGGTTGTTCTCGTAAGGGGGAATCTGTGCACTGGTCTTAAATGTGTGTATTTTGAGGATTTTTTTGCTTTATTATAAAATGCACCTGGAACAAGCTATGTCTTAAGTTTAATTAATTAGCGGACTTGTTCATAAATTCTGGTGAATTCGACGAATGCTCGTACATATGCGCGAATAACTTTTAATTAAAATAAAAGCGAGGACTGAACTAGGACGCGGTTCAACACGTAGATAAAACTCGCACCTGTATAAGGAGATACCTTTATTACAGAGCATAGTTCGCACCGCAGTGTTGGAATCATTTCAACAGCTAATATCCCATTCTGTTTGTCTTTCGAGGCAATAAAATGACTTTTATGCAAATCATACGAATTCTATACATTTTTGATGAGCTACCCGACGACGCATTCGCGGCGTTTAATTAATACATTTTCCATCAAACTTTGAAAGTTTCAAACTCGCGAATATTTTTTATAGATTTATTTGCGTGAATTAATTATCACTTTGTTTGTTTTTCCTTGTATAAATATTCTGTAGCGAAGTGAAAAGTTATTAAAATTTGCCAAATAGAAACAGGCAAATTGGATCGTGCGATGGATACCCACTTACCTATTCATACTTATGTCATCTACTGGTCTCATTTAAACCTTTTTTGTTCATAAATCTTGTTTTAACCAGAATAAAAGCTGTTTCGAAGGCTTTGACTTCTAAATCATAAATGTAAAACAGAGCCAAATAATATTACACTGTCACTCAAAGCTTCACAAAACAGAGCTAACTACTTTGAGAAACCTATTATTTTATATATAGCCTGAATAATGAGTACAAATAAGTGCAAGCCTACACTAGCTGCCCCAAGTTTGTTGAAATGCTAGCGAATAACGGGCTTTTTCGTTTTTTTTCCACTCTCGCGGAGAGAGCTCGCGTCTCGACGTCGTCGGCGTATAAACTGCTTTTATTATAAAATCAAGCGCGTTTCACTCAAAAAACGATAAGTACTCTTGTCTGGCGTTTGAACAACATGGAAATGAGAGAGTGAAAAGGAAAATTAGCAGTACGTTATATAATGAAAGTCGAGTTTATTTACTCGCCTTTGTTTAGACACGTATGCGTTTGTGTTAGAAGAGAAAAACGGTGCTTGTTTGTTCTTTGTCTATACTAATATTATAAAGAGGAAAACTTTGTTTGTTTGTTTGGTTGTAATGAATAGGCTCAAAAACTACTGAACCGATTTTAAAAATTCTTTCACCGTTGGAAAGCTTAGTTTTCTAGGAGTAACATAGGCTACTTTTTATCCCGGGAAAAATAACGGGTCCCACGGGAAAACCACGGGAGCGAAGCCGCGGGCAAAGTGCTAGTAGTTTTATAAACAGATTCTTGTTGGAAATACTACGATAAGATTTTCCAGAGATAACTATGGATTTAATTATGTATTGAATTCTAAGCTCTTGCATAAAGATGCAGAGAATTATTATATTTTACAGGTTTATTCTTTGCACGGGTTCATTGTTATGGATGCATACCTTCACAATTTTCAATCTGCCTGCCTTTTCCCAACCAAGTTGGGGTCGTGTTCCAGTCTAACTGGATGCAGCTGAATACCAGTATTTTGCATGAAGCAACTGCCTGTCTGACCTCCACAACCCAGTAACTGGGTAATATGATACCCTTTGGTAAGACTGGCTATCAGATTTTCGGACTCCCATTTATTTTATGGATTCCTTCACAATTGTTCATTATATTTACTTTACTAAACTTGCAATTTGATACCATTTACCAACAAGTGTAAAACTATATTTATTGTAAGTACCCAACAACTCTATATCCCGCCTATTATAGAGTCAAGTTGCCTCTACCTAGGTACGCAGATAGAATAACTAAGACCAAAATCGATGAGCAATAGAAGATCTGATAAGTGAAAGAAAATATATTTTTGTTAAATGAAGAAAGCAAAACGTTATAACGTAGCGTTTGTGCCTATCAACATAAGCAACGTTTAATTGTAAGTCAGGTAAATATTTAATTTATATACCTGGCTAAAAGCAAAAAAGAAAGAAATTAAATTGGTTTAGCCCAGGCCCCAAAAATTTATAATAATTTAGTTTATTTCTTTCTATATGCTCATAGTTTTTGTTAAGAAATCAATCTGCCTAGCCTTTTTCCAACGATATATGTTGGGGTCGGCTTCCAGTCTAACCGGATGCAATTGAATACCAGTATTTTACATGGAGCTACTGCCTATCTAACCTCCACAACCCAGTTAGTAACAGGGTAATACGATACCCCTTGGTAAGACTGGCTGTCACAAATATTTAGTTTATATGCTGACGGTGTTTGTTAAGAAATAATTAATCAAACAGTAATAGTATTAAATATGAAACCGTAATTGTCAAAAACTTATCCGTTTAGAAACCAATGTGGTAAGTAATCCGTTCTCTTTAACACGCTTTTTAATATACCTACTTAATAATCATATTTGTTTACAACGTCTGAAAAGGGGCGTTTTCTGAACATAAAAATCTGTGTGTAGGTACTTTAACTTTGAAAAATATTATAAATGGTCTCAGGTAACTGACGAAATTGTATTCAAAAAGATTTGTTCACGTGCCATTTTTTAAAATAAAAAAAAACTAAACATACCTAATATAAGCTTGTGCACATAATTTTGTAATTGAATAGTAGCTAGGCTACTTGCATAACAGCATATATTGCTACATTCTTGTTGTTATACCTAAAGTATACATTATTAGAAATAAAAAGAGTTCAAATTCAACAGAAGAACTACAAAGCAACTATTTAATATTAAACAACCCTTACCAAATAATGAACGAGCCATAAACAATTACAATGTCTGCACAATGAGATCCACCCGCGAAAACTTAAAAAGTTAATTATAAAATGTCTCGTAGAAAGTTGTGTAGAGAGTTTCGTAGCACGGGCTACGCGACGCTACGCCGTAGCCGAGAGCTGCTACCGCTCTGAACTGGCGCCGCTCTGCCGCCCGCCTTTTATTCACCTCGCAGCACTCTCCCGCCCGCCTAAGACCGCCCTTCCCACCGAAACATCCCCCTACATCGGGCTATATCAGGCATACAGAAATTCTCGAGCCTCACTTCTACGGGACCGTTTTAATAATGCTTCACAAAGAAATAAAGGCCCTTGCGATTTGAGCGTTACATGTACTTTCTTCAACTTAATTAAGAAAATATTTGCCTAAATAGGCGTGTTTTCTTTGTGTATTACGTTCATGATTCATTATAGAAATATAATTGGAATTTTAGTAGAAATCTATTCACAATCTGTATTAAATAGTTGAGCTTAAACTTATCGCGCTACGTGTCAGTAACTCAGTAACCATTGAATAAGAACTAAACCCGAGCCTTTCTGAGAGCAGGTTTATCCCGTTTCCCGTTAGATCCGACAGTGCGACGAGATATAAGAATCAGACGGACAGCTGGATTAATCTGTAGGTGTCCTGATAGCATCAGATTCCTCAAATCTACGTTGGACGTTAGATTGTTGACATGGTGGATTATAGATTTTTAAGATTGTACGTTATAAAGGCTCTTATAAACGCGTCTATTTTCGTTTTCTATAAATTAATAGACAAACGATTGGTACCTTAAAAATTGGCACCAGCAAACTGGTGCAGACTTGATCTGACCAAGATAATATCTGAACGTTAAAATCAACAAACCAGAAAATGCCCGTCGACATAGTGGCAGGCCCAGAAGACGTGCCGGCAGGATTGGTCCACAGTAAGCCCGAGATAGGGAGGAGTGGAAAGGAAAAAAGCAGACTTTGCCCTGTAGTGCGACAAAACAGGCTAGAAATAAATAAAAAAATAATTTAAATTAAATGAGACCGCCGAGTTTACTTCGATGTTTTTTCTTGGTCGGGTCAGTAACACCAACGTCATCTAGTTTTTAAAATTTTAGATATTGCTACATAAAAGAGACATTTGAATAAACCAATTTACATAATTATGTTGGTAAACATAATTAATCTTTTTAGAACTGTTCTAATAAAAATGACTCGGCAGCCAGTCACCTATTGAATGTGAGAGGGCCTCATTATATATTTATGAAGAATAAATTAAAAAAATAACCAATACTCGTTGGCAAATCGATTATTGAACAAAGCTTTTTTAACCTTTTGAACGCCAGAGCATAAACGCAAGCGCGTGCCCTCCACGCCAAGCTATCTTGTTATCATGAATTTCCCAATATCCATGGTGTCTTTTAATTTGTTTCATGTCATTAAATACGTACGAAAGCTTAAATTTTTAAGATATCTTTTTGTATTCTTTATTTCGTGTTATAAGTAGTGTTGCATTGTCACATATTTGTGTCGTGGCGTACAGGGCATGCGTTTGCTTGTCACGTAATGTGACAATGGCGTTCAAAAGTTTAATCCGTAAAACCTCATTCCAGTCTTCAGGCATTTTTTTTTTAAGGCTGGGAAATCATCCATTGACTTCTCCCGCTCTGGGTGGAGCGGAATAGTGTCAGACTCTTACTGACTAAAACCCATCTATGTTCCTTCCGTAGCCCTTTATGTTCCGGGGTAGCGGTAACCCTTTCGGACAATCCCGCTTACCCGGCAGGCTTGGCCCTGAGGGGCCCCTTCATATGCTGACATCTCTTTGAGGCGAGCGTGGAACATATACGCGCCGTACGGCACGGGTCTGGTGCTGATCGGACGGTGAGTCACCCATTACTCACCGCCCGCAGGCCCGCGCCTACGGTGGCCGGGAGTCGTCACGTGGCTCCCGACGCCCGGAGCGTCTCCCGCGGCGGCTGCGACGGGAGGACCTTTCTCTCTCCCATCCCGCCACCTCCTTCGCGAGCATAACTTTTTCGCAGAAGGAGGTGACTGCCTCCCACTCCCTCTCGCCCCGGACCATGGCTTGCACCAGGGCCGGGCGCGAGAGGTCGCCGCCGCCGATCGCCTCTACGAGGACACGGCGGTGCTCTGCCCATGCGGGGCAGGTTTGCACCGTGTGCTCTACCGTGTCCTCTGGGCGATCCTCGCAGTGGTGACACCCGGGCGTTTCCTCCCGCCTGATGATGTGCAGGAACCTCCCGAAACATCCATGTCCGGTGAGGACCTGCGTCAGGCGGAAGGTGAGGGCGCCGTGACGCCTCTCTAGCCACTCTCAAAGAGGGGCCTTACCGCCACTATCGTGGCGTGCCCTGTCTTCAGGCATAAGACCAAAAGCGTCCACTTTTGATCTCTAAACCGCGTTCTGGATCTGTCAGTGTCAGTATTCTACAGAAAATAATGACACTGATAGCTTTTAAACGGGTTTTATATGTTGATTGTGTTTAGTGCGATTACTGAAATTTGCATTAAGCTAGGCAGCAGAAGATGATAAGCGCGTACCCCACCGTTCGGTTGGCTGATAAGAGCATCTGCCAGGACTACTAAGTTATAATGCTTTGAATGATTAGTAACTTGCAACTAATCATTCAATGCCATACAATAACATTAGTATTCTATTAGATTTGATAACCAAAACCGGTTAAGTGCGTGTTAGACCACACGCAATGAAGGGTTCCGTAGTTGGGATATATCGATATACGCCACGGTCAATTCTCCAGCAGCAAATGTAAGTTTGTAGTCGTAACAAAAAATATGTGATAAAACAACAAATTAATGATTTTCGAGATTTACCTTTACTTTTCCTGTGAGATCTTGGTTTTTGCTAATTTTCATGGTAAATGGGAAGTATCCTGTAAGATTTGATTTACTTGCCAGTATCAAAATATGTCGTCTAAATGGCCGTATTTTTATATTGCGTTAACTAAGTAGCTGGATTTTTTTAGAGCTCAGATGAGACAACTGACGGGACCGTAAACCTAAGTGTGTGATATAAATTCTTAACTTGATACCTCCACGTGTGCCTGAGATAAAGAATCTTGACAGACTGGCAGACAGACGGAAAAGAAGGTTTTCTGGAACGGAACCCTAAAAAGGAACCGGGATATTACCATCTGTGATTCAATTGATCTTTTTATAGCTATACTCGAAGAAAACTGGATAAAACATAAGATAAGTGCTAAGTATCATACACCCCTATTAGATATCCATTCCAGACACCTTTAAATACATTTAAACGTAGATACCTCACTAAACCCTACGATACAGTATATTTCATATCATTATCTACTGCTTATTTAAGTAATTCTAATCAAAATACATACGGATAAGATCATTCGTAATAAAAGCTAAATCGGAACATAAAATCGAATGTGACAATCACAGAAACCTATTTCATTTATTTATCTTTGCCTTCCGCTTGTGCCTTACGTGGAATATAGCTAGGTATATTTAAATAACTACAAATATAACTGACCTTAACATTTTTCAGTTCCGCTGCTAAACAATCACATGATTCTCACAAAACAATGTTACAGTCGATGTATAACATAAAGTATAAACACTAAACACAGCTTAATCCAGTTTGTTTACATGAATCTTAGCTAAATAAGATATAATAATATCATGTTGTGCTAGGGCGGGCTCGCAGCGCCGACTAGCGGCGAGCGCGCGAAGCAGGCGGTAGGGCGGCGGCAACTGGGGTCGCTAGGGTGAGCGTGGGCCTTTTCCCTCTCGTTCGCACACACTTCGTCTTAATTGTCACAATACTCTATCGCGTTACGCAAAAACGACGCTTTTATCAATGACATAGGAGACATAATATTACTACGCACTGGTGTGGCTCAGCCGGCCGGCGCCCCTCGGCTGCGCGTAGTGGCCTTGAGTAGGCCTGATGTTTTCATCCCGTGTGCGTAATAAAGCGCTTAGGGAGGGACAAGTGACTTTAGCTGAAGGATTTATGGACGAATCTCTAAAATTAATTCGGCCCGATTGTGGCCCTCCCGCTTGTCATAGGGTGAAGCTAACAGATTTAAATATTATTTACATAATGAATAAAACTTGATTCGGAATGTTGGTTTTACAAATAATTTTGTTCATATTTATAATAATAGTCTTCCAGGCCGAATTTCAGCCATGGCGACACATTTCAGCGGAGATCAGCCTTCAGCGCGGGAGGCGTTATAGTGCACAAGTGTGTGCACAAACTCAGGTGCACTGTGTTCCCTCACTCTCATGGTCCGTTGGTACGGTAATCCGACAGGACCGAAGAGAAATCAAGCGCCAACGGCGTTGGTCTCGAGGTCGCCATCGCCAGTGCTGAGCGTAAGGTTTTGGGTTCAATTCCCTAGGCGGCGTATTATTAGCAAAAGCTCAAAAATCACTAGGGATTTCTTAGCAGTTAGGTAATACGGGCTGTAGTGGTAGGTATTCTGTAAAAATCTCACTGTGAAAACGTAGTTGAAGTGAGTTTAACGTAAGGTGTTGTTAGGTAGAACGACCGCCCACTTCATCATCACGTCACCTATGTTTTCACGGTGAGATTTAACAGAATCGACCGACTGGTGTCCGCTAGTGTTGCCCAAATGCAAGACCAAGACGAGACTTAGGCCAGTCTTGGTCTTAGTCTTGCGTCAATACACCTGGTCTTGGTCTTGGTCTTGGTATTGCGCTTTCAGTTTTGGTCTTGGTCTTGCAGCAAGAGTCTCGCAAGTCTTGCAAGTCTTGCAAATACCTATTAGCCTATTGCTATTTATTGAACACATGTCATTAGTTTAGATTTTAGATTATGATTCGCGCTGTAAGACGTATGTAGTTACAGAATTATAATCATCAAAATCATCAATACAACCCTCCAAGTTCATAAAGAAACTCAAAGCATTCAATTTATACCTACCTACTGCTGAGACATCTTCAAGGTCATTTAATTTTATCCTCCTGTACCAACCCTACCAAAATAGGTAACAATTTTGTATGTCTCTGTCCGTACTCTTTGTCGGCGAATGCGGCGCTCAAACAGCGTCAAATGCTGTGATACACTTGTTGCAAACCACCGCGTCTTTGTCGGTAAATTATCAAATAAGTAGGTACCTATATAATACACCGACCGACCAACAGTTTATTCGCGGTACGTCACATTTCCCAATCAACCTTAATTCTTTAGCGATAAAGTTGAAAATCTGTTAAAGAAATTTGACAGATTGTAGTAGCTTGATGTGCTGGCGTTTGTACCGTAACATTGGCTGCCGTAGAAACTGTTACTAGACCTACTCGACTCGCTGTTAGTTTTAAATTTTGCTGAATAGAAGAATAATATAAACTTTGAATATTTGATACATAAGTGGGTACCTACATAATGTTTGAATAATTTTGTTGGCTATAATTTTAAGCACATACCAACCTACCAACGTTAGATCTGAACATTAGACATAAACAAGCATAATATATTATTATAGGTACAAGTACAAGGTATGAACTTTGCTAGAAAGTTATTCTAGGTACATTTTATCACATGGGATGATGGGAACAGATTTATGAGTACACGCTACCTACTTAATAAATAGTTGAAATATAATAAGTACCTACCTAATCAACAATACCTTTTAGGGTTCTTTCAGACGAGCGGCACGTTGCCAACTGCAGATACAACTGCAGCCCTTAGTTTAGTGTTATGACGATACCTACGGTTTTGATACTGGGGAACGTCTATCAAAATCGGGATTGAAACCAAATACCTACTTAATAACGCCCAAATCTCAGTTTGTCTTAACTGCAAGACGCAAGAGTCTTGCAGGCATAAGTCTTGTCTTGCTCAAGTCTTGCAGGGTTCAGTCTTGGTCTTGGTCTTGCGAAAATGCAAGAACAAGACCAAGACTGCAAGACCAAGACCAATTTTGGGCAACACTAGTGTCCGCAACTTCACGTCTATGCGCGTATTTTTCACACGAGTTGGAAAATCGGTCAGGTGCATTGAAGGACAGCAACGCCTTGGTGTTACTGACAATCCCACATAGAGTACCTGACTTACTTTGCCCTGTATGTTGTGATAACCAGGCAGTTTTTGAAGCACATGAGCTGCTTTCTCGTCGTTCTCCTTGCACAGTGGACGGTCTGTGACTCCTAAGACAAAAAGGTGTCTATTAAATAACCCATGGCCAGTTATAACTGCTGTAATTGTATGCAGCTGTTATTTAGTTGGATGCAGATCCTGTTTTGTGAGGCAATTTCTTAGTAACAGTCTGCACTTAGCAGGTTGGCGGTGTGATATTCCTAAGCCTTGGAAAGCATGTTAATTATTCAAATTAACAATTTAACTGTAATAAAAATCGTAACAACATTTAATAAATTGTTTAATTGAAAAAATACGTTAACAAAGCGAATTCAATCTCAAATTGCAAATACGTTGACAGAATTTTATTATTGTTCTACATAATACCTGTTTTTGATGCATCACAGATATCTTCAAGCACATGAACTTATGCTTTTCTAAAGAAACGAGAATAAACAACATAAAAGGTACTTGTACTTTGAGAAACATTATTGTACAGGAACAGCATTTAAACACTTAATAAATATTTCAAATTTACATTCCACTTTTGAGCAACAAAAGCATTTCCACTATTTAATTTGACACTTTTTTATTTATCCAATAAGCATGGGCTCTAATTTTCCTGATGCAAGTAAAGCCTTGACGTCTGAGCCTCCTCCAACGCAGTTACCATTGATGAATACTTGAGGGACCTGAAATATTGGAAAAGACAAATTACTATTTTGTATCAAAGCCATTTTAAAGTATTCTTTCTTGTATTGGAATATTTAAATTCATTTGCATGACTATCTTTCATGTCCTCAAAATATAAACTGTACTTATTGCTACATAAACTTAGAACTTAATGTTTTTTGTGTACCTACATAATGTCCATAAATAAATTTAATGGAAATAAAAATAGAATACCTGATTAGTTGCATATAAGTTGATAACTATTGATAAGTTGATTGTGTAGTGACTTCATAGTGTGGTTGTACTAATAAATACATACCTATTCACATAATTTGTGAATTTGGTTAACCACAATAGATAACAAACTTGTGGAAAACATATTTTTAAATTATTTCCATAGTTATCAAGTGATGTGGCCGCCCATTTTCCTCAATGCCACTCAATAGTAGATAATTATTACTGAGTATGAGGTGGATAGCGCCACTTCTACATTAAAAAAGAAACATCTCAGTAAAAATAAGAGGATTGGATGTTTAGATGGTGATCAGTACCATTATATTATGGTATGGAAAGTATTAACGCAATGAATAGCAATAAGTTCATCTCGTAGTGGTCCCATTGTCTCCTTTAAAAGCTCACAAATGCTTCATCACTCTATTCAGTCAATAGCTAGGTGAATAAGCAATCAAACCTAACCTAAATACAAAATATTAGGTAAAACCCAAATGTATGGAATATAATTATTAGTCAACAAATTATGAATCATAGCCAAAAATATCTTACAGTTCTGAAACCGGTTACTGCAGACAGATTCTCCTGTATAACGGGACCATCATCACGCTCATCCAACTCGTACACTTTTATTGGTTGCTTAACTTTACGGAATACCTGGAATTATCAATTGAGTCATTTTTTTAAACAGTCATCTAATGTCAATAAAACATTGATAAAACTTTTTTGCTAAAGTACTATAAATTAAAACATTAGACTGATACTATCTTTGCACTGGAGTCTGAGAAACATTTTACATAATTATTGCACAATACTTTAATATTGTACATAAGCTCTAAAAGATAATACGAGTCATAACATGAGCTTTAAAAAGTGCAACGAAAAACAATTAGAATCTTGAAAATGCTATAAAGCTGAATAGGTAGGTACTTACTTCCTTAGCCATGTCGCAATAGGGGCAGTATGACTTTGAGAAAACTACAACTTTGTCTTGAGAAATTGCTTGTTTGATAAATTGCTGCACGTCTTGTGAACTCGCCATTTTGGAAGCACTAACAATTTTGGTTGACTTAGAGCCCATGTATGTAAAACTCGTGTAACCTTTGTGGTGGACTAATGTCAATGTCATTGTCATGAAATGTCATGAAAGTGACTCAGCGGCTCAGTGATGTTAGTGTCAGTTAAGGTGTCAGTTGGTGTTGTGTGCTAATAAAAAGAATCGTTTAAAATCGACTAAAATAGTAATTAAGTTATTTCCGAGACATAAGTGCATTAAACCTAAATTCTCTAAGCTGCCGTGCATGCTCGTGCATTTTTAGAAAGGCACACACAGGTTTTGTTGTTATTTGACCTTTTAGGGTCTCCTTTTTCATTAGAAATATATTAACTTCTTCTAAAGCTTTTTAATTATAACAGTAAACCAGATTTTTTTCAAAAATTATTTTTATAAATCAAAGCCAAATCATTTATTTTATATAGATACTTTTGAACTTTTTATTATTATTATTGGAAACCAGGTTATGCTCTAAGATTGGAAATAATATTTTTTCACAGAACCACTAAATAGTATTTAACAATCATTAAGCATAACGGGAATGTCTTTCAACCATTACCATTGCCCAAAAGACAGTGTGCCACAAAAGCGCGGAAAGCTTCTATCTTCTTTTTTGCTCAATCGATTGTTAATTAGAATAAAAGACTCGGTAGGTAACTAAAAAAAGGTCCAGATATTACCATATGTACAGTATTTGTAATTGAGGAGCTCATGGCTAAGTAATAACAGCCGCACGGATCGCTCCATCACACATAAACACCAGGGCTAAGCTGGCGGGTGTTGGTGCGTAGATGGGTGACTATTACCTATTACATAACGAGACTTCACCGTGAATCGGAAAGCACTTTAAGCCGTTGGCCCCGGCTGGCAGAAGTACCAAAGTCTGACGGGCAGTCTTACCAAGGGGTTACCTATCGTATTTCCTAGTGATTGGGCAGCGGAGGCCAGACAAGCGGTCGCTCCTTGTATGCAGCTGCATCCGGTTAGACTGGAAGCAGACCCCGACATAGTTGGTAAAAGCGGCAGATTGACTAAACTTAAAACAACTTAAATTACTTATCATAACCATATGACTGAGTTAATTTGTAGCATCGAAACTATTTGTCTGTCGAAGGTATCTGTGCTTATGAACTTATTTATCGATGAGCATAATTTATAACATCATCCTTCGTTTAAGTCAACGACACTGTTTGATACTGATTAAACATTGAAATAATCAACATCTATCTTTATTTATTGTTACAGTTCATAGTATATGGTTCACAGCTATGGTTAGGTATTTACTGGACTCCATCTTACAACTCCAACTCTAAGTCAAATTACCTAATAAAAACTTAATTTACAATAGTTTTTAATGTGATTGGAGATTGTTCTACGCCCATACATTGTTCGCCCTGGAGCCAACAGCATAGAAAAATTCATTTTCTATTTGTAAACTGCCCAAAATAGGTAGCCCATAAGAACAAAGTTTCTTGACGGACACTTTAGAGAAAAGATTTATTTAAAGAAAAGGAACAGATTTTGAGGTTATTTTTAATAAAAGAAAACTTAAGTAATTCCTTCTAACATCGGTATTTCTGGTTTCTACAAAGCATAAAGCATTAAACTTCAAATACAGTAAAATACGTAGTACATATATATATCGATGGTAAAATATTACCGTAAATACAGTTGTATTATGCCTTTTAGGTACAGTTATTATTTATTGGTTGAAGTTTACTTTATGCGAAGTCCGTCATCCGTTGTCAAAATGCTAAGGTGTCGTTTAAGCAGATCACAGAATCAGTTATTTGAAGCCAGGTCACGTTGAAAGCGATCCAAATTGTAGTCCGTTAAACAGAAACAAAATCAAAAACGCCAAAAGAAATCGCCAAATAGGTAGGTATTCACAACAACACAACACAGCCACAGGCACCGACTGACGTAGTGACGTAGAGATGCTCTCTTGAAGATCAATCATTGTATAGATATCGATTATCAATGACCACCTATTTATTCTGTGGTTTTAATTTAGTAGACCAAAATGACAGATCAATATGTCAAATGTAAATTAATTTGTTCCGTTTCAAACATAAACACGTTGTTGCTATGATTCTACTCCAATTAAATTAATGCTAAAATAAAATATTTTGTTCCCAACGAACAAAGTGTAACGTTTTAGTTTGCGACATTTAAAAATAGAGTTTAAGTACTTAAAAAGTAAAAATATGGCTATTGAAGTCGTGAAATGGTTATGAGAACAATTCACTAGAGTTGCGTCGTAAATGACATTTCAATCGTTAAATGAGAGATTTTCTGACAAGTGAAAAAACATAGTTCGATAGATGGCGTGGGTAAAAAATACGGCTTTGTTTTACTGGCTACCGATAACAAAAATAAGATCCGTAAATAAGAAAGCTTATTTGATGTCAAAAACCTGAGACAGTGACGTATTTTTTACCAACGCCTCTTTTGAACGAATATTTTCTCACTTGTGAGAAAATCCCTCATTCGACTAGTAAATACATACATTTTGTGAGTTTGTTTTGTTCATTATATTTTCATCATAATCGTGCTAGGCCATATTCATCATAAGTTCCATTAAAATGTTCACGGAACTAATGACCATGAAAAAAATATGCATGAAAACCTTTTATGTTGCATATTTTTAATGTTTTGGAAGTGATAAATATCGAACATCCATTATTTATCACTAGATATTATGGACATCGTCGTCGATATCGATATTTATGTAATACTAGCTGACCCGACAGACGTTGTCCTGTCTTAACTGTGATACCTACCCTACCTACCTACCTACCTACCTGCCTACCTACCTAGCTACCTACCCTACCTACCCTAGCTACCCTACCTACCCTACCTACCCACCCTACCTACACCAGCTACCTACCCTACCTACCTACCTACCCTACCCACCTACACTACCTACCTACCCTACCTACCCACCCTACCTACCCTACCTACCTACCCTACCTACCTACCCTACCTACCTACCCTACCTACCTACCCTACCTACCCACCCTGCCTACCCTACCTACCTACCTACCCTACCTACCCTACCTACCCTACCTACCCTACCTACCTACCTACCTACCTACCCTACCTACCTACCCTACCTACCTACCCTACCTACCTACCCTACCTACCTACCCTACCTACCTACCCTACCTACCTACCCTACCTACCTACCTACCCTACCCTACCTACCCTACCTACCTACCCTACCTACCTACCCTACCTACCTACCCTACCTACCTACCCTACCTACCTACCTACCCTACCCTACCTACCAAATAGGAGGAAAATCAGCAGCTGATCGAAAAAAAAAAAAAAAAATTAAAATGTATTCTGCGATTCAGGGCGGAGACAAATCCAACGAAACAAAAACCATGAAAATTGGTCCAGCAGATCTCGAGTTATAACGAAGGGAACAAACCCGTCTTTCTTTTATATAATATAGATGAGCGAGAGCGACACTGTCAAATCTTTTGTGACATTCACATTGACAATTCCTTGAAAGATGGCGAGTTCAGTTGGTAATAAAATCAATGAGGTCACTTTTAAAAACCTATTAAGAATTAAACAGTGTCCGCTTGAATTTATTATTTTTAAAAAGCATATTAAAATATAATTAGAATTAACGTACACGTTCAATGTTTGTTGGTTATAGGGCGGTCTAGAACAATCTCCTTTTACCGCCGTTTTAACCTTCCATACCTTTTAACACAAATTTTGTTATTCGAAATATTGTAAGACCAATATATTATTCTTGTTAGAAGAGTAACTATGGACGTTCTTGCCGGCTCTTCAACATTAGAAACGACCAACTTCTGACGAACCGTGCACCTGGCTTCTGACCTTTCATAAATACCCATGTAGGTTTATATTATGATGTTCGTTATGATATATTTTATTGGTTTCCTAATATCGTTAGTAAATATGGTGGGGGTCTGCCCCGCTTAGGGGGGGGGGGGGGGGGGGCACCGCCCTCGTAGCGGCGATCGGAAATGGCGGCGACCTCTTTCGCCCGGCCGTGGTTCAAGCCATGGTCCGGGGCGAGAAGGAATGGGAGGCAGTCACCTCCTTCAGCGAAGCAGTCATGCTAGCAACGGAGTTGGCGGGGTGATTGACGTCTTGTGAGTGGCGTCGGATGCCACGTGACGACTCCCGGCCACCGTAGGCGCGGGCCTGCGTACGTTGACTAGTAAGTAACTCACCGTCCGATCAGGACCAGGCCCTTGCCGGCATCAAGCGAGGGGCCCGTTGGGGTCGAAGCCTGCCGGGTCAGCGGGATTGTCCGAAAGGGTTACCGCTACCCTAAAACATAAGGGCTAAGGAAGGAACACGAATGGGTTTTAGTCAGTAAGAGTCAAACACTCTCTTCCGCTCCACCCAGAGCGTGAGTCAGGAGCCATTTGAATGATTTCCCTTACAAAAAAAAATAGCCCTAGTAAGTTTATATGTTTTATGTCAGCAAGTAACTAACTGTAAACTATATTTCATAGACATAGTGTGTCATAATGATTATGATACAATCAATTAATTAAATATAGAGTTATTTAATTTGAAAAAAACTATATTTTTTATTTTGTGAAGTGAGTGTTGGTATAAGTCACATGTCTCCAAATATTTGGTTTTAGGACATGATGTTTTCCTTCAACGTTTTTTGAGAAGTGGTGATGATATTAAATACACAACGTACAGAGCCTATCTGGGTTCGAAATCACGACCTACAAATCGGAGACGATACCACCGGGCCACGACTGCTATCGATTCTAAGCAATAGCGATCCTTATATTAAATGATAATAAGGTAGCATTGCTAGTTCTGCTGTCTTAGATTCCTTTTGCAGTTCTGGTGACTATAAGGAGGTATAAGTATCTGGTTTAAAATGTACCCAAAGTAGGTAAACTGTAGTCAAACAATATTTTATCTTAAATACCTAAAGTGAATCAAAATAATGCATATAATGTAGTGATATTAACGTATTTGTGTACCTACGTCTTTCATGTCTAAATATTATTTTATTCAGGCAGGTGTTAAAATTTCTCAATGTTATCACAACCAACTAATCTTATCTGATCTGTTTAAGTACTCACCTGCTTGTTATCAGCTATGCCAACACAAAATATCAAGAACACTCGACCCCATGTGATTAACACCGTAGAACTAACACTCGAATGAATTCCACAGCAATTCCGTATTTTTAAACTCTGTTTTCAGGTCTTGAATGACTACGATTATGAATGGTCAAGGTCAGAAGCTGCATTATGATTGATATTATGATAAGTTATAAATAAGTTGATACCTACTGCAACTTGAACCAATAGGAACGGGTAGGATTCGGACTTACGTGTTCGTTAGGTTTGAAACGGTTTGCCAGATCCCCTGGGACCTGAAGGCGAACACAGTCGCGAAACTGCATCTGTGAAGAGTTCTTCTCTAAGACGTGACGGGGGAGTTTAACACCTGACTACCCTTAGGGGACGGGACCCGCGTACTTGACGGACAGAGCCGTCATCTACCCCGGTCGCGATGGGGAATGGAACCGGCGAGAGATGTCGTGCGGTGTCCCGCAGGGATCGGTTCTGGGGCCGTTCCTGTGGGACATCGGTTACGACTGGGTGCTGCGGGCCGACCTCCCTGACGGCGACACGCTGGTCCTGGCGCAGGGGAGGTCGCATCAGGCGGCGGCCGACGCGATGACACGCGGGGTTGCGACAGTCGTTGAGAGGATCCGGCAGTTGGGTCTCGAGGTGGCACTGCACAAATCTGAGGCCATGTCCTTTCATGGGCCTCGGAATAGGCCACCATCGGGATCCCAACTTACGGTAGGAGGGGTTCACATCGGCGTCGAGACCACGATGAAATACCTGGGTCTGGTCCTCGACAGCCGATGGAATTTCGTGGAGCATTTCCGACGTTTGGCCCCCAAGCTGGAACGGACTGGGGCCGCCTTAAAGCGGCTCTTGCCCAATTTGAGGGGCCCAAACGCCTCCTGCCGGAGGCTTTACGCGGGAGTCGTGCGGTCCATGGCCCTATACGGGGCCCCGGTGTGGGCGCGTTCATTGCGGCGACGAGCCGCTCACTATCTGAACGCGCCCCAAAAGGTGGTAGCCATTCGGCTAATCCGGGGGTACCGCACGATCTCGGGCGAGGCGGCAAGCCTCCTTGCCGGACTGCCGCCGTGGGATCTGGAGGCGATAGTCCTCGCGCGCCTGTTCGAGTGGCGCGCGGAGGTACTAAGCCGGGGGGAAACTCCGTTTCCGCAGCAAATTGCGGCGGAGCGGACGGACCTCCGGCGCGATCTCATGGCGGCCTGGAATCAGCGACTGTCGCAACCCAGCGCAGAGCACGCCACGATAGTGGCGGTAAGGCCCCTCTTTGAGGAGTGGCTAGAGAGGCGTCACGGCGCCCTCACCTACCGCCTGACGCAGGTCCTCACCGGGCATGGATGTTTCGGGAGGTTCCTGCACATCATCAGGCGGGAGGAAACGCCCGGGTGTCACCACTGCGAGGATCGCCCAGAGGACACGGTAGAGCACACGGTGCAAACCTGCCCCGCATGGGCGGAGCACCGCCGTGTCCTCGTAGAGGCGATCGGCGGCGGCGACCTCTCGCGCCCGGCCCTGGTGCAAGCCATGGTCCGGGGCGAGAGGGAGTGGGAGGCAGTCACCTCCTTCTGCGAAAAAGTTATGCTCGCGAAGGAGGTGGCGGGATGTGAGAGAGAAAGGTCCTCCCGTCCCAGCCGCCGCAGGAGACGCCCCGGGCGTCGGGAGCCACGTGACGACTCCCGGCCACCGTAGGCGCGGGCCTGCGGCCTAGTAATGGGTGACTCACCGTCCGATCAGCACCAGACCCGTGCCGTACGGCGCGTATATGTTCCACGCGCGCCTCAAAGAGATGTCAGCATATGAAGGGGCCCCCCAGGGCCAAGCCTGCCGGGTAAGCGGGATTGTCCGAAAGGGTTACCGCTACCCCGGAACATAAAGGGCTACGGAAGGAACAGGGATGGGTTTTAGTCAGTAAGAGTCTGACACTCCCTTCCGCTCCACCCAGAGCGGGAGCAGTCATTGGATGATTTCCCAGCCTTAAAAAAAAAAAAAAAAAAAAGGGGACGGGACCCGCAGAGCGGCGGCCGTCACCAGTCTGGGGCAGCGGTATTCATATTCGCACCCGCTGTCCACCGCGATGGTAATTATCAGTAACAGTCTGACATACTCTGTACCCACCTCAAGGCCAATCAACCAAGGGCATCCATGAGGATTTCAACCCCGATAGAGAGGTTAATTAGAGTGCGCTAACTTTTGGGCTGTCACTATATTATTATTCACTTATATGTAACCATAGTATTTAAAATTTGTCAAAGATCAATACTTTCTACGGAAATTCTGTTCTGTTCAGCTTCTCTTGTAGGTTTCAAGCTTTATCTATCATTTGGCAAAGTTGGACGAGCTAAGTAACGTCAAACGACGTCGTACATTTTTTTTTTTTTAAGGCTGGGAAATCATCCAATGACTGCTCCCGCTGTGGGTGGAGCGGAAGGGAGTGTCAGACTCTTACTGACTAAAACCCATTCATGTTCCTTCCGTAGCCCTTTATGTTCCGGGGTAGCGGTAACCCTTTCGGACAATCCCGCTTACCCGGCAGGCTTGGCCCTGAGGGGCCCCTTCATATGCTGACATCTCTTTGAGGCGCGCGTGGAACATATACGCGCCGTCCGGCACGGGTCTGGTGCTGATCGGACGGTGAGTCACCCATTACTCACCGCTCGCAGGCCCGCGCCTACGGTGGCCGGGAGTCGTCACGTGGCTCCCGACGCCCGGGGCGTCTCCTGCGGCGGCTGGGACGGGAGGACCTTTCTCTCTCCCATCCCGCCACCTCCTTCGCGAGCATAACTTTTTCGCAGAAGGAGGTGACTGCCTCCCACTCCCTCTCGCCCCGGACCATGGCTTGCACTAGGGCCGGGCGCGAGAGGTCGCCGCCGCCGATCGCCTCTACGAGGACACGGCGGTGCTCCGCCCAAGCGGAGCAGGTTTGCACAGTGTGCTCTACCGTGTCCTCTGGGCGATCCTCGCAGTGGTGACACCCGGGCGTTTCCTCCCGCCTGATGATGTGCAGGAACCTCCCGAAACATCCATGTCCGGTGAGGACCTGCGTTAGGCGGAAGGTGAGGGCGCCGTGACGCCTCTCAAACTCAAACTCAAAGTTTTTATTTCAAATAAACCAATTACAGGCACTTCTGAATTGTCAAGGTGTCGGTCAGTCCGAGAAATGAAGCTAGTTGCCCATTCCAAAGGAGTAGGTACCTATGGAGAAGAACGGGCAAGAAACTCCATGGACACTCTTTTAAACAAAATATGGTTACAAAATATTGGTTACATAGTTCATATTAATATTATACATGTGAGAACGATGCAGAACGTTAAAAGCATCAGATATAAAATATGTAAAAACTATTCAATAGTAAAATTAAAACAAGCCTTAGCCGCTAAGAGATGACCAGTCCCTACTGACAGCGCCCGTTCACGAACATGACGCATATATTAGCACCATTCAGCTCAACCATTTTGAAGGGAGCTAAATGATCCAACACACACGCCACCATCAGCGAGACATTAAAGTGAGCATGGCATACTCTCAGCCGCCAGGGCATATTCAAGTCAATGAAAGACGCACCCAGAAACTGGTCGCTTTATAGTAGGTACATAGTACTCACATAATTATGTGCCAAGCAGTTATACAATATTAAGAGATTGAATTTATACAATGCAAAGATGTTTTTTTTTTTTTTTTTGTTGTTGATCTTCCGCAGCTCCAACAGTTTTCAGTAGTCTAATAAATTAGTTGATGCGCCCTTGTGGAGCTGGACTAGCATTGACCCAAGCATTTTTATCAGCAATGTAATCTCCCAATTTATAATACGCTTGGCTGCATAGTGTGCGTTTTATACAAGTTTTAAATTTTGTTTCATTAAGTTCAAGAATGTGGGGAGGTATTTTATTGTAACATTTTAAACAGTAGTATAGTAGCTGGCTAAAGTAGATTCATGAAAGATGAATCTACTTTAGCCAGCCTGAAACCTGGTTGAACTAATTGGTCCCTATTTCTAGTGAAATAGTTGTGTCTTTCACCTCTTTTACTAAAAAGATGCAGATTTTTCCTTGCGTACATGATGTTTTCATAGATATATTGACAAGGTACAGTCATGATGTTAATAAGCTTAAACCGTTCCCTTAGAGAATCGCGCCTACGAAGATTATAAATGGCTCTGATAGCTCTTTTCTGCAGAATAAAAATAGACTCGATGTCTGCAGCTCGTCCCCAAAGTAAAATACCGTAAGACATAATACTATGAAAATAACTAAAATAGACTAGCCTCGCGGTATCTACATCAGTATACTGACGGATCTTTCTGACAGCATATGCTGCAGAACTTAGCCGTCCTGCAAGAGATGTTAAATGAGGACCCCATTGTAGCCTTGAGTCGAGCGTGATCCCCAGGAAAACAGTTTTATCGACAAATTCTAGTTTCTCTTGATTCAATACTATCTCACAATCACTACTTTTTACATTTGGTAAAGAAAATCTAATGCACTTCGTTTTTTTTCCATTTAATACTAAATTATTTGCAGTGAACCAATTTTGGACCTGCAGTAGGGCGTTATTTACGTCGTCAAAATTTTTTGCACGTCTATCTATCTTAAAAATTAAAGAAGTGTCATCAGCAAATAACACCATTTGTGGTTGATTTTTTAGTAAATGGAGAAGATCATTTATGTATACTAAAAAGAGGAAAGGACCCAATATAGAACCTTGTGGCACACCCATTTTTACTTCTAAACCGAGTGAATTGACACCTTTTATTTGAACTTGCTGTTGTCTATCGTTTAAATAAGATTTTACCAAACTAAGCGCAAGTTTTCCAAGTCCGTAATGCTCTAGCTTCAACAGCAAGGTTTCGTGATCAACGCAATCAAATGCCTTGGAGAGGTCACAAAAGATTCCGATGGCGTCTTGAGCCTCTTCCCACGCATTGAAAATGTGTTTTAATAAGGTCACACCAGCGTCAGTTGTACAACGTCCTTTGGTGAAACCATACTGTTGATCGTTAAGTATTTTATTCGTGTTAAAATGATTAAGCATTTGATTAAGCATTATCTTTTCAAAGATCTTGCTGAAAACCGGCAACACGGATACGGGTCTATAATTATTGGTGTCTTTACTGTCCCCGGATTTGAAAACTGGTATTACCTTGCTGTATTTCATTAAATCCGGGAAGATGCCTTGATCCACACATAAATTAAATATGAAGGCTAAATAAGGTGCTATCGTCTCAATGATCGAGGTACAGACTTTACTGGACATTCCCCAAAGATCTTCGGTCAATTTTATTTTAATTTGTTTAAAAGTTTTAAGTACTGTTATGGGCTTAAGTTGAATTCAATTAGGCAGGCTGAAACGTTTGCCTTTACTAAATCAAAAGAGAGGGAAGGCGAGGAATTTAGAGATTCAGTAGTTTTTAGGGGAATACTAGTAAAGAAATTTACAAATTCTTGAGCTACTTGTTTGCTATCACAAATGGAACCACATGACGTCTCCAGTACGTAATCAGAACTATGTCTTTTGCTCCTGTTCGTTTCGTTATTGATAATTTTCCAAACCGTCTTTATTTTATTTTCAGCTGATTTAACCTTGTTACTAATGTATTTGGCTTTAGCTGCTTTACAAGTGTTTTTAAAAATTCTTGAGTAGGTAGAAACATACTTATTAAAAGATTCTGTGTTAATAAAAGGCTTAAGGCCATAAAGCTCGAAAAGTCTTTCCCTACTTTTCCTGAGTCCTTTAGTGGCCCAGTCACTAAATATAAATTTAGGGTTGATACTTTTAGTGGTCTTCTTGAAACAATTATTAAATTCATGCACTACCGTAAAGAATTCTTTATACAAAATATTAATATTTTTCAAAGAAAATTCCTGATCGCTTAGCTTACAATTTAATGTGATATTAAATTTATTTAAATTAACAGATGTTATTGGTCGATTGTATTTAGATTTTTTGTATTGGTGTGTTGGACTGAAAAGTTACAGTTTGTCCACTGTGATCAGAAGGGAGATAGTTAATGATGGATTTATTTAAATAGTCGCAACAACAAAAAACATTATCAATGCATGTAGCAGTAGACATAGTTACTCGGGTTGGTTCTACAAACACATTTGACAAATTAAATGATTTAAACAAATTTAATAATCTACTCGTATTTGAATTATTTTCTAAAATATTAATGTTAAAGTCACCACAAATAACTACTGATTTATTACCAATAGCAAGTTTTGCCAAAACATCTTCCATTACTGCCTCAAATATCGGATAGTTTTGATAATTAGGGGTCTGTAAACACACACTATAACATGCTTATCGAGCTCAACACAAGACAGTTCAATGCTACGCTCAACCGATAGTTCAACTATGTCCTCACGGGTTTTTGATTTAATACAACTTTTAATTAGGATTAGTGAACCACCACGCAGCATTGATTTACGGTTAAAGCAACTGGCCAAACTATAATTCTCGTAGTTAATTAACATTTCATAATCTTTTAACCAGTGCTCAGTAAAACAAATAATGTCATACATTGTTTTTTCCAAAAACAATTCAATCTCCAATTGTTTGGAAGAAAAACCTTGAATATTTTGATGAAATAATGTCAAGGATTTCTGTTTCTGCTTAGCCCCTTTCTTACAGTTAGTTTTGGTGCTAGAAAATACCTTTTTATTATTAAGTGAAATTATATTGTTAGTGGTATCTTCTGTTGTCTCTAGCCACTCCTCAAAGAGGGGCCTTACCGCCACTATCGTGGCGTGCCCACGACGTCGTACCTAAGGTAAACTTTATGACGTGAAGCAATGTCGGCTTTGTCTGTCTGTCTCAGAGCTCACAAAAATGTATCCACAAGATGTAAAGTCAATATTATTATCTGTAGAGCCAGACTAATTTTCGTAATCTCAGATATCTGACAGGCTAGGTGTGCTCACGATACTCACACATTATAAGAGTTAAATTCCGCTACAATTTAATTTCTAGGTATTATCTAAATTAATTCTTACAAATAATATTAAAATGACCGTACAGAGGCCAGCACATCAAGTTACCCCAATCTGTGAAAAATGAATTTTCAATTGAAAAACTTGACAGTTTGGGATAGCTTGATGTGCTGGCGTCTGTCCTTATACTGTATACGATTTTCTTTTTAAATAAAGTTCTAGGTACGTTAATATCGGCGACCTCTCGCGCCCGGCCCTGGTGCAAGCCATGGTCCGAAGCGAGAGGGAGTGGGAGGCAGTGACCTCCTTCTGCGAAACAGTCATGCTCGCGAAGGAGGTGGCGGGATGGGAGAGAGAAAGGTCCTGCCGTCCCAGCTGCCGTGGGAGACGCCCCGGGCGTCGGGAGCCACGTGACGGCTCCCGGCCACCCTAGGCGCGGGCCTGCGGGCGGTGAGTAATGGGTGGCTCACCGCCCGATCAAGACCAGGCCCGTGCAGGACGGCGCGTATATGTTCCACGCGCGCCTCAAAGAGATGTCAGCACATCTTCTTCTTTTCGTGTGGTTAGTGACTAACCTGGTGTCAGACTTTTAATGCTGCCCATGGGCCTCTGACTTAGGGCCTAGCCTGCAGGGTAAGCGGGATTGTCCGAAAGGGTTACCGCTACCCCGGAACATAAAGGGCTACGGAAGGAACATGGATGGGTTTTATTCAGTAAGAGACTTACACTCCCTTCCGCTCCACCCAGAGCGGAAGAAGTCATTGGATGATATCCCAGCCTTAAAAAAAAAGGTCTGTTCATACCTACACTCAATTATAAGTAAAATAATGGCAATTGTTTTCATTTTACAATTTATTAAATTACAAAATGAAGTAGGTACTTACGACAGGTCAATGCGTGTAAAAAAACGACCTTTGGTCAGACGTACTTCGTAACAAGTACGAACAAGCAGGTATCTGAGGTTGTAGCCATACACACCAAAAGTGGCAATCATGATGCACACACATCTGCATATTTTACCACCTGACCGATATAAAGGTACCTACTACCTACCTATGCATATTATTATAAGCCCAATGTACCCAATCTTTTAAAGTATGAGTCAAACGTTTCGTCTTTGTAAACAACCAACATGCTTTGTCAGTTTATATTGTATAGGTACTTAAATACAGTGTCAATATTTATTACTTAAATTGCATAATGTAGGTAATATAGGTAAAAGCGTTATCAAAGACATTTCATACAATTACTTGCGTTTCTTAGTATTTTTATATTAAGGCTTGTCCAGACAGCCGCGACGCGAATCTAGCAGAATTTTTTAATGAAAACTTGATGGAAATAATGTCCTACAAAAATTGCCTCGCACCGTCGCGTCGGGTCGCGTCTGTCTGGGCGAGCCTTAATCACGCGCAATGTCAGATTAGAGTACCTTTAAGCGGGTTTGTCCGAAAGGGTTACCGCTACCCCAGAACACAAAGGGACATGGATGGGTTTTAGTCGGTAAGAGACTGATACTCCCTTCCGCTCCACCCAGAGCGGGAGAAGTCATTGGATGATTTCCTAGCCTGAAAAAAATAAAAATAAAAGGGTACCTAGCTTGATGTGCTAGCGTCTGTACCTAAAAAACACGCTTGTCTGCTTTAACTTCAAAACACTTGACTTCCGATTGACCTGTTCCATTAACGACCTAATCTATAGTAGGTAGGTCGTTAGAATAAATCAACAGTACTACTGGATCAGTACCCGTATTATGTGTCTGAAATTCTATATGGTATTGCGAGTCGATCTATGTGTCTAAGTAGGTACATTGTGGTGGGCAGTGATATGAGTTCGTAACCACACCGCGAGCAACATTTTACTTACCGCGAACGGTACTATCAGGTATGCACCGTTAGCTAATTACAGGAGTTCACGATTTATTGGTTTTATTAGTCGCTTTACCATCACCCTTGTGGTAGATTCGACTTACTATTCTGTATCATAATTGGTTGTATTTTATTGACGTGTCATGTCCCGACGGCTATCCCTGCTTTTGTTTCTTGATGTAGTAATAATTGGGTGTAAGAATTATGACTTGAGGATGGTAAGTAGCGTATAACCTAGGACGAAAACGGATAAGCTAAACTACTCCATACGTGGAGTTGAGGCGTGATAAACAATACATTATCATGTTTACAAATGTTCCATCATCTGCCTATTTAACTCTTCCCAACTAAGTTAGGGTCGGCTTCTAACCTGATGCAGCTGAATACCAGTATTTTACATAGAACGAGTAGGCGATTCGGCCGCTGAGTCTCGTCCGATTCGGCCGATACAAGAATATCCTACCTACACAACCCAGTAACTCATTACCCCGATACCGCTTAGTAAGACAGGATGTCAGAATTTCGTGTTTCTGACTATCCGTAACGACTGCCAAAAATATACGAAATATCCAAGAAACATTCATACATTGAAAAGTATTTGATTATAAAATGCAGTATATGGTAAAATATTATGTATAGTTATCTAGCTACATGAAAAAGTAGCATATTAAGTTGTTGTAGTTTTATTGGCGGGTTTCCAGTTTCATCTTCCAGATGTTTGTAGTTTTTCTATCCGTTTTCTCTTTCGCCTTTTTGTTGTTTTTATTTGAATCCCTGATCCACATGATTTTTTTATTGGAATCTTATGTTCGTCCGGGAAAAGATTACCTATCTTATAACTCAATGAACACAAAAAGTTCACAATGTCGCTTACCTACCACGTTGAATACCTACAAACAGTAACATGTAATTCATAGTACTCAGATAATCATGTAACTATTTCACACTGCATTAAATCTTTACAATACTTACGCCTTGACGGTCTAAAGCACCTTAAGAAATATAAGGTGTTAAAAAATTAACTCTAAGAATTTCGTGGGAGCATTGTACTCATGGTTATGAACAACTTTTAGTACGGGGTGAACCCTGAAATCGCGAAAAAAATATGAGCTGTTCCATACATTTTATTGAGTTACGTGTGCTTCGATGTATAGAACAACTCATATTTTTTTCGCGATTTCAGGGTTCACCCCGTACTAAAAGTTGTTCATAACCATGAGTACAATGCTCCCACGAAATTCTTAGAGTTAATTTTTTAACACCTTATATAGAGGATTGAAAATGAGTGAGTCAACAGGCATTATGTACCGTACGCACGACGACATAATCCATTCATCCATTTCCAGTATAAGCTGACTTCTCAGTGTAAGAAAAGCCTATACAATGCCAGGTCAGCTAAAACTGGAAATGATAGTTCGATATTTCGTCATGTGTACTTACTCACTCCAACTATAATTTTGCCTTACAAAAAGACAACCTTGGCATTAAAGTTGAATTATAACAATGGAAATCATAAATACCTTGTTACGTACAAAAAGTATTCTGTCAAGGATTTATCCTTTTCTTTGGTTTTTAGTAGAATTAAGTCAATGGTATCATCGTCCTCCTACGAGGGTCAAAGAATGATGATGATGACATTGGCTTCCTAGGAGATGACCTGCCCCAATTTATTTGTACGTTACCTACAGTTATCTTTCTTACCTATTTCTATCAACCATTAGCTTCTTCTTCGTGTGGTTAGTGACTAACCACCTGGTTAGTCACTGGTGTCAGAGTCAGTCAGTCGTTAGTGACTAACCAACAGGTTAGTCACTAACGACTGACTGACTCTGACACCAGTCAGAGTTTTAATGCTGCCCATGGGCCTCTGACTTAGCATCACATGCTGTTGAGAAATATCTCTCGGGCATGCCGGTTTCCTCACGATGTTTTCCTTCACCAATTTTAAGCAAGTGATAATTATACAACACGCACATGAATCCGAAAAATCAGAGGTGCGTGCCTTGGGTTCGAACTCGAGACCTATGACTTGGCAGTCCGGTGGTCACACCACTAGGCTATCAATCACTGCTTTTTAACCATTAGCTAAGCAGTGGTGGCTCAAGGGTAGAGGCCCCGACTTAGTGCGAAACTGAACGCGATCACATCTAAAACCTAGTCATTATTGTATAGAAAAAAATTACGCTGACAGTTCTTAAACAGTGGTTTATGCGCTAATCGCTGATCGATCATTCAGTTGCATGGGTGAAATTTGTCCTTAAGAGTTGTAAGTCGAAAATCGAACTTAAACAGGTCCTTGGTCAATTGTTTCACCACCACTCCTCCCTCCGCCCTCAAAACGGTTAAGGAAAACATCGTGAGGAAACCAGCATCGGCGACATCGTGGTGGATTATAGCCCATTCTATCTCACTGTGATAAGGCCTGTGTCCAAGTAGTGGGAACATTAATGGTTGATTATGATTAGCCGTAGACAGTCTATCTATGACCGATAAAACTTGGAATGTTAAGTCAAGGAAGCAACGCGGAGATTCAAGTTAAACGGTTAAGTCCTAATGTGTTTGTAGATTCATTGTAACTGGAAGCCATACACAACAGTTTGCATCCGTTGAAGTTCTAGCAACAAGAAATTCTTGTGAAATACCACGCCACAAGGCTCGCTTCCGGGTTGCGCGCGCGCATAGTAGCTGAGGTTGTTTTGAAACCCGACGCCGGCCGCTGGCTACACCTGCGCCACTTGAACCACACACACCTTAATTCTACTACACGACTTTACCCTTTTATAATGAAGATTGGACTACATCTGTTGTATTACTCTCATTACTACAATGTTTAACTGAGAATTTCTTTTAAAAACGCTTCATCCTTATCATAATTTTACGTTTCACTGAATGCTTGCTCATCCGATTGAATGTACCAAAGCTGTTTTAATTGTGATGAGACCTTAAACAATCAAAACTGACTCAAGACTGAAGACAATATCAATGTGGAGAAAACTATACCACCATAAATGAAAACATTGACAATACTAATGAATAGGACTATTTTGGAACTATCAAATATAAATCCTAACACCGAAATTTAAAACGTGATTTTTTCAAACAAACTAAATAATAGTGGTGGACCGACTATGGGTTTTGCCAATCTTTGACTAGCGACTAAAAAATTTGGATATATTTCATTGAATTTTCGTTTGCAGGCTGGGGACAGCATTAGATAAAGCAGTTAAATTTATGATCGTATTGTAGTCTCCACTTTGTATATCCACATTAAACCTTTTTTTTTGAGGCTGGGAAATCATCCGATGACTTCTCCCGCTCTGGGTGGAGCGGAAGGGAGTGTCAGACTCTTACTGACTAAAACCCATCCATGTTCCTTCCGTAGCCCTTTATGTTCCGGGGATAGCAGTAACCCCATAGATATAATGGTAACCCTTTCGGAAAATCTCGCTTACCTTGGCTTGGCCCTAAAGGGCCCCTTATCTACATTAAACCTTGCAAATAGTAGATACCGTGATATCGCGGTCTGATTCATGTGCTCTACGAATCAACTTTTAAGCTGTACCACATAATAGCCAATGTGTAAAACAATGGAAACAAGTAGGTATTTCAGTGTGTATCAAGAAATGTAGGTATTACCTGCATGTTGTGTTGTCGGTGTCAGGTAGTAATGAAATTACGGAATGCAACATTAATATGGGCCATACACTCAGTGTCACAGTGTGTCTACCAGCGACAATATGGTGCAAGAGTTGTTTCCTCTAAATCGTGGTGTTTTTCAGCAGATTCCTCTTCTTGTTCAGGTCCTGTCAACTTCAGCAATAGACTCGGCAGGCTGTGCTTGAAGTGGAAATGCTTTGTCTTGTTATTTATTTATTTCAATCTGCTTAGCTTGTTCCCAACTATGTTGTTTCGGCTTCCAGTCTAACCGGATGCAGCTGAATACCAATATTTTACATGGAGCGATTTCCTATCTGACCTCCACAGCCCAATAACTGGATAACTTCACAGCTCTTAAACAATTTTACTTGAAATAAATAAGATTCTGTTGCAGCCAATTATGGATTTACAATTGAATAACTATTTATTCAGCCTAACGACACTAATTAAACACAAACCTTAAATACTATATATACAACCTAAAATTATGTGTTTAAAAAGTGGTTAAAAAGGGGAAGAGGTCATAGGGCGTCAAAAATTCATCAACATCGCTGGCAGTGGGAAATGTGTCCAAAAGGCTGGAAGCGTTGCTACTTTGGACGTGTAGTGACACAGAGCTAGTCGTAGTCACTTACCTCCAGTACCGGAACCAACCCATACCTACCGCACCGCACACCCTTAAAGACGGCAATGCTGATTCTTTCACCTAAAAATTGACCAGCCCTCCGGTCACGTGTGGAGTCGACCAACCGCTGGACGATATCCATATTTTATACCTAAACTTATGCATCAGAAACAAATAGAATTATAGGCTTACACTATCTAACTACACTACGTTTTATTACACTTTCTTACTGACCATAAAACATGACAAAATAAGATTTAGTTTTTACTTTAAAACGATGCAACAATACGTTTTAAAATAAAGTGGTACGTATGCAGATGTAGGTATCTCAGTATGGAGTAGCTAGATAATCGCAATTAGTAACCATTAGAAGAATTGACACATTAATTAAAAATTAAGATAAAGACGAGTTAATTGGTCTAATAATGCTGCTTTAAAACTATGCTTAGGCTTCCGAAAATTCTTCAAATATAATAAGGAAGGAAAATAGTTCAACAGTGATAACATTCTAATAGGTACTGTGTCCATTGTTGAGCTTAGACAATCATTTTCCTCCAATTAGTCACGCTTCAAAGAAACAATTTATATATTTGCCTTTTGGATGACATAGTCTGACATACGCAAATACACTGACTGCTGTGTATTTGCATATAGAGCGACGCAGTAATACTTCAAAGGAATATGGCACCTAAATCGGAGAAAATTAAAGAAGTAACAAAGACGATTCGTTTAAAAATCGAGTGACCACTTGCAGAGTGATCGTTCTTGCACGTATACTTAATATAATAAGGCGCAAGAGTTTGTTTACTTGCTAATCTCGGACCCTACCAATTGTATTTGAAAAATATTTTTGTATATGATAGCCTAATTCTTGAGGAAGGTTATATGCTCTTAATTAGGAATCCAGCAACAAGACAAAATGTCAGAAGGAAAGCTAAGCAAAAACGCACGACGTGGATAGAGGATATATGTATATATAAACGCAATAGCGCGTGCGATGCGACGCGAAGCGGTGAGTTGGGTGCTGAGGGAGTTTTAAAAAAATATGACTGCTTTTGTGTTATATTGTGTATTTTACGATTTCCGCATCAACAAAGCCGCGGGCACAAACTAGTTATTCATAATTATGCATATTACTGGTTGACTCTACCAATAATAGATGTAAATTAAATATGGCTACAAGAGTTTATATATATATCCTCTATCCACGTTATCTGAAAGATAATTCCGAACGGCGCGGCGCACTGAGAAACAGAAAAACCATAAACTATAACATTTCGAAAGGTTTTAAGAGCTATAAAGCGAAGTGTTCATTTGCTTTATCCAAACAAAACAAATTTTAAATTACACTCGGTTTAGTAGATTTTGGTTTTAAAATTTTTCGAAGAAACTGTTTTCAGCTTGTCGTAATGGAAAAAGTAAGACTAACCTATTTACCTACTATTCATTGACCATTTGCATTTATGATTCGAAAGTAAACAGACGTGCTTATGTACTCAAATGGTGTTATAGGAAATAATGTCAATAGTTTGGAATATCATATTTATCTAATATATAAACTTCATCATCATCGTCGACCTATTGCAGTCCACTGCTGGACTTTAAGCCTAGTAGACAGAAAAAAAATTGTTTGTACAAGAAATTATTTAAAAAATGAGGGAAAAGAATCATAGGGCTTTAAAAAAAATCGTTCGCTGTCAACAAGAAAATACCCAAAAGGCTGGCAGTATTGCTATGTTGCATGGCGATGCTAAATAAGGACATGGCTCAAGGACTCAGTTTCCTAAGCCAATATATTTTTAGAAAAATGTATGGCGATGCTGATTCTTTGGCTAAAGAATATGATAGCCTGACGCTAGTCACGGCTATGGCTCGAGAAACAAAGTGGGCACTCGGTTTTTCTTTGGTCAGAAAAGTGTAGGTAGGTACCTACCTGTTGAATTAGATTTCATAACCAAAAAAAAAGATGATCAAAACATTAATCCACCTGCAGGCATTTTAACGCACTCCAAAACATAAGTTAGTTTAATTAATAAAATAAGATTAAAAATAATTAAAAGTAAATATAGTCTAAGATGATATGACAGCCACATTCTGACTGATAAAATAATGAGTCACAGTTTAAGGTCATTGTATCTCATTTGTTGCATGAGACAGAACAGACTTTGTACATAAACATTTGAGCCTTGTAAATCATTTCTGCGTTGCTATCTAATAAAGTTAATCAACGTCAGAGCCTGTGCAAACGATGGGTTGCGGCGCGGCACCGTAGATATTTCGCCGTATTGGCCGTCACACAAGCGTTGCGGCGCCGTAACGTTGGCGTCACTACGCCGCACGCTAGTAACGCACCGCAAATATTTCACCGCATCGCAAAAATGTTTACAAAAACAACTGAGAGCGCGGGCACTCGATGCGTTGCGGCGGCGCAGCGGTGCGGCGGCGCAACACCCTTCCCTGCCTCTTCTCGCGGGTTTCAATTCCGGTGTAAATAAGGCGTTGCGACACCGGAACGCACCATGTCACATACCTACATGGTTATCTGTATGTAGTAGGACACCGCAGCGACACCGTTCCGGCGCGTAGATGGTGACCATTTATTGACAGTAGGATTGCTTCTACCTACTTATAAAGCAGAACTAGCGAAGTGACCTTGCCCTTCTCCTTCGAGGAAGAACAGTTGATCTGGTTTCCCCAAATAACTAGTTTTTTTTGTATTCTATTCGTTTGCAACGAACGTACATATGTAAAGTAGCAACGTAGGTATGTGTAACGTTTCAACAGCTGAATTGGCAAGTCTTGTCTTTTGTCTTACTTGAAAGAGCACGCTTTGTCTCGGATGATGAAACTTGGAACAATAGCCTATTTATATGTTTACGGATCAGAAAACAGATGCCCCACATGTTTGGGAGTGGCTGGAAACCTAGTTGAAGTATTGTCTAAATTATTAATCACCTCCTTACTAACAATAGGCTAGTCCCTCTACATGGGGCTCAAAACATAAATACGGAATGTGGGGTGTAGGTACTATAACATACCCCTCTACTCACCCCTTCAATTCAGTCGTGTACTAATGTAACGCTATATTTATGCTATAAATTAACCTTTTATTTATTAACCAATTGTTGCAGTTCAACAAACTCTTCAGGGTTTCTAATGTTTTCCCTAATGAAATGCATTCCATTTTCCTGTTTGTTTCTGTTTTTCTGTTTGTTTTATTCTATTTTAGTAATATTTTATGTTTACCTGCCGATACATCAATTCAGTATCTTGAGAATGGAGGATTCTGTTACATACTCGTACCTACATGCTCGCTGTCAATTTGCATGAGCCACAAAATTGTGCAGCTGTGGCTAATTAATTCTGCATGGAGGGGAGTTCAAAGCGGAACACGATCATTTCTGTTCTTTTACCGAACGCTTCATATAATAACGGTTAACATTGTCGTTAAATGTTTGAAGAGCAACTGAAATTAAAGCGTGTTACTGTTCACCAGCTAAGTAACTTTAAAATTCATAATGTAAACATTTCGCGTAATTTTGCGGAAACTAGGAGCACTTATTCTTCCAAATAGCAAAGAGTTTAAGGTCAATGAAGAATGATGACAAACAAATAAACGTCGGAAGCAATCTTCAGTGTAATTTATATTTAGGGGAGGCCGGGGCTTTAATTAACAGAGGTAAGTATTAACATTTTTTTTTGCAGTAGCTTGTTTTATGCTTAATAATGTTACATACCGTTACTAGCGCTAATGTACAACATTTCGTAATTATATATTTTTTATTGGGGCTAAATTTAACAAAACATACGGGGCTAGTATTAACATGTTAATTCTTACCCCGCATGTGGGGTTGGTATTAACATTATTACACTAGGTACTAAGCCTACGCTGTCCGTCCGTCTGTCTGTCCACCTGTCCTAACTTTAAAGAGCTGTATATCCACCAGGGTATCTAATAACATATTTATTTATTTATCTTAAACGTTACAGCATGAGGACTTACAAGCGGAAAACTATTCGAGGCATGACTTCGCTGGCGACCTACGAGTCAGCTGCTTTAGAAATAATGGACAAGAAAAGGAACTACAGAGAAGTAGCCACAGAATTTCAAATTTGTCACGTTTCGCTGTTCAATTTTGTGAAAAAGAAGAAAGCAGGAGTTCCAGTAGAAGTAGGTTACAAAAAGACCCGGTTAGTATTCACTTCTGAGCAGGAGAAAAAAATTGCAGATTATTTATTAAAGTGCTCTAACATTTATTTCGGACTGCTACCTGCGGAAGTAAAAAAACTAGCCTACCATGCAGTGTGCTGTTTTTTTCAAAATCCCGAACTTGCCCGAATCGTGGAAGGCTAAGGAAAAGGCGGGTGATGATTGGTTCACGAATTTCATGAAAAGAAATACAAATTTGTCGATTAGAAGCCCTGAAGCGAAAAGTTTAAGTAGGGCGACATCCTTCAATCGAACAAATGTCCATGCATTTTTTGAAAAATACAGGTCTGTAATAGAAAGATACAAACTTAGCCCATCCCGGATTTGGAACATGGATGAAACGGGCGTAACTACAGTGCAAAAGCCGAAAAAAGTTGTTGCTGGAAGGGGCATAAAGCAGGTCGGTCCTGTGACATCCGCCGAAAGAGGCGCTTTGGCGCAGAAAACAGACCAACTGGATGACCAACAACCCAGAAAAAACCATGACAATATACGATCCCCCAGAGATAGTGAGAGATTCGCTCCCGTTGGCATTAAATCCCATTAATGTGACAAACGCGTTCAAAAAAGCTGGAACAAAGTGCTATATTGTTTGAGCCTAATGTTATTTGTATTGCTTAATAAAAAAATGTCATTGTTATTTTGAGTTTTCTTTATTTATAGAGGAAAATACTTACAATGTTAATTGTTGCCCCTTTTGTTAACACTTACCTCGGAAGTGTTAATTATAGCCCCGATCGCGGGGTAAGTATTAATTTCTGACTTTACTGAGTAAAATCGACTTTCTTAAAAAGGTATCCATTTCTTGTCAAATTAAAACCAACGACATGGTTATTGAATAGTTTAGACATCATTTGATACAAAAATAATTTCAAAATGTTTAGATGTCTTGAAGATACAACTGAAAATATAAATTTTGTTAAGTCGCGCCCCGGTCTCCCTACTAGAAAACAGTTCGCGAAAACGAGTCCCCATATAAAGCGCAAAAATCATCTTCCTATTGTGTGGAAACGACTCCGCAATCCAGTCTGAGAGAAACGGGGTCAAGAAATTTATTTCTGGGTACACTAAGACTATGACTGTACGTTAGGTATAAGCAACTTTCATTTTATACTTCGAGCAACAGTTTACAGTGCAAATGCTAACGATGTGAATATCCTTCACAATGACAAAAGATAAAAGAAATATCATCTTTATCACTTAATCCTCTGTTTGGTTTAAAAAAATTATAATGTAATTAACATTGCAAAACTACATTTTGATAATTTGTAGGGCCAATTACAGCCAGGGTATGGATATTAAAAAATAATTACGATATATTTCCTGGGCAACATTGCTAAAACCAACCAAAACTCCACAAAATGCACTAGCTCTCAATTATCCTTAATTAGCTAGGATCACCGTGTCACAAATGACGAATCATATCAAGTACGCTATGATTGTTTTATGAGTCATCAGAATTTGAGGCCGAAATCGCCAGCATGCACATTCTATGTGCAAACGTGGTGATCAATAAACTGAGACTTAAGTATTTCAAATAAACCAATTACAGGCACTATTGAATCATAAAGGGGTCGGTCAGTCAGAAAAGATGAAGCGAAGAGAAAGTCATTTAAAAACGTAGGAACCTACAGCAGGAAACTCCACAGACACTCTTTTAAACAAAAATTTGCAAATCCATCCATAAACAACGGAGTTCTGAGGTAACAAAAAAAAAAAAAAAAAAAAAAATACAACCGAATTGAGAACCTCCTCCTTTTTTTGAAGTCGGTTAAAAATATGGTTACATCATTAATACACGTTACACGTGTCTTCTCTGACTAGGAGAGTATTTTTGCCTTTACCCTGCAGTACAGGTACCTACAGGTACTTATAGGCTGGTTTACTATACCTAATCATCAATGACATCCTTGTCCAAACTACTGCAACTGCTGACGATAACCTGCGCTTGTCGCATTTTCTCTCAGCAACTGTTCACTTTAGCAGAGCATAGTCAGTCAAATGATGAATATGCATAGCTACTTACTTACTTACACACTTATTTAGCATTTTGTTTTCATCCGGCTCCCAGTAGGTTATTCTCAAGGGTGAAGAAAACTCACCTGTGTGCATACCGAGAATCAACCAGACTACGTCAGTAGCACGCGCTTGAAAAAGGAAAAACCACTTTCTGCCGCTCCATTAATATGTAATTTCTATTAGATCAGTTTTTTATTGATGAACCCTGGTAGGTATGTATGTACTCTACAAGTTCAATATCTTTTCAATTTTTCGGAGAATTGAATGTAGGTACTTACCTACCTAGTATTCGACCATTCCAGAACTATGCCAACCATAAAGTTAATTCGTTTAATGGAATAATTGTTGGAACATGGCTCAAAGAACTTCTCTAGGAAACAAACTCTATCTATGTCAAATGTCTATCTACTTAAATCTTGCGACGTCGTTTACCTAGAAGTAGGGTAATAAAAAGTAAAATAAGATCAGTGTTACATCATGTCTATTAAAGTTTTACAAGGTTATTGATTTTTGTTGGTAATGCAAATCAGATACAAGAAAATCTCTGATATAAACGATGACGAAAAGAGATACGACACCGTCTTGTTTCTAATTCATGAACGACTGTATCTTATCACCTATCAACATATTGAATGTCACAATGAGTTGTATTGTTGTTTATATTAAAAAGAGATAAATCAACTCCTATTTGGACTATTTACCTATATTTCTATGATTTGGTTTGATGAGTAAGATAAAATATAAGTACATAATTCCTCAAATGATTTCTTGTCCAGTTTCAATCTATGTATGTTTTACGACATGAAAATTCACGGTGAACAGATAAAACTGCAGAGTTTCCTGTCTCAATTTACTGGAAAATGCCCTGCCAATAATCTAGTGAAATACTATTTTACATAATCCATATGGCCACTTCCACCAGTAAAGTAGTTTTTCTCGCTATCCGCCATTTAGCAGAGCGGAAAGACAATTCCAATTTGATAGCCTTCGTTTCTAAGTACTCAGAAACACGTGCATGTGTTTATACTGTAAATTAATCTCAAGGAAAATCGAAGCTTGCGGTCTGGCTGGAGTACAGTGCAGGATTGTTCATGGCGACTTTACATAATCATGATCTGAAACAATGCTCTGATTGTCAATGTTCGGACAAAAGGTTTGCATGTCAATATAGGACTTAATGTATCTATTTTTACATGTGTTATTTGCGTGATGATTTAAGGTACAAATTAAATACACAAAATGTGTCTCGTAAATATAATCTATGTGATCTCATAATCTCAAACTCCCATTTCCTCACATTACCAACTTTTACAACAATGTACAAATCTTTATAACGTTAATCTCTAACCAACGTTGCATGTGGCAACAATTTAGCAGCGGAATTAATCTACAGTTATGGCTGAGTGGCGCACGATTCTAATTCCGGTGTTTTGCCTATAAACGTGCAGTCAGACCACGAGGAAGGCCCCTAATGTAGCCTGAATAAAAAGGATTAAATATATTATGTGTCAATTAGAAGTGGTAGGTTCCTTCCGCTGCGGTCGGTCGACGGAAGCAGTGCCACGTGACTCACATGACCACTGCGTGTGCGCACAACACTCGATTCACTACCCATTGTCTGCACACTCCATAAACTTCGCTCGTTTATGCCATAGGTGAAACAAAAATAGGGTCGTAATGTATATGAATGAATACAGTCACATTAAAATAAGTGGTTCCACTATTGTTTAGGGTCTAACGCAGAATGGATCATTATTGGAGAATGATGAGTGGACCCCGGTTATAAATGCGGCCTCCAATTGTTTTCTGAATGAGTAATCGGAGGCAACAGTGTTATTACTAAAAGGATGTACGGTATGTTTAGTCTGCTCAGCTTAGTTTGTAGGAAAATTACATTAGTCAAAACGCGATGATCTGAAATCGCTATCACGCAAGTGATCAAGCGTGTTGAATTGGTGATTGATGCTCGTGCTCCCATAAGGAACCTGCTAATGTTATTATTTATGATCAATGTTGAGCATTCAGCTTTCGTTACAGCAGAATCTAGGGCAGCATAGTCTACGACTTAGTATCGCACGAAACTTCCGAAAGATTATAATAACACGGAAGACAAAGCAGCTGTTTTGATAACAGATTATATCATCTAGACTTTCAATGGGAAAATTTTCCTAAGTTGTTATGTCGAAGCATGTGCTGTGAAATGAAAATAATTATGTCATCCTTCTGCCTTACTCCCATTTCTTTAGGAGTTTAGGGTGATCGTAATATCAACAGTAACTTGCATCAATTAAACGTCTACTGACCTTAATTATTCATCATGTATTTTTCGCAAGTTTTCCTTTCATGTAATATTCGAATATGAATAAATGTTTAATATATGAATACATTTTATTACCTCATTGATATATTGGACTGAATTTGATTTGCCAAACATACTATCTAACATCTAATTTTTATCATGGACTCACCGTTATTTATGTTGACTTTGGGATGCTATAAACAGAAACTATGTGATGCAATTCATATCACACCTGCACTGCACATGTGGTGTTTAAAGTCCATCCGAGTATTCGATATGTTTACCATCTTCTGCAGGTACTTATCAACCTTCGTACCTCAGGTACTTTAGCTGAGAATACTTAGAAATCGCTCTACAAGGCGTCAATGAGACTCAGCGAATGATATCACTTACATTAGCGTATTATTAAGTACGGCCTTCACTTCGCTGAGCTTCATTACTTACTTATGCATACGGTTGATTGAAGATGTTCGAATTGCTATGATAGTATGATTCATCTTCACTGTTTTCTCTAGAGTCTGGAGCACTCTTTCTATGTGAATCTTACAGATGTTTTGAATGACACATTGCATTACTTTGAGATGAGAGAGCTTGTCTGCACATTAATTAGACACTGATTACAAGTCCAAATATTACACATTTGTATTTAATTAGCACATACTAAGTTCGTGCGCTAACTGTGTTAGCATCCTCTAACTTTCCGGAACATCGTCGCGTCTCTCGGATAAATAAAACGAAATGGATACATAAATATGTCATCAATACATTTATTATCAAATGCTACACTATAATATCAATACATTGTTTCAGTCATTTCAATATTTACAATCATTCGAAATAACTTTTGTAGTAAGCGAGTAGGATTCGGTGTACGAGTACAAAATATTATTATGACTTTCTGTTACACAGCAGCTGCCTTTTCAAACGTTATACATAGAGTTATCATACAATTTATTGTCCATTCGACATCTACTATGTAGACAAAAGATTCCCTACACTATACAATAAGTAATGAATATGAGAGAGCTCTGAAGTTCATTAGTGAGAGCTATTACACCGTTAAAGACGTTACACACCACATATAAAGGCCCAGCACGTACCAGACGGCTACGCAGGGATCATGCGTTCAATAATTTAATACTGTTCTTTATCCACAATCTAAACCTTATTATTGAGAGCGATTACTTACGACACCTTCCACTAGCAGGACAATAGATACTTATTATTAAAATAAATCGCTTCGGCATCTCATATTTTTCAAACATGGACTTAAACATAATAGTAAATGCGCAATAAGCCTCACATGGTTAAAGCAAAGTATTTACAACTATCAAGTGATATCTGAAGTGTTCAAATTACAAGAACTGGTTAGTAAACGGAATAAATAACATGAAGAACATAAGCTTAATGTGTGTGCAAGCTTATGTGGATGTAGACCGAGATCCAGCGGCTGCGCTCGTGAGACGAGCAGATGCGAAACGAGAGCTGAGCACCGTTACCTGCGCCCGCGCCGAGCGGCCGCGGGGGATGCGCCGACCTCATCGCCTCCCACCGCCACCCAAATGTGCCTGACTCATGAATCGAATGCCCACTAACCAACTTGGACATCGACTTCCACTAGGTCGCCGCTCTAATCTGAGGCCATATAAATGCACTTCAGCCTCCGAGTACTTAACAATATTGCCACGCTCCTAATAAGCAGTTTACTCTAATGTTCTAAGCAGTCTCAATGCCTTAAATTAAAAATACACTTGATATCACAAAATGCAAACCGAAGCACACGAGTGCAACGACACATTGGTGGCGTTTTCACGGACGGAACAGTCCTTTGTGTCCATTGTAACCATGCTGCTACCACGACGTGCGATAAGGTCAATCTTTATCGCGCAGTAACTCTGATTTAGCACTTTTTTCGTTACCGTGGAAAGAAAAATTTGGATTGTCCTTTTGTTTATATGCTTTGTCCAGTTTTGCTGAAGGAGGATCGTTTTCAATTGGTATGGGTACAATCGGCGTTGTTGTCGTCGTTATCGGAGCCGGGTTTATGTTTTCACCTCGGCAGAAGTCTTGGAGCCATAGTTCTGAATTGTACGAAGGGCCTTCTCCTCCCAACTCCGCTGGTAGAATATCAAGTGGCAGAGAATCATGAAGCGTTGAAAGATTGTTTCCATGCAAGACGATACGCTCTCGCGTCTTCGCCTTAAGGTAGGGTTTTATAACAGCGAGTGCGGTTTCCACATACCAAGGTTGTCCGATGAAATGTATGCTTTTAAAACGAACAGGCATGCAATCTTGTAGACAGTCAATCATCATTTTCAACACTTTAGCTTGTAAACTACACGATTGCTTAAACGTGAATTCAGTCCAATCAACTATAATGACATATCCGTTCGCCTGGTTTTGAACATCGTCGAGGGTGCGTTCTATAGTGAGCAGTAGAGCTCTGAACACTGAGAGTAGCGGGCACGCGTGCGGGATCCAGTTGGAGGCGAACATGAGCAGCACGCAGCGGCCGCGGCGGTCGCGCTGCGCCAGCACGCCGGGGAGCCCGTCCGCCAGCGCGCGCAGCACGCCGCCGTCCGCCGGCGCCCACAGCTCCGCGTGCTCGCGCCGGTACTGGTGGTAGCTCACTAACAGCTCGAAACTCTGCTGCACGTCGTGTTTGCGCGCGTACAGAAAACGCCGCAGGAAGTTGTCATCCTGACATCTACTCTTGTCGCGCAGCGCGAGGTTGAGGCTCTTGTCCACTGTATCCCGTAGGCCGTTGAGGGCGCGTTGTCTGTCGCCGTCTGTGAGTCGTTTCCTGGCCACTTCACAAAGGCGCTCATTCTGCATCTGATGCAGCTTCCAGTCGTACTCGGCGTATTCGTTCATGACTGGTTTTGGTATGAGTCATGCGTCCTTTCACTGGTATAACGCGTAGCTGCGCGCGCGCCGCCTGTAGCTCGGGGCCGACTGCGCACCGGGTTCGCGCCGTGCGCCGCCGCCATCGCTGCTCGTTCATTAAACCGTGTAATGCTGTGTTCACACGCAATAGCAACTTGTTCCAGTAAACTTGCTTGATCATTTTGTGGAATAACGGTTATAATATTCGTCACCCGATAAATAACCGTGGTACCACAATTCGTAATAAACGCACTTTAAAATCCGATGAATTACTAATTACCAATAATAATAAAAGTGATAACAAAGTATTTAATTTATCATTACCGGACCATGCGTTCGTTACGATAATAACATGATCTTTGTAAGGTCCTAAGTACCGTAGTAGACATTGAAGTACATAATATGAATTAGCGCTGCATTAAACAATTTATACTAATATTGTAAAGAGGAAAAATTTGTATGTATGTTTGTAACGAATAAACTCAAAAACTACTTAACGGATCTGGATGAAACTAGGCACAAAGATAGATAGATATATGAGTCTGGAATAGAATATAAGCTACTTTTTTATCCCGGAAAAATGTACGGTTGCCCTGGGATAATTTCCTACATACACGCGGGCGAAACCGCTGGCAAAAGCATTGCAAAAGATTAAGAAATTATAGGTAATCTATAATTTCTTAATCTTATGCAATGTTAACGTTCAAGGGAATCACCTAGCTGCCTAATTGATATTAAGTTTTACTGCTGTATCAGGCACTAATCAGTAAATTGATTAGATAATTCCTACTATACAATATATTTTTAGCTTTTATAGTGGAGCAGTGGTGGCGTAGTGGTAATGAGCCCGATTAACGAGTTGTAGTACGTGGGTTCCAATTCCGACCCGGGCATGCACTTTATTTTGTATAAATATTTTTATCACCACTGCTAAGAAAATGGTGAAGGAAAATATTGTGAAAAAACCGATATGTCCTAGAACCAAAAATTCGAAGACATGTGACATCTACCAACTTGGCTCTCGTGGTGGATTATGGCCAATTCCCTCTCACCGATAGGGTCTGTGTCTTAGCAGTAGGAACATTATTGGCTGATTATGCCAATAATGCCATTGGATGATATTGCCTATGCTATACGTTATTTCATTTTGATTAAATTAGACTTGAAAAGTACAGATGAGTGGGGATTAAAACTGCCACTTGCTCACTTCAGATGTCGCTACTATCCAGAGTCTAAGAATTTGACAGAGCTGTCACTATTCATACATTTTTTTGGAAATAAGCGGTTTCACTTATGCGCAACTAAGTTATGCCTCTTTGCGCAGCTATTGACTGAAATAATAACGGGGGGACCCGTAATTTCCCAAAGACGTTAAAAAACAAAAACTGTGGGAGAAAGTTCTCTGAAAAGAAATTGGAAAACCTGTGTTACGTCAAGATTATGTGTTATGCTTTTTAAACATGAAGATTTTTATGGGTAATGCTCCCAAGAGATAAATTTTAATAAAGGTGAGTGTGTGCTTCTATTGCATATATCAGATCAATGCTAGAATTAAATCTATGTAGTTTTTTAGTTCTGAAAATGATCCTCGAGTTGTTTATTAACCCCAATCAGGTTATTCCGTCTTACGCCTCCCGTCTTCAACAAAGAAAGAAGTTAAAGTCAACAAACATAAAATAACCTATATTACAAAAACTTGATATTTTTTAAATATTCCACTGCAGGCAAAATTATTATCTTGGTTTGGTTCACACGATAATTATACGGATTTGTTATCAAGCTTGCTTTTATAAACACTTATGGGAAGATGCACGGAGATGCCATCCCCAAAACTAAATAATTATTTAGCTGCCATTGACGCCACCCACACAAAACAGAGATAAATCAAAACATTCATTAAATTCAACTGTCCTTTTTTTGCAGTTACTGTTCTGTTAGGTTAGGAGCGAGTCAACAGGTAAGCGGCGTTTGAACGCAGCATAACTTACCCAGCCAGAGCGAGTTATAAATAAAAAAAACTGAAGGTTGGCAGTATACCGGTCAATTGGCTGGCTGGTTTCTGCGATGACGTAGCGTCGTGCGCAAGAGTGAGCGAGATGGAAACACACTTTGTAACAATTATTTCTATGAAGCCTTATACGTAACGTATAAACGGATGGCCGAAAATCGTATAACGTCCGCGCTTTGTTCACTTTATCGTATAACTAGCTGCCGTAACAGGCAACACCTACTGCCCATGCCGCATTCATAATTAATACTTGTCAGTCGTGTACTAATATTTAGTCCTGATGTTGCTTTTACTCTGAATAAGAACAAACATTCCTTGGTATGTATGCAGACGTTAAAATAAGTCATAATAAAAAAAACGCTACTTTTCAAATTAGACTTAACAAAAGTATTTTTTTTTAAACTAGGAGATTTAGATAACAAACATTATCATTGAGAATATAAAAATAAAATTATAAAAACGAATAATAAAAATAATTTAGTCAGGTTTAGTTTCTCAATATGAAAGACATCAACGTCATCGCATCGGGAACATTTCGCATTCAATTTAATTGACATGGAGGAAAGGACTCGTCTGTGACTATAAACCTGTCATACAGACATAAACAGACAAAGAATTGCTTGTTTTCCTTTGTTAAAGCTTCTATATTAACTAAAACCAAAATACAATGCGTGAAAAACAGTCAAATAAGAACCTTATTTCCATTTCGAAATAGAGATGCATGTTCATATTGAGAAATACAACAATAAAAAATCATTTAGTTCTTTAAAAGAGAGGTGTGAAGGAATTTGTGTTAGTAAGTGTCCATAATGACTTCAGGGCAATGACTTTTTTAAAATTAACCGTGTCGACGCATCGCTTGGTCGTTGGTCGTTGCCCCATGCAGTCGGCTAGGCCGGCCAGCGAGCCGCGCGGTAAAAATAGACGCACCTCGTCTCAAGATGCGCTGATAAAGCCTTTGCACATTACCCTACTGCACAAGCACAACACAAGATGCCGCGAATAAGAATCTACAACAACGTACAAGTGGCGCTTTCATTAAAATAACATTACGAGGGAATGTTGCGAAGCTATTTTTGTAGCGGGATAATTTTAAGGACAATAAGTTAACCATTTATGCAGGATAATCGTAAACACAGTAAATTAATAACATAAACAGGTAAAAGCGCAAAAAAATATTATAAAATCATTATTACAATACAACGTCACATTTATAAACATAATCAATTTCATGAATGTGTTCGAAAAATTAAAACAAAAGAAAATGTTGCAGACTCGTAGAATAGTAATTATTAAGTATCTGTTTAGATAAAAATGTACTGTGACTGGCTGACTGATCTATTAACAGAAACGTATATCATCACGTAGATATCCGCTGTTGTACACGAACAAAGCCGCGGGCAACAGTTAGTACATACAATATCGCTGGTAGTTGCCCTACACACAAAAAAAAACCTAATTCATTATTCCAGTGTTCTTTAAAGGTGGTAAGTATGCCTTAAACAGTTAGTATTAATTATTAAAAAAAACATGGTATCGAACAATCATCATGACATAAATAGTTCCAAGATTTTAAAATATCGTCATCTTGATATCAATACGTTGACGCAACAACACATAATGAAATATTGTGAAATATTTTCCTTCTTTTCATGCCTAATAATAATAACCTCATTTTTACCCGACTGTCAAAGAAGGAGGGTAATGTTTTTCGAGAATGTGTAGGTATGTATGTGTATTTCTTTGGCACGGCTAAATAGCTTGATGGATTTTAACATTATTATGCACTAGCTGTTCCCGCGCGGTTTCACCCGCTGCTCGGCTCCTATTGGTCGTAGCGTGATGTTACATAGCCTATAGCCTTCCTCGATAAATGGTCTATTCAACACAAAAATAATTTTTCAATTCGAACTAGTAGTTCTTGAGATTAGCGCCTTCAAACAAACAAACTCTTCAGCTTTATAATATTAGTTAGATTATGCGGTGTCGTTAAATGAGTGACATCGACTATGAGTTTTTGAATAAGAATCGAATTGTCCATTCCTTACCAGTACTGGAATCGAGGTGGATTATGACCCACTTCCTCCTATCCCAGAAAGGAGGCCTGTGCTATGCCTAAGGGAACGTTGTAGGCTGATTATGGTATGCTCATTTCAAAAGACATCACTAAGGAGAAGAATAGACTGAAGAAACTTCATTCAGTCCTCTTTGCAATCCGTGTTATCGTTAAATATTAGGTATTGTAATTTACATAACAGCGGTGTTTATCACAAATCACAATGAGATTTTACTTACGAGCTGACCTTGAATAAAACAATTGATTTTCTGAGATTAGTAATATCGACGTGACGAATTACTTTTCAATATACGACGTGTAAAACAAAATCGCATATCATGCCTTTTTAAAGTTTCGTTGTTTTTCAGAATACGTACTTGGTACAAGTATCATTTAAGTACGCGCACATAATTGATACCTACTGGTCCCATGGGATTTCTAGGGGAAAAAGTTAATGACATAAACAAGTTTGGACAAAGTTTTTACTGCCTAATTAATTTTCTCAGAAGTCAGCCTTTTTTATTATGCTCCTTTACTTTTGTCAAGAAAATTGGAAAACTAGGCCTCGGAGTCCTATGTTCGTATTACAGAACCTTGTTTGTTTGAAGCCATTTGATTGGTTAGGTTAGTTTTAAGTAATGCTTGGGTCTTGAGTGAGGTTCTGTAATACGGGCCTTAAAACGGGTATCCAGCCAAAGGATTGTTTAAGCGGGATTGTCCGAAAGGGTTACTGCTGCCCCGGAACATAAAGGGCTAAGGAAGGAACATGGGTGGGTTTTCGTCAATAAGAGTCTGACACTCCCTTTCGTTCCACCCGGAGTGGAAGGAGACATTTGATGATTTTCCCACCTTCAAAAAAAAACCGCCAAAGGGTTGTGTTGCGTTTGTAACATTCTACATTTGCTCTAGATATGGACTTCATCGATCCATTCTGTAACTCTTTGCTCTCAATTGTTTTGTTTGTTTCCGAACAATGAATAGTGTTTGTAATTATTTAGTAGTAAAGTGTCAGCTCAGTTTAGATGTTAGACTAGATTATTCCGGTACCTCCATCAAATCCATATGAGTTGATCCAGATACCGGAACCACTGCGTTCAAGTATTTCTAAGTACTTGAACTGTTTGCATTAAAAAAAAAGGATTGGTTAATAACACCACCAAAAAAGGTATTTCATATTATCAACACGCGGTCGTATTATCGATTGTCATAGATAAGTAAATGATAAGCTGACATTATCGCTATCTATCGCCTTGTTCCGTGGTTATTACAAATATCATGCTGCGTTTACACCACATTTCTAAAGACCCATAGGCCAGCAAACTTGTTTAGTAACTATCTGTAATTGATTCAAGTTAGATACCGTCTATAAGCGTTTTATTCTGGGATTGTAAATTATATTACTCATTTATCTGAAATCGTGTCCCGATACACTTTTAATAGATAGCAGTAAAGCCTTTGCCCGTATATAATAATATCGAACTTAAATAAAAGGATTTCCGAAGGAACATGAATATTTCAATTAGAAAATAAAATACTGACTATTTCCTAACGATGGTGATTGACGGTATTGTCAATTAAGCACGCTCTATTTCCATCGAAAAATAGAAAACGAAACTAAAAGACTCGTTAACTGAATTCGTTGAAGTGTTGCAAATGTTTTCTTAAGTAAACATATGCAAATACGTTGTTAGGTCAATGTCAGATAAGTAGTCAATACTTGTGACTCAGACTACTCTTGATTGTAAAACCTGTTTATAAAGTCGTTTATTTGATTTCTTTTTTCGATTTTGCATACACCTTTCGATTTAAAATATTCATAAAAAACATCTGTTACGGTTTCATAAAATGTAGTCCACATTTGTGCCTTTAATTTAACTAGCCTTTTTTTTTTGAGGGTGGGAAATCAAATAACTCTTCCTGCTCTGGGTGGAGCGGAAGGGTGTGTCAGACTCTTACTGACTAAAACCCATCCATGTTCTTTCCAGCCCTTTATGTTCAGGAGTAGCAGTAACCCTTTCGGGAATCCCGCTCACCCGGCAAATTTAACTAGCCTGTGTTTCTCTTTCAAATATTGTGAATAGGTACTTGAATGTAATACGAGTGTCTCGAACAGTTGTGAAACTTCTGTTTCCACGCTGTTTTTTTTCTCACCGAGAGGAGTCCTGTCCCAGCAGTGGGATTGTGGGAACTGTAGCTTGATTGTGCTTATGTTTGTTGTAGGTATCTCTTGATAATAACGCAAAGTTAAAACGACAGAAATTAAGGTACAAAAAACAACAATAAATGTCGCCACAACTCAGCAGTTGACAACAGTGAAGATTCTAAGATACCACCTGTCATTAAAAAGAAATTAATATTAATTGCTTTCATCATGAGCAGATGAAGGCATCTGATAATAAGTAATTACCTCACAAAGCGAAACCACGAACGGCAAAATTTCAAACGCTTTACATATTCAGTGATCTAGATGATCGCAATACTTGCACTATACTTAGCCGCACGATCATCTAATTCCTCGGCCGCGATGTACATTACGAGGTTAGAATTTATTATCTTATCTGATGTGCTTAATTATGATTGAGTCAAATGCATGTGCATGCAAATGTTCATAGCTCCCGGGAAAGGTGGAGAGAGCGCGCATTGAAGCAAGGAGCTCGCGTTGGTGTTTTGCGTCAATACCATAGATAACATACATACATAGCTCGATCGCTCATTAATTAAATGTTTTCGATAGCAGCCCAAGTGCCCACGCTAACGTAATTTTTATTCCGACGATCGTTAAAGTGACATTCGTCTGTGTGGCTATTACTACACCGAGGGTCGAGTCAGCCCACACATTTTAGTGTTTTGTGATCATTTGTGTGATTGTGTCCACACTGCATCTTCCGACGCAGTATCGATATATATCTACAAGCTCCACTTCTATACTATGCTTACCTAGTCTACCACTCGGATACCAATAGTACCCACTGTTGAAGCGTGTGATCAATGCAGCTAGAATTTTCGTCCACCCACGATCCTTCGCTATTCGACTGCCATTCTAGCCACGTCTAGGTACCTACTGTGAATACCAGATGGACCTTCACTTAGGGAGCTGTCTGACGTAGAGCTCGTGTTATGTGTTGTAGTGTAGGGATTTCAATCCTACAAATAGAAACACACGGGGCAGCAGCTATTGACTTTTTAAGAATATATGCGCCCAGCAGCACGGCTACTGACAGACGTCTTTTTTTTTTTTTTTTTATAAAAACGTATTAAAATAATCCATCATTTTGAAAGGTCGAATGCTGTCAGTTATTATCTAACCGACCAGCCCTAGATTCCACATAAGGTCTAAACCTAGGCTCTACAGTACTGACCTGGCCATCTTGAAATGGAATATCAAAACTCATGACAGTTATTATTAAATACTAGTTAAGTGCTATAAAGGCTAATAATTAGTTGCTCAAGTAATAACACAAATCCTGTTATTCTTGCTCCTGTTACAGGATTTGTTTTTGGCGTGCGGGTGCAGCATGTCAAAAATAATTAGTTTGTCAATTCAACTTATTGTTTTCTGACACTCTTCAATTAGTTTTAGATTTGTCAAGAAATGAATACTTAAAGTGGTTCACAGCACACAGGCATACATCTTTTATGTCGCTTGTCTTTCATTAACTTTGTCTTGATCTTATTTGTATCTGCAATATTGTTTACAAAGGAATCAGGTACCTACTCTTTAGGTACTTGTTGCATTCGATCAATGCTTTTGTTTCCTTGATCATTACACATTGTGCACTTATAATTAGCCGGCAAAAACTTGGCATTTGCTTACACATAAGAGCCAATAAATGGCAACCGTTGAGTTACACAAAAAGTGGCCTCGACGGGCGGCAAGGTTGCTGGGCCGGTTCGGACGCCGAGCCCAGGGCCGATAAATATACGCACCACACCGCATACTTTCGTCTGATCAAAAGTTAGGGGTCTACCACGAAATCGGTAGGGAGGGATTCATACGATGCAGCGATGTCGCGATTTCTCTGGAACGTTTATAGAGCAATATAAGGTAGGCTGTTAAATATTACAGTGGAATCAGGTACCTATACAGAAATATCTGACGAACTGATCAATGATCTTTTCTTCCTAAATTTACACAATTTAAGAAGAAAAGATCGTTGACTCTGCATTAGTAATTGGGAGTCTAATCAAAATAACTTAGTTAAATAAACCTTCCATTAAACACTCATTAGTCTGGCTTTCAAGGAGAGAATTCTGAATCATGTTTTCACTAGACACAATAAAAAGCTGTTTAGAATTAGCTACTTCATTGTTAAGTTCAAGTAGGTAATCGTTGAATTTTTCACGAAATTGTAAACCATCACCAATTTATGACCATTCTTTAAATGATACCTCGTCTAGCCAATAAAGTTATCAAGTTTATTCCAAACCAAATATAGATTCGAAGAATTTACAACCAATACAAAATAATGCTAACAAGTCATGACATTGTCGATAGTGGAATACACGAGACGAAACCTTCAAATCTTCATCGGAGATGCTTTCAATCATATTTTTTTAATTATCTGTGGTGACGGGTGGCGATGGCGGTCCAAGCGGTGTGGTTTTTAGGTGGGTTGGTTTATTATTTGGTCTGGCAGGTATCAGTAACAGTGAATTCATTTGTATTGGGATCAAATGTGTTTTTAGGGTTCCTTACATTTTATATAGTAGATAGGTAGAAAGGAGTCATCTCAATTTCTCTCTTTCTTGAATTTGTATATATTATAGGTATCTATTGCAGTAAAGATGTACGTATGTGTAAAATTCATTAGGCAGCCCACTTATGTTTTTCCAGTATTTTTATAATATTATTTCATTACTTATATTATTTTCTTATCTTCCATTTAATCTCTTCACCACCTTTGATTGACTGGTAGAGAATGCCTAAGTCATTAAGGTCGCCTACGTACCTTTATTGTGTGCGGCAAGTATAAATAAATGAATTAATGGCACACTTCTCTCATAAGACTACGGTGTATGGTATTTGAAAATTACACCATTTCGATCACAAATATGTCTTAAACATAACTTCATGCTGATAAAAAAAATCAAATGACTAATTTGACGCAATAAAAAGAGGTAGATATATATATTTCGAAATGTAGAATAGTTACTGAGTGATCATCAAACCCATAGGACAGATTGGTAGTAGCTTTATAAAACCTTACAATATTGTTTACTTAGGCAAAGAATCATCGACAACTATAACTAAACATAACACTATAACATTAAACTAATTATGACGAAATTCAGTTTGATGTCGATACCTTAATGAAGCTTTTTGTTTCAGTATAAATTATGCAAAAAGGAAACCAAACGGTTGGAATCCTAATCAAAACAATGAGTCATCGAGATTTTATTTCAATAATTCGACTAGTATACTTGAAACTACCGGATGCTTTAGAAATAGAAATATATAGGTACATATTTGTAATTATCTAGATTCTGTTGAAACGAAACGTGTTCTCCTACGTACGAATTAATACGAAACAAACCGGTGTAATTGTAGGTTTGTTTTTCATGTTAGGTGGGCCCGCCGATAAGTTTGGTCGGAATTATAACAAGAATTCTGTTCTGGATCGAATTTGTTTAACTTAATTTCAACGCTTGTGATTCGGTATGCACTCATATGATTGCAAAAAGTTAGCCCTGATTTTGGAAAGATTTGAGACATTCTACGACCTTCATATACAATGTAGAGCTGGAGTGTAGAGGACCGTGAGAGAAATGCCACAGACATTAAACTGAATGACAATTGTAGCCATCTTTACTACTCCTGTAAGGTCACGAGGCTGAAGAAAAACCTTTCGAAATTACAGAAGGTAAAGGAAGTCATACCCGGCTTGCCGAAATATTCTTTAACTTTTACAGATTACAGAAACAATTAAAAAGCATTGTGCCTAGCGTGGTCATGCGTTTCCGGCAGTTGATGCAGTGAACCCATTCTATGTGTTCCTGTGTTATCTCATTAACCCATTACGCGCAAGCCCTGTCTCAGTATTGACCATTGCAGCATTCTGGTCAACTACATTAAGAAAAAGGCAATGTTGTCGCTTGAAAGTAATCACTACCTTACCAACCGAAGGACTAAAGCTTCATTATTTAACTAGATTTCGTCGAAATAAGTTTCTGACTCACTATATAGGACAGTTCAGGCTGACACATACTTTTGACCATCTAGAACTAGAACCTAATTAATTATCTATTAGGCCATGTCTTCACGTGCTGAGACCATAAAAATGTAGTTCTATTAGTAACTACAATATCGATTCTTTCACGAACTATTTCAAACCCAAACCTTACATAACATTTCAGCACGGTTCTTTGATGTTGTACTTATTTTATTGGCTATTTGCCTAATAATGATTACTGCCTTTATGTAATGCTAGCGATTGTCGGCGACATCGTCGACAAAGAAGTTCGTAAAGATTTTCACACAGTTTTAGTGAAACACTAAGTTTCTAATACTAGGCATGCATAACATAATAGTAATGGTAAATGGTTTTTTAAATGGGATTGTGTGTTGTAACATGTGACAGTTTTATATACACTTAAATAGTTTGTCTAATTTATCTTTAGTCCATTTGAACCATTATCTGTTAACAAGATTTATAACTTAGTTTAATGTTCACAATCAAGACATTGATAGGCAGCTATAGATATAAAAATAATCACAGATCATCTATATATTAATGTACTATCGTTAACACAATCCGAGGATCTCTACCATCGTCGAGGGTCATAAACTGCAAGTAATCGTAACATCACACAGGAAGTGTGTTAATTAAGGATTGAAATACGTAATAATAAATTCCACTTAAGCAGTTAGCGCAGTGAATGGCCCAAGGCGAAATACATGAAATATTATGATAGATGTAAAAAATAACACAGTAGCAGTAGGTAATACGGTCGCATTACCCACTCTGTTATTTTAACACGCGCCTTAAGTTGATTACGAAAACTCTTCGGAGTTCAAATGTTGTTGAAGTCTACGTTAATTATTATTTGAATATTCACTTAGTAACTCTTATATAATTTTCTTCATCTAAAATAATGCCCACTTAATTTACCGCGAAATAATTAAATGTAAATAAAACAAATTAGAAACTTTAACGCAATCGCGCCTGTTTACCCGTGGAACATGTTTTCAACGTTATCAGAGTATGTCGTCGTTATTGTGGAACAAAACCGCCGCCGACACATCCATCCGCGCTCTAGTGACAATGCAGGCGCTAATAATTGATGCATAGCTAGTATTGGCAATATATTGAACATCTGCAGTGCAGACTACCCTCGATAAAAATTAACCGTAAATAATCTAACTGTAGGTAACATCCTATCGGTCGGGCTACGAATTCAGTTCCTGGAATCATAAATACTGATAACGAAATGAAAAGTAGGACGTGACAATATGATACATGCTGAATCTTGATAAAGTTGCAGAATCAACAGGTAGTGGATATTGCATAACAGCAACTGCAACTAGAGCGGACGTAGACGCTACATAACAGCACCAGATGGCGCATCAAGCTCAGGTTCTCAAGACATCGTCACACTGATGTAACAAAAAAGGTAACGGGTCCATTTCTTCGATTCGCGGTTTTTATGCGTTTCCAGCAGGTATTGTGTTGTAATTTTAGTGACTACAATGGAGTACATTTGCCAAGCAAGCGGGTTGCGTCAACGTGGCCGCAGAGGGGCGCTGGCTTCGGCGGCGCCAACACACCGTGAACAAACATTGACCAAGCACGCACTGCGCTCCGGGCCTCGACAACTTGCCGCAACATTCTTAGCGTAAAAGTTAACGTGGATGGTTTACTCTATGTAATTTGCGATGTTCGAGTTGATACTAAGTTTTCCCTTCGACAACGATTGTGCGACCGACTTGTGACGTATTCCGAACTGCCTCTGTGCTGTAAACGATGTGTTTTGCTCATGTTACTACGAGAATGTTTTCTCTGAAGTCCATGGAGATTGGAAAATTCGTGCAAGATGCAATTAGTGAGTATGATTGATTTCATTTTACTTTCAACTAACGATAAATAATGTTTCACTCGCGGCATTACGTTAGGCGAGACACCTTCCGTGAATGAGTGCATCCGGTGAGTGTTTTGAACTTGTTTCTTAATCATTCTTGATGCACAGATTAGACGATCAGTTTGCCAATTTTGCAAAAAATAAACCGCGATATTCGTTCCAGATTATTCGCTTACTATGAATCACGTTCGTTTTGCTGAATCATAACAAATAATAATACTGAAGTGTCTAAGTAGGTACACTTAATTTCAAATAATACGTTAGGCCTTGAACAAGATTTAGCAACGTCTCAAATCGCAAGTCAATCGTGAAACCTTAGAATGACATGAAAACAATCCATGTGAACCGTAACAAGTAAGAATTTAGAGAGTTTACGCGGAAATTACTCTACTTGCCCATGACGTTATTGTAATTACAACGTGCGGAATCTAAACAACGTGAATGATGCAAAAGCGATTGAGCGTAAATTTTGCTCATTAAATTGTTTAATTAGAGGCTTTAACGTTAACAATTTCTATTTTTTATACACTCAGATATTAATTACGAACGCAGCACTGTTTCATCATCATCATCTGCCTAGCCTTTTCCCAACTATGTTGGGGTCGGCTTCCAGTCTAACCGGATGCAGCTGGATACCAGTATTTTACGTGGAGCGATTGCCTGTCTGACCTCCACAACCCTGTAACTGGGCAATGCGATACCCTTGGTAAGACTGGCTGTCAGATTTTCGGGCTTCTGACGACCCGTAACAACCAACGCAGCACTGTTTATTAGGTTCAAAATCAATCTTCTTGTTCACTAAGTAAGGTAATTGAATCTCTTTTCGTAACACAAGAGTCGGTCTCTAGGGACTGCTTTCAACGCGATTTCTTTGTCCAAAACAATCGATTGGACACTCCATTGTTTTGTCACGTAACAGTGTTATGCATTGTGGTTACATTGATTGATAACATTACGTTCCAATAAACGAAAAAGATAGGTATCTCCTTTAGTCAATATTATCATAGCCCTCTATTACACGAGATGACTGGATTTAAGAATAAGTAACAAGCAAAATGTGAGGCTTCAATAGAAGCCGACGACGTGACGTGTTGTGTTGTGTTGAGACGTGTTGTATGTTGTGTTAAAAAAATCATATCCTCAGCAAAATGTCGCTACAAGGCCTCTGCTTACTCCTATGAAAGATGAATAGATCGCTAGCAAAATTTAATCGGATTCTTTTAAATCTAATGGGTCTCTAAAGTATTTTTTACACTGTCTTTGAGCTATATAGAAAGTACGGCAGTTTGCTATAAATAAGCTCTAGCATGGCTTAGGTAGATTCCTCTCTACTGACTTTATTCTACTACCCATATCAAGGCTCGTATCAGTTACCGACAGTCGTTAAGATAAATTTAGGGAAGGGTCTACATCAACTGTATCAGATAGGGTTGGGCAGCAGGCTAGCTATCTGCCACTATGAAATAGTTTTCTTAGATACAGCAAGTACGATCATGGTATAACATTTGGGTATACGGTATATACCTATACAGGCATTATACAGGGTGAATTTGAATTCACGGTCAATGTTTTAAGGGGTCATTGTACTCATCATGTACTCTGAAAACGCGAAAAAAATATGCTTGCATAACTCGTCAGAATGAAGGGAACAGCAAATTTTTTTTTCTCGATCTCAGGTTTGTTCCCATTTTAAAAGTTATTTATAATGATGAATACAATGACCCCTTAAAATATTGCCCATGAATTCAATTTCACCCTGTATAACTACTAAAGTTTGAACTAATTTTCTTACTCGATAATATATAATATAAATTACTAGCATTTCGTTAGTGACTTCGCCCGCGTGGAGGAGTTCCGATGATTACCCCCCTATTATACAAACGTACAAACTTTAACCGCTTTATGATATTAGTAAAGACGACTGATAGGAACACAGTCAGTATCCTGCAATGGTAGGTGAACCTAAGCGATCCCGTATTGTAGGTATACGTAACGTTCTTAAAAATGATGTTTAACAATATTATTAATTACTGAGAATTATTACATAACAAGTGAATGCTTACAAAATTATTTCTGATTTATTTGTTATGTTCATATTAATTAATTATAGATAAGTGCGTGACATTATATTCATTACGCAGAGAACAATGTCATAAATATGTCGTGTAAGTGTTTTTTAAATTAATTTATTTCTTGATTTGGTTATTTTTCGTAAAAAGGTGTAATATGAGGGTTTGTATGTTATAGATGTCCCCTATCTTAGGGGATACCATCGTATTACAAACCTTCATAAATCGCGATGTATTTATTCATTACAAGTGAGTGTACACGAGTATTTACAATTTATTTGTACAAAGACATTTTGCTCGAGCTTCGAAGCTAATCTTACGACCAGCTGGTCAGCGAGATTGTCCGAAAGGGTTACCGCTAACCCGGAACATAAAGGGCTAAGGAAGGAACATGGATGGGTTTTAATCAGTAAGAGTCTGACACTCCCTTCCACTCCACCCAGAGCGGGTGAAGTCATTGGATTGATTTCCCATCATAACATTCTGCATTTGCTCAAAAAAAAAAATTGTAAATGTTTTAATAATTGAATGTTGAATGTATGTGATGTGGCAGTACTTTGTTAATAAATAAATAAACAAGGACTGGATGGAGCGGGAGGGGTCATTTGATGATTACGAACCTCAAAAAAAAAGTTTAGGTGGGACACAGTTGATAAGTACAACGCTTATGTATTGTCTTCTATTCCTTCTATTCCTATAGGGACAATTATGAATTTTCACACTATTTATATAAACAAATATATACCTACTAATCCAGCGATTTTTCTGTAAAATCTTACTGTGTAAAATTTGGGGAATTGAGCTGTCGTTCCAACTGATGCGAGGGATTGACACTGTTGACAACTCATTTCACTTAAGTTTTCACGTTGTTTTTCTTTTAGAATAAATCGGCTGATAGTTGCTCTGATTGTGAAAAGGGTTTTGGACTTCCATCAGGCCATGTGCCTAAGTTGATTGAATTCCAAGTATTTCACAGGAAATGATAAACAACCTAATGGAAGTGGAAGCCACGAGACATTCATAGTGCTACACATAACTGTCGTGAAAAAAATGATCGATGATAGTTAATTAGAATCTAGAAATCGCAGCAATACATACCTACATCATCTAAGTTATGTCCTACATTCAACAATTAGGTACTTACATACCTAGAAACTGCTATCGTAAACTTTTTACCTATTTGCCTACATACCTATAGAATATTTGTTTTACTATTTACACTTCAACTTGCAATAATTTGTTCTAGCTTGCAAATACAATGTTAATTGGGTTACAAAGTTATTTCATTACTCATTATTACGTTACCATGTCAAATAAGTATTAATTAATTGCTTAATAGCAGTCTCGGTTAATGATCGCGATAAAATCGTTTAGGAACTCCTTTATGATTAACTTAACTATGGTGTGTTTTATTGGTTCTTACATCCATTAATTAATTACTTATATTGACTTACTCCACCAACTCTTTTGTGAATACTTACCTACAATTACTCATTTATTTGATGGATCAAGTGTTGTAATTATGAATTACTTCAAAATAAATATTTAATTGGTTTTAAGTATGAAGTGTTCGGCTTTCTAACACCAAGGTTATTCTTTAATTTGAAGTGTCTAACTATTGTACAAAGTGTTAAGGTAGGTATTTATTATTGCAGTTATATAGTGATACTGTGCGTGTGTTTTTTACTTGACAGTTTAATTATCAAGGTCTTACCGTAAATTCGGAAATATAGACCGAAGTTGTAACATGCATACCTAGGCATTTTTCCGTTGTTAGTGGAAGGTTAGGTTATTTATTATAAGGAATCAATTGACTACGTATCTATCGTTAATACACATTTTGCAAGCTGATCAGGTTATTCATGCTTTCTTACAATATTCGATCCTATAACAATATCTACATTTTACTACCAATCCATCATACTAATATTCTATTCTAAAGTAACTCTGTCTGTTATTTTTTCACGCCTTACCAGTTGTAGCGTAGTGCGTAACGGGCGAAGCCGCGGGCATAAGCTAGTCTCCAATAAATAAGTAAAGTCTCGCGTAGCCTCACGTAGACGTTCGTTGCCTCGCGTAGCCGCGCGTACATAGTTACAAGTAACCGCACGTAGCAGTGCGTAGAGATGCGTATCTTCGCGTAGCATCCTGTGAGTTAGATCCAATAGGACACATACTGGGTTGCCAAGTCCTAAAGCCGAACAGACCAGCCAGTTTAGCCAGACATGTAAAGTTTAGCCGGGACCCCTTAATTTTTTAGTCTTAATATAACGCTGCGCATATATTTAGTTTAAAAACTAAATAAGACTATTTTATCATTTACCAATTATAATCTTCTTAAATTTTAATGAAACAACAATAACATTGGCCAAATTTAAAAAGCCGGACAGGCCGGTCTCGTTTGATTTGGCCGGAATTGCAACCAAAAAGCCTCACTGTGCCACTGTGTGTCAACTAAAACTATTTAATAATAACTTAATACAAGCCTCGAATTAAAACTTCAAACAGACATACTCTAAATAATAGACAATCAAATTATACATTTTAATCATTAATATTATTGTTCATGGTACGATAGTTTCTCACCTTCGTGCACCTTCACGCTGCGGATCTTCACAACTTGCGTAATTTATGTTTAAGCAACACTTTAGTAGTCAGCCAAAATAATCGTTAGCCTAGTGGTAACATGCAGTGCTCGGAACCGCTCAAGTTATATGCCCGTTTTGCCCGAAAGTATAACTAGGTTCCTTGCCAAAATTTAAGTCAAATTGACTCGCGATTCACGTGGGAAAAGCGTATAAACACCCGCAGCGGATATTCTGTGGGTCTTGTGTGACAACAACACCGAATGCCTTAGAGAAAATGCAAATGATTAGACCAGTAAACAAACGTAAATACAAATTGAAAATTGTATGAAAATAATATGCAATAGGTGACTAATAATGTATGAAATCATAACAAAGCGACAACAAATTAGAAAAAAAATATTGAACACATACGCCTGCCAGGAAATGAATTCAATGGTGAGAAGTCGATGCTGTTTTTGTTGGTAGGTACCTATAACTTTGGAACTGGTTACGGTCACAAAAACCTTCTAATAAAAAAGATATCTATGTACATGAGTTTGAGTCATTATTGACCGAAAATAAACTGGCGAAAAAAAAACAAATAATGTACCTAATAAGGTGAGGTACACGCGGTTGGGGGGATTTTAGGGACCTCGCGCCAATGCGTCGTAACCAGGCAATCCTGGTTACGACCAAAATCGGTTGTAACGTTGGCCGCAGGAGCTCCGACAAAACGAAAGCAGGACTGGTTGTCTAGCCAGTTCCCGCCAGACTCTCTTGTCTCATAACAGGAGTCACAATTGTCATCACAAAGCTTACATTGGTAGGTAGGTAGTTTAGTTTATCAACAGTAGGTATACCAGAATTTGGTCCTCATTGAGCATATATGAAGTCTCTCCAGCAAACTCCAATAGGTTTTAGGGGGAAAATCGATTAAAAACAGACAGGCAAAGATCTCCAAATGGTATGTTGGCAATAATTACATTAATTAATAATATTATTATGATAGATACCTAACTACTGTATAATATGTATTCTTTATTAGGCAGTCAATATTCAATCATAGTGACAGGCGTTTTTCTTAATGGCTGCAGAAAGTAAATGGGCAACTTTTTTTAAGGGTGGATAAGAAAAAACGTCTACCTAGCTTTGCATAGCGTTAGGACCTTGTTTATAAAGAGATGGTGAAATTCGGTTAATTCCGATACATAAAGATAACTACTAGGTATGCCTTCTTTGTAAAATCTCGCAATGTTTTGTAAGTAGATAATAATTTGTTACCGCGTTGTGCAACGGTAAATGATGTCGTAATAATTCGTCTGTCTAGTCTATTCAGACCATTATGAATAATGTATGTATAACGTTTGTATGCTACATACTACCTGCTACCTACCTAGTCTCTGAAAGTTGAACTTTATAAGCATATTTTCTATCCCTTATATTTATTAACTTCTTCGCGAGGCAGGTAGTTAGAAAGGTAGTAGTTATAGACGCCAACTAACGATCAATCTATCCCAAACTGCAAATATTCCGAATTGAACCTGAACCATATGCATAATGAGTTAAAATTGCACATCTAGCAAGCAACGAACACGATCATTCATAGCCACGTAAATAACTATTAAGCGAGTTATAATTTAAAAATGTAGGAAGCAGGTAGATAACTAAATGTGTTGCGCGACTTGCACGCAGTTAATATTCGCGAAGGACAGTTTTCCACGATGAATGCGGGAACTAGGCCACATTTGGCAGCATGGGAAATTGCTTGAACGCTTTGTGTTTTTTTGTATTTCAGTAATAACGTAGTGTTGAGAATGCTGACTTTGTATTAATGTAACAAAAAGTGTTAAATTATAGGTAGATAGGTACTGTACTGCCTGAACAAATATTAATTAAGTTGGTTCTTGATATAACAATTGTACATAGTAGGTATATAGTATTGTACATAGTTCTGTCTCATTGTCAGCATTTAAACTCAGATATTATTATAACATACTTACAAAAGATAACACGTGTGTATATTTCGTGCAATTTATAAATCTTCTGTCAACTATTTTATTCTACTGGGTTAGTAGAAGTTTACGATTTGATAGTGATGTGAAATAATAGAACTGATTATTTATTTTATCGCAACTAAATTCGGCATAATACAAAATTACCTGTGCTATATTATCGCATAATGCACTGAAAAAAGTCTGAAATGTCAAATTACGATAACGTATCGTTTCGTTTAACTAGCCGCAAAGTGGTTTCAAACAGCTGTTTTCTCTTTTAGTACGGTACGCTGATGTAAATAATTGAAGAAAATGAACAGAAATTATAGTAGAAGGGTCGCTGACTTCCACGATGAACATTGCTGCGCGGGTAATGTCACCGGGAACTTCCGGCGCAGCTCTTCATTGCGGCTGCGCGGGGAGAAAATGGTGCAGCGCTCGCCTTTGGCAACAAGGAAATTAATACCAATAATCACGGAAAATACACACCAGAAACAACGCAGCGATGTGCCACGACTCCAGGAGCCTGGCCATCGCCAGCGAAGCCATGTAAGTAACCTCTCACGTAAACTCTTCAATAATATTTAATGAAGCATTACCATAGCGACAGCACCCAAGCCACGCATACGTTAAATTTTTTATAACTTCATTAGACCAACCGTTTAGTGCAACAGTTTTATTTTGATAGTCATTTATTTACAGATTTAGGTTAATTGGACAGATAAATTATTTTTAATATGTCAAAAATAAAAATCAAGCTTCCTAGCCAGAATTTGTTTTCAAACAGTCTTGTTCAGTGTCAGTTCTAAAATAGACCTAATGAGTATTTTTGTTTGACCTTGTTCTGATACAGCAATTTTTACTTTTCAGTCATTCAATTCAAACCCTGCTCAGAAACCAAAAAAATCCTGTTTAAAACCACAGGAGAGTGGTTTAGACAGGAAGTTGAGTATGACTGACTCAGCTCACACTCCACCTGGCTCTCCAGAAGACCTTCCTGATGATGAATCACTCCATAGTTACGGAAGTGCTGCTACAGCTGCCTCCGTTGATGCGGGCTACGCACCATTCAATGGCACAACATTCAGTGGAAGATCTATGCGTTATGTATTACACTGCTCATCACATGCAGGGCTTGCTGGGGAAGAATATCTAACACCCACTCAGCGAGCACAGAAACAAATTCGACGACTGAAAAATCTACTAAGCCAAGCAAAGAAAGACCTCGACAAAAAAGATAGTGAAATATTCCAACTCACAAAAGAGGTTGTAGAATTACGACTCTATAAAGCATCAATATGTTCACCTGATGAAAAATCTAACTCTAGTGAAATTGTAACAATAAGGGAAAATGCTGATGAAGGTTCTATTGAACACGAGAGCCCAAAACATGGGGATGCTTGTAGATCATTTGACATCACTGATAGCCCTTTGTTCAAAAACCAAACACCAACCAGATGTCGCAATGAAATGCAAGGCTCATTCACTGACTCCGGTCATTTTGACGATCTCACGAATTCATCATTACATTCCAAAGAATCTGTGCACATGTTGACACATGAAGCATCCTGTATGACTGATATAGGAGATGGAGATGAGGAGCGTCGTAGTTTAATATTGTATTATGAGAAGAAGATAGAAGATATAATAAGGGCTCATGTTGGAGAGACACAGGAACTGAAGAAACAGCATAATGATAAAGTGGAGTCATTACTGCAGAAGTTGGCAGATGTAAACACAAGATACTGTGAGTTACTGCCAAACTATGAGCAAGCCAAGGAGAGGATCCACTCGTTGGAGAAGCAGCTGGAAGAGTTGAGCAAGCAGCTTCATGAGGAGGAGACCAGACACCGAGCCATCTACCTGCAGATGTACAACAAAGGTGTTGAGGCTGCTAAGCTTGAGCTAGAAAAGGTAAACAATTTTCATCACCATACCCCTTGTATGCATCTTAGCTGTAAAAGACCCTGCATATTATGTTAAATATAGTTTGTAAACATAGCAATGTAAACTTTTGAACACCTGAATTAACATTTGCCATCATAATATAAGCATTTTGCAAAATATTGGATCCACTTTGAATTTTTTTTTAATTCAATTATACTTTTCAATAATAGTTGTAACAATCAAAGATCATGTTCTAAAATTTTTCAATTTCCTTTCATTCTTATTTCTGTTACCAAATTAATTTAGATTCTAAATTGAATCAGTTATTAACTAGTGATGTATGTTAACATTTCCAGGATAATGACCCTGGTACTTCACAGGGGCAAGTCAGCCGCGTGTCTGTAGAGGAACTACTGGAGCAGTTGCAAATCACTCAGACCGAGCTCGAGAAAGTTCGAGTGAGTTACCATCCCAATTGTTATTCCTAACTAAAACACAACAAATATTGTACTATCACATTGAAAAATTATCCAGCTTGTTCAACTATAATACTCACTGATTAACTAAAGGATATTTTTCATAGTGATAAACATTCTCACTATTCTGTTCTTAGATCATTCTCAAATAACATTTTCAAATAAACTAATATCAAAACTTTAGAAATAGAACATTGAGTCACCATTTTGAAGTTGATTAACCGTTTTGAAATCTGAATTAACCCACAGCATTGTACACGGAATTAGTGTTAGTGTGTGCATGTAGTGGCAATTAACATGTGCCAGCTTTAACGTCTAGTGCATTCCAGGACACGGCATTCACAGAGGACCGATCAGCAAAGTCACAAGTACTGCTAAGTGCAAAGGAGGCTGTTTCTTTATGGGTCCTAGGAGCTCGAAAGGTTGGATTTTTATACCGGACAAATGGCAGTACTGCTGAACACTTTTTTATTTTATTCTTGTATATTACACCCTGCTTACTACACAGATTCAGAGAGATATTGATATAAACTGTGTTCATGTTAATAAGGTCTAATTTTATTTAAAAAAAATGAATTTACTTGGAATATTATAATAATTTATATGTAAAGGGGTTTGGACTTGAGATGTCTTTGTTGTTGTAGGTTTTGTGTTCTCGAATTTATATTTTTTTTTTTTTTTTGTTATTGGCAGGTTTAGGTTGTTTTTTCTATTTAATAACCTTTTCTTTGTAAATAGTTTAATAAATAGTAGTTGAATAGAAAGCTTATAACTTTTACTAATTCACTTTATTTAGCAAGGCTTACTTTTGTAAAAACTAACCCATTTTTAGTTTATTTCTCGCCTAATCTTGGCTTCGCATGTCACCTAATTGGTTGAAACAGCCTCTTTTGGTTTTGGGTAATTAGGTTCCTTCATTATTGTTTCTAATTGGAAAATGTAAGGACAGCTGCATACATTGGTTGCCTCCTCTTTGTGGAATTTAAATAAATATGAGAGGATTAAACACCAAATAATACAGCTGTCAGTACATTATAGTACATAAGTAGATAGATCCTATGTTGATAATATGTGAATAGTATCTTTATTTTTTCCTATAAATGCATAGAGTAGAATTGAACATTTTGTTATCACACTAATCTTTTTTGGCTGAAATTGAGCATTGTGTATTATAAACTATAAAACTAATTTAATTTCAGCAACAATATATGAATTATAATAGCTTTCCTCTTATGCTTATTGCAAACTGGGCGCACGATCCACGCAGCAATTATTCAAGGTCTCCACAACGAAATACTATTGACACATCGATTGTGTTTGTAAATTTCCACCTTTTGACCGCCACGTCAAAAATGAAAAAGCGTGCCCTCAGCGCCAAGCTCCGAATTCATCCTTTAATACCTACAAAATAGTAGTGAGGTCGAAATTATTATTATTATTATTTATTTACGTTTAAAATTCTGTCACCCAGTCGCAACCGTGGCATGCTGGGCACATTTTGGTTTGTCGTCTATACACGACTGTGGCGGTCAAAAGGTTAATTGTTAACATATAATTGAGGAATGTACAGAGGTCGCCTATAGCAAAAATCTTCAGCTCAGCCAAATTAAGTTTCGTGTCGGGTGTTAGTAGGTAGAATGCATGCCCCCGTACACTTCAGCAAAATAAGGAATCTCACAATACTTTATTAATTACAGGCAATGTACCGTCGCATTGTCGAGTCGCAGAAGGGTAGCAAGACCAACGTAGATCCAGAAGTGACATTGCAGTTCCTAAAATCAGCCATCTACTACTTCCTAACGGATCCCGAGAACCACCAGGGACACCTCAACGCCATCGAGAACATTCTTGGCTTCACTGACGCAGAAAAGAAGAATATACGCAAGGCGAGGACATTGTAGGAAAGACTGCTGTGATCGTGTGATATGACATTATTACTAGATAATTTTGTTACTATTTAGATAGATCTTATTTTATTATTGTTGTCTGGGACGAGAGGTAGCTCATATAGGTTACAATATAGTAACTAGTTGTGTGCACATTACTCACAAGTCGCGTCTAAACGGAATAAGTTTGCACATAATCATAAGATTTCTTTTATGTTTTGTTTATTTTTAATGTTTGTTATTTTTGGTTGTACTTATATTTTTATTTGCTAGGTTTGAAACCGAATTTATTTTGTAGATTGTGATTTTTTTCATATTTAGTTCGTAAGCACCAAAGATCGAGTTTTTCTGTAATAAAATCGTGCAATTTTGACTATAAACATAAGCATAATAGCGGCAAATATTACATTCCGTGCTGCTTTAGAATAAGTGTTATATACTTAGGTACTTAATATTATTATGTTCTTTTTGGTGTTGTTTTCCTATCTATTTACTATGCATGCTGGTCAGCATTTTATTTGATTTAGAATGGCTATGATAAAATTACAATTAATTATCTTAATAATCAACAACGGTCTATGTGAACAGTTAACATCTAACTTCATTTCCAAAATAAAGACTGCCGTGAGAAAAACTAGTATTGTAACACATATCTAAAAAAAAGACTTACCGAAGATTCTCACAACATGGAAATGAAAAAAAAATAAGGCAAATAACTTTGAAGATAAATTTGAATGACGACAATAAGTAATATTATGTAATGTTGCATAGTAACACGCGTAACATAATATGGTTATTTTCATTGGCCCTCTCTAGCGGCCCTATTATTTTATATGATAAAATTCATTGTAGTGCAACAAAAATCCATCCCATAGTTAAATTACATTCGATTTATCTTCAATTCTTATTTGGGTTTTCTCGAATATTGAAATGTGACCTATTTTAAAGTGATTTATTGCGTAATCAATTTATTCTTGCCACACATAATGTTGCATCTGTGATTAAATGTACCTTATAGTGATGACAACGCATAATAAATCTATTCACTTTTACTGTGGATAGGTGTACTTCTATGTTCCATTCGATAATTTATATAAATACCAAATTTTACACTTTATCACATACAATACTCTTTTCAGTTTGGAATTTTCAAAAACATGTACTTAGAGCATGTTTTTCCGTTAATGCCAAATTGGAGAGATATAAAGCGACTTCACATTACTTGAGTATTTTTTTTAGTATTAAAATATCGAATGGTATGATTTTGCATAATATTTTATTATACGGTATTTTTCTTTTATAAGGAGCAAATATATGCAAATTAATTGTTGTTGCATCTTATCTTGCCTAGATAATTTTAAAAATGCGGATGCAGTGATAATGAGCTATTTTTAATAGCATTGTTAACGTCCAGTAGTTATACAAATCTTGTACAATAGGTATTGTAGATTTGATTTATATTTTAATTTACTATAGATTTTATCACTAGTAAATAAAATACATGACATTCATTACAAGGTAATAAAGTATTTCTGGGACATTAAGTTGCTTGCTTTGGTTCTCAATTATATGGTAAATGGATAATTAATTAATTGTTTTCATTTTTCTCCTTTTCGCATCTCTCTTTCGTCTACTGCTACTACAAGGTTTCATATGAAAAGTCGTCATCGACTTCGTAATGTTGCCATGTGCGCGTATTTTTGGAACTTAACAAAAGTAACAGCGTGAAGCGCTTATTACAATATCTACGTAAATTTCAGGAAGCATATCTTTGCAACAACATACACAAATATGACACCATGAATTCAGTTTCCCGAGTCAGTTTTACTTTATTTCAACTGTCGCAGGGTCGATATTTGTGTGGCAATAAAAACCGAGCAGCGCCGCGCCGTTTAAATCTAAATGAGAGCCCTTGTCGTAGGTCGCCTATTGCTATTTCTCATCACGCTCTACCTGCTCAGCTTATGCCCAACACACGCGAGACGCAGGGAGTTTACCGGTGCATCACACGCGCATGCGCGAGATGCACCCACGTGACAGAAAAAAAAATAAAAGGCAATTTTATCAAAAAAAAAAGTATCATTTTATTGTACAATTAAGATCATACGTAAATTATTGGTAGTAAAACTTATACAAAATTAATATCAAATTTAAAGCTAGCAGACTTAGTAAAAATAAAATACAAATGTCTTATACAAACGCGAGTCTTATGTAGTAGCTGCCAGGTGCATAACTTTCGCAGATCAACATTTAATACTAAATACATAGTAAAAAATAAGTGGCGATGTAATTGTCCACATCATCAAAATATAGCCTCACAATAAAAACTGGTATCACAACCATATCTTGTACACAAGTTCTATGGACAAGCAACAAATTCTTATTGCTCAATCAATATTCTTAAAAAATTTAAACATTAAAAGTTTAACATTGCTTAATTTCATATTTTTATACAATAGATGTATGATAAGAAACTTGATTCTTACATGCTAAAAGTATTTCAGTCGATTCCAATGAAATATATCGAAGAGCTATTTTTATGGCACATGTACTGTCGAGGTCATGGGTATCACAAAAATGCATTGTCATGGATATTGTTAAATGTAGGAGCAATATAAAACATTACTCCTTAGAGATTCAGATCAGTCTTTGTTTCCTTACCTTCAATGATAAACCACAAAATGAATATGCCCCATAAAATACAAATCCTTTTACTAAAATAATAAACGTGTAAAACAGTGTGCTTCTTTCTTCGTTTTACAGTCAGCAGTCCTTTGGGCACATGCGATTCTAATTTGAACTTTTATTCTTACAACTAGTTAGTGTAAATTACTATAATAAGTAAACAATTCACAGATACTTTGCGTTATAAGTATCAATGTTTCCATACGGCTATGCATGAGTTGCAAATTTGGATATTTATCACGATATGGCTGGTATCAGTCGAAGCTGAATTTGACTTCTTCGCGGGACGGATCATTGTTGGCGGCTACTGCCTGCAGCCAGTACCGACTTATTTGGCTCTCGATGGAGGGGGTGCTCTCCTTGCGGGTGCTGGCGGCGCGGGCCTTGCGCTTGGCCTTGCTGTGCTTGGGGCGGCGGCGGCCTACCTTGGTCTTCATCTCGGCGATCTTGACGGATAGCTGGCTGTCGAGCGAGTTGCGACGGGACTCCACAGATACGTGACGCAGACTGATGCTGATCTGCGAGTCCTGCGAGTTGCGGCGGTCCGGCGTGGAGCTGAGCGAGTGGTGCGTGTGCGTCGGCAGCACCAGCGCGTCGCGGCGTCGCACGAAGCGAGGCAGGGTCGCCGCCCACGATGAAGACAGCTCTCCGCTGGAATTAAAATCTTTTATTAGTATATTTGTTATCATTGGTAAAGTAAGTGTAAAACCCCACCAGCTTGACCAATTACATGGATAAATGTACCTAATAATTATAGGCTGGATGCGCGCTGCGGAATTGTGACGAAACTTCCGAAAGACTTATGTGCCTCAGTGGACAAGAACGAGTGGATTTGATTGAGCTGACTCATAAGAAAATAAGGGACCTAGAATCTACATTGTTAAAAGAAGTTTTACCTTTCTTTATTTTTCGTGTGGTTAGTGGTTAGTGACTAACCTGGTGTCAGAGTTTTTATGCTGCCCATGGGCTTTGGCATGGACATAGCTTCACATGCTTGACAAATATCTCTGGGGCATGCCGGTTTCATCACGATGTTCTCATTTAAAGTTTTTTATGCAAATGATAATTATACAATACGCACATAAACCCGAAAAGTCATGTGTGTCTCTAGGGTTCGAACTCGAGACCTGATTTGCCAGTCCGACAAGTCACACCACACCACTAGACTATCACTGCTCCGATTAAAAGTAGTTACCGTAAAATGGGGGGAACGGGATGCAGGGATGAATCGAGATGAAACTTTAAAAGGGATTTAACAGTGAAATAATACAGTTTGTGGCCAAAAAGGGCTCTAATATGTTTAATGTATTATATTGAACGCTTAAGTGTCCTTGTTGGTAACTAACTATATTAATTCAATGTTAAAATCTATTAAAAAACTTTCGTTTCGATTCACCCTTGAATCTATATACACCCCATTTTACCATACTATGTATTAGAAAATGTTCAGGGGAAATGTGTTATATTTTGGATATACAAGAGCCTCACCTCTCATGTTTAGCATCGTCCGGATAGTCCGCAGGCGAAGTGGGGTCGATGCAAAGCCCTACAGGGTCTTGTCTGGAGCCTCCCAAGGATATCGACAGGCGCCCCCTAGCGGCGAACTCCCCGCGGCGTCGATAGGCGCGCGCGATTAGTTCGTGCTTGCGCGCGCGACGCGTCACCTCCGCTTCCACGGAACAGCCGCATTTCCTATATAGTAAAAATAAGGGTTATTTTGCTATTTGATAAGGGTGGAATTGTTACTCATATTGCTTACCGAAATATTATTTAGACAGATTCTAAATCCAATCAACTATCAATCAACAGTCAGTGCCTGGGTTTAAAGAAGTTAGACAAAGTAGACAATTTACGAACAGCATGAAATAAAAATTGTTAATAATATAAATTCTTTTTTTTATATTAGCTCCTATTTCGTTTCTAGGTTATTTTCAGTTATTGCAACCTAAAGTCTGGTGCGTCTGCTGATGGCAAGAGGCTTGCCCTCTATGGAACTTGAAAAATTAAGGCGAAATAAAGATATACGACAAACACCCCTGTCTACGGCCTTGGAGAATGATCTGTGTATGTTTAATAGTTTCTTTATAGGTGATTGCTATATATTTGTACCACACCTTGCCAAGTAGCGCCTCCAGCCGGCCGCAGCGGCGGGCGTCCAGGTCCACGAGGCCATGAGCGCGCCGGCCGCGAAGCAACACAACAGGCGCAGCTGCAGCACCGACACGGACGGCCGGGCTCCTGTTGAACACTCCTTTTCCGTTGCTTTTAGAGCTTCGAGGCGGCAGCTGTGGAGCAAAAGTTATAATTACAGGATACAGATGTAGGACTTAAAAAAGAGTCAAAAACAGTCACTCTAAGAACATTGATTGGTCACAAGAATTAAAGTAAAGCATTGTTTATGTAATAAGCAATACATTGAAAAAAACACGGCCTCCTCTGGTTTTAATAACAAATCGAAGTAAGGACGAGATTGACAAAACGACTATTAGCGCGTGCTTTGGCAAGTTATTGCTAATATTTATTCTCTTTTTTTCATGTTCTAAATTTATATTTGTAATTTTTATGGTGTACATAATAAAGAATATTCATATCGACCGTGTTTCACATATAAAGAGAACACTTTGCGTCGTGGAAATTCGTAATGGATGGGAACTGTACACGCGCAAGTGTACCAACGGAGGGTGCGGAGAACGGAACGTAGCCGCGCTCCCCGTTTCGTCATCGCCGGCGCGGCGGCGTCTATAAAAGACGAGCGCCCACGCAGAGCGTTCCTTTTTTCATCAACTCGAACCAAACGGGAAGAACATTAGGTCGCGTGTCAAGGCCGCGCGGCCAACCTATAAAAGTGTGATATATGTAATCCAATAAATGGAATTAAATTATTTTATTATAACGTTCACCCGTTTCATTTATCACACAGGAACAATACGAATTTTTAAAGAATCGGTGCGATTATGTATACAACTATGTGTTATGTATATAACTTACATAATATTCTTCTTAAAAGACTCCTTCCACAGCTCAGCGTTCCTGAACTCATAGATATGGCAGGCGAAGGTGACGCAGATAAAGACGGCGACCAGCGCTGCGGTGAGCGAACATCGTGTTATGGTCTGACGTATCTTATTGGCTGCGCGCGGAGATATTACATCCTTACTTGAAACGCGCACCGCGATCAGGGAGAACACACCTAAGGGCAAAATACAGGTTCAGTTTTGGTATTAACAGAATATGTGATGTTCGACAAATTAAAGAAGTAATGGCGACCAAGCGGTCATGCATTCAAGGTCTTATCGTTTCTGTTCCAAATTCATACTCAAGTACTCAAAACCTTATCGCGTCTTTGATCAGATTATACAGGGGATAAAAAGCAGTGATAGCCAAGTGGTGTGACCGCCGGACTGCCAAGTCATAGGTCTCGAGTTCGAACCCAAGGCACGCACCTCTGATTTTTCGGATTCATGTGCGTATTGTATAATTATCACTTGCTTAAAATCGGTGAAGGAAAACATCGTGAGGAAACCGGCATGCCCGAGAGATATTTCTCAACAGCATGTGATGCTAAGTCAGAGGCCCATGGGCAGCATTAAAACTCTGACACCAGGTTAGTCACTAACCACACGAAGAAGAAGATACAGGGGATGAAATTGAATTCAAGGGCAATATTCATTTAAGAGGTCATTGTACTCATCATTATGAACACCATGGGAACAAAATTTGTTCCCATGGTGTTCAACAGCTGCATTTTTTTTCGTCACCTGTATGTTAACAGCAATTTAGCATCTGTAAAGACAGAAAACTGACCCTAACAAAACTCATCAGGCTTAGTATATTAATTTTTAATGTATGATATTATTATGAGTAAGCAATACTTTAACCAACCTCTAAGTAAAAAGTATCCGCCTAAAGCTAGTACAACAGAAAGCGGCGCTAGCAACAGTGCAGCCCTCATCGGGTGGTTGACGTAGCCCACGAAGCAGATGCCGGTCACACTGCTGCCGTCCACCTCGCCGAACGCCATCGTCGCTATGGTGAAGATGAGGGGCAGCGACCACGCTACTAAGTGGAAGTATGCTGCTTTCTTGTCTATGCGGTCTTGGATTTTTCCTGTAGGGTAAGAAAATATTTTAGAATTGAGTAACATACATTTTAAGTGATTTAAAAAGAAACGAATAGTAAGACAAGGATAATTCTTTTGCAACTCCTCATCAAGTCAAAAAATGTTTTAGTTAATATCTAAAAGTGTATACTACAAGTGTGTGTTGCACATAAATTGGCTGTACCATTACTATGAAGGAAAAAAAAACAAAGAAAATCTTGCCTGGCTACACACAGGCTTGCTCCTCTGTAGTGGACTTCTGTTGGTTTATTTTTGATAACGAAATATTACCATGATAATAAGAATAAACTAACTAAATTAACTTACCTAAAGCCCGGAAACTCATGTGCCATGCATATGTAAATATAACGAACCACACGCAAGCTGCCATCATAAAGTAATACACCTGAGAACAAAGACAAATAACAAAGTTAGAGTTTACATATCTGTCTACCTCTTTGAAGAATACATAATAATGATTATTACTTACCAATACAAAGACGACGACGCATGACAGATTCTCCTCTGCAGAAGGCTCGCCCTGCCGTCTTGTGCCGTCCTTTGAGCACACGATGTCATCTCTAGATCCTACGCCAAACTGAATGAGCCATCTGCCAACAAGTTCTCATAATATCACTTACACATAGAGGACTAGGTATTCTTTAACATCTCAAACGTCGTATGAACCCCATAGGTTCATAAGAAAAATTCTCTCGAAACGACAATAGATATAGCTGTAAAAATCGTTGAACTCTTATAAGCAAACGGCTTCTAATAGGCGGTTACATCTAATGGGTTAAAAAAAATTGTGTGAAAGTTATTAGAGATGTGTTTCCAGCATAATAAAGAGGAACTTATTTTAGTCCTCTTAATAACAGCTCCCACTGATCGGAAAGTTTTGCAACAGTTCTTTTGACTTGACGATTTATTACACCGTCCGCCATTACTATTGTGTCTTTTTATTATTCATTGCAAACCTAATATGCACTAGGTATCACCGGTAGTTTTTAATTATGTTTTGAAAGCGATTTCAATGTTTGTATTCATCACATTCAACTAGAGCGTAATACCTATTTATTATTATAACAATGAGACAATAAAAATACGGCTCAAATCATTGTTGTCACTTTTGTACATGTTCAAATTGTTAATGACATAATAACATCAAAACTATGAAAAATATGTTAACATTTATAAAAAAATATTTCAGGAGAACTTGGAAATTCGCGAATACACATGTTTGGTCGTAAAAAAATAATAAATCTGCAAAGAGACGGTTGGACTACTACACCATAAAGGATAAAGTCCAAGATATAGAAGTTAACTAACTTACCCCATAGAAGCGACAGCGAAGCACACATTGATATAGAATATGACAAGTGCGGGGTACTTGTTAGCGCTGCGCCAGTCGATTAGGAACGTAGCGACCGTAAGCAGATTTAGAGCCAGGCATACGCCCGCACCCCACGCCACCAGACGATGGATCTGTTGATGCTCGTCTTCAGTGTACAGCGGGTCACGGCATGGAAGACCGCACCCTGATATGCCTGAAGATGAGAAGCAAAATGTTAGTGCCACCCAAGATAATCAAGTCACCAAGTGGTCCAAATTAACTCTCACCTTCGTAAAAATGCAGAGGTTTGTCAGTATGTATAAGGGGCGGCAGACATTTCCCACTCGTATTAAACTTCAACTCCCTCACTGCGTTCTCGCATCTCGAAGGAAACAACGTAGCATTGCATTTCAGAAAGGACGGAAAATATGAGGTATTGTACAATATAGAACATGGCTCCATCGTAATCTTGCACATTTCATAAGAGGGCAAATAAACCATGTCATTGCCCAGGACTCGATCGCACTTGGGCATAAAAGTGGAGCAAAGCAAAGGCTGTATAACGGCCCAGCAGTTTGGCACGTTTATCAGTTCTCTGTAGAGTTCCAGCTGTGTCTGGATTTGGTACTGATTGTCGTGAAACGTGAGATGAACGCTCGTGTTGGCGTAGGGCAGCTTTGTCCCCAAGCAGCTCGTCCTGTTGAGTGGCTCACATCGAGCTCGCCGCACGCAGCTGTCGAGCTTGATCTGCGGCTCTGGGAACCATTGTGTACTCTTGTCTGGTTTAATCAGTCTATAATTTGGCGTGCCGTTTATTATTACAAGGCGTTCTGTAGCATTGTCGCTCAAATCTGTTATAGCGTTTTTGTGGCCACCGTTGTCGAATTGGCTCGCTCGACATGCTAATATCAGTAACAGCCAACTCAACCATCGCCAAGGCGTCATCTGGAACAAAAGAAACGAACGTTGACTTTATGTGACTAACGATCATCTCAGGGCAAAAAAAGTATGAAAAAATAATTAAAACTACATTTTATTTCTCAACAATTCTTTATTAATGTAGGTTGACGACGGTGTCAAATGAAACCCTTTCAATTTTCAAAATTTTATTCATTGAACATTGTTTTCATTCAAATCCTATGGTTACTTAGTTGAAATATAACTTATAACCCAAGTCCGACGATTGTCCAAGGGAAAAGGATGTCTGGCGGTGGCAAGTGAGTCAGTACATTGTAATAAAATATTTTACGATCTATAAACATTTCCTGCCTTGGTGGTCCCTAAACAAGTTGTAGGTAGTTGGTAGCTCATTATTCTTCAAAACGTACCAGAACAATATTTCAATGATTTCGTGGCACAGTAGACAACTGCGGTAATCTGACGTAATTAACAATCTGATGCACCAGTAGATGATGTAAGTGATTAGGTATGCGAATGGTTTTGTGTTAGTTATATTTTTTGGGTAGGTATTAGGTTCATAATAATTTGAACATGATCATGTTGCATGTGAACTTTCAACTTTATTGTTGGCCAAGTCAAAAAATAAACAAATATCAAGCCTAAAAACAGGGTTAATTATTTTGTGAGATAAATTAAAAATGATGTTTTTCAATACCATATGTTTTCCAAAATAGAAATCTATCAATAAAATAAGCCGGTAAGCACAAAAAATAAAACAGTTTATAGTTGTTGAATGACTATGTGTCAAGCTCTACGTAAACTTTACTGGTGCAATATACACTTTTTGATGAGAATAAGAAGAATGACTTCTGACTTTCATAACAAAAATAATATCTTTATTGTGACCAAAAACTTATTTTGCCAATTTCTCCATATATTATAACTATGTGATAGTTCTGTGCATCAAGATAATCGTCATTAATAGTTATTGTAAATTGAGTTAATTACAATTTAATTAGGCCTCAATAATAAATTCATCATAACTAGTTGTATGCTATTAAAAAATAACCAACAAAATAACAGAAAGGGTTTTCCAAACAAACCTAACAATAACAATAAGTAATTGTAAACATGTACTGATAGGCACGAAAAGGACAGGATATGATAGCCCTTGGACGGAGGGTGTTATTTATTTATTCATCATTTATTTCAACCCCATGTATTCAAAATATATTTTTAACAATTGGAAATCGGGTAAAACTTTATTCGTGATTCTTTATTTCTTTATTATTGACAAAACAAATTCAAAAAATACCAGGCTCTTACTATAAGAATGATGAAGATGTCGAGGTGATCGCACGACGAGATTCAGCCGGACGTAAAGAGCAAGTTTCTACGACCTGCTTCTGCACCCCACTCCGCACTGGATGCGATTCTTGTCCAAATAATTACCTGATACCATAATAAAAAATATGTAAATGTTTTGCACAACAGTATTAACTTACAATGAAACTGATTAACTTACCAATGGTTGCAGCAATTTGGGAGAAAACTCATCTGTACAAAAATTTTAAATTTTGTGACATAATATAAATTTTATTATGTGTTTAGCTTATGAAAATAAAATACAAGGCGTAAATAAAAATTATGTACAACCTTTTGCATCAACATCACTGTATTGTCTTAACACTTTCGAAACACGTCTCGAAGTCTCGATTGTAACGTAAGAAATTCATAATAATGTCTATGTATTATAATATTAAGAACAAGATAAAGGCAGTGCGTTAGTTAGGGACAGGCTTTCCGCCTCTTCGGAAGTTCCTGTTGGCGCCGTTGCCTCGCCGTCCTCGCGAGGCGCCGCGCGGGCCTGCGTTCCCTCTCCAGTTGTTCCGCGCGCCATGTCCGTTCATGCCGCGCCCTCTGCCACGTCCTTGACCACGTCCTCTATAACCGCCATCCCATCTCTGATTTCGCATGTTATTGTTATTGTATCCATCATCTCCATTATTGTCCTCATTGTTATAGTTATCTTCATAGTTTTGATCATATGATGAATCTTCGTCATTGTAATCCTCGTCATTCTGTGAATATGGTTGATTATCATATCCAGAATCGAAATGAGGCTTATTAAATCCATTATCATTAAAAGGTGGGCGTGGTGGTATGTTACCCATTGGTGGCATGTTGCCCATGGGCGGCATGTTGCCCATGGGTGGTCTGTTGCCCATCATGCTTGCTATGTGTGGTGGTGGAGGCATGTGCATTGGACCCATTGGACCAATTGGGCCCATTGGAGGCCGAGAACCCATTGGGCCCATAGATAATGGTGGACGCATCATGTTACCCATAGGGGGAGGCATATTATTCATAGGACCCATATTATCCATGTCAGGACCATTGTTAAAACCTTGTTCATCTTCTTGACTATTTTGTTCATTCATATCCATGTCATTATCATAATAATCATTATCTTGATCATAATTATCATAATTCTCCTGCTCATTATTTTCATCATCAGGGCGATCATTATCATTTTCAGGGTCAGGATATTCAAATGGTTGAAAGCTATCTTCATCCGCATCATCTTCTAAGTGAGGCATGACATCATGTAACTCTTCAATTTCACCTGAAGCTATGTATTTTTTCAATGCCAAAGGTCCATCTGATATAGCTTTCTCCAATTTTGACCCAGGTTCTACTCCAATCAGTTTACCATAAATGAAAATTGCTGATGGTGTTATTTGTTGAAGAGGTATAGCCCCTGGTACGGATTCAACTAAAGCTTGAGTCAAAGCTTCAGTTGCAGAATCATCAGTATTTGGTCCATGGTTCCATTGAGCTTGGAAATTTCGAGGAATAGGTTTGCTGTATGGTACCTTCTTAACCTTTTTCTCAAAGTCCATTGGAATTAATGTGGTATCCAAATCCAAACCTGGAATGACTTTGTCAGTATCAGAGGAAAATATTTCCACTTTATCTTCAGGACCCATACCAGGTATAACTGCTGGTTCTTCCAAGTCATGGTCATCCTGAACACCCGGTGGCAATGTATTCAGATTATACTTGTCTCTCATGAGATCTCCAGGACGGTTACGAGTCCAAAACTTTGATGTATGGTCATTGGAACCTGAACATAAGATATGACCAAGAGGATGCCAAGCCATTGTCCAGACTATAGATTCATGAGCTCCTTCAATACAACCAACCTCTTTATCAGTACCAACATTCCAAAATAAGATGGCTCCATCAGAACCTCCAGAACAAAACAAGCCCTCGTGAGTTGGATGCCAAACCACACTTGAGGCTTCTTTCTTATGACCTCTAAATATTTGTAACTCTGTGCCTAACTTACGAATATCAAATAATTTGAGTAAATGGTCACGAGAGGCGGTGATCAGCCAGTTACCATTGTCATTCCATTTCAGATCCATCACAGTAGACTTGTGTGCATGAAGGGTAGACAAGGCTGTCCCGGACTTGGGATCCCATAACTTAATGGGTTGCTGATTGTCTTTACTTCCTGACACAATGAGTGCTTTTGTAGGATGCCACTGGACACATTTGACATCTGCACCATGTCCTCTCAATATTCTCTCTTCTTGACATCTATAGAAATCAAATATTCTCAATGTACCATCATCAGAACATGTGACAATTTTAGAATCACTAGGACTAAAACTAATACCTCTAACAGCTTCTTTGTGAGCCTGGTACATCTTAACATTGTTCATATTACTTTGCCAATACTTTATAAATCCTGAATGATCCCCAGTGACCATCCAGCCTTCGCCATGGGACCAAACCATTGACCTTACAGGGGAATCATGAGCTTGAAGGATAGTTTCAAAATTAAATGTTAGTCCGTTCCATAATGTGAATTCTCCAGATGATGCCCCGGTAATTAAACGACGGCCTTCCGGCGTCCAAGCCACGGCGAATATTGGACATCTCATTTTATTAGTAGCAGTTTTGACAAATCGGGTTGTGACGGCATTTATAGGATTATCGGGATACGAGGGTGGCGGCAACAAGTCAGGGGTATACATAGCATCGGGCTGCAACGCGTGCCTATCCCGCCAGTCCCTCTGCCAAACGCGACATTCTAAAGCTTTTATAATAGCAGCATTATAATCTACAGTTTTTCGCATAACGGATTTACGTAAACGTTTACCATCAAAATCATCTTGAGTCATGTTCAGTGGCCCTTGAGGTGGAAACCGCATCTGGTAGTTGAACGGCCTAAAATTATGGCGCATGTTGTTTCTACCGGGCGGACCCATAGGTGGTCCCATGCCCATACCCATGCCCATGCCCGGAGGAGGCATCCCCAAATTCGGTGGAGGGTGTCCAAAATCCATGGTTTATTACTTGGATACCTAATCAAACAAATAAGTTCATTACATTTTCGGCCATTGAAAATCTGTTAAAATGGCCAATCAGACAATCTTTCAAGTTGTTATTCTTACCTTTGACTTATAAAATACACTATAACATTATATACGCCCGCTCTTCACAACTACACAACACAAATTTATTTATATGTACCACCAAACAATGTTTTATGTACAAACAGAAAACCTTAGAACACAACGTTAACCTATTTGGAATGCTAGGCCAAGCAAATCAGCCATGTTGCTAAATGATAGAGGTGGGACATGCGCAACTCCATCGAGTTACTAAACTGAAAAAGAATCGACTAAATTAACAGGATATAAACAAGTATTACGTTCTTAGATTATTACGTTGCCTTAGAGCTTAGAGCATTTAACCTAGTTGCATGTTTGTTGCATGCCAAGACCATTTACCATTCCAGACACTGGTTTTGCAGTATTATGTGGTATAGTCTATAGAACGGGTTTGATCGGACTAGGTTAAATGCTCTAAGGACTTGGATTGGTTATTTCACAAAATGAATTAATTCAGGTTGTTGCAATTTTCTCGTCATTGAACATTCCTTCCTTGGTTGAAAATATTTTAAATGTATGAACATGAACGTATTAGATACAAATGTTTAGTTTCTGCAGACAATTTCGATGAAAAAATAACCAATTATCTAAAAAACATAACATGACACCTGTAATCTCCAAGCTATAAGGTAATCTTAGAGCATAGGTTAAATGCTCTAAGAAGGTAATCCCCGAAGGGTTGGGCAAAGGTGTGCCTATATTACCTACAGCGACACTTCGCCGAGTGTTTTCTCGTGGTCCTACTATCAGTCCTACCCTATGCTACTGCTCCATCTGCGTTAGCGTTAAAGTTAATGTCAATGGCCAACTACACGTTAATTAGGGCATTAAAAATGCGCGTTGGCTACACTTAGGTTACAATGCCGTAAAGAGTTAATCCCTCATGAAGTCACGCGTTAACACACATTCGCATCGCAGCTTTGGATTCCAAAGACACGGCTCTGATTGTAATAATTCTAAAAACTCTAAAGCTTTCTCATTCGACCACTCCATTATCGTGCTCGTAAAATACAGTTACCGCCTAAACAAAGTACCTACACTCCTTCCCTGCGTCCTTGCATGCGTCCTGTGCGCGTGCGTTTCGTGGAATGAGATGGCATTAATGTAGCCAACATCACTTAGCGCGCTAAACTACGCACTAAAACCCTTTGATGTGTCCAAAAAACCGACACTCGAGTTATCGCTTAACGTTTAATGCCATTAATAATGCCATTTGTATAAAATGCCATTAAAACGTTGGCCACATCTACGTAACGCCTAAATTAACGTGTTAATTTGCGCGTTAAGACGCAGATGGAGCAGTAGCATTAAAGCATTTAACCTAATGCTCTATGGTCCTACCAGTAGTACCAGTAGGTCCACGAGGGTATGTTATTGTTGTTGGTCCTACTGAAGTTTTAAAACCAAAATATACCTCCTGTTTAAAGAACTTGACTAGGTGGGTGGCGTCTCTCAGTTTTAGTCTTCATACTGCTTACTTCTTCTCTATTATAGCTATTATTTTCAATGGATTAAAAAAACTAAATATTTTATTTCATTTATAACATTGCCAGTTTGGCTTTGGCAACATGTTATAAAAGCGAATACTGTTTAGAAGGAATTACTTGCTTGTTTTAGTGAATCTTTTGGGTATCACAATTTTTCATGTTTACTACGTTACTTGGTTGGTGTTGAAATCATTTAAGAAGAGATTTCCGTAATACAATTTATACACGTATTTTCTTATATGTCGCTTGCAATACGCGGGAATCGAACCGATGTAAATGCAAAACATCGTGTATTTTTTAATTAATCTCAATCGTTATAGTGGATCAAATTGTGTCTTAAGTTATAAGACCGTCATTGAGGATAAATATCTATGCAAGGCGTAGGTATACGTCGTCTTCGTATACCTACGTCTTGCATAGAATACAAATCCAGAACAGGTTCCTTAGAAAGGTTTCGGAAGCCTCCTTCCTTTATTAGTACTTTACATAATTTAAAAGCAAAATAATCTTAATAATTTTTACAATTATATAAAACGAAATAAGAAAAAGTTCCCAAAAAACTAATAGCGTTGCCGCATAAGGTATATTATGGCAATGCTGATTCTTTACCCAAAACATAGGCCAGCCCACTGGTCAGGTGAAGAGTCGACCAATCGCTTGGCGATGTCTCGAAAAACAAAGCGGGCACTCAGACCACCGGGCCCTAGTGTTTCTCCCAAAACGGGTCGAACATAATTTTAAGTCCAAACAAGGATGGAGTATTTGCGCCGTTTGAGGATTTCTGCACCTGCAGCAGCTGCCCTTGCACAACCCACGGTACTAGGAAGATGGGATGGCACAAAGGTATCGACACACGTTGCATCCCACACCAAAGACCTACCTATCTTCCAAGGCATCAGTGTCATTCCGTACGTGCCAAGTCCTTGGGTCCTAAAAACTGAAAAGTTAAAATTCGCAAGAACTCTCAATGTTGAGTCAAATTGTTGGTCTAACGCGAATTTTGTGCAAAGGCGAAATGAGAATGGAATTAATTAACACAATGTTTTTAGTTAGAAAGTTTTATATAGGTACCTACCTCATTTATAAAAATAATTTTACAAATAATATTTCAGAACAAGAGCAAATTTTTTGTAGGTAAGTATGTATTTATTAAATTTAGAATATTATTGTGCCTACAGCTGCAAGCTGTGAATCACATAGAAAAAGAATCTATAAAATAAATTAAATTGTATTACATTAAAAGAAAATAAAGTACATGAAAAGTTATAGAGTAGGTAAACAAGTTTTATTTATTTCCCTTCAAAGTCGCAGTAAATTAGATTTAAAATCTCTTTAATTTTGCTTGTTTGTTCCTCATTTTCATTCAACGATGTAGAGTTGTCCTTCTCATGTATCTTGTTGGTCATATAGTCCAGGAGCTGGACATTTCCTTGATACGTTGTTTGGATTTGGTTGATTATTTCACGCCCAGCGGAAAGTCGCGAAAGCTCCGGGACTGGAAAAAAAATATAGGTAACATCACGCTTATTTTCACCGAAGAGTTGGGTTTTAACCTAAACATCTAGTACCTACTCCCACATTTCGCCAGTTATGTTTAAGTTCTAGAGGCGAGCCTATTACCATAAACCAGGCACGAGTAATGGTGGACATCACGTCCCTATACCTTACCTGCACACTGGAACGTCGTTCTTTTATCTATTTTTAAATATGGCTCACCAGTGAATACCCGACTTTTAAATAAATAGGTACCTATGTAGGGACGTATACTTACATTGCTCAGTTAGATATGTAAGCTTCTTCATGAGAATCTCATTAATCAGCACCTGCAATAAAAGAAACAGTTTTACAATTAAGATCTGGGGTAAGTCACCTGCAATATGTATCTACCAATAGTGTGGCATTCCTATATATCGCTATTCAATCTCTGAAACAATGCAATCGAGTAACAAGTACGTAAAAAAGCTCGACTTTAAAGAAAACCTTAAACTGCCTCTTGGTTTTTGAAATATACTTACATAAAACCTACCCAGGATTTGAACCCGAAGTTTTTGTAAAAATGCTTTGCAGTAGGTAGGACCTAAGCGTAAGTGGGTGTAGCGGTGAATCGGGACGAAACTTTAAATTCATTTTAACAATGAATATACCTACAGTAACAGATTTTCTTTAGTTGAAGTAATGAACATTTACCCCTATTCACCCGTTACATGGTACGCAGCCTGGCAATACAAAGGAGTCAGGGGTATTATATAAATAACTATCGCTATAATCCATCCATACTAATAGGTATTACAACAGGAATGCAAAAGTAACCCAGTTGGTCTGTCTTGTTACCTTAAAGGCTGACTGGATTTCATGTGTATGAGTTATAAATTACAATTACGAAAGAATACTTTATATCCCGTTGTACGTTTCCAAGGAATAACTTCCAACTTGCACGCAGGTGAAGCTGTGGTCAAAAGCTAGCAAAATATTCGTAGGTATATATAGGTAGGTATATATAATTAACTTACAAATGTGTTATTATTTTCCCACGCCTTCTTTGCGAACAGCATGGCTGATGTGGTGCTATCAATCTTCCTATCTGAAAAGCATAACATAATTAATTAATTATAGGTAGGTTTTTAAATTAGGAATTTAAAAAACGTGGAGGATGGAAATATATAGTCAACTTTCTTTTGCCATTATTCCAATTTATTTGGGGTTGGCCCAACATGTCGTCTTCATCCATGCTCCTCTATAAGTCGTCCTCTCAATAGCCATCCACTTTCTAGACATATTATCGTTCCTAAAGTGCATCCATCCACATTCAGTACATTCACACTCAAAACTTTCCTTACCACATTTTCCTCATTCCTCCGCATCACATGTACTAAATGATGACATATCGATTAAAAAACTGCACATGCGCATTAGAGATGCGGCGGCTTCGACAATCGTGTATTGGGCCGATACAGGTTTATTGATGCCCAATTAAAAAGAACTGTTTTATAATGAAATATCGAACTACTTTCTTTAAAAATATCAGCTGCCAATGCAACTCTTTAATCTAAACCGGTTTCCTTTCTTTGTTTATTTGTTTACTTACAACATTGATGTTATTGTTAGTAAACCGATTTTTTTTCAAAATCCAAATAAACATCACAAAATAAGATGTATCTCACAAAACTTAATTATCGCTTTTATCTATATTTAACGGTCGGAATTTTGACTTAGATAAAATTATCATCAGGAAAAAATAAGTCAACTCCATCATAATACATCATCAAAATCTATATCACCCAAAAGACTACTTCAATGAGAGTGTTTTCAATACCTAAAGAATAACAAACACTTACCGTTCACTTTCAGTTCTTCCTGCCAAGGAGACTGGGAGCTAACTACCGGGTCAGACGCTAGAATCTAGACCGAAAGGGTAACGCATGCGCGTTTTTGACACCTGTACTTACCGAGTCAAACATTGAGTATTCATAAATTTAAGAGCGCTCGTTTGATTGCAATAGTATACGCTCACTCCTATTACCTGAAGCTCACTGGCGAAATGGGGCCAATGGTGTGTACACCTCTGCCTAACCCTTCGAAGAAAACTAGCGTGATGTTATGTTAAATTATATCGCAAATGATGCTACTAGAATCTGGATTGCATTTTCAGGCAGAGTAACCCGAAAATGAAATAATTTAAAACCAGATAGGTAGGTTATGTATACCTACCCTGGTAGACATTTTGTATGAATGATTTTTGGGCAGGACAACGTGTGTCGGGTAAGCTAGTTGAATTATACAAACTAAAACAGACAACATATTGATAAGCAAATAAATCGCACTCTAACTCTAAACTGCAATTTCGTGACCCACTCAGACGCATCTGGTCCGCTTAAGTACCTACCTTGTATCTGCGCGGCAAATAAGGAATTCGATATTGATAAACAACTTGCTTGTTAAAAAAATGCGGTTCTTATGACCAGTCATGATCAGTTTTTTCAATAATTAAGCCAATAGCGAAGTTTTTTCAATGTTTTATTTGGTATATTGGCGTGTGCTAGCTGGCATGTGGCAAATGATTGATTTGAATGTGATGTGTTTCGTTATGTTAACTACTTCTCATACAATTAATGTGTAGAATCAAGTTCTTTCAACTAAACAGACAGCTACGTGCTGCTGGGGAGTTTGTTGCACCACTTCTTCTTCCTAGCTAAAGCATTAGAAGGTGGTGAACGGTGGGTGTTTTTGGTTGATTGTCTTACGACCTTCAAAAAGTGCTGATTTTCAGTCAGCGTAGTTTGAATAAATAAAATTTGATTTTGATTTTTTGCTAGCAAGTTTGCTAGAAGTAAAACCTTTTCGGCCACAAGCCACCACATTAAGTTACCCAAATTTGTCAATTTTTTTAATAGTGTTTCAACTTTATTTCAAAAGCATACAGTTCATTTTCAATTGGGAAAGTGTGACAGTATGGGATAGCTTGATGTGCTGGCCGTACCTTTGGCTGTCTGTACCTACATGATGGTTTTTGTCATGGATACCTGTCAGGGAACGCAGGCTTTGTATAGATAATCTCAAAACTTTCTTGCTCACGAAAGCATATAGTATGTGCTTATTATCAACTTTACCTACGTTTGAATTAAAATCACCTAATTCAATGAACATTTTTCACTAACACGGTAAAAGCAGGCGTTTTTAATTAAGTCATTGACTGCCACGCAGCAGACACAATAGAGAAACTATTGTTTGTCGGACACACGGTGACCGCGTTGGCGTTCAACGTGTTAAGATAAAAATTAAATAAAATATCTAGAAATAATACCATATATTTAAATAAAACATTTTATCTAGACTTCGCTGTTGACATTATGTCAGGTAAATACTCTGAGTGATGAAACAAATTTATTGATTCGGTACATGTAATGCAATCACAGGGGGCAGGGCGGAGGGCGGAGGTAGCTCGCTGCTGCAGTCGCCCGGGCCGACAGGATCTATACTACCTATACATACCAAATTTACCTTCTATTACCAAACTAGGTAGTAGGTACTACGTATTTTTGATTAATTGCACAATACTATGACGCGTTACTTTGTTGTCTATCCGTCTGCCTGTCAGTCTAACAAGACGAGTCTTGTCAAGAAGGCGTGGTGTTATCAAGTATAATTTAATATCAAATGCGTCTACAGTCTCTAGACGCAAGAGCTCTGAAAAAATCAAGCTTCTAAGTCAACGCAATAAACCGATACGGCCAGTTAGGCGACATATTTTGGTACTCTCAAATAAATCAAAACATAATATACTACCTAGGTACTTCCCGTTAATCTAGAATCATGAAAATTGGCAAGAAGCAATGTAAGGTGATTTACATGGTCAGGTACAATGATTGAAATTAAAATCCCATTCCTTTGTTAATAATTTATGTCAATAAAAACTTCTTAATTATATCTTAGTTAGAAGCTTGCTTGCCTCAGAAGCTCACAAGATTAGCTTTTTGATTTCGGGTAAAATCAGTCCGTGATACTTATCCGGGTAGATTTGTCCATCAACAACCATAATGATTACAAGAGTCGTTTTTCTAGAGATATTTGATGTCCATGGACTGGGAACAGGAGTATTTCTATTTTGAGCCGATCGCATATTGTCGATGATACTTTGAAAGTTCTAAGTACATTGGCGAGGATACTTTTCATTGCTAGCATCCCGAAGTGACGACCTGTAAATAAAAAAATAATAATGTACAGTCCGCGAGGTATAAGCTGAGCTTTGCATTAGTGTGAGTGAGAGGAGCGCGGCGAGACAGAATGGCGCCGCGCCTCAGGCCGGTTACCCAAAATCAGTTTAAACCACCGGGCGAAAATGGCGCCGCGCCTAAGGCCGGTTATCACACCTACACTATCCATGTACACTCACACAAATGCAAAGCTCAGCTTATACCTCGCGGACTGTACCCTTATACTCAGAAATAAATTAAATTGTATTGTTACTATGTATACTTATACCTAGCTCTAAGGAATATGTCTAAGTATTATTATTATCTCATAATGATTTTGACTTTGGCGCAGCAAGAAGGACCTATCAGATGAGGCTCCATTCAACCCGGTATCGGAGTAAATTGTTTTTAATTCGAACCTTTTTATTCAATAATTTTCTAAACCGCCAGTACCTATATTAAAAATCCATCAATCATTATTTCATGAATACATAAAATGAGATTGGCGTAAAAAGCCAACCTCATTTAAAAAATAATCGCACTGGCCAGCAAGACAACTGCATGAAAAAAAAAGTTTAATATTTTGTAAGCTGTTTTTCTTGCACCTACCATTTTCCTCGCTGAAGTGTGATAAATAGTGATGTTTCACTCGGTAGCAAAGTTATTGTGCGTCTCTTTCTTTGAAACCCTCGCTTCGCTACACTTATCTAGTATTCTATATTGGAACCATTCGCTTCACTCGTGGTTCAATTCTAAAATCCTGCGCTTGCTCAGGTTTCAATATAAGTACCTACCTATTCGCGCCAAAAACAACTTAGCAGATGGCATCAAATAAAATTAAATCACTTTCACTAGCTTACCCACATCTTTAATTAGAAGTGTGCGACCCAACTCTCATATTAAAATCACTGGCACGCCCTTGAATTTACCTTGTTTGTACTATGTAGGCAAAACTGTTGGTTGTTATTCTCAAACTGCCTTTTACGACTTCTATTGAAAAAGCAAAATGACACTCAAGTGCAAAGTCATAATGTAACAATGACTTTGTAGCGCAACTTGGATACCTACTCAACACTCAATCATATAGGTATTGCATTTCACATTTTGGATTTCCTTTTCTGGTTACTTCAAATCCATGAGATCACTATGGACTCTGTTGGGTACAGCAGACTAGTAAAAGAGTAGGACTGCGAAAGCTTTAAAAACTCAACTTATGAGCCATCTTAACTATGCCTATCTATTGTAAAAACATTAGGTTTGGATAGAATATGACATCACCTATACAATTCCTCGTCCCGTAACTGAAAGGTATGTAAGCACACGGATGTCTAGCCGAACTGTTCTCTGGAAGGAACCTGTCAGGGTTGAAGTTGTCAGCATCAGGACCCCACAGTCTCTTCGAGCGGTGCATCACCATCGGTATCACTGCACACCCCACGCCAGCCGGGATCGTGAAGGTAGCTGGAATGTTAATAACATTATCATTATCTATCTGTATATAGCTATTTTATATAGCGGATATTTTTTAACCAAACATGGCATTATGCCTGTAATATCCGTAGGGTTAGGATGAGGTGAACCTTATTGCACCCATTTCGCCAGTTATGTTTAATTACCATATAATAGGGGCGATTCCTATACGAAATAACGCATACTAAATGAACTGCCAGGCTTCTTGAAACGGTCACGAACGCGTAGCTGTGGACTCCTTTTTTTCTCGTACGATTATTATTTATATGTTTTTTCTTTATAAGAATAAATAAGTTGATTTGTATTTTTTATATGGACGTGTTTCTGTGACCTTAAACCATAATATCCGTTCTACTAAAGAAAAGCCGGTAACACATGTTAATTTCTATTCATACCAAAACAAGTTTTTCGGATATACATAAATGTCTATCTAGCTTTAAGGTCACTAATAAAAAAAGATAAAGACATGTTCCGGTTAATAATATTAGGGAGAAACATCTAATCAAATAAAATCATAGATCGAATGACAAGAATGTCAAGGATCAATATAGTTTTATGGTTTGCCACTTTCGAAAGAATCTTAAAACTGTAGCAGACGGTTACTAATGAATTTGCGGTTACCTGTTGGCAAATTTACACTTTTTTGCGACTATTTGCTCAAAGTCTCGTAACTACTTATTAATTTAACCAAGCAAACAGCTAATATCTATATAACCGAGTTGATACTTACAGAGTTTCAATTCTTTTTCTGTTTTTCGACCAATTATAGGCACAACTGTGTACAAACGCATCGTCTCTTTAATTACTCTCTCCAAGTAGTCCATTTTTGACAAATCTTCTTTGGTGGGTAATCTTTGAGAGTCTCCGAAAATCGTTTTTAATCTGAAAAACACAAAAAAATTATTGAGTTAGCATCACTGTTCGTAACTACTGCATTCCATGCCATCACACTAATATTATAAAGAGCGAAAGTTTGTGAGTGAGTGTGTGCGTGTGAGTTTGTATGTTTCCTTCACGCTCAAACGGCTAAACTGATCGGTATGAAACTTGGCACAGAGATAGTTTACTTTGTATCCCGGTAGTATGTTCTATTGAGATAACTTCCGACATCCATGCGGTCGAAGCCGCTGGCAACAACTAGTAAGTAACTAAATTAGAAACCGTATGATTTTTTAAATATAGGTTTTTAAACACCATCCTCTGGCCTCGAGCATTACTGACACACCAAGATCTATTCCCGAACATCTGATTAATGAAACGATAGAAAAAAAACCACTTACTCTTCATACACTTGATCCTGAGCATCTCCGTGGGTTCCCAACAACAGTAACGCATACGATATCACAAGCGCCGTAGTATCATTACCAGCGATGGTGATAGAGTCGATGTGCTCTCGTAACTCCACGTTACTGAATGCTAACTTTCTTTCTAATAGTAATTGTAGTATGTCTTTGCGGTCTGAAAACGATAGGGAAGATTATTATTTGTATCATTTAGCGGTCGATCGAAAAGGTGAAAGCACAGGGTGGAAGTCTCTTGTCCAACGGTAGGATGACGTATATAGGCTAACAGTAACAGAATATAAATTGGGTAATGATGAATCCGAAACTGATTCTAATGAATGATTTTGAGTTTGTGGGTAAAAGGAAGTCATATTTACCATCATTGTAGCTTAATTTCTCAAAGTCAGCGATCTTCTTCTGTATAACCTGCAGGAAATAATTGATGTACAAACAATAATATTAAACTTAAGTATCTAATCAAAGATACGCTCATTGACTTGGAGTTGGGACACCAGCCCGTATTACCTACCTAAATAAATCATCGTTTTTTTTTGTTTAATTTAAGGCTAGGCAGGAGTGATTCAGCTGGATTGTCTGAAAGTGTTACAGCGGTAACCCTTTCAGACAATCCAGCTAGCTTTATGTTCCGGGGTAGCGACCCCGGAACATAAAGGGCTAGGGAAGGATCATGGGTGGGTTTTAGTCAGTAAGAGTCTGACACTCCCTTCCGATCCACCCAGAGCGGGATGATTTTCCACTCTCAAAAAAAAGTAATAAAGTAATAATAGCATCTACCTTTTGCGAATTCTTCGTCAAGAATTCGGTATCAACAAAATTGGGTGTGAAAGACGTAAGACATTTTCGCAAGTGTCATTTACGTAGACTGTTAATATAAAACACAAACATAGAAAAGTAAGTCTGTCTTTGCATACGTGAGTACCATATCTTCTTAAGTTATGCCTCATAATAATACTAAGATGGTAATTTAAAATGTAAACACTTACAAATGAGAACGGTGGATAGTTGCCACAAACAGTAGCGTATAGGTACCTTCAGTGGAAGGAGGGAAGGGAGGCTTTTGCCCTGCAGTGGGTCACAATAATAACAATAAATATATCGACATCGTCTTATCTTTACCTCATCAGTGAACTTATGCGTGGCGTCGATACTTTCTTTCTGCGCGGTGGCGTGTGATGTCAGACGAAAGAGCGCGTCGGGCTGCAGCCACGCCTTAAACAGGCGCATGTTGATGATTGACATGACGGTCTTGCGCGCGCGCAGGTATGGCGTGTCAGGATTGTGTTGGACGTCCATCTTCTTGCCCATTGCTGTCTCTATGTTGAAAAGACACAATTTTTATGTCGGCTATCCTCATTATGGCGGCCTTACTCCATCTACAGTCTACCAGTGACGTTTAATAAAAATGAGTTTTATATAAATGTAAAACGCGTTCTTGGACCATATTATAGGTCGACCGTAGTGACCTAGTAGACCGGTACATGGCGTATATTAATGTTATTAAGGTTCTTTGACAGTGATTCGGTTAATATAAAAAGTGGGAAAATACGTTATTAATCTGTATATTAACGTAAAGCCGAAGAGTTTTTTTGTTTGAACGCGCTAATCTTTGCTATATAATCAAATTCGTTTATAGGCTATTAGCGCGGACGGGCGATGGAATGACAGCATCATATGTTAAAACAAGATATAGAAAATTTTGTGTTAAAACAAGAAATTCAACGTGAATGAAGTCCCAGTCAGAAGCTAGTGTAATACCTAATATATGCGTTATTAACACGGTCCAACAGTATTAGGCCATACTTGATACTCGACTTTACCAGGGTGCGGCGTCTAAAATGCCAGTTCTCTCCGTGGTGAGACGAAGGTTTCTTTATGATATTCCATGAGTACAAAATACAGCTACAGCTTGAAGTGCTCCTCCGTGTCAATGTACTGACTTCTCATGGCGTACATAACGCAAAATATTATACTTCGGTGCGTCAGGAAAAAAATGTGGTCCAAAATCCATACTCGTACAACAAATCCCAAAAAAATATGATGATGGCAAAATGTTTTGTATGAAATTAGGACGTCACACTTGTCAATTTATTTCTCAAAATAATTATTATATAAACTACGCCAGCGGATTCGGATGTCGGAAATTATCACACGGGAACGTACTACCGGGATGAAAAGTATTCGATGTGTTAATCCAGGTTATAAACTATCTGTGTGAAAAATTTCATTTAAATTCACTCAGTGGTTTTTAAAATGCGTTTATTTACGACTTCGCATTATAAATCTTGAAATTATCAGTGGTTCTCTAATATATTAAGCATGTTATTATACATATAAACCTTCCTCTTGAATCACTCTATCTATTAAAAAAAACTGTATCAGAATCCGTTGTGTAGTTTTAAATTAAAGATCTAAGCATACATACATACAGACATTAGGACCAAGGGATTGTCCGAAAGGGTTTTAGTCAGTAAGAGTCTGACACTCCCTTCCGCTCCACCCAGAGCGGGAGAAGTCATTGGATGATTTTCCATCCATAAAAAAAAAGGACCGACGCCGGAAGCGACTTTGCTTTATACGACGTAGTGATATAAACTACAATATTATTTGTACGTTTAAAAAAAAACAATAAATGTATTCAACAATTTTGTTGAAATACTCAATATTAAAGATGGTAGGTGATGTGGACAAATAATGCTCAAGACGCACCTTGGTAGAAAGAATTGCGCATGAGTAACATGGAGATCATGACGCACCCATGGCAAGCTATAACCTAGCTAGTATACAGGGTGGAATTTTGTAATGCCACCTGGAGGGAAAGTACTCTTAATACTGTAGATAGAAAATTTTACTCAAAGAAAACATTCCTTTATTTTTGAATAGAAAGACAACTGCATTCAAATATTTTCAAAAAATCGCTTGCCACACCAGGGAATTGAATCGACTAAAATCTTTAAAAATTACACCCTGTATTTTTATTGCATCGATCGTTAGGATTAATTATAAGAATGAAATCTCTCTAACAAACTTGTTAAATTAAATGATGGGAAAACTATGAAATCTTAAATTATTTACAAAAAATGGTAAACAAACTATTTAGTTGCTCGAAATGCGCTCCATTTTCTTGGATACACAAATGTATTCTTCTAACGAATTCATATCTAGTAACCTTTAATAACGTGTTGTGGTGAATATTATTAATCGTATTCTGAACTTCAACTCTCAACTCGTTTACTTTTGCTTAAGATTTAATGTAAATTTGATTTTTCACATATTCCCACATAAAAAAAGCCTAAAAGGGTGAGATCTGGTAATCTCGTAGGCCATCTGATTGTACCGTTTGAAACAATCTTCAATCGTCTTATATAAATAGTAACTCGTCATTTGAATGGGTAAATGACGTCAATGATAATTATTAATTATTAACATAAGTAAACAGATGGATCTTTGAGTTAAAGAGTTTAACTTGACTCATTGAATTTATAAGTCCAGATTTCATGGTTTTCCTTTCATTTAATTTATCAAGTTTCTTAGAAAGATTTCATCCTTATAATTGATCCTGACGATCGATGCAATAAAAGTACAGGTGTCATTTTTACAGATTATAGTCGGTTTGATTCCCGGATGTGGCAAGCGAATTTTTGAAAATCTTTGAATGCAGTTGTCTTTCTATTCAAAAATAAAGGAATGTTTCCTTTGAGTAGAATTTGCTATCTACAGTATTAAGAGTACTTTCCCTTCAGGGGGCATTACAAAATTCCACCCTGTATATGATGGTCTTGACGCAGAACGTCACTTTCGCAGAATGTCATCGTGGCAAATTTGGTCACTTTCGCAAAATGTCACTTTCGCAAAACGTCATTTTCGCAAAAGGTCATTTTCTCAAAACGTCATTTTCGCACAAAGTCACTTTCGCAAAACGTCATTTTCGCAGAATGTCATTCAAGCCATTTTTTCCTGAGGAGTGATCTAATGCTAACACTGCAGAATCGGGTAAGTCATTTATTAAAAATATACAAAATTCATCAATGAAATTTTATTACTCACTTAACTACATACATTGTTGCTACAAAAAGTTTGTTTTTTTCCTAAAAATAACAAATAAATACTGACTGCTTCTTTTTGGTAACCGGACAATGATTATAAGTACTTACAATGTATGTAGATAAGTGAGTAATAAAATTTCATTGACGAATTTTGTATATTTTTAATAAATTACTTACCCGATTCTGCAGTGTTAGCATTAGGTCACTCCTCAGGAAAAATGGCTTGAATGACATTCTGCGAAAATGACGTTTTGCGAAAGTGACTTTGTGCGAAAATGACGTTTTGAGAAAATGACCTTTTGCGAAAATGACGTTTTGCGAAAGTGACATTTTGCGAAAGTGACCAAATTTGCCACGATGTCATTCTGCGAAAGTGACGTTCTGCGTCAAGACCTATATGATGCCGCGTTGAACGTGTTAATTAAATAACACCTCAATTTGTCACGTAAATACATAATTACATTGTCAAGGATCAAAATAACGACACAGAGTTCATTTGGCTTTAACAAAAAAATAACACAAAATTGACAATTTAATAAGAGTTTAAGCTAGATAAAGTTAGATAGAATTAATTAATAGATAGAATAGTTTACATAGAATTTAAGTTAGATATAATTAGAAAATATTTAATTGACTGCTTCGTTAGTCTAGTGGTCCCAAACGCTACTGCTGAGCATGAAGTCCTTGGTTCGATTCCCGAATAAGACAAAGTTTTACTGGGTTTATCCATTTGGAAAGACACACTTCTACCTAACCCTTTGTGGATTTATGGGCGTGAAGATGCTATGTTAAAAAATATTAATTCCAAGATCTTACCAAAGACAATATCTAGCATGCAAGACGTGACGTATTCGTAAACGTCAAACGGAGACTCCCCGACATGTTCTCGAAGTCTCTCCACGAGTACGTCGCCCTGTTCTCCGAACACTTCTATGTAATCCTCTATGATACGGTTGTGGAATATCGGCAAAAGTAATCGCCTGTGAGTCTTCCATAAATCAACTGTAATTATGCAATCACATAAATATTATATTAAAAAGGAAAAACATGACCGAAGAAAACGAGTTATGCCAACTCCAAGTACCTGGGACAGGGACAGGAAGATGGTAATGATGATGAAATAACTTTTTTGAGGCAAAGCTAATAGAGAATAGTTACTTGCTACAATGTCTCCCGCTCTGCAATATTTTACTAGGAATCGACATCGAGTACAGGGATGTTCCGTAGCGTTCGTAGCACGGTAAGGTGAAGCTACGGGAGAACATGCAGTGTTCGTAGCACGCTACGAAAGGGTTACAGTAATTTACTATATCAACATTCGACTACGCGGCCTGCGGGTATGAATCCTGTAGTATGCATAGCAGTCTGCGAAAAGCGTGTTCAGAACGGGAGTTTCTGCTACGCTAGGGTTACGCCAATATTTTATCAGAAATCGTCTATACGGGCTACGGGGATGCCCGTAGCACGCTACGACGCGCCTACGGGAGAGCTACGCGATTATTCTACATTAGATTCTAAGGACTGCCGTTCTTTTCAAATATTCCTTCAATGTTTTAAAATAATAAAATCTTTGGTAGTATTGACATTTTCGTCTGGCCACACAATATCATTAGGAAATATCAACATCAACACCTTTACGACTTGTTTGTCTGTTATAGTGTAACTTTGTTTAGCTTGAATTACAAGAAACTTGCGCTGTTTTGCTGAGTAGGTATCTAAGTTGGCTGTTTGCTTAATTACAACATTTACTGTTTGCTTATTAGAACAGTTGAATTTCCGGGAAGGCGTGCATGTTTTTCTTTTTTCTCATTATCTTTTTTATCATTCTCTTGCCCTCATCCCAATTTATTTAGGCTTGGGACAAAAAGTCTTCCATACTACTCTATTATTTGCATCTCGTTAGTCACCCCCTTTCTAGTTGTTAATTAATTAAATTTAAATTAATACATATTATGTTCTTAAGTCTGGGTACATACCTGGCGCGACGAAAAGTCCATTTCCTAGCCAAGCTTGAAGAAATTTATAACTGTAATCCTTGTCGAGACAGTTTTCCAAAATCTTTTGCACGTCGTCCGGATCTAACGTCACTAGAATTAATTAACTACACTTTAGAAGTCAATCTTTGATTATTATTTAAATTTATTCAGACACTTTTCATGAATTAAATTTCAATAAAACGAAAATGACATTAACCTACGTAAAGCGAAGGTCCGATCCAGATGGTACTAACAGTACCAGTCTCTTCAATTTTTTGAACCAAAGTTCGTATATTATTAAATATTCCTGAAAGCAATGTAAAATCAATGAATACAAACTATATTCTGATATCAATGATATTGTTACACTAAGGTATCGCGTTACTCACGTTCAGGCCCTCCGATGAACCAATGGGTATGTCCTAAGATTGGGAGGACGCCCACACAAGGCAGTGTTTTAGAAAACTTATACAGAAAATCACGAGAATATCTAAATTTGACATAATACAAAGCTGCTAGTAAAAATATAAATAAAATAACAAACATCCTATATAAATAAAAGATATACACTGTTTCTAATAAGAACTTCTCTTCATAGTGTTTAATGTTACACTGAAAGACAAACGAAGGAGGTTATGGTTTTAACGATGGTTTCCGTAAAAGCACTTCAACTGTATACACGTAAATAACATCACACGAACACTCGAATCATTCAATTGTGTGCACAGCTGACTACGTCACATACCATGAACTACGATATACGTATATGTATTATTATTGTACTTATAATGCATCATCGATATACCTTATTAGCACCCTAGTGAGATTTTAACATCGATTTGAAAAAAATCACGTCTTACCACACAATAAGTACATCCTTATCTCACACGTTTTTCACACTATTACTTTATTATTAATGTTCACCTCTATATATGATTATATACGTTTCAAAACTTCAGTGCATACGAAATGCATCTTCTTATATCCTAGAGACACACCATAGAAACTTGCATTAATTCCCACTCACAGATATGACAGACGACTAACCTAGCCTAACCTTTTTAGGTTGTATAACTTTTCAGGTTTTGTAAGGATGCCACTTCAGCGAAAGAGTAATACTTTGCACTGTGTCCGATCCAAGGCCAAGAATATTCAATGTGAAATGTACAACCTCTCAGTTATACCTTTACTATTTAATTGAAATAAAGTTAAAATCAATTACATATTAAACTATTTACACTAGTTATTATAAATTAAATAACTATCTAACTAACACTGTCATCCGGAAACGTGCCCAGAAGACTGGTGACAGCATTGCAACGTTGAATGGTTATACTAATTCTTTGGTCAAAGAACAAGCTAGTCCTCTGTCCACGTGAAGAGTCGACCAGTTCCTTAAAGAGGAGTCTCGCACTCGGACCCATGATGTTTCGTTTCCAAATGGCTCAAAAGCGTTGTTACCCATAAGGAGCCATTATTAGCGCCGTTTGTTGGTCTCAGCAGCGGCGCCAGCACAGCCCGCCGTGCTAACGACATGAGATGGTGCAAGGGTGTTGCGTACACAACTTTGCGTCTCACATCTATCCCTTTTCTGTCTGTTTCAGAAATAATACTGACGCTCCGGGCAAAAATGTTTTCTGCAGCGCGCATTTCTGAATGCTCCCGTTTCAAACCATATCCAGTGAGGTCGGGCAGGCTTGTTCCATTTTGCCAAGGTGTATGGAGCCTGGCAAAAAAATAAAAAAAGAAGCACATTTTGCACAGCGCCTTCTGATGAATGCGATACAGTATCTGGTCTGTGACCATAACAAGGACACTCAGAGAGCGTCACTTTAGGTTTTTTTTTTAAGACTGTCCTACTCACATAGTTCGTCTGTTTTTTACTTCTGGTGTAGTACACATAATTTCTTGTTTTCCATTGATTACAGCCATGCGATAATAGTAGATAATGGTATTCCCATAGAAAAAATTACGAACTTCCATAGGTAACACTTTTTATTTAACCCATACTCATTTTCTTTACTCATAACAGCAACTTTTGTGCAAATTCCATGCTTTTAGGATCCAGCGATTAGAGCTGCCCGTTGTCTGTCAGTAAACAAATTAATTTAAGATTTTTAAGGCGTGTCGCTTCGCATACATAAAAAATAGATGTTGTATTTGTTTCGATGCTTCAACCATTCAAGGCCTTATTTAACCCTAAAGGGTATATATGTATAAACCGGTAAAGGATTCATCAAAACCTGCTCTTGAATTTGTATACTATTACCTAATAGTTGTCTGTTTACCTGCTACGTGAGTAAAGTCCCATCTGGCAAGTTTGGTGCTTCTATTATACCACAAGTTGAACTGTAATCGCGAGAGAGGTTACTCGCCCGCGATCGAGTTCTAATGGATATACGATCGATATAGTGTCGACAGAACAACAAAATATTTTTGATTTTATTTTGAATTGTTGAAAGGTAAGTAATCCTTAATATTAATTATGTCAAATTGTTTTAGTAGCCTAGGTTAATTAATAAAAGTAAATTAATTGATAGACGCAGTGGGTAGAATATTCGTTGCGAATTTTAACTGTCTTATTTTAATTATTCCGCCGCATGGACATAGGCACAGTATAAATATGGAAAACTGTGGAATAGGTGATACAATCAGTACCTACTTATTCAATAAAAAAAATTATGACAAGTTTATGTTTACGAACAATAAAACACATTTCTTTAACATTGTTATTATCACTTCAACTTTGTGTACAACGCGTTTACTAGTTCAAAAAGTAATTTGTTCAGAAATGACTGCCCACTGCACTTATTTTAATGTTTATTAATGCGTGTTACTTAAATTAAAATATTATCTAAGTGTATTAATTTGATTAAAAAGAAAAAGTTAAACCAGCTAAGTAATGAGATTTTATTAAGTAAGGCCACATTTTCAGTTTAAACATAGTTCCAATTGCCCAATAAAAGTATTGGTTTACTACAACTAAAATAATTAATTTAAAAAAAATATTCTACGATATTGTCGCTTATTCTGTATTATATTCATGATACGTTCTTTAGAAAAACGTCGCGGGCCGTATAGTCCGAGCGGTTGGCGTTCAATTTCCGTAAGATAGCGGATAATTGCTCCCCTTCTGCCAATTTTTCATAAATGTTTTTATTCTGGTTTAATTGAGTTTTTGCCAAATACGTAATGAGCACAACATATACTTCAATCTAGTTTAAAAACCATTTAAAATTTTTAACCAAAATTAACTACCATTTTATCGATCGACAAACGGAGAATGGTAAAGTTTCTGAAAGGGGCAACTAGAATCAACTCTACTTTTTTGTAAATTTTGACGTTCAAAAGCACCTTGTAAGTGCCTATCACATACTCTTAACACTAATATTATAAAGGCGAAAGTTTGTGAGTGTGTGTGTTTGTATCTTTGTTAGTTCTTCACGCTCAAACGGCTGAACGGATTTGGATGAAATTTGCCACACAAATAGTTTATAACCTGGATTAACACCGGATATTTATTTACTTTTTATATACCGGTAGTATGTTCCGGTATATAAAAAGTAACTTCAGACATCTACGTGGCCGAAGTCGCTGGCAGAAGCTAGTATGAATTAAATTCATTGACTTTGATATGTTTAGGTTCTTATCGTTCTACCGGAGCCCAAGTGTACAAGCCATGTACAGAGGCCAGCACATCAAGTTACCACAATCTGTCAGATTTCTTTGATAGTATTTCAAATTTATCGCAAAGACATAAGGTTCATTTTAATTGAGAAAATTTGACAGTTAGGGATAGCTTGATGTGCTGGCGTCTGTACAAGAATCTAGTTAGTTGTGTAAAATACGAGATGCATTATGGGCCCTGACAAAAAGTTGATTTTTTGCATAAGCATCTCTTTGTGACCTTGTTACTTAAGAGATGTGTGGTGTACGGATCTAAATACTAGAATATAATCAAGGATAAAGGTCACGAAAGTAGGATTTTCGCTTTAATATCTCGTAAAGCCTGTAGAGAATTAAGTTCAACCAGTTTTATTTACGAATTCAACGTGATTTGATGAAACGAGTTTCCCAAGAATTATGGAACTTAATTTTATGCACACGACTTGATAAGGCAATTTAACCGACGGATTCTCTTTGGAATTTATCAACGATTATACCTAGCCGGTAGGGCAGCTACGTAACAACGGTTTGGGATGACGCCATTGTACACACCTAGGTATCGACTTTTTGATTTATATTCAACTAGCTTTAGCCCACGGCATCGGTCGCATTGAGTTAAAATTTTACAATCAATTCGGGTTGTACACTGCTTGTTGTTTGACCGTTGCAATCATGGGCTCAGAACGGAACTTACGACAAGTGGCGCCAATTCGGGATAAAGGTACCCTATGTCCGTTTCTGTACACCTGACAACGTATGTGCTTTCAGGATGATAACATCATATAAAAGTAACAAACAAACGGACAAATCTCCTTTCGCTTTTATAATATTAGTTAGGATTAGTATAGAGATAAATGATCAATCATTTAATTATAAAATAGTTAATGATTAATCATAGGTACAAAAGGCAATAAAAAAATCGAATGTTACCTACATTCGATTTTTTTTTTTTATTGCTGACATGTTTTTTACATTTGTTTGAAAATTCTTGTTTTTACGTCACATAACATAAATCACGTCTGTAATCCCCGAAGGATTAAGCAGAGGTGTACCCATACTACACCCATATTTCACTAGTTATGTTTGAGTCCCATGTACAGAGGCCAGCACATCAAGTTACCACAATCTGTCAAATAATAATAATAATCTGTCTGTTAATTTCATCTCTGTACATTCTGGGGCACAGGTCCTAAGAGATTCTGGCCATCTCCTTTCTTTGATAATATTTCAACTTTATTGCAAAGACATAAGGTTCATCTGTAATTGAGAAAATTTGACAGGGATAGCTTGATGTGCTGGCGTCTGTACCTAATTAATAGGGAGCGAGGGCATATGCTCTGTTGATGTTCTGCCTCGACTGCCTCGTTGGTCTAGTGGTCGCAAAGAACCGAGTGATAAACAAAAAAAAACGTAACAAAGCACATTGGTGCATATTATTTATGTGTTATTTCATAATGATTAATAGGTATTTTATTGACAGATTTTCCCGATATCGGTCAATAAAATACATATTAATAACAACATTGACATCATAACATCGTGCTTGATGTAATGATGTACTCATGCGTTTTACAATTAGGAACATATTTACAACAATCCTGTTAAACTTAAACATTAAAACGACAATAATAAAAGCGACGAAAACAATTAATTATTTTAATTTATTAAATAATTATTATTAATTACATTATATAAATCAAATTGATTCTACAATACAAATACAAATTATGATCCCACAGTGGACGGGTTAACGCTAATAAAAGGTTTCGTTACCCATCTTCGAGCTCCATCATCAGACCAGCTCGATGATATCCTATGCGTCCTGTTTGTAAACGGGCGCCGCCGCCGCCGTCAGTAGGGACAAGGAAGTATTCCATGAAGCACACCCAAACGAAGCACACCTAAAGTATTCCACTTAGCACACCCGTAGGTGGGCTTCAAATAAAAATTTAATATACTTAATTAATTTCCTGTTGCACGAAGCACACCTACGAATATCACTCGCAAGTGCAGAGACTAAGAAATAAAAATGTCGATAGAAGTAAACTATAGTGCGGACTATGCGAGTGATATTCGTAGGTGTGCTTCGTGGAATAGGAAATTAATTATTTAATTTTTTTTATTTGAAGCGCACCTACGGGTGTGCTATGTGGAATACTTTAGATGTGCTTCGTCTGGGTGTGCTTCGTTTGGGTGTGCTTCATGGAATACCTCGGGACAAGACATCTCCTAGTTGCCTCGGCTCTTTTCAAATTTAATTTCATTTTCTATTGTTTTTTTTTAATTTAAACTTTTGATTATGAACGCTTTTTAACGTTCTGCATCTTTCCCACGTGTATATTTCAACATCAATGATGTAACCCAGAATTTGTAACCATATTTTTATTTAAAAAAGAGTGTTCATGGAGTTTCTTGCCCATTCTTCTCCATAGGTAGGTACCTACTGCTTTGGAATGGGCAACTAGCTTCATCTTTCCGACTGACCGACGACCGCTTGCCAATTCAAAAGTGACTGTAATTGGTTTATTTGAAATAAATTATTCTTAGATTTTGTCACAGACATACGTGGGTGAACAAACATAATTTATACATGCTCAAAATAAACCCAATGATAATATTATTCTTGCAGCCAACTTTAAAATGTTATATGCCTATCTAGATTACCTAACTTGACTAGCTTTGCTATGCCAGGAAATAACCTTTCAAAATGTTACAAAGTTGAATAGGATCTGACAAGAGAATGGTTATTATTATTTAATTAAACTTAACCAGTTTAATAACAATAGGTAATAATATCTCTAATAGACTGGTTGAATTTTTCGGTTGGTTAAGTTCATAAAACACGAAATGATACAAGATTGTAGTAACGAAATTTAACCATTTTATTAGGTCTATTTTCATTATTTATTTTTGTATATTGCCTCACCTGTCTATTAAACACTTACTCTTATTTTAAGGTCTTCACCATGATTATCTTAGCGCTAGTATTCCTAGTGGTATGTATCTTCTATATATATTGGGCGACTCACGCGCATCGTATGGATCGCATGACGGCCTCGCTGCCTGTACTGCCGACTCTACCGCTCATTGGAAATGGTTCGCTTTTCCTGGGAGATACCGAACGTAAGTTATGATGTATTTTACTGTTGTTTGGATTTTCTTTGCTTCATTGGCTAGTATCATAAATTACCGGAGGGAGAAAGATAGATGTTTGCCTTCCTAGTGGTCTAGGGCTACATCATTTTCCACTTTACTTTGTACGAACCCTGCTTTAACAACAAACTGTCAACGGTTTGCAGATAAGTACTCTGTGATACTAAATGGTCAAGGTAATTTCATCATAATGTAGGTATGTGGAACCATCGCTTAAAAGGTACGTCGTCTGTACATATTGTTGAATGTGACACTTGAACTATTTACACCGCCGCTATACTGCATCTACGAGTATCAAGTATATTGACGAAGGTACAGCGCAAGTACATAATATTTACTAACATAGATGCGCCTTCAACATGTTTACCCAAGCGTCATTCAATACAGTTGACAAACTGGACTGTTTAAATAACTCTTTGTTACAGAAATACTTAAGAACCTTTGGACTCTAGCGGAGTTAGCGTTTAAGCATAAGCAGTCCGCGAAGATATGGCTTGGCCCAAAATTATACGTGGGTAAGTTATCACATCACGTGCTTACTAAGTAAGAAGAATGTACACTGTTCCCACTCAAGCGTCTCGTTTTTGCGTCACCACCAAATAAGCAGGGTTTACTCAACAAATATTGTATAACACAGCCTAAAATTGAATGTGTTAATTGTGTTTAATAACCTTCTGCGGATGTCAGAACTTTGCGTTTACTTCTTGATGAAACAAAAGGTCCTACACTGTTACTGTTACTGTACTACATGTTACTATGCCATGTCGTACGTGTGATTAAAAAAAATGCCTGTTTAGGAAGGTCTGGTTCCTATTATTTTTGTCATATATTTTTTGATTGATTTATTAATTATTATTTATTTACTTTTTCTAAGTGAGACTAATATTGCAGCAATCGGTGATCCTGAAGACGCTCAAGTGGTGTTAGAGAACTGCCTAGATAAGGATGTAGTGTATCGTTTCCTACGGCCTTGGCTAGGCCACGGGCTGTTTGTGGCTCCAGGTAAATATGGCGCGTTAATCAAACGTGTTTGATTCTAAATTCAAATGTGAAGTAAGCGCGAACAAATGTAAGAATCTTTGAATTTTTAATCTGTCACTTCGCAAATATTGTCTCTTATACAATATTTCTTTCCATTTTGCGTCTCTACTTATTTTAGTACACATAAAACTACTTTTAAACATTTAGGTTGAATATATTATCTCTCATCTATCTCTCAGTCATATATCTCGCATACACTTTTCAAAGAATGATCACGAGTTAATTATTTTTAAAAGACTACATTGTTTGTACCTGCGACCATATATATAAAAAAGCATATATAAAAAAATGATGTTAAACATTGTAATCCAAGCCCACATAAATACCTAACTTGTACCAACATAATTTATTTTATGTTACAGTAAATCTATGGAAAACGCATAGAAAAGTTTTACTACCAGTTTTCCATAATAAAATAGTTGAAGAATACTTGGAAGTCATCGCCGAACAAGCCGATGTGCTCATCGAAAGACTAGATGAACAAACAGAAGGGAAGAAGTTTGATGTTCTCAAATACGTCACTGCTTGCACCTTGGACATCGTTTTTGGTAAGTTGTACCTATGATTTCTCGACAAAAATGTTTATAAAAACATCTTTTGTAAAAATAAGTGTCGAGACGTTTTAAAATTATAATAATAATAATAATTTTATTTATCAGACTACAGAGAGGTCCACTTTTTTTTTTTTTTGGTTATAGCCAGTGAACTCAAAATTTTGTTAATAACTCTATACACTGTACTTACCTACCTACTAATGCTGCCCTAGGTAAGTTATAGTGTTATTTACTTCGTCTTATACGCAAGGGAGAAATTGCTGTAAAGAATGCCTTCTCTGATACCATACTGTCTAACAATTTAAGTATTACTAGGGCTCCGGTCTGTTATAAATACATAAAGTAACTTTAAATCTCAAAAATTATAGGTTACAAAAAATCTCGGCAAAAACTTCAGTTAAGCTTAGATATCGCTTTTAAAAAAGTCTAAAGAAGCTATTAAATGTGATTATGAGGGTTTTTTCAAAGCCATAAAACCCTCTTCTCACATCTCCAGAGACAGCTATGGGCGAGCGCATGGACGTGCAGCGCTCCCCTGACACGCCGTACCTGCGCGCGCGCCACATCGTCATGGAGATCCTCAACAAGCGTCTGTTCAAGGTCTGGCTGCAACCAGACTGTCTTTTCAACCTCACCCGCTATGCCAAGCAGCAGAAGGATAACATAGATCTCACTCACAAGTTCACTGATGAGGTGGGTGCTTAAAACAGGATGACAATTTAACAGAAAAAGTGCGCCGCATGGTAACTCCCAATAGGAACGAAACTCTTTCTCACTTTTGATTTAAGACCAAAAAAAAATAAACATGAAACGACACCCATGACGAAAAATTTGTAAATGTTTGAAGCGGCCATCTTCAATTTTCATTTTGATCAAATATACACTGTCTCTGTCATACTATGTAGGTAATACTGGGAGGTAATAGACGCAGACTTTTTCGTTTCGCGACTATTACCAGCCAACTCCTACCACAGAACATCGTTCCAATGGGTACAGGTTACAAGGTGGAGGAGTAACGATGGAGTTTCTTGCCCATTCTTCGCCACACGAAACTACCTTTTGGAAGGGGCGACTAGAATCAATTCTATTTCTTGTTCATTTTGACGTTCAAAAGTGCCTTAATTGTGCCTATTTGAAATAAATGATTTGACTTTGACTTTGTCTTTGAAGGATGTTTTGGCGCTTGAATCACATTGATAGGGACTCCGTTGTTGGTAAACGTTTATGAAATAGAAACAGACATTTTATGGACGAAACCGTAAGACGGTGGTAAGACGGTGTTAGCTCCGATTTTAGCCACGCGCCAATATAACCATGTAGCGTTGTATACATAGCGTTGGTCTGGTTGTCGAGTAGACAAAGTTTTCAAACAATGATGTACTTAATGAGTTTTGTAACAAATGTGTCACCATATTATTTAATTAGCATGGGATATCGAATTTTGTTTACAACGTTTGTAATTGGCTTTCATTTTTGCAGGTAGTTCAAAAAAGACGTTTGGAATATGAAAAGAAGAAAGTAAATAATGGAAATAATGAAACGATTAAAGAAAAACCCGGTAAGATTTTTGTTTTGCAAATTTCACACCTCATCATTAAATACACATAAAGATTTCTGGAAAAGTCGACAGTATGTTTACATTTTGCTCAACACTGACACAAATATGTGTTTCGAGAAGCATTACAGTTTATGCCCGCTGAACGAATAAATATTTGTATAAAATCTAACGATTTTCATGAAAGGACTGTTAACAATTCGTACAAAAACAACTCTCTATAAAGTATCGATTTACATAGATAGATAATCAAATATTTGCACCTGACTTTTTAATTCTTGTACTCGAGCATACAACATTTTGCATATTTAGGTATACGTATAAGGAATGTTGAATTTAGAAGAAGTAAAAAAAGGTTCAACGTAATCAAACATAGTTTAACATAATCCCGATATTGTTTTATGCAAATTACTATACTATAGTAATCAATAATCATTTACGCTTGTAGGTATTTGATTTTAAGTGTTGTTTGATGGATGGTCTAAGAAGGTTTGTTAACCCATTAGATGTTCGCCTATGAGAATCTGTTTGCTCAACGATTTATACGGTTATATTTATTGTCGTTTTGAGATAATTTTTCTTATGAAGATATGGGGTTCATGTCATACCACATTTGAGGGGTTAATATAGAAAGAAAAAAAACTTGATTCTCATGTACTTGTAGGTACCGACCATCGTAATATTCGTAATCACTTGTCTACCGAAACATAGCTGGCGAAATGGGTGTAGTATTGGTACACCGCTGCCCAACCCTTTGGGGAAACAATGTGTAATGTTCTGTATCTATACTAATATTATAAAGCTGAAGAGTTTTGTTTGTTTGAACGCGCTAATCTCTGGAACTGCTGGTCCGAATTGAAAAATCTTTTTTGTGTTGGATAGTCCATTTATCGAGGAAGGCTAAAGTCAAACATCACGCTACGAACAAGGAGCCAAGCAGCGGGTGAAACCGCGCGCTAGCAACTAGTATTCAATGAAATATAAGCTACATGTCCCGAACCCAGAGTGATATACTTAAATATACTGGGTGTAACCGAAAGGGTATATACATACAAAAGGATATACCAAACTGAACAACTTTTACTATGGGACCAACTTGGAAATCTTGAAAATAAATCACGTGACCAAAAATGTATAGAACAGCAGATTGTTTTTGTGATGGTTCTATAGTAAAAGTTGTTCAGTCTGGTGGTCTATAGCATACGCTTTTGTATGTATATACCCTTTCGGTTACACCCTGTATACCGAAACCTATTTATGTCATGATCGTGCTGTATATAAAACTGATTTATTTTCAGAAGGCAAACTCCGCGCCGTCCTTGACTTATTATTTGGTAGAGAGATCGAGTTCACAGACGTACAACTTCGTGAACACATCGACTCGATCACGATCGCTGGCAATGACACGACGGCTCTTGTCATTGCGTACACCCTCGTCCTCCTCGGAATACATCAGGATGCACAGGAGAAAGTACTGCTGGAGTAAGTTACTATCCAGTCACGAGCACATTAGTTTTAACTAATTACTTAAGAATTTGCTCATTGTACAAAATGTAGTTTATATTCATACGGACCCCCGTATGAATAAACAATTCATTTTCTTACGAATTACAGCCCGTCCACATGTTGGTGTGATGGGTCTCTTAACGATTGTCTTGTCGCTACTATTTCTAATATTATTCCCACTGAAGATAGATTTAGAAACAATTTTACTTATTTTTAATGTTCCGTGCAGACAGCAATCTATATTCGGCACAGAAAAGCGAGGGTCTACTAAAGAAGACTTACAGAAAATGCACTATTTAGAGCGAGTCATCAAAGAGAGCATGCGGCTCTACACGGTGGTACCGATCATCGCGAGAAACATAGACAAGGATATTTACTTACGTAAGTTACTGTATTCACCATGAAATTAAATTTAATCAGTTTGCAGACAATAGACTGTGCCCCGTTATACCTATGTAAAATATAATCCTGGTTAAGCGAGATCATACTACGGGCATAATTAGTTATTTTCTTAACCCGCTAAGGAATACTAAGTATTTGGCTAGAAAATCCCCGTTTAATATTAGATCAACTTTATACACCAGTCCACAACGCTATTACAATTATAATACTGTATTTAGAGCTTCTCAAAATCTCTACGCTTTGTTAAATGACAGTATATGTAATGTAATTTTATCAACATTTCGCTCATTACAGCTACCTGTGGAGTAACTTTGCCAGCGGGCTCTGGAGCCGTGATTGGAGCCTTCGCGATACATCGGTCTACAGCCGCATGGGGCCCCAGACCTGATGAGTTTGACCCCGACAAGTTCCTGCCCGAACAATCACAAAGCAGACACCCTGCCGCCTTCCTGCCGTTCAGCTATGGCTCCAGAAACTGCATCGGTACTTAATGTTGATTTATATTATTATTGTACAGACGCCAGCACATCAAGCTATCCCTAACTGTCAAATTTTCTCAATTAAAAATGAACCTTATGTCTTTGCAATAAAGTTGAAATACTATCAAAGAAATTTGACAGATTGTCGTAACTTGATGTGCTGGTCTCTGTACCTACTCATCGTAGTATACTGGCTAGATTTTCCAGACGGTAGGGTAGGAAGGGTAGCCTTACTTCCCAAAATCTCACCTAGTAGCAGGTATCTTAAACGTTAAATCAGTTTTTGTGAGAATTTTCAATTTTCTTGATGACAGTACTTTTTTTCTAAAATCTGTAAATGCAGATCTAAATTTCCCAACAAGTTAGGGACAGTCTCTTAAGGCCGTTTCCTGTACAACTGTTAAGGTACCCACCCTTAATGCCTCACTGTCCGAGCGTCAACCATCTGCAAAGTCTTTTCCTAAACATGTTGGAGTTGCCTTCATTGGATTGCCTTAATGGCAAATGTAAAATTTACTGGTATTCAACTGGCTTGTACCGGACAAGCCAGTTACTGGGTAACATGACGGTTTAAGCCTGACACGGTAAAATTATTTAATAAAAATGATAAATTTTCAGGACGTAACTTCGGCATGCTTATAATGAAGAGTATAGTATCAAGCGTGGTGCGATCATTCAAAATAGAAGCCGATGACATCGGTCCCCTTAAAATAGAAATGCTTTTGTTTCCAATCAATGGACATCAAGTGAAAATCTCAAGAAGAACTTCGTAATTAATCATAATTATCAGCAATAAAACGAATTACCGAGAAAATATGTTTTACTTATTTAAAAAAACGCAAACACAACATACATTGTTATTCATTTATCCTAACCTTATTAATTGGATATTTCTTAATTGCTAGACAAATGTGACATCTGCTTCTGAGGGGTGATGATTGAGGCGAAAACTCTTTTTCGTGACATGTTTGTTTTCCAAATAAAAAGCCAGAAAAATATAATACTTAGGCACATAACAAGTAATATAATATCAGTACTGCGTTTTATGTAGTAGGAGTTGTTACTGACGCTTTTCCTGTCGTCACTGCATCCGCCTCGTCCTCTGGCCAATGTTCCTCACTAGTACTGTTTTCTGGTGGGAGGGTTTTCAAAACGGGTGTCGGAGGGTTCGGCCTAGCGAATTCCATGAGACCGTCGTCATGAGTTCCTATAACGTCTCTAGAGTCATCCACCCCACATGTCAGGAACTTAGAGTACTTGGTCAAGTCCAAGAAGCCCACACCACACGGCCGATCCACTAGACGGGAAGTCATCATTCCGCGTACAAAGCCGGAACAAACGATAACGGAGCCTACGTCGTCCTAAAAATGGAATGCCATTAGACTATGTACCTATCCAGAAGACGATTGAGGCGAAAACTCTTTTTCGTTTCATTTTTTTAGTTTAGTTTTAGTTCTTTTTAGTTCTTTTATACTACTTCAGAGCCTCAAGCCAATCGATGGCAGAGCAGACACAGGACCTCTTGTAAATACACGTCGTTTCGTAATTTATGCATGTAGGTTTATGTCAAATTCTGGCGTTGGATTCGCGATTGTATATTGTAATAAATTATAAATATTTTGTATAAGGCATTGGCCTTATATATTCGTTGGAATTAAAATCTTATCCGTGTTATATTTGCGTTATCGCGAAATTTGTTATTATGCGCCTCAAAACAAAGATATAGCTGACGTGGCCCATGGCTGTCCAACTTAAATAGGACTAACACAGAACAAGTGCCCCGAGTCAGTCGCGCCAGTTCACGAAAGAACTTGACAAATTCCGCCAAAACTGGTAGGAGGAACCGCGGGATCAATGTTCAAAGGAGGCAGGGAAGGCCTTTGCCCAGGAGTAGGACTGGGAAGGTGAGTGATAGTAACCGAGAATTGAGTTGTATAGCTTGCGATTACATATAGGTCGAGCTTCGGTCTGCATAGGCTAATAATAATGATGAGTTATGTGGACTTTTTCGATTGCTACACACGTTTTAGATATTATGGAAAGTACCTACTTATTTACAGTTATATTAGTTATTACCATGTTCATGGTCGAGACAGTTTTGTACGTTTGCGCACGTTGCGTATATAGGTACTCGTATTATATTATTTGCATTGTATGTACTATATTGACCGGTGGACAATAAGTCATTTGTGCAAATGATGAACACAAACACGTGAAGGTACATGCTGGTGCATCGTCGTTTATTTATGGTCGCCGTTTAAAAATGTCACACTTTGTGCAGTAAAGTCTAAAATGCTATTTTTTTTAAGTATAAGTAATGTAGGTACTTACTGGACACAATGCTCCGAATTTCTCCGACTGTAAAAGTATTCACATATTATCTTTATTTTTTTAAATAAACTTTAATTAATTAAATTGGGACACCTTAAACACGTTTCAAGATTCTTAGGCCACATTATTTTTAACACGCTTTTATTAGCTCGGGTTGTATCTATGTACAGTACTCCCAAATTAATCTTCGCAGATCTTCGCTAATTGTCGTATTCCTGGAAACACCCGAATCATTGAATCGTTCGAGTCCCTTGCATTTTGCACCTTGTTCGAAAGAAATAGGAGTCAATTTCATGTGTACACAATAGAAAACAATTGAAGGAATGAATGAAAGACAATTGCATGCAGCTGAGATGAGAATGTTAAGAGGGATGTGTGGTGTTACGCGAATGGATAGAATACGGAATGAGTATATAAGAGGAAGTCTGAAAGTGACACCGGTGACTGAAAAGTTGTGTGGAAATCGGCTGTCATGGTATGGGCATGTTATGCGGAGGAATGAGGAAAATGTTGTCAGGAGAGTTGTGAGAATGAATGTGGATGGCTATACAAGTAGAGGGAGACCAAAGAAACGATGGATGGATTGTGTGAAAGATGATATGGCTAGAAAGGGAGTGGCTATCGAAATGACGACTAATAGAGAAGTATGGAAGAAGAAGACATGTTGCGCCGACCCCAAATAAATTGGGATAAGGGCAGGAGAATGATGACAATCGAAAACAATTCGGGCGGTCGGCGGTCAGTCAAAGGTCCGTCAGTCGTCTTGTCATATTGGTGGTGACTGCACGTGTTCTCTTTGTCTGGAATTATATAGAGCTACTATTACACACCTTTCTTGGTTTTGTTTTAAAGGTGAATTTAATTTCAACTTTAATTATCTTATTCAAATTGAAATAGTTAATTTTGTAAAATATATAAATATACTAACATTTTTCACGTTTTTTCAATACTAAAATACCAACGTAAAATACATATTAAGTACTAGAAAAAGCATATTAAAAATCAGATTTAGGCTTATATGAATTATAGCTCGCTATTTACTTACATGGAAATATTGAATCAAATTTCGTTACTGATAAATCAATATTTATCTCTTTTAGGACAAAACACATAATCACACTAAATTATGCATGAAGAAAATGCACTTAACCACTCTATATACATATCGTCTTCCGACGCTCGGGAAATACGACCGTTGCCGAACAGTGGCGAAGATTTCTATGCGCATTATCACTTTTGGAGACCTGTATGTATGTATGTAACGGAATCTTTGAGCTTAATTTTCACCGGTTTCTAAAAGTCTGATCAACTTGAAACTTTGCACACGTCTCAAGGACCGATGACAATGCAATAATTTGATAATAGTTTTTTTATATGTATGTATGTATGTTTGTAACCGACTCCTTTAGACGCGATTTTCACCCACTTTAAACGGCCAGATTTCATTCAAACTGTAGATTTATCGAGGACCGATGACAATACATTTATTTGAACTAAAAAGTAGGAAATAAAAAAACTAAAAAACACGCTTTTTATAGAAAACCGAAATAAAAAATAGAAAATAAATTTTACTTTTTAAAAAGCGTGGGGTGCATGGTGATGGTGAATATTACCTTAAAAAGCACCCCACGCTTTTAAAAAAGTAAAATTTATTTTCTATTTTTTATTTCGGTTTTCTATAAAAAGCGTGTTTTTTAGTTTTTTTTAAACTATTTTTTTTTAATTCTAACTAAACAACATTAACAAAAATACATTTCTACAGACAAACCTAGAAACTCCTCCTTTTATGAAGTCTGTTTTATATTGAAACGCTCGCCAGAAGGGCGCTACGAGCGAGAACTTTTTTATAGTATTATCGGGTTAACCTTGTCCATAGAAACCATTAACGGCCTGAGAAGCCTGGCCCAACGACGCACCATTTTTGAGTTTATATCCAAAATAGTATATCGGATGAAAATATTTTTTGAAAGGGAATTAGTGCTCTAGACGAAAACCATGAAACAAACTCCGCCCCAAAGGCAATCCACTGATTATACGCCCAGAACGGCCTCGCATGGATTTAGTCGGTAAGTCTTTCAAATGGAAGAATAAACTCCCATCTTTCGAAATGGATGGCAGATGAACTGATACCTGCATCCTAGTTATCTCCCTAACACTCGAAGTCTAAGCCGTCACTATCACAAATAACCTTTTCATTCATGACTCTAGAAATTTCAAATAAATAATTCTAAATAATAAAATTAGCAACATTACCCGGCATTGTGATTGTTGGATACAAAGGAATTTTTCCTGGTAGTTAAACATCGCCAAACATCTGTTTCTGGGTAGTATGACGACGTTCATGCGCCGGAGTTCAATCAACAGTGGGATCAAGTAGCCCTGGAGATAATAATTATTAAGAGAACGTACCTGCATAGTAAACTATTAAAAAATTACAAAAATATTGTACCGAGTATAGAACTCTTGACTGTATATTACTCACACTTGCATAAGATACAAGTAAGTACCATCCCAACGTCTGCTTTGGATACCTACTTACTTACTTCGTTTTAATAATAATAATACTTTACACCGGGATCAGAAATTATGGAATTCGCTTAAAAGATTACCGTACTTAAAAATTGTTGGTGGGATTCCCTTCCCTGAATGTTACTTTCGAAGACAAAAATTAATCAAAACATAAACAAATACTTACATTTCTCCTACTGCCCCAACCGTAATATTTGCAAGTAGAGTCCGTGTACACAGTTTCGTCTTTCGGAGCAGAAAGGCCATATCGAACACGATTCATAATGAACTCGGCGCCATCTTCATGCTTATGGAAAGAGAACTGTTTGCTTAGAACCAGTAACGCCAAATTGTCTGTCAAACAATCTGTCCATCGCTTTGAAGTGTTGTAACCTACGATTAATCAGAAGTAATAATTTACTTATAAGTAAATTATTACTTATAAGTTATTTTATCCTGAAGTCAGGAATCGAACTTGACTATTATAATAGTCAAGTTCGATTCCTGACTTCAGGATAAAATAACTTGAATAAAAATATAGTCCAATTGTTTGCTCTTCTCTTTATGATATCGAGTTTCACACTGAAAAGGAATCTCAAAATCTCACCCTGCCTCAACTCAACCACCCCAAGGAACCAGGTTCTAATTGTAACCAAAACTAATGAAATCTTAAATTATGATAATTTAAGATTTCATGGTTTTCCTTTCCTTTAATTTCTCAAGTTTCTTAGAAAGATTTCATCCTTATAATTGATCCTAACAATCAATGCAATAAAAGTACAGATTGTAATTTTTACAGATTTTAATCGGTTCGATTCCCAAGCGAATTTTTAAAAATCTTTGAATGCAGTTTTCTTTCTATTCAAAAATAAAGGAATGTTTCCTTTGAGTAAAATGTTCTATCTTAGCCGGTTTTTCTCTTTCTTGTTACACGAGATATACCTATACATTAACCGTTTATAGATATTTTGGCTGTTTATTGTCCATCAACGAAAGCTGACGGCGACGTTCACTAGGTATCTGGAATTTCATCTCTGCGGCAGTAATGTCAAAAATGTATCTACGTAATTTGGAGATATTTTAGACGAGACGGAGTTCAAAATAGGAATGTTCCTGAAAATAGGAGCGGAGCAATTCCTACATAACCAGGAGGAATTGCTCCTCTATAGTACCGTTACCTACTTGCAAATGCTTCATACCTCTATGAACACAAAGATGCTGCACCATTCGTATAGCGCCAGCGTTTTCCAGAAACTTGTGTGTGCCAGCCACTATATTGAACTTATATCTCTCACCATGCACACAACTGGCTGGCGTGAGCACCACGTGGGCTTCTATCAGGACGCCCATGCAAAACATCATCGCATGTGATAAATAATGGACCTGAATACAAAAAATCTTCATCAGTTCTTTGTGTTTTTAGAACCATGGGTGAACATCACCGCTGAACAAGGATCTCCAGAATCTCGTATTAAATTAGGTACTTCTAGGCTGATTGGGTACTTCTGTGATTCGAAAACAGGACACACAGAACCCCCAAGAACCTGCAAGTATTTGTTCCGACTCGTGATTTTCTATCTACTCGTATAAGTATGTATTTACAAAAAAAAAGTATAAAAGTAGTTTATCAACCATCTCGTTAACATAATACTTAACCTTTGCTTAACTTGGGACTATATTATGGCGTTGTGTGAAATGTACAAACATTCTTTTTTTTTTGCTTGTTCTTTTATAATAATGAACCCAAGACCTCTGATGTTACGGATTCTTTTGCGTATTGTATAATTATCACTTGCTTAAAAATCAGTGAAGGAAAACATCGTGAGAAAACGGCATGTCTGAGAGATATTTCTCTACAGCATGTGAAGCTAAGTCAGAAGCCCATGTGCAGCATTAAAACTCTGATACCAGGTTAGTCACTAACCACACGCAAAGAAGAAAAAGACTAAATTATCACGTAAGTAGGTGTATACCATATGTACCTATAGAAAGTATGTAGACTTGCTAAAAACTTGAAACTTTATGACACTGGCTACTCACATTGTCATTCATCACGATTTCGTAAATGCGATCTTTTCACTACCCTGAAAAGATCGCATTTACGAAATTATATATACTTACTTAGTATTACTAAATTAATATAGGTATTATAATTGCGAGTTTGGATGCTTGTTACTCAATCACGCCAAAATGGAACTGAAGCCAGTGGCGTAAATATACCATCTGAGGCCCTTGGTAAATCCATTACTTTGGGCCCCAAATTACTAAATTTTGTTAAAAATGTTAGGTCACTTTTGACCTCGCAGCCTCTCGGGCCGGGGGCCCCGTCAGGCCGGGGGCCCGTGGGATTTTGACAGTCCTGCCACCCTATAGTTACACCACTGGATTTTTTCAGCCGCTAAACAACAGCTGAAATTTGTCACACAGATAGTTTTTAACCCGGATTAGCCCATGGGATTTTTTTGGGAAATTCCGACTCCACGCGGGCGAAGCTGCTGGCAGAAGCCAATCTATACGTACTACATATTATTATAAAATTTGCTTGTATTTAAGGTACTGATCCGATTCTGAAATATCTTTCACTAATAGGAAGCTACAATACAGTGTCCCTGAGTATCATAGGCTTTATTTTATTAAAAAATCCAACGCGAAAGTGCCGGTTTACTATAACAATTATGCGAGTCCCAAAATTAATTTCTAAGGTCGACGACACATGCGGGGATAAGAAGACCTACTGAACACTTACAACATATTGGGCTTCCGTTGATTCTGTTGGGTCGCCAAGAAACCCAGCTGCATTTTTAAAATCCATATCCACTGTAATAATCATTACATAAATTTGTTATAAGAATCATTGTTATTAGAATCGAGGTAAACTATTATAAAATTTTCTAAAAGTATTTACGCAAAGTGGCAATCCCTCCGATTTGACCAGCACCCATTTTTAAGGACTTTTTTTTGACAGCAGGAATTATTTCATACAGTCTCCGTAACCGCCAACATTCTTGCCAACTGAAAAAGATTTTTTGATTCAGATGTTTAATTTACTTGCAAGTAGGTAATCAAAACAAAAACTATTCGGGCGTTTCAGTTTAATTAAATGAACTGAGTAGGTACCTACACTTTAAAGCATGCGAAAATAACTAGGTATGTAATAAAAACGGGTGTGTAACTATTGACATAATAACAAAAGTTCCAATGATCTTATGACCTAATTTCATTTAATATATATATTTTTTTAATATAACGATCAAATGTTATAATGAATTATTAATATAATTTCATTTTACCTTATTTCATATGGTATAATGAGCAGTTTATATAATGCACATTTGAAATAATATTCAATTAATATAATATTCAGTTGCTATAATATTCAAAACCCATAAGTACCTTTTAATATAATTTAGAAAATCTACTAATGATCCTTCCACCTGCCACCCTCAACTAATGTTACCGGGAGAAACTAGATACAATCTGGAATCTAAGGCACATCGACTCGGACAGGTTAGGTTAGAATCCCCGCCATCCCCTTCGTGGTTATTTTTTAAAAAACCACCCAGAAGTAGGATCCCCGCGAAGCAGGGCTCCGTCGACCAAGCCCACCCTCGACGTTGCATAGAATATTTTAAGGTTTGTTTAAATGCCATTTCAGTTAGGTTAGAACTATCGCCCAGAGGACACGGTAGAGCACACGGTGCAAACCTGCCCCGCTTGGGCGGAGCACCGCCGTGTCCTCGTAGAGGCGATCGGCGGCGGCGACCTCTCGCGCCCGGCCCTGGTGCAAGCCATGGTCCGGGGCGAGAGGGAATGGGAGGCAGTCACCTCCTTCTACGAAAAAGTTATGCTCGCGAAGGAGGTGGCGGGATGGGAGAGAGAAAGGTCCTACCGTCCCAGCCGCCGCGGGAGACGCTCCGGGCGTCGGGAGCCACGTGACGACTCCCGGCCACCGTAGGCGCGGGCCTGCGGGCGGTTAGTAATGGGTGACTCACCGTCCGATCAGCACCAGACCCGTGCCGTACGGCGCGTATATGTTCCACGCGCGCCTCAAAGAGATGTCAGCATATGAAGGGGCCCCTCAGGGCCAAGCCTGCCGGGTAAGCGGGATTGTCCGTACCGCTACCCCGGAACATAAAGGGCTACGGAAGGAACATGGATGGGTTTTAGTCAGTAAGAGTCTGACACTCCCTTCCGCTCCACCCAGAGCGGGAGCAGTCATTGGATGATTTCCCAGCCTTAAAAAAAAAAAAAAAGTTAGGTTAGAACTGTGACCATTAAACATGAAAATTAGATCAAAAGAACATTAGGTCAAATTAACGTTATAAAAAATGAATATTATACATAATGAAAATTATATAAAATTAACGTTATACTAAATGAAATTAGAGTAAATGAAAGTTATATCAAATATAACATTACATCATATGAAATTAGGTTAAATGTTTTTATAGCATATCAAAATTATATCATATGTAAGTTATGTCATATGAAATTAGACTATCTGTTATTATAGCAAACATTACACACCCATTAAAAACCTACTCTTCATCATTTCTCTGCAGTATAGTCACGGTAATATTATCTATACAGTATTCCAACTTCATACAAACGGGCACGGTAATATTATCTATACAGTATTCCAACTTCATACAAACGGACGAAACGTGAGCTATACCTACGCGCCTCGAACGTGGCATGCGCTGGGCATGCGGACAGTCGCGACTGTGCTGAAGTGACGATCAGACGGTGTGTTGTTTTTTTAACAATAACCGCGCGATTTTTTCACAAAAAATAAGTTCAAGTACATATTTAATATGACGAGTAGGATATATTGTGCTGTTTTTGGTTGCATGTTTGTTTCCCAATCCCAAATCAATTTTTAATTAAGATTTATATTACAATGCGGATTTTTTATGTTTTTTATTACACGTCTCAGTAGAGGTGCAAATATTTTTCGGCCGCAAATTAAATTTATAAGACCGATTTGTCATTCAAACATAACCATGGTTTTTTAAATTAATCTACCAATCAAAAATTTGCATTTGCATTTTTATTGAACACTTCCCATTCAATTCACAAAGTATTTTATTTGTTTATATAAAAAAGTATATTTACAATCACAAAACTAAATGGAAACAAAAAGTAGGCAAATGTAATTCAAATGCTGGAGGCGGGCAGCCCTGTCGCATGTTTACGTACCGCGCGGCTGTAGGCATTTATTTTAAAGATGTGGCCGAGTTACAATGCTGTATAGATAATATTACCGTGATATCGGCAAGCAAGCGCTCGGCATGCCGACAGTCGCGACTGTGCCCAAAGACTACAATATGTATGACTGTGCCGCAGTGACGAACAGACGATGTGTTGTTTTTTTAACAATAACCGCGTGATTTTTTCACTAAAAATAAGTTCAAGTACATATTTAATATGACGAGTAGGATACATTATGCTGCTTTTGGTTGCATGTTTTCTAAAACAATTTTGCAATTAAGCTTTATATTAGAATGCTCCTTTCTATAATTTAAAATTTAATAATAAAGCATTTCGTACGCGTGTCTCAGTTGAGGCGCAAATATTTTTCGGTCCCAAATTTATAAGACCAATTTGTTATTCAAACATAAACATGGTTTTTAATTAAATCTAGCAATCGAAAACAACACGCATTTTTATTGAACACAAAGACACATTGAACATACACAAAGAACATGGAACAAAACGTACCCACCCATGTAGCAAATTGAAATCGGTACCATTAGAAAGGTCTTTGAAAATATATAAAATATATATATTTGTTGTATGGGGGCAACTTTGTAGCTTGCGGGGGAAAAAAGATATTCGACGTTGAAAATGCCGAAAATCCTTAGTAAAATGGACCCACCCACGTTCGACGTTTTTGCGATTTTATCCTTTACGTACTTCGAACTATTATGCGCTAACGTCGCGTCGGTGTGTAGTAATTGGCATTCAATATGCAACCATAATGCAGATTTCCGTCGTTTCGTCCTCGCCGTCGAGGCCCGTCGCAACGACCCTGTCCATCCCCATCTCCCCGATTCTTGCTCGAGCCAGCCCGCGTTGCCGCTTTGCCAGTAGTTTTAAATACACCCGATCCAGCTGCCCCTTGCTGTCCTCCCCCAGCAACGCCCTAAGCCGAGATCCGTACCCCACAGGGGGTTCCCTTAGCGTGTAGTCGCTTAGTTTATAAGTTTATTTTAAGCCCTGGCTGGAGGCTACAACTCTTTTATGGCATCCACAGGCAAGTCCGGTTAAACAGTAGACAACACTATGGTTGAACTGCGAGATGAACTTTAAAAAAAAAAAATTTGGAACTGTCTTTGAGCGCACTCATTTATGAAAAATTATGTTTTTGCTGTATTTTGTAACAAAACTGTGCTTTTTAAGATTGATGGTTTTTATTTAATATTTTTTCCGTACCAAAATCGAACGGTTGGAAGCTAAATCGGTTCCTCTTTAGACAGAAAAAACGACTGGTTATTTATTTTGTCTACAAAACAGTAAAAGATGCGATTGTTATAACACTTTGCAATTCAAAATGTAATAAATAAGTTATCATAACTTCGGTCTCCCATTCATTCATTCATTCGTTCATTTAGTTTTGAGTTAGTCAATTAAGCCTCTTCTAAATGACACCTAGTCTAAAATGCTACAAAGGTGGGTACAGGCTCCATACAAAACTACCCATTGTTCTTTGTTCACAAAACTAAATGGAAACACAAAGTAGGCAAATGTAATTCAAATATTTCAAATGCTGGAGGCGGGCAGCCCTGTCGCATGTTTACGTACCGCGCGGCTGTAGGCATTTATTTCAAAGATGCGGCCGAATTACAATACTGTATAGATAATATAATACCGTGGTATAGTGGCGATACACTTTGATGCCATTATAATCCTAAGGCCGTTTGTCAAAAAGAACGAGAACGCTGAAGTAACGATACATACGTCGACGTTGATCGCCTCACGTCCGTCATCCGAGCCCGTGGCTGTAATAAAACGCATTTGTATGTAGCGCGCCAATATATTTCGTGCTGTTAAGACACAGGCGGTAGCGGTGGCGGTATATAGCAATGTGTACCGCGTGTGTTTGATTGGTTGAGTCTCTAAATACGAAATCCGTAGGTCCGGTCAAAGTTATGGGCGTTTTCTATACTACTCTGTATCACCTGTGGATATAAGATTAGTAGGACAATGACAACACGATTTGTTGTCATTATGTATACAGGGTGAAATTAAATTCATGGGCAATCATTCAACTGTTCAGTGAACTCATCATTATGAACAACTTTCACTATTACAGCATGGAACAGCTGATTTTTATTTCGGGATTTCAGATTTGTTCCCATAGTGAAAGTTGCTCACAATGAATATGAGTAGGTACAATGGCCCTTTAAAATATTGCCCATGAATTCAATTTCACCCTTTTTTTTTTTTTTTTTAAGGCTGGGAAATCATCCAATGACTGCTCCCGCTCTGGGTGGAGCGGAAGGGAGTGTCAGACTCTTACTGACTAAAACCCATCCATGGTCCTTCCGTAGCCCTTTATGTTCCGGGGTAGCGGTAACCCTTTCGGACAATCCCGCTTACCCGGCAGGCTTGGCCCTGAGGGGCCCCTTCATATGCTGACATCTCTTTGAGGCGCGCGTGGAACATATACGCGCCGTACGGCACGGGTCTGGTGCTGATCGGACGGTGAGTCACCCATTACTCACCGTCCGCAGGCCCGCGCCTACGGTGGCCGGGAGTCGTCACGTGGCTCCCGACGCCCGGAGCGTCTCCCGCGGCGGCTGGGACGGGAGGACCTTTCTCTCTCCCATCCCGCCACCTCCTTCGCGAGCATGACTTTTTCGCAGACTGCCTCCCACTCCCTCTCGCCCCGGACCATGGCTTGCACCAGGGCCGGGCGCGAGAGGTCGCCGCCGCCAATCGCCTCTACGAGGACACGGCGGTGCTCCGCCCAAGCGGGGCAGGTTTGCACCGTGTGCTCTACCGTGTCCTCTGGGCGATCCTCGCAGTGGTGACACCCGGGCGTTTCCTCCCGCCTGATGATGTGCAGGAACCTCCCGAAACATCCATATCCGGTGAGGACCTGCGTCAGGCGGAAGGTGAGGGCGCCGTGACGCCTCTCTAGCCACTCCTCAAAGAGGGGCCTTACCGCCACTATCGTGGCGTGCCCTGTTCAATTTCACCCTGTATTAAAAACATATTGGAAGCCTACTCCCAATATGTTTTTTTGTCTATCCGAAACAGTTCAAACTATTTTCAAACCGTATCTTCAGTGACAGACTAGAGTTAGCCTCAACTTAGGTTAATACTGCCGCAACCGCTGTCAACATACCGTCTCTGTCAGAACAACGCATTACATTTTGTATCGACAAATTGCATTTTTTCGATGATCTCCACCATGACCGATAAGAAATTAGTATCGACAGTCACTAGCGCATCGCAGCGCAGTTATCCAAGCTGTCAAATTTCTCCAAATGATTTTAAGCCTTAAAACGTTGTGTGTAAGTACAAAATCGATTGAGAAAATTTTACAGTTTGTGGTAACTGGATGTGTTGGCGACTGTACTTTACAAGTTGTATTTTAAGAATGTAAGTACGGTACCTATTTATTTCGTGCTGACGAATCGGAAACCTGGACTACGAGCGATGCGTGTCAAAAGAAATCGAAGCGAGGTCGACAATTTCAGAAACGCGCTTTAAAAAGTTCGCGTTACTTCTCGCGGGTGCTGGTGCCCCTGAGCACCCAGGGAGTCGGCGCTCCACAACCAAGGAGTTTCATCGTGAGGAAACCAGCATGTCTGAGAGATATTTCTCAACAGCATCTGAAGCTAAGTCAGAGGCCCATGGGCAGCTTAAAAACTCTGACACCAGGTTAGTCACTAACCACACGAAAAAACAAGAAAGAAGACAATCAAGGAGTTTAAATACCTTTACAGTACATACATAATCCATGAGCACAACTTATGCTCTTTGGTTAGTAATTGTTACTTATAAACAGTTTTTATAACCAGTAAATTATTTAAACTGTTTTCTGAACTTGACTGACAACGTCAAAACGTCATGCTTGTTGCAGCACGTTTCGTGATTTCATGCAATTTCTATTATAAGCATGACAATAAATTTGAGATAGAGACAACCAAAAATATTTTTGTGTGAAAGACAGTGATGCAACTAATTTTAAGTTCTTCTTGCGTGCTTGTGCCGTCGACTTGACTGATTGACGTTTACAATTCCTGATGAAAGATTTCGATTATTCGATTATGTTTACGTTAGTTTAACAGAATTTTATAAAACAATATTAAATAAATCACGTTATCGCTACTCCTACGCAAATATTTTATATCTGTTACATTACATTTAAGTTCCTGTGATTGAGATAACTTAAACCGTGCAGTATTTGTCGACGAAGTGATACTTTGTGCGACGAAACAACAGAACTAATTTATCGTGATTGAAAATATTCCATAATGAACAGTATTACTAACATATGCCTGACTTTATTTGGTTTAGTGATTTTATTAAATGTAAGAGTATGCCTCTCGCAGTATAACAAGCCATGGAGTGAAAAATACGAAAACAATAAATGCCCGAAACTGTATCCCAAGAATTTTTTGAACTATATGCCAGTTGGTAAGTTTATATCACCCCTATGCTTGTATCTATCAACTTAGCTTTTATGAAGTATTTAATTACAATAAAAGCACATACTGTGTGTCATCATAAACCAATAGTGGAAGAAACAGCTGTTGACATAAAGAAAATAGTCACTGAACATGTAAAGTGCTACTTACTACTCAAATAGGTTCTACTAAAACCTACTAAGATATATATGAAAAGAAATGGAAAGAGTTGACTTTATTTATACTGAGTCCTGTCTCAAAGCTGGGCACATGAAGTGATGGAACTATAAAAAGTCTCACACCTAAATCCCATAAATAATTTAAACTCAAAAGTTTTCTCTCCTCAGGAAATCTTACAGCTGGGAACTATACAGAGAAGCTAGGTCTAAAAGGTTTGAAGCAGTGTGTGATGGAATGCTGCCTAACTGAGTCCTGCAACATAGTGTTTATCTATGATCTGAGGTGTTTCCATGTGGAATGTGTCAGTGATGAGCTGTGTCTGCCACTGCAGAGGACTGGAAGCCGCACGTGGGGGGAATCACATGTGTCTATGATACTGGTGAAACCAGTCCTGCCTAATGGTAATGCATGAACTTGTTGACAACACAGCCTTATCTCAAAAATCAAATGTTGTAGTCTATTGCCATCTCTTACCCTAAAAAAAAATAAGGTCAGGTAATACTTACGAAGTTAGTATTGATTATTTACCATAGCTCTAACATGTTTCTGTTTTCTATCAATGAAACATTAACAACACTTCCTTGATCCCTGATATTGATAACAAAAACATAAAGTTTACTAAACCTTTACATGATATCAACTGGGTTAGTGCTCCTATCTCGCAATTGCTAGTTTTATTGATTTCATAAAAAACAATTATTTTAAATGTTGTTACAGAGAACTGGTCAGATATATTAGATCAGTCAAGCTACAGGCCAGTGAACAACAATTTTTCTCCTGAAGAAGAATCAATATATTCTCCATACACAAGTCACCGCAATGATCTTCTCAATGATGATGACGACTCCAGCTTTTTGTCACATTTCATCAACAACTTACCCACAATAGATGAAGCTGAAGCCAGATCATTCGATAAGTACCGAGACAATAACGACAGTGACATGATAATGGATGCTACAAATTTTCTGGAAAAAATACCGTGTGAAGTGGGCGCTGGTGATTGTCCCTTCAACTCTGAGTGTATACCACTGGGCTTAAAACTAAGGAATGGTATATGTAAATGTGTGCCCGGTACCGAAGAGAATGCTCAGGGCGCTTGTGTCCAGAAATTGAGACCATTTTCCAAAGGGCCAACTGTTGATTCTATGAAAAAAAGTGACGATGGTGACGCAAAAAGTGATGCTCTGAAAACTGAAACCTCTTCACCGAAAAGTGTTCAAACTTTGACTGTTTCCATTTTATCTAAACAGGTAATTTAATTGTTTAATCTAACAAAAGCTAATATAACATAACAATTTTTTTTTCAACTTGTACTTTCCTAATCAAACTAATTGATAACAGTTAACTGGATCAGGAAAATGTAACTAAAATTAATTAACAAAGTGTTTGTATGGCAATTAGAGTGATTAGAAGTTGATTACTTTATTTCTGTTGGGTAACTGATTCATAAACATTTTTGCTAGGTACAACTGCCAGACAATGAAGTGACCTTGGCAGCATACACAATACCTGACGAGAAAGCGACAATGAGCCATTATAACTATGTATGGACACTAGTTGACCAACCTAAAGGGGGTTTTACAGGTAATAAATATGAGTAAATTAAGCAATTGTATAAAACATTGTATATGCTGTAAAAGAGGAATAAAATAATAAACCTTTGTAGATAGTAGATAAAATCTCAAGTAAACTTCACATACAGCCAGAACAATAAGACATTTTCAAATTTAACATTAAGTATTACTTTATATGCACAATAGATTACAATAACAGGATTTAAAAATTGTTTGGATTCACACTATATTCTTTGTTGAGTATTGCTCAACTTCAAATAAATAGTATGACAACGTACCGTCAACCGGACGTCAGTAGTAAGACTTGAGATGCGAAAATCGTCCTTACTGCTAAGTATTAGGAAAATCACTTTTTTACCTTTGCCATGCAATACTTCTAACATTATCTTTACCCATCAATTCCTCTTTAACCGAAGGCAATATGAATCAAAACGGAGCAAAAGTGACGCTAACGGATCTGACAGAAGGTCAGTACCGTTTCAAGGTGACGGTGAACGGTACCAACTCCTACGGGGAGGGGTTCGCCAACGTGACGGTGTTGCCGCCCCACCGCGTGAACACACCGCCCCAAGTCGTCATCACCCCACAAACGCAGACCGTGAAGCTTCCGAATACTGTTGCTGTACTTGATGGCAGTGCTAGCAAGGTATGAAAATTATCGACGAAGTGGAATCACGAATCACTCTCAACTTCTTCTTGCTTGTTCCATAATTATTACCTACTAGGTATCGGCGCAAAATGTTTCGCGTTCGATTCTCCTCTGTTAACCTGGGTTAATTATTCTTTTTGATTGTATATGTGAGGACAACGAATAAAAACAAATTAATATTAAATAAAACCCTGACACATGTGTCCTTGGAGATTCTTGCCTGTTCTTCTCCATAGAAACGTTTTGGAAAAGGAACTAGCTTCAACTTTCTGCCTATCTGACCGACTGTTTGACGATTCAAAAGTGCGCGTAATTGGTTTTAATTGAAACAAATGTTTTGAGTTTGAGATTTTTTATTCATCCAACTAGTCCTAGACCTTTGTTCAGTAAGATATATGAAGGCCTAACTCAACCCCCTATTGCATTTTTTTATCACGGACATATGCGGAAACTACGGAACGCAAGCACCAAGTAAAACTGATGTTTTACTTACACTACCTACATCTATATAATTTCGAGTACCAATACATAATTATCTTTTGTACCCTAAAAAGCTTTTGCGCCATTGCAGTTCATTGTATCTGTTATTCAATTACACATTCTGCTCCTCACTACACACAGGATGACGACGCCATCATCTCCTGGCACTGGGACCTGACATCGGGTCCCATCGGCTACCAGCCTCCACTACAAGACGGCCCCACGTTAGTGCTGAATGACCTCAAACAGCCCGGCAACTATACTTTTAAACTGACAGTTGAGGACTCAGACCACGTGAAGAACTCTACAGCAGCTAATATTACTGTTTTGAATCACACTGATTATCCGCCTGAAGCGAATGCAGGTGAGTTTAACGCATTTTTTTTAATTCTATGTTTTTCTAACGGCTTTACCCGCGCGGACTTCGGAAAAGGATCAAAAAGAATGTTTTAAATTTTGATTTTCTCGCTAGAAATTACTGCCGGTTATGGTATACCTGTGTCCCAAATTCCATCTAAACCCATTTAGCCGCTAAGGCGTCATTGGTTAACAAACATCCAAATACACAAACTGATTCAGATATTATACTTTTTTGTCGCCTCTATGTCACCACTTAAACGAACGCGCGCGCAACTCGAACGCTATGTTTTACACAGCGTTCGAGTTGCGCGCGCGTTGCTTCAAACTCCCAGCAGTTGAAACTTAAAGCGTTGTGCAATTTTCTTCAGGCCAGGACGTAATTATCTATTTGCCAAACAATAACCTGACGTTAAATGGAAGTTTATCAACGGACGACCACGAGATCACCTCTTGGGAATGGACGAAATCTGCTGAAGATGAAAACAAAGCGGTGGACATGCAAAATACACACTCGCCTTATTTACAAGTAAGTGATACAGATAATCAACCCAGTCCCGTGGTAGATAACCAGCCATCCAGCAATCCAGCGCATCCTAGGCCTCAACGAAGACTGAGCCTATGGATGGAGTTGGGGCCCTGAAAAACTATCGGCCTTAATTAATTCGACAGATATGATCCGCCCGGTCAGCGGGATCGACCAAAAGGGTTTCCACAGCCCTGGAACAAAAAAGGCTAAGGTAACATGGGTGGGGTTAGTCAGTCTGACACTCCTACATAAGATTTCCAGAAATCATAATTTATTTATAACCTGAGAAGTTCCGCCAACCCATTAGAATTTTTTTCTATGCCTCCAAACAGCCTCTCTAAAACGCTAGCTTGTGAATAATAACAAAGAAAGCTATTCCGTTATATTCCAATTATTTCCGTTCAACGCTACTCGCCATTATTATAAACATAAAATAAACACCACAGATAACGGTTAATGAAAAAACGTGGTTTATAATCATATCCTTTCATTGTTATCGCCACTTATCAATCTAGCGCATGGTGTGTTAACAATGTTTCCTCCTTTTATGCACATTTTTGTCCTGTTTCAATTGTTTGTCAACCATAAAGGTTTTTAGAGTAGTTCAATTAGACACGCGATCGTTTATCATAGATAACTGTTTAATTGCATGTAGGGAACCGGTTGATGGTTTCTAGAACTGTAGGTACTTAGGTATCTAATCATCCCTGTACATGAAAAATTTTGTTAGGTACGGTATGTTTTATCAAGTTGTATGACGTGTTTTTTGTCCCCACAACAAGTCTGTTAAGGGCTTGTCAAACCGATCCCAAGATGTTTAATAATTATCTGATAAAAGAACACAAAAAAATTTACCCTTTGAATAACCTTCTACTGGAATAGCAAACCTGCTGGGATCTTGCTTTAATTGCTTCTAGTACAATCGCTAGCACATCAAGTTATCACAAACTGTCGAATTTCGTCAATCGATTTTGAACTTAATGAACAATTTTTTAAGGTTTAGTATAATTTGGAGTAGTTTGACAGTTTTTTATAACATGATACGCAGGCGACCGTACACTGTCAAAGGGTGTAGCACCACGTGGTTTCCCCAGTTATTAATCATTAAAGAAGAGGAACAAGAAGACTGAGCATCTCATTAAAGAAAAAAGTTTATGGCATACCAGAAAATATAATGACCTATTTTCATATTATTCCAGCTCTCGAATCTATCGGAAGGCGTGTACACGTTTGTGTTAAAAGTAACGGATTCATCGGGTCAGTCTTCAACGGCTGACGTCCATGTGTTTGTTAAACCACCGACCAACACCCCGCCTGTAGCTGACGCACAGGCAGAAGCCGTAAGTACTAAACAATTACATTAATATAAGATCGTGCCCAAATTTGAGATTATACTAGCAACAATACTTTGATATACCAGCTATGAAGTTTATTATAATATATTATTATATATGATTTTAAAAAACATCACTATTGCCGTTCAAATCAATTCAATTCAGATTTGTTCTTGCATATACTGTCTAAAAATGTGTAAAACTAAATTGTAACTTGCAGTATGATATTTTTTTTATCTGCTATCGAGTGTGTAAGTCATAGTAATTATATGCAAGGCCTTTGGGTTTATTAAAACAAAAATACGTTACGTGAATTTTATTCTGTTCATAAAATCAGATTGCTGATAAGCTTGTGAATCTCTTGCTGAATAAAACGAATAGTTAATTGGAAAAAGGTGCTGTTATGCTATAGAGCGTGCTGGGAAAAGTAACGAAAGCGCTAAGATAAGCCTTAAATTGAAGTAGTTAAATGCTACTTTCCCATGATTAAGCCAGGTAACCAGGTACAAGGCAATGTGGTGGTAGTTTTGATTTTATCGACATGTTTTACTTGAAATTCCTACTCAATTGAAATGTAGTATATGTAAAATATTAATATGCACAACCTTCCAAATTTTTTTTTGTACTAACCACTGCTCATTTATCCCGAGGATCAAATGGGCTATATACCTTCTGTCTTGTAAACACGCATGCTGGTTTCATGGTGTATGGTTGCTAAAACAAATGTCACTTATGCAAAAGAGTATGTGTAAGAGAGATAAATGCATGTCACTAACGACGATCTGTGCAAGTTATCGCGACGGATATCCGAAAGCATGGTTCACTGTAATAATGCACAATAAAACTGAGATTAAATAATATTGTATATCACAATATATGTCATTTTACGAATTGTGTAATTTTTCGACAGTTTCCGAACGTAAATAATTACTGTCTTTATCACAATGAACCATACTTTTGGTGCCAAACACGAGCAGTGATGCCAACTTGGGGGTTTTCGCCCTAAATTTAGGGTGAAAAAATCCATACAGAGAGTTTTTTAGGGGGAATAATTTTTGGGGGTATTTTTAGGGGATAAATTTTAATTGTGTTTTTTTAATTGCACTACTCTCCATACTTGCACTTATTCAATAAAATTTTATAAAATTGATCAAGTGACACTACTACAGTAGTGTCACTTGATCAATTTTATAGTTACAAGATGGTGCTGATAGTAAAAATGATATACTTGTGTCACAATTGGGGAGTTTTAGTTTGAATTTAGTGGGTTTTGAAATTGCTTTAGGGGGAAAGTTTTCAAATAGTTGGCAACACTGACAAAATAAGGTTCAAATTGCAACACGCCCTCGTGTAATGCAATTACTATAACTTCAGCCAATGACAGCTGCGACATATACTTGCAGTTCATATCACTACCTCAAACGTGGATCACCCTGAACGGTTCGGCATCGCACGATGACCATAGGATAGTCGCGTACACCTGGCGTTGTCTCTCCGGTCCCACTAACTCTAACATTGTCAATTTTAACGAGTCCGTTGCCAATGCCACTGGCCTCACGAAGGGCCAATACGTGTTCTCGCTGACTGTACTCGACGATAACGGGAACTCTGCGTCTGATAACGTCACCGTCACTGTAACGCAAAGTAAGTGTGTACATATAATTTTCTTGTAAAAATCATTGTTGAACTTTGAACAAATGCACATTTCTTTATTAGGTTATAGGGTCGAGGTTTCTGTACAGTTTTGATGTTAATTTTTAAATTATTTTTTACGCATCGCACGCTCCCGTATCAACCTAATAAAAAATCTGCAATGTGCAAGCCTCAAATTAAACATTTTAATCTCAACATTGCATGACTTGAAATTTGATGGGAACATACTAATTATTTACTTGAATGTGGTGTCAATTTCAGGAGACTATAATTTTATGTGGTAGTATTGAATTATTTGTCCAATTCTATTACGGATTTTCTTTTCAAGAACGCTATCCGACCATTCTAATTTATATCTTATTACAACGATATAAGAGACACATGATGCGTGCTGTCGAATCGTATTATTCTAAATTTTATATGACGTAGAGCATTACTATGGGTATACAAAACTCATTAGTAGCATTTGTAGCTCCTCAAAAGGGTACACTCGTTGAAGATTTTTATTTTAATAACTGTTCCACTCACAGACAAGAACAGTCCTCCAAAGGCTGACGCAGGGGGTGACCTAGTACTGAACCTGCCAGTGTCCGTGTTGATATTGAACGGATCCAAGTCTTCGGACGACTTCCGCATCGTCGCGTGGAAGTGGACTCGATCGCCTTCTGGACTTGCCGCCGGCACTGTTATACTTAACTCGGATACTCAACCCGTGCTTATGGTAAGTGGCTGGGATATTATTATGGGTTTGGTCCCTGAATACAATAATTTACCTACTCATATATTTGCAATGTGCAGGTGTGGAAAATGATAGCGATGCTTGTGCCCTGCAGTGGAACAGTACGAGCTTGATATAAATAGGATGAATGCTTGTTACGCGAATAATATGTTTATAAAAAACATCAGTCTAAAGTTTTGCCGTTTTTCATCAAAAACGGTGTTATTTTAGACTCAATGCCTATGCGAAAAACCAAATCGAAAAATAAATTAAAAAATAACAATAAAAATAAAACTATCGACCAGCTGAAGATTACTTGGTGTTGGTCCCAAATTTTTAAGATTCTATATTTGGTACTCTTTGGTTGGTTTACTTTGTCCAAAAATATCCAAGTATAATAAAACCCTTAAAAAGCATCCGGTGCTTACAAAATAGATTACCAGTACCTATACCAAACCCGGTTCTACAGACAATCAGTTTGTAGAGTGAAATTTAACACTATCTTTATTAATTGTCATTTACAGTTAACAAACATAGAAGCAGGACGCTACGTCTACGAACTCACAGTAACAGACGATCAGGGGGAGTCAGATAAAGACACAGTAAGTGTCCAAGTAAAGCCAGACCCCCTTGAAATGAACCTTATGGAGTTGACTCTAAACATTCCAATATCGACCTTCACTCAAAGCCAACTCGACTCACTAGTACAAAAGATGACGTTACTCCTTAAAGATGATATTAGAGTGAACGTTACTGAGGTCCACGGGCAAATTGATTCAGGAAATACGCAGCTGATTTTCTACCTCTCTGAACAGGTAAGGAATATTGGGAATCTGCTTTCTTAAATGTTACTTATATTTTTTGTATGTTCTTAGTATTATTTTTTCGCCACTATTAAAAATTTGGTTCTATCAATCACACGTTCTGACATCTGTAACATCTATTTCGGCCCTGTTTTCGAAACAGAAATTCGATGTGAGCTATTGTAATATGTCAAAGTCAAAGTCAAATCATTTATTTCAAATGGGCACAAGTAAGGCACTTTTGAACGTCAAAATGAACAAGAAATAGAATTGATTCTAGTCGCCCCTTCCAAAAGGTAGTTTCGTGTGGAGAAGAATGGGCAAGAAACTCCACCGTTACTCTTTTAAAATGTTCTGTATACATGAATTATAACATTATATGTGAAGACGATGCACCCATAATAAAAACACTACACCACAAAAGGTGAAACGAAAAACACATATAGTAATGGCAGGTAAACTTAAGTAATAGTATGTCAAAAGTACATGGTGCTCACATATTTACAAACATTCTAAAAGTTAATAATAATAAAAAATCAATCAATGTGTTAGAAGTTATTTCAACATGTTAAGATAGTATTTTACGAATAATAAATTATTACCTAATTTACTTAGCAACCAGTTTGATTTTGTCTCGACACTAGATTGCCCTGTGGAGCAGGACCAGCATGTTTCCAAGCATCCTTATCCTTTATATAATCCTCTAATTTGTAATATGCTTGTTTACAAAGTGTATTTTTAATGTGAGTTTTAAATTTTCTTTCATTTAATTGCAGAATGTCACAAGGTATTTTGTTGTAACATTTAACACAGAACCCCATAAAAGATGTATGTACTTTTGATAACCTAAAAAAGGGTTGATCTATTTTATCTTTATTTCTAGTATGAAAGTTATGCCTATCACTTATTTTGTTAAAAAGATGTCGATTTTTTCTTACATACATCATGTTTTCATATATGAATTGGCAAGGTACCGTCATAATATTAATACTTTTAAACAGTTCCCTAAGCGATTCGCGGCGACGTAGATTGTAAATAGCTCTGATAGCTCGCTTTTGAAAATAAAAATGGATTCAATGTCAGCAGCCCGACCCCACAGTAAAATGCCATACGACATAATGCTGTGGAAGTAACTAAAGTAGACCAAACGCGCGGTTTCTATGTCTGTCAACTGCCTTATCTTTCTAACAGCATAAGCGGCCGAGCTTAGCCGTCCCGCAAGAGTTGTTATGTGGGGACCCCATTGTAACTTGTCTTCTAGCGTGATTCCCAGGAAAACCGTCTGCTTAGTAAATTCTAGCTTTTCTCCGTTCAACATGATGTCACAATCGCTACTTTTAACATTAGGTAATTTAAATCTAATGCATTCGGTTTTTTTTTCATCAAGTACTAAATTATTTACCGTAAAGCAATCTTGGACCTGAAGAATAGAGTTATTCACGTCGTCAAGATTTTGTGAGCGTCGATGAATTTTAAAAATTAATGACGTGTCATCTGCAAATAACACCATCTTCGGTTGATTTTGAAGTAATAGACTATTTGAATCGCTCAAAAATAAAATATGAAATCACATAAATAAAAGACCGCTCGTCTTAAAGACTTCCATCACCGTACATAAATTAAATATAATGCGGAGATATAATTGTTAAGTTGAATTTAATGCTAATAAGTATTCCATTTGATTCTAAAAATCTGTGACATCACATTGTTATATTTCATAGAAATCACGTACAAATGTCGCGTTTTGACAGTTCATAAAAAGTAACGATATTGACTACCCTTTCAAATACCCAATTGGGGTAAATCGTTGATGTAAACTAAAAATAAGAATGGACCCAATATCGAACCTTGAGGAACGCCCATTGTCATTTCCGACCCCAGCGAGTTCACACCATTTACTTGAACTTTAACCTTTCTATCTTTCAGGTATGATCTAAGTAAATCAAGGGCTGTATTTCTAATCCCATAGTGCTCTAGTTTCAGCAGAAGTGTCTCATGTTCTACGCAATCGAACGCCTTAGAGAGATCGCAAAAGATTCCAATGGCATCTTGTGCTTCTTCCCAGGCGTTAAAAATGTTCTATTAGGGTGACACCAGCGTCAGTAGTACAACGCCCTTTGGTGAAACCAAACTGTTGTTCATGCAAGATGGAATTTTTATTAAAGTGACGTAACATTTGATTGAGCATCAACTTTTCAAACACTTTACTGAGAACTGGCAGAATTGACACAGGCCTATAATTGTTGGGTTCTTTACTATCACCGGATTTGAACAATGGCACTACTTTACTGTGTTTCATAAGATCCGGAAAGACTCCTTGGTCCACACTAGTATTAAATATGAAAGCTAAATAGGGCGCAATGGTTTCGATGATAGAACTACAGACTTTAACAGACATTCCCCAGAGATCCTCTGTTGATTTAATTTTAAGATCTTTAAAAGCTTTTATGACAGCCTGGGGGTTTGTATGCTGAAATGTAAATTCACTAGGACATGCCTTTACATTTTTTCTAAGTAAGGCAGCAGAAAGCGCCGCTGAGGAATTTAAAGATGCAGTAGTTTTAAGAGGAATATTAGCAAAAAAGTTTTCAAATTCCTGAGCTATTTCTATATCTGAGTTGATGCAGCCATGAGCAGTCTCTAAATTAAACTCGTATTATGCTGCTTTTTCCTACCTGTTTCATTATTTATTATTTGCCATGTAGTTTTTATTCTATCATCGGCTGATTTTATTTTGTTGCTTATATAAAGAGCTTTAGCTAATTTGCACACACTTTTAAAAGTTTTAGAATATTTTGCAACATACTGATGAAAGTTTGTATGATTCATATGTTGCTTGAGGCCATAAAGTTCAAAAAGTTTTGCCCTGCTTTTGCGAATACCTGGAGTAGCCCAATCGCTAAATAAAAACTTTGTGAAAATACTTTTAGTTCGTAGTGGAAAAGAGTCATTAAATTGCTTATTTATTAGTAAAAAGAACTCGGTGTAGAACTCACTTGGGTCAGATATGTTATTAAAACTCTGAACACATAAATTACTGGCCAAAGAGTTATTGAATTTGTTTAAATTTGTACATTTATTTGGCCTAAATCTAATTTGAATTTTTTTGTAAAGGTATATAGAAACATAATGTTATTGTTTGTCCACTGGTGGTCAGATGGCAACTTATTTAAGATGTCTTTGTGTAAGTATTCGCAGTTACAAAAAATATTATCTATACAAGTGGCAGAAGAAGCAGTGACTCGGGTTGGTTCCATAAAAACATTGGATAAATCATTTGATTTATCCAATGTTTTTGACCTAAAAAGACTTAATAATCTGACAGTATTCGAGTTATTTTCTAGTAAATTAATATTAAAATCTCCACATATGATTATTGACTTGCTACTAGTACTAAGTTTCTTTAACACATCTTCCATTACAGAATCAAACACAGATAGATTCTGGTAATTTGGAGGTCTGTACACACATACTATAACATGCTTATCTAGCTCAACACAGGACAATTCAATGGTGTGTTCAACAGACAGTATGATGATGTATTTTCGTTTGGATTTTATTAAATTTTTAACTAATATTAATGACCCACCATGTATCATTAGTTTTCGGCTGAAATGGCTAACTACACAATAATTTTCATAATTAATTGATACTACTTGATGATCTTTTAACCAATGTTCTGTTAAACAAATGACATCAAACTTGGTATTTTCCAAAAACAATTCTATTTCCAGTAACTTGGAAGAGCAACCTTGAATATTTTGATTTAATAAGAAGTATTATTTGAAGTATTATTATTATTGATTAGAAGTATTTTATGTTATAAGAATGTTGGCGACACTGAAATAAATCACTAAATATTTGTATTCGGACTGTCCAGTACGACTATGCAGTTCGTTACCATACGTTTTCAACAACTATTAACATTCACAATATTTGCACGCCATAGTGTGGCAAATCATTTTGTCTGAACATATTTTTAATGTTATCCTACATGCTTGCTTTTATTTTTATATGTATCTGGGCAAATTGTTATGTTACCTTATTGGATACCTCGTTTCCAGGACAAGGCAGTAGAGGGCGTGCGCGCGCTGTCCCTGGTGCGCGGCGCGAGCGGCGGCTGGCAGGCGTGGGGCGGCGGCCGCGTGCGCTCGCTGCGCTGTCTGAGCGCCTGCTCGGGCCGCGGCGTGTGCGACCACGCCTCGCGCACGTGTCGCTGCGACGCCTTCTGGATGCAGAGCCTGCTGGCGATGTTAGACCCTGACGCGCAGCCTGACTGCGGTAAGTGGTCTTATTTGCACTGCCATAATTACATTAGATACCCATCGAGTGTGTCATGTTTCGCTAGTTACTTCTAAAAAGCCCTATGGACACTCAAAACATTTTGACTGCCAAGGAGTAGTCAGTCAGTTAATCAGAATGTACCAGATGGGGTTTTGACGTACGGATGGTTTAGCATAGACATTCGCCAATCAAGATGCAAGCAGCGTCTAAACTGCCAAAACGCGTCGCTAACACCACCTTCAAGCGTCATTGTTTTCGATTCAAACATTTATTAGTTCAATAATTTCATTAACTTTTTGACCAATTCCTTCTTTGAAAGTTGATTTCAAACCTTGTAGTGTAATGCACTCGTACCTATTATATAGTTAGTATAATGTTGTGCACCAGAATGGTCAGTGGTATACGCGAGCCTGGGCGGCGTGTGTGCGCTGTGTGCGCTGGGAGCATGTTGCTGGGCCGCTGCGCGTGCGCTGCGCAGGCTGTGTGCGCCGCGCAAGCCGCGCGCTCGGCCCAAGTACCGCCTGCTGCCGCTCGCAGACAACGAGGAGAAACCATGTAAATATTGTACGACTGCCTGCCTGACATTATTATTATTCGTTTTCAATGTTTTCTTATTATAGGTCCATATTTCCCCACTGTAAAGCCGTCCGGCTTCCTTATTGACACGTTTTTACTAAAAGAGTTCTGCTTATCCCACCATCTCCGACTGGGCCTGTCATAACATCGCTAATCATTTTTTGTTTTTAATGTGGGGCCCATTGGTAATCTGCCATACAGCGGCGGATCGAGCAATATTCCGTGCTAGCTTTTCTTTTGTTAAAACGCCAAATTACTATCCTGCTGAAATTTTGACAAGCAATCCTAATATTATACAGCGCCCGTTAGTGAATTTGAGTTTTCCTTCGACATCATTCTTTCAACACTTATTCTTTCAATATCCAGTAAAAAATAGTTTAAAGAAAACAACTAATTAAAAACTTAATTTCACAGTCACAAGTAAAGACGTATCAGAAAGCGAGACAGATTCGGACGTGTTGTTCGAAACGAAAAGCAAGACGACATCGTTCGCCACCCGCGCCATGAACGGCGAAGCGTCGCAGGGAAACGGATGGAAGAAGAACGGACATTTCAAGACCTCACGCAAAGTGAAGACGTAGCTCATCGCAATACGCCTTAGCTGCCTACGTATAAAGTCAGCTTTTGGTCACTGTAAGTAAACACAATAATCCTCCACACTTAAACGACACGGACATTTCATTAAGACACATTGCCATTCAATTTGTGTATAAACAAGACAAATATTGTGACTTCAAATAGTTTAGAACAAATGCTAGAGTACATTATAATCGCCTAAATTATCGTTCATGTTTAGATGTAAAGTAAGCCAAGGTCGTATGGTAGGTAAACATATGTGAAACGTAACATGGAATGTAACATACGTTGAAAGGAACCAAATATATGCAATGCAACTTGAAACGTAACACGACAAGACAGCGAATGTGTTTCAATTCATGTAAGGGCGTGTCCAGACTTGGCGCATGCGCTCTGTCGAACTGTGCGTGCGCTGCACGCGTGCAGAGCAATTGTTAAGCCCAATTCACGCAAAGGCTTGCCGGCTCATTCGCCAGATCTAGACACGCCCTAACTTTTCACATGTTATGTGTACCCACCATTACATTAAACTAAGTGAAGGGAAGATGTGTGTGTATGGAAAATAATTTACTCCTTATTTATTATAGTAATATCGCGTATGCAATATGTGCCTGTCGCATCAACATAGAGCATTCGAAAGCTAGATGTAGGACTGTAGCTAATACTAACCGGCTATCAATATTGTCACCACTTCACCTATGTTGGAAAGAATTAGTAGGTAGTTACTACTAACAATAAAAGATTCAGGAAAACCATAGAAATTTTGGCTCCTCTAAACGCCATGGCAAGCAACCAATAACAACCTTTTTCAAGTACAGAATATTTAAAATTCCAGCTCTATTAAATAACTGGCAGCATTTTAAAATTTCTGCAATGAATAAATCAAATAAACTAAGGGAACTATATTTTCTATCACCAAAATTTATATTTGTCATCAAGTTGTATCACCTAATAAATAGATCTATCGCCACGAAATATTTTCGTTCTCAGATAAACAAAAATTGTTCCCAGGTATGAATTATCAAATTAATGTTAATATATGTGTAAAATAAGAGATCGATAACCAATAAAATTATATTGCATTACATGAATATAAACTTCGTTCTTATAATAACAGTTTTATTACTTAAATAATAGCTCTGTGCTCAGAATGGTAGATCTGTCACCAAATAAGCGAATCGCTTTTGTAAAAGGAAACAGTTAGGTTAGGTTAGGTTAGAGTATAACAAACAACGCACGAGCCGAGCGAGCGGAGCGAGCGTGCCGCGGCAGCGGCCGGCGATGTGCCAGAAGCGAATCGCTTTTGTAAAAGGAAACAGTTTGTTCTAGTAACATAATATGATTTATTGGTGATCTCTTTAAATTAGTTTGCTTAAATACTTATTAGGACACACCTATTATAATACATACAAAAACATTTATTTGGTACAGTCAACAGCAAAAGTAGATGATCAAAATCAGAAATTCAATACTAATGAACGGAGTTCACGAATATATGGCAGCTGTACTAGTAGTAAATGCTTGGTATAATATCAAATCACAAACTTTTGAATCACTCTGACGCCACACAGGTCTGACGCGAACTCCGTTCTTTAGTATTCAATTTCTGATTTTGATCATCTACTTTTGCTGTTGACTGTACTAGACCTTATATCTCAGGATTTTAGGTGATTTATTGTGGAACTGATTTTGCATTGTTTGGTGACTACATTTTGGTGACAGATCTACTATTTTGAGGACAAACCCTATTATTTAAGAAACACAAAACTAATTAAATTGGTGATAGCTTAAATGATACCCTAAACTAAGTACAATCTGTATCGTTCCGAATCAGTTCAGATAAATTGCAATAATAATGAATTTAATCATTTTGGTTCTGAATAAATTAAGTTAGCTAAAAAAATAATCAATTCGTAATAAAGCAGGTCTATTAATGAGCCATATAAACGACACACGTTTACGTTTCTTGCCTGTTGCATACGAAAAAAATTGAACCTGACTAAAAAATTGTTCGTCGTTTAAATTCAACAACTCTTATAAATGCTTCATCGTATTGCGTTAAGAGGCACTTGAACAAAAAATCAAAATTCAAAATTTTGGCTCAAAATTTATCGCTGACATAATTAATTTTAGTACCAGTTTCCCTGATGACGAAATAGGAAGTAGGTAATCAATTTTATGCTCGATTCAATACGACTTAATAAAATAACATTGCAATTATCATTAAAAAATGGCTATGAATAAATTGTATACATAATTACATAGATTGATAGCATGTAGATTAGGATAGGTTTTTTACTTATAAACGTTACATAAAGAGGGTTACTATATAAGCTAAAATTTAGTTTTATTTATTTGCGTAGGTATTTGTTCCATTTTATTGGGGAGTCTGAGAGATGTCTTGCACATTGCAAGCACAAAATTTATATACGAGTAATTCAAGAATATTGATTTATGGCAATATAGAAACCCTGTTAATGTATTATATATTTTTGGTATTCAAATTGGATCAGATGCAAAAAGTTTAAAATTGTTATTAGTCAAAATGTTACCTAAATCTTAGGTATCCAATCATTTGTAAATCAATAAAGTAGTGATGTATTCTATATAAATTATGTAAAAAGATTCTTTAGAAGTAGACATAAGGATATTTTCATTAGAAATGTTTAAGCGAAACTAGGGACCGTTGTCGTTAAAATGATTCCATGTACAGTACTCCCAAATTAATAATGCACATGCAGATCTTCGCTAATTGTCGTATTCCCGGAAACACCCGAATCATTGAATCGTTCGAGTCCTTAACAATGCACTTGCATTTTGCACCTTGTTCGAAAAATTGGAGTCAATATCATGTGTACACAATCGAAAACAATTCGGGCGGTCGGCGGCGGTCGGCGTTCAGTCAAAGGTCCGTCAGTCGTCTTGTTATATTGGTGGTGACTGCACGTGTTCTCTTTGTCTGGAATTATATAGAGCTGCTATTACACACCCTTCTTGGTTTTGTTTTCAAAGGTGAATTTAATTTCAACTTTAATTATCTTATTCAAATTTAAATAGTTAATTTTGTAAAATATTTAAATATACTAACATTTTTCACGTTTTTTCAATATTAAAAAATTAAAAATACCTACGTAAAATACATATTAAGTACTAGAAAAAACATATTAAAAATCAGATTTAGGCTTATATGAATTATAGCTCGCTATTTGCTTACATGGAATTATTGAATCAAATTTCGTTACTGATAAATCAATATTTATCTCTTTTAGGACAAAACACATAATCTTACTAAATTATGCATGAACAAAATGCACTTAACCACTCTATATACATATCGTCTTCCGACGCTCGGGGAATACGACCGTTGCCGAATAGTGGCGAGGATTTCTATGCGCATTATTACTTTTGGAGACCTGTATTTTTGTATTATTTATTTGTGTTTTTTATGTACCAACCTTTGAATTATAAAATTATTTTTCATGTTTATATTATATTTGTATTTAAGGCGAATTTTACACATCAGATTCAGATTGTTTGCTGAAAAAGCAAAAATAAAAATTGAATTTCGTAAGCTACCTTAGTGCATAAGCAATCGATTTTATTAAATAATAAGACAAGTTTTTATAAACCGTAGCAGCAGTAAGAAGTTTCACAGCATTCATACCACGGTGTCAAAAGCCCAAATATTTTTTTTAATACAAACAACATCACGCCTGCATTGCCCGAAGAGTTAATAAATTGTGAATAAAATATAATTATCTCCAAATAACTTGTCTTATCCATACTATCGCCATAAATCAGATTTGCCTTATTTTAAGTATTTTAATAAGTATTGTATTGTTACAATTTTGTATTCGTTGTATTGTTTTAATTAAGACGTCATTATATGGCAAGACGTTAAAATGTGACCAGACTTTTTAGTTTATATTTTCGTAATTGAATAATCTAGTCGTGTTAAGTGATAATATTGTAGATGGTAGTACATTATTGCGTATGTATTGTTTATAATTATATTTTTACTGTGATTTTGACGAGTATTTTATAATTTGAGTGTACGTTGTTCAGAAATAAAATCGCATTTATGCTTTATAGTCGTTTGTTATTGTATGGTAATAAGTTAAGCATTATTGCCGATCGCACCTGACCTCGATACCGAGTTCTAGAGGAAACCAGTAATTATGATTGTGTAAGAAGCCATGATGACATGCAATCAGCCGGTAGATACCTATTTGTACTACAGGTTATAATAAAACGCACAATACCTATATAAACAATTTATTTAATATAAATTTTATTGCTTTCTTATCGATAGTGATCGGTCGCTAAACTTCATTCGTAGGTACTTAAGTGATTGAACACTTCGTTGACTATTTTAGGCAAAATAGGCACTCGACCACAATAAGTAGGCACCAAAGGGCAAACAAAAATGCACAGGATAATAGTTCTACTGTTAACAACATTGGTAAAACTTTTATTTAGCTATGTAGATTTTAGGTACCTACTTTATAACAACTTTAAAGATGAGTTTCTATTGCCACAGAACAGTATGTAGACATTCTAAAATCGTATTTTTTTTCTCCCAAGGAATAATATTTTGTCCCAAGTCCGTATTTGACTTAAGTAAGTACGAAACATGGAATTTATTTTTGATTTCCCTGCACTGAGTGCACACCCCGCAAATAAGGCGTCATTGGTTCTTGAAAAAATGTGAGCATTACCAATTAGCAATCCATACGCTTCCTGGTCCATGATCAAAACGATGCACTCAGTGATAAAGCTTGCACTCCTAATATAAACATTTCGAGACTAGCCAATACTAATAGAGAGCTCATATTATTACATTTACATAGACTTATAAATCTATAAAAGTAACAAAGAACTGTTTTAACGAAGTTAATAATAAAATAATTATTTATTTCTTTAAATTATTACAGTATTTGGTATTTTGCATTAACTTAACATTGATACCTTTACATAGTTTCAACAATCAGCGACTCAAGTTGCAATCGCTACCTTGTACCTATATATTTAGTTTCTCAAGGGTACTAAAACATTAGCGGGGTTGTCCGAAAGGATTACCGGTACCCCGGATTATAAAGGGCTAAGGAAGGAACATGGATGGGTTTTAGTCAGTAAGATTCTGACACTTCTTTCCGCTCCACCCAGAGCAGTAGGAGTCATTTGATGATTTCCCACCCTCAAAAAAAGAGGTACTAAAACAAACAAAAGAAATATAAATCAGATAACAACAAAATAATAAGTTAAAGACGGCTAATTAAGTCTTATCATATTGTTTTGGAATGCTTTGTACCAAAGAATTATCATAGATTACTTTGATGAAAGATTTTACTTAAAAATATTTTAACAGTTTGTGACTACTTCAGGGAATCTGAATTTCTCCTTATTTTAAGAATCTTGTTCAGTTTAAATCGATCAACATTCGAAAATTAAGAACGATACTTGCAATTATTTAAGTAAAATTTTAAGTTAGCAAACGTTTACACATTCATACACAATATTCAGGCCAATAAGCAATTCATACATACCTACATTCGATTATACATATTTGTTTATAAAGCTATCTTCACAAATAAATGCTTATGTAATAGGTAATCAAGAGACACGTAAGTAATTTTTATCATCCGTCAAGATCAAATCGACGCTAACAAGCAGGATTTGATCTTACGCAACAATTAAAACATCTACTTCTTTCTAATTAAGTAATTAAAATGAATAGCCTTTATCTTACGTTATATTACATAAAAACCTTCATTAGCAACTACATAGTTTATTGCTACAGGCAATGAGTACTTATATACTTTTCTAACAAATTGTATATTTATTGCTGAATTCATTCACAACCAATGTCTGTGTGTAACGTTATCTGCAATATCGGTTATCTCATTTAATTATAACGTTATCAAGAAGCGAGTAGCACTGAGAACAATTCTCAGTTCAAAGGTGCCTTGTTCTCATCAGTATTTATATTTATTTACTTAAATATTTCTGCATTGTAATAAAATGATAGGTAAAAATCGTTTAATTAATAAAATGTCTGTGCTTTTATGGGGAACACTTGAATTCAGATGCGTTTATTCGTTACAATTAGGCCACAACAAGAATAAGTAGTACCTACATAATTTAACACTATTTGAATAATTAGCAGACAATATCTAAAAGTGCAAAGAACACTGAATGATTATGATTGATAAGAGCAGCATTATACCAGTCATATCAGTGTTTGTAAAATTTCAAGATACACTTTTAATTAAGTTAATCATTTGGTACAGGGAGTGCCTCTTTAATACCGCATAACAACCACACAAATAATTTAAATCAATATCTTTTCAATAGTGATTGGGAACAATTACTATACAAATAATTTAGAATGTATGAATTATATTTATAAATATCTAATTATCTACAGATATAAGATTTTGTTTTATCCTTTAATTTCAAATAGGTAATAAATTTTTGATGGGGTTGTTATATTATCACTTTCTTAAATGTCACAAAATGGCGAATAACATTAATTAGATCTTAAAATTTCTCATTCTAGTTCACTGGCCAAAATATTGCCCCTTGCCAATTTTCAATTCATAAGCTATGTTATTTCCTTCAAAAAAGCTTCATTACTGAATCCTACTTTTTAAACCATTCACCAATTAGAACAAGTTAAACCTACCTACAAACCTCAAAACAAGAAGCAAAGTTAACTATGTAACCTAAGTTATGCTATCTAAATTGTTACTATCTCAATTATTATTTAGCCTTTTTCTTCCCAGATCTTACAGTCTTTTCTACTTCTCTAGACCAAACAGCTTTGTTGACCTTTTCCCCCAGACAATATGCACCACAGGCTAATGAGAGGCAGAATATGTAGAAACATACTCTTACAGGCCAATTCAGAACATTCAAGATAGGGTATACCCAAACACCCGAGTTGAAGTAGATAACATGCACCCAAACTAAATAACAAATCATAAAGAAGGAAAGAATAGAAAGACCAGCTTTTCTCTTAGGATACATCCTGAATGAGGTAAGGAGTTCTATCAGTATGAACACTACTATGTTTGTGTGCATCACATGATTTAGCCACAGAGGGAAGTATGCATCCATGCTTCTGGGCAAAATCAATTCTCTATCAACAGCATATATGCCCCAAAATGATACTCCTACAAATATTGCTAATGGGAAAGCTAAGGCACTAAAGACTGTGTCTTTAACTTTCCTTATTAGGGGCTTCTCTGATGGTGATGGTTCATTGTTCCCAAAAATATCATTGAGCAGTGCCAGTGTGAAGTATGCAGTTTGTATCATCTGAAACAAAGAGAATGTTCAAATAATGAGGCAAAGGCTCGGTATCGGTTTGTAACAAAAACAAAATTACATAAGACTTACTGCATCTAAGTAAGTTAAGTATTTGAATTTGCCTCCATAAGGTGTTACTGTTGAAGTTATTGGTATATTGACGTAGACGTAGTCATAGTAACACCCATAGCCAAATTGGATGGCTCCAAAAAGATGAAATAATGTCTTCATCATGCTTGAAGTTGCTGCAAGTAAAAGAATACCAAGTCAAGATATTGTATAAGAATCTAGAATAATACATACAGGCAAGTAGCATTTTAATACTAAATAGACTCCTGATTTTTCCGAAAAAACCAGGAACTGAAAGATATTTACTTTCATGACATACTAACCTGTTCCTCGGCTCTATAACAATTCCAGGTGAAGACACAACAGTCCGAGAAGAATTACTTTACACAAATTCTTGCTGTTTATTTTTCTGAATATTCACATCGGCATTTTTGGCGTATCGCGAATTTACAACCAATCATCGACTACGCCGACACTCCGACAGAATGACAGACGATTTGGATCATGGATGGGATGGATGGACGATGAGCTAGCTGTTATCTGTCACATCTATTTGACATAACAGTCATGTGCGTCACAGATACTATAAAATAAAGTTAAGTTAATAATATCTATTACGCGGTCACTATGGAATCAACAATTTTATTTAGTAATTCACGAGATATACAAAAACTTTATGAATTTAATGTATTTTATCTGAAGCTCTAGCTAGCTATACAAAACTGGCGAAACTTTTATACACAAAGATGTTGTGATAAATGCTCTAAGTGTTGTGCCTATAATCGCCGACCGAAGACGAGAGTTGTTCTGTAGTACCCAACATTTAGCCAGTTATAGGCGAGCCTATTGCCATTAATCTCTCTGGGCTTAACATTTTCTAAGGGTAGAACCTGATAACACTGTCTGATCTCATGCTCAGCAGCATTTGCGACCAACGAGGCAGTTACAGGTAAGTCATTAAAATTAATGATTTTAATATCCCTTCAGGTTGCGTATAGAAGTTGTGAGGTAAAACTCGTATACAGCATCGAACCAAGGAGCTAAATAGTATATACTAATTCCATACATCAAACTTAACCAACACGATGATAACTTACGCAAATAAACACTTTTGATAACATTTAGATTCACCTATGTGCATTGGTTAATGTTCGATCCACGATGGTTATTCATAATAGCTTCGCTGTACTTTTTGTCCAAGCGACGACCTATTTATACAGACTGAAAAAATCAATGGGCTCAGAATTTACTTAGAACTATAGAAACAAAACTGCATTCCCAAGTTTCTTGACAGTCTTACTTATGCCCCGTATTACAGAACCTCACTCAATACTCAAGCATTGCCTGAGACTCGATTAAAGCCATTTGATTGGTTAAAACTAGTTTTAAGTAATGCTTGGGTCTTGAGTGAGGTTCTGTAATACGGGGCATAAGTTTTTTTTTTTTTAAGGCTGGGAAATCATCCAATGACTTCTCCCGCTCTGGGTGGAGCGGAAGGGAGCGTCAGACTCTTACTAACTAAAACCCATCCATGTTCCTTCCGTAGCCCTTTATGTTCCGGGGTAGCGGTAACCCTTTCGTGCAATCCCGCTTACCCGGCAGGCTTGGCCCTGAGGGGCCCCTTCATATGCTGACATGTTTTTGAGGCGCGCGTGGAACATATACACGCCGTCCGGCAGGCTGGTGCTGATCGGACGGTGAGTCATCCATTACTCACCGTCCGCAGGCCCGCGCCTACGGTGGCCGGGAGTCGTCACGTGGCTCCCGACGCCCGGGGCGTCTCCCGCGGCGGCTGGGACGGGAGGACCTTTCTCTCTCCCATCCCGCCACCTCCTTCGCGAGCATGACTTTTTCGTAGAAGGAGGTGACTGCCTCCCACTCCCTCTCGCCCCGGACCATGGCTTGCAATCAGGGCCGGGCGCGACAGGTCGCCGCCGCCGATCGCCTCTACGAGGACACGGCGGTGCTCGGCCCAAGCGGGGCAGGTTTGCACCGTGTGCTCTACCGTGTCCTCTGGACGATCCTCGCAGTGGTGACACCCGGGCGTTTCCTCCCGCCTGATGATGTGCAGGAACCTCCCGAAACATCCATGTCCGGTGAGGACCTGCGTCAGGCGGTAGGTGAGAGCGCCGTGACGCCTCTCTAGCCACTCCTCAAAGAGGGGCGTTAACGCCACTATCGAATCGTGGCGTGCCCTGCGCTGGGTTGCTGTCAGTGACAGTCGCTGTTTCCAGGCCGCCATGAAATCGCGCCGGAGGTCCATCCGCTCCCCCGCAATTTGCCGCGGAAACGGAGTTTCCCCCCGGCTTAGTACCTCCGCGCGCAACTCGTACAGGCGCGCGAGGACTATCGCCTCCAGATCCCACGGCGGCAGTCCGGTGTAATACGGGCCTTAAGCCGGTAACCGAACCATTAAAAAAAATAAACAATCGCTTTTTTATTTTACGAAATCAAATAAATTCTTAGGGAACGAATTTTTGCCCGGAAAATTCGGGAAAAACAAAAAATGGGATTTTGTATGAATTATTGATTGGGGGATATCCATTAATTACGTGAGATGTTTAAGGGGGTCGAGTCAAATCTCATCTAACCTTACGTTGGAGAGAGGGGGGGTCTCGGCAAATATCACGCAATTTTTTTTCTGATTGAAGCAAAAAAAAATTATGTATACTATTTTGGTCCATTTGATCCAGATTGTACATGCTTAAGATTTAATCTTAAGCGTAATCGTAATACGATTAAGATTATTCAAAATTATTTTCTTTCGAACGAATTAGTTCGAAAGAAAATAATTTCATTCATTCTTCGACGTTATACATCTACTGACTGTCAAACCACCATATTTGTTTATACCCAATAGTCCAATAGTAGCTCTTGAGAACGAGCATGATTCTCCATGGACTGAATTAGAGTTGATATTCTTTTTTAATCACAGAAGTTACGATTTAAGCATTCTATTGTTACATTTTTATTAAAATAAAACTCGCAGCAATATTGATTACTAGTCTTAACTAGTCGTAAACAAAAGCACGAAGCAATTTTTTTTAACACGCTTTTATTAGCTCGGGTTGTATCTATGTATGTATGTTACGGAATCGTTGAGCTTAATTTTCACCGGTTTCTAAGTCTGATCAACTTGAAACTTTGCACACGTCTCAAGGACCGATGACAATGCAATAATTTGATAATAGTTTCCCATTATCCTTATTTTTACACGCTTTATATTAGCTTCACTTGTATGTATGTTTGTAACCGACTCATTTGGAAGCGATTTTGACCCACTCTAAACGGCCAGATTTCGTTCAAACTTTGTAGATTTATCGAGGACCGATGACAATACATTAATTTGAACTAAAAAGTAGGAAATAAAAAATAGTTTAAAAAACTAAATAACTACACGCTTTTTATAGAAAACCGAACTAAAAATAGAAAATAAATTTTACTTTTTAAAAAGCGTGGGGTGCATGGTGGTGGTGAATATTATCTTAAAAAGCACCCCACGCTTTTTAAAAAGTAAAATTTATTTTCTATTTTTAGTTCTGTTTTCTATAAAAAGCGTGTTTTTTAGTTTTTTTAAACTATTTTTTTTCTTTTTACAATAACAACCCAACGAGATTGGGGGATGGGGGTTGAATAAAATCTCACGACATCTCACCAGGGGGGGGAGGGAGGGACAGAAAATTAAAAAAAACACCTCACGTAATTTATAGACGCCCCTTGGACACAGACAACGTCTGTAGGGTCAGCTAGTAAGTATTCAAAATGAATGAAATACGCTATCCTGGATATAATAAATAAATTTATTAATTTAGGTAAGTAAGTACATGATATAGATTTATAATTTAAATAGTTTATATACGCACCTTTAGAATGAAAACGACGTAACTCAAAAAAGTGACTTTTAAGGAAATAGCAAAAGAAGTTTTAAAGTTCCACTTCTGTACTATTTGGTCTATTATTTCGTGATTATTTACGTCAGTGACTATGTTTGTGCTGCAAATTATAAAAAAGTCTTTTCACTATTTTCGTTTTGAGTCATTTTATGACGATAACTCAATTTTTGTTTTTTTTGAATTGTGTCGTTTTAATTCTAAAGGTGCGATTTGTTATACAATAGTTTATGTCCAGCACGAAATAGAATCGAACGATTTTTTTATACTACCCACTTATTGGTATTATCTATATATATAAAAGAAAGACGGGTTTGTTCCCTTCGTTATAACTCGAGATCTGCTGGACCAATTTTCATGGTTTTTGTTTCGTTGTATTTGTCTCCGCCCTGAATAGCAGAATACATTTTTAATTCTTTTTTTTTTCTTTTTTTTTGGTAGGGTAGGTAGGTAGGTAGGTAGGGTAGGTAGGTAGGGTAGGTAGGTAGGGTAGGTAGGTAGGGTAGGTAGGTAGGGTAGGTAGGTAGGGTAGGTAGGTAGGTAGGGTAGGTAGGTAGGTAGGGTAGGTAGGTAGGTAGGTAGGGTAGGTAGGTAGGGTAGGTAGGTAGGGTAGGTAGGGTGGGTAGGTAGGGTAGGTAGGATAGCTAGGGTAGGTAGGGTAGGTAGGGTCGGTAGGGTAGGTAGGGTAGGTAGGGTAGGTAGGGTAGGCAGGGTAGGTAGGGTAGGTAGGGTAGGTATCACAGTTAAGACAGGACAACGTCTGTCGGGTCAGCTAGTTGTAAAATAATGTTAAGATCTCACAATATTAAAAATAAAACTTTTCTTTTGAAAGTTTTTGGTACAATGTCAAATGTAAAAATATATATCTACACATAGAAAACACGCATTATTACAAACAGACCACCAGTACCTAATGCCCTTATCCAAAAGCATGGCAGTTGCGCTGCGCTAGTGAGGCCACGAAATAGGATAGGCACTGATTTTGAATTTTGGTATAGTTCTGCAAGACTATCAGGGCTTGGTGACGGCGACGATGACGGTGAACAAAAAAGCTCACACTCAATTTTCATGATTATTTCGTTAATTCCCAGTAAATCATTGATTGCCACGCAGCAGACACAATAGAATAACTATTGTGCGCGGTCACACGGGGACCGATATCGCAGGCTACCCTGTACCTTTCACCTTAAAGCCGGGCCAATAAAGCTTTGTGCTCTATCAAACGTGCTTTGCAATCAGCCTGATGCCCAAACAGCCGCGTTACTGTGAAATGCAAATCTTGCTGTATCGAACGAAAGAACTTTCATACTAAATCTGGGCATAGATTGGGCGGGCTACCTCATGCAAGCGTTTAGTGCTTAACGTTTTTACGCAAAACCTTTGTGCAAACGACACAAGTTTGCTTATCTATACTAATATTATAAAGAGGAAAACTTTGTTTGTTTGTTTGGTTGTAATGAATAAGCTCAAAAACTACTGGACCGATTTTAAAAATTCTTTCACCGTTGGAAAGCTTAGTTTTCTAGGAGTAACATAGGCTACTTTTTGTCCCGGGAAAAATAACGGGTCCCACGGGAAAGACCACGGGAGCGAAGCCGCGGGCAAAGTGCTAGTTCAATTATATTTCACAATGAGTCATGACCATTTACAAATAAATAAAATTGAAATGTTCCACCAACTGGAAAAGAATATATGCAGGGAAGTTTAAGACTTCGAAAAATTACATTATCTCGTTAAGCTGGGGCTTAAATAGGTGGTAGTCGGGCATATGCCGGGGGAGCAATATCAGCAGTGGGCGCAACGAATGCCTTCCGGTAGCCGCGCGCGATCTTGGCCGTAGGAGTGGGCAACTCGGGTAGAGAGCCGCGCACCAACTGACGCAACGCCACGTTGCGCCGGCGTAACTCTACCACTTCGTCATGGATTTTTTCGCGTTCTGAAAATTATAATAAGCCTTTATTTCCAGACCAAAAATAATCTATACAGTAGGTAGTGTTGTTGTAAAGAAAACTTAAAACTAATGTTAGTGTAGGTACTTAGGTATCAAAAAAGTCGAACTTCACACGATCCACGTAGGTACTCGTTGTCGTATGAAATGACGCAAATTTTGGACAATCCCACAGCCCACTGCTCAGGTTTTTTTTTTTTAAGGCTGGGAAATCATCCAATAACTTCTCCCGCGCTGGGTGTAGAGGAAGGGACTGTCAGACTCTTACTGACTAAAACCCATCCATGTTCCTTCCTTAGCCCTTTATGTTCCGGGATTGTCCGAAAGGGTTACCGCTAACCCTTTCGGAAAATCCCGCTTACTGCTCAGGACGCTGTTGGAACAGACACGCATTCATAAATAATTACATTTATTCGTCTTGTGACTCCCATGGTCGAAAGAGCAGTGATTACCTATCACCTCCCTGGAGACTCATTATATCATTGGCCATGCCATAGGGGCTGGATGTAAGGAACTGCTTTCATTGGTCGATGGGCCCGCATTTGGGCTGCAGAATTTTTTGTAAATCATGCTATTGGGCCCGTATGGGGAACGGTTTTCATTAGCCAATAGGGAACGATTGCGGTATACGGAAAACCTGTAGCATACGTTTGGCAGTTGCTTTGAAAACTCATTTTCATTGGATGTGGGTTTTCGCGCGCTTTTTATCGACCCGTGAACTGGTCGCTTTGATTCCCGGCAGATGAGATACCTACCGTCCGTGTTATCGACTTGACTTTCATTAGTCACTACCCCGCTTTCGGGGAGTCCCTGCTTGCTGTCTTTTGACAGACCTGCTTGCTGTATATTACATCGATTCATAAAAATGAGCCATTGAGGATTCAAATTATAGTCACATCACTGGATGATAATAGAGTGCGACACCGATGTGGCAACGCGATTTTCGGAGCTGTCAAATAGTAGAACATAACCATACCATTTCCTAACCCACCTTGTAATATCAACAAATAATTGTTCAACCCAGTCAGCAGTCCATCCCAAAACTTATCTTTCTCCATTGGGAACACATTTTTCCATTGTGACCAATAGTTACATATATCTTCCTCATTAAGTCTGCGAGAGGGTGTTTCGAAATTCGGTGGTTTTAAGCTGTCTCTGTAAATAATAATTAACGTAAGTTAAGACCAAGCGAATGAGACTCGCACTGAGTAGCATTCAAGAGCGTCGAGCGGATGTCGGACCGTTTACGTCGTTACCCGCTGAGAGAAGCAAAGATTACTTATAATATGTGAGCTAAGCAAGCGTTAAATATTTACTTTCAGTATACTAACAGTATATTGTTAAGTTTCTTCTTCTCGGGTGGTACGAATATTGATATAAAATCGCTCAAAGCGGTCAAAACTTGCATTGGCTCAATTTCCAAAACGTGACCCACTGAAAAACCAACGTTAATAATTAGTTAACATAAATGAAGTGACTGCTATCTGATATCGTTTCGATTATTATAAAATAAAATAGAGCTTGAGGTTTGAGTTTGAGCCTTGAATTGTTAAGACTTTCGCACTGGTAATCAAAGAGTCGTCTTAAACTACATTAAGATTTTAAGAAAACTATTAAGAATACCCCAATCCCAAAGCAATCACTTTCTGTTTCAGAGTCTATACAGGGTCCAACTCAATAAGCTAGCAAAACCTAGTAGACGAGATAGAGGTCATTAATAATTGCAAAGTCAAATAAGCACTTTAAAAGGCACTTTTTAACGTCAAAATGTATAAAAGAATAAAATTTATTCAAGTTGCCCCTTCCAAAATTTAGTTTCTAATGGAAAAAGATGGACATTAAACTCCACCGTTACTCTTTTAAAAAATATATAATTATATGTGCTACCACAGTACTATGCTACCACAAAATGTGAATAGAAAAAATCAAATAAAGCTATTACAGGTAATTTTTATTTGATAGATACCTAAGTGGTACTCGCATATTTAAAGCTAGTAATTGGGGTAAAAGTAAGGAATGGACCCAATATCAAACCTTGAGGAACGCCTATTGCCATTTTGACCCTAACGAGTTTATGCCATTAACGTGAACCTTTCTATGTTTCAGGTATGCTCTTAGTACAATCAAGAGTTGTATTTCTAATCCCACAGTTCTCGCTGAAGTAGATAAAACTATCATCACGCATTCCGAGTTTCGTTAGTTAAATTTGACCTTGCATATCAGTAGAAACGTGATAATCATCACAGAGTCAGGGCGAATAAGCCGCTATAACTAACGTGGACAGAGGAAAGGGTTGTTATGTTTAGAAGGTTCTTCCTCCTGTCCTGGTTGGTGTGATACGGTGACGACTCGCGAGCCAGGCCTGCGACTGGCCACAGAGCCGCCCTCAGGCGTGCCCGCATTCGCCAAAACAGTCGCTGAAACAAATGAATACGCGTATTACTGCCTGGTTACATAAAATTATAAGGCAATACTTAGAAAATATACCCCTTCTTTTGCGTCGGGGGTTAATAAAAATGAAATGCTGTTCGTTGCGTGGCTAAGTACTAACAGCCGCACAGGTTGATGCATCAGGTTAAGCTACGCTTCCCGGGGTTAGCCGCGGATGGGTGACCATCTTTACATAACGAGATTCCTCCGTGCCTCGGAAAGCACGTTAAGCCGTTGGTCCCGGCTGTCATTTGTGCATCTTTGACAGTCGTTACGGGTTGTCAGAAGCCCGAAAATCTGGCAGCCAGTCTTAGCAAGGGGTATCGTATTGCCCAGTTACTGGGTTGTGGAGGTCAGATAGGCAGTCGCTCAATATAAAATACTAGTATTCAGCTGCGTCCGGTTAAACCGGAAGCCGACCCCAACAAGTTGAGAAAAGGCTAGGAAGATGATGATGGTAAGCGCATCACTTGAGAACGACTGAACCGATTTGGCTACTTTTGGTTTTAAAGTATTTCATACTGGTCCGAATTAGATTTATATAGAAAAAAAAAAGTTTCCAGGAAAAATTTTACGTAAAACGTAACGATTTCTGGAATACTAAACTTCCTTTTTCCTATCGGATATTTGTATATGCTATTTAAATCTGGACTAGACAACATTATACCAATTAAATTGAACGCGATCAGCACACTTAAACCGCGATCATGAACGTCATGAATGCTGCCTTTTGCCTTTTTTTTTTTTTAAGGCTGGGAAATTGGCTGCCATTATAACAACCATTGATCTTACATTGGAGATCTCCACATCTCTGCATTATTTCATCGGCCTCCATCATCAAAACTTGTTCCAGCGGTGATAATTCAGTCAAACTCCTGTAAGGCAAGACAAAATGAGAGAAACAATCAAATTCGACAACTTGTACGCATCATCATTACCATCTGACCAAAATGTCACGACCTTCCGTTGTGCTGGTCCTTTCTAAAGACCCATATTTAGCACTGGATAAATAGATTTAATAGCATGTAACAAATGCATTGATAATACGCCACTTGTCGGGACATTTACTTGGCGCAAATGTTCGTTTATATAAAATCTATGTTTTTCCAATAACAGTACGGTTTATTTTGTATAACCCTAAAAACGCGATATTTTGTCACTTAGGTCATTAAGGGTGTGCAAACCTGAATCCAATGTGTAGTGTGCGGGACGTGCTAGCCGACACACTTCTGGCAGCGAGGCTTGTACGACCTCTGACTATTGACGACCTTTCGCCTGTACCGCCTGTAAGAATATGGATAGACTAACCTCAGAAAACCTTAGATTACCCACTTTAGAGTTTTTTGATTATTTTAGTGGACGTTATTCTTCTTATGAGCCTGTTAGTCCCACTGCAGGGCAAAGTCCTCTCTACCGTCTTTCCATTGTGTCATTCTGTATGTCTTTTCATTTCTTTCCTGTCTGTAGCACATCTGGCCAATTCGTTAGATAGGCGTCCAGATCATCACGACATCTTTTTCTGGTAATATATTTTTTTTGTGATTTAATTTTAACTTCTTAATATTTCTTATTTTACTCCTTCTTATTTTATTCTTAATTCTCTCTACATTAATGATGTATGACGTTGAATGTTTTGTTCCAAAAATAGATTAAGTGGTTTTTGGGCGGTCTTACCGATAAAATCCATTTTATCAAGTTGTCACTGTCTCATCATTTATGTAAAATGTAGGTAGGTATGCCACCTCAGCAACGGTCTCAGTTAAGCGATCGGGCTCATAGTATCTCATACACTGTGCATAATGACTTTGCTTTGATTTTTTTACGGAGTCATTGTAGTCATTATTATAAAGAACTTTCAAAATCGGGACAAATTAGAAAAAGCGAAAAAAAAATCAGCTGATCCATACATTATGTGATTTACTCATACTCACCGCGTCTAATCATACCGCCTTGGGAGTCTGCCTTTGAAATAGCATCTGGTGAAATTGGATCCTGCGCTGGCCCCGGATCATCTGACGCCATTTCCAAACCCACGCAGATAGGGCAAAACGCATAGTTCAAAAATGTGCCGCATAAAAGATTTATATCCTCTTCCGCTTGAATTTCTAGTGCCTAAAAGTAAAGTTATGAGTATCTTTAGAAGTAGGCTGTAGAAGTGCAATTAGATACCAAAAATAACTAGGGTTAAGCCAAAGCTGTAATTTCAATCCGAACCTAAGTTGCTTTGACCCATTTTGTAAAATGAAACGGTTCAGCCTTACTTGTAACGATGCACAAACCGTACAGGAAAGGCCATGAACATAACGAAATGAAACATTACTTACCATAAAAATTGCATCTAGCGTACACAAATTCCTGGAGCTCGATTGGTACTTTTCAATAAGTCTAAATAAACGATCTTCAACTAAAAAGCCTGTGTTATCCGCTACTAGCTGTAATATGTGACGAATCTGCGAAGTAACCAATTTATTATAAAGGAGGTTGCGAATCAAGGGGTCGTGCCACAGCCACGTCAAGCCCGAGAAAAAAATAGTACTATAGGACTGCTGAATTCCAAGACTGAAGAGCAATAATTAGCAGACATTTATTAGCTTTAAGCTTTCAGAGACGAAGTAACCCTCCAATTAATTTTAATTTAAAAAATTAAGCTCTATAGGAGGCAGTGGCGTAACTATACCATCCGAGGCCGTTGGCAAATCCATTGCATGGGGCCCCAAATTTATACTTTTTACTAAATTTTGTCAAAAATGCCAAGTCATTTTTGAGCTCGCAGCCTCTCGGGCCGGGGCCGCGGGGGGCCCCGTCACGTCAGGTCGGGGGCCCCTGGCATTTTGCTAGTCCTGCCACCCTATAGTTACGCCACTGATAGGAGGTATTAGTTACAAAGTGAGAAGTTTTGACTCGTGCGAACATAAAATTACCAATTTATCCTTTGCTTCCTTAAACTCGTCTTCGGGATCAATACCTTTGTGATCTATGGCGGTTGCTGCAAGCTTGGCTTCAGCCTCTGAAAATGAAACAGTCATGCTTTTCATTGCATTAGTTTTTCATTCATATTTTGTTCCAGTATCTGATGTAAAATGTAAACAAAAGGCCCCGAAAACTTTAAATTTTAATATAAAATAATCTTAGTGGTTTGTTAATTTGACTATAGAGATTAATTCAATAACTTAACAAAATACTTGTAATAAAAACCATTTTCGTCGATGATTTTCAATTAGGTAGCTACAATGTAATCTGAGGGCAAGGTTGTGCCCTTGCCAAACCGAGCCCATAACAAAAAGCAGGGGCACTACCTACATTTTCTCGAAGCGTTCGTTTATTTTCAAACCAACCTGTATAGGTAATGCTAGAGAGCACGAATTCTCAGGACAATAATGTAGTTAGCAGAATTATAAAACCATACAATCAAGTTTTATTTGTCTAGCTTTTATACTTTGGATTTTATTAACACATAAAATCAACCGATTTTGTCACTGACTGACTAATCAAGACCTCTAGGGCAATTCCTGAAATCCTAGAGAGGTGAAATGTCGTGAGCAGGCAAGGATTGGCATACAAACAACCACAAAAATCAAGAAATCTTTCACCCCGTTCTTTTGTCCGTTTAGACGGTGCAAGTCTGTATTTCATACGGATAAGAGATGAGTAAAATAAAAAGAAATACAGCACCCTACAGAAAGAAATGAAATGTCACCAAAAACATTTCACGTAAAGTAGGTTGCAAAGACTTACATCGCTTTCTCTGAAAGATACCAGATCTAATGCAGCGGCAAACTGAACAGGATTTGTTTACACTTCTGTCTGATACTTTTGGAACAGACCATATTAGTCCATTGAAATGTTACATTTGCTTTGCATTTTTTAGAGGACGCAATTTTATTTTTGGGACATGTTTGGGGGGTCAATTGAAGCTTAACCTCAAGTTTGTGGGGTCGCCACCCTTGTCCCCCGGCCGCCATCTTGGAAAAAGGGTGAAAATACTTTTTTCGCGATATCTCGGAAACAATGCGTCTTACATAAAAAATGCAAAGACATAATTTGTAGCAAATTGTTTTGCCTACAAATATGTAATACAACTTTTTGCCCTAAATTAAAAATTATAGAAGTTATAAGCAAAAAAGGGAGTTTTTTTTATAAAAAAATTCTTTTTTGCTCTATAACTTTTTTTAATACATTTTACAAAAAAAATACATCAGACCATTCTTGTAGATGATCCTTTGAGGATAATTTTTCCCTATTTTTTTTTTATTTTCATTCATTAATAACGCTGTTACAGCCCTCCAAAGTTGACCGGGTTCGTCAATGTTCATGAGAATTCCGGTCGAAACGAAATGTTTAACTTATTTTGTTTTATTTTTTATTGTAAATATATTCTTACAAGAATTTTGTTAAATTAAAAAAACAAATCAAACTTGATAGATCTTCTCAAAACTGCTCTTTCAGCGGTTGGTATTTCTGTCGACCAAACTGAATCAGATGCATCATGATTTTGTTATTATTGTGGCAGAGGACATTGCCATTCTTGTATTGCTCACGGCATTAGGCACAAGACAGCTTTTTTTGAAGGCTGGGAAATCATCCAATGTCTTCTCTAGTTCTGGGTGGAGGGTGTGTCAGACTCTTATTGACCAAAACCCATTCATGTTCCTTCCGTAGCCCTTTATGTTCCAGGGTAGTGGTGACCCTTTCGGACAATCCCGATTACCCGGCAGGCTTGGCCCTAAAGGGCCTTCATGTGCTGACATCTCTTTTAGGCGCGGGTGGAACATATACGCGCCATCCGGCACCGGCCTCGTCCTGATCGGGTGGTGAGCCACCCATTGCTCACCGCCCGCAGGCCCGCGCCGGAGGCCGGGAGTCTTTACGTGGCTCCCAACGCCCGGGGCGGGTCCCGCGGCGGCTGGGACGGGAGGACCTTTCTCTCTCCCATCCCGCCACCTCCTTCGCGAACATGACTGTTTCGCAGAAGGAGGTGACTGCCTCCCACTCCCTCTCGCCCCGGACCATGGCTTGCACCAGGGCCGGGCGCGAGAGGTCGCCGCCGCCGATCGCCTCTACGAGAACACGGCGGTGCTCCGCCCAAGTGAGGCAGGTTTCCACCGTGTGCTCCACCGTGTCCTCTGGGCGATCCTCGCAGTGGTGACACTCGGGCGTTTCCTCCCGCCTGATGATGTGCAGGAACCTCCCGAAACATCCATGTCCGGTGAGGATCTGCGTCAGGCGGTAGGTGAGGGCACCGTGACGCCTCTCTAGCCATTCCTTAAAGAGGGGCCTTATCGCCACTGACGTGGCGTGCCCTAGTTACAAGACAGCCTAACATTTATTTTTCAAAACCTTCAAAAGGGAGCACATCTGCTCAGATATAGCCCTTCAAGTTTTATGTATGGAGATCTCATAACACAGAAGTTGCTGTTTTTTCACGCTTTTTCAGGATGTGATACAACATCAGCAGCCTATAGAATGGGGAAATGAAAATGTATTAAAATTATGGAGAAACATTCTTAATTAGCTGGTGGTACCGCGCTATTCCATCTTTGCTCACTCTTGTTGGCGAACGTTTTTTCATATCTTTATACGGCTTTATACCAGCTAATTCAATTGCTGATGTTGTATCACATCCTGAAAAAGCAGGTTTTGAAAAATTAATGTTAGGCTGTCTTCTGCCACATTAATAACAGAATCATGAGATCGGGATGCAGTAAGCGCAGCAGAGACGATGATTGAATCTGCATCTGATTCAGCTTGGTCGACAGAAATACCAACCCCTGAAAGAGCAGTTTTGAGAAGATCTATCAATGCTGATTTGTTTTTTTAATTTAACAAAATTTTTGTAAGAATATATTTACAATAAAAAAAATCAAAAATAAGTAAAACATTTCGTTTCGACCGGATTCTCATGAACATTGACAAATCCGTTCAACTTTGGAGCGCTGTAACAGCTAACGCTGTTACAGCGCTCCAAAGTTGAACGGATATGCGGTTATTAATGAGTGAAATTTAAAAAAAAATAGGGAAAAATTATCCTCAAAGGATCATCTACAAGATTGGTCTGATGTATTTTTTTTGTAAAATGTATTAAAAAAAAGTTATAGAGCAAAAAAGAATTTTTTTATAAAAAAAATCTCCCTTTTTTGCTTATAACTTCTATAATTTTTAATTTAGGGCAAAAAGTTGTATTACATATTTGTAGGCAAAACAATTTGCTACAAATTATGTCTTTGCAATTTTTTTGTAAGACGCATTGTTTCCGAGATATCGCGAAAAAAGTGTTTTCACCCTTTTTCCACGATGGCGGCCGGGGGACAAGGGTGGCAACCCCACAAACTTGAGGTTAGGCTTCTATTGACCCCCCAAACATGTCCCAAAAATAAAATTGCGTCCTCTAAGAAATGCAATATTCGGTCCCTAAATTGTAACATTTCAATGGACTATAATTATGTGTATCTAGGTGTTCCACGAATATATAATTACCATATTTAGCCAAAGGACTCTTGGGCGGTTTCTGAGGCGGCGGGGGAGGCGGCTCGGCTAGAATATGAGCGTGTAGTGCTATTTCCCCTTGGCGTATCTCTTTGCTCAACTCTAGACACTTCGAGCTAGACATCCGCCACACTTGAGTGAACGTGTTATGATTCACCTGAGCGAAGTGATCAGACTTCTTCTCCAGTTCATCCATTGTTTGCATCAACTTAATGATTTCAGCGTCCGCCTTTATTTCCTCTATGGCCCCATCCTCAGCCGCTTTCCGAATTTTCGCTCGTAACGAATTAGCTATATCAGACATTTTATTAAGCTTCCGTTTTTGTTGTGATCTTACAAAGACATTCTCCTCTTCGCGTTTTTTTAGAACCTGGAAATTATATTTATAACTAAAATAGTTGAAAGTAAAATAAAACTAACGCATGAACCACCCATCTTTTCACCTGATACGTATACCCAATTTTTTCGGTATTAATTATACACGTAGCCTTCAACTTTTCCAGTTCTTGTTGCAACTCCTGAATTAAAGATTCCAGTTCTATTTTGGCCTCGCGATATTTTTCGTGATGCTCCCACATTATAGCCTCAATGTCTAGTTTATGTTCATCTAGCTGAAATTGTTTATCAAATTAGTACTTGTGTGTTTTTATAAATTTTGCAGCCACTTTAACCACATTACACATTATTTCAACCTGAACAAATTTATACTCTAAATGAGCAGTTTCTTCTTTATCGCATTGCTTATAGAGTGCTTCCCATCTCTTGTTATTATGATCAATCATTGCTTCGCGTTCAATGTTTACTGCTACTTCTATCAAACTCAGCTGCTTTCCGTAGGCTCTTTGCATGATTGTTATTTGCTTTTCAATTCTGTCTGACAATTCTTTTATGTCATTATCCTGTAATAGGCAGAACGAAAATTGATTAGATATAGATACTTAATCATTATAACTTAAGTAGGTAGGTATTTACACCCCGCTACAAACAGGTAATTAAATACCTACCTGTTTCTCCAAGTCTTTATAATAAGACTCGTCCATTGTTTTCAGGTCACTTTTAAGTTCGGCAATAAGTGCATCTTTTTGAGCAAGCAATGCATCACATTTTTTCTTTTGCTCCTTCATTTCAGCATCAATGTCTAAGGGATCTTTAATTTTCAACATCTGGTCCCAATTCGCTGAAATAGCTTCGTACTCGATCTGTGCGTTATTTTCTTCTTCCTCTATCTTTTGCATGGAATCTATTAAATACATATAAGTAGTGTAAAAGGTAGGTACTTACGTCATCATATTTTTTTTAAGTAATGATATAGCCACTTAGACCTTAGGCCTCATTTACGGAGACGCGGGGCGTCGCGCGTTGCGTTGAGCGGCGCGGCCCGCACTGAATTCAAATATATGGCGTTGTATGAGTGCGTTTACGGAGAAGCGATTTTAGACGCGTTTGTTTGAATTAGGGCGTCTTTTGCGGCCGAATCCGCGGATGGCACCGACGCGTCCCACACGGCGTTTATCGCGGCGGCGCACGCAGCGGCAATTCTCGATGAAGCTATGTCCACGCACACGCTAGAGGATACGCCGCGGGCGCCGCGGCGGGCACCGCCACGCTTCCCGTCTCGCTTCTCTATGAACATGGTCGTATATTACTATAAATTTGTGTTTACGCGTGCGATGATGCGTGCCGCCCCACCGTAAACAGAAAAAACGTCTGACGCGCCCCGAGAAGCCACGCCACACGCGACGCGAGACGCCCCGCGTCTCCGTAAATGAGGCCTTAGTTGACAGTACTGCGTTCGCGTCGCTTGATGATGAAACAGGAACCGAATCGTACATATCCCAATGGACATAAAACATAGGTTCAGTGTGGGTCTTCAGTAAGAAACGAATTACTCAGTTTCTTACGGAAGATTTCTAGGTAGGTACCTGAACCAAGACGAACCCAAACAGCTAGTTATATCTAAATATCTAAAACAAAGCATCAAATCTCGTCGTAAATTATTTTAAATCGTAAGTTATTAAAATACAAAAGCAAAAGAATGTTACGTCTCATTTTCCTGAAGAACTGATTGCGTCGATCGACCTCGCGCTCGTCTGTGGTGACCTTGACATTGGTGACTTTGGCAGCGCCATCCAGTGCCAACCGCTGTAGTTCCACCGCTGCGGTCGCCGTTGCTTGTTCTACGAGGCTCGGTTCTTCCTCCGCTGCCGCTTCCTCCGCAGGCTGATCAGCTCTTAGGAATAGAAGTTTCAACAGATAAAAATATAGTTTCGGCCACGGTTCCTACCGGATAAGCGGTTTTCGAATTATTAGCACACACGACATTCAAACTATCCCGAATAATATTTTGATCAAAATACAATCTGACGCTGCAAATTGCAAAAAACTAAAGAAAACTTGAATTGTCTTGTATGGATCAGAGTGTTGGGCCACAAAAGGAATGAATGAAAGACAATTGCAGGCAGCTGAGATGAGAATGAGAGAGGGATGTGTGGTGTTACGCGAATAGATAGAATACGGAATGAGTAGGTATCTATGAGGAAGTCTGAAAGTGACACCGGTGACTGAAAAGTTGTGTGGAAACCGATTATTTTGGTATGGGATGGGTTGTTATGCGAAGGAATAAGGAAAATAATAATAATAATATCCTTGGGCATTTCACACAACGCCATAATTAGTCCCAAGCTAAGCAACCTAAAATGTTGTCAGGAAAGTTGTGAGTATGAATGTGGATGGCTATACAAGTAGAGGGAGACCAAAGAAACGATGGATGGATTGTGTGAAAGATGATATGGCTAAAAAGGGAGTGACTACCGAGATGACGACTAATAGCGAAGTATAGAAGAAAAAGACATGTTGCGCCGACCCCAAATAAATTGGGATAAGGGCAGGAGAATCATGATTAGTAAATATTCAAATTCAACGCATTTGCATTTGCCTGTCTCTTAATTACTAAGGGACAGAGAGTTGTTGCGTTTTATTTATTTAAAGTTTTCCCAAATCACACCAGTCAACCAAAGGCGATAGAAGAGATTAAATGGCAATTGCTCAAAGAGTAGGTAACTACTTAGATAAGTCTCAGGTTAGGTCTAAGAAGAATCCAGAGCAATTATAGAGAGAAAAAAACATAAAATTGTGAATTATTAATGAAATAGGGATTATACATAAATATTGTTTAACATACGTGAATGATTTTACATAAATATGTAATGTTTAAAATAAACCTGGAAGTCTTTTTCCAGACTCCGGACCCCGGTTGGCCGAAGCAAAACCTGCTCAGGTGGGGATTTATAGAAAACTTCGCCTTAGAGTGTAAATGTGGTGCTGTTCCACAAACGATGGGACACTTAATATCGTGTCCTGCTCTATGCACGTTACAGGAACTGATGGACGCTACTGATGGCACCAAACACGTAGCCAAATTCTGGGCCAAGTAGGTACATTTAGATTTTACACGTTAAGAAGAAGAATATTGAATCATGAAAATTATCAAAGACGACCATAATATTCCCAGGGTTTTATGAGAATGGTCCAGTGAATGAGTAAAAGATTAGGTAATGTGTTCAGAGATGCGACACTAACAGACCTGCACAACCCAGTTACTGGGTAATACGACACCCCTTTGGTAAAACTGGTGGTCTGATTTTTGGGCTTCTGACGACCCGTAAAGACTAAAAGATGCACGAATGACAGCCGGGGCTGACGGCTTAACGTGTTTTCAGAGACACGGAAGTCTTTAAAGAATTGTCACCCATCCACGGACAGACCGCGGCAAGCTTGGCTTATCCAGATCGATCGACCCGTACGGCTGTTTTTACTTAGCCACAGGCCTCTTATATCTCTATTAAATAAAATAGGATATCGGTGATGAGCTAAGTTGATAATCCTACCTTTTAAGTGCATCCTGCCTTCTTTTAATGCGAAGACCCCGCCCAGCTTTCCGCTCTTCAGGGTCCACACTCGTGACCTGCGGTTCTTTAGGTGCCAAAACATCATCCTCCTCGTCCCCGAATCTCGAAGCCATGCTTTTTATATTTTACGAAAAAATACGATTTATTACTTTAGGTGCAATAAGGAATAAAAATACCTTCCAAATGAAACATGACAAGTACACGTTACTATAAAAATCAAACAATATTGTTGTTACTATAGCAACTGGTAATCGTGCACAGATTATTCGCGTATTCCCGTTCGTCCCCTCGACTTCGTCCCCCGAGGGGGACGAACGGGAATTCGTTATTTATTTTCCCGATGGTCCCTCTAAATGTTTTGGGGGGACGAATGGGAATAATCTATTTATTCTTTTTTTTTAGGTCTATTGCTCCCACCAAATAATATAAGACTGGTGGTTTTAATTGGTAAAAAAAAAAATTTGAAATAAAAATCAAAACACAACAACTGCGGATTAGGCAAATCATGTAAGGTTCTCTTGGCGTAAGTGTTATGATTTTTAAATACCTAGAAAAACAAATAAAAATATAAAAAAGAATATAAAAAATTAGACGTTCGACAAGCTTTCTATTGGACGAATGGCACTAATCGAAGAACATATTCCCATTCGTCCCCTCTTGAATTAGGATTGGGACGATCGGGAACAAATTAAATAGGTACCTATTATTTTGGTATATTCCCGTTCGTCCCCCTCGGGGGACGAAGTCGAGGGGACGAACGGGAGTACACCAGATTATTGATGTCTGATATCAGTGAGCTACAAAGGAGTTATAACCACTCAACCAATGCCACACCGCGAGCTTAACATTTATTTACCCAGCCTAGATGCTAGATACAGCCAGGTTAGATGCTCTAAGACCCAGCCTTATACGTAACTATTATGTAGATATTGGATATCATCGATACTACATGTTTTTTAAAGTAGAAACGAATTCATAAGATTGCCGCAGTTGTGTTGATATCATGGTCCGTACTTAGAGCATTAGGTTAAATGCTCTAAGGGTCCGTATGCCGAGATTCTTGACAGCAGAGACGTCTCCAGTACCTACACCATTGTGTCACGAGGTTGTTGACAAAGCAGCTGTAGTCTTATATTCAATGACCTAAAAATCAACATCAACAACAACAACAACATCAACATCTCGGTTTCAACATCTTTTTCCGCCTGTAGCATGAAGCTTTATATCAGCATGGCGAACAGATATTATGATCGCCATGCTGAAATAAAGTTTCATAACGTATTATCACGCCTGTTTTTCTACCAAGAGCAAAGCAGAGGTACAATATAGTCCATAATTTTTTAATCATGTCAGTATGCATTTTTGAAAAGAGAATGTTGGTGAAATTGCTGAACATTTTTACTTTTTGACCATACCCTATGCAATAACTAACATTTGTGTTTTACTGTTCTTGTTTGATTGCTACATGATTGTGTACCTACAATACTTCCATGCCTTGGCTCTAAAATTTAAGCATGATAAAGCCCATTTGCAATAACTCGTGAGGGTTTGTTTGAGTGTTCGGAATAAATAGTAATATTTCATAAATAAAACACGATAACCTTTATAAATTTTGTTTACTTAAGTTTACTTTGCTTTGCTGTTCAGGATGATACCATCGTATTTCTGTTGGAACCACTTCATGGCATCCTCCTTTGTCAAGCGATGGGGGAACCCAACCTTGCCAGTCTTGCGTCTTCTGTGGGCTACATTGAATCCTAGAACAACATACAAAATACATTAAGATAATGCTGTGATAAATGTATAAAAATATTTTTTATTTTATTTGGCTAATCAAGATTTTTAAAAATGTGCGCCATATTTTTGTGAATTTAACATTTGAACTAAAAATTCTTTAAAATAAGGTTTTTATTATAGCACATTTTTTACAGAGTGAGGTTGTGTAGTTTTCATCACCCTTGAACAGATGTGCATTTCAAATAAAAAAACATATTTTAAAATAATAAAATTAACTAATTGAATTATACAACTTTCAACAAAGCCTTTATGACTGCCAATATAGAAGTAATGCACAACTTAGTACATACTACATCTACTAATAAATGTCTCATTCATTGTCAGTTAAGAAATCAACACAAAATAAATTAAAATGTATGAATTACAATATTTCTTACCTGGTCGGCCAAGTACAACATAGAAGTCAAGACCATAGATACCAATGGAGGGATCGTATTTGATACCCAAGTCAATGTGTTCTTGAATACCGAAACCGAAGTTGCCGGTGGCAGAGAAGTTGTCACGCCTCAACTCGTATTCCCTGACCTGGAAGCAAAAAAGGAAAAAAATATTCATTTAATATTTATGGACAAAAAACCTTCAAGTTATTGTTAGTGATAGGTGATTGTGATGCTACCTTTCAAGAATGTCTAAAGATAATAAAAGGGTAAAGAGTTCCTTCTGCCATGCCTTTCAAGTAATATGATTTACCTACTTAATGTAAACTAAGAAACTTTAATGCACATGTATGTAATAATTACAGTACATTAATCAAATGTAAGTTTTGATGAGGAGCACCATCTGCTTAACACATTGAACACCCATTTGAAAGTAATATTTTTCAATTTGGGCAACACCAGGCTGTTCTGAAGAGGCCATATAACTCAATGTTTTTCCAAGATTTTCCAATATAGAATGTCGACATGGGTTGAGCAGTAGAAATTACAATTGACCCACATCAGACAATTTTGAGTACTATTATTACTGTTTTAAACATTTCATCAGATTTTTTTATGTCAACACAATTAATAAAATTAATAGACCACCCTAGATTCATCAAAATGCTTGAGGTGATGGTAAAAATCAGGAACATGGATGACATGTCATGGTCCTTCAGTCTATACTGAGCCAGAGCAACCAAAATACACAATTAAGATGTAAATTGTGATGACAGTCAACCTAATTAAGTTCACAATATCTAATTATTAGCCATTATTGCTTTCATCCAGAAAGTAAGGCTAGAAGAGTAAGTCAAGTGAAAATAGATTCATAAATAAAAACAACTATCATAAAAGAGAAAGGGAAAGAAGCTGTTGGATTATATAGAACATTAACTTACTTTGAGACCTCTTTCGAGGATCTCCTCGGCCTTAGCACCACGGACAGTGCAGTGGACAGCGATCTTTTCATTACGACGAATACCGAAAGACCTGACAGTGTACCTGGCTTTTGAGAACACCGGCTGCTGGCCAGTAAGCTGTTCCAGCACCTGAAACAATACAACAACAATGCTATATCATTGTTTATAATTATATACATTACCTAGAAAACTTGAAGATAAAAAATTATAACAAAACATGGGAGATACATCAAAATGCAAATAACTATGACTAGTTTTGTACTTGAAATGTTATTTCCGTAAGTATTCTGAACAGTAAGTAGTTAGTGCTCAGAAGTTGCAAATTGGAAATATTGCTCTTGCATGAATTTACAAACAGTAACACAAGTTATGGTACTCTTGAACAAGTTCATGCTGCCCTACTGTAGTTGGTAGCTCATTTTGGTAACTATTTAAGTCCAACATTTGCTTGTAGAAATATAGTTAAATGAAAGCAATAAACTTTGAATCAGACAACTCCTGACTAACTGCACATGCCCACTGCAAGTAAATAATTTAATTTATAACAATAATTTAAGTACACTTTTATTGGACAAGGCCATCATCGATTTTGAGGCATGAAATTTAAGGTATTGAACATGGTGTGTACCCATGTTTTGAGGGTTATGTATGATAAAAACCACATACAAAGGGTTATAAATAGAGGCACGCTAATCGAATCAATGACTAACCTTAGCAGCACGAGTCAGCCTGTCACCAGATTCTCCGACACAGATGTTCAGGCAGAGTTTCCTGATGTGAAGATTTCTCATAACATTCTTAGAATTATCTTTAGGAGGTTTCTTCTCCTTCTTGTCTTTCTTCAACGCGGGCGGTGGTACACGCTGAAATGCATATTCTTATTTAACGTTTGGCACTTTTAACACACATTCATTTTAAAAATAATCCCTGTGTTCAAACAAGACCTAGGTTATGCCGAATCTGAAGTTAATTCACAGCGATACGACAAAAAATAGGACATCGGTAGGAAACAAATTTAAGTAATAAAGAAATTGAAAGATATTTTCACGCATTATTTCAGAAAATATAACCGATTCAGATGGATAAATTAATACAAAAATTAAAAACACCCACCGCCATGGTTACGACTTATCAAAAAGAACCATAGACAATTTCGCTGCAAACGTCAATGTCAAATAAGATACATAAACAATAAAAAGTACTTTTATGGAACTGGAGTACTAGGTATTTAAGTTTAGATTATAAGACAATCATTGTTATAAAAACAAACCTTATTTTATAAATTTCTACTTAATTCAAATAGTTTATAATTTGTGACTTAACTATTGCAAGCTATTTCAGCATTAGAAATAAATATATTTTTTCAATTTTAGACTTAATGTAGAAAATAAAACCATATTTAAATGCATCAATTACACGCCTTTGGTATCCAAGCTATTACTTTGATTTTTTTAAATGTAATAAGAATGAGACTCTTAGTAACTCTAATTTCTATATTTTTGGACACATAATTTACTTCCTCGCGAGAAAATAGTTGTCCTAATGAGAGTCTACTTGAATTACTAATAAAGTTCAGAGCAATGAGTGTTTGTTTCTAACCCTGTTGCAGGTTAGCCGTATGTAGGTCCAACTTCGTGGACTTTGATATGAAATATGGAAGAGTGAAAGATTCATGAGTCTTTTGTCACTCACATTTCATCATCCTTTGTAACTGGGCGTATTTGCACAAATATTACAGTAGCATTGCCAGCAGGTATTATGTTCTTGTAACTTGTTTATGTATGTTAATTATTAAAATTTATTATCATAGGTACATTAACTTCCGGTGATAATAGTAAAGCTACTTCTGCAGGTATTTAACAAAAAAAGAAAATAACTTTGTTATCATGCAATAAATATTGTAGCTATTAGAATAAAAACATTTTCTATTCCTACCTGCGGATCTAATATCATACTTTCTACAATAGAATAAGTAGGTACTTCCTTATTCACGAGATCGTAGTCCATTAATTCTCGTGTCGTTGTAGATATTGATTGACATAGTGGCCTAGTTCTCCAATAGAATCGTTTCAATAGATAGATCAGATATCTACAGATACGGCGAATTATTTTAATATGGCGGAGGAAGCTCCAAAATCCAAAGTTATTGCTAATAAAAAATATGAGAAATATTATTGTTCAATATGCCATTTATACACTAACTCGAAGAATCAATTAAATCAGCATTTAGAAGGTATTCGCCATCAACAAAGGAAAATATTTTCTCCTCCGCTGAATACTGATAATTCAGATAAATATGAATATAATAAGTTTGTGTATCTTCCTGCCTTCGCCGTACTTTCCATAACATCATTTGTTTTTTGTTATACAATTGTTGCGTATTGGAATTGACACCTACCGCTAATGATTATCATAAATAAAACATTAAAGTGTAGTTAACGACGCCTTAAATTTCGCGCCATAATTTTAATTGGCGGAGAAGTCGTCCCCAAGCGTTCACGGCTTCTATGCGCACGAACGAACGCGCAGAACAATGAGGTAGCAGCCATTTTATGTCGGTGTCTAAGAAAAACATAATTCGAATGGCCAATCTTAACGAAATTGTGTAATTAGTGATATAATTTATGTGATTCTGTATACACTACTATATTTAGGTGTTTCTTTACTTATGTGAGTAAAATATAACTTTTGATATACATATATAATGATAAAATAACATAAGCGCGATGAAACCTAACATTTTGCATAAAAAAGAAATAATAATAAATTTGTATCTCATTCCCTCCATACATTATGAAAGGTCGTTGTATTTCCAATAGCTACAAGTCTTACGTTTGCAAACGATGTTTATGTTTACAGAAATGTAGTAACGAAAGAGTATTACCTATCACAAAGTACTTTCTGTAGATTTAGCTCGGGATAATATGACATAACTTTCACCGAAACGTTGAATAAAGTATTATAAACCCGTTTTGTTTACATTAGACTTGTATTGGTTACTAAATTACTTGTCGTATGACAACCGGCGTCGCGCAGCTTCGGCTTGAAAGTTGGGGACAAAATTCAATAACGAATTGGCCATTTTATTGATGGCCGGGGGGGAGGCTGGGTGGAGACAGTCGGTCGGTGAGCTTCCGCCATTTAATAATTTGTTAGACTTTTAGCTATTTCCATTATGTTTTCTTGTTTACACTTTCATATAACTACCGATTAGAGTTGCCGTTGTATATGTGAACAAGTTTACATACGTATCTGTATATGTTACACAAATATGCTAAAGATATGCGCCCTTGTGTGAGTGTAAGTGTACGCTATTATATTCGTATACATGCCAATATACCAACCTATCTATTGCGTTTCGCATACATATCTCCGGCTTTTTATGCACCTATCTACTGTGTTCAGTCAACGGCCTAACAATATAAATAAAACAGCAATATAATGTAATTTCTAATCTATTTTGTTATTGTTACTGTTTAACCCTATTATTATTTTTGTTTCACATAATATTTTGTTTGCCTAATATTTACTAATGCGTTTACTTATGTATTTGTTATGCACTTGGTAATTTGTTTTTTTTTTGTTACCCTGTGTTTGCCTGTTGATTTGTAACCACTTGATTTTGTAATCATTTTTGTTTTAATTATATTTTTATTTCACGCAAAACTAAGCTTTTTATTTCATAACTTAACTTTTTTTTGCTCATATGGGTTTACTTTAATTTGCAAATTACGCACGTTTAATTCCCACTTGCCGACCGGCACTGATTAAATTTACCGTGATTTATACCCGCACATCTACCTATATGTGATCAGGGTACGTAGGTACCAATCTCTCCTAAAAAGTGCTCTTTGAAGACCAAGACCTAGTAGAAGAAGTAGGTACCTACCTGTTATTCATACCAATACGTTGCTTATCCCTTGCTATACTATAACTATCAAGCACTGTCTCCCTTATTAAGGCAGTTAAGTAACTATGTATATCGAAATCCATATAATACTTTTGAATTTCTTAAAAACCATATAACAGTGATTTCATTGCACAAGTAAAGGTTAATTACTTAATTTGATTTAAATTATTAATTAATTGCGAAAAGAGCCTATTTACTTAACAAAATCTGACGCGTAGCATATACCAAAAATGGCGCATTTCATGAGCCATATTCTGAAAGTGGTTGTCATCAAACCGAAGCTGTTGTAGCACTTGGTAGACCGGTCTAGTTCAGATTCACCGCCACCTGAATCTTTATTTCCCAATTTACCTTAGAATACGAAAATAGTGCGTGCATTCACTCTTTGCAAAAGTATTTTCAGTCATCATCAACAAATCCTAACATAGCTTCGATTTGTTTTTAACTTTTTGGTACTTTTAAGCAAAGTATAACCTTACTTACCTTGACATCCTCGTCAGTTTTTATTTTACTTTAAATGTCTTTAGCACACGAAATACCGTAGTTATTGTCTTGCATTCGACTCGATTTTCAATGAGAAAGGTGGTGGAGCTGGAAATGACTTAACACTTCTACAGCCGATAGTTGCCCTTTTTAAAAGTAAGGCATACCTGTACCAGCTCTTTGGAGTAAGCTTTACCACTTACTTCCAGGTAAAGCTAAAACCCCATATTTGTCGTCGTTGCACCGGTAACAGTGTGTTATTCGAAGTTTTGATGTAGTTATTGACAACACGCAATACTAGACATCATCATTCGATTGAGTAACACTTTGATAATACTGTAAAGCCGATGCTACCCTTGTTTTTTATAAAAGGTAAATAAAGCTACTACGTAATAATTTTATTTTTAGGTAGGCTAATTGCCCTTTTCGTAGCAAATTTGACTTGAAGTTCTTTTCAGGTGGCAGAAATTGAAAATGGGGGAGCAAAGAGGTCGCCATTAGTTTCCCAGCACACTGGGGCGTAGGCGTCGGGGGAGTGGCACGGGGCGTGGGGGTCCCCGTGCCACCCCCTGGCGACCTACTAGCCACTATCTCCATGTTCGAACAGCAGATCAAGGCTGAACCCATGAGGTAAGATTCGTCCTTAAAACAAAAGTTGAACGCCTGATGGCCTTACCAACTACAATTGGGTTTCTTGATATCTCGTGGAGGTTTTTAAAATCGTTGTTCTTCAACACTTAACGAGCACTTGACTGAATGGCTGCTAAATAGAATTACTATGAAGGATAACCAACCACACAAAAATAAACAAAATATTGTGATGCAACTTCCAAATGTTAGTGAACTGACACTATGTGAGTAACACTATGTTTTGATTATCAACACTCACTAAAAATAGTAAGTTATTTTGTGGAACGTATAATAAAAAAAGTACGTATAATGTTGCGTTGCAGTTTCTACACATCTCATCCACACGTACACTCCGGTCCCCCAACAATAATACGGTCAGATTCAAGCCATGCATCTATCATCAACATGAACCAACATCACCAGACACATCAAGAGGATTCTAAAGATAGCCTCATAGTACAACAGCAAGTACAACATCAGCAAGATCTCATGGAACAACACCAACAACAACAAGAAATGCAACAACAAGACGACGAGGTAAGTCCATTAACTTTACTCCATTGTAGGACGCGGAACGAGGCACAATAGAAGTTTTATTGTTATAACACCTATGGGGGTTTAGTATCCCTCAAATTGTAGAAAGAAATTAATATTGCCTGAAAGGTCAAACTCGTGTCAGGTACTCGGCCTTGTTGGCCAAGTAACAGCGCCTGGTGCAAGACAACTGGTAAAGTGCCGACGACCGGCCAAGTTGTTCTTTAGCTTAACATTCGGTAAAAAACTGATACGGGGCACTCGAAGTACCGATCTAACGCTAAAGTATTACTGCTTAACATGCTTAGTTTAGACTTTTAGCTAAACCAGCCAAGAAGCTCACCTCTGAGAGTTTCTCTTTATATTTTCAGCTGAGCTTCAAAGGTATGGAAGATGAAGGAGTTGACATGGATATGGACGGACGACAATGTTCTCAGGTTAGACTATATTCAATTTCACGACATCTTTAGATATCCTCTAACCACTTTTACAAATAAAACATCAATGCGACCGTTTTAACAGGGTATGGGAGTGGACATGGGATCAGTTCAAACTAAAATGGAAGTGTCAAATGGCGGTCAGTCGACGCCACGATCTAAACCTCAGGCCTGTAAGGTGAGCGAAAAACGTTTAAAAACACTGGCAATTTATATCTATATTAAGCCAGTATTTTTAAAGCGGTCCAATATTCAGATCGAGACAAAGCTTTTTGCTCTCGATTTTGGACTGCTTTTCGTTCGTCTGTGAACGGTCGTTCTATTATAAACTTTTTTTCTCTCTGCACTTAAACTGCATCAACCCCATATAATAACCATGAGAAGTTTAACTCTTCATAATATAACTAATAATAAAAAAAAAAGCCTCTGTTGTCCCACTGCAGGACAAAAGCATATCTAACACGAAATACAAATAATATTAATTGAAGCGATCTCAATAAATGTAAAACAGTTGACTGCATCAAAATTCAAACCACGCCTGTCTCAAGGTTAAGTCCCGAATTGCAATATGGTGGACTGTGCTAATAGTATTAATAATTAATAAACCACGCATCAATGGGTTCCTGGGGAAGTGAAAGTCTGTACGATGTACTATTATAGTGAGTAGCACCTTTTTAAGGTGTTAAAAACTTACCATTTCCAAAAACTCTTCTTTCAGGTCTGCGGAAAAGTTTTGTCGTCAGCTTCTTCTTATTATGTCCACATGAAGCTTCACTCAGGAAACAAGCCTTTTCAGTGCACTGTAAGTATATGCGTATTTTAAAGGCATACCTACTTAAACTCCCGATGGTTAACTAGATTGTAAAAAATGTGTGATTTAAGACTAGATAAAATAAACCACATAAAATACTGCGGAGTTTCTTGCCGGCTCCAGTTGGAACCGTGCACCTAGGTTCTGTGGTCTTATAACTTCTTGATTCTTTCGGGCTTATGTGAAATAAAATATTTAGATTTTGATTTTAGGGTTGAAAATATCTCCATGTCAAATTTCATTAAATATCGGTTCAGCCGTGAAAACGTAACAAACAAGCTCACATTCGCATTAATAATATTAACAGTTGACAAACCTGCAAGTATGACTAGACTTCAAGTTTTACTAATATAACACTATTCACAAAGTTAAAACCACTGCAACAAAACTAATGGCCGAATACGCGCGGTGTTGCCAGGTAGACGTAACTTTGTAATGGACAGATGTTCATTGCACATACAGGTTTCATTTCGTCAATACACATAGGGTCGACCATTGTTGGTATTGTTTGGTTCTCAGTTCACCCCAAAAAAATGGCTATATTGTTCTCAGTATAGAAAAGTACGCCTTTGTCTTGTAGCAAAGGGTATGCTTTACCTACTACGAAACGCATAGGACCACAGGATGGATAATCCAAGAATTTTCGTTCAATGAAACTAAATCACAGCTTTGGAGTTAAATCTACGCACGACCAAGTCGCAACGCTCAGGGAAGTGCTCAGATTTGTGTGGTTATCTTACGAGATTATCTATAGATTCGTCTTTATATGAATAGATTCAGATTAGACTTATCTCTTTAGACTTCCAGCAATGGACTAGTATGGTTTCAGAAACAGTGGGTGAGCGCTTTCTTGGAATGTATCGTGGGTACATACATCTTGTATGTACCCACGATACATTATTAAACAGTTTCCCTACTAATCTTACTGCTAGGGCTCAATTTACATTGCCACATAATGGAATGGAAGGGAGTGTTTGCAACGATATTGTACATAGTAAAATGAACTTTATGTCGATTGTGTAACGTACAAACTAGATTCGAACTTATAACTGCGGAAATTACCGAGAACGCGCGAGACTTCGCCACAGAACACACGACCTGTCAATTGTCTCGTATCCAGTTTGGCTTTGTTTAGTTTTGGTTTTGTTTACAAGGTATTAAGAACTTTGTTATTAGTGTAACGTACTAATAACAAAGTTCATAATGCCTTGTACAAAAAACAAGCCTTTAATTAAGTAACAAGTACTTAGTAGACAAAACTTTAAACAAAGAATTATAAACATTTTCGTAGAAGCTTGAGGGTTATTTAAAAAAAATATTGAAGGTATGTTTAATAGCCATTTTTAAACTTTTTTCTGGGGCGGTTCGCCATATTGGATTTAAAATGACGTCACTTAGATGACCATGCATTGTTATCCAAACTAAATATGCGTGAAAATTTTCAGCTGAATCGGTTGAAGACACCTGATTTAAAATTCTGTTGCAAGGTTTGCACACATCCGGGTAAGCGGGATTGTCCGAAAGGGTTACCGCTACCCCGGAACATAAAGGGCTAAGGAAGGAACATGGATGGGTTTTAGTCAGTAAGAGTCTGACACTCCCTTCCGCTCCACCCAGAGCGGGAGAAGTCATTGGATTTCCCAGCCTTAAAAAAAAGGTTTGCATATGTCGTAGGATAATTTGATACTTCGAATCTTCGCGGAAATCCTAGGGGTTTTGCGAAAACGCGGATAATTAGACATAGGCGAAAAATTATCAAATCTTACTGGACAAAGTCAGGATTTTTGCGAAAATACTCGTTACTATAGTAAGATTTGATGTGCTCAACACTGATTGGCTACAATTTTGCTGGCTGACTTCTAATTGGTTCCTAGTTTGCCGATGATTAAGACGTCAACCAATCAGAGACGATCTCTTATTGAACGCGCTGACCGACCAATCAGCGTTCTTATTTCATAACAGCCAGCGTTTCGTTTCGCAATATTGCTATAATAACGAGTATTTTCGCAAAAATCCTGACTTTGTCCAGTAAGATTTGATAATTTTTCGCCTATGTCTAATTATCCGCGTTTTCGCAAAACCCCTAGGATTTCCGCGAAGATTCGAAGTATGAAATTATCCTACGACACATACATTTCAAGTTAACAAATTGCATACATTCCGTTCCGCGGCAGTGTGAATTGAGCCTAATTGATAAAAAGTGGGCGAAACATCCATCTTTTGGCGAAACCGCCCAGTATTACAGCTAGTACCTACCTAAATATACAAAGGCACTGAACACTGTTTTCCTCGCTGACGTAGGTGTGCGACGCAGCTTTCTGCCGCAAACCATATCTAGAGGTGCACATGCGCACACACACAGGGGAACGCCCCTTCCAGTGCGACCTCTGCCTGAAGCGATTCACGCAGAAGTCCAGTCTCAACACGCACAAACGCGTACACACAGGTCAGTGTAAACTAACCCTAACATGGAATTGTTGCATTTGAAGCATCTCGGTGTTGTTTACAGGCATTCAAAAAACAGAATTTGGGAAAAGATATTGTTTTTTATACTAATGTTTCTGTTTTTCGTCCGCCTGAATAAAATAATATTTTTCAAACACTAAATGTTTAATGCCAATGCTCTCATAAAAATCTTAATTAATCGCATCTTGTGCAGTGAACAAATTGATCGCTTGAAAAATATTGATTTATCTGATAGCTGATTATAATTGTTGTGATATCTTAAAACGATGGCTGATAATTGCAGCATTATTGTTGAATGCAATTTAATGTAATTTCCATATTATTTTTTATCTGGCAGTAACTTAAAAGATTATGAATTTTGCACCAAAAAAGGACATTTTAATTTTCGTATATGCATTTTTGTAATCACTGAAACGATTCCCCCCCAAACAGGTTTTTTAATGTTTATAGGGATGAATGTTTAAACACTGATTTTAGGATGGAGGTATTAGGTGATCTATATGGAAGTTACATTTTACTTATACTGAACTGGAAAAACTCAATAATAAATTCCCATTTTAGATTGTACCATGAGGGGATTGTTCAAAAACTATTATAAAACAAATTGGATTCTTATATTTTCAAGTTGACCTCCTCCTGTTTCCGCGAAACCGAAATATTTAAAATTATTTTGTGTTATTGTTTTAAATTTACCATTGGCTACCTGTTGTTGATTATGGCTTAAATATCCTGTTTTGACGCCCTGATAAACGAGCTATTTTATATGTATTGTCTTTTTCTTGTTACCTATAATACTCATACCTATTATTTTATTTACGCTAGATGTGCTACATATTTATCTATATACCTACGATTTGCTAGGAAAGCAGTTATGTTATTATTTTCCACGCAAAAATAATATTTCTTTGTTCATATATTATGTATGTCAGTAGATAGTAATTCCGCTCCTCATAAGAATTGGTCAAGTTCGTGTAACTATCCGTTCTCTCCCCACTGACCCTTATATACCTACCCTTATTAGATTTAAATTGTCGTCTCCCCTTTATTCCATTATTTGTACTTCATTAGGTATGAAATTACCTAAGTACTATATTTTTCTTTTATTTCATGGTGCTTATTACTACTTAATTATAAGCACGCGGCCTCTGGACAGAGCTTTTTACAACTTTTATATTATACAATATTGTTTATATACCATCCATTATACTTATTATATTGAATCTAATGAACTACACGTACTTAAATACTTATAGCCAAGTAGGACACTGGTGCGACACACAATTCGCTGAAATAATTGACAATACATATGCTTAACACACGACATGTGAATAGTTTTTGAGTTGTGCCATTAGAGCTAATACTATTTTTCGCAAAAAGATCAGGGCGTGAGGAAGGCTTCGTTGATGTGAGGTAAACAGGGGGAGGTAAAGAACTCACAATGGATCCGATGCGGTACGCACATACCGCACTGTGGCCTTACTATCACAGGGAAATCGATTGTGTGTTCTTGTTAACGTGGTGTAGACAAACGAGCGTGTGTTGTTGGAATGTGGCCTGGGTTCTAGATGACCACATGCGCGCGTTGATGGTGAAGGACCGGCCCTACAAGTGTGAGCTCTGTCAGATGCGGTTCACGCAGAGCTCCAGCCTCAACCGACACAAGAAAATTCACACGGGTGGGTTGATATCTTTAGCAGCCGTGCCGACTGTATCGCTGCAGTATCCGTACTGCCCACCTCCTCTCGGCTCCTCAAGCCCCGACCTCTCTAAGTCACTTGAATGTAAGACGTATTCTGACTCATTCGATGGTTTCGTTCAGAGGAACACAGACGTGCGCTGCTGGCTAAGGAACGGCCCTACCAATGCGGCGTCTGCTTTGTGAGATTCACCCAGAAATCAAGTTTGGGCCGGCACGGAAAAATACATACCGGTGGGTCCCTACCTATACCTCCTGCCTACTTGTGCGTGACGTTTTCCTTGAGGCAGAACGGTACTAACGTGTATTATTATAGAGATAGCCTACCTCCCCCTGAATGTGTGTGAATGGTTTCATTAATGTAATATATTAGGTAATTTAATGAAATAAATATTGTTTGAGAGGGTGCTGAGATGCTATATCGTAACTCGTATAACTTATAGAGGAGCACAGACGAGCCCTGTTAGAGAAAGTGCGGCCGTACCAGTGCCACATCTGTTTTATGCGCTTCACTCAGAAGTCCAGCCTGGGACGACATGGGAAAATACACACTGGTAGGCATTTTCCCCTAAAATCCTTAAGTAGATAATGAATTTGATATTATCACGTTACTAGGCAGTAACATTAGCAGTGCCTCAAGCTGGACCGTTGTTTTAGCTGAATTTTGTTGGTATTTCTAGAGGAGCACATCCAATCGCTGATCAACAAAGTGCGCCCCTATCAATGCGACATCTGTGACAAGCGGTTCACTCAGAAGTCCAGCCTTGGCACTCATAAACGTATACACACCGGTGGGTCCCTTGATATTTAATTTATTTTGGTTCGGTCTCGAAGCCACAATGCATAGCTCTTACAAATCATTGTACTTACTTTTATAAAGTTGTGGCTTTGACACCTATGTTTTGTGAATAGTTTTAAGGGCTCCCTGACCTAATATAATATTATGTACCTATAAATTTTTGTTTTGAATATCATACCTATTTACATGGTTAGCGATTTGGAAGAGATGCATTTGTTGGTTTATGTCTGTATATAAAGCTTACATTAGGTTACACACGCTCAAAAACTATTCACAAACAGTTAAGTAAAGCATGTGTACGTTGTGATGATTTCCGTTAAGTTATAGGAGAGAGAGAATGTCTGATGGACAAATAAGGTGGTTAAAATTCCCTCATGGTAGTCAGTTGGAAGCAATCGGCATTCGGTTACTAAGCTCAGTAGAATTATTTGTCCATCGTGGTTTTGTTTTGTTTCTCTGTCCCCCCGTGTCCGTGTGTTGGCGGCGCAGGGGAGCGGCCGTTCCAGTGCACCGTCTGCCTCAAGTCCTTCACGCAGAAGTGCGCGCTCAATTTGCACGAAAAAATACATACGGGTTAGTAGCCCACATATATTATAATCCGCAGTATTATTCCTTTCGGTACGATTAGCGTTAACTTGCGACTCGTCATGCAGTCATTCCATTTAGCGTCATGCTTCGCTCCTATTTTTCCGTTGCCCGCCTAACCCGTTGTTTTACTCTCCCTGTTTTTGATAGCTTCCATCTCGTTGCTTTCGACTAACATCTCAATTTCTTTAACTCATTCAAATGCGCGCTTTACGTACTTCTGCAATCACTGATAACTTCCCGCCTCTCATAATTATTAATAATCTACCGGTCATTCGCTCGTCTTATTCCTCTCATTCTGCATACAACTCGGTGTTTTAGCATTTATCATTTTTATCATTACTTCATGGATATTAATTCATTCACAAAAGCGGTAATGCAATCGCCGCAATGACGCATTCTTGGCGCCCCAACATCGTATCTTAATACGGTGCTGGCTTTCAAAATTGGGTGACGAAATTGGGGGCGAATCGGTCGCCGCGTGCGACGCTCGATGCGGTCGAGATTGGCTGTGGGCGGGCGGCCAAAGGCACACGCCATGCGTCGGCGACGTGCGTTACTCGCTTTTGTGTGTGCACTGGGCGCAGTGCAAGGGCGTCCTTTCGCGTGCGGGCAATGCCCGGCGGCGTTCGCCCGCCGCCCCTACCTGGACATTCACATGCGCACGCATACAGGCGAGCGGCCCTATCAGTGCGACGCGTGTCTGAAGCGCTTCACGCAGAAGTCCAGCCTCAATATACATAAGAGGACGCACACAGGTGGGTGATCCCGCGGGCCGGACTGGCACCGCCCGCCCACGCCTCTCCACTCGCACTCCGCCTCTCCTCCGAATCTATCCCGACATTGAGCCACTGCGAGCTTTTCTATAATTAACGTACTGAAAGATTTGGAGCGGAGTACGCGGCGAGCGGCGACCGGTCCGCGCCGCAACCTCCGTAGAGCGAGGGCGTCTAGCGTCCTTGCGGGCTCGCCGCCGCTATAATATATGTGTTGGGCACCAGTCCAGGGCAGACCGTTCCAGTGCCTGTCGTGCCCTGCCGCCTTCACCTGCAAGCAATACCTGGAGATACACACCCGCACGCACACCGGCGAGCGGCCCTATCAGTGCGACATCTGCCTGAAGCGCTTCACGCAGAAATCCAGTCTCAACATCCACAAACGGACGCACTCAGGTACGTGGGCGGCCTGCGAGCCACCGGCGCTAGGGAGGAATGGACGTATGTGGGCTACTAGAGAGTGCGTGCACGCGGGGAGGCGGGGGGCCGCAGTGAGATAACCATGTCGCTCGTCCACAGTGCAGGGGCGGCCCTTCCAGTGCCTGCAGTGCCCAGCCGCCTTCACGTGCAAGCAGTACTTGGAGATCCACAACCGCACACACACCGGCGAGCGCCCCTACCAGTGTGACGTATGCCTCAAGAGATTCGCGCAAAAATCTACACTCAATATACACAAAAGAACGCACACAGGTCAGTCGACAACGCTCAGCGCACGCTTTACATATTTTTTTTTTTTTTACTGAAGCATTCATAAATCACCTGCAATTATTCTGTAACATTTGTGCCGTACTTCCTTAATGTATTTTCTTATGCTCGAATTCAAAGTTGTCGGTGCCACATTACGTATTAATCGTAAGTCTTATTGTGAGTATTTTCATATGATGTGTATCATGCAAAACAATAATGTATTATATATGGATAAAGACTAATATTGTGCGCGGGTGGTCAGTGCAAGGTCGTCCGTACCAATGCATGGAGTGCCCGGCGGCGTTCACTTGCAAGCCGTACCTGGAGATACACATGCGTACGCACACAGGGGAAAGGCCGTTCGAGTGCGATGTCTGTTACAAACGCTTCACGCAGAAATCCACGCTCAACATTCACAAGCGAATTCATACCGGTACGACTAAATCGCGATCTTTCCATAACTGAGTTTTGGACACACAACCGGCTCGACAACAATTTTTTGGTGACAATTTTGACTCACAGATATCGGTCGTCTATTAAGACTTCAAGTCTACTTTGTCTAGAATAGCTCCAGGCTGGTGGTATATGGTGATAAGACGGTATTATATCAGTAGATACAATGTTGTAAGAGACTGAGTCTTTTGTTTAGTCTTTATTTCGAGACTTAAGTCTTTTTTCCCTAGTTGGAACTAATAGTGTCTCGAGTCACCGAGTCTTTTGAGTTCTATGGGTTCTTTCAGCTGAACTGAGGCATGAGTTTTAAAGTACCCATGTTATCGATATTTAAGTTTTTTTTTTATAAAATGTTCAAAATTTTGTACTTAATCAGAATCCCACATGAACTGTTACCTATGATTATTTAATCGTTTTATGGTCTCAACAATATGTTAAATAAATGAATTATTGATTATATTCCACTTCCCTTTTTTTAAATTTTGTCAGTCAGTCCCAAGTTCTTTTGAAATGACTCGAGTCTTCAAAATTCAAGTCATATTATTGTAAGACTTAGGACTCGAGTTTCTTACAACACCGGTATATAGGAACCGATATCTGTTTGTTAAAACAAAGCTACACGGCTGTGTGTACAAGCGCAACAGTACTACGTGAATCATTGTCTGTAACAACTAAATGATTCATGATAGCTGCTTAGTGTGTCTAACAGATAAAAAACATTGTAATACTAACACAATTAGGAATTGTTCTATTAGGGTTGGGCATTTCTCTAACTTAACCGTTGCATGTGGACATTTAGAGGAGTATAGCCCCTTATTGCGAAAAGAAAATAGGTTGAAAATTAGACATACACGAAGCTTTAATATATTAATGCATGTTTAGTACCTAACTCAAATGCCTGTTCTGATGGCAACAAAAAGACGCATGAAATGATCACAATTAAATGTTTTTCATCTGGTAGCTAACTATTAATAGAAAGTAGTGAATTATTCACGAGATCGGAAGATAGCTATGGTTCGTTTAGAAGACGGCAAATTGCTTTAACAGGCAGATACTTGTCATTCTGAACTTAATGATGTGGCACCGACAGCTCATTGTAAGTTATAATATTAATCATCCGCTGCATCATCACTTATTGAGTTCCAGTATTATTATTTATTATAATTTTTAGCTTACATTCATTAATTTCAGACTGCATCACTCTCTAATCGCATCTTGCCGTCTTTCTAACATAATTTGCCTTCATTCTCGCTTTCATCGATTCTGTCAAATTCATTGCTTTCATTTCATTTGTATTGTTTTAGTTAGTATCTGTTTTTACAGTTTTTTCTTGTATTTCAGGTGAACGTCCTTATGCTTGTGATATTTGTCAGAAACGTTTTGCTGTGAAGAGCTACGTAACAGCGCACAGGTGGGTCGCCATTTAAGTGTTTTAACGCATTGCTAGGTGGTGTTAATACCGGAGTACCTATCACGTTTCTATAAGTACTTTAATTTAGAATGATTGTTGTTCGACTATTTATATTAGCGTCATATAGACTAAGTACATTTTCCAGTAACCATTTAATATAAAAAGATCTATAATTTTTTCCATTTGAATTTGAAGTTGTCATGCATCGAGTTTTTGGACAACAAACTTGATAAGCCTATAATTCTGAATTGTGACCTTTGGACTGCCAAGTCCGATGGGTCTCAAGTTCGAACCCAAGGCACTCTGGTTTTTTCGGATTCATGTGCGTATAGTAAAATTATTACTTGCTTAAAAATCGTCGAAGGAAAATAACGTGACAAAAAACCAGCTTGTCTGAGAGATATTTCTCAACAGCATGTGAAGCTAAGTGAGAGGCCCATGGGCAACAAAAAATTCTTACACATACGAAAAGAAGAATTCTGAATTTAAAGGACATAATGAATGAGTGCAACGCTACAAGGTTACTGTAGCGCGTGGCCAAAATCAGAACTAACATCGCCATCTTGTTTTATCACCAACATTTTCAAAATGGCTCTAAAATATCCTTGAATGTAGCACTATAAGTAAACCTGGTTTTTATAATGGGCTCCAGGTGGTCTCACGTGGCCGACAAACCGCTGAACTGCGACCGCTGCTCTATGTCGTTCACGTCCAAGTCTCAGTTCGCGCTGCACATTCGCACGCACACCACAGGCTCTTGCTACGAGTGCAGCGTCTGCGGACGCTCCTTCGTACGGGACAGCTATCTAATAAGGTAATTAATATTATTAAAATAATAATGACTTTTCAGTCCTGTCTTACATAATATGAGAAAGACAAACACTGGTGGTACAGTTTCCAAGCTTCGAAGACCGTGCATTTACTCTTTCCAACATAATGCATTTTTGGGTTTCATCTGGAGTGAAAGAATAGTAAATACTGGAGACAGCAAATTTTACTCAAAGGAGACTCCTTTATTTTTAAAAATAAACAAATCTGCATTCAAATATTTTCGAAAATTAGCTCGCCTCTTTCGAGAATCGCACCGGCTTGAACCCCAAAAAATAACACCTGTACTTTTATGGCATCAATCGATAGGGTCGATCATAGGGATCAAATCTCTCTAACATACGTGATACATTAGATAATAGAATAACTATGCCAACCATGCCGACTGCAGACCGCGCCGATCAGCGCGTCCATGTAGTGGTTAGAAGGGTTGACGAGGTCAAACTGCCCCGCCTCACTCCATTTTCCAACTGATACGGCTCCGGCCGTCCATCTGCCTAGCCTCTTCCCAACTATGTTGGGGTCGGCTTCCAGTCTAATCGAATGCAGCTGAATACCAGTATTTTCTTTGGAGCGACTGCCTATCTGACCTCCGCAACCCCGTAACTGGGCAATACGATACCCCTTGGTAAGACTGGCTGTCAGATCAAAGATGAACAAATGACAGCCGGCACCAACGGCTTAACGTGCTTTCCGAGGCACGAGTCTCGTTATGTAAAGATGGTCACCCATCCACGGCCAATACTCGGCATGCGTAGCGTAACCTGATGGATCGACCTGTGCGGCTGTCAGTACTTAGCCACGAGCTCCTCGCTGATACGGCTGATACTGATCCGGCATTGAATTTCGTTTTAAAAGATTCTCTGAATGTCCTTATTCCTCTTCCACACAGACACCACAACCGAGTCCACCGTGAGAACCACAGCAACGTGTCGGCCAACAGCATTGGCACCATCAACAGTGTTGCTACCAACACCAACAACTTTGACTCGCCCGGCGTTTGTGACTTAAGGTATGTCAAAGTAGGTTTCGAATTAATGAGAAAAGGCATACTTCAAGGTATCTAAAGTTTTAATTACTGAAAATCGGGACTACTTTGAGTAGATTGCCTTATCCTTATTTTGTTTTTTAATTGAAATTAGTCCACTTCGCATTTCAAGTGAGGTACCAAGGTACGGCTTAGTAGTTAGCACCACCATATATTACTTATGTATACTCCTTACAAATAGAACGCACATAAATATAATAAATTTAGAACAAATTGATTGCTCACAGATCAGATCCATAGAAGCGATTGATAGACGCCAATTTTTTTCCAGCTTCGTTCCAATGGTGAATCGCTACATGACATCTCAAGGGACCCAAGTGTCCATGCAAGATACGAGCAAAATGTCTGCGATGTCGCCACAGTCTATTGCCTCTATTTGTAAGTATTTCAACTAAATCGTATGAACAGTCGGGGAATTGTATTGTTTGTCTTAGTAGGTAGACAAATAATGCTTTGTCGTTTTATAGTATTTTTTTCTGTTTTTATACGGACAATATTAAAGTTAACGGTAAATACGCTAAAAAATTCCGTGATTGTGTATTATATTATGGTTTCGATCATATTTTGTTGTATATCTATAATTATATTTTCAGCTTCGCCCCCTCCCTCGCATACCCCAACGCCCCAGCCCCAGATGTCTGGTCAGATGCATCTTGCAGACTGATTACCAGTTTAGGTATGTGTTTGACTAATAATTTTTACTAATATAAGTAAGTGATTATACGCTTCCTAATGGTAATCGATGCGTTGTTCCAGCTCTCGGTTGAGCAGCAAGCAGCCAGAGTGCAATATTATATATTTGGCAGCCATCAACAAGAGCAGCTAGCATTCATAACGATGTGAGCAGAGGAGAGCGGCTCTCCTCGCTAGGATCGTCAGCATGGACTCATGCACATTATTTGTTTATTATATTTGGAATTATTTATTTATACATTGTTGATTTCGTCGGCCGTGGTGTGAGCGCGAGCAAGGCTGCGCTGTGCGTGGACAGTGGCAGTGAGCAGGAATCGAGTTGGTTTCGTTACGCTTGTGGAATCCCTCGAGAACACCAGGTGGACATCACAATAGAGACGAGGATGTAGTGAGTAGTCAGGTAGTGGTACCGCCTATGATAATATATGCATTGTGATTTATACCTACAACTGTGATTTATCTATACCATCACATGATTATATTAATTTCCGTGGTGGCGTTCATAAATCAATACTTAAAAGTCTCATCATGATAGATTGTAGGCCTAAAATTTTTGATCTCATATTCTAATTTGCTTAGTGATAAATTTTGGAATCGTAAATGGTAAATCTCCAACTTAAAAATTCTAAATTTTAATGTTCGTCATTCGCTTGTCATCGTCATACCCATCCTTCATTAGTCGTAGTGAAATGTAACAATATCTTATTGCGATGCTTTAACTTAGAACGTGTCAGTGTATATGGAAGTTCAGTAATTTTATAGAGAACGGTTACCGGTGAGTGGTAAAGTATTTTGATCGCTGAAGAATAGGAAGGACTCTAGATAATACTCCTCAAGATTAATCCATAAGAATACTTTAAATAAAAATCAGGTTTCATATAAAATAATAATAATAGTAAATAAGAAGTACAAATAATAATCCCATAAACTAGCAGAGTCCTGAGAGGCAATATGAAAGCTTCACAAAATTAATAACTTTTAATATGATGTTTATTGGAGAAATCCAGAGAAGTGCCTGTTGCAACATAAAATTGGCAATATTTTTTAAACGTATTACGTTCAGAATAAAGTTATGTTCAGTGTTCAATGTGTGGGGACATCGCCCGGAGTACGCTTTAGTGTCTTACAGTAATAAGTAAACGTTGTTAGTGGCTGGTGCGTGGGCGGTTCATAACAGAGAGCATAATTTGTGAAGCTTCTTACTAAACTTTGTGTGCCTTCTAGCGGTTAGCGACATTAGGCAATATCAATCATAACACCATTGATAACTTCATTTTATATTTTTCGAATTTCTGATGAGATTGAATATTCATATAGAGTAGTCAACATAAACATTGTTACATAATTATTTACCCATTTAGGATATCGCAATATATATATAGACATATATTATAAAACAAACGTATTTTGGCAAGAGGCAGAACTTATTTCATTACTGTTTTTCGAATAATAGTAATAATAAATAGTGTATAGTGCAGTAGTCTTCCAATACCTTGAGACAGTTCTTGCGCACGCGTCGTGCAGCTAAAGTGTCCGCTGCGGGGGTTCCTTATGGTTTGCCATTATTGATATCAAAGATAGATTGGTGCCATTTCTATGTAAATGATGTGGTAGTGTAAGTTTAGTTAAGTCTGCAGGTCAGGGTAGAACTGGAAATAAAATATTGTAAGAGCTCTAATATGTAATACGTAGTGTTAAACCGACATTTATACCCATTGTTTTACAACTTCCCGTGTCGTTAATTTTGATACATTATTTTATTTCCACGATGTGTGTGTCCATGTGCTGGTTCAGCAAATGTAAATAAATATTGGTAGTGTTTATTTATTCAAGTATATCGAGGAGAAATCCATTCAAAATTATAATAAGTGTATGATTTGTAGGAATGTCTCATTCTACAGTCATACCGAATATCGAACTGAGAGTATAATTGGAATTAATGTTAGACTTAGCGCAGAACTATACTTTGGGTACTATAAAGATCAAAATTTCTTGTAGATGTACATAAGTATACATATAATAATAATATATACATATGAATGTTGTTTGATAGTCCTCAATATTTTTTTATATTTTGATAGTTCTGTATTTGAAAGAAACACGGAAAAAATAGGCCAATATCTCATTATCATTTTAAAAATAAATGTGTACACCGTATGTTAAGATAAAGTAAAATAATATGAGGATGCATTTAGTTGCCGACAAATCTAAGAGTAACATCTAAACTTTTCCGTATATTAATAAAATCTTAAACGTTTTTAGTAAGTCTCTTACCAAGCCATTGATAACAGTATTATTTAGACAAACTAGAACTTGGGTTTAAAGAGTAGTATAAATCTTTCAGCTACCATTATAAAATGATCACCATTGAAAATTTTAAAAGCATAGTTATCAATAGTTTTTATGTAACAGCATTGGTAGGGACAACACGTATTAGGTGCCTTTCAATGCTGATTACCTTATATAATTATATTATCCATAGATATTATGAATGGAAATAGAAACACCAACATAGTAACCTAGGTACATAAATACATATATGAATATATTCATGTCGCTCAGCTTGCCGATCTCTCGCCGAGGGTGATTGTTTCTATTTGAATTCTAGGATTAGTAATATATTTTTGTTATTATTATATTATATTATGTTCACTGTCTTTATGATTGTTTTATCTTTATTATAACATTATCCTGTCGTTGCTTCATCCTAGCCGAGCGAGTAGGCGAGCCGAGGACATGCGGCCCTCGTTCATTACAAGATATACTCTGATTTCTTAATCCTTCACAGAGTATCATTCATATATTTATATTGATAAGAGGAAAACTTTTCTCAATGAATATGTCTGGTAATGAATAAGGACCCAAATAAACAGTGAAGGCCACAGGTTGCACCTTGATTTGTAAGAGCTGCTAAGTATACGTTGGTCGCGCAACCTGTGTGCCTTCATTGTGCAACTATTTTACATACCGATGTTAGTTAACCTATATTAAGAAGTGAATATTGAAACCCTTGAATTTACGTAATTACTAGAGTGGTGGTATGATTTTTACTCTTTGTCTACTTATTTGTTTGAACCGTAGAAAAGACTGAGGAATTCACAACGTTAAAAAGAATACTCACGCGAATTGGCAGTGTTAGATTGTGTTGTTGTTATTTTGTTGTTAACATCAGAGTTGTTGTGGTTGACGGACCAACCAGTTCTTGTAGCAGTTGTATTTAAATTTGGTTAAAGAAAACGTACATATCCTTACCCGTGAATGTATAACGTATACTTCCCTCGTCGAGGCAGACTACTAGTCTAGGGGGCCGCGTGCCGCCGACCAGTTACACTAAACTTGATGGTAGATTTATGAAAATAACAGTGAGCCTTGTATAATCATAATGTCTAAGGTACATAAATATTTAGTTCTATTGTATCGTTAGATTTACGTGAACTTCCGCTTTGCCAACATATTGCGTTGCTTACATTATAATCATACGAGAGTACAGCCTAAGGATTTTAACTTTTTTTATATACTGAGAGCTATTTCTAAGTCACTGATTTTATACTATTTCTAATTATACGCTAATCAAAAAATAAATGGCTATGAGCCACACTTTACCAAGTTTTGGAGTATTTTACATCCCTTTGAGTGCAATTTTTTATTAAAATTCAAACATCATGGCATGATGATAATTTGTACGGTCATTTAGTTATAGCTCTTCAGAGTTTTAATGACCAATATTTTAACTACAACCGTTTTTACTTTATTGTTAAAATTTTTAGGCTAGTTTATATTTTAAATAAGTTAGATTTGTTAACTGTGGTGTATTACATTTACATTGCACGTGATTATAGCTCTCACAGCCTCCTTTACAGGTGATTATTTAGTTATTTTTGTAGTCTGAAATGATTGTGATAAATTTATTATTATAATTATATTGGTTTGTTTTGTAGAACTGTTTCTGAGTCGTTCATATTGTTTATTGTTAATACTTTGAGTATACAATCTGCAACGTGGTAGCGGTAGGGAGAGGCTGTTAGAGCAGTTATGTAGTCAGCATTATATATATGCTTTAATGTGATTTTTTAAATGTACTCTTTATTATAGTCTCATCAATCAATATTATAATTAGAGAACTAACAAAAACTTTTAATTTTTTTCAGTTCATAGTGATTTATATTGAGATCAAAATAAAAATACAGAGTTTATATTTTAATTTTATGGAAAAATATACATTGTAAAATTATTCTTTAGTGCTCATTTGCAGAGCTCTATTAAAAATGAAACTATATGAATGCAAAATAACAAGTCACGATTCTTTTAGAAGTCGCCATGTAGTGGAAAAAAATAAACGTGCCATGATATTTGTGGCTATTTATTTGTTTATTTTCAATTCCCTCCTTTTATGTTGTTTAATTAGTAATAGAACCTTTTAACTAATTTTAAGATCCAACAAACTGATATCAATCTGTTCTCCATCTAGGCTCAAACTCTCGTTAAAGACAATTTAACCAATTCCGAATAAAGTGAATAAGCTTGCTATGATTAAGTCTTATGCGGTCAACAGCACGTCAGTGGTAACGACTTGAACAACGATAACCGTCCTTACTGCTACTGCATAAAAGTGGTGATATTTTTAGCCTGTGTTGTCCCACTGCAAGATAACCTTTTGAACGCCAGAGCACAAAGGCACGCGCGTGCCCTCCATGCCAAGCAACAAAATTATTTCTTTTTGTTATCATGAATTGCCCAATGACCGTGGTGTCTTTTAATTTGTTTCATGTCATTAAATACGTACGAGACCTGCAATTTTTAAGATATCTATATAAACACTCACAAAAGTAATGATTTAATTGTTTTTTCGTGCTGATAGTTTACCGCATTGTCACGTATTTATGTTGTTGGCGTACAGGGAATGCGCTTGCTTGTCACGTGTATGTGACAATGGCGTTCAAAAGGATTAAGGCCGTCCTTTCCACTCCTTTCTGTCTTTACCTAGTGTTGAACAATCCTGTCTGTAGGTTTCAAGATCTTTTTCGGTATGTATCATTCCTGCATGGATTTTGACTTTAGGTGTCGATTGACCATTTTCAATACCTTTTAGACCCAATTTCGAAGAGCTGTTAGTTTCTAGAGCAACCTTTTGTTCCAGTCTGTTGTTGCAACGGCACACGCCTATTCGAAATCGTTTAACCTGTCTATTCGATTCGCTAAGTATGAGAAACTTTCTCATTGACCCATACACTGTCATGAACACAGCTTTGTATTTTCTGTTCTATCTCACAGTGCCCTTCACACATACGTGCTCAATACATTTTAATCCATTCTAAGCCAGTGCCTTCAACACAAAAGCGTGTTAATTGTCCATACATTGCAATGCGTGTTGAAGGCACTCAGTAGAGACTCTGGTGTCGCAATATCCCTATTTTGTTGAAGTTAAATTATAACCATGATATCAATCTTTGTATTTTCATCGTCCTGATTTGTACCAAAAATGTACAATCTGTTAGGTAAGCAATCGCCGTGGGAGGTAGGTAACCTCTCACCGCGATTAATGTTGCATAATTTAAAGGACAATGGCAGCCGCCCATACATTAATTTAGCTGAGATAAAATACTGGCGTCTTTAAATGAAAAATATCTGGTTTAACTCGCCGTCAACTTCTGAATTAGTTTGTGTAAGAATTTTCGTTCTCGAAGGCCGAGAATAATAGAAATTCAGTGATGAACTTTTGTAGGTTATGTCTATAGTAATTCCAATTCGAGGAAGTAAAAGGGTAACATTGCATTAGTATTTCTATTCTTATCCAGTTATTATAGCATGCAATGTCTTTTTTATGGTTGGTAACTAATCCCAGTGGTTATAAATACTCTTTGGCACGCCTTACTATAGGTATACAGTTGGTATCATGTACACACGACGGCGACGGCACATCAAGCTTTACATTATTTTCCAGTATAACGTGGCTTCGCTTTGTAATTATATTTTCTGTACAATGAGAGATCCATAAACTGGTTTTGTATAGCTTGATCAGCCGTCGTGGGTAGGTAAGTACAACAGGTCTGAGGCTGCCAGTCACCGTCAGCATAGTTTTAGGTATTGAAGCAATTGGATTATAATTGTATTTAGGATTTTATAAATACTTGCTAACTTTCAGGAAATTAAGTATTTATAAAATCCTAGAATGTGTGTGAAAGATGTTGAGTAAGTTGATAATAACCAATAAAACAAGTTTTTTTTTACATAATATTTATTCTTCGTCATCCTCTCTTACAATTATTTCATCCAGAAATTCTGCAGGTGCTGTAATATTTTGCTGATGTCTGGCCCATCCTAAGTACCAGACTAGCGTCATTACATGAGCGCAACATCTTACTGTGCGTCGACCAACTAAGCAATTACAGCAGTACTTACTGATTCCTGTCGGTCCAGGAATATCATTTTCTATTAAGATATACACATAAGATTGCTTCCTGCTTACGTGACGTGACTTAATTTTACCTCTAATTAGTGTTGTCATGCCAGTGCTTCTAAGATTATATTCAGAAGAGGAACCAATGTGTTCACTGGAAACTTCAATTCTGTATCCACCATGGAAACATACATATGCTCACCATAATATGAGCAAGCTTGTTTTATTTGGTACGTTCCCAGGGCAAAGAGAATCTGAGAAGTGCTCAGCACATCTACTTGACAATTAGGAGTTGGGTCTGATGGATTTGATCCAGAAGGCTGATCATCCTCTTGAGCTGGTTGGGAACTACCAGGTAGGGATCTAGTGTCATCAATAATGTTACAATACCGTGCTTCTCTTTGAGTGCGTAACCAACAAGGATGGCACACACGATCAGATACTGTAATCTGCAAATAAAGAACAAGAAATTAATAGGCCAGTAATTTCAAGCTCCTATGTAGTTGCTGCCGTTGCTGGTATAGAAACTTTTACTTGGAATTCCCCGATGAAATAATATGAGACCCAAGACGGTAACCCTATTAATTCTTTTGTGTTTCTAATGTCACATCGTTCGTCGTCGTTATTTGGGGCATATATTAATGCGTATAACTTTTAAACAGGTTGTGGAGAATGTAATTTAGTAGTATACCTGTCTTGGTGCAAATCTGCTTTCTAGAATATTTATCATAGACTGCTGTAGTTCAGAAGGGTTATCTCTCAGTATTCTGTCACTTTGTCTACGTAGCATAGAACGGCCACAAAAAGACACACATTAGTGTGGCCTTGGTGACTTGATCCAGCTTGTTGGCTATCACTGCTTGCAACTTCTTGTTCCAACTCATGATTGACACTAAACATTGCAAAATTTCTGCATTCTTCGCAAACATAGTCATCTTTAGTAATCTGAAACCAATTGAAAATATTGTTATTTGCAATTGTACCCTATCAGAGTCTTCTAATTAGTAACACAGAACTTATATTATTGTATCTGTCTTGTATTCATAAAAATGGCCGGTTCTTAGTGCCAATGTCAACATCTACAATTTGAACAAAATATGTGTCTTGGTATCTAAAATGTAAACGAATAACAATAAGGTACATAGTCAAGCTACTTACGATTCGGGGGTATACCCAGTTACACAGTCATGTAGTCACTCGAGTATCAAGTTCCAATGCACAATATCGGCGCAGTGTATTGACGCATATATTGCAGTTGATACACATAATTCGTGTCGGTCTGCCACGACGACCTTCCATCTTAGCGGTACTTAGCAAACAACTAGTTCAGTAATAACTAATCAAAATAATGAGGCAAGATCGGAGTCCAGATAAGAAAAAGCATAATGTTACACAGGGAAAATCTTTGAGTCCGTAAACACGCATAGGGTCACACAGGGGAATATCACAGTCCATAAGCAGTCCGGGACAAGTGAATTAAAAGAAATAGAAAACGGAAAACAATCGAAATAAACAATCGAAGCGCAAGCGCACAAGCGTCTGTGACATCAACAAATGTCAAACGCAATTTATATTTTTGTAGATTTGGGACATTAGTCTTTTTGCCAGTCAATAATAGAAAGTAATTCATTTATTTTTACAGTAAAATATTTTTACCTCCCTGCAAGGAACACTTCCACTCAGAAATAAACAATATTGTTACTTAATTTACTCAGTTTAATTACAATAACAAATGAAAACTGAATAAAACACAATAATGCTGAGTTTACTGTTACTAGGCAGAACAAATATAAAATGGCAACACTCGACGTCAATGAAAAAATCAATTAACTTTTAATTTAAAATATTTTTTTTATCCGGCCTTAACTAGTTAATGTGATACTTTGAAAAAACGTAGAAAAATAATGGAACTGCCTTCATACATAAGTCACTTTTAGACGCTCAAAATAAATTCAGCTAAGATTTCGCCATTGTCCTTTAATACCTAAATTCCGACGTACGTCTGGAAACTAGCGGTACAACTTACTAGTCTGCAACGAGACTCGACTTTATGACATCTGTATTTGGCCGAAATTTACGAAAACAAACTACCAATTTTTACAAATAACTTTATTTACCTTACACGTTTAGCAATCCACAACTATTTCTTCCTTCACAACGTTGGCATCGATGGCCGGCGCGAGCGAGTTATCTACGATGGGTGCTGGGCTTTTGTAATACTTGTTACTGGCATAGTGTTCCTTTAAATATTCTGCACCCATCTCGTAGTAGTCTTCTTTAGAAATACAAAAGTTTTCGAACTCGTTGCTGCCCGCAAAGTCTCTGGCTCCGTACCAAGCATCGAGATTGGGGTTTTTGGCCATAACAACCTTATGTGTAGATTGAAATGGTCTCATCTCGAGGAGTTCTCTTTCAAGTCTCTCTTTTAGACCTGAAAGGCGAGAGGTAAAGGCATTATTTTTAAATTAGGTTTTTGGAGTTGAGATTGAGGCATGGCAGCGCCTCTGTAATATAAACACGATACGTTGTGTACCACTCCATAACTTAGTCAAAATTACAGATCTAATTATATTAAATAAAACGCTGCCCTCCTTTTGGGCTTAATAAAATAAATTAATACAAAACACGATAGAATAGTGTTGAAATTATAAACTAACCTGGGAATTGTGAACAGCCCCCTGTGAGGAACACGTTGTTGGCTAACAACAGCTGGTCTTCAGGACTGAAGTGTTTGAACACATACTCCATGGTTTCAGCTAACCCCGCTTCTAAGTTACCCATCATTGATGGCTGAAACATCAGTTCTGACGCCCTAGAGTTCAGAAAAAGATTACTGATAGTTTTCTGCTAGTGTTATAAACCATAAAAACTGAAATCCCGAAACCCCGGAAAACCACGATGGTTGTGCTCGGTGGAAACCGCGAGAATCGGGATGTCTACATTAAAAAAAAACGGGCAGAATACAAAAAAATTGAAATAAAGGATATTATCATGTCATTTAAAAAACAAATTTTTACGTGTGCACCTAAAGCGGAGGAATGTTGGTGGGCTGTTTAGAAAGATCAGCAACGGCGCTACTCCGAGTTCAGGTAAGTTGAATTGCAATTCCATAATAAATTACACTCGTTAAGATATTAATTGACGATAGTAATTCAGTTTTTGTAATTATTTACCTCAAAGGTTCAATAGCTAGATGCAGTTGATGATGCTGACTCGAATTAGCTGGCGGTGGTTCATACTCGCGAAGAGCTTCCTCCAGTTCTAGAAGTCTTTCACCATCTGCTTCCGAATCAGAGTCCGCCTCGCGACTTATACTGAAAAGGAATTAAAATAAATTATAAGATCGGAAGAAAGTAAATAGGATGTACGGTTTTCGTAATAAAATATTTCTTCTATACATAATATTTTAAATTGAAGTTGCTTTGTCTACACACATACACACAAGAGAAAAAAAACAAGAACCTATACCTTTTATAAGCATCCCAATCAGAGTCTTGGTTCCCAAAGTCGTCTCCGGCCGCAGCGAGGCGCGAGATGACGCGCATGCGCTCGGCGGCCGCGGCCGTGCGCCGCTTCACCATGGCGGCGCGGCGCGCGCGCCGGGCCTCGCGCCGCGCCACCAGCTCGCGGTGCTGCGGGCAGGGGGCGGCTACAGGGCGCGCTACGGCTGGGCTTTAGCGGGTGGCCATATAATTGTGTAACACACTTTCGATCGAGTCAGGTTTTCAAGAGAATGTTTAATACATTGCTGCATAGATTTGAAAAGTAAGTGTGTTACACAATTACCGCGCTCGGTGGAATGAATCGAGGATAGTTATGATGATGCTGGGAGGCCTCTGTCCATCTGTCATTTACGGTTAGATACAGAGGCCAGCACATCAAGTTACCACAATCTGTCAAATTTCTTTGATAGTATTTCAACTTTATTGCAAAGACATAAGGTTCATTTTTTAATTGAGAAAATTTGACAGTTAGGGATAGCTTGATGTGCTGGCGTCTGTACAATATGTGAGCACCATGTATCTCGACATAATTAATATATTTGTCTGCTTCTTAATGTAGCTTCTGTCTGCGATTTCATCCGCGTGATAATTCTTGAGTAACTATGAAGTTTCTTGACAATTCTCCATACGAAAGTACCTTTAGGAATGGGCAACTAGGATCATTTGCCATTTCTAGTAAATTTTGACGTTTGAAAGTGCTTTTTATATGCATAAATGATTTGAGTAAGTTTGTGGGTGGGAAAGCGGGCTGAACCAGAACCGCGCAACGATGCGCAAGCTTCAAGCAGGCAGGTTCTGGATAGGATGCATCGACAGATGAAGAAAGTGCGGGATCGATAGTTTTGGCGATGCTTGGGGTTATTGTCTTTTGCACTAAACAATTATATTGTCAATTTGGAGGGACCAATTTATATAATCGATATCTTTAAAACGATATATGTTTCGGGCAGCCAAAATCAATAATATTAAGTTATAATGAAGGTATAACAACACTAAGTAGGTAGAACATTTCAGGGAGTAGTCTATCAGTTTGGACCCTCCATCTTGATATCGTCATGGAGGGACCAAGCATTTTATTAAAATATTATGTATACGATGAAGATTTCCAAAATCTCAGAGAGCTCGCACGTATGGGATTAGTATTTCGTATACTAAGACCCACTCACTCCATTCAACGGTGTGCGTTCGCGCAGCGGAATGTTGTTGAATTTAAAGATTTTAAGTATGCAGATATTTAGTGTATGACGTCGTATAATTGTGTATGGTAAAAAAAAATGTGCATGCAGCCATTGTGGAGAAATTCACCAAAAACTGATTCCGCTGGGCGAACGTTGTCCTGGCGGAAATTTTTTTAATCCGTAGACTTTAGAAGAAAAGAGATGTGTCCAAAAATTAGTGTGTATTTGTGTGTACTTAATTGTGTATGTATGAATAAACTTCGGAGAAATTCAAGTTTCCGGTACGCGAACGTTTGGCCATTAGCTAGTTTTCATATAAAGCGCTTACATAGAGAGCTGTAGATTTTTACATACGTTGCTTTGAATTTGTTTATATTTGTTTAAAAAACAGATTGAGAAAAAATCGTAGGGCTTAAAAGATATTTTGCATGTGAATAGTTGAATGAATACACTAATTATTGGCATACATTTTACCATGCAATTCCTTTAGAACGTCGTGATATTTGACTGCTTTGTAAACAGTGATCTTTTCATGGTAAATTGTCTTATAACTCTTTAATTACTAACGGAACATCATTGATACATACTTTAAGAACTAAGACCTAATAAGCGTATTTTACGTTTATATTTTTATCTTTTAAGCCCTACGACTTTTTCTAAATCTGTTTTTTAAACAAATATAAACAAATTCAAAGCAACGTATGTAAAAATCTACAGCTCTCTATGTAAGCGCTTTATATGAAAACTAGCTAATGGCCAAACGTTCGCGTACCGGAAACTTGAATTTCTCCGAAGTTTATTCATACATACACAATTAAGTACACACAAATACACACTAATTTTTGGACACATCTCTTTTCTTCTAAAGTCTATGGATTAAAAAAAGTTCCGCCAGGACAACGTTCGCCCAGCGGAATCAGTTTTTGGTGAATTTCTCCACAATGGCTGCATGCACATTTTTTTTTACCATACACAATTATACGACGTCATACACTAAATATCTGCATACTTAAAATCTTTAAATTCAACAACATTCCGCTGCGCGAACGCACACCATCCAACGTACTTGAGGACCGATATGTTATGGCACAATGCTCTGGCAATCATATTTACATAGAATTCCAAGATACGACAGCAAAAATAAAGTATTGTGTTAGTGCATGAACCTTAGTCCGTGTTTCATTGAGCCATGCCTGGAACGCCTCGGGGTCAGTAGGTGGGTTCATTCTGCCAGTCGGTCGCGACTCCAGGTTCTCTTCGGCCGTAGCCGCCGCGGCTATGCGTTGTTTGTTCTTCTCTATGCGCATGTTTATGTTCGTTATTTGCCTCTGGAACAACAGAATTTATTCATTTATCAAGGAAATGACAACTTCTAACATTGAATCGTAACTGATAAAGCGAGTGGAGAGCTAATATCACTACATAGTATAAAACTAAGTCGCTTTCTCTGTCCCTATATCCCTATGTATGCTTAAATCTTTAAAACCACGCAACGGATTTTGATGCGGTTTTTTTTTAATAGATAGAGTGATTCAAGAGAAAGGTTTATGTGTATAATTTGTCGACATATTTTGCGGGCGAAGCCGCAGGCGGAAGCTAGTTAATAATAATTTAACAAAAAAACATCGTAGAACTAAGCTGGACCAAGTATAATTATAAAGTTTTACCTGAAGATCTTCATAGCTTTTGATGTCAAAGCCTTTTATAGCTTCATTGAATTCATCGGTATCACCATCTTCTATCATATCCTGAAATCAAAACAAAACATTATTTTAGCAAGGACCATGTTTGCATTTAGTTCTTGCTCTGCAAAGACTAATCAATCAATCTACCGAGCCTTTTCCAAACTATTTTGTGGGCGGCATCCAGTCTAAACGGATACAACTAAATACCAGTATTTAACATGGAGCGACTGCCTGGCTGTCAGACTATTGGGCTTCTGACTACCCGCAATGAATGTCAAAGATCCACGGATGACAGCCAGGAACAATGGCTTAACATGCAGAGACGAATGAGGAGTGAATAATATGTCATAAAGTTCAAAGTTGTTCGAACATCGACACAGGCATCAAGCACCTTATACCTTTATAGCAAGAAGCTGATTCAATTGTTCCTCATCCTCAGCTAATCTCTCCTCCCGTTTTCTTGCGTTTATTTCGAGCAATCGACGCGCCATCTCTTTCTTTCGCTCTTTTTGCTGCTCAGCTGCAAATGGTATAATATAAAATTATGGTGATTTGGTGCAGAGGTTTTAGCTAGGCTAGCCTGGTCTAACCCTTTACTTTACTTTCTTTATGTCTATTCCAAAAGTAAGTGATGAAAATGTGCACTGGCCCTATTACAGTTAAATTCTTAAACAATCACTCACTAAAAGGAATTAGGAACAATTAATTATTACAGTTGTAAATACTTAATACTTACTACAGCTGCGATTCGTACATATTTTAATCAACATACAATCTGACCCTAACCTGCAAATTGCAAAAGTCTAATGAAAATTTGTATTTTGCAGGCTACCATGCCTTATTATTTGTAACTGGCAATACAAACTAGTATCAAATGGCCCATTTTCTTACATTTTCATTAAATACTTTTTGAACATTCCATACCACAAGTAATAGCAACACAGAGAATGTTATAATTCCACTCAGTTATGTTTTTTGGCACAGTTACAAGAGCTTTTGTTATAGTTCTGGCCCTGCCTCAAAGGTACATGAAAATTAGTTCACCAGTCAACCCAGAAGAGCTTGCAGCTTGCACATAAGGCAGCTGTACTCTCTTAACATTAGCTTCATAATAATCAGGATTAGCCCATTTCCTGATCTCCTCCTGGTAGTCCAGTGCTATTGAGCTGTGTTCCTGAAGAATTTCTTCTACTCTAGACATGGTGATTGCATTGACATGAACTGGGTATTTCAGTTGCAGGAGTTTGTGTAAGTAATATATCATTTCACTGCCTCCTGAAATATACAACAAGAGTTTTAAGAGAACTTTTCACAAATTATGAGGGAAAAAATATGAGGTTTCCTCAGTCTTACCCAAATTAATTCGTCTAGCATGATCCACAATAACTTGTCCCCTGATAACAGGTATGATATGTATTGTATGGTAGCCACAGTTTACAATGAGTGCTGTATCCCCAATATCATTCCTATACATGCTGAACAAGGAATCAATGCCATAGCTCACCCCTGGCACACCATAGCCTTCGAATAGCAGCTCAGACATTACTGAAAATAATAAAAACTAGTTGCAGAAAATTCTATTAATAACCTTTGGATGCCATAGTCACATATACATAACAAGCAAATGCCTGCCCTGTACGGTAACAACACAAATATGTGACAAAGCGGTACACTATTAACACGAAATAAACAATTAAATCATTATTTGTGTGTGTTTATATAGATATCTTAAAAATTGAAACTCTTGTACATATTAAATGACATGAAACTAATTAAAAGACACCATGATTATTGGGAAATTCATGATAACAAGAAGAAATCAATAAAATTTGTAGCTTGGCATGGAGGGCACATGCCAGAGCATAAACACATGCACATGCATGTGTTTATGCTCTGGCGTTCAATAGGTTAAGAAAATATCTATTTGCCGCAACCTGTGAACCGCTTTCTATAATATATTACATAGACAATAAACTATTTTCTATTTCCATTTAGGTAGGTGGCAGCGGAGCTGGTTGCTGATCATGCACCAAGTGTGTAACTAAACATGGATGCTCTTTAGTGAATTTCTCTAGTATGCTAATTAAGAATCATGAGTTTAATATTTTCATACATACACTGCCTACAATAATTGGGTGTTACAAAGGCTTCAGTCATAGCAATAGGGTGTGGGACACTGCCATCATTGTCTATGTCCAAATGAGAGAAGATGTAGTCAAACACTTGCTCCTGTGCTTCAAAATGTGTCACCACATTTTTATCAAACTGAGTCTTCAGTTGAAATCTGAAAATGAGATGATTATTTATTAAGGTTCAGGTATATAAAATGTACTATTGGCTCCGAAGATTATTTTTTTTACATAAAACAACTGAAAAAGTTTATAGTTATTATTTATAATTTTATTAGAAACTAAATTCAAAACAACACCTTAATTTAATTAAAATGGTAAGATAGGAATTAGCAATTTAAACACTTTGTGGGACACTAAATGCCCAAAGGCGTTTTACAGTTAAACTTCTATTGTGTCTTGTTCAAACTCTGGGAATTTTGTGTAAATTGGTACGATCTAAGAAATAACTAGATAAATATATTCCATAAAACTGCAAGAGAATTTGGAATTGTATTACTTACGGAATGGGAGTTTTCGTACTAACCTTACTGCTTCTATATTCACGATATCATTACCAATCTGTATTGGTGGAGTTGCTGGAGGCTCGGCATCTTTCTTACATCTATCCTTCCTAGGTCTAGCTATCAGGTTTTTGAAAATAAGGTTAGGTTCATCATAAATTGACCACCCAACTCTGCATTGGTACGAACCTTAAAATTAAACATTAGTATGTATAATATTAATGTAGGTTCGGGTTACTAGTCTTAATTTATCAGATATTTTTAGTGTTTACCGTTATCTATCACCAAAGGTATATGACCAAATTTAAGTGTAGGACTATATTCGTGTACTATATCTGGCACAGTTTTGTAATCTTTAAGCACTAGGACGTTCTCCATTATGTTTAATTTAGAAATAAGATTATTTTCAAAAAACGCCGGTTTGTTATGCGAGAATACCAAATGCACAAACAGACCAGACAGCAGACGGACCACCGACAGTGACAGTCACTTGACAACATTGAACCCCTATACATATTGTAGTCTTTGCATTGAACACAGATTAAGTAGTACTCCACAGACTAATAACAACCTCTGTGCCATTACCCATGAAGGTATAGATAAAAATGGAGACCACACTCCGAATACCTACTTGAAGCTATACCTATGTATCGCTATCTCGCTCTTTGTGGGCAGCCCCTCTCTTTCTCAGTAGGTTAACCTTTATTTTAGTTTTCCTGGGACACGCTTGTAGTAACTTTCCATTTAGTGATTAACATATTTATAAATTTCTCTACATCACTGTTTACTACTTAGATTCTAGCTTCTAAAGATTGTATGCAACATGATATGATGCATGTTTATGAAATTACGAAAAAAGTTGTTTGATAAAGTGTGAAACTTGTGATGTTTCTGAGTGTGTAAATTTGGCTGTTTGTCATTAATCATACAAAAAGTTCTGGGTAGACGTATTATACAGAATTTTGCACGAAAATAGAGCATGACCAGAGGTGTAATTGCACAACACTCTACCAGAGAAAAATAGTTATCATTGTGACAGTTATTATAAATTTTGTCTGCATAAAAATGTAAGTATCGTTATGGATTCAGATTGTTATTGATAGCGTCATACGCAATTAGAATGCATGACATAGGTTTAGTTACCGCGGGTAATGCGATATGAATGACTGTGATAAGTGGGGGTTCGGGAGAAGCTGAAAAATACTTTTTAGTTTTGCGTAAAAACTAAAAGGAATTTATTAGGGATGTACTTATAAATTACTATCAACTCTTTCTATGGGAACAATACACAAATCGCGAAAAAAAAAACTCAGTTTAATTATTTTTTTAGATTACTTAAACATAATGGACAGCAGCTTTTTTCGAGTATTCTGGGTTAGTCAGTGTTCAGAATTTTTTACCATGTGGGCAAATGAATATTATTTATATATATTATGCGGAACTGTAATAGGAACAGTGTGAAGCCTCAAAAAAAAAAAACATATTCCGAATTAAATCATTTATTTAACCTTATTTATAACTTCTCAATTATACATGACTGAATATCATTGCTCTATGTAATTTCTGTCTCTTACCACGTAAATCACTGAGTATATTTTCTGTATGTCTCTTTAAGTGAGCACGTATACGCATGTTAAAAAACGAATTAGCTATTTGCTTAACTATCTTAGTGTCATGCAAATCATTACAGTAAATTGATTCCGTGATGGAAACTATACATAATATGATGTTATGTAAATGAGTATTTAATATTTTGTATGGGAAAGGGAAACTTACAGGTAACTCGTTAAGATTGCTTATATTTTCCAGAACTTTCCGACATTGTTTTTTATCAGTTGGTTCCTCAATATTGCCGCCAGCACGTTTCACTGCTATTTCCATAAGTGGAAAATTTCTATCAGAAATGTCAGAACTAGTGCTTGGTACAGCCAGAGGATCTATTTTCACCATATAGTCTTCATGCATTGAACTTATTATCTGAAAATTATAATATATTTTATAAAATTTTGCCTTTTGCCATACATTTGAACTATATTTCTAAATACGTAATATATTGTAATACAGATATATAAACTATGTTAAATGTTTACCATGGCTGGTGGGACTGTTTCTTGATCTATTATATTAGGAACTGCTGTTTCTTTTAAGCGCCTTGTTTTTTTATAATAATCTGATTCTTGAAAATGTAAATTGCAAATCCGTGCACTTTCATAAAACTTGTTTTTCAATGGTACAATGGATAACCACGATTTTCTATGAGTACTATTTTTAGGAAATCTGAAAAAAAAGCATTTGATGGATATTAAATTTTTTGAATAGTGAGAAACAAAGATTTTATATTTAAAAAAATCACATAGTCCACAATCCTTAAGAGACATATATAATACTTAAGACTTTTTTTTTTAATTAGTTCATGTTCCACGGAAATTCCCAGATATATCCTCAATATGGTTACACTACTTCAACATGACATAAAAAAAAACGTAAACAGAACATTAAAATTGCACATAGTCAATTAAATTCAATGTAAAACTATTTGATTCGGTCGTAATTATCATTAAATAATATGTTGAAAACACTGATAAAACATTTTAGGTAGAAATAAAGTGAAAAAAACAAAGAAATATGTTTGCAATGATTCAATGCCATAAATCACTTACGGGTGAAATCTTATATCACCTCCTGGACACCACTTACTTCCGCAACCACGCACTATACAATTTTGCACCATTTCTTGAATTATATCAATTATACCGTGAATAATCTCATTTAAAGCTGTGAACCGCAAAGTAAACAACCGCCATATTGCCTCTTATTTATTTTGACATAGGGTCAATGTTGCCACTTTATCGAATCCTAAGGAAATGGGATTCTAACTCCGTTATGAGCCAATCCAACTTTGCCTAAGGGACCGATAAAAAAAAAAAAACACAATTAACTAATCGCGTTTTAACTATTTATTACTTTATATAATACCAGACAGCGTTTAACTTATGATTTTGTTATTGTGATGACTATTCCTAAGAATTTACTAGGAGATTCAAATAAGAAGATAGCAATACTATCGTCCTCACCAAAAAGAGAGGTCGGCCCACAGAGAGTGAGATAGAGATATGTAGGTATTTGACTCAAGCTGTTGTTCTGAGTGTGGTCTCCATTTTATCTATACCTTCATGCCATTACCACAACAATCACCACAGATAGCTATAGATTAGTAGAATGTTTCCTATGTTGTAATAAATATCCAGGCGGTTTACTGCTCTGCTTTGGTTTTCAGTGATTTCAAAATCTGTCCGAGGATTGCCAGCGAGTCCCTGCTGTTACATGGCGTCGGCTACTGAAGTACGGTCGCCAGCGCACCAAATTATACCATACTGTCTTTCTTCTTATTTGAAGATCGGAATCATTTATTCGATATCACATTAAAACGTTAAAAGTAAGTATATTTATTGTATTTGTACAAAATAAATAAGAATTAAAGTAAATTCAAAATCCATTGCCAAAATTATAGTTTCTGGTAATTTGATGCACTGGCGAACTGTTCAATATAGGTTAAATGCTCTAAGGTTCAATATTAGTTTGTAAAGTAAAATGTACTACATTTTAGGTGCCTACCTTAAAAACACCAGTTGTATTTTTTTTAATTCTGATTTTCTGACATTATTACATATTTTTTACAGGTACAATCTGTAGACTTGTGCAGTGGCCAGTGTGCGCCAACTTACCAACCATCATGGTCCATGGGGTGTGCTTTTGATTACATGATTCAGAAAAGTTTTTTTTTTAATTTCATTGCATACATACAAAGTACCATTTCTATTCTAGTTGCAAATTCCATCGTGGATAATGTTGAAAACTTGAGAGTAGCCACGGAGTAGCCGTACTTTCTTAGCTCACGTTGCGTGGGCGTGCTTTATTCATGCAGCATAAATGGTGCTTATTTATGCCGCATGAACAATACAAAGTAATTAATTACGAGACACAATAAAAGTTTTATTGTTATCACTCCTTGTTTTTTTAATACTTTTTATGGCTTCTTCTCAAAACCAAAGTACGAAACTAAAATGAAAACGCGTAATTAACATAATTATGACGAACTTTATTCACAATACTGATGTATGTAGTTAGTTTTCACATCACAAACCACTAAAACTCTATTAATTTCAAATAACAGAATACATAATATCTTTTTGAATATTCACATTCATTTATGAAATGTGTAATGTAATAAACCCTTAAGGAATGTGACCACTAAACGTTTTGATTTAGTGCTATTTGTTTTACATAGCTACATTGATAGACTCAAATTACATTTTTCATGATTTTACAGAGGATACAGATTTAAGTAATTTCAGAGTGGAACAGAGGCACATTATTTACATTATATTTTACGTAATGCAGCTACTATATCTCTAATATGCCAGGTATCCTTTAAGACAACAATATAACAATGAATTAAATATTTCATTTAAATTACAAATATAACATGTTTAAGCCTTGGCTCCGACCACGGTGCCCGCCTGCTTGTCGATTTGTTCCTTCTCCAGTTGCTTGCCAAGGTATTCCCTGAAGAAAAAAAAAGAAAATTATCTTTTTAATATAGGTCCAAGCTAACAAAAACAATGATGCTATGAATACAGTTTACTGCTAGCTTTTGGTGAACGAAGTCATTGTGAGAGTCATTATGTAATCATTTTATCTAACTGATACATAGTGATAAGTCCAAACATCGGGCAGATATGCTATAAGATATACTTTCACTTTCAACACATGACTTTTTCATATTCCAAGCTAGACCAGTTAAATCATGCCTTATTAATTCAACAATCTCTTCTCGATTGGTGAACAGAAACAATCAAGATAACCTTGATCTATGAAGTATTACATCACACCTTCATTCCGCGATGGAATAGACAAACACGTACATAGACAACTATACATCAAGCTATACTACAGAGGTAAGATTCTACTATTAGTCACTACCATAGATGTCCCGTACTTTAAATATAGAGTACATACCAGTTGTGAACCATCAGTTTCTGGACTGCGAGTAAAGCCTCATATCGCACATTAGGGTCCTCGTGGCTGAGGAGGAACATGACACGTTGTTTGCCACCCAGCTGCTCGATGATGCTGTTGACAATATAACGTTTTAATAAAGTAAAGTCGATTGTTCTTTGGATTTTTTCAATATTTAATGTGAATCAATCTGCTCGCTCAAGGCGGGTTGGTGATTTTAGACTTATATCAATTTTAAGTCCTGGTTTCCTCACGACATTTTCCGAACCTATGTCAGCGAGGCTTTTTCAATTCCTTTATCTTCAATGTACTTTCTTAGTTTATCTTGGACACAAATTCTGATAGTACATACAGATTGAAAGTCACCAAACACCAAATCTATATTAAAAATAAATGATTGTCTCTCTTTCTCTCTAGCTCTTTTTCACTTCTTTCCCCCTCTGTTCGTTTGCTGGAGGAAATTTCTCAAGTAGTACCTTTGTACTCGGATTATATAATGTCGTATCTAAAAGTATTATACTGTGTAAGGTCGCTAGCACATCAAGTTATACCTAATTGTCAAATTTCTTTTTTAAACCTTAAAATGTTGAAAGGTAAGTTCAAAATCGATTGAGAAAATTTAACAGATTGTGGTAACTTGATGCACTGGCCACTGTACATAAAATTAATAATTACGTACTGTTTGCCCCTGGGGTAGTGACGCACGTACTCGCCGACATCGTAGCAGGCCACGGCCAGCACGACGGGGTCAGAGCTCCTCTCCAGCAGGTGCACCAATGTACGCAGCAACTCCTGGCCGCGTTCGTTGAGGCGAGCGGCGTTCTCACGCCAGAACTTAGCTGACTTGTGCACAGGCGACCATTCCAGACTAGAAATGTTAACTTTAATAAGTATTCTGATCTTCTCTGATGAAGTTTGTGTTGCTGCAAAGCTGTTTTAGTTTGAAAAATGAGGTTATGCATCCAACCAATAAATGTAACATAACTGGAGTAACTTATGTTATGTGAAATCCGGTTTTAGGCAGAGGTGAACCAGGTACATACATTTTCAGTTTTTTTTATTTCTATTACCAATATAAAGTACGCCATTAACTAAATTAAAAGACCGCCTCTAAATCTTAAATAAACATTCGCTAGTTGTAACATCTAAGATTGTGAGTGAATGAGTGAGTGGATGGTAGTGGTGGTGTGACGCGTGTGTGTGTGTGTGTGTATGTGTGTGTGTGTGTGTGCGTGTGTGAATGTGTATGTGTGTGTAGTAACATGTTTGTAAATTCACGTACCGGCCACTCTTGACTTCGGTAGCGTATTGGTCGAATGAGCTGAGGTCTTGCACCGAAGTCTGGAGACGTTCGTTGAGGTAGTCCACGTCATTCATGATGTCTTCGTCATCAGAGCGCTTCTGCTCCAAGATCGACAGCTGCTTCAGGACCTTGCACTGGACCATGGCGATGCAGTGTTCCTTGGCGACCTAGTAACAGTAAATAATTCTGAATAAACTACGATTGTAGCTAACATTCTTTTTGTTTCGTAACCAAAGTAGATTTAAAATGTTATATTTGGCTATAGAATATGACTGCAAACATTTTTATTAAGTGTCGAGAGAGGTAGGTGAGATTGTATCACAATATTATGTCCTAGGCGATCCCAAACACGTGACGACTTCTTCCACCGTAGGCGCGGGCCTGCGGACGGTGAGTAATGGGTGACTCACCGCCCGATCAGCACCAGGAGGTCTACTCTTATTCAACGAAAAACGAAGTTTCGGTCGAAATTTCGCATGTTTCCTACCAGGGTTCCATTTCGTTCCGAAATTTCGTACGAACGAAAATTCTTTGACGTTTAGACCTACTCTAATTCGAAATATTGCGAACGAATATTTGAATTTGACAGACGATTATTCGGAATTTTAACCTCAAATTTGACGAAACCAAAAGTGTTACCGTTTGAGTTTCGTTTTCCTTATAATTTTGTGAATATTGTGAGAAAATTATTAGCGATGGCAACAAGAGTGCTTTTTATCGAAGCTGCATTACGTGAAGAACGTGTAGAGCGTAGAAGGAACCGGCGCCACCGCAATCAACTAAATATTAGTCAAATTCCCGACGGGTTTAAGATTGTCACGTTACAACCGTTTATGATAATATTATTGTAATTTTTGAAAGTTTTATACCTACCTTACATTTTTAGAGATATTTTCTTAGTGTAAATCTTTTTGAAATATAGTAATGTTGATTTTGCCTCGTGTTTTAATTTATTTCGAACTTTTTTCTTACATTAAACCTATCATGGATATTCTATCTTACCGCCCTTGATGGTTTTTTTGGCCACTGATAGCTGCAAGTGAGATTTTTCACCGATAAAGTTTATGGGGTTAAAGTAACCCTTTCCTAAGAACAACTTTGGCACAAACTTTAATTAAAAAAAAAAAAAGTTACGCTTATCATATTTCTAAAACACACTTTGCATCTTGTTGATTATATCCTTGAGCTTCATTATCACATAAAAGAATACTAAAAAGACAATACCGATACAAACAACAGATCAAATTCGTAAATTATTTGAAAAAAACAGCTAAAGTACCCAGCCTTTACGGTATGTAAGTACCGCGATTGCGAAGTATGTAAATAGGCACTTGGGAACATGATTTATTTAACACAACACTTGAGAAACACACTATAAAAAACTTTTCAAAGTATTCAAACAAAAATCGTAAGTTGACATGTTATGATTAGATTGTGAATATACCGATATTTTTGGTTGTCATACGTAACCACCCATTGTTGGCATGAAATAGTACTCTTCAAATTGGTCGGTTCACAATGACAGTGAAAGGGTGTTTTATAGTGTCGCTGTGAATTTCGTCGAAAATAGAATTTTTATCTATATATTTATATTTTCTGCATGAATATAACAAGAAATATTTAATAAAGCACATGTTTAGTGTAAAATGTAGACATATAACAAAATAGCTTATTAATTTTAAGTTAAAGTAAAAACCGTAATTTACTTTAAATGACATCAAAAAAGACCCAGTCAATATTATAGATTCCATTCGTTCACAAAAATTGTCTATGGTTACGAACTTCTTGTGCGCGTCCGAATATGAAATAGAGTAGGATCACTATCGAAACTTCGTTTAAATTTCGTTCGTTTGCGAAGTTTCGTTTCGGAGAAAGAGAGTAGACCCCCAGGCCCGTGCCGGACGGCGCGTATATGTTCCACGCGCGCCTCAAAGAGATGTCAGCATATGAAGGGGCCCCTTAGGGCCAAGACTGCCGGGTAAGCGGGATTGTCCGAAAGGGTTACCGCTACCCCGGAACACAAAGGGCTAAGGAAGGAACATGGATGGGTTTTAGTCAGTAAGAGTCTGACACTCCCTTCCGCTCCACCCAAAGCGGGAGAAGTCATTGGATGATTTCCCAGACTTAAAAAAAAAAAGGCGAACCCAAAATTATCAATTTAATTGCGTATTAGCACAAATTCCACAATGTTGTTGATCGTTAAGAGTTGCCATGGCTATATCTAGAGTGATTGTATTGCACGGTCGGTATTTGGGCGCGCCTAACAATAGTAATCCAGCAGTAATGCTCAGTGTTAGCCTGGCCGCGCAGCGAGTCCAACATAAGATGACATCCAACATTAGAACACGCCTGATTTCCCTATATTTCGGTTGCGGAAGCTACGCTGCCTAGTTCCGCCTAGTGCGAGGGGAGCATAAAAGTTTGAATATTATTTTATCAAAAAATAACCATATCCCCCTTTATGCAGCCTAAAAATAAAAAATAAATTACCTGAGGGTCTTCCGGCTTCTCAATCAGGTTCCTGAAGACAGCGAGCACGATGCGCGTGACCTTCTCCTTCACGGAGTCGCTGAGGATGTCAGCGAGGATCGGGATAGCATTGAACTTGTTCATCTTCTCAGCCAACAGAGGGTTGAAAGTCAGCACCCACAGACAGAATACCAGCTGGTATTGAACCTGGGAAGTGAGGGGAATTTATTAGAAACAATACACATTGGCCTTAGTCAAAGACGTAAAAAAATAACATCACGACTTTTTTCCCGGAAGGGTTAGGCAGAGATGTACTCATACTAGGTACATTTCGCCAGTTCTACTTAAGTTCTATGTAATAGGGAACGAATCTAGTCCTGACTCAGTGCGACTTTTTATACCTATTCGATCGCGTTAACGTAAACTTCAATTTGTACTGAAACACCGTCTTGTGTCAATAATAATTCCAAGGCAATGAAAATTTAACAGGATCGAATAATGTAATATAAACACTCATACATTTCATCACTACTGAGATATCTTCTTATCACATGCAAGGGACATTGGACAAAAACGTATGAACCTTGGTCGAAATGTTCACCAAGTCTTATAGCTCGGGCATGGAATCTCGAATCGGAGATTGGCAACTCAAGATCTCCCGTGCTAAGTCTGGTGTGGAGATGGGCTATTCGGGACAATTGGACCACTTATGCTCATGGTCAATTGCAAATGGATTTAATTTATTATTTAATAGTAAACGAACCAAAACCCTATAGCACTGGCGGATCCAAAGATCAAACCCAGTAAAAAACAATAATAATAATTATATTTATAGAATTTTGAAGATGTTTGAAATGCACTGACCGAAAGGAACAAAAAAACATGGTCTATGTTAACAGACTTTTTTCCCATCAGCTAAGGTATATCATGGTCTTGACCTTACCTGGAAGTTGACCCTGGAGGCCAGGATAGACAGCAGCGTGGAGATGCCGTCAACGGACAGGAACGCGAAGCGGTACTCGTCGACGCGCAGCATCATTTGCAGGCAGCGGGCCACAGACTGGATGTAGTCATTGTTCTGTGTGCAAAATGTCGTTTTATACTATGCCCTTTAAACTTTAGCACTCTAGCTATGCCCCCATTTTTTAAAAATCCATTTAAAGCTTACAAAATTACAGCAGAATTGAACTTTAAATTAACAATTTTACATTAAACTTAACAAAGAGTAGAGGTCTCAGTTACATACAGAGTAAATCTATTAGTGAGTTACATCATATATTATAGAAATAGAAAGTTTTAAGCATCCACTTTGACCTGACATTCGCAAATAAAATAACTTATCTGTTAAGCCTAGATATAATCAAAATTAAATACATTTGTAGACTGGAGATAATAATGTATAATATAAATTAAACAAAATCATAAGTAATAAAAACTAAATAAAATACAATTATTGTTACAAATATAAGCTATATATTTTAAGCCTGCATGCAATTTGCACATACCTTCACATCCTCCTAGTTTGTGTGTTTAATGAACAAGATTAGTGTAAGCATGCAATATAATACCAGTGATTAAAACACATCTGTTAGAAAGAACTCACATTCTGTTAGCAAACACCTAGATATTTACAAAAGATAGTTAGTCATCACTGTTATAAGACAATAGTTTTGTTTAACACTCAAGTTGGTGTCGACATCTACATGTGACGAGGGTACCTTGTGCACACCGGGCGGCAAGTCCTCGAGCGGCTTCAGCTCATCGAAAGAGCGATACAGGCTCGAGTATTTCTCTGGGCCAGAGTCGACATTCACGGTTTCTTTTTCCTTGTGGTGATGTTTCAGGTGTTTCTTAAGTTTATCGGCGGCGAAATGTTGTTTCTCGTGCAGCAACATAACCTGCTCGGCATGCTCTAACTCGGCAGACATGTTCTCCGCCTTACCAGAAAACAAACCGCTCAGTGATAATTCAGCTGCGTCATCAAAGCCCCCAACGATGCGTGATGCTTGCACGTGATACTCACAACATTGTGTTACGTTTCAGTCAGTTTAGACACATTGATGGTACAGTTATACCAATCTGGTATATCAGGCACTAAGCATTGCCACACAACTCCTATTGAATTGTGGAGTGGAGTTTATTTTAAAATATATACAGTCGCGATCTGAAAATGCTTACCACCTAAGGCTTGTAACTGCATGCATACATCTATGTCACAAAGTCGGTGATTAGGTATAGATCATAGGATTTTTTATTTACCTACTCGTCTAGGATAGATATAGAGTACCTACCTCTTTTTGTAAACCAAATATATTACGTAAACGAGGTCAAACTTATTATTGAACAACAACAATAAGAAGAAATAATGAAATCGAAATTCATAACATCTTAATTTCGAAAATTAATTTTGGTGTTTTTGTGGTGATGTTTGAGTCCCATAGTATAAATGGGCTCGGTGCAAAGCTCGTCAAAACCTCTGAGGACTCATATCATTCAAAGCAACAAAATGACTAGTTGGTTTGAAGCCGTGCTTTTGGCACTGTCGAAACGTATCAGTTATTTGAGCGGCGCAGTTATAAATTATAATCAGTTATTTGCTTCGCCATGACCCCGAATTCAACGCATCTCACGGTGAATCGAGATAATACATAGAATTCTAGCAAGCCATCTTAATGGAGAAATAAAAGTTTAGCCTGTTGTTGCAGGGTTAAACTTGCCATTATAATTCAATAAATTGATTTGTATTATATTTCACATTTAATATTTTTGATAAATGTCATTGAAACAAATGCAATTATGATAATGTATCAACTTTCGACTAAGAAATCCGTTTACTAATGAAAATGTCATTAATACTGTTTTCATTAAAATAATGCTGTTTTGCTGCTAAAATGTAGAATTTTAAACTTTACTGCACACTGTGTAAAAGATACTAATTCGAAAACAGATAAACATTTTTAGACCGCAACCATACATCTGTTTATTAAGTGATCATGTCTAATTCATTACGGTTGTGTAATATGGTGATGCAGCTCTTAGGCACAGATGGTTGTGACAAATGCAAATGCTTGTGGATGAAGTATCATGAATTTGTATGATGTGTGAATCTGAACAAAATTAAAATGCATAAATGTGTTTAACAAACATGGGCTCTGCAACTTTAATTGTACCGTTATGTCACTGGTTTCTATACATAGTGTATCCATCAGGAGTCAGCAAGTCATCATACTTATTTGTCAATTAAGATTTTCACCTTACCATTATTGTCTCCACTCTGATAAAAATCTGAGAATAAATATCTCAAATACACCCCAAATAGTGGTGTCTGCTTGCCTCTTTACTAAGTAAATTAATTATTTTTAAACACATAATATCATGCTTTGCTTTATTATTTGGTTTGCTTATTATAGTTGATATATTAAATTCATTTCTTAATAATTGTCTTAAGCTAGGTTTAGACTATGACACTATACAACACACACTCTTAGAAGATACCCCTAAAACAATAAGTTTTGCAGGGAAAGTTATACTCAATGTCAAATCATTGATGTCAAGTAGGACATTAGAAAACACTTTATAATGTCAGGAGAGTACCAAAAGTGTTTGTAGAAAGACCCAGTGCTTTGGAGCTTCACATTGAGTGATCAACGATTTCGTTGGCAATTCTTTTATTTATTAACAGGAGTAACTTTTTCAAGTAAATATTTGCAATCCTCATAGGTCATCTGACAAGTTAAAAGATTAAAACATTTTCTTCTTGGAACTCTATAGACAGTATGGTAGTATATGGTAAACTCCTAGTTCATTATGACCTTTCTTTAATCCACTGGTGAACCCAAATACATAATTATGTCTTTTATGTTGTAATATGTCATTGTTTTATTACAATATAAGCAGCAATAGTGGCAACACAATGCTTTTTCATAGTGACTGAGTATAGTTGCTGTTTAGTCTTTTAAATTATTTATATACAAGTAACTCAGACACCAGTTCCATACATCTAAATACAGACCTTACCTTATCCAGGTGCAAAAAATAAGTTTTAGTGTGAATAAGAAAATTTCTGTCATAGTCTAAACTTAGCTTAACACACTAATGTCTAATTTAATAACTTGAGTGCATTTTGTTTCAAAATATTTGCAATTAAGGTACTGAAAGGGTGATTGTTAGTCATCATTAATTAGCAGTATTTTATTTGACAAGCTCAATGTCTTTAGTTTTGATTGTTTTTCTATGAAATCTGTCATGGTGTGTAACTACCAGCAAAGCTTTAATGATACATGCTTTATTGCCATAAATTCAATCAGTGTCAAATATAAAATATTCATAATTATCATTCATATTGTTGATACATGCATAAAAAAATATTTAAAAAAATCATGCATATAATGCATTGTACATGAGATAAATAAGTGAATATAACTACAAGTGTTGTGTTACTTACATTTGACTTAAGTTGGTCCTTCAGCCAGGAGAGGTAGAAGTGCAGGTCACTCTTTTCCATCAGGTTAGGATGCCAGCAGGCCAGCTTGGCAATGATACGGGCCGACATGTGTTGGACAAACTCATCCTGACGGTTCAGCAAGTTCAAAAATGGCTGCCAAGGACTTCCACATTTTCCTTCACGGAAAATCTTGACTCTGCTCTTGTCTTCCTGTAATTTTTCATAATTAAAATATTTTAAAACATTTGATTTTCATTATTCGATATAAATTGGGTCTTGTTGGTTTCAACCTAAATATTTCTGAGCACATAGAGTTCTTTGATTACACATACAAGTTATTTCAAGATTACAGAATAGTATGTTGTGTACAAATTTACTAATAGGAATGTGACAGTTTGACATAAATTAAGATAACAAGAGGCACTTACAGAAAGGGTATCATCAATCATAACAAGCAGGTACTGGATGGTGTTGTCCTTGCTGATGTGTGTTAGCAAGTTCAAGAACACTTCGCAACACATATCTGGGTTCTTGTCAGGTAAGTCCTTGTGACCACCCCGATCCAATTGCACGATAAAGTCATGGTCACGTTGCGTGATCATCTGTGACCTAACATATAATGATAATTTAGATTTTAACGAAAATAAAGGAATTGGAAAAACAATGACTTGTGCAAAGAGAATCAATACTTATTACTTACTGCAGATAGGACGACCAGTTGATCTGAGTTTGGCGAATATCACTGGCACGGATTTGCAAGACGCTGGTTGCCGCAATCATATCTGGAATGTACAATATTGGTCATGTCTCCGAATAGGGAACAGCGATAATTTAGTTGAGGAATACTGCGTAAGTAAGTTACTTACCAACTTTTTCATCACCCAGCGACGGCATTAGCTGACTAACATTTTCATCCCCCATGTGAGCCATTTTGGCTACAGAATTGATAATCACTTCTGTTATAGCCAAAGAAGAATCGAAAAACTTTATATTTAGGCAAAACAGAAAAATGAAGACAGCCTCAGCTGAGAGGTCTTGTGACTATGGAGAGTGACGTTAGTGCTACTTACAACGAAAATTATATTCTTACCTTCTCTAATAAAGACTTTTTTGGCTGGAAAGAAAGAGACAAAGCATTTAAGGAACGGTTGGCAACATTGTTTTTAGGTCAAGATGGCAAAATTCAGAAAATATTAATTGTATACATTTTTATTCCTGGTAACTAGTTAACAAAGTTTTTGACACATCCAAAGATGAAAAAAATGGTAACTAAAAAAAACAGTTCGATGCAGATTGCAGACTATTAAATACTATATGGCTAAGTTGGTCCTTCAGCCAGGAGAGGTAGAAGTGCAGGTCACTCTTTTCCATCAGGTTAGGATGCCAGCAGGCCAGCTTGGCAATGATACGGGCCGACATGTGTTGGACAAACTCATCCTGACGGTTCAGCAAGTTCAAAAATGGCTGCCAAGGACTTCCACATTTTCCTTCACGGAAAATCTTGACTCTGCTCTTGTCTTCCAGTAGGCTAAGTTTAATAAAATAGTAAAACACATTAAAGAAACAAAAACTAGTTAATGAACTAAAGTGTTCTGAATAACACAATAAACATAAAACTTTTTTTCTTTTTTTTGTAAAATCCTGAGGCGATAATGTCCTTCTCCTCAAGCTTTTATGAAATTAATAATGTTCTATCTATTGTTTTACCACGGTAGCCCGCGAAATTCAAATTTTCATAAGTACATCTGCAATTTGCGGGTCAGTGTCAGGTTGTCTCGGTCGTAAAAATTACGTGTTTACAGTATAATGTAAAATCGTTAAATACATACAACTCTCTAAGTTAGAATGACCTCAAATGTGAAGATTTCATTAATTTTGAAACATTTCAGCGTTCTAAATAAAAGCTTGTAAAAACGAAGCACGTGGTCTAGCCAAGCCGAGCTGCTAGAGCTGTTTTATTTTCATGATAAACTATTTTGTAGTTGGGTGGATGATTATATATTTTGGAATCGTTTTAATAGAAAGAAGGTGTTTGTTTACATCAGAAATATAGCATAATTATGTTATGTTATTCCATACCATAATAACGCCACAACATGACAACAATGACAACAACGGACACTTCCCTTCCACTGTAGAGCGGAAGCATATATTACTTTCCTCTATGAGCGGAAGGCTTCCCGTAGCGCTCGAGATTTCACTGTCTGTCGTAATTTAACTGATGTTAGTTTTTACGCACTACGCACACAGAACAAATTTACTCACTATGCATTTCCTCAGGAGGGAGGTAGGTATCAGGTTCAATAACCTTCCCATCCAAGCCCCGAACGGTACCCATGTTCTACAGTTTTATCTAACTCTATAATGTTATTGTAAAATGTAAAAAACTAACATTTTACGATAAAAATTAGACAACTATGTATGTACTACTACAATGATTAGCACTTGCCTTACATTATAGGCAGAGAAGATTGAGCAATTACAAACAAAGGATGATGTACCTATAGGTGTCTCTGAAATATGTTTAATATCGAATATTTCAAATATTCTCGGATGCAACATCCGCAGAAATAACCTTGTTTTTAGTTTTTTTGGCAACACAAAAATAGTTCCTATGAAATGCAAACTAAGTTTTGCAATCGATTCAAATAATGTGCCTGGGTAAATATCATCCCAACTGAACGCTTCGTTTTGCGTGGTCCAACCAGCACTTGGACGAAAATCATGAATGTTGCTATCCATTGAAACTAAGTACATTTATTATACCAATAACTTACTCACATTATACACTACCTACCTTTACTCACCTATTAATTATTTTAATCACTGCATGCCTTGCACACTCTCAATCACATGCAGTCAGTCACCCAATCACACACTAATATTTATTAAACTCGAATGTTTATACACAATTTGTCTATATCGCTGTAGGTCAATTTTTATGTTACTTTGTACTTACGATTGTCCGCTTCTGAGTCCGCTTTTCTGGCTTGAATGGAGTCCTTGGGTTTGACGCTGGCACTGGCGCCGGCGGCGGCGCTGGTACCGGCGTCGGCGGTAGCGCTGGTAGATGCTTCTTTTTCTACGTTTGGTTTGTCAGGCTTTATCTCAAATCTCGCCCAATCTACCATTTTGAGGTATTAAGTACTAGGTATTTAGTATTTAATCGAAAGGTAAGAGTTGCTTTTTTAATCACCGAACGTTACAAATATTGATGTTTATATGATTCATACCAAATGGATACATACATGATTACAAATTGACTTTTTAAATCGCAGCACTTAACCCTGTGAAGCATAATAGTATTTTCAGTAGGTAGGTAGGGGGAAATAAATATATCTTATCACAAAATTAGGAATAACTAATTTTAGAAAAAAAATACTAATGATTGTAAGAGGTACATCCTGTGTGCGGTCAGCAGTGTACGGGCACTCCTACCCAGGGCGTTGAGTTCGGTCGGAGTCCACTTGAGTATAGCGAAAGAGTACATAAAAACCGGCATGACCCAACCTCGTTTCCGCCCGAAAGAATACCAATTAATGGATACCTTCTTCAGGCGACCAAAGAAGCGCTCTTTCAACGATTGCTTAATGTCAGCAACGTTTATACCTAAAGCTTCCGACATACCCTGTACTTTTTACAGATTTTAGTTCGTTCGATGCCCGGGTGTGGCAAGCGAATTTTTGGAAATCTTTGAATGCAGTTTTCTTTCTATTCAAAAATAAAGGAATGTTTTCTTTGAGTAAAATTTGCTATTTACAGTATTAAGAGTACTTTCCCTCCAGGTGGCATTACAAAATTCCATCCTGTATATAACTGCACATTTGTCCACACCGTGTTCCATTCTAGTGGCGCTACCTACTATTTGCAATTTATTAGAGGCAATAGTAACTAATTGTTAGCAACTTTCCTACAACAATCTTCCAGATTGTGCATTTTATTAACCAGAGTCCGAAATAAAAATGTATGATTCCGTTGCTTGCCTATGGTGCCGCGTCAGCGTTACCACAGGCAACACTTCTTTCGTGAGATGGACTTTCTTTACAATCAGTGTGTAGTACACTAGCGCCACTATTTTATAAGATGATACTTCGTCTAATTAAATATTCACCATTGACAATAGACTAAATGACATTATTACATTACCTTACTTTCAGTTTTTTGGGTATGATCCACCACAATAATAGGTGATGTAAGAATATTATTATGGTAGCGCTGTAGGGTTATGTAAATTGCGCTCTTCTTTCCTGTCTTCACTTGGCAGTGGCATTGACATTTGACAGTATTGACATTTCGACACATTCGGCCAAGGAAAGAGTCTAATAATTTATTATTATTATTATCACAGCACATTGAGGACACTGAGGGAGGGAAGTCTGAACTCGCTGTTCTTTTGTCATGATGGCTACTATAGCATCAGAAGATTGCCATGACTCATTTCCGATGGCTATGGAATCGTTACGTTTTCCATTAGATAATTCAATGAGAATTGTGTTTACTGGTTATTACAACGGGTTTAATGTGGAAGTAAGGTCTGTGGAGGAGATAGCTCTGCTCTATCATATGGGTTGCTTTGGAAAAGGATCAGCATCGCGATCGCATCCGAAAGCTGCTCAAAATGACGTTACACCGCGTATAATGCGAAAAAGACAGTCTCTAAAACGAAATTATTGGTTCAAGAAATTTGGTGGGTTCAGAGGAGCAGCCGAATCAGATAGTTTCATGAAGGATATTGATATTCTTACTGCCAAAATAATTGGTGACAGTAAAAAAAGAACCCAGAAAGATGTCATAGATTTGGTATCCACTGATGAGGATGATGCAGAAGAGACCAACTCGATTCATAGTTCTGAAAGATTTCCGAGTCATGACAAAGAGGAAATAGTGGTGATTGTACCAAACAGTGAATCTGAGGAAGAAAATTATTTTGCAAAAATGAAGCCGAAGTGCTGTATAAACAAAGTTAAACTGCAAGAAAAGCTTATGCTTACCCCGCAGGAAGCATTCTTTCTTCTTTATGGTTTAGGATGTTTACAAATAGTAAGCCTTGACAACACTTTGCTAAATATTGAAAAATGTTGGGAACTTTTTACTACAGCAGACAAAAAATTTGTTACTGAATATATTGTATACCATTACTATAGGTCTAAGGGCTATGTTGTCAAACCAGGAATAAAGTTTGGTGGAGATTATTGTAAGTACTTTTATGTAATTATTATTTTTTAACTGTGCTATCAGTTCATTGTTCATATAGATATTTTTTTTTTAGTACTGTATAAAGACGGCCCTGAGATCTCACATGCAGACTTCATAGTTGTTATAAAATTTGAAGACAGACAGCACAACTGGATTGCTACACTTGGCCATGTTAGAATGGCAAATACAACAGTAAAGGTATGTCTTAAAGAATATTTACTTTGAGTGTCTATATGGTTCTGCAAGGATGCTGATGTTTATGCTTTTTATTCAGTTTTAATATAGATAGAACAGTCAAAACAAAAATAAAAAAGCACACATTTTAATTAAAATGACACAACATTTTTCCCTTGTTTCATTGTTCAGCTCGTAGAACAAAACCACCATGACCATGTAGTCATACTGATATAAGGAGTTACACCTGTAATGTTAGCGTATAGCTCATTTAGAGCTACTAATAACAAAATGTAATTACCTACTTTGAATAAATTGTCGTTTCTTTTTTTTATTTGTCTAATTGCAGCGAACATTGTAAAGAGAATAAAAACAAGGAAGAAATAATATGCTTGATAGAAATGGAAAAAAAGCGAGATTATCTCACTTTGTATTGAAGGAACTTGCAGCTTTTTAAGTTACATTTTATACTTGATAGGCTGATTTTATCTTCATTAGCCTATTTACAGGCATCTTAAGCCTATGGGCAGGATATGCTAAAATTAAAACTACTGTCATGTTATCCATTTCATATTTATGTTTTTTTTTCAGGAAATTTTGATGGTAGATGTTATCAAACCTGACACAAGTGTCGTGAAACTACCCCAGGACCTGAAACTGTTCAGCATTCGGGAACTATTGATAAGCAGGAATTTACCCGTAACAATAAATGAAGATGACTAAATTGATTTTTAATTATATTTACACTACTCTATAAACAATACATTAACAACATTTTGGAATAGAGTTAAGCTCTCCTAATGGGTTTCCTAATCCCAGTTCTTCTGTATTCACTTCTCTGTGCTAAATACTCTTCAGTGCACTGTTTTTTGAACTCTTCATTTTTATACCAATCGCCTAAGCAATCTTTTAGGATTGAATTCTGATTCCTACACTTCACAACCATCATAAGAGATGACTGCTTACAGCAATTCTCAAAATCTTCTACTTCCTTGGTACATTTCTCTTTCTTAGCCTTTTCTCTTATAAGCTTTGGTATCATTACGTCTTTTTCGACTCTTCTCAAGCTTCTGTCATCAGGATCACCTAAAAATTGTATTTACAATATTAGAAAACACAAAGATTCAATGTAATGAAGTAAAAGGTATGTAAGGAGCGCAGCTACCACCTGCTACGCCTTCCCCCACGGGAAGAAGGCGTGGGTTTATTAAAATAAATACAAAATAATTATGGTACCACAGGTACGACAAAACGATTTTTATCAAATAATTAGAAATACGGTGTTGTACCTAAACCATGAGGACCTTCAGAATGTTTATTTGGTAGCACTGATTTTTCTGTCATTTTGATCTAAAGAAGTTTATTCAGATATAAAGGTACTCCAGCGTTTTATTACAATCCCAAAATTTCATTTCATTTTCCACGATATGCCTGGCTTTTCTTTTGACAACCTGTCATGTATCTGACAGTTCTGACACTGACACTGTCAGTATTTGTGAGAATCAGAAGCAGGCCTTCCCTTTTGACTTGTTTTCGGCTTCGTGAATGTGCCCTTCCGTTTCGCAGCTGTTGACTGAAAAATACGGGGACGAAAATTGTTGAAATTGTTTTGAAGACATGCTACACACTACTACATATAGTATGTCTTCAAAACACAGCCATCGCACGCACCCGCTAACCTAAGCCGCTTTTCTCTAATAACGTTTGTGGTTGTTTGTAACTTCAAATTCCATTTAGGCTGACCCCATATTAGGCGTGTGCGATCCACGGGCGTGGGAGTAGCGCGGGCGTGTGCTAACACGGCACTGTCCAAATTGTGACTGACTTGACTGAACGGGGTTAAAGGCCAGGGCGAGCGCCGCGCGCTCGCACACACGTCACACGTCGCCGTCGGCAATACGCGACGCTTACGCAGCGCGCTCGCGTCACGTACGCGGCGGTCGCGTCTCTCATACGCGCGCGACTATAGTGGAACGCGACCTTAGGAGAAGTATGGAAGAGAAAATACACGTTGCCCGACCTCAAATAAATTAGGATAAGGGCAAGAGAATGATGATGTGCATTTATTCATCCCAAGTTTGTAAGAATATTATTAGAATTTAAAAAAGTTTTAATAGTGTTCGTCCAGAACTTATCAGACAAAAGGCAAAATTGGAACGATTGACAATGTTGAGATTAATAACATTAAAATAAGCACACGTTCATGAGGTTGCAATTTCGACGTGGGCTGTCATATTCGTTTCCATTCCTTGAAATCATTCGTTCGTTGTTTCAAACCCTGTTCATTTTGGATTCTGGCCGGAGTTTTTCGGAAATTGTGTAAATGATTGTGATTTCTTTGTGTAAGTAACTTGCTCTATGTAAATGCATTTATTTCTATCGAATAAAACTAAATAAATCACGGATGCTGTTCACAGATAGTTGTTGATGTATCACGGTGTGTGTGACGGTGTGATGCTATGCTAACTTGACGAGTTTGCTTTCTAGAGTATAGAAGAAAGTGTAAAATGGATCGTCTTCTACGTCTCGGAGGAGGTATGGCTGGCTTGTCTCAAGCGCCGCCGCCAACCGACGCGCCTGCTGTTGATACCGCCGAGCAAGTGTACATCTCGTCTCTGGCATTGCTGAAGATGCTAAAACATGGTCGTGCTGGCGTGCCCATGGAAGTCATGGGGCTCATGTTAGGTTAGTAATCAATAAAAAAAAAAACTTGATTCAAATAAATAAAAAAAAATGCTGTATCATGCTGTATGCTGTTCAGCTTATTGTTTCAATAAATCTAGCCATTGTTTCTAAAACATATTCTCGACGGGTTTTGAGGCTGGCCGGTATTTTAAAAAAATAAGCACATTCATTTACAAAATTGTGGTAATTTCCAGGTGAATTTGTGGATGACTACACTGTCCGAGTGATTGATGTGTTTGCTATGCCCCAGACTGGAACTGGTGTGTCAGTAGAAGCTGTGGACCCTGTCTTCCAGGCCAAAATGTTGGACATGTTAAAGCAGACTGGAAGACCAGAGATGGTGGTTGGATGGTTAGTACAAAGTTTATCTGTTTATATGAAAGGAAACCATAACTGTCTGACTGATTGAACTATCAACAGATAGCTCAAACCATGGAATGGATTGGACTGAAATTTGACACACTGATTATTATTGTGATGAACGTGAGGACCTAATGGCTGCGTCAGTGAACGGTATTCGCATTGCTGAATTTTGGGCCAATATATTTATTTAAACTATTTTTACTATTTTTGCCATCGACACGCTAAGAAGAAGAGAAGATTGTGACGAAGGCATCTGCTAAGAATAGATTCTTAAAATTCGATTTGTAAATGGGTATAATAAGTATTACGGGCTGTATTATACCCCTTAAGGAGAAGAATTTTTCACAACTCTATGTTAAATAAAAGTGTCCGAAACTCTTTGTTAATGCTAGTATTTTTCATCAGAGAAAGGGTGCAAAAGGGTTTCAAAATGTGTATGGAGAAATCAACTTATAACTTAAATGTGAACGAAGTAGCAGGCAGAAACTAGTATACCATAAAATAATCAGTCAAGTCCTGATAAAAGCATTGGTTTCTGACAATGTTCTCGAATTTCCCCTAATAAGGAATGTTGGTAGATTATGTTATTATGTTGTTTAGAACTTCATATCAAGCATAGCCATTATAATTGTCCTGTCTTAACACGTTGGCGGGCGGTAACGTCCACAGGCGTCTAGGTAGCTAAAAGTGATACGACAGTACGCCTGTCGTCGTCTGAGTTTTACTTGCATAAAATCAGTACGATACGCGACGAACGATTTTCCATAATATCATAAAGAACGGCATGTTGTACTGTCACCACAGGTATAATTACGACTTTCGTACTGTCACTACACTATTTTTAAAAATTCGTCAAAATTCGTGGGCAATGTATGAAAATAAGTACTGTCACAGTAGCTGCAACCAGTGAGATAGTACCGCCCGCCAACGTGTTAATCCCAATTTGTATGGGGTTGGAATAATAATAATATGTATTTTGCATAACTGTTTCAATGTTTTTACATTTCTGCAAAATTCCATTTTTTATAATTAGTTTATTGCAATTCGCAGGTTATAAGTAAATACATACCTGCTATGGCTGCAAATTTTATTTTGATCTACAAAGTACTTGGTACTGGCCTGGCCTACAAATTAAAAAAGAAAATATAAGATAATTTGAATTTTGTGGGTTATTCTGGCATTTCCCTCTTATTAATCTTCAGGCTGATTTTTCAATCGCCTGATAATTTTCATAAGAAGAGTAAAAGTGGCAGTTTGACATATTTTCTATGCACCAGAAACATTTATTCCTCCAATAAAACTTATCTGATGATTGAAAATCAGCCCTTATTAATTAAATTTTTATTAGAGCAGGTTTTCTTAAAATAATTTATCTTGTCTATACTTATTTAATATTTTTAACTTTCAGGTATCACTCTCATCCTGGCTTTGGTTGTTGGTTATCAGGTGTTGACATAAACACTCAGCAATCATTTGAAGCCCTGTCAGAGAGGGCAGTTGCTGTGGTAGTGGACCCCATCCAGTCAGTGAAGGGCAAGGTAGTGATTGATGCATTCCGTCTCATCAACCCTAACATGATGGTGCTCGGCCAGGAGCCAAGGCAAACCACATCAAATTTGGGTCATCTTCAAAAACCATCTGTACAGGCCCTCATCCATGGACTCAACCGTCACTACTACTCCATCAGCATAAACTACAGGAAGAATGAACTGGAGCAGAAAATGCTGCTGAATCTGCACAAAAAGTCCTGGATGGATGGGCTCACCTTATCAGATTACAAGGAACACTGTTCCATCAATGAAACCACAGTTACAGATATGTTGGATTTAGCTAAAAATTACAATAAGGCTTTAGAAGATGAAGAGAAAATGACCCCAGAACAGCTAGCCATTAAGAATGTAGGTAAACAGGATCCCAAGAGGCATTTAGAGGAGAAAGTTGACGTCCTCATGTCCAACAACATAGTGCAGGGTCTAGGAGCGATGCTCGACACCATGGTGTTCAAATGATCGCCATGTGACACTCTTGTACTATTACACATAGTGAAGTGGTAATAAATGAATCCAGTCTCACAGTTTTATCTATTGAATGTATGATACTTATAATTTACTTATGTACTAAAACTAAAATAAAACACTTTTTCATATTTTATTTTTTATTATTTAGTAGAAGAGTTGCTGAGGGGCTATTTGTTTACGAATTTGGATAAGTTTTCGCTCGACTGTAGGATAGTCTGGAAGTTGCGCAAAGTCAATGTCAAACATGGGTTTTAATTTCTTTTGGGACTTCACAATATTCCGAATAATTCTACGAACTTTGATAAATGCTTCTTCAGGATCATCCATGGTGACCTACAAATATAAGTATAGTAAAGCAAGACTTCTATTGTGAACTAACGACATGAAATTAAACAATGGTGCCTTACCGTGTCCCAGAATAATCCTGGCCAATGACGATGAATATGTCCATAGGGATCTCTACGGCCCATTGTAGGAGGGTTACATACATATTGCTTAAACAAAAATATAGTAAGTTTATTATTATATCGTATTTTATTGCCCAGATTAGCCATTCGGTTTATTCTGTAAATATCTCACGGTGAAAAGTTAGGTGAAGTCAGATGTCGTTCCTAATGCTAAGGGTTGCCTCTATTGACAGTTGTAATTTTCAAGGTGAAATTTTTTACAGAATAGCACTCCCGGTTTTGGTGTCGCCGTAGCCGCATCAGTGCGCGCCTAGCCTTAACCATCCATGCTTTTAATGCTGCCGAGAGGTGAACGAAAACAGGCGGATCGTGTTAACGAGCCCTAGTTTAACCTTTGACCGCCACAGTCGAGTATAGACGACAAACCAAAATGTGCCCAGCACGCCACGGTCGCGACTGGGTGACAGAATTTTAAACGTAAATAAATAATAATAATAGTAATAATTTCGACCTCACTACTATATTGTAGGCATTAAAGGATGAATTCGGAGCTTGGCGCTGAGGGCACGCTTTTTCATTTTTGACGTGGCGGTCAAAAGGTTAAACATGGACTTAATTACCTACTTTGTCTAAACGGCAGTGCGTATACCGGGCAATCCGTCGGGCTACTAAACTTTGAATGGCTAACGTCAAATAGGTACCTCACCTAATGGCTAACATAATGTACATATAAAATAATATGTACATCCTACTACTATTATAAAGGCGAAAGTTTGTAAGTATGGATGTATGGATGTTTGTTACTCTTTCACGTAAAAACTACTGTATAGATTTGGATGAAATTTGACACAGAGATGGTTTATATCCTGGATTAACACATAGGATATTTTTTATCCCGGTAGAACATTCCTGTGGGATAATTTCCGACCTCCACGCGAGCGAAGCCGCGGGCAGAAGCTAGTATAAAATAATGTGAAATCACCATTACCGTTTTCATATGAGGAATAAAATCTTCCTCAACTTTTGCATGACGTTGGTGGTGGATTTCCGCTGTAAATAGATTAAATATACATATATATATTAAACATAATTTTCTAGATGAATAGCGCACATGGAAGTTTGTGTGATTCAGTGTAATCTTCGGTTGATGCTATGCCGGCCGACAGTACCCGAGTTAAACTAAGTATCAACCGGAATCGCAGGTACCGGGATTTACGAATTTCATGTGTGATAGGTTGGTAGGTAAGTACTAATAATAATATAATATCACCATGGAATACATTGGTATCGCTAGCTTCCAAGTATCCAGCTTCCGTGAGGAAGGCGAGCCAGAGATCTGACTCATCCATGGAAATGTGCGAGCCCAGCCGCGTCTGCCAGCCGGCTATCGGCCATGGCATCTTCGTGCTGATTGAGCGGAGCACCGGCTTCAAGGCTGTAGAAATGGTTAAAGTATGCGTTAATTAGGGTAAACAAAAGCGTGAGCCATGATTATTTGACCGTGATTTGAGTTATTCTTGTAAGTGAATCATTATAGATTGCGGCAGGCACCTCTGCCCAACCCGTGTCGGGCTTAGGCCTAACTGGTTGGGTAGAGCCGCTTACCACGATTAGATCTACAATGTGTCTGAGAAAGTTCTAGCGAAAAGTCAGCGTGTGGTACAGAACATCAAACGGAACCACTTGTTCCCGGGGACCAACATCTTTTTTTCAATAACGATGTTGGTCCTCGGGAAAATGTTATTCCGTTTGATGGTCTGTACCACACGCTTAATTTTCGCTACACCTTTCTCAGACACCCTGTATATGGCGCACTAGCTTCTGCCAACGACTTCGCGTGGAATAGCGGATGCTGAAAACGACATTCATATAATCTTCGACATCGTCGAGCCTCATCCATAAGCTGATTGATAAGCCACCAGATTCATTTTTAGGCACGTTTATAATTATGAACTTCATCATACCGAGTGCGATTTAATGCGAGTTAGTACCTATTTCTTTTTTATTTGATTTAGATGACTTGTAAAACCAATGCTCTATTCTATACCTAACCAAATGACATGGGTATATCAACGAACCTGTGCCGTAGTATGTGCATGCAATTATAAACTTTAAGGTAGCATTTTCAGACCGCGACTGGACCTACAGTTTATGAATGTCTTTAAGCGTTCCATGTAATACTCACGCTCGGTTACAGGGTCGACTAGCATCCCCGACGTCGTGTCGTGTTGATCAGCGGGTGGAGGGTGCTCCTCTTGATAAGTAAAAGTAACAGACTTAGATGTTGTCGACTTGGAGCTTGTTTGTTGAGGTGCCAATCCTGAGGGTATTACGATTCCAAATTTAAATAATCTACAGATAATAATTTCTACAAGTTTGTAAAGTTTTCAAGAGGACTTGGTAAGTAAGTACCTACGTACCTAGGTCTTTTAGCAATAAGAAATAGCATTGTGCTACAAACACATAAGAAATGAAACACTGAATAAGAACGTTATACAATTTGTCTATATAAAATTACTATATATATTGTATTTATATAGTCTAATGTACATTTATAATACAGTCCTAACTATCGCATTGGGTTTAAATTCCTGTAATGATAGTCCTAGAATTTAAAATAAATAAGCTTTTGCGACAAATTCGTTCGCGTGAACCTTCTTGTTCCCGCAACGGAGGACGGGTTTTCGGGTAAATCCGTATTGAGACAAGCCATTTGGAAGCGTTCAACGCATCAGTATAACTCGTTAGGTACCTTAAAATCGGCTAGTGAAAAAGATTATTGTTGTCGAAAATGATCAATGAAACAAGAAATATTTGATACTAACGAGAGTTGTTAGAGTGCTTATCCATATATTTTGAACGCGAGTACCTGTAATAGAATGCTTAACGTCATTATCATTTAGTAAGCTTTTTTAAATCACCATCTGCTTTAAAACGGCGAAGGATAGGAAGATATCAGCATTTCAAAACCAAGAGTTCCAGAATTAATCAATCAATGAAATCAAATAATTTATTTAATAGATCATACAATCCAATTTGTTTGTAATACATCATCTTAAACACTAGTGTTAGTACATAATTATGTTTGGAAAATTTTGTTAATTAATATCGTCAAAATAATCAATGATAAAAATATCGAAATCCTAGACAATAATGTCAAAATCACCACTAATCATGTCAATATAACACAACATCACGCCTGCATTCCCCGAAGGGTTAGATAGAGGTATACATTTAAAGTAGGTACACTCATATTTCGCCAGTAATCTTAAGTCCCGTGTAATAGGGCGAGCTTTATTGAAATACTTTTTGACGTGACAACGTCTAATAAACGATCGATGAACGCCGGCTGCATGTTTGGTTGACTCATTGTCCCGTTACGCTCATTGTGCACTTGCGCCGCATCTAGGCCCCTCGCCCACGGTGACTTTTTGTAGTGATGCTGTCGCGCATTTGCTAAATGCCAGCATCGCTATAGTCCGGTCAAGTTAGCATCGAAAATAGGGGGGGGTAAGGTTAAATTAATTCGCACCTTGCTAAAAATTGGCATGAATGTTGGGAACCCTATTATACACAATTTGTCAATTATCCACATCAATCCGAAGTGTGGAAAAAAATTTATTCGAGGTCAAATGTTGCAAAAATCGGTTTTTTGAGTTTTCCAGCTAAACGGCAAGTTTTATAATAAAAATAGGTCAATTAACTTCCAACCCCAGTCTTCTGGGTTTAGTTTATTACCAAGCCATACTTGAACTTGATAATATACCCGAAATAGATGTTGATGAGCAGAAGCAGAGGTTGGAGGATGACAAGCTAAGAGCTCTTACATACGAACGGCATGTTGCCAACGGCAGAGGTAACTGCAGCCGTCGACACGCGTCGGCGACATCCGTTGACGCGTCGACGGCAGCAGTCGACATTTCAACTTTGAAGATCAGCGGCAGCCGGCGTCTGCTCTCTTAGTATAGGAGTCAGTTGTAAAATGTATTGCGAAGAAGAAACACTGTTATTGCTTTTACTTCGTCGACGCCGACGCAAACGAATAATAAAAACACCTTTATTGTGGGTTCAAGAAATATTAATCAATAGAGATCAAGATTTGAGCAACAGTTTTTCAATTATTTTCGAATGTCCATTGCTACTTTTATGAGCTAACGGCTATTTAAAAAAGTTAAATATCTGGCCAAGATACCATAATGCGGAACAGCATTTCAGCTGAGAAAAGGCTCGCTTTGGCATTGAGGTATATCAATTTAGTCAGTGGAATGCGACTCTTGAACTATTTGCAGTCGTCTGACAAAATGGCGGACGCGGTACGCTATAACTGCAAGTGTCGCTATAGGTCGACTGCTGCCGTCGATGCGTCGACGGTTGTCGCCGACACGTGTCGACGGATGCAGTTGCCTCTGCCGTTAGCAACATGCCGCTCGTGTGTAAGAGCTCTAAGTGTACTTGTACTTAGATAAGTATCGAAACTTATCTAAGCACGTAATTTTTTTGGAGCTCCGTAAATTCAAAGATAAACTCTTGAATGAATATATTTTTGATTGTTGTTGAGCCTTCCCAGGTTTTAAAAAATTAATAATATTTTCAGTTAAAATATATTCATCCAAGAGTTTATCTGCTTTTTCAAAATGCCAAAATCATATCTTATTTCTACATGCAGTAACTGGTAGTAACACAAAGTAGCCCACGGGGGTCCAACAGAATCGCGTTTGTATCGCGACTGAATCTGGGACTGAATTCAGTCGCGATACAAACACGATTCTGCCGGACCCCCGTGGGCGAGGGCACACAGCTAGCGACCGCTTTGCGGCTGCATCGATGCGGATGCGCGACAGCATGGCTTCTGCATCGCTACAAAAAGTCGTCGTGGGCGATGGCCCAAACTCTCTTTTCCACTCGATTGGACTATACGTCCGTTTTGTTATGACGTTGTCACGTTAAACTATCGTCCGTAAACCAACTTTACAGATAACCAATTATTTTTTTTGTGTTATCATAAACATTACGCCTGTGAAGTTTAACCAGTTATTTTGACCTTGTATAGGTAATTCGCCTTCCAAGCGTGGTGATCAATGCTCTATGTTCAATATATGATAAGAGGCCTTTTCCCTGCAGCAGGACACTAATAAAGTTGGGCTTAAACGTAGTTCATGGTGATGAGAAACTGAACCAGTTAAACATAGTTACTTCTTAGAGGCGTGTTCTTGATAAGATGATTGCTGGTGGTTGGCTTGGTTTTGGCCGACATCGCTCGTATATTCAGCGGTGCCTTGCGATGTTTTGAACAAGGAGTACAGACTTCGTTCTTCCAAGTCTTGAGTCTGTTTTAATGCCTCGTCAAGAGAAGATGAACTCTAAAAAACAAACAGACATTGGCTTAGTTTAAGTCCCAGTCTGCTTATAACATTCAACATAACATACAATTAAAACGGATGCTGGTGGCTAAGTTAACAGCCGCTGCATCATTCAGCGGCATCCGGTTGGACTGGAAGCCGACCCGAATATATTTAGCAAAACGCTAGGCAGATGATGACATATCATACTACTTTGTGCAGTAAAAAAGATGAGGTGACCTACTGAATTCAAGAGAGCTAGTATGTTGAAGCCTCTGTAGTTATCCCTCGTTGCATTCCGAACCTCGCTGTCCATCATGAGCGAACATTCAGATTCTATCGTGAATTCACTTTCCTCTTTTGCCTCTGGTAAACCCTGAAACATTGATACAATCAGCGAAACTAATACATCTCTCAAGATGGTTGTCTCAAAGTGATAGTTATTTTTTTTAGATTTCGTGCCGAATGTATCTTTCTTTATTTTTAGATTCCTACGTATCTAAAAATTAAAAAGGAAATATGTTTAACGAAAAAATAATCTAATCGAAGACATAGCCTATCTCTTTTTACTGAATTGAGTACAAACCCATTCAGTCATTGATGAGTTTAAATAAGTCTTCGCAAACTTCCATATTTACACAAAAATAATAATGTATTAGTGGGACGTTTTGTTTGTACGTAAAAGAAGAATTACCATAATAATTTCGTTAATAACGCCAGAAATGATAATCCGGCCAGAGAGCATTATCTGCAACACAGAGCGGTCTGCGGGCGCCTCAAGAGAGGAGAGGTCCTGGTTGCACATACGTTGCCTGAACAAGAATTAACACAAATTTGTATTTGAGTATTTTCTTTAGTAAAAGGAGAAGACTGAAGAATAACAAGCGATTTATGAATTGCTCTAGTTACAAACCAACCACCAACCAACTATAAAATACCTATAGGTATAGGTAGGTATTTTAATTTCATTTCTAGTAATGGATGAAAATTTGTAACTATTATAAATACTCGCATAATATGTTAACAAATGTTATGATGAAAAAGGTATTCATACATTTTACGATATTCTTGTATTTTTGTTAGGCGGTCTACATTCAACCGCGTTGTTAGAATCAAGTATGGCCGGTAACCTCGTAATTTCAGCATCAAAGCCGCGGATAAATCCAAACACACGATCTTCACTTTTCCTTCTTTTACGAAGGCTTCCTCGCGACCTACGGAATAAAAGTATTTACGTAATACATACGCAACCTTGTATTTTTGTGGCTTTGTTTTAGGTTATTCTGTTGAGCCCTGGCGACTGGGATTTCTAGACTCACAGCATACATTTTTCGGAGTACCTACTGTAGATACTGCCAAAAATGTATGCTGTGAGAGGTACGTGAGGTTCGGGTTAAAAACGAAAACATAGCTATTGTTCTCATTGTAGGGCTGAAAGTTGCTATAAAACTTTTTGTTGATATTCAATTGTAATTCAGGCAAAATATAATGGTGTACACTTTAATAAAAAAATTTAATCTTTAGAAATACGTCTATTTTGAACTCAGCTGTGTGCTACGGGCTGCGTGCTACGGGCTGCGCGCTACGGCCGACTACGATTGTCAGACATAGCGCGTATCGCCGTAGAACCGGTGCGCACAATAGTGGCGCGTGATAGGTTGGAATGGTCAATATAAAAAAAATACACCATCTGTCGCGGATAGGCCGTAGATGGTGGTTATGCTACATCTGGGGCAAATTATTCAAATAACTTGATTCCGTCGCACACTACAAATAGAACTAAGTATACTTAGTCCGTATGACTCTCCATCCATTTCAGAGTAAGTAAGGAAGTCCCCTGCGATCAGCATGTCATCAAACTTTTTTCTAGTGATTTCCTTGTAGTGGTCTGGGAAGTGGAAGTTAGCGGTCGTGTGTTGTATCGCGACCTCTATGTTCGAGCTGCATTCTGCCGCAAGCCGGCGCGACAATGTGCCTGCAACAATTTGATCTCATCTCAATCATCTCATTGATATAATAATAATAATTTCGTTTATTTGCTTAAAATGTGGTGGGTAAAAGATGTTACAATATATTTAGTGCAAAGACACATTCTGCCATGCAATGATGGCATGCAAATGTTGAAAAGTAAAACTTAAACAGCTAAAACTTAAATTTTAGTACTACTTACAAATGCATTCCTGAAGTGGTAAGACTGGCATGATTTTTTGATGAGAAATTCGCTGACTGAATAAAAACTATGCGATATTAACCAATTTTTCAAAGCTACGCAGAATTTTTTGTATGGAAGTTCTATTATCCAATTAAGTAAATAATTATCAATAAGTGGCGACATATACACACAACTGCGCCTGAACAGTTCTAGCCTAGGTACAGGGATTATAAATAAATAAACTAAATAAAAAAAATAAACTTTTCGTTTGTTAAAATTGTTTTTAGTTTCAAAGAGATTTGAGTTAAGTTTAACAAATCTTGCGATTTCATAAATGTAAATACAAGGAACGGTAAGAAGCTTCTGTGACCTAAAAACCGGTCCACATGATTCAGACCAGTCCATGTTAAAGATGGCCCAAATACACTTTTTTTTGAGCTATTAGTATTCTGGAAATTTCCGAAGAATTTCCCCAAACAATGATACCATATCGAATAATGGAACAAATATAGGCGTGATATACCATCATTGCAGTTGATTTAGATGTCTCATCTTTAACTTTTTTTAGGGCATAAATAAATCTGTTAATTTTCATACATATTTCGTCAATATGTTCTTTCCAGGTGAAGTGTTCATCGAGTGTTATTCTCAGAAATTTTGTTTTAGGGACTTGTTCTACTGATTGGTTTCTATGGGATATTTTAAGTTGGAGGCATTTACTCTTTTTGAAATTCAATATTTTAGTTTTTTCTATATTAACCTTTAATGCATTGTTATCTAACCACTTGATGATGTTGTTTAAGGTGTTATTTATGTCTGATTCGTAGGTTTCAACATTCTTACAATCTATAATCACCGTCGTGTCATCAGCAAAAAGGACACAATCTTGTTCTACTGCTTGAGGAAGATCGTTAAAATACACAAGGAATATTGGGGCCTAGAATACTTCCCTGTGGTACACCAAAGTAATTATGTCGAGGTTGGGAATCGAAGTTGGTCATTCTGTTAGTTTTTTCTTCAAATTGAGTGATCCTCGTGATTTGACTTATATTCGATAAATATGATTTGAACCATTCTAAGGTTGGACCTTTTATACCAATTTTATCCAGTTTATCAAGTAAAATCGAATGATGAATAAAATCGAAAGCATATCTTAGATCTAAGAACAGAGCAGAAGTTGCAACTTAAGCATTAATTTTATTCAAAATTGATTTGACTAAGTTAAAAATTGCTAGTGAAGTTGATCTGTTCTTCCTAAAACCATACGGTTCTTTAGCAAGAACTTTATACTTATCAAACATTATATAGCCTTTTTTATACAGTGGTTTAGTTACAGATATCTTGAGTTTATTCGGGCAAGAGCCTTGTTCTAATGATAAGTTGATGATATAAGAAAGTGGTTCTGCAACGTATTGAGCGATATTTTTGAGGTCTGTAGTGATTTCATCATAACCAAAAAAATGTCAGTAGGACTAGTAGAGTATAGAAATAAGCTAATGTCGTTGCTTTTAATATTCCTTTGGTTATTAGTGTCGTTTTGTAATGCAGTGTTTGTTTCAACAGTACGAGTGTCAATAAAAAAGTTGTTAAATACATACAGAGCCTGATGTAGCTGTAATACCATTATCAACAATACTATTGATATATTCATTGTTTGTGTCGAAGGTGATTCCAAATTATACATCGCGAGTGGGAATAAGTAATTGCGAGTCTTTCGGGGTGACCTGGCTAGTCAGCGGCGAGGAGATGTACAGGCGGGCTCTCACCGTCAAAGGTACAACAGCCGAAATCATAGACGATGGTAAGAGACAGACGGGCATTATACTGGGTGTAACCGAAAGGGTATAACATACAAAAGGATATCCTATAGACGGCCAAACTGTACAAATTTAACTATGGGACCAACTCCGAAATCGTGAAAAAAAAAATCAGTCGTTTCCTACATTTTGACGAGTCACGGATTTTTTTTTATATATCTTATATATCATCCTCGCAGCATTAGGGCACAGGGGTGTCTAGACAGGTTGATGCCCACACCAGAAGTCTACCCTCAGACTGGTCTCTTTGCGCCCCAGGAGATGAAGAGAGTTTCTTTTCGTAATTCTGATATTTGGAGCTACATACAATTAAATATCTACTGCGTGTGTTTAAGTTTTTTTGATCTTTGGTTTTTACCTTGGCACAAGAGCTTTTCTAACATTATGTGTGTAGGTATAGTTCGTACCGATACAAGAGAAGAAAAAGACCAGTTTTTAGAGAAATTAGATTAGCGTTAAAGATATTACGTTAATATAATTAGAATTCCAAGAACCTTCACGTAGGCTGCTTTCCTAACGTCTGTAACGTCGGTGCCCTTCTATTTTAGGTCATCCATATTCATGTTATCAATAAATTTTATCGATTAGTCACCACGAATACATATGATCCAGCTAACATGTGTGTAAACAATATGGATATTTTAGGTATCCTCCTTTCGCTACTTCGGTTTGGTTGATGACAATACCTTTATTCAGGAGAAGAATTTTGACTATACGTTTTAAACAGAGTCTAGGCTGCATTTTCTGCCTATTATAATATTTTAAAAGTCATTTATTTCTAAAAACTTTGACCAGTCTATGTTCACTTATGATGAAGCAAACGGGACCCAATTTCAAAATATAATCAGAAAATTTATAAGTTCTGCTTGCTACTAAACTTAATGCGGGTATTTAAACTTAGGCTTTTAGCTCATTAAATGTTCTGTTAAATCGAAGTAGAGTTTATAGTTTATTTTAATTATGTTTTCTATTTTCTATCTTGTTTCGGTCACTTTCGTGCATTACTTTTATATGATATTTTTTGAAGTCGGGTTTTTTATTTTTTAAATTCAATCATGAATTTAGTGTATTCCTGATCGAAAGTACATATAATATTACCATAACTTAATTTATACCTAAAAAGTTCTCCTAGACCTGTTCTCAGAGGCAATTAAAACTTGTATTTACCTTTCCCGACGCCCTCATGGCCCACAAGCACAACTATAGGTACATCGGTGGTATCCGCCGGCGGTATGTACGGCGAGACCAGAGACTTGGACAGTTGCTCGATGAAGATCAGCCGCAGTAGCTTGCGAGTGGCGTGCACAATCATGTCTGGGTTCGTATCCATCATCAGAGTGCGCTGGTTAGTAAATTAGGTACGTGCAGTACAGAAATATGTAATGGATGAGTTAGGTTGATGAGTTTTGATAAGGCAGGTCTTACACTTTTACTGCGACAAATAAAATTCCTGCGAGTTAGGGAAACGATTACGGGGCATCTAAAAATCTGAGACGAAATACCGAATTGTCAAAATATCTAAAATTGGTACAAAATGTAATGTAATGTATATTACTGTGCTAGGAGAATTTAGAAAGCCAGAGCGAGCAAAGCGAGCTCGGGACTTGGGGTACCCCGACTCGGACAGGTTAGGTTATAGCGGGGCTCCGACGACTACGCCTTAACGACGCCTTAATTTTAACCTTTCGGGCAAATGAACTTTCGGGATTTAAAACTTTCGGCCGAACAATTATTCGGCATTTAATTTTTTGGGATTTCGCCCATAGGTATTTTAAATTTCGGTATTGTAATGCGTATCACTGTTTTATCTTGTTACCTGTTCGACTGGATCAAGTTCCGCTGCATCTAAATTGAGTAGAAGCTTGAATGTGTTGATGATGACCGTTTTGTAGGCGGGCATCGAACATATCGGGTTGGCGCGGAGGTCGAGCACGATCAGTCGCCGCATCTGACGCATGTAGATAGGTAGCTCCAGCATCACGCTTAGACGGTTGTTTCGGAGGTGAAGCTCGCGGAGTCTAAGCAAAACAGGTCACTATTTTTATTTGAAAAAAAAAAGATACACATCTATTTGAATTAAAGATAAAACAAAATATCAAAAAGTGCGTCACGGGCACGCGAAAAGGACCAACGTGCAACTAAGTAATAAAGCTTCCTCGTAGTCTAGAGTCCAGAAGACTCACAGGAAAGTGCTTACCTGACTAACTATTTCGTTTGCCAGGTAGCATTGCTGTGTTTATGTTTGTAGGGTACGGATACCCCGCCTCATGTCGGCGATAACCACTTTCCATCATGATTGTCGGTCTATTCGCCAACCTATTACGCGTAAGGAACTTAATCTTTGCAACATACCAATTCATACACGAGTTATTATAGTTTAAGGTTCTCATTAAAATAATTATTATGAGGCAGTGGGGCATTGTGTAACACAATTTAAAGTCCAACCACATTCACTTGCGTCGGGATAGAACAAGCATGAGTAACTTTCGATGCTAATTTTGATTATTCATAAGTAGGTTCTATACAAATATGCACAAATGCAAAATTGATTTCAAGCACGACTAAAACTATTAATTTCTAATTCCTTTGTAATACTAACTTGAGCGTAATTAATCATGCCAAAAACGTAATTTATTGCTGTTCCCATCTTGCCGGATCTATAGTATTAAAACGTAATGTAGAGCCTTTGTTTCATTCGTTAGCGCACCGGTCGAGCGGTTGAATCAGCGCGGATTGGGCATTGTGGTAACGGAGTAATTAGTACTGGCACTACTTGCACTATTTACCTGGTACAATACGAGAACATTTTCATGGAAGTCAAATTGTTTTCGTTTAAGTTAAGGTACTCCAGGTGCTGCAATGTCCAGAGACCGGCATTCGCGCTGAACTCACAGCTTGATATATTGTTGTAAGATACATCTAGCCAGATTAGACGCAAGTGGTTTAAATTCTCAAGACGCTGAATGTGATTAAACGATAAGTCTAATCGCCGAAGAAACCTGAGAGAAAGGGACCTTCGATATATTCTGGAAAATACTTACTACAAGTTTATAATTCTTTACGGTTGATTGTTACTTAATCCTTAAACATAAACATACCCGATGTTTCAGATAGTGTTGATTCTCAATAAAACTTTGACTTGCTGCTATTTAAGTTGTTTAACGTGGATACAGTACTTTTGAAAGTTACAGATAGCTTCACAGAGGAATGGTTTGAGATCTGTGAGATGCGTAGCCACACGAAAACGAAGGATGGCGTTCTACTGCGCGCGAAATCCGCACTGGCTTGCAGCGCTGGGCGCGTAACGTAGTCGCCGGCGGCGGTTAATGTGTGTGTGCGTGCGCATAGTGAGGTGGCTTGAACACCCGGGGATAGAATAGGTAGGTACACAACAATAAAAGCAAGAATAACACCTACTTCAAATTTTCCAGCCCAGTAATACTCTTGATATTATTATGCGATAGGTCCAGAATAGTTAACGACCAAAACAGGGTCAAATCTCTAATTCTCTTCACCGAATTGTATTTATAATGCACTTCAGTAAGGAACCATTGAGCTGAAAAGTGAAAAGGGTGGCATGTGTCAAGAGTTTACGTCTATATTTGCGCCAACTGTTTGTGTGGAATGTGAAACAGACTGTAGAATGGACACAGGAAAACGCAAACATTGATCATGCTGTATACGTGCACGGACATTTGTGCTGGATACTTTTGGTTACTTCTTATGCAGGTACCTATGTAGTTTGAAGTATGAATTCCTTATCCATAGGATGCGATGAAACGGCGGGCATCGTTTCTGCTGATGCCAATTCCTGCAGTGATATTCTGTAAGAACCTCGCCGGGAAAACGTACGTGAAGTGAGTTTTAAGTGAGCTGTCAATAGTGTCAATCCCTTTTTTTTTTTTTTAAGGCTGGGAAATCATCCAATGACTGCGCCCGCTCTGGGTGGAGCGGAAGAGAGTGTCAGACTCTTACTGAGTAAAACCCAATGTTCCTTCCGTAGCCCTTTATGCTCCGGGGTAGCGGTAACCCTTTCGGACAATCCCGCTTACCCGGCAGGCTTGGCCCTGAGGGGCCCCTTCATATGCTGACATCTCTTTGAGGCGCGCGTGGAACATATACGCGCCGTACGGCACGGGTCTGGTGCTGATCGGACGGTGAGTGACCCATTACTCACAGTTCGCAGGCCCGCGCCTACGGTGGCCGGGAGTCGTCACGTGGCTCCCGACGCCCGGGGCGTCTCCTGCGGCGGCTGGGATGGGAGGACCTTTTTCTCTCCCATCCCGCCACCTCCTTGGCGAGCATGACTTTTTCGCAGAAGGAGGTGACTGCCTCCCACTCCCTCTCGCCCCGGACCATGGCTTGCACCAGGGCCGGGCGCGAGTGTCAATCCCTAGCATTAGGTACGTGGAATGACAGCTTACTCCACGCTCACTCCACCTATGTTTTCACAGTGAGAATTTTACAGAATACACCGGCTGTTGTATTCTAGTTTAAACAGTGTCGATGATATTATGCTTATATTGATATATATTATTATGATATTAGGCTTATGAGACATAATTAACAGTTTTGTCAATTAGTTGGCAGGCATCGACTTGTTTACCATAAACAAATAACAAGTGTAAAATATTTACGAGTAGAATATTCCAGAACTGTGCCGAGCCTGTTAAAAGCCACCGACAAGAATTGCAAGTACGGAAGATTCGATAGAACCGCCAGGGATGTCAGCAAGTTTGACGACAGATCCAGACACACCAAGAACCTGTAGTGCTTTAGCACATCAATGTTCTGCAGATGCTGGAATAATAAAATGAAGAAGTTTAAATTAATTAAACGCGATATGGAACGATGCTTAGGGTTTAAATGGTTCTATAGTTTTTAAATGGTTGGAAAAACGACCTATTTTTTTGCAAGAAGTCAGTAGAAGTAAATTATTGCATTTTGATGACAGAAGATTTATACATTAACTAAATACTCACTATTGTGGAGAAGAATTCACCATAATATTTAGGGGTAAAAGTTAAAGTATTACATATATAATAACAAAGTCGTATGATGAGTGAAGAGCTCACGGTTCAGACTTTTCAAAAATAAAAGTAGTGGTCGTTCAACAATCTTCAAGAAACTGAGGTTTAGTCTTATTTGATGTGATTATTATTTTTACCTTAGACGAAAGATCCAATTTGATATAAACGAAGTCTCCCAGAATAGGAGTACGTCTGAGATGAGTGAGACAAGCGATGACCATTTCTCTGGTAAGTTCGCCACCGACCAGCTCCGGCACTTCTTCCAAGGTGCGAATGCGGACTACTGGCGAATATTTATCAGCATACAGCTCAGGAAAATTGTAGAAGCACCCCCAGTAATTACTTTCGTTCATGAGATTCGTCACGTGTGCAGGAAACTGAAAATTTGATTACAAAAAAAACCTACTTGAAACACATATTCATATTACGAGTACTATGAATATTTAGGTTTTAAATGTAAATATGATCAGATTAACATCCTACTTGTAATATTTTATGTTTCACGTGGCATTTGCATATACATAATCGTGGGTCCTCCAAAAATCACCGTGGCTCACATAAAAATAAAACAAGTCCGGTGAAATGTCTTTACCTGTGGGAAATATATACTAAAGAGGTGTGACGAAATGCGACCTCTCCCCAGGGGCCCATCATTCATTAAATTTTGCGGTTGTGAGAGCCTGGTTCTACGGCACTTTTTACCTTCTCTCCACGTCATTACACGATGTTTGTATGAAAATATGGCCCTCTAATAACTGCCCAGAATAAAACAAGGACGCCTGATGACGAAAATATTTGCGATACACGTATACCTTTAAGTATATTCATAAATATTTGTATCGAAAATTAACGAATATCTTGGGAGTTTGCAGTCCCTAAAGTTAGAAGGAATTTAATATAACTTGTAGAACATCTTGTAAAAATAAATTACTGTTTACCTAATTATTACGTAAAATTTTACGTTGTTCATAAATTCGACGTATTAAGTTGTAAGAAAGTATCTAATAAAAGCCATGTTATAAAATTAGCTATTACATTAAATTAGACAGTAAATACCTCCTCTTCAGTTAGCTCTTCGTCGCTTTTGACAACTATGGCTTTATCTTTATCTGCATCTGTATCTATAACTGGCATTTTAGTTCGACTCAAACCACTCATAACTGAAATATTAACAAACGAATTGAATACGACTGACGTGCATGTATGGTCAGATTGATAAACGTAAGCGAAGCAAAAGGAGTAGAGGAGCGCAGCAGGTGGCGTTCTATAGTATCTGCTTACCCCCATGGGGCAAACTAATTAACTTAACTTAATTAACACTTTTAAAAATAGAGTATGTAATGGAACGCAACGTTGGCGGTACATAAAGGTAAGCCTATTTACCTTTTCTGACTTTTTCTGCTCACGAATTAGTTATAGGAATTAATTTCCAACATTTGTTAAAACCTGACAATGCACGATCCCTTTTTTATTGAAGTAGGTATCGTTAAAAGATTTACGAAAAGGGGCTATGTATCGAAAAACATGCAATGTACCACTTGTACCCAATATTCTTCTTTTCGTGTGGTTAGTAACTAACCTGGTGTCAGAGTTTTAATGCTGCCCATGGGCCGCTGACTTAGCATCGCATGCTGTTGAGAAATACCTCTCAAGCATGCCGGTTTCCTTTCCTTCACCGATATAAGCAAGTGATAATTATACAATACGCACATGAATCCGAAAAATCAGAGGTGCGTGCCTTGGGACCCAATATTGACCAATGGGTTTAACGTAACACTGTCTTTCCAAACTTGTTCACTATAATTATGTTATATTTTAGTTATCCAGCACCTCAACCTATTTCATACTCTTATAATAATATAATAATAATAATAATATCCTTGGACATTTCACACAACGCCATATCGTCCCAAGCTCAGCAACCTAATGCTTGTGTTATGGTAACGAGATGGTTGATAGACTACTTATATACATTTTTTTTGTAAATACATACATATTATAGACAGAAAAACACCCAGACTCGTAACAAATACTTGCAGGTCGTACAAATATTTGTTCCGTGCGGGAATCGAACCCACGACATAGTGCGCATCGGTCAATCGCTCAACCACTGCGCCAACCGTGTCGTCATATAACATTAATAAGAAACTACATAGATGATTGGTGATTTCTGTGACAAAGGCAAGACATCTTAATAAAATACGTAAAGTACGGTTAAGAAGTTTTAAAAAGTATTTTTTAATTCTCTTTGGTCTGTTACGATTTAGCACGAAAACCTAGGAATATCCATCTACCGAGCCTTTTCCCAACTACGTTGGGGTCGGCTTCTAGTCTAACCGGATGCAGCTGCATACCAGTATATTATTTGGATCGCCTGCCTACCTGATCTAACTTAACCCAATAACTGGGTAATACGATACCCCTTGGTAATTCCCGCTTTCGGGCTTTTAACGAAACGTAACGACTGAATCTTGCGACAGGTACCTGATTGTTTATAATCTGATGTCGAATAATATTGAGATCTGCTGAAAAAGTTGATCTTGGAGTATTCCTCATTCCACTCATGTACAAAGCTCGGTACGCTGCGTACGCTGACCGGGCTTTCTCCGACCATGTACGCGCTGTTATTGGCGGAGATGTTTGAGGGCACTCCCTGTCCGAGGGCCTCATTGGACACCTCTGCTATAGGCTCCATAGGTTGCAAATTACGTTTCGATTCCAAGAGCATCAGTAGCTTCGTGGTGAATGACTTATTCATTTTGGTATAATTATAATTAACAAGTTATCTTGAAATAATATTTTATATCAAAATGATATCAATGCAAATAATATGTATTTTATGTCAATGGATATTATTATCAACTTCAAATTATTTTTTGTCACTGTGATGACAAAATACAATGACTTTTTATTTTGTTAGTAAGCAAAGAGCTACGCTTTTTGGCCAGTAGCGCTGTTAACTCGAAATCGATTATAACTTCAGACATTTTTCATTTACACATCGCACTTCTCGATTACTTCGTGCCCCTGAATTTCATAAAGTTGGCGATGCTTTCTACACGACGAAATTTGATTTCCATAAAAGCCATTTTTATACTGAAGTGCTTACAAGCTCAACGACGCGGCGACGCGAACGCTATGTGAAGCTATCAATTGCTAGTTATGTGCTAGAAATGGGTGTGTGGTTTGCATGCCACGTTAAATATCTAGGATGTAAAGAGATTATTTTAAATATTTTTATGGCTGTCAACCCGTGCCAAGGTAAATGTAATTCACCGAGGCAATTAAATGCTGACTAATTAATTTAAACATTGCCAAAGTACTAACACGGTTTTATAAGACCTTTTTTGCGCCATATACAGGGTGGAATTTTGTAATAACACCTAAAGGGAAAGTACTCTTAATACTGTAGATAGCAAATTTTACTCAAAGAAAACATTCCTTTATTTTATGATAGAAAGAAAACTGCACAAAATGACACGCTTTACTTTTATTGCATTGATCGTTAAGATCAATTATAGGGATGAAATCATTCTAAGAAACTTACTAAATTAAATGAAAGAAAAACCATGAAATCTGGACTTACAGTAAAGTTAAAGCTCTTAACTCAAAGATCCATCTGATTACTTATGTTAGTAATTAATAATTATCATAGACGTCATTTAGTTACTATTTAGATCAGACGATTGAAGATTGGTACAAATGGTACAATTAGATGATCAGATGGCTTACGAGATCACCAGATCTCAACCCTTTCGATTTTTCTTGTGGGGATATGTGAATAATCAATTTTTTATTCAATCTTATGCAAAAGTAAACGAGTTGAGAGTTGAAGTTCAGAATACGATTTATAATATCCACCACAACACGTTATTTAAGGTTATTAGAAATGAATTTGTTACAAGAATACATTTGTGTATCTAAGAAAATGCAGCCCATTTCGAGCAACTACTTAGTTAGTTTACCATTTTTTGTAAATAATTAAAATAGTTTTCTATCATTTAATTTATCAAGTTTGTTAGAGAGATTTCATCCATATAATTGAGCCTAACGATCGATGCAATAAAAGTACAGGTTGTCATTTTTACAGATTATACTCGGTACGATTCCCGGGTGTGGCATGAGATTTTGGAAAATCTTTGAATGCAATTTTCTTTCTATTCAAAAATAAAGGAATGTTTTATTTGAGTAAAATTTTCTATCTACAGTATTAAGAGTACTTTCCCTTCAGGTGGCATTACAAAATTCCACCCTGTATATTTAAGTTTTATAGCCTTGTTAGGGTCCGTTCACACAGACCTAGTCGGAGAGGAGAGCAGAATTTTTATCATGTTAAAACCGTTTTGGATCATCGTAATAAGGTTTATTTTAACATGTCACTTCATTTATTATTGAGAATGCTTGAGAGCAAACCTAACGCGCTTAGTGTAAAATAATAAGAGGAGCCGTCCCACTCCAATAGCGTGGTTTTTCACGTTCGCGTGGCCGACCGGCTCCGATTGCGTCCTCTCTTGCACCGCGACCCGGCTCCGAGTGCATCCGTTCAATAACAGTGCTCTTCCAGTCGGTCTATGTGAAGCAGCTGTCGGCTCCGGCCTGTTCCAAGCGTTTAACTTGCGCCGGTCTGTATGAAAAGAAGAGCGCCGGCCGATGCTCTCAGAGCCGGTCTGTGTGAAAGGAACCTTAGTATCTATTGACTTTATTAATTATTTTTACAAATAAGTCAAAATCGTGACTTTGATTATAGGGTAAATATCTTCGAAATACTGATCCATTTCCAAAAACTTCGCGAAAGAAGGTGCGGAAAGAAGTATATAATTAATACATAGAATTAAAGGATAAAATTCGAATTACTGTGTCAATAAATCGAATTTATTTAAACGTAATAACAAACTAACTGCTGTAAATAAGTAATATGAACTAAACTTTTTTATTCGTATAGATGTCTATCATATATTGGGTATAAAAATGGTTATTTTGTAAAGCTAATGTAATAAGGAAGTCTTAAGGGGGGGTGCGCTGAGGTGGCTCGCAAAATTCATATTTCTTACGTTTTTTTTTGCAATTTGCAGGTCAATGTCAGGTTTTATGTCGATTGAAATACAATTCGCGACCGTAACACACGAGTATTGACTGACGAAACTGTGAAAATATAAATTTCTATGGCTACCCTAGTAGTTTTCACTGGATATTGCAAATAGTGTTGTAAAATATCTTACTGGTGGTTTTGTAAGCTTGGTAGGCAACACGGCACACTAGCATAGCGTGGGCTGGTAAAGGAGCGAGATAACGAACTACAGCTTTTGTTTTGCTATCTCCTTTGACGGCACAAACAGCTCTCGTTGATTTCCACGCTGCATTTTCTTTTTAAACAGCGGTTTTTGGAAGTACAGTTGTGGTGGTTAACGTTGTAGATACAGAACATATTTAAGGTGTTTTTTTTAATACTTAGGTATTTACTTACCTGAAGAGAATTGAATAATTAGCAAATGTTTGTGTTATCATTTACATATTTATAGAAGAACCAACAGCAATAACTGCTGTTATATATAGAGCCAGTTATAGTTTCTCACGGGTAAAAACGGAAGAATGAATATGGAATGGATATGGAATGGATATGGTTCAATAAACACTTTTAAAAAGTCCGCTAAATGAGAACTTCTTACAAAGAATATCAAAGTTCTTACTCTGATAGTATCCTATATCTGACCGTCTCATGCCTTCAAAAGCAGATAGGCGTTTGGCCCAGCCCTTGATCTCTCTCAAGTCGTGTCGGACTGCCGTCCCTTAGAACTATGAGAGTGAGGCACGAGAGCGAGTAGCTGTGTTTGCGCACACTCTCGAGCACTAAAAATATTCACCATTACTGAAATTAGGTTTGGAGGACTATATCTGGTACTGCACTATTTGATTTACCTATATACTCAGTGTTTTCTAAAGAGAAAGAAGAAAAAGACAAGTTGCGCCGGCCCCCAATAAATTGGTCAGGAGAAGGATGATGATTCAGGTGTTTTTTATCCGAAGGCTTTTGACTACAAACATTAATCTAAACTCTGAGGTCATTTTTATAGTCTTGAATAAGTGATCATTTATAAATTCCTTATTAAGTATCCACATCCATATCCATAGATGGTATCATCTTTATTATACGTTTAACGATCTTAGAATTTACCGTCGTTTGAAAACCGTAATTCTCAACTTAAAACCAAGAACATAAATCTCTGGATGCAGGTGCAGCTGTCAATCGAAGCTCTGCACTCTACACAGCAGTGCGATTCTGTTACCATCTCACCGTGAAAACTTACGTGAAGTGAGCGTGGAGTGGGCTGTCAGTGTCATCCCACTTGATTTTAGGGATGTACCACTTACAATCAAAATCGAGATTTTAATGATATTTTTATGCTAATTTTAATAAGTAATTATTTTATTTTATTTCAAAGCTAGCTAGTACCTACTTTGGTACTTACTTACTTACAACATAATTAGTAATAAACTCAATTTCGTTTTTATTTCTTTTTTTCCTAGACTAGCCTTTGTATTTTAACTAAAGGCGCGAGCGGGTCACGCATGTTCGCCAGCATATCAAGTTACCCCAATCTGTCAAATTTCAAAGTGCACACTTCGCGCAAGCACGTTTTTCGGTTGACTAAACGTCTAGTCGTAGATACCTATTCGAGTTTACAGACAATAATTGATTTTAAATCTTAAAACTTGTACAGTAAGGTTCAGAATCGATTGAGAGATTGGTCTGAATCCCGCGCGGCGTTCACTTCACCGCGCTGCCTGCAGGGAATTTTGGCAGAATCCCGTGCTCGTGAAGTGGTCACTTCACGCAAGCACGTTATGCGTTGTCATAGTTACTAATATGAATACCTATATCGTTGACGGGTGTACATCCGGTTGACAGGGTGTAAGTTACAAAACGGTGATTCTTTACAAATTGCTGCAATGTTCTAGCAATGTGAGGAATGTGTGTAAAACTTAAAGCAATGTGCTTTTAGATGTTTTTATGACTAAATCCAAACGTTTTTGTACAGTCAAATTTCTCCAAATGATTTTAAACCTTAAAAATTTTACCGGTAAGGCTCTAAATCGATTGAGAAAATTTGTCTCCTTGCAGTCATTAATATGATGTGACTGCAACTACAATTTACCAATAATTCGTCACGTGCGCATACCTACGTGGACACACCAAGAACATTGCGAAAATACAATACCAACGTCCAATAAGTACAAAATATATTTTATTGTTCCAACTACCTATTCGTTCTTCGGCTTTGGCTCATCGCCGCCCGCCTTTTGAAAGTGCGTGGAGCGATCACTTCGCGGAAACATCATTATTAAGATGCGGTACTTTGTGTATTTATTATATAACATTAGGTATAAATATGTGCGGCTTTTTGGGACATACCTTTAGTTACCTACCTATAAAGGCGATTTTAACACACTGCACACCGCGCGCCGACGGGTAACGCGGGGCAGCGCCCATATCGTTTGCTATGGCCGCCTCGCGCTACGAGACAGAGCGCGGTGCAGTGCGATATTCGCTTTACCTACTTCAGTAAACATTGCCAATAAGATGATGATAATACCTAATATTCATCATCATCAACATACCTACTGCCAAACTCGACCTAGCTCACGGCATCTCATTATCTCTATGTAGGTAACTCTCGGTCTCCGCGACGCGACTTACAGCGCAAGCGTACCTACTGAGAACTCGACTGTTAGGAGGTTGCCATGGCAATCACGCCACGGTGTTTGTTAGGGTCGTTGCCATGCCAATCACGGGAATACCGTGATTGGCATGCCAACGGCTCAAACAAACACCGTTGGCGTGATTTGTAGGCGCTGTCAGTCACGTGCTACTTTCTGTCAAGTGGGCCATGTCTATTCGTTCCTAAAAAGCCCGTCACAGACGTAGCTATAATATAGATTAATATGAATCATAGCAAGGCATATTACGACATATTTTCCATATAGATTTTCGAGTGACCGCACACGCAGCTATAATATATAATTCTATGACATCACAAAAATATCTCAATGTTAATCGAAAAAATTGTGTCAAAAAGTAATACAGTCTATAATATAGGTTGCTGTAGTCGAATTTAAGTTGTGAGTGTCGTATGTGTCTTATTATACTCTCCTGTCGCAGGTCTGCTGGTAGGAAATGATGTGTAATGATGATGTAAGTAGTTCCTTTGCGTTCTTCATCAATATGTATTTTACTTTATTATGTAGTCAGTGTGTAAGAATAGATAGATAAATAAATAAATAAAATTTATTCATTAGTATCACAATCAAAACAATTTGCTAATACATTTCTTCTACTGAGTCTGCTGCCTCCCAGGGTTCAGCTTCGCACTGCTGAGAACGAAGGGGCATCAGGTGTGTGTGCGCTGCACAGCGATCAACTGGAAAAATTGGTATGCATGTATTAATCATTTATTTATTACATTTTCAACTTGCAATTATTCACATAATATAAAAGTGACAGACTTTAGTGCCCAAATGGTTGGCAGAATTGCCGCATTGTATCGTGGTGCTGTAAAAATAGGCCAGCCTTGTGGCCACTTAAAGAGTCGACCAACTGTTTGGTGATGATTGTCTCAAAAAACCAAGGGGCATTAGGACCCCACAGCCCTAGTGTTCAATTTCAAGGCATTATGGTAATTCTGTCAGGCCTCTTCCTATTGCTGCGTGCCAAGCCGTTGAGCTCTAAAACAGCTGTCACCCCTGCGGTGACAAGAGCGCTACAAATGACGTCTTTAATGGCGGCGTGCCGTGCTATCCGGCCTGGGCTCTTACTGCAAGGTAGGCCCCTATGGAGTCCCTCGCCCACCATACTGGCGCCAATGTGTAGTCCCGTGATAAAAATAAATGATTATACCATGGTATGGTACCTGAAGCTGCTAATACCACTGTGGCTGGGACCTGGGATTTATTGGCCAATCTGCATCCGGGCAAGCATAGCACTTCAGGTCCAATCAGGTGCAGGCTAAAATCTTCCCTGTCAACTTTTCAGTGCTGTGGACAGAAGACAGAAACATTAAGCTAAATAATATTTGATTTATTTTTATATTACTCATTTTATTAAATTAAATCAGAACTATCGCTGTTCAGTTGCGGAATTCACTCCCGCCTGACGACATTAGAGACTGCCAAACAGTTGCAATTTATGTATTATGTTTTTTCTTTTTAAGCTTACAGACATCGTCTACATCTCCTTTATCGAGTTTCCTATTGTAGTTGTGCTGGAACAGATTTCTTTAGAAACAAGCATCACCTATAAAATTATGTATTTTCTGTTCCTTTCTTCTTGTCTGTTTTTATGTGTGTACATAAATGGTTAAACAAAATAAATTATTAAATTTTAACATTATCTAATACACACATCATCAAATTAATTTTTAAATACTGACAACATTATCATTTCTATTTCAAGTGAGCAGAGAAAATGTCTATTTTTGTTCTCCTACATAAATCACACAAATATTTACTTACAAGAATGAGATGTATAAGTTGAGTTTAGCTGCAACCTGACTTTTCTTTTCATAAAACTAGAGCACAATTTTCTAATATGACAGACACTTCTATTGAGGTATCTGAAAACAAAAATAAGTTAAATCAACAAAAGTTCAGGTAATCCCAATAATCAGCGGGTAATACCATTCTCCTGCCCTTATCCGAATTTATTTGGGGTCGGCGCAACATGTCTTCTTCTTCCATACTTCTCTATTAGTCGTCATCTCGATAGTCACTCCCTTTCTAGCCATATCATCTTTCACACAATCCATCCATCGTTTCTTTGGCCTCCCTCTACTTGTATAGCCATCCACATTCATACTCACAACTCTCCGGACAACATTTTCCTCATTCCTCCGCATAACATGCCCATACCATGACAACCGATTTCCACACAACTTTTCGGTCACCGGTGTCACTTTCAGACTTCCTCTTATATACTCATTACGTATTCTATCCATTCGCGTAACACCACACATCCCACATAACATTCTCATCTCAGCTGCATGCAATTGTCTTTCATGAATATTTATAGCTTTTTAAGTAGTTCATTAAATTATCAGTCTTACAAGACAGAAAACATAAAAAAAATGATAATAATGTTTCATAAATTTTTTGAAAACAATCATTTGTACTTACAAATAATTAATAATACACATGATGTAAAATAGGTACTGGTATCCAGCAGCATCCGGTTAGACTGAAAGCCCAGTAAGCCCACCCCAACAAACAGTTGGAAAAAGGCTTGGCAGATTGATTGAATTCTGATACACATCTGAAAAAACAAATGTTGTTTATCATATTTAAAGGGTGATACGAGGGGTGATCAATAATGTTTGACATTCATTTTAAAGGTTGCAGACAGCCTATTTAGGTTAATCAATAACATTAATAAAACGAGGTGGGTAACCCATACCCATTGAGCAATAAATTGAGGGCTGACACTGGGCAGTGTCCAAAGTATGTCTTTGTGACGGCAGGTAGTTGAATTTCAATCACACAACTCGAAGCATTTGTTTCAATTAAAACATTGGCAGGCACTTTACATTATTATCGTTTTCCTACCTCTTTTACCAGGCGGTCGTTTAGTTTGAGTTTATAGTGAAGCTAGCCACCCCATCACAAGACGAAGCAAGTCCTAATATGGAGAAGAAACTTTATGGACAGTCTTTTAAATCGAAACCTTATGTTACAGAGGTTAACTTGTTTGATAATTACTTCTTCTTCTTTTTCTTTTAGCACAACTTCCATTAATTACATCACACGCCATCTTTTCTTCAAAGTGATCAATCAATCCACAAAGTCTGAACCGGGCGGATATGCCGCGTATTCAAATACAGAATCTTATTACTTATTTAGCTAGCTCAATAAAACATACAATGCCAAAATTCTAACTGGTTAATTCTTTTATAATCATAGTTTGCCGCCATGCTTAATTATTAAACATGGCGGCAAACTGCAAAGTGCAAAATAAGTCTGAAAAGTTGAATCGAAAACTTACGCGAAAACCGCCAATATTCTAAGTTGTCTATGTTTTTTCCAACCACAGTACGCGTTTGAAATAACGATTATTTGAGATAATCGACTAAAATTACTTTTACACGAAAAAGGCTAATTTTTCAATTGTTTATTCTGTAATTAGCTTTTAAAATATCATATTTTTAGGTTTTAACCGGGTAAAACCTAATATATAATGAATACTTGTTTCACTAAATCGTTGTAATAATTTAATATTGCCATTTATTAAAAAAAACTAAGTGCAGATTGTAATTATAATTTATATTACTAGTTATATAATAATATTTGTATTTTTATTATTTATAATTAATTTATATACATATATTTTTATATATCTAAGTACATAATATTGTGTTTTGCTTTAGATATTAATGTTGCAGAAAATAAGAAAAAAATATCAAATGTTATGCCAATTCTCACGAAAACGACCGGTACTCAAAATAATAAGAAAATTAAGCTTAGTTATTGGCATTGACAACTATCCATTGCGCTCTGTCCCACAGCTTTGTCATAATGGTGTTCGAAAGTTTTGCACTGAATAATATTTAATTGCCTCCGCTTTTCAAATTAAAAATGTCGCATAAACAAGTTATTTACGATAGCAAGAATAAAATTGCAATACTAATTCAACCAACAAATTCATAATCGAATGATGATTCAAACAAATATTTCTAAGATTGTTTTTATTCTGCATGAATAGAACGATATTTTTATTAAAAAAATAAGAAATATAATACGTATGTCAGTTTTAGTCGTGCAAATTTATCTCGAATACGATTTCGCAATATTAGTTTATTCGACCGCGTATTCTGTGGTAAGAAAAACATAGACAACCCACACTAAACTTGACATTAGAAGTTCTGTTTATTGTGATCTGGCGTCACAGAAAATGGCGCGGTGTTTAAAGGTCAATACTTCAATGTTATTATTGAATAGGAGAGCTAAATTAGTTACGAAAATAATTGACAAACTATAAAATAAGAAGAATATTTTGCACATACATTTAGTTATGAAAACTTGTTGTTTGAGTAAATTCCTTGAACAACCGGAAATGTGACCCAGTACTAATAAATATTGAGTTTAGAAAAATAATTATACTTCAATTTTAAGTTTAATTCTAAAAACGTCTTTGTTTTTTTTAATTGGCATGTTTATTTATAAAAGAATTAACCAGATAAAATTTTGGCATTGTATGTTTTATTGAGCTAGCTAAATAAGTAATAAGATTCTGTATTTGAATACGCGGCATATCCGCCCGGTTCAGACTTTGTGGATTGATTGATCACTTTGAAGAAAAGATGGCGTGTGATGTAATTAATGGAAGTTGTGCTAAAAGAAAAAGAAGAAGAAGTAATTATCAAACAAGTTAACCTCTGTAACATAAGGTTTCGATTTAAAAGACTGTCCATAAAGTTTCTTCTCCATATTAGGACTTGCTTCGTCTTGTGATGGGGTGGCTAGCTTCACTATAAACTCAAACTAAACGACCGCCTGGTAAAAGAGGTAGGAAAACGATAATAATGTAAAGTGCCTGCCAATGTTTTAATTGAAACAAATGCTTCGAGTTGTGTGATTGAAATTCAACTACCTGCCGTCACAAAGACATACTTTGGACACTGCCCAGTGTCAGCCCTCAATTTATTGCTCAATGGGTATGGGTTACCCACCTCGTTTTATTAATGTTATTGATTAACCTAAATAGGCTGTCTGCAACCTTTAAAATGAATGTCAAACATTATTGATCACCCCTCGTATCACCCTTTAAATATGATAAACAACATTTGTTTTTTCAGATGTGTATCAGAATTCAATCAATCTGCCAAGCCTTTTTCCAACTGTTTGTTGGGGTGGGCTTACTGGGCTTTCAGTCTAACCGGATGCTGCTGGATACCAGTACCTATTTTACATCATGTGTATTATTAATTATTTGTAAGTACAAATGATTGTTTTCAAAAAATTTATGAAACATTATTATCATTTTTTTTATGTTTTCTGTCTTGTAAGACTGATAATTTAATGAACTACTTAAAAAGCTATAAATATTCATGAAAGACAATTGCATGCAGCTGAGATGAGAATGTTATGTGGGATGTGTGGTGTTACGCGAATGGATAGAATACGTAATGAGTATATAAGAGGAAGTCTGAAAGTGACACCGGTGACCGAAAAGTTGTGTGGAAATCGGTTGTCATGGTATGGGCATGTTATGCGGAGGAATGAGGAAAATGTTGTCCGGAGAGTTGTGAGTATGAATGTGGATGGCTATACAAGTAGAGGGAGGCCAAAGAAACGATGGATGGATTGTGTGAAAGATGATATGGCTAGAAAGGGAGTGACTATCGAGATGACGACTAATAGAGAAGTATGGAAGAAGAAGACATGTTGCGCCGACCCCAAATAAATTCGGATAAGGGCAGGAGAATGGTATTACCCGCTGATTATTGGGATTACCTGAACTTTTGTTGATTTAACTTATTTTTGTTTTCAGATACCTCAATAGAAGTGTCTGTCATATTAGAAAATTGTGCTCTAGTTTTATGAAAAGAAAAGTCAGGTTGCAGCTAAACTCAACTTATACATCTCATTCTTGTAAGTAAATATTTGTGTGATTTATGTAGGAGAACAAAAATAGACATTTTCTCTGCTCACTTGAAATAGAAATGATAATGTTGTCAGTATTTAAAAATTAATTTGATGATGTGTGTATTAGATAATGTTAAAATTTAATAATTTATTTTGTTTAACCATTTATGTACACACATAAAAACAGACAAGAAGAAAGGAACAGAAAATACATAATTTTATAGGTGATGCTTGTTTCTAAAGAAATCTGTTCCAGCACAACTACAATAGGAAACTCGATAAAGGAGATGTAGACGATGTCTGTAAGCTTAAAAAGAAAAAACATAATACATAAATTGCAACTGTTTGGCAGTCTCTAATGTCGTCAGGCGGGAGTGAATTCCGCAACTGAACAGCGATAGTTCTGATTTAATTTAATAAAATGAGTAATATAAAAATAAATCAAATATTATTTAGCTTAATGTTTCTGTCTTCTGTCCACAGCACTGAAAAGTTGACAGGGAAGATTTTAGCCTGCACCTGATTGGACCTGAAGTGCTATGCTTGCCCGGATGCAGATTGGCCAATAAATCCCAGGTCCCAGCCACAGTGGTATTAGCAGCTTCAGGTACCATACCATGGTATAATCATTTATTTTTATCACGGGACTACACATTGGCGCCAGTATGGTGGGCGAGGGACTCCATAGGGGCCTACCTTGCAGTAAGAGCCCAGGCCGGATAGCACGGCACGCCGCCATTAAAGACGTCATTTGTAGCGCTCTTGTCACCGCAGGGGTGACAGCTGTTTTAGAGCTCAACGGCTTGGCACGCAGCAATAGGAAGAGGCCTGACAGAATTACCATAATGCCTTGAAATTGAACACTAGGGCTGTGGGGTCCTAATGCCCCTTGGTTTTTTGAGACAATCATCACCAAACAGTTGGTCGACTCTTTAAGTGGCCACAAGGCTGGCCTATTTTTACAGCACCACGATACAATGCGGCAATTCTGCCAACCATTTGGGCACTAAAGTCTGTCACTTTTATATTATGTGAATAATTGCAAGTTGAAAATGTAATAAATAAATGATTAATACATGCATACCAATTTTTCCAGTTGATCGCTGTGCAGCGCACACACACCTGATGCCCCTTCGTTCTCAGCAGTGCGAAGCTGAACCCTGGGAGGCAGCAGACTCAGTAGAAGAAATGTATTAGCAAATTGTTTTGATTGTGATACTAATGAATAAATTTTATTTATTTATTTATCTATCTATTCTTACACACTGACTACATAATAAAGTAAAATACATATTGATGAAGAACGCAAAGGAACTACTTACATCATCATTACACATCATTTCCTACCAGCAGACCTGCGACAGGAGAGTATAATAAGACACATACGACACTCACAACTTAAATTCGACTACAGCAACCTATATTATAGACTGTATTACTTTTTGACACAATTTTTTCGATTAACATTGAGATATTTTTGTGATGTCATAGAATTATATATTATAGCTGCGTGTGCGGTCACTCGAAAATCTATATGGAAAATATGTCGTAATATGCCTTGCTATGATTCATATTAATCTATATTATAGCTACGTCTGTGACGGGCTTTTTAGGAACGAATAGACATGGCCCACTTGACAGAAAGTAGCACGTGACTGACAGCGCCTACAAATCACGCCAACGGTGTTTGTTTGAGCCGTTGGCATGCCAATCACGGTATTCCCGTGATTGGCATGGCAACGACCCTAACAAACACCGTGGCGTGATTGCCATGGCAACCTCCTAACAGTCGAGTTCTCAGTAGGTACGCTTGCGCTGTAAGTCGCGTCGCGGAGACCGAGAGTTACCTACATAGAGATAATGAGATGCCGTGAGCTAGGTCGAGTTTGGCAGTAGGTATGTTGATGATGATGAATATTAGGTATTATCATCATCTTATTGGCAATGTTTACTGAAGTAGGTAAAGCGAATATCGCACTGCACCGCGCTCTGTCTCGTAGCGCGAGGCGGCCATAGCAAACGATATGGGCGCTGCCCCGCGTTACCCGTCGGCGCGCGGTGTGCAGTGTGTTAAAATCGCCTTTATAGGTAGGTAACTAAAGGTATGTCCCAAAAAGCCGCACATATTTATACCTAATGTTATATAATAAATACACAAAGTACCGCATCTTAACCCTTTGACCGCCATTGACGCTTTAAAGCGTTAATTACGATTTAACTTCAGACGCCGATGACTCTTTAAAGCGTCAGTTATTAGCCTTATGTTTGACATTAAAATACACAGTAATGAACACTACTTTGCATAGTTTTAGCAACACATCACGCTTAAGCATAGACTAGGCCTTTATTCTCAATGCATAAAAGTCTACAAAAAAACCTATTTTAATCAAAAAAATACATGAAAAACAAAAGACTACAATTTGAGTTTTAAAGCATTACACTTGACGACTTAAATCGTCATGTAGTGATGTGGCCATTTGTACAAAAATAAAGATATAGGAGGTAGATCTAAAATAAAAATCCCCACCAAACAACTCGAATATTCTACCAGACCCGTAAATAATAAATAGAAGGTAAAGATCTCCATCTCATTTCTTGAATGTTTCCACAAGCAACTGTTAACTTCCTAATTGAATTGGTGCGTGTGTGCATTGTTAAATATGGAAAAAAATAGAGGTAAGTTGTTTTAATCATATTTTAGATATACCTAAGTACGTAATTGTCTAATAGATAAAAATAATCAAGAACATTTTTTTACTTATGGAGCCGGTATCACCCAAGTGCAGTATTTTATCCCTTTGCACTTCTTTCTATCTTGAGTTAGAATGGGCCATCTTTTGAAGAGATTCTTTTTTTTCAGATTTGAAAAGACCGAGGGCATGGACGGCCTCGCCAAATATTCTTGAGGCCGATACTCAAGATCTTTATGAAGCATCTGTTGCAACTAAGCAGGCGGCAACAAAAAATTCTAAATGTAATGATTGTGAAACATACAATTCAAACGACAACCGGAATGAGCATTTTTCTCTATTATTACGTGAAGAATTTAGCTATATACAACCTTGCATACGTACCAGTTGTTTTATTAAAATTTTAAATTTTTTAAATGAAGCTAAACATAATCACTGTCATGAAATGGATATAAATACACAAAAATAATAGATTTTGTGTATTTGTTTGTCACGGTACAAAATAAAAAAAACGAGTCAAATTTGTATGTTATTTTCTTTTAAGAACTACTTAACTTCCCAAATAAATAAATAAAATGAAACAAAAAACTAAACCAAATATATAATCACAAACCATAAACTTATTTATAAAACAAGTGTAGTAGGTATTTGAAATGACATATTACAAGAATGTGGGTAAATGAAAATAAACATCGATATATCTACCGTACCTCACTATTTCACGCACACTTATCCATATCGCGAACGCCAAAGACGCTTTAAGTTGTCCGCCAGTGACGTCATAAACGCTTGGCTCGTTCTTATTAATGTGGGGACATGTCGGTAGAGTAAAATAAAATCTACCTTCAAAGGAAATTATAATGTTTAGTTATTATTAATTTAAGGTAAATTTTATTCAAGTCTACCGACATGTCCGCTTTCCAACACAAGTTTCTTTTCGACGTACCAGTTGCTAATTGGCATCCGCACGATTTTTTTTCACTATTTTATAATATAAAATGGACACTGAAGAACTTATTCGCATTTTGGAAGGCGTAGACGACAACGAGGTCGTGTACATAAATTCATCTGACTGCGAAACAGAAAGTGAGAGAGAGGTAACATATTTATTTCCTATTTAATAAAAAATGTGTAAAGGCTGAAATAATGGTAGACAAGCACCGTGACAGTTATTTATATTCATATTATATATCAAATTTATATTATATAAATTATAATATCGATAACAGTTACGAACAACACTATTAATTTAATGAAAATGTGTTGAAACTACCATTTGGTGTCGCCGTTGACGTCTTAGGGCGTCGACTAGTTGCGTCAAATTTCTGAATTGTTTATTATATTTGATAAGCAAAAATTGATATTGTATTGTGTTCAGTCTTAATTTCATGGCACAATTAGCTGTCTGTTATATTGTTATACGTTTTTAATTCATCGATTTAACATAATGTATAGTATAATCATAAATAAACTATCGTTAGAAGGGGTCACATCACTACAGTATCATGCGAGAAATTATAGCAAAAATAGGCATGGCGCTGGTGGTCAGGTTTTTAAGATTGAGCGTGGCGGTCAAAGGGTTAATAATGATGTTTCCGCGAAGTGATCGCTCCACGCACTTTCAAAAGGCGGGCGGCGATGAGCCAAAGCCGAAGAACGAATAGGTAGTTGGAACAATAAAATATATTTTGTACTTATTGGACGTTGGTATTGTATTTTCGCAATGTTCTTGGTGTGTCCACGTAGGTATGCGCACGTGACGAATTATTGGTAAATTGTAGTTGCAGTCACATCATATTAATGACTGCAAGGAGACAAATTTTCTCAATCGATTTAGAGCCTTACCGGTAAAATTTTTAAGGTTTAAAATCATTTGGAGAAATTTGACTGTACAAAAACGTTTGGATTTAGTCATAAAAACATCTAAAAGCACATTGCTTTAAGTTTTACACACATTCCTCACATTGCTAGAACATTGCAGCAATTTGTAAAGAATCACCGTTTTGTAACTTACACCCTGTCAACCGGATGTACACCCGTCAACGATATAGGTATTCATATTAGTAACTATGACAACGCATAACGTGCTTGCGTGAAGTGACCACTTCACGAGCACGGGATTCTGCCAAAATTCCCTGCAGGCAGCGCGGTGAAGTGAACGCCGCGCGGGATTCAGACCAATCTCTCAATCGATTCTGAACCTTACTGTACAAGTTTTAAGATTTAAAATCAATTATTGTCTGTAAACTCGAATAGGTATCTACGACTAGACGTTTAGTCAACCGAAAAACGTGCTTGCGCGAAGTGTGCACTTTGAAATTTGACAGATTGGGGTAACTTGATATGCTGGCGAACATGCGTGACCCGCTCGCGCCTTTAGTTAAAATACAAAGGCTAGTCTAGGAAAAAAAGAAATAAAAACGAAATTGAGTTTATTACTAATTATGTTGTAAGTAAGTAAGTACCAAAGTAGGTACTAGCTAGCTTTGAAATAAAATAAAATAATTACTTATTAAAATTAGCATAAAAATATCATTAAAATCTCGATTTTGATTGTAAGTGGTACATCCCTAAAATCAAGTGGGATGACACTGACAGCCCACTCCACGCTCACTTCACGTAAGTTTTCACGGTGAGATGGTAACAGAATCGCACTGCTGGTAGCAAGTTGTAACATTCGATCCGACGCTTTGGGGATTTGTCTCCGGAGCAAGCGACTGCTAAAGTTAGAACTCTCTCTCATTTGATCGGTTCTTTAGCGATCAGCTCACTCTGATGTTAGTCAACTACTCAAGTTATGTTTTATTAATGATTCGTTTTGGTTTGAGATAGTTCTTTTTGCACGATTTTTGGTTTAAAGAAACTAGGAGTATTGATATAATGGCAAAAACAACAGAATTGTATGAATAATGTACCTACAAAAAGATGTTTCTTCTCCGAGATGACTGGAGCCAGGCAAATATTATTTTGAAGTGGATTCCAATATCACGAAGAAATCCGACGAAAACGAGGAAATTCAATTGTATTTTGGTGACATTACTTAAAACTTTTGCTAATCAAGTTGGCCGGAACAAAGAGGGAGGAGCGGAGTGTGAATTACTCACATTTCGGGAAGCAACAGCAGGAAGGGACAATTGAATTGTTGCGTATATTTATGTAGGGCCGTCAAACAACAAGAAAGTGTCATAATTCAAAGTTATCTGCGGGGGCTTTGAAAATATGAAGAAGTGTCTCGTGGACGGCGCTCGTTTGAGATGAGAATGGAAAAGAAAAGTGTCGCGTTTCAGTGGCGGTCGACTTCAGACCCCCCTCCCATGTCCCCTGCCACCTCGTCGCCGCCGGCTACCGCGAGGTGCTACGAGACGCGGCGCAATTTTCAATTTACAGCGAATACTGATTCTAATAAAAATTAAAATGGTTTTCTGTTACGACTTACGTTACAAAGTTTCCGCTCAAGTTTTCTAACTCTTTTTATTACCATATTGTGAAGAAAAAGATGTGGGAAAATACAGGAAGGAAATAGGTGTGAAATGAAAATCAGTAACAGCTGTCAGCAAAAGTTGTCGATGAAAAAAGGTTTATCCACACTAATATTATAAATGCGAAAGTAACTCTGTCTGTCTGTCTGTTACCTTTTCACGCCTAAACCACCCAACCGATTTTGCTGAAATTTGGTATGTACATAGTTTGCATTCATGATAGGCATATTATTTTTTGGAAATTCAACCCTTAAAAGGGTTACAAGGGGTGGCAAAGTTTGTATGAGAAAAATATTTTTATTGCACATTTTTGCATAGGTAGGTAGGTAGGGTAGGTAGGGTAGGTAGGGTAGGTAGGGTAGGTAGGGTAGGTAGGGTAGGTAGGGTAGGTAGGGTAGGTAGGGTAGGTAGGGTAGGTAGGGTAGGTAGGGTAGGTAGGGTAGGTAGGGTAGGTAGGGTAGGTAGGGTAGGTAGGGTAGGTAGGGTAGGTAGGGTAGGTAGGGTAGGTAGGGTAGGTAGGGTAGGTAGGGTAGGTAGGGTAGGTAGGGTAGGTAGGGTAGGTAGGGTAGGTAGGGTAGGTAGGGTAGGTAGGGTAGGTAGGGTAGGTAGGGTAGGTAGGGTAGGTAGGGTAGGTAGGGTAGGTAGGGTAGGTAGGGTAGGTAGGGTAGGTAGGGTAGGTAGGGTAGGTAGGGTAGGTAGGGTAGGTAGGGTAGGTAGGGTAGGTAGGGTAGGTAGGGTAGGTAGGGTAGGTAGGGTAGGTAGGGTAGGTAGGGTAGGTAGGGTAGGTAGGGTAGGTAGGGTAGGTAGGGTAGGTAGGGTAGGTAGGGTAGGTAGGGTAGGTAGGGTAGGTAGGGTAGGTAGGGTAGGTAGGGTAGGTAGGGTAGGTAGGGTAGGTAGGGTAGGTAGGGTAGGTAGGGTAGGTAGGGTAGGTAGGGTAGGTAGGGTAGGTAGGGTAGGTAGGGTAGGTAGGGTAGGTAGGGTAGGTAGGGTAGGTAGGGTAGGTAGGGTAGGTAGGGTAGGTAGGGTAGGTAGGGTAGGTAGGGTAGGTAGGGTAGGTAGGGTAGGTAGGGTAGGTAGGGTAGGTAGGGTAGGTAGGGTAGGTAGGGTAGGTAGGGTAGGTAGGGTAGGTAGGGTAGGTAGGGTAGGTAGGGTAGGTAGGGTAGGTAGGGTAGGTAGGGTAGGTAGGGTAGGTAGGGTAGGTAGGGTAGGTAGGGTAGGTAGGGTAGGTAGGGTAGGTAGGGTAGGTAGGGTAGGTAGGGTAGGTAGGGTAGGTAGGGTAGGTAGGGTAGGTAGGGTAGGTAGGGTAGGTAGGGTAGGTAGGGTAGGTAGGGTAGGTAGGGTAGGTAGGGTAGGTAGGGTAGGTAGGGTAGGTAGGGTAGGTAGGGTAGGTAGGGTAGGTAGGGTAGGTAGGGTAGGTAGGGTAGGTAGGGTAGGTAGGGTAGGTAGGGTAGGTAGGGTAGGTAGGGTAGGTAGGGTAGGTAGGGTAGGTAGGGTAGGTAGGGTAGGTAGGGTAGGTAGGGTAGGTAGGGTAGGTAGGGTAGGTAGGGTAGGTAGGGTAGGTAGGGTAGGTAGGGTAGGTAGGGTAGGTAGGGTAGGTAGGGTAGGTAGGGTAGGTAGGGTAGGTAGGGTAGGTAGGGTAGGTAGGGTAGGTAGGGTAGGTAGGGTAGGTAGGGTAGGTAGGGTAGGTAGGGTAGGTAGGGTAGGTAGGGTAGGTAGGGTAGGTAGGGTAGGTAGGGTAGGTAGGGTAGGTAGGGTAGGTAGGGTAGGTAGGGTAGGTAGGGTAGGTAAGGTAGGTATCATAGTTAAGACAGGACAACGTCTGTCCGACACGTTAGTCACGGCCCGGGGGAGCTCGCACAGGGAAGCAGCGTTGCTGGCGACGGCGGCGGTCTCGCAAGTTGTGAGCCGCATTCGGCGCCTCGGCCTGGAGGTGGCCCTCAACAAGTCGGAGGCCATGGTGTTCCATGGTTCCATGGTCCGCCGCCGCCGGGATCACACATTGTGGTCGGGGGGGTCCGCATCGCTGTCGAGCCTACCATGAAGTACCTAGGATTGGTGCTCGACGGCCGGTGGGACTTTGGCCCCCACTTCCGGCGGCTTGCGCCCAAGTTGTTGTGCGCACTCTCAACGCTGCTTCCCAATCTGGGGGGCCCGAGCTCCGCCTGTAGGCGGCTCTACGTGGGGATCGTGCGATCGATGGCCCTGTACGGGGCACCGATCTGGGCGGCTGACCTGACGGCCGGGAGCATCTCTGTCTTGCGTAAGCCACAGAGAGCTATGGCCGTCAGAGTCATTAGGGGATATCGCACGATCTCCTACGAGGCGGCATGCGCACTGGCCGGATCCCCGCCCTGGGACCTGGAGGCGAAGGTCCTCGCGTCACTGTTCCGGTGGCGCGAGGAAATGCGGGCGCGGGGCGAACGACCGATGCAGCAACAACTGGAGCTGCGTCGGTCACAGCTCCACGAGGTCCTGGTGGCGGACTGGCGGGACAGGCTCTCACGCCCTACCGCCGGCCTCAACACCATCCGAGGTGATCCGACCAGTGCTCAGCGAGTGGCTCGGAAGACGGCACGGCTCCCTGACTTTTCGGGTGACACAGGTTCTCTCGGGGCATGGTTGCTTCGGGAAGTTCCTGTGTCGCATAACCAGGGAGCCAGACGCTCGGTGTCACCACTGCGTCGACTGTCGGGAGGACACGGCACGGCATACGCTGGCAGAATGTGCCGCATGGCTGGAGCCGCGCCGTGCCCTCATCTCAGAAGTAGGCAGTGACCTGTCGCTGCCGGCCGTCGTTAACGCCATGGTCGGCAGTGAACAGGCCTGGGACGCGGTGGTATCCTTCTGCGAGGAAGTCATTTCGCAGAAGGAGGCTGCGGAGCGGGAGCGGGAGATCACCTCCCTCAACCCGGCCCGCAGCAGGCGCACCGGGCGTCGGAGGAGGGCAGACAATGCCCTCTTCCAGCCCCCCTAAATGGGTCCGGACTAAACCCCGCGTCCGTCGCCCCCCACAACAACATCTGGACCCGAGGCGGCGGCGCGTAGTGTTCCACGCGCGCCCCTCCAAGACGGTACGAGGGGAGTGTCGTACACCTCACTCCCGCTCGGCCGAGACGAGGCCCGCTGCGGCGGGATGGCACCACGGGGGTTGCGGAAGAATTCTTTTTGATTCCCGCGACCCCCGGCGAAGGTGTGAGAGGGAACACCCGGGGTGGTTTTTAGTCAGTAAGAGTCTGACAGACCCCTCCGCCCTCCCCTCGGGGCGGGGGACATCCATGAGGATTTTCCCCCCGGATCAAAAAAAAAAAAAAAAGGACAACGTCTGTCGGGTCAGCTAGTGTTATAATAAAATTCCTAAAGCAAATTTTCGGTGAGTGGCAGAACGTCATTATTCTGAGTACCTTCGTTCCTAATAAGCTAAAATGTAGAATTTTTTGAGCTGCGCTAAGTGCAATGGAGAACACTTAAATAAATTAGCATTCTTCTTTTTACGGCGGTGCCGTTAAAATGGAAATTACGTAACATCCCCGTTGTTTTACTGCTGACAAAGTTTTGTTTTTAATTAAGGCAACAGAAGAACGTTTTAATAACGGTTACAGGTGAAAGATCAATAATTTAATTACAATTTCTATCGACCGTCAACATAGTTAATGTTTATTTAGCAATAGAGGTGACTACCGAGTCGATTCGTAACACTAACGGTACATATTGCTTCCATCCCCTTGGGTAGCTACGACCAAGTTAAGAAGCTGACCTAGATTTTTCAAACTCCATATATCTGCGTACTTATAAAGGTTAAGTCGTTTCCGAGTGGGTTTAAACCCTCAATTTGCCCACATACATTAAAAGGTCACTTAATTAGGGAAGGTCTGCAGTTAAATCTTGAAACTGGCCAAAGGGCGGCCGTTTCAAGTCGTCGTTGGTTCCGGTCCGATATGGCCGGGAGCCCCAGAGTCTACCCGTTACCGGTTACCCGCGCTACCTCACCTGACCGTGCACAATGTTGGGGTTATTAACTATACATGTGAATGAACATATATGTTACGTAAATCGCACATAGCTTTGGTTTCAGCCACTGCGCTTCATGAATCTTCGTGAAACAATAGCCAGTGTAGATTCACTTGGATTCAAATCCGGCGTTTCGTGGGTACTGACTTTATATAGTAGCATGTTAGGTACACCAAAACCGATGAACGTCAATATTGCATTAATTTTCATCTGTTTTGTTTATGCCTCACATTAACAGGTAACCAAGGTTAATGGACATGTATTATCGTCCCATCAAATGTCGAGGCGACACATCGGTTGCTGTGTGGAAAATGGTTGGTGGGTCCATACATGTAGGCTTTCAGTTAATCGGATATGAAGTATGTATTGTGGAAATTAAATAGGGATCCATTTGTGCCGCGGTCCGGTCAAGTAAGGCACTTAACTTTACCGGCACAGAGTGCGTACCAGCATTACGTAGGGAAAAATAAATGTGGCCAGTATATTCACTTCGCACATTGTATCCGACGTTTTACAATTTAACAGTTACTTGCTGTTTTACTCGCATGAATGGCCGACGATTATCGTAAAAGACTCTCTACAGCTCTTTTCTCCGCCATTATAAAATATTTCCAAAAAGTCTGCGATAATATTGGGTCTTGTGTATATTATTCTCGAAGAGCTCTTTGTGTGGATTATTGAGTGTTCATTAATCAAACTTGAGCAGCGACACTTAGGTATTGTCCGCCGTGAATTTGGGACGCTGCATTATTATTTACGGCGCGTGTACAACAAGCCTTACAAGATTAATGATCTATCGAAAGCACTTAAACGGAGCAAGATAGAAGATTCTTATCTTCGCATCAAAGTTGACTTTTTGTTTTGTTAATAAGCTTTTCGGTTGCCTACTTTCATCAGTTTCATCTCATTTTGTTGCTACAGATACGTCTTTTGGGGTTAAAATTTATATCCGCTAGAGTTCTTAATTAATAATAATTCCGAAATTAACATTAAAATTTCTCAAGTAACGGATCAATCTTCAAGCCGAGACGTTGTACTGATAACTTCGTCTAAAAGCTACGTCTGCTACGCCGTAGCAACAGCTACAATATCTGAACCACATCTATTTCTGATAATTGATTCATATTATTTACTTTGTTTACGTACATACGTTTAGTTACGATTCTGTTTTCGTATATTATATTTATATACTTTTGATTTCTTTTTATCTCGGATCCGAAGTTATTTCTTTAACAAATATGTAGTAACATGTGCACTTTCTGTAAGAAATATGGCTTTGTACGCAATATTTCTTAGAAACTGTCCTTTATTTTAGCTGAACAAAAATAAACAACAACGGTAACTTCATCTCGGTAAACGATTCTGTAAAATATATTACTTGTGTGTACGATGTACCCTGAGTAATACAAAGTTTAGGAAAAATCCTTTCGCGAAATGCCAGCGGCATTCGTTCATCGCGCTACTGTCACGTTCTCTGGCAAACAGATCGCGTTGCGGGGACAACGCAACGTGGAAGAAATGCTTATTTATCTACTTGCTCACACACTTGTGCATATGGTATGCATAATATATGGGTCTTGAATAAAACTTGCCTTTTGTGGGGGACTGTGTATGCGTGAGGCGGGTATTACACCTCCACCGCGAAACCGCAGTAGTTCGGCCATAATTTGTCGGTAGTATGACAAGCGAAATAGAAGCGTAACTGCCTGTTCTAACGTACAGATTTGATTATGACTCTATCATATCCGCGCTCAGCCGGTTATACTCGAATTGCGCCGTAATGTTTCGCAGCGGAATTATTTAAGCGGGTTGCATCGTTATTTTCGCGTCTGAGCTGTACTAAGGCTCTGAAAAAAGGCAATTTTTTTTTAAGAAATCCTACTTAATATTATAAATGTGTGTTTTTCAGTGAAGATTAGATATTTGGCACACATGTACTTTATAACCAGGATTTACACATAGGATACTTTTTGTTCCGGCAGTACTTTCCTGTGGGATCATTTCCGACATCTACGCGGGAGAAACCGCTGGCAGAAGCTAGTAATAAAATAAAAACAATTGTTTTAGTTGCTTTCAGTAAAAAGTCGTTGAGTAAAAACTTTTTTATTAACACGAATATCATTATGAAAATACTTTATTAAGTAGATTTCATATTGATACTTTGATTGAATATTCATGTCTTTGACTCGAGATAGCAAACTTCAGACTAATCTTAAATTTTTCATAAGTCCACAACTTGTCCAAAGTTACCGAAGCTTTTTACTTACATTGGACTTATTGCTTTTTTTAGAGAGCGGCTAACTTTTAGGTAAGACGCACGAGGAGGCATGCCTATCATTTCAATACATTATATAATCTGGACAGTATAATTATAATAGTTTCATCATAATAATCATGTTGCATCCACCACCCATCACTAGCCCCGAGTGCATCGAGTGGTGGATTTATAGCCCATTCCCTCTCACAGAGAAAAGACCTGTGTCCCAGCAGAGGAAACATTATGGGCTGATTATGATTATGAAATTTTATGTACGGACTGCAATTACACTAGGTCAAATGCTACATATTACTATTCTGCGAACCAGTACCTATTGTAGCCTAAAGCAGGTGTCAACACACGTGAACATCTATTATATTAGATATCTAGAGAGATGTGTAATAAAATAGATGATGTCTAATAAAGTAGATGTAAAATAAAAACCCCTCTGAGCTTAAAAGTAATGATGAGTACATTGGAATTCACTATCCCGTTTCAAACAACTTCTGTTTCGCAACAAACTGTTCGAAAGTAGATTCGGAATAAGGCAACATCCGAACGAGTACTTCCTGATAATGGATGATTCCTTTTCCTTCCCATAAGAGAAAGTCAAAAGTGTAGCTGATTGAAAGACGTATGGTGTCACATGTCGCCGCTCTCTGTTTGCGGAAAACATATTTACTTTGTACGACCGCCATGTTATGTTTGGTATCGGAGAGTGGCAACATAATTTTTTTTGGGTTACATTTTCCAATTTCCACACTTTGTGATATTTTTTTGCCGTTCCAATTTCCTTGGCTCAGAGCTGGGTCGCCATCAGTATGAATACGGTTTTATAATACTCTATATATTAATAATTGGACTTCGATTTTTATTAAAGATAATTTTATTGCGCCGCTTTCCAATCACCTGGATTCGGAGTATTTATAAGTCAAAGACACGATTAGGCGAATTTCTGTTCGCATAATGGAGTTTTTGAATGGGACTGAATGAATTTTAACTGACTTATTTTTACAGTACAAAACCAACACAAAGGGCACAATGATATACAATGGCGTATTCTTCTGTGGCAAACGTTTTCACGTGGAATGTGTGTTTCTAATATAGCTCGGGGTTTTTATGTCTTGGCTGACTTGGGTATAAACCCGTCGGATAGTATCCTAAGCTCCCATATCTTTGGGGTACATAATAAAGATGTTTGTCGGAAGAGGCTACCCTTTAAACATTATTGTTATTTCACAATCGAAATAAAACTTAATATAGTCATTTGTCACAATGTCAAAGTAATTAAATCCGTATCTATTTCCCTCTGATTCCCGATTCATGATTCAATATTAAACACAGCCTAACCAAAATGCTTTATATATTTCCGATATCTATCCGGAAGTGGGAACCCGCTTTAACCGTGCATCAATCACGGAGGCAACATCAATAAAGCGATTATGTTCAATGTACCTACGTATACCTACATCTCAAGGTACGTAGTGTATAGTAGCTGTGACAGTATGTCCTGGGCATTATTGTGTAACAAAATTAAGATAAGAAACCTTCTTCTATTCGTGTGGTTAGTGACTAACCCGGTGTCAGAGTTTTTATGCTACCCACAGGCCTCTGACTTAGCTTCACATGCTGTTGAGAAATATCTCGCTAGTTCGACGGTCACACCACTAAGCTATCACTGTCAAAGATACCTGACATAATATTAAGATGGTTTTAGCTGCCATAATGTAATATTTCTCATTGTTATCATACAAAGGTTTAATGTAAAATCAATGACGACACGGTTGGCGCAGTGGTTGAGCGATTGACTGCTGCGCACTATGTCGCGGGTTCGATTCCCGCACGGAACAAATATTTGTACGACCTGCAAGTATTTGTTACGAGTCTGGGTGTTTTTCTATCTATAATATGTATGTATTTACAAAAAACGAAAAATATAAGTAGTTTATCAGCCATCTCGTTACCATAACACAAGCATTAGGTTGCTTAGCTTGGGACGATATGGCGTTGTGTGAAATGTCCAAGGATATTATTATTATATTATTATTATTATTAATATGAAAAATGCTCTCTCTAGATATTTAGAATTATTATAGTCTGAAAATCAGACAGAAACATGTTTCATCTGATAAGAGATACCGTCGCTGCAAACTCCGTAGCAACATGTCTCTGTCTGCATTCTTTACAAAGTTATGACAAATAATATTTACTGCGCCATTTGATTCTTTATTACGGCAGTCCATTATTGTATACGGGGCGCTTCTTGCTAAAAGGGTGGAAATGACCACCAGTTACCGAGCCAAGCAAGCGAGCCAGCGACCGGTAGCATTTTGTTAGTCTTTATTCACATTGACATAAACAAATTAGGTTATTTATTTATTAGTAGGATACCAATATTCAAAGAGAAGCATAAATAATTACGTACGAAATCTTACACCAAACAAATAAAATGCAAATGTACCTAGCTGCGAAATTTTCAAGTGATAAATATTCTTTACTAATTTATTGAATCAATCTTAATCCGGTAGCATCGTCTGTATAGTAATCCGACTTACTCTCGAAACATTATGAATGTGAATATAATAAGCTATAGTGGGAACTTTTCCTGTTGACCGCGATGTGGACGAATTTTTTGATGCCCTTTGATTTATTTTTGCTCACCTGTTACACTTTGTACATAGTTATTATTAATATTTTAAGTATTTTTAGGTATGTTAATATTATGTGTATCTATAGAATTGTATAATAAACTAGCTTCTGCCCGCGACTTCGTCCGCGGAAAATTTCTTGTTTTAACATTAGAAGTAAGCGAAAAAATACTTTTTTTAAACATAAAACGAAATATAAAAGTTAAAATACAAAAGATAGGAATATGGTATCGCGGACTTTTTTGTAAAAATAATTAAGGCGAACCGGGTTGCCATACATTGCTTTCAATTTTAAACAACTGTTTAGGCAGCGCATGCAAATAATTCTGTTTTCGGAGGTACCTATTTCTTTCCGACTTGCTAGACGAAAATTGCGATAGGTCGGCTAATATGTATGATATAAATATAATTTATAGCCTATAGCACCTGAGTGCAAATTTTTTTCACCGATAGAAAGCTACATTATTCCTGAGTTTGAAAAAATTTTTGAAATTGGATCATTAGTTCCGGAGATTACCCCCTACATACAAACTTACAAATTTTACCTCTTTATAATATTAGTATAGATAAGAAAGTAGAGTATTAAAATAAAAGCTATATGTTTGAGCCGTTTGGGGTTGAAACACTAGGGCCGAGTGATCATCGTTTATTTCGGGATATCGCCCAGCGGTTGGTAGATTCTACACCTGGTCAATTTTTAGGTCAAGGAATTAGCATTGCCATCCAACGTGGCAAGATTGTCTGCCTTTTGGGCACATTGCGTACTTACAGTGATGAGGACGAATTGTTTGAAGCCAAATGAGGTCTCCCGTTTTTTTTTCCTTTATATCCTTGTACAGACGCCAGCACATCAAGCTATCCCTAACTGTCAAATTTTCTCAATTAAAAAAGAACCTTATGTCTTTGCAATAAAGTTGAAATACTATCAAAGAAATTTGACAGATTGTGGTAACTTGATGTGCTCTGTACATAATATATATATACGAGTATTATTTATTAAAACTGTTTGCACTAGTAAAAATACCGTACAAAGGCAGACTTAATGGCCGAGGCATTTTCTACCAGTCAACCTTTGGGTGTTTTTAACTTTAGGTTGTATATTGTATTTATAAGATATGTGTAAGCTAGTCTATAATTTATTCAGAATTAATAATAAACATAAGAACTATAAATGTGAAAGTTTGGCGGTTTGTTACTCAATCACGCAAAATAGATTAACCCTTTAACCGCCCGACTAAGTATCAGTTGTCGTGCCCCCAGCGCCCAACTCATAAAAAAAAAACTTTTATTTCAGACGAATATGGTCTTGCAATTACATAAACAACGAAATCCGAACATAGATTCTCAGTCGTATAAATACGACTCGGGCGGCACGGGCACGACAACATTTGTCGTATTAATCCGACTGGGGCGGTTAAAGGGTTAAACTTTGCATAAAATTTGGAACATACATAGATTGTTTGTAACATTATATAACATATAGGATAATGTTTATCCCGGTAATACATTCAAGAGGGATAATTTGCATCACTCGGGCGGAATCCATATTTTTTTTTGTATGTAAAAAACGAAACCTCGACTGACTGACCGATCTATAAACACATAGCTACCTCCATAGCACCACAAACCACTGAATGGACAGATAGTTATAATGACATACGCATCCTCTATTCTACAATCTAGTTCACAATAAACCTATAGATTGCTCAGGATTCATTGCAATAGGGGTGTTCTGTGGCGTCACATGATTGATGAGTGCTGCGGACAGTAGCGTTTGTTTCCCATATTAGCCGTCACGAGGATATAACCGTCTATTTGTTACCGCGTTTAGTCGTATCGTATATCTTCATATTTCGCTTGATTTTGTTTCTATGTTCCTGTGCTATATCTTGATTGGTTCCTAGTAATCGGTTTTAGATGTAGATTTGATTGTTGTTTTGTCTGAGTGCCTACTGTGGCGGTGTGGTTCTATGTGAGTTATCTGTTGTAATAAACTAACTTTTAATTCCGATGTTCTATCACTAACTATGGCCAGCACGTTGTTACTACTTCCCTGTCTTTCTGTTTTTCATGATATTTGTTCATCTAATACAACCGTCAGCTGCCGTGTGTATGTTCGAAGACATAAAGCCAGTTTATTTGGTGGTTTTTGACACTATTTCTAGGAAAATTGCTATTAGACCAGTGCCGACAACTTTTAAAACAAAAAAAAATTATAGTAGAATGAAACCCATTGGAAAAGGAAGAGAATATAACAAAAATTAAAGGAAAAATAATTTACGGGCGATCTGAGGTCGGGAAGTGGATGGGAGTGCGTTTTTAAGGGTAAAAAATGGTTTACCTGGATTTACGGCAAAACTACAAGTCCTATGGAAAAAAGTTAAAAGGCAAAGATATAGATCATAAAAAGATCTACAACTTTTGTATTCACACTTTTTTCACATCACCTCAAAATGTATGTGAAAAATTCAAATAACCAAGTTTCTGGTTTTTTATTTCTATCTTTTACAAAAAAAATTTTTTTTTCACGAAATTTGGTGATAACTTACCTTTTTATGTTCCAAACACACTGTAATTTTTTTGATTTAAAATATTTTTTTTTTCAGCTTATATTGACTTAATATCGAAAAAGTAGCCAAATTTTCGATCAAAAACTCTCCTGTCAAAATATCAGCTTTTTAAGAAAAGTCGGTATGCTTTATGTTCGTTGAAATCTCTACTTTCTGATGGTGTAAAAAAAATATACATTTCCATAGAAGATGTTGTCAGAAAATGCAAAGAAACAATTACAATATTACATACACATTACAATATTTTGGTAAAGTTGTAGAATTTTCTTTAAATTATATGCGTAGATGCCTATTTATTGCTTTTTTAAAGATTACTTATATATCTGAGTGACCTACGGAAAGTTTTAGCCCATCAAAAGCTATTTAATACAGGAGTGGGAAAGGGGCTAGGAGGGTATGGGCCTTACTATCCGTTATTTCGTAGCAGTACTGTGCATTTTCTGACAACATTTACTACGGTAATGTTTATTTTTTTTACACCATCAGAAAGTAGAGATTTCAATGAACATAAAGCATACCGACTTTTTTTTTAAAGTTGATATTTTGACAGGAGATTTTTTGATCGAAAATTTGGCTACTTTTTCGATATTAAGTCAATATAAGCTGAAAAAAAAAATATTTTAATTCAAAAAAATTACAGTGTGTTTGTAACATAAAAAGGTAAGTTATCACCAAATTTCGGGAAAAAAAAATATTTTTTGTAAAAGATAAAAATAAAAAACCAGAAACTTGGTTATTTGAATTTTTCACATACATTTTGAGGTGATGTGAAAAAAGTGTGAATACAAAAGTTGTAGATCTTTTTATGATCTATATCTTTGCCTTTTAACTTTTTTCCATAGGACTTGTAGTTTTGCCGTAAATCGAGATAAACCACTTTTTACTCTTAAAAACGCACCCCCATCCACTTCCCGACCTCAGATCGCCCGTAAATTATTTTTCCTTTAATTTTTGTTACATTCTCTTCCTTTTCCAATGGGTTTCATCCTACTATAATTTTGTTTCACTTTTTACCATTTTCAAAGGCTTCGGCACTGGTCTATATATACAGGGTGTAACCGAAAGGGTATCTACATACAGACTACCAAACTGAACAACTTTTACTATGGGACCAACTCCGAAATCGTGAAAAAAAATCAGCTGTTCGACCTACGACTACCGACGAGTCACGTGACCAAAAATGTATAGAGCAGCTGATTTTGGCGATTTCGAAATTAGTCCCATAGTAAAAGTTGTTCAGTTTGGTGGTCTGTAGCATAATTTTGTGTGTGTGATGTGTACCTTTCATGTGGCCGAGGATGAAAAAATATTCTATGCATGCAATCATATTATGAGCTATCGATGATAAATGATAATGAATAGATGAGACATAAAATCATAATTTTAATTTTATAATCTGCGTTGTTCATCCCAACTACGAAACCCTTCATTATGCGTTGTCCGTCACGCACGTGGCCGATATTTTTTAGGTAAAAGGCACGCATCATTTGTCCTCGTCCCTGATTATCAGACACGAGGCAGTTACTTACCTACTTTTCTATATCCCTAATGTGCAAAGAAGATTGATTAATTAATTACTTAGTTATTAATTTGATGATTTATTTGTTTTCTAACATCAATTATTTAAGGGTAACCTATTGCGATGGTGTATCTACTTACATATCTGAACTCTTTTTTACACTGCTGAACAAAGGCCTCCTCCAAATCCTTCCAGACATTTTTCTCTTGAGTCACTAAACTCATTTAAACTGTAACTTAATACAAACGATGCATTAATTGTGAACTCGTTCGGAGAACAATATAATTATGTCCGTGTTACTAGCTATAAGGGTGATACGTGGACTACGTAGCGTAAATGTATTTACTTATTTAAGCATTTATGCACACAGCACACACATATAAACTTACAAAAACAAGGAACAGAAAAAAAAGTACAAGGATGATGCTTATTTCTAAAGAAATCTCATCCAGCATAACTGCGATAGGAAAGTAGATAAAAATAGTAGTGTAATTAGTGTGTAAAAGAGAAACCAAAATATATTACCTACGTAAATCAAAAACCAATTCTTTATTTTTTGGCAAAACTGCGTTTTTCAACAAAGGTCGACCCCGGGCTCCTTTTGGAGGATTCTCCCAAAACAAAAAAAAAGGTGCTATTGACAGCTTATTTACAATTTCACTTTCTGTTGATGTTCCGTGAGCCTACAAAATCATTGCAATGTATTTCCATCTCTGTTGTATGGCAAACTCATACATATTGTATGTTTGTATCCAAGTAACTCAACACACATGGTTCATAATATTATTCTCGGCGTCTGTTTTAGATTTATGTAAATATTGTTCCGCTGAAAATTCGAGTTGGTAAGCATGGAGGTAGATAATAAAAATGAATTATGTATTGGTAACGGCCGCGACTTACGATGTTTATAAAGGGTGTAGGTTCAAACCAAGGCAGGCGTTTTACTTTGTTTAAATTAATTAATCACCACTGCTCTCATAACGCTAAAAGAAAAAATGTCTTGAGAAAACGCGGCTCTAGATGTTCTAGAACCAAAAACTTCGAAGACAAAAACGCTCTGAGCCCGCGTGGTGGTTACTGCCCAGTCTCTCTCACAGAGTGGAGGCTGATGTCCCAGCAGTGGCAATGGTACAGGCTTATTATGGTTATGGTATTAGTACAACAGAACAGAGTTCAGAAAATGCTACGTTCTTAGTGCTCATACACACGAGCGGCACGCGTTACTTACTTTTTTATGAACCTATGTATCCCCTTCCTACTAGGTTAGTGGGTTCGAGCTGCCAGCCACTATATTCGCAAACAAACTTGTAATCCAGTTTCACTGGCTGATTCAAAAACCTTTCTTTAGTGCACTTCTGCAAAGTCTAAAAGTATTTTAAATTATATTTAAAATATTCAGACTAGCGATACTAATTAAACACAAATATTGGAAGTTACATGCATGTTCGAACCATTTGGGGTTGAAACACTAGGGCCGTGGGGGTCCGAGTGCTCATCGAGTATATCGGGATATCGCCAAGCAGTTGGTCGACTCTACACGTAACCAAAAGGCTGTTCAATTTTTAGGCCAAAGAATCAGCATTGCCATCCGACGTGGCAACGCTGCCAGCCTTTTGGGCACATTTCCCAATGACAGCGATGGGAATGAATTTTTTGACGCCCTATGGGCTCTTCCCCTTTTTACCACTTGTACATAATATAAATATTTTTTAGGTTGTATATATTGTACTTATATTTAAAATATTTAGAAACATATTTTAATAAAAAAAGGATCATAAAAAATAGTGGCAGTGTTGGAAAACCTATTTGTGTTATCTCAGTCAGTTACCGAACGGTTTTCTATGTAATTACCGTTTAGAAATGTATTAGTCCCCTCATGATGAGAAAATGCAACGTTAAGTAGCTCGTAAACGTCAGTGATAGCGAAATCTAGCTTACACAGTCGAAGCCCGCATAGGTCAACAGACTGCACTAGTAACACTAGCTTTACAAAAACCACCCTTATTCCTACGAAATAAAGAAACTATCAATGTGAAATTGTTACCATGGACGCGCGGTTGGCGATACTGTCTGACCTATCCACCTGCATACATATATTCGATCGTATAGATTTAGATTTGCATGTAAAGCTTATAAATGGAGCTCATCTGTATGTATTCAGCTATGGACTCGTGGAGTGCTCTAGGGCGGGCTCATATTTAATTTAAAACTACGCTGTATCCGTTCGGTTCACTATAACTTGCTTTCAGGACAAACCGATCAGTTTCAAAGTAACAATGTAGGAGTTCATATGTGTATACTGCTATTTTTACTCCCACGTGTATAGTTTGTTTACTTTGAAATTAGGAATTGGTTTTACAATGCACTATTTGCGAGAAAATTTATAAAAAGGGTTTATATATCATGACTGGACAAATAAAATTATGTAATATGGTACCTACGTAACGAATTCTGAGTTTGTGCTTACCAAAGACAAAATAAATCAAAGAAATAATACATAATTATGTGCGCATATAAAACCTTATTTGACAAACCAAAATCATCGGAAAACGGAAGCGGAAAATTTTGTTTTTGTTTAAAGAATATAGCTTGATCTCAACAGTGAATCAAAAGTGCTTATTTCGAGTAGATAAACAATTTTCCCTTCCATTATTGTAGAAAGCGACATAATAAGTTTACGGTGACAACGGGCGCGTTCGCCCCATGGACAAACAAAGGCTTTTATAACTTTTTTGTAGTTAATTTGAAGTGGGGAACAAAGAGCTGGGTGGAGGACGACATTCTTTTTATTTCTAATTATCATGAGAGCAGAGAGGACACAACATCATATTTCCTGACGAGGAAGAGTATAATCACATTTGTAAACTGAGTGAACATTATGAGATGAAACTGTGACAAATAATACGACCTTAGAAATAAATAGCAAAAGAGGAACAAAGGATTAATGTCACACATTTCGTAAGTGTAGAAATAAAGTCCGTATTTCTACTTGCATCCAAATAAGGTGATACTGTACTTTAAAAAAATAAATAATGAGAAACGAAGCTGACATTAAAAAGATACAGGTATGCGTTAAACGCTTACGCAAAAATAATTCTAGATCTGAATTTAACGGAAATAAAGATTTAAAATGAATAAATGACTAATGACTAAAATGAAAAGATTAATCATAGTTTGTCTCTTGCGTTTAAACTTGACCTTATAAAGAAACGTGGTTTCATGCTAAAACGGCTGAACGGTTTTTGATGAACATGGGTTGACCATGACTTGGATTAGGGCATACTAATTGAATGTCCAGATAAATGTTACCAACCACACGTAAGCAGAATGAATGAATTTAGGTATGTCTGCAAAGGGGGAAAAAGAGAAATAGCATCATTTCGTATGTGGAACTGTGCGACTTCAAACGAATGTTGCATTTGTAACAGCTTTATCAATTTTACGTATTACATATTCAAACAAGTTAATATTTCACGCAACGAAATTCTTCTCCAATTGTGTTTTAATCATACTTTCTTATAGATAAATATATATTCATTTGTGTATTAATTTAGCCTTACTTTCTTATGGATAATTAAGTATATGTATGATAATTGATGTGATAATAAATATATGTATATTCATTGTCTGGTACTTGTGTAATGAATGAACGTGAATAATTACATCGGTATGTAGTGCAAAACAACATAACATCTAATCAATGTAATGGTTCCTGTTCCATTAGACATGAGGTACTAAATATACTGTCGTTCAAATTAGATTATTGCCTGTCACAGTTGTTTTATTGCCGTGAGGTGCTCAAAGATCAGTACCGGACGCTTCTAGTTGTCGCCATGACGCCTCCGTCAGTTCTCGTGAACACATATTTCACTGGCAATGATAAGCCGTACATCGATCCTATATCAAAAGTCTTCATTATGGGTCAACAGGCTTTTGGTACTATTCGTCTTCCGCTCTTTGGGGACTTACACTTTGGTTACATAATGATTTCAGCTATGTATTCACTCCTACTGGCATGTTCCTACGGATTCATTGTGTATGAAACCAGAGACTCATATCCCTTGAATATTGTCATTTGCATATTCTGTGTCCAGTGCATGTTCTTTATGACATTCAATGTAGTGTCAATCGGAAGAATGCAGCGTTATTACAACGAATTGAATGTGTTTGACAAGGAAGTTGGCTGCAGACCGAGGGTTGGGATAGCATCGATAAGGAACTTGATGTCAACAATTGTAATGATGCTGTACACTGTGATTCTGTTTGCGCTGCCTCATATCTTTGTTAGCCTGGAAAACCTGTATTTAGGGATGATGCCTTTCCCAATAATTCATATTCTGGAAGTCCATTTTTGTGGCCATTTACTGAGTCTTCTTCTACCACGGATACGTTTAATAAACTATTACATGGAGCTGTCGTTAACGAACAGTAAGTTGACAAAAACTCTGAACATAGAACAGTTTGGATACTCGAAAGCTGATAGCAACAAGACTCTTTGTAAAATGGATAAAGTGATGAATCTGTACCACAATATGATTAAAGCGTACAATTATTTGATAGAATCGGTCAAATGGCAGGTAAGAATATTGGTCCAGGGTCTGGTTAAAAGCAACCTAGTTATTCAACTACAACATGGTTTCTTATTTGCAGTTGCTGGTCACTATCGTCTCGGCGTTCCTTAACATTTTATCTTGTTGCTACAGAGTGTCTTTGACTATTATCAAGGAAGATGTAAGTTTAATCAATTCCATGTGTCAAATCCGAATAACAACTGCACAACGTTTTAGGTGATGTAGTACCTATGCGTAGATGGTGTACTCAGTAGATAGTACTGCACTATTCTGTCATGGCACTATCTCGCCACTTTTTGCACACGGATATTGTTTACAGAAAGATTTTCATGAGGATTATTCTCTTGAGTTGGATTTGTGTTTAAAGTTCTGAACTTTAAAGGGGCAAAGAAAACCTTTATAAGGATGTCTTTCGAGTCCGTCCGTCCATCCGTTTGTCACAGAGGTCTTTATCAAAAACTAAGTTCCACAAGGATGTTAAGTTTGGGAACAGAAGGTGTAGGTCTTTATAAGCCAATAATTCATTCCTGGTTACATAACTCTGGTTCTTCTCTGCTCTATTTATGTTTCTTCTTTCAGGTGCCGTTAACATTTATGATCACATACGTGGGGCTGCTGGCTGGCATCATGTTACCGCTGTTCTCGCCGTGTATGCTGGGAGACAAAGTTCACAACGAAGTTCAAAGACTTCGGGAGCTGCTTGCGTCAAGGCTTTATGAGAATCAACTGGGTGTGTTCACTTTATTTCAAATAGTGCTAGTGATGGGCGATTTTTATCTACGGTATGAGATAGCAAGACTTAATGTATAATCCCTTTTATTGCCGGTTGTTAAATTACAACTACATATGTCATTAACAGTCGCTAGTCGGAAGTCATTTTTTTTGAGGGTGGGCAGTCAACAAATGACTCGCTTTGGGTGGAACGGAAGGGAGTGCCAGATTCATACTGACTAAAACCCATCCATTTTTCTTTCTTAGCCCTTTATGTTCCGGGGTAGCGGTACCCCTTTCGGACAATCCGTTAGTCAATAGCCTGCGATAGGTAGGTACTCGCGGTAACATAACATTATCAGGCCCAAATGTTTCCACAGCTAGGACACAACCATCTTTGTGAGAGGGAGGTCAATTATTTAATTTCAATATCGGTATTATTTCACAAATAAGAAGGCAGTGGCTCTAGGTAACATAGTGGTGTTAAGTTACGTGGTTAGTTAAGGTAAAAGAAGTTTCGTGTCGACTAATAGCAATGGTAACTTGTCAGATAAGGCGAGTCGCGGCATGGCGCGAGCGTTACTGGCGTGGACGGAGACAAGGGACCTCTCGTTCTCACTCCTGCGCATGTTGGACATCGACATCTCGCTGCCGTTCAAGTTCGTCGGCCTCCTTGTCACATACCTCATCATATTACTCCAATTCCAGAAAGTTATTAACCCTTAAACGATAAAATGAACGGTTTGTGGTATTACAAGTGATGTGTTTTTTTTTGGTAATGCAAAGACTGCACGTTTTCAGTGAAGTGAAAATACAGACGCAATATGAACATAGTGGGTTTTGAAGTAATTTTTAATGGTGTTAATATGATTTGTGTGACGTTTCTGTATGTATGTATTAAAACTGTGTTTTCATTACTAAGGCATTTTGTTGCAGTTATCATAAAAAATATTGATGCTCATTATTTCTAATCTAAGAATGTCTCTTTGAACTAGACCATAGAGAATCCATGGGCGTCTCTTTAGACTAGAGCATAAGAATCCGTGGTAGACTTTGCGTCCAAATTAAACCAATGCAACTATCAATTGACGACACGGTTGGCGCAGTGGTTGAGCGATTGACTGCTGCGCACTATGTCGCGGGTTCGATTCCCGATGGAACAAATATTTGTATGATATGACCTGCAAGTATTTGTTACGAGTCTGGGTGTTTTTCTATCTATAATGTGTATGTATTTACAAACAAAAATGTATATAAGTAGTATATCAGCCATCTCGTTACCATAACACAAGCATTAGGTTGCTTAACTTGGGACGATATGGCGTTGTGTGAAATGTCCAAGGAATATTATTATTATTATAATTACAAACACTATAGTATAGTATCCCAATATTATTTGCGAATACACTTCTATTAAGGACGTCACTTGCGAAATGGGGAAACTAAGTCTGACTCTTTAGAGAATACGGACGTTAGGATATATTGTTTCCCCTTTGAATGAGTTAAACCGCAGCCTAAGTACTAGGTACTAAACGGGCTGTAAGATTGGTGCAAGCGACTAAAACTTTTTTTTAAAGTAGGCCCATAGGCCTACTTTAAAAAAAAAGCTACGAAGCTATTTTTATTGTCTCTACCCTCATTGGACATATCCAATGAGGGTAGAGACAATAAAAATAGCTTCGTTTATAACTTGAGATTGCGCCACGATCGACAGCGTATGAATGTTGCAAGATTTGTAACAGCTCTATCATAGTGACAATAGTTATTTGTTATGCAAGGCTGCAAAGTTGATTTTTGGCGCGAGTACTTGTACTGAAACCTGAGCAAGCGAAGGATTATAGGGTTGAACCATGAGCGAAGCGAGTGGTTCAAATATAGAATCCTGAGCGTAGCGAAGGTTTCAAAGGTACGAGACGCATAAAAGCTTTGCTGCCGAGCGCAACACACAATTTTTCACCTCACTACAGCGAGGAAACTGCTAGGTGCAAGAAAACAGGTGTTATTTATTTATTTATTTATCCTTTATTTCAGGCAACGAAGGCCCATAAAATAGAGTACATGTATAAAATAATAACTATAAACTAATACATAATTTAAAAAATAAACAAGTTATAAACTACTGCACTCGTTGAGACGGCGTCGAGTTACGCTGCGAGGTGTCGCGTATCCGGCCGCGGAAACAGCACACCTTTCGGCCAAAACTCTTCCTTGAGGAAGGTCACCAAATGGTGAGTTGGAACGCGCACCACGAACGACTTGAAATTTGTGTTATGGCGCGCCTCCAACTTCTCCACCCTCAAGGTCCATTTGGTCTTCACCCGTATGTACTCTACGACGTCCTCAGCTTGCGTAGAGTGGTGCAAACGGGACACGTACAGCTGCGTCGTCGGCACTGCAGGACGTAGCAGCATGTTACATCCAGCCGGCGCCGTTCCGCACTGGTTGCGATAAGTAGGCTTCCTCTTCTTTCTCTCCACCTTGATGAAGCCGTCATCATCGCAAGTGTTCTTGCGTGGAACCTGATGTTCGTGGTCCATCACAGCGCCTTTCTTCGCGCTCGATGCTGAGCGACTCTGCTTTCCCCCTTTCAGATTGACTGTTGGTCGGCTAGTGTCTGACCCAGCAGATTTCTGATTAGCGACGGTATCCGAATAGGTACGTTTGGGGGTCGATGTACCTATAACGCGCGTCACTTCCCCGGCACGTACGACGCGATCAGCGGAACACGATGCAACGTTTGCATTCTTGACAGCCGATGACGTTGATTCACTCGCCGACTGAAAACTGCAGACAGAAGCATTTTGTGCCCCGCGACGTGTGTTTGCATTGGAGCCTTCTGGTGACCCACTTGTCGGAATAGCGTTGCTCAACAACGCTACTTCGGCTCGCAATTCACCAATGGTGACATCCGATGACTCCAACTTGGACTTCATCTCAGCCAGGCTCACCTTCAGAGTCGTGATGTCCTTAAGCAGCCTGGTGACGTCGACGTGGTCGAAAGTGACAGGAGGCAGCTTGTGCAGCTCTTTCGCCACAAAATCTGGCACGTCATCCGGATCGGTCTTCTTCAGCAGGTCGATGATGTCCTGCAGACTCTTCTATCCACCATCCCGCCGGCGAGATGGCATCTGTCCGACTTGGTCGAGTGACTGATATAACAGCAACTTGGCACTGCATACCTCATCCTCTTTGAAGGAGGACTTGCAGATCTGCAAGATGCTAACCTCGTCCATGTAATCGATGGCATGCTTGACGAATGCCAATAACTCGTTGGCAATGAGCTGCTTCGTAGTCATTGCTTACAAAATCGGGCAGCGGTTATCGCTGCGCAAAACTCGAATAAAATCTTCGCGCAAACGCGTCTGTTTCCGAGCGCGCATCGCTCACTACTGATTTTGAGTTTTATGTTGAGTTTTATTTTGATCGAGCGTCTCAGATACATTGACTCATGTGAAGAAAATAACAAATACTTGGCAATGTATCTTATGAGATACATAGAATATCTCCAAAATTAGATACCTTGTATTTTTTTCTATATCCTACTTGTCGTCTAAGGAGAATGAAAGAAAAAAACTAATTTAATACAATTAACTAAGTAATTTAATTTAAATCATATTTATTTTTGCCAAGCAGAGGGTTAAATAACATTATATGAGTATTTATTTTATAAAAAAAAATAAACTTAAATAACTACATAATTGGGGATTTGACAGGGTAGTATTTCAAAGGAATATTCAAATATGACGTCAAAGATTTTTTTAATCAAATGGAATACTTATTAACATTAATTCCAATTTTACAATAATATCCTCGCAAAATATTTAATTTCTGTACTGTGATGGAAGTTTTTAAGGTGAGAGTATTATTTCTATGTGATTTAATATTTTATTGTAGACCGTGTCATGCATTTTCAGTGAACTGGCAGTATAGAAAATTATTAAATAGAAAGGTTCGAATTTTAAAAACTCTTTCCACGCTAGAGAGCAAAATGCAATTTTGGGCTCAGATTTCGAATGACAAACAGACTCTTTCCGAGCCTGTGAGGTGAAAAGTATATTCAACCATTTAAAAAATCTTTTTTATATTCCGCACAACGCGGTTCCCTGTTGTTTATTTAGCTTTATTTGGGCTGTTTGAGCAAGGCCATTCTTACGGTATTTTCCTATTACTTCGTAATGCATATATTCATTTATTATTTTGACGTGTGTTGTGTTTGGCAACAGACCTTCTAATTAATTTAATGGAATATTCTGTCTGATACGATATAAAGTATCGATAATATTGTCATTTGAATTGTATTATAACCTGTCACAGCTATGTCTATAAAGTTTTGTCGTATGGTGCTATAAGCTCATTTGTATACGTGTCTAGAAGTCGACATGACGCCTCCATCGGTTCTCGTGAACACTTATCTTAGCACTAGTGATAAACCGTACATCGATCCTATATCAAAGATCTTTATACTTAGTAAGCTAGCTTTTGGTATAATTCGTCTGCCGCTTCTCGGGAACGTACACGTTGGATTTATAGTATTAGCCGCTATATACTCCCTCACCCTGGCGCTACTCTACGCGCTTGTCCTGGTCACGCTGCACGATGTGGAGCTCTTGAGTATCATCGTTTACATATTCTATTTCCAGTGCATTTTCTTCATGATATTCAATGTAGTGTCAATCAATAGAATGCACCGGTATTACAATGAGTTGAACGTGTTCGACAAGGAGGTTGGCTGCAGGCCAAGGATTGGGAAAGCATCAATAAATAATTTGATGTTAACCATTTTTATGATTATATATGTCGTGTTTGTGTTTGCGCTGCCTTTCATCTTTGTTAGCCTGGAGTACCTGTACTTAGGGATAATGCCATTCCCGATAATTCATATTCTAGAAGTAAATTTTTGTGGCCATCTGTTGAGCCTCCTGTTGCCGCGGCTACGGTTAATAAACTATTACATGGAGCTGTCACTATCAAACAGTAAAATAACGAAAAACCTGAACATAGAACAGTTTGGATACTCGAAAGCTGACAGTAACAAGACTCTTTGTAAAATGGATAAAGTGATGAATCTGTACCACAATATGATCAAAGCGTACAATTATTTGATTGAATCGGTTAAATGGCAGGTAAGAATATTGGTCCAGGATCTGGTTAAAAGAACCTAGTACTTGAACTACAACATGATATCTTATTTGCAGTTGCTGGTCACTATCGTCTCGGCGTTCCTTAACATTTTATCCTGTTGCTACAGAGTGTCTTTAACTATTATCAAGGAAGATGTAAGTTTAATAATATTTGTTGAAAACATACACGTGCACATGAATTAATAACCGCAGATTAATCGTATAGTTGACGTGTATTCATGTCTTAGTTTTCTCTTCTTCTTTTCGCCTTTTAATTGCTTCATAGCAGTGATAGCCTAGTGGTGTGACCGTCGGACTGCCAAGTCATAGGTCTCGAGTTCGAAACCAAGGCACGCACCTCTGCTTTTACGGATTCATGTGCGTATTGTATAATTATCACTTGCTTAAAAATCGGTAAGGAAAAACATCGTGAGGAAACCTTGAGAGATATTTCTCAACAGCATGTGAAGCTAAGTCAGAGGCCCATGGGCAACTTGGGCAACTCTGACACCAGGTTAGTGACTAACCACACGAAAAGAATAAGAGAATGCTTCATACCAAACAGTGTATAGTAGATTAGACCTGAAGTAAAAACTGACCCTGTATGGCCATACATCTTAAGTTCAATGTACAGGTCTGATCTCACCAAAATACATTTACAGTTATTCCGTGTACCGTGTGTCGCCGAAGTTATTTTTATTTATAGATTCTTCTATTCAGCTTTTTTTAAGGTCTCTTCTTTCTTTCTTCTCTGCTCTATAAATGGTTCTTCTTTCAGGTGCCATTATCATTCATGGTCACTTATGTAGGGCTGCTGGCCGGCATCATGTTACCGCTGTTCTCGCCGTGCATGCTGGGAGACCAAGTTCACAACGAAGTTCGAAGACTTAGGGAGCTGCTTGCTTCAAGACTGTACGAGAATCAACTGGGTATGGTCACATTAGTAAATCAAATGGTGCAACTTTGCTCCTTACAGTATGAGCTAGCAAAAATTAATGTATAATATTTTTTTTTTATTGTAATTTTGTAAAATTGTCTTGACGGTAAGGGAGAAAACCGCGGGTCTGAAAACTAAAGACACATCCGTCATACTTATAACAATAAATAAATATAGCTTTTGAACATTTAAAGACATGAGACATTGCCACTATCTGGTAAAAGTCAGTTATTTGGGATATACTGGACTCGAAAAAAAACTTAGCGGATGGTGTTTCTACTAATAGCCATGGTAACTTCTCAGATAAGGCGAGTCGCGGCATGGCGCGAGCGTTACTGGCGTGGACGGAGACAAGGGACCTCTCGTTCTCACTCCTGCGCATGTTGGACATCGACATCTCGCTGCCGTTCAAGTTCGTCGGCCTCCTAGTCACCTACCTCATCATATTGCTGCAGTTCCAGAAAGTTATTAACCCTTAAACTGTGACACATAGTCGCACCACAAAATCTATTTTTTTTAGCTTTAAACGTTTTTAAAACATCGTTATGTTTCTTTCAATAGTTTAAAGATGACAGAATGATGACTTAAATATGTTTAGCACTAAACGCGTTCAGTGATTTGTGTTGCATGTGGCCTCTAGTCTATTTTGTTAAGAGAGTTATTTTAGTGTTGCTGTTCTGTAAAAATATCACCGTGTAGTGAGCTGTCAATAGTGTCAGTCCTAGCATTTCTTGCCACGACGGGTAAATTCACATCACTTCTCCTAAGTTTCCACGGTGAGGTTTTTACAGAATCGGCCGACAGGTCTTTCAAACCAGTGCAGAAAATGCGATTTATTGTTGTATTATTTTTATCACAAGTGTTTTTTTTTGGAAATTGCACGTTTTCACTCGTATAAATAATTAATTGAATGCAGTCAGAACACCGTTACTGTGGTTTTATATTTATATATGTATATTTATATACACATGTTAATATGTATACATGTATACATATGTTATATGTTGTGAGCAGTAGTAGTCCTGTGGGAACGGCCCTGACTTGCGAGTTGTAGGTCGTTGGTTCTAACCCAGGCAGGCAGGTGTCCCAGCAGTGGGAACATTACAGGTTGATTATGCTAATGTGTTGTTGGGGTTGATAAAGGTGTTTGATGTTTCAGTTTATTATGTCGCAGTTGTGTTGTTAATTTATAATGTGTGTTAATAGTATCTGACATTTCGTTCTTCAAAGTCTCTTGGAAAAAAAATAGAAAAAAAAATGGATTAAGTTTAAGGATCTCTTTCAAAATGAATATAGAAACTCTTTGTATCAAATGAATATGAAATGAAAGTTGTTTTGAATCTAATATAAGTTGTTAAAGCAAGATATTTGTTTATGTGGTGTAAACACGCTTTAATTTGAAATTAAATAAAAAGTTCTTGACAAATACTATGTCGTCTTTTTTTCGGATATCAATTCCATTTATTTGAATAAATTATGTAATATTTTCAAGACGTTTCTTCAAAAAAATACAAAACGTCCGAAAAAAGTAAGATTGGATAAAATAATATGGCCGATTTATCTCAGTTTATGACGTAGTTTTAAATTCTCCTTTTAATATTTTGTAATGTAACAGCGACAACAATCGTTATAAAAGTTTGAAGCTTGTTAATTAATTGCGGAATAAACTTTATGCTAGAAATGAAATATGAGAGAAACATTTAAATGCGTTCGTTAACAGTTTAATTTACACATTTAAGGAATATCCAATTAGAATTGTACTGGTTCTTTAAATGTTGTTACTAGATGACAACTAACTCGAGAAAATGTATTTAAAACAAATTGGAATTTTGCCATCTTTGAAGATTACATATCATGGTTAGATATTAATATCCAGTTAACGTTTCGGAAAACGCAATAATTAAAAGAAAATTAGGTTTTGCCCAGTAGTGGTATGATCTATAATTTTTGTTGTTGGTAGGTATAGGACCACACTACACGGAACTGGCACTGTAATACAAAATTGTATTTTGTATCACTATGCGGTATGAAATTTTTAAAATATCTGCAGTTTTGTGTATCGATGTTCCTGTAGCGAGAATACTTGTTTTGTATATTCTTAGGAATATAGTAGTTCTTCTCTTCTTCGTAGTTCTAGGAAAGGTTTAATAAAGAATGTCAATAAGGGATTTTAAAATTATTAAAACTTAAATATATGGTGACAGCGTAAACGTAAATGTAGAATCTATTTAACAGAATTAAACGCCTAATATAATACCTACCTATGTAAAGTATTAAGAAAATACAAAAGCTGTAAACTCAAAACTAAAAACAACGTAACACCGACTTAGCAATTTTTTTGGTCAGATTTAGCATCTGACAAATTATATTTTCTACAGAGGCAAGAGGAATCTATTGTCATTGGGAAGAAGGCTAAGGTTGGTCTTTTATATTCTGGAGAAAACATTTCAGCAATTTCCTTTTTCGGTTTTTACAATGACGGATGAGGAGCATTTCAAAAAGAAATTTATGGCTACACAATTTGGAGAGTGCCTGAGACCATTGTCTATTTCTTTACGCTCTCATATTTGCTAGTAAAAAGCGACAAAGTACGATTCGACCTCGCACGTGAAGGGTTCCGAACCAGAGTGCAATATTTGATATATATTTTTTCTTTATAGCAGCTATAGTATTTTCACATACCCTGTGAAAATTTCAAGTATTTACTTATTACGGTTCAAAAGATGCAGCCCTGTGACAGACGGACGGACGTACGGACGCGTAGCGGAGTGTTAGTCGTTGGGGCCCGTCCCGAAACCCTAAAATAGGAATACAGGAATGTTTATACATAAAACATCAGTCACCAAACATTTTGTTGTATCATAAAAACTTTTACTTATTTCGCTTTAAAGAAAGTAGACGTAACACAGTAGGTACACATTCAAAAGAAAGAAAAAGGCTGACAGACGCTGGTTATAAAATGTTCTTCATACGATGAATGTAATGAATGGGTCGTAGTAATAACGTTCTTGACGTGTCACTAAATAAAACGTTATATTTTCAGTCAATTATTTTTAATGTCTTAAGCCTCCCGCAGTCTATAAACAGAATTGATCGAATTACTAACACAATTTTAAACCGTCATCAGTAACATATTATGAATGTCGCGTTTGATGTCGGAAGCTCATTTTGAAACGCGCATATTTGTCGGCATGACGCGCCCGTCAGTTCTAGTGAACACTTTTGTTATAGCAAATGATGAGCCCCTAATAGATAGTGTGTCTAAGATCTTCATTATTGGTGGATGGTTTCTTGGTATCAATAGACTGCCTGTATTCGGGAACATTAACATTCTATTCTTGATATTTTCATTTTTCTCCACCTTTTTTTTCGTGTGTTATTATTTCTTTGTCTTCTATAGTATTTGTCATATTCCTCATTTGGGATTCATTGTCGGTACACATTATGCCCAATGGGCCTTCATCGCATTATTTGATTTGATTTCAGTCAAGAGATTGAAAAGTTATTACAATGAGTTGTATGCGTTTGATAAAGAAGTTGGTTCTAGACCTAGGATTGGAAAAGCATCGATAAGAAACTTGATAGGAACTATTGTCTTGTTGCTATTAATGATGATTATATTTGCTCTCATCATGAATTCCTTGCAAAACTGTACTTAAGCGCGTTGCCTTTTATACTCTGTAATATTCAGGAAACGCATTACTATGGCCACCTACTTAGCCTACTTATACCGCGGATGCGGTTAATAAACTACTACATGGGGCTGTCGTTGGTAAGCAGTAAGACAACGAAAACCTTGAACGTAGAAGAGTTTGGATACTCGAAAGCTGACACTAAGAAGAATCTTTGTGAAATGGAAAACATGATGAATCTGTACCACAAAATGATAAAAGCACACAATTATTTGGTGGAAGCAGTTAAATGGCAGGTAACATAATAGTTCATTTTAATACAAGTAAAAAAAAAACGGTGCATTAAGAGCCACTTTTTGAGAAAGTAATAATAATTACTTCATTGTTTTCCAGTTGCTGGTCACCCTAATATGTACGTTTTTAGTCATTTTGGTGGAAGCTTATACTTCTTCACTGAATCTTTTACATGAGGGTGTAAGTAATCTCGCCAATGATTAGATTGTTTTGGAAAAAATTCTGTCAGTCAACAGGAGTGTTAACTTCCATTATGTTTGTCCTCAGATCACCTTTTTATGTTTTAAAATGTGAAGTATTTACATACTGGCGGAGACGTTAATATTCATTTTTACACTACGACGCAAGGGTATTTAGAGCAATTATTATTCACCATACTAGGTCTCAAATTTCCGTTTTGTATAGGTTACTTCTGTTTAACGTACCCTCTCCTTTTTTTGTGGGTAGGAAATCATCATATGTCCCCTCCCGTTCTGGGTGGAACGGAAGAGAGTGTCAGTCTCTTATTGACTACAAACCAACCATGTTCCTTCCTTTGCCCTTTATGTTCCGGGGTAGCGGTAACCCTTTCGGACAATCCCTCTTACCCGTCAGGCTTCGGCCCTAACAAGCCCCCTCGTTAATGCTGACATCGCTTTGAGGCGCGCGTGGAACACGTACGCGCCGTCCGGCAAATCAAGCATCCCCTGGGGAACATACCGTACAAGAAATCGGTTTCTTGTACGGTGTTTAAATTGTTGTTGTGTGACTTTAACGACAAAAGTAACTTGGCAGACAGGTGCAGTCGCGGCATGGCGCAGGCGCTGCTGGCGTGGACGGAGACAAAGAACCTCTCATTCTCACTCCTGCGCATGTTGGACATCGACAGCTTGCTGCCGTTTAAGTTCGTCGGCCTCTTTGTCACGTACCTCATAATATTACTTCAGTTCCAGAAAATTATTAACCCTGATGCTTGAGCTTAAAACTTTTCTTTGTTTGTTCTGTTTGGTAAATAATAAATGCAATAACAATAAATTGTATCAGCATCTTCATAAGCCTCTATTGCTGGACATGGACATAACCAACGAATCATGTAAAACAAAACATGTCCTATAATTTTATTGTACTTATGAGTAATATCTAAATTTAACATTCGATGTAACGCCTCTATGAGTTATTACCAAGAAATACATTACATTAAAGTGTGTAATGATAATTTATTTAATGGCTTTATTTCAAGAATAACATGCGTCACATTCACGCATGGAATTAGTACCCATGGAATTAGTAAGTACACATTCACGTAACCTACAACATAATTATGTAGGTTTGTGCCTATTTGTTATTAACTATCGAATACCTTTATCTCTTATGAAATGATGCTCCACGGGGGATTTTTAAAACCCAAAAGACTAGACTCTAACAAAATTTAATACTTTAAAACTTAATATTTTTACAATCAGATCCCATTGACCAACGACTCCCCTACCTAATGACTTATCCAACGATACCCCATAGACGAGTAAACGACATTGGTACACGAGAGAAATAACGTCTCCATTTTACGTACAGAAGAAAACCTGAAAAATTGACTTCTACCATTTTGAAAGGAGCTAAATGATTCAAGCATGGCATACTCTCAGTACTTAAGTACTCAAAAAAAGTTAAAAGGAAAATTGGAGAACCTAAATCACGACACACACAATCAAGTTAATGCACAGTTTAGACATCAGAACTAATTCGTAAAACAGATTGGTGTATAAGTTAGCGCACGTGCGCACCTGGGAAATATTTAATTTCGACCAAAACTGTCCGTCACTGTGACTTAGCTATTCGTTGCTAGAAATGTAATGTTACTCGAAATCGGAGAGCTGTTACAAATTTTGTTTGGACTCATACCTACTTGGGCAGTGTGTCGAAAACATAATACTTGGTCGAACCAGTCCAAGGGCTGATTTCACCAACAAAACTAAACGCGATCAGCACATCTAATATCGGATTCAAAAGCTATCAGTGTCAACATTTTGGAATATTGACACAGACAGCTCTTGAACGCAGCTTAGACATGCTGAAGGCGTTCAGTTTAATTAGTGAAATTGGCACTTAATTATAGTGACATTCTATCAGAAATAAGGATTATTGAACAGTCAATAATATATAATCTTTGCAACTGACATAAGTTACCGAAAAGCTTATGTCAATCTTGTTCAAAGTGCTTATGTAAAGACGATATACTTAGAAAGCGATTGCGCCTTGTCTAGCCCTCAGATCAGATAGCATCAGCGCCTCAGGCTGCGTAGCATTTCTGTAGCTTACCTCTTTCTGTGTTACCGCGTCTTTATATAGGGTGAAAATTTGAATTAAAAAAAAAAAACAATCTGCCTAGCCTTTTCCCAACTATGTTGAGGTCGGCTTCCAGTCTAACCAGATGCAACAAAAATACAACTCTTCCCTACATTTTGATGAGTTATGCAAGCATAATGTATGGAGCAGCTGATTTTTTTCTCGCGATTTCAAATTTTTCCCGTAATAAAAGTTTTTCATAATGATGAGTACAACGACCCCTTAAAATATTGCTTATGAATTCAATGTCACCCTGTATTAAGCGATTCTAGTGCTCTTTCGATTACGAGCTGCTGTTGCTTGTAAACTATCTCCAAAGTACAATGTGTAAACTAATAGATCTAAAAGTATACGATGTTTAGAAAATTCGCGATAGTATCGTGTCTACCTCGCTTTAAGTTGAACGGTACACTGCATCATACATTGTCTTTAAGCGCAGTTGCGAAAATGTGTTTCCCAACAACATTGACTTGTTGTTGTTTGCCACTCGGTCATTGTAATTTACATAATATTACAGTGTGTCAATTTGATAGTTTTGTCATAGAAGGAAACCTGTACCGTCACAATTTCGATAGACAGGTTTGGTACTCTCTAAAATATTGTTTTAAGATGTATTATTATTTTTAGAGTGAATCAATCTACGCACCCTTTTTTTTTGAGGATTGGAATTCATCTAATGACTTCTCTTCCGCTCTGGGTGTAACGGAAGGGAGTGTCAGAGTTTTACTGACTAAAACCCATCCATGGTCCTTCCTTAGTACTTAATGTGCTGGTGTAGCGGTAACCCTTTCGGATAATCCTGCTTACCCGGTAGGCTTCGGCCCTTACGGGGCCCCTTCAAATGCTGACATCCCTTTGAGGCGCGCGTGGAACACGTACGCGCCGTCCGGCACGGGCCTGGTCCTGATCGGACGGTAATCCCCACCCTAACGTTTACTTTACAGCGTCTTAAATATGTCTCTTTTTAGGACGCTATAACTTAAAATGTACCATTCATTTAAATTTATCCTCTTATTTCTTTAACTAATTATCTCTTTTGGAAGTTTCCAAATAAACATTCCTACACTTTCGCAATAACTTTTCACCCCTGTCTTGAAAAATCACATTTTTCATACAACACGTGAGAAAGAAAGTCGCATCATATTAATTTCCTGTTTTTGTTTGAGGAACCTCTTTTATTGTATCTTCTCGGCTTTCCTCAACAGATTGGATACAACTTGAATCCGGCTAAGCTGTGCCAACATCGCCTGTAACAAGGTACGGGTGCAAATCTTGTTAGTCAGTTTATTTCCTTCACTTCACTCTTTCAATTCGCAGGATAATAAAGAGTATCAAAGACCTGTACTGTTTTTGTTTCATTTTCAAAGACTTAATTGGTTGAAAAAAAAGCGGTTACTAATTGGTTGTTAGTTTGTTTGTAACGTATTAAAATAAGTGAGTGGGTAATTTATGAAATTTTAGAGACACAAATAAGACGAATATTTGTTGACCTACGTTAAAACAATAATAACGATGCAAAGCTGTAAATAAATCAAAGGAAATTATAAACATGGCACAATTTTATTTCGAGCAAGAAGAGCTTAGATATCTCAGCAATTATCTATTATCAACTCACGTATAGTTATAATTATACATTATACACGACGCTGAAGTTTTTGTAGAAATTATAGATAATCTTGGCCACGTTTTTAACGGAAAGTTTGTTCGTATTCAATTAATTATTCCCATGTGCCAGTCTGGTAATGAAATGCAGATTTGAGGCTGCTACATGAAATTGTGTGGGTGAGGGTCTGGGTTTCAGACTAGTGTCAATTATGCCTGATCCAATTATAACCCTCGAGATTTTGGAGATCCTCCTGAGAAATTGCTGGGACGGCGGATGACTGTGTCTGTGACAACTAATTGATTATACAATATACAGTGTTATGTGTGTATTTCCCCGTATACATTTATGTATATGGAGAAAGTTTTGTCATAAATCCTTCCAACTGACGTTGTGGGTCACAATGTCAAGTTTTGGACATTTGTGAGATCGTGACTCTAATGAATTTACTTTGATTTATGATGTAAAATTGGGAAAACTTGCTATAATTGAGTGAGCAAGGAAAGTATGGACGAGATAATTATGATTATTATGAGTAGATATTTAAGTCTGTTATTGATCGATGTGCGAGATACCATTCACAAAAAAAAAATTACGTACAGTCACGAGCAAAAAAGTTTTATTTTTTTTATACAATTAGCTAATTTCAACAGAGGTTTCTCCTTAGTTATTGAACGGAATTGTATGTTCATGCACGCCTTGCATTTTCGAATCCTTTATAGGTTTACCAAACCTGTCGCATATCAAAGTTGAAATAGTTATTTTACGAGAAAATCGCTCCTGAATATTGCTAGGTGTATACAAATTAGTGCTCATGACTGTACCTACTCTCAGATCGAACGTCCTTCCAAATAAATTAATTAAATAAACAGTTGTGTGAAACCTTAAATGGATTAATCACAAAAACATTATGGATATTGTTTTATGAGGTCATAACTATCCGGCCGTTATTGTTATACAATGGATGTTTCCAATGTCCATTTTGTCTCTGGGGTCACGCTTATTTCATTCAAATTAAGAAGAGATGAAATATTCTGGTAGACGTTGCAATATTTCAAGGGATTTTCATGAAATTCTTCAAGCTCATCACAATATTACAGCCATCAATTTATACCATTTTTCATTGAGTCCGCTGCAGGTGTAAAGCTACAGAAACAGTTTTCCTTGATGAATGTCGGCTGTTGTCGGGAAGAATGGTCGAGCGGCGGCTAACGAAGACGGATCGTGTCGCCGGTGACCGATGTGCAGGTAACGAAAAAATAACAAAATGAGCTCAAAACAAATTAGTTTCTTCGTATTTCATTTAGCTAAGTCTATGCCTTGTTTTTTTTGGGTATTTTCGCTTTTTGCACGAACCTTGGTTTTTATGTCAAGTCCAGTACAAAAGCTCCTCTTTCCGTATATGTTTACGCACACTAAAAATAAAACACCAAATTCCATAATATTGATAAAGCAGGCACGTGCCTCTTCTTAGCACTCGTAGCCGCGTAGAATTCTACGGCTTTCGGTGCTACGGCGTAGGCGCTACGACGTAGAAGAATGCGAGGGAAAACAGTATTTGCATGTAACCCGAAAGTTAGGGCGTAAAAGCCATCCGCGTCTAGCGCATGTCGGATATACCCATAAATCTGAATCGGAATAAAAACTGATATAAATAAAGCATGCATGTACTCGCCCTAGCGGCGTGGTTTAGATAATATTTCCGTAACAATTCCGGTGGTAGTGTGGTTATTTGAATATAAATTATATGCTCAAACGCTAATTCGTTTGTGTTCAATTATAAATAATTGAATGCAGCACACAATTAGTGCGAGTGGTGATTATGTGAATTCCCCTTATTTATGCATATCTGCTGAGAATCATCAAATTCCAGAGTAATTTTTTACCAAAGTTGGGTGAACTAAATGTTAACCAAGACTCTATTTTGTATAAAAGGAGAAACTTACTGATTGATTGACTGACATATGAACGCACAGCTAAAACTACTGAGACTAGAAACGTGAATATTTGCACACGGCTTCCTTTTATACTGTAGGGAGCAGTAAGAAGGGGTTTTCGGAGTTTCAACTTTTAAGGGGGGATTTTGTTTGTATGAAAAATCCGACATTCATGCGGGCGAAGCCGCTGGCAGAAACTTGTCCAGTATAAACGTTAGTGTCAGCTGTAAACGGCATTCAATTACCTACATAGCAGTTGATGCGTACTCTTGCAAACACGATGCATGTACCACGTGTCGCTGGATCAGCATGAAATGAAGGTTATTCGTGAATCGGTTTGAGTAGTATCGACTAGCTAACGGCTAGGTAGTTTATTCGATGGTTAGGGCCCAACCACAAAACATAACATCATACGCTTGTATTGCTCGAAGGGTTTGTTGTGGTGAACAGAATACGCGCATCACTAGTTTTGCTTAAAGGCCAATTATATCCTAACGGGGGCTTTAGCCAATTAATATAATATTCTGATTTGTCATTTAAAAAGTGAAAAAAAATATTTGTTTAAATGCAGACTTAGCAATTATTATGGTTAAAAATATTTATTTATTAAATACTTACTAAGTATTATCTTACTAAGTGGATCTTTATCTATCTATAAATGTATAATATAATGAATAGTAATTGTTGTCCGTTTGTCTGTTTTTCTGGATGTATGATTCGGATTGGCGCAAAAACGGCTGAACATATTTGGATATAATTACTCCTGCTCAACCTGAGGGGGCAAACGCCACCAGCCGGAGGCTTTACGCGAGGGTCGTGCGGTCCATGCCTTCACTGCGGCGGCGAGCCGCCCACTACCTGAACGCGCCCCAAAAGGTGGTAGCTGTAAGGCTTATCCGAGGATACCGCACGATCTCGGGCAAGGCGGCGACCCTCCTTGCCGGACTGCCGCCGTGGGATCTGGATGCGATAGTCCTCGCGCGCTTAGTACAATCACGAAAGATAATTCAAGATATCCACGCAGACTAAACTGCGGGCAAAAGCTAGTTAGAGTCATAAGTCTTAATGTCTTGTATAAGTCGATTACTTTGGTTATTTAAATAAATTAAAAAGTGTGCTTCGGCAAATGAAGTTAAAGATAAAGCCCATAATGAGCTTCAGCTCATTCTCTTTCAATTGAGATGTCAGTAGTGTGCCAAAAATACCTAATTCGGTGCTAGTTTTGTACGTGAAATACAGATCATTCCGATTGTGCAAGCTGTACACGACATTCAATTACCTACATAGCAGTCGGTGCGTACTTACTCGCATGCATTGTGCGGCGAACCGTCTTTGTTGATGTAATCACTGTGGCTGGCTGGCTCCTGCGGTACTATCTCTGTTATTCATAGCCCAGGAAATTGTGTAAGAGGAAGTTAGTTTATTATTTATTTTGATGAAGTGATCGATTGAGTGGAGAGGTTGAGCTAGCCTTTTCCAAAGTGGGTGAAAACGCCCTCTTGTGGGCGCTGCAGGCTTAAAGGGTGACAGTAAGAGACCCAGAAAAATATGGGGGCGTTGTGTAAAGGCATAGGGGGCGATTTGTAATTTCATCTAGATAGTGGTTTTTAAGTAGGTGGAAAAAATGGGGGCGCTAAAAAATAATTTATTCTCAAAGTGGGCAGTAGACAAAATAAGTTTGGGAACCCCTGACTAAGTTATGCTTGTCGTGGGTACCGGTGGTCTTCGTGGTTCTGTTGTGCATTAGAGGGTACGTTCCGCCGTCGATTTTGCCTACATTGGAACGCTGACGCATAAACCTTTTTATATGTCGTTCCTCATTTTTTTCGTGTGGTTTGTGAATAACCTGCCTTCAGAAATTGGGCGTAATGGCTACGACACAGTTAACAACTAATGCAGTCATAATCGTTCGTAATTATATTGTAATTTATATATTTAGGTCCAATTAAAAATTTTGTTTTCTTATCTAGTTACCATTTAGGGATGAAGTAGGATACGGTGATCGGTGGGGCTATTGTTGGATACACCACCTCAAATATCGCCGATGCGTTATCGATCGCTCGATTAGTTCAAGTAGCTAATCGAGCTATCGATGCTTCATGTACTTATTTATTATGTTTGTATTTAACCTACCTAAACTATGGACCACGTTTGTTCTGGACCTAAATAGCTGGCAGTCATGAGGGAGGCTTTTGCCCAGCTGTGAGATGATGTGGGCTGGCAGTAACCAGTAACCTTTGTTAACTGCTTTTGTTACTTGGGTTTACTAACTTGTATATACATATATTGCGGCCGGTATATAGTTCAGGGGCCAACAAATGTGTTATGCTCCGAATAGACATCGCGTAGAAACCAACTTCAATTTGTGATTTAATAATAATATGTTTATTTATTATTTTCTTACGAAAACAAACTTTCTTGGCACGACCAGGCGCGATCCTTATTTTATTAAACAAAGAGCAACATTCCTAGAAGCCCTGACAAAATATAATCGTAATCTGAAACTCATACTGCTTATTAAAATCGAGCAACTTTCCAGCTTTCTGATGAGAGTGAATTAATTATAATTTTGAAAGCCTATATAGTAATGAGGTAGGTTCAGTGTAGTTCTACAGTGTTTTAGGTTCAACGAGGGACATGCTTTCATGTAAAACTCTGCTTGTATCTTCAATATTGGTCTATATAGACAAAAGGAGTTCATAATTACGCGTGGTTGGAAGTGTTGCGTATTCAAGGCTCTATTAGCTAAAATTCAGCGGTAATTTTACATCTCATGTGGTTAATGATCAACGTATTAGCTGTTAACTAGAGGGAGGGTGGCGTGTTAATAACCGTGAGGTGAGATGGTACTTCGTAGAATAGAAGCTGTATTGTGTAAACAATGATCATTTACTGACATGCTATATCACTCACAAAAGAGCTATTGCGTCAAAGACTTTTATTAAACCGTTAAATCTTTGTGTCTCTGGTTTAGAAGAAAGTTGGAGACAAAATAAAGTATAAAGTTATAAGATAGCTTTTAAAGTTGACTCACAAAATAATTGAACAGACAAAGGCCAATCACAAAGCTGGGCTCATTTTATTACAACAAAGATCAAGGGCATCGCTATGAAACATGATACTGACGTAAAGCAAAATCTGCGCAAAGTTCTTTTGTGTTGAGACTACAAAGGTTCCGTATCCCGTAACTACTTAATAAAATTTGTCAGAATATGTCTCAGTGATTTCCTTACCCATTGTTCTTTGTTTACTGGCATTTCAGAAAATAATGACTGTATTGTATTCATTAAATTGTATCGGGTAGAGTTCCCAGCTGCTTGTCGGTTCGTTTGTGTCGACCACTTTGTCCCGAATCCCCTTATTAATTGACCATTTGTATCTCGGCGAACAACTGATTTCACTAATTTACTTATTGCATGACAACGTAGTTTTAACGGAACGCTAATTGAATTTAATTGAGGCCGACAGTTTCAATATTTCCGCAATACTGCGATAAATAATTAATTGAAGAAAAATTAATTCAATTATAAGTTTTGGTTTGATCGGCCTGATATTTATTTCACTGTGGGAGGCAGAAATAAATGAACCGATTCATTCGGTTAATATTGGTGAAACTTAAGTGCAGTTTAAGTGAAATACATTTGGGAACTTACTGACACTAATAATATGACTTTTCCAGAAGGTATTTTCCATCATATCAAGTAAGAAACAGAGTTAAGATATACAAAGTTATATCTAAGTATATATTTCCGTCACGTATGTTTTTAAACAAGGCCAACGATGAAATCGAAAAACGTGCGTAATGACTTTAACTTTAAGGAGTTTTAAGGAGCTAGCAGTGAGCAGTAACTGCGTAGCTTTACGATCCGGCTGTATTACCCGGCGAGTCCAAATGTGCGCGACCTGAGATCTTAGTCTGGCAGATTCGCACATTTTACGAGCTCAACGAGGTAATGCCATTCTCAAGCTTCGTTTCCCTCTATTATCTTTGCGAACAGACAGTAAATCTTGGAATGTACTCACAGCGAACCTTATCACGTACTAGATGCGTAATTTATATATTTTTTATCTCTACGGATCCAGCATTCAACTGTTCGGAGCACTTTTGATTTAGTATCGCACTTAATTCTCAATTTGAGCGTGAAAAAGGTATTACCTTTTATTTTTAAATTTTATCTCGGTTGTTTGTTTCGCATACCGTAAAAGTAATGGTGGGAACAAAATGAAATCTATCGCATCGCCATAAATCCTAAACTATTTTAGGGTGTATGTTGAGGTAACACGTAACCCTAATAGCGAGGCTGCGTGTAATGTACTAAAACCTAATAGCCTTCGAAAGATAATTTACGGAGTAGCACCTGCCGAAGATAAATCTCTTTCATGAAATAATTATCGCAGGCGCAGGTACGCGTAGGTACTAGACAAGAGAGTTTTCCAATAGGCACGTACCGTTATTTTTCAGTGTAATCAATTAGAGCGGCACCTTGAAGCTAAATTGCTAATTTAGTTAATAGCTACGATTTGGACGATCGGGCTCTCACGGAAATAAATGGTATGGCACCACCTGGATTGATAATATAATAAGAGCGTGAAGGTTTTGGATTTGGCAATCAATAGAAGGGTGAGCGTGCTACCTATAGTAGCTGTGTTTTTACAAGGATTAGTTTTTCGCCTACTTTCTTTGTGGTTGAAAAAAACACTAATAAACATCTGGGAAAATAGACACACTCACGCACTCAATACACAACACTCACCCCCACCTTTTCTTACTCAAAAGTCAATTTATTATTGTATTGTTTTCTTTTTATTTAAATAAATGGTAAAATAAATTGTTAAACTAATTGTTAAATTAATAAGTAATTGTTTAACTAAAACTGCTCACTAGGACTGGGGCGTCGGAGTGTGTGTTCTGTGGGTGGATGCGGTGTGTTATTTTTCTCAATAAACGATAATTATGTTATTCGTATCTATTCAGGGATTGTGTTTCATTCAGCCGGTAATAGAAAATAATTTGTTATACTGCATACAGTAAAAATAAATATTATGACAACTATCCTGAAAGCAAACCCTAAATTCCCTGCTCAGAAAGCTAGCTAGTATAACCCAAGGACCTAAGTTTCAATCCACTCTGACACCATTATTGAAATAAACGGGCCATATTTCATGACATGAAATCGATTGCATTTAGTAGGAGAATTTATTTGCACGGTCTATTGAATCTACAGGGGATTCGAAGTATCCTTTTAGTTTTTAAGAACACCTGAAACCAGATAACTCCCAAAAGTAATTGTGACAGGATTTTGAAAAGCTTTTGTGTGTGAAGTGTTTTTGCTTGTTCGTTTAGTGCGGACATGTTTTGCATTTTAGACTAAATTAAAGCTAGAGTGAACACAACAGTTTAACCGGGGTTTGCGTGTTAGGATTGGTACTATGTCGTGGTTAGTCGAGAGGTTTTTGCTGTTGCGAGCAGGGATCAAATAATTTTTAATGTAGGTATATTCATGTTAAGTACTTAAATTCTTCTCATCAGCATATCATGTTCCCACTGCTATGCGTCCTCTTTTCGAGAGGCTGTAATCTACGACGCTGGGACCATGTGGGTTGATAGATGTCACGTCATGTCTACGAATTTTTAGTTCTAGGACATGCCTGTTCCCTTATGGTGTTTTCCTTCGCCGTTTTGGGAGCAGTGGTGATGAAATTATTTACACAAAGTAAAGCCGCCTGGCTGGGTTAAAGGGGGGGGGGGAAACCACAACCTACAACTCAAAAGTCGGAATCGTTACCAATGGGCCAGCACCGCTCTCTCAAACATTTTATATCTGGTACTGTATTATTATTTGTCCGGTCTGTATTCAGTATCTCATGAGTAGGTATTGATTTTAATACTTGCGTAGACGTATTTATGGCTGGTAAGGCTTCAGTCTAACGTATGGATATGGTTCAGTCGTTACAGTGTGGGCTAGGAACACACAAGATGAGTTGATTTGTAGTCTGAGTAGTAAACAGCGCCGAAGCAATATCTGAGTAAGCACAGTGCTTCAGTAACCTTATATGCAAAGGAAAGCAATGGGTTGACCGTAATGTATTATTATAATATTTACAACTTTTTTTTTTGATGGTGGGAAATGATCAAATGACTCGTCCTGCTCTGGGTGGAGCGGAAGGGAGTGTCAGACTCTTACTGACTACATCCATGTTCCTTCCTTAGCCCTTTTAGGTTCATCGGCAGCTAGCTAGCTTCGGCCCTAACGGGCCTCTTCCTTATTGCTGATATCTCTTTGAGGTGCGCGTGGAACACGTACGCGCTGTCCGGCACGGTCCCGATCGAACGGAGAGCTTATAATATTTACAACTTGTGCTGCAAAAAGGTTTGATTGAATTGAATGACAATGAATTACTCGTATTTATCAATGAAACTTAGATACCTACACGACGAGTTAAATTAATTATAAATGAAATTATGTATTTTTCTAGGAATTATTTGTATTATTTTTACTTATGTGTAGAATATATTCCTAGAGTTAAGCAAAACAAGTTGTATAGCTCCTGCCGTCTCTAGCATTAAAACAGATATGGGAATTTTTACCTTCTTTTTAAAAATGTAGTTGGTCGGAGATGCCAGCAAATTGCCGGCATGGAGGTTTTAAATGCAGCATGTTTCTCCTTGCGGCTTTGACCTGTGTTAACGACCGACGTCCTGTCGGTATCGCTTGGAAGCTTTGCTCTTTTAAAGCCAGTCACAATATCTTAGTAACTAAGCAGACTTTCCTTTTTTCTCGTGTCTTGTGTGTCCTGCCGTATGCACGTTACAGGAACTGATGGACGCTAGTGATGGCGCCAAACACGTAGTCGAATTCTGAGCCAAGTACATTTAGATTGCCATCGACTTTCCCAACAAACTTTAAGTTATAACTAACGAGCCATATTATAGGAACGAGCAAAATATACCTAATAGGGTAGGAAATTGCGAGCAAATGAAAGTCAAATTCCGTTAAATCTAATTCCAACTAGCGGGATTGTCTCTTTTGAATTTTCCAAACAAAAGGTCAAAATCAGAAAGTAAATAATTTAGTTGACGAGATCAAAGCGATATCTTGCCGTGTAATTGTTTAGGGGACTTTGTGGGTCGGTAAAGTTTGGGGGCCTACCGCACTGAGTTGATTGTGCGTACAACAACTTCATTACTACATGGTCAGGTCGACCCTCAAAAATTTCAGGCTCATTCTACAGCGCTTAAATGTTGTTACATTTAGCTTGTGAGGTGTTCCGCTCAGGTTTAACGTTTTGGGATGTGAAGGTCTCTTTGTAGTATTTTGTTTTTAGTTATTTCTGCTTGTTGTGCGACCCACGGCTCACGGACACAGTTTTATTATAGACTTATATTTATCTGTGTCTTTCATTTCTGTTTATAATATTCAGCAAATCTCCGTGTTAGTTGATTATAACGTCAAAGCAATTTCATAGTGATTAAATTTCCTTCCAGAGCAAGAACGTCAGATATCTGGGTCATTGTAAATTGTTATTAACTGCCAGCTTTGTCTGTTGTTTATTTTTGATATCATTTTAAAGTTATCAACGATGAACAATTCTGGGAACAAGTCGTCAGATATTTCATTATTTTTCGATCTTACTAATAATGCGTTGAATAATGACCGTCACTGAGATGAACCTTGAGTGGAGGGAACTTGGACAAGTTGATAATTTTGAAAATTTTAATTACGAATTTATGCTAATTCGTGTTGCAAGAGCGCCGCCCGCTCGGAATAAAAGCTCATTCACAAAGGTACTAACTAAACTACCGAACTAAATTAAAGCTCTGTAAAACTGTTGACAAAGAACTAACAGAAATTCTTTGCAGTTATTTTAGGTAATGGATTGCTAACTAAGCAATCCATTAGGCAGTATGCAGAAGAAAGGTAAGATCGTAGGCCATTGCAACCAGGTACCTATAAGTAGAAAGGCACCTGGTTAGTATTTCAACCTTATTCGTATTTCAGTCCGTTTTAGTCCGCAAGTCCATATTGCAAAGTACAATTGGACTAATTTGAAGACCGACGTACCATAATTATCTATTAAACACATTTTGCGGCGAAATCCGCATTATAGTAAGTTTATTTCCAAAAGCGCTGGAAGAATATAAACAGAGACTCAGAAAGTACATATTTAACTTATTTCACTTTGTACACCTAATCTCTCCGTGGTTGTGGTTTTATGGCTATGCATAAATTTAAATGAGGAACGTTGAAGAATCGCGCAGTAACGTCGGGAGGTCGTTTTGAATTCTGCCAAAATTGACTTCATAATATACCTATTTTAATTTGAATAACGCGGTATTTAAGAGACGCGTCGCGGGGAACCTCCGGGGAGTAATCTGTTTAATTTGGTTAGACTTTCAGCGCGCCCGCATCTGTGGACCTCACGCAATCGTCACTCAGTCGCTAATTTACACCGTTTTATGGTTTGTCGCCGCGCTGCGTGACAATGATAATGTCACATGAGTTTTGTATGTTTGATTTAATTAGGCCTAAACATACAAAGTTATAAGCGACCTTTTGACAGCTCCTTTGCCCTTTCATTAGGTACCTACACCTTCACTAGTCTCCGAGTGCCTCCCACGAAGAATAGGGTATCATCGATAGCCTGTGGACGGAGAACTTAAAGAAGGGTATGGATAACTTCCCTTTACTTGGCCGGACGTATTCCGAATACTAATTCGTTACATAATCTTGGCACAGCAGGGAAGTGAAGTAAAATAAAGCTTAGTTTTGTTTGCTAGGCATGCCTACCAGAGATTTTTTCATTGCTAATTAAAACTCTTGGAATCTGGAACACTGGAATTGTTTCTTTTCTTTTTTCGGCTAAGATTGCGTCCAAATTGCAAAGAGCTTACGTACGTTTCAATTTGGTTTCTCTATGTATCGTCATTATTTTGTTTACTGATTTTGGGCTTTCATTTTGTACTTTGCATAACGAGATAACATATGGACGAATAATAAGTTAATATTAAGAAGAAGAAGGAGAAGAAGTTAATATTTAACTATAGTGGATCCGTACATTTTAATTAAAACTCTGCTTTAAATACTTTCGTTTAATTTTGTTACTGTATTTAGGAACACGTATAATTAAACAGTCAATTCAGTAGGTAGGTACATTCATTTCATAATCGTAATTTCATTTATCCGCACCAAATATTTCATAAATCGTAGAATGGCTAGCAACATTGCAGTGTTCCACTTTCAAAAGGTAAACCTTACTGTCAACATTCATACTTCATACGTCTTGTCCAATCACGGGCCTTTATTGTACGCATCTCCTGCGTTATTTATGTGTGTTACCTACACGTGCTATTCGTAACAACATTAAAAAAACCAAGGAACTTTAAAACTTGCATGTGTGAACGGTGTTATTAGTGTTATGCAGAGTCTTAATACACATGTTAAAGTAAATCGTGATTTGGTCAAGCAGGATCAAGCAGTACTACATAGGAGCTTCCAGTTAACTGCACTTAGACGAGATGTACGTGGCCGGTAAGGATTTTTTGCCATGGAGGTAATAACAATAATTCTTTATTTAAACCAAAAACACACGTTACATAATTTTTGTGATCGGTGATAGCCACATTAGTAGAAACTGTGTCGTGGCGGTGAGGTGGACGTCTACTTCGATAATTTTTCAACCAGACTGCTCACAAATATTGAGGTACATACCTACTTAAATCGTTATCCTCGCACACATCTATTGCGTTGAAACCTATCCTACATTTGCCATAAACGACATTATCCCATATCCCATAGGTTCGATCAATCTCATTAACTTAACGATGTAACATAACAGATGTGATTGAGATCTTTTTCGGGAAGAGATCCCTTTTTTGTTTGTTTGTATTTGAAACGTAGCGGGTATTTTCTTTTATTTCCTAGATATCATTTATTCAGAAATGCTTGACCAAAATTATTTTAATCATTCTCTTAATAGTGATAATTATTAAAGGTTCGATATTTTGACTCAATAATTGTTTAGACAACTTTTCGAATCAATAGTTAGTAATAAATAGGAGCTCGTGGCTCATTAATAACTTTTGCAAGGGTCGATTCATCAGGTTAAGGTACACTTGTTGGGGTTGGTCCGTGGTACCATCTTTACATGTAAAGACCAGTCGTTACGGGTCGCCAGAAACACGAAAGTCTGACAACCAGTCTTACCAAGGGGTATCATATTACCCAGTTACACTGTGCAGGTCAGATGGACAGTCACTCTATATAAAATACTGGTATTAAGATGTATCCAGTTAGACTGGAAACCGACCCCCCAAAGTTTGGAAAAGGCAGGCAGATTCATAAGAGAAGACCAAAAAAAACAGGTTATGAGAAATAGATTAATTATTTTTGATACAAGTATGATTTGGGTCGTGTAGTTCCAAGTATTCCAATAACTTAACCTATCAGGTGTGCCTTTGTGTGCTAAACTATTGTGGGGATGTAGTGTTATTGAAACAACTGTTCTCAAGCGATTACCTTTAATTACTGACTGCAAGAGTATAAATGTGTTAATATATTAATAGAAGATACATTCGTATGGATAGGGTCATAGACCTTATACTATAGGTAGTACTACTACACCTCACCTCAGGGGTGATAGAAAAAAAAAAAAATATATAGTTTACAATTTTTTTTTTTTTTTTTTTTTTTTTCTTACGTAAATATAACTTAATATCATTTCTTATGTTACCAAAGGTTTGGTTCTATTTTTATGGATTAAATAGGGTTTATTAAATTTTAATATTTCTACATTAACACCTAAATCATTTAAAACAACAAATGGTCCCTCCCATTGAGGATCTAACTTATTAGCTATTTCATTTCTAATTAAAATTTGTTGTCCTTTACTGTATGTCACATTATTTAAAGACTTATCATAACAACTCTTACGGTTTTGTTTACTTATAAGTAGATTATTACGAGCATCTTGATGTGCTACTTGTAACCTATACTTAAGATCTAAAGGATAACTTTCTGGATTATACAATGGTTCTATGTACTGACTAACTCTAGATGGTACTATACTAGCTCTACCAAATACCAGTTCGAATGGTGTGTACTTTGTCTCTGTATGAACTGTATTGTTGAAACTGTAACACCAAAATGGTAGCCAGTGACTCCATGTGTCTTTTTGACCATTACACTGTATTCGTAAAAACGATCCTAAATTTTTATGTGAATTTTCGAGCGCACCGATGGATTGATGGTGATACGCTGTAGACATTAATTTATTTATACATAAAAGTTTACATACCTGTTCCATTACTGACGATACAAATTCTGTTCCACGATCAGTTGCGATGGTATTAGGTATTCCAAATCTTAAAATAAAATTATTAACTAATGCTTTAGCAATACTTACGGTTTCCTTCGTTCTCAAAGGATAGGCCTCTACGAACTTAGTAAGCTCGCACTGCAGTGTCAAAATATAACAATTTCCTTCAATGTAATGGACCTACGACGTCCAGATAAATTTTTTCAAAAGCATGTGAAGCCGTTGTAGTTATCTCCATGGGCGCCTTGATATACCTACAATGCTTCATTTTCTGACATTTAATGCATTTACTCACAAATTGTCTAATATCGTTGTCTAAGCCTGGCCAGTAAAAATGTCTCTTAATATTATTGGTCATCCTACGTACTCCTGCATGTCCTGCGGTAGGTAGTAGGTGAAAGTCATGTAAAATATACTTTCTTTCTTCTTCATTATAAATTCTCCTAACTCCTCTCAATACATAAATACGTGGACCGGTCCAATCCTTATTGTCTTTTATCTCTTTTAATACATCTTTAATAAAACTCTCATATTCCTTATTTTTTACTATGCATAGCTCATTTATACCTATTCGTTTACAAAAATGACCTAACTTAGTCACAAATTCGGCTCGCGTAAGTTGTGCTCTAAAGTTAAGATTAATATACAACATCTTCTTTCGATTGTTATAAATAAAACATTCCTTTTCTTCATCTATATTATTTTGTCTTTTTAATTTATTTAATTCATCACTTCCTATAAAACTCATTTCTACAGAATTATTCGGAATTTTTAGTACCTCAACTACTCGTGGTTGATCAGGCCACGTTTCGTCTCGTTTACTAAAACTAGGTGTATCCAATTGTTTTCCTACATCTAAACGTTTTTTCTGAGCTCTAGTCATAACTAAAGAAATTTCATTATTCATCTGTTTTAAAGTATCCGATGTTATATTAATTCTAGATAATGCATCTGCTATGCTATTATCTTTTCCTTTTAAATATAAAATTTTAAAATCGTATTCTTCTAGTGCTAGTCTAAATTTAAGTAGTCTGCTAGATGGGTCCTTCATTGAAAATAAATATATTAAAGGCTTATGGTCTGTCATAATTGTAAATGATTTACCGTATACATAGGGTCTAAAATACTTTACAGCCCAAACAATTGCAACTAACTCTTTCTGAATGGTTGGATAATTGAGTTCAGCTTTATTCAGAGGTCTGCTAGCATAAGCTACAGGTTTCATATTTTGATTGCACAAGACTGCTCCAATAGCCGTCCCTGACGCATCTGTTTGAATGACAAACTCATTATTTTCTGAAAAATCTGGAAAATCTAATACTGGTGGTGTACTTAAAGCATGTTTCATTGCTTCAAACGCACTTTGACACTCTTCAGTCCAAACAAATGGTACATGTTTTCTAGTTAATTTATTTAATGGACAAGTTATTCTTGCAAAGTTTTTAATGAATTTCCTATAATAGTTACAAAATGCTACAAATCTTTTTACTTCATCGGTATTACTTGGTACATAGTAATTTTTCAATACTTCTACTTTAATTGGGTCGGGTAAGACTCCATTTTCTGATACTAAATGCCCTAAATAAAGAATTTCTTTCTTTAAAAAATTACATTTTTCTGGATTTAATTTTAAATTAATTTTCCTAAGTCTTTCCAAGACGTCTGTTAAGTTTTTATTATGGATATCTAAATTTCTCCCAAAGACTACTAAATCGTCTAAATATATAAAACATTTATCGTATGTTAACCCAGACATAGCAACTGACATTACTCTACTAAAAGCACTCGGACTTGTTTTTAATCCCATAGGTAGCCTCTTCATCTGGTATTGCCCAGTACTAGTTGTAAACGCTGTATACTCTCTACTGTTTTTATCTAAAGCTACTTGGTAATATCCTTGATTAAGATCTAAATGCGAAAAATAGACTGAGCCAGAGAGCGAATCCAAAATTTCCGTAATACACACATCAAAAGTGTCTAGGGATCAAGCATTTTTATGCGGATTTCTTGAGATTGAGATGTGGCTTTGTAATAAATTTATGATTTTATAAATTTATATGGATCCTTTTTGGTGCATTTCATAATTTGAAACAGGAACTGTCAATCAAATTCGAGTAAAAGATGAAAATCAGCTGTCAATATTTTCCCTATAAAAACATACAACGCATTGAAGACATTATTAGTGCTACTGTTTCCCTACTACTGATTAAAACCAACGTTATTATGGAGCGGCGACGTCATTTAAGCAGGGAAGAAATGCTCAGAGCCGTGGGAATGATAGAAGCTGGTTCCCGGCAACGTACTGTGGCTTTAGCTCTGAATACAAGTCAGAGTGTTATCAGTCGACTTTGGACACGTTACCGAAGCACTGGTACCGTGGCTGAGCGCCATGAAGGACGGTATCGCTGCACCACACGGAGACAAGACCGATACATTCAAATCTTAACTCGAAGAGCTCCAACAATAACCGCCATGATGTTAGCCGTGAGGCTTCATCACTCTTCAGGGAACTTAATTAGCGACCAAACAGTCAGAAACCGCTTGCATGAAGTGAACCTTCATTCCCGAAGACCGCTACGGGTACCAACTATAGCAATGCACAATCGTAGGATTCGATATCAATGGGCTCTTGAACACAGAAATTGGGCAGAAGAACAATGGCGTTTCGTGTGCTTTTCTGATGAGTCTCGTTTTGGTATGAGACCGGATACAAGACGTATACGACACTGGAGAACCCCTGGACGCCAACAGCGATTAAAATCCTGCCAGGAAGTCCATCCTTATAGTGGTGGAACCATCATGGTATGGGCGGGTATTTGGATCGGCGGAAGAACTGAGTTGATTTGGATCAGAGGCAACCTCAACGCTCAAATTTATGCTGAGACGATTGTATCTGACGTCATCGTTCCTCTACAAGTGCAAATCGGTCCCTTATTTCAGTTAATGCATGATAATGCACGACCGCACACCGCAAGAGTTGTAAGACAGACTCTCGCCGCAGCTAACATCAATGTCCTGCCCTGGCCTGCTCAGTCGCCAGACTTGAACCCGATTGAGCATGCATGGGATATGCTACAGAGAAGAGCTCTGCCGAATATGGAGGGTATCCAGTTGCAAGAAGACCTTTTTTTGTTGTTGCAACGAACATGGGCGGCCATTCCACAGCGTGATTTGGATGAACTCATTTTGAGTATGCCAAACCGATGTTCTTGTGTTGTTAGTGTTCGCGGTAGAAACACGGATTATTAATTGTTTAAGTTACCCAATAAAATTTTAAAGAAAACTGTTATTTCAGTCTTTTTTTCGAACTTTAATGTTAGTGGTTCAAATGTCAAAAATCCCTTTATTAGGAAAATGGCAAATTTCTTTATTAATGCAAAGGTGACTTGGTTTATCGTTACTGTGACAAACGAAAACACTTTATTTGATGAATCCTTAAAGAAAATTTAAATTAATATCAATCAAGAGAAAAGTTATTGCAAAAATATATGTTGATCCCTAGACACTTTTGATGTGTGTACTTGGCAAAGGAAATTTATCGTCTACAATACGGTCATTAAGCTTCCGATAATCGACCACTAGTCGCCATTTTTTATCGTTGCTACTTTTTTTGGTACCAGTAAAACAGGACTCGACCATTCACTCTTCGCCTCTTCTATAATGTCATTGTCAATCATTTTTTGAATTTGCCTATTTACTTCATTTTTCAAAGAATGCGGCAATCGGTACTGCTTCGTATAAACCGGACTTGTATTTGGTTTTATAGTTATGGATTGTTCATAAACACTTGTAGTCGTTAACTTATCACCTGGTAAAAAGAAAACATCCGAATATTTAGAACATAATTCTTCAATTGATTTCCGTTCGTCCATTTTTAAATGATTTAAATTTAAAATGTTTAATAAGTTCTTTGCTCGTTCTAAACTGTTAGCGTTTGATTTAAAATTGCATAAGTGAAACTCTTCAATTGAATATATCTGTGGTTGAAAAGTTGGTAGGTAAATATCATGCTCGTTAGTGTTCAAAATTTTAACCGGTAATCTATTATTTTTTATTCGTCCAATACATCCCGCTAGAAAAACATTTTCCGCTAACTGTTCGCTATGGATAATACAGTCATTCATATTCTCAATATTTAATAGCAAATAATGTATCGACTCACTTCGTGCTGGGATATGTAACACCTCAGCTGAGTAATCTATGACATCACTTAGTTTTAATGAATAATACTTTCCATAATTAGATAGGTTAATGACATTAGTTTCTAAGTTTATATTTGAAGCGTACTGACAAAGAAAATCTAAACCTAATATTCCATCTGCCTTTAATGGTATGTTATCAAAAACATGAAGCTTGATATTAAAGTCAACAAAGTGTTGGTCATCACGATGAGTCAAGCTAAGTTGAACAAACCCTGATGAACTAATTTTACCTCCAATACCATTTATGATGGTTTCATCTCTAATTACTGCACTATCGTATGGTAACGCATCTTTTTTAATTACGGACAAAGATGCTCCGGTATCTATTAACCAATAATATTTCCTATTACCTATGTATAATGCTAAAAATTTTGCCTTACCTTGCAAAGCTAAAATGTTATGTTTAAGATCGAAAAAACTGCATTTCGTTTGTTGTAGGCATACTATCGTTCTTATCTTGTTCATTGCTGGAATAAAATATTCTATTGGTACGACCTTTACTACGAGTTTCATTACTCGATCGATTCTCGTTCGAAGTTTGATAATCTCGTCCACGTCCGTTACCACGATAGTTATGGGATGATCGCCCACGTGAGTTATTGAAATCACGTCTGCCGAAGTTATTTGAATTATGGCTAAAATTACCTCTCAAATTATTTGAATTATGCTGATAATGATGTCCTCGACTGCGTTGGTTTAACTGCTGACTATGAGAACCACGGCCATTCCTAAAGTTGTTGTTATTGTTATGAAACTTACCTCTTCCGCGGTGTGAAAACTGCATGACATTTTCGTTGGTCAAAGTCGATGCCGATGTCAACTCTTCATCTTTCGCTGCCTGGATCGCGTCCTTTAAACTGTCATAATTACGTGCAGCAATAATCGTACTTAGTCTCGAATCCTTCAATCCATCTGCGAATCGCTTAATTGCCAATTTTTCGTTTATGGGCTTGAGTACGGAATAACTATCAGAATTACCATTTGCTTGCGATATGGTCAGATTAGTAAATAACTTTTCTAATTCTGTTCCAAACTGATCAATTGTACGCCAGCCTTGCGTTGCGTTTTGTAATCGTGATTGTATTGCAGTAAACGATTTTTTTGGTAAAAGTGCAACACGTAAATCTCTGACAAAATCGTTCACAGATGTGTAATTATTGGTTATACGTAATTTTGCATTTCCTGATAATCTACTTTTCAAAACGAATGTCATTAGTAACTTTTTCCCCGTTTCCGACAACATGTCTGCGTACATTTCTATAGAGTCAATGATACTTCTGATATTATTTTCGTTATTGGTCATTACAGGTATCAAACTACATGCCGTTTTTAAATCGAACTCCATGATTGATTCTGAATTTGGACTTGCTTCAGAAATATCACTGTCACTATCACAGTCTGATTTAATTACAGCGCACAAAACATTAATTTGCGAATAACACGATTCTATTTCGCTTTTCGTAACTGATAATGATTTTAACAATTCTGATTTTACTCCTGGTTTTGTAGATAATAGCTTTATTAATCCTTTACTTTTCTCATAAATTGTTTCAACCTCACATAATTTATTCTTAACAATATTACCCTTAAATCGTGTTTTTCCCTTTTTAATTAAATATTTCCTTATTGATATAAGATCATTTAAACAAAGTAACAATTCATCTTCCATTCCCTCATGCCAAAGTAATATATATTAATTAAACCATTTAATACATACCCGATTCTCACAGTGAATTACTGTAGTAGGGGACCCAGCGTGTAAGATGATACATGATGATATACGATCACTCAAAACAAACTTAAACTGCTAATTTATCTTAGAGTTCATTATTTTAATTCTTAATGTCTATTATCATTTTATTGTCTCTTTATTTATATGATGATTCGCGAATTCATCTTACGCACTATAATACGCACAACGCACTTGAGACGCACTTAGTATGCACTTCACTAAATAAATGATACCGCACAGCTGCCAGATGAGTATGATGAATACTCCGACTTCTACGTCATTGGAAGATTTGCTTGCTCTTCTCCGCGAATTGCTCTGGAACGGTTGAACGATCGTCGCAGGCTGTTCTGCAAAATCTGGTCCCTGATCCAGGAATGGTGACAATTCCTGTACTGCTTCCACGCAAAATATATAATGCCAAGACCCAGTAAAACGCAAATTACTATGAGGATAATACTGATCGTCGAAATATGTGCCTTCAATTCTTCAACGTGTGCATTATTGGAACCAGCAGAATTCTGGTTCACGAAGACCGTCTCCTTTTCCACGTTGGAACGACACATTCTCACTGATTTCCGGACGTTAAATTAACTTTTTAAATGTACTTGATTCATTTTAATTACGAAAGTTCCATTATCCACAAATATTTTCACGCCAATTTATTACAAAGAGTTTAATTTATTACTTTGCTTTGGAGCCGTAACACTACGCCGAGATAGAAGTCGCGTCACGCGCCCCAAAAATGGCAAGGGTCGCCATGTGGGGATGTAGTGTTATTGAAACAACTGTTCTCAAGCGATTACCTTTAATTACTGACTGCAAGAGTATAAATGTGTTAATATATTAATAGAAGATACATTCGTATGGATAGGGTCATAGACCTTATACTATAGGTAGTACTACTACACCTCACTATCAACGTGTGTTGTTGGGCTCAATAGCCAGTTGTAATTACTAGCAACGCTTTCAGCTTAAGGCTAATTGGGATCGCAACGGCCTTTTAAGGAAAGGTTTACGTTATACGATATTCATAATTACACTTGTAAAACTTTAGTGTTGGAGTAACTGGTATAAACAACAACGACGTGTTGCGTAATTTCATGATAAAATATTTATAACCTGCAAAATCGTGCAGAAAATCCCTAAAGAAAGCCCTTTGTTTAGCAGTGACATGTGAAAGGCAAAAAAATGGCAGTGATCCGAATCATATTTTCGACTGAATTCAAATATTTTTGGGTCATACAGATTTACTAGGAATTCAGTGCCCAAATATGGTTTGTTATGTTTCATTTTGTAGAATTTTGCGTTCAAATGATGTTTTATTATTTTATTCACTAGCTTTATTGAAAATTGTAGTTCGGCGGAAGCTGTTTCCGGAAATTCTAGCTATCGACATCATTTACCGATAAGCTTACTATACACACTTATCTCTACATTTATACTAATACTAGCTGACCCGACAGACGTTGTCCTGTCTTAACTGTGATACCTAACCTACCTACCTACCTACCTACCTAGCTACCTACCCTACCTACCCTAGCTACCCTACCTACCCTAGCTACCCTACCTACCCACCCTACCTACACCAGCTACCTACCCTACCTACCTACCTACCTACCCTACCCACCTACCCTACCTACCTACCCTACCTACCCACCCTACCTACCCTACCTACCTACCCTACCTACCTACTCTACCTACCCACCCTACCTACCCTACCTACCTACCTACCCTACCTACCCACCCTACCTACCCTATCTACCTACCTACCTACCCTACCTACCTACTCTACCTACCCACCCTACCTACCCTACCTACCTACCTACCCTACCTACCCACCCTACCTACCCTATCTACCTACCTACCCTACCTACCCTACCTACCCTACCTACCTACCTACCTACCTACCCTACCTACCTACCCTACCTACCTACACTACCTACCTACCTACACTACCCTACCTACCTACCTACCCTACCCTACCTACCATATAGGAGGGAAATCAGCAGCTGATCGAAAAAAAAAAAAATTAAAATGTATTCTGCGATTCAGGGCGGCGGCAAATCCAACGAAACAAAAACCATGAAAATTGGTCCAGCAGATCTCGAGTTATAACGAAGGGAACAAACCCGTCTTTCTTTTATATATATAGATTATAAAGAGAGAGCGCAAATTTTGTTGTTTATGTAAGTATATATGACGAGGGTAATCTCCGATCCACGGCTCCTATTTGAAAAATCCTTTCACTATTTGTTGATTAATAAGAGTAATGAAATACTATGTAGAATTCATGCAAGCCTGGTACTTATTGCTAGGTTATTGCACTTGTGCATAACCAGTGTTGGACGTTAGGTTTTTTTTCATTAAACATTAGTTTCTGCCCGCGACATCGCTCGCGTGGATGTCGGAAATTGTTACATTATTAGAGTTTTAGTAAGGATCCCTAATTTTTTTGAAAATATAATATAGCCAATGTCACCCGACGATAGTATAGCTTCCCAACAGTGAAAAAAAATTAAATCGGTTCAGTAGTTACGGAGCCTATTCAGTGCAAACAAACTAACAATTAAATCTTTCTTCTTTTTAATATTTGTATAGATTATTCTACTTTTGGCGAATAATTTGCTGTTAAAGTGTTTGGTCATTTTTCTCATAACTTTCCCCACCAGTATGGTCATATAAAGCATGGCATAATCGTATACAAAATTTTATTACGCCATGCAAAGGCTTATTTGTCTCTTTGAAATCGTTAATGTCAATATAGATTTGGCGACAAGCCAGACCGTTCCTATAAAAAGTTCATTAATCAAACCCATAAAGGAAGCGCTGGACGCTTCCTACTGTAATTGATTTGGTGTAAAACATGTGATACGACCCGTGTGACTTCTGGTCATTGGTATTCATCATGTTTATGTATTATGAATTCAATTCCAGGAGAATTGGTTATACCTGCCCATAATGCATCCACCCATCTCAAAAATCTACTCTCTCGACTTTACCAGAAAGCATCACGCTTCCTGTAATTTATGAGAACTTTGAAATGTACCTAAAAATGTTTTTATCTGTTCAATGGAGTCAGTAAATAATATGGTATTTTAAATTAGATTACATTTCACACATTACCATACTAAGGTGAATACGTTATATTCAGTACGATCAATCACAGAAAAGCTTTCACGTTAAATTGCCCGGGTGTCACCATTGTCCGGGAGTCACCATTTTGAGGTCCGCCCAGAGGACACGGTGGAGCATGCGGTGGAGATCTGCCCCGCTTGGGTGTAGCACCGTCGTCGTGTCCTCGTAGAGGCGATTGGCGACGTCAATGACCTCTCGCGTCCGGCCCTAGTGCAAGCCATGGTTCGGAGCGAGAGGGAGTGGGAGGTAGTCATCTCCTTCTGCAAAGCAGTTATGCTTGCGAAGGAGGTGGCAGGATGGATGAGGGACAGGACCTCACTTCCTCACGTCCGGGAAGCGTCCCCTAACGGCCGAAGCCTGCCGGGTAAGCGGGATTGTCCGAAAGGGTTACCGCTACCCCGGAACATAAAGGGAAAGAACATCCCTAAATAAATCCAACCGGTTTTTGTCAATAAGAGTCTGACACTCCCTTCCGACCCACCCAGAGGGATTATTTCCCACCCTCAAAAAATAGGAGTCTGATTGTTTTCTGGGAGTGGATAGGAATTATTCAAACTATTGAATTAATTTGAAGGGAATGTTACTTATAAAACTTGGAGATGTAAAATCAAAAAGGATTAACGATAACCTAATTAATAAATTCGAACTTTGTGAATAGAAATCAGTTTATTTTGTCTTCAAAGTGAATATATTCAAATGGTTCTCCGAAACATGTCAATGCTTAGGTACACACTGCAAATACAACTCGTCATAGACATCTAGGAGTGCTAGTGTTGCATTTGCCTAACGTATACGGTGCACACTGGGGATTATTTGATACGGAACACTTAATTAGTACCGTATGATGTTGTGTAAGACGAGATGTATCCGTACGTGTGTGCCTGCCTTAGGCTGTCGTTAGACTAGTGATTATTGTGCAATGAGCAGTATTCATGATCAAATCATAGGTGTTGTGTTGTGTTCCTTTGCGATTGTCGCGATAATTATCGCATAAGCTGACGTATAGGTAATATTTGTGTTTGTGTAATATTTTACTGGAGTTTTAGTATTCTATTCAGTTGTGAATAAAGTTATTTCTTTTTGCGTAAAAACTTATTTGAATAGCACGTCTATTTTTTAAACACCTGCAGTTTAATGAAACTTAAGTAGTTCTGAAATACGGTATGCAGTGAATTGCGTAGTCTGTTTTGAATAAATCCTGCCCCAATTTTGAATCTATCAAGTGTTTTATTTTTATTCCGAACATTCCATCCCCAGAATAAAAAAATGGAATAAAACATATGGATTGTTACATAAAAAAAGAAAATAAACCGCCTATCGTGCTGTAATTTAAAACAATATGAAGGAGAGATCAAAGCGAATAAATTCAGGGCCGGCTGTCGAGAGGCGTGAACAAGTGTCCGCCGCATGGGAATGTGACGCTAACGAACAACACGACTCAAATCTTATAAAGGAATCCGCTTTGTCCCCTCTTTCTATATTCAATACCAATTATTTTTAATAAAAACTTAATTAAATTCTCTTTTGACACTGACAACGTGTTTTCCCGCCGCATTACCGCTGTTTTGAATCCAGCATAATTAAATCAAAGTATCTGATGAAAGATTACTAGGTAACATCATTTGATCTTCGGTCGAAATATTTATTTACTGTTGCTGGTTTCTCTTCCTTTGTCGCGACAGATTTATTTACTTTATTAAAGGAGTTGTTAGGGCCCATACCGCCATCAGAGTGAAGACGAATAAATTACAAAGGTTAACAAAGTTAAATTAGGTACACATCCTTCAGGTTTGGGTTAACCACTGTATTAGTAGCGGGGGAGTGACATATTTATGCCACAATACACTTAAACAAGAAGTACACTAATTTGTTTAGCTTCTATGTGAATGTTCGCCGTTCGCATAATTTAACATGTAGATAAACGTGAAAAATATTCTAATATCTTTCACAGTATGAAAATTTTCATGATGCTTTGAAAAAATAAGAAAGTAAAGTGTGTCTTTCATTTATTTCCCCGCGTTAGTTATTAAAGCGAGTAGCTAAGTGAGAGAAATAGGTTAGTAGGCGCTAACAAGTTATGAGAAGTTCTCTTTTACAATGTTTATACGCCTCAAGCGTTTGCAAACGGAGAGGACTTCTTTGCCTTGAAGAAAATAAAGCGTACCAAGTTATACTTGTATAATTTAAGACTCCATTTGATAAATTGTGAAATTAAGTGTATTCTAAGTCGTTTTAATGAAGCGTACGAATAAACAGTAATGGCATACCACTCCTACATAACAGTACCTACCACATAAGCTTCTAAGGTGTTGTTGTCGTACATTATGGATTCCTAATGTACTTTATAACTTCTTTTTTTACAACATTGGTTTAAGTCAAAGTTAAATAATTTATTTCAAATAGGCCCATGAAGTGAAAGGTACTTTTAAACGTCAATATTAAAAAAAAAAATTTGTTGCTCCTTCCAAAACGTAGTTTCGTATGGAGAAGAATGGGTAAGAAACTCCAGCGTTAATCTTTTCAAATGTTTTTGTATAAATTAATTATATAATTAATACGTAAAGACGATTTACCTAGAATTTAAAATAGCATAAGACGAACTTAAAACGTACATAAAAGATGACAGGTAAATTCTTCATGCATGTTTATTTAAACAATCTGTAAGTTTTTATTCACAAATAAATAAAGTTTTTCTTCATATTTCGACTTTACCTACATATACTCATTCATCAACCTATTCACCAATTAATTTTTAATATAAATGTCCAAATCGTTTACTTACCAACTGCCACATACGTTGCTACCTCCGTCAAAGTAATTAAATATATAATGTATTCTGACATAGGCAGGTTCACTTAGGAGCAGCTCTAGCGTTTGCTGGAATATTCATTTTCGATATTATATAATACTCAATGAGTATTGAAGAGCTAATGGAGAGAGAGATAAGGTTGTCAACCACGATATAAATGATATTTCTCACTATGACCATGACAATTACCCATTTGTCACTGTTTGTGGGCCTTTTTCATAGCAAGTGAGGGGATTATGAGAGGAGAACGGGCATGGGGGACGCTTTTCTCGACACACCGCAAACACCATCCCATCTGTCAAGCGTGGTTTTAACATGGGTTTGTCTTATTACGGTGATTAAGAGGACCACTTACACCCAGTTTCTGAAAGGTTAATTAAGACAAAACTCAATTATTTAAATGGATTTAGAATAAAAATTAATTAATATAATGTTAATCTAATCATATTTCCATTTGAAAGCTAAATATTCATAATAATATGTACAATTATCAAAGAGCATAAAAAAATTCGTCCACATCGCTGTCAACAGAAAAAGTTCTCAATAGGCTAGCATCATTGCCGCGTTGTATGGCAATGCTGATTCTTTGACCAAAAACTATATAGGCCAGTGACTCTTCACCAAAGGTAGTCTTCAGAAAAAAAAAAAAAAACACAAAACAAAACTTATGAAACTGAAGCCGTAAAAATAGTAAGTAAAATTATTTTAATTTACTGTTGTTATTTAAACCAGCCAATTACAACAGTGAACATGGGTCAGTCAATCACCCTCTCATGTTTATGAAATAAATATGTCAGAGACACAAACAACATTTTTATACATTTTGGAAACAAATACGAAATATAATTCGTGTCGGACAGATTATTTGCATAAAAGCGGCTGCGTTATTTGCGAGGTATCAGATAACGTGCTCATTCGGAATGTGACGTTGGCTGTGCAGCGTAACATCAGGGTGTTTTAATAAAAAGCTTTTCGTCCCAAAATATTAGGTACCTACATCGTTGTAAATGGAAATGTATATAGTACTCTTTTGGTTTGAGTGACGTGCGGAACGTATAATTCGAAATGTTCCGATCAGTTTCGGAACTTGTTCTGAATGATTGTAATATAATCTTTAGAACCTCCAATAGAAAAAAAACTGAATGTTTTATTGGTTTCAATAAATAATCTAACACTAATATAATCATATTTACATTTAAAAGCTAAATATTCATAGTAATATGTATTTTTATGACGATTTTTATTTTTTTCCCAATAAAACGATAATACTGACTGTCAGTCCAACGGGTGAGTAAATTACCTACAATGGACAGTTAACAGTGAATGAGTCGGTATAAATGAGCTTATATCGGTGAAATGCACTGCACAATGTCAATGAGTAACTAATACTTTTTTTTTGTTTACTGGGGGAAACCCTCAAAATGCGTCTTTTCCCAAAAGTCCAGGGAGTGTGGGATTCTAACCTCAGTAAAACCACCCCGGCAATCAGCACAAGGGAGGGGTCTAAGTACTGTAGAGCTTAAGTGAAACCTCGTGGAACTAAGTGAAACCTCGTGGAACTAAGTGAAACCTCGTGGAACTAAGTGAAACCTCGTGGAACTAAGTGAAACCTCGTGAAACTAAGTGAAATCTCGTGGAACTAAGTGAAACCTCGTGGAACTCTGGTTGGTTAGAATATAACTGACAGCATTCGACCTTTCAAAATAATAGAATAGTTTGATAGGTTTTTATAAAACAAAAGAGAACAGCAGTGTCAGCAGCCGTGCTGCTTGACAGATGCATTCGTAGCTGGTACCCCGTGTGTTTGTATTTTGTAGGATAGTAATACCTACAACACATTACACAAAGCTCCACTGAGCTCCGTAAGTGAAGGTCCCTCTCACCTTCACATTTTGGTGGAGGCGCGGGGTAGCAGCTCTTCTTCTTCTTCGTGTTGCTGCCACGACTGTATTTTAAGTTCAAATTTTGTTGGCCCAAAACTTCGCAACTTCCACAGCGTCGCCGTGGCAGCGTAGAGAGCACTTAGGCTGCATGTTTTGGGACACAGAGGGCAGGATAGAAGGTGACGCATAGTTTGCGATATAGCTTAACATCCACACCCTGCTACCGTACCGTTGAGATAGCCCCACTTTACCAGGGTAGCAGCTATAGAATTATATTGCTTTATAGAATTTTATTGGTCCCTCTCACCTTCACAGTACCTTAGTAAAATTAGGTTTAATTTCGTCAAAGATTTAGTTTTTAAAACGTAAACTGTTTCGTAGCAGCCCTAGAGCTAGTGCTACTTGATAATGTCGCCGGGTCGCAGTGGACGAGCCCTGTCAGCAGAAACCGACGCTGACTACACTCCAAACCTCTCACATGTAATCTCTTAACGACACCGTTCTACATAATCGATAGCATTATATAACCTTAAAAGTACTTACAACAAACAGTGAATCCATTCGCGAAATAAATACGAACCCGTGAAGGAAAGTTGTTAACTTCAATTGAATGAAAGAGCGTTTCGAAGGCTATTTATTTTTAACAAGACATTTCCTTTTGCGTTATTTTCGTTTGTTGTATGTAAGAAATACGTAAGTAAGCTTTTGAAGGCTGTCTGATACTGAGAAATTATAATTTTATAAAATCGATGAAATTAATAATTCGGGGAAAAAGTTGTAGCAACTACAATTTTAATCTATTTCCTGGCAAAATTATGTGTCACAGCATCATTTCCACAAAAACATAACCGAATAATTCGTTGCATCACATTACAAATAATTCCACGTCACTCCAAAAAGCTTTCCGTTTTCAGCAAAACGAATCTATCTACCTACAATATATACGCTATCGTTAAGCGACTTGCGCCCGAAGGCCGAAGTGAAAAGAAATCATACAAATTATCTTAAAAGGAACGCTGAGGACTGGTCCAATGTCAATCTTTTTACGAATTTAGTTTTTCACTTTACGTAATTGGAAAAAATATCGGTGTAGGCGAATGCTCGGGATTGCCTTTAAAAATGAAAACGTAAATTAAGAACAAGCCTATTTAGGGTGGGGATTTGAGTATTAGGAACACAGGCGAATACATAGAGTAATCAATATATGCCAAGCTTTTATTCTGCCTGACAGGCGGCTAGGCAGAGGTATTTTCGTCCACACCTAAGTTTTTAATGAAATTGTCCGTTGAGGGAAGATACAGAGTATAATTTTGTGCTATTTGTTACTAATAATAACAAAATAGTCAACACGACATTTTTTACAACAAAATAAACCAGTTAATACGTCAATTCGTTAAACATCATATCAATTTTCACATCATTAAGAAGAGAATTCTTAGAAGTACGATTAATCTTGGAATATCCAGTTAATCATAAGGAAAATTTGTGTTATCAATGTAACAAGGAGATAACTATCATGTGTCAGGAAGAGGCGTTATGTTACTCGCATGGTACCAAGTTGTTCAGGCAGGGCTGCCCAACGTACGGGGCTTGTGATACCAACCTCATTACACTGTCACAAAGCGAGCCAGTTGGCAGATAAACTCGCACAGGTACGTAAGTAATCAGTACATTCACACACGAATGTAATTAGCCATGAGAATGTCACCTAGTGGCAACTTTATCTAGCATAGTCAGGGAAATTAAGTGTTTATCAAATTGCTACGTCAATTTGCCGTGTTAGTATAGCTATTTTATACATCTTTCAAATGTCAGTTGTAATGGAATATACCGACAATTATTTCACTGACTTTAAGTTATCACAGTTATAATTGCGCGAATCAATTTTATGAGTTTCCGATAGGTATCGTGGTACCCCAGAAAGGGACATAGAGTAGGTACTTTACTCTCCGGAAAATTAAAAACGAACTCGGCGCCGCCCCGTCAATTTCGTACATTATGTATATTAGGCACTGAGGTACTCGTGTTCAATCTTGGCCAGCCCTGGCGTAAAGCGTCACTTGACACGTGTCATTAAGTTCTAGATATCCGGCTCGTACGCGGCTCGCTGTAAGTCTGTACCGATGTTAATATTGTTTGATGCAGAACCCGCTACAGTTGTGCGAAATTACTGTTAGGTTACGATTGGTTTGCTCTGAAACCAAATATTAGGAAATACCATCACGTAAAGTCTCGAAACACAGGTTTGTCCTTTGTTTGCTTAGTTTTCTAAATTCACATCACGTACGAAGAACAAGGATACCAATAAGAGTACGTGTTTTGTTTCAAATGCATAATTTTCTGATCTGCACGCCGGCCACCTTCTAATGAAGCATTTTTTTCGAAATTGATATTGAAGTCGGCTAAATTAATTCTGAGGAAAGACGCCTTTAGTTTTGCAAACTTTTCAAATAGCACCTCATTAAAATGCGGGCGGTATGTCCTGACGTCTGCGGAATAAGAAAAGAATGAAACGTGAAGTGTGTGCAACTAGAAATAGTCCGTAGTGTGACCAGGCTGTGATCTCAATATCGATTGAGCCTATTGTACAAACCTAAAAATATATTTATTCACCCTCTGTATACTGAAATGACCCAGTAATGCAGACAAATAATAATTATTTCTCCGTTTACTTAAGTTGTATCAACATTCTCCGAGACACAAAGAACCATGTTTCTTGGTGTTGCCTCTAAAGATACAAAAAGAAAGACATTTTAAAGAAAAATAACGCAGAGAAAGACGCATTTTTTCTAACAGAAACGCCCTCATTATGTCTAGTCATTCTTTCCATTACACGCGTTACTGAAAACAAAATGGAAATGCGGAATCGGATGCGACGAACACTCGACCGACGATTATTTAAAGCACTCCAATGTTCTGCTGTTCTCATTCATAGGGCTGTCTTCAAATGAATGTCATTTAAAATTCGAGATAGTATCTTCAGGTTAGGAAATTGCTGGTCGTTCGTAATCTTTTTCACAATTCACACCTTTGAGAATAACCTCCCAGCGTTATAAGGACCATACTGTAAACATCCAATACCACTTGTAAATATAGCAAGTTTGGTGAATGATTTGTATGGAACGAGTTTTGAAGCACCCCCAACTTGGAAACCTCCATTTCTCAAATGCATTGCACACACAAATGTAAATCTTTGATGTAGCCTGCTGCTAGCTCCGGGTGTGCCATTTCTTCAAACTTCGGGATTATATACGACGGAAAATGTAAAAATTGAAAAGTAAAAATTGGCCTTCCTAGCCGAAAGTCCAAACAAAATATTCCACCTCAAGTGGGTGCAGTAACTACGTGACTTTCAGATCTAGGATTTTTAAAATATTTAACCTGGCATCCGTCCTTCCGATTTTGAGGTACCAAAGCTAACATTTTACGAATAGGGAGTGTATTAGGTACCCTAATATTTCGTCTAACTTCTCGGTTATAGGGGTAGTTTCATTAGTTTGTTCAAGTAGGATACGACGTGGGTAATATAGGGGTAGACCTAAGTGTAATTAGTTGAATAAAGCTTGGAATATATACGTCTATCCGGAGCTGTCAATTTAGGAGAGATGCGCCGACAATTGGCTTATCCCTGTCATATCCGATCCGAAGCCCAACTTATACAGACTCGACAGATACGTGACCCAAATATAGAATTTTTTCATTGTGGAGTCCATACGTTTTCAGAAATACATATTGGTTTACTTAAGAATCTTTGAAAGACATGATTTCTGACCAAGAAACCCTTTTATAGGTGCGGTATAAACACACTGAAAATTAATAAATTCACAAAATAAAAATTCGAAGTTTAAGATAAGACACGTAAACGGAGCATGGTCGCATAAAACAGAATATCCTAAGAAATTGAAGTTTTTATAGCTCGGCCAATCACGGTCGAGAATCGATACTGTTCGCGAATATTAGATGCTCAGTTGGATGTCGGGCACAAATGTTTAACACACGTAGTTGAACACAATGTTTACCCCCTTGTAATTATCTGATGCTTCCGGGAGCATAGATTTACATAAATATTCAGTGTGTGTCTATCATCACCATAGTACATACCTTGGCGAACCATAATAGAGAAACAGATTATCATAATAGTTTGAGTTAACTAATGAATTTTAACACGTGTGATGCGAAGTGTGAAATCATTTTAGAGTCACTGGCACATGCTTAAATTATGGCTCATGAATATGGATTCCGAAAATCGCATTTCCTTTATAAAGTAAACGGAACTGGCGCTGTGCAAGCAAAAATGTTCAGTCATACGGAAGACATTGTAATGACGATTAGTATTCCAACTAATTGCATCAATGTTGGCTTTTCCTAGTCTGAAAGCCGTGGCTAAATTAAGTTTGCAGCCACAGTACCATGAAGGCTGGTTGACGTTCTTTATTTTTTATAGCCAGCCAGTCTTCTCCCGTTTTTCGTATTTACCTAGTTCTTGCTCATTACTAGAACAAAAGACGTTCGACGTTAATTAAAGAGATTCAACAAACTCACTTCTTATTACGAATATGGGTGTTACTATAGCTGGGAATATACTCGTAATCATGATTTCACATTGTTCTCATGTTCATCATTGTTCTGATGCTTGATGTTTATAAGTTGGTATGAACCAGAATATTTACAAATAGTTCAATATTTTAATTACCCTTTAAACTTTAAATGGAAACGGTTGGTATTCGGGTAGAGATATGTTTAGGCAATACACTAAGATTCAAATAACATAATATCTAATTTCGATATCAACATCTGTGTCTCTACAAAATACAGCGTTTTAACAAGTTAGAGAATCGCACGGAACAGAGTCAATAACATTTATTTTTATCGAATGCCGGTGTTTATATAGCCTATATAAGAGTAAGTTATATTGAAAGGCCTCGATTAGAGCGGCGCCGTGGGATTAGAGCGCGTTCACCTGGCCCGTTGGACTCGTTCATACAACGATCTATTTTATTTTTCCTCCCCTAACACCTATCTGCTCTTTGATGTTCAGAATCGTTTATTTTATTGAGCCAATCCCGATTCTCCGATACGTCAACATAAATATTAATATTTGTGTAAATGATTTACTTGATCCCGAGTGGAGCAATAACAGTAATAACACAAGTTGATAACTTGTGAAGAATTTATGAGTTCATGCAAGTGAATAACTGCGTAACTCGAGAAGGATACGAAATAAACTCAAAGTATTCCTCTCGAGATGTGGTCGTAGTTCTTAGTTGAAGTGGGTTCGCCCTTCGAGGTTTGTAGCTAAGTACAGCTTGAGAAACAAGAAAATGGAAAGTTATAAAGGCCGCTAGGTCAAGACCATCGCCGGGAGATAAGATAAGTGGCTTCGTAATGTCCGAAAGAAACGGCCAAATAATTACATTTTCTTGTGAATTCAAGGGAGCCGTTATACAAAGAGCATAATAAAGTTTTACGCGATGAACATTACGTACACATTCGCATAAATTGAAATGGAGCTGATACACAACAAACACAATGGGACGGTACAAGAATTCCTTTTATTTATTTTCTTGAAGAGAACTGTGCAGTTTTATGATTGAGTCGTAGACTATTGATGACTGTGCGTTATGAGGGCGCTTATCATAAATTTAACGCTAATGCAAGCAGGAGGGTAGTAAAACATTTGAGGCGGTATCAGTTGACAGAGGTCCGAGTTTACGACCCTGCGCATCCGTTGTCCGATCGCCGGAACGAGACCAGCAGGAAAGTCACCGCTGAAAGTGATTCACGCTCAGATACTGTGGACTCTGTGTTCACTGTCAACGTGTTTTTGGGATGCTTTTTTTGCTTAAATATGCACGCAATGGACGAGGTGGTATGCCCGTTTTGTTTGCTTTACTATCTCATGTGTATCATTACTAAAATATACATAAAATGATTTTCTACTTGAGACTGACCTTGACCTTGACTTGACCTTTGAGTTTGTTTTCGCCTTTCATCTCAGGATAGTCGGATAAGAAGCTCTGACCTTATCTGGTTTTAAAAATATTATTGACGTATAAATGTGTAAAACTAAAGTCATTTATTTATAAATAATTTATTAATTTAAGTGGCAACAGTCGTGTTCAGTAGTGTAGAGAGAGGCGCTACTGTACTGCTGTTACCAAAACGTATCTTATCTGATGTATTATGACTTAGATCGCGTAGTCTCTATGTACGTCTGAATAATCTTTGGTTTGTGAAATTTTAAGAAGAAATGTTTATCTATTTCAGCGGATTTAATTTTCTCTCGATTCAATTTCCCACTGACTGAGGTGCGTTTTATTGGATGAAATGTTATTAGCTTTGAATTATCAACGAATCTTGTAATTTCCTCCTCCTTTTTTATGAAATAGTAAATAATGTAATAAAGTTTAAAGGAATACTTAGGAATCAAGCTTCAGTAAGTAAACGGTCATAAACTTGCCTTTAACTTTGTTTAAACTCGCTCGCGCTATTCTCTCTTAATCGGCACTCGAAGTTTGTTCGAAGCGATAAAACACGGCTTAAATCGGTACATCGATTAACTTGATCGTGGATATTTCCTGAGTCTCTGTCCCATTTATATTTCAAAATTGAGTTCATGTTTGAGGCAGATGTTTCTTAAATTTCTTTATTTAGTGTCGCTAAATGTAGCTACTTCTGTTATCGAATCATATACTCGTTTAATCCAATTCCAGGGCCATTAATGTCTAGACGGTATTCGCTAAATTATTCGCATCTATTTGGGTAGTTATGACGTCATTGTGTTGACTATTCTTAGACGCGTGTGATATTATTGTAGCCTAATCGGTGCTAACTGAACTGTGAATGTTCAGAACGATTTTTCTGCGCGCGTGAGCAATCTGATCATGCGGTGTTGGTCTTTATGGTGTGTCTAGGTACATAAGTACTACGTGATTTTCTTACAAATGGTAAACCAATAAAAATATATCTAAATTCCTAGCGGGGTACTTCGCTCGCAGATTTTAAATGGCACTTAATGATTTTGGTAACGTTCTAGATTTTAGGGTATCGCTAATACGGCGTGGCGTGACTTGCGTAAGAATTATCGATAGGATTAGTATTTTACAGTAAAACACAATATACGTATATTATAATGTAGAATTATAATACTAGGAGCTCCTGGATAAGTAATAACAGCCCCTTCTCGATCCCACAGATTATGCTACGCTTACCGAGGTTGGTCCGCGGATGGGTGACCAATTTACATATCGAGACTCCTTCGTGCCTCGGAAAGCACGTTAAATCGTTGGTCCCGGCTGTCAGTTGTACGCATCTTTGACCCAGTTACTGGGTTGTGGAGGACAGATAGGCAGTCGCTCTATGTAAAATACTGGTATTCAGTTGCATCCGGTTAGACTGGAAGCCGACCCCAACATAGTTGGGAAAAGGCTAGGCAGATTGTTTTTTTTTTATAATGTGGAATAGGTATATTCTTTAATATGTCTGTACAGTACAAAACAAAGTCGTTTGCCGTCGTTTGTCCCTCTGTACGTTTAGATCTCTTAAATACGCAACGGATTTTAATGCGGTTTTGGCCACATACAGGGTTAATATAACATGTAACAACACCCCAAACTTCATTCCATACTTTAGGCGACCGAAGCACTTATTACATGCTAGCTGTTCCCGCGCGGTTTCACGGTTGGTCGTAGCGTGATGTTACATAGCCTTCCTCGATAAATGGCCTATTCAACACAAAAATATTTTTTAAATTCGGACCAGTATTTACAGAGATTAGCGCGTTCAAACAAACAAACAATTGTTTGTTTATAATATTAGTATCTACTCGTATACTAATATTATAAAGCTGAATACAGCTTTATAATATTAGTATACGAGTAGATGTAACAACACCCCAAACTTCACTTCATATTTAGGCAACCGAAGAACTTACATACATATTAATAGTATCAGAGTCACGGACAGCATTACGTTGATATTATTATTGGCTTCTAATTATAGGGTCATATCATTTGGTATCTTCTTATCTGATTCTATTACCGTCTGCCCGCCTACGTTAATGGTGGAATCATGGTTAAATCGGTGTGGTGATATATTTGTAGGGATATATTTATACTTCTCAGCGTGGGAATAAAGGAAATATACATATTGTGATTGTTTTCATCTTTTCGAACGAATTAATTTAAAAAAAAGTGTTTTGTGATAGATCAGGGCATTATTTGTTTCGGCTTGTTTTATGCCAGCGTTATAATTATGTATGAAATTCTACTTTTAAGTATAGGACGGAAGAGTTCAGCGGCGATATGTCAAAACATCGAGCTGTGCTAAATCCTAATTCATATCTAATCATAAGCATAATCAGCCTATAATGTTTCCACTGCTGGGACACAGGTTTCCTCTGATCTAGAGGTAGTTGGCCGTAATACACCACGCGGGCCCGGTGCGGGTTGGTTGATGTCACATCACTTCGAATTCTTGGTGCTTCGCATTATTAACTCGGCCCGGCCACTAGGTTAATGTATGCCAATAGCTACTGCCAGCGGTTTCACCTGCTTGGATGTCGGAAATTATCCTACAGGAACCGTAAATTTTTCCGGGATATGAAGAAGCCTTTGTATTATTCTACTACACTATAACCTATGTGTTTTTTTTTTTTTTAGGGCTGGGAAATCATCCAATGACTGCTCCCGCTCTGGATGGAGCGGGAGGGAGTGTCAGACTCTTACTGACTAAAACCCATCCATGTTCCTTCCGTAGCCCTTTATGTTCCGGGGTAGCGGTAACCCTTTCGGACAATCCCGCTTACCCGGCAGGCTTGGCCCTGAGGGGCCCCTTCATATGCTGACATCTCTTTGAGGCGCGCGTGGAACATATACGCGCCGTACGGCACGGGTCTGGTGCTGATCGGACGGTGAGTCACCCATTACTCACCGTCCGCAGGCCCGCGCCTACGGTGGCCGGGAGTCGTCATGTGGCTCCCGACGCCCGGGGCGTCTCCTGCAGCGGCTGGGACGGGAGGACCTTTCTCTCTCCCATCCCGCCACCTCCTTCGCGAGCGACGTTTTCGCAGAAGGAGGTGACTGCCTCCCACTCCCTCTCGCCCCGGACCATGGCTTGCACCAGAGCCGGGCGCGAGAATAACCTATGTCTGTGCCAAATTTCACCCGTTCTGGCGTGATTGTGTAACAAAAATCCATCCATCCAAACTTTCGCATTTATAATAGTAAAGCAAGATTAAGGAGAACATTGTTTCGAGTCTCGTGACATCGTGTGTTGCCGAGCACATGTTTGTCAGCTGTCGACACGAACTCCGGCACGACAAGTGTACAGTCAAGAGCAAAAATAAATCGACACTTCCTCTTCTTTTTGCGTGGTTAGTGTGACTAACCTGGTGTCAGAGTTTTTATGCTGCCAATGGGCCTCTGACTTAGCTTCACATGCTGTCAAGAAATATCTCTTTCAGGCATGCTGGTTTCCTCACGATGTTTTCCTTTACCGATTTTTAAGCAAGTGATAATTATATAGTACAATACGCACATGAATCCGTAAAATCAGTGGTGCGTTCGAACTCGAGACCTATGACTTGGCAGTTCAAAGGTCACATCATTAGGCTATCACTGCTATCGACTGCTTGTTGTAGAGTATCCTTATTGTAATTATGTTTAAAAGCAGCCTATCTCATACTTTCAAACAAACGTTCAGAAGTGAATTGTTGTCCAATTTTGCTGAGTAGGTAGATAGGAATGTTTCAGTACATATTTTTGCCATTAACTGTACGTATGTACATGTGTGTGGCCCATAAGTATTAAAAAACATTATTTCACCGGCGACGTAATTGAAAAGCGTTTTAATTACAACCCAACTAAATTATGTTGTTCATAAAATATGCACTTTGTGCGACTGACTGTTAATTGTGACTGCTCGACAATCCACTTATGAATGCTACCTATACAAATAATGGCTGTAATTAATGTTTGAAAAATGCAGTTTCAGAGTAATTAATATGAATGAAAATGTTAATATGGACATGGGATGTTTCACTGAAAAAACAACTGACTTTTCAATGTCGGAAGTCGGTGTCTTTGGTTTTGCATTTTCTTTTTTTGCAACCGACTTCCAAAATTAAATTTATATTTCTCTTTGTAGTGTTTATTTGGAAGTCGGTTGTTTTTTTTTTTGTAAAAAAGTTTCATATTTTTCACTTTATACATATCTCACAATCCACTAATAGCCAATATCCGCTGCCCCCTACTTACTGACAATAAAATAGTGACAGGAATAATTAAAACATCATCAAGATAAACAAAATAGATTACATACATATTATCAAAGGTAACTCAATAACTATCTTAGTAAAGTAAATAAAATGTATATGGGACCATCGCCCAAGCTTTCTCTACCAAATAAAAATTAAATCGGTCCACAATTAACGAAAACATCTTTAGAATACATTAAAAAAAATATGTACATACAGACGAACACAGACCGATTCTAAACGACTTCCAAAAAGGGGGAGGTTTCTTCTTGAAAGTCGTTTCAAAACCAGTCTTGCTGTCAGGTATTATTAAAATTTATTTGACGTAACATTTTGTACCTAAAGTACGAGCCACGAGAAGCTATAAATTATGTAAACAAACATCTTTTACTAAGTAAACATTTTATACTGCGAGATAATAATAAATTGACCATTTTCAATCGACATGAAATATAGACGGGTTATATGAAAGTAACAACCTATTTCATTTAGTCGGATCATATTTTAACGACGCAAAGCGCTATCGTTTGTGTTTCTTGGTACCGGAACGCGTCCGTCGCAGGGATTGTAAACTATCGGGACGCCATTTTGAAATAAACGCGTCATTCGAGTTTCGAATGCGTACGAGTTTGTTTCACACAGAAATGGAAACATCTGAATCTGACGAATAATTATTCTTAAATAATATACGTTAATTAATATTTGTTACTTAATAATTTATTAAATCTTAAACAAATTCTTTTTTTTTTTGGTCCAAATGTTGTGAACTCCTGAACACTTGTTTACAAAATTTATAGCTTCTCATGACGCTTACTTTATTTCAATTCACGATTCTATAAATAATTGTATCTTTGCTCGTATAACATAGCAAAGAAAACCCCGTCACCATTCAAAACCGTTTGCAGGTCTCTGAATCATACGCCCGGGTGTCACCACTGCGAGGATCGCCCAGAGGACACGGTAGAGCACACGGTGCAAACCTGCCCCGCTTGGGCGGAGCACCGCCGTGTCCTCGTAGAGGCGATCGGCGGCGGCGACCTCTCGCGCCCGGCCCTGGTGCAAGCCATGGTCCGGGGCGAGAGGGAGTGGGAGGCAGTCACCTCCTTCTGCGAAAAAGTTATGCTCGCAAAGGAGGTAGCGGGATGGGAGAGAGAAAGGTCCTCCCGTCCCAGCCGCCGCGGGAGACGCTCCGGGCGTCGGGAGCCACGTGACGACTCCCGGCCACCGTAGGCGCGGGCCTGCGGACGGTGAGTAATGGGTGACTCACCGTCCGATCAGCACCAGACCCGTGCCGTACGGCGCGTATATGTTCCACGCGCGCCTCAAAGAGATGTCAGCATATGAAGGGGCCCCTCAGGGCTAAGCCTGCCGGGTAAGCGGGATTGTCCGAAAGGGTTACCGCTACCCCGGAACATAAAGGGCTACGGAAGGAACATGGATGGGTTTTAGTCAGTAAGAGTCTGACACTCCCTTCCGCTCCACCCAGAGCGGGAGCAGTCATTGGATGATTTCCCAGCCTTAAAAAAAAAAAAAAAAAGGTCTCTGAATCATTTTCAACGACCCAGTTAGGCTGTAGGTATGTATGTTTTTAAAGGGCGCAGGAAGTGTAAGTAATAAGGTCGTGCCTGCGTAAATAAAGAGATACTGCAGCCTTGATGACAGCGCAAAATTGTCTGAATTTCGTCACGCCTACCCTCGAGATCCTGGTTCAATTAAAACTGTTTTCCTTTTGATAACGGTTGTTGAGATATCGCCCCAAAGCGCAATGGTAAGAGCAGTTTCAAGTTGACGCTATAAGAACTCTCATAATTCTATCACGTTCGCTGGTTCCAAAATGGCTGTTACTTTAATTGGTCAGTTATTATAACATTACGCTTTTTTTTAAATTAATAACCGTAAGTCGTAATTACAGTCACAATTAAAAAGCCAGCGTGTTTCGTGTTAGCGGGATTGTCCGAAATGGTTACCGCTACCCTGGAACATAAAGGGCTAAGCAAATAACATGTATGGGTTTTAGTCAGTCATAGTCTGACACTCCCAGCCGGTTTACCCAGAGCGGGAGGAGACATTTGATGATTTTCCACCCTCAAAAAGTATATGGCGGGACGAATTTGACGCTTATTTATAGGAGATAGTATTAGTCTATCGAGTTTAGTGGAAAAAGGAAAGGGCGGCCTTTGCACTGCAGTGGGATAAAACAGACTGATGTAAAAAATAGGGCCCTTTCATTTTTAACACGTTTCGTTCAAGAATCTATTTAACAATCTATTTAATCTACTTAAATTATTTTTTTAATGTTATATGTCTAATGTCGTGGCTTTTCGTGTGTATGTGTGTATACTCCTTATGAAACATTTTATTAAGTAGACTGGGTGCTTTATCGTAGCCACAAATTGTTACAATATTATCGAATAGGTTATTTAAGGCTGACTTTACTAAATTAGCCTAATCAAAAATCTGTTGATGTTCGCATCACAGGACAGATTGAAGTGTGTATTTGTAATGTCAAAATAACAGCTTTATACTAACTGCATATTAAATTATATACGGTAGACAGAACAAAAAAAAAACATGAGCCCGGTCAGGAGTTGATGTTTAAGGAGTAACTTAGGCAACTTTTATTTTAGCAACAATAAAAAAAAAACCCGAGCAGGCGAAGCCGCGGGCAGCAGCTAGAAAAAAAGCTATAAAACTGGTATATTAAGTCGACTTACACGCTTACATGTTGCATGTATATGTAGAATGTTATACCGAAAAACCCATAATAATGCTTAGAAGCTTTGTATCCAATCCGTTATTGTTAGAGGCGGTGTTGCCGACCGAAAACATTGTCGAGTTCGGGCTTTGCTTAACACTTCAAGGATTGATTCGAACATTTACGATTATTTTCTGACTTGTACAGAGGCCAACATATCAAGCTACCCCAATCTGTCAAACTTCTTTGATAGATTTTCAACTTTATTACAAAAGAATAAGGTTCATGTTCAATTGGGAATATTTGACAGTTTGGGATAGCTTGATGTGCAGGCGTGTGTACATATGTAAGTAGGTAAGTTAACGTAGGTTTGCATAACATCACGCCTGTGTTCCCCGAAGGCTTTGGCAGAGTTGCATCTGTAGGGCACGCCACGATAGTGGCGGTAAGGCCCCTCTTTGAGGAGTGGCTAGAGAGGCGTCACGGCGCCCTCACCTTCCGCCTGACGCAGGTCCTCACCGGACATGGATGTTTCGGGAGGTTCCTGCACATCATCAGGCGGGAGGAAACGCCCGGGTGTCACCACTGCGAGGATCGCCCATAGGACACGGTAGAGCACACGGTGCAAACCTGCCCCGCATGAGCAGAGCACCGCCGTGTCCTCGTAGAGGCGATCGGCGGCGGCGACCTCTCGCGCCCGGCCCTGGTGCAAGCCATGGTCCGGGGCGAGAGGGAGTGGGAGGCAGTCACCTCCTTCTGCGAAAAAGTTATGCTCGCGAAGGAGGTGGCGGGATGGGAGAGAGAAAGGTCCTCCCGTCCCAGCCGCCGCGGGAGACGCTCCGGGCGTCGGGAGCCACGTGACGACTCCCGGCCACCGTAGGCGCGGGCCTGCGGGCGGTGAGTAATGGGTGACTCACCGTCCGATCAGCACCAGACCCGTGCCGTACGGCGCGTATATGTTCCACGCGCGCCTCAAAGAGATGTCAGCATATGAAGGGGCCCCTTAGGGCCAAGCCTGCCGGGTAAGCGGGATTGTCCGAAAGGGTTACCGCTACCCCGGAACATAAAGGGCTACGGAAGGAACATGGATGGGTTTTAGTCAGTAAGAGTCTGACACTCCCTTCCGCTCCACCCAGAGTGGGAGCAGTCATTGGATGATTTCCCAGCCATAAAAAAAAAAAAAAAAAAGAGTTGCATCTGTAAAACTCCCACATTTCAATAATTATGTTTAAGTCCCATGTAATAGGGGGCGAGCCTATTGCCATCAACCGGGCATAATTCCAGGCGTCAAGGGCTGCTATTGAGAAATTCAATATGAAGTAATGTGAATATGAGAATTCAATATTAATATATTTTGTATACAGTTATTTAGATAGTCATTTAATATAAGTATGTATAAGTTGCTATTATGTAAGAAAATTAATTGTTTTGAGATAAAATTAAATATGAATATATTATAATGTGAATTCAATATAAATATTTGACACGTAGGTAAACAATGTTAAATGTGGTACCAAGTTATTACTGAATGAATCAATGAATGAATGATATATTTATTGCAAGAATGAATGAATGAATCAATGAATGAATGATATATTTATTGCAAGGATATAGGTAGCTAACATAAGTTCTTAATATCTATGGGTTTCACTATATTCGGCATTTCAGCCGTGCAAATATTTCGATTTTACATTTTTGTTAAGATATAGCATGCAGTACATTCTACGGTTAATTGCTGAATATGTATTTTCTCTTTATGTAAAAATGACCTGAAGTGTCTGTCGGTGGTAAGAATGCGAGTGTATAATGTACTTTCTGAGAAATGTAAGTAGATTTTATTCCACGTTGTTTGTTCAACGTATTTGGAACTAGCTTCTGCCCGCGACTTCGTACGCGGACCCTGTTGCTTATGCCAGTGACAACGGGGTCGCCATTTATGTTATTTTTTTATCATTTTTCCCATTTAAATCTTTTATCACACTGAGCTTTAGTTTTATTTCATTCCAACAACCACCAAAACAGACAGTCCATTTGTCATCGTTTTCATTTTGGTAACCGCATTATTATATTCCCCACTTGTCTCTAGAGACCTAGAATTCAATGCGTAGATACGGTTGGAACTCAAGTACAATTCTCTATCCGTGAACGTCTCCGACTCGCGAGACAATACATGACGTTCACGATCAGCGGTCAGTCGCACATCACGTGCCCCACTTGTCTCTAGAGACCTAGAAGTCGATGCGTAGATACGCTTGGATCTCAAGCGTAATTGTCTTTCCGTGAACGTCTCTGACTCGCGAGACAATACATGACGTTCACGATCAGCGGTCAGTCGCGCATCATATTCTTCACTGGTCTCTAGAGACCTAATGAATACGCTGAGAACGCAGGCGTGCTTCGCGACCCGAAGAGGTTTCCACGGAGCGAGTTGCAGCCTAATGTTCTTCAACAGCATCAAGTCTCTCCTGACGCTCTTCGGTAGATTCTTGAGATCTTATGATCCTCAATCTTTTAGCTCTCTTGGAACATTGGGAAAGATTTGACCTCTTTCTAGGCATGGTCATAGTTTTATTGTGAAGATACCTGATCAATAAAAATCTAAATTAAAATGACTGCCCCCCTGCGTTACCGGGTAGGCTACCGTGTCACGAAGATAAATGGAAAAGGAAATTAAACACTCAAACAACATGAGCCCGAAGGCATATCTTCATACGATAAAATAAAAAAAGTAAATAGGAGTTTTGGCCAGTAGAGTCAAATTTTCAATGATGTATGTATTGTCATCGAAAATCAGTCCTAAACTGTTACCGCCTTCACCGCGTGCAGGTACTCCCAGTTTATGTTATTTATAATTCAAAATCACAAATTTTTCTGTGTACCTAACACAGAAAAATTTGTGATAGCTTTGATTTCGACATCAGATGTTTCTGATCTTCGATTTTTATAAGTCAACAGGAAATGGACAACAACTTTTTCTTAGACGTCATTCCTATATGTGTTATGTTGTAGCTAGGCTCTTGGAGTTCCACAACAGGTGTTCCAGATCTTCAATTTTTATACGTCAACAGAGTGTGCTCATCAGGCTGAACAACTTTCACTAAGACGTCATTCCTATATGTGTTATGGTGTAGCTAGGCTCTTGGAGTTCCACAACAGGTGTTCCAGATCTTCGATTTTTATAAGTCAACAGGAAATGCCCATCAGACCGATCAACTTTTGCTAAGACGTCATTCCTATATGTGTTATGGTGTAGCTAGGCTCTTGGAGTTCCACAACAGGTGTTCCAGATCTTCGATTTTTATAAGTCAACAGGAAATGCCCATCAGACCGAACAACTTTTGCTAAGACGTCATTCCTATATATGTTATAGCGTAGCTGGGCTCTTGGAGTTCCACATCAGGTGTTCCAGATCTTCAAATTTATTCTCTCAGCAGAAAATGCTCATCACGTGGAACAATTTTTGCTATGGTATCTTTTTTGTATCTCTTATAGTTTAGCTGGTCTGTTGCGGTTCTGCATCAGGTGTTTAAGTTTCCAAGATAAATATAGCCTATGTGTTGCCCAGACTTAATACCTATACAACAAAAAAAAAACATTCCAATCCGTCCAGTAGTTCCGAAGATTAGCGTGTACAAACAAACAGACAAACAGACAAAAATTTTTTTTTGGTTTCGTGCTCTATTACTGTTTCTAAACCCCCCTCAATTATTATTTTTTTAATATATTCAATGTACGGACACAGTTTTTTTACTGTTTTATTATATGTATAGATATAGATGTTATTCCGTCCAAGACGTTGATTTGTGATTGAAAGATAAACGGGGAGTTAAACGAAGTTCGGTGCTACTAGTGATGTGGCGATTTCGGGAATATTTAGGAACGTTTGGAATTTCAATAGTTGAAGTTGTTAGTAATTTTGAGAAGTCGTAGATTGTTAGTAAAATCCCTCTTAAAAGACTTATGATAGGTATTCAAATAATTTTCTTCGTTCAAATTTTAAGCTAAAATTCCAAAATCAAAGGATTGGGAATAATTCAGAATTTTAGAATTTTCAATAAGATAAGCCAATTGAAATGAAATAAACTGTTTATTCTGCACAATAATGGGCTATTGGAATCACTTTTACAAGTCATATTTAAAATAAAAATACGCTAGATGGAGTCGACATTTCACGTGTGACTGACTGAGAAGAAGTGTCAAAACAAACTCAAGGTCTCTTAAAGTCCTGACATAATCTTGGTCCGATCATGTGAGGACATTTATAGATCCGTAGTAGTATTAGTAGTAGAATTTAAATAATACACAGGTTGACATAACACAATGAGTATTAAGCTGTAAAATACTGCATGATACAATTAGATAATACCTTTAGGTAGAGAAATCCTTGCAATGTTCTAGCTAAACGCCACGCGCCACTCGCCACGCGCCGAGCCGACGAAGAAGAATCTACGTATTCACTGAGTCGCCCTAATTCCTTACAATATATCTTACTCCATTTGAATAGCCTCTCGCCTCATTACTCTTCCAAATTTAAAAGAAAAAATTACTTAAGAAACGCCTATAGAAAGAAACGTACAAAAGTTGATAAGTCGATCTGTATGTAAGGAACACAATCCTATTAGAATGTTTACAAAATAATCACTCGGAGATAAAAGGCAGAAAATTAACTTTCACTTACATGGAAATAAGCTATTTTGTTTCATGGTGGAACATTTTATTTTATACGAAGTTTATGTTTTTATTTTATCGTTGAAAGCAGCGTTCATATAATTTCCTTCTTATTCCGTTAGCGTTAATGGGTGTGGTGTAAATGTGTTTGTGCGCGTGAAAATGGGTTGGTTTTCCTTCAAGATTAATGATTAATGGCTATCTAGCCATGCAAGTTGCAGAAAAGTTCGTCACTGCACTAATCAGAACTTATAGGGTGACATGATGGACACTACGACTTTACTAGTGGTAAATTATTACTTACTAGCGTTTGCCAGCGGCTTCCCCCGCGAGTATGTGGGAAATGATCCCACTGGAACCGTACATTTTTCCGGGATAAAAAGTATTGCTTATGTGCTGCGTCCGGCAATACCAACGACGCAGCTTTATGTGTCCCGGTTACATCGCACCACGAAGGTTGAGGAGATCGTGGAGTATGTCCGAGCGAAGACCAGCTGGACCTTGAGGGTTGAGAAGTTGGAGTCGCGCCACAACACGAATTTCAAGTCGTTCGTGGTGCGAGTTCCGACTCATCATATTGAGACCTTCCTCAAGGAAGAGTTTTGGCCGAAGGGTGTCATGTATCGGCGTTTCCGCGGAAGGCTACGCGACACCACGCAGTGCAACACGACACCGTCACTTCGTGTACAATAGTTATTACAATAGTTACTATCTTTTTTTTTTTATAAATATGTATGATAGTCTGTAAGGTATTTATGTTATGGGTCTTTGTTACCTGAAATAAATGATATATTATTATTATTATTATATGCTATTCCAAACTATAATCTATCTTTGTGCCAAGTTTCATCTAGATCCGTTAAGTAGTTTATGAGCGTTACAAAAATACATACAAATCTTTCCTTTTTAAAATATTAGTATAGAAATAACCTGCCTAACATGTTATTATGCCTCGATACAAAAACTTTCAAGCTACAATTGTGTTTAACAAATACACTATAACAGATACAGAATCAGTGATACAAGACGCTGCACAAACTGCTGGTCACGTTCCATTAGCAGCACTAACTATTCTCCCCTAGTGATTTCCACAGCTTCCGCAACGCAACAACAGTCTTATTTTCAGTACTTTTCTTGCAGAAATCAATATAAAAAAAACCCCGTCATAATAATAATAATAATAATATACTTGGACATTTTACACAACGCCGTATCGTCCCAAGCTAAGCAATCTAATGCTTGTGTTATGGTAACGAGATGGCTGATAAACTACTTATATACATTTTTTTTTGTAAATACATACATATTATCGATAGAAAAACACCCAGACTCGTAACAAATACTTGCAGGTCGTACAAATATTTGTTCCGTGCGGGAATCGAACCCGCGACATAGTGCGCAGCAGTCAATCGCTCAACCACTGCGCCAACCGTGTCGTCATGGGAGTATTCATTCGACTATACAAGTACCACTGTATCAATAATGACTAAAGGAAGCAATATTGAGTGTAGCAGGAAGTGATTCTTCTTTGCCGTAATCCCGACATTCAGTTAGGGCCTTCTTCTCTTTGGTTGATTGTAGTAACAGGTATGTTAGTTGCAAATCATGTTACTTTTATGTGTTGTCTATTAGGCTTTTGGCTACTTTGTGTTAGTGTATATATTTTATCTGTCTTTTTTTTTAATGTGTGTTTAACCAAATCATCAAATGGCTGGTTGATACTTCTTGTGACCCAAGGGCTGGCTTTTACCATGGCGTATTTTTATAATTTTATTTTAATTTTTTTTTAATTTTTAGAGACCATATTTTAGTAAGTTTAATAGTTTTATGTACTTGTACATAGTACTTATATATTTTTTAGTTGTTTGTTAGATTTTACATTGATATAACATGTGCGTTTTGTTTGTGAATATTAGGTAGACATTAAGTTTTCTTTTTTTAAGGTACGACATAAGTATGCAACATACATATATAGGTACTTACCTTAGGTATGCGTGGTGTGTTTTCTTATGCAGACCGTATGCCAATATAAAAGTAAGAGGTACATTTCGAACACATTTTTCTAGGCAACATATTCAATTGCCAATTTTTGACGACACGGTTGGCGCAGTGGTTGAGCGATTGACTGCTGCGCACTATGTCGCGGGTTCGATTCCCGCACGGAACAAATATGGGTATTTTAACGAGTCTGGGTATTTTTCTATCTATAATATGTATGTATTTACAAAAAAAAAATGTATATAAGTAGTATATCAGCCATCTCGTTACCATAACACAAGCATTAGGTTGCTTAGCTTGGGACGATATGGCGCTGTGTGAAATGTCCAAGGATATTATTATTATTATTCAATGTAGAACTTTGTTAGCATTCGCCTGGTCTACAGAATCTTGGAAAGTTCTTCTTTGAATGTTGCATCTTTGCATACCAATGACTAAAATTTATTTTTAAGCCCGCCAGCTAGATTATAAAAAATATTGGAAACGTATTTTTTCTTTTTTCACATGAACAAAAGATTATATCGATACATTGTGTAAAAATGAGGCATGACGTCACTTCTTTATAGATTTTATACTTAATTGTGACGTAGCGCGCCCCCACTCCCAAATTTAATGCATTTTATCTAAGTAATTTTTTATTAATATGATAAAGCAAAAAAATACGTGTCTGATAATTTTTAAGTATCTGACTGACCGACATATACTTTCTTTTTTTTACCCTGTCAACACACCTAGCATTCAAGACACATCACATGCTAAATATATATTGTAATGTTACTCTATGGTAAATGATTAATTATTGTGTAGGCAGTACTTATAACATTGGCTAAGCGCCAAACCTCGGCCTCGCAATCGGCACCCTAATTGCGTACCACACTTTCAATCACAATCCGAGGGTTTTGAAGGAAAATCCTAATCCATTTCTTCGTCAGCTCAACAATGTAATAATGCAATGAACGTGGCTGAACTGTCAATATGAAAGGCATTACAGTCGATTGCAATATTGTGTTTCGCAATTCGGCGGGTTCGCAAAAATATTTCACTTTTCTAGCTAGAACGTACTCGTGGCGCCATCTACTAAAAACTTTGTTATAACTTTCGGTATGACAGGTATCTATGTCCATTTTTGTACACCTGACAACGTATAATGCAAAATTTCAGGATGATCGGTTCTGTGGTTTAGTCGTGAAAAGCTACCAAACAAACTGACAAACTTACTTTCGCATTTATGTATAATATTAGTTAGGACTGAAATAGAAAGATTTAATATTTATATAAATGTTAGTATACCTAGTGTATGTACTGTACAGCCTAAGTGAAGCCTTATGTTGAACATGGCTGGTAAATAACTGACAGCATTCGACTTTTGAAATATTAATAGAATATTTTGATAGTTTTTTACAAAAGAAAAGCGACTCTGTCACTAGCCGTGTGGCTTGACAGATGTATTCGGTACAAAGCAATATAATTGAAATAACTATTGCCGTGTGTTTGTATTTTATAGCATAGGAAATCCCTATAACACACACAATACAAGCTCTACCACTGAGCCCCCTAAGTGAAGGTCTGCACAGTACCTACCTGCCTATACCTATCAGCTTTGCGTATCAAAAAATACAATACAGTAAACCGAGTACTGCTAATTAATTAATAATTGACCTGCGTCCAATGATTCCGGAGTCCATACTGTATTGATCTCATTCGAAAACATTTCTCCGCTCTGTGATATACATTGCTTTGTAATTATAAGCTCTCTCAATTGATGTCAATAAAAACGTATGGGATTGAGAATTAGCGTTATTAGCTTTCAGAATTAATACTCAATCAATGGATATTATTCTGTGTCCGTATCGGTCATCCCACATTCAATGCTTCACTAATTAAGTCATTATTTATGTCCCAATGACCGTTTACAAGAGTAACCGTGGAGTTTTCTTCTCTTGCCGTCTCTTCTACATTGTAAACGACCAATTAGAACCGTGCACCTGGCTTCAGACGTTTTATAAGTGCCCATGTAGGTTTATGTCAAAACAAAAAAATTGATTCTGATTTTTGTTCACAGTACCCTTCACTAATTGGGCGTTAAGCCACCACCTTTTATATCAGCCACTTAAAGCCTCTTCAGAGTAAGAATTAGACGGAGCTATACAAGTCGTATAACTCCATCTCTTTCCGATTGGAAGTTATATTAAAAAAAAATATTGCCATAAAAGGTGATGCTCAGCCCCCTGTATGTTTTTTTATTTTTCAGTTTTTTTTTCAGTAAATTACCTAATTTACTACTAGTTTAGTAAGCAGTTTCTGTTATGTACTCCTACAATTAGTATATACACTACGAGTAACATCTACATACCTACTGTATAGCTAATGATTAAGTATATGCTGGTGGTGTCCTTATTGAATAAATGAATAGATCCTTGTTCAACGACAATTCATCGGTGTTACTTTTATGTATGATAGTCACTTTAGAAAGTTTAACTAAGTAGCTTTGTATGTAGGTAGTATGTAAGTAGCTTTGTAGATATAATTTTGGAGACGACGCAAGACTGTGTTGCATGTTTACTTTTAATTAACTAGCAAACTTGAGAGAGTCGTCGTGAGTTCCTACTCGTTGCAAAATTATCGTGAATATAGTCCTAATAGAAGGACACACAGCTTCGTTAGAGAAGTTGAATAGGAACGAAGGTAACATAGGCTGATACAAAAAAAAAATTGCAAAGAAAAAAATGTGGGTAAAATTACATAACATACATCAAACACATAACATCAGAGCAGAGATATGTTCTCAAATGAGTTGTATCTGTATTCCCCTAAAGGATTAGTCCGAGTTGCACCTATTGTACACCCTCATTTCGCAGGTTACAACATAAACAAAACACCAACAAAAACGTAACTACCAATAAAAAAACCGCATCAAATAATAAGACCGCACGAGCACAGGTGTAAATGTTTATTACCTCTCCACCTAAAACACAAGCAAAGGAAAGCGCCAGTCCGTTCCATTACCATAATCCTGTACAAATATATGCGGCGCACGCGGCGGTGTCCGTTGTTCGTCTTAATTATGAGCGCTCCTGTGACGGACGGCGCCGCTCCGTGAATACTGAATCAAATTATTCAAAGGCCGATCACCTGCCTGGATTATCTATTGCTGGCTTTATTTGTGTTTGGATAAAACAGTGAATGAGACTGCTGTTGGGTAGTTTAGGATAATTTTTGTGTTGGGTGTTAATTAGAAGGCTATTTTTTAAGTACCTACAGGCGTTATGCTATCATATATTTTGGATAACATGTATTGAGTTTATTGGAAACTCAAATGTACTGTATTTTTAGCTGATTAAGTGCCATTTTACGAACGAAACGGAAAGCGATCTAACATCGATCATCCTAAAATCGTTCGCTGCCAGTGTCAATAATCTATATAAAATGATGATAAGCTAAATGCGCTCAACGCGTTCAGTTTCATTGGTAAATTGGCACTAAGTCAGCAAGTTGCCGACACAAATCTATTTATTGTCAAAAAGAAAAGAACAACGTTAACTACACACATCAAAAGTGTCTAGGGATCAACATATATTTTTGCAATAACTTTTCTCTTGATTGATATTAATTTAAATTTTCTTTAAGGATTCATCAAATAAAGTGTTTTCGTTTGTCACAGTAACGATAAACCAAGTCACCTTTGCATTAATAAAGAAATTTGCCATTTTCCTAATAAAGGGATTTTTGACATTTGAACCACTAACATTAAAGTTCGAAAAAAAGACTGAAATAACAGTTTTCTTTAAAATTTTATTGGGTAACTTAAACAATGAATAATCCGTGTTTCTACCGCGAACACTAACAACACAAGAACATCGGTTTGGCATACTCAAAATGAGTTCATCCAAATCACGCTGTGGAATGGCCGCCCATGTTCGTTGCAACAACAAAAAAAGGTGTTATCAGTCGACTTTGGACACGTTACCGAAGCACTGGTACCGTGGCTGAGCGCCATGAAGGACGGTATCGCTGCACCACACGGAGACAAGACCGATACATTCAAATCTTAACTCGAAGAGCTCCAACAATAACCGCCATGATGTTAGCCGTGAGGCTTCATCACTCTTCAGGGAACTTAATTAGCGACCAAACAGTCAGAAACCGCTTGCATGAAGTGAACCTTCATTCCCGAAGACCGCTACGGGTACCACCTATAGCAATGCACAATCGTAGGATTCGATATCAATGGGCTCTTGAACACAGAAATTGGGCAGAAGAACAATGGCGTTTCGTGTGCTTTTCTGATGAGTCTCGTTTTGGTATGAGACCGGATACAAGACGTATACGACACTGGAGAACCCCTGGACGCCAACAGCGATTAAAATCCTGCCAGGAAGTCCATCCTTATAGTGGTGGAACCATCATGGTATGGGCGGGTATTTGGATCGGCGGAAGAACTGAGTTGATTTGGATCAGAGGCAACCTCAACGCTCAAATTTATGCTGAGACGATTGTATCTGACGTCATCGTTCCTCTACAAGTGCAAATCGGTCCCTTATTTCAGTTAATGCATGATAATGCACGACCGCACACCGCAAGAGTTGTAAGACAGACTCTCGCCGCAGCTAACATCAATGTCCTGCCCTGGCCTGCTCAGTCGCCAGACTTGAACCCGATTGAGCATGCATGGGATATGCTACAGAGAAGAGCTCTGCCGAATATGGAGGGTATCCAGTTGCAAGAAGACCTTTTTTTGTTGTTGCAACGAACATGGGCGGCCATTCCACAGCGTGATTTGGATGAACTCATTTTGAGTATGCCAAACCGATGTTCTTGTGTTGTTAGTGTTCGCGGTAGAAACACGGATTATTAATTGTTTAAGTTACCCAATAAAATTTTAAAGAAAACTGTTATTTCAGTCTTTTTTTCGAACTTTAATGTTAGTGGTTCAAATGTCAAAAATCCCTTTATTAGGAAAATGGCAAATTTCTTTATTAATGCAAAGGTGACTTGGTTTATCGTTACTGTGACAAACGAAAACACTTTATTTGATGAATCCTTAAAGAAAATTTAAATTAATATCAATCAAGAGAAAAGTTATTGCAAAAATATATGTTGATCCCTAGACACTTTTGATGTGTGTATTTCAATAGAATACGATAAACATAGTGCTAATAAAAAAGGTCTAAACAATGTGGTTTTAAAAATTGTAAAATTTAAAATGTATAGAACTATGAGCGTCCCAAACACCATCATTTGCCTGTAAATAATAATTAATAAATTATATTATTTCCCTTTTGGCCTTCACCCGTATTATGTTGAGGTTGGCTGAAAACCGCCAAAAAATTTACAGACACCATACAAACAAATAAATACAAAAACTTTTTATTTAAATTAATGGGCTGCCACTTTCATTTTTTCAGTAATACTAGCCAGTTTTCGAATAGTATTTATGAAGATCAAAATGTATAAATATTTTTAAAAAGTATTTTGTAAGTCATAAATGAAAAAGCTCGTTCGGCTAAAGTCTGTTAAAATTACTGATGCCATTCGGAAAGCGAAAAAAAAAGTATTTTTTACAAGCAACCATTTTGATCTGAATGTGACCATCGTCCCCCGCCTTACCCGTTCGCCCGAATCCCTTGAGGTTTTCCATGCGATTATTTTTACATGAAAATCGAACTTCAATGCACAGAAATCGCACCCATGCTGCTATTTACTATTGTGTTATTTTGCAAGTCCCAGTTAAAGCTTCCGATGCATATTTCTACATAGTTCGAATGAAATCTCTCAGTGAAATTCAAACGCCAAGCAGGTCCTACCAGTTTATCTGTCCCCATTCTCTAGCATTTTATATTTTTTGGTTTTATTTTCACAAGTATTTATATGTCGCCGTGACTAGTGTGAGGCCTTTGTGCACGAAACGTGATTCACCCGACAATACACACAATATCGTAAAAGTCACGGAAAACGTGAGCTATATTTTAAGTCGAGTCCATTGTTTAAAACATTTACTCCGGCTGCCGTTAACTTAAAAGAGAAATTGCAACTTAAGTTTTCAAAGGTCTTTAATTCTTTGGATTGGAAAGAAATATAAAATGTACCTACACAAGCGGTATCTATAAAGTGCATTTGGGTTTTTAAAATGTCAAACATGGCACCGGTTACTTTATAAATGGATTTTAACATTTCAGCAGCTGTGGCCGTCGGACATAAAGTCAGCTCTCTATGACGCATGGAATGAGATTACGATACGGCGTTGTTATTTGAAAATTCAGTTGAATTACTGAATAAAATTTCGAGCTCATTTTCTGGTTCAATCTTGATTCGAGGTTGGAATGGAATTGGGGGGTTTAAATGGGATTTCTTTGATGATATTGTCTACACTTCGACAGTGACTAAGTAGTGAAGACTAAATTAAAAACGATAAAAAAAATCGTACAGAGGCCAGCACATCAAGTTACCACAATCTGTCAGATTTCTTTGATAGTATTTCAACTTTATTGCAAAGACATAAGGTTCATTTTTAATTGAGAAAATTTGACAGTTAGGGATAGCTTGATGTGCTGGCGTCTGTACATACGTCTAGAATGCCTAAACCAACAAACATTTTATTAAGTGATTATTAAAGATAGATGGAACCTATATTTCCAAAAGCAATAAAAATATTTGCAGTCGTAAACTTGTACATATTTAGGAGGAGAATCAATAATGGCTAAAATGAGAGAGAACATTCTTTAATAAAATTGTCTGAACTCTAAACTTGATCGATTGAAGAGAAGAGGTCAAGGTACCGTGTACAGGGTGAAATCGAATTTAGCTGTTCCCTACATTTTAAAGAGTGATGCGAACATAATGTATAGAACAGTTGATTTGAGATTTGTTCCCATAGCGAAAGTACAAGCAAAATAACCCCTTAAATATGAGAACAAATCTGAAATTGCGAAAAAAAATCAGCTGTTCCACATAATATGCTCGCATATAGGTAACTTGTCAAAATGTAGAGAACAGCTGATTTTTTTCGCGTTTTCAGATTTGTTCCCATAGTTGTTTTGCCCATGAATTCAATTTCACCCTGTATATCGCTGTCGGCTATTTTCCAACCTCGTGAAGCTTACAGTGTCTTCAATCAGAGCTCCAACCAAGAAGCGCTTGTGTGGGCATAAACTGGCTGCAATACAATTGTGCATAATCAAATCAAGCACAGTACACATTGTTACTGAGACGTGTACGTCCGTTCGATTAAGATATCCGTTTCTAAATGTTAAGTTGTAAAGTCATTATTTTTTGTTAAAGTGTTCCCCCTGCCTGTTAAATAGTTGTTTGAGGATATGTGAAAAAAATAACGGTAGTAATACACAGGGTGAAATTGGATTCATGGGCAAAACAACTTTTACTATGGGAACAAATCTGAAATCGCGAGAAAAATCAGCTGTTCCCTATATTTTGACGAGTTATATGCGAGCACAATGTATGGAACAGCTGATATGTTTTTTCGCGATTTTCCCATATTAAAAGTTGTTCATAATTATGAGTACATTGACCCTTTAAAATATTGCCCATGAATTCAATTTCACTCAGTATATGTTTAACGAAGTTAATAGGAAAACTGTTGTGGCTAAGTCGATTTCACAAGTTTACAATTTAATCTGTGCGTTTTGCCTGGGGCAGTAACATTTAATTTTTGAGGTCAATGTACTTTGTGTAGGTAAATATATAAATGTCTGAAACACAGGCACCTTTTAACCTTCCCATTTAAACCTAAATAAAATTATGAGGGAAGGTACACACGCAAACGGAATACGTAATAAAAGTAGACAGTATGTATGCTAAACTCTTAAATTTTATTTATCAACTGTAATCACACTTTGGTACAAAAACAACAAATTTTAATCTTGTAACGACAAAATATAAATATTAGCTCTAAACAATAGTCGTAACATCAATAGAACGAAACTATCCAACTCATCTCCTTAAAACATTTATATGATCGCTAAAATTGACTTTGTTTATATCAAACAGACTATGGATTAATACAAACATACATGTTTCATTATTCTTCACAATAGGTTCTATAATTTATTTATCTGCTTTCAATTGTTCATTTATTGAGAATAACAAAATGACGAATTAATTATTTTATATAGCCTCAGATAAGATAGGTAATATGACACAAAGATTGAAGAATTTACGATTCAAAAGTGTTGGCTCTACGTTATAAAATATGAATATTTAACTACGACAAAGGTCCCACGAGTATTTTAAGAAGTAGGAAAAATTTGCTATTTTATTTTACATAAACATTCTACTCTCCAGCTTGATGTTGAAGGTATGTTTGTGTTGCTGGTTAACAAGCAAACATGGTTCCGACCCAACGTTGGGCGGCTATCGGCTATTATATACCGATCGGTAAATAATAACAATTATTTATTGTACGCGATATGAATAAAAATACAAAGAAAAATATTCAGGCCACTGGCTTGTGAAGGTAATAGAAGGATCAAAGGTTTTTTTATTTCAGTTTATTGCTTTCTCAGTAAATCTATCACTTCAACTTTCACTTCAATTAGTAGATACATAATTTTCTACGGAAACAATTATTTACATAATTCCTTCATTAGTCACTAATAAAACAAAATGTTCTTTGCGAGTTCTGCATCACGAGAGCTGCGCGCACTGTTGCACTATCATACGGAAGTGGTGATTTGCTCTATGAGGTGATGTTCGCGGCGGCGGCAGGCGGGCCGGCACGAGCCCCCGCGCGTCCACGCGGCGCCGCGCGTCGCCAGCCCCTCGGGCACGGAGCGCGACGGGCGCAGCGGCGGCGCGCGCCGGTAGCAGTCGGGGCATTGCGCGGCGGAGCAACACGCGCGGTCCAGCGGTGCCGCGTATGAGAGCGACTTCGGCAGCCGCGTGCCACATGTGGGACCAGGCCAGGCACAGTAGGCCGTGGCCCCGCCCGCACTGCAGGCGCACCATGCGGGCTCGCAGCGAGGCGGTGGCGTCACACACGGGCACGTCTCCACCATTGTCGGAGCAGGTGCTGGCGGTGGCGGCTCCGGCTCCCGCTTAGAAAATCCAACGAAAAACAACAGCATAGCGCCTGCCAGCGTTGCCGCCGACGAGAAGTAGAAGCCTGCTCTTGGCACTTGTTGATTGATGTACCCTGTCACTGGCACACCCACCATGACTGGAATAGCTTCAGCACCTTGCACGAAACCTGTTCAATCAAAAACCTGTAAATCATCCTCTCTTACAGCGAAACCTGTAAAAGGACTAGTGCATTCAATATTATTCTTACCCCAAACTCTAGTAAAATGTCGTCCTCGGACACGTTCCATTGTGAGCATCTTCATAGAATACAAGAATCCTCCTAAACAAAGCCCGTACATCCAAGCGAACAGCACGTATCCGTGATAGCCTTCCACGCTGCTTAGCGCAAGCATTGAAATACCTGCAAACATTGTTTCTTAATATTTCTGAAATATTTTAGATTTTTATGGAAGTGAAGGTAAAAACTTTGTAATACCTATTCCCACCATAGCCGTTTGGCACAGATATTGCTTGGAGACGAGGCACTGCGCCGACGGTCGCACCAGCACGAGCCCAAAGCCGGCACAACCGAGCACCGCAGCGAAACCCAGAAATGTTTGTAACAACACTAGAGCACTCTCTTCTAAGCCTTCTTGAAAACCTTGCAAAGCCTATTAAAAACAAATATTAATATTAATCACGAAAACTTTTTGATTACCCAAAACTTTAGCAATTAGACTTACCAAAAAAAAGACGGGAGTGTAAAGTCCAAAAGCAGCTAATCCGGCGGCCAGCAACAGAACTTTCGCCGGCCGGGATTGGAGAGGGCTTAAATCGAAGGCTGGTCCTCCTCTCTTTAGGCCTTTCTTTTCTTTTACCTAACGCAAATACAAACGAATAATCAATCAATTATCCTTTTGGTCGAAATAGCTTCAAATTGGCAAATATTAATCAAAGAGAAACTGCTTCACCAAGTTGAGAAAAGGATCTAAATCTAAATGAAATGTTCCTTACATAAATTAGTGTCAGTTTCTGTTGGGTACAAATTGCGGGAAAATAATTTGTCTAAGATTTAAATCGGTGAGGTGATTGAATAATGTAAAAAGTTTTAATCTTACCGGCCTTACCTTTCGACGTTGGTTCTTGAGGTGAAGTATGGCGCGTCGTTGGGGGTGATATAGAGATGCACTGCGGTATACGGCGCTGAGAAAGAAAGCTAGGACGAGCACACCAGTCACTGCCTGTAAGCCCAAACGCCAGCCTAGTTTCCTGGTAGAAATTATGTGCATTTGTTAAAATATTTCTTTTAATATGGCTTCTTTAATATACATAATAATCCGTTAAAACCAACTTTATTCATACTAAAATTAATTAGGAGCAATTTGGTAATCATTTTTTATTTTATATCTCTATGTCCAGAATTGCTTTTAAATTATACCATATTGAAATCAATTTCCAAAGTTGAATAAAAAGGATAATAAGTTTGAGGACTGATTCTTACTGATTTTATTATGGACTGACTGACTTTAATATAGTTAGTTTCGATGCTTTACCCCACGGCTTCCTTATAAGCGACGCTGAAGAGTGCGATGCCCACACCACCCCCAGCGTGAGCCACCAGCTCGACGAACTGCCTCCGTCTCCTGAAGTAGGCGCCCAGCACCAGACCAGCGGATTCTCGTACGAACCCACATCCTACACCCAACACCACGCCTAGGTTGGAGATAGCAGAAATAAAATACATAGGTAAATAAGGGACTAGGCAAGCTTATTTGATAATTTTGATCCATATTGCAAAATCAAGTGAGATTAAATATATTGTACGAAACCAAATGCAACGTTATTTGAAAGGGATTAAAGGTTAAATAGGGTTCCACAATTTAAATGTATCAGTTTCAGGAATGCACTATCATGTCGCCTGAATTTTCCGAAAAAGGTAGCATTGATTCCTATAGTAACTAACTTATGCTCATGAAGCCTCTATGTCACGAGGGTCGGTTTTGAGTTGTATTCAACATGGCGCAGTTCCAACTTATGAACCGAGAGTTCCCTCTTACATCCCTTTAATACTATCCAATATGAAAATCGAACAACCAGAGCAACAAAGCTGCTTGATAAAGTGTTTCACAGTAAGAATTTTTTTGTCTACTTTTTTATAAGAAAAACTGTTGTGCATTTTCTCCTTTCTTTGCTTATCTAACATCGTTACAAACGGTACAAGGTATAATAAGCAACTCCGTTTGCCCCTGAAGGCAGCAAGGTATCTATGCACCGGTCGGAACCTACAAAGCTTGAATAAAAACCTAAAGAACCTTTACAAACTCCAGAACTCCTGAATACTTACAGTTAGACAAAACATAGAAAAGAAGGCAAAAAAGTACACAACAACCGTCGCCACTATTTTTGTCGAGAATTTCTGAATACAAGTCCTTGCAAATAAAACGTTGATTTTGGTAAAAATATATTTAACCCTCGCTACCAAGCGTTACGTATGGTAACGATATCACGCTTAGCAAGCGTCCTCGAATAGTAAGCAAAACTAACAAGCGAGCTTGATTCAATATCCCGTGAACCCGCACTATGTGGAGAGGATAACTTATTGAACCGACCATACGTGTTATATAAAACTTAGTTTTGCACCTTTGTTTTAGAAAGATAACACAAGAAATTTACTGCAGCTGAATTCGAACGCGAAGCGTTTTCTGCCCGGTTCGTTTATGGTTTGGCAAATGTTATCGGTTAAGTAACGCTCTCGTAAGTTCACAGACTCAAAAGCTTAACGTAGATCATATTCCATCGTTAGGAGTTTTAGAAGTACCATATCATGTTCAGACTTTCTCAAGTTGTTGGGTACGTAGTACGTAGTCATACGATAGAATTACAACTGTATACCCAAAGGTTAGATTAACAATTGCCAAGTATTGGTTTATACCAATACTTGGCAATTGTTAAAAGTTCGAAAATATTTGATTCTAATAAAGTGTTTTTTGTATTTTTTTTATTGTCAAATACGTAACCGTACTTACCGTAACTAAGCAATGTCTGATGAAGCTGTGTGGCGAACGATGTGAAGAGGCAAGCGAGGGGCAGAAGCAGTCCTCCAAGGAGTGCCACGAGGCGCGGAGACTTCCTACGTGTTGCTGCGAAGGCACCCGCGGCGCGGGATACTCCCACGCATATCGCTCCAGCCCAAACTAAGGGACATAATGTTGTCATAGTATTGGATAGACACAAGTCCATCGAAGAGTGCCACAAGGCGTGATAACCTCGCGAAGGCATTTGTGGTTTGTGTCACTCCCACGTAACCCGCTCCACTCCCACACTAAGAGAAAAATACGTGCTAGAGGCCACAAGATGCAGCTTTATAAAACGCACCACGCATCGCAGCAATTTTTTCCGTCCATCCACGAGTTTTCGAATTTTGGCCGCCCTCGTAGCGTGGCAACAGGTATGTACGATATCACTAGTCTTGTGACAAAATGTATAAGTGCTTTTAATTTCATTTTTATCTTATGTCCAGAGAAATAATGTACAGAGGGCCAGCACATCAAGCTGCCCCAATCCGTAATTTTTTTTTGATAGATTTTTAACTTTATTACACAAGGATAAGGTTTTTGTTCGATTGGGAATATTGGACAGTTTGGGATAGCTTGATGTGCTGGCGTCTGTACAATAATAACTGATTAAAATTTCTAAAAAAAAACATATTAAACAACCATGTACATGGCATGTACGCAGTCCGATATTGCGTGTTTAATTTAACTCTTCACATTTCCTGTTGACCTTTTCGTAGTTCAGCTTTTCAGCGCTCACGTTGACGAGGGACCCACGTTTCAATTCAAATTCGCTGGATCAAAGTTTGGCGGGCTTTGCTTGCTATGTGAGGGAATTAGACAACTTTCAGGAATAGATTAATGTCACGTATACAATGTTGTATTTTGCTTGATATTGACAGAGAAACATACACAGGGAGTGTTGCGTCTACAAGTTTGAGGACTGTAAATAAATTGGCGAACCGTCAGACTTTGAGCTCGGCACTCAGTTTATCCAAACAACTCGGAAGCGTTAGAACAATTTTATCAAACAAGGTGTCAAATCACTTTTCAACAGAAGTATTAACGGCTCAGTAGATCATTCCGATGTTCTCACGAGGGAACTATTCGGGAAAAATTTGTGTTGACAACATTTTTTGGGCGAAATTGAGAAAACAACGTAACTTTCGGGCTGAATTTTTGCTAATTGGAAACCGTGTTTCAGTCAGATTTCGCATAACATTCGCACATTTCGGATGACGTGTTATGAAACATCTCTTTTTTGTAAACTAGAAGGCGAAAATTTTTATGAAATTTAAAAATACAACGTCAACTCTCAACTCTGTGATTTATTTACGTTACATTAAAATAAAAACTGTTTTCCATTGTAGATATAGCGTAATTTTTGCATCAACAAGTATCTTATGAATATTTCACCAAGACAAATAATCTTTTAAAGAAATATTTTTGCATTTACTTCCATTCTATTAGGGTGGAATTGTTCTACATTCTGTGATCCTCCGTAGGGACATGACCGTCCTACTCTGACATAGATGGACGTACAATAAAATCTGAACGATAAAACCCTACCAGTGTCACGAGAAAACTTTTTACCTTTGAGTATCGCGTCAACAAAAACACATTTAGATTATAGTTCATACGAGAACAAAGGAAATATAACCCAAAAGGCCGACCATTGTGATTCACCTAGAATTTTAATTACAGCTCAGAGATATAAGTGCAATTTACATACACCAGAAGCATAATTATTTAAGCCTACGAAATTTCAAAGTTGAGTTACACAACCCTGATGAAACGCTTACATTGTCAACTGCAATGGATCATTAGATAACAACACGTCATTACGTCATCAAATACGCATTATGATAACAGACAATAGTGCCATTGTAATCCACACAATGTCACGTTCGATGTGAACGGAATGACAGATAAATTCTTGTTTTAGCCTTAATTAGTCCTGCTGAAATAGTGCGGTCGACGTAAAACACATTAGTTGGTTGTGAGACGGTGGTAATTCGGAAAATACCGGCCATCCTCCATCCTTCCGAGATTTCACTTAACACGATTACACCGCACCGAATGGCCGTCCTCCGTTATAAATATTGTCGCACACATTATCGTTCCCTTCAGAATGTTCCAAGAAATCGTCGGACGATAGGATGTAAGGGATAGTAAAATTGTGTCGATTTTATCTTGCAGCTTTAGAGTTATAATTACTTTGGCTGATTTTGCACTTTATTGGATTTTAATTATTGCCACCGTAAGACTGGATTAAAGTTAATTAACGTTTTTAATTTTGTTGGGAACATGCGGCGAGGGTTGCAATCAGGCTGAATAATATTGCATGAGAATAATAAGGTTTGGAATTAATAAATGCAGTGTTCGATACTGTCTTGTCCGTTCACCGATTTTACCTCAACTCGTTTACGTTGCTAAATTCCAATTTGAAAGCGGCGCAAATGGCGAACCTGACAGAGTTATGTCTCCCCGCCCGCCCCCACCACTGACAACAAAGACCGCGCTCATAACCGAAATTACTTCTGCCTCTTAATATTCAACCCCAGTCGTGAATCTTGGAAAATTAATTCAATAAATCAACCAGGTCCAACAAATACCGGTGACTTGGAAAGTTCATTTACTTAAATAACCAATATTAAATTGTAGTTGTCGTAACACAATCTCTTGGCTTTGTTCACGTAAATTACGACTAAATAGAGACGTCATTAAAAACGTTACAAATTCTAACAAAGTTGTAAGAAGTAAGCAGAGGAGCCTCTTTATTAAGTAACAACTTTACAAAATGATAGTAATTAAAAGTTGTGAAGGTGAACTCGTTTATTTTGTCTGTAACGCTGTTACGCTTTCATTTTGCGTCGTTCATATTTTTTCGTCGTTGTCTGTTTTATTTAAGTATTATATCCGGAGGGTTGCCGTTGATAGATTACTTTTTTACTCTGAGTCCCTCGTCGGCCTCGGCTACGCATTCAAAATTATTTTCTTCCTCAATCTTACGTTCAGTTATGACATATAAGAGCTATTGTCGTTTCCTCGTCCTTACTTTATTTATTATTTGTCATGTCTAATAATAATATACAATCCTAATTCAAGCAGAATTCCTTCTTATTTTACGAACGATTGGATTTTATAGCTTGCCAGCGTAAAGACAATAACAACGTAAATAACGGAAACTTTGTTCAGGCGATGGAAAAGTAGAGAGATTGTATATCAGTATACATTACGTGTGATAAAACTGATCTACATTGTTTGGAAGTTTTTCTGTGTAAAAAGTGTTTAAAGTTGAAAAGCTCTTACCAGCATGATCAGCGGAGGGTCCCAGGTGTCTCAAAGCATACACGTGAAGCGCTCCATAGGCAAGCTGCAGTCCAGTGGAAAGGAGATGCGCCAGGAATGCGGCTCCGCACACGATCCATCTGAAAATAATCCCAAATTTAACAACAGTCATACTATTACATTACCTTTACATTAACATTAAATTACCAATCCTAACTCACATCTTAGTAACATGTAGCTGATTCATCCAGATTGTTCTGTCGTGCATGTAAATCACGTCTAAATTCTAGCGTATCACGGATCCATGACACGAGGCGTGTGAAGCGTGCAGCCCGCGACGTAATTAAATTGGTGCGATTATTTCGCCGCAGTATAATTCTTGCGGGGAAGCTCCGGTAAGTCGCCAGGAAGTTAACGCAGTAATCCGTATTTTAAGGCTTACCTCTATTACAGCAATTAGTAGTGTGAATTATTAATACACTCGTTACTACGTTTAAGGTAGGACCCTCTGGGGACACAAAGTGGCCTACCTTATTTACATCACATGTATTATGTAGACACTAACAACGCTCATAAATCATTAACATATTTCTTTGTAAATTTCCTGAAACATAACTTCATGAAATTTTTATCTCATTCAATGTGACACAGTTTCAAAGAGCCATTCAATGATACCCAAATGGATGTGAGATGGAGCAAAAAGATTTTTCAACGTAGCGTTCGTTCAAAAAAATCAGCATTCAATTTCCTCGTGCGAAGAACTTTTGTGTCATGCCTTTGGATCTCCTGAAAGCGTCGTCCTGTGAAAATCTGTCAAAATAACGGTGAACGTAGGAAAAGGTTGTGAATTATATTCGAATATTTAAAGATAGCAAGTAACGATACGGATTACAAGCAATTACAATAACAAATTGGATTTTCAATTTAATTATTTCATCGATTCGAAATTCCAATTGTGAAAAACAGAATACTTCTGAATACCAATTTTAAAACGAAATAATTATTAACATGTATGAGGAGGAGTGGTACTGTCACCGCCAGAAACCTGTACATTAATAGCCGCGGCATGCGGCACGCAGTCAATATCCGAAATATAAATTCGTTTATCGTCCGAAGAGACCGCCGCATTATGTCCGTATCAGATTCGCGAATTCCCTGCTGACTGTACCTCGTGTTCGCATCGAATTTATCTCGTACTCGGAATAAAGTTGCTTCACGACTGATGATGATATTATATGTCTTCATCTTGTGTCTCGTCACGAACTCGGGGGAAATTCCAGATTCGTGTTCATTGTGCCGCATAGCTTGTCGGAACATTTATCTGCGACCGAAGACGGCTTATGACGTGTCGTGTCGTATCTAGTGCTACATCAAAACGTATATATAATACGTATTGTAGAGAATAATATCCGACAGTATTAGAGGGGTGAGGTAAAACAATAGCAAGATACATGTATAAGAATGATTAGATTACATGAATAATTCATTCAACAATTTCACGATTCGTCAAAAAATGAGTATGCCTATGTATTGTGTTTATTTCTACTGTATTGTTTGGGAAATAGTTACAAAATACAATAGACAGAAGCAGTTCAGAATCCGTAATTAATGTGTGATATTGGATGTGCTTGCGTAATCCTGGGGGATTAAGCTTAATCTTACCTCTGGATATCTTACTACTACATATCCACCCGATGCTATAGGATAATGATTTAGATACTTATTTGTTTATATTTTAACAAGAATAAAACATTATTATTATGACTTTGAGGAGCTCTTGGCAAAGTAATAACAGCCGCACAGATCGATCTAACAGGTTAAGCTAAGCTTGCCGGGGTTGGTCCGTGGATGGGTTACCATCTTTACATATCGAGACTCCTCCGTGCCTCGGAAAGCACATTAAGTCACCGTTAGTCCCGGCTGTCATTCGTGGAACTTTGACAGTCGTTACGGGTCGTCAGAAGCCCGAAAGTCTGACAGCCAGTATCCCGGTACTGGGTTGTGTAGGTCATATAGTCAGTCGCTCCATGTAAACATACAGATATTCAGCTGCATCCGGTTAGACTGGAAGCCGACCCCAACATAGTCGGGAAAAGGCTAGGCAGATTGATAGGCAGGCAGGCAGATTGATATTAATGGGATATTTAACATTTTAGCTTGTTTGTTTTGTCTGTTACCTTTGAACACCCACTACGGCGCTCTCTCACATGGTTAAACATGGTAAATATCTCGTTTTATATGTTACCTACCAATAAGCTGAAGTAAACAGACAGGTATAAATATGTAATAAACGAACGTCAAAATAAACCAACTCTGAATAACGATCATTTCCGTTTTTCTTATTCAGTTACTTGTCTGACTTCACAATTTATTTCTGTTGGAATGTGATAAGAAATATTGATCGAAGCACTTTATAGGAGAGCTGAAAAAACTAATAAAACAGCAGGTAGGCACTTATTCTTGATATTTCAAAACTTTGTTTGATGAACATGGTTACAGCCAGTCGTATAATTTTATGGCAGCTAGCATTCGACATTCGTTTTGTACCGTAGTCTTCTAAGAACAATTTTCAGATTTAGTGCTAGTTTTTTCTCGAGTATGCTATTTTATTGATTTACGTCTAACGTTACAGGATTACCCAGAGCGACAAATGCACTTATCCTAACTTAATCTATACATCACAATGTACATCTATATCTAATTATGGACAAAGCAATCTCTATAAACTCACTCAGCAATTAGAGAAATAAAATGGCAAGTGTTTTTTTTTTTTTTTAGCTGGTTCGATTCCCGGTTTAGGTAAGCTTGTAGAGAAATCGGTGTTCAGCTTTGTTTCTTTTTAAATATAAAGGAATGTTTCCTTTAAGTAAAATAATCTTTCCAAGAGCCGGTTTTTTCAATCGTCGCTTAAGTTTTATCACAGGAATAAATAAGACAGTTTGACAGCATCTGCATATAAATTATATTTATATCAAACGAAATTTCTTTTCGTCAGAAGTTTTGAAGCGACTGAAAAATCGTTACGGATTTTAAGCTGTTTCCCTTCAGGGCCCATTGAATTTTTCCACGTTGTATATAAGGTGACTGCAAGATCCTAGCCCATTGTATCCCACCATATCTAAAATAAATATAACGTGAGATACATTAACGAGTCAAATGTATAGACTCCGTAACACAGCATATAAAAATATACCAATTGATTGTATAAGGCAGTAATCGCTTTCTTTGTCCTGTTTTTATACTCCTGTTAGCTGTTGCGTGCTCCAAAATTCACAATAATAGATTATATTCATGACGCTGCATGTCAAAGGCTCTACATTAGATGTCGTTTCTATTTAACGCCATAACTAACTATACTATGGCACCCTAGCTGCCTTATACTTGCTCGATAGGGTGCATAGTTACTCAAACTGAAGTTAATGAAGTTGACCACTAGTTAAACAGTCCAACTTTTCCCTAACCTAACTACAGCCAATGGAGAGTGCTCAAAAGCGTTATCAACGCTAACTTTTAGCTGTTCCAGTTTATATGATGCTAATAAGCTGCTTAACGGGTAATTGTTGAGTAATTGTAGGTAGCTGATATTTATCCTTGCACATTTGCGTCAGAAATTATATCAGCTTTTCCTCACAGTCTAGTCGACACGTGCCTGCGGACTATGAGTAATGGGTAGCTCACCGTCCGATCAGGACCAGGCCCGTGCCGGATGGCGCGTACATGTTCCACGCGCCCCTCCGAGCCTGCCGGGTAAGCGGGGTTGTCCGAAAGGGTTAACGCTACCCCGGAACATAAAGGGCTACGGAAGGAACATGGATAGGTTTTAGTCAGTAAGAGTCTGTCACTCCCTTCCGCTCCACCCAGAGCGGAAGAAGTCATTGGATGATTCCTCAACCTCAAAAAAAAAAAGGCTAGTCGACAACATCTGTATTACTTTCTGTTGATATTGTGATTGTATATTGATATACATTTTTTTACTATTGTTATAAATGGACGGTTGATGTTGTGGGGACTTACCCCCATCCTCCCTCTGGGTAGAAGTGGTGCTTGATGGCGCGGGTGTCGAGCTCTCGGCGACGCAGTGCGGGCACGGTGCGGTGCAGAGACCGCAACTCGCGCTCCCGTAACGCACCACCCGAGGATTCTTCCTCGCCGTCTGGCCATCCATCTGCGTATAAAGTTATTTGTCAAACAAAGTTCTTTATTGATTCAGTGTTAAGTTGTATCTTCAGCAACCGCACAGGAAAACAAGGTACTTAAGAGTGATTTCGGAAAGTGTTACTTTGGACTGGATATATACGGATAGTATGTTTTCCTATATAGTTCTTTCTGTTTTCGGTATGGAGTCAAAAGGCGCAACAACTATCACAAATAACATATTTAATCTAATTTAATTTAGTTTTGGTAGATACTTCTTGTAAAAATTTAATTAAATTGAAACTATGTAATTTATTGTAGTTTTTTTAATTAAGGTTTTAATAATATGTATTTAGGTATACTTTAAAAAAACTTACTAATATTTCCTTTAATTTATTAAATATTGTGTTACCATCTGTGCATAATGTAATGCGCTCTTCTATAAGTAATGACGCGTTTAGACCTTAGTTTTCGATATACAAATTGTAAAGTAACAGTGTGCTCATTGTTGAAGAGCCTATTATTAATAAATAAAGAAATCGAGCATGATTAAACATTTCATCTGATTATTATAAATTTAACCAAGAGCTTATAACCTTTCCTACTGCTTCATTTACAAAGAAAGATCCACATACAAAAAAAGAAATAAAAAAAGCGTAACACTATATGGCACTCATTTCCGTATTTTTATTTGGCGTTATACGTCCTAATAATTTCAGTTTACGTGAAGTCGATACAAATCGTCGGACGTTATTAATGGCGAGTGTAACCAATTGTTTACCTTATATTAAACATAAAAGCGAAATTCGATAATACTGATATTGTCGAGCAAAGTCTTTTATACTTATTTTACGACTCGGAACAAGTCATTTAACACCCCCTTATCAGAAAAGGTACTGTTCTTCAGATCTTAAAAAATGTAAGTAAAAAAGAAAATAATTCCATGAAAGAAGCGTTCTAACGGAATCTTAAGACAACATCTACAAATTGTTCTTTTGTTTTATTATTTCCCTTTGAATTAGCTCAGAAAGATAGAGCTTCAATGATTGGCAGACAAAAGTTATTCAATTATCGTTACCCAAAAGAATTAGATTATGTGCTCCGAATCGCTAAAACTGATTACACGGCAACCGTACGTGCAAAGGAGTACTGTAAATATTACGTAAGGTTAACTGCGTCGATTCGGCTATATTTTCATTCAGCATAAATCTTACAGGGAGACAAAACAACTCGAAAAGGATCTCTTAAATGTAAGGTTCGCATGGAAGCAGCCGAGCGGCTAAGTGCTTCGCATCCGGTGGAGGAACCATACATTCGTTAGAATAAAATTGTGTTGACCGTTGTTGTCGAGAAATAAATTCGCGCTGAGTTTTTTCAACGTGTAGCCGTCGGCATGTGTTTTTCCTTGCCTGGTGTAGACCGCGGAGATTGTGAATCTTTACAAAGAGATTCAAGATTTATTTGCGCGGAAGATTTACGGGGACGACGTTTTTAGGCCAGTAACTTTAATATATGTTCTTATAAACATGACGGTATTTAATGAGGTGGAATGAGGCACGGGAAATCGGACAACATATTGCTTCTTCAAAAGTTCAAGCGTTGATTTCACCTGTCCGTGATGGCTCGAGAGGCCTCTTGGTCCCTACGGACTTTCTGATGTCACGCTTCCTGACGTGATGACAATGAGCATACCTACCTATTGTTATTTGAGAGGACTTGAATGATATAATTCGTTAAACAGCGAACTCTTGGCCGACCAAGACATTAAAAAATGTAGATAGAATATGGTCTCGCCGGCCGGTCATCATCTTAGGTTCCGTCTTAACGTCTCTTCGGACAATCTAAAATAAGGATGACGTCACGATGGAAACCTATCGAATCAATATAAATTAGAGTAATTTTCATGTCTGCCCGTGCGACCGCGTTGTTCATCTACGGAACGGATTTCATTGCGGTATTCACCATTATCTAGAAAATTTATTCAGGAAGGTTTAGTGATAGCCTAATTCATGTGCGTATTGTATAAATTATCACTCGCTTAAAAATCGGTGAAGGAAAACATCGTGAGGAAACCAGCATGTCTGAGAGATATTTCTCAACAGCATGTCAAGCTAAGTAACAGGCCCAAGTGCAGCTAAGAACTCTGACACCAGGTTAGTCACTAACCAAACGAAAAGACGAAGAATAAAGGTTTATGGTATGATTCATGTAGGTAAAAATCGAGCGGAGCAGGCGTGAGTTGCTAGTAATAAAATAAACTTGAGTGGCTGGCAAATAGCTAATACATACCATAGTGCGGCAAGCAAGTGTAGCTGGTAGAAAAGGGTTGTCGGCAACGGCAGCGCGGCGGTGGGGCGCGGGGCGGCGGCGGCGGCGAGGCCGACGGCGAGGGCGACCACCAGCCAGGCTCCATCAGCCGGCCATGGTACCCGCACCCGCACCCGCACCCGCGCCCGCGCTACCTGGGATTACAAGAAGGAATATATGAATAACAGAAAACTGGCCACACACTGGGCACAAGACACAGGCATTGACAGCGGGTTGTCTGGTCTTTTGAGAAAATTATTATCATGAGTTAGATTAATTAATTAATTCTAACCTGACCTGATGGGTAACTACAGTTTTGAGCCGATTGATTGGGGTGGAAACTTTAGGGTCATGGGGCCTGCACAACTCCTTTTTAAGGAAATTTCTCGCCGATTGGTCGACACTTCAGAGGGCTGGATTGTTCTTTGGTTTTAATATTGCCATTCAACGTGGCACGATGCGGATGTGAACTTCGACGCCTAATAAAATTGTCCTTTCTGTTTTTGTATTTATTTGTTTATAGTTACTTAGATCGTCATTCTAATGTATTAACTAAATGTTTGAGTGTAGCAATGTTAATTCGGAGACACCCCTGATTGGATTCGTAGACACGGACCTTCGCTAGCTCGGTAGTTGGTCCCAAAGGCGCAGTGATGATGATTGATTCGGTAATTATCATGCTGACCATTAAATCTTGTATACTGGTAATTTAACGACTTGGATAAAAAGTTCATATTATGTCAACGCCATTAAATCTTTCTTATTTAATTTTCCTTTTGATGACAGTCAAGTGGTGATCGAGACTAACAAAATCATCCATTGTTCAAGTTCAATTAAATATGGTAACGAAGTTTTTTGACAATCAAAGTCGCGCCGATCGTTACTGTTCATATTTTTATTACACGCTTTATATTAGCTTCACCTTTATGTTTGTTTGTTTGTAACCGACTCCTTTGGGCGCGATTTTGACCCACTTTAAACGGCCAGATTTCGTTTAACCTTTGTAAATATTATCGAGGACCGATGACAATACATTAATTTGAACTAAAAAGTAGGAAATAAATACTAGTTTTTGAAAAAAAAATTTTTTTTTTTCTTATTTACATAATTTATTTTAAATTTTTTTAGTTTGGTTATCTATAAAAAGCGTGTTTTTTATCTAATATTTATTTTTCATAAATAAACAGGTATCATCTGTGCCTCATTCCTTTATGTTATGGTTAGATTTTAAGGCGAGCGGCATGTTCCGTACCGTTCTAATGAAAGCGTTTTCGTCATTATAAATTATTCTAGAACTTTCCGTAAATATTTTCCACCCCAAGACACTTTATTTCAAAACAATATGTGTAGCTAAATGGAGTTTGACTTGTTGGAGCTACCCACTAGTATTATAATGTCTCTGTGAGCTACCCTGACATCATCGAACGTTATGTTTGTGCTACCTGATTAGCCGCCATCATGACTACTGTACCGGAGCGCAGGCCCCACGTCATGTACCTAATAGGAAAACCGACGAAGTGCGAGTTGGACTCGCGCACGAAGGGTTCCGTACCATTTTGTATAAAAACTGCAAAAAAATCACGTATGTTGTATGGAAGCCCACTTAAATATTTATTTTATTCTGTTTTTGAGTACTTGTTGTTATAACGGCAACAGAAATACATCATCAGAATCTGTGAACATTTCAACTGTCTTACTATCACGATTCACGGTACATCATATACAGCCTGGTGACGGATGAACAGCGGGGTTAGTGATAGGGTCCCATTTTACCCTTTGGGTACGGAACCCTAATAAAGCTATTTTCTACTTTCCTCTACTACGAGTCCGCTGGATGCGAAAAGTACAGAACCGGTCCTATGTCCAGAATTGGACGTACGTTTCTTCAAACTTATTCTCAAAATATTGTGTTATGGGTTTTTGTGGCTATTCTCCGCAACAAACGAACAGTACGACCACCAGTGCCTGTGAAACATTCATGCAGAACACATAAAGCTGGACTCACGACGTGTGTCGACTCACCACGTGGACGGTTACGACGGCCGTATTATTACGAAACAGCCTTTTCCCAACTATGTTGGGGTCGGCTTCCAGTCTAACCGGATGCAGCTGAATACCTGTATTTTACATGGAGCGACTGCAATCTGACCTCCAGAACCCAATCAGTAACTGGGTAATACGATACCCCTTGGTAAGACTGGCTGTCAGACTTTCGGACTTCTGACTACCAGTAACAACTGTCAAAGATGCACAAATGACAGCCGGGACCAACGGCTTAACGTGCTTTCCGAGGCACGGAGGAGTCTCGATATGTAAAGATGGTCACCCATTCACTTATTACGACCCATTATACTTTCCTATTTCCTACACATCAACTACTCACATTGAAAAACCACAGCAATACCTTTCTGTGAAAGGATAAATAGAGGATGTTGAGACGAGGATGTAATTCGTCTTTGTACCGTAAAGCATCAAGCATCATGAAGATGAAACTTTACCCTCTCGCGGTTAGCACTAACTTATCCACCGTTAAACGTTATAATGTTGCTCGTTTACTGAGAATTGTGGTAGTAGTGTACAAACGGCTTTAGAGCCTCGCGGCCAAAAGTGAAGATACTTGGAGCCATGGGTTAACTCATAGCCAGCGAATAGACAAACGGAGGTCATATAGAGGGTAACACGCGACGTTAATCATACCGTATCAAATATGTAGGTTAATAACAACATTTCATAAATAGTGCTATTCTAAATACTACGTAGTATGAATCTATTAAACACTTAGCGCCAATTTCATCAATCTCAAACGCGTTCAAGAGCTGTCACTGTCAGTACCAATATTTCATAGAAAATAATGACACCGACTGCAGCAAAACGTGGTTCATGCGCTGATCATAGTTTCATTGGTGAAATCAACCTTAAAATTCACTATAGACGTGGTAGGAAAAGCGATTAAGGATTCAATTATAATTGAGTGTTCTATATTTAGTCAATTGGGGGCTGGTGGACTATATTCAATCTGGCCTTTCCCGACTATGTTCCGGTCTAACCGGATGTAGCTGAATACCAGTATTTTACATGGAGAGACTGCCTATCTGACCTTCACAACCCAATCAGTAACCGGGTACTACGATACCTCTTGGTAAGACTAGCTGTCAGACTTTCGGGCTTCTGACTACCCGTAACGACTGTCAAAGATCCACGAATGATAGCCGGGCCAACGGCTTAACGTGCTTTCCGAGGCACGGAGGAGTTTCGATATGTAAAGATGGTGACCCGTCCACACACTAACCTCGGCAAGCGTAACTTAACCTGATGGTCGATTTGTGCGGCTGTTATCATTTAGCCACGAGCCTAGCGAATAATTCATACTAACACACACAAACAAAAAATCTATCGAAAACGTATTCGACCGATCAACACTTCGGAGAGCGACAGTTCGTTATTTTAATGATCGCTACATCGTTAGTAGGCGTTGATTTGTGAGTACAATACAATGATACAAAATAAAATACGAGCTACATAGGAAAATCTCTCCAAATGTAGCCGGAAACTCTGTTTTCTGGCTTTAATTTAGCTCGATGGGCGCCATGCTCGGAATGTTAATGAAATTAATTTGAATTCGCAATTTGCATTAAATTAGCTTTGTAATCTTTATAACAACGTTATAATCTTTAATCAATGTTACATAAATAACAATAATTTTGATAAAGTTACAAGACATCTGCTTGCTTACGTGTGACTGCTTATTCGATTATAAGATTCTTCCGTGATGGTTTCAATTTAATTTATAATGTTTTGTGTTTACTTAGACGAAGGTTTATTTAGTAGTTATAGAGTTCAGAGGAATAAATAAAGAAGAGGTCACAGCGGAAACCGCTTGTACACTCATACAAAGTATAAAGTTTGCCACGCACGTACGAAACCGCAGAAACTTGAGAATTTTCCTCACATACTGGCGGTCGCAGGAAAACGTCACGCGTCGAGTTTAACGATAATAATATTTTCAGAAATTTACGCCAACATCGCTCATGGAAATAAAAACAGCTGACGGAAATGGCGTCGGTCACATACATAGATGGATATGATGATGATGCGTGGAAATGGAAGTGAAATGACGAAATTATATTCGGGACTGTCAGTAAGGCAATTTCAAGTAATTTTTTATCTGTTACTGGAATGCACTTGTGATTTACTGTAAATAGAGTCGAAATTTAAATTTGGTGATGTTTTTTTTTAAATTGTATGGAGATTCGAAATGTCGCATGTGCTAACATCATGAACCTATTCAGAATCCCAGTCAAACCTATTTTGAAAGGCAAAATCATTAGTGAGTACGTTGAGAATGTGGCAAGGGATACTAAAAATAGAGAATAAGCACCTTTTTCCTGGTAAAAATAATGGGGAGGCCTATGTGATAAGGGTAAGATTACAACATTAAGACGCAGAAATACAATATCTTTACTAACGTAAATGAAGAATGGTTACCTACAACAATAAACGCTGAATCCTGTTACTACCATCAATTAATATTTATTAATATTGACACAAATTACTATTATTATAACATAAATAAAAACAACCGATCCGCACAAATAAAACATGATATTTATAGCTTTTAAACACTTTACCCGAACCGTTCACAAAAACGTTTTAAATGGCCACCACTTTCATTTAACTTGTATTGACGGTAGTTGCAACATCGCCAGACGCCATTGATAAAACGTGCTCTTATTTTAATGAATCGTTACCAACTAAAGTGAGATTAACGTTAAATTTTTAAAACACGTCCGGACCGGATAATTAGAGCGTTCGCCAGGAATCCCGGATAACCTGACAATTAAGATACGGCTAACAGCGTGCAGGTTTCCAATGAAGCAGGCGATATAAGACCTTATACGTTGCGCTGTATGGCTTAATAACGACCAGCCACAAAACTAAAGCATCCTTAGGACCTGATTACATTGGGGGAGTTACTAGCTCAATAATTCTGGCCTAATAAAAATAGGCAAGACTCGCTCTCACGCATATAGACTACCCACACTACAGATATAAATTATTAGGCTTGTACTTACATTTTCTGTACTAAATTACAAGACTATTTACTCGACCTAACGTAAACGTGCCTTTACTAAAAAGTTCACTGAACTTTCAACGATATGACCTGATACGATAAAACGAGAAGTCAATTCGTTATCTTACAATGAAGAGCATTTAATGGCAGCACATTTAATTGTAATGTGTTTAAATGCGTATGCCGCGGTATATTTCGAAAGGTACATTAAAATAAATACCGCTCGCTACAGATGCAAATGCGGTATTGTTGTCTGACGTAACGAAATTATTCGTATATTGTGACAAAGTCAAAAAGTGAAAATGTGTATCATGGAATATGTATATTTTTGCCAAAAACAATCAGCCATTAAAATTTGAGCGTATGGAGTGAGAGATTAAAATTGATTTGTTGACCGTATCTGGGTTCATATTTACAAAAGACAGCACAGCTTTGATGGATATACGTACGAGTAGTATGTCTGTTTTTTGCTCTCGTTTACTTTTTAATGTCATCCAAAAGATACGGAGATCTTTTGATGTCAGAAGCACTGTAAAATGAGCGTGTTACCTAATCGTGTTTTGTGTGGGTGGCACGGAACATTCGGGTCTGCGAACAAATAAAACAGACAAGTGACTGGCTGACAGGCAACGTACAGCCTAAACCACTAAAAACAGAAGTATAAGTGTAGGTACTCCAATGCCGTTTTGAGCTACATGCGGGTTTGTTCACACATTGGCTACTTTTAGGAGATATTTACCTACTTATGTTGGTACACGAATTAATTCTGTTATAAAAAGTGTGTCGTACCTAGCACAGGCGCACCGCTCCAGACCCTCGCTCACACTGTACACGCTGGCGCGCCGCATCCGCCGCGGTGCCGCTGGCTGCCCGCGCGTCACACGCCACGCCTCCGCATCCCTTACAGCCGCTTTACCGCTTTATTCACGCTCGACTGTTGCATGCTCTGTCCACACCATATACGACGCTCACTGTGCACTCTTCCGTCCCACACTACAATTTTTTGTTTTTGGCATACTTTTTCACGATCTTATTGTTTAGTGTCGCTCTAACAAACACATTCACACACACATTTTAAAGCGTCCGCTCGCTTTTCGGCATCCTCTGTGGTTTTGTTTAGAGGTGATTATCAGATGACGCGAATGCTTCCGACATATCTGTAAAAGAAAGAAAAGCGCTTAGATTATTATATAGTAGCATAATATTCATAATGCTTTGTTTTGTAGTACCACCATACTTGAAAATACATATAATAATGGCGGCATTGCTTTATTCTCTTTAGAGATATGAGGAAACTGTGCATTCGGTTAGAAAGATAAACATAAATGTGTTCAGAATAGCTTCGGCCTTTAACGTAGCCTTTCCCCAGGATCTTTGATCGCTGTTGAATTTTGTGAAATCCCATTTTATCCCTTGCGTCCCAAAAGAGAGCGCCTGTGCAAAATTCCACACGGCTCGTGAGATACCGTGATGAATGAGTCAGTGGGTTTTGCCTTTTAGATTAAAATGAAAAACGTAAGGAGAACCTGTTTGCCGCCTAACACTGTATGAAGCAGAAAAACGGGTATTTTATTATTCAGAATTTTCTTTAACATATGAGTTATTCACAGTTGCTTTGCCGCGGTATCGGAGAATGTTGCGATCTACGAGTATATTACGTGTTGTATTAGATGAGGCGTCTATTTTATCACGCGTGCGACTAAAATTTGAATGTAATGGAAGGTTGTACGTGCGGGGTGGAACAGGCTTCGGCTGCTGGTTGGAAGTAAATTGGCATTGAATGTGCCGCGGCTCGCGAGGCAATTGAGTGTGGAGTGTGATCGTAGCCGCACCGAGAGCCACTAGTTGGGTTAGTGACACGGAAATTGGCATGTAACCGACTGGTCATAGGTACGTATTGACAAACAATAGTAGATACCTTATAACCTTTTTAACGTTATAATTGTTTGTTCATTCAATTTTGTACTCAGCTTAAGAGCCTAGAAAATTATAATCATCATAACAGTTATGTATTCAAAATTAGAAACAAATGGATTATTTTCGATTTAAGAATCTAATTTTGTATAATTCAATGACTAGTTAGTAGTGGTAGTTTTCGCGTCTAGCTTCCTCTTATGTAGCTTCAACTATAAAACATTCCATCAATATTGCATAAAGTATGAGGGTAGTGCGTTAGGTATTTCAATATTGCACACTTCCCAGCCGTCGGTATGAGAAGGTATTTTTAAGGATGGTACACAAATCACTGATGCGGTGCTCAGCTCATCGCAATGCAAAACTCTACGGACCGATACATGAATATATTTTCGTCGGCTGCAACCGTTCTGCCTTGTCCAATAGTACATCAAATGTATGCAAACTGTTTCCCCAGATTTTTGACTTGTAGCTGATGCTTCAACAATGTTAGGGTCATTTTTACAATAAGGACGTTTTTATCCTCAATAAAATTATGTTTGGGTTACATTGTTGCGTCTGAAATAATAATAAATAGGTTGATAACAAGTAAAGATACCTCATCATCTGCCTAGCCTGTCTACCTGTTACGGTTTATAGGTATACCCCGCTGACACAAAGATGGATGATGGACTTTTACAGGCAACGGAGACTTAGGGTACGTTTCTATCAGAGATTTGCAAAGATATGTGCGTAAAACTAAACAATTACAACATTAGCTTAGCTCAAGCTATGATTAAGCAGAGTTGTCCGAAAAGGTTACCGCTACCCCCGAACATAAAGTGCTAAGGAAGGAATATGGATGGGTTTTAGTCAGTAAGAGTCTGTTACTCCCCGTACCTGCCGCTGTGGGTGCCCGTTCCTACCCTCAAAAAAAAAAAGCTCAAGCTAAAATGAAGTGATGTGCATGAAAATGAAGTGATCCTTTTAGTGGCTTTATTCCTCTCCCATCGCCTAGCTACATCCCTCATCTCTGATGGATAATAATAATAATAATTCTTTATTTGAACCAAAAACACACGTTACATAATTATTGTGATCGTTAATAGCCACATTAGTAGAAACTGTGTCGTGGCTATTAGCGCCCACCTCCAAGACAGAGATGACATGTAGGTTCATAGGAGGTGCGTAGGATACGCAGCCCTAGTATGAGGTTTCGAGCAATCTTCATAGAAAAATTAAACCTCATGACTGCATCCAAGATTGGATCCTATGGATTTCTATGAAGATGTTGTGAGAAGCAAGAAATGGGTCCTCCTAACGTCAAGAACATAACTAAGTACCTATTCTCATAAATAGCAACAGATGCTACTGTAAAGCACAAATGTAAAAGCAATTTCATTCGTGCCGTATTCTATGAATACTCATTGCACGGAAGCATTCTTTAAGAGCTTATTTAAATATTCCGCAGCTGCGGAATTCGTTCTAAAAGGAATAATTATCAATGTCGTTTACATTTTCTTGTTTTTTAACGGTAGGTACATAACAAGTTAATTCACTGTTTAAATATTTTAGCAACAATTTTAAACATTTATTACTGGCGACATTGTTCAGTAATTAAACGCGTCAAGTGCAGCAATGCAAGTTTCTGCAAAAATTTCATAATAGGCGCTGATTAAGGAATGAGTCACTTAGATATTTTGTTTTTCATGATGTTGATAGAGTTTGATTATAAAGCACACAGATTTGTTAATCATTTAAGAGTACAACACAATGTTGTTACTATTAATCTGTAGCCTGCAGGTCGTTCCAAGACATCTGGACGCAAGGTTAATTTATTGAAGCCATTATTCACGGCGGGGACGGCGCCGTGGTGACGTCACGCATGCACGCTTAGCTTTTTCTATAGCCCTCTTCAATAATTGGCCACCATGCTTCATTCAAATGCTCGCCTCGTTAACCTTAATAGTTTCTATGATTTGTGGACGCCATTCCGTCCACGAGTAAGACGTTCCCTAATGGGACCACCGATTAACAAGAACAAGAGGTATTCCAGTTGTCAACTGTCTTGATGAAGTATTGCTTTTTATGATAAAACTGGGACACTTCTGTCGCTGTACTTGGACATTTTTTGCTTGAGGATTTTTCCCCGAACGCTCGTCTTGTGGAAAGTTGTCCTGCAGGATGAAAAGAGTTCCGTAAATAAAAAGTTGAAGACGCGGGTACAACATTGGGTTAGCGAGTTCTTAACAAACTTATTAGATGTTGGAAGCGTGATGTTTTCATTTTTACCCTGTTAGGCTAACAAAGAGTAGTTTGTATTGGAAAATTGTGTTTGTTAGTGTCAGTGCCAGTTCACGGATGAACGAGTTAGCCAGTTTTTCTAAAAATCCTTTGTTCAAACAATTCAATATTACTTATTTCATTTAAGAAGAGAGCGCCGAACGTTTATGATGTCATTTGAGTTTTTGCGTAAAGTTTTTGTTTTACTATCTATGGAGTGTGAGTTATTTGCACACATCCCAGGCGTCCAATAGGTACGCTTTAAGGGCTTACTTTATAATCCGTGTATTTTTATTGATCAACTATTATACTTATCTTTATAGCAAAAATTTAAAATGATTGAGCTTTAAAAGATGCTTTATTTTTAAGAAACTGTTAATCCCACCCTGAAACTGGAATGCTTTCAAGGAACAAAATATAACCTTAGTGGTACTGGAATCCTAGGAATTATGTCATAATGTGGACGTTTAATGTGACATAATTAAAGTCGTTTCCTGACATAAAACAGATAAAGCTGAGTAATAACGTTCTCTGCGTTTGCGCAGCCCGTAATGAACGTATGAAATCGCTAAGATATCTAATATTGCGCGTTATGACCAGGATTTATGATTATTAAACCCAACAGACGCAGTAAGCGATGGGGATAGTCGGTTTAGTGTCGAATTACTGACCGATAACTTTATAACTGCCTTCACAAGTAAATTATTATTATACATAGAGATACTTAAAGGTTTATGACTTACGTATACGTCATTTGATATCTCAGTATGGATATATTTTGCCATTCCCATTGTTTACTCGAAAAACATTAAGTGTTTTCGAAATCACATTTGAAACGTACTGAAAGTGTTTGACATAAGTATCTTATTTCAATGAAAACCAGGCCTCATTTACGTTTACATTAATCAACGTTTTTAACCCGTCAACGTTTTACGAACACTTTAGTTTTACGTACCTACAACTTAAATTGCAGTTCCGCACTAGAAAGCCATCTCGAGGAAAATGACAATGTAATCCAAGATATTTGCATAACGCGGGCAGGCATTATGACGTCATTTATGCCCCGTTTATCTTTGTTGTTGGATTACGATGAAGCCGAAAGAGGGTTAGGTTTTTATTTCGTATGTAAGTGTATGTAAGAATTTTACTCTGGCGATAAAGGGTTGGCTCAGTGCGGATCATTTGGGGCGGCTTCCAAAAAGCCGCTGTGTAATACGTCAAATTGTGGGAAGCGTCATGCTTTTTTATCTTCTGTACTAACAAGCATGAACAGGAGGACGTGGATGTCGAGTCAATAACTTTGGACATTAAACGCGCTCTAAAACCAAAGGAGAGTTGTAATTGTAATAGGTTAAGCATGTATGTCTTTATACCTAATAGAAATGTCATGAAATTAAGGCACAGTGTGTACCTCAGTACCTGGGTACCTTAAGCGGGATTGTCCGAAAGGGTTACCGCTACCCCGGAACATAAAGGGCTAAGGAAGAAACATGCATGGGTTTTAGTCAGTAGAAGTCTAACACTCCCTTCCGCCCCACCTATAGCGGGAGAAGTCATTTGATGAATTCCCACCCTCAAAAAAAAAGACTTGGGTACCTACTGCTTTCGAATGGGCAACTACCGTCTTCTTTCTGACTGACCGACCGACTCCTTGACAATTCAAAAGTGCCTGTAATTGGTTTATTTGAAATAAATACTTTGATTTTGAGCTTGAGCTTGTGAGTTCTTCATTAGTTCATTGTTATCCTTTTTTTTTTGGAAAATTCATTTTTTAGTTTTTTACAAAGTTAGTCCAACCCACGTATGAACAATCGCATTATATAGCTCAATAAATAAGTACTATGAACCGCAGCCGTCGTTACAGAAATAAGCAAACCTAACTATGATTTGAACTAGATTTGCATCTCTTCTATTGGTATTCAACGTGCCTTTAAATGGGTCCACATTGTTGGACTGAAATTGAGTGGACGTAACACCATAATCCATGGTTTTGAGGTTAAACCGGGAAATGATGCGGCTTTTGCGACGTCGTTACTGCTGATTAAATCCTGTATGGTGGACTTTTATTATGATCAACAGGGCCATTGCTTCTGGATATGTTTGTAATTAACATAATTTTGGATTGCTCTTATATTGGTTGAGTGACGCACTTTCTGGAAATAAATCGCAAAACGTACAGCTTCAAAAACTTCTCGTGAAGGCTAGACCAAATATCAGAAAAGAATGTCGTTTTCAAATCCTAAGTACATAAATACTTTTTGCATAAGAACTTATTAGTTCTCTTATTACTTCTTTCTTTTAATTTTAATGTAATTTGATTAGTAATTTTTGTAATTTTTGAATTTAATTTAATTTTATTGTAGTTATGATCCAAAGTTGATTGAAATAAATGAATAATAATAATAATAATTATTATATCGTCAAACTTTCTTTTATTACTATCGTGAATACCCACATGACACTCCGTATATCCCTAAATTACGCACTGTCAACAACAGATAAAATAAGAATTATGGACACAAAGCCAGTTTATGTTACACTATCAACCGTTAATGTTACGCACATAGCTACGACATGCCACGACTGTCCCAACTTGGTAAGTTATCCCCTTCAATACTACTGAATATCCCTGAATTTCATGTGTATGTGGATTTCTTTATGCCCTTTTTATTGTGAGTTTTAGAGTTTGTTTTAGCACGGTAGGCGATATTCAGATGGAAAGAATTGATGGGTTTTTCAACCATGGATGATAGGTTTTAATGCATAATCAGCCTATAATGTTCCCATAGACCTTCTACTGGGACATAGACCTTCTCTTTTTTTTTTTTTTTCTCTTTATTTGTTTTGGGGTTTTTATTTAAACAAATATGTCAACCCCATCGTGCCTTTTACATTGTAACATTAACTATTAGTTAACGCATGAACTATGCTAAAACGTTATAATAATTATATTAATTATTATAAAACAAATTGTGATATATATATATGTAGATAGGAGTCACTCATAAAGGACTGTAATTAAACGACTTAACTTTTTGGCACCTGCTGAAATTGGTTGGGATAAAATTGTTTGTATTAATCCTACTATGAGAGGGAGTAGGCCGTAATCCACCACGCAAGCCCAGTCTTCTCTTTTCGTGTGGGTAGTGACTAACCTGGTGTCAGAGTTGTTATGCTGCCCATGGGCCTCTGACTTAGCTTCACATGCTGTTGAGAAATATCTCTCAGACATGCTGGTTTCCTCACGATGTTTTCCTTCACCGATTTGTAAGCAAGAGATAATTATACAATACCGTCCGTCGGTCACACCACTAGGCTATCATCGCTGTGTATCGCTGTGCGGGCCCAGTGCGGGTTGGTAATGTCACATGACTTAATTTTTTTTATTCTAGTACAGAGGCCAGCACATCAAGTTACCACAATCTGTCAAATTTCTTTGATAGTATTTCAACTTTATTGCAAAGACATAAGGTTCATTTTTAATTGATAAAATCTGACAGTTAGGGATAGCTTGATGTGCTGGCGTCTGTACATGCCGGTTTCTTCACGATGTTTTGCTTCACCGTTTTGAGAGCAGTGGTGCTTAAATTAAATACACAAAGTGAACAGTAAAATAGGTTCGACAGTCATTGCTGTACTCCCGATTCCTCAAATTTGGTAAGTGGAGAACTATAGACAGAGTCACTTAGACACGGCGAAAAACATTAAAATCAACAGTCGTTCATACGAGCAAAAGTTTCTTTGTTCATTTTAACTAATTTTATAAATACCTACTAAAGTAAGTTTGTTAGTTGGTTTTTTACCTTTTGAAATTTTGCATATGCGTTGTCAGGTGCACAGGATCGGACATAGGGTACCTTTAATCCCGAAAAAAAAGTATTGTTCCTGGGGAAAACAACAATAACGTTCTTAAAATAATAGATGGCGCCACGTGTACGTTCCATGATTGCAACGGCCAAACAACAATCAGAGAACTTTATTCCTAAAAGCCTATATTTAGTTCAGCACCACGTTCGCACGGATATCTGAAAACTGTCCGAAACAGTTTAAAGTTTCAAGGAACTTACTAAACACAATTATGAGCACTCACGTTACTAAAGTTTGTTGCTAGGTACAGTAGTTAAAACCCACGTTTACGGTAACACTTTCAGTTGGCCGATTTCCGCGGTGTAACCATGTCTCCTAAATTACAAAGGTTTTAAGCCCAAACGTGTGCATTCACGTAATATTCTCGCTTCAGAATTAGTTGCTAATATATTCTATGGTTTATTGAACCGTTCAACCCTGTTCTATGAATGTGCGCTATGGAATGTCACGAGTGTTTATGGTTTGGGTTTATTTTGTATATCTAGAGCGGTTGTGGTGTTATAATTATATAATGATGGGTATTTTGGTGGTTTAAGAAGGTGGCTGGGCCTGACTGGATGCGGAAGGCGGACAGGGTGTTGTAGCGCAGTCTGGGAGAGGTCTATGCCCAGCAGTGGACAGTGATAGGCTGGGATAGGATTATGATGGGTTTTTACTTGTTGTAATTTGCTTTGTTTACTGTGTTCGTTTATCTTAGTTTTAATTTCTGTGATGTCAACTGCAGTTTATGTAGCGACTGCGCATTCTACAGAAGCAAATAGCGCCGTATGTTCTTTATGACTGAAACTTTACGTACATTATACAGTCCTGTGCAAGTTACAATACAGCTTCCGAAATATTTGGTAATTCACATGTTGATTTGCAATTTCATGTTAAAAATAAATCTGTGTATTTTATCGTCCATATGGCGTTCACAGACTGTTGGGTTAGGTCGTCTACCATAATTTAAGCTCTGCTACATTACGGCACCGGATTTTCCGCCAATTTAATATTATATTATATGCACTAGTTTTTATGTATTTTGTGCTGATCTGGATCTGGAATCTGGGGATAAAAACAGTATGAAGTTTACAGTGGAATAGAGGTATTGTTATGAAAATTGGGATAAAATAAAATACAACGCAATAGTCTTTGTTACAGTTAGTCAGTACATTTCAATTCTAAAACCAGTTGAAATTTTAGAAAATGTATTTGTTTAATTTTCTCAATACTTATTATATCTAAGTCTGAGAGGAGCTCGTGGCTTATTAATAATAGCAACACGGGTTGATCGATCAGGTTAAGCTACGCTTGTCGCGGATGGGCGTGGATAGATGACCATCTTTACATACCGTCCTTGCTTTGGAAAGCATGTCCAATTGTCCAGCCCTTGTCCAGCCCATTCGCTGGTCCCGGTTGCCATTCGTGGATCCTGCATAGTTGTTATGGGTTGTCAGAAACCCGAAAGTATGACAACCAGTCTTATCATAGGGTATGGTGCTATCCAGTTACTGGGTTGTGGAGGTCAGATAGGCAGTCGCTTCATGTAGCAACAAAACAAAACACTGTCCTCCTTGAATGTCATCTGTCTGAAGTAGGAACTGGTCTTCAATCCTTAACCGCCCTCTTTGTGTTCCTCTTATAATGTTCAGCAATGTATTTTAAACATTTTATACAGAGAGACACGTAGGAAGCTCTCAAAATAACAAGTCGAAGATTGCTCCTATAAAAGTCTACAATGGTTGTCATTTGAATGGCGGGCGGGGCTAACCACGCCTCCGGAAGACAATTTCTTGCTGGCGACTCCTACGCAGTCATGTATGTCTACCCAGAATCTGTCCACATAACCTTTAAGTCTTCTATTTGTATTGCAAACGCAGTTTTTTATTTCTAACCTGGTTTAGAACAAGAAAATACTTATGTTTGGATTGTGACTCAAATACAATTAATTCTTCTTCTTTATCCGAACCTAATAAGTTTTTCTAAAGTTTATTTTAATTCCTGTAGCCACAATTTTAAACGTCTCTTTGTAGTTCCAATTACGCTCAGACTGGAATGTTTAAAACTTATTCAACTGATTGCCACTTTCAGTTTCACAAAGAAAGTTTTAATTTGATTGTTTCTAAAACTAACTTTGGATTCCAATTTCAAATTCGAATGAAAAGAAAGTTGATAAAAAATAAAGCCAGATACAAAAAACACGAAAGGAGTTTGTTATCTATGGAAACACCGTTTATACTTGTTTGGGAAGGTGTAGGCTGAACACACGTATAACTAACAGTAAACTTAGTAAAGGATTTAAGGTGCCATGAAGGATTGTGGAATCCCGAGATTACATCACATCATACGACAACCACAGATAATAAAGGACCCCATACTCGTATTTTTCTGTATAAACAACACCCGAGTCCTCAAAGTGAGGTTAGAGCGAAGAAGGAAGTCGTTTATTTTTTTTATTTTCTCCCTTCCTATGTAGAGAAAATAGAACAAAACCGTATCATTCTCGAGAATGTTTAGGCTGCATGTCTTTTGAATATAGTAATGTTTCATTTCGTTGACATATTTGGGCAGAGGTTATTATGGGGTTTGTGTTAAATAGGTCTACGACATTTATCCCAATAATGGTGTTTGTAAATACATAAAAACGTGAAACATCGTGGCTTTGCATTAAAGCTTATCGTTTATAAGAATGGATAAGAGGTTTAAACCTATGACTAACTTTAGCTACGTGTAAAATTCACACGAAGCTCAAATTAGTCACAGGTGAGCAAATTACGTAAGTCAAGAACGTGAAAACTGTAATGAAACAAACTTCTACTTCACTTGAAAAACTGATCAAAGGAGAAATGATTCGTTTCAATTTTCTATAAACGGAACTTCCAAAATCAATTTACGGGAACTGAAAATCAATTGATCACTTTCTTAGAAAGCAATTACATTCATCTATAAATAAAATACTTATTTAACTTTGTAATGATTTAAATGAAAACAGTTCAGAGGTTAAATTGATAATCTAAAGTTTAAATTCTATAAAACGGGACGGGCGGTTTGCGGCGACGACGCGGCGACGGCGCGAGGTGAGGCGAGGTGTTCGCGTTATTAAACTTGGTCGCTAATGCACTGAAACTTCATTAAGTCGTTATTTCTACGGGCTTCATTAAAGACTTCGGGAAATTATGATCAAAAGAGGTTTTCAGGATTATGTCCCTTTGTGTTATTAGGGATGCCACGAAGTTGTCTCAAGCTTTGCGAACTTGACACCTAAAACCGGAAACAAAAATCTTCAATCAAAACACCCGTCTTTATTATACAAAATTCTAATTTTTCTGAGTTCTCGACTTCAGAGCATATTTTAACGGCTTTCTTAATCACGGTTAAGAACAAAGTAGCCGTTCAGAGCTAATCGTTGTTTGTTAACCGCGAGCCAACACGGAAACCCACTATTCATAATTTGTAAGAGACTCTTAACGTCCACCAAAGTTAAGGCCTGCTGCTAATGGACTTATAGAACTTACAATATTTCGTTGAAATTTACATTCAAATGAGTATCGCAGCAGCCCTGCATGCTAAGTGAACTCAAATCGAGCAGGTAACCCTAATTGCAGTTAAGTAGGTACCTACTGAGTAAGCGAGTTCTTTGAACCTGTTAATTAACAAAAAGCTCGTCGGTGTAACTATCTAGTAAAAGTTTTTGTTGCTTATACTTTGTAACTTTTCTTTTAATTAAGTTAAACGGGTGTTAGCGATGAGATTAATTATGAAAGTATTTGTTTTTTTTCCCTTGTGATTGCGTGATTGCACAGTCATCTGCGAGATGGTCAGTAATTATCGCGGCGACATGAGATAATTACGGAGACGTGAAGAAAGACACGTTGGAATTATACGTATTGTATCGAAGACCCTGTTTTTTGGCTGACATTTGGAATGATTGGAACTGATAATTATGATGGCCTTACACCGTGAACGACGATTAACACTTTAATGTCACAGACATAGTTACCTGTAAGTACAATAATTATGTAAAACCAACACTCGAAGCGATAATCTGAACATTACCACACATCATCATCATCTGACGAGCCTTTTCACAACTATATTGGGGTCGGCTTCCAGTCTCACCGGATGCAGCTGAATACTATTACGAGATATTAAAAAAAAAAAATTAAATAATAATATTTTACATGGAGCGACTGCCTATCTGACATCCACAACTCAGTAACTGGGCAATACAATACCCCTTGGTAAGACTGCCTGTATTACTATATTTTCGGACAGCCGGGACCAACGGCTTAACGTGCTTTCCGAGGCACGGAGGTGTCTCGGTATGTAAAGATGGACACCCATCCACGGCCAACCCCGGCAAGCGTAGCTTAACCTGATGGATCGACCTGTGGGGCTATTAGTACTTAGCCACGAGCTCCTCTGATTACACAAATCCTTTGATTAAATATTGATCCGTGACAGAGAGGTATGTCACAGTACATGTCAACTTGATTGTACCATTGATGTGCAATTAATTATGTACATTTGGACGGATAAGAACCATAACTAACAGATCTGGGTTTGGCAGATTAGAGGGATTCCAACACACAATCTACATTCTGAATGAGGGCTCAGGGAGTCATTGATTGTTTCGCGCTACGCTTTGAATATTGATGATAATTATAAACGTATTATTTCTCGTAATGAATTTAATCCGATGGGTGCCTTTTAGTCTGTCATCGGTTCAAAATGTGATAATTGTTTTCTTCTTGGAAGATAGCGTCTTTACCTAATCGGCTTTTAAAAAAGTGAGTAAACGTATCTGAGCGATTTGTGTTATGCATATAAAAACAACATATTTTTTGCAAAGATAAGCCTAAAAGAATTCCGTCCAAAAAAGAGAGCAACAATTTACGAATAACAAAACAGAACACTAAAACCTGAACCAATAAATATTGAAAATTTAAATAATTCCGTGCACATTCACGTAACACATGTTCCGGTGAAATGAGTCGACCGCATATTTGAGTGCACTAACATAAACAAGACACGCGCCGGGCACGTAACGACTGCGACGCGACATTGTCACGCGCGAAGACAAATACCTCTATATCCCACGTCATTTTCATTTACGTACCCAATTCCCCTAATCCATAGTATTATACAGGGTGTAACCGAAAGGGTACATGTACATACAAAAGCATATTATGCTGCAGACCACAAAACTGAACAACTCCGAAACCGCAAAAAATCAGCTGTTCTATACATTTCGACGAGCCGTCGAAATGTAGGGAACAGCTGTTTTTTTTCACGATTTCCGAGTTGATCTCATAGTAAAAGTTGTTCAGTTTGGTGGTCTGTAGCATATCTTTTGTATGTATATACCCTTTCGGTTACACCCTGTATAAGTACCTGAGCTTATCCCTGTTGATACAAATGCTAATACCGGCAGTAACACATACGTGAAGTTCTTAGTAAGCTTACCGAATGCGAGTCTCTTTCCCGGTAACTTCTCACCTCGTCACCGCACGCACAGAATGTCTATTCAATTTACGCCTATCTCACTGCATTCTAATTAGTAACATTTATGTTGACTACGGAATTTATATTTAACATAAATTATTTTCAGAAGCTGTCCCTCGTGAGTTTATTTGATAAACCAGGGTTCATTATTTGAGTTCATCTAATTAGAGAATAAATAAATTTAAGCTCATATTTGAATTCTGAGAATTTTGCTATAATGAGTGGAAACCGGAGAAATGGGATCGGAAACGAGGAATTTGTGTAGCTGTAACAATCACACTCGGTTAATTTGTTTCTAAATGCTTGTTTGTTATGAGCAAACTTCGGCTGAAGCTGCGCGTATGTCACTCAACAAATTGCGTTAAATGATGTTTGTTTATGAAGCATGCTGATGCAGATTATCGTCACTATGAGCTGAAGAATACATAATGTAGTCAACTGTGTTAGTCTGATTGGAACACGTTCCGGGATAGATGCGGTGTTCCGACTTGACAACAACGTGTCAGCGTGACGGATCGGGGAAACATGGCGCAATTGAACCAAATGCGGACTGCGCGACGAACGCCATCCGTACCGCAGGGAATTAGCGACTACGTTATTATATAGTTATAAATATAACGTGTATTCTCACAATCCCGAGGGAAACGGCAACGAAATAACAAATTCCTGTAATATAAATTCAGCACTAAGTTTTTAATGGAGTGGCTACTTTTAGTAGCAGCTTATTTAAAACTATTTCCTCCAGCTATTGTCTTGGGAACAACTCGCAATACTGAAACATTTCTCGAAGTTTAAAGAAACATCCGGAATAGTGTTTGCAGTCTGTTCTCTCGCACACTTGTTGTGTTCATGTTTAAGGTTAAGCGGATCCGTGCTATCCCATTTTTTACACAATTCCCCAATAGTACTTACCTAATATATAATTCGTTCGTTTCGGGAGCTGTTGGAGCAAATCCAGCTCTTTTCTTTGATCGTTTAGTATTGTGCAGATTCACTGATGCTTCAAAATAAAAACGCTTTACAATGCTCAATACATCGGGCTTGGAGACAGTTTAGAAAGATGGCTCTTACTTATCTTTATGCTCGTTTTCCGGTTTTAAATGGCAGGATTTAAAGATTTCCATTGTTTCTTCTACTTGAACATTTAGAATGGGATGGAGGAACTCTTCGATGTTGAAAAGGGAATAAGTGATCATGAATGAAGAATATGAAGATAGCAAATTAGAAATTAGACGGTTGCTCTAGTATACCAAGATCCATGATCTTGGTGCCTAGATGGTCTTGGACACTGTGCAATCATCTTTTTCACGAAGCGGACATCAATAAATAATTTCTTTACTTCATATTTTTTACGCTCCACATTTTATTTTCATTCGAGACTCGAAAGATTGGACCATTTCATCGCTATCAAGTAAAAAAATATTGTTTGCTTTAGGAAAAAAAATTAACGAAATTCACTTTTTCGTGCAATTTATCGACGGCTAACTAATTAAGCTTCAAATAAATCTCCAGAGTTTTAAATAATACAATTTAACCAACCTGAGGATAGGTGGGTTGCTAAATCACGTGTCAGTCATTGCGGTGGATGGCTCTGGCGCCCGATATATCCCCACCGCGTCGTTTCGCGCCCCCGTGATGGGTGACGATCCTATGCCCCATTACATTGTGGTAATAGTTTATTGATCCCGTGAATTTAGTTTCAGTTTTCTCTGCGATTTTTCCTTTACTGGAGGGTTGAGTTATGAATGAAGTATGTCGTGTGAAATCATATAACTATGACATAATGATATATAAATGTATCTTCTACATTTATACGTGCATGACCGTGGGCCCAATCAGAAACATCCTTTTGATATCGGACTCTATCGTTAAATTAAAAACATGCATAAAAAATTGAAAGTTAGAATCAAATGTCCGTATTGTTCTCTTTTAATTATAACGTAACTCTACTCCAATCTAAAAACCTACTACGTTTAATTAATGATTCAGATCCCGAACCCGTAACCCGTGTTTTTTCCGCTAAATTCCAAATAACAGCCCGACAATTTAGAATGTTTTCAAAAAATAAAACTCGATTATCGAGCTTTATTTTTTAGGCACAAAATTTTAGGATCGAGTTTCATCGGCCGTAGAATACTAATCCGGAACGAAATGTTGGCCTTTAAAAAGTTGTGTCGCGTTCCCGAACACTAGTTTGCGAACAAAAAGTATGAACATTAGATAAAAATATATTAGGATATGTGTACACAACATGGTTCAAACAAAACTGTTAAGGGTATTAATTATCTAAGTTTGTAGTGACTGCCCACGTCCAAATTGGGGTGTAAAAACTGCAGATAAAAGTTAACTGTGAGGTTTTTCGCACACAACATTGTTACTAGTTTCTTAATTTAGTTACAGTGTTGAGTTTTCCGAGACAAAAACTTGGAAACCTTCCTTTTTAAGGTAAGCTTTTCATAATGGGAAAATCATGTCCTCAATTGGGAACTTTCAATTAATAGGGTGTCGAAAGGAAAACAGTCGTGGGAATTCAATCTAAAAATCTTTAAAAAGCAATTTGGGTCCCTCCTCATAAATACTTCAATCAAAACAATGTGTTAATGACAATAACAAAACCCAACCAACCAGTGTGTAGGTGTTCTGCAAACGAAAAGACACTTCATCATGCATGCCCTTATAGGAAGCTCTAAAAATATTTCATATTAAGTACCTACTCTCTCAGCATCCTTTCCAAAAATATCTCATTCTTATCTAAACGTAACATCTTGTAGGCACAGACACAAGCCTTACAAATCCTTGTTTGCCGTTCGATATGTAACGTGACGTCAGTTATAGCCCACAATCTGTATCAACATCGGATGCTGGGGTCGGACGCACGGATGTATGTGTCATGGACGCGGAACACATATAATATGTATCTACTAGAATATACATTTATACGTGCGTGACCGTGGGCCCATTCAAAAACATCCTTTTGATATCTGACTCTATCGTTACATGAAAAACATTTATCATTTGACGTTAATGTTTTTTTAATTTTGGGATATATTTTCGATACCGCTTTTTTCTCGGGTTTGCATGTTGTTAAGTCCGTATTGGGTATCGGTTTTACTGTGCCTAAATAGGTCGCAGACTGTCCTTTAACACGTTAGACGTCAACAACGACGTCAATAGTTTTTCTATTGTGCCTGCTGCGTGGTAGTCAATGTCTTAACTATAGTGATTTAAAACAGTTTAAATATTACGTCATGATGTAGTTAATCGCTTATTTATATGCCGAAACTAATTAAAGGGAAAATTATTACTTACCAAGGCCGAAATTGTTCCGTTTATAAACGGACTAATTCGGGATAATCTCTTTTTTGTATGAAAGTGTCTGCAACAAACAGCCCTAATTTTGCAAAACATTTTTCCCTTACACTGCTGTTTGCGAACATCCCTTTTGATACGCAACAAGGGGAAATCGCCGCTCAACCGCCCATCCAGAAAATTACCAAAACATATCATAAAAAATGTACTAAAGTTCGTGAAAAAACAAGGTTCGGACGAAAGTTTGAAACTTGAAGTAAGTGAAAACCAACGGAATCTGATACAAGTTCTGATGTAAATTAGTGTGGGAAGGCTTTTAGTTATTTTACTTGTGGAATATCTAATCAAGCTACTGGTTTGAGGTTGAATTTCCTGAGGGAACGATTGCAATCAACGACAGTTACAAACGCAAAACTTTCCGGCATCTGTTTACTAAAGCAAATATTATGTTGGTATAATTTCTCAATATATTTGTAAATAATATAAAGGTATCCATTACAGTACATTTCATTCGTTTTAATGAAATCCAAATAAGCTGAAAACGGTACTGATTTTAGGAATTGTAAGCGTCAGCCGGTTCGCTGAAAAGCTGTTTTAATAATGATAATACACAGTTATTATTTAATCCACAGTGAAACCTGTGGCTATACAAAATTGTAATACATCCAGAACGATTTAGCGCTTACGGAAATAATCCGGATTTTATAAAATGAGAATTCTAAAATGTATTGCGTGTAAATTAAACCATTTAGGTATATACTAGCCCCTTATTTATATACTTTGCTGGTGGTCGAGCAGATTGAAAAGAAAATTGTTTGGTCATGTTGAGAAGTTGAAAGGCGACTAGCAAAAGGTATTTTAAGGGACGCTCTAGGAGGACATTAGTGAAATATTTGGTGATATTCTTGCTAAACGACAGGTGCGGCTATCATCAATGCGTGTATGATCAGATATATGAACGTAAACGACGATATGCGTAACGTAGGCTTGGAGCGTAGCAGGTAGTACTATAGTTTTTGTCTACCCCCATGGCAAGAAGACGTGATTTTATGTTTGTATGTATGTAATGTATGTATTTTAGGACATTTTAGAGTTTATCTCTGACACCAGGTTAGTCACTAACCACACGAAGAAGAAGAGAAGAAGAGGACTATTTAGACACTAGACGCCGGAAATATATGTGCACTTACCCCCTTATGCACCAAGAATCATACAACATTTACCTAAACCACGAGACAAAAACAAAATGGAAGGTACATTTACTATCCTAAACGTGTAAACTCGATCAACACAACGTTATGTCACTGACATCAATTTTACGATGTGATTGTGCCCGATATAATTAATGGCAGCCCAAAATTTATGGTCATGGGGTATTGAGTGACTAATTACTTTCAAACACACGTATTGACATTGACAAGTGCTTATTTTGTGGGATTCACAAATCGTTTGAGGTCGCACACAATGCTAGGAACAGTTATTTTGCACCCGGGCACTGTTCCAATCTCTTGCACTATATAATCACAATTTTATCGCGACTACTATGTGACTATAAAGTAGTCTGTACGAAGAGTATTAACTATTTATTCTGTTCGCAATACATCTCATTTTGTCGCGTCTTGGAACGCCCCAGTCTTTGGCTGGCAATCCTATTTTCCATAGAATAGACTTTTATAGCATTGAGGGCATAAGGAAATTAGAATTTTGTGGAAATGATAACCGTTTCCATAAATGTGTTTTTCCTAAAGAAGTGTCCTTCGGTGGGAAATGGCGTTATTATTTATACTGAGATGAAGGTAAAGGACAGGCGTTGACAGAAGGCTTGACCTCCCTGGGGCAGGTGAAGAGTGAAATAACCGACCAAAATCATCGGACATTCGGTCCAATGTCGCTCTGTCGGCAATTCGAACCGTTCAGCGAAATCTTTCGCCACATAAACAGTGAGATAGACTCTCTGATTCTGAGGCTCGATGCCGCATCGTCGAACTGCGTTTCCACTTAATAAAGCACAAATGAACCGAGCGAAATGTATATTATATCTACGAGTAAGTTAAGTTCTCTGCAGCACGGAAATCTATATCGGAAATCGAAATGACTTGTTTATGTTGGAACACATTAGGGATTACCTCAACTACTGGATAAACTGGTAGATTGTGTAAATTTAATGGCAGAACTGTTAGTTGTCATACAGTTTATATCACAAACGCTTTTGTAATAATTCCGTTTCCACATTTGGGAATGTGGTACTTTGCAATCTCTTAGGTTACGTGGGGTCTGTAGGGTTTGGTGTTTTTTTAAGGTGGTTAAAATATAGAATCAGCAGCAACGATAAATCAAACATCAGGTTTGAAAACATGATGCCAGTACCAAAATACGTGTCCTCCGTAGAGCAGTTAAATTCTACAAACGCTCGCGCTGCGGCGTTCCCTCTCAGTAGTACTCGCGAATAGTCTATAAAACTGCATGGGTGTGAAATTATTTATTTATGAACGACAACGTATTCACTCGTTCCACTACATTTCGTTCGCAGAGAACAGGTAATGCAACATTTTCCGTCCGCAGGGTGCATCGCAGACATTTTCTAGCGTCGACCTCTGTTCGGGAAGCCATTACTATCTCTTTTACTGCCTTGTTTCTTTTTTGTCAGCCTTTGATGCATTATCAAAGAGATTTATTATGGAACGAGTGAGATCTTTACAATTTTGCATCGTGCGCGTTCAGGAGATTTATACTCGACGACTTATCAGATTTAATCTTGGTTACACGGTTAGCTTCCCGTGTTCTCCTCCTCTTCAATGTTATTTCCTTTGCAGAGCTTATTTGTGATTTGATAGCTATAGACGTTATATGAAAAGTTCGAAAGCATAAAAAAAGTCAAATGTGTGCTCTGTTCTTTGTCGGAAGTCTCATTAAAAGTCTTGCAGTAAAGGAGTAAAACTACGCTCGTAAAATGCGTTACTTCTGATTTTTCATGAAGGAAAATTAGGTTAGCCTCTGTATAAGTGCACGGTATCAGCTGGGAGTGCAGTTTGGTGCCAAGTTCTCATAGCCGGCAGTTTCAAGGCCTCATCACACAAAAGCTTCTGTAGGCATCCGCTTAAGTGCTTATTCTTAAGATGGAGGTCGTTAGAGTGATACTTAGTCAACACGTCATTGGCTCTTCGACAAAATATCTTTATTACTTTTTATCAGTGTGTTTTAACACTCAAATAACGATTGCTGGATTGTTTATCTTATTTATTTATTTTGTACATTTATTTATATTTTAAAGTATATAAAGTAACAACTACTTTACTACTAACATCAGTAGTAAAGTCTCTAATAACATAACAAAAGTATGTATACCCAATATAGATATACGCAGCATTTGCCACAAAACAAGATAGTAATTAACTAAAAAAAATCTGTGAAAAGATAACTATAACTTAAAAAAAAAGCACAAAATAAATTACCTTAAAATATATAAAATGTTACCACAGAAGGCAAAAGGTAAAAGAGTATGAATGTGAGTGATATGTAAAATTTAATACAAACTCAAATTTACAAAAAATATGTATTATTGTTTTTTTTTGGTTAGTTTATGCACTTCCATCTAGGTAATCTCAGAGGATCTTCTAAACTTATTGAGTGATATTCCGTGTGAGTCGGTTTCTGACGATTTAGAAAAACTTTTGTCACATGGTATTATTGTAATTGTATGTTGTATTATTATCTTAATTATTTTCCCTTCAAATAGAACAGATAAAACTAGTGGAATTTATGCTAATCGTTAATACAACAAACCACATGCCAGTGTTCCATAGAACAGCCATCTATTTTTGACATGACTCATATTGAGTGAAGCAGATGTGCAGACACAAGATTTATAACTATTACAGTAATCGCATCTAGTACCCAGACAACCGTATCATGATGATTGATACACAGACATACTTTATACTAACTATCTAGAAACAGATCTAAGATTAGATCATTGGACTTGAAACGAAATATTTCAAAGCCTGTATTAAAGGCCTTTCTACACGACTAATGAAAGGTACACTTAATTATAAATTAGCAATTTTAGATGTTATTACCTATTAAGTAAGATTAATAACGGACCTCGTATTACAAACATTAACGGTCCCTTTGCCACCCAATAAAACTAGAAAGGGACTAAAATACAAAAGACTAATAAACAGCTAACATTATTTTGTTGTACTAATATTTTGAAACAAAAACAGGCTTAGTAAAAACATTATATTCGGTCGGTTGGTTTTCACACAAACATTATACTTAATACAATGGTAATGACGTGGCTAAAGTGTTGCCTTAATATTGTCATAAAGAGACTAACTACTGGCACAACATAGATAAGTACAGAAGATCAGTTTTTAACGTATTATGTACCTACTTAAATCATAGATGGTAATTTTTTTTTTTTCTATATTTCTCCTCTTACAAAGCACCTGCCATCATATCTTTTCAGCACCCTTGGTTGACTGGTAGAGAATGCCTAAGGTATTATGTCCATCTTTGTACGTTTATTGTGTGCGAAAAGTTTAAATAAATAAACAAATTAGTGCCATACAATGAGAAAATACGCACGCACACATAAGCACGCTTGTACAAACCTGCAAAACTATTCCCAACCTCTGCAGCTCCTGAAAACCTGAATCAACAATGGCGACCACCAGAAAAGCGCCGAGGCAATAAAGTTCGATGAGCCCCGGAAAAATGTTTGATACGCTTCACGTATAGTCAGATAGCCCTACGTACTCGCGAGCCTAGGCAAGTATGCGCGCGCCTGATTTTGCCAGTTGTATAGAGTCATCCTTCTGTACCGACATATTCAGTGCTACTGATTATTCATGAGGGTTGCCACTCGAGCACAATGCGTGAGAGCCTTTGGGTATGATTGATCATTGTGTCACAAGTCCCTTGAGGTAGTTACGATAGGGTTGAACGACGACAGATGCAAATAAATAGCTTATGAAGGTAGACGTCTAAGCAGGTTTGGTCACATGGAGTTTCGGGTATCGGATTAAGGGTATCGATTTTCGATTCGATTTAGGTTTTGAATTATTGAACAGGGGTATGTAACACAGGTTCTAAGTCAATGCATAAATTAACACTTAACAAAACCTGGTATGAACTTCTTCTAGGTATAATTCAATGCTTGAGATTACATAACATCACGCTTTGTATCCCTGAAGGGCTTGGCAGAGGTGTACCCACATTTATGTTATGTTTAAATATTGAATTTACCTTCGACATCGTGAATACAGAAGCTTTTCAGAAATAATAATTACGGCGTCTTCCTTTAAAAACATACTGGGTTTAGTAATCTATCTTCCAAATATGATAATTTGAAATACCCGTTGATCGAGCGTTCTTTTTGAGGACATTATTGGGTCCATGATAAGCACGAGGATGAGGAGGGAGGAATTACGGGATGATGGTAATTTCAAATCCCGTAGTTTTTATAACATCAGATTTTTTGTGTCCCGCAAGCCCCTTTCCCGGGGCAAGGTCGGCTCAGGCTAGTCCAGCAGTAGGCATCTTTGACCGAGTCTCAAACTTAATTCATTTTTTTAAATTAAACCAATTACAGACACTTTTGAACAGTCTAGAATTTGGTTTTTCAATAAGATAAAGATAGTCGTTCATACAAACCCGTCTCATAATCAGCCTATAGTGTTCCCACTGCTGGGACACAGGCCTGCTCTATATGAGAGGGAGTGGGCCATAATCCACCACGCAGGCCCTGTGCGGGTTTGCGCATGTCACATGTCTTGGGATTTATGGTTCTAGGATATGTCGGTTTCCTCACGATGTTTTCCTTCACTATTTTGAGAGCAGTGGTGATGAAAATAAATACACAAAGTAAAGCGTCTGCTTAGGTTCGAACTCACGAATAACCACTAATACACTTTACGACCACTAAACCCGTTAATAACTATTACCTCGTAAAACAGTGCTAATCATATCGATCGTCAGCCACACCTCATGGAGTGGTCCGCGATATGTAATTATTATACCAGTCATAATTTACACGCGCGTACTAAAATTTCCATTGCTTCCCGTCTATTAATCACTGTGTAAAAATAAATGGATGTCAACTGTACATAAATGGTTATGTTAGAAATAATGTATACCTAACAGTAATTTATATCAGATACATTATATTTATGCCAAAACATTAGTGACCCCTTTTTTTTTTTTAAGGCTGGGAAATCATCCAATGACTGCTCCCGCTCTGGGTGGAGCGGAAGGGAGTGTCAGACTCTTACTGACTAAAACCCATCCATGTTCCTTCCGTAGCCCTTTATGTTCCGGGGTAGCGGTAACCCTTTCGGACAATCCCGCTTACCAGGCAGGCTTGGCCCTGAGGGGCCCCTTCATATGCTGACATCTCTTTGAGGCGCGCGTGGAACATATACGCGCCGTACGGCACGGGTCTGGTGCTGATCGGACGGTGAGTCACCCATTACTCACCGTCCGCAGGCCCGCGCCTACGGTGGCCGGGAGTCATCACGTGGCTCCCGACGCCCGGGGCGTCTCCTGCGGCGGCTGGGACAGGAGGACCTTTCTCTCTCCCATCCCGCCACCTCCTTCGCGAGCATAACTTTTTCGCAGAAGGAGGTATTAGTGACCCCTTGACAGTTCAAAAGTGCCTGTAATCGGTTTATTTGACATAAAATATGCGTATGAGTTTAAGTTCGGGCATTTTTTTGTTCTACATAAAACCAAGAAGTTCGTAGAATACCAATAACCATATACCAGTAACGTGAAAAAGTAGAAGTTACCATAAACATATAATTTTGATTGGTGTTTCTATTTACTCGACGAATATCGTTAAATTAACGAGCTTGTAGTAATAAAACATGTCCTAAAAATCTATAAAAAAATCCTACCCATCTAATGCTACGCCGTAGCGGAAGTTACCTACGCCGTAGCAAATGATTATGCTAATGACGTAAAATAGGACAGTGCGCTACATAATAAAAGCATCTCGTAGCACCGTAGCACTACATCGTTTTCTAGCGGTGGTGGTCCGCACAAGTCACACAATAGGTGCCTAGTTTCTGCCCACATTTCGTTTTGCCGGGCGGCAGTCATATCGTGAGTGGATTTCCGCATCCACTGAGAACATTGCGCTCTAAATGGCTCCTATACTGTCTGTGAATAGGACATAATGTAACAAGTTACTTTGTGCACGCTCATGTCAATACCTGAGTGGTGGATGAAAAATTCCTTTTTGTTTTCTGTTTGATGTCGTAAGTTCATTGAGCCTGTAGTATTATTTATTCTTCATTGAGCCTGTTATTTAGGGTGACTGGTAATTCGTGACCGATATTTAAACACATGATTTTACTCATGATTACAATCAACTTTCCCAAAGAAACTTTTTTTGTATACTCCATAGTTTTATTTTTATCACAATAACACTATAACTAGCGCGCGCAAAGTTCAATGACCTTCGCGCCGATCAGCTGTTAGCAGCTATTGAGTATACAAAAAAAGTTTCTTTGGGAAAGTTGATTGTAATCATAAGTACAATCACGTGTTTAAATATCGGTCACTAATTACCAGTCACCTTATATATCTTTCTTGTACTTCTTGAAGTCGAAACTGTAAAAAAGTGTTTCAACCCCCAATCTATAGGCACTGGTACTATTTTCTATCTATTTTTAGTTCTAATGAAACTAGATTAGTTTTGTATCGGATATTCCAATGCATATAGATAAGAAACTTAGTTGAAGTTCCTCCGACTTGCAAGTGAAAGTTCGTGAAAGGTCTTTATTGTGTTTGTGCGGAATTTCGTTTCCTTTCCATCTTTGTTCCAAACTCTTCTAAGAGGAAATTGTGCTACACTCATCGCAAACTTAGTTGTGGGCTTAAAACACAATCCGTGTTGCGAACACCATTTGTGTTAAACGCTTCCACGGACGAAATAAAAAAGGAAAGTAATTGCTTAGAGATAGAAGTACAGTCACGAACATTACTATATACACCAAGCAATATTCAGAAGCGATTTTCTCGTAAAATAACTATTTCAACTTTAAGATACGACATGTTCGGTAAACCTATGGATTAAAAAATGCAACGTATAAATTTATACAATAAATAAGGACAAAACCGCTTTCAAAATTAGCTAACTTTATACATATTTTTGATCGACGAAGCACATAGCGCCGCCGATGGTGTACCTTTTTTTTTTTTTTTTTTAAGGCTGCGAAATCATCCAATGACTGCTCCCGCTCTGGGTGGAGCGGAAGGGGGTGTCAGACTCTTACTGACTAAAACCCATCCATGTTCCTTCCGTAGCCCTTTATGTTCCGGGGTAGCGGTAACCCTTTCGGACAATCCCGCTTACCCGGCAGGCTTGGCCCTGAGGGGCCCCTTCATATGCTGACATCTCTTTGAGGCGCGCGTGGAACATATACGCGCCGTACGGCACGGGTCTGGTGCTGATCGGACGGTGAGTCACCCATTACTCACCGTCCGCAGGCCCGCGCCTACGGTGGCCGGGAGTCGTCACGTGGCTCCCGACGCCCGGAGCGTCTCCCGCGGCGGCTGGGACGGGAGGACCTTTCTCTCTCCCATCCCGCCACCTCCTTCGCGAGCATAACTTTTTCGCAGAAGGAGGTGACTGCCTCCCACTCCCTCTCGCCCCGGACCATGGCTTGCACCAGGGCCGGGCGCGAGAGGTCGCCGCCGCCGATCGCCTCTACGAGGACACGGCGGTGCTCCGCCCAAGCGGGGCAGGTTTGCACCGTGTGCTCTACCGTGTCCTCTGGGCGATCCTCGCAGTGGTGACACCCGGGCGTTTCCTCCCGCCTGATGATGTGCAGGAACCTCCCGAAACATCCATGTCCGGTGAGGACCTGCGTCAGGCGGAAGGTGAGGGCGCCGTGACGCCTCTCTAGCCACTCCTCAAAGAGGGGCCTTACCGCCACTATCGTGGCGTGCCCTGCGCTGGGTTGCGACAGTCGCTGATTCCAGGCCGCCATGAGATCGCGCCGGAGGTCCGTCCGCTCCGCCGCAATTTGCTGCGGAAACGGAGTTTCCCCCCGGCTTAGTACCTCCGCGCGCCACTCGTACAGGCGCGCGAGGACTATCGCCTCCAGATCCCACGGCGGCAGTCCGGCAAGGAGGCTCGCCGCCTCGCCCGAGATCGTGCGGTACCCCCGGATTAGTCGAATAGCTACCACCTTTTGGGGCGCGTTCAGGTAGTGGGCGGCTCGCCGCCGCAATGAACGCGCCCACACCGGGGCCCCGTAAAGGGCCATGGACCGCACGACTCCCGCGTAAAGCCTCCGGCAGGAGGCGTTTGGCCCCCTCAAATTGGGCAAGAGCCGCTTTAAGGCGGCCCCAGTCCGTTCCAGCTTGGGGGCCAAACGTCGGAAATGCTCCACGAAATTCCATCGGCTGTCGAGGACCAGACCCAGGTATTTCATCGTGGTCTCGACGCCGATGTGAACCCCTCCTACCGTAAGTTGGGATCCCGATGGTGGCCTATTCCGAGGCCCATGAAAGGACATGGCCTCGGATTTGTGCAATGCCACCTCGAGACCCAACTGCCGGATCCTCTCAACGACTATCGCAACACCGCGTGTCATCGCGTCGGCCGCCGCCTGATGCGACCTTCCCTGCGCCAAGACCAGCGTGTCGTCAGCGTAACAAATTACGCTGACGCCGTCAGGGAGGTCGGCCCGCAGCACCCAGTCGTAGCCGATGTCCCACAGGTGCGGCCCCAGAACCGATCCCTGTGGGACACCGCACGACATCTCTCGCCGGTTCCATTCCCCATCGCGACCGGGGTAGATGACGGCTCTGTCCGTCAGGTACGCCCCGACTATTCGACGGAGGTAGGTCGGCACCCGGTGATACCGGAGTGCTTCCCCAATGCAACTCCAGGGCAGGGTGTTGAAAGCGTTGGCGATGTCGAGTGACACCGCCACGACGACCCTACCCTGGGACACCGCGTCCCCCGTCGTGAGGGCTCTAACGCGCATGATGGCGTCCACCGTCGAGCGCCCCTTGCGGAAGCCAAACTGGCAGTCCGCAAGGTCCGGCCCCGTCCTTCCAAGGTGCCCGACGAGGCGGCCCGCAATAATTCTCTCGAAGAGTTTGCCGACCTCGTCGAGCAGCACTATGGGCCGGAATGCGGACGGAGAGTCCGCAGGGCGCCCTGGCTTCTGTATAAGGACCAGCTTCCCCGTCTTCCAACGGAGCGGAAACTGGCCTCTTTCCATGCATGCGCTAAAGAGCGCCTCCAGTCGGGGCCCGAGAGCCCCTGAGGCCAGGACCCAGGCTTTACCAGGCAAGCCGTCGGGTCCTGGGGCGGTATTCTTGGCCTTGAGCCTTCCAACCGCCGCTCTCAGATCTACCTCGGTCACTTCGGGGATGTCGTCGTCGTCCTCGTGGTCCGCTTCGGGCGGAGCCATAGGCGGGGGAGTATGCTCCCACCGTGAGGGGAACAGAGCGCTCACCACCTCCTCCACCAGCTGGGGGCGGAGACTCTGCGTCAGAGGGGGGGCCCAGGTGCGGAGCTTGTTCCGCACCATTTTATATGGGCGCCCCCATGGATCTCTATCCAGAGTCCCCACCATCTCCTCGCGGGCCGAGTCCTTGGCCCGCTGGACAGCTTCTTGGAGGGCGGTCTTCGCCGCTCTGTACCCCTCGTACAGCTCCGCCTCCGTGGCTGCCGCATCCGGAGGGCGGATGCGGAGCCTGCGGTGCCTGGTGTCCGATGGTGTACCTAAGCGTGCGATTCTGAATGTTCCGCATCAATTATTTCTTCGCATTCCGAAGGTGTTAAATGTATTTATCGATGCACGACGTTCTAAGCTTTTTGTATCTGCGGATTTGGACACACAGTTACAATATTTGCTGTAAAAATAAAAAAAATAATCCTGTGCTTACTGTACCGTACACTTCAGGGGAATGATTTTCAGTGATGTTTGGGGTTTAATAAAAATTGTGGTCCATTAATTTGAATTAAAAGTATCAAACATTTTGCTTTCGTTCGACTGATGTACGAAGTATTCTTGAAGTGAGGTCTACAAGAGTCATTGTCTACAGGCGTCTGTGAGTATTTGACAGCTGAGACGAAGAGTGCCATAGACACTCTCGTCATAGTCATTCCATTCGTTAGCTTAGGAGTGAAAATAAACTGAAGGATAATAAAGGAAGGACGTGTGAGTGAACACTTACGGCAGATTTACTTTTACGTGTCAGTCTCGGTGCCGTGCTAGCATCTAAATGGATACGTGCCTTCAGAGATTATTATCATTCACCTTTTTGTTTGTCATCACTGACATATAAAACTTTATGGCCAGTTTCTGCTCGAGATTGATTAAGATTTAGATGATAAAATCATCTTTTAACCTTTAGAACGCCATTTTCACATATACATGACAAGCAACTGCATACCTAGTACGCCAACGACACAAATATGTAGCAATGGCAACAACACTATAACACAAAATATCCAATTAAATCATTACTTTTGTGAGTGTTTACATAAATATCTTAAAAATTAAAGCTCTCGTACGTAGTTAATGACATGAAACAAATTAAAAGACACCGCGTGCGCTTATACTCTGGCGTTCAAAAGGTTAAGTTTGTCACGGCGGGTCATGCACGGATATCTACAGATAAAAGTAAAAAAAAAAAAATGTTAAGGACGACTTCACTTGAATGAAGGTTAGTAACAATTGGATTCCTCAACTTCAACAGGTGTCCACGATGTTTAATATCGAAAGAGGAGGTTAGATAAAAGTTCTGAAGTCTCATAAATATTCAAATTAAAATACGTGGCTTTTTTGTTTATACTGCGATGCCATTGTTTACCGAGTGACGCAAACCTGATTTGGGGATTTATTATGGATGGATTAGACGTTCGTTCGACCACTAAAAACGTTATTTTATTTATGTAATTGTATCAGATTTGCCGGCGAGCTAGAACGCAGAATCCTAGGAGTTTGAATTACCGACTGGGTATGGAATTTGATTCCGCGCTTCAAAACACAAATCGACGTCGTCAACCAAAAAGAAGCAAAGCTTTAGTGGTCAGACACTTTAGCCGCATGTCGGATGCCTTGTGGGCTAAGACAACATCGGTCGCAGCAGACTTAGGCATAGATGGAGTGGCGAGCTTAATCCATTAAATATCCACTCAACTGTTGAAATAGAAAAATGTATTGTGTCTCATTAGTGACAGTTGAGCGCTAGACGAGATTGGCTCAGGATCGCGTCCTGACCTGAAAAATTGCAAGAAAAAAAGTAAGAAAATTTTAATTTATCGGGTTTCCCTCCCGTTACGATTTATACGATTATATTTATTGTGGTATCGAGAGAGAGAATTTTTCTTAGGAATCTATGGGGTTCATGCGACATTTGAGGAGTTAAATAATATTATTCAATTGTAATAGAGAAGCCTTATATGTGTATACATATGATGCATGGGCGGCTATCACTACGCTTGAGTTGAAGACTAATCTAGCGCTAGAGAAGTTACCAGAGCGTGAATAGAAGGATAACCACGAGTACATACATACTTGCATGTTTGTGTGGTGTAACAACATTGTTCAACAATGCACATATGTGTGTTCTTTTATGAGCTGCTTATAAATTATTGTCAGTAAGCTCAGGATTCTTAATTCGCCCCAATGGTACGTACGTAGGTAACTAACATTAAAAGGGAGGCAAAACTGTTACTTTAGATAAACATGATGAGTACGGTAAGAGCTAACCATTAGTAGCTCTCTGTCCGATCAGGACCAGGCCCGTGCCGGACGGTGCGTAGGTGCTCCACGCGCACCTCAAAGAGATGTCATGAAGGAAGGGCCCCACTAGGGCCGAAGCCTGCCGGGGCAGCGGGATTGTTCGAAAGGGATACCGCTACCTCGGAACATAAAGGAAGGAACATGGATGGGTTTTAATCACCCACAAAAAGTATCACACCCTAAAAAAAAAGACATGATCAAAGTCTAAACTTTAAGTACTTCTTTTACGATTCGTCTTTGAGATTTAAAAGATGCTTCAAGTCATGTCACGTGTACATACAAGCCATGTTTTTGATGAGATTTTGTTTTTCTTCCGAAAATGTCGACAAAACTTATCCAACAATGTCACGAATTCACTATCGTTGTATCTCTCTATATGTCAACGTAACAAATAAAAAGAAAACACCAAATACATCTATTTGACAAATGAGTGTAAGTAATACCTTATCTCACATTTCCGGTTGAGAACGTAGCTGAATTCGCTCACAAAATGAATTTGTTAAACGACGTTCCCCATTTATTTCATTGAGCTATTCGGATGTTTTTTAATCACGTAAAAAGTTCGTTTTCACGTGGTAGAAAGTGGGTGTTTACCATGAAATGACGGAAATCTTTTACGGTAAGTACTTACTTATAATATATTGAATATAGATATAGATACACCTAAATCTGCTTAGATTTAGGTGTATCTATATTAATAATACCTAAGTAAATGTTGGTAGAAGTAAAGGTGGTGTGACGATTTATTCATGTTCGCGGGACCAACAAAGCACCGGCCAAAGTAGAAAGGTTTGAAAGGAAAAAATGTAGGAATTTACCCAGCAGTGGGACACGATTTAGGGCTTGTACTCAAAACTACGATGAGACATAGCATCGTAAAATTCTGCGATTCTGTGTCTTCATACTGCTTACTTCTTCTTTTTATTTGTATTATGTTAGGTATATTTTATAATTAAGTGCCGCGTAGTCAATATTTTAACCTTCATTCAGTATTAACGTTTATTAATAGGTGACATTACTCTAGAAACATGTGGACTTCAGTTGACATTAGGAAATTATATCATAGAAATAAAATTACATTGGTTTATGTTGTGTCGGCAACAATATCATGTGGCGTTACAAAATACTACGCTCGCGACTGCGTCTACGAGAATGTCTGGTTTTTCAAACCCAGACCACAGTCTCCTAACACAGGCTTATTTGCTTAAAAGGAAGCTTCAATTAGTTGATAAGGTTTAATACCAAAATAATACTTAAACCATTTTACATTTTCATAAATGGCTCTGTCAAACGCTAGGTAACAACGAATAAAATACACATTTCATAAATAGGTTACTTCAAGAAGTCTACGCAGTCACGTATTGGAACTACTTTCCAATTACGTGCCTCCACTAAAATTACCACCGAGGTAAACTTAGGTTACGTACGCAGGGGACCGATCCCTGAAGTCCTTATCCATCAAAGACAAGGACACCAAGTTAAATTACCAATAAGATGTGTTACAGCATCCCCTAGAGTAAAATCATCTAATTATTTACAAAGTAGCTAGGTAGTAGTTATAGGTTCGCCCCAATTACATGGGACTTAAACATTACTGGCTAATTGTGGGTGTAATATAGGTGTACCTCTGCCTAACCTATCGGGTTATGTTACAAAGAAATGACATTATTACCGATGCATATTTTTACCCCGATTTAGATTTTTACCCCGTGGAACCCCGGCCAGTGCGTGGCCCCCCCAAAGGGGTTTGGGTAAAACCCCACGTATTAATTACCCAATTCCCTCAGAAAAAACAATTGCAGCGTCCCGGAAAAGTTTCAAGCAATTAAACAAAGGGTTAATTTTTCATAAAAAAGGAAATTAATTTGAGTAGATGCCCGTGCCAGAAAAACCTGCGAAAAGGTCAATTTGATAATTTAAAATATTATGAGGAAAATTATTTTTCTGTAACATCTAATATGGTATTTTTGTTTGTTTGCACCCTATTATATTTTTTAGAAAAATATATAGCACCACGATTGGTATACTTACCTTCTATAGACGACTATACAAGCGCTACTGCTGAGCACGTGGTCCTGGATTCGATTTCCAGGTCGGGCAAAGTATTATTGTTTTTTTCTATTAGGGATTTCTCAGTAGCAGTTATCTGGATTTCTGCCTGGTAGATGGTAAAACATTCGCCCCCTGTTACGTGGAATTTTACATAACCGGCGAACCTACAATGGGTACACCTCCGCCAAACCCTTTGAGGGTTACAAGCATGTGGTATTCATTGAACATACATCAAAATAATCTATCAATATGTAAACTAAGATGTGATAGAATAAAATGTCGGTAAAAGTTATCATAGGAAAAACTATCAGACGACCCAATTCCACCCTGTAATTGTAGGTCGTCTTATAGTAAGTTAGAGCGTCGTTATGTCGTTAAGTTAAAATTGATACTAACTCTATGTACTCTGATCTGAAATAAAAATATTCTATTCTATTTTATTCTAATAGCTTTTCCTATGATAACTTTTACCGACGTTTTTCAATTCAATTCCACCCCGTAATTGTAAATTCAGGGGCAATATTTTAAGGGATCATTATGAACTGAGAACAAATTTGAAATCGCGAAAAAAAACAGCTGTTATATTACATACATTATGCTCGTATAACTCGTCAAAATGTAGGGAACACCTGATTTTGTCGCGTTGACACATTAAATGTGAATAATACACAATAATAAAAAAGTTATGCAAAGCGCGGTCTTATCTCTTAAGCCATATCTACCAGACTACCTTGACCGTCCTACCTCATGAAGAGCACTTCTGACAGTTCAATTCCCACTTGAATTCGTTTAAAAGTGAAATAGACTTTAAAGGTAGTGTAATAGTGTCAAAATTGTAGCACAGACAAAACGAACTCTATTTAAGAACTTGTAAAACACCTGGCTGAATGTAGTACCAACCCCACAACACCACCACATTTGTAGACCGTATACTCCATACGGTTCTCAGGCATTATGGTTTTGGGTGTTGGTGTATATTGTATTGTGTTATTCTTAGGTCTCGAGTTCGAACCCAAGATACGCACCTCTGACTTTTCAGATTCATGTGCGTATAATAATATAATTATCACTTGCTTAAAAATCGGTGAAGGAAAACATCGTGAGGAAACCGGCATGCCTGAGAGATATTTCTCAACAGTATGCGATGCTAAGACAGAGGCCCATGGGTAGCATTAAAACTCTGACACCAGGTTAGTCACTTACCACACGAAAAGAAGAAGATTCTTAAAAGCGAGTTCTTTTTCAGTAGTTGTAATAGAACCCTTTCCTCTTTTCAATCAAGATCTCTAAATCGACGTCCAAACGTAGGTATGAGTATCGAATCAAAGATGTGCGTACAATTCCAATGTTCTTTTTCTTTCCAAACACATCACCTTCATCCCATTAGCATTTTTATAGGTTCTTAAGGGCGCCGACGTTATCTCGCCCCCACGGCATACGCCGAGACCTTCACTAATATACGTATGACTGTGCCCTTTGCTTTATTTCCACTTTCATTGAATATTTTTGCCCTTTTTTTGGGAACTAACGTGTCATTCTCTATTTACTATGTTTCTTTTGCCTCGGTGTAGGCATTTGGGGAAATTGGCTATGTATGCTTACAAAAGAAAAGGTAGATTCTAGAGATGGAATATGTTGTAGTGTCATCTACATATATGCTTATGATGATTACACAACGTGTTTCTTTTTTGTTTGACATCCCATAACTCTAGAGTTATAGTTTCTATAAGTAAAAATAATACAAAATGTCCTGGAATATGTGGACCAATAATCGTGACTGTCGAATTATTTTGGATGAAAATTTAAACAAAAAAAAGATAATTGAAAAATAATTCATAATGCCAGTTTATTATTACTTTATTCACATAAATGTACATACCTAAAAATACTAAAAATATTTATAATAACTATGTACAAGTATAAAAAACGGGAGGGGGGAAAAAAAATAAACAGGAAAAGTTCCCAAAGGGCTGGCAACATTGCCACGTTGTATGGCAATGCTAATGCCAGTTGATTTTGTGATATGCTCTCAATCATACCCTAGAGTTATTGGATATCAAATAAAACACGTTGTATACAGGTATGACAGCGTCAAACTCCACTAATACCTACTAATAAACTTACGATTTCAGATCAGCCTTATGTCTGAGTTACAAACCAAATTAAGTAAAGTCTTGTGACTTTACTCATTGTTATCAAATTCCATATATTAACAATAAAGTGATGTTTCGTATCAACCATTCCGGATACTTAACCGGAACGGTTAGTACGAATTATATAATATAAATTAGAACAACATTATGCAGCGTCCATTTTATAACTCGCAAAGCATTTAATTTACTTCGAGTGTATAATGATATTCACGGAATGTACGAAGCGCATCTCTTGTACTTAATTTCTACGGCTTCGATTGCTGTAAAAATATTACTAGAAATTCTACATAGGTAAGATTCAAGTTTAAGTTCAGACAAACCGTCAGCAAAAAAATACAGATTTTCTAGCTTAGATGGAGCGGAAGTTGTAAAATTGAACCCAGCGAAACGGCTTCGTAGGTGCTAAAAATAAGCGATAAGAATCCTATGGGCTCATAAAATAACTTCAACTAAATGTATATAACCAAGAGTTTCCAAAATATATTTCCCCAGAGGGTCAACCTCTCATACAGCAAACGTCGGAATAAAGTAAATCTCCACAGGACGAGCGCTTATGCTAATACTATATTTCATTTGCGAGCAGAAAAATGTTAAGTTCAAACGTGCCCGTGTCATGATATCCATGATTTGAAACGTGTTGGAATTGAGAATAAATTTTAAATTGAAACCGGGTAAGAGGATTACAGAACCCGGGGGAAATCTGAATAGCGCATCACTATGGAAGATTCCTAGCTTTTAGGGTTCCGTATGACTGAATGAAAAAACGGTATCCTTCTAGGCTCACAGTCTGTCTGTCTGTCAATTGGCTTATGTTGAAATTTGGTACACATATCAATTAGTGATCAAACACGATCGTGTTACATAATTAAATGAATTTTTAATGTGGGCGTTACGTTTGGGAGACAAATAAGAAACTTAAAAATAAGTTTTCAAACTGTACTGTGTGCCTTATCAAAAAAAGAGCCAACTGTGAGGATGTTCAGTATATTTTATGATTTTAAGGTATACCATTTTAAAACTATTTATGAAAATAGATAAAAAATAACCATTCCCTTATCTCCGACACAACTGAAGCTAAGATAAAAAAAATACATAAAACAGTTCTATGCTAATCTGCTGATATTGTGCATAAAAACTTAAACATTTGCGGTTGGAATAGTATTTGCGGGAGAACATGTTTTCAACTACAATAAAATTGTAAGTTTGTTATTGGGATACATTCATCCCAATGCGGCAGCCATCAGTGTGCATAGTCCCACACGCACATTATTGCCGGTTTTTCTCCTTGCTTTTAGTTTAATATAAGGGTATTTACATGCGGGTCTTTATACCGCATTCCTGCCGACCGAATGGGGCCCCTGTGTGGTCCCCACCACAAGATACATTTTTCTTTGTTCATTATACTGTAATCACTGAAAATACCGCTAGAATTAACATCATTTTTAGTTCGGTCGCCAATATTTTTTACTATTGTCTACAAGGAAACGACTTAGTACAGTTTTGCACAACTGTTTCTACTGGTGCATATTTAAGGAGCCTGATTCGATCTTGTTTCGACGAAGCTACCCAAACCTTTTTCCTAAAGATAAGAACAGTCAAGTGCGTAGTTTCTAAGCTGTATAAAGTATTCGTTTATCTCGCAACAACTTACAACTAAAGCCAAACATTTCTTCTAAATCCAAAACAAGGAAAACAGGTGCGATGTGTGTGTGGCCCAAAAATTAAAAGACAGAAATTCTTCATACACCCAACCCTTTTGTTTACATTAACTCGAGCAATTTGCGTCTTGTTATTCTATTTTCGACATACCCTGTCAGAAGGTAAAGGAATTTAATCACTTATTTGGGAATTTAGATTGTCACACGCATCTACTTTCCCCGGCTGACGTGGGCGGACACTTCGCCCTCAGGCTCTGCTATTAATAAAATCAATTTGCTTTCATGTTGGGCCTCCCATGTTATTTTAAGATATAATAAGGAAAATAAAAATATATTTTCGTAATTTACGCAACAAAATCGAAAGAAGATGTATAAAATCCGATGTAATGAATCAAGATTGTTGTGAATAAGAGACGGTCGAACGAGTACTTAGGGAAAGTTAGAGTATTTCAGACTGAAGTTTCGAGAATTTGCATTTAAAGTTAAGAACAGCTAATAGCTAACTCTCGTTAGATGTTAAAATATTCAAGTCGCTATCGTAACTGCCGTGCTTCTGCATTCAAATACGATTCTAGTTATTCGATATAAAAGAACATATTAAGAGTGCCAGCCTTTATTTTCCTCGTATAGGTGTTATAACAAAAAGGTTTATGTGTTTCACAAATAAATATCGATAAGCATTCGTAGATGTGTGTTTCTATTGCCAATAACTTGGCCAAGAGCCCAAGTGTGTACAGAACCACAGCCTTATAGCAACTACATTATATCATTCACACATTCCCGATCTTAGTGCGTGTCGGTGACGCAGCAATAACAGATATTTATTACCGCCATTTTGTCGTTATAAACCAACCCCAAGATCCCGTCACCTGAGATTTTTGTAGGATTATTTTGTTCCAACGATGATACAGCCATGAAATATATACGAGATGTATCACAGAATAAATCATCTCCTTGTCCTTTGGAGCATATTGTGTTAAGGAAGTTTCTGAATTATGGAAACGGAATATAAAGTTGGTATAAATACTAGGTACATACTAGGTACAATACTTTTGATCGTGCTAACTGTTGCTGAAAACTATTTTGATTCCTGTACTAGTTACAATGGTATGCAGGAGATACGTGCAGTAATTAAAGATCGATGAATTTTACCGAATAATTAATTCTGGATTAAAATCACTAGTTCTGCTTTACGGTGTTGGAAAATTAGTAGTTAGTTTGGTTTGGCAATAACGAGAAGTGACTCAAAGCTCCATCTACTGCAAAAGGAGTGTGAGGATCGTAGAAGGCGGCGTACTATAATGTCTGCTTACCCCCATGGAAAAAAGAGCGAGTTTATGTATGTATGTATGTGCCCATCTATGAAAGGATGGTTTCGGGGATCGTGTTGGTATTCATGTCGAGCCCCATTACGAAATCCTTGAACAAAAACATTGCCTATAAAGCTGGACAAATGCACGAGATGAATTGGATTACCGAGCTTTCGTATAAACTTGACAAAAGGGTTTAAATTAGACAGAATTTAATTCAAGCCAATTAGGCAAATTCAAAAGAATGTAATTTTTTACCTGCGTCACTTTTGACAAAGGCTGAACGAACGTGTTGGGTCGATGGCTCATACCTATGTATAATCTACATATGAATTCGAGATCTTGCACGTCTTTAGTATAGCTATGTTGTTTGAGCAAATAGAACGAAATAAATATAAGAACGCGACGACGTGACTAATCAATTTAAATAATTGTAAAGCATTTCTCAGCCGCTAGTGACAAATTACATAGGTACCTACGCAATTTCTTTGTGAACACAAACTTACGTAAGTGAGCTGTGTTTTGTTGAAAGACATGAGCACATGTAGGTATACATACAGGTTGCTATATAACTTTACGAAAAACAACCCCGATGGAGTCTTGTTTGCATATGAAAATAGCAACGCGATAGAAAACGAAATTCTACGCTTAAGTTACTATCAAACACCAATAATGTATTCAAAACATTCGAAGTCCATATCAGAACATCACCAGTTCGTAGTTACATTAAACTCCAAACAGTGCAGCAGCACTTTGTTTGCGAACTGCAGTTTCCCAATCTGCTTATTTCAATATTAGATTTATGTATCGGAATCCGGAATGACTTCCGAAACCAAGTGGCCATTGTGTGAGGAGTAAATAGGTTTAGTCGTGTGTTTAAAATCAATTGATTCTATCGGACTTCGGCACACAGGTTGAAACTACTTCAACCCTTTCGAGTGTTGAGTTCTTTGGGTCACAGAAAAGTTTAATCGGAATTCTTTGTTACAACGTTCTCTTGGTCGGATTGAAACTTCACATTGTTTGATGCGGAATTGAAAATGCTAGCAATTGTTTTCTAAATAAAACCATCAGAATGATGCGAACATTGTGAACAGCCAGTCTATTTTGTAAAACAGTGAAAACAGGTGCAGTAATTTTGTAGTAAGCTGTCAGTGATGACAGCTCACTTCAAACTCACTTTACCAATTTTTTTACAGTGAGTTATTTTCACGGACAAAATAACACCGCAGTCATGAAAGTAATGAGTGATAGTACCTCATTACATGAGTTTTATAAAGTTATTAAAAAAAATACCTACGTAAGTGTGATTGATGTTCCTTTTAGTCCTCCACGTCCTTAACACGATTGATTAATATTGCAAAGTTTGAACTTACGACCTTTTGAACGTCACTCAACGCCTAAGCTATTGACGCTTGAATTTATGAAGGTATTAGAAATTCCTAGCCTCCCCATCTGTTGCCAAAATTCCGGGAGCAAAGAGGCTGTTTTCTAAATGCGGGCAGTAAATAACTTTAACAGTATATTTAAATCAGAGGCTGGTCACCCTGTAATAGGATTCGCACGTGCCTGTGACTTTTTCGTTATCCCTCTTTCGAAAGAACAAATTTATCCTCTAGGTACGGAAATTTCTCGTGCGTTTATAAAAGTTTTTGAATAATTGCCCATAAGTCACAGAAAAATATTACAAGTTATTTGACCAAATTACCCTACATCGTTGTTTATTTACTTAAATTACTTTTAGTTTAGATCAGGTGACCCTATCTCTTCCCTTGGGAGTCGTAAGGAGATTAAGGGATCATTTAAGGTGGATACTTGTGACAGAAACATAACCCCCTTGATCTCTCGGAGTACGAGAGGAAGGATGACCGCCCTACACGCAAGGTAAAGAAACTATAGTCATCTCCCTAATGAGCGCGAGCTTTACCGCAAAGCTCGGTTATTACAGTGAGCGAAACTGCATGATTAGAGGGAGAAAGAAAACTAATCTTGCTGTCATAATATCACTAGATAACTATGTGGATAAGGAAAAATATTAATTGAGTATTTCGTTGGTATTGTGGTAGAAATCGAGGTTGTTGTGCCCAAGAGGTCCCGAGGGTTTGATCCTGGGTCACGCAAACTGTTATTGAGTTTTTTTAGTACAACATTTTCAGCTGCAGCCCGGACTTTCGAAATTGACCTTTGCCCTAGCTACCACTCGAAAATGGTAAAATTGCCAGTCTTTGGCAATTATCGACTTCTGCTTAACCCTCCGGGAAATAAACGTGTCATGTTCCATCTATATAGTTTGCCAACAAATAGAAGTATAGACACAAGCGTATGAATGCATAAGGAAAATGTTGTGACTTTTGGAAACCAGAAAATGGTACTAATACTGGCTAATATAACGGTTAATTCCAAGATAAATGATAATATAATATTCTATTTGGCACAAAATCAAACATGGATAATGATAGCAATTAATTCTACGTCAACCTACAGCCTGCAGCGCTATTCCTATTAAAAAAAAAGCAATTTGTAACAAAAGACAAATGCAAGCTCCGGCAATCAGCGACAAATATCTTGCCTCTAAAAATTATACCAGAGAGAAAAAAAAGCAAAAGTAATTATTTGCGCCAATTTATTACCCGCCAAAAACTGTCAGATTGTACACAAGAACCTTCCGTAGTAACGAACGTTGGCTTTTCACCGTCGTATTTAATGGAATGATTCATAGCAAAATTTTGTTTAAAAGCTTCGCAATATTGGGCTCGCGGTTTTAATAAATGAAGTTGAACAATTCATAGTACGGCCTACAGATAACTTGCGAATAAGTTGAGAAGTAATTACGGCAGTAGAGATGGGGTTATCGCGGCCGTTTGTTGTTAGCTAGAGATGCCCGTAAAATGTATAGAAGATATACATTTATTTGAATTTATTGGCTACAATTAAAACAAATGGTTATGGCAACCCGCAACTTTAATTTCGGTTAAACGGTTTGTTTATGGTTTCTACTGTTTTTATTTCCCTGTTGGTAACAGCAGGTCGGTTGTACCGATACAATATGTTAATTCTATTTCTACAACTGATATTACTTATGGGCAAAAAACGACACATTTTTCAATTATGGAATACTCTGAGAAGATCAGCCCTGTATAAATATAATCCGAAAATGTACCGAGTAACATAATATGGCTTAAAGATTGCGCATAACAACAAAAAATATCATATTATTAATACAGGCGTAATAAAATAACCGAATAAACTGAGCCTCTCTGTTACCAAGCGTAATAGCATTACGATGTGCCTTTATAAGATTTCATAACTCAAAGAAATTAGAGAGGTTTATTCAATTGTACAAATTAATTTAATTATAAAATTTGTGACGTTTATAGAGCCGCGATATTACGTTAGTGCGAGGCTCCCATCACCGCAGCTGAATTAATTAATGTCCATTCGGCAAGAAGTTTATTTCGCAAATTTCATTTTTTTTTTCCTTAAAAAATGGAAATAGCTATTTTCGAACAATATTATTTTAGTCAGATGCTGACGTAGGTGATCAAAATAAAATTATATTTATTATGAAAACAACGTCTTTATGTAAATAAACTGACACGTATATACGACCTTCTAATTGAGAGTACCCAGTGCTTTGGACAATCAATTTGTTGAAATGTTTATCGCAGACATATTTAGTTTTACACATATAATTTGTTTACTCACCTACTTTTGTAGTTGGCTGAGTGAAATGTATAAGTCTGTGCCCAATACATATAAAGTATGTAATGTAGGTACCTAGGTATCTTATACGTACATCTAGGGCTGCCCGATCCGCAGGGCAATCAATTTGACAGCTTTTAGCATTACGGGGAATTTGGTGTAATTCTTTAGGTATTTTATTTATAAAGTAAACTCACATTCCGTTTTATCCAGAGAAAATTCCTACTATGTTTAATAAAGGAGGAGCAGCCGTTTCAACCCTTTTACATGTCTGATCTTAAATAATAAATGTTACCTTAATAAGTGTGAAAGCTCCCACTTTTCTTAAGGCACAGAGACACCTTTTAAGCACGAGTGAATAAAACACCTCCTAATTGTACCTTATTATTAGCCGAGCTGCGAGATAAAAATTTATGTGAAAACATGCTGAAAATTTCAGCGCGAGGGCGGGATATTGCCGCTTACGGAGGGTGACGGCGTTCGCACTGCGTTAGCGGTACCAAAGGATCTCGATGCGGATCTGTTCACCGAAGTCACGGTTCTGTGCGATGTTCTAAAGGGTGTTTGCTAAAAGTGATAGCAAGGAGTAGTGGTAATGAGGTGTCTTCAATTTCATTCAGCTCTAAGTAATGCCTGGGTGAGTGTGTGCGAGACGTTGCCCGAGTGTTGACAGAGTGGTTCATTATCTTTTGTTAAATTATTCGCACTCCTTTTCCTTTCTTATGAGTCCTTTCAGGGGCGATGTTCTGTACTCTTGTGAGTAGAGGTATATATAAATTATATCGTTAGTCCTTTTGTGTTAAAATTTTCTTAGTTAAATCTCTTTAAGTAGGTATTTCATTAAGGAATGTTTTATTTCGTAGATTTTGTTATGTTGCTGATGGGATTATTGGATATTGCTTTGTGTTGTTTCACAGGGAAGTAAATACCTAAAAAGGGTAGTAATATCAAATTACCTATGTACGAATAGATTTTTTTAAAGATTCAATTAGAAAGAAATTTTTATAGACACCCAAGTAAAAAAATACAATATTTTATAAACCTAACCTAACACATTTTGCGCAGTATTTTATAAAAACCGTATATCATATGAGCACAAGCCTCGGGTTATATTTATCTTCAAACATAAACCCTTTATCAACACTTCAACATGTGAATATTAAACCAAAAATACAAGCAATCCCAATTCCAATATTCAAAAACAAAACAACGTTAAAGAAGTAATTTATTACTCACTAAACGTATTTATTCGCCAATAAAATTCACGAACAGTAATAAAGGCGGCACATAAAGGTTGTCACTCATTCACAACACGGCGCTGTCACAAACAATGCGGTGCATTACACAGATCGCGGATATTTTCACATCACTAGCGTGCGTGGAAAAGTACGGGAAAGTTGCGTTCCGTGGCGTGCGGAGTCTAGAGGCAGCGTTCGCAGCGGCGGCCGGCGCGGGACTAGAGTCGGCCCGGGTCGCTCCCGCCCCCGAGCGCGAGATCGCCCGGCCGCCTACGCGCACCACGACCCGTACAGCCTCGACGTAGCAGTCTAGTTTCCAGGACTTGGAATGTTGTGCTGAAAAATTACAATAAAAAGTTACCCATTTTATCATTTCAGTTTTGTTTTTTACCATTTTTAAGTTATTGATTTACGTACACTTGAATTAATTTAATAAACTACTAGCTTCCGCCCGCGGCTTCGCCCGCAATATATGTCGACAAATTATACACATAAACCTTCCTCTTGAATCACTCTATCTATTAAAAAAAACCGCATCAAAATCCGTTGCGTAGTTTTAAAAATTTAAGCATACAGACAAACAAACAGACAAAAATAGCGACTTTGTTTTATACTAAGTAGTGATACAACGTGGCAATGCCGCTAGTCTCTTGGGTACATTACCAGTCGACAGCGATGCGGAGGAATTTTTCGACGCCCTATTTTAGTTAGTTAATAGTTTTATATACTTGTAGGTTATATATTCTTTTTAACTTTAGTGTTAGATTATTATTGTTTATTCTATTTAAATTAGAAAAAAACTACTCGACGGTTTTTTTCAGGTTTATTTTAGAAATCTTTATTTTGAGGATACATATATAAGCACCGTCGCCAGTGAAAGACACTTTAAAAAAACGTAACGAGACTGGTGGTTTAACATAAAACCTTCAGCTTTATAGATCAAGGACCAATCAAAGGAAAGAAGTTGCAACCAAACGTAACTAGCAATTAGCAAATGCAAAGTCACTCTAGAGTCTAGTCGCATGGTCGCAGAAATAAGCTTGTTATTCAAAAGAATTCTCAAGTGATAATGTTATTGCAATATTCATATTTCAACAGTGCATTAGGAAAATTAAAGGCAAATACAGACACTGAAACAGCATTTTCAACTTTTTTTTTAATTCGGTTGCATTTGAATGTTACTGGCACGATCTGAATTTTAAGTGTGAATTGAAAAAGTTTACTATTGCAACAGTCTTGCTCGGTGAAAATGTTTGGAGATGTTTGGTAATTTAAATCAAGATTTATTTTTACTTATGGCTAAGTGTGATTTCAATTTTCAACAAACAGCTCTTAAACGAGGTTTGGATGTTCTCTAAACCGCGGTGAAATTGGCACTTCGTGCTATCATTCTTGTTAACTTCCAGGCCCTGCGACAACTGACAATGAGAAATATTTGCCCAAAATTAACAGGTTTTCACGCCACTCACTGCTGTATAATGAAGCAAAACAGAAAACATATATTTAAAAGGGTGAATTGTCACCTGGTATCTATCAGTTTCACTTGATAGGCCTGTGGCATTCCAATTTAACTAAGTACGGATTTCGCACATCCAAACCGCGTTCAACAGCCGTCAGTGTCAAAAATTGCTAATTTGTATGGAATATTGACACCGGTTTAAAAGTGCTAATCGCGTTCAGTTTCTTTGGTGAAATTGGCTCTTAATGGTGTTATAGGTAGAGCTTGAACCGACGCCATGATGAACAGTCATCATGGCGTCGATTTATATTTTCATGTATGAAGCAGCCAGGGTTTTTGAATTATAAACAGAACCTAGTAACTAGGTATCTGAGAATATGTATATTTATTTAACGGCGTTCAAACTACTTAGTCTGCTCGCCGTTTTCGTACCTATAAATTGGCGCTTTATGGACAACTTCTGATGAAATAATTGGCCATATCCATATCCAGGTCCGTACAATCTTATCTAGTATACATATTCTCAGATACCTAGTTACTAGGTTTTGTTTATAATTCAAAAACCCTGGCTGCTTCATACATGAACATATAAACGGGTTAAGGAGAATATGACGACATAATACGATTTCCACGAACATTTAATTTCATAGTATCATAAGTACGATCTACACATACATGCCTTTATAACTTTTATACCCTTTCGCTATCTCGAATTGAGTTTTACACTGCCAATGAGCTTAAGCCAATACCGTGGGTTTTCCATGGAACTACATTTGTTATCTCTAGGGAGACTCACACATGCCCAAAATGAACACGAATTTATATCTGACAAGAGGTTGATGTAATATTCTTGAACAACTCGCTAACTCACAAATAAGATTGGTTAACTTTGTAATTATGTTACTTTATGAAATCGTAAAGGATTAATTTTACTTCTAGGAAGTTTAATAGATATAATGATATAATTAGTTATGAATTATGAATGACTTGCCAAAATAAGCAGAAAGTTTGTAACATGTGTGACTAGCTACACCACACGTGCCGGAATGTTAAAGGTACAATAAACGATAAATGATTTTATTTTCGTAAATGGGTTTTCACAAAAACTTTTACACGTCAATAATATTTTTAAAACTAGATGAGGTCAGAGTTTCCTATCGTACTACTCTGAAAAGAATGGCCGAAGCAAAAACAGAGGTCACAGTCTTAGACATTAAAAGTAATGTCCAGACATAATCTTGGTCAAATCATGTATGTTGGTTTCTGAAATGACCTTTTGAGAAAAACACCATACTGGAAGGACTGGCCAGTCCAGTCGGTGCACGCAATATTTATTTATGAATTTGTGAAGTGAATTTAAGAACAAGAAACAACCACCCTGCGGTTTTTTTCATTCAAAGAAATTGATAAATAAAAGAATTTCTAGTCGAATTCAAAAAGCAAAATGTATATATTTATTCTGAAATTTCATCCCGAATAGGCATTAAGAGATTTCAAGAAAAGAGAAATTTCATTTATTACGGAATCACGTTACATGGAAATCGCCAGTGGACTTAATTCAGGAAATGGAGTCCGCACAGTGACCGACTTTTATGTGTGAGTACAAAGGAACATGCTTGTTATACAATCAAAAGGCAATCGTATTTACTTAATTCAGTTTAAACGTGGTTCTGCTAAAAACACAGGTTAAAATTCTATTGTTGTCATTAATAATTTAATTTTAAAACGTTTTATCCTGAAATTCGTAAAATGAGCTTTGATAGAAAATACCTTAACCCTTTTTTTCCTGTATTCCATTTTACTCTAACGAAAAGCGAGAACTAAACCTTTTCTAGCTAAGCCTTTTTACAGGAAATCGGGTGTCGGATATACAGCGCCGCTAACGAACTGGTGTACCTATTCAATAAAATATTGCCGCGTTTAAATTCAATGCGTTCATATTGAACAAAGTTGGCACCGAATGGTCGGCTTATTTAAATGAAACTGTGGTATCATGGCTTCGCGTCCTCTCGAGAATCAAAGTTTTGTACTAACAAACAAGAATCAGAACTACCCTCGTCCCGGAGATTAGTATACTTTCGTAGTTTGTGTCCATGTCAACGTAACGGACATATGTCGTGGTCCATAGCGTTGTAAACGAAACCCAAATATAGATACACAGTGAGGGATTACCGTTTAGAAAATATATGCACACGAGTAGGTATAAGAACATTATACTTCCTCGCTACATAGCTATGTAAATATTTTATTTAATTAGGCCCATCAAAGTTAGCACCAACATAAATAAACCCTGATATTTGCTCCGCTCTACGTAAAGTTGAAGAGGTAAAAGTTGAAATATTTTATTAAAATTCTCTCCGACAGAGACGTTAGAAAGTTAACTTTGAAATTTTCAATACGCTTCGCCTGGCGAACATCTTAAGTAGAAATTAAAATACGGCTGTTTTCATACGTTTAGGGGTAACAAAGAATGCAATATCAAGTTTGTATGTAGGTTTACCACCAAATGATAACTTGTGAGTGAAAACTTTTACGCAGTCAAACTTTTTTAATTATGTTGCCTGTTGGTCCAATATCGGTTCACCGTTCCAGCTGATTCAGCGAGTTTGGAATCTCAAGAAATTCGTTTGGAGCTTATCTTTTTTCAAATTATACTTAACTTTAATTTGGTTCGTTTCCACAAAATGGTAAAGACACAGAAGTGGAAATCAAACCGTGTTTGTGGAACATTGCAATCGAACACTAGAGCAATTCCACGATGGCTTAGTGATTTTAAACACTTAAATTTAATATTTGTAATTTAACTTTTAGAATGTTTGTAAATATTTGATACACCACGTATCGATGACATAATTAATTTTACCTGCCATTGTTGCATTTATTTTTGTTTTACAATGTTACAAAACATTTTAAAAGACTAACGGTGGAGTTTCTTGCCCATTCTTCTCCATACGAAACTAACTTTTGGAAGTGGCAACTAGAATCAATTCTATTACTTGAACATTTTGACATACAAAAGTGCCTTTTTTGTGCCTATTTGAAACAAATAATTTGACTTTGACTTAATCTGTGCGTTAACGTCCAATTAAACCCAACAAAAGGCACTTTATTACTCAACCAATTAGTTATACCTTCTTATCAATTAAGTATAAAAACAAGTTGATGAAGCCACTAAAAACGCTACGTCATGGCAAGTAATTAAAAGAAAACACCTCGAGCTTTGAATACCTTCCAACATAAGCAGGAATATTGAAGTGTCATTCAAACGTCTTGGATCAACGTCGTCGGCCCCCGAATTTATTCTGCAACATAATTGTAGCGCAAGGAAATAAAAATAAAGTGTGTTTCAGGTATATTTTATGTATTAACATAAACATAATATCATGCCTTGTTTCCCCGAAAGGTTAGACAGAGGTATACACATAGCGGGTACACCACATTTCGCCAGTTATGTTTAAGTACAAGTTGTGTTTGTGTTGTGTATTTTATGTATGTTTATGGTAATTGCGCCCTAACTGGCAGGCAACGCATAATTATCTCAAAATTAATATTTTCAGTGGTCACGACTTATCACTGAAAATGTAAATAAAGAAGGCAGATATTGGTTTCTTGATATTGTAAAGAGCACTAAGAATGGAAACTTAACCCTTCAGCGGGTCAAACGGGGAATTTATATGCGAATGAGTTGCGGACAACAGCCGGTAAAACATACAGTTTTATAAAAAATATCATTAGCTAAAGTGGCAGTAATACTGTATAATGAAAGTTGGCCACAATTATGACATTAGAATGTAAAAACATCAAGTCTGTATTTTTACCGAGGGTCCGTCTATTGGCGAGGAGTAAATGAAATGACACTATAAGCGGCGTATATAGCGTACATTCAAGTACACTGGTTTCCATCTGAGGCTCACACAAAATAAAAATATCAAATCTGCCTAGGTAAATGCCGGTAACGAAACCATAGCGAGATCTAACTCGACGCCAACGCCATCTATCGAGCCAAGGGTCAAACCTAACACATTAATTTCCTGAATAAAAATCTCGCCATGATTTCGATGTACATTTATCCCCGAACAAAGTCTTAAATCATAAATTATTTATTTCTGTAAATGGGTTTTCATGAACACTTTATCGTGTCAATAATATTTTTCTTAACTAAATGAGGTCGGCGTTTCCTAACTGACTACTCTGAGAAGAAAGGCCAGAACAAACCCAGAGGTGACTTATAATGTCCTGATATAATCTTGGTCAAATCATGCGAAGACCATGTAGGTTGGTGTCTGAAATGGCCTTTTGAGGAGATAACCAAACAGATTGAGTGGGCCTGTGCAGTCAGTGCACACATTTGTCAGAAATCGTGCAGCTCAACTTAAAACTTCCTAACTCCTACTAAAATAAAAAGCACATAATTGAAAATTAAGTCATTAACAAACCTTGAAGCAATAAACAGTATTCTAATCCGTTATTTGATACGTTGTTTGTTTTTATGCAAACACCGGCGGCGCTCATATTGGTTTAATTACGGTAAAAGGGCAGAAAGCCAATTACGGTTTGCCTGGAAAGATAATAAAATGTAAATTGCCAATCATATTGTCGAGCGACATTCGGATACGAGTCGCAGAGCTACAAACATTTGTGAGCGGTTCATTGTTCAGAACGTAATAAGTATTTATGAATTATATGAACAAAGGACTAACAACAATATTTGGATTTATATTCCGAATTTATGTGACGCAATAAATATGCTTTTATTCCCACTTTGTGTTGGTCTTTTGATTTTTATAAAACATGGTTACGTATATTTTTCTCTTCAATTTAGGTGGGTAAGTTCCTTTATAAAAGTGGATGTTGGTATACATAAGACTGATAAACTATTACTTTGAAAGATGCCATATACCTTGTATACAATCCTAGATTACCTACCTAGGATTGTACGTACCTATAATATGTATAGGAATCTACCTATACGTATTTTTTGATGAAGAAGGATTGTATACAGGGTGTAACAAAACTCATATCGACCCAAAAGGGGGTTGTTCAGTATCGTATATGAATTCATATTAGTTACGTTAAAAAATTTTAACAGAACATTTTATATGAGGAAAAAATATCATTCGAATTTTCAAGTTTTAACTACCAATATGTATTTCTATAACAACACTGAACAATTCGCTTCGTTGGACACAAGACTTGTTACACCCCGTTTAACTAGGTTTTTATTCAGACCTCCGCGCAGGTGAAGCCGCGGGCAAAAGCTAGTATATTATGTCGATGGTTAGAATACCAAACACCATACTATATTCTAAGGTATACTTGTACCTTTTCAGTATTAGGTATAATCTGTGCAAAACACAACAATAAAGGGTCATGCTCTACATAAATATGGAAATTGAATTGAACGACTAATAGCACTAGTGATCCCGACCATATACGTTGTAATATACGAGGACCTTTTGTACGGAACCATTGTCCATTAACAATTAGCTTTGACTCTGCCTCATTTGCAGAACAGAGCTGGCTTGACTTCATCGTGTATTTTCGCAATGTTATTTGTGGCAAATAGGTAGCCGTTCACCCTGTCAAATAGTCACTACTACCGATAGACATTATCACACATATGAAATACCAGAAACAACGCTGCCATGCCATTCCATTGTTCTTAAGTTTTGAGTTGAGATGCATAAATTATGACAAATGCGTGCACTGACTGGACAAGCCCACTTAATCTGTATGGTTTTTTCCTCGAAAGCCCATTTCAGAAACCAGCCTACACCATGATTATGTCTGGACATTAAAAGAGATTGTGACCTCTGAGTTTGATCCGGTCCGCCGGTCCGGTCACCACTTCTCACTCTCCTTATCTCGGTAGTTAAGTAGGAAACGCTGACCTTATCTAGTTTTAAAAATAATATTGACGTGAAAAAATTAAATCAATTATCATTTTTTACCAATACAGTTACACAGTTCACATGTGCCTTATACCTTAGTAGAACACCCTGTTTGTCAGTAGAAATAGAAATATGTTGCTTCCTGGAACGACCTTCCTCGCAAAGAGCTCCACAACCCAACTATGTGTACGAGCAAACTAAACTATTCACTATAAAGTATCGGTTATGTTAACAATATGTTAGGGTGTATTAAAATTGCCTCTACAAGTGGCGATACTAAAGCGTTCGCCCGGCACGCCCTGGTAGTCAGCTTCGCCAACATTTTGCTGACTAGCTTATACATTTTGATCGTAGGTATTGCTCTTGGTAGAGCACAGCCGATTTTTAGAGTAAAAACTTCTATAAACCTTATTTTCTTTCATTTGGTTTACTATTTAGACCAGGGTCGATAAGTTTTGAAATAAAAAAAATGATAGTAGGATGAAATCCATTCGAAAAAGAAGAGAATATAACAAAAATGAAAGGAAAAATAATTTACGGGTGATCTGAGGTCGGGAAATGGATGGGGGTACGTTTTTAAGGGTAAAACTACAAGTCCTATGGAAAAAAGTTATATGGTTAAGTTGTAGATAATGAAAAGATCGTTTCTTGAGGTTTTTTTTTGTAAAAGATAAAAATAAAAACCAAAGCCCTGGTCTAATTGGTTCACCTCTGCCTATCCTTTTGAGGATTACTGGCACGATGTTATGATATGTCACTTCTTTAACGCGTTCAGCTATTTATGGTAGGGGACAATCTTGTGGGTTCTCGTGCTTTACCAACAGACTGTAATAGCAGTATATATCTAAAAGGAGACGTGTTGTGCAACATTATTTCAAAGTTCAAAGATATCACTTTTATTTTCTCATTTCAGGGTTAGTGAGTAAAAAAAATGATATTTTACCTTCACTCCCTTAAAATTTGCCCTGTTTTAATCTAAAACCCTTTTTATATTAAAAGAGTATGAGGTATGAGTTATTACCTACTATACAGTGTGTTAGGTTAAACGTGGGACATACTTTCAGATTGTGTAGTACACATGGAAACAAAAAATAAACAACGTTGTCCGTAGGACCAACTCTGAAATATGAAAAAAAATATCAGCTGTTCCATACATTTTGACAAATTATACGAACATAAATGTACTGAACAGCTGATATTTTTTCATGATTGCGGATATAGTCCCAATGTCAAAGTTGTTCATTTTCATGAGTATAGTGCCCCCTGAAAGTATGTCCCTCGTTTAACCTAACACACTGTATAGTTCGTGCCGAAACGAGAGAAGCACAACAATATGTTTCCGTTATATTACATACCTATCGTATAACTTAGTAGATAAAGCCAATGGCAAACAAAGTCACAAATAAGTTTCTACTTTCAAATGCCATAAAAGTTTATCGCTTTTCAGGATGTGAACTTGGAGAAAGTTTTTCAATATATTATTATCACTTTTACATTGAAACCTGACATCCAACGATTGATTGGTGGAATCAATTTGAATACACAAAACCAGTCGAAATGGCGATGCTGGGACAGAAGGCCTAGACAAAGTCACATTTTCATTAACGATAATGAAATTAGATAAATCCAAAATGTATGGAATTGGCATAAGCTTTCGAAATGTCACGTGATCAATCGTTTTCGATCGCTAAGTGCGACACTGTCAAATTGTGTAACAAAGTATCAATATTCCCATACAAATGCGTTGACAAGTGGCGTTCTTGACAATCCGAATCGCTGAGATAACGAATTGTTCGATCTACAATTTTCGAGATGGAATCGGCACGGAGCGATTGATACTATGCCCCCCGGTCTATGTCCAACACTGACCGTCTTTCTGCTTCCGAAGTGATGATAATGATGATGACACAAGCTTAATCAAAAGGACTAAGTGTTTACTTATTTATAGGTTGCCACAGCATATGGAGTAGGTATATATAGCCTATTTAAAAAAATATAGTATAAAAGAGTTTATAAAACTGAACTAGAATATATACTTCCATTTTCTTCCAATACCTTTTCTCACTTACCAATATCGAAGTTAACTTCTATCGACGTTTGGATTCTTGCTTCCCTCAATTTTCCTCAGTTTCCTTGTTCAGCGTCCTCGAAGTAAACGATATTGTCGTGTGCACAAGATTTAATTGAAGTGGTATTAAAGTTGCGGTTACGTTCCGGTATTAAATCCCTATTATGTGTTAAAAGCGGTGTTCATACGAGCGGTATGTTTAGTGTATTAAAGCGCTTGGCAAACTCAGCCAGTTTCAAGCGACTAATATGTACAAAAAGCACCGTATTCTGGTCGTATTAGACAAGAAAGAAAGAAAAATGGTTGATTCTGGCTCACAAAACGCACATTACAAAAGAAAGACATAAAATTTACACATCAGAGGAGTTTACAGCTTTTAGTTGAGTATGTTTTATCACATCATGGCAACTCTATCAATGATAGGTATTCGTCCCGTAAGCAAATTGCGTCATGCCAAACTTTTATGAATACTAAAAGTAAAAAGTTTCGCAGAACTATGAGAAGATTAAGCTTTAAAATTTAAAAAATGATGGAAAACAACCAAAGAACATGAATCTGAAATCGATACCTCAAGTTATTGCTGCTTCGTTCCGTGCCAAAAATGGAAAATGATACGCTTTTTATAAATTAACCGTTGTTATTCTCATAATATATTTATGATCTCTTCTTCAAATTGAAAAAAATGGTAGAAAAACTGAATTTTCTTGTTACAGAAAATAGCGTGGTCATTTTGCAGTTCATAGAGCTCGAAAGTTACAAAACCTTACAATAATATTGTAAGTTTTCTAAGCTGTAGCAGTTGCAGCACCCGACGAAGTCTCAAGCTTAATACACGAAATTAATTTTTGAAATGAAACTGAGAAACTTTAGTCAAAGAATGGATGAAGTTCAAAAATAGCTGCGAATTACACTTGTACCTACTGTTAATTTTTATACTGAGCGATTGAACAGGGTTTTATCTGCCTTCCCTACAATCCATTAATCCAAATGTCCGCGCCCGATCACGTCCAATGGCAATTGGATTTTCTTTTATTCTGTGTAGACGAAGAGTACCAATCTTTCCTTCGGTAGCTCTTTCGTCCAATAAAACTACACACTTAGTTTTCTCTTCGTTCTGTTGCATTTATTTTGCAATCATCTGTTAGCGACGAAGAACCTTTTGCAATATTGTGGTCTTATAGTTTAATTGTTCCTGTTGATTTCGAAGAAATGACGGAGAAAATTAAGTTTCGTCTTTTGATATCTTTTGTAGCCCGATTTCTTTGGAGGGTTTTAGTTAAGTTTACAGCTTGTGAATAATTATGATTAGTACCTAGGTATAGCAATACATGGATTACAAATTCTATTATAGAGTAAGCTAGATATTTGGTATCTTCCTAATTGTACACCCACTATACAACCACTATACTACTATCTAGTTTGGATATTCTTTGTCTCGATTTTCCGGGAATCTTTTTTGTCTTCTGATAATTGCACAAGAAAGCTCAAGACAGATTATTTTCTACCTAGAGACGTTAATTATTAATTGTAGCCTGGTACGAAATGAAAAGACGAGAATTAACGTCGACAAAATTATACTGAGAACCGATTATTTATACTAATATTATAAAGAGGAAAGATTTGTATGACATACATACAAATCTTTCCTCTGGTTGTAACGAATAAACTCAAAAACTACTTAACGGATCTGGATGAAACTTGGCACAGAGGTAGTTTATAACTTGGATTAACACATAGGATACTGTTAACTCGGTAGTACGTCCCCTTGGAATAATTTCCGACATTGCGCGGGCAAACCCGCTGGCAGCAGCTAGTCTTCAATAAATTAATTATTTAACTGAACAAACAATCCATGAAAAATTTAGTAGTGAACAAAATTTATTTCAAATTCTTTTTTGCGAACTAAGTGTACAGAATTTTTAAGATCTTAACAATAGATAGATTCTTATAACTTAGTTGCCTGATCCATAACTGTTGCAGTGTATCCCTAGAAGTAAAATTTTCTATTACTGAAAGAAGTGCCAAATCAAACAATCCTAACATAATTAAAATAGTTTTACGAAAAATAATAAGCATAAGATGTAGGATTAGAAATACAATAGCGCACGAAACGTGTTCATGAACAAAATAAATATAGCCACACTACATCAAATGTATTGTTTTAGATTCCCTAAAGCTTTTTATTTTATGATTTACACTGAAAATCTTAACAAAGGAGGTACACGCGCGAAGAGTTTTCTTCCTGAAAAAAGGCTTCTCATTCATAGAAAAGTCTGTTGAGGAAATATTAGCTTTTAATTGTTTTTGTAATTTTAAGTGTCTTTTAATTTTTTTAAATCATTGAGTGTAAGTCTATCATGTTTATCGCAGAAAGTAAAAATAGATCTCATGTGGACCTATTTCTTTATTTTATAAATTGCAGTTACTAAATAGTACCGATGTACAGAGACCAGCACATCAAGTTACCCTATTCCGTCAAGTTACTTTAATAGTTTTTCAACTTTATCGCAAAAATTTAAGGTCGATTTTCAATTGAGAAAATTTGGCAGTTATAGGGATAGCTTGATGTGCTGGCATCTGTACATTGAACAACCCTAAAAATACTGAAGAATAAACTTTCACAAACGTTTATATCCTATAATAACAATTCTATTCAAATGAAAAAGCCGTAAATGTGTCGCTGATGGTAACCTCGCTGTATCTATATCTATACATATAATAAAACAGTAAAAAAACTGTGTCTGTACATTGAATATATTAAAAAAATAATAATTGAGGGGGGTTTAGAAACAGTAATAGAGCATGAATCCAAAAAAAAAAATTTGTCTGTTTGTCTGTATGTCTGTTTGTTTGTACACGCTAATCTTCGGAACTACTGGACGGATTGGAATGTTTTTTTTTTGTTGTATAGGTATTAAGTCTGGGCAACATATAGGCTATAATTTATCTTGGAAACTTGAACACCTGATGCAGAACCGCAACAGACCAGCTAAACTATAAGAGATACAAAAATGACACCTTGGCAAAAATTGTTCCACGTGATTAGCATTTTCTGCTGAGAGAATAAATTTGAAGATCTGGAACACCTGATGTGGAACTCCAAGAGCCCAGCTACACTGTAACATATATAGGAATGACGTCTTAGCAAAAGTTGTTCGGTCTGATGGGCATTTCCTGTTGACTTATAAAAATCGAAGATCTGGAACACCTGTTGTGAAACTCCAAGAGCCTAGCTACACTATAACATTATATAGGAATGACGTCTTAGCAAAAGTTGTTCGGTCTGATGGGCATTTCCTGTTGACTTATAAAAATCGAAGATCTGGAACACCTGTTGTGGAACTCCAAGAGCCTAGCTACACCATAACACATATAAGAATGACGTCTTAGCGAAAGTTGTTCACCCTGATGAGCACTCTCTGTTGATGTATAAAAATTGAAGATCTGGAACACCTGTTGTGGAACTCCAAGAGCCTAGCTACACCATAACACATATAGGAATAACGTCTTAGCACAAGTTGTTCAATCTGATGAGCACTCTCTGTTGACTTATAAAAATCTAAGATCTGGAACACCTGTTGTGGAACTCCAAGAGCCTAGCTACAACATAACACATATAGGAATGACGTCTTTGACGTCTTTGTTGTTCAATATGATGGGCATTTCCTGTTGACTTATAAAAATCAATGATCAGAAACATCTGATGTGGAAATCAAAGCTATCACTAATTTTACTGTGTAATTATAAAATAACATAAACTGGGAGTACCTGCACGCGGTGAAGGCGGTAACAGTTTAGGACTGATTTTCGATGACGATGGTATATCATTGAAAATTTGACTCTACTGGCCAAAACTCCTATTTATTTTTTTATTTTATCGTATGAATATGCCTTCGGGCTTATGTTGTTTGAGTGTTTAATTTCCTTTTCCATTTATCTTCGTGACACTGTAGCCTACGCGGTAACGCAGGGGAGCAGTCATTTTAATTCAGATTTTTATTGATCAGGTATCTTCACAATAAAACTATGACCATGCCTAGAAAGAGGTCAAATCTTTCCCAATGTTCCAAGAGAGCTAAAAGATTGAGGATCATAAGATCCCAAGAATCTACCGAAGAGCGTCAGGAGAGACTTGATGTTGTTCGAGAACATTAGGCTGCAACTCGCTCCGTGGAAACCTCTTCGGGTCGCGAAGCACGCCTGCGTTCTCAGCGTATTCATTAGGTCTCTAGAGACCAGTGAAGAATATGATGCGCGACTGACCGCTGATCGTGAACGTCATGTATTGTCTCGCGAGTCAGAGACGTTCACGGAAAGAGAATTACGCTTGAGTTCCAAGCGTATCTACGCATCGACTTCTAGGTCTCTAGAGGAGGAATATAATAATGCGGTTACCAAAATGAAAACGATGACAAATGGACTGTATGTTTTGGTGGTTGTTGGAATGAAATAAAACTAAAGCTCAGTGTGATAAAAGATTTAAATGGGAAAAATGATAAAAAATAACATAAATGGCGACCCCGTTGTCGCTGGCATAAGCAACAGGGTCCGCGTACGAAGTCGCGGGCAGAAGCTAGTAAATAATATCTATCGAGAATCGACAGCGGCAGATGGCGCGCGGTGTCATAAATTACACAAAATAGTGAGTTCGCCGCACGGGGAGGCGCGATTTGTGAACTAAACAAGGTGGCAATGGCTTGAACTGTTATAATATCTCAATATTGTAGATCTTTTTATGACGTTCGACCTATGTATACAGGGTGGAATTTTGTAATGCCACCTGGAGGGAAAGTACTCTTAATACTGTAAATAGAACATTTTACTCAAAGGAAACATTCCTTTATTTTTGAATAGAAAGAATTTCATTCAAAGATTTTCAAAAATTCGCTTGCTACAACCGGGAATCGAACCGACTAAAATCTGTAAAATGACACCCTGTACTTTTATTGCATCGATCGTTAGGATCAATTATAAGGATGAAATCTTTCCAAGAAACTTGATAAATTAAATGGAAGGAAAACCATGATTTGGACTTACATATAAATTCAATGAGTCAAGTTAAAGCTCTTTAACTCAAAGATCCATCTGTTTAATTATGTTAGTAATTAATAATTATCATTGACGTCATTTATCCATTCAAAATGACGAGTTACTATTTAGATAAGACGGTACAATCAGATGGCCTACGAGATTACCAGATCTCACCCCTTTAGGTGTTTTTTTTGGGATATGTGAAAAATCAAATTTTCATTAAATCTTATGCGAAAGTAAACGAGTTGAAGTTCAGAATACGTAAGAATAATAATTTATAATATTCACCACAACAAGTTATTAAAGGTAGAAATGAATTCGTTAGAAGAATACATTTGTGTATCCAAGAATTTTCCCATCATTCAATTTATCAAGTTTGTTAGAGAGATTTCATCCTTATAATTGATCCTAACGATTGATGCAATAAAAGTACGGGGTGTAATTTTTACAGATTTTTAGCAGGTTCGATTATCGGGTGTGGCAAGCGAATTTTTGAAAATCTTTGAATGCAGTTTTCTTTCTATTCAAAAGTAAAGGAATGTTTCCTTTGAGTAAAATGTTCTATCTGCAGTATTAAGAGTACTTTCCCTCCAGGTGGCATTACAAAATTCCACCCTGTATACTTAGAAAATTGGCATTGACTCAATTCAACGGTATTTCAGTTAACGAAGCGTGTTGCGATCTTTTCAAACGTTCCTATTTAAGCACTTATGCAGAAATATATACAGGGTGTGAGTGAAGGAACACTTTAATGAAAATACAATGGATCTCCTAACAGCCTTGTGAAAAATAGTTTTGTAATTATTAAGTGGAACTATCGCAGGTATGCTGGAAGAGACTTTAGAAATAAGCACAACTTATTTTTTCTTGCCTGTTAATATATGTGTATTACATTAATGGTTAAATAAAAACAAATAATAAACTAAGACACAAAGAGCGAATTTAGAAACGATTTTTATATAATTCTTCGCACAGGTGCAATGGTGTCAAAATAACAAGATTTATGTTCCATATCTAGATGACATATGAATGTATTATACATAAAAACCTTCTGGAGTAAATGCTCTTAATAGTAGATCTCACACGTCTGCCAATTTTTGGTACCTACTTAGACATGCCAGTTTCCTCACAATGTTTTCCTTTACCGTTTTGAGAGCAGCGGTGATGAAATTATTTATTTTAAACAAAATAAAGCGCCTGCCCTGATTAGAACCCACGACCGTAATTCACGGCCGTTACCTCTGGACCTTCACTGCTCCCAAGAGTTTGAAATCTCCTTACAATAAAAATGACAAGAAAACCTTCCAGACAGTTGAGTTTTTCAAAGCTACACTTCATTCCAAACGAGCTCACTTCCGCAGAATTCTCAAAAACATCGTTAATCAAGTTTCATTGACGAAACAAATTTAGTTCTGATTGGACGTATCTCGCGTATCTCCGTATTTTCCGGTTCCCTTTCACCCAAGTTTCAGTGTCGGCCTGAAAGCATCGCTGATGCAGATCGCATCAGCGATGAAATGGAATGATCGTAAACAAATAGCGCTGAAATGGAACTTCATTAATTAGAGTGGCCGATATTACTAACAAACTGAATACGTGAATAATGTCTATAATTAATATTACGTAATTGAATCATTCGGCCGTCGCGTTGTATACTTTACCTCCGAGTAACTTAAGACTGTCTTAATTTGAATAGATTTATTAAAAGCAATTTTGGGGACCGTTATTGTTTACATCTGCATAGAAGGTACCTTAAAGCGAAACATGCTGTTGGAAAGTTATTTAGTTAGATACAATTTGTGGTGTATTTTTATTTGGCTGTGGTTTATGTATTTGTTTTATATTTCAATACAGTATAGTATTAGGTAGGTATTGTATTGCACCTAATTTGCTAATTCATACTCGCTTGGAGTGTCTTCAGAAATAGAGAAATCCGTAGGAGAACCAAAGTCATTGACATAACCCGAATCATTACTAATCTCAAAGGGCAGTGGGCACGGCATGACAGCATATTGTTCGGTACGGCCGAAAGGTTCTGGAGTGGCAACAGCGTACTAACCAGAAGACATAGCTTTGGAAGGACTCCCACAATATGGCCCGATGACCTTGTAAAAGCCGCAGGTTGAGGGAAGCTCAGAACCGGTCAAAGTGGCGGTGCTTTGGGAAGACCTATGTCCAACCGCGGACGTCTTTCAGCTGAAATTAAGATTATGATACTTGCTAATTAGATATGTTCAGCGAAAGAGTACCTAATGTAATTCGTGGACTAAAACTTATTGGCATCTTTTAACTGTCACTCCTTTTCATATTCGTTCAATATTTGTGATACTCTATTACATTACAGTACTGATTTTGCAACTGTAACCAAAATAGACAATATTTTCTACCTTTTCCGACGATATATTTTTATTGATAGTACCAGCTGTCCGCAATGGTTTGCGTGAATGGGGTTACAATATACCCCAAAACTGGTCCCGCGCACAAAAAAAGTGTCGATAAATATACATATTGGGGATTCGAATCCCGAATGAAGCTCTTGGAAGACAAACGATGTATCGCAGTCCCTCGTAGGACAATCGTTTGTTTAAAGTGAAAAAATAGGGACATTCGGCACCGCTGGTAGTACATTATTACACAAAGATGTGGCACCATTATCGTTTTCTTATATCATCTTAAACACACTCGATTTGACAGCTGTCACGTCTGTTCAATAAGTACAGACACATCAATAAAGCTACCTCAAATTTTCAAATATACCCGATTGAAAATTCACCTTAAAGTTTTGTGATAAAGTTCAAAATCTATCAAAGTAATTTGACAGATTGGGGTAGCTTAATGAGCTAGCCTCTGTAGTACATAATATTTAGAGCCGGAAGGAAAAAAGCTGGTCCACCTACACGGCAGTACCTAAGTGATACCATGATGATCCACCTTGAGACATTAACATTGCTTGGATGTATGGTAGTAGAATATCCCTGGATGAGTTCCTTCAGAATGCTCTAGATTATTTACTTAAATATTTTTGGACTGACCTGCTTTGAATTTCAAACAGGCAAAGACATGATAAGCTAAAGAATATGATGGCTTTCATTTTAATTAGAGTCAGAACCAGAATTTGTTTCGGTAAAATCGGAAACTATTTGTTCATGAACTATTTGTTTATCCAAAACTTATAACTAAGGGGACACAAAATATTTAAGTGGCACATTATTTAAATATTGTTCAATGTGTTTGTACACACAAACACTAATAATACAAAAATATTTTCAATAGAGAACACGAAGGGCACGAATGTATTGATTCTGAATTCTGATATTTCCTTGTAATTATGTATTTTTTCGCCTGTTACATCTAACTTACGTCTATCGATAAAATATGACTAGATATACTAGTCGTAGGCAAAGTAGCCTATAATATTTTACCTTCCGTCGTCTTCCTGGGTTGAACAATTATTATTGTTGTTATTTTTCTGAGATAAAAGTGCAAAAAAACACGGTCAACTATAAAATAAAAATAAAGCGCGAGTGTTGCCAACGATAACAGAGCAATTATTTACTATTAGCGGCATATTGCAATTGTTTTTCTCTAGGCGTTATTACGGCAAGGCTCATAATAGCAGACCATATTATTTATTAAAGCAGTGTTAATATTGTGTTAGCATTTTCACACACGGAAAATAAAAAAGAAACATCATCTAATTATAGCTTCTCATTAAAACTGGTTGGAGTTCACTAGGAAAACGTGAAAAGAGGGAGTTTGATAACTAACGCTTTTTAAAAATATAAAATTTTACCACATTTCTTAGAATTCTGTTTGTGGTAATAACCGCATTAACACAGAATCAGAATCCATCAAATAAAGGCGGTTCTCACACTGCCCCGCATGATGCAGCGTAGCACGTGGATGCGTGTTCTTCCGTTGCTTGTAAGTATCTCGGTTTGTATGGAAAACACGCACAGTCTAACACACAGAAAATGCATCCACGCGCGTTCATGCGGATCACGCGCATACACGCGGAGAAACATGCACCCCGCGCGTAGGTGCGGGGCGAGACGCAAGGTATGGCACACCGAATCCCGCAGTGCCGCGCGTGAAACTATCGTGATGCTCAGTACTGCACGACCACCACAGAGAACGGCGAATAAATGAGAGCCGCCGTGCGTGAATCTACAAAACGCACCTACGCGCGTGAGTGCGCAAAAAACCCGCACGATGATGCAGATCTGCACTCCCGCAGGAACGCGCGTAGGTGCGTCGACACGCAATATGCAGCATGATGCGGGGCAGTGTGAAAATCGCCAAAATGTGAGTTTTGCAAATGCGTGTGAAAACCCTTGACATGAACATTTACATTAGCTACATACCTACGTATTAAGATTGATCACAAATCATGACAAAAGATAAGTACCTACATCTTGCCGCCTAATGGGCTGTCGCGACATTCGTTTGTATTAAACATGTCAATAGCATTACTGTGACTGTCATTCACTTCTAATAACGACAATTTTGTAAAGGATCTATAGAACTCTGTTTATAGGTAGGTCCCTACTTTTGTCTTCCTAATAAAGTTTGATAGGTGAAAAGGTAAAACGTGAATCTCCAATTTCTCGATATAACAGAGTTTGATTCACAAAACAACTGCGAATCAATTAGTTTTCCAATACATGAATCGATGTATTCAATGATTTTGGGAGTAAGCCAACAACGTATAGTTTGAATAGCATATTTCACTCTAATCCTTTACATAAAACACTGGTTATGTTTTTAAATGTTTGTGTACTTAATAATAAATCATACTGAAAAAATTATGCAGCGGCAGCTCGAGTGGCTCCAACGATGATTAAAAACATTTTAGTGCCGGCCAACCACGACAGCTGTACAATTAAATTATAAAGCTAAATTGAGTGTTTCCATTAAATTTTCCAATATCAAATGAATATTCTTTTAACCACGAAAACCGAAAGTGGCGGAAGGTTGTAAATTGAGTAATGAGCCGTTTGCAATTTTTCCCAGTAAGGTAAATAAGCCTCAGTACCAAACTACTCTTCGAGGGAGCACTTCGGTGGTTACAACAACACATTAAGCATATAAACAAGAACAAAGGAGGTCTACTTACTTAAAGGTAATATACGAGTATGTACGTATTGCGTGTGAGAAAATTACTGGTAATTCATACGTTTGGATACTGCGCCTAAACCACATTTAGGTTCCCACATGTGGCCACATTCTGAGGCCAATAGGCAATTATTTGCCTACGCACATATTTGCGGCTAACGTTACACGGGCTAGGGTATTCAATCCCTTACATTTAACAAAGGTAACTCGTATGAAAGTTGATCATTTCCAAAGCGAATTTTCCTCAAAGGGTAAATTGAAAGGTTTCCTTGGGATTTGGCGATCGGCAATCTGTTCACCTATATTTTTGTAAGCTAAATATATTTTGTGGATACTTCTTTGTAGTCATAGGTTCTATTCAGTTATTTGGAAATGGCTGACACACGATTCCATCATGAATGATTTGGTTTTTGGGACCATAAAGGCCACTCTTTTGCTGTGGGTTTCTTAAAAAGCGAGTACGGGATTCCGCCCAGAGGATGGAAAATAGTATCCTTGTGCCAGCAACTTCAACTTAATCCGGTCAAGCATATGATCGCGGCAATATTTATGAAAAGGTTTACTAAACCCCATGGATATTCAACGATGCACGTAAACTGGCGATTATGCTGATATCGATTTTTCTCGTTTGTTGAAAGCCGTCTCCATGAAAAAGCTAATCTCTAAAAATGTATTCTAGAGTTTCTGTTCAAAAAGTTCAAAGGTCTTAATACATTATTACCTACGTCTTGTTGAGCCACTCTAGTCAAGCCGGGACAGGTCGGTCAGTATTTTATAATGACAAAGGTAAGTTTCCAAGAGCAAAACTAAATGTTGCAAATTATTTCATATTCTAAGTAATTATTAAGTATTCTCTAAGCTAGAATTATGTATACAACGCTGCTTAATCCTTAGCCATTTTAATATTTAAGTACGTAATGGGTGGAGGGTTAATTTATGTCCTCAAGTTTCGGGATACGACTCCCGCGCCGGCTAATTATGATTTATTACCTTTTACTTATAATGGATGAGTTACTCCAGATTGTGATGGCTTTGGGACGGTTTTATCTGTTTCCGGAAGATATGAGAGGGTTATGTATGTCTGTGTTTGAACATTTGGTTAATTAAATTCCAGTAAAATGGGAACACCTATTCGTTTTGTTTTGTTATGATTTCTTACTCCAGTATAGTCAAGGATCTTTGTGCCATATATTGTATTGACTAGCGATGCGTAGTGCACAATACAATTGGTTAACCACTAAGTCAATACACTATCATACAATTAGAATCGGGGGGAGCAGTGGAGGCCCAGTCGCGACAGCCGCTAAAACGAGTTACAGGTCGTTGGTTCGAACCTAAGCAGGCAATTTACTTTGTGTAAATTATTTCATCACCACTGTCCTCAAAATGCACAGGCATTTCTAGTTCTCAAAACGGTGAAGAAACGCATCTTGAGAAAACTGGCGGGTCTCATAACAAAACACTAGGAGACCTGAGGCATCTACCTACCCGCATGAACCCTTATAGTGGATAACGGCTCAGTACCTCTCACCGTGAGGAGGCCCACGCCCTAGCAGTGAGAACGTTATAGGCTTTTTTTTTGAGGGTGAAAAATCATCCAATTACTTCTCCCGCTCTGGGTGGAGCGGAAGGGAGTGTCAGACTCTTACTGACTCATTTAGTTCCTTCCGTAGCCCTTTATGTTCCGGTAACCCTTTCGGACAATTCCGCTTAGAACGTTATAGGCTGATTATGCAATCAAAAACCGAATCGTAGATACACACATGGTATGTTTACTAGCTTACATACTTTCATGACGTGAATTTTCTGTCCTGTGCTCGGTAATAAACATAAAAAGATACACGTGGAAGACTCTCATTTCTGCGGCAAAGCAAAAGCTAATGGCGAAAATATTATCTCAGTTTAGGTCCACAAGAATATTTACATATTAAAAATGCAACACGCTTTACTGGACTTTTATAAAACGGGTAGCAGGTAAATGGTGAATTATAAAATTATCTAGAAACTGGAAACTTTCAAACGCTGTACCCGGCTCGAGTTTAAATATGAATACAGATGCACGATTTATATTCGTTGTACCAGGAATTTCCGATGGCTATCCCCCTAGGGGTAGACCTAGATACCTAGTTTTCATATAACTACCGTTCACACTCACAAACGCACAAACCCGTATTTGATCCGAACCAAAAACCTAACATTATTAGTGAGCCTATCCGTTTGTCCCGTTTGTATACTTCCAATTTTGAACTGTAAAGAAGACTGGCCAAAAAGAAAAATGAATCTATTGTGGTTACCCGGGTTTCCCGCTGATTTAACGGTCCGTCAGCGGTCGGCAGTCCTGATTTACGGTTACTACAGGAACATTGAAAAACTTTAAAAGGAAATTAAAATCTACACTGCATGGTACGATCAATCTTTATGTAACAAATATTATTCGTAACGGAAACACAAGAAGAGCTTTCATATATTGTTATGATAAACGCATCACGGGTAGTGTTAACCCGTGTTAACCCTTATTCCACTTTGCTGACTGACAAATCTTTTTACCATGAAAATACCCATTGTAATTGGAATATGTTGCCTTTAAAAATAATGATAATACCTAGAATATACATATAACACTTTCGAAACGCTTGCGGAAGAAAAGCGGCAAGGTGTGACGAGTAGTTCGCATGTGGCGATATCAACCTTCGCAGTAAACCGATAACATTATAACACGATATACCTAAACCCGATACTATATTAAATTGAAACCAGCACTTCAGGGATTGCGGCTGCAACTGGGTTGGCTTTGAATATGTCAAACTATTTAGTATGTTAATGTAATCAAACCAAATCGCACGCACTGCGGCTCTGTAACAATTTATAGGTAAACTAATAATCACAATATATTAATTGGATTGAGAAACATTTTAGTGGCTTCATTAGGAATTTATACTGAAAATGCAATATTAATTCATGTGACACATATTGTGATCAAATCACTGTTTTAACTGTTAAATACTAATCAATTTAAACTATAAATCTATTATAATCACTACATAGTATAAAGCAAAGTCGCTTCCCGCATCTGTCCTAATCTCTGTACGTATGCTTAAATCTTTAAAACTACACAACGGATTTTGATGCAGTTTTTTTTAATAGATAGGGTGATTCAAGAGGAAGGTTTATAATTCATGCAATTCCCGTCATCCACGCGGGCGAAGCCGCTGGCAGAAGCTAGTTACACAATATTTCTAGGCATTACAATATTATTACCTGAAATCGCGAAAAAAAATTCAGCTGTTCCCTACATTTATGTTCGTATAACTCGTCAAAATGTAAGGAACAGCTGTTTTTTTGTCGCGATTTTAGGTTTGGTCCCATAGTAAAAGTTGTTCATAATGATGAGTACAATGACCTCTTAAGAGGTTTCTGGTGTTTTACAAATAACCCTGTATAGATAGTACTGTATCGGGCTGGTCCACAAATTCAAGGTCGCTCACCGCGCTATGAAGTGGGCTATGCTTGGAGTTTCTTTGAAGGATAAAATCCGGAACGAAATTATCCGGAAAAGAACCGGAGTTACCGACATAGCTTGCAGACTAAGCAAACTGAAGTGGCAGTGGGCTGGCCATGTTAGTCGAAGGGCCGATAGCCGATGGAGCAGACGAGTCCTGGAGTAGAGACAGCGCATCGGCAAGCGTTGTGTAGGACGCCCCCCAGCTAGATGGACCGATGACCTTAAGAAAGTGGCTGGGACTAACTGGATACGGAAGGCGGAGGACAGGGTGTTGTGGCGCAGCCTGAGAGAGGCCTATGTCCAGCAGTGGACTGCGATAAGCTGAGTTGATAGATATTAGTGACTTTAATCACCAAATGCTATGATATTAATGGCAAACATCCTTTTCCCATTATCGTCATTAGGTACGTACGTGGCGATAAGATAACATTAATGAAATTACATCAGCAGGTTAAACATTGTATTTTATTTATAGCCAAAAAATAAGCCTCCTACGTCATATACAAGGTCAGATTTAGGTACAGTCGACGAAACAAAACAAAAAAAAAAATACCTAAAGGGGTCAAGCCGTTTCTTAGTTTTAGCGAGACTAACGAACAGCAATTTATTTTTATATATCAAAATAGAAGACTATACATCACCACATAGACAAAGAGATCTCAATACGAGTAAAATAGTAATGAGATTTGCACATATTAATTACACAGAGTGTAGCCAACCATTGTCTGCAACAAGGACCGAAGCATTAAAGCAAAAAGGGAAGGTCCGATTATAGGGAATTCAGGCGGACTTGCTTGATAAAGCAGAACATTTTAATGTGAACAAGTAGTAAGAACCCATCGATTTTAGCCTCCCGCAGACAGGCGCGACGTGGCAACGCGACGCATCTCTAGTAGAAAATTTTCTATGAAAGCTTTATAGAAATTGTTTAACCAGCATCGCACCACGGTGTCGTGACGCGCCTGTCTGCGGCAGCCTTATGAAATTTATTATTTAGCACGCTTCGCGCGCTCGGTCGGCTATGAAGCTACGGGAGGCGACTATTGGAATAAACTTTAGACCTTGCACTATCAATTTATACCCTAATAACTTTATTAGATTTATGGTTTTTCCTCAGTTTAAATTAATCGCATAGAATAAACTCGTGAATAGTTTTATTGGGTTTTGTATTTTATACGTACCTGAATGTTTTGATTATGGTCTAGTGGTTACAAGCGGTTGACTTTGACTTTATTGGTTCTGTTCTTCTGTTTTCTGGAATGTCTTTTTTGCAGCCTTGAGCCTGGATATGTGTGTAGTTGGCAGGAATAGGTTCGCCCATTATTACTTAAACATAAATGGTTAAATGTGGGTGGACAATACGTACACCTCTGCACAAACCTTAGGAGAAAGACGGGTATGTTATGTTTTTTTTGTAATAATGTCTCTTGTGGTTTATGGTTTATTTTCAAAGACTAAATATCTACTAAACAGCTATTATGTGAAATGGAAATATTGCATTTCCCTATACACCAATTTTAATTCAGCAAAAAACTACCGCAAAGTGCACCAGTGAAGATGAATACCGTCAAAGATATTACCAAGTTTCAAACTCTGATATTATTAAGACTGCCAAAGGAGAAAATTTCAACGTTAATATTTTCTATGCAATCTTCGGTATCTCGGAATGAAAGGAAAATATATTACTGAGATGCATCATCTGCTTATTTCCTCCGGCAGCTGTTGAAGAAAATTAAGTGAATTGAAACATGAGCTACAAAATGGACCCATTATAGTTATGATGTATACTAAGGAACAATAAATAGTACAACATTTTGATTTCACAAATTTTGATTGTGTAAATTGCACAAAGCTTTTTGACAAAAGAGTTAATTAATCTTCCTTTTCAAGAGTTGACTTAAAATTAATAAAGAACCGCCTTTGTCTGAAGGAATCAATAGAAATTAGGTCAACTGGACTCATTTGTGATCGGACGAACACAAAAAGAATCTTTGAACCTAAACGCAATGGAAATTATCACTGCTTAGAATGAATTATGTATGAGTATACAGGGTGTAACTGAAAGGGTATATACATACAAAAGCATATGCTACAGACCACAAAACTTACTATAGGATCAACTACGAAATCGAAAAAAAAAATCAGCTGTTCTATACATTTTTGGTCACATGACTCCTCGAAATGTAAGGAACAGCAGATTTTTTTTTCAGGATTTCGGAGTTGGTCACATAGTAAAAGCTGTTCAGTTTGGTGGTCTGTAGCATTTCTTTTTGTATGTATAGGTATATACCCTTTCGGTTACAACCTGTACAAGCTTACCATAATGCTAATACATCACTATTGTATCCCCAAAACACCTGAGATCGGCAATATCATGGATTATCTCAAAGATAAGCACCGGAGGCCGGACTGTCGGAAATCCTTTCATTCATCATTTGCATGAACGTGCCCAAAACTGCCTTCAGTGTTTTATATAATCATCCCGTTATTGGTGCGAAAAGATAAATGTTTTTAAGCCATCGTTTTTTAATAAGGCAATAAATAATGTCAGATGAAACTGTCAATAATCAATTAATTTAATGGCTACATTATTTTATGTCTTTTTAAGGGATGAACTAGTAGACAAGACCTAGTTTTTTTTTAAGGAATACGGGCCCGAAAAGGCTTGTTTATATTCCTTTGCCGTTTTGTGGCATGAAAAGTTTTCAATTTAAAATAGTAATGGATAAGAGACACTTGTCGATGTTACTCTGGCTGCACTTTAGAAATACAATTTGTGAATAAATTGATCTGGGCATAGAAATGGTTCAATTTTGTTGAGTAGGTATCGGTTAAACTCAAATATATTCTATGTTTTCTTTCGTGTACCATCTGTAGGAACACATTTTACACTTTCTAAATTTTTACTCACTTCAACACAATTTATCGGTCGATTATGTTAAATTTCAACTATAATTTTCTTTAGTCTGTTTTTAGGAATTAGGACTATTATAACTTCATGCCCTTCGATGAATAATATGTCTTCTTATTCAGTTATTAAGATTCTTATATAAAAATACGACTCAAATTACCGACCTCACCGATGGACATTCACTTTTTTTTAACTGTGTCCAGATAATTACGAACACAACAAAAAAAAAACTGCCTAATCGGTCGAACCGTTGTCAAATGACGATCTTTGATACAGAAGAAGTTTGGCTCATCTAGTTAGCCCACTCTGTCAAATTGATAGTTTTTCAACTTTATTAGTAAAGCGTAGCCTTATTAGGCTCATTTTCAATCAGGAAGACTTGACAGATAGGAATAGCTTGATGTGCTGACTTTTATTTATATCTATAGGTAGATAGATTTCCAGGATTTTCCACTAGATTTCTAGGAGGATGGGGTCCAGTGACCACGAGCCTCATTAATGAGGGATGGATTGAAGAAGAAGATAAATTAAGTTTCTTTTTTATTGACAATAGGCTCGCGCTTGGCCACTATCTCATCTGATGGTAAGTGATGGTCGAAGGTGAAGCACGTTTTCCTAGAAGAAACCTATACACTCTTGAATTGAAGACCCTTGGATTGTAGCTATTGGGAAATGCAGACGCTAGCAGGGAATTCCACTCCTTAGCTGTACGCAAAATATAAGTATTCGTATATATAAGTATTGTTTACCACTTCATGGTGGACATCCCACCCATAAACACGGGCGGGATGTCCCGCCGTACGTCGGACGTTCATCACCGTACGTACGGTAGTCCGACGATGAACGGGCCCGGCGGAATCAGTCCATGCAATTCCATAGCACACTCCCCGAAATGTAACCGATAAAATACCGACAAGCTGGCAACTCCGTGTCGATGTTCAAGTCTCTGAAGTTTTGACTTGACCGCTGCTTCATTGCCAATGAGCGTCTTGGCCCGCTTATCCATTGACTCTAGAGCATCAAATGGTATTTGGCAGATCCAGTTTCATCGTTCATCTGCCTGGCCTTTTCCCAACTATGTTGGGGTCGGCTTCCAGTCTAACCGGATGCAGCTGATTACCAGTATTTTACATGGAGCGACTGCCTATCAGACGTCCACAGCGCAGTAAATGGGCAATACGATACCCCTTGGTAAGACTGGCTGTCAGATTTTCGGGCTTTTGACGACCCGTAACGACTGTCAAAGATGCACAAATGACAGCCGGGACCAACGGCTTAACGTGCTTTCCGAGGCACGGAGGAGTCTAGGTATGTAATGATGGTCACCCATCCACGACCAACCCCGGCAAGCGTAGCTTAACCTGATGGATCGACCTGTGCGGCTGTTAGTAGGTACTTAGCCACGAGCTCCTCTATCCAGTTTCATCGTTGTACACTGGAATTGGTTCTAGTAACAATGATGGAAAAACATTTTGTTATTCTCTAATTAAAGTATGTAAAACTGAATCGTAGTCAAACTCATTCCCCATCTAAGTCAAGTTTCAATGAACAAAGTTTGGTTCTTACGTATGTACATACATTCAAACTTGAGAGCTACGGTTTGCGTTTCCTATTCTCGCTTACTTCTAAGAGAATCACTGGAAACTTCTAAGTCATAATTAAGTGCATTGGGTGCAAAGCGACGATATAAGTAAGGATTGTCTAAAGACTGACGTTATGTTTTCCTCTAGAAACGACGTAATCTGATGCACTATCTTTTGCCTAGCTTTGGGCAAGTAGACACTATCGGACCTCGGGAGGAAGTCCCCTGACCCTAGAAGCCCTCAAATCTCAAGAAATACCAAATAAGACCAAAATATTTTGTGTAAGTTTGTACTTCCTATTTCTGTAAAAATGTTCGAAACAAAATTTAAACTATGTGGAGTGCTAAAATTTTAAGCTTACTCCGCAAGCTTTACTATCCTCTATTAGTCTGATGCTCTAGCTTTTCTGTTGTTGACAAAGTTCAGTATCAATGGGCGAAAGAAAAGACAACCTTGTCGAGGCAGCTTGCGTTCATTCCTTCGCCCTAGGCAAACTTAGTCCGCATGTAGGTACTAGTTGAATTTCGAATTCAATATGTAACGAACGTCCGTCTTTGTGTAATAAACAATTGTCTCGCCAATAGTTTACGATGTCGGCAGAGGCGATGAGGCGTGAAAACTGGACAAACAAACCCTCACGAAAGTGTTACCAAAATAAGAATTTTCTATCACAAAGAGTTATTTATATAACTCTGTATACATATTTGCTTTATGGCTCAAACCATAAAGCAAATATGTATATAGAGTAACACGTCGTTTCAGGCAATCACAAGGAACACAACACAGTAATTCGATACTAAGGGCGAATTTCACCAATGAAACTGAACGCGATCAGCACATAAACCCTGCTAAAGAGCTGTTAGTGTCATTATTTTCTGTAGATATTGACACTGAACGGTCTTGAACGCGGTGTCCATGGATCCCGTTCGGTTTCATTAGTGAAATTGGCACTTAGTTGCTCTTTCATCATTATAAACTGAGATTTGAGACACCAATCTTTTATCATATAACCATAATTTATAACTTCAGGTTACGATGTTCCAATAAATAAACTTTAGTCGTTGACATTCATTATATTGTTAAATGAGATGAGATTTTGTAAAAGGGATTGAGTAATGTAGAAATACTTCTTACAATTTACGACTGTCCTTTTCAACATGTTCAATAAGTATCATAAAATAAGGCATAAAGGATCACCTTTCTGATATCATAATTATATTGACTGTTTATTAAGCTTCATAACGCAGTAGTTAGTATTTAGCTGGTGTTGGGATAAATTCACTAAATTACATTCACAATTATCAAGTTACCTTTAAAGGTAATAAGTACATACAAGCACCCACATAACTACAGCAAATCCAAGATTATTTAAACGTTCACACACAGTTATTCATGATAATATAAAGAAAAAATGCAACGCATTTTTAAATATTTTTTTAATGAAAAATAAGTCCACAAAATGAATTCTCAAAATAATAATTAGTCGACGTTATATACTAAATAAAATATTGTACCACAACATAAAGACCTCAGGCTAGCGGATAACGCAGACGGTTTTTAATAAAAACTTTCTCAGTATAAGATGAGCGCCATTCTTCAGTGAGCTATTCAGTCGGGGCGTCCGTCCTCAAATGATGTACTTTGCCGGCGACGTATCATCTTCGGATTAGACTGTCGATAGCTGTACATGTTTCTAGGACTTTTTATGAAGGAGGTACCTGTAAGTTTCAGTTTTCCTTTTTTAGCTTTTTTTTATCGAGACTTCAGTCAGTCTCAGTTTAATCAGACTTGGATGAAAACTTCGAATTTTATGTGATAACGATTGTAGGCATATCTTTTTGGAGATTCGGTACACTTGTGCGAAAAGACATTTAATATTCGACGGTTCTACCCACGTACGCCACCGCGAACATACGTACTTCCAATTACCTCTGTGCCAAAATTTTATAAACATTGTAAAAGTTTGATAAAACAAGGAAAAAACGTCACAGCTATTAACTTTACCATTGTGGTGACAATTGTGTGCAAAATCATAGTGAAATTGCAACGTTTACCAGTGTTGTGAGCAGTTTTAAAATCAAAACTAACTTTAACGAAGTTATAAAGTGTGCTTTTTGGACTTTGTCCTCATTAGCTACACAAAGGAATCGTCGAGACCGCCACACACGGATTGCTTGACAACTTACCTAGGGCTGGCGTATTTCACCGCAGCTTCTAACGAGCGCCGCAGCCTAGTGGCGTAACGCTCCGACTCTAGTTGAGCGTGGCCCAAGTTCGAATCTCGTCTGCACTACAAGCCTCTTTTTTTGGTTTTATTATAATTTGTTTGTTTTTTTTTTTTTTTTGCAACTTTATTGGTTTTCCCTTAACCATATAAACTACATCTCATCTAAATAATTAGTCATTAAAATGCAACGCAATCCATCAAAAAGTTTAACTCACGGACAATCACTTTCGGAATCAGATTTGATGTCTGTCGCAAGTGAAAAAACTGACGGTATAAATGTGACTGTGCGTAGCAATACGTCTTCGTGTGGATGATTCACCGAGCAAGCAGCTGGATTCTGAATCCCATTCAACATTTGGTGCTTTCCAATCTGAGCTACGCGAGATGCTGTCAAAATGGAAAGCCGATCAAGAGCAGCTGGTTACGAAAGAGTCACTACGAAATATTATTCAGCAGGAACTAGGAAAAACTATCAAGGATACCATTAAAGAGTCAGTGACGGACCAACTATCCAGCATAAATAAGCGTCTGAGTGCCTTTCACGACTCGCTCACTTTTTTTAACCAAACATTTGAGGAGTTTAAAGTTCGTCTGGAACAAAAGGAGTCCATCATTACGACTCTGCAAGCCGATAATGACCGTTTGAAAACAAATGTTAATGAGCTGACAACCCGTTTAAATGTAGTTGAGCAGCATATGCGTGAGAACAATGTAGAAATCAACGGCATTCCTGAACACAATAACGAAAACCTGGCAAACACATTAATCAACCTATCTAAAACAATCGGGAGTTCCTTGAATGACAGCGACATATTGCAGATCACTCGAATCGCTAAACTAAATAAGGACAATGATCGCCCCCGTTCGGTAATCGCCAAGTTACAGTCTCCTCGGCAGCGCGACACATTCCTGGCAGCAGTTAGCAACTACAATAAGAAACACCCTGAAGACAAACTGAGCTCTCACCATTTGGGTATAGCCGGCAAACGAGCTCCTGTATTTGTGACTGAACACCTGAGCCCAGCCAATAAACAGTTACATGCAGCAACGAGGAAACTAGCCAAGGAAACTTCACATAAATTTGTCTGGATTCGTAATGGCAGAATCTTTGTTCGTAAGGATGTTAATCATGATTCTATATATATTCGTAACTTGGATACTTTAAATAGACTGAAAATTGAGTAAATTCCTTGCAAAATAACTTAAAATGAATAATTTAGAATTCAACATAACAAATGCTTAACATATACTACCAAAATGTTAGAGGAATAAGAACTAAAACTAATGATATTTATCACAATATTTTGTTAAACAATTGTGTCCGACATATCCGATTCTCTAGACCAAAGACTGGAGGTGGATGCGGTGTACACGGACTTCAGCAGTGCTTTTGATAAAGTTAGTCACTCACTACTTTTGTCAAAATTAGCAGCTAATGGCGTACATGGATCACTGCTGAGGTGGTTTGCATCATATCTAGAACACAGGACACAGAACGTTGTCTTGAATGGTTACGTGTCAAAGCCGTATGTTTCCATCTCGGGTGTTCCGCAAGGATCCCATTTAGCACCAGTCTTATTTTTGCTATTCATAAATGACTTGGGGCAGGTTATCAAAACCTGCAAATTCTTAATGTTTGCCGATGACCTTAAGATCTACAAGCCAATCATGTCACCAAACGACTCTGTGGCGATGCAACATGACTTGGATCAAATAGTAGATTGGTGCAATAGAAATGGCATGACCTTGAACGCTAAAAAATGCTTTCATATTAAATTTTCAAGAAAGAAAAAGGCTAGCATAACATCTTACAATATTAATAACATAAAACTTACCAGGGTCAGTGACATTCGGGATCTCGGAGTGATAATGGATGAGGGATTAACTTTTAGGCAACATATAGATAGTTGTGTTAAAAAGTCTGCCCAGCTACTAGGTTTTCTAAAAAGGAATACTCAAGGATTTAGATCTGTAAAATCTAAAATCATTCTGTATAATGCCTTAGTGCGCAGCAAGTTGGAATACGCCAGTGTTGTTTGGAATCCGTTTTATGCTATACATTCCCAGCGTCTAGAGAGCATACAGCGGGCTTTCACCAAACACCTCGCCTTTATGGTCCCCGGCATATCTCATAGGTGCCCTTATCAACAACGCCTGACATTCTTCAATATAACTTCTCTGTATCAACGAAGAGTTATGCATAGCCTTTTGTTCCTATACAAGTTAGTCAACGGCCATATTGACTGTAGTGAACTACTATCGCGCATTTATTTGAGTGTCCCGCACAATATTCCGCGGTATCCCCTTACCAGATTGCTCCATCGCCCTTCTACCCGTACCAACATAGGTCGCAACTCCCCACTAGCGAAGATGTGTGATAACCTGAATTCACTTATTAAGTCCATTCCCGAGACAGATAAACTTGGTGACTCTAAGGCGAAATTTAAATATAGAATCCTGGCTTCCCTACGTGCTATCAATTCTTCTGATCAAGTCAGTTGTCCAAAAAGTTAACTTTGTTTCTTAACTTTGTTTCTATCGGTATTCCCTGGTCTACCACTGTTACGTTTTCCATTTAATTGTATGTATTGGATGCATTGTATGTTATTGTTTTTATATCGTGTCTCTTGTAGTACTGCATAAATAATCTGGCGTGCTTTTGCCAATGTTGTGTCTGCCCGTAATTGGCATATATATTAGAATATTACCATAAGACTCAATGTATCTATGTCCATATATGTGCTGTGGGTGAACCTTAATAAATAAATAAATAAATAAATATTATCTCTCCTATAATAACACTAATACACGCTCCATGTGCTAAGATAACACATCTAATTAATGCAAGCTTCGCATGCAATTGAAATTGAACGCAGCATCCGAACTACACAGATTATTAGGACACGCAAAAGCTAGAAAAGTAACAGTTTATTTAACTTAATTATTTTATACTTTTTAGTGTTTACTTCATTAAACGTAGGTACAACACAGAGATAATTTAATAAGTTTGAGTTGTACCTATATGACTTTAAAAAAAAATATTATTGGTTTGGTTTTATTTTTAATTAAATTGATGTTATTAAAAAGAGGTTTAGCTCTATGAAATATAAACCTACAACATACAAAATTAAAGTCATTAGATAGAGCTATCTATAATAAAAATAAAAAAGAGGATCTACCTTATGTCAAATAGTATTAATCGAAGAATTTTAATCGTTTTTTTAACATTTTTATATCATGCACACTTGTTCTCCTAATTCACTTTAGGGTGCGTCCACATCTGGCGAATGTGCCGCGAATGTGCAGCTCGCGAGCCGATTGCGACCTGCCCGCGAGCTGCGCGCGTGCATTTTTGGTCGTGCGCCGCTACTGCGCCGCGCGCGCGCAGTTCGCGCGCGACCTAAGCGCCGTACGCGATCAGCGCGCGGGCGGCGCGCTAGTTATTAAATAATACTTACCCGCTCAGTTCGTTTCTGATTACTGGAGGCTAAGTACGTGTTGTCATGGAGTGGACGGAGGAGAATTGTTTACGCTTAATTGAAACATATAAAAGATTTCCAGTATTATGGGATCCTATAGATCAATATTACTATAGAAAAAATCACTGAGCCAGTAAACGGAACTGTAAGGGCGAGAACTGAGTGCGCGCAGATCGCGCGCCGCTCGCGCGCTCTATACGAGCCTTGCATGAGTTGCGCTAAAGAGGCGCACCAAACCATTGCAGTCATTGCACGCGCGCAGCTCGCGGGCAGCTCGCAATCGGGTCGCGTGCTGCACATTCGCCAGATGTGGACGCACCCTTAGACATTGGCAGAATAGTCGGCATCAGCTTTCCTTGCCATTTATTAAATATAGAATAGAATACTCTGACTTGAACTTAAATGTATTTGTTAAGTTTTTTTTGTTAAAATTATTTATTCAAACAATATTAAACATGAATAATTCAGTTATCTCACTATCAAGTTTTCAATTTTTTTTAATTCCGTCGAATTATATTGTACTGTTAGTTCAATTCTGTCATAAATCATATCAGTTCTGGACATCATTTCACCGCACGCTGGAATTTATTACGTTATCGAATTTATCGATAATACCGATCTCGTAACCATATTTGATATTTAATGGTTATTCCATCTTTTGGTAAAGGATCTGTGTTATTTATTTTTGGAATCCAATTTTTCCTGGTTTATTTTTATATGTATTTACCCAAAGGCTCATTTTCAAGTTTCTTGTATACACAGTACAGTGTCTACCTTTAATAATTGAATTGGTATTGTTTTGTTTCATTACTAAATGGAAGGTATTCACGACTATCCTGGTCAGATCATACTACTGTCCAGACTTATGAAGGCACAATGGACCTCTAAAACTATTTAGCATCGGTAGCCATCGAGATGAAAGCATACATCAGTGGATTGCTCACAGTAATCTAAGGAACTCTCCTTAGATTACTGTGAGCAATCCACTGATGTATGCACTCGCATGTAGTGCCTACGTAGAAGCGTAGTCAATAGCGTAGCAGTTTCGTAGCAGTTTCAAAGCCGTGGCGTAGACGCAGCGTAGCCGTAGCGTTGTCGTAACGTTCCGAATCTTGGTCTGCAATTAACGACAGCATTGCGAATGACCGGACAAACTCTCTATTGAATTAATTTCTGTACCGTTCGCTTCTCCTAGATCAATATTTAAGTCGTTCTGATTCTGAGCCAGAATATTTGAATTCAGAAGCAACTTCTGTGCCAGTTTCCGATGTATTTAAATCACATTGGGATTAATTTTGAATGATAATATAGAACTATCTATTAGTAGTAGAGGAGCTGATTGTAAAAAAGTTCTACCGGTGGAATACAATAAATTATTTTATTTCTACAGCCAATCTGCAGAGATTGGCAGTGCAGACTGCAGTACCTCAGTTTGAATGCCGAGGAAGTTACTGAATCTTTCAAGTTTTTTCAGGAAAGATTCTTTGCCAGGTGGTTACAGTTACGATTCGAAGGTAGAACGAAAGTGAAATAATACACAGTAGAAACCACTTTCTATCAACTAGTCCGACTATTGTGAATCTGTAACAAAAATAATAAAAACACTATAAAATATAAATTATGCACAAAAATCCCATCAAAGTCATACATTCGTATTCATTTTACTGTATTTTACTTTGAGGACGGGCTACAGACATCAAGCCTATTTTTAGCTTGCAGAAAAGAGGTATCAAACTCATATACAAATCTCCGCAGGCGCGATTCTATCCAAGGGAACTGTATAAGGATATTAACATCATGACGGTACCTTGTCATTATATCCGTGAAAAACATCATGTTCGTAAGAAATAATAAACATATTTTTCGTAAAAGAGGTGAAAAATACAATTATAGGTGTATTTAGGTTCTGTCTAAAGATAACGAAATAAAAAAACAATGGAAGGTGTATTTTGAAAAGCTAATGAACGAAGAGAATGAATTGAGATGAAATGAATGAAGATGAACACCATTCCGGTGTGCTCAATGAGGTACAGGCAAATATGGGTTTGGTAAGGGAAATTAGCATGGATGAAGTAAGAAAGGCAGTTCAAAGTATGAAGAATGGAAAGGCCATGGGTCCAGATGATATACCAGTAGAAGTATGGAAGTATTTAAAAGAAGATGGATGTATGTGGCTGACTTTATTCTTCAATAAGTTGTTGCAAGAAGGAGTGAGCACAAGAATGGTGCAATATTTCGCTAGTGCCCATCTTCAAAAATAAAGGTGATGTACAGGACTGCAACAACTATCGAGGGATAAAGCTAATGTTCCATAGTATGAAGGTATGGGAGAAAATAATAGAGAAAAGACTGCGAGAGGAGAGCGAGATAACCCCAAACCAGTTTGGGTTTATGCCAGGTCGAGGAACAATGGACGCCACCTTTGCACTCCGCCAATTGTGCGATGTCGTGTGGTGGGCCTTGAAAGAGAAAGGTGTGCCCGGGAAGTATGTAGAGTTAATTCGTGCTATGTACAGCCAATCTCGTACATACGTTCGGTCGGCTGCTGGCAACACCGACAAGTTCAATGTGGCGGTAGGCTTGCACCAGGGGTCGGCTTTAAGCCCTTACCTCTTCCTTTTGATTATGGATGCACTTACGGCGGACATACAGGAAGAGGCACCATGGTGCATGCTATTTGCCGACGACATCGTTCTTGTCGGTGAAGATGGACCTGAGATCCAGAGCAGACTGGAGAAATGGCAACGGAAACTGGAGATTGTTGGCCTGAAAATCAGTAGAACCAAAACGGAGTACATGTTCTGCGATTTCGGCGGTCTCTCCAGTTCTGATGAGCTTTGAGCAGCGCTTGATGGCGCGCTTCTCCCAGTTTGCTCCGACTTCCGGTATCTCGGTTCACTTATGCAAAGCGATGGCGAAATAGGTCGGACTGTTAAGCATAGAATTAACACTGGGTGGATGAAATGGCGGCGCATTCCTCTTAAACTCAAGGCGAAGATTTATAAAAGCATGGTTAGACCAGCCGTCTTGTATGGATCAGAGTGTTGGGCCACAAAAGGAATGAATGAAAGACAGTTGCATGCAGCTGAGATGAGAATGCTAAGAGGGATGTGTGGTGTTACCCGAATAGATAGAATACGGAATGAGTATATAAAAGGAAGTCTGAAAGTGACACCGGTGACTGAAAAGTTGTGTGGAAATCGGTTGTCATGGTAGGGCATGTTATGCGGAGGAATGAGGAAAATGTTGTCAGGAAAGTTGTGAGCATGAATGTGGATGGCTATACAAGTAGAGGGAGACCAAAGAAACGATGGATGGATTGTGTGAAAGATGATATGGCTAGGAAGGCAGTAACTACCGAGATGACGACTAATAGAGAAGTATGGAAGAAAGAGACATGTTGCGCCGACCCCAAATAAATTGGGATAAGGTGATGAAATAGGGACCAAGTATAAGTTCAACCAGGTCACAGACTGGCTAAAGTACAGAGGCCAGCACGTCAGGTGCCCCCATCTGTCAAACTTCTTTGATAGATTTTCAGCTTTATTACGAAACATTAAGGTTCATGTACATTAAGTCATGTCATGTCATTACATTAAGTACAAAGGTTGCCTATGTCCGTCCCACAGATAGGACAGATAGACTAGATTTAGAATAGATACTAGAATAGATTGCTGGTATTTCTTCTTATTGTAGATAGTTTTGATAAATAATCAAAATAAATGCGTTATAGATAACTCCTTAATGTGGAGTTGTGTAAATGTGGTATTGTTACACACTGACTGACACTTAATAATGTGTCAGCACGTTAAAGGAACTGATGGACGCTAGTGATGGCGCCAAACACGTAGCCGCATTCTGGGCCGAGTCCATTTAGATTACCATAGTCACGCTAAGAAAGAGAAAAATATGTTGTGTTTGAGTTTTGGATTCGCTCCTTATGATTGACTAAACATAGTAAATCTAAAACAATTTACGATAACATAAAACATAGATTCATATCTCGAAGATATTGAAGGAGTTACAAAGTTTTTGAGGACTTAACAACTTAATATCGCCTGCTCTCCGAGATTTCAACTTTGTTGGGAACTGCTAGCAAACAATTTATATTATAATATGAACAAAAAAGGGATTTTTTGTGTCGTTCAGCCTCATTCATCTCCCTGAATTACAATCTTTGACAAGATAACTGATATAAAAGGTAAACACTTTGCCTTAAAGATTATGAGGCAAAATAAGCCGCTTCATTTTATAAATGAAGGTTGTCCTCGATACCTTGGCTACGGCTATTTTTTAAGGAAATGATAACGATTAGATTAACATTAGGGTTTAATCAATGTTCTTGAAGTGAGAAGCGCGAGGGATTAGATCTAACAAACAGAAAATAAATCAATTAAGGGTATTCTTCTCTTGGTATTCCAGTATCGATGATCTGCTTCTGTTTACTTGAAGATAATTTGATAGAGTGGGGGTAGAATGAGCACCGGAGTTACCGACATAGCTTGCAGACTAAGCAAACTGAAGTGGCAGTGGGCTGGCCATGTTTGTCGAAGGGCCGATGGCTGGTGGAGCAGACGAGTCCCGGAGTGGAGTACTCGTAGTGTGGGACGCCTCCCAGCTAGATGGCCGATGACCTTAATAAGGTGTCTGGGATTGACTGGATGCGGAAGGCAGAGGACCGGGTGTTGTGGCGCAGCCTGGCAGAGGCCTATGTCCAGCAGTGGACTGCGATAGGCTGCGTTGAGAATGAGGATTTGTTTGGTCTGTAACCACCTTAATGCTACGGCTATATTGTCTCTATACCGCGAACTACATTTCGCGCGCTATCTGTTGTACAGCGAGATGTCGAGTGGTGTGCGAGAGAGAGCGCACAAAGTGCAGTTGACGTTATCGCAACAAGTAGGCGTAGCATAACACTAAAATTACATTTAAAAATTTGTTGGACACTTTCTGTAGCAACCCGAATATTGTGATTGCTATGCTCCCACTGTGGGGGACTAAACACCATTACAAACAGAAAATACGGGTTAACGAAAGCAGACCTCTGTTTACTCCTATATAGGAAGAAAGGCGTAATGCGTTATTTATTTAAAGATAACGTTACCCAAATGTTATATACGGTCGTGAATCGTACATACATTATGTATGACTGGAGGAACGGCTCGTAACGCGAGTGTAAAGGATACTGTTCCCCCAATATTTGTATTGTCTCAGGTCGCACCTAAGCACATCACTATTCATGGTGGCAGAAATACTGTCACAAAACTCGATCTTTTTAAGGGAATTAATGTGGATTTATGTAGGAAATATTGTATATTTTATTTATTTATATCAGCCGTTACAAGCCCATAGATAAATACCTTAACCTAAATAATAAGCTCGCGAAATTCAATTCGAAATATTGAAATATTTTGGACACACAATAGGTACGTATGACGCAATATAATTTCCGTCACATTTAGTTATTAGTTAAATGACTTCATATTAATATGGTTTCAAATACAACTTTATCTAAAGTTGTATTTGAAACGCTATATGTATAGCGAAACAATATATACCTAGGACCATTTCATGGCACTTAAACGAACATAATTTATCTACTAAAATGTGGGCGTACTATTATAGTATGCATGCTTCGAAGCGCTAGGCAGAGGTTACCTATTATAGGTAACCTCTGCCTAGCACTTCGAAGCATCCAAGCGTGATGTTATGTTATGTAATTTATACAAAAGCCTATCTATATGCTTACAAGTGTACAAGAACGTTAAATTAGCGGCAGCACGTAATTGGAGTTAGTCGACGATTCATAATTACAAACATATTGTGAGAGACAAATTTATTACAGCTAATTCCTACTAAAACCATACAATTATACTGATGATGTAATGTTCTTGGACCAACGCTTAGGTAGGTAAGTACCTCCTTTAGGAGTATCCACAAGACAGAACCTACTAATCTTTCTTATCATGTTATATCTAGGGGATGACAATTAGGGATGATGGCTGTCAACGAGAGCTTTTAGTGTGGACACTCCAGTGCACTCCCACAGAAGTGATGATATCATGTAGGTACAGTCAGCAAAAAAAAAAGAAAAGCACGGCTAGTTTTAGACATAATCTAAATTAGTTATAGACTCAGAGTTAATGCTATGTTACTACTATAATATTCTTTTAATTTTACTTCTTTTCTCATTTGGATTATACATTTAGCTAAAAAAAAAATTTGAAAGTGTTTATTTTGTTGCTGACAGTACAGTATTTTGTATACCTAAGTTCGGCGCACATTACCAGTCCGTCTCGGTCTCAAGTTGCTCACTGCTTATTTTTGTAGGGCTCGTGCTAATGCAATAAACAAACGAGTAGGTACATCGGATTCTTTTTTAAATCTTTTACAACAAATACAATTGCACTGAAAATGATTCTTAAGTACTGAGACAATCTTAATCCTAATTCGCAAACGAAACTAAAACGGCGTGTTCCTTGTTTTGCGTTTAAGCTGATTATGCGATTAAGTTCACTCTAAATCCTCAATAAAATAACAGAGATTAGGAATCTTGCGTTGAAATAGATGATGGGCACTCGTCCTTCCTTCCTCCGAAGATAATGACCCACTTCGGGCATTTCCGCCTTTTTCCGAAGCTATGTTTCTTATTTCAATCCGTTGAAATAAAATTCCTTTTTAGGTTTGACTAATTACTGCTTTTTGGTTGATATTAATCATGTCATGTCAAAGTAAAGAGCAGAATACCTTGAAGAACTACAAACAATTATTTGTATATCATGGCTTGTTCTCATGAAGAAACTACAAAACCCTACGCCTTGTGCTTTGTTTACTTTCATACATCCTGGTCGTATACACACGCCAGTCGCGAGTACCTCTACCTACGCTCCTGACCTTTATGAAGAACATCATCAATAAGATCAACTAATAAATGAAGAACCAATACATTAACAAATATGTATATCATTTCTACAGGCTTATAGTGAAATATAATGAACCAAATGTAGTAGTTTCGGTTATTCCAGGTAGTCACAATAATTATTATATCACTTTACATGCCATTAGCACAGTCGAAATTATCGTTTATCGCTCTTCAAAATGAGCATGAAGTATTGTAGATATTATCGATATTTACAATATAATGAATTACATTTTGTGATCCCATCAAAATGTTGCCAATTAAAGTTTCGGATTTCGAGTTTCGAAGGACACAACCACGGATTGTATTATATAATTTAATTTAAAAGTTATGCATGGCTACTATAAATATTATGACAGGCAAAACGAACTCAAGAATTAATTTCATTCACTCTCACATTGTTGGCAACATTCCCAGAAGAGCCAAAAAACTGGTGAGGAAGAAAGAACCTAATGATTCGTTTGTTTGTTACATTTGTGTATATGCCGTCTCGATTGTCTACCACGATATATCCTGGCGAGGGCTCATTTCAAACACCATTAAATAGGGGAACGCCATCATTGGCACCATTTCCTCGCTCGAGATGAACATAATGTTAACATTTCCAAGGTTAAACAGATGTAATGAAAGCCTTAAATATCTGCTAACGGGATATGGGGTTAATCGTAACAATATTGACGTTTTATTATATTGCATACTGGCTTCTGCCCACGACTTCGTTGCGTGGAATTAGGAACACGCAACAATATACAAAAATAACAGTCACATGTTTATAAAGTGTTTGTAGTTTTGGTCTAGACAGCCTAATTTATATAGAGAGTCAGGACAGATAACGCGGGATTGCTTACTCCCGTATCGTCTGACCTGACTCTCTGTGTATAGTTGGTTATGTGAGAAGTAACTCGTCCCGAGGTCAATACCTGCAGCCTTCAGTAGCCATTTATTGGCCAGTGATTTCTTCAGTAGCCATTTATTGGCCGCTGTAAATCATCTGGGGCTCTGTCTTGCTGTTCTTGGGTCGTAGCACTATGCTGAGCGGTGGCCGTTTTGCATATTTTCTTCCAACTTTATCTTTTTTTTTTCTGTTTATGTTCTTTTTCGCGTCATGTTTAACGCATAAAATAATACATGGATCGTCTATATAAAGTTCTAAAAAAATTTCAATTTTGACTTTTTGATTTTTTGTCGCAGTCGCTTGTTTTTTCTTTCTAAGGAATAATTGTCAGACTAGATATTTACAGATCTACTTCTACTCCGTTAAATATTACGCTCAGATAATGACTTTATCCTTTTAACAGAACATTATAATTATATTTCATCATAAATTGTATTAGATATCCAGGTGAACCACTGTAGTTACTAACACAATTGATTTCGCAGCTGCATTGACAAAGCGTTACCACTATACGAATCTCTTAATTACTCTAGTTTTGACGCTATAAACACAAATTCTGCGAATACTATTAACGCGCGGAAACCATATTTCATAATGACAAAGCCATAATAATTACTTCCTAGTTACTGATCAGAAAACTTACTCTAAATTATAGACACAAAATTGTCCCGCGAGATTGTTTTCAGAATTTACAACGACATACAAGGGGTTAGGGACACCCAAAAGGATACATACATAAAAATGCATTAAAACTAGATTAACATCAAAATGCAAATGAGGAGCGAAATTAAAGCGAATAAGCATTCATGAAATCGTATAGTACTGACGCGTTGGTCAGATGGGAAAACACGATAAGGGTTGCAATAGAAGCGCCTTTACACTAAACATCCATGCATTATGTACCTAGGAGGGTAAACATGGCGACATGACGTCAAAGGTAATGAGCAGCCATCAAAAGTCCAGGTCATTGTAGCCAATTCTATTATTCCCAGAGAAAATGTTGCTCTCTATAACAAAAAGCAAAAGCTAAAGTTACACACAATTGTTTTATATAATCTCCTCTCCTAAGTTAGATTGGATTTTTTCTAGACCGAACGGATTTTCTCCCTTCTCTCTTCCCAGGGTAAGAAAGTTTTACATTCAAATATGTATAAGATAGAGCTCCAGAGGCTTACCGGGATAACGCCACGGAAATAGGAGCATACCTATTTCCTAAACTGTGTTACGGAGTCGTTAAGACTTATAAAAAGAGGTCACAGGAGTGCGGGGGAGTCACAATTTGTTTTTCAGGCGTGAACTTATGCATAATACATACTTATCTATCTACGTAAGCATGGTGTGGTGGCGAACTTAAAAATATTCAAGCTTTTCTTTGGTACTGAGTCCTTAATAAGAATTGGCCTCTCTTGGGGTTATGCTATTACTGTGAAAACCGGTGAAGAAATTAAAAAAAAATCTGCCAACTGTGAGTCGGAGTCGCACACAAAGGGTTCCGCAACACCGAATGATATTTAACACCACAAATAAATAAAAAATACTTTAGTTTCGAAAACACGTTTCTTATTTTAAACTGCTGTGCCTGCGGCTTCGTTCGCGTGGAATAGTGACTTTGCGGGCCTTGACCTTAACAAATGTTCGCCGTGATTCTTTATATTGACATAACTTTTTTATTTATGAACTGATTGACATGAAATAACACTAAATGTTAAGTGAAGCTTACTATAATATATTAGTGGAAACCGCGTCTAAATCGAATAAGCCGTTTCTGATATTAGCGAGCACAAACACACAGACAAACAGACAAAAAAAAATTACATTATTACAATTTCGGGTTCGGCATCGATAGAATAATAACCCCTGCTACTTTTTTTTTATATATTTCCATTGTACAGACACCACTTTTCTACAATTTCATTATAGGTATGTATAGATTGATAACTTTATTTGACTTTTATTAATCATCATCGATCAATTATTTGTTTTGTTTAGCAGCAATAGAATCATTTAGTCAAAAAAAAAATAACTGTCTAATAACAGTTCATGAGATGACAGGCAGCCGTGCGGATAGCGTAGGCTTAGTAATAGGGGCCTTACTGGTACGGAACCCTAAAAAGTATGTCCGGAATGAGGCTTATTTTCATTTGCTAATCATTTGCTACTTATAAAGTGGTAATCGCAAACCTCTCATCACCTAATCAATGTTAAAGGCCTCAAACACACAACTGTAATCTTATATTTGTACCATAGTTTTTATCCAACTTATTGTGGTACTATTACAGGCCTATATTATATCATATATTGCTATACATACTACTGAACCATATGTACAGTTTTTGTAAACGTATTTCAATATTTTTTTAAATAATTATTTATTTATTATATAAATTAGTTCAGTGCCAACCTCCAGTAATGTACAAAGTAGGCTCAGACTCAAATTAGTCAGCATAAATATAAACTAATTTGTAAAGACCCAAACTAAGTCCTATCAAGTTATCTAAGATTAAGATAGCCTACGCTAAATAAATAGCTTTGTATCGCTCCATCGCAATCCCGAGACCGTAAGATTAACAAAGTGAGTTGCTTATCTCTGAATATCCCATTATGTTAATCTAGCGTAATTGTTTATAGGTCTAGCCCACCCGTTTATCCCCCTGGAGTGGGGAAGAGTGGGCCATAATAAATCACTGCTAAAAGGCTTCATTGTTGGCTCGACTGACAAAGGTTTTGCGCCTCATGGCAATGGCACGTGCGTGTGGAATTAAAAGGCGTCCAACCGCACTTCCCGTAACCCGACGCTCCCCGAGGCAGCCCGAGGCACGCCACGAAGGGTTTGCACTCTATATTGCTTAACGTCCTTTAAAGCATTATTTATGCCATTTTAATGGCCAAATATTTTACAGGTTCTATTTAACTGGATTTACGTTTAAAGTATTCGATCTATTTAGCATTACTTTAAACAGTTGCACGCCTTTGAAAACTGTATACGTCGTTTATAAAATGATATACTAGGAAGTATTTAGTGTAATTTACACAAATCTAATGATACACATAATAATTACATACCTACAAAATATTAATAATAACTATGTACAAGTATATAACAGGAGGAAAAAATAAATCAAAGGGCATCAAAAAATTCGTCCACAAGGCTGTCAACAGGAAAAGTTCCCAAAAGGCTGGCAGCATCGCCACGTTGTAAGGCAATGCTGATTCTTTGACCGAAAAATATGCCAGCCCTCTGGTCACGTGAAGAGTCGACCGATCGCTTGGCGATGTCTCGATAAACATAGTGGGCGCTCGGACCCCAAGGCCCTAGTGTTTCAACCTCAAATTGCTTGAACATTTATAAGTCCCAAATTACGAACATAACACAATTAAAAAACAAAACACAAAACAGTTACTAGGCGTTAGACTCTACAATACAACATAATAATCTAACACTAAAACTAAAAGAATACATTACAAGTATTTAAAACTAATTAAAATATGGCGTCGAAAAATTCCTCCGCATCGCTGTCGACTGGTAATTTACCAGTCGACACGGGTAATGTACCTATGAGACTGGTGGCATTGCCACGTTGTATGGCAATGTTAAGTCTCTGGCCAAGGTAAAAGCCAGCCTTTGGCGCGTCTCACGGGCAGTGTCAACTAGTCGTTTGGAGATTTCTGTAAACAAACTATGAGCACTTGGATCCCACGGTTCGAGGGTTTCAACCCCAAACGGCTTAAAAATATAATTGCCAATAAGGTTATTATATTTTCGCCGCAGCATGCCGTGCCTGGAAGATGGGATGGCGTGAGAGTATAAACACACGTTACGTTTCACACTAAATACCTACCCGTATACGAGTAGTTATAAGATAACTGACCGCCTCCTCGCACCAATTACCAATCTCTCTAAGACAAAAAGGGGTACAAGGCTGAAATTAGTTTGAATAATTTCACGGACACGGTCGAAGTCCCTCCACTCAATTCATTATTCTTGAAGGACCCCTCTTCATTATGAACAGACCTCAATATATCCGAACTATGAATTTGATGATAACAAGAAGCTTTTCACTGGCTTTGATTCTATCTGGCTTATTAAAATTTGACAATAACGCAATGATCCCTAAAAAGTTAAGCTGTATTTTTTCACTAAATTATGGTATTCCATTTATTAAAATGGAAAGGAAAGTGGAAAGTTTTTACTCATTAACGTAAGTTAAAACCACTTTCAAATTACAAAAAATATAGACGGTTCTTAATAAATAAATTGAATTATATGACGCATTTGTGAAAATGACTATAGGAAAAATATCAAAAATTTCTGAAAATAAAGCTGCCCGCACAGGACAATAGGGCCAATATTTCTTCAAATGAAATAAAAATAAACTGAATTTATACCAAGTTCACTTTAACAAAACAAACTTGCAAAGGAAGAGTACTCGTGCAAGTAATATCTAAGGCTCAATGTCAGCGCGTTTAACAATTTAACTTTACTTGTTAAGTTTTGTGACCTAAAGCCTTTTAGTTACGGTTATGTTAGGTGCTCCAACTTGTAGGATCCTGAACTTCTTAAACTGTTACTGTCACGACACCTGCGGGTCTCGTAAATTATTGTAAATGCCAGGTATACTTTGATTAACGTCGGTAAAACTTGCTCAAGCACTTGCAAAGTGAAAATCATTTTATTTTAATATACCAACATTTTACTGGGAATTGTTTAACTGATCCTCGAAAATATCATTCACTTTCTAATATTCGAACGTGTTTTAAAATGAAAAATCGTAGAAAACGTTTTGTTTCTAGTAATAAGCCACTTTTTTTCCGACCTTTCTTACACTTGGACACAAGTGATCAAGCTAGGTAGCTAGTAACCCATTTGTTCAGGATGCACTAAAGGGGTTGCCATTGCCGTTGGACCATGCGACGCGCGTGAGCCGAGCAAGCGAAGCGAGTGGTGCTGCGGAAGCATGCGACGATTGAAGGGAGCGGTGCTGCGGGTTACATAGTATTTTTTTAACACCCCAAAATAGGAATTATTTGAGATTCGCAAAGAAAGAGGATTATATAAATAAACAAGGATTAGAGTTTTAATAGAGGAGTGTTCAATATTTTATTTGAGCGTTTTTTTTGGAATTCACATTTTTATTTCGTTTAACTTCACTAACACGGTATAAATATAGTACATAAGCTACAGTGTAAACACAAAAATATTTACTTGATGTTGATAAATGTTTATTGGAACACCAAAATTCGTGAAACTCTGTACAAAAAACATTTTCATTTTTTTCCGTTTGCAGCCCACATGTATACAGAATTCAATTTTGATTTCAATGGATATGTTTGTAGCTTCAAATATTGAAACTGAAACATTGTATGTGCGGATAGCTGGAAAAGCGTTATACAACTCCATTAGTGTGCCAAAGCATTGGTCAAACAACGTTATCTATGACGGAGATTCCACCAACATTGGCAACTTTAGCTCACCTACACAAAAACTGAAAAACCCTTTTTGACATTATGCATACATGTACCGGGTTCGTTAGTCCACTATTTTGCTCGAGGTATTCACGGGATGAATTGCATCCATCAGCGAAAACGAGTTTCACAATGACAATCACAAAAAACCAAATGAAAGCTTTGATTTTATCCACTATAAATGAATATGCATACGTGGTTTGGGCATCGAGTGCTATTGATGTATTTTTAGTAAAAAAAAACTGGTTTCAGTTTCAATGCAAATCTGAATTTACAAAAAACGGAGCGCTTATCAGTAAACATGTGCATAATTGTAGATAAGGATTGTATGGTCAGCGACAAAAGTCGATGATCTTTGAAAGATTTTCAATCGTCATTTACTTCATTCATATTATTTTTCTTTTAAAAACAAAAAAATATTATAGAACCAACCTAATTATTCATTTAAATATAAGCGACAAGAGTTGGTGGTCATTAAAAGATTTTAATTGTCATTTACTTACATTTTCAAACAGTATTATAAAATAAAAATAAAAAAGGTTTTTATGAATACATAACCTAATTATTCTTTTAAATATTATAAGGAACCTATTCTTGTTAGTCTTTCAACTATTCTCTGATCTTAATTATTCTTAATCAACTAGATTATTGTGATAATTTAAGGTACCTAATGTTAGTGTCTCAATGTACTCAAGCACGTGGCTGAGTGTTACATAGCAGATAAAGCTATGTTGCTCATATCTTGTGAAATCATATTGCACTAGTGATGTGACGGAGGAAGTTTTACCGAAACCGGAACCGGAGTCAGAGGTTCAAAATTGGATTGTTCGTTGCAACCGAATTCGGAATCGAAGTCGGAGGTGGAGGTAAAAGAAGAATGTGTTGACAAAACAATAACTGAGCGCGAGTATTCGCGAACTTGTTTGACCTCGCTCTGGTCACGTCCTTCGTTGCATTTCGTTTTTATTTATACACGCTGATTTTTAATTCACTGTTAGCCTTTCAGGAGATGAGAGTATTCATGATTTAAACAACTTTCACATTGGGACCAACAACGAAATAAAATAAAAATATACATCGATTTCATACATTTTCATCAACAAAATATTGCGTTTTTTTGCGAAAAAGCCGTTTTTTTCTCGATATTTCAGACTAGGTCTCATAGTGAATTTTGCTCATAATATTTGGTACTTTCATGCCGTGAAACAGTGAATTAAAAATTTATTAGTATATATTTAACTAGCTTCCGCCCGCGGCTTCGCCCGTAAAATATGTCGACATATTATACACAGAAAACTTCCTCTTGAATCACTCTATCTATTAAAAAAAACCGCATCAAAATCCGTTGCGTAGTTTTAAATATTTAAGCATACATAGGGATATAGGGACAGAGAAAGCGACTTTGTTTTTTATTATGTAGTGATTATAGCACTCCAACGACTTATTCACTAATAGGTACATTTTTCTGGGGTACTGTGCAATTAATATTCGGTTTAAGTAATACAGGCCGGTGTCCGCAACTCCACATCGATGCGCGCTTGCGTACGGAATCTTCGGTTTAACTCCGATTCAAAGTGATTGAAACCGAAGTCTGATACGAAGGTGCAAAATCAATCGGAAGTTCCGACCTTTCGGAGTCGGAATCGTAGCTCCGTACTAACTCTGTTGCGCACGTCATTATCCGTATATGTATCCGTTACGTAACAGTTTCAATCACATCTTATACGTCACACGTCGCACTGAGAACAGCTGTAAGATAAACACAAGCAATGGTAGCTCAGTAATTAATTTGTAAATAAAAAAACTTTATGACTGAACACTTATTAAAACTACGATAACAGCTATCAAAAGCACTTGTTCTCAAAACACTTAAACACTTTTACTGACAACACAAAAGCCTTTAATTGTAAAGTAACAGAATTGGTTCAAAGTTATCCCTCAATTAAAAGCCGTGAGTCAGAAATTCACTCCTGAAAATTGTTAATAAAGCAAGTTGTACAAAGTACGAAAGTCTTTATCGACTTGTAATGATCGTTAACCACTGGCTGAAAAGTACTTTCATGAATACAGAGCAAATAAAGGTCCCATTTAAGGCTGCTGAGGCCCGATTCAGTCATTAATAATTCATTTTCGACCGCGGGACATTCGATAATTTTGTCCCTAATTGTAGAACTCAGCTAGCAAATTTGGATGAACAAACAAGGTCTGATAAAACGACCAGGGTGACACCTGGCTTATTAGTTCAGAGAAAATAATTATTAACTCAGCCTATTGCAGTCCGGTGATGGATATAGGTAAAAGGTTATATCCAGCGGGGCGCAGCATGGGAGAGCTCAGACCCAGATTCTTAAAGTTATCGGTCCATCTAGCTCCCAAACTACGCCTGGCTTTACACGGCCACTACAGGACTCATTTGCTCCACCGATAATGATAATAGTAATGTGAGCAGCTTATTCAAATAATTTAATTTGCATGTACTACGTGTTAAGTCATAAATTGGTTAGTTTTGTCAAAACTTTAACTTGGCACTCCGTACTAGATAATATATATTGTGTGCAAGTCAATTTCACATAATTATTTCCTAGAATACGGTTTCAATATAAAACCACATAAAGTTACTAGTGTACCTCTATTGATTTATATTCGTAGCATAGGAAAAATATTCACTTTCAGTGCAGAATAAGTGATCCCCGCGGGTAACCCGAATTGATAGATTACATTTGCGGCCTCATAAATTGTATAATATTTTTTGACCATCACAAGGGCAGAATGGACATTAAATTCTCCGATTTTCTATGACCCATTAAAATGTAAAACGTGTTATTGTATGCTCCGGCATTAAACGTAACCGCCACAATATCTATAAAAAAGGGGTCCTTTCATAAATATGTAACTTTGGGATATTGCGTCAGTTACAGCGTCGTTGTACGCTTCCTGATCATTGCCGATATAAAATTAGGATTTGAAATTTAGTCGATTTATTGGGCGAATGGTTTTACGGCTTTTTATAGTCCATTTTTAAGTGAAAGATATTAGCTGAACATAATAAGTAAATATATAAATTGAGTCCAGTTCGGTCGAATGGTAGCAAACACGATGTTTTTATACGCAGGCCTGTGTAAGAGGCGAACAAAGAATGTCAAAAGCTTTTGCGGTCTTTCAAAAAACCTTTGAACAAAGTCCTCGAGAAACCACTTAAAAACGTGGTATTTTACAGTAAAATTTGCAAAGTTCTCATGGGTTCAATATGGGTTGACGAATTCAAATCAAATCGGTCAATTTGTCATCGTAACTAATGTACACAACCGGTATAGACCGGGACATGTGACATGAGCAAAATGGCACCGTGCTCAGTAGTGATGGATTTGTGCAACATACAACTGCAGCGTAGCGCAGACGTTTCAAACCAACTGATATGTTTTTTTGTCAAATTTATTAATATTTAAGAAAACCTGTTCCTAAAGACATGTGGGGTATGAAATAATTCATACCTAAATAAACGCACAACTACGCTTATGGAACTGCTTAAACAACATAACTCGAACGATAAACAATCAGGAAACGCATTGTAGTTACTGGAAACAAACACTTCACATAAATGGCATACAAAACTAAACAAAGCTAACAAGCACACTGTTTGCAGATCCCAATTAAACTAAGAGTTGAAGGTAAGTGCAGGAGTTAGATGGGCCCTGGAAGCACGCTCGATAACCACACTCGTCCAACTTCATTTAAGTTAAGCTTTTGGCTAAGCAGCGCGCAGTGCTTCGCTGACTGCCAATCAAACACACGGCGAGTTTGTAAACTTACCACCTTGGAATGAAAACTTAAGTACCTGTACGAGAGGGTGTCAGGAGAAAGCGGGTAGTTCAAAGTTTTATGTCGAACTTTTCCTTTTTGAAAATTGCTGTTGCACAAAATGAACTATGTTTTTTCTGCCGCTGAGTTTCATGTTTAGGTAGTTATTGTGAAACTTTGCAGAAATGTTGTTCCGACTTTTCTTAAATATCCTCTCCTCAAAAGCGAAATGCATTAATATTTAGATGCTTCCTTTCAATAAAACTTTTATAATCCTCGCCAACTAAACGGCGTTCATTGGCTCAACAAGGGAGAACCAAAAAGAACCGACAACATAACTTCAGAACTTCCTTCTTTTATAAAGTTTTCCATCGTTTGGAATAACTGCAAACACAATTCAACACCTGCGGGATTATTTTACTCGAACTCGGGCCTTAAAATAAAAGCGCTCTGGGGCTTAATTTGTCTGAACTGAATGTGATTACCGGTTAAGTTAGAACGACAAATATAACTTGTAGGGGTGTGAGAAAACAAACGACGACCTTAACAAGTTAACATCGTAATATTCTGGCCGAAGTACCGCGAAGTTATAGATATTAACTCAGTAAGGGATAACAAGACTCGTCGAGTGTGAATTTGTTTGGATACAACTGTGAAATTAGATTGTGTGAGGATCGTTATCGTTAGTTTCGGATTTCTAATGTAATATTAAATATACGTCTCGAATTTCGAGATAGCCGGTTTCTTGATTTTACCAGGGCTTTAATCAAATATCAAGTTCATCGGGATGAGATGTAAAACTTAGTTTGTTACGTAAACATTTACACTATCTTTGGTATCAAGACCAGACAAGCAACACTTTAGATTTGCTACTGAATTAGGTTATATACCTTCTTTATTGATCTTGGACTCTCAATTATCTTGCAAGAAACGGTAATTAAGAAATAATATTTGGGAGGAATCGCTGATCTGATACTGGGCACTTATGTTATGATGTATTTCTCGAGAGTTGAAAGTTTTTTCCTTCAGGGATTAAGCCCTGTTGATTTGTTCCTTATGATATATCTAGATTACAATGTTAGTGATAATAATTCTAATTCTTACGGAAATACTGAATAATACTATTTTTATAACATAATCGGGACAATCGAATTCCTGCACAACAGCTCTAGAGCCAAATTGACAGGCAGAAAACTACGTTCCGTTTCACGTTGTTTTTGAAACCACTTTACACGAGAATAAGCAAACTTTTATTTAAAATCTTAAAACAAATGTGAACCTGTTGTAGCTTGAATGGTGTATTTTTCTTGATAAAAACCATAATATAACATCACGCCTTGTTTCCCTGAAGGGTTATGCAGACTTGTACCTATAATAGGTACACCCACACATGGCTAGTTATGTTAAAGACCCATGTAATTAGGGGGCATGCCTATTGCCATCAACCGGACACAAATCCAGACTCCGGGTTGTGACTGAGTGGAACCCAATGGAAAAAGTATAATACAGTAAGGATAACACATTAAAATGCAGAATGGGTTGAAAAGAAACTATCCCTTAACATAATATTCGACCCCTATTTGGATTCGAGGATTTAGGTTCCTAATCAATTTACATTCCGCTACAAGCACGGTACAGTGGCTAACAACATTTGGGTATCGTAAACGCGGGATATAACTTAGTAAAGCCAGAGGCCGCCAACACACGTAGCAGAGCGAGTAATCCCAATACGTTTGCTTGAAATAGTTCCTCTTGTAGCGTAAAATACGGGTTCCCGCTTGACGTACACACTACTTGCCTAATTGATGGTTATCCCTTCCTTAATTTATCTTGGTCTGCCGAATCTTGGGCGAGCGGTCGGATGCAAAAATCAATCAGGCGTATATCATATTATATTGTGGGTCGTTTTGTGAGGCAAATATTAATGTAGGTTACAGTAATGACTTACTTTGAGAAATAACAATTTGGTTTGTTTGATTTTTGATTCATTGATTTACTTACAAATTATAGTCTCTCATGACACCAAAATAAGCTCGGTAAGTTGCTCTTTATAAATGGCAAAGAATGTCTCTGTAGATTTTAACCATTGTTATTTTTATTAAGTACACGGACCACGCGCTTTTGTAACTAAACGTTACGTGTGGGAAGATCGAAAAAATTTGAAGATGTTCTTGGAAATAATGAATATAAACAGATTTTATTTTAAGCGACAGTGGCACACGGCCACAAAAATTTTCCGTCCCCAGATTTTGTTAATAAAACAAAACCCAAATTGAACAAAATTTGGACTGAAAACAGAACAATGCAAATCGTAAGTAGAAGTATCAAGGAACACAAATAGCAGATCTTGGCAACCAACCAACAGAATGCAATGCAGATGACTCGAATGTTGAACAAAAACAACAAACCTTTTGACTTACAAGACTAAACAAAAACTGAAATAACAGTTACCAGAATTCTCTAGCTTTGACAGTCGTAATGGGTCATTCAGAACCCTACAATAGTCGTATAAAGTCGTATAAGTCTATTGAAGCCGAAGCTACATTACTAAACAATGTAAGCAGAAATTAAAATAATCATTGATTAGTTTCACGTGTAAATAGATAATTATTCACACATGAATCTATCAATTAATAAGTGGAGATCGGGTGACAAGAACCATCTAATTAATGGGGGAACAGATATTTTACAAAAAAAAATCTAGCTTCAATAAACTTTATTACGACTGTCAAAGCTAGGGAAGTTACGTCAGTCAAATGGTTTTAGAAAAAAGATAACCACTTCACTAATTTGCTCCATCCGCCGTCGGTTCTTCGATAATCATGACTGTCACTTCAGTTTACTTCCTCTGCAAGCTTCGTCAGTTCTTTTCTGGATAGTTATGCCCCCCTAGTTGGATGGACCGACGACCTTAGGACAGACTGGATGCAAAAGGCGCAGGACAGGCTGGGTATAAGTACTAAGGGCGCGGGAAAACGCAAGAAATACAGTTGAAACAGGAGGCCAGAATTCAGTGTTGGACAGGATTTTCATAACATATTGGTGTACTTGGCAATTGAAGAAAATACCATGAAACCGGTTGATCGACGATGACGCTACATAGGTACCAACGCTATTCAATCAAACAAGCCATTCAATGCTGAACATGACCTCGATACGAAAGCCACTTCAAAAATGGAATACCAACACAAAAGTTGGTAGGTAGACGGTAGCAGGTACACACGTCGAAGGTTTTAGTATTTTAAAACCTTCGTCGTAAGTACCGTCTGTTTACCATCCTCATTAGTCGAAAATACAACCAAGGGCCCTCTTCTCCACCGTCAGTCGCGTTTTACGTCATCTCAGCAATAAAAACACTTTAATATTCTTACGTTTCTCTTATAAGCGGCCATTAAGCCTTCACAACTTTTTATTAAGCAGAATCCTTTAAAAAGTACTGTCGTATTTTTTTAATCTGACGTTTTAATGAGGTTCCTCTCAGGGAACTTGTAGCTAACGCTGGAATGTTTATTTCCCATAGGGGTAGGGCAAATCTGTACCTACATTGTTTACTCAAATTGCTTGTGGGTAACGAAGCTGGGTACCAAGGCTCCTGAACATGATCACCGCAAAGTTTGGAAGCCTGGGTTTCCAGCGCTTAGATGTGAGTTTCTAAGTAAGCTAACCTTCATGATAACGACTGACTTAAAAACCAAACTTAAAGTAAAGCCCCCACACTTGGTAACTATACACATCAAAAGTGTCTACAGATCAAGCTAGGTACCTTAAAAAATATTTTATTGACCTATTGAAGATAAATAAAAATGTCTATTTAGAAGTTACAACAAATATAATAAAAAAAACTGATTTTTAGCAAATCGTGCTAGAAAGAAAAGATGCTTCGATTTTGCTTGCGTGCGTACTATAGCCACTTTTGATGTGTCTAATAGTTCTAGCCTCAATTATAATTTCAATAAACAACAATATTTACATTGTTGTTTATTGAAAGCTGAAAACCAAACCACTTATATAAATGCGAAAACATTCTGATCAATTTATCAGAACTGATGATGACGAGCGCAGGTTAAACATTTATACAGCTAATTAGTACTTAATACCGTGACATTATGTTCATCGCTCACTAATTAATAATGGACAGTCTATGGACTACTACGTTTCCGTAACCTGTTAAACATACTGACATAAACATCAGTTTTTGGAATTATGCGCAAGTTTAGAAAGAATACGTAACATAACATCACACCTGTGTTCCCGGAGGGTTAGACACTAGAACACCCATATTTCCATATTATTCCAGATATTTAACAAAAGAAGAATTACAAGTTGTGTTGTGTTGTTGAAAGTTATGTTAAAAAAAAATATACTTAGCGAAACTAAGTAGACTACTGAATATATAAAATACTAATAATGATTTAAAAGCTAATTGTGGGACATCGTTTTGCACGTGTCTTGATTGACAAGCTCAAAATTAGGCCCCATGACGCCATTATCAACCCTCGAAACGTGGCTATGACAGATGACCATGGAAATGTTTAGGAATGCAACCACTAGTGGTTATCCCACAAGACAAACATCAATGTCTCTAACGAAAATGAAAACTTGCAGTGACACAAGAATAGAATACAATACTCTTTATTGGTACACTATAAAAATTACAGTTATAAACGAAAGCTAAATCTCCGAAAACGATACCTTCATCAACAGAAGTAGTAATACTATTACTATGCTTCCTCTTGCATGACGAGAAGTCACCCTCCACAAAGCTATGTAACTTCGCAATTTTTGACAACTCGCCGTACCAATCCAATTAGGTGGAGTGGTCGCCTCACACCTGCACCAAATCTCCCTTTGGCAAAGTTTAGTAGGTTTTACCAACTACTTAATAACTTATTCCGGATATAATAGTAATAAAAGAGCAAATAAACGCGGAGTGAGGGGACAAGAGCAATTTGCGAGAATAGATATATAGTCCGACTCGCACATTAGGTGCTACTTTTCGAACTTTTCTGCCCCAATACCGGTTAACAGCACATTAACAATTTATCGGGCTTTAGTTAGTATCGGAATTTTGGTGTTTTTGAAAATAATTATTAGTTTATTATAATATAGACTGTTTCTTCTGGAATAGAATTATAGTACCTGTAACAATTCCAATGTTTACTTACTTTTTCCTAATCATGATAAACTTTTAATTTTATGAATAATAGACATTTAAAATTCTATAAGAAAAATTACAATATATTCTTAAAATAATTATGTATTAACAATTTAAAATGTGTCGTAGAAAAATTCCTCCGCATCGCTGTCGACTGGTGAATGGCTGATTACCATGCTGTAGCTATATATATATATCTAAAGCTCTCTGTAGAATTACTGGAATTCAATAATTATTGGATTACTTTAAAAATTAAACGAATAACAACAACAATTTTGAGCATAGACACATGACACAATATCATCCTACAATTGAACACCATAAAATGGTAAAAGAAGAAAGATTAAAAACCCGAGTGCGGTCGCCAAGAAAAGGAAACAATAACATATTCCAAAAGCGTTGCGAATTTTATTGAGCGGACTTGTATTTTATGCAGAGACAAGCCCGCCGGCCTGCTGCGGGTGACAACCGATCCTAGTTCGTCTTTCCACTATGTTTTTGTCACAAACCCTCAGGCACTCTTGACAGTGATTTTGACCGAAATTGAAAGGGTAACATTTATGTGAATAACAACTAAGAGTGTTTTTACGTGTTCTGTATCTTTCATTTCCCCATTCTTGTGTCACTAGTGTGAGACAGTTTATGTTGACTGACAAAAACTATCAATAGGCGAGGTTAGTTGGTTTCAGCGATTGTTGGGGGGAAACCATCACATTAGGAAAGAGATGGAGCCATACCCCCTGAAGATATAGCTTCATCTCTTTCTCACACAAAAGTAATGTTATAATAATATTGATATAAGAGGTGGTGGTTGGCCCACAGAATATTATTTTTAAATTGAATATGAAGATATCATTAGTATAGTAAAATATTTAAGTAGTCATAATTACACCTTCGTATTTGGTTTAGTAATAAAATGTAGGTTCCTTAAAATGCATTGAGAAGAGAAAATAGTTACATACTCCACCCAAAGTGAACAAGAAATCGACGAGGATGTAGTTTGGAACAATGGAAACCGTTTTTGCGGAACATCTATTGTTTTCATGGAATATCTTTCCATCGAGCGCATATTCACAATAGACTGATATTGGTTTACAGCTTTTAACGATAAAATATCTTTGCTATCGTACAATATATTTGGGACGTTTCTACGTGAAACCACTTTAGTCTAGTTTCGAATTCCGTAAGGTGTAGTTTTCTCCGTGAGAAATTAAAAGACGGACTCATGAAATTTTTAATATTAACTATTTTTTGTAATCTGCTATCATCAGGTTAGTATTCGAAAAAAACTAAAGTTCTTCTTGTTACACTTAGTCTTAATACTAGTTTACTTTCAGGCTACCTACAGGATACGAATAATGTAGATGATTATAATATGAATCAACCAGATGGCGGCAAGAGTGATTGGCCAGTACAATCCTTCCATACTATTCAAGGAAACTTCTATGGCCAAGCCCAACGAAGTGATGTTCCAAAACCATGTTCGAGGCGTAGTCCCTCAGAAAGTGGACCAATTCCTCAGCAGCTAAGTCCTCCACTATCTTCAAAAGTTGATACTTTAATCAGAACTGCCGCTCCTCTCAAGCCACAATCTTTAAGGAATGCAGAATATGACTCAAAAAAGACCGTCAACCAAGTACCCCTTTCGAGACCGCAGCATAAAATAGATAGCAGCCAGTTATTAAACACTAGGAATTCCTTAACAATAAATAACCCTGTCATAGACTCAACTGAAGAAATGCATCATGAAATAATACCACCTATCACTAATGAAATACAGGAAGTTAACACTAAACCATCAGATCACATGCGTTCAGCAACAATCAGTGATTCTCTTTCAACGTCAACTAGTGGACTTATTAAATCAGCAGCTAGCAGAAGAGACCACTCGCTACCGGTTGCACCAGACAATGAATATGGTGCTAAGCCAGAAAATCATTATATTTCGGAGCCAAGTAATGATATTGATTCTGAACCTAAAGGACTCCGTTCAACACAAACAAATAAGCTGTCAACAGATAAAAGTGAATATCCCGGATTCCCCGCTAATTTCGATCCTATGGAAACTCAAACTTTACCACCTGCTCTTGTAGCTAAACTTCTTTCGCAACACAACGAAGCAGAAGCAAATAAATGTTCGCATGACAAAGAACCTAATAACTTATTAGGGCACTCAAGGCGGTCCATGTCTAGTTATAATAGTGAAGACAATGCAAAGGACATTTTGAGCAACGATAAGGAATATCTTAGACACAATAATGAACCGTACATTGAATCCCGCATTGAAAATGAAAACGCGTTGGCGTCCGTTCTGAATACAGAAAAAAATACTCAGAAGTCAAATAAAGATGACCTTAGAAGTTTGGATAAATCAAAGTTGCCTCCTTATGAAAAGACAGTGACTCGTGTCCGCCCACAGTTCAACGAAGCTAGACGTGAAATGATAGAACCTACCAAGGGAGTCGGTTTGATGGGACAGTCAGCACTGATGTTGATGCAGAGTGAGAGAATATGTTACGCATGTAGCACGGCTAACAACCCATCGTGCTGGTCTCCCGACAGAAGAACTACAGTGAAGTACTGTCGAAAAGGAAACAACGCTTGTTTGACAAAAACTTTCGGACAAGGAAGTAAGTTATATATATTTTTAAACTTAATATTTACACAATATTTTCAAATATTTGTGCACAATAATTCGTTATTCACTTGTTACAGGTACGTTTACTCTGATTCGTGATTGTGGCAGGTCCTGCGATGACTCGGACACGTCAGGAATAATGCCAAGATACAAATCTTGCTCTATGTGCCACTCAGAGCTCTGCAACGGCGCTTTCTCCATCAATGGGCATAGCATAATATTTGCATTAATCTTAATAGCAGTAGTAAAATATTTGAATTAAACGTTTGCTCCAACGATTTCTTAGTCTTATAAACAGCCTGTCTGCAATAATTTATTTATATATTCCCTCTGATTGAATGCAAACTATAAGGGAGGTACAGCTTTATTCACATTTCAATGGTTCCGATACGGAAGTGAAGACATTCCTCCGCTTCGTAGTTTGTTTCGTATTCAATAAAGCTGCTAGTAGCAAACGTTTGTTTGTTTAATTACATTGTTTACAAAACAAGAACTATTTTACTATTTAAACATTTGTAAAGCACTGAACTGGGCTTTTAGGAAAGGTATTTGTTTTGTGAATTTGATTGAAATATATATGTGATCAAACAGTGTATAGCATTGGTTTCTTTTTCCCTTTGAATTATACGTGAAAACGTGCGTGGCAGGACATTAAGCCTTTCAAAAGATCACGTTTCTTTTGTCCGGAATTACCCACGTATGTGGCCGCCATGAGAATGTTGAATCGACAATGCCAGAGGGGTGAAGTATGCCGGTCATTGTTATTCAAATAATTGCAATAATATTAAACATAACTCCAGGTTAATCATAACACCGTTCACAGAGACATTTAATTAATTAATCAGTAGGCATTGTGCTGCACGCCTGGAAAACTTGAGCCGTTATTAAAATATTCCGTTTTGCTTTTTTGTACAATCCTGTACTACTGTTACGGATTCTAATAAGGTAAATATATTCTTGTTAAAATGCTTTTATGTAATTAGCAAGTTTCTGTGTGTCCAGCTTACGTAAAAGCGTATTATTGTGGAAGATTTTATGTAGCTTTAAAAAATATACATACATACGTGTATGAAATCTGAGACGTGCGCTTAATTATATTTACGAAGCGTTCATATTTTCATGTAAAACATTTTTAGTACGAGTACGTAACTAGTTAGTCTCCATAAGGTCACTGATCTAAACCTTGATATTTTCAACTTGATTTCACAAAGGTCTACAAATTACTTGTATACTTTGAATAGGGTGCCCAATCCCGACACGTCAGCTTCTTACAAGTGAATTGTTCGGCTTTTGATAGGTACTAAGATTGATTGCAGATTAAAAAAGGGATTTTCAATTTAGGAGTTTTATTGAGCATTTGGCTGCGAAATGAATGGCTGTGTTTCAGACGGGCAGAAAAGTTAATGGAATATTAACAAATTCCTGTTAAATGTAAGTGTCGAAGAAAACCCGTTGTAGTGATGGATACTATTATAGCTTTGAGGAGAGGGTAATTCATCAAGAATCATCAAAGAGACTAGAATCTTAAACAAATACCTTGGCCTATTACTTTTTAAACGCAAGAGCAATAAGTTGTACCTTTTTTAGTACACCACAAGGAATTTCTTCACTGATTTGTTTAGGTGATAAAATGTTTATATAGGAATTCAATATGTGGCGAAAACAGAGCAAGGTTGCGTTCGAGGTAGCCCTAGGGAGGAATATTGTTTATTCATGTATCAGGAAAACATTGGCGAGCACTCCAATCGGTGAATGGTTGCGAAATCTCATCTCTAGAGTCTTCGATACATCATTAGAATAGGTGTAAATTCGTTTGAAGTATCGTACAATCGTACGTTTTGGAGTGTGATACTCTCTAGCCGAGCTACAGAGACGTACTCAAACAGTTTCTAAAAAACCTGATGGAAGAATTGTACCTAGATAGTTTAAGTTTTTTAAAAGACTTCGTCTTCCGCGAGATTTTCCTTTATTATTGCCACACACCCAGGAATAAGGTAGCTTCCCATTAGTGAAAGAATTTTCACAATCTGATCAGTAGTTCCGAAGACTACCCCCTACATACCAACTTAAAAACAATATAGTAAGTATAAATACATTATGGTAGAATGTACAGAGGCCAGCACATCAGTTACCCCAATCTGTCAAATTTCTTTGATAGTTTTTCAAATTTATTGCAAACACAAAGTTAATTGGGAAAATTTGACAGTCAGGAATAGCTTGATGTGCTGGCATCTGCACGTAATTTCATTCAAAAAAATAAACCTTACTCAGCATATCACACACAACAATAATTAATGTGTGCTAACCAAAATTTTGGTGACGGACGCCACAAATTTTTAGCTTCGTGTAACATACCTAAGGTACGTGTACCTACATAATAAAAATTACGTTCTTTTTTCAAGATAACACACTTTTGGAGTGCCTCCCTGTGGCGCGATCGTCCTTAACTGGCAGTATCACAACAATTTATATAGTATTCGTCCTGCGTCTGACGTGTGATCGTGAATCGTGTCATCGGTATTACTTTATATTTTTTTTAGAACAGTATCTAATGTTTTGGTGCCCTGGAAAAAACCTTGGTTTCTTTGAAAACAGGTCAGTCTGCAGGCAGGTCAGTTTTAATTTCAATATGATGAGCGTGAGAATTCTTGAAAAGTTCAGATTGTTTTAAAGTAGGTACTCTTTGTTCTGCTGTGAGAGGGTTGCAGGTCCACTAATGCCACTTATTTTACAGCGATACAATTTTCTTTCGTATAAGTTTTTTTTTCTTTCGGTAGATGGCAATAGGCTCGCCCGCTATTACATGGGCCTCAAACATAACTGGAAAAATTTCGATATGCTATAGATACACCTCTGCCCAAAACTTTGATAAATACGGGCGTCATGTTATGTTGTTCATTTTTTTTTAAATTCAGCATATACTGCCTCACTGTTGAGCAAAGGCCACCCCAACATTCTTCCAGGCAACCTTTTCAAGAGGCGCCGTGATCCAGCCCTTGCGGTTGCGAAGTATTTAAGCTTTGTTCAAACAAAGGTGAATTACCTGATACAATATAATTCGCACGCGCCGATTTTGTCTACTAACTTATGTATATGAAGGTGTTTAAACTGTTGCGAATAGTCGCGTAACTTCCTATACTTATCATTAAAATAATCTACGCGTGCAGTAGTGTCCTTCGCAAGAATACTTTAGTTTAATCTGTCCTTTCTCTAGGGTCGACTTACATCTAATTAGCAACAAAAAGTCGATTTAGTAAATAAATGAAAACTTAGGTGAAGTGAGCCTAAAGCGAGCTGTCATTCCATCTAATGCTAGGGATTGATACTATTGACAGCTCACTTTAAACTCACTTCAGCTACGTTTTTACAGTGAGATTTTTACAGAATAGCACCACAGGTCTCAATAAAACACCCGGAAGATTTAAAAACAATTAGAAGGGCAGGAACACCTTAGATTAAACAGATAGCGAAAGTGAATTTACTGCGGACAATTATCAAACGATCCAGATCGTAAAGCCTGAGTTAAAACCTCTTTATAGCTGCGTCGGCAACAATTTATTCAAATTCTTGCTCTGCTGATAAAGTACTTATTCACAGGCAAAAATATTTGATGTGCGCTTCAAAGTAATTAACATTTTCATTTGTTTTCAAAATTTCCGAGAAATCCAATTAATTAACCGGTTATTTTTAGAATCCTGTTCTCTTACTCCAAAGGAAAAAAAATAACTTTTAAAGGATAACTTCGTTGTCCGTCTGTCAGTCTGTCAAGACCATTATTTTCAGGAATGTAGAGGTATTAAGGTGAAATTAATATCAAATAAGTAGATCTTCGGTCCCTTGGAGCCCAAACAATACAAGCTTCTAAGTCAGCGCAAAAAATATGGTCATTTATGCGACATATCTTACCTACGTCTAGGTATACCTGCTTCCAGTACAACTAGAATCATGAATTTTGGAGTTTAAAAAAATTAATCGTGAATCATTACTTAAGTTTAAGCAACGTTTATAATAAGGAACAAAATTGTGTCAGGCTTAACGTAAGTTTTAAAAATTATCATACAGTTTTTTTACCTGTAAAAGTTTGCAATGCATGTAAAGGTCTTTGGTTATATTGACTTTGATAATGACGACGACGGTCGTCTTAAATGAAGAGTTTCATTGCAGGCTAGTGTCCAAAATATCGCTTTGGAAGTGACGGTCCTCAATAACAAGGCATATTAAGGCCTCTCTCCTCGTGATAATACTATCGCTGAAAGAATCGCCATTGCGGAGCCATAATGTGAATTAATAAACATTTCCCTACATATCTCACTGAAAGTAGACTTGTTTACGGCCATTTATGTTATTAGAGCTTACGAGGGCAAACAATAAATTGTACTTAAACCTGCTTTAGCTATGTATTTTTAATTTAATGGCCGGAGACTGAACATCAGGAGTTATTGTAAGTGTGGTTTCTAATTTATCTAGCTTAATGCCCCCTTGTTACCAGCCCGTAAACGACCGATACATAAACGATAATAGACACAAGTTATTAAATTACAGAAAACAAGAAAAAAGAACGACAGACTTGCCAAACTCAGTCAAACTTACGACATCCGTCTTATACATCGGGGATCAAAAGGGCAAAATGAACACGCTTGACCATGAGCTTGATTCTTTTCATGGCCAGGCACACCGATATACCAAAATCAAACAAAATCAAGTTACATAGAACCTTTTCAATAGTAAGGTAACTGTTTCTTCCAAAATACCACCAATAAATAAACAACGAGAAACAGCCCCTGTCAAAACTCAATAAAACAATGAATACGAAGAGAAGTGTAAAGGAAAACTAGAAAATGGAATCAGCGCGCGGTGCATCAAAGCCGCGGGCGCTTGTCAGCTCGCAATTTCTCGAAATGTCCATGAAAATTCACGAGGTTGAACGCAAACCGCATACTCGCACAGCTCAGGTAGTTTCAACAGGATTCGTTCGCGTTGAAACAGGCTACTGTGGCTGCCAATATGCCAGTCACCAAATTAAACCAGCCGAGCGCAGACAGGCAAAAATCAAAGGCGCGAAATACGCAACCGACAGCATTTCACCGCCACTCTTTTATACAATTTTGCTCACCAAAATCTCAAAAATAAGCCAGTTGCTTCCTAACTAACTCCGTCCCTTACTTAAGTATAATAAAAACTTTTCATAAGCCGATTTAAATCATAAATCCAAACAAAGCTGTCCCTTTATTTGAATGTTAAGGTTTTAGAGATTTATTCTAGGGTCTATTTAACATTTGCGGCGACATTTGTGTTAATTTAAACCTCTAAAATACCATTTGTATTTTCAATTCATTTTGTAATGAATTGGGACCAGGTATTAAATAGATGTTTCTGATCACCTACCAACCAACATATGTATATCAAAGAGTACGTAGAGGTAGATGCAATCACATCCAAAATATGCTTCGCTTGTCTGCTCATTTCACGATAGAATTTGCTTTATACATTTGGTCGTAATGTCAATGCCATTGAATCTTCTTTAACCCATTGACTGTCGGAACGCAGATCGACACGAGACACAGTGGCTTTTTAATTGTGTCTGTAATTACGACGTACGAACGGTTAAATGTCAGAATGAATAAAAAATGTGACACTGGCAGGCGCCGAAAATTAAGTTAAGCAAAAAGTCGGAATGTGTCCTGGGACAACAGGCTGGAGCGAAGTTCCTTTCGTTGTAAAAAAAAAACCTTTGACACCTAAAATTGACTGCATAACGCTACTTTAATACGTGTCGATTTTTGCCAGTTTACTCCTACCGCAAGCCACATTAAAGTACTTTGTTCCAAAAATGAGTTATACTTCTTATATGGCAAGGCCGTTAAAAAAGGTTTTAGGTTGATGTAATCTCGACATTCGTCATGCTATTTTAGTCCTTGTTATAAAGTAATTAAATATAGTTTTCAATGCAATAAGTCAATGCCGTAGCTTCAAAAAATGGGTCCTGATTTAATAAAAGAGACAATATGAAAACTGAAGAAGATATTTCTACTGTTCCGATTCCGACTTGACTACTATGACTACGTCGCTTTCGGAACAATATAGTGGTTACAAACAAATAAAATAGTCCACAACACAGAAATACATGCGTTTTGTAGAAATAACGGGGTTTGCTTCCCCGGGGAAATCATAACGATTTAGAAGATTCGGCTTTGTTGAGCTTGCCTCCTACATTCTGTTGACAATATTGCAGAACAATTGGAAAAAATATGCATATTCGGCTGAATATTCCGTGCAACTGTAAATCTTTCAGTACTCAGTTTTTTACTCTACCCTTTTTATATTTTTGGTTTGGTTCACGAAACTGTATGTTTACTGCCTATGTACCAACTAGACTTCCCTACATAAGAATCTGTCATTTCTGAATGATAAATGCTATTTTATTTGAGGCCGGATGATGGGAATACGCTCCCCCCCTCAAACAGAACTGTTAAAATGTGGGTGTACACCTCTGTCTACCCCTTCGAAGATAAAACCATTTTAAATGAATAACAATTAACTAACGAACTATTTCATAAACACAAGAGAATATTTCAACAAAGGCTGCTGAAATACCACGACATTAAATCAATTTCCCGCAGCTGAGACGAACCCTTGTCAAAATCGGAACAATCTGCAATTTAACGGTTAAGGATCACTAAGATAATAAATACTACATTGCATATCTAACGATTATCTTCAATGGGTTAAGGATCCTATTGTTCTTTGTGGGCCACCATTTTGTATGACATTATCAGTAACATATATCTTATCCAGAATGTAAAACGTCAAAATTAGAATGTTAACATTCGTTATAATTTTATGACAATAAAATTCGTAAAGCATAAGATAAAACAAAAAAATATACCAAGCATCGTGTTGAAGACTCCATTATATTTTGAATAGAAACGTTTTGTTGATTCCGGGGTGCTACGCAGATATCGCTACGCGGCTACGAATATCGTAGTCACGTAGCGATGCCTTTGACGGACTACGAGGTCTAGAAAAGTCGTAGCGTCGTAGCAAAGTTTACGTAGCACGTCTACGTTACAATATTCATATTCAAATACGATGTACCTACGATGTATGATTTATGTATGTATGTAAATATTTTTTCACAGAAGAGTTAAAATTAACATGTAATTTGAGGCACCGGTTTTTCTTGTCCTTTAAATATTTAACAAAAAAAAATGTTTTTATGTAATAAAAAACCTTTTAAGTTACTAGGCTAGCCACCACACAACACAACCAGTCAATCCACGCGTGATTCATTACACTAGTTGATAATTCACACACTAATTTCTTACGCACGCAAGAAATGCAGTGGTGGCTCAATGGTAACGGCCGCGACTTACGAATCGTAGGTCGTAGGTTCGGACCTAGACACTACTAGGCAAGCTTACTTTTTGTAAATTAATTCATCACCACTGCGCTCAAGACGGTGAAGGAAAACATCTTAAAGAAACCGGCTTGACCTAGATCCAAAAATTCGAAGACTTTCATTCGTCTGTCATTTCATCGACAAACCCGCACTGGACTGTGTCCCAGCAGTGGTAACATTATAGGCGGATTATGCTTCTACTATACAACGTAGGTACCTACTTGAATCTAAGATTTTTTAAATCGTATCTTTATGTACGCGTCGGAGGTTATATCTTTGCAAACTAGAGCTGCCATCTAGTCGGTGCAAACATAATATTCTAAACGCTCACTTTGACTCCAGTTGTCAGCTCGAATAACCACACAGCTTACATAACTGTCCATAAGATGACGTACAAATCAGTAGTAACGATGTTCATTTGTTACAATGTAAATAAATTCTTTAGGTATACCTACTTATCATTTGATTATGCAAATTAACTAAGTAATCAAGAAGAGAGAGAATCTAATATGTAAATGGATTTCAGCAATTGTTTAGAACCTAGAAGAAAGCATAATGTGAATGTTTTTTTTTCTAGTAGTCATTACAACGTTACTCAGATATACATTTATTAATATATTACTTACTGGAGATACGACCGAAGCCTCATCTACTGGATGATTTCGTTACAACCGAACGAAATTGCTGGTACTGGAGTTCAGTTTGTTGATTTAAAACACCGATAGAGAGCGCCGCTGTCGCCCGGAAATAATATTTATATTATATTCAGTTGTCTCTTTCTTTGAACCAATTGCAGTTCAGTTAACTGAATTTAACTGTAGCCGCAAGATGGAGGTAATATGGTGTAAGCGTTTTTATTAATGGGCAATATTTTGAGGCCAGTTCTAACTTACAGAGTTGTATTGATGATTCCAACGATTATAATCATCTCTGTAAGAACGTACTTGCAACAGCTGTGAATCTTATTTTGTTCAACATACAGCCTGATACCGACCTGCAAATTGAAAAAAAAATGCGTTGAATTTCACGGGCTGCCCTGCTGTGTTTAAAAGAATTATTTCTCATAAAAGACTAGTCACTTACGTGAGGAATACAATACAATAGAGCTTTTTACTATGATTTTCGGCGTTCGTTTTTATTTGTTTAAGCAAGTACTTCCATAATGCATCGAGTAGTACTTCGCTGCTATTGAAGTAATATCGATATTTTTCGACTACATGCCGAAGTTGTATTTTGTTAGTTTTGTTCTTGTTCTGGGGTAGAACTAAAAAACTGTGCTGTTTCACTTCCCCCTTAAAAAATTGGATAGGTACAAGCAACAATCTACGCTGAGCTGAATCTTCTTCTACATAGTAAAACTCTTAAATTCACTGACAGACACCGCACAACCGGGGCGTCTGGCTTGTAGATACTTCAATAAACCTCATGTTGGTTGTGGTTTACCGATTCTGTTTTTCGAGTTTTGCTTTGAGTGTATCAGTGACGTGTTAGTTCGTAGGTATGTATGATAGTAATTGTAATTATCAAACAATGGAATTTATTTCCGTTATCTTTCAGTAGGTAGGTAATAGCATAATCCTGTAAACACAAATCCATCAACTAAATGTAGTGATAATATTATATATAGCCGCAAGTATAGGACATAAAGTTTTCCATATTACAAGAAAACGTTCATTTAACTAATGGACTAAATACTACTTCGCGCATGTATTAGCTGTTATTAAATAAACAAAAAGTCATGCCAACTACTTACGTTGTTTTGTATTTTATCTAGGTTCTACCTCCATCAAGATTATTTGATGGTGTTATTAAGGTTTGTACCTATGTTAAAAACCGAAGCATAAATCAATCAAGTACGAACCGGAAAATAGTCAAAGTAATAAGAAACTGCTGCGCGCTAAATGAACCCTAAAATAAGTTATAGTTGTCTAATGTGTAAATTAAATCAGGCATTTAGGTGGAGTATACTAACGGATAAGCTATCAGATACTTACTTTATGTAATTATCAGATAAGCACTTAGTTAAATGTGATTATGTATTATGTATAGGATACCAGAGATAAAGTAATCAGTTTAGGTATTTATTTGAGCAACTCCTCTGTACTCATTCAATCTCTTTGTCATCCACTCAATGAGACGTAAGTCCTCAATCCAAGTGGGCACATATTTTTACTAGCTTTTATTTAACTTGCAATGTATGTATGAATAGGTGGCTGTCCGATTTCCTGTAGTCATTCAACTTTGGGACAATAACATTCAAGCATGACCAGTTTAAATTTTACTGAAAGTTGAAACTTGGTTAAAAATGAAGTGTGCTTATGACCACACGATAGAAGTTTCAGCGTCACCGGCCGACCGGAGGCGAGTTTGTATACCCGATTCAGCGTCACCGGCCTGAGCGTGATGGTTTTGTTTCATTCACTATTCAGAAAGAGCGTAAAATGCGCCTAAGATTTCATTAAAACAATTAAAGACCTAAAACAACACCTTCAAATCCATCTTTCAATTAATACGTAATTAAAAAAGGAAACGTACAGACGCCAGCTCATCAAGCTATCCCAAACTGTCAAATATTCCCAATTGAACATGAACCTTACGTTTTTGTAAGAAAGTTGAAAATCTATCAAATAAATTTGACAGATTGGGGTAGCTTAATGTGCTGGCCTCTGTACCTACCTAGGAATGCATTTCTAAGTACCTAGTTGTTATTAAACTAGCACACTTACGGACTGACATGCGTAGTGGGTATTATTTTTAGAGTTACTAATTTAGATTATACTCGTAAACACTGCCATTTTCATTGCCGAGTGAAACGACTGTGTGCGACTGTGTCACGCGGTCACGTGCATATTCTTTCTAACTAATTATATAGAACTTGTATGTTATGCAAGACACATTTAATTTCTATTAGTTATTATTATTTATTTAGTTATGCTTCAAGTAGGTAAGTAGTACATTTAGTAAGGCCGACTAAATACCACAAGGCTTCCTCTGCCAGTCCACCTTCTGGTTAAAAGATTAGTACTATTATCCTTTTTTGATTAAGATTAAATTACTTTGTGATAAGAAGAAAAAAAATAGGTAGGGTACATAACTAATAGAAATCAAAATCAATGAACAACTTATACTTAGATTAACATTCAGACAGCAATAGAACAAGGCAATGGATATTTGGTCACTTAAGGCAGAATACGAAATATCCTCCTTGTAAAAAAATGCAACGACGATAGAAAACCAAAGAAACGCTGCATTGAAAAACGCGTAGTCAGTAACGGTCCAGTCCAGTAGTAAATAAGATAAAAACGATATTTTCTCCATCTTGTAGGACCACAACGGTTAGCCATAAACTGGGACCCAACAGGCAACTACTGCCAAGGTAGGATTTTTTCATAAACTAATTTTGTGGCGCGTATTTACTACGGCTAAAGAAGTCAGAAGAATCTTGATATATAGTTCGTGTTTAATATCTAGCACACCTCATAGTTTACACTGGAACTCAAGAATGACACGATGCGACGAAATAAAAAACAACGAGCTCCACGACGCAGGCTGCTGTGCTAGGCTGAACCCATCGATGGTGAGTCATAGGTTTTTCTTGAAATCAAGGCTGCGCACGCGCAGCAACTTACATTACTGCATTGATTGAACTTCCAAGGTACCTACCTACATAAACAGACATTTATCTAAACTGAAGGTTAGGATGACGCAAGGAAATGTAGATCTAGATACCACCTGAGTATGTCACGTCACTCATCAGTGTCATCATCAGAATTGGTTATCGAATGTAATACCTACTACGAGTACCTAGTAATAAAAACACCTTATCAAAAATTAAACAAATACGTAGGTATCATGTAGCAATTTCCGCATTTATAACGCGTAACATTCATTTTTTAAAGAACACCGTGATCAAAGGTAAAATGCATAGTGCAATTTTATTTATGTTAATTTTGATGGTGAACCTTGGTGGACCTGGTTATACGTACGTCACAGATTACGTAGAATTTACTTTACGCCGTATCGATCGGGGCGGGCTAGCACATTGAGCCAACTGGCAACATTATTCGCGCAGTTCATTCATTCGTTGTCGTGTGAGTGTACACGCACGGTTCTGTCACGACCTTACGAACGAATTAGTCATTGAAAAAGTCCAAATTGTGGTGAGCGAACGTCGCGCTAAATTATAAATTCTTCAAAAACACAAAACCGTAAGTAGATTCATTATGTATTACACGCATTGGCATTGTCGTACCTATTTTTTAATACTTACGTTGCCCATGTAATGTTCTTATTGATTGCGTTAGACACCCTGCAGTTAATTTTAACTTCGGACAAGTGTTTCGCGAATTTAAGTGTTATGTGAATTTACTGACTGCATTTAGAGTAATCAACGATTGTTACAAGGAGCACTAAGCATATCAATGTCGTGATTTGCTCCACATTTAGTATTTCATGCACTTACGTAACATGACGTTACGACACCTTGTGCCTTGGAACTCTGCTGACATTGATCCTGACCTAGTTCTTAATTGCAAATTCCAGGGCAATACTTATTAATAAAAGTCTTTGTAATTTTACTTATTTTTTACCCATGCTTAATACAATAATTTATTTATTGTAGTGTAGAATTTGCAAGATTTTGCTCAGAGTTAGGTACATACTTACTTGTATTTACTTTTTTCCCACCGGTTGATGTAAATTAATGTACGATAAGTACCTACCATAAACTAGGTAGTTATATTTCATTCATTTTTAATCACTTTAATTATTCCTGCATAGTTAATACATCACTGTGTAGGAACTAAGAATCATGACCTTGAAATCATCATGATCTCAACATAACCTCACTTATAATTTATTCCAGCTCTTTTCCTTAGCTTAAAACTTTAAATTATTTCTAACTTTTCCTGTTTATTCTTTCTAGTAAAATGGGAGTCCCTGCTGGTAATGCTGAAAACGGCAAGAAAATCTTTGTCCAAAGATGTGCCCAGTGCCACACCGTAAGTACCTTCATTCTTTCTTCATTGGCATTGTCAGCATAAATGTTACCTATTGTCACTCATGACATTGACATTTTGTTTCTGGCATGACTGATAATAAATCCATGCTATATGATAAAATATTCAACCAAGTTTTTAATATGTAGGAGGTTAAATGCTCTAAGTATGTAGGTGTACATAATTATAGTGTAACTAACTATTTACACTAGGTTCTACATTAAATGACTAACTAACTTACTACTAGTAACTAACTAACACATTAAACTATAAAAACAAAAGGTCTCTTAGGCATTGAAGTACTAAAACCAAGTAATTTGCATTTTCCTGTCAAACTGTTGATCAGTAAAACCCAATATTTCACATTTTATGTATAGGTTACATTTCACAATGAGTCATTGTAATTTGAACTTTATGTCAGTATCATAGAAGTTACACAATGTGATAAGCATGCAACAACTTTAACAATTAATACAATGTCAGTCACATAAGAATTGCTTATTTAGGTACTTTTATATTCAGCTGCATCCTGTTAGACTGGAAGCCGACCCCATTATAGTTGGGAAAAGGCTAGGCAGATTGAATAGAGATGACTTAAAACTCTTTTGTATATTGACAGTTTTAATTATTCTATCAATCAAAATCTAATTACTTAATTTGCATTCTGCCAATTTACACTAACATACTCTGTGATTAAGAGTTTCTTTCCCAAAGGTAGGTACTTAGTTTTCTAATAAAATCATGGTTTTAATGGTAAGCTTTTCCATGTTACAGGTTGAAGCTGGTGGCAAACACAAAGTAGGTCCCAACCTACACGGCATCTGGGGCCGTAGGACTGGCCAGGCAGCCGGCTTCTCATACACTGATGCCAACAAGTCCAAAGGTTAGTTTCTTAATATCTTATTTTTATTACATGCTTTATATTAGCTTCACTTGTATGTATGTTTGTAACTGACATCTTTGAGCGCGATTTTGACCCACTTTAAACGGCCAGATTTCATTCAAACTTTGTAGATTTATCGAGGACCGATGACAATATATTAATTTGAACTAAAAAGTAGGAAATAAATAATAGTTTAAAAAAAACTAAAAAACACGCTTTTTATAGAAAACCGTACAAAAAAATAGAAAATATTTTTTTTAAAGCGTGAGGTGCATGGTGTTGGTGAATATTATTTTAAAAAGAACCCCACACTTTTAAATAAATAAATTTAATTTCTATTTTTTAGTACGGTTTTCTATAAAAGCGTGTTTTTTAGTTTTTTTAAACTATTATTTATTAGTTTTTAAATTCTAGCATGGATTTTGTAATTGACTACATTTTTTAAGTGCATCAACTAAAACTGACAGCGATGTGGACGAATTTTTTGATGCTCTTTGATTATAAAACTTATATTATTTCTGTACATATTATTATGAATATTTAGCTTTTAAATGTAAATATGATTAGATTAACCTTTTTCAATAAATATGTAAAATATTAAACTTGAACTTGTCTGATATAAAATCAATAAATCTTAAGAAATAAAATTCCGTTACCAGTAGTTGACTTGTTCCTTTTTACATGAGTATATGTATTGTATTGTGTGAGTCTCAAGGAAACTCGTTGGAATTGGATATTAATTTCTAATACAACTACATATACTTACAGTTGATGACATCATGTTCAAAGTCCCATTGTCAGTATCCACTGTGTTTTATAATCGCGTGAATATCATGCGTACACTGTTCAGTATGTCGCGAAATCAGAATGACTTCACTTCCGACGAATGCCGAAGTGTGATTAGCTGTCACTTATCAGCTCCATATTATGATATAAATTGATAAAAAGATATTTTAGTGAAGAATTATATAATGTTAATAAATATGTAATATTTTCTTTTATAGGTATCTCATGGAATGAGGATACCCTCTTTGAGTACCTGGAGAACCCTAAGAAATACATCCCTGGAACCAAGATGGTGTTCGCTGGTCTGAAGAAGCCCAATGAGCGTGCGGACCTCATCGCTTACCTAAAAGAAGCCACAAAGTAAATTTATGAAGACATAGGAAAAATTTCGTTGAAAATAGGATGCATTTTCCATTTTATTTATGGAATTTACTTCTTATTTTTTAGCCCAATCAGTATCATCAATCGTATTTTGCAATTTTATGTTGCGTGATACACTTAGTATAGTTCACAATCATGTTCTTAGCTGTTATAATACAATTATGTGAGTACAAGTTACAGTGTGGGGTATACTACATTGATTATACTCTTTCATAATGTTGCGAGTGGATTTACTGTTATTAAATTATTAACTAGACTCCCTATAAAGCTTTTCATTTGTGAATGTTCATTTAAAATCACTATTTATTTTCTTCTGTACCTCCTAAAATCCAGTGAGTGTTGACTATCAATTTCGGATAATTGTTACCAATTATTAATTAGTGGTTAATGAAATTATTTAATAAATAATTTTAATTATTAGTTTTGATTTTTTGGCACCTTTTTTTCCTAAATTTGTTAGATATTGCGTTGCTTTATTTAATTTTCAGTTTCTTTTGTTTTTACACAAAAAACCATGTGTACTGAAGGAATAACATTAAGGGCCGTTGTATGTTGTTGGATCGCTATGGAAGCTTATTGACTGCAGCTCTACGGCACCGGGCACGGCACCGTCGCGCGGTGATTTGCCGTATCAAATGTAAGCTCACAGGATTATTTTACCGTAAGGAAACCGTGACTTGTATAAAGGGCCTCAAGCTATTTGCAGTCAAGGCATCAGTGGCGTGGTGCCACTGATGTGTTGACTGTAAATAGCTTTGCACTAGCAAAATCGACTTTACTGCTACGATACAAAGTGCTGAGTACTGCCAAATATTAAAGTGTAGGTTTTGTCAATTTAGTAATTACTTACCTTACCACTTGACAACGATTCCCACTAAGGTTATACAACGGTACAAGGATATTTTGGATCGTGGCCCAAAATAGGAACTAACCCAACCTTCTCATCTGTTTTTAGGGTTCCGTACTTCAAAAGGAAAACGGAGCCCTAACAGGATCACTTCGTTACCCGTTTGTCTGTGAACCCTTTTTCGAGAACACGAAGTATCAAATACGTAGGATCCACGATTACGATCTAATTTTACTTAGGTACTTTGTCTTTAAAGTGTATTACTTTCATAGTTTGCAGGTCCGTAAAAGATGTCATATTTAGGGATGTGGTTCAGACCATCGAACTGACGAAGAACATTCTCCGTGTAAACAACATCATAATCATTTTGCGAAAACATATTCAGACTTAAGAAAGGTGACTGTCGTTAGCTACCAGCTGTTCCTGCTGAACTGACGAAATCACTATTAGAGGTGACGCTGACGAGTACCTTGTGGTCGTAATACTCGTAGCGCAAAGAGGAAATTAGGCTCCAATCACGCATTCAGCTCCCAATCGTGATATTTAGGGTTCCGTACCTCAAAAGGAAAAAACGGAACCCTTATAGGATCACTTTGTTGTCCGTACGTCCGTCTGTCAAGACCGTTTTTCTCAGGAACGCGTGTAGGTATCAAACTGATAATTATATCTAATACTCAGGTCTACTGTCCCTTGGAGCTCTGATAAAATCAAACTTCTAAGCCAAAGCAATCAAAAGATACAGCCGTTTATGCCGCAAATTTTTGAAACTCACGGGAATCAAAACCTACAGGGTACTTCCCGTGAACTGAGAATCTTTAAATTCGGTACGAAGTGACGTCTTATAGTACAGATAAAGGAAAAATTGCGAAAACCGTAAATTTAAAGTTACATCATACAATAAACAATAAAAACTTATTTTTTCAAAATATAAAAATACCATAACTATGACTCGATTGTCGTGATGAGTGAACTTTTAATTATATACCTACGGTTTGTACGGAACCGTCGGTGCGCGAGTCCGACTCGCACTTAGCCGGTTTTTTCTTTTCAAAGATAACTTGTCAAATTAGTGCAGTGAATTCACGATTCCTAAGGAAATGCTGCCTAGACGACTTATGCAGAATATTTTAAAAAATAACAACCTAAGTAGGTAAGCTGCAAGAGCGAATCTAACGATCTCATATATTTTAGCAGCCCGCTGCAGATACATGTCGTCGGCTAAGAGTGTAAACCTGCTAACTCCACTTTTGACCAAAATTACATTTTTATACAATCTGTTAGAGAAAGTTAGGCCACACGGACTGTAAAACCAGCTAAACTCACTCTCAACGTAAAATTGGCGAAAAAGTGTGATGCGTAAAACAGCCAAATCCATTTTATTCAAATTGCGCGGCTAACTCCATGATCGAAGCCATTTTGTATTGGGTCTTCGGCGTAACAACGTTCCGTGCAATAAAAAATAGTTTTCTGTCAAATAACTCAATTGTTTCAAGATTGCATGGTTGAAATGCAGAGGTAAGCCTTTATTATTACTATTCACTTTTCGTTTTACGTCTAGTCCTACTACTATTATAAAGGCGAAAGTTTGTAAGTATGGATGTATGGATGTTTGTTACTCTTTCACGTAAAAACTACTGTATAGATTTGGATGAAATTTGACACAGAGATGGTTTATATCCTGGATTAACACATAGGATATTTTTTATCCCGGTAGAACATTCCTGTGGGATAATTTCCGACCTCCACGCGAGCGAAGCCGCGGGCAGAAGCTAGTATTCAATAAATACGTTTTTTTTTGGTTATCATTAAGTTCATTATCATTCCCCTTAAGTTTAAGGGGAATGCGGGAGTCACAAATTGTTCCCGTGACCTGCCGCCATTTCATCCACCCAGTGTTAATTCTATGCTAACAGTCCGATCTATTTCGCCATCGCTTTGCACAAGTGAACCGAGATACCGAAAGTCGGAGCAAACCGGGAGAAGCGCGCCATCAAGCGCTATGGCCCCAGAACTGGAGAGACCGCCGAAATCGCAGAACATGTACTCAGTTTTGGTTCTGCTGATTTTCAGGCCAACAATCTCCAGTTTCCGTTGCCATTTCTCCAGTCTGCTCTGGATCTCAGGTCCATCTTCACCGATAAGAACGATGTCATCGGCAAATAGCATGCACCATGGTGCCTCTTCCTGTATGTCCGCCGTTAGAGCATCCATAATCAAAAGGAAGAGGTAAGGGCTTAAAGCCGACCCCTGGTGCAAGCCTACCGCCACATTGAACTTGTTGGTGTTGCCAGCAGCCGACCGAACGTAGGTACAGGATTGGCTGTACATAGCACGAATTAACTCTACATACTTCCCGGGCACACCTTTCTCTTTCAAGGCCCACCACGCGACATCACGAGGTACCCTATCATACGCTTTCTCTAGATCAAGGATGTGCAAGTTTTTGTGTGCACGTCTGTACTTCTCGCACAATTGGCGGAGTGCAAAAGTGGCGTCCACTGTTCCTTGACCTGGCATAAACCCAAACTGGTTTGGGGTAATCTCACTCTCCTCTCGCAATCTTTTCTCTAATAATGTACATAAACAATAATCTTAATCAATGGCATTTTTTATTCTTTTTTTAAATATATGTTTGAAGATGTATGTCAATGTTCTGAATAGATGTTTGATTTCATTTTATTTTACAGTACATTGAAACAAAGAAAGGAACATTTATAGACATAGACACTGGAAAAATGATTACTAAGAAATAAATAGACTGATTAACTAAACAATTAAATTTATTTAACCTATCCTTAATCCTCTGCTATCCTAAATCTTCCGAAAAACCTGCTATGTCCACAAAATAAAACGTTTGCTACCAAAAAAACCTTCTAAGTCCTAAAATCACTTATAACTTATTAACGACCAAATTTTACTATTTTATTAGTTTCTATTAATGTAAAATATCCAAAATTACACCAACTACATTTTTGGTTTTAACCTAAAATTGTAAAATTCAACATTTATTAAGTTTTATTTTTCTCCTGTAAATTTGGGTTAAAGTGAGTTAGCAGGTTTACACTCTTAGCCGACGATGTAGACTTTCGACCATTTATACAATTACAATGAGAGGTTTTCTTTTTGAGTAAGTATTAAAAAAAACATAGTTTCCAAGACCTCTGTAGATGGCGTTGAACTAACTACGTTACTAGACCGTGTCAAAACCAAAACGCTTGGAAAAAAACATTGCGTCGAGTCACTTACACCCGTATTAATAAACAAGTAAAAGTAAGTAGGTACTTGAGTAAAGGTAATTACTTAGGTAACGATTTGTATTCTATAGTTAAGTCATTGATCGAAGTTAGAACTGTCAAAAGTTAGAATTCTTAGCCAAGTAATAGTCACCATTTCCTTTACTTAAGCAATACTTCGTCGTTATTTTGGATACAAAATGGAAACTTTGGATAGCATCGAAGCGTTTTTTGCTGTTGTCGACAATATAGATGATAATTTAATAGGGGAGATAGAACTTGCTGAACCTAGAAATCCCAAAGTTTACTTTCGTGATGTGGGTCCATTTCATGACTATTCGGCAGATTGTTTTAAAAAGAGATTTCGTATCACAATACTTTTGGAGAAACGCACGGTAATTCTGTATTGCAATACATGTGATTTTACCGAGAATTACCGACTCTTTACAATCAGAGACAAAAAGAGTGCTTCCTATAACTTTATCCTAGAAAGATATTGTTTTGATTTCAGAAATAATTTATGGTTTGACAATTGACAGAAATGAATGTATAATCTTTCTAAGTCAAAAATCATGTGTCGGTATATAATCCATGTGTAAAAAGAGTAAACATTTAAATTTAGTAGGGTTCTAACATTTCAAACGTTTTGTTTCACCAAGCATTCTTTTTTTTTGTACCGACAAAATTAAATGAAAATAATGTACTTTTTACAATTCCAACTACTGTATATAACGCTATTGCTATTATAAATCTAAAATAAAGTATATCAAATATATTATTGCAAGCTTTTAAAAGTAATCTAGACCTTACGTTTGCCTTTTCACGAAACGAAACGCAGTCATGAAGTGTTGCCACACAGAAACAACCACCAAACTTCGAGTGTTACTTGGGCAATTGCTCAAGTAAGTAACGGCTGTTACTCAACTATAGAATGAGAATTTGGAATTAAGAATTCTAACCCTAAGCAATGACTTAGTCAAGAAATTACTTAGCAACAAGTAATTACTTCTTTATTAATACGGGTGTTAGGCTCGTTGATTGACACTTTGGTTCTTTCGTGTACTTTTTTGTAGGTTTCGTTTTAAAATCTCAAAATTGCAACCAAGAGAAATGAAGTGACGTTCCGTTCCTTGTAGTAACTTACAAAATTCTGCGCCTAGGGAAGCCTTAAAAATGACACTCTCATTAATTGGTCATATTATAGCTTCTTACAACCTTTAATTGCCTGAAACACAGGATTACGAGAATTTAGGCACAAATCATCATTGAACTCGACATAAATTTAAGAAAACTATTTAACGTTAGTCCTTACAGTTTTGAATAAAGTTTATTAATTATTATTTAATAGTCAGTTTATCGGATTGCCAATTTGACCAATGAAACTGAAAGTGATCACCACCTATAAAACGCGGTAAATAGCTGTCAGTGTCAATGTTCCTTAAAAAACAATGACATTGACAGTCTTATACGTAGTTGCACCGATCGCTTGCAGTTACATTGTTAAAATCTGCCCTTATTTCAACAATGAAACAGAACGCGATCAGCACAATAGCACTTTTAATCAAAACGCCTTTATGGTCTGTCACTTTTCAATGTCAATATTTCATAGAAAAAAATGATACAGCTGGAGCTGATAGCTCATAAACGTGGTATAAGCGCTGATGGCGTTCTTTTTCATCGGTGAAATTAGCCTTTATGGAGAAAAGTTTGGTAAGAGTAACATATGCTGCTACGCTGTAAGAGCGAGCGAAACCAGTGCGAAAATTTTTGCACCCTACCTCGGATTGGTTAGATTTTGTTTCAACCATTCGTAGTATGAACCGTCAGTTACTGCGGGCCCAGGTGACCCACACCTCTTTGCATCTAGGAAGTCACGCTACTGCGTAGTGGGCGCTCGTAGGTGTAATGCCTAGACTATAGAAAATTTTATGTTGTATATTTCGTGTATTTTTGTAATAACAACAAAACGAATCAGTCTTCTCTTGCTCAACTCAATCTTTCAATGGAATTAAACGCATCATCTGTCATACTGACATGACAATTTTCTTTTTAAGTTTGACAGTTCACGGACGTCCAACCAATCCAACAATTTCTCAATGAAATGAACGATTACGTGTGGTAGTAGTAATTTATCGTTATTAAATTAAAAAAACACAGCATGGAAGTACAATAGTTTAAAAATATTAGTGATAATCCAAATTATTCGAAACGTGACTCAAATAAATGCTTTCGCACTTTATCAACGGTGAGTTCGTTTACATATCCTTTCCAAAAATCTATTAAAAATACATTATATACTAGTGTACGTCAACCAATGAATTATATCTAAAACGTTATTAAATTTAATTAAACATTTTGTTGATATCACATAAAGGGCGTAAGAAAACAGTTTGTGAAATTATGACCAAAATGAATTCTATGCAAAATTATTTTCAGTGTCTTTTTCGACGAATTTATTTATTTTCAAATACAATTTTAAGTTGACGGACACTTGAATTTGTTTATATTTAAAAAGGTATTTTATTTTAGTTAAATTTTTCTTGCTTACCAGATAATATCAACATTCAATGTTAAAACCTTGAATGTTACTGGAGATCATAAAGTTAAAATAACTTGAAAATGGCCAAAGCTTCAGTTGTACTAAGCTTCCATAGTATAATAATTCATCAGTCAGATATTCATCTTTTGTCTGGACCATACTGGCTGAATGATACTATCATATCATTTTATTTTGAATACTTGGAGAAAAAGATATTCAGAAATGCAAAAGAACTACTGTTTGTTTCACCAGAGGTGACTCAATGCATAAAGTTGGTTCAAGAAGACGAAATAGCTACATTTCTAGAACCTCTTGGTGTAAGTAAGAGACAGTTTGTCTTCTTTGCACTAAATGATAATGATACACCAGACATGGCTGGCGGCTCACACTGGAGTCTCCTTGTTTATTCAAAACCGGAAAGGTGTTTTTACCATTTGGATTCTTCACATGTGAGCAATCATAAAGCTGCTTGGGAGTTTGCAAGCCATCTTATTCCATACCTATCTAAGGGTAAGTAATCAATTTTTATAATTGGCTTCAGACATACTTATATGGTTCAAAAAAAAATATAAATGAATTTATTACTGTGATAACAAAATTTATTTATTTATACATACAGATAATATTCACATAATTTAAAAGATAATAATGTTAAATGAATTCAGTTATAATGGTTTCAAAAGTGTATTTTAAATGAAAGTACAATTCATCAGAGAAACAAGCAGGATAACTATTCATAACAATCTTCTCAATTATCTAATGTTTAACTGACCATGTATGTTAATGTTTGAAACTGTTTTCAGATAAAATCAACTTTGTGAACAAAGATTGTTTACAACAGGGCAATGGGTATGACTGTGGGGTGTATGTCATATACAATGCTGAAAGACTGGCTGAGCATGCGCATCGGACAGGAGAGATTGCTAGCTGCGAAATGCATGACAAGATAAGCCCCTCTGCCAAGAGGAAAGAAATATTAAAAACAATTTACAGCCTTGCTAGCACAGACTAATTTGTTATGTTAATGTTGTAATAGTAACAGATGTGCTTTGTTAAAATAATTTATTAATATTAAATTTTAAACTATTACATTGATCGATTGGTTTTTTTTTAACTAAATTTTTTGTTTTGTCAGATTGGCTTTAAGTATTCTTTGTATAATTCGGCTTTATCTGGTGGTATTTTAAAAGATAGTAGTATTCGCTGCACCCGCTTAGACTGGGATCTGACCCCAACATAGTTGGGCAAAAGCTAGGCAGATGATGAGCCCAGTGAATAGTAAGTGACTCACTTTTGTGCTTACGGATTATGGTTTGTACAGCCTAGTGATTCTATTTCCAAAACTGTAAAGACCACAACCAATCTATTGCTCCCCAAGGGTTTACTGCTATTATGCAATTTACCTAGCTGTTCTTGTTGAATGCTTATAAACGAAATAGCCACAATGTTGGTATGCCTTTGCCACTAGTCATTACTGGACTGGTTTAGTATTCTGAATAGACTTACAAAATGATATTAAAACTTCGTTTTAAACAAAATATGAACGAAAAACGTGTCCATGTGTAGATGCATATCGTTCAACATCTAAAATTTTATATCGAGAATGTTCAAGATCTAAAATGTTATATCTGGATATCGCGAGAATCTGTGACGCGACACTAAACGTAAGAAGGAATATTTTATGCATTACGAATTCGCGTTTGAATTTCGTATAGATTCGAAACTTTCACGACGCGACATCCACACACTAAAGCTCTGGGTTATTATTAGTATTTTCGTCAATAACTTTTGACGATCATTAGGTACTGTCGCTAGGTATGCTGTGTTTTGACTATCAGCGAAGGTTGTCAGCTAATAAGCTTCTTATACGTTTGCTCGATTTTATACATTGTTACTGACGTCTGTTAACGATCGTTACTACGTTACATATCAAGATTAAAATCTAGAGGGGAAAAAAACTTTGGCGACTTGTCGCAGGTCCATTTACCCGGACACCAACTTCCAATTCTATATTTTTGAGTAAGATTATTGCTAAAGAAATGAACTGTACATATGAACCCCCTAAAGAATGAAGTCGTTCAAACGGTTATGTGTGATTCGGTAATATAGAGCATGTATGGTAACCCAATCATTAGCCCTTAGCCTAGCCTTTTCCCCAACTACGTTGGGGTCGGCTTCCAATCTAACCGGATGCTGCTGAATATCAGTATTTTACATAGAGCGACTGCCTATCTGACCTCCACAACCCAGTCCGTAACTGGGTAATACGCCCAACTATGTTGGGGTATAGTCAGACTTTCGGCTAATGACTACCCGTGACGACTGTCAAAGATCCATGAATGGCAGCCCGGACCATCAACGGCTTAACGTGCTTTTCGAGGCACGGACCCATAAAGCGAAAACCTAATTCTTACAATAATACTTTGAATGTGTTAGCCCCAGAAGTTCTATGATTAGTCTTATTATTTGGAAACCAATGAAGGCACCTACTTAGGTACGCATAATTTAAATTAATTGTTTTGACTATCGACCTCATTCCTTTGTTCGCAACGAGTCACACTAAATCGTGTCACCGTGTGACTGGTTGAGAAAAATATTCGCATGGAGTAACAGTGTGACTCAATGCGAATTTTTATTCTCATCTAGTAACACTAGTACACGAGTAGTGTTACTCGTTCGGAAAACCAAATCGCATGGAGTAGCAGCGTCACTCGATGCGAATTTTTATTCTCAACTAGTAACATTTTTCAGAATGTCTATTTGACAACGATAAAGTTAAATAAAAATTATAAAATAATGTTTGAATTTCTAACATATTAGTAGGTAGGGACGTAACAGAAAAAACTGATCAGGTTTTCTACTTATTTATTAAGATTAGTTTAAATCATTTCTTAATCTAAAACAAAGTGTTTTTGTCTAATTGTACTTAGATGTAATAATAAAAAAAACAACCTGGTTACAGTACAAAATGTAAATAATTCTTTTTTACCTACTATTATATAATTGTTCCTATAAAATCAGCCTTCTTTATAACACAAAATAATCACATTTATATATTAAGATTAGTTACCAACTAATATCACATTAATAATTTCTCTTTAAAATCAGTCTCTCTTTTATCACAATATAATCAACAGTTATTCAGAAATATTCGCTTTTTGACCATTCGTAAGTTTAGTGTCGTAAAATCTCCAGGAGGGTCCCAATCGTAATAGTACCATTTACGAAATCCATCTGAGCATCTTGTATAAAATTATCATTAAGTATTGACTTTGATAATCGTTTTCTGGATGGTTGTGTATTGTTTTGATGTTGAATGTTGCGAACGGTGTATAATTGGGAATCTTCTTTAAGTATGAGCAACAACTGCATCAAATTTGGGTTCTTCTTACCGACGGCTTTGTTCAATTTATGGTGCCAGCCTTCAATGAAGTTTGTGGTTCGATGAGTCTCCCCAAAAGCACACCAGACTTTTAAAAAATCTTCGTGGAGCCATTGCTTTTTCATATAATTCACAAATTTTTGGATTTGTGGGTCATTATCATCATATCGCGAAATAATATACGCCCATCCGTTCATGATTTCTTCTTGAGGTAACAGTGGTAGAACTGCGCTTAGGCTTACCATGCGTTTCTTCTTTGGGTCTTGAGTATTTGTTATATGCAATTCACGGCCTTTCTTAAAAATTGCCTTATTATAGTGGTAATAGCAGCCCTTGACTGCAATTGAAGGAAAAACTGTAGCAATTGCTCGCATGGCGGCCTTTTCGTAGTCTACTTTAAATATTATTGGATTCCAATTGGGTAACTGCGACTTTATTATAGAGAACAGAATCACGTAGGCTTCTGTGTTTCGGTGACTCATCAAAGCGTAGACTAGAGGTATTATATTAGTGTGATTGATCGTGCTGCCGATATCGCCATGGATTGAATATAGTTGCGTAAATGGAATATGACAACTTTTGAAAGTTCCATCGCCATAAAAGTCTGCTAGCTCGCACAAAGTTTGCCTTGCTTCGGAAGAAGAAAATACTAGTATTCGTGTATCATCACATGTGTACTCCGCTAACAAAAAATCTTGATAACGAGGTGGGACTTCGACTTCCAGCACATTTTTATGTTGTAGTTTTTGTACTTGAGCCGCTGAATTACGTGTTCTATATAACGTGTCTTTAATGGAACTAAATTTAGGTATTGAAGTAATTATGTCTATTCCCGCATCTTTTAGCTTTCCGACCATGGCATTGTATTTTTGAGGAACACTGGGAAATTCCTGCGTAGTTATATCTTTTTTTAAATGTTGGATAGATTTCAGGATTTCGTTGTTCGCAAAATCTGGTGTACATAAATGAGGAGTTTCTTCTAATATACGCTCTTCCTAAAATAGTAAAATGGGATAGAATATTAGTAAAATAAAATATTGGTAAAATATCGGTTAATACTAAAAAGCCTGTTCTCTTGGTAAAATATTGGTTAATACTAAAAAGCCTGTTCTCTCAATAAGCTAATGTTTATATAAAACTAGTTGTAAAGCTATAAATAAATCAAGACAAAGCTTTAGGCACCCAAAATACGTCACTGTGGTTTCAACAAATCTCAAGTGAGCGTGATAAAACAAAATGGCTGCCACTAAAGGACGCGAGGAAAGTTTTTCAAGATGCAGTATTATTATTTATTACATGATTATATACAATCACTATTTTACATTTTATTTTTTTTACATTTAACATATAAATCAATAATATTATATACAACGAAGCTATGGAATACATTTTGGGAATATAGTTTTCTTACCTTTATTCTTACAAGCCCTTTGCACACCTTTCGTTTTGTACACGCCCACACAATCAATCCACTTTTATGTTTTTTCCTGGCGTAATATTGATGACCAGCTCGAAGAAGAACAGTGCCACCGTTTTTATTAACAAAAACTAAATCAACACTGTTTGACGAACCAGACGTAGCTTCCATTTTGAATGACAGCGGAGCTGTACTGAACTTGTCACACGCATTGCACGATTCTGAACTTGTCACACGCATTGCACGATTCACCATGAAGCAATGTTGCCAGATCGGTGCGTAAAAAATATCAGAAACTCATACATTATTTTATAATTTTTATTTAACTTTATCGTTGTCAAATAGACATTCTGAAAAATGTTACTAGTTGAGAATAAAAATTCGCATCGAGTGACGCTGCTACTCCATGCGATTTGGTTTTCCGAACGAGTAACACTACTCGTGTACTAGTGTTACTAGATGAGAATAAAAATTCGCATTGAGTCACACTGTTACTCCATGCGAATATTTTTCTCAACCAGTCACACGGTGACACGATTTAGTGTGACTCGTTGCGAACAAAGGACCTCATTTGATGATTATTCGATCGACAAAAACGATTTACAGTGTCAAACGCCAAAAAATACGATGTGGATCGTATGATGCTTACCTACACATTTATGCGATTTTGTTTCATCATACCGATCGTCAAAAAAAACTTTCCCCTAAAAATTAAACCAACGAAAAAAGAACGCAACTGAAAATCGAAAAATGAAAAAAAAACAGTCTAACTAAGCTTCTCAATGAATGTAAGTCTCAAACGATCATCGAAGGTCCTTATGCTGCCATTATCCTACTTGGTAGTAGCTTTTGTTTTGTTTAGCACCAACTCAAAATTAATCATTAATTTAAGAGCTTAGTTAGACTATACAGTTATATTTATTATTTCTCGTTTTTCAGTTTCTTTTTAAAACATAAACCTCCTCCGACAGCCTTTTATCCCCGCATTCGTACGTCAACTAGGTCTAATGGTTCTCATCAAGATGCATTTAAAAAGCCCAAATATGATTTATCTGGTGTACACTGTTGAGGAGCTCTTTCAATAGTCTTCCGTCTTCATCATCAGATCTAATCCAGTAAGTAGTGGTATTCTATAAAAATCTAACCGTGATAACTTGAGCTGACGCGTGTCGACGGCTGCAGTTACCTCTGCCGTTGGCAACATGCCGCTCGTGTTTAAGGTTGATGTTCTAGGGTAGCCCGCGAAATTCAAATTTTCTTAAGTTTTTTGCAATTTGCAGGCCAGTGATAGGTTGTATGTTGATAAAGGTGTAAAAATGACTTTTTACAAGGTCAAAGTCATTCCGGAACCTTTATGAGCTCGGAGGGTTGTATTAATGATTTTGATGATTATAATTCTGTAACTACATACGTCTTACAGCCGCGAATCAAATGGCAAAGTGAGCCGTCCATAGTGTAAATCCCTAGCATCAGGTGGAATGCCAGCTCACGTCAAGCTCTGTACTTAGAAAATTGGTTCACAATGCTGCTTAGTTACTATGTATGTAGTTACGTGATAGATAATAAAATAAAACGAATGAAAATTTTGTAAAAAGTTTAATTAGATTTTTTCTTTTCCTGTTTGGTACAAGACTATCGAAAACAGTTATCGAGTACATAACCAGTTAGCTACTATGTAGATAATAAACATGAAAGGATCCTGTCTTATAGTCACTCAATCCGTTCAATTAAGTAATTTATATTAATTTAATCTCAGCAATAACACGTAGTTCCTAATTTGCCGTTCCCGTTAAAAAGAAGGCACTGTGTCGTTAACAGGCATAATGTTATAACATTAATTTCTAAAAAATGAGTTCACATTGATCGAGTCTTTAAATACCTACCACTTTTATGTTTTCACTCTTATTGGAAAACGAATCGTTCTCAAGCAGAACTGCTCCCTCAGTTTTAAAACGTGTATTATGCTATGAAGTGCATATCCACATACCTACTAGTTTTTTTGTTTAAACAGGATAAATTATTAATCATCGCAAGAAGAAAGTATTGTAACAGCTATGCCTAGTTCCCAGTGTAGTTATAAATATCACACCAACAAGATTACCTATTTCTAAAATACGGTTAAAAATTATTTCTCACATATAAACGTTTAAGGCATTGTACAAAATTATGTTAAAATTACAAAAAATATTGTGACATACTACAGTATGCACTTACCCATGATTAAAGTTGTAAATTTCATAGAAAAGGACATTATTGATTGTGGTCTTAATTATGAAAGTGTTGGCCAGTAGAAAAAAGTTATATTCCCATTGAACATTCCATTGTTAGGGTTCCCGACCTCAAAAGAAAAAAACGGCACACTTTCACAAAATTTACCCAAAAATGTTTGTACGATGAATGGTGATTTTTAAGGTTTTTGAGGTTCTACCCATCCTCCAAATGCTTTATTTAATTCTTCTGCTACTGCAAAACATAATCTGTCCTGATTGTGATTTGCAATCACTTGAATTCCAATCGGTAAACCTTCACTACTTAACCCTAGTGGAACCGTCGTAGAAGGCAAACCTAAACAATTGATAATAGCTGTGTAAGAGAAATTGAAAGGTCGAACTAGTGGTTCATTGTGATAGGGCGCTGTTGTAGGGTGTGTGGGGAAGAAGAACACACCGTCGTCCCCGAGTAAGTTCGAGAAGTTCCTCTCTAGATCTTCGCGTAGTTTGAGGTAGTGTTTGTATTTTTCACTGCCAATCTCCACACCTCCATAGTCGAAAAGAGCCGTAACCAAACCAATGAACGTATTTCCAGAGAGCCCAAATATATTTTTCACGATTTCTATTAAGATCTTTCCTATACTATCGTTCGGCATTATTAATTGGCCAAACCTCTTGGTCCCCTTCATGTTTGCAAACCAAATGGCCATCGCTTTGCGCATTAGTGGTACTTTCTTCTCTTCAGCGTCAATTTGATATTGTTTTTTTAAAAATTCCGTAACCATTTTCATTGCTGTTATAATTTCCGGATCAACAGGGTCCACCAATGGCGCGTCAGTGCTGAATTGATAGTAATACTTGAGTTTTTTTACATCGACGGGTTCATCTAAGTTAAGTCTCGGGGCGTTATGCGCTGCTAGAATTTTCATAAGAGGCTTCAAATCCACTGCATGTCTCGTCATTGGACCAATTCCTGTACAGAAAATTGTTGTAAAAATATAAGTATTGAGTTTTTATCCTTACTTGCACTGTAAATTGCTCAAATATCTCTGTTGGGCTTTTGCAATAAAGATAGGATAGGATAGCATATTAATACATTTTGAAAAGATGATAATATAGAAGTATGAATGAATATACTTAAGATTCTTATAATTACATATTATGATTTTAGTTGCTTACCTAAAAATGAATTTAGTAGATCCGTCTCAGGAATAGGGTACTGTCCATTGTTTGAAACAATGTTACGAGACGGCTTGTGACCAAAAACCCCGTTGAAATAAGCTGGCATCCGTATCGACCCACCAATGTCAGAACCTTTAAACACAAAACAACCATCTTAGAGTAAAGGATAACAGAAATAAACCATATCATTACACATTAGCCAAATTATTTGCGCAAAAAGACGTAAGTATCCATACTGTATATCTGATACCTTTTCATACCGGTTCATTGGTTGTTAATGAACCAACTTAGGAAATTAGGTAGACAGGTAGCCTGGGACCTGGAGAAGCACATAGGCCACTTTCTTATTCTGGATGGCAGACGTAATCGTGGGCAACAGCTACATAGTATAAACTAGCTTCTGCCCGCGACTTCGTACGCGGACCCTGTTGCTTATGCCAGCGACAACGGGGTCGCCATTTATGTTATTTTTTATCATTTTTCCCATTTAAATCTTTTATCACACTGAGCTATAGTTTTATTTCATTCCAACAACCACCAAAACATACAGTCCATTTGTCATCGTTTTCATTTTGGTAACCGCATTATTACATTCCCCACTTGTCTCTAGAGACCAAGAAGTCAATGCGTAGATACGGTTGGAACTCAAACACTATTCTCAATCCGTGAACGTCTCCGACTCGCGAGACAATAAATGACGTTCACGATCAGCGGTCAGTCGCACATCACGTGCCCCACTTGTCCCTAGAGACCTAGAAGTCGATGCGTAGATACGCTTGGAACTCAAGCGTAATTCTCTTTCCGTGAACGTCTCTGACTCGCGAGACAATACATGACGTTCACGATCAGTGGTCAGTCGCGCATCATATTCTTCACCTAATGAATACGCTGAGAACGCAGGCGTGCTTCGCCACCCGAAGAGGTTTCCACGGAGTGAGTTGCAGCCTAATGTTCTCGAACAGCATCAAGTCTCTCCTGACGCTCTTCGGTAGATTCTTGGGATCTTATGATCCCATCCAATCTTTTAGCTCTCTTGGAACATTGGGAAAGATTTGACCACTTTCTAGGTGGTCATATTTTTATTGCCAAGATACCTGATCAATAAAAATCTAAAATAATATGACTACTCCCCTGCGTAACAACTTTTGCTAAGACGTCATTCCTATATGTGTTATGATGTAGCTAGGCTATTGGAGTTCCACAACAGGTGTTCCAGATCTTCAGTTTTTATACGTCAACAGAGAGTGTTCATCAGGCCGAACAACTTTTGCTAAGACGTCATTTCTATATATGTTATAGTGTAGCTGGGCTCTTGCGAGTTCCACATCAGGTGTTCCAGATCTTCAAATTTATTCTCTCAGCAGAAAATGCTCATCACGTGGACCAATTTTTGCTATGGTATCATTTTTGTATCTCTTATAGTTTAGCTGGTCTGTTGCGGTTCTGCATCCAAGATCCAAGATAAATTATAGCCTATATGTTGCCCAGACTTATTACCTATACAACAAAAAAAAAGTAGTTCCAAAGATTAGCGTGTACAAACAAACAGACAATTTTTTTTTTTTGGATTCGTGCTCTATTACTGTTTCTAAACCGAGGGGGTTTATTATTATTTTTTTAATATATTCAATGTACAGACACAGTTTTTTTACTGTTTTATTATATGTATAGATTATACAGTACTTTTTAGCGATTAAAGCTTACCAATTTCAGTCAATTGATTGACTCAGCCCATCGTTATTCACTACTAAACACAAGCGTCTTGAAGTTACGTAAAGAAATAACCTGGTTTTGGCCTTTCTCCGCAAACCCTTCCCCAGTCCCCTTTTTAACCTTTTGAACGCCATTGTCACATATATGTGACAAGCAAGCGCATGCCTTTCATATACACCGAGTATGTACAATGTATAGCGAAAATACGATAATTCTAATGCCATTTCTGCCACGGGAGATATTGGTAAGCGCGGTGCGCGCAAGTAAGATAACTCGCAGAGCATTAATCTACGTTCTGGCATATAACTGGTCAAGGTTTACGGTTTATCTAACTAGGCGTCGTCCCAAGACACGTTAGCGGTTGCGGTATCCACTCAAAGACTTGTCAGCTTCAACAGACATCGGACCTTCGAGAGACATGGCCTATCTCAAGTCTAAAAATGGTTTGTTTGACACAATAGTCCACTACGCTCACAATATTATGTTCAAGAAGTGTATGTACATACCTATGCCGAATACGCTGCCTGCAGCTGATTGGCAGCATCCCTCCCCGCCAGATGATCCTCCAACAATCCTTGTGGTATTGTAAGCGTTATTCGTTCTGCCATGGATGTGGTTATGGGTTTCCCACCTGGAATATGGACACCATTTGCATCAAATATCTTACAAAAAAAACAAGCATTTTGAACACCTATGGACTTTGCTCGTGAGTTCATCTTGGACTCGGATCTTAGAATGATCTGAGGTTTTGTTGACTGATGTTGACAAACTACAACAACTCTTTGGTTTTTTTGCGAAAAACCTTTTCTAGATGCAATTTTACTCTCTCTCTCGTTCATGTTTGTAAGTGGTTTAGTCTATGTGTTAGTTGTCTGTCAGCTGTCAGGTTGTTATAGACTTACCACATGCATATTTCAGGTACATTTGTGAGTCCAATGATAATGGCGCCCCTCTGTCTGAGCAACATGACTGCATCACTGTCTTGCTCAGCAATAACATCCCTACGAAGAACCACACCGGCAGTATGATGCAAACCTATAATGTAGAGATAGGAAAACATATATTTACTAGAAAACAATTTACCTATGACCCTTCTGCCGCTAGTGCCGACTTAAAGCGATTACATCAGTACCGAACGCGCGTGCGTACCTATTTTACCTACAGGTAAGGTAGAGCTAAGCGTCAGGGGCAAGAATGATTAGATCCGTCGTTGTGTTCAATGACTTTTATAAGTAATGAATCAGTTGAAATCATATAAATAATTATGCTGAACATTGGCCTTTCCTTTCCAAATTCTTATTTTTATTTCATTAATGTATTATTCTCATCGATCACTAATAAAGAACTAGATACACAATCAGCGTCAAAAAATGTCCTCACCGAATGACCACCCAATTGAACATTTGGGTGGTCTTTTCATCTAGTAGCATTCGAACGCTCCGACGGTAAACATGTCTCAGTGCTCGTTTAAAAACTGCAAAAATCACACGTCTAGGACGCTAAAAAAGGATGGAGTTTCTTATTTTTGCTAAGTATTAATATTATCATTATATAATTGTTAACATTGTATTGTAAATACTAATATTTTTTCAAGAAATCATCGTAAAAACTTTATTTTAAATTAAGTCGTAACAAATAGCAGGCGATATAATGCAGCTCAATTGTAAAGACTCTTACTAAACGTATTAATCATATTTACGCATGTCCACTTAAATTGTTTGGGTTATCCGCGTTGACTCTGTTCCATTTGTTGGAGACGCTATTATAGTTCTTATTTTTTTTAACGCGAGATTTGATTTTTGTTTTCATTTACCTGACTGCGCGATGCAAGGGAGGGTTATGTGTTTATTAGCCTATGTATGAATAATTGACCTAAAATAACTGCCACTAACTGCATAAGACTACTTGAAAAGTGACTTGTTTGGAACTTGTTAGTTGTTTTTTATCAGTCGGGTTTTTTGATATTCCCAATATTTTTTTGTGGTTGTTTAGTCGGGACTTTGAAAATATTCAATTATTTTTAGCTTTCCTCGTGATCCAGTGAGGTGTGGAGAATGGATATCAGTTACAGCACGTCAAAGATCCGAAGAATTCTTCGATCCGAAGTATTTCTTTTTATCGACATTTGTAATTTATTATGAACAATATGTCAAAAAATTGGGACAATAATATTCTTTGATTTTTGTATATTCTTCCTCACTAATTTATATTTTCTGAATGTAAAGTTCTGATTTATCTAAAAATACCAAAATCGCTAATTGTATGCCTTTAATATTTAAGGCGTTGCCTAAATTCCTAGTAGATTCCATCATCAGAACGAGGATTAGATGTAAACAGGACAAACTTGGGAACAAACCTAATGTAATGAATCATCTCAATCGGTCGATTCGTCTTCGACTTATGGGTGGTGTGCAACATAAAAATAAAAAATAAATTATAAATACGCGACGCATTGAGTAACCTCCTCCTTTTTTTGAAGTATGTTAAAATACCATACATAATAATTTACAGTACAAACAAAAAATATTGTTCTGGTTCGTCTCCACTCGTTCCTTGTGCTAGTGGCGAGCCTCGGTTGTAAAATTTTATTACTTTTTTTTGACACTTAGTAATTGTTACTTTAAAGCATGCGTATAAGGTTGAAATTGTTTTGATGTATGTTGAGCAGCGAGTACCGGTCGTAAAATTTTATTGCTTTTTGCAATAGCTTTGTGAATACGGCTTTAAACCTTGCAGGTAAGGTTGAAATTACATTAATATAGATTTATTTTACCTAAACACAATTGGCGACATTTTTAAGAGAACTTTTGTATGAGATTGTGTATCTAGTTCTTTATTAGTGATCGATGATTATTCTGCATAAATTGAGGAATTAATTTCATAGGTACATTTGGGTAATTGGCAGCTAACCATAATGTATTGCCAATTAACTGTATTAATTAAGTTGAAATTCAAATTCACGAAGGTAACCTGCCGTTTAAACGGCCTTTTTTAAAGTCGATTAGTGTGTAACCTAGGTACCGTTACGTACCTACAACATTGTTTCATAATCCGTACTTAGTCATCATAGTCTTAGATCTCAGATCTGAATTAAACACTGACAATACAAGAAAACCTTGAAGCGATGCTGATGAGAGTCATTAAAAAGTTACAGTGGTACAGAAAATTGATGATGCAAAGGACAGTGGTTTGTTAGCATGGCACCCATTTTGTTATCTTGGACTAAGTTCTTATATTAAGATGAATGCGCCTAATTAAAATTTTCCTACCTTTTTTGCAAGTTGATCAACATAAAATTTAATACTGACCGTGACCAGCTAATTACAAAAAACGTTAAAAATGTAAATTTCGCGAGCTTCGTTAGCGCATCCACTTCAGTCTTATCGTACCTTTAACTGCTATACAGTCTTTGGTCGTAAAAGGGACGCCGAGGAAGGGCTTCTCTTCTTCTAGCTCAGCGACCGACTTCAAGCCGCTGCGGACGAGGTCATCGGCCTCTTGTGCTTCCTTTAATGCGGCTTCAAATCGATCTTCCACGAAGCAATTGAGCGCGGAATTGACATCTTTGATCCGCCTGATGCACGCTTCTATTACTTCCACGCTGGTTATCTGTAAATTTACGACAAAAATTGTTTTAAGCTTCTCACGAGATGAGGTAACGGAATAACTTCGTTAATCTTAATAACTGGATTGTACTTTTTCTCGGCATTTATTCAAATAATACAATCTTTTAGCCTGTTTTAAAACCAGTATCTTTATTGTTGTTGACCTTGTTGGTTAGCTTATCATAGAAACTGTGCCGATGTCGGATACAATAAAAAAATATAATTACCGCCACCCACTCATATTCTTCGTACGTATAACTGATGAATAATGCCCTCCTGAAAGATCGCTATACAACAACGCTACAATGAACGATAAATTACTATTATTCAATTTTCGGCAGACCCTGCCAAAAGCTATTGTTATTAAAGCCACATGGAATGGGATTATCTTTACCGATAATAGATATATTCATCACTGCTTCAATAAATTGATTGCTTAACTTCTTTATCTCATTTTAATATAGATCATTTGAAACATTATCTAAGACAAACGATTACGTTTTCGCTAACGACTGTTGTAAGTAAGGAATTAAGACGAACTGTCGCCACTTCGATCCAAAGCCTAGCAATCGTTACAAAATAATTACCAAGTTTAATGTTTAGTACTTAACCGCAATTATCTTAAGCTTACGTTTGAAGCTTCATTTTCAATTTGCTGAAACTTTGCCCGAAGTATTCGAACTGAATAAGAACAAAATGTTATCAATGTTAAAACAACCGGTATACCTACTATATCATAATATTGAATTGAACATAAGGCTTTGAATAGTTACTATAATTAGGATAGATTCCCAAATGATACGAATCACTTGAGTTACCAAGCTAACTCGGTTGCCATATGAAATTAAAACAAAAAACTAAATGTCCTTACACCATAGCGTAACATACCGTAAGTACCTTTCTTTCAGGAGCGCTATAAAACTCATCCATATTTTCATATTTTTTCCAACAAAGCGAATAACAATTGTACCAGTTCACGGTTTCATTCGGTTCGTGATGCTTACAGCCAATTCTTGTCGCATTGTGAGTCCATTTAAACTCAGAATTACTAGTTATGTTACGTAGTTGATCAATCAACATCGGGTGTTATGTATCCTGCTGTTTATTACGACGACCTATTACGATAGCATTGAAGTTTGTTGTTGTTTAGCTACATCTGTCGTAGTTTAGCCCTTTGTGATTTTGATTTATTAAACTTAATTACTGAGGATTCCTTCATTCATTCTAATGTTAAATGAAATGGTTATAATCTGCTTGTTTTCGTTCTTCGATTAATCGAAACCGAACCATTAAATTCGTCTACCATGATATGAGGAATCTAATCCTCCCACTCCTCCTATTAATTCACTGCCTCCCTCACTGCAGCAGACAGAATAGAAAAACTATTGACGTTGGCGTCTAACGTTTTAATAAGCTAGACAATGTTATGGTCGGCAGGAAATAAATTATCAGGCTCTTTGTCACCATTTTGGCGATAGACGTTCATTGCTGGATATTGGCTCCTCATCAGGCTCTTAATGGTTTATAACCTTATAGCTTTTTACTGCAATTAATATAATCTCTGCTCTGATGTTATATTAGCTATAAGCGCCATTTACATGGACTAAAAATCGCGGTGATAGTCACGCTGTTCAAATTATCGCCGCGATAAATGGCCGTGTTAAGATTCGATTCAGAGTTTCTATTGAATTAGATAGCACGGCAAGACTATCGCCGCGATTTTCTCGCCAGTGAAGGTGGTGCCTTGGTGTTAAGTCAACGTCAGGGCTACTATTCAAGTAAAGATTATGAAGAATTCCATTGTTCCACGGATTCACTAATTAAACACTTAGCTTCTGACCTTCAAACGAAAGGCACGAGGCAACGTTGTTTTCATTACTAAATATTCTATCAACGTAGAAATTGCACGACATGCCGGACAAAGCCAAATCTAATTTCTTTTTTTACAAATTACGTTTGGCAGCAGAAACCCCTATGTAACAAAAACCAATTAGGTACAAAAAAATTATAACACATGAAGCTTATCCTGCGATTCAAAAAAAAGCCGGTTTTTCCTCATTGACATCAGCTATTAGACCACTTTCGATGTCATTACGATCGTACAAGATTCTAATAGAGACAATGCTAATTAGTTTTATTCACACCTAACAAAAGGCTTTTGTAATGCTGACTTTATACTAGACTCATAACCAGCTTGTTATGTCTTCTATTAAAATATATACCTACTTTATTTAAATGACATCATTAACGCGTACCACTAAAGAATTACACCTAGATGTTTTATCCTGACACCGATCTAATTATCATTTATACAAAAATTTACATGATCTGCATGAGGCAACACATAATGGATTCCGAATGTCATTCTAAAGTTATGTAAGTTTAGGCATAATATACATTGCACCAAAACGAAATCGTGTAAAATATACCTCATGATTTTTATGTCAATTGCTAAACGTATAACCTAGTTTCAAACTGCTAGTTACAGGAAATCCCGAGATTTCTCGAGAAATACGAGACCTATTTATCTGCTATGTCTAGTTTTTACAAAATCGACATAAAGTTCATTATGCTTTGACCCAATTTCGTGACAAAAATTCGCTTCCATTCCGTTCCGTGGCAATGTAAATGAGCCTAGGGTACCAACTATGTATGCGTCATACTCATGTTTAATGCCAAGGTTATAACTTGAACTTGAAGTTTGGGTACATACACATGCTGGTATTAAGTAATAGGGGATAAAATAAACGAATAAAAAAGGCGTATAAACATATATGTAAACCGAATGTATTAACAGTACTACCATTGTAGAAACAAATAAAAACGAAACAGTTGAGGAATGTCTCAGTCAAACATACAAATCATATAACGAAGCAGGTCACAAAATTATACCCTTGATTAAAATTGAACAAGCAAATACAAGCCTAGTGTCTTTTACAGGATTTAAATACTATAGCCATTCTAACGGAAAAGGGCAGGATAATTCGGAGTAATCTAATCGTTTCGCCTGTTCCAGATAAGATCGTGAATATAATGAGTCATATTTTAATAGTTTGTACTTTGTTACTGTGCCCATTGCTGGAGATATCATTTTTTTATTATTCAAGTTTATTTTTAAATGCACAGCTATCGAATCACACATGGATACTGTTATCAGTTTGTTTAAACATGGCATTGAACTACATATGGGTTCGGAAAATAAACATAGATAGGTATCACGACGAATTGAAACCGTCTGGAAAAATTGTAGGAACACAATTTCCTCGTTACGTAGTAACACGCACTGGTTATTTGTATCATGTGCTTCATCTTTGAATATTACATCATTAGCTATTAAACTTGTACCTACTAGCTCAGCGTTGTCATGTTCATGTTTGTGTACATTTGTGTTTTACTTTAAACTTCGTGTACTCCAGATGTTTGCAGGTTTAGGCCTGTTCAAAAGGTCTTTAACGGGAAAACCAAATTTGTTTACTATCTATATTACTAATTTATTATAACACTAACTTACCTCTTTATTCCGAATTTTCTCTGCTACTGTAATAGCTGGCTCTTTTAGGATATCATCGTGTATGGGTGGTATCTTCTCTCCTTCAGCTCCATAATATAAACTAAAGAAAAACTTCCCGATACTAGCAATTATTAATCTCACTGCATGTAGCACTCTCAGTTTTAGTCCCACAGGGCTGTCTATCTCGGTGGTAGACATGTTTGCGTTAACTTTATATCACTGTTATTTATAAACTTTGCGCTTAGAAACTATCGCTGTTACCGCTATTGCACACTTTATTTGAAAACAATGTTGAAGTTTTGACGGCAAGCAAGCTGCGACAACGCCTGTGTCGCTCATACACAACGAACTGTTCAACCCAATGAATGAGCGATATAAACCGAGGACACATCAGCTTGTATCTGCGTCAGTGCCGCCGTCTCGCTCTGGCGCAGTAGTTCGAGTGTGGGCCGAGTGGCGGCTTCGCGTCGGGCGTCCTCCCTCCTACGGCTCCTCACTGTTGTGCCGGGTCGCCGGCCAGTCCACTCGGTGCACGTTGTTTTCTTTATCACTTCTTATAATCGACGTAAATTGTGTGACGAAAAATTGATAAATGAAGGCATGCGATGAACATTGGGCTTTACACTAATCGTTACGATTATTTTTTGTGGAATGTAATTTCTTTCTACATTTTTGTAGAATTATTCGATCATTAAGTGGCGAAGATGCAGGTAGCTTCCTGAAACATTGAACCGAAATTGCAGGTCTTATAAGGTTAGGCAAACACAGGAAGGGATTTCAGTTAAGTGACTATATTAAATGAATTAAGTTACTTGTGAACGCAGCAACACAGACGATATTGCTGTTTGTTGTTTACAGGCTTGCTTTTTACAACATCATAATTATATCATATTTAAAGGCATATTAAGTAGTCATATGCCGAACCATTTCAACTTCAACACTTGATTATTAACTTTTTTGGAAGTCACCATAATTTTACTGTTTCTTGGTAGAGCATTGTTTGTGTTTGCTAGAATTATTTTGAGGTTATCTGACAGTTGACATGTTTTGTATGTCAAGATTTTATTTTCATAAATGAGGTTTTAAATGAAACCAGAAAAGGCTTTGATAGCGTGATGTAGACAAATTAATATCCTGCGCAAACTGGAAAAGGCTTTTAATAGGTAGCTAATTATAAGACCCACTAAGAAATTATACTGGAAAATCTGAGAACCTTGTTTGTAAAAACAACTTTGGTTATTTTGTATTAAATTTAATATGCCTTCGGAAAACATTCTTAGGAATATCCGTACCAGACTGAATTGTTTGCTCTCAAATAATCTAAAAAGTTGGACCATCATCGGCCTTTAATAGAAAGACCGGCTACAAATTGAAATATAAATCTAAATGGTAAATATTGAACTCCAAAACTTTTATGAGGCTTCGAAGTCAATTTTTTTGTGTAGAATGTCTTGGTATAGAACCATACTTCACAGAATGTTTATCTTATCGAAAGAAAAGCTGATTTATGAAAGTATCAAAGTACTATCCATTTTTCGTTTAGGGAGTAAACCCTCTCTTATCTTAATTTTCAAACTGTGCTAGCAGTATTATCGTCAGCTTTGGGCGATGTTTCGAATCAATACAGCGTTTGAATGTGGGCCAACATTTCTATAAAAATACTGAATACGTGTTAAATATTTACACCGCTTTGTTCTCTAACGTCGTAAACAAAACTTGAAAGTATGTAAACTGTTGTAAATATTAGAATAAATATATTTATTCTAAATGATTGATCGAAGTTATAAATTTTGGAAGAACAAAGAATCCATTGATGGGTTCTTACGGTTTGTTCCTTGGAAAGTTGTATATCACTTCATACTTTCATATATCACTAATTAATCACAATGACATACGTTTTCGCATAACACTATGTGAACAACTTGGAAATAGCCCATGCTGGATATAAATTAAATTATGATCTGGTTACGAAAAAAATCTACAATATGCACTTATGTTAGATTACTAAACACTTATTCGTTTCTTTGTCTTCAGAATAACATGGACGACTCTCCAGCAAGGGAGCAGAAATCAACAAGAAAAATATCGTTGCCCACAGTCCTCTGTACTCCCGAGCCTTCCGATATATCTATCAAAGTGAACTCTTTCATTTCCTCCGATTCGAAGATGTCACTTCCGTCCAATTTGGGCACCCCTACGTCACCGCTAAGATTATCCTCTCCTGTATCATTACCGACGTCGCCATGCGTGAAGACTTCCCCGACGTCGTCAGCCAACTCGTTACCGAATCCAAATCCGAAGCCAGTGACGTCAAATGCTGCGACGAAGAACGTGGTGAACAGCGGCTCGGCTACCGGTAAGTGATATATTTAACAAGTGCTGTAGCAATTAGCACCCTTGTTCATTGTTGGTTAGCGTTGAAGTACAAATACTTGTCTTATGTGGTCACGGAAAAACTGGTAAATGAGACATTTTGATGATTCGGTCTTTTTAACACCCTTCATTACAAGGTTTCCTACGTGTTTTCCCTTGTAATTATTGATTCCCTGATTTTATCAGAAACGTTTTTTTAAATTATTATTAGGGTTATAGCAAGATTATTTTACCACCTTTTTTTTGAGGGTTGGAAATCGTCAAATGACTCCTCCCGCTCTGGGTGGAGCGAAAGGGAGTTTCAGACTCTTACTGATTAAAACCCATCCATGCTCCTTCCTTAGCCCTATATGTTCCTGGGTAGCGATAAGCCCTTTTCGACAATCCCGCGTACCCGGCAAGCAAAATTTTACCACTGTGTTTAAGATAAAATACACTATTTAAAATTGTAGAAATAGCACAGTTTAAGGGTTGCGTAAGTGCTTGCAGGCAACGAGATCGCGAGTAGGCTTGTCAATATTGATGCACCGCGGCGGCGGCGCTGCAATATTCACACCAATATTATTGTTTGCTTATGAAGAACAGTAAATAGTGTATAGAACATTATTCTTAATTTAAATAGGTACGAATGGGTAAAGGTACGTAACATTGATCGTAGGTAATACCAATAATCACAACAAAACAATGAACTTTGTGAAACATCTATGTAAATTATTTACATTTAATATATCAATTTATGTACCTTTATTTCGTTTATTCTAAACATTTTCGCCACAAATATAATATTCTGAGCACGTTACTCACTATATCACATTTTGGATGAAAACTTAATAAAAGCTCACATTTTGTATTCTATTCTCGTATTCTGTTACATGTATTTAGGCTTTATTTACTAAAATTATTACATAAGACCAAAATAGCTGCTGCATACTTATATGAGCTCTCTCATTGTTCATTAATGAATTATTAGACTGAAGCAATTGTTTCCCTCGCCTCCAAATTGTATAATTAAAAAAGTCATCGGAAATTTGAAACCGACCCTTCCTGGGTTAGGCTATTAACTTTAATTTAGGATAATAATGATTATTAATGATATATTTTAACAGAAACTCTCATACACTGAAAATAAAGTCATTTTTTGTTTCATAATAGTTAAGTTTTCTACAAAAGTATATTTATTTAGCAAGATGAAGATGATAATGTAAAAATATAACTCTTAGAAATTCTGAAAACTTTATGAATAATATTAGAAGTCTGATGTGTAATGAATAATAATCTCAAAGAAGAATAATAAATGTCTATATAAAATATTATTCGCGGTGACAGATTAGTTTAATCGTAAGACCTAGACATTTGAATTATATTAATAATTTAATCTGATTAATTGTTGAGTTATCAATTATCACCTCGTGGTAGTTTATTCATGATTATTGATGCTTTTGTCTCGACACGCTATGAGTGTATATTATGTTTTATGGTGAAAATGAAATAAGCACTTACATTTTACCGCTGTGTAAAGTTATGCAAGCTGTAAAATGTACTTGCCAATAAATACATGCATAGAATATGCAGTTTGTTAGGTTAAACGAGGGACATACTTTCCGGGGGTGCTATACTCATGAAAATGAACAACTTAAACTATGGAACTATACCGGAAATCATGAAAATAAAATCAGCTGTTCAGGACATTTATGTTCGCAATTATGCGAACATAAATGTCAAAATGTATGGAACAGATTATTTTTTTTGGACCACCATGGACAAAGTTGTTGATTTCCATGAGTACTATACAACCTGTATGTCCCTCGTTTAACCTAACACACTGTATCAATTAATCAATCTGCCTAGCCTTTTCCTTAGTATGTTGGTGTCGGCTACCCGGGTGCACCTAAATACCAACCAGTATTTTACATAGAGCGACCGCCTATCTGACCTCCACAACCTAGAAACTGAGTAATGCAATGCCCCTAGATAAGACCGGCTGTCAGACCTTTGGGCTTCTGACGACTCGGTAACGATCGTCGAAGATCCACGAATGACAACAGGGACTAACGTCTTAACGTGCTCTTCGAGGCACGGGTGAGTCTCGGTATGTAAAGATAATCACCCATTCACGGACCAACCCCTGCAAGCATTGCTTAACTTAATGGATCGACCCGTGCGGCTGTTATTACTTATCCACGAGCTCCTCATTATTTTAAATGATACGTACGTATAACATACCTACCTACTTAGACACTTACCCAAGTATTTTATACTTACGCATTAATTTCATTAGAAAAAAAAACTGGAATGTCTCCCTGTATACTTAAGAATATATTCAGACCCTATAAATGAAGTAAAGGTACCTACTTATGTCTACCGAAACTATCAATTCTCACGACTCTAGATGAACTATGTATTTTAATGAAGTTCTCATCGAAATTGTTCTACTAGAGTCGTCGTTAAAACTGTTTTGTAATTAAACGAACGTCGTAAATGTTTTAACCGTATTAATTAATCCGTTAATCCGTCCATTGCAATCCATACAATATGGCCGAATGTTTGATTATGTACTTAACGAGTTTATTAGATTAAACAAGTACGTGCGTAATTAGTAATTTACACACCATTGATATACTTAACGAATGCTCGTAATAAATGATCGAGATATTTACCAGATTTTCTTCTTGTTTTATAACGTGTCACGAGAAAAGTTCGGTGGAACAAACTTAGGCATTGAAATCAGATCACTCGTCTGGGGGCTGCGATGCCACTACAGAGACAGAAACAGATACACAGAACGACACACACAGCTGTCAAACTTATCTATACTAATATTATAAAGCTGAATAGTTTGTTTGTTTGAACGCGCTTGTCTCTGGAAATACTGGTCCGAATTGAAAAATTATTTTTGTATTGGAGGCTATAGGCTGTGTAAAATCACGCTACGACCAATAGGAGCAGCTAGTATATAATAAGTAAGAGGTTTCAAAAATGATAAGCCATCTAAGGAGGTTCGCTGCAGGGCTGGCCGGCCAGTGCATGACACTCTTTGGTCACAGATAGACGGACTAGGCTGATTTACATTGATCACCATCACATTCCAGTGCTCGAATCCAGCGGGACTGGATCGATATGAGATGAATATGAGCAATTTTTAAACCGGTCCAGCATCCAGTATCTGGCGCTAGATATGAATAAAGCAGCTGTTAATTGGCTGACGGCTTATCCAGCTTCACTGTACTGCTTCTCTAGATCAAAATACTGGATCAATTTAAATCAGATTTACATTGAGAAACGTAAACTCAAGTAAGAATGCTTGCAGCAGTAACATCAATTTAAAACGTTTGACATTTTCCTTCAGTTTCTTGGAAAGTTTCCGGAATTGAAACGTATTTGAGAAAAGCTTGAAACTTGCCGGAGGATCATTTTACTTCATTTGCAACACAATCCGATTAAATATAGGTACTCAATTTAAAATATTCTTTGGTGCAGCGTCCGCTAAGCAGTCAGCTTCTGGATAATGTATCGTTGCCGAAATACGAAAAGTTAGGGAAATTCATTGTTAAGCAAATGTACTACTAACTTAAATTACTTGTACCCACATTTAAATCACAACTGTCATTTTTTGACAGTTGCTTGAAACTTGTCAAATTGACGTAGGGTGTTACTTTGCTAATGACTCACATACCTTACCATTACTTAAATGCCATTTCATAATAGTTACATATTTATTTTTTGTTAACTGAAAGTTTTTTATCAGTAAACATGCTTTAGTTAGTTAATAATTTCAGCGGGTAGGTATAATATTGCAGTGGATGGTAACCGTCCATAAGTTATCTACCAGCGTAATTATAAAATCTTAAAAAATCAATCAAGAGCACTTGGCTATTTTTAGATAAATAAATAACATAACTATATAATCCTCTGATTCCGAAAAGGTGCGTTCCACAAAAAAAAGTCGTCAGCCCAACGTTTTAATAGGCTTGAGTTAGGGAGTAGGTATGAAACTGCCAGAGAGGGATAAAATATAATGTTTTTCGTTACCACCCTCGAAAGGAAACAAGCGTTGCTAACTTTGCGATTCATTCGTATTGTGACCTTCTAAACTTAACGATATTCGTGACTGTTTCCATTTAACTGATACAACTTTAGCAATTAAAGCTACGTAACTGGTAAAAGATCGTTCGTCTACTAAAGTATTTATGTTTAAATAACGCTTTGAAAGTAGAACAATCTATTAGAGGGTTCCCTAATAAATAAACTTGCCACACCGCTATATCTCCCCATTATTAAGACAAACGCTGAAGGCTCGACGAGATTAAGCCTGGTGTGAATTGGCTACAATTGCACACTATTTCGTCATTATGGTCCATAATCCGTGATATTGAAGTATATTTTGGCAATTGAGTTGATACGCAATCCTGAAGGGTGCAAGTACCCTCATTGAACCTTTTGGCCTTCACGAGACCCCAATAAACATGAGGATTTAGCAATTTTTTCAGGACGCTGAAAATGAGAAACCCTCATCGACTTCATTCATATTCCGCAGTTGAGCGCAGAACGCGGCGGAGGGCGGGCGCGTCCCGTGCCGCTATTCTCGACATCCCGATACTAATTCGCTTTAGTGTCCCTATCCGAGTGAAGTGAAGTGGCAATTAGTATGTCGTATGCCTATCAGCTAGCGTGGTGTACATTAACTGTTGACAGTCCCACACACGTGCAATGATAAACACGCAGGAAAATCAAAAACTTTGCGGTTAATATAGCTGATAAATTAAAAACTTTCTGAACGAAAAGTTTTATCTTGTATGAAAATAAATACTCAGATAATTTATGAATGTTCAAGATAAACATAGAAATACGTTTTCCAGTAGTTACAATGTAGTGTATTGAATATAAGATATATAGAGAATAATATAATAGAGAAAGTTATTGCAACGAACAATGCTTGAAGAAGGCTTTGTTGGTGAACTCTTTTGTGTGCTATAATGCGAAGACAAAGTTAAATAAGTGTGGTGGTGTGAAGCACCGGGATGCCTTGTTGTGGCTGCTGGTGGAATGGCAGACAGAGGCATCGACCCCCCGACCCCGACACTTCAGGTTATTTTCCAGCTCATTTTCTTCATATTTTGCTTGCTCTAAACGCAAATGGATATAAAACCAATGAGTCGCGGATGATGGATAAGCGGTTCTTTGTCCACTGAGCTTTTACCGCTCAACTTTATTACTCCGACCTGTGTGGGTTGGAAATGTTCTCACATTATGGAATTTTCTCATAACTTGCATAAAGTTAGATAGCAACTCTTGGTTATCGCTTATTATCCGAGTGTCGCGTTTGTATAATTTTATCTTATTTGCTTAATCATATCATTATATGAACATTCTCTATGAAACGTCGGTTTTCTCATTATCTTTTATGACAACGACTAAAAGTTGTAATATTTATGTAATTACATAACTTGGGAAACAAGTAGGTAAGACTATATATTTCTTTGGAACAAAGATGAGTATCTTTGAACATATTTAAACGTTCAGTTATTTTACGACAGTTATGGTAAGATAAATTATCTTTCATTGAAATCGATAACAAATGATTAGGTACGTTACATAGATTTTATATTCCCAGGATATTATCTAGAGTCTATGTATGGGTAAACTAGAAACTACATCAATCAAATCTGCCCAGCCTTTTCCCAACTATGTTGGGGTCGGCTTCCAGTCTAACCGGATTCAGCTGAATACCAGTATTTTACATGGAGCGACTGCCTATCTGACCTCCACAACCCAGTAACTAGGTAACACGATACCCCTTGGTAAGACTGGCTGTCAGACTTTCGGGCTTCTGACTACCCGTAATGACCGTCAAAGATCTACGAATGACGGCTGGGACCAACGGCTTAGTGTGCTTTCCGAGGCACGGAGGAGTTTTGTTATCTAAAGAAGGTCATCCACAGGCCAACCCCGGCAAGCGTAGCTTAACCTGAAGGATCAGTCCGTGCGGCTGTTATTACTTAGCCACGAGCTAACTAGAAACTACATATTGGTTGAATTTAATTATAACGATCCTCGTTCCATTAGCTACATCAAACGAGAAGCTTCCAACTAAGGATCTCTTTGAGCCAGATATAATTATCAGTTAACATGACCACACAGTACGAGAGCACAATAGCACTTCGATCTTATCAAGAGCCCTTTCTCCCAGTCATACGAGAAACGGTTTGGAATTACTTACCTATACAATTTAATAAGAAAGGAGTTTCATAAGTCACACTCCATGCCATTTACGAAATTGTCTTAAACTTTTGACTTGACAACTGTAGGGGCTCCCGGATATGAACAATAGACCCACCCGTTTCAACCCTAAACTTTGACGTGATTTTGGTAACTGAAAACACACGGCCATTGTCCACAGGCCCGGTTTAAAAATAAAAACATATCCGTGAAAGAAGTCCTGACCAAACAAAAGTGATTTATTTACGGATTATAAAATGAAGCGACATTTTCCAGGGACCCATGGACATTGCTGGAACTCGGGCATAATTGATGATTTTCCTGTAACAAAGTGTTTCTACAATGTTTTTTCTTATAATTGTGATCAAAATGAAAAGCTTTCCAACGAGATAAAATGTTATCGTTGTAATCTGCATCAGTCTAAATTCTAGCACAAAAAGAGTTAATCTAGTAGGGAGTCAAGGTCAAGGGTCCTAATGCGAACCTAAATTTTGTACGCATTGTAGCCTGAAGGCGCAAGAAAAACTTTATTTTCCGGGGACCGATGTAGGTATTACTTAGCACTATAAATGTAGGTCTACAAAATGATTTTCATATTTAAAAAGAATGGTGTTTTCTCGGGGTACTCCTATTTTGTCCGAGTATTTCCACGAGTTAGGTATGTTATTGCTGTTGGTCCTACTGCTAGGACAAAATAGTAGAACCACGAGGAAACACCCAAAAAGACTGTCTGACCGATCCTTTGACAATTCAAAAGTGCCTGTAATTGGTTTATTTGAAATAAATGCTTTGAGTTTGAGAATACCATTTGCTTGCCAAAAAATATGGCAATATTTTAGCAATTTCATTAAAAAAATAACGCGCTAATGGTGAAATTTAATGCCACTTTAATTTTCGTCGCGAAAAGAGAATCGTAACGGGATAACACGGTCGAGGAAAAAACAATGAAAAATTCTTTGTTTACAACAAAATTACCGCAGGTAAATAAATAGACGAAAAAACATTTCCAAGCAAGCGACTAGAAAACGTGGAAGTAATTGAGACGAATGATTGGGGCTCGATTTATTACCCCTCATGGTACCGGGGACAGGCTACGTGCTACGTGACAGGTGGCACTACCTACACTGTCCTACAGGCAATATCCTCGTACAGTTTTATTGCGAGGGTGTGACTTACGGTATTTTAGCTTTTTTGCTGGTAAAAAGACTTTCGTATTTCCCAAGCAGGAAAGGGCGCTCACGTTTCTGAACGACAACAATCCTAAAATGACTGGCATTTCACCGAAATATACTTTATTGCAAAGGGTAAATAAAGGTAGCTCTATGTCCACTTGTGGACAGCTTTGTACTGAGTAAACACTGGGTATTTGGGGCTGGAGAACTTTTAGAGGTGATTTCTTGACTTTTCTTGTAAAGAAAATTGCTCAATACAAGTACCTACCCACTTCAAATAATCCCTTTGGTTGCCCTTAATTACACGAAACACAAAACACAAAACCGATCAGCGATAATTGTAATGTGGGTAGTATTTTTGTTTATTTCTACAGCTGACTGGAAAAACACAGAAATAATTAAGTACTTACCTAATGAAAGGCATTTGCTTAAATCCGTGGGATTCCCGGCTACTTGTGTGTTTTCCGACTAAAAATAGATTACGTTGGAGCAAGACTGAAAGATTACTTCAATTAATTGAAGTGGTCTATAAAAGAATCCCACGGGTGTAATTCAACACACACATTATGTTTCAAGTACATTTCAAGTACATAATCCCTAAAGAACTGTTGAACACTTCGTAAATTATCTTGCACACGTGATAAATTGGTATCCATAGATTCCATCATCTTAAAATTATGATTAGATTGTATAATAGTGATTATAAGTTTTATCAAACAAACAAACGTATTTAGTGATCGAACTGAACTGATTAAGTACCATGTGTTAAAGTGATAATTACCTTAACGCTGTGATTACCACAACATTTTAGAGAAATTTGCATATTATTCCTCACCTCATTAGTAAAACTACGTATCGCATATACTTATGAGACATTCACGGCATTCAATATCGCTCGGAAAACTCTCGGTAGGGTTATTTCAAACTTCATAATGTCACGTTCGTAGGCGCGGGTTAATAATGTCGGCATTCGAAATCAAATTCTAAAGGAAAACGGTCCCATTAAAAAACGAATATCAGAACCTATAAAAACGCTAGTGCAGTTAATAAAATGACTGTGTACAACTTTGCTAAAAATACGTACAGTTTGATAGAGAACTCAATTTACTTGTTATGTACCTAATTATTTTATCTATCTACTAGCTGACCCGACAGACGTTGTCCTGTCTTAACTGTGATACCTACCCTACCTACCTACCTACCTGCCTACCTACCCTACCTACCTACCTAGCTACCTACCCTACCAACCCTACCTACCCTAGCTACCCTACCTACCTACATACCTGCCTACCTACCCTACCTACCTAGCTACCCTACCTACCCTAGCTACCCTACCTACCCACCCTACCTACCCTACCTACCTACCCTACCTACCTACCTAGCCTAACTACCTACCCTACCTACCCACCCTACCTACCCACCCTACCTACCCGACCTACCTACCTACCCTACCTACCTACCTACCTACCCTACCTACCTACCCTACCTACCTACCCTACCTACCTACCCTACCTACCCACCCTACCTACCCACCCTACCTACCTTACCTACCTACCTACCCTACCTACCTACCTACCCTACCTACCTACCTACCTACCTACCCTACCTACCTACCTACCTACCTACCCTTTTTTTTTTTTTTTTTTTAAGGCTGGGAAATCATCCAATGACTGCTCCCGCTCTGGGTGGAGCGGAAGGGAGTGTCAGACTCTTACTGACTAAAACCCATCCATGTTCCTTCCGTAGCCCTTTATGTTCCGGGGTAGCGGTAACCCTTTCGGACAATCCCGCTTACCCGGCAGGCTTGGCCCTGAGGGGCCCCTTCATATGCTGACATCTCTTTGAGGCGCGCGTGGAACATATACGCGCCGTACGGCACGGGTCTGGTGCTGATCGGACTGTGAGTCACCCATTACTCACCGTCCGCAGGCCCGCGCCTACGGTGGCCGGGAGTCGTCACGTGGCTCCCGACGCCCGGAGCGTCTCCCGCGGCGGCTGGGACGGGAGGACCTTTCTCTCTCCCATCCCGCCACCTCCTTCGCGAGCATAACTTTTTCGCAGAAGGAGGTGACTGCCTCCCACTCCCTCTCGCCCCGGACCATGGCTTGCACCAGGGCCGGGCGCGAGAGGTCGCCGCCGCCGATCGCCTCTACGAGGACACGGCGGTGCTCCGCCCAAGCGGGGCAGGTTTGCACCGTGTGCTCTACCGTGTCCTCTGGGCGATCCTCGCAGTGGTGACACCCGGGCGTTTCCTCCCGCCCGATGATGTGCAGGAACCTCCCGAAACATCCATGTCCGGTGAGGACCTGCGTCAGGCGGAAGGTGAGGGCGCCGTGACGCCTCTCTAGCCACTCCTCAAAGAGGGGCCTTACCGCCACTATCGTGGCGTGCCCTTACCTACCTACCCTATAGGAGGAAAATCAGCAGCTGATCGAAAAAAAAAAAAAAAAAAAAAAAAAAAAAGGGCGGAGACAAATCCAACGAAACAAAAACCATGAAAATTGGTCCAGCAGATCTCGAGTTATAATGGAGGGAACAAACCCGACTTTCTTTTATATATATAGATACACATTCGATGTAACACATTCAGTCGTTAACAGTGCGTGACTTCATTGTGTCATTTGTCTGTGACGTCATAATATAGCAGCCTTTTTGGACTAACCTCCTGCATTTTAATGAACTATTGATTGTTTGTTAATTTAGCTACAAATCAGTCAGCTTCAATCGTTCAAGCGGCCACTTCGCACCGCTCGAAAATTAAAATGTTTTGTTGCATTTTCAACGAAAAACGCGCGAGTGAGTGCTCCCATACGAACTCCGATGAGAGAGATTACAGTAAGTGAAAATATAACGAAATAGAACACGGAATGTGCAAATATCCAGCGAGATGACACATTAATGAATTATTTTCCTCGTTAACCTTTTCGTATTTGTTTGGTTTGAAATATGAAATAATGGCACGTAGCAGGTGCGCGCAAGTAAAGTATTCTCTTTAAGAAAATTTCGCCTCTAATTAAAATTAAACTAGGTAAAGCACCACAACCTCTGTGTTACAACGCCTTACTTATTACTTTTGCGAAAAGTTTTCTAATATCATTTTGGGGCATTCCCTTATTTACAAATTGTGATTTAGGTACCTTTACATACTGAAGTTAATTTATTTTCTTAACAGTTTCGTTGGGTTGTTGATAGGGTTCTCAAACAATGGTTTTGTTGTTACAAACTTCTTGTTTTTACAAACGGTTCTGACTGCCTGTTGTGTTGTTGGCGAACTTTCTGACGCTTCTAACCTTGAACAGATTAAGTGTTCTGACCTACCAAAAGTATGTTGCAAAAGACGTGAAAGAGAAACCCAACTCTCAAATCATTAACTACATTGTCCATTTGCTCCAATTACAAGCTCCGATGGGTTTTTGTTTATTTTATTAATCGATCGCGAATTTTAGTGAAATCTCCGGTAAATATTTATTTAGGCACACTTTGTTTTACTAATAGATCCGCTATTGGCTGTAATAAAACTATATATTTTATGGCTCACTTAGCTGATTCCATTCGTTGATATCAGGAACACGTATTTCATATCGACGCGTATTGATGATATCCAGTACGTTCTAATAACGTATTCGTATTGAAATACGTTCGTTGTATTATCGAACTAATATAGCTTTCGTGAAGTTTTCCTTGAAAAGGTTCTTGTCGCTTTTCCGTTAATTTATATCATACAAGTCAGAAAGTATGATCGGTTTGTTCATTGATTTTCTAGACAATGTTTTTCTGTGAATGAAGCTCGATGACCGCCTAATCAGATATGGTTGCCTTTATTCTCGGAGCAGCTGTCGAGTCTTTGTGTTAGGAGATAACATTAACAATATGGCCTTTCATAATGTTATGTCAGTATTTTATTACTTGCTTCTACATGTAAAGGAAATTGAAGTTAGCTTTCTTGCTTTATTATTTCTTTTATAGGTTGTGTGTTTTATCTCTTACTATAATGATAAAAAACAAAACAAAAGTAGTTACAAAAGATATTATTGGGGTTTAGTAGTGTAATTTATGGTAAATAAAGTACAGGCATCCCTATCTGTCAAATTTTACGAATTGAAAATGAACTTTTTGCTTTTGTAATAGGTAAAGTTGAAAAACTATCAAAGAAATTTGACAGTTAGGGTAACTTGTACATACCAAAACTAAGTAACTAATATATCCGTTGGATAACATAACTTACATATTATTGCTCCTGTATCATTACGTTGACTATAAAATGTGGAATGTTTTCTCACTTAGTTTTATGGTCATGGTGTGGCAGTTTCAGAAATTTTTGCGGCCTATACAAACGTTCTTCATTTGGTATTGTTTATCGAAACGTTGAGATCCTTAAGTTCTGAGATGATCTGCACAATTACTGTCAAATGCGTGCACTAACTGGACAAGTCCACTCAATATGTGTGGTTCTTTTCTTAAAAAACCATTTCAGACACCGATCTTCATGGTTCACATGATCTGACCAAGATTATGTCTGAACTTTAAAAAGACTGTGATCTCTCTGAGTTTGAGCCAGCTTTTCTTCTCAGATTAGTCACATACAAAAAGCCGACCTCATTTAGTTTTTAAATATTGTCCAAGAGTAAAAGTGTTTGTAAAAACCTACTTACAAAATATAATTTATCATTTAGGTTCAAAGATATTTTATTCTCAAAAAAGACAAATTTGCTTACATAAGAACAATGCTTAAAATTCTTAATAATTATAAAGTTCGTTACTGAAGTCACGTTAGCAATTATGATTTGATACCTACTAACTGCCAGTAAAAGACTTTATTTGAGTATTATCCCAGATAGTGCTGTAGGAATAATATTTATATCGCAAATCGATATTATTGTGCCTAATGTTTGGGAGGGCTTCGAATATTATGACCAAGTTAATCGAGTTCATACGAGCTGTCGATATAACGTTGATAGTTAAATCGATATCACAATTTAATACAGATTAACTGAGTTACTCAGCGTTACCAGTTTCCGATAATGTTACATTATTTATGACGCGCCGATGATATGCACGGTGAAAACGATTAATTTAACCAGGCCATTTCAATGTTACCAAAATTACCGGAATGACTCGGCTCAAAACTTAAAAATCTAGTCTAAAAACCAAGTCTACATTCATTGGCAACCACTTCGCCTTGAGCACAGAGTTGAGCAAATAAATACACCCTATATAGCTATGAATGAAATGACGTCACAGCCATATATAAATAAACAATCCACTTTCATTCCTTTCCGGGAACGTAGACTATACGAACTAGTCAGAGTGGTCACTTGCCGCGTCGCCGTCGTTTGTAGTAGCAAGGAATTGGGTCAGCACCGAGGTTGAACGTTGTGCTCCTCGTATTTGTAGAGCCAGACTACTGAAATATGCAGCTCCAACTTGATTGGCCTTAGGCATGTAGAGATCGGTAACTTGTTTTATTTGCTCTACGGATGTTGGTTTGCCTGCTCTATGCCGTGGCCGCACAGTGGAGGCTTTTCCGATGAGGTTTTCAGGGTTCCTACAAAAACTTCAGACGTGTATTCTCCATGATTAGCTCTTCTCTCAGTAATAGCTCTTCTCTCGTGTCGTGTGTGTACTATAGAAGTATAGGTACAGTGGCCAGTACATCAAGTTTCCACAATCTGTCAAATTTCTTTGATAGTGTTTCAACTTTATTGCAAAGACATAAGGTTCATTTTTAATTGAGAAAATTTGACAGTTAGGGATAGCTTGATGTGCTGGCGTCTGTACATATATCATGCAAACAGCCAGTCACCAGTTAGCAATTTCTACGTGTTGTCACAACTTAATTTCAGTTGTGATCTATCAATGTATGCCACTCGAACTGTTATAATCACTGATTTTGTTTTGGTTGCATAGTCCTTTTTTTAGGGTCTCTCGTGAATCATCAAATCCCATCCATGTTCGTTCATAAGCCCTTTGTTTTGTAAGCGGGATTGTCCAAAAGGGTTACCGCTACCCCGGAATATAAAGGGCTACGGAAGGAACATGGATGGGTTTTAGTCAGTAAGAGTCTGACACTCCCTTCCGCTCCACCCAGAGCGGGAGAAGTCATTGGATGATTTCTCAGCCAAAAAAAAAAGACTTGTGTTCCTGGGCAACGGTAATCCTTAAATTGATAATTCTTTTACCTTTTAACCGACCCAGTCGGATTAATACGACAAATATTTTCGTGCCGGTGCCGCCTAAGTCGTCTTTATACGACTGAGAATCTATGTTCGGTTTTCGTTTTTTATGTAACTGCAAGACCTTATTCGTCTGAAATAAAGATTTTTTTTATGAGTTGGGCGCTGGGGGCACCTCAATTAATATAAAACCAAGCGGTCAATATTTTAACATTGAAGTTTATCTCACTCATCAGCGTAAAAATACGTTATAAGATTGCCAACATAAATTAGTAGTACCTATTGCAGTAGGTAGCAACATTGTCACCAACGCTCGTTTCTTCTCTCCTTGAGTTTCCTGTTTGCCTGCAGTTGTAAAATAACAAACTCTAATTAATATACGTAGGTAAACGTTTTGAGGTTCTGACGCGTGACGTTAGTATGCAAATCTGAATCAAGCTGAGTAAAATACGTTTGCCACAATCAAATATGTCAACTTGCTATGAACATATGGGTCACGCTAACAACCTGTAATCTATATGGGTTATTCTAGTGAGAATATAGGTATATGTCGTAGATATATGTAAACCTGCTGTAACAGTTGTGCGGTTCAACTTGAGCGGCGAAATTGCTCGTTAGTTCCGTTTCCGGCTACACTTGAGGGGTTTCCCTCGCTAAGCTTACTTTTTATTTTGTCCGTTTGAACGTCGAACATCAAAAACATTCGTTGTTCAAAGCTAAAAACAAAGAAGAATCCTGCAGCACAATATGATACGATCTTATTAATGCCTCTTTATGTTTTCATATTGCTCTCATTTATTTGTTACTCCCCAAGATGAAAGGCCACGACAAAATGTTGAGTTTGAGCAATTAGTAAAATGAACGTGCCGCGTATAAAAGATCTCGCTATAATGATCCGGGTCAATGATACTCCATTCATTACATGCATAATTCCAAGATCACTGGGCGAGTTAAATAAAGATCAAAGTAAAATATTTACATTTTATTTTATACACGATATTTTGGTCAATGTGAACATTACAAGGCACACTTTCACGACAGAATACATTTTGTAGAAACTATTTGAGAATATCTTACAATATGAGAAAACTACTTCTTTGTATATCTCGTAGACCGGGGCAAAGATCATATTGGAATTGTGCCAAAACTTAATTACGATAACAGAGCCTTTTTTTTTTTTTAAGGCTGGGAAATCATCCAATGACTGCTCCCGCTCTGGGTGGAGCGGAAGGGAGTGTCAGACTCTTACTGACTAAAACCCATCCATGTTCCTTCCGTAGCCCTTTATGTTCCGGGGTAGCCGTAGCGGTAACCCTTTCGGACAATCCCGCTTACCCGGCAGGCTTGGCCCTGAGGGGCCCCTTCATATGCTGACATCTCTTTGAGGCGCGCGTGGAACATATACGCGCCGTACGGCACGGGTCTGGTGCTGATCGGATGGTGAGTCACCCATTAGGCCTCTGCCTCGAATTTTGCGGGCAGCGGGGCGGCGGCGGCGGCGGCGCGGCAGCGGGGCGGGCAACGCATACCTGTTCTCCAAACTAGCGGGCAGATCGCGCGGCACTATAGCGGTGTAGTGTTGTGTTCGTGGTTGTGTTGTCGAGATATTTGTTTTTATTCGCGAACGAAATGTCTGAAAAACGGCGACATCTTTTTGATTCAAATTTATTCCTAACGCTCGATCCTATATTCTAACATAATAAATATTGTATTTGACATAATAAATCATTTTTATATTTACCTTCAATATTCAGTTCGTTTTTTATTTCTTCCCATAATTGGTTAATTATTCTTCTATTTTTATGGTTCACATCTTTGCTGTTCCATATGGGTGTCCTCTCAAAGATTGCCGAAATAATTAGCTCTTGCACGTCCGAAGACATTTTGATACGTCACAAAAAAAATGTACAACACTATACCTACAATGCAGACGCGCAACGCGGGCGGTCACCGCTTGACTGGAGTGCACCGCTCGTTGCCCGCCCCCGCGCCGCTCCTGCACCGCTGTATTCGAGGGCCGGTCCATTTGATTATACGCGTAAGATCCTGCCGCTCCCGCGCCGCCGCGCCGCCGCCCCGCTGCCCGCGAGATTCGAGGCAGAGGCCTTAGTCTGCGGGTACGAAACTTGCGACGGCCGGAGCGACGGCGGGGCGGGGCGGTGCGGCGCGGGGCGAAGAGATAGCGGTGTCTTGCGTGTGTACGAAACAAACTTCCGCGCAGTCGCGCTCACGTAGTGTTGTGATAAACATGAATTCACGTCGAAGAGAACTATTGGAGCCCAGTCTCCTAATGAGAGAATTTTTATTACCTAGAGATGGTGTTCATCCAATAAATCAACGACGACGCAGTTTGGGAGAATTTTCTACACTTTATTACGAGCTACGTTGTTATTCAAGAAAGTTCTACAATTACACAAGAATGAGTATAGAGACATTCGATTATGTTTTACAGAAAATTAGAAGTAATCTGGAATCTAACATTTTCGGAAATCGTATAATCTCACCTGAACAAAAACTATTTTTAACACTAAGGTAAGTAGGAAAATAAAAGTAGATAGATTGTTAATATATTTTTGTTTATTAATTGAATAATCAAGATAGGTACAAAAATTCACTATTCGGGTGTTTGAGTTCTATACCCATGAGACCAGCTAGAACTAGAATTCCCTCTATATGGATCCCCAAACATTGAATTATGTATTTCTTCCATCATTACTTGATTAATTCTATTCCTAACATTAAATTTTTGTAATGGAGTAAATGACTCCATCTGTGGTAACAAACTCATCAAGTAATAATAATCTTCTGATTTACTTTCGCCAGATTGATTTGCGTTTGAATTTTGTTGCAAATCTTTCTCTAATAACAATAACCGTTTTTTCTCTAATTCCAACATTTCCATCCGAATATCATTTGCAGTCTTTCTTTTTGGGGCTCTAGAACTAGAACTAGCGGTATTAATTGACAATGAAGTATTTGTAGTACATACTTCATCGTCGCCTACCGACGTCTGTTCCTGGGCATTCACCGAATCTGTAGGCGAACATAGGTTAATATCTGATTCTGTAATTACGGACTCCGATGAATTTGTTTCTATGCACGGTGAAGACATTGAAGTATTCGGTAATTGACTATCAACCGTTGTTAAATTTGTGTCTGAATTATCAGGCAGAATTTCAAATCGCAAAAAATTCATTTGTTGGAAAAACTGCCACGTAGACTGAATATTATCTCCTGGATCTCCTGATCTGGGTGTAGGCAGCTTTTTTAATTCTTTTCGATACTGATCCTTTAAATTCTTCCATCGCTTCTTCAAAAACGCAACTGTAAAAAATAAAACATATTTATTACCTACCAATTAATGAACTCTATTTTATCTATACTAATATTATAAAGCTGAAGAGTTTGTTTGTTTACCACAGAGTAGGTACCTACTTTTCGAAAATAATATACCTATGTTTTATTTTCCTACTGAGACGCGTGCGAAGCTGCGAGCAACAGCTAGTTATTATTATAAAGAGGAAAGATTTGTACGTAGAATAAGAAACAGCTAGTAGTAAACTTAATATAAATTATTTTATTTACAGATTTCTATCAACGGGAGTATCTTTTCGAGGTTTAGCGTTTTCCTTTCGTCTTGGAAATAAAACTGTTCAAAAAATAGTGTATGCAACTTGCAGTGCGATTTGGGAAAATCTTCAACAAACACACCTGCCAGTACCTACTACAGATATTTTAAATAACGTTGCTGATAAATATTTTGATAAATGGCAATTTCCTAATTGTGTAGGAGCCATTGATGGCAAACATTGTAGAATAAAAAATCCCCCACATGCGGGTTCATCCTACTATAACTACAAGCATTTTTTTTCAATGCATCTTCAAGCGTTGGTTGATGCTGACAAAAGATTTTTGGTCGTAGAAGTTGGAGGGCGAGGAAGACAGAGTGATGGTGGCACATTTCATTATTCAAATCTTAACAAAGCATTAGAAAATAATAGAATGAATATGCCTCTCCCAAGGACATTGCCAGGAACAGAAATAGTTTTACCTATGGTAATAATAGGCGACGAAGCGTATCCTCTAAAACAATATTTGATGCGACCATATCCACAAAGCGTACTGAATCCTCAGAATGAAATATTTAATAAAAGATTATCAAGAGCGAGAAAATGCGTTGAATGTGCATTCGGTATACTATGTGCCAAGTGGAGAATTTTAAATAAAGCCATAGAAACTGATTGCAAACACGCTCGCCTAATAATTAAAACAACGTGCTTATTGCATAATATTATAATTGATCAAGATGGCTCCAACGATTATCATTACTCAAACATAACCTCAAATAACATAACCACAAATGTGAATGAAACTCGCCGACATCGCAGAAACAACATTTCTATATTATTACTGTGATAAAAATGCAACACTATGTACCCGCGCGAGCGGCGAAACCAAACTAGTTTGTTCTCGTCGCTCCGCGCCGCCACCGCTCTGCCGCCGCCCGTGCATCGCTCGATCGCGCCGCTCCGCCGACGCCCGTTTCGTACACAGCGCTTAATGTTTTTAATGCATTTGATAAAATCGCCGTCGCGCCGCCCCGCCGTCGCTCCGGCCGTCGCAAGTTTCGTACCCGCAGACTTACTCACCGCCCGCAGGCCCGCGCCTACGGTGGCCGGGAGTCGTCACGTGGCTCCCGACGCCTGGAGCGTCTCCCGCGGCGGCTGGGACGGGAGGACCTTTCTCTTTCCCATCCCGCCACGATAACAGAGCCTGGAACTGTGTTGAATAAAATATCTCATCTTCATAATAATACACAACTAGAGAAATGCAAATCACGATACAAACATAACAAAAAGAGACCCCAAAAAATTGTGAAAATGATACTATTTGGTTTGCAAATTATGTTGTCTTATCAAATGAGATTTATCACGACAGGTACAAAAACTGGGTCATTGATGTCTCGTAAACAAATTTCTATGATGGACGACCGAAGGCGCCAAGTTTCCTGGAGCCAAGATAAACACGCTCCATCTTTGCCAAGAGCACGCCCATTACCACAGCCTGTCGGACTTATATAGGTAGTGAATCTGTTTATGTACTGGTTATTAACACTTTAGGGACGGGCACGGTAGTAAAAAGTAACGGACCATCACTTGCCCGTGTTATGTGAAATTTCCATCAAGTTGGTACAGGTAAATACGTGCCTGTATGACTTCTAATAATAAAGTTGTGAGTTATCTTACTACCACCCAGCCCGCTGTTATTTCGGTGAAGGCTTCTTTTAAAATAAAAGTGCAATAAGGGAAATATCTTTCAGACATTTTTCATTTTAATGTGTTGCACCGGTATTTCTACCAAAATTGCTTTTAGAAATATCCGTTTTCCGTGGCGAGAGTCTTGCTCAGCAACGTAACCAAAGCTTTCATAGCAATACTATTAAACCTTAAGAACAACGCACTTTAAAAAGCAGTAGCTTCATATGTCTTGTTCACATCGAAATGTTTTTATTATTAAGGAAAGCCGATAGGCTATAAAACCTGTAAAAAGAAATAGGTACTCGGGAGTAAATAAATGTTTTTTAATGTTCCCTTTATTTAGTAAGTTGAGTTGGTATTAAACAAACAAATAAAAATCGCTACCGTAAAGGAAAATCAAACTAATAGCTAAAAGTTCTTTTACAAAAATCATTTTCCCGATGTTTATTTATCTCCCAAAGGACTCATCCAAAACAGTTTTTCTTTACACGTGCTGAATGTGCTGATAACACACATTGTCTTCGTACGAATTGTTATCGGATTTCCACATGAATGATTGGACGATTATTTCGAATATTCTTTTGGCAAACAAGAACACTCTTGTCCGTGGGATGCCGCACATCGGATATTACAATTGAATGGAAGTCGAATTACTACATGCCTTGTGTTCACTACCCTAGATCTAATACAACGATTTGTCAAAGGGAGGTTTTCCGTCTTTCCGTATTCAATAGGATCAATCTATTTGAGCGTGTATTTTTCTAATGTTATTGCTTAAGATCAATAACCACAACTGTTAACGTTGCTGTTGGTAAAGAAATAAAACTAATACTACTAGTTTTGTTTTTGGAAGAATTACATAGGTACCTAATTACATATTAATAACAGCTGAGCCCTTTATAACAGAAAACTTTACCATTTACAAACATTCTTACAAATGTGTGTAATCCAACACTAAGCCACATAATTGTAACGGAAAAACCTTACAAATATATACATTGTAGTGAGAAGTGTATAATATTCTAAGTCATACTGTAATTTCTGTGTTACAATGTAACAATTATGTAGAATTGTAGACTTGTATTGCTGACTATTGCTTGATAATAAAATGATCAAACAAAATTAAAATCCGGACAAAAACTACGACTCATTTTATTCGGTACTAGCTAACGCCTGCGGCTTCGCCCGCATAATATCTTGACAAATTATACACATAAACTTTCCTCTTGAATCACTCTATCTATTTAAAAAAAAAACCGCATAAAAATCCGTTGCGTAATTTGAAAGATTTATGCATACATAGGGATATAGGGACAGAGAAAGCGACTTTGTTTTATACTATGTAGTGATACATTCTGTACTTTACGTAGAAACACTATGATGTAGTACACAGTTACACGAGTCGTTACACTCGCAGCAAATAACTCGTGTTCTTGTTTACCTCCATTTGTTGTTCCCCCCAGGGCTGAAGTTCCCTTATTGCTACAATTTACCTCTTCTTACTCAGTACCATCTGTTTTCAACTGACAGTATTTCTAATTACGCTTTTTAATAATTCATCATGATTATCAAGTCTCAGTTTATTTTTAAACAACAAAAAGAAAAATCTCTTGTTCGCAAAGATACATCATAATTATTTTATCACGTTACTCGAATTTAACATTATTTTGGTGTATCAAAAATTTCGTCCTTCACTCGTTCCCTAAGGACGGTCCAATTTCACAATTAGGTTCTAAATTATCTCTAAACAATAAGCTTCTCTCTCGTTATGGCTTTATTATATTATCTTCTACGACTTTGGTAAAGAGCTTAACAGGGGATGCCGCTACCTTAATAGAAAAGTGAGTCTTTGTTTTTGCAGGCGTGCCTGCATTGTAACGGACTCTTTATTAAGATCTCAAATACTCAACATGCACACAAGACAAGCGCACACACACAGACAAGACACGCACACACACACAAGACACGCACACACACACAAGACACGCGTACACACACACATGACACGCAACACACACATACTTCCCTTTGTCTATATGAGAGAGCCACCGGCTGCCACTGTTGGCTCTCCAGCGAATCTTCACTTAATCGGTTTAAACGAGGGATCAGCGATGCCAAAACTGATGCGGAGATCAGAACAATTAAGTCCTCGATATATTATCTGTCCATCTGTCAATCGATTCAGGCTTATATCGTGAAATTCCAATTCCATTAGGATTTGGCCATTAGTCATATGAGATCGAGTGCCAACGATATTCGTATTGTTAAACCAATCGCACAAATATTGACCCAAGTATTTTATATTTTAAACTCGCTTGTACCCGCGACTTCGTCCGTATCAAAATTCTTATTTTAGCTAAATATATTTTACGGGCGCCTTCACCCCGGGCCTACCGCGTAGCATCGCTTCGCTTTGACTTCGTTTTTTCACTTAGCGTTCTCACCTTTTTAATATTTGCTCGGCTCCTTAGCATCATAGCGTAATTTTAATTAGCCTATATAACCTTCCTCAAGAATTGGGCTATCAAATGTAAAAATATTTCTTCTAGTCCGACTTCTACCAATCGAACTAGAATATAATTTTACATTTCCAGAGATTAGCGCGTCCAAACAAAAAACAAACACTCCAGCTTTATTATAATTATTAGTATAGATGAGTGATGGAACTAGTTCAGAAAAAAAATCTGCCTATCCACATCGTATTTATAAATGCCATCAACGCTGTGAAAGATCAGGCATGATTGAGAGCCACCCACATGGCAATAAAGTCGCGTAAGAGATGGAAATGGGTACGAGCTTTCCTTTTTAGAAGAACTTATACGAAATAAGCACATATTAGTACAATATGTGCTTATTTCGTATAAGTTCTTGTAACAATCAAACGGGACAGTATGCTTTCTTTTTTTTTAATAGGAATATGATGGCAATCTAAATTCGACCCAGAATTTGGCAACAAGAGAATACATATGTAATCTTTGATTGAATATTTAATGTTCAATTGAATTGCATTACATAATCATAAAAATAATATAACATCACGCCTTGTTTCCCCAAAGGGTTAGGCAGAATCGTACCAATACTATCATGGTAAAAATGAGGTAATTATGATTTCAATTATGCGTTTCAATTATTTTAATTGGAAAGTATTATGGAGAGGCGACCAACTCGAGCGACCGCCCCAGGTCAAGGACGAGGATTCGATCCCCGATTCAGTATAAATATTTTGGTGAGCTGTTTGTTTTTTAAATCGACGGTTTGTTTATCGGAATAATTAAGTACTTTAGCTTGATAAAAATCTTTTATTTCAGACCCATAGGTACTTACTTAATATAGTCATTGGACTGTTCACCAAATGTGTTTAGTATACATACGTCTTATAAGCTAATATTTGTTCTTACATTTACCAGACAAACAACACATACTATCCATTACTACGCCACAATGCACAGTGGCATGTACGCCAGTATGGGGATATCCCACCTATCAGCTATGGTTTTCAGGGTGCTGTTGGGGCTGGCGCGTAGGTACTCTGCGCATAATGAAAGAACAACGCTTGCGCATGACGGAGGGAAAGCCTAAATGGCTTCCACGTCATCATGCGCAAGCGTTGTTCTTGCTTCTGCGAACATGTCGGAAGCATTGCAGCAGCGTGGCAACCCCATCACCACCCTGAATGCATTATTTTAATATACACTTCAGGGATTTAAAAAATGGGTTTATTCCAAAACTTTGACTACCAGTTACGCTCGCCATCACAAATTGGTGAATCATTTTCTCAGTCGTCGTCTTTTCATCCGATGTTACGAATACAAACCTATGGTACAGAGGCCAGCAGATCAAGTTACCACAATCTGTCAAATTTCTTTGATAGTATTTCAACTTTATTGCAAAGATATAAGGTTCATTTTGAATTGAGAAAATTTGACAGTTAGGGATAGCTTGATGTGCTGGCGTCTGTACTTTCATTTTACCCACAGTACATTGTATTCACAATATGACCGTACAACAATTAGTATGAGAACGTAAGGTTATATTTAATTCCCACGCGATTCTAAACGTGGAAACAACTCAGTGATTGCTGACAAAAACAGTGTTATAAGTTGAACATAAAAGTTGTTTTTGTTGCTGTTATGAATAAATTATTGTAGCTTTTATCTTATTGCGGAAACTGAATACTGAAATGACAGCTAATAGGGATATGATGGTGGAGGGGGAGGGGGAGGAGGGTGGGAAAATGATGATTTATTTAAACATTTATGCATTCATATATATATATATACGTACAAATAAGAAAAAAGGAACACAAAAATACGTACAAAGGTGACGCTTATTTCTGAATAAATCTACCACCATACCCGCGATAGGAAAGTAGTTAAAAAGAGATGTAAACAACGACGACTAGATAAATGATCATTATACTTAAATACAAAGGTTTTATCTTATTTATTTATTTATTTAATTAAGGTTCACCCACAGCACATATATGGACATAGATACATTGAGCCTTATGGTAATATTCTAATATATATACCATTACGGGCAGACACAACATTGACAAAAACACGCCAGATTATTTATGCAGTACTACAAGAGACACGATATAAAAACAATAACATACAATACATCCAATAATTTAATAATATCAAGCTTCATTACATCTGTTCATTATGAAAAACCACGCTCTAAATTCTTTCGAGACTTCTTCTGTCTAACGTTTATCAGATTAGAAACCAAAAGGTACATAATATAAAATAACGCTGAAACTTTGTGTTTGGACTATAGTGCGCCAACTTTTGTGAAGTGTCTTTTATTTACTTGACTTGTTCGGTAAGCAAATATGGCGGACCTCCTGAGATCTTCTGAGAAAACTTGCTTAAGTTTTTGTTCAAATGTGTAATACATACTTGTATCTTGTGTTTCATACAAAAAATAGACGATTCATACCTATTTAAAAGTGTTTGCAAGATGCGAAAGGAAACTCACTTTACCTAGTTAAACAGTACTAGTTAGTGACGACTAGAATCAATTCTATTTCTTGTTCATTTAGACGATCAAAAGTGCCTTTCTTGTACCTATTTGATATACATTATTTGACTTTGACTTTTCTGGTTTGTTTATTTGGCTAGCTTTTACCCACGATAAACTACCTTATGTGTTAACCCAGGTAAACATTGTATTGCTGCATTGTACTGCTTTGGAATAGGCAACTAGCTTCATCTTTCTGACTGACCGACCCGTTGACAATTCAAAAGTGCCTGTAATTGGTTTATTAGAAATTTTGAGTTTGAGTTTGAGATTATTAATACCGTAATACATTGATTTTATATTACTCTTTAGGTTTAATCAACGCTAGCCAGTAAAGCTCCCGGTCGGCATGCATTTTCCGTCATCTTCACCAATTATCGTCATATTACAGTCAGTTCAATAAATGATTTGACTTTGACTTAGAGCGGATTTTACCACTGAAACCTTAAATGCGTTCAAGAGCTGACAGCGTCAAAATAATACAGAAATATACAGCTTACCGCTGTTGAACGAGGTTTAGAAGAGCTGATCGCGTTCAGTTCCGTTTGTGAACTCCGTATTTAGTGCCTCTATACACTGTAAACCCTACTCGCCTCGATCCTCTGTAAATGTTACTTAATACTTACGCAGTCTGCTACCTTCAGTGACGTTTCCACTTAATTAAGTAGAGATTAGGAGTTAAATGGAAGTGCAATTGTTCTCCCCTATTGTGTTCCACGTGAAGACTACGAAGTCTTTCAAAACTTTTTAGTTTCTTTTCAACTTTTGCGTTGAAATTCTTGACCTTTTTCTATCGTTTTAGTCTTTATGTGAACTTAATTGCTCGTCTTTAAAAAGAAAATCTCCCTAAATTGTGGAAGGTCGTTAAAATAATTTTCCATTGAAACCTTTTCATTTGGATTTTATTGACGCAAAATTCTTTGCTACGAAAAAAGAAACATAATCTTTCGCTAGAAAATTGATCATTATGATGAAGACATAACTGACGTACCTAGATACCGCTACAATTTTCCTTATAACAAAATAGTTTCCATTAACTCAAGCTAAGGAAAATGAATTAATAAACGGCTGATGGCGGTCGAGAGTAATTTGGTGACTGGCGCGTTCAAAGCTCGCCATCACTTTGACAATTTACCTTTCATAAATAACGTTCCGGTGGGTTTTATAACATAGAAAATTACTTTATTCTGCCGAAAATGACCAAAATATTTAAAAATGAGGAAATAATCGGTTAAACTTTCCTTTACTGAACTGGCATTTATGGGGTGGGAGGGGGAGGGGGGAAAGGGGGGGAGGAGGGCTACCCCCCTGTACCATCCCCACACCGCGAAACCCCATGGTTATGGAGATATCCATGGTTAAAGTTTTTGAGGTTAGAAAAACAAAATCCATAAATTTCCATCGATTTATGGTGCGGGGATGTCCGGGGCCCCCCTTGTACCTGTGGGGGCTGCCCCCCTCCACTCTGGCACCACTCCCATGATAAGGTAACTCACCATTTCCGAGAAAAATGACTTTTCCTAACTTAACCTCAAAACACTCAAAAGTTGCTCAAAAAGCGTAGTCTGAGCCCCGCTTCGCGGGGCTCAAAAGTTTAAAAAAAAAATCGGGGTAGGGCAAGGCGGTTTTGGATATTTTTCGGATATTCACAACACTTGCACTTCACTACACTCTTCAGACACAGAAGCATAGGGCTTCGGAGACGCCATGGTAGTCAAACGTAAGGCTTACAGGAGTACGTAAAACGATCTCAACTGCAAGTGCAACAAACGATGACTGACACTGACAGCAACACAAAAAAACGCGGTAAACAAGAGGCAACTTTGCGTTCCGTTCCAAGTGTAAACAAAAATTCGTTATTTTTTGTGTAAAAAAGTCTATGTAATTGCATAATATTATTAAAAAAAAATGACATTTGGTCAAATAAAATACACCTTTACTGTAAACGGAACGTGAAATGACAAATTGACGTCTACCATCGTAATTTATCTAACCTAAAAATTGAATTTGTATGGAAACTTTGAATAATTATATCTCGTAAACCGTGAATTTTCGCATAAAAAAAAACTGTGTGCTTGCTTTTTATTTGTGAGTATTATCTACAAACAACATAAGGAACTTTCAAATCCCAGTCCAGTAATGGAAAGTTTAGCCAAATAATCTATTTACGGAAATGAGCTTATATTTTTCGTGCTGTTTAAATAAATAAAGATGGTGGACAATGCACTTATAAGTTTTCTGCTAAGCAACGTTCATTGTACAATTTAACACCATGGGTTTCATTTATAAACGTTTCTTAAAAATAAGAGAAAATTGAAGGAAAAAAAGTAAAGTAAGTAAAGTAAATATTTACGCAGAGAATCTTTAAATAACTTCACTAAAGTTCATAAATAAACCCCCATAGCGTTGACGCGTCCATTTTACTTTCACAAAACCGAATTCTAACCCTTTTTTAGAACATGAAAAGGAGTAGGTAAGTGTTAAGGCTTTTAATTTCACAGGAAAAGCCGAAGAAGAAATTGTTCAGTTCTATAAATAGTCATATAATTACATCAAAATTTATTTATTTACGCAGAAACAAAAATCAGTCCTTTACTTTAAAGACCAGTAGCAGAACCAACGAATCGCTATCAAAAATTTCAATGTTTCATAGAAATAAACTTGACTTACTTTTTTTTATTTTTTTTTATTTAGCCTACACTGTCCCACTGCTGAGCAAATGCCGCCCCCAAATCCTTCCAGACATCTTTCTCTTGAGCCACCTCGATCCATCCCTTGCGGTATGCGTCTAGGTCGCCTCGCCACCTCTTCCTGGGCCGACTTCTACTTATAATTATAAAATTATTTTTGCAGCATAACTACTTCTAGGGACTGTAAACCTACGTATTTGATATTCATTTTAACTTGATACATCTACAAGTTCCTGAAAAAAGGGTACTGACAGAAAGACAACGTAGTGAGTTTATTAGGGTTCCGTTTTTTTTCTTTTTCGGGTACGGAACTCTAAAAATATAAAACAATTTATACGAGGGTAACTTTCATTAAAGCCTTAAATGCGGGTAGTCTCATGCATAAAGATTTTGATATAAATCACGCTAAAAGTATTTTATGGTGAGAACAACCATGAAAGTGACGTACAAACCTATCTATTGATATAGCATATAATACATAGTGCATAGTGACGTCACGCGATCCGCTATATAAATCATCTACTATCGATCAGTTACTGTTTGACATTTCACGTAATAGGTCGCCCTCTTTTTTGTTATCCCAATTACTCGGCAAATACCTTAAAAAAAACTTTGTACCTTGTAAAGTATAGACCACGTGTAGACAAAGGAAAATCACTGGAGCACCTTAAGTTTAGTTTCACAATCATATATTTTCAGTTAAAAACGATATTTCTCTAAATTTTAAAGACTTTAAAAGTGGCATGCATCGTGTTTTGAGTTTGAAGTAAAAAGGTTTAATGCCGTTAGCTAATTTAGATGAAAAAAATAAATAAATCGTAAAAAGCGGTAAGCGTAAAAAATATTAAAAAAAGAAAAAAACGTCGCATATCGCTTTTTCCTTGTGTGATGATATCTACTAGTTAATTCCTACTGCAAGCCGTGTTATGGACCTTCATTCCAAACTTCGTTCCAATAAAATTCTTAGATCTCGATAATTTGGCAGATAGGTACTGGCCACCATATTTAGTTTGTTAATAGTGTATTTGCAACCTTTATTGCAAATACACTATTAACTTCAAACTTGTCCTTGTCAGTTAAAATAACTAAAACCCGACGGGGACTAAAATTCATAAATTAGCATACACGTACGAGCGCAGCTCTAGTATAATTTAATTCTTCATCATGAAGTTTTGCATAGATACCGCTTCGCAGTCTCGGTGCCTCTCTATTATAACAAGGCACACTGTCGCATGTCGGTGATAGTGGCTTGTTCTATTATAGCGTCATAAATCTGCAATATCAAGAAACAAGTCTTCTTCTTTTCGTGTGGTTAGTGACTAACTTGGTGTCAGAGTTTTTATGCTGCCCATGGGCAGCATAAAATATGAGAAATATCTCTCTAACATGTTGGTTTCCTCACAATGTTTTCCTTCACCGATTCTTAAGCAAGTAATAATTTATACAATACGCAAATGAGTCCGTAAATTCAGAGGTGCGTGGCTAGGATTAAGAAACAAGTGAATAAATTAAATTTTTGTTTCCAATTTATTTTTATAATCCATTTATTTGTAACTTTTTCAACAACGTTAGCGTTGTCGGTTTCAAAACCGAGCAAATATAGCTCAATTTCAGTATTTTGACTGCTCGTAGCTATTTTACATACTTTAGAATGCTCTGATGGGCAAAGAATGGTCACCACTCTTGCACTGATCGCTCCAAGCGCAACTTTACCTTGCGCATCGAAACTCATGGCAGATATTTAGCCACAAGCCCCAGATCCAAATTTGTTTGCCCGCATATATGTATAAATAATTTATTTCATTTTAACTCGTTAGAGCGGCGCCGTAGCTATTTTGTTTTACGTCTAGCACATTAAAGATAAAGAAGGAAGTAATGTTTCATAGACCATTTAAACGGGTGTATGGCTTGAAATCTCGACGTAAACAACTTGCAGACGCCACGACAGAACTTTAGAAGATCTATTAACGTCTCTATTTGCTTCGCCTAGAGTAACTGTTGTTTGTGGTAATATATAACAGCTCAGAAATGAGGACAATTTAACCTTAGTGGAAAATAAAAGAATATAACCAAATTTTCTTTTCTAATCCGACGACAACCCAAAAGGCTATTTAAATTCTAAATGGTGTTACAGCCTTATGCAAATATTACCAAAAAGAAGTATAAAACTGTATATTAATTTGTAAATTATGGCAACACCTACAACAAGAAGTATGTAATACTTACAGCTTTTACTAATTTATTTTATACTTTTCATTAGTTCTAATCGTCCCACAATTTACTTGTTTTATATAAAAACTACACATAAATAAGTTGTGTGTACACCTACGCGTGTCTTTAATGATGTGGCACACTCCATCCAATCAGTTCCACTAGAATCCTTTCAATCTCTCCAACGTAGGATTGAATCGCTTGGATCGAATTTGGGCTAAGCCTGGGCGGACGGACGCCTTGTACTATATTTTGGAATTGTTAAAGCTAAATAAAGATAGACTTTATCTCTGCTAGAAATACGGGCTTTTCTACAGAAGTTTATTATGGCTTCATAAAATGTACAAAGCAAAGCAGTTTTAATGAGTCTATGACTGGAGAAGACTCAACAATAGGTACTGCATACGCGACGAGGTAAAATAAGTTCACTTTTATGCACGGCACGTACAAGGTTTATTGAGAAGAGTGCTTATTTGGATTACTCACCTACAAATATATATGTAGATAAAGCATTAAGCATTTGTTTTAGCTGTTCCTAAAGATTATTCCAGCTATATTCACACCAAATCGACTCAACCTGTCTACAGATTTATTGCCGCATATTCGGATATTCCGAGCAGTAACACTCATACCAATTTTCTTCCAAAGATAATCCGCATTCACACGTGCTCTATGTAAATATATCTTATTATACATCGACTAGCGATTATTTAACATTAACATCACTATGTTCAGTAAGTCTCCTTGGGACTTGGTAACTCGATAAATCTACATGTAGTGTTGTGCGACAGTTATGGATGGCGACGATACGGCTAACTGCACAACTATTAATTGGATTGTGTTTTATCGTTAAAACTTTATGGACAATGTTAAATGGTAATGGGGTTAGGTTTTTTATGAGATTTGCATTAGAAGATTACTTAGGAGCAGTATTAAGATGAAGTGTTACGTCCTCACCTAAAATTGGACAGCATTTGCTTTGTTTACAAGCATGATTGTTTGATTTGGTAGAATAGGTGATATGTTTTTATATTTTTTCAGAGTAACTTATTATTTGCAGCAGATTTTGATTCCCCTTCATTTTCTACTATTAAGATAATAATGTACTAGATACAGGAATTACTTACTGTAACAATTAGATTAAAAAACTAAAACATAAGTATGAAAGGGAAATGTTTAGAAGCGGAATTATAACAATGGTGACATCCCACAGACTATTGCCGCTAACTTATGGCCAATTTCATCCATGCACGCGATCAGCACATCAAACCGCGTTCAAGAGCTGTCAATGCCGTCATTGTTATGGAATATTGACACAGCTTTTGAACACGGTTTATTTAAGCTGATCGCGTTTAGCATTGGTGAAATTGACACTTAGTTCAAACATATTCCGATGGAGACCAACTCGGCCTTTGCTGGCACGAGAACTATTATTATGCAGCTAAAGTGTTTCCGAGAGTCGTAGTGGTTCCCAATCCGGCTTACAGTTAGACCTCAAACGCTCCGAGTACGTAGTTGCCGACAGTTTCATCCTTGCAGTGTTGGTATTCCGCTGTGAAAATATTGGAGAGGAAAAGTTTTAGCAAGGCTGCAGAAGCGGGCATTCGTCTCAATGCGTCTTCTCTGAACCCTTATTAGCTCCTTTATTTTTACTCGACTACGACAAAGAGGGATTTGAATTTAACAGTCTTTGTATGTGTGTTCATCTGTGCCGTTTTAACTCATAAACTAATTGTCGTATTTTGACAAACAATCCTTATAAGCGGCATTTTGTTCGGCGGGATACATGGCGATGTATAAACGTCTTCTATTCTTATTAAATTAATTAACAAACTATTTAGATGTATAGAAAAAAAACATTATTTTAGTTGATTCTATTGCCTCAATTTCTTAAAATCCCAGTTTCTGCATTGAGGTTAAGGTAATTGGTACGTAACTCTATTACAGTGATGGCCGCGTAACTTCAGTGCAAAGGCTGACTGCATTTATTCGCTTAAAAAATAAACGAGATCTACATTTTATGGTTGGGTTGTCAAAGCTTTATGAATGGTGGAACAGAGAGTTTGTATTATGAATGTATTGCTGTATTTCATCACTAACTTCAATGATGTGTTATTGGAAGTCATAACTCCTATAAATCAATGGTCGTATAAACGTCTCTGGTACGTATTTACGTAATCAAACTGTGGCTATATTTTACACTGTGACCTGAAGCTGATGTAATGATTCCTCACAATATTGATCTCCGACGGTAACAAAATATTTTGCTTGATGGCCGATCTGTTCTGTAAAAATATTTTGCTTGATGGCCGATCTGTTCTGTAAAAATATTTTGCTTGATGGCCGATCTGTTCTGTAAAAATATTATACTTGATGGCCGATCTGTTCTGTAAAAATATTTTGCTTGATGGCCGATCTGTTCTGTAAAAATATTTTGCTTGATGGCCGATCTGTTCTGTAAAAATATTTTGCTTGATGGCCGATCTGTTCTGTAAAAATATTTTGCTTGATGGCCGATCTGTTCTGTAAAAATCTCACCGTGAAGACAGTGAGCTGTCATTAGTGTCAATCTCTATCGTCAGGTGGATTAACAGCTTACTTCAAGCTGACTAACCCTTTTTTTTTTGAGGGTGGGAAATCATCTAGTGACTTCTCCCGCTCTGGGTGGAGCGGAAGGGAGTGTCAGACTCTTACTGACTAAAACCCATCTATGTCCCTTCCGTAGGTAGCCCTTTACGTTCCTGGGTAACCCTTTCGGACAATCCCGCTTAAAGCTCACTAACCTAAGTTATAACTAACCACAGTAAGATTTATCTGATAACTATTGTAGACTGGCCAATTTGTGATCTGTCAGTGCTACGTAGTCAAGCTTAAATTACCGGACCCACAATCTACATAGAGATGAGGGCCTTCCATCTTGTTAATGTTTAATTTACTCTGTAAATAAAGGCCCCGACCGAACACAAATATTTCAGTGTTACACTACAGCATTTTTGTTTTCAATCTCTGCACCTTTTAGGTGTTCAATTTTTCTCTTTGCCAATAAATTGGATATCGTCAATCCACTTTTTTTCGCTCCTGACAATGGAAGCAATTTGTAACATCAATCACTCTTATTCAGAGTCACGTGACGATCCCCCGTATTTAATTACGGCTCATGCTTACGGTCTCTCTAATAAGAAATGGTTTTTTCGCTAATTCTAATCCAGCTTTTGTTTTTGAAAAGATTTACCGTTGCTTGACAATTCATCCCGAATTGGATTTCTGATTGGCGTGATTGTTTCAAAGTAATGGCGAGCCAAAATTGGTTTTCGTTTATTTTATTGGAACCGCGTAGGCGTCCATACTCACAGCAATTTATTTTGTGTGGAAGGGACAAAAATAGAACTATTGAACTGAATTCCTGGAGGACAGCATTCACGGTCACGGTCCTGTAAATGATCTCAAAATAGTACTAATTCTGATACCTGGTCGGCTACTAAATATATTTATGCCGAATTAAATTTGTAAATGCTTAATGTTCGTAAATAATTGAGTTGCTAATCAAATAATAATATCCTTCGTTGTACCGAGTTGTATTAGATACTAAATTATTCAACGGCGATGCGGTGTGGAATACTCTAACGGCAAATGATCTTTTCTATTTTCCTAGTCTTCGGGGAAACAAAGCGTGATGTTATGTGTTGTTACAAATTCAAAGGTGAATAAAACAATGAAAGTGGATGAAGAATAATGAACATGGCTTTGCATGTCCGAGGGGGCAGTCCTCTTTTAGTAGTTTTATTTAAATATTGCTTCGCAATGAGAAAGAGTTGGAGCTATACCTCCTGTGTCCTGTAAAGCTTATATTTCAATATTAAAATAATACTGCTTTGTGAGGCCCCCACCGTATAACTATTATGCAAACTCATGGGGACTGGCAGCCCCCATAACCGATGCAAATCCAACATGACCGTACTTTAGGTACTATGGACATGAATAATCCAAAAATATACAAACAAACATCAAAATAAAACGAATAACACGGTTCAAATACAAGCGCTCGGTAAAATGTCGAATCATTCACATGTGAGCTCCCCGCACGAGATAATGGCAAGAGCTTTGTACCATTTGAAAGAGAGTAGCGATGAAAACGAACATGCTCCGGTGACTCGAACGTTCAAGACTCAAGAACGGAGGAACTGGGAGGAACGAACGACGCTAAATTACGTCAGTGTAGTCTCTAAAATGGATCTTTTAGAACAATGAAAGGAAACGACACAAAAAAATGTTCGAGGATTATGTCACTTCGCCAGCCTTGCTAACTTCCTGGCGAAGGATAAGGCGAACGTATTCTTCTAATAAAGTCAGTTTGGAGAATATTGTCCTTGTAACCGATGCATACACACGCGATAGTTCACGTTGTATACGTTTATACTATCTGAACGTAGTTAGCTGTGACGCGCAGAGCTTTTCATATTTCCAATTCGCTGGTCTCAGCATGTTTCAATAAAATCTTGAGATGTACTTCGAAGGAACTTTGCCAGCGCTTTATGTGCTTCAATCATGAGTAACTGCTGTATTGTATTATATTGAACCATTTAGAAATTGTTTGTTAAAATTTTCAGTAAAATAGAAAAGGTTGTGATTCAATTTAGAGCAAGTCTGCCTGATTTCAAATTCTAACTACAGAATTTGAAATCGTTTTGAACAGACTTGAACGCGCCGGATACTCCATGTATAAATTGTTAATTCACTTCCCGGCGCTCTCATAATCTTAATCCGCTTTATCTTAATTGCATTGTCCTCGTTAACCGTGAAGTGGCCAGTATCCTTCTCCTAATTTAATAGGAAGATCGGAGCTGTTCAATTTCGGAGATAAACGCTCGACCAACGCCGATCGACGGCGGCGCGCCCATGCGTGTTGCGAACCTTTACCTGATTGATGATACTGATGATACTGATAGTGATTTTGACAACCCACTTTAAAAAAATACCAGGAAGCCATCAATTTATACAAATTATATTTAAAACCTGTAGGAATCAACTCAATGGGAAGACTCCAACATAAGATAAGTCTTTTTGAGATAAAACTTAATCCCTAGGGACAAAATGGCTACTCCTCGCTGTCTTCAGGGGAATAAAGGGAAAAGTAAATTACGTTTTATCAAAGCCACGAGAAATTGTCTCTTTTGTAGTTAATTTTGTTTTTATACAACATAAACATATCCTAGAAATTTTATTGTACTTAGCTGAGTATATTGCTTTTTATGAAACGGAAGTAAATACTTGCTAAGGATTGGATCGAATGTCCCTTGAGACTCGGTTCTAAGATTTCTTTAAGACAAAATAGTGCTCCCGCACTATTTTAACCCTAAGAAGTGAAACGGATTTGGATGCGATCCAAATAAGATTTACAACTATGTCTCAGGAGTCCGATATTCCGTAAAATCGGAGATAAGCAACAAGTACTTCTTTCTAGACCCTTTCTTTTGGTTGAGATAAGCCACTTATGTGTTTTTTTCTTTTTCTACAAAACGCTTATGTTCTTAACTGAAAAGGGTTGAAAGATTTATTATTAGTTTGGACGTCTTTCTGTAAGTTAAAGACCTTTATCCCTTTTAGAAATCTTTGCATAGTTCTAGTCAAAATGTCATGAGCGGGTTTAAAAACAAAAACATACCGCGTTTAACCCCTTATTACAAAAGTTATTTTTAGGTTTGTGTAACGCTATATATTTCTATAAATATATTTGCTTCTAAACTTTTTATTAGTTTAAAAGTCAATAAGATTCTGTGTACACATTACTGGGTTAAATTCTGAGTAATCGTCGAGCAAACAAATAAACTTTGTCCTCTCGTGGCCGGTCCCGGACTTATGTTCAAATATCTATTCTGATACGTTTTATTATATATTCATTACGTTCCATTTCAACATTAACGGATTTAAAAAAGGTTCCCTGTTCTTTAATATATTCTCGATGACAAATACTGAAAAGAAAAATAAGTTGTTGTTTTAGGATGAAACATCAAATGTTGGAAAGTGACTCTCGTCGGAGAAAGAAAAATAAAATAATATTTTCGCACTCGCTGGCGTGCTCGTTTATTTGGGCGCCGTGAGATATTATCATTTGTGATATTTGGAAGACGAGTGCTATTAGAACGTAGTATCATTCCAGGTGTATGACTCACTCATGTATATCTTTAACAAAGGAATCTGAATGTAACAGAACTTAGAATATAATATCCTGTTCCTGTTTATGGTGCCTGTTCTGACTTACCCCTCAATCTGCCTAGCCTTTTCCCTACTATATTATGGTTGGCTTCCAGTCTAACCGGATGCAGCAGATGAATTCCAGTATTTTACATGGAGCGACTGCCTATCTGACCTGCACAACCCAGTAACTGGGTATTACCATACCTCTCGAAAATACTGGCTGTCAGATTTTCGGGCTTCTGACGACCCGTAACGTCTGTCAAAGGTGCACAAATGACAGCCGGGACCAACGGCTTATCGTACTTTCCGAGGCACGGAGGAGTCTCGGTATGTAAAGATGGTCACCCATCCGCGCCCAACCCCGGTAACCGTAGCTTAACCTGTTAGATCGACATGTGCGGCTTATATTAGGTACATAGCCACGAGCTCGTCTACCAGGTACAAATATCTATCACTTACCACATAAGACAGATTATATTATTCAACTGTCGCGAAAGTTTTAAGTGTTTCGATCACCATCTAAGTTCACCTACATGGGTGAGTAGGTGAACTTATGTTTACATTCTTTATAAAACATAGGATAAATGTACATTATATTGCATAAACCTCGCCTACCTCGTTGGTTTATTCGTCGCAGGAGGCTCTCTGCTGAGCACGAAGTCCGGGGTTCGATTCTCAGATCGGGCAATGTGTTATTGGGTTAGAAATTTCTCAGTAGCCACTGCTACTGAGAAATTTCTAACCCAATGCAGTTCCATGAAATAGGGGCACAAATCCACTGATTTGTGCCCCTATTTCATGGAACTTTAAAATAACCAGCGAAATGTGGATGTACCTACTATGGGTACGCCTCTGCCTAACCCTTTGGGTAAACTAGGACTGATGTTAGGTGTATACAACATAAACATACAACAACAAGCTTTCTTTGTCTATTCCCGAGCGATCAATTACTGACATTACACAAGGATGTCCACACTAATAGAATTAAGAGCTTCCCTAGTGGACAGAATAGCGTTCGTAAGCTTTGACACAATCAATAGAAAATATATTTAAAAAAAAACATACCACACAGTCTGTAATTTCGTTTATATTTTTCCTTTTTGATCCATAATTTTGTGGTTTTTTTTTTACATAAAGTTAAGCTACAATAATTGACGAAATGTGATCACTCTGTCCGATGCCCGTTCTAGTGAATGACAACAAGCGCCAACGAACGTGGCTATGTGTGCTCGCTGTATATATTTTTGTATATTCACATACAACCCAATCACTGATATTTTTCGACACAAATGCTTTGAAAAGGCTATGAACAGGTACTTTGTTTTTACTGATATATTATGTGTTCTCGCTCGTGGCCACCGGAGAGGAATAACTAAGATGGATGAATAGTGTCAGGTCCGAAATGAATGGAAAGAAGGTAACGATTGATAGGGGAGAATGGAAGATAAAACGCTTTGTAACACCGGACAAGGCCGGGAAGATCTGACTGTGCCACTGAGTTGCAAAGACCTTTTCCCATAGTGACAACTCCATTTCAGGGCATGTTGTTTCTTCGCGTTCTGTAAGGCCCGGAATCTACGATAGTTTCATTAAACGATAAGGCTCTTATGTCTTAGAACAGCTAGATTTTTTTTATGGAAAGGTTTCGTATCTTGAGACCACTTGACGTTTTTCCCTTCATTGTTCTTATTTGCCCAAGATTAATTGCATCTATGTGCGTCTATGCTAAACGAGCAGCACGAGCAGGGCACAAGCTGAGCACGGATTCGAATAGTGAGGACCCACTTACGAATCTCGAACGAGTATGCTTCAAGCGTTTGATTCGTGCTCGTCTATGCTTCGTCAATTGTCGGTTTTTTGGCGAACACAAAGAGATTTGCACGCGAACTACATTCGAGGACAGTAATCATTGTAGATTCGATGTAAGTCCACATTTGAAGCCGAGAACGATGACAGGCAAAACGGCACCGCTCGTTTATTGCAGACGTACTTTTAGTAATATAATTTTTCTAACGGTCCATTAAAGGACATCTTGACCTCTTACATAAAGTCGTCAGTTGGCAGACACCAGATGGCGTCAAGTTTTCGTGTAAAATTAGATTAGGAACTGGAAACTTCTTAGTCAATACTAGGTAGATGCTACGAGCTACAGAGCTACGATACGATGTGAACGTTTATTTCATAAAGGAATCATTTTTTTTAGTTTTTAAACTAAAACAAATTGTTAAACCCTGGTGGCTGCATCTGGTCATAGTCATCATTAGATAACCTTCTAATCTTGTTGAAAATGCAGCTTTAATTCTAAGCACACACTTTCTGCGGTGACCGACGTGTGCAACTGAATTTGGTTAGAAATTCGCTGAAACTGTATTTTGCGCTGCACAGATACCTCCCTGCACAAGGGGGGTGATTCCCGCCGCTCTTCCGCCCACTAATCGTCCGTTGTAGCATACTATGACGCGGTCCATTTCAATTTATTAGTGGACAGCCGCTATCGGCTGACCACAACTGGTTGGACTGATTGTAGACCACAGATAGATACATGGTGATAGAGAATGAAACATGAAAGTACTTGTAGTAGAGCCGGTTATTTCGTGACACCTTTATGAGTTGGAAGAAGATTAGAACAACGCGGGTGGTCCACATTTGCAAGCTCATCTTTTATTCACTGGCCTCTGCCAGGGGTCGATCGGTCGGAGAGACTAAAAATAGTATAATTTATGAATCGCGGGACCCTGACACGTTGATTTCCAACCCTAGCCTATCAATATAAATGGAAAACTTAATTGTATATTTGAAAAGTTTGCTTTATTTTACTTTTTACCGAATTCGTAATTTTGAATTTGATTTGAAGGGCGATCAAAGTTTTTGTTAAATCACGGAAAAAGTTAGGCACAGTCCAATCATTCAGAAAATATATTTTTCTCTAGGCATCACGTCGGAATTCGGATTTTTTTAGTTGATTGGGAGCAGTTTCGGTGATCATACTATTTATATGTAGGTATTGGTTCGTGAAATGGGTTATGCTAAAGAGCAAAGCAACCTGGACGTTTTGAATGTCCTTTGATTTAATTTAATAGTAAAACTTTTTCATCCTAACTAATATTATAAATGCGAAAGTAAGTTTGTTTGTTACCTTTTCACGCCTAAACTATTGAACCGATCAACCTGAAAATTTGCATATACATTGTCAGATGTACAGAAACGGTCATAGGGTATCTTTAATTCCCAAAAAAAAGTACTGTTCCCGAGGAAAAAAACAATAACGTTCTTATGATAATAGACGGCGCCACGTGTAGTTTTTTAATTCGAAATTATGATTGAATTATGTTAATACAAACAGCGTACCTGAATTGATTGTGAAATTCTAAGTCAAGCCGCGGGCAAAAGCTGCTAACAAAGGCTATTTGCAAATTGGTTAGAGAACATTTTCCAAAAAATGTAAGTAATACCCATTATCTTCCAGCCCTTACTACGTGGGGTTGAAGCAACACGTTGTCTGTCCAAATCCTCACCACTTAATTCTCCGAAAACCCAGAATATCCTTCATTATTACACGTAACTGAATTAACCCCTTCATTATTCCAAATATTTAGACGCGTTATTATTTTTTCCGTTGTTCGTTTGCTCCTTCAGCAGATTCTTACGAATAAAACGGTGGCATAAGCACTTCTTTCGGGCTGTCGGCCGCGATATCCTCATTAGAGCCGACGCTCAAACGGGTACTCCTCCAATAAAGTGCTGATGGTTTTTGCTTGGCTACACAAAGCTGCGCCGACAAAAACTACCATCGTGGGATAAGGATAACTAGATCCGGTCGGAAACACGGTTATCGACGCTTTTTGCACGTTCCTCGCAATTACCACTTAACATAACAGCGTTATAGGTAATGTCTAAGCTCCCAAACAAATACTCGCGTTTTCTGCTGATGTTTTAGTACCATTAATTTGTGCTCTTGTTAGTCTGAGTAAGTGTTGAAGTCAAAGTTCTGTGAAAAGTATGGATATAAATCGCTACTGAAAGTTATATTTCATCTCAAGTCTCAGAGAAGAGAGAAGAGTTGATCGGGATCGTTAGTTTTAAATTTGTAATGATATTTGAGAACGTGGACCGAAATATTTCGCCAAATATGCTAGCCCTTCCTTAGTTTTCTATTTAGTTTCTCTTGCTATCTTTTCAACGCCCGAGGGAAAACGCCATAATGTCACAAATCCATCTCCGGTGGAGCAGTGGTGGTCGGGTACCAGTTTTAGGTCGTAGGTTCGAACTCAGAGAGTCGCTTTACTTTGTATACATTATTTCATCACCACAGCTCCCAAAAAGCTGAAGAAAAACATCGCAGTAAGGAGGCATGTTCTAGAATCAAAAATTCAAAGACATTTGTCATCTACCTACCCGCACTGGGCTCGTTTGGAAGATTATAGCCCACTCCTTCTCAAAGAGAGCAGTTCTGTGTCCCAGCAATGGGAACGTTATAGGCTTATAACGGGTGATGGGTCATTAAAAAGCCTTTCACGGCACCTAATACCGAGAAACTCTCCAAATATCTGTACCTTTTATACGAATTTCGTTTTTCTTTTCACGATAAAAGCATTTATTTTTATTAGTTAAGCAAAAGCGTGCACATTAGCCTTGTGAACAGGCATGTTAGGCGCTTTTCTGCGAATTTAACGCTCTTTTACTTCTCTTATTCATTCTTTACAGCTTTATGGACGGAAACGGAAATATAATTACCTCGGTTGGTATAATAGTACAACAGAGAAGATTTTTCTGCTATAATCGTATTTTTATTTTAACTTGATTTTTAGAAGTATTTTTGAACAAAAAAACTAGCCACATCAAGCTACCCCAATCTGTCAAATTGATTTGATAGATTTTCAACTTTATTACAAGAGAATAAGGTTCCTATCAATTGGGAATATTTGACAGTTTGGGGTAGCTTGATGAGCTGGTGTCTGTACACCCACATTCCGATTACATTACAGTTATGTTAAAGTCCCAAGTAAAAGGAGCGAGTCTATTACCGCCAACCGGGATAAAATCCAGACTCCGTGCTGCTACTGAGAAATTTCTGATAGAAAAACCCAATAACACTATAATCAACCGATCTGGGAATTAAACACAGGACCTCATTCTCAACTGTAGGGCTGCCACTAAACCAACACGACAGTCGTTTAAAGAATTTCGCTAAAAATACCAGACAGTTGGTAGGAAACCAAAATTTACTTTAATAAAAATTCAAAAACTATCTTGTATAAACAGAGAAGTTAGCCATGACGTACCTCGATCAGTTTGGGAACAAAAAATCTATGTCGTCATTAATTATATTAAAGTTGAATAGGTTCTATTTTATTTTGAATATGAGTATTTAGGATACACACTCGTAAAAAAGCTTTGTGTAAGTAATGTATTGTTTAAGGTTTAAACCAACAGACCACCGCATAACCTGGATTTACGCTGTTACCAGGCCTTGCGCACTCATTGTGTAAATGGCTACGATAAATGGCGTCATTAACAAAAACGTGCTTTATGTTAGTATAATCTGTGGCTGTGCGACACAATCGTTTTACCACTTCATTTTAACCTTTGCCCATTTTCAGCCACCGATAAAATTCTGTCATAATTCCCCAGTTGCAATTTTCCCAATAAATTGAACATCTACGCCGGATGATTTTTCATTTTCGTTTTTCTGGACAAAAAGTAAATTGAAAATGGACGTTCGTTACCTGCGACTGACACTACATTTTGTGCTATAGATTATTCGCTAACGTTAAAAATCCGCCCCCGGTGTTTTATTCAGAAACTTACCAGAGCAATACGTTTCAGTATTTTCAGTGTAACCTTATAGTCTAGTCTTATCGCTATTTCTTCACCCTCGCTGCTCTCAACGTTTCTTTCAAATTGCAATGGAACGCGATCTTTAAAGAAATACCTCGTTCCCTTTGCCGTAGGTGGAACGGTGAGCTCTTAAAAGATCTTAAGAAATAGGTTAGTAAATAGTGAGGCAGCGAATACTCCACTTGTTTTGTAGTTACTCGGAACGGTTAAGGTCTGTTTCCATTGGGAGAGCGATATACTCAAATGTGGCTATTAGAGACTTACGCCACCATTAATAGCCCAATTTAGATGCCTCGTTTGATAGTAATAGTCTTAACACTATTTTACTGGCACAGACCCAGAGCTTTAACATTGGAGGACTAGTGGTAATATTTATTTATTTATTTATTTTATTTATGTAATATGTAATATTCAACCGAACACGTGAACCTACTACACTACTTAGGTGACATTAGTATTGTCTGGTTGTCAGCATGGAACTGATGAACGCTACTGAAGGCACCGTGGCCAAATTCCGGGCTGACTCCACTTCTATGATGGTATACATGATTTTATTTCTGTAAGTAAAAACTAGTTAACGTTAACGTTAAAGCGTTTCCTATCTGACTACTCTTAGAAGAAACAAATTCAGAGGACCCAGTCTCATTTAAATTCATAACCTTGGTCAGATCATGTGAAGACCACGTAGAATGGTATCTGAAATGGTCTTTTGAAGAAAGAACCACACAAATTGTGTTGACGTGTCCAATCATTTGTCAGTAATTGGACAGCTCAACTCGGGGCTTAAGGAGCTCAACACAGATATAGATATCTGTGGAGCTGAACGATTCGAGCGGTTAGTAGCCCTGAAATAGGTATATAATTAGTACGATCTGATGTTGTTCTACCGAATTTAAACAACGATATTATTTACTGTTGAAGAACGAAATACAAGTTTTCTCTTGTTTTAGAAAAATATTAAGCTCATGCCGTGGTAAAAACATTAAATCAGTCAGTACTGCTGAGGTTGGTAGTTTAGGTCAGTAGGTACACAAGAGAGCGCCAAAAAACTTCCGAATCAAGAACAGATTATTTTATTACACTAGTGTAAACAAGACTTTAGACATAACATCTTACTTCCAGTAGAAACGAAATTTCTTGTTCATATTCCGCCTTTTATCTTATCGCAGCTCGTTGGTTTAAATTTACCGACATGGCCTTTAATTTTCTTACAGCCAATACATGTTTTTGTCACACAATTTTATTCTACCTTACTGCGAGAGTATTTAAAAGTATGTTGCTAACCCAACAACATTGCATCATAACTTATTTCGCAGCCATAACCAGTCATTATAACAATATGTCGAAAACAAAAATTACATTTTCTATTTACCCATGGAGCGAAGCTAATTAATTACTCTACAAATTAAAATTACGCTCCAATCCTTAACTTTTATATGCATAATATTTTTCTTGTTTTTATAAAAAGTTTGAATATTTGAAATGAAATTACGCTAGAGTTGCATAATTTGTGGTAATTAACTTTTTACAATGCCGACCGCTCCGGGCTTATAGCCGCACATGCACGTGGATGATATCTAACTATTATAATTTTATTTAAATAATCCCTATGTGAGAACCTATTTGCAGGTAAAACAAAGTTGGAATTAATTTATCTTTACTACACTAAAAATCAAAGTGATTAATTTTTGTGAGTTTGTCCTGTTACGTAGTCTGATTACGTAACTAAAGTATCTACCTCAACATAATAACATCTGATATTTAAAGAGAGATGCAAGAAAAAAAGGGTTCGACGTAAATACCTAAGCAAATTATTTAAATGAAGTCTTGTCGTCGGCCGGAAAATAAATATGGCTGCCCGAGAATAAAGTAATCAAAGAAAATCGTCTCGCGCCATAACCACCAGGTTATAAAATGGCTTTATGTATATAATTCGCTTATATACTATTATTATAATAAGTTGCCTGAAGCCTGAAGTTTCTGTTCGAGGATTTAATTTACATAAATAAATAAAAATCTCCATGAAAAATAGAAACGTATAAATATTCATTAAAAAGTACAAAACAATATCACAGACGCCAGTTGAAATGAAACGCTTTTCTTCCATTGTCTTTTGTGAATGTTTACATACAATTTGCCTTTTCCGAGTTAGTCATTGTATGAAATATTAAAAAAGTATTTACGCCTGAGTAAGTTCTCAAAAAATGCTTTCAGGGTGTTGATGGGGTTGCCACGCTACTGCAGTGCTTCCGGCATGTTCGCAGAGGCGAGAATAGACGGCTTTCACGCCATCATGCGCAAGCGCTGCGCCTTTATAATGCGCAGGGTACGCGCCTACCCCAACAGCATCCTGTAAACTATAGCTGATAGGTGGGACAGCCCCATACTGGGACATTGGATACGCCTACATACCACTGTGGCGTATTATAATAGTTTTTTGTCGTTTTTCTGGTGTTTGTAAGTACTAACACTAGTTTCTAAGCCGTGTGTATACTAACGAGTAGACTATCCCATGGGTCAGAAATAAATGATTTAATTAATATAGGGAAGTCCCACACACTACATTTTATACATAGGTGACTAAACTTGGGCCATGCATTAATTTTACATTTGAATTGATAACTCCTATAGGATGTCTTGGTAGTGGTAATTGACTTCTGTCAGCTACCGCACCATTCAAATTGCTTGCCCTGCCCAGCCCGCTCGGGGAATTTCATTAATGGCACGCACCAGTCCAATATTTGACTGGAATATTACAATGTGGCTCACGCAACCACTAACTTTATCTGACAGCTTCGGGGATTACTGCTCAAATATTTACCGATTAGGTAGTTTCCCCTTGATATTTCTATCCTTCGTAAACCCTCCCCTTCAACTTTTCTCTATATAAAAACCAATATTTCGTAGGCATACAAAAACAAAAAAGATTTCCGTTCTCAACAACGTTGGACCTCATAAATAAATTAAATATAGGTAGAAAACCTCTTTATACAATATATTTTCTTGCGACGATTCCTCAGGAGACTATGAGCGGAGCAGCCGAAGTCCCCGAGCTCTACTTTGCGCCAGACTTAAGGAAAATGGTAGAAAGAAAACACTTCTCTATCTTCCCTCATATATTTAAATTAATTAATTCAAAATTTACGTTGACAGATGGAAATAGTAACGAGCTAATATGGAACTCTGACTTCGCAACAAACATGAGATTCCCTGAAACTTAACTCAAATTTCGAACATTAATTAAACTTTACGCTTTAGGTTCATGAAAATAATGTTTCATGTAATTGGGTGTGTACAATATTTAAACACACAGTTTGTAGTGTGTGCATTGGATGAATAACAATGAATATTGCTTGGAGCACTTAGTAAAGCGAATATGGAGCTCTAAACGTGAAACTGGGGTTTGAGTGGAAGGTTGTTGTGTAAACATGTACTAGGCACTGTGATGAATTAATTAAGTCAATATTGATTTAACAGAGGCGGTGGGACTGCCTGCTAAATAGGGCAGTCATGTACAGATGACTTTGACGTGTGTTTATATCGTACAGCTACTCGTTGCTCGACTGACATATTAAACGGAAAATTTACTAACGAAGTAAGAATGCATGCTATTACTATTTTCAGTTTATTTTTTATAAACATGTAAGTATAGTGTTAGTAGAACATAATTCTTCGTATAGATGTAATAATATGATACCATTAGTTGCAAACCTAGGGTCGTTAATAAAAAATATTATTGTAAGACCACGTCTCGGTTCTGCGACTTTATAGGTGTAATTCCGCCACTATCTAGGTTTTACTATCATTTTAATGATATTTCAGTGTAAGAATATGTATGGTATTAACAAGAAAGGTTTTTATTGCCTTTTCTCGATTTTAAATCTTTCTTGTTACTATAAGTAACGATACGATAACGTTAAAAAAAGCAAAACACAAACAAAACAAGAAAAAGTTTTCAATTCGTAATTCAAACTGCGACGGCTCCAACACTTCGCCGGCCAGTTACTCGGTCCAATCAATATCGATATTTAAAACGTAATTTACGTTTTATTTTTTATTCAGCGAACGAAATCTCTGAAGCCTCAATTGGCTCAACCTAAAGTCCCTGAGACTTTTATTTGTGGAATCTGTTCGATCCCTTTTTTGCTATGACAACACTGAGCCAAGTTTGTCTTTTGTGCCAGCGTCATGTTGAGTAGTCCATTTCATTGATTCGCAAACAAATTGAAAGTATTGGAAAGTTAAATACATTACTTTACCTAGGGAATTGTGGTTTGGACAGTTTCCGGAAGCCAAAGTTTCCCCTAGGCTTACAAACAAACTTTAGTTTTCAACTGGATTTCCCAGCGCTAATAGACCGCGATGCATACATATATTGGCATGTCAACTACAAGCTAATAAGATTTTCTAGGCACAAACTGTAATACTGCATTAATTTATCGTATACTTAGCTCATTAAAACGTTTATTTAGCGTTAATGACTCGTGCTGTGGGCGACGTCACTTATGTATCAGAAGATAACAAAATTATACATATTATGCTGTTGATGACGGCTTCTCCCGCATGGATGTTGGAAAATATCCCAAAGGAACGTACTACCGGGATAAAAAGACTATGTGTTAATCCAGGTTATAAGCTACCTCTGTGCCAAGTTGCATCCAGATCCGTTCAGCCGTTTGAGAAGGACGGGCAAACATACAAACTCACACACACACTTACTCGCAAACATTTGCCCTTATAATATTAGTGTGAAATTCTTCTAGAATGGGCTATATGGGTTATTATAGATTATACGGGTTATTATATCCTACATAGAATATTAAGCAAAGTTACAATTAAATCCCTCGCTAATGAGATATTCACAACACTAATGAGTTGTGATTAAAGGGTTCCGTTCATAGGATAATTACAGTAATTTCTGAATTTACCAAAAAGCTGGTTTCTGTTCCTAATTACAATATCAAATGGAAGTTTGTTTATTCATGTAATGATAAAATTAGAATGTTTAGGCAACAATTCCTTTGTTTCGACAGGTCGAGCCATGAAATACAAAATAATCCGAGCCTTGTAACTTGCTCATCCTAGCAGTCACGTGGAACCTCTAAAAACGAAATTAGGGATGATAATTGTTATCTTTAACTTAATTTTGGTCGTAACAGTTGGTGGAAATACGAACTACCGAGCAGACCTACTTAGTGTAGGTACTTTAGGAATAAGAGCTAGTCGGAGGAAATTAAGTCGTAATTCTAACTTTAATATGAAAATGGAACAACTTATTAATTGTTCATATCCTTTAGGTTCGTCTTATTAACTGAACCCATTCTTGTGCTTTCAGGCTCTGTATTTGTTTTATTAAGATAAATTACAAAATTCGTAGCAAATACCAGTTATTTATCTATACTTCTATACTTACTATTCTATAAAGGAAAGATTTGTATGTAAGTTACGAATAAACTCAAAAACTACTTAACGTACCCATCTGGATGAAACTTGGCACAAAGATAGATTATAGTCTGGAATAGCATATAAGCTGTACGGTTCCCGTAGGATAATTTTGCCACATACACGCGGGCGAAGCCGCTGGCAAAAGCTAGTTACCTATAATTTTGGCGTGAAAATGGGTTTTCTTTATTATTGATCATAAATTCAACGATCACGTCCATATTACCGCTTGACAGACCGATCGATGATCGCAAGTTCCTATATCTCTTCAGAAGCTGTCCATCTCATGTGAAATGGCCGAGTAGTCGCGTTTTATATTAGCCTACTATAAGAACCCCACAAGGAAAACATAATTAATAACAAAATTGAAATATTGATTAGTAGGTAAACGTGTCTGGCTCTCGCTGTTAACATAGTTTTAGAAGCACGCAGCATTGTTTAACCTTACTCAACTATGTCAACACGTGTCGAATCCAAATTGCTTAGGTACTGAATATAATTTCCGAAATTCCGGGGCATTAAGCCAAAGCATTAAATACTATGTACTCTTAAATAACATCGGCTCCCATTATTAGAAAACGAAAATTAGAAGCTTAAGGGGGAGCGAAGTTATTTGATTGGCATCGTAAGAAAAAGGGAAAGCGCCCAACTTCGAGGGCTCGTAACTTTAGCAAGCTTTGATTTATTGATCTGTCGCTCGGCGGAATTTGCGCTGTTTTCCTCTAAACGCTAGTTGCCACTATCTGTGTAGACAGATAAGCTTTGAAGCTTTGTCAACAAACTTGTTTGTGGACTTTGGTGACGGTCATCGTGTCATGTACCTACATATACATGTTGCTATGGATCCCTGCTAAACACGACTTAACGTTGGGAATATTGCATAATGAAACCGTGTGTTTTTATATATGTGCCAAAAGGACACAACATTGTTATCCCTTAGTCGCCTTTTTATTTGATGATGTCCTCGGAAATGTGGCAAGTGTCCTATTCCTCGTTGAGAATCACACGGGTTTACAAACACCAAAGTAAATCAAATGAATTCGTTCCCTCGATCTCAGAGGACTCGCTTGGGATTAGAGCTGTAGTTTCACGTATAAAATTTAATAAAGTAGAATTTGGAGACGCGGTAACAAACGGGGAAACCTTTGGATTAAAAAAAAACTTTGTAATTACGAGATCATGATGCATCTTTGACAGTCGTTACGGGTCGACAGAAGCCCGAAAATGTGACAGCTAGTCTTACCGAGGGGTATCGTATTGCCCAGTTACTGGGTTGTGGAGGTCAGATAGGCAGTCGCTGCATGTAAGATACTGGTATTTAGCTGCATCCGGTTAGACTGGAAGCCGACCCCAACGTAATTAAGAAAAGGCTAGGCAGATGATGATGAATTACGAGATCATGATGATCATGACCCAATTTTTGCATTACCACTTGCATCGCACTTACTACATAAAAACAGACGTATATTCAATTTCAACACCCATATAAAAACTGTGAATCTTTCAGTGAGATTCATGAATTATTAGTGCGAATGTGACATATTGTATGTAGCTGGTACCTATCACAAAACATCGTACAAAAGTAGCGGTGGGCACTCACAGAACATCTCTCTACCATAAATAAGTTATAAGCTGCGCTGTTGTACGAATTTACCGTACAATTCATTCACCTGAAAAAAAGGGTTCATGTATTTTTTTCCAAGATACATAAGATTATGTGCTTACTAAGTGTATTGTGTTACACTCTCCGCCATATTTCCGCGGTATCACTATATTTTTCTGTGTGGGACACATAAGCGAATGTAAGTCCCTTGAAACGTATCTCACTATACTGCAAGAATGGAATTTATGCGGCGCTACGAATGTGGCGGAAATGTGAAATGTTATCTAGAAATATATGGGGCCAATGGAACTGTGTTTTGTATGATATTGGTAATTTTTTTGGAAGCTCTTTTGTAACTCTGTTTCAAATACGTAGTTTATTTATTAGATAAGTGAGATTCCTATATTTCCTTTCGAATTTCCGAAGTAGATACTTACAGAGTTTAGAAATGTTTCTTAAGTTTATAATAATACAAAAAAGTGCATTTATTATATTAGAGTTCAATAATATTTCTGGGTTTTTTAAGATTAGGTACTCGTCATGCCATATATTTTAAATGACACTAATGAAAGCGATTAATAATTTTGTTTTGGTCTTTGAAACAAATAAAAACAAAACTACACACCAATGTCATTTGAATTTCTAATTATGTCTATCAGATGTTGCGCCACAAATACATAACCTATATAGCCGTTAGTACCTACTCTGCTATAATTAATTATTTAGTCTCTTTTCTTGGGAATAAGTAAGTGGTAATGGTAGTTAAGTGCAAAACAATTATCCTCTACGTTTTGATATAGATATTAAAATAGTCACCCATAACATAAAATGCCTTTCTATATGCAAAAAATATTTTTAAATAGGCGTTTGTACGCTGCTTTTCTCGTGTTATTCAAAATGAAACCGTAAATATTAATGTCAGCTTCGTGAATTAATGCATGTTATCTGCACCACTTACATTTATAAATGGTTAAAAGAAAACGTACATTATTTACGAGTATTACCACGAGTAGGTACCAACGTAAGTACGTACTCCCTATCTTGTAGGTATTTACTTAGCTGTAGCGTCATATTTGTTTCAGGCAACCCCCGCAACAAATGCGCTCTGCAGCCGGGTCACAGTCTGATGGATTGGATCCGACTTGGCAACTCCGGGAAGGACTTAACTGGAGTCGGCGGGAGAATACGACCAGTTTCACCGGCTGAACTGTCTGCACACAATACACTAAGTTAGTTCTAAAGTTCCCAGCCAGTAATATGAAATATCCTGCTTTAAAATGATATCGGCTTTGTAGACCGCCATACTGTCACTCACACCTATGTCAACTTCTTCGTACACAGCTCAATGTGTCTCAATAACGCCCAAGTACTTTATCTACCTCACTCTAATTGACGAAATAATCTGGCAATCAACACAAAATTCCCTTTAGAAATGAATAAACTACAACATACACTCACGCTACATCAAAAAGAAAGTTAATACGATAAAAGGTTGTATTATTTATTCACATTTTAAGTATTCTCAAAGATTAGCATCTAAAAAGGATAAAGAGATCCCAGAGCCCCAATAGAGCGCGCTGGGTTTTCGTAATATTTTCAACAAAGATCACTCTTAGAATACAATACAATAAAAGCCGGCGCCTACATAAAATGCATTTGAACTGAATGTTTCAGACGACGCCTGGTTGGCGATACGGGGTCGCGTGTACAATATAACGCATTATCTACCCTACCACCCCGGAGGTAAGCATAATTTGTAATAAAGATAAAATGGTTCGAAATATCTTACAGACATGTTCATGTGTTTTGCTCGTGTCCCAGGACCCGAAGAACTAATGCGAGGCGCAGGCATGGACGCAACACAACTCTTCGACAAAGTACATCCGTGGGTCAACTACGACTCTCTTCTCGCGAAGTGTCTCGTAGGACCGCTCCGGTTCGAACTGCCCAGTGCAGAGGAACTCTTCGACACCTCGAACCCATCACCGAAATCCGACCGTCTCAGAGAACCGTCTAAAGCGCAAGAATTAGTTAGAAAGTCAATGGAGAACTTAGCAAATTGTATCACACCAGTTAGAAAGAAAATTACTAAGGGTGATGATAACGCTAAAGGGAGTCCGCCTAGCAAGATTATGCAGAGTTTAGTGCAATCAGCCGATTTACCTATGTCAATAAGTCGAAGAGCGGCATCGAGTCCTGTGAAGAAAACTGATGAAGCTCCAGATTCACCGTTACCTCTCCGGTACGACTGGATACAGACTTCAACGAAACTAACTATATCCGTGTACACGGGGCACCTGGCCAACCCGGGGGGATGTGCGAGGATTACTGAAGGATTTCTGTTGATTGAAGTAGCGACCAACGGCTGGCTGAGGACGCTCAAAATAAAGCCCGAAGCTAAATTAAAAGAACCTTTACAACTACGTGTGTTCGCTGAAAGTGGGAAAATAGAGGTTAGCTACTAGCTCGGAATCCAGATTGCAATGAATCTTTAGTTTTCTTACTCGAATTGGCTATTTCAAGAGAACGCCCACCCGACATTTGTGGAACTATTTTCATAAAATTTTTGCTATCGTGTAGGCGTTCTCCTGAGGGGGCGTGTGGTTAATTGTCTCTATTTTTGTAGATCACCGCACTCAAAGTGGATCCGAGTGTTTGGAAGGGTTGCGGGGACGTAGCTGTGGGGGCGGCGAGCCGCGTCTCCTCGCCACGGTCCGTGGAGTGTCGGGTCATGGAGGTGGGGAGGGTCTCTCATGACACTTCCCTGCTGTCCGTGTGTCCGACAGCTGGGCCTGTTGTTGTGCCGCTGGGATACCACGTACGAGTGCACAGAAGAATTGAAGGTGAGCAAAAACAACTTTTTTTACTGACGACATCGATCTATCTACTTAAATACTGTTTTAAAAAAAGTCCGCATAAAAATGAATTTTCCAGGAATCCGTCTGTAAGATGTTTAGCTACGACGACGATCCGTCTTTACCATCTAACAACCTTTTACCGTACCGAGTAAATATGTTTTTCCGATAATTTTAAAGGAAGTGCAAGAATTTTCCATTAACCCGGCGGATGTCTTTGATAAAAACTCATCTCTTTAAAAAGCCCTGGGTTATTTACAAAATAAATACTTAGTTACTCTCAAAGTAATATATAAGCTTCTACTCGCTAACTAAGTTGTTGTTAAACATTTATCCATGACCCAAGCAGCTCTCTAGAGAGAAAAAAATTGAGTCAAGCTCGATGGATGATTAACGAAAAGAGATTTCGTGCTTATGCTTAATATTATTCGGCTCATCTCTCAACTAGAGCGTATCACATCGTTACGTCGCGAAATTACGATCGTAGCTAAACGAAATATTACAAAATTTAACATTTCATTCTGAGAAAAATTTCCGTAATACGTTGATGACTTAATTTCTTGGAAAATGAAGAAAATCTCATAAAACCTTTTTGAAATATGTCCCTTATTGTATCTTGTATGATAGGCAGACACCTGTCTCGCGTGTCAAGCCAAGATCTTTTATGTATTCATAGTATTCATGTTATTCAAATAAGTTCCTTTCATCCCGCACAGCGTGGGTACATGTCGTCTTCATATTTTTAACGAGTACAGTGAGTGGGTAGCTACAGATACAAAGAATCAAGTTACTATGTTTTTCTGATATCATCTGACATCACTTTGGCAGGGGCACAGTTTTGTGTTTTGTAGAGATTATAGCGTGGAAACATAAGCTTAAAATAACGTAAACAATGTCATATTTCTATTACATTCTCCTTGTCTTGTTACTATCTCATTGTATCGATATATTTATTTATTCTTGTTCTCGTTTTAAGTAAATTATATCGTATAGGTAACTAATAAGACATTATTTTAGTACCGAATCCAGTCGAATTACAAACGCGGAATTCGACGAAGAAATATGATTTTTATTAGTAGGAGTCCTAATTACGGTTTAATACGGAACCATAAGGAAATAGCTAAGACTAGAACGCAACGGTAACCTACCCCCATTTTAAACCGTAATTAATGAGGCGGAGTAGATGCTAACTATAGTACGTATCTTCATTAGTGCGAACTTGACGGAACCTTATTTGCCGGCGATGGCGTTAGGCTTCATCTAAGTATTTTTACCTATCATTAGTAGGTACAGACGCCAGCACATCAAGCTATCCCTAACTGTCAAATTTTCTCAATTAAAAATGAACCTTATGTCTTTACAATAATGTTGAAATACTATCAAAGAAATTTGACAGATTGTGGTAACTTGAAGTGCTGGCCTCTGTACGTATTACCTATTTACAAACATATGTATTGGAACTATTATTTTACAAAATCGAAAAATACCAAAAGTGTGGCAAGTAATGAAATAATGTATTTGATGTTTATTCGATAACTTTAATTAAATCTTATGTCAACAGACTGACTATTGTTTTATTGTTATTTGCAATTTTTGCTAGATTTGCTGGATTTGTCAGATAATTCAGTAATTTTAGACTTGATCAGCCTTTTAGAAAACGACAATGAATTCGGTAAATGCTTTTAGACGTGGTAACGTGTATAAACCAATATTGCCATGCCTTGTCAGAGAACACCTTGGAAATACCTGGCACTTGCTTTTCCGGCTATCTCGTTTACTTTCCTATGTCAAATTAATTATTAATGGACGAGTTATGTAAGGCTGTAAATACGGAGGTATCAGCGTGGATTTTATCTATCACAACCCAAATTTTAATAACGAATTAGGAAGACACCCCGTTTCCAATCAAAAACGTATTACCTCTACATGTTATGTAATCAGGATTTGATTTCAAGAGGGTATCCGATATGTATCCTACCTAAATCTTTTGGGCTCAGTAGGTAAGTGGGAGCCTAGAACTCTACATGGGGAGCTTACCCGGTATTGTACTTACTAACCAACTACCATCATGGCTAATCTTACCGCCAAGCAGTGTTGCTGTACTGAGATTTCCCGATGTTATCGCAAGTATATGAAGTACCTACTTCAGCTTAGTTTTTCGTGTGGTAATTTCAAACGCCTGCTCTATAATTACAGATAGACGATAACCCCTTACCACTTTATCAAAATCAAGTCATTTATTCAAACTAGGCTGAAAATCAGGACTTATAAATCGTCAAAATTACATTTGATAGTCCCTTAAGACGCCCGCGCTTCACCACTTCCTACTGCTTTAGCTCGGAAGAATTGGCGCAACAAACTCCCCAGCAGCACTGCTGTCTGTTAAGCTAATAGAAGCACTTGATTCTATACAGTACATCGCATACAAATAATTTAACATTTCGTAACACAAAATATTTATTGGAATTATTGGATGCTTATTAGGTACCAACTTTTTTTCTTATAGAAATTGTCTTGTGTATCTAGGCTCAGAGTGTATCCGCTCCTACACCCCCGTGGGCGAAGGCTGGGGCCCTGCAGACGGCGTTGAAATCTTCTCAGCTCTCCGATTGGCAGTGAAGCGCTACGACAGTGGCGCCCTCTCGCCGCACCTCACGGCACTCAAAGTCGGGGACCTCATCACGCTCTCCGGTCCTTATGGCAACTTTCAATTGCAAACGGTATTATTATAATTATGTTTTAACTTCGCAACGTTTCTAACTTCTAGGGCAGTTAATTAGTTTTTTTTTTTTCTTTTTAAAAGTTGTACCTAGTTGTTAAGTGGCCGTGACTTTTTTTGCTTCACGAGATTTTTTTTGCTGTCGGTAAAATGTATAGAAGTTTTGCTTACTTTGCCTCGATTGAAAATAATAATAATAATAATAATAATAATAAAAAATCATTTATTTCCATAAGTAAATTACAAAGTGGATGTGCGCAGCATTTGTAGCTTAGGACTTACAAGTGCATACTAATTTGATTAATGACCCCCATGCTAGGTGAAACCTGTGTTACAGGGGTCATACACATATACAAAAGAAGCTTTTGAAGAGCTGTTATTAACTTCTACAACTACTTCCTGGCATTACTCTTGATACCTAATTGTGAAAATCTAATGCTGATTATACCATTGTTGCTATACAGGGTTATTTGTAAAACACCAGAAACCTCCTGATCAGCTGTTCCTTACATTTTGACGAGTTATACGAACATAAATGTAGGGAGCAGCTGAATTTTTTTTCGCGATTTCAGGTTTGGTCCCATAGTAAAAGTTGTTCATAATGATGAGTACAATGACCTCTTAAGAGGTTTCTGGTGTTTTACAAATAACCCTGTATAAAGCAAATCTGCTAGCGGTAACCACTTTGGCAATGGATTCAACACAATAGTTCGAAATGGCCGACCTCTTGACCTTTTAAACGAAACTCCTTAGCATTAACCTGAGCAGCCCGAACTTGTGGAACAAAGCACTCATAAATAAAATAAATGGCGACCTACAACCATAAAAATACTCCTTGACCATTATTTCTTTGTTTATCATCGTAAATCATATTTATAGAGATAGAAGGACATGGGAAAGGTCTTCTCTATGATTTATTGTCTATTGTTCGTTTCAGTTGAAGACAGTGAAGACGTTGTATCTGATAGCTGCCGGTACTGGGGTCACGCCTATGCTTGGCCTAATCAAGTTTATGATATCAAGAACTAACCCTAGATGGTAAGTTTACTTTTACTTTCTACAGTTTACTTTTTCTTTCTTTTTTATTAATAACTGGCGAGATGTGGGAGTAGATAGAACTCTTCTATAGAACACTTCGGTAAAAAAAGGAAAAATCGTTCAACATTATCTATACTATATACTATAATATTATAAAGAGGTAAAATTTGTAAGTTTGTAAGTTTGTATGTAGGGGGTAATCTCCGGAACCAATGATCCGATTTCAAAAATTTTTTCACTAATAGAAAGCTACATTATTCCTGAGTGCTATAGGCTATAAATTATATTTATATCATACATATTAGCCGAGCTATCGCAATTTTAGTCTAGCAAGTCGGAAAGAAATACCTGTGAAAACAGAATTATTTGCATGCGCTGCCGTTGTTGTGCCGTTGCTACAGTTGTTTAAAATTGAAAGCAATGTATGGCAACCCGGGTTGCCTTAATTATTTCTACAAAAAAGTCCGCGACACCATATTCCTATCTTTTGTATTTTAACTTTTATATTTCGTTTTATGTTTTAAAAAAGTATTTTTTCGACTTACTTCTAATGTTAAAACAAGAAATTTTCCGCGGACGAAGTCGCGGGCAGAAGCTAGTAATTGATATAGCATTGGTCCCAAACTAGGCATAGCTTGTATCTTGGGCACCTTTGAAATTGGCGATAATTAAGCTAGTTAGCTTCTTCGAGACTACAAACTAAAATTAAATACCGTGAAATATTTAATAAATACTTTGCCAATCAAATTATCAGAAATGTATAAGCCAAAACGCTAATATAAGAAAAAAAAGGTGACTAACTTTCCACCCAATTAATAAAATAAATGTTACCTTATAACTATTTATTTTCTTATTTTATATTCTTTTAGGGCAAAGATACCTTGATTGGCAAAGTTGGCATATTTCACGGCACGTAAAAGATAGGAAAACTAAAAACAGTGATAAATCATTTTTTTCTCCAAAGTAAAATAACTTTTCACCTCACAGGCTCGGAAAGAGTCTGTTTGTCATTCGAAATCTGAGCCGAAATTCGCTTTTTGCTCTCTAGCGTGGAAAGAGTTTTTAAAATTCGAACCTTTCTATTTAATAATTTTCTATACTGCCAGTCCACTGAAAATGCATGACACGGTCTAAAGTAAAATATTAAATAATACCGCTCACCTTAAAAACTTTCATCACAGTACAGAAATTAAATATTTTGCGAGGATATAATTGTAAAATTGGAATTAATGTTAATAAGTATTCCATTTGATTAAAAAATCTGTGACGTCACATTTGAATATGCCATAAAAATACTACCCTGTCAAATACCCAATTGTGTAGTAATTTCAGTCTAATTTTATAAAAAAAGTATATACTAATATAATATGTTATTTAATCCTTTGCTTGGCAAAAATAAATACTTATGTATTAAATTAAATTAGTTCGTTATTTGTATTAAATTAGTTTTTTTCTTCCATTATCCTTAGAGGACAAGTGGGATATAGAACAAAATACAGGGTATTTAATTTTGGAGATATTCTATGTAACTCATAAGATACATTGCCAAGTATCTGTTATTTTCTTCACATGAGTCAATGTATCTGAGACGCTCGAACAAAATAAAACTCAACAACACCTGTTTTCTTGCACCTAGCAGTTTCCTCGCTGTAGTGAGGTGAAAAATTGTGTGTTGCGCTCGGCAGCAAAGCTTTTCTGCGTCTCGTACCTTTGAAACCTTCGTTACGCTCAGGATTCTATATTTGAACCACTCGCTTCGCTCATGGTTCAACCCTAGAATCCTTCGCTTACTCAGGTTTCAATAGAAGTACCCGCGCCAAAAATCAACTTTGCAGCCTTGCATAACAAATAACTATTGTTTACACCCACAACATCCAATCATACATCCTTATCCTTTAGTTAATAGTGGGGTAAATAGTACCTACATAAGTAAGTAAATAATACTACGTGAAAACACCCCTGCAGCACGAAGTATCGGAAGTCGGCTGTCGGCTTTAAGCAAGGTCACAACATCAATCATTCTTGCTGCTCCGTCATCATTAATCGATATTAAAGACTGTAGTCTCGATGTATTTCAGCTTGTCAGCTAACTCGAAGAGTTTCATCATTCTTATGAATTCGTAAGAACACTTCCTTTGACCTAATAATTTTTTGTCATTCCAATATAGTGAGTGGGAACTTAGGGCTTGTGAATAGTTCTGAATTTAAATTATTCCAATGTTTAGGTATTTACCTAATTTAATTTGCGAAAATTACGTTTCAGTGAACGGACACACTTATTATTCTTCAATAAAACTGAAGAGGACATTCTATTTCGTGAGAACTTCGAAGAAATCACGAAAGAAGATGACAGGTACTTAGTGTTTAATTTTATTTCTTCAAATAAGTATCTCTACGGATACGGATTTACGTTTTCTAATGGTTTTAGAATTCTTCTCTTTTAAATATTACCAAGTGTGGTAAATGCATTTGCTGTGTTTTTCAATAAAATATGTAATATGTATAAAACAAACCCTCAAGGTAAATTAATTTAATTCAGTCTAGCAACATGAAGTCATAAAAGTGATATTTTTCCAGGCTAAAGATCACGCATGTCCTATCAGACGGCAGTTCATCCTGGTCGGGTCACAGAGGTCGCATCAGAGACGAACTCCTTGCTGAAACGTTGGGCAACGTAAAGTGTGATGATAGATGCTCGCACTACGCCTGTCTGTGCGGTCCGACGGAGTTCACGTATACTGGCCTTGATCTACTGAAGAAACACGGCTTCAAAGACGACTGTATTCACGCTTTTATGGGATAGGGATCAGGGCAGCCTGCGCTTAACTTTCATTTGCGCATTGGTCATTGCTAAAAAATAATCTGTACCCATGATGCATTATTACAAGCCTATATAGATCAATATTTCTCATAGTGCATATTCCATTACCAGGCCCAATGTTCCTTTTGCGCAAGAGTAGGTACGTCATATACGCAACAAAGTCGCCAGACAGTTTAGCAACAACTAACATTAAATCCACAATTGCGATTGGAAATTTGGTCATTGGATTTTATACAGCACTTAAATAGTAGGTACCTGGACTAAAGTACAATCAATGTCGACACACTTTCTAGATTTTTTAACGTAACAGAAAAAAATATTTTATTCGAAAGAAACTGCCCAATATCAGAGCAATTGTAAAAAGTTTATGGACTGTATATTGTAGCATACAGGAAAGCGTCTAAGATTTTTTAAATTAAAGTTTAGTCAAAGAGTGAGAAATCTATTAATATATTAGCTGTAATAAGTATTTAAATAAAAACTACTTTGTAGAAACTGTTAAACAAGTTTCGGCCAAATTCTCGCACTTACGATAACTTTCAGGAACAAATTAGGCACCTTACTAATAAGCGTATTATATCAGGCGAACTTACACACAGATTTTTCACTTTCAGTCGTCAGAAATTTGACATTTGAAAGAAGACAAAACGTTGTGTAACAATACAGACGTTATACAACGCTTATTAGTAAGGCGGTAAATGTGTATTAGTTTTATAAACCAAAGTGTGATAAATTAGCTTTTTTAGGTAGGTCGAACATTATTTTAATAATTTGTGATTAGAATATTTGTGATTGAGTAGATTAGCTCAATGTACATAAAGACAAAATAATAGTCATAATAATTGTATAAAGTAATTCCCGGTGGTATTTATGTACCTATTCCATCCATTATTAAATATAAATTATATTCATATTAAGTTTTTACCTATTGTTAGCATTTTTCCCACATCCTATTTTTATTATGACTTACTTTTTGTGCTGGTGATGGGATACCATTGAAATCGAGTTACATATTATGTATATAAAAATACATAAAGTTGTGTAAAATATTCCAATTCTTGGAAATATATATTTCTAAATATTAATATAACTCACATACATTGTAACAATTAACAATTACACTTCACACCCATTATTTCAGTCATTTGACCATTCATTGTTAGGATTTTTTTATTTAAAATGTTTATAAATTTATTTTTTTATTGTTCAACCCAAACTCTTCTCGAAATAGATTTGTTATCATTCGACTTTATATGGCAAATTGAAACTGATATTTATTCCTCCTTTCTGGTGAGAAACTTAATGTACCTATAATTATTATCAACATCAGTGTTTTTAATATTTGGTCGCGTAGCTCTGCTTGTCAACTGTTTTCATTTTAAATATATCTCATACTATTTTCAAATAATGTACATAACAATATTTCGGACATCATGGTAATATTATAATTACAACATATCAAATCCTTATATTTTTTAAAAGATACAGCCATTTTTTTATTTATTTGTAACGGAATAGTATTTTTTCATGATTAATAATACTAAACGGGTACTACCATTGAAGTTTGCATTGAAATAATAGTGTTAAATTAAATATAGTAATAGATGTGTTAAATACTTAACAAAATTTAATAATTGTATTACATCATTTTATAATCCATGTATCTTTTCATTTATGCTTTTACTTATAGAAGTGAAATTGGTGAATGTTTTTAAAAAGTGCCTACATTCCATGTGTTGTTTAGTTTTTGGTGTGTTATTGACTTATGGGTTTCTATTAAATAATGTAAAGAACAATAGAGATTTCATTTATAAACATGTAGGTTTCTCCGTAAATAATAAGGGAGTCGGTCTTCTTCTTCGTGTGGTTAGTGACTAACCTGGTGTCAGAGTTTTAATGCTGCCCATGGGCCTCTGACTTAGCATCACATGCTGTTGAGAAATATCTCTCAAGCATGCCGGTTTCCTCACGATGTTTTCCTTCACCAATTTTAAGCAAGTGATAACTATACAATACGCACATGAATCCGGTTAAATCAGAGGTGCGTGCCTCGGATTCGAACTCGAGACCTATGACTTGGCAGTCCCCCAGTCACACCACTAGGCTATCACTGCTCGGGAGTCGGTAAAAATAGTATATTTAAATAAAAACATTTATTTAGGAAGAAACATGACTATAATACAACAAAACAATATAATACACAGTTCGTTTTTTTAAATAAATGCATATAACCTTTGACCCAATGCGCCGCATCTTTGCACAAGGAAAAAATTCCAATCATAATTACCTTTTGGTACTAAATAGTTAACAAAAAAAACCCTAATTAAGTTACAGTTATGGAACGCCTTCAAATAGGATTATTAACTTTTTTTAAACAACTATACAATAAAAACAAAGGGAACAAGTAGCAAGCGACATTTAACCAAAATTCCAAAAAAAAATAACATTATGTACCTTGATCTATTTAACGCTATCTTATAAAATATCAATCATAACTTACTAATTATAGATTTACATACTCACCTAAATAAAATTAGTTTTGTTCCTATGTTTCGAATTGTTAGTGGCGCAAAACGCAAAAGCTTGTCGATAACGGAAATTAGACGTAAACCAATCCATCCGCAAACGGTCGGCTGTGCTGTCTAGCATTTTTTTGTTTAAAAACACTATATTTTAAGCTGAAATCCCTTAGATTTGAAATCAGTTTGATATAAAAACAAAACTAATTTTAAATGGTTATGAATACACGACGGAAAATTTGTTCAAATCTAGTAGGATAGTCTCTTAGAGACTCGTCATAGTAGATTAACAGTTTACCATTGAAATTTTTAGTGTCCATTACCACATTGTTATCACAGGAATCTACAGCATGTAACGACCAGTTCACCTGGGGCCCAATTCTATAAAATAACCAACTTGGCAAAAATGTGTCGGTAGTGTGTCAATAGACAAATCATTGACATTTGGTATTCCACAAATGATCTATGGGCATAGACTTACCATTGTATTGCCATTGTAGTAATAATTGGTAGTCTGCGTCTCCACTATAACATGTCAATGTCATTGTGATGGCCAATGTTAAGGAAATCTGTAAATATGTTATCACTGAAAACTATTGTACTGCACACTATCGATATACCATCGACACACTACTGAGCCACCACTGAAAGGCCATTGAAGTTTTTGCAGAATACCAAATTTGCAACAGTTGCAACATAATGGCTGTAGTCTCTCGATAGAGACCTAAGATATCAAAGTTATAGATTTGGGAACCTTACACGTTCTTAAAATGATACCGTGACGTGGGTACTTGAATCGTAAGAAATCGCGACTCAAACAAATCTTCGCCATGTGTAAGTAGGTAACATAGTGGACACAAAACCTTTGTCTTTACTAGCGCAAGAGCAGTTCTTAATTACCTATATAAAATAAAAGCAATATTCCGGCTTATAACGGAGTAGTTAAAATGTAAAAATTAAAATGTGATATGCAATTAACTCACGCATCTTTCAAATAATATTATGTCTTAATTCCAGTTTTGGTTTAGGATACCTACACGAATATTTTAGCACATACATACAACACTCGAATATCACAATAAGAGGGAGACATTCACCCTTATAACTACAAAAGTTAAGTCAAGAGTGTTCCTTGTCCTCTAACATCGCCCAATATTGTACTATACACATATATTGTTTGAGCATCACAATATGAGAGATGTCAGTGTGATTTCATCATACGATCAAATTATTCGACTAATGATTTATTACATCAATACACATACCTGGCTATTACAAATACTCTGTCTAGAAACATCAACGGCTAATTTTGCAAGTCACATTAACTGGAGTGTATAGAAGCGAGCCCAAGTAAGAGGGTCATTATTATAACGAGGCTACTCCTCAATAATGACCCTTCATACATGGGTTGGATACAGAAGACATTCAATTGACATGCATTGGCATAATTTAAATTAAATATTGACACAAGTCCATTCTCCTGACCTTCTAAAAGTAATTATTATTATTATGTTAAATCTACCCAAACTACAAATCATTATTATAGGTCTTGCGGGATATAAAACAAAAATCTTGCAATCGTCCAGCGATCACAAACACCGATATTGCAACACAAGTAAAAAGGGACCTTATTGCACTACTACATTAAGTACAAAATTAGTATTGCCCTGTTTTGCAGGGTGCCCTAATCTCGATATCGGCAACATCCCAGCTCCACACACTAGCCCCAAATATTGGACCAAACATTTGTTGCCATTATACAAAGGGAAAATGTTTGTGTGAATCAAGCCGATATTGGCTCGGTTTGTTGGAGCAATGAGTGGTGCTGGGTCCAATAATACCAGTTTGGCATAACCAGTGTAACTCCAAATATGTAGCGGGAAATATTTTAACTGACGGACTTTTCGAAAATTTTATAAATTCAAAACTTGATATGAATAATAAATTATAATGATGAGAAAATATTAATTATTAACATGAATCCCAACTTTTTCGTACAGCATATAGTTGTTGACAAAAGATGTGCCATTGCCAACTGTGTAGATTAAAAAGAGTATTAGAATGATGTTAATTCATTGAATGACAACTCAGGTATTACTATCTGGTGTGTCTATTATTTTATAGTTGAAATTTAGTGCCCAGAACCGCCCCTACGCGTGGCGTGTCGTAATAAATATACGCCAATTCGTGTGGGCAGTTGTGTGGTTGTTCTGAATAAGATACTTACATTGGTCACGGAGTTAAATGAATGACACAACTTTCCAAGTTGTCTGTTTATTAGGTGTATCTTGTTCAGTGTATTATGTACATGTTCCACTACTGACCGGCCGGTATTCGACGCGGTAGTTACAAATAACGTTGAGACGCTATGACCACGGAGTAGTCAGCAAATGAAGTGTTCATATTGTCACTAGAGTTTCATATCCGTCGCATAATAAGTCAGTAGTGAAAGTAATTATTGTTCATTGATACTTGGTTGACTGAGACACGGCGATTCGAGTCCAAAGTATACGAGAAGTTCATAGAAAAAGCCTGAACACTTTATGTTTGTAGCTTAGTATGCGGTGGCATTGAACTATCGACTGCCACACACGCTATTCCCCACCAGATGACAACTAAGCAAATTCCGTTCCCTCCATTAGCACACTACTCCGTGGCAAACCCAACAAGATGTTAAGACTACGCATAAAAGTACACTAACGCATTTTATGCGTTAACGTCGTTGACGAACAACACGTCCCTGTCCTTGAGACCGACGTCTATCAGGCTGCTGGTCCCGCGCCCGAGCACGCGCTTCGGGAAGTTAGTCGTGATCTCGAACTCTTCGGGAGACTGCGGGTGACTGAACACGAAGTCGTATAGATCCTGAAGAAAATGTTACAAGTAATTAAAGACAAGGTAATCTATGTATTATGTGTGGAAGTAGGCTTCTCCCACAACTATGTAATATTCTGTGGTAACTGTCCAGATTGGTGATTCGTGATTGGTGGATTGGTGATTGGTGGTTCCTTTGGTTTGCAAGGAAAGAAAAAAAATCATAGCTACGTCTCAAAATTGATAAAGTGCGCTAAACATCGGCAACAGTAAATTTAATTGACATACTTATATTATTTCATTGATAATCGGAACATGTTAAGTGACCATGTCCTTTAGATGGCTGGTGAGGTAGCATCCAGAGAGGAGCCGAGGACAGAGTTAAAAAAAAAATATGATCATAGAACCTTATGTTCAACAGCTATAGCATGATGTTGATGAACAAAGTAATTGTTTCTATATTTTATTTTAGTCTTAAAATTTTGGAACATTTCTTATCACACTACTATATTCTATATACTCTGCACACTTGGCAAATGATTGCTAGACCGAAAAGTGTAACATTTGTGTCGAAAGCGAAAGGAACTTGGTTGCAAGTGGGTGTCCCACGATACCTCACGACTGTTTTTTGGCCTTCCCAAAATCCTTCCAGACATCTACTTCAACTGTTTTTATTTTTAAATTTTCCTGTGCTCTCCAGGGCCCATATTTACACATTAACAACCTTGTAACATGTTATCATTATGGAATGCAAATAAATGAGTATGTACCAACCTGAGTGGTATGCGAGAGCGTGAACCGTCGCGTGAGCCTCTCTCCGCCCGGCAGGCGGATGAGCAGCACCACGGTGCCGGAGCCGGGCGCGGGCTCGGGCGGCAGGCGGGCCGCCATGGCCGCGCGGGCCTCGACCAGCTGCCGGATAGACTTTAGTACAATAGGAGAGCTGAACTTGCAGCTATTACACACTACATTAATAGATCGATTTTAGGGAATTTTGCCCTCTTGTTGCAGAAAACTAGGGGAAATATTGATTGAATGTATGGTCAACAGACATAAGTTTCACAGCAAACCCCTGTTTTGATTAGGATAGAATTTAATGCAAACCATTATTTGTTAAGGACCTTAAAGTCTTCAATAAGTAATGGTTTGCATTAAATAGAACCTTATCTTGTATCTCATTGAGTTTATTGTTCCAAAACTTGATAAAAATGCCAGATTCTGAAATGAAGCGTAAAGCTCGGAGGTGATAGTTACATCCATCTTGTGCCTCGCCTCCTGCTCCCTCCGCTGCAGGTCCTCGTGCTCGCGCAGCTGGCGCGCGGCTCGCTCGGCGGCCCGGCGGCGCTCCTTCTCCTGGTCGGCCGCCAGGCTCTCCGCGTACGCCTCGTCCTGCGACGCGCGCAGCCGGGCCGTCACTTCACGCTCCACTCTATGTACAATTTGGCTCCATAGAAGTATTTAAACACATAGAAATACTTTTTGTATTGTCCATTTCAAATACAAAATGGTTTATTAGTACTAAATTCAAAATAGGTATTAGTCCGGAGTATAGAGGATAAAATAATTCTACAAAAAGTTATTATTTATTGAACACAATATAAAACAAACTGCTATTGGCTAATGACATTTCTCAAAGAGATCTCTGATGCATGGAGTATTATTCCTCACCTTTAACAATGATTTTCTTTTATTTTAAAAGTAATGGTTATGACGGATGGGACTGCACCACCACAGTCATGATCACACATGTGTATATGAAATTAGTTTAAAATTTTAAAAAAAAACTTAATGCCTTAGGCATTAAATTAGCCGCCTTTGTACCTTTATTGTGTGCGAGAAGTTAAAATAATGAAATAACAGACATCATATTACCTGTCGGCCCTAGCCGCAGCTAGATGCGGCTCGTTATCCGACACGACGCGTCGCAGGCGTGTGAGCAGCTGGTGCGGGGAGCAGGAGCCCTCGGAGCGGGCCACCACGGTCATGCGGTGCTCGCGCACGCACACGACGCACAGCAGCGGGTAGCGCCGCCCGCCCACAGACTGCGCCACGCGCCAGCCCTCCGCCGTGTCCACCGCACAGCCCCAGAATAGCGCGTGCGTGTTTATGTACTGGATCACATCTTGATCAGCAAGGGTTTGCCTGAAAATATGTTAAATATTTAAAAAAAGACCTACATAGATTGCATCCCAGGGAAGGACATAGGCTTTATTAGGGGAAGGCATAGCATTTACTTTTTGTCTCAAAAATATATCCCAATATTGCGATATAACCAAACTCTATGCAGACGAAATCGCTGGCAGCAGCTAGTTTTTAATAATTGCATTGAAAATTTAAATTTCCCTGATAAAATTTAGTTTTTTTTTTTTTTGATAAATTTGTTTTAGATCATCTGCTAAGATTCTTCTTACACATAAATGTAGAGCACAACTCTACATTTATATATAAGAAAAATCTTAATGATTATAATTCTGTGATTATTAATTTGAAACAAAAAACATTTAAAAAATTAAGCAGTATAATATCCATTCTAACAGCATACTAACATTAATCTATCTTTCATGGAAAGTATTTTAATGGTATATTGTATTATTAATGACAACTATGTAAACTTTAGGGATTTTTTAAATACCTGCAGAAGTTTTGCGTCTCTGTGGCTGATTCGGAGTGCAAGTACACAACGAGGAAGCGTAGCTCGTTCTTAGCATCATTAAGAGCCTGTGCATAGGTTCCCTGGTAGAACACTGGGTGAGGGTTGTACCGGGACGTATAATTATTGATGAAGCCCATGACGTCCCCTAGTGGGTCAGTCACCACTATCAAAAAAAACAAAAACATAATTAGACATTGAGACCTAATGTAGAAACTGCACTGCACTGCACTGTTTCATTATCTAAGTAAAATAATTAAATAAAGAACAGAATAAAAACATTTATTTTGTAATTAGAACAACTAGTTGACATCAAATACTTTCACTTTAACAAATTTAACACAAATAAATCCAATTTCATTGTAATTTATGTATAAATATTTTAACCAAATAAAAAATATTTTGAAATTGAGATACTCACATCTTCTATCCTCATTACGTACAAAACTTAGCAGCAAGTTTAGTACAGATGTAATTGTACTGTAGCACATAGACACTACTAGGTTGACTACATAGCGGAACAGGCCTCGCACACCACCTGGCCCTTCCGGAGCCTCATCTGTGAACACTTGCTGTGCTATGTGGTCGTGTACCACGGGAGGTGCGCGGGCCTCTGTCGCAAATACCGATGGTCGACCCTCCCTTATATTCAACTGCTCCTGGATCGCCACCTACAAAATATTGAGAGGAATATTAAGCCAAACTTATACTTTTAGCTACAATTAAATCAAAACAGTACAGTTTGTTATCAGTATTTTCTACTTTAGGGTGTTGCTTAACTGGAGCCTGACACGGGAACATCGTTCACAATATCAATATATTGAGATAGATATTACCTCCAAATCCCATTGATGCCTTTGTAGAACGTCCCTACATATTGACATATCTTCTATTCCGGTTAAATCTTGAAATTGAAGTATTTTATCCGTCTGTTCGTGGGTTAGACCCATTGCATTGTCCTCAAGATCCATTGCCCTAGTTTTGATACCTAATTATTTATATATTAGAAAATCAGTCACGCCAACTAATATAAGCTCATACAATCTTATTAATACATATTAACACGAACTTGAACGAAAAAATGATAAAACCAAAATGTTTTGCATCAAATCGCTACTCATTGCCAGGCCTACAAGAACGACATTTCTGATGACATAAGTTGTCATGTTATCTATGAACCACAGACAAAGTAGAAGGGTGGGTACAGATAAAAGAACAACAATTTGTTTTGCACATAGATGATACACTATTAACGTTTTGCAAATGAGGGAGATCAACTCGTAATTAAGGTTTTTAAATTCTCGCGCTCAACCCTTAGAGCATTAATGCTCTAAGGCTCAACCGGATTCTACCTTGATCCTGCCGATCCATAATAGTGAAGTAACCCAAGTCGTAAGGAGGCCCAAAATTTATTAGGGGCCCTTCCTACCTGACCTTAGAGCACTTAACCTATACCTGACTGAGACGAAGCTTATTAGGCTAAGTTAGTAGGAAGGTATTGTTTTACTAAATAGTTGTACTAATTTGTAAGATAAAGCTGTTATTGTGATCTGACTATGATAATGGAACAGCGAGCAAAGCAATCAAACAGCGAACGGAGTAAATTTGGATATTGGAGCATTCTTCTAACCATAATCATACATAATGTTGATTCGTGTGATGCTCCTAGGAAGGACCGCTCGACGACTCCCAGCCACCATGGGCGACTGCGGGTGGCGAATAATGAGGAGCTCACTGTCTGATCAGGACCAGGCTAGTGCCAGACGGCGCTTTTGTGTTCCAAGCGCGTCTCAATGAGATGTCAGCATAGTTGAAAGGGCTCGTCAGGGCCGTTACATCAGCGGGACTTTCTGAAAGGGGCACCACTGCCTCGGAACATATAGGGCTAAGGCAGGAACATGGATGGGTTTAAGTCAGTAAGAGTCTGACACGGGTGGAGTGAAAGGGATTCCACTGCACCCACAGCAGGTGTCATTTAATGATTTGCCAGTCTTCAAAAAAAAAAGTTCGAAATACATATTCACTTAGGTATTAGTATACGTAATTAGTATCGACTTTTTATTGAGAAATTGTATTTCATCATCCAGTCCAGCTCTACTTCAACTATGTACTGCTCGGGTTATTAAGGTATCCCTGTTTGTGCTTATCTCCACACTCAGCAGCTAGTCTCTATGACTGGCAGAAGGAGACAGGAGCGTGGAGAAGTTCTATCCGTAATGATTGAAACAAATATCAAACCACCAAGTATAGACTAATACCAGTCTTAAAAGCTTGACCTGATTGGCGCATCAACCTAATGAAGACTCTTTTTTAACCAATGAATTAAAACGCACTTTATTGAGAATGATTTAGATGTATTACTGTAATGTAAAAAACAAAACAAAAAAAAAATATTGTGCAGAATAAATGCTGGTTACTTCTTTTTCTTAGCATCTTTTTTTGAAGGCGGTCCCGATGGCGCTGATTCTGCCTCCTTAGCGGGGTCTGGAGGCACTGATGGATCTTCATTGGGATCTTCATACAGAAATGTTGTCTGCCATAAAAAAAAAAACATTTAAATCCTCACCATACTCATTCACTGCTGACTACTTTTCAACTGCAGGATAAAGACCTGACCAAACATCTTGGTGCTTACTTACCTTAATGTTATATAATTCAGGGGCAACGCTAAATAAACTTTCAATGAAATCGGCATAAATTATATGTCCATCCCCACGAACGTTGGCATCACGCAAAATTTCGAGCGTTTCAGCTTCACTGAAGGGATCGTCACCGTACATCGTCACAATTTCTCTAATTTCTTCAAGTTCTAGGGATTGTCTGTTTTCTGTATCAAAGACCTGTTTAAATAAAAGAGAAAATATTGGCTAAGCTGAGCAGAAGTCTGTGCAGTGAAATAGGTGGTGAGTGGTTTTACAATAAATACGTACTGCAAATGCAAGTTCTAATTCATGCTTTATTTCTGGTTCCAATACCCAAAGATTTAACATATAAACAAATTGTGCCTGTGTTAGCATTCTAATGACCCCTGCATTCAATTTTTCTGCTTCAGTCATAATTTCGAAATAAGTAGGATACTTGAAATGTCTCTTATGGAATCTGTAAGGTAAATTATTGAAATATAAGGCTTAAATCATCAGACCCACACATCATACTTACTAAAATTATAATTATTTAAAATCAAATTAACTTAGCCAAAATCATAGAGATATTTTATTTGGTACTGTACTTCTTTAACTCCAAAAACGATATTAATTGTTCGATAGTTACTACTTTTGTTGGTTCAGGAGCATCATTTATTGTCAGCAAAGGCTTTGCGTGATCATCAAACCATTTAATAATATCCTCTAACTGTTCTTCAGTAAAACGAGGTGTTAGGTTTGCGAGAGGGTTTAAAAAATCGAATACAGACATTTTATAAAATTTTGATGTGAGATCCTTTAAAAATAATTAATTATATGATCATAACAATGATTGAAAACATGAAAAAATGGTATAATTTGACATTGACAACAAACTTTTTAATTTAAATCGTAAATAGGTAATCAGAAATCGATTATTAACCAAAAACAAGCCTATTTACGTAATTGCCGCGTTTTTTTTCGAATTCTGTACACTTTCTTGACTGATAAGGGAGATTTTAATAAACATATATGTAAATATCTTTAAACAATTTAAATAACAATATTCGGGTTAATGGGACCACGCTGTAAAATCCAACCCTAAAAATAAAAATTAAGATAAGAACTCAGGGTAAGAACAAAATAGGTTCGCGCGCCGAATCACTTGGACGTAAGACTAGGCAATATGGTTGAAAGACTATAGCCTTCCCTTCGGGGTAAATTAAAAAAAAAAAATTAGATTGTCAGAACAACTGACGTTTCTGTTATTGACACTGTCAGTCTCACAGATGACAGAGCCAAACACAGAGCTCAAAAAGTGTCAAAAAGTAATTTTTTTATGCAAGTAGTGGCAACTCGTCAAGCGTTTTTTGTAGTTTTGTTTCGTTTGAGATTGCTTTGTTTTCACACATTGACTTGCATCTGATTGCTTTAATTTTACTTCTGAATAGATTAACGTTGGTAGTGGAGACAAAATGTTTGAATCGGACGACTTTGACCAGGTATTTTATAAGGCTGCAAAAGAGTCTTGTTTGTTATTGTTACTGATCTCTGACTGATATGAAAACTTCTTCTGAAAATAAATAATACATGTCTGATCCTTAAAGGTGCTGTCTCAGTTTGAATTTCCAGAAGATAATTTAACAACAAAGAGAAATATAGAAGATAAACAGGGTTCAAACAAACCTAATTTGTTAAACAATGTCAATATTGCCACGAAGAGTTACAATACTGTAAGGAATAATGAAAATAAGAATACTGGAAATCACACCAATACAAATGTGGTTGCAAATGTAAATAGTATTATGTCACCTAAGCACACAAAAAGAAAAATTATTAATTCATATTTTGATCATAAAAGCAAAAGAAAGTTCCCTGGTCCAGCAGGTCTACTTACTGGAGGGTTTGAAGAAAATAAAGATGAAACTATTTGTCAGATAGAATTACTTTCACAGGTAAATGGGAAATTTATCACATGTTACTCATCAATCACTTATAAAGATCTTTATTAGTGATCGATGATGTTACTATAATCTGAAACAATGAAGTTTGTGATGTACCTATTATTTATTTCTTACAGGATGTTGATTTTACTCAAAATAGTTTAAGAGGAGACTTATTTGAATCTCCATTATGGAAAAGGTTATTAGATGATTTAAAAAGTTGGCAATTACATGACATAGATTCTATAAAAACTGTTAAACAGCAGGCCATCTCTGGAAACTTGAGAAAAAGGAAGGCCCACATGATAACTGCATTTGTGGAGACTGTTGACAGATCTGCTACAGACCCTTTGATTATTATGAGAGATACAACGGGTGAGTATCACTATCTCTCATTGTAAGTTCTGTTCCAATAGGGCACCATTGCGTGAATTATGTTTAACCTTTTGAACCCCAGAGCATAAACCCATTTCGTATGTGCAATAAAATACATATAGCAGCTTTAATTTTAACCTTTTGACCGCCACAGTCGTGTATAGACGACAAACCAAAAAGTGCCCAGCACGCCACGGTCACGACTGGGTGACAGAATTTTAAACGTAAATAAATAATAATAATTATAATAATTTCGACCTCACTACTATTTTGTAGGTATTAAAGGATGAATTCGGAGCTTGGCGCTGAGGGCACGCTTTTTCATTTTTGACGTGGCGGTCAAAAGGTTAATAATATATCACACTAATATTATAAAGGCGAAAGTGAGTGAGTGTGTGTTTGGGACTTCCTCATCCTCAAATCTCAGTTGTAGTTCATGACCTGTATAACCCATACACTGCTATGAACACAGCTGTGAGCACATGAAAACATGCTCAATACATTTTGATCCATTCTTAGCACAGTGCCTTCAACACAAATAATATGTGTTTATTGTCCATACATTGCCATGCGTGTTGAAGGAACTCAGTAGATATTTTGGCGACATGTATGCGTGTTGAAGGCATTGAGCTTAGAATAGCACCTGACAAATAATAGTGGCTGTGTTTGCATTAACACGGATACTTTTTATCCTGATAGTATGTTGCCTTGAGTTAACATCGGACATCCACGCGGACGAAGTCGCGGGCAGCTAGTTATTTTATATATTTTAGAAATATGATTGATGTGATAGTGCACCACATTTTTTGTCATGTTTGTGTCATTGACGACACGGTTGGCGTAGTGGTTGAGCGATTGACTGCTGCGCACTATGTCGCGGGTTCGATTCCCGCACGGAACAAATATTTGTACGACCTGCAAGTATTTGTTACGAATCTGGGTGTTTTTCTATCTAATATGTATGTATTTACAAAAAAAAAATGTATATAAGTAGTATATCAGCCATCTCGTTACCATAACACAAGCATTAGGTTGCTTAGCTTGGGACGATATGGCACTGTGTGAAATGTCCAAGGATATTATTATTATTATTATTGGCGTACAGGGCATGCACTTTGTTGTCAGGTATATGTGACAATGGGTTCAAAATATGAATTTTATGGAATGTGACTGATTTTTGATTCAAGATTTGTTTTCTAGGAAACATTAAGGGCACACTTCATAGAGATGCATGGTCAACATTCTCCAAATACATTGCCTCTGAATACTGTGCATTTATTCTTTGGAAACCTACAATACTCACAACGGGAAGTGCTTTTAAGAAGCACTATCTTAATATAACATTAAGCAATATACTGGCAGTATACAGCTCAACGGTACTCACTGATGATGCAGATACCAAACCATTACCAGATGGATATGCCATAGTTTATGAAGAGGATTATACTGTGATAAAAACGCAAAAGAATTTAAACAACATAGGTGAGCCAAGAACTTTATTTGTATTTTAGGAACTACTTTTTCTGTTTGATATTTGATCACTAAAAAATATTTTAAGAAATTCACTTATTTAAAGTATGATTGTAAAATATATATGTTAAATAAAATCTATCATATTTCCATTCTAATTTTTTTCCCGATTTCTGTGATCAATCAGCTTGATTAGTGAACAAGTGAACAAACAATAAATGCAAATCTTTTATGAAAACTGATTGAAAACATTTTAACTAGAAATACAGGTCTCCTAAAGTGATAATGCGCATAGAAATCTTCGCCACTGTTCGGCAACGGTCGTATTCCCCGAGCGTCGGAAGACGATATGTATATAGAGTGGTTAAGTGCATTTTCTTCATGCATAATTTAGTAAGATTATGTGTTTTGTCCTAAAAGAGATAAATATTGATTTAGCAGTAACGAAATTTGATTCAATAATTCCATGTAAGTAAATAGCGAGCTATAATTCATATAAGCCTAAATCTGATTTTTAATATGTTTTTTGTAGTACTTAATATGTCTTTTACGTAGGTTTTTTCAATTTTTTAATATTGAAAAACGTGAAAAATGTTAGTATATTTAAATATTTTACAAAATTAACTATTTAAATTTGAATAAGATAATTAAAGTTGAAATTAAATTCACCTTTGAAAACAAAACCAAGAAGGGTGTGTAAATAGCAGCTCTATATAATTCCAGACAAAGAGAACACGTGCAGTCACCACCAATGTAACAAGACGACTGACGGACCTTTGACTGACCGCCGACCGCCCGAATTGTTTTCGATTGTGTACACATGATATTGACTCCTATTTCTTTCGAGCAAGGTGCAAAATGCAAGTGCATTGTTAAGGACTCGAACGATTCAATGATTCGGGTGTTTCCGGGAATACGACAATTAGCGAAGATCTGCATGTGCATTATTAATTTGGGAGTACTGTACATTATAATTTTTTTTCTGTTTCAGGTGTAGATGATGCAATTACCAATGGTTTTGACAATAATGCTAGTGATTTGTTTGGTGAATTAGATACCATATTTTCTGAAGATATATTTTAATTATACTGCATTGTCTATTGTAAATATTTATTTCTACTTGATAACAACATACCTCACAAACTTTTTGTAGAGTAAAGTAATTTGTCTAATGTATGAATAACACCAATGCTTTTTGAAGCAGCATTTGAAAATAATTGGCAATATTTCTAGTGTTGCTATAAAAATTATTAGTGCTATTCCTATTCAATCAATACATATGTAATTGTTGATCACAAACTGTGATATGATTCTAAAATCCAACATTAAAAACAATATTTTTGGTAAACAACACTTTTATTTGATTTCACTTTAATATGGCTGTTAACTATGTGTTTCGAAAGGGATGCAGAATGATAATAAGTGCTGGGACACATTTTACACCTGTAGATTTTTGCAGATTCCTTAAGTTTTGTTTCTTTGTCTGTTACCCTGTTTGTTTGTAATATTTGTTGACTTGTACCCTGGTGTGTTTTCATGTGCCTCTGTATATTGCTCAGTTTCGTAAATTTAATCTGAAAATAATCATGCTATTATTAACCTTTTGAACGCTATTGTCATGTGACAAGCAAGTGCATGCCCTGTATGCCAACAATACAAATATGTGACAATGCGGGTACACTATAACACGAAGTAAACAATTAAATCATTACTTTTGTGTGTGTTTATACAGATATCTTAATAATTGAAGCTCTCGTACGTATTTAAATGACATGAAACAAGAAATAAATTTGTTGCTTGGCATGGAGGGCACGCGCGTGCGTTTATGCTCTGGCGTTCAAAAGCTTAAAGTCCCATCAGCAGCAGACCTATCTGTTAAGTATACCATTTTTTTTAAATTTACTAGTATCAATGCCTTTTTTATTAAACTGATTAAATTCAGGTGGTAACAGTATATATTTCAAAATAATGTTTCTTATAATTTACTTACATTGCATTGGGCACATGAAAATATTGTTTCCTTGCCAGTTTTCATAATGATCACATCATCATCATTATTTGATAGGTCAGATGATTCTTCGATTTTTATCATTTCGTCAGTGTCCATGCATGTTTTGGTCTAAAACAAATATTACAAGTATGACATCACAAATAAAATAATAAGAAAATACATAGATGATTGTTGATTTCTGTGAGAGTAAATAACAGGTAGTAAATACTGGTATGTACTTGTAAAAGAAGTCAAACAAGGTACGACATCTTGGAGATTGGTATTACCTCTTGGTGCTCTTTCAAAGCCTCTTCAGATTTGAACAGCACTGCACAACTACTACAACCAAACACGGTGCTCGGATAACGTTTCTTCAGATCAAACACCAAGTTCACTGGAAGTTCTGAAAGTCAAAAAGTTACAAGTTACTAGAGTTGGTTATTTTAATTTAACCAATCTGCCTAGCCTTCTCCCAATGACCTCCACAAACCAGTAACTGGGCAATACGATACCCCTTAGTAAGACTGGCTGTCAGATTTTTGGGCTTCTGACGACCCGTAACGACTGTCACCGTGAATTTCCAGAGCTTGAAAAATTGTGTGCTTGCTTTCTATTTATGAGTACTATCTACAAAAAAAAAAAACTTCCAAATCAACAGTCACTAAAGGAAAATTTAGCCTTTAATTTTTATTTAATGTTGTATATCATACTTACGCCGTTTATTCAATGTAACAGACACTCGGATAACATTGTCAGTGCATTTTGTTTCAGAGATATGGACGTGGTAAATAGTGAAATTCTCTTTGGCCTCTTTTTCCTCTATACAGCTGAATGCTTCATTGTTTTGTGACACGTTTTGTTCTTCTGTAATTAACAATATTACACATAAGAGTAGACTCTTTTTGTCTATGGTCCGCTCGCAGACTAATAAACAGATCAAAGAGCGAAAATGTAGTAATTTTCAAAGTGTTGACGATATGTAGACGAAAAATAATAAGGGGCAAGTATAAATTAATCACAAGGTTTTTTTTTACTGTGGGAAATCATCAAATGACTCCTCCCCCTCTGGGTGAAGCGGAAGGGAGTGTCAAACTTTTACTGACTAAAACCCCATCCATGTTCCTTCCTTAGCCTTTTATGTTCCGGGGTAGTGGTAACCCTTTCGGACAATCCCGTTTACCCGGCAGGCTAGGCCCCCTTCAAATACTGACATCTCTTTGAGGCGCGCGTGAAACATGTACGCGCCGTCAAACAATTCAACTGTCGCTTAACAATTTCATTTTATATAGTACGTAATGCAAGATAGAGCACTGGGCACGTGTAATCAAGGTTAAACGAACATTGTGCTCTGTTTTGGCAATGTCTCTCTGATTAGTGGAAGTGGAGGTAATACCTGCTTGGCATTTAATGCTCTGCAATAAATTGGGTATATGCTCGAAGCCGTATACTCCTCCTTCTCTTTCCTTCACCCGGCCGGTTAAAAGTTTAACTTTGCTTCTATTGTAAATTGTACCAAATTCGTCCTTGTTGTTTGTTGCCTGTCAAACATAAAATAATTTTTTTTTTAAATATTATGAGTATAGTATTGGTTGCGAGTTTTGGTATTTCCATAATCTTAAAGAATTATTTTGACTCCTAACAATCCATCAATTGCTAGTTTCGAGTTGAGACATTCCAGAACAAACATCTTTAATCAAATATAGAACTTATTTCAGATATCTTAAGATGCATTTTTCCGTAGACGCACGTTCTCGAGCACATGCGTCTATCCTGTCATATTTACGTGGTGTACCGTGTACTGTGTGGCCTAGGATTAAAGCCAAAGAAATAAAACAATATCCCATTCCATACCTTAGTCACAATCAACTTATGTCCAACAAACGACTGTCTCAAGTTGGGCACTTTGAGTAGCTGCGAGATGACCGTGTCTGCTGAAGCAATGTCTCCCTCTTTAAAATTGCTTCCAGAACGCAAGGTCGCTTGTATGAGGTTCACAAAATCGACTTCATGCAGACCTGTCGTATCTGTAAATTTTAACATTTGCCATTAATATTATTTATAAGGTGTTAAAAACATAACTCTAAGAATCTCGTGGGAGCATTGTACTGATCGTTACGAATAACTTTTACTATAGGATGAACCCTGAAATCGCGAAAAAAATATGAGCTGTTCCATACATGCGTGTGAGTATAATAAATAATAATAATAAAATGTATGGAACAGCTCATATTTTTTTATAATAGTTATCTATTAAAGTAAATACGTATGCATGTGTATTATACGGTATTAACCTATTTATGTACTTATTTTTTTCATAGTTCTCAATGTTTTTGTATGTTCCTGCTCTTTAAAGCACCTGCCATCTAATCTCTTCACCACCCTTGGTTGACTGGTAGATAATGCCTAAGGCATTAAGACCGCCTTTGTACCTTTATTGTGTGCGAAAAGTTGAAATAAATAGTATACTCGTAGTTCATTGAAACTTGTAAAAAAAATTGAAGGGTTATTAACTTAAAGATAAGTAAATGGTCAGGAGTATGATTGTAAAACCATACTACAAATGTGATTGAGACATAAAAAAACACTCAATTTTATTATTATCGTTTCATTTCATTTATAAAAGCGAAACATCACTCATTCATACATTTACTCGCTGATTAATCACGAAACGTCAAAGAATTTTGGATCTACAAAGACGAAATTTGACACAGAGGATGAGGCAGGACGGGAGGAGACGTCTGCTAAGAAAGGATTTTAGGAAACTCCCGTAAAGGGGTGAAAAAGGGCTGGAAGTTTGTATGAACAATTTTCAACGTTGATGGGAGTGGAGCTGCGGGCAGCAGCTAGTAAGCCTAATTGCAATTTAAAACGTAACAGTTTGTAAATCTAAAGCCGCCATTCCACCAGAGTGCGGCACTGTGCGACACAGTAATGCACAGTGTACGGCACAAATGTTTCTTTCGGTGAACCAGCTCAAGTAAACATTTCGAAATGTGCAGTACTTTACGCTTACAAAAATTACGTACAGTTTTGTCGGACGGAAACGGATCTCTAGCTTAGTACGTGCACTGTTGGAGTTCAGCACAAAATGTTCGTGAACAATGATCGGAGCACAATTTTGGTGGAATCACACCTTTACAAACTAGTACGTTTGTGTGTGAGCCACACACGTATACCAGACAAACCTTACAAATAAGTAGATTCAAGATTGTAGTGACAATTCGACAAATTAATAGAAAACAATTACAATGAAAATATGCGGTCACCGCGATTGTTTGCTTGGCCAGCTGTAATCGTGGCGATCGCTTCCTATTGGGATGATGTTTCAGTATCAAGGTACGCCCCTCCAAATCACTGTTGGAATATTAAATATTAAATTAAATAAATATATATTAAATTTTGTAGTCACATCTTTACGAAAGAGTTTATTTTTTATTATCAATAGGCTCGCGCTTGACCACTATCTCAATTTGTAGGTAGTTGTAAGTTTTCGTCTTCAGTAGCAGGTCGGCAGTAACATGCGTTGTTAGTCAAGGTGGCGCTTTGTTATTATTATTACTTTCACAAATACTTCCAAATGTTTTTAATTTTGGAGAGGCCATGTTATCGTAGTTTATCTCCGCCTCCAACACACTTACTATAATGTTCGTCCACCGCAATCTGTTTGAAAACAACTTCCTCAGGTACTTTATTTTTTGCGACATTGTTTTTATTTGATTGCAGTTTTACTACTTTGGCTACCAATCGCTTTCCATTGGCACATTTTCCCAGAGATATTTTTTCAGGCAAATCTGGAAAGAATAAATAAGATTAAAATGACTAAAAACATTTACTCATATTATCATCATCTGCCAAGCTTTTCCCAATTTATCTTGGGCTTCAGCTTTCAGTATAACCGGATGCAGTTGAATACTAGTATTTTACATGGAGCGACTGCCTATCTGACCTCTACAACCCAGTAACTGGGCAATACGATACCCCTTAGTAAGACTGGCTGTCAGATTTTCGGGCTTCTGACGACCCGCAACGACTGTCAAAGATTTAAAAATGGCAGCTGAGATCAATGGCTTAACGTGCTTCCCGAGGCACGCAGGGATCTTAGGTATTGTGTAAAGAGGTTATCTTTCCACGGACCAACCGTGGCCAGCGAAGTTTCACCCGACCCGTGTGGCTGTTATTACTTAGTCATACCATTCTAATATAATAATGAGTTTGTTGGTTTGAACGCGGGTATCCCTGGGACTAGATACCAGTCGGATTTGATACAATTCTTTGATAGCCCAAATCTTGAACATCACGCTAAGACCCTTAGAACCTGAGCAAAAAGAAAAGAACGCCAAGTCATAACGAAGTAATAGCGCGAGTGGGCGATGCGATGCGATGCAACGCAGTTAGTTGGGGACCAAAATTTCACGCGGACGAAGTCGCGGGCATTAGTTAGTTATAAATATAAGTTTGGCCTCAAACAATGACTTAATTCCATTACCTTTGAAATTGAATTTAGTTTTTATTTTAATAGAGCGTGTATCTTTATCATAATACAACTCCTGTTTGGACTCTTCCACTGTTTCAGTTGCTATCACCTCAGTTGGTGATTCGAGTTTTTCACGATTTATTTTATTTTCGTTCGTGATTGTTGGAGCTAGTTGTGAACCAGTTTCTGCAAAAATAAAGTATATAATTATTTATTTACAATCGGTTATTATCGGGTTTAAGGTCAATTTACATTTCCGCGGAAATAGAACCCATGTAACACACTACAATAATGATTAATCTATCTATATATATAAAAGAAAGTCGTGTTAGTTACACTATCTAAAACTCAAGAACGGCTGAACCGATTTGGCTGATTTGGCTGAGATAGGATAGGTAGGGAAGGTAGCGTAGGATAGGTAGGGTAGATAGGGTAGATAGGGTAGGTTAGGTTAGTTGGTAGGTATCATAGTTAAGACAGGACAACGTTTGTCGGGTCAGCTAGTGATTTAATATATTACGAATGTGGTACAGCTGAAATACTAAGTCATAATTTGTAAATTGCGGCACATTTCAAGGGTGAAACGAATTGCTATTGAAACTGTCACCCGCACCATGCTACAACGCAAAGAGTGTAGTAGTTACTAGACATTTTGGACTTTATTTCCATCAAATAAAATTGGTTATTCATTCTCATGCTTATATTTTCTATTTCAGCAGTAGATCGCGAGTGAAAATAATAATAATGTACCTATGAAAATACCTTTATCATCATTATCAAAGAGTTGTACACATTTGACATTCTCATTTTCTTGGCTGTCAGCGTCATTTATTACGAACTCCACTGCTTCTTGTTCATTGCTCAACGGCTCCGAGACAATGTTCGGGAACTGACTTGAAACACTTTCTATTTTAAGAGTTCTGTTGATAACAAACAATGTTTTATTGAATTGCAGGGTTAATTAATAACTAGCAATAAAAGCTATAATAACAAAATGTAAGTACCCGCCATTATTTTCCGTAATGTTGTTTTGAATGTCATTTTGAATCTCGTTTCTCAATTTCTGTATCAGTTCTAGAAGAAAAAAAAAATAACATTAGCAAAAACAAAAGTTATTAAAAAAAATCTTTTTTTTTTAAATATTAAAACTAATTTACATACTATCATTGTTGGTAATGTCGTGTAGGCCTAAAGTGTTGAGCACAAATACTTTGTCAGTGGACTCCAGCAATATCCAGCCTTTCTGTTCCAATGTCTGGTACTGCTCATCACTTAATGTTATCTAAAAAATAAAATAAAGAAACATTTAATAAAAATACATTTTAACAAGGTGGGTGCTCGAGGATGGAGCCGTCGAGGTTGGCCCAGGAAGAGGTGGCAAGACGACTTAGATGCATACCGCAAAGGATGGATCGAGGTGGCTTTAGCTAGAGAAAGAGCAAGAATTTGTGGGAGGCCTTTGCTCAACAGAGGGACAGTGAAAAAAATATGAATGAAGTGTTCCGTAAAACATATCTATAATTATAATAATATATCTACAGGGGACTTGTAATTTAATGTATTTCTTTCAAGAAGTGATAGTGTGACCGCTTTCCTGCTGCTGTCTTACAGCTTAAGCGAAAATCCTTGGGGTTTGAGAAAATTTAAGTTTTGTGTGTTCTAAAGAATTCCCGAAATTACAAGAAATAAAAAGATCAGCTATCGGACGAGGTATTCATTATGTGATAATCAAATTAATTAGCTGGCTAATGGTACCCCACTATTTTCTAACCACCCAGAAATCGGGATGAAATAGATAGCCACGTCGTAAGATGAGACGCCGCGCGCCGGTTCATGTGTTTATCAGCAACCACTTAGTATCTATCACTTTTCGCTTAGTTTGCGTGTCTTTACGCTACTACGCACATACAAAATCGTTTGGCCAATGACCATGAAAGTGGGCATTTATACCAAACAGGCAAAGCTGCAGGCAATAGCTATAAAATATAAAACTACACCTCAGTAAAATTATTCCCTTGTTTGCTATTGTGTGTCACTACATCAATGTCAACCTCCTGTGTGTTTGCTTGTTTATATTGGTCAAGGACCACATCTTCTTCCATCTGAAAACAAACATTGAACATTTTTGATATTATTGCATTAATTGCACATATTATGTGAGTAAGAGATAAGTTTTATGTAAATCAGAATATTATATTATCTGCCTAGCCTTTTCCAACTATGTTGGGGTTGGCTTCCAGAGTAATCGGATGCAGCTGGTATCCGTATTTTACATGGAGCTCCTGTCTATCTGACCTCCACAACCCTGTCAGTAACTGGGTAATATGATACCCCTTGGTAAGACGAGCTGTCAGTCTTTCGGGATTGTGACTACCTATAACGACTGTCAAAGATCCACGAATGACAGCCGTCACCAACGTGCTTTCCGAGGCATGGAGGAGTCTTGATGTGTAAAGATGGTCACCCATCCACTTATTATATAAATCAGACAATTATATAAATCAAAATAACTCTGAATTAAAGAAGTAAATCTTGTTGGATCATTGTCTATGACTGCTAAAAATGAATAAAGAAAGTTTTTATTAATCTGTTTTTGAAAATATTCAAACTTAGAACTATTTAACATGTACCTGTTCTGTTGTTGTGCTTGAACTGGGTTGCAAGAGGTAACTATTATTGTACAGACTGCTATCTGCATCGGGAAGTATAAACTGATCTGAAATTATAATATTTATTCATTGTATAATTAATACTCCACTCTCTATTACATGGGAATAAAACATAACTGGATTAAAATTAAAAATTACTTGGGTTACTGTTACTGTTAGCCTGTATCCCACTGTTGGGCAAACGCCTCCCCATGACTTCGGCTGCTTGTGATGCAGTGCTAATGAAAACCATGGCAATTAAATTATTTCAATGTATTCATTATTTTTTCAACCTTTTTATTAAGTAGGTATTTAAATCATTCCCAAATCATGTCCATACTCCATGTGGCAACATGGTGGTCTTAAAAAATCACAAATTCAACAGCATCCAGCTTGTCAGTCTGCAGACCCGAACCTATCATACCCATTCTTTTCAACCAGCTATGCAGATCGCTGCAACAAATCACCCACACACAGGCCGGGGGAGTTGGCGGACCTCGACACCAGGCTGCAGGCAGTCCAGGACAAAGGGTTGACCAGGCGCTTACTTCGCCGGACAGAACTGGCCTGCACCTGATGACGGGGACCATCACGGGGCACTGCTCACTGAATATTACTTCCATACCATAGACATAATGGACAGTTCTCTGTGCAGAGCCCGCATGGAGGCTGAGGAAAATGTCGCGCACATCCTCTTTGAGTACACAGGCGTCCCACTGATCAGAACAGAGACGCTTGGAACACCCAGATCTTTCACAGATTATACATGCCAGGAGACGAGATCAACTTCTGGAGGGGAGGTGGGCTGGTTGGAATAACCACCGAAGGAGGAATAAGGATTGAATGCGGAAACCATAACCTCCTAACATAGAAGAACATCACAAATTCAAATATAAAACTCACCCGCCACAGATATGAGTTCAGCAGAATTGTCAACATCAACAAAGAACTGTTGAGAAGAGACTCCATACACGGAACACGGCTGAACATCTTCCAGTACCTCCTTTACATCCTCCACCTGGGCTACATACTGGACCTGTCTGTTTACTGAAATGTTTTGGAAAAAACTTCAAATATCTTATTTTGTGTATCTAGTGGAGCCAAAGATAGACCTGTTCTAATTTTTTTTTTGTGCGTCTGCATTTACATTCAGTCCCAGGACTATAAGCAGATTTGTTGGGCAGTTGAGGCATTGTGGGGGGTCTCCCCAGCAGGAGACACTCCTATTTAACATTGATGTTGATCCTGTTCTAATTTGGTGTTTTATTTATTACCCTGCTTGAGTTTTTGAGAGCATTTGTTTACAGTTACATGGTTTCAGACTACCCTGCAGATTGTACAGGAGTATTTGTAGTTGAAACGGCAGCTATATCAATTAATTAGTTACAAACCCATATAGTTCTTCAAGCATACTAAAACAGACTGGTAGAATTCGTTTTTATGGAATAACGCAAAATAAAAAACAGATCAAAGATTAATTTAAAATAAATTTTAGTGTCTTGCAAACTTACATAAAAAAGTGCCATCATCTTGAACCACAAAGAATTGATCGTTTTCTGACTCACCCCCATTTGCTGGTAGAAACTCGTATGTTTCGTACGTGTTTTTAGCCATATTGCTAAAAAATAGGAGGTAAATAAATTAACTGTTTTACATAAAACTTGAATGATATTTGAAAGAGTACATTACACTCGTAACACATTCAAAAGGTCTCTAATTATTACCTTTGTTCTTTTAAAAAAGAGAGCTATCGGTTATATTCATATGTCTTACAAACGGCTTTTAGCTGTAAAATTTCAGTGAGACAAATTTTTACAATCTTTTTGTAACAGTGACACATTTTTGTTTACTCCATTTTAATCTATACGTCATGTTGACAGTGTCTGTCATCTATTTTTTTTTAATACGGATGCATTCGTATATAATTGTTTAAAGTAAAACATCAAGTCAGCAGCATGGTAATGTGAAATCGAAAACGTAATTGACCGTTGCGAATGCTTCAGAGTTTACAGTATTTCTCAAAGCAAGAACGTAATCTTTCATTTCTATTGGTATATATAGTGGTGCTTTAAAGTCGCCCACCACCATTTGTTGAATAATTTTTTTGTACATTATGTCTTTATCAACGCTGGTGGCACAAGCTTCCCACTCATGAATATGGAATTTATGAAAATCGACGTCGCAACGCAAATACTGCTTCACCATCGGTAAATAATATGCACACCCATGATACACTATGGTTCCATTACGTTCAAGTATTTTTAGCACAACATCTTCATATCTGCCGCCTAAACAGTTCAATGCTAGCGTTGGTCTGGCTAAAGATGTATCGAATTCTGTAAGTGCTTCAGCTTCCTCTATAGTATGCACTTCAGAAGCTCCTATTTGAAGTAAATTCTTCTTAACAGATTCATAACCACAATGACTGGCAACAATATTAAAAGTGTTTATGCCCCTGGCTTTACATAACTGTATAACGGATTGGCCACAAGGGCTGTTGGCAGCATTTTGTACGACTGTATCACCAGCCTTCATTTTTCTAAAGTCTTGTAGCATTCTGTAGGCTGTACAAGGGGCTATTGTCAGCATTGCTGCTTCTGGAAGTGCAAGATTTCTTGCAATAACATGAACATCTCTTTCATTAAAAACACCATAGTATCTCCAAGTACCTAGTAGTCTGGATGATAGGACAACTCTGTCACCAATGGCTACTCTACAGACATGTTTTCCAATTTCTACTATATCTCCAACTCCTTCATCTCCAGGGATAGTTGGTAATTTTGGCAATAATATGTTTCTTCCTGGAATTAAAAAAAAAAACATTAAAACACAAATTTATTTTCTTCTCTTCTTGTTCTCCAACACTATTTACATTATTTTCACTTCTCCTTTTGCAGCAGAGGAAGAAATTTCTCAAGAAATAAGCAACACCTCTGTTCTCAGAAGATCTAATGTAGTATATGATTGTTACAGTGTGTACATAAATAATAAAATAAATAAAAAGTTAGAATGCCCCTACCTACCTACCTTCTGGCAACAGTGGCAAATTCTGCCTGCATTTTCACTATTTGCTAATAGTAGGTATGTTAATGAAACAAAATTAATTATTTTTAACTATTTATTATTTTAAACAGTCTAGAATAGCATATCATCACACAGAAGTTATACTTAACTAAAATCTAAAATATATTTACACCCTTGAAATCCCTTGGAAGTTAGAGTATTTCCAATGGCTTCTTTAAAGTTGTTAAATTTTACCATCTTGTGCACAGGCGCTCTTAGTTTCTTCTCAGACATCAATGAAATGACTTCTTTCATCATTTCATCTTTGGCGGAGATACTAGCTTTTTCATTCCATGCAGTCATCCAGAATCCATAAAAGGCCAAGTTTTTAAAAATAAATGCAGATGTTGGAATAGTCACTGGCTCTCTTGACATTCCCCCATAGGTGACCATACACCCAGAAGGTCCTAAGTGTCTCAACATTTCCAATGAACTTTTACCTCCAACACAGTTTAGAGCTAAAGAAGGTTTATCAATTTTTTTCTCTCTAAAAATTGTTGTTGATCTCAGTTCTTCTTCTGTTAGAACATAAGTAGCTCCCAAAGATTTCAAATGATCCTTTAATTCATTTATTTCAGGCCTATTTCTCACTATGTTGATATTTTTAACACCCCATGCATTGCAGATTTGAATGACATTTTGTCCACATGCACTGTTAGCTCCATTCTGTATGACAACCATGTTACTGTTCCGTACTGGTTTGAAATCAGTTAGCATTCTATATGCAGTGCAAGGATTAACAGTGAGTGTTGCAGCTTCTGCTAATCCCAAATTATCTGGGACAGCTTTTAGCATAGTTGTATTGAATGTGGCAATGTCCCTCCAAGTACCTTGAACTGGCTTTGTAACTATAACTCTATTGCCTGGCCTTAGACCACTCACCTCTTTTCCAATCTCTTCAATAACTCCTACACCTTCATTACCAGGTATACATGGTAGCATTACTTTGACTGGGTATTTTCCTAAAACAAAAATAATTTGCCACAATAAGTTGTTAGACATTTGATGGAAAAAGTTTAGCAAATACACATAGTTACTGTGTTATAAAGTAATGTAAAAAAAAATACCTGCATTATTCTTAAATCTTGACTTGACAAATTATTTTAAGAAATAAGTATTTTCCAGGTAATGCAATTCACAGGTTGAATACAAAAGTTTACACGCTATACTTTTAAAGTACTAATCATCAAAATGTTTAAATTAATTTTATTTGTTTTTTTATAAACAAACACAAGTAGTACCCACCTTGAATGGTGTTTATATCAGCCGGGTTTATTGGTGCAGCTAGCATGCGAACCAGAACATCCTGGGAGCCTAAAGAAGGAACTTCGGTTTCCCTGACCTTTAAAACCTCTAGAGGATCTCCAAATTCGCTGTAAACTAGTTGTTTTGACATTAAATTTCGCACCGGCACCGACCCAGTCAAGTTAATATAGTTTTTTACATAACATTTTGCAGCCGACATCAACGTCTTCGGGCGAGGTAAAAAGGCCATAATGTATCTTTGTATAGATTTACAGAAAATAAATGATTTTCATATAAAGGAGTAACTTCCGTACCTACTGATAATTTTTTCGTGTCTAATCAATCAGCGACTGTCAACTTGTCAATACTGTCAACCACCTGTCAAAAGTGTCAGGTGACAGGCCAGCCAGTCGCTGGTCAGTTTCGGACTTTTTTTAGAGTGTCCATCCATAGACATAGGGTATTATTGTTTGACATTATGATTGTCAGCCGGATTGACTTGTACGGCCTAGATTCCTTGTACCGTGGGTTGAATATCGAGAGTGTCTACTTGATATAGATCTTATAGGGTGTACTTGGACTCTCTGTCTGCGCCTTGTATAGTGCAGTAAAAATAAATAAATAAAAATAAATAATATTAAAACCCAGATCCAACTAGATCGGCGACGGCGAATAAAAAATGACATGACAGATCTTGTCACTTTTCATAGTGATTTCGAGATAGCGGGCCAGTTAACCTTTTGAACGCCAGAGCCTAAAGGCAAGCGCGTGCCCTCCACGCCAAGCTACAAATTTATTTCTTATTGTTATCATGCATTTTCCAATATCCATGGTCTTTTAATTTGTTTCATGTAATGAAATACGTACAAGACATTACATTTTTAAGATAAGAGTTCCATTTTTCAAGTCCATGGAACTACTGAGAAAAAAAAATCTTACTAGTTCCATGGAACTAACTGCTGGTGGAACTAGTGAGAATGATTGCCTAATTTTGTAATTTTTCGAGCTCGATTCGCTCGCACTTGCATCCTAAATTCTCTTTATTCCCAAACTTTTAAGTAAAAGACGTAAGTTGATAAAGTTAGTTCTAAGTAAAAATTGATGACGTGGATATCACTGACATGTGGTTTCAGCTGGACGGTGCCACATGTCACATACAGATCGTGTGTTTTAACACCACAGGAATATTTTTCGAGGGGCTTGTTATGTTATGTTAAGGACAGAGTCTATACGGAGCCAATCAAATCGATTGCAGCATTAAAACTCAAAATCCGTGATGTGATTAACGGAATAGACCCGCCATTTTGCCAAAAAGTAATTAAAAACTTTGATGAAAAAATTGACAATGGCCGTGGTGAACATTTGCCAGATATCGTTTTTCATTCATAATTGCCAAACTTTTCTCTTCGTAATACAATAAAAATTTGAATCATCTAAATTCTTTGTTTTAGAAATCAAAGTTCTTGCTAAAAAACCCTTTACATATTTCTATATGAGCTGTCAAAAAAAACTGTAACCTATTCATCGAAGCGGGATGCTAAAATAGTCGAGCTCGCTCCGCTTGCTCTTTCTGCGAATTCATTCGGACTTATAATTTTGTTCTGTTAATATCGAAAAATTAAGTAGATATACCTATCTGTTTAGTGGCCTCCGCTAGAATGGACGCACATTTAGGCGCTCTTTGCATTACTTGCTCAGTACTTCTGGCGATAGATTCGCTACTTCTACGATGTTAACTTTAAGGCAGCTAAGGTCCTGAGGCTTGTTCGCAAAAACGCGTGAGTTCAGAAAACCAAAAGAAAAGTCTGCAGCTGTCAAATCGGGCGATCTTGCGGGTCGCCAAATCGTCGAATCGAGAGATTATACTTCTACGATGTTAACTTTAAGGCAGCTAAGGTCCTGAGGCTTGTTCGCAAAAACGCGCGAGTTCAGAAAACCTAAAGAAAAGTCTGCAGCTGTCAAATCGGGCGATCTTGCGGGTCGCCAAATCGTCGAATCGAGAGATTATGCGGTAAGCGGGATTGTCCGAAAGGGTTACCGCTACCCCGGAACATAAAGGGCTACGGAAGGAACATGGATGGGTTTTAGTCAGTAAGAGTCTGACACTCCCTTCCGCTCCACCCAGAGCGGGAGCAGTCGTTGGATGATTTCCCAGCCTTAAAAAAAAAAAAATGCGGTCGGAGAATGTTATGCGTGAAATATCGTAACTCGTACTGTGCGTGCGCGGGCACTGTCCTTGATTTTACTATTTTACACATTTGTGTTATTTAAAAATGTCGCATTGACTTAACATTCCATATAATGGGAGCATCTTCCAAAGGGCCGTCAGCCTCATCAACAAAGTTACGACCAAAACATTTTCAGTCAGAATTTGCGACCACCTTAAACCATAGTTTGTAAATCACGATTTGTAGTATCAGTGATACTGATAAAGGATAACTAAGAAATAGTTATGTGTTATGCAAGGCTGGAAAGTTGATTTTTGGCGCGAGAACTTCTATTGAAACCTGAGTAAGCGAAGGATTCTAGGGTTAAACCATGAGCGAAGCGAGTGGTTCAAATATAGAATCCTGAGCGTAACGAAGGTTTCAAAGGTACGAGACGCAGAAAAGCTTTGCTGCCGAGCGCAACACACAATTTTTGACCTCACTACAGCGAGGAAACTGCTAGGTGCAAGAAAACAGGTGTTGTTGAGTTTTATTTTGTTCGAGCGTCTCAGACACTTTGACTCATGTGAAGAAAATAACAGATACTTGGCAATGTATCTTATGAGTTACATAGAATATCTCCAAAATTAAATATCCTGTATTTTGTTCTATATCCTACTTGTCCTCTAAGGAGAATGAAAGAAAAAAACTAATTTAAGTAATACAAATAACTAACTAATTTAATTTAATACATATTTATTTTTACCAAGCAAAGGATTAAATAACATATTATATTAGTAATTATTTTATTTAAAAAATTAAACTTAAATTACTACACAATTGGGTATTTGACAGGGTAGTATTTTTATGGCATATTCAAATGTGACGTCACAGATTTTTTTAATCAAATGGAATACTTATTAACATTAATTCCAATTTTACAATTATATCCTCGCAAAATATTTAATTTCTGTACTGTGATGGAAGTTTTTAAGGTGAGCTGTATTATTTAATATTTTATTTTAGACCGTGTCATGCATTTTCAGTGGACTGGCAGTATAGACAATTATTAAATAGAAAGGTTCGAATTTTAAAAACTCTTTCCACGCTAGAGAGCAAAAATCGATTTTCGGCTCAGATTTCGAATGACAAACAGACTCTTTCCGAGCCTGTGAGGTGAAAAATAAATTAATCATATAATAGTTTGGGATCTTAACATTTTTATACTAATCGGGGTGGCAGGTAATGTGACTGTGGGTTTCCATCGAGAGTTTGGCATAGACGCAAAGCCACGTACTTACGAAATAATGCAACGTTTAATTGACCAATTAAATAAAACGCAAGTAAAACGATTTATAACTTTAAAAAAGGACTAACTAAAATCTAAAATATATTTATATCCTTGAAATCCCTTAAAAGTACTGCATAAAGCTTCAGCGAATTCATCAAATTTCACCATCTTGTGTACAGGAGCTTCTAGTTTCCTATCTACCATCAATGAAATTAACTCTGATAGCATTTCGTCTTTGGCCGAGTCACCAGCTAGTTGATTCCATGCAGTCATCCAGAACCCATAAAAAGTTAAATTTTTGAAAATAAAAGCTGTTGTGGGTATAGTCACTGGCTGTCTTGACATTCCCCCATAGGTGACCATACACCCGTAAGGATTTAACTGTTTTAACATTTGTAATGCACTATTTCCTCCAACACAGTTTATAGCTAAAGAAGGTTTATCAATTTTTGCTTCTTTAAAAATAGTAGTTGATGGTACTTCATCTTCTGTTAGAACATAGGTGGCTCCTAAGGATTGCAAGTGACTCTTTAATTCATCGATTGTACGCCTATTCCTCACTATGCTGATATTCTGAACGCCCCATGCCTTGCAGATTTGTATGATATTCTGTCCACATGCACTGTTAGCTCCATTCTGTATGACAACCATGTCATTTTCACGCACTGGTTTGAAATCAGTTAGCATTCTGTAAGCAGTGCATGGATTAACAGTGAGTGTTGCAGCTTCTACTAACCCCAAATAGTTTGGGACAACTTTCAGCACACTTTCATTGAATACGGCAAAGTCCCTCCAAGTTCCTTGAGCAGGTGTTGTGACTATGACTTTATTCCCTGGCCAAATACCACTCACATAGCCTCCAATCTGTTCAACAATTCCCACGCCTTCATTACCAGGTACACAAGGCAGCGTCAACTGGACTGGGTATTTTCCTAAAATGAATACATAATATAGTTAAATATATATTATACCTACTTAATTGTATTATACATAAAATGTAACATAACATCACATCACACCCATACCTGTTCTCCGAAGAGTTTTATAGTGTCAGTTCTACTAGGCGATTTCCCCGCTAACTACTTAATTTGATTTCATTCGTGATTCCTGCTACGCACCTACCTTGAATGGTGTTTATATCAGACGGGTTTACTGGTGCAGCTAGCATGCGAACTAGAACATCCTGGGCGCCTAGAGGAGGAATTTCATTTTCCCTCATCTTTACAACTTTTAAAGGATTTCCAAATTCGTTGAAATAAAGTTCTTTTGACATTAAATATCGCACCGATCCTCTTACATTTAATACTGTTTTTGTTTTTTGTTTGAGGTTTTTTGTGCAGAACATTTTGTGACTTTTGCGGGACAGCTTCAACTCCAACTTTTCACTAATGGCTTTTGTGGAAAAGACGCTTTCAAAATCGCTTGACACTTTTCATGACACTCGTTTGAAGTTTTCTGTCTAATATTAAGAGCATGAGAGCGAGGTAGATTCGTAGACACCATATTGTTCAACCAGCAGTGTGACCATCAGGAATTATTTTCCTGTTTATCGCGTGGAAACGTATTCCCTAGAATCGGGACCTTGCGGCAGGATCTAGGGTGGATCATAGGAATTTTCTTTCAGCTTTGCGAAAAAATGAATAGGTACTCATTTTTTAACACCCACCACAACACGTCATGAGAATGTGTTGATTCATCATCATCATCATTCCAGGCGAAAGGCGTCTTTTGCTGGACGTAGACTCTACCAAGCACCGCCACTTCGTCCAGTTCTGTGCTTCCAGCATTAAGCGAATTCCTACGGCCTTTACAAGGTTGCGCTTCCACCTTGTTGGAGGACTTCCGAAGCTACGACTTCCGGTACGCCGGCGTCGCTCCAGAACCTTTCGGCCCCCTTCGGTTCATCTATTCTGTGAGCATTATGCCCAGCCCACTGCCGCTTAAGTTTAGCCATTCTGTGGGCTGTGCCGGGTACCTTGGTTCTCCTGCAGATCGGAACAATGTGTTGATTTAACATCGTGTTATCCATCCGGGTATTGGGTGGATTTCCGGACATAACGTAACGGAAATAAACGGAATAAATCGCGTTTATTTTTATTGTACCATAGTGCGTAAAAAACCATTAAGTTTGAACGTTACCAAAACCAACTTAACGTTGACAAGGGGTAAGAACAAAATGGTACTGAATGTAACTTTGCAGAACGAAGAAATGCTTTCTTGACAAGGCTTAACGAATATGGAGGTACGGGCAAAGCGGATAAGCTAAGGGAAACTCAATTTAAAATACGGAATTAATCTAGATAAGAACTTTATTTGTTGCTTATTATTTATGGCACATGTAACTGTCTTTGGACGTACACAAATAATATGTGAAAATACAATCATCTTCTATTTAAAAGTTATATAAAACAAAAAGAAGTCAATTATCCGCTTTACCCGACCCCGTTGGGCAAAGCGGATATGGGACAATGGCAAAGAGGATAAGGAATAATATAACCAACTAATCTTCGCACTCATCGCAAAAATAACTGCCTCGTCCTCCAGACGATGTGCATTTTTCGTGCGCCCATTGGGAATACTGTGCGCATTGTATCCACTCTCCAATTGGTACATATTAGCAGTAGGTAGCATACTATACAAAAAAGTCATGACATTTACGTTTGCGACTTCTTTTATTGGTTTTCGTAAAGTTTCTTCCAACCATGATGCTTGGTTCGTTTTGCGTTTTTACTTAAACACCATTCTGAAACGTGAATTGAAAAGAACTAACAATACACGTACTCGGGCAAAGCAAATAACCTATCCGCTTTGCCCAATAGATACCTTTTTTAAATTAACGAAGCCGACAAATAATTTGTGTGCAATTTTGCAATTTTAAAATCGCAAATAATACTTTAAAACATGTCCAATTTCTTTATCTAAAGTAATTTTCGGATAGGTTACATTAAATACAAAAGAAATCATCACATACCTGATCAAAAATCGTAAGAAATCCAACGAAAACTTTTTTTTTTACTTCACAAGAGTTGTATTGTTTGGATTCAACTGTCATGGTGTAGCCGCACATGTCAAGTATCAACTGCCTCAGTGCAAATACCGCTAACTATTATACTTTTCGAGAAAAATTAGCTATCCGCTTTACCTCACTTATTCGCTTTGCCCGTATTTACCCTACGTAATTATTTTTTCGAAAATAATGTTTTCTATTTAACAAATAAAAAACTATGGAAGTATTAATGGTATTTTTTTATTCAAGTTTTATAAAAATTTTGGTGATTACGATAATAAGATGTTAAGTTTTTTGTCACTCCTTCGTCTCTTAGAAATCTGTTAACGCGAATATCCAAATCTTTCCGAGCCATTGGTGCGGTGGAACTGAGGGGAGCGATAGCTTCTGGGGATGGCATTTGGAGTTTTGGTATGCGGAAGCGACGAGCTCGAGTAAGCTGCCAAGCTGCGCTAGAGTTTCGCATTGCTCGACCGATCCCTTTACTCTCATCCACGGTTGGTGGAAATGGGCGAGGAGCACTGAAATAAACAATTCATTATTGAGTTTCATAATGCTGCTCTATGTCATTGGTGAAAACAATTGTTAAATGATTCCATTAATTAATTACAAGGGGCTAGAAACTGGCTGGTTACAGTACATCCAACGGTAAATCCTGAACTTACTATGCCATTGTGATAGATGCGCGTAATCGGGCTGGAGCGATCACCGATGGTAATTCTGCTGAAGAGTTTCTTTTCAATCCTGGGAAGCAAGATAATGATAATGATAATTACCAGATTTATAAAAAACGATTAATAAAAAAGCCTTCATGTGCGAGTCTGACTCGCACATGAAGGGTTCATACTACCGTACAATATTTAACAATACCTACATATTTTTTAACCACGTTTTTTCTATGGGATCCTAATGTTTAACGTTATTATTCGTTGTTTTAACGGCCATAATAATACACAGTCGGTGAACATTAAAAGAGTACTACGGTTCAAAATAATCACAAGCCGTTCAAAAAGACTTTCAGGTGAAAAGTAAGCCACGTAAAATACTCATACCCTTGTTATTTTTGAGTAAACCAAAATTAAATGACAGTTCAATTTTTTTGACGCCACAAAGTATAAGGCTACCAACCCGCATTGGGCCTGCGTGGTGGACTCTGGCACACTTCTCCTCAAAGAGAGGGAACATTATAGGCTGATTATTATATAACGATACCATGGTATCTAAAGGATTGAACTGTAGTGACGACTCTAATGATAAAAAAATCTTAGCTGGCTGCTTATCTTCTATAGCTGGTTAATGTAGGTATGTAGGTTATGGTGTTCAACCAAACTGAATGCCGATATAACAGCAATGGGAGACGCTAAATATCTAATTTAGGAAGAAATACCCACCAGAATATTTCACATTGTTTATAGATGATTTATCTCTCCATTTTTGGGAACAAACTGGGCAAATTGATCGACGTATTGACCATCGAGGAATATTTTCACTTGGGGAAGGATTGACTTTTCGCAGTCCAGGAATTTCAAGTGGTGCCTGCCAGGGAAAAGGTATTATTTTACACTGGTTACTTGTGAATGAATTTAAGTTTACTTTTATTATGAGTGTAATAACTACAATCTTGGGGTCTTTAAGTCAAGAGTCGACCACATCATAATCAGGTGAAATAGTGGTCAAGTGCGAGCCTTTTGTCATTAACAAAAAAAAGTATTTTTTAACATAAAATCAACGGAATGGATTTTCTTTAAGTATTTTCATGAAAAGCTAACCGGTGCAGGAGTAACTGGTATTTCGAAGGCCAAGATAGAAGGAATGTCCATGTCACGGCGGGTAGATATCCGGGAGACTCGTGACCGGGAGACGCTTCGTTCTGTCATACGCATGCTCAGGCCGTGCACGCACGCCTCACTCGATTGGCTGCGAGGAAAATTAACGAAACCTTTACTCACTGGCTGAAACGAATTAACCGTTACTTTACAATTACAACTAACAAAACAAGGTGAATAAACCTGATTGATTAGGACGATGACAATAGGACCATGAGCTGTGTTTATACAATGATCTCACAAACAATAAGCAACTTGAAATCCATTTATAAAATTAATCCGAAGGCAAAGAATAATAATTTTGTCAAAACATTCAAACAGTAACTTATTCACCAAAGAAAAGTATGAGAAAGTCATAGTTAATAGACATAATTGAATCGAGAGTGAAAGTTTAGTGGGAAATCTAATTTTTTTTTATAAATGCTTCTTTGTCATCTTTGGTTTTTGTTACGCTATTGTAGACGTCAGGTGTATTGCACAGCTTGTTGATGACTTAATTGTTACCATCTATCGGCTGCTAGATATCAAACTTTGCTGCCACTTTTTACTTAATTATATAGCTAACTTAACTTAACTTTATAGTAACTATATAGTTACTGTATAATATAGTTAACAATAAGGTAATATTTTTAATAGTTATTGTGTAGGTATCTCACAGTGAAAATTTAGGTGAAGGCGAGCGTGTAGTGCGCTGTCAATACCTAGCATCAGGTGGCATGACAGCTCACTTCAAGCTGAGTTCACCTAAGTCTTCACGGTGGGATTTCGGTGTGATTTTCCACAGGTCCAATCGGGGATGCGACGGATGCACAAGTATCTCCCGGGCTCCCGACTCAAGGTAGTAGAAGAAACAATGAGGTTTTAGTCTGTAGGAGTGCGAGATGACCCTCCTTTCTCCCCAGACGGAGGGTATCGATGAGGATTTCTCCGCGAAAAAAAAAGTTATGTAGTAGGTACGAAAAGTTATTCATTCTTTAATTAACGAACTCGTCGGAAATGTCCTCTCGTGGCAGTTCAAGCGTTTTGTCCTGAGCTTCCTCTTCAAGCTCCCGGCTTCGTGCTCGAACCATGTCTAGTAGTAATGTATCGATGCCACCCAAGTCATCTGACCTGAATAAATGAGAGAGAACACCTTTATAAATTAGAGAGTAGTAAACATATCGCATCTATTCTTGTCAAGTACTTAGTACTGTAACATTAAATCTATGTACTCGTACGTAAGTACTTAACAGCAATAAGCGCGTCGTGATCTTCATCACCTCATGGGCTATCGTGCGTCTTCATCTGTTCCTTAATAACATAACAAAACAACAAACAAACAACAAATTATTTTATAAGATTTTAATGTTAATATTTTACCAATTTAATTCTGAATAAATATATTATTATTATTACGTTACGTATGAACAGGAGCATTCTCATGGTGGCGATGAAGACTCACGATTACAATTCATGGTGTACCAACCGCTCCGAATTTATAACGCTGTCGTAGAACTCGCTATGTTGTGACATCAGGGTGTTGGTGTCGGGAGGAACCGCGACGTCACAGCCGTAGAGTTGGGAGTCCCGGTTCGTCGCGCGCATCCTCATCAACAGCGACGTGTAAGGAGTTGAATCATTGCCCATAAACGAAATCCGGCGCGGCTCCTCTTCTTGGGTTCTTAAATGAAGAGAGCTTTATCTTATAAAAATGCGATGTTAAATTTACACATATTTCCAATGTCTACTTCAAGGTAAAAACTTCTTTCAAATAAGTGAGATTAAAAAAAAGATAGGTAGGCATATATGCTATTTAAAAATAACACAAGGCTAATTGAAATTGAAATATAAATAACAAACAATGTCTGCTAGCGGTTTACGGCGAAACTCGAGAAAAGGAGTCAAGATGAACGAATCGGAGGCTGGCATTACTTTTTCACCGGTTACGTGAGTCATGTAGTGACTCAGCTTAACTATAAGTACAGAGAAGGTTATGTTTAAAGCCAGGCCGTGGCCGGTAGCGGTAGCGGCAACTTGACTCCTAACAGGCCTTGAGACCTATGTAGATGTTCAAGCTCCGCTGTAGCTACATATTTTGAATCTAAAGTCTGCGCCTGCACACAAACACGGCATATAAAAAGTGAAGTCCTGCTTGTAATTCACGTAGCCGTTGTTATAAAACGATTAAAGCTGTTGAAATATAATCGGAGGAGGATTCAGACTAATTTCAAACATTTAATTATAGTAAGTATGTAACATATTCAAAGTAAACTAAGCAAGCAAAGAGTATTTGGAACAATATCCAAATGTTAAAAAACAAGTCCACTTTTCGCTATTATCGCAAGAGACAATGCGAGTGTGGGTGAGTAGGTAACAAAATTTAATATTTTTAGTAAAACTAGAAAGTGACGATGGAGGATTACTGAAGTGTGTTCAAATGAGAGTACATAATTGTCGCGGTACTAACCGGAACGTGTGGTGTGTAGAGTATAATTTCGAATAGCGATCTTTCCAGTCACTAGATTTTTTCGAGGATATTTCAGATTTCCTGAAAATATATATTATGATTTTTGTGAATTATGGCATGGTTGTATATTATTACTAATCCAAGAAGCTATAACAGATTTTTATATCTTATTTTATTTAATGCTTAAAGTCATTGCCAAAGAAAATTTTCCTGTGAACATAAAATCGAGAGAATGGGCGATAACTTTATATTCTGTGTGGTTAGTTAGTATCTTTGAACACTCCTTTATTGTAGCTCTTTTTGTTACGATGTAAAACAAATCTATAAAATGCAAATAAACACGTAATGAGTTGAAGGCCATGTCTCTGCGGTGATGCCAAGTCTTTATCACAATACCAAACCTGATGACAAGTCATACAATAATTCTGTAGTGTCTGCCCTTTTTCTTGTGGTTACTACACTTTAGAAGGTATAGCGAACTATCTATCAACAAGTAACTCAGGGAATCTATTATAACGATATAGTTTGGTTTCACAACACACTCTTTGGGGGCTAGAGCTAAGGTTTAAACATCATAACCAACTACAATGATTCTGTTCTCTCTTGTACTCTTATTTATATCCAATCATAGATTATTAATTTACTCAACTTACGGCATTCTTCATTTATTTTCCTGGTTAGATTTAAGTGTGATAATTTCAAGAATGATTTGCATGAACTTACTAAAATGTATTTTGATTTGCTAGTTATGATAAGGTTAATATTATTTAGTTACCATTTTGACATTGACGTCTATTTTGCTGCCGACTAGATTGATTTTGGTTGACTTTGATGTTCGTAATTTCATTATGGTTATAGGTTCTACTTTATTTTAAAATCATCTGTGATTTTTCATTGTTTGTATGTTTTGTAGATAATTGTATGTATTGTTCTAAGTTTTTATCTTTCGCTTCAGGTTGATAAAGTAGGTAAAGTGTATTTTTTTCACTGTCAAGTCTTCATGGCCCTACGAAAGCCAATTATGTAAATTCTATTCAAACGGAGATTCTCTAACCCGCAGAAATATCGTTTCTCTAAACGGCCTACCTTGTGGTGTTTTGATGACCTAGTAAAATACTCGAGAGTTTTTGTGAAATTTAAGACATTCATGTTTTAATAAATAATATTTTTACTCGCAAACTTAAATCTAACTTCATACTTCTCTACAGCTACACCAGTCATCCACAATGGATCTTATTCAGAAACTCGATTACCTTGAGATCTATTGACCTGTAACGAGCGAGCTAGTCATGAGGCACCACTCATTAGTTTAGATATTTATCTCACATAAATAAAGAATGCCATTGGATAACAAAGAAGATTAAAGGAGTTTAATAAGAACGTAACAAGAGCAAGTCCCGTTAAACAAATGTGAGCCTCGAGCCTGTAAGCTGAATCGGCGGTTAATGTCCCGATTAAAAGTTGCACGTCGCGCGTCGTGGGAGTGCTCTCCAGCTGAATGCGAACTGTGCCGAGTATTTGTTTTGTGTTAGAGCATTTAACGCTACAATGCAATTCGGAAAGTAATTTGATTGAAGTTGTTGTGACGCTGTCAGCCGCGGCGGGGCGCCTCGCCTGTCTCCTGGCCCGCGCTGCTGCGCTTGTCTCGCCTTCAGTTTAGTCGCTCCGACCGCGAACAGCCGCGCACACGTTGCGCCTCCGCGCACACTAACTCTATGCTACACGCTCGCCGATAACGCGCTCTATTTGAACGTAACAATCACTCTAACTGCACTATTGAACTCATTCACACTTACTACGGACCATTATCGAATTACGTTTTACGTCGTCCCAAATTGTAGGATTCGTTGGAGCGGTAGTTCCCAAACCGGCTCCGTGACCATATGATCTGCACTACAGTGAAACTGTTGCCTGATTTCCCGTATCGGTTCGCAGTCACGATGTGGATCTTTAGCTGAAGTGCACTCTGGATTTTTGTGTTATAGTGGACGCAGATGGAGACTAAGTGACAGAAGACTTTGAAACAAGTGTCTGTGATTATTTAGTGACCGAAAGCGCTGGAGATGTGAATGTTGACGTTGATTTTAATGTATTAGTGTTGTTATTGGATAAGTGCAATGGCTGGTGCTAGTGAGGAGGGTGGTGGTGTGGAGGAGACTTCGCCGGGCTCCGCGGTTGAGGCGCGCAGCAAGCGCGGGCTGAGCGGGTCCATGTCGCTGCGCACGCGTAAGCTGGGCCGGCGCCTGTCGCGCAGCATGTCCATCGTGGCGCTGAAGCTGCCGGAGAAGGCGCAGAGCATCACACGCTCTTCGTCGAAGCTCATTAGATCTGGCAATCGTGACAAAAAGAACAGATCATTCGAGCTCTCCATAATATTGCCAGATAAAACACAGAGACAGGTAAAATGCCGTTGTTTTGTTACGAATGTACGTAGGTGTTCTTGGTAGGTGATAATTGTTTGATAACGACATAAGTATTGAGTATTAATACATATTGTTGAAATCAAGAATTAGATAAAGAAGTTATTATTTATATTACAATACTTATGACGCAAGATAGTAATGTGTAAATTGCCGTGTATGTTTCAAAATATTAGGTAGTCACCATTTAAATTTGCGAAAAAATATTTTTGAATAGATCAAATAAAAAAACATTAGAATTGATAAAATCACAATTAAGTATTTGGTCATCACAATGGACAATAAGTTATTATTTGTGGAGCACAAAAAGCAAAAGCGAGGTAAAGAGAGGCAAAAAGTAGAGCCCATCTATAGATTCCAGGATGTGGAAATATTGATATTTTGAATAGAACGGGTTCTGAAGTAGACGCGTCGCCGATGTGAGTTAAAATGTTTACTGATCGCTACCTTCGATTTTACGGTTGTATTTTTTTTAAACAAGTGCTCGTAAGTATAGATTTACGATTTAGGCTCCGTGTTTGGAAGGTTCACGTTTAACGCCATGCATTTCAATGTTCTGTTTACTGAGTCACTGCAGTTCTACCGTCGTCAGTGTTTCGCCACTACCTCGCGTCGCCCACACCGCTGATTTCTCCATTGATATAATAATGAGGTGCAATTGCCTTCGCGTTCAAATCGGCAGGCATTGTTTGCTTTTGTCATTGAGCCGGAGAATGCTCTTTGAAGCCAGATTGTTGAACTACCGAATGAAGTTCCTCTTTTATGTCCTAAGCAATGGCTACAGTCAAACGGGGTGAAACGGGACGAAACTTAAAAAGGGATTTTGACATTGAAATGATATTATATACATAGTTTGTAGCCAACAAGGACGATTGTTAATCATATTATAGGAGACACATTACGGGTCCTTACTGATTTTATTATGATGCACGATATTTTCTAACTGATCCAGATATTTTAAATTGCTAAGTTGAAATATCCTGTCAGTTGACCATAACTTGGCCTGGTTTTAAGTAGAGGCACGTGGTGTAACAGCTTATTTCAGTAACTGAGACTCGTCGTTTGTGGTCTGAGCTCTCGCGGTAAAAGATCACGGCTGGGTAATTATACTTTTTGTAGTGTTTACCTCTTTACTTGTACTCTGAACTTCCTTTATCTGTGAAGGATAGAATCGGTTCCGGTGGTAGGCTGCCTAATTAATTCAACAACAAATAATTACCGCTAACATTGAAAACTGCCCTTCGACAGTTTCATACTTCGTGTTTTATTGCGAATTCGCTTAAATTTTATATCTAAATAGTTCACACAAAGGTATTTCAAAGTCATTCTCATGTTTTTGTCATTTCGTTACAGAGCGTGGCGGTCTGTTATTTATTATTGTTTTTCATACATGTATTTCAGAACAGTGAAAATATTCACATAAACATTTACATTATTTGCGAAACTAAAGCCATATTTATATAGTAGATTCAGAGACACGCAAAGACTGTTTGTAACACACAGGTTTATAAAACAATCTTTGTCTGCGGAAAGATATATTGTCCTTAGATCTCTTTTGACAATGTAGGTCTCCATCTCGAGAAGATAATTATGCTTTCTGCTTGAGCACTCGAAGCTAAGTTAGAATTCTTAAATATTTCTCGTTTACTTACTAGCTAGAATAAAAAAGACAGGCATGAAACAAATTGAAAGACACCATCGATATTGGGAAATTCATGATAACAAGAAGAAATACATTTGTAACTTGGCGTGGAGGGCACGCGCGTGCGTTTATACTCTGGCGTTCAAAACGTTGTCATTTAACTTTTTCATTTAACTTGCGTTTTATCGACTTTTACAAACCAATAAGTAAAATAAGTCAGAGGCCCATGGGCAGCATAAAAACTCTGACACCAGGTTTGTTACTAACCACACGAGAAACGAAATGAGTAAAATCAAAACAAATGGCAGTAGCTATAGACTGCAGACTGTAGTTCTGTCTTCTGTCATCAGTTGCTCTAAGTATCTTATCACTTTATAGATCCTTAACCCTTTAACGAATCTGGCTGGAATTGTGTTTGTTTATCAAAGTGACGAGTGGGTGTAGTGAATTGCAGTTACACATTGAACATTGCAACGGACACAAAGTCTTTGTTTCTGCTTGTCAATCTCCAATTTCTTGAGAGAACAATGCCGATTATGACAGATTTGTCATTTAAGACATAATTTTGCCGATATGCTCTCGACAGTGTGAGAATACCTTTGGTTTGCCCATTTGTGGGAAGGAGTGTCATTAAAAGTTATTCTCATAATTTATAAAACACTAGCTTCCGCCCGCGGCTTCGCCCGCATAATATGTTGACAAATTATACTCATACACCTTCCTCTTGAATCACTCTATCTATTAAAAAAACCGCATCAAAATCCGTTGCGTAGTTTTAAAGATTTAAGCATATATAGGGATATAGGGACAGAGAAAGCGACTTTGTTTTATACTATGTTAGTGGTGAATAAGATTGAATTAAGAAATATTACACCGATGAAATTTAAATGATATTTTAAAATTATTGCAGTAGATCTTATTTTTTATTGACAAGATTGGTTACGCGAAGTTGGATTATTCAAAACTATAGGAACGTAATTAGTTCATTAGTTCCGTGAGCAGCATCTACCTTCTTTACAGTCATAATAGTAAACAATTCAGCAAGGAATTATATTAAGTGTCTCACTTTGAATTCTTTTTGGAATTTTAATTATACCTAGTCATGTCTAGACCGTATTATGTATATTTATTGTGACTGTGTATTCATGCATTTTGTTCTAGAATTCTCTATACAATAGAGAATAGATCTCTAGACTATTTTAGTACTGAACAATATCAGAAAATTAAGAGACTAAAGATGGTTCTATAAAATAACCCATTTTATCAACGTGTTGGTTGCAGTTATGTATTTGCTTACTTAACGTGTATGGGAATGCAGTCGCTCTTAGCAAGCATTCCGTCGTTAATAAGCTGACACAGAATGAGATAACATTCATTGGTCCCTCTAATACTCTAATGATGTGAGGACAGACAATATTTAGCTGCAATGAGGATGGAGCCCACGTACTTCACCGGCTAATGCAAGCAACGGAAGCGAGGATCAGACGGTTCATGTATGAGGATTGAGGATGCTCTCAATTCATTAGGAGTTTCATTTTGCACTTTGTGTTCTGTAAATTCATCATCAGTAATTTCTATTATTATATTAATATTAGTGTTGCGTTGATTGATATTAAATATGGTAACTCGTCTAGTGGTGTTCTCGGAAGCTGTACCTAATGAGTATTTCATTCCAAATGTGCTGGCAACCGTCAGTAAATTTTTCGCTATATTCTTACCTGGCGTGATCAACATCAACTTTTGCCAGAGTGTTGTCTAGTAGGTAGTTCTATTGATTTAAAAACGTCAACCAACTTTTGTCGGTACTTTCAACTACACATATCTTTAAATCCGTTTCCAAACGACCACGCTAATAGATAAATCATCTAGTTAGCTTCGAATAACTTCTAATTAAAATAATTGCATCAGAAAGTTAAACCGTACTCGTACACTACTTTTACGTCGTTAGTGACAAAGTGAATTATAAGAATTACTTACCTACGGAACCATAAAAACAAACATCAGCTACTAGCGCTCATGATAGATAGAATGACAAATGGCGAGAGAAAGTGATGTCGCAACGATATGCGTTAGTGGGTGGACGATTAAGTGCTGTTCCATGCGGGTATCTTGCGGTACTCCAAATAATTGGATACACATTTGTGACGTGATACGTAAAATAAGTCGAAAACACGTGCTGCTATGTCATCAGTGACGGTTGGGTAATGATGACTTGTTGACAAACGATTTGGCACAAAACAATCAATGACTGAGATTCTACATGCCGTGTTATGAAGCAAATAATGATTGACACCCGACTAGCGTGATTTAGACCGAAGACAAATTTACTGGAATTGCTTATAGAGATAAAGAGGACAAGATTTATATGAGCTATTAAATCGGAATCACACTTTAAAATATGTGAAGCACTTACGATATATTTTAGAACTGTTATTTAATAGACATTCATGTTTTGACATTGCCCCGATTTTTCTCTCAGAAGCGTGTGCCAAAATTGTGGAGTTCTCCGTCTGAAGTCTGTCTGTTTCATACCTGGCTGTCTGTAAGTGTGGTAGCGTCAACATTAATTTTACACGCTTTTTTATGACATGCGTTATGATGTGATAAGCACCTGGAAAATAGTGATAGTCATTTGTTTAGAGCTGCTGGTCTTTAGTTATAATTCGTTGATTTGCTTCGAAGATTTACGGTTCAGTTTCAAAATGAACAAACAGCTTCAATAGTTCTATCATTGCTTTCCTTTTGTTCAGCTATATCAAGATAGCCGCATGCGCTTGCGTCTAATTTCCTACTTCAATTTCCAATGTTTGTAAATAGCGGACTAGTGTCTTGGATTGGTGCCATTTCATTGATTGATAGTCAAATAGACGACATCATTGTCTGCGTTTAATGTTTATAACACAGAGGCTGTAAGATTATAAATGAGTGCTTGTTGAATACAATACATTATAATTGTAGTCCGTATTAAATTATACAATGACCGAGCTGTTATCTTACGTAACAGCATTGAAACGGTAATGTTTCTATTTCCATAAAAGGATTTATCTTAGTCGCGAGCGAATTACATGATGTTGGTTGAAGTTTTACTGTAGAACTCTTGCATCAATCCTAAGTTTACCAGACAATGTCATTTGAGACCGACATCACGCTTATGTTTCCCGAAAGGTTAGGCAGATGTTTCGCCCATATTTCGATAGTTAAGTTTATGTCCCATGTATTAGGGGGCGAGACTATTGCTATAAGCCGTCTACAAATCCAGACTCTGGGCTGCTACTGAGAATATCTAATGGAAAAACCCAATAACAAAATCCATAGTCATTTATTCAAACTAGGCTGAAAATCAGCACTTTTTGAACGTCAAAGTTATATAAGACAGTCCTCCAAAAACGTCCACCCTTCACCACTCCCTAGTGCTTTAGCTGGGAAGAAGTGGCGCAACAAACTCCCCAGCAGCACAGCTGTCTGTTTAGTTGGAAGACGTTGACTCTACAGTCTACACATTTATTCGTATGAGAAGTAATTAACATTACGAAACACATCACATTGAAATCAATCATTTGCCACATGTCACCTAGCACACGCCAATATACCAATTAACACTGCCCGACCCGGGAATTGAACCCAAGACCTCATGCTTAGCAGTAGCATTTGTCACCGCTAGACCGACGAGACACTCAAATAATGAATAGTAATTATAATCGTTTCTATACTAATATACTAAAATTGTGCAGACATAATAGCCACTAAACATGTTACGTTTGTGTTCCGATAGTCTAATGTTATAAAATCAGCATATAAAACTGAAGCTATACTCAATATTTGTTATTTAAATTCGATTTCAAAATTTTACAACTGTGGAACTTCCGCTATTATGTAAAAAATGAAATTGTATCTTTTTTGGCAAATGTTATATTTTGAATATCATGCATTTATGATTTTTCTGAACAATTTACTGTCAGGAAACGTTTTAATTTTAAAAAGGTTTTTGAATTCTTTTTTTTATGAATTTGGTAACATAACATAAAACGTTCTAAATATGTTACGTCTAGATGAACAGTCTCTACAATAAATACTAGTACAGTAACTTGGAATTTTACTTTCAGTGAAATTCTTTTCTGTGCTCGCATAATATGTATATTTACTCAGACAATGCCTTTTAAGGCTATGTTTTTGCATTGATGTCTGTTTGAAAAGACAAGACAAGACCATGGAAATATTCTGTCTATGGTTGAGACTTTGTCTTTTTAACATCGATAAAGTGAAATCGATTTAATAAGGCATTTATTATAATTATCGATGTCACTTTATCTTGCTCTACCCAACTATTTACCTTATTTCTTACAATGTAATTGTAGACGCTGCATCTAGCCGCAATATAATCTAGTCTCTATGTATACATATGATCTCAGATCTATTGAAGACATATACAAGAACACCTGTCATGTGAACGTTATTGAAGAAAGCTGTACCGATCGGGCTAAGGTCTGGGACCTACGATGACTATCACTTTTTGTATCTAAAGCAGCGGTTGAACCGGTCCGAAGGCCTACGAATGCCGACTGGACATGCGCATGTGCACTCTATGCAATACGCGGTTTGCGCACATCGGTCAGTGCGATCTTCGGAGGTATCTTTTGTAAGTAATCTTTTATGAACGCTAATAATGAATTGTCAGGTCTTTAGGGAAAATGTCTATTGGGCCTTTAGCACTAAGGACGGTAGAGTAAGTATTAAAATTGAGACATCTTAATAGAACCGCTAGGAATTTAAAATAAAACTTTACCTTGCTCGCAGATTTCTCAAAAAACGCTCGTTTTACAGAGTCTAGCATTTAATTCAATGTTTTGCCAATCAAAAACTTTCCTGAGAACGATTACAGAATAAATCAATTCTAAAAATAAATTAAAAACTGCGAGAATATTTCTGCTCCATTGCTTTTTAGTTGTATGATTGATTTGTTTTAATTTGCCAAACTCTTTGTGATAACTTGGGTGTCCTAAACAGGTATTGTACTGCCAATATATCGCTTTAGTTGTTTTGTATTTATTGATGGATACAGTAAATGACAAAAAATCGCTCGAACTAGTCACGCCTGCTAGATGCAACACGTTCGTTTCGTTATGCAAATGTAGTGAAAGGATCTAAGACTTATGATTTTCATGCCACCATCAGACGAGTGTGAAAGTGCACCTATAAAAATATCGATGTTCCGCTGATGTATTAACTTATGTATTTTTCTATTTTTATAAAAATAAATATACCTAATCAATTTTGCAAGAACTTTCGTTGCATTGATTGATTTAAATTGTCTTTAAAAGCTGTTAATTTAGTTTAACTGGAAAGTTTTAGCGGATAACCATGTGTTTAAAAATGTCAGAAAGTAATATTCACATATCGAACTATTATAGTTACTTAGATATAGGCTAGATGATTAAGGTCATTTTGCACATTTAATCAAAATATTGAAATGAACTCGTTGTTGTGGAGATAAGATTAAGAAATAATTCTAGGTCATTACACACTTTTATACTAATAAATATAACTTATAGTTTCTGTATTAAGGATGTATCTTTCTGTGAAGTATGTTTGCTAAAACACTCTAAATTCACCCAGAAGAGAAGACGTAGACAGTTCAAAATAAGATTATTTCGAAGTAACTTCACTGTTGGTGCATCTTATTCTAAATATAGCATTCATAGAGTTGCTAAATAAAGCTATGAGGTAGCAGTATAGCTTCACAGACTCAGCATATTATAGTTCGATATTATTATTACTTGGCGACCGCCCAAATATCTTAGGACATGTCGTAAGATGAACTAAGAACATGTTTTGTTACACTTTTGTGGCAAAAAGACTTCCACGAGATAGATTAGGCATCTCTATTGTTATTCTGTTCTTAGTAATAATTAAGGCCTTGCTTAAATACTAGAAAGTGGCTTACGATACAATAAGTACCCATATCAACTCATTTAAAACACAATGTGTAAGTCATATGGCATTGTTGTTTTGGCAACGTGAGTGCCAGATTAGAAATTTTGGCAACATATTCATGATTATGACCGCTCTGAAATGGCTATTAAGTGTGATTGACTTGGCACTTCAGCCGGATTTGCGATTGTTTAGAACTAATAAGCCATTACCACGTATAGTCAGCCTCAAAAATGTGTGTAGGTACACAAACAAGGAACCATTCTTATTGTCAATTACATTGTATCCACCAAATAGAAATAGATAGGTAGAAAACTCAGTATACCTACTATTTATTTTATCAATACAAAGTTAACATCTTGTCGCAAAACAATTTTTAGTACCTGTTCGGCGAATACAATGTTATGATGCAAAGATTGTGCACAATGAAATGGTTCCTTGTCCGTGTATACATCTTTTTGGGGCTGACTCTACGTATTGCCAATCCATGTCTGCTCAGAATGTCGTTAAAATTACGTGTGTAAAGGGAACTGAAAACTGACGACTGTTTACAGTGAATTTCTGAATAGTTTTCTTGGAAATTTCCACAAAAAATATTGGGCACATTGCAGTATTTACAGTATTCAAAAAACATATTTGTTGAAATACGATTTTTAAATAGGTTTCAGTTACATCTGCAGTGTGAACGTCACAGTTTATTTTCGATTGCACGTAATTCGGAGAACAAATTGAAACCATTAACAGTTGTAGTGATTGTTTTATAGGGAACAAGTTTGTGGTAACATGGCCTTAATTAACATTTGAAGCGAGGGCCTTCGTGTGACTATTGAACCGTGTAAACTGTCTTTGTGGACTAGTGTGCTGTGTGTTGGCGGCACACGTCCACAAGTGTTGTTTACCAAATGGAAAATTTTATTTCACTAGTCAATTTACGGTTATTAGGTATGTTTTAAACGTACTGTTGTTATGGTACGCGTCAAACTTTATAGCAGTTCTGAAGTGCGCTACTTGCTGCGCAGTATACCCCACCCCTCACCACTGTTGACATATGTATTCGTATTCATATATTTATTTGCATTCCATGTATTAGTCGCTTCGCAGCAACTCGCCTGTTCAGAGCCACAATGAAGTTAGAATCGGGCTGCACATACGGCTGAAAGAATTTGATCACGGTTGAAAACACTGTAGAAGAAATCTTTGAGATTTTTCAAAAATCCCACTTTTTGCGGGCACTTAAATGAACGTTTTGATCGGTTTGTTTAACTCGTATAACGTGTGCCACTTGATCTCATTAGACCTGTTCACAAAAATGGTAAAACGGTAAAAGTTGTTATATTTGCCGGAAGATTTTAAAAGCATTTTCTCTTGTTTTTCCCACTTATGTAGGTAGTTACTGTCTTTATCAGTTGCTACGTGGATTAAATGCGCTTTTATTTTCGTAATTACATATTTGAATTACCATAATATTTTCGTTGAAAATGAATGGAAAAACCTGTTAGTTTTTAACCCACTTCAAAAAAGGAGGAGGTTATTAAGTCGATTGTTTTTTAAATGTTTGTTACCTCAAAACTCATTTATTACTTAATACATATATGTGATATAATATATATTATAATACTTCCAAATCCGACTTCCAAAAAAAAAAGTACACGGTGAAAAATACTTTAATTTTAAAAGTCGGTCGCAAAAAACAAAAATGCAAAACCAAAGAGATCCCAAATTAAAGTGATTTTTCACTTGGTAGTCTTTTGTTTGGGAGTTATATAGGTTCCTACTTATTTTATATACTTTGCAGGGCAATTTATTGCCTGTGTAAGCATGTTAGCGTACCTAAGGATTATATGATGCAATGCTCATATAAGAATAGGCTTCAGTATAGGTATACACACAATCGATTACTGAGCCAATCGAGAGGAACCTCTTTGATGTTTAATAAAGCATGAAATCTGTTGTTAGCGACTGAACGATTTTCAGGGGCAAATGCGACACGATTTTAAATGTGTCTTAGCATACTATTCAGAAATAATAGGAAGTGATAGGTGACTGCCTGACATTGAACTAGATCCTAATCTTAGTGCTTGGCGGATCTAATATTTCAAGTAATAAATGCTAGATCAAAAGTGTTTTTTTTCATGAGCGTGTAGGTATGTTCCATTTAATTACGAAGAATTCTATTTGATATAATTTCGTGTGAATCTACATAGTTGAGCATATTATTGGGTAAATAGCAATTTCGAAGTAGTATATCTCTTATACAATATAGGTAATATTTAGTATGAAAAAAGTTATCTGAATTAAAATGTATTCTGCATGTTTTAAACTGCCGGCACTTTCAATACAGGAATAAATGAAACATAAGTTTCTCAGATTGATTATTTATTTAAGGACAATTTTTTCGTAAACAATCGGATACCTGAATAAATTCGCTGTAGGTAGGTACCTATATATGAGTGATATTTTAAACAAATATTGAACACGAACAACGTGCATTATATTTATTAAATCCTTTCCAATACACAAGTGGTTGATGGTCGGCGATTGTGTGAAAGTCGCTGCTGGCACAATATTCTAATCTTTCCATCAGTCAATAAACTGCGTGCATTAGCGTGCGCGTATAACGACAATCACATTTAAAACACGTAAACATTCTGTGACGTAATAGCACACGATAAAATCTAGACAATGGTGTTATCCCAGATGTCCGCACCCCGTTAACGGGATGATTAAAAAATGATGCCACCCGGACTGAAATAGAACGCGCGGAGAAAGTTGACACGCGCGTCTGTTTCTCTCGTTTTGACATGATGAAAACTCACACAGGCAGTTTTGGGTCACACACGTAATAGTCCCGAATACCAAACAATAAATAAAGATTCACCACCACAAGTATTTACGCGAAATGTTTCCTTGGAGTTGTCATAAATCTGTTACGAATCAACTCTTCAGCCTGAAAAATGTAAGCTGTTAGACGTGTTAATTTCGCATGGAATGCTGCTTTGATGCTCTTCATCTACTGATTATTCTTAATGACCTACTTAAGTCAAGATTCTAAATTAAGTGTGTCACTTTGACAAAACTATACATTACCATGTTTGTTGTCTACGAATCTGTTCTATTATTCTCATCATGGCATCGTAAAGTATCACACAGATGTTCGCGTCAATAGCAACACACCGTAAGGATGGTACAGTTATGCAATTAGCCAAGAGAATGGCGTACACAGTAATGTCCTTCTCGGTCAACGGGTTGTGGTACTTACTGCTATGAACATAAACCACGAGAGTTGTAAAGCAAGGTTGCTTTGTGAACAATTCGGCCAGAGGTACCATCATCGTGTGTTACTACAGATAGCCAAACATCAACAAATCGAACATTTAATGGGCAACTGTTTTGGCTACTTCTACTGACATTGACTTCGATTCTTGAATTCTTTGATCTGACAAGAGCATGAATAAATTTTGTTGTTAGTGTTACATTTTAAGATATATCATTACTTTCAAGCTAAGATTAATATTTTCGCAAGGATAATTATGTTTTGACCTACGAATATCACTCGCATAGTACAGGGACTAAGAAATAAAAATGTCGATAGAAGAAAATATTTACTATTTAAAAGACTAACTTAAATTCCTAACATCATAGTCTCCGCACTATGCGAGTGATATTCGCAGGTGTGCTTCGTGGAATAGGAAATTAATTATTTTAAATTTTTATTTGAAGCCCACCTACGGGTGTGCTTAGTGGAATACTTTAGGTGTGCTTCGTCTGGGTGTGCTTCGTTTGGGTGTGGTTCACGGAATACCTAATTTTCACCTCCCAGGGAGATCACGTAATAAAATCAGCTGTTTATTAGTATGTAAACGCATCTTGTCGTACCACAAAATATCATATAATTCAACTAAGTAACAATCTTGTTGACACGGGTGCCAGTAAGTGGAGACTTGTAATCGTTAGCCGTCGACGCAGTAATTAGGCAGCTCGGCCTAATTGCAAGAAAGTGAAATGCGAGGCCGCTGCGAATGTGAGAACATTTCCCATAGCTCTACGCTGTTCACTCGTAATCGTTACGCTACACGCTTCAGTTTGTTGATGTATCGATAAATCACTATTTGTTTTGGCGAGTTTGTTGATAGGGAAGTTTTCAATGTTTTGGTAGACAAGGTTTTAGCAGTAATGTCTTATATAAGTACCGCAGATGCACGTGGTTGGGATGTTGTAACGTTTCTAGTGGACGTCTGCTTTAGTTATTGTAGATCTTCTATAGATGTTCATCTTAGTGTTTATACAAAGAACACATTCTTCATTGTCAAGGTCTCCATAAACTGTTGCTTTGATTGTACATTTAATTATACCTTGTCAATAATTTTTGACCGTGGGTGTTATTGATAGATGTAATATTGGCTTACAAAAAGTTTCATAAGCTTGCTTAAAATAACTAGCTAAGTAAGTAACTACTGAGTGTTTGAGAGTAGAATAGAAATATTAATATAGAAATAATAATAGAAAAACGCAAAATACCTTGATCGAGGTCCTATCAATAAATTCAATCTATCGTTCTCCACGGAACTGGTATTAGGTTGCGTAACAACGCTTGGTTCGGTGCGATAAGAGATACGCCTACCATGTTTATTTTTTTCATCCACCTTTCCCAACTGCATATCCACAATTCTAGGGGTTTTAGTCAGTAAGAGTCTGATACTCCCTTCTGCTCCATCCTGAGCGGAATCATTTGATGATTACCCTAAAAAAAAGGGTCTATTCTTAGCAAATAACAGATATAAGTGATACGGAGACATTGAAGCTAAATATTCAGACATATATATTTATTATTTCCCTTGTTGAAACTGCAATAAAACTCATCAGTAAAGACAATTAGTGATTGCCATCCGAAGTAGCAACGCTGCCTGCCTTTTGGGTACATTTCCCACTGACAGCGTTACAGATGAATTATTAGATGCCCGTCACCATTGCATATACTTGTAAATAATATAGGTATATGTATAGGTATTTTAGTTTTAGGTTGTATGTTGTATTTAAGATTAATTTGTTTTGATTGTTTCTAGCATATACATAAATTAAATATTAATGAAGTAATACTCGCCTCTCGTTTTTTTGCAAACTATTTTCTATTACCTAATCTAATGTAAGCTACATATCCAATATTTTTGAAGACTTGTGTATATCAATGTTTGTTTAACTACAACTGTGCTTTAATTGATGTTTGCACAGCCTCAATTTCATGAATGAACTCACAGCGTGATATAAATCATATTTTCGTTGGATTTCGACTGTCTCATTTATAAACGATGTATGTTATATGTTCTGAAAATAGAATTTATTACTACGTTAGTTTTGTTATGTAAGTAGGTAATGGCAGATGTACAAACAGAATCAAAGCGCCTGTACCAAAAACCCCATTTATTTTAACTGAAATTAATTAAGTACCTTGTGTAATTCTTGTTTCAGTGAAAGCACTTATGATTTCGCTCTGTCGGTAACATAATCACCAGATTTAACTCACTGTCTGAAATAAAATAATGTTAAATCATCATCACTCTCCTGCCTTTATCCCAATTTATTTGGGGTCGGCGCAGCATGTCTTTTTCTTCCATACTTCTCTATTAGTCGTCATTTCAGTAGTCACTCCCTTTCTTAGCCATATCATCTTTCACAAAATCCATTCATCGTTTCTTTGGTCTCCCTCTATTTGTGCTTTCATTGATGTTTGAACAGCCTCAATTTCATGAATGAACTCACAGCGTGATATAAATCATATTTTCGTTGGATTTCGACTGTCTCATTTATAAACGATGTATGTTATATGTTCTGAAAATAGAATTTATTACTACGTTAGTTTTGTTATGTAAGTAGGTAATGGCAGATGTACAAACAGAATCAAAGCGCCTGTACCAAAAACCCCATTTATTTTAACTGAAATTAATTAAGTACCTTGTGTAATTCTTGTTTCAGTGAAAGCACTTATGATTTCGCTCTGTCGGTAACATAATCACCAGATTTAACTCACTGTCTGAAATAAAATAATGTTAAATCATCATCACTCTCCTGCCTTTATCCCAATTTATTTGGGGTCGGCGCAGCATGTCTTTTTCTTCCATACTTCTCTATTAGTCGTCATTTCAGTAGTCACTCCCTTTCTTAGCCATATCATCTTTCACAAAATCCATTCATCGTTTCTTTGGTCTCCCTCTATTTGTGCTTTCATTGATGTTTGAACAGCCTCAATTTCGTGAATGAACTCACAGCGTGATATAAATCATATTTTCGTTGGATTTCGACTGTCTCATTTATAAACGATATATGTTATATGTTCTGAAAATAGAACTTTTTACTACGTTCGTTTTGTTATGTAAGTAGGTAATGGCAGATGTACAAACAGAATCAAAGCGCCGGTACCAAAAACCCCATTTATTTTAACTGAAATTAATTAAGTACCTTGTGTAATTCTTGTTTCAGTGAAAGCACTTATGATTTCGCTCTGTCGGTAACATAATCACCAGATTTAACTCACTGTCTGAAATAAAATAATGTTAAATCATCATCACTCTCCTGCCCTTATCCCAATTTATTTGGGGTCGGCGCAGCATGTCTTTTTCTTCCATACTTCTCTATTAGTCGTCATTTCAGTAGTCACTCCCTTTCTTAGCCATATCATCTTTCACAAAATCCATTCATCGTTTCTTTGGTCTCCCTCTTATATAGCCATCCAAATTCATACTCACAACTTAGATAGAGTAAACATTTATTTTTGCTTTAGTAATTCTGTTAAGTGAAGTGGTATTTGGTCCCGAAGGCTCAGATTTCGATACGCGTTGTACCTGTTTTCCTTGAGAACATTATACTACCTTAGCACTAATAATATCGATATGCTATTTCTTGTAGAATGTAGACGTAGGTTAGCACAGTACATAATTATGTGCCTATATTAAACGGCAGGTATGTGCAGCCTTATTGTCCTATAGAAGGCAGACAATATCATCATGTTGGTACATAGAAACTGTGCGTTACTATTTACATCACATGCTTCTAGAAAAGTCGATAGCTTGATGGCAAATGATAGCGGAAATAAACCATAGTTATGCGGCGTCAAATAACTCTCTTTCTTCATATTATGGTTATCATGAATCGTGTTTATAATATAAAACTTTGGATTATTAAAACAGAACAACTATTATGATAATAAAACAGTACATACTTGATGTATATTCTGAAACGATAGAATTTTGCGAAAACATATAATTTGTAAACAAAATAGGCACATTGTAACGTGAACTTAAAAATATAAAACTTTTTCATAAATTTTTACGTTTCATTCAAGTCATTTTGCCATTGTATCGGCATTCCCCGAACGGTATATAACAATGTGGATACAGGCGAGTGTACAATTCGCGTGTTTATCTTTACATGACGGAAATGGGCGAGTCGAATAGATTACTATTTGAACTGCGACGTCCACGCCTGGACGTAGGCCTTTGTTAATGAGGAAAATGAAACCCACAGTCATTCATTGTGTGGCAAAAGGCTTGATTATAAGCAAGAATCGTGTTGGTATGGTGTTGCATCTGCTTTCCGTTTTTAAACAATTTTATACTAATAGAAAAAATGCATCCGGAATTTTGTCTGAAGCAAACCGGCCTTTACAAAGACATACTATCAGTTAATAGGTAACATGATAGAGCGATAACATTTCCCTAAGCTATCTAGCACGTACTTTACGTGAGTTTCACTGAAGAAGTTACTGATACTAATTTGTAGTTTATGCGCAAGAGACATAAAATCCATAAAGAAGTTGTGAAATATCTAAGTACCAGGCTCACATCACGTATGAAAAGGCTTAAAACAAGTTTTCTTTGAACCATATCCTGTATTGGTAAACAATTATCTACGTTTACATTTTAGGAACTATGACGAATTGTACTAGACGGACATAGCCCGTGAATAATGTTAGTCAAACATTAGAACAATCGTCGACTATTTTCCTACTACTAGTAGTACAATACCTAGGTATTGTCTAATAGGAGGTTGTACATTCGAGGTCGTTCCGTCATACTTAATTGATAGACCTTTATCTGTTGATTGTCATGCAACTCCAACAAGAGCCCACGCTGTACTACGTGCTCAATATAAATGCCCAAGTCTCAGAAATGGGTGAAGATGGTACAAATAGGATCATAGTATATTAAACAAACGGACCTACTGAAAGCCAAGCTGTAATCAAGACGCATCGCATCCATTGACGGACTGTAGACAGTAACCTAATTGCCTTAGTAGAAAGCAGGAGTAACAACAGGTATATACAATATAGTGTGTTGATTAATAAGCAGAATTTAGTTTAAGGTAACGAAAAAGCATTCAATAATATGTATGACCAAAAGGTCAGGTGCAGTATAATATGTAACTGCAGTCTTAGAAACAATTTTGTCAAAAGATTTTTAAATATATTGGGAGACAGACATTAGGTACTAATAACGTGTTGTAATGCTGCCGCGTTTAGGCTTACATTCTTAAGCGGGATTGTCCAAAAGGGTTACCGCTACCCCGGAACATAAAGGACTAAGGAAGGAACATGGATAGTGTTAGTCAGTACGAGTCGGACACTCCCTTCCGCTCCACCCAGAGCGGGAGAAGTCATTGGATGATTTCCCAGCCTCAAAAAAAAGGCTTACATTCTGCATACATATTAGCAACACAACTGTCGGATGTTGGCTACATCAAGACATCTGTGGTCACTCACTGCAGATACCTTACTAGTTACCACGCAATAGTACGCATTACAAACACATGAATGGCAACCTCTTTGATTAATCAAAGCCGTGGCACATAGCTTACAAACAACTCGATTGTCATCATCATCGATGCTATCATCGGTCATCGTCTTCAGCGACTCGTAGAAACAGTGAACACGCACGTTTTTATTCAAATATTACGCTTACTTATGAATATTGTCACATACTTAGTCTATAAATCAAGGAGGCAGAGTCACAGTGACTCATCTGTGTGTCGTCAATCAGTCATCATAAAAGTTTATTGTATTTCTAATTTATTACCGCCCCCGATTCTGATAGTAAATGACCCCTTTAAAATTAATGGTTTTAGTAATTAATTTAATAAGTATAATCAACTTCGTAATATTTGAATGCATGCACTGAATTGAGGATAATTCTTAACAAATTGATGATAAAAGAGTATTACAGTTGCAATTGAGTATATCGAACCCAAATAAGTATTTGCAGGAACCTTTAAGCACGTGCATGAAACAATAAATATTGAACTAAAAATAAGGTAATAGGTCAATAGGTCATTTCATTGCAATAGTGCATTGCAAAAGTGAAGGGTGCATTAATAACGACAAATATTCACGGACTGCGACTGCCAAAATTAATCCTTTGATAACCAATACTACCAGAACAGATAACCAGCTGATAGACATTATTTGGTTATCAAATAAAATACAGATTAAAGCTAAAGAGATATGAATTGCACCTAATTAGTATGTCTATCTTGCCCATATTATTTAATATGGCAAAAATAAAAAACAAAATACAGAGATATCGAGAAGAAGTTTTCAAGTCCAGAGTGAATAGGTTTCTTATAAGAAAGCGCACTTCACCGTCGACCACATCATCGGTTACCATCAGTTGAGATAGTGGTTAAGCGCGAGCCTATTGATAATAAAAAAAAAGAATACGCGTTGGGTGGGCCCACATACAGCAAACCGGCTGGCATTCTGAATTCAGTTAAAATTTCACAATGGCTGAAGTCCCGCCTCTATACCTAGTGTGTTTTGCCTACAATGACGTGCGGTGCTGAGACGTGGACACACACGCAGGAGTCTGTATACAGGGTGAGAGTTGCACAGAGAGCCATGGTGCAATGATGATGATGGCACGTGAAGGACGAAATCTATTCAAATTTGGTTAATCTCGTTTTAAAAACTGATATAAAAATCTTTAATGTTATTTAAATGAAGTTATCTACAGCTATATTTTTAACAGAAACGTAATTACGTTTTTTACTGTTAATTAACAGTGCAATATCACGAGACGAGAATTAGAATATTTGTAGAGACCTTTTAGAGGTGAACGCTTATCATAGCAACCAGTAATTACGTTCACTCGATATAAATTTGTTAGTTCCAGCAGCATCGGTAACATCATAATAATAACAGGTAGTAGATATACCATCACAGTCTTAGCAAAAACTACAATGACAGGTAACAAAAAGCAGTGAATGTCCGGTCGCTGTTCGCACGTTGAACTTTTAAATTTTACAGACAAAAACGTTCCCATCAATCAAATATTTAATTAACTATTATTCAACGGAAACTTTTCGCATAGTTTCGAAATTTTGTATTTTCGACGCAGACAGGCCTGTAATATTTAGTGGGTGAACGCTGGATTCTGAATAATTCTGGTAGCCTTTAAGATATACGGCTTAAAGAAAATAGCAAAGAAAAAGGTGAGGTAGAAGATATCAACTAATTACTCGTGAGGATTAGTGTATCCCTTGATGCACACTTTGTAATAGCATTAAGTAATGATTTAATGATCACTCCTGCTAACATTAGAATAGACACTGACATAATACTGTTTTTATTTCTCTTGTTTGTGCAGAGTTTGACCTAGTATAAGACAAAGATTTAATAGACAAATGGAATTATCTACTATAGGAAAATACACCAGCCGGTGATCTAGATTATTCTAAATGCGAGCTAATTTCCGTGACGGCTATTGCGTATAAAATCGGCTGACTACTCCTAGATGCAGTGTAACAAAAAGCCTATAAACTTTAACAGTTACTTTTATCATCGATATGACCTCTATTAGTACGTTACTCTCTTTAACATTTTACGTCTGTATTCTTTTTATTTTCTCGAATGAATTTAGCAAGCGATAGACTATGTTAGGTAACATCTACAAGCGTTAATTTGTAATTTATTTCGGTGGCAATCTTTGACGATATCAACCATGTCTCTATTTCTTCATTCATCGTTACATTTATCTATTACACACTACTTATGTCATTCAGTATCACTTCTGCAATTATGTGTATCGAATTGATTTTATTGAAATCTTCTGCAATTGCCTTATTAGGCGTAATAAGGTTTAGCTTTGAAGTTGTAAATGTTATATGACCTCAAAACAATTAATACAGAACCAATTAGTATTAGTTAGTCACACATGAGGGCAATTAGTAGAATTGGACATTGTTACAGAACACTCGAAATGTTTTGATTGAATCGTTTAGTACTTGTCGTCAAGGTTCAATTAATGCTACTAATGGATTGGATTTCATTGCTCGGACGACAAAAGTGTTTATTTGCAATTTCGAGGTGTTATTTCCATTCTAATATTTACTAAATTTCGTACTGTTCTCGGATATCAATCCAGTAGCTCTTTGTTATACGAGCAGTGTGTACCTACTGTGTAGTATACTAGCACGTTTGTAATGTTCACGCTAAAACGTATTGTTTTCTTTGAGTGTGTAACCTTATTAACATATCACAACAAAGGAGTCTTCTGTTCTGTTGTGCTCAATTCTCATTAACTTACACTTTCATTGTTGATAGTTAAAGTATCGTTATTGATTTGATGCACATATACCTTTAGAACTATGTTAATTAGTGGTGACAGATAGACACTCTGTGTCCACTTTCCAGTGACAGTTTATGTGTGATGTACGATGAACGTGTCAAACGACCTAAGACATCTCAGACTTAACACAAATGTTAAGAGTTTCCGCATAGACGTGGGAAGTGTTGAATTCTCGAAACTTGTCCATCAATCGAAAGTGGTGATAAATTCTAATTGAAAAGATTCATAGGTCAGTTCGATTCTATCACCAATTTCAAGTAATCCGTTTTCCTCGTGACTTTGACTTGTGAAAGTAAACCATGTTGGGAATTTTCTTTGATTTTCTTCAGCTTTCCACATCCTTGTTTCCACATCCAAGTATGTGCAGTGCATACATTGAGAGTACATTGCTGTCATTAGTTCTCACAAAGGTGTATAAACGTCATCTTATATTGGCAAATAGTGGCATTGTTGAAGTTTTTACACAGTTTCATAGGCGGGTATCAGTCACAATGACACGCCACGTTACATGCTCGCTCGTATGTGAACAATGGTGTCGCTTGTGCCAACTGCCGCCATGCTGCCACTTGCGACCGTTGCAATAGAACTTTCCATTTTCTTAACACTTTAAGCGATTACTAGTTAGCTGTTACGCCAGATTACAGAATCATGTCAGGTGTCGGGTTTGTTTACTTATTCGTGGATATTCCTTATTAATATTTTCGCTGTCTCAAGACTGTTTTATATTTGATGTGCTGTCGACGTTACGGAAAGTGAAAACTGTGATATTTTATTCCGAGCTGTTTTATACAAAAAATATGTGGTTGAGATTTTGTATGGATACAGATTTTATGATGATTTTATGATGAATTTTATGATTGATATATGTACAGAAATATCAATGATAGGCATAGCATAAATTTATTGAAAAAGGCATCTAGATACGTCATGAAGTATGCCCGTAAGTTTTTACAAGTAGCTTTAATTCTTCAAGTTTCACGTTGTTAGACATAAATCATTATTATGATAACTTACAATTAAGTAGGTTCTCATATTATGTTATTAGCTCGCAGTGGTCTCTGTTGTTTCGAATATTTGCTAGCCAAATTACGTTGAAACTTGAAAGTATCATGACCGTATATTTTGACCTAGCCGAATCTAGCTTCAGGTGAAAGTAATAATCTGTTTTGATTCATATTTGTATGTTTATTGCTTTCACATCTTTTAACGGTGGCTATTAATTGATTACTTATTTAGTAGCGTAGCATGAATTAATTAGTACCTATATGTGTATATGTCTATAAACGTTCACTTGCTAAATATGGGTGTCATTTCACAATACGATAAAAAGTCGCTTGGAGATTACATGATCGTCGTTGACAAGGGTATTCGTAAGATTTCAGTGCACGCATCCAATATTGAACTGTTATTAGCAGGGACGATTGTTGCTCTATAAACTACAGACGTATGAGGAAATGAGGAGTATTAGTTCAGCTGTGTGCGTCCTCCGATAGGTTGAAATAAATGGATAACTTTAATTGAGTAAGAGTCCGCTGATTTAAACTTTTGAACGCCAGAGCATAAAAGCACTCGCGTGCCCTCCACGCCAAACTACAAATTTATTTCTTCTTGCTATCATAACTTTCCTAATATCCATTGTGTCTTTTAATTTGTTTCATGTCATTAAATATGTACGAGAGCTTAAATTTTAAAGATATCTCAGACACACACATTAGTAATGATTTAATTGTTTATTTCGTGTTATAGTGCACCCGCAGTACAGGGCATGCGCTTGTTTGTCACGTATATGTGACAATGGCGTTCAAAAGGTTAACGGATTCATTTGCGTATTTTATCACTTGCTTACTTATAAATTGGTGAAGGAAAACATCGTTTGGACACCAGCATGTCTGAGAGTTATTTCTCCACAGCATGTGAAGTTAATTCAGAGGCCCATGGGCTGCAAACTAGAAGAATAGGTAAATTCCGCTTTTTTTGTTACGTTAAAATTGTTTTTATTGTATGAGCATTTTGTATGGAGTTACGTGAGTACAGCGATAACGAAATCGCAAAACTCTATAGTTGGTTCTATTGACTCGTTCCTTTGTAATGTGATGCGGTACTTACATACTTTAATAACTGCTCTGATATTGATGATTCAAGATGATAATATAGTTCATACTTAAGTAGGTATCCTATTAAAAGAGAACAATCAATTTCTAATGATAAGTCTTTACATTTGCTTTTTTCTTAAGTCTATGTATATTGGTGTCAGTCTTCCTTATTTTCTCTTTGCCTCTAATTTCTCTTCGATACCTGAAGAGAAATTACATTTGTGTCTAAATAAGTGACCAATCCTGCTTGCCGTACTTTTCTAAACCATAGTTTTCTCTATACCTAGAGCAGTGAGCGCGTATAACACTATGACCGCGTTGCATCCTTGGAGACATTCTGTAAACATGCATATTGTAATATTTTGTATTTCGTCATTCTTTATTATGTAAGTTAGAGAGCCGTCTGTAATGTAAGTAGACTGTAATGAATATTTATAATTGTGTTTTTTTTACCTTCAATCCTCAATACATATTCCGGATTCGGGGTGAAATATGGTGATCTTAATTATTTAAATATTTTAATAATTTTGCAAGTAATTTTCAGTTTTATTTTTAAAATAAATAAATAAGCAACTTCTATTGGCTCGTTATTATTGAATTTCTAATTGTGAATATTTATTTTTTCGAAAGTATCAAGAAACTTTGTTGTCGTTCTTAACAACAAGTGTTATGTAAGCATTTATTAAAGTTTTATAGAAATTGTACTGTCAGGAGCACACGCTGTAAGCGGGAATGTCCGAAAGGGTTACCGCTACCCCGGCACATAAAGGGCTAATGAAGGAAATGGATGGGTTTTAGTCACTAAGAGTCTGACACCCCCTTCCGCTCCACCCGGAGCGGGCGAAGTCACTGGATGGTTTCCCAGCCTTAAAAAAAAAGGAGCCCACGCTTTTGATCATTAAATGGCGTTCACAATAACCATCAGAAATACGTACAGGAGGCCATTACTTCACCCTCACCATGACAAATGTAACGTCTACTACTCTTCAGGAATCAACAAAGAAGTAACGACGTAAGTGCATACACTTATGTACGTCGTTACTTCCTTGTTGATTCCTAGGCACCAATTAAATCGATCTATACTGTACAAAACACACCGTGAAAGCTTAGGTGAAGTGAGCTGTCATTCGACCTAAAGCGAGGGATTGACATTGTTGACAGCTCACTTCACCTAAGTTTTCACTGTGACTTTTCTACAAAATAGCTCTACTGGTAGAGGTGTGTTGTTTTGATTCGTTTTCCGTTTGGGAAGTAACATTTCCAACCTCCTACACACAATTTATTCGCTTCCGTCGAAAAGTAAAATTCAAACATGCACTGGATTAAACATTTTCGATGAAATACGATTCAACAATGTTAATGGCAAGGTCGTGGTCAGTCATTCGACGAGTATAAAATGAAAGATAATAGTTTGTGTTCAAATTGCTGTGTCCGTAATTTTGCACTGATGACGATAACACCGAACCATTGTCTGGCTGTTCTATTATGGTCAGTACTCAGTAAGTAGGTACATGAAAATAACACAAAGGTATGTAGTAAAATATTCTAGAAAATTCTAGGTTATTTACAATTAGGTACGTTTTCTACGACTTTCGAGAAAAGTTAAGGAAAATGAGAAACATTTCAACGAAACACTTGCACGTCTTTGGAATTTAAATCGATGTTTTATCAACTGAATCATTAACTGTTCTAGAAGTCTCGGATTTTTATAAGTAGATCTGTTGTTTGCACTTACTACAGACCTAAATATTTTGTCTGTTGGTCATCAATGTTTTTTCAGAATTCTGTAACTAACCCCTCAGTAGTTCTACGAAATATTTTAAAAGTAAACGTTCACTGATACCTTCACCGCGATTTCCTTTTTCCATTCTAGTAACATTATCATACTGTTGACCTTAAAAGCGTACGCAATTAATGTTACCAGTATTATGTGGAGCTGGCCTACTTATTGCAGACATTTGCAAATTCCAATATTATTGTGTATAAAAATATTAGTCAGACTACAATTGTTTTGTTCTTTGTGTCGGTGACCTCTCAAGGGTCTTATGTTTATTTACTTTCATGAGGTAATTCGAAACGCGTTGATGTTTTAACCTTTTGACCGCCACGTCAAAAATGAAAAAGCGTGCCCTCAGCGCCAAGCTCCGAATTCATCCTTTAATACCTACAAAATAGTAGTGAGGTCGAAATTATTATTATTAGTATATATTTACGTTTAAAATTCTGTCACCCAGTTGCGACCGTGGCGTGCTGGGCACATTTTGGTTTGTCGTCTAAACACGACTGTGGCGGTCAAAAGGTTAAAGTACAGCGACTCAATCTTAAGGGCTGCTCGGAACATGAGGCGAGTCCCTGCGCAGTAACAAATTCATGTGTCAGCGGGGGTGAGGGGTGAGGTACTGCGCAGTTAGTAGCGCACTTCAGAACCACCATAATAAAAAAAAAAGTTAATAAGTAAAAAACACACTACAAACTAGTAAAGTATAAAGTTTGAAGCACATTATAGTTACGTTCAAGTACTCGGTAAGTCCAAGTAATTCTATTATCTGTACCCCACTTCGTTAATAAGTGCTGATTGTATTCAAATTAGACGACTTTCCAAGGAATTGTTGGTGCAAAATGTTTATGTATTTATTGTTATCATTATTTGACGCTTTCTATTGCCAAAATTAATTGACTGGTTTGTCAGGAGTCATCGCCCTCATATACAAAAGAATACGATAAATTACAATTTTATACTAAGTATTTAGAATCTTATTAATTTAAAGCAGAGATAAGTATAGTTGTATATGCTTACTAAAAAGAAGGTAGCAAATAATTGCGATTTATAAAATCGCTGAAATTACCTAACAGGCCTATAAGTATTACATGTTTCTGACTTTCCCAATCAAACTGGTTAATACTTATTTCGTTATAATTATTTCGGTCGGCGGTTCACGGTCGTTTGTTGCCAATATACACATACATGGTATTTAATTATAATTTACTTGTAGGAGTTGTAGGTACACTAAGTACGCTTTCTTTCACGGAATATTACAACACGTACCTACTTACATGGAGGTAGGAATAAATTATATTATAATATCAATTTTTATATATATAAATTATTATATAATTAAAATTGAGTTGCAGGCTCTTACTAAAATTTTAAAATTAGAATCGATAAATACCGAAGGTATTTTTAGTTAGCTGGATAAAATTAACCATTTTACCAATAAAACTGGACGCGATCAGCATTTAAACCGAGTTCAAGATCTGTCAGTCTTACTGACACTAACAGATCTTGAACTGATCCATAACAATTCCTACTCTAAAACTCGGTTTAGACGTGCTGTTTTGTTCATGAAATTTGGCCTTAGAATTAAGAATTCTTTAGTGAACCTCGTTAATTAATTCAGTAGAGCCATTATTAAGGTATAGAGCTATGGTTGTATTTAGAATTAATAAAGTAAAGAACGTTTCTAAATAAGTATACTATTTCAAGTACCTATCACTATTTGTGTATGTCAAAATCGTGTTTAATCTGTAACCACGTGTGATTACATTAGTGAACTAATATTTGTATTGACTTTGTGCGGAACAATAGTCGTTAGATAATTTAAACTTAGCCTTTCGCAGTCCACTGCTGCACTTAGACCTCTACTAACTCCCAAGTTATAAGAGTAATTTAAGCGGGATTGTCCGAAAGGGTTACCGCTACCCCGGAACATAAAGGGCTAAGGAAGGAACATGGGGTTTTAGTTAGTAAGAGTCTGACACTACCTTATGCTCTACCCAGAGCGGGAGAAGTCATTGGATGATTTCCCAACCTCAAAAAAAAAGTTATATATACATATATGTAGAGTACATATCCAACCGTAAGGCGTAGGTAAGTCGTTGTAGCAAAAATGCTTGAAATGCAACAAAATGAAGAGTGCAACGACTTTGAAAATATGTGATATAAGTAGGTAGGTACTTGAGGTTAAAATAAATAATTAGCAAAGAGTGCTACGACCCCAGTGATGCATATGACATATTTATGCTGAATTTTGATAAATAACCTACCGCTATGTTTGTCTAGGTGTCTTTTTAATGACTAATATGCTTTATGCAATACTGTTATATTATATAATGTTTTTAGTAGATATTATGAGTACGGTAAGAGGGCATTCAGCAGAAAATCTTGATTATGTGATGATGTCATTATACTTAAAATAAATTCAGGAAGGCGCTAACTGCGCTGTCGATTTGTCTGTTTGTCACCGACAGCGCTTTTTATTACAGTCGGTGTATGACTAACCCTACGATTGTAGTTTTTAAAACAAGTTTAACGGAAATAAATAAAATACCTGAATATAAAATAATTTTTCGCACAATTTAGATACCGCTGCTGATTGAAAATAGGGAAGTTGTTATGTTCCCTTTAAGGGTTCACGTGTAAGCCTCGCCCCATGTCTTGTTTTGCGTTTATGAACGCCTAGCAGCGTCTGCGCCGAAAACTAATCAACGACAACGTTGGTCATACGCCCAATGTAATACAGACAATTCATTACAATCGTCAACAAACGATCAAATAGCTTTGAATTAGTTCTAAGTAAGTAATACCTTAGTACTTAGTTATTATAGAGGATCTGTAATTCGGGCCCAAGAAAAGATTTTTCAAACATGATAGATGATTTTCTTTCTTTCTTCGTGTGGTTAGTGACTAACCTGGTATCATAGTTTTTAAGCTGTCCATGGGCCTCTGACTTAGCTGATTAGATGATTGAAATATCTAGAGCAGCTCTAGGGATAAAGTTTGAATACAAAAGACATGGTTCGAAAACGTCAACTTTCGTAGATAGGTATAGTTTATATTATCGGAATTACTATAAATCTCAAAGTCAAAGTCAAAAAGTTAATCTAAACTCACGTCTTCTTCCCATGGGGTACGCAGAAGCTACGGTACGCCACCTACTATGCTCCTTACATCCTTCATTTACGTTCATAGATCTCAAATTCAAAATCTGATTATCGATTTTTATATCTGTAATTTGTTTTTTGGTGTTCATAATAACGACTATTCTTTCCTATTCGTAAGGCTTCTATTTTGCTACCGGTTACACCTAAGCGACACGAAGAGGGAATTGCATTAAGATATAAATTAATTCCAATAACTGCTATAATGAAGTGATCAGATGTGCGTATTTTCGTCACGCTCTAAATTTCTCGATTGAGGTCAATACCGGTTTCGGCGATTATATGCTGTATCGAGGATGTTACGATGTAACTGCCTACGTACGTAACCGTTCATGCTAACTCGAATTAAGTATTCGCTAGAGGTTATTTATAATGAATTAGTCACTAATAAATCATGAGTGCGCTGCTTAGACTTGGCACAGTGACACAGCAAGCACCACTTTCTTTTAACTTAACATGCCGATTATTTACAAACTACCTTTTAGTTTCTATTAAGTAACGAAGTTTTACGTTATTACTCAAACTCAAACTCAAAGCATTTATTTCAAATAAACCAATTACAGGCACTTTTGAATCGACAAGGGGTCAGTCAGAAAGATGAAGCTAGTTACTCGTGCAGTTTTGTTTTTGCTTATTTATTTTGCTAGAGCAGTGGTGTCTCAGTGGTAACAGCCGCGAATAAGGAGTTTTAGTTCCTAAGTTCGTACCCAGACAAGGGTTTTACTGTGTGTAAATTGCTTCATCTCCACTGTTCTTAAAACGTTGAAGGAAAACATCGTGAGGAAACCGGCATGTCCTAGAATAAAAAAATCTAAGACTTGTAACATCTACCAGCGGATTTGGGCCCTCGTAACATCTACCAGCGGATTTGGGCCCTCGTAACATCTACCAGCGGATTTGGGCCCTCGTAACATCTACCAGCGGATTTGGGCCCTCGTAACATCTACCAGCGGATTTGGGCCCTCGTGGTGGATATCGGCCCTCTCCCTCTCACCGTGAGGCCTCATTATGCTATGTAATTACTCATAATGTGCCATAAGGTCCTAACTGCCTGACTAAAATGGAACTAAAACCAAGGAATGAGCTATTATCTATACTAATATTATAAAGAGGTAAAATTTGTAAGTTTGTATGTAGGGGGTAATCTCCGGAACTAATGATCCAATTTCAAAATTTTTTTCACTGATAGAAAGCTACATTATTCCTGAGTGCTATAGGCTATAGATTATATTTATATCATACATATTAGCCGAGCTATCGCAATTTTCGTCTAGCAAGTCGGAAAAAATACCTCCGCATACAGAATTATTTTATTTGCATGCGCTGCCTAAACAGTTACAGTATATCGCTATTTTCCGCGGACGAAGTCGCGGGCAGAAGCTAGTTAACTAAATAAAAGCAACAAAAACGATCTTTAAAAGCTACATGTGTATTATGTAGGTACCTACTTAATATATTTGTTATTATGAACAGCTGCGAAGGATAGCAATGTTGTTTTACATTCTATTCGAGCGAATGTCAGCCCAGCTATGAATATGTGTGGTTCACAAGAAAAGCGCAATGATGTCATTGTTGAACTAAGAATTCTTATTTTTCTGTGTTATCTTATATCTCAACGCATTTAATATAAAATTTATTTTTATATTCGTGCAACACAAAAAAAATAAGTAGAGCGTTTTCTTATTTTCAGTTGGCAATACAGTCATGTTTCACCTACTTTTTAGGTAGGTATTGGCTATTAACAACTACATTTTAACGGTACCTGCTGATTTTACAGTTTATTCGTTGTTACATTTAAGGCATGACGATGTTTTCGAATTAATTATAAGGATATTAATTAAGATTATCTAATAAAAAAAACAAGACCTCATTTTATAAGGTCGGTTGATATATTTTACTTTTAGAATATGATTGATAAAAAAACATCATTGATTTGGGTCTCCAATCGTTTAAAAATTCTCACTGAGACTTAGACTCAAGCAACACACTAATCTATCAACAATGTTTGAACAACGCGATAAAAATGCGGTTTACTTTGTGACTAACAGAGCTAAATACTATACAAGTCTGTACTTACTTAAAATTCAAAAGCTAGCATTATTTTGTTTGACACCTACACTCCTTTCATGTTGGTCACCTAAATGCAAATGTCCTCTACCTTTTATGTGCACTCAGCAAGTCGCACACGGAAAGTGGAACAACTTCTTTACTTGTCATTTATGTGGGAGTCAGTAATGTGTAATGTCCTTTACAATACACTAATTTGCAACGGATTTAGAAAAATCTAGAAGTTTCGAATTCAATTTGAATTTTAAACTTGGAAGAAGGCATTTGACTGTCTGATTTGGCGATTAAAACAATCGATTTTGAATGTTACAGAATTCGATTGCGTATTGTTAAAGCCGCTAGATGTTAGTACAGTCGATGATTCATCATCGTCTCATTTACAGCTTGATTTAACACACTGGTAAACTTATTTGCCAATCCGCACGTGAGGTTCCTACCTGCGATGGTAACAATGTCAGCCGACGCCCGAACCCCCGACACTTCGACTTCCAGTACATGGGCGTTACTCGGTCACTGTTTCATCACCTGTCAGCACTGCAGCTCGCCAAGTGTCCTGCCCAACTCTATTCGCCATCTTCCAACGTTCCATAACTCGTTTTTCGATATCGAAAACCTTCGAACGTTTGGAACTCGGTCTTTAAGCTTTATGTTATGGGTGTTTTACTTGAAATAAATGTTTTTTTTTATGCCGAGCATGAAACGCTCCATGGCTCTTTTATTACAATACAATGTATTAGTATTTTATATAAATTTTGTTCGTACTTTTATGTGGTCGGTATAATATCGTTTGACAAATAAACACCATACGTAAAAAGGGACTTACCATCTATCAACGGAAATCCTACATTGACAGATTAAATTAAAAAAAAACAGAATATTTTGCACTATGATAAATCCCACTCGTCGATAATCGTTTCCGTTTCCAATTAAACATGTTTATGCTTATAGTTAGCTATTATAAGTAGCAATAATGTTGTTAGTTACACTACCTAGGGAATTTTAATTACTAGCAATTTGGTATTTACTGTATTTTTAATTGATATAATCTTTGTTGCAGGTAATATCTTCATTAAATTTTCTACTGCGTTAATTGGGTATGTATTATTTGAATGAAGAGTACTGAAACCTTCGGTTTAGGTTAACCCACGACCTTGTCATGAAAATGTTATATTACTAATTAGAAGAAGGAAGGTACGAGGAAAAATGGTAGCGGAAAGCAATTAAATAATTTTTTACGCAATTCGGAAGCAGACATTTAAAAATAACGAGCCGATTCTTAATTGACTTGATAAAATTTTAAATTCACCGACTCAACGCACAGCTTAAACCACTGAGCGCACTACGCTCTAACAAGAGACAAAAGCGACTGTGCGGCCAATAAGTACCCGTCCCTTTTCTGAAAGCCTGTAATAACCAGGCCGTAGTGTTCCAATTTTAATTAATAATAGGAAAAATAATATTTTTTTCGTGACTACTAATAGAAAAAGTGGTGATTTCTGGGTGATTTCGAATTTTGTCTCCACAAGAGAAATTGAGGCTTTCTCTTGTGGAGACAAAATTCGAAATCACGAAAAATCGAAAATCAAAAATTAGTAGTCACGAAAAAAAATTGAAATTAAGAATAATAAAAATATTTTTATTTTATTTTAAGGCGAACTAAGTCTTGTTTTATTTGATTATTTTTTTATTGACTTTTACAGGCATGAGAGAATATAAGATTAAAGTCAAAACATCATTAGACAAAAGAGAATTCTATAAAGAGACGATATTTTTGCCCGCATATTTGCTTCGTCTCCCTGTAGGTACGTTTCGGTCTGCACTCACTACACAACTGAATACGGAACGCTAAGTCCACCCTCTACATGCCTAGAAGCATGAAATACGAAAATAAGCAGTAAGAAACGATTTTTGAAAAATACCTTATAAATAATAATAAATACAAAATGAAAAATAAACCTTGAAGGTTTTTGTCAATGGCCAATTTCATCGGTACACGGCATGTGCTATGTATTAAAACCACAAATTTGAGGTTGATTAAAACCTTTTTTTTTTTTTTTTTTAAGGCTGGGAAATCATCCAATGACTGCTCCCGCTCTGGGTGGAGCGGAAGGGAGTGTCAGACTCTTACTGACTAAAACCCATCCATGTTCCTTCCGTAGCCCTTTATGTTCCGGGGTAGCGGTAACCCTTTCGGACAATCCCGCTTACCCGGCAGGCTTGGCCCTGAGGGGCCCCTTCATATGCTGACATCTCTTTGAGGCGCGCGTGGAACATATACGCGCCGTACGGCACGGGTCTGGTGCTGATCGGACGGTGAGTCACCCATTACTCACCGCCCGCAGGCCCGCGCCTACGGTGGCCGGGAGTCGTCACGTGGCTCCCGACGCCCGGAGCGTCTCCCGCGGCGGCTGGGACGGGAGGACCTTTCTCTCTCCCATCCCGCCTCCTCCTTCGCGAGCATGACTTTTTCGCAGAAGGAGGTGACTGCCTCCCACTCCCTCTCGCCCCGGACCATGGCTTGCACCAGGGCCGGGCGCGAGAGGTCGCCGCCGCCGATCGCCTCTACGAGGACACGGCGGTGCTCCGCCCAAGCGGGGCAGGTTTGCACCGTGTGCTCTACCGTGTCCTCTGGGCGATCCTCGCAGTGGTGACACCCGGGCGTTTCCTCCCGCCTGATGATGTGCAGGAACCTCCCGAAACATCCATGTCCGGTGAGGACCTGCGTCAGGCGGAAGGTGAGGGCGCCGTGACGCCTCTCTAGCCACTCCTCAAAGAGGGGCCTTACCGCCACTATCGTGGCGTGCCCTGCGCTGGGTTGCGACAGTCGCTGATTCCAGGCCGCCATGAGATCGCGCCGGAGGTCCATCCGCTCCGCCGCAATTTGCTGCGGAAACGGAGTTTCCCCCCGGCTTAGTGCCTCCGCGCGCCACTCGAACAGGCGCGCGAGGACTATCGCCTCCAGATCCCACGGCGGCAGTCCGGCAAGGAGGCTTGCCGCCTCGCCCGAGATCGTGCGGTACCCCCGGATTAGCCGAATGGCTACCACCTTTTGGGGCGCGTTCAGATAGTGAGCGGCTCGTCGCCGCAATGAACGCGCCCACACCGGGGCCCCGTATAGGGCCATGGACCGCACGACTCCCGCGTAAAGCCTCCGGCAGGAGGCATTTGGCCCCCTCAGATTGGGCAAGAGCCGCTTTAAGGCGGCCCCAGTCCGTTCCAGCTTGGGGGCCAAACGTCGGAAGTGCTCCACGAAATTCCATCGGCTGTCGAGGACCAGACCCAGGTATTTCATCGTGGTCTCGACGCCGATGTGAACCCCTCCTACCGTAAGTTGGGATCCCGATGGTGGCCTATTCCGAGGCCCATGAAAGGACATGGCCTCGGATTTGTGCAATGCCACCTCGAGACCCAACTGCCGGATCCTCTCAACGACTATCGCAACCCCGCGTGTCATCGCGTCGGCCGCCGCCTGATGCGACCTCCCCTGCGCCAGGACCAGCGTGTCGTCAGCGTAGCAAACTACGCTGACGCCGTCTGGGAGGTCGGCCCGCAGCACCCAGTCGTAACCGATGTCCCACAGGAACGGCCCCAGAACCGATCCCTGCGGGACACCGCACGACATCTCTCGCCGGTTCCATTCCCCATCGCGACCGGGGTAGATGACGGCTCTGTCCGTCAAGTACGCCCCGACTATTCGACGGAGGTAGGTCGGCACCCGGTGATAACGGAGTGCTTCCCCAATGCAACTCCAGGGCAGGGTGTTGAAGGCGTTGGCGATGTCGAGTGACACCGCCACGACGACCCTACCCTGGGACACCGCGTCCCCCGTCGTGAGGGCTCTAACGCGCATGATGGCGTCCACCGTCGAGCGCCCCTTGCGGAAGCCAAACTGGCAGTCAGCAAGGTCCGGCCCCGTCCTTCCAAGGTGCCCGACGAGGCGGCCCGCAATAATTCTTTCAAAGAGTTTGCCGACCTCGTCGAGCAGCACTATGGGCCGGAATGCGGACGGAGAGTCCGCAGGGCGCCCTGGCTTCTGTATGAGGACCAGCTTCCCCGTCTTCCAACGGAGCGGAAACTGGCCTCTCTCCATGCATGCGCTTAAGCCGCTTAATGCCGCATCCGGAGGGCGGATGCGGAGCCTGCGGTGCCTGGTGTACAGGTGGCGCACCTCGACGCACGCCTTACGCAGTGTTTCCACCTCTTGCGACCACCAGTACACCTGACGTCGGGCGCATCCTGGCCGGACTCGGGGCATTGCCACGTCACAGATCTCGGACATGGCCTCCCGGAACCACTCTGCCTCGTCGTTGATGTCGGCAGGCCTTACCGGTGATGAAACCCAGGCCTGCACGATCGAGGCTTCCAGGAGGAGCTCCCGGTCCAGCTGCTTCAGCGCCCACCGCGGACCACTCGGGGCCTGTCGGACCGGCGCGCTTGAGGTCTGGGTGGAGACGTCGAACCGGATATACCGGTGATCGGAGTAGGTCTCCACCTCCTCTACTACGCGCCAGTCAAAGACGCACTGTGACAGAGCGGGGCTAGCGAACGAGATGTCCACAACGGACTCACCCCGCATCCGCACGCACGTGGGAACAGAACCCCGATTGAGGACGGCTAGGCCTGCTTCCAGAGCCCAGTCCTCCACCATCCTACCCCGCACATCCGTGTAGCGGGAACCCCAGGCCAGGCTTTTGGCGTTGAAGTCCCCGAGCACTAGCACGGGGAAGGGATGGCTTCTGGAGACGACGACACTCAACTCTGTGAGAGAGTTGTGGAACTCGGCGAGAGTTCGGTTCGGAGAGTAGTACACTCCCACTACTACGATCTCTCCGAACCGTGCTGCGACGCACCCCTGACCCTTCGAGACGCTCTCGAGAGACGGGGTGCCGGCGGCGGCCGACGAAGTTATGGCCACTGAGCCGCTCAGGTCCTCCACCCAGTTATCCCTGGGCGGGACAAAGTACGGCTCAGCGACCACGGCGATGTTAATCAACCACTGCGCCATGCTCTGGAGCAAGAGGTCCTGAGCACAGGCGCAGCGGTTGATGTTCGCCTGGAGGAGGCGGAGTGGGGCCATCACTCCTCCATATTAACTCCCACCTGGCTCCCCTGCGAGGGGCCCCCGGCAGTGGCAGTGGCGGCGGCGGCGACAGTGGCGGCAGCGGCGGCAGCGGTGGCGACGGTGGGGGTGGCGACGGCGATGGAGGGCCTGCCTCTCCTCTTGGTTGCAATAGGTGGGGCGCAGGATTTGCTCCCCGCCCGGTGATCGGCCGGCTTGCCAGCAGCCGCACATGCGACGCAGTGCGGCGCGGCGTTGCAAGAGCCGGCCTTGTGTCCGGGCTGACCGCAGCGGAAGCACAGCGTGCTGCGGTCCACCTCCGAGGTGCACTGGACACCGACGTGGTGCCCCACGTGACAACGGAAGCACCTCAGAGGTCTGGGCTCCAGCAGTTTTACCTGCGCACTCACCCAGCCCACCAGCAGTCTTCGGCCCTCCATGATTTTACTGGCCGCCGTCACGGGGCAGCTTACCGTCAAGGTTCGCATGCCCGTGAAGTCAGGACGTATGGTGCCCGCCTTGACTTGGTCAGCGTGACACCCGCCCGTCCTGACGACGGCGGCCACCACCTCTCTCTCCGTTACGGAGTCATCCAGGCCCATGATGCGCATGTCTGCGCATTTCACGGGCCTGGAGACCCGAGCCTCCTCCGCGTCAAGGGACGCCCTAAGCTTCTCAGCTAGGGCGTCAGCGGTGGGGCCACTCGATGCACCGGGGATCTCAAGCATGCGAGCGCCGGTTGCCGTCACTCTATGCCGGAGGCCCCCGGTGATCCCCAGCTCCTGGAGGTCCACCGCCCCACGTGCCTTGGTGAGCACGTCGCGGTATGTGACGCCCTTCTTGACCGCGTCCGGCTGCAGCGTGATTACCACAGCCGCGGTCTTTGGGGCGCGCAGTCTAGCCGCGACGGCTCTCTCCTTTCGGCGCCTCTTTTTCGCCTTTTTCCTGGCCGCCTTGGCCGCCTTCTTCTTCTCCCCGGCCACCTGCCACTCGGCATCGGTCGCGGGAGGCCCCGGGCGCCGTGGAGAGGGCTCTGGGACCCTATCCACCTGCGCCGGTGGGGACTTCTTGCCCTTTGTGGCTTTACTATTCCGGGCCGGCGCCGGAGCTTTGCCGGACGGTGCCGGTTTCGCCGGCGCCAGGGCTGTGCCCGAAGGCCCGGGTTTCGGGGCGGCAGCCGCCGCAGCGGCCGCATACGAGGCCGGCTTCGGAGCCGAGGCCATCCTGCCCGACGCCAAGGGAGGGCGCAGGACTATGCCCTCCACTACGGAGAACCGCTCCTGGAACCGTGCCTGGAATGCGGCAAGTTCCTGGCGTACCAGGTCCAGGACACGGTTCTCCTCCGGCTCGGGCCGGCTTGGCCCCTGCTGCCGCTGTTGTTGTCGCTGCTGCTGCGGCTGCGGCGGGCGGCCCTCTTCCTGGGGGGCTTTGCGGCTGCTGGCCGCCTTCAGGCCAGCCAGATCTGCACGGAGCCTCCCATTTTCCTCTTGGAGGAGCTTCATGGCGGCCGTCAAGCGGGCGACCTCCGCCCGCAAATCTGCCACCTCACTGGCTGGAGGCCCGGCGCACCCGGCTTCCTTGGCCGCCGCCATGATGGAGGCCGTTGCCGAGATGATGGCCTTGCTCCTAGAGGCCCGTACCCTCTTTAGGGACACATCCCGGATAGCGGCCTCCACGACCGCCGCAAACTCGTCCTTGCGGTCCGCGTTGGGACCGCCAGCCGCGCCTGCCTCTTCGCTGGACGGCCCCGCATCGACCGCTCCAGCAGTCTCCACCTCCTTTTGTGGCCCCTCTGCTAGCTCGGTAGCCTCTCGGGCAGTGAGCCCCCTCCCCACGCCTCGCTCTCTGACCCCCCCCCGTTTTCTGGTGGGGATCTTACGAGCTGAGGCCAGCTCTCCCTCAGATGACGACCCCTGGCCGTCCTCTGACCTTGGCCGCTTGGCGAAGAACCTGCGGTTCCTCGCGGCAGCGGCCAACTCCCTGGCGCGACGAGAGCCCCCTGAGCCTCCCGTGCTCGCGCCACCAGATGCAGGATCGGACTCCGATCCCGCACCACTCCTCTCCTCTTCGTCGATGGGTTTTTTTGTTAAAAATGATTTTTCCATAATTGTTCCCACGAGTAAAAAACTTTGGGTACCTGCTCAAATAATGTGGTCCGCACTAGCGACTGAATCAAGCTACCCATCAGTCAAGCTTGCAACCCCTCTCACGGTGCGCCGCCGCTTAGGGGTTTGGGGAATTTTTTATAGAGGTTAATCTTCCTCGCGGTCCGGGCGGTTAAGCCAAGACCCTCGACCCCCTTCAACAGTCAGAGACATGACCGTAACTGTCTCCGGGGCTACGAGATTATAGCGGTGACAGGAGGGTTACCCCTCCTGCCTGCCCGGCGGCAGGGTAAGTGCACACCGGGCCCGCTCTGACTCCACCACAGTTGCCACTCTGCTACTCAGAGCGGCAGGTGTGGAGCGATCCTCCTGGCAGAACATTAGCATGCGGACAGCGAGAACCCACTGGGAAAAAGCCCCAATAGGAAGTCGCTGCCCGCACCCCAGGATGCACCGGCCCGAAGACTGGCCTTCCCCCCGGACGTGTCCAGAAAGGAACTCCAGTCCCCGGGCACACGTGGAGGTTTTCTGCCGGGCATCCCTGATTAAAACCTTAACTTGTGGTTTTTGAAACAACGAAGACAAATAAGGAACCGGCTTTCTTCACGAGTCACGATCACGACGATACGCATTCATATTTATTATAATACACTATTGTATTTGTGATGTAAAAACACATAATCTAACAGTTTTCTCTTTACATTTATCATAATTCAGCTAATAAACAGTTAATTACGTGTAACGTTATGTAAAACAAGAGTGATGCGGGCACTCGAATAATTCGAATAAAATGGAAAACGGAACGATGCTAATACTATGCGAGGTATACGACTAACTTTCTTTTCCACATGTTGAGGATACATAATATTTAGTTTGTTGCGAAATCTTGGCAAACTGATAATGTACGTTATTTGTTGTGTCCCACATTCTATAAGCAACAGATGTTTGCTTTGAAAGATATCGATATAATAGCTGTGCGAGACGAAAATCGGTTTAATTCAGAATTGGTTCCACTGTCAATAGGCCAGCAACTAGACATTTATTATTATTGACCTTTAAAAAGAGATTTAACCCAGACATTAAGTACTGTAATAAAAGACTCTTTTCAGGCTCTATGCCAATTACTCTTTATGCTAAACTGTTAAATCATGCCGCTTAAATAAAATATCTTTGTTTCCATATCCTTTATTACTCCTACACCAACCGGGTGTAATCCTTGGATGTACGAACAGAGACAATCGGCGGTTGGTGTTTCATTTCATTTAAAATGTCTAATGGGCCTCTGCGAGTTGACTTCGGTCTCTAGCACGCCTTCCAAAGGTCCGGAACCTAAGGGTCCCGAGAAATATCTAGAAAAAAAAACAATATTTATTTAATAGAAATAAGATTAATAACGAACTGTGTACACACAGTCTCTTCTTTCTCACCCATCTTATCTAACCAACAAGCATTGGACAAATAGTTCAAGATTGTCTTTTTAAACTGTACAGACGCCAACACACACAGAAATATTATATCTATGCCAACACATCAAGCTATCCCTACTGTCCAATTTTCCATTATTGAAAATTAACCTTATGTTTTTGATAAAAAGCTGAAAAACTATCAAAGAAATTGGCAGATTGGGGTAACTTGATGTGCTGCCCTCTGTACAATACTCAAAACCGAATTAAGAAAATAGACGATTTTTGCAACAGATTCAGGTTCAATGATAATTAATATGACAAAATATTTACTTATTAAAAAAATTGATAAAAGTGGACATCATCGTCCTTGAATGCAAGATGAAGAGACTGACAGTATGTTGAAATATAGTTGATATGACAAAATATTACCATTAAAAAAATTGGTGAAAGTGGACACCATCCTTGGATGCAAGATTACGAAACTGTTATGATAAAACATTTCCTTATAACGTGAAATATCGGTAAAAGTAGAAAGAAAGTCCTTGAACGCACGACGAACAACAGAGTAACAGCTTGATGTTACTACCGAGATCAATAGCCACATACTATATCGGACAAATGCAAATCAATTACGCGAATCCGATGAGCGTTGCTTGTCTACACACGTACGATACCTACCTACTGTACATTTGTTGATACCGTTGCTTTATTACTGACATGCACTTGTTCTGTATTAATAGCTTTTACGACGCTACGGTCACCGCGGAGCGCGTTCTCCTCTACAAATGAATCTGATTGATATATCTCGAGTTCTCGACTGATTTATGCTATCAAATGTTTCGGAACTTTCCTTAGTGAATGACCTGTTGTTTTAATGTTTACTACTTCTGAAAATTTTCTTAGTAGTAAAGGTTTTTGTAGTGTTTTGAGAATAGTTGGAAAGTTTTCGAACAGATTTATGTTAATGGTTTTTAACAACTGTATATTGTTTCGCGAATGTTACGTATCAAATTAAGTAGGTTATGCAATAAAATAAAATATAATATACTAAGTAAAATACAATACACTAAGTAGGTATTGTATTTTATATAACTTGTCTTCTCTCCTGCGGAAACTGTTTTTGCAGTAAATCGAACCGTAATTTATTGAAGCAGATTTAGTTCGATATATCCTATACATCTTTTGGCAAAATAAAAGAGGAATTGACTTTTAACGGGTTTGGTAAAAATATCAAAGCAGCTGTTATTTGACCTCTGTAACCCATGTATACCGGTATACCTATGGATATACCGGAATTATAAGATAAGACTTGTTGCAAACATTTCCAAGCCGCTGAGGGGCTGTCAACTCAAGATGACTGTCATAGATATCCGTATGACAGCTGGACCCGTGAGCATAAAGTGGTATTTTAAAGGGATTAAAACTCGTTCTGTAATCAATGCAGTAGTGAGTTAATGACTAAGTATGGCAACGTTGCGTAACTTTTTAATCGGCTACAACTGCCAGCAAATCTGTGCTTCGCAATTTAGCCATGAGCCTCAAAATAAATCAATTTCATTAATAACATCACATTAACGTCTTTGACTTTGATATTTTGTAATATTATATATAATAAGCAGTTAATGTTGGAGGACAACAGCATTTGCATAAATTAATATGTCTGTCAGTAAAGTGGCTATTTGCAAGGTAACTATTTCTGGGCCCATGGCAACCAATCGTGCTGCATTTCACGCGAATAAAGCCGCGGGACATTCGCAGTAATAGTGCTAAACAGAGCTAATGTATGTATTTCTGTCAGACACGATAGCAAGCACCCACTTTTCAAGTTACGTGATAACTATGGTTAGTAAAGTGGCGATTAACCGCACTTGAACGACTCTGAGAAAGTATCTTTTATGATATTTAAGTAGACGTTGTTCTTAGCACTACAAGAATTTAATTGAAACTCCAGAGCTACTCTGCTGTAATAAATCAAAACCAGACCCAAGGTGAAATGCATCGATGAAAACTAGTTATTATGATGTGGGTCATATTATATCGTAAGCTGTAGGTATTATGTATGCAATATGTTTGTAATCAAAAGTCATCAAGCATGTTGTTGCTCTCACCTGTCCTCTATCGAGCAGAATACAAGATAATATACGAAATAACTTTATTACAATATTTTAAAAATAAAGTCACAAAAATTACGCTACATAAATGGCACGCAACATATTCATGTCATCCAACAATCATGCCAAAATCTTCTGTGAGAATTCGAATAACCGTCACATAAACGATTATTCGAAACACATCCAGCACGGAATCGATGGTGTTTGATTCATTTAACCACCGAAAGTGATTGTGCAACGAGGAAATGTTGGCAGCCCGTGTCGAAGATATCGGCTCGTTTACGTGGTACGACGATGTTTGGAACACGCGAACATTGTTAACCGTAACTTAACTATTGCATGTGATGGGATGCCTTCACGGTACTTCTGACTGAAAAAGTACCCGACAATAATTATGTTTTGCGTTTCGTGGTCCATTTATTGGTCTAGTGGGCGCATGCACGGCTGTCAAAAGATATAATTATGTTTCCCGCATTTCTTTTCCTTGTGTTAATTAGACGTCCTCATTGATACAGATGCTTTAAGAAGTATGTCCGACTTTTGCTGAGTAAAACCAAGTAGTCGCATCACTACTCACACGCACATAAACCATAACTTTGCTGTTTATTGTCCATGTCCCTTTCTTTTTTTTTGAGGGTGGGAAATCATCAATTGACCCTTCTCGGTCTCGGTGGAGCGGAAGGGAGTGTCAGACTCTTACTGACTATAACTCATCCATGTTCCTTCCATAGCCCTTTATGTTCCGGGGTAGCGGTAACTCTTTCGGACAATCCCGCTGAATCGGCAGGCTTCGGCCGTTCCCTATTGCTGACATCTCTTTGAGGTGCGCGTGGCTTCCGGCATGGGCCTGGTCCTGATCGAATAGTGAGCTAATTCATGTCCCTCCTTAGTGTGAATGCAGGAAATTTCCAGTAGCTAATTAAGCTAAGTTTTTCCAAATAAATATCAATGTCTCGTCTGCATAACTTTTTATATTTTATCTTACTTAACTCTGCCTTATGTATACTGAAGTGTGAGTAGTATTTAGCTCTTATCTCATATAGCCATACAGCATTGCCTATTGTACTACGTCAGTGCGTATGATGTGAAATGATTATTTGTTTGTTTTAGTATGTTTATATCATCAAGCTCTCTTCGCCAGCGACATGAATGGAATGCCAATGATGTCAATACAAGGTGCATTGATATCGGCTGGAGGCACGCACAGTAATGTATTGAGTTTCGCTACGTTGCATACGTTTAAATATTTTACGAGGTTCAACATTGTAAGTTGTATCTCTTTGTGTACCATAGATGCCGATGATAATATATAAGGTTCTCCCAATTAGGTCCTTATTGTAACACAGTGCACCTTAAGTGCAGCTATTTATCAGACCTGGCTTAAATCCTGCAAGATTAACCAGATATAGGCAGTTATATCTGGTAAATCTTGCATAAAATAGGTTGTGTTTTTTTAGTTGCATTTCAGAAGGTATGCAATTACTTTTCTTTTTGCTTACGTAACTAGCAACACAATCCATTCATAGTTATGAACGTTTCATTTCGTTTTTCACCTTGAAAAATGTTCTACACAAACTCTTTTGTCAAGTTCGCTAATTTGAAATTTGCTTGAATTAAAACTATTGTTGTTACGAATGATTGTGGGAACTGATAATAATCGCGTTCCTGCTTGCTGATAAACATAATTGTAGAGAGAGTATTTCATATCTCACTAGTCATTATCCTCGTTGCGTGGATCCGGCAATGAGATGGTTTTCGCTCTCGTAAAGTTCGCTAATTAATTTACTCTAAATATTTAACTTTTTTTTTAGTCACCGTCGTACTTGTGGTCGGCATAACAGGTTTTTTTTTAAGGATGTTAAATGATCAAATGAGTCCTCCCGCTCTGCCCGGTGGAGCGGAAGGGAGTGTCAAAAAACCATCCATGTTCCTTCCATAGTCACACAAGCATTAGGTTGCTTAGCTTGGGACGATATGGTGTTGTGTGAAATGTCCAAGGATATTATTATATTATTATTAAGTGCATGCAGTCCATGTTTCGGTGCAGCGCGGTAACCGGGTAACCCTTTCGGATTATCCCGCAGAACTTAAACAGGTTTGGGAGATTATTTTCGCCTTATTTCACTGGAACTGTCCAGTGGACCAGTGCACAACACGAGACGTCAAGGAAAACCAAGAATATCTCAGAAAACAAAACACAATTCATTTAAAACTGAAAATATTGTAGAATTCAAGTCGCATTTGTCACTGGTTGTTTAACAAGCATCGAGTTACTCAACTCACCATTCAGACGAACTCAAGGTGAGATTATGCTTTGCATTTTTTATTAGCACTGCCTTGCCCTGAAATGCTTTGTGTGACGTGACTCGATGCGTTATGACTTTCTATAGTTTCTATACCTTTATGGCGGGCGTTATACAATGGAATATAGATTATTGACATTAAATCCATGTTTGTTAGCTCTGATCCGTCCATCCTTGTGGATTTCCCCGCTCGTTTATCTATCCATAAGAAGATTACCCATAGTATTAGGGTGCCTGTTTGCTTTTTTAACGGATTTCTTAATATATCACCAGTTGCAATATCCAAGTTCAAATTGAAAGATTTGTACGTCTGTTTTACCGGAAAAAAAGTTTCGTAAAAGTTGACCTCGATCCGGTATTGTTATTTGCTACCTTTTATTCTAGGTGTCTAGAGATTTAGGTAGGTATAAGATTTTACTGTGAGCTAACTTAAGTTTTCTGCTTGAATAAATCGTGTCAAAGAAATAAATATTTTAGAAACGTTCGGTGCTTGTTCTGAAAGCAATATTAGTTATTGAATTTGTTATTGATCTCACGGGTTCTTGATAGCCATTGGTGAAGTTCTAAATTCAGGTAAATCGATCCTGTTTACTTGCGTAACTAACAGCTAAGCAGACTTTTAAGTAAAGCAAGAGATAATTTTATCTAGAACATACCAAGAAACTTGCATACTTGTTCTAAATTAACATCCTGCGCCTGCGACGCAATCGTTTACGAGTCTCAAGAACGAGAACATGACCGTGTCGTAATAATATGTTCACGTACAAATGCTGCAATAATATTATATTTGCATCGCATTTAATACAAGTTACACAGGTTATATGCTTCCGAATGAACGCTACTGTTTGTAGAAACGGAACGATTTTCTCACTGGCATTAGATACTTATTCGTGCTCACTATGGAGCGACTATGAGATAATTGTGCTATTGTTGCTTCGTGTTGTATAATAATCAGCTGTAATAATATATTTCGCCGTAAATATACACCTAACACAAATGACGTCACAAATTACCAGTTAATGAAGCTCCCATAATCGGCTCAGAGTCAGGGCGCTCGTAACCAGGAAACCTCAAAAGCGAAAGGGACAGCTTGAGGATAAGTCGGGAATTTGGATTAATGCGTTAAACGTGTAATTTTATTTATGTAACCTGAGGAAATTAGAGCACATTGGTGGTAAATTACTGAGCATTTATTATCGCTACTTTTGCCGGGAAGTAATTAATCGAAACGTTAACGTGTGACTTATTACGAATTAACTGACATTCAAATTGAATTAAAAAACGTTTATGAAGACTGGCATATATACAAGTTTATAACACTTTCCTTTATTGTGTACGCTGTCGGAATTGGTAATCAGGAAGTGTATCATACAAACAAATATAATTAATAATTGTCAGTCCAGGCATAAAGGGTCCAGTAGTGGGGTATTGAGTTAAGACTGGATTCGGTATCTAGAATAGTCAATTGATAGTATGGATTGAAAAAATAATCAAAAAGTAGCACACGTTTTTTTTATCAGACATTTGAAGTTGAAATTCTGAAAAAGCTCGATTTGAGAAAAAGCATTTTGAAAGTTTGAGTGAAAAAAAAACACACTTTTACTTGCTTGTTACGTAGATTTTTATTCATTATTGTAGATTGATATGTTTTCCATAGAATCAACTTATAATTATACTTTTGACATCAAAACTAAAACAATTATTATCAAAATAAAAGAAGGATACACAGTCTAGTAAAAAAGGTCCACTTGCCGATATTTAATAAAAAGTTAGTTATTGCGATAGTAATTAACAATAAAAAACTAAAATTAAGTATTCTTACTCTATTTAGGAACTAACAAAATAACAAGACAGGCTTTTTTCAAACATTACTGCAACAGAATAATGATTATTTTAGCCACTGGTACCTTTTATGTAATTTCATAAAAGGTACCAGTGGCTAAAATAATCATTATTCTGTTGCAATAATATTTGAAAAAAGCCAATACAAACATAAAAATAAAACTTATTCTATTTGGGACTCCAACTTACGTTTTGGACAAAAATAAATTCCTCCTCGCACCTGATTCCTATGACCAACCTGTTTGCAGTACGAACATGTTGGTTTTTGTCGAATACTCTTTTCAATTGATGGTTTCTGAAAAGAGTACTCGACAGATGTTGTTGGGACAGAGTTGTGGTCAACATCAACATTTGGAATGGGTTTCGGGCATAAAATGTCTTTAGATTCTTCACGTACAAATTCACGAATCTTATTATAAAGATACGATTTTCTTTCGTACGTCATGCCTGCAGGGGATTTTTCTAAAGGAAAACCGTATACTTTATTCGGGTTCAAAACCTTTGATACAGTTGGTTGACTGTCAGTATATTTTTTGTAACATAACATGTGCCCTCTATTATCTTCATTTGTTTCAAAATGACTAAAATGCAGAAGTTGGTTAATAGTTACACAATCAGGTTGAAAAAAATTGGCCCAGTCGTAAGTTTTCACAAAAGTTTCTCCTTTCTCATCACCAGTTAGAACAGCTACTATAGATTTTGTTTTCGGACAAGCTTGAACAGCAGCTGCAAGAATATCCTTTAAGTTATTGCATTCCCATTTTCTAAAACTTTTTTTGAATAGACCGAAATACATGTCGGGTGCAAACTTCGTATGACCCACGGGAAGGAAAGATATACGGAAACTTCGGTGTCTGCCTGTTAAAACTCGCCATGTTGCATATTGCATGACATAGTTATTTTTATTTTGTCCAGCACAATTATCTGCATGACAAACAACATCTTTTTCGCCTATACCAAAATTTTCGAAAAAATGATGTAGCATTGAAATTATTACATTAGCTCCTTTCCCAGTAGCACAGGGTTCAGGAATTACGTACAAAACGAACTTTCTCAAAGGCTCTGCAGCAACACCAAATAAACTGACTTTAAATCCTGTCAAGAAATACAATGGCCCAATTTGTTGTGAACTGTGCGGCAAATGCACCTGTTGGGCAAAATCAAAAGAGTAATGCATGACGCCATCATAAGAACATGGTTCATGAGGTCCAAGAATAAGAGTAGAGTCCGTTATTGAATCAGTCGCAACTTTGATTACATTGTTATAATATTTTCGTTCATTTTGCACTAAATCAAGGTGCTGCCTCGACTTTTCTACAAGCTGTATTTTTTCCTTTTCATCTAAACCACCCATTCGTCCCAACGTGGTCACGTTTTTCTGACAAGTTGCACATAGATCTGTTTTCGGTTTCTGTATAACGACATATGGACAAAAATCTTCCCAAAGATCATACCAACTACTTCTACTAATAGGAGTTTTATCGAGTAAAGCTATAGTTTCCAAATATTTGTTGTACACATACGCTTTAGACATACTACAAGGTAAAATTATTAAATCAGATTTAAATTGGTGGCCTGGTAATCGGCCCGGCAATACTAAACCGTTTTCATTAGCAAACTGTCTTATAAAAGTGATTGCGTCTGATCTAGTTTGCAAATTAATACAATTGTAAGGTCGTTTACGTGACCCGTGGACCTTTGGAGCAACACCGCTGTCCAGAAAGTTCTTTTTTACATTTTTTAACCTTTTCAAACCAGTGGCATATACATATTGGAAAAAAATCTTGCATACTGAAACACCTCGAAAGAAATACTTTACCGTGTATTCTTTTCGTTGCAAGTTTCTGTTTTTTGAATGTAATGTATTTTCACTTGTACGTAAGAGAGCATTTAAAGCTCCTTTCAAGACCAAGTGATGATGATTGACTCCTTCATTACAACGTGAATTTAATTCGATACAATCTAACCTACTACTTAATATTACATCTTTTTGAAATTTGGACACACAATTATTATTACATCCACAGCCAGTATCTAAGAAAGAGGCCTGAGTTACATCGTCTAGAATTAAAGGATCATCATCTAGTAAAATATTACCAATTTGCCGCTCTTCGAGCGGCTCACAAGCACTAAATTCGATGTCACACGATAATTCTGTACCCCGTTGACTTTTGAACTCTAAATTAAAATTTTCATAGTCTTCATGTTCTACAGACGCTGAATAGCTAAACTCTGAAAACAAATAGTTGAAATATACATTCTACACAGGTCATTTTTTCATACTATGTCTATGACATAGGTACCTAACACAACTTCTTAATTGGTATTAGAGTCCTTGCTGTAGTCATAAAGAATATGTACTATTGCATGCATACAATGATCACGTCGATCTTTTTTGATTTTACACAAGGCTCGGCTAACTGTTTTAGCAAAATCATAACACTCATGTATTTCATCTTCACTGATTGCTTCTGTATTAGTGCTTTTTTCATAATACTGATCCGTTTCATCCATCTCAGATGTCGACTCTGTGAAATTATTTTCTAAGTTGTAAGTACCTGAATAAGGTGCAACGGTTTCTTCATCTGTTGGTAAATCCGGCGTTGTTGCGGTCGAGGCCAAAACAGGTAGTGTGTTTACTTCCACCTCCATAGAAAGTGGTACAGGTCCATCAGAATGCTTAGATTCATCACTAGAGCTGGAACCTTCGGTTGAATCTTCAATAATTATGTTACCTAAAAACAAATTTGAATTTAGTATAAATGGGATGAAATTATGACTAATTGAGATTCATTAGCCTATCAACTTTGTCGCGGTCAGTTTTCAGTCTATGTGGATGCAGCCGAATTATTATGATTAAAGCTGCTCTCTTTTAAAATGTAATAAATAAGTAGGAACGTAACGTAATCTACGCTTAATCCATAAATCTCTAAATCTCTAAAATCCATAAAAAATCGAATTTAAAGACGACTGCTGTCTGTAGGGGGCTTCGCCCCTGTCGAGGTCTAAATATGAAAAGTAGGTAACAGCTGTAGATACACACAAGAACTCCGTAACATTCCGATACCCCGGTTTATAGAACTAGCTTTTCGACCTCGGCCCCGCTAAGCGTAATAACGTTAATAATATTATAGCCTATGACTGAATAATGCAGCTTTGTATTGGAGAAAGAATTTTCAAAATCGGTTCAGTACTTTTGGAGCTTATTCGATACATAACACAACACGTAACAACAAACATAGTATTAGTAGATATAATAGACAACGTAAAGACTTACCTTTATTCATTTTTATGCGCACTTTTCACTCACTCAATTTAAAACAGCTAAGATAATAAAAACTGCTATATTTACACAAAGACTGTCGGATATTGTTTCCTTTCCGGTGTCAAATGACAAATAAATTATTGCATCACAGGCAGATCTATTTATAGGACACGTAGGTAGCAAAAAACGATCAGGGAAATCCCCGCTATGTCGAAGTGAAGCAAAGTAAATCCCCTTAGTAGTTGCATAGTAGCAGGGAGTTCCCCGCTTTAAGGGACCTTTTACACGTAGTTTCAACATTTTAATCTTAAAATATAATTAAATTATTAGAAGTGATCAGTACGGGGTATTGAAACGTATTTTATTCCCAGAATATCGACATGCCACCCACTGGTACCTTTTTAGTAAACTTTTTTCATAAAGTTTCTGGTACTTAGAAACATCGTATATAGTCATTTACTATATGAAATTGTAGATAATTGAGCATTTATTTATAACCAATTAAAATCGCGAAATGCAATTTTTATACCCAACTTTACAAAACCTCTTATATCTCAGAAACTAAATGCCGCGCACTGGACCCTTTTCGCTTGGACTGACACAATAATGATTTCTGGTGACTTTAGCGTGGGTTTTATCTTGCACGCTCTGTGCATTATGTGCTCTGACGTCATTCGTATGTATTGTTCAGTAGATGTAGGCAGACATGCTCATGTAACTCTAGAACTAGGTATTATGTCCTTCAGCATTCTATTACGGTGTCAGTGTAGGTATTATTGTTGTTGTGAAAGGTGTCTACGGACTAGGAGTTCAATTAATGTTACTTGTAGATAAATTTTGACAAAACATTGTAGGTAGGTTACCGCTAACCTAACTAATTTGCTGGCTCAGTAGATGACCAGCCGAAAAATGAAGAAGAGAAACTGGATGGCTAGAATAATAAAAAGAAAAAAAGAGCAATTAAAAAGAAGACCAAGACACTGATCTGATTTAGAAGAAAAAGAAAATCAATTTACAATGCAATTTTGATACGGCTATTATAGGTATAATTATCAAATGTCAACTCTTCATAGTAAAACAAGACGTCTTTTTAAAAAAAACAATACACGTTAAGACCTCGTGCCATTGGTCCGTTTTCGGAATTCGCCGGTTCGATACACTATAAGCTATTATTATCTAGAAACGACATTCGCAGAAACCGGTAAACTGGTTTCCGAAGTAGGCCCTGCCCTGTGGAACAACATCTATCTAAACTGAGGCATCGCCTTCGGCTGACAACATCGGGAATCTCACAGATTTACATACTGATGCATTTATACAAGCTATTTGCTTTTATATCTAAACAGAATTTTAATGTTTCAATTATTTATCCCCTATTTATACATAGTACTTAAGATACGCAATTACACAGTCTGAGAATTTAATAAAATTGTCAAGTTTATCAATTTGTATGGCCACTTCAAGATTTTAATTCACGATAGTAATAATTATTATTAAACTTTTCTTTATAAGTTAAGACATTGAAAAACAAGTTGAACTTGAAAGTGTAAGTGTTATTAGAATACTTTACGAGTGGGACGCACAACTTGCGACTTAAGAGGACACTTATGCAAATAATAATAAGAAATCTACATATCTACATCTTACATCATTTCTTATTTGCTTTAAGTTACTCACCTTAAGGGTATATTTAACCTTGCCCAAACGTACAATTTCATGGTCCTCCTTATACTTAAAGAGGAATTAAACCGTCTTGCTAAGATAGGAGTGCCAAGTCTCTAACACAACCCGAGAAAACCTGTGCTAGCCGTCTGAAATTAGATCTAAGGTGCTAAAAGTAAGTGCTATTTAACCTTTCTCTCATAATTACAACATTTCTTGTATTTAGAACTGGACTTAAATGGTAGTTAAATGCAATATGTCATCTTGTATCCCTGTGGAGCCTATGTTTTGCGCTGAACACATCGGGATGGTATATTTTGCGTCAGCGTCACTTACACGACACACCGGGGATATTGTCTTCAAAGTATATTAATGTTATTAAAGGGAAAATTGTCGGCTTGCTGGAGAGCCTGCCTTGTGAGCTGCTAGGATCAATTTGTATCCGTCAAGGAGCAGATTAACTATTCACCGTAGCGTCTCACGAAGGCCTCCTACTCAATTAACATGTTGGGAAACTATAATACTATGCGCAAGCAGTGGTGGCCCAGTGAGTATCGTCATCGATTTACGTGTTGCAGATCGTGAGTTCGAACCCAGGCAGGCATTTTACTTTGTGTATTTAATTTCATCGCCACTACTCTCAAACATTCGAAGACATGTGACTTCTACCAACACTCACGGGACCTGTGTGGTGGTTTATGGCCCACTCCCTCTCACAGAGAGAAGGCCTGCTTCCCGGCAGATGGAATATTATAATTATGCTACTACTACACAGGTATTCATAAAATTACGAGTATTTAAAAGATTTATTGACAGTAAAATGGCATAAAATCCCAGGTCATTTTATCGGCAGATTTAGATATTGATATATTTTGATTACATCAAATGTAAAAAGACAAACATTTCTTTAAGACCAATAAATTCTGTTTCAAAATATTATTTTGATCTGAAACTCGTTTGATCAACATATTTACGACGTTCTTTGCATAAAATTCGCTAATTTTCTCACACTAAAAATGTTTGACGTAACATACAAATAAATATATGAACCTTGATTAGAGATAGGAAAACTTAATAATTTTAATTTACTTTAAAAACGCTATGGAGATGGAGTGGTGAATTCTTAATTCTGACTACACGCTCGGATTGACCAGCGTAGACCACGTGTAGCTCCGTAGCTGTGGCGTAGGCGCTGCGTAGACCATACCTACATGGACATCAAAATAACTGAATGAGAGAAAAACCGAGTAGAAAACTGAACAAGCATAACCAACAAAAATATAGTAGGTACATAGCTACAATGCTACTACCTCGATATAACAAATCGGAGGTTTGATGTTGAGGTTAGGTTGGTCTAAAATTTGTTATAAAGAGGTAAAAAAATTGTTTTATGAAGAAAAGCGTGTCGGAACCTGTCGCGACATAAATCACATACTATGGCATTGGGTCATAGACATTGGTGGGCACATATTTTGGATTGACAAAATTCGTTAATTAGAGGTATTTACACTTTTTCTTGATAGTTGAAAATTCGTTATAAAGAGGTTATTCGCAAAAAATGTTCGCAATGTACAGGCATTTTTTACATTGACTCTTATGGACAATTTAAGGGGATTACGAAGAATTTGTTAAATCGAGGAATTCGTTATATTGAGGTACGTTATATTAAGGTTGCACTGTATTACTATTTTTTGGCGCTCGAATAACGAGCGCAAAAACAAGATGGCGGCGTTAGTAAACACCAATTTTAGTTACGCGTCAAAGCTACCGTGTAGCGCTATCCTTGCGTATTTTCTCTTGGCTTCGATATCAACGGTATAAGTACTACCTATGATCAAGTTAACTTACACATCACTTCATTACCGGGAAACGCACTTCTAATGAACATTTTGTAGCAGAAGCCATCATCTACACAATAAATGGGATGGTGCCAAAACTGGTACCTGTCGCCGCGTAGAGCTTACGCCATCTCTAAACTTATCATACCTACCTTCTAGTTATTAATTTAATTAATGATGACGCTAAAACGCCGTTTTTTTTTGCAATCGATCAATAATATTCATATTTTTATAGCAAGTCTTTATACGTCTTCGTCTTGTTTTGATAAACTAAGATGAGTAGAGAGAGAGAGAGAGAGAGAGAGAGAAACTAAGTACAGTTTAAATCTTTTCGGTTTGAAATGCACTATACATGACCTACTACCTCAAAGTCATATTAAATCTCTACACTACTAAATACAGCCTTTTGCTGCAAGATTTATAGATTTTCTGGTTATAACAGCTGAACTAAGCATGTAAACTTTCAGATTCAGCTGTTGGATATCAATAAAAATATCAGGTAACAAAACGCAAAAGGTTGATCAACAATTGAGAGTGATCAACCTTTCCGTTAAAATCTGATCCGTAAAGGTCTAATCGGATTAACGGCTAAGGTGTTACCAGCTTAGGAAATCATAGGTCACCCGAAGGTTCGAGGTCGTAGTACCAGCATTTCCGTGTCAGTTAATTGATCCGCTCGTCAATTAGGATTGAATGTTTCCTCATTCTTTTCAATTAATCAGTTCGTGGCTTTGCATCCCTGTATATTAGTTACTAACTGCTCCCGAGCGGTTGCACCCGGTGCTCGTCTCCTATTGGTCGTAGCGTGATGTTAGCCTATAGCCTTCCTCGATAAATGGACTATCCAACACAAAAATAATTTTCTCAATTCGGACCAGAAGTTCCAGAGATTAGCGCATTCAAACAAAGAAACTCTTCGGTTTTATAATATTAGTATAGATTAAACTGGTAAATTTTACGGGCTTCTTGAACATTTTACGTGGTTTTTTTGAAATTTCCCTTCACCAGCTCGTATCTTTCTCGCGCGGCAATTTAACAAATAAGTCAGAAGAGAGTGATGTAATGAGATTAAGTCAAAAAACTTTTCCATTTTGAGCGCTATACTTCCGATAAAGCTGCTCTAGCGGCAAACAATTTAAAAAAAACGAAGTAACAAAGTAGAAATTCGAAAAAACAATGCCGATTTTCATAATTCCCAGGAAACCCACCAGGTCTACCCAACATCTACGCTAGTTGCACAGTTTTGTTCAAATCGATGGTTAGGTTGGTTTATAATATTGCCCAGTGCTTCGGCATGCCTTGGGTCAAGGACTCAGGAGTCAAGTTACGTACATGGTCAAGTAACTTTATACGCACGTTAGTTTTGCAGGATCGTCTGAACGGACTAAGTTTTAACTTTAACTTTTTCAAATTTAAATTATTTTTTACAGCAAAGAGTTTCCGATATCTTGGATATTACCAAAAAAGCATGGGTAGCTTTCGTTTTAGACGATAATAATTATGAGTTTTATAGTGATTAAGTGAGTGAAAATCGGAATGAGTAGGTTTTTTTTTTCGTAACGACGAAGTTAGTAACCTTGAGTAGGTGCAATATACTTTCAGTAAGTACCCTAAAAGATAAATCAAAATTAATCTACATAATTATATTATGACGGATCTTTCATGAGTATGCACTTGAAATGAGACGTAAGCGCCTTTGTTTAGCGTGGAGCGAAGTCTAGGATTGAGTAGGTATGTATGTCCGATATGGGACATGGAGCGACAATGAGCATTAAGACATGGTCTTGACAATACTGGACTGGAACTACTTTGGGTTCTCTTTTAAGTTGAGAAAATTAATTAGTACAGTGGTATTAGTAATTGAGTTGGCAACAATCTCTTTTATCTGTTGTTGTTGATTTATGAAACAATATTAGAATCTTCTTCACCATTTATTTCGAACACAATGGTGGGGGCATGTTGGAGCAATCTTAAAAAAAAATGTATGCGTCTTCAAGTCAGAATAGGATTTCAACGTAAAACTTGAACCTAAATATGCATGTCGATTACACGACTTCACATGGCACATTATCCCCGAAACATTGTTGGCTAACATTAACAACCATAGATAATTTGACATTAGTATATTTCATACGTAACCAAATCCCCGATGACCGATCACGGAACACACTCAACATAGGGCACTCGTTTACGAAACAAACATGAAACATTACTCAATTGTTATAAACTGATAATATTTCTCCGATATTGAGCAAGAGAACTCGGTACTGCATCGTAGGTCTAGTGGTCGCAAACGTTACAGGCGAGAGGTTTTGCGTTAGATTCTCAGGTCAGGCGAAGTGTTATTGGTTTTTTCCATTAGGAATTTTTGAATAGCAGTCCGGAGTCTAGATTTGTGACCCGTTGATGGTAATAGGTGCCCGTATTACTTGGAACCGAAACATGACTGGCGAAATCTGGGCGTAGGTACTATAGTACAGAAGGCAGCAAATCAAGATACCCCAATCTGTGAAATTTCTTTGATAGATTTCCAACTTCATTACAACAGCATAGGGTTCATGTTTAATTGGGAATATTTGACAGTTGGGATAGCTTGATGTGTTGGCGTCTGTACATCTATGCGTAACCCTCCAGGGATTACACTAGATGTTTATTTATTGAACTACTAGCTATAGCCCGCAGCTTCGCCCGCGTGGTTCCTAATTGTTTTTCTAAACTATCCTTAAGTTACTCCTTATAACAACAGCTATCGGTCAGTGTAAACCCTGTCAAAATCGGTCCAGACAGACAAAATAAAAAATAAAAAATGTCACTATCGTTATTTTTCTTTTTCGTGTGGTTAGTAGCTAACCTGGTAGTTTATATTGCCCATGGGCCTCTGACCTAGCTTCACATACTGTTCAGAATTATCTCTCAAGCATGCCGGTTTGGGGAATGGAACCGGCGAGAGATGTCGTGCGGTGTCCCACAGGGATCGGTTCTGGGGCCGCACCTGTGGGACATCGGCTACGACTGGGTGCTGCGGGCCGACCTCCCTGACGGCGTCAGCGTAATTTGTTACGCTGACGACACGCTGGTTCTGGCGCAGGGAAGGTCGCATCAGGCGGCGGCCGACGCGATGACACGCGGGGTTGCGATAGTCGTTGAGAGGATCCGGCAGTTGGGTCTCGAGGTGGCATTGCACAAATCCGAGGCCATGTCCTTTCATGGGCCTCGGAATAGGCCACCATCGGGATCCCAACTTACGGTAGGAGGGGTTCACATCGGCGTCGAGACCACGATGAAATACCTAGGTCTGGTCCTCGACAGCCGATGGAATTTCGTGGAGCATTTCCGACGTTTGGCCCCCAAGCTGGAACGGACTGGGGCCGCCTTCAAGCGGCTCTTGCCCAATTTGAGGGGGCCAAACGCCTCCTGCCGGAGGCTTTACGCGGGAGTCGTGCGGTCCATGGCCCTTTACGGGGCCCCGGTGTGGGCGCGTTCATTGCGGCGGCGAGCCGCCCACTACCTGAACGCGCCCCAAAAGGTGGTAGCCATTCGGCTAATCCGGGGGTACCGCACGATCTCGGGCGAGGCGGCAAGCCTACTTGCCGGACTGCCGCCGTGGGATCTGGAGGCGATAGTCCTCGCGCGCCTGTACGAGTGGCGCGCGGAGGTACTAAGCCGGGGGGAAACTCCGTTTCCGCAGCAAATTGCGGCGGAGCGGACGGACCTCCGGCGCGATCTCATGGCGGCCTGGAATCAGCGACTGTCGCAACCCAGCGCAGGGCACGCCACGATAGTGGCGGTAAGGCCCCTCTTTGAGGAGTGGCTAGAGAGGCGTCACGGCGCCCTCACCTTCCGCCTGACGCAGGTCCTCACCGGACATGGATGTTTCGGGAGGTTCCTGCACATCATCAGGCGGGAGGAAACGCCCGGGTGTCACCACTGCGAGGATCGCCCAGAGGACACGGTAGAGCACACGGTGCAAACCTGCCCCGCTTGGGCGGAGCACCGCCGTGTCCTCGTAGAGGCGATCGGCGGCGGCGACCTCTCGCGCCCGGCCCTGGTGCAAGCCATGGTCCGGGGCGAGAGGGAGTGGGAGGCAGTCACCTCCTTCTGCGAAAAAGTTATGCTCGCGAAGGAGGTGGCGGGATGGGAGAGAGAAAGGTCCTCCCGTCCCAGCCGCCGCGGGAGACGCTCCGGGCGTCGGGAGCCACGTGACATGCCGGTTTCCTCACGATGTTTTCCTTCACCGATTTAGTTTTAAGCAAGTAGTTTTTTCGCTATGAGTACCGTATATACTTTCCTACGCATTTAGTAAAAAAACTTTTTTACAAAAAATAAAACCGACTTCCAAAACAAACACTACAAAGTGAAAAATAATTTTGATTTCGGAAGTCGGTGTCTTCGGTTTTGTATTTTCATTTTTTGCCACCGACTTCCGAAATCAAAATTATTTTTCACTTTGTAGTGTTTGTTTTGGAAGTCGGTTTTATTTTTTGTAAAAAAGTTTTTATTTTTCACTTTTTAGTTGTGGTACCTACACAATCCCTCCCCCCCCCCAAATTTGAATACCACTACCTGGTATGTAAATTACAGTGACAGGAAGTTATTAGAACATCATCCACATATATTAAGTAGGATTTTTTTAGATTTTTGTTGATTTTTCATAAACCGCTTATCCGATTTCGATAAAAATTTTATGGGACCATTTGGGAAGTATACCCTTTCCATCAAAAAAAGAATTTTTGAAATCGGTTGGCAAGCAACGGAGTTATGCGCGAACAAACATAAAAAAAAAAAAAAATACAAACATCCGAATTGAGAACCTCCTCCTTTTTGAAGTCGGTTAAAAAACTGTTAATTTGTCACACTTTAATTGAAATATATTTGTATAGTTTATGCAGACACATATAAACAGACAAGTTCCAACAACTGTTCCTTCTTCTGTTCAAGCTTCCTCGGTAAAATGCTGCTCTCTAAACTTATATTATGAACCTAAACCTAACTAAATAAACTGTGTGCATTGCTCTCTTAAGCTTCGCCTTTATATTATGTATCGCAATATTTCTTGATGCCTGTCGGAACTTTGTGAAAAAGTTTAATTTCCTCTCCGACAGAGTTTGTTTTTATCTTTATTTTTGCAGTTAACTTGTATTCTGCGCTGTTACTTCGCCTTTCATCTTTTGTACTTCCATAATACTATGAATAATACACTGTTTCGTTCAATACTGAATGATTATAGTTTTTAACAATAATAACTTCACGTCTCGTCAATTTGCTGAGATCTTGTACAACTTTAGCTTCTATGTAAAGAATATAAAATTCAAATTGTTTCGAAAGTGTTCAAATGTTCAGTATGAATGTATGAACATTATAATGTATTGTGATTGATTTATGGATGGTTGTCATCTTTCTATTGTTCTAAAATGCTTATAATTTGCGCAACCAACCAACAGCTGTATTTGTTTCTGCTTATTACAACATAGAAACAAACAATGTAAATGATTGAACGTTATTTTAATAATGTTATCATTAGTAGCAATGATATGATATTTTTGAATGTTAGCGCTTATTACTTGGTAAGTTAGCTTATTTCAGAGATTTATTGTATTAAGCATGTTGTGTTTACCTATAAGTAGCTGATGCACTATTATTTTACTTTAAAAAAAGTATTACGTGCTTGTATCAGTGTAATCAATTGTTGGTAAACCTAATAAAAATAAATAAATAAATATGAAATATCCTAAATACGATTTTGTAGCGAGAAATTCACACAAAATATTAATAAGCTTTTTTTTTTTTTTTTTTAAGGCTGGGAAATCATCCAATGACTGCTCCCGCTCTGGGTGGAGCGGAAGGGAGTGTCAGACTCTTACTGACTAAAACCCATCCATGTTCCTTCCGTAGCCCTTTATGTTCCGGGGTAGCGGTAACCCTTTCGGACAATCCCGCTTACCCGGCAGGCTTGGCCCTAAGGGGCCCCTTCATATGCTGACATCTCTTTGAGGCGCGCGTGGAACATATACGCGCCGTACGGCACGGGTCTGGTGCTGATCGGACGGTGAGTCACCCATTACTCACCGCCCGCAGGCCCGCGCCTACGGTGGCCGGGAGTCGTCACGTGGCTCCCGACGCCCGGAGCGTCTCCCGCGGCGGCTGGGACGGGAGGACCTTTCTCTCTCCCATCCCGCCACCTCCTTCGCGAGCATAACTTTTTCGCAGAAGGAGGTGACTGCCTCCCACTCCCTCTCGCCCCGGACCATGGCTTGCACCAGGGCCGGGCGCGAGAGGTCGCCGCCGCCGATCGCCTCTACGAGGACACGGCGGTGCTCTGCCCATGCGGGGCAGGTTTGCACCGTGTAAAATATTAATAAGCTAAGGCAGGCTTATACTAATCACTTATCGTAATAATTATTGTGGATTTTAGAACATGCGTAATGTAACACTTGCTAAACTGTAGCTAGGCTTCTTATTCAACCAATTTCCGATATAACGTTTTTGCTACAAATCAAATCAGTATGAAAATCAGATAATTACACGTAAGATTAACGTTAATGAATCCATAATCTTAAGCTCATACATACGCGATGTTCGCTTCCTACAATGCAAGTCAGACGAATGTAACAAGTTAATTAGAATAATAACGATGGGGGCAATCATGCATGAAGTCGTTCCGTATGCATGACTCAGCCTCGGTCCCGTTTCCTAGTATAACAAAAACATAATACAACGTATTGGACACTCATCTGATTCGTCACTATTATGTATAAACCTTTGACTATTGACCTTATTATAGGTACCTTATTTGTCACACCCGTGTCACAACAATTCGTTCAAATCTGTGAGAATACGCAGCTTCCTTTATCAACAAATAATTGAATAGCATTAAAGTAATTTTGTTGACGATAAATTGTTTGCGCATAATGGCTCTGGGCCATTTCCAAGCAGGAATAAGCAGTCTTTTAGATTGGTCAATGGCAAGTTGCCCTTACGCCTAAGGTACAGTGAAAAACAAGTGGGTATCTGGATAGTTTAATAGAAGGCGAAAGTGGGATATGTTTAATGTTACCAACGGAAGTGGTCAGACTTGTAGTTGTTTATGATTTGAGGATTATCAAAATTGAGGGGATATAAGCTGTGAAAGAATAAGAAAATAACTAGCCGAAAAAAGATGTGATCAACAATGTAGGTCAAGACATTCGGTCCAACAAAGCACGGGATAAATCGTGCAGATTATCAAACTGCTGTATCAATCAACGCTATCATTATAGGTCATGTTAATTTTACTAACATCGATGATGAATGTTTTGCAGCAGATGTTAAAAACACACAACGTAACCACTAAGCAGGTCTGGTAAATAGAACAAAGTTTGTTACTGAAATACATATTAGTGGAGCAGTAGTTTGACAGACGGGTAAAGAGAGCGAGACACGTCCGTTGCCAAACATTGAGCATTCGGTAGAAAGTGACCTGTCGTGACAAAGGTCGGAAGTGATTTCCAATAGTAACGACCCTTGACGAGGCGCTCACCGAAACTTGAGAGGTCGAGACAATCCGCATTCAGCGGTTTCTCTAATCTGTGTCGCATTTGTTAGTGTGTTATGTAAAAATTTGGAAGTTTGCATATGTACATAAACATCGTCTATTTTGTTTGTGGGAGAGTCAAATACAGCTGTGCAAATTTTTAATAGTTATGTGGTGTTGAAACGCTTTAACTAACAATTTATCTTTTACAGATATATTGAAAATTGCAAGTTGTGTTGTTTCTATCAGTGCAGTCAAAATAAGAACCTCCGTTGACTGTCGAATCAAAAGCTACTAGTGTTGCGTTTTTACATCAGGAACCTTTGAATCTGCCTTTTTAGTCTCTGCAATGATTCAATCAATATGTTCACCACCGTTTTTTTTTTAGAAAACAACTAGTGATTGTTGAATCAATAGCAAAGATCTTACAATTAATTATTTTTATATCCGTATCGCACGTCGAAAGTCGCGTAAATCTATGTCAATGTGAATAAAAGTGAAAAGATATAATATGAAATGATTTAACAAGAATTTCTAAACGTTGGAGCGTGTCGCGTTCACCATGTGTTTTAGTATTGATAATACGTAATTATAACATCGGCGACTGAAAAGTGTGTCAACCAGCGACCCGGCGGCGGCGCTGTGTGTTTACAACTCCGCGCGATATTTAAGAAAAATGCATTCAAAATTTATTGCTTCTCGTAAATATAAACCGGTAGTGTTGTTTCTATTAATAGTGTCTTTAATATTTTCTATATGCATCACGGCTCCCACGTGTAAAGCAATTAGTGGTAGCGACCTAAAATACACGGAGGTCTCTCTCCGTGTTAATAATAGCTGCATTCATTAAGTTTTGTTTCGGCTATTTATGAGTTATGCAATGGTAATTAATTATGACACACTACTACTTCCTTACTCAGATTATCAATATAATAGGATATTTAAAACCGTTTAGTACATAATATATAAATATTATTTAGAATCAGTTTTTAAATAACTAATTCGTAAGTGCAAAGTTATTCCTAGTTGTGGGTACCTATGGGTATCGAATAAATCACGGATGTTTTAAAATAGTTGCCTTCTGCTGTATGTTCTCTCACAATTTTTGCAATTCTTAACGTTTGTTTATAGTAACCAAAATTCGCGCTTTTCTAGGCTTTGATGTTAACAGTCGCTTGCTGCATGATCCGTTTACTTACTTGTATTACGCGAACACGCGCGAATGTCGATTACGGTTTATTACGATCCGTCTTCCGAAGTCTGAAGCTCCGGACACTTGACGGACATAAAAATCGGACATTCAACCTCGTTACAGCAACATATCAACTTTATATGAAAATTAGTATTCAGGAAACCTGTCCTCAAAACCCGTTTGTGTCTATTTCATCGAGAATGTAATTTATGTAATTATGTATACTAGGTATACTAATATTAGATAATATATTTTTTATGTTAGGATAAAAGTAAAGTCTTAAAATCAAGTCATTATTGGTGACCGTCTTTTTGTATGAAACTAAGACACCTCAATGCCTCGGATGTGATGCCGTTGGTCCCGACTGTCATTCGTGGAACTCTGATAGTCTTTACGTGTCGTCAGAAGCCCGAAAGTCTGACAACCAGGCTTACCAAGGGGCATCGCATTACCCAGGAGCTGGGTAGTAGAGGTCAGGAAGGCAGTAGCTCCATTAAAAATACTGGTATTCAGCTATACCCGGTTAGACTGGAAGCCGACCCCAACATAGTTGGAAAAAAGCTACGCAGATGATGATTGTGTGGCCAGAAAGGGGGCGGAAACTGAGCTGTGCCTGACGGATAAAAGATACAGTCTGTATGGAAGACATGCACTGAAACCATCAATATAGACATTCTACATAGTTACATAGACGTATCCTTCTCCGATATTCCTACATCCGTACGTCATAATATTTGACCAAATTCGACCCAAATGAAACAATGATTCATCACCACTGCTCTCAAAACGGAAAACATCGTAAGAAAACAAGCATGTCCTAGAACCAAACATTTGAAGACATGTGACATCTACCAACCCGCACTGGGCCAGTGTGGTCGATTGCAGACAGACAACTCCCTCTCGAGGAGAGGAGACCAGTGTCCCGGTAGTGGGAACATTATGACCCAAATGATAACTTCTGTAGTTACACGTGTAGATGTTGCAAAAGCTCAGGTCAGAGTATCGATAAACTCCAAATATGGAGTCTTCCTTTTATAAGAGTTATATTTAATAATTGATAAGTTATTTCTTGTAATACTCATCAGATAAGATACATGTACCGCATAATATTAAAGATAAGGCATAATAGACTCAATGTCTTGCAGCTTTTAGCGCACACATCATGTTATCGATATGTGTCATGAGTATGTACTTTAACATTCTAACTGAGCTAACCTCAAACTAAATCCACAATTTCTAATATTAAACTAAGTATTGCTTTATTCGCTTTCTAGAATTAAACTCTAGGAAAACACACTTATGTATTTTAGTATTTTATACATTCATGTATTTTATTGTTTGGTGAAAGGGTAAAGCGATAAAGCTAATGCTTAAAATAACAATACGAGGATGGGTTCATAAATGTTTCTAGTGTTTGAAATCACAAGGAGATACCTATAATTATTGATGAAAATGCATGAAGGAAAACACTCTAAAAAAGAAAGTTGTAACAAACCTATCAATGAATAAAACAAAGTTTTTTAATCAAGAACATATTTATATAAATTCAACTAACTAAACAGATAAAGGTGGAGTGCTACGGGTAAGTGGTATGGAGGAAGTAAAAGTGACCCGAGGGTTGCAAGACACTGCTGAATGAAGCGAATATTATCGAACAATGGACCTTGCCACTACAACCTTAGACAGGCTCAGAATGTCTTTTTGAATAAGAAAAGCTGGGGAATTGTATTGAGCGCCCACCCCCCGGCCTTTGCTCGAGCCAGCCCGCGTTGCCGCTGAGCCAGTAGTTTTAAATACCCCCGATCCAGCTGTCCCTTGCTGCCCTCCCCCAGCGACGCCCTAAGCCGAGGTCCGTACCCCACACGGGGTGCCCTTAGCGTGTAGTCGCTTAGTTTGTAAGTTAGTCTTAGTTTTATTAAGCCCTGGCTGGAGGCTACAATTCTTTGTGGCATCCACAGGCAAGCCCGGTTAAGCAGTGGACAACCCTATGGTTGAACTGCGAGATGCCATTTCGAAAAAAAAAATGTATTGAGCGCTCAGTCTCTTCTTCCAACTATACAGACAGCAGTGATGTTGTGGAGTTTGTTGCGCCACTTCTTCTTCACAGCTAAAGCAATAGGAAGTGGTGAAGGGTTGGCATTTTTGGGGGACTGTCTTATGTAAAGTAACAAAAAGACCTTCAAAAAGTGCTGATTTTCAGCCTAGTTTGACTTTTGATTTTGACAGTAGCGAAATATTTCTTTAAATTATTATGTTTTAACATTTATTTCAAAACTTGGCTTCCACACTTTATGTTACTTTTCACTTTCTGGTGTTTTTTTGAGAGTCGGTATTTTTTTGGAAAAATGTTTAAAATGTTTAGCTTAAATTCGTATATCACACACTACTTGGTAAATAGAAGTGACAGAATACTTCTCGGTAAATTCTACCACCTAAGCTTTAAAGTACCAAATAATACTCTTAAGTGCCTTTATTTGCAATTAGTTGACCCCATATTAAGTTACGCCCTCGACTGCTACGGACTCACATTCAAAAGTAATTTAGAAAAACTAGAAGCACAACAAATTCGATTTTTGAAACTATTAGTCAGTAAGAAAACTAAAAACAAATATAAAGATGATTATAATAATTTATATAAAATTTGCAAAATTCTTCCTGTCAGCTTGAAACATAAATATCTACTTCTGGTTAACAGTCATGGCAGCTGGGAGCGTCACTCGCTAGTTACCCATAACCACGCAACCAGAATATTATCAGCAGGTAAATTTGATGTACCCAAAATAAGTAATTATTTTGGCGACCGTACGTTTAATAAAAGAGTACCGTATCTGCTCAATCGATTGCCTGCTGACCTTAGAACTCAGAAAACAAAACCTATATTCGCCAAATTACTTAAGCAGTTCTACCTCAAGAGTTTGTAAACCTGATTCTTTGGATAGTGGTATGCAAATTGTTTAGGTAGAACAAATATGAAATATAGTTCTTAGTTTTAAATTGTATGTTACTTAGATTATGTTGTTGTTGTTGTTTGTTACTTAGTTATACTTATGTTATAAAGTGATTTTATGTTCCGTTCCCACATACAAACCGTGAAAACGGTTTTGTGGGGCATAGTTTAGATTAAGACTTTTTGTAAACTTTAATATAAATAAATAATACAATACAAAGTTATTATAACATCATTTACATGCATGTGAAAAAAAAACGTATAAATAGAAGATAACTCAAAAACTACCCAAATAAAGTTAATACCTACATCATTACCACCGCGCAAGCTTGTTTAACAAATGAAAAAAAATATACGGGTTCCTTGTTGACTACGGAACCTCTTAAAAAAGGTAATACATTAAAAAAGTGCATACAGACCTATCTATAAACGAACATGAAAACTCCTATTTTTTTAAGTCGATTATAAAACAAGAATTACAGCTGAACTCAAGAAAATCATGTCTATAGAACAGACTACCCGCATAATCGACATGCATGTTTATAATATCCAATGTAACTTAATGACAGGATCCTTGTCCTACTGGGTAGGTACTTATGTATAGGTATACCTACTTGTAAACATACACGGTGGTCATTGAAGAGTATCGGATCGTGACAGACCAACCCATAGATTATGTATACAATAACTAATACATATTTGAATTAACGTGGGCACTCGTATTTACAGAAAAAGCCTTTATCACTAAATCACTGCTCAACGTGAGTAATTATGAGCGAGAAAAAAAATATTGTAAAAGGATCTCCGTACAGTCACCTAAGTTTAAGATCTTGAATACAGTTTATTTATTTAGAGGTCATCCAGTTTCAACGGGATACTTTATTCCACACAAGTACCTACATAATTTCATTTACGAACTGTAGGTAATAAGTAAGTACGTTAAACATTACATAAAATGGGTGGCTAATTAACTTGTTAGTGATTGATTAAATATGAGACAGAAGAAGGAGGATAGAATATCTGGCACGGCCCTAATAATAATATTTTATTTTCACAAACCAAATTGTACAGCAGCGCCATCTATCCTCAGTTAATGAACTATTATGAGTCTTGTGCTGTTTGCAAGAACATATAACAACCACGAGATGGCGCTACGAGTACAGCGCGTGAATGATGTTGAATAAAGCAACTAGATGGCGCTGTTTACTTCAAACCTGTCAACTGCAGCAGCAACTTACTGGCCATATTCAGATATTCAGTCAATTAATATTAATAATGGAATAGTTACGAAATATAATAATATGCCTAAATATGAACTATAAGTTTCATCTAAAATTTATTGGCTATCTCTATCAATGGTCCGGCGGCGGCAAGGTGGAAACATTTTACGATCCGTCTTCAATATCCACATTCATTGCAAAGGGTCGCAGATTCGACTTCCTATTAGCGACTATTTAAAAATGATAACGGAGAATTCGTGTCAATCAAAACAATTATTGGTGGTACCGAGATACAAGTAAAAGCGTTAGTTTAGTTAGAATGTAGATATACCTATACCTACCTGAACAGTATTTTATAGGCAAGCGCAGCGGGACGCGACACCAGCTGTGGAAAAAGTTCTATGAAAACTTCATCAAAATTGTTCTGCCGGAATCGCGTTGCACAGTAGCCACGCGTCTACAACAAGAAGAATATACCTATCTCTTCTGAATATTATGGACCTGTTAAGGTAGATACGTTCTGCAACTTTGCGTTACATTCTCAGGAGACAATTCTGAACATTTTCTGAGTCACGTGCGTAGATAACATTTGAATTTATATTGCGCAGGGTTTATCCATCGAAATAATTACGCTACAGTTGCCTGTCTTCCTCTTTAGTTACTCAGAACAATAATACTCTAGCAAAGATCTTCGAGTAACGAATGTTCGTTTAATTACCTACCTATACCTGTTGAACTAATATGACCTTTCTATAGAGATCGCTCTTAAAAGTCTGAAAACATTATAAATACCAGTGACTTCTTAACCAGTTCTTTTCGTTCGTAAAGTGAATGTAATCCACTTAAAAGTTGCAGGTAGACGAACCTTGCTAGATTCAACTAAAGCTTTTCACTTCAGAACAACAACAGAACACTAAGTACAAAACAAGAAAATCCGCCAACGTCCTATAAAGCATAGTTGTTACCGTCCAGCAAACGTAATTTGTATATTAAATTCAATTAAGAAGAAGTGATGTCTGTCTACCTACATCAAGTGCAGACACATCCAGAAATAAATTATAATCAAGAACCATCCATCTTTCTGGTTTTGTAAGACCAAAAACGCGTTGGCCGTGTAAAATCGACTGCCCCTTGTGCGCTGGATCTTGTTTAATTTTTTTTTCCTCGTTGAAGATGTATCAGACGCATTATCCTGGAGCTTTGGTATCGGGTGCGCGGCCCGGGGAGGGGGGGACTGGTACGCTGCGCCCGACGCGTGCGCATAACTCGAGCGTGACGTCACACGAGGGCCCGGTAAAAAACGCCATGAACCCGGCCCGTCAAGGCCTCCGAGACTCCAGCATTTACATGTTATTATACCTACATACTAATGCGATTTGCTCACGTTTCGGTATGCTACAAGGGCATAGTTGCATGCGCCTAGGAGTCTCATTTGCATTTTTGAAGTTCATAAAGAACTGCGGGAATTCTACGAGCAAAAAAGTTTAACAATAACATCGCTATTCGAAGTAGCATTTTATAAGACCTTATTTTATTATTTGATGTGAAGATAAGATTTTAATTCCTTAAGGTCTGAAACACAATAAAGTATTGATATCATTAATAAAAATTCACTATGATCTGATGAAATTTGTAATCGATGAGGTGTCCGTTAGCTGCACGAGATCAATTTCCTTATATCACGATCTGAGACAGTTACAAGCCCTATATAGATCACTCATTATCAGTCAATTTAGATATCGATATGATAGTAATATAGAAATAATGCACGTTTTTTTGTATCAACCGTTAGATAAACGGTGCAGTGATTGAAACGTTCCTCGTCATTTTTACAAATGTTTTCCTGGGCAAGTGTAGGAGCTGGCTTCACGGATAATTGTCTGTTTGATTCGATTTGGCTTCATCACGAAAGGCCCACCTAACCCACTTTTTAGAAAACACGCAAGGGGCAAAGATTCCTCTACTGTTATGGTAGCTATTTAGTGACACACAAAACAACAAAGTAAGCAGGAGTTTTAAGAAATTCAATCACGGTAATTCCGCCATTTATGAGAGCTCAGCATTCATGTTGAATTTTAATTTTCTTGACCCAATGTTTAAAAACCGTTATACACTCCGTCAGTCATACACGAAATGCGTTGTGATGCTAAAGGTAATATTTGTCTTTGCAGGTGACAGTTTGGGGCAACAGTACGGTAGCAGAAATCGTTTGTGAGCCGCTGAATGAGCTAGGAGCAGTATTAGCTGGTCTACCAAGTGGGCCGCTGTCGGCTCCTCAGGCCCTTCCTCTCGGTGGATCAGTCCCGCTCCCTGACTCGCCGCCTCCAGCTCCACCAGTAGCACTGCTCTTCCTCGGAGGCTCTAAAGCTCCAGTGGAACCCAGGGCATCAGCAACGGTATTGGAAGGGGAAGTGCTGGTCGTGGAATACCAACCGCCGCAATGGGACGGCCGGGATTTGGAGACATTCATTGCTTGGGAAAAGATTTATGGTTAGTATCTACTTTGAATATGTAAATAGCGATGTTTTCTAATACAAGGATAGTGGATGTTATAAAATCAGCGATATTCTATTCATACCCTGAAGTACTCCACGAAGCAATGTGCTGCACGTTAACTTTCTTCAAGGAACCTCCCTGCTCGGTACATCAATAAGCTGTAAACGAAGCGTGTTCATTTAGTATTCCGCGGGCAGACGCAGCGATGTTTGTAGAAAGCGGTTTGGCAATAAGACGCATACGCATGCTATTGTCCGGTAATATTTCCAAGAAGGCGCTTTTATGCATTAGGTATGCAGCCGCCGTGACTATAATACTATATCAGATGAATGGAGTCGGTATTAAGTGATTAGAGAGGTGACATGTCCAATTATATATGTATTTTCAAAGATCAAATCTTTACTAATACAATTGATGAAACTCAGTTTTATTTTTGAAAATAAGAAATGAGACTTTATATATCTAAATACCTAATGAGGTTGAAGGAATGCAAAGTTCTCGGTCATTAAGATGAACTTTAAATGCAAGGTGATTCATTTTACAGATGTGCAATGTGACCTCACTGACTCCCACATACATTTTTGTAGCGACTCTATACCGTATTATGCAGATGTTTCGTTTGAAGTAACACGGTCAATAACCGTCAATTATATCAAACTGGTGCACACAAACGTAATACAATTTGCATGACAAGTACTTTCTCTTTTATTACAGCTTCAACATTGTTTTCGGCGGTGGAGCTGTACGGCAAGCCGCTACTGCGCGCCGCAGTCATCACCAAAGAAGAGTACCATCTTCTATTCTACTTTTTGGAATCAGTATCAGAAGCCAGCGAAGCCCTTACAGAACGCATGAGGAAGTACATAGATTCTGGTTTACTGAAAAATGATTGCAAGCAAGAAGATGACTGCACAGCTGACCTGTTAGAAAAATCTCTTATCGAAGAAGAGCCCAAAAGCATACTAACTGAACTCATTCAGGAAGGCGTGATTACTCAGCATGATGTTGACACATCTTCAGTGATAACGAACTCGGAATGCAACGACTCGAATGCGACTGACAATCGAAAAGTTGATGACGACAATCGATCTAGCGTTTCTTCTGTCAGTCTTCGTAAAATAATCGTCGACATACCAATAGAATGCAATGAATCTGTGGCCGACAGTTCTATTGTAGAAACTAGCGATAATGTAACGACTGTCACTATCAGAAGCGGTGGACAATGTTGCGCTGATCACAGGATATCAGCTGATGTTAGCGAGAACGTGTGGGCAAACGTTCGGTGGGATTTTCTCAACCCAACAGATTTTGGCTACGATCAAATTCCAAGTGTTAAAAGAAGTCGTTCTGAATCAGCCATTACCCCCGTCTGTCAAAGAAAAAACGAAGACCTTTATGAGAGGCTTCACGAACATGATGTCGAAGCTGAATCATGTGGAAGCATCACGCCTTACGAATCAATAGAGGATTTATATGACTGTATAAAGAATGCCCAGTACAGCAGTGCGGCTGCTGAGGAGTCCTCGCCATCAACCGAGAGCCAGTCAGAACCCCAGTATCCGGACTACTATGAGAAGGCCAGCACAACCCGACAGAGTTCCGCGAGTAGCGAAAAAAGCGGAGCCTCATCCGCGTTTCCGTTTTCGAAATGCGGTTCGAGCGATACGGACGCGTTTACGTCGTGTGAGTCGACTAGCGGGATAAGTACTTTTGCTACGAAAAGCATCCCGGAGTCGCTCAAGTGTCGCGAGCTACCTCCTCCGCCGGTGGAAGGAGTTACTGGTGAAAGCGCGATCCTGCTGAAGCAGTTGTTCATGGGAGAGCTGATGGACGCGTACGGAGAGTTCCTAGCGGCGTACCCCTACGCACGCGCGCTGCTGCGGCGGAAGGTGCGCCGCGACGAGCACTTCGCAGCTCTGGCTGACATCCGGCGAGGCGCTGCCAAGTACACCATTAGCGACTACCTCGAATTACCGGTAAGTACATATAGCTATCAACGGTACATTACATACATTTGAATTCATGCTCTCACGTATTGTGCAGTGACATGTGTTACGAAAGTTGGTAGGATAATGTTGCTTCATTGCACTTGACCTTACGGAGAGTTCGTATCGGAGCGACGACTGTAATGAACGTGTCAAATGTACTCATTATGTTTAATCGGCGAAGAAAATGAGTACAATGCAGCGACTCGCTCTTCGCTTGAGGTAGATTGATTTAGATCAAGAGTAGGTTCAATCCGGGCGACAATGATCCGTGTGACATGCGCACGAGCCGACCATTCAATGCTAATGGAGCGGAAGAGCGCGCACGTGTAGCTCTCTCTCGTGATCATTACAGACATTGTTTCCCTGAATACTCGATGCCGCAACGGTTTCAGTTTCAAACCACCAAGATAACCACTACAAAAAACTAACTTAGATTAAGCATCGATTAAATATACCTATCATTTTCCCATAAACTCTAAAAGGTGGAACAGAAAGCGAAATACTTCGTAAGTTGTTAAACTTATCCTTTTGTAGACATACGTATGTGTAAAATGTATTCGTGATTCTGATTCTATCGACGCGACTCGCACATTCAATGATAGTTACAAAACGCTAACCTAGGGTTGGCAGAGCCTACATTTTATTTTTGTTGCATTACTTTTAGGAACTATTCAGATTCTGTGCCGATATATTATGTATATCTGATTTCACGAATTGATGTTTTCGATTGATAGGTTTTTTTTTAAGTTTAGTACTTACCTCCTGTTTTTGCAGCCCTATAAATCGTGATGTTGCGATTTGCTCCTCGCCACGATGGTGGAGATATGACTTGGTACTAATACTAATACCCAACGCCTTTGCACTCACATAGCGCTATCATCATAGCATAATGATGAAAACTATGATTCCGAACGTCCATAAGCAGTGACTTGTAAAATACAGCGAGGACTTTCAAAAAGCATTAACATTACGAGAAGTATTTAAACCTCCACCAGTATTCATAATATGTGGGAATATATTAAGTTCTAGTTTTGACCATAACCGATTAGTTCATCTGATGTCAAATCATAGATTGGTTAACATAACAACACAAAACATTAACGAATCGAATAACTTAATGTACAGAGGCCAGCACATCAAGTTACCACAATCTGTCAAATTTCTTTGATAGTATTTCAACTTTATTTGCAAGGCATAAGGTTCATTTTTAATTGAGAAAATTTGACAGTTAGGAATAGCTTAATTTGCTGGCGTCTGTACCTATGATATTAAAAGAGATGGCGTTTAATAGGACAACGACACCCTTCTTTGTTAATATAGCTGTTAGGTACAGTTCACACTTAGTTACGTCAAGTGTTACGACTGTAAATTTGCAATTAGAAAATCTACAACATTAAGTCATGCATGACAATATACTGTTACTAAGAACGCAGGCGACTAATGACTTCGATGTTAGCCAAAGAATCAAGTGTCGCGAATTGAGTAGAACTTAGCCAAGATGTAAATAATTAAAATAACGAACATTACAGTACCAAGGAAGAGTTAAAAGATAAGGTTAGATTGTTAATTACGCACCTGTAGGAAACATAAATGCGTAGGTATAAAATAATCTAAAGGAATCTAATAAATAGCAAACGGAGGCTTTATATACTTTGTAAGAAACGTCATATCGCTGCGTAAGGTATAGGGTTTACAAGCGGCGTACGCGCACCCGTGCTGAGAGCATACAGACGGAATTATGAGAAAAATCTTATTTATTGAACATTTTATCTCATCTGCATGAATTCTAATAAGAGTCGCCGCGGTGTTGCATGCAGATTTAAAATAGGAGCTCAAAAGTGGTGTTAAACCAGGTTTTACGTCGAAATGCGGCGCGTACGCAGATTGGCTTTAAGCTTAACTTATGGGTCGTTTTTGTCGGTAATGTGGGATTCTGTGGACGACGTGATCATGTGTGTGCGAAGGGCGTTAATAGGGAACCAGATTTTTCTCATTTAACGAGGTATATAAGATGCACTCGAAATGAACTGTGTAGCCATGTCTTAGGAATCTATACTTATATTCCAAGTTTAGAAACACAAAAAGTAGATATACGCGTATGTAGATGTTTTCAAATTATTTATTGATACTTGACTAGCTAGTCAATATATCGTTAACTGTATCATACAAAATGTTGCTCTTCGTTAAAATTGATTGTAGCATGAATGCAGGCTAACCTTACCCGCCCACGCGCGCTCTTACAAATTACTGCACTTGACCGTCCCTAGGAACAAACTTAATCCCATTGAATTTGATACCGCACTGCAGAAGAAGCGAGAAATATTTCCATCATAAATATGTTGTTAGTAAAATTATGTATGTTTCCTTATTCGCGTCACAGACATGGTTATGTAAAGATTGTTAATTTTATACAGGCAGGATTGTCTAACGATAAATATCGTGCCAATGATGTTGAGAATGCGGCAGGATGTACGTTTTACAATAATGAGCAAATATACACACCTTCCTCTCTCGTTTTGAAGGCAGATTAGATAAGTAATAACATAGATTTATTCAAAAGCATTGAGCATGAAATAGATAGCGGATAATTAAATATGGAAAATATAGAAATTGCATTGGCCCTTAAAACTATGTGATTTTCTGTGGTGAGAATAATTATAGAATAGTTATAATATAAATAATTTCGTATCTGTTCTATGCCCTGTACTGTCAGGAAGGATTAAGATCAACGCTTCAGTAAAGGAACGTACACGTACAACAAAAGCCTTGGGTTTTTCCATTGGTCTCCTTTTCCGCCTGGACTTTGCAGTGTTAACTGTAGGAGGTAGTTGAGTGTGTTCTTGCAATTTCTTAGTTTACTAGGTACTTATTTACTACTAAGGACTTCTAAGGACACAATAGCTTTCTGTCTTAGCGATTAATTATTTACGTGAAAAAAACTCGCAAAAAAAAGAGCTCAACAAAAATTCGCTTTATCAATTCTAAACTCGTGAACGTACATACGTGTAACAGTAGCCGTGGCCACTACAATCACAGGATTGGTATCTAAAGTGTGAACACATCGCCAGGCGACGGGACGCTTCGTGCAGGGAATGCTAAGCGATGCTGCGTGTGAGCACTGAAATTTAGATAGACATTAGATACTGTTATAGGGCCACAGCTTATTGTGTAGCGGGAGCGAAGTGTAGGATCTTCAACTATCTTGAGATATTCTTGTATAGTTAAATTGTGCTTAGCATTGTCTTATCGTAATGCTTATTCATATGTACAAGTACCTATATGTTTTTACTATGTAAAATTTATTTGCAATAATAGTGTTTATAGAAGACTTCGTATATTCTGAGCTGTGCAGACTGGGCTTCATTTTGGTTGGTCATGATCATATTAAAAATAAAAATAAGTTTATTAACACAAAAACCTTAATATACAAAGCTCATACAATACAGGTAGGAACATAACTTTGGGAAACAAAGGTTGCATAAATAGTGAGAACCCTGTCTCCTAAACTAGGGGGGACCCTGTGAGTTAGGAGTCAGTATTCTACTGTTACTTCATGTACAAAAAATCCTTTATTTATGTGTGATAAGTTAGTTATTGTGCAAGTCCCTCAATTTTTACAGATAGTTTAATCATGATGGTTTGTTTATTCTACCTAATGGCATAGCTATTGCGGCAGATACTTTCGAGAATAAGATGTGTTTTTGTGCTTTGTAATTAAATTCTACGTTCAAAAATACGTGGATGTTGCTAAAACTAACATTCGGTAGATCGACAAGCGTCAGATATTTTTGTTCTCGCCTTTTACGACATCCTAATGATCTCATAAAATGAGGCAAACATCAGGAAAGTTTCATTATTCTTCACACAATAAACTCGGAAGCCAAAGGAACCGTCGAGGATAAATTAGTCCACACTCCACAGTAGCTATGAAAAATGGCAAACCGTTTTTAAAGATTTACGACAGAGAATATAATCCTTCTCCATCTGCATTACTAACCGCTTCTAACAAGTTGCCAGTATATAAATACGTTGCTGCACTATCAATCTATTACTCTTCTGTCAAAAAGACAAATCGGTTAGCTACTGCCCCCAGCAGCTCCCGGCACGCCCCCGCCGCCATCGCGAGGCCATGGCCTAACATTCCGAGGCCTCACTCCACCATCTACATCTGAGATTGCGCTGATTACCCTAGTACTTGCAAACTGGTCGTATTGAGGGCGTTAGGATACGATCTCGATTCTACATCGGTTTTAAATACGCGTCAATGACATTTTAACGCTGTGGCTACTATTTAGAGATACTATCGTACTATTATTGCTGCTATCAACAATGTATCTAGCTAATAGATAGTAGATAATTTATTATTATGTCCGATATAAATGTTATGACATAGAATTGCGTCTAAAAAAAATTGTCATTTGCATACATTTTGTATATAGAAATGTCTCAAGGTTAAATAAATAGCCGCCTACGTGGTTTCCGCACTAAAGATTATAGTTTGAGAAGGAGTTGGTGATTTCTGAGCAAATGATACATTACTAAGAGCCCATTTGTCATATTTTAGATCTCATAATGTATGATATTTAAAGTGGTTAGCTACAATGAGTTTGTTTTGTCTAGGTAATTTTTCTACGACAACATCATCTGGCAAGGCATATTCAATTAGTCATGTTATTAATTGTCTGCGACTGTATTAGCTCGGATCTATCATTGTAATATGAGACAGTTGAGGTTGAGGTGAGTACCTACGAGAATTAATACATAGAAAGCGCAGTTCTTGTTTTAGACGTTTATGTATCTTATGGGTTTCCAGTTTTATACACACACATTTTAATATATTAGATAACAATCAGCATCCCATAAAAATAGAAAATTAAACACGTAAATATTTTAATAGACACTAAAAGCTCAAGGAAAACAACGACGTTAAATACTTATGTAGAATCTAGAGATTTGCTTTTGAAATTCTTTCGTATGTCCGGAGCGGACGTTCCATACATACTGAAGGATCGAAATAAACTCTTGTGCAAGCCATTCAACTCTTAACCTAGGGACATAAAGTTCAATATCGAATAAAGAAAATTAAATGAAAATAAGTTCAAACGACGAGCAGAGAATAGCAATGATCTGTAAAAATCGGATTTTGAGACAAATAAAATGTATTTTGGGAAAAGCCAACAAGACAGTGAAACCTATCTCACAATAAAGAAAGTCCATCTGAATATTTTCTCTTACTGTTCGTGGATTTTATGGGTTCCGTTTGACTGGAAGATTTAATAGCGATGTCCGATAAACAACAAGAAAACGGTCATCCACATTGTTGCTTCATTAGTCATACGCCATCGTCGTTCGAAGAAAAAACCTTCTTGGTTAACACACCTTAACGAAAATCTATATTATTATAAGTATTCAAGATACCAAAATAGGTATTACGTAGCCACAAATCGGTTTTCGTTTAAGCTCGAATTGAACAGCCAGTAACTTGCCAAAGACTTGTTGCCTTTTCTGGCCACATTTGCGATGCGACGTGTCAAGCCTAAATACATGTTAATCTTTTAAACTTGATACAAAAATACAGTATTACACAACTAGACAGGTAAACTACGTATGTCACTTATTTCATCATATACTTTTCGAAAGAGTACACAAGTTTCTTCAAGAAGATCTGCATAAGCTTATTATTTAAATGTTAAATGCGTAACATCGATAGTTGTTCGCATTGAAGTCTCATCTTGGGCACTGTGACTTGTGTCTTGCGTAATAACTAAAGTATGATAGTTAAACTGGTTGCTGATATTTAAATTGTGTTGATTGTTTTGTTCATTAGGCACTGACAATGAGAGTAATGCATTTACAAGTGCGGAGATTAGCTGTTAGCGGTCTACTGCCACACAAACCTACATCAACTACCGTAAGCAATTTTACCAGATATTTCATTATTTTTGTAAACAAGTAGCAATATCCTATCGGGAATATTTTCCTGTGTGGAATGCAGAAGCCAATACTTGTCTTTACCCAAGGAATCTATATCTATCGTACTCGCTATCTTACCCTTTTAGAATTATCTGGGACGGTAACGATGAATGACAAATCCATCCTGTTTAGAAACTCATTTTTATCTGCTATTATCTTGGGCATTCGTCAGACGAGAGTAGTTACATAAAAAGCTCAATGCTAATGCAATAAAATTCGTACTGTCAATGGCGCTATTAATGGCGCGGGTCTATATCCTATTTATGTGGTTTATCTAAGAGGTTCTTCGTAAGATAACGAAATGCAGTGCCATCATGATTTTGAATTTAACCCTTATTTGCTTACGTACAAGGTTTTAGAATTACGCATCCATGAATCATCTTGAGTTTTAAATGAACTTTTCAAACAGGAATCCTCAGATACTAAACACAGTGTTGGGTTATATTTGAACTGGATCAAATAGACAGATGAGTAACTAGTTACGTTCAGCGTAAAACGACAAAACACACCTGCTTATTTGTTAGTTTTGTTAGATCATTAACATTCTTCTTTGGAAGCGATTGCCACATCATCCATGTACTTAACGAAGGTTTTAAATGCCATAAAACCATCGTTTAAATTAGATATATAAGATTAAAATTAGAATGCCATCCAACATTTATAAAATACTCCGTATCATAAACATGCATTTACTGGAGGTGTCAAACGATGTTAATTAAAATTCATAAGCTTCATTTTATTGAATTTATTACAAAATTATGTTCGCTCGATGAAAATACATAAAAATAAACCAACCTTCGCCTTTTAAGGGGTGAGTGGCTCTAACGATCGTAGTTTGGATATACCAACATATAATTTTCCAAGATAGGAAGTACAAATATACTTTTAGGGACAACGTACAAACCGATTGGTAATAAAACGTGTTTTGACTGTAAGTAGAGTCGATTTTTAGCAAAGTTTTGGCAACTACTCGAATACAAAACAACGATTCGGGAGTATAAGATAACGTTGTCTTTAGCCAGAGGATGCATTCCACATTTCCACATGTAGTCGATATGTGAATCGGGATCGACATTAAAAAGGTACCTAAGAGAAATTAACATTAACGGTAAAAAAGATAATTAACGTAAAACACAACGCGATGGTTTATTACATAATTGATGTTGTCAGCGGCCGAATGCTTAATTCGTTAATGGAGCCAGTTCCCCTATCCTCGACCCTGGTAATGGCGAAACGTCTAACGGTACCGGAGTACCAACACATTTGTTGATTGATGAACTCTTAGTTGGTGACGCAGTATATTTATGCCTCAGTGGCATCTGATCGTATGACTTATCACGTCTTAAAACCATCTTCAACAAAAACACTCTATTTCTGTGCACGGCTGTTATGGTCATGTGTTATTGAAACCAATATACAAAGATTACGATAGATCGCTCAAGAACCAACAATCTGAGTAAGCATAATTGCATATTTTATCCGTTCTTTGGTCTGAATAAATATTGAATTGGAAAACTAGAAACAGTCTACAATACGGGAGACAGCAATTATAAAAACTGTTTTCTGTCACATCTGTGCCGTAGTGGTAAGAAATTCATAAAAGTATCAATTGGCTGTATATTAACAGTGGTGCGTGTGCGACTACCGACAGCCGCCCCTCCCAGTTCTGCTTTCTACACGCGCGATTTCACTGACGCCGTCCGCGCTGCCAACGACGCTCCCAGCTGCTTTTTGTACTAACACACGCAATTTTTCACAAATACTTACAGGTTTCACACCTGTACGATATAAAGCTTCGGAAACGCTTCATATTTTGCAAGAGCAAATGTTTTCGACAGAATTTTCTACTGTGGTGTATAAAACCTCAGTCACACATTCTTTAACAGAAATTCCGAAACAATGAACCACATTTTATCTCAATTCTCCCTGGCTGTGCCCAGTAGTATCAATGTCTTAGATAAGGCAATAAATTCTGCAGCTCTTACAATAGGATTCTTGGTACATTTATTGCGCGTACGCTTGCTCTACACTATCAAGCTCGCCGAGGCTTTCTTTGAGACGCCGTGACTCATATCTGAGTCAGAACTCAGATGATCTGACTAACGCAAACCATTACTTATTGTTTCTTATTGTTTGTTTTCTTAGAGCTTCCATATTAATCAGGATATTATCTAAAGTGGTTTTATTTAATATTATACAAACTTTTTCTGTAGATTGGACACACTGAACCTCACAGAAGCGCTAAAGGTAGAAATCGTGGTCGGCTGGAAAATATGTCGTCAAAAGATTCGGAAATTCATGTTCGACAAAATCGATATAGTTACTTCAAAGATCACGCATGTATCCTATTGACCTAATACGTAATAAAAATACAAAAACAATTCTTGTTCATCGATAAATGTTTCTCTAAACAGAGGTCTTAAAACAGGTTGAGCGCCAATGAGTCATGTCTTATAAAATGCCGCTTTTGCGTTACAGACTGAGCTGAATTCTATAGAATAAACAAGCAAACATGACGTTCAGCCAAAGACAGCAATAAGTTTTATAGTTGAACTGTGTGCTTAAAATTTTCGATGGTGATATTTTGTGACTACAAATTACGTTATTCAAGTAAACTACACAGCGGAAACTCATACAACATATTCCGGTCATGTTATGTCCAACATCCGTTCTATTGTGCCCATTCAATTCTATTGCCGAGTTAAACGCACGCAAACGCAACTAAATGCAGTTCGTTTGATAGAAATGCCAGCATCTGAAACAACATCGATAATCTCATCATTAATAGTGCAAAAACTAACTCCTAATTAAGGAACTTGCCACAGTTGCTACACGTGCTTACGACTGAGGAAGATTTATGAAGTGTTGGAGAAAAAGATATCGTAGAAAAAAACCTTGCCTTCAAACAACCACATGTTTTTGTGCATACAGCGGGATCTTCAAAGTAAATCAAACAATTTGAATACACACCGAATGAAGGACGACCGACACACGTGTCCGCAAACATTTTTGGGCTCTGTTTGTACAAAACTGAGGTCTTAATGATCTTTGTTGTTTGTTGATCTATGGCCTGCCCTTAAGTTTTGTACCGAATTTTCTTGGTCGTGTCGTTACGAACCAAATTTATGTAGCGATACTTCAGTGGAGGCCATTTTTTGACCAGTACTCGTAGCGTAGGCGGTTGATGCGTCAATGACCCGCAAAACCTGCGAATCCGCATTCAGCAGGTAGCACAACGGCTTAGTTTTGATTCAAAAAAGCGATTTACTTATTGTTTGGCAAAATTCTATTGGATTTACAGCAACTGCCTTGAGTCATCGGTTACAATAGACTTACTCTGGGCTTTTGCTAGTTACTGAGCTGTTTGCCTTGTTTGGTAAGACACTTTCGGAATGCCGTTCATTACCAATGTGGCGGTGCTTGTCTCGGAGGAATGAAGCCCTAATTAAATTTTTACTAACTGGGTTATAATCCGAGCAATTCTTGTATTGCTCGTCGGAAGGCTTGTCATTTACAACTAGTTCCGTGACCTCGCTCACGCATTCCCGCGCCTGCACCTAACTGTACTTTCCCGTTGACTTAATGCCGACTTTGGACAGAACCTGATCTTAGGCAAGTGTACATTATAGCGCTGAGATGGCGATCGGCTGTTGCAATTTAATTATATTTTGTGTATGCGAAGCGAAGCGGGCGTTGCGTAGATCCCAACGGACCAGCCGAAGCCGTAGCCTCTGGGCCCGCGTGCCGCGCATTCCAGCCGAGTGCCGCCGAGGCCGGCCGAAGCGGCCCGAGCGAGCTGCTGCCCGCAGCCGACTTCACACCAGAGTGTGCGCGAGCGCGGCGAGAACGTCTCGTCTGTCTGCACAAGCTATCTGTCAACAAACTTCTCCGTCGAAAATAGCTGGCAGCTCAACTTTCGAGTGATCCTTTCCAATATTGACTGGTTTATTGTGTAGTGTGAGATCTCATCAGAGAACTCGTATTGTAAGTTCGGCATTGACTCTGTGGAGGAACCGTGTTATTTTTTCTTTTGGATCGCGTGCAACGCTCGCCGTGAGCTGAAGCCGCGGACGTGTGTGAGTGACTGTTCCGTCTACCTACATGGAAAGTAGCCCTTGTTGAAGCTAGTGCTCCGATCCTATCCACCGGATTTTGTGATGTCTTATGATTTACGGTAAATAAATCTCTTATGATGTGAGAGTGTTATTTTGTGTTCATCTAGCGGGTGACGATTCTATGGCCTCGATACTTCGACTTTGGAGTATTCCGTTAACTAACGAATGTTTTTTGATTCATCATCTGCGATTAAGTTTTACAAATAATAATTATGTCAAACGGTTGTCAAGTTTAGTCTTTTTAACTAAAGAATGATCAGAATCCAAGCATGCGATCACAATAGCGTCAGGTATGTGAGCACAGACTGAATGATGAAATGGCTTTGAAGAAAAAGATTATTACATACAAAACCTAAGTACCTATCGAATTACTACAACTTACTACATAATACAGTAATAATTTAGTAATAAGTATGTGACATAATCTAATTATTTAACCCTGAATATGCTTGCTTAACAAATTGGGGTTTTGTTGACATATAGGTAAAACAGTTTGAACATTAGTTTAAAGCAATGCCTCAAAAAACACTTATTGACTAGAATCGGTTAAGCTTGAATGCATGATTTCCTTTTACGGAACTACTTTTATCTTATTGTTTGTGTGTTAATGAAAGTCTTATATTTGTTTTCATCAATAACATAAACAACTTTCTATAAAGTAAATAAATAGCCACCATAACTCGAAAAATTACCTCCTAGAACAATAACGTCATCGACGGGACCATAATTTTCTTAGTAATTTCATTCAGACAGGTTTTAGCGCGCCAATAATCAGAATGTAAAAACGTTCTCCAATGGAAATATTCGACAACGCATTGACTCAGTCATGCTAAAAACCGGTAATACCATAAAGGTAAAAGGTTACTTAGCATTAACAATAAATCTCCAATACTCCTCAATTCTAGAAACACCTGTCCGTTTGGGAATTTTGTAATCCTATTCCGTTTAATTTTTCCTTGTAACAAAATCCATAGTTATCAAAAATACGACGTTTAACTGCGGATTCTCCAAATCGATCTCTTCTAACTTCTACATATTAACTCATTTGTTTATAATCATACACCCATCTTGTTTATTTGAATTCAATACCTAGCTGTTATTGCTATTGTTGGGATATTGTTGTCGCTCATAGTGATATCATTGGTTTCAATTGTTTTAACAATATAACCATCTGGTATAGGTATCTGGTCTAGTATCAGTTCTGGTGTAATCAAAACAAATTTTAGTTAATTTATTGCCTATTCCAAACAAGCGCATGGAAACGTTTGAATCTTCAAACACAGGTTTGCAGAAAAGCGCCACTAGAAATGCTTTGATACTTATTGTAATTACTTACACCTTCGCCATAATAAACAGGACTAATAAGCCTCTGCATTATTCGGCCGGTCACACAGTCTAAACCTACACAATCCTACACGTCAGACGTCATATCAACCTGAATGCTGCCACTAAACTTTATGACATGTTACTGCATATTAATTTTCAATGAGTTATAGCGTCCTTTGTCTATAATTTGAACTTCCTCTCGTGTGGCTCTCGCATGAACATCATCATCTGCATCGTCGTTAGTGTTAATCACATCTTGTTCGTAACCAGTTGCTGCCTCTGATTTCTATCCCTAGCGTAAACATCCGCGACCGCCTGCAGGGCTTGTTTGGCGACTAGCGCTTTCTATTCCTGGACCAAACCGTCGGATCCGGAAGAATTCTGATTATAACCTCGTTGCTGCCACACCCCAACATGACTCTCTGTTTCAATTGTCTACCTAGTCTCTTAGAATTTTGTTCTTACAAATGTCATCATTATAATGTACTTAGTGTTTCTATCATTGCATACGTAATAAGTATTCAGAATTTGTAGCATGCACGTTTTCTTGCTTTGCTTTCCATATTCGTAATTTTGCTTCTGTAAGCGGTGTCGTGTCTCGATTTCTGATAACATTGAATTTGCATTTATTCAATCTTAGTTCCAAGATTTGCTTAAAATGAATACACTTAGTAACTTATGATCAAACATTTACAATGTTCTCGGAATGCTGCAGTACAGTTTCAAAGCTCTTTACAGGCTTCGCAAACGTCCCAAAGGGTAACGTCAAAAGCAGTATGAATGGAAATAGGTCGTAGTACCTGGTCTAGTAAATAGGGTTAGTGAAGTAGGGCTTCACAAGTGCACGTGTGTGGATGCCTCGAGAACCGAGACTGGCCCTGTTTACTCACGCGTGAACGTTGTTACCCATTACCAGATTATATAGGATTTCTTCTTAATCTATTTTATAGCATCATATATTAAATGAGATTAAGGTTGTTGCGGTCTTAAATTATATTTCCGACACGTGTTTATTGACTAATAATAGCATCTCGTATACAAATCAAGGAAGCCTTGTCACGGAAGCCACTGTGCTTAGAGTAATAAATGCTTTATTGACAAAAACATGCCACACAACACAAATTACTTAATAATACAACGATAATGAAACGAATAAAACACGTAACATTAAAGCAGTAATTTATGTACAATCAGTCAATTAAAATCACATCATAATGAATTTGCGAGTTGTTTGACGTTTCTAAACTTTCTCTGCCAATCCTTCTGTTAATTAAGTATAAGTAACAAAGCTGAAGGGCAAAAGTTAAATAATGAACCTACTTAAAGACATAGCGAGTTTGTATCCAATATTCCTTTTGAAATTAATGAGATCATTGCAGTTTTTGCCAAACTGGTGCCCGTTGTTATTGAAAATGATTGGACTTCTTATACTTTGTTCGTCATTGACACAGTGATTTCTCTAATTAGCTCGGAGGTCATTTTCTTTATTAGCGCTGCCAATCTTAATTTATGAACATTGTCATTATTGTTCAATTATAACTTAATCTAATTCGTTGGTGTTCATAAGTCTACCACTGAGTTTTAGTCTTTAAACTATAGCTTATTACCTTGATTGGATTATTTCAAAAACTTTTTCAATTACCTATTCGTTAATTTTCGATTTACACTCAGCGGCATCAATTAGTAGAATCATTACATTAACCATGCAGCCGTCGCTTCGTTAACAACTCTGACATACAAGTCACCTGTTAAGGCAATTGTTCGAATTACGTTATTTTCATTTTGTTTAATTCACGCTTTAAATCGTAAGTAATGAGCGAACAGCTTCACTTGGCAAGTCATCGTTTTGACGCCTCTTTTGATGCCACTTTTTATCGAAGAATACTCAGAAGTAATCGATCGTTTTTCAAAGGAAGATTCCACGTTTTTGTTTGGTGACAGAGAAAAGCCGTTTTTATCAATTTCGATCCCAACGTCGTCGATGTATTACGGTAAATTATAGGTATTTGTAATGTTTTAAAAACTTTCACTTCCTAAAATCTACTATTGGAAGTTAGAAGAGAATTTAAGACAAAAACACCACTTTAAACTTTAAAAAATAATCTAAACACTGTGTGCGAGTGTAAGTGGGCGGAGTTAATGATGCAAGATAAGATATAAATTGGCCTCAGTAATTATCAAATTTCACGCGTCTCTCGCTACTTATCGGAGAATAAATATTGTTAGCCTGATTTTATCGTTTTCGACACTCGCTTGTTTCATAACTACTACACTCATGAACGTGGCAACCAGTGAGTGTGAATAGGCACAACTGAACAAGGTATGTCAGTATGTGACTATGTGTACAAATATATCAACATTTAGAAAAAAGGTCACAAGTACATTGTTTATGGTGTTTTTGTGACTCCAAACGGATTAACATCTCGTGACAAACTTGGACTGCATTAGAACGTAGTTAAAAGCGGACAGAAAGAATTTTTATTGCTCTCCGAAAGGGGACATAAAATTTTATTATTTTTAGAAGAAAGACAAGATAATTAACGACCATCTGGATATAAATACGAAATGTTTACATATTGGAAATATTTTTTATGACATTCTGTAACGGATTAATAGAGCAAAGTGGACATAACATGGAGTTACAAAGGAATAGTAAATTCAAGATTATCAAAAAGGATATATATGGAATGCTTTTCCTTTAACAATCTAGTCTAATAAGCACATAACAAAGTTTGTTTGACCTACAGAAGATGTTGTCCTCCCGTTACGAATAGACATGATTGGTAAACAAGTGACCTAGAGAAAGCAAGCCAGCTTACGACGAGGAGCATAATTTAACTATTGATGCATAATAATTCCTTGACCTAGTGCTCAATAAGGCTAAAACAGGGGTCACCAGTACTGGTAATTGGAAATAAATTGAACGCAGAAAATTATTCACTGGTTTGTAACGCACATATTCAAATGCGAATGAGTACTATTCAAGGCTCTTGCATGGAGAGATATGAACGAAGCAACAAATCGTTTCCTATAGAAGATGGCACAATGGGTCTTACAAATTACTTGATTGATTGCAACCTTTTACCTAATAACATTGTTACTCTAACTGTGTTTGTGGCCTTACGTCCAATGTATGCAGAAGTGGGAGCGATTCACCTCAAGGCAGCAACAGTGTTGCGTGTAGAACATACATAATGTTTATATTGGCTCAATAGGAAAGCAAAGAAATTAACTATAGTGATTGGATGAGCATATCAGAGCCAGCGACCGGGTTATAGCGCTCCCATCGACGGAGGCAACAGTTAGAAACATTTAAATAACTCTGTCACGCTGCGGCTAATGTATACGAGTACCAAGTAACGGTCCCGCGCCCTTCATAACATCTTGAGGCTGAGGTGAAGTAACTCAACCACACTCCCATCACTGTTTGACACTCCATAAACGAACACGCAAACTGTTTACATAACTGAAGTGCCTCAAAAAATAAGTATTCCTTAAAAAAACAAGAAACCACACGCAACTTTGTGACAAATGCTAATGCCGAGAACAAATACAGAAATGGACTTACTGTGAAGTATATCAAAGCGTACTATATTTCGGCAGCTTAAACTTTACGTCGCGTAGATAACCATCGAATACATTGGTGATAATCTTAAATCTGTAAGATTACTGAATATCGCTCCACGGAACGCCTCATTTAGTCGTAGGCGTTAATATATCTGCTGGGTTATACCTATATTGAATGTTTATTTTGAATATTTTAATGCAAAGCTTAAATAAACTTGAGGGTTTTGCTTTCACTCACGTCTCGTCATTAGAGTAAACGGCTCCGTGTTCCGCGGTTACTCGTTTACTTTTAAGTGGCACAAATTTGCTAAAAAATAAAATAAACTAGTAGCAATAAGCCGTATTTTTAACAAATTATTTTTTTCATGGCAAATAATGCCAACAGGTTACGAGTAGATTTCGAAATTATAAAATTTTTACACGCAGTATAATCTCAGTCATGGAGTTAACTTAAAGTAATTTCCCGATGATGTGGATAGCGAGTGATAGTGGTGTCGTGCGGGTCAGCGCGACGGGCAGCGAGGTGGGCGGCGCAGTGAGCGTGACGTCTGCCACCCGATAGCCCATCTCACGAACGACCTACTTCCGACTCAAGGTCACCGCCTGACCCCCTAAACTTTGTAACATTTCCTCAACCTACACCTGAAATTGGAGCACAGTTATATAACCTCCACTGAAACGTACGCCGGCGGGCATTGAACTCACCCACTCACCCCTATAAGACAATTGGTCGGGGCCATTCTTCGACCGTCAAAATACTGACATGGCTTGACGTGATGCAAAGAAATAAAAAACCCACGGAATGAGAAGAAATTTATTATTCTGAATGCGTCATCGATCATGCACAGATTCAAGTGGGCCCGTTTCGGGATACCAGCGTATTTTGTTTTTTTTGCTGTATTGTGCTGAGCTCGAAGCAAATGAAGATAGGGAATTGTAAAACTACTGCATTTTAACTTTTTTTTGCATTAAAACTGGTTTTTGAACTAAAAAATCAGTTAAAAAGGGTCTTTCCGCTTTAGGTACTTAATTACTATTTAGGTGGGTGGATGTATAAACATGGTCGTGCGCCGGCTAAGCGACAGATTTGTAGATAGGGCGCCAATCAGAGCGTGTGCGCACGGTATCACGGGCTTTCTGATATACAACACAACACACTTTCTAATCTACGCCTTTGTCACTGCGCTCGACTATTGGCTAACTTGTCTTTATGCCAGACTTTCGCCAATTGTTTTCACGCTACATTTGATTTCTTCACGGTTTTCTTGGCTACAAAATCCAATATATTATTTTGGGCGGTTGCATAATAGTATCAAATCATCTTAAATACCTCTTGGCAAGCATCTTTGACTGCAAGTTTGCCATTAAACAAGAATACGACACTGATTTTGTTCTTCTTGAGAGTTTACGTTTAATCTAAACTGCGGTTAACCAGAACGGTGTTCAGATTATATTGCCCGCTTACGGGGAGTTAGTTTCCTACGACGAATTCGATCCGAGGTATCCTCGGTCCCAACGCTCCGTGAAACAGGAGAGCGGATTGACAAGAAGCTTAGCCGCAGTGGCTCTCTTGATAAGGTGACGTGTATGCGTGTATTTTAGAAGTGCGCGGGGATGTGGTGATGTGCGCGGGGGGGTGGGTGTGCAGGACCGGTCGGCGTACCGGTTTGCGTCGACGTCGCCGACTTAGGACTAACCGTTTTATTAGCTGAGCCATGCTCCACAAACGATAGCTACCGAGTACCGACCGAGGCTAGCAGCCCTCGAGCTCGCGACCAAGCACCTTGTTCTAGCAGTTACAATTCAAACATTCATTATCGACGTCCGCCGCATGTATTATGAACTTGAATTTAGACTTACCTAACGCTCGAACATGTTTAGCTTTCGGTCACAATACCAGGTGGCCTACTTCGTTACCGTGTAGAGGCGGCGCATTCACAGTCGTCATAAAAAGAAGTAAACAATCGCCTCTTGACACAGGTGTAAAAGTGAAAATACAAGAATATTTCGTACGACCTGACTGAGTGAAGTCACGCGTGTTTTCGCAATTGCCTGTTCATAAGTCACAACATTTTAAGCCCTTCGTAGAATACTGTCACGCTGGTAATCTCATTAGTGCTAGCTGCCAATAGTGGTTATGAACTGACCCACTTCGAGCGCCTCTCCTACAGAAATTGCAAATACATGTTACTTACAGATGTTTCGAATTATTTTCATTCAAATATTTAATTATTAATATGCTTAATGCGTGTAACGTGACTATTGGATGGTTTCATGTTACTGTTTAGTCTAGAGAAGTAATTTGCTAAGTGTTATGTTACGTATTAACACAACTTGCAATTTCATTTTTAACAAGCCTCACTGAATCATTGTATTACTGTGGGGCTCGTTGTTATATAAAAGTAGACCGGAAAACTGTAGTTACAATGAACTTGTAAATAAGAAAGAAGTCTTCCTCAGTTTTGTTTCTATTTTCGCTTTCAGTTTTGGCCTTGTGTGTTTCTATTTGAGCGCGGCGGCGATGGCAACCTGCCACCACAATGTTTTGTACAGTGGCACACTTTCAAGTGTTTCCAACACGCCGCATCGTGTGATTAAGTCGCAGCTTTATTTAATTACAATATTAACTCGGTAACTGGGTTAACGAACTTAATAGAAGTATTCATAAACGTGTGAATAAAAACACTCAGCTGAACTTCTTTCGACACCTATTGTTTCCACATCAGTAGTACTATGAGTATACATATTATAATATTATTTTGATGCACGCGTTTTGCTTTAGGAAGGTAATAGTTGAATGCAAATGTGGACGCGTTTTGCCATTTCCGTCCGTCACGGTACGCACACTGTGTGAATGAATCACAAACAAAGCTATTTCGAGAGTCACTATATCGTTCAGTCGAGTGACAATACCGAGGCAGATCGGTCAACGATCCAAATTGCCCACACCTGAGCGCGTGCCGCTGTGTTCGCATGTTTAGGCACCTGTGAATCGAGAGGCCATGGAGAGTCGCCCCCGCTGCGGCTGAAGAACAGCCATCACAGAAGTAATGTTTGGTTGTAGGCGTTCCATCGTACGGGATAGATCGAGCTGCACAATATGGGTTTACATGGCTTAAGAGCTGGAGGTGACTGGTCGTCTCAGCAGTGCAGTGGGTGATATTTGGCGTGATGTTCGAGTCGTTGGTATCGCGGCTGACGTCGCCGCCGGTGTCGCGGCGACGGCACACGGTGCACGCCGCGCGGGAGGTGTGCAGCGAGCCCGAGGAGGACGCGGCGCCGGTGCAGCGCCGCTCGCGGACCGCCAAGCAGCTGCTGGACAAGCGCAGGAAGGCGCGCCTGTCTTGCGCAGACCTAACCGCCACCGTCAATGCGGAGCCGGAGCGGTCGCGCATGGATGCGCTGAAGGCCTTCCTGCCACTGCGACAGTCCAAGTCTCTAGGACGCCTTGATGGTCTCAAAGAGGTGAGTCGTCTAGGATCTAATTTCTGTCTATTTGTGATACTTGCAACTGATTGTAAAGATTTAATAGGTGCTAAGTCTATGACTAAATGTATAGTGACCAAATAAGTGACACAAGACGAATTAAGTATGTCTATTATTTACTCGTAGAATGTTCTCATTGGTACAACTAGCATAACTTTTTCTTTGAAAACCACTTTACGTTAGAATGATGGAGTTACGGTAATCAACTTGCGACACTAGAGAACGCCACAAGTTGTGGTGACCTTCGCGTCGCTCCCATGCGCGTGCGCCGGCCTCGTACACCTGTTACGACCCCCTCTCCGGCCCCCTCACCTCCAAACCTCATGCACTGCTTGCACAACCAATAACACCTAACATTACGTCTTGACCATTTTGTAAATAGCACAATAGATGCAGCCCGCTGAGTGCGACGCACCCAACTCTGAAACACGTTGATGGTAACATCCATCGGGTTGCGAAACTGACGGCTGAGGGCGTTCCTATGAACTATGACATCATACCGCCTCGGATAAGACAATACAAACAATTCAAGGGACTCGACATTTGACGGCATGACTCGCTGAATCTCTGAATCTCTGACATGAATCATAATGCAATATGAGATTCAAGGAGCATGGTTTCAAGTGTAATAAGCTGCTCTCAGATACCACTCTAGAGATTAGCTCAAAAATCTTCGTGTTTCTTTGGCCGGTGTTGTACTCCGGAATTTAATAATATATTAAGTATCTACACGTTCTGCAATAATGATTCGGCGTGTTTTAAATTACAATAATTATGTAGATGATTCTCGCGACTCGCGCGAATAGATTTTATTTGTTAAACAAATTCGGAAACGAGTCGTTTTGCAATGTTAATTTCTGCTAACCTGATCTGCATTTCCTTATAAAGGTTTTGAGGTCGATGGTCCATGCCACAAGCGTATGTATCGAGGACATCACTAGATAATTAATGTTAGCTTAGACACATTTGGCACCTTCATAAAATTATCGAAGATGAAAGATTCAATGATACTAGATTCGTTGATAAATTCTTTCAAATTCCATTCATACTTTCAATTGCGTCTTGCGTAGCAGTCGTAGTCGCAGCCGTAGCGCTATTCTCATAATTTATGAATAATTCCTAAAATATCTGCTGTTGACTTTAAAGGCTCATAAGATAAAATTTATTATTTCCTTGTTTGTTTTGGCAGACAAAAATAATACCGTAGATGTGCGACGTGCGTAATCGTTAGCAGAATGATGAATTATTATAATATGGAATTAACCGTCTTAGCTTTGAATTATTTAGGCTTAATATATTCAAAATATGTCGAATGCTGAAGGTCTGACAAATAGTATTACCATATTCGTAATTGCATTGTCAATCAACGGTGGGAACTGGCAAAGATTTAAATGATTTGGTGGCGAGGACAGCCGTGTAAAGTTCAGTTTGAGCAGCAAGCACGCCGGCACCGTTACGACACACGCGCAAACCTTCCGATACTTTGCAGATAGTACAAGAATGCGAGATAGGCAGGTAGGGGCAGGTATGCTCGAGCGCAGCCTTGATGGCAGGTACACTCACACACCCACGCCGCTGTCACCACGCGCCTGCGCCCCGGTGGTGTGCGCGCTGTTTGCTCGTGTGATTTACAGACAAATGCCACGACTCCACTCGCGCATCTGTTCGGTCGTCTCTTTGTGAGGGCATCTCTATTGCGTTAACGCCTTTTGTCTGCTGCCTCGAATAGGGAACATCTGCGTTTAAAAAGTTTTTATAAAATGATGATGTATGTACCTAAGTACCTGGATCGAGTGATAATTACAGCGTACGCGCAGCTACGCTCGATGCTTTTGATTGCTTTGTTTGCGTTTCGATGTATATCGCGACTCATATAACGGCTATTAAGAGCATATTACCATTCAAATAATAGTACACCATTAATTTTATTTCATTTTAGTAGGACCACTCATTTATCATATTTTCATTTGGTATTGTCATACGAATAGAGGCTATACAAGTAGAGGGAGACCAAAGAAACAATGGATGGATTGTGTGAAAGATGATATGGCTAGGAAGGAAGTAACTACTGAGATGACGACTAATAGAGAAGTATGGAAGAAAGAGACATGTTGCGCCGACCCCAAATAAATTGGGATAAGGGCAGGAGAATGATGATTGTCATACAAATAATAATGCGGACATACTATGTAAGTAAGAACGTACAGTACAATATAAGTAAATATTAAATGACTAATCTAAAGCAACTTAATTATAATTGCTAATTTTTTTTTGTTAACCTTCATTTTCAGCCTTCAATCAAGCCAATATTCTTTTTGAGGTTACCTGCAATTGCCTGTCTTATCTGCGCTAAAACAATGTAACCTGATATAATAGTCAAATATAAGAACTACTTAGTGCTTATGCTGTATGCAAAACATACCTTGTACATTTGTTTTACGAGCAAATTAATGTAAGCACAAAATGTCGCGTAAAATTCCTGTCACGCTTGCCAAATTTTTTGCAAGACAGTGTAATACCAGAAACTCGACGCTGATTGGTATTTTCTCGAAGCATTGGTAACGGAACTGTAACTACTTACTACTCGTCAACGGCGAGATCAATTAAGCGATTGTGAACGAAAGACTTAGCGATTGTATGAACCCATGAGTGAGGGACATTCACTCAACTCGTACGGCATAAATGGCGATAGAATAGTGCCAGTACGGTCATTTGTAACTTGTTTTCTTTCGTTATTTATAAATAATTATTTATATTTCATCATTCTCAGGGGGTCCAATAACCATGTAGCTTTTTAACACAAAGTAATACGTATTTACCTAGTTTTTTATATTTCGAGAAGTAAATTGGAAACAAATGAAAAATACAAGCTATAAAAATCTGAATTAAATAATTTTTATTCAATGTTTTTTACCACATCCATTTTAATCTTAAAATAAATTTACCATGAAAGATTTTTTTCTGTCATTAATATAGTAACGATTTAACGAATGAGAATGACCTATTCAGAACTTGTTTTAAATCTGTGCTCGGCAGGTTTGTTCTCTATTGACATAAAATAATTCCGCAAATCCGCACGTGTGCTGAATCGCTGATAGATATAATTAACGCGTATCGACGTCCTACTTTTCGCTACAATCACAGTAGTATTGTTACAAAACTTATTACTTAGATTAGGTTAAATATTTTATTTATTATTCTTTAAACCCATTTAAGTTTTAAAGAATAACAAATCATATATTTTGATCATGTTCATAACAACCAAGATTAACATAGTAATTTGGTATTCAAAGAAAAACAAAGAATTCTCCAAAATCAATCATATCCCATCCCAAATATGGTGTTTGATAAACACCGGTTGTGTTATGAATCATCTTTTTGCTTGAACGCAGTTTGTTCGAGAATTTTACGTTCATTAGCTTGCCTTACTGCTAGAATACGATAATTGAATCAAATTATTTTATATTTGAAGTTTTATGAGAATTTGTAATGAAAATATCATTGATACTTTCGCTGCATGCGACATCTAAGTTCTTCATTAGTTATTAGGCTTCTTCTTTTCGTGTGGTTAGTGTAGACACACCTGGTGTCAGAGTTTTTATGCTGCCCATAGATATAAGGCTTAAAGTCTATTTTCTTGCATACTTAATGTAATGAATACCCTCTTCTTATGAGTAGGACAAGTAGAGGGTATTCATGTATCAGTGTAAATAAAATATAATTTTGTGGTGGCTAGAGCGAGTGGACGAGCCGACAGCATCGTCATTTGTTAGGTCCGGACAAAACATCGCCTTCGAAGAATTGCCTCATCTGCGATACGTGTCTTGTTTTATTTACATGTTGTTTATTTTTATCTGTTACATCGTTAGCTTGTTGCTTTGTTTCTCAACATTATGCGCCAATATTATATTATGGCTTCGATATATCTTGTCGATTAGATTTATTTCCACCACACCTTCGTTACTCAGCGGCAAACCGGCAAACCGGATCAGAGTTATTATGGCGCTTAGGTCAGCGAGTCTTTAACCAAAATTGGCTGACGATTTTGGTCATACAGTTGATTTAATTGTGCGACTATTAGAAATCATAAGATTAGATCGGAATCTACAACATTCCTGTCAGGTTACGTGTATGTTGGGTTATTGGTATTGAGTTAATGAACTACCCAGTTTAAGCGGGAAGCGCCAGGTTTTTGCAATTTACGAGTCATTGTTATGTTGTATGTTGTTCAGAATATGATTTGCGGCTGTAGCAAGTATGTGTTTACAGAATTGTAATCATTTGAATCATCAGTATAAGTCCATAAGTTAGAATTGTCCTTAAATGCTATCATTCCATAAGGTAATGTATGAACTTAGAAGATTGTATTGATGATTTTAATTATTACAATTCCATATACGTGCTTACTACGGCCGCGAATCAGATTATAATCAACATACAACCAGATACTGACCTGCAAATTGCAAAAAACGTAAGGAAATTTGAATTTTGCGAGCTACCCTGTTGATTTCATCTTAAGAGTAAATGACGTGTTCTTGGCATTGTTTTTGGGAAACAGCCAAACTTGAGATATTATTTAGAGTATAGATAAGCGCCTTGAGAGTGGACGTTTGATTTACAGCGGCCATTACACTTGCCAAAACGTTATACATTCATTTTATAACATTTACGTGGGAAGTGATTTTAGAACGATGTTTATAGTTACTGGATTTGGCTGGTGCACATTCATTCTGCGGGCCGATATAATTTTACGAGAGCTAACTGTTATGCTGGTAATGAAGCAATGCATAGCTTTATTAGAGTTTTCACCTCGTTAAACTTACAGCATTGTAAATTTTAGTCTTAAATTGTTTGGTTTAATTAAAATACCTATAGAAAAAGTCAATTACTAACCGTGTTCTGTTTTCCTTAGGAATTGAGAAGTCGGTGTAGGAAAAAAGTTAAGGCGAATTCAATTAAGTCCAACAAATAACAGACCTGTCTAGTTATTGGGGTTCGGAGGAAGAGGGCACTGCTAAAGGTCTCTTGGTTTTCCTTTTAGAGTTGTTGTTGACATTTTAAGAATAGTTATATTTACATTTATAGGTATATCTAGATAATCGTCCTCCTTGTTGGTCAGTTTCACGATTCAATATCCTCTTACTTTCATTTTATTTATTTATTCATCAAACAATTTACATTGTGTTCGAATTTTACAAAATAATTACATTTTAAAACATAACAGCTAAGCAATAATCAAACATAAAAACAAAAATCAAAATAGTAGTAGGTATGTCATCAATCAAAATCCGTGTCAAAACCATGAAAGTACAAAAACCACCTTAATTATTTAATTTTACTTAAATCAACCGAGTATTAAAAGTCATTAAAATTACTGTTTGTATGTCCAACCATAAAAAGCTCCATCACCACCCTGTCCAACCATTCAATGGCAAATAGATGTGAATTAAATGTTTATTAAATTACCATTTACATAATTATCCAACCACATAACCTAAAAATAACCATGTCTATTCCATATTGCTTTATTTAAAAACAGAATTAAATGTAAACTAAATGTCAGTCAAAAATTAAATAAATGTCAATTAAAGGGGGACCAAATGTCAATTAAATTAAAAAAAAAGGTTCATCAAATTAGATGTCAATTAAATCATTTGTCAATCATAATAAATGCCAATAAATGTCAATACCTGAAATAATACATACTCAAATTATCTGGAATCATTCAACATCAAATCGGATACAGAATATAGACATTTTTCTAATAGGAAGGCTTTCAGCTTTGCCTTAAATAAGTTGGTGTTATAGACCAAAGTTTTTAATTCAGTAGGTAACTTGTTATATAACTCTACTGCCTGGTAACGTGAACAATGCTTTGCTATAGTAAAATTAGGCACCATTCTATTTTTAATAACTTTCCTTCGTGTGCTCTCTCTCAGTTCTCTTTCTTTTTGTGATTCATATTGATGTATATATTTAGCGAACTTGCTTAACAGAACTAGTATATACAAACTTGGAACTGTAAGAATGCCTAATTTCTTAAAATACTCTTTGCATGAATCACGCTGTGAAATTCTGACAATGGTTCTAATGGCACGCTTCTGAAGGATGAATGCTCTTTGGCAGTTGTAGTTATAGCTATTTCCCCAAAACATGATGCTGTACCTCAACCTAGATTCAACCAAAGCATAATAGCATGCTTTAAGTTGCTTCAAATCTATTTCATCCCTGAGGCTCCTAAGTGCATAACATGCAGAGGATATAGAGGAATCAACAGCAGCAAGCTCCTGTTTCCAGTTTAGATTTGAATCAATGTGTATACCTAAGAATTTTGCCTCATTTACCAATCCTATCTTGTGTCCTTTCAATGTCACCTCTATAGTGTCGGTGTTACGGGATGTAGTCTTAAATAATATTATATTTGTTTTATTTGTATTAATTACTAAATTATTAGCTGTAAACCAATCAGAAAGATTTTCTAGACTTTTATTTACTTTTGTGGACAATTCTTCTAAATTATGCGCTCCAATTATTACGTTTGTGTCATCAGCAAAAACAACACACGAGGCGTCTGGCTGAACTGTGTTCATGAAATGTAATAAATCGTTTGTGAAAATAAGATACAATATTGGACCTAAAATTGAGCCTTGAGGTACCCCGCGTTTTATGTATATCATCTTAGATTTATATGCTATTTCATGATTGTTTTCATCAATGTTTTTTATTTGGACATACATTCTTCTATTTTGTAAATAGGACGTCATAAGTTTTAAAGCATCACCTCTTATACCGTAATGATCTAGTTTATCAAGCAGTAATTGATGATCTATAGTGTCGAATGCAGAACTCAGGTCAATAAATAGTCCAGCCACTTTCATTTTGTCGTTTAATTTACTAACTACGTCATCAATGAGAGCGTCTATGGCATCTGAAGTGCCAATGCCCCTTTGATACCCAAATTGTCTTAAATGGATTACTTTATTTAGATTCAAATGTACCATCAGTCTATATTTAATTAACTTTTCAAAAAGTTTCGCTTACAATCGCAGCTTTAGGATTTGTGTCCAATCTCAATGTGACATGCTACATGCTGAATGTGCCTGGAATTCTGTCGTCATTATAAACAATCATTTGCTGATCAATCTGAATGCCCTTTCAATGACAACAATGGAATGATTTCAGGTTGCTACAATGGATTGTTGATCTTTGTATTTTGATATTCTCTTGGTATAAAGGCTCCCGCTAACAGGCGCGAAGCGATTCTGGTAGAAACTTTTCCAAGTTTTCATAGAAATTGTTCCACTAGTGTCACGTTGCGCCTGTCTGCGGGAGCCTTAAGCTGGACTGTAAAGTCTCCGCGAAAGTTGCTTGGCCTGTCTTGCCTGTAAAAATTTCTTGCACCTTAATTAATTTCTGGTGGAACATTAGTGGCTTGTCTCGTGCGGTGCAAGTCAAATGAATCTTTTGTTTTTGTTCGCGTCAAATTGAATTTTTAAACTTTTCGACAGGCTAATGATAATTTTTAATGCAATGCTGTGAAATTTGTTAATAATATTTTGTGTTTGTTAATAAATCACTTGCAAAAGTTTATGTAAATCATTAGTTAAGTCAATAATGTTGAAATTCTTTGACGGCGACTCATACCTTAGTTATATGGAGCCTTGAGACCGCCCATTAAAAATTAAAAGCAGTTAAGAAACATCTTCTTATATTATTTTAGTCAGATCTTTGTCGGACCATCAACAGCTTAGCACATAGTTCACAAATTATGACTATTCTTCTTTCCCTACCACTTTTTCCTTGTTGGATAGACCCTTTCATCTCTTGAAGAGCACACGGGCACTTATGCAAATATTCATGACAAACTCAAAGTATTTATCTATACTAATATCGTAAAGAGGAAAGATTTGTATTTTTGTGTGTATGTTTGTAATGAATAAACTCAAAAACTACCGTGCCGATTTCAAAAATTCTTTCACCATTGGTGAGCTTAGTTTCTGGGAGTAACAAGGGGTTTTATCGGCGGAAAAATAACGGGTCCCGCGGGAAAGACCACGGGAGCGAAGCCGCGGGCAAAGTGCTAGTTTCAAATAAACCAATTACAGGCACTTTTGAATTGTCAAGGGGTCGGTCACTCAGAAAGCTGAAGCTAGACGTGAGCTTTGATAATCGTCAAAGTAAATGCTTAGCAACCGGTACTCCCCACTAGTTAAATTGAGAACCGAAATAAACTCGCCTCGACAATTCTTCGCACTTTTATAACTGTACCGAATGGAATATATTTCAAGATTTTAACTTTTTTGTCTGTGAGTATTTCTATTCACAGCTGCGACATACATAGTGGCTGTGACTAGCGAGGTTATTACTCTCGTCAGCGATCCATCTCGCGCTGCGTCTGCGCAACTCGAACATTACTAAGGAAGTTACGAGTGCGTTACGTTCCATTGTGTGCTTAGTGCTTAAGCATTGACATCATCTCCACACGCCAAGTGATGTAGTATCAGTTACAGTGAAAGAAAGTACATTTGTAATCTGAAAAAGCAAATACTTACGTAACTTTGTTACTTGTTTCTATCTAGTGCCTACACACTGTCACAGTGATTTGAATTGCTGTAACTCTTTTATGTAAATTGAGTCCTATTTCATACATTTCAATATCTAATGTTGTGATTCTTTTATAAATCTATTAAAATTACTTAACTCATAATATACAGCTGAAAAAATAAATAGGTACTATCAACAAAGTAAACGTAAAATGATCCGTCCGTTCCACGAACGTTATATAACCACATAATTCGCGTATATTTCATTCTCTGAGAAACAATAAATAATTCTGAAATCAAACAAAAAGCGTTGTCATGGCACCAATCACACAACTTTCTATTGTTTCGTATAATTCCTACGTAATGATTTACTGCACCAAAGAGGCAATCGTCCACTTGATTGTAATTAAATAATGATAGGTGTTAAAATAATGGACGATCGAGGTAGCTGGTGAATGGGTGATGTAACAATGAGTGTCAATCTGGGTGCATTGCGCGGGCGCAGTTCTGAAACGCCGCAGATTGACACGCCCATTCTTACGTCGACGTAGCAGACAGGTGTAGGCAAGCGCACGTACACGAACCTTTTTATTTTACTTTTGCAACTGCAGTACGTGACAAAATATTGACTGAAAAATACTTTTTTAAGACAAATACTTGGCCTATCGCAGTTAACTTGTTTTTGTATAATTTTATCATTAGAAACCTCGACTCGATCACAATGCATTAACTGTCAACATAAATTAAACTGACTCGTTTGAATCGGCAATTAATGAAAATAAAATATGAATGCGTTGTCTCTAGCTTGATCATAGCTCAGAAAAGTCCAATGAACTGGGCAGATCCCTTTACGTTAACTTTATATGGGATGCGTCCTAGCGTAAGGGCAAAGACACCATCGATCCACAGCACACCATGTGTTGATATCCCCTCATCCCATAAATTATGGCCATCGTTATCTAACAACTTATAAGGACATAAATTCCGAACAGTTCAATGTACAGTTGTGCTATTCTGTGAAAATGTCGATGAAGTGAGTTTAAAGTGAGCTGTCAATAATGTCAATCCGAAGCATTAGGTGGAACGACAGATCACTTCATCTTAGATCTAAGTTATCACGGTAAGGTTTTTACAGAATCGACCGGCTGGTTACAAGGTATCAATAACGGTTACATATACATCTTATCACTGATCTTGTAATATACATAATTGCTAATGTACGCAAAAAAAAATATACTGATATCAGATTTTATCAGAGGATGTTTCATTTAATGTTAAAATCAATGTGAGCAGGGCTCCAAAATGAGCGGATTAACTAGCGTTTGATCACGCACGCGGTTTTTTAAAATAGCAGGTAATTTCAGCGGTTTATTGCCCGCTTATTTCAAAGCGCTAAGCCATCAAACGTTAATTCGTTTTCATCGTATATACCTTGGACGTATCGTTTAGTTTCTCTCGGCGGGCGTCTGACTCATACATACGTCGTTTTTTCCCATAATATACCAACCTGTATGTATATTTTATTATAATGACCATGGTTTTATTAAACAAGACTTCTGAGAACTGTCGAACGCGTCGAACTTTCCTCTTGTGCAAAGTTGATGTTTATTTTGTCAGTACTTGCACAACTTTTCCGTTACGCAACTCTTGACGATGGAAAAGCGGCGATTTTCATTTGTTACGCAAGGTGGTCGACACGTGACGTGGCATGTCGTTACTGACAAGTTGTATGGGAGTCACCTATGGTTGCTGTTTCTATTGTAGTCATCACAATATCGATAGGGTTGTTAGCAAACTCTAAACTGAAACAGAGCTAAAATATGGGTGGACTCTTTAGTGCCGATTTCACCAATGACACACGATAAGCACATCTAAACCGCGTTCTGGGCAAAACTGTCAATATACAAAGTCAGCTCTTAAACGGTTTATGCTTTATGTTTCATTGATAAGATTCGCCATTAATATTACAGTGCTAGCATATCTGACTAATGGTATTGTTAATTGAGTTTTTCTTTACCTTTTGTTATTGTAAAAATCAAATGGCTTCTCAGATAACAATAATTTATAACAGTACTCAGTACTCAGTTATACTCAAGTTACTGTAATGTTTAGTTAATTTCTCAATTCTTTTTTTCTATTGTATGGCTTTTATATGCGATAAGAATACTGTACACAGTCGAGTCCTATGTTAGCTTATTCATTAACGATCACGTGCCAGCCCTGCGCGTGGGCGCGTCACGTGCGCCCGCGCCGTTGCGCCACGCTCGGAAGTAAACTGTATCAACATGTCGCTACACCCACTACTAGGTACCTTGCCAATTATGGAACTACCACCCTGCCTTACGTCACTCAGTAGCAGCTAAAAGCACGTGGAGCTAATGTGGCATAACGTTGTGAGGAGGCGTACTTTCTTTTTTATAATGCCCTTTTTTAATGTCAACGGATATCCTTTGTTAGGAACTTTCTTCGTAGAAATTATTTTCCCAATTGACGGCTAGTTAGTAACGTATACATTTTCTTCAGTAATTTCAGAACAAAGTAAACATACCTACTTCATTCCATGCAACAGTGAATCGCAGGCGTTATTATCTTGAGGCGACAGTAACTAACAATCAAGATTGTTGAACAACATTGTTATATTCAGGCATCTTGCAAACAATGGCTGCATGTGTTGACAAGAACTAAAATAACGCCTATGAATGTTCTTCCATTGTGAAAAACCCATCTTCCCATCGGCTACACTTTTCCCGTACTTTCCGTAACTGTGCGCGTTTTTCTTGCAACCTGTGACTTACTTTCTATTGATTGACTCGCTAAACCCTCACGATATAAGCTATAAGTACGTTTCGGTACAACTTTGTTTCCTCATTAGTGCATATTTTACAATGAAACTGAACGCGATCAGCACTTCTATTCTAAACCATATTTAAAAGCACTTTCAGTGACAATATTCCACAGTAATTTTGACACTGACAGCGTGGTTTAGATTGCTGTTGCAATGGTAAAATTCGCCCAATAAGGGCGGGATTACAATTACGCAGTGAAAGTGTTTTTAATTTCTTATCTCACGTCGATCTTGTGTTTATTACGCTTTACCGTCATTGCTGATATGTAATTACTGTTTATGGCGCTCTGAGATGTTCAGATTACTCGTATTACTGTAACCGTCGTGTAAAACGTTACGAGAGTTAGAGAGATATAGGATTAACTATTAGCTTGAGGGTACCGCAAACTGATTGCAGACATTTTGTTCTATATTAACCATGATCGTTGCCGATTCAATTTGCTATTAAGCATTAATACAACGGCGCTTCCCTGTATCTTGCATTTAAGTGCGTCGTAATTGTAACAGTATCGTGGGGTTAATTCGAATTAGTTAGCCGATAGTGCAGGCGGGACGATCAGTGCACAGGCGATCCTAGTGATTGGACTGGAAAATATAGGGAAGATATTACAACGCTGCGGGCTTCGCTCATCTCTAAACGGGACTCGCATTCCTAAGTTCGCTGGCAGAGCGACCTCTTGGAAGAGACGCGTCTATGTCTAACTATTATAATCAATACTAGCATATGGTGGAGTCCAATCTACACATGTTTTATTAAAATCGAAAGTTGCGTTATTAGAGAAATGCATTTTTTGCGTTTGTTTTTAATTGCCGTTTAATCTGTTGGCTGCACGCAACGCTAAAACTAGTTTGTTAGTTAAATTTTGTTTACTTTCGTTTCTACTTCTAGTTAGTAGGCTGTGTAATCTTTGATCTTTATGTACCGAACAGAAGATGGCGGTGTCATTCGGAACTAGTTTAACTTCACTTTATTCAACATTCTACGGCGTAAGTACTTACGACTTATGTGCGGTATAAACCGAGGTTTGCATATTAACGTGCGTATTAATTTTACGATAACATCCGACTGTAATTACTTTTGAATATTTTCTTGTTAATCCAAAGCCTATACGGTTTTTATATATGTTAGAGTAGTGTATAAACGTTATGGTAGGAGTCTATTTCGATATTTATAATATTCATAAAATAACGTCCGCAGCAACATCAGAACGTGATTGGTTTCATAATGTTGTATTCTGAGTGGTTGCCCAACACAAACACACATAACAATCCGAGGTAGGTACTCGAATATATTACCATAAATGAGTTGTCATTGTCACATTTTAGGGCTACAGCATTAACACTTAAAAAACGGATTATTGTTATTAACGACGAATATTTACTACATGCCTATTTTTAGTAATTTATGGACTGAAGTATGACATCATTGATGTTACCAAATCGGTGAAGAACACACCCATTTCTACTTCTAGCCTACGTTATGTAGAACTTTATTTCTAGAAGAAGCTACCTATCTATTTTGGGTTTTTCTTAGTAACACTGGGACACGACTATCATAAGTTTAATTTCTTGATCTCTTTTTGAGTCCATCAGAGTCCTTTGTTGCAGTGAGCTCCGTACTTTATCACGCACGAAGTATCTCTGCAACTTATGAATTTACATGTTTACGAGAGTTCTCAGCTGGTGGGCCGCCGCGATTTGTCCTGCAGAATGGTAACCGCATGACAGCTGGTTAACCGACCACCATTAACCAAAGAAGGCCGGTTAACCATTAATACTGATGCCAATTCTTACGAATCGTATTTTATCATCGATTTATCCTCCCCAGTGTGCACTGAGTTATCTCCCCTCCTTCAGAAACTTCTGAAACATAATAGTGTGGCGTGTTTTATTGTTGCCATAATATTAATGAACTGCTTTTTCAGTATCGATGTTTAGTGTCAAGGATGAGTTAGGTTAGCTCAAGTTTGCATGCGCAGGAGTTGCAGGAAAATTATCATAGTGTGAATAAGACAGATTATTTGAAAATAAGAGTTGTTATGCAAGTGTTACTACCAAAAACTTAGATGATTAATGTTATTGTAGTAGATTATTCAATAAAATCGTATTTGAAGAAGAATTATTAACACGTAATAGAACCTACGCCAGAACATAATACAACAAAGCCACAGCCGTCAATCAAACATAAAATACCACATAAAGAAGCATACAAGAAACGTGATACCCAATCATGATATCCACAAACTTCTGAAGATTTGATTGGAAACAACAATTATCATAAGTATCAATCTGATCTGATACAAAAGGCAGCTTTGCGGCAGAGGTCGGGGGTCGCGTTGCATCAACGCTGCACTTTCGATATGCGCCAGTGAAAGGCTCATCCTCGGGGCTTACGGCGCAGGTGCATCTACTCAATAGCCTGCAGCCCACCGTTATGCGGCCATGTTAGTGCAACATTTGTTTGTTCGCTGGGGGTATTTCTGCCCACACAAATTGTTGAACGGAAGCTTTCGTTCCAGATATTTTGACACAAGTTATCTACATTTGTCTTTTACTAGCGACCCGCTCTGCTTTGCACGGTTTTTACGACTTGACAAGAATTGAAATACCTTAATGTACAGAGGCCAGCACATCAAGTTACCACAATCTGTCAAATTTCTTTGATAGTATTTCAACTTTATTGCAAAGACATAAGGTTCATTTTTAATTGAGAAAATTTGACAGTTAGGGATAGCTTGATATGCTGGCGTCTGTACCTATGTCTAAATAAACTATTAACCATATCCATAAAGTTTGCGGAACCTTGCTGTAAGTGATGATGAAAACTGCTTTAAAATCTGTTGCGTAGTTTAAAAGAAAAACGCAGACTTACAAAAAAATATGTGTAGATTTAAATACAAAATGTTTTTTGTTTTTTTGAGGGTAGGGGAATTCCTAAAATGACCCCTCCTGCTCTGGGTGGAGCGGAAGGATGTGTCAGACTCTTACTGACTAAAACCCATCCATGTCTCTTCCTTTAGGCCTGTATGTTCTGCATAGCGGAAACACTTACACACATCCCGCTGAAAAAAAAAATACTGATACGCTACTTTCGGTGGCTGACTAGTAATCTATTCTAATATTAAAAAGAGGTAAATTTGATGGTAAGTTAGTATGAAGGGCGTAATTTTCGGAACTACTGATCTGATTACAAAAATTATTTCACTAATGGGAAGCTATATTATCCTTGAGTGTCATAGGCTAGCATATTTAAAACAAAGCCACGCCGTCGAAGTCGCTAAGTGAAGAGCTATTCTAGAATAATATTTGAAGTAAATAGCCAAAATTGAAACTGTCACACTCTTTTAAATAAAAATAATGAAAGATATGTATTAAAAATATCTGAAGTCGAAACTTAAAGCAGCGGCTCGCTCTAATGTCGCGTACATTATTTTAATGACAGTCATTAGTCTACTTTCAAAGGCAATGTAATGATTACAACTCGATATATGGATATACCTCTTATGGAATACAAGTATTTATTTTGTAATCCGAAGTAATCGACCAACAGTCAGACCCATTTCTTAGTTACAATTTGAATTATTTTAAAGCTGCATACCACCTACCTTAGTTAACACGGAACCACGCATGCATATCAGGGATATATTCCAATTATTCCGCCTCTTGATTTATACCTTCTTTGTGCTTACTTATCTGAATGGAGCATAATTTATAATACCTAGCTAAAAAGTGTATTATAATGGTCTATTGTACCTTAGGCTGCGTTGTGGTTGGGCCTGCAGCCTGCCGCTCAATTGCTGCAGTAACCGTGTTCGTAGTTCGTGCCCGTTGTCTCTCATTACACAGGAAGTTTATTATTGGCTGTCTGTTGTTTCATTAGTGCCGTTCTGTCATTACGAGGCGTCTCTGAGGTGCAACATGGAAAATTGTCACGGCCGAATGCGGCGTACGTAACGGGAAATGCACCGCGCAAATTATAACGTCCGCATTGATGTTTCCACTTTCATACTCAGGGCCTCTGTAAAAGGATGGCTTTTTGCAGCTGGTACTGCTATTCATTTGCAGTTTGCACGACTGCATCGCATTAGAGTCGTTTTCTCTCGGCGGAATGCATTTTTGCTGTTACCTTGATGACGGTCTGCCTTTACTTTTCAAGCGCTTGATCGTTCACGTGCGATCATGAAATTGATATCGCCAACGAGATGCGATTCGTGAACGTCATGAATCATGATCTGTAACCATGTAACTTTATTATCAGTTACCAGGTTTTTTGTAAACGATTACACAACAACTTTTACTTATTTCTATTACAAACTTTTGAAAATAAATACCGACATTGTTAGTTTAGCGATAGAAATCTCACGATAAAGTAATGTAATAAGCGCGCGCCATTTTTTCTTGCTCGTTATATTTTATTGCAGCCTACTTTTTCTACTGTCACTTTATAATATTGTGGCAATATCGTATCTGTACGGTCTGCTTAGAGCTATTAGAGCGTACGACACTTAGCTTTTATACAAAAGTGTTAATAGTTAACTTCGCTATTAATTCCATTAAGCAAATAATTAGTCACTGAGACTGGCCGGATAAGATCTGTAATGTGTAGTTTCCTCAGTTGTGTGTTATCGTGAGTCAAGATGGTGTGAACTCGTTGTAGACTGGTGTCGCGTCCACGTAGCATGAACACTGAACAATGCTCGTCTGTACAAGGAGCTGCCACTGAAAGTTCAACACACGAATCATGTATCACTAGACATGTCAGCTGTTTTGTTTTCCACATTTCGTACCTGCATGAATCCTTCGAAAGTGTACACCTAAAATAACAAGATTTTATGTGCTAAGTCAATAGATAGATGTAGTCCTTAAAACGGTCGCACTTATATTTGAAAGAATTTTGAATTAAGAGTTAATCAAAAGGTAAATGTATTGCTAGCGTTAAATTGTGATTTACTATTCACTCATAATAAAATATTATTTTACATTTGCATGATTTTTATTTACTTGAAGCCATAACATAAACTGTACATATCTTATTGATTAGTTTTCTCGTAGTTAGATTGCGGTGTGGTTGCAATAACAGTCAACATAAAATACTTTTATATATTTTTCTGTCTGGCGCTGGATCTATGGTCTGTGTATGATCATGCGGTATCGCGGAGGCGGTCGGATGATTTAAATAACCTGGCTATTTCAATACCACAGCCGTCGCATTTATGACTTTATTTTTCATCTATTTCTGAACGCAACAAACGAAAAAAACACGTATTGAATCTAAGATCTATGAAAGAAACGATATTTTCATGATTTCTAATGACAGTAGTTATTTATCTACATATATGTATAAAAGCGAAAGGTTATTCATTGATACATTCATTCACTGATTAATCACGAAATGTCAAAAACTCCTGGACCTACAAAGATTAGAATACTACTGGCCTAGAAGTAGAGGCAAGGATTTTAGGAAACTTCCTTCGTTCCTTTACGAAGGTAGTTTCTTATAATCCTTGCCTTGGTGAAATAGACGGTAGAAGTTAGTATGATAATTTTTCATAATTGACGCGGGCGGAGTCGCAGTCACAAACTAGTATGACTATATATATAGTACAGTTGTGATCATTATAAACACAAAATAGCCTAAAAATAAAACTTTTATTGATACGATTTCTAAGAAAAGTAATTTGCGTGGTATTTTAGATCTTTACGATTAGCGAGAAACCACACCTTAGAAGCGTTGTCGCCTTTTACGACTCTTCTAGTCGTCGCGCCATCTTTAAGTCTGAAGACACAACAACGTCTAAGCGGTGTAACAAAGGAAGTGTCTGCTTCATAGTTCGCGTGTGTAATCAGTTAGTCTTATAAGACTCAATCAGATATCCTTGTACGAGTATATAAGGTGATAACCGTACATGTTCGTAGCAGGGGAATGCTAACAGGCAATTAGCAAGTAAGCGATGAACAGATAGTGATACATACTACTTGTCTTAGTATTGACTGCTTTGCAAGTTAACACTTCTGTTTGCATTGTGATTTGGAAAGTTTGTCACATGATTTATGTAATTATGCATGTTGAATGCGTTTGAATTATTATGTACCTATTACTAGTTAGATTTACATAAACATCTTCGATTTCAGTTAAAATAACTGCATTGCTGTTGTTAATATAACCGTGCTCTTTCAGAAATCTGCGGGAATGTACGAATAGGGTAACCACTACCCCGGAACACATAGGGCTAAGAAAGTAACATGTGTGGGTGTTAGTCATTCAAAGTTTGACACTCTTTCCCGCTCTACCCACAGCGGAAGGAGTCATTTGGTGAAATTCCATCCTTAAAAAAAAGTCTCTTAGAAAACACTTATCGAGTAATTGCGCGAATTGACAAGCAGCTAACTCGTATCAAAATACTGAACATGACGCCTATTACTCGATTCAAATGTCGTGAGGCTCTCAAATGTATCCATACGTAAGCATTATAGTCGTGTGCGATAGAAAGCGATCAACTTACAATTGAATATCGCGTAAAGCGTGAAGTCACAAGCGACACGTGTCGTGTAATCAAGCGATCAATCCGCTTTCACGCTTCACAACAGCGCTTGACGAATACCCAAGGAAAGTCTATGATTGTTAGTACCCCGTGCGGACTGTAATTGGATCTAAACTGCCAAGGGATTACTGCCTGTCGACTTTCAAGATTCGAACAAATATTTCAATTTTTGCCTAAGTATTTATATCATGAAGACTTGAACGCAAGATTATAATCCTAGGGTAACTTGTTTGAGAGAAAAATATGTTTTGCTCTTCCATTTTTTTTTTCGTTAAGCATATGCAGATTGTAGGTTCGTTTAATCAGATTATAAGTCAGGCGCATGTCCTGGCCGAGAAACTGCCGTAATAGTTATAATTTCATTATCAGTTCCTATGATAAATACTCTTCCATTATAATTGCAGTGTACTGAAATCCAGAGCGTTGAAATATGCTCGTCAGGGCTTTATATAGTCACGGGCCAATATATAGTATATAGAGCTGTGTTGTTTTATTAACTGTCGTAGGGCCGAGATACAGTCGGCTTGCAATATTTCAGGAGGCTTTTGCACACAGGCCAGTAATTAGTGGTAATCGATCTCTCAGTTTACGCCTGTATGGGCGGGGTGGCGACGGCGCGGGCGCAGCGTTCGAGTGCATTCACTCGCGCACTCCTGCGCAGCTAATTTCTCTATCTTTAGCACGGTGTAACTGACCGCCAGCCCTGCTACCGACTAAAGAGAAACTGCATTAGATGCGTCCGGTTTATGTGCTCACGTCAAATAGCCAATACTTCCTTTAGTTAAGCAGGAACTTTGAAATGAAAGGTATTTAGGTATTTGATGTTACTTAAGATAGATAAAGTACCCGTATTGAGTTAGCCGAGATCGAAAGTAGATCTGGTAATAACATACTTGTGATTATCTCGGTAACCGTTAGTAATAGGCGGAGAGAATTTCCTTTAAAACTAGATGTTGCAATTTCGCTGCAGTGCAGCGTAACGGTTCCTGGAACCGTTTTCCAATACTTAGATGACATCCGCATCACTAGCAACCTACAAAGCAAGCTATTTGAGAAAACATTAATGAAATTAATGTTTCAAATTGAAACAATTGAGAACTAATCGAAAAGACTCGCCATCTATTAAATTTATACTTGGATTTAAGAGCATTGCGTCTTTCTTTCTTTCTTTTGCTTGTGGTTAGTGACTGACTAACCTGGAGTCAGAGTTTTTATGCTGCCCATGGGCCTCTGACTTAGCTTTACATGCTTTGAAATGTCTATATACACGCCTTTGATGTTAAAGTTTATAGTGTAGGTATAATAGCTTACTTTCATTATAATTTCATCTGTCATAGCTCGTTATGAAAATAAAATAAGTATCGGTATGATTGGCATCTGTCGCAGACACGTCTATTAAGTACATGAGAATTGTCAAACGCCGCATATCAGACACATCACACATGCAGAACTTTCGCTACGGCGAGAGTTTCCAGTAAACACAACTTGTAGTCGTACCACCACAGCATAATTATAGACCTTAATATTTACCTTCTTAACGTCCAAAGTGCCGACACTTACGTTCATTAGCTCGGCTTGTATCGATTTTCTATTTATGGCCTGATAGAAAACTGATTTCAATCAAGAGTGGTGGACGTAAAAGTGCTATTCAGGTTTCTTTTTACCTTTTTAGTGTTTATACCATTAAGCCGGTTGAATAGCTGATGGTAAATTATAAATCCGTCGACTTTGTGTAAGTAATGGCGTATTCTTGGGTGGTATTATTTGGAAATTGACGGAAGACTGAATAGGCTCCGTCCTTATTACTTGGTTGTCGAAATCAAAGTCAATTTACACGAATTTTCCGATTTTAAGAGCTCTGAAAATTGTCTTCAGAAGGAACATGTCAACACAAAAATTAAATTATTTTTTATTGTTAGAGAAAGTCTAAGCTAAGTATTTACTTGTGAGTGGAGTGACCGTGAGTTGGCGCATGTGCCAGCCTGTTGGCGGATTTAGTACAAACACGTAAAAAAGTTATTACATCACATAAAGTTTCACGCTCTCTCTCATGTTATCAAGTCGGACGTTTATCATAATAGCACGCGTTTTATACACCATCCAGTATTTTAGAAACGTATGTAGGTAAAAGAAGAACTAGGTATATTATGTGCAATTACGTATACGTTTCGTAAGGTAGACATAAATCGTCCTCAACGGATACAACGAGTTTCAGACAGCGAGCAGGTTTAGTAAAACTAAGAAAAAGTTGTATGTTATTTATTAAAAGGTGTTACGATACAACTGCACACTGGACTTAGGATTGGCAAGCACTGCAAGTGAAAACGAAATCTCTGTTGTAACGATGGTTATGGTGTGTGGTGTAACATAAATAATCATTTGCCTAGCCTTTTCCCAAAATGTTGGGATTGGCTTCCAGTCTAACCGGATGCAGCAGAATACCAGTATTTTACATAGTAGGTAAGACTGGCTGTCAGATTTTCGGGTGTCTGACGACCCGTAACGACTGTCAAAGATACACAAATGACAGCCGAGACCAACGGCTTAACGTGCTTTCCGAGGCACGGAGGAGTCTCGGTGTGTAAAGATAGTCACCCATCCACGGCCAACCCCGGCAAGCGTAGCTTAACCTGATAGATCGACCTGTGCGGCTGTTAGTACTTAGCCACGAGCTCCGTTACGTTACATTTCACGAGCTCCTCTGTGGTGTAACGTTAATGCAATGTTGCCTGTAATGTAACGTTACAGGTCCGAGTATTAAATCAGTGAAGGAGGAGAACCGAGCATTAGTCGGTAGGGAGGCAGTACTGTAACGTAATGCTCGAAATCGAACCATAATTAATGTTACATTACAGGCTCAAATGTTGCTCGCGATGATAGGCCACCTTTACATGTATTTTGGGTTACATGGGCTTTAAACATTACTGGCGAAATGTGGCTGTAATATTGGTACACCTCTGCCTAACCTTTTTGGGAAAAAAGGCGTGATGTTATGCTGTTATTTATGTTTGAGTTGTTGTAGAGTTTGTATGTGGTATACGCGGGAACAACTGTGAGTAGTGTAAGCAGAGAGAAATATCGAATCTGAACTTCTATTGCATGCGTTGCACCAAGCAGTCAGTACCCCAAAAGTCTGATAGTGGTCTAGCGTTAGAATATTGGCATTGCAAAGTGATTAGGTTATGGAGGTCAGCTGGGAGTCGCTTCACATAAAGCATTTATATTCAGCCGCATCTGGTTAGACTGCCAGCCGACCCTAACCTAGTTGATAAAAGGCTATGTGGATATTAATGCGAATAAAAAAATATAAATATAGAATTACGCGTTATTGTGTAGGTTAACGATAAGGGTAACACGCATAGTACTGTTCCTTTGTCAATATAATGCATTTGTATGGACAGAAAAAACAAAATCAGCTGTATTTAGCTGACCCATAACACCATCAACTGACTTACTTCATCAGAAAGTAGTTCAAAAACTAAGTAGAAGTCTAGAAGCTGGTTTTTATGTAATCAATAAAAAAAAACATACAGTCGAACCATAGAACCTCCATTTTTCGAAATCAGTTAATAAAAGAAATATGTATGTCACAGAGATAGATTATAAGTAGGAGACGTCAGTAAGCCGGATTTTAGGAAACTCCCACCGTAAAGAGGGGGTGGAGGGGGTTTGTATGAAAAATTGTCAACATTGACGCGGGCAGTTAGTAATCTATACTAATATTATAAAGAGGAAATATTTGTATGTATGATTATAACGAATACTCAAAAACTGCTTCACGGATCTGGGTGAAACTTGGCACAAAGATAGATTATAGTCTAGAATAGCATATAAGCTACTTTTATCCCGGAAAAGTTTACGGTTCCCGTGGGAGACTTTCCTACATACACGCGGGCGAAGCCGCTGGCAAAAGCTATGTATTAATAATAATTTCGATTCATTGCACATGTCAGTGGGTCAATTAATGTCACGCGGCTTGCAATCAGCGGCGGATGTTGTAGCAATGTCGCCACCGACTTGCGAAACCGATCAGTGTTTAGATTGTAAGCCGATCGCGATCGCGTTGATAGCCGAGATGAAATAATTACGTACCTTGTAACACGTGCATTGCCTTATCGAGATTAATACGGTACTCATTATGAGACGGACATTAATCATTCATTTACTAATCATGTTTGTTTTGTTCTTTTCAGGTAAGGGTTTCATTCTACAGTTTGAAGATTTAGCTTTATGAGGGAGTTATGGTAAGATTAAGTTTAACGTTTAACTTTTTCAGTTTAGTTTAGAGCAATCGGCTTATGTTTTTTTGCGGTTTACGAAAGGCTTATTTGCCGGATATATTTAGGACTTTCAAGATTTATACAAACCCTGATAATACATAGTACCTATTGACCTTTTGAACGCCATTGTCACGTATACTTGGCAAGCAAGCGCATGCCCTGTACGCCAACAACACAAATAATTAGGTGACAATGCGGGTAAACTATTACACGTAATAAACAATTAAATCATTACTTTTGTGTGTGTTTATATAGATATCTTAAACATTGAAGCTCTCGTACGTATTTGAATTTTAAGAAATTCATGATAGTAAGAAGAAATTAATTTGTAGCTTGGCGTGGAGGGCACGCGCGTGCGTTTATGCTCTGGCGTTCAAAGGTTCATATGTAGGCAGCTAAGTATTCTTGCTGTATAAATAGGTTAGAAGTTTTCATCTAACTCACTTATACAGCTTACACCATGTTCTCTGTCTGTTCGACACGCAACATCTCAATACACCTTGATACATTTATTATAGAACTCAAAGTAATTAGAAGCCACGTGTCATATCAAGTTATCTAGCACCACATAACAACGGGTGACTGCACCCATCAATCTGTGAGACTGCGTATCGTGCTCTCATTACCAATCCTATTACAGAACAGGTACAGTCGAACAAGTGTATTGGTACCCAGAGATTTTTTTTTACACAACATTCATTTTATTGTGTGGGTAATAACAACTTTTTAAGCTATGCTATATTAAAAAAAGAGAGTGATGTAAAAGAATTGAAAACTCTGCATACAATATTGTTTGAAAGTGGTTACAAGTACAGAGGCCAGCACATCAAGTTACCCTAATATGCGATTTTTTTTTTACTTTACTACATAAGGTACATTTTAAATTGGGATAATTTGTGCTGTGCTGGCGTCTGTACTACCTGTGCCTGTACGCCCAATAGCTTGTTCGACTGTACATAGGGATGTACAGGGAGGGGGAAGGAGGTACCTACGTACTCTAGAAATTAGGACGTAACTAATACAGAGAGAGGTTATTATTTCGATACCGATGCGGCTCGCGTCCACTTCAAAAGATATAATAGTAATTTCCAACTCGGGCTCCATGCATTATCAGAGAAAGTTCTCTTAAAGGAATGCTCGATAAGCGTTTTCTAGAGTTCAGGTTACGCGTTTATTTTCTAATTTGACAGCAAGGAGTTTTATTTATTTGAGTGGATAAGAATGAAACTAAAACTTTCTAGTTTTCATATAAACATTTCTGTGTTTCACTAGCCAGAGGTCATGTAACTGACGTTGGATAAAGATGAATGCACTTAAGGATACAAATAGTCCCGGAGTCAGGGAAGCAATAGAATACAATACGTATCTCATCTCAGTTTGTGTATAAAATGTCTTCTTTTAGTATGATAACAACCTCACCGGCGATGAAGTAGGACGTATGTAAAAGAATAACAATTTAAAAAATTAAAAGCGTAGTAATTACAAAGTTACGACTTACAAAATTACTGGAAATGCTCGCGTAGTTTTTGCGCCGAGCGCAAACATGTCGCCGGGTGGCATGCGCATGCGCCGCTGAGGTTTAGTAACACAAACATGCTGTTAATTACGTGAATTATCAACCAACTGTCCCCTTGAGTGATGAAATGTGAATAAAAAATACATTGCGTAACGCGCCATTTTAAACTCTTTTACGCTTTGTTTTTCTTGATTATTTTTAGTTTAATTAGCGTGAAGACAGAAATTATTGTTGCTCTAGTTACTGATATATTACAATATGTAACATGGCAAATTTCTGAATACATCGAATTGATTAGTACACACATACTAAAAGCAGACCGCACTTAAACGGCGGAAAGAAGACAAGTTAAAAGTTATGAATATTTTTGTTAAAACCTCCATTCACGAATTATTTAGTATCTCGTAAGATTATCTATGGATCTTCTGGATGCGGAGGTTCCGCGTAATCGAGACGCGGGCGCCCAGCGGCTTATTACGAAAGATGCGTAGAATCGAAAAATAAATAATTGGGCCCTAAAAGTGAAAGCCGTGAGTTACGACCACTAATGCGCTTATCTAATTCGCCCCACTCAATCATGGAGCACTCGAGACAAAACGACGCGAGACACTGAGTACCTAATATATTTTAAATATCACTTGTCATTAGTATTATGCATTATCTATTACCGGCGTTATGTAACAATCGTGAGACTCATTATGCCCTCTGGCACTCACTTATAATTCACTATGTATGCACTCGTCCAACGTATTATTCCTTGTAAATTAATTTCCACAGCCAATTTTATGCCCTATTGATAAATGAATAGTGCTTAGATCTCCATACAGGAATTGTGTATTGGTGTTTAAAGTGTTGTTGTGATGTACCTGTGGCGCTATTTAACATAATAGCATGTGACTCGTGATTTCAGTGTTCCGTGAGCTATTGTTATGTAATTATGTGTAATTAATATACTTGCCGCAATTACTGGAGTACTTAGCAAATTAGCTGGTAGTTTACTAATGTAGGCTCATTAGTTTTTATTTAGTCAAGTTTTTTCAATAGAAGCAGGTGTAACTTCTAATGAGAGCTTGGTGTGAAACAGACTTTACCAAAAGAATGGATATATTATTTTTTTTAATGCAAATAAATCCTTCCTTTATAAATCATTATGTGTGGAAGACAAATCACTGACCACATTTGCATTATTCATACTTCTAAGAACGCAAGAATTTTTAATCACTTAAAAAAAAATATTTTTACAATAAAAGACGAATGCTAAATCGATTACTTATTACCGAATTAGAAAGTTAATATGTTAGAAGTGATTTATTTACTCAACGATTCATAAATAAGAATTTGAATCTCATCTCGATTCTCGAAGCATCATAGATAAAGTAATTTACTCGGACATTAGCTCCGAAACCACAATATTTCTTTCATATCAGAGAGATTGCTTGTATCATAATTTATTTTTCAAATATTCTAATGCAGTGCAATTGCGTCATACGGAGTTTAGTCCAGAAACATTTCGGTGGGTGGTGGGCACTCGTGACGTCAGATCGACCCATCTCTCACGATAGCCCGATGGCCTGATGGCGGCTAACGAGGAACATTAATCTCGGTCCAGTCAAAGGGAATCACTTTCACTCTGTATTCGATTTAAGAAACAAAAGTTCAACAACTTTTATAATTAAGTGAAACGTTGCTTGGTGAGCAAACATATCCAATTATACTTGTTTGTACCATGTTCTGATAAAGCGATTGCAGTTTTAAATTCAATATTGATGGGTTATTTTGACGGACATTTATACCGAGTTATATCCTCAATTAACTGTATGAGTACTGAGGTACAAGGGAAACTGATCAATATCTTACAACATTAGCCCTACCTATAAGATTGCGCTTAAATTGTTAATGCGAATACTAAATATTAAAAATAGTTGTAAATATAGGTTAATGTGTTAATGATGATTAAAGGCGGGCACAGACAGGCGCGACGCAACAGCGTGTAGCGCGACGTGCCTCTAATAGAACAATTTATGTGAAAACTTTGTGGGAATTTTTCACTCAGAGTCGCGTTACACCTGTCTGCAGGAGCCTTTAAAGCTAGTATTTAAATCTTATTACATAAGATATGGGCAGTGAAATAAGCCTTTTCAGCAACTTGACAAAATGTATACATCATGCTCTCCTTTATTCTGAATCGTGTAATAATGACATTATAGTAAATCTTAAAAAGCTTTTCATATTGACCTTTATTCGCCCAGAAATGTTTTAATGAATCATTCGTGCGTTGAAAGCCTTATTGAAATTAAATATCTTTATTATATAATGTATTGCAGCATGTCGCTATCAGATGAAATGATCGGATTCACGGAATCCTTAATGAACGAGAGGTCGGAAATTATTTAACTACCTTTATCAGAAGCTAAATCATCATTCTTATGTAAGAGGAGGCATTTCTATCTTGCAGTTGAGTTCTTGCTAATATAACTGTACTTAAGTGCCTGCTTAAATTTTATTCGTCATTATTTTAGCTATTCCGTTTTTCATATTTTGTAACTTAAGGTTGATGTTCCAGGGTAGCCCGCGAAATTCAAATTTTCTTAAGTTTTTTGCAATTTGCAGGCCAGTGATATGTTGTATGTTGATGAACATTTGATTCGCGGCTGTAAGACGTATGTAGTTACAGAATTATAATCATCAAAATCATTAATACAACCCTCCGAGCTCATAAAGGTTCCGGAATGACTTTGACCTTGTAAAAAGTCATTTTTACACCTAATAAATTAAAATCTTGTCTGTCTGTTGGTTCCCGCTGATTTCCAAGACGGCTGAATTGATTTTGACGGGACTTTCACTTGCGAATATCTGAGCTATTTTAGAAAAAAAAAATAGGGTCCACGGGGGTAAAACCGCATGCAGCAGTAAGTAACTGCTAATATCCGAAGATTGACCATCATCACAGAAAGCGCCACTAGTCCGGTAGCCACTTTCCCTCACTACTAATTGCACAGGAATAATTATCTAATAATTACATAAAATAATAACTTCCATATTCAACTTAATGATTAAATTGATTATAATAGATTTTAGAATTTAATTTAAACATATGAGTGAAAGTTAGCAAGATTTGCAGAAGTCTCATGAATACTGATGAAAAATTACGTAAGATAAATTAAAAGTTAAGTGTCTTCTTAACTACCAGTTAATAAATTATCTTGTATTTCATATTATTACTGCTACAATGTTCATCTTTAATACTTACAAAAATATTTTAAGTTTTACCTTCTATGGTTTCTATAACTTTGAGTGGAAAATATGAACACCGTTAACGGTTGACAAAGTTGTGTTATTGTGTTCCCGGTTCTAGACTATTATCGTGTGTAGAATACCGGCGGCGTGGCGGCTACGCCGCGTAGGCCCAGCGGATGCGTCTACGATGGGTCTACGCGGCGTAGAGGCCTCCGTGGGCTAACGGCCAGAGTGAGAAAATACTATTATGGAGTTGTGGAAATACTTGTTTTTTTTTAGTTCATTGACTACATTACTACATAGTATAAAGCAAAGTCGCTTCCGTTGTCCTAATGTCTGTATGTATGCATAGATCTTTAAAACTACACAACGGATTTTGATGCAGTTTTTTTAATTACATAGATAGAGTGGTTCAGGAAGGTTTATATGTAGGTATAATAACATGCAATTTCCGTCATCCACGCGGGCGAAACCGCGGGCAGAAACTAGTTCTGAATAAATCCCTCGCCCATGTGAAAATTTAAACTCAATTTAAAAAAATTGCCTACCGATCGAAATCAAAATTTAAACTAAATTGAAAATCGTTAGCAGTTAATCGAGGTCAAGAGCAGGCAGAACCATTAACAAAAAAAATATTCTGAAGCTACTTGTGTTACCACTGATAACTATCTTTGTTCAGTCAATTTGCATACAAATAACTATAAATCACTTAAGCAAACTTTAACGAAACAAAAAAGAGCACACACATGCGAATTAGGAACACGTGCTTATCATTATAGCAGTTGCCAGTCAAACTGGCATATTAACTGAAACATTTGCCAATTAAGATGGCAATTTAGCGAGATGGACAGGATAACGAGCTATATCTAGAAAGTCATCGTCTAATGGCTCTAACGGCAATCATGACACGTCTTTAGCTACGCCAAGGGGTTATTGTTATTATACATTATTTGACGGTACCTTAAGTACTGCCGAAAAAGATAATATATAACAGTGAAAGAGATTTATTTGCAGATAGGTAAACTTGCTGCGAGCTTAGAAGAATTTAAAATTTTCTTGGGATTTAATTAGGTATTTACTTTCGAAGCGCTGTGACCCAAAAGTCGGTCTTGGCCTATGACAACAAAAAGTGTACGGTCTCTTGCGAATTCAAACATGACCAACCAAAGTTCTTCTGTGTATAAAATATGACGTGATTTTTTCACAATGACTTTGCAACGTTATGATTAAGCTGTGCTTTAACAGTTACTTATAAAAGCAAATATTCAACACATACTTACATATGAATTCTGAACATCAGTGCATTAACCTTACGTTGTAACGGTGCTATAAAAACGTCACGTTTACTCTATGTATTACCTACTTATGTAATACCTACTTATAATTTAATTTAAATCTGACATTTACAAGTATAACTTGTTTAGTTATATCTTATCAGTTCGTATAGATTTCATTTAATTAACAAACATAGCTGGGAGATAAATTAGATTTAAATGCTCCAAATGATCTACGGCTTATCCGTTGCAATCAGCGCCCGCGCATTCAAGTTATTGTCAGCATCTTGATCGGCAGTCGTCACTTATGTAACAGACTTATTTAACTCGCATTTCTAATCGTAATCACACAACATTTATTACAATGGAGCTGACAGATCGATGAAGAGGATAAAAGCGCTACTTGACTCTATCTGAACATCTAACTTCTCCAATCAGGAAACTGATTAAATAACCAAATCAAAACTCAATTTAGCTTTTTGTTCATATTCAAATTATTTTACAATAAACAGTAAGCGGCCACATCCCTCAAGCAAACAATAGAATTAACTATTAATAATTTCTTCAGCGGAGTCTTATTCGCTTTGTGTATTCATGAGCTAATTACACTATTCAAAGTTATTCCAACGTCATAACCATCGGTCAACGTCGATATCCCCTTCTAAAGTGTCGTTCTAGAGTGCGTAGGATCGTGACCAAACTCCTCAAATGGTCATATCGGTGCCTGTCGGTGTGGCCGCCGGCGGTACACCATCGCGTCTCTGGGCACCACACCACTTCCCTATCGCGATGGTACTAGAGCATAATTTCGGGTAACAACTGACCTTGACGACACTGATATATGCGTGTATGTGTAAACAATTCATAGTACAGACGCGGGCGGCGTTGCCGATGCAACCCATCGCGCATGGCTAATGCGCGCGCGCAACCACGCCGCATAGCGATGAGGGTGTGCTGTGCGCTGATACCCGCTAAGCTCCTCGACTATCAAATATTATTTGCCGCAGTATTTTATTTTATTGCCTCATTTGTATTCAATACTTCCTTTATTAAAACACCAAATCTTTTGAAACGACTCGCGTTGTGTCGAAACTAAGCTGTATTAAGCAGCGCGTCTTAGCAATAATTATATTTCATTCCCAGACATTAAATCATATAACATCATGCACTCGCATCAGGTAATTCGTATTTATAGGAGAAAGTCAAGTGTGTGCAATAGGTGTTACACGAACATTCAGTAGGTAAATCACTGACTTTTCTACGTGAGAACGATTGAAACTTGTTTGTAAGATAAGCATATGTGTATGTTGGTGCATTGCACCTGCTTTACATTACATCATGTGTACGGATTCAGTAACTTAGGCAAAGTAACCCGATTTCACTTTTTTAATTTATTTCAACATAGAGAGAAATAAATCTGTCGCTAGGTACAATAAAGCAATCAGTGACAGTTAAAGGTTGCAATGCGGCGGTGGGACAGCAAAATGGTACAATAAACAAAAAGACAAAAGAAAGACTATTATCATGAAAAGGTATTAACATCCAGAGGGCACGCCCCGCACATTGTAATTGTGAATCTCATCAAAGGCGGTATCATGACTTATTAAACTACAAACTTGAAGACGACGTTCTTTGTTCATAACAAAAGGAGCATTGCAAATATTCAGAGAGGTTACTGGAACAAGCACTTAAATAGTAAGATATTAATGATTCAGATTAAAGATAGTGACTCATCACTTAGCTTTACAAGGAAGGAACCGAAAACAGCACTAAATTTTTAGCCGACTTTTAAACAATAGAATAAAGATGAACTAGTAGAGGCTGAGAATGCCTGAGAATAGCGTGAGTTCGTCTGAGGCCGATCACGCACACTCGTCGGAATAGAAGCGGTTCATTCACATAATGAACGTGGAACGGAAAATTGGATAATGCCTCACAAATAACTGCACGGGACTCATTAGACCGACCGACCTATTTTCTGGAATCCTACCAGTAACACGCACATGACGTAGACGGCAAGTGGCGAAGTATTAGCTTAATATCAAGGAGGCCATAAAATAATGCATCGAATTGTAAAAAGTTGCAAATTTGGTTTTTTGTATACATATTTTGTTTAAAAGAGTGTTCGTGGAGTTTCTTGCCCGTTCTTTTCCATAGGTACTTATTGCTTTGGAATGGGCATCTAGCTTCATTTTTCTGACTGGCCGACCCTATGACAATTCGAAAGTGTCTGTAATTGGTTTACTTGAAATAAATGCTTTGAGTTTGAGTTTACTGAATGTGTTAATGAAACCGTATTATTAATAATAATATGATGATAATAAAGGTTGGCTAAAACTCAGCGGTTTCATCGCGACAATTTTCGTGATAGTAATATTTCTTAACGTATCGTGACACCGCGACATTTCGCAGCTGCATTGCATTGTGAATTGTGATGTACTTACAACTATTTTGTTATGTCGAAAGTTTACTTTGCTAAGCAGATTTCATGTTTATTTATGAAAACCCGACTAACCAAGACATCAATTTCATGAACGAAGACTTGCTGATGATTGGTCTTGGTTTATTTAGGTAACACTGAGATCAAGACGTGGAAGTCTTAAATTGTATGTCTGTAATTCCGTTTTGAGTATCTACTCACGCAATACTAAGTAGTATAGGAAGGTGTTATGCTTATTTATCGTATCCGGCTTTAAAACCCTGTAATGACGTAGCGGGGATTGCGGGATATTACCTACAGTTCTGCGCACTTTGTAGAACCATATAATTTAATTCTCACACATACTAATAACACTAAATATAAGTAGAGAGTGCACGTGCTGAATAATGTTGCATTATTGTGACCTAAAAACGGAGTAAAATCGTCTACTACAGCGTTGTAAGCGTTTTGATTACAAACTATGTAGGTACCCCGCTAGTATAGGAAGCGCGGGGGTGACAAAATGTTAATGCAACGAATCTGCATTAATAGCCAATTGTCGATTCAGCGCGTTCTGTACGCCAGTAGGCACTTCACTCGACGCGTTTGGATATGACACATGTCCAAGTACATGTATGTGAGTGAATATGCACGCGATTAGAATCTTAATAGAGCCGATGCGGAGATATGCGGACCGTCATTAATATTGGAACCGGCGGTATAACACGATTTTATACCTTATCAGGATAGAAAATCTTAGGACTTTGACAAATTTTCCTTTTAGTGTCTAGGTTTCCCGTGGGAATTCATTGCCGGTTGATGAAATAACAAGACCCACCTAGAAGATAATAAAAAAGCACTTGAAATGCACATATGAATTAAAAATAATTGAAATGCTGTAGAATCTCACAAAACGTAACCGTTAGCTACATTTTCACAACTTCTTTGTTATTGTTCCATATCATCAATTTATAAATAAAAACTTTCTTACAATTGTTGTTGAATCGTATCCGATTCAAATTGCCTTTCTGATTGCTTGGAAAAATTAAAAACGTCGGCTTTAAAATTACGATGAACAGTTTTTAAATGGGAAGAAGGAAAATACCAAACTATAAAAGGCCAACGATGGTCGTGTTCCCCATCGGAGCGTGGTTAGTGGCAGTTAATCGAATTACTGACGACAGACGGACGGCAATGATATAATTTAACTGGTTTAATTCAATCGGACACAGTTGAGGTCGATGAATTCGGGTTACTCTGTCAGAAACACGACTCCTTCAGATTGTTTTTGTTTATTTAGGTCGAATGGCGTAGAGCAAATGAAATAATTACGGTTGTAAATGTTCATCATTAGATTAAACGCAACATGTCATGTCCTTAATATAAAAGAATATTTCGTGATATCGCAACACGAATTACAAAAGTGTGTAATATATCCGATGATTAGAGCTGTCATCTCACACATGACACTATTCAAATTAGTATTAAATCGATTACTCAATAATCGTTATCCAACTGGCTTAGGTGACAACCGAATAGCAATCGATACCTACGATCGTGTGGCGCAACACGACGGAAGTTTCGACACTGCGATTATTAGTGATAAAATTATGATAAACAGTTAAGTTACGGCAATTAATGTGGAATTGTGGAGTATAGGTTATAATTTCGCTAATTGGCACGCTAGATAGTTTCTTTCCTGTTTTCCAATATTTCTTTTTGGTCCAGCCCCTACTTACAAAGTTAGCGTTATGTATCACTAACTCATAAGCTGATAGCGATATCCGATGTCTCGTTGATTAAAGGTTTTACAAGTAATACCCAGTCTTGTTATAGAGTAGGTATTAAGAACACCCCTTGATGTAGATACTTGAAATAGGAAATTTCAGTAATTGTAAGTAAGAGTCTCAATCTACCAGATGTGAACGGGATTCTAAAGATTACAGAGATTAGTAAAAGGAGTAGTGCTGCCAGAGTTAGCGTATTCATCTGGTGCTAGATCAGCGACGTGTGTACTGGGTTATGATTGATAAGTCGCGTGACATACTCCACTTCTGATAGCCGCGGGCGCAGCGTATCGGAGGCTGCGCGCGTGCCACTCGGCTCACAAGCACGAAACTCTTTCATACGCTCTTACATTTACTATTACATTGATATGTTACACCGATGATTTATGCACTGTCTGCCACTCGTAAATAACTCTGACCTACACGATCTATTGTATCTCCTACAGTTTTAATACTGACCCAAGTGGGTTGCCAGTTTCTGCAACGAAATACTGGTTTGTAGGACACGCGATTGTTTGATGAGACGAAAGATATCTAAAGGCAACAGTGACATTAATATCCCAGTTATAAATTACGGCATTCTTGTAAAGATTCCGTGTTTACTTTTGCTTTCTTTATTGAGACGGTTTCTATAACCTGTATCGGTTTTATGTTGAGATAAATTATAGCGTCCTCGCAAAATCAAACAAAGAGTAACTTGTTCTATTGTCGTTTCAGTAATACGGATAGTTTGGTTTATAAAAACAATGAAATAAAATAACTGCATGATGAATTAAGCTTATCGAATTTTGATCAAATACGTTCGTGAAATTCAGCGTTGTATTGTATAGTAAACACAGTACAATGTCAACATGTGAATTTATCCGCATGTTAGAATTTGATACATGTATAAACACTATTGTCCACTGACTCAGATGACTTCACCAATCTCGTTGCACGCTCGTCTAACAAACGCCATGTTTTGTATTATTATCCTTGTTTTTCATAATCGTTTCCAAAATAATAAACTGTTTGGTACATCTATTGTCTATTTATGCAGTTAACTTGTTAGTTTCGGTATTCAGTTTACTTCAGTTACGGTATCCACCAGTGTAGATTGGTGTGGAGTGCGTAGCAGAGCAGATTTTGGGGCAATGTGACTCGAAAATAAAAATGCCTCAGAGTGACACGGTAAAATTTGATATATTTTTATTAAAAAAATCTTTTTATTCGACTCCACTTTGGAAATCCTTTACGTTAAACAACCCTTCTTCGGCTTTGCCGTAGTCGTGTAAAATAAATTGATTTGCCAAGCTTTAGAACATAATTATTATTATAAAGTTCAAGGCTAAAAAACATTATTTTCAATACTCCCTAAACAGCCTACACAGTATAAATAAAATAAAAATTAATAACACTTGCGCGGGCGGGCGGGCGGTTCATCACGCACGCTCGTTTAGGCGGGCGATGCATCGCGCGTCGCCGGCGCAGGCAGGAGACGCGCGCAGTATCACCCGCGCCGCGCCACGGGACGCACGCCCGTAGCCCTTTCTCTACCATATAGTGACAATTGTTCATAACATAAACAAGGGTCGAACGTGACCCCGCGTGTGATGTTCCCGTGTCAGTGACTACTACTTGCCTATACAAAGGACTTATGATGCATGTGAGTGCCCCTGCCGTTTGCTACCGTACATGCATGGATTATACTTACAATTAGAAGATGCTTATTCTAACATGAGTTTAAAAAAGTTATACAGTGTTAATTTCTTGACGACTTGTTGAATGTAGAGGCAGCTATATTAAAATGTATGCTAATATATTTTAATACTAATTTTATTGTATGGTGTATTGTCAACTAAACAATAGCGGTTTGAATCAAATTCTATTATTTACGACAAGGCCGGTCACAATCGATTTCTTTTAGCTGCAGTATGATTCAATAGTGTCGACAATGCGTCAAGTTTCTAAGCATCCTGTTTTTGTAATGCATCTGCGACCTTAATTGCGCCAGGGTCCGACTTAATGCTAGCAATTAAGCCACCTGTCTGTCATGGTATTTTCCTTGACGTACTACGATCTACGATATGTATTATTATTTTCCTGTACTTGTTATCTCCTTGGATTGGAGAGGTAATTGATATGTTCGATATTCAAAAATTCAATAATATTGACAGACCAATGCTGTGTGTTGTTTATATCTTGATCTTGTACTCATTTATGGTTAAGGTATTTAACAACAATTCCAATCATAATCATGTACTTAAAATGCTAACAAATATTCCACATCCAAAACTCGATGGCAACGTATTTGTAAATACAGACTTTGTTTTTAATTACTTAGCTCTTATTGCGTGAGGCACTGAGTACATAATGTATCGGTGTGACTGAAAAAATTCGAGAATATTTCCAATGTTGGCAGCCGGACAGCCGATTAATATCGTGTAGTACAATGCCCAACAATGCATGCATAATTCACATAGAATTATGAGTCTGATCAGATATGAATCTGATGAATTTGTGTGGCTGTACGATACGCCAATAGCTGCTTTATTGACCTGCTCAATATTTGTATTTAATGTTGCATGCAGGCACTACTGACATGTTACTCATGTAGTTCATAGTTTTGTTTGACATGTTAACGGGAATACAATTAGATTCTTAAAGTACCACTAGCTTTGCCAACCTTCCAAAAGTTTGTACCAGAATTGAGCATAGTTTGAACTTATCTAGAAGGGTGGTTAGGCGAAAATATAGGTATTATTATTAGTAGGTTTGCATACTTACAACGTAGCATCAATCAAGAAAATTGTAAACTAAACAGGTATTCACGAAAATGTGGAGTATACGTCCATAGAGAGTATAAAAAAAAACAAAAAAGAACCCAAACAACAGTTTGTTATCAATATATCGAATAGCCAACATAAAACAAGTGTCATAAAAACAGTCTAGACTACTTCCAAAAATAATAATGTCTGGACTGCTCCTTATCACAAACTGTTCTTTAAAAGAGAGTAAAACATCCAATTTCGTAGTAAAACAACGTTGTTTTAAATAGTAAACAAATGCCGCAGGATAACAACAAAACAAAAGCGATTGATGTCTTCCTTGTTTAGAATAACGCTAATAAACAGAACACCCATTCAAAGAAGCCCTCCATCCTTACCTGAGCCCCCGAAAACTTCATAATTACCTAATGAATAGAGCCGACCTCGGGCTCGAGGCAAATCGGTCCCGTTTCTCCGTGTTATACCATAATTTGAGAGCCTCACATTACATAAGTAATTGGAAAGGTCTCACCGTATGAGCCATCGATGATACGATAGATTGAAACTTATTTCATAATTATTGTTCCGTAATTATCCAGTTTGAACCAGATTTATGGGCCCGTAACCCAAAACTCCATTTAGTTAACTTGTAGTACGTAACTAGTGATTGATCGATACAGTTAATTTAATTATCTCTGTTCATCGATTCGCTTTTTGTTTTACGGTAGTGACTAAAGCTTTAATTTATGCGAATTGCAGAACACGCTTTAAGCTGCGTTTTATTCGTTTCGGGTTCCGGATCACGTTAAATTTATGCTCCTCACAAATCGTGGTAGTTTCTCTACTTTTGTTGAATAAATAAAACATTTTCACTGTAAAATATATGTGCGAATGACGCAGCATTCTAGTCAATTCCTACACTGTCACGAGAGGTGTTCTCAACAAAGGTGAAATAGATGTAAACAAGGTTCACATGAATAATGCATTGTTTAGATGCATCTCATTAGCCGCTCATTACTACACTTCGAAAGCGCATCTTAGTCTACATAAACTAACAGGGATAGTTAACAAATGCTACAATTATCATGATTAATATCAACTGTTTGAACGAGAGCCCAACTATTAATTAAGTACGTCTAAATTATACATTTTTCATGGTTAATTTTATACTGTTTTCTTTTTTTGTTAGACGAGCGTGTTCATTGCTACCTATTGTCTAGTAATACGCCTTTATAAATAATAACAGGCACAACTAGTTACTGCACCTGCCAATTACAAACACACCTGATGGGTTGTAAACTTGAAAAAATACATCTCGTTGACAAGCATAATGGCGTACGAAACCAAATTAACTTGACAAAACACGAATGAATTTATATAAGAAGTCGCTTCTTATAAATAGCGACGCAGACGACGCTCAAGATGTCCTGGAGTTATTAGCAAATGGAGCAAAAACTCATTTGTGCAGTCTACATACGCGCGTGCTCGCTGCTCTTGTAAGGGTCATACTTTTTTTTTTTTTTTTTAAGGCTGGGAAATCATCTAATGACTGCTCCCGCTCTGGGTGGAGCGGAAGGGAGTGTCAGACTCTTACTGACTAAAACCCATCCATGTTCCTTCCGTAGCCCTTTATGTTCCGGGGTAGCGGTAACCCTTTCGGACAATCCCGCTTACCCGGCAGGCTTGGCCCTGAGGGGCCCCTTCATATGCTGACATCTCTTTGAGGCGCGCGTGGAACATATACGCGCCGTACGGCACGGGTCTGGCGCTGATCGGACGGTGAGTCACCCATTACTCACCGCCCGCAGGCCCGCGCCTACGGTGGCCGGGAGTCGTCACGTGGCTCCCGACGCCCGGAGCGTCTCCCGCGGCGGCTGGGACGGGAGGACCTTTCTCTCTCCCATCCCGCCACCTCCTTCGCGAGCATAACTTTTTCGCAGAAGGAGGTGACTGCCTCCCACTCCCTCTCGCCCCGGATCATGGCTTGCACCAGGGCCGGGCGCGAGAGGTCGCCGCCGCCGATCGCCTCTACGAGGACACGGCGGTGCTCCGCCCAAGCGGGGCAGGTTTGCACCGTGTGCTCCACCGTGTCCTCTGGGCGATCCTCGCAGTGGTGACACCCGGGCGTTTCCTCCCGCCTGATGATGTGCAGGAACCTCCCGAAGGGTCATACTAATTAAATATTTTGATGCAACATGTGTACGACGGGATCTCCCAAACGATGCCAAGATGATAAATATAGCTCAGAACACACCTGTAGGCGTATATGACTATAAAACCAGCAGTTACGAGTTCTTTTGTTTTCCATACAACCTTAAACGAAAGTTCATTTTGTGCGGTTAGTAGGTCCAAGACAATTTCAATTGTGACACAGTTGCCTTTCCACGTGAATTGCATTTTATGTGATCATTAGAAAACGAAATAAATATATTTTTTGTTGTAGGAAATGCGAACAACATTGTTCACTGAATTTCCTGGTTCCTCAAGGATTTATATTATTTAAGAACTATGAATTACTTATTTACATTTGAAATGCAGCCATCGTAAATCGTAATAATAAATATGAAATAACCTATTGCATTGTATGAATAATAATTAATCATAGGAATACATGGGACGAGTATACGAGAGTGCGTTGCGTCATGCATGGTAATAAGAAGACATTACAAAATTACCCACCATTGTTCTGTGTTCGCGGAACAGTGTTTGTTGGTGCGCCCGCGCCGATCGGCGGCTAATAGGGCTCGCATCATTGTGCATCTCCGTTGGTTCCCACAACACGAAACACAAAACCAAACAACACCGTGGAAGCAACACTATGCGAACTTCTATGAAACAGTTTTGTATAGGAAGTGCACGTCGCCGTCACGTAATTCGACAGTGATTGCACGCGTTCGCGTAAGCGTTTAAAAAATAGTCACGTACGCAACGCTCCCAAAGGACTCGCTCTAAAAATAATGTTCCCACTGCAATCTGTGCAGCATCTTCCAATCTAAAGATAACATTGCGCCAACACGTGTTGGAACAGTAAGTTGAGTGACCCCCCGACGTGACGTCAGGACTCGTCCGCATCATTAGTCGACGTCCTGCGGTGAGCTGACTGTTCTTTGTACCCTCCACCGTAACATTCAACAAATGCTTGGGTAATTGTTTTGTAACGAGGACATTTACAAAGCCAGGAGTCATTTGAAAAATATTCATGAATACGAACCAAACGAACAATAATTCATGGGTACCATGGGGAAGCAATTACGAGGAAGATTTTTTTGGTTTTGCATTTTTGTAATAAGGTAATTTTATTGTTAAATAAGCGAGGAGGAAGGAAGTTAATTATACTCTCGAGCTAGAAAATGCCCATAACATTTGGTGCGTCGAGATGCGACGTATGAATAGTGGTGAGGTGGTCGTGAATCAGGTGTGGGACGTGACTAGCCGTCCACAGGCATTACAGGCAGGGCGGCTCAGACGATGGATGGTCAGTGATCTACATCGTCGGGACACGTCCGCCGCCCGTGCCCGTTTCCATGGTAAAACGTGACCGATAAAAAAACCTCCACAACTAAACCAGCGGACTATACAAAAAATCATAGGAATCAACCACTTCCTTGAACACTTGAACACACAAAAAGCGACACTGAATTCGTTCGGGGTCAAATTTGAAGAAAAATGTAACGGTTTGGTATTTAGATGACTAATGAAAAATACTGCGATTGCGGGCCAATCCTTTAAGAAGGTGAGCACCGTATCCCGCCAACTCTTTCTGGGCCGGAAAAAGTGAACAGAAGGAGGGGAGGCCTTTGCCCGGCAGTGGGCAAACACTTATAATAATACATCATCGTATTTTTACGTTGACGTTGTGGAGGGGCTCTAGTTGAACTCTAGGTCTATGCCGGTAGAGATTACTTTGCCGAAACAGAGGAGGCAGACCAAAAGAGATATACAAACCCACAGGGCAACATGTTTTGAGCTGTTTGCTAGTAGCGCAAGTCTCGGGAGAAGTCTTCTTCTTTCTTGATGGAGATTCGAAAGAGCAAATGTGTTCGAAGGTAGGAAGTATTCCAGAAAGTGCTAATAAATATCTTGACCATCTACGGAGTTATGGTATTGTTCTGATAGCCGTGGAATACCTCCTCAAGCATCTCAGGACATGCCCCCCTTGTCGCTACGTTAATATGTACTAGCGATATAAAGTTTTCCGTGACACGTTATTGAGTATGCAAGGAAACCAACTGCAATTTTATTTGTGTTTGTATGTATATAAAATTCGGTTGATCCCTTATTTCATTAAAACGTCGTAACGGTCCTCTGCGAGTTAGCTTCGGCCTCGAGTCCCGAGAAATGTCAGGAGACGTTATAATAATAATAAAGACCGAGGCACCTGTCCGAGTTCCGTTCAAGTCAACCAATTTATTCCAATTTAAACTGTTTTTTTTTTATTTTATTCAATTTAGTTTCATTAAATCTTAGTTAATTTAATTTAACGTATTATTAATAAATACCTGATTATGTATTATATTTATATTAAATGCTTCCTCTCTTCTAAGCTCACTTGATTTGCTGTGCCCGACAGGGTCCATGTGATCTAATTATAAGTTTTACCACAGAATATATGTGGAATGCAATAAAGGTATTGCGTATTGAGACTAGGCAGTACGCTATTCAAAACCGTATTTTGATCGGAAATAAGAGTTTTTATTATACCTACGTATCTAACTGTTACGAGGTTAACCTTACAAAGAAAATTGCAAAAACGCGTATCTTTACAAATTTCAATCACTATAACAAAATAAATGTGATTCTACGCCGTTCCTAGAACTCAATAGCCACATAGATATTTTCATCTAGTAAATGAAATAGAATGACACATCATTATGTCGCCTCCTCGGGGAGTTAATTGGTAGTTTCGCGTTGGTTGCGTGTCCGCAGCGTTTAAATCATATTCCGGGAACCATGGAGTGGTGACCATGACTCGCTCCGCTGCGTCCTTGGGGATATCCAGGGACTGGATACCAAAACTATTTTTTTATATGAGATTTATTTTTACAGTTTTTTTTTATATATGCCCTAGAACCAGAACCACCACCTCTTTTAGCAGTACTATTTTAATATTATGTACTTCAGTGTAAGAATGAGATGGAGCTATACATGTCGTAGGTATATCCATCTCTTACCCTCTGGAAGTATTATTTAAAAACAAATGCTTGCTGTAAGACGCGGTGTTGGCCTCCTTGATCTTAACCAAGTTAAGTTAATGTTACTTCTGTGCATCTATATTGGCACACTTCAAAACAATCATTGAAAAAAATATTATATGTTTCCACAATATATTAATTCGAATCGGACATTAAGTTAAGTTGGTTAATTGTATATGTCATATAAATTATTTTGCCTTTTTACAATGCTACTAGTGTTTTGACATTTGAAAAGCTCAAATGTTAAGATCAATCGAAGTATAGCTAACTTTTTATACGCTTACAAATTATACACGTAGAAGTGTGTACCGAACATGATTATACACAGATACGAAATCTATTAGTTCGTTCGTGATTGTTACATCTTGTAATTGGAAATAATTATTGGTATTTTTATTCAAGGCAATGCTGTGTCCTTATTCAGCATCTATTCGCTTCGTGTGTTTCCACCATGTATAATTTGTAATTACGTAATAACGCAGCTGTTTCACTTCACCATATTCAATAGTAAATCTTGTAAATACCAAGAGTCGAATTAAATGAAGTTATTGCTTCTATTGTTTTGTAACCAAAAGACGAATGTTTGATAACATGGAGATACTGCGCCTCCATTCATCATGTTTGCCGACCAAACTAAATACAACTTAGCGTGGTTTACGTAACGTGAAAAGTGGCACATTGATTTTAATATTGACACGCCATAATTCTACTTCCTCGGCGAGTTCAATACTTTCTCGTGTTTTATGTAATTTCATTATCATGTGATACAGCAACTGCATTATCTTTATGCAAATTTAATAGTGTTAAATCCAGAACACACCGGTGCTAACTCAAATAAGTTTAAAATTTTGTCGCTAATTCTATATATACATATTCGAAATACTAAATCGAAAGGGAGAACTTTTTGATTTTTATGTTTTGTAGGTCCATTTAATTTAGGTAAGGTTCAAAACTGCTAGATTTATTACAGTAACTATTGGTGTGTTCATATCATAATGGCTTAAGATTTCAAAGCTTTTATGTAGCTTTTTTAGGGTAAAAACTAAACTCCATTCCTACCGTCTCCTAAAATATATTTTGATGAACTCCGAATCTTAGTAAAACGGATGCTAAATATGCTGGTTGATCTAAATAACGTTCAAAGACTTCACAATCGGAGTGCAAATATCGATAATTCAGTAACTCCATGTGTAAATTGGTGATGTAAATGGAAAAACAATGCTGCGCGTTACGCAAAGAGAAAGCGGGAAACAGAGTTATCAGTACTTTACCTAGTTTTGTGGTAACAAAATCACTATTCATCAAGTCGTTCGAACCTAAAGATTAATTAGGAGTACGTGCCTAACCGATGATGTAACAGATTGTCCAAGCCGTGTTGGTTTAGGCAAATAACTAATCTCTGTCTCTATCTTATTACCTCCACTTTTTATAGATCCAATAATAAAAGTTTAAGGTTACCAACATAATAATATCGATACTTAAAAATTCGTAGTGGCAGGTAGCTGACAGCTCCGTCTTATGGCCTTACCCCATGTATCATAAGTTGACGTAAATCCGATAAAATATTTAACGGGATTCGGATTTCATTCTTAGCCCAATCGGATTTTTGGTAATAAATTTCTGTATGTCTAACGCGATTATTACGTAAAATAATATTTTTCCACTTTTATGCTCGTAAACCTGGTTGGTAATAGATGCAGTAAGCGTCACATAAGAGTATATTAATAAATCTTCACTTTAACTGCTTTATCGCTGAGCTTTGGCCCTTCGAGGGTTATCTGATGTAATGCTGCAACAGACAGACGCAGTTGTTGTGATGAATTTGACTTTGAGCATGTTTGGAAAACTTTTTTCAATTAGCTAATCATTCCTGTCACTTTACAAGGAATTGCGTCACCGCTTGGAGTGGATCAATGATCTCACCACATTAGGTGGGAAGGGGGCATGAAATGCGTTAAATTATGTGGTCAGGCGGTGACCTGCGGGGGCAGTGCCGGGGCTCAATTAGCCGTCCCATGGTCCGTAACCTCCAGGTTCGAGGCGGCTCGAGGCACGTCGTTACGACCACGCCTCGGGCAATGCACTTTCTCCCATGGACTTATTTAAAATCGTCTCCAAGGCTTGATTGACGCCGAAGCCGCCGCACTATTGTTAACTATAACGTGACGTAACACTTCTGATGTGCCGTCAATCAATTTACAAGATGTTTTGTTAATGTGTAATGATGCGTATTCTTTGTGCTTGCCATTTAATTGTTAGGCAATAGATCTGTCCGTTTAACATATGTATATGTACGAGTTATTGCTAAATACGTGATGATTTTAACGCCTCGGCCATGCCTAGATCTTATTGAAGCTGTCATTCTTTCTACATCACAATGCAATTGATAAGTTTGATATTTACTTTAGTACTTCGCAATAAATGTTTCAAAAGAAATTCCTTGAAATTTCTGCGAGTACATGGTCAGTTAAGTGATTTTTAATGATAATGGCTAAATGAAGGATAACAAAACATCGCTTTTGTTTCAAGTCATCCACCTCCCCCGAGTCATATAGTTTTATAGTCCGCTATTATCTCAAGCTTCTCTCAGTCACATGTGTACTTAATTTTATGTTCAGGAACTTTTGTATGTTATAAAGGCATTCCATTTAAATTGGTCAGAAGTCAGAGCGCGAGAATAATGTTTTATCGTTGCCATTAATTGTTGAGTTCCCGAACGCGATCCAAGTTGGCATCTTATTTGAAAGATCGTTAAGTTTCATGAGGTTTTTTCCCCGTCCTTGTTTTAAAATGAATGTTGTCGAGGAGGGCTCAGGGTGTGTAACCAGGCCGTTGACCGCAATCTGCTGCGTGCCGTGATTCGGCCCAGAATGTATTATTCCGAATCACCGCCGCAGTCCTATATCATTCTCAATCGAAAATTCCACGCTTGATGTCTTCTTTGGTAACAACGCTGCTTTCGATATGATTTATGACCACTGCCTTCAACTCGTAATTACTTGACATTATTTCATACATACCTTGTTTGTCGTTATGATAAGTGGTTATGGTCTATTTTCGGTCAGTATAAGTAATGATATAATAATAAATCCATGAACAATATAACAATAATATTGTTATTAATTACAGTCCTTTATCTTCTTACAAAAGACATCAACGCGCGCTTTTCATCTTTTGCGCATTGTGTGCCCAATATTCCGTAACCCGCGCTCCAGTCCTAACTTAGCATTATAATTAACACAATTATCAGATTTCTGGTAAAAACACAAGCTCTCTGTTCTAGTTATCACTTATTCTATTAACACGAGGAAATGAGTACGTATTTATTTAGGTCATTCGGATGGAATAATCGAATAAACAATACAGCAGTCATTATTTTACGTTATCTTGAAATCGATACCGCGATGCGATTTTTGTAACAATAATGATATGCCCATTGTGTTACTATTGACATGAATAATATACACATTACTGACGTTTGACAGCAATTGATTACCTAACTGAATGAGAAATAACACTGACATCTTTAAGTAGGTGAGTAAATAGAACGTACTCATAGTTCAGTTTCTATCGTTGACCTTTGATAAAGAAATCACTTTTACTGAACGGTATTTTGACCAAAAGTGAAACGTTACCTGAGATCTTAGGATTGTTTTCATGGAGGATGAGTAGGCGCTTGTAGTATGGCACAACAATAGAAAGATATGTCGCGACGACCGGCGGCGACCCCGCCCGATGTCGCACGATTACTTATACTCCTTATTCCGGATGAACTTTGCGAGTATTCAGTTCAACGTGAGCAGTATTGTATTCCTTCTCGAGTACCGTAATACTGCAATGAAAGATTTCCCTTTTAGTTTATAAAGACTGTTCTGGAATGAATTTTACATACTTAAACAATTTTTAGAGTTAAAATGCATGAGTATGCGTCATCGTTTATTGTAAAGGAACGTCGAATTTGATCACACAATTTGATTCAAGGTACCTCAAATTATTCCCATGTAATTAAATTCGTTAACGAGACCTTCAAAAAACATTGCTAAACAAAATAATAGTTGGAAAACGAAATTATAAATTCAAATACATTCATCATAGAGTTAACCTTTGCTGCAATAAATGTTTTAGCAAATTATTCACGACCCTATTCGGCGGTATTGCACATCCTTGTTCCGATCTCGGGTCCCGAGTCTCGATGAATCACGCGCATTGCATTTCGTGAATCGGTCCGCATGCCACATTACCGTTAATAACCTTTATGGCATTAAATTTGGTTTAAAAACCAATGTCAAGCGATAATGCTGTCGTAATTATGGCGCCTCAAGAGCTCATTGCGAGTGAAAATCGCTCGTTTGTTAATAATGTCTGCATTTTTGACGAAAATGTCTTGTTAGCGATAATGAAGAAAGTGGTATTATGGTTGGGTTAAAGCGATCGGTTCTATAAATAATTCCTTAAACTGGATTTTGGCATCAAAGAAAAAGGAATCGGTTTATATATCTTTAATGTTATGGTTTGTGAAAGCTTTAATATTTCATTTTAAAATAAAAACATAAGGCATAAAGCTGTATCGGTTGCCTCGTTGTCTGTTGAACTACCTAATTTGTCTCATTAATTAAATACTGATGGTGTTATATAAATCATAATCATAATACAACACACGATGACAACTTTCAACTTCCTTTGCGCAAAACTAATACGTTACGTTACGTAAGGACAAACGTGTTCCGAACAGACGGAAGACGAAGGCCTCATATCATAGCCTAGTTCACTATTGATACTGATACCGAATAATAAAGATTGTGGACGACCTACATTAGGAAAGTTTGAAATGTTCGAAATAAAACTGGGACAGTAAATATTTCTAAAATAAACTACTAGGTGTGTCCACTAAAACAGGAAACGTAAAAGTTCAAGATAAAAATTGTAAAACGCTGTTGCGTGCGGGGGGAGGGGCAAAGGGCTCGGCGCACGCGCAGCTAGGTTATCTCAGTTTAGGACAGTTCACTCGTTATCTAAAACTTACGCCCGAGCCCACTTACTGTAAAGTAAATATTTGAGTTAGAAAGTGCAGTTCCGTGTAATGCGTATAGATAACAGTCGCGTGTTTGTAATGCTCTGGATGCGTGCCTTAAAATAATAAGCCGAGAAATGGTGTTCATTGAGAAGCAAACATGCTATCTCCAGACCAACAAAAGGATTTATAATCTTTAAGAAACTCTGCTTTATATCTTGAAAACAAAAACGTTTGTTCTGTTTTAAAAAAAAAAACTAAAAGGTTAATCCTTTTTTAAGTGCATAATTGTCCAAGTGTAAAAAAATAGAGTTTGAATGCGGTTCCATAGTTTTTTTTTTATAGTTGCTCCTGACATCCGACGGGTCTTTTGGAAGATTTGAACACTACTTTTTTTCTAAACCTGGTTTAGGGAATTACTTAGAAACATTCGTAGTAAATGAACCAGACCTTTCTCTATACAAATTAGGTAATGGATTAGCATACATTAAACGTTAAAAGTTACTGCTGTATATAAAGCTAATGACGATTTGATTATTAAAAGGGACATTCTCTAAACTCGTTATGTGTTCTCTGAATGGTAATTAGTCTAATTCGAAACATACGTGTCTTTAGAACTTCAAATTACAATAACGTAACAATCAGACGTTGTCTTAGGATTTTTTTTAAACTTTACTTTTTTACTATTAACTATAGGTTAAATATACGTGGGTAGGTTACGTTCAATCTGTAAACAAAGATCGAGTAACGGTGCCAGTGTCAAATTGTCTATTCAAATGAAAATCACTGTGATCGCGTCAGTTCGCGGTTGTGCGCACATTTTAATATATAATTATTTACAGTACAATAACTCCGCGTCACCGCCATATTGTGTAGGCATCCTAATGGAGCCGTCAATAACGATCAACTCCATTTTTTGTCATTCCATAATCAAAGCTAGGTAACAAAAAATTTGGAGTAGGTATGTGAAATCCCAAGAGAAGACCATTTTTAATACGTCACTGTGGTCATTAATACATAATTCCGAACGTAGTTTTTTTTTTTATGAAAACCGTTATAAAACATAAACAGACAGGGTATTAAGCCGCTAGTACATACCGCGTACCGTCGCAAGCGCAGCCATTTCTCGGAACGTAATGGAAGCGCAGCACGTAACAGTCTAATGTTGGTCATCGCGAGTCAAACGCATAATTTTACGAGCCACTGAACACGTCTACACACAAACAGAATCATTTGATACGATTGTTAAGGGGAAATTCATGTACATTCAATTGTTTACGATCGAATCCATATTACTCCATAGGGTTTCGCAGTAGCAAGGAATTCTAAACGTTTTGATTAAGGCCTACACAGCAAGTCCTTAAATAAAAATGCTCGGAAATGGTCTAAATTAGTAAACACAAATTAATTAATTTAGTTGTAAGCGAGATCACTAATTAAATTAAATGTTTACAAAATCAGATCATCAATTTATCGAGTCAGTTATTGGTTCAACAAGGATTTGTAATGAGCATCGTTTATCGACTAATTCACTTAAGCAACGATTACCAATTCATTACTGACCTCGGATTTATAAAATAATGTATGTGTGAATCTACACGCATTACGGCATTACATACAATTTTGCTTAAGGCCTTATGATATTGTGAGCTACTGACAATGACTGGTAAATTCTCACGGTTCCTTCGCCCTGCTATAATAAGGTATCATTGTCGTGGACACGGTTCAGAGCTTCGTCGTGAGGGAACACCCTAAGGACTCCTATTCGTCGCGGTGAGAATGTTGATTACGTTTTGTTACAACTGATGGCTTTAATAAACTCTCATGTACTTGTATGCTTGAACGGATATGAGCATACGTCTCAGGGTACACGGTATTATGCACGGCTAGTTGTCACTAACTAACAGTTACCGTGAAACGGGACTCGGGTATCAGTTTCGTTAATTAAAATTGCTTTCAGTGCGTGTCTCCGAGTTTAACGCGCGGCGAACGATGCAGAAGTATTAGGTGGTAATGGTGATTATCAAACCAGCGAGGCTCATGTTTCATAATGTCCTGTTTATTTATTATTTGAGGAGTTGCAACAAAAGATCCCCATATAATAATCATAGTATAAAAACAAATCGTGGTTCTTTCAGAAGTAAACACAGCGCCGTAGTAGTTACGATGGAAAAGATCGACCAATCAATATACCTTGTTTACTTTTTTGGCTGTAAGGTACCAAAAACTCACGATATTTTTTGTCTTCCAGATCGAGCGGTTAGCGCAATATGAGCGTCTGGTGGGTGGAGGATGCGCGCGCCGCCGGGCAGCGCGTCTGTCAGACCTGGAGCGCGTGCAGGACCTCTTTCCGCACGACTACCTCGCGCTACACGACGCCGACGCGCCCTCCGCGTTGGCTTCGCATCATGCGCAGGTAAGGAGTAGTCAGCAACTAGGAACACTCAAAAAATCTTCACATCAAAGGGACATTTCTAATAACGGTGTAACATGGTGACGGTCAGCATTAGGTCTGCCTTTTCCAAACAATTGATAGAGGATTTCTAGACTCATTAAGCATCATTATAGCAGTCCACTGAGGAACTAGGTCTCTCCAATCCCACACTAATCAACTCGATAGTCAACCATGCTATGCAGCTGCTACCAGCCGGCCTGCAAAGATCTTCCGTCCACATAGCCCGAAGGCATCCTACCAAAATAGCAGCAAATTATAAATTTCCACAATTTTCTTTCAGAAACAGAAAAACCTCCGTAAGCGACCAAGTTTGGACATCAGTGGGACTATCAGCGCGAGTAGCAGCTCCCTGTCTCCGCGCACCTTCATCATGGAAGCACCGGTCCAGCTCAGTCCACTTGGCACGACCTCCCCACCGCTCGACCGTCATCTGTTTCTGTTCAGCGACTTGCTCCTCGTTGGCAAGGCCAGAGGAACCAACTGCTTCAAGCTAAAGGAGAGTGTAAGACTGGCTGAAGTCTGGATAGCCATGACTGATGGTGATGACACTGGATTTATGCTCGGATGGCCGACAATCACCGGTGTTGCTAATTACCTCGCTATCTACCCAACCCAAGCTGCAAGAGACACTTGGTATAGGTAAGGGATTTGAAATTCAGACATTTAATTTAATTCAACTAACTATTTACATTTGGTAATAAATTAAATAACTTCGTGCCAATTCCACCAATGAAACGGAACGCGATCAGCATATCTAATTCGCGCTCATGACCTGTGTGTGTCAATATCGCACAGAAAATAATGACACTAACAGCCTTTTATCGGGGTTTATGTGCTAATCGCGTTCAGTTCCATTGGTGAAATCCGCCCTAGCTAACTAACTATACAGGTAAATATAGAGAAAACAGGACATTTAGGCGACAAAGTACTTAATAATGTTTGATGAAAGGATGGGATGTTCAAAAGATCGTGGTTTAATTCTCCTCTATCTCTTTACAGGAAAATACAAAATGCTTTAACTGCTCAACTGGCCACTGAACCTAAATCCACGAATATCCAGATTTTCTACAAAGATGCGACGAGTTCGATAGAATTTGTAAGTATTAATGGAATTACCTGATGACGCAGATGAGCACAAGTAGCGAAGGGCATTGTCGGTTCGGTGCAATACGTTAGCCCGCAGTTTTGCACGCTGTGGTAGGAATGTGAAGGTGTATATTTTTAAGGCCTACTGCCATACCACACGTGCAGCTTGTGGATGAAGTATACTAACGCAGGGAGGGGGGGGGGTTATTTAACGTCCAACGCATTCAGTATAATATTTGATTTAGTATGTTGATGGGGCTTCAGCATTTCTGTAGCGTTTCACCGGTTTTCGCGGAAACCCGTGTTGATGATTTTCACGCCTTATTGAGAAAGCGGGTGGATATTTTAATAGGTAGGTTGCGCGCAAGTTCCAACAGTATCCTAAAACGTTGGTTTATAAGGAGGACAGCCCTTTTATTAGGCACGTAGGAATTACTGTTGTTGTTATGTTAGTTTATAAGTGTTACTAAAAAAGTTTCCATAGTGAGAACCTCCAAATTTATTAATCCATCTAAGATTTCCTAATACTCTCGGCAGTTTTCTGTTCATCATAGGATTTGTAAAAGTCTAACAACTCCCTTTTATTTCCAGTGTAAAACAGTATCCGTAAGCCCAGAGATGAGCGCGCGATGCGTGGTGCGCCAGGCACTGCACGTGCTACAGAGCGGCAGCGCCGAGCCCGAGCACGACACCGAGCACGACGAGCACGATGGGGACGGGCGCTGGGGCGCTGCCACCGAGTTCACTCTCTGTGTGCGCACGGCCAGAGACGCGCCTCCCACCCCGCTCCGGGGTATAGAACGACCTCATGCTGTACAGGTAAACTTATTATAACCGCAACTTATGAGCGATAGGAGTCTTAGGTGGAGTCTTTTTAGACCACACCATATTTTTATTATATTGTTCCATGTTCTTCCTTACTTAACTCAGTGCATTTTTTATTTCAGATGTCAAGAATAAGGCAAACGTTGTCCAGTGAGGACGGGTTTGACCTGGAACACGTTAACGCTAAGAATAATCCATGTGGACTGGTCTTCGAATTGCGGAAGAAAAATCAGGGGTTAAAAAAGTAAGTAATCTAGTTCACCTAGCGAATGCGGTTGTAATTGTAAATCTGGGCACCGCATGTGGATACTGAAATATTTGTTACCGTATCTAACATTCGATTAATGTGTAATTTATCTAAAATCTTGTTTGTATGATTCACAGCGGCAACTCGACAGGAGGGCGCGGCTTGCGCCTGCTGCGGCGCGGCGGGCGCTTGTTCGGCGTGGCGCTGACGCGACTGTGCGGCGGCGCGCCCCCGCCCGCTCTGCTCCTGGCACTCCGCCGACTGCGCTCGCTCGCTCCGCTCACTCATGGCGTATTCCGCAGGAGTGCTAATGCTAAAGCGCTTAGACTGCTTAGAGATAAGGTGAGGATAGAGGTGCTTTTTAAGACCAAATTTAATAAATGTGAAAGCAGTTTATGGCTTTTTACAACAATACCTTTATTTATTGTCTAATCAATAGACAACTACTTTGGTCCAAAATAGGTGTTGGTAGCACTTAATACTGTGATATTCTTAAAGTTATAACATGAATGTATTCTATGAAATTAACAACTAAACAATTAAGTAAATAAAATACATCATATTTTCAATTCATTTAATAAAAAATTGTCAGTCTCACAACACAGCGTCCCTGGATAAGCATTGCGACGTTTTCTCAAAATTGGGCTGTCTTTTTTTCGATTTCCAAAAACATATTGTTTTGATTAATTATAACGTTATAAATAATGATTCCTTGTTGTTCAGCTGGATACACTAGGCCCTTGGGCGGAGGGTTGCCCTGAGCTGGAACGTGCGCCGGTGCTATTGTTGGCCGCGCTGGTCAAAGAATTCTTCCGAGCGCTGCCACAACCTTTGCTCTCTGCGGACCTCTATCCTGCTTGGCTGCAAGTTCTAAGTAAGTATCACACTTCTAAAAGTGAAGTGATAACATAGTGACAAGTCCATTAGCTAACTATAGCAAACACTTGCAACTTTGTAAATTAACGAAAGATATTTTTTAATGTTATTCTGTAGCTTTAACGAGCTTTTTTTGTTACAGCTTTATCACAAACCGAGAAAGTGGCAGCCGTACGCTCGTTGCTCCTAAAACTGCCCAAGGCTCACTATAACATGCTGACCTACTTCATATGTCTGCTGCAAGCCATCGCCAAGAAGTCCAACATAAATCTCATGTGCCCCATGAACCTCGGCGTGTGCGTCGGTCCCAGCCTCCTGTGGCCCAACACACCCTGTGACAAAGCTCCTAAAGCAGTGCCAATGGTCGTAGAACTACTCATAGTAAAAGCCGAAGCCCTGTTCGGGCCTCAGATTGCAGGTCTACTCGGCAATGGCAGCCCGGAAACCTCGAACGCATTACTAGATTCAGGAGCCGAAGAAAGCGACAGTCTCCATTCAGTTGGAATATCCTTAGATTCAATGGAACTGTCCACACCGCGCAAGGAAAAACTATCACTAAGCCGAGACTCAGGGCTGACTCTCTCAGAAGACGATTCTAACAGCAACGGAGGTAACAGTCCTGCACCTCGTAATATCCTACACAGTTTATCTGCACCAACTTGCAATATGCAGCAAGATTCTAAATTAGTAGTGCGATATAACATCGACAACCATAACGTTAGTGGTTTGCCTCAAATTGGTCAAAGGCAGAATATTTACTCTAATAAATCAGAACTGTATAGTGCGGTGAACGACGAATTATATACTACGCCATATATAGGAGAAAGATATGTACACAATTCTATAAACATTGGTATTTCAAACGGTATAGACGACAGAAATTATGTATCTAAAACAGCATTACAACGATCGACGGCTGATATCTACGAACAGAGCCCAGCAAAGTATATAACCGGTTTAGAACCGCAAAAACCACCGAGAAGTAACGTTTCAAAGGCAGCTCGCACTTCAAAAGTCTACAGCATGTTTGCTGAGACGCAAGAAGCAAACAAAAATATCGCCAACAAAAACTTTAACAGAGCTAAGAGCTCAGACAATCTATTAGAATCAAAACAGGAAAATATCGATAGTAAACGCGACCTGGTTTCTAGTCAAGAAAATATTGTGTATAGCAACATACACGATCTAGCCATGTTTACAGAGAATATCCAACGACAGAATCAATATCAAACACAAGCAGAAACAGTTTCAAATACGAATTATGCCAGAGTGTACACGGGATGGGAAAAAAAGAGTGCCAACTATACCAACAAAACGAATAATGCGGAAAATATCTACGGACAAATGACGAAGAAACAGGGAGAGACCTCGCAGTCCAAAACTGATGGAAATTTAACACCGGCAGCCACCATTTTTACACGAAATGACTGGACTCGTCAAGCAGCTAGAACAAAGAGCTTAGAAGTCAGCGAAGAAGTACTTGCTAATACGGAGAAAATGCGCAATGGCAATTACGAAATAACAAATTGCTGCCGAAAAAGACGATTTGATCCTGCACACATGTGCACCAAGAGCTGCACTGCTCCACCGGCCAATAGAGAACAAGATAAACATACCACCAATCCTTTACAAAATTCATATTCTTACGTCGATAACATCCATAATAATAATTCAGAGGAGAACAAAAAGACACGGCTACGAAATTACAACACTAATAAATTAAACCAATCAAAATCGTTGGCGAATATTATTCTCCACAGTGACTCAAGTAGTAGCGACACGTTATACCAGCCGCAGAACTCGTTTAATAGTCGATCCACGGAGTCACCGGCCAGCGAGAATTCCTTTGAGAATAATTGTTACACCACTCAATACATTGATCCCTTATACACGTCAGTCTACAACCGGCGACGGGATATTTACCACGACATGAAATCGCCGAACATGTTCCCTTCTGACATTTACAAAGCGACGCCGACGGCTGTCAAGCCCGAGTATAACAACTCGGAATACGAACATAATAATAATAAGAAGAAGACTCCCCACATGCCCCCTCCAGTACCGCCAAGGAAAATGGTGTATCAGAGAGTACTGAAGAAATTCCAACCGGTGCACGTGAACAAAGATGACAAGAACTCACGGTCGAAGTCTGTACCGCGTCTGTACAGAGAACCATCCAACGGCGCAGACGCAAAGGGACTTAACAACATGATAGCTTTAGAGGGCTCCGAGTCAGACACAGAGTCCGAATCTTATGTTTAAACGCTGCGTCAGCACAAACTAATTTACGAGAAATGGAGATATATTTAAATTATTAATAATGCGTACTCTACGTGTCCAAGTAACCAGGATCTGTGTTGAACAAATTTGTTATAAACGATGAACTAATCTCGATGTTAGGACTATGTTTGAACCAGTATGCTAACTACTTACTACGTTTTTAGGACGCTATGATTTCATAGTGATAATATAAGAAGTATCTTGTGAATCCCGCCTTGAAAATTATAATATGTGACCATAGCCAGAGATGTTGTGGTGATGTAATTCCAAAGACGTAAGAATAGTTTCAAACCTAATGGTAAATTTAGATGAATGTATCAATGGGATATAACCTTAAATATTTTGTCGTCAATTAATCCATTAATATAGGACGCGTTTATGCCAATCACTCGCTATAAAATTTTATTTAACGTTAGATATTTGTCATAGTGCCCTTAAAGTTCGGTAAACAATATCGACACCTCTAGCGAACAGAAACATAACTTCACCGCCGATTGTTGGAGGTTTTACTGTCAAATGTATCTGCACATCGATGTGAGCCGCTCAGTAAGGTCTATATAAGTATGTGACTAGCGCTGTATTAAATAGACGATGACTTTGTGTAGTCTTATATCTGGAAATATTAAAATATATTATGTAATTAATGAATGCCTGTTCTGTATATAATGTAGATATATTGTACGTACGTTTATAATAAAATATATTAAATGGTTTCATTGATATTTCATTTACATTAATTCCTATCTATAGATTATCGAAAAAAACTAGTTTATTAATTTCATTAACTGCCTAGGTAGATGACTAACTACTGACCTGGGTGCGATTTCCATGTCGGTGTAGCCCCCAGGTAGAAACTTTAAGTTCTGGAAGATGCTACCAACTTCTGGATTTTTCTTTTTGTTTTCCCAAATACTGAATAATGGCGATATGCGCTGTCTTTTTATTCAAGAGCGCCATAATCAGGTGCGCGCAATCAAAAGGCATCCGAAGTGTATTGCAAACAAGCTTTAATGAGACTGCTGCAGTGGGATTACAATTAGTTTAACTTTAATTAATAAAACGATTAATTTATGTAGAATAATTTAATTTCTTTTATGAAATTCACATAATTCGCTCTTAATATCATCATCACAGTCACGAATAAAACAAAACCTAAATAATGCAAGTAAACTTATAAAACTTGTGTACAGTTATTAGTTAAAATAATAATTAATAATTCGGCTATTTACAAATAAAATTAATAATTCGAAAGCATCCTAAGGACAAGTCATGATGAGCACGCTATTATATAAATATATCAATTAATAAAATAAAACTGCGAATACACAGGCCTGTAACTCGCACGAAAAAGTATTCAAGTAGTTTGCTACAACAGTATTTATTCCTCTTTGTGCGCTAAATTATATTCGATTTTAAGTTTATTTATTTAAAAGTGAATTTATAAGTATAAAAATGATGCATTACACATGTTCAGTCTCATTGTACTTACTTATCTGTCCCTTACCCCTAAAAGTGTATTAGAAACCAGCATTAGGCATTTGCCTGGCAACAATGCCGAAATTAACCTTTTTGGCACAGCCGCGAGGCACAGTCGTAAGGCACACACTATTGTTATTAAAACATTATTTTGTCTTTTAATTGTTGTTTGTGTTTCACGAACTGTATTGGAATAAGCATTTTCTTTCCGGCTTGTTTGCTGATGTGCCACAACAACTTGGTGAGAAATACGCTGGCATGCAAGCTACTCGCATACTTATGGGTGTTTTACGTGCTTAATAGGAGATTAAGTACAGTAACAGGATAGGAAGTACTTCATATAACACTGGATAACAAATGTAACAGGCACCATACTTTTGGGATGCTTTAGATTTTCGTATCACAAAAACGGTCAACTATCCTTGTAATAATAAATAAATTAAATTTATAAAACACATATCGAAAAACCTTTTGATTGTATCATTCAGGAAACGCTCAATCAAATAATATTGTATGAAAATTACAAGTTAACATGTTTGGATTTACCTACTTATATTTTCTGAGACATTAAAATAAATTTTATAGCACTTTGTGCCCTAAACCCGCATTTAAGTCATTCTCCAATATACATCGTGCTTATTCCAGAAGCAGTAACATTGAATTTGTTGCCTGATAAATCAAAAAGATTGTGTACATCAGCATGAAACACATTTAAGAAATGTCGTAAAGCGAATAAGTCAAATTATTTTTGTGATGATGACTGGCGTACCTTTCAACTCAAGATGATCGAAGTTTATGGACTACCAACTCGTATGTTAAATGCACAATCAATACGAATGACCAATTTTTTAAAATTAAACTTTAAAAAGATGGCGGGTTTATGTCACCCAGGCAATAAAATAAATACGATACTCGTGACTTAAGTAAGTCTATTTAACGCACGGCGTAGCACCCTCACTACACTGGGGCGTTAACTTCACGCCATTCAATAATAAAATACTTCAATCACACGTATCGTAATGTACTATTATAGTCATGGTCTAGCAGTTAGTAGCAATAACCTAATATCAAATTAATGTTATCAATTTTACACAATTTCAACTATTTAATCTTTGCCAGTCTACAGAAGCTCAGTTTGAACTTACAAAGAAATGACAATCACATGGAATTTAGACAACATTTTAGGTAAATAGCAGTCAACGTGCTGAAAAAGTGATAGCAGACAGTAGTAAAAAAATGTACTTGCAAGTTGCGTTGGTATCTAAACCAGGAAATTAAATACTTAATTATGGCGATTTAATACGAACTTAATACTAGTTATCAATTAAAATAGCAATTCAGTAGACTTATATGTAGGCCCTATGCATCAGTGTGCATAAAGCTTTGTGTCCGCCTATGTTTTGGGTGAGATCGTGAGTGTAGTGTCCGTAGAGTTTGCCGGTCTCTTGTTTTCTTCTTCTTCCTCGACGGGGGCTACGTAGTTCCATTCCTGCGTGTCACCGGTGCCGAAAAGAATGAAATAGCAGGCGGACGCAATGTATACCGAAGCGCCTGTTATGAATACTGGCCGCCATTCTGCGAATCCGTTCTGGAATCAAGTAAATGATGTGAGACAAAAGAAAGAATAAAATATTGAAAGTGCCTATCTCCGATAGCTACAACCGGTTGCTGGAAGGCCAATCAACATGCAGACTGTATCACTTAAGTTAACTTCTGACTAAAATAACAAACCAAATACTTGACAGTCAGCTAGCTTTTTGTGTCGATTAACTTTAACAAAACGTGTGTCAAGGTCCCATATAATTATCAAATTAGCTTTTAAACTTGAGGTACTTACTCCGTTCTTGGTAAAGTGTGCAGTAACCAGTGGTGTGACGAAGCCTGCTGTGTTGCCTATCCCGTTAGCGATGCCATACAGCGTGCCAGCGAAGTTAGGAGCCAGGTCCTGGTGATTCACCAGGTTAGTCAGCGTGGCTGCGCCATTGGACCCCATGGAGAAGGTGATAAGGGCCACGGAGAGGATGGGTGCGCAGCCTGTGTAGCCCAGACCGATGAGGAGTAGCCCAGGCACCACGTGGGAGAACAGGCAGAAGAACTTTCTCATAAACGTGGTTGACACTATGTTCTGTTTCACGATCCTATAAAGGGAAATAAACAATTATGAGTAGTAGTAGTAAGTCGATGTATCACTTTTTATAGTTTCTCATAATGGTGAACGGCGATTTAATAGCTTGAACATACACGCAAATGGAAGTAATCAATACCGTGATTAGCAATTAGCTTACAGAACGCGAAGTAAATTAATTATTTGACGTCTTTAGCACTCTCCAACTTGGAAGCAACTCAAAATAGGATCATGCAAAAGATTGCTTAATTCATTTGCAAAAAATGTAAGATATGTCCACAAAAAGCAATATTTATACTTTTATATTCTCATCTGCTACACAAACCAATCGAGTCTAAGAGGTTTAATACATTAAATTTAATACGCTTTAAAAATATTAATAAAATGTAGAAAAAACAGTACTAACACACACTGGAGTGGTTGGTCTTATCACTAAAAGAGAGAAATATGAATAAGAACTAATTTCGTACCTGTCACCAATGGCTCCGAATATAAGTGAGAATATCATCCTAGCGAGATACGGCAATGAGGAAAGAGTGCCTGTAGACGTCAGGTTGAAACCGAGAGCGCTGGAGACGAACTTAGGCGCCGCCGTCATGACGAAGTACAAGCCCCAGTTACTGCCGTAGTGCAGTACCACCATCGCCAGGAATGGAAACGAGGTTAATATTTTTCTGAATGGTGGTACAATCTGAAAAAATGGAGAAGTACATCATTAACCAGCTACAGGTTCAGTTTAAAGGTACAGGATCCCCTGTACATCACACCGCCAACTACCAAACTTAGAGGTGTTAGTAAGAAATTCTTCATGGATAAACTCAATAACATTTAACCCGACCCGGTAATCGGAACCAGGACTCCATGCTCAGCAGTTGCACTTGCTACCACAAGACCAACGGGACAGTCTTAGCAATAAAATTGATACAAAGAGAGCGATAAGGAGCGCCATTATTAAAGAGAATCTATAGCTACTGGCATGATGGCTGATAACGTGATAAAATTCTGAGAAATACAATAAATATCTAGCATAAATAATAAAAATCACCTTCAACCGTTTGGTGACCTGTAAATTAATTGTTATTCTTAGGACGGACCTAAAAATAAGATTGTCCTCAACCTTAGATATTCCTAAATCACGATCTCTCCTTGTTGGATGACGATCCTTGGCCTAAATGTCGAAAAAAACCTCACGATTTTATGTCGTTAAATCCAAAACACCACGTATTTAGATAGAGGTCAGAGCTAAATACGTGTATCAGGTAATAATATAAACATTAGTGTTTATATTAAAAAGTAATTTTTGCATAAACACCAAAATGCTTTCATGTCTTTGCACGACGTGACGAGTTGTTTTATTTTCGATCTTCCTAACTTACAGTAAATGTTGAGTTAAACCATATAAGACAACCTCATTAAACTCTGTGTATTAATGCAATTTTAAAAACTGCACGACTATTCAATTTTCGATACTCAAAAAGGTCATAGGCCAGGAAACGAGGTTGGTGGGAAATCCGGCGTCGGGTCACGTCGCAGCTTAAGTTTAAAACATTATTAAGCAAAGGCACCAAACCATTCAGCCTTGAAGATGAATACAAATAGAATTACTGCTGTATAATTTGTTGTGACATTAATTTTCTGCGAAAGAACTTACCTTGGAATCTTTAGAGCTCTGTTGAACTTTATCACCAATAGCTTCGAGGATGTATTTTTTCTCATTGTCTGAAATGCGGGGATGCTGCACAGGAGAGTCATACACCAGATACCACCAAAGCAAGCACCACACTAACGCGATCGCTCCTGAAATATTTACACAGTTACAAATTAGTTAGTGGAATACATAGAAACAAAGATGAACGTCAGGCATTAAGTCTCAATGGGAGTTAAACGCATAATTATCATCGTATCACTTGGGGCCGACGACCGAGCCTGGTGCTCCTAACCAGACTAGCTGTGTAGTCCCAAATATCACCCGTATCGTCAAAAAACTGAACAACGCTGGGCCCAAATAATATATTAATTAAATTCGTATAAAGAAAAAAAAAAGTATTGTGTCTCGCGTGGATCCGGGTTTCCAGCAATCAATGGGTTAAAGATGTACTTGTTTGGGCTTTTAAAAAAACAATATAATTTTGTATCAATTGCTTAGATTCTCTCAAAACGCTCCATAGCTCTAGCAAATAAAATCATGTGTATTATTCGTTTATATCCGGCGGCCTATTTAGTTTCCACGCCAGAGTAATATTATATTACCGAGCTATTTAGCAGAGCAATAACTATTTCAAAGACATCTATCTGCAAGCCCGTCACGGCTCAATTAGTTATGTAGAAATCAGCACCAACCGCCGCGGAATTTAAATAGAGGCAGGTAACAAGAAAGCCAATTTTGTAACACTCTGGTATGATCTGAGCTACTCTGTGCTCTCTGCAAATTATTCTCTGTGTAAAACCATTACATCAATGATATGCATGGGCATTATTTTAATTATATTTTTAACATTTTGACGAGTTATGCGAGAATAATGTATAGAACAGCAGATTTTTTTTAAATTGATTTTTTTTTCACAATGACCCCTTAAAATAATGCCCATAAATTCAATTTCACCCTATATTTATATATAAATTGGCAAATAACGTGATGAAGCTCACTTTCACAACTCTAAGATGGAAAACTCAATACCTATGTGAATTAATTTATTATGGTTGTATTTTCGTAAAAAAATATAATAAAGAAAAAATAAACAAAACATCATGTATGTGTATGTTTATTGAAGCCGTAAAAAACTACATCCCAGCTCTCTTCTTCAGGTAATATGGCATGTCCTTACGATTACGTACTTCTTACGGTAAATTTATGCTCTGAGTTCGCTCACCCCACAAAAGAAAAGAGCGTGATAATACATTCATGCATGTATTTTTAACCCACGCATCAGGCATTGCTAATTTATGTTTATAAAACCTGCTTACTAAGCGAAATATACCGGTTTTAGGACAGCTACAATAATGATTGTTGATCTGTTGTTAATAAAAAGACCAATTCATTCCTAAATACAGACCAATCTTAGTATATCTTAGTATAGACGTGCTAAAAATTTTGACGACGTAAATAACGCCCTACTGCAGGTCCAGAATTGGTTCACTGTAAATAATTTAGTATTAAATGGAAAAAAAACTAAGTGCATTAGATTTTCTTTACCGAATGTAAAAAGTAGTGATTGTGAGATAGTATTGAATCAAGAGAAATTAGAATTTGTCGATAAAACTGTTTTCCTAGGGATCACGCTCGACTCAAGGCTACAATGGGGTCCTCATTTAACATCTCTTGCAGGACGGCTAAGCTCTGCAGCATATGCTGTCAGAAAGATCCGTCAATATACTGATGTAGATACCGCGAGACTGGTCTATTTTAGCTATTTTCATAGTATTATGTCTTACGGTATTTTACTTTGGGGACGTGCTGCAGACATCGAGTCTATTTTTATTCTGCAGAAAAGAGCTATCAGAGCCATTTATAATCTACGTAGGCGCGATTCTCTAAGGGAACGGTTTAAGCTTATTAACATCATGACTGTACCTTGTCAATATATCTATGAAAACATCATGTATGCAAGGAAAAATCTACATCTTTTTAGTAAAAGAGGTGAAAGACACAATTATTTCACTAGAAATAGGGACCAATTAGTTCAACCAGGTTTCAGGCTGGCTAAAGTAGATTCATCTTTCATGGGGTACTGTTTAAAATGTTACAATAAAATACCTCCCAACATTCTTGAACTTAATGAAGCAAAATTTAAATCCTGTATAAAACGCACACTATGCAGCCAAGCATATTATACATTGGGAGATTACATCGCTGATAAAAACGCTTGGGTCAATGCTATTCCTGCTCCACAAGGGCGTATCACCTAATTCATTAGATTTCTTAAAAAACTGTTGGAGCTGCGGAAGATCAACAACAATAAAAACTATATTTGCATTGTATAAATTCAATTTCTTAATATTGTATAATTGCTTAGCACATATGTGAGTACTATGTACCTAATATAAAGTGACCATTCAAAGTCAAAGTCAAAGTCAAAACATTTATTTCAAATAGGCACAAGAATGGCACTTTTGAACGTCAAAATGAACAAGAAATAGAACTGATTCTAGTCGCCCCTTCCAAAAAGTAGTTTCGTGTGGAGAAGAATGGGCAAGAAACTCCACCGTTACTCTTTTAAAATGTTTCACAATGTTTTGTATACATGTATTATAACATTATATGTGAAGACGATGCACCCAGAATAAAAACAATACATCACAAAAGGTGAAAAGAAAAACACATGTAGCAGTGGCAAGTAAACTTAATTATGTCATAAGTGCATGGTGCTCACATATTTACAAACATTCTAAAAGTTAATAATAATAAATTAATCAATGTGTGAGATGTTATTCCAATATTATAAAATAATATGGTACAAATTACCTAATTTACTTAGCAACCAGTTTGATTTTGTCTAGACACTAGATTGTCCTGTGGAGCAGGACCAGCATGTTTCCAAGCATCCTTATCTTTGATATAATCTTCTAATTTGTAATAAGCTTGTTTACAAAGTGTACTTTTAATATGAGTTTTAAATTTTCTTTCATTTAATTGCAGTATGTCACAAGGTATTTTGTTGTAACATTTAACACAGAACCCCATAAAAGATGTATGTACTTTTGACAATCGAAAAAATGGTTGAATTATTTTATCTTTATTTCTAGTATTAAAATTATGCCTATCACTTATTTTGTTAAAAAGATGTCTATTTTTTCTTACATATATAATATTTTCATAAATGAATTGGCAAGGTACTGTCATAATATTAATCCTTTTAAATAGTTCCCTAAGCGATTCGCGACGACGAAGATTGTAAATAGCCCTGATCGCTCGCTTTTGCAAAATAAAAATGGATTCAATGTCAGCAGCCCGACCCCACAGTAAAATGCCATACGACATAATACTATGGAAGTAACTAAAATAGACCAAACGCGCGGTTTCTACGTCTGTTAACTGCCTTATCTTTCTAACAGCATAAGCGGCCGAGCTTAGCCGTCCCGCAAGAGTTGTTATGTGGGGACCCCATTGCAACTTGTCGTCTAGCGTGATTCCCAGGAAAACCGTCTGCTTAATAAATTCCAGCTTTTCTCCGTTCAATATGATGTCACAATCGCTACTTTTAACATTAGGTAATGTAAATCTAATGCATTTGGTTTTTTTTTCATTTAGTACCAAATTATTTACCGTAAACCAATCTTGGACCTGAAGAATAGAGTTATTCACGTCGTCAAGATTTTGTGAGCGTCTATTAATTTTAAAGATTAATGAAGTGTCATCTGCAAATAACACCATCTTCGGTTGATTTTGAAGTAATTGGGGTAAATCGTTAATATAAACTAAAAAGAGAAATGGACCCAATATCGAACCTTGAGGAACGCCCATTGTCATTTCCGACCCCAGCGAGTTCACACCATTTACTTGAACTTTAACCTTTCTATCTTTCAGGTATGATCTAAGTAAATCAAGGGCTGTATTTCTAATTCCATAGTGCTCTAGTTTCAGCAGAAGCGTCTCATGTTCTACGCAATCGAACGCCTTAGAGAGATCGCAAAAGATTCCAATGGCATCTTGTGCTTCTTCCCAGGCGCTAAAAATGTTCTTTATTAGGGTGACACCAGCGTCAGTAGTACAACGCCCTTTGGTGAAACCGAACTGTTGGTCATGCAAGATGGAATTTTTATTAAAGTGACGTAACATTTGATTGAGCATCAACTTTTCAAACACTTTACTGAGAACTGGCAGAATTGACACGGGCCTATAATTGTTGGGTTCTTTACTATCACCGGATTTGAACAATGGCACTACTTTACTGTGTTTCATTAGATCCGGAAAGACTCCTTGGTCCACACTAGAATTAAATATGAAAGCTAAATAGGGCGCAATGGTATCGATAATAGAACTACAGACTTTTACAGACATTCCCCAGAGATCTTCTGTTGATTTGATTTTAAGATCTTTAAAAGCTTTTATAACAGCCTGGGGGTTTGTATGCTGAAATGTAAATTCTAAAGGGCATGCCTTTACATTTTTTCTAAGTAAGGCAGCAGAAAGTGCGGCTGAGGAATTTAATGATGAAGTAGTTTTGAGAGGAATATTAGCAAAAAAGTTTTCAAATTCCTGAGCTATTTCTATATCTGAGTTGATGCGGCCATGTGCAGTCTCTAAATTAAACTCAGTATTACGCTGCTTTTTCCTACCTGTTTCATTATTTATTATTTGCCAGGTAGTTTTTATTTTATCATCAGCTGATTTTATTTTATTGCTAATATAAAGAGCTTTAGCTATTTTGCACACACTTTTAAAAGTTTTAGAGTATTTTGCAACATACTGATGAAAGTTTGCATTATTCGTATGTTGCTTGAGGCCATAAAGTTCAAAAAGTTTTGCCCTGCTTTTGCGAATACCAGGAGTCGCCCAATCGCTAAATAAAAACTTTGTGAAAATGCTTTTAGTTTGTAGTGGAAAAGAGTCATTAAATTGCTTATTCAATAGTAAAAAGAACTCGGCGTAGAACTCACTTGGGTCAGATATATTATTAAAATTCTGAACACATAAATTACTGGCCAAAGACTTATTGAATTTGTTTAAATTTGTACATGTAATTGGCCTAAATCTTATTTGAATTTTTTGTAGAGGCATATAGGAACAAAATGTTATAGTTTGTCCACTGTGGTCAGATGGCAACTTATTTAAGATATCTTTATGTAAGTATTCACAATTACAAAAAATATTATCTATACAAGTGGCAGAGGAGGCAGTTACTCGGGTTGGTTCCATAAAAACGTTGGACAAATCAAATGACCCAAAAAGACTTAACAATCTGACAGTATTCGAGTTATTTTCTAGTAAATTAATATTAAAATCTCCACATATGATTATTGACTTGCTACTAGTACTTAGTTTCTTTAACACATTTACTGCTGCGTGCTTTGGCGGCTGAGAGTATGTCATGCTCACTTTAATGTCTCGCTGATGGTGGCGTGTGTGTTGGATCATTTAGCTCCCTTCAAAATGGTTGAGCTGAATGGTGCTAATCCATGCGTCATGTTCGTGAACGGGCGCTGTCGGTAGAGACTGGTCATCTCTTAGCGGCCATGGCTTGTTTTAATTTAACTTTTGAACTTTTTTTTTTTTTACATTATTTTATATCAGATGCTTTCACCGTTCTGCATCGTTCTCACATGTATAATAATAATAATATGATCTATGTAACCAATATTTTGTAACCATATTTTGTTTAAAAGAGTGTCCATGGAGTTTCTTGCCCGTTCTTCTCCATAGGTACCTACTGCTTTGGAATGGGCAACTAGCTTCATCTCTCTGACTGACCGACACCTTGACAATTCAAAAGTGCCTGTAATTGGTTTATTTGAAATAAATACTTTGAGTTTGAGTTTGAGTTTATATTAACAATGTTTAAAAGAGAAATAAGACTAAGAATTGGCTTAAGAAACGTTATATTAAACATCAAACAATCCTACGTGTTTTTGAAGAAACTAGGCTAGAAAATTAATTATTTAAAACTGAAAGAAATCAAAAGGTTTTTCCTTAATTTTTGTCCATACGTTTTGTTTTTTCACACCATTTCAAAGATTGATCGAAGCATTTGCAACATGATGCCTTTAAATGTGTTGTTAAAGGTGGGTGTTTAAAATACGAGATGAACTCATTCTCCTTATTAATTTAATTACGCAACAAATTACTTTCTCTATTATCTTTTTGGCGTTTGAGGAGATTGTAGTCTAGCCGCGTAGACTATAAAGAAAATTGGTATTAGCTTCGACCAAGTCATCTGTAATTAGCCGTTAAAGCATTAACTGTACATTCAAGATACCCATCGATCGTAAAGAGGGTACTTACCGGGTACATAAAACGCGTAATCCCATCCGAAGTTTTCAATTAAAGGTCCTGTTAGTGACCATGTGACCACTGTGCCAATGGCGCCACCTAGCAACGCACTCACGAACTTGCCCTTCTCTGCTGGGGGAGCCCAGTGAGCCACTAACGCATGTAATGCTGGAAACAGGAATCCCTGCAACAAATGATAAACTCTTTATCATAATTTATGAACATCTTTCAAAAGTCAGTTCGTTCAAAAACATCATTATCTGAATTTGTTTTATTTGACTCAGTTGACATCAAACATATTTGACATTATTATCTATGGTTTAAAAGGTAATTTGAAGCTACTATTAAAGTGCTCCTCACGTAAATGTGCAAAAATGTGTACTTAATATAAAACGACAATAGTGATGACACAGATTACAGTAATAGCACGTAACTCCATGAGTTCAAGCTGACGACACAATCTTTTGTAGTCTACTCAGCCCACAGGCTACAGGTATGCTCGTCCCGTTTGAGTGGCCTATGTATAATTTACTCTATGTGACGCCTACGCGGGCGCTACGCACTGCTACGCACCCTCTACGCACTGCTACGCACCGTCTACGCAGTGCTACGCATCTTCTTCGCAGCTGATACGCAACTTGCTGTGTTGTTATCATTAACACTATTAATGATTAACATGAATCCCACAAATGTTTGTAATGTCAAATTGAATATCCATTTACACTTAGGTATAGCAAAATGATCAGACCCTTGAATGTGTGGTAATATTATTGATTTGCTTACGTGATACCATTCCCAAACACTTTCTGTGTGCATTAAAAAATATATTATTTTCCAACTGCTTGTAATGGTATATAATGTAGAGTACTACTCAGAATGCAGTAAATGTTACATATGAACACGTCTTCGAGAATTAATATGACGTCCGTGTATTACTTGATATGCTATCGTTATAATTTAATTACTGTTACATACATACTACGAAGCCTTCCTAGAGCCTACACAATTCCCTAGAAATAAAGAATAAAGTTGTGCAAAGGCGATATAATTATGTATGTATATGTAATAAGTACACGCAAGTTGCCAGTCACTCATATCCATAAAAGCCACAACGTTCTGCGAGCTTCTATGAACATTATAAATAAATATAAAGTAAAATGATATACCGGGTGTAACCGAAAGGGTATATACATAAAAAAGGATATGCTACAGACCACCAAACTGAACAACTTTAACTACGGGACAACCTCCGAAATCGCAAAAAAAAATCAGCTGTTCTATACATTTTTGGTAACGTGACTAGTCGAAATGTAGAGCTGAATTTTTTTTACGATATCAGATTTGGTTCCATAGTAAAAGTTTTTCAGTTTGGTGATCTGTAGCACATGCTTTTGTATGTATAGATATACCCTTCTGATTACCCCCTGTACATTAATTATTATCGCAAAAAAAATTTCTTGTGTTGTCATAAACGGTTCTACACTGCTATAAACATTAAATATGCGAAAAACCTCCGTCGCTTAAAATAACTGAATAGATAATGTTATTCTAGAGTATTCAGTTGTTGTTGCAAATATCTTTTTGTGAGTATCATTCATGAACAGGTTCATTTACATTGTATAAATACAATTGACACCTCTATAAAAATATAATGGCCGTGGGAAATTAGGAGTCATCTTGATTAGTGTGTTCCTGAGCTATCGTTCCGATGACGCGATATTTTGAGGTCATTCTCGTATCTTAGAGCAATTTGTATTTTGTAAAATTAAATTACTACTATTTGGTATGTACAAAAATGAATAAAACGTAGGTATCTATAATCATTTTCAAAGTTTTTGTCAACGTTCTGTTTCGTGTCAATTTAAGCGACGAAACGCATCTTTAGTTACTGTTGTACAATGTAAATAATATATATTAATATCTATTCCGCGTTTGTATATAAGAATGGAATGAACGTTTTAATTCGTGGAGTTAGTAATATTTTCTAGTGTACAAATACCGATGCATGGCGGCACTAAAACATGTTGACAAATGCAGTTATGTGTCCTATCTACTTTAGCAAATTGAAAAACTGTAATGCACTGCGATGACAAGGAAAACAACTATTCTTAGGAACAGTTACACTTTTTATAGTTACACCATAGACGCTTTATAGATTTTACGACTATGACAAATTGCCTGTGGTTTTATTAGAATCCAAGTAATAGAAAAAGCAGAAAGAATAAGTACTCGTTCTTTTGAGAAGCTATTTCATTAACATTCTTCAAGTAATGTAAGAATGATTGATCTTTGTAAGATTTATTTTTCAACAAATTAATTATATCAAATATCTTTTGCTCATTTATTATGTAAGATATCGAAATACAATGAAAATAAAATAATCAATTGTTAAATATAAATTGGTACGTAAATGTACCGTACATTTAACTAAAGTTAAATCTTTAAAACTAAGTACCTACCTACTTACTTACCTGTTTATTAGACAAACTTATTGCACATCCAATTATGCTAATTAGTACCTAAATTATTTGCAAACGTTAGCTGTCACAATCGTGTACAATCCAAGATAAAATAATCGTACAATGGAATCTTTCCTTGCAATCTGACATAATTCAAGAATAGGTTCCTAAATATCAGTAATTACGTAAGATTGACGGGGAACTTATAATTTTTAAGAGATAGGATTTGCCCATACCTCTCTCTAACTCAATATTTCAGTTCTAGCACTTCGTCCACTTGGGACTTGAGAGATTTTTTGGTATCAGTAGTTCCGAAGATTCCCCTTACATAAAAACTTTTACCTCTAATGTTAGGAGAGATGAATTCAATAGACAGGTAGGTACCTAATGATAAAATGTTTGCACTTTTGTAGTCAATTGGACTTCCAATACTTATTTTTTAGGCAAATGTACGAGAATAATTAATATAAAACACCGTATCAAGTAGGTATTTTCCCCGGGTAAGCGGGATTGTCCCGGGTAAGCGGGATTGTCCGAAAGGGTTACCGCTACCCCGGAACATAAAGGGCTACGGAAGGAACATGGATGGGTTTTAGTCAGTAAGAGTCTGACACTCCCTTCCGCTCCACCCAGAGCGGGAGCAGTCATTGGATGATTTCCCAGCCTTAAAAAAAAAAAAAAAAAAAAAAAAAAAAAAAAAAAAAAAAAAAAAGTAGGTATTTTCCGTGTGTTTGCGTGTATCACTGCGAAAGATCCGAGAGAAAAAAAATACATAACATCTTACCGCTGCAAGACCGCTGATGAACCTCACTGCAACCAGAACCATATAGTGCCACTTCGCCGCCTGCGGACTCAGAATGGTCAGGATGGCGCTGAGCAGCATGGTGACGAACACCAACTTCCTCGGGCCCCAGAACTCAGCCGCTGTGCCTCCCACCAGGCAGGATATGGAGTACCCCCAGAAGTACCCCGATAACACGTACGCCTGCTGCTGAGCTGTCCATGTAAACGTCACAACCCCGTCCGGCTGTGCAACAAAGAATTTTACTATTAGTCCTTAAGTGCTATAATTAAATACCTTTTACATTGGTTGGTCTGAAAATGGTAGCTTAGTGTATGCCGTTCATGCGAAATGTCACTATTTCACAAAGGTAATGTTGCGCAAACCAGGGAAGGCTTGAGGGGCTTGTGCTCAAATACCAACAGCCACCGGTCGATAGATTAGGTTAAGCTAAGGTTGGTACGTGGATGAGTGGCCATCTTTACTTAACAAGACCCCTCCGTGTCTCGGAAAACACGTTAAGCCGTTGGTCCTTACTGTCATTTTTAGATATTTGACAGTTGCTACGAGTCTTCAGAAGCCTGAATATCTGGCAACCAGTCTTTGCAAGGGGTATCGTGGTACCTAGTAACCGGGTTGTGGAAGTCAAATAGGCGGTCTTACCAAGGGGTATCGTAATACCTAGGTACCTGTAGAGGTCTGATAGGCAGTAGCTCCATGTAAAATACTGGTGTTTAGGTGCATCTAGTTAGACTGAAAGCCGACCCCAACATAGTTGATCAAAAATTCATTTATTCAAATTAGGCTGAGAATCAGCACTTTTTGAAGGTCAAGTCATATAAGACAGTCCCCCAAAAACGCCCACCCTTCAGTAGGGCAAACGAGATGACGATTTGAAAACATCATCGTTATGTCTAGTACAAAAAGTCCGCGATAGTAGGTATGTAGTTTGTGTTTTCAACCAATCTCGGAGGTAAGCCTTTTTATTATTGTTTGCTTTGCTACTTCAGGCGCCTGTACGTTTGTAGTATTCATCTCTAGCAATAAAATCTTGTATCTCTTTGTTAACACTTACTGTAATATAATATCTACAATTTGTATAAACACTACTTAGTCTTTACCTGCAAAACAATTTGTTAGGTGTCCCACGCGAATATATAATAAATATCGGACCTAGTTAATAACTTTATAATTATCGCAGTCACCATTTTTTATTAATCCAATACATCTACTTATATTCATTCATTCACAAGCTTCTGCGAGCGGCTTCGCTCTCGTGGAAGTCGGAAGTTATCCCACGGGAACGAACTATCGGGTTAAAAATTCAGGCTATATACTATCTGTGTGCTGAATTTCATCCAGATCCGTTCAGCCGTTAATTCACAAATACAAAATTTGGTAGACCATGATCTAGGTTAGGTCCTTTGTTACTAACCGACCTCCACGCGGGTGAAACCGTGGGCAAAAGTTATTCATATAAAAAAGGACGCCTTTCACTATTATAAGAGAAAATCAGGAGTGTTAAGTATTTAAAAACTTCGTAAATTATTTAACAAGCTTAAAATAAAACAAGAAAACGTTTATTATAAGCAAGGTTTTCATTTTCAGGACACAGCTGTGACCAGCTGTGCTACGGAAAATTTGCATAGTAGCACGGAACAGTTGAATAAAGGATGTCAGTCGAAATGCATTTATTGTTAAAGAAAGCAACTTTTTAATGAGCATATTCAAACAAACAAAGGATTCAATTCCATTGAACTAAGAATTTATATCAAATGGGTTTGTTTTAATTCAATGACCCCTTTGGCCTTATTACAAAGCATGGTCTATCTTTAGATCCAGGTTTAAACTATCGAGACATTTGTTCATTTCAAACTTTATTCAGACATACTAAAGTTCAAATCACAAAAACACGTTAAAACAGAATCTAAGTTGTCAATTTTTTAATAAGAACTTTACGCTACTTTGAATTAAGATGAAAATACAACAACAGGCTAGATGGCTTAAGCTTCTGCTTTAATCAAGAACACAAGCCGTCGTGATACTCTTCTTTAATAGGACGGCTTGTGTTTTAATTACATTGGCAAAACAAAACCTTTTGACACTTCACACTTACTGACGAGACCACATACTAGATGGCTCTGTATTATTACATATAGGTACAGACGCCAGCACATAAAGCTATCGCAAATTGTCAAATATTCCCAATGAAACATCAACATTATCCTTTTGTAATAAAGTTGAAAATCTATCAACGAAATTTGACAGATTGGGGTAGCTTGATGTGCTGGCCTCTGTACAACAAAAGGAACGTCATTCCAATTCCAAAATCCTGACTAATTTGTTTTATATTATTTTCTTTACCTTGACTAAGAAGTACATCATCCCTTATAACTAGTTAGTACAACCCATGCTGTTATACCCCAACAGTATGTTAATATCGTCAGGCAGTATCAATAGGCACTTATACCTATAGTTAAAGTATTACCTGTCGCAGTTCTCGCTTGGTGACCACGCTACTGTTGTATAACGAAGTATCGTTTGTCACTATGGCCTCGCACTCGCTTTTCACCCTGTGAATGATAATGAAATAACAATTGTGTAAGTACATAAATATCAATGTCAGACTACTTATTTATACAAATAAATAAAATTAATTGTCGGTTTGTAATGACAAAAGAACCGTTTTTTACTAAATGCATAGAAAAAGGATACGTTATTTATAACAAAAAATCTATTTTTTAAATGTTTGTCTGTCTGTCCGTCTGTCCGTCTATTTGTTCCGGCTAATCTCCCAAACGGCTGGACCAATTTTGACGGGACTTTCACTGACCGATAGCGGATGTTATAACTAAGGAGTAACTTAGGTTCCTTTTGTTTTAGAAATACAAAGAATTAGGGACCACGAGCAGCAGCTAGTCAGATTATAGAAACATGATCCTACTGCAAAATTATACATAAAGTAGCTAGTTTTTGCTCTGCGGATTACTAGATGAGCTACTGTGGACACAACAGGATAACATAAACACAACATCACGCTGGTAATCCCCGATGGATTAAGCAGAAGTGTATCTATAATAAGTACACTCATAGAACAGATATGAAGGAAAATATAAGTAATTAAGTTGCAAAATTCCATATGATAATAATATCCATGGACATTTCACACAACGCCATATAGTCCCAAGCAAAGCAACCTAATGCTTGTGTTATGGTAACGAGATGGCTGGTAAACTACTTATATACTTTTAATTTTTTTTGTAAATACCTACATATTATAGATATAAAAACGCCCAGACCCGTAACAAATACTTGCAGATCGTACAAATATTTGTTCCAAGCGGGAATCGAACTCAGGACATACTGTGCAGCAGACAATCGCTGAACCGCTGCGCCAACCATGTCGTCATATAGGTATCTATTTTAGTGTAGTATTCATATTTTGAGTTTTACAAGTAGGGCATTGTGTCTGTATTTTTTTTCTATCATTTGTCAGTATTTATTGCGCGACTAATTACGATTTCACACGCACGTCTTCCTGACGTCATTGTGGAAACCTCATGAAGATGAAGAGCGTTATATTATGAAATGCACAGCGTACACAGACCGACCCATGAATCTTTAAAAATGCCATAATAGAGGCATAACTATCTTCTAAGGTCCCTTCAAACACAGATGTCCGGGAACGTTGACTTAGGTACTATAAAACAATTCCGCGCGTTCTTATCATTATTACTAAAATACTGCCTTAAAGTATTAAATAAACACAAATTAAAGTGTAAATCTCCCAGTTAAGTAATACATAAATATAAAAACAGTCGTATTACGTTGAGAGTTATAAACGGTTAATTACACGTATTATTGACAGAACGTGAATGAAAAGAGAATGAGTGAAATTAACCGTGAACGTTGTTAATTTTCTTTACGTCATAGCGGTGTTTGTATACGAACAACAAACATTGTACCTACGAAGTATGTTATTAAAAATAATTCTTCTATTTCAGGTTTCAGTTCACGGTTACTTTAAACATTTAACTTTAAATATTTATATTATGTTGTACAGTAAGAAGCAACTTCAAAAAAGTAGTCAAAACTGTACGTGTTTCAGTACCATACCCAAGTGTGTACATACCTACCGCAACCCTCATTCGTTGCTCAGATCAAACAAAAACGTAACCTTCTTAAAATAAAAACATTAAACTATTACGTAACACATACAATTATAAAAACTGCATTTCAATTCAATTAAACTCATTAAATCATTGCGCATGCGTTACCTAAGACTACAGACTCACGGTCAATATGAACGTATTTACCAACGTTATGACTTATTTACGGATTAGAAACGTTATAAATATTGCAGTTGCTTTCATAAGGAAAGTGTTAAAGTAGCAATTACCGTCATTGTACCGAGGGGCGTGAGAATGTTGGTAGGCTGGTACACAGTGGCCGCACGTGGCCGGCCACGCGTGGCGAACTGATGCGATTTGAAGCATTGGGTATCGGCCTCTCACGTGTGTAACGCATTTTAACTATGCACATTTCATTTATCAAGGCCTATGAATCATAAGTGGAAGCCAGTACAAAATGTCTGGTTAAAATCAATTACGAAAAAAAATGAAATAACACCTCTTTTTATTTTATTCACGATTTTACAGCAGAATCATCATTAATCGTGTTTGTGTTTGAAAAACAGTTACATGAATAAAAAAAAGGAAAACAAAAAATAATTTCAAAAGTAGTTTCTGAAGTATTCTGTTTGGACTCGATTGATTACCTACATTAGTAGTGTATTATTATTACCTTAGGAATTTAAATATAACAGTCTCTTGGCAGGCAAACAATTACAGATTGTGCCTTGAACATTTAGAATGGATTTAATGTGAGAAATTCTCTTTGATATCACAAATAGGCAGTAATAAATATGTAAATATAAAACAGTGTAAACTGATTATTAAATAAAAAGCCATGTCCTTCGTGTATTCCCGTTCGTCCTAAGAATTGGCAGCGGTGGTAGGACGAACGGGAATATACCTACGTCTTTTACAATCTATAATATAAAAATTGCGATACTCTAATTATAATTTGTTTATAGTACGTAACCGAAGAAAAAACCTGTTTAACCCATTCAAGGGAACGAGACGCAATAGACATTTTATTGATATTAACGCCTATGGGCGTTACTACTGTCCCTCAAAGCAAAAATAAATTGATGAAAATAATAAAAGTTATCAACAAATAGAAAACAGCATAGGATAATTATGGAATAATTGTGTATTATTAAAGCATCCCCTTTAATAATACACAATTATTCCATAATGATCATGCTGTTTTCTATTTCCCTTTTACAGTCTTTATTACCGCAACATTGACTGATGGATATCGACTAAAATATGTTTTTTCTTTAAACCTCTTAACTATAGTTTTCGCATTTAAACATAAAAATAGTGTTAATTCAGGACGGTTAAGGTTAACGGACCTCATTTCAGTTTTTTAATTAAAAAAATTCTAGAGAATGGATCAATGACCGTTATTGCTATGCTAAAACGATAACTATAGACACAAGTGATAAACTGCTTATCAACATGCCATCTTTAGTCAAAAGCTTGTGGTATTTTTTATGTTTCTTGTTAATAATAACAACTTAACAACAATCGCGAGAAAAACAATCTGCTTTCCTTACATTTATTTCCACATAACTCGTCAAAGTGTAAGGAACAGCTGTTTTTTTTTTGCGTTTTCAGTTTTGGTCCCATAATAAAAGTTGTTCATAATGATGAGTACAGTGATTCCTTGAGAGGTTGTGCGTTATTTAAGTTACATCTTGTATATACTTACATTATTTCATTGGGTCACTCTACCATACGGTCAGCAATAAAAGTCATTCTGTAGATTTACCTTTATTTTGAAAATCTAGTGTTCAGTTAGTCAACGCGATAGCACGTATAATTATTCACAGACAGTGTGAAAAACGTCAAACTGAACCATTTTCTCCATGGGACCGCGGATTGATAATGAGCTGTTCAATAAGAAAAAAAAGAGAAAACTTCAATAAGAAAAAAAAAGAGAAAACTTCAATAAGAAACATTACTGGTACATCCTGTATAAACATAGGTACCTATATTTTATTAGCATTTCTACGAATTATCTGATTCTGCACATGGATGCAGTTGGCTGCACTTGGAACACTTAGCACGACAATGCGGTCACCATTCATAATGCCGACACGCATCGCTGCTGCTTTACCTATGGCTGGATTAAAAATAATTATGTTTTCACATGCATCTACGAGAACATGTAGTTTGCGCTAAATTATTATTTACCCTCAATAATGTTATGCATAACAATAGGTTATACACACTCTCCGCACGCCAAAATTTGGCTAATTAGCGTACTTTTCTTCGTCTTGTCTCTTTTTCACTCCCGATAATAACGACATGCCGTCCTACTTTCACGTGTCATGTAATAGACATTGTGACGTTTTTGAAGATTTAATGTTGCGTAGGAACCCTATCTACGTTTTTTTACTTATATTTTTTTTTTTGAGGGTGGGAAATCATCCATTGACTTCTCCCGCTCTGGGTGGACCGGAAGGGTGTCAGACTCTAACTGACTAAACCCCATCCATGTTCCTTCCTTAGCCATTTATGTTCACCGTAGGCGCGGGCCTGCGGTCTGTGAGTAATGGGTGACTCACCGTCCGATCAGCACCAGACCCGTGCCGGACGGCGCGTACCTATATGTTCCACGCGCGCCTCAAAGAGATGTCAGCATATGAAGGGGCCCCTCAGGGCCAAGCCTGCCGGGTAAGCGGGTTTGTCCGAACGGGTTACCGCTACCCCGGAACATAAAGGGCTACGGAAGGAACATGGATGGGTTTTAGTCAGTAAGAGTCTGACACTCCCTTCCGCTCCACCCAGAGCGGGAGCAGTCATTGGATGATTTCCCAGCCTTAAAAAAAAGCCATTTATGTTCCGGGGTAGCGGTAACCCTTTCTGACAATCCCACTTATTATATAATATCATGGATTTATCCCCATAGAAAATTAATCGTTCATGTCTATCGAACAATCTTGTTATTTGTTTTGTCTCTCCATAGAATGTTTCTGAAAGAACAAATCTTCTATCATCTTGAAACACAGTCCCTGTCTATTTAGATAATAAAGATTATTATTAAGTATTCATGATGACAAGATCATATCTGAATATCTGTCAGATACAAGAGAGATGTGTTTTTATCAATCTAGTTTACGTCCCTATGGCACGTTCCGATACTTGAGAAGGATCATCTTATCAGTTTCTTGATAAGACCATCAGATCCCCAGGAGTCAATAGACCTGAGGATCAAGTACTGTGGCCAGCACATCAAGTTACTTACCGCAATCTGTCAATTTTTTTTTCTTGTTTTTCAACTTTATTTCAAAAGTATAAAGTTAATTTTCAATTGAGAACATTTTACAGTTAGGGATTAGGAAACAATCCCTAAATTGACACACAGATAGGTCAGGGGTTTGGCTAGAGAGACAGAGATAGACCTATCCTAAATACAAATCTTGGGGCCAACCACCGCCTCTAATAGCAGTATTGTTTTAACATTACTTCACATTGGTAAAAAAGAGCGATAGGTACCTCTTGTAGAGCTGCATCTCTTTCTCACACTGAAGTAATCTTAAAATAGTATAGCTAATTGAAGTGGTGGTAGTTCCCCTTACTTCTTTTCAGCTTAAAATCTTTAGGTTCCATTCTATAAACTCCCCACAACCATTTTCAGTCGAGAAACAGTGATTAGCATGATATTATGTATCTTATTTACAGTTTAGTGATAAAATCAACTTACTGACTCCCTGATACACGATTCAAAAATACGTGTATTTTAATAATACGCATATATTTCTCGTGATTATTGATGTATTTCCCCATCTTGTAAGTCTCAAGCCTCAATTTAGATGCCAAAATATTTTTTTCGAGTGCGCGACGACTTCCTTTTAGATTAAGTAGGTAGGTATGCTGTTGCTTGTTATGCTGCTGTTTGTTATTGTATCGAAAATGCATTAACCTTATCTCAGATCAATATATATTATCAGTATCTGTGACTATCATATCCTACGTACTTATTGACATTGATTCTGATTTGCTTACGTATTTAGAAATTCCAATTTTTGGAGATGTACTTGTGTCTTATCTTTGTGCACGTGTTAAGAAAAAACGAATTTCCAATATAATAATAAAATTTGCAGAATAATTGGGAAAACCGAATAATACATAATAGGCGATAAGTTGTTTGCGACTTATTTAAGACTAGTTTCTGCCCGCGACTTCGCCCGCGTGGACGTCGGAAACAAAGGTCGGAAATTATCCCAAGGGGACCTACTACCGGGATAAAAGTATCATATGTGTTAATCCAGGTCATAAACAACCTCTGCGCCCAATTTCATCCAGATCTGTTCAGCTATTTGAGCGTGAAGGATGGACAAACATATAAACTCACACACACTCACTCACAAACTTTCGCCTTTAGAATATTAGTGTGATAAGTTGGATTTTTGCAATGATCCTGTGGTATAATTGCGTTACACACTTACAGTAGTACCTAATCGCTTTCATTTTGACAGGTCAACGACATTCATTGCATACTTTGCTGACCAGACAAATTATTCAATGTTTTTTTTTAAATTCTCAATATCCTTAAAAATTAATCATTATTGTGATTGATAGTGTTATGATGCTTTGATGATAGAGGCAATTAGGATTCGGATAATACCCCGTATGATAACAAAAACTTTTCGAAGTGTTCAATAATTGGCTCCTTTGCAGCTTTGTCTACAACATACAATCCTACGATTTTATTCCTCAACTAATTAACCCTTTCTTAAGGATCAAAAGACTGAAGCACATTACAAAAGCTTTTTTTTTAAGGATGGGAAATCATCAAATGTCCCTGTCCTGCTGGTGTGAGGGAGCGGGAAGGAGTGTCAGACTTTTATTGACTAAAACCTGTTCATGTTCCTTCCTTAGCCCTATGTTTTAGCCAGCGGTTACCCTTTCGGACAGTCCCGCTAAAATAACAAAGGCTAAGGTACATTTTTATTTATAGAAATCTATAAAACGCAAAACCAGACATGAAATCATAGTGAAAAAAGATAATCGAACCCAATGATAAAGCATTGAGAGCGTGTGGGTTCTACAGATGTATTTCAATGATTTCTATGAAAATGTTGAGTAAAGTTTACGAGCACAGTTTAGGTACAATCACAGCTCACGATACTAACATTACCAACGCGTTGATACCGCGGAAAGTCACGTATAGATAACGTATTGGGTTTAAGGTCTGCAGTAACACACCACTAGTTATACTCCTAACTCATTGCTGCACGCTAACAATATATTACGTATCGGTATAGATTTATTAATTTATGGAAACTAAACGCTAATACCTTATTTTCTTTTATTAATTATCGCACGCCATGTAATAATTTCTGTGTTTATGTACTAAGTGCTAAACTTAATTTATTTGAATAACGATTAAAGTGAGTATTGAATATGCTTTCAGGTTTCTGGGGAAGCGATTTAGGTACCTATACTATATACTAATATTAGTAACATTTCTTTATAATATTATAAAGAGGTAATATTTGTGAGTTTGTAACTATATAGAAGATTATTTTCGGAACTTTCCGAAGATTGCCGACTGTCTGATTCGGAAAATTCTTTAAATAATGGAAAGCTATATACAGTTTTGCTAAGTGTCAAAGGATAAATATTTTTTACGTTAAAACAAGAAACGCGCGGACAAAGTCACGGGCTGAAGTTAGTAGGTAGGTAAATAATAAAACTTATAACACTTACGATGTGGTTGTGGTATCATCAGGGACCATCGCTATGATGTTGACGCTCATGTTGACCCGCATCATGTAGTTGACCCAACAAGCGAAGAACATCATGATGGCCACGTTGAACCGCGCCGGAACCAAATCTGCAAAGAACAACACTCTTGATTAGCATACCGTTAAAAAAATACGTCAACTCGAAAGCGTTCGAGGAACCGACACGTATTTTTACAAACGCATTATCGAAGGCATTTTCCTCATCCACTCCACTTGTTAATTGACTCCAAAACGTCATAACAAAATGTGATGTAATCAGGTTGAGCGCAGATATCAATAACCTCGCATTATCGAGAACTTAATTACTATTCGCCCAGCTACGTTCAATCTTTTATGCGAGATGAGATGATTTCGTCATCGACCTTAGACGAATGCGGAAATAGACACGAGTTTTTGAGCCTGGCAAATACCTAGTTGTCGGCAAGAATGCACGACCTCGCAGAACCCGTAAGTGTGCGGAACATAAACTTTCGAATACATTGTCAATATCAGACGGACACGCGGTGACGAACGTGTGCGGTTCATTGCACCGTGCATAATGAGATACATACCCGCTTATTAGAAATACTACATAAACAAAAAACTGACCAATTGCGTTTCGGACCCCGCGCAATGAAGGGTTCTGTACTGCTATTCTGTCAAAATCTCACCGTGATAACTTAGGTGAATTGAGCCCTCCATGGCGTCAATTTATAGTACCTATTTGGTGAAATATCAGCTCACCTAAGTCACAGTGAAACTTTTACAGAATCGGTAGGCTGTAGCTGGGATGATTTGGTCCCAAAACCAAACTTAACATTGTAATTGAAAAACATGTTCTATCATACATTCCAACTGCAAATGTAAAGTTGGTCGACTATTACACGTAAACATGTAAAGCCTACTTATCTGTGATATTTTTAATTTTAACTTACTTGCACTTTAAAGATTAACATTTCAGGTACGGATACCTTCATCGACGTTATATTAATTAGCAATATTTTTGAAAAATATATCCAACGATATCCCACACTATGGGGTAGACGAGAAAAAAAAAATCCCCTTTTACGTGTAGGTACCCTATGATTTTTTTTTATTTTTTTTATGACCAATAAAATATATACATATATACATGACAAATTACAGGTTTCTAGTACTAAATCTCCGAGTAAACCTGCGAGAAAGGGACGTACACTATAAGGGTCCTTGTCGATTACAGAACCCTAAAATCAAGGCGAGGCGAAAGTTAAATTCTGACACATTGAGCGCTTGAACTAGTTTACTGTGCCGAAATTATTGAGTTGATGCAAGTGAAATTAATTGATCATCTACACCGAAAAATAAGCGTTGCATTCAAATGTGGCTGGCTACAAAAAAAATTGCAAACCGGATTGTAAACAAGTATTAGCCATCACATTCTTGAAAGCACGTTCTTTGAAAACGTGTCTATAGTCTCTACACGGGTTTTTAATCATTTAAAAAGCTAAGGTCGCAAAATCAAGCTTTGTAATCTAATTCGACACAAAATATTCATAGGTATACCTATATACTCATACAATTTTCATACACATTTCGAGTTTATCGTCCAAAAACAACTTTGTGTTAGACCAAAACAAATACCTAGTAGAATTAATCAGTAGCTGTTGCAAAAGATCGTGTTATTCTATGGCCATGGCCTCGTTGAATAACCCCGCGTGTTGACAACAAAACAACCTCTGCCGGCCACTCGATTCGTTTTATGAATCGATTTGTGTTTTTGGAGAAGATCCCCGGCGATCTCCGAGGTTAGCGCTTAGGACACACCTTCCTCACCTATCTGAATATATTATGATGACGTAATCCAAAAGTTTCCTTCTTTAAAACCTAAACCTAAAAGCTTTGGCATCACTGTCTATCGTTGTTGCCCCTAGATACAATTATTTTAAGCTTTTGTTCTTTTCGGCTGACATTTAAAGTCATTCTTTCGTTATAATAATATATTGTTCTGAATTAAAAAATTAAATAACAATTTTAAATACCTAATAGTCGTTGAATTTAAGCTGCATAAGTCTATGACTGTATATGTTCCACGCGCGCCTCAAAGAGATGTCAGCATAGCCCCTCAGGGCCAAGCCTGCCGGGTAAGCGGGATTGTCCGAAAGGGTTACCGCTACCCCGGAACATAAAGGGCTACGGAAGGAACATGGATGGGTTTTAGTCAGTAAGAGTCTGACACTCCCTTCCGCTCCACCCAGAGCGGGAGCAGTCATTGGATGATTTCCCAGCCTTAAAAAAAACAAAAAAAGGTGATTGTCGATAATATTTCGTTAAAAGAATTTGATGATAATTTTCTGTATAGTCTTGTCACCTATATGTGCAGTAAAGTATCAGGTCTATGTCATACTAAATAACTGCCAGTCAGCAGATTGGTAGCGGGGCCTACCGGCCAGCGCGTCAGATGATCTTCACTCTTAGTTAGGCTCGTTTAATTCTTCTTATAGCTTCATGTTTCGAATAATGTTCTTTCAGCTTACGTTTGATGTTTTTATTATTTCTGTTAGTACATAGCTATACTATCAGATTTAAATTAAGGCTGCTTCTTTCCCCGATACTTTTTCCTCTTGCTATTCTTGTTTGCGACACGCGGTTATTATTTAAATTAAAGTTATGCAACAAAAACCCCGCAGTGACTCAATTAAGTTCTAGAACATCATCAGTACATCTTTGGTTTAACGATGGGCGTGGATGGTGAGCACCAACGTTCGTAGAAACATATAACATACGACAGAGGGCGGGGTGGCCACATTGTCCTGACAACCTATTGTTATTTGGTGGTCCTATTGTGTCGCCGTGAATAGCCTGTCGTTTACCTAATTGATGTGTTTGCAAACGCAGTCATTACTGCCCGTACCGCAGGCCGTACCAGGCGCTGTGATGAGATTCGCCATTATTTAATACCTAAACATCTTATGCTTTGTATCTACCTACACATTAAAGTCTATTGTTTACATAATGATGATTTAATAGAAGAAGTTTTTTGTTTAACGTGACGCGATCAAAGAAATCGAACTTTGGCGAAGAAGATGCCTATTTAAAGTGAGGTTTAAAGTTTTACGAAGTTATCTGCGACAATGCATTTGAAATTAATCACCCGCGTCCATGCATTTACAATGGTATGTCCACCGTGCGCTGGCGAGACACCAATAAATGAGCTTTAGACTTTAACAGTAATGCAAATGTGTGATTGAATGAGGTGCGCAAACGCATGCTTATTTTAATGAGTCGGCAGACGGCGTCAATCATTTGCGTAACGGTGAGCTCTTAGCTCGTGCTAGGCTTGCATTCTGGAAGAATCCGAATGTCTGCATAGCGGTGAAAGTGCAAGAATGCAGGCTCTGCTAGGCAGGCGCCGCGCCGCCGCCGCGCTGCCGGCGCCGGCCCCCGCTAATTACTGACCGTCCCGTTTCTGCCCCATAACACTTTATTAGGCTCACGCGGAATACTTTTATCATTGCGAGCACATTTAATTACTTAAGTGGAAGGCCTAGTGCAAATTCTTTCTTGAGATATTTCTCACATGGCCATGGTTCTCACTTTAAGTTTTTTTCTTATAGTAAGTTTTATTTATTTATACTTTGCTGAACTGCAGTGTGATTATTACTGCTGACAACAGTAAAAGAGCTGAATACTAATCTTTAACATTATGTCTAAGTATTGTTTCTTTTGTTGTACATTAACCTACCCATAGAGTATACTACCTACCTACATATTTCGAATAACGATTTGACCAGTCCCTAACTTTCACATCACTATTTATAAGCTAGAAGCGGTCAAGGTCTGTGAAAGTGAGTCAGAAGCTCTTTTCAAGCCTATCTTTTATATGTACTTATCTCGTCATCACAACACCTAACGGAGTCGGACCCAAACAAATCACAGTAACAAAAGTGACAGATGTCGAACACTGAACTTTCAAATTGATTAAACACGCTGCGACTCGTTACAAGAAAACATGTACTCTAACGGTACAGCCCACTTAAGAAGGTTTATGATTTATTTCGCACGTCGGCGTCTGTCGACATCGGGATGCAGAATTTCGTTTTCGGAGAATCGTTTAGTGTGTTTACATCCTTATGCCTTACATCATACGAAGCACGAAGCGACGGCGAAAAATATGCATGCTATTAATATTTTATGTTGTCATATGTTAAAATTTTATATTGCTGTTCAAAATAATATTTTAAAATAACATACAAGCAGTGTTGTGTGAGCCTTTCAATGCAACAAATAAAAAGAAGGCAATTAATATTGCACAAAGTATTTACGATGTCACACGACTTGAGTACCTAATAAGATCAGCCCGTCCATTCTGTGCAATCTCACCGTGAGAACGTAGGTGAGGTGAACGTCAAGTGAGATGTCGTTCTACCTAATGCTAAGGATTGACACTATTGACAACTCACTTTAAACTCACTTCACCTACGTTTTTATGATGAGATTTTTACAGAATAGCACTATACCCTGAAAAGTGAGTGAAGTGAGTTCGAAATGACTATCTTTCCACCTGCTACTAGGGATTTGAAACACCAAATACTACTGACAACTCATTTCTCCTAACTTCTAAATACGCTGAGATTTTTACAGAATAGATCGGCTTTTTCTTTTTTGAGGGTCGGAAATCATCAAATGACTCCTCCCACTCTGGGTGGAGCGGAAGAGAGTGTCAGACTTTTACTGACTAAAACCCATCCATGTTCCTTCCTTAGCCCTTTATGTTCCGGTGTAACGGTAACCCTTTCGGAAAATCCCGCTAAAGAATAGATAGGCTGCTATAGATATAGCGAAACGAAATGAGCAGATTGTAGTCTTAGAACATAATGACATTTTTAAAACATGTTCGATTACGAAATACTCAAGCACGTGTAGGCGGTAATTGTATCGATTTCCTATTTATTCTGATAACCTCCAGGTAAGGCCGGCTCCACGTTATAATACTGTCACTCTACCTTATTGCTCAACAAAGTGCGTTACCTAACCTTAAGCTCAACGTGAATTAAGTTTTAAAGCTGTTTTTTCTATTATTTTTTTTATAATATTTTTTTGCAGCTTTTTTCAAACATTTTCCTTACGATTTTTCTTTCAGATATTGCGTTTTGAGCCTTTGTAAGTTAACGCGAAAGTTAAATTAAGTATAAGATGGTATCTTGATCAAAACATGATTCACGACGACAAAAATATGTATTTACATCATTATTACCATAAGAATCATCAATACGTCTCTCTAACATAGATTTATTATTTCTTAATTAGATGTAAACAATTATAACATAATCTCTAAGTAATAAATTAAACATTAATCAATTCACGATTACCGGGGAACACATCGAGCAAGAAGGAAAACGCGAATGGAAACTGTACAACATACTTACTGCCTGCCAGGTTGGGAAGTACCGTCAACATAAAACTAAGTGCTCATTGTTCCGTCTCTAAAGTGTTATATGATGAACTTTTCATTTCAGTTTTATATTGCACAAGAATAATTTATTATGCTTAAATAGAGAACACTAAAGAGTATAATAATATGAAGTATATTCCTACAATGCGCACTGTTAGTTAGTTACGGTCGGAGTACGTGTATGGTTTGGTGTGCCTGTGTGAAATACGATTTTATGGTAACGGCATTCAGTTATTTGCTCAGATCGATCTATTATACAACAAACCAAGTACACCAAACAATCCCAAATTGTCAAATTTTCCCAATTGAAAATCTTCTTCTTCTTCGTATGGTTAGTGACTAACCTGGTGTCAGAGTTTTAGTGCTGCCCATGGGCCTCTGACTTAGCATCACATGCTGTTGAGAAATATCTCTCAGGCATGCCGCACCGGTTTCCTCACGATGTTTTCCTTCACCGATTTTAAGCAAGTGATAATTATACAATACGCAAAATCAGAGGTGTGTGCCTTGGGTTCGAACTCGAGACCTATGACTTGGCAGTCCGGCCACACCACTAGGCTATCACTGCTTTTCCAATTGAAAATGAACCTTATCCTTTTGTTATAAAGTTGCAGAAAAACTATCTAAGAAATTTGACAGATTGGGGTAACTTGACGTGCTAGCGACTGTTTCTATTGCCTATGCGTTGAGGTTGTAATAAAGAAATAAGAATAAATAAAAAAAAGTCTGTAGAGAGAGAATGACAGAGAGATTTGTGATGATGACTGTACCTACAATCGTATGAGTCAGTTTAAACTTTCCTCATTTATGAATTAACATAAGTCTTAATACTTATGTTATTTGGATGGTATTAACGTATTAACGTTTCAGATCCTGCTGCCGGGACAAAAAATTTTTACTGTCAAACAATACATGATAACGATGTAGGCATTATTAATAATTCAGACAAATAACCGGTTTTGTTGGGAGAAACCTGTTAAATAAATGGCGATGCTGCTTATTTTTTTACATATATTTATAACGATGTTGCGATCGTCCGGAACTGGTGGCAAAATCACTGAACTGTGGAGCGACGGAACCAAGCATGTTACTCCGATCCTATCAAGGGCATCACCGTCGCGTCGTCAATGAACGCAACCCGTGCGTAAAATAATATTGTATTTATTAACTGACTTCAAAAAAGGAGGGTTTGTTACGCGATTACTCCGGCAATTATGAATTGGTTTTCATGATTCTTTCTAGAGATAGTCCCATATACATTTAATTAACTTCCCTTGAATAGTTTATGAGTTAACTTCGATAGTACGTATTTAATCCATTCAGGTCACTGTTGTTTACATGGTAATTGACTATTTGAATCGGTCAAAAATAAAATATGAAATCACATGAAAAAAGCCCGCTCGTCATAAAAACTTCCATCACCGTACAGAAATTAAATATAATGCGATGATATAATTGTTAAATTGCTTTTAATGCTAAGAAGTATTCCTTTTGATTCTAATAATCTTTGACGTCACATTGTTATATTTCATAGAAATCACGTACAAATGCCGCGTTTTGACAGTTCATAAAAAGTAACGTTGTTGACTACCCTTTCAAATACCCAATTATAGTCGTGAATACGAATTGGTGTGGGGACTGTGGGGTAGGTAACTCAAAAGTGAAAAATAAAAAACTTTGTCCAAAAAAAATACAACCGACTTCGAAATTAAAATTATTTCTCACTTTGTAATGTTTTTTTCGGAAGACGGTTTGTTTTTTATTTTTTAGAAAAAACACTTCTGTATTTTCTGCGAGCCAAGCTATTATAAAGTTGTTTGTGGAGCCTCGCAAACATTAATCACGTATTCATTCCATTCGCTTTAGAGCCTTATTTTTGGTTTCAATGATAACTTATAAACTCGTTTTGATTGAGGATTTAGCTCTCTCTTTCTGACAACACTTCTGTTGAATTTAATATTACGCATAATACCGCCGCTGGTTTGAGTATAATTGCTTCGTAGTTTTAAACGTGTTTGTTTAAAACAAATTATGATAGAATACTTACAAGTTCACACATCATCATATAACTTAAGTACCTGTTAACGTTGATTGAACATGACGGCTTTAATAACACGGCCATAGGGAAGTACTCACGGGTAAGCGGGATTGTCCGAAAGGGTTACCGCTACCCCGGTACATAAAGGGCTACGGAAGGAACATGGATGGGTTTTAGTCAGTAAGAGTCTGACACTCCCTTCCGCTCCACCCAGAGCGGGAGCAGTCATTGGATGATTTCCCAGCCTTAAAAAAAAAAAAAAAAAAGGGAAGTACTCACAATTTACATTGTACTGCCAGTGACTTATAACTTAGTAGGTGCTTACCTACGTTGAAGTTATTTGACTTCGATTAAACGTGTAATCTTGTAAAGCTGTTGCTCTATTTTTCCAGTGTGATGAAAGGGCGACATTGGAATCATCCAGGTTCACGTGGCGCTACAATGGTGACATTAATGTAACACACAAATACGTTTTCACATTTTTGTTTCATGAAGACATTGTATTACCATTAAACGTTATTACTTACGGATTTATTTAAAATGTTTGTAAATAGCCTCTAAGAGCAACCTGAACTTAAAGATCTCTCGCGCAGCGGTCAATTGCCGTGGTCATGGATCATAACATATGCATCAATGAAATTAAAACGAATAAGCAATACTATTAGGATGAAACAACTGCAAAAAGTAGGCGAATTTATTTAGAAGACACACGGCTATTGATCAAGCTATATATTATATCTAGTATAAGCTGACATCTCACTGTACAGAAACCCTATAAAATGCGAACTCAACTTAAACTGGAGATGCATAGCTTGATATGTAGCTGTGTGTAGTGCGTGATTAAGATTATCTTATGTTTTTATTAATATTAAACTAGCTGCTACCCGCTTCTTCACCCCCCATAGTACCTTTAGTCTTTTTATTATAAAATATCCACCTACATTACTTCTTATAACATCAGCTGTCTGCCAGTCTGTAAAAGTCCCGTCAAAATTGGTCCAGTAGTTTCGGAGATACAAACCGACAGACAAACATTTTTTAAATTGTTTTGTTGTAAGAACCGAATGTACTTTCATATTATTTTAGCATTTAGTAAAAAGCACACACACAAACAGACATTTCAATTATATTCATTTGTATAGATAATAATAATAATAATAATAATAATAATATCCTTGGACATTTCACACAACCCCATATCGTCCCAAGCTAAGCAACCTAATGCTTGTGTTATGGTAACGAGATGGCTGATAAACTACTTATATACATTTTTTTTCGTAAATACATACATATTATAGATAGAAAAAAACCGGCCAAGTGCGAGTCGGACTCGCACACCGAGGGTTCCGTACAAACCTGTAGGTATATAAGTAAAAGTTCACCCATCACGAGAATCCAGTCATAGTTATGGTATTTTTATATTTTGAAAAAAAAATCAATTTTTGTTTTATTATATGATGTAACTAAAAATTTACGGTTTTCGCAATTTTTCATTTATCTGCACTGTAAGACGTTACTTTGTACCAAATTTCAAGATTCTAAGTTCACGGGAAGTACCCTGTAGGTTTTGATTCCCGTGCGAGTTTCGAAAATTTGCGGCATAAACAGCTATATCTTTTGATTGCTTTGGCTTAGAAGTTTGATTTTTTCACAGCTCTAAGAGACAGTAGACTTGAGTATTAGATATAAATTTCAGTTTGATACCTCCACGCGTGCCTGAGAAAAACGGTCTTGACAGACGGACGGACGGACAACAAAGTGATCCTATAAGGGTTCCGTTTTTTCCTTTTGAGGTACGGAACCCTAAAAAACACCCAGACTCGTAACAAATGACAAAGATGACACATATAAGCCAGATTAGGTACCGAAAAGTTACTTGAATCAGTCAAAAAATAGGTATTTGTTGTTATCGAGAACATTCGGGCTAGATTTTCTGAAAATTGGGCGTAAATGATTTTGTCAGGATTATAGGCGAACCGTGTCTGCGGTTATTTATTTCTAATTCAAAAATAAATAAAATAATTATTTTGTTCCCTTCGACTAGTTAGAGAGTTTGATCCACGTACAATCATTCACTAGGTACACATTCATTTCCATTTTCTATCTATAATATGTATGTATTTACAAAAAAAAAAATTGTAAGTAGTTTATCAGCCAGCTCGTTACCATAACACAAGCATTTAGTTGCCTATCTTGGGATTATAAATATGAAGTTATGGGAAATGTCCAAGGATATTATTATTATTATTTTTTCAAGAATATTATTTTCTTTCCAAGTTTTCCGCACCATGCCAATTTTATTTCTCTTAAATTAATATTCCCATTTACCATAACGAAATCAACAATGTTTTTCCGATGTGCTGTTTCCACTCAAATGTGACCGCCACAATAACAAAACAAGTTACGCTATTCAATTATTCACGCTACATTTCTGTTTCAATAAATACAAAGAGAGAAATAAAAAGTACTAAATAGGTACTAAACTTGTATTACTAATTCTAACTAATTAAAAATTATATATGCTTAGGAAATGTTAAGATAAAATAACAATTAATATAAACACCTATTTTGGCACGAGCACGGTTCCTGAAGTAGAATTGAATAAATCAAACACGATAATATATGTTTGAATAAAATATGTACGTATTTATACGTATTTTTGGCATGTTATTTCAGCTGTGCTCAATAGCAGTCGGAGGAACACAGAGGGGGCAATATTTGTATTCGTACCAATTTATTAAAATACATAGGTATTTTCTATTGTAGCTTGTGTGACGAAACAACTGTTGAATACAACAACATGTATGCGACGTGTCTTCGTTGTTTCAAAAACCAACAAATGTTTATTCGGCTTTTAAGATGCCAATTTTCAGTCTTTTGCCTGAAAAGGATTACAGAAGTAAGGTTCTCCATTTTACTGACTTATGTTTATAATTCCAACCTAAGATTCAAATAGGAAATGAACAGTAGTGCTATTCTGTAAAAATCTCACCATGAAAACAATGGTGAAGTGAACTCGAAGTGAGCTATAGCCTAGAATCGGGGCGAATGACAACTCACTTCAAGCTGACTTCATCTACATAATTATGTTGTCACAAATTACAGAATAGACTGCCTGTTAATTTCTCCTGACTCTGGTCTGACTGTAACTATATGGGCACATCGTACATTTACTGGTACTTAGAATTCGTTATTCGAGAAATACACCGACCTTTTAGACCGCTGTACGTATCTATAAAAAACAAGCAAAAAGTTGAGTATCTGACCGTCACAAACGTTAATTTAAGTTTTAACAACACCTCTCGCTTACGTTTACTTAATGTAAAAACAACAAATTACCGCAGTTACCAAACATTGCTAAGAACCTACTTTTCGGGAATTACCGGTCAAAATCTGATGTCATGGGCTCATGGACTATCTTGTAATTTGTATTGATGATGTATTTAATTATAATGCGAGTATAATTACTTCTTATTGTTTCACAGTTACCTTCGCTGCAGCGTCAATTAAAGTTCTATTAAAAACCTTTCTATATTTCAATGCATTAATACTTACCGAAAAGTTTAATATGGAATTTCATTTTGTTGTCTAATATGCACGTAACATGGAATGAACACAAAACAGCCGCACAAATGTACCTAAGCACGCACGCGCGTCCGCGGAGGTTGCGAGTTGTACTAGCGAGTTGCGCGCACGCTTGTCTTTCTGCGACTGCCTTCCTTCGCGGCGATGGTAGATCGGCGCCTGCTCCTAGATCCGCACACTGCATTCAGCGAAGGCCTCACCTCGCGTGCTACTTCAAAACATCCGATTGTCAATGGGCATTATCATCAACGTCAAAGTTATAACGTAACTTGAAACCTGTGGCGCATACGTGACTGCTAATACTGCCGCATCTAGATATGTAGGAATGCTATCTACTTTTGGAGAAATGACCTGGTAAGTAATTCGTTTCATCTTACGTGTAGGTCTGCGTTTTTCCACTTGAGTATGTGGGAAAAACAGAGATGCATGAATATTATTATACTTACCCAAGTGTCGAATGCTTGCTCATCGTAGCCTTCACCCGTTAGTTAGAGAATCATCATGTTTAGTGCATAATATCCCATATCCTACTTTTACATTGTAAATTGTGCACCCATTTGACCAGAACCTTATGTATTGTTGACATCAAGCTGTCTTGGTAATATATCCGTGTGATAGATAGTGCCCAGCCGCAGGAGGTAGCATAATAACAATAGAACATCACAAAGGAGGGTAAGCTAGATTTATTATTGTAGGTACATAATTACACGCTTTGCAAATCAAATCGATCATTGTTAGCGAGTATCGTGACTGCAGGAATTAAGCAAATATACTATTGGATGGGGAAGGTAAATAGGTAAAAGGTAGTTACAACTCCCTAGCCCCTACTCAAGGTATCCTTGGCGATTACTAAAGAGTAGGTATCTAATTTACAAAAAAAATTAAAGTTTTAATAAAGTGATTATGACATGTCTGTCAACGATCATCCAAGTTATTTTTGCACTTGGGCGCATAGGTAGCTGGCAAACAGCCAACCGAACCTAATTTGGTTTGGTTGTTTTTTTTTTGTATTGGGTTCCCACCTGTAAAAAACAAAAAAATTGGTGGTAATAAAAATAAACAAATGAATACATTTGGTTTAGAAGTTCCTATTATCCTGTTCCAAGGCGTAAAATGCAACTAACCTAAATAATTGTAAGCATACATAACTATATAATAGTAGGTAAAAGAAGGCTTAACTCATGAAAGCGGTAAAAACAAAGGTCGCTAGGCCACCACGCTGGTTACTATCAAGCATCTTGTGTAGTATGCAGGTCGTCAGACACAGCTTCCACGAATAGCTGACTGTACTACCTACTTAGATAAGGTTGTAGTCTAGACCCAAGTACCTAGTTGTACGCATTCCTCATAGATTAACCTTGATCTAGAGGGGTTTTTTCACGATGATTGCTTGATACGACAATTCAATGCGTAGGTAAGTATTTATTTTTCAGATCAGTCGATCAATTCTGTAAAAATCTCACCGTGAAAAGTAAGTGAAGTGAGCTGTCAACAGTGTCAATAAGGTGAACTGACAGCTCACTTCAAGCTCTCTTCTCTAAGTTTCATGATGATTTTACAGCATAAATTGACTGTGATTAAACATGAAATCGAAAGTTGATTCTTAGAACTAATTTACCGTCGATCCCACTTCAACATTATCTAAAAAAGAAGTATAAGAAGTTAAGTTTGCTAGTGTAAGTATATGCATTGTGCACCTCGTATATACCTACGTATAGTCCAAGTAGCAATCGCCAGCTTCCTTATTTACTTACTTATAGGTAAATAAGGAAAACAAAACTACAAGGAGATCAAACTAGTATTAAAACGTCCCAATCTACCTCTCACCTTACCAGTAAGATTCACAGGTAGGTATGTCATGTCATGAGACACAATATCGCCAAGAACCGCCAAAAAACCTACCTTTACTTATAGGCTCTACCTACCTTACCTTACTTTTTCTCGAAGCGTTTCGTCGTCATTTTATTTTTAAATTCTAATACTTTTTATTCGGTGAACATTTTAGTTGTTATATTTAAACGTTTTGTAAATTATAGATGATTGTAACGCTTACATTTGTTTTTGCCATTCTTAACAAATTATGAATGCATGGTTGTTGGGGTTTACGTCAGGTTCAAGTTATGGTCATTCAGAATTGAGACTCAAACATACCTACTTATTTCCTTAAATACCTTAGATATTATTGTTTTTCCCCTAATACCTTCTTAGGCTAGATTTCACCACGGATTTAAGAACTGTCAACATTGTACCTAAGAGAATATTGACACTGGCTGCTCTTAAACGCCGTTTAGATGTGCTGATCGAGTTGTTTCAGTGGTAAAATTGGTTCTGACCTCACTCAAGACCCAAGCATTACTAAAAACTAGTTTTAACCGATCAAATGGGTTTATCCAGACTCAAGCAATGCTTGAGTATTACGTGAGGTTCTGTAATACGGGCATTAGTAACTAAGTAAGTGGGGTTCGTTTGTCAGAGGTCTTTGTCGGTAAGTACCTAGCTACGTATTTAGCTTGCATTCTTCGTAACACCCACGTCTGGATTACCAACCTTGAACTATGCAATTAACTTCCAAGTTCATCCTGCGAGATTACATAGAAATAGAAACCCTAGATCAGATCGTAAAAGGAAAAGCGTAGCCACGATTAATTAGACGGCAAATATAAAACGCAAACCTGTTGGCTGCGCGGCTACGCTACACAGTAGCGAGTAAAATAAAAAAAACTGGCGGTTTTATTGTGTTAGTGACCATCTCGACTTTTTACAGTGCATTGCCTCACCTTGAGTTGATAGATCTTTTAGACCAATGATAGGTAGGTAACATAAAAAACACATAGATCACGCCTGGTTTCCACGAAGGATTGAGCAGAGATATACAATCCCACTATCTCTCATTTTAGTGATTTTATTTTCAGAGGCATAAAATTTCGTATTAGGCTAGCTGACTCCAATATAAGTACACTCACATTTTGCCAGTTATGTTGTTATAAGTCCCATGTATTGGATGGTGAGTCTCCAACATGGCTATCAACCGGGCACAAATCCAGACTCTGGACTGCCGCTGAGAAATTCCTGTTAGAAAAACCCAATAATACTTTGCCGACCTGGAAATAGAACCCAGGGTCTCATACTCAGCTACTACTGAGTATGAAGCGCTACTGCGCTTGGGTCGACTAAGTCAACATCGAACTCAGGAAAGACAGGTAGGTACCTGTTTTTAATATTTCTGTGGTAGGTACCTACTAGAAAATAGAGAAGTGAAAGTATTGTGGTCGCCTAGATATAGTTGCGATCCTTTATCAATTAACTGGAATCTAATGATCTGTGGGCCTAGCACGAACGTGCGGACTAAACGCAAAATATTATGATCGAACGATTTTAAAACATTCGTTTTGTACATAACATTTATTTAATTCTAATACCTACTCTATTAATATCCATGGATGATACTAATTGTGCTTGCCATTGGCTTATAATAAGTTTACACCAAAATGCAATAGGATAGGTACTATTAAATGTTGTTTTAAACAAATGATTAAAAGAATAGCAAACACAAACCTAGATAATTACTCTACAATGGTTTTGCTATTAGGTAACAGTACTGGTATTACCAGAAAAGGCATAGTGGATGGTGTGAACACCTTATTAAATTTAAATATAGGAAAGCTGATGTTGTGTGCTTTTCCTTATTGTGATACTCTGTCAAATGACGAAAATAATTATATTTATAAACTAAATAGCACAATGCACAAACTGACATTATGTCACAGTGACAAATTATTGTACTTTGACACTAACAATTTTGTTAGTGGTTTTAAATTAACTCAGAGAACTTTGTCTCTGTCTTGGAAATGTAGACACCAGATTGCTATGTTGATAGCATATAATATTAATGAGGTTATAGCTAATATAACAAACTCTAGTATTAGGGACGACTCTGTGTTGCCTAGTTATACTAACAACATAGGGATTAATTATTTTTCATCATGTTGTACGAAGGAGGATCTACCTATAGTACCAACAACCTTGGAGGCCATGAACACTCAGGTCGAGTATTCTCTTCCTGCTAGAACTCAAATGGACATTCTAGACTCTTCGGTTGTAGTTGTGGAGGATACTCTGGATAGTTCTTTAAACTAGTCAGTAGGACAACAGAAGTTACCACTTTTAATAACCAGTTATTATTACTACAAAATAATAAAAAGGTATCTTCTGGCAATATAACTCTCAAAAATAATAAACTGAATGGAGTGCAACATACATTAAAATTATTAAATCAAAATATTCAAGGTTGCTCTTCCAAGTTACTGGAAATAGAATTGTTTTTGGAAAATACCAAGTTTGATGTCATTTGTTTAACAGAACATTGGTTAAAAGATCATCAAGTAGTATCAATTAATTTTGAAAATTATTGCGTAGTTAGCTATTTTAGCCGAAAACAAATGATACACGGTGGGTCATTAATATTACTTAAAAATTCAATAAAATCTAAAGAACGAAAAGACATCATCGGACTGTCTGTTGAACACACCATTGAATTGTCCTGTGTTGAGCTAGATAAGCATGTTATAGTATGTGTGTACAGACCTCCAAATTACCAGAATCTATCTGTGTTTGATTCTGTAATGGAAGATGTGTTAAAAAGAAACTAAGTACTAGTAGCAAGTCAATAATCATATGTGGAGATTTTAATATTAATTTACTAGAAAATAACTCGAATACTGTCAGATTATTAAATCTTTTTGGGTCATTTGATTTGTCCAACGTTTTTATGGAACCAACCCGAGTAACTGCCTCCTCTGCTACTTGTATAGATAATATTTTTTGTAATTGTGAATACTTACATAAAGATATCTTAAATAAGTTGCCATCTGACCACAGTGGACAAACTATAACATTTTGTTCCTATATGCCTCTACAAAAAATTCAAATAAGATTTAGGCCAATTACATGTACAAATTTAAACAAATTCAATAAGTCTTTGGCCAGTAATTTATGTGTTCAGAATTTTAATAATATATCTGACCCAAGTGAGTTCTACGCCGAGTTCTTTTTACTATTGAATAAGCAATTTAATGACTCTTTTCCACTACAAACTAAAAGCATTTTCACAAAGTTTTTATTTAGCGATTGGGCGACTCCTGGTATTCGCAAAAGCAGGGCAAAACTTTTTGAACTTTATGGCCTCAAGCAACATACGAATAATACAAACTTTCATCAGTATGTTGCAAAATACTCTAAAACTTTTAAAAGTGTGTGCAAAATAGCTAAAGCTCTTTATATTAGCAATAAAATAAAATCAGCTGATGATAAAATAAAAACTACCTGGCAAATAATAAATAATGAAACAGGTAGGAAAAAGCAGCGTAATACTGAGTTTAATTTAGAGACTGCACATGGCCGCATCAACTCAGATATAGAAATAGCTCAGGAATTTGAAAACTTTTTTGCTAATATTCCTCTCAAAACTACTTCATCATTAAATTCCTCAGCCGCGCTTTCTGCTGCCTTACTTAGAAAAAATGTAAAGGCATGCCCTTTAGAATTTACATTTCAGCATACAAACCCCCAGGCTGTTATAAAAGCTTTTAAAGATCTTAAAATCAAATCAACAGAAGATCTCTGGGGAATGTCTGTAAAAGTCTGTAGTGCTATTATCGATACCATTGCGCCCTATTAAGCTTTCATATTTAATTCTAGTGTGGACCAAGGAGTCTTTCCGGATCTAATGAAACACAGTAAAGTAGTGCCATTGTTCAGATCCGGTGATAGTAAAGAACCCAACAATTATAGGCCCGTTTCAATTCTGCCAGTTCTCAGTAAAGTGTTTGAAAAGTTGATGCTCAATCAAATGTTACGTCACTTTAATAAAAATTCCATCTTGCATGACCAACAGTTCGGTTTCACCAAAGGGCGTTGTACTACTGACGCTGGTGTCACCCTAATAAAGAACATTTTTAGCGCCTGGGAAGAAGCACAAGATGCCATTGGAATCTTTTGCGATCTCTCTAAGGCGTTCGATTGCGTAGAACATGAGACGCTTCTGCTGAAACTAGAGCACTATGGGATTAGAAATACAGCCCTTGATTTACTTAGATCATACCTGAAAGATAGAAAGGTTAAAGTTCAAGTAAATGGTGTGAACTCGCTGGGGTCGGAAATGACAATGGGCGTTCCTCAAGGTTCGATATTGGGTCCATTTCTCTTTTTAGTTTATATTAACGATTTACCCCAATTACTTCAAAATCAACCGAAGATGGTGTTATTTGCAGATGACACTTCATTAATCTTTAAAATTGATAGACGCTCACAAAATCTTGACGACGTGAATAACTCTATTCTTCAGGTCCAAGATTGGTTTACGGTAAATAATTTGGTACTAAATGAAAAAAAAACCAAATGCATTAGATTTACATTACCTAATGTTAAAAGTAGCGATTGTGACATCATATTGAACGGAGAAAAGCTGGAATTTATTAAGCAGACGGTTTTCCTGGGAATCACGCTAGACGACAAGTTGCAATGGGGTCCCCACATAACAACTCTTGCGGGACGGCTAAGCTCGGCCGCTTATGCTGTTAGAAAGATAAGGCAGTTAACAGACGTAGAAACCGCGCGTTTGGTCTATTTTAGTTACTTCCATAGTATTATGTCGTATGGCATTTTACTGTGGGGTCGGGCTGCTGACATTGAATCCATTTTTATTTTGCAAAAGCGAGCGATCAGGGCTATTTACAATCTTCGTCGTCGCGAATCGCTTAGGGAACTATTTAAAAGGATTAATATTATGACAGTACCTTGCCAATTCATTTATGAAAATATTATGTATGTAAGAAAAAATAGACATCTTTTTAACAAAATAAGTGATAGGCATAATTTTAATACTAGAAATAAAGATAAAATAATTCAACCATTTTTTCGATTGGCAAAAGTACATACATCTTTTATGGGGTTCTGTGTTAAATGTTACAACAAAATACCTTGTGACATACTGCAATTAAATGAAAGAAAATTTAAAACTCATATTAAAAGTACACTTTGTAAACAAGCTTATTACAAATTAGAAGATTATATCAAAGATAAGGATGCTTGGAAACATGCTGGTCCTGCTCCACAGGACAATCTAGTGTCTAGACAAAATCAAACCGGTTGCTAAGTAAATTAGGTAATTTGTACCATATTATTTTATTATATTGGAATAACTTCTCACACATTGATTAATTTATTATTATTAACTTTTAGAATGTTTGTAAATATGTGAGCACCATGCACTTATGACATAATTAAGTTTACTTGCCACTGCTACATGTGTTTTTCTTTTCACCTTTTGTGATGTATTGTTTTTATTCTGGGTACATCGTCTTCACATATAATGTTATAATACATGTATACAAAACATTGTGAAACATTTTAAAAGAGTAACGGTGGAGTTTCTTGCCCATTCTTCTCCACACGAAACTACTTTTTGGAAGGGGCGACTAGAATCAGTTCTATTTCTTGTTCATTTTGACGTTCAAAAGTGCCATTCTTGTGCCTATTTGAAATAAATGTTTTGACTTTGACTTTGACTTTTCATATTACTTACGTACTTTGCTTCGCGCGTTCGTGTCAGGAGTGTCGGTACTCCCTAAGCACGAAATCAGATTTTTTATGATCAAAGTTAAGAGCAATTCCTACTCCGTATTACCTACGGACATAACATTAGTTATGCCGTTGAAGAATGAATGACGCCACAATCTGACCTTTGATCAGATTGTGAATTGATTTTTGTTTTTTTTTTACTTTGACTCAATCTGAACTTTTCGGTAGTCTTCGGTCTGTACAGTTTGTCGGTAGAAACGGGTAGGGAACTGTCCCTACCCATTTGCACGTTCGAAAAAGTTCATTAGTGCGGTGTAGGGTTCATTAAATTCCGAAGATTCGTATTACTTCTTACGACCTACTATTTATTACGACCTAGTATCTTTGCTAGCAAACAGGGAGTAGTCTTCAAAGACCTATTTTAACTCACCGATGCCCACGACGTAGACCAACGTAGTCAACTGCCTCTTACTTGTTTTGAAATCCAGGTAATACCATAGTGTAAGTTCATACAAAGGCTTTTTATGATAATGGCTTAGGTAGGTAGTGCAGGTACCTAAATCATTTTCCTTACACCGACCTAACTATGTAATTGATAACCGGTAATGTCGTCTAGGAAAACTCGTCGAACTTCGAGTTCACTTTACTTATTTAAAGGAAGATAGGTACATTAACTAGGTATTAAAAAAAAATCCGCACAGATACTTATCACACGATTATAAATTATTAGCCACGTGAAATACGATTACCAAAGGATCAGTGGCAAGGTCTAAATAAAATGCCATTGCTCTCAAGCGGTTTGCAATGTTGTAGGCACAGTTTTTGTTCGTTTTCTCATGAGCGTTGAAGACTTAGTTACATGCATTGCAAGACCAGTTCTGGATACGGGAACAAGATCCCGGTATAAATTTATTCCATTTTAGAATGATAATAAAAATTAAACAACCCACAGAAATATTACACGTCCGTGCGTACTTATCGCTAATTTCAATTAATATTTTTTTTATATACCGAATACAAAACACCTATAAGACGTTTGTTATTTATGCGGCTGGCAAAAAGTTATACCTACTTATTTTTGGAGGCAATAGGGTCACCTCTGATCCTCAGTATGTAAACACCTAAGTACATAGCTACTAGGTAGAGGTACCAGTGTACCAGCGTATTTGCAGCGTGATGGTACTACTGCAAGTGGGACTATAAATTGGCCACCACAGCTACCTATGTCCGAAAGGGTTACCGCTACCCCGGAACAAAAAGGGCTAAGGAAGGAACATGGATGGGTTTTAGTCAGTAACAGTCTGACACTCCCTTCCGCTCCACCCAGAGCGGGAGCAGTCATTGGATGATTTCCCAGCCTTAAAAAAAAAAAAAAAGAGGGATGTGTGGTGTTACGCGAATTGATAGAATACGGAATGAGTATATAAGAGGAAGTCTGAAAGTGACACGGTTGACTGAAAAGTTGTATGGAAATCGGTTATCATGGTATGAGATTTTATGCGGAGGAATGAGGAAAATGTTGTCAGGAAAGCTGGGAAGTTGAGGAAATAAATGATTTGACTTTGACTTTGACCAGTGATCTCCTTTCTTATCAATTGCTTGGAAACTGCAAAAAACCCAATAGTACCTCTTAATATTTTATCAACCCGTGAAGTACTTACCTACCTACTTGCACGACGCTGCGAGGAGATGCTTGTGGTACAATTTCTATTAAGTTTCATACAAATTATTTTACAAGTCACTTCGCGACTATCTGCGGAAGCCTTAGTACTAGACAAGTAGGTAAATACCTATTTGACATATAGTCATATTGGAGCCTACAGAATACGCCAGCTGAATTGGCCGGCCTTCAGATCATTTGTTTCATTCTTAGAGCCGGTAATACCTACCTACTAGCCTCATAACTGTGTATCAGCGCCGTCATCTCGTTCTAACTGACGTTCCTGTTATGGTGGCGGTGGACAAACGCCCCGCACGTGTGCTCTGGAGACCACGAAATAGCAAACGTAGGGTAATACCCTCAAATTAGACATAACCTTCAAAAGGGTTTAATGTAGCAAATATCCGCAGTAGTAGACTGCTATAGGCTGATCATGATGTCTATGCAGATGTTTTTTATTATGTCATTCAGGACGTTTCCATGTAGAACTACTTAAACTGCGCTGCATTTTTTTTCCAAACATGTATACAAAATAAGATTGTGAAAATATAACTTCCCATTTTCTTAATGAATTTTTTATTATAATATTAACTTAATTACTTACCGTGTAACCGAAAGGGAAATCGAAAAAAAAAATAAGCTGTTCTATACATTTTTGGTCACGTGATTCGTCGAAATGTAAGGAACAGCTGATTTTTATTCACGATTTCGGAGTTGGTTCCTTAATAAAAGTTGTTCAGTTTAGTGGTCTGTCCTTTTGTATGTAAGTATATACCCTTTCGGATACAGACAGTATATGTTTGAGTGGAAATTATAGCATTTATAGCCATAGGTATTAATGATTTACAATATACTAGAGTAGTAGAGTAAGATGTTTTTGAAAAATATCATACAAATAAATCTTTTATGCCTATATGAATAATAACATACCTATCTAATCACACTCAAAGATAAGCAAATAAAACATGAGAAACTTACATCTAAATATTTGTTTACCAAAACAATTATAAAGGATAACTTGTAGTAGTTTGGGTGATTAAAATAAAACGCAAAAATAATTATAATTGTAATATATTGCAAGAAACCTCAAAGAAACGCAAACTAAAGGATGTTAACATGACTAGTTAATTATTTAATTAAACATAATGCCATTAAGTACACACAACGCAACATTATATCTGTTGTTTTAAATCAGGTGGGTTATAAACATAACTATTAAAATTAAAACTTGCTGTTTTATGGCAAAAAGACAATTATACCGGCTAACTGCTAACAATACTATTTTGAATAATTCTTGTTAACTGTAAAAATATACAACTCGAATTTAACGTAAAAAACGTTAAATTCATGTTTTTTTCTCCTAGTAAAAGTTGTAATAAATAAATTTGTAAATATTTGACTATTTTTTTTTACATATTTTACAAATCTTTATGCGATTGATTTAGTTTCAAATGTTACAAGAGGTGCAAGGAAATACCCATTGAATAATGGTTTATTGACCGGTTTAGCCACTCACGCGCGTGTCTCCGCATAGTTCCTTAACGCGGCCTGTAATATGAGTTGACTGGTAGACATCGTCACGTAAGAAAAAAGCGTTATGCCCCCTCGATGCGGCTTCCTTTCTCTGTCGCTTTCTATTATATTTATACTTAAACACAATTAATTTATAGATACATTTACAAGGAACATAATACACTATAAATTGTTTGCCTAATTCATGTTCAAACAGGATCTTTCATGGCAATATTTATCATAGACAACTAGAAGAATCAAGAATGTAATGAACATAGACATTTATACTGTATTTTTTACAATCGGCTTTGTCCATAGATCCAGCTGTCGCGCCAGAGTGCAGAGCTTTATCTCTTTAATAAAATATCAATAAATACATCTATTTACGTAAGTAGTAAGTCATGTACATGCTTGATCTTTGACGTAGCCTGGTATTGTGACCGCCATTCCCTTTACAAGGTCTATTATCAACTATTCGCCTTCTCATGTTTTTAACAAAAGAGCGACATGCTTACTTTCAAGATTCACGCTACGTAAATATATACAATAACTACGTATGTATGTAGATATACAAAACATCAACTGGGGTTCCCAACTTCCAAAACCAGATAATTAAAACCAATAGTGTCACAAAGTAATTAAGTTTTGTGTATGTGAAGTACCTAAAAGTGATAGTACAGAAGTACAATCGGACAAGTTGGCGCTCGACCACTTTTAAAACAGTTTCCTATGAAGCAGTCTGGCGGGCGATGCATACGCAAACTCCACCCCTTTTTTACTTCCGCCAATCAGGACGTTTTAAGCCGCATAGATCGGAAGCGATAATCTTTGTTTACTTTAGTTGTGATTTGCACTTTGCTAATCGACGACGCGCGTTCTTACTTCTGTGTTTTGCTTACAACCATTTTTGTTTACCGACTCCGATAATATCTTGCCCCACTGTTGACCCTTGCTTGTTTTACCGGACAGTTTTGTTGATTGCTCTCTTGTTGACCTGTGCTGTGTATTAATTGGATTGTTGGACGCTCTTCTGTGGATCTGTGCGCGTGTTTTATGGACTTGAACAATGAACCGAAATTTAACGAGAGATGAACGGAACCAAATCTTGGTTCTATACAATCAAGGATATAATATTTCCCAAATATCGCGGGAATTAAATGTTACGGTAAGTCAATATCATATTTATTAAAACATAATATAATTGGTATACTTACCGTCATGTATCTTGAGCGCTCGGTGTCAGAGGGGGCATTGGGTCTATTTCACTTAAAAGATAGGTAAGCGCTCAAGATCCGTGCTGCTCAGTTTTTTTTTTCATATAATGTGTTCGGTTTTATTATTTACATAATACTTACTACTTGGTCAAGCTAAGTTTTCACCTCTCTGGAATGCGGTCGCCTGTTCCGCTTCCCCGCTCATCTCCCTGTGATCGTCCTGTTAGACTAGATTATTTTCGAAAGACATGTTAATTAAAAATAAAACTTCTAAAAATATGAGCGATAGCTCATTCGATGCGAAATGGTGTCTAGAAAAAATTATTTGACGGATTTCTTAATCACTCCGAAACTTTTAAAATTTAAGAAATTTGAAAAAAAGATCCTTCAAGAGAAGGAAATTCCCAATAAAAACGTCACACTCCCGGAGTTCTATCTCTATTATTTATGACTTTAATTTAAAACTGAAAATACGGTGCCACAGGGTCGTTACGGCATAATAATATACGCAACACACTTAAAGTGACTACGCCACAGAAAATGTTATTTTATGTATTAAATATTGATTATTTTTTTTTTTTAATGTGGTGTATTCTATACACTTTAATGAGTAAATTCGTGTTTTTTTTTTTAATTCATCTTTCAGCAAGTAGGGCTAGGTATATTGTTAATTAACAACATTTATCCGAACCTTTGTTAAGAAAATAAAAATATTTAAATAATTGCTCTTAAAATGTGTCGCTTCTTAGAGCCCGTCTTATATATTAATTAATAGGATCACATAATTAAAGTTCTAAAAAGTCGTCTGTTTTGTTTATAATATCTTTTTTTATGTAACGAAAAATCGAATCTTAGAATCATAAGTCATATTATTATGGTTGTTTTTATGTATCAAAATCACAACATAAATAATGTTTTGAATAAACTTTTTACATCGTTTATTTATAAATATTTTTTAAATTAGCAGATGGTCTAGTAGAGTTATTTTTTAACTATCATCATAGTCTTGTCTTGAGAAAATATTGTTTCTTAAAAAAAAACTGTTGTCTTAATTAAATGTTTTTATTGTTCATTCGTTTTTAGACATAATTCCGCATCGAATGAGTTATAGTTCATATTTCTAGGAGCTTTATTTGTAATAAATACGTTTTTCGAAGTGATTTCTGGTCTACCATTCCACAGTCCTTGCCTATATTCAGTTTGACGTAATTGACAGGAGTTGCAAACTTAACTCAACAGTTTTTTGCATAAATATTAATTTATGCAAAATATTGTTAATTCGTAAATAGTACAAACAACTAATTGGTTGTAGATTTAATATCCACAAAAAAAAATGTTATTCCTAAAAGAAAACGAAAAACGATGGGCCATTTTTTTTCAACATTTTTTGTTAATAACTTTTGCAATTTTAGCGTGCTAGAAAATTCTTCAAAACATTTTTCTTGACATCATTCCGCATCGAATCAGCTATCGTTCATATTTTTAGGACCTTTATCTCTAATTAACACGTTATTTAAGATGTGAACCAGACTATGTAGATTAAATCTCACTAGAGGTTGCCCAGTAGTCGAATTTCGACTCGTAATTATTATTTAATATTTATTTTAGCTTTCTGCACTCCTTTATAAATGCTTAATCTCATACTTCCCCGTGCACGCAATATACTTAAAAAGGGGTACAAAGTTTTCTCTTCACGTATTATTGTACAGATTAATAATTATTTCTTATATACAATTTAATTTTATCAATTAATGTTTTCCTTTTAATATTTTTTTTAGAGAGCTACTGCCCGTCGGTGGATTCAACGGGACGCCGATGAGGGCTCCATTGCCGACCGACCTCGTGCTCACCCTCCGCGCATCCTAACAGATGCTCGTGTGGCACACATGGTTAATACCTACCAGGAGGAACCCTTTACCAAAACATCAAGCTTTGCACAGCAATACGACTGCAGCATGCAAGCCATTAGAACAGCGCTCCATCGTGCTGGAGTGCACCATAGGAGGCCGGCAGTTAAAATAATATTAGGCCAGGAACAAAAAGAAGCTAGAGTGCGTTTCGCCCGTGATTACAGAAATTTCGATTATTCACGCGCCATATTTTCTGACGAAAAATCATTTAAGTCTAGTCAACATGGTCGTCGGAATTTATGGCGTGTAAATAATACAAGATACGAGCCGAGAAACGTAAAGTCTAATAACGAATCTGGGAGAATAATAGTTAATATGTGGGGTTGGATGAGCGCTGATGGGCCAGGAGAATTACATTACATTAACGAAAGGGCGACTGGACAAGTATGCGGAATTGCTAGAAGAAGTGCTGCTGCCAACAGTGCGCGCGGTGTATCCTGGGGAAGAAGTTCCCCAATTTTACTTTTTTCAAGACAATTGTCCAATACACCGTGCGCGCGTAGTTCAGAATTGGCTACTCCAGTATCCCGAAATTAGGACAGTCCCATGGCCCTCTCGATCTCCGGACTTAAATCCTATAGAAAAATTATGGGCAATAATGGTCCAAAGATGGGACAGTCGAAATGAGAGGACCAAAGCAGCGCTCGTCACCCATTGCGATGAAGTGTGGGACTCTATTCGAGGCTCGGATCTTTGCGAAGTACTCGTAAGATCGATGAGAAACCGATGCGATGCCATTATAGATGCGGGCGGAGCCTTAACAAAATATTAAATAAATAAAATATAGGTATAGGTGTATGTTGTTGGTGTTGTGTTGTTGTGTTTTTAGTTTTGTTTATTTCTCAATAACTTAGTTAAAACAAACCTACCGCTACCTCTTCAAATAAATCCCGACAATGACACAATGTTGATTTTATGACCAGGAGTCGATGTTTACCTTTTTACTGTGGATAAGTATTTTGCGGTGCGATACAAACAATGAACCCTAATAAAAAGCACTTTCTTTGAATTTATAAACAATACTTCTTTAAAAATAATTTTAGTAGGCTTCATTGCTTGTATCTCAATGCAAAATACTTATCTACAGTAAAAAGGTAAACCGCCTATTGTTATTTGCCGACTCCTGGTCATAAAACCAAAACAGTGTTATGGTCGGAATGTCTATGAAGTTAATCTTTGCAGTGACAGTGATTGTTTTGTTTAAATTATGTTATTGAGAAATAAACGAAACTAAAATGTAGATTCAGTTAACGTAAATTGAGAGTTGAAAGTTGATTGAGTAAATTGAGTTGAGTGAGCACATACCCTGGAGAAATTGAGGGTTTAGCTAATAAAAAAAATATGTAAATAAAAATGTAAACATCTTTTTAGGCCTCCCTTATATTACGTGTTATTGTTGTCTCTCACTGTTATGATCACAAAAATTAGAAAGGTGTTCATTCTGCATTGCTGTTAATTGATATCTCTGCATTTACTGACTGTGTTTACATTAATTAAGGATTGCGCCATCATTAGGATTTGTAAATGAAAATTGTTTGTCTAAGCTGGTAGAGACCATAAAATAAAAATCGTCATATTCTATTCAGTAGATATGATTAAATTTCCTATTACGATGGTTATGATTTTGTTTATGTGGAATATTTACTGAAGTCATATTGTTATTCAGATACCACCTATTGAATTTTTGTGATGTTTTTGTAAATCACTTGTCTCTATCCAGAACCACTATATCTACAACATTTAGGTAGGTATTGTATTATTAATATTTCATAAAAGAGTACTCAGTGGTGTGCAGTTTCTTTTAATAAATAATGTTATATTCTATTTATTAGTCATTTATTTATTATAAACAATTTCAAAACATTGAAATATTGCTGTATTATTTGTTATTCACAAAACAGTGCTGTTTATTTTTGGTAAATTTATTAAATTACTTTTTGAAAAACCTTCTTTTATTATAAAACTACCTGACCTAACAAACATTCGTCTGAAATATATTTTTTTCGGCATGGTCTATTCTCATTCCGGTCTACCAAATACATACAAAAATACCATAAAAATTGGTCAAACCGTTTTGGGGGTGTTCGACCTCAAGCACTGGGACGCGAAATTATATTAGAAGAAGATTAATCAGTTATCATAATTAGTACTAATAAAAATTTTCACTTTTTAAATTAAATTTTAACAGTATTTGAAATGACACTAAAGGAACTAGTCTATTTATCTCAATTTTTTTTAAGTAGGACAAACACTAAGAATTCAATCTCTCCGAGGTTCTGATATTAACTAGGTATCTAAGGGACATAATACTCATTCCGAAAAACAAATTATTTCTTTAATGAGTTACCAAAACACAAACATAGAGTATATCGACAATATTACTCGTATCGAGCAAACAAACAAGAAAAATACTAAAATTTCGAATAACTAACGTACTGAAAATATTATTCTGGTCAAAACATATTTTAAGCAATGACAAAACACATTTCAATACATTGAAGCAATTATTGAATTCATCCAAATCAGTCACAGTTATTCAGCTTTGATTATTAAAGAACACAATTAAGAGGAGCTCATGGCTAAGTAATAACGGCCGCACGGGTCGATCTACAAGGTTATGCTAAGCTTACCAAGTTTGCTTCGTGGATGGGTGACCGTCCGTCATACCGAGTTGGTCCCGGCTTTCATTTGAATATCTTAGACAGTCGTTATGGATGAAGAAGAAGAAAATCTGACACCAGTCTTACCAAGGGGTATCATGTTACCCAGTTACTGGGTTGTGGAGGTTAGATAGGTAGTCGCTCCATGTGAAACCCAGCTGCATCTGGTTAGATTGGAAGCCGACAGTCCTAACATAGTTGAGAAAAGGCTAGGCAAATGATGATGATGTTAGATAACACAATAGAAATGTGTTTTTTAAATTGCCCATTAAATCATATTATTTACTAGGTCGCTGAACAATTTTTGTCAAAAAAGGCACATTTAACATTCTTAAAAATGTGGTTTAGTGTGAGCGAGGGAGATGCCAAATATGATAGCGTGGCTGTAAGTGATAATATTATACGTATTTATGTAATAATCACTAAAATCAATGTCCTATAATAATTAAGTAAACTAAGTAATAATTAATCATAAACATGGAAAACAAAAGAAGAAAAAAATATGTGAGCAAAACATTTTTTCAAATAACATCCTACTGAACGCAAAATATTCTTAAAAACTTCTTTTTCAAGTGAGAGCCAGTGCAATGCAACCTAACAATGCCATGCGCGTGCGCCGTGTGTGCGTGACTATCGATGTTATGCAAAAAAAGTTTTAGGGGGCGTGGCTACGCTCGCTGAGACTGTACGCTAGGTGCAAGCGAATATGGCCTTATGGGTGGTCGACCGGCGAGTTTGCCGATTGTACATCAAGCTATCACAAATTGTCAAATTTTCCCAATTGAAAATGGAACTTATACTTGCGTGATAAAGTTGAGAAACTATCAAAGAAATTTGACAGATTGGGGTCACTTGATGTGCTGCCCTCTATACAATACTGCATTTATAAGTTTTAGGGCAATCGGTATAGTAACAGTAAGGACTTCGAGACGTAATTATTGAAATGCTTTAAAGACTTCGCGATTTTAATAATAAATTCAATTAATACAACATTAGTTATAACAAGCTATTAAATAAACTATTTTATATGTAATATTTACCGCACTAGAATTAAACTCTCTCTTCGTAAGTATGGCCATGTGTCTAGTTTTAGATCTGAGCTTAAATGGATGTCCATACGCCAAAGAAGAAGTTTACGGGCATTGACGACTCTTTTCTCCCTCCTAACCTCTCCCTCTCCCTCCTTCTTATTTGATTTCTCACTTCCAATATCTTTGTTCTTCCCATGCTAAGAATCTGCGTTCTTCTAACCAGTTTCTCCTACGCTGCCCTTCTCATACTTCTGACTTTGTTCATTCCTCCTTTCATATTCAGTCCATTCTTCTTTGGAATGCGCTTCCTCGCGATATCAGGACGGCTACCAGTCGGTATGCATTTAAGCGGAAATTGCTGAGTTATTTTCATAACAAATAGCGTAGAGTTATCCCACCACCTGTCTTCCTTGTATCTATATATATGTTTGTATATATATATGATATATATCATAGTTATCTATTATAGTAAATAATTATGTATGTTATGTATTATAGTATAAACTGTTAGTATATCTAAGGTTTTAACCTATTTATGTACCCATTTTATTCAAGTCTCAATGTTTTGTATGTTCCTACTATTTAAAGCACCTGCCATCTAATCTCGTCACCACCCTTGGTTGACTGGTAGAGAATGCCTAAGGCATTAAGTCCGCCTTTTTACCTTTATTGTGTGCGAAAAGTTTAAATAAATAAATAAATAAACTCTTCGCAGACTTAGCGCCGACCAGACGTGAGTACTCTATGAGCGCGTTCGTTTGATGACCGTTATTCTTGCCGGCTGCATGCCTCTTATATGCTTTAAACAGCATCCCGGCGCCATTCACCCATATCGGTATGTAGTTCAAATCACTTTCCTTTGGAACATTTTCATCCACACTGTCGAGATCGGGGTCTAGTCTAGAGTACGGCGTTGCCTCTAACTTAGGAATACATTCCACTAACGGGAACCATTTGTACGTCTCCGGACACATCAAATCCGATGGAAAGAAGTTCCCTTTATACCTCATTTTGCAGCAGTAGTGAATATAGTACCCAATGTAGTAATACTCGAGTTGCGGACTTTCAGAATGCATGTGTCTTGTGAACTCGATCTCCCTAAAACATAACGAGAATTTCATGTAGGTAAAATGGCGACGGCCGCAAAGAATACGCGGTTATCTACAAAATCATAATTTTACAGGAGAGCGTTTTGAACGGTAAACTATTTAACAATATTTAGGTAATAGGAATGGTTAAAGCCAATAACTGTATTTTTTTTTAATACGGTAGAAGTCTTCTCTCTTCATCTACACTGGTCAGCAAATAAACCGAGCCACCCGCTACCTAGGAACTCTGATTCGATTTTCTCAAAAAGTATAAAACTTACAACTATCAAAGTTATACCTACAAAAAGTGCGTTTCATGGTGATTAAAACGACTACAAATTAATTCGAAAGTACCCTTAACTCACATTGTAATCAAGCAACAAACACAATGCTAACGATTTGCTCTGTTTTCACCAGAGTTTGAAATTAGCGTTCTTTTTCTCTACAATGAGGGTAGTCGGATATTTCATATCATTTCTTTAGTTTTTGTCCATCGTTTGCTCAGATGCGTGTGTTTTTGCAACTTTTTTCGATTGGTAATGGATACAACACCTCAGGAAGCAGCTCAAGCTGTAGCATTACTTCAAGCAGGCATTGCGCAACGTGAAGTCGCTCGAAGGCTTCGAATCAGCAGATCTTCGGTGCAACGAGTTTACAGACGATACCTAGAGACTGGAGCATTCGATCGCCGTCCAGGTACGGGCAGACCTAGGGCTACATCAGCAGCAGATGATCGTTATATCCACCTTACTGTTCTGCGATATCGCCACCTCAACGCAGTTCAAGTCCAACAAAGTCTGCGTGACGAACGCCAAGTGGTCATAAGTTCAGATACCGTCAGAAGGAGACTTGGTGAACGGAACCTGACCCCAAAAAGAGCTGCAACAGGCCCAGCATTAACGGTAGCACACCGTCGAGCACGACTTGAATTTGCTCGAGAGCATAGGGATTGGACATTAGAGCAGTGGAGTAATGTACTCTTCACTGATGAGACCAGGGTAAGTCTACATGGAAGTGATCGACGTCAGAGAGTATATCGTCGCCCTGGAGAACGTTATTCTCCGTGTTGCATCGAGGAAACTGTTGCTTATGGAGGAGGATCTGTAATGGTCTGGGGCGGCATCTCGTTAACAGCACATACAGCGTTAGTTTTCATCGAACCGACGGGCCGTACACGTGGACTGACTTCTCATCGCTACATTACTGAAATCCTCGCAGACCATGTGGTACCTTACGCAGCATATATCGGACAGGATATGCAATTGATGCATGATAATGCACGGCCTCATGTTGCTCATGTGGTGACCCAGTATCTACGCGACGTCAGCATTCGTACGATGGACTGGCCAGCTCGAAGCCCGGACTTGAATCCGATAGAACACTTATGGGATGAGCTGAAACGTCGGGTTCGAGCCCGGGTACCTGCTCCAACAAGGCTTCCAGAGCTGCGAATCGCAATTGAAGAGGAGTGGAATACAATTCCTCAAGATTTTATCGTCAGGCTCGTAAGGTCGATGAATACAAGGATGCTGGCAGTTATCCGAGCAAGGGGAGGGAATACGGAATATTGATCAAAAACTTTTTTTTTATTTTATCTTTGTTTTTGGCTTTAATTTTTTTTTTCACTTTATCATTACTAACGATTGTCACGACTGGAAAACGACTCTTCTTTGTAAAATCCTTAAACACTGAAATATTGATTAAACCCAATGAGTTTCCTTTCATTTTAATCACCATGAAACGCACTTGCTGTAGGTACAACTTTGATAATTGTAGGTTTTTTAGTTTTTGAGAAAATCGAATTAGAGTCCCTAGGTAGCGGGTGGCTCGGTTTATTTGCTGTCCAGTGTACTTAGGTAATACAAAAAGGTTACAGAATAAATCAACTACCATATTATATCCGCTTGTACGCCGTACATATTGCGCAGGCGAAAGCTAGTTAAACTATAGATACGTATAAACCTTCTTCAATTACTTTATCTATTGATGAAAACCGCATTAACATCCTTTGCGTAGTTTAAAAGATCTAAGCGTACAGAAAGACAAGCGGCGGAGAAAGTGAATTTTATAAAAAGTGCAGTTCACTTTTAGTTCTTTGCTGCCGTAGAAATAAATACCTCCATAAAATTATCGGATCATATTTTTATTAAACCCTCGTGAACTAAATGGTATCAGAATTAAATGTACCATTTAGTTCACTAGGACACTTTCCTCAAATAACTGCGCGAGGTTCCGCTGAAAGTATATTTTTAGGGGTTTTTAAACAGGAGGTTAAATCATAGTCCCTCACCTCAAAGCTCCATAAGTTCCTAGGGTCAGGTTCATATACTGCGGGTCGTAGAAGAAGTAAACAGAGGAGACACACTTGGGCAGGATGTCGATGACGCCGACGGCAATGATCTTGCCGTCCAGCCAGTACTGCTGGTGGAATGATCCGTAGCCGCAGTGAGGACCATTCTCTCTGTACTCTTCCTTCATAAAAATAATAAAAACAAAATGTTCATTATATCCACAAACTACGTTTTTAGACAGTCGACAGTCGTGACGGATAGTCAGAGGCGCAAAAATGTGACGACCAGTCTTACAAAGGCGTATCGTATAACTGGTATTTAGTTGAGAAAAGGCTAAGCAAATGTAACTTAATTAATTATCTACTTCAAGTCAATATGTATCAATTTCCACGCCCAAATAATACCGAGCTATGGATATGGACCTGCATACTAGACTTGACACTAAACCTGTCTGCTGAATTCTCTGAAGAAATATTATTATATCCAACACGAAAAGACGCATAGATATTTTTTATACACTTGCTTAAAGTATAGTAGCGACACCTACCGCGAGCTTGTTTAACTACTACGTCATGTAACCACGCGAAAACTATAATCCTCGCACAGCAGCTCTATAAAGTTACCGACAAAAGATCGAAAATTTACCCTTATGTGCGCCAATAAATCATAAACCTTTGGTTATAGTAATCATGTGACTCACCAATAACGGACTTTGTACTAAAAAGTCCCTGAATTTGGGTTCCGTACATTTGTCAGGCTTATCATTGTGTATTGTCGTTTGATACTTGACATACACTTCATGACTCTCCTTAGCTGTTGCCAGCCATTCAGGACTCGGCGGGGTTGTCCGGACCAGTTTTATCTAAAAATACATGATAAAGAATTATGTTCACTCTTAACATTCGAGATTCACCATGACAACAATGAAAATGCAAAAAAAAACAAAGTAAAAACATATTACAATTCTTACAAGATTCTAATCAATTGGAAAAACACATCTAATGATTTACCATAGTAAATACATACAAAAAATGGCCACTACAAAAAACCTGACAATGGGAAACAAAAAAAGTAATGTACAGAGGCCAGCACATCAAGCTATCCCAATCTGCCAAATTTCTTTGATAGATTTTCAACTTTTTTAACAAAAGGATAAGGTTCATGTTCAATTGGGCATATTTGACAGTTTGGGGTAGCTTGATGTGCTGGCGTCTGTACAATTGAGTGAGTACCTTTAGTTTGTGTTTCACATCAGCGGGCAACTCATTTATAAAATCCTCAATTTGTTTCTCCTTGTTGCTGCGTGGGCCTAAAGATGCTACATCAATTCCCTTCTCTTTTAGTTTTTCCAACTTCCGCTCCCTCCTTAATTGTTTAGCTTTTTTACATGGCGCCTTATTAGGATCAGGACCCGATTCTGAAAGCTTTAGAAATTATTGAAAGTCATATTTTAAGTTCAAGATGGAAACAATCATATCTGGCTCATATGTCTTGGTCATGAAAATATTTGCGCCATTGCTGCACTGGCGGCACGGCACGGCAAGGTATTTTAATGCAACGAATAAGAATACAATTCCAAAGTCAAAGTCTAACGCTTATAAAGTACTTTTGAACGTAAAGTCAAAGTCAAAGTCAAAACATTTATTTCAAATAGGCACAAGAAAGGCACTTTTGAAAGTCTAAAATAAACAAGAAATAGAATTGATTCTAGTCGCACCTTCCAAAAGGTAGTTTCGAGTGGAGAAGAATGGGCAAGAAACTCCACCGTTACTCTTTTAAAATGTTTCAAAATGTTTTGTATACATGTATTATAATATTATAATATGTGAAGACGATGCACCCAGAATAAAAACAATACACCAAAAAGGTGAAAAGAAAAACGCATGTAGCAGTGGAAAATAAACTTAATTATGTCATAAGTACATAGTGCTCACATATTTACAAACATTCTAAAAGTTAACAATAATAAATTAATCAATGTGTGAGATGTTATTCCAATATAATAAAATAATATGGTACAAATTATAAATTATTACCTAATTTACTTAGCAACCAGTTTGATTTTGTCTAGACACTAGATTGTCCTGTGGAGCAGGACCAGCATGTTTCCAAGCATCCTTATCCTTTATATAATCCTCTAATTTGTAATAAGCTTGTTTACAAAGTGTACTTTTAATATGAGTTTTAAATTTTCTTTCATTTAATTACAGTATGTCACAAGGTATTTTGTTGTAACATTTAACACAGAACCCCATAAAAGATGTATGTACTTTGGACAATCTGAAAAATGGTTGAACTATTTTATCTTTATTTCTAGTATTAAAGTTATGCCTATCACTTATTTTATTAAAAAGATGTCTATTTTTTCTTACATACATAATATTTTCATAAATGAATTGGCAAGGAACCGTCATAATATTAATCCTTTTAAATAGTTCCCTAAGCGATTCGCGACGACGAAGATTGTAAACGGCTCTGATCGCTCGCTTTTGCAAAATAAAAATGGATTCAATGTCAGCAGCCCGACCCCACAGTAAAATGCCATACGACATAATGCTGTGGAAGTAACTAAAATAGACCAAACGCGCGGTTTCTACGTCTGTCATCTGCCTTATCTTTCTAACAGCATAAGCGGCCGAACTAAGCCGTCCCGCAAGAGTTGTTATGTGGGGACCCCATTGCAACTTGTCGTCTAGCGTGATTCCCAGGAAAACCGTCTGCTTAATACATTCCAGCTTCTCTCCGTTCAATATGATGTCACAATCGCTACTTTTAACATTAGGTAATGTAAATCTAATGCCTTGGGTTTTTTTTTCATTTAGTACCAAATTATTTACCGTAAACCAATCTTGGACCTGAAGAATAGAGTTATTCACGTCGTCAAAATTTTGAGAGCGTCTATCAATTTTAAAGATTAATGATGTGTCATCTGCAAATAACACTATCTTCGGTTGATTTTGAAGTAATTGGGGTAAATCGTTAATGTAAACTAAAAAGAGGAATGGACCCAATATCGAACCTTGAGGAACGCCCATTGTCATTTCCGACCCCAGCGAGTTCACACCATTTACTTGAACTTTAACCTTTCTATCTTTCAGGTATGATCTAAGTAAATCAAGGGCTGTATTTCTAATCCCATAGTGCTCTAGTTTCAGCAGAAGCGTCTCATGTTCTACGCAATCGAACGCCTTAGAGAGATCGCAAAAGATTCCAATGGCATCTTGTGCTTCTTCCCAGGCGCTAAAAATGTTCTTTATTAGGGTGACACCAGCGTCAGTAGTACAACGCCCTTTGGTGAAACCGAACTGTTGGTCATGCAAGATGGAATTTTTATTAAAGTGACGTAACATTTGATTGAGCATCAACTTTTCAAACACTTTACTGAGAACTGGCAGAATTGAAACGGGCCTATAATTGTTGGGTTCTTTACTATCACCGGATTTGAACAATGGCACTACTTTACTGTGTTTCATAAGATCCGGAAAGACTCCTTGGTCCACACTGGTAATCTGGTATTAAATATGAACGCTAAATAGGGCGCAATGGTGTCGATAATAGCACTACAGACTTTTACAGACATTCCCCAGAGATCTTCTGTTGATTTGATTTTAAGATCTTTAAAAGCTTTTATAACAGCCTGGGGGTTTGTATGCTGAAATGTAAATTCCAAAGCCTTTACATTTTTTCTAAGTAAGGCAGCAGAAAGCGCGGCTGAGGAATTTAATGATGCAGTAGTTTTGAGTGGAATATTAGCAAAAAAGTTTTCAAATTCCTGAGCTATTTCTATATCTGAGTTGATGCGGCCATGTGCAGTCTCTAAATTATACTCAGTATTACGCTGCTTTTTCCTACCTGTTTCATTATTTATTATTTGCCAGGTAGTTTTTATTTTATCATCAGCTGATTTTATTTTATTGCTAATATAAAGAGCTTTGGCTATTTTGCACACACTTTTAAAAGTTTTAGAATATTTTGCAACATACTGATGAAAGTTTGTATGATTCATATGTTGCTTGAGGCCATAAAGTTCAAAAAGTTTTGCCCTGCTTTTGCGAATACCTGGAGTCGCCCAATCGCTAAATAAAAACTTTGTGAAAATACTTTTAGTTCTTAGTGGAAAAGAGTCATTAAATTGCTGATTTGATAGTAAAAAGAACTCGGTGTAGAACTCACTTGGGTCAGATATATTATTAAAATTCTGAACACATAAATTACTGGCCAAAGACTTTTTGAATTTGTTTAAATTTGTACATGTAATTGGCCTAAATCTTATTTGAATTTATTGTAAGGGCATATAGGAACAAAATGTTATAGTTTGTCCACTGTGGTCAGATGGCAACTTATTTAAGATATCTTTATGTAAGTATTCACAATTACAAAAAATATTATCTATACAAGTGGCAGAGGAAGCAGTTACTCGGGTTGGTTCCATAAAAACATTGGACAAATCAAATGACCCAAAAAGACTTGATAATCTGACAGTATTCGAGTTATTTTCTAGTAAATTAATATTAAAATCTCCACATATGATTATTGATTTGCTACTAGTACTAAGTTTCTTTAACACATCTTCCATAACAGAATCAAACACAGATAGATTCTGGTAACTTGGAGGTCTGTACACGCATACTATAACGCATACTAAAAAAAATATTAAAAAATATATTGTAGTTGCCACTTCCCAAACGTAGTTTCGTATGAAGAAAATTGGTCAAGACACTCCACTTAAGCGAAATTGTCCGAAAAACCGTAAAATGTTTTATAATATTTTGTTTATTAGCAACCAGTTTAATTTTGTGTCTAGATTGTCCTCTGGAGAAGGATCAGCATGTTCCCAAGAATTCTTATCTCACATTATCATCCTCTAATTTGTAATTTGCCCGTTTACAAACTGTATTTTTAATATGACTTTTAGAATATCTTTCATTTAATTTCAATATCACAAAGTATTTTGTGATAACATTTAACATGTAATCAAACATCAAAACATCAGATAATCTGAATAATGGTTGATCTATTTTTATCTTCATTTGTAGAAATTCAATGATAAACATCATAGATAAGAAAGTTGCAGTACGCTTTCTTTTGCCCTGTTGGCAACCCTTGGGATGCCTTGACAGTTGTCTTTTTCTTCAGTTCTTTTGATTACTAAAGACTATGTAAGAAAATCACACAAACCTGTTTTTACGACTTTTTCTTGAGGGGTTATAGAATTAGGTTGTTCTGATTTAATAGTATCCTTTTGAACTATGCCATCTGAAAAAAGCAGTTAAATCATATCAGCAATCCAACTCATCCTAATAACTTCTAAAATGTGTGAAAAAAAACAACATGTACTTTCAATTTAAAAACACAGAAATTTTTTAAAACATGAATCATTGGATACTGATCTGATAACAGAACATTTTTGCATTTCACAATGTTTATGTAACTTGCATAATGTAGGTACGTGATTTTATTCAATTAAGGTTGATGTTCCAGGGTAGCCCGCAAAATTCAAATTTTCTTAAGTTTTTTGCAATTTGCAGGCCAGTGATAGGTTGTATGTTGATGAACATTTGATTCGCGGCTGTAAGACGTATGTAGTTACAGAATTATAATCATCAAAATCATTAATACAACCCTCCGAGCTCATAAAGGTGTAAAAATGACTTTTTACAAGGTCAAAGTCATTCCAGAACCTTTGCAACTGGCCTGCAAATTGCAAAAAACTTAAGAAAATTTGAATTTCGCGGGCTGGTTGGAGGATTCACCTTAGTTACAAAACAAATCAGGCACACTAACTCTTTGAAGGATTCTTCCTGTTCAAACTTTTGTAACTGTACCTAATAATAGGTGATTGGAGTAGGTAGAGCTATTTTGGTTCAATGAGCTCATGTTAATATGAGTTGATGTTAATATGAATGTTCCCTGGGATTATTGAAGGAAAAAACAATTCATAAGGACATGATCTTGTGGAATAAATTTTAATTTGTAACAGCTTTTGAAACTTGTCTATACAAAATTGTTATAAAAACTAACATTTTTTAAATAAAAAAAAATTATTATTTAAAAAATATTAGTTTTTAGTTTCATAACCTGAAACATGTCTGCCCTATGCTTACCTGTCGAGAGGTGGAGATCATGTATTTGTTAATAATTCCAAATAGGTTTATATCAATTAACACAAATGTCCATCAAGACAGTATGTTGCAAGTAAGTACATAAAATTGCTCTTCATACTCCAGTCACTCTTAATAATTAATGAAAACAAAATAAAATATGATTATGAAATGTTACCTCCAACGCCTTCCTCTGCATTACAATGTAAGAGTTCACTATTATTTACAGAATCAAAGTTGATATCCTGATGTTCTCTCATAGTTTCAACGAACTGCTCTCCTCCCTCTTCAAACCCTTCCGCCAGTACCTCACTACCACTGCTGCAAGTCGACATCTTCCTTCCTCCATCTCCTGATGTCTGACCCACCAACAACTTGTTGACCCGTTTCAATACTTTTTTTTGAGATTTTGTTGGTTTGAACTCTAAGGCCCTGCATCTAAGTATCAAATTACAATATTAACAAATTACTTTGAACTCCGAAACAAAGCATAATATTACAGCTGGCACAAAGCTGCCTGCAACATTACTAACATCCCAGCAATTAATCAGTTTACTGTGTATTTCATAATCAAAGCTTAAATTTTAGGACCAGTTCTGTTGCATTATTCAAGGAAAGCGTGAAGTGATTCGACATCAAATATACAAACCGTATAGTGTACATAGGGCAACAAGTTACGTCCATGGTTGGTTTATAGCAATATTTTCCTGATCGCCTCCATCCTCTATCAATTAAATCTTGATAATCACTCACAGTCATAGCATGAGCCCACATACCTGAATCAATATAATTACTTATTATTGTGGTATTAACAGATCAATCTCGAAAAATGTTTATAAACTTACCATGGCTGTAATTTGTATCAGGGCGCTTGCAATAGCCACATCTATAATGTTCATGTTCGGCATAATACTCTACAATACTTCGTAGCATTTTAAGACGCCGTTCTCAGTTATTTCCACCAACTTAAAACGGAGATATCGTGAATACTAAAATATAATTCAGGCCCAAACAATACCCAAGTGGAAAAGAAAAGAAACACTCACTGATGACACTGACAGAAGGGACTAGGTTGACAGCAAATGTCAAGACCACAGATTATTATGTCAAGATAAGATGTCAAATAGCTGCATGGAATTAATATGTACTATTTAGCATAACTGTTTACAAGCAGGAAAACAGGTCTTGAAAGAAAAACTTAATGTATCGTTTTCTAATAGGTTTCCATAAATATTATTTATTAAAAAGATTACAGACGTATTTGCAGATTCAATAAATAAATAATTATTATTAATTATTTATGTACATATTAAAACACATAGAAATAACGGTACATATAAATAACAAACGATTTTAGGGTAGTTGTAAAAAAAAAATGATTGTCTTTAAAATTACACTAAAACAATCATGCAGATTTTGAAAAATACATTTGTTTTATTAAATACTTGTACGTCGCTATTCAGTGAATTGACTGTCGTCTAGTATACATCTGTATAAAATAAAGAGAAAGTAAATAATAATTGCACATCCTTGATTGCAATAGCCTTCTATTGCTATTGATTGATTTGTGTAGCAATATATTATTATCCCACGATTGTACTTCTCAAAATCAAATATGTCTCTCAAAAATATATGTTATTCTTCGTTTGAGCCTAGCAGTCTTATTTCTGTATACCGGAGGTAAACTATCCTAAGTCCATTTTTTTCTAAATTCATTTTATAATGCCATTGTAACAATCTTTTATTAATTTACTTAGTGGCATACTATTTTAAGTCCAATAAGAAAAAACTAAAAAATTTCGAATTCGGTAATATGTTTTAAGTCCGGATCACTTCAGAGGTAAACGATCTCATCTGCTTTTGTGTCGCTCAATAGGCATGATGACAAATTTTGAAAAACTGGTTTTTCAGGTTCAGAAATAAATATTATATACAATGTATATCAAATTTCTGCTTAAAATGAGGAATCAATATGAAATAAAATACATTTTACTTTAATTTTTTTTCATTTCCGCCAAAACGCTTCAATCTGTCATGGCGTCGCTTGTGACGTCACGTTCGACGTAAACATTGACGGCTTGTACGGCTACAGTATTAATTTTGCATTGTTTGTGTTTTAAAAGTTCTAAAATATGAGTTCGAGACCATATAGGTGTTGTGCAGTGCCTCTGTGTACTAAAACAACTATAAAAAGCCCGGACAAGTTATTTATATTCGTACCCTATGATAAAACAATACGAAATAAGTGGCTACTTGCAAGACGTGATATAAAAGGAATATTGCCTAATACTCAGCTTTATTTCTGTGAAGATCACTTTGACGTAAGTATTTACTTATATTTGTAGATTCCACATAGTTTCCAAACCATTATAAATATAACGCTGTTCAATATTTAAACTTTGAGGTTAGGTTTTACCTTTCATATTTTTTTCTATGTTTTATCACAGAATACTTAAGTTTTATTTAAACTTCAGTTACCGAATGATATGGAAAACTATATGCAGTATCACTTGATGGGATCAGTGTCACAGATACGCTTAAAAGCAGGCTGCATTCCTTCAAAATTTGCTTGTCAACCAGACAGAAGAAAAAGAACAGCCTGCTGATACATTCATTATTTGACCCTAGAAACGCTCCTAGAATCAACAAGTCGACTCTTGGCAAATTTGTGCTGGTTGCCTTTGTAAATCCTGGTTCCATTTTTGTATTTTCACTTTCTATTTTATTTAATATATTTATGAAAACAAACCAAATTATCCACTCGCTATAGAGGGAAACTAAGAACTGTCATTGTAGTCGAACGTGACGTAATTCGCTCTGATTGGCGTTCAACATAACATGGCGGATTGTAGTATTTTGTGGTTTTATTTTATTAAAATATTAAATAATCTCACTCATAATTAAAAAATAAATACGTTTTTTGCAATTCATAATTTACATTTCATTACATAGATGCATTACTTTAGTGACTTTTGTTTACTGTCATCATCCCTATTGTGTGAAACGAAAACATCATATGTCCAAATAATTCATATTATGGGTTTAGAGTAAGAATATCGCGAGTCCATTATTTAATTATTTAATAATATTTTTATTAAAATCATTAAGTAAAAAAAACTACCTACCTATTAACACACTTTTAAATAACAAATAAAAGTTTACATAGAATTTCACATAATTGTGTAGTCAAGTGACATACATGAATAATGGTCAAATTATGACTTAAAACATGTGTAAACATGTGGAAATTCCTGTTAGAAAAACCCAATAATACTTTGCCGACCTGGAAATAGAACCCAGGGTCTCATACTCAGCTACTACTGAGTATGAAGCGCTACTGCGCTTGGGTCGACTTCGACTAAGTCAACATCGAACTCAGGAAAGATAGGTACCTACTAGAAAATAGAGAAGTGAAAGTATTAATGATCTGTGGGCCTAGCACGAACGTGCGGACTAAACGCAAAATATGATCGAACGATCTTAAAATATTCGTTTTGTACACATAGCATTTATTTAATTTTAATACCTACTCTATATCTAGGGATGCCATAGATGATACCAATTGCGCTTGCCATTGGCTTATAAGTTTATAACAAAATTCAATAGGATAATCCATAATATTACTTAGGTACGTTATGTTTGCTTCGCGCATTCGTGTCAGGATCCGGTACCTACTCCCTAAGCACGAAATCAGATTTTTTATGATCAAATTTAAGAGCAATTCCTACTCCGTATCACCAACGGACATAACATTAGTTATGCCGTTGAAGAATGAATGACGCCACAATCTGACCTTTTTTACTATGACTCAATCTGAACTATTCGGACGTGCAAACGGGTAGGGAACTGACCCTACCCATTTGCACGTCCGAAAAAGTTAATAAGTCCGGTGTAGGGTTCATTAAATTCCGAAGATTCGTATTACTTCTTACGACCTACTACTTATTACGACCTAGTATCTTTGCTGGCAAACAGAGAGTAGTCTTCGAAGACCTATTTTAACTCACCGATGCCCACGACGTAGACCAACGTAGGTAGTCAACTGCCTCTTACTTGTTTTTAAATCCAGGAAATTCCATAGTGTAAGTTCATTTATATGTTTTTATGATAATGGCTTAGGTAGGTAGTGCAGGTACGCACGGCTACACATCAAGCTATACATTTCCAGTTTAAGCTGATCTCGCATTGTATAGGATTTCCGTACGATGCGAGACCAGCGCAAACTGGTTTTGTATAGCTTGATGTGTAGCCGTGTGTACCTACCTAAAACATTTTCCTTACGCCGACCTAACTAATTCATTACCGGTAGGTAATGTCGTCTAGGAAATCTCGTCGAGTTTCGTGTTCACTTTACTTATTTAATGGTAGATAGATACATTAACTATTCGAAAAAAAATCTACACGGATACTTATCAAGCGATTATAAATTATTAGCCACGTGAAATAAGATTACCAAAGGATCAGTGGCAAGATCTAAATAAAATGCCATTGCTCTCAAGCGGTTTGCAATGTTGTAGGCACAGTTTTTGTTCGTTTTCTCATGAACGGTGAAGACTTACATGTATTGCAAGACCAGTTCTGGATACGGGAACAAGATCCCGGTATAAATTTATTCCATTTTAGAATGATAATAAAAATTAAACAACCCACAGAAATATAACACGGCCAGTACTTATCGCTAATTACAATAATATTTTTTTTATAAGTATAGGTACCGAATACAAAACATCTCTAAGACGTTTGTTATTTATGCGGCTGGCAAAAAGTTATATCTACGTAGGTATTTTTGAAGGCAATAGGGTCACCTCTGGTCTTCAGTATGTAAACACCTAAGTAGGTACATAGGTACCAGTGTACCAGCGTATTCACAGCGTGATGGTACTACTGCAAGTGGGACTATAAATTGGCCACCACAGCTACCTATGTCCGAAAGGGTTACCGCTACCCCGGAACAAAAAGGGCTAAGGAAGGAACATGAATGGGTTTTAGTCAGTAAGAGTCTGACACTCCCTTCCGCTCCACCCAGAGCGGGAGCAGTCATTGGATGATTACCCAGCCTTAAAAAAAAAAAAAAAAAGAGGGATGTGTGGTGTTACGCGAATGGATAGAATACGGAATGAGTATATAAGAGGAAGTCTGAAAGTGACACGGTTGACTGAAAAGTTGTATGGAAATCGGTTATCATGGTATGAGATTTTATGCGGAGGAATGAGGAAAATGTTGTCAGGAAAGCTGGGAAGTTGAAGAAATAAATGATTTGACTTTGACTTTGATCAGTGATCTTTGATGGTAGATCAAGTAGATAGAACGATGATTTTATAACACCTTAGATGTCTTCTTTTAGGGTAACCGAACGTGTATCTAATCTTCATACGTAGAAACGTGATTTAGTCGCTATGAGCACTTTCTTATCAATTGCTTGGAAACTGCAAAAAACCCAATAGTAGGTACCTCTTAATATTTTATCAACCCTTGAAGTACCTACTTACCTACCTACTTTTTATTCATTGAAATCATTAGGTGTGCCTTCCATGTCGGTACCGCCAACATTTAGGATCGAATCCGGAATGAAGTTGTCCGAAGAGAATAAAGGCCCTCGCAGACACGCGACACGACGCTGCGAGGAGATGCTTGTAGTACAATTTCTATTAAGTTTCATACAAATTATTTTACAAGTCACTTCGCGACTAGTACTAGACAAGTAGGTAAATACCTATTTGACATATAGTCATATTGGAGCCTACAGAATACGCCAGCTGAATTGGCCGGCCTTCAGATCATTTGTTTCATTCTTAGAGCCGGTAATACCTACCTACTAGCCTCATAACTGTGTATCGCTGCTTCAGCGCCGTCATCTCGTTCTAACTGACGTTCCTGTTATGGTGGCGGTAGACAAACGCCCCGCACGTGTTCTCTGGAGACCACGAAATAGCAAACGTAGGGTAATACCCTCAAATTAGACATAACCTTCAAAAGGGTTTAATGTAGCAAATATCCGCAGTAGTAGACTGCTATAGGCTGATCATGATGTCTATGCAGATGTTTTTTATTATGTCATTCAGGACGTTTCCATGTAGAACTCCTTAAACTGCGCTGCATTTTTTTTCCGAACATGTATACAAAATAAGCTTCTGAAAATATAACTTCCAATTTTCTTAATGATTTTTTTATTATAATATTAACTTAATTACTTACCGTGTAACCGAAAGGGAAATCGAAAAAAAAAGTCAGCTGTTCTATACATTTTTGGTCACGTGATTCGTCGAAATGTAAGGAACAGCTGATTTTTATTCACGATTTCGGAGTTGGTTCCTTAATAAAAGTTGTTCAGTTTAGTGGTCTGTAGCATATCCTTTTGTATGTAAGTTTATATCCTTTCGGATACAGACAGTATATGTTTGAGTGGAAATTATAGCATTTATAGCCATAGGTATTAATGATTTACAATATACTAGAGTAGTAGAGTAAGATGTTTTTGAAAAATATCATACAAATAAATCTTTTATGCCTATATGAATAATAACATACCTATCTAATCATACTCAAAGATAAGCAAATAAAACATGAGAAAGTTACATCTAAATATTTGTTTACCAAAACAATTATAAAGGATAACTTGTAGTAGTTTGGGTGATTAAAATAAAACGCAAAAATAATTATAATTGTAATATATTGCAAGAAACCTCAAAGAAACGCAAACTAAAGGATGTTAACATGACTAGTTAATTATTTAATTAAACATAATGCCATTAAGTACACACAACGCAACATTATATCTGTTGTTTTAATTCAGGTGGGTTATAAACATAACTATTAAAATTAAAACTTGCTGTTTTATGGCAAAAAGACAATTACCTATATTAATCAAGGGACCGGCTAACTGCTAACAATACTATTTTGAATAATTCTTGTTAACTGTAAAAATATACAACTCGAATTTAACGTAAAAAACGTTAAATTCATGTTTTTTTCTACTAGTAAAAGGTTGTAATAAATAATTTGTAAATATTTGACTATTTTTTTTTACATATTTTACAAATCTTTATGCGATTGATTTAGTTTCAAATGTTACAAGAGGTGCAAGGAAATACCCATTGAATAATGGTTTATTGACCGGTTTAGCCACTCACGCGCGTGCCTCCGCATAGTTCCCTAACGCGGCCTGTAATATGAGTTGACTGGTAGACATCGACACGTAAGAAAAAAGCGTTATGCCCCCTCGATGCGGCTTCCTTTCTCTGTCGCTTTCTATTATATTTATACTTAAACACAATTAATTTATAGATACATTTACAAGGAACATAATACACTATAAATTGTTTGCCTAATTCATGTTCAAACAGGATCTTTTATGGCAATATTTATCATAGACAACTAGAAGAATCAAGAATGTAATGAACATAGACATTTATACTGTATTTTTTACAATCGGCTTTGTCCATAGATCCAGCTGTCGCTACAGAGTGCAGAGCTTTATCTCTTTAATAAAATATCAATAAATACATCTATTTACGTATCTACTTACGTTCTACATGTACATGTTGGATCTTTGACGTAGCCCGGTAGTGTGACCGCCATTCCCTTTACAAGGTTTATTATCAACTATTCGCCTTCTCATGTTCTTAACAAAAGAGCGACGTGTTTACTTTCAAGATTCACGCTACGTAAATATATACAATAACTACGTATATATGTAGATATACAGAACATCAACTGGGGTTCCCAACTTTCAAAACCAGATAATTAAAACCAAAAGTAATTAAGTTTTGTGTATGTGAAGTACCTAAAAGTTTTTGATTGAAAATGGACCTTATACTTGCGTGATAAAGTTGAAAAACTATCAAAGAAATTTGACAGATTGGGGTCACTTGATGTGCTGCCCTCTGTACAATACTGCATTCATAAGCTTTAGGTCAATCGGTGTTAAAATATGTAACAGCAAGGACTTCTAGACGTAATTAATGAAATGCTTCAAAGACTTCGCGATTTTAATAATAAATTGAATTAATACAACATTAGTTATAACAAGCTATTAGATAAACTATTTTCAGATAATATTTACCGCACTAGAATCAAACTCTTTGCAGACTTAGCGCCGACCAGACGTGAATACTCTATGAGCTCGTTCGTTTGGTTACCGTTCTTCTTGCCGGCTGCATGCCTCTTGTATGCTTTGAACAGCATCACGGCGCCATTCACCCATATCGGTATGTAGTTCAAATCACTTTCCTTTGGAAAATTTTCGTCCACACTGTCGAGATCGGGGTCTAGTCTGGAGTACGGCGTTGCCTCTAACTTAGGAATACATTCCACTAACGGGAACCATTTGTACGTCTCCGGACACATCAAATCCGATGGAAAGAAGTTTCCTTTATACCTCATTTTGCAGCAGGAGTGAATGTAGTACCCCATGTAGTAATACTCGAGTTGCGGACTTTCAGAATGCATGTGTCTTGTGAACTCGATCTCCCTAAAACATAACGAGAAATTCATGTAGGTAAAATGGCGACGGCCGCAAAGAATATACGGTTATTTACAAAAACATGATTTTAGGAAAGCGTTTTGAACGGTAATCTATTTTACAACATTTAGTTAATAGGAATTGTTAAAGCCAATTGGGTATTTGAAAGGATAGTAAATAACGTTACTTTTTATAATTTGTCAAAACGCGGATATTGTACGTGATTTGTATGAAATATAACAATGTGACGTCACAGTTTTTAGAATCAAATGGAATACTGATTAGCATTAAATGCAATTTTACAATTATATCTTTGCATAATATTTCATTTCTGTACGGTGATGGAATTTTTTTAAGACGAGCGGTCTTTTATCTATGTGATTTCATGTTATATTTTTGACCGTTTAAAATAGTCAATTACTGTAAAATTATTATTTTTTTCAAAATACGGTAGAAGACTCTATCTACTTAGTACAAAAAGGTAACAGAATAAATCGACTGCTAGGACTTATCGCGCAGGCGAAAGCTAGTTAAATTATACGTATACACCTTCTTCTTGAATCACTTTATCTATTGATGAAAACCGCATTAAAATCCGTTGCGTAGTTTAATGGATCTAAGCGTACAGCCGGACAAGCGGCGGGGTGTGACTTTGTTTCATACTATGTAGAGAAAGTGAATTTTATAAAGAGTGCAGTTGTCTCTTTGTTCTTTGCTGCCGTCGAAATATTTCCATACAATTTTCATATCATATTTTTAAACTCTAGTGCACTGTATGGTATCAGAATTAAATGGTACATTTTAATTAATTTGGATTATTTTCTAAAATAACTGTGCGCGGGATTCCACTGAAAGTACTTTTTAGGGGTCAAACAGGAGGTAAAATCAGTCCCTCACCTCAAAGCTCCATAAGTTCCTAGAGTCAGGTTCATATACTGCGGGTCATAGAAGAAGTAAACAGAGGAGACACACTTGGGCAGGATGTCGATGACGCCGACGGCAATGATCTTGCCGTCCAGCCAGTACTGCTGGTGGAATGATCCGTAGCCGCAGTGAGGACCATTCTCTCTGTACTCTTCCTTCATAAAAATTATAAAAATAAAATGTTCATTACATCCACAAACTACGTTTTTAGACAGTCGACAGTCGTGACGAATAGTCAGAACGCGAAAGTGTGACAACCAGTCTTACAAAGGACTATCGTATAACCCAATAATAGTCATTAAAATACTGGTGGTTAGTTGAGTTGATAAACCTAATGAAGTATCTACTACCTACTAAGTCAATATGTATCACTTTCCACGCCCAACTATAACCTGGTGCCAGCCATACTAAAGGCAAATAATACGAGCTACAGATATGGCCCTGCATACTAGACTCGACACTAAACCTGTCTGCTGAATTCTCGGAAGGAATATTGTTACATCCAACACGAAAAGACGCATAGATATTTTTTATACACTTGCTTAAAGTATAGTAGCGACACCTACCGCAAGCTTGTTTAACTACTACGTCATGTAACCACGCGAAATATATAATCCTCGCACAGCAGCTCTATAAAGTTACCGACAAATATATCATAAACCTTTGGTTATACTCGTAGTAATCATGTGACTCACCAATAATGGACTCTGTACTAAAAAGTCCCTGAATTTGGGTTCCGTACATTTGTCTGGCTTATCATTGTGTATTGTCGTTTGATACTTGACGTAAACTTCATGACTCTCCTTAGCTGTTGCCAGCCATTCAGGACTCGGCGGGGCTGTCCGGACCAGTTTTATCTAAAAATACATGATAAAGAATAACTTAAGTTCACTCATTCTTGTTCTCTCGAATTTACATTCGAGATTCACCATGACAACAATGAAAATGGAAAAAAACAAAGTAAAAACATATTACAATTCTTACTAAGATTCTAATCAATTGGAAAAACACATCTAATGATTTACCATAGTAAATACATACAAAAAATGGCCACTACAAAAAACTGACAATGGGAAACAAAAAAGTAATGTACAATTGAGTGAGTACCTCTAGTTTGTGTTTCACGTCAGCGGGCAACTCATTTATAAAATCCTCAATTTGTTTCTCCTTGTTGCTGCGTGGGCCTAAAGATGCTACATCAATTCCCTTCTCTTTTAGTTTTTCCAACTTCCTCTCCCTCCTTAATTGTTTAGCTTTTTTACATGGCGCCTTATTAGGATCAGGACCCGATTCTGAAAGTTTTAGTAAATATTGAAAGTCATGTTTTTAAGTTCAAGGTGGAACTGGCTCATATGTCTTGGTCATGAAAATATTTGCGCCACTGCTGCACTGGCGGCACGGCACGGCAAGGTATTTTAATGCGACGAATAAGAATACAATTCCAAAGTCAAATCGTTTAATTCAAATAGACACATAAAAAGAACTTTTGAACGTAAAATAAATTATTGAAAAAATATATTCTAGTTGCCACTTCCCAAAGTTAGTTTCGTATGAAGAAGATTGGGCAAGACACTCCACTTAAGCGGGATCGTCCGAAAGGGTTATCGCTACCGCGGAAGTCGGAATATAAAGGGCAAAGAAAGGATAATGGATGGGTTTTAGTCAGTAAAAGTCTGACACACCCTTCCGCTCCACCCAGAGCGGGAGGAGTCATCACCCTCAAAAAAAAAAGATCATTGACTGTTACTCTTTTAAAATGTTTTGTAATATTTTGTTTATTAGCAACCAGAGTAATTTTGTCTCTAGATTGTCCTCTGGAGCAGGATCAGCATGTTTCCAAGCATTCTTATCTCACATCATTATCATTCTCCTGCCCTTATCCCAATTTATTTGGGGTCGGCGCAACATGTCTTCCATACTTCTCTATTAGTCGTCATCTCGGTACACTCCGTTTCTAGCCATATCATCTTTCACACAATCCATCCATCGTTTCTTTGGTCTCCCTCTACTTGTATAGCCATCCACATTCATATTCACAATTTTCCTAACAACAATTTCCTCATTCCTCCGCATAACATGCCCATACCATGACAACCGATTTCCACACCACTTTTCAGTCACTGGTGTCACTTTCAGACTTCCTCTTATATATAAGATGAGTATACTCATTAAGTGTTCTATCCATTCGAGTAACAATAATACTCTAATTTATAATTTGCCTGTTTACAAACTGTATTTCTAATATGACTTTTAAAATATCTTTCACTAGCTTCTGCCCGCGACTTCGTCCGCGGAAAATTTCTAGTTTTAACATTAAATATATCCTATGATACTCGGCAATACTGTAGGTTCCCATTAGTGAGAGAATTTTTGGAATCGGATCAGAATTTCCAAAGATTACCGAGGTGATCTTTTCTGCTCAACTTAGTCGCTTTTTACGACACCCTTTTTTTTTTTTTTTAAGGCTGGGAAATCATCCAATGACTGCTCCCGCTCTGGGTGGAGCGGAAGGGAGTGTCACACTCTTACTGACTAAAACCCATCCATGTTCCTTCCGTAGCCCTTTATGTTCCGGGGTACCGGTAACCCTTTCGGACAATCCCGCTTACCCGGCAGGCTTGACCCTGAGGGGCCCGTTCATATGCTGACATCTCTTTGAGGCGCGCGTGGAACATATACGCGCCGTCCGGCACGGGTCTGGTGCTGATCGGACGGTGAGTCACCCATTACTCAGCGCCCGCAGGCCCGCGCCTACGGTGGCCGGGAGTCGTCACGTGGCTCCCGACGCCCGGAGCGTCTCCCGCGGCGGCTGGGACGGGAGGACTTTTCTCTCTCCCATCCCGCCACCTCCTTCGCGAGCGTGACTTTTTCGCAGAAGGAGGTGACTGCCTCCCACTCCCTCTCGCCCCGGACCATGGCTTGCACCAGGGCCGGGCGCGAGAGGTCGCCGGCGTCGATCGGCTCTATGAGGACACGGCGGTGCTCCACCCAAGCGGGGCAGGTTTGCACCGTATGCTCTACCATGTCCTCTGGGCGATCCTCGCAATGGTGACACCCGGGCATTTCCTCCCACCTGATGATGTGCAGGAACCTCCCGAAACATCCATGCCCGGTGAGGACCTGCGTCAGGCGGTAGGTGAGGGCGCCGTGACGCCTCTCTAGCCACTTCTCAAAGAGGGGTCTTACCGCCACTATCGTGGCATGCCCTGCGCTGGGTTGCGACAGTCGCTGATTCCAGGCCGCCATGAGATCGCGCCGGAGGTCCGTCCGCTCCGCCGCAATTTGCTGCGGAAACGGAGTTTCCCCCCGGCTTAGTATCTCCGCGCGCCACTCGTACAGGCGCGCGAGGACTATCGCCTCCAGATCCCACGGCGGCAGTCCGGCAAGGAGGCTTGCCGCCTCGTCCGAGATCGTGCGGTACCCCCGTATAAGCCGTATGGGTACCACCTTTTGGGGCGCGTTCAGATAGTGGGCGGCTCGCCACCGCAGTGAACGCGCTCACACCGGGGCCCCGTATAAGGCCATGGACCGCACGACTCCCGCGTTAAGCCTCCGGCAAGAGGCGTTTGGCGCCCTCAAATTGGGCAAGAGCCGCTTGAAGGCGGCCCCAGTCCGTTCCAACTTGGGGGCCAAACGTCGGAAATGCTCCACGAAATTCCATCGGCTGTCGAGGACCAGACCTAGGTATTTCATCGTGGTCTCGACGCCGATGTGAACCCCTCCTACCGTAAGTTGGGATCCCGATGGTGGCCTATTCCGAGGTCCATGAAAGGACATGGCCTCGGATTTGTGCAATGCCACCTCGAGACCCAACTGCCGGATCCTCTCAATGACTGTCGCAACCCCGCGTGTCATCGCGTCGGCCGCCGCCTGATGCGACCTCCCCTGCGCCAGGACCAGCGTGTCGTCAGCGTAGCAAACTACGCTGACGCCGTCAGGGAGGTCGGCCCGCAGCACCCAGTCGTAACCGATGTCCCACAGGAGCGGCCCCAGAACCGATCCCTGTGGGACACCGCACGACATCTCTCGCCGGTTCCATTCCCCATCGCGACCGGGGTAGATGACGGTTTACGACACCCTGCCTCGCATTGTAAAGGTGCAAATGCATTATGTATTTTTAACCCAACACGGATAATAATAAAATTATCTTACTACTATTATAAATGTGAAAGTTTGGATGGATGGATGAATGTTTGTTACTCAATCACGCCAAAACGGCTGAACGGATCTGGATGTTTGGCACAGAGATAGATTATAGTCTGGAATAACACATAGGCTAATTTTTATCACGGAAAAACGTACCCGTTCCCGTGGGATAATTTCCAACAACCACGCGGGCGAAGCCGCTGGCAAAAGATATTACACTACCTATATGCAAAATACAAACCATCATTTAAAAATGTTAACGTTAAAAATATAAAATTTAAGTGAGGAACCTATTTAATTTAAAGCTTCTCTAAAACGATAAAACGTCTGCACAAAGCACGTAGGAAGTAGGAATGATAGTTGAGCTCGGCGAATGTTTTATCATTTTGCGTTTAGTAATTTTATATTATCTCGGAAAATATATGACCAATTGACATACTGTAGAGGGCAAATCTTATCTCTGTGATGTCCTTGTGATCATAAAATAATTTTATTTGATAAGAATTGATATTTTGTTGTTTAAATAATCATCCAAACAGAAGTAAGTCGAAAAAATACTTTTTTAAAACATAAAACGAAATATAAAAGTTAAAATACAAAAGATAGAAATGTGGTGTCGCGGACTTTTTTGTAGAAATAATTAAGGCGAACCGGGCTGCCATACATTGCTTTCAATTTTAAACAACTGTTTAGGCAGCGCATGCAAATAATTCTGTTTTCGGAGGTATTTCTTTCCGACTTGCTAGACGAAAAATGCAATAGCTCGGCTAATATGTATGATATAAATATAATTTATAGCCTATAGCACTCAGGAATAATGTAGCTTTCTATCAGTGAAAAAATTATTGAAATTGGATCATTAGTTCCGGAGATTACCCCCTACATACAAACTTACAAACTTACAAACATACAAACTTACAAATTTTACCTCTTTATAATATTAGTATAGATTTAATTGCAATATCACAAAGTATTTTGTGATAACATTTAACATGTAATCAAACATCAAAACATCAGATAATCTGAAAAATGGTTGATCTATTTTTATCTTCATTTGTAGAATTTCAATGATAACATCATAGATAAGAAACAAAGTTGCAGTACGCTTTCTTTTGCTTGGCGTGTTGGCAACCCTCGGATGCTTCAGCAGTCATCCGGATGCCACGACAGTGTTACCACCTGGTTGCTATGGCGAAAGATGCCCTGCCAGTTGGGCATACCCTTAATGCCAGAATTTAATTTTGTGTTTGGAACAGTTTATTGATGTGATACTCTTTGAAAGATCACTGAAACTCTTTGTCTTTAACTCCTGACCTCCTGATCCTTAAAGGGTTTAATGTTGTCTCTTTTTTCAGTTCTTTTGTTGTTTGTTTGATTATTAAAGACTAGGTAAAAAATAACACAAACCTGTTTTAACAACTTTACCTTGAGGGGCTATGGAATTAGGTTGTTCTACTTTTATAGTATCCTTTTGAACTATGCCATCTGAAAAAAGCAGTTAAATCATATCAGCAATCCAACTCATTCTAATAACTTCTAACAAGCATGACAACATTTACTTTCAATTTAAAAACACAGAAAATTTTTAAAACATGAATCATTGGCTACTGGTCTAATAACAGAACATTTTTTAATTTCACAATGTTTATGTAACTTGGATAATGTAGGTACGTGATTTTATTCAATTAATGCATGAAGTTACAAAACAAATCAGGCACACTAACTCTTTTGAAGGATTTTTCCTGTTCAAAGTTTTGGAACTGTAACTAGTAATCAGTGAATGGAGTAGGTAGAGTTATTTTGGTTCAATGAGCTCAAATGTTGATGTTAATATGAATGTTTTTGTGTTGAAGGAACAACAATTTATAAGGAGACATGATCTTATAGAACATAAAAATAAATTTATGAAACTTATCTATATGAAATTGTAATGGAAAATTAAAAAATACATTATTTTACTAAAATAATTTAGTTTTTAATTTCATTAACCTGTAACATGTCTGCCCTATGGTTACCTGTCGGAGGGGTGGAGGGATATGTGTTTGTTAATAATTCCAAATAGCTTTATATAAATTAACTCCTAACATATTTAATCATTTATTTTTCAAAACTCCAGGAATTTAGGATTCCAGGAATGTCCATAAAGACAGCATATTGCAAGTATAAAAAATTGCTCTACCTATTCCAATCACTGTTAATAATGAATAAAAGAAAATAAAATATTATTATAAAATGTTACCTCCAACACCTTCCTCTGCATTACAATGTAAGAGTTCACTATTATTTACAGAATCAAAGTTGATATCCTGATGTTCCCTCATAGTTTCTACGAACTGCTCTCCTCCCTCTTCAAACCCTTCCGCCAGTACCTCACTACCACTGCTGCAAGTCGACATCTTTCTTCCTCCATCTCCTGATGTCTGCAACTTCTCTTGACCCACCAACAACTTGTTGACCCGTTTCAATACTTTCTTTTGAGACTTTGTTGGTTTGAACTCTAAGGCCCTGCATCTAAGTATCAAATTACAATATTAACAAATTACTTTGAACTCCGAAACAAAGCATAATATTACAGCTGGCACAAAGCTGCCTGCAACATTACTAACATCCCAGCAATTAATCAGTTTACTGTGTATTTCATAATCAAAGCTTAAATTTCAGGAGCAGTTCTGTTGCATTATTCAAGGAAAGCGTGAAGTGATTCGACATCAAATATACAAACCGTATAGTGTACATAGGGCAACAAGTTACGTCCATGGTTGGTTTATAGCAATATTTTCCTGATCGCCTCCATCCTCTATCAATTAAATCTTGATAATCACTCACAGTCATAGCATGAGCCCACATACCTGAATCAATATAATTACTTATTATTGTGGTATTAACAGATCAATCTCGGAAAATGTTTATAAACTTACCATGGCTGTAATTTGTATCAGGGCGCTTGCAATAGCCACATCTATAATGTTCATGTTCGGCATAATACTCTACAATACTTCGTAGCATTTTAAGACGCCGTTCTCAGTTATTTCCACCAACTTAAAACGGAGATATCGTGAATACTAAAATATAATTCTGGCCCAAACAATACCCAAGTGGAAAAGAAACACTCACTGATGACACTGACAGAAGGGACTAGGTTGACAGCAAATGTCACGACCACAGATTATTATGTCAAGATAAGATGTCATATAGCTGCATGGAATTAATATGTACTATTTAGCATAACTGTTTACAAGCAGGAAAACAGGTCTTTATAGAAAAACAAGAATATTATTTATTTAAAAAGATTAGAGACGTATTTGCAGATTCAATTAATAAATATTAATAATTATTTATGTACATATTAAAACACATAGAAATAACGGTACATATAAATAACAAACGATTTTACAGTAGTTGAAAAAAATAATTATTGTCTTTAAAATTACACTAAAACAATCATGCAGATTTTGAAAAATACTTTTTTTTTATTAAATACTTGTACGTCGCTATTCAGTGAATTGACTGTCGTCTAGTATACATCCGTATAAAATAAAGAGAAAGTAAATAATTGCACATCCTTGATTGCAATAGCCTTCTTTTGCTATTGATTGATTTGTGTTGCAATATATTATTATTATCCCACGATTGTTCTTCTCAAAATCAAATATGTCTCTCAAAAATATATTTTATTCTTCGTTTGAGCCTAGCAGTCTTATTTATTTTGTTAACTTGGAGGCATTTTTGCCATTGACGATGCCATTGAAGACCTGACACTCCCTTCTTCAACTTCTAAAATATTCGACATTATAGATGGCAAAGGATTAATCATATACTTGCGCCGAGGGCTGAAAAACAAAAATCTATGTTGAATATATCAGAGGTTTGAAGAATAAATCGATCTGTCGTGCCCAATAATTCCGAAGGTGAGCAGACGGTTCCACCAACATTCAAAAATATCTGCAGTTTTTACATAAAACATCGGCATATCCCACTATAATATGTATGTATCCCCCCGACCCTTGCTCGAGGCAGCCCGCGTTGCCGCTGAGTCAGTAGCTTTAAATACCCCCGGTCCAGCTGTCCCTTGCTGTCCCCCCCCAGCGACGCCCTAAGCCGAGATCCGTACTCCACAGGGGGTGCCCTTAGCGTGTAGTCGCTTAGTTTGTAAGTTAGTATTAGTTTTATTAAGCCCTGGCTGGAGGCTGCAATTCTTTTGTGGTATCCACAGGCAAGCCCGGTTAAGCAGTAGACAACCCTATGGTTGAACTGCGGGATGCCATTTCCAAAAGCAAAAAACTATATATATGTACATGTCTGTAAGTCTGTATCTTCAGATCGATCTATATAATATGCCCTACAATATAGATAATAGGCTTATCTTAGTAGTAGAGTTCATGCTTAGTAGGTTTCAAACCCGCTAAAGAGCTTTAAAACTGCGGCAAAATAACTTACAGTCTTTCTCGCCGCCTCTGGTTCCATGGTTGTACTTCAGTCTCTCCCCAAATCAGAAATACAAGTCCGCTCATAAATAATATCAAAGCATGAAAGCACCAAATATGTTTCCATACAATTGGCAAATTCTAGAATATAGAAACAAGGTATTTTTAAAACAGATTACTTAACATTCAGTGGTAGTGGATTGTGAAATTATGAGGCAGAAGACATTAAATGTTTTTTTTTTATTAAAAAAACACTTCGGGATGTTGGAAAAGATCTCCCAGTCACAACTTTACAAGGAAGGACTATCGCACGTCACGTATGAATGTAACCACCCTATTATGCTACCATAGCAAACCCACATTATTTATGAATTGCACATACAAGGCATTGTATTTAAATAATTAATGGTTGAAAATGTAAGCCTCGGACTCGTACTAGGTCGTCAATTGCAACACGTTAGCACGTCCTTTTACAAGTGGAGCGGGTCAAACCCGCAAGCAATGGGTTTTATGATGTCACCATAGGACTAACATAACAGGATGAATCGGTTTCATGATAAGTACTTAATAGTCAAACCGATCGGAGTTTATTGAGCTCAAGTTAGTAGGTACCTCTACTAGCACTTCTCCCGCGACTTCATCGTTAATTAGCCACCTAGGTACGGACATAATATGTTCGTAATATAATGGGGTTTAAATCCCACTATATCGAAATTCTCCAACTACTGAAGAAACGCACTTTCTAAGGTCTACCAACAGCAGGTAGGTACCTGTACCTTTACATAGCTAACGAGAATAGGTGCCTACCTTATACTTGTACGTTACTTGTCCAACGGAAAGTGATATTATTATACCCGACGTATTTCCAATTATCTTAATAACTGAATTAATAGAATTTACGAATGTAGGCGTGAGGTCCTGAAAAAATATGAATTTTTGGATTACCTAGTGATATCCAAGTTATGTAGAGGCACGCACTTAAATTTGAGCAAAACTTACGTAGCAGAGGTCTAATGTAAGATCCATTCCAGCAGCAGTTAAAGCTACTGCTAACGTTAATAGAAGAGGTCCAGGAATGATAGGCAGTATCCAGGAAATACACACCAACAGTCCTGGGATCACGTGAGCTAAGTCAAACAGAATGAGCCAATACATAAAAGAAGGCCAAAGGCGCACAACGTCCACCGGGGTCATTTAAGGTTGATTAATATTATATTGGGTCGGACTTGAAGAGTCCCGAGTCGTGAAAAGAAAAGATTAATAGGGCTCGTAGAGAGAGAATCAACGAAGGAATCCCCAATAATATTTTTTTTAACCATGCTTTTCCCAAGACAGGGGTTATAAAGAAACATTGTTGCACCCAGATAGCGGTCATACTCAGACGACGCCGAAACGCGACCTACACTGGGTATGTTGCACCCAGGCTTTCTGATGTTGATGAAAATACTCACACACTATAATAAAATACTTCCTTAGATGTTTAATCCGGCTGTCTTGGGACCCGTGTTTGTACTTGTGATAAGTTTGTATGAGGATTGTACCGAAAACCAAACGCAAGAAAAATGGTAACGCTGTTATTGCTGATGCCTGAAAAATATGTTACAAGTACTTGGTTGCTTTTTTCAGATTAGTCTTTATTCGTAGATACACTACTAAAAAAGGTCAGTTAGAGATAGGCAAGTAGCGGAAGGTACGCTATAATGGCTTGCGACAAAGATATATTCACGGATAGTTCAGATTTGAATTGTAGAGGCATAAATTACCATATTATAATATTTTTACTAACGCTATAGATGCTGTATTTGGCAACCTTGGAGTAGTATAGTGGACCGTAGAGACAAAGGGAAATAATCATCCATGAATAACCGAAGTTGAGGATGCAAAGAGCCCAAAATGGAACAGATCTTATTATCAGTCGCCACGGAGCTTGAGCATTTGTGATCTAAAAATAAATATACTTCGGGCCAATTTATCATTAGTTAGGTAACTGAGGAAAAAATATTGCTTTGGCAACTTTTGTAAAGAAAATGTGTCGTACAGTCATAATGTTTATTCTTAGATAAAAGTTAATTGAGTACGAAAATTGCCCTTAGTTTTTTTTTTCAGGTTTATGAGGAAATAAGTAGCTTAGGGAAAATTGTAACCTGGCGCCTTGATGGCATCACCACTTTCTCATCCTTGTTGAATATTACGACTGTTTTGCGGATGCGTAGAGATCTGAGTACGTTATTAAAGCCTTCATTCAATAAATTATGCTGTTTACGGCAACACAACCTTGATATCAGTGGGTAAGAACCTAGTCCGTAGACCAGTAAATATTAAGTGCTGATTTACCCTTGTTGAAACCATGTAGAAACTTCATTTGCATACTAAGTAGGACTCACTTTTATTGGGAAAATGTTACTAATAGTATTAAACAAATACGCCAATTCCTCCTCTGATATACAGGGGTGTCTCCTTGGGTAATCTGTGACCACAAGGATCCAAATGATGGCCCACGTAATTTGCGCTCCACCAGATACATAGAACCCTATCGGCCATCGCGAATAGTAGTGCACTGCGGCACACATGAGGAACGTGGAGAAAGTCCCCGTGGTTATACCTGGTGACAAATATACATACATTTGTATACATCGTTGTTAGTCATGCTGTTTTCCAATGCGACCCCGGCGATAGCGCGCACCGGTAAAGTTTTTATACTGCAACACCGGTAAAATAAGGTGTCATGTTTTTATCTACCTAAATATTGAATTAGACAAATTTGCTAGGTACCGTTTCAAGTTATATGTATGTATTTACATTAATATTATCCTGTTGAGAGAATAACGGAATAGTCACTTACTTATCTTTCAATAGCTTTGCGAGAAATTTTTTCCTTATTTTCAAGGTAAACTCTTTTATCAATCGTCTTTTTATTATAGTTGAATCATAAACTCCTTAAATACTTAGTTAATTTCTATTAAGAACAAGCAAGAGAAGCTCACCACAATACGCCCACATGAAATGGTTCCTCTCCATTGGTGGCACCCAGTACCTTAACACCTGGACCATGCTTGGTTGCATGGCTCCCTGTTTGAGAAAACATAAAAATGGACGAACTTTTAACTGGTGGCAGTAGGTGTACCTGGTACACATATATCACCGTCCTGCGATTCTGCAGAATCTTTGTTTAAGATACAATTATTTTATCGAAAAAGATTTAAACAGTAGTAGTAAAATAACGAAGCCAAAAGTTTGCAAGGTTAACATTATAAGCCTTCATCAGTAGATCCTGCTGCTCTCCACGCTGGCATTGTCGCTTATTATTCATCAGTAAGATTCATAGCACCGAACTACACGAAAAAGGCAGAAGGTAGAAACAAAAAAACACAATATATACTAACAGCACAAAATCCCTTAATGATTCGCACTAAAAACAGTGCCCAAAAGTGGTAATAAGCGGAGGCAGGTGTGAGTGAGGTCAGCACTCCTGATATGATTCCAGCTATGCCAACCACCCACGTTGGACCTAACCTGGAAAGTTAACTGAACATTAATAATCTCGTCTTTGTTTTACACTTTGCAAAGAATAGAGGAGGAGTAGGCATTCGCAACGTGGCTTCTTAGCTAGCCATGTTTTCTAAAAGAACGGTAGCAGCTGAAGTACGAATATGTATGGATGTCAGTAGGTGTCCGTGGCATCACAGCGGGACCTATCAGAATACCAGCGCTGCGGTATACTCCTTTTTGAACATTGCAGCATTATGCTGAGATAAAAGCCTTTTTGGCTTGACACAGTTCTTTTTAATTGTATAATTTTGTTTTTGTTTGTTTATTTTAATTCCTGTGCGTGTCCCAAATACATAAAATATTTTTCATTTTTTTCTTCCTAGGCGAGTCCAGTAGTAGAGACCACGTACGTGCAAGCGTAGTTTTGGACTCCAGCTACTGCTAGTTGAACCGATAACCATGTTTTTTTTTTTTTTTATTTATTTATTTACAGCACAACTATCGTTACAGGCTAACCTAAAGTGATAGAGTGGTAAATGGTAGAGTGGTAAGTGGTAAATGATGAAGTGGTTAAAAGGTTTAAAGCAGACAGACTGGATGCGGAAGGCGGACAATCGGGTATTTATCGCCCAACGTGAGAGAGGCTTAAGTATCCAGAAACGAATTGTAGCTGCTTACCTATCTCCGACACTATGGAAGATCGGGAAGCAAATGCAATATCCAATGTGATAGGCAGAGAACAGTTTCCCTACTTTCGTGTCATCCCAGTTTATTATGTCCACCATCTGAAAATTTATTTGAAAATAAAATTGAAGCGAAACAAAAGGCTTTCATTCTTCTGTGTAGTGGTGATGGAACTGATATGTGTTCGGCCTGATATTAAACCAGATACAACGCTCTCGACTGCAATATCTCGTTGTTCACGACCACTGAGTATGTGCACATGAGATTCGTACGAGCCCAGCACCCGGTGTCAAAGTTAGACTGATTTTCATAAATGCACCTTCCGGCAGTGAGACAGGAACGGGCATGCAAGATTCTACCTTAATATTAGCACCAGTCGGTCGATTCTGTAAAAATCTCACTGTGTGAATACATAGGTGAACTGAGCTCCACCTAATGCTAGGGCTAGGCTAATTGAGACTATTGACGGGTCAATTTAAAATTCGGACTCCACCTACGTTTTCACGGTAAGATTTTTACAGAACAGCGCTACTGTACCTATCTACCTACCGTACAACGACCTCTACTACTATCTACCAAGTTCCATAGTACTGTTTTCGTTTATTTTATTGTGTATAACTATTATTGTCTCAAGTTCTTTCCTTTCAACTATAATATCGATACGATACGTAGGTACACCTGTTGTAAATCATAAACTAGATGACCTGGTGAACTCCATACCACGCGGGCCCATTGCGGGGTGGTAGATGTCACATGTCTATTTTACATGACATTTGGTTCTAGGAATGCCAGATTTCTTAAGATGTTGTCCTTCACCGTTTTGAGTGTTCTCAAATTAAATCATCATCATCATCAAATTAAATCATCAATTAAATCATCACTGTTGTGATGATTTAATAATTTACACAAAGTAGAGCTCCGGGTTCGAACCTATGACTTACAACTCGCAAGTCGCGGCCGTTACCACTGGCCCATTACAGCTCTGCATTTAAGCAACGATGTTATTATATTTACTGTTTGCTACTCTTATACTATCTACACATTACTCAAAGTTATTAGAAAAGCATAAAAATATATATGGATCATACCCCAGCTCTTTTAGCACAGCACTGTAGGTTAAGAGTATCGTTCTCAACTGTATAGTCATCTCTCTTCATTACTTGGGCCATATCGACTATATGTACACTTAGATTATTACGCACGACGTACATTAAAAAGTACCCAAGAAATATCATTATTCCCACCTAGAACACAACAGAATGAGAACAAAAGAAATCATCTAACAAAGTACATTATGTCAGTATACGTTTTCACTTACTATTGCACGTATCCTAATTTTAAACATAACCAATATCCAAAAATATTTATTAACTGACAGAGTTGAATGTCTAAAGTAAATATGCATGGCCATATTGATATGATCAACTAGGTACCTATACGTAACAGATCTTCTCATCAAATACTACATACTTATGAAGCGGACTATTTGTGTTTATCGAAGAATATAAAAACCTATGATGGTAGGCAAAAGAAAAATAAATAAAACAATAAAATCACAAACGACGTTTATTTTATGATTGGCAATGCTTTCAATAAGACAAATTCAATTTTTCTTGTTAATTATAATATGTTATCAAATACAATGTCAAATCTAAGTATAATGATTTAATTAAACTGAATTGATAGGTTTACACAAATATAATATCTATATCAGGTCTTATGTTTAAATTATCTCTAAAATTTATAAGATAGGTAGCTTCATTGCCCATTTTAACGTCTGAGTTCATTGTCATGGCAAGTCACTCTGTAAATTTTATCATAGATTATCGCAATAAGAAATTCATGAAAGGACGAACAAATTCAATTATTATTATAATACCACTATCCCTTTTGATTAAAACACCCTGCGTCCTAGTTGCGAGACAAATTTAAAAAAAATAGTAGATTTAAATACAAAACCTTTACAAAAATTGTATTTCTCATAATAAGGGCTGGTTTTTCAATCGCCCGATAACTTTTATCGAAGAATAAAAATGGCGGTTGGACATAATTTTCTATGCAGAAGTTGGCAAACTGTCATATTTATTCCTCCAATAAAACTTATCTGACCATTGAAAAATCATCCCTTAGTTTAAAAACCTCTGATTAAAAAAGATAAAGATTTTAATTAATACATTCTGTTGATAAGGTCACATCGTCCCACACTAAGCATGATCAAAAACTAGTAGCTTGCCAGGCAGCACATAATTACCGCTTTGCGATTCACTTACGGCAAAACCAGTGCGAGGTTTCTTTCGTACTAATGAACTATAAATTTAATAATACCACTGGGGTTGCCGACTATCTACCATACGAATAATTATCATTACATTTTCAATAAAGATCACAGCGATTACAATGCATTTACATAAGTTTTACGTCATCATATAATTTTAACAATAATTACTAAGTACACATAAAACACAAGTATAGAAAATAAATAATCCATTAAATAAAACTGCTCAAAATAGTATCAATAATATTGTCATAATTATTTCACAATTAAATTATGATAAAATGCACTTTCATCCCAACAAAGAACTTCTATTACAGAAGCGTCCTCCAAGGTTTTATCCTGTGTCCTACTAAATTCACTAAGTAAGTTAATACGCTGATATAGCACCAATGTCATATGAGTTTACATCAAACTAACTATCTTTATCAATATGCATAATGCAAGTCATTTCAAAATCATACTGAAATTGGAGGCTTAAATTTTAAAGTTCATGCTTCCTTCTACGCCTCTGCAATAGAGAGCCCTTGAAACCACAGTAGTCACATAAGGCACAATATATTTTATTTAAATAATCTTCCGTCTTTCGTGAAGGTAATTACGAGATGTAATAATTAAACACATTTTCAATGCCGTCCACAGCCTAGTATCTAATTCTTTTATCACATATTTGCAGTACACCTTTTGCCTCGATATCGTGCTGATGTTCGGAATTAAGATACAGGTTATAATATTGCCAGTTTCACTCAATAATGTTAACAATCTCATTTACTTGGCAACGTTTAGTGGAGTTTCTTTTACTTCTTTCGTGTCACCAAGTTTGATAGACGAACCATTCATCTCCTTGAGGTCTCCATTTGTTTTGTCCTCCTTTAAATCCTTGTCTTCGAGAGGAAAGTTCCATGGTTGTATATTACCGGTTCCAAAGAAAATGAAAAACAGAGCTGAGACGACGTAGACCGATGCCCCCACGAAGAATACTGGACGCCAGCTCTCGAAGCTATTCTGCAAGTGGAAAGTTTACCATTAAGTAATATCTACACGGTTTTATCAGATATTTATATTTCTGATTCGATTTGCCATTGTGTTTTACTTTTTCTTCAAAATAAAGATAAGTTCTTTAAAACATTTGTGTGATTATTTCCCATTTTAGTCATTTAGGTTTGAATAAATATGATCAGAAACAGGGTGTTCACTTGTTGAAAATGTGTTAGAAGTTCAGCTTAATCGTTAAGGTAAAATAAAATGACTTAATCATTCTTTTGGGTTCAGATACTTACTTCTGAGCTCGTAAAGTATGCCGTAATCATGGGCGTGAAGAACCCAGCAGTGCTGCCGATACAATTAGCAATTCCATACAAGGTCCCCGCATAGTTCGGTGCCAGGTCTTGATGATTCTGTAGGTTAGTCAATGTTGCCGCACCGTTGAATCCCATTGACATTGTAATCAGTGACACTGACAGTGCTGTAGAGCATCCAGCGTATACCAGCAGCACTAACAAGACACCAGGGAGGACGTGCGAGAACAGGCAGAAGAATTTCCTTATAAGGGTCGTTGACATTAGTTTTCTTGCCAATATGAAGTCCCCGACCACTCCGAATATTGTCGCAAAGAATAATCTCGCAAGGTACGGAAGAGCAGATATCACTCCAGCGGCCGACAGTTCAAAGCCTAAGACACTTGAAACAAACTTAGGTCCAACTGTCATGATGAAGTACAAGCCCCAAAGATTTCCGTAGTGTAGAATAACCATTGCGAAGAACGGCAATGAGGTAACAATGCTCCTGAACGGTGGCAATCCCTGAAAATAATAAAAGATAAATATTGTATCATTGCTTGCTATGTTTCAGTTACAATTAGCATATCCAGAGTAAACCTCCGTAAGAAACATTTATTTAACTTTGCAGATAATTTATATAAACGTTGTTATGGATGATGTAATGGGGTTTTCGCTCAATGTTCCATTCGTTCACTTATTATTTGTCAATCTAATACTGGGCATAGATATTGACAACGTTTACTCAGTCGAATATGTTTAACAATTAGCGTCGTTATGAGCAAATCCAAACGATTCACTGTAATTCGTAATGTATCACTTTGGCGCGAACTACTTAACCTTAGCGCGACAACGCCAGTGCAAATATTAGCTTACCTTTGATTTCTTGACCTTGTCTCCTAGTGCGTCTAATATGTAATTCTTCTCTGCTTCTGTTATCCTGGGATGTTCTGCTGGTGAGTCGGCCACTAGGTACCACCAGAAGAAACACCAGACCGTTGTTAGAGCAGCTGGCACGTAGAAAGCTGACGCCCATCCAAACTTTTCCATGAGAGGCCCAGTGAGAGACCACGTGAGGACAGTGCCCATAGTTCCTCCCATCATAGCACTTACAAACTTGCCTTTTTCTGCCGGCGGGGCCCATCGCGCCACCAGCACGTGAAGTGCCGGATATATGAAACCCTGGAAAGTAGAACAATTATTTACCGTATCCAAACAAGTTTAATGTATCAATCCTGTTTCGACCATTCAACAGGCAGTGTGACGTCTAATTCCATACTACAAGATTAAAAACATTATTATTACCCTACTTTTGGGTTCCACCGCAGTCAGGAAAAAAATGTTACGCGGCATATCTTAGACGGACCGGTAAATTAGAAAATTACCATCCTATTTGATTTACTAATATGCATAATTTATAATAAACGTTTCGAAATATGAGGACAAAAACTTAGGCAATACGAATATTTTGCAAATAACATAATATTTGTTTCCTAGTACTATGAATAACTTATTAAAATAAATAGGAAAATCAAACGCGTCACCTATCCTTTCATCATAATATATTATGCATCATAATATGTGCAAATAGCACCAAGGCCTCTGAACCTAATAAATTTACGTGCAAGTTATTTGCATCTGGAGAAATTATCTTCAATGCATTCTCTCAATAAGGACGGAACCCTCAGTGCAACCTCAGCCCAACACGCATCTGACTGGTTTTTTTAAAAGTAATTTTTCAAAACAAGTTTAGACATTAAATATTGCGGTTGGGTTTCTACACCGTTTTCACTACTGCTAGTTAGAAGCTTCGAAGCGGTCAGCAACCCGCTTTGCGTGTGACCATGTCACTCAGGAGGAGTCTAAGAATAAACTCCTCAACATCTAAAACTGGCTAAATTGATAGTACATAGCGTTATACAAAAATAGTTATGGTGATCAACCTTGTAGTTCCCCTAAAACTGAAACGTTAGTCCAATTCAAAGACCTATTATAAATAATATCTAGGCTGAGAGGTTTGTCGTATTAAAAAGACAAAATAACCCAGGCATTAATTTAATAACAAAAATAGCTTCTAATATGTCAACTTACCCCAGCACAGCCTAAGAAGAATCTTATAACAACTAGAGCGATGTAGTCCAGGTTCGCAGCGATCGGACTCAATGCTGTCAGAATGGCGCTGGCGAAGGAGGTGACCAGTACCACGTATCGCGGGCCCCAGCGCTCGGCGGCCATGCCCCCCACCAATGACGTCAGGGGGTAGCACCAGAAGTAGGAGCCGAGGATAAGAGCCTGCTGCTCCCCGGACCAATTGAATGACGCTCCACCTGGTAACTGCTATGTATCGGGAAGAACAGTAGATATTAATATTTTAACTGGCAACTGCGTGGTGGTACGCCAATGAATAGATATATTTCGTGTAAAAGAGATGCATATATTAATATTTGATCGCAGACTGTTTACACTGCCGGCGAGGACTCGCTCCAATAGTTCGTCGGCGAGAGCTATCAAAGATAATACTCGTTCAGCGATACTCGCTTGGCGGTCAGAACTCATGCTGTGAGCAACCAGCGGTCATTTCTAACCTAGAATGCAGATCTAAGTGCACATAATATTATGATTTCAGAACAATTACTAGAACTATCATTGTTCAGACGACACGTGCGTAGCGCGTGCAGTGTTGCGATTGCTGCGCAGGACTAACCCACAATATAAATTATATTGTGACTAACCGCACCGAGTAAATGGTACGAGTAATCGCCCGTCGCAATCGCACACTCGCTGATAGTCGAGCGACAAAACTATTGGAACTGCACACTCGCTGCTCACTGCTCGCCAACTCGTTTTCAGTTCTAGCTCTACTCGCTACTCGTTAATCGCCGGCGGTGGGACAACTGCCTAAACATGACCACAAAACACAAAAATCATATGAGATAAAACAAACAATTATGTTGTGAGGCGCTCGTACATCTCGTCTTTATGTCAGTCATTATTGGCATAAGAATTATGATTTAGTTTTTTTTATAGTTACCTTGACGTGAGCCGCGTGTACATCAATACCGTCAACTCGACGGAGAGTTTCGTTTGTCACCGCATCATCTTTAGGGTCACATTGAGATCGCGATCTGATAAAACAAAACACGTATTAGTTTTAACAGGCCATTAGCAGGAAAATACTATACGTATGGGAAAGAAAACCTAATCACATTTTCCCCATCATAATATACACGGTTACCTAAGCAATAAGTTAAGTAAAGTTGTAAGTTTTCCGCTTAGCTACGTGTATGGAAATAGGTATAACCGAGAGTAGGCTTTGAAAAAAGAATAATATACTAAGACAATAATAAAACGCACAGTATTAATAATACCTATTAAAATTCTTCTACAACTATTAGCGCGAGACTACTTATTTTTTCTTAAATAAATTCTACGAAGTACCCGTCAAAAAATTTAAATTCAAGGTTACAAGGCCTTGAACTTCAATTTTTTAACAAATACTTACGTAAGTTGTTTTGAAGATCAAAGAAAACCATCTCCACTAAATTGACGGTTAATACCGACCTGTTAGGGAAGTCGATACCAGGGAAGATGATGACACCGCCGCCGACGCCAAATAGAGTAAGATTACAGCAGTAATAGGAATAGGAGCTGATGACTTACGTGGAGTTGTTGGATGTATGTGGGACCATGGCGATAAGATTGAGACTCATGTTCACCCGGAGCATGTACACCACCCAGCAACTTGTGAACAGCATCACCCACAAGTTGAAACGAACGGGAACTACATCTGTGGAAAACAACATTTTCATTTTGTTAGCTGTGCCTTCTGTCAACTAAATTAACGGACTATCTGTAAAGTAACAAGAATAATGTCCTTTGTTCGATTGTATTTAAATTGTAATCAAGCGAGCGTTTCAAAAACGTAATTCAAAGCGATATGGAGTTACTGCGAATAAGTAAATAGTCATAATACGTACACAATATAATCAGAGATTGTTTCTACGTGAAACCTTTTGAATAATGGCCAACATGCAAGGGAATTGTATATACAAATACCATACTCCCGTATCAACTAGAATCAAATAAATTTCTTGTTCATTTTTGACGTTCAAAAGTGCCTTTCTTGTGCCGATTTAAAATAAATGATTTGACTTAGACTTTGACTTCAACTGAAACATTGCTTGGTTTGGTTACAGTGTAGCGGTTAGCAGGCTCCCCTTTTTAATTTTATGTAGGTAATACTTGTTTTGTCTTGTCTTATCGTATTTTTTTTCTCGTCTTTTATCTTCTTCAGTATTGTTTTTATAACTATTGAGGAAGAATCATGGTAGACAATAATTATTAGATACATACCAGTTTCAGTAAAATTACGACTTTATTTTACTACACACCGTAACACTTCAACATAAATAATAACGATTTATTACCATTATTATTTAAACGGCGGGTTTTGGTTATTAAATATTTTATTTAATACGATCAACCATCATCTGCCTAGCCTTTTCCCAGCTACGTGGGGGTCGGCTTCCAGTCTAACCGGATGCAGCTGAATACCAGTATTTTACATGGAGCGACTGCCTATCTGACCTCCACAACCCAGTAACTGGGCAATACGATACCCCTTGGTACGACTGGCTGTCAGATTTTCGGGCTTCTGACGACCCGTAACGACTGTCAAAGATGCACAAATGAGAGCCGGGACCAACGGCTTAACGTGTTTTCCGAGGCACGGAGAAGTCTCGGTATGTAAAGATGGTCACCCATCCACGGACCAACCCCGGCAAGCGTCGCTTAACCTGATAGATCGACCTGTGCGGCTGTTAGTAATTAGCCACGATACGATCAACCACCAAACATTATTCCTGGATAAAACTTGATTAGTTACTAACAAGACAGAAGGAAGGAGCTGAGGGCAAACTGATGTAGACCATTGTTATCATACGCTCTCTGCCTACATGGTATAAACCAAAGTCGAGTCCCACCGTCTGTCCCTCTGTACGCTTGATCTTTGAAACCACGCAACGGATTTAAATGTGGGTTCAATCAATAAAGTGATTCAAGGGGAAGGTTTATAGTTTATAATTACTAACTAGTTTTCGCCCGCAGCTTCGTCCGCGTGATAGTATCTACATTGTACCCATGCGAAGCCGGGCCGTGTCGCTTATTTTAAATAAACCAATTAAAAACACTTTAAAATTGTCAAGGAGTTTGTCAGTCATAATAATGAAGCTAGTCGCCCTTTCCAAAGCGTAGTAGGTCCTTTGGAGAAGAACGGGCAAGAAACTCCTGCAGAATTACATTGAAATTGGGCTACTAGAAGACACTGCAATTATTGTTTTATTGAAACTAGGTATAAAGAACTAAAGAAATTAACTTATGATACAATGTTAAACTCACGTATGTCTTTTACAGGCAGTTTAATTTTCACATTCTCATTGATTTCGAACAAGGTCATTTTACTTTATATGACTTTATCATATATAATTTAATATTAATGTAAAAAAACACCCAAAATAAGCCTACTAATCTAACCAAATAACTTCAGCAAAGTAAACTTGACAAAATCAAACATTTTTCTGTCAAATTGAGAAGAGTAAAGAGTTTTGATAATGCCGATCTGAAACTATGGAAAAAATGTTTAAAATTTTTTTTTGTGTACATACAGTACGAGCACCAATATGTATACCTACACTGAGCAACTTTAAAAAGTGATTTTCTCCTTCTGCATTTGTTGTAATTTTATGTTGTTATACATATAGTATTTGGGAACCCATACTAGTATGAAATAGGTTCTATTATCACAAAGTTATCGTTAATCCACGAGAAAACAGCTTTAGAATGTTTCTAAGTGTATACATATTGGTGATTTGGTGCTCGTGACTGTAACGTATGCGAAAGCCGAATGTGTTTATACTATACAGCGTATAACAAAACTCTGCACAAGGCACTAAAATGGCACTTTGGAACGTCAAAATGAACAAAAAATAAAATTGATTCTAATCACCCCTTCCAAATGGTAGTTTCGTATGGGCAAGAAACTCCACCGGTGGATGGATGGGTATACATAACTATATCTGTTTTCTGTTGTTTATAGATCAGGTCAGTGAAGTATACACGAAAAAAAAACTGAAGTATTTTTTTTTTATTATACAGCGGTACGGAAGAGAGAGATAGAGACAGAGTATCTACTTTGGTAGAGTCTCATTGGTTATTCTTATTTTACATGTACAGAGGCGAGCACATCAACTTACCCCAGTCTGTCAAATTACTGTAGCGATATTTTTGAGACAAAAAGTAGCCTATGTCCTTCCCCAAGATGCAATCTATATCTCTCTGCCAAATTTAATCGAAATCCGTTCAGTGGTTTAGGTGTCAAAAGGTGGCAGACAGACAGACAGTTTATTTCAAAATTATAATATTAGTAGTAAGTATATTAATATTCAAAATATACAAGTATGGAGTATCTATAAATAAAAATTCAAGCATATTTAAAAAAAAATGTGTAGGTATGTACAGAGCCAATGGGAAGTCGCAACCCGTTGAACTAGTCTTTGAAGACTTCGTGATTTTTCTATCGTTGATAAAATCATCGCGTAAAACAAATCTAACGAAACGAAAAATTTGTAATTAGGACATTATATATCTTCAACGTTTCCTAGATTTCAATACCTACCTATCCCATTGCAAAATGCTTCGGTAAGAGAATATGAATTTTGGGAGCTACCTTAAGCTTCCGTCAATCATTAAAAATGATCTGAACTGTTCAAAAACTTGTCAAATGACAAAGTTAATTGAAATTCCCTACCAATCCATAAATATAATTTTCGAATACCGTCTATGCGTATCTGTACTTTAAATAACTTAAGTTTTCTATACCTACTATAATATTATAAAAAGGAAAGATTTGTATGTAAGTATGTTTGTAAAGAATAAACTCAAAAACTTCTTAACGGATCTGGATGAAACTTGGCACAAAGAAAGATATCTGGAATAGCATAATAATATATGCTACTTTTTATCCCGGAAAAATCCGGTTCCCGTTGGATAATTTCCTACATGCACGCGGGCGAAGCCGCTGGCAAAAGCTAGTGTTTTATATTTTATTTCTCCTCGTAAGTGATTTGTAATCTTTGATTAACAAAGAAATTAAAACCGTAAGACTTGAGTTTCCTTGATTTCTAGCTCACCACCTCACATCAAAAGTATCGTCCAATACGCCCAACTGAACTCCATCCAGGAAATCAATTTGACAGTATTATAATAACAAACGATCAGTTCAGTGTCCCATGAAACGTAAGATAGGTACTTACACATTACATGGATCATCCAACCATACATAATAATACTGTGGTTAATAGGTGTCTGGCTACTTAGCACATGGTACCTAATGACAGATAAATTGCTCCTGCTAGAGATGACAAACAGTTCTAATCTTGTTGCTCATAAAAGGTACCTAACTATGTATACATTGGTTTTCAGTTTTTCCGAATAAAATGATTTGCTACTCGTACTTTTGAAATCTACGTGCCTTTTCTTTACATGGTACTTACAACATAAAATCTTTCTCGTCATCATCACCATATCACCATAAGACTCACTGCGGAACAAGCCACCCTTAAGAATCACCACAACGAAATTTCAATATACTTAAATCCATACTAATGTTATAAATTCGAATGCAACTCTGTTTGTCTGTCTCTATGTTACCATTTCACGCCAAACCGCAGAACGGATTTCAATTTTAGCAGAGATATAGATTGCATCGCAGGGAAGGACATAGGCTACTTTTAGTCTAAAAACATCTCCCCATGCATATTGCGATATAACCGAACTCCACGGGGACGAAATCGCGGCAAAAGCTAGTAAACCATAAATTAATGTCTTCGTGAGCAGTAGTGGCCCAGTGGTATCAGCCCCGACTTTCGAGTTGTGGGTCGTGAGTTCGAACCCAAGCAGACGCTCTACTTTGTGTATTTAATTTCATTACCACTGCTCTCAAAACGGTAAAGAAAAACATCATGAGGAAACCGGCATATCCTAGAACCAAGAATTCGAAGACATGAGACATCCGCCAACCAGCACTGGGCGTTCGTGTTTGATTATGATGATGATTTATATCCAAGAACTAATCGCTAATAGCGACATGAAACAAACATAGTTTTATTAACATTATTAAAGCAGCCACAAAAGTAATTAAACTTAGAAGTAACAATGATGGCTGCGGTTTCTATAAAGTGACTTTAATTTAAAGTAAAGTGCGACTGGCGCAATCTGAGAGTAAATTAAAACATAGTGAGTACCGTAAAATGCGATATTATTTAAAGAACCTAATCAAATCTGTTCATCGATTTTGGGGCATACCTATTGCTGGTCTATTGCTTCATTTGTTCGAAAATGTTGACTACCCAACAACTGTCAAAATTTATGAACTGTCAAAATGAATACCATTGCTACTAAGTGTGGACTATAGTTGAGACCCTTTTTTTTTTTTTTTTTTTTTTTTAAGGCTGGGAAATCATCCAATGACTGCTCCCGCTCTGGGTGGAGCGGAAGGGAGTGTCAGACTCTTACTGACTAAAACCCATCCATGTTCCTTCCGTAGCCCTTTATGTTCCGGGGTAGCGGTAACCCTTTCGGACAATCCCGCTTACCCGGCAGGCTTGGCCCTGGGGGGCCCCTTCATATGCTGACATCTCTTTGAGGCGCGCGTGAAACATATACGCGCCGTACGGCACGGGTCTGGTGCTGATCGGACGGTGAGTCACCCATTACTCACCGCCCGCAGGCCCGCGCCTACGGTGGCCGGGAGTCGTCACGTGGCTCCCGACGCCCGGGGCGTCTCCTGCGGCGGCTGGGACGGGAGGACCTTTCTCTCTCCCATCCCGCCACCTCCTTCGCGAGCATAACTTTTTCGCAGAAGGAGGTGACTGCCTCCCACTCCCTCTCGCCCCGGACCATGGCTTGCACCAGGGCCGGGCGCGAGAGGTCGCCGCCGCCGATCGCCTCTACGAGGACACGGCGGTGCTCTGCCCATGCTGGGCAGGTTTGCACCGTGTGCTCTACCGTGTCCTCTGGGCGATCCTCGCAGTGGTGACACCCGGGCGTTTCCTCCCGCCTGATGATGTGCAGGAACCTCCCGAAGCATCCATGTCCGGTGAGGACCTGCGTCAGGCGGTAGGTGAGGGCGCCGTGACGCCTCTCTAGCCACTCCTCAAAGAGGGGCCTTACCGCCACTATCGTGGCGTGCCCTGCGCTGGGTTGCGACAGTCGCTGATTCCAGGCCGCCATGAGATCGCGCCGGAGGTCCGTCCGCTCCGCCGCAATTTGCTGCGGCAACGGAGTTTCCCCCCGGCTTAGTACCTCCGCGCGCCACTCGAACAGGCGCGCGAGGACTATCGCCTCCAGATCCCACGGTGGCAGTCCGGCAAGGAGGCTTGCCGCCTCGCCCGAGATCGTGCGGTACCCCCGGATAAGCCGTATGGCTACCACCTTTTGGGGCGCGTTCAGATAATGGGCGGCTCGCCGCCGCAGTGAACGCGCCCACACCGGGGCCCCGTAAAGGGCCATGGACCGCACGACTCCCGCGTAAAGCCTCCGGCAGGAGGCGTTTGGCCCCCTCAAATTGGGCAAGAGCCGCTTGAGGGCGGCCCCAGTCCGTTCCAGCTTGGGGGCCAAACGTCGGAAATGCTCCACGAAATTCCATCGGCTGTCGAGGACCAAACCCAGGTATTTCATCGTGGTCTCGACGCCGATGTGAACCCCTCCTATCGTAAGTTGGGATCCCGATGGTGGCCTATTCCGAGGCCCATGAAAGGACATGGCCTCGGATTTGTGCAATGCCACCTCCAGACCCAACTGCCGGATCCTCTCAACGACTGTCGCAACCCCGCGTGTCATCGCGTCGGCCGCCGCCTGATGCGACCTCCCCTGCGCCAGGACCAGCGTGTCGTCAGCGTAGCAAACCACGCTGACGCCGACAGGGAGGTCGGCCCGCAGCACCCAGTCGTAACCGATGTCCCACAGGAACGGCCCCAGAACCGATCCCTGCGGGACACCGCACGACATCTCTCGCCGGTTCCATTCCCCATCGCGACCGGGGTAGATGACGGCTCTGTCCGTCAAGTACGCCCCGACTATTCGACGGAGGTAGGTCGGCACCCGGTGATACCGGAGTGCTTCCCCAATGCAACTCCAGGGCAGGGTGTTGAAAGCGTTGGCGATGTCGAGTGACACCGCCACGACGACCCTGCCCTGGGACACCGCGTCCCCCGTCGTGAGGGCTCTAACGCTCATGATGGCGTCCACCGTCGAGTGCCCCTTGCGGAAGCCAAACTGGCAGTCCGCAAGGTCCGGCCCCGTCCTTCCAAGGTGCCCGACGAGGCGGCCCGCAATAATTCTCTCGAAGAGTTTGCCGACCTCGTCGAGCAGCACTATGGGCCGGAATGCGGACGGAGAGTCCGCAGGGCGCCCTGGCTTCTGTATGAGGACCAGCTTCCCCGTCTTCCAACGGAGCGGAAACTGGCCTCTCTCCATGCATGCGCTTAAGAGCGCCTCCAGTCGGGGCCCGAGAGCCCCTGAGGCCAAGACCCAGGCTTTACCTGGCAAGCCGTCCGCCGTCCTGGGGCGGTATTCTTGGCCTTGAGTCTTCCTACCGCCGCTCTCAGATCTACCTCGGTCACTTCGGGGATGTCGTCGTCGTCCTCGTGGTCCGCTTCGGGCGGAGCCATAGGCGGGGGAGTGTGCTCCCCGCGTGAACGGAACAGAGTGCTCACCACCTCTTCCACCAGCTGTGGGCGGAGACTCTGCGTCAGTGGGGGGGCCCAGGTGCGGAGCTTGTTCCGCACCATTTTATATGGACGCCCCCATGGATCTCTGTCCAGAGTCCCCACCATCTCCTCGCGGGCCGAGTCCTTGGCCCGCTGAACAGCTTCTTGGAGGGCTGTCTTCGCCGCTCTGTACCCCTCGTACAGCTCCGCCTCCGTGGCTGCCGCATCCGGAGGGCGGATGCGGAGCCTGCGGTGCCTGGTATACAGGTGGTGCACCTCGACACACGTCTTGCGAAGTACTTCAACCTCTTGCGACCACCAGTACACCTGACGTCGGGCGCATCCTGGCCGGACTCGGGGCATTGCCACGTCACAAATCTCGGACATGGCCTCCCGGAACCACTCTGCGTCGTCGTTTATGTCGGCAGGCCTGACCGGTGATGAAACCCAGGCCTGCACGATCGAGGCTTCCAGGAGGAGCTCCCGGTCCAGCTGCTTCAGCGCCCACCGCGGACCACTCGGGACCTGTCGGACCGGTGCGCTTGAGGTCTGGGTGGAGACGTCGAACCGGATATACCGGTGATCGGAGTAGGTCTCCACCTCCTCCACTACGCGCCAGTCAAAGACGCACTGTGACAGAGCGGGGCTCGCGAACGAGATGTCCACAACAGACTCACCCCGCATCCGCACGCACGTGGGAACAGAACCCCGATTGAGGACGGCTAGGCCTGCTTCCAGAGCCCAGTCCTCCACCATCCTACCCCGCACATCCGTGTAGCGGGAACCCCAGGCCAGACTTTTGGCGTTGAAGTCCCCGAGCACTAGCACGGGGAAGAGATGGCTTCTGGAGACGACGACACTCAACTCTGTGAGAGAGTTGTGGAACTCGGCGAGAGTTCGGTTCGGAGAGTAGTACACTCCTACTACCACAATCTCTCCGAACCGTGCTGCGACGCACCCCTGTCCCTTCGAGACACCCTCGAGGGACGGGGTGCCGGCGGCGGCGGCGGCAGCAGTAGTGGCAGCGGCGGCAACGGTGGCGACGGTGGGGGTGGCGACGGCGATGGAGGGCCTGCCTCTTCTCCTGGTTGCAGCAGGTGGGGCGCAGGACTTGCTCCCCGCCCGGTGATCGGCCGGCTTGCCAGCAGCCGCACATGCGACGCAGTGCGGCGCGGCGTTGCAGGAGCCGGCCGTGTGACCGGGCTGACCGCAGCGGAAGCACAGAGTGCTGCGGTCCACCTCCGAGGTGCATTGGACACCGACGTGGTGCCCGACGAGGCAACGGTAGCACCTCAGAGGTCTGGGCTCCAGCAGTTTGACCTGCGCGCTCACCCAGCCAACCAGGAGTCTTCGGCCCTCCACAATTTTGCTGGCCGCCGTCACTGGGCAGCTTACCGTTACGGTTCGCATGCCCGTGAAGTCAGGGCGTATGGTGCCTGCCTTGATTTGGTCGGCGAGACACCCGCCCGTCCTGACGACGGCGGCCACCACCTCTCCCTCCATGACGGAATCATCCAGGCCCATGATACGCATGTCTGCGCATTTCACGGGCCTGGAGACCCGAGCCTCTTCCGCGCTAAGGGACGCCCTTAGCTTCTCAGCTTGGGCGTCAGCGGTGGGGCCACTTGTCGCACCGGGGATCTCCAGCATGCGAGCTCCGGTTGCCGTCACCCTATGCCGGAGGCCCCCGGTGATCCCCAACTCTTGGAGGTCCACCGCACCACGTGCTTTGGTGAGCACGTCGCGGTACGTGACGCCCCTCTTGACCGCGTCCGGCTGTAGTGTGATGACTACAGCCGCGGTCTTTGGGGCGCGGAGTCTCGCCGCGACGGCTCGCTCCTTGCGGCGCCGCCTCTTCTCCTTCCTCCTCGCTGCCTTAGTTATAGTTATAGTTGAGACCCTGGACCCTGTTTAGTTTTGTAACGTACTTAAAGTAAATAAGTAATTGAAACTTCTCATTTTCGTAAGGAAGAATGAGGAGTAAAGTAGATATAATTTTTTAAATTAAATAAACATTATTAATTATATTCTTTTAAATTAAATTATTACTATTAAACTGACTTCATTTTAAATTAATCAAGTATGTGGAGATTGTCTATTGCATTAGAAGTTTTGTTTTGGAACAGGACTTTTCAGGAACTCCTCTTAGTTAATAAAAGGAGCTGACGAAATCATATTCTTTAGCAGATTCACGCAGTCGGTCCTCAAAGTTCAGTGGACCCGTGTTCTATGGTATTACTACTCGCCAATAACTTTTAACGGACATTGGCATGGAAACAACTAAGGAAGAAGACTTCAATAACAACATAAACTGCAAACCACAGAATTTACAATTTAAAGTCAAATGTAAAAACAATGCAATGGTAATACACAAATCACAACGATAATAAAACATCAACCACGGTGATGGAAAAATCCGCAGTGTTGACAGTGTATGGCCAATGTTAGGTTCGGCGCAAACGAGCCGCCGGTAGCCCAGCGACAAACAGTTCGTATGCTTTTTCATACGTTTGTATGGTTTGTCACACAGGCTGGTAGCGGCCACCCGCTAAAGTAGTTCTCAACACCGCAGCAAGAGGTGACAACCACCGGAAGCTGTGATCGGTGTGTCGTTTGGCTTCAGTGGATGTTGACAGTTACCAATTTGGCAGAAATATTAATTTAATTTAACGTTCCGAAACAACAAAACATGCCTGTCAAAGCTAAGAAGCATTCCGCTGATCTCAGCTGAATGCTTCTTTCTCGTATAGGCTGGTTATGTAACCAGCCTATACGAGACAATAGTCCCGTCCTTAAATAATTACGCTACACTTTTTGAGAGTACAAACCGTATCCAAGTGACTTGCGCAAAGTTTTAAACAAATGAATATTGACAAAACACCATGCAAGACAAAAGAAAAATAAATGTAAAGAAAATGATTTATTTATTAATTTTTATTGGTTCACTAACTATTGTTTACACTGATTTATGTAAATGTGAACCCAAAAACAATAAGAACCATCGCCTATTGAAAAATCGCATCTACGAAAAAACAAAAAATGTTTTCAGAAGTGTTTCCGGAAAACTCACCAAGGATGTTAATGTCAATACCGAACCTCCGTAACTCAATGTCAATGGCGTTTTATACTATGACCTCGATTACGCACATGGTTGATTATATTCCGATTGTATACTAAACTACAAAAGTATTGTTAGTCACCTACAACATCACGTGAATGTCACATGTAAATCAATCAAGCAGGTCCTTCAGGCAGGCTTAAGGTATCTGAAAATCATTCGTGGACACAGCGAAAGAAAATCAAGTTGTTACAAACGGGATTAGGACAGATTGGTGTCATAACGTGGCTGTGAGTAGTGAATAAGTTTAAAAAGGAACAAAAATAGCAAGTAAAAGTAGAATCTGGGACAATTGGCATGTGCGATGATGAAAAGGTAACACATTTAAAAGACAAAGTGACAGACGCAAAGCTGAACGAGATTAACCAGTTCCATATGTAGCAGAGATTCACAACTGTACTTTGGAATGTTTCGAGGGGTCATTGTTCATTCATAGGACTCTTAAATATAAGCGTTTGAGTTTCGAAATGAGCTGTCCTCGAAGTATAAAGAGAGTCCGGTTCATCCGGCAGTTTTCTTTCATAATAAACTCTTTTATTTTCAGTATTTTTAAAAAATGTACGAAAGTAATAAATGTACAGAGGCCAGCACATCAAGTTACCACAATCTGTCAAATTTCTTTGATAGTATTTCAACTTTATTGCAAAGATATAAGGTTCATTTTTAATTGAGAAAATTTGACAGTTAGGGATTTGACAGTTAGGGATAGCTCTGATGTGCTGGCGTCTGTGCATTGATTGGTATGATTATTTTTATAAGTCTGTATCACACTCATATTATACAATAAAAACTTTTTTACAAAAAATAAAACCGACTTCCAAAACAAACACTACAAAGTGAAAAATAATTTTGATTTCGGAAGTCGGTGTCTTCGGTTTTGTATTTTCATTTTTTGCCACCGACTTCCGAAATCAAAATTATTTTTCACTTTGTAGTGTTTGTTTTGGAAGTCGGTTTTATTTTTTGTAAAAATGTTTTTATTTTTCACTTTTTAGTTGTGGTACCTACACAATCCCTCCCCCCCCCCCAAATTTTAATACCACTACCTGGTATGTAAATTACAGTGACAGGAAGTTATTAGAACATCATCCACATATATTAAGTAGGATTTTTTTAGATTTTGTTGATTTTTCAAAAACCGCTTATCCGATTTCGATAAAAATTTTATGGGACCATTTGGGAAGTATACCCTTTCCATCAAAAAAAGAATTTTTCAAATCGGTTGGCAAGCAACGGAGTTATGCGCGAACAAACATAAAAAAAAAAAAAATACAAACATCCGAATTGAGAACCTCCTCCTTTTTGAAGTCGGTTAAAAACCTGTTAGCAGCGCGTACAGCCTTATTAAAAGGGGAAGTGCTAACATAAGATCTTTAATCAATCTGATCAATTTCTCCTGATTGATCAAGCATGGAGCGTTCTAAACCTGAACAGCATGACATGTTTTTGCTTCGGCCAAAGCATACATATATCTTTACTCTAAGGCCAGCTTGCAGACCTACTGCTTAAAAAAGATAAATTAAAATAAATTTGCCGAGTCGCGGTCTTCAAATAAATCTAAAAAGTAGGAAACAACTTTCTAAAGTTCAATTGATACGATGTCCTTACACAGCAAGCAAATACCTACAATCACGGAATGAATGAATCATTTACGTTTAGGGCTCGTTTGTAAGTTAAACATAGGCACTACTACCATACTACGATGACGCAGTGTCGAGGATTCTAGGCAAGCAAACGCGTAGAATATTTTACGTCTTTTTCCGCGACGTTTGGTTCGGTTTTTTTTTTAATTTTCTTGTGCTTCCGTCATTTTACTTTTTACCAAAAATTTTATAGAATCGAAGTGTTCCTTTTATTAGTACTTAGTACAAAGGTACCTAATGAAAATCACAATGGACCGAACACATAATTATTTGCAGGAAACTAGCTCATTGTATTTGATTATGATTTGTAATTTTTGGTGATTGCATAATTACTTGAGGTAGGAAATCCATCAAATGTCGCCTCCCGCTCTGGTTGGAGCGGAAGGGAGTGTCAGACTCATACTGACAAAAACCCATTCATGTTCCTTCCTTAGCCCTTTATGTACAGGGGTAGCGGTAACCCATTCGGACAATTCCGCTTACCCGGCAAACGGGATTTTGTTTAGATATATACAAGCAATTAATTTAGTTTATTTCATGTTCGTTGCCATGGCTGCGTAGGTTGTGCATGTGTACCGGCCGTGTAAGTATGTGCATCGGAATGTAAACTCATAAGTGTTCTGGCCATAATAAAATAACAACAAATCAATCGTTTTTACACGCAGCGAGATAAAAATCCTATAAAATCACGTTCATGCTGCTCGACTGAGTGAAAATTCTTTATCGTCAGCGTCCTTTCGATACCGTCAACATGCCGCGTATTTGATAACACGCAGTCGGCGGTCCGGCGAACCAATCCGACTGTTGACATAACTGGCATGTCGGTCGATACGAATGAATCGCTCCGATTTCACAAACATCATTCTTTTAAGTCTTTCGAATTTCCACAATTTTATAAGATAACCTTGTTATCGGAATTAAAATACACATTGTCACCTAACACTTGGCTTTTCCTGTGTGCAGCGTGTGTAACATGTATGACGTGCGAGTTAATGACATGATGAGTCCTAGAAGTCAACAAATGAATTGCAACCAAACCTTGTATATAGCATCGCGGAACACGAACAAACCTTCTAAACCATCTAGAAGTAGGATCGTTGAAAGTAACTATTATATATTTACTAATACTACTAATTTGCAATCAACTTTTCACAGAACCACGCGTTGATTCTAGAAATGACTGTAGTTTCCATTACTGCAGTATATTCTAGAATGCTATATTTCAACAAATAAGTGAAAGCCATAGCCCACGACGTAGGTAGCGTTAGTTCCAGAATATATTTGTAACTACGACAGTTGCTGCACACTAATGTTATCATATAAGTATTCTCTGTAATGTTTGGGTTGTCTTTCTACTTTACTAGTCATATCAAGAAGATGTACATGTTTATGGTATGTATGCACAGAATTATTCTTAAAATTCCGATTAGTTAAATCAGAATAAAGGAGATATAAAGGACGATAAAAAAATCTAATCAATTTGGGTGGTTGGAGTAAAATTAGAAATCAAACGATCCCATTCCCATTGTTTACTTTTTAACACTACCAGTAATTCAAATCTTAAAATTCATGAATCCACTCACATGTGACAGGTAGACAACGCACAGCCTAAACAGCTTGATCTAGAACACTAGAAGCATGAAATTCTGCGCAAGAGTTCCCGGTGTAACTTAGATGACCAATAAGGAAGGATTGTTGCATTTTCATCCCCTAAAGGGATTAAATTAAATAAAAGATAAAAGTTTGTACGGAACTTCCTCATATTTCCCGGTGGGAAATCCCATGTGTTACACGGCATGTTTACATAATTATTAACGCATAGTATTGGTGTTGCCGATTGCATTATCGGTAATTAACCATTCCTCCAAGCAACTAGTAATAATATTAGTCGGCGAGTTAACTATAAAATTGATTAATGACTAATTACCAGAAAATGCATGATATATGTATTTAAGAAACAGGTGTATCAGGTAATATCGCGTCAAAGTCCTGGAACAGGGAAAAAGACTTGGGATTTATAGAATCACATAGGTATTGTCGAAGGCAGCGTGGCCTGAGAATGTGTTTTTGTTCTGGCACGAGTTGTTGCCAACGCTAACACTGTCACATTGATTGATAGTTCCGCTGACAGCATAAGGAAAATGCATTTGCAGCACTTGAACTTGATATACTTACTGAGTGTATTCACTGATTGATAGAACCTACTGCTCATTGATGTGCACAACCACACCCTTTAAAAAAGAATGTAGGGCTTCTAATTACGGTCCCTTTATCTGCCAGCAACGGTTTAAATTATCTACTTACATAAACATAAACTGTTTTTAACGAGGATTTCTAAGTTAGCCTGTTTAATTTGGTAATCTTACCTCATGTCTCCGGCATTACTTAACAGATTTCCAAATCTATGTTGGAGCTGATGTGTATACACGTGGCAGAAGCGCTGCTGGGCATTTCTCATACTACGACCGAACCCTCACGTGTTCACGACTGCTGCATACTCTCGATAGGTATTGCACTAAGGATTGCAGGCCCAGCTGCTGTTGAGCCTTATTCTGGAAACTGACGAGTCAGGAAGCATCCTGAATTGTCAGTTTTCGGAATAAGGACATGACGTTGTTGATTTTTGTAGTTTGGATGGGGAGTTAAGAGGACTAAAACCATTTCGGAGTGAGGAGTCATATTCCAGATAGTGTTTTGCCACGGAAATCATTTACTTTTATGGGTACAAAATTACTTTTCATGTTTCTTCGCGCCAATATTCATTTAAATCTAGATACGAGAGTTTATATTACCTACCTATTAAAAAAAAAAGAATAGAGTGCGCTGTAGCTCTTATTCTTTCAAGCCCCAACGAATTTGCTCGAAACACTTTGCATTGTAACATGTTAGATTTTTATTTTATTTTAACAATAGCTGTTGCCCGCGACTTCGTCCGCGTAGAGTTCGGTTATATCGCAATATTCATCCCCTTATATCGCCCCCTCCCCTTTAGGGATATTTTTGTGACAAAGCCTCTGAGCTTCCCCGGGATGCAATCTATCTTTCTGTAAAATTTTATAAAAATCCGACCACGGTTTACGTGAACAGCTAACATACAGACAAACAGACAGAGTTACTTTCGAATTTATAATATTAGTACGGATAGCTGAATATAATATTTAAATAATTTAATAGATTTAAGACGTGCTTTTGTGCGCGCCGCCTGTTACAGACGCATAACGCACGTGATCGGCTTTTTATACGATTCTGCGGCCATATTTAGAAATCAAGAATTTAGGAATATTTTAGTCAAAACGACTGGACAGGTTTGATGATAATTAAAACATGTTTAAGCATTAATTCAACTACTTTTATCATTAATTATCCATGATACTTAATACAACAATAACATACCTGTTCTTATAATAAAAGAACAGGTATGTATGTATGTTAGTTTAGCGTAAAGGTTAATTTTATTTCTAACAAGGTAATTTAAAATCATTTATCGCCCAGTTATTCGCAACTTCTTTTTAAATTTTACAAAATAGACCTTTTAAAAATAGAACAGAATTTACTAGCGAGTTTTTAAGGCACCTAAAATTTAACTGCACATTGAAGTCAAGAAGCACTAAAAAGTTCCTCATACATAAAATATATACAAAGCTGTAAGTAATGCAAGTTCTTTATAAAGTACAGATAAAAATAGCTTTTTATTAGCATCATTACTTGAGAATAGAAAACAAGCCTCAGGAAACAGGATCGACTTATTTCTGATGGCGCTTCTACGAGACTAGTCGCGTATAAACAACATGTGCAGGCCTATGTTTATTCAATAACAGCTCCTCCGGGATATAAATAGAAGATAGTTCACACTTTATAGTACGTAATTTCAATTACCGTCCTATAATCAGCTTACAATGTTCCCATAACTGGGATACAGGTCTCCGCTCGTTGAAAGGGAGGGAAACATTCCGATTTTCGTCTCAGTCTTGTCATAAAAGCGGCGAGATTTTTACTATTTTGGAAATTTCGCGGCAATTTTAATTCGAATTTTAAATCAAATGTTTTCACTGACTGAGATTAGATTTAAATCGACGACGGCTACAGTTACTTCTACAACGGTGTTTTAGGCATCTTGATGAGCGTGACTGCTTGCAGATAGCTGTGACTTGGGATGACGTGGTACTCCTTATAAATATTTATTTATGCTGGCATCCTAACAGATTAACAGCTACTGATCGTGATGTCAGTATTTTTCCTACTAGAACTATTAATTTTTTAAATTCTTGACAGTCCATTAATAAGAAATAATAATTCATAAATCAATTAATAATTCATATTAGCAATTTATTACTTTGCTTAGAGCCTCGGAAACAAACTTCTTACTGAACAAAGCTCTTTTCTGTTTGGCATAGTAGGTATACTGATTAATAAAATTATTAACGATTTTACATGTGTTATGTAGAAACTATCAAGTTTTCCCCGGAAATCTAAGGTAGTGTTGACGTAGGTACAGTCAAACGTGACTCATTAATTACCCGCATCAAATATTTAATGAAGCTTAACTTCATAAACATCACACATTATTGTGCAGATCTCAATGACTTCAAGATCATCTCAACTATTGTATAAAGGATGTTTCATTAGAGGAGGAGAACTTATTGAACTATAACACAGAAAAATTATTTTTATATCCATTTTTTTTTTGTATTGCATTGTTATTTATTTAAAGTCGCGGGCGCGTACACGTAGTAATCTGAAAGTCAAATTTTCACACACTGTGCACTAAATTAGGTTGTATTTCGGCAATAATGCGTCGACTGTTAACATTCAAGTGTTTGAATTGTTTCTGGTTTATCGGCGTAGACGTGCGAGTTTACATATCCTCAGAGAAAATCAGTAGATTTTTTTTTTAAGGCTGGGAAATCATCCAATGACTTCTCCCGCTCTGGGTGGAGCGGAAAGGAGTGTCAGACGATGATAAAGACGATGTGTGTGTGATGAGGTCGCTTTCGTGCAGTCTGAAATCGTACGAAAGCAGTGGCCAGATTTATCGTGAACTGAGTCATTCGTCAAATGTTTTCTTTAGTAAATCTAAAAATAGGCAATAAAATAAGTTAAGCTTTCATTAAGCCAGGCCTTCGCGTCAGCCGCGGCGACTACATGGCCCGAAATCATATGCCAAAGTTAATGCCATAAAATGATCCGTCAAACAAAGTCAATTTCACGAATATTAAAAAGATTTAATTATGTATGTATTTTTGTGTATAATTTAAAGTTCTCCGTCTCTAAAAAGTAAGAAGTTAAGCAAGTTATACTACATTTATCATAAAAATCATCATTATAATTTCTCATCTACTGAGCAAAATCGGCTCTGCCTGTATCATAATCAAACTACCCCGTTGTGTGTTTATAAATCGTTTATACGCAGACGTCAAAACAATTTGCCGATATAATGCAGTAAGGTATACTTTTGTAATTATTATGAAAAGTTGGAACTTTGTAAGTGCCTTCGAGTAAAATGTTTTAACATTAAGTTAACTTACACCTCTGTGAAGACAATAGCATGGTACCTATGTTTTAATTTCTAATAATATAATTATTTAACTTTGCATAAGATACGCATAAAAAGTTATAGGTACCTATTTGTAGCACTTAGGTATTGCCTCCACATGTCATTTTATGCACTTCTCGTGCGATAAGAATCAGGGGGTAGTCCTATTTTTTATGTACAGAGGTTTCAGCACATCAAGTTACCCCAATCTGTCAATTTTCTTTGATAGTTCTTCAACTTTATTGCAAAATCATAAGGTTCATTTTCAATTGGGACAATTTGACAGTTTGGGATAGCTTGATGTGCTGGCGTCTGTACGTCACAATACTCAAGAGAGTCTGACTCCGAGAAATGTAAAAATCGAGGGTATACGACCACGTGATGTTGTGTGGAAGCTGACGAAAGTGTACAACTCAAAAACACTACATTATCATGTTATTTACCTACATCCTTCACTATGTTAAATACATAGTGCCATGGTAATTGTCACACGGGTAAACTGCAGCATGATTATAAAAGTAACATAACATAACATCACGCCTGTATCTGTCCAAGGGTTATAAGCAGAGGTGTAACTATAATACACCGACATTTCGCAAGTTATGGTACAGCCCCATGTAATAGGGGGCGAGCCTGTTGCCAACCATTATCATCATCTGCCTAGCCTTTTCCCAACTATGTTAGGGTCGGCTTCCAGTCTAGCCCGATTCAGCTGAATACCAGTATTTATAGATATTGTATTACATGGAGCGACTGCCTTTCTGTCCTCCACAACCCAGTAACTGGGCAATACGACACCCCTTGGTAAGACTGGCTGTCAGATTTTCGGGCTTCCGTAACGACTGTCAAAGTTCAAAAATGACAGCCGGGACCAACGGCTTAACGTGCTTTCCGAGGCACGGAAGAGTCTTGGTATGTAAAGATGGTCACCCATCCACGGCCAACCCCGGCAAGCGTAGCTTTACCTGGTGGATCGACCTGTGCGGCTGTTAGTACAGACGCCAGCACATCAAGCTATTCCTAACTGTCAATTTTTCTCAATTACAAAATGAACCTTATGTCTTTGCAATAAAGTTGAAATACAATAACTTGATGTGCTGGCCTCTGTACTTAGCCACGAGCTCCTCCGAGCCGAGCCTATTGCTATCCACCGGGCACAAATCCAGACAAAACACAAGACAACAAAGACAAAAGTAAAAATAAGTTATTAATTTAGAAGGTCTTCAGTAGGAATTAGAATGATGTTCGTGCTGCTAAGATGTCGCGGATAATGTTCAGGAAGCTGTCACGAACATTATGTGACCGTCATTATAGAAAATTGTCGTTGGTTTTATCCATTAACTGAGAGTTAAGATCAGAACCATTAAATAAATTAATAAATTATTGTGTAGCATTTTATATATTTCTGTGTGACCACTAGGTACCCTGAAATCTTCCGTTGTATTAATGAAACCCAACTACTTGCGTCTTTAGCACTAAGCTTAAAAATTTCGACAATTACAAGAGTTCATCAGCAAATAACCTAACATAAGCTATTAGATATGTGAATTCATAGACAATTATTCTGACGCATTAAACAATTCTAAAACTCTTCGACTGATTGAGAAAAAGCAAATCATTTTGTCATTAAATTATAAAATTATCGATATTTTATGGCCAACAGTAAGTACCTACTAATAATTGGTGCACTGAAAGTAGTTGAAATCAATAAACCTTTGATTAATAATTTCACTTTTCTATTACCCATAAAATTAATAGAAAAACTTGAACATGGAATGCCTTGCGTAATTTTTATCTTGACTGCAGTAAATTGTGCGTGTTATTTCAAGCTACGTATGATTGAAAATCCCTTAATCCTCGATTTTTTTTAAATAATTCCAATAAAATTTGAAACCCACAAATTGGCGGTAGATTTTAAATATTTCCAATAGGCTGATTATAAAACAGCGCAATGTAAACACAAATGTGGGGTACTTACCAAAAAACTTTATAAAAATCACTGCCATTTTGATAAATTATTTTCTATTACTGTTACTGCCAATGTATCACAATTAAACCTTCACTCTAGAATAAAACCATGTTGTCAATGAAACGGTACATGACAGTTGGGTAGCGGACAGCGGACAGAGCGCGGCGGCTGCGGACTGCGAAATAAACTTGTGGCCAAGTGGTAGCCGAACGGCGGGCGCGCGCTCAGCGGAGTACCCGCCGACGTGTGTTACATCAACAACCAGGGAGGCTTCGGCGACCACTATCGCCACACTTCCGCTCAGTCATGACTAGTGTAAATACCAATTAGCCATGGTTTTGGGTGAACTGCCAGCTACTTTGCGCGCGCTATGTTTGAGCGAACAATACAAGCAAATACCAACCATACATTTGCTATTTACGCTATACATAATTTTCCTAGGTGTATCCTACAACAGGAGAAGAGCGCTAAAGTCTTAAATACAGATATTTTATATCTAGTTCAGACACTGATGTCCAATATCTGTTCATGGAATAAATATTAAAAAAATATAAATAATTAAATATACAATAAATCATTCTTAATCTTATTCAAAAATACCTGCAGAATATATTTTTTATTCATCATGAATTGAATTAAGTAGGTTGTGCGCCAGAGTCACAATCGACTGTGCGACCAATTCTTCTAAATAGAAAATGGATCTCCTCCGAATCCTCAGAGCAAATCAAATCATGATTTCATGCACCTCACGACAACGACAGCTGTAGCTAAGGTCGCTTAAATAATATGTTTTAAATATAGGTTAGTAAATATTCCATTAACTTTACGTTATAGACAAACAATTTCAGTAAAATAGATGAATATAAAGGCATTATTAAAACGGTGTCAAGACACTAGATAAGCGAATAACAAAATTAGAATATTCGTTTGTTTGTAACCTTTTTTACTTCTTATAATATCAACATTCTTATCAGCAAAGCCTTTAAATGTTCTATCGTCAAGGGCTTTTAATTGAACACATACGAACAGCTGCTATGTATGTACAGACGCCAGTACATCAAGCTATCCCTAACTGTCAAATTTTCTCAATTAAAAATGAACCTTATGACTTTGCAATAAAGTTGAAATACTATCAAAGAAATTTGACAGATTGTGGTAACTTGATGTGCTGGCCTCTGTACTTTTATAAACCCCTATCAGCTGCCCGCGGCTTCGCCATCTTGGACCCTAATTCTTTTCCAAAAAAATAAAATAAAAGTAACCTACGTTTCTTCTTAGAACAACAGCTATCGGTCAGTGAAAGTCCCGTCAAAATCGACGCAACTGTTTGGGAGATTAGCTGGAGTGTTGGCAAAAAGTTAATCTGATTTACGATTAAATAATTAATCGTGTTTTTTTAGATTAAAATTAATTAATCATAACCAACATTTTGCTGATTACGATTATTAATTACTACATAGTATAAAACAAAGTCGCTTTCTCTGTCCCTATATGCCTATGTATGCTTATATCTTTAAAACTACGCTACTGATTTTGATGCGGTTTTTTTTAATAGATAGAGTGATTCAAGAGGAAGGTTTATGTGTATAATTTGTCGATATATTTTGCGGGCGAAGCCGCGGGCGGAAGCTAGTGGCATATAAATACAGCAGGAACAAGTTTTATTAACTTTTATTTATAATTTTATGTGATTTTATATTATAGTACATAAATTCGGTAAAACTTAAAAAAAAACAATAATGGAAAGAGTTTGAAGGATATAAAGTTGTCTAAGTGGGCGAGAATTAGTACACCATAACGAAGCGAAGGTCATCTTCTTATCCTTCAAATTATAAACTAAATTAGTTCGTTACTTGTATTAAATTCGTTTTTTTCTTTTCTTTATTCTCTTTTGAGGACAAGTATTGAGGATTGAGAATAAAAAATACAGGGTATCTAATTTTGGAGATATTCTATATGTATCTCATAAGATACATTGCCAAGTATCTGTTATTTCTTCACATGAGTCAATGTATCTGTGATGCTCGAATAAAATAATAGGTACTCAACATATAAAAGCAACGTAAGCGTACCCAAGGCACGCACCTCTGATTTTTCGGATTCATGTGCGTATTGTATAATTATCACTTGCTTAAAAATCGGTGAAGGAAGACATCGTGAGGAAACCGGCATGTCTGAGAGATATTTCTCAACAGCATGTGATGCTAAGTCAGAGGCCCATGGGCAGCATAAAAACTCTGGCACCAGGTTAGTCGCTAACCACACGAAGAAGAAGAACAAATAAAAGCGGTTTTCTTGCACCTAGCATTTTCTTTGCTGTAGTCTTCTTCTTCGTGTGGTTAGTGACTGAAAAGTTGTGTGTTTCGCTCGGTAGCAAAGCACTACAATTCTTACATACGTTTTTTGTAAACATACTCTCTGAATATAGCAAATGTCTTGTGTATTTTTATTTAAGACTAGCTATATGCCCGCGGCGGTCGCGTGCATGTCGGAAAACAATAATGTGTCGCTTAGAAGGTGTAGGTACCAGAGCTGATTACAAAAGGGTGAATCTTCCGATCTCGCCTAGTGGGAAGTACCTTTGATCTTTACCAGAGCCCGTCCGCGTGGAGTGACTACGTCTTCAGGGTTTTATATTGTCAATGGTACAATTTGTCCAAGGAGGTTCTATGTTTGTGTGTTCATTGATAGGTATTGCCGTCAATTGTGGACCGATTTAAAAAAAAAATTGCAAGAAGAGATTGGGCGGTGGCCCCATATAAATGTTATTAAGTTTACTTGAGTAGTTATTGAGTTAGCTTCGATAGTATTTAATCCACTTTGTGTATCTTGATTATGTTTATTAATAGGAAATATTAATATCACTGTTGTGTACATAGGAAGTAGTGAGGAAGTGAGTAAATTATTTTTAAGGGTTGCCGATTCAACCCTTAACCCATTAGATGATCGCCTATTAGAAGCCGTTTGCTTATAAGATCCGACGAAACGATACGATAACGATTTATACCTACGGTTATATTTATTGTCGAGAGAATTTTTCGTTCATACGACATTTGAGGGGTTAAAAATAATCTACTCCCTTATTGAGTTTTTCTCAAATTTTCTACTAATTAAGTATCTCAACTGAATCATTTCTTGACACATTAAAAAACACTCTAAAAATAATTTACTCATCGATGTCTTAGACTAGCTCTCACAGTAGTCCGATGCTGTTCGGGCGTATACGCATGTGTAATAATGTGTATACCTACACATACCAGTCGAACTTAAACGTTACATAAAGTAATATAGAATTTAACCGTGACGCGATTTCAGACAATGGAGGAGTCTGGATATCGTATTGATATCAAAGCACGCAAGTATGAATAACTATCATTGTCATTTTCATACCTAAGTTAATGTATAAAACAATTTATCGGGGCACGAGACCGTGGAGGAAAGGCTGTTTAGTGTTGCGTGCAGCCCACATAGCCCGTGTAGGCCGCGTAACATGGCGTAGTAGAGTCCACATGGTGTGGCGTAGAGGCCTCGTAGCAGGCGTAGAGGCCTCGTAGCACGGCATAGAGGCCGCGTCGCCGCATTGCATCGCGTAGTGTCGTCGTAGTCGCGAGACGTGGTGTAAATACTGCTAGCTGCATCTTAAAAGTCGCATGAAGAATAATCATTTCTATATAGGCTTTATTCCTGAAAACAAAACTATACTTAACCATCTTAGGTCAAAGACCACTAATGAAAACCTTTGCGGAGTTTTCCGGAGAAAATCGAATAAATTCGTTCTTTACTTTAAGTAGTACTTATTCTTAAAATAAGTGTATCTTGCAACACCATTAATGTTCTGTATTTGTTTGTTGCAGAGTAAACCTACTTATTACTCCAAAAATAATAATAAAAGAAACAGAACGTAATATTCTTATGAGATTTATTAATAGTCCTCCAAAAAAGGCAATGCTTGTAATAGGTTTTATTTCTTCGAATACAGGTTTTCAAGCAGGGTCATTGACCAAATTTTTCCTTTTTTCTGAAGTTTCTTCTGCTCTAAGGTATTAATAGTTGTTAGGTTTATACGTATGTCACTATACATATGACAAAAAGAAAACACTAAAGTGTCTGTCTGTCGCCTCCGCCACTCTCATCCTTTTTTTCTTGAGGGTGTGAAATCATCCAATGACTCCTCTCGCTCTGGGTGGAGCAGAAGGGAGTGTCAGACTCTTACTGACTAAAACCCATCCATGTTCCTTCCTTAGCCCTTTATGTTCCGGGGTAGCGGTAACCCTTTCGGACATCCCGCTTACCCGGCAGGCCACTCTCATTCTCATGCTACAATTTTTATTTTTGGGATCGTCATTAGCATGATTTCTTTTTCCATTCATCTCTAACAACAATCATCTCTGTTATTATTCACCCCCTTTGTCTTCTACCTCCGACTGTATGATATCATTTAATTGCCCTATTTTTAAATCTACGCACGTACCTACTTAGATTTACGTAGGTACAACATTTTCTATTAAACCTTCTAATAGCACTCGCAAGATTGAGAAAGTTTTTTTCAAGCAGAGTAATAAGAACGTCATAGTAATAATTTATATATTTTCCTGTTCTTTTTATAGGCAAGATTTTTTGTGGGTTAATTTCTTGTAACATTGTATGATCTATAGCATCACGTGTCTAAATGTTTTTAGCATTCAATACCATAAAAGTAGAGTACAAAAAGTAGTAAGGATTGATGGATAAAATCGTTTTTTCTTTCAACTTTTATGTAATGGCAGGCACAATCGTGCCTACCTAATGAAATGGTACCTACAACAGTTCCAAAAAAAAATAGAAGAAGAACATTTATTTGCGATAAGCATCATGCAAAGAAATAACAAAAAAAAAAACAAAACACTTCTCTATACTGCCAAAGTTCCTTTTTATTTTAGGTAAAAGAATAGTCGTCGAATGGCCTAACGCACGATTTTTTTTCCTTTAAATAACAATTAATGACCGACGTAAAAGAAACTTAAATAATTAATTATCTACAGTTTCTGCCTACAGAGTCTTGTTTCTCTCTTCGGGCTCTAACAGCTATTTTAAACATAAAACCTACTCCTTTTTTGAAATCGGTTAAAATTTAATTGTAACTGAGGTAGCTGCCCTTAGAGCATTTAACCTATACCCGATACTCCGTGAGTCTGTCTCACAGCTACCCTAGTTCATTAATTGATAAAGTGAGAGCTTTTTATCCGAAACAGGCTGAACTACTTATTTGAGTCATATGTCATCTTGAGCTAGATAGGTACCGTATCAATTCAACTTTTTTTGCGGAAGTTTTTAATTCGTGACGTAAACGTTATATATCACGCCTTGTTTCCCTGAACGATAAGGCAGAGATGTAACCATTGTAGGTAAACCCACAGAAAAAAAAAACAGAAATCTGTATCATTTAACTTCTTATCCCAATTTATTTTACAACAAGTCTTTTGCTTCCATATCTACTTTTTTAATAGTCGTCATCTAGGTAGTCAGTCCCTTTATAGAATTTAAGGGAATCATCAATTTAATAGCAACAGGCTATTTTTAATAGGACACATAATAATTCTAGCTTCCGGCAGATATAATTTGAGAACAAAGGATTGGATAACACTTATTAATGGATTCACCTGAAATAATTTATAAAGCTAGCTTTATTAAAAAAAGCAACTGTGTTTTGCGTTAATTTACTAGTCAACAGTGTCGACAAAGCTATCTTCATGAATCTACATTAGATGACCGTCATTAGAAAATCTTATCTGTCAAACCATAGCAACGATGTGACCAACGTTAAAATATGTTTAAATATTTCGTAGTTTTAGAATAGTAGTTATTAGGTATTTCATATATAAAATTGATTAAAGTTTGCTGTCATAAACATTTATGAACCCAAATGTTGGGACACAAAAGGGTGAATGAAAGGTAATTACATGCATCTGAGATGGGAATTCTCAGAGGGATGTGAGTTGTTACGAGAATAGATACAATAAGAAATCAGTGTTATAAAGAAAGTCTAGAAAAAGCACCTATGACTTAATACAGTAGCTGCCGTTCTGTTGTTTCTGCCGTACCCCATAGAAAGAAAGTCAGTTTATAATGATATATTTATGATATATGAGTTAGAAAATTGCCATGAGAAAAGTTTTAAGTACAAATGTGGATGGCTTTAAGAGTAAAAAAAATCCAAGGAAACGATGAATAGACTGAGTGAAAGATGATATGGCCACAAAGAGGATGACTACTGAGATGACGATTAATATGTATGGAAGAAAAATACATATTACGCCGACCCCATGTAAATTGGGATAAGGCCAGGAGAATGATTAGTGGCTTCATTGTCGGTATTAAAAAAAGTGACGAAGTCCTCGTGAGCATGTCGGACTGAACGCTCAGTGCACCGCCTATGTTTGTTATAGTTCTTGTAATTTCGATTATAAATTCCTGGTCATCTAAATTGATCCTGCTAATGAATTAAGATTTTAATAATATACTATTTTAATAACGTATTCGGTGTAAATGTCAACCAGCTAGTTATTACGGTTCTAGAGGTACAACCCTATGGCGAAGGCTTAGTATTACGTTATTATAACAACGTTTTGATATGGAACCCTTAAAAATTTGACAAAACATATTCCATCTTCATTCAAAATTTTGTCTTTAACATTCGTGTCAAACATCATCATCTGTATCTGTATTCTGTTGTCTTCAAACAAGTAAAATATTATCAGTTTTGGTATAGCTATTGCTAGGAGAATAAAATTACGAGATGTTTAGTAGAATCTCGCATTATAACGGTTAGCACACTGCTTAAACTGTCACTGTCACTGTGTTTGTCAGTTTGACGCGCTAAATCTGAAGTCCGAAGTTTATTTTTGTTTATCATCAAATTATCTTATTTTTAGGTCAAACTTCAGTGTGTTCAGATATCAGATTATTTAGGTGTGGTAGTAATCTTTTAGAGTTGTAAATTGAGTACTGGGTGCTCTTATTGGAGGATAAGTGAAAGACTAGATATTAACTGGTGTTCAGTAGATTAAGGTATTATTATGACTCCTTACGTATTACGTTTTATAAACTTTAAACCTTGTTATCAAGTGTTGATACGAGTGTTTAAAGATTTTTTGTATTCTAGTTTCGGATCGTAACTCCGGAGATAACTTGTAATTAGAGATTATATATAATTTCAATTATTTAATATGTTGTTAGGAAGAGTTAGCCAGCTGATATTAAGACGTTCCATTCACGTATCGCCCAAACTAAGTCAAGCAATGGGTGTCGATGGTAATACTATTTTAGCAGAAAGTTTGAAGAAACAGGTGAGTTTTTTAAGTGTAATAAAGTCTTAAAACTCAAGTAAAACTTCTATTTAATTGTTTCAAAAACTTATTTGGTCCATTTCTGGTCCTTTTGATGAATTTATTTTATTTCGATGGTTTTCAAATAGTAATTGTAAAAGACCTAACTAATAGGCAATAACAATTCAATTATGCAAATTTTAACATAAGGCAATGACCTGGTTTTCTAATATTCAGTCTATGATGTTGTTATTAAAAGTTATTATATACCAACAAATATGGTTTGTTCCAGGGTGTCGAATATGTGTTCGGCATAGTAGGCATCCCTGTGATTGAGACTGCTCTGGCATTCCAAATGGCTGGCCTCAAATATGTGGGCATGCGCAATGAGCAGGCTGCATGCTATGCTGCACAGGCTGTTGGGTACCTTACAGGTAATTAAATTATATAACTACAACAAATGCCCTCCCTCTACCTTTATACATAAAAAAAATATCAGCTGTGCCATACATTTTGACGAATTATGCCAACATACTGAATAGCTGATTTTTTTTTTCCTATTTCAGAGTTGGTCCCATGGACAAAGTTGTTCATTTTTATTAGTATAGTACCCCCTGAAAGTATGTCCCTCATTAAACCTAACACACTGTATATAAACAGATGATGTAGATTCTACAAGCATAGAAAAGAAAAAATAATATTAATATCCATTGCTAGGCTTAATAATATATTATTCACGAATTTTGGCAAAGTAAAATCAATCCTTAAAAGGATTCCAAATTTATAATTTTACCCTAATACCTAGAAGGGTATTTAGTGTAAGGGTAAGGTAATGTCAATAGTGCAGAGTTACAAACTACAAATTTTGTACCTCTGTTTGGCAAACAAAATGCCTGCCTGATTGTAACTGATCAGTTATTTATTTAAACATTTTGTAGACTTAACAGGTCAACCCAAGTCGTTTATGTTTACAAACTTTATAAAACTTTTTATTTATTAAATATATGCATACCTACAGTTACAATTTGCTATTAGCTTAGTTATGTGTTGTTTATTATCTATTGGATACTACATAATTACTTACTTTTGTTGAATGTGGGTTAGTCTTAGCCCATTTGTTCCAGCCTCAGAAAATAATGGCAAAATAAAGAGTTTGTGTTACGTTGCAATTATTGCTCTTTAGATTTAAGTAGATTTCAATATATGTATATGATTAATAGATTACAAATTTTTGAATACAAGTGGTGTAACAGAGTTCATTATATGTGTACATTGAAATAACGAAAAGGCGATAACCGTTACTTGGCCAACCATAAAACAAATTAAAAAGTATTTAAATGTTATCATGCCTGTACATTTTTTGAATTATCCATTTACGTTGTTAAATATTGTAATCTCTCTCAATAATGTATGTGCTAAGAAATAGTGTGGTATATCACTATCTGAAAACAAATTATGGATAATCACTTTTATTTTGATATGATATAACAGACTTTTGCTTGATAAGTTAGATTATTATTATTGTAAAGTACCTACTATCTTAGTAAGCAATGATAAGAATGCATGTAATCAATTAGCTATTCTAATTAATAGTTTGTCCAATAATATGAAGGAAATAAATTGAGTAATGAGGTTAAATGTAATCAATCACCCATTCAAATGCATGGTTGTAAAATACATTTTTGAACATAAGTCTAAACCTTCTTCAATGTCATTCACTCCACAATCCACTACAATAGGGATGATGCCTTGGTAAAAAAAAATAATAAAAAGATTAGTCCGTCAATCTATCTGATTGACGGACTAATCTTTTTATTATTTTTTTAGTAATAAAAAAATTTGAATCGTATTTTTTACGTTATCATAATAAGTAATAGAAAATAACGCAGATAAAACCGACCCAATTAAAGTTGGGGAGTGGGGCTCGCTACATCACAAGTAAGTATAAAAACTACATACTTGTGACGTCATGTCACATTTTAACTCAATGTATAGACGTAATCTTTGGATTACGTAAAAAAAGAAATATACGTGTCTAATATGTTTTAATAATCTAGCTGACGGACTAAAAAATAAATTTTAGTCATTTTCCCTATTTAATTGTAGTCCCATTTGTAGTTTAAACATAATTAAGTAGGTATTATTGTGTCAAATTCCAGGAAAGCCAGGAGTATGTCTTGCAGTGTCTGGCCCTGGTCTACTCCACTGCATCGGTGGCATGGCTAATGCTCAGGTGAACTGCTGGCCACTCATAGTCATCGCTGGCTCGTGTCCACAAGACCATGAAGGCATTGGAGGGTTCCAGGAATGGCCACAGGTAAACAAATAATATCGACGCTGGAAAGGCAATATTTACCAAACCACATATCGGCAACATTACAGTAGAGCATTTTAAAGTATTTATTTTTGGAAAAAAACTGTTACAAATCACCTATTTGTCATAACTACTTAATTCCATGGAATTCTAATGCTGTTTAAAGGCTTATTAAACTGGCATTAAGATTATGAGCTTTCTGAATATGTTATGGAATAGTGTCGACTCAATATCGCTTAACATGTCGCTTGGTAATTTTTGCCTTTCAAGCGTCAATATCAAAATACATAATTATTTTCAAAAAATTTAAATTAATTTATTAATGTGCATGTACTCTACTAAGATTGAGAACTTCTGAGTTGAGAAACCAAAATTTCATAATAAATTTATGAATATATGGTTTCTCACTGAAAAAATTTGTAAGTGTAACAAAAATCAAAATTCTATGTAATCTTAAACACAAAACTCACATTAAAATCTAAGTAAAAATGATTTTAAATATTAACAACTGGGATTCCATCATTAAAATTCGGAAACAAAAAATCATAATAGCTATCTTAACTGTTGTAATGCAAATTTAAATAAGTAATAACAAATAGCCTTTTAAAAAAACAAATGTCATAAAAACTGTTTTGTCAAGATTAAATTTTTAAGCCATTCTTAACCAAATTATGATGTTTTGAAATATTAATCTTCATTACATACCTAATTACAAATAGTATGTAGGTACCTAATTATAATTCACATATTATCGCACGTAACAAATGAATGTAACTGAATATTCAGCTCACCTTTGAAAAGGTCATTATTAAACCTGGTTGTGTTTTGAATAATAGGTAAAGTCACAAAATCAAACTATATTATCTATTGTTTCTTTTATAATATCGTTATACTGTGGTAATATATTTAGCTTAAATTATACTAGACAAGTCTCCAATCCATTCAGATCTAGCCTGTCCATTGCTGTCCTCCGAAGCGAAGAGTACCCGCTGAGGGGTATGGACCCCATCCATACCCCTCAGCGGGTACTCTTAGCGTATAATCGCTTAGTTTATAAGTACTTAAGCCCTAACTGGAGGCCTTAATTAATTGAGGCATCCACAGGCAATTACCGCTACCCCGGAACATAAAGGGCTACGGAAGGAACATGGATAATTAGCCTTAAAAATAAAAAAAGGCAAGCCCGGTTAAGCAGTAGAGAACCTACTAGTTTGAACTGCGAGATGCCATTCACAAAAAAAAAGATGTCAACAGTAGCTTATAAGTGACGTCTTGATAGCAACTTAAACAACTGATTACTTAGTATATACACTTAGTTACTTGGCATATACGTAGAGCGTAAAAGACCCCCATGTCATAGATAAGATTGGTAGATTTTATCTGGTAGAAATTAGCGATATAGCCGCCATTGTACCTTGAATATGATTGGATAAATGTAAATGAGCCTTGTTAAATTTTGGTGTTCAATGAAGTATTCTATCAAACTATTCGCTAGAATTTCATAATAAAACTAGTTATACCTATCATTTAGCTGTGATATCTCGCTTCTAGTTATTACCAATCTAAGATACCGAATGTTAAGCTACTCATTATCTTTGTACCTAATATTTTATTTAAAAAAAAAAAACAATAAATTCCTCCAATCATATCAACACGCATGTTGTTGTTAGGAGTGAACTTTGATCTTTTAGTCGAAGACTGTTGCCTAAAGGTGTCAAACAAGTTTCCAAGCAAATTATCTTGATATCTAGTAAAACTTTTTTCCTCATACCTACAGCAAAGTATCACTATCTCACAACAGACCACCAACGACCTTGATTACTGATTATTGTATATACTTTGGTATTATTTATAACTAGCTGCTCCCGCGCGGTTTACTGCGTACACGTACTGCTCGGCTCCTATTGGTCGTAGCCTGGTGTTACATAGCCTATAGCCTTCCTCGATAAATGGGCTATACAACACAAAAATAATTTTTCAATTCGAACCAGTAGTTCCAGAGATTAGCGCGTTCAAACAAACAAACTCTTCAGCTTTATAATATTAAGTATAGATACCAAATAATTTGATTTTATGAACAGCAGCAACTCCAGTAATATTTGGGTCAAATAGCAGATATCTTCACCAGAACAATTAACATAATCTAACCATGAGTAACTTGACTTTACTTTCGGCGCCAAAAGGTAACCACACATTATACACAACTATAAATATATGTATAACAAGCGATGAGATTCCCAATCGGCGAAAATGATGATCTTGCATACAAACTTTCAGCTCCCATAACCCCTAATCAAGTGGTGAGAACCCCTAAAGAAGTGAGGTCCTATAAGTAAGGAACATTTCGATTGCAAGGTTGTACAGGTCTCCCAAATTGATAATGCACATAGAAATTTTCGCCACTGTTCGGCAACGGTCGTATTCCCCGAGCGTCGGCAGACGATATGTATATAGAGTGGTTAAGTGCTTTTTCTTCGTGCATAATTTAGTAGAATTATGTGTTTTGTGCTAAAAGGGATACATATTGATTTATCAGTAACGAAATTTGATTCAACAATTTCATGCAAGTAAATAGCGAGCTATAATTTATATAAGCCTAAATATGATTTTTAAAATGCTTTTTCCAGTACTTAATATGTATTTAACGTAGGTATTTTTAATTTTTTAATATTAAAAATACGTGAAAAATGTTAGTATATTTACCTATTTTACAAAATAACTTATTTGAATTTGAATAAGATATTTAAAGTTGAAATTAAATTCATCTTTGAAAACAAAACCAAGAAGGGTCTGTAATAGCAGCTTTATATAATTCCACACAGAGAGAACTCGTGCAGTCACCACCAATATATAAAGACGACTGACGGACTTTTGACTGACCGCCGACCGCCCGAATTGTCTTCGATTGTGTACACATGATATTGACTCCTATTTCTTTCGAACAAGGCGCAAAATGCAAGTGCATTGTTTAGGACTCGAACGATTCAAAGATTCGGGTGTTTCCGGGAATACGACAATTAGCGAAGATCTGTATGTACATTATTAATTTGGGAGTACTGTACCTACCGATGTTGTCTGTCAGTGAATGAATTTAAGGTTGTATGTAGGTAATATAAGACTTATTTATAATCTGTGCAGGTGGAGTCCAGTCGCCTATACTGCAAGTACGCGGCGCGGCCGCCGTCGCCGCGGCTCATCCCGCTGCACGTGGAGAAGGCCGTGCGCCTGGCGGCCAGCGGCCGGCCCGGGGTGGCCTACCTGGACATGCCGGGGACACTGCTCATGGTAGCACTATTCACTTGTAAAACTATAGCTACGTTTGCGCTTCAGAACGAATTTTATTGGAACGAAGTTCCATATCGCGCGTTGCGAAAGGGGCCTAGACGGAAAAGTTGTAACGACACTTTTTGGAGTAAAATATGATGTCTTTTTAATCAATATATTTTGATTGGTTAATTTTAGATCAGATTTTTTTGGTTATTATAACTTAAAAAAAATTACAATTCCTTCACTAATTAATCGAAAGGAACTACGTTCCATCCGGGTGTCCCTTGACACCTCTCAAGTTTTTTCTTCGATTTTTCATCTCATTCGGACAGCATGAGGCTGTTCAAATCAGCTCAAAAGTCCAGCTCAGGAACCAGCAATATCGGCTAAGTAGAGATTGTTCAAGTGTGCAGCCACTACAAATGTTATGCAGGCAAACATTTTATGCTTATTGTGTGCTGAGTGACATCAAACCGCGACAAGTGGAAGACAAAAAAGGAGATGAGAGTACAAATAATATTGATTATCTTAATGCAACGCTGTTAACTTCAGCTCCATAAAACATTATTCCAAACATGCAGTCTTCTTGAGATAAAGTTTAATATAACCATATTTTTAATTTCAGCTCCATAAAACATTATTCCAAACATGCAGTCTTCTTGAGATAAAGTTTAATATAACCATATTTTTGATTTCAGCTCCATAAAACATTATTCCAAACATGCAGTCTTCTTTAGATAAAGTTTATTATCACGTTATTTTTTATTAAACTTCCACATTATGTGCTCCACACAGGCCACCTGCTAAATAGTTTTAAATGCACAGCGCACATAACGACTCATTTTCATACAAAAATTGTGGCACATAGAAAATGTATAACGACGGCGGATTTTTACAATGCCCCAACATTGTAAAAATCCGCTGTGGCCCGCCCTAAATTACGAAATATTACCATAATCGCCACACAAAATAAATTATAAATATTTTATGCATTTTAATCAGGCTGAAGCAGATGAAGACAAAGTACCGCTGGACTTGTACAACGCCCCACTGGTCCCCCTGGCGCACCCCAGCCCCGCGCTGGTGGCGCAGGCCGCCGCGCTGCTGGCGGGGGCGCAGCGCCCGCTCGTCATCGTGGGCAAGGGCGCCGCCCACGCGCGGGCCGAGGAAGCCATCACCAAGCTTGTGGAGAACACTAAGCTGCCGTTCCTACCTACGCCTATGGGTACGTGCAGAAATGATTAGTCAACTACTATGTAAAGGCAGAGATATACCTTTAGCACACCCACAATTCGCCAGTTATGTTTGAGTCCCATGTATTAGGGAGAGACCCTATTGCCATCAACCGGGCACATAAGTAAATATCAAAAAAAAATCTTTCATTCATATATCTTTCTATAAAAATCATCAAGGTTTTGAACCAATGATTATTTTCAATATTCGACTACGATTAATGATCATAAATTATGTTTATTTTTAAAATTTGGTTTATACAAAATAATTGTTTAATAACTAAATGAGGTCAAGGACATGACCCAATTATACGACGCTTCTTTATCTCCAAACATTAGGGTAATCTAAACACCTTTACCTACCCCATCGGTAATGTAGGCGTTATGTTATGTTACTATGTTAATCTTAGGATCCTATAATTAATTTAAATAACAAAATAACCACATAATTCTATTCAGGCAAAGGAGTAGTACCGGACGAGTCAGAATACTGCGTGTCCACTGCGCGCACGCAGGCTCTGCTCAAAGCGGACGTCATCCTGCTGTTGGGCGCCCGACTTAACTGGATGCTGCATTTCGGACAACAGCCGCGGTTTGCGCCCGATGTCAAAATTATACAGGTACTAGTGAATCTTTCTTTGCTGATATACTGATCATAATTTTAAATCGTTTTATCTGTGCCCTCGAAACATGCTTGTTATATTAAATGTTGCTTCTTATCCTACTGCTCCTAGAAAAATCAAATACCTTATCATTAATAATAATAATAATATCCTTGGATATTTCGCACAACGCCATATAGTCCCAAGCTAAGCAACCTAATGCTTGTATTATGGTAACGAGATGGCTGGATAAACTACTTATATACATTTTTTTTAAATACATACAATATTATAGATAGACAAACACCCAGACCCGGAAAAAGTACTTGTAGGTCGTACAAATATTTGTTCCGTGCGGGATTCGAACCCGCGACATGCTACGCAGCAGTCAATCGCTCAACTACTGCGCCAACCGTGTCGTTCAAAGGGTTGATTTCACCAATAAAAGTGAACGCGATGAGCAATCAAAACCGCATTTAGGATCTGTCAGTGACAACATAGTTGGGGAATATTGACACTGACAGGCCTTGAACGCAGTTAAGACGTACTGATCGCATTCAGTTTCATTGGTGAAATTGTCACTAATCAGTAAAAGCTTAGTAAATTAAACAGTCGTGATTAGAACACCAAAATAACAATGGCCAACTTATTTTACTCAAACATCTTTCTCTTCCAGAAACAATCATACACTATACATACAAATAATACAAATATTATTATTGTACTTACAGGTCGATATAACCCCTGAAGAGTTCCACAACAGCATCCAGTCTGAGGTGGCGGTGCACTCGGACATCAAGCCCTTCACTGAGGCCCTCACACTCAAACTGGCTGAGAAGAAGTTCAGCCTGCAACCAGCCAGCAACAACTGGTGGCAAGCGTTGCAGCAGAAGCAGAAGGCTAACACTGAATTTGTTAAGGTATACCATCACAAGCAAAGTCAACTTGTAAAGATACACAGGGCCTTAACCACCTCTCCTATTAGCAGTATTATTTCAGTGTGAGAAAGAGATGGAAGCTATATAAGAGGTATAGCTCCATCTCTTTTCCAATGTGAAGCAATAATAAAATAATACTGCTATAACAGGTGTTGGTTGGCCTCCTGAGCTTTGTGGTCCTTATGGGCCACAAAATCATGTCAATATTTTTTTTTTGTATATTTGGCTCGACCTCCTTGGCCATTGCATTGGCTGTTTGCGTACCACGCACGTTTACTGTGACTCATTGGATCTCTCAACCCTCAAAAATAATCATAAATAAAATAAATACCATGCCGCTGTAAAACCACTACAAATTTCAGCTCCTATGGTAGGAATAACCTTCATAGACCCTGAATCCTAATAAACCTCTTTTGTTTCACCAGGCACAATCGAACAATACAACATTGCCGCTGAACTACTTCGCAGTATTCAAGACGGTCCAGGCGAACATCCCGAAGGATTCGATCATCGTGAGCGAGGGCGCCAACACGATGGACATCGGGCGCGGCATGCTGCTCAACAACAAGGCGCGACACCGGCTCGACGCGGGCACCTTCGGCACTATGGGGGTTAGTTGAAGCACACGATAACATATTTATTTATTAGGTACATACAAAAAAGAAAAAAACATTAATAAAATAATAAAAGTGCTGGTATGTACGCCTATTATACGTCGTGTACACAGCATTTACCATAAAACAACATCGTTATTATCTAAAAAAAATTGTATAAATATACAAAGCCGTCTTTAACTTATTGGAGGCTCTGGGCATATTAGGATAATGGGGCCCCCTATGACTTTGACAGAACCCTATTTTGTTAAAATAAACAAAGAAAGTAGATATTAAGCAAGCTTCTAGATTTATTTTTATTGTCAGTCACATTCAATGAATAGATTATGTAATAATAGGGGTTAAAGTATGAAATTGCCATTTTATTGTATTGTGTACTTCGAATTGGCGTGCCTTGCGCTGGGTTGCGACAGTCGCTGATTCCAGGCCGCCATGAGATCGCGCCGATAGTGGCGGTAAGGCCCCTCTTTGAGGAGTGGCTAGAGAGGCGTCACGGCGCCCTCACCTACCGCCTGACGCAGGTCCCCACCGGACATGGATGTTTCGGGAGGTTCCTGCACATCATCAGGCGGGAGGAAACGCCCGGGTGTCACCACTGCGAGGATCGCCCAGAGACCGCTTGGGCGCTTGGGCGCTAAACCTGCCCCGCTTGGGCGGAGCACCGCCGTGTCCTCGTAGAGGCGATCGGCGGCGGCGACCTCTCGCGCCCGGCCCTGGTGCAAGCCATGGTCCGGGGCGAGAGGGAGTGGGAGGCAGTCACCTCCTTCTGCGAAAATGTCATGCTCGCGAAGGAGGTGGCGGGATGGGAGAGAGAAAGGTCCTCCCGTCCCAGCCGCCGCAGGAGACGCCCCGGGCGTCGGGAGCCACGTGACGACTCCCGGCCACCGTAGGCGTGGGCCTGCGGACGGTGAGTAATGGGTGACTCACCGTCCGATCAGCACCAGACCCGTGTCGTACGGCGCGTATATGTTCCACGCGCGCCTCAAAGAGATGTCAGCATATGAAGGGGCCCCTCAGGGCCAAGCCTGCCGGGTAAGCGGGATTGTCCGAAAGGGTTACCGCTACCCCGGAACATAAAGGGCTACGGAAGGAACATGGATGGGTTTTAGTCAGTAAGAGTCTGACACTCCCTTCCGCTCCACCCAGAGCGGGGTTCTTTTTTTAAGGCTGGGAAATCATCCAATGACTGCTTCATTGGATGATTTCCCAGCCTTAAAAAAAAAAAGTACTTCGAATTGACATAGAACCTTCATGGTTTGAAATTTTTGAGTGAAACAGCTCACAATATCAAAGTTGCGTTTGGAGAGGGGACTTCTAATGAACGCAACGTGCGATTTTGGTTTAAACGCTTTCGTGATGGAAACTCTGATTAGAAGAACGAACCACGTGGAAGACCGCCCACACAGGTGAATAACAATGAATTGAAAGAGATGGTGGAAGCCGATCCGAGCCAAACTACCCAGGAATTAGTGGCATGGTTTAACGTTAGGTACCTTACCAACAATATTGTTTAATTTGCGTCAAATCAATAAAATAAAAAATATTAAAAATTTCAAACTTTGCAGAGGGGGGTTTTGAGGGTGCCTCATGATTTGACTGATCTGCAGAATAAAAACTCGTGTTGCCTTGTTGAATTGATACAGAAATGAAGGAATACGGGATCGAATTGTGACATTATGATGAAAAGTGGATTCTTTACGGTAACCGTAAAATGCAATGGCTGACCCCGTCCCCAGGTCAATTCAATTTAATTCAATTTATTTATTTTGTGAACATAGGTGATTACAGGTGTTTTTCACTATAAATAAAACGCCTCAACAGTGTCCTAAAGCAAAGCTTACCAATAAAAAGGTAATGGTAACTGTTTGGTGGTCTCAGCATGGTGTTATTCACTACCTATAGCTTTCTTCGATCTGGTCAAGCTATAACGACAGATGGCTACTGTGCCGAACTACATTTTTGCTCCATGATAACGCGAGACTTCATACAGTACGAGAAACCGTTTCAACTCTATAGGAACTGAAATTAGAAACCATCCTTATTCGCCAGACCTTGCTCCAACGGACTACCATTTTTTTCGTGATTTGGACAATTTTCTACGTGATAAAAAGTTTATTTCTCAGGAGGCAGTACATAATGCTTTCACATAGTTTGTCGTTGAATCTAGATCACGAGAGTTCTATCGCAAAGGAATGAATGATCCTATTAGATGGCAGCAATGATATGTATAGATAATAATGGTAATTATGTTGATTAATAAATTATGTTTAATTTAAAAAAAAAACGAATTTCAATTTTTCAGTGCAAATCGGCAATTTCGAACTTTAACCCCTAATAATAATATAATCCACAAAAGTAACTCTTTTAACATTCACAGGTTAGTACTTTATAAGAATCTATGTTGATTGAAGAGGAACCCTTCTCGATTTGAGATGGGCAAAATCGTTAATCATTCCTTCACAATCGAGGTTTTGAGCACATCACATTCTATGGACATCAGCGACAAACTGGTTAATATTGTAATCAGTAATTTGGGTTCAATTTATTCATATCCAAAAAGTTTTTTGGCAATATGAAGAAAAACAATTTCTAAACAAAATTAAAAAAAAAACAGTAAAATCAAAATGTTACCAAACAAGGTGGAAGGTTACTTAATGCAGTCCCAACATAACAGTAGGTAAACATAACACATCAAATTGTAATTTGAGTATTGTATGAGTCGTTTGTAACAATAATCCACCACATTATTGTTAATTAAAACAAACATAACTCTTGAATCTGAAACCATAATGATGAAAAACAAAAAAAAAGTATTTCTTTTCAGACAATGAATCCCTTGATCATTATAAAGACCATTTAATAAACATAAGATTATTTCGGATACCCCTCAGAGCTTTGTTTTAAAAACAAATTTCTTCTTTAATAAAAGGTGGGTCCCGGATTCGCGGTAGCTGCAGCGTTGTGGTGCCGCGACTACGCGCCTGGCAAACGCGTCATTTGTGTCGAAGGAGACTCGGCCTTCGGATTCTCTGGTATGTTATCATTTAACCAGTATAAATAATACAATACAATGAGTATAAACTTGTTTCATATTTTAACACTAACAATTGTCAGGGAATGTCAATAATTTCATGTTACAATATCAATCATCATGATTGCTTATAATTGCCCAAGCTGTTTTATTTTGATTCATAGAAATGTTCTTATTATTGATGCTTTTAATGTTTCCTATTATAGGTATGGAGATCGAAACTATGTTCAGGTATAGACTGCCTGTGATTATTGTCATAGTAAACAACAGTGGTATATACAGCGGGTTCCCTAAAGACGTTATGGAGGATATCCAGTCTGGTGGCGATGTCACTCAGTGGTAAGTTATGATAACTTCAACCCTACATCATCATTCTCCTGCCCTTATCCCAATTTATTTGGGGTCGGCGTAACATGTCTTTCTCTTTCATACTTCTCTATTAGTCGTCATCTCGGTAGTCCCTTTCTAGCCATATCATCTTTCACACAATCCTTCCATCGTTTCTTTGGTTTTCCTCTACTTGTATAGCCATCCACATTCATACTCACAACTTTCCTGACAACATTTTCCTTATTCCTCCAGATAACATGCCCATACCAATGACAACCGATTTCCACACAATTTTTCCGTCACCGCCCACCGGTGTCACTTTCAAACTACCTCTTATATACTCGCTCCGTATTCTATCTATTCACGTAACATTAAAAAAAAACAAGAAAAGCGGCCTCTTTGTTTTCAACCCTACATACCAATGAATTTAATTCTGACGCTGCCAATAATTATTCTAAGTAAGCAGTACTTGGTTTTCTATACCAATACTTTTTATTTCCAGCACTCCACCAACTGCCCTCGGCTGCGAAGTTAGGTATGAGAAGATGATGGAAATGTTTGGCGAGACTGGTCACCTCTGCCGCACCGTTGAGGAGATTGAAGCCGCTGTAAAGAAATCCGTAGCAGTCACAGACAAGCCCAGCATCATCAATATACTTATTGACCCACAGTCCAACAGGAAACCACAGACATTCAACTGGCTGACTGAATCTAAACTGTGATATGGCTACTGTACACTGTACTGTATGGTTGAGACTTAATTATTGTAATATTTCTTGTACGAACAATAACATGAACATGTTGGTGGTGGGGACTTGAGTGAAAAACTGACTTCAAAGAACTACATTCTTATTGCATTTCTTGTGAAATACATTAATTCATAATGTACATAAAGGGTATTTTAACTATCATCATCATCAGCCAGGACCTCTCCCAACTGTGTTGGGGTTGGCTTCCACTTTAACTGGATCAAGCCAGTATTTGTTACTGTATATAATATGATATAACCTGTTGCACTTATGTGTAGTATACTGTGTTTAGGTATTTAGAAATAAAACAAGCAAGGACTTTGATATTGTCTGTATTTGAGTCATACTTATTTATGGTCACATTGTTGTAATTTGTATATAATGAACTTAAAAATATATATAAATTTTACATTATAAACTAAATCCCTGTATTTTCATTTAACTCCTGGAGGCAAATGAATCTGCTGTCTTGGTTGTCCAGAGCAACATAAGATGAGCAGTAGTTGAAGTAATATTACTTTACATTTTGCTGAGGCAACCGATCAAAAAGTTTTCTATCACAGTTTGTGCTGGAAAAAATATACAAGTCATTAAAAAACAATATTACCAAAAACTTATCCTGTCTACACTGAATGAACAATAGATATAAATAATTACCCAGTTTGCAGTTATTGGTTGTGGTCAGTGTGTAAGCATCTTGGTCATAATCATTGGTAAGAGTGAGATCAGCTCCTCTGATGAGAAGCTCATTGCAAGTATATGGGAAGTCAGCTGCTGCTGCATACATCAGAGCTGTGCTACCAGACTGAAACAATAACCACATTATCTATAGTAATTACTAATATTATAAAGAGGCAATTTCGTTTAGTAAGTTTGTATGTAGGCTTTGGAATGATTCAATTCCAAAATAATCCAATGGGAATGTACATTATCGCCTACATCGCCACTATTTTTGTCAGGTGCTATTTATTCTAAGCTCAGTGCCTTCCACATGCATTGCGATGTATGGACAATAAACGCACATTTGTGTTAAAGGCACTGGCTTAGAATGGATCACAGTGATTGAGCATGTATGTGTGTGCAGGGCACTGTGAGATAGAACACAAAACACAGCTGAGTTCATGGCAGTGTAAAATATAAATGACTGCCTCAAAGACACTTACATCATCCTGTATGTCAGCATCAGCTCCTTCATTCAGAAGAAACTTCACAACCTCATGGTGTCCCCCTGCAGCTGCCAAGTGTAGTGCCGTCTCACCCTCTGGACCCCGCATGTTAACATTGGCACCACACCTAGTTAGAACAAAAGACACCTTTTATTTGAGGTAAAAACTAGCTAATACCTGTTTTACAATGAACTAAGAGTTGCAAAGAACATAAGAGTTGCTAAGAACAGACTCCTCCCTGTCCCTTTGTCATTGAAAACCAATCTAAGTGCAGACAAAGAACAAAGGACCCCTTGAGTGTACTCACCATACTAAGTCTTGGCAGCTGTTTAACTGCCCATAGCTGGCTGCCCAGTGCAGGGCAGTGAGTCCATGCTCATCAGTGATGTCAACATACTGCTCCAGTTTCACGTCGTCGCGGGTTATTTCACCGCGGCCAGCCTTCGCGTGTAAGCTACAATCTGGCTGGGGTAACTCCGGGACTCGCGCCTGCGTATTACCTGCAAAAGCGACCTTGAATGTCATACTTACCTACTTCAAACCCACAAAGAAACTCCTACAAATCAATAAATGTAGACGTCGTGCTAGGGAAAAATGACATTCAAAACGACTTTACCTCTTTGTAAATTGGTTAACGCGGTGCACTGGACAGATTTATACGGCGTAAATGCACTTTTTCTTACACCGTTTAAATTGGGCGCCCATCGTTGATAGCCTCCGCTACCACTTTTACTGCTATCCTGACTTCCCGAGTCGTATTCAAACTTGTAGGTCTCCAAATTTTCTTGTTTTTCTTGCTTTATATCAATGTTTTTGCCCTCGTGCTTGACAGAAACAGCTTCTTCCATTTTTTTCTGATTGTTTTGTATTCAATTAATCAACAACACAAAGATCAAAGACAATAATAAATTGAATGAAATATAAAGGAAAGGAACAGCAGTAGAATGAAAATTTGATAAATTGACAGTTAGTTTTGTTAGGTTGTCAGAAATTATACACTGATATTCTCGACTGCATCAAAGATTAGGGTTGCGTTGTATTATTAAAAAAAAACAATCTGCCTACGCTTTTTCCAACTATGTTGGGGTCGGCTAGGTTAAATGCTCTAAGGGGTCAACCCGGTCAACTGATTATTTTTATTTCCGCTTAGTTCGGATTGATTGAGACAATTTATTAAAATAAAAACTTTAATTCATTGCAAAAATAAATAGAGAAATAGACTACAAGTAGAGGCTGATTTGAGCAACATCAATCCAATATTATGACTTTGGTAGCAAAACCGCAGCACCAAGAAGCTAATTAGAATTTGCAGTCTTTTTTTCTCTCTTAAAATTTGACTTTAGTCGCCGTCGAGTCGCGTGTGAAAAATAGTGCTGGAACGTCAGCGAGGTCAGCATCAGCTTGGCAACAGCGTACTGTCAACTGCTCAGCGTACTGTCAGTGTCAAAGCTTGTGCCAATGCCAATTCATAAACAAAGTTTGAATCGGTGACAGTTGTAGTCGGCGGGACAGTGGTTTACTTTTCAACTTTTGACTATTTATGTGTTTTTGATATTGCCAACTTGAAATCCAACATTGTAAAACTGTTGCCTCCACCTTTCACGTATTGGTCTGTAACCCAAAATAAATATGTCAGCACTAGGAAACGAGAGTCAAGTAACCAAACAGTTGCAACAAGACTTACAAAATGAACTAAACACTGCTAATCAACTGTTAAGATTAATGTAAGTCAACTGTTGTCTTGTTACTGTAAATAAGGTACTTTATTGCTCACTATTATCTAAGTAGATCATGTTTGTAGAAAGATTTTATGTAGTAAGTTGACTATCTTCTACCGTTTTTGCCCTGTAGCTTATAGAGCATAGAAGCATATAGCAGAGTAGACATGTTTACCTACAAAGAGCCCACAGACTTCAATGGCTCTTATCCTTTTGTTAACATCTTTTCTTACCTTGTGTAGCACAAAAAAAAAGAACATAAACATGCCATAACAAGAGCCGGTCTCTCTCTAGATATTAATATGTATAATTATTGATTGTATGATTTACAGATCAGTAGAACTGCAGCAAATCAAAAACTTCACTAGGCCTGGAGGAGACTTTGAAGCCAATGTTTTGAAGGTAAATTGAGAGATCAATTTTACTGTGAATGTGAAACTGCAAAAAAGTTAGCACCAATGCATTTATTCTAAACTTAATTATTTTCTTATTACAGAACACAACACTAATCAAGGAGTTAGCAAAACTTCAACAAGTTGACTTACAGAACTTGCCTCCTTTCATTAGACAACAAATAGATATGAGTATAAATGCAAACGAAAATGTCTCTTAAGAGGAACATAATACTATTAGATATGACTGGAGTATAAGAGTTCCGGTGAATACTTAAGAGTTGAAATAGCCTAATCAGATATAGGTATACATGATGGCCAGAAATAAAACGTTGCAGATAATGTCATTTTCTGTCTATGGTTTTGTTGATAGAATAGGGGAATTGCCTGGGTAAAAAAAAAGAAATTATATTGAGTCCGTCAATGAGATAATAAAAAAATATTAGACATATTTTTTGCTTTATTATATTAATAAAAAATAACTTACATAAAATACACTAAAGTTGGTTGGTTGGGAGTAGGGAATCCAATCCCGCATCAAAATCGCGATCCCGCAAGCATGCGGGATCAATGTCATCAATCCCGCGGATCCCGCGGGATTTGCGGGATTGCTTTTATTTACTATTATTTTTGTTTTGTGTAGTTAAATGAAAGAAATAAAGACAAGTATTTTTTTATTATTATTATCAATATGAAGCAAAGTTATTACTCATATTATAAATTGAATATAATGATGTTTAAGAAGCATATATAATCAACTTCTTTTAAGAAACGATATAATACAATATTTAACGTTTCATATTTAAATTTGTATTGAAAATAAAACATATTAATTTGTTTTAGAGACATAAAGAGGTGAATTAAGTAAACGCCGGGTTAAAAGTTAGGTTATTTTTTCTGAAAATGCTTTCGAAGAAACAATAAGGTATCTAACGTTTCATCTTTTAGATTAGATCGTATCTTGTTGCATAAATAGCCAGCGGCGGAAAAAGCACGCTCGGCTTCCACACTTGTAGGCGGAATTGACTTAAAATAAGTATAAACAGTTTCCAAGTACTTCCCTCTATTCCCTCCACATTCAAAAAGTGTCATCACACGTTTCAATATCAGATCAACTGAATTATCTCGAGTGGGTGCGCACGCACAGCAGGTCTAGACTCGGGTACCCATTCAGTACGGAGATACTATAGTAGTCTTTGGTACGGAGACTGCGCTCTAATTCTTCTTCTAGTGCACCGTAGGGAAATCCCTAGTCATAGAGTATTTGATTGAACTGAACTGACATTGATTACGTTCCGTTCCGATACAGGGTTCATGCGACACAAAATAGAAATTCAAAACTTATTTAGTTGTAAGTTAAAAACTGAATCAAAATTTTTTTCTATACAAATTCTATATAAAAGTCACGAGTTCTATGGGAAAGTTGTTAAATCACTTATTAATAAGCTGTGCTGAGGTGTCTTATATATTTTTTTCAATCCCGCATTTGCGGGATCCCGCACCTTTTTTGCCGCGTTTGAGGGATTGTATTCCCTAGTTGGGAGTGAGGGTGCGCTACGTCTCAAGTGGGTATAAAAACTACACACTTGTGATGTGATGCTACATTTTAATTCAATGTATCGAAGTCAAAGTCAATAAAAAAGAAAAATATGTTCTAATATTTTTGAATAATCTAGCTATTTGACTTAAAAAAAAATTTTGTATAAATGCCCTATTGATTTGTTTTTATTAAGTTTCCATTTGATTCACATTTGCTCTTTATATATTTTAGATCAACAATATCCATCTAAACACAATTATCCATCTCTTGATAAGAAAGAACAGAAGCCTAATGCTTTTTCAATGGATGGAGTTGTGTTATCTTAGTTTTATATTTATTAAGAGTGAGACATGTTTTGAGTTGAATGACTGTTGAATTCTTGTTATTAATAAGTTGTAGTAGATAAGAATAAAAAGCGCCTTTTTACATAAATTATTTATTTCTTTTGTTTGTGACTAATTTATTAGTTCATCACATTATTATTAACTTAGTATAAAATCTTTATTAACAGAGTAACATATACAAGGCAATGTGCATTTTATTATTGAGCTTCATTAACTCTAGCTAGGCCGTATAGGGTTACAGTAAATATCATTTATTGTTTTACAATATTTTTTTTAGTTGGCAAACTGTATAGAGAAATCTTTATTACATAAAAGCAACAAGTTTCGGCCACTATAGTTACATTATTATCCTAATAAAAACAGTTGATTGATTAACTAGTAACATTTATTTAAGATCTGAGTAAATTAGTTACCTAAGGGTGCTTTCACAAAAAACAAAATAGACCTTCATGACATATTTAAAATGTTCATATTTTCTTACATTCCTCATTCATTTCAATTCCATTCTCCAACTTCTATTCGGAATTAACCTAAAGTACTTATATTCCTATTAACAAGTTTTGGCTCCCAAGTGTTTAGAGAAATATATACTAATCTGAAACAACATGTGAGAGGAAAATATAAACGTAATTTATAAAATCCATAATATTCCCTCATCAATAAAGCCATGGTAACAGCTTAAGACTAGATAAAACTACAAAATAACATTATAAATTATTGAAATAAAGCGGCCTTTTCTTTGAACAATTGCCTCCGCATAGCCTTTTCCTCGGCTTCTCTGCGTTTCTCCTCTTGTTCTTGTATAATTTCATTGTGGAATCTGTTGCTCTTGGAGAGTTCTTCAATCTTAGCTTCGAAGAAAGTTTTCGCTCCGTTCACCCCGACTTGGTCCACGTTGATCTCTGTGAGTCGTGCGAACGCGTCTAGGCCGGAGTCTGTCTCCAGTTCTCCAGCACGCGCTTTCCTGCAGAACAAATACAGCTAGCATTAGAAGAGAACAATAATATTAATTTAGGTATAAATGTGTGGTAAGCGGGATTGTCCGAAAGGGTTACCGCTACCCCGGAACATAAAGGGCTAAGGGAAGGAACATGGATGGGTTTTAGTCAGTAAAAGTCTGACCCTTCCGCTCCACCCAGAGCGGGAGAAGTCATTGGATGATTTCTCACACTCAAAAAAAAAAAGGTTTAAGGATGTAAAGTAGGTACTAAATCGAGTCATCGTCATCATCATTCTTCAAGCTATGTGGTTTTTTTATTTGCCTATTTTAAATGTAAAACACTGACTAACCACTATGTGACTTGTGAAGTTGTGACTTTGTGAGTCAACTCATAGTAAATACGTACCTACATAATTGTTACATTGTGGTGAGCGACCAGGTTTGTGACGCAAGTGCATATTGTCCTTATGCGTAAAGTATTTCTGATGTAATGTAGCCCACAGGGTTCTTTCCCGGATACTACAAACTGGGTAAAAGTCTGTTCTATAGGTACGGTTTACAGTTTTCCAACTCAAAACCATCCATTGTGTTACTGGTGTTGTCGCAAAAATTAATTTAAAACTAGGGAATATTCCTTAGAATAAACTTCCAAAACGAAGTGGCTACCTAATCTTAACGTAATCAGCACGTATTTCGTTTAACTGCTTAATAGGACTGCCAGACCTTGCCACACGCACTTCAGTTATTTTATACCAACCAAGGATATTATAACTTTATTTAAATAAACACTGAATCCAAATTTAATTATGTAGACCATAAGTACTTTCATTGTATTTTCTTGTCATGCGGAAATCGAACTTGTGATGCCGCGACCCTGTTAACCGACCCACTGCGCTATTGTTCGTAGAGGCTCCCTCCCTAAACCTAAACTCGTGATTTTACTTTCTAATAAAAAGTGAATGGCTTTAATTAAGTACCTGTATATCAGTAAAAATTCCCGGAAACTTATTCTGTTGTCCCCATCTTCATCAACCTCTGAGATCATAGCCTTTAGTCCAAGATGGGTCTGTGGTGCTCCCAGTCGCTCCATCATTCGTTTCACTTCAGTTAAGTCTAGGTAACCGTCGCGACCTTCATCGAATCTGAAACAAAGAAAAATATTGATAAATATTATGTCTTTCAAATTACCAATGCTGTACGATGTTCATAGTACCTACTTCGTATCTAAGTGAAACTCTGACAGACTGAAACATGTACCTAGGTACATAAATTAATAACTTTCGTCCCTTTTTAGGACTCTCCGGTGTACGTATTACGTAAGTTATAAGTACTGTAGTGGGTACGTACGTAGTTTTAATGCAGGCCTAGGCATTCAAAGTAGGTTTACGTTATCTACCTACCAGTACCTACTAATTAGCAACTACGTTTAATCATTACGGGCATTGCTCAGCCTTGCCAAAACCTTGCGACTTTTATAGAAGGTAAGTTATGGGTACTCAGATCACACTCGCCTACATAAGAGGAGTATAGCCTGATGAGGCCTAGATTAATTCATAAAGCAGAATGTTAATGTTGCCTTATTTATTGAGAGTTTTACTCAAATGGTTATGACAAGTGTTAGACATCATAAAAACAGTACCTAAGCCTAGAAGAATTCATAACCATACATGCTAGAGAACAATAATATGACCATAAAGTTTAATAATATGATGTTTAATATAAAAAGTGAGTCAAAACAACAAGGAAAGTTCTGTCTCTGTAGCATATTAAAAAGAAGACACATTCTATGTCACATAATGGAACGAATGACCGTACGTACGACAGTGTCATGTACGGGGAATGCTAATTTATATATGTTTAAATATGCCACTTTCGCTCAGTTCCACTTGGTTTGAAGATGAAAAATTATTTTAACGTTTGCGTAAAGCACGAAAATCTCTATAATCAATCAGTGAACTATGCCTCATCAACATAGCATTCGAATTATAAGAAAGTTAAAAGATGGATTATATCACTGATATCATTTCCTAGTAAACCTTTTACCTATTAGAATTATGTGTAAAATTTTAATGAGCAAATGCCGGCATGATGTAATGACTAAAAAGACTTGACCCGAGAAGGCACATAGGTAGGTCCCTCTTATAGAGATGTGATCTCTTTGCTCAGCAATGAATTATAAAAATGCACTAACAAAGTCTTACCCAAAACCTTCCAATCCTACCATGTACATGTACAGGAGTGGCAGTTTAGGGAATTCCAACTAGTTCTACGTGTTGACTGTCCAATGACCCACATAATATCGTCGTATTGTATCTACCTACTTTGTACATTGAACGTAAAGGTAACTATAGGTAAGGTATTCAAGCAATATAGTAAAACTTTTAGCTAACTCAATTTGTGGTTGCTTCACGTTTGGTTCACTGCTAGGTAGGTACCAAAATGGAGTTGCTTTGTCAAGCAAACATGACTAAGAACTTGTTGATATGGGAAGCACGTCCCTGCTTCACGTATTTCACCTAGTTACATTCATTGCGTGAAATATTGTTGCTAGTAGGTACTCGACTGTACCTACTAAGTTTAATAAAGTTAGATTCGAGAAAATTTGGATCACAAAGCTCACAACCAATATAACTATTAATGTAACGGAAGTGGAAGTATGGTTTTTTATTATACTTTGAAGTTAGAATATTATTAAGATTGGTAGATCCTTATTCACCGATGGCTTGGTTTCCTCTGCCCACGTGGTAATAGAACTATTTATGTATATTCAAAGATCTAAAGTAGACGTATGATGTAAGAGTTTGATCCTATCTACGTAGGTACTAATCTAAGGCAGGGGTTCCCAAATTTATTTTGTCTACTGCCCACTTTGAGTCATTTATTCTCAAAGTGTGTTATAGCGCCCCCAATTTTACACCTACTTACTTAAAAACCACTAGTTATCTAGATGAAATTACAAATCGCACCCTAAGCCTTTACACAACGCCCCATTTTTTTCTGGGTTTATTACTGCCCCACTTTAGGCCTGCAGCGCTCACAAGGGGGCGTTATTGCCCAATTTGGGAAAGGCTGATCTAAGGTGAACCTTGTCCGTTATGGCAGAGTTAGACATATAATTTTACAATACATAGGTAAGTAGGTAGGTGTTTAGTTTGCTACCCACCCGCCTGTTTGGGTGTGCTGTGTACCCATGTTTATTTTCCAGGTTCATTTTGCTTTCCGATAAACTAAAACTAATAATGATAGCTAGATATAAACCTGGGTACATACCTATTTATTTTATTTAAGTGTTATCAAAACATCTATTAACTGATAATTAATACCTAAGTGCCTTCTAGCGATATCTTCTAATTTATCGTATTTTTATAGGCAAAAGACGTTTTAGAGGCTAAATAAAAAGATCACAGACAATAAAATTAATATTAATATAACCCACACCTGTTTTAAAACAACCATATTTTTGCTCGATGTTACATAAGTATCTAAGCAGTAAGCGGGTATGTAAATGTACCTTGACCCGTCCGTCAAATGTGTAAAATAATGCTAATTTTCTATGTATAGCATGTCGTATATTATCTAGATACCGTATACGTACGTAGAGTGAAGTGACTACTGTGCAATAGAGTGGCACAAGCAAGGCCATGTGTCCCCTATTTCATTATCAAGCAACCAACTGCGATCAGTCATACAGTTAGCACATAGGTACTTGTATGTTATATCACGGGAAGCGTAACACTGTGATTTATTGTATCCTTTCGAGATACGTAGTACTTCACCTACTCTGTTAGATACTTCTGATGGTTTATGAGGGTCAATAAATTTTCCTGACATACTTATCTCCTTGAAGCGACTTAGTATGTTAGCTTTACTTTTATTTTCAATAGATCGGAGTCCAATAGAATGCTTATACAGACTATACTTTGCCAACTAAGTACAGAACAGAAATGAGCCAATGACATCATCTTTCTGCCCTTGTCTCATGCTCCTTTGGGTCGGCGTAACACTTTTTCTTCTTCCATTCTCATTCTCTGTCAACCGTCACTTAATCATTCAATCTCTTCTCTTTCATATCATTCATCACTCAATGCATTCATCTCTTCGTTCACCTTCAATGTAAACTTTGAAATTAGAGAGCAACTAAACCATGCCTTTAAACGTTCTAAGGTAGTCTGAGTTTATCCACGTGAAAGCGTATCAAACAAACGGTCAGTCGAACGTATACAGTACTGAGTACAGATAGACTAACTTTTTGTATCTAGGTATGCAGTAGGTACAGCTACCTTGGAGGTAGGTAAAGGTATCCCCAGTCTACACACATATAAGTCATCATGGTTAGAGCCACGGGTTACGAATCACATTGTCTTGGTAGTTGTTTCAAGGTAATACCTAGTCTAGTCACACGAATCATAGTTATTTTAAATTCTTTTACTTGCTGCTGCGGTGTTAGGTAGGTACCAATATGAATAAATAAAGAGATAGAGGGAGAAGGTCACATGGAGGAGGCACGTTTTTTCCTTATGTGACGATTTTTACCAATCAACTCCTTCTGCAAACCTCGTTTTGGAACATCGTTACGATAAAAACACGGGTGTCTTATGAATGAATTCAATATAAATAAAGAGCGTTGTAACCTTGCCAGCTATATTTTGCTAATCTTCTTTTTCACCTACGTAGGTATCTATAGCCCCGTATACCTACACGCATCTGTTGAAAGTCGATGCCTGCATTCATAATCTTGTTAAACTTGTTTGTCAGTAGTAGTTAACACAAACGTTTAGATACAATACTTTCTTGCTCAGTTCACTTTTACTTACACACTACAAACGTCTCGTTTTCTATGTTATTATTCGCACAATAAAAATTAAAAAAACGTTTAAGCATCTGTGTTAAAACGAGCTCCTCACTCCTATCCTACCTATTATTACTTATAAGTAATAATAGGTAGAGTATCCTCTCATACCGAGTGCCCTAAACAGTCAGACTCGCTGCGGGGGGCATTTTGACTCATGTGTTTTTACGATGTGTACGAATGTTGTGGTTTTGAATATTATACAAATTATCCCAATGACGTTGGTACGTGATAAGTATAACAATGTAATAAACTCATCCTATAATTGCTTGTTGAATAAATCGTGTTTTATTTTATAGTCATGAAGGACAGTTGCCCATGTTGTTAATTTCAACAATGTCCAATAGTTAAATCAAGTAACCGACTTGTGGTAACTTGATTTAACTATCATGTGTGAGAGGGAACAATCGGGGTGGTTTATAGTCAGTAAGAGTCTGACACCCCTCGCCCCCCAGGGCGGACATCCATGAGAATTTTCCCCCAGATCAAAAAAAAAAGTTGTCTAAGTTGGTATAAGGCTTAAAGGGGAAGCGTCAAGACAGCCAGCGAATTTCAAATTTTCTTACGTTTTTTGCAGGCCAGTTGCATGTTGCAGGTTGCATGTTGATCAATAGATATAGGATTTGCGGCTGTAGCAAGCACATAATTATGTAGTAATTATAGAATTATAATCATTAGAATCATAAAATTTGAATTTCGTAGGCTACCTTACAGAAGCTTTAAATTATAATTTCACTTATATTTTCTAGGTACACTGTGACAAAATAAACAAACAAATTCATTGAGCTCTATCTTGTGTTGAACCAACCTACATAAAATGCTCAGGAATCGATAAAAGCGATAGACGCGTTATTTCTTTACCTACTTAAAGCACGATTATCGTCTCATCGTGCATGCCACGGCCCAATAAAACATCATGTCTTGGAACTATCCTATAAACACCCACGGAAATGGGGCCAGTCATAATAAAATGCCATTACACTGTCCCACTAAAGAGCAGACGCTTCTAATGGATTCTGTAACCTCTGCGCGTCGAACTATCCATCAAATCTATTAGCCATGCTAGAATTCAAATGAATTAAGTAGGTGGGACCTAATTAATTCGCGACTTGTATGGTTCGATCTCTTAATTGAAGGAATGGAACTGTTGCATGTATATTAAAATATGTCTACAACAACCTTGACATCAAAATGTAATCTTGAGTCAAATATAAGTTACTTATTTGTGTTTAAAAACTTCCTACTCACACATAACTGTGAGCCTTTGTATATTTAAGAAGTGTACCTTCCTACAGTTGCGTTACCTATAAAATATATAATATGTATACCTACAGGTTTTCATGGTGAATTGTAAAGCTCACCCTCGCTGTCCTATTTTTTTTTCCAAGGTGCTTATGTTTTTTTCTTGCGAGCCCTACTTCAGTTTTCAGAATGAGGTCGTAGCTGTTTTGTACGAAAATGATCGACGACAGCACCATGCTTGTTGTTGATATCGCAATTATTATAACTGGCAACCGTCGCTAACAGTTCTCTCTATTAATGTCATGTGACATACTTTTTCGTGTCTACTACTGTTAAGAAATTGTAGTTCGCAGACCATATTTTTTGCCATTTAATGTCGACATTCATCATAATCATTACTGTTAGAAGCAATTGAATCTCATAATTTCTTAGAAACATGAGTACTTGCCTAGGCTTTATTTTCTGTGTTAGCAGGACTGCATAAGATGAATGATTGCAGATGTTACATGACCGTAGCATTAATTAAGTCTCGATTACGTAAACTCATTTCAATTTTGGCGAATTTCCAACAAACAGCGCCGTACAGCGGTGTTTGGAATACGTAGCCTATGTTACCATCTCTTGTAAGTAATTTAGGTCGTGTTTTATTTCCCATTACAAATGAAATAGGGGAAAATAGCAAGGTAGTAGAATGAACATATGTATTTGACAATTTGAAGCATGATGCATAAGTAGGTACTTAGTTGATCAATTAAGACAGGTAAATTTAATGATCTTTTTCAAATTCTTTTTACTTCTCCAACAAACACCTTGACGTAACTTAGGCAGGTACTTATTAAAAACGTGATTGTCATTTTTAGCAGTGTCTTGGCTGTTAAAAAAATAGTCACGTCACATCATCATACAGTGCTAAAGGAATTTTGTTTCTGTCTCCCTTCCTTCCAGCTAGTTCTGGCAGTGAACCCAACATTTCTGGTGCAGTTCACAGCAGTGTTCACAGGTGCATTGCACAGCAACCGCAAACTGCAATATTGTTGCAACACAAATAGAATGTAAATTGTCTGTGAAACGAAACTCTGTCCCAACCATGTGCTCGTGTGATTGTTATTGTTTCTTACCAGTTTTTAGGAAGTATTCATCTAGAGTTGGTAACAGGCACGGGCGCGGTGGTTACTTAGGTACCTAGATGTTTACAGTGCAGAACGAAAACATAAGCTTTGAGTCATGAATTGACTATAAATACACATTTGGGAGCAGTCAACTCTTATGCAGAAGAGAATAATGAAGATTTTGGCGCGCAATCACCGAAGCATAACTTATGGACAAACTCGCCTAAAACCTGTCTATTTTATTAGATACAGTCATAAGGCTCAGATTGAATGAGAACTTGAGGTCATAGAGAAAAGATGAATCTAGTGGCATACATACATAATTATGTAATAGGCATTTAGAAATATTTTCGGAATTTGATTATAGCATCTCTACATGCAAATGTCCGAATTCCGGACTTTAATGTGTTTTTGAAATTCGAATACGTGTTTAACTCGTCTCGCTCCCATGATTCATGTATTGTTACTGTGGTATTTAATGCTATATCGTATTACTATTACATTATATCCTGTAACAGTATCAAAATATTGAAATGATACTAACTAATTTAAATTATTAGTGAACTAGCTTCTGCCCGCGACTTCGTACGCGGTCCCTGTTGCTTATGCCAGCGACAACGGGGTCGCCATTTATGTTATTTTTTATCATTTTTCCCTTTTAAATCTTTTATCACACTGAGCTTTAGCTTTATTTCATTCCAACAACCACCGAAACATACAGTCCATTTGTCATCGTTTTCATTTTGGTAACCGCATTATTATATTCCTCCTCTAGAGACCTAGAAGTCGATGCGTAGATACGCTTGGAACTCAAGCGTAATTCTCTTTCCGTGAACGTCTCTGACTCGCGAGACAATACATGACGTTCACGATCAGCGGTCAGTCACGCATCATATTCTTCACTCACTGGTCTCTAGAGACCTAATGAATACGCTGAGAACGCAGGCGTGCTTCGCGACCCGAAGAGGTTTCCACGGAGCGAGTTGCAGCCTAATGTTCTCGAACAACATCAAGTCTCTCCTGACGCTCTTCGGTAGATTCTTGGGATCTTATGATCCTCAATCTTTTAGCTCTCTTGGAACATTGGGAAAGATTTGACCTCTTTCTAGGCATGGTCATAGTTTTATTGTGAAGATACCTGATCAATAAAAATCTAAATTAAAATGACTGCTCCCCTGCGTTACCGGGTAGGCTACAGTGTCACGAAGATAAATGGAAAAGGAAATTAAACACTCAAACAACATAAGCCCGAAGGCATATTCATACGATAAAATAAAAAAATAAATAGGAGTTTTGGCCAGTAGAGTCAAATTTTCAATGATATACCATCGTCATCGAAAATCAGTCCTAAACTGTTACCGCCTTCACCGCGTGCAGGTACTCCCAGTTTATGTTATTTTTTAATTACACAGTAAAATTAGTGATAGCTTTGATTTCCACATCAGATGTTTCTGATCTTCGATTTTTATAAGTCAACAGGAAATGCCCATCATATTGAACAACAAAGACGTCAAAGACGTCATTCCTATATGTGTTATGTTGTAGCTAGGCTCTTGGAGTTCCACAACAGGTGTTCCAGATCTTCGATTTTTATAAGTCAACAGAGAGTGCTCATCAGATTGAACAACTTGTGCTAAGACGTTATTCCTATATGTGTTATGGTGTAGCTAGGCTCTTGGAGTTCCACAACAGGTGTTCCAGATCTTCAATTTTTATACATCAACAGAGAGTGCTCATCAGGCTGAACAACTTTCGCTAAGACGTCATTCTTATATGTGTTATGGTGTAGCTAGGCTCTTGGAGTTCCACAACAGGTGTTCCAGATCTTCGATTTTTATAAGTCAACAGGAAATGCCCATCAGACCGAATAACTTTTGCTAAGACGTCATTCCTATATAATGTTATAGTGTAGATAGGCTCTTGGAGTTCCACAACAGGTGTTCCAGATCTTCGATTTTTATAAGTCAACAGGAAATGCCCATCAGACCGAACAACTTTTGCTAAGACGTCATTCCTATATATGTTACAGTGTAGCTGGGCTCTTGGAGTTCCACATCAGGTGTTCCAGATCTTCAAATTTTGAATTCTAGTCAAGGTTTGGTAGAATAAGATAGATACAATCTAATGTAAGTAGTAATTGAAATAAACATTTTGTTTTTATGGACTTCCGTCACGGTGATTAACACCGTTCAATTATTTAAATCTACACATATCTACTGACGAAATGTTAGTAATGGATATAAAACACGAATGAGCTGTATTTCGTCAATGGGGAATGGGATTAAGCAACGGCCGATACGTGCTTTCTTTTAAAAATAGTAGCTTTGCATGTTAACCTCCATCGAACTGTTCAAATATCGTAAACTACGAGTTAAACCGTGAAAACATCAAATCGTTTTTAAGGCTCCCGTATACAGGCCCGGCGCGACAGACTCTACGCTAGTAAAACAATTTCTGTGAAATCTTTATACAATTTTTTCTACCAGAATCGTGTCGCGGCACCGCGTCGCACCTTTCTACGGGTGCCTTTATGATTGCTTAACCTCCTACACGTCGCGAAGTTTCGTCTAGGTACCTACTAGTATATTTACAAACACTTAATTCTAAATTAGTGGGTACACGCTCATTCGTCTAACATTCACGCCTTTGCTCATGCCATTATCTAAATTATTCTAATCATTTCTACTTATAATAAATGTTATAGTCTGAAATGAATGTACGGTCGCCAGCACATCAAGTTATACAAAACTATCCAAATAATAAAAAACGTTTAAACGTTGACAGTTAAGTTCAAAATCGATTAAGAAAATTTGACAGTTTGTGGTAACTTGACGTGTTAGTACTATCTCACACATTCAATTCTCATCAACCCATCATTCACATTTCCAAGTATTCAAGATAACAGGTGCAGCTCACCAACGTTAAAAGAGTCATCAGGAAACTAATAAGTGTTCGACTAAAGCTATTAAGTCATCGGATGTGTCCATTACGCGCAGTGATCGTATCTCAATATCAGCTGTTTACTCAATGTGATTCATTGCGTTAATGACCTATTACGTGTGCCTGATTAACATGCTTGCGGAAACGCAGGGTAAGGTTAAATCAACGACATAAAACAAGGAGTAAAGTGCTGTGAGATGTGAGTCATTGCGTTCATTGATTTTGTCGCGTCGCACTTTATCAGCACCAGTTTCCGTCTCACTTCCTCCCGAATGCACTCTGATCAATTTAAATAATAATGTATGTACATGCGCAGCAGGCCCCAACCACAGATACCATTACCGTCCCTAAACTCTAGAAAATATGATATCTTTCAGCCGTTCGAGTCGTTTTTCATCATTCTGCAAATACAAGCTAGGAACAGCAGCCGATATATTCTTAATTTCTTATAATAAAGGTGATGTGAGCTTGAAGTGAGCTGTCATTCTACCTAATGGCTACGGATTAACTCTACTGACAGCTCACTTCAATATCACTTCAGCTATGTTTTCACGATGAGATTTTTACAGAATAGCACTTCAGTTCCGGAATTATAATGCTAAAACGGATTTAGCGCTACGGAAACGTACAGCTTGAAAGTTGTAACACTAGGCTACTCTGAAGGTTGAACGCCGAGTGCATATTCACAATGCACATTAACACATAATATTTAGCAGACTTCTGGTAACAACACGAGGTCATGTTATTATCAACAGCAGTGATTCATTTATTGTGTCGCACACGACACAGTATAACACCTTCGGTTTAGCTGAGAAACATGACTAATTTCAGGTTTATTTTCTTGACTAAACTACTTCCGATTGCTGATATTCGTCATTCGATTCCTAAAAAGGAAATAACATTAATCAACGTTCTTGGTGTCATATCTAAATAACAATCTCTCTATTGTGTAAAAATCTCAATGTGAAAACTTAGGTGAAGTGAGTTGTCATTCCACCAGGGGGGCACCACTTCAAAGATCAGTATTATTTTAAGATTTCTTCAGTGTGAGAAAGAGATGAAGCTATGCATGATGTATAGCACCATCTCTTTCCTAATGTAAAGCAATATTAAAATAAATACTGCTTTAATGAGATTGTCTCCCTGATGCTAGGGATTGACACTATTGACAGTTCACTTCACTTATGTTTTCACGGTTCTTTTTATAGAATAGATCGCCTGCTAAGCGATCGCCGTCGAAGCGATATCGTCAACTAATCATGAGCTAATAGTTAATCACCTGTTTATTGTTGTTGCTTTTAACCATTAGTTTACAATTTGTTTTGAAAAATATCGATGAGTGGAGTTATTGTTTGACTAATAAACAGAGCAGTCATAGTAGGGAGTTTGTTTGCATTATTTACTAATGTTTATTTAGTGATATTAAAGGAGTGAGGCGCAGATAACTGGGCATGCGGGTTTTCCTGTGACCCGCTTCAAACTTCATTGATTGTTGCGTTTTATTGACTTCCATTTCGTTACCTTTTACAGCAATGTACGACCATATAATGTCTATAAAATATTTGTCTTCAATAATAGACATCATTCTATAATAGGTATCTAATCTACAACTTTTTGGCCTGAATAAAATAACAATGGCCAACTTTGTACAGTAGGTACTTGACTGTTATACAAAGGATACGGTGTTTAAGGGCCTTTGTAACTTTAACCATTTTTAATTACTAAAAAAGTAGGTTTATTATATTAATTTATGCTAGGTACCTGGTAATTACTCAGTAGGTAGGTACATTTTTCTAATGAAAAGAAAATAATTTCCTGCTGTAAACCCAAGTTTGACGTTCGTTTTTATTCATTGAGGTAAATGTGAAGTAACTATTTTCTACGTGGTAAATTTCATTTGAAAAGTTAACATTTTTACTTTTGTTAGTGATTTTGTGCAAATCGTGTGAATTTTTAGTACCGTATGTGGAGTTATCTCATTACCTAGTTGAATGAAAGTCGCGCGATGATGTAAATTATAATTCTTGTAAACATGGCGTGACTCTATTCATATTTGTCTCCCACGACGATGCGATGTCATTTCACCTAATAAATTACTCTTTTAACTAATGTAACGTTTTATTATGAAGTCACTTTATGTAATTTAATTTGTTAGTTACTTTTGCTTTCACTTTGACTTCTTTTTGTTATTAAAATACAGTAATTAAATATTTAATGCCGGTTAAGTTAACGACTCTCAATTAATTTTTATGAAAGGGTTCGTGCAAAGGAGAATATTTTTAATTATTATAATATCTATATTATATGTATTACTTTAATAGCTTCATGACACTGAGATTTAAGCCTTCTAATGGGCGTATGAAGTTTGTGTCTAATGGAAGTCTGTATTCTAAAATATGTGTATTTTTTATGGTGTACGTAATAAAGAGTAGGTATTCTACTTTCTATAGCTACATGAAGACATAGGGAATTTCTGAAAGAAGTGGGTAAGCAATTTAGAGAGCAAAGGGTTATTTTGCTGGGCAGTACTTTGAAAGGTTCTTGTTATGAATTCGAAATATTTCCACCTAAACAAGGTTGGAGTAAGTGGAAGGGGGCGAGCCACCTTATGCCATGCCATTAAAATGTTGATATTTTATACCTAATTTCAATCAACCACTAGGCTGCCCATTAGAAGGCTTTGACTGGGCCAGTAAATTGTACAAAGTGTAGTACGAACAATAACAAATTGTGCGTAATAGGTACGGTCGCGCATCAAGAGTAATACCAAACTGTCAAATTTCTCCAAATGATTCTAAACCTTAAGAAGTTATTAGTTCAAAATCGATTGAGAAAATTTTACAGTTTGTGGTAACTTGATGTGCTGGCAACTGTGCATATTGAACTATGAGATACCTAGTAGTAAAGCTAGTAAGATGATGGAGACATGGCATTTGCACAGTCTAACTTCTATAAAAGTCGTGTCTCGTGACCTATTGAAATGTCTAGTCGAATAAAAGTCAATACCTACCTACCTTATTTTTAAATGAACTTCATGAGACCGGGTTTGTTATACTTGTTGTATTTTGAAATCAATTTGCTAATTTAATGTTACAATAATTTGTATAAAGCAATCGTATCTAAAGGTCAGAACAGATAGCGCAGAATCAGTTCGCCATTTTGTATTATAAGGTTAACATCCTATCTCCATTGTGTTACTTAGTGCTTGTAAGTATAAAAAAACAAAAGCGATACTTAGTGCTTTGTTTTCGTTTATTCTTTCAAAACTTTATACCTACCTACCTGCTGTCAATCTATACAAAATCTATCAGTACAAGATAACCTACGTGAGATTGAATGGAACCCATGAGTGCTTTATCAAGAGACATTACCTAAAAAGAGCTCCTTCTATTTTTCGGCGTAAATAATCAATAATAATAAATAACATCAATAAATTAAGTACTAGTTTACAAATATAATTACAATTTGCTAAAAGACACTAAGATAAAAATTTTGAGGGTATGTTAGTTTTCATTTAAAAATGTTTACAAATTCAATTCTATTCAACGGCTTACAAAATGTTACTCTAATAACCCTGTATCACTTTAAATATAAATTATAACAGTTGTAGTAAAGATCGTAGTTATGCCATTTGTCGTTATATTTTATTGTCTAAGCTTTAGAACTTCATAATCTAGGTACCTACCTATTATAGCTTCACTTAATAAAAATGTAATTATAAAATCTAAACGAGTTTATTGTCTATCTCGTATAAATAAACTCATTATATTGGCATAGTTGGGGCCCTTATCTTAAAAACAAACAGTGTAGTTCAAGACTCCCAGATTACATTAATAAAATATGCTAACTAGTTAGTTTAGTTTTTTTTTTTCACTTTCATCCATCATTTTATTTTCTATAAGTACTCATGACATAAAATACCATGGGCACGTACATAAAAATGTAGATTAACCAACAGACACTATCATACGACTCTATTTACACATAATTATTAAGGCAATAAAGGTCAGGTGACGCCGGTGGTAATACGGCTTTCTGCGGAGATACGACTTCGCCGTGCCGATCTCCCAGAACCCAGTTTTATAAAATAAAAAGCCCACTTACTTGTTGAAGGTCTCCTCGTATTGTTTTATTTCCTTCCTGGAGAACTCATGAAATTCCGTATAAACGTTTACGAATTTATATTTCGGCTTAACCTCCAAACCCTCTTCGAGTTTATCATTGATCTCCTGCCTCCTCGAGAGAATACCAGTGAGCTCGTCTGTGGCAGACATCGTGATTTTTCGCGGGAAAGAAAAGGTTGAAAAATGTTGTTTTTGAAACAGGTAAACGAGCGTCGGGCGCCGCGAGAGGCTGCCTGCGGACACGACCTTACAAACACTGGTAGTGCGGGCCGGCGGCGGCGCGCCGCCAGTCAGTGTCTCGCACTCGCTCCCTCGTACTGTAATCACGTCGCGGGGGACAGACGGACGGATCGACGCATGTATGTGCCGCGCACCGCTCCATGATCTGCCTAATCTTGCTGCCATCGTTGTAACTCCACCGAGGAGTTAGTATAACTACTGTCCAACCAGAACTATAATATCAACCAACATGCTGACATTAGGTTTGATATTACAACATAAAATGTTATGCTTAGAGCTGGCGACGTAAGGTCTTGTATTTTGTCAACTGAACTTAATAGCGCAGAGAGCTTTTTTTTGTAACTAATTACTGAACTTAATTACTTAAATAATTTGTTGCAATTGCTATTTTAGCCACACTTTCGCGAACTGGTAAAAAAAATCCTTTAATCTGGTTTTTAGCAAGGTCCTTTTTATCTAATTCAGATTGGGTATACAAATCTTTGTTTTTTTCTTAGGATCAAGCTACGGCCATTAACTGCAAGCTTTGGCAAACGAAGACCAAACACAAATGTTTATTATAATCATCCATCCTTCAAAAGATCGGTCTTTTGGTGAAGAAACGAAAGAAACCCTCCCTCAAAGAAAAAGTTGAGAACGCTTTTGCCTTGGGAAAGCCGGGATCAGAGTAGCTAAGTACTGCAGAGCTAAGCTAGCCTAGTATTTCCGATGATGGCAGTCAGCCATTTTATTAAACTTATGTTATTGTTCTCGTTTACCATTAGTCTGTGATGTTACGGCTAGATCTAGTACCGTATATCACACAATGCTTCTATTATTTACCATACCATAATTTTATTGTATTATAGTAAAAAAGGGACCGTATAGTGGTACAGCACGTACCTAGCCGTCCAATAGATTAAATAGTTTCACATTCAGTGAAGTACCCTTATTATTGAGCAGTTACCGGCTTGTAGAGCTTAAACCGTCAAACCATTCGAAGGGGAAACCCAATTACATATCACTTTGAATGGTTTGGTCTTAATATTCTAGAGGGCTTATCCATTTAAACTGGTAAAACCCTCATAAACTTGACTTGAATGTGCTTTGGCGGCTTAGTGTATGTCATGCTCATTCAAGTGATGAATTGAATGATGGTGGCGCGTATGTTGAATCATTTGGCTCCCTTCAAAATGGTTGAGCTGAATGATGGAGATCGCGTGGCGTCATAAGTTCTTGAAGCGCCGTCGATTGCGACTGGTCATCTCTTAGCGCCCTCGGCTTGGTTATTTAAATTATTTTATTTATTTCTATTTGTTTTACTCTGGACGCTTAATATCATCATTACTTATAAACTTACCTTATCATAAATTCAACTTTAATGTTGCAGGTAAGTAACTAATATTTTTGTAACAATATCATTTAAAAGAGTGTCTATGAGTTTCTTACCAGTTCTTCTCCATAGACTCCTATTATATCTACTAACTACATATTAAAACTAGCTTCATATTTAACTGACTGACCCTTTGACAATACAAAAGTGCCCTGAAATGGTTTAATTGAAATAAATACCTACTTGAGTTTGAAACCCCTTCGAGGAATGGATAATTGTGTTTAATAATCCGTTAGTGTTATAAGAAATTACCCCATACTAGATTTCAGGGGTTTTAAATTACGAACCCGTAAACAACGTCTCAACTAGGTTGCTTAAAAATCCTGAGCTAAGACCACTCTCTCCTCCCTCCCGGGAGGAGAGAGTGGGACAAGAGTTCATACAAATCCTGGCATCATCCCTAAAACAAGCAAGTCATCACTACATCCTTTCTCTGTCCCTATATCCCTATATATGCTTAAATCTTTAAAACTACGCAACGGATTTTGATTCGGTTTTTTTTAATAGATAGAGTGATTGAAGAGGAAGGTTTATGTGTACTTATAATTTGTCGACAAATTTTTCGTATCGATTTGTCGTACGTATTATGCGGGCGAAGCCGCGGGCGGAAGCTAGTTTCTTATAAACTAGCTGTATCCGCTTTTGCCTAATCTAATGTTTTTTTTTTCATTCAAATAATACAGATAACAAGAAGTAAGCAATATAAAAACTGTAACTGAGATTCACCCACACCTAGTAAATTTCTTTATACTTACAGAGGTAATCATAACTTCAGTAGGACCAACAGCAATAACATACCCTCGTGGTCCTACTGGTAGGACAAAATAGTAGGACCACGAGAATAAACCCCTTGAATCTAAAGATCCGTGTAATCCGTATTACAGTTACCTAACTTCCACAGTTCCACGACAATACAATGTCGTCACTTCGTCAGCACCTATTGTCGATTACATAATAATATAAACAAGTATTACACTACCCTAGCGTCATAATGATGGAAAAAACGAAACTGCTTGTATAAACATTCGATCCTTTTAGCAATTTGAGACCACTGTATCCACGCATCATACACTCATACCTCTAATAATCTAATAATACTCGGAATTTACTGACCCCAGACCATCTCCAACGTAGAACTGTTGGGAGATATGCCCCGGGAGCCCGATCTACCACCAGATCGAGCGTCGCAAATGAAGATAGGTTGGCCACACGCTACGAAGGAATCCCCATCACATACCCAAGCAAGCTTTGGACTGGAATCCCCAAAGGAAAAGAATGCATGGCCGTCCCCGTCAATCATGGCGTCGCACCGTGCGGGCAGAGGGGTGAGCTTCGGAATGACATGGAGCAAGGTGATGCGTGAAGCTGAAGACCGTTTGCGAAGGAGGACATCTGTAGACGCCCTCTGCCAACACGGACATAGGACATTAAGTCAAATACCACTGTACATTTTACTCTATGTTGTCTTTTGGATGTAAATAACAGACTCTGCTAGATAATTATGTACCAGGCTATAATAATATCTTTATTCCAGCCACCGAAAGAATGCGTTCCTGTCACCTGTCAGTTGGAAACGATTAGGAACCAATAAGGTTTAAATTCGTAAAACACATGTTCTTTTGTACCCAACTAACAGTCTGGTATTCAGGAACGCTTTCTCTCATCTGCCGGAGTGCAGTCAGCAATCCCAACAATTAACATATTTATTTCTTTAAAACCACTTATTATTCAATGTAGTTCTCATCACTTGCAAGAGCCTTGAGTTCTCTTCACACTGCTTATTCCTCTACTTCACTGTTCTTATAAATCTGGACAGGCTCTTTAGCAAGTCCGACAACGTAAGTAAATTTATTCGTAGCTGATTAAGTATACTTATTTTATTTTTGTAAAGCGTATATAGTAGGTAGGAACCTACTACTACGAACCTCGAGAGCTCGATTGCTTTTGTATATCGTAACTACGTGCTTTTAAATGCAGAGGACTCTTGACACGGCAGGGTAAGGCTGCCTTTCTACCAGAGATAATAATAATTGCTAAGCTTCGTAGCGACAGATGTGTGGGTCTGATATCAACCAATAACTAATAAGGTCGTTAATTTTTTTTTGCTTGACTAAATTCTGATGGAAAAGGGTTGAACGAAGTTAAACTTTTCGACACCACCTAGCGTAGGTATATGTTAAATTTCTATTTTGAGGACAGAGGCCAGCACATCAAGCTACCCCAATCTGTTAAATTTCTTTGATAGATTTTCTACTTTATCACAAAAGAATAAGGTTCATGTTCAATTGGGAATATTTGACAGTTTGGGATAGCGTGATGTCTGGCCTCGGCATCATTTCGATGCTAACTATTACAATTGATATTCATCTTATTAAATGACTCTTAAGTGAATATACAAACACTATAGGTTATCTTCTAAACTATTTTGGTAACGCTTCGTCGTGAACTGATTTTCTAAAAATAATATGTACTTACCCACCTACCCATAGTTTTTCAGACATTCGTATAACAAGCGTACCTAGCTCAACAACATTAGGTACCAACTTAATAACGTAATTAATAATTAATTTGTGCGTGAGACATATAAAATGAATAACATAAACACAGAAACAAGGACATCCCAAATTAAATGTTGTGATTGTGGATTGAGGAAGATCAACGCATCGCTCTCGGCTTCTAATTTTAACAGGTTTGAGTATTTCGAAGCGGGCATGGGTCATTCTGTTATTTTTAATCACTTTTCCTTACTGTGGTTTAATTATAACAACACCATTATGTAACAATAGCGTTTAATTTACGATGTTATGTCACTTTACATACCAAAACATTTTGTTCAGTTAACTTTTGTCCTTTCGTGTTAATGTCACATGTCACACTTACCTTAAGCTAATAAAAATATAGTTTCCTTTAGGGAATTGGAGTGTGTAACAACTGCGCCTATAACATTAACACACAGTCACCATAGATAATTGCATAAATATTATAATTAACTTCAACTTCAGCTGTAATTAAATTATAATTTGCGCAGGAATCTATTTGTGTCGCGTAATCCCAACTCGATACATCTCGTGGGAAATTCTAAACAATTAGGTAAGTCATGCGATGTTTTTGTACAAGAAACATTTAGAAAACACGTTATGTAGGTACATAGGTATTTCGTAAACTCAAAACTTAAACTCAAAGCATTTATTTCAAATAAACCAATTACAGGCACTTTTGTATTGTCAAGGGGTCGGTCAGTCAGAAAGATGAAGCTAGTTGCCCATTCCAAAGCAGTAGATACCTATGGAGAAGAACGGGCAAGAAACTCCATGGACACTATTTTAAATCAAAGGTTCGAAAAAAGGTTGTTATAGCAGTGCGGTCGCTAGTACGTATCGACTCGCAACTAGCTTCATCAAGACTGATGCTAGCGCGGAGTTCGCTGCTAGAGTCTGGCCAACGAAAGCTGACCACGAATTAATTTCTAAACTTTTGATATGGCAATAATTTAGCACTGTCAAAATTGAATTGAATTTCGACTATGATTCCTAGCCCCTATGTTTGTGTTATGAAATAAACTTTTAATTAAAACTTTTTCCTTAATTCTACCTTTTCGATATAATGTCGTGCCAGGCAGTCGAGCTGTGAACTACTAATGCACGCAGAAGTTAAAAAAATGTCATATATGAACACTAATAGGTATTATAAAGAGGAAAGATTTTATATTAATATTTGATTGATTGGTATATTATGGCAAGTCCCATGTAATAGGGGGCGCGCCTATTGCCATCAATCGGGAACAAATCCAGACTCCGTGGCTGTTACTGAGAAATTCGAAACAGTGTAAATATCGCTTATTAGTCTTGAATAATAAAAATATCAAGTCTGTTTAAGCAGCGTATAACCAGTGTTGGCAGCTCTTGATTTTTTTAAATTGCCGCCTTTTTTCTTGGACAGCTTTCGTTGGCCAGACTCTATCAATACCCCTTACACACCGTCCGGTGAGAGAATGCGTTTCTGACACCTGTCAATTGAGTGAAAAGAATAGGTTATACGTGCTTTATGTATTTAAACCTTATTAATTCCTATAATCATGTCCAACTGATGTCATGTCTAAACGCAATCTATCGATTATATAGGTTATACGAATACCAAACCTACGTACTTAAGTGAACCTGTAATCAACATTTCAACAATGATTAGCAAGCAATGTTTACAAAATGTTGATGTAGGTGATACCTATGTCTTATCTCTAGACCTGCGCAATGGTGGTGGTGTGGTAGTCAGCATCTTAATTAAATCTATTGTAGAATATTTCTTTTTCTTTTTTACGAATTTAATTTTAACCATTAAGGGTAACGGACAAAGTTAAAAACAAAACACAGCCAACAACCATCACAACATTGTTTCACAAAACTCCCGAGTGATTTGAGGTAGGGCAATTCTGCAAACTTAAATATGTCATTGCAATGACAAATATAAAAGCACCTAAGCATAGGTTTGGTACCTAACCACTATGTGTGCGAACCTTGTTACGTTTTGAATATTCATTAAACAAATAATAATGTACGAATGTAACGAATTAGTCAGCATTCTACAAATTTTAATTTAGTAATTGGACCTCATGTTTCCCTTGGGTTAACATTAGCAGCTATCATACCAAGCCCAAATTAACAACGCGTTTTGTTTTGAGCCCATTCGATGTAGTCTTTGCCGAGCATCATGAGGCGACACTCGAGGTATACCTTGAGCAATAAAACTCCTAAATTGATAAAAGCTGATTGTTAATAAAAACTAATAGTAAAATTCTTGTAGAACGGATAGTTTTGGGAAGACCCTGGAAGTCGTTGAAAATGATGCGCATCCCGAAAAGACCAAAAAGAGAGGGAAGCGTAGCATTATCAAAGATTACTTGATAGATTACACGGCTAATTCCAATCTCCATGGACTGAAATACATCGGTGAGAAAGAACGAACATGCGTGGAAAAGTAAGTTCAAATTTAAGTTCAAAGCTTACTTTCTTCTTCAAAGCGTTTTTAATTTTTATAATGGTTATTTTTTGTGTCGTATTATATTCCAGAGTGTTCTGGCTCTTCATGTTTACTTGCTGTGTCGTACTTTGTTCCGGATTGATCAGAAAAGTTTGGATAAAGTGGAATGAAAGTCCCGTCATCGTTAGTTTTGCTGAAAATCCAACTCCAGTTTGGCAGGTAGGTAATATGATTGTCCCACTGCAGGCCTCGGTTCAGATGGAGAAGTAGTGAGCCTTTATCACCACGCTAGCTTTAGATGGGTTGGCGATTTCAGCCTTAAACTAAATATAAGGAAAGGTTTCTTCACGATGTTTTCCTTTACCGACGTCAGTACCTAATGTACAAAATCCTAGTAAGTCATTGGTATTTGCCCGGATTTGAACCCACAAATTCGTGCATGAGAGGCGAGGCTTAACCATGTACTGGACCATCACGACATTAAGGTACTTTTAAAATAGTTAGCAGGTAAGTGCATCTTAAAACATTGTGTTGTAAAATGTATACCAGGGTGCCTTCTGGAGGTTTTCAATGGTTTCATTACTTCTATTGTATTACCTACTTACTCGTAGATACCTACTTTTACTTCCTACTGTAAATGATTGTGGCTTCATGATGCATCAAGAGTTTCTTCGGGGCGTATCTTTTTAGTTTCTTAATCAACGATGTTGTCCATGTTTTAGATTATGTTATTTTATTGTTTTGATTTCAGATTATTGTATTTATTTTATTTCATTTCTGATTTTATATTATGCTGCAGCGACTTGACGGTCATCACGTCAGCGATATAATATAGCCCATCGCTGAAAATAAGTGCTGGGCCTCTGTCTCGCATAGGGTTGCAGCATTATGCTGAATAATGTCCTTTTGTGAGGATGTGGCGCATGTTTTCCACCAACTTATTCTTTCTTTAGTGTTTCTTTCTGTGCGTCATATTTGACGCAAATAGGTACTGAATGTTTTGTCTTTCTTTCTTTCTTTTTTTCAGATTCCTTATCCTGCAGTAACGGTGTGTTTTGAAACTAAGGCAATGCAAAGAAAATTTAATTTTACCGAATATTATCACTTGTATAACAATGACAAAGACAATCTGTCTATATCTGAGTGAGTTATTTTAAGTACCTATTTTAATGAATAGCCTATTTTATACTTTTAAAAATCCTGGGTTATTTTTATAGGTTGTGTTTGCTACTTATGATATTTATAATAATATATATTTTTAAGTAAGTATCTTTATATTGTGTTTTAGTCAGCACATGTTCGAAGATTTAACGATGGTCTGTGACGACCATCTTGCTCCTCCGAATGGTCGAAAATTTTCATCTGGGATCGACACAGTGGACAACATTAAATCGGTTTGCATTTATTTCGTAGTTAATCTAATTCAAAATTTTTCAGGTCCTCCATGTTCTTATTATATTTTTCAGGTGTCCCCGAATCTGACAGAAGTGTTCTTTGGATGTAAATGGAAAGATATACCAAGTGAAAATTGTTCCGAATTATTTTCTCCTATATTGACAGAAGAAGGGCTTTGCTACACATTTAATACGTTAGGGCCAGAGGAAATGTTCAGATTGGATAAGTAAGTCATGCTCTTGCTATGAAGCACACGGTAGCCCGCGAAATTCAAATTTGCATCCGTTTTTTTCAAAATTTGCTGGTCAGTGTAAGCAAATTTGCTTTACTCATCATCATATCATGTAATCATCAATACCTACAAACTTTTTAAGTTAGAATTGCTCTCCAAGTCATCATTTCATGAAATATTTATTCTTTACCATAATAGTGAACTTAGAGGATTCTACCTATTCATGATTTTAATGATAAGAGTTAAATAAAACTCAATACTGATCTGCAAATTCCAAAAAATGTAAGCATATTTGAAAAAATTACCTTATGTGAATAGTACAAGCAAAAATTAACGATTCCTACATGATGTTTTATTAGTTTACATGACCATTACCCATATTTGGAACATGATCAACGAGCTGAATCGTGGAGTTTGGAAGAAGGATATGCAACAGGAACGCCTATAGAAACATATCCACACAGAGGCGCAGTGAGTATGTCAAGCATATTTGTTTTAAGGGTTCCATATCTTAAAAGTAAAAAACCGAACCCTTCATTTGTTCATTTCGGTGTCGTTGTAAATTTTGTAATATCAAATACTCAGTTCTACGGTCCCTTGGGGCTTTAAATAGATCAAGCTTCTACGAGAACGCAATAAAAATATACTTACGGCCTTTTATTTATGCAACATATTTTGATACTCGCAAATAAATCAAACCTTTAAAGGTAACTTCCCGTCTACCTAGAATCATGTGGCAAGGTCGCACAGCACATGTAGAGGAAAAAGGACAAAAATCGTTAATTTGTCGTTTAATCACTACTTATATTTCTTCAGCAATTACAAACCTCCATTAAAATTTATATGAACTTATGGGAGATATTGTTTCAACTACGAAGTTACGTTTGTTCTTGGGATAAATTCATCCCAATTAAGGAGGCACTCATTGTCCGTAGTCCAACACGCAATTGCCAGTTTTTTATTCTTTTTACACTTTTTCTTCCCGACACTGGCGTAAATATTATTTTGTAGTCAAAGCTGATGTCTTAAGCTATCTGCCCTACATAGGAGCATTTTGGCTAACATTAGGAACACACACACCACCACCTCTCAGAGTTAGTTTTATTTTAGTATTACTACAGTGTGAGTAAGATATGAAGCTTTACAGGAGGTATAGCTCCATCTCTTTCCCAAAGTAAAGCAATATTAAAAGTATACTACTCTAAGAGGTAGTGAATGGTCCCCTAGCTGTCTATCTATCGTCCTAATATGTCTATATAGTCCGATCTACCTAACTCATCATACTATTATTTCTTCTGAATCATTAACTAATGTTAAATTCCTTTCAGTTTCATGCTATTGTTTGTCAATCGTTACAGGGATACGGTGTAAAATCTGGACTGACCTTCTTACTAAAAGCCAAAAAGATCGATTTGGATTATCTTTGCAGAGGTCCAGTGCAAGGTTTTAAGGTAGGTTATTCTTATTGTACAATTGTAAAAAAAAACCTGTCCAATCCGAAACAGATAAATACATACTGCAATAACATTACTGGAAAGTATTTAAACTAAATATTACTTAAATTGGTACCTACCCATTGATAATAAAAATATAAATTTCAGTACTTATCAAATTAACCTGTCGGCGGCTTCCGCGTCAAGACAGGCAAGGAAAAGTACCAAAAAAAAACACCACATAAATGTCCACATGGACCGGACCGGGTTTTTTTTTACTTAAATTGCATAAGTGCATATGCGGTTAATGATCGGTACTTAACTTAGGTAATCGTACTTATATTTCCTGTGATGTTCGTAGATATTGTTGCACAATCCGGCAGAACTGCCGAGGCTTTCACAACAGTACTTCCGATCGCCTCTATCGCAAGAGGTAGTCGTTGCCGTGAAACCTAAAATGATGACCACTTCCTCAGGCCTTAAACCTTACGATCCTTCCAGGTGAGAACATAAAGTATAAAACAATTACGCATGATAAAATTGTTTTTTTTTTTTAAATGAATACTAGCTTAGTCTTAAAAATGTAAAATCAAAGGTAAAAACCTGACTGCGTAAAAAGTAAAACTTTAAAAAAGAAGGAATCAAGATGCAATTTCTGTCTCCAGACCCACACCCAACCACATTTTGATAACTCATCTGCCTAGCCTTTTCCTAACTATGTTGGGGTCGGCTTCCAGTCTAACCGGGTGCAGCTGAACATTTTGATGACTGTCATGTCTTAAATGACACTTACAAGTTTATTACAAATCGATCGACGTGATAATCTAAAAAGTCGGCACAATTTTATTATTGACTGATCCATATTCTCTCATCTAATTAATTTAAGCTCGTCTATGTCTATAAAATGAGCTAAGATATCGGTGAAACAATGTGCTGTTTTTAACTTGTTCACAGACGACTATGCTATTTTCCAAGCGAGCGCTATCTCCAATACTTCAAAGTGTACACTCAAGCAAATTGCGAGATGGAGTGTTTGTCGAACTTTACTTACACTCGATGTGGATGTGTGCATTTCGGAATGCCTTGTGAGTACCTACTTATTGGAAATCAGCTAAATTAAAATCTCGCATAGATGTATCTAGAGGTACCTACTGAGTACTGCACTGAAAGTTATCTAGCTATATAGGTACTTAGGATTGCGTTAAGATGTGTGTTTTGGGTAATTTTTCAAAGTATCTTACAATATTTAGATTATTTAGCGTCTGAAAACTGTGAAAATACAACTGACCTCTAAAAAAGTCCAAACATGAAATAAAATGAGAATGGCCCTGCTGTTCAACTTTAATTTTAAAAAAAACTTTAGTTTTACATTTAATGCTGTATTTATTTAGTATTTCTTTGTACAAAGTATATCTCTCTAGTACCCACATTTTTTGAATAACCTATTTTGGTTATATGTAAATAACGTAGTTTATTTATTCATGGAAAGGACCTTGTGTAACTAATGAGGGCAACCTGACGCTGACGTCTCGTAATGTTCTGTAATACTGCTTAAAAATGCACTCTACATTCCAGATGGGCCGAATATGGAAGTCTGCAATGCTGGCAGCAGAGAATGTATAAAAAAAGCTCAAAGTAAGTCGGTCATCGTCTATGGTCTATGAGTAATTTATCAATCAGCAACCAATCAGTTTATATGACAGCTCGCATAGCTCTGGGACATAAGTTAAAACGTTTCGTAGAAGTTACGTAAGAAATAAGCATAGCATGGCTTTACCTACATTATTAATTTTTTTTTTTTGACTTTCACGTAGGTGCCTTATTGCATTTTTTTCCAAAATATTGCGCAATAAATAAACTTTGGTCAATCAGTGGACTGAATAGCTCATGGTGATGAATTTATGATACCTACTTACCTTATCATGACCTAATTTCTAAAGAAAATTTTCAGTGGAACTGGTGACAATTGAAATTCAATCAGGGCTCGATACTCGAGTAAAGAATGACACTGATTCACTGGGTGAGGCCCTGGCAGTCTCGTCCAGGTGCCAATGCCTACCAGCGTGCACATCCATAGAGTACGAGGCAGAGACATCCCAGGCCGATTATGATTGGGCCGCCATTTTTAGAGCCTATAGATTGAATAACGTATCCGAAGAATTAAAGGAGTAAGTAACTGGTTTACCGTTTACACAATTGGATCAATTACGCAACCATTTTTACAATTATTTAACTGGTTTTTGCAAATAGCATAACTTCACTTCGTTATTTAAACTTTCATCGTGGGATCAGCAGGTATGATGTAACTTTTCAAATAGTCTCGCCAGCCTGTAAATACACAGGTTTGCTAGCTTTAAGTATTGACTTTATGGAAAACCATAGTCACTATACAATTATAGATTTATCAAAATTATATTGGTTCCATCCTGTTATCAAGAGGAAGCCACTGACCCAACAGTGGCAACATTATAGGCTGACTATTTATATTTTCACTTTATTTACAATTCATTCAGATTAGGTTGTCCAAAGAGTGTTAGTAATTCACTGAACATCATATATGTACTTATGTGAATCCAGTGCCTTGTGATGGAACTCTCAATAAGTTCAGCAATGATCCTCAGGTAGCCGTTAGGTGACTATCTCTCACTCTGCGCATCAACAAAAAGGTTTTACCAAAATAATTTTGTTACATGTAGGTACCTATTGAATAAAAAATGCGCATGTCCTTAAACCGCTTCGTCGGACGCCGATGCCGATATTGCACAATATTTGACTTAGTTATCTGCTAAAACCGCCAGACAGTATCCTGTCAATACCCCGCGGAAGGAAATAGCCGATTTGATAGAAAATCAAATACCTATCGCTATCGACCTCACTTTTTGCTATGTTCGTTTACAAATAACTGTTAAACAATAAAATAGATGCTTCTTTACGCTGAAAGTACGTAATTAACTAGGTACTTTAAACATTTTCATATTTTATTCCATAAGTATTCACACACGACTGATTTGAAGTTAACGACCTCTCTAAAATAAACCTCTCGGTCAATACCTTCTTGTGAGGTGTTTTAAAACCAAAACAGTCGCACCCCGTAAAAGAAGTTCTGAGTCACTGGCATTTATAATGTTCATTAATACATAAATACCTACCTCAAGCATGTATTGCCCGCAGGGGTAGACTGTGTAAGCGGGATTGTCCGAAAGGGTTACCGCTACCCCGGAACATAAAGGGCTACGGAAGGAACATGGATGGGTTTTAGTCAGTAAGAGTCTGACACTCCCTTCCGCTCCACCCAGAGCGGGAGCAGTCATTGGATGATTTCCTAGCCTTAAAAAAAAAAGGGGGTAGACTGTAGTAGAGATTAGAGGTATCAGCTAATAAATACACCGCATTTCCTAAAAAAAAATAGGAACACTGCCAAAACTGCATGGGCATTGAACTCTACTCAGCAATCGGACTTGCCACCACTACACCACAGATAATATAATACATCTTATAACTAGGCAGCCTTATTAATTATTTTATGTATAGAAATCTCAGACACATAAAATCTTCACCAATCATCTTTTATTTTCAGCCTGACTTACTCTCGCGTCATGGTGTTTTTCAAAGAAGCCCAGTTCATCACGTCTCGTCGCTCGGAGCTGTACGGCCAGACAGATTTCCTGGCCAACTGCGGTGGTTTACTTGGACTCTTCATGGGTTTCTCCATTCTTAGCGTCGCCGAAATAGTCTATTTTCTAACTTTGAGGTAATGATCACACAAACATATAATTATTCAATAGATACTTACTTACTACTTTTATCAGGTTAAGAATGGCATGGCATAGGTCTTAAAACCATACAGCCTATACCTATCATGAACTGTGTTTCACAATTTATTACCTCTGCATGACGTACAACATATTTGTAAAGCTAATTAAGGTACAAAGACAAAGTAGGCGTGTAGGTCTGCACCTGTATAACTACAACTCCATATTGTGATATCTTGTTTTCACAGTCGGTACCTAGATAACTGAGATTGACATGCCAAGAACACGCAGTCATTACGCCCTAACAACTTAGCGCGCGTCTTCCGTTTGTATACCAAGGCCAACTAACTCACTATACCATTAGATTGGAATCCCACCTTCACAATAAACGGACCTTAGTCAATGCAGCCCGCGAAATTCAAAATTTAAGTGCTTTTGGATTTAATATCCGAGCTTCTTGCTGGTAATTCCAAATGGCGATATAACGTCATGCAGGCCTCCTAACTACCTTACCTGAACCCCCCCCCCCCCTACCCTTTTCCTAACTATTTTCCCTATTTATTATTATTAATTTCAGCTTCAAAACTGGGTAGGCAGCAAACATGAAAATGCACGGTGGCTCGATTTACGAGTCCGGCAAGCAAGAAATTTTGAATTTCGCAGGCTACATTTAAGAAATCACCTGTGATGTGTGTGATGACTTCAATTAGGATAGGCTGTTAGGTCCTTGTTGAGCACTAGACCGAGACAGGATAGGAGAAGGAGAGAAGAATCTTGTCCCCCAACAGCAGCATTTTCTTCCTTTTATTCTTAACTATACCCCACGCCACCCGCGACTTGATGAGTATACTGCTTACTGCTTAGATGTGGAGTGTTATTTATAGATAAAAGTAATATATTCATACGGTGTTCGATAACCTAGATACATGTTAGGTTTTTAAAATTAAATTGCTTAACATATGTGTGATTTCTGTTTTACAGATTATGCTGCCTTCTATGGCGTCGGCGTAGCAAGCAGCGTCGTATTGATTTCGCAAAAAGAAATTCTGTCCCCGGACCGAGTCCCAGCAAAGTGATACATCCGTACAGCGAATAATGGCTTCAGTAAAACTATAACGACTTGTTAATCATTTTATTGTATTGTCTTTTTATAATAATTCTTAATACTTTACAAAATGGTGCAATGATTTGTCGTAACTTTGAGGCACATAAAACTTAGCTGTTTAAATCACCGATTATTTTTATGAATGTAGTAAACTTAATAATATCTTTTATATGTGTTGGAAATAAAAATCAGCTTCACCATTCATTGTTTCAATCCTTTCCTTCATCAAGTTACACAGTACTTGGACCGCTAGGTTTTTTCTTTGGGGCATAACCGATTCTGTTATGTATTTCTTCAATAGTTTTAACCGTTTGTAAAGGCTTCGGCGTGTCTTCTTGCATTTCAGTAGCTGACGATGAATTATTCTTTTGATCTATCAGAAAAGCTTCATATTCTTTTATATCGTCTAGTTTTAAAGTAATTTCCGTTATAGGCCTTCGGATCATTATGACTGAAAATAAAACATTATTAATGAATATTAGCTACCTACCACAATATTTCTGAAAAACAAATAGGTATTAGTTTCTCAATTTTTAAGAAATAAGCAAGTGTTTTTTTGAACGCTCTTTATACGTAAAAATATTATGAACGCATTTTTAATTTCATTTCGTTGGCAGCACTGTAACCAAAACAGTGATGGGCGTTCCATAGAGAATCAATACGTTTATCGATAAGTGAGTGCAATTATTAAACTCTAAAACAAGTAGTTTTTAGAGGTTAACAATTACAAGTTCAGATTAATTAGCTATAAGTTCGTAATAGTATTGCTACATGTAAGAGCTTAGTCGACGACGACGCCAATCAAATTAATAATAGTACAGTAGTTATTGGCGCTACGTTTGGCATAAGTATTGTATTTAAAAAAAACCATAGGCACCATCTTGTATTAGTAGTATGGCCATGTTTTATAAAAGCGATCCCTAATGACCAGTCAACCTCCTTGTTACCAAAATTAGGTGGAACCATTGAGTGTTTTATAAAGCTTTCGGGCCGACTTTTCAATCGCCAGATAACTTTTACTTGAGGAATACGCCTGTTTGACCCATTTTCTTTATTACAACAACTGATAGAACTTGTCATATTTTTTGCTCGGATAATCTGACGATTGAAATATTTTTGACAATGGCCCACTGGTAGCATTTGTGTTTCCATGAGCAAACATAACTGATTAAATAGTAAAAACGTGTTGCAGCTGAGCAGCCACACGGAATATACAGTATGTTACGGTTTATATTGGGCCGATTAAAATTACATTAGGTCCAAATATGTGAACAAAAATAATTATATGGAACAGTTAGTTCTTTTTTTCATATTTCTGAGTTGGTCCCTTTGTAAAAGTAGTTCGCTCGTTTAACCTAACACGCTGTATATTTAGTATTGCTTGGCCATATTAAATTAAAATATATCACGTTTATGAACACCTTTTGATTAATTATCTAGGCATTTCTTTCGGCCCTGTCGTAGTTCAGTTTTATCGATATAATATGTTATAACGATAATATTTCACATCACTAGTTTGAACAATTTTTGTCTGCCTGCTAGACGTGACGTTGTATAGTGTCCACGTCAATATTGCTTAGCTTTAATCGCGAATCTACCTTATTGTGCTTTAATTGCGTGAAAGTTCGAATTGATTCTTCGTTTAAATATATATTTAACGTTAATAAAACTCACCAAAATGCTGTATCTCGAAGATTATTTAGAAAGTAAGATGTTCTTTGTTCTCCTGCGATGACGTAATTTTCACTGCTTGATTGTTGGTAGCATTGTGGCGTGCCTTGCCAAAACTAGCGCTAAAATTCAAAATGGTCTGCAGTGTTGTGACAAGATGTGAACTGTTGTTTAATTAAATAATTTATATTTTGTCATATTTCAGTGATTGAGCATCTCCCACAAGAGCTGAGGGACAGGTTCACTGAAATGCGTGAAATGGATTTATCCGTTCAAAGTAAATAAATACTTATTCTTTCCTCTGAAATTTATGAAATGAAATATTATTCAGTATTTATAAATCAATTCCTATTGTCTTACAGATAATATGGATACGTTAGAGAAAAGAGTTCGTACTCTTTTCGGTGGATGTAGACGAGGCGAGATGAATACTGACCAGGCTAATACTGAATTTTCGGACATCAAACGGGGATACAATAAGACTCTTGAAGAAGCTGATGAAAAAATGGCTTTAGCTAATCAGATGTATGATTTAGTTGATAGATACTTGCGCAGACTTGGTAAGGAACAGAAAGATTTAAATGTTTAGTAAATCTTAGAGAAAAAGACGAGCTTACTGTTACTTAGTTGTATCGGTCACTTGAGTGGCTGCAATGGCAGTATTACGATTACTGTGTTGACAATGTCTGAACAATAGGCAAATAGAATTTATCTTGTTATGCTCCTGATGTGGCAAAACTTGTTATTGAAAACTTAAATTAGAAAATAATTCACAGACACGGAGCTTCATAAGTTTAAATGTGAACTGGAGGCAGATAACAAGGGGATCACTGAATTACTGGAGAAACGGTCTCTAGAACTCGATGTTAATACCAACCACACCAGCACATCCAACAACAATCATTATAAGGAAAACAGGTACATCTAAAGTTAATATTATAAAGAGGTACAGTTTGTGAGGCTGTAGGGACGATCTACTGAACTGATTTTGAAAATTCTTTTACCAACAGAAAGCCATGTTATTTGTGAGTATCATATTAAATATATGTATATTTAAAAAAATCCATGCGAAGGAAGTCGCCCGCGAAGTGCTAGTAATCAAAAATGGCCACTTTAAGTTTTGAATTTTTTACTATCTCCTGAATAAAATATACATTAAGTACTTACAAAATCATTTCCATTACAGGTATCGCATCCGGACCGAAAAGCGTCGCGACAGCTGGGGTAACCGCGAATCTCGAGGTCATGCATCTGGAAATCTTTCCAGAACTGATTCTGCTATACAGGTACAACTAAAATATTAGCAAGCTTTATGAAAAAGTATGACTTTGATGGCCCACATTTCAGTGTCCCTGCATCTGGGCTTCGGAGGAAATAAAAACGCTATGGATTAATGTGGCGACCCACTGGTCCCAAGTAATTTGACTATCAATATGAAAGAAGAAGATGGAAAAGGATGTAAAATTATGAATTTGGATCCATATAAGTTTTATTTACATGATAAATAACTTTATATAATGTTTCCAGGCTGCATTAGGCCGAGACTCCTATTCACTGGGCCATGCTGGCAGTGCTATTGCTGCTGCTGCAAGCCAGGCTATCGCAGCAACTCAGCAGGTAATCTTTCAAGTCATAACAATAAAGAATTACTGGTTCTAAATTAAATGTCTTTGGTAAACATTCATGCATAAAGGATGGTCTCAAGCATAAACGTTAACAAGTATTGGTTTGACTTTGAGGGTCTCTGAGTTGTACACCGTTCGATATAAGGAGATTTTTGTCAGTTAATTTCTAGGGATGACCATTGCATTTTATCAATAAACAAGCCCAGTCAGATTTCCCATCGTCGAAATTGACCGAACTTCCATAGAAACTTCCATAAAACCCTATAGAAGATACTGAAGATGCATCAAAAGCTCTGCAAATCCACCTAGATAAAATTTACAAATTTTTTATTTTTTTTTATTTTTTTATTTATCATTTATACAAATTATCATAGGATTCAAATTAAATAGCAACCAAAAACCACTAAGGTTTAAACTTGTGCTATCATGAACTCATTACATTACAATACATTAACATTTTTTCTATCTTAATATACATACAATGATGCATTTTAGTACGCGTTATTGCCGATACAATTAATATAATATTCAGTTCCGTTCTCCAGTTACAGTCATCCCTATAAAATACTTAATAAATGGATGAGTATATGGCGCATAAAAGCCAGTGCCACAAAATCAAATCATATCACGTTTGCATTAAGAAAAGGAGATTGTCCCCCAGTCAAATTAGGCGAAGATACACTGCCTCATAACACGGTTGTGAAATACCTTGGGTTTCACCTTGACCGCCGACAAACATGGAAATACCATATCCAGAAGAAACGGGATGAACTAAACCACAGATTACGATCACTCCAATGGTTACTGGACAGAAAATCAAAACTATCACTAACCAACAAACTGATGATATACAAGGTTATCCTCAAACCAGTGTGGACCTACGGGATTCAGCTCTGGGGCTCGGCTAAAAACAGTAACATAGAAATCCTACAAAGATTCCAGAACAATGTCTTCAAAACAATCACTAGTGCCCCATGGTTCACTAAAAGCACTGAATTGCATGAGTACCTGGAAATGCCTACGGTTAAAGAGGAAGCTGAACACATGATCAAGTCCTACAAGCAAAGAATTTCGACCCATGAAAACAGGCTTGCAAAGATCTTGAATGATCCATTGCCTCAGCGTCGGCTGAAACGACAGCACATCTGGGACTAATGTCTATACATCCTTAACCGAGACACCAAGAAATCAAAGATGAAGGTGGCTCAACACTGGTTGTGTGTGCCTAACAAAATACACTGTTCTTATAAAATATCTGCTCATGGTCAACAGACCGATCGCACGACAGAAATCTAAATTAAAAAAAAAAAAAAAAAAAAAAAAAAAAATTCTAGGGATGACCATTGCATTTTATCAATAAACAAGCCCAGTCAGATTTCCCATCGTCGAAATTGACCGAACTTCCATAGAAACTTCCATAAAACCCTATAGAAGCAAGCATACACGAAAGGGGTTCAATAGGGGTATTGAACCCCTTTCGTGTATGCTTGCTTCTATAGGGCTCATCCTCGATATAAAAGGAACTCTTATACAAATTTCACGCTTCTAGCGGTGTTTGCATTAATAATCATATATTTTATTACTTTTTGCTTGCACAGATGCAGCACGGTCGTCGCACGGCGTCGCTGAAAGCTTCTTATGAAGCGGTGGCGGGCGGTGAGCTCGCACACCATGCGACCTTGCAGACTCACCACACACATCATGATCACGGTAGTACCCTTACATGTTCAGTGGTGGTAATACCCTTACTTTTATGAAATACTAGCTATTGCCAACGGCTTCGCCCGTGTGGAGGTCCGAAATTATACAAGGGACCTTATCATAGTAATATATATCCTATGTCCTAACTCAGTTCATGCCCTTACATGTTCAGTGGTGGTAATACCCTTACTTTTATGAAATACTAGCTATTGCCAACGGCTTCGCCCGTGTGGAGGTCCGAAATTATACAAGGGACCTTATCATAGTAATATATATCCTATGTCCTAACTCAGTTCATGTTTTATCTGTGTGCCTAAATATCATCCAAATAGATTCAGCTTTTAAGTTGTAGAAAGGTTTAGTTTCGAAAGAGTTAGTTTCGTATTTTTAATATTACTATGGAAGTAGATTATACCTCAGAATATCACGCTATCAATTTATGCATACTTTACTTTTTACATACATTTCCATATAATATGGCAATTCTACCAGAATTTTATGTACCAGTCGACAGCGATGGGGAAGAATTTTTCGACACCATATTTTAGTTTCTTAATAATAAATAAGTCAAAGTCAAAGTCAAGTACCTAACATTTATTTTATACTTTTTAACAGGACATGGCGGTATGTCATCGAGCCACAGTCAAAGCAACACTGTTCATGGCCATCATACTACTTCTCATGGACACAATAATTCTTCTTCCTCTACTACTAAGCGGAACAAACAGAAGTAAGCATCCACTTATAATATTGTAGATAGGGGTCAAAATGGAATGTCTATAAATACAATTAATTTACAGTGTAAAAACTGAATGTACTTGTGTGTGTAATGGTACTTGATGGAATAAGACTTATTTTCTAGATTTCATTAAACACAATATTATCACCTATGATTTATTACAGGAAAAGCAACAGCTACAGCTCAACAGGCGTATCTTCTCACACTCAGCAAGCCGTGGCATCGGCTGCCAGTCGTTCATCTTCGCCTACTGTAGTGTACGTATACATTTACATACCTATTGTTTTATTGCTTTTGAAACCAATAAATGATATGAAATGATGAAATGGTACTGCATACATGCATCAAAACCGCATAACGTTAGTTCAGAGTCGCAATATGCCGCAATCCCTCGTAATCGTCGACCAATTTGTTCATAAATGTTTAGTAAAAGAAACTTTTTGTCTTTTTTTCTTCAGAGCCATGAACACTGTCGTTAACAATGTAGCCATTGAGGAGCCAATGGAGGAGGAATGGACATACGACCCCAACGAGCCTCGCTACTGCATTTGCAACCAGGTGTCTTACGGAGACATGGTTGCTTGTGACAACCAAGATGTAAGTGAAATCAATCATTACTGATTTTATTCCCAGAAAGAAACCTTTTCACTTAGATTCTTAGAATTATTATAATTTGATTAAGTATTAAAGTGTTAATTTAATTAATTTATTATGACCATTTCAGTGTCCTTACGAGTGGTTCCACTACCCGTGTGTCGGCATCACTGCTCCACCGAAAGGAAAATGGTACTGCCCGCAATGCCAGACCAACATGCGTCGCAACCGCGCCCACCGAAAGAACTGAACTCGCTTCGACGATGTTACTGCTTTGTGCTTAATCTCATATCGTCTTTATGCCATTAATCTACCTGTACACCTTATTAAATAAATAATTCCATGTGCATTTAAGTATATTTTAAAATTTTGTAGTGTGTTTATGACCTTCCCCCAGTTGGAGCTTAACCTTTTGACCGCCACAGTCGTGTGTATAGACGACAAACCAAAATGTGCCCAGCACGCCACGGTCGCGACTGGGTGACAAAATTAAATGATGAATTCGGAGCTTGGCGCTGAGGCCACGCTTTTTCATTTTTGACGTGGCGGTCAAAAGGTTTAATACGGTACTTTCCCATGGCCGAAACGTTTGCAAAACTTATTGTCTGTCGTAGGACAGTACTAATTAATTTGAGTACTTGTCTGTCAGACTTGGGCTCGGAGCGGCTGTTGCCCACAAATACGCCAAATAAATCGTCCAACGACTATATCTAGTTCTAGATAGTGAACCCGATGCTGGTCCGTCGGTAGTCCGTAGTGAGCAGGAGAGCTATTACTAAGTATTGGGATGCGATCGTTAGTAGCAGTCAAATAAATCGTGTGACCTGAAATACAAGACATTCAGATATAAAATACACCACCACCTTTGAACAACGCATTACAGAATTGTAATGCGTTTGTATTCCATAAAGTGAAGTCAATGCTTGAACATCGTCGACACTTTCGCTGCCAAGCACCCGGCTCCCGGGTCGAACGAAAATTCGTTCAGGTGCCCACAACCCGGCTCCCGGGTCCTACATATAAATAGTTATATGTGGCTTGTCGCCATGCCAAGCACCCGCCTCCCGGGTGCAAATCAAAACGTGCTACTAGGGTTGTCAAAAATAAGCTAGGTGAGATAGTATGTACTTTTGAGTACGTCTTTCATTAATTATTTATTTACTTTAAATGTTGTACTAATATTGATATTATGCTGACAAATTTCTAAGAAACATACTAAATAGTACTTACTTAACAATGTATTTAGAAACAAAAGACGGCAAATGTTTAATCTTTTCTTTATCTGCGCGTGTTTTATTGAGGTAAAAACCGCCGCTGAAGGTTTAAAAAATGAAAACAAAGGCATCGGTTTGGTTTTATTGAGCTTAAAGGTTTTTAATCCCTTGCTGGCGATTTAGACGACAACTGTTTATACAACTTTAGCTACCTTACTTTAATTCACGTAGCTTAGATAATCTGTTGTTATGCGTGTGAATCATCAGGCATCAGAGGGTTAAAAATCTGCATCATTGGCTGTATGAAGATTTGATATTTTGACATTAAAAGTTTTTGACGTTTAAAAGCTACAACTGCGGATTAGGCAAATCATGTAAGGTTCTCTTGGCGTAAGTGTTATGATTTTTAAATACCTAGAAAAACAAATAAAAATTAAAAAAAGAACCGTGTAGTTTATTTCTTTCAATAAAAAATTTGACGTTCGACAACCCTACTATCGCTGGCTGGTCGTGGGCGTGGCTTAGTGAACTCGGATTCGGGTGCTGCGGCATAGTGGTACCGTTACGTAACCGTTGCGCCGCGCCGATGGACTCAACAGATGGGTTGTTATAGATATGCGAGACACATTTTGTGGCATGCCAATTGTTATGCAATAAATGTACGTGGCAGTGAAAGTGTCCGTAACTATGTTAATTTTTCAATGTGGTAACATTGCTAACCAACCCTGAAATGTCCCAAAAGTTCTAGAACGAATCAATGAGTAAATCCATTCAACCGCATATTCGTTCATACTTCATTGTCAATTTGTCATTCAAATAATTTTATTCTTTCGTTTCCGTGCATTGCTGTTTTATGGTGAAATAAATTGTAAATCTAGCAATTATTAGCATTTTATTATTCGGAAACTCGTGACAAGTTGTGTATAACCATAAAAATGTCTGAAGCTAAAATGAAGGAGGTTTGTACACACCTTTTATTGGTACGAGACCTCAAGATAATTTTAATTTTGGTATAACCTGCGTCGCTCATTATTATTTATTTATTTGTAGCTACGCAGTGATATCGATGAGCTCAATGAGTTATTAAAACTGGCGAAAAGAAAGAGGGCACAAGATTTACTGTCGCTAGAAGTCCGGAAATTGGAAACGGAATGGATAAACTTGAGGGATGCTGCACAAGCCATGCAGGCAGGATCGTCGCCGGCTCCGTCCACCGTATCAGCGGCGCAAAACAAGAGATACCAAATAAAACTGAATGGATATGGTTAGTAGGCTTCTTGTCCTGTAAAGGCTAGTTAGCAAGTCATTCACAACATTCATCATACATTTTCTTGAAGTGTCGCATTTATTAGATTCATTTAAGATCGTCATCATCATCATCCTCATCCTCGAGCCCTTAAACCATTTATTTGGGGTTGGTGCTATAACTATAGTGTACTATTTGAAAAACATTTAACAAATCTCAATCTCTATTTTCATATTTAATTTTGATTCACAAATTAATGAAATCACATTTTCAGGTTGGGATCAATCGGATAAATACATCAAAATTTTTGTAACCTTGAAGAATGTCCAATCCGTGCCAAAGGAGCAAGTGTACTGTAAGCTTACTGAAAAGTCTATGGAACTCCATGTTGAAAACCTTGAGAATAAGGACTACCTGCTTATAATCAACAAACTATTGGACTCAATCAACATTGAAGAGAGCCATTGGAAACAGAAAACAGGTAGCTAATCCACTTCATCTACTATATTAAAATAGGAACAACATTCATGTTTTCTAAATTCTGTCTACAGCATAATAATATGCATCCCTACTGTGACATCCAGACATGCAAATTGTATCAAAAACACCATTTTAGAGGAATCCCTGAATTGTTTTTTTTTGCAGACATAGTCAACATATTATTTGAGAAACAAATGTTTTCATTCTCATGTTTTTCACTTGCATAATATTTGGATTTCATTACAGATATGGTGGTCATCTTCTTAGCGAAAGCTCATCCCAACATCAAATGGTCCCACATGACGGAGCTTGAGAAGAAGTTTGAAGATCAGCGCAACAGCAAGCTCAAGCCAGCTGCTCCGGACATGGATAAGTCAGCAGATCCACAGGAATCCATCATGGGCCTCATGAAAAACATGTAAGTTTTGTTTTTTTTTTTTTTAATATACCTTTAACAAACTAGAAGTTGAAATTTGTGTTATAACTGGGGGACAAACAACTATTGAAAGGCATTCTTTATAGTTTAAAATGTTGGTGATGTACTCATTTAATTCATCAACACTTTGGCAGATATAAATGGTACAAGCCATTAATATTTATTGCGTATTTTCGACTATGTTATAAACAATTAACCTCACCCATTGTCTAAAAAACACAATCCTTCTTGGTAGGCACCCTTTCGATTACTGAATAGGTCAAGGGATAGATTTTTCAAAATAATTTTAATTTATTTCCAGGTATGAAACTGGGGATGACGATATGAAGAGAATGATTTCTAAGGCCTGGTATGAAGGGCAGCACAAGAAAAAATCTGACACTTTAGATCTGTAAGCATAGTATGTTAACCTTATGAAAACAGATTGGTGTGAAATTACAGCTTAAGAATAAATGAGATATTAATTGATTCGGTTTTATTGATTGGTCTTGTGAGTCTATACAACATTAACCCATTGACTGCCGGGACGCAGATCTACGCGAGACACAATGCCTTTTTAATTGTGTCTGCTATTACGGCATACGAAAGGTTACCCTTTTGAACGCCAGAGCATAAACGCACGCGTCTGCCCTCCACGCACTAAGAGAACACACCAAGACACCATGGATATTTGTCTTATGGTGTCTTAATTTGTTTCATGTTATTAAATACGTACGAGAGCTTCAATTTTACGATTTATTTTATAAACACTTACGAAAGTAATGATTTAATTGTTTATTTCATGTTATAGTGCTGTTGCCGTTGTCACATATTTGTGTCGTTGGCGTAGAGGGCATGCGCTTGCTTATCACGTATATCTGACAATGGCGTTCAAAAGGTTAATATTGTAGTCTTCTAACTATACTGTAGTACAAAATTATTTGATAACTAATAATTTAACCATCTAGTTATCTAGAGTGACTTTGGGGGCAGATAAATAAACAGCTGAAAGATATAACATACGATAATTATTTATTTTCTATGAATACATTAGATTAGAGATCATAACATTGAATCTAAAATTTTCTACAAGTGTAAATATAAGATGCGTTGAGAAGTCCGTATGGGCGTCGTTTAATCCATCTTGATAGGGTTGTAGTGAGAAGATACAGGCAACCAGCGAAGACTCCTGGAGACAAGAAAAAAAAATTAAGTACCTAATTGAAATATTTATTCCAATAATGTAGCACAATAAGATATTCAAAATAGGTACATACATCTTGTGGGTTTTGTCAGTGTGTCTTGGCGTCAGCATCTGCATGAAAAGAGCGCACAAATACGCGGCCTGCAGTGTGTACAGAACATATTGCCAGTTAGCGACGGTATAATCGTTTTCATCAGTTTCCATGTTTCCGACCATCTCGGCGCTTATCCTCTCACGATTCCTGGCCATCTCGAGATTTCGAGAACGAGCGTTAATTGCTTCACGTTCCCTGTTTTCAATTTTATTGCTGTGTTCAACTCGGCTACGGAATACTTCGGTTCGGCGTTCTGAGTCGGTAGATCGACTTAGCCTAGGCTCAGCCCTAATTTCGCGGTAGTTTCTACGATCAGCTGAACGGACTCTTCGGTCCATCATTGAACTGTCTCTGTCTTCCGCAGTAAGTCTGTCGACTGAACGAGATTCTACGCGAGGTTCCCTGGAAATCTGATTCCTAATTTCACGTCGATTTTCTGTGTCGACTTCAATGCTTCGCTCATCTCGAGTGGCAGCACGATTTACTCCGGATTTACGGATATTTCGTCGGTCTACTTGTCTACTCTCTAGAGTGATTCTACGATCGGGATTTTCCCTCATTTCTTCTCGGGATTCCCTAGTTAGCCTATTCTCGATTCTAGATTCACGGTTATTCCGCCGGGACATTTCGATGCGTTCACGAGAAAGTCTATGGTCGAGGTTTACCCTATTCTCCGTATGCAACCTCGAGTCTGTGCGCATTACTTTACGACCTTCAGTATCTCTCTCATTTCGAACAAAAATATTCATGTTTCTAAATTCTCGGATATTCATTCGGTCCATCTGTATCCTCTCTTGAGAAATTCTCTGCTCGGGGCTTACCCTAGCTTCTTTCCTTAACTCCGTAGACCTCTCGTTGTACCTTATTTCCCGCCGACTATCGATGCCTTGGTCATTAGGTGTATTCACGGTCCTAAATTCGGGAATATTTCTTTTCTCTATCTGAATCCTCTCAAGAGACAATCTGTTGTCAATATTTACCCTATTTCCGTCCCGAGTCTCCCTAGACACCCTGTTGTTGAACTTTGTTTTCGTCTTGCTATCAATACGTCTATCATCATCACGAGTAATTAAATTGTTAATCACCCTGAACTCGCGGATATTGTTTCGGTCAACCTGAGTTCTTTCGACTGAAAGCCTGTTGATATGATTTTCCCTTTCGTTTTCTCGAGTGTTCCTCTCGTTATGTCTTATTTCTCGTCGATCATCTTCGGTTCTTACATTTCGGGTATTTGTATTACGGGAATCACGAGTATCTCTACGATCGAGGATTCTTTCGCGAGAAAGCCTTTGCTCCAAATTGTCCTTAATTTCTTCCCGAGTCTCCATGGTCAACCTCTCGTTATGTCTAATTTCACGTCGACCATCAATTTGCCTTTTATTTAGGGCATTCATCATTCTAGGTTCAAGGATATTTCTGCGATCCATCTGGATTCTTTCGCGGGAAAGTGTTTCCCTCCGATTGTCCCTGTTTTCGTCCCCAGTCTCCCTAGTCATCCTCTCGTTAGGTCTGATTTCACGTAGCTCAGCAACGTCTCTCGTGTTTTGAGAATTCATAATTCGAGTTTCACGAATATTTCTCCGGTCCATCTGAATTCTTTCGCGGGAAAGTGCTTCCTCTCGATCTTGGCCCCGAGTCTCCCTGGTAAACCTCTCGGTATGTCTAATTTCACGTCGGCCATCAATTTCCCTCGTATTTTGGGCATTTATCATTCTAGATTCACGGACATTTCTGCGATCCATCTGGATTCTTTCGCGAGAAAGCGTTACCCCCCGGTTTTCCCTGTTTTCATCCTGAGTCTCCCTAGACATCCTCTCATTATGTTTGATAACACGTTCATCAGTAACGGCCCTCTTATTTCGAACATTAATAATTCTAGATTCACGAATATTTCTCCGATCCATCAGAATCCTCTCGCTGGAAAACCTATGGTCCGGATTTTCTCGTATGTCGTCCTGAATCTTCCTTGACATCCTCTCGTTGTGTCTAATTTCCCGTCGATCATCTACGTTCCTCTCATTTTGAGCCGTCATTACATTTATAATTCGTGATTCGCGTGTAATTCTTCGAGCCATCTGCATTCGTCGCTCGTTAGAAGAAGTACGGTCAATATTTTCTTTATTTTGCTGCCTTGATGAGCGGTCTTCCCTCTGTTCACGACGTTCCTCAAACCGTTCGGTGGATAATCGCTGATTCGGGCTTTCGCGTTGGCAATTTTCCCGGTGATCCTCACGAGCGTTAAGGCGAATGCGCATATCACGGATTTGACCTACTAATCGAGTGTTTTCGGTAAGTGACCGCCTTTGTTCGTTGTTTCGAAAATCTCGGCGTTCATCGTTACGTTCAGTGTTTAGTCTCGTGTCTGGTCGAATTGTAGATTCACGTCGCACTACACTCAATCTTTCCCTTGCAATACGCTGGTTATTCATAGAAGCTTCAATGTTGGGTACATCATCTTGAGTTCGGCTAAGGACACGTCGTGCAGCACCGTTCAGTGTAATCCTACGTTCAACAGATCTGAATTGTTCTCTTTGGATTTCACGTTGAGACAAACGCTCATTACCAAAGCGCTCGGTTCTGTAATCGTTCCTGAATAAACTCTCATGGGGAGACCCAGTGTAGATCCGGACATTGCGCCGTTCTATGGCATTTCTAGAGTTGTGATCGACAACTCTGCGAGTCCGATCTTGAGTTTGCAAATCTCGAGTTTGAGTTTCTTCTCTTTGATTTACATCCAGGAGCCGTTCACGACTTGGGGAGATCGCAGAACGTTCAAGACGGAATTCGACTCGAGAGGACCTGGCTATTTCAGAGGGACTTTGTCTTGCAACCCTTCCTCTGATATCCACCAGCGGTCTCTCCGATGAAGAACGACTGAATATGGAGACACGTTGCCTTAATTCATACCGTCGATCTTCACGGCTTTCATCCTGGTTGTTCAAACGTCGCAGTGCAGTTTTGCCGTGCCAGTATGTTCCATGTAGCGAAGACCTCGTGTCTTGGAGCGGAGCAGAAGAAAGACGGTCGCAACACTGTTGCCTGCCATCAATGAGGTTGCTTTCGGTGAAAGATGCAATAGGTTGAAAAACCGCGACTGCCGCAAGTAGTAGTAAACGCCAGTTATTCATAGTAACTGTGTGCTATTATGGTTTGGTTCTCTTCCTTTCGCGATGAATCTGTTGGAAGTGTACCGCTGGCGGTCGCTTCCGAACTGAATTTTGAAACGCAAGCCTCAGCTTATATACGGCTGCGGAGAGTGTTTCTATTCAATGCTTATTAGGCGCTAGAACGCATTCAATTTTCAGCTTCCCACACGCCAAGCGACTGCGACGTGGGTTGCCTGATCTTGATACTTGGCTTGAAAGCTATAGTTTGCTGCTATTTGGAACGGTAGACCAAAATTACAGGTTATTACGGCAAGTTGATTAAGTTTTTCAAATAGTTAGAAAATTGGCTTAATAAGTAGTTCCGTAGTTAGCACCTAAGCTGAAACATGATGCTGTGCTGAAGATAAGCTTTATCACTAGTATAGGAATTAACTAATCGCCCTTCAAGACGGCCTGGATGTAAATGTTGATGTCACCAGACAGAAGGTATGTAATAGGTAACCTTCCAGACCTCCTCTCACCTCTGTCTTAAAATACAAAGAATGAAAATTGAAAAAAAATAAGTGTTAGATCCCAAAGCATCAAGATGATTCAAGTTTATTATGTTGCGAGTATTATCGCAGGACACAGCTGCACAAGAAAATTTGTCCCGGCGCGTAAAATAATTATCTGATTGAACTCGTTGGAGCAATAAATGGGATCCATAAATTGATTTCCTATGACGTCAATACAGAATACTGTACCGTACCTATATTTTCTTACTAAAATATATTTTCGCACTTGTCGAATATTTTAAGTAGGTAAGTAAGTAAGTGATAACTAACTCCTTATCATAATAATTATCATGTAATCACGTGTAGGGGGTAGCTAGTAGGAATGTACAATTCGTACATTATAAGGACATAATTATGTGATAAGTTCTACGTATATATGCTCCTGTATTCAAACCATACGTATTTATCATAATTATTTCTAAAGAATAATCCATTAACAACTCCATATTGGTCGACGCGGGCGAGAATGGGACCACGGGGACCCCACGCCCCGAAGTCTTGTTTTTTTACCACTAGATCGATCCAGCCAAAATCTAAATAATATACTTTTGTAGCACGTCCAGTGCCCCTAAAAATGGCGTTCATTCCCATTAGTTCGATTCATTAGTTCGATCATCGAACTAGTGAGAATTTTTTTTCTCATCTGTTCGACCGTCGAACTAGTGAGAATTTTTTTTCTCATTTGTTCGACCGTCGAATTAATTAGATTTAAAAATAGTTCTAGTACATTTAAATGTTTTACTAATTTCGTAATAAAATAAAAAACGCTCATTTGATTTTTGATTATTTATTTTACATATAAACAAATTTTTGTTCTTTCTGGTTAAGCTTGTTGAGATAAGCAAGACAGAAAAATATTAGATTACGTTTAATATTTCATTATTACATTATTTTTTGATAGGTGAGGAAGCCAGCTTATAATTTATAAGTTTTTCAACTGTTTATTTGATCAAAGATATGCTATACTTAGATGTACAAATAAGTAGTAGGTACACGAATATATATTTTTTTACGAACCAAGCGTTTTTTATTTTATTACGAAATTAGTAAAACATTTAAATGTAGTAGAACTATCTTTAAATCTAATTAATTCGACGGTCGAACAGATGAGAAAAAAAATTCTCACTAGTTCGACGATCGAACTAATGAATCGAACTAATGGGAATGAACGCCTAAAAAGATAGTTGAAAATCCCCCATTCCAGCTTCCACGTTTGTGTCGAATTTATGAGTAGCGAATATACAGTGCATGGACTGTGTCAAACATGATATGCTAGTTACCTAGATCTTGGTATGAAAAAGACATGTTACATGTAGTTTTTGACTTTATTCATTATTAACATACATATAAATCTTTCCTCTTTATAATATTAGTATAGATTACACAAATCTAAATACAATATATACAACCTAAAACTAAAAAATATATCAATTATGTACATACAAGTGGTAAAAAAGGGGACAAGCTCATAGGGCGTCAAAATATTTATCCCCATCGCTGTCAGTCATGCCGATTCTTTGGCCTAAAAACTGACCAGCCCCCTGGTCACGTATAGAGTCGACCACCGCTGGTCGATAGGTATACCGAAATACTCGATGAGCACTCGAACCCCCACGGCCCTAGTGTTTCAACCCCAAACGGCTTGAACATATACTTGCGCCGTTTGAGGTTTTCCGCACCTGCAGCAGCCGCCCCAGCACAGCCCGCCGTGCTAGGAAGATGGGATGGCGCAAGGGTGTCGACGCAGGTTGCATCCCACACCAAAGGCCTACAGTACCCAACTTCCAAGGCACTATAGTCATTCCATCTGGCCTCTTACCATCGCGTCACGTAGGTACCAAGCCATTAGGTTCTAAAATATACAAATTTAGTTTTAGTATATGTGAAACCCGAAACACGTGTCTAGTATTTTTATGTAAAGAATCTATGTACAAAATTTCAAAGCCGTAATATGAAAAACCACAAAGCTATAAGCTTGTTATGTTACCTGGTTGTCCGTACAAAAACATGGTCACTACGCGATCGGCAAGGCGCGCGCCTCCAGCATCGTCTTGCGCTCATTGATAATGTTTGGTGTCCAACTTGTAACCTTTTTTAAATATTTTTGGGAAAAAATATAATGGTGTAAAAATTATTGGAATCGATTCAGTTCCTCTTCTTGAACAAACTATATTCGAGTTTCGCATACATTCAGTCAAAAAAGTATCGGGAATGGATGATTTGTTTATGGTTCCAAATTCAAATTTTTGTTTTTTTGTAGTTGTTAGATTGGCACAACTGTTTTCCATTTTGGCGCGGAGTTTGAGTTGCATCTATTATTTATATTAAACTAGCTGACCCGACAGACGTTGTCCTGTCTTAACTGTGATACCTACCCTACCTACCTACCTACCTGCCTACCTACCCTACCTACCTACCCTACCTACCTACCTACCTACCCTACCTACCCACCCTACCTACCTACCTACCTGCCTACCTACCCTACCTACCTACCCTACCTACCTACCTACCCTACCTACCCACCCTACCTACCCTACCTACCTACCTACCTACCTACCTGCGCCTACCTACCTACCTACCCTACCTACCTACCCTACCTACCTACCTACCCTACCTACCTACCTACCTACCTACCTACCTACCTACCTACCCTACCTACCTACCCTACCTACCTACCTACCCTACCCTACCTACCTACCTACCTACCTACCTACCCTATAGGAGGAAAATCGGCAGCTGATCGAAAAAAAAAAAAAAAAAAAGTGTATTCTGCTATTCAGGGCGGAGACAAATCCAACGAAACAAAAACCATGAAAATTGGTCCAGCAGATCTCGAGTTATAACGAAGGGAACAAACCCGTCTTTCTTTTATATACACACATCAAAAGTGTCTAGGGATCAAGCATTTTTATGCGGATTTCTTGAGATTGAGATGTGGCTTTGTAATAAATTTATGATTTTATAAATTTATATGGATCCTTTTTGGTGCATTTCATAATTTGAAACAGGAACTGTCAATCAAATTCGAGTAAAAGATGAAAATCAGCTGTCAATATTTTCCCTATAAAAACATACAACGCATTGAAGACATTATTAGTGCTACTGTTTCCCTACTACTGATTAAAACCAACGTTATTATGGAGCGGCGACGTCATTTAAGCAGGGAAGAAATGCTCAGAGCCGTGGGAATGATAGAAGCTGGTTCCCGGCAACGTACTGTGGCTTTAGCTCTGAATACAAGTCAGAGTGTTATCAGTCGACTTTGGACACGTTACCGAAGCACTGGTACCGTGGCTGAGCGCCATGAAGGACGGTATCGCTGCACCACACGGAGACAAGACCGATACATTCAAATCTTAACTCGAAGAGCTCCAACAATAACCGCCATGATGTTAGCCGTGAGGCTTCATCACTCTTCAGGGAACTTAATTAGCGACCAAACAGTCAGAAACCGCTTGCATGAAGTGAACCTTCATTCCCGAAGACCGCTACGGGTACCACCTATAGCAATGCACAATCGTAGGATTCGATATCAATGGGCTCTTGAACACAGAAATTGGGCAGAAGAACAATGGCGTTTCGTGTGCTTTTCTGATGAGTCTCGTTTTGGTATGAGACCGGATACAAGACGTATACGACACTGGAGAACCCCTGGACGCCAACAGCGATTAAAATCCTGCCAGGAAGTCCATCCTTATAGTGGTGGAACCATCATGGTATGGGCGGGTATTTGGATCGGCGGAAGAACTGAGTTGATTTGGATCAGAGGCAACCTCAACGCTCAAATTTATGCTGAGACGATTGTATCTGACGTCATCGTTCCTCTACAAGTGCAAATCGGTCCCTTATTTCAGTTAATGCATGATAATGCACGACCGCACACCGCAAGAGTTGTAAGACAGACTCTCGCCGCAGCTAACATCAATGTCCTGCCCTGGCCTGCTCAGTCGCCAGACTTGAACCCGATTGAGCATGCATGGGATATGCTACAGAGAAGAGCTCTGCCGAATATGGAGGGTATCCAGTTGCAAGAAGACCTTTTTTTGTTGTTGCAACGAACATGGGCGGCCATTCCACAGCGTGATTTGGATGAACTCATTTTGAGTATGCCAAACCGATGTTCTTGTGTTGTTAGTGTTCGCGGTAGAAACACGGATTATTAATTGTTTAAGTTACCCAATAAAATTTTAAAGAAAACTGTTATTTCAGTCTTTTTTTCGAACTTTAATGTTAGTAGTTCAAATGTCAAAAATCCCTTTATTAGGAAAATGGCAAATTTCTTTATTAATGCAAAGGTGACTTGGTTTATCGTTACTGTGACAAACGAAAACACTTTATTTGATGAATCCTTAAAGAAAATTTAAATTAATATCAATCAAGAGAAAAGTTATTGCAAAAATATATGTTGATCCCTAGACACTTTTGATGTGTGTATATAGATACAGTGCTGGTTTTAGTAATATCATTATAGTGTGTATTGCGAATTTCATAATGGACAAAAATATCGAACAAAGAGTTTGTCTTAAATTTTGCATCGCCAATGGAATTTCGTGTTCGGAGTCACTGAAAATGTTACAGAAGGCTTACGGTGAATCGACGTTATCAAAAACTCGTGCTTATGAGTGGTTCAAAGCGTTCAAAAGCGGTCGAGATGTGATGGAAGATTTGCCTCGCTCTGGTAGGCCGTCAACGTCTGCAACTGAAGTTAACATCGCAAAAGTGAAGAAAATAGTGACTTAAAATCCCCATTCAACTCTGAGAGAGATAGCCGCCGAACTTTCTGTATCTCACGAGTCAATCCGTACCATTTTAACTAATCATTTGGGTATGAAACATGTTGCTGCTCGGCTAGTCCCAAAAGATCTGAATTTTCTCCAAAAACTCAATCGCATGAAAGTCGCTGAGGACATGCTAGAACGAGTCAGTTCGGACCCAACATTCATGAAACGCATTGTTACTGGTGACGAGACGTGGGTTTACGAGTTTGACATGCAAACTAGTCAACAAGCTTCGGAGTGGCGCCTTCCAACTGAACCGAAACCGAAAAAACCACGCCAAAGTCGATCAAAAGTCAAAGTCATGTTGACTGTTTTCTTTGACTATCGCGGTGTTGTGCACTCTGAATTCTTACCGGAAGGTCTAACGGTAAATAAAGAATATTATTTGAGCGTTATGCGGCGTTTAAGAGAGCAAATTCGACGAAAAAGGCCAGATTTGTGGAAAGAAAATTCTTGGATTTTGCACCACGACAATGCGCCTTCGCACAAGGCTATCATTGTGAACGAATTTTTGACCAAACACTCAACAAATACCATCCAGCAACCACCATATTCACCAGATATGGCTCTTGCTGACTTTTTTCTTTTTCCTAAACTCAAATTACCACTTCGTGGCACCCGTTTTCAATCGATAGAAGACATAAAGGAGAATTCGCGGCGAGAACTGAACTCAATTCCGGAAGCAGCGTTTAAAAAATGTTTTGATGAATGGATTATTCGTTGGCGCAAGTGTATCGTTTCTAAAGGAGCATACTTTGAAGGTGATAAAATAAATTTGGATGAATAACAGACATTTTGTGTATTATTGATCTTTTCCCGGTACTTTCTTGACAGAGTAGTATACTAAAAATAATGTTGTATAATTAGTAGTTGAAGATGTTGCATTTTAAGAATGTAAGAAGGTACTTACTTGTGTATTATGGACTAGGTACTCACACGTATACAGTTCTGTCGGCTGATAGAAGCAGTGGTGGTATTCTGTAAAAATCTCACCATGAAAACTTAGGTGAAGTGAGCTGTCGTTCCACCTCATGCTAGGATTTGACACTATTGCCAGCTCACTCTAAACTCAGTTCATCTACAGTAGCACGGTGAGATTTTTACAGAATACCATCACTGCTTCTAGCAGCCGCGTACAACGTCGTAAGAACGAGAAACTCTTCATAGCGTGAAGCGTATTTCCGGTGAAACTCTTCTATCTACCTACGTACGGTGCTGAATATGCTGCGAAGGCGGTTAGCTACTCATTTAGTAGGTATTATTGTGCCTTCAACATGGACAGTGCTGTGCGATATTTTTATCGTTTCGCTTCTTGCAGAAGTAATACCTAGCTAAAATTTAACGTAAAGAAATAAAACGCAAAAAGTGGGTCGACCCACTGTGAAGAAATTGAAAAGAAAAACTTGTCGACATGGAGTCGAGAACTATCCGTGTAAAGGCCAACGCAGACCGGGACGGGATGGCAAAGGATTTTGCCGTCAGTCAGCGCACACTAGCCGCTTAGATGCCGCGGCATTCCAGTGCCTTGCCACGGCGTGCCGCGGCACGACAAAACATGCTTCGGCAGCTCTTGCTGCCCAATACACATTTAATGGCGTGCATCCCACGCCTCACCCCGTGGTATGTAACAACGAGTGCCGGCGTCCTCGGCATGCCGTTGCCTACCGATGTACCTACGCCACGGCACACCGCCGCGGGAGCCCATGGCGCGTCGTTCAATGCCGTACAATGAAATCCCTTTCGAGGCCACGGTATCAAATGAAACACAAATCACGGTATCAGGTGAATTCACTCATCTATAGCATTTGCATGATATCGCATTAAAGTTTGTCCTCATTTTATACTTGTTTGCCGTGGAAGCTGAATAGACGCGGAAAGTTAAACGGCTGCGTACGAGTCTGCAAACAAAATCGTTGTTTTCTATTGGCGTAAGCTGAGTAAGAGTCAGTAGTACCTTAGTCCAACATTAATTATTTTTAGTCTATCCAACCAAATACACACATCAAAAGTGTCTAGGGATCAACATATATTTTTGCAATAACTTTTCTCTTGATTGATATTAATTTAAATTTTCTTTAAGGATTCATCAAATAAAGTGTTTTCGTTTGTCACAGTAACGATAAACCAAGTCACCTTTGCATTAATAAAGAAATTTGCCATTTTCCTAATAAAGGGATTTTTGACATTTGAACCACTAACATTAAAGTTCGAAAAAAAGACTGAAATAACAGTTTTCTTTAAAATTTTATTGGGTAACTTAAACAATTAATAATCCGTGTTTCTACCGCGAACACTAACAACACAAGAACATCGGTTTGGCATACTCAAAATGAGTTCATCCAAATCACGCTGTGGAATGGCCGCCCATGTTCGTTGCAACAACAAAAAAAGGTCTTCTTGCAACTGGATACCCTCCATATTCGGCAGAGCTCTTCTCTGTAGCATATCCCATGCATGCTCAATCGGGTTCAAGTCTGGCGACTGAGCAGGCCAGGGCAGGACATTGATGTTAGCTGCGGCGAGAGTCTGTCTTACAACTCTTGCGGTGTGCGGTCGTGCATTATCATGCATTAACTGAAATAAGGGACCGATTTGCACTTGTAGAGGAACGATGACGTCAGATACAATCGTCTCAGCATAAATTTGAGCGTTGAGGTTGCCTCTGATCCAAATCAACTCAGTTCTTCCGCCGATCCAAATACCCGCCCATACCATGATGGTTCCACCACTATAAGGATGGACTTCCTGGCAGGATTTTAATCGCTGTTGGCGTCCAGGGGTTCTCCAGTGTCGTATACGTCTTGTATCCGGTCTCATACCAAAACGAGACTCATCAGAAAAGCACACGAAACGCCATTGTTCTTCTGCCCAATTTCTGTGTTCAAGAGCCCATTGATATCGAATCCTACGATTGTGCATTGCTATAGGTGGTACCCGTAGCGGTCTTCGGGAATGAAGGTTCACTTCATGCAAGCGGTTTCTGACTGTTTGGTCGCTAATTAAGTTCCCTGAAGAGTGATGAAGCCTCACGGCTAACATCATGGCGGTTATTGTTGGAGCTCTTCGAGTTAAGATTTGAATGTATCGGTCTTGTCTCCGTGTCGCCAGACTTGAACCCGATTGAGCATGCATGGGATATGCTACAGAGAAGAGCTCTGCCGAATATGGAGGGTATCCAGTTGCAAGAAGACCTTTTTTTGTTGTTGCAACGAACATGGGCGGCCATTCCACAGCGTGATTTGGATGAACTCATTTTGAGTATGCCAAACCGATGTTCTTGTGTTGTTAGTGTTCGCGGTAGAAACACGGATTATTAATTGTTTAAGTTACCCAATAAAATTTTAAAGAAAACTGTTATTTCAGTCTTTTTTTCGAACTTTAATGTTAGTGGTTCAAATGTCAAAAATCCCTTTATTAGGAAAATGGCAAATTTCTTTATTAATGCAAAGGTGACTTGGTTTATCGTTACTGTGACAAACGAAAACACTTTATTTGATGAATCCTTAAAGAAAATTTAAATTAATATCAATCAAGAGAAAAGTTATTGCAAAAATATATGTTGATCCCTAGACACTTTTGATGTGTGTATTTAAGATGAAAGCCCCTTGGTAACGCGCTACCTACATTCTTACGTTTGTTAGGGTTCCGTACCCAAAGAGTAAAACGGGGCCCTATTACTATAGTCCGGTGAACGTCCGTCTGTCACCATGCTGTAACTCATGAACCGTGATAATTAGACAGTTGAAATTTTCACAGGTGATGTATTTCTCTTGCCGCTATAATAATCAATCTGCCGAGCCTTTTCCCAACTATATTGGGGTCGGCTTCCATTCTAACCGGATGCAGCTGAATACCAGTATTTTACATGGAGCGACTGCCTATCTGACCTCCACAACCCAGTCACTAACTGGTAGTACGATACGAGGCACGGAGGAGTCTCCATATTTGAAGATCCCATCCACAGACCAACCCCGGCAAGCGTAGCTTAACCTGATGGATTAATCCATGGGGCTGTTTTTAAATAGCCAAGAGCTCCTGGCGCTATAACAGCAAATACCAAAAAACAGAATAAAATAAATATGTAAGGGGGCCCAGTGTATTCGCAGATCGGTGGGAGATTCCCCGATGTTGCGGCTCTACGCCGAAATTTAATTGTATAGTTTTTTGTGTCTGTAACCTACTAACACTAGAATTTAAGGTAAAATTGTTACTAACCCTATGGACTCCGGTCTGAAATTTAAATATTCTATTCTCTCTCTGTTCTACCACAGACGTGAATTTTTTGCCGTTTTTATAATTACACTAGCACTTTGCCCGCGGCTTCGCTCCCGTGGTCTTTCCCGTGGGACCCGTTATTTTTCCCGGGATAAAAAGTAGCCTATGTTACTCCTAGAAAACTAAGCTTTCCAACGGTGAAAGAATTTTTAAAATCGGTCCAGTAGTTTTTGAGCCTATTCATTACAAACAAAGTTTTCCTCTTTATAATATTAGTATAGAAGTATAGATAACCGTACTGTTTCCGTATGTTCTACGACCTTTCATTTATTAAATATCAAAATGTTAAATAATACAATCACATATAAAATATCAATAGTAAGGAATGGAAGTCGTTGAACCGCTAACCTTAAGCTAATTAGCTAGTTGTTGGTTGACTATTCGGGCGTATATTTGTCTTTGCTTGAAGCATACCTACAGCGTTATGTTATTTAATAATTTGGAAATCGAACTCCACCGTCGATAGAATGATTTCAAAAATCTGAAAAACTGTATTTACGGCATTAAAATCGTGTCCAACGCGAAGTAATATAATTTTTCATTTTTCAAAAATATTCAATGACTTAGTTACGATGTTATATATAAATACATATGCTAGCGAGATTATATTCGAGCTATCTTGGTTGTTAGCGTTACCGACGTCGACAATGGTCTAATTTAGTCATATCCGGTCGGATATTACACAACCCTAGTAACACCACTGTAATTTAGGACAAATTATTGAGTATTCCTAAATATTCATCCTTTCCAATTACGGAAACCTTCATTGTGTGTGTACCCTTCACCGACACACATTTGGTTGATTTTTTATGCTTCGTATCAGAGACACTTAGGACCTATAGGATCAGGGGTTGTTTGAATGATAATAAATGAATAATACAGTTTTGGGCAACCAAAGCTTTTTATATTTATATTCTCTTAATCCTAATTGTATCCATAGGATTGGATTACTGCGGTGAACGGCGCCGTCGTCTTCGCAACCTTCTCGCCGGATTCCTTCGTGATCCTCTGCAAAGATATTACACAAGTCAGATATTTGCTAAATATACTTTTTGTAGCTTAATTGTTGAAAATATGAATCAGTAAAGGGTTATTTTCATTTGTACTCAAATAATGTAGGTAAGAATGTAATCATCATAACAAAACAGTGGCAGTTCTTGTAGCTTGGATTTTGAAAAAATTGGTGATAATCTTGTAAACAAACCTTCAGCTTCTTCTCGTAGGCCATCAGCTTGACAGACTTGACCTTCCTCTTGTTCTCTAGCTTGCGGACGACGTCGCGGTACTTCCAGCCGACTTCGTGGGACAGGCGGCCGACGTGACAGTACTGCAATAATAAACAATTTGCTACAACTTCCTATTTTAGTTTGATGTAGGGTTTAGACTAGTGAAATGGTCTCAGACAATTACAAAATCGCAACATGGTTATTCAGTCGCAAATTACCCAAATGAAACATCATTGTATAAAATCTTGTTGAATCACTTTTTTTTTAACTGCTATAGTACCTATTAATAATAACTAAGGAACAAGGACTTTCATAATTTCATTAATGAAATGTGTTTAAAGTTTTACATCCTAATTTGTAAGTTAGCCTACTGGGTTCCCCCAATTGCTTTGTACGATGTTGTTAGGGCTGTTAAAATAAATTATTATGATTGATCATCTACACACCTTACGACCAGGCTTCAAGCAGAAGACGCGGAGCGCGGCGGGTACAACCACGCGACGGCGGTTGTCGTAGGGTGGCGGGCAACCGTCGTACGCACGGAGCCTACTCAGCGCGCTCTTTCCGCGCTCAGTCTTGTGTGGGATCATGCCTGAAACACAATTAAATGTCCCTTATGAACAACAGTGTGTTACAAATAAGTGGTTAGTATTTGTGTTTGAAGGGCTTCATAAAAGAATTCATATCATAAACATCAAATAATGTAGGTAAAATAGAAAATAATCATTAGATTTATTGTAAGTCTGACAAAGATAAAGCACAGGCAAATTGAAAAGTGAAAAAAAGTTTTTTTACACAGTGAACACCAACACTGTCACTGTGTGAATGCGAGCAATAAGTTTTTCTATTGTGACCGCTGCATAGCAATCAATTACTTAAATCGTCAACATGGGTTTTGTTGAACACTTCATGTAACAAGCTACCCCAGAAAATAAACAGGCAATTTACATAGACAAAGACTTTCAAACAAAGAGATCTTAATTGTAAGCCCTAATAATCCACATAAAAATATGAGAATGCATACCTCTGACAGTCTTCCACAGAATCTTGGAAGGGGCTCTGAAGTGGAAAGGTCCACGAGCGGGGTTCACATTGCACCTCTTGCGAAGGAATGACATGAACTTCAATTTGTTCCTGAAATAAATAAACATCTTGAGTCATTGGATCTCAGAAACAAAATATAATGATGGAAATTTAGGTTATTTATCAGATAACATATGAGTAACAACATCTATTTTTCAATATTCAGTCGCAAATTACCCAAGTAAAACATCATTTAAAGTTGTACAGCCGATTCTGTACAACTGTTATAAGCATGGTCTCATCACAAATTCACAAATGTCATACTTGGTAGGTGTGGATATTTTATTAAATAAACACCACAATGTGCTGTTGAAAAAACACCATGAAACAATGTTACATTCATAGGGTTGACTACCTGGAACAAACGCTGTCCTTGTAGATACGTTCATGTAAAACAGAAAGAAATAGAAAAGCTATAAGATGTTCTTACCTGAAGAAGTTACCAGAGATGTTGATCTGCTCAGATCGCACGACCACGACTTTGTTACCTTCCAGCAGGACCTTAGCAATGACTGCGGCCAGGCGGCCGAGCAGATGGCCACGGCCATCGATTACTATGGCCTAGAACACAAGCATTCACACTGGTTAAAACCACCGCTGACGTACCGCATAACCTCAAAATTATTTACACTATTTTCAATTCTGACTGTTCTAAACACATTATTTGTAACTGGGATCTCGGAATTCCTTGTAACAGAGAATATACGAACAGTTTCATGTTATATTGTCCAGTAACAAATGCTAAACACAAGAAAGCACGTGTGGTGCATAGACAGTGCATGTTGTTAAAGTTTATTACACGGTAAAAACGAACAAAATGAAAGATTAGAAGGTACGTTAAAGGTTTAAGTTAATTATTATGTCCACTTGAAGGCATTTTACTCGATTTTCATATTTTTTCTTCTCACCTTATTGCTAAAGCCCGTCATTTTCACGACAACAAAACGGAAAAGGATAACTTTTTAAAACAATATGGCTACCGGACGTTCATAAAATGCAGATATGTTGCCATACTAAAATTTATATTTATGAATTAGTCGATGTTCTTCTTCTTAACATGTCTATGACAAAGATGTTATTTATTTGTTTCCCAGTATTCACTGTATTCAGCAACGTTAACACTATTCGCTGACATTAAAACCTCATCTGTATGCACAGGGGACAGGGCAAGATGAAAGGAAGACGCCGCATAATTCACTAATACGATCGACCGGAACCATCTGAGACACTACAGCACTTTGCTGCGGCTGAGCTAGGTGCGGAGTTGGATTAGAGTTTTCAAAGTCGGCTATGGCAATAAGCTCCCTGGTAAAAGGGCTCTGGTGGATCGATGAAACAGTCGGGAGGTTTGAGCTTCTCCCACTAAAGCTCATAGCTTCCGAGTTGATGTTACCGTCTCAGGCCGCAGAACTTTCGGAGACGCCCTCCATCTGGTGTATGTTAGATGTAGAAGGTTATTCCTTGTAAGCGCACACAAAGAATAACCTTTCTCTTAACTATTTTCACACCTTTTCCTTGTGGTTTTATTAAACAGCAGAGGGACCCTGAGGCAGACTGTATATATTTTGGGTTCGCTATTTACTTTTAATCGTCAAGAAAATTCTTGTAGAATTGAAGGTAACTTTGAATCCTCTGGTTATGATGGTAACCTTTTGAGGTGAATATATTTAAATATTGATTTAAGTTAAATAAATAAATAAACCTTCCTCAACAAGCACAAAATGTTAGCAATGTCGTATGAAAGCTCCAGCTGCTGCCTCATTTCAAAATGTGCTGTGTAGGGCATAACTTATGCAAATAAACAATATTATAATTGAAAATAAAAAGGCTTCCCTGGTCTGAATTTAGCTTGCTCCAGAAAAAGTTCGGTGTCCTTGTTCACTAGAGTATGTAGAGATGATACGCAAAAAAAACGCGAACAATACCGTTACAGGGCCGATTGGAACTTATAATTGCCGTCATGGTGAAAGCCAAACGACAGAAGTCGATTTCCCAAGGTGCGGTGGACAGAACAGAAAGTCGGAGGGTACGTAGACCCTTTAGAGCATTTAATAGTTAAATGCTCTAAGGTCGACCCTCCTTATTCTTTACGAATTAGTCGATTAACCAACAATTTAAAAATGATTCTCAGGCCAACGTCGAATGAATCAATCAGCTGCTTAGAGCATTTAACTTAATCAGCTGAGATGACGAGTAATGGCAGTACCATTTAGTCTGTGGTAATGACATTATTTCACAATTGACATGTTATGACTCACAACATGTCAATTGTGAAATAATGTCAATGTCATTACCTGTGACATTTTTGTTTTGGCTACAATCCAAACCAAATTTTAAAAATTACGTGTACATAATAATATAGCACTGGTTAAAAAGGGATAATTGGTTGAATTTACTAGAGAATGATAGTATTTTCCAAAATTCCATCAAAGTAATATTGTTCAAAATGGAAATTCCCTATAGAAAGATTGCTATTTACGTATTAACTTTCGTAGCCTATGCGTACACTGGCATGGGCTCTTCCATGCTAAGGAATTTAAAGGATGCAGTTCTATCGGCAGAATCAGTTTTCGGTGATATGTTTAAAAATGCCATAACAGTAGCTGAAAGGTTCAGATCATTGCATGAAGTTTTCGATGCTGCTGTGGAAGAGGAATGCATATTCAACTGCCCTGAAGGTAATTTCGAATGAACGAAATTACATTGTACATATTACATATCAAACTTAAATAATTTACAAAATTTTCAATTTTTAGGATCTAGACCAGTCCGCAATAGAAATCACATCCCCACATCAGACGGTTGTGGTTCTCTTGGCTTTGAGGTTTCCTCAGAATACTTGCCACTTGAAGAAATGACCAAATGTTGTGACATTCATGATATTTGCTATGATACATGCAATAGTGGGAAAGAAACTTGTGACTTGGACTTCAAGAGGTGCCTTTACAATTACTGCGACAGTTATAAGTCACTTAATGTTGCCGGAGACACAATAACAAAAGGTACACTATGGCTAAATTTTTTTTCCTGATCTGCAATCACATGCAATGCAAACTAGCAAAATACAGCTTCACATGTATTGTATTTTTTCAACTACGACACGAGGCTATTATTGAGCGCCAAATACGCAAAGAGAGACCTAAGCCCTCCGACACATATACATATAACACTGCAGGCCAACTCTGTTGCTCTAGTTGTGACAGAGTATTCAAAACTAAATTTGGTCTGGCGAGCCATGTATTTGAAGTGTCATTGTTATCGAAATGCATAATTATGTAGGACTAGTTATATATATATTTTCTCAACTATTGTAATATGATTTCAGGTTGCAAAGCTGCAGCAAAATTATTATTTACGGGCACGCTAACTCTTGGCTGCAAGTCATATTTGGATGCACAGAAAAATGCATGCTACTGTCCCCCAGCCAAAAATAACAAGTATAAGAAATATCCAGGAAGTGGAGATTTATAAATTATAATAGGTGTCTGTTTTTTGTATTTTTTCATTAGTGATCCAAAGAATGCTGTAATACCAGTTTTGTGATACTTGTGTAAGATTATTTATTTTTAATATTAGAATAGTTTTATTGGAGGTTTTACATAGGAATAGGGCATAGGATAGAGTATTAAGATCAATGTTGAATTTGTGGTTTAACAATTAAACAGCTATTATCTTCAGAATAATTAATGTTTTAGTCCTTCCCAACTTTTCTGGTAATATCAGCTTTAAGTTTCAAATAAGAAAATATTGTTTCTTACGTTTTGTTCATACCTGTTTTATATACAAATAAAGTTGGTTTGTTTATATCAGTTTAATTATTTTAGCGATAAAAATTACATCTTATTTGTTGGAATTATACCTTAATTAAATAATTTATTTGCTAAATTTAGAAAATGGGGCTTCTTACAAATCTCATGCAAGCGCTGGAAGGATGAGCTAGCCATCACATTTCAGGTGATTGCTGTATTTTACCTCCATAAGGGAAGTCAGGCCTTCATAGATACACACACTATTAAATGGACGCATAATCAAATACATATTTTATAGTTCAATATGATTGAGCGTATAAAAATAATTCATTATAATGTAAATAAATGCTTGTAAAAATATTTTATAATGGATTAATAAATTTTTTGTTTGATCTTAGTGATTTTACCTTAGCATCAAAACATAAATCTGAGCGATTACTTGTTACAGTTCGAGTATAACAGATTTCATTTTATGTAAGTAGAAGTTCTTTGATTTCTTCTTTTTCTGCAGCTTCGATGTATGGTGTTCCATCTGGGGTTTTTCCATTTTTAGACGCACCCTGTAAGATAATAGTATGTTTGCTTGAGGTAGGCTATATTTAGACAGTCATTCTGAGTGTGAACCATAAAAGATCTATGACTCATAGATATCTTTAAACTGGATTTCCAAGTCTTAAATTGTCAAATAAATTCTGATATTTAGTTTCATGACTTTAATGCATGAAATTAATTTCTCACCATAACTGTGAAATTGCAAGTCATGCACATTAATTTTGCAAAATAAGCACCATTCACTATTGTGCTGTTACTTACATTTTTGAGTAATGTCTTAACACAGTCTGTATGACCTTCCCAAATAGCTGCTAACAATACAGAGATGCCATGTTTGTCCAACATCTGAAATATTATGCATTTTAATTAGACAAATAGGTTCTTTTAAGTATCAAAATAGTACAAAATATATATTATCTTGACTGTACACACTTACATTAGGGTCTGCTCCCTTGTCTAGCAGATAGTTTAGAACAGCTGTTTGTCCATAATCAGCAGCATAGTGAAGAGGTACTCTTCCATCAATTAGAGCATTGACATCAATTTTCTAAAACAAATTACATTTTCCTTAAATTGTTCATTATGATTAGGTATTCTATTGGGGAAAACAACAATAAAAAACACCCACTAAGATGGTGGTAACTGTTAAACCTAAGAGCCAGTAAGCGCCTGCATTGAAGGCGTATCTAGATGACAATAATAATTAAATACATAGGTACACAATGTTTCACCACAGTTTTAATTCATGTAAGGACTGTACTCATGACTATTTTAAAAGAGTGATTTGTTCGCATTTCAGTTTCGTTTGTCGTTTTTCCCTAATTTTGAACGAAATTTGGCTTGAAATTAATGAGAAACATTGCTTTCTCTTGCCAACGACTAATGTTCACGTAGAAAGAAAACCGATTTACAGACTCTAAGTGAATCTTACCTTGTTTTCTACTATATCCTTTACTTGGTCAATATCGCCGTTTTTAATTCCCCAAACTAATTCACTCATTGTTGCGTACTTTCTAAATCCTTTTATGAATAATATTTCCGAGATTTATTCCGGAATCGAAATAACAATGGATATGGCGTTCTTTGACATGACATCTGTCAAAGTTAAGGATGTGCCATTGTGTCATGGATACATAGATAATAAATGTACGGTTTTTAAAAGTTAACTCATCGCGAGATGATTGTAATTATTTTCAAGATAATTGTATCCATAATAGGTACAAGTGTCCAGTCACGTTACCAAAATCGCAACTAACACAGCCAAATTGTGTTTTCAATACAAATTCACGAAACCATTACACAATAAGTTTACCAACAGCACCTCTCTATCAATGATTAAATTAAGCGCAAAAAGATTCTTATTGTCTTATATTATTATAATGCAATAATGCGGGGTTAGGTATACACGCTGTGATATTAATCGCTGTTAGCGATTTCATGTCCACACACCTTATAGCATTTAACCTAAATGCTCTATCTAAGCCTACCAAACACAGATTTTGACACTATCGATACTGGTTTGTCGCTATCGATTTCAAAATTTGTGCAGGTGGTATTTTGGAATTGCCGGAAAGTCGCCGAAGGCTAAAGTCACTGCGTCGTTCTAATAAAACATTTTTTTTGAAACAATAATAATTTAAGTGACTTAATACGTCACGAAACATAGAACTAAAATGAGGTAATGAGCGAAGATTGACCGTGTTGGTTATTGCTTTGTTCTACATATTTACCGCAATGGTGTAATATTGTTTGGCACACGTCGATTGCGGTATCAGTGGCATTTTTTATTTCATCCCTGCTGTAGGTGAATGGGTATTTAACACTCTACTTAGGATTTTAAATGCTGCTAGATTAATCGTCTAAGGTCTTCCGTATTGGAATAACCGGAGCTCGATCCTGTTGACACTGTCACTCACGGCTGACGAATTTATATTCTGTGGTTTGTTCGTTGCGTTTGCTTGCTTTGACATTCAATTTCGTATATCGTTTATTTTGAAATTTGAAATTATTATGCGTGTAATAAGGTTCGAGTAAAAATGGAACTAAGTATTGGAGATTTTGCTGTAATACCTCAAGCTGCACGCGATGCCACCAAACATGTCTTGGTAAACATAATTTGGACCAACTTGATGGTTTTTGTTTGTGTGATTTGTTTTGTTATATTATAGACCCAACTCAAACATTTTTAAAACTTGCAGAGCCTTTTACTGGACAAAATTCAACCTCTAACTCTTCGTTTACGTCATAAACTATATTGTTATGAGAGTGAGAGCAATGAAGACAATATTTCAAAAATTCGAGATGTTTACACATTGTGTTCAAGTCAAATAAATAAATGTTTGATTAATTTATTTGATGTCTTCAAAGTGGAATTTCACAACCACACTCTTTTACAGGTAAACAGATGTATGTTTTTTTAAATATCTCACCTTGTATCTAAAAAAAACTGAATCAATGTGTTCAGATAGGAACTTCAAATTGGAAATAAAATTTCAAGATTTGATTGAACTAAGTAATACCTAGATGTCGGCACTTTGAGAAGTTAGAGGAGTAGCTGCAGTATTAGAAAAATATGATGAAATAAAATACCCACTGATACCCATACAGGTGTAGAAAACAGGGTACTTAACTTTCGCCTCATAATGTGCGAGACTTGATGATGGTACCTACCGGGTATACAACAAATAAGAAATCCAGAAGCTCAATTTTTAGCATGTTTCAGGAAAGTCGTCAGTATAATCTAGAAAGATTATCATGGTGCATCAATAGACTAGTATCAATCGAGGAGTATTTGGAGAAAAAATCAGCTTCATCAAACATGGATGAAAGTGCCAATGATTCTTTCAATGTTACTACTATGTATTTTGTCAACTGGATTGACCTAACATTTGAAGTCCTGGGTAAACTTTCCAATGCCATCTATAAGACTGACTACAAGGAGTCTGAAGTACTTTATACTCTGTGGAAGGATCATGTAAGTTTTTATAGAATAACTACTGAAAATGGTGAGGAAAGTGTACTGAGTCTAACTATTTGTTATTTTATTTGCAGATGGTTGAGTGTGTGAGTGAGCTACATGTGTCAATTGATGAACTCCTTCTATCAGCTATGACGCTATGCAGATACTGTCTGGCTGATGATCAACACATTGTGAAAGCACGCTGCCAAGTGGTAATTACATTCTAGTTAATTAATTAAATCATCATCTGCCTAGCCTTTTCCCAACTATGATGGGGTCGGCTTCCAGTCTAACCGGATGCAGCTGAATACGAGTATTTTACATGGAGCATCTGCCTATCTGACCTCCACAACCCAGTAAGTGGGTAAAATGATACCCCTTGGTAAGACTGGCTGTCAAATTTTCGGGCTTCTAACGACCTGTAACAACTGTCAAAGATGCACAAATGACACAGTATAAATTAAATAAATATATAAAATCTATAAAGCCTCAATAAATATTCTTTTTTATTTACAGGTTTTGAGAGAAACAAAGACATTACTAAGTGAATTGATCGAAGGAGACCTCAGTTCAAGTGTCAAAGCTACCCCAGAGTCATTAAAGCTGCCTATAATGCCATCAAATGCTAATGTTCTCATTGATGTGTTGAAAGATGTACTGTATGCTCTTGAAACAAACACTAATACTGCTCTACTAGCACTAGTAGGACACTGTTTTACTTATAACAAGTCTCCTATAGCTATTCTAAGGGACCATTTCAATATTGATACTAAAGGAACTTGCTCCTGTTTAGTTAAGAGTGCAGATGAAGTGACTGAGAACTGCTCATTTGTGAAGGATTTTGATTTGTACAATGAGAGATTGCTGCAGATTGGAAACTTTGCTGTTTCTTGCTCTTCTGATCAACATAGTAAGTGAATAATTCGTGAAATGCAGTGTAGATTGTATAAAATAAAACAACTTAAATATATATGTAATTTTTCAGGGATCCTGTCTCTTCGTAGTGGGCTAGCTAGCTTGGAAGCCCTAGATCCTCATTTGGTGCCAGCACTATTGATGTCGCCAGACAGTCACCATGCAACATTACTGATCAACTCTTGGATGCATGAAGTTAAGGAGATTCGAGATAATGTCTTCTTAATTGTGGATCCAAGTGCTTTTGCTGAGGTATAAAGTAATAAACATTTGAGTATGTTTTGGTACTAGCCTTGTATAGACGTGCCCATGCAAACGTTCGCGTGGCGCGTTCCTTATCTGGAGGCGCTCTAAATAATATTGCTGTGCATACATGGTGTTACACTGGTATTCAGCTGCTTCCGGTTAGACTGGAAGCCGTCCCCAACATAACCGGGCAAAGGCTAGGCAGATGATACATGGTGTTGGGCAAAGAACAGCCAGTAGCATTCTTTTGGGCTCTGAAAGATATTTTTCCTTCCTAAATAAAAAAATTCTCAGTGATCTAGCTGGCCAGCTAATTAATAATGTGTTGTTGATGACACAATAATTTGGTTACAGAAATCAAAACAAATGATGCATCAGAGATTACTAGTAATATTAAAAGATAATAGCTACAACAATGTGGATGTGTGTGCAGTAATCAATATGGGATGCATGGTGTATGACTTCTTCCATGTGTATGACAAGTGCGAGCCTGATGCTTTGGGCCACCATGACAAATTGCTGCTATTATTAGCTGACTTGGATAAAGGTATAAATTATACAACTGGACATAAAACTCATTTGTTTGTTCCACTTTATTTAGTTCTTTATTTTTGTTATATTTCTTGTTATAGTGCAAAAGGAGTGCAAAATAGTAAGCAATCTTCTCAGCTCAAACGACGACTTTGTGTACGACGTTAAAATGCCGAAAAGTAACAAAGAAGTGTCCTTAGATCAACTTATAAAACGGTTGAAACTTTTATATACATTGGTAACTAGAATTCACAGTTTATATCATCCCAAGGACAATGAGGACCAGTGGCTTGGTTGTGAAGGTGAAGAGGAACCTCAAATGGTTTATAAGAATGCAACACACACGGTGCTTAAGAATTCTGTAACCTACGTACATTCGGCTCAGAAGCCCGTCAATAATTTTTCCAGAAGCGTATTTGGAAGGACCCATGTACGGTCGTCGACGAGGAACTTTCCCTTATCGAAACTAACGAAGCGTTTAAAGACCAAGATGTGTAGCGAACTGAGTTTTTCAGTTCAACTGGACCAATTGTTCAGCACTCCAGGTGTCGAAAAAAATGCAGCTTGTGACGAAACAGTGTTTGTAAATAAGCAGCTGCGCGACGTGAGAGATTCCTCATTGTCGGTACTTTACAACTTTTCGCCGATACGTAATCGACCATCGTTGAGGAAGGCTGTCTTGAATAGACAGTGCAAAATACCTGCTTACAGGGATATTGAAGTCAATGAGGATAATAATACGACACATGATCAAGAAGAGCTAATGGATGAAACTACAAATTTACAAATTACAGGTACACTGGTTTTGAAAATGCATTTTCTTAAGCTTTCTTGTTTTTCTATAAGTAGGTATTTACATAAATACTTAATTTTGTTACAGATATTTTGAATCAAATGAACGAGATGACGAGTATGTTGTCGACTACGAAGCTTACTCAGCCCAAAACAACAAACCAAGGGATTGGTCAAAATGACAAGGAAACGAAAAATGTACTAAGAATAAATGTAAACAACCAGAACACTACGATAACCAAACACATTTGGAATTTACCCGTGAATGCTAGCATTGTGGAGACGCCTTTAGAAGACAGTGCTTCAAACATGACTCAGCCGTCCAATGTGGATACTTTAGAAAGAATTCATGATCTGGAATATGTGGAAAGCAAACTAAACAGTTTGAAATCACAGCTAGAAACTAGTTTGTAATTGTAATTAAAAATGTAAATGTAGCAATTATGTAATTAAGTATACAATGTGCTTTTGTAATGAAGCCTATTATAACATTTAATGCAACCGTCCAAGAAGTTATTATTACGTTGACAATTTTATTAAAGTTTTTATTATTTGAGTATGTAAATAAATGATATTTTTTTATACCTGACGGATTGTTTTTTTCTTTTTATTTCAACATTACTCCCTAATATCTGTATAATGTCTTCCTAATACAAATTAAGCAATAACTAAGTAAATAAAGGTAAACAAAGTCCACTCGAATATGTCAAAGAGGGAATTACTCATCATCATAAATTCTTCTATGTAATATAATTATTAAGATTAATTGGAGTCTCTTCTCGTGTCTGTCTGTATGACTGAGCATTTTTATACGGTTTTCACCGTCATTTAGATAATTTATTCCGGAAGGTATTCGTGCATTTAACACAACGCCCAAAGCTGCTATAAAAGTAAAACTTATATTGTGTTTCGTTCAGTGTCCATGAATGGGCTAATAGGTTTGTGGCTAAGTAACAACAGCTGCCCGGTGATGGATCAGGTTAAGCTACGCTTGCTGCGGTTGGTCCATGAATGGGTGACCATCTTTACATAGGCACCGAGACCCCTCCATGCCTAGGAAAGCACGTGAAGCAAGTGTCGATGAATAATTTATCACGTGGTAAAAGCGTGCGAAACAGGGGCAGGTCCTTAATTTAGAACTTTAGACCTATTACTAAAGACGTTCTTGAACGAGTACAAGTACCGTAAATACGGGCAAAGCGAATAAGTGAGGTAAAGCGGATAGCTGATTTTTCTCGAAAAGTATAATAGTTAGCGCTATTTGCACTGATGAAGTTGATACTTGACATGTGCGGCTACACCATGACAGTTGAATCCAAACAATACAACTCTAACATTTGTTGTGAAGTAAAAAAAAAAGTTTTCGTTGGATTTCTTACGATTTTTGATCAGGTATGTGATGATTTCTTTTGTATTTAATGTAACCTATCCGAAAATTACTTTAGATAAAGAAATTGGACATGTTTTAAAGTATTATTTGCGATTATAAAATTGCAAAATTGCACACAAATTACTTATTGGCTTCGTTAATTTAAAAAAGGTATCTATTGGGCAAAGCGGATAGGGCAAAGCGGATAGGTTATTTGCATTGCCCGAGTACGTGTATTGTAAGTTCTTTTCAATTCACGTTTCAGAATGGTGTTTAAGTAAAAACGCAAAACGAACCAAGCATCATGGTTGGAAGAAACTTTACGAAAACCAATGAAAGAAGTCGCAAACGTAAATGTCAAGACTTTTTTGTGTAGTATGCTACCTACTGCTAATATATACCAATTGGAGAATGGATACAATGCGCACAGCTTTCCCAATGGGCGCACGAAAAATGCACATCGTGTGGAGGACGAGGCAGTTATTTTTGCGATGAGTGCTAAGATTAGATGGTTATATTATTCCTTATCCTTTTTGCCGTTGTCCCATATCCGCTTTGCCCAACGTGGTCGGGTTAAGCGGATAATTGACTTCTTTTTGTTTTATATAACTTTTAAATAGAAGATGATTGTATTTTCAAATATTGATTGTGTACGTCCAAAGACAGTTACATGTGCCATAAATAAGCAACAAATAAAGTTCTTATCTAGATTAATTCTGTATTTTAAATTGAGTTGCCCTTAGCTTATCCGCTTTGCCCGTACCTCCCCTACATAACAATTTTGTTCTAGAAAAATTAAGTGTGTTCCCTCCCCAAAGATATAGCGTGACCGATTTGCATATATTCAGTTTCCACGCTAATTATTTTTTGCACCATAATAATTAGTCAAGTGTAACGGTAGGAAAGTGTAAGTTAGTACCTACGTGCGTGTGTTTTTTACTTCTCCGACGTTGAGCCGGTCGACACTCTCCTTATTGCACGCAATGCTCTGTCGATCTGATGCTCGGTATTCAATGAATCTTTAATTTCAGGTTCTCTGACAATTTATTGATACTCAGATAACTTCCAGCTGGTGACTGGTACAAGACAAACTTAAGATTCCTTAGATTTTCCTCCACTCTACTACCCAACTCCATAATTTTAGTAATCATTTTAAAAATGGGCTTTATCGATCTTCGTAAATCAACAGTTAATTAGGTCTATTAACTAGACTTTTTCTTACTTATCTATTATAAATCGCGAATATCTTCGGCGTGCATATTGGCACGTTTACATAATTTATTCCACAGTATATAAGCGCGATCTATTTTACGTTGTTCACAAACTACTTGCTTCGGAGTTCGCGACAAACGTTCATTTGTGTTCTTTCAGCAGAAAATCAGGAGATGGCTTTGATAGTTATTTTCTCATTTTTGGTAAATAGCTACAAATTTCTTTTGATTTTATTTTGTCACCAAAATATCGCCCACGATTACCTGCTGTTAACTTTCGTTGTTACTTTTTCAGATAAACCTGGCTCTTATCCAAGGACGGATTGAAGTGGGTAAGTTTAATTTACAGTTGGACTTTAATGCGGTTGTAATAATCCTCATACTGTTAAGCATTGTTAAGATAATTTTCTATTCTTGTATTACTCTTATTTACAAAAAAAAACAATTATATTTCAGCACAGGGCACTGGTTTTCGACCAGACGATAACACCCACTTCGACGTCTACGCCAGCGCGCTCAGTAAAGCACATTACAATCCCTGGGCCTGCGATTATAGAAGTGAGGTAAAAAACAAATCCTTCGTATTTTTGTGATTATCGTTATAATATACCTACATGCTCTTGGGTTAGGCATTTTGTCGAAAAACCGATGGCCAGTGTTGCTATTGAGTCATAGAGTGGCATAACAAGCGTAGCGTCGTACGCCTTTGGACAGATCGGCGACTTTAAAACGGCGTATGTCTAGCAGTGGTGTATGATAAGCTAAGTTGATTGAAATTTATGATCTTGAGATGTGGGCAAGGTTACAAACTTGTCCACATCTCAAGATAACACAGTATCAGTCAGAGTCGGTCAGTACCTATCTTGCATCTGCTGTACCTAATCTTTCGAAGGCTTTTGATTTCATTGATCACAACAAGATCGTTGTAAATTATCTAGATAATGACTGAATATCTAGGTACGTCGATATTCTTCTAAGCTTGTTATGTCTCTGTTGTCTTGTCTTGTCTGAACTGATTACAAAATGTTAACGTAACATGTGAGACGGTATTTTTAAAGAGGAGTACTCCAAGTTTCGATTCTAGGTCCTTTATTTTCCGAAACTTTACGATACCTTTTTCCTATCAAATTTTTGTTTTTTTTTGGACTCTTGCGTTGCGTCGTTAATATATTATTACCTATAAAGAATTTGTTTTCATTATTTACAGCCTGGCTATAAATGCCTCAGTTGCAGCAGCGCACTCCACTGCTATCCCGGGAACTTCGCACTCCTGGTTCAGTGCGCCGGTATTTTTCCGTTCTGCCGCAATGGTTATTGTTCAAGGTTTAAAACTGAAGGATGTACCGAGGAAGCAGATCCTAGTCTTGTGAGCCACAGCACGATGCCACCGTACGTTCAAGTGTTCAATAAGGGAAACAAGACGACAGTAGCACCTGTTGCATCAACCGACCATACCATATTGAATGACTCCGTTCCGCAAGAAAGTACTTCGAAACCAGTCGCCACTCAGTTAAATGATCCCAACAAAATTAGTGGAGGCACCATGAAGCCAACAAACGCAGTGCAAACAACCAATGTTCCCTACGTTAACAAGAAACCGAAGGATTCAACACACTCACCGCAAATAAGTGAAGAAATAAATTCGTTATAAACTACCACTTAATTGATATTGGTTCCTCTAACTTGTTGCAATAAATAAGAAATTAATTTAAATAAACTATTTATTTTACTTAATTTGTGATATTTATTATTACCTAGAACAAGCCGTGTTGCCGATGAGATATGCCATCGGCAAAAATGACGTAATCCTATAACCGCAATAAGGAATGATTTTCCAAAATACCAAACCGAGTGCTGACTTTCGACTCTTGTGCAAAAATTTTGCTAGACCCAGTGGTTTGACAGTGAGTGTTCGTTGTCTGTCAGTGAATTTAATTTTTGAAATCTTGGAAAAAAAGGTCTAGTAGATTAGTCCTTTGCGACGGACTATTAATAAAAGTATGATTTTAAACTAGTTAACTGCAGTCATAAAGGGTAGTAGCATTACTGTGGTAGAATCTTAACATACTACAGTAGCTACTGCCTTTAAATAAGTTCTTATACCCTACAATATATCTCATAATTATAAATCGTCTAATATATACTTAGGTACTCATTGTTGAACAGCCTAAAAATATTAAATATCTTAAGTACCTACCTAAATTGTACCTAAGCATCTACTGCACTGGTGTCCTGATCATTTAAATCATACAGCGAGCGACAGTAACAAGATATCGTCACTCCCGAACTCCCGATGCAACCAATCAGTGTTTGATTTGTATCTTTGATCGCGTCGCTTTGGGAATGCCTCGTATTCCTGAGAAGCATCAATGCTGAAAGGTCGCATATGAGCTCCCCTTGCAAGTTGAGTTAGATTAGTAGATGCTTTTAGTATCTTGTTTCGTGATTTATTGGTATATCAGTTACCTAACTACCTACCTTTTATTAAAAAAAAATACGAAAATTATAGGCGATCCGCTTTTTGAAAAATAACGTTTGAGAATCGAATAGAATACTGTCTATTTACTATGCACACCATAAATATTACAGATATAAAATTAGAACTTTTTACTAGGGGTACACAATGGGCGGTCTTGTCTTATGGATTAATGGAAAAAGAAAAGACAATACAGCAGGTAGTCAATGGCGTACCATTTACATAATTATACACAATAAATACATAAAACATAGTTATTATACTTTTAAATAACTTGCTTTTCTTAGTGGTTGTTTGTGCTAATGATAATCGTAATGAAGTCCGAGTCAGCTAATGATTGACTTTGATTTTGAGTTCGAGGGTTCAGAACACGACGCGATGATTCCACCGGAAATATCTTTGGATGCTAAACTCTTTTAACAAAGGCCCGGTCCAGAAAAACTGTTGGAAATTAATAGCGTTCTACACAAAGTGCAGACAACAACTTCACTTACAATGGCTTTTGTATTTTTAACCCTTACCTTGGTAGGTACTAGAATGGCACATAGACAATGCTTGAGTGCAACAGCAAAATTAAACAAGAGTGTTTTTTGTAGAAATGTTTAATGCACAGAAATACCTAAGTGTGACCTAACTACTTACCTACCTACAGAATACCAAAGTTTTAAATTCACTGTCATACCTATTCAAAAATTATATAATAAAAAAAGGTTCTTCAAGAATCGTGTTGAATGAGCTGGACCTTATCGTCGAAAAAAATATCAGACTTTTTAATTAAACTAATAATAAAAAAAATTGTTTTGGGGCAAAAACAAACTTTTCTTCAGAAATTACGGCCTGATACAGTTTACATATTTAGGTAGGTATGTCAAAACTTTCATTTGGGTTATAAAAAATCTTCTGAATTAGAATTTCCATAGTGCATCATCTTTTATTTTTGCTCGGCTCCTAACGGTTGTAGCGTGATGTAACCTTGCTCAAAAATAGGCCGTTTGTATTACATGAAAAAAGAATTTTACAAATCCGGTAAAGAAGGTTGGTGGTTCCAGAGATTAGCTCTTTTACTATTAATAATCTTCAGCTATTTTACTATTAAGTACCTATAGATAAAAGTCAATTAGGATCTATTCAGTTGAGTTGCTTTATGAAATACCAGGAAGAACTTTCGACATTACGAAACATTTGCTTTTTGAGCCTTTGAAGTCTCCGAAAATTTCATAATCAATATTCTATTAATAATTTCGGGAATTAAGTTTTCTGAAGGAGCCCTTGTGAGCTGTGGTGTGTGCTATAATTAAACGTCTTTATATTTATTTGTAGACTCCATAACGCCTACTACTTTAAATATGTAGTTTCTAGGATAAATGAATCTATTACAAGTTTATACTTGTGGCTATGTATTGGAGGAGTGATAATGGTAATTAATGTAATTTACAACTCACATTCTAGATATGAATGCAATCTAGTGAAAAATTATTACACGGCTGAAAGTTCGAATGACTGACCAGTCGATCTACTTATTCTATAAAATACATACCTTGAGAACTTATGTGAAGTGAGCTAGAAGTTAGCTGTCATTACATCGGCCGATCTATTCTGTATTTGCAGTGTAAACTTTAGTGACCTTAGCTATTAATAGTTACACCATTGATTCCTAACATAAGGTGGAATGCTAGCTCTCTTCAAGATTACTTCACCTTAGTTTTCACGATGAGATGTTTACAGAATAGATCAGCTGATTCTAGGAATTGACACTATTGTTAGCTCACTTCGCCTAAGGTTTCATGGTAAAATTTTTACAAAACGAGTTGAACTTTAGTCGGCAGAATTACCTCCGATTGCCAATCATGCACCACTTAATGAATCAGGTACGAGTAGTTTGTTAAAATAAAGTGTCGATATATTTTTATATTGGCAATGTGCTTCAGTAAGGCAAGTAAAAAGGTTCTAGTAAAAAAACTTTTTTACAAAAAATAAAACCGACTTCCAAAACAAACACTACAAAGTGAAAAATAATTTTGATTTCGGAAGTCGGTGTCTTCGGTTTTGTATTTTCATTTTTTGCCACCGACTTCCGAAATCAAAATTATTTTTCACTTTGTAGTGTTTGTTTTGGAAGTCGGTTTTATTTTTTGTAAAAAAGTTTTTATTTTTCACTTTTTAGTTGTGGTACCTACACAATCCCTCCCCCCCCCAAATTTTAATACCACTACCTGGCATGTAAATTACAGTGACAGGAAGTTATTAGAACATCATCCACATATATTAAGTAGGATTTTTTTAGATTTTTGTTGATTTTTCAAAAACCGCTTATCCGATTTCGATAAAATTTTTATGGGACCATTTGGGAAGTATACCCTTTCCATCAAAAAAAGAATTTTTCAAATCGGTTGGCAAGCAACGGAGTTATGCGCGAACAAACATAAAAAAAAAAAAAATACAAACATCCGAATTGAGAACCTCCTCCTTTTTGAAGTCGGTTAATAATAAAGTTGACAGGGATAGCTACAAGTTGTTAGATGCCGGCAGGAAGCTGGTATCCAGTAGCCTATTGTTGGTGACTAACACAATTTCCTCTGAATAGAGATTTAATTAAGACATAACCTTATGACCTTACAGCTTATTAATTAAAGTGCATGTAGTACAGTGTCGAATCAAGCTCCTCCCGCTTTGTAACGCGCATGCGTGAGTCACGTAGTTGTCTATAAAAGCTCAGCAAATGCCGACCAACAGCCATTCCCGCCAGGAACTGCAACTAACTGACTAAAATTAACAGAAAAGTGTCAAGTTCAAAGTTGCTCTAAACTTTGAAAAAGTGGGCTGTCCCTGGGGCAGGAGGCTTAAAGGTAAGTCAGTAAAATATATCATAGTTTGGTGTTTATCAGGGTAAACTAGGAAGGAAATTTAAAAGTTTTCCAGTAAAAAGTTTTTAATGGTTTCTGGTAGAGAAAATATTGTTCTAAAGTTAGTTTGGTGTAGATTATGGATGGAGTTTATTGAATTACTGACTGAAATGTGTAAAGACAATTAGTTTTCTTTTAAGAAACTTTAATGGAAAACTTGAAATTGAACTCATAGTTTGTAACGACTAAAGTTGAAACTAGGAATCTTTGACTCGTGTGATTTATTTTTTGAGTGAGAAAAATTTACGGTATAATAGAATAGAATTGAATATTCTTTATAAATATTATGTACACCATAAAAATTACAGATATGGTGTGGTATTAATAACAATATTATATGTTAGCTAAATTCAAATTTTACACGAAAATATAGTCGTTAAACATCTTTTACCTTCGAGAAACGAGTGTTTAGTCCTTAGCTAAATACCCAGGCAGTTTAGCGTTCAGTAACCGAAAAGAATAATTTAAAGTTTATCTAACTTGAGCGTCAGGCTTGTTAAGTAGTTGAATCCGGTTACAAAATGCTTAAGTAAAGTTATGTTCCGCCTCGTAGTCAAAAAAATGGCTGAAGTTGAAATTATCAGTCAGTAATTTAGGCCTCTACATTGTTGTGCTCATTAGTAGTAGATCTCTAGCTATACTGTATATATTTTTTTATGAACGGAATCTGATACGCGATATAGCGGCCGATATGTGTAAATTACTTCTCAGTTTTTTATATTATGCCCCAAACGGTTATCAGAGATAATAATTATATTGATATTCTATGTAATTGGTGTTTTATGAAGGAGATCGTGGCTAAGTAACAACAGCCACATCGATCTATCAGGTTAAACTACGCTTGCCGGGGTTTATCCGTGGATGGGTGACCATCTTTACATGTCGAGACTCCTCCGTGCCTCGGAAAGCACGTTAAGCCATTGGTCCAGGCTGTCATTCGTGGATCTTTGACAGTCGTTACGGGTAGTCAGAAGCCCGAAACTCTAACAGCCAGTCTTACCAAGGGGTATCGTATTACCCAAGTAACTGACTGGGTTATGGAGGTCCGATAGGCAGTCGCTCTATTTAAAATACTGGTATTCAGGTGCATCCGGTTAGACTGGAAGCCTACCCCAACACAGTTGGGAAAAGGAAAAGGCTAAGCAGAATGAAATGACGCGAAACCATGTACATTACAAGATTCGTAGTCTGACTACGAGATTCGTAGCCTCGTAGCACATACAAGTGCTACGGGACTCTTGAATTTTATTAATCTCAAATACGACATTATTTATCTATCACATCATAATTACGATTCCCTTGATTGCTAAAATTCTATGTATATTTTATTAATAGCAGTTAATTACATTTTATCGATATTGAAGCCCCGGCTCATAAGCTTTTCAAGTGAGTTTCCTGGTAGTAGCCAAGTTCTGATACGTTAATTAAATTGTAAAGAATATTTCAATAAAGTTTGAGACAATGAGGAAGAAAATTGTGAGGAAACCTTTGGTCTACTTATCTGAGAAGTATCTCAAAGAGACTCGAATCGACTCCTAGCTCACCCTTTTAATGCAAGGTTTCTTGTACCTACATTATTGTCTTTACAAAAACTTCGCATCATTTTTAAACGAGGCTCGATTTAAAGTTGTTTTTTTTAAACCGAATTAACTTTTAACCATTATTTTAAATGTATTTTATTAACACATTTGTGTTAGAATTGAAAATTGGGGACAAAGACTCATTTATTGAAAATGGTTTTAGTTGTACACTAAAAAGTAATTGAAAAGCGTAGGTATGTTAATTAATTGGTTTTTGCATCTAACCGATAATGATACCTATTTTCAAATAAAATCATTAAAGCTGGACATGATTTAGTAATTGCAATGAATAACGAAAATATTTACGCTATGACTTCGCCTTTTCTCGCATTTGGATATTCTGCCGAATATTTTGAGAGGATTATGAGTTTTGAGATAATTCTGGATAATCAGGATAATAATAATTTAATGTTTACTCTAATTTTTACTGTCATACTCCATCAGCAACCGTAAAGCGGAGACTGAAGGGGATTCTTGTTAACCCATGAGGTCCCATCATATGGAATCATAGAGGATCATAGTGGATTCACTTAATCTTATATCTATCCAAAGTAATAACATAATGATTTAGATTTCCCTCGAGATTTTGTACAATAATGAGGTCGTTTTTCTTGAAAGTTGAAACGGAATCCGATTTGTTGTAGAAGATTATCTTGAAAAAAGTAACTTGTAGAGCTTTTTCGATATAAATCTTAATACAAACTTTGCAATACTAAAATAACATCAACATTTAAATCATGGCTTTTATTCCATGAAAGGTAAGGCAGAGGTGTGCCTATAGTACACTACAAAAATAGTACCTATTGAAGTAAAAAATAACATAATGACGTTTTGAGTATTTTTCATCCACTAGACCTTTCATAACATTATATTTAAGATCACATATGACAGATCAGTGTGCGCAGATTGATACGTAAATCGAAAATGAAATTAACGCAGTACATGCCTGTACACATCCTTTCCCGAGTCTCTTCTCGAAGTAGGAGCTCAGGTGTCTCATAACAGACTTCCGTAATTGAATCTGTCAACTTCATATCCGTTCTGATGGCAGCCAGACTATAAATTATCCAAGTCTGTACACCGAGTTCCGTCATCTAACGACGTTTTATTCGACTGTTAAGTGATTTAGCCTGAAGTTAACTTGTGGGACTGTGTGACAAGTACATTCATTTATCATCATAGTTCCAACTAATTAAACAGTTGTTTGACTAATCTGTTTTGAATCTTGTTATGTCTAGTTCACTCAGAAGGATAGTTTTAGTAGCTTATTTACATGATTTACTTAATTTATTTTAGTGGATGTAGAACACTGCGGTTCCTAAACTTTTTAATATTGTTACCCTTATGACCTATTAGGGAAACCAATTTTACCCCGACCTTAGAATGTTATCAATACATACTATACAAGCAAATACAAAAAAAAAAACATACACTTTATTAATCACAAATTGGAATTGGAATCTTAAATGACGATGACGCGACAGCAGCTAGAAAGAAATGCCACGAGCGCGGTACTTACTGAGTGGCAATCTATAATTTTATTAGATACTAGCTTCTGCCCGCGACTTCGTCCGCGGAAAATTTCTTGTTTTAACATTAGGAGTAAGTCGAAAAAATACTTTTTCAAAACATAACGAAATATAAAAGTTAAAATACAAAAGATAAGAATATGGTGTCGCGGACTTTTTTGTAGAAATAATTAAGGCGAACCGGGTTGCCATACATTGCTTTCAATTTTAAACAACTGTTTAGGCAGCGCATGCAAATAATTCTGTTTTCACAGGTATTTCTTTCCGACTTGCTAGACTAAAATTGCGATAGCTCAGCTAATATGTATGATATAAATATAATTTATAGCCTATAGCACTCAGGAATAATGTAGCTTTCTATCAGTGATTTTTGAAATCGGATCATTGGTTCCGGAGATTACCCCCTACATACAAACTTACAAATTTTACCTCTTTATAATATTAGTATAGATTAGGACTAAATTATTAGGGTCTTCGTTCCCAAAGCAGTGTTACACAAAAAAGCAGATTTACCCTCGCGGGGGTAATTACCCTCAGGTTCGGAACCACTGATGTAGAATATCAGTATGCTTGGACAACAGATTATGTATAAGACGATGATTTACTTCAGATTAGGGTTTTCTTTTTATGTCTTAAGGGTTCCCTATTTACGTGTTTTTATGATTGCGACTTAGATGAACGACGCACGGACGAGCATCGGAAGGCATCGCGGCTACCTTCTACTGTTCGCTGCTTTAGCAGTGGCGTTCTCCACTTATATTGAACAAGTAAGTTAATAAAAATGAAAAAAAAACTTAGGAGTACCGAGATACCTTTAAAGTACCACTACCTGATCATATGAGGTAATTAGTAGTATTTTACGTATGTGTGAATTAAAATTATTATTCTTAGGTGGAGAGTTTGCCAGCCGAACCAGTAAGTCAATGGCCCTCATTTCCTAGAAGAAATATTGCGGCGTTAGCCAGAGATGGTTATCTCAGAAATTCCGCTTCGAAAGCTTATAAACGGGGCATTTCTACACTTGCCAAAAATGGATTGCTTCCTACATACAGATCACCCTATGTCGAAGCTGACAAACAGGATCAAAATCAAGAAGAATCGCAAGAAAAGAGAAACATGGCATCCATTGCACGGCTCCGTAGCTACGCGGCCATGAAGAGGAATATTCAAGCTCTAGCCAGAGATGGTTACCGTGTAGGCAGAGGACAGTACAACCCCTCAAACGATAAACGCAATATTGCTGCATTGGCTCGCAATGGACTGCTCCACAAAAAGGATGAGGCAACTGAAGACGAATACTACTTTCCCTTTTACCAAAATCCCATCGCGCCGCTCTCTGAAAATGATCATCCATTAGATGTCAATGAAATGTATGATTTCCAACAGTCGATGAATCCAGACATGTTCCCATCTATGTCCCAACTGTATAAGCGCAGTTCATTTGAGCCGTACTCTGACTATAACATTCAAAGAGACTACGACAACTCGTACTTCAAAAGAAGTTTCGCAGGTAGTCCAGTTCATGGACTATACAGGCCGAATTACAATGAACCGAATACCAGGGCTAAAAGATATGTGATGCCGTACCCTGACCTTTTGGAAGGAGACGAAGAAATCGAGCAAAATGATATTGAAGGAGAAAAGCGTTCAGTAGGTGAGTAAAGTGATAGGCAAATAGTATAGCAGTTATAAACAACGATTTAAAATGATGTATTCAATATGCAATGACTTACATAATAATTGTGAGACATATTCGCAAATATGCTCAACTCAACTTGTGGATAAACTCGTCCAAGATTTGAGTTTGAGTAATAGCTTTGTTTTATTTACTTCTGTTACAGATGATGACGACGAAGTCCGCGAAAATGTCGAAAAGCGCCATATTGGCTCACTTGCTCGATTAGGTTTATTGCCCTCGTTTAGGTACTCAGGAGGACGTTACAGTAGATCAGGAAGAGCCAGGTTGTTGCTCCCTAGCCAGGAGTTATACAGGTCCAGAACTGTTTGAATATCATTGTGTGTAGAATACAGAGAATCGTTTTGTGCTTTAGTGTATTAGGAGATCGCGTAGAAGAACAACAGAATAGCGGCATGATACATGTTACTAGTGCATACTTGATGTTTCGATTGAGTGATTAATCGTGAAGTCCAGAATGTAGTAGAATGCTTCAGAGTAGGCTGTAAGGGCTCTGTGTTAGAACTAAACGGTAATATATCATCACGTCGCATGCCTAAGTGTTTAGTGTTAAGATCTACATGATGACAAATGGCATGGATGTTATAGTCGGATTGATCAGACAAATACATGTTGGTGAATTGAAATAAATTGGTGTTTTGAAACCGAATATTAAACGTTTATTTTTAATAGAAACATTTTTTTTGCAGGAAGCATTCCTCTGACGAGAATTTCGGAATTAGGTGAGTAACTTGTATATACCAGTTTTTTGTTTACTCATCTTCCGTATAATAACAGTTTGCCGGTAACAACTAACAATGTTATTGTGAAACATACTCGGAGGAAATGTAAGCTTGCGTTGTCGTCGCAGCTAGTTGGCCGGAAGTGAGTCGTGTGCCGGGAATCATACCGGGCAGCGGCAGCGAGCACAGAATGAGACATCAACTATTATTTCTGTTTGAAGTCGTATTGTATTTAATGCATGATTTTGGTTTAGATATGCTTGTCGTAATTTAAATATCTTGTGAACGTGTTGTGTATGTAATTAATTACTTAACGCGACTAATTCCAGCAGATTTTTTTTAAACAGAACACATTGTTCAACAATCTAGCATCCAAAGATGTGAGATCAGTCATCGCTGCCATCATTTAACGTGTGCTTTTGGTTGTCGACAGGGAATATCTCTCTGGTTCCGAAGCTGACGCACCAGTCGATTCAGACGACGCCGACCTACCGCCGCCGCCAGTACTTGCTCACTCGCACCCGACCGGCCGGCTCCTCCACCGACCGCTAAACAACGACCTGCCGCACTCGAGCCCACTGCCGCTACCACCCATCGCATCAAACAACTACGCAGATACGTTCGCTAAGAACCGCTGGCAATCTTACACCAAGGAGACCCCCAAGTTTTACTATTTCAGGTCGCTAAAGGTTCCATACCACACGTCAGGAAAGAGATACCTGCTGCTGCCAGCTGTGGACAACATCCTGCTCCGAAAAGGTTACCGCAACAGCAGTCTGCCAAGTCGACGTAAGAACCAGTAGCTATGCCAGTGCCCGCTCGGTGATGCCACGCTCTACAGCTCAGCCTTTCCTAGCGCTTGAACTTAGAGTTGCATCGAGGGTGTCGGGCTCTTCTTTTATCGTGTTTCATTCAATTCCAAGCACTATTGTCACCATATCTTGGAGCCTACAAAATGTATTTGAAATATGCTGTTTATAAGTTTAAAACCATGTCTTACTTCTGTCTATCTATTGGTTATTGGAACAGGGTGAAACACGAGCATGACTTTGTTTCTTTTCTCATGTCGTTGTCAAGACGTAGGGAACACGGATCTATGATATAAATTAGACAATAATAAACAGTATAATACATTTATTCGTATTTCGTATATGTTAAATGTTGTGATTATTAGTTTAAATTAATAATAAGTTATTTTTAAGGGATCTCATTTTTACAAAAAACGACTTTGGCCAGCTTAATACAGATACGCTCTTAATTGTAGATTAATTTAAGATGTCAATCGCAAATATATTAAATTGTACTACCTAATATAACTATTTATGTTAACGACTATAATTATATCAATATACATACTCGTAAGTAAATAAACATATAAATGTGGAATGAAGGAGGAAGTAGATAAGTATTAAAAATATATTTTGGAGAAGTTGCGAGAGAATACGTCAGGAGTATAATTTTATGAAGTTTTAAGAAAGGCAGTCATATCTTTGATAACGTATCTTTAAATACTTATTATCAACGTATCTCTCTATTGACTAGAATTAACAAGCTGTGTTTGACAAATAAATTGAATATATTTTCGTTTCTTAGAAATTGTTTAACAAGCTTAAGCTTTAAAACGAAAGGATCAATGTTTTCAATATTTCAGCGTAAACTTATTTAATATTTTCATAAATATGTCACGCGGAACGAAATGTGTTGGAAAATCGACAATAAATGATGAATAATGTGCGACTATAATTATGATGATAATAATTTATAAAATATATCTGTAGCTAGTAGATTTTATTCTTCACTTTTTATGATATATCTGATATCAATCAAAATATTTTTAAAACGAATATTATTACTGATGATACTCTTTAAATTTAGTATTGTGTTATTATAAATAAATAAAACCGTGCCATATTATTGTTTAATTTGGAAACTCTCCAAGTAGAAACCCTGGTAGGTGAGTTGCTATTTGTTTAATGAACAACATTATGCACACTTCACAATTGTAATTAGATAAAGCCAAAAGCTAAGATAAAATAATGATAATAAGACTTGCCCACTATTAAATTGGGCTATAACATAACTGGCGTAAGGTGGATGTACTATAGCTGCACCTCTGCCTAACCTGTTGGTGAATATAGGCGTGATTTTATGGTATAATATTAAATAACCAAATTATTTAATATATTATACCATAAAATCACGCCCAATTTCTAACCTTTTAACATTTAAAGAAAAACCAAAAACAACAAAAAATCGATTCAAACCCATTTTTTATTGGATATAAGTAAATAGTATATTATCATACATATAACATTATTTTCATGTCCATGTTGAGTTGTGAGGCCAAAAACGGTGATATCTGTAAAATACAAAAAATTTTAAAATAATATATACCAGTCAGGAAAAACCTTTTATTAGGACAGTATTTAATAAGTCGAAATTGAAACTGAAAATAAAGCCACGTTAGGCGTTAATTAACGGGCTAGCGGACGGTGAGTAATGGGTAGCTCACCGTCCGATCAGGACCAGGCCATTTCGTGTTCCTCAGTTCCTCTTTATTAATGCTGACATTTCAAAGAGATGTGTGCCCGCCATATCGAAGGTCTGTACTTGGTGCAAACTCTCCAATTCCTAGGTTATGCAAGATCGTCAATGGCTGTAGTGACTTGTTGGATATTCACCACGCTAGTGTAAGTGCAATTCATAAAGTAATTATATTAAACAGTCATACGACACACTTGTAAGGATATTGCTGTTTACATTTTCATGTTTTTATTTTACACAGTATTTTTATTTTTCTTAATTCGATAATCAAATCTATTATAGTTAATTTATAATTGTATAATTTGAAAGAATATTTTTTTGTTTATTGAATTCGGTTGTTTATTTTTGTTATGTTATATTATTATTATTTATTATTAATGTTTATCTTTTGTTGTTATGGAACTGGATATTTTATAGTTTTTACTTTACCACAGTTCAGAATTTTGATTGCTGTTGTATTAATTTCTTTTTAAATTTCAATGTACTTAATTTATTTTATTTTATTTTTGTCTAATTATTAATCTAATTTTTACATCAATTATTATTTAACTTTTATTTTGTTTACTCTTTTATAATCTTACTTATTAATTTAATTTTCACATTTTGTTCATTTTAATTTAATAATTAATGTTTCTACCACTATTATTTGTGCTAGCGGTGTTAACCTTTAATTAATTGCTGCACCCGAAATTGTATCCTACTTTAAATAATAATCTGCTAATGTACTGGTGTAAACAGTTGTTGGTTAGCCTAAATAAATAAATAAATGTCAGCATTAATGAAGAGGCCCGTTAGCCCGAAGCCTGCCGGGTCAGCGGGATCGTCTAAAAGGGTTACCGTTACTCCGGAACATAAAGGGCTAAAGAAGGAACATGGATGGGTTTTAGTCAGCAATCGCCCGTCCGCTCCATCCAGAGTGGAAGGGATTATTTGATGGTGTCCCAACCTCAAAAATAGGCGTTAATTAAAGTTACAGAAAAAAGTTGGTGGTGCTGGGCAATTGTTGTTTCACTACATCAGTTTTTGTCCCATAATGTGGGGAACCTATATTGTCAAAGTTGCAAAACTACTAGACATATCAATTTTACCAGGAACTTCTCCATTATGTTGTCTTGCTGGTGCTCTCAGTCGTCGAGCTTGATGTGCTTGAGCTTGAAGAGCTAGACGAGGAACTAGATGAACTCGAAGAACTAGAGCTGCTAGAGCTACTTGAGCCAGTTGAGGCAGTGGATCCAGTTGAGGCCGTTGATCCAGTTGAGGCAGTTGATCCAGTAGACGCAGTAGACTCGCTCGTTGAAGATGAAGTAGATGTAGAAGTAGTCTCTGAGCAGAGAGGGCCCTTAGTTCTAGAGCATTGACCGTTATTGCAGTATTGGAACAGACCGGTGCAAGTGGAGTCTGTGCCCATATTGAACGGATAGCAGCGGCGCACTGAGTTACAGCCCGTGCATTTGAATCCACCCTGAAATTACACAAAATTATTGGAGTAAATATTGTTAGTGAATGTTAATTTCACTTTCAGGAAAATTATGATCTAGTTTACATATTAGAATTTCAATCGTTCAGTTAGGTTTCTTAAGGTTAATCGGCTGTGGCATAATTTGAGTGATATATTGTTTTATGATTTTTGGTTTATTATTCACCTCGGTTGCGTAGTTACATCTGATCACAGTGCGACCGACCGCCCTCTTTTGACGAGACTCGCCTCTGAAGAACCCAGCTCCAGGTACTTGGGACCAGTCGATTTTAGGAGGTCTTAAGGGGAAGTGGTCGAACATTCCAGGAGCCGACGACATTGCGAAAGGTGGTTCATCGGGGTTTCCTCCGTCATCGTGGGGAGGAACGGATGGAGGCTCGTCAGACGCAGAATTATTCGAACTTGGACCTTGGGCCAAGATTTGTGTCGAAGAAACCTGTAACAATAAAAAATTACAATTTCTAAACATTTGTGATCGAAAAAAAAGGTCAAATTAAATTGCAAAAAGTAAAATCTTACCAGGATAGCGAACAGGAATAAGATATTTTTTATGGAAGCCATTTTGGTTTTCTTAGTTCCTCGTGTTCTCCAGATGAAGAAGTTGTTTGATGATGTGAGTGCCCGAGTTTATATACGATTGATTGATAAAGATTATGCTAATCGATATATTTCTGTTAACAGGGTTGTCGAATAGTGTGACGATTCCATACCTGTACTATTAATCTGTTTTAAAATCATCTTAACAATTTCTTCTTTTCCTGATCCATGGCAAGAGTACAAAGCACATTAACGCAAAGTGGTTTAAATCACTGTTTGTATACAAAACGGTATTGTTGGCAAAATCCTAAATTAAGAGTCTTTAATTTATTATGACTTCAAGATAACTTGGCAGTTTTAATTTAAAAGTGCGTAGTATTCGTGAGAGGCAGCCCTGACGTCCGTCGAGACAAGCCCAAAGCAAACAATGTAAGAGAGTCGTCTTCCTGTAAACAATCACAGCAGAGCTACAGTCTACGGACGTGAAAGGCGCTATTATTCCTTACACAAGCGTCACTGCTGGCCCACACAATAGAAGAACATAAGTATACCTAAGAAGTGCACATAATATGATTGTTGTAGAGTCGTGACATATAATTGATAGAAAACAAGCGTGATCAACGTGAAATATTTGTACACAAATTGTGATAAGATACTCGTAGCAGATGGTGACATGTTTACGAGATAACATCTTTATGGTGTTATTTTTCAGTCAGTTATGTTAGGTAATTATTTACGGTGTGGGTGGATTTTCAAGTACTTACTATGTCTACTGATCAAGGGAGAAACGAGTTGCAGGAGTTAGAAAGAAATGTTTTAACCCTTGGTCCTCGTTTCTGCATATCAACAATTATAATTAATTAATCAATGAAATTCTATCAATTCTGATTTTCTGGCACAGCTAGACTGAATCTTTCACAAAAACGAACAATATGATAGCTAAATGTTTTATTTCTCTTACAGAATAATTGTATAAACTTTTGATCAATTGTTTATTGGTAAACATTTAATACCTCACTTTATTAACGAGAAAAATTCTGCGAAATCTAGCTACGACCAGTTATAGTTTCCGCAGCATTTCCTCGTAAATCACATAAAGTATTTCGCTGGCTCTCAAAGCCACGTTCCCAGCTTTGCTCAACTACGGATAGTTTATTGTTTTCTGCTCGTAACTGTATTACAACTACTACGTGTGTTTGGGTAACAATGAACTAAGTTTTATCAGGTTTGTGTAGGTACCGTACTTGTAATTTTGTGCACTCGTAATTTTGTGTACTCGTAATATTGTGCATTCGTAATTTTGTGTAGGTACTCGTAATATTGTGCATTCGTAATTAGGTAGGTACCCGTAATATTGTGCATTTGTAATTTTGTGTAGGTACCCGTAATATTGTGCAGGTACCCGTAATATTGTGCATTTGTAATTTTGTGTAGGTACCCGTAATATTGTGCATTCGTAATTTTGTGTAGGTACCCGTAATATTGTGTAGGTACCCGAATATTGTGCATTCGTAATTTTGTGTACTTACTCGAAATGTTTTGCTAGATATCGTTTTGTCCAAATACTTACCGCCTGCAAAACTGATGTGCAAGAAAAGAAACATTTGTTATCGTAACAACCAGTCATACATTTATTCAGCATTAAAATTTAATGTACATAAATAACAATTTATAGCTATTATGTATATATTTATAAATGCAAAATAAAATATCCAACGAAAACTATTAACTACTAAACTTCCTCTGCATCGATGTCGACTGGTACTGTTCCTCAGAAACTGGCGGCATTGCCTCATTGTATGGCAATGCTTAGCCTCTGGCCAAGGTAAAAGCCAACCCTTGAGTCACGGGAAGTTTCATCTAGCCGCTTAATGATCTCGTTAAGCAAACCTAACAGCTATGGTTGGACTAGCGATCGATGACAGGCTTGTCCATTTCCCATTGAAATGAATATTGAAATGGTAATATCATGTGGCTATAGTTGTAGCAGCATTGCCAATACCTGATCCTTCATGTTATGAATACGGGGATATTCTACAGGGTGTAATTTAATTCATGGGCATTATTTTAAGGGGTCAGCTGTTCCATATATTATGCTCGCATAACTCGTCAAAATGTAGGGAACAGCTTATTTTTTTTTTCGCGATTCAGAATTGTGTGTAGTGATAATTGTGTGTAATGATAAGATCTGAAAACAAGTAGTAATAAGGATTGAAAAAGGTGAGGTTTGCCGTAAATTGATTAAGTGTGTGTAGCAAAACGATTGAACCATTTAACGCTGATCAAGTCCAATAAAGTACGTCGTTTAATAAACTACTTTCATATGTTTTAAGAGGCTCATTCTTAGCACATAGCTTATTTATTGAACCATTTATGCATACAGACATAAACAGACTAGAAGGGAGGAACAAGAAAATACGTACGAAAGTTATCCTGTGCTTATATTAACATGCCAGAACTGTAGTTCTGGAGTTGTAGCGATATACGTTACAACGTATATCGATTCGATACTTCGCCAGTTAGAGTTAACGTGTGTAATGTGTCATTCAATAAACGAGAGTCTTTTTTGTAAGTCAGTCTTTCAATTCAAATGGGTATTTGAAAGGGTAGTCTTTATGAATTGTCAAAACACGGATTTTGTACGTGAGTTGTATGAAATATAACAATGGGACGTCACAGATTTTTAGAATCAAATGTAATAGGTAGGCATTAAATGCAATTTAACAATTATTTTCGCATAATATTTAATTAATTGTAATTTCATATTTTATTATTGACCGTTTCTAATAGTCAATTCTGATAGTTCTAGAACATAGGTTGATATATTTTACTTTACCATACATCCCGGGACGGAATTTTCATAATTCTAAAATAAGTCTATTTTGCCCGTTTCGAAAAATTATCCTTGTTAACAGGATGGATAGAAAAACAAAAAGAAATCCACAAATAATCAAATTTTATTGCCAAAACAAAATAAAAAAATAAACAATTTCCAAATAATGATTAACTAATAACTCTTTAACTATTATACCTAGTCTTTGACGATAATGCGCCTGGAATGGGTGATTCAGCTGTTTCGTCTAGACACATTCAGCGCTTGGGACAGGGGAACATATGCCATTATTGCAGTGAGGTCTGAAGGGATTGTTGCAGATTTTCAGTATCCCACCGACTTGCTTGCAGATCATCCTAGTATTACAATCGTGGCAGGAGATCTTCGGAGAGACGGTGAAGTCACAGGTGGTCCAGTTAGCGTTTGACTCAGTTATGTCGAAGGTGCCGAAATCTGGGGCCTGCCGACGGGCCCTGCCTTGGTTTTCATGGGGCCGGCCTTGTGGAACCGGTGGACCTCCTTGATCTGTGTGTGGTCCCCCTTGAGACGATTGAGCGAGTGTTATGGCTACGACGCACTGAAATTATTAAATGGAAAACTTAGGACACAACATATATAAATGTTCAGGACGGGCCTATTTAAGGTGTTAAAAATATAGAGTTACGTGTGCATAAATGTATGGAACAGTTCATATTTTTTTCGCAATTTCAGGGTTCATCCAATTGTAAAAGTTGTTCGTGACGATGAGTAAAATGCTCACACGAAATTCTTAGAGTAATTTTTTTAACACCTTATATTTGGAAGACCGGGAATCGAGTGTAAGGATACGGGCTAGTCCTATTGACGTTTTTTGGAATTCATTACTGAATCTTTTATAAAACCCAGGGCCTGACTTTTCACGACTTAGTAGAAAAAAAAACAATACTTACCAGCGCCGAGAAGATGAGTACGTTTTGCATGTGAGCCATTGTTGCTTTGTTTCCTATTTGTTTCATCTGTTGCATACAATCCCTTTTATACGTCCTACTTATCTTATGTTTACTACAAGCTCTTTCTTCAAACAAATAGTGAAATCTCTAACACCCAGCAGGGTTTTCCTATTGTTTAAAGTCAATAAACATCTGTGTTGTTGTTTATAAGTGGGAAATTTCTTTGGATACAATAGTAAGTAATTAATTATTTATTTACCAAACAAAAATAAACTTGGTTTTAGTGTTGTTTCAATAAAAGATTGGTATAGTTATAACTGATGAGTTAGACCTCTCCCCTACAACCTTTCCTATCTAGAAAAATAAAATGGTATGGAGACCATAAGAACTGGAGGATTGCTTTAGCCCTACGGGTAGACAGAACACTGTAGGTGTGCCTGTAATTTGAAGCATGTGCAACAACAGGGATTATACTCATGAAAACACTTTTCACTCCGAAAAATGTTAGATTTTTATTTTACATGAAATGACTGCAAGTCGCTTAAAATCAGAATCATCAACATTTCTTTTTTTTTTTTAACAAAACGCTGTACAATCATTATTCAAAATTAATTCTAAATCTGCTTGAAAGGTCGAATGCCGAGAGAGTTATTTTCCTACCAGCCAGCTACGACATAAGGTCGTCTCTCGCAATAAACCTTAAAGTGCCCACAAAACGGTTTCAGTCACTTACACCAAGTAGGTACTTGTATTGATTTATTATCTATCTAATTAGCTGGGCAGTCTTCATTTTGTGATCGGTTTTCTCCGTTTCGTGGTAATTCCACAACTTTTGTGCTTTAACGGTTTGGTTTTGCGAACTATTGATGGGTTTCCACGTAAGACCAATATCACTGATTCTGGGAAAACTCAGAGCAAACCCTTTGTGCCTCGCGAATATTCGTGTTCACGATGTGTTCTGAGAATAAAACTTAGTTCGTTTGTAGCAACTAATATTGTATTGAATTAGTAAATTAGTTTGTTCCAAATTCACTGATTCACGCTAGCTTTGATATTGTAATTCGTGTTTGTTATCTATCCTATGTATGTTTGTTATGTATCCTATGTCCTCTCGTCTCAGCCGCCACGGGAGACGCCCCGAGCGTCGGGAGCCGCCTGACGACTCCCGGCCATCGTAGGCGCGAGCCTGCGGTCGGTGAGTAATGGGTAACTTACCGTCCGATCAGGACCAGGCCCATGCCGGACGGCGCGTACGTGTTCCACGCGCGCCTCAAAGAGATGTCAGTAATAGGAAGGAAGGGTCCGTTAGGGCCGAAGCCTACCGGGTAAGCAGGATTGTCCGAAAGGGTTACCGCTACCCCGAAACATAAAGGGCAGAACATAAGGAAGGAACATGGAAACGAAACTATCGACTATATGAGAGAATACCTAGGTATACATGGGGAAATCCAGCCGAATAAAAAGAATTGTAATCTTCTTGAAACACTCAGCTTTGCCAGCGGCCTCGCTCTCGTGATTGTGTAGATATTAGAACTACTTTTTTCATTAGAAATTGATCTTGTTCTATCCTCAACAAAGGTCTGTCAGTTGTTTTTTTCTATATTAATGTTATGAAGAGGAAAGTTTTGTATGTATGTTTGTAACGGATAAACTCGAAAACTACTGTACGGATCTGGATGAAACTTGGCACAAAGATAGATTATAGTCTGGAATAGCATATAAGTTACTTTTTTATCCCGGAAAGATATACGGTTCCCGTGGGATAATTTCCTAGATACACATGGGCGCAGCCGCTGGCATAAGCTAGTTTGTAATAAACTAAAACTTGTCAAAACATTTTTATAAGTAAGTAGGTGTCTGTCTTTTGGTTCGTCAAGATTATATACAGTTATATACATAGCTTATTTACAGTGAAGTCCATCTTATTTCGGAATTTCTATTTCAGTATTTTTATCTTACGATACGACGCGCGATTTACTTGTGTTACCAAGCATACAAGCACGCTGTATGCGGTATATAATAGACTGTGCAGTTTATCTGTACCAGCAACCAATAGACTAAGGTCCATTTTGATTGTTGATAAATGATTTTGCTTTTCCCATTGAAACATCCTGTTTTATTTTTAATAATCCGTAGTCATTATTTCATACTACTTTCACAACATCAAACATCGTCGGGAAACCGACATGCCTGAGAGATATTTGTCAACAGCATGTGAAGCTAAGTCAGAGGCCCATGGGCTGCTTAAAAACTCTGACACCACTGTCATTATTAAACACTTACCACACGAAAAAGAAAGGAATAAGATTTTTAGAACAGGGTTTTAATGTATTGTATTTAGTAAAATAAGTAACTCTTGTTGTATCAATTCATTTATTTGTGAAAATTATTTTCTAATAAATTTTTCAGTAAGAATAAGCACATTCCATACTAGTATTCAGCTGCATTCGGTTAGACTGGAAGCCGACCCCAACAAAGTTGGGAAAAGGTTAGGCAGAATGAATGAATGAATGAATTAGGCACATTCAACACTGGGTACGGGGGAACATAGTCCATTGTTGCAGTAAGGAGCATAGGGGCTCGGGCAGTCAAGCAGCAGTCCGCCGATTTGTTTGCAGATTAATCTTGTATTGCAATCATGGCAGCGCCTCTTTGGATTTATGGTGAAGTCACATGTAACCCAGGTGGGTTCAGAACTTCGGTCGTCTTCGTTGTTGCGGGTATGGTTGTGGTTATGTTCGTGAGGCTTCTGGTGGGTGATCGGTGACCAATCACTGTTGTTGTGCTGTCCGTCGTGGTTGTGTTTGTGTTTGTGTTCGTGGTCGTATTCGTGTTTGTGTTCATTGTGGTGTTTGTGTTTGTATTCGTGGTGATGTTCGTGGTTATGTTCGTGAGGCTTCTCTTGAGTGGTCGGTGACCAATCACTGTTGTTGTGCGGACCCTCGAGGTTGTGGTCGTGGTTGTGTTCATGGTTGTGGTCGTGGTTGTGTTCGTGGTTGTGTTCATGGTTGTGGTCGTGGTTGTGTTCGTGGTTGTGTTCATGGTTGTGTTCGTGAGGCGTCTGTTGGGTGACCGTTGACGTATCACTGTTGTTGTGCTGTTCCTCTTCGGATGCTTGGGGAAGAGCCCCAGCAAGGACGCACTGAAAGGATAAATAGATAAATTACAGCTACGTTATCAGATTTAGAGATACCTATTATTCCTTTTTTTATAGCACGTGCAAGAACTTTCAACCGCAACCAACCTGCTCGTATCGTGCGTCCATTGTACGTGTTGTATAGACGGAGCCAGTCAAATGTTACTTCAATTTTATGGTGTGCCACTCGTAATGAACTTGCACCGTGTTAAATAAGTTTTTTTTCTTTTTCTCAAAGTTTACTAGCCTATGGCGGATTGCTGAATTCATCAGTTTAACAAAACTTGTCGGTGTGGAGTCTCAGCCTTAAGCCGAGTAAAAAATACCGCCTGACGCAGGTCCTCTCCGGACATGGATTTTTCGGAAAGTTCCTGCACATAATCAGGCGGGAGGAAACGCCCGGGTGTCACCACTGCGAGGATCGCCCAATGGACACTGTGGAGCACACAATGGCAACCTGTCCCGCTTGGGCGGAGCACCGCCGTGTCCTTGAAGAGGCGATTGGCGGCGGCGGCGACTTCTCGCGCCCGGCCCTGGTGCAAGCCATGATCCGGAGCGAGAGGGAGTGGGAGGCAGTCACCTCCTTCTGCGAAGTCTCGAAGCATGCTCATGCTTGCGAAGGAGGTGGCGGGATGGGAGAGGGAAAGGTCTTCCCGTCTCAGCCGCCGCGGGAGACGCCCCGGGCGTCGGGAGCCACGTGACGACTCCCGGCCACCGTAGGCGCGGGCTTGCGGGCAGTGAGTAATGTTAGATCAGGACCAGGCCCGTGCCGGACGGTGCGTACATGTTCCACGCGCGCCTCAGAGATGGCAGCATATGAAGGGGCCCGTAAGCGCCGAGCCTGCCGGGTAAGCGGGATTATCCGAAAGGGTTACCGCTACCCCGGAACATAAAGGGCTAAGGAACGAACATTGATGGGTTCCAGTCAGTAAAAGTCTGATACTCCCTTCCGCGCCACCCAGAGCGGGAGGAGTCATTTCATGATTTCCCACCCTCAAAAAAAAAAGGCCGAGTAATATACCCTCTAGCTTTAGTCCCATGGTGATCCAATCGACAGTGGGCCACGGAGGTGGTATGGTCTTCCAAAAGAGCACCAATAAACTAGGGATGAACTGTGTGACACGCGATATGGCTATAGAAACCATCACAAGTATGGGGCGAATATGGGGTGACTACCGAGATGACGACTAATAGAAAAGCATGAAAGAGAACGATATGTTGCACGGAGGGGCAACAGAATAATGATCCAATCCACTTGAAATAAAACCCTATTATTTAGTTTTATTTGAGTGAAACTGATTGATTACTATATTTAAACATAATATCATACATACCAGTACTGACAAGATCAGGATGTTGTGTATGAGAGCCATTGTGTGTTCTTATGTATTTTGTATTTGATTAAAAAATTCGATTGCAATACCTTTTATACTCACCACTTATCATATGTGTATCATAATCTTTGTCATTACTCAATCTCTTCCATTACTCAATATTTTTCTCAAGTGGAAAATTGATAAGGAATTGGGAAAAACTTGGTGAGTAAGTACACGAAATATGTCTACTTGCGATTCATGTTTTGATACTATTTATGTAGGTACAGGTTGTGTCACGTTAAGTGGATCATTAAAAACAAGCTAGTAGGTTATACACCTATCGCTGTTAACCTATGGTGTTACAAAATATTTGTAGGTTCAACAGTTAAAAAAAAAAAAATAACTTAAAAAATCGAGGGGTCCATTTTACGGCATGTTCATAATGACTCGACTTCTACCCGTATTTGTCAATAAAATATTTATAACAAATGACATCAGATAAAAGATTAAAGATTCCGTTTACATAAATAGATATAAGTGAAACTAAGAAAAGGGAGTTATAAAAACAATTAATTATTATTATTCTGGTGAAATAATGAATTATTTATCGATTATCTAATTTAGATTTTGATACACTTTACTTTGGATACCATTAATTTACGATGTTCGAAAGCCCGAGTTACGGTATAGTACTGTATTAACTAACCGTTATTATAGTAACAGATCATAGAAATTACGCTAGGACTTAGTTTATATTTAGAGTCAGTTCATTTGTTTTCACATTCAATATAACATAATTAGGTACTTATTCTTATAGCTCTTTTCAGCTGGATCGCTGACTGTCAAATCGAACCGTGTTCTTTTTTAAATCAACCTAATGGCGTTGATCTTATAATTACTAGAAAAGGTTTTAAATAAACTCAATAGTTTAAGGTTCTCTACAGCACCTAAAGAAACCTAGGAAGATACTCTACATAAGTTCTGCCTTAAAATGTTTTGCGGTAAGGTAATTTTATACCTTACCGCAAGTTTCCTCGACTTTAATAAATCCTTGTTTATAAATATACACATAATATACCGAGCTTGCAGCTTAATTTTCTATAGGAAGGATCGTAACATTGTGAATGTGATCTAGTGCGATCCAGGAGTACGTGTGATCCAAGTATGTTGGATATAGGTAACTTAAATACCCATAATGAAAGTACAAAAACTTTTATAATTATAAGTATATTGACCAATTTTAATAGTTAAGAAAAATACAAAATACGGTTCTTAACAGTGATTTGAAATAAATTCAATAGATAGATGTAACACAATTTTGAAAGAGTGACAATCGAAGAATTTTATAAAGAACAAATTAGAGTCGGAATCCTTTTGGTTGAGAAAGAAGTACAAGCTATTCGAGGTTGGAACACTTGTCACATCGTAAGATTAGACAGCGGCAACAGAGCGGGGTGCGACGGCGTCGTTGGCATTGACAGCGGGAGGAGCACAACCCTCAGCGGGCGTGGCGGAGCACTCTCCAGCGTTGCAGTACGGCAGGGTAGGGTCGGTGCAGGCGCGCTGCAGGCCACCGACCTTCGTGCACACCACCTTGGTGTTACAGTCCACGCAAGAGCTGCCGACGACGGTGCAAGGAACCCACTTCGGATACCAGGGGGCGGTTGACACCCATGGTGGAATCCAAGGGTTGGCGCCGGCGCTACCCCCCCAGCCCCCTACGCCAGCACCTCCCCAGCCTCCAGCACCTCCCCAGCCTCCAGCACCTCCCCAGCCTACTCCAGCACCACCCCAGCCTCCAGCACCTCCCCAGCCTCCTCCAGCACCACCCCAGGCGCCGATTCCTGCACCGGGTTGGGCAGGAACTGATGACACTATAGCTACCTGTTGGAACACATAGGTACAAATTATTAGTCATTTAAGTCCGTTTATATCGTTTGTTTACGTAGTTGCACTATCTGACAGCAAGATTGGGTCTATAGTTTACAACTATTGAGATAATATTATTCAAAAATCTAAAATTTTGAGGCCTCGGGGGCCAGCTACAATTCTCTTACAGCAGTACTATTTTAATATTGCTTCGCATGTGAAAAGAGTTGGAGTTATACCTCCTATTTAGCTTCATCTCTTTCTCACACTGAAGTAATGATAGCCTAGTGGTGTGACCGCTGGACTGCCAAGTCATAGGTCTCGAGTTCGAACCCAAGGCACGCACCTCTGATTTTTCAGATCAATGTGCGTATTGTATAGTTATCACCTGCTTAAAATCGGTGAAGGAAAACATCGTGAGGAAACCGGCATATCTGAGAGATATTTCTCAACAGCATGTGATGCTAAGTCAGAGGCCCATGGGCAGCATTAAAACTCTGACACCAGGTTAGTCACTAACCACACGAAGAAGGAGACTGAAGTAATATTAAAATTATACTGCTATCAGAGGTGGTGGTTAGCAGCCCCTTGGTAAGATGTATCACCAGTTGGTGTTACAGGTTATGATCAGTAACAACTTTGATTGATGAAGATTTGTATGAGCCACTTACCAATGCACAAATGACTAAAACGATTTTCGCAGACATATTTGAAGTATTATATTGTTCGTTATATTTCGAGTTCGTAATACAAGCAAGTTCACTTCGTTTCTATTGTTAATGAGCGAAACTATCTCCTTTTATACGTGTATTGTTTGTCTATGGGATTAAGTATATGTTACCACCTGTAGAGTATATTAGATACACAGAGGTTTTCCCAAATGGAAAGAGTATGCAGCCATAAAGTAGATAAGATGTGTACAGTCAACATCAGCACTTGTTTGTCTGAATAACGGTAGGAGTATAATAATAACCTGTAATCGTGTATAATATTTTAACAGGAAAGTTTTATTTGCTTGTTTGTAAGTGTCTCCTTCTGTTTCGATGGAAACTTGCAAAGGGTTCAAATACCGTAGATATTTTCGCTTTCAACATAGCGTAGCATAATTATATATTATGGAAAAAAGATAGACAGCATTTTTTTTTTATTTAGCCTACACTGTCCCACAGCTGAGCAAAGCCCCCTTCCCAAATCCTTTCAGATATCTTTCTCTTGAGCCACCTCGATCCATCCTTTGCTGTATGCGTCTAGGTCATCTCGCCAGCCCTTCCTGGGCCGGCCTCGACGGCGCCGTCCATCCTCAGGCTCCTTGTAAGAACGGAGCACTCTTACTTTGCCAGTTTAGCTGCCACACCGTATTATTGTCCTGTCACTCAGTAAAATTATCTACTTGAATGAGTAGATTTGTGGGTTTCCACAAAACGTCTGTTATCACTTTCCCAGAAACCTAAAACAATATAGGTATTAGGTAGATAGCTCATACGTACCTACTTAGCTACTTCTAACTCTGCATAATGGCAAATGCAGTACCTACTTGCAAAATGGCGGTTTCGAGAAAAACACGCTTAAATGTTTTTTTTAAAATCTCAATTTGAATTGATATGAAACTTATATGTTTTGTTACGGAAAAGATACATAATAATACAAACTATTGTTTGATTTAACTTTGAAGCTAATTTTTATTATGAAGGTCTTTAAAAACTTGAGTACTGATCTTAAACCTAGTCTCTCTATTTGTAATACATCAAAGTAGTGAAGTGAAATGCAGTACTCGTGTTTGTTACCGCATTTATATCTAGGAAATGCATTAAGCACTAGCAAAGTTAATAACTGAATACATATATCTAGAATGCGCCCTTCATTCCATAATGGAGTGTAAACGAGTGTTCTGATATACCTCTTTTCTTTTTGGGTGTGGAAATTCATGAAATGGCTCCTCCCGCTCTGGCTGGAGCGGAAGGGGGTGTCAGACTCTTACTGACCAAAACCCATCCATGTTCTTTTCTTAGCCCTTTCTGGGGTAGCGGTAACCCTTTCGGACAATCCCGCTTACCCGGCAGGCTACGGCCCTAACGGGCCCCTTGAAATGCTGACATCTTTTTGAGACGCGCGTGGAACACGTTCGCACCGTCCGGCATGGGCTTGGTGTCCTCCTTGGACGGTGAACTACCAATTGCTCACCGTCCGCAGGCCCGCGCCTACCGTGGCCGGGAGTCGTCACGTGGCTCCCAACGCCCGGGGCGTCCCCGGCGGCGGCTAGGACAGCAGGACCTTTCCCTCTCCCATCGCGCCACCTCCTGTTATAGCTCTTGGAAGCATGTTTTTGATGGGATCAGTACTTTGTATTTACTCCGTGGATCAGGAATTGAGAATGACCTAAAATATTTAACTTTTAGGAACTCAATTTCGTGAACTATTCCAGAACAGTAATCATACATTACTGCATTTTATCTTAGACTAAATAGTTGATAATAAACAGATATATGAATATACATACAAAATTAAAACGCCGCCGCCACATGCGAGTACCTACTGCGTTTGTTACTAGCATTTAGAGACGAATAGTGCATTCTAACTTAGTATTAAAAATGTGATTACTACATCTGCATCTGGTGTATGATCATTGCTGCATTCACACTAGCAATATCAGATAATATCACACGAAATGCTGCATTTTTCCTAATTATTTACTATGTACGTCATACAAAAAAAAAATCTGCTTAAGGTGTCTTGGACAGGACAGGTAGTAATTTATACAAAAACGGAAAATCGTGAAAAATGACGATTACTGCATAATTATGCTATTACGAGGGTAGAACTAATATAAACTCCAAAAACGCTGAGGACGGTTAGATGACTGTTAATGAAAAACCTCATGTGTTCACAATCTACTGATAAATGATATTACCGATAGCAAAGTCAGGAATAATCTAAAAGAATGGATCAGTCACTGAATGAGTGTTGTGCCGTTAGGTAGTATCAGACGGCCCATTCTGTAAAAATCTCACTGTGATAACTTACATGTAGTGAGAGTGAAGTGAGCTGTCATTCCACTTAAAGGAAGCATTAACACTATTGATAGCTCACTTGAGACTTCCACTTACACGGTGAGAGTTTTCCAGGATAGCACTACAGGGATGCAGGCGTTTCTGTATTCACTAAAAGCGAGAAACTTCGCAAGCTATTAGGAATCAGAAGACTCCGTAGTGTCAACTTCAGGTCGACTTGCTTTTCAGGCAGACATTTTTGTCGCTTGCTCCCGGGTCACCATTCCTATTTACTTACACCCTTTCTAATCTCTATAAATAGCTGCTAAGACTAAAACTACAAACGTAGTACGCAGGGAAGTTCGCACCGCACCGGCTTCAATCAGGTGCAATGTAAATACTATGAGGGTGAAGCAGCGGGCGAAAGCTAGTTAAATTATACGTATAAAACATCATCTTGAATCACTCTATCTATTGTTGAGAACTGCATTAAAATCCGTTGCGTACAGAGAGCCTGACGGCGGGAACTGACTTTGTTTTCTACTATGTAGAGATCCACGCGAGTGAAGTCGCGGTCAGAAACTAGTGTAGGTACTCCAAAGTAAATCAAATAGGTATACGCAGTATAATAAACAAGGTATGTGTACTTTGTATTGCGTTCTAAGAAAATAAGGATATTTATACAATAGGGTTTTTGCTATGGCAGATAAATCAGTTCTTAAAAAATATTCATATTATATTATTCATATTCATACTGCTATTGATCTAAAACTTGGCCCAAAGATGTGAGCAGTAGTCCATACACGACGTAACTTAGCCTATGTGGGAGTCCAAGAAAGTTACAAAATCACAATTCTATGTATAAGTTTTTGTTATCTGTTTTAAGTATAGTAGATAGAAAAGTTAATATGCATTATTTAGATAAAAACTAACGTGTCTTTGCTCTTACGCATATGTTTTGTAAAAAAAGCGGCTTTCTTTAACAATCAATACAGTTTACAAAATATTTGTAAAGATAAGATATTCCTAAGATTAACAGCCAGCTGTGTCATCAAACAAATAAAAGAACCGATTAGCGTAATGGAACAGTAATGACGAAACTAGGTAGCGACAGCGAAAGTCGAACCGTTCCTCCATGTTTGTTAGTGGAAAATAACAAGGATTATATTTAATCACTTCGTACTGTAACTGACATGTTTTGTGGAAATTGTCGTCAGTCTGTTATCAAATAGTTGGTGTCATATGATCAACAAGCTGATTCATCTCGACGAATTGGAGATTTTTGTAAGCCACATATTTCGCTGGAACCGAAATAGATTCAGTTAAAATATGATAAAAAGCTGTGGTGGCTCAGTGGTAACGACTGCGATTTTCGAGTTGTAGGTCGTACGTTCGAACCCAAGTAGGCACGTTACTTTGTGTGTACATTATTTCATCGTGGTGATTTTTTTATTTTTTTATTTACAGTAAATAAAACGGCACAGGTCCAATTTCATTAATTAACATAGAATTATAAAGATTAAAATAAAATAAGCATTCAAATACAACATACAATACAAAAATTAAATTCAAATTCAAATACATATATACAATTCGTGGATAAAATAATTAATAATTATTTGCGTAAATAGTTAAATAAATTAGAAACATAATAAACTAACATAAACTATCATGTAACAGTGGACACCCTCGCGATGAAATAATTAATGATGCACTCAAAACGGTGAAGGAATACATGGTTTCATAGGACCAATAATTCGAAGACATGTGAAATGTACCTCTGTACTGGGCCCGCGTGGTATCCACCATGGCCCATTCCCTATCACAGAGAGTAGGCCTGTGTCCCAGCAGTGGTCACATTATAGGCCGATTATGGTTATGAAAATATGGTAGAGCCTTATTATAAACGTAAAGGAAAACTCCCGAACACGTGCCAAGCATTACACAAACTAATATTATGACTGAATAATAGTTTATGAATATTCTATTTTGAGTATTCTTTTTCAATAGAAAAAAGTTCAATATTGCTTATAATTCCTGGTAAATCGACAAATGAATACCAGTCATCTATGTTATCAGGAATTTGTTTCGGTTTCTCGCGTAGGTGGATCTAGAATAGAATATTTTAGAACACATCAAGTTACCACAAACTGTTAAATTTTTCCAATAGATTTCGATCTTAACTTTTAACAATTTAAGGTTTAAAATCATTTGGAGAAATTTGACAGTTTGGTTTAACTTGATGCCCTTTTTATTTTTTATTTTTTTTTCAGGGCTGGGAAATCATCCAATGACTGCTCCCGCTCTGGGTGGAGCGGAAGGGAGTGGAGGCGCGCGTGGAACATATACGCGCCGTCCGGCACGGGTCTGGTGCTGATCGGACGGTGAGTCACCCATTACTCACCGCCCGCAGGCCCGCGCCTACGGTGGTCGGGAGTCGTCACGTGGCTCCCGACGCCCGGAGCGTCTCCCGCGGCGGCTGGGATGGGAGGACCTTTCTCTCTCCCATCCCGCCACCTCCTTCGCGAGCATAACTTTTTCGCAGAAGGAGGTGACTGCCTCCCACTCCCTCTCGCCCCGGACCATGGCTTGCACCAGGGCCGGGCGCGACAGGTCGCCGCCGCCGATCGCCTCTACGAGGACACGGCGGTGCTCCACCCAAGCGGGGCAGGTTTGCACCGTGTGCTCTACCGTGTCCTCTGGGCGATCCTCGCAGTGGTGACACCCGGGCGTTTCCTCCCGCAACTTGATACCCTGGCGACCGTACAATAATGGTAATAATGGCATACAAATATTTTAAGGAAAAAACTAAATAATTATGTAGCATTAATTATAACAGTCTTGCCAGATTATTACATATACCAATCACACTAACATTATAAAGGCGAAAGTTTGTGAGTGAGTCTGTATGTTTGTCTCTTCTTCAAGCTCAAACGATTGAACGGATCTGGATGAATCAGTGTCTGTCAATCATGGCACTAAGGTAGATGACCTGGATAAAGATAAAAAGTATGTGTTACATAGGATACTTTTTATCTCGGTAGTTTATCCTTGGGATAAAATTCAACATCCACGCGGGCGAAGCCGCTGGCAGCAGCTAGTACACTATGAAAAGCGAATTGGGAATTTTCATAAAAGGACTGCTCGTGCTTTGAAAATAGAATTCGAAATTGATTGTGTATTGTACTGCTCATAGAGCGGCATGCAGATAGCTAATTGAATTGCTTTGTTAGCCCGCGTGGGTAGAGGATTATGTTCTAGTGCTGCGGAGCTTTGCTAATTTTGTCACAGAGGGCGAACCACCTCCTCTTATAGCAGTATTATTGTAACTTCACTTCGAAAGTGTCCAATATAAGTCTAGTAGAAATAATTTTGTAAGGTTCCTGAAGTCGAACAGAACTGATATAGGCATGGAACATACAATTCTATCCCAACCAAATGGCGACTGAAATACGCTATGCGTAAAAGCCCCTATAAAAAACCAAAAAAATTAAAATTTTAATAACTTTACTTCTATGTCAGGTGGAGATGAGCCTTTTTAGGAGACGTATAACTCTATCTCTTTCCAGAGTTGAAGCAATACTAAAAGAATATTACAATGAGAGGTAGCGGTTTGCCCCCTTGATCTTTACAACCTTTACGACCTTTATCTATTTTAGAATGCAATCCTCTTGAATCAGTTTGAGACTGAAATAGTCAATAAGTGATATACACTCGAGAGCAATGAATCCGGGTCACTTAAAGAATCCTAAAAATCTCGGAAACTAAAAATGCTAGGTTAATGCAATAAATTGTATTTAATAGACAATGTAATATTCCTTAAATGAAGGTATTAAAACTTCTTAGTTTTTGTAAAGTTATATCATAAAAAAATCAAATTTGAAAAAGGGCCACTTTCGAAGATGGAACTACGAAATTACAGCATTTGGTTTTGCTTTTGTTTGTAATCTGTCATTTATGTGGGTACATAAACCATGTTGATAGTGCTCTATATTCATTATTCAAGCTGAAATTATGTCGCTTACGCCTGAAGAATGCACCAGAATACTTACAATGCTGGAAACCGGCCGGAGTCAGCGCGATACAGCCAGGACTGTCGGTGTGTCGCTGTCAACAGTACAAAGAGTTCTCCGACGTTACGAAGAAACTGGTTCTCACCTACGCAGACCAGGAACGGGCAGAACCAGGTGTACCACAGCACGAGAAGACCGATACTTGGTGAACACCATGCTTCGAAATCGCTTTCTCACAGGAACTGAACTCACAAATCAGTTTCGACGCCTCGGAGGAAGTAACCCAAGTGCATGGACAGTAAGACGTCGGCTTGCTGAATCTAACTTAAAACCCCTTAGACCTGCAAACGGCCCTAAACTGGAGCGTGGGCATCGTATTTCAAGACTAAGATATGCCCAGGGCCACGTAAATTGGAGTATTGAAGATTGGTCAAAAGTTATGTTCTCCGACGAATCAAAATTTATGCTCTACAAGCACGATGGAAGACACAGAGTGTATCGAAGACCAGGGGAAAGATTCAAGCAAGCATGCATCGAAGAAAAAGTAGCCTACGTGGTGGGTCTGTACTTGTGTGGGCCGGAATTTCTTCTGAAAGTCGCACAGAGCTGGTGATCATAGAAAACGGCTCTTTAACTAGCGTAAGATATGTGGAAGAAATCCTCAATGATCACGTTGGTCCATTTATGGTCAATTTAGGTGAGGATGCTATATTTATGCATGACAATGCCCGACCTCATACAGGTAGGATTGTGAATGACTACCTTCAAGAGATGAACATTACTCGTATGGAGTGGCCAGCGCGCAGCCCGGATATCAACCCGATCGAGCATGCTTGGGACGAGCTAGGCAGATGCGTAAAACAACGAAACCCTCCCCCAATCACGCTTCGTGAGCTCAAAATTGCTCTCACAGAGGAATGGGAGAATATTCCCCAAAATCGTATAAGGAACTTGGTGTACAGCATGCCAAACCGCGTAAACGCAGTAATGGAAGCACGAGGAGGCAATACGAAGTATTAAAATTCAATAAAATCGTAATAAAGTTCAAAAATTTCATGTTTCCTATTTTTGTTTTAAGGAGAGATCAGCAGTTTTTTTCTTTATGTAATTTTGTGTTAATAAAATGTATGGTGACTCATATTTTTTTTACTTTCATTTAAGGAGTATTACATTGTCTATTAAATACAATTTATTGCATTAACCTATCATTTTTAGTTTCCGAGATTTTTAACATTCTTTAAGTCATTGACTGCCACGCAGCAGACACAATAGAAAAACTATTGTTTGTCGGACACACGGTGACCGCGTTGGCGTTCAACGTGTTAAGTGACCCGGATTCATTGCTCTCGAGTGTAGTATTTTAGGGTAGATTTCATCAATAAAACTGCTCGCGATTTTAGACATTTAAGAGCTGTCAGTGTCAATAGTCCATAGAAAATAATGACACTCACGCTCTTAAACGTGGTTTAAGCGCGGATCGCGATCAGTTTCATTGGCGAAATTGGCACTAAGACTTTAGTTTTCATGGAACTTGTTTACCAGTGCATTTTGTAAATCAGTAGGAAGGAAATGTATTTCATTAAAACAGGCGTTCTATTTTTAGAATTTGTTAACTTGGCAGAGTTAGTTAGAAAATAGCGGGAACTTTTTCAAAGTAGTAGTTACTAAACTAAGTAACGCTTTTTATCCTGAAAAAAAAATTAAAAACTTTCATTGGCTGGAATCGTTATAAAAATAAATCATTGTAAAGAAAATAAACGTCTTACGCCATGAATACTGTATTTCATGATAGGCACTTTAAGACCACAAATCGTTTGCGTACGCATTAAACTCGTGTGTTTCGTTAAATAAACATTATTCAGATAATAATGTATATTTAGCCCAACAATATTCGTGTTGCTTTGTTTGCAAAGATGTAATAGATCTGCATATACTCTTGGAAAAAAATTGTGGACGCAAATCAAGTGCGAGTGGAGTTTGAGAATCAAGGGTTCCGTACATTAATCAAACAAATTTTTGATAATTCACTGGTCTACAGACGGTTTTGTTACCCTAGATATGAAAATGATTTTGGATCTATTTAAGCACACAATTCATGAAACTAACAATGATTTTGTAAGATTTGCTCTTTTTTTTTACATTACAAAAATCAAAAAACGAGAAACAACATAACAGATATATAAGATAAGATACATATGTCAAAATCGTGAAAATACGAGCACATTGAGAATTTTCATAAATATATTCGTAATCTGGGCACTTGAAAACGTAAAAATATGCGAAGATAAACAGGGCAACAAAAAAAAAAAAATATGTGGAGCGGTGATCGATAAACTTGGACTGGGAAAGGAATTAAAGTGGTTGAACCGAATGGATTTTTGAGTCTGGGCAGTACCCAAGGTCAAGTAGCCAGTAATTGCCTATTTTCTGACTGTACTATTTCTCCAAAATCTGTTAAATGCAGTTAGTAATAACTTAAAAAGTCAAGGATAATCTCGTTGAGACGTTTTCTTATACCTACTGCGGTTGAGGTACTTGCCCTTAATACTACCCTTTTTCTGAAATCTACTGTTTAAAAGACCTCTTCATACAAGCAGGACCAGTTGCACACATACAAAATAATACCTAGGGGTGTAAAAAAGTAGTTTAAACAAGGGTCTGTGTCTAAGTCTTCAGAACTTTGCCAAGAGGACGGGCAATATTACGGGACGGTATTGTTCTTGATTCACCAAGGTGATAACGATTAGGCGTTTAAATAAGATACTTCAGAACTGTGTGTTTTATGAGGAACCCTAAATACTTCTCTTATATGTAAACGATCTAAACACGTGTTTAAAATGTTTGAATGTACTTAGGTACTTTAAGATTAAAATACTTTCTAGGGCTTTTTTTGCTACGTACTTTGAGTACACATTCAACTACATTTATGGGTTCAAAACTAATATTATAAAAAGAAAAGAATTTTGTTTTTTTTGCATGTTTGTATGTTTGCTAACTGCGCTTTCCCGCGTAAACGACTGAATGAATTTGGATTAAATTTAGCACTTGGGTAGACCATGACCTGGGTAAGGTTATAGGATACTTTCATCCAGGAAAGACTTTCTTCTGGGATAATGTGCGATGTCCACGCGGGTAAAGCCACTGGCCAAAGCTAGTTTTTTTTTTATAAAGGATTACCTAAAACAGCTGAATGGCTTAGGTACCCGAACGGGAAAAATGAGCATGTAAATCTGTATATTGCTAATGTACGTAAATCAGTTAGAGTGCAGATTAACGCATATTTCCCCACAACTTTTTTTTTCTTGTTTTTTTTTTATTGCGTCATGTTTGCCGCAAATAAACGTATTTTCTTTAATTATTTCTAACTTGTTAATCTGCAAACCTGGTACGATCTGGTAAAGTGGAAAAATTGTTTTAGTTCTTACATTAACTAATCTACAAAGAAACGACCAGGCATACGGTTAAGATAATGAAACGGGGTTTTACTTGAACTAAACATTCGAATTTCTTGTAATTATTTATTCAATATGTTTAACGCTTATAAAAAGTAACATATGTATATATTAAAAGCCTTGTATAATTATAATCAAAGCATCGTTTTTATTTTTAGTTACTAATTTGACTTATTATAATTATTATATACGAGTATATTGGTTTTTATAACCTGAGAAGGTAATTATGCCAGCATGCACACCTATAACTGGAAAACATTATGGGTACTACCACCTACGAAGCGCGCCTGCTAATTTTAAGATAGCATAAAATGCTTAATGCGAGTTCCAAAGTTAAAATAGCTGCAGGAACTTCAGCAATAATTTCATTTCGTGTAAAGAAAAAGAAATAAATATGGATTTAAGCTGTAATTACTTTATTTATACTAACTAAGCTATTAAATTATGAGGTGGGTATACACGTGATTTGATTTATCTTAAGAACCTACATTTACGTATCGTATGTTTTTTTTTTCATTTGCAGACAAAGTTGAGACAATTTTAAGTCGGTAATAATTTAGACAAATACAATCTATTGCTATTTACTTTCTGTTAACGAAACCTGAAGCTTGTTGCTTCTTATGGCATACTAAAATCCTACAAATACGTGCATACATTCTGAAATTCAATGTTTACATAGGTTAATGCATCTTTACAATACCGTATGTGTAAATAAGTAGGTATTTAATTCTTATCATAATGAGCTGCATACGTCACTACATTTTTCTTTTCTTTTCGGTATTGTAAACGAGATGGCGAATTTCACCAATTAGACTGAACGCGTTAAACACATAGAAACCACGTTCAAGAACTGTCAGTCAGTGGTGAACTATAGGGTGGCAGGACTGGCAAAATGCCACAGGCTCCCGGCCTGACGGGCCCCCAGCCTGAGAGGTTGCGAGCTCAAAAGTGACCTAACATTTTTAACAAAATTTAGTTATAAATATTATTTTGGAGCCCCATGCAATGGATTTGCTAAGGGCCTCAGATGGTATAGTTACGCCACTTCTGTCAGTGTCAATATTTGCACTGAAAAGATTGCACTCATAAGACGATGACAACTTACCCCTAAGTACCTACTCTTATCAATTTAGCAATTTCATATCATCAATGTCTGGCTTTACTAATAATTTTAGAGATAAAACGATAGTAAGTTAGTAAACTATAAAAATAACACCCTTTAAATTTGTTTTAACCGTTTTCTTAGAGCAGCCTCCCATAGCAGATCTTCTTTAGTTTCCAATCACAATATTTTTTAAACAATGGCAAGGTTGAAAAATTTCTAGTTTTCGTTCTATAATATAAAATTCCTACTAATATAAAGTAACATTGATGAGCATGACTTAAAAGTTTCGATATGCACTGTAAGTGTAGTAGTCTCAAAACTCAAACTCAAATGCTTTTGAATTGTCAAGGGTCGGTTAGTCAGAAAGATGAAGCTAGTTGCCCATTCCAAAGCAGTAGGCACATCAAGCTATCCTTAACTGTCAAATTTTTCCAATTGAAAATGAACCTTACACTTTTGTAATAAAGTTTAATAACGAAGAAGTTTGACAGTTTGGGGTAAATTGATGTGCTGGCCTCCGTACCTACCAATGGAGAAGAATATGCAAGAATACCTACTGTTCGTCTAATTCAAGAAGCAGAATGAGGTGCGCATTCACTATTAACAATTATTTTTAAACCAAACGTAACAAAACCGTAAGTAGATTACAAAAATATCTCAGTAGGTATTCCAAAAATTCTGCGTATGGTTCTTAGAATTTTAATACTCAATTTCCGAGAGTCATTTGGTGTACAATAGGCGAAGCATGCAAACAATGTAATCTTACAGATAAGTTTGGAGACTCAGGCACATGCGCGTGATCTCATTGCGTAATTTTGTCCTAACTGACCCTGGCAATGAGGGTGTTTAGTTATACGAGGATTTAGCATTCAATAATCGTACATAAGGTGCATGTAAATAGGTACCAACTTAGAAAGTCATGTAAAATCATTTAGGTCTTGTCAACGGGAGAACATTCCACAGCACGTCAAAGAGGTATTAATTAACTCCGAAGCCACACAACTTATTAAATAAAACGTTATCTCTATGTCAACTATTGTTTCCTTCAAAAAATCTACGCTAATTTTGCGCCTGAGTTAAGCGAAAATACGACTTATGCCACTAAACTGTTTTTTTTTTGTAGTCTGATTTCACTTTGAAATAATGACATTCGGAAGTAATAGTGAGTGACTGGAATCAAAACTACGAATTATTTAAAAAGATAGAAACTAAAATAAGCAGGGTGGCTCGATTCAGTTGTCCCAGAGTCAGTCTGATCTGAAAAATATGATACCTTATTGTGATCAGAAACATCTGACATCACTTTGGCTGTTTACAAACATGACAGTATATTGTTTCGAAATTTCTTCTCTACATCACTGCCGCTCATATTGCAAAAAAAATGTGACATTGGATACACATATCCACTGGATTAAGCAGTGATAATCTAGTGGTGTGCCCGACGGACTGCCAATTCTTAGGTCTCGAGTTCGAACCCAAGGCACACACCTCTGACTTTTCAGATACATGTACGTATTGTATAATTATCACATGCTTAAAAAACGGTAAAGGAAAACATCGTGAGGTAACCGGCATGCCTAAGAGATATTTCTCAGCATGTGAAGGTAAGTTAGGGGCAGTATAAAACTCTGACACCAGGTTAGTCAAACCACACGAAGAAAGAAAATCCCACTGGAAGCACAAATGTGTAATAGGTGCGATGTTTGTAGGTCCGACGACGAATTTAATACGACGTATGTTTCCCGCATTGTAAGACTCCATATTGAGTCTTACAATGCGGGAATCTGGGCCAATGTCGACTATTCTGCCAGTATCATTTACCAACCTGAAAGTAGGTGAGTATCAATTTCTCACTTAATACTGGCAGAATAGTTGCTATTAACTCACGAAAAAATGCTTATTATTGCCATTAATGCTCCTGGCAGGACATTTCCGTATCTATAAATAGATTTATATTGGATTTGAAGTTTTATTTACATTTTTTAATACAATATTGACATGTATCATTGTTACTTTAATAAAAATGGAACATTATTCAGTTTTAAATCTAGCCCACGGAAGCAAAGGTACTACCACCAGTTAGGTCACTAACTCGCATCTCGTATGAGGGACTGACATACGCAGGAAGGCTTTCATCAGGTAAAAAAGACTGTAACCCGTGACCGAGACATCGCACAGCCTGGTCTGTTGAGAATTTTTGATATCCCCAATAAGCAAGACTCTGCTGAAGGTGCACGAAAGCCCGGGTGCAGGGCCACTGTTCGAAAGGTCTCAATTTTCGTGTAGCAGTGGTGTTAGCCCTTCTATAGTGTGGAAAGCCGCCCGTTAACTCGGTAGGTAGTTAGTAAACAGAAATTTCATATTCTCTAGAAACGATTGGAACCCTGTACTGCAACTGGGATTTCACAAATAGAAAAACCCAGCAACACTTTCTAATCCAATGTTCAAACACGGTCTTTCATGATGATAAATATTATTTCATCGGAGCTGCGTGCAATATGTTTTCCTAAGTATAATTACGATAATGTCTGCTTAGTTAGATTACTATGAGTAGAAACTAGCAATAATTGGCACCGTAATTACTCCGATACATTACCTTTTCAGAAGAATATTAGTAGCAGAAGATTACTAACGGATGTCAGGCGTATATAATTATTTGTATATAAGCCCATTTCCGTTCTGATTATTACGTTTTATTATATCAAACATCCGCTTGTTTATTTATAACATTTAGTTAGGACTTTCTTCACTGCATTGATGAGATTGTCGCTATTAAAACTGTAACGTGTGTTTACTTTGAGTCAGACTGCGCGAAAACATTTTGTTTGGCCAAGACTTTACGTACCAGTTATCTCAGTGGGAGCCATTATCTAACGTTATCTTCGTTAATTGCTGTGCGAAGTATAAAAGGCCATGTCTACAAAATTCTAAACAAATTTAAACGAACGAGCTCATACGAAACACAAGTACACATACATTAAAGTGTGAAACGAACGAATTTCGCGGTAAATGAAAATTAATAATTTACAAAAATAAACAACAATACCTGTTCAAAATGAGGGTCATTTATGCACTGATACTTGTAAGTATACAATAAACGCTTTAACTAACTTTTATTGATATTATAATGTTTAAGTAATAATTTATTTTTTTATTTTAATTGTTTTAGGTGTCCTTGTTTTGTCTGGTGAGCGCGAAATATCTGCCCGATGAAAGTGCTTCCGGGATCTTGCTACGGAAGCAAAGATCTGTATCAGATGAATCAAATGTATCGCCAGAAAGTACTGACGAAGACAGTGATGAAGATAATACAAATGAGAACGACAATGATTCCTGGGAGCGCAAATTTAAGAAAGAGCAGTTGAAACTGCAAGAGAAGAGGGAAAAAGAGGAACGTAAGCTACAAGAACAACATCTCAAATTGGAAGAAAAATTAGCAGAGCAGGAACGTAAATTGCAAGAAAAACTTGAAAAAGAAGAACGTAAGCGTCAGGAGAAGTTGGCTAAAGAAGAGCGCAAGCGTCAAGAACAAGAACTGAAAAGACAAGAAAAACTGGCTAAAGAAGAGCGCAAGCGTCAAGAACAAGAACTGAAAAGACAAGAAAAACTGGCTGAAGAAGAACGCGAACGGCAAGAAGATATCCAAGAAAATCTAGAGGAGATTGAAAAGAAAACTCTTGAAGAAAACAACCCTATTATTGACAATTCGTCTGAATCAACGGAAGAAAATGATTCAATGGATTTTAAAGACATTTGGAAAAACTATGTGTATACTAAGTACGCTCTGCCTGCTAACAGCAACGAATTAGAGAAACAAGCTGCATTGAACAAATATTTAGGAGAAGAACTTGGCCTTAATGTTAATAGTACTAAGACTGAATATCGCCAGGCTGTGTTAAAACTAGTGCAAAACAAATTGTTAAACGACTCAGCGTCGCAAGATAGTTTTAGTAACTACTTGGTCAGTCATGTGAATGCTGTGTATATTCAGCGGCTTAGTGCAGAGCTACAAACTAAAATTGCTGAATTAGATAACGAGACAGCCTTACTGCAAAATGTTAGTTTACCGTGGGTGACCCAGGCGCAGCAGTCTTTAGAACAAAAGAAATCTATTCTGCAAACTGTTGCTCAATTTTTGTCGAACGTACTTCCCAATTGGATAACTGGAGGACAAACCACTTCGCCTAACGTAAACGCAACTAATGTAGGCTCATCTGCCCCTGACGTTTCAGGTTCAACTTCTGCTAGTACCAGTGCCATCAATATTCCGGGCCCTGTAGGTTCCTCTGTCACTTCTATACCTGATGGTGAAGCTGCAGTAGCTGTCCCAGCTGTTCCCACTCCCACTGATGGTGGTGTTTTGGTAGCTGTCCCAGCTGTTCCCTCTCCCGCTAATGATGCTGTCTCAGTAGGTGTCCCAGCTGTTCCTGCTCCCGCCGATGGTGGTGTTTCGGTAGCTATCCCAGCTGTTCCCTCTCCCGCTGATGGTGGTATCTTAGTAGCTGTCCCAGCTGTTCCCTCTCCTGCTGTTGGTGGAGTTTCGGTAGTTGTCCCAAATGTTTCCACTTCCACTGATGGTGGTGTCGCAGTAGCTATCCCAGCTGTCCCTGCTCCCGCTGATGGTGGTGTTTCAGTAGCTGTCCAAGCTGCTCCCATTCCCACTGATGGTGGACTCCCAGTTACGGTTTCCTCTGCTATTGCACCAGCTCCTGGTGATGCCAGTGCCTCAATAGATGTACCCTCTGCCGCCGCCCCAGCTCCTGCTGATGCCAGTGCCTCAGTAGATGTTTCCTCTGCCGTCGCCCCAGCACCCGCTGATGCCGGTGCCTCAGTAGATGTTTCCTCTGCCGCCACCCCAGCTCCTGCTGATGCCAGTGCCTCAGTAGATGTTTCCACTGCCGCCGCCCCAGCTCCTTCTGATGCCGGTGCCTCAGTAGATGTTTCCTCTGCCACCGCCCCAGCTCCCGCTGATGCCAGTGCCTCAGTAGATGTTTCCACTGCCGCCGCCCCAGCTCCCTCTGATGCCGGTGCCTCAGTAGATGTTTCCTCTGCCACCGCCCCAGCTCCCGCTGATGCCAGTGCCTCAGTAGATGTTTCCACTGCCGCCGCCCCAGCTCCCGCTGATGCCGGTGCCTCAGTAGATGTTTCCTCTGCCGCCACTCCAGCTCCCGCTGATGCCAGTGCCTTAGTAGATGTTTCCTCTGCCGCCACCCCAGCTCCTGCTGATGCCGGTGCCTCAGTAGATGTTTCCTCTGCTGGCTCCCCAGCTCCCGCTGATGCCAGTGCCTCAGTAGGTGTTTCCTCTGCCGCCGCCCCAGCTCCCACTGATACCAGTGCCTCAGTAGATGTTTCTTCTGCTGTCACCCCAGCACCTGCTGATGCCAGTGCCTCAGTAGATGTTTCCTCTGCCGCCACCCCAGCTCCTGCTGATGCCAGTGCCTCCGTAGATGTTTCCTCTGCTGGCTTCCCAGCTCCCGCTGATGCCAGTGCCTCAGTAGATGTTTCCTCTGCCGCCACCCCAGCTCCCGCTGATGCCGGTGCCTCAGTAGATGTTTCCTCTGCTGGCTTACCAGCTCCCGCTGATGCCAGTGCCTCAGTAGATGTTTCCTCTGCCACCGCCCTGGCTCATGCTGATGCCAGTGCCTCAGTAGATGTTTCCTCTGCTGGCTCCCCAGCTCCCGCTGATGCTAGTGCCTCAGTAGATGTTTCCTCTGCTGGCTCCCCAGCTCCCGCTGATGCTAGTGCCTCAGTAGATGTTTCCACTGCCACCGCCCCGGCACCCGCTGATGCCAGTGCCTCAGTAGATGTTTCCTCTGCCACCGCCCTAGCTCCCACTGATGCCGGTGCCTCAGTAGGTGTTGCCACTGCCATCGCCCCGGCTCCCGCTGATGCCGGTGCCTCAGTAGATGTTTTCTCTGCCGCCGCCCCAGCTCCCGCTGATGCTAGTGCCTCAGTAGATGTTTCCTCTGCTGGCTCCCCAGCTCCCGCTGATGCCGGTGCCTCAGTAGATGTTTCCACTGCCACCGCCCCGGCACCCGCTGATGCCAGTGCCTCAGTAGAGGTTTCCTCTGCCACCGCCCTAGCTCCCACTGATGCCGGTGCCTCAGTAGATGTTGCCACTGCCATCGCCCCGGCTCCCGCTGATGCCGGTGCCTCAGTAGATGTTTTCTCTGCCGCCGCCCCAGCTCCCGCTGATGCTAGTGCCTCAGTAGATGTTTCCTCTGCTGGCTCCCCAGCTCCCGCTGATGCCGGTGCCTCAGTAGATGTTTCCTCTGCCGCCGCCCCAGCTCCTGCTGATGCCGGTGCCTCAGTAGATGTTTCCTCTGCTGGCTCCCCAGCTCCCGCTGATGCCAGTGCCTCAGTAGATGTTTCCTCTACCACCGCCCCAGCTCCTACTGATGCCAGTGCCTCAGTAGATGTTTCCTCTACCGCCGCCCCAGCTCCTGCTGATGCCAGTGCCTCAGTAGATGTTTCCTCTGCCGCCGCTCCAGCTCCCGCTGATGCCAGTGCCTCAGTAGATGATTCCTCTGCCGCCGCCCCAGCTCCTGCTGATGCCAGTGCCTCAGTAGATGTTTCTTTTGCTGCCGCCCCAGCTCCTGCTGATGCCGGTGCCTCAGTAGATGTTTCCTCTGCTGGCTCCCCAGCTCCCGCTGATGCCAGTGCCTCAGTAGATGTTTCCTCTACCGCCGCCCCAGCTCCTGCTGATGCCAGTGCCTCAGTAGATGTTTCCTCTACCGCCGCCCCAGCTCCTGCTGATGCCAGTGCCTCAGTAGATGTTTCCTCTACCGCCGCCCCAGCTCCCGCTGATGCCAGTGCCTCAGTAGATGTTTCCTCTACCGCCGCCCCAGCTCCCGCTGATGCCAGTGCCTCAGTAGATGTTTCCTCTACCGCCGCCTCAGCTCCTGCTGATGCCAGTGCCTCAGTAGATGTTTCCTCTACCACCGCCCCAGCTCCTACTGATGCTAGTGCCTCAGTAGATGTTTCCTCTACCGCCGCCCCAGCTCCTGCTGATGCCAGTGCCTCAGTAGATGTTTCCTCTACCACCGCCCCAGCTACTGCTGATGCCAGTGCCTCAGTAGATGTTTCCTCTGCCACCGCCCCAGCTCCCACTGAAGCCGGTGTCTCGGTAGATGCTACTTCTACCATTGTGCCAGTTGATGGTTTCAATGCAGTTGCGGCGGAGTCCGCATCCCCTGACGCTACCGCACCGGTTGCTACTACCTCTGAGGTAACACCAGCTGCTGTTAGTACCAACGGGCCTGTTGTCAGTTCTCCTGACACTGTTCCCACTGAAGTTACTAGCACGCCAGTAAACGAAGCACCTGTTGCTGAATCAGTCGTACCAAGTACGGTTGATGTGGCAACTACGGGAAATATTGAGACCACAGTTGCACCTCAACTTGCCCAAGAGAACACCGCTGTACCTAGTTCATTCTTCGGAGAAAAATTAGCACCAGTACCCTTTGAAGACGGTGCATCATTATTAGAAGTAACAACACAGTAATGAGGAATTTTATTTTGTACCAATGTTAATATTTAGGAGTAGTTTTTTGATGTTTATTTAATTAAATAAGTTCCGGCATTTTATTCCATGTTTTAATTATAACTTATGTTTATATTTGTAAATACCAAAAACCATTTAATAAATGACTATTTAATACTTATAATATGAGTAAATAATAAAAGCAGTAAATAATATTTAACCCTTTATTATCTAATGACTCTCGTAGTAACAATTTACAAATGTTTGGTTTTATAATAGGTATCATTAAATGGAATGCAAAATAGAGGTAATTTCTCACAAAAGTTCCTTAAAATAATAATCCTACTACTATTATAAAGGCGAAAGTTTGTAAGTATGGATGTATGGATGTTTGTTACTCTTTCACGTAAAAACTACTGTATAGATTTGGATGAAATTTGACACAGAGATGGTTTATATCCTGGATTAACACATAGGATATTTTTTATCCCGGTAGAACATTCCTGTGGGATAATTTCCGACCTCCACGCGAGCGAAGCCGCGGGCAGAAGCTAGTTACACTATAATATAATTTAAATAAAGTTAACGTAATATTTACTAAAAACAAAAGTTTATAGTAACTAACTATGTCAAATCCAGTACTTGTTGGCAGTATTAGGTGGATTTGGATAGTTGTGTTGTGAGAGAGGATCAGAGACGTTCGGGAAGGAATATGGATCATTCATATATTTATATTCGCTGGACAGACCCGCTAGGCTCATGTTCAATGAATTATGTGAGGGGCTCCAGTTGGAAGCGGCAGATGGATCTGCAGAAACTTTGGAGTAATCAGCAGGAACTTTTGGATATTCATTATTTGGTAACGTTTTGCTGTACTCATCAACTGTAGGTTTTTCGAAAGTGTCTTCTCTGGGTTCGATCACTTCATCACTGTTTACTTTGTCTTCCACTTCAACCTCTTTTGGTAAATAATTTATGGGTTTGTTGTATATTTCGCTACTAGGATATCGAGCGTAATCATTTCTTGGTATGCCACTGTCCAATAATTGGCTGTGGGGTGGGCCACTAGCGCCGGGCACTAAGTGGCCGAAAGTAGACCCAGACGTACTAGGAAAAGCGGCATTTTGGAAGGCTTGGTTTAAATGTTGGGATTGGGCCATGAGTTGATTGTAATTGGCATATTTTTGATGGTGCCAGGCATCTGGGTGCTGCGGATGGTGTTGGGACAAAGAAGGTATCTCCCCAGCAGGATAGGGACATGGAATCTGTGGCATGGGTATGGAAGAATAACCGCCAATACCCGGACTTGGGTTAGATCCAGTATGCTTTCGTAGACGGGCGCGTCGGTTGGAGAACCAAACCTAGAAACCGAAAATATATAATTATAACATATATATATATGTATATTCTTATATGCAACGAAATACACAAATCTTAAAAGTAATACAAATTGCTGTCATAACATTGAGTGATAATAGCTGTTATCACTAAAGATGTGTGTGAATAGTGTTTACTCGATTAAAGAACGGAAAACAGTATGAATTCTGTAAACACGTTGAAAGTGACAGTGGTTACGTTTATCAATGTTGATGATAGATAAAAACAATGTATTCTTGCCGTAACATCCTATACATTGATAATAATTGTACCATTGTTTAACTATTAGCAGCAGATTCCATTATCATTTCGTTATATTAATTATGATGAACTTCTCAACCACTACTGCAGTCCTCCCGTTTGAAAAACTCATCACGCACACACACATTGGAATATAATAGACTATCTTCGTCTTAGCGTGTCGGTAATAGACTAGGTATCAATCACAGTATGTTAAACATTGGTATACAGGAGACCGCTGCTGAATTCCATAAGTTTGGACTTTGCCCACACCTTCCAATAAGAATACGCGTGATGTTATGTCAAACTTCGAACCGTGTTCAGAGACTTCGATTGTATTCAATCCTTTCTGTCTAAAAGAAGATTGAACGGCTAAATGTTGCAGTTTCTAAAATACTCTAGACCGTAATGAAATATACATACTTGTATCCTAGCTTCAGTGAGCCCGGTCTGCAGGGCTAGCTCCTCACGAGTGTATACGTCAGGATATTGCGTCCGGTGAAAAGCCCTCTCCAAGGCGTCTAGCTGTTCTCCAGTGAACGTGGTACGGGACCTTCGCTGCTTCCTCTTCAGTGTTAACCCTGGCTCCGAGTCTATGTCCGAAGAATCTGAACCTCGACCTGGAAAAATAAATACGTAAAAAACATTTATACTAATTTGTTCACCATGGTTACCTTTTAATTAGTTTTGGTCAAGGGACACAGAAATTAAAAGCTAAGTAACTTTGATTTTGCCTAAAAACATACCTACCTATATAGCTATGTACAATAAACATATCATCACGCCTTGTTTCCTTGAAGGGTTTGGCAGAGATACCCATGGTAGGTAACACCCAAATTTCGCCACCAACATAGTTTTTTTATAATGAAGATACTTTTGTTTACAACTCGAAACATAAATTGTTGAAGGAATTAAGATCAACATTGACTGGCCTTTGTCTATCAGGATTTCTCTTGATGTTCTTAATGATTAAATAGAACGTGATAAACTATCACGTTCCTGAGGCGATCTTATAATTTATATGACATTTTGTATTACAGCAATTTGTCTTCATCTCTTTTTTTTGAAACACGCGTTATTTATTAACGGAACGTTTTTTTGTAAACCCACATCATGTTTTAATTCGCCTAAATCAAGAACGGCAGGGCTCGCGGGTCGATCTCATTTATAAATCGGTAGCGGTATCCTACGGAAACTGATTAAAAAACACCCGCAACAATACACGGCTTTGGCCTTAAAACTGATTTTAAAAATGCGGCTTATATTAATAGCCTTTTGAAAGAAGTCAAAATTGAATGAGATGAAAAAATAGGGGCTCAGCGTGGCGCGGAATAAGGAACACCCAGCGCGGCGGCCTCTTTGTCGGCGTCTTTGCTGTTCGGGTGACATTTTGGCACCATTCAATATTTTGGTGTCGCGAGCTGGATTTATGACATGTAGGGCGAAAGCACGGGTTTAATACGACACCCGCAGAATGAAATTGGTAGGTGCGCACAAACACGCAAGCTAACAAGAGACTTATGTAGGCGTTGAGTATGTAGCTTTGCTGAATATTTGAGGTCAGAATGAACATCAAACATCGCATCATATTTGTCAGTATGTATCCCTTCTTGCAACATAATTTACTCCAGTTTGTAACATTATTATTTGTTTGGCTTTAAAATGAAAATAACATTGTGACAAACTTTTCAAATAATAAGTTATGCATTATTTTCAGTAGGTGCAATTGCTAAAATTTAAAATATAACTTAAAAGTTTTAAGCTCTAAAGTTGTTTTAGAATAACTTTTATTGCAAATACTTTAATAGCTAACTTTAAGGATACCTGTTTGATATATTTTTTTATTTTACTAATTTGTTTCCTCATAATGATGCATCGGTATAATTAAACGCACGGGGCCACGTCTCTAAGCACAAAGGCTGCGACAAATAAAAAACAACGCATTGTAATAAAATGATTTACATTGCTCAAATTCTCCGGCTGGCCGAGACAGGGACAGATTTATTTAGTCTTTTTTGTTACGAGTCCTGATCATAACGTATGAGGCTAAATACAAATCGAAAATACTAAATAATCGAGAGCGATTTAAAACTTTATGGCGTGGTCGTAAAGTCCACTCCGGTTGTTTTCATTGTGGAGAAGCACTAAAGCAAAACTATGAGGGATTTAATGTTCAAAGAAAGGCGAGAGGTTTATGGATGAGTGGTATGTGGGAGAGGGCGAGAGAAACTTTGGCGATTGCCGAAATGTGACCCCGTGAAGAGGCGCGCGCGCGGCTCCGCTCAAAAGTCATAATTTGGGAGTTGAAAGAGCGGCGGCGAGGGTTTAACACCTTCATAATCTGGGTTCATTAAAACGGTCGGGTCGGCCTTTGTTTCAGCGGGTTGTTTCAATGTTAACAGATGGTCGGATTAGCACGTCTGCGTGTTGTGGGCGGTGACGCTTGTTCCTTACCGCACGCTCGTGAGCTTCTTCATTTTAGAATATTATTGCTAAATCTTTTTCTTCTCTATTAGTATATCTGGCTTCTTTTTTCAAGTTATTAAGTGGTATTCAAGTATTCAAGTGGTAGTAAGCACTGTTAAAGCTTCAGGAAATATAGTTATTATAATAAGAATTGTTACTCTAATCTCTTCAATGTTTGATATTTAATGAATTTTAGGTATTATCTTATTGATTATTGTTTACTGATTAACCTTATCCAATAACTGCTTGTTACTTAACTTATTAACCTTTTGGTTGCGGGTTATTTAGGATGTCCGAACTACTGTAAGTGTTACGCACTCTCACCCCTTTGTCACGATAATGGAGTTGCAGTCTACTATAATTTGCGTCCACTTAGCATACATGAATTGTTTGTCAAACACTAAATAAAAAGATTCCTCTATTTTGTATAGGTATTATTATTAACACAATTGCTGAAAAACTTATTCATACACACTTCATGACGCAAATTGTTTGAAATATATTTTAACATTACTAACACAAGTACAATAGATTTATTAAAATCAATTCTATAAGGTCGTAAAGGCACGACATAAACCTATGATGTAAGCTTGTTAATGCTCATTCAAAAGCACTCCGCCTCCTCTTTGTCGGCCGCTTTCGGCCACTTCCGGAGAGCCTCGTGTCTTTCTGGGAGGGCTCTCATTGAATAATGTGATGAGACAAAATTGTCTTGAATACAACGCGAGGTAATAAATGCCCACTAAATAATTGTGAGACGTGTTAGGCCTAGCGCGCGGTTTACATGGACGTCCAGTGAAAGTGCATGTCAACTGCCTCAGAATAAGACTAATTTAATGCTTCGAATTGCCTTTAGAAATGCTGAATGTCATCATTTCTCAATCTTGTCACAAATTGCATTATACTTATGTGACAAGATTGAAAATCGTTGTACTGTTATCTGGCAGGCGTTTGAAAGTCATTCGATGGACGAATCTATGTAGCTAATTTATTTTTTATGGTCATCAATTGTCAATCGATTTAATCAAGGATCAATAATATCAAATAATCAAACAAGGCATATCTGTTTGGGTGCTTGATAATGTGAAAAAAGTGTTCAGAGTACAAAACGCATCCTACGCTAGCTACGCACGCTACTTAGAAAGATCTGGAAATTTTTAGTTTTAACTACAAAAACCAAAACAACCGACTAAACCAAACACCAAAGCCATTGAAACCAAAGCTAACCCAGTACTGCTATAGAGTATAGAGTGATTGCGTTAGTCTCAGTGGTGGTTCGATAATCGCGTCTGCTGCCGCGGCGACATTAGTTGATTCTAACGAGCGATGTTATTAAACAAATGCGAGATTTTATCGCCCTCCCGCACTCTTTTGTTTTGCCTTGATGCTCTGATGCGGCTGTGAAAGCAGATTGCTAGTACTTAGTCGGTTATGTTGTACATCGAAGGTACTCCAGCAGAAATGTTTCGTGACTAATTTTGAAACTATAAAAATCTTAGTAATTTTTTTCGAAACTTTTTTATGGTGTGATCAAGAGATGTAATTAATGAACACTTTTATCTCCTTGTAGCAGTTGTAAATGGCTCGTTAAAAAGTCGTCATTTGCAATGCGGCAATATATTATGCACTAATGCAAATTAACTGATTGTCATTGTGTGAGGCTCCATATTAATTATCATCTTTAATATCGCTGAATGTATCTCTTATTCCGTGGGAAAAGAATAAGTGGAAGCTTAAAGTCATATTTTAGTTATATTCTTAATTTTATCGCAGTTGGTACGTACTATAATTCACGATTTAGGTACCTACATTTAAATAGTGTAAATACACAAATTTTTAATATATTATTTCGTGTCAACGGCCACGACATCAGATCTAACTAAAATCCATTTGTTTTACTAAAATCCCCTAGATCAGTCTCCCAGGGGACTGCACAGCATTCAATGTTCCACTGCGATGCCCTAGGGTATCGTATAAAACTCTAATTTCTCTGATAAAAATGCAATCAAAATCAAAATAAAATCAGAAGATTTATTAAAACTTGGCTGAAAAACAACACTTCTTGAAGGTCAAAGTTTCAAAAGACAGTTCCACAAAAACGCCCACCCTTCCTAGTGCTTTAGCTGGGAAAAGAAGTGACGGAACAAACTCCCTAGCAGCACAGCTGCCTGTTTAGTTCAATATCTCATTTACAATTTGCCTAAAACATGATTTTCTGCAATGTAAATAGCCTCACTGAAAGCGTGAGAAATCCTAGATCCAGCTGCAACTGCCTAGAGTTGTTGATTACATTTCAATGGGCCATAAATTTGTTATGAAGGCGTAATTATTGCTCTGATTGCATACTTCAAGCGTTAAACTTTATCAAATACCTACTAACATCGTATTAACGTATGGTAAATAATATTTTCACGCTTTTTTTGCCTTTCAGCGTGTGTCGTATCGAGTAGGTGCCGAATGATTTGAGTACAACAATCAGAAATTATTTTCAAAAATCTTGATGAACTTCGATTCTTTCTTTCTTCTTATGAATGTCATTAAAATAAAAAATAAGTAATTTAAATATGCCTAGTCTTTTAACAGCTCACACTCTTTTAACTTAGTTAATGGGTAACACGATATGCCTTGGTTTTCCCTATTGTCACTTTTTGAGCTTCTGAATACTCGAACTGGCTTCTTCGAATGACAGCAGGAATCAATAGTTTAACAAAAAAACAGTGATAGCCTGGTGGTGTGACTGCCAAGTCATAGGCCTCGAGTTCGAACCCAAGACACGCACCTCTGATTTTTCGGATTCATGTGCGTATTGTATAATTATCACTTGCTTAAAATCGGTGAAGGAAAACATCGTAAGGAAACCGGCATGCCCGAGAGATATATCGCAACAGCATGTGATGCTAAGTCAGAGGCCCCTGGGCAGCATTAAAACTCTGACACCAGGTTAGTTACTAACCACACTAAAAGAAGAATGGTTTAACGTACTTTCCGAGGCACAGAGGAGAGGAGTCACGATTTGTAATGTATTGTCACCCATCCACGAACCGACCGTGGCAAGCGTAGCTTAACCCTAAAAAGACCTGCAGCTTCCATTATTCAGCCAATCATTATAATTTTCGACACGAAACAAATTAGAAAACCAAACTACAATTTTATTATTCTTGTGAAAAGAGTGGGTGTTTCCATACACGTTGCAGGTAACATTGGCTTCCAGGAAATAATATAATTATAATTTATTAGAGATGCAATACACGTGTCTCCTCTTACTATTTTTAGCTCAGAGCTTTTTCTGGAACTGGTTTTACCTAGTTCTTGAAATGCCATAGTATCCGCAAGTAACTGTTTGTCTCGTTTATTTCCTCAACAGCCTATCTGCCCAATCTATTCAAATTGTAAACAGAATTAAGTGACTCAAATCGATCAATAAACTGGAAGTAGAAAACTAACTACGTGATTGAAATGATTCTTTCAGTTAGCTTGCAATAGTGATGAGTTTTTTTATAAGTTAATAGCTTCGGTGAACTTGATGTGCACATTATTTGAAATAAAAAAATGAATAGAGATTGTTGCGGAAATCGATACTGTATCAAAGTGGGCGGCACACCTTTGGCCGGGAAGCCCCAAAGGCAGTCGCAACAGGTACCTACGTACGGCACATTCAAAGGACAATTAAAACGTGGCGACAAAATAATGCAACAATGACACTACAACCAAAACATGTTACGTAGATTGTTCGTATTTCAGCACTATCGAGACGCGCGGCAGGCGAGCGCGGTACACTTTGTCGGTCATCTTTCTCACCCATTTACCTCACTCGCAAAACGCCGCCCTTTGAAGCGTCGAGAACAAACTTCAATATTTCAAATGGCAACAATGACGACGTAAGATTTGTGTGCGGAAATTGATTTTTTGAACTCAACTCATGAGAAAGCTTTGACAGGTTGCGGCATTAAAGTCGCAGAGTAACCTTTTGTGGCCGATGGGAAGTTGTGCAATGTTTGTTGGTCCGACGATATTTTTGTATTAACGGAAGTAAAGTTGATTTTAAGCTGTGCTAACAAACGTTACGGAATGTTTGTGTTATTATTGGACAGTTCGAGCAAAATTGTGAGTTCATTAAAAGGTTTTAGAGTGCAGGTTTAGGTATACTAGATTAAAATAGGAAAACAATATAACCGAAGCTTTATCTATTTTCAGGCGTTGCAAATCCTAGAGCACTTTACTTTTATGAATATCGAGCAGAGGATTTTGAACCCTATTTTTTACTAGCGACTGAGACGACAAATGTAAAATTCTATAGTAAACATACCTCCAAGAATTCCATCGATGCTGTAGTCCTTCTTGCCGTCCGGGTCCCGCGCTCCACCGCGCAGTAGCCGTGAGATGGACGAGATGCTGGGTGGGTCCGACACGCCCTCCTGTAACCAACGCGTTTGTCTTTCACTGCCTTATTATCAGTATGACGTATGGGATGATGATTATTTGGGCGTAATACAAAGATGTGGTTATACTTTTGGGCCATGCAATGATTATTTGAATGATATGTTTTCTGATAACTGTTGTTGTATGCTTCATCTTAATGATTGTTTTTTTATTCAGAAATAAAATGAAATAAAGTAACAACTTACACCATATTTATACATGCTTAAATATAATATCCTACCTAACTAAAACTACTAAGAAACAATAATATGGCGTCCTCCGTATCGCTGTCGATTGGTATTGTACAAAAGAGGCTGGCGGCATTGCCACATTGAATGGCAATGCTTAGCCTCTGGCCAAATAAAGTTTTGATCAGACCTACGGTAAGTGTCAGCGAGCCGTTTGGAGATCTCGTTAATGTTTAGTTTTGCATTTCTTAAAGAAAAAAAGTCTTGCTTAAGTATACTAAAGACATAGGATTACCGACCAAAATTATAAAACTGATTTAAATAAAAGATTTGTATCTTTCGCTGCTGTTTCTTATGTTTCATTTTGTTTCCTAAAAAAAAAAGTTTCTTCCTCAATTAAAGTAGTTCAAAGAATCGAAAGAATCTTAGGACAGTAGAATGTAAATTCAAAACCCATGTAGCGCGTGCAATTCAAAAATAGATTTTTGATCCGTTGAGTAGGAAAATATATTTTTTTTTTTAATTTTCCAATGTGCTCCGCTTACAGAGGGTTTTTATTGAACCTTTTTTTTTCGAGGGTCGGAAATCATCCAATGACTTCTCCCGCTCTGGGTGGAGCGGAAGGGAGTGTCAGACTTTTACTGATTAAAACCCATCCATGTTCCTTCCTTAGTCCTTTATGTTCCGGGGTAGCGCTAATCCTTTCGGACAATCCCGCTTACCTTCAAATGCTGACATCTCTTTAATGCGCGCGTGGAACATGTACGCGCCGTCCGTTTGTTGAAGCTTAATTTCTATGTATATATAATATTGCTCGAATCCTTTTAGAACTAATATACATACCTTCGATAAATAAAAAATACATTTGTCACAGTAATAGGCAACTAATAATTCACAATTCAAGTGGAGTATGAAAAAGCTCTTAATTAAATTGACACATAGGTACCTTAATAAGTTTTTCCCGTATTTCCCAAGAAAAGATCCCAGGATTCTGTCTCTTGAGCTCCTCGATCCTGGCCTCCACCTCTGGAGTGGCGACTCTTGGCTTGGACCCGCCAATCACGCCTGGTCTTATGGAACCCGTCTCCTAGGCGAAAGTGATCGTTGTTTTATTATTGGTAAGCTTAATTTTAAAGCAAGATTTTTTCAGTTTCATTTAAAAATTCTTCTATCTATATATTAATGGAAGCAGAACTCTCTTTCATATTCAAATATAGGGGCTGTTTTTTAAATGGCGAATAGTTTTTATCTAGCGGTTTGGCAACACCGCAAGTATTCGCAAGAGCCTTCGAAACTCAAAAAGGCTAGACCAATTCAATTGATTTCTGTGAAGATTTGATAAGCACATTAAATTTAAAAAAACATTATAAAGTATAAATAGTATTGCTGCCAATATTTACTCAACAGAGCCGTCTTAAAATTGGTATTTTTATTTGTTGATGTAAATGTTTTACACAGTCTTTTATTTCACCAATAGTTTATTGCTGAATAGGGATCGGTTTCTAGGCGACATGCTTGCAAATAGACGTCGTCGTACAGTGAAAACCTCGTCAAGTAAAACTCATTGGTTTCATTTCAGTTTTTTGAGCTGGGCACTTTGTAGTGCATATTCAATAAACTTGCACAGCCCTAAGACGCGTCTAATGCATTCTATTGATAAATAACAACTTCGGGATACGTCAATGATGGCCATTTCTCAAGCAATTTTTTTATCATCTTTTGTAAATAACGTTCATTGCAATCACAGGTCTTTAACTACATGGCGACTAAATAGAAAAAAATGTATGCTCAAATCTTGTATATGTACGTTCTGGTACTTTGTTTTAGATGTATACAAGCAGGTAGTAGGTAGCTGAGGCCGTTCCCTATACTCGCGGAGCGTGGCGAAACGCTTCCTGGGCGAAACAATCGCTATTATGTGCTATAGCGGTGTGCTATAGCGCCTATGGGAGCGGTGGTGAAAACGAACCTTCAGGCTCCGCTGCGCAGCAGATCAATGGCGATTGTTTGCCGCCTGACCAGTCGATATGCGTAGGTGGCGACTCCACCACCATTCATTTAGTACTCTTATGTCTATAAAATGGGGAACGTTGTGTTTCGGACAGAATCTTAAGTTATTGTTTCCATGTCTTTTATGTATGCTCTTGGGCCCGACATCTTATGATCTTAGTTTATTATGATGTTGTGCTAGAGAGAGCTTGTTTGTAGAGTTGCAGTTTAGATGTGTTGATCACGTTTAGTTTAATTAATGAACTTGGCACTTAGTAAGTTGGTTGAAGTCGTTGAAAAGTTGAAATTCTTAATCATCGTTAAGATAAATCTCAAACTGCTTCAGTGTGTATTTTATTTATTGCGCTACAAACTTAACATCAGATATTATTTTCAATCAGTTACTTAAGGCGCCGATCTTGAACAATATTATTGAGAGTTCTTACACAATTTGTTTTGTAAGCAGGCTTCAAGTCTTCAGGCTGGAATGTATGAAATAAATGGAATACAATGGATAGTTTTTGTATGTTTGTTGAAAGTTGTCACTCACCTGGTATCTGTTGAGTATCTTGGAGACGCAGCCGTGCGAGACGCGCAGCTGGCGCGAGATGACGCAGGGCCGCACTCCCGCCGCCGCCATCTCCACGATCTTCAGGCGGATGTGGTTCGGTAGAGGACGACCGTTGATGAACAAGCCACCCAGTTGGTTGACACGTCCTTGCCCTATCAAGATAGACGATTTTGAGTAAGGAGCACGATAACAGCCGGAATATGTAACGTTTACATAATTTTATTATGAGTTCTGTATTTTCTTTCATTTGTTTTTTGGATTTTCATGGCTCCTATTTGTGCTAGTCCCGACGGCTTTTTTGCATACAAACTTTAAGTTTTCTCCAAGTAAATATTTGTAAGTAAATTGGATTGTTAAATTGTCTAATTGGAAGAATAGTTGTGTATCATTATGGCTAAATTAACCTGTCTTATAAGATTTATGTGAAAAAGGTTTACATTCTTAAGATAAACTTAAGTTGAACACATTTTTTTTGGTAAATTCTAGGGTAGTTGTTGGGTCCCAGCATCCGGTGATTATTAGACACAGATTATACAAAATCCGGGTTAATGACAGTAAACGAATAAAGTTGACAATGTTTTTTTGTACTCACGAACCTAAAGCAAACTCCGCCACAGCGATATTCGGCTCATCAACTTGACACATGAAATAGGTTTCGAGTTAGACTTTGACGAAGGTTCAAAAGTTAGATTCAACACTTTCAATTAAAACTTTGTTAATATCGAGGACAGAATGATTCAAAATAATAAAGTATAGTAAAAGAAAATGTTGTTAATAAAAAATGAAAAACTTATATACCCTTACCTACCCACACATCCATACCATTCTGGTGTCTTTCCATAATGGTATGAGATTCAGTATGTTCCATGAACAAACGCGAACACAAAGTTTATTATCACTGAGTAAGTTCAAACATGTTACCGGCACACTAGTATCAGCTAGCTTCAACAAAAAACATCGCGACGAGCTTTATACCATTTAAGCGTTAACACCATAAAAACGCCACGAGTAATGATAAATATCTGTTTACATTAAATTAAGCGAACGAGATCAAAACACATAATTTAAATTGATTATCACCCATTTGTATTTACATAATTAAAACGACATGTTTAATTAATTACGATGTCATAAATATTGTGATCGAAATAAATGTCTGGGGTTAGCGACGCGTTCGATGTTAGGCGTCAGTTGTACCCAACTATATTCTTGAAGGCTATCTGGCGACGTTGTTTTTTGGATTTGGAAAAAGATCGATAGATCGCGTTATCTTTTTTTACTGCGCGTGAGTGCAGTAGAGGAGGTTGTGTAGTGAACTGAGAGTGCCTGTGTTCGTACGGACACGGGCCGCGTGGTTGTGTGCGTGTCGAGGAGGCTGTGTTGAGGGCTTTGTCGCTGTGTTGGTGAGTGCATGGTACACTCCCACTACGCCAGTGTGAGGCTGTAGAGGAGCCATGCGGTGGGGGACGACAGTTTTCAGGGGAAAATATACTTCAGAATTTATCATCTATGTTGTCGGTAAAACGAAACACAACGCACAGATAAAAGCTCTTCTACCCGATTTATTTTGACATATTCAAATAATAAAATCCTTACGTTGAACAGTAAGAAACTCAACACTCGATAACTATTCTAACTAGTTCGACAGTTTGTTAACACAATATTTATTCAGTTTTCAAATCAGGTGGAAATGTTTGTCACCCGAGCGTGGTACCGAAACCGGCGCTTGCGTCGATGGAGGGGGCCGAGTTCTGCCCATTCACCGTAGAGTGACAGAAATATACTTGTCCTCTTCTAATAAACTATGCTCGGCATTTGAGCGGTTTTTTATTTCAGTATTGAATATTTGCCTATGGTTTCAGTTGGATTAGCTGTGATGGACACTTGTCAAATGAAACATGTAGGTAGATTATTTTTTGTGGATTAAAAAGTTATGACAATAATATTGCAATAAAATAAAAATATTTCAGCTATATTCTTAATACTCAGGACCATAGTTGTAAAACTAACTAAGCAAGATTTTTCCTTTATAAAACCGATGACTTTTTTTAAATCATTTCATGTTAGATAAGTTCTTGAAAAATTCTGATTAGTAAGCATTAATTTCCTTAACTATTTTTTAAGAAAACCGTAAAATATTTATTTAACGAAGGCTTTTTGATTAAGTTTAGTTTACACCAATAGATGGCGCTGACTATCATCATCCTGCAAGTTTTCTATTTGTGTGTACCCAGTTTTTTTTTATTTTGATCAAGAGCTGGTTTTCCAATCTCTTCCAGGGAATGTCATAGGAAGTGAATGCTGTAGGTAATATCTGCTTTAAGTTTCCCTACTGTAAGGTTTATTTGCAGAGAGCAGTGGTGGCCCAGTGGAGTCGGATCCGACTAACGAGTTGTAGTTGGCGTAGGTCGTGAGTTCGAACTGAGGCAGGCACTTTACTTTGTGTATTTTATTACATCCCTACTGCAGTCAAAACGAAGGAAAACATGAGAAAGCCGGCTTGGCCCAGAAACAAAAATTCGAAGACGTGTGAAATCTATCCTACCCGCACTAGGCCCGAGGGGTGGATTATGGCCCACTTGCTCTCAGAGAGGAGGCCTGTGTCCCAGCAGTGGGAACATTATAGGCTGATTATGCTAAGTTTATTTATCTTCAGCGTTTATTACTGAGAACGAACACGTCTTGCGTTTTCACACACATCAGCATCAGATTTTCTTTAAGGATGTTGAGGTAGTCGGAGGAAGAAGTGCTGTATTTGATGATGACGGATTTCAGGTGGCCAGTATAGAATGCGTGTTTCAAAAGGTTTCAAAAGAGAAGTCCATAGATAAAAGAATTGAAGTGTAGTTGAAAACTAAGTGTAGGTCGGAAAAAGACCTTAAATTCTAGAGAATACATTTTAATTTCGAATGAAATAGCTAAGCCAACACGTACGATGCACTTAAGATACATCGAAGACTCAAGTTACACTTAGTTACGTGAGCTAAGAAAAGCAAGTCAGTTATTTCAGCAAAGTGCAAGTCCACACACTTACTTAGCCGGGCTTTCTTTTAAATCACACTGTAACGTCACCGTTTTATCTATAGAAAGGCATTAACATAAACTTCCAGTTTATCTTTAAGGCTACTCATGATATTTATACAGATAATATTTACGTCATCTAAAGGCTACCAGTCTTAAAATATTAATAATAATACGTATAACTATATAAAAAAGGATGGGTAATCATAGGGCATCAAGCATTCGTCCATATCGACACAGGAACAGGAGAAGTTCCCAAAAAGATGGGAGCATTGCCACGTTGTATGGCCTGCCATACAACTTCGTTGCTTGCCGATGCCTCAAACAACAAAGTGGGCACCCAAACCTCATGGACCTACTGTTTACCCCAAACGGCTCTTTAAGGCTAAACCAAGTCTGTGATTGAATCTAAATCATTTATTTTATTTATTTACGTAAATCTATCCTACAGATCTGCGATCTAATGCGATAGCGTGGCTTTATATGCTAAATTCTTACATACTATAAAATCTTAATCGTGGCAACATAATAATCAGAGAATCACGGGTAACGCTTTGCATGCTATTTCTAAAATGTAGAAAGCTCCAAACAAAAGTTCTTTGGTCCATGTTAAACCTATTTCTCTAAATAATTGTCATCATTCATGCATATTGAATACACAGAATTTTGAGCATACGGAAGTCCTACCTAATTAACACTGTGCGGGATACTAAACGCCGATAGGCGTTATAATAATTAAACTTCAATTGCGTCTCGTTCAGTGTCCCTGAATAGGTTAATTAATTAATCTTGCCTGACGTCAGGATAATCAGTATAGACAGCACATCGAAAAGCGAACATACCGTGTAAAGCTAGCCTGATTGATTAATCCGATACGAGCCTAATATTGTCACATCTCACACTGTTTGATACATCTAGGTGAGCGATTTTGTCGAGTATTTGAGGATATTTAATTAATATAATTAAGTTGGTTTGTTTTACAATGTTTCCCGCATTCAATTTATACAAAACATCAGACAAGATAGCAAGAGAAGTTCGTATATTGTATTATTTTGAGATTAATCAAAAGCGACCTTATGCATTCCTGGGTAAGGCGAAGGGTTATGCCTGATTCACCAACTAAATAGTCCAACAAATGCGGAATCCGAACAGTGCCGCTTCTCGGCTCATAAAGGAATTTTGGGATATTCTCTGGGAGCAGTACTTCTTATGTGTTGCGCATTTTATATTTATAATTTCTCAATTTCAATTTTCTCTGCTGAGGAAAATCCTCTGGGAATATCTCAAACAGCTGATTTTTAAATTACAAAAAATCTGCTTGAAATCTGCTAACTTGTACAAGTGTAAAGGAAAACTTTAAATTACTTTATCATTTCACGCAAGTCGTAAACGTCAACCGTCAGAAAAGTAGGACGACGTTATATTTCAGTTAGCGATCGGCAATCGAGCACTGTATGTTGTTCGTTTATCAAATATATAGCAAACTAATAATTTTAAAAAATAGAAAAAAAAATACCTCCGGCTTTCGCATCTTTGGTTTAGTATAGATCTGAGCATTGTGTCACAGTAAAAGTTATTACAACCAACGTATCGTTGCTTTTAACAAAGTTTATATCTAATTAACAGGGAAAACTATTTATCTCTCCGCAAGTTGTCGCATCCGGTTCAAACGGAAATCGTGTTACATGTCAGATATTCTATCCGGTTAGAACTAGTTTATCTAGTGCGCTATTTTTTACAAACGTAACGTAGAACTGTAGATTTCCTTTGCCTCCGCTCAAGGTGGAAAAGAGACATTAATTATGAAAATAAACATTCGAAAATGATTGCAACGATCTTAGAAATAAAAGTACCGATAAACTCCTAACTTACACTTTAAATGAATGTACAGAGACCAGCATATCAAGTTACCCCATCTGTCAAAATTCTTTGATAGTTTTTCAACTTTATTCATCAGCCTAGCCTTTTCCCAAGTATGTTTGGGTCCGCTTCCAGTCTAACCGGCTGCAGCTGAATACCAGTATTTTACATGAAGCGACTGCCTATCTGACCTCCACAACACAGTAACTGGGCAATACGATACCCCTTGGTAAGACTGGCTGTCAGATTTTCGGGCTTATGACTACCCGTTACGACTGTCAAATATGCACAAATGACAGCCGGGACCAACGGCTTAACGTGATTTCCGAGGCACGGAGGAGTCTCGGTATGTAAAGATGGTCACCCATCCACGGGCAACCCCGGCAAGCGTAGCTTAACATGATGGATCGACCTGTGCGGTTGTTAGTACTTAGCCACGAGCTCCTCATCTCAGTTTATCAACTTTATTACAAAAGCATAAAGCTCATTTTCAATTGGGAATATTTGACAGTTTGGTATAGCTTGATGTGCTGGCTGTCTGTACATCGAAGACAAATACTGAGGGATATCCAAGAACACCAAAATACCAGACCAGCCGGTAACAAACTGCTCGTGGTTGCTACAGAGAATACATATCCTTAACAAAATCTTCTAATAGATATTTTAATATTATGGTATGTATAGACGCCAGCACATCAAGCTAGCCCAAACTGTCAAATTTTCACAATTGAAAATGAACCTGATGCCTTTGTAATAAAGTTCAAAAGCTATCAAAGAACTTTGACAGATTGGGGTAACTTGATGTGCTGGCCTCTGTACCCTTCGACGTATGATCGTAAACGAAGCAAAACAAGCTTGTTAGGACCTCAGCAGGTGGTATTCTTTTGCTTCTGCTTACTCCGTAAGAGGAAGGCGTGAATTTATGTATGTATGCATAGCCTTCGATAAAATCACACACGAACATTTTTTTTTTTAAAGCTGTGAAATCATCCAATGACTTCTCCCGCTCTGTGGAGCAGAAGGGACGGTCAGACTTTTACTGACTAAAACCCATCCATGTTCCTTCCTTAGCCGTAACCCTTTCGGACAATTCCGCTATCACACACGTACTTGGTAATTGTTTTTATAAGGGATCATATTTCATAAAAAAAACAGTGCACACTCCGGTTGGGATAGCGCTAATATCCAAAAAGCTGTGATAAGGGTGGAAACCTCACTAAGCCTATTTTTCTATGCGCGGTCAGTATCCGTTCATGATCGCTTTTGAACGCAAATAGAAAATCCTGTAGAGCTTTTATTGAATTGAATGCCAACTATAAATAACTCCGTCTTTGTGATGAACAAGGTTGCGGTATGATACTTCTACGTTTAAAGACTCAAGCATTACTAGATCTAGTTTGTTAAGACGTATGCTAGGTAAATAAAGGTAAAGGACTGTGTATTCACTGTCCATTTTATTCTTCAATCAAGTCTTGTCCTGTATAAAAGCTGTCTGACAGACATACAGCCACATTAGGGACAAGCTCAAACTCAAACTCAAATTCAAACTCAAAGCATTTATTTTAAATAAACCAATTACAGGCACTTTTGAATTGTCAAGGGGTCGGTCAGTTAGAAAGATGAAGAAAGTTGCCCATTCCAAAGCAGTAGGTACCTATGGAGAAGAACGGGCAAGAAACTCCATGGGCACTCTTTTAAATCAAAATTTATGTTTACAAAAACTGGGTTACATCATTCATGTTGAAATATCATTATAAGCGATCGCTTTCATTAGAACGTTATAATTTTCCCTGTATTATCTGTTCCAATAGAGTATCAATTCTATGATATTTTATATCCGGATCAATTTACAAATGAACGTCCGGATATCCACAGTCGAACATTGCGGTAACATAAACAATACCAAGCCATTGCAGTACAAAATTGTAATTTGAACGGTGTCGGCCGCTAGTAACGATGGAAAATCGACTTAAATTGCCATAATTAATTTATTCCAAACAGAATCGGCCTCACAAAATGCCTTCAAAGCATTCAATTTTGCATTGAATTTGTAATTTTCACGGCACAATAATTTGTAACTGTAACATTTCGCTTTACTGTTTTTTTACTTATAATCAACAGGTACTCACTGAAAGTTCAGAGGAGAACGTTTTCTCACGGTTTTGGAAAGTAAATAATAGTTAATCTAGCTTTCTTTTTTAGAGTTAAGAAAATTCTTTATGGAGTTAGGCAGGTACACAGTGCTCTTTTTACATTTTCCGCTTCAATTACTCTGAATGAATCAGCCAGGCACATGATATTTTGTTAGTACAAATTGCTATCTCATTTTGCATTAATTTGTATTTATTCCATTTACCGACGAGTGTCAATAAAACTGACATTGGATATATAAAACTGTCAGTGAAACGTTATAATGCGCGTTCATTATTACATGATTACATTGTAACTTTTCCTTATGACTTGTTACATTTCTAAGTTGCTCTCAGATAGAAATTTTGTTCATGTTGAAACGTTAAGACTTTTACATTTTAGTTAGAGCAACGCCTGATTTTTTTTTTTAATGTTAACTAAATTAGCTCTCATCAGTTTGATACTCTTGTTAAAATAGGCATATAATTAAGTTCTCTCTCAATTATATGCCTATTTCATGAACACTGTTGGTAATAAGTTATGAGACTTTCATTTTTATACAATGTTTGGGTTCTTGAAACGTTTTACCGTCACTATTCTGCTGTCGCTCGTGAGATAACCGTCCTGTAACACTGGTAGCATCAGACTTATCAATGGATTCCACGGAATGAAATGCTATTGTGAACGATCTTTCATTCCAAAACGAACCAGTGAATTCTTGGTCCAACGGAAAATTATCACTCTTAACTCATTACGTTAAGGGTTATGTTTGTGTGGCAGATGGCTGGACTTTTTATGGAGTCCAACCTACGTCAGAGGCTATCAATGAAGTCCACTATGGTGTTTGTGTTAAGTCATCGTATTTTAATGAACCGTCGATGACATGCTATACGAGTAATAGACTCACGGTGTTATTCTTTTTAGCGCCGAATTTTTTTAATCGTTCTTTTTGGGATGTGGAAACGAAAATAAAAAATGTCCGATCCGATGTTTTTTGGTGCGCGTTCCTGGGTAGGTGTCCTGTTTCGTTTTATTAGCTTCCTCGTTTTGATTAGTTCGTGCAATCATTAGTCATCATTAAGGTTGGCGAGTTGATTGTATGGTATATTTTTGTTGTAAATTACATAACGGAGGTAATATTTTGCTAGATGTGGTTTCAGAGGTTATTGGGGTCCTACCAAGAAATAATATGAGTCTATTTCAACGTAATGTGCTATTTGATATCAAACTAATTAACAATTAAGCCTCCCACAGCCGATTTCTAAGAACTCTTCCTACAGATTCCCTTGTATAAAATGATATCATTTGTCTGTCAAGTTGGTTAACCTCTGGGAGGTACGCATTAGGTATGCCACAGCAGGTGTAGTCCCCGCAATGTCTATTTCCCTGACCGGAAGCCCCACTAAGATCACTGAAGCGAGTCGATCTCGTTACCGACCCTCATTCCACTCCTGACTCATTTCCTCATAGTTTTTTCCCAAAATTTTAATCTTAACTGGAGTGAATGTTTCTCACAGTAACAAACTAAACGTAGATTTAAGTATTTGGTGATAATAGGCAGCTCTCTTGGGAACCAATTATTTGTTATTGGAAACAGACAGACTTGGAGGCAGCAATTAAGCAAATTATTTTTTACGATGACTATAACGTGAACGTTTGCTTTCTGTAGGCATGTAGTGTCGTAGTGGGTTTTATTACCTACTAATTTACACCGTTGATCAGAAATTAGAGCAGTAGTAACCCAGTGGCAAAGACCACGACTTTAAAAGTTGTAGGTCGTAGGTCCGAACAGGGCGGTGAGTAGGCGGTTTACTTTGTGTAAAATTGTGGTGGAGAACATCGAGACAAAACCGGCATGTCCTTTTTTTTTTAAGGCTGGGAAATCATCCAATGACTGCTCTCGCTCTGGGTGGAGCGGAAGGGAGTGTCAGATCCTTACTGACTAAAACCCATCCATGTTCCTTCCATAGCCCTTTATGTACCGGGGTAGCGGTAACCCTTTCGGACAATCCCGCTTACCCGGCAGGCTTGGCCCTGAGGGGCCCCTTCATATGCTGACATCTCTTTGAGGCGCGCGTGGAACATACATTCAGTCAAAAAAGTATCGGGAATGGATGATTTGTTTATGGTTCCAAATTCAAATTTTTGTTTTTTTGTAGTTGTTAGATTGGCACAACTGTTTTCCATTTTGGCGCGGAGTTTGAGTTGCATCTGTTATTTATATTAAATACAGTGCTGGTTTTAGTAATATCATATATAGTGTGTATTGCGAATTTCATAATGGACAAAAATATCGAACAAAGAGTTTGTCTTAAATTTGCATCGCCAATGGAATTTCGTGTTCGGAGTCACTGAAAATGTTACAGAAGGCTTACGGTGAATCGACTTTATCGTGCCAAAAACTCGTGCTTATGAGTGGTTCAAAGCGTTCAAAAGCGGTCGAGATGTGATGGAAGATTTGCCTCGCTCTGGTAGGCCGTCAACGTCTGCAACTGAAGTTAACATCGCAAAAGTGAAGAAAATAGTGACTGAAAATCCCCATTCAACTCTGAGAGAGATAGCCGCCGAACTTTCTGTATCTCACGAGTCGATCCGTACCATTTTAACTAATCATTTGGGTATGAAACATGTTGCTGCTCGGCTAGTCCCAAAAGATCTGAATTTTCTCCAAAAACTCAATCGCATGAAAGTCGCTGAGGATATGCTAGAACGAGTCAGTTCGTGGGTTTACGAGTTTGACATGCAAACTAGTCAACAAGCTTCGGAGTGGCGCCTTCCAACTGAACCGAAACCGAAAAAACCACGCCAAAGTCGATCAAAAGTCAAAGTCATGTTGACTGTTTTCTTTGACTATCGCGGTGTTGTGCACTCTGAATTCTTACCGGAAGGTCTAACGGTAAATAAAGAATATTATTTGAGCGTTATGCGGCGTTTAAGAGAGCAAATTCGACGAAAAAGGCCAGATTTGTGGAAAGAAAATTCTTGGCTTTTGCACCACGACAATGCGCCTTCGCACAAGGCTATCATTGTCAACGAATTTTTGTCCAAACACTCAACAAATACCATCCAGCAACCACCATATTCATCAGATATGGCTCCTGCTGACTTTTTTCTTTTTCCTAAACTCAAATTACCACTTCGTGGCACCAGTTTTCAATCGATAGAAGACATAAAGGAGAATTCGCGGCGAGAACTGAACTCAATTCCGGAAGCAGCGTTTAAAAAATGTTTTGATGAATGGATTATTCGTTGGCGCAAGTGTATCGTTTCTAAAGGAGCATACCTTGAAGTCATAAAATAAATTCATAAAATAAATTTGGATGAATAACAGACATTTTGTGTATTATTGATCTTTTCCCGGTACTTTCTTGACAGAGTAGTATACGCGCCGTACGGCACGGGTCTGATGCTGATCGGACGGTGAGTCACCCATTACTCACCGTCCGCAGGCCCGCGCCTACGGTGGCCGGGAGCTTGCACCAGGGCCGGGCGCGAGAGGTCGCCGCCGCCGATCGCCTCTACGAGGACACGGCGGTGCTCTGCCCATGCTGGGCAGGTTTGCACCGTGTGCTCTACCGTGTCCTCTGGGCGATCCTCGCAGTAACCGGCATGTCCTAGCACCATAAATTTGTAGACACGTGACATCTAGCAACACGCGCTGGGGCTGCGTGGTGGATTACAGCCCACTCCCTATTGCAGAGAGAAGGGCTGTGCCTCAGGTGGGAACATTATAGGCTGATTATGTATCCAGAAAATGTGGTTCTTGGTGTAATTTTTCAACAAGCTGGTTTTTATTTGAAGTTTTTTTATTGTTTATATAGTATTTCCTTTTGAAAACGGATCATTTATTCCCAAATATTCAGTGAGAACATGTACCAACATGCAGTGCCCTGCACAAAATAATTTTAAAGTTACATAACTACATGATTTTATATTATTCAAACCAAGTTAATACAAACAGTATACTATTTGTATACGCAAATAGCTGCAATGTGAAAGCAGTACCTGCCAACTGCTCAGTTAATCTCACGAAGGGCTGATGACAATTAAACTGCTGAGACATTAATTGGATTTCTTTATTCCTTTAATACAGAGAGCAGGTTTCGAAGATCGAATTGCACAAGTTCATTCAGAAGCTGACATAGTTTTGGGTCAATGGAGAACTATACTGTAGTTCTAACAATAGACATTATTATGCTACTCGTATACGAATTTATTTCTGTACACAGAAAAATAAACGAACACTTTAGTTAATCTCATAAGTATAATCAAACACTTTTTGTCACAACCACACTATTAATTTTAAAACCAATCTGATCATTATAGCAATGCTTTTAATTAAATTCGGTTTTTGAAATCCTAGGATTTTAAGCTACACTTTATAACGGTGGTGGTAAAGTTACACACGCAATATATTTTTTTATTTCATTTATATCCAAAACACTTCACCTATTTTCCAGTTGGTCGTAGCTACACACGAACTGCTCTTAGGGTTTATCTGTACGATGTTAAATATCATAAACAAAAAAAGGAGCGGAAAATACGTACAAAGATGATGCTTATTTGTTATTTCTAAAGAAATCTTTTGGAGCTTACTTGCAATAGGAAAGTTGATAAAAAGAGACGTAAACAATTTGTGTAAGAGTAGAAGAGTACTTTTCTGTCTACTTATAAAGCAGACTAGGATAGACTGTAGAGGAAAAATAACAAGGCACAATCTTTCAATGAAGGTAACTATTCAAATAAAAAACCAATAAAGCATTCATATCGACGGAGGCTGGGGCGCCTGGCAACAAAATAAGCGTTCAGCGAGCAAATATTACACAAGGAAAATAAGAGATTATAATAGAACTTTTTGCTATTATACTGATCCAATTGTACTGGCATGAATGGTGCCAGACGGTTATTAGATTCAACGTCAATATTTTTATGTAACACTGGAAAAACGTTTACCTATACTTATTATTTTATGGATTAAATCGCCAACAGCAGCGAAGTGTGAACACAACTATATCAATTTAACTCGGAGTAGCTCCCAGCGATCATGTTGTTGGTGATAATGTTATCAGGAAAGTTTTGAGTATGAATGTCTTCCTCTACTTGAATAGCCATCTATTCATGTAGAGGAAGACCAAAGAAACGATAGATGGATTGTGTGAAAGATGATATGGCTAGAAAGGCAGTGACTACCGAGATGACGACTAATAGAGAAATATGGAAGAAAAATACATTTTGCGCCGAATCCAAATAAATTGGCATAAGGGCAGGAGAATGATGATGAGTAGTTCACAGCGCAAAACTTTATCCATGCTGGGTTACCTAAGAAAGAAGAAGAGGGAAGAAGAATAGGGTGTGATTTTGGCCGGCGTGGGAGCCGATAGTCAATGCGTAGAAGTCGCGTAGCCGCTTCGTAGCAGATTACTTATAGAAGTTAGGAAGCATCTGCTAAGCAATTCATGAATGCCGATTAGCTGCAGCGTAGTAAATTACAAACGTCGTAGTAACTGCGTAGCATGTTCGTAGCAGTTTATACACAGCATCATGCTGACGCCTTCTTGTCTTCATGACGTTGCTGCTGACTACTTCAGTTTTGAGCTCGTGATTATAATATGTCGATCTACATATTTTGTTTTATTTTTCTGTTTATCTTCTCGAGTTTATTATCTTTTTGTATCCACGTGCTTCTGAGACAAATGAACCTATTTTCATTTCTTTCCTATAGTTATGAAAGCAATTATATATTTTATAATGTTTCAGATCATTATTTCTCCAATTCTCACATTTGTTATAACAAGCAACAAGTTCGCCAATTATAAAAATGCAGTTTTATTGTAAAGTATGTTTGTTTTTATTGCAAACCGAGTTCCATTTTATTTCTATACTTAATTGTGTCAATGTTTATATTTATATAGTTTTTCTATCCGTAACAAGCAATAATAATGAACAACTATATACAAATATATCAAGCATTTGTTTGTCGTTATTTATTTATTTAAGTTTTAGTATTACATAATACATCAATATTAATTTATTTTTGAACCACATATATATCGGTAGGTATTTATAGATCTTTTCAAAGATTGTGAAAAGTAAAACTCATGACTTCCAATAAAAGTTACAATCCACATCTCCTGTATTCGATTGCTGGAGATACAACACTTTACACTGTTTTAATTTATGGTTGTCTGACATTTCAAACTTTTATCGGCTAATCTGACATTAAAGTGACTTTGACAGTGTCGTTATAAAAGTAAGCCATTAAAGATATAATTGTGTCAACAATAAAGGTGTAAACGTCTGTGGAATGTTTCTCACTTTTCGTGACATTATTTGTCATAAAAAAGATAACGTTTTTTACGTCATCCGTCTCAGGAATTTCTAATTTCCGGTCAGATATAATTGTTACGTTTCTTAGAATTATTTTGGTCACGTCGTTAATACAGATTGATAAAATACGTAACAATAGATCCACAAAAATGTCAATACGAATTCATTTGTATTTCATATGTACATGATATGACATGTAAATTCATGAAAAACTGTAAGTTGCTAAAATTTTTTTAAGTTAAGAATAATATTGTTATGAGCTAGTCCCTATCGCAATGGTCCCTTCCTCTGACACCCACGACAGTAGACGTTATCTATTAATAGCCAAGAAACGGAAGATTATTACTCTACAAAGCCAAAAAAGTTTTTGCTTAATAATATTTCAGGGTATTATGAAATGGTATGAAAGGATATTAAAATTAATATAGAAAGCCTTCCTTGATACGGGGGCTACGACAAAAGATCACAGTGAGTTACGAACTGAGCCTACATATAGATACACATAGTGTGTATGTGTTTGGACGTAATAATATGTTTGTACACGCATAAAAAGTGCTCTATCGGTCGGTCCGTCCTTTGTTAAATAAATTAGTTTCGGTGTCTACCAAATTACGCCTCGAACCTATCTATATGTACAGCACATTGGATCTTGGTAGGAAAATATGCTCTACCTATTATCTGACTGTGAATAAATTAACATACGTGAGTGAGGCTCTGTAACAGAACGGGAGTTGAGACAATAGCAGATCATACATCATTGAAAAAAGCTTTAAAGAACACTAGTAGCCGAATACTATTTGTTTTCATTGATTTATTCATGGTCAGACTGTAGATACAAGGCGCCGACAAACACGGTCCTTTTGAAATACCAACTTTTACGAATTGGTAATGAGAGTTTGTATGAAACGTTACAAAATAACAAGTCACGTACTGCCTACCTCGAGTGAAACTGAACAATTGTTTAAAGGGATACAAGAATTTGGAAAACAAATAGCTCGCTAGGATTCCACTAGATTCTTTCATCTTGATGGAGTGCCCTGTGCACGTGTAGGTAGTTAGTTGGAATAATAGCTATTGTTTATTTAAGTTTCTTCTCATATAAAATTTATCAGTGCATTCTGTGATAAGGCCACATGTGATAAATTGCCTGTTTCATAAGGCGTTCATTAGAAGCGTGCAAAATGCGCTCCGTTGCGCAGCGATAACTTCGCCGATAACGGTTTTATTGCCTCAAAATATTACCTATTTGCGTATCTAAAGTTGCTTTTTGTTTTCAAAATATCATAGTGACAATGCAATGGTTAGATGAAGAAAATTTTCGATTACAATTTTGCTACATTTGTTATTTTGATTTATATTCATGGGCACGAGCGAAATTGATTAATGCCTACATGTTTTTTGATTTAGATTATTCAATATATGTAATAATCATAAAATATAATTTGATAACAGTTGGTTACGTGATTTATCTGGTTTGAGCGATGAGGTCAAGTTCTTGTGAGTAATTTCGACGCGTCAAATATAATTAATGGCTTTGTAGAGTTAGTTTCCTATCGTACTATGATGTCCTCTACATAGATACATCTCGGAGTCACTGGGGCTGCACCGGCAACGTAGTGCAAAGAGTCGATGTAAAATATAGAGTGATTCACACCTCCCAAGAAATACTCGTGTACATACTCAAACACTATTGACGAGTCACTGCAGCAAGAGCTTTAAATAGCCCTGACCTTTGTTTCTCAGAACACCAAACGAAACCTTTTGCGGGTACAACATAAACAATAATTTTAACGGCTTCATCGGAATATCTACCACTGAGCATATTAATTAATACACGTCGTACAATTTCCTTATACACTTTAATGATTAGCAATGAATATTCATCACATATAAATGATATAGAAATAATTGCCTGAAGTTGATGTGGATGCAAACAATGTGGTCGGAGGGTATTATCCGCTCTGAGGAAATCCCGTACAATGACGAAGATTGCAGCTGACTTGCATTGCCGCATGTTATTCACTTCTTTAATTAACTATCAAACCGGAGGCACTCTCGATTATAAGACGCGGCTACTCGGCTTTGTGCCCGCTGTGCCTACCTGCCACTGAACTCTGCATTATACAATTTCATCAAAACAAACGAAAAATGACTCTATTACACGGTAATAAGGTCAACCGAGCAGACTTTGAGTTCCGCTGGCGACTGGATGTCTCGACTTTGATATTGTTTTTTGTAAGTGGATATTAGGAGTTCGTTGTATGAGCATGATCATTAAAGTCAGATTTGGATGTGTAAAACGTTAAAATGTAGTTTGTCAGGTAAGTGCCTACATCCTCTCGCTTTTTAACATTGCAGATGGTTGGATATGCATAATTAGCCCAATAAAATATTTGCAGTTGCTTACGACGTTGTTCATTTTATGGCTGATGTGATGATCATATAATTGGTTGATGAAGTGTCGATTTCAAACTAGTAGAAAACCAAGTTATAAGATTTATGCGTTATGATGATTGTATTGTATGATTTTAAGAGTTCGTAATAACGTTTCAAATAATGAAATATGGAACTCTCGTTGCCAATAGCGCATTTACAGGAACTGATTCAGCTATCGCAGAACCTGTAACCAAAGCGAGTAGTTGTCATTGTTTTCATTCCACTCAAATAAATTAGTGAAAGGAAGAACTTCATGCTTTCCGACAGAATGTTCGACAGAGTTTCTAGATATCTGAAACAATTGTCAAATGTTCCCTGAAATGTAAAATTGAAAACAGTTTCAATAAATGAATAAAGAGCAATGTTTATTGACCTTATTGATAAAATAAAACATAAACTATAGGATATTCAAATCAATCTACCTAGCCTTTTCCCAACTATGTTGGGGTCGGCTTCCTATCTAACTGGATGCGGCCGAATACCAGTATATTACATGGAGCGACTGCCTATCTGACCTCCACAACCCAGTAACTGGGTAATACGATACCCCTTGGTAAGACTGGCTGTCAGATTTTCGGGCTTCTGCCGATCCGCAACGACTGTCAAAGATGCACAAATGACAGTCGAGACCAACAGCCTAACGTGCCTCCGAGGCACGGAGGAGTCTCGGTATGAAAAGATGGTCACCCATCCACAGCCAACCCCAGCAAGCGTGGCTAAACCTGATGGATCGACCTATGCGGCTGTTATTACTTAGCCACGAGCTCCTCAGGTATATTCAAATTTACGTGGTATTATTTCTTTTATTACGTTTTCATAATTATGAAAAACATACAAAATATATTATTTTTATGTTTTTGACACATCGCTGGAAGCCAGGGTCACGGCCTTTAGAAGGCTTCGTGGGGACGGAATCAACCCGCAGAGGCCTGTTACACGTTTTTAGTGAAATGAGGTGCCGACCTCATTAGTTTGAAAATAATTTAAGATATTTCACTGTAAGGAATTATAAGCTTCTGAATCATTAACACTGTTAAATTATAGCCAAAAAAATCGCCTTCCAGTTTATTATAATAGCATATTCAGATAATAACAAAAGTACCTATCCATATATCAAAGGTGACAAATCAAAATAAACAAGACACGCATTCCGGTTCACGGCGGGCAAGAAGTACAGATCTGAGATCGACATTCAGTGCCTAATGTATATTAAATATGAGTAGACGCTTTACTACATGGCATTCAAGTGAAAAACAGTGCAAAAACAGAATGGAATTGCCATTATAGCTTATAACTCAATCAGTCGCGTCCTGCGGCGGGACGTAGGCATGGCAGCCACACGATGGCGGCATGGCTCGATAGGAATTTTATACTTTTTCATCCATTATCTGCATTCTTGTCGCGACAGATATGTCGCCCGGCAAAACAGACACTTTGACAAGTGAGCGCTTTAGAAAATAGAGAAAATTGAACGCAATGAAGGAAATTCCGAGCGTTCTTACTACGACTTCTAATAGCGTTAAGATTTTATTACTTTGTTTGTTTATGATGACTATTTTATTTGTTTGTGGAAAATTTTCGAAAACTTATTGTTTTTTTTTTTAAGGTCGACTCAATATTTTACAGACAGACTTAATTGGGGTATTATTAAAATAAATTAGAATACAATATTTTTATTATGTATAACCATAAAAATTACAGATATAATAATGTAAAAATACTTGTTGTTTCAGGACCCATCAGAACTACTAACAATCTAAGTGGTATTGCAATCTCGCAGTTTTAAATAATAATATTAATTTTGTCTTTACAGATGAAAAATAAAATAGCTTCAATGTGTATACGATGACAGTGACACAGAATAAAGATACCTACAAGAAATATAATATTTTATGATAATATTATGTACAATGCGAAAATTAAGATTTAAGTAAAACTCTAGAAGATTTTAAATGCATTGTAGTAAAATGGAGTGTGAAGAGCAGAAGAGCACTGTACTGACCTGTACCTAAAGTGTACAATAAGATATGTAAGATATACCTACTTAAACCAAAATAAGAGGAAGAATAATAATGTACTATTCATATTCTTGGACTGTTTATATTGTCCATTTTAGCACTGGCTAACGAAAACCCTAAAAGAAAATCCTACTCACTGCTAACAAAAATTAAATAATTCATGATCCTCTACGTAAAAGTAAATACCGCGCCGTTTTATTTGTTTTACGAGAATTCCTAAATCGCTTGACAAAAATCCGATACGAGCTTACTAAACGGCATTTATTACTAACATCGCAAAACATGCGCTGAGAAAAGAATATGTACGAAGGACGAGAATTTAATACGAGACTGGTATGTCGCTAGCCGTCTTGTAGTAATCTCAGCACACACATTACAAATAAACAACGAACACACAACACATATGTAATTAATCATACCAGCTTCTGCATTTCTCTGTGATTACCATTGTGTTTCTCTCTATGGAAGTACGCGTGGTGATGAGACAGCTCCCGATTTAATTTCAAATCACAATCATTGCCTTTTACTTTTATTTTCTTATTACGACCGATTTAATGAATGTTTTAGTTTAATGGGGAGAACTGAATAGTTCATCGAGCATAATATAACCAACATAATAAACCCGAGTAATCAAGTTTCAAACCACTTTTTGCACACGGTAACTATCATTGCGTAATTTTGTTCATTCTGAATGCTTCCTTAATTAGGCTGCTTTATATCGCATTTTAAAAAGAGGACTGATTTCATATCTCATTTCTCATTGTCGTGAGCACAACACATCAGCGCGAATTTTATCAGATGCGGCAAAAAGTACTTTGGGTGAAAAAGGTATTACCGACACACGCATGTAATATGCATGCGCGTACGCTGAGACAGTTTTGACGGCGTTGTGAAATGATGGACGGTCATTACGATGTCATTGACATCATTTGTTTTTCATAGTCCTTTTACTTTGTGTTCCAAGTTGAAAAAACCGCAACGCTATTGTTGTGGCCGACTACTGCAATGATCATGGTTTCTGTATGTGTGATCTAGATGTTAGTCTAGATCACACATACAGAAACCAGTAGTCTATACTAAGACGAAATGTAAGGCGAAAAATAGATTTGTACGAAAACCTTTTTTTCATGATAAGATGAGTACATCTACTCATCAGTAACCTCATCTGAAAACCTCATCTTAACTAGTGACAACCTAAACAGATTTTTGCACTAGTGCATAGTGTGTGGTAAAGAATGAAATTTTTAATTGGATTACCTTTTGAGAGCATGCTGACACTGGAAGCTTAGTATAATGGAAGAGGATACTCATTTAGTGGTCCTAATTGAAGTACATTGTGTTACGATACATACCACCAGATAAGGTAGATTTCATCAGTTAATCTATGAGTAAAGCGTTGGATTCGTCCAATTTCAGATCAGTTACTCGGCTGTGCTGCATCATCGGTGATCTAATCATGTATCAGTGGAGATTAAAACAGGCCGGCCGGATCGCATCAAAGGCGGTATCACACTGTTATTTTGACTGATTGATCTCCTCCAACAAAAAAAGGTTGCATCGCTACCGAGATCGACAGTAGCCGAGAAAAAACAAATTAGTTGGCTAAACCTTTTCATAAAGCATTGTTATTATCACCACCTACCCCGTCCTGACCAGAACGCATTGTCGGTCGAGAATACGCTTTACGTGCTAAGTATACTTTTACACTTTTTAAGGTTCAGAATTGTGCTGCGATCGATCCATGGCCTGTGATCGGCCCGCTTGTAATCGCGGTTGTCGAAAGGCGAAAATCATGCTGCGTTTGCGACCTTGCGTTCGTTACAAAAAACGCGATTTATTTTTTGGAGAAATGTTTTTCGGTGTCAGATGTAGCGGCTCGAGCTTTGATTGTTGAGATTCTCATATTTAGTTTTAATTGGTGGCTTTATCGAGTTTACATTTTACGGTCGGAGTCGATGAGAGGTTAATAAGCGGCACTTTGAAAGGTATCTTCGTTTTTTAGAGTTCCGCGTTAATAGGTAGGTAATAGAAATATGACTGTGCCTGCATCGTCGTTGAGATTTTATTAGGGTTAGGCGAGTTTATAATATTATGATTATCCCCGGAAAAGTATTGCTATTAATTTCTCTAATCGATTGAGTGCTGTAATTCGAGTCATATTTATAGCTTAGGCATTGCGTGCGTTAATGCCATGTCCGGCAACATAATTAAAAAATCAACATGCGGCATGGTAACAACTAGAGAGACTTTAATTTACAGAATCACATGAGTCTGCGATAGGAATGTTATAACAATTCTTTACGGAACCGTTCATGGAAAATAAATGTAATGTGCTGTGCCCAATTTTTTATTGTTTAGGCAATAGTCGATATTGATTTCGGGTCTTTGATTCCGACGTATTATTGCTTGTTTTATTGGTACCTGGGAACATCGTAATTAACCATATCGGGCTTTTTTTCTCATCTTTCTGGATCCTTTCGTGTCTACGGACAATAATAATTCGATGCTCACCTTGAAAGGCGTACGCGCCGAAAATTGGTCTCATATTGTTCATCGAAGACGTAGTTCCTGTTGTGTAATCCATTTTGATGTTTTTAATTACGATTTTGTGTTCTTTCACTTCACTATCATCTTTTTATATGAACAGAATATTATCTTAAAAAAATAATAATTTTATGTTGCGATCACAATGTCTATACTTATACAGTTTTTCCTTGTACGTGACTTTCATGTGCACAACACTTTACGATCTTATTTATTTTAATACTGAAACTTTTATGGGACACTTTAAACACTGACTATGTTTGAATATTGCACGAGGGTACGAACTGAGTTGTATACTTTAGTGCGAACGAACGCAGGAAAGCTCGATGCGTGCGACATAAGTGAATCAATTACAAAGTCGATGGCGTTGTGTGCATTATCTTTCGGACCCTACTCATGGCGTGTATTACAATGGCATTTCGCTCCACCTCTTTGCTCCCCTACCACTTTTTATTTACTGGTAATAATAGTAAATCACAAGGAACAGTCGCGTATGTGTTGCAGCGTCAAAGGGCGCGCATAAAAGGGTGTTTATGTATAAATTCTTTATTGCCGTTCAGTATGATAATGACGATTGGATCGTTACAGTTACATCTCCGTTCACTAATACCAGTTCTCATGTCCTTTTTATTTAGGAACTAGCACTTTGCCTGCGGCTTCGCTCCCGTGGTCTTTCCCGCGGGACCCGTTATTTTTTCCGGGATAAAAAGTAGCCTATGTTACTCCCTGAAAACTAAGCTTTCTAATGGTGAAAGAATTTGAAATCAGCACAGTAGTTTTTGAGGTTATTCATTACAAACATACACACAAAAATACAAATCTTTCCTCTTTATAATATTAGTATAGATTAATGTCTATTTCATTCTTGCTGTTTTGTACTTATTGAAGCGTTAAGCCCATTCCAGTATTTGCACAATGCTTATTACTCAACTCAAATATTCCGCATTTAGTAGATAATTCAACATAATTTTACCTAGTTTCAAAGTTCTTTGGGAGAATTTGCTTAGAGACTGAAAGTTGGTGCTAAAAGCACATTTCACGGTAGTAAACAGAGAGCACCTTTGAAGCCAGAGTAGCTACGCATCACGGCAAAATGTAAAGTAAGTCTTCAGTGTATTTAGAGCACGTTACCCCTTATTCTCCCTACGGTCCTGGTAGACAAAGTTCACGTGAAACTTTCAGGTTTATCGACAAACTTCTATCAAAAATATTTTTCTGAAGTCAAGCGACCGTAGAACGTGCAGCTGCCAGCGGATTGTCGACAATAGTATCGATAAAAAGCCGTCATGCAAATTATCGACTATTGTATCGTGGTATTGTACGATGAGCGCTCAACGCATGCGACTGTCCTGCGGACGATACGAGCGATTCGATTCGCGTTTCGTTTTTTGGGGAATCACAGTATTGCCAAAAGCAGCTGTAGGACTTGTATTTGTAATGTTTCGTACATATAAGATTTCAAAAGGTGCTGTAAATATTCACGACAGAATAGTCATAGAACCCTTTACTGCTTCGAATCCGCCTAGATCAAGTCACATGTGGAATTCGAACGGCTTACATTATTCTTCCCGTTGCAAAAAAGTGATTTAATCATGAACTTAGTATTTATTACTATAAAAACTTAATCTGTTTTTTTATGAAGAGTAATCAGTAGTTTATTAATAAAATATTAGGAACTAGGATCATTTTAGGTGCTAAACTTGTAATTAAAATTGTAAGGATAATATTTTGAATTCCACACCTGAAAAACTGCTGACTCATATTTAGTTATTATGAGCTTTCATTCACACTTCAATACAAAAAACAAGTTGAATGAGCGTTTCGATTTGGTTTTTGTTAACGAAGTGATGTATCAGGCATAATGAAGTTCCAGTGGCAGGACTCCTTGTGAGTGACACGAGCAAGTGTGTCAAAACAAAATCGAGTGGCGTCTAGGGATTAGCCGATCATTCGAACGCGGAATCACCGACTGTGTCGGACAAAAGCAAGAAGTTGTTACTTAACACAGTTTTTGTAAGTTTTCTATTTTAGTTCGAGTATTTTTATCGGAATTTGATTGTCAATTTGGTCAATGAGAGACATTTTCTGCTTTTGAATATGTAAAGGATTTTTTTTTTCGATTCTTTGACAATGTGATTGAACTGATAGAATTTAAATTTTCGGACAATGCCCGTTAAATTAGCTGTAATTTGTAAATCTAGTAAACGTAACTGGGTATAGAAAGATGGTCTGCCCGCATTAGAGATGGCGTAGCCATATAGAAAGAGATCAAATCAACCGCTACAATGAACTTAACTGTACGTAGGAACATTAGTATGTAGGTGCGCGCTATGGTGGGCTCTCTACAAACAACCAGTTTCCATTGTTCTTCTACGTGGTGCGTTTGTCAAGGCACTTGAAAGCTGAGGACCACTTTCACCGGCTCACATGCAAATCGCCTGGCCGTCGCCTGTATTACAGCTATTAAGCCTCGACGGACGCAACTATGCACACAACTCTATTGCAAAAGGGTGGAATGTGAGGACCATTTCAAGTTGACGCTGTGTTACCTATACATGCATAAAAACTTAAGCGATTTCTGTATGACATAATTGATATTAGCGTGTCTAATTTTAAGTATTTGGATTTGACCATTGATACTTTGTTCGTCTTCCTTTTCTGTTCATTTTATCGATGCTCTATGTTCTGTATCCTATTTATCAATTACATGAATACGGAAATGAATGGTATAGTGTAGCCGTCAAAACATATTTAATTGTTCATCTCACGACCTTTCTCAGTTAAATGTCAGGTTTACAGAAAATTAATAAAATATGTGAATGTTAATTTTAGTCATTAGCCGTAGTCAAGTTGTGAGGATGCCGACGAATAAAAAATATGTTAAGAAATGTGTGATCGCGCCGCCGGCGCACGCCTCCATCGCGACCGACTGTTTGTGGAAACAAGTCAAATGTGTTAAATATGGAACATCAGCTGCGTGGAACTGTTGTCGCCTGCGCTACTGGAAGCGGCAAAATGCGACACCTTATTGTCTGTGTCAATATAAGAGATCAAACACAAGCTTTCTTATAGATGATCCTAAACGCAGGTTTCTGGCATGTTAAAAAATAACAAAATAAGGAAACGTTGAATACACCAAAAAAGCTTTCAGAAACAATACACGAAGCTCTAAAATTGAGGAAGCCTTTAAATATGCAATACATCTGTCTAAAGATATAACCTGTTTGGCATAACAAAACGACGTGACTACGTCGTAAAACATATATTTTTTGTATTATAAATAGTTTAAGAAATCGTTAATTGGTTTTGGTAAGTTTTTATTGACATTAGCCAATTATTCAATTACCTAGAGGCGTCGACGGAGTGTATGGAGAACGGGTAAGCTTGAAATTAACATTTATGTCGCTTCTATGGTTTTGTTTCTGTGTGCAGCCCATTAGCTTATTCAATTCACCCTGAGTGAATTGGATTTTCCTTCCTATAATGGACTCTAATCCGTGGGCACATGTCTTCAAGGGCGGTCTAATGCCCCTGTAGCATGAGACACTATTACTGTTTTTCGTAACGGGCCATTACAATATCTCATCGTGACGTAGAAAAATTTTACATGTCATTTGGACATATTTTTATGAGTGTTTGTTTTTCACGTGGGGCGGGCCCATTTCACACGGTGTGTTATAATGCCGCTCCACGTTTCACTACATTTACTGTGACGTAGATATTGATCTTTTACACTTTTAATGTCGCTAGTTAGTTTGTTGTATAGGTCGTTTGATATAAGAACTTTTTGTTCATATTTTCTTTCAACTTCGTAAGAAACTATAAAATTGCATGTAGCACATCAATTCAGCATTTTTTTCTGAAAAACTATGTAAAGCTCATTCTTAGGAGATTGTTTACAGAACCCTTATTGGAAATACTAATACGTTTCCAGCAAAGGTAATCATACAAGTTTAATTGTCGCCGTTATTAGAAAACAATAAATTTAATAAAAAACTTAAATCTCCAATTTATTTGATTCTTGTAAAAGGCAACATTGATATAATTAGTGTGGCCTGTTATGAAATATATTTGTAAGTCTATGAATTATATCCCCGGAACAGCGGCGGGCATGTCGAATGGAACTAATTACAGACAGGCCACGGACCTGCTGTGACATGTGGCCTATATTACGACATACGACATATCATTCCGACTTATTAATGCGTTACGTTCATTTTGTACCGCTATTTTTTACAAGGAAATAGTTAACTTATGAAGGGGTGACTCATATCAATTTAAATATTTTATACGTTGTTATTATGTAAGCTATCAAATACTGATAGTAATCTATTTGCATGACACCTATTTATTGGCTATTCAATTGTAATGGGCTACGTACGAAATGTCACTGAAATTTAAATTAACCTTGTTTCCTTAACGTGTGTGTCGTGCACTTTTTTGTCAGCAATTAGCAGATCGTCGCGTGGCGGTCGTCGCATCCGTGTTGTTAATTTATCGCCGACCGACCACCGACCGCCCCTCATTAGCGAACTGTACAAAAAGTGGCCGAGTTTTATTTATGTAGGTACGCACCGCGCCATGACTCACTCGAAGACGAATCAAACACTCGCAACCGCTAAACAATAGCCAACCAAATTATTTATCTGCACGTGTTCCCGCTTTGATAAGCTAAGACTGATTTGCTACACCAATTTGTAATTAGTGCTTTATGATCTCTGATTTCATGTGTATAAAACCCATTTATCTAATCACTTTTGTTTCTCGTTCGGCTCGGAAATATCTCTAAGTGGATAATACTGTGAAGTAAAACGAGCTTGTTGGGAACTCATGGGAAAGTGTTAGTTACTCGTAAAATTCATCGACGGAGGAACTGGCAATTAGCTGATGAAAAAAAAACACATATGGCCTTTAAAGAAATGGGATTTCTGTTTAATTTCCCCTTAAAATAGTTTCTCTTGAAAATATTCATGCTAATTTCTTTCCGGAAATTGAAAGTGTCAATTCATTTTCAGCATGCCACCTCGAGTCTTACAGGAAAATTAACCTTTCAATCAATTTCCAAGCCATCTTATAAGACATTTCTTATTCACAATAAAAAACCAAAAATATTTAGTACAAATAAACAGAACGCCTTCGTGGGCGGCCCATCAGCGCATAGTTTCAGCGGCATCTTTGGCGCGCAATGGGCCCTGAAGCGTATGCGCAACGATTTCAGCACATTTCACGCCTTTTTTGTGCGCGCTGCGCAGGCGACGAGTCTCGTATGAAGATTGTTAATAACGCGTGAAGTGACAACTGTGGGTTTAATTGCGACCGTAAGTTATTAGTGTGAACTTAAGAGCGAGAGATGGTACTGAACATTGTTTGTTGTGTGTAAACATTTGACGACTGGGTTTGTTGAGTTGTATTAATGATAAAGCTGTTTTTAGTCAGGTATATCATGTATTTGGGCTCAAGCAGTAACTGAATCAACGTCAAAACCATGGTATAATTTGTTACAAAAAGCTTTAGTCGACTCGACAAGGGTTGCTCGAGATTCTAACGTTTCACCCAAAAAGTATTTGGAGCAACCTAGCTCTCCTTGAAGTGCACATATATCCCAATTATTTCGCAATATTGGTGGTGTATGGTGACTGTAAATCGGCAAACGTAAGGAAGGACGCCTTGAAGCAAGGTTGAGCAACGATCTTCACAGTGCGGCAGGTAGCAGCTGGATGAGTGATGCCGAGAATCGAGCTGAATGGCGTACAACTGGAGAGGACTATGTCCAGCAGTGGACTGATGTAGTCTGATGATGATGATTGATGATTGGTTGTGTTACCAGTTTGACGAATAACGTCAAATTGAGTATTGTATCTAAAGCTGAGCAAAGTAACCTCTTGAAAGCTATTAATGTGCAAATAGGCCAGCCACAAATTAAGGGTTTTGTAAACCGCAAGCGCGTTGAAGCGTTGGTTTTTAATTAAAGTTGGTAACTCTACTCAAGGCTGTCGTGTTAATGAATCGACGATTTCTGTTCGTTTCGATATTGCATTGTTTCCTGTCTCATTTATTAAGGGCCTGTGTACATTTGCTTGAAGTCTTTACATTGTTCTGGTTAAAATTAGGTTCGGTTATTGTACAGAAATGTTACACGAGTTAATCTTGTTTAAAAGTGAGGCAGTATTTAATACATTTGGGTTACATATATATTATTAAATTCGTCCCTCACATATTTAAAAAGAGTTGATTGGCTGTTATGAAAATTGTTGTTATAAAAACGTAATAACACCTAATATTAGTCTAATGTCGATTTAAGTTTATCTGATAATACTCGTGATACCTAAGCTTGAAAACGTTCTTAATTAAAAAAAATCTTAGTGACCATCAAAATTGTAGAAATATTAATCAAGCAATGAGCTGTGTGGTATACCTAAACGGCATTGTAATTTTAAAATAGCATCATTTCGATGTTCATCACTGAAGTGTACTACGCAACAACTATGTTTGTCTCTAAATACGGGCCATATTTATCTAGTACCTACATAAGAATTAGATACTAAAGAATTGAAGGAGACTCATTTTAATTTGTCCTCGCATTAGAAAAGGTTGTTCTACCGTAGCCTGCGGGTAAGAGACGGTTCAAGAACTGCATCCGATGGCTCAGCAAGTTCAAAAGCTTAATTGTTTTGAAACTAAAATATAACCATATTATTTTTCTAGTGGGCTTTATGTGTGAACGAGGTCTAATAATGAGGCAACTTTAGCGGGATGATTTTCTTGGTTTTTTTTATAAGGTAACTAAAAAAATTGTTAAATGGCTTGATATGGTGGTGGTTGGTGGTGATATGGTGATGGTATGGTGGTTTAAATGTAACAAAAACAACCATATTGAGTACCAAAAACTAAAACATTCATATCCCATTAAAATATTTAAGCCATAATCCACACTGATTATTAGAAGAAACATCAACACTTAACCGTCCAATAAAACTAAGTGGACCTAACAAATTATCTATGCGAGTTCGCCTTTAGCGAAGCTTTGTTATGCTAAGTCGCATAGTGTGGAGGAAGGTTTACGTCGAGGTGCTTACGAAACTGCGGCCTTGTTGGCGTGCTAAATACCTGAGACAATAGTGTTTACCTACCAATGACACGTTTACTTAATTACTAGTAAACTTGCTCGTAATTACTGTATTTTAATTAGGTAGGTACTACCTAAGTCTTGTTTTCTTGTCCTAGGATTACTTATTTGCTCATTTGGTATGAAAGGCTTTGTCACAAAAGATTTTTTTTTTTTAATATAGTGACACAAATCTAAAATACAATATACAACCGTCTAAGTTTCTTTAACCTACATTTAAAAGCTAAATGTTTAAAATATGTACAAAAATAATATGTATAATAATCAAAGAAAATACCTATTCAGTAGCTGGTATGTCTAAAATTTGTGTTTTTTTATATTTTGGATTTACACCTCCTGAAAAATACAATAACTAGAGCACAAGGAAAATGTTTTTGTACAAAATAAAGTAAATAGTTGATATAGTTGATTTAAATTAAGTCGATGCCTATGTTAGTAATATATAAACGCAAGCAACATGTCTGAGACCACAGAGATTTAAGTGATGAGCGCAGGCGCATAACGATGTACCTATCTGTACTTTTTAGAAAGCTATTTCAAACAAACCTAATTTTGATTTAAAAAACGGCTGAGTTATTCGTAAAAGTACGGTTTTGCTTGAAAGAAAAATAAATGTAAAGGGTGTGTGAGAGAACGTGCCTATTCCTTTTTAATAAATGTAATTTTATTATCCCATAAATGTCGCGATATTAAAGATGTAATTTTTAAATGTCAATCTCATTAATGCCGTTGAGGCGGAGTGTTGTATTATAAAAAAAAGACTGAAAAATCATACACATTGAAACAAAATGTGTCCTGTACACGAACACAGATCGACATTGCAATTAACTCACACAAACGTGTAGTAACATTTTCTTGGTGTGCTTACAAACTCCGCCCCAAACAAATTTTGACCAATCCCTGATCGCTGTAGGCATAGATCGTTGTGGCAACACGCCTCGTATTTTTCGTCACGGAACAGCGACTCAGGCGCGACTCACACATTGTTAATGTAAGCGTTCTTCGCTTTGAAGATACCGGATCCGAGGCTTCGTGCTATCTCGTTTCCACACCGGTCTTGGGCCTAGTACGCCATCGATGGCTAAATCTTATCAAATGCTGTAATAAAAGCTGGGATTTAGGTTTCAGGGAGTTTGGCTAATACAATATTTGGTTGACTATTAATATTATAAGTGCTTACAGCAGTATCATAACTTTTATTTAAAAGTTTTTAAACCGGTGACACGTTCGGCGATGAAAACAGTCGGCTGACAGAAAGAGACAAGCGATCAGGTGGAGCGGTTTCGAAGGCTGCGGAGGCGGCCAGTTTGACCATTTTTTGTTGGTCCGTTGATTGTGAAAGATTACACTTGAGAGTCGAAATACATCTTTACATCACACGTCAGTGGGCACTGAGCTGTCTTCAAAGTAACACGGATTAGACACACGCAGTTTCCTTTACGTAATTATGTCTGCGTTCATGCTGTGATAGTGAAAGACTGAAATAGTGATCTTCTGGGACTTTCGCATGTGTTCGGACTAATTTAGTGTTTAGAGCTACTCGTCTTCTTCACTTAGCTCTGAAATTATTTGCGTCCATGGCGGTATCAACACTGAATATGACACCGTACTTCACCGGATACTCTTTTCAAGGTAAGCTTTCAGCTTCTATGTAATACCCTACTATAATATTTTATTTATAATGGCTTATAAATACTTTTTTCGCTTTTGTAAACTTTGGTATCTGGGCTACTCGACCATGTGTATCGTTTTTCCTTATGAAAAGTTTTTCGTTATAAATTAACTCTTTGATTTCATTTCCACTTACGTTTATATCAAATATGTTTTAGTCACCAAAGAACCCTTACATATGAGCTTTAGAGAATTCACAATTCATATTTTTACTGATTTATTTATTTTATTGCTTTATTTTCAATGTGAATAAATCGCTTATTCCTATGATGCTTTTAGTATGTATATCGCTTTAAGTTCTCAGATGATTGTATAGGTACCCCATTAGGCCTTTTACAGCTACCAATATAACAATATTTCATCTTCGCGCGTCGGGCACAAGACAGACGAATAAAGTATAACCTGCTTTTTTCTTGTTTATAACAGAACCCTGTTTAGGCTGCACTTTCTGGAATGGTCAAGGACCGTAAGCTATAGAAAGTGATTTGTCTCTGTTTCAATAAAGCATTTCTGTCACGACTGATCTATTGTCATATCCGAGACATTGTCCGAATGATCTTGATCTTAATTGAAGAAGAATAAAGGAGATAATTGATCATATTTTTTATTGTACCGTCAATACCCATCTAGTTTTACATTTTGATATTAGGGCTTAAACATGCCCTTTACCACAAAAAGACTCTATAATAAAGACTAGCTGTATATTGTCAAAAAATGGCGTCAAATTAAGAAAATTCATGTCAAATACTTCTTATAAAGCTATTATGTATTTTATGTTTATCTATAAATGTCACCAGGACACATTGGTTACACAGCTTTAAAATTTAAGAGAAATTATTACCCGTCATAAAATTACTGAATAACTTTTGTTTTCTGAACGTCCTGTCTTTTCTCTGTATCGGCGTTTTATTACTGGCGACAGTTTTTTATGAGTATCTAAAGTTTCATGGACAACCGTTTGTAAATAGTACTTCTGTATACATTTCCATTTTTTGTTCCCACAACGACAGTTCCTTGTACTATTTTAGTCGCCTTTTCTCATGTTAAATCGATAAAAACTATTAACAACGTTACCTAGACAGAGTGTAAACAGCTGCTGTTAAATATACTTATTATAAGACTCAACTGTATGTAGGTACAGGTAAATTGTTGTAGGTAGGTGTAAGTAGTATATTTCATATGGTTTTAAATTAAATATTCCATTGTTTCCCCTGCGGCTGAACTTTAAGATCATTTCAAAGGCTTACCGTATATAAATAACAACGAATACTGCTCCAAAAAGCTCTTGCACTGACGGTTTTACACATAAATCATTACCATACGAAAACATTTCGACGGCATTGTTAAAAATGTCACTTCGACTTATGACCTGTTTCGTCTAAGGCAAATTAAAAAGAAAGAGATACGTATATTTAAAAGGGTTGAGAGAGAGAGAGCAATAACATTAAAGAATGTCGACGACATTGGTATGGATACCCATGTCACATTTTTTCTTATTATGTGCTTATAAACATAACTGAATTATTATATTTATGAAACTATTTTGAACACATTCCCGTATTTTTGCCAATGGACTCCATTGGCTAATAAATGCAATTTATTTATTTTTTGTTCAGTTGGTTGATTGGGTAGGACATAATAATAAATGAATAGTCGTCTTCCTGCTAGATTGGCATAGATACAATGAAATATAGTGGTAAGTAAGACACTAGACAATAGCGAAGCAGTCTTCTAAAAATGTTCACTTACGTACTTTTCTTGCATGAGTCACGTTCGCCGTCCGTAAGCCAGGCGGCGGGCGGCGCGAATGCCTCTTTGAATTATTAAAAATGTCTCGATTTTTTAATTCGACTTCAAATTATATGAGTTTCTGAAGTACGAGTATAAATCGGGATTAGTGTCTGGTAAGTCCATCTGATGTGCCCGAGAACATCACAAAACGTTTGTTCAATGCTTTAAGAGGATGAAAGATTATTTACAAATATGCAGCCATTTGTAATTTGTAGAAATTAATTTTGATTTTGTTTTGAATTATGCACCGCATGATTAATGTTATGCATCTTATAACTTATAACAGGAAACGTTGATGTATCATACCAAAGATTAATCTTAAACAACATTATTCGAATTTTCTAATGCCAAGAGTTAGTGCATAATGATGCATTTGCGTAGAGTTTAAGTATGGAAGTTAATGTCGATATTAGTTGGCATAATATCTGCGATGAGTGGTGCGGCGCGATCAGATGTGCCCGCGGCTAGGTGACGGCGATGAAGCGCGATACCGATCACCAACCCGTTGCACCTTGTAATTTTCTCTGCGAACGAGAGATCATTTTTCATAATCCTTTGTGCTATAAACATTTTATTAGTCTCCATATAAGATTTGCGACAGCAATAACGTTTGTCGTTAATTACTTGGATCAGTCGTAAATTCTCCTCTTAATTAGAGTTAAAGAGTTTTCGATGAAGCCAATTATAAGAATGATACTACCTACATCACGGTGCATTGGATTTCTGACCTCTATGTGGAGTTCAGTACCATAATCAAGGTTTAGTCACATTCATATCACGGGCCGACAAGCGGTGCACATCTCGCGCACACGCACACATCTCGGCGGCGCGCCCGCGCAGATCAAAGGCACCGACAGGCTCTTTTAGCCGCATAATATGACGCGCCCCCCGCCTCCGCCCGCGGCCGGCGAAATGCCTCGCCGCCCGATCAACCTTCAGGGCGCTTACTTGCCATTACTTATGCCGATCTATTAATAAACAAATTGATATAACGGATATTTGAAGCGGGACCTTTGATTTGACGTCATGTTATATTAATCAACATCAGTTTATTATATAATTAGCTTATGAATTACTTGCCAACTACATACTTATTGTCTTTAAATACCTACATCTTATACCGATTAATATTTGATGATCGGGTAACGTACTTACGACAATTATGATCAATTAGCAACACAAACAATGTATGAATAACGAATGATTTGCCCAAAATTATTTCTGGATAAGCTTATCCAATCTGATTATCAAAACCGCAGTCATCGATACAGCGCGGCCGCACACTCGGGTGTTGAAACGTTTAAAGCGATTATCAGATTAGCCGCGGCCCATGAGATGAGAATCTAAAGAGCCCAGGGCGCAGCTCGTCTTTGTCACAAAGGCAAAGGTAACACTACTTTTTAACCGTCTTCTCTGTTGCACAATCATTCTTAGCTTTTACTGATTACTTTCCAATTTCAATTTAACAAGTGTTTTGTTTCAAATTTTTTAAATGTAAGTATTTTCCTGTTGAATTAGTAACAATAACATAACATCTAATGTTAAAAACTTTGATCGAACTTAACCTTTAAAAAATATAAAGTCAAAGTCAAATAATTTAATTTCAATTTTAATTCAATAAACGTTTATTCTATTCTATTCATTAATATCAAATAGGCACGTGAAAGGCACTTTTTGATGTCAGATAAAAAAAATAGAATTGCGTCTAGTTTTGTATGGAGAAGAATGGGCAAAAAACTCCACCGTTACTCTTTTAAAATCTTTGTATACAATAATTATACAATTATAGTATAATATGTGAAGACAATGCACTTAGAATAAAATTACTTAACCACAAAAGGTAAAGTAATTTCATCTCAATCATCTGAAGTAGTCGTGTAGCTTATCTTTGCCTGTAACGACTACACTATAACTTGACCGTCAATGAGTGTATTTCCTTCTACTGATTTACTACTAATTCACACTGTGATTTCATCATTACCTAATAAGTGCCGAAGAACCTAAAGGGGTTTCTATGACACAAGCAACTTGTTTCGGAGCTCATGCTACTGACGTAGATGATGATGCTACTAGGAATTATAAACAATCTTCTAAAGGAACCACTGGTCATGTGCTACCAGCTAATATCCCAAAGATCCTAATAAATTAACGTCTTTTGTTATACATTACTTTAAGCCACAAATCCCCATTCTACAAAATGTCCGATATTGAATTATGAATTTTAAAATGACAAACGTGACGCATCGCTGAAGCAACATTTTATGTAGAAGTTTTGTGTTTCTACAGTTTCATAGAGCAGTGATAATAGCAAACAAACAAATGACTACCAGTTAACATTGGTAAACTACCAATTGGCTTTCGATATCATAAAAAAAATATGTAACCTTATTCGTAATCATGATCAGGATTGATTGAACCAAACAACGCAATCAATTTAAGGTCGTTTTTTAAGACAGCAAAACTATGGCTACATTTATTAGTTTCTTTAGGGAAATCCTTTGTCCAAGCGGCAAGTGACGACGTCAAAGAGTCCATTTCGTGCAAGAAAAGAAAAGAATCCGTCAAATTAGTACATAACGCGTTATGAATACGGAATGAGGTCAAACAGGGCACTCTCAAACATAGCCTATTATATTGAAATAAAATATTCAGTTCCATTCATTACCTACGTAGGTACGTACATTATATTCAGCTGTGACATGCCGAAAGGCGTTGCCTCAGTTTGAACAGTTGGCAACGCGTTCAATGGGGAGACTTGTGTTTTAACAAACGAGAAACACTTTTTGTATTCCCTATTGCCGTACTTCTTTCCGCTTACCGGGATATGGAATACCAAATTATTTATAAAATTAGTATTCTCAAAAATCTAGATTCTTAACTAGACGATCTATTTCCATTGAAGTCTATTGTGACGATATTTTTTGCTGCCAAACTGGCGTGAGCCGGTAGCATGAAGTGAATTTCATGCTATCAACGTTCAAAGTAAATAATATTTAGAATTTCCAAATGATAATAAGCCGCCATCTAAGTTGCTATGTAGCTCGTATGAAAGTATAATAGAATTGATTTGATATTCGATTGCTACATTTAGTGGCTGGCGGAGCGGCCACGCGACCACGGGCCACACAGAATACTTCGAAGACTTGAAGAAGGCTTAATGGAATGACACAGCCTTTGTGAACGCCGCCCAATTCTAATGCCTATTCAAATGGCATTTCACCTCTCTTTGTTGCTTGATTTCGGACAGTAATAGGTTATTTTATTAGCGTATAGATGATTTTTTAACGAGAAAGGAAATCTTGTGTCGATATAAATTGATAGCACATTGTTACTTTAGTTGCAAGGCATTGAAATGGATTACCTTCGTTTTAATGTGGAGCATGCATTGTTGGAAACTTCAAGTTGTTGATCGAATTAGATTTGTATGCTCTATACACGCTTCAGTGATAACCTTTTTAAATCACTTTACATATAACTATTATTCAATTTATTTTGCACTAGCTCTTTTTTGCCATGTTTCTTCTATATATTTTATAATAATACTTCTACGGACGTTTGTTCAGCTCTAGTAACATTCTGCCTCACAACCAGCGCTGAGCGTGCCAGAAGGCACCTCACCACTAATTCACGACATTCCTTCAGGGTTTAGGTATAGCTACAATGCAGGGTATGTGTAATAGTCGTTTGTGCCGCTCTCGCATTATTGTGTATAACCACGAAAACTGGTGTTCTCGTCTCGTAGGCTAGACAGTGATGAGCGTGTTACAATTATTTTGGCGTAGGAACCTACGATAAGGCAAATTATATGTATCACAACGTCATTTGCATTCTTGTACAGTATTAATAAAGCTGTAACATATTATGAAGGCATCTTACAATATCAAATGAATACAACAATCAATTCCTTCACTGAAATTCAATGATTTGAGATTTTGTTTTCTTCTTTCTTTTTCGTGTGGTTAGTGACTAGCCTGGTGTCACAGTAACCTGGTTTTTTTTTTAATAAAGATCTATTATAATTATATGCAACCTCTAAATACACGTCAAATATGTATTAATAATTAAATCAATGAAATCTGAAATAAACGTTCAAAGTTGACAAAGAAACATAAAAATAATAAGTCGTAGGCATGTTTGATAAAGACTGTACTTATTTATTTCAAATTTTCCATGTAAATTCAAACAATAGGTACGCATTGTCCATAGAATGATTTACAAAGTAATAACTTTTCCTACGTAAGAGTAAAGATTAGGTCGACTTCAAGATATCTGATGTTAACATGTACTGCATATATACATAAATAAAAATGTGCATGTATGTTCTTGCACTTGTATGAACAGTTTGTAATGTTATTAACAACATTGATGCACAGCGACGTTGTGGAGGAGAAGTGCGTTCAAAACAAGTTGTATCTTCATAATTTGCAATGCGAAAGCAAAAACGCCACGAACATTAATTAGATTTCCTGAACTATGACCAGGTTTCGCAGAACCCACTCGTCGTACAGTTATCGTTGGTACAACTCATGTGGAAGGAAAGCGGCATGGCGTGTGACGTAAAGCCCCATATAAATTTTACTATAGGCACATTAATGTCGCTACGTGAAATTGATTTGCAAGCAGAAACATATTATGATTGTGAAAACGGGGTTTACGATTTATTTACACAATACGATATCGACTTCAAACATTATAAACTATCACTGTACCGTTGTTATAAAGTAGATACTCGCGGCTAGTTCGCCTTTTGTTTTTATCTACCCGCAAGTAATTTATTCAAAGAGTATTATTTGTCAACAGCTGCGATTCATTGATTTGTAATCGATATCGCAATAAATGAATAACTGAAACGAAGAGCAACAGTGATATTTTATGTCCTCCATGAACTTGAAAGAGTTATTCTAATTGGTAAATAATTGAGCCTGTTGTAAGTATTGTATATAGCCCAGATGAAGTACTGTGTGTAGTGGTATGAGGTCGGGATATCTTTACGCCTATTGCGCTCATAAGTTTTATTGGCCGCCATTCCCGTGTAGAACCACGGCTAGTGCAAGAGTAATACCCCAAGACATCAAACGTTTCAACAATATAAAGTGCAACACAGTGTAAACAAAATGCACCATTTCAGTTCATACCGATTAGAGCGGGTCTAAGTGCAATGTACTTTTCACGCGGTCATTTTAAATTAAGAAATTGAAGTTGTACAAACAGAAAATGAATTTCGTCATAGCTAAGATGGAAGGTTAAGAAATTCAATCTCTATCCGACAATGGAAGTGATAACCCGAAAGTACTACGAAGGTTGATGAAAATGTGATTGTTAATTAAAGTTGACACAGAAATGCGAATGGTGAATTCAGAATCTTCATTTATTCGGTCACGGTTTGCCTCTTACGTTTAGCATTAAATGATTGACTCTGTTTCAATTTCGTCTAACACGAACGCAACGGTTGAACGAATCGGAACACGATTATGTGATTGTGAGAAAATTTTATACTTCAACGGTGCAACGGTGTCTATGTCTAACTTTAGTGTGTGATTATGTTTCGAGCAGACGAGACTTGCTTGCTATGAATAAAACGCGTGAGTAAAAAATATTGACAGCTAGGATTACATTCTGCTACTGAGCGCACAATATCGACCTAGTGACTGATATTTTTTTTTCAATTCAACCTTACTTCCAGTGCCTCTCATTGACGTGCCACCCTCGTAGATGTTATTGTTGCGCTGTACTTGTGCATGCTCCGAAAGCACTTCCGGACGATTAACTTCCAATGAATGTTTGAATTTGTTGTTAACTTCACCTCCTTTTGCGTTAATAGCGTTACAATGTTTGCGAATTCTATTACGCATTGTGCGCTTGAGATGCTCTTTGTGATTTTCATTGTGAAAATTTCATCAATAGCGTGTTTGACTGATCCTGTTCGTTCGGTTGGGTGTAAAGTAACAAACGAATTGGAATAACGTTTACAATATGTGTAGGTATATGGCAATTGATTCATAACTATAGATATAGATTCATTCAACTAATTTGTGCATATCAATATCAGGTTTTTAATTTGAATTGTTATTTTAATTTTCAAATTTGAAGTTTGATATATTAATCGTCGTGTAGGAATTCACGCTAATATGTATATCACTTTTAACAAAAAATCGTTGTAATAGAGCTATTTATACGACGGTAATAAACTATCTCGCCAAAATGGAACCTATATTATAATGAAGTGATGTATTACCACAAAGCCACCCACATTTGTATAGCGGGGTTGTTATGGACACGTTATGCGTCATAAATATTTCGGGAACATAAAATTAACACTCAAAAACATGGGCTTTCGAGGCACCGCAACGTCTACGGCCTCCTACAAAAAATATGGGGATCGCTTGCAGAACCGCGGCGTGACTCCGGACACTACAAAAGCACATCGGTACAAAAACAATAAGAAGCTTTATGTTCAACGGAAAAAGGTCCAATTTCCAATATCCCTTGAAGCTTTCCTGTTAGTTTGGGAGGTTGTATTGATGGATACAGTTATTAGCTCTAAGTTGTTTGTGTTATGGTCTACATTTGATTGTATTATTAATATCCGTCTCGGTTTCTTGTCTTATCAAAGGACATACTTGTTGACATGTTGTCTAATTGATTGGTGGTTCTCAGTAGGGGTCTAGGGCCTTACATGAGGCGGAACTTTTGAAGAATTATTTGAAATTGATAAACTGTAAGTGCCTTCACAAGTGGAACATGCCACTGTTACTTTTTTTTACTATTAATATGCGGTTAAACTTTGATATGGGATGGGAATTTAGTTACTTTTTTTTCCATAATTTGGATTGAAAAAATATTATTGCAATAAATTAGCGAAGAATTTGCCAACTATCTCAGTTCTCTTAATACAACTCAAAATGCCATTTCTCATTTCAATTGAATTTCTACCAACTTAAAGCAAACAGTATTGAAAATCATATTACAACTACTTGATGTTGTTGTATAATGTAGTTGCTGAATGTAGTCTTTAACATCATCTCCTTCCCAATAGAAGTTAACATGCATGCACAAAGGCGTTGCAAAAATCGACGACTGGCGGCTCCCTTTGACGTTAGGTGGTCTTCCAACCACCAGCCGCACGAATGATGTGATTATAATAGCGACACTTTACGCACACAATATAACTACATTAATATATCCAGAAATAATACAATTTATATCCCAAGCGATTTTATTCGCAAACACCATTGAACCGGCCAACTTAATTACCACTCACGATACTCATCACTATAAAACATTAATTAAAAATTTGATGACTTTCTTTTCACTGTTGAAAATCAAGAATGATTCATCAATCTCTCAGAATTCTCCACACAGCAACAAGATGGAGGCATTTCATTTAATCTAGGAATAACATATTTTTTTTGTGAACACAGAAGTCGCTACTCGTAAAATGTAACAAGTCGATCCCAACAAAGGCCAGAAATAGTTTAAGTGTTATCGTTTCTGCTTGACCGCACTCGTGTAAAAGAAATTGGATACTCTTGCTTGAGAACACTGCCAATGAAACGTAAAATTACGAGGTGATCGAGGCCTACCGATGACGTTGGTTCGTATTATTGTAGAGCGTGTACGAGCGAGTGACGTGCAACCGGCCCGCAGCTTTGTGATCATAATGTATTGTAGCTATTGATACTTTACGCATTATTTGAGTTTAATATAGCTACTGGTTGCCCTACTAATACAAATCCAATTTAAAGACGTGCCTCCTTTCGAGCGACAGGATCACAAAACATTTTACAATAATGTAATATAGAAGAATACATACTATATTGAGATCTTTAGAAATACGATTATGCCTCAGAAAATCATGGTCCTAAAGAATACTAGAACATATTCTTCAGAAGTAGAATACACACAATCAGAGAGCTTGGCCTTTATGGTGATGTCGATCCGCAACTGGTTCCCACACACGTACATTGCTTATGTTCACGTTTGTGAGTTAGAAATGGCGGTGCGGGATATGCTTTTTATAATGGAGAAGTTTTTAAAACTGTGTATTTTCTGCAGGTCAGGGTCGTATGAACCAGTTGGGCGGTGTGTTCATCAACGGTCGTCCTCTACCGAACCACATCCGCCTGAAGATCGTGGAGATGGCGGCGGCGGGAGTGCGGCCCTGCGTCATCTCGCGCCAGCTGCGCGTCTCGCACGGCTGCGTCTCCAAAATACTCAACAGATACCAGGTGAGGATCTTCACATACTATCACGTACTCCCAAAAATCTATTAGAAAAAAACTTTTTCATCCAATGATAAGAACATAACATTAAATTGTCTTTTTTGTTATTAGGAAACGGGCTCCATACGTCCCGGTGTGATTGGAGGATCCAAGCCAAGAGTTGCGACTCCCGAAGTTGAGAACAGGATAGAAGAGCTGAAGAGACAAAACCCAGGTATATTTTCCTGGGAAATTAGAGATAAACTAATTAAAGAAGGCATTTGTGATAAAAACACAGCGCCGTCTGTGAGTTCGATTTCGAGACTAATAAGAGGAGGCAAAAGGGATGAATCAGATCCTAGAAGAAATCACAGCATTGACGGTATTCTAGGTAAGTAATATACTTACCTCGGATTATTAAAGCATTGCATTTATTTGGAATATGATTTCAATAACAATTCACAATGAGAATAATATTGTAGAAATGACCTTAGGCACTCACACTGCAGGCATTTGCCGTATCAGTTTGTAGCATAGTTTGTTAGAGCACTTTACCGCTTGAAAAGTAATACCGCGTTGTATGTTCGCGTAAAACTTTATATTGCTCTAGTTGGTTGTTCTCTCTTGATAAAGAATTAACTGTGCTGTGGTTTATTCTGAGTCTATTATTTTCCACGTGCAAGGTCACCTCGGGTAGGCATTAAGAAGTATTTAGCAATATTTCAAAGTCCCTGACGGATTGAATTCAATTATTTAAAAAGTCTCTGACGAAACCTTCGGCATAATGACGCGTAAATAACTCGCCGTGTCATCGTAGTCCTTAACGCTTATTCGAGACCATAATCACTTAATTTAGTTCAAAGTATACTATTATTATAAATTTATTCTTATAATGAGACTGTCGGAACGTTTGCAAACTTCACAAAATGGCGTATAAAGTTAATAATCCACGTAAAAGTGAAGCGGGCGCGGCGCGCGCGCACGCCACGGCAGCGCCCCTTGTGTCGGCTTCGAAATTGTAGGTTATAAAAATGAAATTAGTATCCAAAGGTGTTATTATCCCATCGCGTTTGGCCGCGGGGCTTGCATTACGACAATCTGTCCGTACTGCACGTCTTGTGCCGTATAGCTATCCAATATAAAATGGCGCTCCTAATATCCCGGTTCAGTGACGGAGCGCGGTTTTGCCGGCGAGATTCTGCGCACCGATAAGATTATGCATATTAAGTTGTGCGCGGCCAAAGTAATATCTACACTGGAAAAGCGGCCCCCTTTAGTGCCCGAGCTCGAGTATTGAAAATTTGCTGTTCGTGCTTGTCCTGTGACGGCGGGTAACGGAACATTTTGGTCGCCAGTTTTTCGTGGAAATATTTGCATACGCGCGGACTTTCGTAACATCGGCTGTTGATTATTATTTCAGAGTCCCCACTGGAACAAGTTTGCATATTGAAAATTTGCATACTCGGACATTTTGTTTGTTTTTCGTCTGTAGCACTTCGAACAAAAGTAATCAGTACAGAAAAATAATATAGTTCTCAATTCTAAAAATCCAACACCGTGGCTTACACAAGATAAGAACGCGATCAACTTCTGTATAATCTAATTCCATTTGATTATCAGAAATATTAAACAAAGTAAAATTTATTACAGCCCCGAAGAATTCATTTGAGGTTACTAGAAGCGTGGTGTAATGTGGTTACGTTTAATTTAATCGAGGCCGCGTGTGGTCCCCGCGGTAGTCCAATATAATCGACATAAAACAAAAACAAATGATCTTAGAAAGTCGTAATGAAAATTACCTATTACAACGACAAAAATTATATTATTTAAAGACTGAAGCTATTTGAAAACGACTATAATTAAATAGCATAAAGCTACAAAATATAGGTTCACGAACATAGTTTTATATGAATTGCTAAGCACATAGCATCTTGCACCAACCAAGCTTTTCTTCATTTATAAAGGTCCATCGTCATGTGAAGACTCAGACACAGAGTCGGAGCCTGGTATCACGCTGAAGAGGAAACAAAGAAGGTCCAGGACTACATTCTCCGGAGACCAGCTTGAAGCTTTGGAGCGAGCTTTCACTAGGACCCAATACCCTGACGTGTATACTAGGGAAGAACTTGCGCAGAAAACCAAGCTTACTGAAGCTAGAGTTCAGGTAAGAACATCCAACATCTTATTACAGAAAATTGCACAGGCAAATTAAGAAATAAAATTACTATTATTGACCTGTAACTTCCTATTGACCACTTGTCGATGTTAATGACAATGTATCACCCAAAATTACTATAATCAATGATCGTCAAATATATCGACAAAGTTGCAAGTTTAGTTGTCACCCTCAAGCCATAATTCTCTAGTCAACTTTTTAACACTTACGTTAAAACAGAGGGTCTGAGCCAGCAACGATACGGCCAATGAGTATCGGTAGCCAACTCAAAACAGGTTGGGTGTATCAATGATAGATGAACGCAATCAAACAGTCCCATTGTTGGCCGCACTCACTTCCCGCCCCTACAAAAGCGTGGCACTAAAAAAAAAATAATTACCTTTATAATTAATTACAACAATAGTAAGAGCTACCATATGTTGTTCATCGCTACCGATGTTTTATCAGTTTTTGTTCAATTAGTAGCCTCGCCTCCGCAAGACGGTGTAATCGACTTACCTCTATAATTATGTATTGATGAGTTAGGTATTTGTAACATTTATAGCAGTATCAATCGCAATGTCTGTAAAAGGTGTAGGTTCACATTAATTCGTATGTTAGTTTTTGCAAGACTTAAAACGAAACCTTATAAAGCGAAGACTTGTAACAAAAATAATTATAAACGCAATTAACTGATTGGATTCCTCGGTCAGATTGCATTGAGCAATCAGTAATGTTTAATTATTCTTAACAAGGACTTAATTAAAGATTGTTTTGTTTAGGTATGGTTTTCTAACCGAAGAGCTCGACTTCGCAAGCAACTGAACTCGCAGCAATTGAGCGCTTTCAACACCATGTCCCTGCAGTCGGCGTTCCCTTCGGTACACCAACAATACGAGCCTCCGTCTACCTTCAACGCGCAATGTGCGTCTTGGCAACAGTCATACTCATCTGCGCTGGGCGGCAGCTCAGTCCTGAACTCTGCTCTAGCGCCTTCCCTCCATCAATCTGCGTTAACTGCTCCTTCTGTATGCCAGTCAGCGCTCGCAGCATCCTCTCTACATCCCCCAACATCAAGTTCCTTCTCGTCTGGCAATCTAACACCTCTGTCACATTCTTCGGAGCTTGCTACTCCCTTGCAAGCACCCACTGACGCTACCCCTCCGAGCTCGAGTCCCACTACGACGAGTCCTTCGGCGAACCAGAGCAGTGCACTCACTTACCAACATTCAACGTACGCGAATCCAAGTGAAACTCTCTCCCATCCGTACGGATACGGAGACTACTCGAAGCAAGAGCATGCCATGTCCGCACACAACCACTGGACGACCAGGCAGCTAAGCGGACACGCGCAAAACAAACTCGCCGAAGTCAGCGCCTGGCCTGAAAACTATAGGTAAGTTTATTCCACATTCATTTAATATTCCCTTTAACATCATATAAAACAAACATGGATTAAAACATCTCAATAATCCCCGACGTCAACTAAGTAGCTCTATGAATTATTGATGTCGAGCTACTCATCTGGCTCGACTTATGCGGATGAATATGCAATTACAATAAAGTGACCTTTGCTGCCGATCATTTAAATAAGTATCTATTATGTGAATACCAGATATGACTGTTACACTAATAGTAGGTTTAGGGCGCACGTTTGCAATGACATCATTTCGTGTTAGTCAATCGGTATTAGTGTGGCGTATGACGCGTCTCGTCATCTCGTGTCGTGTGATCGTGTCGAGTTTTCGAGCGTGTCTACATAGGATGCGTGTAATGCCGCGTCCGGTGGCTATCGATCGGGCGTGGGCTCGATCGCAAATCGGAGTGCGTACGTTTTATTTCTTTTCACCTTCCTTTATCATTAGCCGAAGCGGCCGCTAATCAATTAAGAGTGTAAGAAGTCGGCCATTATACGCCGCGCGGGTGGTTATTACAGCGCGCGCCTCGTAATACGCCGATCCGATCGTGAATGCAATAGGGCTGCGAATTTTATAGTGATTTTGGATCGATTTTTAATTAAATTTTTCTTAGTTATTTAAAATTCTCATGCGATATTCGATATATCGTCTTCAGGATCTGGGTTTTATTACAACAGAAAGAAGGTCGTAGAAAACATTTCACTCGTGCCTGTGTCGATGGTATGTGTAACTACCAAAGTGAATTTGTCGAATGACAATGTGACAAATACATTGTCGCTTTGTACTGTATACGGCGACGACATTTATCTGTGTTATCGAGACAAAGCAAGTCTATAAACCTCACATTGGACCACACACAATATCTCGTCATGCACAATGGAAGACAAACTAATAATATATGGGTTAGCTACGTTTATGTGTCGGTGTGTCTTATCTAGTCCTTTACGCGCGCTTGATTGACGTAACACTTCGTTTCAACTCTATTTGTTATTTTTGTCTGCCAAAAATATTGTATTGTATGCCGAAAGTGTGGCTAATAGACGTTTCATATTATTATCTGTTTGAAGACGAGGATAATAGAAGAAAATCCCTTTTGATTATATCTTGTGTACTCTACGCAATGTTGGCGCAGCCGGAAAAGCTATATCTTATACAATGTCCATGAGTCATAATAAATCAGTAAGCTGCCTATCTATTAGTAGTGAGATACGTACGTATTGCTATAATTAACGTGGATAGTCATTGGCCATAAATAGTGATTGTGATTGTCACCTCATACCTTATTTCATTTGCCGCACGGGTGGTTTTAAGACAGTTTTATTTACGTGAAATTATTGTATTAGTTAGAAAATATTGTAGTACGAGGTACCAAGGTATCAAGTCGTTTGTGGTGCGAGCTCCGACTCATCATAATAGAGACTTTCCTCAAGGAAGAGTTTTGGCCGCAAGGTGTCGTGTGTCGCGGAATCACAGTTTGAATTTTTGTGTTTTTTATAAATATGTAAGATAGTCTGTAAGGTATTATTAAATGTTATGGGTCTTTGCTACCTGAAATAAATGATATATTATTATTATTATAGCAATTCTTAATACAGTGGTGTAAAAATAAGAAAAGCGACCCTATTATAAAGACTTTCAGAAGTCGATAAATCTACATAATAACGTATCGATACTCCAATTATATCTGCTATTTCGAATCAGCACTGTAAACTGTATTAATTCGTCATATTATTCAAAATTATTCAATTTCGTCAACCCAATTTATTACAAACGGGTTTGTGAAATTGCTGATGTTCATCTCGTGTTTTCTGTAACTGAATGTTTAATCACACGACATATTTCAGGGCTTGATTTATTAATACCTATGCGGATAATTAAGAGAAGTAAACACCAATCAACTGCTCTTCTGTTGGTCAATCAATTATTTTTCGCAATGCGTCAAGGGATTTTATCAAAATTCATTCCTCCATTCTTATTTACTCGGAAATAGAAACAACAGAACAGCGTTTGTTTAGGTCAATAGCTTCCAAGTAATACGGCTGCCGATCATTTATTGATATTAGAAATCTACGCCGGCACAATACGTAGCGGATAACAGATAAACACACGTTGCTTTGTGGCCGGCTCGGCAATTAATGAGAGGCCGAACGTGACATTAGTGCAGTGAACCTAAGCATTATGCTAACGCGAACCCGGTATTAAAACTTATCTGCAGCTATTTGCATTCGACTTCCTAAACTGCAGTAAGCCTCGCGTGCGGTGCGCGGAGCAATCACCTTGCCTCGAACACTTTCCTCCACAGAAATGCTCGCTCGGTTATTGTTTTCGCACGTGTTTCATTCTCATGTTAAAATGTTTATGCACATATTTACCATTAGGGTAAAGTGTGGTATTTGGGATGAAGTTAAGTAATAACTAATAGCCAATCGTCATAACCTGTCCAGCTAGCTCTCAGAACTGGCTAGAATAATATTCACAAAAGAAATAATTTTTTACTGCCTTCCAAAGTAATTATGCATTATTCAGAGCAACAAAATGTAGGTTTTCATTGTGATCGTAATAGTTGAACCTGTGCAGCATTACGTGCGGCCTTCGTAGTTTATGAGCGATGTACGACACTAATGTACCTTAATAATGTATTAGCCACCGTATTAACTATAAATTAAAATTTTATTGCACGTCCAGTCACGAAATGCTTCCGAAAATACTTCGACTGACTCAAGTGTGCATATAGAGACCTCAACTAAATTATGTAGTTCGGTAGGCCGGTACAAGTCACAATTACAAGGCGGCATTAGAGCTTGCACACTGTGTTATTATTTAATTATTTTTAGTGTAATCGTTAGATTCTCGGTTTTATGTTTAAAGACCGAACGGAACCTATAAAGCGATTAAATTATGCAGTGGGCAGTATCCCACGCTCAACCAAGTTATTGATTGTGGAATACCTACCTATATTGACAAGAGACAGGACGTGTCTCTGATATAAAAGTAAAGGAACTCGAGCTTTATGCCGCCTTTTTGTTACGCGACGCCCAGTAAAAAGCATCAATACATAGGTACCTACTACCTAAGAGGCTTAGGTGCGCCCTTGTTGTATAAAATAAGATTCTCATGTATTTTTTCTTTTGTTACAGCTCGTTCTTTGGCACTAACCCGTCACACTACGCGTCGCATGCGCATTCACCCACAGAGGCGAAGTCTGGCTATCCTTACTTAGGACAACTCGGCGGTATGGACATGGGCAGAGTACACTAGACCCCTAGGTACCTATACCTTCTAATTAGCAATATAATACTATATCTTAACTGTTTTACATATTAATAAAATTTACAATATATACAGGTCATATCGTAACGTGCCTTCATGATACAGTGTTTTAAATATATATATTTTTTTTAATATTTCTACAGACGATAATATATATTTTGTATATTTACAATTTCGCAATAAAGTATACAAAAAGTGGTGCCCGAAAAAAAATACATTGAACTTGGTTAGGAATAAAACCCGATATCTGAGCGTTACTGATTAATAATAATAATAACACAAGTATAATCACAATCAATTTTTATCTTGTCGATCATCAGAAAACTATTTAATATACTATAAATATTAATCAATAATAGCGCAAATCTTGGACGATGTTTTTATTTCATACAAAACGTCAAACGACTGACACCATTTTTCCTTGAAATATGTGTTGTGACATAATAGTTATAGACAGTATGTGTGAATAGCAAAATGTTGGATTAGCTTCTGGAAAAATAGAGGATATTAAAAGGGCTTGGCAGAAGTATAAAAATTTTGCAATTTTCTTTGCGTATTTTCTTTTTTCATATAAAGTGATCTATCAATAAAACTACTAACAACAAACGGAAATAAACGAAATTCAAATCATTTATACATCGATTGTTATTATCATATTATTTCCGCGCATAGATATCTACTCTATGCGCAGAAATAATGTGATGTGATTCGAGTAGTCCTGAACTTAAATTCATGTCCACATCCTTAAATGAAATCGAAAACATGTTAAAATTCAGCGGCCATTGTTGTTTACATGTTTGGCAAATATAGAAACGCCAGGGTTTAGGTTGTGATCAATCGGATCGGTATTTGGACTTAGCCTGCACTGTAATATAGAGCTTTGTTGTATAGTTCATAGATTCATAGTTTGTTTTATAATGTAATATTGACGGTTCCTGTACTCGGATGTGCGCACTTAATACAAATTTTTCCGTAGGTTTTCATCTTTTTAGATATAGATCGTTACTACATTTTATAAGTTGTTATATGTATATTGTATTTTAGATATAATCAATGTTAATAAGTGATGTTGTAATAATGTTTAAAAATCAATAAACATAATAACTATCCTAAGAAAAATATAATATCTACTTAATAAAAAGTAGGAAACTTTTCTGTCAACTTACATTTGTACATACTTTAGTAAAAAAAAGTTGTTCTTTCTTTTTGTAACTACATCGTAAAGATTGATCCTAAAATTGCCTTGAATGAAGTTGTGATTTTATATAAATAATGTATTTATTTATAGGTATATTATTGTAACTTAGATTAATTAAGTATAGCGACTAAGCACTTTGTAAAATAACGGTTTACCCAGAATAAATGAATGCTAATGCAAATAATTCAAGGTTTTTAATTAAGAGCCCAACAATTTATCGTTTATTTTCAGATATAAACGAGTGTTTATACAATTCACGAAAGCAATTATCACCGAAGCTCTTTCCTACGTATTGTCTAACCTACGTACATTGTTCTAAGCTTATCTAAAGCTTGTCACCCACAGGCGGCATATCAATTGAGTAGTTAGGCATAACTTTACGTAAGTTGTAGGTATGCCGATCACCATGGCTTCCATCCTTCTATATGCTGACGTTCGTTAGTCCGATTATGAACGTCGACTACAGACTACCGAATTTCTCTTTGCCGATATGCGGGTATTCCCGTTAATGATGGAAGAATTTGGACAAAGGACGGGTGCTGATTAAAAAAAAAAGTTTTCACAATCTCGACTTTACTTAGAATGAACATTATGACGGTTCACCCTGAGTAAAGTCGTAATTGCCTCAAAGATAAGTTTTAAATCCCACTAATATTATACAGGCCAAAGTTTGTATGTTATCCGTCCTTCACGCTCAAACGCCTATTAGATACGGATCTGGATGAATTTGGCATAGAAGTAGTTTATGACCTGGATTAACACATAAAACTTTTTATCCCAGCAGTACGTTCCCTTGGATAATATCCAACATCCACGCGGGCGAAGTCGCGGGTACAAGCTAGTAGCGTTATATTTTTTACTTCTCCCAATTTAAGCCAACTATTTTCAGACTACTTTTACAAAATTAACTTCAAGCTGATTTCCTGCGCAGTGTATCCTTACTTTTAATTCTGTAATATCAAGAAGAAGCAGATCTACGAATAAATTGAAATTGGAATGTCTAAAAACATAAATACTATATATAAACTCTTTTGATTCCGTCGTACTTATAATTTCGACATAATAAAGGTAATTGAAGAAGAAGTTATCAACATGGTTCTAGGAGATCATAGTATAATTTTCATCACTACTAAAATGAAGTCTCATGAAGCGACTGCAAAACTTTGCTAAGTCTGCCGCCACAAAAGAAAGTTTAGAATCGTATTAAATACTAAGACGAGGTCGTTGGAAAACTTACTACCTATGTAGAAATAAGAAGTCAGTTGATTAAGTTCTAAGGCTTATTCGGATTAGCAGTTATTTTTCTCAAATGAATAGTACTTTACACCTGAAACCAGGTGACCATTTAACGGTTATGTAACGCTACAATGAAGCTGCTTTCCCTGCCTCGGAAAACATGCAAAGTTGTTGGTCCCGGCTGTGGTTTGACAGTCGTTACGGGTCGTCAGAAGACCAGTCGGTCGGAACAGTCGGTCTTATCAAGGGGTCTAGTATTAACCAGTTACTGGGTTGTGGAAGTTAGATAGGCAGTCGCTCCATGTAAAGTACTGGTATTCAGCTGCATCTGCTTAGACTGGAAGCCGACCCCAATATAGTTGGGAAAAGTCTAGACAGATTGATTTGATTGTAAAGCTACAATGACCATCATGAATGACAGGTTTCTAAACATGGTTTTATGTTCAGCACAAATTAAACGGGTTACAAAATAATGTGAATACTATTAAACTGTATGTATCAAAGTATGTATATACGTATCAAAGTTGGCAAATACAAACAATAGAGCAAATAAAGTCGATAGATAGACCAGTGTTTCACAATCCGAGTTAAAATAGGTCCATATATGCTGCCCTGAATATTACGTGATGTTGGGTAGGCAGATATGTGTACCAACATTTTGCCAGTTATTATGTAAGCTATACATATGTGAAATAATTTATAGAAAACTTTTGAATCCATTCCTGTAACTAAACCTACAATCCATGTGTATTGAAAGCTGCGTTATTGCTGACTGAATTGAACTTTGTGGAATCGGACGCGACTTTACATGAATTTCTTTACCATAAAATGTATACTTTTCATTGTTTTATAGACAATCAAGCAAGCGCAAGAGCTACTACTGAGCATGAGTTCCTGGGTTCAGTTTCCAGGTCGGGCCTGGATTTGTAGAGTACTTAACCTTTTGAACGCCATTGTCACATATAGGTACGTGACAAGCAAGCGCATGGCTTGTACGCCAACGACACAAATATGTGACAATTCGGAACACGAAATAAACAATTAAATCATTACTTTTGTGAGTGTTTAAATAGATATCTTAAAAATTGCAGCTCTCGTACGTATTTAATGACATGAAACAAATTAAAAGACACTACGGATATTGGGAAATTCATGTTGACAAGAAGAAATAAATTTGTAGCTTGGCGTGGAGGGCACGCGCGGGCGTTTATGCTCTAGCGTTCAAAAGGGATTGAGGAGGTGTGGGTGTATCTACTACGAGTATCTGCATGCTCCTTTGGGGAAACAAGGCGTAATATTATATTATAGACATTCAAAAGGGAAAACTGTAACACTGTTAATATCGTACCGAACGACCGGCCGACCGGTTCGTATCGTACCGTTCGTGTCGTATCGTATTGTATCCTAACTACACGTTACTAAAACAGCCTGCGCTTAACGTTGCAGGGTGGTTACATAACAAATATTCCATAGCATTTAACTTAGCCACAATAACGGGAATGCTACACGCATAGACAATGGCAGCGGCTGTCTTTCAGCGCTGTATGGCCGTAATTAGGCAGTCAAATGCAAGCCCCACATGTAATTGGACTAATCCCCTTGTGGATCCGTATCATAGCGCAGTTCGTGTGGGCGTATGAGCAGATATAGAAATAACTTCAAAATATACTGAGCATTTATTTTGTAAGAGTTGCATGCCTTGTGAAGCTTACTTGTTGCGTTGTGTAAAAGCCTCGTGGGTGGTTTTCTATTTTCCATTTCGCTTTGAAATGAAGAGGAATTTCATAATAATATCACATAGGCCACAAAATGAGGGTTGCTATAATTGTTGGCATTCCAAGCGCGTTTTATATGCAATCGTTTTGATGCCCTTTTTGGAGTTACTACGTGAACGCAGCATTATGCTGAGATCCTTTTTGACTTAGCATTATTTTGGTCTTTGTTTATATTTTATTGTATGTTTTTGTTTTTTATGTTAACTTTGTTAGTTTCAATTACTCGTTTTATTTTCACTGTTTGTATTTACTGTACGTGTTCCAAATTATTATTTTTTTCTTTGTATTGGCAAGAGCTCTGAAAAGGTGAATAAAAAGTAAATTCAGACATTGTGGCACAGTATTAAGTCGGTTCTAAAAGTATTTTCAAAGTAGGTGTTATTTTTCGTATTTTTGAAATGTTTGTAAATGCTTCGAAAATACTTGTACATATTATTTGATATTTACCATAAGTCCTTTTAAGTTCTGAAAATGGAATCAAATCTATGTATAAATTATGAAGAGCTACGAAATACAACTTATTTTTTGTAGAGCTCTTCAATTTCGGCCTCTGATTGAAGTGGTTTTTGAACAATCATAGCAATTGACTGAATAAAACAAAACGAATGTTTGGATTTTTCTAATCACTTTAAGATTCTAAAACAATAACAAAATATTAAGAAAACACACACGATCTATTCTTTGCTTCACCTACTAAGAGCTGATATTTTTATTGAAGGAAAAAATAAGGCAGTTTGACAGCTTTTCCATAGAAAATATGTCAAACCGCCAGTTTTATTCATCACATAAAAGTTCATCAGAAAAATCGGCCTTAGTCTTTTACAAAAATGGCGCTATACAACACTGCGCTATGGTAACCCTTATCCGTGTAGAAAATTATTATATTTTTATCCGTGTAGAAAATTATTATATTTATTTTTATATCCTATTTCAAAGGGTAACCGTATTGAAAGTTGTAATAATAAATATTTCAAAATATAACCATAATCCAAGTTTTATCCGGGACATCTAAGGAAAAATGTATTTTATTTTTTACGTAGTTCGAACCTCCTCATATTATATGATATTCGTTCCAAAAATATTTATATACTAATTCAATAACATCCTGGGTGAATTTACGGAAAACCATCAGTCCTCATTTTTATTGAATAACAAGAATAACTAAAAGGAGACAGTCGTTACGGATAGTCCGTAGAAGCCCAAAAATTCTGACAACTAGTCTTATAAAAATAATAATATAAGTATTTATTTCACAAAAACATAGCACTTTGCACAGCATAAATTGTTTGGAAATAATATTTACATCATGATGCAATACTAGAATCTATCTTTTAAACTAGGACTAGCGTGTATCTTAAAAGATAGGGTTCAGCCAAGTAGATGTGATTAATATTCATAACCAGAAGCAAGTGAAGGCATTGTCAATGATTTGTACTACCAGCAGTACAGAAATAGAACTAAAATAATAACAAAAACTAATCCTATGTGTGTGTATGTAGGGGTGTATGAGTGAGTGTTGTATGTGTGGGTGTGTGTGCGTTATTAAAGGGGTATCGTATTACCCAGCAACTTGGTTGTAGAGGTCAGATAGGTAGTCGCTCCATATAATATACTTGCCTTGGGGCCTTACGAAGCCTTGGGGTCGGCTAGGCAGATTGGATTGAAACAAGAATAACTAGCTATTAATGAATTAAGAATGACTAGCTGTTAATAGGGTCACAATGTGTCGAGTAATTCATGTACTTTCAAAATCCATTCAAACAATTACCGATCTCAGAAACATCGCTGACCTATTAATATTTACGAAGAAGGTAAGTAAAAGTTGTTTCATAAAACCGATAAACGGACAGACATTCAAACTTTTGTAATAATGTTGTCGATTAAAAGAGCTTTTCATAAAGTATTTTCGTCTCAGCGAATTTCAACTAAACTTTATTGAAATTCTGGGAATTATTAGGTCTTATCGCTTTAATCTAAAGAGGAACGCTTTCGAGATTTAATGAAAAGGGGTTTCAGGAATAGCTTAGAGTGTTGTGGTATATAATAAGGATGTAAAGAAATAACCTAAAGTTCGGGGAAATAGGAATATACTCATATTCGTTGACCTGGCCTTTTTTTTGAGGCTGGTGTATTACCAAATGACCCCTCCTGCTCTGGGTAGAGCAGAAGGGAGTGTCAGACTCTTACTGACTAAAACCCATCCATGTTCCTTTCTTAGCCTTTTATGTTCCGGGGTAGCGGTAACCCTTCCTGAGTCTATCATCATCATTATCATCATGAGCCTATAGCAGTCCACTGCTGGACATAGGCCTCTCCAGTTGCACGCCATTCAGTTCGATTCTCGACAACTCTCAGCTATCTGCTACCAGCCACCCTGCGAAGATCGTCACTCTACCGAACCTGAAGCGTTTTTCCTTATGGCTTACCTCTCCCGATTCGCGGTCTCCATTCAAGAACACGTCTTCCTCGACGGTCGTTGGTTCTACGGCTAATATGGCCGTATCATTGCCAATTCAACTAGCTTATTCTTTGAGCTACGTCGACAAAACTGTTTGAGTTGTCATTATCATCTGCCTAGCCTTTTCCCAACTATGTTGAGGTCGGCTTCCAGTCTAACTGAATGCAGCTGAATACCAGAATTTTACATGTAGCAACTGCCTATCTGACCTCCACATTCCAGTAACTGGGCAATACGATACTCCTTGGTAAGACTGGCTGTCAGATTTCGGGATTCTGACGACCCGTAACGACTGTCAAAGATGCACAAATGTCAGCCGGGACCAACGGTTTAGCGTAGCACGCAGTAGTCTCGGTATGTAAAGATGGTAACCCCCCATCCACGGCCAACCCCGGCAAGCGTAGCTTAACCTGATGGATCGACCTGTGCGGCAGTTAATACTTAACCAAAAGGTCCTCTAAAAAACTATGTGACTTATATAAGTAATAATAAATATATAGTATTATTCTTTACAAAATAATTAATCACTAACATAACATGGTCATTATAATCATCGGAAGCCGATCCTTCCCTTTCGGTATCGCTGGTCGGCGCAATGGAATTATTTATTATTAGAAAATAAATTGTTTTCTTCCTTGCTTCTTGTTCATTTCCTCTTCACCTTTGATCAACAATGGTAGAAAATACAAAAATATCTATAGATTGTGTTTTTCACTACCTATATAAAGTTTAATATACTGAAGGCACGTATCAACCAAGCTTTGAACTGAGATATTAGGTACTAATCAAAGTAAATAAAAGAGTAAACGAACCTCACATTTTTATCGCTTGTTAAATTGAACCCCGTATCAGAACAAAGATATTTTTACGACATCTTAGTCCTGATACGGGGTTCTAGGTACTTGAGACATAAAAGAACTCCAAATATTTATTCTTGTAATTTTGTTTACACCGAAATAATGGGGTTATGAGCGCAAACTGTTTACGAAAAGCTTTCGTTTCGATAAAAAATCATCATAATGTGATACTAAAATGATTTAAGTAAGCACTCAGTGAAATAGGATAACAAAGAGGAACAAATCTTATTTATATAATTATTTTGTTTTAAAACGGTGTCTTCTCCCTTGACATTATCACTTTGAAGGGACTGTGTCATAAGACTATAACTTCTATTGTGTCTCATTATAAGTGTCCTTGGATGGGTTAAGATGACAAGAACTGGAACTATATAAAAATATATATAAATGGAAACGTTAATAAATAAAGCTGGATAGAAAATAGAATATAATAAAATAGTTTTTTGAGATCTATAACCAGTGGTGATTGCACTGGCATATTATATTCCGTCAAAGGTGATCAAATTGTCAAAGCGTTCAGCGTCGCGACGTCAACTTGGTTCAATCAACGCGGAAGGCGTACCTACTCGTACATAGTAAAGCTTTTGAATGGAAAACGTGATTTCAGTCAGGTTTTTACCACAAAAACGGATTGTTGGACGCAAAAAGTATTCGGTAAGGCACACGCGTGGGAACCGCGGTTGACTTGACGACGATATTCGAATGCCTCGTGGAGTCAACAGCGATGGATAAGAAACTGCACCGCGGAATTTTTCTGAAATTAACTTTTTAGATTTTTTTTTATACACGCTTTACAAGGTGTTTACAAAAGTATTGATACGTGGCAGTTGCGTTTTATGAATTAGCTTTTACATTGAAAACTTTTCAACTTTACATATTCATAACGTAATTAGTTCCTCTAAACTCTCTCTCTCTCTCTAAACAAATACCTACAATAACTCACAGATCTGAGGTTCGTCTTAAGTTGAATTATTAATGAATTATTTAGGTACCGCGCTAGTACCTAAATAATTTAATAATAATTAAAGTATTTGTTTAATCTAGTCCTGACGGTGTACGGATGTATTTTCTTACCTAGAATTCTTCTTAATATTGGTACACGTGTAACTAATGAGACGTTGCCAAGACAAAGCCTACGTTGATGAAGTATAATGAAGATAGCCAGTTCGTTTGTTTTATTATACTTTCATGAGAGCCGAACGTCTGCACCTTTTCACATTTAACGTATAATTTAGACGCATTTCAATTCATGTTAAACGAGTTATAGTATTTTTTCATTTTATTTTTATTTATATTAATATTTTGATCTGGAGGCCAATTTCCCACAATTGAAAACGTTCAAAACCTAGATTACCTTTAAAGAACCTTTTTTGGCAGATTCAGAGTGAGATAAGAAAGCTGACTTTCTTGAAAACACAGGAATTGCCTCCCTGGTAAATCAAGCAACGTATTATTTTACTGTAAATTAAGTCAGTTCACCATTTAATAAATTATTCAAAGTCTAACATTCTCACTTCCTTATCCAAATCTCAAGCTAATCCAAAAATCAACGATCGTCGATGAGAAAAATCGTGGCTCAGTTTTAATTGGACATGACGAATCAAGTTTGTCGGAAAAACTGGGCGGGGACTCTTTGTGGAGGCGGATGTGGGTTTTTGTGGTTTAAGCCTTCTTAATACATCCACCACCTACTGTATGACAATAAGAACATGAATGTAACTGGGGATTATAAGCGTAAAATCGTAATATCGTTTAAGAGCTGAGGGTGAAAGATCAAATGTCTCAGCGCATATAGTTAATATTGATACCAATTTCTTAATTGTCACACAGTAAAGAGTAATGTCTAGTGTTATTGAACTGCGCCACATTCTCACCATGTCAGCTACTAACAATTCATTCATGATACCTGTAAAGTATAACTTTTAAAACAATTGGTATCAATAATCGAATTAGCACCGTGGTACATTATAATAGTTATGTGAACTGCGTTTAGTTTCCGGTATGTTATAAATACATACCAATCTTGTATTTGCGTATCGGACAGCGGTACTCGTATCTAACGACCACTAAAACATGTAAAACTCTCTAGATGATTGTTCTCACACTACAGCGCGTGAGAACGAAAAATCACAAAATTGAATTACGGGCTAACTGTTAGGCAATTAAACATTCAAAAATATCAGCGACAGTTATAGCGGGTCGGGAGTGTTCGCAGGTGCTTCGTGGGTCTCGGATCAGGGGGTGGTGGGGATCGTCACGTCACTAATCGGACGACGGCTTTGCTTTTTCGGAAAAATCTTATCGGTATTCGATCGATTTTCACAGCGGATAATTCACGCACGTGTCACGATCCGACCCGACAAGGATTGGACACACTGTCGCTACCTGATTGAGCTGTGTCCACTTCCATCGCGACAGGTTGTTTGCTGAAAACTGTCTCTCGGACCCTGGAGAATTGACAGTAATTAATTTTTTACTTTACATTGCGATTTTGGTAACGATTGCAAATTTTTTGATCCGATGTCTTTAGACATTGTAGATGTCTCAATCAGTAAAATAATTGGACGGATGTTCTAGAAGGGTCAATTAAATGCCAGTTTTAAGTAACTGTCATATAAATTGAGGAAGTATTTTTACATAGTAATCGAATCTAATTTTCCTTAGACATTTATTTTTGTTAGATAATACGAAAAGAAATTCAATCAACACCTGACACAATTCTCAGGATTCACAAATGAAGTGACATTTAACATTTGGTAGACATTTAAAATTGCTTCTCAAGAAAGCTATTTAGTAGCGTAACGAAAGCATTTGCTTAGCAAAAATTTACAATCACCCAAAATATTTGTCGACGGCACTTGACGCTGGTAGCCGTTCATCGGTTCTCACGAGAAATGATCCGGCGGCATTCCGCTGTCCACAGACACTCGATCAAATGCGAAAGTCGTGCATGTCCACTGATCACTCGACCAAAAAAGTCAACACAGATTCCTAGTTTTTGTGGAATATTGACTAAAATAAAACATTTTTTCCGCTAGCTAGCGCAACAAGCGGATTTTTATTTAATTCTACAAACGTTCGATTGAGCAATGAGTGTGCTCGATGGCGATCTGTTTCTTTGATAGTTTATTTATTTTTAATTTAGTAGGTATAGATAATGTTGCAGATGTAGAACCTACTGTAAGGAGGCACAAAATTTACACGATCTAAAGTTGTGTTCATCCGTTACATACCACCTATTTATATTTAGAAGCCTTTATTCATTTTCACTCTCTAAAAATCTTTGCAAAACAGTATTGGACTTACATTTCAATTTCGAGCATATTCTGTAACGGGGAACTCACGAGTATATAAATAACGGCCTTCATTATCGTTTTAAGGCTCGCATCACAAAGGGTGACATTCGTTCCGTGTTTTGTCTAACATTTTGACAGTACAGGAATTGAAACAGTACTAAATAATGGATGCGAGGGTGTCGACACGCCGTTTTGTTTTCTAATCAACAATGTAGTGAGTTTCGTTCGAATTGGACGTCATACTGTGACCCTTTATCAGGAATATGGAACTGTGGAGTCAAAGAGCGTGCCTTGTTTTGAACAAATTATGAGTCTGGTTTTAGCATAGAAGGGACAACAATCGCTCGTGATTCCTGTAAGCTCGGTGGAAGTCTTCGTAACAATGATATATTTATAGTTAGTGAGTCATCGGTAGCCATTAGGTGGACATTGTCTTAGCTGGGCCATGCTGCTCCTCACAGCTGGAGAGCTTTGCGTGTTTACAAACATTTTATTGAGGTGTTGTATTTAATGGCTCCTTTAGAAGGGGATTCTGCTTTGTTTTGTTGACACTGATTGACTGATGTATTGATTGGAATAAAGTTTTACATACCTTTTCGTGAAAAATGGTCATGATTGAAGTGTAGTATCTTGGGTTCTTTTGGAATCACAGAGTTACGGCTTACAAATTGTATCAAATTGTGTATGCTACAATGGTGATTATTACTGTAAGATGCACTTTTAAGAAGAAATAAGTAAAAGAGTATGAAAACTTCGAAGCTTTTCGAGCACCGTAAGTAAGCAGCAGTCTTTCGAAATTGCAAACTCGATTTTATGCTATTGAGACTCAACCTAAACTCATCCATTTTCTGGAATGTTGGTAGTAGTCAGTACAGTGCATTTTTTGTGACCTATGATATTTTAAATGATTGGACTACATATAATACAAATAACCAACTACAAAAAAAAACAAACAAAAAACACATCTTTATTCCACAGAACTAAAGCTCGCTCTCATAAATAAAATTGAAATCCATCATTTGGAATTTATCCAAACGAATTGTACACAGAAATTTAATTATCATCATCATGAAGCACTAATTAATGTTAAATATTCCCGTTCGTTTAAACAATGTGGCATTTCAGGGATATTTTACAATAATGATTAGCGAATGTTTATTTCCCGGCAATGCCTCATAGTCAGCAGGTATTCGGGATTTTACCTCGTTAATTGTTAATTATTCTGACTGTAAATTATAAGTAGATTGAAATACCTTAATTAAATATTATTTGGTATGTGAAATTGTTTCGTTGGATAAAATGTGATGGAATAATTATGAATTCAAGCTAATTACGTAGGCGTAGGTATTATATTACGTAGGCGTAGCGTAGAGACGAATTTGTTTATCTTAATTAACAGTTGCACTGAATTTCGATACTGAAAATTAAGAAGACATAACCATCCTGAAAGTCATGGCTGAGAGATGCGACTCTTCGATAATGCATAGCATTATTAAGAGATGTATCTCTCAGAAATTTTTTGTCGCAAAATTATAATATTAAGCTTTACTAACATAGTCATAAGATTTCTGCTTATTAACCCACTAAGGATGTTACTTGTCCGAAATAAAGGTTATTTTATTTATTTATTAAGTATTTATAACTCATTTATTTTATTTAAAAGTGCACAAAACAAGATACTTATCTTTACTTATCCATGTTAAACTTGAAAGTAAGTTAAAAGTGGGAAATCAACAACTACGCTGAGAATTAACAAAATTCAGTGTTGTCCAACGTCTTCATTTGTCATTCAGAAACAATGGACGGCAGTTAGGGCCAATGTCGACGATTGTGACAGAACATAAAGGGAATAACAGTACAACAGGACATTTTATTGTTTTACTGCTCAGCTCCTGCCGCCCGCAGGAGGTAGCACCCAAAAATATTGTGTAAAAACGTTTAAAGCTTTAAATACTGGCAATTAAGTAGATTTACAACTCGCCCCGTTCCCGGAATGGTGACAGAATTTGAACAGAGATCGTCATTTGTTTTCTTGATAGTTGAAATCGTCATAATCACTGTTTTGTTGAGAAAGATTTTGTCATGATTTCGCATAGTATCTTTCATTGAGAGAAGAAAAGATGTGAACTCTAAGTTGGCTTTATCAATCGTTTTATCACACATTTAAAACAAAATCCGATCAATATAATTTATTGTTTTTGCGTTCAATAAAAAAAAATATAATTTTTGTTTTCTTGATAAAAAACTACCTCTTATACCTACATAGAATCTATTCCTGCCTCGCCAGCCAGATACCTGAGTACAAGTTGTGTCCATTAGCAAAGAGGACTTTGGCAAATAAGCCTGATGGCAGTAGGGCGGACAAAAAGAGAAGGCATTACGCTCAACTGTCTACAAAATTACATGTTGAATACCCAAGGAAAGCGTGGAGGGATTTCTTAAAATAGATTCTTTGAGTCTTTACAGTATTATTGAGATCAACGACAGTAATCCATAATAATTGAAGTAAATCCTTCATGAAACTAATATTGCTAATTTTGCAAAAGAAACTGGACGCTGCCAGTATCATAATTCCACCAAAATGATTATGACACTGACACTAGCTCTTGAACGGGGTATAAAAGTGCTGATCGCGTTTAGTTTCATGGGTGAAATCCGCCCATAGATGTTTCTTTTGTTTCATTAAAATAGTACCTAGTTTAGCCTACATTTCTATGGAGGTTTTATTGGATATTTGCATAATTGACAAATAGTTCGTGCGTGTTTGTATGTTACATTATAGATTTTAATGCAACGGGTCTGTCCCTTTATAAATATTTAGAGTTAGGTGTATGGTTGCTTATCACACAAGCAAGTACCTATCAAATAGTGAACATATAACATGATGATTCAGATTCAGCGTAAAATGTTTCTTTACCATTGGTAAATGACAGAACATCTATGAGTATGCCAATAAGTCTATATTTAAGCGGGATTGTCCGAAAGGGTTACCGCTACCCCGGAACATAAATGGCTAAAGAAGGAACATAGATGTGTTTTAGTCAGTAAGAGTCTGACACTACCTTCCGCTCCACCCAGAGCGGGCGTCATTCGATGATTTCCCTCCCTCAAAAATAAAGAATAAGTCTATATTAACAGCTATGGTTATGGTTTGGGTCTATACTTCAGTAAATAGATAGAACAGCTTTATAGGTTCTACTGTTCCCTATAAAACCGAGTCTCGATGTCGTTAAAGAAACAATAAACCTTGTCTCCAGTCAATTTGCAGGCTCCTCGGATTTTATTAACATTTACCGGTGCCACGAAACCTCTTCATAAACCTAGTTCGAGAAATGAGTAAAAGCAAACTATTGTCATCGCGAGAAAGCACGATAATTTGAGCTCTATGTCTTCGGGATAGGGAGTTAAGTAAAACAACATTTTACTTAAAGATGGTGGTAAATATTTGATGGCGCTGACTCTCGCACGAAATTAAAATCTTACCAGTAAAATATCGTCCACTTAATTTGACGCTATTAAGATCTTTATTTATCTCGACTAGAGCCATCGACGAAATTGGTGTTGTTAATTACAACAAGTACTCTTAAGTAAATTGTTTTGAACACAAGGCTAGACTACCCTTCTACGAACTGCTTAACAATCTGTATCATTTGTATGTCTTAATTTGTGGTCCGTAACAAAATTCTTCAGCCAACCGCACAATTATGGACCACATGTTGAGATAAGAACAAAGAGTGTGGCACTACTGTTCAGTAGCCAGAGACGACCCCCATGATGCTTCCCGTGTTCAATCAGAAACCACAAACAAGACTATTCAGGCCAAAAACATGCCTCCGAACGGCGAAGCTTTGTCTTCAGACGAAAGTACATTTAAGTGAAGTTCATTGTTGCAAACCAAACTATGATGCTACCGGTGGGTGGTTGGCCATTCTACTGTGTGGTTGTGCCTACCTAATGACAGACCTACGGGGTTATTGATTGCTTCCTTGACAAATATGTGATTGTTCACTCTTAAGGTGTTTGCGTGTTGGAGTTACTCGGAAAAACAATGGGTGTTTGGTTTCTGCTGTTTTTTTTTTTTAAAGACATCTTCGTAACTAATTTTATTTAATCGTTCCCAATTCCTAAAAATATGATTACAGAACTCCAAATCAATGATAATTTTAGATACTTATCTATCTAATTGATGATACAAGATATTACACTAAAATACCAAAATAGAATCAGAAGACTTTAGCTAACGAGAGTTTTCAAAGTCTTAAATTATTTGAACTTATCACATTAATCACGACCACAATACAAAATTTTCCAAGTCAAAAACATTAATGAATACCTTAAATCTTTAACAGTAGGTAGGACTATAAGTTTCGACTTCCTACCTTGAACCACCCAAGTTCTGCCACACACAAGCAGTGGGCGTAACTACTTTGTCACCTCGTGAATGAGTTCAGATACCATCAAACGTATTATGTATCTGTGATAAAAGAACTGGCCGCCTAATTCGTGGCTAATGCATCAAATACTGGCTGAAGAGAATGAAGATTGTTCGATTTTTGAAAAAGCCGCTACAGTTATTGACATTTATGCTGGTGTCATTGTGTGTGGCGTCAGGGACGTGAATGGAGCCGGGGTGCGTCGTAATAGGTGTGAAGTGTCGTACTATTGTTGTCTGTTTTTCAAGACAGGTATTCGAGATGCGCGAATAATGTACGATGTGTGACGTCGGTTGTGCGATGCGAACAAAGCAAGTAGTAGTAAAGTAATCATATCTCTTGTTTTTATCTGTGTATTGGATTTATTTTTCTTGTTACTTAAAATAACTATTCTATTTTTATTTTAGTATTCAATTCGATACTTTCCAAACATAGTCGCACAAAAAAGTAAGCCTTGACACATTAAATTACTATTTTCTAATTTAGTTCGTCTATAACTGGTTCTTAAAATAAAAAGGTTAATAGTTTAGTTGATACTGGCAGCTACAATAATTCAACTGTATTTTATTTGCTGGTACACGACGACAGTACGGCTGAAACAAATGGCTCGGAATTTTGTTCATGTTTGTATGGGTCGGAATGTTTTCGACACATTTCTCAGTGTCACTAATACCAAGTTCTTTAACATAGCAAAATATCCAATTTGTATATCTAAGGCCCTTATGTCGATGTCCCGAGAATAAAGAACAAGTTGTCATTGAAAACCGTTTTGTCACGAATAGAGTAGGTACCTATACCTCTTGCTTATTTTCTGAAGGAATTTTCTAATAAGTTGTCAGTAATTTTGTTATTTGATGACTGCATGTTATTTGTTACTCCGTACAAAATGTTATTGAGCACCTCACAATTTGGAGATATGTAAATATCGTCGCTGAAGTCCGTTAAACTATAATTGCTTTTCATGGAACATTCTTTGGGAAATTACCTCTAGCACTCCAGTCGTTGTTAGGATAGAATATGTATATATGAGTAATAAAGTGAAGTGACGACTACTATGCAAATGTTCGATGACCATGTAAAGGGCTCTGGGAGTTGAAACGGGAATTGTTATTGAAATGTATTTATTTGTAGCCTCCCTTTAAACTTTCCTTACAATTTATACAGTTTGCTTTTGGATTGGATTTGATGTGAGATGTGTTTTCTAAGTTATTCTGACTAAGATGGGAGGTAGACCACACATAGGTTCAAAGGTTGACCTTTACTACAGATAATTTCCAATAGGCCGAATTTCTGTCATGGCGAACAATCCTAGAGGAGACCAGCCTTCCTTCGGCGCGGGAAATATTATAGTGAAAAAGTATGTGCGCAGCTAGGTGCATTATATCTTCCCTCACTCTCTTAGTCCGAAGGGTCAGCAGTCCGACATGACCGGAGAAGGAGAGAGATCTGAACGGCTTGATATGCTTTTGAATGCACGGTCAAACCGCCAACTTCCAAACGCCGGACTGTTACTAAAAGTTGCTAATAGAATAACCCTATACTAATAATAGTATAACAGATACCATGCTTACAAGCCCTTAATAACACACGTTGAAAGGTCAAAAAGGCAAAGTCAAATCATTAGACATATCTTTGATTAACCTGATGTCAGAGTACACAGACACAGGCAGGGGGCCTGGTGTCGTTAGACACATGAAAGATACTTTTGAACGTAAAATTACTATAAAATTGAATTGATTCTAGTGGTCCCTACCAAAAGGTGGTCCATATTGTGTTTTGTTACAATGGCCTACGAGTACCTTCAGCTAATATTGCTAGTTTAGGCATTCAAAAACCTTTTTCTCCCTCTTGGAATTTCCCTTGTTACCGTAACTGGGTAAAGAAACCTCCGTGCCTGGAAAGTTTGAAGAAAAAAAAAAAATTCCAGCAGAGAAAAGTTTAATTTTAAATTGAATAAAAACTAAACACGGAGCGTACAAATCCGACCTTCTCTATTTACGGTTAGTCATTTTGCACTCCGACTTAAATTTACAGGAAATGAGTTTCTGTCGCGCATGTTGAACGCTAAAAACTTACATCTTTTTAACTTTTTCACACAAAAGGCAAATAGCAATTCTATTTGCAGTTTTCTGGCACAATCTAGCATTCGAATGCTTCTTAGAAAATGTTAAATAGAAACTGATGTTTTCCATTTCCTACTGGTATATTTATGTTTTGTAAAGTGGACGGCAGCAAAGTAGAAAGAGTCAACTGCACTTTTTACAAAAATCACTTTTATAATTTGGCTCAGAATTCTTTGTTTTGGGATTTTTTTTGGTTTTATTTTCTATTTCTATCAAATTTAAGTCACGTAGACAAAGACAACTACACTGATTTTTACAAAGTGACAAAGTAGAGACACATATACCATTAGTCCGTGTAAATGACGGACAATCGGCGCGTTCACCTGTTGCAATAGCAGTTTTAACGTCAGTTTTTTAAACTTGCATTGTTTTAGTACAACAACCATAAAATGTCACGTGGGGGTTACAACTAATGGTTAAATATGGAAAATTATTACATACCTGCCTTTATTTATAATAGAAAATACAAAATAATAGTTATAACTGTCTTTAAAATTATATAAGCTTACTTAAGTAAGAAGTCCCACGTAGAAGCGGTTATTTGGTAGTTTACTCATTTTGTTTACTTGTTTATACAAAGTAGATTAATACGTCAACCTAATGCGGTAGAAGTCTTAATAAAAAAAATGTAATTGGCCTTAACCTTTTTTATTGGTAATGCCCAACGAAATATTGTAAAAAAGGAGAATACAGTTTTGTTCTTCTATTAATTATCACAGTTTTGCTTTCAAAACGATCTCCTGTAAAATCATGATTTTGTAGATAACTGTTCATACTTTGCGGCCGTCGACGTTAGCGTTAGCTACTGGAAATGTGACCAGCATTGTAAGTGGGGCTAAGAGCGACGGTACACTAAGCCATGCATAATAAGTGTTGACCCGCAGAGATATTTCACTGAACATTTTTATGTCAAGTACTTAAGCTTTAAAGACATACAGGCATTTAATCGCTGAGCCTGTTCTTCTTTCTTCGTAGAGTGTCGATGGCAATCTAAGGTGACTAGGCCCTGAATTCTGAAACGTGTTTGGCGCAATTACTAGCGTCCATCTATTCCTGTAACGCACAGGACAAGATATGATGTGTCCCATAGTTTGTGGAACAGTAGCACATTTATACTCCAAGACGGACGCCTGTTAATAATAAATAAAAATATATCATTTATTTCAGGTAAAAATGACCCATAACATATATACCTTATAGACTATCATTCATATTTATGAAAACCACAAAAATAAAAACTATAGTACACGATGTGACGGCGTCGTGTTGCGATGCGTGGTGTTGCGTAGCCTTCCGCGGAATCGCCGATACACGACATCCTTCGGCCAACTCTCCCTTGAGGTAGATCTCTATATAATGCGTCGGAGCCCGCACCATAAACTACTTGAAATTCGTGTTGTGGCGCGACTCCAGCTTCTCGACCCTTAAGGTCCAGCAATGTACAGAGTGTGTGTGTTAAATTAAATTATTATTTATTAAATTAACCTACGCCCAAAATTGCGAGGCGTGATGACGTCATAATGATAAACGTTGAGTGTAAATGGTTCAATAAACTACAGGAGGATAATAATTATGGATAGGATATTTCCAGTATCACTTTAAGCTTTATGATGATGATTAAATAAGAGAAATGGTACAAGAGAAAAAGCTGTTGGAAACATCTTCTTATACGTACATAAAATCGTCATGTAACCGAACTCTATTAAACGAAAGCTTTGATAGATACGGTTACAAACAAAATTTTCTATTCCACGAACTGCAACAGAAAAGTGTAGGCCAACAAAATAAAAATAAAAAAGTTTCAGTTACGCCGCTTTATCACATATAACTACTACACACGCTCCGCTTAACTTTGTTTCATACACCATTGACGCGGTATCCGAACTAAGTCCTACCAACCGTCAGCACAATCGTCTCCTCACCCAATACCCTACTTTGCCAATGTCAATGCCAAGAGAGCGTCGGGAAAATCACTTAAACAACAAATTGAGGGAGGAAATTTACCCTCATCACATTGTTTGTGAGGGTAAAAGCTGCGGTAATTCAGTTGTGTGTCTAATGTTTAATGTTCAAGGCAATCAGCGTCGTCGAATTTCAGATTTTGGAGGAGTTAATGTGTAATTGTCATTTAATTTTGTGTATCGGATTTAACTGTAAATGTAAAGAAAACAAATTCTCTTAGAGTATTTATTTCTAAATAGACCATTTTATTTTCATTCTCGATTAAATTCTGTAATCGAGTCTCGCTTTAAAACATTTAAGAGTTAGTCGATGTACAAACTCAATAAATTTTGCTTTGCAGTTTGTTGCGTAAAATGTTGGCAACAGTTTCAACTTTGTTGCACTAAATCCCCCGTTATTTTTGAATAACGTTCTTATTGTTATCGGTAGCTTTTGTGAAAAAAAAATATAATGAAATCAAAATGGCGTCATCAGTAATATAAGGGTGTATAAAATAATCAGGGCAGTAATGGTAGTCGTGTATTTACTTTTTGCGATTTATATTTAGCTAGGGTGATGTCGGGGTGGTTTGGAATTTATTCGACGGGGTTTTGTAATGGTAACGTCGTTCGGTTATGCCTCGTTGAGTAGGGGATGTTATTGTTCAGGGATCCCTGACTGGCTTTTACGCGGGGAATTTCACCCCGATGTTTGTTGAGAAATTTTAAATTATAAGAGCAATTTATCACTACGCTTGGAGCTACCGGCCGTTAGAGCAACATGAGGTTACAAAAGCGTCAGCGAATATTAGATAGGTATTTATAGGTTATAGGTTTAACTATTATGTTTAAATTTCATCATGCCCAGCCTTTTCCAACCATTTTGGGGTTGGCTTCCAGTCTATCCGGATGCAGCTGAATACCAGTATTTTACATGGAGCGACTGTCTATCTGACCGTTACAACCCAGTTACTGAGTAATACGATACCTCTTGGCAAGACTGGTTGTCCGATTTTCGGGCTTCTGATGACGGACTCGTATGACCGTCAAAGATCGACGAATGACAGCTAGGAACAAAGGCTGAACGTGCTTTCCGATGTACGGAGGAATTTCGGTACGTAAAGATGGTCACCTATCCACGGACCAACCCCGGCAAGCGAAGCTTAACCTTACAGATTGACCCATCAGTCTGTTGTTAATTAGCCACTAGCTTCTCCTTTAAAGTTTAAATCCAGCATCCTCAGATGCTTACCAAACTAAGTCTTAGTAACTTAAGCAATACTTGGCTGAAGAGTTTCGTAAAATATAACAGCTTAGCTGGCGCTGGTAACTTAGCTTGCCACATTTTCATAATTCGCCAGGACATTGTTTCCAAGACTTGGAAGTTTTGAAGTCCTAACAGTTTTGCTTAAGTTTGTTTAATGTACAAAACTACGTAACTACCGTTCTTTATGTTTGTTATGAACATTTCTCGTATTCCTAGACTAACTACTTATTTAATCTGGTTTGAGCCTTAACTGTGACAAATTAAGCTAGATCGACTCTATGATAAATTATTTTATTAATTGATAGATAATTTCAGAGAGCAGTGGTTGCGAGTTACGAGTTGTAAGTCCTGAGATCGAACTGTAAATTATTTAAAAACAGTGATAGCCTAGTGGCGTGGCCGTCGGACTGCCAAGCCATAGGTCTCGAGTTCGAACCCAAGACACGCACCTCTAATTTTCCGGATTCATGTGCGTAATGTATAATTATCACTTGCTAAAAATCGGTGAAGGAAAACATCGTGAGGAAACCAGCATGTCCGAGAGATATTTCTCAACAGCATGTGAAGCTAAGTCAGAGGCCCATGGGCAGCTTAAAAACTCTGACACCAGGTTAGTCACTAACCACACGTAATGAAGAAGCTCGCAAAACGGTGAAGGAAATCATTGTGAGGTAACTGGCATGTCCTAGAACCAAAAATTCAGACTTGTGATCCGCAATCTTGCACTGGGTCCGCATGATGGATAATGGCCTGCTCCCTCTCACAGAAAGGAAACCCGTGTCCCACCAGCGAGAAAATTATAGGCTGTTCATGATGGGTAATTTAAGGTCCTACATATTCTCCCGATTTAATTCCAAAACTGATGACGGAAACGTTAATTAGGGACAAGCATAAGTTTGTTTAAATATTGTTTTCTTAATTTTCCTTTGCAGCAACTTGGCCTTACTTAATTGAACATTTCTCTGATTATGTCTGTGAATTCGCGCGTCGAGACCTAAATTCAAGTGAAAAGCAGTGACATTAACGTCAACAAAATGTCCGTGAGAGTACTAAAGGTTCCATTATTTTCGTTACGGAATTGTTAGCTGATCAAAATGCTGTCTTGGCACTAATTGATTCACATATAAAGTATGTGAAAATATTTGAGAAAGTTTTACTGATGGCATTTTCGTCACGCCGAGCTCGATGTGAAAGAATTCGTTTACTTTTATGAATGAAACGTATATTGATTCAATAACGGCTAACGATAGTGGCAGTTGTTAAATGAACGTTGTCAATAAAACAATACAATGGAATGGGCGGCCGGTGCATTCCCACAATCACACCACGCTATTAGGTATGGTTTAGCAACAGTGATAATAAAAATTGACATTAACGATGAACGCATACATAAATATGAATTATTCAACGCCTTCATGCTTGTATTTTATATGACTAAACGATGCATGAAATTATCGAAAGCTTGTGTTATATTCTTTTAATTATGATCGTCACAAAAATGACGCGTTGCTCGTGAAACTACGTGAAAACTATTGACCTATAACAAAAGAAAGTGGAGTTATTTAAAATGATTTGAAGTTATTGAAGTAGAAGTACCTTCAATGGTCTCACATATTCATTAACAAATTACAAATAACCTTTCTCGTAAGAATTGAATTAATTTAGGCTGCCAGACATAATTTAAAGTTAGACAAACCCTAAATCTATTCTTAATTCTAACATCTCATTATGGAAATATATTATATGAATGAAGTTCATTTCATTCTTCTTAAATTAAAACAAAGTTTACACTTCAATAAATTTGTTTAAATTAATTAATGTATTTATAAATCACTGAAATAATATTGCGGTTCTAATTAAAATTAAGTTTACAAATGAAATATCTCTATGATGTTTAAAGGTTAATTGATATTTAATTAAACCGTGTGTAAACAGAATTATACATTGGCTCAGGTATTGCCAAAAATAATTTGATATATGTGATTATCTACAAGTGAAAATTGAAAACCTACTTACCTACATTGAAAACACAAAATACCAAGTTGTGGTAATACGAATTATGTTCATACAACATTTTCGTACATAAAATATTTAATTTTTATAGTATAACTAGCTGACCCGACAGACGTTGTCCTGCCTTAACTATGATACCTACCTTCCTTACCTACCTACCCTTCCTACCTACCCTACCTACTCTACCTACGCTACCTTCATAATCTAATAGGTATGAAAAATAGATATTAGCCGATTCTCAGGGTCTGAAATGGTTACTGCTACCCCGGAACATAAAGGGCTAAGAAAGGAACATGGATGGGTTTTAGCCAGTAAGAGGCTGACACTCCCTTCCGCTCCACCCAAAGCGGGAGAAGTCATTGGATGATTTCCCAGCCTTAAAAAAAGCCAATTCTCAGACCTACTGAATATGCATATAAAATTTCATTAAAATCGGTCCAGCCGTTTCGAAGGAGTACGGTAACTAACACGAGAATTTTATAAACAAGATATAATTTCTCAAAATGCCTACTTATAATAATATAAGGTAGGTTAGATGCACGTAACTTAATTTGATGGCAACAGGGAACTCGATTATGCGGAGCGTGTGCCGCATATCATACATGTGCTATCAAATACGTAAATACTTATTTATCACTAAGGCCGGGACTACACCAAAGCGGAGATGTGTGCGGTGTGCTGTGTGCAGTGCGAGAAGAGATGTTTCTCAGCTCGGGGGACTCCACCAAAGCGGAGGTATGTGCGGTGTGCAGTGTGCTGTGCGAGAAGAGATGTTTCTCAGCTCGGGGGACTCCACCAAAGCGGAGATATGTGCGGTGTGCAGTGTGCGGTGCGAGAAGAGATGTTTTTCAGCTCGGGTGCGAGGCATTGAGTGCTAAGTAAGCGCACTCACTGCACGCCGCTCACATCTCTCGTCTCCACTGCGCGTCGTCCGCGCACAGCTCACATCTCCGCTTCCATCGCGTCATACAAATATAACATATCTCCGCACAGCGATCTCCACTGAAGCTGAGCGGAGAGGAGATGTGTCAATAACACAATTCCATTGGTTGTTTAAAAAATATCTCTCCGCTCGTCTCATCTCCGCTTTGGTGGAGTCGTGGCCTAAGGCTCGGCCCAAACGAGCCACGGTAGCGCAGCGACAAGCAGTTTTGTGAGGATTCGTCGCTCACGTGTGGCTGCCACCTAGGTACCTTACTCAACAAAGTAATATAAGAGCCGACAACCACAGTTGCCTGTGGTCGGTGGAGCGCTGATCAACAGAGCAGCAATCGGCGATAGCCGCCGGTGGCTCCTTTGTGCCGAGCTTTACTTGCAATCATATTAGTCTAAAATATGGAGTCTTGGTTACCTATAGCACACCATGGTTAGGCAAAAAAAAAAATTGATCGCAGGTGATATTTAATTTAACTTAACATACGTACGGTAATAAAAGAATTTGCAAATGCAAGTAGGTACTGTGAAGGTCAGGGGGACCTTCACTGAGGGGACTCAGAGGTAGAGCTTGTGTAATGTGTGTTGTACGGATTTCTTCTATACTAATATTATGAAGAGGAAAGATATGTATGTAAGTATGTTTTTAACGAATAAACTCAAAACTAAACTATACGGATTTGGATGAAACTTGGCACAAAGATAGACTATAGTCTAGAATAGCATATAGCTTTTTATCCTAGAAAAATGTACGGTTCCCGTGGGATAATTACCTACATACACGCGGGCGAAGCTGCTGGCAAAAGCTAGTATGTTATAAAATATAAACACATGGAAATAGTTATTTCAATTATACTGCTTTGTAACGAATACATCGGTCAAGCCACAAGGCTACTGACAGAATCTCTTTTCTTTAATAGAAACCTATCAAACTATTCTATTAATTTCAAAGGTTCGAATTCTGAAAGTTATTTACCAGCCATGTCCAACATAAGGTTTCAGTTAGGCTCTACAGTCCCTTCTATTTATGATTTTTTTATTCTAAAGGTTTAATTTCCACGAATTATTAACGTGTAGCACGTGTTAGTTGCGAAAGCAAACCAACTCAAAAGTTTCCTCGAATTGAAAAGTTTTCCTAAAAGTTTAACAATAAAAAAACATCTGAATCCAAGACCCTTCTTATTAAACACGTGTTTCCCAAACCCCTAAAGCAACCTCACGTTTTTACCCCTTATGTTTAAGTTTTCCTTTACGTTACCCTCGTATCGTTAACTTTTAATGAATTGAAAAAAAAATCGCCATTAAATAAGAGGCCCAGTCGCCCCTTCACGTGAAGGTTACGAAAATAAACGGTTTCGCAAGATTCTACAAGTTCAAACACTTATAAGCATTCCTTTACCCTCAGAATTGGGGACACGCAATTTCGAAATTAATAAGACCTGTATGTCTTCGAAGGATTTTCAAATAATTTCGTTTTTAGATTATGAATTTTAGACATAATTTAGTTAGTTATGTGAGTGATGTGTCTCTGAAAAAACACTCTCTGTGTGTAGTTTAAAACTCTCCTACAAATTCTGAACAAAAAGAAATAAAAAAAGAAACATTATATTATTAATACCATATTATAACATCACGCCTGTATACCCGAAGGGTAAGGATAATTTCACCAGTAATGTTTGAGTACCATGTAATAGGGGACGAGACTATTACCATCGACCGGGCACAAATCCAGACACCCAGACTGTTACTTAGAAATTCCACATGGAAAAACCCAATAAAACTGACCTACTCGGGAATCAAAATAATAATAAAGTACGTTATGACTTATGATAATTTGTAACCAATACTAGAATACAACTAAACATATACTAGCTTCTGCGAGCGGCTTCGCCTGTGTGGCTGTCGGAAATTATCCCACGGGAATGTACCATCAGGATAAAAAATATCCTGTGTGCCAAATTTCATCAAGATCCGTTCAGCTGTTTGACTATGAAGTAGTAATAAACATACAAACACACACACTCAAAAACTTAAGCGTTTATAATATTAGTGTGATAGTGTCATATGTTATACCAACCTGACAAGCAGTACCTATTCAAATTTAAATTACAATTCAATCACTGCAGGTACCAGTGGATTTCCACATAAGACACAATATACAAGTAATCAAATCAACAACGTTCTGCTACTAACTTAGTTACTACAGATTCTTGCCAACAAGAAAACTAAATTAATTAAGAAGCATTGATTAGAAATGTCTCTTCCATCGTATAGTAAATATGTCTTTTCCGTTTATTTCTGAACAAGGATTAATTTGATAAAAGATGATTGAGACTTTTCCAGAAAAGCCCTTCTAATGATAACTTGATGTTTAACGTTTTCGTATGTTTTTGTAGGTGGTACAAAGAACTGTAGAAAAGTAACGACAATTTTAAGGAAACCAATCCGGAGTGAGGAGAATGTTCAAGTATCTTCCGAACCCCCTTACGAATAAGGAAAAAAAAATACGTTTATTTGCTGTAAACATGATGCAAAGAAAGAACACAACACGTACGAAACGATGACGACGACGTATTTTCTGTTCCTTTTTTCTTGTCTGTTTTTATGTGTGTACATAAATGGTTAAATAAAGAAATAAATACAAAGAAAGAAAAAGTTGGGGAATATGCGTCACATCAACGCAAAAAGGCCATTGCCCAGTAAAGTGCTGTGCTGACAGAGCCCCACCACTAGTAGAGCAAATGAACGAGGGTTGGTAGTAGTCAGTCAGAGTTTGACATAACTCTTAAATCTCTTCAAACGGAGGGTATCCAAGAAGAAAAAAAGGGATTCCTTCTTAATATAATAAGTATTTAAAAAAGTCTCAGTAATTTAAAGACACATATTATTTTATAGGATTTGTTGATAATCATTGTTTAGATTTCAATATTTATTAAGAGTGCAGGACTTAGATAACTACGGAAAGCTGAACTAGTAACAGTTTTACATACATAACATTAACACAACATCACGCCTTGTTTCCCTTGTCTCATGTAATAGAAAGAGAAGCCTATTGCTATCAACTGGGGACAGTTCCAAAATCCGGGCTGCTACTGAGAAATTCCTAATGAAAAACCCAATAGCACTTTGTCCAATCTTAATCTGTTCATATTATTAGTTGCCAAAACCACAAGCCAAACAATTCTAGGATAATAACCTAGGTCGTAATTTGTATGTTTTAAGTTATAACTTAGCGTATGATAGCTTTATGCTAATATAACTGTGACGGGTGCCAGTCCTGATTGACATTAACTAGGTATACTAAGTTAAGACTTATATCTTAATATGTATAAATCACGCATAATGAGATTAGTGTGACTAGAATAGAATTGAGCTGGTATAATTCCGCTCACGAAATTAATTTTGAGTATTATCTCTGTATGAATATGAGGCTATAAATCTGAATTTATATTATCTTTCATGATATAGAATATTATTTCCTCGCCTTTACTTAGTTCTGACTTTTGCACCAGATTTTATGTAGCGTCGTCGCTTCAGATCGTTTCGGTGATTTAAAATTAGACTTTCAAAAGAAAAGTATTTGGACGTCATAACCGTTTTCCTTAACGATTATGAGGGGAGATGTGGAAAGATGACTTAGTAAGTACATACATAAAATACCTAGTTAGGAACGAAAACTCGATAGAGCGTGGAAAAGCTGAACATAATTAAAATTAATAAACTTGACGGTAGTTCACAGTAAGTATTTAAAGCGTACATCCCACCTGCTAATATGTTTCGCAAACTTATGTTCCTTTCAACCGTGTCAAATTAACATAAGGGATGAATTTTCACGCAAATGTTACGCATACCAGGGTGTACGTACTTGAAGAACGTGGAACAGGCATGGTTACGGAGGCTAATTTCAAACCAATTTAATTTGTTTCCTTACGTTTGTTAAATTAAATTTTACAAACACGACAACTTGTAACTATGTACTTAACTGTAAAATACCAAATGTTAATAACTTGTTACCCAAATCGGAAAAATGTTGCTGAAATTATATTACCGCAACAAGTGCATTTTGTAATATTAAGTAAACAATTTGTAAGTATTAACATGCACGCGTTATTTCATTAGGCATACTTTCAGTCGGCGCGGGCGCAGCGTGCAGCTGCGCATAACATGATAGAACTACATACGGGCCACGCGTAAAATCAAATGTATAATGCTAAGATACGTGTAAAATTAAGTGTTAAAAATGAGTGTAGAAATGCTGATTAGATCCAGGTATTTAGTGGCTGTGGTGCACGATTGAGTGGTCACATCTCCTCATAGAGCACGGCCGACACGCATCTGACACGCCGTCATATCACAATGCCATGCCTCGTTTGTTCCATTGTGATACCCGTTGAATTCATGTCATATGCCTAATTATATTACACTAATTTTAAGTGTGCTCAATCGATAGTCTCGCCTTTAACCGGATTGGAACAAACATCTTTATAAGGCGGTACGCGACATTTTTTTCTAGTAGATCCAAGTTATTCGTCGAATATCTTTGTGTATTGTCTCGTGCGGGTGCGACCTTGTCTGGACAATGATGGATCTCGGTGCTCGCTGTGCTTCATTATAACTAAGAATTGACATTTAAAGAGGCCTTACGCTTTTGTTACTACAAGACTACTAGTATTACACATGGGAATCACCAATCAAACTTTGACGTTTCTGAGATCGTCGAAGTGGGAGCAATCAGTCTTTCTTCGTTTGAGAACGCTCAATATATTGTGGGCCGTCAATCACGCAGACTGGCTCCTGGCGCTGGCTATTTCTCTTTTTTATTTGAATACTGGAAATAAATTAAAAGTCTGCATATTCGTTTCTTTGAAGGATAACATTTGCAAAGTAGAAGTTATCGCTCAAGTATTGTTTGATTTTGATTCTGGCGAAGTTTGTAAGGAACATGGATATACTTCGTTTTATATGTATCAGACTGAATGTAAATAAACCTAATATCAGGTCAATGACATCGCTTAGTGAGTAATAAATATTTTTGTCTACTGAAGGGATTTCGCCTTAGTTTGTGACGTTCATAAGGAGATAAAGCCTCATTTGTATAGGACTCGACAAACGTACCTACGTTGCCTTTGATTCGCTTTGTTCTGAATATCCTTTTAGATCCAGGATTATACTGGAGAAAATATTTTTGAATAATATTATGTTTACAATACCGATTACCTACGTAAAATATAAATTTCGATATTCAAATTGTATATTATATATTTTTTAAATTCCAGTGGTAATGGAATTAGAAAAAGTAATTTTAAGGAAAATTACGTCAGTTAAACTGGCGAACCTGAACATATAATAAAGACCAACGCAACCAATATATCAGGATCATTAACGTCGTGACATAACAATAAAGAATTGAACGTAAAAATTAATTATTCGCTATCGGCACGCTATTCTAATAATCATAAATAACTACTGCAATCGGATCAAACGCGGTGGGTCCGTTTTGCTGACGAACAATGTGCGAAACATTAAAAATATCAACAAAGGAACTTTTGACTTTCATAGTACATACACCGAGACAAATTAATGAGATGAATGAGAAACACCAGTTTACTCGACTATAGACCCTAATGTATTAAAGGTAAGGTACACAATTTTTGCCATAGAAAGCAAAAATATGTGGTTTATAGCTGTCGCTCGCGCCAGCTGGCGTACCGTGGAAAATCGATTTTCACGTGAGACCGACGGATGTCGCATCTGCGCGCGACTGTACGTTCGCCGCTTGTCTGCACCCAAAATACGCGGCGATCTGTGAAGGGAAATCATGTGAGAGCGACATTAAAAGCATACAGATATTTACGTACACACAATGGAGTAATTGGCTTTAATCGATACACGCAGGGTGCTTGCTAACTTCGGTTAAAGCTAAAATCGTGAAGTCGTGTTGCGTGTCTAGAATTAGTCGCGGCGGGTCAAAGAACTTGCGACTTTAAAAAGTTAACCTGTGTACCAGATATCAATTATTCTTACATGTAAAAATTTCTGTTCTTCCTAAAAATATCAAATAAAATAGTTCAGTTTAGTGTCGTATCCGTCGTGGGAAATAAGGAAGCCGTTCCGTTTGATCACTCAAACGTCAAATTATTGACGGGCGCACTAATAACAAAAAGCAAACAAGTAATTATCCAAACTGAGAGCGGGACCACACAGGGACAGAAACATGGCGAAATTCACGAAAGCTATCACCGTTACAAATCGTTTTAACGCAAACGTATAATCGGTCGTGAGCCGTTCTATTTGTTTTAAGTTGGCCGTAACCGGGATTTGGAATAAAAACATCAAAGGGGGTGCGTAAGAGCAAACCTGAAGGAGTAATTATGATTTGTCTCGGTTAAGCGGAAATAGTTTGTGTCGCTATTAATCGCGCTTGTATTCCGGGAACGTCGCGCATGCGCGCGGCCGACGCGGCCCGGAGGTCCTGCGCCTGAGGAGACTCGCCGGCTGCTTGGAGGCAAAACGCTGCTATACGCTAACAATGTAGGATTACCGTTACATAATATAATTACGTGTACCTATGTACAGTTTCGCAATAGTAGCCACCATTGCATTTGATTACACCGTCTTATGTAAACTGCGCAGGTTTTGTTTTATTTCAGTAAATACTCATGGAAGCAAAACGAATGAACCTTAACGTGATGAAATCAGCAGACATCTTATTGGTGCCTATTATTCTTGAGGATACCGGTACAGAGAGATGTCATAATATTTTTGAAGTTAAGCAACTTGTATTATTTACCTCGTATAATGGCGATTGTGTATGTGCAAATAATAATGAAGTAGTAATCAGAGCTTTCTAGACACAGCTGTTTTTTTAATATTCTACTTGATTTACAAATTAATGATGTCTAATCATTTAATTGTAAAATTTTGACATTCCACGAGACGTAAAACCACACGTATATATATTTATGGATGGATTTATATAAGAAAAGGGAAGGCTTCACAAAATGTTCTAGATAAACTTCCGTTGCTACTTAAACTAGGATCTTCATAACTTTGTTTACTTCATGCCAACCGACATGAAGTTTGTAACAAGATCCTGGCAGTTAGGGAGAAGTATCAAGACAATGTAGTAAATCATGCTACGTATGAGGCATCTCAAGTACTGGAAGTGTCATGATAATACCATAGACTTATTAAATTACAATTTTTAAAGGTAGGCAACTTGGGCTACCAAGTTGGTAGCATGTTATAATATGTATACTAGCGGACATGCGACGTCAACTCTACTTAGCAATTCTAGAATTTTCAAAAGCTGTTTGGGATTGCAACGCTTTCGCTGTCGGTGCTGATATTTGTATATTATGAACAACTTTGGTTTTTGCTCAATATTCTGGACCTGACCTTGGATTTTTGTGGATTTTAGGACGCTTTCAATAGACATCAACGCGGAGAAATATTTCTACTCATACCTACAAAACTATGTCATAAAAATTAAGGTCCGTTTTCGTGCCTATCTGTGTGACGAACGTTGTTGTTCTTCTGAAGTCTGAAATTATGCTGAAAACTAATTATGTTTTCAGCATAATTTTAAGAGTTTATTTCGAAAGGTGCAGTGTATAAATCGTAGTATGAACTTACTCATAGTAAAGAAATCTCAATATTTTGTCAATGCGCTAAAGCCGCACGATGAAGAAGCGGATCGCTAGTGTTTATGGAAATAAATTATCCCTTCTAAAAACTGATGTAACACAAAACAAAAACTTATGATTTATGTTTTATTTGCCTAGACCAACGCTCGTCCCACGTAAGCGGGTGCGAGCGGGTACAGCCAACAGCGGCCGGTGCGTGGATCACCGTGTCGCATCGCGATTTCCACGCATCCATCCGACGAGCCGGGCCTTTGTCACAAAGGAAATTAACTAGTTATACGTACTGTGTGTGTGTGCCGCTGTGTGCGTCGGTACGGTTAGCGGGAGAAATATTATTAATCTTATAAATTTATTTACTTTATCGTACGCCAGAAAAATACTTAGTAAAATTAATTAAGTACGACAAAACGTACAATAGGCGGCCTTTTCGCTTTCTGCAATCTATTCCAGCCAACCTTATTATTATATTTTATTTTAAAATGTTTTTGGTTTTATTTACTCACAATTTTCTGGGTCCACTCATTTTATGTTGCCAGGCTACGAAAAAAACGTGAGAAACAATACACACTTCTATTAACAATTGATTCATTTATTAAGATATTCACTAAAATGAAAGCATTACTATAATGTTCCTACTGCTGGGGCAGCGGCCTCTTCTCTGTGAGAGGGTATGGGCCGTTATCCACCACGTGGCCCAGTGTGGGTTGGTGGATGTTACATGTCTTCGAATTTTCGGTTGCTCACAATCTCTTCATTTACCGTTTTGAGACCAGTGGTGAAGAAATAATTAACACAAAGTAAAGCCCCGTCTTGGTTCGAACTAACGACCTACAATCCGTAAGTCGCAGCTGTTACCACTGAGCCACCACTGCACTCATTAAAATAAAAGACGATGATAAATGTACAACCAATACAAATAATAAGTTAATAACCATAATATTAGAAGATAAACGATGTTTAATATTTCTAAGTAGGCAGGTGTATCTTCAGACGCCCACGAATTGACAAGAAAGATACATCAGCACCAATTTATTGTAAGGTATGAAAGATCAATTTAATAAAAAATCATGTGCAATATTATAACTTTATCCAAGTTTGACATTAATCACGATATTAAAAAAAAAATTAAATATAAAATGTACTAACACCTTTTCCTTGCTGTCGGTACTTACACAGTAATCAAACGTCAGTGTGCCAATGAAGGAAGGGCTATTGTTATAAAGTTGAATGAAAACTTCTATTTAAGAAGACTGGGTGCTTTTTATATATTTTTGAAATTATTTTCAGCAGATGTTCTGGCTTGATGGATCACATACACGATACTAACCAGCATTATTTCTAGGGAACTGTGAAATTGTGCTTTATTGCTTCGGCAAGAGCTGACGGTTATACCATTAAAATTTTATAATCACTGTTGTAATTATCACAGGTGTACCTACGTGCCTATTCATTGGAGGCGATTCAGCTTATTATGGTACATAATACCTACCTTTTAATTATTTTCAATAATTAATTATCCTTTGTTTTAAATCTTTCATTGGATAACTGTGTATGTAAAAGCTTAGCTTGTTTTTCTAAAAAGTAAATACTAATGACTTAATTGGTAGTGTTTAAACTAATTTAATGTAACTGCGCTAGGCGAAAATCAAACATTTAGCCATTGTTACCAAAATAGAAAAAAAATCACAACTCTCATAATCTTTGTGTCAGAGGTTCTGTACAACGCACATCCTGAATAATTATTTCGTTAGTACATAAAACGGATTAATTGGCATCCATGTGTTTTAGCCAATATAATTATGGTACTTATATAATAAATCTACAAATATCTTGAATTGTAGCTACATAGCAAAATCATGACGCGGAAATAGTTTTTATTTTAGCAATCAATGCGTAGACCCCTAAAGATTGGCATAGGATTTCTTATTGGCCAAAAAATGGTTGTTAATAATATTCTATTCGGTGGATCTATCGTTTTTCGAAACCGTGGGAAAGGTTCGTTGTTTATTTTTGTATGTTTCTGACAAATGACTGTTTTTTCTCTTTTGCAAATTACTGCTTCGGCTGACAGAGCAATCGGTTCTGCGATTCACGATCGTCGAGGATTATAAAATAGGTAGTAAAAAAATAATTAATAGCTTTGGATTTCGTATTTCGAGTAAGTAGTGCATATCATTTGGCAAATAGTTCTGTATGCAGAGATGAAACTTGCTCATTCACAGGCGACCTATAACAGTGTACCTACCATTTGGCAACATTTATTTAACGCTTGTTTGCGATAAACGAAATTTTGGAATTAAATATTGTAGCAATAATGGCGGATGCTATCTATTTATTCTTTGTTGATATTGTTCACTTTTTTGGTCTAATAGTTGCATTGTATTTCTGCTTTTCATTTGAATACGGGTCAGTGAACTCGCGAACTGAAACCTAACTACTTTGCTGTTAAAGTAACTTACAATGATTATTTATAATGTCTGTTCAAAACGCAATACATATTGGAAATAAATCCAACAAGAACTTTAATATAAATCGTATTGGACTACTTCACAACATGTAATAAACTGGAAACTGAAATTCCTTTACTAATTAAATCAACATTTTATTAACTGTCGTCCAAACTGGGTTTTATTACCAAAGTTTGAACTCAAATAAATGAAAACGAAACGTTGCTGCTGAAATGTAATATTTTTCCCGAAATAATTGTTGGAATAGCTTCGTTAAACCTGAAGCGTGTACTCGAATGAATAGGGAAAATGTAACTTATTTTCAGTTCAATAAAATTGATATTCGTAGTGCGCAAGGGTTGTTTTCCATGAGTAGTTTTAAGCCTTACCCTTACCCTACCTTACCCCCTTATATATATCGAGGTGGCTCTAGGAAAGGATGTCTGGAAGGATTTGGGGGAGTCATTTGCTCAGCAGTGTGACAGTGTAGGTTGATCAAAAAAAAAATATATATATCGGGTTTCTCCTAGATTACCCAGTTACTGGGTTGTGGAGGTCAGGTCAGATAGGCAGTCGCTCCATGTAAAATACTGGTATTCAGTTGCATACGATTAGACTGGAAGCCGACCCCAACATCGTTGGGAAAAGGCTAGGCTGATTGATCGGGTATCCCCAAGACCACGACAATGAGCGTTGGTCTGTTCCACCGTTTCTTCATGATGGATAGATAGACTCTTTATTATATACACCAGACAAATTAAATTGGAGAAAATTCTTTATCAGCGGTGACACAAAACACACACACACATATAAACACATACATATCAGGCACATAAAGCCTGTTATCTCACTTGAATATCTTTGACATTATTACCGGATTTCTAGTTTCAAAGAAGTTAATTAAAAGTGTTAGGTTCCTGTTTTATATACCGTTAAACTCAAACAACTTTTATTTGAACTTGTTTTGTTAAAGTTTACGATAAATAATTGAATGTCGCAGTCCAGTAAATATGCTAATTTATTTCAGGCGTCGATTGCAAGCTGCAGGGTCATTGCACCCGTTTTTCATAACAACCTTAACGAATGATGATCGCTGATCTTTTGTTTCCAAATAAAGAAGTTGCTAGAAAAACCATTGTAACTTGTTTTATTTTATACTAGCTTCCGCCCGCGGCTTCGCCCGCATAATATGTCAACAAATTATACACATAAACCTTCCTCTTAAATCACTCTATGTATTAAAAAAAACCGCGTCAAAATCTGTTGCGTAGTTTTAAAGATTTAAGCATACATAGGGATATAGGGACAGCGAAAGCGACTTTGTTTTATACTATGTAGTGATACTAGCTGCTTCCCGCGGTGTCGTCCACGTGGTCCCTATTTTCATTTCTAAAAGCTAGCTTAGCTTAAGTTACTGCTTATATCATCAGCTATCGGTCAGTGACAGTCCCGTCAAAATCGGTCCAGCCGTATGAGAGATTAGCTGGAACGAACAGACAGACAGACAGATTTTTTTTTGTTTTATGTACCGTATGTACTTTCCTATGCATTTAGTAAACAGCTATTACTGTATCGTTAGACACTTCAATTTTTTTTTTGTATAGACTAGCTGTGACCGCGACTCCGCCCGCGTGTCGTAAAAACAAAACGAAACAAGTCGTGAAAACATATAAAGCTTTTGTTATAAAGTAGTTTCTCTTAGAATAAAGTTATTTTTAACCACTCATTGCCAATACCCAATATACATACCAATAACACCCAATAATGGAAAATGTCAGATACGAATAAATACTGCAGTATATCTAAAGGTTTTCCTTTCAATCTCGACATTGAAAAATTTGAATAGACCGTGTATTGGAAATATTCAATAAATGTTTATTTATTGGACATCCCGTAACGTATGCAGGCTTCTCTGTAACGTGTATATTGCGGAGCTCCACGAACTGCCCGGCTCCTAACAGACTTACTAATCATATGCAAAATACTCGTGTTCATTTCATCTCGACGTTTACTTTTAATATATTGACGAGTTTATGCGTTGCTCGGGTGGTCTGACGTGGATGTACCCTTTGTAACTCGCCCAAATATCCACGAATAGGTGAAACAAATTTGTAAGCAGTCCTTCAATGTGTTATTGGGCACTGTTCGCTTGAAGTCAGTCAGGACATTGGCAAGAAAACGTAACAATGCATCTATAAAACTTATCGCCTCTCCGCGCGCTTGTTTGTTGAGGAAGAATGTTGCGTCAGGAATTTATGTAAAACGCCTTTGGGTGTTGATGTGTAAGAGGTTAAAGGAGAAAGGATATAAGTGCCTTTGTGACGGATGTGTGTTTTCTGTAAGTAGGTAAACGTCTCTTTGTATGTAATGTAACCTAATGATTTGTTCGCAAAATCTTATGTATGTTTCAGCCATTTTCTCTCGAATAAAAACATAAATCCTCAGAGTGGTGTGTCCGATACTATGATGAATATTCACTTAAGCACCGGATCGTGTCATCGCGGGCCTCGTGACAAAGCTAAAGTGAATATAATAATGTAATTGAAGGTAATAAGCTGTTATTTACTCCACGCCCGCCTTTTACCGGTTACGTGATGTATCCTGGCGGCGCATAACGGTATACCACACTTTCAACAAGTCTAAGCTATGTATGTAGGTGTAGGTATCATTTATAATAATGAACATTAAGTGTTTCTGTTGATTACCTGGTTTCTCTTGTCATACATGCATGATGATATGGGTTATGTAAGACACAATGTAATTACTGAAAGTTGTTGTTTTCGGTGTGCTTTTAGGCCATGTTCACATCAATGTGTATAGTCGTTCGCGGACTGTGAGCATCCAGTACAAAATGTATGAAAAAACTACTTCACCCGCCGACTGACTTTCATACATTTTTATATACAGTAAACAGACCGAGTTTACTGGATGCGTCAAGGAGATAAATATATCAAGATTTGTTGTGTAACTAATTGAGGATACTTTCTAGGCTTAGTAGCTACACTCAGCTACGTCAACACACAACACGATCGGTTAAAATCATAGTAATAGGAACATTATTACAGAAACTCGACACTGAAAAAAACGAACAGGAAACACTCCCTATTGGGCTTAATTAAAATCTTACACAAATAGTAGGAATACTAAGAAATTATATCTGTGTGGTGCTTAGAACTAATTTTCTCTGACCTCAACATATTTCCCGATGCATCCTCGGTAAGCAGATTGCTTCAATGCCTGTCACTTGTCATTCGACGCTCTGAGGCCACGCTCCACAAGTGGGTCAAGGTACATCCTTCGCCTTTTATTATAAGCGCCCTTCGACTGAATCTATTTTTAAATATAAATATACAGCATCAATTTGTGATCGCAAAACTCGAAAAGTAGTCGATTAATTGACTTGAAATTGGGGATGATTTAATGAAATATGAGAACAATATAAAAGTTAAAAGGTTCGCGCCGGCGCGGCGGCGTGACTGTGCGACACGATTCTGGTAGACAATTTCCATGAAGTTTTCATAGATGTTTTAACTAAAGTTGGGTTGCACCTGTTTGCGGGAACCTAAACTAAAACTAAAAGCGTTTATTTCAATCAAACTAAATACAGGCACTTTTGTCGGTCAATCAGGAATATGAAGCTAAGTGCCCTAGCAGTCAACGCGATTGTCCGAAAGGGTTACCGCTACCCCGGAACATAAAGGGCTACGGAAGGAACATGGATGGGTTTTAGTCAGTAAGAGTCGGACACTCCCTTCCGCTCCACCCAGAGCGGGAGCAGTCATTGGATGATTACCCAGCTTTAAAAAAAAAAAAAAGGTTTACCGCTACCCCGAAACATAAAGGGCTAAGAAAGGAACATGGATGGGTTTTAGTCAGTAAGAGTCTGACACTCCCTTCCGCTCCACCCAGAGTGGTCCTCAGGGGTCAGAGCCCATTCGTCCCCTAAAATTCGTCCCCCAGCATAAAAGTTGTAGATTCGGACCCTATATAGGTGCCCATTGGTCTCCTGGTAGGGGACCAATTAATATTTTAATAAAAAATACTATTTTTAAGGTACCCATTCGTCCCCTCTAATATATATACAATATAAGTTAAAGATTCGGCACCTATTCAGGTGCCTATTGGTCCCCTGAGATAAAATTAGCTATATTTTACATAAGAAACGAACATAGTACACTTATGAACAGTTTATTAACGGAATTAATTTAATAAATCATAACAGATCATTGAAAAAAGAGCTATGATGAATGATAATCCGTCTTCGTAATTTTTATGTAGGTACTTCTAGTTACAATTTATTAGATTTAAGTTATTACGATTTTGCATGTAGTTGGTTAATATACAAAAAAAATATATGTTGATTTATCTAGTCTTCAATAATTACTGTGATTTTAGTATTTTTTTTGTACTGTTATAATTTTTTAGATTTAAGTTATTATGATTTTGCATGTATGTAGTTGGTAAATATACAAAAAAATAAGAAGTGATTATTTACTGTTGATTAGTGTTGATATGTGTTCTATTTTTTTTGCATATTTTATATTTAATGTTGATTTATATGATGGTCAATCAAGGCTGATTTTTGTAAAAGAGTTGTATTTTGTTAGTTTCTAGGACATTGTGATTTTGTATGTGTTAATCTTATTTGAAATAAACATGACATCTACCGAATTACTATATTTTTTATGATAGTCTTTTCTGCGCGACTGTACCAGGACTACCAAGCTGCAGTATACACATATACATGTACTTATATTAGAAGAATGAATAAAAATAAATATTCTTCAGGGGACGAATGGGCCCCTTAAAAGTTCCAGGGGACGAGTGGGCACAGGGTGCGAATCTTAGGGGACGAATGGGTTCTGACCCGTCCTCAGATGATTTCGAACCTAAAAAAAATAATAAAAAAGGTGCCCTAGCAAATTCCAATATAGAGAAAAACGGGGATGAAACTCCTTGGACACCTACCACCATCATTCTAGTGAAATTGAAACCTAACCCGTCAATTTGCCTAAAAGAACAAGCGCCACAAGGGTTGATAATAAACAATTGTATAGAATTGGAAGGCATTGTATTTAAAAAAAAAAACGGTATAGTAAGCCCATAAACCCCGTTTAAAGGCTGTCAGTTTAATTATTTTCTGCAGAATATTGACACTGGCAGGTCTTGAACGCGGTTTTAATGCGCTGATCGTATTCTGTTTTATTGGTGAAATTAACACTCGTCTTATACTCTCTCTCTAGCTGTCTCAATATCTTAGTACTGATCCTCAATCTGACGAGGAATAAGGTAGGTGTTCTATAACAGTTGATGTAATTGCTACTAATATCGAACATTCAGCTCTATAGAGTTACATTAACCTCTAAAGAACACTGTTGATACTTTAGATATTCCTCCAAAAATAATAAGGCAAGATTAATAAAGAGCTAATAAAAAAGATATCTTACCGACACCTCTATCTAATCGGGAAGTGGTATCATAAGGGACGATTGTGACAAAGCACGCCGAATGACTTGCGATATTCGCCATTAGAATTACGAACTAGGGTTAATATAGTTAATGACAGTCGCCCATTACAAGTTGTTAGGCAAACGACACATAACGAACCGACGCCGAAACGTATTCGCCACGCTGCGTTTACGGGACCTCTGCTGTGACGTCAAACGTTTGGACCATTAGCGATAATCGGTGAGCTTAGGACGAAGCATAAGTCACAAATTGAAACTTTTCGCGAAAACAATTACCTACCTAATATTTCAGTTTCCGAGATTAACGGATGATTTTATAAGAACTCTTGTTACTGGATATTGGAGGTATGGGATATTGGCGCAGTTTTTTTAATAAGGCGCTTTGAATCACTCCCATCTTTTAATGTTGATTTCAGGTTCAAGCAAAAAATTCATTACATTTTTGTTGCCCGAAAATTGCCAAACTACCTACCTACATTATTACAAGCACGTAATGTCGTAGGTATTAAGTTACTATCTAGATTGTTTCAGGCAACGAGCACCAACAGACCGTCAAAGACCACTGCATTATCTATATGATGCAGTGGTGGCATTGGCGGCATCCTTATAATGCCGTCAATGTTTCAAAATTGCAATTTTTTTACTTAGGTGGTGTTACAAGCCAAACGTCGAATCGTATGTAACGGGTTGCGAACGTGTTTCAATAGACGTGGGTTAGGGATAAGTGGGTGATACATCTGATACATATAATTATATTTAACGATAAAGGTTTGGCTAAAAATTATGATAGGTTCAGTCATTACGGCTCATTCAGGGGAAATTTAATGGCAGTTTATGCTAACGACACCGCGCCTGTTAGTTAATACGTTTGATATTTTTTTAACACATCTTTATTTTTGTATAGTCGGCCATATTTTGCCAGTTATGTTTTTAAGCCACTAGGCCAATAAGGCAGTGTACGTACCGCAGATATTTCTGAAGTGGGAAAATTAGTTTCAGGCTGGCCATGTACAGACGCCAGCACATCAAGCTATCCCTAACTGTCAAATTTTCTCAATTAAAAATTATCCTTATGTCTTTGCAATAAAGTTGAAATACTATCAAAGAAATTTGACAGATTGTGGTAACTTGATGTGCTGGCCTCTGTACTAATTTTCCAAATATAATCAGCCTATAATGTTGCCACTGCTGGGACACTGGCCTCCTCTTTTCGAGAGGGAGTGGGCCGTAATCCACCACGCGGGCCCAGTGGCCCGTTACCGTTTTAAATATAATACCGGTATTTAATATACAGTATAGCTGATACAGTCGTCCGTGTAGTAACACTTTGACTTTGACGACACGGTTGGCGCAGTGGTTGCGCGATTGACTGCTGCGCACTATGTCGCGGGTTCGATTCCCGCACGGAACAAATATTTGTACGACCTGCAAGTATTTGTTACGAGTCTGGATGTTTTTCTATCTATAATATGTATGTATTTACAAAAAAAAAATTATATAAGTAATTTATCAGCCATCTCGTTACCATAACACAAGCATTAGGTTGCTTAGCTTGGGACGATATGGCGTTGTGTGAAATGTCCAAGGATATTATTATTATTATTATTAGCTGGATCAGTTCCATTACCAAGAGGCCAGCTTATACCACTAACATGCTTCTCGAACTAGGATATTTTTTTTCAGTGTCCACCCCACACCAGCCTGCAAAATACCTATAGAGTGAAATGACGAAATCCAAAAGACAGCTCCAAAGTGGTGGGTAAGACTGTACTACTAACGCCATCTTTCGCAGTTATTACGAATCAATCTACATTGTTTAAATTAAGTATTTCATGACTTTAAAAGCGGGCAAGTCTATGTAAAGCAGAGATGCTTGGAAACATGCTGGTCCTGCTCCACAGGACAATCTAGTGTCTAGACAAAATTAAACTGGTTGCTAAGTAAATTAGGTAACAATTTATAATTTGTACCATATTATTTTATTGTATTGGAACAACTTCTCACACATTGATTAATTTATTATTATTAACTTTTAGAATGTTTTTAAATATGTGAGCACCATGTACTTATGTTATAATTAAGTTTACTTGCCACTGCTTCATGTGTTTTTTTTACCTTTTGTGGTGTATTGTTTTTATTCTGGGTGCATCGTCTTCACATATAATGTTATAATTCATGTATACAAAACATTGTAAAACATTTTAAAAGAGTAACGGTGGAGTTTCTAGCCCATTCTTCTCCACACGAAACTACCTTTTGGAAGGGGCGACTAGAATCAATTCTATTTCTTGTTCATTTTGCCGTGCATCAAAAGTGCCATTCTTGTGCCTATTTGGAATAAATGTTTTGACTTTGACTTTAAAGATCATAAGATTATAATTTCAATGTGTTAATGAATGAAGTGTTTATCGTTCATCCCTCTTTTTCCGAATCAAGGCTTTTTCAGTAGTTTCTCAAAAAGAAAACAATATCTATTATAGTACGCAGACAGAGATGGTATAGGTATCTATGGAAAGTCGACTAGGATATCCCTACTTTTAATATAGGCATATTTCTACAGGCTTTTATACTTTAGCGTTTCCTTTGTAACGTTATTGCTTTTTTTTGAAATATAAGGGCTGCCGCTGGAGACGCGACGCGATACAGCGCCGTGACTCTAGTAGAAAAATTCTAAGAAAACTTAATTGAAATGGTTCTAACAGAATCGTGTCGCTGCGTCGCGTCCCGCCTGTCTGCTGGAGCCTTAAGATGTTTGTTAACAATAAATATTGATAGTCCCCTTCGCTTGGTTAATACTCTCAGCAATTTTTTTAGAAGTTACCTACTTGAAATCTTGTACAATGAATATACGCAAATTGTTAGAAGATTTTAAAGTAAGCTAGGCTGTACTCGTATTATAATCATCAACATAATAACAGAATACCAACCATGTCTGACAGGGAACGAAAAGTTGTTTTTTTTTCAAATCTAAAATAATGTAGTTTTCTTCTTCAACTCAGCACATATTGACCCTGGATTTTGTCTTATATCCCTTATTTGTTTTCTGCTGAATTAAGCTCCTTCATGATCCTCAAGTTTCCTAGGCGCTAGAATAGACCTTTGCAGTTGCCGACTAAACAAATTATATAGAAGTTGCGTGTACCTACATAATCAATTATGACCCACTTATATCACCCAAGCTCATCAGTGACGTACCTTCATTAGCATGCATGAAGGTAACAATCTACCTAATTAATTGGCCATTCCTGACTCCACCGAGGACGTAGATAAATTCACCGACCTGACAAATGCGTCCGTTCCATCACATCTGATAAAATATTATTAAAACAAACAAATGAACAAAAAAGATAGCTTTTCGAAAGAGCCGAAATCAATGTGCGAGCTCTGCTACATTGCCGGATCTCAATTATCGACCGTAAAACGTCATATATTTCCCAGAATTGCGTTTTGAAATTAAACTTTATGTTTAGAAGTTACGGATGAATTTGATTTGTGGGCCGCGGAGATAATAAGTACGAAAGGTCGATCACTTTCGTGGCCGTAATTTAATGTAACAGTTAATATGACAGCGGGCATGAGCGTGCCAGCGGGTCGCCTGTGTATTATATTTATGCACTCACACCTGGAGGTCTGCCGCTCTCAAGGGTATTTTATTTTGAGTTGTTGTCTTGATACGATAGAGAACACGGTATTTATGTTGAGCCCAATAAATACGGACTATTAATTACTGATTGTGTTACAGTTCTGTTAATTCATAGTGATTAATAGCCGCGGCTTTCATGTTAACAGGTTCGGACATACTTTGGCGTGTAGCCTGAGGTGTATAATACGTTTCATGTTTATTCTTTTGTGTGGCTACTCAATACACTTGTTGTTTTGTGTTCAGTTCGTTAGATACGGTGCTTAGTGTTGTTTAACTCCGATAAAAAAGTCAACAGCTCTTACATCTGCTTCTTGGAGTCTTTACGTAAACCAGAATCGGATTAGCGTACCTATCGCGAATCGACACAAATGATTTTGTCACACATTTAGCGTTTAGGTCACCAATTGTCGATTCTATTTGACGAAGTGAAATCAATAAGGAAATTGCAGCATTGATTGGAAATAAATTGCTATAGCTTAAATGAACTACATTAGATGTTAATCTGTCAATCTAGTGTTAATAATAGGTATAAATTATTTGTACAAGTTCTTTTTGCGAGAGTTAAAGATTGCTGTATAGACTATAAAAGATAAGGCATGTTTAGAGTAACAAACTGCTTTAACGAACAATCAAAATCTAAATTGCAATTTGGCGTTGACAAATCAATATTGAGGTGTAAATAAAAATGGTAGCAAAAAGTAAAATAGACGGAAGGGGAAAGTACGTTAAACGATTTAAGTTCTTTCAAAAATAGTCCAAATATATCTATTATTGAACTAATTCAATAACAGCCTATTATAGATCGGTTATCGATTACTTTTGTAAGAAAGCCAATAAATTAAAATAGCGAATCGATTTTAAATTACAACACAATTTGATAACAATAAACGTTATCAATGCCGTAGTTTCAGCATCTTCAAGTAGGTAACTGTAAAGATATATAATGTAATGTACGAGTAGCTAGATGCAAAAGTTTTTTAAAGTTGCGAATTAAATAAAAAAAATAGCGAAGTGAATTTATAAACTGAAATTTTGTTAAAAAGCGTAAAAAAGCTATCCGCTTCAGCTGTACCTAGGCAAGTAGCTCATTAGTAACACCTCGGTTTTTTAAGAAATCTGCGGTGAGTATCTGGAGGGAAACGGTAAACCACCAACCTGTTGGTCGACCTAAGCGAAATGCTTGAATAATTGGTTGTCTACGGACGGATAGTGCTGAATCCGCAGCTCCGACATCAGGGATCAGGTGTTAACATCCGTGGGGAAGTCGTGAGGAAAAAAAATCCGTTTTCCCCGCCAACTATCTTACTTTCGTACAAAAAGAAAGTTTTGCCACTTTTCAATCATTTTAAAGGTAAAAATATCGTGAGGTTATTAAGTTATCCACGGAAAGAACAACGAAATATTCTGGGTTTTGTGAGAAGAATATTTTGATTTTTTGTGATATATTTTATTGATTGCCTAAAGCGAAATTCGGAGAATACTAAATCCTGATATTGCTTACTCGGTTGTGAATGTCCGTCTGTTGCTGGAACTTCAACGAATGTTATGAGTAAATACGTGTAATTTGAGATGAAATGTGAACCGATTGATGTCTTTGTTCAAGTTCGCGAACGTTTTATGGTCCGCCGAAGGGCTGCTGACTAAACTTGCGACTTACATTGTTCTGGTTCAAATGATCGTACAAAAGTCGAACTTGGAAGTGTCGAAGTTATGAGCAGGCATACATGTTTACATAAATGATAAATTATTTAATTTTTATAAATAGGTTTTCATTAACACTTTTTATACTTCAATAATATTTTTAAAATTAAATGAGGTCGGCGTTTCCTAACTGACTACTTTGAGAAGAAAGGCCCAAATAAATTCAGAGGTTACGGTCTCTTTTTAAATTCAGACATAATCTTGGTCAGATCATGTGTAGACCATGTAGGTTGGTATCTGAAATGGTCTTTTGAGGAAAGAACTATAAAGATTGAGTGTCCAGTCACTGCATGGATTTGTCATTAATCGTGCAGCTCAACACAGAATTTAAGGATACATTATAACGGAAACTGGGATCCTGGAATCTTATTGCGAATTGGTTTTTGTTATTATAATGATCATTGACAAACTTCATCTTGAGATTATCGTTTTTTTTTGAAAATGGAATGTTAAGCCATTGGGTTTATTTTTTGAGGAACACAAATAAATGTATAATTATATGGACGGTGCTACCACAAACACAACACGAGTGACGATGGATATTCTGTGCCCAGCGTTTTTTGGCCGCTTCATCTCCTGATTGGCCGTATTGCCATGGCCCGCAAGATCGCCCGATTTGATAGCTGCAGGCTGTTCTCCATGGAGTTTTCGGAAGGGACGGGTTTTGTGAACAAGCCACAGACCTTGACTGCCTTAAAAGTGAACATTTTTGCCATGAAGTGGTGAATCTATCTAAAAGTACCTACTGAGAAAAATAAGTGGCAAATGCTCAAATACGCCCAAATGTGCATTAATTTTGGAGGCGGTCACTTAACAGATAAATTAATTCGACTAATGATTTTGTAAATTACATAAGAGATAGAGCCTTAGAAAATCAAGTGATTACTCATCCGTCACTATGCTTGTTATTTTTATCGAGAATTCATAGAATACACAATAGTATTTCCTACCACCTACGTCCCTGCACCTAAAGCCCTGTAAGTAGGCAACATTTGTTCCTGTAAGCAGCTTTTCCTCCTTTGTTAGAGGAAACCGTAAGATCTCCGTGTGCAAAATGATATTTTAATATCAAATTAGTAGGATTTTTGCTAAGAAGTGGAAAATTTTCAGTAAGTATTACAAGAATACGTCATTTATAAAGGTTCATTGACATGAAAAACGTTTTGAACAAAAGACCTCATTAAAGTATTTTCGATATAACGTTGAATTTGTTTACGTATGGTACCCGAATTCTATTTGATTGATGAAATCAAATTGTTTATTCTGTAAATAGGCTATCGGAATCTATTTTAGTTTTTACACGTAATTTAAAAAAATATATAAATTATAAGCTAGCCCTCTGAACCACTCAGGGATTAAAAACCTAGGCTCTAGGCGAATAAGAAAATGAAGTTCTTGCATCTACTTCTATGACATGCATTTTGTGAACGACGGTTACTGGGTTGTGGAGGTCAGATAGGCAGTCACTTCATGTAAAATACTGGTATCCGCTGCGTCCGGTTAGAATGGAAGCCGACCCCAACATAGTTGGGAAAAGGCTAGGCAGATGATGATGATGGTCTACAAAACTATGTGATAAAACCGAGTAAACAGAATCGTTATCGAAATTGACATAAGCGTAGGTAAAAAAACTTTATCACGAAGAAAATAATAATGACTTAACAATCTCGTTGTCAACAATAAACATCGAAGAAATAAGAAACAAACGAGAAAGCTTTCAAAGTTGAAATAAATTCCATATTCTATTTCATCTAACCTTTTCCGAAGCTATTATGAAAGGCTTAAAATAAGCACCAACGAGGTTGCTAGCGCACGGCTCGCTTCTTCAGTCATTATTGTACCCACCTTGTTATAAGAAAGTGAATTTTATAAAAAGTCATCTTTTCAGAGCAGTGCTGGCTCAGCGGCAGCCCGGATTAGGGCAGATTTCACCAATGAAACTGAAAGCGATCAGCTCATAAACTAAGTTTAAAAGCCGTCAGTGTCATTATTTTCTATGGAATATTGACACTGACAGGTCTTGGACGCGTTTTAAATATGCTGATCGCGTTCAGTTTTATTGGTGAAATTGGCACTTAGTGTCGTAGGTCCTTGGTTTAAACCCAAGTAGGTAATGCTTAACAGATTGTCCGAAAGGTTTACCGCTACCCCGGAATATAAAAGGCTAAGGAAGGACCATGGATGGGTTTTAGTCAGTAAAAGTTTGACACTCCCTTCCGCTCCACCCAGAGCGGGAGGGGTCGTTTGATGATTCCCCACCAGCAAAAAAAAAGTAGGCAATACCTTGTGTTACCCGTTTATTTCATTAACGATTCTCTCAAAACATTGAAGGAAAACGTCGCAACCTAGAACCAAAAATAATGGAAGACTTATGACATCCATGTGATGTGTGTGTGACTAAAAAGGGAGACAAGAGTGAAAATGTTGAAAATTAAATATGGAATATTTCAGCACCCTTAATGAAAACAAAGTTGCTATGGTGACCAAATTCATGAAAATAGGTCAACATGCTTAATTTCATGTGTAACGGATTAGTAGGGAGATCTTCAAGTTTTTGGAAAAACGCTGTTGGACCCTTTTGTGTGGCCATTAATTTTTTGGGCGAAATTCACGATTATTAGGTAGGGCTCATTAATTCGGAATCACGCGGAATTATGTATAAAGCCGCCTGTGGAGTAAACATATTTTTGATATCAGCATAATTATATATGATAGACCGTGGGTTTAAAATATACACCAAAGGGGTTGGTGTATGTTTTAAACCTTTAGTTGGCCATTAAATTTTGTCCCATGTAATAAAGAGCTTGTAATTAACTGGGCACAACTCCTGCCTTCAGCCTTTTCAAAGCTCAATGCCCTAGCAATCATGACTAGACCAACGAAGCATTCAAACATTACGTCTTCGATAAAACACCACGCCTGTTATACCAGAACGGTTAGGCAGAGGTGCTCGTGCAATGTACATATATCTAGCTATATTTCTCTAATTATGTTTAGTTCCCATGTTATAGTGGGCATGTGGGGGTCAAAGTCAGGGTCAAATTATTAATTTAAATAGGCACAAGAAAGCACTTTTGAACGTCCAAATGAACAAGAAATAGAATTAAGTTTAGTCGCCCCTTCCAAAAGGTGGTTTTTTATGGAGATACTGTGATCTTGGACAGTCGTTACGGGTCGTCAGAAGCCCGAAAGTTTGACATCCAGTCCAACGTCTTAAGGCGTATCGTATTACCCAGTTACTGGGTCGTGGATGATCAGATATGCAGTCGCTCTATTTAAAATATTGGTATTCAGCGGCATCCGGTTATACTGGAAGCCGACCCCAACATAGTTGGAAAAAGGCTCGGCAGATTTATTGATTGATTGTAATAGTGGGCAAACAGATTGCCAATATCTGACTCGGTAAAGCTGAGAAATTCCTGACGAAAGCACTTGGCCCGACCTGGAAATCAATCCCAGGACGTCATGCTCTTGCGACCACTAGACCAACGATCAGTCTAAAACTTTTTACCTTAATAACTCAAACAGACAAAGCTAAAGGGTTTTTATAACACGGTATCTAACAATATAATCAAGTCGAGATTGATTATAAGCGGTGTTTATATTTTTTATCCCATTATCGTAATAAAGACATCGCACACATCATTAAATGCTGCGCATACGATCATTACCATCCTTGTTTCATTATGATGGAAAGGTAATTACATAGTTGCGAATCTTTTGAGATCATTACCTTAAAAAATCTTAACGAGCAGTAAAAATAATTTGGAAAGGAAAAGAGATTTTTTTTTTTTTTCTTTCGTTCAATTACATTTTCCCACTGCTGGTCCAATTTCTACCTTTTACAACTCAATCCATTACAGCAGTCCCAATTTTATTCCAAGCTTTAACTGACTACCCAGTTATTGTAATTAGAACTTTATTCCGAGCGCAGTAAAGTTCTTAGTACAAAAAAGAGTAGGTTGTCGAGATAAAGTACGAAATTAGAAAAACGGTTTGGTGGTTTTAACCTGGTCTAAGTGAAAAACTTTGCTTTGAAATAAGTCTATACATATGTGTTTCCTTTGGCAGATTTTACTTGTTTTCAGTGTTTCGTATGTCCTAATGGATAAACCGAACTCTTACAGGAGGTTCGTTTGCATGTCTGTTACAGACAATTTGCTCGGAATTTAATGGACCGATTAAGTTAAAGTTTAGTACACATCAATTTATGAGACCCAAACCAAGACGTGTTACGCGAATAAAATATAAAATTTCATCAATCACTTTAGGAGACTATAAAGAAAATTATTAAATGTTTTACACACTGTACCGTGTGACATCAAATACAAAGCTCAATTCATTCTAACTACAGAACCCTTCATTGTGCGTGGTCGTGGTTTTTTATTATTATAATATGGCCTGTGATTTTCCACCACGATGTTTCTTTTTTGCTGTTACCTACAATATGTGGGTAATTTTTTATTAGAAATATAACTTTTCTATTTAAATTAATTGGTCGAAAAATAAGTAAGATCTACGATGTGATAAACTGCTGTAGCATCCATCGGTCCCCTATCTGGTTGCATATTCATTGGCTGAATATATGGGCGCCTCGGGGATACCATACCACAGGTTAAAATAAATACCCTCTCTATTAATTCAGTGAGGGTAGCGACTTCAGAGTTTGCCTTACTAGTGGGAGTTTATAACAACTTTAGCAGCACGCCTGTATGCTTAAAAGGGTCCCATATTTTTGGTTTTTAAATCCCACGTACTTTCAACATGAGTAATAGGAGAACGATCTCGTAGGAGAAAGATTTGAGGAAACTCCGCCCGAGTTTCCTAAAATCTTTTCTTAGCTCACGTCCCCTACTCTACTCGTAAAGGGGTGCAATAGGGATTGGAAGTTTGTATCGCATTTTTGCAGGTACGTTACTGCATCAATGTACGGAGACCAGCGCATCAAGCTATCCCAAACCGTCAAATATTCCAAACTGAACATGAACCTTATTGTTAGGTAATAAAGTTGAAAATATATCGGATAAATTGGAAATATTCGAGTAGCTAGACCTGCTGGCCTCTGTACCTACTCATAAACTTTCCGGAATAAAATCTTAGTACATATTTGTAAATTATTATTATAGTAAAAACAGCAACAGAACCGGATGCGTTGAGATATAAGCAGTCACACAGAGAGACACAAAAAGCGACTTCGTTGTATACTATGTCTAAATTTGTAGCAGGTTTTGCTTCACCTGATACCTATAAACAGAAGGCCGTCACCACGTATTTATAACTGCAAGACCTTGTAGGTCACGCACACCTAGGACGTGACCTCAGTGGCATTGGATAGTGCTCCACGATAGAGCTTATATATTTTGATGTAGCTATAACATCGTTGACGTATAGAACAAGGAGATACTGCTTAGCGGTAGAACTTTGTTGTTTCCCCGTTTTTTTTTGAGGGTGGTAAGTCATCAAATGGCCCCTCCCGCTCTGGGTGAAGTGGAAGGGAGTGTCAGACTCTTACTGACTAAAAAACGTCCATGTTCTTTCACTAGCCCTTTATGTTCCGGGATATCGAACCTACGGCACCAACTAGACCAATGAAGTAATTTATTAAAGTGAGACATTAAACTAACATAACAATTATTATGATGAAGAAATCTCGATATTTTCTGAAGCCGGCCCTTTCGATTAATTCCGCTTAGCTGTTGCTTCCCCTGATGATATATTTCTAAATCATCCTTATACTGTAACTTGCAAAAGGTGTCTGTAAAACTATTTACACCTGAAAAAGTAAGACAAGGTAAAAACGTTGCCGTTTAATAGTCAAGTCTAAAGTTTAAAATCTTACGCACGGCCGCGTTTCCTACGAGCGGTCTTTGACTGCCAACAATATGAAAGCATAGAAAATTTCGCAGACGCGTCTTTACTTTGATCCTGTGCCAACAACTCCTTTTAAACCTCGGCCAAATATTTTTACTCTTTGATGTTCACAAAAATGTATTTTTGAAGATTATCTTCATAATATTGTAATTGAGATATTAGCTGAATTAATTGTTCCCATATTTTAAGAAATTAAAAATAAAAAAGCCGGGCAAGTGCGAGTCGCACTCGCACACGAAGGGTTTCGTAGCACGTAGCTAACTGTCAAATTTTCTCAATTAAAAATGAACCTTATGTCTTTGCAATAAAGTTGAAATACTATCGAAGAAATTTGACAGATTGTGGTAACTTGATGTGCTGGCCTCTGTACAATGTTTTAAAATTCAGTTTAAAAAAAAAGTTTCTTGTATGAGGAACCCGTTTAATTTTTATCTTTGATGATGATTTTATTGAATATGTCAGCCCGCTCAAAGACAGGTGGATGAACGGGTTTTCGGCAATTTTTATTAAATTTACAAAATACACCTTTAATTTTATTTTTAAGGCTTGTTCAAATACGTCATTATAATTATGTAAGTAGCTATGTACTACAGTATTTTGAATAGTGTTTAAAAGTTCATCTACGAATTCCTTGATGAATGATAACACAACTCCCACGCCTGTAATCCCCGAAGGGTTAGGCAGAGGTGTACCTGTAGTACACCAACATTTCACCAGGGGCTGAATTCACGACAAGACACTCTATCGACACACTATAGACATTAACTTACGACTGTTGCAAATTTTGTATTCTGCAAAAACTTCAATGGCCTTTCAGTGGTGGCTCAGTAGTGTGTCGATAGTATGTCGATAGTGTTACAGTAAAATGGTTTTCAGTGTTTAAATATTTACAGACTACCTTAAATTGGGCCATCACGATGACATTGACATATTATTATGGCGTTTCAATGGCACTACAGTGGTAAGTCAATGACCATAAATAATTTGTAGAATATCAAATATCAATTATTAGTCTATTGAGACACTTTTTACACACTACCGACACACTATTGACAAGTTGGTTATTTTACAGAATTGGCCTCTAGATATGTTTAACCAACGTAATAGGAGTGAGCCCATTAGTACCTGCATTACGTATTGCAAGTAATATCGCGGCAATTTTTTAATCCGGTCAAATGCAGTCAAACACTTATATCGATAGTCAGTTAAGATATTTATGCCTACATAATACTTAAACTTTTTATCATATTCTGGTACGTAAACGCAGTCATGCCTTGAGCAATTTATGCTAAGTGTCGTTAAGCAACAAAGTAACCCTAAATTCAGAGTAATATAAAGGTAATTAGTTTCTTTAAATTGTGTTATTTCAGAAGCTGGTGGCAATTTGAAACTTTATCATAATCTTAATTCGTGTTATTACTTTTGCACGATGAAGGTCCACTTACATAGTACTTCGGTGCTACTTTACATTTAGGAAAACGAAAGTACCAAAACATAAAATTACACAAAACCTTTTTTGAAAGCTTAAAATCAGCCGTATGAAGTTTTTTATAAAAGCATATTTACAGCTGTAAATCGTTACCATCTTCTGTCTAGCCTTTTTCCAATCATGTTGAGGTCGGCTTCAAGTCTAAGCATATGCAGCTGAATACCAGTATTTTACATAGAGTGACTGCCTATCTGACTTACACAACCCAGTTACTGGGTAATACGATACCCCTTAAGACTGGCTGTCAGACTTTCGGGCTTACCCGTAACGACTGAAAAAGACCAACAAACGACAGCCGGGACCAACGGCTTAACGTGCTTTTCCAGGCACGAAGGGGTGTCTTGATGGATTATAATTATTCACTACCTACTGAAAATAATCTTCCTAAAGAAGATTATTCATAGTTATCATGTACCTATCCACTCTGGATTTTAAGACGCCTCGTTTTTCCTTAGAAGTCAGTTAATCTGGGTTAAAGCACGTCCCATGATATAAGGTTCACAGCGTTTTATCAAAGACTTGTTGGATTCAAAAGGCAATCTGATATTGAAATCATTTCATTGCTTTCCGCGCCCCTTGCTATAAGTTACTCAACGAAGCTTTGACACAAATCTCCTGTGCCGTAGTGAACTTTTTCTTTTCGTCCTTTATAAAGTACTAGCCCCGCTCGGTTTCACCTGCTGTTCGGCTCCTTTTGGTCGTAGCGTGATGTTACATAGCCTATAGCCTTCCTCGATAAATGGACTATCCAACACAAAGAGAATTTTTCCAATTCGGACCAGTAGTTCCAGAGATTAGCGCGTTCAAACAAACAAACTCTTCAGCTTTATAATATTAAGTATAGATGCGTACTCCTTATCTGTGCAGTTTGGCATTATCAAGCGATCTAAACAGTTACTTTGTTTGTTTATCTTAGTTTTATAACATTTTCCTTTCACTCTGCTAACTACATCCAATAATCCACACATAACATGATAATTAACAAAAGACTAAACAGTTTACAACGAGTAATGCCTATTACACACTAGTTATTAAATATCAACATTTTTTCTCACGAACTTACGTAACAAACTATTGTATTCCCACAGGACTTAATTAGGTGCCAAAACCCGGACACGCGTAAACGGCGTCAATTAATGGGCAATTAACTCAATTAATGCCTAGCGTCAGTAGGATCAACATAATACCGGCGAAGTATCGGTGGGCAATAAAGAAATCAATCAGCGGATTAGGTATTTCAAATCAATAAAATCAGAAAAGGCCATAATATTGGTTGGACATTCATAGCGATGTACAAGTGCTGGAAGTGGCAATAAAAATGTTATTAACAATGTTTTTATGAGTGGAAGACAGACTTTCAAATACTAATTGCGTTTTTTCTAAGATATAGCTAGCTACGGAGTTTATATAAAATGCAAATAAAAATGTAAAACATCTTCAAGGTAAGATGGAATTTCTCTTAGCTGCATACAAATTAGTACTACAATAGGTATTCAATCAGCTAAATCTGTATTGCCTAAAACATCCTGAACAACGTTCTAAAGTCTACAAAAAGAACACTCATACCACATCTAGTAAGCTTGTTTAAAAGTTCGGTCGCTTTTTTAGTTCTCATGGGAGTATAATATGCGAGGCGGCTCGTATGATACAGAGTGGGGGGAGCGCGGGTGGAGGGGGGCGGTGCGTTTGATGCCGACAGCACAGGTGTGATGCGCGCCCGATGCGGTCTCGCTGACCGTCGGCTGATGGCACCAAACTATAAACTATGGTTAGTTAACTCAGCGTTAGTTTTTATTAGAAGATTAAGACTTCATGTAGTAATAGAAGTCTGGTTAGGAAAAGTTTACAAAGAATAAAGCTTTAAGATTAAAAATTTGATACGGTTAACTTTACATTATTAGTAATGTGAACTTTTAACGAGCGTTTTCTAAAAGCATAGATTACAGTTTTGATTTTTATTTAGGTAAAATAAAACACTAAGTTGAGATTAGAGACGCGAATTTAGTGCGTCATGGACTACGATCACTTTAAGATTTCTTCGTTGTATTCGATTATCTTGGGTAATGTTCGTTAAAATTTCTAAGACAATATTTTTATTTTTTGTAAGTTTCATTGTAATTTGTCAAAGTACACTAAACCCGATAAACTTTTTTTTTAAATTTAGCGCTAAATTGAGGTGTTTGTCTATGTGTAGAATAAATAAAATTGCTAGTTAAACTAAAGTTAACCGATGCAACACTGTGCAACCAACCCAATAAGGTTCACGCGGGTCAGATAATTATAATACCGAGCATTATTTCGCTGTAGTTAAGCTGATACGTAAACGAATTGTAACTTTGAATACCTAGTTCTTATCGTATCACTCTGACTGGGGCGTTTTATTCTTTAAACAATCGATAACTGATCCTAGAGGTGACCGCGAAGGGCGATAAAAGAACTGTTATTATTTCTAGATAATTGTGAGATGCGATTCTTCACTTAATTATTTAATTCGAGTAATAAACGAGGTTCGATTGTTATGGTCATATAGCACGAAATAACTTTGTGGCGTTCCATCGTTCCGAATCGTTCGGAATGGTTCCCGTTAATTTAATGGGATACCTTAATGTGTGGTCGACACGACTGGGTTTTGGAACAATTTATGTGTTAATAGAATTCTCAACGTTATCTAACATCTAAGGATATTGTGTGAAGAAAGCACTTAACATTATGAATGAATGTTCTTTAAAATGTTTGAGGGTTTTGTTAGAATTGAGTTATTAAAGTTGATTTACATGAGTACTAAACTGACACAAAGATCCAGTTTAATATATTTCTATAATACTTAGATTAGTGTGTTAAACTCCAAGACTATTGGACAATCTTATTTCGTTTTTCTCTAATCTAATATTATAAAATTTCTATAGGTACTAATATTATAAAAAGGAAAGATTTGTATAATAATAATAATATATTTATTCAGAATTAAATTGGTAAAATATTAACATTAAAATCTTATAAAATAATTTGTAAAGGTATATAAATTGTAAGATGCCTGTACTAGGATGAACCTGTATCACAGGCGGCATGAGCGCATACGTTATGGTGTTTGTAGGACAATACATTTCTTCATTTCATGTATGTAACGAATAAACTCAAAAACTACTTAACGGATCTGGATGAAACTTGGCACAAAGGTAGATTATAGTCTGGAATAGCATATAAGCTACGTTATTATCCCGGTTCCCGTGGGATAATTTCCTACATACACGCGGGCGAAGCTGCTGGCAAAAGCTAGTTATTTATAACTTATAAAATTTTGACACCAATGAAACAAAAATATCAATATCAATAATACTTGTCAACTGAAAACGAACATAAGTGCAAAGTAATAATCATCCAGGCCCAACACTGAATCACCAACCTTTTTGTATAAGAGTTCTCAAGATCTGCTCGGTGTACCGGAACATGATCGAAAAAAAAAAACAAGCAAACACTCAAATCCTATTCCGGACCACTCAAGTAAAAGTATAACCCGTGAAAACAACATGTATTGTGACGTTAATAAGATAATCCGACTTAAAAGCGTCATGTTGACATTCTAATTTTCGCTTTAGGGTGGTAAAATAAGATATCCATAGAAAAAGAAAGTGTTAACAAAGATATCGGGACGATAAGACCACCAATTGTGATACAAAATTGACAAAATATTTGGCAGATATTGTTGTTTGTTGTCAACTAATCTTTTCTTTCTTTATAAGGGATTAGACAGGATCATTGTTGACAGTACTCGAATGAAGGATTTTGTTATAGAAATTTTAAGTGAGAGTTTCGAGTTCTACGAAGTATTGTCCTCCGTAAAGGACCGTTTGATGCTTTTGACGGTATCTATATTTCGGTCATGTTTGAGGCTTGACAAACCATATTACAGGGATAGGTAAATAAACACACATACATAAACTCAATTCTTCTTCCCCAGGGAAAAGAACAGAATGCTATCTAATACAATGTTTACATACCTCTTCTATTTTTAAAATAAAATATATTAAAGTAATTTATTAAATTATGTTTTATTAATCTTCAAATAAATTGTTTTTAGTGTCCCTCCAATTTTATTCTAGTATTGGCATAAAATTAAATAGGCTATTAATTAATTTTAACATAAATGATTATTCTTGATAAAATACCGAAATAGCATCTTTACGATATGTTAGCAAAGTTGTAAGGGATTAAATATTGTAATACCTATATTTGTGAGATTAGTTTATAAAGTGATAATCTTCAGAGAGCTGCCGACTTCAGATAATACTTACTTTTATTCATAACTAGCTGACCCGACAGACGTTGTCCTGTCTTAACTGTGATACCTACCCTACCTACCTATCTACCTGCCTACCTACCCTACCTACCTAGCTACCTACCCTACCTACCCTAGCTACCCTACCAACCCTACCTACCCACCCTACCTACCCTACCTACCCTACCTACCTACCTACCCTACCTACCTACCTACCTACCTACCCTACCTACCTACCTACCTACCTACCCTACCTACCTACCCTACCTACCTACCCTACCTACCTACCCTACCTACCTACCCTACCTACCTACCCTACCTACCTACCTACCCTACCCTAACTACCTACCTACCATACCTAAAAAAAAAAAAAATGTATTCTGCTATTCAGGGCGGAGACAAATCCAACGAAACAAAAACCATGAGAATTGGTCCAGCAGATCTCGAGTTATAATGGAGGGAACAAACCCGACTTTCTTTTATATAGGTATATAGATTATGGTATGATGACATTTAAAGAAATTATGTTGTTATCGCAATCCTACACAGCGGTGGTCTTAAGAAAATTGGCTTTCTATAACTAAAGACAACCACATACCTACCTATGTATACTCCATGTAATAAATAACACTAGACAAATAACGGTTTTCACCTTAACGTTATTTTGATATAAACGTATAATAAACTAAAGTTATTTCACGATAAGTACAAAGTAATGTAATCTATAATATTTACCTTCCTTCTGCCTAGTCCTTTCCCAACTATGTTGGGGTCGGCTTCCAGTCTAACCGGATGCAGCTGAATACCAGTATTTCACATGGAGCGACTTCCTATCTGACCTCCACAACCCAGTCACTAACTGGGTAATGTAATCTATTTACCATTATGTTGAAATAATAATTAATTTTTTTTCCAATATTACACAATAACTGTCGTTATTTAGATAGTATTGCTATAATAAATGGAAGCCTCATGGACATTTAATAGGTAAAGCCACCCTTAGGACTTGGAGTTATTTGTTAGGAATAGTTGTTTTCTGAATTCCAACTCCATGTACCAATCAGCTACATTCTTGTAACTAATAATATAATAAAACATGAAAGAACAAGGCTCTCGTTATTTACAAAGACAGTGACGAGTGCAAGGTTCATTGGATGCGTGCTCATGCATGGAATAATTAATACATAGCCATCGGTAAAGTGTCAGGGCGAAACGGCGTCGAAAACAAATATATGAATATTAAATGAGACGATATATCTCCACGTCGAGATATTGTTGTCGTTACGTGGGGAATTTATCAGTTTTTCGATATTATTGTTACATTTATCGATTGGGATGTTTACCTTAACAATGTGTACTCAGTTCCATTTTTAGAAATAGAATTTTGTTAGGATCAAACATATAGTCTATACAAAACTGTATCCCTAGATTTATTGTTAGAGAGACTAGGTGAAACGAGAGAATAAGAACTAATGAGTCCTTCATACCTTATTTATTACATAGTCAGTTATACAGGAAGAAAAAATCTGCTGTTCCAAACATTATGCTCGAAATGTACAATATTGCCCATGAATTCAATTACACCCTGAAAAAAACTTGTAGCTGAATAAAACTGTTTATATAAACGAAATTCCTCCTACTTTTATATTCTCTTTATTAGTTACCATTTCCTGGAAAACTGCAAAATGATTTTATGCTCCATTTGGCTGAGTGCTAATTCTTCACAGGTGTTCTCGCAAGCGCTCGCAAATATTCCGCTTACCACACCACTGCATATTTTAGTCTGCGTTGCAAGTATGGAACTTGCAGAACGTGTAGTCGACAGGAAAATGGAATTTTGGTAGCTGCTGTCGCAATTTGTAACATTCATTTCGTCGTTAATGAACATTTCAGGAATTTATTTGTTGAAATATACGTTTTTGTGAAGTTAGATATTGTTTGTAGGGTCAACATGGTTCACTGTGATCAATACAATTATTGCAGTATTTTCTTTGTGATAAAGACTTTTGATTTAAACATAATTATTTGGCCTGGCTGCCACGACACAGGGAATTCTGGTGTAGAGACCAGTGATCTATCTGATTTGATGATGTATGTGCTTTTCTGAACAATAAAATTAAAGATTATTTGTTTTCTTCGATATTTATTTCTGCTTGTGACAGTTTTAGATGTAGTTTTTTTAGTTAGCGTTATGAATGTTAGTCAGTCAATTTGATTTGAGGAGGGACCAACCTAGCACATTCTGCCTAGCCTTTTCCCAACTATACTGGGGTCGGCTTCCAATCAAACCGGATGCAGCTGAATACCAGTATTTAACATAGAGCGAATGATTATCTGACCTCCACAACCCAGTCAGTAACTGGGTAATACGATACCCCCTTGGTAAGAATGGCTGTCTCGTTGTCAGAGTTTCGGGCTTCTGACTACCCGTTACGACTGTCAAAGATCCACGAATGACAGCCAGGACCAACGGCTTAACGTGCTTTTGGAGGCACGGAGGAGTTTCGAAATCTACACAGCCACCATCCACAGACCAACCTCGGCAAGCGTAGCTTAACCTGAATGTCGACCCATGCGGCTGTTATTACTTAACCACGTTTCAACATTGTGAAACATTTTAAAAGAGTAACGGTGGAGTTTCTTGCCCATTCTTCTCCACACGAAACTACCTTTTGGAAGGGGCGACTAGAATCAATTCTATTTCTTGTTCATTTTGACGTTCAAAAGTGCCATTCTTGTGCCTATTTGGAATAAATGTTTTGACTTTGACTTTGACCACGAGCTCCTTGGGTAGGGACCAACAATATTTTTAAAAGATAAATAATCACTTTCGTACCTATAGGTGCTCATTCTTCTGATTGTTGTAATGTTGTGGAAAATGCCTATGAAAAAATATAATATGCCGTGGAATTAGTCATATTTATTTTTGTTTAAGGTAGGTATTCAGTTTATTATGTAAAGGTTATCTGGCGATGACACAGTGAAGCGATGCTGTGTTCAATACTTAGGTAGCTTTATTACAAAAGAGAAAACATAAACTTATAATTAAAAATAGCGTTTTTGTGAACCTGTATAGTTTTTTTTTAAATATGGCCTTTATATAGTTTTGATTTTTCACACAAATCTTGAACACACATTAAATGGACAACTTCCAACTAAAATGTACATATTATGGAATAGCGATTTGGTTCAAAAGCTCTCATCTCATACATCGTGTAGACATCACAACATTCTCGTTTTATGAGCTGTTTTAGGCGAGCAAGTAGCGAGTTAATATTGCGCCTCGGGCGTTGATCATTTTTTGCGGGTGCACCCGAATCAACCACCTTGGGCTCAACAAATGTGTGGGCAATCCGGTAATTTATTTTTTTAGCCAATAAATTACTCATACGTCAAAACTTTGGACGTGGCCGGGCGGCGCGAGCGCATCCGAGTGATATATTGGCTCTTGTCACAGCACTCTACCTTTTCCTAACAATTTTAATATGAGGCTCGATTAATAAATTGCTCATTTCGGATGGACCGTTTTACTAATGAGCCTGCGTAGACTTGAGGGTGAGACACCCGGCACATTTGTTTTTTTTTGTACCTAGCTCAACAAAGGAATGTGTACAACTATTCGTTCTATATTTTTGGTCAGTTACGGTCTTCTTCTTCTTTTCATGTGGTTAGTGACTAACCTGGTGTCAGAGTTTTTATGCTGGCCATGGGCCTCTGACTTAGCTTCACATGGTTTTGAGAAATATCTCTCAGACATGCTGGTTTTTTCACGATGTTTTCCTTCACCGATTTTTAAGCAAGTGATAGTTATACAATACGCACATGAATCCGTAGAATTAGAGGTGCGTGCCTTGGGTTCTAGCTCGAGACCTATGACTTGGCAGTCCGACGGTCACACCACTAGGTTAACACTGTTTGCAAATATAAATTACGGTATGAAACCTTGACTCTGGAAGCCCGAATGCTCCGATTAGTTAACATTAGCGACAAGTAGATTAAAATCTAAAGTTGGCTTTTGTATAATATGATTGACAAAAACAATATCAACCAACCTTCAGAGTCTGAAGGTCTGCCTCCCTTTGACCTTTGCTTGGCACAATTCCAAACTACAGTTAGGCCTCGTTCGCTTTATAAAGCTCTACAAACGCCTCTCCCCACTTTCAAATCCTTTACAGTGAGTTCATGACACGTTGCAATATTTCACTGACGCTTTTTCCCCTGTTCTACACTTTATTGCATTCTCTGACGCTTTTAAACATTTTCCTTTTATGCAAAGCTCATCAAGAGACGCGAGAAAATAACGACGAAGCGCTTATGTGTGCTTCAAATAAAACTGCTTGACCTTATGACTCTTTGTCTAACCCTTCAGGATTTCCTGAACACTTAGATCTTAGAACCTAACCCCACAAAAAGCTGATTTAGCTTTTTTGTGGGGGCAATGAAGAACCTAATAATTAAAACTCTATCTATATCTATACATATAATAAAAATATAATAAAATTGTAGAAAAGTGGAGTCTGTACACGTTAAATATACAAAAAAAAAGTAGCAGGGGTTGTTATTATATCGATGCCGAACCCGAAATTGTAATTAAATATTTTTTTGTCTGTTTGTCGGTTTGTCTGTGTGTTTGTGCACGCTAATATCAGAAACGGCTTATTCGATTTAGATGCGTTTTCACTAATATATTGTAAGCTTCACTTAACATTTAGTGTTTATTTCATGTCAATCGGTTCATAGATAAAAAAGTTATGTCAATTTAAAGAATCACGGCGAACATTGTCACTATTCCACGCGGACGAAGTCGTGGGCACAGATAGTCTATACTAATATTATAAAGAGGTAAAATTTGTAAGTTTGTAAGTTTGTATGTAGGGGGTAATCTCCGGAACTAATGATCCAATTTCAAAAAAAATTTCACTGATTGCTACATTATTCATAAGTGCTATAGGCTATAAATTATATTTATATCATACATATTAGCCGAGCTATCGCAATTTTTGTCTAGCAAGTCGGAAAAAAATACCTCCGAAAACAGAATTATTTGCATGCGCTGCCTAAACAGTTACAGTATATCGCAATTTTCCGCGGACGAAGTCGCGGGCAGAAGCTAGTATCTAATAAAATAATAGATCGTCACGCAATAAATACCGCACTCGTGGCATTTCTTTCGTTGCCATCGCATCATCGTCATGTAAGATTGATGTCCATCTATACTATATATAATATTATAAAGAGGTAAAATTTGTAAGTTTGTAAGTTTGTATGTAGGGGGTAATCTCCGGAACTAATGATCCAATTTCAAAAAAAATTTCACTGATTGAAAGCTACATTATTCATGAGTGCTATAGGCTATAAATTATATTTATATCATACATATTAGCCGAGCTATCGCAATTTTTGTCTAGCAAGTCGGAAAAAAATACCTCCGAAAACAGAATTATTTGCATGCGCTGCCTAAACAGTTACAGTATATCGCAATTTTCCGCGGACGAAGTCGCGGGCAGAAGCTAGTATCTAATAAAATAATAGATCGTCACGCAATAAATACCGCACTCGTGGCATTTCTTTCGTTGCCGTCGCATCATCGTCATGTAAGATTGATGTCCAATTTATGATTAATAAAGATATTTGTATTTGCTTGTATTGTTTGTATTGGTAACATTTTAAGGTCTGGGTAAAATCGGTTTTCCTAATAGGGGTAACAATATTGAAAAGGTTAGGAACCACTGACTTAGACAGAGGTGTGTTATCAGGCACCAGCTTGCACCTACGTTCCGCTGGTTATGCTTTAGTTGTATGTTACCTACAGAGGAACAATGAGCCTACTAGCTACAAAAAACGCCCCAATGCCGAACACTTTGCTTGATGGAACCTAAGACTAAACTCTCAGCTTTTAGGCTTGCTAACACTAGATTAACGAGATAGAGAGTTATACGTACGCCAGATTAAAAAAAACATATTAATCTCTCCAATGTTTGGCATTCTTTTGAACTGTCATTGGAATTCAAACTTTGAGATAATAATTACTATCTGCATGCAAGTGATGTCATCAAAGAAACAAGGTAATCTTTTCTCATTATCTTGCAAACATATGTGTAGGTACTGAAAAATACTTGGTACCACCGGGTAAAACGTTTTTGGTCCAGCCGAAGAGAGATTGCGTTCCTGAATACTGTCCGTTGAGTACAAAAGAATACATTATTTACGAATTTAAACCTTATTACTTCCTAATCGTGTCCAACTGACAGATGACAGGAATTAAAGTGTCTCGTTGTAAAGACAATATTATAACAGCATTTCATTTAATCAACATGAAAGTATTTGCAGGACTTATAAAAATAAAGTTTTTCAATGTTTATGTCTCTGTTTCGACTAACGATATAAAAGGCTGGATCAATTTTAAGGGGAATTTCAGCAGCCAGCTGATATTATAAGAGTGACTTAGCTTATTATACGGACGACGGACGAAGGGACGGACGGATAGCGAAATCTTAGTAATAGGGTCCCGTTTTACCCTTGGGTACGGAACCCTAAAAAGGTGATAGCAAAATATAACATGGTGATAATATTCAGGTTTACATTGTTTTCAGATAGGCAGTCGCTCTATTTAAAATACTAGTATTCATCAGCATCCGGTTAGACTGGAAGCCGACCAACATGGATGGGAAACGCTGGGCAGATTGATGGATTAAATATCATTGTTTTCATAGATCCACTGATTAGTTTTCCGTTTACGTCATCCGACATAATAATATTACCTACTATTTAAATACAAATTACGTTAAGCCCAGAAAACCATTTATTAAAATTAATGTTTATGCCAAATTGCAAAAACGTAGTTTTTTTTTTGTTTAATGATTGCAGCTATTATTATGTTTGAGATTTGGTGTTATTTCCTGACGGAGCAATCTTTAAGCCATTATTGGCGGCATCATCGTTATTCAAGTCTATTGTTTCAATTTACACTATTAATTAAAAAACTATTATGTGAATTGGTAAAAGATAGGAATTACTACCTACTATTAGTTTTTTGATTGGTCAAACCACCTACGTTTTATAATATATAATTTTACATGTAAACATGTTTTGATTGGATTTTGATAACAACTCATAAGGATAGGTACTGTAGAGCCTTAGAGTAAAACCTTATGTTGTACAAGGCTGGAAATTATCTGACGGCATTCGAACCTTTCAAATGCTTTAAGAAAAGATTAGGATTTTATACATTCTAGACTTGACCACAGGCAGCGAAGCTAAACAGATGTATTCGTGATAACCAAGTGAAAATATAATACATGTGTGTCCATCCGTGTTTCTTTTCTTAGTGTAGAAAAGACCCAATACACACATTACACGCTCTACCACTGAGCCCCCTTAGTAGAGGATCTTCCATCCTCTACATTTTGGTGGAGGACGCCAGAGTCTCCACTAGAAGACGCGGTACGATCCCGCTCGTTTGTTTTTTCTTGTGGTGTGTGCAGAACCTAAGAATATCTGCACAAGTAAAGAAAATAAAATATAACCAAAATTTCGGTTAAACCGTTTAACGGGCGTTCTACGCATCGTGGTGGATGTGACTGCACGAACAAGTAAATTATATATAAATACAAGATATAAAGGAAAACTGTTTCAACGAGTATTCTACGAGTATATGTTTACGCATCCCGTTCGTGGTGCGCAAAATAATAAAAACGACGCCCTAGTCGTATTATGAAGTGAAGTTATTAAAGCAGGCGAATGAAACAACGCCTGGATATATAAAGCTAAGTGGTTTATAGTTGTTATTATGGTTACCATGGAGAGTATGATTGTTTATTCCGCCTACAACGCCGTATGCTTCGAGGAATTCTTAGCCGAATTTCAAGTGTTAGCGATAGATAAGCAGTGGCCAAAGAGCAATTGGGCTCTGATTATGGGCGCATTTATGCAAGGTCCAGCCCGCATTTATTATTCGACAATTTTATATAATGATCAAGAGATCAGTTTTGAAGCGATGTGTGACGCACTGAGGAAAGAGTTCCCGTGCAGAGTTCACAAAAGAATGTGTGCTCCATTTGTGTTGGAAAGTGTAGTAAATGTTGCTGTGGAGGATGTTTCCTCACCTGGCGCAGCACAAGAACTGTCTGAGGTTGACAGACAGGAGAATTTTGTAAATGTTTGTGTTGATGCTGTTAAAATTTCTAGCGCAACAGAAGAGAAGGTGCTAGATACGGAGCCAAGCTGCCTTGTGAGCAGTGATGATGATGATGTTGTTAGCAGCGTTGATGACGACGTTGATGATGCTGTTGGCGCTGACGCGCAAAGCTGCTTAGACAGCTGTGATTGTTGATGAGGAGACGGAAGTGTTCGAGTCTGAACATGAGCAAGAACTGGACGAATCGGGTCGGTCCAGTCCTGTTATTAATGATGATTCTGTTTCAGAGCATAATAATGAATTTTACCATGATCACGATGTGGAATTCAATAAAAATAACATCGCTGTTGATCGTGTTGATGAAGTTGGGCGCTCATCCATAACATCTGAGGATGTTGCTATAGTATTAAAGGATGATTTTGATATGCGTGAAGATGGTCTCGTATCCATTTCATTGGATGTAAGTGTCCAAGAGTTTGTTGTGGTTAATGCGGAGTCACATAAATTGAGAGGTGAAATGGTGCAGATGAAGGAGAATGAGCCTTTAGTTATTCCTTCAACGTTAGAGTTTTCGAAGATAGAGGCGGAGGAGAGTGAGCATTTGGTTAGTTCTTCAGCGATGGTGGTTACAAACACTTATCGTAACTTGTTCATACATCGGCGAATGGTGAAAGCTAGAGTTAAACATGTTTGTAATGCTAAAAAGAAAAATCAACATAGAAATAAAATTTTCTTGAACGGTTCTATGACATATACAAATAATGACAATCTTAGATTTAGACGTTTTCAGAAAATGACTTTGTATGTCAGAAAAATTAAAATGAAAAAGTTTGCTTCCAAAGGTATGGCCAAAAGAGGTCATAGGAAAACTCGTAAACTTTTTATAAATAAATTTTCATTTTTACAGTATGGGTTTACAGAATCGAATAAAAAGAGGTTTAGATACATTTTAGATAGATGGGAGTTTTCACTTTTTAGAATTATATAATTACGACTCCAAATAGTTTTCATATCATGTCGCTGCATAATTTTTGAGATAAGTAGTAGCGAACAAAAACTTTTTACAGCTAAATAGATTATAGACTTTTCTTTTTATGTTGATAGTTAATTGTCAGTTTTAGACATATTTGCCACTTGTTGACATGTCTGTCATGTCAAACAGATGTAAACAACATTTTCTCATTATTTTAGCTTGGTTTTAAGATATAGTTTATTGATGCATTTCTCTTTGTGTTTATTTCATATGGTGATCAAAAATGAATGAGACGCTACCGGATGAGCGTGTGGGAGACACACCTCGCCGCGTCAAAGCGTCAGAGGGAGCGACACTTCGTCTTCATGTTTCTCTAGTGCCTTATGAGATTAGCATGATCGTGCTCCAGAGCATTTTAACATGTGAGAGAAGGGGTGACACTCGTCCTGAGTTGAGGCCTACTTTGCTAACGGGGCGTAACCTTGCAAAGTGTGTCAGGTTGACACAATTGGTCTAACTGAGGATGGGGTACCCATATCTTGGTACCCATATTGTGGTTTCATATCTGGAGTAGGGGCATGAAACGTTTTTTCGAAATTCTTTACGTCTGGATCGTTCTCTCCCCCTGACTCAATAGCGTACGACGGTGTACAGGATGCTGATGTTCAGTCTTCTTTACAGTCAACCCCATCCGGGTCGATATGAACTTTCATATCATTGTTTGTTTTCGGAGGCTGGCTGCACCCTTTACCCTAGGTTTTGGTGCAGTGGAGTTCAAACTGGCCTAGCGTTAGTTTGTGTGCACATTGGCACACATTAATGCATTCATGGACTCTTGTGATGTCGTAAGATTCGCTTTGCCAGAGTTGAGCCTGCCTTTGCAAAGGCCAGACCTCACATGTAGATTCTCCTGGGGATAGGTAATTTTTATGTTAGGCTAGGTAGGGGTAGGATTGTAGATTCGGATGCCGAGAGTAAAAGGGCTTAGTTATTTTAAAACTAAGTGTTCCCTTTTACTCAAGGGGGGCGTAGCTGATGTAGAGCCTTAGAGTAAAACCTTATGTTGTACAAGGCTGGAAATTATCTGACGGCATTCGAACCTTTCAAATGCTTTAAGAATAGATTAGGATTTTATACATTCTAGACTTGACCGCAGGCAGCGAAGCTAAACAGATGTATTCGTGATAACCAAGTGAAAATATAATACATGTGTGTCCATCCGTGTTTCTTTTCTTAGTTTAGAAAAGACCCAATACACACATTACACGCTCTACCACTGAGCCCCCTTAGTAGAGGATCTTCCATCCTCTACAGTACCTACTGAAAAAAAAAGATACCTTGCGCCAATTATGCCATCTCTAAGATTAGGGGTTGCTACGCTGGATCGAAAAAGTGGATAAAAAAAGCACGAAGATAATAATTCGAACCCACACAGGCACTTAACTTTATGTAAATAACCTGTCTTCATCACCACTGCTCTCGAAACGGTGAAGGAAAACACCATAAAACCAGCATGTCCTAGAACAAGGGTGGCGAACCTCAACACATCTACGTGCCATTTTTCGCAATAAATTTTGAATGGGGCCATGACGTGCCAACAAACAATCTTGTATTAGGAAAGAATACACAATAATACTTTTTTTGTGTTACAGTAATATCAACATTAACAGTTTTATTTTTATTTATATGAAAGAACAAATTAGTGCAACTTTTTAAATGATGCCGTCCTCAAATTATGTTGTTACGTGGCATCGATAGCACGCGTGCCATCCCTGTCCTATAACCAAAAAATCGAAGACCTCTATCAAGACGCACTGGCCCCGCGTGGTGGACGACACCCTCTCGAAGACCTCCTGGCCTGTGGCCCAGCAGTGCGAACATTGTAGGCTGATTACGCTCATGCTCCGGAGAAATTGCATTATCTCGGTGCGTGACTAGATAAACCATAATAATTGTTATGAACACAAAAACCGATAAAGCCCACAAACTGATGACATATTGCGAAAATAAATTAAAAACTATGATATTTTATTTTTGTAATTACCGAGTGACTAATTATAGCATCAGTGACATTCATTTCATCTGTTAACACAACAAAGTAACTATATCTATCTGTGATATCTCAACACACTAATTGTATTGTGAAATTATTGTGTCCTATTATGGGTAGCCTTGATTAGGTGCATGGATTAAGTAATTATCAAATCTAAGGTTTACTAACTTTAACTCTTTATTAGGTGAATACTTACTGCAATACCTTATCCTAACGGAGAAACGACATAGAAGACGTACCTATTAATATTAAACATTCGAACAGAAGCGGATGAATAAATAAATAAGATGAAACGCATTTACCTGCATGAATTTGGTTTAAAGAGTTTTTATTATAATTAAAAAAATGTCTTTGTCATATCTTGGGACCCTGGGGCCTCGGACCTTTGGTAAGCTTACGAATGGCCGGAGTTAACACGCAGAGGTCACGCAGGTATAGGTATGAAAGATGTGCAAGCTCTGTTCCTCATTAGTGTACACTCCAGCCGATATGGCCGATAAAGGCAAGCCAGATGTGATGAACAAGACTTATCCCGGTATTTAGGCTCTGTGGGGTCGCTACTGCCCAACAGCTCACCACATGCTGCCCTGTAGATTCAAGTATCTTTCTTGCTTTCTGGCTCCTCACCCTGTTTCACAAAAGTAAAGTCTAGTAGAAAAGTAAACCGGCACAGGCCTAGAGTTCGGCGCTTGCAAGCCCTACCACAACGAGATACGGGGATTATTATTATTGTTATATTTATCTTTCACACAGATATTCATCTACTTTGTAAATGTGAGAATATTGTAGACGTTGTAGACTCGTACAAGTTTTGATTCGATGGCAATTTCCTATTTTGTTAAGGACCTGGTACTTGATGACAGGCCTACACTGTCCTCCTCTACTATCAATGAATACTGTAATTTTTAAAACATTGCAGAAGCTAATAACTTCTTCTATGCTTCTTTAACTTAAAAAGAATCATCGTGGAGTTTTCTTGCCTACTCTTCTACATTGTAATGGCCAATAGGAACCGTGCTCCTAGCTTACATAAGTGGCTAGATAGGTTTATGAGAAATAAAACATATTGATTCTGAATAATCTAACCAGACTGAAAAACTCATCTCAGAATAGGTTTTATGACTTATTGGAATATGAGCTGAAGTCAACTGAAGTTTCTTGCCCGTGTTTTTCCATAGGTACCTACTGCTTTGGAATGGGCAACTAGCTTCATCTTTCTGACTGACCAACCTCTTGATAGTTCAAAAGTGAATGTAAATACTTTGAGTTTAAGTTTGAACACAGTCTTACCAGTTGGTAACCTCATTAGCGTCTTATTAGACCACTGCTCCCGCGCGGTTTAACCCGCTGCTCGGCTCCTATTGGTCGTAGCGTAATGTTACATAGCATACCTATAACCTTCCTCGATAAATGGCCTATCCAACACAAAAATAATTTTTCAATTCGAATCAGTAGTTCCAGAGATTAGTGCGTTCAAACACAAACTCTTTAGCTTTATAATATTAGTACACATAGATACTGTACTTAATTGTGGATGTGAAAGGAAAATGCCATAGATAACAGCATACAAAATGAGTACCCTCATAATCAAGGCATAAATAACTATACGGTCAACATAATAAGTCTTGAATACTTACATAAGGAAGTTCCAAGTCTGATATCAATATTTAATTATACAACACATACTAGTTAGAAACTGACTAACAATTTCTTGTTCTTAAACACTTTTCAAACTTAGTAAGTAAATCTTGGTAGGTTTTACTTTTTATGGCGGACCAATTCTGAATAGATCAATTAGTGTCGTAGTCGAGTTGAAATAGAATTACTCTACCTGCTACAGCGAACAAGAATGGCATTCGTTTAGCATACAGTTCAGGGGGCATAGACAAGTGTCAATTCGTATCGATTCGATTTTGAAAATTGTTGATCGAACAATTCGCTATTTCAGCGATTCGGATTATCAAGAACGCCACTTGTCAACGCATTTGTATGGGAATATTGATCGAGTTTCGTTACACAATTTGACATTGTCAAGCAACAAAAAATTCATGTAGTAAATGACTTATTGACTTACTTAATGAAATTTTTGTTGTCAGAATTCGAACTTCAAATGTCTAATAAAAAAAATGTGTGGCAGTTTTTGAATATATGTAGGTATTTCACTCCTTACTATCAATTGACTATTCTAAATACCGAATCTAGTTTTGACTCAACACCCGACTTCTGAACCCTTTTTGCTTGGACGCCCGCATAATAACTTAAGGGGTTGTATTGATGATTATATTCTATTCTATTTCTTGTTCATTTTGACGTTAAAAAGTCCTTTTCTTCTGCCTATTTGAAATAAATAATTTGACTTTGACTTTGATTTAATGATTACAGTTCTTTAAAAACGTTGTACCTATTTGTTACGGCCGCGAATAATATTTTGATCAACATAAAATCTAATATTGACTTGTAAATTGCAAAAAGTCAATTTGAATTTCGCCGGTTACTCCGGGGCTTTCACCATAAGAATAAACAAAAACAATAAATTGGAAGAAAAACGGTTTCCCAAATATACAAACTAAACAAATTATTATCAGGTTGCGTTTTTCGGGACTTCAGTATTTTGAGGTTTTTTTTTTGTTTTACGAAAGGTACAGACGCCAGCACGTCAAGCAATCCCTTACTGTCAAATTTTCTCAATTTAAAATGAACCTTATGTCTTTGCAATAAAGTTGAAATACTATCAAAGAAATTTGACAGATTGTGGTAACTTGATGTGCTGGCCTCTGTACCTATTGGTTACGGCCGCGAATCATATTTTGATCAACATAAAATCTAATATAGACTTGCAAATAAAAAGAATTTCGCGGGCTACTCTGGCGCTTCACCTTAAGACTAAGGCATAAAAAATAATAATAATAGGAAACAAAAACGGTGAAGAGTTACCCAAATATAGAAACAAAACTAATTACTATCAGGTTGCATTTTTCGGGACTTCAGTATTTTGAGTTTCTTTTTACGATAGGTATCACTGAATATGTCTATATCTGGCACCAAGTGCACCAGCACCAGTGCATCAAGTTATACCAAAGTGTCAAACCAACCAACCACCATACCGCGTACCAACTATCAACCGACCTATTAGAAGGTTATATCAAAACTCAGTAGTTTCATAGGTACTACCTATTAGTTCATTCATCTAATACCTACTTACTGATTGTACTGTCTAGGGTACTAATAAGTTTTCTGATTTTGTTTTTTTGACTAGTTTAACCCGCGATAAACTACCTTATGTGGTACCCCAGGTAAACATTGTATTAATTCCGTAATTCATTGATTTCATATTACTCTTTGGGTTTAATCACGCCAGCCAGTAAAGCTCCCAGTCGACATGATTTTTTTCCGACATCTCTAACAATTATACAAATAATAAATATTAATATTATAGTCGATTTACACAAATAAATTACTCCATCCATTGTGGAAAACCGTAGGTATACGGTATACCTACGGTTCCGTCATCCGTAACCGTGTTATATCTATAAGGTGTTAAAAAATTAACTCTAAAAATTTCGTGGGAGCATTGTACTCATCGTTACGAACAACTTTTACTATGGGATGAACCCTGAAATCGCGAAAAAAATATGAGCTGTTCCATACATTTATGCACTCGTAACTCAATTAAATGTATGGAACAGCTCATATTTTTTTCGCGATTTCAGGGTTCATCCCATAGTAAAAGTTGTTCGTAACGATGAGTACAATGCTCCCACGAAATTTTTAGAGTTAATTTTTTAACACCTTATATAGGCCTATCCTATCGATAAATAATTTAACCTAAATTTAAATGTTGTTATTGTTAACATTATTAAACTTTATGCAAAATAAAGGACTATGCTCCTTTTTACTATATTTTCTAATTATCATAATATACACGATTAAAAAATGTATGCAATATTTTAGTATATTATATTTTATTATACATTAGATGAAAATAATCCTCTCGTGTTCAATAGGTATTCAGAGTGGAAGGGGCATTGGCGTGAACCTGTGGGTTACCTACATGATTCTGAACCTCCCAGTGTTGAAAATCTTCGTCGGATATAAAAAAAACAGCTGTTTCATAGCAATACGTTTATAATTTATACTTTATAAATACAACCGGAAACACAATATAATGTAACATGAAAGTAAAATTAAGTACAAAATAATTAGAACAAGCTTATAGTTAAAATCAAATTGTAGTTTGGTGCCCATATACATTCTGCCTAACTTATACTAAAAAAAGAATACGTAATATCATAATAATAATACTACTTATAGTAACAAAAGGGAACCATTTTGTTGATAATATATAATAACCATAAAATATTCATACAATTGGAGGCATGGATTCGTCAATGTTAAAACCATCATCGTTGTCGTGGCTTGCGTATTTGGGCGTCAAAGGTATCTCGAGGTGTATGTACTTGCCAACATAGCTCCTGCCAACAATATCGCTCCTGCCACCATCGCTTTTGAGGTTGTCGGGGACTTGGAACGGTTTGTGGTTCAAAATTGGTTGACTCACTTGAGCTGTTAACAGAAAAACCAAAATTAATTTTCATGATCTCACAAAATAGTAAAAAAATACCATGCCATTGACGTCTGTATTTCATAATAAACAGCTAAACCCACATTCCGCGCCATATAACAATAAAGGCCAATCCCAACGCCAACGTGAAACTCCACGCTGCTACAACTAATCATGGCGGCTTGGAAAGAGTGACTGTCGCAACCCAGCGCAGGGCACGATAGTGGCGGTAAAATTCCTCTTTGAGGAGTGGCTAGAGAGGCGTCACACACACAGCCCGGCGCCCTCACCAACCACTTGACGCAGGTCCTCACTGGACATGGATAATTCGGGAGGTTCCTACACATAACCAGGCGGGAGGAAATGCCCGGGTGTGAGGATCACGTAAGTGAACCACTGTGAGGATCACCTAGAGGACATGGTGGCGCATACGGTGGAGATCTGCCCAGCTTGGGCGGAGTAACACCGTGTCTTCGTAGAGGTGATTGGTGGCGGCGGCGACCTCTTGCGTCCGGCCCTGGTGCGAGCTATGGTCCGGAGCGAGAGGGAGTGGGAGGTAGTCATCTCCTGGGAAGCAGTTATGCTCGCGAAGGCGATGGCGGGATGGGAGAAGAAGAGGACCTCCCATCCCAGCCACCACGGGAGACGCCCCGGGCGTTGAGAGCCGCGTGACGACTCCCCACCATAGTAGGCGCGGGACTGCGGACGGTGAGTAATGGGAAGCTCACCGTCCGATCAGGACCAGGCACATGCCGGACGGCGCGTGCATGTTCCACGCGCGCCTCATAGAGATGACAGCGTGTGAAGGGGCCGTTAGGGCCGAAGCCTGCCGGGTAAGCAGGATTGTCCGAAAGGGTTACTACCCCGGAACCCATGGATGGGTTTTAGTCAGTAAGAGTCTGACACTCCCTTTCGCTCCACTCAGAGCGGGAGTAGTCATTTGATGATTTCGCAACGTCAAAAAAAAGGCTGCTACAACGAACAGACACAAAGCATACCTAATAAACAGAATTAAAAGATAATGATCCCTTATCGGCATTGTAAGAGCAGAATGAAAGTTGTTTACTGGACACCTACTGTCTAATTATCGTACTTTTACTACAACGAATTCATTGATAACTGTAATAATTAATAGGTGACCTGCGATAAAGGTACGTATAAATATGTGGTGCAGCAGATGCACCGCCACTGGCGAACATGGCTCGTTTGGTGTTGTGTGTATTGGCTCTCGTAGCGGCCGGGGTCCTCTCGGAACCCGTCAGGAGCAATGTGTCGCAGAAAGCTGGTAAGTCAACTTTTTATTAATTTAACATTCTTGTATTGTTGGTCTGTTCTAATAAGGAACTTGTAATTTCTCGTTAGATCGTGGTCTTAAAATCAATAAGTAAACATGGTAATATGTTTACTTATTGATTTTAATCCCATTAAATTAATATTTTATTACCACTTAAGTACAATAATTAACCACAACGATCATATTATTATCCTGGGAAGCTATGTAGTGTGTCATTCCTATGTTTCATTTTCATCTGCCTAGCCTTTTCCCAACTATGTTGGGGTCGGCTTCCAGTCTAACCGGATGCAGCTGAATAACAGTATTTGCATGGAGCGACTGCCTATCTGACCTCCATATCATCAGTAGTAGTGTGTATCATTTAGTTGTGTAAAAATTTTCGTATGTGGATACCAGATGAAAGTAGAGAAAATACAACACGGGTTTGCATCAAAATAAACTCTAACCAATTTACTGCAATAAAAATAATATCCGCTTAGGGAATAAAAATGTAATATGGAAAGGGAAATTAAAGATAGAACTTTTGTGGATTCTTTTAAGCTTTTTACATTTAAAAGCTAAATATTAAAAATAATTTGTACAGAAATAATATGTATATAAACAAAGAGCATCAAACACTTGGTCCACACCGTTGTTAACAGGAAAAGTACCCAAAAAAGCTTGTTTCATGGGAAAATGTTGATAGAATTTTCAACTGTGTAATAGATTAGAAATATTTATTTAATGTGTATTATATAATAATCAAGTGACCCATCCCAGCTACGCACGGGTGCAATGTGTATACTAATGCGCGGACGAAGCCGCAGGCGAAAGCTAGTTAAACTAAACGTATGAACCTTCCCTTTGAATAACTCTATCTATCGTTGAAACGGCAATAAAATCCGTTGCGTAATTTTACAGTTCTAAGCGTCTACAGGGCCAGACGGTGGCGGCGACTTTGTTTTAAACTATGCTTAAGATACACAATTATTCAGTTCTATAGTTTTCTAATTAAAATTAGCTTACACTCGTGCATCGTTGTTTCTAGGTTTGTACCAACAAAAGTTGCATCCCGGGTCAAAAGTAATCCCAGACTGCAGTACTTAAAATGTCTAATGTTTTTTTTTTCTTAAAGCGGACCCAGTCTTCCTGCAACGCCAGTTGGATTTGATGCTCTTGTACTTCCACATTCATGAACCGAATCATATTGAATCTGCCAAGGCCATCTCTAAGTCCTGGAGTCTCGAGAAGAACATTGCACACTTCAGCGTAAGTACATAAAGTTTTTTTTTAAGTCTTAAACCAAATACTTGGCTTCAGACAGGGTTCGTCTCGAATTCTGCTGCAACGCTGCTGCTGTAACCAAAATGTTTTTGGTTTCAGAATGTATCTGCTGTGACAACCTACATCGAGATGCTGGAGCACCAGTGGGTACTTCCTCGCGCTGTACCGTTCTCCATCCTCGAAACCGAGCACAAGTTTGAGGTAGTCACTCTGTACAATATTCTGTACTCTGCTAAGGACTACGACACATTCTACAAGACCGCCGTATACTTGAGAGACCGCGTCAACGAAAATCTCTTCGCTTACGTACTCAGTGTTGTCATTGTGAGCCGTCCAGACACGCAAGGAATCTACATCCCCCGTCTGTATGAGGTCTTCCCTTCATTCTTCAACAACGGTGAAGTTATGACAACCGCCCAGAGGATTAACACCCATGGTTTCCGCATGCTTGAGCACTACTCATCTACTTACAAATGGGACGAGAATGTAGTCATTAGGTGGAATGCCACGATCTGGCCTTACTACAATAGCGAGAGTTCACCCGTCGCCTATTGGACGCATGACTACGGCCTAAACACCTTCTACTACAACCTTCACCTTTCTCAACCCGGCTGGCTGAACAGCGAAGTTCTTCCAACGAACAAGCACCGACGTGGAGAATGGTTCTGGTACCTGCACAAGCAGATCGTTGCTCGGTACTACATGGAGAGACTGTCTAACGGACTTGGCGAAATTCCTGAACTTGGTCACGAAATTGTTAAAGAAGGTTACAACTCTGGTCTTTTGTACCACAATGGCGTTGCTTTCCCTGTCAGACCAAACTACTTCCACCTCGACCAGCCCCAGTTCGTTGATGAAATGCAAGAAATCTACGATTATGAACGTCGCATTCGTGACGCCATTGACCAGGGTTACTTAGTTAACGTAAGTGTACATTTATTTATATTTATAATTTGTATCATTACTTTTATCGACACTTTATATAATATTTATTTTATTGTAGAATCTTGGTGAACGCATCGACATCAGCGCTCCAGAGGCTATTGAGATCTTGGGTCGTGCCATTGAGGCTAACGTCGACTCTCCAAATGCGCATTATTACAAGGACTTTATCAGCGTCTGGAAGAAGGTTTTGGGCAATTCTCTTGTTCAGGAACACCAGTACTTCCACCAGTGAGTTAACAATCATTATATTGTACTAAATATTTGAACATTAAAGCGTTCGTTATAGACTAATGTTTGTAACTATTTCCAGCTTCGCGCCTTTGGTTGTCCCCTCGGTGTTGGAACACTACCAGACTGCTCTGCGTGACCCCGCATTCTACATGATCTGGAAGCGTGTCTTGGGACTGTTCCAGTTGTGGCAGGAGAAGCTTCCTAAATACAAGCGTGAAGAGCTTGCATTGCCCACGGTGGCCATCCAGAAGGTTGAAGTTGACAAAATGGTTACATATTTCGAATACAGCTACCTGAACGTCACTTCTCATCTGCACATGAACGAGGAAGAAGGTATTATTGGATAAGTTATTTTTCTGCCGGCGTTTTCTAGAGGTTCATTTCTAATTTAACTTAACTGTTTTGTTAATAGCTAAGGAAGTGAATGACCAAGTCAGTGTATTGGTCCAGAAGCCAAGGCTGAACCACAAGAAGTTCCAAGTCCGCGTTAATGTCAAGAGCGAAGCTGCCAAGACTGTTTTTGTCAAGTTCTTCTTGGCGCCCAAATACGATAGCCAGGGCTATGAGATCCCTCTCCACGTCAACACCCAGAACTTTATGCAGATGGATGGTTTTATGTATGACAGTAAGTTTGATTGTTTTCTTTAAAAAAATTAAAAAAACTGCTCCTATTAAATAAATAGATACGAAAAAAGAACAGAGTCCTAAATCTAGAGCTTTGGTCTGTTTTTGAAAACAGTAAAAACAAAACGTATTAATAAGAGTGATCGTAGCATTAAGCCCACTAATAACAGTTTTCAAATAAGTGAAGCGATTCAAGTTACGCCAGCGCATAAGTTATCAGTAACCAAACTATCAAATTTCTCCCAATGGGTTTAAAACTTTTTAATGTTGATTGTCAATTTCAAATCGATTGAGAAAATTTTACAATTTGTAGTAACTTAACGACAATACATCAAAATGCAATTCAACAGCCCACGAATTTCTACCAAAGTGACAGTTTAAAAGTATTGTAACTGATACTATTTGCAGTGCCTGCGGGAGAATCCGTCATCACTCGTGACTCTGCTTCCAACACTGGCTGGGACTGGGCTCCCGCCCACGAGCTCTATGAGACAGTTGAGAAGGCGGTGCACGGCAAGGGACAGCTCTTCATCGAGCAGACTGACGGCATGGAGAAACTGACTCAACACATTCTGCTGCCTAAGGGTAAGTGTTTTCTTTAATTTTAACCAACATTCCTCCTTAGAAATAAACTTTTTTAATGTCGTTGAAAATGTTGGGAAAATCGATCAAATAAATCAATCTGCCGAGCCATTTTCCCAACTACGTAAGGGTCGGCTTCCAGTCTACCCGGATGCAGCTACATACCAGTATTTTACATAGAGGACCTGCCTGTTTGATCTCCACAACCCAGTCAGTAAATGGATCATTCGATACCCCTTGGTAAGACAGGCTGTCAGGTTTTCGGCCTTCTGAAGATACGGGTCTTCACCGACGTCCACTACCGTTAAAGATGCACGAATGACCGTTAACGATGCACGGGATCAACAGCTTAACGCGCTTTTAGAGGTACGAAGGAGTCTAGGTATGTACATGTGGTCACCCATCCACGGCCAACCCCGGCAATTGTAGCTTAGCCTGATGGATCGACCTGTGCAGCTATTATTACTTAGCCACGAGCTTCTCGAAAATCGATCATTTATTTGAACCACAAAAACTCTATGTTTTCTTATTCTCACAGGTCGTGTCAGTGGTATGCCTTTCGTCCTGATGGTCTACATCTCCGAGTACCACGCACCCAAGGTTGCTCACAGTGTTGCCTCTGACATCAATTTGGCTCTTGGTCTATCTCCCTTCAGTCGCCCGCAGCAAGACGATCCTTTCGGTTTCCCAGTCAACAGGCCTCTCTACCCCTGGCAGGTAGAGGGTGTCAAGAACTTGTACCTCCAGGATGTTCTGATCTACCACAAGCACACCCCCGAAATCGAAGTTCCTCACACGGAATAAGCGATTTGTAGAACGTTTTCGACGCCAAGTAGAACAAGGTTGCTTTACTATGAACAAATTAGGGATCTAGTTAGATAAATTTTCAGTGTAACAAAGCAAGCATGCTTAAATGTTTGCCCGCTAATTTCAATAATCTATGTAACTTGACGTCGGTAATAAAGTTATATGCATTTATGATATATATAAATAGTATTTATTTGTTTAGTGTATGTATTTATTGTTATTGTATATTATCTATTTATTTATTTATTACGTAGTATGATGATCAATGTAATGATTGTTAATGTATTGCCCACCTAAGATGTAAACTGTCCATGTTCACCCATAAATCAATAATTTTGTACAATTACTCAGTTACTCTTTCTGTCAGCTGGATGGATCTCAGATTCACATAAATATATGTATTTCGTTTTATGTATTATAAATAAATAAAATATGTTTTAAAACATGGCCATTTTAATTTTTATTCCAACTTTAATTGATAATAAAAATAATGCTTATAATCGGTTCAATAAAGTAAAAACAGATTTTATGACAATACGGTAAATGATAGGTACTACTTTCTGCGCCCTAAACAAAGTCGTGTACAAATTTGTTTAGACTAGTCTTAGGTGGTAGAGTGTGGACATTGTATGACAGTTACTACCACGGTACAAGCAATAACTTATCTATCTTTTAGTTCCCTCTGCACCCGATGGACTTACTCTGAATAAGTCAATTAGTTTTGTACTACACGACTCTAAATAGAATAGGGATGCTGACTAAATTTTATCCTTTAGTCCGTCAGCTAGATTTTAGAAAAATATACATGGTGGTGGAATGAAGACGTACGAAAGATACTAAAAGAAAAGAAAGTTGCGTTTAAAGAATGGCAGGCTGTTCAAATCGGAAATAGTGATTTGAAAGAAGCTAAGAAGCGAATTTATGAAGAATGGAACAGAAAGGCAAGAAAGGTGGTAGCAGTTTCCAGGGCTAAGGCGCAGGAGGAGTTGTATAACTCACTGGACAGCCCAAGAGGCCAGAAGGAGCTATACTGGATTACAAAAGCAAGAGAAAGAAGAACGAGAGATATAGTGCAGATTAAGTGTATGAAAGACGACGCCGGTAAGATTCTGTCTACAGATGACGGAATAAAAGAACGATGGAAGGTGTATTTTGAAAAGCTAATGAACGAAGAGAATGAATGGAATGGTGTTCTCAATGACGTACAAGCCAATATGGGTTTGGTAAGGGAAATTAGTATGGATGAAGTAAGAAAGGCAGTTCAAAGTATGAAAAATGGGAAGGCAACGGGCCCAGATGATATACCAGTAGAAGTATGGAAGTGTTTAAAAGAAGATGGATATATGTGGCTGACTTTATTCTTTAATAAGTTGTTGCAAGAAGGAGTGATCCCAAGGGAATGATGCAATAGTTCGCTAGTGCCCATCTTCAAAAATAAAAGTGATAAACAGGACTGCAACAACCGGCTACCGAACCTCAGATCTGGTCACTCAGTGAGGCCATGGCGGAGCGTTTGAACCTGTCCTTGCAGGCAGTTTCCGATTAGGTTGATGTCAATCTGGTCAGGTTTAATGCCACTAAAACCCCGGCCTGTCCTTTTTCCGCTGAAAAGAGCCGGCTCCAAATTTCCCAGATGTGACCGCGCCAACACCAAACCATCTTGAGCTCTTGGCGTTACGTTGTCATCGACTCTTATTTTGGCTTACATTGAGGAAAAGGCTCAGCGGGCAGCCAAAAACTGGGATCCTAGCAAAGGTGAAACATTACTTCAGTCCGGTTGGTGCCGGACTATTGCAGAACATGGAAACAAAATTTGAAATATAATATGTGTTTGGGTGGGTATAGTATAGAGGATTGAGTTCCTTACACTATGAAAGAACTATGTTACTGCCTGACCAATGTGATATAATACATACGATTATAATGGCAGGGTTTCGCGTACCATGAAAAAGAGGTCAAGCCAACCAACCGTGAATAGAGCCTCCAGGCTGCTACAACTCAGCGGGATTGACTGAAAGGGTTACAGAACATTAAGGGCTGAGGAAGGAACTTGGATGGCTTGTAGTCAGTAAGAGTAGGACACTCCCTTCCGCTCCACCCAGAGCGGGACAAAAAAAGGCTGCTACAACGAATTTACTTACACAAAGCATACCTAATAAACTGAATTTTTAAAAGATAATGATCCATTATCGGCGTTGTAAGAGCAGAATTAAAGTCGTTTATTTGACACCTACTGTCTAATTATCGTACTTTTACTACAACGAATTCATTGATAACTGTAGTAGTAGGTGACCTGCGATAAAGGTACGTATAAATATGTGGTGCAGCAGATGCACCGCCACTGGCGAACATGGCTCGTTTGGTGTTGTGTGTATTGGCTCTCGTAGCGGCCGGGGTCCTCTCGGAACCCGTCAGGAGCAATGTGTCGCAGAAAGCTGGTAAGTCAACTTTTTATTGATATATATACACTGCCACAATTTTTTTGTCAGGTGCTATTCTAAGCTCAGTGCCATTTATACTATCTATAGATACTAATGCGCGGGCGAAGCCGCAGGCAAAAGATAGTTCAACTACCGCAATATAATCCGTTGCGTTATTTTACAGTTCTAAGCGTTTACAGAGCCAGACGGCAGCGGCACGGCGTTTTGTTCTAAACTACGCATGTAGATATACACAATTATTCAGATCTATAGTTATCTAATTAAAAGAAGCTTTCACTCGTGCGTCATTGTTTCTAGGTTTGTACCAACAAAAGTTGCATGCCAGGTCAAAAGTAACCCCGTATATTTACGTAATGTTTTTCTTACAGCGGACCCAGTCTTCCTGCAACGCCAGTTGGATTTGATGCTCTTGTACTTCCACATTCATGAACCGAATCACATTGAATCTGCCAAGACCGTCTCTAAGTCCTGGAGTCTCGAGAAGAACATTGCACACTTCAGCGTAAGAACCTAAAATTTTTAAAGTTTTAAGCCAAATACTTGACTTCAGACAGGATTCATTGCGAATTCGGCTGCTGCTGTTACCAAAACGTTTTTGGTTTCAGAATGTATCTGCTGTGACAACCTACATCGAGATGCTGGAGCATCAGTGGGTACTTCCTCGCGCTGTACCGTTCTCCATCCTCGAATCCGAGCACAAGTTTGAGGTAGTCACCTTGTACAATATTCTGTACTCTGCTAAGGACTACGACACATTCTACAAGACCGCCGTTTACTTGAGAGACCGCGTCAACGAAAATCTCTTCGCTTACGTACTCAGTGTTGTCATTGTGAGCCGTCCAGACACGAAAGGAATCTACATTCCCCGTCTGTATGAGGTCTTCCCATCATTCTTCAACAACGGAGAAGTTATGACAACCGCCCAGAGGATAAACACCCATGGTTTCCGCATGCTTGAGCACTACCCATCTACCTACAAATGGGACGAGAATGTAGTCATTAGGTGGAATGCCACGATCTGGCCTTACTACAATAGCGAGAGTTCACCCGTCGCCTATTGGACGCATGACTACGGCCTAAACACCTTCTACTACAACCTCCACCTTTCTCAACCCGGCTGGCTGAACAGCGAAGCTCTTCCAACGAACAAGCACCGACGTGGAGAATGGTTCTGGTACCTGCACAAGCAGATCGTTGCTCGGTACTACATGGAGAGACTGTCTAACGGACTTGGTGAAATTCCTGAACTTGGTCACGAAATTGTTAAAGAAGGTTACAACTCTGGTCTTTTGTACCACAATGGCGTTGCTTTCCCTGTCAGACCAAACTACTTCCACCTCGACCAGCCCCAGTTCGTTGATGAAATGCAAGAAATCTACGATTATGAACGTCGCATTCGTGACGCCATTGACCAGGGTTACTTAGTTAACGTAAGTGTACATTTATTTATATTTATAATTTGTATCATTACTTTTATCAACACTTTATATAATATTTCTTTTATTGTAGAATCTTGGTGAACGCATCGACATCAGCGCTCCAGAGGCTATTGAGATCTTGGGTCGTGCCATTGAGGCTAACGTCGACTCTCCAAATGCGCATTATTACAAGGACTTTATCAGCGTCTGGAAGAAGGTTTTGGGCAATTCTCTTGTTCAGGAACACCAGTACTTCCACCAGTGAGTTAACAATAATTATACTGTAATAAATAGTTGAACATGAAAGCGTTCGTTATAGACTAATATATGTAAACATTTCCAGCTTCGCGCCTTTGGTTGTCCCCTCGGTCTTGGAACACTACCAGACTGCTCAGCGTGACCCTGCATTCTACATGATCTGGAAGCGTGTCTTGGGACTTTTCCAGTTGTGGCAGGAGAAGCTTCCTAAATACAAGCGTGAAGAGCTTGCCTTGCCCACGGTGGCCATCCAGAAGGTTGAAGTTGACAAATTGGTTACATTTTTCGAATACAGCTACCTGAACGTCACTTCTCATCTGCACATGAACGAGGAAGAAGGTATTATTGGATACGTTATTTTTGTGCCGGCGTTTTCTAGAGGTTCATTTCTAATTAACCTTTACTGTTTTGTTAATAGCTAAGGAAGTGAATGACCAAGTCAGTGTATTGGTCCAGAAACCGAGGCTGAACCACAAGAAGTTCCAAGTCCGCGTTAATGTCAAGAGCGAAGCTGCCAAGACTGTTTTTGTCAAGTTCTTCTTGGCGCCCAAATACGATAGCCAGGGCTATGAGATCCCTCTCCACGTCAACACCCAGAACTTTATGCAGATAGATGATTTTCTGTATGACTGTAAGTTTGATTGTTTTCTTTTAAAAATTCAAACAAACTACTCTTATTTAATAAATAGAGGTATTTATATATGTATATGTAATGTATATGAAAATACAACAGAACCTTAAAAGTAGAGTTAAAGTAAAAACAAAACGATTTATTAAAAGAGGTCGTAGCATAATGGCTACTAATAAGAGTTTTCAACTAAGTAAAGTGATTCAAGTTACGCCAGCGCATTAAGTTATACCGAACTGTCAACACATGATCAACATTTTGGTAATGAATTTAAACCTGATTGATTGATGTTGATTGTCAGTTTCAAATCGATTCAGAAAATTTTACAATTTGTACTAAAGTGGGAGTTTAAAAGTATACTAACTGCTACTATTTGCAGTGCCTGCGGGAGAATCCGTCATCACTCGAGACTCTGCTTCCAACACTGGCTGGGACTGGGCTCCCGCCCACGAGCTCTACGAGACAGTTGAGAAGGCGGTGCACGGCAAGGGACAGCTCTTCATCGAGCAGACTGACGGCATGGAGAAACTGACTCAACACATTCTGCTGCCTAAGGGTAAGTAATTTTTTAATTTAAACCAACATTCCGCCTTAGAAAATATTTTTTTCAAATCAATCTGCCGAGCCTTTTCATAGTTGGTATGTAAGGGTCGGCTTCTAGTCTAGCCGGATGCAGCTAAATACTAGTATTTTACATAGAGGACTGCCTATCTGACCTCCACAACCCAGTCAATAACTGGGTTATAGGATCCCCTGGGTAAGACTGGCTGTCTGGGTTTCGGGCTTCTGAAGATACGGGTCTTCACCGACGTCCACGACCGTTAAAGATGCACGAACGACGGCCGGGATCAACAGCTTAACTTGCTTTCCGAAGCAGGAGGGAGTCTCGGTATGTAAATATGGTCACCCATGCACGGCCAACCCCGGCAATTGTAGCTGCCTGATGGATCCACCTGTGCAGCTTTAATTACTTAGCCATTAGCTTCTCGAAAATATATTATTTTTTTCAACCACAAAAACTCATTATGTTTTTTCATTCTAACAGGTCGTGTCAGTGGTATGCCTTTCGTCCTGATGGTTTACATCTCCGAGTACCGCACACCCAAGGTTGCTCACAGTGTTGCCTCTGACATCAATTTGGCTCTTGGTCTGTCTCCCATCAGTCGCCCGCGGCAAGACGATCCATTCGGTTTCCCAGTCAACAGGCCTCTCTACCCCTGGCAGGTAGAGGGTGTCAAGAACTTGTTCCTCCAGGATGTTCTGATCTACCACAAGCACATCCCTGAAATCGAAGTTCCTCACACGGAATAAGCGGATTGTGGAACGTTTTTGACGCCGAGTAGAATAAGGTTGCTTCACTATGAACAAATTATGGATCTAGTTAGATAGAACTAGAGCAAAAACTAAAATTTTCAGTGTAACACAGCAAGCATGCTTAAATGTTTGCCCGCTAATTTCAATATCTGTGTAACTTGGCGTCGGTAATAAAGTAATATGCATTTATGATATAAATATAGATATGAATAGTATTTATTTGTTTAGTGTATGTACTTATTGTTATTGTATATTATCTAATATTTATTTATTACATAGTATGATGATCAATGTAATGATTGTTAATGTATTGCCCACCTAAGATGTTAACTGTTCATGTTCACACATAAATTAATAATTTTGTACCATTACTCAGTTACTCTTTCTGTCAGCTGGATGGATCTCAGATTCACATAAATATAATGTATTTCGTTTTATGTATTATAAATAAATAAAATATGTTTTAAAACATGGCCATTTTAATTTTTATTCCAACTTTAATTGATAATAATAATGCTTATTATCGGTTGCAATAAAGTAAAAACAGATTTTATGACAATACGGTAAATGATGGTACAGAGGCCAGCACATCAAGTTACCACAATCTGTCAAATTTCTTTGATAGTATTTCAACTTTATTGCAAAGACATAAGGTTCATTTTTAATTGAGAAAATTTGACATTTAGGGATAGCTTGATGTGCTGGCGTATGTACTATTTGCTACGCCCTAAACAAAGTTTTGTCTAATTAGATTAGACTAGTCTTAGCATGGTAGTGTACATTGTATGACAGTTACTACCATGGTACAAGCAATAAGTTATCTGCTATTAGTGCCCTCTGCACACGACGGACTTATTCTGTATAAGGATGCTGACCAAATTTTATTTTATAGTCCATCAGCTAGATTATCAAACAATATTTGACACGTATTTTATTTTTCACATACATTGTGTTAAAATGTGGCATGACGTCACTCAATTTTGTATTGAGTTGTGACGTAGTGCGCCCCCACGCCCAAACGAAGATGCGCTTTATCTATGTTATTATCTTTATTTTTTATTAATATGATAAAGCAAAAAATACTTGTCTTATATTTTTATTATATGACAGACGGACTAAATATTTATTTTTTTTACCCTGTCATCATTCCTATTACTTAATATGCCACAAAGTAACTCAACAAAGCGATACCTATATTTCAACAAAACCACAAACAGACACTTCTGAAATGTCAAATGAGTCGGTCGGCCAGAAAGATAAGGCTATTTTTATTTTATTTTATTTATTAACTAGCTGTGCCCACGCCTTCGTTTACGTGGATGTCAGAAAATACCAATGTCCCACTTAAAGAGGGTGAATACCTCCTCCATTTGTTGTTATTTAGGAAAAAGGGAGTTTTAATCTATTCACAATGTAGTGTGTTAAGTTTGTACGTGAAGTATGTGAAAATAACCACCCAAAACAATACACGATATTACAAACCTACTTTAGTTTACGTTAGTATCATTTTGGCTCCATAGATGTCGTTAGGTGTTCTTACATTATTAAGTACCGTAATTAAAGTTCATAGACACTATTGATTACTTATATCTTTTGATGGAGTGAAACAATTTCGATGAAACAAAAACTAAGTAATATTTCAAGTTACGCACAAATTTTATGTATAAAAGTTATGTACATTGGTTTCGTACATTTCACGTGATGCGTGAACAACTAAACAGACAAACCGATAAACAGACAAAAAAGCTGGAAGTATGTTCTGTTTGATATCCATTAATACCCTAGCTATTTTTGTAGAAATATTTTCAGTGTAAAAAAACGACTTTTCCACAACTTTTATGTACAGATAGATAGCGGTTTACCAACAGTTTACCAGTAGTGACAGAATGACTGGCTGGGCTTAGAAAGCGAATAGGTTGTATGTATCAGATTTTTTTTATTGCCAATAGGCTCCCGCTTGACCACGATCTCACCTGATGGTAAGCGCTGATGTGGTTGATGGAGAAGCACGCTTGCCTATAAAAAACCTATTCACTCTTGACTTGGATTGTTGCTATCGGGAAACACAGACTCCAACAGGGAATTCCACTCCTTAGCTGTACGCAACATAAAAGTATTCCCAAAACGTTTAGAGCGTATAGCGCAGGCACTGTAACCGATAAAAAACCTATAAGCTGGCAACTCCGCGTCGATGTTCAAGGCTCTGAAGCTTCGACTAGACCGGTGCCTCATTGTCGATGAGCCTATTGGCCCATTTATCAATCGACTCTAAAGCATGAACAGTACTTCATGCATGATCGAATTTGCGCTTGGGATAAGTTGAGCAGCTGTTCTGACGTGAAGTAGCTTCTCACCTTTGCGAGGATCCCCAAATTTTTGGCAGCCAGCTGAGCCTTTGCCGCAATGTACGGGCCAAAATTAAGAGTCGATGATAACGTAACGCCAAAAAGCTCAAGATGGTCCGTTATTGGCACAAATTGGTGCTTGTTAGCGGGAAACGACAGGCCTGGGTTTTAGCGGTATTAAACCTGACCAGATTGGCTGTATGAGGTACAGAGGCCAGCACATCAAGTTACCACAATCTGTCAGATTTCTTTGATAGTATTTCAACTTTATTGCAAAGACATAAGGTTATTTTTAATTGAGAAAATTTGACAGTTATAGCTATATGGATAGCTTGATGTGCTGGCGTCTGTACTTAATTAGTTCATTCAATACCTAATAACGTATTTTCGTAAAGTTATCGGTTTTGCGTATAGGCTTACTAATTTACTTACTTAACTAGTTTTTGCCCGCAGCTTTGCCAGATTGGATGTTGGAAAATATCGCATAGGAACGTACTACCGGTATTAAAAGTACCGTGTTAAGCCTGGTATACATTGTATTAATTCGTAATACCTTGATTTAATATTTTTACAGTCACGAGCTAGTGCTATGCATACACTTAGAAACATACAAAAGCGACTGGGAGCGTTTCTGGCGTGTTTTGACGCCAATAGAATTCCCAGTCGGCATGATTTGTTCCGAAATTTTCAACAATCATTGACATATATTTCAGCCAACTTACACACAAAATAAATACCTAAACGTGCCTCATGAATCACTCTATCCATTGATTGATACGGAGAGACAGACGCAAGACTACGGCAAGCATAGCTTAACCTAAGCGGGATTGTCCGAAAGGGATACCGCTACCCCGGAACACAAAGGGCTAAGGAAAGAACTTGGATGGATTTTAGTCAGTAAAAGTCTGACACTCCCTTCCGCTCCACCAAGAGCGGGAGGAGTCATTTAAAAAAAAAAGCGTAGCTTAACCTGGTGGATCAACCCGTGCGCTTGTAATTATTATAAATATATAATACTATTTATTAAAACATCTATTACTACGTTCTATGACATCTGTGACATGTTACATGAAAAGAAAAGCGCACGAGGGGCTGGATCCAACTCGCAGAGGCGCCTTAGACAATATTAAATGATGAGGAGGCACCCACTGACGATGATCCCTGTATGCACTGTAAGTGCACCCAATGATAAAACCCGTTTGTTGTGGGTCTATTGCAGAACTAGGAAACAAAATTTTGGGATATGTGTTTGGGTGGGTATAGAGGATTGAGTACATAAAAGAACTATGTCCCACCAATACATACGCATAAAATGGCAGGGTTTCGCGTCTCATGAGATAGAGGATAAACTTATTGCCAACCAAGCGTGAATAAAGCCTCCAGGCTGCTATAACGAATAATATACTTACACAAAGCATACATAACAAACTGAATTAAAAAATAATGATCCCTTATCAGCATTGTAAGAGCAGAATGAAAGTCGTTTATTTGACACCTACTGTCTAATTATTGTACTTTTACTACAACGGGTTCATTGATAACGGTAGTAATTAATAGGTGACCTGCGATAAAGGTACGTATAAATATGTGGTGCAGCAGATGCACTGCCACTGGCGAACATGGCTCGTTTGGTGTTGTGTGTATTGGCTCTCGTAGCGGCCGGGGTCCTCTCGGAACCCGTCAGGAGCAATGTGTCGCAGAAAGCTGGTAAGTTAACTTTTTATTGATACGCATACACTGCCACAATTTTTTTGTCAGGTGCTGTTCTAAGCTCAGTGACTTCAGCACGCATACGTGTCGCCAACATTCTTACTGAGTGAGTGCCTTCAACACGCATTGAAATGTATCGACAATAAACACATATTTGTGTTGAAGGCACTGGCTTAGAATGGATCAAAATGTATTGAACATGTAAGTGTGTGCAGAGCACTGTGAGTTAGAATAGAAAACACACAGCTGTGTTCATGGCAGTATATGGGTTAACATTCTTGTATTGTTGGTCTGTTCTAATAAGGAACTTGTAATTTCTCGTCAGAAATTACGATATTTACTTATTTTTTAATCTCATTAGATTCATATTTTTAAACCATTAAGTACAATAATTAACCACAACGATCTTAGTATCCTCGGGAGCTATGTGGAGTGTATCATTAAAATGTGTATAATGTTTCGTATGAAATGAAGAAAATACGGCACGAGTTTTCAACAAAATAAACTCTAACCTAATTTACTGTAGTAATCCGCTTGTGGAATAAAAGCATTATGAATAAGGCAAGGGCAAATTGTAGCCAAAATCTAATATGAAAAGGTAAATTAAAAATAAAACTTTTACGGTTTCCTATAAAATTGTTTCGAGAGTAAATGACTGATGAATTTTCAACTGTATATTAGATGAGAAATATTTATTTTATGTGGATTATAATAAACTAGTCACTCGTCCTAGCTACGCACGGGTACTATGTAGATAGTATCGCGGGCTATACTATACGTATAAACTGTCCTCATGTATTACTCGATTAATGAAAACCGCATTAAAATCCGTTGCGAAGTTTACAAGATCATTACTTATAAAGGGACATACAAAAGTGTGTAGTGATACACAATAATTCAGTTCTATAGTTCTGGTCTGTTCTGGTCGCTACATAAAATTGCAATTCCGAACAACCATTACTTGCACCTAAAATAAAATCTTAGTTTTAGTTTTAGGCACTTTAATTGTATGGAAAACTTATTACTGTTGGCTACATGTACACTTTTTGTAAACGTTTTATTTGAAATAAATTATTAAATTAAATAATGAATAGTTTTCTAATTAAAAGTAACACAAAGCTTTCGATCGCGCAATGCGATCTTTCAAGGCTTGGACAACAAAAGTTGCATGCCAGGTCAAAAGTAACCCCGTATATTTACGTAATGTTTTTCTTACAGCGGACCCAGTCTTCCTGCAACGCCAGTTGGATTTGATGCTCTTGTACTTCCACATTCATGAACCGAATCACATTGAATCTGCCAAGACCATCTCTAAGTCCTGGAGTCTCGAGAAGAACATTGCACACTTCAGCGTAAGAACCTAAAGTTTTTAAAGTTTTAAGCCAAATACTTGACTTCAGACAGGATTCATTGCGAATTCGGCTGCTGCTGTTACCAAAACGTTTTTGGTTTCAGAATGTATCTGCTGTGACAACCTACATCGAGATGCTGGAGCATCAGTGGGTACTTCCTCGCGCTGTACCGTTCTCCATCCTCGAATCCGAGCACAAGTTTGAGGTAGTCACCTTGTACAATATTCTGTACTCTGCTAAGGACTACGACACATTCTACAAGACCGCCGTTTACTTGAGAGACCGCGTCAACGAAAATCTCTTCGCTTACGTACTCAGTGTTGTCATTGTGAGCCGTCCAGACACGAAAGGAATCTACATTCCCCGTCTGTATGAGGTCTTCCCATCATTCTTCAACAACGGAGAAGTTATGACAACCGCCCAGAGGATAAACACCCATGGTTTCCGCATGCTTGAGCACTACCCATCTACCTACAAATGGGACGAGAATGTAGTCATTAGGTGGAATGCCACGATCTGGCCTTACTACAATAGCGAGAGTTCACCCGTCGCCTATTGGACGCATGACTACGGCCTAAACACCTTCTACTACAACCTCCACCTTTCTCAACCCGGCTGGCTGAACAGCGAAGCTCTTCCAACGAACAAGCACCGACGTGGAGAATGGTTCTGGTACCTGCACAAGCAGATCGTTGCTCGGTACTACATGGAGAGACTGTCTAACGGACTTGGTGAAATTCCTGAACTTGGTCACGAGATTGTTAAAGAAGGTTACAACTCTGGTCTTTTGTACCACAATGGCGTTGCTTTCCCTGTCAGACCAAACTACTTCCACCTCGACCAGCCCCAGTTCGTTGATGAAATGCAAGAAATCTACGATTATGAACGTCGCATTCGTGACGCCATTGACCAGGGTTACTTAGTTAATGTAAGTGTATATTAATTTATTTATATTTATAATTAGTATCATTATTTTTATTGACACTTTATCTAATATTTCTTTTATTGTAGAATCTTGGTGAACGCATCGACATCAGCGCTCCAGAGACTATTGAGATCTTGGGTCGTGCCATTGAGGCTAACGTCGACTCTCCAAATGCGCATTATTATAAGGACTTTATCAGTGTCTGGAAGAAGGTTTTGGGCAATTCTCTTGTTCAGGAACACCAGTACTTCCACCAGTGAGTTAACAATCATTATATTGTACTAAATATTTGAACATTAAAGCGTTCGTTATAGACTAATGTTTGTAACTATTTCCAGCTTCGCGCCTTTGGTTGTCCCCTCGGTGTTGGAACACTACCAGACTGCTCTGCGTGACCCCGCATTCTACATGATCTGGAAGCGTGTCTTGGGACTGTTCCAGTTGTGGCAGGAGAAGCTTCCTAAATACAAGCATGAAGAGCTTGCATTGCCCACGGTGGCCATCCAGAAGGTTGAAGTTGACAAAATGGTTACATATTTCGAATACAGCTACCTGAACGTCACTTCTCATCTGCACATGAACGAGGAAGAAGGTATTATTCGATAAGTTATTTTTCTGCCGGCGTTTTCATAAATTTTATATCTAATTTACCTTTTCTGTTTTGTTAATAGCCAAGGAAGCGTATGACCAAGTCAGTGTATTGGTCCAGAAACCGAGATTGACTCACAAGAAGTTCCAAGTCCGCGTTAATGTCACGAGCGTAGCTGCCAAGACTGTTTTTGTCAAGTTCTTCTTGGCGCCCAAATACGATAGCCAGGGCTATGAGATCCCTCTTCACGTCAACACCCAGAACTTTATGCAGATAGACGAGTTCGTGTATGACTGTAAGTTTATGTTGTTCAACTTTTACGAATTTATAAAAACTACTCTTACTCAATACATACACAGGAAGGAATTTGTGGACCTCACCTGGAGGGATAGTAGTCTAACTAGTGGAGATAGCAAGTTTTACTCAGAGGCAACATTATTTTATTTTCAAAAGAAAACCACACTGTATCGAAAGATTTTTAAAAAGCTTTAGCTTTTTGCTTGCAGCTCTCGGGAATTGAACGGGCTAAAATCGAATTGGTACAAATTGGCGTTACTTAAAGCCAACCAGTAAGAGCTTTTTAATATTTATAAAGCATTTTTAGATACATCAATCAAATTCTACAGCCCACGCCTGAATAGCTCTGTATCAAGAGTGGGAGTTTATTTTACGCATACAACTGATACTATTTGCAGTGCCTGCGGGAAAATCCGTCATGACTCGTGACTCTGCTTCCAACACTGGCTGGGACTGGGCTCCCGCCCACGAGCTCTACGAGACAGTTGAAAAGGCGGTGCACGGCAAGGGACAGCTCTTCATCGAGCAGACTGACGGCATGGAGAAATTGGCTCAACACATACTGCTGCCTAAAGGTAAGTGTTTTCTTTATTTTTAACCAACAGACCTAGCATTCTTTATAAATGATTATTTTTTTAATGACGTGGAAAATGTTGGGAAAATTGATCATACAGTGAACTAATGAAGAACAGAACTATAGTAATATGTTCAGAATCTGTTCCTCCACAGAAACACATTATGTTTTTTTCATTCTCACAGGTCGCGTCGGTGGTATGCCTTTCGTCCTGATGGTCTACATCTCCGAGTACCGCGCACCTAAGGTTGCTCACACCTCTGACATAAATTTGGCTCTTGGCCTGTCTCCCATCAGTCACCAGCTGACCGATGAGCCATTCGGTTTCCCAGTTAACAGGCCTCTCTACCCCTGGCAGATAGAGGGTGTCAAGAACTTGTACCTCCACGATATTCTGATCCACCACAAGCACACTCCCGAAATCGAAGTTCCTCACATGGAATAACCGATTTATGAAGTGTTTTTGACGCCAAGTAGAACAATGTTGCTTCACTATGAACAAGTTATGGAATTATAGGTTGGTAGTAGTGTAGCCTTGAGCTAATACTACTATCCCAGTGATTAGAACTTCCGACTTAAGTTTACAGACCTGTAAGTTACAGCTAAAATTAATATCTGTGCAACAAAGTAATGTTCATTTTTGTTATAGTATTTATTTGTTTAGTGTATGTATTTATTGTTTTAATAATTATAATATATTATATTTATGTATTTTATAGTAAAGTATAGTATGATGATCAATGTTGTATTGTTAATATATTGCCCACTAAGATGTACCTAAACTGTTCATATCATGAATCTATGAATAAATAATTTTGTACCATACAAAATACAAACCCATAATTTTGAATATGTGACTCAGTTACTCTTTCAGTCAGCTAGATGGATCTCAGATTCAAATTCATATTATTTTTGTTATGTATTATAAATAAAAAATATATGTTTAAAGACAGCCATTTCATTTTAACTCCTACTCTAATTCAATCTGCCTAGCCTTTTCCCAACTATGTTGGAGTCGGCTTCCAGTCTAACCGGATGCAGCGACTGCCTATCTGACCTCCACGACCCAGTCAGTAACGGGTATTACGATATCCCTCGGTAAGACTAACTGTCAGACTTTTAGGCTTCTGACGACCCGTAACGACTGTCAAAGATCCACGAATGACAACGGACCAACGGCTTAACGTGCTCTCCGAGACACGGAGGAATCTCGATATGTAAAGATGGCCACCCATCCACGGATAACCCCGGAAGCTTAGCTTAACCTAATGGATCGATCCGTGCGACTGTTATTACTTAGCCACGAGCTAATCAAATGACTACTACCTACATACTACCACTTCAACTTACTAGATACCCGCTTTATCGACTGTTTTTCAAAAAATGTGCACATAATTAAAATAATAATAGGTAGGTATAAGTAAATGAAAGTACCTAGTGTTTTGCTATACTTACCCAAATTTTTAAGGCACGGATTTTGAAAATGTATATTTATGAAATGTATTATATTTTACGGCTGCCAACACGAAAAAATTTATATAGATATCTAACAAAAATAGGTAGGTAAGCTTGGGTTTTTCTGACAGTTTTTTTTTCTCACAAACTTAGTTTTACATACTCCATAGTAATAACTACTACAACTGCAACGACAGTAATATTATTATCAAAAGATGATTACGTACGAAAAAATAAAGAACTTTGTCAAAAATTGCCCTTTCACATTCTCACAATAATGTGGGTAGCTCCATCTATACATACGACTTGAAACCATATTCCCACGCTGCTTGTTGAAGACAACGCCATCTGTGATACAGAGTAGGTACAAACTGAACTTATCAACATCACAGCTATCAACAGAATAAGTGAGATGGCGTTAAAGACTTGGTTTAAAAACAATACAAATAAGGTTTACTTTGTATTAGAGAATCGAAAACAACAAAGCGATGTCAATGTCAAAATAAAACCACGTAAGTGCGGTTGCCATCCTATGCCTAAAGATGCGAAAATCGTCACATTTTCCTTTAGTAAACGTAACACCGCGACACCGTTAATTTTTCTTACCTTAAATTAACAACACCACCGAAAAAGAAATGTATAATTAGCGCGTTGGTTAACACTGAAAACTAAACAAATGCTAAACAAGGCTAAAATGTTAGGCAGGTACCCTTCACTTGGACTACACCGCAGTCGGGGAAAACACTACGCTCCTTTCTAGCCGTCTAAAAAACGGAAAAGATTCTCAAGCCACGCGTATTTTTTTTGAGTAGTCCAATAATAATTTAGATAATTCTTTTTTTTTGGCTTTTCGCGCGCAGTCGAATGAGAAGAGGAAAATATTTTGTAACAAAGAAAAATAATGAAACAAGGTAGGTTAGGTTCGATTCCACCAGAATTAATTAATTTGTTACTGACAACTGCATTGGGATATCGTCAGTGTCCATCAGTTTTATACTAGTTATTATACTCTTTTGTGCGTCAACTGATCGCCACTCGCTATGCGAATCTATAAGATTTGGCGAATAAAATGTAGGTATTATTGTTCTTTATCTACTGTTATTTTATCTTACCCTTCTTTGCTGTGATCGACACTTGGTTTAAAACAAATGAGAGCTCAGGATGTGCACTTTCATTGGGATGGTCCGAAAGGGTTACCGCTACCCCGGAACATAAAGGGCTAAGGAAGGAACATGGATGGGTTTCAGTCAGTAAGAGTCTGACACTCCCTCCGCTCCACCCAGAGCGGGAGGGGTGATTTGATGATTGCCAACCCTCAAAAAATATTAAATAAAAGGCTGTGCACTTGTATATTCGTGGCCAAAAGTTACACTTGTACGTTTCAGTTGGTAGGCTCTGGCAAAGTTGGTGACAGTACCTTATAAGAGCCCCACGGGTCGATCCCTCAGGTTAAACTGCGCTTGCCGGAGTCTGTCCTTAGATGGATCTTTACATACCGTACCTCGGAAAGGACGTTAAGCGGTTGCCATTCGTGGATCTTTAACAGTAGTTACGGGTCGTCAGAAGCCCGAAAGTTTGACAGGCAGCCTTACTAAGGGGTGGAGTATTATTCAGTTACTGGATTGTGTCCGATAGGCACTCGCTCTAAGTAATATGCTGGTATTCAGCTGCATCCGGTTACACGGTAAGCCGACCCCAACGTTTGGAAAAAGCTACGCATATAATGTGCCAAATCTGGAGTACCTACCTGGATAAATAATAAAGTAAAAAAACTTTGTTATAACATCACACCACCAGTGATTGTCGTTTATTCTCGGTGTAAGTCGAGATAAGGTCTGGAATTTTTACACCAATTTAATCTTAAACCAAATAGATTGGTACAGCCTTGAACTTAGCGGATAACTTTCGACAGCTATTGCAGCAGATATAAACATTATTCACAATTAATTGCTGGTTTGTTATGATAGTACAGGTTATCAGGACACGTTAACTAAATAATCCGGCTAGGTAGTTAAGAGAAATAAGACATCATCTGATTAAATGAGTATTCGCATTTTTACACAAACACATAAAAAACATGTACGTATATTCCTGCTTCTTAGCACCTTTTTTAAGTAATCCCCATGGGATGTATGATCACCTACTTTATTAATGATATAGGTACCATAACGACACATTGACGACACGGTTGGCGCAGTGGTTGAGCGATTAACTGCTGCGCAGCATGTCGCGGGTTCGATTCCCGCACGGAACAAATATTTGTACGACCTGCAAGTATTTGTTCTGGGTCTGGGTGTTTTTCTATGTTATAATATGTGTATGTATTTACAAAAAATATGTATATAAGTAGTTTATCAGCCATCTCGTTACCATAACACAAGCATTAGGTTGCTTAGCTTGGGACTATCAGGCGTTGTGTGAAATGTCCAAGGATATTATATTATAACACCACGCCTGCGTTCTTGGAAGGGTTGAGCAGACATGTACCGTTAGTACCTACAGCAATTTATCGCCAGTTTAGTCCCATGTAACGGACAAGTTCGGAGTCCGGGTTTGTACCTAGTTGATGCTATTGCCATAAAAAGGATTCGTACGTATGTTACTGTTCCTTTCTTCTTGTTTGTTCATAAATAGTTAAATGAAATAAACACTCGTGTAATCCCCGGAGGTTAAAGCATAGGTTTCCCCAACGACCATACAACCTGTCGTTGGGTTTCCCACACTAAGTTTGGTGGTACGCGATCTCCAATTAGGTACTTGATTAGAGATCGCGTATTCGCTATTCTGAAAATATCTCAACGTGAAAATGTAGATGAAGTGAGTTTAAAGTGAGCTTTCAATGGTGTATTATTAGGTGGAACGATAGCTCACTTAATGTTCACTTCATCTAAGTTTTCATGGTAATATTTTTACAGAATCGACCGTCAGGAGTAGTCAGGACTAGTTTTGGTCCTTCCGGACACCGAAGCCTATGAAATAATTTTAAAGGGTGGTTAGATCAGACTCACTAGCCTTATGTCATAGTGTATTTAAAAACGCTCTTTGTTTTTATTCCTGAATGCCATTATAAGTGTTAAGAAACCGAGATGCTGAAGTTAAACACGTTTTCTCGATAAATTTTCAATAGATCAGCTAGTAAATAAATATAATATGGCAAAGAACTGTAACTCTGAAGGTATGGTTTTTTAGAGCCTAGTTCCTAACTTTGAAAATATATGTGAAGCTAGAGGCTAAGTAATAACAGCCGCACTGGTCGGTCCATCAGGTTAAGCTACGATTGCCGGGGTTGGTTCGTGGATGGGTGACCATCATAACACCGAGATTCCTCCATGTCTCAGGAAGCACGTTGAACCGTTGGTCCCGGCTGACATCTTTGGCAGTTGTTACTTGTCGTTAGGAGCCCGAAAGTCTGACAGCAACCAATATATCGTATTACCCAGTTACTGGGTTGTGGAGGTCAGATAGGCAGTCGCTCCATGTAAAATCCTGGTATTGAGCTGTATCCGGTTAGATGGGACGCCGACCCAACATAGTTGGGACAAGCCATGGCAGATTTGCACGCTCTGAAAATATCTGAAGGAGGCATCCGCTTGATAACACATGAGGTGTGCATACTTCCTGTGGTATCCTGATAATAAAAGAATGTCCTGATAACGGATCGCATTGAGTATGACTATAGTCACAAATTGATCATTAATTATTATTGATAACGTTGATGATTGTTTATTGTTGTCGACATTATTTGCGGTCAAAAGGATGTCCAATAAAAAAAATGTCTCTTTGTTATTTTGTAAGAAAGGGGTCTGTCCGAAAACTTAGTTCAACACTCCTGAGTCAGGACTCAGGAGTCACTTACAGCTATCACAAATGTCATTCCGAATGACATTTGTGAATACAACAAACTTACATCATAATTTTGATAGCTGTAAGTGACTCGGTGGTCAGAGCAATGTGCGCTAGTGACCATAGGTTCGATTCCCACACGTTTAGGTAAGTTGTTTATCGAAATACATGTACAATAAAGTTAAACAACATTTTGATTGCTCATGTTCTTGTGAGAATCATTCTGACCAAATCGATTCTTTAATCGATTTGGTCAGAATGATTCTCAATGTATAGCAGTTGGTCTTCACGTGACCAGAGGACTGGCCTATTGTTTGGTAAAATAAATCAGTACTGCCATGCTGCCAGCCTTTCGGAAACGTTTCCTGTTGACAGCGATGTGGATGAATTTTTTGATGCTCTTTGATTATTATACATTTATTATTTTTGTACATGGGGGAGCTCGTGGCTAAGTACTAACAGCCGCACAGGTCGATCCATCAGGTTAAGCTGCGCTTGCCGGGGTTGCCCGTGGATGGGTGACCATCTTTACATACCAAGACTCCTCCGTGCCTCGGAAAGTATGTTAAGCAGTTTTTCCCGGTTGTCATTTGTGCATCTTTGACAGTCGTTACGGGTCGTCAAAAGCCCGAAAATCTGGCAGCCTTATCAAAGGGTATCGTATTACCCAGTTACTGGGTTGTGGAGATCAGATAGGCGTCGCTCCATGTAAAATACTGGTATTCAGCTGCAACCGGTTAGACTGGAAGCCGACCCCAACATAACTAGTTGGGAAAAGGCTAGGCAGATGATATATTTTTGTACATAATAATCTATTATTATAAATATTTAGCTTTCAAATCATGTAGGTACATATTATGTAAAGTATTATTTTCTGGCAAATAAATACGTATTAAATCTATAGGTTTGTTTAACAATTAGGTAAAACGAACAGTTTACAGTTTGACCTACTGTTTGTATGTACTGCTTGTTTGTTATGCACGGATTGTGTAAGGAATGATATGAAAGAAAAGGGACTGAATGGTAGCGTGACGGTTGGCAGGGAGAATGGTCGAAGAAAACGTGTTGCGCCGACATCAGGTAATATGGGATAAGGGCAGAAAGATAACGAACAATTGTTTATTATTGAAATGCTTTGGTGTTGGGTAGGCACCGAGATGATCTTAATCAACTGAGCAGATCTCAATCATAGATCGTAGTCAACTACTGCCTATAGCCGGTTCAACAACAACCCCATAGCAGTGATAGCCTGGTGGTGTGACCGTCAGACTGCCAGTCTTAGGTCTCTAGTTCGAACCCCAGGCACGCACCTCTGACTTTTTGGATTAATGTGCGTATTGTATAATTATTACTTGCTGGTAAAACGGTGAAGGAAAACATCGTGAGGAAACAGGCCTGAGAGATATTTCTCACCAACACGTGAAGCTTAGTCAGAGGCCCATGGGTAGCTTATAAACTCTGACACCAGGTTAGTCACAGACCACACGAAAAAGAATAGAAGAAGAACAACACATTCTTCTGATAATTTCCAAATATTTGGTTATTGACATTACATAACGTCACGCCTCATTATCCCGGAGAATTTGGCAGAGGTTTACATAAGAGTTAATCATAATTGAAATGTAATTATGATTAACTCTTATGTAATTGGGCCAAGATTATTGACATCAACAGAGCATAAATTCGGACTCCTGCTTCTGAGAAATTACAGATGGAAACCCAACCATACTATGTTCGACCTGGGAGTCGAAACCGAGACCCTAGTAAAAGAGGTAAAGAACTAGCACATACTAGCCGGGATACTATGTCCAAATTATTTCAAACTTATCAATGATCGGGTTACGTGTATTTTTCTTAAAGAATATTACTTACTATATCCGGTTCTGTTATTGTTAAGTTTGCCATTAATATGAATAGACTCAAAACTTTCAGAACACTAATACGCATCCTCTACTTTAAACTGAGAGATTGATGGCAAATCTAAGATCAGGAAATTGATGTTGATGATGATGGATCATTATCCATCTTTATTCGTAATTGATGTACGTTATGTGTCAATCAATGTATTCTAGTACGCATAAACAAAATTATAGGGAACAAAAATAGATGATGATCATCACGGACTTTAATCTAAAGACGAATCATTCATGAAAATGCATCTCAATTAAGCTGATTCCCTCAACAAATCTCCAATTTTTAAACAAATCTATAATGTAATGTTTAATGACGGACACGCAAATCAATCAATGACATGAGGAGCTACGTAATGTCCAGTAATTTGATTTATTTTTCCGGAAGTGACGTGTCCGGAGAATATCGGAATATTGGTAATGGATTTTCGACAGCGTGTTTTTTAGCCGGTTTCTATTTGTATCAACCAATCGTTAGACCAAGCAATAACCTCCCCCTTTTTTTTTTGAAGGCTGGGAAATCATCCAATGACTTCTCCCGCTCTGAATGGAGCGGAAGGGGAGTGTCAGACTCTTACTGACTAAAACCCATCCATGTTCCTTCCTTAGCCTTTTATTTTCCGGGGTAGCGGTAACCCTTTCGGACAATCCCGCTTACCTGGCAAATAATCTCCCCCTATGAGATCATTTTGAAGGTAGTTTTACCTGTGAATAATTCTGGAAGAGTGGAATGCTCATAAACGATGTAAGTAATGATAACGATAATGGCACTAAGAAAAAGAAACACATGAAGTTAAAGGTCACCACAGACGATGATACAGAAACGAAGTATTGTGATAAAGAAAGCAAAATATTTTTATACAGATATCGATTAGTTCAGGAACGGGGATGCGACGGCAGTATATAAGGCGGACCGTCGGTCAGTATGGTACAGTTGACAGCAGTCGTGGAAATCATGAAGACTGTCTTATTCCTTGCGGGGCTCGTCGCCCTGGCGTTGGGCAGTGTCGTCCCTCCGAAATTCGAGATCAAACTTATGACTGGTAAGAATTTCTTGAAATTAACTATTTTTTTATATTTAAATGTTTCTTCGGTTTAGTCCGAGTGGGTTCGATCCCTGGGTGGCCAAGTGTTATTGGGTTATTAATTAATAATAACCCATCATTTTTTGATAAACTGATGGAAGTTAGCAATCCTTGTAACTTTACCACATGCCTTTTCTTTGAGGGTGGGAAATCATCAAATGACTCCTCCCGCTCTGGGTGGAGCGGAAGGAGTGTCAGACTCTTCTGACTAAAACCAAAGGACACGGCGGTTCTCCACCCAAGCGAGGCAGATTTCCACCTCGGCTCCACCGTTCCCTCTGGGTGATCCTCACAGTGATGACACCCGGGCGTTTTCTCCCGCCTGATTATGAGCAGGACCTCCCGAAACATCCATGTCCAGTGGGGACCTGCGTCAGGTGGTAGGTGAAGGCGCCGTGACGTCTCTCTAGCCATTTTTCAAAGAGGGATGTTACCGCCACTATCGTGACGTGAACTTTACCACATGCCTCGTTCGTTCATGGTAATAAGATGTTTTTTCTTTACAGTTGGACCTGAGTTAGTTAAGAACCAGAAGAAAATTCTGGCGCTTTTCGAACACTCCGAACAACTGGACGCACACTCCGAGTACTACAAACTTGGCAAGGAATACAACATCGAAGCTAACATCGATAATTACACAGTGAGTATTTTTAATAATGACTTCAACGCAGCTCCTGAAAATTGTTATGAATATTGTAAGTGTTGACGCAATTAATTTTTGCAGAACAAAAATGCTGTCGAAGAGTTCTTGATCTTGTACAGAACCGGATTCCTGCCGAAATATCACAAGTTTTCCATCTTCTACGAAAGGATGAGGGATGAAGCCATCGCTCTTTTCCACGTCATGTACTACGCCAAGGACTTCGACACTTTCTACAAAACCGCGGCTTGGGCCAAGGTTTACCTGAACGAAGAACAGTTCTTATACGCGTACTACATTGCCGTTGTCCAGAGGACTGATACTGATGGCCTCGTTCTGCCGGCGCCTTATGAAGTGTACCCTCAGTTCTTCTTCAACCAGGAGGCTCTGTTCAGGATGTACCGCACCAAAATGCAAAGTGGTTTGTTCGACGCTAAACTTGGTGCCCAATACGGTATCGTCAAAGAGAACGACTACTACGTATATTACACCAACTACTCCAACTCCTTGACTTACCCCAACCAGGAACAGAAGCTGTCATACTTCACTGAAGACATTGGTTTGAACTCCTACTACTACTACTTCCACTCGCACATGCCTTTCTGGTGGAAGTCCGAAAAACTTACTTTAATCAAGGATCGTGTGGGTGAACTTTTCTTCTACTACTACCAGCAACTTTTGGCTCGTTACTCCTTGGAGCGTCTTTCCAACGGCTTAGGTGATATTCCCGAGTTCTCTTGGTACTCTAAATTCAAGACCGGATACTATCCCCAACTGACAGGAAACTACTTACCTTTCGCTCAAAGAAGCAACGACTTCAACGTCCACACTGAGAAGAACTACGAAAACATTCGCTTCCTGGACACTTACGAGAAGACATTCTTCCAGTTCTTGCAGAAGGGCGAATTCAAGACTGTAAGTATCTATAGATGTAATTACTACTGTTACATAATTACTGTTTTAGTTTCAGGATTTTAATTTGTATTTAAACTAACGCGCGAATGAATTATTTTCAGCCCGAAAAGGAAATGAACTACGTCGGCAACTACTGGCACAGTAACGAAGATCTGTACTCTCAACACAGCAAGAAGGACTTACACCAGTACTCTTACGAAATCATCGCTCGCCAAGTGCTCGGCGCAAGTCCCAAACCTTTTGACAAGTGAGTTTTACTACGTAAATTTCCATAGCTTCTTAAGTCTATTCTAATTTAAATTAAAAGTGTCATATTGTCAAAAACTAAAATCATTGTTTATTGTTTTCAGATACACTTTCATGCCAACCGCTCTTGACTTCTACCAGACTTCTATGCGTGACCCTGCATTCTACCAGCTCTACCAGAGAATCGTCGATTACCTTGTTGCCTACAAACAGTACGTTAAACCTCACTCTCACGATGAACTTCATTTCGTCGGTGTTAAAATCAATGACGTGCAAGTCAGCAAACTGGCCACTTACTTCGATTACTTCGACTTCAATGCCACGAACAGTGTGTTCTTCAGTCAGGAAGAGCTCAAGTTTTACCCTACTGGTTACATGATCCGCCAACCTCGCTTGAACCACAAAGCATTCACTGTCTCTGTTGACGTTAAGTCAGATGTTGCGACGGAATCTATCTTCAAGATCTTCATCGGACCTAAGTACGATTCCAACGGATACCCAATTTCCATTGAGGAGAATTGGATGAAATTCTACGAACTGGACTGGTTCGTGCAGAAACTCGTCCCTGGTGAGAACATGATTACGCGCAAATCCAGCGAGTTTGTGTTCTTTAAGGATGACTCCATCCCCATCAGCCAGATCTACGAATGGTTAGACCAAGGAAAGGTACCTTACGACATGTCTACTGTGCCCGACAACATGCCCAGGAGACTGATGCTGCCTAAGGGTACCCCCGGTGGATTCCCATTCCAGTTCTTCGTGTTCGTCTACCCATACAACAGCGTTAAGAAGGGAGAAGATGCGTTTGAGAGATACATCTTGGACAACAAGCCCTTCGGTTATCCGTTGGACCGCCCTGTCCGTGAAGGTTACTTCAGGCAACCCAACATGTACTTCAAAGATGTCGAAGTTTACCACAAGGGCGCATTCCTCCCATACGAGCTAAACGTTCCTTCTTATATCACCCAAAAGAAGCAGTAAGAAGATAAATTGTTTTTAACTGTCTTTTAATATTATTTAACATAGACCGAAATGTACAAAGAATACGAGTGAAATAAATATATATATATATTATAATAGAACAATGTTTTTATCCTATTCTATCCTATATCCTATTGTAATAATATCATAGGAGTTTGGATGTTTCTAAAATATTACGCACAAAGTAATGTTGAGTTTGCTAAAGAAGCCAACATAATACAAAGGCTAGTTAAAGGTTGACGTACCTGTCTGATAGTTAATGCTTAACTGCTTAGTGATTATTAGAAATATTAGATGCAAAAGGATCCCGGCCATTTAATTTTGAGCCCTAATCATGTAACTACAACCAACTTATATTTTAAAGTAGAAGCCTTTAATCATTCAAACTAGATTTAATAGAAGTCTGGAGTAATGTCACAGGTTTTCAAGTGACAACCATGGCAGGCTTACAGATCTTATTGGTTTGTCTTCTTAAATTTCTCTTTCTCTTATTTTCTCTCAAAATAGGAGGTACTGACAATACGCTACTACTACACTACGGCCGCACTTGGTTATGGGGCCCGCTAGGATTGACGGGTGTGAATTTACGAGTATCTCCCGTGATCCCAACTCATCCTTTGTGTATTATAATAAGGATGACGACAACCATTTTTTTTAGTCCGTCAGTTACATTACTAAAAATAATGGACTCGTATTTTTTATTTTTTTACGTAATCCAAAGATTACATCAATACATTGACTTAAAATGTGGCATGAAGTCACGGTTAGAAAGATTTGAAACTTAATTGTGACGTTGCAACCCCCACTCCCCATTCTTATCTAGTAATTAATATGATAAAGCAAAAAATACGTGTCTAATAGTTATTTATTGTTCGACTGACGGACTTAGTACAATTTTTTTTTACCCGTTGTCATCCCCATTGTGGTATTAAGTCGGTGGGAGGCCGACATAAACCTTCGTTCTCCCTTAAAAAAGGCTATAGGATTTCACAACGGCCGGTCGATTTTATTATAATATCACAGTGAAAATTTAGGTGAAGTGAGTTTAGAGTGACCTGTCAATAGTGTCAATCCCTAGCTATAGGTGAAAAGACGGCTCACTTCACGCTCACTTCACTTTAGTTTTCACGGAATAGCGCTACAGGAATAAAAGAGGATAACTTCTAACTTAGAAAGAAGAAGAAAGACAGAAGAAAGACAGTTTTTTTTAAATTCTACACACAAAACGCACCTTTCAAAAAACGAAGTAACTAAATACACCCGTGCTAAGCAGCTAAAAAACCTGGTATTCAGAGCCATTAAAACTTATTAGTTATAAGGGCGGGCGGGCACAATGCCAAAACGCAGCTTGGGACGCCTCCAGCTACATGGACAAACTAGAACCGGCCACGCGGTCGATGGAAGACAAGGTCTTTTTTTTTTTGAGGGTGGGAAATCATCAAATGGCTCCTCCCGCTCTGGGTGGAGCGGCAGAGAGTGTCTCTTACTGACTATAACCCATCCATGTTCCTTCCTTAGCCATTTATGTTACGGAGTAGCGATAACCCTTTCGGATAATCCCGTTTACCCGGCCGGCTTCTTCCCTAACGGACCCTTTACATGCTGACATCTCTTTGAGGCGTGTGTGGAACACGTACGCGCCGTCTGGCACGGGCCTGGTCCCGATCGGACAGTAAGCTACCCATTACTCACCATCCGTAGGCCCACGCCTACGGTGGCCGGGAGTCGTCACGCGGCTTCCGACACCCAGGGCGTCTTTCGCGGTGGCTGGGACGGGAGGACCTTGCTCTCTCCTTCGCGACCATAACTGCTTCGCAGAAGGAGGTATCTGCCTCCCATCCCTCTCGCTTCGAACCATGATTTGCATCGGGGCCGGATAGGGTTACTTGCCACGATGAATGGCAATGCGAATTCTTTGCCAAAGAATAGTCCAGTCCAGTCCTCGGGCCACGCGAAGTGTCAACCAATCGGCGAAAAATTTCCTTAAAAAGGAGTTGCTCACTCGGGCCTGACCATGACCCTAGAGTTTAGACCCCAAACGGGTCAAACTGTAGTTACACACCAGGTTACTGTATTTACGCCGATACGTACGATTGAGGGTCTCAGCAGCGGCACAAAGACAGCCCGTTGTGCTAACAACATGAGATGGCTCAAGGGTGTCGACACAGTTTGCGTTCCACACCAGAGGCACCCACCTGGCAAGACAACAACGTCATGCCGTCTGGTCTCCCATCGTCAAAAGTTGGAAATTTAGTCGCATGGTAAGAAATGGTTAAGAATCAAAGTTTTCTAAGAATTGATTAGTTTCATATAATGAACAATGGATCAAGCAAAAATGGGTAGGCGAAATAAATGACTCATGAGATTTTCCACAAATCTTTATCAGTTACCCACTTGAGAAAAATATGAGTAACATCTTCACTGAGATGTAGAGATAAAAATTATGATAAAGCCTAGATATAAGTGAGACGTATATAAGGTGTTTGCAATAGATATTATTATCAAAAATACATACGCATTCATGATGGCTGACATCCGAAATATCCTAATCTTTGCAGTACTGGTATGTTTTTATTAGTATTATCACAATATAAATATGGATTATTGTAATCAGCCAGTTTTAGACAAATCAATGAAGTGAATTCGAATAAGTGTGTGTTAATTCATGTTAAGTATAAAGACGAGGAAAAGGTCTGCAATGTTGGACTCAAGCTAGGGAGATCAGCGGTATTGCCCGAAAGGGTTACCGCTGCCCCGGAACAAAAAGGGCTAAAGAAGAAATATAAATGGGTTTTAGGCAGTAAGAGTCTGACGCTCCACCACGCTTTTGAATTCGCTACTGTATAAGCGTGATTCTCACATAAAACACGCGCTCAGTGCAGTTGCGAACACGAGCTCTTTGTACAGCTACTAATTGTAATTTTCTATTTATCTCCACAGTGTACCTTTGCTGGAGATCTCAGCCAAGCATCCATTGCCGAAGAGAGACCACCACACTTTACGCCGCACTTTCCGCCGCACTTTCCACCGCATATACCTATCTCCCATGAGGAACCAATAATCCCTCATGATGCACCATCAATTCCTCATAAGGGTCCACCGTTCCCCCATGAAGCACCATCGATACCTGATAGGGCAACACTTATCCCAAATGCAGGACTGCCAACCCCCTATAAAGCGTTATTGATCCCGCACGAGAGTTTATCATTCCCCAATGAGGCACCACCGGTCCTTCACGGGGCACCACCCTACTCCCATGAGGCACCACCAATTCCCCAAGACAAGCCTCACGACCATGATATCCCTGAATGGATCCACATTGACTCCGGCGTATACTGGACCCCCTGTGACATCGACGCAGGTCCTAGAACGCGGTGCCACGACTGCAGCTCAAGATTGATCTGCACGTTACTCGGAGGATTAGTCCTTGATTGCCCCTACAATTCTTACTGCAGCAACGGAGTGTGTTCGCACGCACCTAGTGAAGAATGTGTTTAAGTGACGGTTGGAACATTGATGTAAAAACTTCAGTAGATATTGTACGGTCAACATATGGAAACCTTTACCATATTTTGAACCAAGTCGTCATGGTTATAGGTACGCTGGATGGGTCAAATTAAAGCCCGTTGTTTGTAAGTGATTTTTATTACCACGTAAATTAAAATATACTCATTTATAGTTTTTTTTGTTTGGCAAATAGAAAGTACTATGAAATCTCAGAAAATAGGCACCACCCATCCGATCCTTTAAATACTCGTATAGATAAACGAATTCGGAACATCCTATCATGACAACCAGGTGTGTGTATGAAACTATATAAAATAGCCAATAAATCAACACATATTTACAGTTATATTTCTCTTTATAAATACACACACCTTTTTTTTTTTAAGGCTGGGTAATCATCCAATGACTGCTCCCGCTCTGGGTGGAGCGGAAGGGAGTCACAGACTCTTACTGACTAAAACCCATCCATGTTCCTTCCGTAGCCCTTTATGTTCCGGGGTAGCGGTAACCCTTTCGGACAATCCCGCTTACCCGGCAGGCTTGGCCCTGAGGGGCCCCTTCATATGCTGACATCTCTTTGAGGCGCGCGTGGAACATATACGCGCCGTCCGGCACGGGCCTGGTGCTGATCGGACGGTGAGTCCGATACCACACACACACCTAGAACCAAAAATTCGAAGACATGACTGTGACATTTACCAACACTCGCTGGACTCGCGTGGTGGATTACTACATCTCACAGTGATTTAAACAAGTGTCAATCGCTCCGTGTCGATTCGATTTCTAAAATAGTTCGTTATCTCAGCGATTCGTTTTCGTTACTGAAAACGTGACTTGGTCTAGGCCTGTGTCCCAGTCTTCTTTATTATATCTATGGTCCCAGTGTATTGGGAACATTAAAAGCTGATTTTTATAAGTGTAGTGTAATATTCAATGTAATTACTATACTGCTGTAACCCCTGAGCCACTTAGAATCAACATCCAGGGTCTAGAGATTTGTTATGATAACGAACTCATAAACATCACTAGTTTTGCGTTTTTGTAACAAAAAAAAACAAAATTTGTAATTTATGCGGAAACTTGAACATTGATACTTTGAAGCGAGCTAATACAACACTAGACGTAGAATGTTTTTTGCTTAACTTCAAATTTAAATTAGAAATTAATCAGCCAACCAGACTATCCAGTAAAACTTGCACAGACCATTTTGCGCATAGTTTAGGTAAAAATGTAAAATAATATAACGTTATCGATTTTGCTTTATCTGACCAAACTTGTCAATATTTCAAGTGGCCGATGATAAATGTATAAAGTGTATTTTGCATGGCGTCGAAACGCCTAAAATCTTTACTGGTGACCAAAGCGTATTTTAACAGACAAAAATGTAATGATAGAATGTTGTCATGCTAATAAAATACAAATCATATTTACATTTAAAAGCTAAATATTCATAATAATATGTCCAAAAATAATAATAATCAAAGAACATCAAAAATTCGTCCACATCTCTGTCAACAGGAAAAGTTCCCAAAAGGCTGGCAGCATTGCCGCGTTGTATTGCCAATGCTAATACTTTCACCAAAACATAGGCCATCCCTCAAAAATACATGTATTATTTGTTCTTATAAGTACCAATTTTTTTATATTGACATTGATATTAAACATTAACATTGTCTATTATTGGTTTTCAGTCTGAGCCTTGACATGTCCATGTGTATCCAGCAACCCGCACTGGGACCGCATAGTGGATTACGGCACACTCCCTCTCGAAGAGAGGAGGCTTTTGTCCCAGCAGTGGAAACATTATAGATTGATTATGATTGACATGTACTGTATTAATTTTTATATTATTATAAAAAAAAAATATATATAATAATAATAATTAGGTATATATATTTTTATTTTTTATTAATATTTTTTTTTTCATTTATCGTGGCCATAAGGAGTACTATTAATAATAATTTTGTCCCGGACCTTTGAAAGGCGCACGAGAAGGCTCTTTTACCAAGACAGACTGGGATTGTATTTTTTAAAGTCGTTTGTTCGTTTATGTTGCATACAGTAAATTCTATTTTAGATACATACCAACAGCTTGTACAATGCAGCAGTACGCCTGAAATATAAAATAATTATTAGCATATTGTATAATGGAAAAATGCAAATATTAATGTTATTTTATTTCATAAGTAATATCTATTATTACTAATGTTTTTGGCATATCGAAGGATCCTGAGGTCTCGAACCTTTGGCAGGCGTACGAAGAGCAGAAGCCAGATTGTAAAGGCCCGTGAGGCACCAATCGACGATTATTCTTGTATGTACAGACGCCAGCACATCAAGCTATCCCTAACTGTCAAATTTTCTCAATTAAAAATGAACCTTATGCCTTTGCAATAAAGTTGAAATACCATCAAAGAAATTTGACGGATTGTAGTAACTTGATGTGCTGGCCTCTGTACTATGCAAGTGCAACCAAGAATGAACCATGACTGTTGTAGGACTATTATGATTGTTGTAGGATTATTATTGATATGGAAACAAAGATTTTTTATTAGTATTTAAAATATTAAAAGTCGGTTAATTAGTACACTTACCACAAATACCGATAAAGCCAAAGTTACTAGATTTGCCTTCATTTTTAAAACTATTGCTTCAGTTCACTAGAGATAGCGCGATTGACTGACTTAATTCCTAAGGACTGCCCTTTTATACTTATTCGATTTTAGAAGCGTTCTTAGTATTTATATTATTTATTTGTTGGTACAGGTGATATTAAGCAAATGCTTTTGATTAAAACTTTACACAATAAAATACAAACTGTATTAACATACCAATAAGTGATATTGTATTGTGTTTGTATTTGTAATTTAAAAACGATGCATGCATTCATAAATATAAGATGTATCTTCATAGATACAAAGGTTGCATTAATCACATTGTAATAATTGTATTTTATTCCACATTACACAATGAAAGAGGTAACAATATATATTTTTAATAAATAGCTCAACCAGCTGTTTGCATAATTATATTTTAGCCTTCTTCTCTTCTTTTCGTGTGGTTAGTAACTAACCTGGTGTCAGAGTTTTAATGCTGCCCATGGGCAAATGGGCTGGTTAGTAAATATATATTTAAAACTGTAAACGGACTTTTCAGCAGGGATGTATTTTGGTTTCCTTTTAATTTGTGACGTAACCTGCACTAAGGTAAATAAAATTACTATAATTAACAATAAATTTTATGTTTTAATATCTCGGGATCCTGGGGCCCCAGACCTTTGGAAGGAGTACGAGGGGCCGAAGCCAACTCGCAGCGGCCCCTTTAGATCATTCTAAACGATGAGGAGGCATTAACCGACGATTATCCATGTCACTAGTGCAAGTGCACCCAAGTATAGTAAGTTCCCCGGTTGGTGTAGGACTATTGAAGAACATGGAAAAGAAAAAATAGGGCTATGGGTTTGGATGGCTAAAGTGTACTGGTTACCGAGATCTGTAGAAAGACTATAGCCCCTGCCTGCCCAGTCCTACTAATATTATAAACGCGAAAGTTTATGAGGATGGATGGATGTTTGTTCCTCTTTCACGCAAAAACGGCTGAACAGATTTGGATGAAACTTTCCAATAATATAGCTTATATATCAGAATACCACATAGGCTACAATTTATACACACTTTGCGTAAATTGGCCATAATATAATGATAAGTATCGAGTAAGTCGGCAAAATTCCTGCCCTCTGAGAGCTATTTTGGCGTGCGCTGCCTAAACCGTATTTACACGAACGTAATGTATTGTGGGACTGTTTGTCTTAAACAAATCAATATACACTACTGATTTACTACTAAGAGATTTAGAGTGTACATTCCGTGGAGCAGACAGAAAAAAAACCTATATTTTTTACAAATGTGCATATGTCAACTCTAGACTGTGCCTAACGGGAGCGTAGGGTGCGGTGCTCGGATGAGGTTGAGGTTACGTTCTTTAGAGCATACTGTACCTACATCGCATTACTCATGCAGTCTGTGGGCTCACTACTCGATTGGAAGTTACAGTGCCATCCACATCCAGTACAAAAACGCGTTTATGGCGGTGGTTGGGTTACCCCGACACCGTAGCGTCTCGGGTATGTTCGCAGAGGCGCGCACCGACTGCTTTCTTCGCCGCGTCCTTGGTGCACAGGCTACGGGTTAGCTGCAACATCGTACTGGCGATGATTGCGGGATGGCTGGATTGCCCCTTCATCCGGCATTGTTGCAGCAGACATGTTGCTGTGGCGGTGTTGGAGAGAAGGTATTAATAATAATTTTACTATTGACTTTATTCTATTTGTTATGATTAATTTAATTTTCCTTCTAAATTTAATTTTATTTCCATTTCATTTTTATTTTGATTTGTTATCTTGTGATATTATTTACACCTGAAAATAAATGAATTTGTTTTTTTGATAAAAGTCCGCGACAGCGGATGTCTACCTTTTATGTGGAAGCCAATATGTACAAAATAGTGAGCCATAAATACATTTCAATTGAATACGTTTTTACAATGCACATTTTAGAGTACTCAGTTAATTCTTATCAAAAATACATTTTTTTACTTTCGGTATTCCATGAAGATAAAGGATAAACGGTCCAGGCAATGACGCGCCATCGCCGAGCCCACGGCATAGAGGAGAGCTATCAAATGATTTGATCAGAGTTTTTTTTTTGTGACGGTAGGAAATAATCTAATGACCCATCCCACTCTGGGTGGAGCGGAAAGGAGCGTCAGACTCTTACTGACTATAACCCATCCATGTTCCAATTTTAGCCCATTATGTTCCAGGGTAGCAGTAACCCTTTCGGACGATTCCGCTGACCCGCCAGGCTTCAGGCCTAACGGCCCCTTTTTTAATGCTGACATCTCTTTGAGGCGCGCGAGGAACACGAACGCGCCGTCTGGCATGGGCCCAGTCCTGATCGGAAGGTGGCGGAGCGCGGCGGCCGGGCAGTGAGGCTCTATCCCTCAACCATCCCGCATCTCCTTCGCTAGCATAACTGCTTCGTAAAAGGCGGTGACTGCCTCCCACTCCCTCCCACTCCGGACCATAGATTGAACCAGGGCAAGACGCGAGTGGTATACGCGGCTGCCGATCTCCGCTACGAGAACATTGTGGTGCTCCGCCTAAGCGGGGCAGACCACCACCGTATGCTCCTCTATATCCTCCGGGCGATCCTCACAATGGTGACACCTTGCCGTTTCTTCCTGCTTAATAATGTGCAGGAAGCTCCGCGGAAACATCCGTGTCCATTGAGGGCCTGCGTCAGGCGGTAGGTGAGGACACCGTGTATTTTGTTGTAACATTTAACACAGAACCCCATAAAAGATGTATGTACTTTTGATAATCTGAAAAATGGTTGATCTATTTTATCTTTATTTCTAGTATTAAAGTTATGCCTATCACTTATTTCGTTAAAAAGATGTAGATTTTTTCTTACATACATAATATTTTCGTAAATGAATTGGCAAAGTACCGTCATAATATTAATACTTTTAAATAGTTCCCCAAGTGATTCGCGGCGACGTAGATTGTAAATAGCTCTGATAGCTCACATGTGTTAAAATAAAAATGGATTCAATGTCAGCAGTCCGACCCCACAGCAAAATGCCATACGACATAATGCTGTGGAAGTAACTAAAGTAGACCAAACGCGTGGTTTCTACATCTGTCAACTGCCTTATCTTTCTAACATTATAAGCCGCCGAGCTTAGCCGTCCCGCTAGAGTTGTTATATGGGGACCTCATTGTAACTTGTCATCTAGCGTGATTCCCAGTAAAACCGTTTGCTTAATAAATTCCAGCTTTTCTCCGTTCAATATGATGTCACAATTGCTACATCTAACATTAGGTTATTAAATCTAATGCATTTGGTTTTTTTCATTTCGTACCAAATTATTTACCGTTTACCAATCTTGGACCTGAAGAATAGAGTGTGAATGATGTGTCATGTGTCATGCAAATAACATCATCTGCCGGTGATTTTGAAATAATTGGGGTAAATCTTTAATGTTAGCTAAAAAGAGGAATGTACCTTTGAGGAACGCCCATTGTCATTTCCGACCCCAGCGAGTTCACACCGTTTACTTGAACTTTAACCTTTCTATCTTCAGGAATGATCTAAGTAAATCAAGGGCTGTATGGGAATAGTCCCATAGTGACGTAATATTTGATTGAGCATCAACTTTTCAAAAACCTTACTAAGAACTGGCAGAATTGACACTGACCTATAATTGTAAAATCACCGGATTTGAACAAACTTTATTTGCTTCTTGCCAAATTTCGCAAGGACCATAATGTTGCATTAGTTGTGACTTCCTCTGGAATCGCTGGAACATTGCTAAACGGTGGAGTGACGGCACATTTGGTCTCTAAATTACCTCTTAATATGGCGAGCGAAGAAACCCCAACGTGCAACATCAGTAAAGATAGCGTGTGGGACGAGTGCACTATCTAGGTGACGCAACCCCGCCATGGGAGCTGTTGATTGCTGTCTACAAGACATACACAGCAATCAAACGTTAATGGGTGGTGTGGTGGTTTACCCCTCCAACCTTGGTTAGGTGCTTATTCCATCTTTGATTCGATTACATAGACAGATAGACCAACGGACAGACAGAAAGTATGTTTGTCCGTTTGTTGACATATTGTATAAAAGATTCTAATTTGCGACACGAAAACAATGGTCACAATAGTTAATTATGTTTCAGAGAACAACGGTATGTTGACAAACAGTTTAGATAAAGTATTTTTTAATGCTCTACAATTACCTACTTTTCTTTGTCTTGACAACATCTATGAATATAACATACTGATAAAGTTAATACCAAATTAAAGATTACGCAACAGATTTCGCTAAAGCTGTTTTGATATACGAAAAAGATCGAATCATGTCAAAGGTTAATACAGTGATAACGATAAAGAAACTATAACATTAAGATATCAAACTCAGCACCGGATGCTTTACGGGTGGTATAAAAAGTGGATCATCAAGCTGTTTTGTCACAGTTGGCAGCAGGTGCGACAACGATGAAGACTGTCTTAATCCTTGCGGGGCTCGTGGCCCTGGTGATGGGCACTGCCCTCCCTACACACCAAAACATCAAGCTGAAGACTGGTAAGAATTAATTTGAGTATTTAATTTGTGGTATTTGTGGTGTTTCAAACCTTGTAAATTATACAGCGTGACAGTAGTGACAGTCCCAAATCATTTAAACCGAGGCAGTTAAAGATAAAAAAAAAATAACTGCCGCTTGTGGTAAGAAAATCAAAAAAGATCGTCTCAGAAATATTTGCCATGGTTCGTTAGAAGATTCAGAACTGTTATAATCATTCTTGGCAACTTTGACTTTGTTCGAAGAAAAAAAAGTTACTGACGATAATTTTGTTTGATTTGCAGTTGATCATGTGTTCGTTAAGAACCAGAAGAAAATTCTGGCGCTCTTCGAGCACTCCGAACAACTGGACGCACACTCCGAGTACTACAAACTTGGCAAGGAATACAACATCGAAGCTAACATCGATAATTACACAGTGAGTATTTTCTATACTAATATTAGAAAGAGGAAAGATTTGATTTTTTGTTTGAAATGAATAGGCTGCCTAACTACTGGACCGATTTAAAAAATTCTTTCACCGTTGGAAAGCTTAGTTTTTATTCCGGGAAAAATAACGGGTCCCACGGGAAAGACCACGGGAGCGAAGCCGCGGGCGAAGTGCTAGTTAATAATAACTTCAACGTAGCTCCTGAAAATTGTTAAGAATATTGTTAACGCAATGAATTTTTGCAGAACAAAAATGCTGTCGAGGAATTCTGGATGATGTACAAAACCGGATTCCTGCCGAAATATCACAAGTTTTCCATCTTCTACGAAAGGATGAGGGATGAAGCCATCGCTCTTTTCCGCGTCATGTACTACGCCAAGGACTTCGACACTTTCTACAAAACCGCGGCTTGGGCCAAGGTTTACCTGAACGAGGAACAGTTCTTATACGCGTACTACATTGCTGTTGTCCAAAGGACTGACACTGATGGCATGGTTCTGCCGGCGCCTTATGAAGTGTACCCTCAGTTCTTCTTCAACAAGGAAGCTCTGCTCAGGATGTACCGCACAAAGATGCAAAGTGGTTTGTTCGACAACAAACTTGGTGCCCAATACGGCATCGTTAAAGAGAACGATTACTACGTATATTACACCAACTACTCCAACTCCCTGGCTTACCCCAACCAGGAACAGAAGCTGTCATACTTCACTGAAGACATTGGTTTGAACTCCTACTACTACTACTTCCACTCGCACATGCCTTTCTGGTGGGCGTCTGTCAAATTAGGTTCATTAAAAGAGCGTATGGGTGAATACTTCTTCTACTACTACCAGCAAATTCTGGCTCGTTACTATTTGGAGCGTCTAACTAACGGTTTGGGTGATATTCCCGAGTTTTCTTGGTATTCTAAATTCAAAACTGGATACTATCCCCAACTGACAGGAAACTACCTACCTTTTGCTCAAAGAAGCAACGATTACGACATCCACACTGAGAAGAACTACGAAAACATTCGCTTCCTGGACACTTATGAGAAGACATTCTTCCAGTTCTTGCAAAAGGGCGAATTCAAGACTGTAAGTATCTATTAATAAAAAAACAGTTTTAGTTTCAGGATTTTAATTTGTAATTAAACTAACGCGCGATGAATTATTTTCAGCCCGAAAAGGAAATGAACTACGTTGGCAATTACTGGCACATGAATCAAGACTTGTACTCCAAGAACAGCAAGAAGGACTTACACCAGTACTCTTACGAAATCATCGCTCGACACGTGCTTGGCGCGAGTCCCAAGCCTACAGACAAGTAAGTGTGGTCTATGTCATGGCACCAACCATATAGTTAGTACAATCATCCAGGTTGAACAAAGAACGAAATTAAATTGTTGTTTTTTTTACTTTTAGGTACGCATTTATGCCAACCGCTCTTGACTTCTACCAGACTTCTATGCGTGACCCTGCATTCTACCAGCTATACCAAAGAATCATCGATTACCTTATTGACTACAAAGAGTATGTGAAACCTTACTCTTACAATGATCTTCATTTCGTTGGTGTTAAGATCAATGACGTGAAAGTCAGCGAACTGGCCACTTACTTCGATTACTTTGATTTCAATGCCACGAGTAGCGTGTTCTTCAGTCAAGAAGAGCTCAAATCTTACCCTACTGGTTTCATGATCCGCCAACCTCGCTTGAACCACAAAGCATTCACTGTCTCTGTTGACGTTAAGTCAGATGTTGATTCTGATGCTATCTTCAAGATCTTCATCGGACCTAAGTACGATACCAATGGATACCCAATCGACATTGAGGAGGACTGGATGAAATTCTACGAGCTGGACTGGTTCGTGCAAAAACTTGTTCCTGGTGAGAACCAAATTGTGCGCAAATCCAGTGAGTTTATGTTCTTCAAGGATGACTCAATCCCCATTAACGAGATCTACCAATGGTTAGACCAAGGAAGAGTACCTTACGACATGTCTGTTAAGCCCGAAAGCTTACCTAGGAGACTGATGCTGCCTAAGGGTACCCCCGGTGGATTCCCATTCCAGATGTTCGTGTTCGTGTACCCATTCAACGGCGTTAAGAAGGGAGATGACGCGTACCAGAACTTCATCGCAGACAACAAGCCCTTCGGATATCCATTCGACCGTCCAGTGCGTGAGGCGTACTACAGACAACCCAACATGTTCTTCGAGGATGTGCAAATCTACCACAAGGACGCATACTTCCCTTACGAGTTAAACGTTCCTTCTTACTTCTTATCCCATAAGAAGCTGTGAGATGATTAAATTAGTTAAGCTAAGCTGAATAAATATGTAAAAGTTGCAATTGAAATATATTAACATAAAAATTATTTAATTCAATGTCTTTGTTCGAACGGAAGCAATTCCAGTAGAATAAACCCCCGCAATCTCCATTACACTAACATTCACACACTCTATGAACAAACACGAACCTTCATATTAATCGAACAAGTATAACAACTAACATAACTGAATCTATCATTAACTTCATGACACTCAATTCAGTTTATCACAGACCACTACTCTAGGCCTCTTCCAGGCTGCGCCACAATATCCTGTCCTCCGTCTTCAGCAGACAGACTATCCCAGCCACCTTCAGAAGGTCATCGGTCTATCTAGCTGGGGGGATCACGCTTGCCGATACCCTGTCAACACTCCAGGACTCATCTGCTCCAGCGGCCGTCGGTCCTTCGACAAACATGAGCAGCCCAGTGCCACTTCTGATTGTTTAGTCAGTATGTCAGTAACTTAGGTTCTTATTCTGATAAATTCATTCCTAATTTAATCCTTTAAAGAGACTCCGAGCACAGCCATAGAAGACTTCATAACACTGAACCAAAAATGATTCCTTCGAGAAAAGTCTTTCGAAAACTAATCTTTTAAGTATCTAATCAACGCAATTTCCTATTACATGATATATTTACATAAATGGCAAAATCAGGGTGTACCTACTTTGGGTATACCTCTGCCTAACCCTTCGGGGAAACAGGGCGTGATGATGTTGTGATGAATTGTGCCAATTTTAATTGGCAATTCTTAAGAGGGCAATTCTAAGTACAGAGGCCAGCACATCAAGTTACCACAATCTGTCAAATTTCTTTGATAGTATTTCAACTTTATTGCAAAGACATAAGGTTCATTTTTAATTGAGAAAATTTGACAGATAGGGATAGCTTGATATGCTGGCGTCTGTACTCTCCACAAGGGCACTTAATTGTTAATTATAATATAGTAAACACATTACTGGTCCTTTTTTGTCACAAACTATATTACTTAATTGTTAAAATCCCTTTTATACTTTCGTGCCGATTCACCCCTGCATCACTCGCTAGTTACCCATAACCACGCACCCAGAATATTATCAGCAGGTAAATTTGATGTACCCAGAATAAGTAATTATTTTGGCGACCGTACGTTTAATAAAAGAGTACCGTATCTGCTCAATCGATTGCCTGCTGACCTCAGAACTCAGCAAACAAAACCTATATTCGCCAAATTACTTAAGCAGTTCTACCTCAAGAGTTTGTAAACCTGATTCTTTGGATAGTGGTATGCAAATTGTTGAGGCAGAACAAATATTAAATATAGTTCGTTTTAAATTGTATGTTACTTAGTTATTTTGTTGTTGTTGTTTGTTACTTAGTTATACTTATGTTATAAAGTGATTTTATGTTCCGTTCCCACAGACAAACCGTGAAAACGGTTTTGTGGGGCATAGTTGATAAATTAAGACTTTTTGTAAACTTTACTTTAATAATATAAATAAAATAATAATAATCCTCCCGCCGTGAATTGCGAAAGAGACAGCTGCTACAAAAACCTTGACCAAAATACGAGATATGGCGGTAAAAACGGGCTATATTTTGGGATTTTGAATTGTCATAATTCTTTTACTGATTATGTTTTGAAAAAAGGAAATGATAGGGGCACGTACTAATTAGGCTTAGATTTTTTGAAAAAAATCAATGCTCTAGAGGAATTATCCACGAAGAAAACAGTGGAAAGCGTTTGTATGGAGAAAGGCCTAATAGAGTGCCCTCTCTCCTTAAGTTTATTGATCCACTTTATTTCAGCACCATGCAAATGAAATCAACACAAAACAAACAAAGATTTATTATAACAAAAACCTAACAGATAATGTACAATACGTCATATTCTTAAAAGGTTAATATTTATATTAGATTAATCTAGCTGAGTTAAAAACAAGATTTTCTTCGTTATTATTTACTGCAAGTGAGGGGAAAAGTATCCATTCTTTGGAACATTATTTTTTTTATGATATACTGTAACATTGTAAAATTTGTAATTTGGAGCATCATCAAAGTAATCAACAGCTGGTCTATCGAAAGGAAAACCTATCGGTTTATTATCTATATCGTTCATAATCTCTGAAAAGAATTTGTTGACTGCATAGAAATCGTCCAAAAACTCATCTCCAGGTGTGATCATAATAAATAATGTAAGATTCAATCCTTTTTCAGTGCCTCTAGGTATTATTAAGTTTTCGGGAAACTTGAACAAATTGAAATTATTTGTTCTTTCTTTGTGTGCCGCCAATCCTTCCATATTATAATACTCATCACTTGAAAATCTATTTGAAGTCTCTGGTGACCACGTTATAATATTTAATCCTTCATCAAAGGTATAAGTAAATTTATCAAGTTCGAAGAAATTGTTGTATTCTTCCCAGCAATTGTCAGAACACGGTGGTCCGAGGAACAACCTTACAATGCTGTTTTTAATGCCATCACAATCTACTGTAAAATTAAACTCAAACTTGGAATGTTTCAACCTCTTTTGGCGTGCAGTTACAGTCAGTGGGGGTTGTCCTTGGGGGTATCCGTTTTTAATGATAGCTCTGTTGATGTTAAACTGATAATAGCTAAAATACGTCGTAATTTTTGGGATATCGGCTTCTATGATTTCGCAGTGTTTTTGTGTATATTTTTGTAGATTAACTGGTTCAATGGATTCCTTGTATTCAGAAAAGTAGTTAAGAACATACTGAGTCATGTACCAGTATAAGGGATCTCTTAATGATGTTTGTGGATGGTGCATTAGAGATGGCGCTGGATTGTATCTGTAACAATACGACAATCTATACATATAATAAAACAGTAAAAAAACTGTGTCTGTACATTGAATATATAAAAAAACTAGCTTCTGCCCGCGACTTCGTCCGCGGAAAATTTCTAGTTTTAACATTAAATATATCCTATGATACTCGGCAATACTGTAGGTTCCCATTAGTGAGAGAATTTTTGGAATCGGATCAGAATTTCCAAAGTTTACCGAGGTGATCTTTTCTGCTCAACTTAGTCGCCTTTTATGACACCCTTTTTTTTTTTTAAGGCTGGGAAATCATCCAATGACTGCTCCCGCTCTGGGTGGAGCGGAAGGGAGTGTCAGACTCTTACTGACTAAAACCCATCCATGTTCCTTCCGTAGCCCTTTATGTTCCGGGGTAGCGGTAACCCTTTCGGACAATCCCGCTTACCCGGCAGGCTTGGCCCTGAGTGGCCCCTTCATATGCTGACATCTCTTTGAGGCGCGCGTGGAACATATACGCGCCGTCCAGCACGGGTCTGGTGCTGACCGGACGGTGAGTCACCCATTACTCACCGCCCGCAGGCCCGCGCCTACGGTGGCCGGGAGTCATCACGTGGCTCCCGACGCCCGGAGCGTCTCCCGCGGTGGCTGGGACGGGAGGACCTTTCTCTCTGCCATCCCGCCACCTCCTTCGCGAGCGTGACTTTTTCGCAGAAGGAGGTGACTGCCTCCCACTCCCTCTCGCCCCGGACCATGGCTTGCACCAGGGCCGGGCGCGAGAGGTCGCCGCCGTCGATCGGCTCTATGAGGACACGGCGGTGCTCCGCCCAAGCGGGGCAGGTTTGCACCGTATGCTCTACCGTGTCCTCTGGGCGATCCTCGCAATGGTGACACCCGGGCGTTTCCTCCCGCCTGATGATGTGCAGGAACCTCCCGAAACATCCATGCCCGGTGAGGACCTGCGTCAGGCGGTAGGTGAGGGCGCCGTGACGCCTCTCTAGCCACTTCTCAAAGAGGGGTCTTACCGCCACTATCGTGGCGTGCCCTGCGCTGGGTTGCGACAGTCGCTGATTCCAGGCCGCCATGAGATCGCGCCGGAGGTCCGTCCGCTCCACCGCAATTTGCTGCGGAAACGGAGTTTCCCCCCGGCTTAGTACCTCCGCGCGCCACTCGAAAAGGCGCGCGAGGACTATCGCCTCCAGATCCCACGGCGGCAGTCCGGCAAGGAGGCTTGCCGCTTCGCCCGAGATCGTGCGGTACCCCCGGATAAGCCGTATGGCTACCACCTTTTGGGGCGCGTTCAGATAGTGGGCGGCTCGCCACCGCAGTGAGCGCGCCCACACCGGGGCCCCGTATAGGGCCATGGACCGCACGACTCCCGCGTAAAGCCTCCGGCAGGAGGCTTTTGGCCCCTCAAATTGGGCAAGAGCCGCTTGAAGGCGGCCCCAGTCCGTTCCACCTTGGGGGCCAAACGTCGGAAATGCTCCACGATATTCCATCGGCTGTCGAGGACCAGACCTAGGTATTTCATCGTGGTCTCGACGCCGATGTGAACCCCTCCTACCGTAAGTTGGGATCCCGATGGTGGCCTATTCCGAGGTCCATGAAAGGACATGGCCTCGGATTTGTGCAATGCCACCTCGAGACCCAACTGCCGGATCCTCTCAATGACTGTCGCAACCCCGCGTGTCATCGCGTCGGCCGCCGCCTGATGCGACCTCCCCTGCGCCAGGACCAGCGTGTCGTCAGCGTAGCAAACCACGCTGACGCCGTCAGGGAGGTCGGCCCGCAGCACCCAGTCGTAACCGATGTCCCACAGGAGCGGCCTCAGAAACGATCCCTGTGGGACACCGCACGACATCTCTCGCCGGTTCCATTCCCCATCACGACCGGGGTAGATGACGGTTTACGACACCCTGCCTCGCATTGTAAAGGTGCAAATGCATTATGTATTTTTAACCCAACACGGATAATAATAAAATTATCTTACTACTATTATAAATGTGAAAGTTTGGATGGATGGATGTTTGTTACTTAATCACGCCAAAACGGCTGAACGGATCTGGATGTTTGGCACAGAGATAGATTATAGTCTGGAATAACACAAAGGCTAATTTTTATCACGGAAAAACGTACCCGTTCCCGTGGGATAATTTCCAACAACCACGCGGGCGAAGCCGCTGGCAAAAGATATTACACTACCTATATACAAAATACAAACCATCATTTAAAAATGTTAACGTTAAAAATATAAAATTTAAGTGAGGAACCTATTTAATTTAAAGCTTCTCTAAAACGATAAAACGTCCGCACAAAGCACGTAGGAAGTAGGAATGATAGTTGAGCTCGGCGAATGTTTTAGCATTTTGCGTTTAGTAATTTTATATTATCTCGGAAAATATATGACCAATTGACATACTGTAGAGGGCAAATCTTATCTCTGTGATGTCCTTGTGATCATAAAATAATTTAATTTGATAAGAATTGATATTTTGTTGTTTAAATAATCATCCAAACAGAAGTAAGTCGAAAAATACTTTTTTAAAACATAAAACGAAATATAAAAGCTAAAATACAAAAGATAGAAATATGGTGTCGCGGACTTTTTTGTAGAAATAATTAAGGCGAACCGGGTTGCCATACATTGCTTTCAATTTTAAACAACTGTTTAGGCAGCGCATGCAAATAATTCTGTTTTCGGAGGTATTTCTTTCCGACTTGCTAGACGAAAAATGCAATAGCTCGGCTAATTATGTATGATATAAATATAATTTATAGCCTATAGCACTCAGGAATAATGTAGCTATCTATCAGTGAAAAAAATATTGAAATTGGATCATTAGTTCCGGAGATTACCCCCTACATACAAACTTACAAACTTACAAACTTACAAACTTACAAATTTTACCTCTTTATAATATTAGTATAGATAATAATTGAGGGGGGTTTAGAAACAGTAATAGAGCACGAATCCAAAAAAAATTTTTTGTCTGTTTGTCTGTATGTCTGTTTGTCTGTTTGTTTGTACACGCTAATCTTCGGAACTACTGGACGGATTGGAATGTTTTTTTTTTGTTGTATAGGTATAAGGTCTGGGCAACATATAGGCTATAATTTATCTTGGAAACTTGAACACCTGATGCAGAACCACAACAGACCAGCTAAACTATAAGAGATACAAAAATTATACTTTAGCAAAAATTGTTCCACGTGATTAGCATTTTCTGCTGAGAGAATAAATTTGAAGATCTGGAACACCTGATGTGGAACTCCAAGAGCCCAGCTACACTGTAACATATATAGGAATGACGTCTTAGCAAAAGTTGTTCAGCCTGATAAGCACTCTCTGTTGACGTATAAAAATTGAAGATCTGGAACACCTGTTGTGGAACTCCAAGAGCCTAGCTACACCATAACACATATAGGAATGACGTCTTAGCAAAAGTGGTTCGGTCTGATGGGCATTTCCTGTTGACTTATAAAAATCGAAGATCTGGAACACCTGTTATGGAACTCCAAGAGCCTAGCTACACCATAACACATATAGGAATGACGTCTTAGCGAAAGTTGTTCAGCCTGGTGAGCACTCTCTGTTGACGTATAAAAATTGAAGATCTGGAACACCTGTTGTGGAACTCCAAGAGCCTAGCTACACCATAACACATATAGGAATAACGTCTTAGTACAAGTTGTTCAATCTGATGAGCACTCTCTGTTGACTTATAAAAATCGAAGATCTGGAACACCTGTTGTGGAACTCCAAGAGCCTAGCTACAACATAACACATTATAGGAATGACGTCTAAGCAAAAGTTGTTCAATCTGATGGGCATTTCCTGTTGACTTATAAAAATCGAAGATCAGAAACATCTGATGTGGAAATCAAAGCTATCACTAATTTTACTGTGTAATTATAAAATAACATAAACTGGGAGTACCTGCACGCGGTGAAGGCGGTAACAGTTTAGGACTGATTTTTGATGACGATGGTATAACATTGAAAATTTGACTCTACTGGCCAAAACTCCTATTTATTTTTTTATTTTATCGTATGAATATGCCTTCGGGCTTCTGTTGTTTTTCCTTTTCCATTTATCTTCGTGACACGGTAGCCTATCCGGTAACGCAGGGGAGCAGTCGTTTTAATTTAGATTTTTATTGATCAGGTATCTTCACAATAAAACTATGACCATGCCTAGAAATAGGTCAAATCTTTCCCAATGTTCCAAGAGAGCTAAAAGATTGAGGATCATAAGATCCCAAGAATCTACCGAAGAGTGTCAGGAGAGACTTGATGCTGTTCGAGAACATTAGGCTGCAACTCGCTCCGTGGAAACCTCTTCGGGTCGCGAAGCACGCCTGCGTTCTCAGCGTATTCATTAGGTCTCTAGATACCAGTGAAGAATATGATGCGCGACTGACCGCTGATCGTGAACGTTATGTATTGTCTCGCGAGTCGGAGACGTTCACGGATAGAGAATTGTGCTTGAGTTCTAACCGTATCTACGCATTGACTTCTAGGTCTCTAGAGACAAGTGGGGAATATAATAATGCGGTTACCAAAATGAAAACGATGACAAATGGACTGTATGTTTTGGTGGTTGTTGGAATGAAATAAAACTAAAGCTCAGTGCGATAAAAGATTAAATGGGAAAAATGATAAAAAATAAAATAAATGGCGACCCCGTTGTTGCTGGCATAAGCAACAGGGTCCGCGTACGAAGTCGCGGGCAGAAGCTAGTAGTTGAAATAAGATGATTGATATTAATATTTTCGTTGTTTTCGTAAGAAACGTTTAATTAACACTCGGATGCTGCTGAAAATCAGTATTTTACGTGGAGGGTGACGATACACATATTATGCTACATCCGAATCAGTACAGCAATATGACAAGGCGTATTTTTGAAATAATATGTCAGATTCATATTTAGATTAATTATCATGCACTCTTTCAGGTATGTATACTAGTAAAAATTTGTCCTTACTGGTGAACGGGATATCCATTCCCACCGTATCCAAACAACGACCTAACAATTTTAGAAATTGTCCCAACTTCAAAGTTGCCTCGGAATAATCTTGTTAGTAATTTAACGTAGTTCTCTTCCGACAGTCTGATTGGAGACCTATTTTCCTGAAAAATAAGGCATTTGATTATTCTGTGAATAAAGCTGGCTGTTTTCCAGCAGTATTAGGAAGTATGTTATTCACTCTAAAATAATAGCCATTGTTGTCCAATTCTCTTTGTTTGGTAAAGTTCAATGATGGAAAAATTAGTAGCGTCCCAAGCACTTAAATATTATCACTTACCATGACAATCAGTCCTCTAGACATACACTCTCTAATTGCTATGTCTATTGCTTTAATTTTAGCTCTATCCTCACTCCAATGTCCTAGTGTACCTGATCTGGTAGGGAAAGGCAATCCGTTTTCATGAATAAGATACGGATGAAAATCACCAAAATTATTCTTCCTTGTAGTATTTTCCTCACTTAAATGCTCTTTTTCAAGGCGCAAACGCGCCGCCAGCTGCTGATGAATGTAATAGTAGTGCTCATCATGCCTAGCATTCAATGCGTACAATTTATGGCGGAACATCCAATACGGGTGTCTCAGGTGTACACCGTAGTAATAACTGTTTAAAGCTATGTCTTCTCTAAAGTAATTCAGAAGCTCGTCACCTCCATTTTCAGGTAGATTCCAACCAGAATAGTTAGTATTTATTGTAAGGGTTTCGTAGGTCTTGAAATACTGATCGGCATTGGCTTCTTCAGTAATGTCTACGTTATTGTTAATGTAGTTACTAAGTTTCAAAGCTTTTACTATTGTCTCACCATTGACAAAGAAGTTTGGTTTTGTTATAAAGGGTGGTGAGAATGCAGTTACGTCAACGTTTTTGTTCCTGTATAACATGTTTAGTTGGGTGGCATATGTTACTAAGTCATCATTTAATTCTTCGAAATTGAATAACTTCTCTGCGTTATAGCCTGCATCTTCTGCACCGTAGAGAAGCTCAAATAAACTACTGGCAGCTTCTTGCATATTTTCATCATATATGTTAAATGTTAGACCTTTTTCAGTAGCACCTTTCTTCACAGAATGTTTAAAGATTTTGAAATCATCATTGTACTGAAAATGTTTAATTCAATATTATACATATAGTTCTGAAGTTGAAAACTCATGTATAATTTTATTTACCTCTAGTAGCTCATAAAATTCATTCCCATTTCTCTGTGACCCTTGACCTTGGTGCGATCCAGGGACGATGCCCTTGAGTGGACCATCATCATTCATAGATAACTCTGGAGAAAGAATGTGTAGCAGTTGAGTACAAATGTTAATGTTAATTAATATGGCTTAGGTGCTAACAACTATTTGAATCTGTCAAAAGTAAAATAACATTTTGAGTCGCTGTTTAAAGAAGCAATTTTTCCGGTGATAAGTAATGTTTCAGTTGAGCACTAAATCAAACAAATCGGAAGCTTTCATTTTCAAACCCACTTATGTATGAAGTAGTCTTCTATCCATAAATAACCCGTTAATGAAATAAAATTCCTGAGTGTAGTGTCAACATTATGACTCTTTCTAATTAATGGTCTCCACTTCACTTTGCGCCAATCATTAACAAATAGCTTGGAATTGAATGCACCTTCCAATGCTATGTAAAACACTCTATAAAAAGAGTAAGATCGACCAATGTACTTCAAAATTCATTGCCAGCTATACAATGGGCATAAAACAGTTACGCCGACCTTGGCAGTAGGAACGTTAACTATATTTATAGGATCCCTTTATTTGCTATAAAACACAGTAACATACCTCCTTCGTTGACCAAGCCACGGAATTCGTCCATGGGTACTGACATGGATGTCCCCACAGAAATTAGCCATAATAGGATGGCTGATCGAAACATCACAATAGCTAACACTGCAGCCAACTAGTCCCGTAAATAGTTAAACATGGCTTTATATGCACACGAGGATTCATGACGATATTTCTACTGATCCAATTGAGATCCTGAGGGTCGCTTTAATAGGTACAATTTTCATTGTACACTTCGGGTCACAGTGTTGAGGACTTCACGCCTTGTATTTGTAATTATAATCACAGAAAAACATTGTTCTGATTCGATATTCGAGTGATTGGTATGTACATTGTACATCTGACTCTCGAGGATTTAGGAGAAGCACTGATCATGTTCATTACCTTACTTACACTGACTGGTATTCATAGTTTGCCCATGCTTGTAGTTTTTTTGCCAGAATTCGAGCCTGTCTTAGCATTAAGAATCCTTGATAATCATCGCAGTTAAGTCAAAATCATTTCTTGCCAGATCCACATGGCATGTATTTTACCTGATCTGGCAGTTCCACTATCGCTCCTGAGATGTATTAACCATTTGGATACAAAACCAATACGGACCGATCTTATAAAGTTTGTGTATTTTTCTTTATTTTTCTGAATAGATAATTCAAAGAGCTTTATTACGAAGATTACCCACAGTTCCACTAGAGTGGTTATTAAATAATTCAGTGATCAGTAATCCTTTTGTCAGAAAACTAATTTACCAGTCGTAATCGCTAATGGACTTTTAGATAAACAATTTTGATACCCACCATATGCCATCAATAGTACCTACTTTGTAAACGAAGTGTTTTGTAGTTCGAAGTATAAGGAAAATAAGCGATGGCCTGTTATTCTGTCCTCAGTTGTACAGTACCCACAGGAAACAAAATGCAATTGGACAATTTTTCAATTGCGGGTCTTGGAACACCGCTAATTTTGGTCAAGAGGCAATTCTTCTCTCCCGAACACAATTACCGTATAAAACAGAAATATAGAATGTGCCAGTGGAAATATTTATAACTATATGCTTACATAACAGTTGGTCGGGATGTATAAATCATAATAAATCACTAGACACTACCAGTGTGGTATTTCTGTTCCTTTGATCAACAAAGCTGGTGTGCCCACAACAACGAGTGGTCGCGAACTAACACAAGTTTAGAAGGAATAATTAGGTCAAGGACGATACAATACACCAATTGAAACTAGAGTAAAAGACTGTCAGTTCGTGTATTGATGTTATAATAATGAAGTAATTTAAAAAGAGTACTTTCAAAATAAAGTGCAATGCGTTATAAATATTAGCATATAATTGTTTGGGAATTCGTTAGGTGTGAATTATTCCGGAAATAATTCTTTGGAACGAACTCAATGGTTCCTGGCCTACCCTTGTAGACTATTAATTATAATATTAACAAGTGCCTATCTATAAGATAGAGTAAAATGTGCAAATTAATTAAACAACCATGCTAATACCGCATTTGGTTTTGTACTAGTGTCAAAGTCTTAACTTTTTAAATACAATAAAAATAGCATCTAAATTTAATAATACTATAATATAATAATGTCAGACGAATTGCTTAGTCTCCAGTCATCATCTCCATGAATTCTGAAACAAAATAGGTACTGGTTAGCAACGAGAAATAAATAACAATAAAAAACTTAAATTGGTGAGATTGCTATTAAGGGTAACATATGAAATTAATAAAGTGGACTAGTAAATGTTATAAAATTTTAAACAAGTAGAAAAATGTAAAACATCATCATTCATTGATGGCTACGGCGCGGCGGCAAGTACTCCAACCTTATTGGGACTTAAATGTTCGAGCTATGGTTCGAGCCGTTTGGGGTTGAACCACTAAGGCCATGGGGTCGTCCACTGTGTTTTTCGAGACATCACCAAGCGGCTGGTCTCACTCGACCTGATCTTCGGGCTGGGCTATTTTTTTGGTCAAAGAAAGAAAATTGCCCAAAAGCACTGGGCCCTATTCTTATTGACATAAATAACGTGTGAACACATATGTATTTATGCCCTTTGATAAATTCGCCTTCCCTTTTTTAGTACATCTAATAATAAAGACATCTAAATATTTTAAGACTGTTAGCTTTTTAAATTATATATGATTATTATAATGGATTGCAGCCATCTCTGTGATTCAATGAAAATGTAAACGAACTTTAATCTAAACCACTTAAAAGATTTTTGTCAAAAAGCCATTCCATTAGATTCTTTGATCTCAATCCAAAACAAACGGAGCAAATTAGTACCTACCAATGAATTAATATTGCAATAAGTGCGTGTACTAGACATCATAAATTTTGACCGTCGCATTCCGCCCGCCTTTTCGGAGCGCTTGTAATGTTTCGGCATTAGTACAAGTGTTATGTGTTTATGTATCTATGTTGGTTTCGCGAAAATTTATGCTATAGTTTATCTTCGAAAGCAGCTGTTGCGGGATCCAGTTAGTAATCGACTTAAAACGGGATTCTGTTTTAGTCGAACGGACAATTTTAGTGGTTTTATAATATATTGCTGAAGTGGCTAGCGTGGGTTGATACGTGGCCAAATTGTTATGTTCACGCTTTTGACACTTCTGTCGACAAAGTGACATCAGGTAACTGCGTGTTAACTGCGGAGGCCTGTCTTGGCGCCGAGACAAAATGTGGGCAGACCTCCAGCCGATATTCCAATAACATTATAATAATAATTCGGAACATTAGAGTGATTTAGTCATGTTTAAGAAGAATTTAGCTCACGCAATCATGAATGCTATAGCAGAAATATTTACCATCGAAGTCGACGGTTCCGGATCCGTCAGTGTCAATTTCAGCGATGATACCGTCCAAGTCGCTCGAGCTGAGCTTGTCGTCAAGGGCACCCAGGATCTCCTTCAGGGTGGAAGTGGTGATGTAACCGTTGCCTTCACGATCGTACAACCTGGAGATTGATAATAACGTTAACAAAAATGTGACATGACAATGTGTATTTCAAATAATCTCAATGAGAGCCTACTGGCGCTCCACATAAACAAATGCTCACCTGAAAGCTTCTTTCAGTTCCTGTTGCATAGCCTCGGCGTCTTCCTCCTCCAAGAAGTGGGAAGCGATGTTGCAGAAGCCATCGAAGTTAATTTTGCCGGCTTCTAAAATGAAGTAAAAATAACAATTAATTCGAGACTAAAACCAGAACTGCTCTAAACCTTGAGCGCTCTATTTCTTTCATTGAAAACAGACTAGATAAATAAACTTTGGAAACAGAGACATGCATCTTTCAAAGGGACTGGAAGCTCGGAGAGAACTACCGTACGGAAATAGCCTCATTAGTTCCCGCGACGAGTAAAAATATTCGAGAATATATTCGAAAAGGTGTCGTAGCCTCGGTACGTGTGAATTCTTGTTAGCGTATTCTGATGATGGATTACTTTTTAACAAGAAATGTTTGCAGCTCTTTGTACGACAATTATTGTTGTTCCCATTTTTTTTCTTTTCCTCACATTTTTACTTGGCAACTAAGATTAAAAAAAAACAGAGTGATATAATCTGACTTTGCTCTGAGTCGAAACGCAAACACAGTAAAAATAAGTATTTTATATTTATATATAGTAGTTATAACCAATATTTTAGTACATCAACAAAATTAAAGTTCAGCTTAAAGTTTTTCCATAAAATCTCCATAAAACTGTTTATGGAGTAAACAAATTCGATCCTGATATAAATATTTACTTTTCTAAACAAGAATCCAGAATCAATGAAAATGTACACAATGTAAGTGAGCAAACTCTTATTGATGAATATGACATGCGCGAAGATTTATGGGTAATATAAGATTGAGCCTTGACATCTCATTGAAGTAATGTTTAACAATATAAACTGTTTATTAGATTTGAAAAATATTGTGTAGTTTGAAGAGATTCTTTTAAAAATAAACACTGTTTGGGTCATTATTGGAAATGGAGATGGAAAATTCGGAACGAATGACTTTGAATTTAAATAAGACTAAGCAGCTGCTGTAGCTGCACCAATAGATGAATGAATAGGTACATCTGGAGAAAAACTTACTTTCTGGGTCGTTCTCATCGATCAGAGCGTTCAGCTCAGAGTCATCGAACAGCTGGCCCATGGTGTTGAGGATGGTTGAGATCTTCAGGCAATCGATGTATCCCGACTTGGTGGTGTCAAACATCTGGAAAGCCTTGCGCAGCATGGCCATCTTCTGATCATCGTCAGTGTCCTAAGAAGAGAAGACCAATGTAAGAAATATGTCGATTAGGTGTGTGTCAATTAGGAAACGCTTTTTATTCAACCATGTGCATAATTTTGGAGTAGTACGCAAAAAAACGCACGTCTAACAAACGTATTGGGAATTGAACATGGCAGTAATATGGTTCAAAACCGTGAAAATGTTATCCTTTTCATAAATATGCAAATGAATCACTGCTTCAAAATTATGTAAGTATATTCAATACTTCAACATTCCATATTTCAATTATTGAACACTTTCAGATTTGTCACAATTAACTGTCACATTCACGTCCAACGAACAGGAGATTTGAAATCCTTGGGATCCTCACCATGGTGTTTGTGTAGGGTTGGCAGTTGTAACAAGAACCGAATCCGAGTGCGAGTGTTGTTACACTAGATTTTACGTCGGTGTGGCACCCTTATTTATAGCATTCCTTCCTCCTCAGACTGGAATACAAAAATAAGTGAAAAAGCTGCTGTCTCTCTCTCCACCGTGCCCGTTCAGAATAGTGACGTGGTTATTGAGTTCTTCGTCAGCGTGAATTATATCTACGTCAGATGGTGGGAATGTTCAGCAAAACCTGCATTCTGCAGGAAGTGAGCTGTCAGATTTATATAAAATAATTGACACGAGTCGACTCACACATAGGAACACGTATGGTACGATCCATTTATAGAAATATGATAGTTGTTGACGACGCTTCCGAATAGCATTTGCGCTTCAGGAACAATGACGTATCTGCTTATTACGTTCATTTAAATTTATTAATGGAGGTTTACACGATTGTTATGTTTAAAATGTTTCATTTATTTTTACAGAAACAAAATTGATAGTGTGAGAAGTGTGCTGACTAACCTAAGCAGCTTTTTTTGTTCATAGTATTGAGTAAATTGGCATTCATGTAAACTTCCTGACATTTTGCAAGCATTGCGCTGGCACTATCCGTTAACAAGTGCATTTTCTAGAGCATGTCTACATATTTTATCTACAGTTTTGTGAATACTGTCTTCTCTGAAGAAGGTGTAAATATCCTGTTTAGGGAGGAATCTTTTGTACGTTGATTAGGCGGTCGAGTTCTCGATTACAACATGTGAAACTGAACATCTTCAACACGTCCACCTTAAAACATAGCAGAAACTCTTGCGCATATAAAGCTGTTCCTTGATTAAGAGCAGGAAATTCCTTTGATGCGGCCGCCGCCGATTCACAACAATCCCGACGAGAATATTACGCGTAGCGACGTCACTGTCAGGTGTCATCAACTGTTTTTTTTTTATAAACGTGGTTTTCTTTATTAGTCATTTAGTTTTAATCTGCATTTCATAATTTTTTAATACTTTAAAGTCACTTTTAATCTACTTTTATCAACTTTATTTTGAAGCGAAGCTTTTATCTAATAACAAATTACACAGCAATAATTATTATGTATAGGATTTTCAGTTTTATTCATACAGTTTTATAGACTCATATTGCATTAAATTGTGGCCAAATTTTATTATTTTTAATAGAAAATGAGGCATTTATAATATTCGCTCGGATGCCACACGATAAAGAAATAAAATAAACACAATATTTAAATTCATAAGATCAAAACTAGAACGCATGATTGATTTACGATGTTACAGTTAAATAGGAAATTACGATATAAGTACAATAATGATGTATAGCGCGGATGTAAATATTTGAATAATATTGTGAGTAAAATACAACAGCTAATGTACGGGTGGCCGATGATTGGTGACCACTGGCGCGTGAAACGGGTTATACTGCGGCGCCGGGGCAGATATAGACTGCCGGTGATCGGCTATAATTTTTGTGTTCTCATGTGAATGCCACAATGAGAGAAACATCTAATCTGAGTCGCGTTTAACGTGTCGACCACGTGTACTCTTAAAACAACAATACCGACCGAAATTAGGTCAGGTTACAAGTTTATTTTTAATCCACTTGGTGTTATTGTGAAGTTATTTTTGGTCAATGCATTCCTTAGAGAGCAATAAAATCAATCGTTGACATTTCTGCTGAAATATGGCACAAGATTAATGAGGCGGTTTTTATGAACACAATTATCATAATAATGTCGCGTTTCCAGATTTTAAAGATTCGTAAATATCTTTATTATTAATTTTATTTGGTTTTAATTGTTTTAAAGTATGTTAATATTTTTACGTTTATTAGGTGTACCGTATTTCTTTTATGTCAAACAATTACCCTCATATTTGTAATCACTGTTACCCGTTTCCAATATTTTATGAAACACTACACTCAGGTTATTTTCGTACTCAATCAAGACGTGTGGTCTTTCTTATACTATGAAGTATTCGGAATAATGAAAACAAATGGGGCCAGAATGCCAGATAGTCATTGTGTTATGTAACGTGATTCATTTAATACATAGTCAAATAATTCACTCTGTCTTTACGTTAATTTCACGGTAATTTTATTATTTCCTACACTGTGTGCGACATTTTCCCTAGAATATTAGCACCAGCCTAAATATAAATTATGTTTTGTCTTCCTATTGTTTGTATGTATAAGAATGGGGATAAAAACGATCAGTCGAACCTTGAATTCAAACATCCTAAAACTATTTCTGATTTGTGAGGATTTATTTATATCGAGAGCTCATCCATCAGTGTAACGATCATCTCATTGGACTATAGCATCATTTTCTAAAGTATTTTAAGTTAATAGGATCATAATATTTTATTATGCCCGTCTTATTTTTAATAGGAGGGATTTAATGGGAGACAAATATTTTTTTGTAAGTTTTAGTTAAGTGTTTTCAGACAAGGATTTACGTAAACTTATACGTAGTGTTTTTTTTAAGAGATTGTTATTATATGTCTTTTAAATTCACATAATGTAGCAATTTAAACCAGATTGACGTGTAGTAAAACGACAGTAGGTACTTCATAAATAATGACAAAACATAAAACATAGAACAGCAGGAAATGAGGTATCGTAAATAAATGCGCTAATAATTTTAATGCCGGCCGCAGTCAGATGCAGTGGCGGCGACTTATTAAATTTATATGCCGATGCGTAACCGACATCTGACTAATTTACAGTGACTTAACATTCCATAATCAAAATAATTGGTAATCATAGCCAAAAGTTTGGGCAGAGTTGCCGGCACGGCACCCTGAATCATCAGCGTCAATGGAGTGGAAATATAACTTCATTTTGGCACAGTACACAGGATTTTCCTTGCAGAATCCACCGACTGATATCTCAGAGCCAAATGTAAATAATTCTTGAAATAGTTCACAGGTAATGTGTCTTTGATTTGAATTTTTTGCGTTTTATTTGTTTTAAATTTGGAATGTCGTTTCGAGACGTGCAGCTACTTTCCTTCCAAAGTAAACACTTAATTGAAGATCAATCATAGCATGATCCTTGAGGTTAAGTAATCTTAATGATGCCTAGTTGACTGTAATTATTGTGGCTTATTAACAATCTAATACAATAACAACATATACATACTTAAATTAAAAGACTATCTAACTAACTATATATACAAATAAATCAAAAAAAGACAAAAAGGACACTTAGGTGTCGAAGTACTCATCCGCATCGCTGTCATCAGGAAACGTGTTGACTGTAATTATATTGTGACAAGTAAATCCGTTCAATTTTAGAACCATACGAACAGTTTCTATAAACTGATTTATATATTTTGCTATGGATAATATTGCTGTAGCTTCTCTGAACGAGAAATAGAAGCTTAGCAATGTATATTATTAATTTACGACAGCAATCTTCCCATGTAACGAGGAAATATGATTTGCAAGAATTTATGTATTTGTGCGTCGGTACATGAATTTTACGATTTATCGTAAAGTTTTGTTTGTTTTTACACCAAATGTAATCAATATTGTTTGCCTGATGCTATCAAAATATTATATTACGATGCAAGTTTCTGTGGTTTTAGATTTTTAGGTCAATATCGCCAATACCCAGATTTCAGTCTCAATACTTACCTGGAATTCTTAAGGTTATTGTATCGTGTTCCGTTGAGACTTTGTAATCAACTGTAAAAGTATTTTCTGTTTGTATTCTAGCTGTTGTCACAGTAGTGACCGATGGTTTTTAAATTTTCCGCGATGAAAATAGGGAAAGCGTAACATCGTTGTAAAATGTTTGGAACGTCTCCAAAAATAATGATAGAAAACCTCGCGAAATAGCAATAATGTGCATTCGTTCCCCTTGTTATATATACGTTTAGCCTGCTTTAATGATCAATGAAAATCAGCCACACGATGTTCCGCGCTCAAAGAGTTTCATTTGTTTAATCGTACATGTTATATAATTTATAGTTACGTTCCCTCTTGCAGGTGATTGTGTTTATTACTTGCCTTGTTGACAATTTATTGGTTATATTGTTAATGCTTTTATAATTTCGGTACAACAATACATTGCTCACGCTTTTGGCAAAGAAGAGTTTAACATGGAATAATAAATAAAAGGTTTTAAATATAAATATATTATTTATTTAATAAAAACAGAATAATAATGGTACACGTCTTTGAAAATCACAGTGAACTATTCAACTTAAAACAATAATAATTATTTAGATTGTATCCCTAAATACAATATGTGCTTTATTCATACACCTTAAGCTCAGGGCTTTCTCCATAGTCAAATGTGTGAAACAAAAAGTCATACACTGAAGGAGTGCGCTTGCTTACATTCAAAAAAAAAGGGGTCTAAATCTATCAAATTATTTTTTACAATATCATCTTTGAATTCATACTGGTCGTTTTCATCTACGTTTACGTTATTTCTTATTTCACTAATTAAGTCTAAATCGTTAATATCCTTATCTAGCTGAACCCTTGCTAATTCATCTGTAGATTCAGGTATTGAAATTAGAGAAGCCTTGGTTACTTCTTCCTTTGGATTAACCGTACGATATTTGGCGTAGTCGCCTCTTTTTTCTGAGTAATCTTTTTTATCAAACTGCGCTTTTTTAGCTTTATAGTCAAATGATTCTTTTCTCTTAGGCGAATCATCATACTTTGAAGATTTTAGTAGACGTGGTGTATTGACAATTAAATTGTCTACATCGTCATTTTCTATTGGGTATTCGTTTTTTGGAGTTGTTATTGTAGATGTCGTGGTGATTTCTTCTTCTGTTGGGGTTACAGTGCGATACTTACTGTAATCTTCCCTTTTTGCAGAATAGTCATATTTATCATACTGCACGTTTTTTGCTTTGTATTCAAATGGTTCTCTGCCTTTAGCTTTTGAAGAATAATCATAATTCGTTGCTTTTAGTAGACGAGGCGTATTCACTATTAAGTTGTCTTGATTTTGAACAACAGGAGCAATTTTTTCATAAATCGGAGTCACTATAGGGGTAGAGTCATCTTCTTCTTTTGATGATTTACGATATTTTAAATAGTCATTATTTTTAGCCCAGACATCTTTTTTCTGAAATTTTGCTTTATTCGTCTCGTAATGATAAGGTTCTTCATCAAGTTTAATAGAATTTAATAACCGAACAGTTCCAACATCTATATTTTCGTCAATTACTGCATTAGGAGCAAGATCTTCTTTTAAAGGTATCACTGAGGGATAATCGAAGTATTGTTCTGTTGTAGTCGGAGATTCATTTAAAGTATTCGCGTTATCATCGGAAGTTCCTTTGTACGAGTTATAGTCAAACGGTTTCTTATTATTTTGAGAATAATTGGGACGAGAAGATGGATCGTAACTATTAGTACCGTACCATTGTTTCGTTACTCCAGGACCGCCATAATTTTCTACTTTACTGTCCCCCTTCTGCGTAACCGTGACATATTTGATCAACGCATTCGGTAACGCAAACAATTGTCTATCTTCTATCATTAAATCTAGTGGATATCCGGGTGATAAAATTGCAGAATTAAATTCCATGTTATTTGTAGAGTCTGAAGCACTAGCACCGGTTTTTGTAAATGGGGCAACAAAAACAAACATTTGAATGGGCAGGCCTTGTGGTATGCCTTTTGGCAATATAAGTCTTGTTGGATAACCAACCTGAGACTCAATCATTTTTAACGGCAAAGAATCCAATCCAAATTCAGCGTCTTCTATTTTCTTGCGAATAGTTTTGAGCGATATAAATTCAGAAGCAAAGTGTTTCATATCATCTGATGTCCTAGAAATTATATTGGTTCCTAATTTGAGATTAATCTCAAAAACATCAAGTAACGTGAAAAGATTCTTTTTACTAGCAAGTTCGCCAGGCATAAGCTTAGGTCCCAAGTAAATCTTAACCAAACCTTTTTTCACTACTAAAGACGAGATATTAACTTTGACTGTGAATGGCTTATGGTTTAATCTGGGTTGGCCTATTTTAACGTTGAACGTCGACTTTTTGTCGTCTAATTTTAGTGCGTCTGTAACATCGAACTCAAAGTAATCGAATGCTGTCATCATCTTTTTCACGTCAATATTTACGACCTCCACTCCAGGGAAGTACAGTTCGTTTCTTGAATAGGTTGGTAGCACATTTAGAGCACTGTCCACGAGGTCTACTATCTTCTTGTTTATCTTCCAAAACATTGGATCTCGAAGAGAAGTCATGTAATGCTCTAGTACCGACACGTGCCTGAAATAGTTATATGTCATAAATAGTATGCAATTATTTATAAAGCCGTCATCAAATACAAGTTAATCCATGCTTAAATTACCTGTTATTGGTGCGATCTCTGCCAAGGAGCTGGCGAGCCAATGTCTCATAACTCCTCTCTCCCGTGACAAGGATTTCCATTAAATGATTCAATATTTGTGTTTTATTATATCCACTCTGGCGCTGAAAGAATTGTTTCTTCAATGATTTATTTCACAAGCTTATTGTCCAAGACAATAAATACGATTTGGCTAATTTATAACAATAGTGACAGAATAGTAAAATACATACCATGTGACCGACGACGGTTACAACGTTATTTTCTATAGTTTGTAGTAATGATATCTCTTCATTTACCGGAAATTGTAAAGGCACAGTTCTGTGACAAAACTCATTTCCATCAGAATAAACTAACTCAGGATCATAAGGAATATCAGGTAAAGAATTCCAGTCTATGCCATCTATCTCCGGCAAGCCATTAGCATATCTTTCTAAATTATATCTTGCCATAAATTGTTTCATCATCTGATACATATTTTCTCCGTATCTGCTATTAATGTCGTCGTTAAACCATGGCGACAATCTTAGCTTTTTTAAGAAATAATAAGAATTCAAGCCGATATCTTCACGGAAATATGCTAATTTCGAGTCATCATCGTTGTCGTAAAACATTGCAGTGTAATTGGCATCTAAATAGTAAGCATTTCCTTCATCGCGAATGCCATCTGTGGGAGTGATTTCTTGTCCAGCAAGAATAGACGAAACTTTGACTAAAACCTCTTCACGTACAAAGTAATTTGGTAATACCTCATACGGCGCTGGAATGGATAATCTCTCAGTATCTCTCCTATTTTGAATAGCCATGTAGATAGCATTCACGTATAGTCCGCAGTTTAAGTTTAGACGCGCCCATACAGCTGATTGATAAAACGCTTCAAAGCTTCTAGCGGAGGACAATAGTTCGTAGATGATTTTCAACTCCTTCATATGGCCAGGATTATATTCACTGAAAATGTCTCCCTTGGGCAGCAAGCCAGCTGCGATGAGCTTCTCCAAATTAGTAACTGCGTCTGGTTTCTGTAATTAAAGCGTAATGTTTGAAAAACGGAATGAGATATTTTGTTAAATAATTAAATTGAAATTGGTATGTTTTTACTTACCGAGAAATCTCCTGATTTTATAGTTATTCCTTGAGGTATTGATAGATCCTTTTTATCATCGCAAACATTTTCGAATAACGGAGTCAATAGTTTTTGGACCTGAAGCCATTGTACTGAAACTAAAATAAAACATATATGTAGAGATAGTATCTACAGTAAATACTACTATGTGTATAAATGTGACGCTGGATCTCTGAATAGTTTGCTAGAATAGTTTGGCATTCGACACCGTATCATACAAATGAAGGAGAAGACTAATGTGTTACATGGCATTGCAAATAAATGCAATGTTCGTATGAGCTAGCGATTGATATGATTCAATAAAATACTTTGCCAACCTAGACTGTCTCGTTATGGTTTTCACATACCTATCTACATGTACATAAAATAAGGAAGACTGCCACAAATGATATGTGGATAAACATCCACATTTAGTATCTGGAACTCTGCCCTATGAGGTCTACAGTCTATGAAGGATATTTAACCCCTCAAATGTCATATGAACCCCATAGGTTTGTAAGAAAAATTCTCTCGAAACGACAATCTTAAAAAATCGTTGAGCTCTAACATGTAAACGGGTTCTAGTAGGCGAAAATTTGACTAAGGGCTAAAACGAATGGTTTAAACGCAATTGGTTTAGGTTTCAAGTAATACGAGGTGTGCCTATTTCCAGTAACCGGTGTACTACTGACAGTGTTTAAATTGAAAAACTCGAAAGAACTTTGACGTAACCAAACCTGAGCCACGCTCAGATGTTTGCGACCATTAGGCCATCCGGGCAGGACTGTTTATAAAAGAACTTCACGGGGTCCTGAATTAGATTGTCATGTCGGGCAAAGTTTTATTGATATTATTCATTCAGCAGCAGCCCGGAGTTTGGATTAATATTGATGGGTTAGTGGAAATAGGCACGCCCCAATTACATGGAACATAACCTAATTCGCGAAATGGCAGTGTCTTGTTGATACACCTCTGCATAACTTCAGGAAAAACAGGTGTGATGTTGTGTTATGTTCAAACTACAATCATAATAAGCAGTAAAACATTCAGGATCCTAAGATAACAGTTAACCACTATTATAGTTGACGGGAGCCATTAACGTTGAGGATGTATTGAGTGCCAAACATTTATCACGGCGACTCTTTTAACTATCTCTGATTGCTCCGGACGAACACGAGATTAGTCACAATATTTTATATTAAATGGCTACCGTAAATTAAATTAAATCTTTTACATGATAGTAATCTCAGCAGTTAATAATATGAAAACTACGTAGCAATGCAATGAAAACTTTCGCATGTGTAGAGAATTCTATAATAAGCAGCGGATGGCTATGAAAGCAAATAAAGATGGAAAAGTATTTAAATAAAGGCTTATCATCATTTCAGCAGAAAGCCATCCACTGCTGGTCATAGGCCTCCCCCAAGTACCACATTGACCGGTTCTGTGCTTCACGCATCCAGCGGATTCCTTAGGCCTTCACGTGGTGGGCACTCCAGAAAATATTATCCCCATGGCCATAATAAACTCTTGAGCAATGTGCCCTGCCCATTGCCACTTAAGTTGGGCTATACTACTATGGGTTACTATGGGCTATTTTTAGTCAATTGTGACAATTAAAGTACTTTTAGAAACATTAAAATCAGGTTTTTCAATCGGGCGTAAAGTATTCTATCCAGAAACTTCCGGCGCTAGTTTCAATGCTAAGCATGGTAATTATGAAATCACAGGGCTTAAGTACATCTAATTCGGTACTACTGCCATATCTGCCAAACTAAGCCCAAGTACGCACGGGCGACTTTATCTCGCGGCGCGCACTCGATTTTCAACGCACTACTTAGTGAAGAGAGTTGAAAATCCAACAGTATGTTTTGTTGGGATTTGCTCCGTTGGATAATCAACCGTCAGCTTAACACCGAGAGTAGAAAGTCCAGTGCACGATAAAAGCTCTGGTCAAACAAAGGCGAATCCAGCATGGGATGTGGGACGAAATTCACTCGCGCAGATTGTCAAATACCTTGTATGCAACTGATTACCGCCAGTTGCGCCACTTCCTAATCATTAAAACAATGCGTGCGATCAATAGTCCTGCGCGGGATTCGCCTCAGTGTGCCAGAGTTATATTCGAAAAAGGAAACGTCGCATTTTTATCTAGCCTCGTCACTAGTAGATACAATCTCATTCACCACGTCTCTTCCTCTCAGCGTGTCCATCGGGCTTTAAACGGATGCTGGACTCAGGTTGGCCGATGCAAGGAAAACTTGCTCAGGTGGGGATTCATAGACAACTCCCCCTTGGAGTGTAAATGTGGTGCTGTTCCACAAACGACGGGACACTTAATCTTGTGTCCTGTGTATCCTGCCAGATGCACGTTACAGGAACTTATTCACCACGTTATTCGGTATAGTTAAATAGAAACATGACTTACCAAATTCACGAGGCTGCTGTACTGCAGGAGCAGTTGGCACTTGTATCAAGTACCCCGATATATGTATCACGAACACGGTCACCACCAACACTGCTGTTAACGTCTTCATTTTGTCTAACTGACTGTGATTTCATTTACAAATCTCACCAATTTATAGTGAAAGAATTTTCAAAGTTCATAGACATTTTGTTCTGAGTAATGATAAGAGTAGTTGAATGCACTAACAGTTATGACTGTTAATGCAATAAGCTAATAACAAGTTCATAGTTCATTGGTCTAATGCCCTAAGTGAATGATTCACTGTCTACTTGTGCAATGTGCAAGTGTTAATGGCACAAAGCCCTTGCATCATTGACTTGATAAACTTTTACAGACAGGCCCCTTTGGTAATAAAAAAAAAAGGATAATGATGACGTCAGTCAGGCACATAATATTCATATATTATGTGCCTGACTGACGTCATCATTATCCTTTTTTTTATTCAGGGTGAGAAATCAAAATGACTCCTCCCGCTCTGGATGGAGCGGAAGGGAGTGTCAAACTCTTACTGACTAAAACCCATACATGTTCTTTCCTTAACCCTTTATGTTCCGGGGTAGCGGTAAGCCTGTCGGACAATCCCGCTTACCCGGCAGGCTTCGGCCCTTACGGGCTTCTTCTTTAATGCTGACATCTCTTTGAGGCGCGCGTGGAAAACGTACCTACGCGCCGTCCGGCACGGCCTGGTCCTGATCGGATGGTGTGCTACTCATTACTCACCGTCCGCAGGCCCGCGCCTACGGTGGCCGGGAGTCGTCACGCGGCTCCCGACGCCCGAGGCGTCTCCCGCGACGACGGGACGGGAGGTCCTTTCCCTCTCCCATCCCGCCACCTCCGTCATTATTATCCTGCTGCCCTTATCCTGACGTATTTGGGGTCGGCGCAGCAAGTATTCTTCTTCAAACAGCGCAGCCTACATTCCCACTGCTGGATCACAGGCTTCCTCTCTATGAGAGGGAGTGGGCCATAATCCACCACGCAGGCCCAGTGCGGGTTGGTTACATGTTTTGCCAATTTGTGTACCTAGGGCATGTCGATATTTTCCTTCGCCGTTTTGAGAGCAGTGGTGATGAAATTAAATACATAATACCTATTTGGGTTCAAACTCACGATCTGCAAATAGTAAGTCGGGCCAATATCACTGGGACACCACTGCTCCGCTACTGCTACTGCTACAGCTTTTATGGTCTTTGATCAGCAACAAAAGATATATTTTGTAAGCATATAACATCACACCTATATTCCTTGAAGGGTTTAGCAGAGGCACAAATCTTGGCTGCTACTAGGAAAATACCTAAAGGAAGTACCTACTAACGACCGGGGAATCGAACCCAGGACATCACGATAAGCAGTCGCGCGTGTGAACACTAGACAGACGGGACGAGGTGAGGCGAGTACTGTATAGGTATTATGTAAGCTTCGATTATTATGTTATCAAACGGTTTGCTTACTTTGTATCAATTCAATGTTGTGTTTTTATTTAATCGTCTACTTATTATGTGCCAATTTCACCTATAAAATTTAAACTACGTTCTTCTTCTTCTTCGTGTGGTTAGTGACTAACCTGGTGTCAGAGTTTCAATGCTGCCCATGGGCCTCTGACTTAGCATTACATGCTGTTGAGAAATATCTCTCGGGCATGCCGGTTTCCTCACGATGTTTTCCTTCACCGATTTTAAGCAAGTGATAATTATACAATACGCACATGAATCCGAAAAATCAGAGGTGCGTGCCTTGGGTTCGAACTCGAGACCTATGACTTGGCAGTCCGATGGTCACACCACTAGGCTATCACTGCTTTTTTTACTACGTTTAAGAACTGTCAGTGTCATTACTCCACCGCAATGATAATATGACATTGACTCTTGGATGCGGTTTGACGCGACGCGTGCTAACCGCGTTCTTTTTCATTGGTTAAATCCACCTTATTCAATAGACATCCAGAATGATTGTAAGTGGATCCAGGTAACTGGATTAAAAAAAAAACCCTTACATTACCTGATTTCGAGAATAAGTGCCTACACCAAAGCGCATGATCTGGGGTTTGAACCCTCGCTTAGCACTCGTAGCCATTATGATGAGATAGACCAATGACGCAATCTTTGTCTCCGTGTGAATTATAAAGTATTAGCTTCTGCCCGCGGCTTTGCTCACGTGGATATCGGAAAATGTTACATTATTGGAGTGTTGGATCCTTAGTTAAAAAAAAAAAATAGTACCTATATGTCACCGATTTTTTAAATCGGTTCAGTAGTTTCGGAGCCTGTTCAATGCAAGAAAACAATCAAATCTTCCGTCTTTATAATATTAGTAGGTATATAGATTAATGTATTGTTTCGTTACTAAAACGGAGATGGTGTTCTTAGCCCTGTCTCTCTCTTGCGCTGAAACAATGATGTCTGAACCACGTCATATCAAAATACGGACGCCAATAGCTCCGAATACGTTTCTTGTCATGTGAGTCTTACAAACAACAAAGTTGCATCAACACAGTAGGTACTAATCTACACTCAAAAGAGATAAGTCTTCGACAGTTAATTGGCATATTTCAATTGATCAGCTCGCTTTTGGCAGCTGCCGAGCGTTGGCTCTGCATACCAACGGCATGGCCTAATGTGAGAAAATGATCTTTGGGAAATGTTTTGCTTATACATTGTTGGCTTTATAGCAGTTAATTATTCTTTGTATTTTGGATAAAGGGTATGGAAGGGTACTATAGCAAGTGCGCACTATAAAAACTAGCCGTTATTATGATACAGATCGTAGAATAAACTATGGGTTTGATTTAATTTGGTTTATTATAGATATGGTAGTAGCTAACCGCCCCGGCTTCGCACGGGTGCAAAGTAAATAAAATCGTGTAGGCGAAGCCGCGGGCGATTTATTATATTTTTTTACAGTTCTGTGTGTTGTCAGCTGACTGTCTCATTCTATTGTTTTCTTAATCTAAATCAGTCCAAAAAAAAGACATGAAAAATATTTGATTTGAGACACCTGCAGGAAATACAAACCGTTACTAAAAATAATTAAAATAAGGAGAAATTAAAAACAAAATTGATTTTTAAACAAAATAAATAGAAACCAGCAAAGTGCGGGTCGGACTGACGCACGAAGGGTTCTGTCCCATTATCTATAAAACGGGAAAAAAGTACCAACGTGTTTTTTTTACCGTTTTATTCTGTTTTTAGTTTAGTTTTTAGGTATAGCGACAACAAAAATACAACATCTGTGAAAATTTAAAGTGTCTAACTATCACGGTTCATGAGATACATCCTGGTGACAGACGGACAGACAGAGGGATGGACGAATGGATAGCAGGGTCTTAGTAATTGGGTCTCGTTTTACCCTTTGGGTACGGAACCCTAAAAAGGCCTGTTCAAAGCCAAAAAGGCTATCCAGAGATAAAATCATCAAATAACATGGACACCCATGTTAAACCCCAAATATTGACTGTACTGTGGAACCTCAATCATCAGCAGAATATACTAATTGTGCCAAACAAACAAACTGCGAAAGCTATGCTCCGTCAGCAAAGCTGGTCTCAGCTTAGACCGAGTATTCCTTTTCCACTTTCTGTCCTTCTGCAAGACAAGACTTTTTAAGTGGACTATCTGTTCCTATATCTTTCAGAATGATTAAGGCTATACATACCATTTTGAAAACCATCCCCGTCACATAGGACATGTGTCCCATGAATCGAAGGCGGGTCCCTCTTTTGGACCGTATAATAAATAGCTGTCAAAATGTGTGTGTACTAAAAACATGCTACATTTACTACCTCAAACTTCAGTGTGATGTTATGATAATTAAAACATACCACTAATTACTTAATACTGTATCTCAGGATAAGCAGTCAGAGCATTTGCAAAATGAAAATAACGCGTGATAAAAATTGTTGTTACCTCAAATAAAAACAACGTAATCTCTCGGCTTGGGTGAACTGACCTAGGTAAGTCAAAGTCAACAGTCACGTTTTGGACCACAGAATGTTGTTCCATTTATCTGCGAAGCTTATCATACGGAGACATAATATTATTGAAAGAAATGGGGTTAGTACTTATCTAGTTTTTCGATTCGTATGAGTTTGTACAAAAACCTACATACTTACGTAATAGTTGATACGGGTAACAGGTAATACGGTGTACGCAACTCCACGTCAATGCGGGTAAATCGATCATTTGATCTATCTTAATTCCTCAAAGGAGGCCAGCAACGCTTTGGTGTTACTGACAATCTCTACCTAGTACTTGGGTCACCGAATTACTTTGCCCTGTATGTAGCGACCACCGGTCAGTTTAATAGGACATGAGCCGCTATCACGTCGTCCTCCATACAAGCCCTGCACTGCGGACTGTCTGTGACTCCTAAGACAATGAGGTGTTTATTAAATTAGGTACCTATATGAGGCCAGTTGTAGCTGGTATTTAATTAGTTGGAGAAACTGTTGAGACGTGAGGCGGCCATCAATTGAATGGAGTGCTGCCTTAGCCTGCCTGCACTCAGCTTCATACGGCCATAGTTTATGATGTCGTACCCAGGTGCGTTTTCATAGCCACACCCGAAGGGAAGTGGCACGATGGGTTCAGGTCCTACCATGCCCTACCCGTTTCTGTGTAGGTACAAACCTACTTACAGAAATAAAATCATTTATCTTTTAAATTATCTATTTCTTTTTTGTTTTGTGGATGCAAGCACTATTGCTGAGCTTGAGGTCTTGGGTTCGGTTTCCCGGTCGGGCAGAGTGGTATGAAGTTTTTATGGTTCCGTACCAAAATAGATAAAAGGAACCCTTATTTTATCAGGAATCTCTCAGTAGCTGCTCGAGGTGCCCGGTAGATGGCAATAATAGACTCGCTTTCTATTCCATGGGACTTTAAACATAACTAACAAAATAAGGGTCTCTTACAATTTTCTCTTTCTCTCTCTCTCTCTCTCTCTCTCTCAACGGTCTCTCTTACAAAGTTGTACCTCGTAATAGAGGTTTTGTAAGTGCTGCTGAATGTTTAGTCTTGGTTTCGATCAAAGAACAGTCAACAGCATATCAGTGGAAACACTTGCACTACGAAAATTATCCTTACAGCTACGATATAAAGGTGCTATTAAAAACCACTGCATGATTTTCAGGTGCCTGTAGGTTTTTATTTGGGTAGTTGTCAGAAGCAGGAGTATTCATTGTTGCTTAGTGAAATAGGAACAGGCTCATCACCTAATTACTTCAAGTGAAACAAAACAACATCACGCCAGCTCTGTAGTGATGCTGTATTGTTTTCATGTTATAAGCAAAAAGCATAAAGGTCGACTGCTCACCTGATTTAACGTGAAATTACAAAACAATTTAGTGCTATCATCCAAATACTGCTCCCGCTCTGGGTGGAGCGGAAGGGAGTGTCAGACTCTTACTGACTAAAACCCATCCATGTTCCTTCCGTAGCCCAAGAATTGTCACTGTCAATATTCCTCAGAAAATAATACCACTTAGGTTCAGCCCTTAGACGGGGTCTATGCGCTGAATGCGTTAAAAGTTTAAATGTATACTCGGTCACCCAGCGTAACCTCGGAAAAAAAGATATACTTAGATGAGATGATGTTACTAACAACAACCAGTGTTTCTATCTGTAGTTAACTCTGCAGGTCATCCAAATTACCTAAGTGTGAAAATGGAACCCGCAACACGACGCGTACCTGCCAACCACTAAGCCACTGCGCTATCGTGTGTGTTTCAGACACTTATCGCGAAAGTAGACATGACCTAAGACAAAAATGTGAGGTCAGACGGAGTTAAAATAACAACGATAACGATTCTCGTTTATTTTGTAATCTTTTTACCTAAGCTATTGCTAAGTGAACTTTCTAGAAATTCTTTCGCGGTCTTGAAGCTTGGAATAGTAATGATATTAAGAAGCATGCTTGTTTCCAAGGAAGTAGCTTGCTTATTTATACTTTAGGTACTACTTCACCTTCATCAACACACATCTTTGCCCGTACGGAAAGTACACAGAAACCATAACCAGAAACCATGTGTAACGATGTTTTCACAAAATTATCACTATTATGTAATTCCATGGCTTATGGTTTTTTTTGTTACAATCAACATGGGCTAGTTTACTTGGCAAAGAGATAAGTGATCGTAGTTTGTTTTTATCAATAGACAGCGAGATGTTTTTATCCAAAATAATAACAGTTTATTGTCGCTTTATTGTGACACCCAAATATGGATAAAATTATTATGTACACACGAAGACTACCCGCAGTATTGTCTCTCCTCTCCCTCTATACAAAAGTTTTCTTTAAAATATCGCTTTTAGCTTTTAAGTCAAATGCTTGCACTTTTATGATATAAGACACAATAAGAGTGAAGGTATTCTATTCTATTATTTATTTTTGCAGGGATTGTAATACATACACAGGACGTTATATGCGTCACTGCCATCTAGTAAACGTTTACTGAAACCTGTCGACAAAGCAGTGTTATGAATTCATCAAAAATGAACGAAGTGCTCGATAGGTTTTTACGGGAAACGTTCTCCTAAAATTGGTGTGTTAAAATAATAAAGTGGTACAGCACCTGGATTATTTATGTCCAACAGTAGACGAATTTCTAGTGCTAGTACTTGTAAAATCTTCTTACATTCTGCGCCACCTAGTGGCGCTTGCGTAAACTATATGGTCAAACTTATAAGTCTTTGGAAACTGACATTAATTTAGTGAGTGTAGATGTCGGCACTAATTCATTACAGTACAGTACGATTTCAGGACATTTTTGTGTCACTTGTGCCTAGCAATTAGTACCTGGGTGGAGCGGAAGGGAGTGTCAGACTCTTACTGACTAAAACCCATCCAAGTTCCTCCCGTAGCCCTTTATGTTCCGGGGCAGCGGTAACCCTTTAGTACCTAAGTATATAAGATTCTATAAAGACTTCATCAGGTTAATTTTATCGATATAGGCACAGACATGTTCCGCAAATTCACCTACTTCCAATTTCGGCCTCACATAGCTCTTAATTTTGTAATTTGTTTTGTTTTCTGCCACAACTTTGGGTACCTACTTGTAAGGATTGATGTTTCCAATTTATTTTCCAGATGGGAGAATCTTGATATCTTATTAAAGGCGTCAGATCACTAGGGCCTTACAGATGAACCTAGGTTGTTTGAAAAATCTGAAAAAAGTTGTTTCTAAAAAAAATAAGTAGGTATTTAGACAGGTTGTTTGTTTTTTTTCCTACTAGAGATAATGTCTTTTTTGTGGGTTTTTGGACTGTCACACTACTACTGACCAAAAACTAACCCAGTGTTCCATCTCACACCTACGCTTGGGTCACAGGAACGTACGATCCTTCCGCAAGCCCCGACTGAAATATGTACCTACCTCAATCAAGGTTAACGCCTGGAGATTCAGTTTCTTAAGGTTTCTTTTTATTGAGGCTACCTAGTTCATTTTAATTAAGTATTTACTAACCCAATTTTTCGACTAGCAGACTATTTCTTTTGGCTTAGTGGGACATTAAACGTAGTCTTATGTGAAGACTCACATAATACTACCTGAGACTCTCACGTAAGACAAAAAGCCTCCCGGCCTCCCGGTCTAGGTTTTGGAGGGCCTTGACCTCCTTCTGAAAAAGTGTTATGCATCCGAAGAAGGCTGTAAACCAGGATCGGGAGAGGACCATCCTCCGTCGAGACTATAGACACGAAGGCGCTGAGAAGTTAAATTTCAGCGACTATGGGCTATTCAGACATAAAAGACTCTACAGGTCACATCTATACACAAAAGAGACCATGACTGAGTTTGCATCGTCATTTTTTCTCACAGATTGGTCATTTTACAGCATAGCATAATCAGCCTATAATGTTCCCACTGCTGGTACGCAGACCTCCTTTATGTGAGATATAGTGGGCCAAACCCACCAAGCGAACCCATTGCGGATTGGTGGTCATTGGTTTTTTTTTATATTTACCAAAAATTACGTATAAAAGTTTCATATAAGATTTATGAGATAAAAAAACATTATATTAAGTATATAATTTCATTACAGGTGCTGGTTACGTGCTGCAGCAGCCCATGAGGTTTTTAGGCGATTAAAAACAAGCGTTTTGTCTTCCTTGGACAGGAGGAGCATCAGGTCAGTTTACATATAAATTATAAAAGTCTGCCTCGTTGTTCTAGTGGTCGCAAGCGCTACTGCTGAGCATGGTCCTGATGATGTCCTGGGTTCTATTTCCGAGTCGGACAAAGTTTTTCCATCAGGAATTTCTGGAGTCTGGATTTGTGCCATTACATGGGACGTTTCGCAAGTTATATTATAAACTGGCGAAAAGTGGGTGTACCTACTATGGGTACCTACTCCTTAAAAAAAAAGAACAAAGGAATAAAGGATTAATGACCTGCTCGGAACTTCTGGATGCACACAATTATAACACACAGACTTCTGTCAGCTAAATGAATTACTTTTATTGCAATTTTTACTCTCTATGAAAATTAACCCATGAATCATGCATTCAATGTAATAAATAACTCGAGCAGTACTCATATTTATTTTTATGGAGTTTGCAGATATAAAATTCGTTTGATCGCTTGCAAATCCATAAATCTTTGTTTAAGTAAGTTAATGTTACTTAACCTAATATTAAGCTCGTCTAACCATTAACAAGGGGTGTTTTATGTTTACCTAAACAAGGCATTTTCAACAAGAAGATTCCGACAGACCATAGCACCAACCACTGCTTCCCATATAAATAATAAATTACTACAACGTATTTGATAATTAATATAACAGTGAGAAGAATAATAATAATTAATATTTTGTTATTATGTTTGTATGTTTGGAAAATATATCTACAACAAAATTATATTTTTTGTATTGTAATGCATACTAACAAGTATGTACATGTTAGCAAATAAATAAAATAAATGGTGTGGTTCTTCTAGTGAGTCATTCATCGTTTCTCTATGCCATAAATATATAATGAATTTTTGAAATGAGAAAGAAAAAAAGAGACAAACATGGGATTAAAAATACTTTAATTTATTTTTAAATATTTTTTTAAATTGATTAATAACATTTGTTGTCATTATTTAGTTCAGTCTTCATTCTGCAGATAAACTTAGACATCAATCAAGTTAAGGTTGCGGGTAAGTTTAGTGTCCAGGTCTGTGTCCACGAAGTACGTCGAATCGATGGGCGTCCTGTCCACCAAGTTGTAGTTCTTCAGCACCCAGCGGTTCCACCTGGTCTTCATGTCACACGTCAATCTCTTGTGGAAAATCTTAACATCCACGAACTTCATGTTAGGTGTGAAGAAGTTTCCAACATCAATGCGACGATCGAAGGGGAAGCCAAGAGGCATCTTGTCCAGAAGGACGGTTGTCCTGAAGTCACGCATGAGATCTTTGCGGTTCACGTCCAACATGTTAATGTCAACATTGTCGACCAGTTTCAATGGTGTCACAATGATGTAGAACATCATGTCCATACCTCCAACCCAACCCTTAGGAAGCAGAAGCCTGGTGGGGAAACCGGTGTGGTAGTTTCTCAAGTCTTTGATTAAGAAGTCACGCATATCCGTGATGGATTCAACCTTCTTCATTAAGTCGCGGGTCATCATGCGGTCCTTGACAAGGTTGTGCATGTCGTAAGAGTTCCTGACGATTGTGTTCTTGCCAGTGGTCAGCTTGTATAGGAAGGTGTCTAATTCAACGAAGTTAAGGCGGTTGATGTTGATGTCAATGAGACGGTTCCAGTTGTCCTTCTTCGGTCCGAGGAACAACCTTACGACACAGTCGACTGACTTGTCGGACAGTATATCAACTGTGACTTTGAATGGCTGGTGATTGAGGCGGCGTTTGCGAACCCAGAATTTCATGTCAGATTTGGTCTTCCTCATTTCCTCTTCGGTCAAGTACACGGCGTTGGTCATGTCCATTAGATAGTCATCAAAGTAAGTGACAAGCTTGTCAACCATTACATTATCGATCTTCACTCCGGGGAAATAGAGGTCCTCCTTAGTGTACATAGGCAGACGCAGTTTGAACAGGCACACCAAATCAATGATACGTTTCTGCAGCATGTAGAATACTGGGTCACGGAGAGCAGTCTGGTATTGGTCCAGGATAGAAGGAACGACGAAGTACCTGTGACAAAGAATGTAATTATTACAAGTGTAAAAAAATACAACAATCTTGTTCAATAAATGATTAATTGACTGACAGATTGGCCAGAATAAAAGTATACAAGGTTTGGGCAACGGCTCATAGAATTCAAAACCATCAGTCTTTTTATTATAATACTCTTAAGCGCTTTTAGGGAAATAGAGTAGTTAGCGATACTTACTTGTCAGATTTGAAAGTGTTAAGACCAAGAGCGGCCTTCATGACGATCAGCAGGTAGCGGTATGAGTCAACAAGGGTCCTGTCAACGTCAACCTTGTCAATTTTACCGAAAATCAGTTTTCCTAGAACTTCCATATCTTCAGTCTTGGTCAGTTCCAGTCTTAAACCGTTAATCTGAAAAATGTGTTTAAAGTTAGTGGTAGTAGTTATAAAGCGATTGCTTTTTTTAAATGGCAGGAAAGAGATTATTGGTAAAGTAAGTAAACTTACTTCGATGAATCCTTTGATAATAGCCTCCCTAATGATCTTCTCATACTCTTCGCACAAACGGATCACGTTACGGTTGTCGTCGTTAGCAATAACGTAGTTGTTCAATCTGACAGGGAACTCAATACCATTGTGCATTTTCAGCCAAGGCCAGTATCCCTTCTTGAGGGGCTTGTACCAAGATAAGTCCTTAATCGGGCCTAATCCATTGGACAGACGCTCCAGGTAGTACCTAGCTAAGATTTGTTGGTACACATACACTGTTAGCTCAAAACGCCTCATCTTCAGTTTGTCCATGAACCTATCCTTCATCCAGAATGGATAGTCAATGTGGAAGTAGTAGTAGTAAGTGTTTAGGTCGATATCTTCAGTGAAGTAGCGCAGTTTGTCTTCATCGTTGAGGAACACACGTTTGTCATAGATGTTCTCGTCGATTATGTAAACGTCCTTGTCGGTCTTCTTGATTCCGTAGAAGTCGCACAGTTTCAGGTCCACAAGACCCTTCTTCATTTTCAATAAGTATGCCTTCTGGATAACATCGGCGCGCACAAAGTAGTATGGGTAGATCTCATAGGGAGGAGGCAGGATGATGCCCTTGCAGTCGTCGCGGTGTCTGACTGCCACGGTGAGAGCGTAGACGAACATGCCTTCATTGAGGTAAAGGCGCATCCAGCAAGCGGTTTTGATGAAGGTGGTGAAGTCCTTGGCGTAGTACAGCATGTGGAACATGGTTACTACTTCCTTGAGCTGGCGGTCAATGTGCAGGGTGAAGATCTCACCGCGTGGAAGAACGCCAACCTTGACCATTTTAGTAAAGTCTTTTACAATATCGGTTTTCTGAAAAAAAAGAAATCATGTTTTAATAAAAGCATCGAATATGGGAAGCATGACATAGGGTAAAAAGTAAACGTGGTTCTTTAGTTTTGTACTTACGGTGTAAAGCTCAAAATTTTCATCGATTTTGAAGTTCTTGCCAATGTCCTCAAGGTCCTTGTAGATCAAGGGGTCCAACACATGGTTCAACAGCTTCAAGATTACCAGTTGCCGTTGCTTGATGTCCGTTGTCACTGGAAGTTAAATAATATTGTTAAGTTAATAAAATACTATGAAATTACCAACTGGAGTGTAGTTCATTATATTTCTGTTCGAAAGCTGCAGACAGTTTATACACCATAATATTCTTAGACCAAAATCAATCTGCCTACGATTTTTCCAACTATGTTGGAGTCAGCTTCCAGTCTAACAGGATGCAGCTGAGCACAAGTATTTTACATGGAGCGACTGCCTATCTGACCTCTGCAACCTAAGACTGGCTGTCAGACTTTCGGGCTTCTGACTTCCCATAACGACTATCAAAGATTCACGAATGACTGTTGGGACCAACAGCTTAATGTGCTTTCCGGGGCACGGAGGAGTCTAAAGATGGTCACCATCCTCGGACCAATCCCAGCAAGCGTAGCTTAACCTGATGGATCGATCCATTTGGTTGCTATTTCTTAGCCATGTGCTCTTCTAATATTCTTAGACCATACTGCCAAAAATAAAAAGGAAAAACTTACCTAAAGTGGTATCGTCGACCTCAGGTCTAGCCATGGCCATGGCGGCCAGGCTCACAATCAGTAATAGGACAGCCCTCATCGTAGAGCTGAGTCTGCGTGAGTTCAACTGTGTTCATACTAAATCAGCATCCCCTTTTATACGACATTTTATCTTTCAATGTGTTATTCTTTATTGCTTAATATCTACAATGTAAAGGGCATGTAAGGAAAGTGTAGGTTATCAGCAGGAATATTGTTTTTATGCCTGATACAGAGATAATTAGTTTAATGTATTTTTACCCCGGGTTAAGATAGTGCATGACGTCAACAGACTAAGAGAATTATCTAGAGAGTCTATGGTGAAAGGAGATTTTTTCCATTCGCATCTTTTAATATTACTAACAATTAAGTTTTGAATTGAACATTTCAGGGAATGTGCGCTGATATTGCATGATTTCATTCCGCTCAGCCCGTGTCATCATCGGACTACCAGACATATGGCGATGCGCCATCGGGACACGGTGGACATCCTACTCATACGTACTAAACGTTTTGGGAATACTTTTATTACGCGTACCGCTAAGAAATGGTTTTCTTTACTGGAGTGTGTGTTTCCGGATAGCTTTAATCTGGGGATCTTTAAGTCCAGAGTGAATAGGTACCTTCTAGGCAAGCGTGCTTCACAGTCGACCACATTATCGCTTACCATCAGTTACCATCATCACTAGGTATAGAACCGATTTATCTTATTCGATTGTCGCCATAGCTTAACATGTGAATGAACGAGGTTTTATTAACATGAGTATTTATTTTGTTCCTAATAACGCTATTTCAAAAGAAATGAGTAGGTTACTGTTACTGTTAGGCTGTGCTATCATTCCACTGCTGGGCACAGACCTCACGCCATGTCTTCCAGTACTTGCGATCCAGGGCCAATGTGAAACACTTTGTGTTTTTAAGGAACTAAAATTGACTCGAAGACTACCATCAGGGTTTTAGCTAAGAGTAAACGTAGTTTTAGCTCTAAAATTATGAAGAACATTATGAACTTAAGAATAGGTATAACTTTCTCTTGGTGAAAGTTTAACGAAAAGGTTGAACCCCTTCAAGAATATGACGTTGTAAAGATTTTCCTAAGAAACCTGTCTGTCTAGATGTTTGTGTTTAGTTTACTTAATTAAAGTTTTATCTACAGCAGTAGAATAGTGGGAAAGTCGGAGTAAATGCAAATAGATCGGTCAGGTGAGAGGAGGTAAGAGAGAGGTGATAGAAGCAATATGGTCTGACAATGTTTCTTTGTTTCCTTTCAGAAAGCCAACAGCTTTCAACCACTACCCTAGAGTGTTAAATAAGGATGTGAGTGAATGAATAGATTATAATTATATACGGAATGTATTATTTATTTGAATCTAATTATTATTAAAAGAATTGTAATATTAAATACTGAAGAATTTTGTGCATGCCTATAAGTGATGTATTCTTTTCTAGAATAGGAGTGATGTATTTACACGGTATTGAAGACTCGTGATTACCCATTGTTACTATTTTTTTAAATGTCGTTGATGTTCCTTGTTCAGTAAATAAATAAATTTAAACAGGTATTACTTTCATATACGTACTCTATAAAATTACGTGTATCTTCTTATATTATTATTTTAAAAGAATCTTTCAGCCTTTCAATAGTCTGAATTTCAAAAAAAAGTAGAAAATGTGTGTATGGGTCTATTTTCTGACCAGAAATCAATTAGTCCGTCTGGAAATGGACGGTACCACATCATGCACTTCATTAAACATGTTTTATGGATTCGAATTGAGTGTTTCTCCATATTTCGTGACGACGTCATCAGTGGATTTAGTAGAAAGAATATGAATGATTGTGTGGCAGCTAGTTGATTAGTTATAACGTACCATTGAATTGCGCTTGAAGAAAAATATACTTTAATTTAATTTGTATCCCATTTTATGAATTGTATGTAGCCTGAGGCGTCACTGGATCTGAAGTTCTTTAAAAAATTAACAAAAGATTGCACGTTACAATTCTGTTAAAAGTTTTCAATTTAGTCAGCTTTTCTAGTTTTTTGAAATGTGAAATTTTAATAGCTTAGTTTAGTTCTTTAATTAAATTCTCATTCTTTTTTTCTCTTAAAAATTGTTGGCGAATTAATTTTCAAAGAAAAGCAAGCCGCACCCGCGCGGTTATTATCTTTATTAAGAAATCAAACCTGCGTCATGCATAAAAAAAGCCGAGATAAAAAATGACGATTGAATACTTTGTATCGATTGGATACAATGTATTCTGTAGTCACTCAGAGATTCAAGAACCGAATCTCCCACTATAACTAACTAAGAGCGGGCGATAAGCAATTCCTGAAATCTTCATTAGGTGCACTAATCACTGCGGTTAGTATGCAGATTGCTTGTCTAGTACACAGTTCGAGGGTGTTAGTGAAGCTTCAAATGTAATCCTAGCGTCTACGACACTAATTTGTTGCAAACACGAATAGTAATGAAAAGCGAACAGAACTTGTAGCATAATAATATAATTCCACCAGACACCATGGTACAGTCGATGCAAGTTACAAACGTGCATTTGAGTATAGTATCTGTAACCATATCTTTGTTTTTTGAGGGTGGGATATCATCAAATGACTCCTCCTGCTCGGGGTGGAGCGGAAGGGAGTGTCAGACTCTTACTGACAAAAACCCATCCATGTTCCTTCCTTAGCCCTTTATGTTCCGGGGTAGCGGTAACCCTTTCGGACAATCCCGCTTACCTGGCCTTAAACCATACCTATAACCATAACTGTAACCATACCTATGTTTAACAAAATACTGATTGATTCATTGATTGAGTTTCATATCATTGATATGTGGTTGAAATTGCAATGTGTGATTTAGATTTCAATAATCTTTGCATTCGTGTAAAGTCTTCACAAAGTCAAAGTCAAATCATTTATTTCAAATTATATGTATAGATAGGCACAAGAAAGGCACTTTTAAACGTCAAAATGAACAAGAAATAGAATTGATTATAGTCGCCCCTTCCAAAAGGTTCAGCCACACGGCCTGACAACAGCAGTTAACAAGACCAGGCGCTTGATGTTTGTAGCATACTTGAGTTTATAGTTACTTAGCGAACTCGTGCACAATAGTTGGCAAACTTCAAGGATTTTATCGTAACTACAACAACCTTTTAACCTTTTTTTATTGCTGTGTTATTTATATGGTAGTAACGCAACTGGTGGGATACAGTCAAACGGGGTGAAGAGGGACGAAAACGAAAACTTGAAAAGAGATTTTAACATTGAAATAATATAGTTTGTGGCCAAAATAGACCAATAATGTGTTTACTATATTATAATTAACAATTAAGTGCCCTTGTTGGCATCAAACTATATTATTTCAAAGTCAAAATCCCTTTTTCAGTCTCGTTCCGATTCACCCCTGCATCCCTATTCACGCCGTTTGACGGTACCTAGTTCCCAAGTGTTATTGACAAATGAATGCTGTGACGGACAGCCAAGTCATAGGTCTCGGGTTCGAACCCGAGGCACGCACCTCAGACGTATTGTATAATTATCACGTGCCTAAAAAACGGGGAAGTAAAACATTGTGAGGATACCGGCATGATTTATGGATATTTCTCAAAGGCATGTGAAGGTAAGTCAGAGGCCCATGGGTAGCATAAAAACTTTGACAGCAGGTTAGTCATTAAGCACACGAAAAAGAAAGAAGGAATTGACAAAATCCATCAGTTTTCTCAGTGCTATAAAACCCGAATTCTGCATGAATACTTGGTTAATATAAATCCATCAGGTTACTGATGAATCCGTGCGGCTGTTATTACTAAGCTCCTCGAGTAGTTATAGAAGTAGCTATACGAGGTATGTATAGCTACCTAAAAATGAACATTTGCTTTATTATGGATGTGAGGCACATAAGCAGTTAGTTTTTAAAGTGATACAAACCGGAAATAACCGGAATACAAACAAGAGGTCCTTATTATAATCTCCGGTTCATTTAATCTTTTAGATACTCGCTGAGTTTTTCTTCTCAAGCCGTTCTTTGGATTGGACCTTGTTAGTTATATTATCGGCCCCTGTTACGTGAAATTCATCCTATTGTTAATATATCTCAACTATTCCAATTAAAACTTTACTTTTACGTAAAATGACCTTTCATTATTTTCCCTTAGTTATCCAAACTAAAATATATTTTTTTGTCAACAATATTCCTAACGAGTCACAATGTAATTTAAACTTTAAGAACGTTCGCTTATAGTCGCCTCTGCAAGGAGGATCTGCAAATAACTGATCTTCATTAAAATTGTTTGTCTCCGTAGGGCAGTACCTACTTTGAATTATATATTGTTTGAAATATGTGGTTGGTGGGGGTATATCTATACATATAATAAAACAGTAAAAAAACTGTGTGTGTACATTGAATTTATTAAAAAAATAAAATAAATAATAATTGAGGGGCGTTTAGAAACAGTAATAGAGCACGAATCCAAAAAAAAAAAAATTGTCTGTTTGTCTGTATGTCTGTTTGTCTGTTTGTCTGTTTGTTTGTACACGCTAATCTTCGGAACTACTGGACGGATTGGAATGATTTTTTTTTTGTTGTATAGGTATTAAGTCTGGGCAACATATAGGCTATAATTTATCTTGGAAACTTGAACACCTGATGCAGAACCGCAACAGAGCAGCTAAACTATAAGAGATACACAAATGATACCATAGCAAAAATTGTTCCACGTGATGAGCATTTTTTGCTGAGAGAATAAATTTGAAGATCTGGAACACCTGATGTGGAACTCCAAGAGCCCGGCTATACTATAACATATATAGGAATGACGTCTTAGAGAAAGTTGTGCGGTCTGATGGGTATTTCCTGTTGACTTATAAAAATCGAAGATCTGGAACACCTGTTGTGGAACTCCAAGAGCCTAGCTACACCATATGTGTGTGGTGTAGTATTCCTATATAGGAATGACGTCTTTGCAAAAGTTGTTCGGTCTGATGGGCATTTCCTGTTGACTTATAATAATCGAAGATCTGGAACACCTGTTGTGGAACTCCAAGAGCCTAGCTACACCATAACACATATTCGAATGACGTCTTAGCAAAAGTTGTGCGGTCTGATAGGTATTTCCTGTTGACTTATAAAAATCAAAGATCTGGAACACCTGTTGTGGAACTCCAAGAGCCTAGCTACACCATAACACATAGAGGAGTGACGTCTTAGCGAAAGTTGTTTAGCCTGATGAGCACTCTCTTTTGACGTATAAAAATTGAAGATCTGGAACACCTGTTGTGGAACTCCAAGAGCCTAGCTACACCATAACACATATAGGAATGACGTCTTACCAAAAGTTGTTCGGTCTGATGGGCATTTCCTTTTGACTTATAAAAATCAAAGATCTGGAACACCTATTGTGGAAATCAAAGCTATCACTTATTTTACTGTGTTCGATGACGATGGTATATCATTGAAAATTTGACTCTACTGGCCAAAAGTCCCATTTATTTTTTTATTTTATCGTATGAAAAAACAACAAAAGCCCGAAGGCATATGCCTTCGGGCTTTTGTTGTTTGAGTGTTTAATTTCCTTTTCCATTTATCTTCTACCGGGTCTTCGTGACACAGTAGCCACCGTGTCACGAAGACCCGGTAACGCAGGGGAGCAGTCATTTTAATTTAGATTTTTATTGATCAGGTATCTTCACAATAAAACTATGACCATGCCTAAAAAGAGGTCAAATCTTTCTCAATGTTCCAAAAGAGCTAAAAGATTGAGGATCATAAGATCCCAAGAATTACCAAAGAGCGTCAGGAGAGACTTGATGCTGTTTGAGAACATTAGGACGCAACTCGCTCCGTGGAAACCTCTTCGGGTCGCGAAGCACGCCTGCGTTCTCAGCGTATTCATTAGGTCTCAAGAAACCAGTGAAGAATATGATGCGCGACTGACTGATCGTGAACGTCTTGAATTGTCTCGCGAGTCAGAGACGTTCACGGAAAGAGAATTACGCTTGAGTTCCAAGCGTATCTACGCATCGACTTCTAGGTCTCTAGAGACAAGTGGGGCACGTGATGTGCGACTGACCGCTGATCGTGAACGTCATGTATTGTCTCGCGAGTCGGAGACGTTCACGGATAGAGAATTGTGCTTGAATTCCAACCGTATCTACGCATTGACTTCTAGGTCTCTAGAGACAAGTGGGGAATATAATAATGCGGTTACCAAAATGAAAACGATGACAAATGGACTGTATGTTTTGGTGGTTGTTGGAATGATATAAAACTAAAGCTCAGTGTGATAAAAGATTTAAATGTGAAAAATGATAAAAAATAACATAAATGGCGACCCCGTTGTCGCTGGCATAAGCAACAGGGTCCGCGTACGAAGTCGCGGGCAGAAGCTAGTACATAAATAAAATAATTCGAATGTCTCTTAGGTTGACTAATTATGGTTCCATAGGTCAATATGTTTATTTTTTTTAAGTATGGAATAGCATCAAATGTTCCCCCCTGAAGGTGTCCCTGAAGGCTTAAGATGCGCGATGGCTTCGGCGTCTATAGACAGAGAATGTTTATTTTTTTAAATAAAATGGAGTTAGAGGCTTTTCCTTGCTTGGCTGGCCAGTTGTAATAAAAAGTGAGTTCTTTATGAAAAGCACTGCAGTTGTCCGTAACAATTTCAGAATCCTGAAAGTGTGACGGTCGCCCATAGGTTATCCAGTGTACCTACCAGATAATTGGGATGCGGAGTTTAAATGGAAGTATCTCAGACTTCAAATAAAGATATTCTGTAGGTAGTTACGGGAAGTCACAGCTGATGAAAGTTCATACTTTAATCATTTAAAGAAGAATTTATTATGACCTAAAAAAATAACGCTCCTAACGATGAAAGTAAAGAGTAATAAGTTACAATCTTTTTGTAAGATTAAGTTGTCAATGAGCAATGGAAAATATCATTCCAGCTCGTTATTCTAAGGCCCAATTTTTCAATCGCCTGATAACTTTTATCTAAGGAATAAAAATGGTGGTTTGACATATTTTTTTATAAATAAGCTGTCAAACTGTCATATTCCTAACTCCAATAAAACATATATGGGAGATTGAAAAATCGGTCTTTAATAAAATATTGTTATTCAAGTCATTCATCTCTGTTTTAATATTTCACAGCACTTTCAGGTAACACTGAAGAGACAAGTAAATGCTGATTTTCTGGTAACATTTGAGACTGCATACGATCCTGTAACTTTTTGATTTTCCAAATTTGAGCGACAGTAACCAAGGTGCTGGAGCGTAGCACTTAAGTTACAACTCTGCCTACCCACTCATACATTTAACTAACATGTAGGTTTTAGCGGGATTTTCCAAAAGGATTACCACTGCCCTGAAACACAAAGGCCTGTGGTAGAAACATGGATGGGTTTTAATCAATAAGAGTCTGACAGTCACTTCCGTTCCACCCAGAGCGGGAGGTGGTCATTGGATGATTTGCCACCCGCAAACAAAAAACTGTAGGTTCAAACATAATTGGAACACAGATTACAAAAGAGTAATTATCACACTATCAGATGTAATACCCTTTAGAAATTAATTTTGTAGTGAGGCTAAAGAAATTACTTAAAAAGTTGGTATTTATGCGACAAGTTATTAATAGAAATCTACTATACATTATAACCCTCATTGTACCTAGTAAGTTCAAAAATCCTATTCATAAAAAGTACTTCGGGGGAGCAAAAATATTTTATTAAGTTTAAGTATGATCATGAAATAAATTCGGCCTAAAGTTTTATTTTTATCTGCCATTTTGTTTAGAATTTCTCATCTCAATGTTTTGTTATTTCTTTAAGACTTTAGGAAGATTACTTTGCTAGAAGAATCTTTGACTATTTAGGACTTATTAATGTTATAAAGAGGCTATCGATTTTTATATTAACTTTCTTCATTTTTTGGAATGACATCTCGCACTTCAATCTACGAGGATGTCAGCTGCTTAACCTGGCTTGTCTGTAGGTGCCTCAACTAATTGAGGCCTCCAGCGAGGACTTTAAAAACTTACCAATTAAGCGACTACACGCTAAAGACAGAGGGTTCTGTGAAGCCACGTGACGACTCCCGGCCACCGTTGGCGCGGGCCTGCGGACGGTGAGTAATGGGTGACTCACCGTCCGATCAACACCAGGCCCGTGCCGGACGGCGCGTATATGTTCCACGCGCGCCTGAAAGAGATGTCAAAAAAAAGGGTTCTGTGAGGTACGGACCTCGGCTTAGGACGTCGTTGGGACAGGGGAGCAAGGGACAGGCTGGAATGGATTGATGAACTCCCTAATCAATTGTATTTTGTTAAATAAAGCCTTCAATTCTTCGGAATTAAGGTTTGCTAAAGAAAAAAAGCTAAGGGAACGCTCTGTTGTTCATTCAGTATGATTATAACATAATTATAATTTCTTATTAGCGTTGATTTATGCCCTGCATATCAGGTAAATTGCTCACAATGTTGTTTTTTTAATTCATAAGTTCACATACACAAGATAAGGTTATAAAAATATTGAATGCAGTGATTAGCGTAGATAATGTTAATGTCCTAGAGAGTTTACACAAACATTGTTTTGCCTATAAGGTCGTTACATTGTAACACCCTATAAAGTAAAATGATAATGAAAGTATTGTTCCAGATTACTGTAATCTTTTCGTATAAAAGGGGGTGCTTTGTTGGTAGGAGCACAGTTGATCTCACACCGAGTCGACTCCACGATGAGGGCTGTCTTATTAGTGATTGTGAGCCTGGCCGCCATGGCCATGGCTAGGCCGGAGGTCGACGACACCACTATTTGTAAGTTCTTTTACCTATTTATCCTTGCGTTACAGTCCCTGATCATATTGGGATAAAAATCCTGGCTGAACACGTCAAGTCTGAGCTATACATTTAGTTGTTCAGGAGAGTTTTATTCTTAGTCTTTTGTCAGCAGTCGTATATTATTTTATCTTAGAAATCTCTCAAAATGTTTTTGTGGAATAAAAGGAATCTTTCCTTTGAGTTGATAGTCCTATTTTTTATAAAAAAAGCCAAAAGTTACACTAATTGGTCTTTCATACCTGAACATTTCTCAGAGATCCCTTTTTGGTGCTTTTTGCATTTTTCAATTACAATGTGATGACCATGAGTTCATAGTCCGACAAACGTTATATAAAACGTTCATATTAATATATTGTTTTTATTTTTCTATTTTAGTGACAATGGACATCAAGCAACGGCAACTAGTCATCTTGAAATTGCTGAACCACGTGATGGAACCCCTGATGTACAAAGATCTTGAAGACATTGGCAAGAACTTCAAAATTGAAGAAAACGTAGACCTGTTTGTCGTAAGTAAAATACGTTATTTTCCTACAGTAAAATCAATATTGTGACATTACAAAAATATAGTTATGAAATCCATAACTAGTTACATTTAGAGTTCAGTGTATTACTAATGATTAATTAAACTTGGTGTGCTTGGTAAAATGTCATTATCTTTTACAGAAAACTGATGTTGTCAAGAACTTCGTCAAGATGCTCAAGGTTGGATTTCTGCCACGCGGTGAGATCTTCACCCTACACATTGACCGCCAGCTCAAGGAAGTAGTCACCATGTTCCACATTCTGTACTACGCCAAGGACTTCACCACCTTCATCAAAACCGCCTGCTGGATGCGCCTTCACTTTAACGAGGGCATGTTCGTCTACGCTCTCACTGTGGCAGTCAGACACCGCGACGACTGCAAGGGCATCATCCTGCCTCCTCCCTATGAAATCTACCCTTACTACTTTGTGCGCGCTGACGTTATCCAGAAGGCATACTTATTGAAAATGAAGAAGGGTCTTGTGGACCAGAAACTGTGCGACTTCTACGGAATCAAGAAGACCGACAAGGACGTCTACATAATCGACGAGAACGTCTATGACAAACGTGTCTACCTCAACGATGAAGACAAACTGCGCTACTTCACTGAAGATATTGACCTAAACACTTACTACTACTACTTCCACATTGACTATCCATTCTGGATGAAGGACAGGTTCATGGACAAACTAAAGATGAGGCGTTTTGAGCTGACAGTGTATGTGTACCAACAGATCTTAGCTAGATACTACCTGGAGCGTCTGTCCAATGGATTAGGTAAGATTGAGGACTTCTCGTGGCACAAAACTATCAAGAAGGGATACTGGCCTTGGTTGAAACTGCACAACGGAGTAGAGTTCCCCGTAAGATTCGACAACTACGTTATCACTCGCGACCACAACCTTGACGTCATCCGTTTATGCGACGAGTATGAGAAGATCATTAGGGAGGCTATCATCAAGGGTTTCATTGAAGTGAGTATTTTCAACTTACTGCAAATAGCATGTGTTATTTGTAAAAAATATAAAAAAAATAAAACTAATCAAAATAACTTTGATTTTTAGATCAACGGCTTGAGACTGGAACTGACCAAGACTGAAGATATAGAAGTTCTAGGAAAACTGATCTTCGGTAAAATCGACAAGCTTGACATTGACAGGACCGCCGTTGAATCTTACCGCTACCTGCTGATCGTCATGAAGGCTGCCCTTGGTCTTGACACTTTCTATTCTGACAAGTAAGTATCGACTATTCTTTACAAGTTAGAGCGATAATTTCTAGGATTGCAAAATGTTAAAAAGAATCCAATAAAACTTCTGAACATTTATTATGTTTACAGGTACTTCGTTGTTCCTTCCATCCTGGACCAATACCAGACAGCACTTCGTGATCCATTATTCTACATGCTGCAGAAACGTATCATCGACTTGGTTTGCTTGTTCAAGCTGCGTCTACCCTCTTACACCAAAGAGGACCTTTACTTCTCCGGTGTTAAGATCGATAATGTAGTGGTCGACAAGCTCGTCACTTACTTTGATGATTATCTAATGGACATGACCAACGCCGTGTTCTTGACTGAAGAGGAATTGAAGAAGACGAAATCTGACATGAAATTCTGGGTTCGCAAACGCCGCCTCAATCACCAGCCGTTCAAGGTTACCGTTGATGTATTATCAGACAAGACAGTCGACTGTGTTGTGAGGGTGTTCATCGGACCGAAGAAGGACAGGATGGACCGTCTTATTGATATCAACATCAACCGCCTTAACTTCGTTGAATTAGACACTTTCCTATACAAGCTGACTACTGGCAAGAACACAATCGTCAGGAACTCTTACGACATGCACAACCTTGTCAGAGACCGCATGATGACCCGCGACTTGATGAAGAAGGTTGAATCCATCACGGATATGCGTGACTTCTTAATCAAGGACTTGAGAAACTACCACACCGGTTTCCCCACCAGGCTTCTGCTTCCTAAGGGTTGGGTTGGTGGTATGGATATGATATTATACGTCATTGTGACACCATTGAGACTGGTCGACAACGTTGACATCAACGTCGTGGACGTGAACCGCAAAGATCTCATGCTCGACTTCAGGACAACCGTCCTTCTGGACAAGATGCCTCTTGGCTTCCCCTTCGATCGTCGCATTGATGTTGGAACCTTCTTCACACCTAACATGAAGTTTGTGGATGTTAAGATTTTCCACAAGAAATTGACGTGTGATATGAGGACCAGGTGGAACCGTTGGGTGTTGAAGAACTACAACTGGGCAGAGTGGACCTCCTTCGAGGCGGACACGTACTTCGTGGACACCGACCTTAACTCCAAAGTTGACCGCAACATTAACCTCATTGATGTTTGAATGTTTAACTTTTTATGAAGCTAAATAGGTGACTTACGCTGTAACTAATGCAATCTAAAAATCTAAAAATATAATTCTCAAGTCTTTAAAATATTACCTTTGTCTTTCATTCCTAATAATCCTTGCTGTGAAATAGTGTTGTCGTTGTTGACGATTCATCACCAGTCTTTAAAACTAATTTTCCCAGATACATGTACATGAACTAAACACATTACAACATCTGCATCTAACTAAAAAAAAAGTAGCAGCTTGTATAACAACACGTATCTAATAACCTAGATTTGAGTCTCTTCTTCGGTTGAATAATAAATCCATAAATAATATCTTGTTTTCGGTCAAAACATCAAAATATTCTGGACGAACGCTATATTCCTTTATGCTCTGGGGACTCAGCAGATCCCTAATTTAATTTTGAGACCCTTCGTACGAAAATGTTAAAATGGGTCTTAGGTAAAAGCGCTATTACCGTATGGAATAACTATTGGCTACATAAACCTCCTACACAACATCTACTGACGTTGGTGATGATGTTGACGATGATTTTGATGAACGTGATAGATATGAAGATGGTAAAGATGCAATTGATGAAAATATGGACCCAGGAGTGGTTGATGCGCGGGCCTGCGGGCGGTGAGTAATGGGTAGCTCAGCGTCCGATCGGGAAGTCCGAAAGGGTTACTGCTACCCCAGAACATAAAGGACTAAGGAAGGAACATGGATGGGTTTTAGTCAGTAAGAGTCTGACACTCCCTTCCACTCCACCCAGAGCGGGAGAAGTCATTGGATGATTTCCCACCCTCAAAAAAGAAAGGAGTGGTTCAAACTCAAACTCAAACTCAAAGTATTTATTTCAAATAAACCAATTACAGGCACTTTTGAATTGTCAAGGTGTCGGTCAGTCAGAGAGATGAAGCTAGTTGCCCATTCCTAAGCAGTAGGTACCTATGGAGAAGAACGGGCAAGAAACTCCATGGACACTCTTTTAAACAAAATATGGTTACAAAATATTGGTTACATAGTTCATATTTATATTATACATGTGAGAACGATGCAGAACGTTAAAAGCATCAGACATAAAATATGTAAAAACTGTTCAATAATTAAATTAAAACAAGCCTTAGTTGCTAAGAGATGACCAGTCCCTACTGACAGCGCCCATTCACGAACATGACGCATATATTAGCACCATTTAGCTCAACCATTTTGAAGGGAGCTAAATGATCCAACACACACGCCACCATCAGCGAGACATTAAAGTGAGCATGGCATACACTCAGCCGCCAGGGCACATTCATGATTCATGGGTTGATGACGACATCGGTGATGTTTCTTCATTTAATTCTAATTTGTCCTACGAGTAACTTGGGACTAAGAAAGTCAACCACATCTTAGCCCAGCATTGACTATGGTAAGGGTAAGTAAAACTAGAGGTCCCCTAGTATCCAGAGTTGGCATACTAGCGACTAGCGCATTCTCCGAGCCATGCAACCGTTGGCGAGTGCGAAATTGCTTGGATGGTATCTCTCTTGGCCTGGCCCCTCACCTGTCTTGCCAAAGGAAATTCTTCCTGCATAGACCTAGAGTTCATTTGAGATTATTACTATTACTTTGGTAACATTTACGACATAAATCCATAAAGATGTTAATGAGTGCAGAGAGTTTTCACATTTTGTAAAATGATTTAAGGTGAGCCCATTTAAAAGTTAATGTACATCGAAATATGAATAATTAAGCGTTTATTACGTTCACGAGGTCTTGTAGCAAGAGTTATTTGCATAAAGGATAATTATGTGGCATAATCACGACAGCCATTAAAATCCGACACTGGATCCATTTCGCGTCTTTTACCCGCGTAATAGAATAACTCTTAACTACTTCATTCAAAGTCTAAAGCTGCTCTAGTTATTTTCTTGATAGACTTGTCTGGGAACTTAAAAATTTAAGGAAAATTTCCTATTGTTATTCTTTCCAAGGCCAGGTCTGGAAAGAGATTGATTACTAACGGAGGTGTACCTGTTATACAATAAAGTGTTTTATTTTTGGTCCAAGGTCGGGCCAAATAATCGCTGTAACTGAAAAAATTACCATCCCGGATCTCAATCAGGTACCAATTCTGGCAGTATCAGACAAATATAACATACTATTTATAGTATAACTAGCTGTCCCTGCGAACTTCGTTCCGCCTTATAATTTTTTTTTTTTTTTTTTTAATCTAAACCATCCTCAAAGCCACTGTAACACACACAACAAATTTCATTAAAATCGGTCAAGCCGTTTAAGAGGAGTTCAGTGACATACACACGCACAGAAGAGTTATATATATAAGATTGTCTAAGCTTAGCCCAGCTGCTGCTTAGCGTTGTCTTAAGTTAGATTTTTTTTTGGTGTTCATAATAAAGAGTACCTATTCGTCTAATCTTATAAACATTTTTCAATAAACAAAAGGTTTCATGACCGTATGACCAACTGCTGTCTTCCAAATCAACATTACTCCTTAATAATGTAATATAATATCCTTGGACATTTCACACAACGCCACATAGTCCCAAGCTAAGAAACCTAATGCTTGTGATATGGTAACGAGATGGCTAATAAACTACTTATATACATTTTTTTTTGTAAATAAATACATATTATAAATAGAAAAACACCCAGACCCAGAACAAATACTTGCAAGTCGTACAAATATTTGTTCCGTGCAGGAATCGAATCCGCAACATGCTGCGTAGCAGTCAATCACTCAACCACTGCGCTAACCGTGTCGTTAATATAAGGCATAATACAACAAGATACAGTTATAAGTGTCTATAATCTTTTACAAAATGTATTGAGATACGTCCTTTATAAATTCCTTCTTAGATAGGTATAGTTTTAGTTGCCACTATTGGTCTAACACGCGTCTAATGTGAGTTCTTAGTAAAGTTGTTTTCTAATCTGACAAGTTTTAGTACAAGCCTTGTTCCTAGAAGGATCTCGTTGTTGTCAACACGTCCCTTATTTATTTTATTAGTTCTATATAAATCAGAATACGTAGGTTCCTGGTAACAGAAATAAGATGGGAAAAGTTTAACTGAGAGAATACTGAACTATTTCTAAGTTCATTGAAGACATGGTTTGGCATTTAAAGTTTATTAATTAATAAATAGTCAGCTGATACTGGCAAAGGACTCGTTTTAGGTGACAGCTTCAAAGCAAGTTTTCTTGAGAGTCCGTAACCTATGCATGGAGAACTAAAACATAAAAGTCGCAGCTCATTAAAGCCACCCGGCACCCACCTCGCACCGCTTCGTCGCACGTCGTCCACTCGTTGTCGACAATGGCCCACGGGTGGACGCCGCGTTATCACCAAGAAACATCGCGCGGTCAACCAGTGGACTTCGCAACTCGCAGTGGAGTGAACGCAAGGCAAGCATGCGAGCAGTCGCCGTCCGTGCTTACCACCGAGGCGATCCGGTGATGCCACGGAGTTGAAGTAGTGAGCGCATACCCATACAAGTCCATATATCCAAAGAATACTAGCCCAGAGCCCATGGGCAGCATTAAAACTCTGACACCAGGTTAGTCACTAACCACACGAAGAAGAGAGAAGATACTAGCCGTAGCAGTTGAGGCGATGCGGAGTGGGTGCCGGGTGACTCTAATGATTTCACCTAAATTGCTGTGTATTTTAAAGCCATTTTACAATTTTCGATAAAAATTAAATTGACATACGAAAATTATAAAATGAATGCATACGGAATAACATACGTCATGCCTATATTATAGTGACGTCAACGCTACAAACTGTCAACTGTCAATTGCAATAAACTGTGAAAAATAAAACGTTTCAAGAAACGTTTTTTAGACTTTGTTTGTTATCATTTCATTGGTGTGCTTGTGACAGTTAGAGGAATGAGAAAAAGTTGGGTACTTAAGTACGGGTTCGCAATTTAAACTACGAGAAGCTTCAACGACTCGGTATTGTTTTATATTTTTCCGTATTTCTTTCACGAATATTTAATTTCATAAAAACAAAAGAATCTGCGCAATAGCTACCCAGCTCATATTTATAGATAAAACAATATTATTTTCGCACTCATATTTTTCGTGCGTAATGCCTATCTAATAACTTCTAAGATAGCTCTTAGAAGTTATTAGATAGGCAAAGGCCACACAGTAGTCATCACAGGCCACTGATAGACAAAGGTCCCTCCCAGGCTGCGCCACAACATCCTGTCTTTCGCATACGCATCTAGTCAGCCCAGAAACCTTACAAAGGTCGTCGGCCTATCTAGCTGGGGGTAGTCTCACACTACGCTTACCAATGCGCGATTTCTACTCAAGGACTCGTCTGCTCCAATGACTATCGGTCCTGCGACCAACATGGCCAGCCCGCTGCCACTTCAGTTTGCTTGCTCTGCAAGTTATGTCGGTAAGTCTGGATATTTTTCTCATAATTTTATTTTTAGTTTTATCTTTCAAGGAAACTCCGAGCGTAGTCCATTCCATAGAGGGCTGCGCGACTTTAAATTTGTAGACCATCCCGACTGTCAGTGTTTATGTTTACGTTATGGCACCGTATGTCATGACGAGCAAGAAACACTGGTTGAAGACCTAAGTCTCAGTTCAGAGCTATTACTCATTGAATTTTACTACCTGACACACTTAGATCTTAATAGTCACAGTGACTATTAAAAACTTTATGTGGCGCATATCATTTATCATCCGTTTTCCAATGAATTATTTAAGCTTAAAAAGCGAGCATTTTTTTCAACGAAATGCAGAGTTATTTTTTGAGAAATCGTAAAAAAAAACCAGCAGGGCAGCCAGTTACTTACCAAGTGAATTATCATTTATTATCATCGATTTAAAAACAGTCAAAAACTATGTCAGTCTACTTTATACCTATATTTTCGGAGATAGTGGATGTGTTGGGAATTGTTTAATGAGCGTAGGTGTAATCTTGTAGTTACCTTGTTTAATTGGAACCTGGATTGCAAAGTAAGGTAGTACCTAATTAATTTTCAGGAGAGTTCTTCTGAATATTTTTAAGCGAAAATTATGTGTACAGGACGTGTTGCATTTTCAATAACATTAAAAAGTAAAATGAAAGCTAAAAATAATTTACGGTAAGTATACATGCTTGTAAAAAGTGGTATACTCTCACACGTTTCATGGGTTCTTTATAGGCCCATAACGTATTGAATATTGTGATGGGCGAGGTAAAAAGGACCTAATGCTTTTATAAGATCAGCCTTGATCGTACTACCTATATTTTAAATTTATAATAATAAATATATCTGTAGGTAGCTTAGTGGCTCCATTTTTACAAAACCCACTTAAAAAGCCTAAGCCCTTTGAAGTAATTCCGTAGGCCTTTTTCTATTAAACACGTTGCTACAGGCTTTACACAAAGTTAGAAGCAACACCAGCGAAAGATTAGGTACTTATCTTGAAATTAAAATTAAGGTATATTCGTTTCGGTAAATAAAATGTATATTAATTTTCTACAAAAGGTATTTCTAATCCGTTTTAAATTATTTAAACATCCCACGGTGTCGACATTTAAAACATTCCTCGGGAGTGCAAAATAAATGGCACGTAACGTGCGCAACGAATACCTATTTGTACATACTTGGGTTAAGGGTACGACCGCCTACACTTGGCAAATTATTTGGGCAGTAGCCACATGATGTTTCGGGATATAAAACAACGTTAAATGCTGTGTGAAATTGTACGGGTTGGATTCTACTGACCGTAAATGTTCCGCCTGTTGTGAAGTATTAAACATTACTATTATTGAAAAACAAACAGAGTGGGTACCTAATACTATGATTCAAATAACAACAATACAATCAATGACTGCAATTCAATAAAGTGAAATGGTTAAATGAATTTACATAACGTTTCCATTATTGTACTCATTTTTGAGGGGCTCGTGGTTGAATGATAACAACCGCATGGGTTGATTAACCTTTTGAGTATAAACGCACGCGCGTACCCTCAACGCCAAGCTACAAATTGAATTTCTTCTTGTTATCATGAATTTCCCATTATTCATTAAGTCTTTTAATTTGTTTCATGTCATTAAATACGTACGAGAGTTTCAATGTTTAAGATATCTATATAAACACTCACAAAAGTAATGTTTTGATTATTTTTTTCGTGTTATAGTATTGTTGCCACTGTCACGTATTGATGTCGTTGGCGTACAGGGCACGCACTTGCTTGTCACGTATATGTGACAATGGCGTTCAAAAGGTTAAAGGTTAATCTACGCTTGTTGTGGTCGGTTCGTGAATATTCTACCATGCATCCCATATCGAGACTCTGTCGTGCCTCAGGAGGCACGTTCAGCCGTTGGTCCCAGCTGTCATTCATGGATCTTTGACAGTCGTTACGGGTACCGTGAAAACGTAGGTGAAGTAAGCTTAAAGTGAGCTGCCATTCTACTACTGACAGCTCACTTCAACTTTAGGTTTACACGGTGAGTTATTAACAAAATAGGACGGCTAGTGTTCAGCTGCATCCGGTTAGACTGGTAGCCGACCCTAACAGGAAGAGCTTGGCTTTGTTGTACTCATGTTTTACTGATTTTTTACACTATCCTACGAGTATGTGCTAGTATAAATCAATCCTATCAACAGATTTTGTAATAAGAATGTGTAACATAGTAGGTTTTGTTACTTTAGAAAGAAAACAAGAATTTCCGATTGGTGGTTTTAATCGCCGCAGGTAATAGTTATGGTAGTAATTTACAGTACAAACATAAGCCCATCAAACTATCCCAAACTGTCAAATATTCCCAATTGAACCTTATACTTTGGTAATAAAGAGGAAAATCTATCAAAGAAAATTGACAGATTGGAGTAGCTAGATGTGCTGGACTCTGTACACGAAAATAACATTGACCGGATTTTTCAAGACGTAACGTGGAAAGGACGACCACACATCTGTTGAAAGATACTTAAAGTCAAGTCATAAGCGCCTCACATGGCACTTGATGCGTTTGTTTATCTTCATAGTCTAGAAAACGTGCTAAAAGTCTGCATAACAAGGGACCCGCCGTTTAAGTTTCGGCTTAAGAATTTGAAACCAAGAATTACATAATAGACATTCATGTATTACAAAAATAACCTAAGAAATTCTGAATTTATTGGGTTTGAATTCCCCTTGAGACCGCGAGTTTATTTATTTTTATTTTTATTTATTTAATGAAAATAATGTAACCCAAGTTGGTGATTTATACTTTTTGGTTCGTATACGCGTGTAGACGTTAATAGTGGCTATTTATTAAACCAACTGGCACTTTAAAAATATAGGAAAACCACGCAAGTTATATTAAGCTAAGATTTACGTAAATTATTATTTATACAGACTGTTAATTGATTAGGTCTCTGTTGCGAAATGTGTACGGTTATGATAAATTATTACGATAATAGTAAATTATCACGATATCCTCGACACGACATACGTCTGGTAATTTTGCTAGACAAATAGGCTTTTGGTAGTAAGAAATATCTTATTGTAGGTATAATATTCCAGTATAATATTAAAATGCGAATTATTCAACATTAACATAATAACGTCCAGTAATGAACGTATACGATCGTCGTTTATAGTATAAATGAATAACACAGGCGGTAATCATCATTGCTTTATGATTATTTCCTGTATGCAAGTGAATCCTTAAGCCCGTGTCACACCGCTGACAAGTGAGGGCCAAGGTATCAACGACATTCCCGCTCAAGAAGCGTACAAAATATTATATTACCCGTGTAAGTAAAAAAATACACATTCTAACTTTCCAACTAATATTATAAATGCGAAAATAACTTACGTACTGTGAAAGCCAAAGGGACCGTGCGTAGAAACCGCGCGTTTGGTCTATTTTAGTTACTTCCACAGCATTATGTCGTATGGCATTTTACTGTGGGGTCGGGCTGCTGACATTGAATCCATTTTTATTTTGCAAAAGCGAGCGATCAGAGCCGTTTACAATCTTCGTCGTCGCGAATCGCTTAGGGAACTATTTAAAAGGATTAATATTATGACGGTTCCTTGCCAATTCATTTATGAAAATATTATGTATGTAAGAAAAAATAGACATCTTTTTAATAAAATAAGTGATAGGCATAACTTTAATACTAGAAATAAAGATAAAATAGTTCAACCATTTTTCAGATTGTCCAAAGTACATACATCTTTTATGGGGTTCTGTGTTAAATGTTACAACAAAATACCTTGTGACATACTGCAATTAAATGAAAGAAAATTTAAAACTCATATTAAAAGTACACTTTGTAAACAAGCTTATTACAAATTAGAGGATTATATCAAAGATAAGGATGCTTGGAAACATGCTGGTCCTGCTCCACAGGACAATCTAGTGTCTAGACAAAATCAAACTGGTTGCTAAGTAAATTAGGTAATAATTTATAATTTGTACCATATTATTTTATTATATTGGAATAACATCTCACACATTGATTAATTTATTATTGTTAACTTTTAGAATGTTTGTAAATATGTGAGCACCATGTACCATAATTAAGTTTATTTTCCACTGCTACATGCGTTTTTCTTTTCACCTTTTTGGTGTATTGTTTTTATTCTGGGTGCATCGTCTTCACATATTATAATATTATAATACATGTATACAAAACATTGTGAAACATTTTAAAAGAGTAACGGATGAGTTTCTTGCCCATTCTTCTCCACTCGAAACTACCTTTTGGAAGGGGCGACTAGAATCAATTCTATTTCTTGTTAATTTTTGACGTTCAAAAGTGCCTTTCTTGTGCCTATTTGAAATTAATGTTTTGACTTTGACTTTGACTTTCACCTTCGCTTCGGGAACTCAGAGGTGTGTATTGAAAAGATCTCTATTCTATAAAATACAAACACACGGGGCAGCAGCTATTAAATTATATTGATTTTAACGAATACATGCGTCCAGCAACATGGCTACTGGCAGACTCTTATTCATTTCTTTTATAAAAAACCTATCAAAAAATTATATCATTTTGAAAAGTCGAATGCTGTGAATTTTCTAACCGACCAGCCCTAGATTCCACATAAAGTTTCATCCGGGCTCTACAGTACCTATATTTCTAATTTTTTTACGATAAATCAATACATAATTGGTATCCTGCAAACGCTTTTGTTGACTGTACATCAAGTTTATTAAATTATTCTACAGCACAGCCAACCAAAGCCTTAACTAGTTTAACTGATTCCATTTCAACAATAGCAAAGCAATAATATAAACCCTAAAATCGTAGAACATCAAGTTAAATTACTCCTCGTAGGGTAATACTGTAATATATAGCGATGCTTTCAGCGCCAAACTTGTAGGTATGGTGTTGTTTCACTTGGGGGTCTCATTAGGAACTTTTGCCATTGCAATTTGGGGCTTCTTGCTAGAAATGTGTATGTAGGTATTCACAGGCGAGTGCTACTTAGGTATGTGTCTATTCTATGGGGTCTGGTACTCTAGAGTAACCAAATAAGTATGTTATGTAGGATATCAGGAAGGAGGCCATTAGGGCCGAAGCTTGCCGGATAAGCGGGATTGTCCGAAAGGGTTACTGCTACCTCGAAACATTAAGGGCTATGGAAGGATCATGGATGGGTTTTAGTCAGTAAGAGTCTGACACCCGCTTCCGCTCCACCCAGAGCGGGAGGAGACATTTGATGATTTCCCACCCTCAAAAAAAAAAGGAAAAATCACAAAAATACACACGTAACTATGTATACATTAGAAAAATACTCACGGATACTGTATGGAAACTGTATATGCATAGACATGCATATACAGTTTGCCCCAGTTTCTCTTGAAGTTTGGATGTTGTTCAAACTCAACCAAGTTCCGCCTAACTTCGCCACAAGACATTATAAGGCTATTCACATGCTCCCAAGTTATTCGATAATCAAATACAAAGGTTTCATGGCCGTCGTTTCAGGAATTCTTTGGACATTTTAAAATAAATTACCTACATTAATGTGAATTTATTTGTACTTTTCGCTATGTATAAAAGCAAAGAACTGGCCAAGTGCGAGTTGCAGTCACGCACGAAGGGTTCCGTACCATTATCTATAAAAACTGTAAAAAAATCATGTCTGTTGTATGTGAGCTCCCTTAAATATTTAGTTTTTTAGTGTTTGTTGTTAGTGGCAACAGAAATACATAATCTGTGAAAATTTTAACTGTCACTATCACGGTTCATGAGATACAGGCTTCTGACAGACATACAGCGGAGTCTTAGTAATAGGTCCAGTTTTACACCATGGGTACGGAGCCCTAAAAATGGGCAAGTGCCTCCCAAATCCGACTCGAACATGACAGGTTCCGTTCTACAAGGCAAAAAATAATTATAAAGGGACCTATTTTATTGTTAGCTTTTTTTTAACTATGTTCTGGTCGGCTTCCAGTCTAATCGGATTCAGCAGAATATAAGTATTACATGAACTGCCTAGATATGTTATACGATACCAAAGGGTGGAAACAAGTAAATATCTCAAAATGTTTTGCCTGAAATCACCCTACAACCAAAAATAGCAACGGACAAAACTTAATTCTCTCGAGTGCCAACACATTGAAAGTATCAAATGACTGCGAAATAAAAACGCGTGTCGTCCTCCACAAAAGGATCGTTTGCAAAGATTGATCAGCTGATAAATGAGTGAACTGGATAAAGGTCGCTCCCAGTGAGATAACAGTAATTCTTTCGGATACAGATGTTGCGAGGGCGCCTAATCGCTGCCGAGATCAGGATGAATCTCATGTTTTGTCATGGAGAGAATTTGTTCAATAAGAACCTATGAGGGAAGGATAGGTATTTAGGTATGTAATTAATCACTATAATCATTGGTTGGATCAAGTAGATAGGGTAAATACGGGCAAAGCGAATAAGTGAGGTAAAGCGGATAGCTGATTTTTCTCGAAAAGTATAATAGTAGGCACTATTTGCACTGATGCAGTTGATACTTGACATGTGCGGCTACGCCATGACAGTTGAATCCAAACAATACAGCTCTAATATTTGTTGTGAAGTAAAAAAAAAGTTTTCGTTGGATTTCTTACGATTTTTGATCAGGTATGTGATGATTTCTTTTCTACTTAATGTAACCTATCCGAAAATTTCTTTAGATCAAGAAATTGGACATGTTTTAGAGTATTATTTGCGATTTTTAAATTGCAAAATTGCACACAAATTATTTGTTGGCTTCGTTAATTTGAAAAAAGTATCTATTGGGCAAAGCGGATAGGGCAAAGCGGATAGGTTATTTGCTTTGCCTGAGCACTTGTATTGTTAGTTCTTTTCAATACACGTTTCAGAATGCGGTTTAAGTAAAAATGCAAAACGAACCAAGCATCATGGTTGGAAGAAACTTTACGAAAATAAGTCGCAAACGTAAATGTCATGACTTTTTTGTGTAGTATGCTACCTACTGCTAATATATACGAATTGGAGAGTGGATACAATGCGCACAGTATTGCCAATGGGCGCACGAAAAATGCACATCGTGTGGAGGTCGGGGCAGTTATTTTTGCGATGAGTGCGAAGATTAGTTGGTTATATTATTCCTTATCCTCTTGGCCCTTGTGCTATATCCGCTTTGCCCAACGGGGTCGGGTAAAGCGGATAATTTACTTCTTTTTGTTTTGTATAACTTTTAAATAGAAGATGTTTATATTTTCTCATATTGATTGTGTACGTCCAAAGACAGTTACATGTGCCATAAATAAGCAATAAATAAAGTTCTTATCTAGATTAATTCTGTATTTTAAATTGAGTTTCCCTTAGCTTATCTGCTTTGCCCGTACCTCCCCTAGTTATGTAGTTTTGTACGTTCTGAATTAGACTTTTTCGTAAGTATTTACCTTCACTATTTATACTAATAACTAATAACTTTTCTAGAGTATTTCTTTTTGTTCCGTGATAGGTTAGGTACCGAAAAGCAATCTGAAAAAGGTACCAACTAACTACCAGGTATTCATGATATTATTACAATATTAGAGGATATAATTACTATTCATATATATTTTTTCTTTTTTCTGTGAACAGCTCTCGTACTTACGTCGCGGAATTCAGTATGGACCCATCCGTTATTATGTTTTAGAAGCTTTTATAGAGTTTTAAGTTAAAAGCCATGGTTGCCTTAACGCGTAGGGTCCGGATACTGTTAAAAATGCTTAAAACTACTATACTTTCCAGCTGTTTTTTTATTCCCATATTATGTAGAAAGTTATTACTACTATAAAACAAAATAATTAAAGATTAAAAAAGGAATAACAAAATCGTCTGTAAAGAGAATTTCCAGACTTCATCAATAAAAGTTACTACTAAAGGGACTTTGATGTAAATGTTGTTCCTGAATCTTTCATTAGTCTATCAATTTTTTTCGTTCTAGAATTTGGTTTTCCTCAGACGATGAGAAATTTTACAATATGCCCCACTTTTTTTTTCAATGTAACTGTGTTCCTTCCATTCATATACCTAGCGTTGGTTTTATCTAAGTATTTTTTATAATTATAAAATACTTAAACGGCAGGAAATACAGCCCGTATCAAATAAATGGTGTCCGCAACTCCACGTCAATACACGTATTATGCGTACGTTATAAAATACTTAAATCTATATTTTTATTTAATTTATAAATTCATCTAAATGTTCTTTTGTTTTTGTTTTTATTTGTATAGTTAATTAGATGTTCAGTAAATAGTTAAATTAATTTATAAATTAGATAGATGTAGGTGTTAACAAAATATTAAGTTATTCTGTACATATAATACAATTAGCTTTTGCCAACGACTTAGTCCGTGAGGAGTTCGGATATATCGCAATATCGGAAGATATTTTTTAGATAAAAAGCCTATGTCCTTCCCCGGGATGCGGTCTATCTCTCTGCCATATTTTATCATAATCCGTTTAGTGGTTTAGGCGTGAAAAGGTAATCTACAGACAGAGTTACTTTCGAATTTATATTATAATATTAGTATACGCACTAAGTATTTTTAGCAAAGGACTATACCTACAATCTAACATACAAGCTCATGTACATAGCTATCTCCTCTGCAACGAAGGTCGAGGATTACAAAGAAGACATTACTTCCACTTTAGCCGGCTAGCTTATTATCTAATCTTGCGAAAGCATATTCTTAACTAACTTAACGCTATGCAGAACTAAGTAAGCGTTGACTTTGTATGAATTTAAATTCTATTCTGAAATTGGAATATTAAAGTTCGTTTTCAGCGCCAAGGTGAAGTAATTATGTACAGACGCCAGCACATCAAGCTATCCCTAACTGTCAAATTTTCTCAATTAAAAATGAACCTTTTGTCTTTGCAATAAAGTTGAAAAACTATCAAAGAAATTTGACAGATTGTGGTAACTTGATGTGCTGGCCTCTGTACCTAAGTTTTGTCTTGGGATAAAATCAGTTCAGTCACGACAAAAGGGGTGTTTACAAAAGGTGGTAAAGTGACTAATAATTTATTATTTAAACCGTAACTGTTACTCTTTGATGCTACGGCATCGCGTTAAGGCGAACTTTATACGTCTGCCTTATCGCGAGGGATGTGCGGGAGAGACCGTGTAAAGTGTAGTTCATGCTATTGCGACACTGTAGCCGTAGCAAATGAAATATCTTTATCAAGATGAATTAACGTAGCTTATCAAATTTCTTAACAATTAACATCTCTGATCTGATAAATAGAATGCAGTTTCATGTCACAACAAATGACTAAATAAGAAATACATAATAAAAAATACAAATTATTGGTGTTCACTGCATAAAACTACAAAAACACACATTGGCTTCTTTAAGTGTCACTCAAAAGATACTGCAACAGTTTAATGTGGTTAGCCTTTTGTTCAAACCAGGAAATGAGGAAACCGTTTTGAGTCAGCTATTTAAAGAGATAGAAGAAGACCTTCAGTACCGAATCGAATTACTTAATGTACATCTTACAGTCAACGATATAAAATAATCGTAGACGAGATAGGAAAACCTGTCTTTTGTTTTTTCTATACATACTTGACTTTGAGTGACGCTCATCTATGTCAAAGAAAATACTGAGAAAATCAGTAAGGACGAGAGTTCAAAGAGGACCTCGTGGCAAAGTAATAACAGCCGCAAGGATCGATCCATCAGGTTAAGCTACGCTTGCCGTGGTTGGCCCGTCGATGGGTCACCATCTTTACAAACCGAGACGCCACCGTGGCTCGGAAAGCACGACAAGCCGTTGGTTTCGGCAGTCATTCGTGGATCTTTGATAGCCGTTATGGGTAGTCAGAAGCCCGGAAGTTCGGCAGCCAGACTTACCAAGGGGTATCGTATTACCCAGTTACTGACTGGGTTGTGAAGCTCAGAAAGGCAGTCGCTCCATGTAAAGTATTGGTATTCAGGTGTCTATCCAGTTGGACTGGAACCGATCCCAACATAATTAAGTAGCTGGGAAAAGGCTAGGCAGATTGATTTTGGTCATGTGAATAACACATAGGATACTTTTTATCCTAATCACACAGGTGCAGGTGCAAACCTGCACCTGTGTGCCGAATTTCATCCAGATCCGTTCAGCCGTTTGAGCGTGAAGAGCGGACAAACACACAAACTCATAAACTTTCGCGTTTATAATATTAGTGTGATGAGGCCTTTCAAATGTGATTGATAACCGGTATAAAACTGTTGTAGAAACCTATTTACACATATAAATCATTCAACATACATATTTATCATTCAATAACGATCCAGGTGCTTCTGTCCTTAACTTTAACTGTGTGATTGATACGGAAACTTGTGATTTTCGTATCTGATATGTTTCCCTAATGAGACATGTTGGGAAAAATTGGTTCTGTACTGACTGACTGAAATAATGAACCTAAATATAAATGTCACAACTTGGATTTTATCAATCATCGAATAAATAATTTAAGCGATACCTTTGCGGTCATTTATAAGTAAGTAATTTATTATTTGTACTTTGTAACGGTTGTAATGTCAGATGAAATGTCAAGCTAATGATTGCATGATGGAATCGATAAAACTTAAAATATTGGTTTGAGCGATCATTATCGATTTAATTCCATATTTAGCTAAACTCAATCAATCTGCCTAGCTTTTTTGGCGCGGCCGCGAGTCACTGTTATTGTTTAAACATTTTTTTTTTTCTTTCTGTCTTTCTTTTTTCCAACTATGTTGGGTTGGGTTTCCAGTCCAACCGGATGCAGCTGAATATCAGTATTTCTCATGGAGCGATTACCTTACTGACCTCTACAACCCAGTAACTGGGTAATACGATGCCCCTGGGTATGACTGCTTACCAGACTATCCACGAATGACATGCGGGACGAACGTGCTTTCCGAGGCAAGACGGAGTTTCGGCATGTAAAGATGGTCACATATGGGCGCGACTCCGGTAAGCGGCTAGCTTAACCTGATGGATCGACCCGTGAGGATGTTATTGTGGATCTTCTATTCGATGTCACTAGTTGATGAACGACAATCGAGCAAAATGCAGTCACCAAGTCACATTAGGATGATACTTCTGTATTCAAATACCCTCATCTTTAAGGGTCGATAAACACTGAAAGATTTAAAATATTTTGAATCTTATCTACGTGATTAAAAAGTTCATAGTCATTCGAAGGCAAAGGCGGCTCCGCGAGGCTGCACGAGCCTTCTGGCGTCGCATATCCACTTGCGGCGCAGTGCTCTTTTAGTGGGAATTTACCCTTTTTTTAGTTACCCTAAGAGGTTATTTTATTGACCAGTAGATTGCAGGTAGCTCCTGGTATTCGTTTTACCGACTTTTGCCTCAATAGCCTTAAAATAAAGTTCTTTTGATTCGGTATAATCGTATTTTTTCGTTCAACTTGAACGTTATTGCTCATTAAATGCTCGCAGTCGTTCGCGTGTGCCGGAAAAGGTCAGATATTATGATTGTAAGTATGTCATTCACTTTCTTATGTTTATTCATAGCTATTACGGATTTTATTAGACTGTATCTATACAGGAAAGAGCTATTTGAATAACGGTTTGGTAATTATCTGTTTTTGCCATTGGAATCTATTCCTTAGAACACGGGATTTAAATTCTTGAAGATTCAAAAGTAAATAGGTAGGTACATAAAATATAATAACGTAATGACTCCTTTTTTCCCTTTTGGTTCAAAAGAGGTACAGAAGTCAGTAGATACACCCACATTCACGGTCCAATATAATAGGGAGCCAGCCTATTGCCGGTAACCAGTAGTCCAGAATCGAACCTGATGCTAAACAATAGTGCTTGCGATGATTTTAGACAACGTGGCAGTCAATTATAGGTATATAATTTGCATATAAAGAACTTCTTCGACTTATTTTATTTATTTTCATTAGGTTCACCAACAACTGATTACACTACTGATACAAACACATCATAATGTTAAATTCATTCATCATAACAAATAAATTATGATGTGATTTGATTGATTTGATTTGACATTTTTAATAGTAAATAACAGTGCATCAGTTACTTACAGGTACATGCTTAATACAATAAATCACTGAAATAAGCTAACACAGTAATAAGCGCTAACATTTAAAGATTTGACTTTGATAATTATGTCAGTTCGATTGAATTTTATTTTTAGCTTCATCATTATTCATCTATTAAAAAACAAAAAAACAAACTCTTCAGCTTATTATATTAGTATAGCGTTGCTTTTGTAACGTAACTCTTTTCTAAGGTTTAAAATTCTGTAAACCTGAACGTTTGTATCAGCACCTACCGTTTCTTAAGAAAACGAAACAGTATTGCGAAGATTAAGCAAAGATAATTAAAACCTCCTATCGCCTCTCGCCACTTAGTGGAGGTTACATGTATCTAAGCGAGTTAAGTTACTATAATAGTGCTTGAGGCGTTAGCTTAGCCTTCTCTACTTAAGTACTTATGCATCAAAGCGGCGGTTAATCCAACAAAGGTGGTTGAGGCGAATGTGGGAAACAGTATCCTTGAGCTATACAGTATATGCAATATCACTATGTATACTGTCTACACTAAAACTAGGTAAAGTACATATCTGCCGGTTTATTCTGTAAAAATCTCACCGTGACAACTAAGATGAAGTGAGCGTGAATGAAACATGATCCGCTTTTCTCCGGTCCAGCTACGCTTCGGGTATCACCAATAAGTCAATTATGTTAGATTTCGGAGATGAAAGGCATTGAACCCTATGCCCAACAGTGGGTAGTTAAAAAGCTTACATTGTGCCGTTTTGTTAATCTAATAATATTATAAAGAGGAAAGATTTGTATGTATGTTTGTAACGAATAAACTCAAAAACTACTTAACGGATCTGGATGAATCTTGGCACAAAGATAGATTACAATCTGGAATAGCATTTAAGCTATGTAAAATGTACTGTTCCCGTGGGATAATTTCCTACATACACGCGGGCGAAGCCGCTGGGAAAAGCACGTTGAGAATAAACTTGTTACAAATACTTGTTTGCCGCGAAAGCTTAATTGAAGCTGAACAGATGCGTACGCGTCTCCATACACAATCGTTGTTTTCTATGGGCATGCATGTAAGCTGAATAAAGCTCAATAAAACTAAGTAATACCTTATCACCATTTTGACTGAAAATGACCGATCAAAAAGTAAAGGTGACATGCTGTAATGATCGATATTTTAGTACTCGGCACTAGATGGCGTTGCTAGGCTCGCTACAATAGTTTTAAAACAGATCAATGGCTCAAACGGTAGGAGTAAAATAATAAAAAGGGGGTAAGAAAATGGTTGATATGACAGAAAAAAAGACGAACGATCGCTCCTTCATTATTTGCGTAGTTTCTGCTCTGACATTGTTATTTGGAAATGACTATAGAATAAAGTATTGTCATTGGTGCATATTGTGAATTTGTGTGCGAGTCAAAGTCAAAGTCAAAGTCAAAACATTTATTTCAAATAGGCCCAAGAAAGGCACTTTTGAACGTCAAAAATTAACAAGAAATAGAATTGATTCTAGTCGCCCCTTCCAAAAGGTAGTTTCGTGTGGAGAAGAATGGGCAAGAAACTCCACCGTTACTCTTTTAAAATGTTTCACAATGTTTTGTATACATGTATTATAATATTATAATATGTGAAGACGATGCACCCAGAATAAAAACAATACACCAAAATGGTGAAAAGAAGAACGCATGTAGCAGTGAAAAATAAACTTAATTAGGTATGTCATAAGTACATGGTGCTCACATATTTACAAACATTCTAAAAGTTAACAATAATAAATTAATCAATGTGTGAGATGTTATTCCAATATAATAAAATAATATAGTACAAATTATAAATTATTACCTAATTTACTTAGCAACCAGTTTGATTTTGTCTAGGCACTATATTGTCCTGTGGAGCAGGACCAGCATGTTTCCAAGCATCCTTATCCTTGATATAATCCTCTAATTTGTAATAAGCTTGTTTACAAAGTGTACTTTTAATATGTGTTTTAAATTTTCTTTCATTTAATTTCAGTATGTCACAAGGTATTTTGTTGTAACATTTAACACAGAACCCCATAAAAGATGTATGTACTTTGGACAATCTGAAAAATGGTTGAACTATTTTGTCTTTATTTCTAGTATTAAAGTTATGCCTATCACTTATTTTGTTAAAAAGATGTCTATTTTTTCTTACATACATAATATTTTCATAAATGAATTGGCAAGGAACCGTCATAATATTAATCCTTTTAAATAGTTCCCTAAGCGATTCGCGACGACGAAGATTGTAAATGGCTCTGATCGCTCGCTTTTGCAAAATAAAAATGGATTCAATGTCAGCAGCCCGACCCCACAGTAAAATGCCATACGACATTATGCTGTGGAAGTAACTAAAATAGACCAAACGCGCGGTTTCTACGTCTGTCATCTGCCTTATCTTTCTAACAGCATAAGCGGCCGAACTAAGCCGTCCCGCAAGAGTTGTTATGTGGGGACCCCATTGCAACTTGTCGTCTAGCGTGATTCCCAGGAAAACCGTCTGCTTAATAAATTCCAGCTTCTCTCCGTTCAATATGATGTCACAATCGCTACTTTTCACATTAGGTAATGTAAATCTAATGCATTTGGTTTTTTTTTCATTTAGTACCAAATTATTTACCGTAAACGAGTGTTGGAAGTAATGCGGTAAGTGTTTATATGTATAATAAGTTTTTATATTGTCTTTTTGTATGCTTTTTTTAATGTGTTTAGGTCATTCTTTTCCTTATATCTTGTTTAGTCATTAAGGTGTTAATGTATTATTGTAGAACTGAAAACCATTCCCACATTATAAATCGTTGTTACTGCTTCAATTGATTCAGTTTACTTGGAACCCTAGTCATAACAATGCGCACGCCGTGTGGGAAAGGAATTTCTTTGAAAATCACTCCACACTTTTGCCCCTAAAACGTACCTGCGGTAACGGACCGATATTTATTTTGAGTTCCTGTAAAAAGACGGCTCTTGGCACGTTTGAGGTTGGACTTTAAATCTGGGTCCTGTAACGTTGGCGAAATATGTAAGTATTTTTTGTGATTCTGGCCAACACTGCACTCGCGCTGGTTTTTTTATGCCTTAAACGTGACAAAAGCACCCATTCTGTAATGTGGAAAAAGATTAAGTAGCCTCTAGTCTGTTCGTAAACTGCAATGGCGCTTAACTTAATGATAAGTCCGTCACGCGTCGCGAAAAATCACATAAAGAATGCAATGGAAACTATCTCTTATAGCTTCTTGAATCTATTTGCTTTCACTCAGTACTTGGTATTATTTACCTCATGGGACTACCAATAAATAAACAATTTACTATACTAATAACATATTATTATGTTTGTTATTTCATTGTTATAGAATTAACTACATAGGTAGGTATAGGAAGCTTTAACTTTGACGGAGATTCAATTATAACGGTACAAATTGAAATGCGTATAGGGCTGCTGAATTTAACAAACTTGTATTGTGTTGTGTTACATCCCTTAATTACGCGTAAATAAGTTAGCGATAAAGTTATAACAAACGGCCGCATTTTAACTTTGGTTTAAAATTTACTGGAAAACTTATTATAAGTATTAATTCCTAATTAGTATTATTACTTAATATATAGATTTTTAGGCAAATAGTCCTTGAATTTCTAGTAATCTAACGATATGTAATTTTTTTTAAGTATGTTTCTACTAAACAACAGATCAACTAATAACACTAACAACTTACTGATAACTTCGCAACAGATTTTAAACAGGTTAGATATAACCATAATTTATTCCTGAGGGTTTGTGTATAATTTTTTTATTATTATTAAAGTTAAATTAATAAATAAAACTCGTTGTTCAGTCACATCGTGAAAAATAGTAAGAAGCAGGAGCTAGTTGCGAGTTATTTACAATATATAATATCGAATAGTGATTAGGGCGTTGATTTGTCAGCTTTGTAATGTCAGCTAATTCTTCAATGGCCAAAAAGGCATATGGCCAGGGCGCCACAAGACGGGCGTGGTACAGCCTGCTGCAGTCATGCTCGGATAAGTAACAGTAAAAGCTTTTGTTCTTGACTTGACGTCTTATCCCCTAAAATAGACCGATTGATGGATTGATATTCTGATTTAATGGTCTGTAGGCAAGTTATCGTAATTCCTAAAAGGTTATTAGGGGATAATTATTAAGATACTTATTCTCGAAGTTACAGCACAGCACTAAGAAGTGGTGAAGGGTGGGAGTTTTTGGGGGACTGCCTTATGTAACTTTGCCCTTCAAAAAGTGCTGATTTTCAGCCTTGTTTCAATATGACTTTTTTTTATTTTCATTCGAAATAATATTGGGCATAGGGCTTGTAAAATACACGTTAGACGGCAAAGCGGGTACGTGTGACCGCAAACAAAAGTATTTCTATTGTGTGTGCTGTTGGCAGTCAATGACTTGAGCCAATCGGAGAAAAGAATCTCATTTGTTTTATCACGTCCTATAAGACCAAAAATCCAAACATTTTATTTGCAAAATCCGTTCAAGTTTTGAATGATTATGAACCAGTCTCAAATTATTTGTTGCGCTTTAAATTTCAACTTAAATTACCTAGAGGTTAAGGTAGGTTATTGAAGGTACAAGACACAAATCCGATAACACGTGTTTGTTCTGCCGTGTCAAAGTCAAAGTCAAATAATTTATTTCAAATAGGCACAAGTAAGGAACTTTTGAACGTCAAAATGAATTAGAAATAGAATTGATTCTAGTCGCCCCTTCCAAAAGGTAGTTTCGTGTGGAGAAGAATGGGCAAGAAACTCCACCGTTACTCTTTTTAAATGTATTACAATGTTTTGTATACATGAATTATAACATTATATGTGAAAACGATGCACCCATAATATAAATACTACACCACAAAAGGTGAAAAGAAAAACACATGGCAGGTAAATTTAATTATGTCATAAGTACATGGTGCTCACATATTTACAAACCGTGAAAAACTATAGCCTATTCGTCGTGTGCAGGCACGGTCAGCAGTGGTGTATGGGACACTAAGGAAGCTTTTTGACGGACACGTTACTTCTAAGCCGTACCGTAAAGAAATCGTGCCGTGTACAAAGAGCCTAAAGCTAATTGAAATCGAAAGTCAGTAATAATGTAGTTAAGCGGGATTGTCCGAAAGGGTTAACGCTACCCCGCAATATAAGGGACTAAGGAAGGAACGTGGATGGGTTTTAGTCAGTAAAAGTCTGACACTCCCTTCCGCTCCACCCAGAGCGGGAGGAGTCATTTGATGATTTTCCGCAAAAAAAAAGAAGCAATAATGTAGTTGTACATATACATTAACACTACTTACCACTGGATCCTCATTAACTATTCATTCTATTCATCTCGCCTACAACTATGCGTTGAAAACTGTTACTAGATAAGCTTGTTACGCTAACTTTCTGCAGAAACAAATGCCTTTCTATGGCATTCAACTCGGTAACTCAAACATGCGACTAATTTGACCCTCCCAACAGTTAGTGTCTTGTTCTATTTACATTCATCCCTATCTCTGAAGCTTATCCCATCTACAGATGTTCTATAGAAATCCCACAATTTTGTTAAGCCGGGCCTATATACCGTAAACGTAAACGTAAAAAACAGCTTTCAGTGTGTTTACACATGATGCCCACTTCTATGTGTGCAGATTACAGTCTTCTGACACTATGTTTGAAGTTCACAGAGTCTATACAAGTCCCAACTCAACTTAATGAAAGGATCATGCGCAGTACGAACTTGGAGCAACTTTGGCGGTGGGATTTCGTCCAGTCGTTTGTCGGTACTTTTGATCACCGTACGTTCACTGTGCTGAGCGGAACCACGCTCGCACTTTAATATTACCCCAAGTAAAACCACCCGGTGTTTTATGTAAGCATTATTAAAAACAGTAGAAAAGCATGTCTGTATGTGTTTAGAAAGTTCAAATTCCCCTTGAAAATTAGGTGTACCTGTGATTTATTTTGTAAAAGGGTAAGTAATTATCTCCTGTAGTTTCCCGTGATTTACTAATCACGCTTAATGAATGAATAGTTTGTTAATTGCATGACGTATTGACTATCTGCTGTCTGACTTTGTCGTGTGAGAATTAGAGCTGGTTTGTGTTTAAATCACAAGAAAACTAACTTTAGGATTAATGTTATGTTTGGTATAAATTGTTATAGAATAAAACCGTTAGAAACTAAATAAAAAGTTTCAAGTTTATAGGGGTAAGTAAGACAAAACGGTTTTAAATACTTACTTTGAATGTTATTCAATTGGAAAAATATCTGTTTCAATAGTTCTTCTACAATTTGGATGACATTTGAAATTCGTTTGAAGGATTTTGAATACCAATGCGTTTTTGGATGCGTGAATCTTGTTTTAAGGATCTAACGTTTAAGATTTATTTTAATTATTATCCACGGCGCGGCGGCGTTACAACTTGTGGCAAAAATAATTCATAACAAAGAACTTATGCTTACAATACTTTAAAGTTTACAAGACATATTTTACAAGACGTATTTATTTTGAACTCCTTATATTCCAGATTCCAATATCACTACATAGTATAAAACAAGGTCGCTTTCTTTGTCCCTATATCCATATGTATGCTTAAATCTTTAAAACTACGCAACGGATTTTGATGCGGTTTTTTTAATAGATAGAGTGATTCAAGAGGAAGGTTAAGAAATTATACACATAAGTATAATTTGTCGACATATTTTGCGGGCGAAACCGCGGGTGTAAGCTAGTATAATACTAATTCTAGAACAATAGGGTCACTTAATGTTCGACGATCATAACTTCATTTTGGGCAGGTTGCGTTTCTGTGACGCAAACCCAGGCGAAACGTTAACGTGGGCGTTATTAGACAATAGGATTTACCACCACCTGTCAAACATTAATTTAAACACAATTGTTGGATAGGATAGATAGGTCATCCTTTAATAAACCGCCATAGTGGCGTTTATGCAGTACGGGACAACAAACAGGATTTATTCTTAAGGTCCAGTTTAGTACTGGACACATGAGGGAAAATTCTCTCGTGTTTTACAGACCGGTCTCATTCTAATTTCAGTCTCAAATTGTTAAAGTATGGGAGGTCAGGGTTCAAAGTGCAAGAAGCCCGTTAGGGCCTAAGCCTGCCGGGTAAGCGGGATTATCCGCAAGGGTTACCGCTACTCCGGGACATAAAGGGCTCAGCAATGAACATGGATGGGTTTTAGTCATTAAAAGTCTGACACTCCCTTCCGCTCCACCCAGAGCGGAAGGAGTCAGTTGACGATTTCCCACCCGCAAAAAAAAGGGTTAAAAGTGCCGGGGGTAACTTGTCCCGACGCGAATAACTTCTTCAAGAAAAGAAGTGGCAGTATATTAGTAAAATGCACCACTGGACATTGGCCCATGGCGCTGCTTTGGCAGCCATTTTAATAACATTGTAAATATGTTTCATGTAGTGTGGTTTTCGCTTGGCGGTACATATTTGCTAAATAGAGATAGAGAAAAATAATCTTTGCTTTTGTTACACTTTATGTCTATTTTCATTAATTTTAGAGCTCTTCATGTGCTGGTTGCACATATCAGGGTAGGTTTATTACTTTCGTTATTGATAATTTATGACTCGTATTTTTTGCGTTTAATATAAATAAAAAAAATGGAATTGGGGTGAAAAGTGGTTTGGGGTCAGTTGTGCAGATTAAAACGTACTGAAGCAACTTTTAAGATACTGAAAAAATCTGCTCAAGAAAATATTACTAACATAATAGAGACTAGTTCGTTTGGAACTAGAATACATTCAAGTCTTCGAGATCAAACCTTGTTTTAACGGGTTTCTACGTATTGTTTAAAAAACAGCTTATCTACCTTCTTGGTTTAACGGCTTTCTACGTATTGTTTAAAAAGTGGGTTACCTTCATTTTTGACAAGTTTTTAGGGTGCCATACCCAACGGGTAAAACGGGACCCTATTACTAAAACTCCATTGTCCGTTCGTCCATCCGTCTGTCACTAGGCCTTATCTTATGAACCGTGATAGTAACGCAGTTGAAATTTTCTCAGATTATGTGTTTCTGTTGCCGCTATAACAATAAAGCCTAGAAAACAAAATAAAATAAATATTTAAGGGGCTCCCATACAATAAACGTATTTTTTTTGCCGTTTTGACAGATAATGGTACGGAACCCCTCGTGCGCGAGACCGACTGGCACTTGGCCGGTTTTTATATTGACTATAGCTAAGATGCTGCATGACATTAAATACTGCAATCGGTCTTCAGATGTCATGCTCTTAAGATATTCATTGTATCAGAGGGATTGTCCGAAAGGGTTAGCGCTACCCCGGAACATAAAGGGCTAAGTAAAGAACATGGATGGGCTTAAGTCAGTAAGAGTCTGACACTCCCTCCGCTCCACCCAGAGCGTGTGGGGTCATTTTTCACCCTGAAAAAAAAAGGATAATCATTGTTGTGCATTCAGATACCTAATACTGAATACGGATACCACTACTATATAGTACTTATACTTAATTATTTGGTACAAGTAACACTGGGTGAAACCGAAAGGGTATTATACATATAAAAGTATAACAACTTTCAAAAAAATCAGCTATTCCCTACAATTCGACGAGGAACGTGACCAAAAATGTATTGACCAGCTGGTTTTATTTGGCGATTTCGTAGTTGGTCCCATAGCAAAAGTTGTTCAGTTTGGTGGTCTGTAGCGTATCCTTTTTTATGTATATACCCTTTTGGTTACCCTGTATACTAAAAATTCTATTCCTCTAAAATAGCACAAATAAAGGAACCTTCTAAGGCCCCTATTACAGAACCTCACTGAAGACCCACGCATTACTTAAAACTAGTTTTAACCAGTCAAATGGCTTTAATAAAGACTCAAGCAATGCTGTAGTATTGAGTGAGGTTCTGTAATACGAGCATTAGACTCCCATTAAAATTGTGGTTAGTATCAGTGCAAGTGGATGCCTGTCGAAGCCAATTTGCGTCATGACTTGTCAATGAAACGGTTCCCAAGGGGAAACTAAATAACTAATGACATCATGGAACCCATACGATGCAGCTGCGTATAAATGTGAAAAGGTCAAATGTCGTTGAATTAATCAAATCGATTTTAATGTTGTTCTGGATTGTACTCTATTTTCTACGAACACGTTAAATACAAACAACTGGTAGCAAACCATTATATGTGTCAAAGTCAAATCATTTATTTCAAATAGGCACAAGAAAAGCACTATGAGAGTCAAAAGAGATAACAGTTGGAAGAAATTATTTCCTTGTGTATCGTGATTTTAATCCACCATCCTACCGAACCGTCGTGTGAACTCTTTTGACTCCCATAGCACTTTTGTACGTCAAAATGAACAAGAAATAGAATTGATTCTAGTCGCCCCTTCCAAAAGGTGGTTACGTATGGAGAAGAATGGGTAACTCCACCGTTACTCTGTCTGTGTTTTTATATGTAGGGTATAAATGAGACCATATTAAAGAATCAACTGGCATATGAATTTATTTTTATTTTTCGATTATTAGTTTTTTCTTCGCAAAATAGTTCGACAAGGTCACGATTATTAATGTAAAACACCGTTACGTGAAATATGACTTTAACTTTAATTTATTAATGCTTGGTATGAATGAAAATGAATTACTCGTATGTATCAATGAAACTTAGCAACATTGATCGTTCGAAATAAATTTCGTGTATTAATTTGACTTACATGATAATTATATAAAAAAATCACGCACGATTCAGATTATTTATTTAATAACCATACGATACATTGCAACACAATATTCATAGTTTACATTTTCGACATATTTAGTTAGTTATTAGTTTTATAAATATACTTGTAAAATAATGTATTCTTTTTAATTTTAGTGTTACATTATAAACACCATTTAAATGAAATAAATATTTATCGAATCTCTGGCGGCTGAGAGTATGCCATACTCACTTTAATGTCTCGCTGATGGTGGCGTGTGTGTTGGATCATTTAGCTCCCTTCAAAATGGTTGAGCTGAATGGTGCTAATCCATGCGTCATGTTCGTGAACGGGCGCTGTCAGTAGGGACTGGTCATCTCTTAGTGGCTATGGCTTGTTTTAATTTATATTTGAACTGGTTTTACATATTTTATATCAGATGCTTTTAACGTTCTGCATCGTTCTCACATGTATAATAATAATATGAATTATATAACCAATATTTGTAACCATATTTTGTTCTTCTCTATAGGTACCTACTGCTTTGGAATGGGCAACGCAGTAGCTTCATCTTTCTGACTGACCGACGCCTTGGCAATTCAAAAGTGCCTGTAATTGGCTTATTTTAAATAAATACTTTAAGTTTGAGTTTTGAGTATAATTCACAATTAAAGTTTATACTTTAATTTACTTAATTAAAAACAAACCCAAAACAAGAAAACTATAACCTAACCTAACAATTATGATAAAACTAAAATATGGCGTCGAAAGATTCCTCCGCATCCCAGGGCTTTTAATGAACACGTCACCGTTTAAAGTCATTAAATCATTTAATTAGAACTTACTATAACATCGACTAAAGAACTTTTAACTTCGATCACCAACCTTGAATTTTTAAAGGCCAAATAATTATTGTCTAGACTACTTTTCATAAATAATGTATGCGTCATCATACTTTTAACAAATAGCTTAAAAACTAATTTTGTTGAAAAAAACATAAATAAAGGGTTGGGGGCCTTTACAAAGGGGTGTTGTTTACAAAGGGAGACTTCTTAGAACTACCATTATATTCTGCCTTTAAGAGAATAGGGCACATCTACGTATTTTTTAACTGTTCCTTTTTTTAATTTTATCGTTTCCTCCTCTCGAAAGCCCCTTGGAAGTCTGTTGTCTACGGTTGCCTCTTTGTCCCAATTACTTTGTTTTGTTTCGGAAACAGTGTTCAGTCTTACTAATTGGAAGTAATGATGATTACATAATTGGTGAGGCTGTTCTATTTCGTAATTAAAATTTTGTACTGAGCTGTACACATACATAATACAATTATACATATTTGTAACTTTTGGTTGGGAATTTGGAAGCAAGAAAATCATAAATCCGGGTTTACTTGGAATTCTATTTCATTCAAATATTTATTTTAAGATAGATACCACCATTTGAGTCAAATGCGAAATCTTATATTCATTTTCCGATGTGCATCTCTCTCTCTTACTTTTATTAACTTTTTGAAACCTCAGCATGTAACTTGAAGGACATAACCAAATGAAATGTATTTGGGTCTACCTTTTGTTTCCTCAATTTCATTTTCAACATAAAATATTAAATATCATGCGGAAAAAAAATATATTCAGTTATTCACGCTGGTATGATAAAGCCGCACTGCGTTCGCGTCACATTGTACACAGATACGCCATATTGCTTGAAAAACCATATATCCCCATAGAATACCACGAAATGCGTGGGTGAACGGAGGATTTTTTTTCAAATTGAATTTACCCGGACTTTTACAATTTGCGGTAAGCTATTGAAGAGTACGAACATAATGCAGTATTGCTCACCCCTCATAGTAAATAGCGTCAACATTTATAGCCTGCAGACCATGACCATGGGGAATACCTGTGCAAAATTTGAATAAAACATATCCGGTAGTTTTTGAGCTAAGTTTTTTTTTTGAGAGTAAAATCATTCAAATGACTCTGGGTGGAGCGAAAGGGAGTGTCAGATCCTTATTGACTAAAACTCAGTCATGTTCCTTCTTTACCCTTGTATATTCCGGAATAGCGGTAACCTTATCGGACAATCTCGCTGTTTTGAGTAATGCTAGAACATCCATTCTGACAAACACATTAGCAGACAAAAAATCTATATTTTGGGCATCAGAATCGTTCCCACACCTACGAGGAATTTCTTTATTTCAAAATTATGTATTGCGGTTTTGCTTTTGCATTTTATTATATTTTTAAAAGAAAACGAGAGTTGCCTTTCTTCTTCAATTAGGAAACTTATAGAGCGCAAGGTCGTTGCATCCGCAGCCATTAGTTTTCCGCTACAACAATATTTTTTATATTTCTTTATTACATTTATTTTCCTTTGTCAGTTTTTATAAGAATTTATTGTTTTTTTTACCTTGCTCATATTGCTTATTAAAATTATGTTAATAATTTTAGGCTTTCGAGGCTTGCTTCCAAAATATTTGCATTGTACGCGTCACGGGATTGAATACGAGGCCCGAATTTTAATAATATTATATGTGTATTTTCTAAGCTAATAATAATACAAGTTACCATAACGCGTATAAGGCCCCATACACACGGAATTTCCATTTAAGTGAGACATTTTCTTGTGTTAGGAAATTCAATTCAAAATAAGAATATTATAAGCTAACACGTCATGTAAAGACAATAAAAGGCGTCTGCTAGTAATAATACACTCGAGAGCAATGAATCCGGGTCACTTAAAGAATCCTAAAAATCTCGGAAACTAAAAATGCAATAAATTGTATTTAATAGACAATGTAATACTCCTTAAATGAAGGTATTAAAACTTCTTAGTTTTTGTAAAGTTATATCATAAAAAAATCAAATTTGAAAAAGGGCCACTTTCGAAGATGGAACTACGAAATTACAGCATTTGGTTTTGCTTTTGTTTGTAATCTGTCATTTATGTGGGTACATAAACCATGTTGATAGTGCTCTATATTCATTATTCAAGCTGAAATTATGTCGCTTACGCCTGAAGAATGCACCAGAATACTTACAATGCTGGAAACCGGCCGGAGTCAGCGCGATACAGCCAGGACTGTCGGTGTGTCGCTGTCAACAGTACAAAGAGTTCTCCGACGTTACGAAGAAACTGGTTCTAACCTACGCAGACCAGGAACGGGCAGAACCAGGTGTACCACAGCACGAGAAGACCGATACTTGGTGAACACCGTGCTTCGAAATCGCTTTCTCACAGGAACTGAACTCACAAATCAGTTTCGACACCTCGGAGGAAGTAACCCAAGTGCATGGACAGTAAGACGTCGGCTTGCTGAATCTAACTTAAAACCCCTTAGACCTGCAAACGGCCCTAAACTGGAGCGTGGGCATCGTATTTCAAGACTAAGATATGCCCAGGGCCACGTAAATTGGAGTATTGAAGATTGGTCAAAAGTTATGTTCTCCGACGAATCAAAATGTATGCTCTACAAGCACGATGGAAGACACAGAGTGTATCGAAGACCAGGGGAAAGATTCAAGCAAGCATGCATCGAAGAAAAAGTAGCCTACGGTGGTGGGTCTGTACTTGTGTGGGCCGGAATTTCTTCTGAAAGTCGCACAGAGCTGGTGATCATAGAAAACGACTCTTTAACTAGCGTAAGATATGTGGAAGAAATCCTCAATGATCACGTGGGTCCATTTATGGTCAATTTAGGTGAGGATGCTATATTTATGCATGACAATGCCCGACCTCATACAGGTAGGATTGTGAATGACTACCTTCAAGAGATGAACATTACTCGTATGGAGTGGCCAGCGCGCAGCCCGGATATCAACCCGATCGAGCATGCTTGGGACGAGCTAGGCAGATGCGTAAAACAACGAAACCCTCCCCCAATCACGCTTCGTGAGCTCAAAATTGCTCTCACAGAGGAATGGGAGAATATTCCCCAAAATCGTATAAGGAACTTGGTGTACAGCATGCCAAACCGCGTAAACGCAGTAATGGAAGCACGAGGAGGCAATACGAAGTATTAAAATTCAAGAAAATCGTAATAAAGTTCAAAAATTTAATGTTTCCTATTTTTGTTTTAAGGAGAGATCAGCAGTTTTTTTCTTTATGTAATTTTGTGTTAATAAAATATATGTATGTACTCATATTTTTTTTACTTTCATTTAAGGAGTATTACATTGTCTATTAAATACAATTTATTGCATTAACCTATCATTTTTAGTGTCCGAGATTTTTAACATTCTTTAAGTGACCCGGATTCATTGCTCTCGAGTGTATTTTGGTAAACACTCATCGATAACTTAACTTCGTGTCTGTACACAAATTGAATCAACATAATTTTACATGACGTGGAATGTATGAAATTGTTATTCTCCTGAAGCATGCCCAATTAAGACACTTACAAAATAACTTAAAGGGCGAAGAATCTTTCAGATATGAATAAAGGGGTATGTGTTCCTTTCCACATATAAACCGTGTGCACGGGGCCTTATTCGCGTTATGGTAACTTGTATTATTATTAGATTCGAAAATACACATATTATTAAAATTCAGGCCTCGTATACAAATATTTTAGAAGCAAGTATCGAAACCCTAAAATATTAACATAATATTAATAAGCAATATGAGCAAGGTAAAAAATACATATAAATTGTTATAAAAAATATTGTTGTAACGGTAAAGTAATTATAACAATTAAGACACTTACAAAATAACTCTAAGAATGACATTGATTCAGACGTGAATAAAGGTGTATGTGTTCCCTTCCACATAATTACCCGTCTGCCTTCAAAGCAAGAGTGAACAGGTATCTTCAGGGCAAGCTTGCTCCATCATAGACTTCATCCATAGCTTTCCATCAGGCATGGCAGACCCATTCCACAATAAATCTAGTTATACAGGTAGGAGAGAGCATGTCGTAGATTTGCTAACTGTATTTTCGACTAGCTGGTGCCCGAGACTTTGCCTGCATGGATAACGCGGAAAATATCCCACTTAAACATTTTACCGAGAATAAAAGTAACCATTGTGATTGCGAAATTTCATACCAATCCTTTTCACCGTTTTTCCGCCAATCTGTTACACAGGTACATATATATTATACCAAAACACAAGCGGAAAAAAAATCTATAAACTATATATGTTCGCATCAGGCTCGTTCCTACCTACCTTAAAGCAATTACTGGTTTTCCAAAATATTCAATGTACAGTTCATAGATTCATTTTCATATTTTATTTTAGATAGATAGGTATGTAAGATAGGTATATTTGGAGGAGTATGTAAGCTCGTGAATTGTTCTCAAAATATCATCATCTGACTTTTCCCAACTATGTTGGGGTTGGCTTCCAGTCTAACCGGATGCAGCTGAATACCAGTATTTTACATGGAGCAACTGCCTATCTGTCCTCCACAACCCATTAACTGGGCAATACGATAGCCCTTGGTAATACTGGCTGTCAGATTTTGGGGTTTTTGACCGTTACGACTGTCAAAGACAAACAATAATAAGTACGCAAAGTTCAAGTACACCACACGTACGAAACAATGTGTGGTTTTCTTTATAAAATAATTAAAACAAAATTTTATTTACATAAACCTACGCAGCATTATTTCCGAGGACGAATGTTCCACTCATTAACATGCATGTTAAATGAAATTGTTGTAAAACAAAACTTCTGACATAATAAAATGTATTTTATTTTATTCTACATAACATACGCCGGTGATCCTGGATGGGTTAGGCAGGGGTGTAACTATAGTACACGTACATTTCTCCAGTTATATTTACTTTGAGGTGATTGTGTTTGAGTCCCATATAATATGGGGCGAGCCTATTGCCATTAACCGATCACATATCCAGGTTCAGTTCAGATCCATAAATTTCAGATGGAAAACCCTGCAATAATACTTGACTAGAGCCGGGAATCGTCCCAGCCCCTCATGCTCAGCAGTAGCAATTGCAACCACTGGATCAACGAGACAGTCATTCGAGGCGGTCGAGGCATTTTACGATAATTCTTTTTTTTTTTGAGGTTGCGAATTCAATCAAATGACCCTCCCGCTGTGGGTGGAGCGGAGAGAGTGTCAGACCCTTACTGACTAAAACCCATCCATGTTCCTTCCTAAGCCTTTTATGTTCCGGGGTAGCGGTAATCTTGTCGGACAAGCCCGCTGTTCCTGTTAGTATAGGTCAGATGCACATATTACAGGCCTGACTAGTCCCATCAACCTAAATCATTAGTCTCTGGGGTCGAAAGCTATTGTGTATAAGTATTAATTTATTTTTTGTAAATTATTTTTGATGTTGATACCTACATGAAACAATAATGAATACACCCAATACGTAATCAATTGTTAAGTATTGTTTGTACTGCATTAATCGAAAAAGATAATACGTTTCTTATCCCACCTAATTTATTTTTGCTACTGACTTTTACGTTTCATTGATCACAAACAAATTGGTGAAGATCACTAACTAAAGATTAATGAAAACAACTGAATAAAAATTTTCTCTTCATGTAAATTATTTTTTCTTATCCTTTACAAACAAAAGTATCTCGTAGTGAGCATCTAAACTTTGCATAAAAGCCCAAAGTTACGTACGATTAGAGATAAAAAGGATTGCACTGTCGCTACGGCGTAGCTGATTTCATAATATCACAGCTACGCCTGCTCTGTCGTAGCAGGGAACCGATTCGCTACGTAGTTATTTTTGGAACGTTGTTTTATTTAGACCGTATATTACGTTCTCTCCTCTTCGTATCCTAAAAGCATTATCAGTAAACTAACATTATGTTACCTGATGTCATAAGGTGATTAAAATAGCTACATCCAATCAAAAAAGATGACATGACGAGATTTGACTATACATAAATCAAATTGAATACGCTCTCAGTATACTGGAAGCTAATCCTACTGATCTAGCTGTTTCAGAATTATGACAATTCAACGTTCATCATAATCAGCCTATGGCGTTCCCACTGCTGGGACACAGGCCTCCTTTCTTCGAGAGGAAGTGGGCTGTCCACCACGCGGGCCCAGTGTAGGTTGGTGGATGTCAAATGTCTTCGAATTTTTAGTTCTAGGACATCGATTTTCTCACGACGTTTCTGACGTTTCCTCATGATGTTTTCCTTCACCGTTTTGGAGCAGTGGTGATGAAATTATTAACGCAAAGCAAAGCGCCTGGTTGGGTTCGAACCCACGACCTACAACTCGTAAATCGGGGCAGTTAGCACTGGGCCACCACTGCTCTAAACGCAACGTTAAAGACGATTATTCATAGTCAAATTCCTAATTCAACAATTAATTATACCTAAGATAACGTCTCTCAGATACTCTCGAGTAAAATTAACCCTTCCATCAACGGTATAGGTACTTAAATTTGCTTAAATGCCTTCAACAATATGTTTGCCTGGCTCATTAGCTGTAATGTAAAGCTGAAGTGGTTAATAAATAATATATGACTCGGCAGCGTGAGTACCTACATAGGTACATTAGTGAGGGTGCATGAATAATTTATGAAGTTTAATTTCACTTTAGCGGTTATTCACTGTCTAAATCTTTCGTTTAGTTTTATAATATTTGTGTTATTGGAATGGCAAATCAAATTTGGTCTGAGCTGATTTCGATTTTGCGGTTTAACTGAAGTTTTGTTTACTATTTCTCAAAGTAGGAAGCTATAGTATGATATTTATGCTGCTAAATTAACGAGATAACACTTTAGGATTATTATAAACACATAATTAAAACGTAACGCATTCTTGGATCAATAAATAGGTTACAAAATAAACGTGACTGCGTTTAAATCAACTTTGTACCGAGTTCCGAATTTTGTATTTTAATTTATCTCAAACGTGATTTAAATTATGTTCTAGCTTGTAATGGCTATTTATGACACAGTCTTGTTATTAAAATATTGAAGAATAATTAGTTCATTCTTTGTTGCAGGGGGTCTAAATGGACTAATAAAAATGTTAACTAAATGTTTGTTTTGATGGTAGAAGAGGGTGAGATGGAGTCACGAACGAACCTGTATTTATATTTGCTTATAATAATTATTTTATATTTTTTTGTAAAAGAAGTAGGTATTCAATGGCCACGAGCGGCAGATAATAGAAAGTACTGGTCATCTCTGGAGGAGGACTTTACCTTTCATTGAGAGGGTTCTTCCTAACAAAAGGACTAAATCCAATTAATTAAATCAATATATTAATATTAAATCTAATATTTATTTAACTATATCACGTTGTGTTACGTAATTTACGAATATTTCCAATCATACTATTATATTTTTTATCGTATTTTTTTTAAATGCATTAAAATTTGCAAAATAAAATTGAATCAAGAAATAAAAGGCTTTTTTTGCTCATTATCTTTGCTGCTTTGATTTTAAATAATCAAAGCTAAAGTTTAACTACTAGGAACACTAGAGTAAATTACTTGCAAGAGTTCAGGAGGATCTATCTAATCCTTAGTTTTTATATAACCTGATAAATTGCGTTCACTAAGTGATCGACCTGAATAATACGAGGGCTGTGCTAACAAGCAGTGACGTAGCAAAATGAGGTTACCGTAACTTTGAAGAATTTTATAGTACGCATGTGTTCCCGGAAAGGATTGGCTAAGGAGTGCTTCTGTAAACCTATATTCCATTGCCCTTTCTAGAGTAAACAACTAGAAATACTCCGTCTTAAAAACAACCTGTAACGCATGTAGGGACCAAATTGAATTGAATACAAGACCTCAAGTTCGGAAGTTTCAGTTGTAGAAACAAGCCAATAATAAAACTTTGCTAAACAAAAATGGACTTTAACTTACTTATAATTATAGGTTCAATTTAAGGATACAACTCTAGGAAATGGTTTCCTAAAATCCTTTCTCATTTACTTTTTTTATGGAGACTTCAGACTTCCAACGATGCTAGCAAAGGAAGGTCACTACATTAGCAGTACGTTAACAGCATGATAATGAGGAACTTAACGTTTCCTGAATGCCACAGAAGAGAAAGAATTTTGCTAATTATGTATGGAAATGCAAATTTTCATAACTTGATTAGGCCAGTTGTCCTTTCAGAGGAAGTTGAATTTACATTAAGAAGGCATGTACAGTCGCCAGCAAATCATGTTGCACCAAACTGTCAAATTTTCTCAATCGATTTTGAACTTAACTTTTAACGTGTTAAGGTTTAAAATCATTTGGAGAAATCTGACAGTTTGGTATAGCTTGTTTGGCTGATGCTCACTTTAGCAGGTAAAGAGGTACTCATCCTCCATAGAAAAGGGAGGATCTTCCGACTGGGTGTTGTGTCTAGTGGGCTACAGCCCGACGATTGGTGTCAGGATATTGTTTATAATTATGCTAGTCGCACGGTAAACTCTGTTTTTGCGATGCAAGATTTTTTCGACGTTAGTGTGACGTGTATCGTATGTGGCGATGTCGTTGCCGCTACACGGCTTTGCTTTTCTTAGAAGCTACAAATAATAATAATACTTATCTAGAATTTTTTGACGCCCTATGAGCTCTCCATTTTTTTACCACTTGTACATAATACACATATTTTTAAGTTTTAGATTGTATTATATTGTATTTAAGATTTGCGTTTAATTAGTATCGTTAGTCTGAATAAATAAATAAATAAATAGAACACTTATCTAGTTTAGTCTTCTATCAGCCCCTTTACAAAGCGCGATTACTGATACGTGAGGCTGTTATTCTAGGTATCAGCTGGGCAAAAACAAATGACACTCAGTAACTCCGGCAGAGATTTATTGGAGACCATTACTTTTGCTTCCTAACACCCTGGCTAAGAGTATTTTGCCCTATAAAGTAGACACAGATATCTAGGTTATAGTGTACATATAAACTGGTATTTTACTGTGAAAAAATTCAGGTTTTTCATGTTCATTGTTGACAAAAAGCGTTGATCGCAAAAATGTGGCCGTTCAATACGTGTCTTCCAGTTTCAATTTTATAATTTTTATCTCACTCATCGAAATTTATGGTAAATCAAACTTTCTCTACCTTGACTGAAATCGTGCCCCTAATACAAAACGATATTTTCAATGTGTTTTTTTAAATGTAAAAGTGGTTGACTTCAAACGACAAACTACAAGCAAGAATACAAATCGATCTCTGTGCACGGTGTTCATAATATGTAATTCAACAAAGACATACAGTTGCCTGGCAATACCAATTTATTTGTGCACATAATAATAAAGCAGGGACGTGGAATGATTTCGTAAGGCACCCGTATCTCCATGAATTTTCTAGCAGTTTACGCCGTTCAAGCAAGCGTTCGCTTTAGTAGATGTTTTTCTTAGTATTCTTTGTTTTATTAACGGCTTTTCTTGAATGCTTGCGGTTAAAGAGCTACAATAAGTCCCATCTTATTCAGCGCTTATCTTAAAATTATTCACTTGCTTAAAAAAATTGGTGAAGGAAACCAGCATGTCTGAGAGATATTTCTCAACAGTATGTGAACCTAAGTTAGAGGCCCATGGGCAGCATAAAACATCTGACACCAGGTTAGTCACTAACCACACGAAAAGAAGAAGACCTTAGAATATTTAGATAAATTGTGAATAATGTTTGACAACAGATTTTACATACATCTCATCGTGAAAATTTAGGTGAAGTGAGGCTTAAGTGAAATCAGGTAGAATGACAGCTCACTTCAGTTATCACGGTGAGATTTCAATAAGATAGATAGGCCGTTGCCTTAGCTCATATCCTATTCACGAGCAAGATAATCATGGCTCCGTTGAATTACACAGCATTCCAAAGTGCTTCGATTATTTATTCATCCTCTATCTGCCTGGGAATGGTGTACAGCCGCCAGCAGACCAACATACTACAAACTGTTTGTCAATCGATTTTTAACTTTACTGTAGACGTTTTAAGGTTTAAAATCATTTGGAGAAAGTTGACAATTTGCTATAACATGATGTGGTGGCGACCGAACATACCTTAGTAACTTTTTCATTCTCACTTACAGCTTCCTTTTATATGTTCTTCTTGGTGCTTGATTGTGTTAAAGTGGAGTGTTAGTGTACTATTTGTAATGAAGAAAATCGCTTGTTTCACACCTACTGACAATTTTCTGAAGAAAATAAAGTAGGCCTAGTAAGAGATGGAGAGACCCCTTTACAGTCTCCTCAGGGACGTGCCTTAACAGGCGTTGTGGGGTTCCCGGAGTGGTCTTTTAAGAGGTAACGGGCCCTTCCATGTGCTGGTGGTGATCACTGAAGTGGTTTTAGTGAGCTAAGAATCCCACACTCCCTGGTCTCTTCCCCAAAAGTCCAGGAGCCTTTTGAAGGTTTTCGCCGAAAAAAAAATAAAAGGCCTAGTAAGAGATGGGCCTACATTGACCCAATTTGTTTAAAAAAAAAACGTTCAATCCTACCTCAGCAATGTTCATTCGCTTGCCGATTAAAGATACATGTAATAATCCTTTGAAAATTTTGCAATATAATAGGTTGATTGATCTGAACTCGTGTAAAATATTTTGTCGCGTGCAGAGATATAAATTCCTCTTTTCACTTGTTCCGACTATAATCGGTGTTAATACCCGGGTGGCGGGGATGGGGTCGTATAAGTAAATCGGGTAGAATTTGTTGGGTACGTGTGTGAAACTATCCACAGAACGGACCTTGTAGGGAAATCTATTATTCAATGTTTTCGTATCGCCATTATTGTATGGTGTCAGAAAATTGTAATAATGACATGTATGGGTGGTTACATGAATTTGTATATTTACGTTCCAATATACCAAACGATAATCTTACGTACATCCATTTTTTCATACAAGAGGTGTGGAATCCTAAACCTCTTTACAATATGATATGTTAATGCAATAGTAAAATAACCAGTCTATTTTTGTTTTACTACAAAGCAAACGCAAAAACACTAATACAAAAAAAAACAAATACATAAATAGGAAGGTACAATTCGTAACAGATACCCCTCTATTTTCGGGCAAATTGGTTGTAGTAGAAAATTCGAACGACGAACTCGGCGAAAATCTATTTTCAGATCCTAGGGTTCATATTGAAAATTGGTTATATTTTTGGTTGCTTTCACACCATAAAGTGTTACTTCACGGGACGCCGAACGGGTGAAAAGGCTTTTATCGGGCAAAGAGTTTCATAACTGAAAAACTCAATAACAACATTTGCACGAATGAAAAGTAAGAATTTACTTGAATGAAACCTATTTAGAGCACTTGAAGGAATAATCTGTGAATCGATTAACTTTCTTGTAATCCTACGGGTTCTTGAAAAACTCGCCGCGACACTATTCTGGTAGAATAATTTCCATAAAGTTTTCGTAGAAATTGTTCTATTAGAGTCGCGTCGCGACTGGCTGCAGGAGCCTTAACGCAATATGCGTCAATCCCTTTTCTTAGAAATTCTTAATAATGCACAATTCTAGATAGTCTGTAAGCTTCTCCGTATTAGCGTTGGATAATAATATGTCTTCTATAAAGCTGGTATGAGACGATTTTATCATTCTTTTTTTAAGGCTTCGATTGCACGGATTAATGTAATGGAAATTTTTTGCATAATCTGGATTGAATATTCTTTCATATAGCATGTAAGGATTCAAGTTTTGATAGCTCAAGCTCAACTGTGACTAATCAGACACTTACTTTTTCTATTATTTTGAATCATATTTGATATTTCAACAGTTAAGCGGATAAGAAAGTATTATTTTGCTAAGGTAATGTTTCACTTCTATTCACTAACATTAAATTAGAAAATTACCTTACATTTGCCAACTGTTATTTTTACGCCCAGTAAAACAGTCTTTGAAACAAAATTACACTGGAGAATTAAAATGGATTCTCGTTCTTTTCCTTTCCATAGGGAAATATAAATTGGAACTGAGCACCTAAACCCTGACATTTAAAAACCACCTGCGGTATTACTTTCATGAAAATTCAAATCTTCTTTAAGTTTTAAAAGGTCGTAGCTTAGAATACCTAATAAGAAAGTACTTGTTAAGTATTTTCATAGGTTATTAAAAAAATACTGTTCCTAAAATTTAACCGCGGTATTATCATATGACAGTTTTGTATAAAACAGCAGAATTTTTATTTTGATAACTGACAAAAAAAATCAACGCATGGGGTTCACGGTATTACACTTTTGTATGAAACAGCTGAATTTTTATTTTGTTGAAAACCAACAAAAAAAAATCAACGCATAATCATGTACTGAAGCCGTGATAACATGTTGCGCATAATATGTTAAACAACAGAAGCCACTGTTTATTTTTAATTTGAGTATCGCCTCAGAATAATCTGTATCTCACATGATCCCGTATTTTATATGCATAAATAAATTTAATTCTTGAGCGTCTATCGAGATATCGTCTTGCGGGTTCAGGTAAAGCTAATAAATACCACTTTAGATAGGATCGCAAGATAAATGAATTACATAAGTAAAGCAAACTATGTCAGGTCGGGAGGAACCTCTAGGTTGAATACCTTTCGTTCCACACAACCCGTGGTCACATAATTGATTTAGAGGCCAAACAAGATGTTCTTTTGTTAAACAAATGTTTACGTAAATGAACCTTTAAGTATCAAAAACTTTTTGGTAAACACGAAGTTTGGTTGTAGGTTCCGCAAAGAGATCTTCCACACTGTTTTTACTTTTCCGAGTGCTTTCTGTACGCTGATGATCTAAAGTTTGCTCGAAGAATAGAATCAATAAGCGATATCGCACTTCTCCAGGATGATCTAAACATAGTCGTATCATGGTGTGTGAATAACAAAATGGAACTTAATCTTAACAAATGTTACCATCTGTCATTTTTACGAAAGGCTCACCCTATACGCTCAGAGTACTTCATAGACAATAAAAAAATACAAGAAGTGGATGTAGTTAGGGACCTGGGAGTACTATTTGATAAAAAAATAACTTTTGTTCCCCACACCGAGAATATTTTTAAGAAAGCATCTAAAATATTAGGGTTTGTCCTAAGAAACACTAAGGGCTTTAAACATGCCAGTACAAAAAAAAATGATATTCTATAGTCTTGTACGAAGCGTCCTGGAGTATTGCAGTGTTGTGTGGAGACCACACTACGCCACACATAAGTTACTCTTGGAAAGAGTTCAAAAACGGTTTCTGTGGCACCTCGCATTTTCTAAAGGAAAAAGCAAACAGCTGCCCTCCTATAACACTCGTCTCAAATATTTCAAAATGCACTCGTTATCAACTCGTAGAGAAGTTATTGATGCTTTGTTTCTCTATAAACTGCTGAGAAATAATATAGACTGCCCAAACTTATTAAATCTCATAAAGTTTCGTGCCCCAGCCCGATATCCGCGAAATCCCATCACACCATTGCACCCACCCTTGCGTAGAACTGTTCTGGGTGCCAACTCACCGATAGCTCGCCTGTGTAAAAATTTTAATAGTTGCAGTGATCTTATTGATATACATCACGACAGCATTGGAAAATTTTACAAAATAATTTTAAAGCACTGTTCTGACCTCCAATGATCTCGCCACTAAATGTTTTTGAATATTTTTACTAATTTTAATTCTATTATTATAAATGTAATTTTCATTTTCTAAATGTATAAATCCTAATCTAATTGTTATCAACTTGTTTCTCTAATTTATAAGAATGAAATTTTTGTTATTATTATTTTTACGTTAGAATTGTTTTATTTATATTAATCTAACTAAACATATTATTATCTAATACTATTCTGTACAGTATGTAAAACCATAAATGTTGCATGTTGTGTTAGCCTTTAAGTAATTGTTGCACTTATAAATGCAGTATTATGAAATTATTTTTAATGTATTGTGTAAACAATTGTTGGCTAACCTAAAAAAATAAATAAGAGTTTTAGCGAAAAGGCAACATTTTATAAATTCGTAATGGTATGAATAGAATAGAATAGAATAGAATAGAATTTTATTTCGCAAACATGGGTACACACAATAGTTCTCAATAATACATTTTAGCTCAGCCACATTTTGCCATTTGGCATGCAAACATTTATAATTACTTACTTATTTAACAAAATGAAAATTTATGAATTATATAGAAAAAATTAAATTATTATTATTAGATTATTAGATTATGTCGTTACTATTACAAATACCATTATTATTACAATTCAAATTATGTTATTATTAGTATGGATATTAATATTTCAATACTTGCTTGAGATTCCATAGGTATAGTCTGGAAAAAGGCTGTTTTTTTTCTGTTCTGTGGGTATATTAAAAAAAAATGTCTCCGACAGTCAAAAAATAGTTAAATAAAATAGTTTGTCAATCAACAACCTTTTCAATATCTTTTTCAGTAAGACCTTTTGATTACGTCCTTTTTTCGAAAAATCATTAATTTATAACCGTTTCCATGAATAGCCTGTGGATGTTTTGTACAAAGATAGAAGCTTTGTTTTTGATTCGCGTTTGTAATAGCACCTGCTCCACGGGGAGAAGCAGTGTATAGCCAAAATTGAAACGTTCTACCGAGCCAATTTACTCACTCATGTGTTTTGTAGATTCAATACAGTTTCGTTCACTATTGTATCTTTTAACACAATGTGACGTAAAAAAACGCAGTGAAAACGCATATATGTAAATTGAAATACCTACTCTGAATGATTGAGTATTAAATTTTTTTTTCATGTATATCAATTTATAAAATTGTACCTGCTCAATGTTTGGCAAAAAAGGTGAAGGATCTAAAAACCAATGCTTTGCTAAAACGACAATCTGATGGATCTTTATACGTCAAATAGCTTAAACTGAATCATTTTCTTCAAAGACTTTTTTCACAAATATTACTTTTTAAACATTCAGTTTATTTATTTCACCATTTATAAATAGACAAGAAAATACGAACAGAAAAATACGTACTAAGGTGAAATGAAGCTTATTTCTAAAGGTGTCTTTTCCAGCATACCTGCGATTGGAAAATTGATGAAAAGACATATTATAGACAACATGTGTATATACTCACATACATTCGTTTAGTTTTCGTTTCTCAACAAAAACTTTTGAATAACAGTCTTTCAACGCTTTCTAACTGCCTTAAAAGGCCACGAAATCGCTCGAATGTTTGAGTTAACTGGTGTTGAATTTTTGAGCCAGTATAAAAATCAACTATGTTTTATTTTAGCCAGAGGTTTAGCATTGCGATTCAACGTAGCAATGCTGCCAGACTAGAGTACATTACCAGTCGACAGCGATGCTAAGGAATTTTTCGATATCTTATTTTAGTTAATTAATAGTTTAGTTTATAGGCTAGTTCATTATATTTTCATCCTATTCACTGTTTGTATTTGAAAGTAATACACAATTTTTCTTTCTAAGTCGCGTGGTTTCTCTGTATTATATACTAAATAACAGCTACAATTAAATAAATTAACAACGTTTGAGAGAAACGAAGTGAAAAAAAAATACGAAATACATACACTTATTATTTAAACGAACTGTGTGCGATAAGGAACTGTGTTTTAAATAGAAACCTTAATAAGAACCTTCTGAATATGTATTGGTTTTATGTTGCTACAAAGTACCTGAGTTAGATAAAATAATTAGAGGTAACTAAGGTTTTAAAGTAAAAACTATAATAGGCAAAGTACGTACAATAACAAAGGGCGTCAAAAGTAATAATTTTCCATTTTGTACAGTAGTAAGATAAAATAAACTGAATTAATAAAGATTAGTATAAATAGTTTTGGTCTAGAGTCTACAAAGTTCTGCGTTTAATTAAAAATAATAGCGTTTTTTTCTAAAATTTTCCATTACAAACTTAACCTGCTAAATAATAATAGAATTTTAAATAAGTGTAGCTTGCAAACAGAAATATGATGATAATTTAGTTTTATTCGCATAAGTAGGTACGTTTAAATCATTCGATTCGTTACATTTTCAATAAAACAATTATATTCAACCAAAAATAAAAAAAAACCTGTTCCATACATTATGCTCACATTAACACCACACACGATGGTGATTTGGTGGTTAAATATATTTTTGATTCTCGTCAAAATGTGTATCAGCTAATTTTTTTCGCGATTTTAGATTTGTTACCATAGTGAAAGTTGTTCATAATGATGAGTACAATGACTCCTTAAAATAAAGCCCATGAATTCAATTTCATTCTGTATACCTAACTATATTCTCGAAGAGAGGAGGCTTGTGTCCTACCAGAGGGAATTTTATAGGCTGATTATGTTAAATGAAAAAACATAATAATACTTATAGCCCGCCCAGGTATCGAACACAGGACTTCAATAATTGTTTTTTTAATAGGATTAACAGCGGCTTTCGTATCACCCATCAGGAATCAGGATCAAACCCTTACTAAGAGTATTTAGATCAGAACCCTTGAAACTCCGTAAAATTATCCGAAATTAAACGGCCCGAATTTTAAATTCGATGGATATAAAATCTAATTTATCAAAGTACTAGAAAAAATAATAATATTAATTATTTTAATATAAATTTTTATAATATTGTAATACATTATTAGACTTGGTTCAATATACATAGAATACATTCAGTTTTATTTGCGAAAATATAATATTAACAGTACCTAATAAAAAAGATGTATTGTTTATGTACTTTGCATAAACTAAATGTGATTTCAATGTTATCTTTTAATTTGTTGTTGCACATAATTGTTATCACAACAAGCTAAATCATTGAACTTTTTATATCTGCTATTATATATTTTTAATGACACTTATCAGTGTGCATTCAATGGAAACGTTTTATGGACATAAAAATAATAATATTCTTGCCACTTTTGTACTGAAACGTGTTGACAACAGTTATTAACTAACTTTATGCTCAGAAAATTAAATCCAAGGTAAACTTTTTCTGATGATGAGAGCATCATCTGCCGACCCCAACTATGTTGGGGTCGACTTCCAGTCTAACCAGATGCAGCTGAATACCAGTATTTTAAGTAAACATTTTCTCATCTATACAAATAAATAAAATTTAAGTGTCTTTTGTAGCAACAAAATAACAGGTTTTTACTACATGCGTGGGAGAGTATACGTATACGGTACTTAAAACAAAAAGTCTGACATTTCTGTTTGTTCCGGCTAATCTCACAAATGGCTGGACCGATTTTGACGGGACTTTGTTGACGGCTGATGTTATAAGAGGTACTTAATAATACTTTCATTTTAGAAAAATAATTAGGGACCACGCGGGTGGCATAGTGATTTACATCCAATATCACTACTTAATTTTAAAATACATTATACCCTTTTTTTTTAAGGCTGGGAAATCATCCAGTGACTGCTCCCGCTCTGGGTGGAGCGGAAGGGAGTGTCAGCCTCTTACTGACTAAAACCCATCCATGTTCCTTCCGTAGCCCTTTATGTTCCGGGGTAGCGGTAACCCTTTCGGACAATGCTTTGATTCCTTTGACGATTTAAAAAAGATCATTTTAAACTGTAAAGTAGGTATACTTTCTTCTATTCGCTTATAGTTCTATCTTTCCCCTTTTCATAGAATGTCAAATCAAATCTTACGCATAGAAATATTTCTGCCAAAGATACAATATAACGCCGTAAGCGAATTTTGGGAATAAGATTTGATATTCTATAAGACATATTTTTGATTCACAATATCCGGTCTGCTGAAAAGAAAATTGAAACAAAAGTAATATCTAGCAATTTGATTATAATAATGAAAAATGCACTTTCTGTAAGAAATGGAGGCACTTGTCAATATGTAATTTACAAAATTAAATATAGTTATTCAAACTCAAAGCATTTATTACAATTAAATCACTTACAGGCCTTCGAAATGTCAAAAAGTCAGTCAGACCGAAATATGAAGCTATTTGCCCATTCCGGAGCGTAATAGGTTCTTATGGAGACGGACTGGCAAATAACTCCATGGACATTCTTATAAATCATAGAGAAAATATTGGTTATAACCACGTATAGATTCGTTGGTTACGAATGCGTCCATGTTCTGAGAATGATGTAGTAAGAGGTGGTTATACGCATCTAGAGCGAAACGAAAACATAAAAAAATAAATTTAAAAATAAAACTTACACATAAATTAATAAATGACGAAGAAGTTGCCGAGACCAATGAAACCCACTTCACATGGTATCTGAAAACTCACATAGCAAAAACTCTACCTGTAATCACTCATTTATTCCACGCTTATTTCTCAATCCACACACGAGCCAATCGATTGCGTAATCTATCTAACAAACATCCAATTCTTACCTTCGATATTGAACTTTAATCAGTTAACATAACAACCACACGAAGTGATTATTATTTTATCGTGGACAAATGAGAACCTGAATCACGTCCTTTGAGAAAACAAAGCGTTTCCAGTTGGCGTTGTGCACTTTGCAATACCGTGGAGGTAAATAACTAACGTTGTTTTAACTCGATAGAATTTAAAACTGTTTCTTTCTATCTCACGCAGAGAAAGAATTGCGTTTGTTTTTAGAATCGTTTATTTCCTTCAGAAAATATAGGAAGTTCCTTGGTGTGATAGAAATGAGGAATACTCACATTATACAAAATATACCTGGTATATTTTTATTATTAGTAGACATTTTATGACAACCAACTGTTCTTAACCTTTTAAACGCCATTGTCACATATACGTGACAAGCAAATGTGTGACAATGGCAACAACACTATTTTATATTAGATATCTTAAAGATCTGAAGCTCTCGTTCGTATTTAGTGACATGAAACAAATTAAAAGACACCATGGATATTGGGAAATTCATGATAACAAGAAAAAATTTACTTGTAGCTTGGCGTGGAGGGCACACGCGCGTGTTTTTATGCTCTGGCGTTCAAAAGGTTAAATGTTTATAAACAAAACATTGACATCGCTCAACTTTTACCTCCAAATAGCTTACCACAATTAAGAGGCCTGTGTGCCAATGTTTCGAATTAGCCGTTTATTAGCGAGACCTAAATTATATAAATAAAAATTGATATCAGTATCAACTCAAGGCTTAGGCTGTCTGTCCACAGAACGTCAACGAGAACAATGAGTTGCCGAGGTATAGATACATACATTTAGGAGTAATAGACAGTCGCACAATAGGTTGTGCTAGTCCTGCATGGACGACAACGAGACTGCAGATCTTGTGCTTCTACTAATCTACCTATAATGTTTATGGTGTACAAAATGAAGAGGACCTAAGTTGCATCGAATGATCGATTTTTCCAACAGTAAGCAAATGCGCCCATTAACGTGGAGTTGCGGACACTAGCCCGTAGTTTTTACCTATTACATGCATTAACTATGGCAGCATTCCCACCCCAAATCATCGTCATGCTTCAGCCATCATGTTTGGTTTGAATAATCCCGTTTCTCGTTGACGTACCGTTGACGATGGTGGTGGACAAACAGTCTAAAAACAATATTTTTTGTCTCATGTACCTACTCATCTTTCATCTATGTAGCTTTTGTTTAGCATCCGGATTACCTTAAAAAATACGCGGAATTTCCCTTAATTTTCTCTTATCAACTGTGACAAATGTCAATTAAAAGGGTCATTAACAAAGACAAATAATTTCAACTGGCATTAAGAAGCTCCCAAATTGAACTCATTTGTGTAGCTAAAAACATTTTTCGAAGTAATTAAGGTGAATTAATAAAGTAGTCCGAATTCCTCTGTTCTGTGTTGCTTTGAAGTAGCCAATTTAAATACTTGTTGAGTTGAAACAGATTTGTAAATAGGAATACAAAAGCTTGAGTGCTATTATTAACTTGGTATAATTAAGAGTTCTCTACAATGAAAAACAGACAAGTGTGACAATTCACAGTACACAATAAGAGCTATTTTCTGTATTTAGATACAAAGACTTGATAAGGTCATTGAGGAGTTATTTCCCATTTTTTTGGGAATTATCGTTAAACCTTAAATACTGAAATAAATTACTTCTTGAAAGACTATGGAGCAAACTCGCAAAGGAGATAAAAACTCATTGGTGGACTTAGAACGCCAAATTTGTATAATAAACTGATGATGATTCATAAACTTGCCTTCTATGACAACCAATGTGTAGAGGGAGGTGCGTTTTCTTTATCGCTAACCGCTTGAGTGACTAGCAACACAGCAACAGTTACGTTCCATGATGATGGAGCGATCTCCGTGTTTGTTTTGGCATGGTTTTGATGGATATCTCGATGGCGGAAGCGTTTCTCTTATACTTGGTAGGTATCTCTCTCGCAAGCTTTTTTTTATATGGGAAAAGCTCTTGTACTTATCTAACAGAAAATCTACCTACATGTTATTTGGGTGTAAAATTTTAACAACATATTCACAGAAATACGAAATAAATATTTTTAAGGTCATAAACGTAGGCATACTCCGACTTTCTAGTCTTCGTCCATTTTGATGTGGTTTTTCGTGTGGTTTTCAGAAATTGCCCTGTGGTTTTCACTCAGGTTAAACCACACAACAGACGTGCTTATTTTAGGCAACCATTGTATTTAATTTAGGGTGGGCAGTGGGTCATGAAGTGCTTATTAAATACTGATAAATAAATTAAAATTGAGCGCGTTATAAAGCCTGTTTGTTAGGTTTAAAATGAATTGCTGTTCGTTAAGTGTCGCTGAAACTCAGACATGCCTTGACCAGTTTTTGGAAAATCCACCGGTACGGTAGTTGTATACTTGTATAGTGTGTAGATAGGTAGGTCGGGTGGGCAAACGGTAGGTATGGTAGGTAGAAGGTAGGTGGATAAGGTAGGACATACATAGGTGTGTCGGGTAGGTACGTGGGGTAGGTAGAGTATGTAGGTCGGACAGGCAGGTAGGTAAGGTATGTATGTAGGGTACCTATGAGCGTTGTAGATAAGTACTTAGTGCTGCCCGTGTGAGGTCGGACCGGGAGAAGTTAGTATGTTGATAAATATAGAAAATCGATAGTTGTTGATGCATATTAAAATAATAAAAACTTCTATGGAATATTTTAGGTCTCCATAGAAGCTTTTTAGTGAGAATCATCAATCTTGAAGCCATCTGAGGAGTTTCCGTGGGTAAACTCAAATTCAAAGTATTTATTTCAAATAAACCAATAATTACAGGCACTTTTGAATAGTCAACGGGTCGGTCAGTCAGAGAGATGAAGCTAGTAGCCCATTCCAAAGCAGTAGGTACCTATGTAGAAGAACGGGCAAGAAACTCCATGGACACTCTTTTAAACAAAATATGGTTACAAGCTATTGGTTACATATTTCATATTAATTTTATACATGTAAGAACGATGCAAAACGTTAAAAGCCTCCGATATTAAATATGTAAAAATCAATTAAAATATTAAATTAAAACCAGCCATAGCCGCTAAGAGACGACCAGCCGCTACTGTCAGTGCCCGTTCACAAACATGAACCATTATGAATGATCCAGATATATTCAGACTATGTGATATCGTTATTAGCATACATGTTGGTAAAACTAAATACATAAAGTCAGTCCCTTGGCCGCCATTAACTACTCATACTACTTATCCTAAATTAGTTGACGAGCACGCCTTCAAAGCTATAAGGCTAATGCCCAGAGTAATAAGAGTACTTTATAGGATTGCACTCGGTCCAACGGCTGTCCTTAATTATTCCTCGGCGGAACCACTTCTACGCTCCATAAAGTTCTTAATGATAGTCTGGAGACATGCAGCGAATTAAGATTCTTTTCCTCGTTGCAATTTACGCATTAATTGGTTGAGATTCTTTAGGGAAAGAGACATTTACAATTACTTCAGGTAGATTAAAATTTCGATGGATGGAACTGAAATATGTATTGTGCAATGTTTGTTATTTTTTGTTTAACATAGACCAAAAGCATATTTTCATATTATGAGTAGATATTAATTATTAAACTTTATTTGTTCTCATTGATGACAAATCAGGACTTCTTGTATGAGGTACAATTTTGTGAGCTATCGAAACAGTGACAAGTTGAAAATATTATCTGTGGTGCTATTCTGTAAAAATCTCACTGTGAGTTTAAAGCAAACAAGTAAGCTGTCAATAGTGTCAATCCCTAGCATTAGGTAGAACGACTGCCTATTTCACTCTCACTTCACCTAAAGTTTCACGGTGACAATTTTACAGAATAGATCGGCTATACGTACCTACAGACGCCAGCACATTAATCTATCCCTAACTGTCAAATTTTCTCAATTAAAATGAACCTTATGTCTTTGCAATAAAGTTGAAATACTATAAAAGAAATTTGACATTTTGTGGTAACTTGATGTGCTGGCCTCTGTACATACTTAGGGCGTACGTCACCAATGAAACGGAACGTGATCAGTACATAAACCCCATTTAAGAGTTTCATGTTCACTTCCTCTTCGTTTCTACGCATGGTGGGGTTTTTACAGAATAGATCGATTGGTCAGCAATGTATTACTTTTTAAAAGGTCACGGCATTTAAATATACTTTGCTCTTTAATTTCGGCCCGTGATAAATCGTTGATGAAAATGGATCTCTTGAACGAAACAATGCCAGTCGTTTACAAATTAATTATTTTAATACGGCGTTTATAAATTAACACATTATCAAAGATAGTCCGCAGCAGTACTGTCAGCTACAAAATTTGATTAAAACGGTTTCTTTTACTCATTATCTAAACTGGCACAAAATTATTCGACACATTGTATTTCAGCATTTCATAACATAGCTATGAGTTAGTTTCACTGAATATTAAACTCAATAATAAAAACTGAAGTGGTAATAGTATTTCGTCACTAGGTTTACCTGATATTTGTTGTTTTGATCACTAGACTGAAGTCCAAGAGCTATTTTGATATCAATTGAACAAATTGCCTTTTTCGAGCAGTTACCAATCATACTGCTATCCAAAGAAATTTTACTGTCATGCCCGTGTAGGTATGGCAGTAATTTTTATCAGAATGTTGATTCATACATAAAAAGAAAAACAAAATCTCATGGACGTATGAAAGCTGTATTATCTATAAGAATTTAAAGAGAAATGTTTTGTAAGTTAGCTTTAGTTTTTATTAAGCCCTGGCTGGAGGCTACAATTCTTTTGTGGCAGCCACAGGCAAGCCCGGTTAAGCAGTAGACAACCCTTTGGTTGAACTGGGAGATGCCATTAACAAAAAAAAAAAAAAAAAGTGATGTTTCAACCGAAATTTGTATGGAAAAAAAAATACATTTTACACTGGCCACAAATTATTTTGAAATAAGGTCAAAATGAGAGAATAGAAAAGAGTTTTTGTTATTAAGAAAAATTTAAAGAAAAAAAAAAAAGAGTGCTAATTAAAACTTATGCCTTTTTTTTTTTTTTTTTTTTTTTAAGGCTGGGAAATCATCCAATGACTGCTCCCGCTCTGGGTGGAGCGGAAGGGAGTGTCAGACTCTTACTGACTAAAACCCATCCATGTTCCTTCCGTAGCCCTTTATGTTCCGGGGTAGCGGTAACCCTTTCGGACAATCCCGCTTACCCGGCAGGCTTGGCCCTGAGGGGCCCCTTCATATGCTGACATCTCTTTGAGGCGCGCGTGGAACATATACGCGCCGTACGGCACGGGTCTGGTGCTGATCGGACGGTGAGTCACCCATTACTCACCGTCCGCAGGCCCGCGCCTACGGTGGCCGGGAGTCGTCACGTGGCTCCCGACGCCCGGAGCGTCTCCCGCGGCGGCTGGGACGGGAGGACCTTTCTCTCTCCCATCCCGCCACCTCCTTCGCGAGCATAACTTTTTCGCAGAAGGAGGTGACTGCCTCCCACTCCCTCTCGCCCCGGACCATGGCTTGCACCAGGGCCGGGCGCGAGAGGTCGCCGCCGCCGATCGCCTCTACGAGGACACGGCGGTGCTCCGCCCAAGCGGGGCAGGTTTGCACCGTGTGCTCTACCGTGTCCTCTGGGCGATCCTCGCAGTGGTGACACCCGGGCGTTTCCTCCCGCCTGATGATGTGCAGGAACCTCCCGAAACATCCATGTCCGGTGAGGACCTGCGTCAGGCGGAAGGTGAGGGCGCCGTGACGCCTCTCTAGCCACTCCTCAAAGAGGGGCCTTACCGCCACTATCGTGGCGTGCCCTGCGCTGGGTTGCGACAGTCGCTGATTCCAGGCCGCCATGAGATCGCGCCGGAGGTCCGTCCGCTCCGCCGCAATTTGCTGCGGAAACGGAGTTTCCCCCCGGCTTAGTACCTCCGCGCGCCACTCGTACAGGCGCGCGAGGACTATCGCCTCCAGATCCCACGGCGGCAGTCCGGCAAGGAGGCTCGCCGCCTCGCCCGAGATCGTGCGGTACCCCCGGATTAGCCGAATGGCTACCACCTTTTGGGGCGCGTTCAGGTAGTGGGCGGCTCGCCGCCGCAATGAACGCGCCCACACCGGGGCCCCGTAAAGGGCCATGGACCGCACGACTCCCGCGTAAAGCCTCCGGCAGGAGGCGTTTGGCCCCCTCAAATTGGGCAAGAGCCGCTTTAAGGCGGCCCCAGTCCGTTCCAGCTTGGGGGCCAAACGTCGGAAATGCTCCACGAAATTCCATCGGCTGTCGAGGACCAGACCCAGGTATTTCATCGTGGTCTCGACGCCGAAAAACTTATGCCTACGTCCATTTTAATAAAGCCTACAGAAGGCGTAGTGAAACTAATGCATGTTTACCGCCTCGCCGGCTGAAAGGTCAGAAAATATACCGGGGGCTATTCTTTGCCTCTTACTAAAGAAAAAGGTGTCACAATATTGTTGTTACATTTCTTGGTAAATTGGTTTGGGATTTAAAATCAAGTTAAGAAACCTGTGTTTCTCATTTCTATCACGTTACGCCTAAAGTGATAGAAATGGTCACAGTGTGCCTAAGCAAGCAATAAAACTAGACACTTTAAGTATAATTTTATGGCAGATTTCACCTATCAATTTAAACGAGGTGAGCGCATGAACTAAGTTTAAGAGTTGTCAGAGTCATTTTATATTATTTTCAATAAACAATATTAGCTCTTAAACGCGATAGGGATGTGCTGATCGCGTTCAGTTTCATTGGTGAAATTGGCGCTAAAACTGTCGTTTTACCTAACTGAGAGGAAAATTGAATTGAAGGATTGTGAATGAATTTGTATGCCATTTTTGAAGTGGGTGGGTCCGATAAGTATAGAACCAGCCATTTTAGTAGTTGACTAATTAAACTGGACACTTAATTTAATTGTGTCCTGTAGAATTTGTTGTCTTACCCAAATGTAAAGAAGAAGAGCGGAAGAATAATTGAATCATGATTTTAGTTTGCGAAAAAAAGGCTAAGTTCTACTATGCTATTATTATATAAATAAGACTACCCACTTATACAATATTTTAATTTGTTTGGGGTCGGCGCACCATGTCTTATTGTCTTGTGTTAATATTTTACTAATTTTTAGGGTTCCGTACCTCAAAAGGAAAAAACGGAACCCTTATAGGATCACTTTGTTGTCCGTCCGTCCGTCTGTCAAGACCGTTTTTCTCAGGCACGCGTGGAAGTATCAAACTGAAATTTATATCTAATACTCAGGTCTACTGTCCCTTGGAGCTGTGAAAAAATCAAACTTCTAAGCCAAAGCAATCAAAAGATACAGCTGTTTATGCCGCAAATTTTCAAAACTCGCACGGGAATCAAAACCTACAGGGTACTTCCCGTGAACTTAGCATCTTGAAATTTGGTACAAAGTAACGTCTTACAGTGCAGATAAAGGAAAAATTGCGAAAACCGTAAATTTTTAGTTACATCATATAATTAAAAAAAATGTTTTTTTTTTCACAATATAAAAATACCATAACTATGACTCGATTCTCGTGATGGGTGAACTTTTACTTATATACCTACAGGTTTGTACGGAACCCTCGGTGTGCGAGTCCGACTCGCACTTGGCCGGTTTCATAAATAAATAAAACGTATAATTGTGGTTAACAGGACACAACGAAAATAACAGTATGTACCTACTACTTACACCTACCTACCTACTACCTTCATATTAATTTTCTGTAGTAGGTACTTACCTATAAAGACAAATCAAAATAAACTAATTTCGAGAAGTGGTATTACAAGAATAAAATTTTCACCGTTGTAGTAAGTTTGCTACCCGTATCATGTAATTTTTAGCATACGTAAGGTGTTCAAAAAGGCCTCCAATTTCTTTGCCAAAACATTATTCAGATAGCGACCAAAAGCTGCCAATTTCTGAATGGCCGGGGGTCATAGCAATTTTTTGTATTTCTATTCGAGTAGCTTTGAAAGAGTTACGATGTCCATTGGGCTGCCCAGTCAGTATCTTACATGACTATGTAAAAGGGAACATAGCAAATAGGCTGTTAAAGTTTGCCAACTTTCGAAATTCTAGAATTTTCCAGTTTATCTAAACAAACGGCTCTTCAAGAGTTATCAAGACATACGTACTTATCATTAAATATTGGTGAATATTTTTGGTGGTGAAAGAATGAAAACTCAACTGTGGCGCTTTATACCAACAAAGCTACAGGATCAGATCCTACGAGACGGATGTTGTGTCTGGTGTTGGTCAGGATGTAATATATTAGTCACGCGGTAAACTCTACTTGCGCGATGCAGGATTCGCGTATCATCAGCGAGATGCGTGGTTCGCATGTGGCGATGTCGATGCCACTTCTAAAGTATTTTCAAGCAATATAACCACTTTTTCCCAAGGCTGATAACAAGTGGTCTTGCTTTCAGACCACTTGTTATCAGCCAGCCAGCCAAAGCTATTACGTAAGTAGTTTACTTACTGCAAATAAACGTTGCGTTTTTCTGCCTCTAGAAAACTGCAACCATCACCGGGCAATTATGTATAGTGCTTTAAAATAAAAAAAAAGACAAAGTAATATTCTATGTTAGTTTTTACACGCGGCTTCGCCCGCTTGGAGGTCGAAAGTTATACCACGGACACGTGCCACCGCTGCACCGGGATAATTTTAACAAGAAATCTGTATTACTAATAAAGTATAAACCGAATCCGGGTCATGGTCTACCTATGTGCATAATTTCATCAAAATCCGTTTAGCCATTTTGGCGTGAAAGCATAAAGGTGCGTCCACACTGTATAACACTACTTCTGACTACCCGTAACGACAGTCAAAGATCTACGAATGACAGCCGGGACCAACGGCTTAACGTGTTTTCCGAGGCACAGAGGAGTCTCGATATATAAAGATGGTCACCCATCCACGGACCAACCCCGGCAACCGTTGCTTAACCTGATGAATCGATCCGTGCGGCAGTTTTTACTGAGTCACGAGCTCCTCTTCTCCTCTTCGTAAAAATAAGTTCAAATACTGCTAAAAAAGATGTAGTGGACAAAAATTCGTTTTAATTAATTTTACAATTACTGATGCATTTTCAAGGCTTCAGTTTTGTGGTAACAATAAATCAATTTCAATAAACATGAAACTCTACAAAATTCTGTAGCGAAAAATTTTCATGAAAAACAATATAAGGCCTTTATGTAAATTCTCTGAATACAATGTTTTGTTTTCACTTCAAATTGTATGGTTTGCCTGAATTCCAAGAAAACCTTTGAGGGACGCAATTCAATAGACGAAATAAAGTATATCCAACCTTTTGTTTTTATCAAAAATGTCATGAGAAATATCCGAAATATGATTCTTGAGACGGATGCGTAATTTGAATATTTCGGAATAGATTTAGTCGCATTGCCTCTGGCACATGTAACTACATTGTAAAGTGATTTTGTCAGGACTCAGAACATTGTGATTTTTGTGAAATAGGTAAGTTTCTTTTCTATTCGTCATTTGTTTTTGTTACGCACTTTGTACATCGAGTCACGATGTAATTTTTCGCGATTCCTGTATTTGGCGATTTTCTTTTGTTTTTGGGAGTGAATGGAATGAAGAAAATAATTAATTGTTATCGTTCTTATAAATAAGTGTTTCAGTGTGTAATAGCGCTTTAAGCAGTAAGGCCGCCCTTGTACTTTCATTGTGATTTCTTTTCAATGTTACTTATTTGTATTCGATGTAGAATATAGTAATAACAATGTTTTGTTGAACGAGCTAGGTATATTATTGATCATAATATAAAACGCACACAATAAACCTCAATAAACAAGCCGTTTCACCTTTATCAAATCATCTATTTGGGCCTAAATCACGTGTAGAGATTAGGTACAGAGGCTGGGTGTAAAATCATATAAACCCAAGAACTTCTACAGCTGATCATGAATTTTCATATGTTATGTTTTGTAGAAAATGACAATGGACAAACATTTATTGAAATAGTATGTATTTTAAAAGAGTAACGGTGTAGTGTCTTGCCTATTTTTCTCCATACGAAACTACCTTTTGGAAGGGGATTCTATTACTTGTTCATTTTGACTTTCAAAAGTGCCTTTCTTGTGCCTATTTGAAATAAATTATTTGACTTTGACTTTATGTTGTCTCCCACATATTTCCGAATCCATGAGTTTACCGAACATGTTGTATTATATCTCCAAGTTGAAATAGTTATTATACTAACTAAATGTTAACGAGGAAATAGCTTCTGAATATTGCTCAGTTCATAAAAAGGGAATTTGAAAAAAAAACAGCTGTTCCTTACATTTTGACGAGTTATACGAACATAAATGTAGGGAACAGCTGAATTTTTTTTCGCGATTTCAGGTTTGGTCCCATAGTAAAAGTTGTTCATAATGATGAGTACAATGACCTCTTAAGAGGTTTCTGGTGTTTTACAAATAACCCTGTACATTGGAGCTCGTGACCGCACCTCAAAAAAAAAAAATACTAGAAGAGAGAGCTGGAAAGAGAGTAGGAGAGGTACTTGTAAAGAAAGTTGTAAACTCGGGATCCTAGTATCTGTTCTCTAAGCGGGATTGTCCGAAAGGGTTACCGCTACCCCGGAACATAACGCTACGGAAGGAACATGGATGGGTTTTAGTCAGTAAGAGTCTGACATTCCCTTCCGCTCCACCCAGAGCGGGAGCAGTCATTGGATGATTTCCCAGCCTTAAAAAATAAAAAAAAGTATCTGTTCTCGTCGCTGTAGTAGCTAAGTTCGTAGGTACTATAAATTGTGACCAAATACCAATTTTTTTACCTTCACATTAAATTATTCGTTTTGTCGTTCGTAAGAAAATTTTTCTTAACAATATAATACGGGTCCGCGGGTTATTTTATTTTTATTTTTCACTATGTGGACGAGTGTTGTCGCACTCAGTAAGATCTACAAAATATTTCAAAGAGATTCACGTTCATGAGTTGTATCTAGTGTCTCATTCTGTGATTTATTTTATATTTTAAAAAGGTCCGACCGGTGCTTAGTACTAATGAGAATTTATGTAGTGTAAGAAAAGTGTAAAGGAAACTGGACTCTATTAAAGGATAGAAGATCCTACGTGGCATTCGCCAATAAGTAATTAGGAAAATGGTGTGAATTTTAATCATAAAATAAATAAATAAATAAATTATTAATGAATAAAAAAAGTATGGCGTTGTATCAACGACGGTATGAAAATATATATTATCAAGGAACAAGTTACAAATATAGAACCGACTTTTCAACGGATGCGTTTAGTTATCACTGATTTTATAGACTAGTGTTTTGAACTTGATTCAGGTTTAAATGTCATATTCTCCCAACTTTAATCTTTAAATGCTACTCTTGCGGTTGTTAAAAATTTGCGGATAAAGTAGACTAAAACGTTTGTTATGACAGTAATTGTCATCTAACGTCTATTGATAGCTGTCAAAACTGACATTTAGCCTACTTACTCATTTTTTGTATGATGTTAGTCAAATGAGATCTGCTAGATGGTGTGAAAATACTTATTATTTGTTTTGTCTGAATAATCTTATATTATTGTTACCATTTTCGACATTAAAACCGGATTTTAACAAAGTTTTTCTTCCACAGGTATCATCAGATGTTTAGAGATGTTAAACCTGTCACCATCGAGTTACCGCAACGTTGACGTGAGCGAACGGACGGTTAACACCAAGAAGGTGTATTCGCGGAGGCCTTGGTACGCTCCGCCGATAGACCCGGCGGAGATATTAAGATATAGTCCAGGTAAGGCTCACTCATTAACCGGAATTAATACTAAGAATATACCTACTACTACCTACTAACAGCCACACAGGTCGATTCATCAGGTTAAGCTACGCTTGCCGGGGTTGGCCGTAGATGGGTGACCATCTTTACATACCGAGACTCCTCCGTGCCTCGGAAAGCACGTTAAGCCGATGGTCCTGGCTTTCATTTGTGCATCTTTGACAGTCGTTACGGGTCGTCAGAAGCCCGAAAATCTGACAGCCAGTCTTACCAAGGGGTATCGTATTGCCCTGTTACTGGGTTGTAGACCTCCACACTCCTCGTCGCTCCATGTAAAATACTGGTATTCAGCTGCATCCGGTTAGACTGGAAGCCGACCCCAGCATAGTTGGGAAAAAGCTATTTAAATGATATATACCTACGATTAAGCGCACGCCGCAATAACAACATTTGAGATACAAGTCTACCTTTAAAATGGATGTTTGATTGACTGTGCATATAGTCGTCGAACATTAGTTGGCTAAATAAAACACCGCGGCACTGAATGACCACAAAGGAATATCTTGCTGCCATCCAAATAAAGGAATAAATGTTGAGATTAGTTACAACGACATGCTAAAACATCAAAAAACTATTTTGCGACTTCTTTTACAAAGTGGGTTGTACGAAATCGGTAATCAAACTAATATTATTTGTTTGTTTGTCGGTCTTTCACAATGTTTGATTGTGAAAGACCGACAAACAAACTCACAGACTTTCGCCACACTAATCGACATCTCAACGGTTTATGACCTGGATTAACATTATTAGCACCATTTAGCTCAACCATTTTGAAGGGAGCTAAATGATCCAACACACACGCCACCATCAGCGAGACATTAAAGTGAGCATGGCATACTCTCAGCCGCCAGCGCACATTCAAGGCAATGAAAGACGTACGCAGTAAATGGTCGCTATAGAGTAGATACATAGTACTCACATATAGAGTAGATACATAGTACTCACATATAGGATACTTTATATCCCGGTAGTACGTTCCCTTGGGATAATAATAATAATATCCTTGGACATTTCACACAACGCCATATCGTCCCAAGCTAAGCAACCTAATGCTTGTGTTATGGTAACGAGATGGCTGATAAACTACTTATATACATTTTTTTTTGTAAATCCATACATATTATAGATAGAAAAACACCCAGACTCGTAACAAATACTTGCAGGTCGTACAAATATTTGTTCCGTGCGGGAATCGAACCCGCGACATAGTGCGCAGCAGTCAATCGCTCAACCACTGCACCAACCATGTCGTCAAATAACGATAATATCCGACATATCATGCGGGCATTGCTGCTGGCAGCAGCTAGTAATATTCAAGTTCCTACTTACCTAAAAGTAATCTTACCCGGTGGGGAAGTAAAAAAAAAAAGACTGCCAAAAAGGCGCTTTATTCATTTCAAGAATAGAAGAGAAGACAAAAATAATGCAATTTTTGGGAGTGAAGCAATAACAAAAGCGAATAATGGATAGTATTTCAAAAATGAACTTAATAACTTTCAATTGCAAAAATGTTAAAAGATCGGTGAATTGTGTACGTTCACTATGCAAAAAAGCAGATATTGTGTTGTTACAAGAAACGTGGTTATATCCACATGATCTAGCATTTCTTGATAGTGTTGATCAGGAATTTAGTTACACAGGAAAGTCATCAGTGGACACTTCAGCTGGCATGTGTAAAGGGAGACCCTACGGAGGGCTGGCCATACTATGGCATAAAACTGCATTTAACTACGTGAGTGTGGTACAATGTGTCAGTAACCGTATATGTGCAGTGAATGTAGGTGCTTCTTGGTCATAAATGTGTATATGCCGACGGACTGTCTAGAAAACCTGCCACTATTTACAGAATGTCTTAGTGAAATGTATTCTATCATACAAAATAATAATGCTGAATCAGTGTATGTGTTGGGAGACTTCAATGCGCACCCGGGTGAGTCATTTTATAATGAACTTCTTAGTTTTTGTAGTGAGCAGGAATTACTATGTGCGGACTTACACTATTTGGGCATACTATTGCAAACCTACACGTTCATCAGTGACTCACACGGGTGTAAGCGTTGGCTAGACCACTGTATTGTTACACAGGCGGCGGGGAAAACAATTGTAAACATTGAGGTTATTTATGATACGTTTTGGTCAGATCACTTTCCCTTAAAAATAGAATGTGATGTAAATGTGATCAGAGTAAAAACTTGTGTAATTAAAGCACCGCTTAACGGTGTTCGTTGGGGTGAAAGGAGTCCTGATGAAATAAAGGATTACTCGTCTCTGTGTAATGATAAATTAAGAAACTTAGATTTTCCTGAGGATTTTAAACAATGTGCTGATAATTTTTGCGATAATCCTCACCATAGATTAGTGTTGGATTCAATGTATAAAAATATTGTATCTATATTAAGTGAAGCAGCTAGTGTAAACAGAGTCTCTAAAGGCATTGTTAGAAGAAAAGGTATAAAAGGCTGGAACAAGCATGTCAAAGAATTTCACGCTGAAGCAAGGTCTAAGCTTAAATTGTGGATTTGGTATGGGGAACCCAGTAGTGGGCATATATATGAGGATATGATATTAACTCGTAAGGTATTTAAATCAAAATTGAAATGGGTCATTAAGAACCAAGAAAAAATAGAAATGGATATATTGGCCTCTCTCCATTCGAAGAAATGTTTTTCATCTTTCTGGAAAGGCACTAAAAAGCTTAATATCTCGCCAAGCTTACCAGTTAGCGTGGAGGGTGAGAGTGACCACACTGAAATAGCTAATATATTCAAGGAACAGTTTATAGTGAGCTCACCTCTTGATTCTGTGGTGAGGGTGAACAATGCTGAGACCTATCATCGATCAGGAATACCCCTTCGCTTTACGTGTTCAGAAATAAAAACCGTAATTAAATGTATGAAACGGGGAAAATCTCCAGGTCATGATGGACTCAGCATTGAGCATCTTCAAAATGCTGGATTGCACTTGCCAAGAGTATTGACTATGTTTTTAAATTTATGTGTAGGGCATTCTTTCCTACCACAGGAGATGCTGGATACATTAGTTGTACCAATTGTAAAGAATCGGACAGGAGACATAGCAGACAAAGGGAATTATAGGCCAATCTCACTGGCAACTGTGATAGCCAAAGTGTTTGACAGTGTGCTTGACGCGCACCTCAGTAGATATACAAAACTACACGACACACAGTTTGGTTTTCGTGCTGGGCTGTCTACTGAGAGTGCAATACTTGCATTGAAGCACACTGTCAAATATTATACGGACAGAAAAACACCAGTGTATGCTTGTTTCCTGGACCTTTCCAAAGCTTTCGACCTAGTTTCATATAAGGTTTTATGGGAGAAGCTTCGGGAAGCGGGAGTGCCTGCAGCATTGGTATCAATTTTATCTATCTGGTATGACAAGCAGAGGAACTTTGTGAAATGGTCCAATGCAATGTCGGACCCATATAAACTCAAATGTGGTGTTAGGCAGGGAGGTCTTACTTCCCCGAGACTATTTAATATTTATGTTAACAACCTGCTTGTGGAGCTCAGCAGCACTCATGTCGGATGCCATATAGACGGAGTAAGTTTAAATAACTTAAGCTACGCAGACGATATGGTGCTGCTGAGCCCCACAATCGGTGGAATTAGGAAATTGCTCACCATATGTGAAAGATACGCTGAGCAGCATGGGCTAAAATATAATGCCACAAAGAGTGAGCTGTTGGTGTTTAGAGGAAGAAATAAAAGTCCTTCAAATGTCCCTCCAGTAGAACTAAACGGTTCACCTTTGCAGAGGGTAACACATTTTAAATATTTAGGCCATATTGTTACGGAGGATCTTAAAGATGACTCTGATATGGAAAGGGAGCGCAGAGCAATGGCTGTGAGGGGAAACATGCTGGCTCGCAGGTTTGCTGGTTGTTCAGTACCGGTTAAAATAACACTTTTTAAGGCGTTTTGTCAAGTTTTTTACACCAGCAGTCTGTGGGCCAATCATACCCAAAAAACAGACAACACACTGCGCATTCAGTATAATAATACCTTCAGGGCGCTGTTGAGGCTTCCGCGTTACTGTAGTGCGTCAGGGATGTTCGCTGATGCGCACACAGACGATTATTTCGCGATCATGCGCAAAAAAGTGGCATCATTGATGCGCAGAGTGAGGGGGAGCAGCAATAGCGTTCTGAAGGTCTTTTCAGAGAGGTTAGAAGGGCCTACTATGGATAGGTTTATCAAGCTACACGTCAGACATGGGGCTTGATAAATCTTCCTCAAAGACTTGTATTCTGCGTTTTTGTTTTATATTCTTGAACGTTACTACTAACATAGTTTTATAAGATTTTTACTTAATACTAACACACTATGGGCCCTCGATGCCTGACAATAAACGATTTTTATTTTTTTATTTATTTATTTAAAAACCGAACTGAAAAGTAAAAAACTAGTTGTATTAGTTAATCTGTTTAAACAAAGTGAAAGGTCACTCCTTTATACGCTGACTAAACAAATAAATAAAATTGTCATGCTGTCGAGGGACCGTTATTTGGAACACTTTTTAATCTAAGAGTTCCCGCGACTGCAATGAGAAACCTCCTCCCTCCCTCCTCACTCTTCCTGTTGGTATGGAAATTAAGGTTTCTGAAAAAAAATTGAAGTACTCGAATAATCCATTTTTATTAAAGTACATGAGTGAAACAACTGTATACCCAAGTTTCGGCCCGGGTACAAGGGGGTACATGCCTTTTTATAACACTATGAAACACAAAATAGTTTTTCTCTTAATCGACTGCATTTACTTTGTACTAGTTATTTATTTTATTTTAAAAAGTGCTTCTTATGTAACACCTACTCCAATAGTACTCCTTTTTGGACAGTCGCATAAACAGTCTTTTCATCAATCAAAAGGTGGGTCCAAGTACAGGAATTCTGCTTGCCAGTTGAAATAAGTACCCGCGATGTTAGCAATATACTAGACGACCTCTTTTACCAGTTCTTATAGATCTGTATTACATTCTATTTTTGAAAAAGCCTTTCATTTAAAAACAAAAGAAAAACTATTCGCTTTATTTTATATAGTTTTAACAATGCCGGCTTTAAATCTCATCTCGGGCTCTTATGTTCTAATCCCTATGGGATAAAAATGTGATTGGTTTTCAAATGAAATTATTCGGCGAAGCGGTGGTGGTTTGTAATGAAAAAAACTATTCTAGTTTCTTTGATTGCTTTTTACCAGCACATATAAATATATTTTTCCACTGGTTTAACTATAAAATAGTTACAAGGTCATGTATCGTAGTACCTAAAAAGGTTTGAAGTTATATTTAATTCATCAATATTCTGGAAATTATGTGAATAATTAGACTAACAACCTTCAGACTGACAGTATTTTTTGTAGGTTACGTAAAACAAACAATGGAAATGTAATAATTAGCACAGTCAATAACATACATGATCTATCGGACCCAGACGGGCATTAATATGTGACACATACACAACTGATTGACGTAATCCTACTCCATTGTGAATTATTTATTACAATTCTGTACAGGCTGTGAACATAAATTACCAAATGACATAAGTTCAGTCACGGGCACTACCAATATTCAGAAGCGGTTTTCCCATAAAAAAAACTATTTAAACATATACTACCTGTTAGGTAAGCCTATCGATTCGAAGATACAATCTAAGTGACAACATACAATTTCATTCAATAGTTTATCTGCCATTGCTAGATGTGTTCTTTTCACCTTTTATGATGTACCTTGTGTTAAGTCTGGGTGCATCGTCTTCACATAATGTAATGAATAATAAATAATAATGAATAATGAATTCATGTATACAAAACATCGTAAATTTTTTTATAAGAGTAACGGTGGAGTTTCTTGCCCATTCTTCTCCATACGAAACTACCTTTTGAAAGGGGCGACTAGAATCAATATTCTATTTCTTGTTCATATTGACGTTCAAAAGTGCCTTTCTTATAATAATATATTAATATTGCGCTTGTGGTGTTTACCTATAAGTGAGTGTTACACTGTTACCTTTGTTTAAAAATAGTATTGAGTTTTTTATTAGTGTAAACAGTCTTTGGTGAACCAAATTGAAATAAATAAATAATAAAATAATAGGCACACTATTTGAAATAAATGATTTGACTTTACTTGACTTGACTTAAATAACTAAGGAGAAACCCGCTTTTTAAATTAGCTAACTTTATACATATTTTTGCTCTTGACTCTACAACAAATACAGGTCCGTACGACATATGTATCTAACATCGTTACATTCACTTCAATCCTACAAACTTACACACACGTGACGCTAAAATCGAATGTGTGTACAGTATCTAAACAAATGACAGGCTGTTAACTTATCGCCTACAGGTCTCGTTCGAGACTCCTTGTCCTGTTCGTGACGTAACAATTTTGGAACACCTAGGTACTGAAATTACGTACCTAGAGTACCTACCTACGTCAGCAGTCGATAAATGTGTGAATTCAAAAGGACTTATGTGAAAGCAATTTTAGACAAACGAAGCTATTGTTCGAAATGATCGAGTAGTTAATTGAGTGAAGCACTACAAGGATGTTTATTGTTTGATATCGTCATCATCGAATGTGTTCGTGGTCATGGTGGCTATGTCAGTGCAATTGGGTATTTGAAAGGATAGTCAATAACGTTACTTTTTATGAACTGTCAAAACGCGAAATTTTTATGTGATCTAAGAAATATAACAATGTGACGTTACGGTTTTTTAGAATCAAATGTAAATACTTATTAGCATTAAATGCAATTTTAAAATTATATCTTCGTATAATATTTAATTTCTGTACGATGATGGATTTTTTTAAAACGAGCGCTATTTTTCCATGTCATTTTATATTGAATTTTTGACCGTTTCAAATAGTAAATTGTAGAGTGATAGGTATATGAAGGGGATCATGTACTTATTTTGAATACTAGCGACCTGCTTTGGTTTAGCACAGGTGCAATGTAGATACTATCGCGTGGGCAAAAGCTACTTAAAATATACATATAAACCTTCCATTTCACTTATGTCTGTTGATGAAAAATGCATTAGAATCCGTTGCGCAATTTCAAAGAACTAAGCGTACAGAGGGATAGACGGCGGGGAGCGACTTTGTTTTATACTATGTAGAGATTAACTAGGTATTCATTTCATTGAAAGCTTCAATATAGAATACCTAATAGAAAGAGGCATAGCAATAAATGTTTGGAATCCTACTTAAGGGCGGTAGCTAAAATATTGATGAAACATTTGGCCTTTAGCTTATTGAATAGTTTCTTATATCAAAGTCGAATTTTATCAAACGTAGGTAATTTATGAAATCAAGGGTCATTCATATTTTGTGTATGTATGTAGATAACTCTAACTCAATTGTACACTACTCTTTATAGAATTGACGAACTCAAAGTATTCTCTTAGAAAAATACACGACTTATTTTGAACACCAAACTGTGTGTAGTGTTAATTTTATGTTTCTCAATTGAGTTAGAAACTGTACTAAAAGTTGTCTGAAAAGTTTGGAACTTTTTGTTTAGTATTTTTACACCTACGAAAGCCCTACAAATAAGGTAGGCTGTTCAGAGGTTACGATCTATTCTACAACCTTTTTTAGCTAACCTCGTTTGTCTTCAGGACTGTTCTCTAAACGGCGAAGAACAATATTGTGTTGGTGGATCCACATAGCCCGGCGGCATGCGCCGGCGCGGGCCTGGCCGCCAGCTTTGCTTGCAGCAATCGCAATAAAGCCGGCCATTTTGCCGCAGAGGCCTCCGCACCACGCGGCTTCAGGGGAACAGTTCGTTATCCATTCTTGTCTCCAGTGTCTACAAGTCACTTCACCGAAAGTCTCAAGATATCTGAAAATATCGATTCACAGCCGCACTTGCCGGCTTCTGCCGGTGACGCTTGCTTGTGGTCAAGACGTTGGCAGTGCCGCCGGCTATGTAGAGATCATGAGGAAACGGCTTGTTCCAGAGCCAAAAAAGTCGAAGTTGTCGAAGAGTTGTGACATTTATAGACCCGTACTGGGTGTGGTGGATCACGACCCACTCCGTCTCACCAAGAAGAGGCCTGTATTGGGAACATTATAGGCTGAATATACCATTATATAATCTACAATTTTTGAAATACAGGGTGGTCGCTATAGTATGAGTTATATAATGATTAATGATCATTAGTAGATAATACCCTACCGCAAAACTCGAAACATATTACTACAAAAGATGTTTCCCAAAGGGTTGCGAAGGGCAAACTATAATTCCAAACTTTCCTAGTTGGCTGTCCCTTGACTGGATATGGTTGACACATGAAAAGTTTCGTAGATGGGGGCGGCCTAGAACAGAATTTATTTTTGATTAATTCATTGCTATCGCGATCCCTGTACAATTGGCGTTCTGTAATTTCTGCCTACCCTACAGGGCGAAGGCGTGAGTTAATGCATGAAACTTTCTAAAAGAGATTCTTAGGGTTTTGTACGTTCGAATGAAAAATGTCGGTCTTTCTGTCTGTTACGGCCATTTTGTTCAGAATGTAATGGAGTGATTAAGAAGAATTTTGACACACTTTATAAATATCTGTGACTCAAATACTGACGAGTGTCATAAATAATTTAATTTAAATACAGGGTCACTTTTGGGGAAAATAATAAAAATGTTTTCAGCATTAACTGACGTCAATTTCAGAGTTAATAAAACTCGTATTTAAGTTAATCACTTTCATTAACTAATTAGAATTTCGGCTGGATTCGTTTGTTGCCTTAACTTTGACCTTTCTGTATCGAATATAAATGAATAGTATTAGACAGGTACGTTTCAATTACAGGCTAGAATCAACAAATAAACGGTACAATGCCTAGAATGTCAGGCGGTAAATAAACGACGAGGTCTGTGCTGGGATTAACAGTGTGACAGACATCGGCACCTTCCTCCTAGATCTTAAATAACAAGCTAAACTGTGACATAATGATTTGTTCACGTAATAATAGGCAGAACAGTTATATTGTGCGCGCAAGCAGAAATTTCAATGACATATGCAAGGAATATGATTTTGATCCATTCACAAACAGTGTGAATGGCCGAATTCACACTGAGGTGCTTAAGCCTCAAATTTTTCAAGTAGCGGTAGGTTGTAATTATTTTTGTTTTAATAATATTATTATTCTAGTCACATATTTGCAAACCAAATCTGTTATTACTTTAATTAAGACGATGTGTTTTTTGTTTTCGTGCTCACACCAAAATTATTATTCTGTAACGTGAGGATTTGTTATTGGCTTTTTGGTGACTATCGTTTCCTTTTTTTGTTTGTTTTGTTAGCTGTAAGTCCTCCATGATCTAAATAAATAAATAAATAATATAATGATACAATTTATTTTTATTTAAGTTTAGTTAGAAGAATCAAAATAAATCTGCCCAGCCTTTTCAAAACTATATCGGGATCGGCTTCCAGTCTAACCGGATGCAGCTGAATACCAATATTTTACATGGAGCGACTGCCTATCTGATCTCCACAACCCAGTTAGTAACTAGGTAATACGATAGCCCTTGGTAAGACTGGCTGTCAGACTTTCGGGCTTCCGACTACCCATAACGACCGTCAAAGATCCACGAATGACAGCCGGGACCAACCGTTTAGCGTGCTTTCCAAAGCACAAAATAATAAAAGATAGAAGTATGAAAGTTTAATTTAATTGCCTGTAATTATTAATTAAAACATTTCTAAAATTTTAAGTCATGCAAGATTAAAATGTAACTTAATCATGTTCATCTTACTTGAAATATTTTCATAGTCATATTTCAGCGAGCTATTAAATATTCCATTATCATTGATATATCTCAGGACCCTGGGGTCCGGACCTTTGGAAGGTGTTCGAGGGGCCGAAGCCAACTTGCAGAGGCCCTTTAGACCATTTTGAATGTTGAAGAGGCACCAATCGGCGATTATCCCTGTAACCGACGAATATCCCTATTATTATTAAGATTTAATTTTTATATGAATACACCTAAACCCTCCGTCCAATAGTTGTTGAGTCTTTCGCGCTCCGAAAGATAGATAGACGCGGCGAGGGTACTTTGTATTACTACTTACCTACTACTACTTAATGCCCTTTAACATTTGTTATGTAATTACAGTAACTGTGCGAGCATGTTTGGCCTATGCCAATCAGGCACTCCCAATTAATTGTAGCGTTATACGCTACAATACATACGTAAGTCGCTCTTCCAGCAGTAATCAATTCAATGAGCAGATGGACTTGACCAGACTACCATGACATTGATTCACTGAAGGGTAAGGTAATTAATGCCCTTGTTCTATTTCTGTTAATGGAGTAATCAGTTCGTCAAAGGCTGTCTCTAATTAAAATTCTTAAAATGGAATTTGATTTTCAATTAATTGAGTTGCGTTCCTGTTAATGATGATCTAAATTCTTAATGCCGTGATCGATCGCTCAAATTGAAGGGTTAATTAAGGGCAGATCCCCATCAAAGGTTCTTCATTAAACTATTATCTAGACGGAAGACATGTTATTTGGTTTTACGTAAGTGATGATAGATTCACTTACGTATATTATTTATAGCAATACACCATATACATAGCTAATTATTAGATAGTTCCAAGATAAAAGTATCTGCTGATCTTGTTGACGCTTTCACGCGGAAATTATACCACAGGAACGTATCAACGGGAAAACTAAAGTATCTTATGTGCTATTCCAGACTATAACCTATTTATTTGGCAAATTGTAATCCAGAACTGTTCAGCCGTTCTGGCGTGAGTTACAAATTTACACCTACACACACACATCAATCCAATTTTTTACATCTATACTAATATTATAAAGCTAAAGAGTTTGTTTGTTTGAACGCGCTAATCTCTGGAACTACTGGTCCGAATTGAAAAAATATTGTTGTGTTGGATAGTCCATTTATCGAGGAAGGCTATAGGTTATGTAACATCAGGCTACGACCAATAGGAGCCGAGCAGTGGGTGAAACCGCGTGGGAGCAGTTAGTTTATAATATTAATGAGTCATGTAATATAAGATTCATTTGTTCATTAGTTTTTTCATGCAATAGTGTATGGTCCTCTAGGTGTCGTCTATTAGCTGTGGCGGCTAACTATCCAATCCATTTATTTTCTACATATTGAATAAAGCAATGTTCGTCTCTAATCTGCCATTCACCTTAAATAAAGTCGCGTAGGTTTTATTCTAACACTGTCAGGTTCAAGGCTCTACAGTACAACGTCATGCAACACAATTGAATTTCATTGTGTACTCTGGCATGTGTGTTCACTGCTTAGAAAGCACAAAATTGTTGACTATGACCAACGTAAACGTAATATTTCTGTGCAAATTACTTACCGGGAATCATAATATTGGCATTATTGGCGAAATGTGGGTGTACTTTGGAAACACCTCTGCATAACCTTTCGGGGTAACAAGGCGTGATGTAATGCATAATATTGTTAATGCCGTTATAGTTTCACTATCAAATGACACCTAAATAACATGGAACCTTCACCTTCACCTTGGAATATATTAGTATAGGTATAGTTAGCCGAATAACATATAGGTACAGACGGCTTTTCCAACAGAAAAGTATCAGTTTCTTTAGACATCTAAACAAATCTGATTGAATATCCATATTTTACACGATGCGACATCTAAAACCTACAAATGTCGTCAAAAGTAAGGCAAAAATGTACCAATGAGTATGAGTGTGTGTGTATTCAAGGATTTCTTGCTCTGGAATAACATTTGGTCAAATTCTCCCTAAGGGAATTAGTATCTATAACAAACGACACTACCAATAACTAACAATATAACATAAATTGTTAAATAAAAATAATGAAGTAGTAAACTCTTATACTCACCCTCTCACACTCGTTCACACACTTTCACACACTACTCACCGAGAGGTTAACACTCCACATACCCATTTGATTTTTTTATGTTATAAAATTTTATTTCAGTCCTATTTTCTGTGTAATGATATACCAACATGTCTAATTTAAGCTAGTATAGTAATGGTCATAATAAGGAAGAGCGCTGATGTCTGAGATACAGATATTTTTATCTAGTTCAGACACAGATGCCTTGACTATAAAACCAAGAAAATTATAAATGGCCCTGTATATTAAATAAAAAATTAAAAAAAAAAAATCTTTCTTGAGCGGTGAGTAGTGGTGGCTGAGTGGTAACGGTGTCGACTTACGAGTAGTAGTTCGTGGGTTCGAGCCCACACAGGTGAGTCGCTTTACATGGTGTGAATAATTTCAAGGCCAGTACTCTCAAAACGGTAAAGGAAAACATCGTGAGAAAACAGGGATGTCCTGGAACCAAAAATTCAAAGCCATGTGATATCTACCAACCCGCACTGGGCCTGCGTGGTGGATTAAAGTCTACTCCCTCTCGACAAGGGGAAGGCTGTGTCCCAGCAGTGGAAACATTATTATTATTATTATTAAACATCTTTCTTTCATTCACAGATTACGACTCAGACTACGACCCAGAGGCAGTCGAGGAGCCGCGTGAGAAAGAAAACAGTGACTACTATGATCGGTCAAAAGAATACGAGGACCCAGTGACGTCACGCCACTTCGAAGGACTGAGCCAGATTGAAACCGCGCCCTCGAAACCGAACAGCTTCGAACAGTCACCAACCACTGCTTCGGTGTCGGAGTTCTCTATTGCTAATTCTGTGAACTTGAGAGGTATGTTGCTAGCACGTGTATATTAAACACACTTAACCCATCAAGTCCCCATAGGTTCATAAGAAAAATTCTATCGTATAAATCGTTGAGCTCTTATAAGCAAACGGCTTCTAATAAGCAAACATCTAATGGGTTAATCCTACTACTATTATAAAGGCGAAAGTTTGTAAGTATGGATGTATGGATGTTTGTTACTCTTTCACGTAAAAACTACTGTATAGATTTGGATGAAATTTGACACAGAGATGGTTTATATCCTGGATTAACACATAGGATATTTTTTATCCCGGTAGAACATTCCTGTGGGATAATTTCCGACCTCCACGCGAGCGAAGCCGCGGGCAGAAGCTAGTTAAACATAAATATCGGGCAAATAAATTCAAAATTCAAGTAAAGTCTTTTGGCTAAATAATGATGATAGTGATGATGAAAACAGTAAAAGTCCAGGAGTCAGTCAACCGTATATGCCTGTATAGCTAAAATGGAGCCAATCCGTACGTTGTTCGATGGAATTCTGTTATTACCTTAAAGGTCGGTTTAATTAAACGTACTCAACTCAAGTGAATTAAAATCATCTAAACCTTTAAAAGATACAACACAAAAAATGTTTTAAATATCGTCCATAACTTGAGCTACTGGCAGTCTCGTGTAGATAACGTTTGTTTACGAAAAAACGTATAATTATATAATATCCCACTTGTAGACATAGTCTATAGAAAATTGGCAACCCGATACTCCTACGTCGTAGCTCCTACGCTACGCCGTAGTAAGTGGACTACGCCAAGGTCAAATTATACAAGCGGAATCTTGTGTAAACTAAATGCTGATACAAAATTGATGGTTTGTGGGAGGAAAACAGGGTACACCCTCTATAAATCTTTTAACGCAAATCGTATCAGGGAAATCGGTCTGTAACCTACTTAGGTAGTGGGTCCGAAGGGTATCGGTAACTTGTCACTGTTCACTTTATTGCAACCTTTAAACCAGATGGTGATCTATTTTGTTTTAAAATAGGGGTCGAGGTTTTTAGTATGAACCTTGAGAGTCTGTCGTGTGATTTGGTTTTTATAGAGTTACCTTTAAGCATTGATTTTAAAATTTTAATACACTGACTTTGTGTAGCGATGTGGTAACAAGTGCAATTAGAAGATGTTACTGTACTACTAGTTTGTGGGTCTATAATTTTCCATTTTTTTTGGATTGTTAATCAGAAAACTCTTTCCATAGTTTGGTTTATATATAGTTCCATAATTAATTCAGTTTTATTTCTCTCGTATCATCATAAGCGATACTAAGACTAGATTGTGCCGTGACATGGTGAAAATTTTAGCCAGTCCGGGAGGCTTGCCCACTACACAGTGTAACGGACGTACTTAATTATCGCCAGTTAAGCTTCTTTAAGTGCACTCCAAGCAATATAATTTGATCATTAAAATAATTTTAAAATGATTTGCAAAGGTTAAATGTCAAGCGGCACTTTAAAGAAGATACTTCAAGCCTGATTTACACGGTGCGATTAGATTGCGTGTGGCATTCCATAAGTTAAAACATCTTTAAAAGTTGCACCGTCTACACAGTGTAGCTAACAAGTCATTGGTTGTAAGGCACGGGCAAGAAACTTGCATCGTGTAAATGGGGTTTTAGTAAGTTAGCCACTGATGTTCAGTTGTTTCGAATTAAATGTTAGCGCAAGTACAGTAATTAAGACTTGAATTATGATCAACATAAACAAGACCGTTTTACTTTAATGTCTTGATCAACTTCATTACCTACCCTTAAATTAGTTTACCCAAAAATAGGGAATTTATGTTCCACAAAATTACCCTACAACATTTTTATGTAGCACGTCTATTTCTAACATTAACGACAGTATTATGTTGTTTTCATTGTTGTCACTGTTTATGTACCAACGTAATATACAACATAATGCTTACTTTAATGAGCCTCATAAAATGATTCATGGATTCATATCATATTTTCTGTCGTACGCTGGTATCTGCCCGAGGTGACACCCACTGTCGCACATAATATTTTGGTATGTGAAAAAAAATATAAGAGGCCTGTCGTTACGTGTTAGTTTTTGTTTCTGGACAAATAAGCTAGGTTAAGCCCCTTGAGATATTGAAAACGAAGAAGTTTACGAATGACGTCAGATAAAAATCTTTTAGATTTTCATTCGGGTTATCTTTCTTTACAGACGTTTTCTTAGGCTATAAGATTGTTCAGCAGGATTGTCCGAAAGGGTTACCGCTACACCGAAACATAAAAGGCTAAGGAAGGAACATGGATGGGTTATATTCAGTAAGAGCCTTTCACTGCCTTCCGCTCCACCCAGAGCGGGAGGGGTCATTAGACGATTACCCAACCTCAAAAAAAAAATCCCAGAAGTATGTTTTGGAATCTAGTTTGTAAGAAACAAAACGATTGTGTTTTTAATAAATGGACATATTATATTCAAAACACTTTTTAGGATGACAATTTTGTGCGTTTTCTAAGGCTCAGAAAGTACTCAAACATCGTCAACAACAAAAGATCGTTGAATGACAACCAGGAGTTGATCCCGGCAGCCATTCGACGATCTTTGATAGTCGTTACGGGTCACCAAAACCGCCAAAATCTGACAACCAGTCTTACCAAGGGGTATATTATTATCCAGCAACTGGGTTGTGGAGGTCAGTTAGGCAGTCACTCCATGTAAAATACTAGTTAATCCTAATGTTAATCCAGCTGCATCCGGTTAGAATGGAAGCCGACCCTATTGAGAAAAGGCTAGGTTGATTGTTTGTTTTGCGTTGAAATTTTAAGTTTTATGTTTTCTTTTGTTCGGATTACAAAGTAAAATAATAATTATGAATGAATAATTTACCGGCATGCTACTCTGAATAAAAATTCTAGGAAAACATTTTTAAAGCTGTTGTACGGTCGCTAGCGCATCAAGATATACCAAACAAAGATCAAGACATATCAAATTTTTCCAAATTATTTTAATCTTAAAAGGTTGATCGCTAAGTTCAAAATCGATTGAGAGAATCTTACAGTTTGTGGTAACTTAATGTGCTGGTACAATACTGTTATAGCCTCAAGCTATCCCAAGCCGTCAAATTGAACATGAACCTTATTCCTTTGTAATAAAGTTGCAAAACGATCAAAGAAATTTGACAGATTAGGGTAGATTGATGTGCTGGCCTCTGTACGTTCGGTGCACCTTAAGTAGTTGGCCTCGCTAACACCTTGCTAACTGCCCAATATTTGTCCTATGACAACCTACGTTTTGTTAGATAGTTTCCGTATTCAATTATGGCTCTTCAATGACTTACAGAAGTTCTCAACACAAAATAATTATATACTTTAATACTGTGTTTTGTCCACAGAGGCAGCGTTGGTTGCGTTGGGTGGCGCGAGCGCAGCTCTGGTGTTGTTGATCGTGATGGCGGGCGTGTTCGTGGCGCGCAGACGCAAGAACAGTCCCTCCCCCGTGCCGTCCCCCCCGATTCTCGTGTACCCCCCTCATGATATCTCCGCGCCGTGCTATATGTAAGTACCTATTGCAAAAAGGCTCTCAGCTTACATGGGGTTATGTTTTATTGATTTAACTTTAGTGTAATAAAAACATAACGTAACATGACGCCGGAGGCTTAGGCACAAGTGTACCCATAGTAGGTAAGGGCATTATTTGTAGGTCGTAAGTTTGAACCCAAACAGGTGCACCCTAGCATTGGATTTGCAATTATTGCATCACCACTGCTCTCAAACCGGTGAAGGAAATTATCGTGAGAAAACAGAAAATTCGAGGACATGTGACATCTACCAACCTGAACTAGGCCAGGGTGGTGGGCTCCATTCTCACTGCCTACTCACTTGAGAGGAGGCGAGAGTAGGACATTATATGCTGATGACGCTAAACTGTTAAACATGACACATTCGCATCATAGCGCTTTATCGCATTTTCTAAATAACATTAAATCATTAAACCATTGGCCGCAAATAGCTTTTCATCGTAAACTCTCGAATCAATGACATGAAGCTTACTCAAGTGATGAAATGTGCCATTAAACTTGTTTTGAATTCTCATAGAGTTTCTCGTGGCTTGTCATAAATACGTGGCGCAAAATGTGCATCAAATACCTAACACTTTTATTTGTGATAGTCCTTACCTCCATAATAATTATTATAATAGTGCACAATTTATTTAAACATATTTTGTCTTTAACGGTAATAACGTCACCAACAAACGGGTAAACAGTAAACCTTCAGTTTACTATGAACTTTTGGAGGACACTAAAGTGATGCGACTATTTCCGTGCGATAGTTAGCTCTTTCCAAAAAGATTTGAAGGAAAAATCTGGTGCTACAAAAATACTCTTTCGTAAAATCCTTTGAGAGCTCTGTTGTTTTTCACAGAATGAGGAATACCCTATGGAAAAGATGACGAACGATACTATTGATAAGTTTGCCTGTAACAAATACACCCAAATAAAATAAATAAATAATAAAACAGATTATTGTGGTGTCCGTTACCGGCAGGCTATCAATCGTGATTTTGTCACCCGATACGCAACACGTGGTTTTACATGATACCGATCTACTGTTGATTGATTGCTTGTGGCTCCTGTTTTACAAAAAAATGAGGAAAAACACGTATAAAATGTCCCGAAATAAACCTACCATTTTATTTGATAAACTTATTTTTAACTGAAGGTAACATCCGAATCCGTAGTTTGAAAATAGAACAATCTGCATCGAATGTTCTATTTTCAAACTACATTGAATTTTAAGTGTTGACACATATAATAGAAGCATACGAATCATTTTGTCAGAAGAGTCAATGAGGGACCTGCTTACATAAATCTACGCTTCATGCCAATTGCCATCAACTGGGCATATATTGGACTCCGGACTTCTACTAACACATTCCAGATAGAATAACCTAATAAGACTTTGGCCGTCCAAGGAATCGAACCCTCAAGCTCCGCAGTACCACTTGCGACCACTAGAACAATGAGGCAGTCCAGTGAGGATACCTATTTAGTATTTGATTGATTTTTTTTTTATAGACTGGACATTAATTGGGATTGGGATCTTTCTAGACCTTGCCAAAGCTTTCGACACTATTTCTTGTACTTTACTTTTGCACAAGCTTGAAACACTTGGGATAAGAGGAGAACAACTTCTACTATTTTCTGATTATCTTAGCAATCGTCATCAATGTGTTAAAATTGGTCAGTATACAAGCTCTGAACTAAAAAATAGTAATTTTGGCATTCCACAAGGTAGCATTTTGGGCCCTACTTTATTTTTAATCTATATTAATGAGCTATGTAGCCTGTCACTCCAGAATGGTGTTATAATGTCTTATGCAGATGACACCGCTCTATTATTTTCAGCTAAATCTAGAGTTGAGGTCTATGAATATGCTCAAAATGGTTTTAACATTGTGTCTAATTGGCTCCGTAATAATCTCCTTACATTAAATGCAGATAAAACCAATTACATTTTATTTACAATGAGAAATACTAACATACCGCTTACTAATCTAAACATTCGCGCACATAATTGTTGCACGTATGCTGACATCGCATGTTCTTGCCCCGCTTTAGCTAAAGCTGACCATTTAAAATATCTAGGTGTCACCATTGACACAAATCTAAACTTCCGTAAACATATCGATTTACTGTGTACGAGAGTGCGCAAATTAATATATGTTTTTAAGAATTTACGGAACGTAGCCGACTTTAAATTGATAAAACAGGTCTATTTAGCTTTGTGTCAATCCATTCTTACTTATTGCGTAACTTCTTGGGGTGGTGCGGCTAAAACAATTTTACTCCCATTAGAGCGTGCTCAAAGAGCTATTCTAAAGGTTGCTACCTTTCGCCCTTTTAGATTTCCTACGCATCAACTCTACACAGCATGTAAGGTGCTTACAGTACGGCAATTATTTATTTTGAATATAGTACTACTCCAGCACACTGCACTTCCTTTTGACCCTGTTCCTTCTGACAAGAGAAGGAAGGACTTAGTTTGCATTAAGCCTCATACTAGACATGCGTTTGCTAATCGTTTCTATCTGTTCTTGGGACCTTTTCTATATAATAAGCTCAACAAGGTACTAAGTTTCTATAGTGTAAGGTATAAAAAATGTAGTAAAATGTTATCCGAATATTTAGAGACACTAAATTACACAGACACAGAAAAACTTCTAGAAATTTTGGCATGATGATTTTGATCCCCGCGTAAGTGTTTATTTTTGTAAAATTACATAGGCTTAGTTTTAGATATTAAGGTACCATTAAGCTTTTTCTCCTAGTTGACCAAAGTAGTTGGATTGTAAAGTGATGGCCTGAAACACAGGTTTAAATTAACCTAGATCGGGCTGGTCGCTACATAAAATTGCAATTCCGAACAACCAGCACCTATAATAAAATCTTAGTTTTAGTTTTAGGCACTTTAATTGTATGGAAAACTTTTTACTGTTGGCTACATGTACACTTTTTGTAAACGTTTTATTTGAAATAAATTATTATTATTATTATTATTAATTTTAACATGTTGAAATAACTTCTCACACATTGATTGATTTATTATTTATTAACTTTTAGAATGTTTGTAAATATGTGAGCACCATGTACTGTTGACATACTTAAGTTACCTACCATTACTATATGTGTTTTTCTTTTCACCTTTTGTGGTGTAGTGTTTTTATTCTGGGTGCATCGTCTTCACATATAATGTTATAATTCATGTATACAAAACATTGTAAAACATTTTAAAAGAGTAACGGTGGAGTTTCTTGCCCATTCTTCTCCACACGAAATTACCTTTTGGAAGGGGCGACTAGAATCAATTCTATTTCTTGTTCATTTTGACGTTCAAAAGTGCCTTACTTGTGCCTATTTGAAATAAATGATTTGAAAAATGAAATGATTAATTAAATATACGTAGAATAAATTTGTTCATTGTTTTGACTTCCCCATCCGGTTTAATGCTCTTGAGAGAGCTCGAGATATTACATAGAACTGCGATGCTCGAGGTATTACTTAGAATAGACATCCTACGTGTATACCGGGCACATTCTCTAGGTAAAATAGCCTAGAGAATATATATTAAAAAAAAAACAAAATAACACACGGAACAAAATCCCAATATTGTCCTAAAAATATTCCACGCTGCTACTACAAAAATCGTTACTAGTACAAAGCGGTTTTGGAAACATCAATAAACACTCGAAACTTTGAAGTGTCAATCAAGCGAAGCAAACCGACTGACAATAGAATTGTTAAGGTTTAGACAATGGACGTCATTCATGTTCAGTTTCGGCTGTAATGATTTTCCACGAAGAGCCTTTAATATAGAACGATTGACTATTCAAAACAGCCTGTTTGTTGATGAGTTGTTGGAAATTGTTGACATAATTTTCCATTGTAAAATTATAACGTACCTAATACGTTACGCAACACGCAACGTTTATCGCAACACTACATTAATCTGCCGAGACTTTTCCCAACTATGTTGGGGTCGGCTTCCAGTCTAACTGGATGCAGCTGAATTCCAGTATTTTACATGGAATGATTGCCTATCTGACATCTCACAAGCCAGTTGCTGGGCAACCCTTGGTATTGTACATGGAGTGGGAGGAGTCCCTCACCAACGGGTAGCGTGTTTTCCGAACTATGGAGAGATTTCGGTATGTAATATATATTTGAATGGTCACCCATCCACGAAACAACCGCGATAAGCGTAGCTTAACCTTTGATCAACCCGTGCGGCTATTATCATTTAGCCAAAAACCCTACACAGTACTGCACCACTACCAAATAAAAACAACAGGAACTCTCCTTAAAGAACGTTCGAGGTAAAACAGAAGCAGGTAATTGCTTCTTCTTCTATTTCATCCTTATTTTACTGCCTTTGTTTTTAATACAATTACTAAAGACCTTTACAATCCCTTTATCAGTTATATTACAAAAGAAACCAGCTAATCATACTTTTATGAGTAGAAAATTACCTATTCCAACCGCGAAATGAAACAATAAAAATGAGAAAACATATTTTTCGCCAGGAGCTATTAAGTTACACGAATGGAATGTACACAATATTACTCTTTTTCTTGTGTTATTCAGGTAACCAAAAATTGCTTGCGTGTTGAAAAGATTAGCCTATCATTAAAATAGATAGTGGGCTAAATGCAACGAACGAAACTGGATTAATATTCCCATACAAATGCGTTGACAAGTGGCGTTCTTGACAATCCGAATCGCTGAGATAACGAATTATTCGATCAACAATTTTCGAAATCGAATCTATCGCAGCGATTGACACTTGTCTAGGCCCTAGAATCGTTCGGCTCTTTCAGCCTTCAGTTAAATGAAGTGATTAAATATGAATGAAAAAAAGGTCAATTTGCCCGAAATTGAAGCCACAACTTCGTTCATACCATCGCGAGAGACAAAATAACTTAGACAGTAAGAATGCAAATTAAAAAAGCCTTTTACCGTTTTCTCCCTTTCTTGACAAACAAAGTACGTAGGCGTTTATCATTTCATGCAAAAGAATCTTTTCGAATAAAACATTCCTGCAACGAAATTATCTTTCGTGAATTTTAAAAGATACAACTAATGTAAATTAATGCAAATCCGACTAAGATTAATGCTTTGTAGACTGTGAAGGTTTATTTTGGGACGGCTAGATAAAGGACGTGCCTCCTTTTGGTGAGCCTGCGGAGGATACCAGAAATATATATATCTTATAATAAAATTATTGTAAACAATCATGATAACGAGCGTACAAGATTTCTTGGAACATGTTTCGGTTCCCTATCGTATGATGTCCTCAACACGGACTTTTCTCTCTTGTGGACCACTTTCTTGAAAAAGACAAAGACGGAAGATATGTGATTGTGTACAAGGTTTTTTATTACAACCTACCCGCAAAAACAAATGAAAACATACCACATGTTTGACTGTTCCCGTTCCTTAGGCTGATAAAATTTCCGTTTTTCTTAATTTTGATAATATTACTAAGCTTACGTCGGTTCTTTTCTAGTAACTAAAAATCGTAAGTATCTACTACCTCATTCAAATATGTTCTAGCGCAGTTGTTAAGTATTATGTAATATGTAAAACAAAATTTCACACGCCTCTAAAATTTTATCGTATCGTGTCGACAGTACTTCATTAAAATATGTCGGCAAATGAGTGACTTTGATTTATTACACTAAATTATGTATGAATTTTAATTAGTCAGTGCCCTGAACTCGTATACCTGTGTACAGTAATATTTGCATTTTGTTTGTTTGTTTTGTTGTTTATATTCGGTTTAGTTATACATAAATAAGTTCCTGCAATACAGTTAATACAAGTGCAGGTGCCAGGAAATTCTTAAATATTCTATACTAGCTGCTGCCAGCGGCTTCGCCTGCGTGGATGTCGGAAATTATCCAAAAGGAACGTACTGACGGGATAAAAAGTATCCTATGTGTTATTCCAGGTCATAAACTACCTTTGTGCCAATTTTTTTCCGGATCTGTTCAGCTGTTTGAGCTTCTTCTTCTACTTTTCGTGTAGTTAGTGACTAACCTAAGCCGTTACAGCGTGAAGGACGGACAAACATACAAACTCACTCACAAACTTTCGACTTTATAATATTGGTGTGATGTAGCAGAAGGATTGTCGAATCCGCCGTTTTACAAAATAACCCCGTTATGCAATACAGCTAAACAACTTTCAGCGATTTTTCATCATTACTGAACTTTAACACACAAACTTTTAAACAATTTGCATTTTGACCATGCCGACACCACCAACTCAACACAACACCAGACAACTCTGACACCAGGTTAGTCGCTAACCACACGAAGAAGAATGCCGTGAATAAACGAACAGAGGATAGCCTCTGATTTCGTGGTTTTACATAGGTAAAGCCACGTGAAATTAACCGTCAATTGTGGATTTTAGTTCAAAAATGTTTACGTGGGAGTGCGTCCTAACAAATAATTGCATTGCAGCCGAAACAGAAATAAATAATCCGAGTAATATAAATGAAAATTACCAAGTTTAGTGCAAACAATTGTTTTTATAAAGTTATCAAAGTATTATGAAATTAGTCCTTTTTTTTTTTTTTTTTTTTTTTTTAAGGCTGGGAAATCATCCAATGACTGCTCCCGCTCTGGGTGGAGCGGAAGGGAGTGTCAGACTCTTACTGACTAAAACCCATCCATGTTCCTTCCGTAGCCCTTTATGTTCCGGGGTAGCGGTAACCCTTTCGGACAATCCCGCTTACCCGGCAGGCTTGGCCCTGAGGGGCCCCTTCATATGCTGACATCTCTTTGAGGCGCGCGTGGAACATATACGCGCCGTACGGCACGGGTCTGGTGCTGATCGGAAGGTGAGTCACCCATTACTCACCGCCCGCAGGCCCGCGCCTACGGTGGCCGGGAGTCGTCACGTGGCTCCCGACGCCCGGAGCGTCTCCCGCGGCGGCTGGGACGGGAGGACCTTTGTCTCTCCCATCCCGCCACCTCCTTCGCGAGCATAACTTTTTCGCAGAAGGAGGTGACTGCCTCCCACTCCCTCTCGCCCCGGACCATGGCTTGCACCAGGGCCGGGCGCGAGAGGTCGCCGCCGCCGATCGCCTCTACGAGGACACGGCGGTGCTCCGCCCATGCGGGGCAGGTTTGCACCGTGTGCTCTACCGTGTCCTCTGGGCGATCCTCGCAGTGGTGACAACCGGGCGTTTCCTCCCGCCTGATGATGTGCAGGAACCTCCCGAAACATCCATGTCCGGTGAGGACCTGCGTCAGGCGGAAGGTGAGGGCGCCGTGACGCCTCTCTAGCCACTCCTCAAAGAGGGGCCTTACCGCCACTATCGTGGCGTGCCCTGCGCTGGGTTGCGACAGTCGCTGATTCCAGGCCGCCATGAGATCGCGCCGGAGGTCCGTCCGCTCCGCCGCAATTTGCTGCGGAAACGGAGTTTCCCCCCGGCTTAGTACCTCCGCGCGCCACTCGTACAGGCGCGCGAGGACTATCGCCTCCAGATCCCACGGCGGCAGTCCGGCAAGGAGGCTTGCCGCCTCGCCCGAGATCGTGCGGTACCCCCGGATTAGCCGAATGGCTACCACCTTTTGGGGTGCGTTCAGGTAGTGGGCGGCTCGCCGCCGCAATGAACGCGCCCACACCGGGGCCCCGTGAAGGGCCATGGACCGCACGACTCCCGCGTAAAGCCTCCGGCAGGAGGCGTTTGGCCCCCTCAAATTGGGCAAGAGCCGCTTGAAGGCGGCCCCAGTCCGTTCCAGCTTGGGGGCCAAACGTCGGAAATGCTCCACGAAATTCCATCGGCTGTCGAGGACCAGACCTAGGTGTTTCATCGTGGTCTCGACGCCGATGTGAACCCCTCCTACCGTAAGTTGGGATCCCGATGGTGGCCTATTCCGAGGCCCATGAAAGGACATGGCCTCGGATTTGTGCAATGCCACCTCGAGACCCAACTGCCGGATCCTCTCAACGACTATCGCAACCCCGCGTGTCATCGCGTCGGCCGCCGCCTGATGCGACCTTCCCTGCGCCAGAACCAGCGTGTCGTCAGCGTAACAAATTACGCTGACGCCGTCAGGGAGGTCGGCCCGCAGCACCCAGTCCTAGCCGATGTCCCACAGGTGCGGCCCCAGAACCGATCCCTGTGGGACACCGCACGACATCTCTCGCCGGTTCCATTCCCCATCGCAACCGGGGTAGATGACGGCTCTGTCCGTCAGGTACGCCCCGACTATTCGACGGAGGTAGGTCGGCACCCGGTGATACCGGAGTGCTTCCCCAATGCAACTCCAGGGCAGGGTGTTGAAAGCGTTGGCGATGTCGAGTGACACCGCCACGACGACCCTACCCTGGGACACCGCGTCCCCCGTCGTGAGGGCTCTAACGCGCATGATGGCGTCCACCGTCGAGCGCCCCTTGCGGAAGCCAAACTGGCAGTCCGCAAGGTCCGGCCCCGTCCTTCCAAGGTGCCCGACGAGGCGGCCCGCAATAATTCTCTCGAAGAGTTTGCCGACCTCGTCGAGCAGCACTATGGGCCGGAATGCGGACGGAGAGTCCGCAGGGCGCCCTGGCTTCTGTATAAGGACCAGCTTCCCCGTCTTCCAACGGAGCGGAAACTGGCCTCTTTCCATGCATGCGCTAAAGAGCGCCTCCAGTCGGCGCCCGAGAGCCCCTGAGGCCAGGACCCAGGCTTTACCAGGCAAGCCGTCGGGTCCTGGGGCGGTATTCTTGGCCTTGAGCCTTCCAACCGCCGCTCTCAGATCTACCTCGGTCACTTCGGGGATGTCGTCGTCGTCCTCGTGGTCCACTTCGGGCGGAGCCATAGGCGGGGGAGTATGCTCCCCCCGTGAGGGGAACAGAGCGCTCACCACCTCCTCCACCAGCTGGGGGCGGAGACTCTGCGTCAGAGGGGGGGCCCAGGTGCGGAGCTTGTTCCGCACCATTTTATATGGGCGCCCCCATGGATCTCTATCCAGAGTCCCCACCATCTCCTCGCGGGCCGAGTCCTTGGCCCGCTGGACAGCTTCTTGGAGGGCGGTCTTCGCCGCTCTGTACCCCTCGTACAGCTCCGCCTCCGTGGCTGCCGCATCCGGAGGGCGGATGCGGAGCCTGCGGTGCCTGGTGTACAGGTGGCGCACATCGACGCACGCCTTGCGAAGTTCATCCACCTGTTGCGACCACCAGTACACCTGACGTCGGGCGCATCCTGGCCGGACTCGGGGCATTGCCACGTCGCAAATCTCGGACATGGCCTCCCGGAACCACTCTGCCTCATCGTTGATGTCGGCAGGCCTGACCGGTGATGAAACCCAGGCCTGCACGATCGAGGCTTCCAGGAAGAGCTCCCGGTCCAGCTGCATGAAATTAGTCCTAAAATACTGAATAGCCAAGTCACTACAATCAACTTGTAAATAGCACTCGCCAATCTCTGCCGCGGCACCGCTCGCTTCGTTCGCTTAGCTCGCGCGTGTTTAGTCACAGTACTAACAATTAGTCGGGGTGTATTAGCTTAGCTTCTGCTACCGATTTGGCTTAAGAAACCACACACCGAATATACCTATACTTTCCAATATTCATTTAGTAAAAAGCTGATATTATGTCGATACAAAAAGACACTTTAATTTTATTACAAAATCTATCGGCATTTAAGATTGAAGTAATTACGATCTCATTAGGCCTGACTAGCACTTCTAAGGAAATTGATAGTTAATTAAAAAATAAAGGCTATAATCCATTTTAACTTTTACCGATATTAGATCCCAGGAAGATCTTAACTCAAAGGCTAACTAACTTAGTTCTAGAGTTCTAGAAACTACATCAAGGTAAGAGTTGTATTCCTCTTATAGTTTTCTTTCACTTCACTTTCCTCTTTACTGTGAAAAAGAGTGGACTTTATTCCTTCAGTGATCGTGCCGTTGATGATATTTTCAACCCTTTATAATAATTATATTAACCCGGGAGGAGGCGCTACCGGGTAAAAATACCCACACTGTGATTCTAATGCTGATATTTCTTCGAAAAGTCGCTGCAGGTTTAGGTACTTCTCGGGAGGTGATGCAGCTAGGCGTGGGCGGAGTGTCTGTTTAAAAATACCTATTTTACGCGCTTATTATATTCACCATGTTATTGCCTCCATTATTGACATAGCGGGTATAGGAATATATGTGAGTTCTACCACATAAATCCGAACACCAACCACAAATAAATATTGGATAATATTTTTGTGTTCACCAAAAATCTAAAGGTACATCTATGTGTGCATTTCTAAAATATTGATCTTAAACCCGTTTAATTGTTTTACTATAATTAAACTACTCGGCCAACAAAATATGTTACATCAAACATATTCCAAATTAACACCAAGATATAACACTTTTTTATTGTAGTGCGCTGCAAATATTCTATTGTAACAATAACTATTTTATTCTTCCCCGAAAAATACTGATCGTGCACCAAATATTCCTGAATGTTACACAAAATATTTAGTATGCATCCTAGTACCGTATACCCATTTAAAACGGTTTTGTACAACTTTTATGTTAGTGAAATAACAATCCACATCCCCGCACCATAAATCGATGGAAATTTATGGATTTTGTTTGCCTTTACTCACTGGACAGTTGTCTTGCCTTCCCAAAATAGTGACTGGGTAAAGGGTCAATGTAACTGCCCCGAGTTTTAAAAAAATTATAATTGTAAACATGTTACTGGACTTGCGATCAGGCTGAAATACATAACACCTCCAGTAGAAGCCAAAAACATAGCCATCGGGTAAAAACGAAAACGTGGGCGTCCTACAAAGGCAAAGTGCGCTTTATTGGTGCAATATTTTAAAGAAGTACTGCAGAGATTGAGTGGACTGATAATGTGAACATTGTAGGAGTAAACACTTTGTTTAACATTTTGAATTATTATGGTTCGTACTGATTAGTATTAAAAAAACATTTTTAGTAAGCATTACATTTTATAATGTGTCCATTTTTTATCAATAAAGCTACATTGGACATTAATTGGTGTTTGATTCAAATACATTTTGCAGTGCATTATCTAAAGTAAAACTAAAAAAATAAATGCTTGTTTTTAAAATTAGGTGTATTACTATTTTTACAAAGCAACAGTCGTTAAATAGATGCTCGTTATGACATATTTTAATGAACATATTTTGGTGCACATTCAGTATATTTGGTGGAACACAGGCAAAATTAGGTAAATGAAATGGGAATAAATTGCAGTACTTTTAAATACCATCCATAAATATTGAGTGAAAAATAAAAACGTTTTCTTTGCATAGCATTGCTCATTTGACTTCCCGGATTTTTTATCTAAAAATCTCGCTAGGTATGTACAGACGCCACCACATCAAGCTACCCCAAACTGTCAAATATTCCCAATTTAACCCTTATTCCTTTTGAAATAAAGTTGAAAATTAAAAAATAATAAATTGGGATAACTTTTTATGCTGGCGACTGTACATTTAAAAGTCAACTAACATCTTCGCACGTAATTGAAAAAAAATACCCGATCATTTTTGTTCAGCTTTTATTGGGTTCATTCTCCCTTGGATTTAAGTAGTCGGACCAAAATCTTAAAGTGGTCCGGTCAAGGGCTCCTTATCGAGAGTTAAGTAAACCTCCGTAATTGTCAACGTAATTACCGGTTCTATCACGCCTCAAGGTAGTAAATTGATAAACAACGCCCCAAAACATTCCAAATTACGTGCGTCGTTAATAAATGCGGGAAAACTCGCAGACGACCATTACACAATCATTTGTATTTGGAACGTTCCACCTTTATTTTTATGTCTCAATTCGCGAATGAATCGTTGCCGACGTTTGTGTAAGAAGCGGCAACTTTTGTTCGAAGGAACAAAGGTTTCCTTTGATATTAGACTTAGTTCTACTCCACTCGTCAAAATACTAGCGATTTGTTAATTTTTGTTGTGATGTTTTATTTTTAGTACCATTTTTTTTTGTTATAGGACAAAAGAGGTGAACTTTTCGCTTCCAACGCTGCGTTCGTCATCGCTCGGGGAACTTCGGGATGTCGTCAGTGTCAGCAGCCTTGGCAGTGACGTGTTGTGCCCACCTGTACCCACGCAACTGCGATCTAATTCATTCAGTAAGTAACCTTTTTCTAGAAAGTTATTAACTGTAATGACTTGAATAACTCTGATTCAAGTATATTGCATTTGTTTTTTATGAGGCTAAACGTGACTTTGGGGGGCAGTGAAGACATTGCCTCTACATGCGTGCTGTCTGATTGGACGAGTGCCGTCATTTACTGGTCCCCTGATTTAGACTATTACTTTTAGTTATGCAACTTTTATTTCTAGGCTTACGTGTTGTGATGTTTTTCAGGACGATAAAGTTGTTTTAATAATATAGTAAGCGGTAATACTTTAGTGTACAGTATTTTTTGGTTTAATCATGTGCACAGTTTGGGTATGACCCGACTAGTGTGGGATTCAACCCTTTGGAGCCCTTATTTAGGAGAACAAATAGAACCTTTTTGCGTATGTCTGAAACTATTCAGGCACACCTAATGTGAACGTGAGAAAAGCCGTAGGTACTTATCCTTTTTACATATATGTATATCAAGGTGGACAATTTCACAGAAAGTTATTTTAAGTAAACTTACTTAACATTAAATTGAAATTTTACCTTCCACATAATATATGACGTAAAATTTTAATTTCACTGTTGATTAGCTGCAAATCGCAGACGCATCTAATCTACATTTATTATAAAGTAACCTTCCCTACGAACAATCCTCAGGTACCTAATTGAGTTACGAGACGTTTGAAATTTCTCGAAATCCCGTGTCAATTGCACGTACGTGTATACCATCGACCAGGTACTCTATCCTACCTGTCAAGAACCTTTTTTTTTTTTTTTTTAAGGCTGGGAAATCATCCAATGACTGCTCCCGCTCTGGGTGGAGCGGAAGGGAGTGTCAGACTCTTACTGACTAAAACCCATCCATGTTCCTTCCGTAGCCCTTTATGTTCCGGGGTAGCGGTAACCCTTTCGGACAAGCCCGCTTACCCGAAAGGCTTGGCCCTGGGGGGCCCCTTCATATGCTGACATCTCTTTGAGGCGCGCGTGGAACATATACGCGCCGTACGGCACGGGTCTGGTGCTGATCGGACGGTGAGTCACCCATTACTCACCGCCCGCAGGCCCGCGCCTACGGTGGCCGGGAGTCGTCACGTGGCTCCCGACGCCCGGGGCGTCTCCTGCGGCGGCTGGGACGGGAGGACCTTTCTCTCTCCCATCCCGCCACCTCCTTCGCGAGCATGACTTTTTCGCAGAAGGAGGTGACTGCCTCCCACTCCCTCTCGCCCCGGACCATGGCTTGCACCAGGGCCGGGCGCGAGAGGTCGCCGCCGCCGATCGCCTCTACGAGGACACGGCGGTGCTCCGCCCATGCGGGGCAGGTTTGCACCGTGTGCTCTACCGTGTCCTCTGGGCGATCCTCGCAGTGGTGACACCCGGGCGTTTCCTCCCGCCGGATGATGTGCAGGAACCTCCCGAAACATCCATGTCCGGTGAGGACCTGCGTCAGGCGGTAGGTGAGGGCGCCGTGACGCCTCTCTAGCCACTCCTCAAAGAGGGGCCTTACCGCCACTATCTTGGCGTGCCCTGCGCTGGGTTGCGACAGTCGCTGATTCCAGGCCGCCATGAGATCGCGCCGGAGGTCCGTCCGCTCCGCCGCAATTTGCTGCGGAAACGGAGTTTCCCCCCGGCTTAGTACCTCCGCGCGCCACTCGAACAGGCGCGCGAGGACTATCGCCTCCAGATCCCACGGCGGCAGTCCGGCAAGGAGGCTTGCCGCCTCGCCTGAGATCGTGCGGTACCCCCGGATAAGCCGTATGGCTACCACCTTTTGGGGCGCGTTCAGATAATGGGCGGCTCGCCGCCGCAGTGAACGCGCCCACACCGGGGCCCCGTAAAGGGCCATGGACCGCACGACTCCCGCGTAAAGCCTCCGGCAGGAGGCGTTTGGCCCCCTCAAATTGGGCAAGAGCCGCTTGAGGGCGGCCCCAGTCCGTTCCAGCTTGGGGGCCAAACGTCGGAAATGCTCCACGAAATTCCATCGGCTGTCGAGGACCAGACCCAGGTATTTCATCGTGGTCTCGACGCAGATGTGAACCCCTCCTACCGTAAGTTGGGATCCCGATGGTGGCCTATTCCGAGGCCCATGAAAGGACATGGCCTCGGATTTGTGCAAAGCCACCTCGAGACCCAACTGCCGGATCCTCTCAACGACTGTCGCAACCCCGCGTGTCATCGCGTCGGCCGCCGCCTGATGCGACCTCCCCTGCGCCAGGACCAGCGTGTCGTCAGCGTAGCAAACCACGCTGACGCCGTCAGGGAGGTCGGCCCGCAGCACCCAGTCGTAACCGATGTCCCACAGGAACGGCCCCAGAACCGATCCCTGCGGGACACCGCACGACATCTCTCGCCGGTTCCATTCCCCATCGCGACCGGGGTAGATGACGGCTCTGTCCGTCAAGTACGCCCCGACTATTCGACGGAGGTAGGTCGGCACCCGGTGATACCGGAGTGCTTCCCCAATGCAACTCCAGGGCATGGTGTTGAAAGCGTTGGCGATGTCGAGTGACACCGCCACGACGACCCTACCCTGGGACACTGCGTCCCCCGTCGTGAGGGCTCTAACGCGCATGATGGCGTCCACCGTCGAGCGCCCCTTGCGGAAGCCAAACTGGCAGTCCGCAAGGTCCGGCCCCGTTCTTCCAAGGTGCCCGACGAGGCGGCCCGCAATAATTCTCTCGAAGAGTTTGCCGACCTCGTCGAGCAGCACTATGGGCCGGAATGCGGACGGAGAGTCCGCAGGGCGCCCTGGCTTCTGTATGAGGACCAGCTTCCCCGTCTTCCAACGGAGCGGAAACTGGCCTCTCTCCATGCATGCGCTTAAGAGCGCCTCCAGTCGGGGCCGGCGAGCCCCTGAGGCCAGGACACAGGCTTTACCTGGCAAGCCGTCGGGTCCTGGGGCGGTATTCTTGGCCTTGAGCCTTCCTACCGCCGCTCTCAGATCTACCTCGGTCACTTCGGGGATGTCGTCGTCGTCCTCGTGGTCCGCTTCGGGCGGAGCCATAGGCGGGGGAGTATGCTCCCCGCGTGAAGGGAACAGAGCGCTCACCAGCTCCTCCACCAGCTGAGGGCGGAGACTCTGCGTCAGTGGGGGGGCCCAGGTGCGGAGCTTGTTCCGCACCATTTTATATGGGCGCCCCCATGGATCTCTGTCCAGAGTCCCCACCATCTCCTCGCGGGCCAAGTCCTTGGCCCGCTGGACAGCTTCTTGGAGGGCGGTCTTCGCCGCTCTGTACCCCTCGTACAGCTCCGCCTCCGTGGCTGCCGCATCCGTAGGGCGGATGCGGAGCCTGCGGTGCCTGGTGTTCAGGTTGCGCACCTCGACGCACGCCTTGCGAAGTTCATCCACCTGTTGCGACCACCAGTACACCTGACGTCGGGCGCATCCTGGCCGGACTCGGGGCATTGCCACGTCGCAAATCTCGGACATGGCCTCCCGGAACCACTCTGCCTCGTCGTTGATGTCGGCAGGCCTGACCGGTGATGAAACCCAGGCCTGCACGATCGAGGCTTCCAGGAGAAGCTCCCGGTCCAGCTGCTTCAGCGCCCACCGCGGACCACTCGGGGCCTGTCGGACCGGCGCGCTTGAGGTCTGGGTGGAGACGTCGAACCGGATATACCGGTGATCGTAGTAGGTCTCCACCTCCTCTACTACGCGCCAGGCAAAGACGCACTGTGACAGAGCGGGGCTAGCGAACGAGATGTCCACAACGGACTCACCCCGCATCCGCACGCACGTGGGAACAGAACCCCGATTGAGGACGGCTAGGCCTGCTTCCAGAGCCCAGTCCTCCACCATCATACCCCGCACATCCGTGTAGCGGGAACCCCAGGCCAGACTTTTGGCGTTGAAGTCCCCGAGCACTAGCACGGGGAAGGGATGGCTTCTGGAGACGACGACACTCAACTCTGTGAGAGAGTTGTGGAACTCGGCGAGAGTTCGGTTCGGAGAGTAGTACACTCCCACTACCACAATCTCTCCGAACCGTGCTGCGACGCACCCCTGTCCCTTCGAGACACCCTCGAGGGACGGGGTGCCGGCGGCGGCCGACGAAGTTATGGCCACTGAGCCGCTCATGTCCTCCACCCAGTTATCCCTGGGCGGGACAAAGTACGGCTCAGCGACCACGGCGATATTGATCGACCACTGCGCCATGCTCTGGAGCAAGAGGTCCTGAGCACAGGCGCAGTGGTTGATGTTCGCCTGGAGGAGGTGGAGAGGGGCCATCACTCCTCCATGTTGACTCCCCCCTGGGTCCCCTGCGAGGGGCCCTCGGCAGTGGCATTGGCAGCGGCGGCGGCGGCAACAGTGGCGGCAGCGGCGGCGACGGCAACAGTGGCGGCGGTGGGGGTGGCGGCGGAGGGCCTGCCTCTCCTCCTGGTCCCGGCAGGCGGGGCGCAGGACTTGCTCCCCGCCCGGTGATCGGCCGGCTTGCCAGCAGCCGCACATGCGACGCAGTGCGGCGCGGCGTTACAAGAGCCGGCCGTGTGTCCGGGCTGACCGCAGCGGAAGCACAGAGTGCTGCGGTCCACCTCCGAGGTGCATTGGACACCGACGTGGTGCCCGACGAGGCAACGGTAGCACCTCAGAGGTCTGGGCTCCAGCAGTTTGACCTGCGCGCTCACCCAGCCAACCAGGAGTCTTCGGCTCTCCACAATTTTGCTGGCCGCCGTCACGGGGCAGCTTACCGTCAAGGTTCGCATACCCGTGAAGTCAGGGCGTAAGGTGCCTGCCTTAACTTGTTCGGCCAGACACCCGCCCGTCCTGACGACGGCGGCCACCACCTCTCCCTCCGTTACGGAGTCATCCAGGCCCATGATGCGCATGTCTGCGCATTTCACGGGCCTGGAGACCCGAGCCTCCTCCGCGTTGAGGGACGCCCTTAGCTTGTCAGCTAGGGCGTCAGCGGTGGGGCCACTCGACGCACCGGGGATCTCCAGCATGCGAGCGCCGGTTGCCGTCACCCTATGCCGGAGGCCCCCGGTGATCCCCAGCTCCTGGAGGTCCACCGCCTCTCGTGCCTTAGTGAGCACGTCGCGGTACGTGACGCCCTTCTTGACCGCGTCCGGCTGCAGCGTGATGACTACAGCCGCGGTCTTTGGGGCGCGGAGTCTCGCCGCGACGGCTCTTTCCTTGCGGCGCCGCTTCTTCTCTTTGCGCCGCGCTGCCTTGGCCGCCTTTTTCTTCTCCCCGACCACTTGCCACTCGGCATCGGTCGCGGGAGGCCCCGGGCGCCGGGGAGAGGGCTCTGGGACCCTATCCACCTGCGCCGGTGGGGACTTTTTGCCCTTCTTGGCCTTGGTCTGCCGGGCCGGCGTCGGGGCTTTGCCGGACGGTGCCAATTTTGCCGGCGCCAAGGCTGTGCCTGACGGCCCGGGTTTTGGGGCGGCAGCCGCCGCAGCGGCTGCGTACGAGGCCGGCTTCGGGCCTGTGGCCGTCCTTCCAGGCCCCAGAGACGGGCGCAGGACGATTCCCTCTATAACTGAGAATCGCTCCTGGAACCGCGCCTGGAAGGAGGTTAGCTCCTGGCGAACCAGGTCCAGGACCCGGTTCCCCTCCGGTTCGGGCCGGCTTGGCCCCTGCTGCCGCTGTTGTTGTTGCTGCTGCTGCTTCTGCTGCTGCCGCAACGGCGGCGGCGGTGGCGGGCGGCTCACCTCCACGAGGGCCTTGTGGCTGGTGGTGGCCTTCAGGCCAGCCAGGTCTGCGCGGAGCCTTCCATTCTCCTCCTGGAGATCTTTCAAGGCGGCTGACAGGCGTGCCACCTCCGCCCGCAAATCAGCCACCTCACTGGCCGGAGGCCCGATGCACCCGGCCTGCTTGGCCGCCGCCATGATGGAGGCCGTAGCCGAGACGATGGCCTTGCTTCTTGAGGCCCGAACCCTCTTCAGGGACACGTCCCGGATAGCGGCCTCCACAACCGCCGCAAACTCGTCTTTGCGGTCCGCCTCGGGACCGCCAGCCGCACCAGCCTCGTCACTGGATGGCCCCGAAGCGACCGCCTGACCGGTCTCCACGTCCCTTTGGGGACCCTCTTCAAGCTCGGTGGCCTCCCGGGCAGTGAGCCCCCTCCCCACGCCTCGCTCTCGGACCCCCCCCCCGTTTGATGGTGGGGATCTTTCGAGCTGAGGCCAGCTCCCCTTCAGAGGACGACCCCTGGCCATCCTCTGACCTTGGCCGCTTGGCGAAGAACCTGCGGTGCTTCGCTGCAGCGGCCACCTCCCTGGCGCGACGGGAGCTCTCTGAGCATCCCGTGCTCGCGCCGCCAGACGCGGGATCGGACTCCGATCCCGCCTCACTCCTCCCATCGTCTTGGTTTTTGGGTTTGTTTTTAAAAAAAAATTCCATAGTAAGTCCCACGAGTATTTTTCAATCTGTACTTGCTCAAAACAAAGGTCCGCACTGTAAGCGACTGAACCAAGCTACCCATCAGTCAAGCTTACAACCCCTCTCACGGTGCGCCGCCGCTTAGGGGTTTGGGGAATTTTTTATAGAGGTTAATTTTCCTCGCGGTCCGGGCGGTTAAGCCAAGACCCTCGACCCCCTTCAACAGTCAGAGACATGACCGTAACTGTCTCCGGGGCTACGAGATTATAGCGGTGACAGGAGGGTTACCCCTCCTGCCTGCCCGGCGGCAGGGTAAGTGCACACCGGGCCCGCTCTGACTCCACCACAGTTGCCGCTCTGCTACTCAGAGCGGCAGGTGCGGAGCGATCCTCCTGGCAGAACATTAGCATGCGGACAGCGAGAACCCACTGGGAAATAGCCCCGATGGGAAGTCGCTGCCCGCACCCCAGGATGCACCGGCCCGAAGACTGGCCTTCCCCCCAGACGTGTCCAGAAAGGAACTCCAGTCCCCAGGCACACGTGGAGGTTTTCTGCCGGGCATCCCACCTGTCAAGAACCTAACTTTGTGGTACTAAACGGTTGATCTGGTTAATTCAGCTCCATGTGTCGATGTCGGTTAGCTATTTTTCACGTTTGTGTAAACTAAACTCCACATTTTATTTGAGAGTCAGTGTAGCTTAAATAACTTTAATGAAATGTTACTGGGTCTTTCATTGTCACAAAATCGTCGATATAAAAATATAATTCAACAGTAGATTTCATGGATATTTGAGGGCACGGTATTACCCCCACAAAGACACTGTTTAACTTTTCTTGAAGCATTTGGTCGTATTTAAAAAAACGTATAGCTTCGACTTGGATAATGCTACAGAGCTCAAATTCTCAGGATATGGTTAGATTATAATTAGCAGAGTAATAAAACACACAAGTTTTATTTGTGTAGCTTTTGTGATTTGGTTTTATTCATACTTAAACAACGTAGATTTCGTCAGTGATTGATGATCGCATATTTAACATTATGTTACCAATTGTTTTTCCTAAGTTTTTATGTTTGTATTCTGCCACTTTACTTTTTGAATAAATTATTATTATTATATATTATTATTATAGTGATTGACTCACTCACTCATAAAAACCAAGTGGCTGACCAACTGTTACCGACCAGCATGTAAGGTTTGTAGAATTAGGGCCTTGTGGAGTTAGGGAAATAGCTCTACATTATACTCTATTTATTCTATTATACTTTAGACAAAAATCCGTTTTCACCCTATCATTATTTCAATATAAACGTAAAAAAAATAACGTAATAAAATCATTTAAGCAATATTACACAATAACTATCGTTGCTTTGCCGTTATTTGTCTAATGCTAAAATAAATGGCATATAAGTCTGATAACTTTTTCACAGTGACAGCGTTATGTAGGTCTTGGCAACCAATTTACATGAAATATTTGTGATGGAATTGCCCTCTAATCAAATCATAACAGTAACATTAGTGAGAATAAAAGTTAATGCGGTATAAAAAGTTTCATAACCATCTAAAATGATAACCACAAACCTCACAATCAAAGCAATAGTTGGTTACGAAACTTTTCATTGTGTAAAGTAAAAAGTCAGTTTATTTAAAACAAAATTACAAGTTTAGACTTGGTATTTTGCACATGAATTTGCGGAGGCGAGCAAAAGTTTTCCATGTTAGGAAGGTTGTAGGTCATGTTTTACGGATAGTCCCGAAAAAAGATCTTTATTTCTTCCTTATCTAAGCCATTAAATTAAGTGCCTATCTCGTGTTTTGCAAAGATTTTATATGCTTATTATATGACAAAACACCCTTAATTAATAGTTCACGCCATGGCAAAATATACCCAGGCTGGGGCAGTGTGCATAGCTTTAAAAGCATCTATAACAAAATGTAAGTACGTCTTAGAGATGTAACTAGGCTGAGGCAGAGTGCATAGCTTTATTAAATGAAGTTTTATACCAACAAAGGTACAACTACCTTAGCAAACTTAGTAAAATTTATACGGAACTAACGGGCGAACTTCTTCTACCAAATGTAAGAAAAAAATCAAAATACATGCTTACAGACCTGAATAAAACCTGATGCTTTTATGAAGTCTGCTACTGATCGCACGACGTCTGTCGTACTGACTAGTCGCAATCGCAAACGACAGTTCTGCGTCTGGTCGCAGCGACAAGACGGAGAAGCAAACCACAACTCTGCGACTTGTTGCAGCGTCGAGACGCACATTTTGCGCTAGCCAGTTGGTTACAGGAATAGATCATGCCACAACTACTCATATAAGATTACAGTTATTAACAATACACTCGCGATCAATTAATTTCACCCACATCAAATGAAAGCGATGTGACGAAATTGATAATCAGTCGCCCTCGATTACATCTGCTGTATTGTGTATAAGGAAAATAGGTCTGGCGTGAATTGAAATGTAAATAGATAGTTTCGGTCGATACCGTAACCATTGGGCAGTTACTGTGTTAACGTTTCCGTTGGGGCGAAGTTCGTACACCAATAAACTACGTTTAACCTGCAGCATAAATTAGACAATAAAATAGAACAGTGTTTGTATTATTGCGGTGTTTATTTTAGAATACATAGAGCAATTTTGTGTATTTTCATGGAATTATAAATTAACATGTTAACTCTGTTTGTTGCTGAAGACCAGCGCTGGGGCTCGGATTCGCATATGGTCTCAGCATTATGCTTACATATCTTCAATTTTTTTATTACTTTTACTTTCCCTATTTTTTTTGTTTATGTTCTTTCATTACGCGATATTCACCGCAAATATGGTTATTTTTTTTCGTTCTTTCCGTTTAACATTTCATAAATAGTCGTGCTAACACCTCACCTTGATTATGTACCCCCGCTGCAGACACAATTTAACGAACTGATAAGTAATACTTCCAACCGAAATACCGTCGTAACGATAAGAAAAAAAATCGGCCAAGAGTGCGAGTCCGACTCGCGCACGCTCCTATAAAAACGGCAAAAAAATCACGTTTGTTGTATGGGAGCCCCCCTTAAACACTTAATTTATTCTGTTTTTTGGTATTTGTTGTTATAGCGGCAACAGAAATGCTTCATCTGTGAAAATTTCAATTATCATGGTTTATGAGATACAGCCTGGTGACAGGCGGACTAATACACAGACGGACAGACAGCGGAGTTTTAGTAATTGGGTCCCGATTTACCCTATGGGTACGGAACCCTAAAAAAAGGACACCTAACCTGTGTGTTTAACGTCAACTGCCCTTAACAAAGTCAATTTGCATCATAATACCATCTTATCATTGCAGTCGGAAACGAAATCACTATATATGTATGTACTAGGTTCTAGTTTAAATCCTGAACGTTCACTTAACACTGTGCTACGCGAACATTTTGGGAAAATTTAGGAAAGCAGATTCAAAAAGGCTCATTTGTATCGCGGGTTGCATAAGTTGGTATTTTAAATGCATGGTGTGTGTCCGTGCGAATCGTCGTGAGTCAATTGATAAATGAATTATGTTTGGTTTTAGTTATGTTTGTTTGTGTGTGAAAATTATTGAAATTGATTATTTTTTCAAAAATTTTGCTAGATACTTAAAACAAGTTGTGTGAATTACTTCTTCTTTTCATGTTTTATGCTGCCCATGGGCCTCTGACATAGCTTCACACGCTATCGAGAAATATCTCTCAGACATGCTGGTTTCCTCACGATGTTACTCTTCACCAATTTTTAAGCAAGTGATAATTATACAATACACACATCCCTAAAATCAGGCGTACCTTGGGTTCGAACTCGAGACTTACTTGGCAGACCGATGGTTACACCACTAGGCTATCACTGCTGTGAATTACATTAGTACAGTGAGTTCTCGTAGTATACTAGTTTATTATTATTATTAGTTTCATTTACCTAGCCTAGTTGGCAAAAGTTTCAAAACATTATTGTCACACAAAAAACTCATTATTATTATGTGGCGGTAGTTACGAACAAAGATTTGAAATGCCCGAATCTAAAGCGAAAGCGACCCGAATCTATTTATTCGGGTCGCTTTTGCTGTCCAACAAATACTGCCGAATCAAATGTGTTGACCTGTAGAATCCTTAAGCCTATGTTTATCGGTCATACAAAGCCGAAGCGAGGAGATTAAAGGTCATAAAGTATGTATGAAATAATTTCCCTGCGGAGTCTGTACAAAGTGGTGGATAACACTTTGGCTGGAATTCCCCACGAGAGTGCACTGTTTTTGTCAATTGTGTAATTAGTTGGGAATCATTGCTTGATTTTCAGTCATGTATGTGTATTAGCCTGTGCAGTGTTTAGGCGAGTTGTTCATCGTGTTATTTCGATGGTATTTGATCCTGGTGTTTGTCCGTCTAGGGATATATTATGACGTTATGTCAGTGTTTAACTAAGTAAAAACTTCAGGGTAAGGGATTTTAATGTTGTTGTTGTTTTATTTTTGAAAAAGTGCTCGCTATTTGTATTTTTAAGCTTACAAAGTATCTAAGCTTTTAATTTTTATCTGCTCGTAGGGATTGAAGTTTATGTCGAGCTCTTACTGAGCCGTCGTTTCTACAGTGTAACTAAGTAATTTAACTGCAGTAAAACAAATGGCGTACACGAGAAACTTGTTAACGTTTTTAATGGTTACAAGATGAAATGTTTAGGAGACAGGTCAACTCGTTTCCATGGCGTGGGCTGTGTAATTTTGTGAAAATACAACTTACTCAACTTATGCTCATTTACTTGCACATGTTCAATTATATATGTGTCTTGGTTAATCGAAGGACTTACTTTCAAGGGGTTTAATACTCATGAAAATGAACAACTAAGACTATGGGACCAACTCCCAACTCCGAAATATGAAAAAAAAATATCAGCTCTTCCATACATTTTTACGAATTATGCGAACATAAATGAAACTGATCAGCTAATTTTTTTTGAGATTTCAGGTTTGGTCCCATACTCAAAGTTGTTCATTTATACGAGCAATATACCCCCTTAAAATAAGTCCCTCGATTAACCTCTAACACTGTATAACTCTGTCTCTCACTCTCACGCTCTCTCACTCTCCCTCTCTTTTATTCATCTTTTTTATTAGGTACTAGCACTTTGCCCGCGGCTTCGCTTCCGTGGTCTTTCCCGTGGGACCCGTTATTTTTCCCGGGATAAAAAGTAGCCTATGTTACTCCTAGAAAACTAAGCTTTCCAACGGTGAAAGAATTTTTAAAATCGGTCCAGTAGTTTTTGAGCCTATTCATTACAACCAAACAAACAAACAAACAAAGTTTTCCTCTTTATAATATTAGTATAGATATACAACCTGTAACAAAATTAACGCAATACCTTTTAAAGGGTCATTGTACTCACCATTTTGAACAACTTTTACCATGGAACCTACACTGAAATCGCGAAAAAAAAATCGACTGCCCCATACATTTATATGCGCTATAACTCAACAAAATGTACTGAACAGCTGATTTTTTTTTTCGAGATTTTATGGTTAGTCCTGTCGTAAAAGTTATTCATAATGATGAGTAAAATGGCCCTTTAAGAGTGATTGCGTTAATTCTGTTACACGTTGTATATTATTATATTTTTTATTATTATTATATCGAGTCTCCTGTCTAAGTTAGTATATTTTTCTAATTAAAGTTAGAGATAATAAGGCAAATAATTACTCAAATTTTTTGTACCTACAAAAAAAACGTACCATTTACACGCTTCCATTTTAGTTGTTTTCAGTCTCTTTCATCATTTTGTAATGTTTGTTCTGTCGTGAATTAATGTTGCTTTTAATTCAATAAAAGAATGGGTGTTGGGAGCGTGAACGATTTGTACCGATCACGGGTACCATTCAAGGGCTGTCAAGTGTACTAGGATGGAAAAGCGGTTCTTCATTGTTTCACACTGGCTTTTGTTTTACTATTATCTTTCCGGGATAGTTGTCAATGAACAACTACTAGAAAGTAATGTTTTAACAATGTTGAAAACTCTGTATCTTTTGTTAATTAACTCTCCGAGATTATGCGTTGGAATTCTATTGTAATCCGAGAAGCAAAACTTATCTTAGTTTCTGTTGAAGACTCCAGACAAGCTGAGCGTATATTTTAGACACTAAACTGAGTATTTTATACAGAACTTTTTGTAATCGGATTCAACTGACTTGGTGATTTATTGTTTTAAAACCAAATGGTTAAATAATTTATCTTCGTATGAGTAATACATTACGAAACTACCTTTTGGAAGGGGCGACTAGAATCAGTTCTATTTCTTGTTAATTTTGACGTTCAAAAGTGCCTTTCTTGTGCCTATTTGAAATAAACGATTTGACTTTGACACTTTAACATTGAAAAAACAATACATACATTTATCTTAAATACTAGTATACCACTGCATCCGGTAGGGTTAGAATGGAAGCTGACCCCAAATAGTTCGGAAAAGGCTAAACAGATTTGAGTAATACATTTTTCATGACAGATAAGTCAGTATTTATGTGAGCTCAACCCTAAAATACACTTCATAATCATTTTTATTAAAGATATTATCTATAAATTGTACTGGCAATTCTATGGCCTTTAAACTATTACCCTCTTTACTTTATAACCCACATACAGAACATTTTCATGACCTACATAAATGTTATACCTATAACATTAGGTATTCAATTTGTGTTAACGATAATTTTGGGTTCATATCTAAATATAGACGTTAGGTATCGGCCCTAGAAGGACTGAATGCTTCGAACTGTGATCAAATCGATTTATCTTAACAAGGGATTAGAGTTGATTGATAAAGCCCCCTTTGTTTCTTGTTGAGCCTAAGCCGTTGTTATCTCATCGTAAGTATCTATTAAGCTACCTTTTGTTACATGTGTCAAGTTAGGGCAAGGCCCCATTAGTGCGTTGCGCTGCGTTGCGTCGTCGCTACGTCGTCGATGCGTCGTTTTCCATACATTTTTTTATGCCATGCCCCATTAGACCGTTGCGTCGTCGCGCGCGACGTTTCAACGGATCGACGGATAAGAGACGAAGTGGGAGGGAGGGTGATGCGCTGCGTTGTCGGAGCTCCGCTGCGACACCGGACAGTGATCCACTGCTAGAGGAAGATGCTAGGCGTGCATACCCTCTTGCGTTGCGTTGTCGCAGCGTCAACGCAACGCAGGTGTGGCATACAATGCGTTGTTCCGTTGCGATGACGCGACGCAACGCACTAATGGGGCTTCACCCATCCTACTGATATTTGGGTTAATTAATAGGAAGATATTGTTATGTATTACAATCGTATTTATTTACTGCTCCTGCGTGGTTTCACCCGCTGCTCGTCTCCTATTGGTCGTAGCGTCATTTTACATTTTTTGCCTATAGCCTTCCTCGATAAATGGACTATCCAACAAAAAAATATTTTTTCAATTCAGACCAGTAGTTCCAGAGATTAGCGCGTTCAAACAGACAAACTCTTCATCTTTATAATATTATATAGTACTGCCCGCGACTTCGTCCGCGGAAAATTTCTTGTTTTAACATTAGAAGTAAGTCGAAAAAATACTTTTTCAAAACCTAAAACGAAATATAAAAGTTGTTAGGGACCTATCTCAGGACTTTAAAATTAAGACAGTGGACTGTAGTTAAAAGTATAATTATAATCTCTAAAATAGGGACCTATCTCAGGACTTTAAAATTAAGACAGTGGACTGTAGTTAAAAGTATAATTATAATCTCTAAAATAGGGTTTACAATATGTGTTGGTAACAATAAGGAGTGCGCGCGCGTGCCGTCGATGGAGATCGGTTGCGAAGGACCATTTGTCAGGGACCTATCTCAGGACTATTAACTACAGTCCACTGTCTTAATTAAAGTCCTAAGATAGGTCCCTAACAAAAGTTAAAATACAAAAGATAGGAATATGGTGTATCGGACTTTTTTGTAGAAATAATTAAGGTGAACCGGGTTGCCATACATTGCTTTCAATTTTAAACAACTGTTTAGGCAGCGCATGCAAATAATTCTGTTTTCGGAGGTATTTCTTTCCGACTTGCTAGACAAAAATTGCGATAGCTCGGCTAATATGTATGATATAAATATAATTTATAGCCTGTAGCACTCAGGAATAATGTAGCTTTCTACCAGTAAAAAAAGTTTTTTGAAATTGGATCATTAGTTCCGGAGATTACCCCCTACATACAAACTTACAAATTTTACCTCTTTATAATATTAGTATAGATATAGAAGGGCACGCCACGATAGTGGCGGTAAGGCCCCTCTTTGAGGAGTGGCTAGAGAGGCGTCACGGCGCCCTCACCTACCGCCTGACGCAGGTCCTCACCGGACATGGATGTTTCGGGAGGTTCCTGCACATCATCAGGCGGGAGGAAACGCCTGGGTGTCACCACTGCGAGGATCGCCCAGAGGACACGGTAGAGCACATGGTGCAAACCTGCCCCGCATGGGCGGAGCACCGCCATGTCCTCGTAGAGGCGATCGGCGGCGGCGACCTCTCGCGCCCGGCCCTGGTGCAAGCCATGGTCCGGGGCGAGAGGGAGTGGGAGGCAGTCACCTCCTTCTGCGAAAAAGTTATGCTCCCGAAGGAGGTGGCGGGATGGGAGAGAGAAAGGTCCTCCCGTCCCAGCCGCCGCAGGAGACGCCTCGGGCGTCGGGAGCCACGTGACGACTCCCGGCCACCGTAGGCGCGGGCCTGCGGACGGTGAGTAATGGGTGACTCACCGTCCGATCAGCACCAGACCCGTGCCGGACGGCGCGTATATGTTCCACGCGCGCCTCAAAGAGATGTCAGCATATGAAGGGGCCCCTCAGGGCCAAGCCTGCCGGGTAAGCGGGATTGTCCGAAAGGGTTACCGCTACCCCGGAACATAAAGGGCTACGGAAGGAACATGGATGGGTTTTAGTCAGTAAGAGTCTGACACTCCCTTCCGCTCCACCCAGAGCGGGAGCAGTCATTGGATGATTTCCCAGCCTTAAAAAAAAAAAAAAGTATAGATATAGAATTATAGATAGATAAATTAGATGCAAATTTTTAAGTTAAGAAAATATGACATAAACATAAATATCAAGGTTCTCCTAGGTCCAATGTCTCGCTGCTTTAGAAGGTCAATAGCTTCATAAATCGTGACCCTACACCCTTATCTCACAATTTTCAGACGCTGGCCCTGCTTATGGGCCCATTCGCAGTGAAAAATTACAAACCCGAAAACCTCCGTCTACAAAACACAATCTACGTGAAAAATAACAGAGGCACATGTAAAAAATTCGTAGGCATCAATTAGGTAGCTTTACCAGTGGTAATTCTATGACCATTATTTCTAGGAAATCGCATGTTTTCGTACCAGTAAAGCCTTCGGGAGCCTGTAGCAATATGTCACGCCTAATTCATTACAGTTTTCCTACATAAAAACGTGGTTAAACTACCCACTTCTATGAATATCATTAATGCAGTAATTAAATGAAACGGCTTAATGTTTTACGCACGATTCTTGTGTACATTATTGCGACATAATAAAATATTAAAACGTATTCTTGAAGCATAAAACTTACCGGGTTTTACGCTCTACTATTTTTATATCAGAAAACGTTTTACAAAGTGATGTTTTCCCCGTTGTTACAAAGGGCATAAATAACGTCGATGAGCTTGAAATATCTTTCAATTTATTGCGCGAAAAATCGGAGCGGAAAAATGATACACGTGTTTTTTAAATGCCGGGAAGGGAAAAAAAATAAAGGAGTTTAGGCGATTCTTACCTAAAGCCCAATAGCTTTAAGATAGATACCAATAGAAAAATCTCATTAAGGAAATTATTTCTAATTGTGAAGAGCTCTAAATGTGAGTAATTTGTATTATTGAAATGTTTCTAAGAGTCGGTCGAACCGAAACATAAAGAAATGATGATGATGTTTTTTAGAAAGTTCAGGTACTTTTGCCAGGCCTGGGTGTATCGCCAGATGTACTCGTATGGAAGTCGACGAAGCTGATGGAGTATGTAGGGATCGCAGTTAATGGACAACTGTAGTTGCTACCCACCCCAATTGGGAAAAAAGCGTGAATGATTCTTTGAGAATAAAGAACATAATAAACCTATCATACTGAACCTAGCCGCACAGGTCGACGGCTATCAGGTTAAGCTACGCTTGCCGGGGTTGGCCGTGGATGGGTTACCATCTTTAAAAACCGAGACTCCTCCGTGCTTTGAAAAGCTCATTAAGCCGTTGGTCCCGGCTGTCATTTGTGCATTTTGACAGTCAATACGGGTCGTCAGAAGCCCGAAAATCTGACAGCCAGTCTTACTAAGGGGTATCGTATTACCCATTTACTGGGTTGTCGAGGTCAGATAGGCAGTCGCTCCATGCAAAATACTGGTATTCAGCTGCACTCGGTTAGACTGGAAGCCGAACCCAACATAGTTGGCTAAAAGGTTCACTTTTGCATGAAATAAGTCTTGCGAGCATCCCTAGCATTGTTATCTTTAAAGCAACCTAGGTACTTCTTTAATTAAGTAGGATGTTAATTTGGATGTGACTCCACCAAAGCGGCTAGCGGAAAGGAGATTTATTGTGCAGGAATCGGTTAACAGAATATCGTTATTTACGTATCTCGTATCCGCTTACTTGCAATGGATACGGATTAGTGCCTCGCAAACTGGCGACGATGAGTACCTAACTGAGATGAGATACGTCACTCGCCACTCTCACCTAGTACAAACAGTGCCTAGTCAGCCAGCACGCATCTCCGCTCAGCTTTGGTGGATACGCGCTAGCTCTTAAGCCTCCTCTCCTCCCCGCTTCGCACATCTCCGCCCATCTCCTATACTAAAAACAGTGATATTCACAACATCAATACTAGAAATAAGGATAAACTACGTGCTCCCTTTCATCGGCTTCATAAGGTTCATAACTCATTTGTGGGGCTTGGTATAACCTTTTATAACAAGCTGCCCTCTTCTTTGCTAGAATTGCCTTTTAATACGTTTAAAACTAAAGTAAAATCTATCCTTTGTTCAAAGGCTTACTATACTACCAACGACTACTTAAATGACAAGCCAAGCAAGCATGCCGCTGTGATTAACACAAGACAATGTTTATGTTCTTTCTCCAGAATTAGCTTCATAAAATTATTTTTATTATGTATTCAATTCATTGTGTTTTTGGTTGTTTTTTATTTTTTTTATTAGCCATTTATTGTTGACATAATCTACTCATTACAATGTTTTTTTTTTAATGAGTTGTATTGCAAAATGTGGTTAGCTAGAGACCTCGACAGTTGATCATATTTATTTATCTTGATCCTAGTTAGTAATCATTAGCAATTAATTGATTGATTTTACTTCAATGGTCCTAGTTTATCATTTGTAACTTCGAGTTACGGCTGTATGGACATAGTACAGCATTGCACATGTAAGCGGGCACGGACTTTTACCTGGAGGCTCTTTTTTTTCTTTTTAAATTTACGCTTGAGTACAGTCAGTTTTAATGTTGTAATTGGTATATTGACGTGTGCTAGCTGACATGTGGCAAATGATTGATTTTAATGTGATGTGTTTCGTAATGTTAATTACTTCTCATACGATAAATGTGTAGAGTCAAGTTCTTCCAACTAAACAGACAGCTGTGCTGCTGGGGAGTTTGTTGCGCCACTTCTTCTTCCCAGCTAAAGCACTAGGAAGTGGTGAAGGGTGGGCGTTTTTGGGGGACTGTCTTATGTAACTTTGACCTTCAAAAAGTGCTGATCTTCAGCCTAATTTGAATAAATGACTTAATTGATTTTGATTTGATTCTCCGATTTGGTGAATCACAGCTTAAATGGTGCGGAAATGTCACAGATATGAGAATGTACGTACTTCAATTGTTTCAATACATTTGTTAAACACACGAATAGTCTGGAATGTATTTTAGCTCTCCAGCGCCAATTGGCGTTGGCAAACAAAGTTTACTGCTTAAGTTCGCAGTTTAAGGTTAGTTCGTCGAAATGAAGCGATTCTGATTAAATAAATAGAAGTTTACACTATAAATACTAACAATAAAATTTTTCAAACATCAGCGTCAGCATCTTTTTCGTATTCATTTGTATTATGTTTAATAATTTTTATACATTTTCTAATTTCTTTACCGGTATACAAATATCTATAGTTATAATATTATAAACACGAAAGTAACTCTGTCTATTCCGTAACCTTCTCACGCCTTAATTGCTGTACTGATTTTGGATGATATTTGGCATGCAAATAAACCATGGTCTGAATTGGGCATGATATTTTTTACTCCCCTAACACGATCCGTGGGATAATTTCCGACCTTCGCACGGGCCTGCAGGCAAATAATAGTTATTTATAAATGTTTGTAATAAATCCGACATCAATATTGTTATTTTACGCTATGCTAAGTTTATGAGTAAAATTTACTGTAAAAAAATATTTATTTATACACATAACATTTACACAGGTTACAAGAAATATAATCATATTTACATTTAAAAGCTAAATATTCATAATAATATGTAAGTACAATAACCAAAGAGCATCAAAAAATTCGTCCACAAATTTACTTAAAAATTGAAGTTAAAAACGAAAACATATATATTTTTTTTTACCTAAATAGGCCTCGTAATTTGATCATTGCAACTCGTTTACAGTTTATTTTTAAACAAAATAATAGAATATTCCAGTACGTAATAAATGCCGTTAACGTTAAGCCCACGCAGTTCAAAATATCAACAAATTCTAATATTCTTTTTTTTCTTCTCTTAGATAAAATTATATATGAAAATGCTTGTATTTAAATTCACCGTAAATAAAATTACACCAATCGATCGTCCTTTGTCTTGGTAGACAGTACTAAGTTATTCAAGTTCAAGTATAACCTGTCCCGATTCTAGGCTTTATTTAGGCAGCCGTCGAGGTCTGTGGTCTACTTTTATCTGGATTCTATTTTCATTCTGTCTGACCACAATAAATATAGAAGACTAGGAATTGAATTGTTTGTGAAATTAACTGTCAACATATAGAGGTACAGTACTCCCAAATTAATAATGCACATGCAGATCTTCGCTAATTGTCGTATTCCCGGAAACACCCGAATCATTGAATCGTTCGAGTCCCTTGCATTTTGCACCTTGTTCGAAAGAAATAGGAGTCAATTTCATGTGTACACAATCGAAAACAATTCGGGCGGTCGGCGGTCAGTCAAAGGTCCGTCCGTCAGTCGTCTTGTTATATTGGTGGTGACTGCACGTGTTCTCTTTGTCTGGAATTATATAGAGCTACTATTACACACCTTTCTTGGTTTTGTTTTCAAAGGTGAATTTAATTTCAACTTTAATTATCTTATTCAAATTGAAATAGTTAATTTTGTAAAATATTTAAATATACTAACATTTTTCACGTTTTTTCAATACTAAAAAATTAAAAATACCAACGTAAAATACATATTAAGTACTAGAAAAAGCATATTAAAAATCTGATTTAGGCTTATATGAATTATAGCTCGCTATTTACTTACATGGAAATATTGAATCAAATTTCGTTACTGATAAATCAATATTTATCTCTTTTAGGACAAAACACATAATCACACTAAATTATGCATGAAGAAAATGCACTTAACCACTCTATATACATATCGTCTTCCGACGCTCGGGAAATACGACCGTTGCCGAACAGTGACGAAGATTCCTATGCGCATTATCACTTTTGGAGACCTGTACTCATATTTTTTACTACCATATATCACTAGTTATGTTTAAGTACCACGTCATAGGAGATAAGCCTTTTGCCATGGACCCATCACAAATCCAGACTCTGGGCTGCTACTGAGAAATTCCAGAAACGAAAACCCAATAACACTGCCCGACCCGGGAATCAAACCCCTTTTTTTTTTTTTTTTTAAGGCTGGGAAATCATCCAATGACTGCTCCCGCTCTGGGTGGAGCGGAAGGGAGAGTCAGACTCTTACTGACTAAAACCCATCCATGTTCCTTCCGTAGCCCTTTATGTTCCGGGGTAGCGGTAACCCTTTCGGACAATCCCGCTTACCCGGCAGGCTTGGCCCTGAGGGGCCCCTTCATATGCTGACATCTCTTTGAGGGTCATCACGGGTCTGGTGCTGATCGGACGGTGAGTCACCCATTACTCACCGTCCGCAGGCCCGCGCCTACGGTGGCCGGGAGTCGTCACGTGGCTCCCGACGCCCGGAGCGTCTCCCGTGGCGGCTGGGACGGGAGGACCTTTCTCTCTCCCATCCCGCCACCTCCTTCGCGAGCATAACTTTTTCGCAGAAGGAGGTGACTGCCTCCCACTCCCTCTCGCCCCGGACCATGGCTTGCACCAGGGCCGGGCGCGAGAGGTCGCCGCCGCCGATCGCCTCTACGAGGACACGGCGGTGCTCCGCCCAAGCGGGGCAGGTTTGCACCGTGTGCTCTACCGTGTCCTCTGGGCGATCGGAATCAAACCCCTATGATTTATTTTTGGAGTCAGTAGTCCTGAAGAACGTAGGGAACCAGATGATGTCAAAGTGACCCTCACGAACCCCGATGTGTCACATGGCCCATATCAATTAAAAAAAAAAAAAAAAAAAATTGACAGTTAGGAATAGCTTGATGTGCTGGCGTCTGTACCTACTTAATTAGTTTGAATGGATACAGATAAAGAAATGCAATACAATTAATACAGATTAAGAAAACCAACGGAGTATATCATAGTTCTAAAGGATTAAATACTCAACGAAAAAATAAATTGCTGCTGTGTAATAATGTCTCGACATAAGCTTCTTTTGTAAATCTTCATCCGTTTTTATTATAATACAAGCAGCGTCTCGCGGTTTCAGCCGCATGAGGCTCGATCCCGTGGGAATATCGGGATAAAATAATATTCTGTGTTAATCCAGGCTCTCTGTGCTAACCGGGATTGTCCGAAAGGGGTACCGCTATCCCTGAACATAAAGGGCTAAGAAAGAAACATGGATGGGTTGTAGTCAGTAAGAGTCTGACACTCCCTTCCGCTCCACCCAGAGTGGGAGAAGTCACTGGATGATTTCCCCAGCCTAAAAAAAAGGCTCTGTGTGCCAAATTTCATCCAAACATGTGCCACCATTTTGATTGCATACCAAACATCCGAACATTTAAACATACAAACTTTAATATTAATGATTCATCCGTTTGGATAGGAGAGAAGTCCAACACTTCTATTTACTTCTTAAACGCCGCTTAACAAAGCTGTTCACAGCAGTATACTGCAGCTGACGTGCGTATATGATATGAAATTACGCTACGCTCCGTGGTCAACCTCGTCTCGTATTATATTTCCTCGTCATACGTGCCTATTCTACACAGCAGGCGTTCTCGCAATATTACGTGCATTGTTATACTCTCCTAGTACTACTATAGCGTATGCCGTGTCTGCTAAGTCACGGTTAATTAGACTTTACTCACGTTATAATGTGCAGTTAGTGTTAATGTATGGGAGCAATGGACTGAAGTTATTACAATGCAGGTTGCTGTACCTACTATTTACGATTAAAAAATATTGAGATATTGTGTTTATATTTGGATGTTAGGACTTTGAAAGAGACAAAAGATCTCTGTGTTTTTTTCGGCATTTATTCTCAAACAGTCAGCTTGGAAATGCCAGTGTCATCTAGCATTAAGATTTGACAATTATAGTCATTATTCTGAGTTTTTAAGAGAGCCGCAGTAGAGAGCATTTTAACAGCTATTATTTAATTAAATATTATGAGACGTTGAAGAAATTTTTACTTGTAATCTTTTGACCGATTTAGTACAAGATGATGCCTACATTAAAAAATAATTAGTTCAAAATTCACTGGAGTATTTTCGGTGCTTACTTCACAATCTTTAGCGTTTCCCCGGCTGAAGTTCGAAATCGTTTTATAGAAATCAAGCGCCTGCTATAAGAGAGTTTTAATCGTCAGATGCTACCCACTGATTCGGAAATTTGATTTTACTGAACCATTGGAGGGAACTTCAGTGTTTTCTTTGTGAAAAAACTTTATTTGCCAAACTTGGCCGAACGACCGGCCTTACTTGTGGAGCCATGAGACGATAAATTATCACTATTAATCTCGCAGTATAATACTGTGGGTACGCCTTGGTCAGCAAACTCTATAATGTATTTGTAAGATTATTTATTTATTTAATCATGGAAGACTTACAGCTTAAAAACTTAATAATAAAAGCCAATTTTGCCGAAAATTACTAGCTATCGGTACATATTTTGGCATAAATTTTCAAAAATCCTTTCTTAGTACAGACGCCAGCATATCAAGCTATCCCAAATTGTAAAATATTCCCAATTAAACATGAACCTTATTCTTTTGTGATAAGTTGAAAAGCTGTCAATAAAATTTGACAGTTTAGGCTAGCTTGATGTGCTGGCCTCAGTACATAGAACTCTTTACGTATCATGGTTTAGGCTGTCCGTTGTCTGTCAGTTTATAAAGTAGATCAGATATGCATTTACTTTCGATTTTTTCCATTTACTGAAAAAAAATACGACTTCATTTCTCTCACACCGTCGACGGTGTGTTTGGTTTAAATATTTTATGAACGATTCTAAAGTAAATCGCAGTCAGTATTATATGACTCCTAGAGTATTTCGAACTATTTAAGAGATCTTCATCCTACTCCTATCTTTAATTAACAAGCATTACGTATTACTATCCAAAACTGGTACTGTAATGCTATTTTGTAAAAATCTCATCAAGAAAAAAAAGGTCAAGTGAACATGAATTGAGCTGTCAGTAGTGTCAACTGGCATCAGTAGTTCTGACCTATAAAAATCTATGTAGATGAAGTGAGTTTAAAGTAAGGTGTCGATAGTAATTGTACACAAAGTGACGGCGTCGTGTTGCGCTGTGCAAGGTGTCGCGTAGACTTCCGCGGAATCGCCGCTACACGACACCTTTCGGCCAAAACTCTTCATTGAGGAAGGACTCTATGTGATGAGTCGGAGCTCACACCACAAACGACTTGAATTCGTGTTGTGGCGCGATTTCAGCTTCTCGACCCTTAAAGTCCAGCTGATCTTCGCTCGTACATACTCCACGACCTAATCCCTAGAAGTTATCATCTAATATTTCACGGTGAGATTTTCACAAAACAAACCGGTTGATCATCATCTTCCACAGCCTGTCTTCACCAACTGATGAGCATTGGCCTCTCATCCACGTGCCAATCCTCACCTTAACCCTACTCTCTCTCTCCCACTCTGCCCTGCTTCTGAACAAAAGCCTCTTCCCGTGCCTACAAGCAATAAAGAGCATTGATTACAACTCCTGCTCATCGCGTGTTAGGGAACTTAACAACCAGTCAGTGAGATCTTAGACAGTACAAAGGTAATTAATTATCTTCTTGCCTATCATTAATTATGCTATTTCCTGGTAACGTAGTCTTCAATTTTAATGAGTCCAATTTATTTGCAACATGTGTTTTCATTCCTACATCTCTTTCAGACGTCAACTCGGTATTCATTTCATACATAATCAGAAAAATCTTTTTTATAAAAAAAACAACCCTTTTCTCAAAAAAACACCGCAATGTTTTATTTTTTGAATAAAAAGATATTCCTTACTTTTCAGTTATAGTACAGACGCCAGCCCATCAAGCTACACTAAGCTGTAATTTTTTTCTTATTGAAAATTAAAATTAACCTTATATCATTGTTATAAAGTTGAAAAACTATCAAAGAGATTTGACAGATTGGGGTAACTTGATGTGCTGGCCTTTGTACCTTACCTAAAGTCCCCACAATAATTCTTATACCACTCATTGCTATTAAAACAACAGTGATAGGAACTGGTAAGCGGGATTGTCCGAAAGGGTTACCGCTACCCCGGAACATAAAGGGCTACGGAAGGAACATGGATGGGTTTTAGTCAGTAAGAGTCTGACACTCCCTTCCGCTCCACCCAGAGCGGGAGAAGTCATTGGATGATTTCCCAGCCTAAAAAAAAAAAAAGTGATAGGAACTATCAAAACATCAAGATACACAAAGTGAATTGAACCCAAAGCTAACTCAACAACTACCTAATACGTTAAGTTAGTAAAATGACTTACCAAACAAGAAAAGAATCATCAAAATCAATTCTGAATTGGCGGAGGATTTTTACCAATTCATAATTTCGTAACAAACATGCAAAAAAAACAGATCAAAATGAGTCGTATCGTCCGTCGTCATAAGTCGATGAACCCTCTTTGAAGTTATTTAAAAATACAACATTATATGCGCAAAATAGCCTTTGAAAACCTTGTATCTTGGAGCTAAGTACATACCTAAATCTACAGTACCTACCTTGGCTAGCACCGGTATTCTTGCAAAATAACCAAGAAGGTAAAAGGTAAAAAGTTCAGCCATGCAGCCTTATTTATCCACCATCTTGCAAGATAATGTATTTGCCGGCGTTAAGCGATAACATAAAACTGAAAAGCTTTTTACTTGCATTACATAGCTATCTAGGACAGTGTTTGAACTTTTTAACCGACTTCAAAAAGGAGGAGGTTCTCAATTCGGATGTTTGTATTTTTTTTTTTTTATGTTTGTTCGCTCATAACTCCGTTGCTTGCCAACCGATTTGAAAAATTCTTTTTTTGTTGGAAAGGGTATACTTCCCGAATGGTCCCATATAAATTTTATCGAAATCGAATAAGCGGTTTTTGTAAAATCAACAAAAATCTAAAAAAAATCCTACTTAATATATGTGGACGATGTTCTAATAAGTTCCTGTCACTGTAATTTACATACCAGGTAGTGGTATTAAAATTTGGGGGGGGGGTAGGTAGGTACCACAACTAAAAAGTGAAAAATAAAAACTTTTTTACAAAAAATAAAACCGACTTTCAAAACAAACACTACAAAGTGACAAATAATTTAGATTTCGGAAGTCGGTGGCAAAAAATGAAAATACAAAACCGAAGACACCGACTTTCAAAATCGAAATTATTTGTCACTTTGTAGTGTTTGTTTTGAAAGTCGGTTTTATTTTTTGTAAAAAAGATTTTATTTTTCACTTTTTTATATATGATTTTGATAATTTAGTTTGTACAAACCGATTATAATTGCCCGCGATGGCGCGTAAACTGTAGATGATGTGATTTCAATTAATATAAAATTAAACCATTAGCCCAAGCGAACGTACTACAGGGATAAAAACCCTTACCTTATGTAAGACATAAGGTAAGGGTTTTTAGGTCCAGGTCACAAACTTCCTCTGTGCCAAATTTCATTCAGATCCGTTCAGCCGTTTGAACGTGAAGGACGGACAAACATACGAACTCACACACTCACAAACTTTCGTCTTTATGATATTGGTGTGATAAGCACACGCTTTCTTTCCTTGGGGGTTAGGCGGAAACTACAGAACGCCACCTGCTGCAATTTTTACATACTGCCTGCCTGGTCTACGTTCATACACGCAGGCCGGTAGCGAGTACTCCTCACCCAAGCATTCTGAAGAACATCACAAACAAGGTTCACGTTTGCCTATCTGACCCCCTCAACTTAGTAAATCTGGTCTGTCAAAATTTCGGACTTCTGACGATTCGTAACAACTGTCAAACATCTGCATATCATAGCTCCAACCAGATCGATCGACCCGGGCGGATTTTATTACTTAATCCTCAACACAACCTGCAAACCCTTCAACGATTAATAATACTGTATTATATTATCTGTGATCGACCAAAACAATAAGGCGATTAACACACGGCAGGGCTCGACCGCGGGAGCCACGTGACGACTCCCGGCCACCGTAGGCGCGGGCCTGCGGACGGTGAGCAATGGGTGACTCACCGTCCGATCAGCACCAGACCCGTGCCGTACGGCGCGTATATGTTCCACGCGCGCCTCAAAGAGATGTCAGCATATGAAGGGGCCCCTCAGTGCCAAGCCTGCCGGGTAAGCGGGATTGTCCGAAAGGGTTACCGCTACCCCGGAACATAAAGGGCTACGGAAGGAACATGGATGGGTTTTAGTCAGTAAGAGTCTGACACTCCCTTCCGCTCCACCCAGAGCGGGAGCAGTCATTGGATGATTTCCCAGCCTTAAAAAAAAAAGCCAACCTGGGTCCTGACTCTGTTTAAAGACTTCCAGGTTCGCCAAGGCAAGTCGTCCCCTGACTGTACGAAGGATATAAGTGATACTGATATTTGGCAATATATTCTTAAAATAGTCTTAAATAAGACGTCTTAAAATATTACTAATTTAATTCTTTTAGGTCGTAGGCGTCAGCAAACAAGTAACGTACGTGTTTAGGCATCAACGGATTTTTTAGAGCTGGATTTTCACACGGCGGAGCGCGGTGCCGTGTGAAAATCGCCTAAAAGAACAACCCGATTGTCTGTTCCTGGAATGAAAATAAATTAAATTAAGTTTCGGTTAAATTCAATTAAAATTGCTGTCGACAATATAAAGTGTTGCGTGTTTAATTTGGGCCTACAAGGAATAGTAAATACACACATCAAAAGTGTCTAGGGATCAACATATATTTTTGCAATAACTTTTCTCTTGATTGATATTAATTTAAATTTTCTTTAAGGAATCATCAAATAAAGTGTTTTCGTTTGTCACAGTAACGATAAACCAAGTCACCTTTGCATTAATAAAGAAATTTGCCATTTTCCTAATAAAGGGATTTTTGACATTTGAACCACTAACATTAAAGTTCGAAAAAAAGACTGAAATAACAGTTTTCTTTAAAATTTTATTGGGTAACTTAAACAATTAATAATCCGTGTTTCTACCGCGAACACTAACAACACAAGAACATCGGTTTGGCATACTCAAAATGAGTTCATCCAAATCACGCTGTGGAATGGCCGCCCATGTTCGTTGCAACAACAAAAAAAGGTCTTCTTGCAACTGGATACCCTCCATATTCGGCAGAGCTCTTCTCTGTAGCATATCCCATGCATGCTCAATCGGGTTCAAGTCTGGCGACTGAGCAGGCCAGGGCAGGACATTGATGTTAGCTGCGGCGAGAGTCTGTCTTACAACTCTTGCGGTGTGCGGTCGTGCATTATCATGCATTAACTGAAATAAGGGACCGATTTGCACTTGTAGAGGAACGATGACGTCAGATACAATCGTCTCAGCATAAATTTGAGCGTTGAGGTTGCCTCTGATCCAAATCAACTCAGTTCTTCCGCCGATCCAAATACCCGCCCATACCATGATGGTTCCACCACTATAAGGATGGACTTCCTGGCAGGATTTTAATCGCTGTTGGCGTCCAGGGGTTCTCCAGTGTCGTATACGTCTTGTATCCGGTCTCATACCAAAACGAGACTCATCAGAAAAGCACACGAAACGCCATTGTTCTTCTGCCCAATTTCTGTGTTCAAGAGCCCATTGATATCGAATCCTACGATTGTGCATTGCTATAGGTGGTACCCGTAGCGGTCTTCGGGAATGAAGGTTCACTTCATGCAAGCGGTTTCTGACTGTTTGGTCGCTAATTAAGTTCCCTGAAGAGTGATGAAGCCTCACGGCTAACATCATGGCGGTTATTGTTGGAGCTCTTCGAGTTAAGATTTGAATGTATCGGTCTTGTCTCCGTGTGGTGCAGCGATACCGTCCTTCATGGCGCTCAGCCACGGTACCAGTGCTTCGGTAACGTGTCCAAAGTCGACTGATAACACTCTGACTTGTATTCAGAGCTAAAGCCACAGTACGTTGCCGGGAACCAGCTTCTATCATTCCCACGGCTCTGAGCATTTCTTCCCTGCTTAAATGACGTCGCCGCTCCATAATAACGTTGGTTTTAATCAGTAGTAGGGAAACAGTAGCACTAATAATGTCTTCAATGCGTTGTATGTTTTTATAGGGAAAATATTGACAGCTGATTTTCATCTTTTACTCGAATTTGATTGACAGTTCCTGTTTCAAATTATGAAATGCACCAAAAAGGATCCATATAAATTTATAAAATCATAAATTTATTACAAAGCCACATCTCAATCTCAAGAAATCCGCATAAAAATGCTTGATCCCTAGACACTTTTGATGTGTGTAATATTAGTGAGTACGAATTTATCAACGCTAAAGGTGAATGACCGGCGCACCCAAACAATGTGTTTTGTTTGGGTTAAATAATAAATGGACCGAGTTTCATATGGAGCATTTACTTACCTGAGTTCCAAGAATATAATGGAATGCCTATGGATTTATTCGGGACAATAATATTTCGTCCAATAATTACGATATTGGAAGCGGATTTCAGTCCTTGTTCCTAATGGTACTTATCGTTTTATTATAGTGGAGTTATTTCGGGATATACCCGGCCATTATTTTATTGACAAATAGGCCTCACTTTTGACGTTTCTTTATTTTTTATTATTATTTATAAGCGACACAGCAAGATCACAACGGAACTAATTGATAACATCATCAAAAACATTAAATCATTAAATTATAATTCTCGTGTTTTGTTTCCCATTACCAATAATTCGTTTAGTATGCAGTCCGATCATGTCGTCAAACCTTACAAAACATACTAAGTACATACTTTCTTAAAGACGTTGTAACAAATTCTTAAATAAAACAGTACTGCACTTTCCTTATACTAATACGTCCTACCTATTCATTTGATATAGGAAAATTTGTAGGTACGTGGAAACAACTTTTCCCGACGGCAAATAGAAATAAGGTTTTCCTTATACCAGATATTATCTGTGTAAATAATGGTGGGAACGTGCTAACCCAATCCAATGTGACGCTTAATAACGTTTCCATTGTACACGTAACAATAAATGAAAAAAATGACACGAGGACAAGAGAAACACGGTTCACATAAACACATAAACAGTCATACATTGATTAGGTAAACCTAGTGCCTTCCTGCCGGGTAAGCGGGGTTGTCCAAAAGGGCTACCCTGGAACATAAAGGGCTAAGGAAAGAACATGGATGGGTTTTATTCAGTAAGAGTCTGACACTCCCTTCCGCTCCACCCAGAGCAGAGTGGGAGTGGTCATTTGATGATTTCCCAGCATCAAAAAAAAAGCCTAGTGCCTTAGTGCTCTCAATATTCCATAGAAAATAATGACACTGACAGCCCAAAAACGAGGTTTACGTGCTGATCACGTTTAGTTTCATTGGTGAAATACACCCTTAGACGACACGTTAACAATATTACAGATAAACAATAAAAGAAAGTGGCAAGAAGTGAATACAAAACAGTGATATCAAAACAGAGAGTGGAAACGTTTCAACAAATACCAAAATAAACACTTGACGACAGAAAGAAGAAGGTTACATTGTTCTAGAATACTAAAAGCTGCCAAACACACTAAAGACAATTAACCTAGGTGTCATCCCATAAAATTGCCTGTCCCTAGGTGTCTTGTGTATAGAAGTTTTCTATTTCACGCACGATTTGTGCCACTTCTAGAACAAACTGATCCTGACATAAGACGAAGTGGGACAGTAATTTATTGAGATAGAGGATGAATCTTGAAAATGATGTCTCTTTCATTTCACACACATTATTTTCATCTAGACATTGAAATTGAAGACCTGGACATCTACAAGAGGTTGCTAAGTTAGTAAAAAAAACTTGAGAGGTGTCAAGGGACACTCGGATGGAACGAAGTTCCTTTCGATTAATTAGTGAAGGAATTGTAATAAAATTTTATTTCTTTTAAGTTATAATAAATTAAATTAACCAATAAAAAAATATTCATTAAAAAGTCCTCATATTTTACTCCAAAAAAAGTGTTGTTACAAATTTTGGTCTTAATTCCGTCTAGCCCCCTTTCGCAACGCGCGATAAGGAACTTCGTTCCAAAAAACACGAATGCTGAGATATGGAAATAATTTTTTTGTTATACATAATTATCTGTTATTCGTAGGAGCTCGTGGCTAAGTACTAAGAGCCGCACAGGTCGATCCATCAGGTAAGCTCCGCTTGCCCCGGCAAGCGGAGCTTACCAATCCCGATTGGCCGTGGATAGGTGACCATCTTTACATACCGAGACTCCTCCGTGCCTCGGAAAGAACGTTAAGCCGTTGGTCCCGGCTGTCATTTTTGCATCTTTGACAGTCGTTACGGGTCGTCAGAAGCCCGAAAATCTGACAGCCAGTCTTTCCAAGAGATATCGTATGGCCTGGTTACTGGGTAGCGGAGGTCAGTAAGGCAGTCGCTCCTTGTAAAATACTGGTATTCAGCTGCACCCGGTTGGACTGGAAGCCAAACCCAACATAGTTGGGTAAAGGCTAGGTTGATGATGACATATCTATTATTATGTATTTCTTTAAGTCAAACCTTGAGCTCACTTTACGAGAACAGATTTTCATAACCAGTATTGTTTAGGCTATGAAAATCTAAATCTACCAACTGTATATCTAAACTTAAATACCATGCAATTATTAACACTCACTACACAATTAACATGCCAATCTTAGCACTGTTCGACAATGACATACTACTAATACACTGCGGTGTTCTAACTCTGACAAATTAGTCACGCCATCGGACGCGTAGTAACATGACGAACCATTTCAGCATAGACACGAAGATTGATGGCCCGTGAAAGCGAAAGAGGATGTTAGATGGAGAAAAATGGGACATCATCTATTCATATCTGAGAAAGGAGGGTAAATGATAGTTATAGTACCCTTTTGAGTAAAAATGCGGAAGATATAGGAAGTAAAGCAAGGTCTCCTACGTTGTTATAATTTGGCCATTTCATGATATAAGTGGCTACGATTATAGTCCCATCATTGTCCCCCCGACTCTTGCTCGAGCCAGCCCGCGTTGCCGCTGAGCTAGTAGCTTTAAATACCCCCGATCCAGCTGTCCCTTGCTGTCCCCCCCCCCCCAGCGACGCCCTAAGCCGAGGTCCGTACACCACAGGGGGTGCCCTTAGTAGCCCCTGTAGTCGCTTAGTTTGTAAGTTAGTTTTAGTTTTATTAAGCCCTGACTGGAGGCTACAATTCTTTGTGGCAGCCACAGGCATGCCCGGTTAAGAAGTACACAACCCTATGGTTGAACTGCGAGATGCCATTAACAAAAAAAAAAAAAAAGTCCCATCATTGTACCTTTTTTTTTAAATACATATGCTTTATATAATAATTGACTGTAATAAGAACTGACTGTTCTAATCCTATCTTAATTCTTAGAGCATTTAACCTATGGAGATGGCAAGCGGCGAATCATCGAACAACTTTTTCTGCCACTTTTTGCGGGGGGCGAGGAAAACACATACAGCACACTTCTTAAATTTGACAACCACACACAGAGACATGCTTCCTATTGGTACAAACGCTCACAAAGAAATTATAGACACACAGTGAAAAAACACATACACATTGACAAATTTGTGCGTATCTATGCAATTGTCCTACGACAACAAACACAAACTACTAGTGTTGAGGCACAAGGAATGAGTGGTATTTCATTTCATGAATGAACGAATAAAAAGTTCTGTTTTCTTTTCTTGGAAAAAATACGTTTAACGATTAGTGCCTGCGAAACTACGTAGGTAGCCGCCAGTAATCACAAAACAATTTATAGTGCTATAGAAAAAGAACGATTGTATTTATTTTTATAGTCAATTTTTTTTTCTTATTTCTCAATAATATTATATTGATTGCATATCATTCTGCATTTAGGGTCGGCAATTCGGAATTCATACCCCATTCTTTAAAACGGGCTTTCATTTATATACTTACACGTGTCAAAAATTTAGAAAGGGGACAATATCAAAACATAGTATAAAACAAAGTCGCTTTCTCTGTCCCTATATATTGCGTAGTTTTAAAGATTTAAGCATACATAGGTATGCTTAAATCTTTAAAACTACGCAACGGATTTTGATGCGGGTTTTTGTAATAGATAGAGTGATTCAAGAGGAAGGTTTATGTGTATAATTTGTCGGCATATTTTGCGGGCGAAGCCACGGGCGAAAGCTAGTAAATAATAGAATAAGACAATCAATCAGATGTACTTTTATCATTTTGTTATGAATGACAGTTTTACACGTCGGTTTTATTGTTTTGCAGTCCGGTGTTGCAAAGCTAAATGATGTCAAAGTTAAAGTCACATCATTTATGTCAAATAGGCACAAGAAAGGCACTTTTGATCGTGCTCACATATTTACAAACATTCTAAAAGTTAATAATAATAAATCAATCAATGTGAGAGGTAAAGTTATTCCAAAATGTTAAAATATGTAGTATGGTACAACATTATAAATTATTTATTACCTAATTTACTAAGCAACCGGTTTGATTTTGTCTGGACACTAGATTGTCCTGTGGAGCAGGACCAGTATGTTTCCAAGCATCCTTATCCTTTATATAATCCTCTAATTTGTTATAAGCTTGTTTACAAAGTATACTTTTAATATGAGTTTAAAATTTTCTGTCATTTAATTGCAATACAATTCTGTTTTTCCGTGTGTACTTCACGTAGTAACATTTGTTGATATTTAGTACCATTTTGTTATCGTTACACCATCGACTTAACGCGTCGATATCGTTTTGAAGAAGTTCAGTATCGTCACTAGACTCGAAACTCTAGAGAATTTGAGATCGTCTGCGTATGTACATATTACATTCCGAATATTTGAGGCAGTGCTGGCGATTGTACTAAGTTTTTTTAACAGCGTACCTACGCGGTCCGCGGTGGGTTATTAGATTTCGACGTCATATTTAGCTATCTATTATAATTATTGTTTCTTTTTCAAATTGCATGAGCTACAAAAACTCACTACGAAACGAACAAACTATTATTCTTTTATTATCCTAAACATGCAATGAAAATAATTTAAATCGACTTCCAAAGAACTTTTATAGTTATTTTTTTTTATTACAAGCTGACTTGTCCAGATAGGTACACTACACAAAAAACTGGTTACTGAACCTATTGACTGAAAAATCATTTAATTGGCAAATCATTCATTCACGTTGCCCCAGCACTATGCAAATCCTACCCCTGTACTACTTTAGCGCTACCTACGTACCAATGTATTTTTTCTATCGTTACGTCAATAACGATTACTTCGACATTGTACGTAATTAAAAATATTTTAATGTATAATTTATATTTACAAGTGATAGGAAACACCATAGTTTCGAAAATTTGAAGTGGCAGATCGCTTTTTGCCCGAGGATACTGCACAATTAACCATTTCTTAGGAGGACTTCCTTGCGACACAATACGATACATAATGACGGCTGTTGGCGAATGAACTAGTTTTATAGAACGTGTATGGCCGTATGACCAATCGGTCATGGCAGAGGGGTACGCTTAGCTATGCCATCTCCATAGGTTAAATGCTCTAAGAATCCTATAGATAATATCGAAAAAATTATGTTACCAATAATAATATATGCAACTGAAACGTAGTAAAAACAAAAACGAAACAAAAGCGTCATCCCATACGTCATTTTCCCGTCAATGTGGTAAACATTGTCGTGGCAATGACGTCTACACGGAATTTGGATGAAGAATGTCAGCCGACACAACTACGTACGTTTCTAGCGTTACATAATAATCCAATTATTTGTAACTAAAACTAGATCTAATTTTGCTTGCAAGATTTCATTATCAAGATGATGTGGATGATCTTATTTAAAGTTATTTATTTTGCATAGATTTTAATCTTGTTAAATTGAATACACAAGAGCATGGGCAACAATTTTGTCTGTTACTTATAAAAACAAAATTCAATCATCATTCCAAGTGCCAGTGAATATTAAACCATTCATACTTACATTGTAACGGCAACTGATATACCAATGAAGAGGACTACAAGAGCCAAATGATTTTGCATGATGCACGCACACATTAACGCAATCGAAGTGTACGACGGACGCTCATAGTACTAACGGATTAACGAGATTACGTTCGAGTATTCTAATAGATGGCGCCACAACAGCGAGTAAGTAAATTATAGATCTAACAAGCAACTAGAGGGAACAATTAATTTATTTTTATTTGTCTTTTGTGTTATTTGTAAAAATTTAGGATATTGGTTATTTAAAATAAAACTATTTCAATGGAGTTTTATACATTTTTATTCATGACTTCACGCCTGTAACTCCTGAGTATTAGGCAGAAGAGTACCTTATAAATTTATAAACTCATATTTCGCTAATAATGTTAAGTCCCATGTAATTAGCTGAGTCTATTTATTGCCTTCAACTGGGCAAAAGACCAGCCTCCGTGGCAGCTACTGAAAAAATCCTAAATGAAAAACAATCCAGGGATCAATTATACCACATTTAGTTTTAAGCTCTTTTTCAGGCGTACAGAGGTCAGAGGTCAAATTACCACAATCTGTCAAATTTCTTTGATAGTATTTCAACTTTATTGCAAAGACATAAGGTTCATTTTGAATTGAGAAAATTTGACAGTTAGGGATAGCTTGATGTGCTGGCGTCTGTACATTATACCAAATTAGTTTTAAGCCATTTTTCAGGTTTAATTATGCCACATTTAATTTTAAGCTCTTTTTTAGGTTTAATTATACCACATTTAGTTTTAAGCTATTTTTCAGGTTTCGTTGTATCACGTTTAGTATTAAGCTCTTTTTCAGGTTTACATTATAGCAGATTTGCTTTTTCCGGTGTACGTTTATATATGTCAAAGTCAAAGTCAAAACATTTATTTCAAATAGGCCCAAGAAAGGCACTTTTGAACGTCAAAAATTAACAAGAAATAGAATTGATTCTAGTCGCCCCTTCCAAAAGGTAGTTTCGTGTGGAGAAGAATGGGCAAGAAACTCCACCGTTACTCTTTTAAAATGTTTCACAATGTTTTGTATACATGTATTATAATATTATAATATGTGAAGACGATGCACCCAGAATAAAAACAATACACCAAAATGGTGAAAAGAAGAACGCATGTAGCAGTGAAAAATAAACTTAATTAGGTATGTCATAAGTACATGGTGCTCACATATTTACAAACATTCTAAAAGTTAACAATAATAAATTAATCAATGTGTGAGATGTTATTCCAATATAATAAAATAATATGGTACAAATTATAAATTATTACCTAATTTACTTAGCAACCAGTTTGATTTTGTCTAGACACTAGATTGTCCTGTGGAGCAGGACCAGCATGTTTCCAAGCATCCTTATCCTTGATATAATCCTCTAATTTGTAATAAGCTTGTTTACAAAGTGTACTTTTAATATGAGTTTTAAATTTTCTTTCATTTAATTTCAGTATGTCACAAGGTATTTTGTTGTAACATATTTTAACACAGAACCCCATAAAAGATGTATGTACTTTGGACAATCTGAAAAATGGTTGAACTATTTTGTCTTTATTTCTAGTATTAAAGTTATGCCTATCACTTATTTTGTTAAAAAGATGTCTATTTTTTCTTACATGCATAATATTTTCATAAATGAATTGGCAAGGAACCGTCATAATATTAATCCTTTTAAATAGTTCCCTAAGCGATTCGCGACGACGAAGATTGTAAATGGCTCTGATCGCTCGCTTTTGCAAAATAAAAATGGATTCAATGTCAGCAGCCCGACCCCACAGTAAAATGCCATACGACATTATGCTGTGGAAGTAACTAAAATAGACCAAACGCGCGGTTTCTACGTCTGTCATCTGCCTTATCTTTCTAACAGCATAAGCGGCCGAACTAAGCCGTCCCGCAAGAGTTGTTATGTGGGGACCCCATTGCAACTTGTCTTCTAGCGTGATTCCCAGGAAAACCGTCTGCTTAATAAATTCCAGCTTCTCTCCGTTCAATATGATGTCACAATCGCTACTTTTCACATTAGGTAATGTAAATCTAATGCATTTGGTTTTTTTTTCATTTAGTACCAAATTATTTACCTTAAACCAATCTTGGACCTGAAGAATAGAGTTATTCACGTCGTCAAGATTTTGAGAGCGTCTATCAATTTTAAAGATTAATGATGTGTCATCTGCAAATAACACCATCTTCGGTTGATTTTGAAGTAATTGGGGTAAATCGTTAATGTAAACTAAAAAGAGGAATGGACCCAATATCGAACCTTGAGGAACGCCCATTGTCATTTCCGACCCCAGCGAGTTCACACCATTTACTTGAACTTTAACCTTTCTATCTTTCAGGTATGATCTAAGTAAATCAAGGGCTGTATTTCTAATCCCATAGTGCTCTAGTTTCAGCAGAAGCGTCTCATGTTCTACGCAATCGAACGCCTTAGAGAGATCGCAAAAGATTCCAATGGCATCTTGTGCTTCTTCCCAGGCGCTAAAAATGTTCTTTATTAGGGTGACACCAGCGTCAGTAGTACAACGCCCTTTGGTGAAACCGAACTGTTGGTCGTGCAAGATGGAATTTTTATTAAAGTGACGTAACATTTGATTGAGCATCAACTTTTCAAACACTTTACTGAGAACTGGCAGAATTGAAACGGGCCTATAATTGTTGGGTTCTTTACTATCACCGGATTTGAACAATGGCACTACTTTACTGTGTTTCATAAGATCCGGAAAGACTCCTTGGTCCACACTGGTATTAAATATGAAAGCTAAATAGGGCGCAATGGTGTCTATAATAGAACTACAGACTTTTACAGACATTCCCCAGAGATCTTCTGTTGATTTGATTTTAAGATCTTTAAAAGCTTTTATAACAGCCTGGGGGTTTGTATGCTGAAATGTAAATTCTAAAGGGCATGCCTTTACATTTTTTCTAAGTAAGGCAGCAGAAAGCGCGGCTGAGGAATTTAATGATGCAGTAGTTTTGAGTGGAATATTAGCAAAAAAGTTTTCAAATTCCTGAGCTATTTCTATATCTGAGTTGATGCGGCCATGTGCAGTCTCTAAATTATACTCAGTATTACGCTGCTTTTTCCTACCTGTTTCATTATTTATTATTTGCCAGGTAGTTTTTATTTTATCATCAGCTGATTTTATTTTATTGCTAATATAAAGAGCTTTAGCTATTTTGCACACACTTTTAAAAGTTTTAGAATATTTTGCAACATACTGATGAAAGTTTGTATGATTCATATGTTGCTTGAGGCCATAAAGTTCAAAAAGTTTTGCCCTGCTTTTGCAAAGACCTGGAGTCGCCCAATCGCTAAATAAAAACTTTGTGAAAATACTTTTAGTTCTTAGTGGAAAAGAGTCATTAAATTGCTTATTTAATAGTAAAAAGAACTCGGTGTAGAACTCACTTGGGTCAGATATATTATTAAAATTCTGAGCACATAAATTACTGGCCAAAGACTTTTTGAATTTGTTTAAATTTGTACATGTAATTGGCCTAAATCTTATTTGAATTTGTTGTAAGGGCATATAGGAACAAAATGTTATAGTTTGTCCACTGTGGTCAGATGGCAACTTATTATATATGTATAGTACAATACAATATGTTAAATTCAGTTTCAGTTTAATTTTTTACTAAAAGCTATTAAAATCTAAGTAATGTGTAGACGCATTTGTTGTGAATTACTTTCGTTGAAATCTGTAAGTTTTTCTTCGTCGTTAATTTCATCTATGCTTTCGCAATTGTCTTCATTTTCCATTTCGCTTTTATATTTTTTGTCACTTTTGTCTTTGTCTGTATTTTCATTTCTATGTTTTATGTTTGGTTCACGAATTTTCATATTTCTTGAAATTCGGGGATCAAGTATCTTAGGAAAAATCAGTCTAAGATTTGAGATATCGAACAACTTTAAAAAAAAATAAGAAACATTAATAATCCTTCGTCCAATCTGGATGTTCTTTTTAGGAGTATAGTTTTCAGTCTGTAAAAATAAAGAAATATTTTTATACCATAAAACATTGTTTTAACTTAAAATAATTTTAAATAACTATATTTTTTATGTGTAATACATTTATATGTACTCCGTTCCGCCCAGCTCCACTTCAGTGGAAACGCACCCTTACTTTGGTTGCAACAAACATAATTATTACTTGTGCCAAAATATAGTAGTAAACATTTTAAAACTAATGCGTGAAAATGTCAATTCTAAATTTTCTAGTTCTGCGGTTATAAGTTGTTACATTTTTTTTTTGTTTTTGTATATAATATCGTAAAATTGTTAAGCTGAACAAAATGTTTCTTACTTTTCAATTTTTATTATAGCCTAGATAATGTGTCGATACTTACTCAGTGCAAATAGCTTCGGCGTTGAAATTTTCGACTTTCTTTCTCCTTTAAAAAAAATGCAATGTTTATTTTTTATTCAACAAAATATTTACAAAAACACCTAAATATAATATAAAAATTCTTTAAATAAAAAACAAGTCACAAATGTTATAATAAAATCCTGGTAAAGATCCAGGATACAATCGATTTCCAATCCGACTCTCTACTAAACACGCTAATAGAACATTGGAAATCTGAATGGAAATAACTGACCGTATTTGAATAAAGTGCTCAATACCTGAGACGGTTCCAATAATATATGTGATAATTTTATAAATATTTAGTTATCTAAAATACTCTTACCTTTTAACATCGTTCGTATGTACGGCATTTAATTTATATGAACATTTGTTAGTCCTTTTACCTGGTTACATTTTATTTCCCATATTTATAAAATAAAATTGAAATGAAAGTTCCATAGACGCTATTTTAACCTAAAGTATTTTATATTTACAAGAAAGAAGATTATTTATTGAAAGATGATATAAAACAATGAATTTACAAATAAAATAATGAATTTACAGACGAAACTTAACAATAAATACAAACAAATGTGACACGAAATAAATCGGCGAGAAGAGCGACACGTCCGTATAGCAACAGGCCTTGGCCGGCACCAAAGACTACTATAGTATACCGGCACTGTCTGTGCACGGGCGCTTACGCACACATGCGTACGTATTAAATTGCGAAACAAGTATACGCGATTTACAGAAAAAGTATTAATTGGATTAAAAAAATAAATCAGTATTACGTTAGTATGTTACTTGTTGAATAAATTGTCAAAAAATCAGAATGATCGTATGTATTTTAATATGGTTTTTATTCGTTTTAAGTTTTTTTTAGAGGTATCTTTGTGATTTTTTTCTATCGATTAAAATTAGTTGTATTATGTTTTCAACTCACTACTTTACTAGATTATATCCTGAAGAATATCATATATTTTTGTGATTGTGTTAACTGCAGTGAATCATATACTTTAAAGCATTATAAAACTCGCATTTAGCTCTTGTAGTCCCCTGAATTGCATTGTTGCATATTTATGTTTGTAATGAGTAAAAGTTTCAGTGATAATCCAGAGTTCATAAAAGCGCATCAAGTTATAATGGATGTTAGTCACCCACAGCAAGCACGCGCTATGGAAACTTTTAATTCATTTTACATCTTAATGGGGAAAATAACTAATCTGTTAAAACAAAGTTTTTATTGCACTTGTTTGTTATCAGCACGTACAAAGTAGGTTGGGTTAAGCTCGGAGTTTTACTTTTTGCGTTTTTATCAGTGCAGAATTGCCAACCGCTGAGATCTCCTTTGATATTGCCGCTTTGTTTATCCGGTTTTTTGCTCTTTGGAAAATCCGTTGTTTTATCATTTTTAAAGAGCTACATTCTGAGCGCTATGTGGCATAAAAAAACTATGTGAACTTTATTTTTATTGGAAGTTTCGAAACAGTATTAGTCTGGTGATGCATTGTCATTGATTTGGTATACTTAGGTGTAGTCAATATTAATAAGTATAATTGTAATAATTTTCGTATATTTTTCTTTAGGATTTGACTTCTTCTCAGTTTGTATTATTGGGACTCAGGTTTTATGTGTGACATTTATTGTTGTGGGTAGACTATCTGTCTTGAGACAGTGTAGTGGATGGTTAGTCAGTCTCTAACGTAAGTGGAGATAAATAAATCCTATTTATATACGTGCGGCGCGTGACCGCCTTTTGTTTTCTTTTCATTCGATTTTTTTAGTAAACTTTGTTTGATCCATTACGGCGGGTACATACCGACCTGAAAGAGCATTCACCTTAATAAATTGGTTCTGATTTGCATGAATATACTTTAAACAATTTCACAAATTAAGGTCTTTATTTTTTTAGGCTAATAAATTCAGACCTCATACAGTCCTTTTTCAACCCTGAAAGGATTTATCCTAATAACGGCAGAGTCCCGGATAATGAAAGTAGATGCCAAGGGTCCTGAATGTTTAATTAAAATAATCAACGCCGACCCGTTCCCATGTATAAACCGCATTAGGTTTACCAAAAGATCCAATTTAAAGATTTATCTACATTCTATCCACATTTGATTCCAGTGAACGGAGGTTTAAATGTTTGGCTTATTGGACGACTCGCACGAATTTAACTCGCACAAAACGTGCGAATCGACTCCTTTAAAAAATATTATTTTTTCTGTAGTCGATTCGCACAAAGTTTATTTAATGGGGTGCGAATCGACACCTTCACAAATATGTAGTAGGCTATTCGCACACATAATGTTTTTTTTATGAAATGCAGTTAAGATAAAGTACACTTGAGTACAGAAGTAGTAAGGTCAAATGTATTTTACTCGTAATAGATAGATAATAAAAACACAATCTGTAATAAAAATATCTGTATTAAAATTAAAAACTAAGTACTAAACAAATCAATACAAGTAATATAATAATAATACAGATTTTTCTTACTTTCAAGTAAATATCTGTTATTTAAACTTCGATTATTTTTTAGTTTTATTTCAGAGATGGCTGACTGTACTTTAATTTTTTTATTCCTTAAAATGAAATGTGTGCGAATAGCCTACTACATTTTTGTGAGGGTGTCGATTCGCACGCCAATAAATAAAATTTGTGCGAATCGACTACAGAAAGAAATATGTTTTAAAGGAGTCGATTCGCACGTTTTTTGCGAGTTAAATTCGTGCGAATCGTCCAATAAGCCGAATGTTTTAGCTGTGTGAAGATTTCAAAGAAATTTCTATCTTATCTCGTATAAAAGTTCAACAAAAAGGTAGGATGAGAAGTATGTTTGTACAGAGATTTTATAATATTGTTGTTTGTTTATTTGTTATTCAATTCAACTAGTTTTCCCCGCAGCTTCGCACACGTGGATGTTCGAATCCCACGGGAACGTATTACCGGGATAAAAGTAGTTTATAATATTGTTATTTAAATAAATTGTACGTATTTATTGGAAACAGGTAGGTGTAATCATATTGATGAAAGCTACGTAAAATGGAACAAAGAGGTTTCAAGAAATTGTGTTATTGCCGGGCATGAGTCCTGTTTTTAAATGGGTACGTATTAAAATTACTATAAATATCGAGTATTAAAATAAACGGGTCAAAGGTAAATGGTTCGAAGGTCTGCTACACGTCTGATTGAGTTCGAAGCCCGCTCAACAGAGGATCGAGTTTAAATTAACTGTCAAAACTATCGAATATTGGTGTCCATTCAACCAAACTCTGCTACGTCACTAGGCGGAGGGATATTGCTTTCATATAGTCACATTCACACGATTTAAGTCCCTATTCGAGTTCACACCTATCTAGCTTTCAATCAGGACTTCAAACCCAAGACACGCACCTCTGATTTTACGGATTCATGTGCGTTATTGTATAATTATCACTTGATTAAAAATCGGTGAAGGAAAACATCGTCAGGAAACCAGCATGTCTGAGAGATATTTCTCAACAGCATGTGAAACTAAGTCAGAGGCCCATGGGCAGCATAAAAACTCTGACATCAGGTTAGTCACTAACCACACGAAAAGAAAAAGAGAATCAGGACTTGTCTGTTTACAAATGGGCGTATTTAATAAAGTTACTTTAGGTGTATTAATTAAAAAAATGAGCACATTTTTCAAAATGTTAAAAATAATCCTATTTATACTCGCTAATCTTACTAATATTATAAATGTGAAAGTTTCTATGGATGTGTGTGTGGATGTGTGTTTGTCACTCAATCACGCCAGAACTATACTCGTAGTTTATAACCTGAATGAACATAGCATACTTTTAAGAACAGGAAGGGACAAATGATTCAGTTCTAGGCTGGATAATAAATAAGTTTTACTTTTACCTCGGGAACTCGTTCTCGTGGGATACGACCTCCTCGCGATCGAAGTCGCGGGAAAAAGGTATAAGATAAACAAGCATGAACAAAAATATTATTTTTATTTGAAGGAAGGTATTTTGACGGAAAACCCAAGAAACGTTCTCATTAAATATTTCTTAAAGAAACCACTCAAAAACAAAACTCTTCCCTCCTGAACGCTTATCTTTCTAAATAAAGATTCCGCCAGTTGGTTGTTTGGTGATCTCGAAAACAAAAGACTGCTTGCTCAACAAAGCCACATAACGTTGTTTATAATGAAGATGGATAGGTACGAGAATTAATATTTGTGTACTAGTAACTAGTTATGTATTCAGTGGTATTACGCCGTCATCACTAATGGAACTAGGCGTGTTTATACTATGATGTAGTTTAGTTAGTTGGTAATATTATACTTGGGAGGATTATCTTTACCTTAGAGTGGGAATCAAGTATACATGGTTAAATGTAAGTCATTTGAAACTTCTTAAGGGGTCATTTTAGGTGGCGGGATGGGAGAGAGAAAAGTCCTCCCGTCCCAGCCGCCTCGGGAGACGCCCCGGGCGTTGGGAGCCACGTGACACTTCTCCCGCTCCACCCAGAGCGGGAGAAGTCATTGGATGATTGCCCAGCCTTAAAAAAAGGGGTCATTCTATTCATTATAAAGAGCAACTTTTACAATGGGACCAACCCAAAAATCGCTAAAAAAAATCAATCAGTTCAGTACATTTTGACGAGTTAGGCGAACATAAATGTACTGAACAACTGTTTTCTGTTTTCGCGATTTCAGGTTTGGTACCATAGTAAAAGTTGCTCGTTTAAATGAGTTCAATGACCCCTTTTTTTTTTTTTTTTTTTAAGGCTGGGAAATCATCCAATGACTGCTCCCGCTCTGGGTGGAGCGGAAGGGAGTGTCAGACTCTTACTGACTAAAACCCATCCATGTTCCTTCCGTAGCCCTTTATGTTCCGGGGTAGCGGTAACCCTTTCGGACAATCCCGCTTACCCGGCAGGCTTGGCCCTGAGGGGCCCCTTCATATGCTGACATCTCTTTGAGGCGCGCGTGGAACATATACGCGCCGTACGGCACGGGTCTGGTGCTGATCGGACGGTGAGTCACCCATTACTCACCGTCCGCAGGCCCGCGCCTACGGTGGCCGGGAGTCGTCACGTGGCTCCCGACGCCCGGAGCGTCTCCCGCGGCGGCTGGGACGGGAGGACCTTTCTCTCTCCCATCCCGCCACCTCCTTCGCGAGCATGACTTTTTCGCAGAAGGAGGTGACTGCCTCCCACTCCCTCTCGCCCCGGACCATGGCTTGCACCAGGGCCGGGCGCGAGAGGTCGCCGCCGCCAATCGCCTCTACGAGGACACGGCGGTGCTCCGCCCAAGCGGGGCAGGTTTGCACCGTGTGCTCTACCGTGTCCTCTGGGCGATCCTCGCAGTGGTGACACCCGGGCGTTTCCTCCCGCCTGATGATGTGCAGGAACCTCCCGAAACATCCATGTCCGGTGAGGACCTGCGTCAGGCGGAAGGTGAGGGCGCCGTGACGCCTCTCTAGCCACTCCTCAAAGAGGGGCCTTACCGCCACTATCGTGGCGTGCCCTTTCAATGACCCCTGAAGAGGTTTTAAGCAGCTTTTAAATTTAACCACGTATAAGTCTTCTATTAGTATATATCAATCTATAAATATTATCAGTTCCACTTCTCAATATTCGGACGAACTATACAAAAGTACTTCGTAATAAATATTAGCAATATTCAATTAGACAAATAACGGTTATCACCCTTTTGTTATTTCTGTATAGACGGTTAATATAACCTGTGTAGTTTTACGCTAAATACAAAACAATTTAATGTATTTTCCATGTACATTCCAAAAATAACTCTAAAGTGCACTAGTTTCTTCAATATAACACAAATATACTTACCGTTACTTGTCTAACGTTGTAATGAATGGAGTAAAAGCTGCTTTATCGAAGCGCGGCGGATTATTTTTAAGTGTAGCTACACGTGGAGGCTATTTTAAATGCGCCCTGTTAACGTAATACGATTCGGTTTTCTGAATAAAAGACGAATGAATAAACGAGCTCTGAGATAAAAGCAATAATTTTGAATTATTTACAATAGTTCAATGAACTGTAGTGCAATTCTGTAATGATCTCACCGCGAAAACGTAGGTAAAGTGTCAAGGGTCAATTGTATCAATCCCTGTGTGTGTGTGTGAGTGAGCTGTCAATCCCATTAGGTAGAACGATAGCTCAGTTCACGCTCATTTCACCTAAGTTTTCTCGATGAGTTTAACAGAATCGACCGACAGTACACACAATAGTTCAATGGACTTAAATTCGTTATGATTCCTTATCACCTTTATTTTACCTATACAGGGTGAATTTGAATTCATAGGCAGTATTTAAAGGGGTCATTGTACTCATCATTATTATCAACTTTTACAATGAGAACACACCTGAAATCGCAACAAAAAATCAGCTGTTCCCTTCTACTTTGACGAGTAATGCGAACATAATGTATGAACTGCTGAATTTTTTTTCGCGATTTCAGGTGTGTTCTCAACCTGATTCCTACCCGTAGTAAAAGTAGTTCAAAGTGATGAGTACAATGACTCCTTAAAATATTACCTATGAATTCAATCTCATCCTGTATAAGTACAGACGCCAGCACATCAAGCTATCCCTAACTGTCAAATTTTCTCAATTAAAAATGACCCTTATATCTTTGCAATAAAGTTGAAATACTATCCAAGAAATTTGACAGATTGTAGTAACTTGATGTGCTGGCCTCTGTACCTACCTCAGTATCTTAAAAACATTATTAATTGCTCTGTATCTAACAGTCTTAACAAAAGACACGACTCTTTGAAGCAGCATTAAAAATTGATATTCTTAATGTATTTTCAGTGACACAAGTCTTGCGACTGGCTCTAGGGAATTGTTTCGAACTTAACTTAGCTTGCTTGGTAAAGTACATAATGTACTGGCGTATACGACAGTCCCTGACTACGTATTAAGCTTTGTGTTATCTGTGTTAGTTCTGTGTTCCTAAAAATTATTAAACTATCATTTTTATTAGTAAAGTGATGTTTTATGTAAGCAATCAGTTTGTTTTTTGAGCACAGAATTTCTACTAAAAGTGTTGGTTTAAACAAAAACTTTAAATTATAACGAGTTATAAACGAAAAACTTACAAAAGCAAATGGTTAGACAACTTATAAGAAGAAAAAACTTGAGAGGTGTCAAGGGAATATTTAAATAATAATATTTAATATTTAAACAAAAATAAATGGCTTGCTTTCTATGACAGAGAGAGAGAGAGACAGACAGAGAAACACGCGCACGCCGCACGGCTTGCAACTATAGCAAAAAGTGTCGTTACAACTTTTGGTCTCAATTTTTTCCGTCTAGCCCCCTTTCGCAACGCGCGATAAGGAACTTCGTTCCAAAAAAAAATCATTTCCGAGATGTTTATGATATAATAGTAACGTTCCTCGTGTATATACACGTGGATACCATTCAAAGCTTCTCTCAGTAACCCTTTACTTTCACATATTTTTAATACTTTGACTTTTACTTTCAACAAGTATTCGTTCATAAATGATAAAACGTGTCGTTAATACTTAGTTTACAAGTAAAAATAGATAATAGAAGAATAATAGAGCAATTGGAGAATACAACGGTTATTGAGAATAAGGTATTTTGATTGATAAAGTATTTGAATGGTGCCTTATGAAAGTGATGTAAGGCTTTCGTTGATTTTGATCACAACACACACATTCTATCGCTCTTCTTAAAAATATTTTTTAGTTCTTTCTACGTATTTCATCGTTAATATTGTATACATTTAAATAGATGAGTATAGTTTTTTGTATATGTGTATGTAAATGACACACTACCTGTAGTATTGTGGTTTCCAATTACTCATACAAAGGTTATTTTTAAAATATCGCTTTTAGAGCATTGTGAGCGAACATTGTGTCACCACTTGAAAAATTTTACCTTTTTATCTGATATTTTTGTGCTCACGTTGTTTTAACTTCTTGTGAAGTTATTTAAATAGGTGAACCAAATTATCTCTACATTTTATTATAATATATTACCTACGCCATTGCTAAACCTCTTTAAACTTCGTCTTATTGTCCTCAATTTACAATTGGCAGCGAAAATGTTGACATCGTCATTCGAAACGAGAAGTTTAAATGAACAACAACTTTACCTCTGTAATAGAAAGAGCATGATATACATATATACGAACAAATTAATGTCACATTCGTTATTAAGGAACTTTGGTCTCATATTATTTAATATTTCGGAGTTTATTTAACTTTCATTGTACGTGTTTGTTTTCTAAAAAGAGACTGAAGAATATTCCAGCATCGTTTATTCAATACGTGAATTCGTGCAAATTCACGTATTGAATAAGCGTATTGATGCTAAAATTGAAATAAATAAATTGTCGTTTACTTACAGCAACTATTTTAAAACGCTAACATTTTGCTAAGCCCAGGTTAAGCTTTAAACGTTCCTCGATAGATAATTCATCATAGATTTTTATCCGCAAAACGTTAAACGAGAATCTGAAAGTCAATGGCTTCCCGGCAAAATTATATTAAGTGCCACTTTCCAAAGCAAAAACATATTGACTAAAATATTGTTCACACAGTATAAATAACGCGTTCAGAAAATTTACAATGTTATTTTATCAGATGGCTTTAGTCAGAGCTATATTGTAAACGGAGAGAATTTCGAAAAATCGTAGACGTCTCGCCTACGCGCTACGCCGTAGACCGCGTCTACGTGACGAGACTTATACTTGAACTCGTAGGCGTTAAAAATATAAAACCTTCTTACGATATTTCGATGACCCGTGGTACTGATACGTGGTAGCTCACAATGGGCTTTATTAGAAGGCTAAAAGTCACCCAAATGGCAACGGACAGGCCTATGCTTGGAGTTTCCGTACGTGATCGAATCAGAAATGAAGAGAACTAGAGTAACAGACAGCGTTGGCTCGACACATTGCTCTGAACAGCACATCATTGCACAGAACAGATGGCCGATGGAGCGCAAATGTCCTGTACACGGAAGACGACGTAGCGTCGAAGGCCTCCAACAAGGTGGACCAATGACCTTGAATCATAGAAATTGAATCAGAAACTTCGGATTAATCATTGTATGGTACACGTACCATACAATAAAAAAATATACGCAACGAATTGAGAACCTTTTACTGATGTCCGTTAAAAAACATTAATATCAGAGTCCCATCAATTCTGAGAAAGTCGCATAATTAACAAAAATGATGGCTCGTTGTAAATTAAGCCACAATGTAATTAAAAATCGAAACACGTAGCTTAAGGTAAAGGTATAAAGGAAAATATTACCTAAAGTATAATCGTTGGTATATTTTACATAGAATATATACCTAAAGTTAAGCTAGGACTGAATATAAATGGTTAATTAATATTCTAAGGATATTATTTGAGGTGAACTTAATTAAGAATCATGTATTTGCCTGCGTATACAAAGATAACTTCTTGCTTTTAAATTTGCATGGATGGATATAAACCACTTTTCATAATAAAATTAAGTTTTTGGAAAACCACACAAAAATTAGGTAACAAAATATTTTGAAGCGCACGTAAGTAAACACTGTTAAGTATGACGCCGTTTTAATGTAATGACAAATAAACAAATGACTCAGAGGCAATCGTATAAATAATCAGTCATTACTCCATCGTCATAATTGTATTATATTACTGAATTAATTGTATAAATAATTAATTAAGTAATGTAATATGATATACCTCTGAGCTATTCCCAATGAAAATTATAGTTTAGTTTTTAAGTTTTAGTTTTTTTTTAATTTTAATTCTAATTTCCGTTTTGTGTATGTTGATTTTTAATTTTGATTGTAATGGCAATTTATTTTAATTGTTGATACTGATTCTTCTTCTATTGTTAATTTATTTTATTTTAATTTAGTTCGGACTGTATGGATCAAGTTATCTGAAATAAATAAATGTTAATTTAATACTACGTTAAAGATTACATTTTTATAGTTACAATTGCGTACTTCCAAGTATTGCCTTTTCATTCAATAAACCACAGTTAACTAAATATTCATTCACAGTTTGTAACTTTTGATTAACTTGTAATTACTTCTCGTAAAACCCTTTTAAAATTTTAATAGAATTTGTGTTTATATAGCCATTTATTATTCTTTATTGTTTCTTTTTCATTGTTATTTATTTGGCTTTTGACTAAGAAAACCTATGTTTTGTTAGTTATTCAAGTCTCTTTCTGACATTTGTTTGCTTTCAATTATTTTTTAACAACTCTTACATTATATTTTTCTTTGTAGAGAATGAACAAGTCTGATTCAAGTGTTGAAGGTTTAACATCACGCCTTGTTTCGCTGAAAAAGTTAAGGCAGAAATGTACCCATAGTACCAACTACACCATATGTGGGAGTAGTTAGTACTATGGGTACATGCCTTACCTTTTAGCTAGTTATAGAATAGATAAATAAATAAATAAAAGGTGAGCCTATCGCCATCCACGCACAAACACAGACTCTGAACTGATAGGTACTAAGAAATTTTTAATCGAACCCCAATTACACTTTGCCCGACCTGGGAACCGAACCTAGAACCCATCAGACCAATGAAACAGTCAGTTGTTTCTCAGTTGTTGGTAATTATTTAGCTATCTTTCCAATCAGAAGTATAAAAGTTCTAGTTTTCTACATTTATTATTTGTATCCAACCAAGCTGGTATTTGCCCGTCACAGTATAATTTGATTATATTTGATTTATCTGAATTCGTAATCGATCCGATATGCCTTCGGAAATTGAAATTATGTTTACCTACTCTTCATGAAATGTGTTGACGCTCGTGTTTTGCCGGTGTTCATCCAGTTTTGTGAATTCTAGTTAAGATGAATATTGTTGTCATGGCTTCAAATACGATATTCTACGTTCTCTAAACATTTTTTTTGACTTGGGTGGCAATCAGTTGGTATGATACAATTCGTTAAATACCTACAGCATAATAAGGTTTATTCCCACTGTTAGAACACAACCTTCCTTACTGTAGGGCACAACACGGTAGTGGCGGTAAAACCCTTCTTTGAGAAGTGGTTAGAGTTGCGTCACAGCGCCCTCACTTACCGCCTAACGCAGATTCTCACCGCACATGGAAATTTCTGGAGATTCTTGCACATCATCAGGCGGGAGGAAACGCCCGGGTGTCACTATTATGAGGATCACCCAGAGGACACGGTGGAGCATACGGTGGAGATCTGCCCAACTTAGGCGAAGCACCGCCGTGTCGGCGGTGGCGGCGACCTCTCGCGTCCGGCCCTGGTGCAAACCATGGTCCGGAGCGAGAGGGAGTGGGAGGCAGTCACCTCCTTTTGCGAACCAGAACGTATTATACTATACTTTTATATATTACAATGTTGTTATCCAGATAAACAATGTATTCATTCTGTGATACATTGTTTTCATATATACCTATTTAACACCCAGTGGTGTGTTTACCAGTAGGGTTCCTGGTTTTCAGGTTATAAACTATGTATATGATTGCTAAATCTTTATTCAAATCCATACAGTTGTGTTTGCGTGATTGAGTAAAATAAGCATGTCCAGTTAATAGGAGGATAATTTTACATGCAATCTCTAATGCTATCCCTGCATAATAACAACCGTCTGTATAAATGTATTTATCATTAGAATATTTTCGTATTAAATAAACGGTTGGCAGCTTCAAAGGTATGATTAGAGACATAGGTAACGTTGTTAATAATGACCATTAAAATTACAATTTGTTTCACCTTTCCATGCTTATTATGCTTATCATGACAGAATTAAAGGGTTAATCATAAATAATGTTGCGTGCGTTATTTTATGCTCGCTTTATTAATTAGAATTCCTAAAGATAAATAACGTGGAGTGGAATGCAATTTTCTCCCTATAAATACATACGGTATAATTACATTTTGTTGTACAAATACTGAACTGTACAACACAGGTCGTGCGCTTAAATGTGAAATAATAAAAAAAATACTTCTCTACTCAACAAATAAAAGCAGATATAAGGCTTTCATAAAATTAGATATAGTGCGTTGAACTTAGTACATTTTTTAGTAGCCGCGCGGACCCTGGATTTATGCCCAGGTGACGGCAATAGGCCTAATGCTATATACACAGAAACAAGAAATAATAATAACTGTCTGTCTGTGTGTGCCTTATTACTTTTATTTACTAAAAAACGGTCTCAAAAAGTTTTTCTATATTTTGACTTTTCATCTTTAAATATTTAAATCAAAGGAAACTTTGACTGACTGACTAACTGATCCATCAACCACTAAACGGATTGGGCTAAAGTTTGGCGTACAAATGGTTATAATGACGTAGGCATCCGCTATTCTACACAACCGAAGACACTGGCAGAAGCTAGTCTATACTAATATTTTAAGGAGGTACAGTTTGTGAGGTAGTGAGGTGAGGTGTGAGGCAGGAGTATTTAATTCAAATAAACCAATTACAGGCAATTTTGAATTGTCAAAGGATAAGTCAGTCAGAAAAATTAAGCTAGTTCCTCATTCCAAGCAGTAGGTACCAATGGAGAAGAATGGGCAAGGAATTCCATGGACACTCTTTTAAACAGAATATGGTTACAAAATTTTGGTTATATCATAGGCGAGCACAATGCAGAACGTTAAAAGCATCCGTTTTAAATATATAATCTCTGGATCTACTGAACCGATTTTGAAAATTCTTTCACTAATGGGAAACTACATTATCCCTTATACACTCGTTCGACTAAATCCTCTATATCAGTCTCCCAGAGGACTACACAGTCCTCAATGGTCCACTAAGATCCCCACTGCTGGATTGCGGGGGATTCTCTAAGTACTAATAAGTACATACTATTTCTTTATAGTCCCTTCTAAACAAAAAAGGCCACTTACAAGAAACGATATCGAATACATTTATTATTAAAAAGTGTTTTACAGAGGGGATAACAATGACGTAAATTAACTTTTCTGAAATAAGTAAGATGTTGCAAAAAAAATATTACCAAGAGCGTTTAAGAAGGTTTGCAAGTTCGACCAGTGCAGCGCTGCAGCGTGTCGGTAGCGTAGTTGGAATCGCGTTCTAGGTGATTTCAGTGGAACGAGTGGCCTTCTTTTCGTGACTAACCAAGTGTCAGAGTTTTTATATTGCCCATGGGCCTCTGACTTAGCTTCACATGCTGTTGAGATATATCTCTCAGACATGCTAGTTTCCTCACGATGTTTTCCTTCACCGATTTTTAAGCATGAATCCGTAAATTCGGAGGTGCGTTCCTTGGGTTCGAACCCAAGACCTATGACTTGGCAGTCCGAAGGTCATACCACTAGGCTATTACTGCTATCAACGCGCTGCTAACGAGTGGTGTTAAGGCTATTTAAAAAAGATAATATTACGCGGACAACGGTGCAGGCAAAGTGCTAGTCGTAAATAAAATGAATCTGTTTCCACAGTGGGTGACTGAATTATTTAATCAATCATTCACGCGTGTAATTGAATGGCTTTCCGGAATTATCACATTGATTAATTGATGAATCATTATCACAGCATCAGAAATAAGCAAATATGAAAACGAACATAAAGGCTTTAGTTAAATTGAACGCTAAAGCTGATGGAAAAGCGCATTATTTATCATTTACCCCTTTTATTGACCATTGCTTGACTGCGTCGTTGGTTCGTGCTATTGCTGAGCATGAGGTTTGATTCCCGGGTCAGTCAAAGTGTTATTGTGTTTTTCGATCTTTAATTCTCAATACCAGGATGTGTGCCCAGTTAGTAGCAATTGACCGGTATTACATGGGACTGAAATATAATTGGCGAAATTTGGGTGTACTATTTTTATTTTTTTTATCCTTCCACTTCCACAGTACATAAATACAAATATAAAAATAATAACTATAAACTAATACATATTTCAAAACACAAACATAAAACCTACTGCGACTACGAGGTGTCGCGTAGTCGACCGCGGAAACGCTGAGACAGCACACCTTCGGCTAAAACTCTTCCTTGAGGAAGGCCACCAGATGGTGAGTCGGAACGCGTACTACGAACGACTATATGTCTCTATCGGTGGTCTATTGGTTGTACTATAGGTAAAGGTCTCTGCTGAACCCTTCGGGAATAGCAGGCATGATGTTATATATTATTGACGGTCATGGAGTATTTTTGGAGGAAGAGGGAGCGCAACTTAAGCGCTTGGCTCGTCTGTCCGATACTGGTGAAAGTTTGAGTGTTTTCTATGCTTTGAAGAGAACGAAAAACATGTTATAGTTCCAACTATGTAGGGAAATGGTTATGAGTTTTTAGAAGCCAGAAAGTCTGCGGTGGTGCTCTAAGGACATAGGGTGGTGGCACACATGATAGGTAGGAGTAGCTCGTATAAAATAACTTTATAAAGTATGCTTTTTGTAAGACAGCCAATCTAGTTGAAAAAACCGGAGCTTGTTAATTAATATCATGCATTTGTTTGTTACAGCAAACACTGCAGATTTAGGAGTACTGGACCCGTCACTCTACAAGTCTGACTGCCTTGACGAAGATCTTATGTGGCCAGAAGGACACGTGGTAAGTAAACTTTATATTACTAAGGAAGCTAGGAGGAGCTAGCAGACTCGCCAGTGTTGATGTCAGAAACTATCCCACGGGAACATACCACCGAGTTATAAAAGTATCCTCTGTGTCAGTCAAGGAAATGGTCTATATATGTACCAATTTTCATCCAAATCTGTTTTATGGTGTACGCGTGATTGAGTAAAAACATCCAAAAATTAAACATCTTCACAAACTTTCACATTAACAATAGTATCCTGCTATGTACTAGTTGCTCGTGACGAGCTCATGGCTTAGTAATAAGAGTCGCACGGATCGATCCAACAGGTTAAGCTACGCTTGCCAAGGTTGGTCAGTGGATGGGTGACCATAATTAAATATTAAGACCCCTCCGTGCCATGCAAAGCATGTTAAGCCGTTGGTCTCGGCTGTTATTCGTAGATCTTTGACAGTCATTACTGGAAGTCTGACAGCCAGCCTTACCAAGAGGTATCGTATTACCCAGTTACTTACTGGGTTGTGGAGTCAGATAAGCAGTTGCTCCATGTGAAATACTGGTATTCTGCAGCATTCGGTTACATTGGAAGCTGACCCTAACATAAATGGGAAAAGACTAGGCAGACTGATTAGTTGCTATGTATCAGTCGCGGCAGCAAATTTGTTTGCATACTAACTGCATAAATTCAAGTTATTGAAAATTTTGCTCCGACTTGGTGCAGTGCAGATTTTGATAGAAAAGCGTTTTCATATTTTAGATAGAAAGCCATTTCAATCTCACATAAAAGAAGATTTTATGGATTGGACGCTACATTACCTTTTGATTTTAACGCGGAAACGTGGATCTTCTGAAGGAAATCATTCTATGATGTAACTTTAATGATATCTAGACGTTAAGCGAATACATAAAACTGGTTTGCAAATGAAATAGGCTTACATGACAGAGATATTTTTGTGAAAAAACCGTGATCGAGCACGGAAAAAAGGTTGGTTACTATTTAAAAAAAAAAAACTTGAGAGGTGTCAAGGGACACCCGGATGGAACGAAGTTCCTTTCGATTAATTAGTGAAGGAACTACACTCAACAAAAATAATCGTCGCGACACCACACTGTTCAATGCGAAATAGAAATGAAAATATCTGGCTTGCTTTCTATAAGAGAGAGAGAAACATGCGACGCCGCACAGCTTACAAAAAAGTGTCGTGACAACTTTTCGTAAGAATTTTTTCCGTCTAGCCCCCTTTCACAACGCGCGATAAGGAACTTCGTTCCAAAAAAAAAAAATTGCCGAAGGTTTTTTGCAACGAAACGCCATAATGAAAGCAGGATTATTCCAAAGCTTCTAATCCAACATTCAGTCTGCAATCCTAACAAGACGTTCATTATAATCCCCTCTTCGCGGAGCCCTGTCATAAACCCGTAATTTAAGCTCTAACTATATTGCATTATGCATTAAATAAGTAGCTATATCAAGGCGGTCAGAAACAAGCGTAGTTTGCCCCATCGTCCTCCATTAACCTCTTATAACCTGAACTAAAATACAAACATTGACCAGTCTGTGTTTACATTCGAGCCGTACAATGTGACGTGTTGGTTGAACCAATTGTAACACAAGAAGTCCATAGCTGGGACTTTAAATAAAATCTTTTTTAAACTCTCCGGGAATCTACAAACAGCAGATATCCTTTTTTTTGAGGTTGGGAAATCATTAAATGACTCCTCCCGCTCTGGGTGGAGTGGAAGGGAGTGTCAAACTCTTACTGACTAAAACCCATCCATGTTCCTTCATCAGCCCTTTATGTTCCGGGGTAGCGGTAACCATTTCGGACAATCCCGCTTACCCGGCAAAACAGTAGATAACCTGCGTTGCTCTGTTGCTTTCTGATGAGGATTAGTTCTTGTGTATTAACAAGCTGTCTGTCCGAATCGATTAATGAACACGATTCCCTGAATACGGGCCCTATAGCATGCCTTACAGAAATCTTCAGCACCCCACATGCGGATCCTATCGACTAATGAAAACGGTTCCCTGAATACGGGCCCTATGGCATGCCTTGCAAAAATCACCCCAATCCGCTTACGACCGATCAAAATTAACCTTAATTTCTTACTTGTTTGCTGACGCCTACGACCTAAAAGAATTAAATTAGTAATATTTTAAGACTCCCTTAATATATTTCCAAATATCAGTATCAGTTATATCCTTCGTACAGTCCCTATCCCGCGGAGAAGAGACGAGACTACAAGACTGAAGCGGTGGCGAGACAGTGCTTCCTTACCCACTACATTCGTTCCACCTGGTGAAGGTCTCCCTCGTGGGGTCGACTTGCCTTGGCGAACCTGGAAGTCTTTAAACAGAGTCAGGACCCAAGTTGGCTAAAACAAGGAAAATCTGCTCAGGTGGGAATTCATAGACAACTCCTTAGTGTCAATGTGGTGCTGTTCCACAAACAATGGGACACTTAATATCCTGTCCTGCGTGTCCTGCCATATGCACGTTACAGGATCTGACGGACGCCAGTGATGGCGCCAAACACGTAGCGTATTCTGGGCCGAGTCTATTTAGATTACCATCGACACGCTCAGAAGAAGATACAAGACTGTAGTCTCCTTAAAATATCTTGGTACAACTCCGCGGGGCACCGCATTCGCTAACTTTGTGAAATACTGATTAGCTGGCCGCTAAATCATATTACGCAGTGCTTGGATTGCGAATACTGTGAAGAAAGTAAATGAAAATAACAATCTCGCCGCTTTCAGTGATTTACTACTTTTTGTTTACGGCTAATTTGCAAATACTTGCACGAAATTGCATTTATAATAAGCTATGCTTAGTGGGTTAGCTTTACACGCGAATCTAAATACTCTAGGTACTTAGACTAGAAAATATAAGTTAGGTAATACTGTAGTAATTACAATAGAGCGTAATTAAATTAGATCTACAAAGGAAAATCAAAACTTCTATTCCCGACATATTTTGCGTCAAATCAAAACAATGAAAAAAAACGTGTGCAATCAGGGGACTAAATTTAGTTCAGTGTTGAGGTTAAAATCGCTTTGACAAACAACAGTAACTGTGCCATCTTGAATTTTTATGTTGACCATAATAAAACATCGTGGGCGTCCTCGAATAACGAAATATTTGCAAATTTTTAGCAGCGCCAGTTTGAATTTTAATTTAGACCCCGTAACCTTTATCAGCGGCCTGAAGAAACAACAACCATGATAAAAAATGTGAAAATTTTTGGGTGACGCCATCTTAATTTTTTTTTAACCAATCTATATACATTATAATAAAACAGTAAAAAAACTGTGTCTGTACATTGAATATATTAAAAAAAAAATAATTGAGGGGGGTTTAGAAACAGTAATAGAGCACGAATCCAAAACAAAAAATTTGTCTGTTTGTCTGTATGTCTGTTTGTCTGTTTGTTTGTACACGCTAATCTTCGGAACTACTGGACGGATTGGAATGTTTTTTTTTGTTGTATAGGTATTAAGTCTGGGCAACATATAGGCTATAATTTATCTTGGAAACTTGAACACCTGATGCAGAACCGCAACAGAGCAGCTAAACTATAAGAGATTCAAAAATGATACCATAGCAAAAATTGTTCCACGTGATGAGCATTTTCTGCTGAGAGAATAAATTTGAAGATCTGGAACACCTGATGTGGAACTCCAAGAGCCCGGCTACACTGTAACATATATAGGAATGACGTCTTAGCAAAAGTTGTGCGGTCTGATGGGTATTTCCTGTTGACTTATAAAAATCGAAGATCTGGAACACCTGATGTGGAACTCCAAGAGCCCGGCTACACTATAACATATATAGGAATGACGTCTTACCAAAAGTTGTGCGGTCTGATGGGTATTTCCTGTTGATTTATAAAAATCGAAGATCTGGAACACCTGATGTGGAACTCCAAGAGCCCGGCTACACTATAACATATATAGGAATGACGTCTTAGCAAAAGTTGTGCGGTCTGATGGGTATTTCCTGTTGACTTATAAAAATCGAAGATCTAGAACACCTGTTGTGGAACTCCAAGAGCCCAGCTACACCATAACACATATAGGAATGACGTCTTACCAAAAGTTGTGCGGTCTGATGGGTATTTCCTGTTGACTTATAAAAATCGAAGATCTGGAACACCTGATGTGGAACTCCAAGAGCCCGGCTACACTATAACATATATAGGAATGACGTCTTAGCAAAAGTTGTGCGGTCTGATGGGTATTTCCTGTTGACTTATAAAAATCGAAGATCTGGAACACCTGTTGTGGAACTCCAAGAGCCTAGCTACACCATAACACATATAGGAATGACGTCTTACCAAAAGTTATGCGGTCTGATGGGTATTTCCTGTTGACTTATAAAAATCGAAGATCTGGAACACCTGTTGTGGAACTCCTAGAGCCTAGTTACACCATAACACATATAGGAATGACGTCTTACCAAAAGTTGTTCGGTCTGATGGGCATTTCCTGTTGACTTATAAAAATCGAAGATCTGGAACACCTGCTGTGGAACTCCAAGAGCCTAGCTACAACATAACACATATAGGAATGACGTCTAAGCAGAAGTTGTTCAATCTGATGGGCATTTCCTGTTGACTTATAAAAATCGAAGATCAGAAACATCTGATGTGGAAATCAAAGCTATCACTAATTTTACTGTGTAATTATAAAATAACATAAACTGGGAGTACCTGCACGCGGTGAAGGCGGTAACAGTTTAGGACCGATTTTCGATGACGATGGTATATCATTGAAAATTTGACTCTACTGGCCAAAAGTCCTATTTATTTTTTATTTTTTTATCGTATGAATATGCCTTCGGGCTTTTGTTGTTTGAGTGTTTAATTTCCTTTTCCATTTATCGTCTACCGGGTCTTCGTGACACGGTAGCCACCGTGTCACGAAGACCCGGTAACGCAGGGGAGCAGTCATTTTAATTTAGATTTTTATTGATCAGGTATCTTCACAGATTACGACTTAAAACTATGACCATGCCTAAAAAGAGGTCAAATCTTTCCCAATGTTCCAAGAGAGCTAAAAGATTGAGGATCATAAGATCCCAAGAATCACCAAAGAGCGTCAGGAGAGACTTGATGCTGTTCGAGAACATTAATAATATAATAATAATAATATCCTTGGACATTTCACACAACGCCACATTAGGCTGCAACTCGCTCCGTGGAAACCTCTTCGGGTCGCGAAGCACGCCTGCGTTCTCACCGTATTCATTAGGTCTCTAGAGACCAGTGAAGAATATGATGCGCGACTGACTGATCGTGAACGTCATGTATTGTCTCGCGAGTCAGAGACGTTCACGGAAAGAGAATTACGCTTGAGTTCCAAGCGTATCTACGCATCGACTTCTAGGTCTCTAGAGACAAGTGGGGAATATAATAATGCGGTTACCAAAATGAAAACTATGACAAATGGACTGTATGTTTTGGTGGTTGTTGGAATGAAATAAAACTTATCACACTGAGCTTTACTCAGTGTGATAAAAGATTTAAATGGGAAAAATTATAAAAAATAACATAAATGGCGACCCCGTTGTCGCTGGCATAAGCAACAGGGTCCGCGTACGAAGTCGCGGGCAGAAGCTAGTGTCGAATAAAGCTAAAATGCATCAAAAAAACAGAAGCTTCAAGTGTCGAAAGTTTTTGTTTGTGTTTATTGAAAAGCAAAAACAGCTTTCAGCATTTAAAAGTAACTTTTTCAGGCATAACGCCTTTTACGTTACGTGACATTTTCTGCCACAAGCCGTTTTAAAGAACTTCACTCCAAAAAATTGGTGTCTCTATTTTGATTCTATAGAAAAAACCCTGCGGGTATCTACGCAAATACGCATTTTTTACCACGTTTCTATAAACCACAAATACTTACGTATATATACATTATGCCAACGACCCTATCAGTAACACACAGGTTAAATATGACATAAACACTGATAATATCATTGGCAAACCAATCCCCTCATAATGCTATTCAAGGGAAATTGCCATTAAAACGTACAACATTGCGAATTATGGAAATCACAGAAAGACGTCATTCCCAAAATTACAGCCGCGTAAAAATGTAAAAATATACAGTATTTTAAACAAATGACCTTTTAAGTAAACGTCTTTATGTAACTTTGGACTTGGCAAAAGATGTTCATAATAAGCGATCCATAATAGCAGTGCAAATATGTACGACAACAGCCCGCAGACAAATTCACAACTTTGCATGAATATTTATCTACTTCGCGTTCAACTTTTTCTATTGCTTTCGCCCCATTCTTATAAGAACAATATTAAAATTTAAACGAGACAAGGGCTGTTACAAAGTGATTTTTGTTCAACAAGCGGTTTTATTTTTCGTCAATCAATCAACTCGGCCTATCGCATTCCACTGCTGGACATAGGCCACTTCCAGGCTTCGCCAGAACACCTTATCCTCCGCCTTCCGCATCCAGTCAATCCCAGCCGCCTCCTTAAGGTCATCTGTCTATTTCGATGAGCGGCAGCCCACATAAAGCTTGCCGATCGTATATCGGTCCTCCGACAAACATGGCCAGCCCACTGCCACTTCAGTTTGCTTAGTCTGCAAGCTACTTCGGTGACTCCGGTTTATTATTCGTAAAGTCTTATTATTTTAATCAAATAATATAGGTTCAATATCATAATTTAGCCGTGGGCTGAACATGTTTCTGACTAATATTACTATTACAATTCATAATAATTATTATCTTAAGTCTTTATACAGACTGAACGAACAGCGTATATTATATCTAAGTAATGTTCTATATGAAAAACAACACGAAGCCAATATCATAAATAATTAAATCCACTAGAATATTTTTTGCAAATAAACCTAGCTCGTGGAGTCCAGGCTTAGGCCATATTGTTAGAATTTAGATGTATTTCGTTCCATTTATAGTGCTCTAAATAATATTTTCACCTCACAGGCTCGGAAAGAGTCTGTTTGTCATTCGAAATCTGAGCCGAAAATCGATTTTTGCTCTCTAGCGTGGAAAGAGTTTTTAAAATTCGAACCTTTCTATTTAATAATTTTCTATACTGCCAGTCCACTGAAAATGCATGAAACGGTCTAAAATAAAATATTAAATAATACCGCTCACCTTAAAAACTTCCATCACAGTACAGAAATTAAATATTTTGCGAGGAATATTGTAAAATTGGAATTAATGCTAATAAGTATTCCATTTGATTAAAAAAATCTGAGACGTCACATTTGAATATGCCTTAAAAATACTACCCTGTCAAATACCCAATTATGTAGTAATTTAAGTTTAATTTTTTAAATAAAATAAATACTAATATAATATGTTATTTAATCCTTTGCTTAGCAAAAATAAATATGTATTAAATTAGTTAGTTATTTGTATTAAATTAGTGTTTTTCTTTCATTCTCCTTAGAGGACAAGTAGGATAGAACAAAATACAGGGTATTTAATTTTGGAGATATTCTATGTAACTCATAAGATACATTACCAAGTATCTGTTATTTTCTTCACATGAGTCAATGTATCTGAGACGCTCGAACAAAATAAAACTCAACAACACCTGTTTTCTTGCACCTATCAGTTTCCTCGCTGTAGTGAGGTGAAAAATTGTGTGTTGCGCTCGGCAGCAAAGCTTTTCTGCGTCTCGTACCTTTGAAACCTTCGTTACGCTCAGGATTCTATATTTGAACCACTCGCTTTGCTCATGGTTCAACCCTAGAATCCTTCGCTTACTCAGGTTTCAATAGAAGTACTCGCGCCAAAAATCAACTTTCCAGCCTTGCATAACAAATAACTATTAATATACAGGGTGAAATTGAATTCATGGGTAATATTTTAAGGGGTCATTGTACTTATCATTATGAACAACTTTTAATATGGGAACAAACCTGAAATCGTGAAAAAAATCTGCTGTACCATACATTATGCTCGCATAACTCGTCAAAGTGTAGGGAATAGCTGATATTTTTTTCGCGATTGCAGTATTATATAGTAATATTATTAAGAGTTGTTCATAATGATGAGTACATCATCACTCTGTATACTGTGTCATCTAGCTTTTCTAAGGCTTTCCACACACGTTCAGGGTCTAGCTAACAGGAAAAAGCCTTAGCCTTAGCCTTAGCCTTATTAAAGCTTTAATACGTACGGGCAGATTTCCCCTCAATAAATATAAATATAGCTCACAAAATAAGCAAGCTGAAGTTACAATAGACCGACCATATTAGTCGCAGAACCGATGACCGTTGGGTTCTTGAATGGAGACCACGAATCGGCAAACGTAAGGTATTAGGACGCCCTCAGGCTAGGTGGAGCGATTGTGGCTGATCTTGGCTAGGTGGCTGATCTTAGCAGCTGGATAAGATTACCGAGAATCGAGATGAACGGCGTGTAATTTGAGAGTTCTATACACCGTGAAATTTAAATGGTTGTTTTCCCGCAGCGAAATGGTTTTGTCTATGTAATACAATCGTTTCGTAGTTATATAAAATATTAGAAACAAAAACTGGCTTATTTAACATTGTGAAAAACTAAACTCGAAAGCGATCACGAACCAATTGTAACACCTCCCGATACCTACGGCCGAACGACAGAGTCACCGTCGAAAGGATTAGGTTAGAAGGCGGCTCCGTTTCATAATGTTATGCGCGGGCTAGATTATGCCGTATAACTACACGCGAGAGCTTATTTTACTTTAAACATTTAATAAATCTGTCTTTGCTTTGTCGGCTTAACGGATGGATTCATGTATTTTTGCGTGCAAACTATTATGCCGTATCAACACGTGCGAGAGCTTATTTTGGTTTGACCATTTATGCATCGCTTTCCTTTGACGGCGCGTGCGACGCCAGTAGTACCTACAATTCATGTTACGTCTAGTATTACTAGGTATTAAAGGCCGCGGGGCCGTTGACCCACGTGCTTTTCAATCAGCTGTTATCCAACATGTTATTCAAATTTTCCCTTCAAACTTTTATGGGCTTAGGACCGTCATAAATTCTTTTTTATCTGCAATTGATTGCACACAAAATTAAATTAAAAACACTAAGAAAAATAAACCAAGAAAACGAATTTTCTGAATTAGATACCTAAAAAAGTATTTGAGGCTATTTACAAAATTTGAATCAACTTATTTACAATAATTTTAATCAGCTAAACTACTACTATTTACAAAAGTACGAGTAGGTACTTACACCTCCCGATAATGGAGTAATTGTTCGAAGTGTAAGCCATTCCGTTGTACACACAATCGCGCACGTTTTATTTGGTTTTCTTTTAATTTAAATAAGGTGTCTCTGTCACGACGTACGATATCAAAAGCGTCCACTATCGCAGTTACTAACGCGCCGCGACTTTCGTGTTCCTTAACGTTTCGTGTTTCGCTCACGATCATGAAGCTATTTGCTTCATGCTCACGATACACTAGGCGCCACGAGTAAAAGTCTATCGGAGTTTTGTCCGGGCTTCTTGGTGGCCAAGGCACTGGCCCGCCGCGTCCGATCCAGCGCTGGGGAAACACCAAGTTCAAGTGCAAAATAACGGCCGGTCGTCCTCTGCCCTGTGCATGGAACTGTCCATGATCTAGTAGCCGCTGTGTCGCTGCTACGGTCGTCTGTGGCGACGGGACTTGGGGGTTCAGAACCCCGAGAAGACGGAGCGACTCCAAGTGTTGCCGCTCTGCGTAAAGTCGCCGGGCAGCATGGGAGTCATAATCAGCCCTAGCATACAGCTGCACCATAGCGACGTACTCCACATTGTTGTAATTGTAATGTCGATCCATTGCAGTTTACAGTGATGACGCGTGCTGCGCGTACGACATTCGCGGGAAAACTAAGTAGGTCAGGGTCACAGCCGCGCGTGCCGCACGGGTAAAATAGGCGCTGGCGGCTTCGTTTGATAATGTTGCGCGCAGGCTAATTTATGTCGTATCACTACTAGCGAGAGCTAATTTTACTTTGAACATTTCTAAATCGGTCTTTTCTTTGTCGGTTTCGCGGTGATTTTTTGTATTGTTCCGTGCAAACTATTTTATGCCGTATCACTACGTGCGAGAGTTTATTTTGGCTTGAACATTATTTTGTGCATCGGTTTTCTTTGTAGGTGGTGACGCGAGTAGCACCTAACTACCTAGTACCTACAAGTTACGTCTAGTGTTACTATTGTTACTCACTTTTTCGAGTTGATGAATATTTTTTTAATTATTTTAAAACAGAAACATCGTTATTTATTTACTTTAACTCTATGCTTCGAAAGTACTCCTTAAGGCAAGTCGTACTGCCGCGGGAAAACAACCAATTAAATTTCACCGTGTATAACAGTGGACTGCTATAGGCTGATGATGATAATGATGACAATTTGATTTAAACGGGTTTTTAATACGTATTGTTTACCCAAGCATTCACCACCTTCGATGTAGTACGAGCTGGCCGGAGTGTTGCAGCCTAAACGTATGAAAAGAGCCTTACAAAAGAAAAATCTGCATAGCCTTTGCCCAACTATGTTGGGATCGGCTTCCAGTTCAACGTGATGCAGCTGAATACTAGTATTTTACATGGAGCGACTGCCTATTTGCCCTCCACAACCCAGTCATTTACTGACTAAAAAGTGAAAAAAACCTTAAAGTAACTTTTATTAATAATTGAAATATATTTCTTTATTGGTCGATAAGCAAACGCCCACACATTTTAATTTCGCGTAAAACTCGTTTTTACGACAACCCGTATTTGATGGCATAGCGATGAAAACGTAAATTGTATGTTACATACGGGTTCTGTCGCCTGTAAACTTTCCTCATTCCCCGTTCCTTATAGCTATTCTCAATTCGAATGAAAGTTATTTCTTATCTTACACAAAGTTTTGTTTAAGTACAGAGTTCTGCCGGCAGAAAACAATTTAATTCCATCAGAGAGACAGGCTCTTTCATGTCGTTGATAAAGTTAATTCAATTAAGGCTCTTCAAATATTTTCAATAACGAATTAAATAGACTCAATCTCAACTTGAACTACGAATTATCGCTTTCAATTAATGCGTATTGAAAGTGTAGTACAGTCGAGCAAAGGATTTGGTATACAGGCAACTGACTTGGAACTAGTTTTAAACAATGTTGTGAGAGTTTATTTTATTTTATTACTTTTAAGAAAACTTACAGCTAGTACATTCATATAGTCAGAAGTAATATGTAGATGAAGGCCAATTACAAGTTGCCAATTATATTAGCGTATGTATGAAATAGGCAAAACGGTAAAAACAGCGTGACAGTTAAACAGACTCAACTGATTAGAACTACCAAAAAAATAAAATACGTTACACAACAAAGTTCTTCTTGTTCTTTTCGTGTGGTTAGTGACTAACCTGGTGTCAGAGTTTTTTATGCTGCACATTTATGCCTCTGACTTAGCTTCACATGCTGTTGAGAAATACCAAAGTTACACTTCAAAGAATTAAAATAAAATTAAGTAACGTTTACTTAATTTTATTTTAATTCTGGACGATATTTGTGAATAAATCAAGCTCAACATCATCATGCGTTGTGTGTTCTAGTAGATGGTTGTTGTTAGTGTTTAAAGCACTCTCAAGTTATTCCGTTCACAATGAAAATGAACATTGAAAGAGTAGAGGCAAGATGAATATTTTATCCAAATGGACTGGAAAAAATGTTCGACTGTGCATCGTAAAATAAAAAAGTCAATCGAATCGACACTGTATGTTGCGTAAATCGCGAGACTCATAGATATGACGTGCTGCCTAACTGACCTTCTATTTTAATTTCCCTAGGGTCGAGTATGGTTCACTCTGAAATACGAGGCGGGGACTGAAAGGCTACAGGTGCATATTATTAAAGCGAAGCACCTACCCTCACGCACCCCCGCGTTAGCCAACGCTTGCGACCCTTACATCAAGTAAGTAATTGTCACTAATGTAATTAATGTTACGCCCTGCTCGCATTTTGAAACGACAGACGCTGACACAAGTGTAGGCAGCTGATTTGTGATTTTATTTTGTAAACAATATAGCCTGCTACATTTTTTTTTAAATTTATTTCGGGCAGAAAATGCCCATAAAACACAGTACAGATATATAAGTATAAAAATAATAACTATAAAGTAATACATATTTTACATTTAAAACAGCCTAAGAATAGAAAGCCCTTCACAGATTAAGTGCCAATTTCAACAATGAAACTGAACGCGATCAGTACATGCAAAACGCGATCAACAGCTGTCAACGTCAATATTTCATAGACAATAATGACACTGAGAGCTCTTAAACGTAGTCCATCGCGTTCGGTTTCATTGGTGAACCGCCCTGAGTCACACTGGAGTAAATTGCGAGTGAATAATAAATTGATTAAACTTCTGGTCCTGTAATAAAATCATTCAAATCACGTATCAGAAAGAATAACTGAACCGATATTCAGCGTGGAAGTTTTTTCAGCATCCATTCGGTTTCCCAGTTCATGAATAATTTATTTTTCATGTTATTTCAAGTCGAAACCTAAAAAGGTTGCGTACATGAGTTTGTCAACTTAGTTTAGATCCTTGGTTCATGTCAACATGCTAACTAAAACTTGTTAGCCGTTTATTTCGACGGTGATTTGAAGTGACAGTTCACGTGCCTATTTGAAATAAATGTTTTGTCTTTGACTTTGGTGTTTATTATTCGGGTGTTAATTGCAAGTTAAACTCCTCAGGATCCAATTGATGCCAGACGAGAGGCGAGTGCTTCAGACTAAACAAAAGAAGAAGACTTGCAACCCCTTCTTCGATGAGACGTTTGTTTACCAAGTAAGTACCTACACTTTTACATGATCTATTTTCAGGTAAGTATGAGTATTTTAAAAGATTTCTTTTACCGAACTAGTTTTATATTAAAGTACCTTCTGCCTGCGGCTTCGCCTGTGTGGATGTTGGAATATATCTCACGGGAATGTACTAACTGAATAAAAGTAATCTATGTGTTAATCCACGTTATTTTTCCTTTAGTATTGTGTGTGTGCAGAAGTTACAAACATACACACACATACTTTGACCTTTATAATATACTAGCTTCCACCCGCGGCTTCGCCCGCATAATATGTCGACAAATTATACACATAAACCTTCCTCTTCAATCACTCTATCTATTAAAAAAAACCGCATCAAAATCCATTGCGGAGTTTTAAAGATTGAAGCATACATAGGGATATAGGGACAGAGAAAGCGACTTTGTTTTATACTATGTAGTGAAGTGTGATGCCTTGTTTTCAATCCAATTCTTTAATTCATTGAGATTGAAAAAAAACAGCAGGGATAATGGGTATTTATTTTAACTTGGAATGAAACAAAACCTCTTTTAAAATTGCAAAACCTTTTATTATTAAAATACAGGCGAATTAAAGCAACGAATTTGTACTGAAATAAAAATTAAATTCCCATTTCAAAGAACACATTGTAACCGCGAAACTGAAATATTAATTTAATCCATTGTTATAAAACAAATCACTAGGGTTTTCATTCGCTTACTTCGTTTACTTCTCTTTTCAAACACTGCTGGGTTCTACAACTTATTTGTTTTAAAATGATTGATTTTATTATAATTCATTTATTTTAATATTATATTAAAAAGGTAAGAGTTATCCTTGTTAATTTTGTTCACTTTACTATATTAATATAGGTTTTTGAGAACTTCCTATATTACGCAAATGCAAGTCGAAATTAATATTTATTGTCTGCTAGTTGTCAAAGGACTGACTCTCACACTTAATATTGGAAATGCAGAGCATATTGTCACGCTTGAAACATATATAGAATAGAGCTACACTTTGACGAAGATTTAATTACGTTAATGGAAATTTGAGCGATCGCTAGCTGGGAACGGCAGTGTGGACAGGGAGCTTTTAACATGGGTATAGGTTAGCTATGATATGGAAACTCAATTATTTCTGTCGCTTTAGTAGCCAATGTCATTCCTCCTATAAGAGAATCAAAGATTACAAATTATTTATTTCAAATGGGCAAAATTTACAAAGAAATAGACAAGCCAAATCGTATGGAGAATAATGAACAGGAAAGTCCAATGTTACCCTTTTAAAATGACTTACAATATTTTGTAAACAATAATTATTAATTATCTACAATAAAACTAACATACCACTCAAATTAAAAAAAAAACAAAACAAAGCAATGACAGGTAAATTAATTACCTATATTATAGGTACAGGGTTACAAATATTATCTATGGTCACAAGCATGCTATGCACGCTCACATATTTACAAATATTATGTATGTGTATTTTCTTAAAAAGGCAAAGATGTTCACATAAGTATTATAAGGTCATTTCTGTAGATTGTAATCTGATTAATAAAATTATTTCACTGATATAAAACTACACTATCAACCCGACAAACGTTCGCCTACTAGAACCCGTTTGCACGTTAGAGCTCAACGATGTTTACGGTTATATTTAATGTACCTTCGAGAGAATTTTTCATACAAACCTATGGGGTTCATATGACATTTGAAGGGTTAACATGTGACATAGGATAATTATGTTTTATTGTGAAAACTAGGATGATGGGTGTTGAAAGGTTCGTTGTAATTTTATTCATTTTCATGACGTGATTTACGTTCTCTTGAGACCTAAATTTGTAACAACAATTTGCGTACCAGACCTTACTACAGTTTTGGGGGCAAACTTTCGAGACGTCTTCATCTCAAACCAATCCCATGCAGTCCTCAAACGAACTTTGACCTTTATCGAAAACTCGAAATCTCGGAACTTTACTCATTAAGATTTAATTGTCAAAGAAAACGATGTGTTTCTTGTTTCTGGATTGTTATAAATATACCTACATACACATACACCTACACACGCGTGGCGTTATCATCAGTATAATGATGTAAATGAAACAGCTTCGTCTCAGACAATGGCTCGTTACTATGTAATAAGAGCCGCACAGGTAAATCAATCAGGTTAACCTACTCAACGAAACAAAAACATCTCAAGGAAACGTACACAATAGAGGAATGAGGAACAGAGTGTAAAGTTTACTCCTCCTTTCATAGAAAAGAAAGCCGCACGGTAAACTTTACTTGCGCGATGCAGGATTTTACGTTACGTCACTGTGACTTGTAGTTCGTATATGGCGATGTAGATGCCACAACACGCTAGGATTTAACTGTTTTTTTTCTTCACAGATTCCTCCTGGTAAGATCGAGAGCCTAACACTGAAACTGTCACTCCTGGATATAGGCCGGGTTGGTAAGGGAAAGCAGCTGATTGGCCACATCATTCTGCCTCTGACTGAGCTGGATGGAGTTGCTCCTGATGAAGAGCCACAGTTGTATAAGCTTGATATTGAAAAGGTCAGTACAGTTCATTCTTCTTCAATCAACAGCTGGTTTACTTACCCAACTAGCAAAATTGACTTGATAACAAAACTTTGTAACTCTCAAACAACCTGTAAGAGTTATAAGCAAGTGTTATTTTGTAGTAACATATAGTATGTTGAAAAAAAACAAAAAAATCTTATTTTATACATTCTTACATATGTTGTAGTACGATCCTATAGCAAATACCAGATACTTATTGAAAAGCAGACTGTCATAGATATATCCCATACATTTTAACACTGATAATCGAAAGGATCGTTAAAGCTATTTTATTAAAACGGTAACCGGTGGTTTTTAACCAGCAAGAAACTCTACCGTATTTTCTTTTTAATAATTGGCTTCTCCGTAGGAAACTATCAGTTAGATAACATGTTTCATTGTTACAACAACATGTAGATCAATAATGAGCCGAAGAGAAGAAAGAAATATTATCTGTAGTATATTTTTCTTTAGTTGTCTCATTTGGTAAACAAATGTCGCGACTAATATTAAGATTTCTAGGTAATGTATGTGTCTCTGAAGCATTTTTTTTAAATAATTTATGCCTTAAGTATATTATTCAAAGTTCAAGACGTTTATGCTTAACTCAAAGTGTTTGATTGTTACGAAAAATCAGAATTTTCGTCCCGTGTTTATTTACCAAATTGGACACTGTAAAAGAAATACACTTTAGCCGATTGGCGATATTAACCGTTTATAGTACCCACTGTATAATACCAAATAGTTTTTGAGAAACGTTGTAAGAAACAAAACAATCGTATATTATATACAGTCCGCGAGGTATAAGCTGAGCTTTGCATTAGTGTGAGTGAGTGGAGCGCGGCGAGACAGAATGGCGCCGCGCCTCAGGCCGGTTACCCAAAATCAGTTTAAACCGGGCGCCGCGCCTAAGGCCGGTTATCACACCTACACTATCCATGTACACTCACACAAATGCAAAGCTCAGCTTATACCTCGCGGACTGTACCAGCTGCGGCTTGACCCCGGATGCCGGAAATTATCTCAAAGGAACGTACTATCGGGATAAAAAGTATCCTGTGTTAATCCAGGTTATAAACTACCTCTGTGCCATGTTTCATCCAGATCCGTTCAGCCGTTTGAGCGTGAAGGATGGACAAACATACAAACTCACAAATTTTCGCCTTTAGAATATTAGTGTGATGTGATATTCATTTCATAGTTGGATAACATCTAGATTAATAATTGTGCATTGTAAACACCATCTTCAATTTAAATTACATATTTAAGTATGTTTGTGTGTTATTTTGCAATCAATCGATAGCTATGAGCAGACGGGATGAAGTCATTGCGGCTTTAAGAGCAAACTCCGCTCCTTTTAAGAGGAAAATCTCAGCAGTGTGTTAGGCGCAGCAGCCCATTTTCATTATATTCGCCTTTTCACTGTACGTGTTGTTTTCGGGATGTAAATAACACTGATTGTTGGTTTTGGTGGATTGCAAGCCGCTTTTTATATTGGGAGCAGGATGATCTTATCTCTTCCTTAATAGGGATGATGGCGGGGTGTAAAAAAAATTTATATTTAGTCCGTCAGTCAAATAATAAAAAAATTTTAGACAAGTAATTTTTGATTTTATCATATTAATAAAAAATGACATAGATAAAACTCATTAAAGTTCGGGAGTGGGGGTGTGCTGTACGTCTCAACTTAGTGTAAAATCTACGTACGAGTGACGTCATGCCACATTTTAACATAATTACGGAAAAAATACGTGTCCAATATTTCTACATAATCTAGCTGACGGACTCAATAAATTTAAGTCTTCATCCCTATTTCATGATGAACCACGGCGTTTTAGAAATTTGTTTCAGGAGCCCTCTGTATTAAACTAATAATGGCAAAAGTAAAGCAGAAAAATTATAACCAGCCAGTGGATTAAAAAAAAAATTACACGCCCAAGTTACATAAATAGGAAAGAAATAATGAAAGAAAATTAAGATCCTTAGCCAACTTAAGTAAGAATACCAGTAATCCGTGGCAGCACATAATGCTACGAATAATTAATAAAGACTAGTGAGTAATGCAATATAGGCATGCGTTATATATCTATCGCCTCAAAAGCCTAATACCCACAAAAAAATGGGACGTGAGCTACGTTCATGGCACGTAGTACGTCTGTCTATTGTTTTTTTTTCTTTCACAATACTTCTCATAAATAGTATTGTCTTTTAATCACGTACAATCTTCTTTGTTTCATACAGCGTGCTATATTAACAGTGACATTTATTAGTAAGGACAAAGCGGATAATACCACTTTATATTTTTAACAAATTTATCGTTGCCAATTTATTAGGTGTTGCATAAAACTTTTATGCAAATTGTCATAAATGTGTTAACTGCGTGGGGCTGCAGCTTACGCGTTTTTACCATACAGCGTTGAAAGTAATTAAATGATCCGGTATAAAAAATGTATAGGTAGTTATGTTTTTAAACGCATTTTTTTGTCATCCAACATGGATACTGGAGTATCGAATATTCATTTGGTCTGTGATCAGAGGCTGGTCAATTTGTAGGTCATAGAATGAGTATTGCCATCCAACGTGGCAACGCAGCCAGCCTTTTGGGCACTTTTCCCATCGACAGCAATTCGGACGAATTTTGGGTGTCCCTTTTTTATATACGCGATGATTTTTAATTCACTATTAACCTTTCAGGGCGTGAAAGTACCCATGATTATGAGCAACTTTCACTATGAGCCCAACTCAGAAATATCGAAAAAAAAATTGGCTTTTTCATACAAAATGCAATATTTAATCGATGAAAATGTATGAAACACAAGTTAATTTTTTTGTTATTTCGTAGTTGGTCCCATAGTGAATGTTGTTTATAATCAAGAGTACTCTCAGCTCCTGAAAGGTTAATAGTGAATTAAAAATCATCGTGTATATGTAGGTACATAAATTTTAGTAAAAGTAAAGGTTGTATAATTATTGTATTAAAGATTTGCGTATGTTGCAATAAAGACTACTGACCAAACCACAGTATAATATTATATTTCAATTCAGAGTACCCAATTTGCGCAGTATAAGCAAGGAGATGTACTAAAAATTCCACACTGACGAAACAGGCTCTGTATAACTCACAAGGGACAAACATTGCAAACAGAATAAGAGCGACTGGGGCGAGATTTCAGCAAAATGTTTATTTACATATTCCAGGCTGGCTATTTTTAGTTTACCTCATTTCAGCCAAAAATTGTAAAATAAAATTGGGTCAAGATTTTTGCACTCCAGTTTAGAACTAACATTCCAGTGTTTATTATGTAGTTGATGGCTTTAACAGCTGAACAACATTTTTGTCATTTACACAGGCATCGATATGTAAGATCAGTTCACATTGAAGAGGAGCTTGTGGCTAAGTACTAACAGCCGCACAGGTCAATCCACCAGCTTAAACTACGCTTGCCGGGATTGACCGTGGATGGGTGACCATCTTTACAAACCGAGACTCCTCTGTGCCTCGGAAAGCACGTTAAGCCGTTGGTCCCGGGTGTCATTTGTGCATCCTTGACGGTCGTTACCAACGGTTATCGTATTGCCCAGTTACTGGGTTGTGGAGGTCAGATAGGCAGTCGCTCCATTTAAAATACTGGTATTCAGCTGCCTCTGGTTGGACTGGAAGCCGACCCCAACATACTTAGGAAAAGGCTACGTAGATGTTGAGTTCACATTCAAAGATTGTCTCCCTACTTTCAAGGTCTAAATACCAACTAGCTTTTATTAACTTCCCCGAAGAGTTTACAGTGGGTAGTAAATCAAATCAGAAGTCATTTATTCAAACTAGGCTGAAAATCAGCACTTTTGGAAGGTCAAAATTACACAAAATTACAAAATTCAAAATTAATTTATTAGTGTGATTTTTGGTACATTTTACATGAGATCTTAATATGTATTATAATATACATAGTTCCTCAAAAATCTACCTCAAAGGTGTACACTCTTTCACAGTCATTATTATTAATTATTATAAAAAAGAATAATCAACATATTAAAATAAAATAATTACAACAAATCACAACATAACATAAGACAGAAAAACAAAAAACAAAAAAAACTACAAAAGACAGGTCCCCCAAATCACCCGCCCTTCACTTCCTAGTGCTTTAGCTGGGAAGAAGTTGTGCAACATAGTCCCCAGCATACTCCCCAGTAAACGCCAACAACTGACTAAAATATGAATAATGTTGACCTTGTGGCAACATTGATTGTTCTTCCTCTTCCATTTTTGTAACTTGAACAATAAATACGTTACAGAACCGGGCGATAAATATTGCACATCGACCTCTGTGACTGACCCCTCTTCCCTCTATTTCCTACAGATGCCATAGTACAACTTTAAATTATTGTAACATAACAACTGTGTGTTGTGGGTGTTAACAACTCTAAATATATATTTTTTAATTTTGAACATTTTGACAATTAGCCGATTGTCTCTTTCCAGAGGTCGATGTGCAATATTTATCGCCGGGTACTGTACGTGCATTTATCCGAGTTAGTAAATATTTAAACCAACATAAAACATCAACAAGAGGTCTGCGCAGTTTATATTCTTCAAACTTCTTTATTTATCACAGTTAACGATATCACTAATTCTAATATTGTTCGCAGGATCTACAAGAGCCAACATCAGATCTAGGCGAGATCCTTGTCTCCTTACTGTACAATGAAAACCTACATAGACTTACAGTCACAGTCATAGAAGCCAGAGCACTCAAGGTAAGCAAATCTATGTTTAGATTGTGTGTAACAAGGTCGCTTTTCGTGTGTGTATGTTTGATCGTTTTTCTAAACTACACATTGGATTTTGATGCGGTTCTCACCATTTTGTAATTTTGTTTCGGAAAACTTCAATGGGCAAATAATATGGGAGAAAAACTCACGGTGGGCAGAAATTAAACTATGAGGCTCTAGCTTATCATGGTAAGGGTCTTTCATGAGCAAATTTGAAAAAAAAAGTATATTATTTAATTTAAAATGTATTATTTATGGTCCCACTGCCCGGGACACAGGCCATAGGTAATCCACTACGCGGGCTCAGTGCAGGTATCACATGTCTTCGAATTTTTGGTTCTAAGACACGCCGATTACCTCACGAAGTTTTCCTTCACCGTTTTGAGAACAGTGGTAATGAAATTAAATACAGCACCTGCTTGGGTTCGAACTCACTCACTCCGACTAGTAAGTCAGGGCAGATGCTATTGGGCCACCATTGTTCACCTATACCTATGCATTAATACTTCTTTAATTTAGGTAAAATACAGAAATCTCGTTATCTTGGCATGTCACTATTGCACCTATGCAAAGTAAGGGCAGGTCGCAAGTATCTACCAAACCGACTCCCTAACTAAGATAATATATGGTAGGTGTATGCAAAACAGTTAGAACTCGTAAAGTATCTACCTACACAATTTTCAATAGGTATTCGACCGTAGTTCAATAAGATAGCACTGCTCTCCGAATGGAAATACCAATTTGAATTGGACTGACGTTCGATTTTCAAATGTGTAACGTGTTTACAATATTATATTTGAGTGTGGGACTTTAGACGTACATCGCTATGGTTTAATATCAATTTATATCGTTCGCGGGATTGTCCGAAAGGGTTACCGCTACCCCGGAACATAAAGGGCTACGGAAGGAACATGGATGGGTTTTAGTCAGTAAGAGTCTGACACTCCCTTCCGCTCCACCCAGAGCGGGAGCAGTCATTGGATGATTACCCAGCCTTAAAAAAAAAAAAATCCACCAACACGAACTGGGCCCGCATGATAGATTCTTTCTTTCTTTTTTGTTTAGATATCATATTTTGCATTTATATACGTGTGTATTCAGCTGTAAACAGAGTTAACATAGTTTTCAAATAGTGGAATGAATAAAATAACTGAAAAGTGTTTCGGGATTTTTTTAAATAGAAATCTATAATAAGTTTTTATTTAAGTTCCTGGAAATTTAGTCACACACAGGCCACGCTATTTTTAGTTTTAGACAAGACCCGAAACCAGAGACTGTATGTTGCTGTCGGGTTTTCGCACAGATTCTCTACAGCTGCATTTATTAAAGGTCCAAATAATTATATTATTAACCGGCTATTTATATAAGTAGCCGGAGTATTCTGTAAAAAATGTATCGTGAATACTTTTTGTAGTCATCATTCTGCCTAGCCTTTTCCCAACTATGTTGGTTGTTGGTTACTTTTTGTTGTATTTTTCAATTTAATTAAATACTCAAATAGATAATATTTACAAATACAACAATAATATGCACCTACCATAGGTACATAATAATACAAAGTGACAATGCTGCCAGTCTGTTTGCGAACTTGTATTTTTATTAAAACTAACATGAAATAGTCGCTGCTCCATGCTAAACGCCCTTGCTTACTTTGTTTTGCAGAACATAATTATACTTACGCATAATTTTACTCCATTCATCCGCAAATACATCACATTCAGAGCTGTTAGGAGGGCGTTAAGCATCTTCAAAGAACGACTCACTGGGGATTCAGCTCTGATGACAATTTTTGATGACGGTTGTAAAAACAGATCATGCCGGCGCGGCTCGGACAGTTTCCGCGTAATGAGGCATTATTTCTAAGCAATAGGTAGCAAATACAAGAATTCATCAGATCTTTTATTCCTAGTTGGATCCCTCATCAAGCAAGAAAGAAGTCGTGGTTCGAGTGACGCAAGAGCGCGCCTGTCGCGGAGTGCGCGCGCGCCGCACGGCCGCTGTCGAAGTGGCTGACGACGGCAGTGCCTTCGTCTCCGAGTGCTTCCACTTCAGGCTGAGGGCTGACGAGCTGCACACCACCAGTGTCACGGTGCAGGCCTTGCAGCCGCACTCCGTTTATGCCAAAGGTAACGGTTTTTTTTTTCAGAGATTTGGCTTACTTTTCTTAGCATAGCAACAGACGAAAACAATTGCGCGACGGAAATTACGCGTGCTTATGTTTTCTATTCAAAATTACACGACGTTATTTCGGCTAGATGTGTCATCAGTTTTAAACAGCAGCGCGGCCGTAAACACATAGCATTTTCCATCGCGTAATTTCGGTACTACAATTATTGATTTCGACAAGTAGAGAGTATGAATAAAGGGCGAACAAAGCGTGGGGACGCCTTAGAAGAACACACTTACTGACTGACCTTATTGGTCCTCAAAGTTTGCATAGGTTAGCTTTGGGCTCACTTACAGGCTAATTTTGAAAATAATCTTTATGAGCATAAGAATTTCGGACAAAGTTCATTGAATCCTTGGGACACAAACCAAACAAAGGGGCAAGACTTTATTAAAAACTAGCACTTTGCCCGCGGCTTCGCTCCCGTGGTCTTTCCCGTGGGACCCGTTATTTTTCCCGGGATAAAAAGCCTATGTTACTCCTAGAAAACTAAGCTTTCCAACGGTGAAAGAATTTTTAAAATCGGTCCAGTAGTTTTTGAGCCTATTCATTACAACCAAACAAACAAACAAAGTTTTCCTCTTTATAATATTAGTATAGAAAAAGACAATCGAGCGTCATGAATATTTCAAGAGACTTACTTTTTTGTGGAGTTCATAAAAAACCGTCCCAAGTATTCGTTATTGTGTTATTTCTATTTCGGGGGCGAATACGTAATGTTTAAGACGAAATAAAAAATCCTTTATTCATTCAGGGATACTGAACGAGACACAATAGAAGTTTTGTTGTTATAACGCCTATAGGCGTTAAATGTCCCGCAGTCTTTCATAGTCTTAAATAGCCTTACGAAAAATCAATAAAATATTAATAAAGATAAGTGGATATGACTCCCTTTATTTATTTGCCTTAAACAAACCATGTCATGACCAGACTTCGGCCTTCGTCGATTTCCTGAAAAACAAAGATTTACATTTTTTTTAACCTCACAAATGTCATATTGTGAACCCCACCCCATAAGTAAATAAGGAAAATACAATTGAAACAAGAATAAATATAATAGTACAAACCGTTAAGCTCTAACATGCAAACGGGTTCTAGTAGGCTAACATTAGACGGGTTAAAGTTGCGATAGCTATCAAGAGAAAAAGGCCAAATAAAACAAAACAAAAGACTGTGTCACGGGTATATTTTTGCATGAACCTACTCATATTTATATAACGTTACGTAACGTTATTTATAACATTAGACAAATAACGGCTGAATAACGACAGTTATTGTGTAATATTGTTGAAATAACTGCATTTTACAGTTGTTTTTTTTTAAAGTAAATGGTTAATAGATAGGTACAATAATAACTCATTTCTTGTTACAGACCGACTGCTCGGTAAGTTCGTGTTAGGATCATACATGTTCGCGAGGGGACGAGCCTTACAACACTGGAACTCATCCCTAGCCGCGCCCATGGAACAAGTCAAACAATGGCACCCGCTCACCAATTAATGACAACCGGCCAAACTGCGAACTCTCGACGACCACTGACCCCACCTTGCTGTGAGTGTATCTTAATTCGGACGTATTATATCCCATACGAACGTATTTATCAAGAACCCGTTCCTGGCAACTGATTTATTCGTAAACTCGTTTTTATTCCCGCAACGTACAAACTGTACTTGTGTATAAACTTAGGCTAGATGTAATATAAGAAAATTGTGAAAATATTCTATTTGAATTGAATATCATGAAAGTAATTTCGAAATATCTAAAATGAATTTATTCATATTTTTGTAACTCCAATTTACACTATATTCCAAATATTATAATGGAAAGTTCTTGTTTCTTGTCACGCCGAGTTACATAGTAATATTTATTTGCAAAAATATTAATAAATGGAGTTCAAATTATCATATTGCCTCTTTTAATAAAAGATAATGTCTTTTCAAATTTTCCCAAATTCTACTTACTGAAAACAATTTATTGCTCTGAATAGATAATAATTTTATGAAATAAGTGTATTGCATATTCAGAATATTTCAATATAAGCTACACCTTATACTATCAATATACTTATTTATAAATGTTTAATAATATAAATTATTGCCAATATACACGTATTGTAGTAGAATATAATTTCAACAAATGTGCAAATCAATGAAATAAAAAGATGTAACGCCAAATTGGCGAAAATTACGTGTTTTATTTCTTAAACCAATGTTTATATCCCATACAGACATAAACTCACGCATTTTTCCCATGAGGGTTAAGCACAAACTACAGAAAGCTAACTGCTACGAATCTTACATTCTTCTGACTACCAAACTATACAGTGTGTTAGGTTAAACGAGGGACATACTTTCAGGGGGTACTATACTCACGAAAATGAACAACTTTGACTATAGAACTATACCTGAAATCATGAAAAAAAAATCAGCTGTTCAGTACATTTATGTTCGCATAATTTGCCAAAATCTATGGAACAGCTGATATTTTCTTCACATTTCAGAGTAGGTCCCATGGACAAAGTTGTTGATTTTCATGACTATTATACAACCTGAAAGTATGTTCCTTGTTTAACCTAATACACTGTATATGTAAATAATTTAAAGTATCGATATATCACATACATATACAAATACTACAATCAATCAATCTGAAAATCTGAAAATGCCGAACATAGTTGGGAAAAGGCTAGGCTATTACTTCCAGTCTAACCGGATGCAGCTGAATACCAGTATTTTACATGGACCGAATGCTGATGGTCACCCATCCACGGACCAACCCCAGCAAGCTTAGCTTAACTTGGTTCAATCCGTGCGGCTGTCATTACTTAGCCACGAGCTCCTCACATCCAAATACTACATGCTACTCAAAAGTGGGAGTGCTGACATCACCGATAATAACATAACTCTTCCATTTTCATATTTTACAGCAGGTAGGTACCTAAGTGCCAGTACAATTCAACCTTCAGTCCTTAGTCCTGTGGGAGCTAAAATGTTCTGACTGCAGTAAACTATAACAACTTCTGATGCACTGGGACGATCGTAAAAACACGTACTTTTACGATCCTGAAACTGAGAATCCGACACTACGCTCTCATATTTCAAAGCTAAAACTTGTAGAAACTTTAGGTAGGTACCTATACCAATATTTTAGAACAGAAATGAACATGACTTCGTTAGCTGACTGAAAATGTGATTTAAAAACATGGAATAACTATGCTTCGCGCATTATTATTCTGCTGAAAAAAGGTCCTGAAAAAAGGAAGCCTATACTCGATACTGGTCTAAAAGTAGGTCAACAAAATTCAAGGATTCGCTAAAAAACATCAGGGGTATCAGGTAACATTCAAATACAAACTACTATCAAAAAGGGCTCTCAACATGTTCTTGAACTTGTTTTATAGAATTGGTTTCGCATGAAAAAGGTTTCGTCTCGTTTCTCGCGTCTCGTTTTTCAAGGTGGTTGAAAAAATCTATAGTATATTTGAAGTTGATGTTGATAGTATCGGTGAACAGACCACATACGGTATGTGGATTGGTGTGGAAGTCTGTCTACAGAAGGTATGAGATCTGTGGACAGTGACCCTGTTAAAATTTAGTCACCCTACTTTAATTTGGTTTACTGCAAATAGATTAATTATATCTGTAAGCCAGTAGGTACCATACAGATGCAGTTGAGGTTTTTAGAGTTGGCAAGTTATTTTTTAAATTAATTGGACCATGGAACTCTCGAAAGGTGCTGTGGTCCAACTATTTTTAAAGTTGGACAACTGCCCCTAGTAAAGGCCCGTGGTCCAACTAGGACAGAGCAGTTGGACCACTGCCCCGGACTCATTAAAACAGAGACAATACATACGTCACAATAATCAGGGCAGTCAGCCCTTGATTCTGTCTTAACTTTCGTCACGGTCAAAGCAACCGGGCTTTTGTATAAACCTGAATATTTCCACCTGATGATAGGCACTGATACTATTCACAGGTCACTAGAAGCTCACTTCATATATTATAAGTTTTCGCGGTGAGATTGCTACTGTATACATAGGCAGTTTTTTATTTAACGCCCATTACTAGACAACTAGAATGATAAATGAGTACGACCAACCTATTATCTGTTCCAAAAGTATCTAGTGAAATTGTAAACAAACATACCGCCTGAAGGGATTCAGTAACAAATGCATCTTTATTAAGAAGGTTTTAACTTTATATCCCACCACCTTTTCGAAAAATTATTGTTCGAATAACGCTATTCAATTTATTGTAATTGAAAAATTATCGGCAAAAAAAGAAGTTATAAAATGGACCTCAATAATAATTGTCAATTGAAAATCATCTATAGCGTGATTAAAAAAAATATAATTTCGAGTTATTCAAATCATATCAAAGCTCTCAATTTGTAAGTGGTGCTGCAAATTGATATCCTCAGGTACGTTGTGAGATCCAACTATTTATATTTTCTTCACATGCTTTTGGAACTTATACGTAATTAGGAGGGGTCAGAGTGTTCTATGAAAGTTTTCCAAACATGAAACAAAGGAAAATAAAGTGCCTTTGGGGAAAAGTGTCATATTATTATTTACTCTGATTACATCCTACACCTACTGATTCTAGTGAATTAATTTGTGACGTTAATTTGGCAGTCTACAATTACTAATGGTTGTTTCCTGTGTCTAATGACGATCTGTTAATTAATGACAACTACCCACTAGCAATAATTTAATGTTGTTGCAGAATTGACTATTTGAAACGGTCAAATATAAAATATGAAAGCACAATGACATAGCAAAAAGACCGCTCGTCTTAAAACTTCGACCACCGCACAGAAGTTAAGTATTATGCTAAGATATATCTGTAAAATTACATTTAATACTAATAAGTATAACACTTGATTCTAACAACCTGTGACGTCACATTGTTTTATTTCATACAAATCACGCACAAATTCCGCGTTCTGACAATTCATAAAAAGTAACGTTTCAAATAAGTACCCAATTGCGAATACAAGAGTTAAGTATGTTTTCAGTAGAAACTTATTTATTCTCAGTTTCACTAAAGCGACTAGAAAACAAAATTTCCTTGATCGTATAATAATATTATGCAGGTTGAATATAGTTTCCGTTACAGTCAAATTGTTTTGTCACTGACCAAAACTGATAATTTTATTTTTCATTTTTTATTTAACGCAAATAAATGTATTTTTTTTTTCTTTGTTTTTCTTTAAGCATAACTCGCCAAATTGTTCAGTGCAAGTCGTGGGCGGTCGATAAAGAATGACAATCGAAATTCTATCAAGCATTTCAATTGCCTTTCCGGTCTTATCTTTTAGTTTGCTTACCATATTAAAAAAAATAGAAAGTGCTTAACCCGCGTTGGTAAAAGTGTTTCATGAATTTAGTTTAGTTCAAATTGCTTGCCAACTGTGGAAAATGATTTAAAAAAAACAATAGAATATCATGCGATTTTAATGACTTTTGTTATCTACACAGCAATCAAATAGTAAAATCAATCAGAAATCTAACTGTCATACAAAATACAAATCATGTTAACAGGTTTTTTTTAATAAGTTACCTATGTCATAACTATGCTTTCTATGATCTCACGAAACCCTTTAGTTTTATGAGCAGCAGTAATTTTTGAGTGTTTTACGATCGAACATAAAATTATGACAGCATATTTTTATGAAAAAAAAAATGGGTTATTTCATTTTATCTAATGCTGTCATGTTAGAATACTATAAAATGAACATAGCCCATATAATATCAGCTTTTTAGAAGTTAAGGTTATGTGTGAATATAATTATGTACGATATCTTGTGTCTTATTAAAATCCTACGTAGGTAATTGGGTTCAAAGTTTATTTTTGACTGTTCTGTTTTTCCGTTTTTCTTTTTGCTAATATCTGTGTTATTGTTGTTAATTCTTTGTTGTTGTGTGTTGTTAAACATATTTGTGTATTTTAATAGGAACAGTGTTTTGCTTTCTTACACGATGATCCATATTACTGTAGGTACTATTTTTGTGTGAACTTAAGTACAAACTCAGCATTAAATCATTGCGTATTAAGCGGGATTGTCCGAAAGGGTTACCGCTACCCCGGAACATTAAGGAGTAAGGAAGGAAGAAGGATAGGTTTTAGTAAGTCAAAGTCTTATACTCCCTTAAGTTCCACCCGGAGCGTGAGGAGTCATTTGATGATTTCCCACCCTCAAAAAAAGAAGAAGATCCTTACGTAATACGCATTTTTTTTAAATATTGAAATTACTTTCGGTGTATTCACCACGCCTACGCCTGCTGAACCTTTGAACTGACCCAGCTTTTGTCTTGGTTTAAACAAAATGTAAAAATCAAATAAATCGGTGTTTTGTACGATTTTTGAATTGCCGTGGACTCTGTTTCATTAATTCCAGTGGGGAACAATACTTCTCGCAAAATAATAATTTAAATAAGGAAAATAAATGAAACATACAATTCCATTACCGCCATTCTCTATATCTACTATATCTACGTAACGGGTCGTTCGCGGATATAACCCGGAAAAATGTTTTGGAGTTCATTACGCAAATTAGTTAAAAATGGTAAATACTCGTAATTACACAGGAGCAAAACATTAATTTTATAGCATTTTTCTTTTTTTTCTTTTTGCGTCTTATTTTTGCAATTTGTTTTTTGAATATTGCTAGAAAAAGGTATTTAGATATTTACTTTGTTGGCTGTGGTACGAATTTTTATTTTGAATTTTATAAAAAATAATATGCTATCGAAATAGTGATCTGAGCTCTATGTATGAACACACGCGTGTGTGACTTTTATTAACATAGTTGGCACGTGTAAGCCGTAAAAAAACAGTAAAAACTTCATGCTGGTCAACATGCAACTATAGAAATATATTTCCGTTCTATGCTGCAAATAATCTTTTAGTTCTATCTGGACATTAATACTTCTATGTGGGAATAACCTGCGGTTATTCTAACAAATGTGTTTCACCTTTCTGTGTCACGCTTCAATGTACCTTTGTGATTAAAACAAGAGTTCTGGGGCAGTTCTACGTTCTACAAGTTATGTTTTATAATTTTGTTTACAGAATATGTTTCTGACAAGAACATAATCAATGGGCAATGATTTTTTCTTTATAAAATATTTATAATTATGAAGCGAACTTAGAAAGTTAAAAATAATACCGCAAAGCATAATATCGCGGCGGGGTACCGTTCGCTTTTCTTTTTTGCATTGGATTTTTTTTTACTTTTTATTTTATCATTTTTAAACTTGGATATTTTTTAAGAGTGTACATAGTGAACCACCTACAGTATTCTACTGGTATTTGGTATTTCCCTTTCATTGGATACCCATATTGAGGGAGTTGCGAAAACTTGTGACTAATTCACCCTTCAAACAAAAAAAAACAAAATCAAAATCGGTTCATCCTTTCAGGAGTTACGATTTCACAGACAGACACACACACAGACACGTCAAACTTTTAACACCCCGTCGTCTATGTGTCGGGGGTTAAAAAAACCATTCCACAAAACTCACGTTGCGAAGTTACGTTTCGAAATGTTTCCCTGAAATGTCATCGAGACAAGGAGCGCAACGTAAGACTGAAGATAATATTTTAAAATCACGAGACTCCCCGACATACGATGCGCGACGTTACTCTTTGCCTTGGAGATAAAATAGACTAGCAAACTTGGGTACAAAGCCAACTTAGAAAAGATATTATATAGAAAAGACAATCCTGACATTAACGTTAATATTTATTTTCTCTCAGAGAAACTTTTAATATTTTTCTTAGAAGGAAACTTACATAAATATATGTGTGTAAGTGTTCTTCTAAAACTGCTCATGTATTCTTTTACTAATTAAGAAATGTATTTTTTTTTAATCATGAGACTCTCGACATACGTTGCGATACCTAGCTCTTTACCTAGAAAACAAATAGGCTATAACATAACATTATGCTCGCATAACTCGTTTAAATGTAGGGACCAGCTGATTTTTTTTTAGCAATTTCAGGTTTGTTCCCATAGTAAAAGTTGCTTATAATGATGAGTACAATGACCCCTTAAAATATTGCCCATGAATTCAACTGCACCCTGTGTTTGGAAACACATTAAATAAAAAATACCAGCCTATTATTGTTCCCCTTCAGGGAAAAATCTCCTTCTCATACAAAGAAGGTACGAGCATTGACCACCACGCTAGCTCCGGGTTGGCGATTTCAGACTTATAATAACTATAAGTTCTGTTCCTCGCAATGATTTTTCTTCGCCATTGTTAGTGAAGTCTAAGATAAACTCAGAAAGTAAACATGAATTGGAAAAGTCCTCGTGCTTACACGGATTTAAACACACAAAATATGCTCTGCTAAATAAATAGAAAATATACTCGACTAGAAACTGTACTTGAATTATTTTATCAAGAAAGTCGCTATCTAGGTTGTTTGGGTTCTCTATTACTAAGACTCCGCTGCTGTCCATCTGTCTGTCCGTCTGTCTGTCACCAGGCTGTATCTTATGATCCGAGACAGTTGTAATTTTCAAAGATGATGTATTTCTGTTGCCCCCCTATTATACTAAAAAACACAATAAAATAAATACTTAGAGGACTCCCATATATAACAGACATGATTTTTTGCCGTTTTTATAGTAGAGGTACGCAACCCTTCGTGCCCGAGTCCGACTCACTTTTGGCTGGTTTTTTCTTACGTTTTCCGCTTCTACTGATGTCCAACAAGTTGCGGGCATGAAATCAGCGGCTGCGGCGGTGAGCGGTAGCCAAATGATGTGGTGCATGGTTGTGACAACGCTGACGGTATAAAATAAGGAAGGTACTGGTCTAGATTTCTTTAAATGTAATTTTTCGATAACTATAAAAAAGTAAGCTTAAAAAAAAAAAGAAATGAAGTATTCAAAAAAGAAAAAGGTTTATTATTTCTATTCTATTTTCATTATTTGGCAAACAAAACCGATTGCGACTAGTTTAATACCTCAAAACATGGTGAAGTTGTATTCTTGTGAAGGTCTCTGATAGACAGAGATAACACTACTAGCATCTGACGTCACAACACAGGAGTGCCACCGGAACTTTGCGCCCTTCAGTACAATAATCGTTTTAAATGCTAAGGATAGAAGATTAATTTCAATCAAAATCTTATTCAGTTTTCCACCAATTTTATTTAGTTTAACATGAAGCCTTTTTTTTAAAATAAGTCCTTTTGAACGCTAGGGCATAAACACACGCGCGCCAAGCAACAAATTTATATCTTCTTGATAAAATGAATTTCCCAACATCCATGGTGTCTTTTAATTTGTTTCATGTCATTAAATACCTACGAGAGTTTCAAAACATATAAACACGCACAAAAGTAATGATTTAATTGCTAATTTCGTGTTGATAGTGTACCGCATTGTCAAATATTTGTGTCGTTGACGTACAGGGCGTGCGCTTGCTTGTCATGTATACATATACTACTACGGACTAGACTACGGTGTTCAAAAGGTTAATTCGTATTTAGGTATTTTTGACAGTAGTCGATTACCCTATATTGTTCCGTCGCGTCGTCGCCACGGCAGCGCTTGGCCACCGTTCCTAACCACTGGTTTTGTGTCCACGAGCACGGAGTAAGCCTTTTGTTATAAAAAGGAAATGTATGAGAATTTAAACCCAAACTGATTACATCACGTAACCGATTTATTACACTGCTATCATATTTATCTCAAGTTATGCTATTTATCTACTTATCTGAGACGCTTATTTATCTATCGAGATATTTATTAAATTATGTGGCCAGTTATGGACCAGTTTGTTTAAATCTTTGGTTGTTATTTATTATAATGGGCCCCTCTTTTGTTAGATTAAATGTAAATATGTACTTTTTGCGCGTTTATTCGTAAGAAGGTTAATGTATATGTATAAGTCCAATATCGCTAAAACTGACACTGATATTTATAAGATCGTACTAGAACCAACTTTTTACAAAATTAATTTTGGATAGCGTTTGCATAAGTAGCAATTCCAGTGTATTTGAAATCCACAGATGTTGGCAAATTGATTGAAAATATGTAAAAGGCGAAGCTACGTGAGACGAATATGTGAGTATCTCTAGTTAGGGGCAGGAACCACTCACGCAGCGCTATTCTGTAAAAATCTCACCATGAACACATAGGTGAAGTGAACACAAAGTGAGATGTCAGTAGTGTTGATCCCTAGTATTTGGTGGAATGACAGCTCGCTTCACCTCAGTCATTAAATCACGGTGAGATTTTTTGCAGAATCGACCGTATGATTCTTCCTTGATGTTGAAAAAGAACCGATGAGGTAGAAGAATTACACAAAAATAACAGAAATCAGCAGTCCCTCCTTTTTAACAGCTGATATTTTTTTCGCGATTTTAGATTTCTTCCCATAGTGGAAATTGTTCGTAATGATGAATACAATTACCCCTTAAAATAATGCCCACGAATTAAATTTCACCCTGCTTTCATTTTAACATTTAGAAGAAAAACTTTATTGAAATTGGCATCGATGATTGTTTAACGCAGTAGACCTCACGTCGTGGTAGGACTTTGACCTTGAGCTAGCCTAGCGTGGTCATCATCTGCCTAGCCTTTTCCCGACTATGTTGGAGTCGGCTTCCTGGTATAGAGTTTCTAATGGATGGATATGGTATTATGGTATATAAATTAACATCAGATGACAATAAACAAAACAGAATACAAATAATATCTAAAACAATAAACATCCCCCGTTCGATTGGTAATAACAGGTTTTACGAATTATTGTAATGTGTAACATTTCAAAAATAAATATGAATCATATTTTTTTGTTACAAATTATTAAGGCAGCATATACATTTGGTTTTGTTCGGTCATAATATCTTACGTATAGAGTAATTAGTTTTTGCAAAAAAATTACTCTTAAGGTCCCTCTAAAGGCGCGTATATGTTCCACGCGCGCTTCAAAGAGATGTCTGCACATGAAGGGGCCCCTCAGGGCCAAGCCTGCCGGGTACGCGGGATTGTCCGAAAGGGTTACCGCTACCCCGGAACATTAAGGGCTACGGATAACGGAAGGAACATGGATGGGTTTTAGTCAGTAAGAGTCTGACACTCCCTTCCGCTCCACCCAGAGCGGGAGCAGTCATTGGATGATTTACCAGCCTTAAAAAAAAAAAAAGGTCTCACTAAAGAGGTATTTCTCCAAAACACATAGTTCAATACCAATTTAATCTCTTTATTGTAGCACATTCGACTGTAATGTGACAGTTAGCTTATCTTCTAAAAGCAACGGCGTAGTTAATCCGATTGTCTTGTCCATTCGAAGCTTGCATTTGATGATAAGAGTCTTAGGCAGTCTAACGTTTCTTTGAACACGCAATGAGTAATGTCAAGTGAGTTCCAATTGGATGACAGAATAAAATAAATTAACTTGAAAATAAAGCAATATAATGTCTTCCTTTTTTTTGCTAATAATAATAATAAATGCCAGTCTCAATGAATTTAAAGTCCCAGTACTCTCAATGTCCATCACTCTTAACCATAACCAATTAGATTTAAAAAAAAAAAAAAAAAAATTTTGTTCTTTCTTCTTTTTATCTCAAACAATTCAATTTTGTTTTCTCAAAAATATGATTGAATGAACTCTCTTACATAATAATTGCCCCTCTTTGTATGAACCTCAAATAACTCGGCTAATTATTTTGGCTAAATACAGCCGAGTAACTACGATGAAATTGGTTATAGCGAGGTTGGTCACTGTTGTAAATTAACCTAACCCATTTTGTCGGGATGCCCCTAGCTTAGTGACTGTAAGAAAAGGCTAGAAAATTAAAAAGAGCGTCAATTATTTTAAAAGTGTTTGTCATTAGAATGTCACTCTCTCTTTAGAGGATCTGATATTTCCCTTAATTTATAACTCAGATTTATAATGTTAAAAAGATATTATAATAACACAAAAGCAGCATAAGTAGATTTAGTGTATTTATTAAATGTGTAAAGGTCCTCATCAGTACCGCGCTAAATCTAACAACCCGAAAGGGTCTTCAATTATTACTCTCCCGAGATTAGAACAAAGATAAAGTTCCATTAGAAAGACATTACTCCTTAAAATTCCCACGCTCACTGAAATTGTAAAATCTATACGGTCTAGTAATTTTCATTGGTTGTGTAAAAGTATGTTACCTATTAAACAACAGCGTTTTATTAAGAAAATCCTTTACTAATAAACCAAATATTAAAGAGCATTAGTAACAAATCTTCTAAAAAAAAATTACGGGTAACACAGGTCATCTGCCTAGCCTTTTCCCAACTATGTCGGGGGCGGCTTCCAGTCTAACCGGATGCAGCTGAATACCAGTATTTTACATGGAGCAACTGCCTATCTGACCTCCACAACCCAGTAACTGGGCAATACGATACCCCTTGGTCTAGACTGGACGTCAGATTTTCGGGCTCGGCACAAATGACAGCCGGAACCAACGGCTTAACGAGCTTTCTGAGGCACAGAGGAGTCTCGGTATGTAAAGATGGTCACCTATCCACGGCAAACCCCGGCAAGCGTAGCTTAACCTGATGGATCGACCCGTGCGGCGGTTAGTACTAAGCCACGAGCTCCTCCGCGGGTAACACAGGTATGTGTCCATTATTCCTTTTATATTTTTTTTATACATATTTTAAATACTGAAGGTATTAAAAATATCTTCTTTGGTTCTTCAACCCGTATCCACGTAATGCTGGTGGTCTCCTCTATGCACGCCACATTACCTGGTCTTGGACATGCTGCATCCAAATCTTGCCTGCTACTTTGACCAGGTTGTTGGTCCACCTAGCTTGTGGCCCGCCTATGTTAGTGAAACAATAAAATTCCCATTTATTTTTATCACAACTCATCAGCAATTTACTCGAATCAAGCAGTTATCAGATTAAATAAACGAAGATGACTAGTCGTCCCAGTATTACATTCGAAAAGACAACTCACTCAACCACCACGCACACTATGCGAAATGCAACTGTGATATCTCGACGACAACACGCGGAAATGTCACATGCGCCTGTCATCGGGTGTGCGCGTCCGCCACGCGTCTCGACACTGCGAGTCTGCGACAAGTAGCAAGCAAAGAACATGCTACTTTTTAACCTGTCGTTGCAGCTCTGCAACTTGTCGCCACGAGCCTGTCGTTGCGTCTAGTCAGCCACAGAGCAGTCACAGTCTCAGTCGCACAGTGTGCGAGATCGTTTAACAAAAAAACTTAAAATAAGAATTATTAGATTTCAATAAGCCAGCAGCAATTTTACTTACGCTGTTATCCCAAACCTTTTGTAAATATTATATTAAAGTCGAATTGCCAAAGGGTTAAACGTAAATAATTGAAAATGTTATTTACTAATAAGTGACTAAAACATTTCGACAATATTCAGACGGGACTTTGATAACATTTCATCAGGGATATTGTGGTAATACGTTATTTTTAAAATACGCAAGATTCCTTAAGAAATAGCTTTGAGGGTCTGGCAATAAAATAATAATAGAAAATAATAAACAATGTCGGTTGACTTAATTTAAAAAGAGCTCGAGGCTAAATAATAATACCCGTACGTGTTAAGCTGCGCTTACCGGGGTTGCTCCATGGATAGGTGACCATTTTTCAATACCGCCTCCATGCCTGATAAAATAGGTTAAGCTTTTGGTTCCGACTGCCATTCGTCGATCATTGACAGTCATTTCAGGTCGTCAGAAACTCGAAAGTCTGACAGCCAGTCTTACCAAGGAGTTCGTTCGTTTAACTTATGAGTGTTTGCTGTCTGTTCTGTTTTAAATTATTCTAATTTTAATTAGCTAATTCTTATTATTCTAAATTAAGGAACTGGTTTATCAAATACGCGTTCTTAATGGCCGGGACAGGTTCCTAACAATGGTAGAAACAACAAAGGGTTTCAAATACTAATTGGCTTTGAAAATACCTGATCAATTTTCATGACACCTGACATAACATCACGCCTTGTTTCCCCTAACAGTTGAGCAGAGTAGGTAGTTCCGCATTCGTATTCGCATTGTACTCATCGTTACAAACAACTTTTACTATCGGATGAACCCTGAAATAGCGAAAAAAATACGAGCTGTTCCATACATTTTATTGAGTTACGTGAGCATAAATGAGTTATAATTAAGTGTTAACACACTTAATTATTACTCATTTATGCTCGTATAAATGTCACCATTGTACCGCCACGTTGTATATTATGTATAATCATAGTACGTAGCTATCTTTATCTAACTTTTATATCCGCATTGTGTATTTGTTTCCCTATTATTTCCCTCTGCATTTTATAAGACGTCACGTATGACATGTCCGAGCCATTTCGAAAGTTCAAATCCTTTTATGTCTCATAGTGGCTTTTATAAGGCAACGAGCACAATATTTTACGATAATGGATCGATAATGGATTTAAGTCATTATGAAAATCTTATGAAGCTATATTTTTATATGATCCAGGGTCCATATTGAACTTTAACTTCTTAAACCATCTATGTAATACATATGGAACGCAATAAAGCATTGAGTATAGAATTGAAATAGGAATTATGGAATTACCTATGCGAGGATAACATTTTTAACTTAAAGCTAACCAATCGGGTATTGTAAGCAATAACTTGTTGTATTGATTGTGGTTTTATCTTGAAAGTATTTATTTGTTTACTTTATTGAATAATACAATGAACATCGACTTTATAGATTACTATGGATTTATTGTTTTCTTTGACCTTTTTTTTTTAAGGCTGGGAAATCATCCAATGACTGTTTCCGCTCTGGGTGGAGCGGAAGGGAGTGTCAGACTCTTACTGACTAAAACCCATCCATGTTCCTTCCGTAGCCTGTTTTCTTTGACCTTAAGATTTTCGCAATTAATATAGTGTTCAACGTTCTCCATCTTTTGATGGTACTCTAAGTCAGAAAACGAAAAACTCTCAAAACCTCACCAAACCCAAATGTACTACTTAGTTGGCCTCTCGTCACAGGCTCATTTATATTTAAATATAACTAAAACACTTACTGACCCAGAATGCAATTAAATTATGCCAAATGTTCTGTTTAAACTTCAACCTCAGAGAAATCAGGCAATTAATGCTAAGTAGCTTAATTTCAAAGGCCTTTTTGGCGGTACTATATTCATTTCATTCTGTTGTACTTACTTATATTTAAACTCGTCAAGTTTTTCATTGCCTTTAATGAATGATTTCAGGGTTACAGAAAATGAATTGAAATAATTATTACGTGAGCCGTTCGGTCAAAGTCAAAGTCAAAGTCAAAACATTTATTTCAAATAGGCACAAGAATGGCACTTTTGAACGTCAAAATGAACAAGAAATAGAACTGATTCTAGTCGCCCCTTCCAAAAAGTAGTTTCGTGTGGAGAAGAATGGGCAAGAAACTCCACCGTTACTCTTTTAAAATGTTTCACAATGTTTTGTATACATGTATTATAACATTATATGTGAAGACGATGCACCCAGAATAAAAACAATACATCACAAAAGGTGAAAAGAAAAACACATGTAGCAGTGGCAAGTAAACTTAATTATGTCATAAGTGCATGGTGCTCACATATTTACAAACATTCTAAAAGTTAATAATAATAAATTAATCAATGTGTGAGATGTTATTCCAATATTATAAAATAATATGGTACAAATTACCTAATTTACTTAGCAACCAGTTTGATTTTGTCTAGACACTAGATTGTCCTGTGGAGCAGGACCAGCATGTTTCCAAGCATCCTTATCTTTGATATAATCTTCTAATTTGTAATAAGCTTGTTTACAAAGTGTACTTTTAATATGAGTTTTAAATTTTCTTTCATTTAATTGCAGTATGTCACAAGGTATTTTGTTGTAACATTTAACACAGAACCCCATAAAAGATGTATGTACTTTTGACAATCGAAAAAATGGTTGAATTATTTTATCTTTATTTCTAGTATTAAAATTATGCCTATCACTTATTTTGTTAAAAAGATGTCTATTTTTTCTTACATACATAATATTTTCATAAATGAATTGGCAAGGTACTGTCATAATATTAATCCTTTTAAATAGTTCCCTAAGCGATTCGCGACGACGAAGATTGTAAATAGCCCTGATCGCTCGCTTTTGCAAAATAAAAATGGATTCAATGTCAGCAGCCCGACCCCACAGTAAAATGCCATACGACATAATACTATGGAAGTAACTAAAATAGACCAAACGCGCGGTTTCTACGTCTGTTAACTGCCTTATCTTTCTAACAGCATAAGCGGCCGAGCTTAGCCGTCCCGCAAGAGTTGTTATGTGGGGACCCCATTGCAACTTGTCGTCTAGCGTGATTCCCAGGAAAACCGTCTGCTTAATAAATTCCAGCTTTTCTCCGTTCAATATGCGGTCCCAAGTTTTAAAGAAGCTTAGGGAAACCAAGTATTCATAATTTAACATTAATGTTTGATTACCTATACAGGGTGTAACCGAAAGGATATAAACATACGAAACGATATACTACAGACCACCAAGCTGAACAACTTTTACCTGTGACTTTTACTATGGGACCAACTCCGAAATCGTGTAAAGGAAATCTGCTGTTCCCTGCATTTCGACGAGTCACGGCACCAAAAATGTATAGAAAAGTTGTTAAGTTTGGTGGTCTGTGTAGTATAGCTATATGTCTACAAGGGCATATGAAACGTCAGAAGCAAGTTGCACGGTTTCATTTGGTTGTTTCCTATGAAAAAGGCGCTTCACTATCAAACTAGTTCGATATCAAGGTAGTTAAATACGTGAATGGTTGGTATACATTAGGTAGGTGTCAAACCTGGTAGAAGTATTTGTTCAGAGTCGTACCATGTTTATTATACGATACTGTTAAGTTTCACATCCTTCCAAAAACTTTATAACTACTTAATCAACTAACTAATAGTTAACTACTTCACTGACAGACCGTATGATCGATTTGAACCCATGTCTCGAATTTGATTGAATATAATATTATATATTGGTATGAGGAAGCTCGTGGCTATGTAATAACAGCCGCACGGATCGTTCCATCAGGTTAAGCTACGCTTGCTTGGGTAGGTCTGTAGATGGGTGTGACCATCTTTACATACCAAGACTCTTCCGTGTCTCGGAAAGCACGTGGAGCCATTGGTCCCGACTGTCATTCATGGATCTTTGACAGTCGCTACAGGTAGTTAGAAGCCCGAAAGTCTGACAGTCAGTCTTATTAGGGGGTATCGTATTACCCAGTTATTGACTGGGTTCTGGAGGTCAAATGGGCTGTCGCTCCATATAAAATACTGATATTCAGCTGCATCCGGTTAGACTAGAAACCGACCCCAAAATATGTAGTTGGATAAGGCAGATTGATTTTTGGTATGAGGCAGAGGGTGTAAAATTCACTCATCTTTTTTAGAAAGGGGGCATTTTCTGAGCAGAGGGATGTTGTGTCTGGGGGACTACGGCCCGGCGATTACTGTTGGAACGTTGTTTGCTAGTCGCATAAAACCAGAATGATAGTTGTGATTGATGAACCATTCAAGTTGGTAGTATTCATTTCCGTGACTTAATGGTACCTGCAGTTTCGAGAAGAGAACTGTTCAAACAAAAAAAAACAGACTCTGTCAACACATTCAGAGCACGGAAATTCCATGAAACTAAACGGTTGAACTCTTTTGAATGATTACTCGTACCATGTTAGCAAGAGTCGGGAGTCGTGAACCTGTTGCTCTTCAGTTTAATTGTCGCTCCTAAAACGAAATAATCTAAATCTTAATTTCAAGTAATGAAAATAGATTTTTCCTGTAACTATATTTATGAATACAAGGTCTTGGTCCCGGGTTGGTTTTCTGTAACTTATGAGCACGAGGTCTTGGTCTCAGATCGGCCAAAGTGTTATTGGGTTTTTCGATTGGCATTTTTCGGTAGCTGCCTGCAGTCTGGATTACCGGTTGATGACTATAAGCTCGCCTCCTATTACATGGGACTTAAACATAACTGGTGAAAGGTGAGTGTACAGAGGCCAGCACATCAAGTTACCACAATCTGTCAATTTTTTTTGATAGTATTTCAACTTTATTGCAAAGACATAAGGTTCATTTTTAATTGAGAAAATTTTGACAGTTAGGGATAGCTTGATGTGCTGGCGTCTGTACAACAGGACATCTCTGTCTTAGCAGAAGCATAATCATGCTATAATTTTCCCACTGCTGGGACACAAGGCTGCCCTCTTGAAGAAGGAATGGGCTGTCATCTATCATGCGGGCCCAGTGTGGGTTGGTAGATGTCACATGTCTTCGATTTTATGGTTCTCGGACACTTCTCTGGCTTACCCTTCGGTTAAATAAGGCGTGATGTTATGTATGTTATATTTTACAAAATAATGTTGCAGATTATTATTATTATTATTTATCCTTTATTTCAGGCAACGAAGGCCCATAAAATAGAGTACATGTATAAAAATGATAACTATAAACTAATACATAATTTTAAAAATACCATAAGTAAAGTACGTTGAGACCTTTCACAGAATACCTCATATCTCGTCTTTGTTATGGCGACCCATCTACATACTACTTTGGATATCAAATGTTATCACATAATGAATACTGTAAAATGAGACTTCAGTAATTGTCTAATACTTATTTAGGGGACCGAACTCCCAATTGAAATATTAAAGTAAGTATTTATGTACCATTATCTTTTATTTGACAGTAGGTATAACAACCTAAACCCATGCCTCAAAAATTAGCTAACAAACCTTCGCAACGAGATAAACATATAAAAAATATTTTGGGGTCATCGACCGCAGTTAGTCTAGTCAGTTTAAACAAATCAGTTTCTTTTTGTGTGAACTTCACAGACGTGATAGATTACATCGTTTTCGATATCCAAACAAGATAAAACAAAAGAAAACAGAAATTCTAAATTCAAACATTTACGAGTAAGTAACAAAACTATCAGCGGCGGTTGTTGACCTCCAAGAAACGTCAAATATTTTTTTCTCCTCAAATATAGTTTACGATTTTATTTTGTAACTGTCTCTTTTTCAATTACGTATTCAATATTATTTTGTTTTGTCGAATAGGACTTTAATTACTTTAAAAGCTCAATAGTTAATTACCAGTACCACTTAGCACAGAAATAGCCCAGACAAAATTGTCTGATTGTGTAATTAATGACAAACCAAATAAATTAACAGATTGTGTTTGCCTACCTTAAAATAAGTTCAATTTCTTTATCTTTTATTTACATAATACCTACATACATTTATCTGTACATTATTATTAAGTAAAATCGCTTTTTTACTGCCTATGTGTGACCACGTGGTTTTTCAAAACTGCGAGACGGAATTTGATCTAAATGTTTTATCAAATCGTAAAAACCAAGCGAAGAAGGGGCCGGTCGGTCGTTAATATTATTAAAAACTAACAAAACATAAAATTGAAAAAAAGGAAAGTTGAGGCTGTACATTACCTACGTTAAATTCGAAATTATTTTATTACTTTTAGAAAATTCATTTCAAAATTGATAGGCAAACGTGTATTTATTAAACATAGTGTTGAATTTCGTATTTTTTTAAATAATTTTTATTGTAGGGTAGAAAAATAAATGCCTTGCAAATGCTGTCATCCTGTCAGTCTCCCACCTCTTTCCTACACGTGCACTTGGACTATCACTGTCCTTATCACCGCCGACGGTGCGACTGTGTGAAGTTTATCGATAATTTTTAAAAGTATTGCATTACTGGAACAATCCTTTTCTGTTGCTAACAGCCGCGAGTGCACGTCACGCCTCTTGTGCGAACTTTTGTCGTAAACGCATGCGCACGATATAATTCGAACTGCCTTCAAAAAAAGAACTGCTGGAGCACGACTGTGTACCGTTTAAAAATCGATTGACAAATTTGTTTGTGTATAGTGAAAAGTGTCAGTGCGTTCCATTGTGCGCCGGCGCATATTGCAGATCTAGCAGGCCTCGAACCTTCTGGCGACATTGAAGACATCAATGGCGGTGAATTAAAGGTAGGTGCTGCATGTTTCCTAACAAATTCTTTTTTATGTCTTGTATCATACTTGTGTCGCCCTAATTCGTATCGCATTTGCGACTTCACACTCACATACATAGTTTTTAAAACCCCGCATCCGCATACAATCCAATTTTTTAAACCACCCTGCGCCAAAGGATATTCGCTGTCAATTTTATATTTCCGCCCAATAGTGGTGAAAGGCGCCACCACGAAGTAACCGATAACGGATAGGTACCTAATAAATATCGCTGTCGGATTTTTATTAACCAACGTCCATTTTAAAATACAGAAAAAGAAAACCATCACAAATATGCAAATAAATGTGTTTACGTTGTTTATTGCAAGAAAAATACGCCGCCAACAAAAATTACGTACAATTTCATGTTACCGCATGTAAAGTGACAAATGTGGGAGGACATTTACAGCGCGCCAATGTCACTTGCACGAGTTAATTGTGTGCAAACACGTCGGAAGCTGTCAAGCGCTAATTTGCCGCTGAATTACGCTGGTTTACGCTGGAATAAGCTCTTATGTGACAGACGTACACCACCAGACGTCACCGAACGGCACGTATTAAAGTGTGCACAGACCTTTAAAATAAACATGGCGGCCACTCTCGGGATATGTGTGAATTTTCAAACTTGATATTTCGCAAGAACCTTTGAGCTATTTCTAACTTTACAATATGAATAAGGTTGAAAGTTCAGTGTGGTTGATGGAATATTCAGAACAGGCGTTGCTTTCAGCTCATACTTTTAAACGTGACCCTTGCATGTTCAATTCGAGTGTTATATTTCCGCGGTTAGATTGTAGAAATGTTTGGTTGAAATTGTTCTTTATAGTTCAACTAGAATCCGTGAACAATCGCTTTGTTATTGTCAGTGATATAGATACTAGCCAATGCTGTTAGAATTGATTTGTTCAAACGTGGGTACAAAATTCTGCAAATACAACAAGACATATATACGTTGAACATTGTTTGGTCTATTCAATACATATAATAAAATAGTAACAAACATTTCTTGCCATCAAAAATCAAAAACGGCTGAACGGATTTTGTAGAAATTTAGCACACAGATAGTTTATAACCGAGGACCTCGTAATAACAGAACAGGCTAAGTAATAACAGCCGCACGGATCAATCTATCAGGTTAAGCTACGCTTGACGGGGTTGGTCCGTGGATGGGTGACCATCTTAACATATCGAGAATCCTCCATGCCTCGCAAAGCCCGATAAACCGTTGGTCCCGGCTGTGTCATTAGTGGATCTCTGATAGTCGTTACGGGTAGTCAGCACCCCTAAAGTCTGACAGCCAGTCTAAGTCTAAAAGTCAAGGGGTCCTCCCGTCCCAGCCGCCGCGGAAGACGCTCCGGGCGTCGGGAGCCACGTGACGACTCCCGGCCACCGTAGGCGCAGGCCTGCGGACGGTGAGTAATGGGTGACTCACCGTCCGATCAGCACCAGACCCGTGCCGTACGGCGCGTATATGTTCCACGCGCGCCTCAAAGAGATGTCAGCATATGAAGGGGCCCCTCAGGGCCAAGCCTGCCGGGTAAGCGGGATTGTCCGAAAGGGTTACCGCTACCCCGGAACATAAAGGGCTACGGAAGGAACATGGATGGGTTTTAGTCAGTAAGAGTCTGACACTCCCTTCCGCTCCACCCAGAGCGGGAGCAGTCATTGGATGATTTCCCAGCCTTAAAAAAAAGGGTATCGTATTACCCAGTTACTGACTGGGTTGTGATAATCTTCACAGACAGGCAGTCGCTCCTTGTAAAATACTGGTATTCAGCTGCATCCGCTTAGACTGGAAGCCGACCCCAACATAGTTGGGAAAAGGCTAGGCAGATTGCAGATTGATAGAGTACCTACAACCTTGATTAACACGTATAATAGGGTACTTCCCGGTACCCATGTTTACAGCGGATATTTTCGGACATCCACGAAGGCGAAGTCACGGGCAAAAACCATACGTTGTAGTATGATAAAATAATACAAAGCTAACTTTGAAACTGCGTACACGTTTATACAAAGCTCTAGCTACTTGCACACAAACCTGACTTCTGTATATCTCTGTCGTATATCGCTTCGAGCTGAATGCTACATACTTTATCTTTGTAGCAAAAAGAACTATGTTCAATATGAAGGAGCTATGGAACACGGTACCTATCTAATGCACTATCAAAGCAAAGGTTCTACAGAATCTTGCGGAAAAATCCCCGTTTGTTTTCTTTGCACACTCACAATGGAATAGAAAAATTTCAAAAGAATAATCGACTAGAAAGGTGCATGGAAACCTCTTTCGATACGTTATTTGGTATACTATTTAACTCGAAAAATGTTTCAATACCACCTTCTTTTTTCAAATGCATGGATTATTCTCTACTAGCTTTCCGTGACTTCGTCTGCGTGGACTTCGTTTATATCGCAATATCGGGAGATAATATCTTTAAGACAAAAAGTAGCCTATGTCTTGCAGTTAGTCCCGGGATGAAATCTACCTGTCTCCTTACCAAATTTAATCGAAATCCGTTCAGTGGTTTAGGCGTAAAAAGGAAACAGACAAACACAGACAGAGCAACTTTAGCATTTATGATATTAGTAATGATTTACAATGCAATAGAACCTCAGTTGAATCTATCGGAAACCTTAAACAGCATCTGCAGCATTTCTCAAATCTTAATATTTTCAAATGCGACACAGAAGTCGTCAGGATAACTAACTTCATACGGTCGCCGCGCATCAAGCACAAACATACCAGTTTCAAATTTCTCCAAACGATTTTAAACCTGAAAACGTTAAATGTTACGTTCAAAATCGATTGAGATCATAAACTCACGCCTATTTAATGGAAAGCAATTCTTCGAAGTTAAAAAACATTATAACTTAATTATAAATCTTGATCGTTTTAGCTTCATATCACACTAATATTATAAAGGCGGAAGTTTGTGTGTTTGTATGTTTATCCGTCCTTCACGCTCAAACGGCTGAACGGATCTGGATGAAACTTGGCACAGAGGTCGTTTATGACCTGGATTACCGCATAACATCAAAATTAAAAGTCATTTATACAAATTAGGCTGAAGATCAGCACTTTTTGAAGGTCAAAGTTACATAAAACAGTCCCCCAAAAACGCCCACCCTTCACCACTTCCTAGTGCTTTAGCTGGGAAGAAGAAGTGGCGCAACAAACACCCCAGCAGCACAGCTGTCTGTTTATTTGGAAGAACTTGACTCTACACATTTATCGTATGAGAAGTAATTAACATTACAAAACACATCACATTAAAATCATTCATTTGCCACATGTCAGCTAGCACACGTCAATATACCAATTAAAACATTAAGGGACATAGGGGTATAGGGTACTACACTAATATATTTTGATCCCGGTAATAAGTTCCCTTTGGATAATATCCGCCATTCACGCGGGCGAAGACTGGTAGCAGCTAGTCTTATTATATCTTACCGGTGCTACGGTAGGTATACCATGGCCTATGATATGACATTTTAAATCACCTACCGTATTTTTGATACGGAAATACGGTTCTTATTGCTGCAGCTGTACCAAATTGCAAAAATAAAATAAAGAACAGACCTCGAGTGTCCTCTGAGGCGGCCATTACAAACAATGCAACGTTGTCGTTATTACGTCCGATAATACGGCGCAACCAATTTCATCAAATGACGTCATTACGTCCTCTCCAGCATGAGGACACGTGTAGCATTAGTTAAAGGATAAATATCTAAAACAATAATTACAATTTATGTAAGATACGCAAGCACATAATTATTAGTAAGTAATCGTTAGATTTTGTCTTACGGAAATATTTGTTTGGTACCAGTTTTAGTACCGGTACAATATGTAACCGAAAGGGTATATACATACAAAAGCATATGCTACAGACCCCCAAACGGAACAACTTGCACTATGGGAACGAAAGTCGCAAAAAAAACAGATTTTCTATACATTTTGTTTATGTAAGGAACAGCTGTTTTTTTCTCACATGCTTTTGTTTGTATATATACACCCAGTAAATACCATTGGTAGGTATAATGGTATATGTCTGGTGCCCGTATCAACCAAAGCCACTGGTACTATTTCTCAAAAATGCCGGTTTTTCAAGCCCTGTGTGGGAGTCTAAAAAGGATTGTAATATTTGCTAGGAAATATTTAAGTCCACACTAGATGAGAAATGCTGTTTTTTTCTCACATACTTTTGTTTGTATATATACACCCAGTAAATACCATTGGTAGGTTTAATGGTATAATTATGTCTGGTGCCCGTATCAAACCAAAGCCACTGGTACTATTTCTCAAAAATGCCGGTTTTTCAAGCCCTGTGTGGGAGTCTAAAAAGGATGGTAATATTTGCTAGGAAATATTTAAGTCCACACTAGATGAGAAAATGCCTGAAAAGCGCTTTACGTTTTGCCCTTCTAAAATATGCGCCAAGAATGTGGGATACCTTCAAATGTTTTTGTGAACCTGCTAATCTGTAAAGAATAACAAAGCTAGAAGTTCTACACGTTTAGTTTTGCAACTTATCATAATATAAAGAAAAACTACCATCCATCTTTATCCACTCTTGAAGTATTTCCTATAAACTTTCGACATTACTGATGAAACTTCGGTTATTTACGATATTGGCCACAAAACATACATTTATAAAGGATGTGATAGAAGTGAGAGTACAGTCAAGAGCAAAAATATGTATACAGTTACCTAGTTAGTTTCCAAAGCGGCTTTCTCCTAAATTATTGAATGAAATTGTATATTGTACACACATCGCATTTTCGAATCCATTGGTTTACCGAACCTGAAATATCTCAAGGTTGAAATAGTTATTCTACCAGAAAATCGTTTCTGAACTTTGCTCGGTGTATACATATTGGTGCTCGTGACTGTACACAAACTTTTAGTTCGGTGATCATTTTGACCTTTACCTTAAAACTGATAAACTTTCCTCGGCGTTTTCAACAAACCAATTCTATATTTGGAACTTTGAAAAGTGAGTAGATGGGTATTATGAAAATATTGCGGATGGTAACAGAAAAATATGAATTGGTCTAGCCTTTTCTCAACTTTATTGGAATCGGCTTTCAGTCTACCCGGATGCAGCTGAATACTAATACTACCTCAACCTTTACCTACCAGTTTACCCAGTTACTGGGTAACACGTTCGTGTTGCCCAGTAACTGGGTAGTGGAGGTAGTATACAGGGTATCCTCGTGGTAGGACTAGTCGTCAGATTTTTGGGCTGTAACGACTTTGACAGTCGACAGACAGATCTACGAAAAACACCCAGGAACAACGGTTTAACGTGCTTTTCGAGGCACGGAAGGGTATACATATGTAATTGATGTTCACCCGTCTACGAATCGACCGCGGCAATACAAATTACATTAGTAAAAATAGGTAAGACAAAAATGAAATTCGAGGAAAATGACGTTAAAAACTCTAAAAATTGTTACAGTTTGACATTCATTTGTTGATCACAATGTTTTCTTCGAAATTGCCTTAACTACTAAACCACGCTGTATTTATAAACGTAGCGCTACAATGGTGACATTAATTTAACACACGGGCAGGACATTAATCATATAAATGTTGATGGGTTAAAATAAATCTCAAATTAAAATAAAAAATCAAACAAACAAAATAATAAAATCAATTCACCTTCTTTTGCATTTGTTTCATCCTAATAGTATTGCTTATTTGTTTTAATTTCATTGATGCGACCGTTACGATCTGTGACCCCGGCAAATGACGGCTGCGCGACAATTCTTTAAGTACAGGTTGCTCTAAGATGCTTATTTTTTTTAAAATAAATCCGTAAATAATAACGTTTAATGAAAATATACTTAATGTCTTCATGAAACGAAAATGGGAAAACCTATATGTGTGTTAAATAATTGTCACCATTGTAGCGCCACGTTGTATACATACTTCTTCTTCTTTTCGTGCGGTTAGTGACTAACCTGGTGTCAGAGTTTTTATGCTGCCCATAGGCCTCTGACTTAGCTTCACATGCTGTTAAGAAATATCTCTCAGACATGCTGGTTTCCTCACGATGTATAGATACTTACTCCACGTTAGACAAAGCGCTATATCCACATTCGTACACACCTCATCTCTGATCTGCCGACCCAAACTGTCTTGTTCTACGAAATTATTCACCTCGGGTATAGAATAGTTGACTCAGCAGACACGTATCAATTACCCGGAACTAACCTTTGCATCAATATGCATGAGGACACGTTGTTGGGGCGTAGTTCTGAATGATGTGATACCATTAGTAGCAGTAGGTAGTAAGTACCTACCTAAATGGGAGTTTAACCCATTGTTACAAGACCCGGGTCTCACCAAACTTTATTGTTTCGTGTTTATTTGATTGGCTGCCATTGTACAGGGTCGAAGGGACATCGACGCAAAGGCGGTTATCTTTGCGGATTTAATACGTGATTCTGAACCTCCATCTGTAAAATTTTTAGTCGGTTATAAAAATAACCGGAAAAGTGCGAGTCGGAATCGAACACGAAGGGTTCCGTACCATTACTTGTAAAAACGGCAAAAAGTCACGTATGTTGCATGGGAGCCCCCTTAAATATTTATTTTATTCTGTTTTTTAGTATTTTTATTGTAGCGGTAGCAGAAATACATCATCTGTTAAAATTCTAACTACCTATCTAACCATCACGGTTCATGATATACAGCCAAACAGGCAGACAGACGGACGAACAGCGAAGTTTTATTAACAGGGTCCCGTTTTAACCTTTGGGTACGGAACCCCAAAACCAGCTGTTTTATATAACAGTGCAATATCTACAAATCGTGAATATGTTGCATATGAGCTAATTTTTTGAATTGAAGGACGAATATTTTTAAGGCAGGAAGATTCAGAATCGTCCACTGTATCCATTGGTTACTGGCTTCGCGTCGATGTCCTATCCACACTGTAGATTATGATTGTAGAGTATTGCAGTGGTTGGACGCTATGGGGATTTAAACACTTATTTTTCTAGGTTTTTATGATGAATTTGTAAATGTTCATTCATGAAACCACTATCCCTCCGACTACTGAGTCTTAGACGAACGCAAAGATCATCAATACTATCCTTTACGAATTGCGTAGGTAGTACCTACCTGGAGTCGGAAACGTGGTTGTCGATTTTACTACCTTATTACTAAGGGCATAGGGGTGAAAAGAGGTCAACCGCCAACTTTGCCGAGTGTATCTTTGTGTGGCGTGTTTCCTTGTCGTGAGTTTCAGATATACTCACCTATAACTGATGATAATGAAGGCTCATAAAACAAAAACGCAAGATGTAAGGGCGAGAATGGTAACCCATATATCTTCGACGTACGTAGAATATAATATATACTATTCTATATTATTATATAGAATAGTATATCAAAGCTTAGCACGACGGAGGGTGGGCGTTTTGGGCACTTGTCTTATGTAATTTGGACATCTAAGAGTTGCTGATACTAAGCCTAATTTATTTAATTATTTTATCAATCTTTATTATAAAAAAAACATTTTTTTAAGAGGTAGCTTACGTACTCATGGTTAGCTCTGTCGTTTACTTTTCATGTTGCTTTAATACCGGGTTATTTTTCAATGACCGGCCAAATTTTCACTGGGTGTTCTACTCATGAATATGAAGAACTTTCACTATGGGACCAACTCTGAAATCACGAAAAAAAAATCAGCTGTTTCATACATTTTAGTCGAGTAGGTATGGATATTTTGTAGGAAACAGCTGATTTTTTTTTCGTGATTTCAGAGTTGGTTCCATAGTGAAAGTTGTTCACATTCATGGGTAGAACACCCAGTGAAAATTTGGCCGGTCATTGAAAAATAACCCGGTATATTAAAGACTAGCTGTTGCCAGCGCCTTCGCCCGCGTGGATGTCGGAAATTATCCCAAGGGAACCTACTACTAGCATTACCTACCTTTGTGCCAAGTTTCACCCAGATCCGTTCAGTCGTTTGCGCGTGAAGAAGAGACAAACATAAAAACTTACACACACAGTTACACACAAACTATCGCCTTTTTATATTAGTGTGATGAGTGGATGGATGCATAGTACAGTCGTCCTCGTAATTGCTTTACCATTTTGACAACAGCTCCCAGTCCTAGATCTGGTCGGTTCATATCGTGTAAGTGAAATTCCACCTTAGTACCATTTTAAGGTTGAACGTAACTTGCAAAACTGTTCCCAGGTCGACTATAAAATCTAGTAGCTATTTATTGCCAGTACGTACCAAAGTTTCTAATCCCATCGCCGGAAGTTTCACGGTCTATAAGGACGTTAAGTATAGCCGACGGCTAAATAAACAACGCTACATTCTCTTGGCGTAGATAACAAACAAAGAGCTAGCTGCTGCCTGTGGCTTTGCCCGTGCGAATCTATTTTTTTTTTCAAAAATAAAAGTAGCTAGAGTTACTTACCTACTCCATTTATCATCGTCAATTTGTCAGTGGAAATCCCATCAAAATAGATCTAGCTGTTTCGATGATTAGTTGGAATAAACAAACAGGCAGACAAAAAAAATGTTTTTTTTCTGCTATAAGTATTCACCGTTAAGTAAGTGTTAATACTTTCAAACAATCAATCTACCTAGCCTTTTCTCAATTATGTTGGGGTCGGCTTCCAGCCTCACCAAATGCAGCTGAATACCTTTTAGAAAAAAACTGTTTTTTAATAACTATTATAGCTATCAACTAGGTAACACGTAAAGTCACTAATAATTATGTGAATTCAAAAACATTTCATACTTTTCACTCCTTACGAAACTAAGATTGATACCTTGTAATTCAAAAATGCAATTTTTACCTACATAATACCTACGTAAATTAACTCGTACTCTTGTTTTCAGTGTTGAATTTTTGATAGAACTTTAGCATTTCCCAGTTTTCCGATCAAATCGTTTCGCTCTTTCAGTCATAACTGTGACAAATTGTTCGCCTACCCGATTCAATACTTAATGTGTTTTCAAATTGAGAGCTCTCTGAATATTGTGACGTCAGAGTGTAGCTGCACACCTACGCACATAGAGCAAATAAATTTGTAGGGATGAATTATTTTAGATGAGCAAATAAATTTGTAGGGATGAATTATTTTAGATGTCATACATACAAATAAATGAGAATGTAAATCACCAATCGGAACTACGATACATGGCGCGACGACTGAGGTCACCCATTCACAACACTGTTAGTGTTTTCTCAGTTAGGTTTTTACTTACTTATTTAATTTATTAATAAATAATGTAGTCCTTTGTGGTGTAGGCGAAATTTTGTGAGTGCGTGTGTGTAAGTTTGTATGTTTGTCCGTCCTTCACGCTCAAACGGAAGAACGGATCTGAATGAAACTTGGCACAGAGGCCTTTTTTTTTTTTTTAAGGCTGGGAAATCATCCAATGGCTGCTCCCACTCTGGGTGGAGCGGAAGGGAGTGTCAGACTCTTACTGACTAAAACCCATGACACCCGGGCGTTTCCTCCCGCCTGATGATGTGCAGGAACCTCCCGAAACATGCATGTCCGGTGAGGACCTGCGTCAGGCGGTAGGTGAGGGCGCCGTGACGCCTTTCTAGCCACTCCTCAAAGAGGGGCCTTACCGCCACTATCGTGGCGTGCCCTGCGCTGGGTTGCGACAGTCGCTGATTCCAGGCCGCCATGAGATCGCGCCGGAGGTCCGTCCGCTCCGCCGCAATTTGCTGCGGAAACGGAGTTTCTCCCCGGCTTAGTACCTCCGCGCGCCACTCGTACAGGTGCGCGAGGACTATCGCCTCCAGATCCCACGGCGGCAGTCCGGCAAGGAGGCTTGCCGCCTCGCCCGAGATCGTGCGGTACCCCCGGATTAGCCGAATGGCTACCACCTTTTGGGGCGCGTTCAGATAGTGGGCGGCTCGCCGCCGCAATGAACGCGCCCACACATCACACCATAGACCGCACGACTCCCGCGTAAAGCCTCCGGCAGGAGGCGTTTGGCCCCTTCAAATTGGGCAAGAGCCGCTTGAAGGCGGCCCCAGTCCGTTCCAGCTTGGGGGCCAAACGTCGGAAGTGCTCCACGAAATTCCATCGGCTGTCGAGGACCAGACCTAGGTATTTCATCGTGGTCTCGACGCCGATGTGAACCCCTCCTACCGTAAGTTGGGATCCCGATGGTGGCCTATTCCGAGGCCCATGAAAGGACATGGCCTCGGATTTGTGCAATGCCACCTCGAGACCCAACTGCCGGATCCTCTAAATGACTGGCGCAACCCCGCGTGTCATCGCGTCGGCCGCCGCCTGATGCGACCTCCCCTGCGCCAGGACCAGCGTATCGTCAGCGTAGCAAATTACGCTGACGCCGTCAGGGAGGTCGGCCCGCAGCACCCAGTCGTAACCGATGTCCCACAGGAGCGGCCCCAGAACCGATCCCTGTGGGACACCGCACGACATCTCTCGACGGTTCCATTCCCCATCGCGACCGGGGTAGATGACTGCTCTATCCGTCAGGTACGCCCCGACTATTTGACGGAGGTAGGTCGGCACCCGGTGATACCGGAGTGCTTCCCCAATGCAACTCCAGGGCAGGGTGTTGAAAGCGTTGACGATGTCGAGTGACACCGCCACGACGACCCTAAACTGGGACACCGCGTCCCCCGTCGTGAGAGCTCTAACGTGCATGATGGCGTCCACCGTCGAGCGCCCCTTGCGGAAGCCAAACTGGCAGTCCGCAAGGTCCGGTCCCGTCCTTCCAAGGTGCCCGACGAGGCGGCCCGCAATAATTCTCTCGAAGAGTTTGCCGACCTCTTCTAGCAGCACTATGGGCCGGAATGCGGACGGAGAGTCCGCAGGGCGCCCTGGTGGCACAGAGGCCTGGATTAACACATAATACTTTTTATCCCGGTTGTACGTTCGTAATGAAATAACGAAACCAAAAAAAAATAAAAAAAACAAGAAACACGAATTCTTCGCATACTCTAGGTACTTATTCTTACACTCGCTTGGTAAACTTTGCTTATTAATTTTCTCCACGCCAATCAAAGTATAACTTTCTATCCCTATTAAATATGAAACCTGCTCTAAGAAATAACGTTCGAATTTGCTTAACAGTTTGATTATATATTTATGAGTGTCAATTTCTGAAATTATAATAAAAAGTTCTTCGTTCCATTTCATTACTTCATTTACGAAAAATTCCTTTCAAAACATATTTTAAGTAATCTTGAAAAAATTTTCTAAGTGGGTAATTATAAAGACTCAGTAATTTATTTGAAGATCTAAAAAAGTTGGCAAATAAAAGAGGATTAATTGGGAAGGACATTGTTGTCATTAATTACACTTGATTGAAATAGATCTGATTAACGATTAAAAAATGTATCGTGGCTTTTTCGATTAAAATTAATTACTTAATGATATTCAAAATTTTGCTGATTACGATTATTAATCACAATTATTAATCGTTACGATTAAAAATGTATGATTAATATAGTAGCAACAAGTTTGTATTGATTGAGAATTATTACCTCATAGCAAAACGGAAGTCCTTTCCTTGTTTAATTTACTATCCTACTCTAATAACTCTTGGCGCTATATTTGAAATTACGCAACTTGCTACGGTGGCGCCATCTTACTTAGTCTCTTTCCGACGGACACTTTTTCAACACAGAGATTGTCGTCCTTACCTCTACACTCCGTACATCTACTCTAGCTCTTCTTTTCGTGTGGTTAGTGACTAACCTCGTGTCAGAGTTTTTATGCTGCCTCTGACTTAGCTTCACATGCTGTTGAGAAATATCTCTCAGACATGCTGGTTTCCTCACAATGTTTTCCTTCACCGAATTTTAAGCAAGTGATAACTATACAATACGCACATGAATCCGTAAAATCAGAGGTGCGTGCCATGGGTTCGAACTTGAGACTTGTGACTTGGCAGTCCGACAGTCACGACACTAGGCTATCGCTGCTGGGTTAGGCAGGTTAAAATACTCAAAGCTTCGTAAATGACACGGTTGGCGCAGTGGTTGAGCGATTGACTGCTGCGCAACATGTCGCGGGTTCGATTCCCGCACGGAACAAATATTTGTACGACCTACAAGTATTTGTTATGGGTCTGGGTGTTTTTCTATCTATAATATGTATGTATTTACAAAAAAAAATGTATATAAGTAGTTTATCAGCCATCTAGTTACCATAACACAAGCATTAAGTTGCTTAACTTGGGACTATATGGCGTTGTGTGAAATGTCCATGGATATTATTATTATTATTAATAAAATTAACGATTAAATGATTAATGATTAATTTTATTAATCGCGATTTCGATTATCACTGATTCAGTGCATGATTTTGAATCTACCTGCAATACATTTTTCCCAATTTTATGTTTATTTTCCATTATTTTTCTGACTGTCTCGTAGGTATAGTGGTCGCAAGCTTTAAGCTTGCGACCACACTCAGGACCAGGAGTGTGGTCCTGGGATTCCCGGGGCAGGCAAATTATTGGAACGAAGTTCCTTATCGCGCGTTGTGAAAGGGGGCTAGACGGAAAAAAATCTTACGAAAAGTTGTCACGACACTTTTTGTAAAACATTTTTTGCGGTAATGCTGGCGGCTTCTACAAACGCAAGCAATTCGAACAGAAAAATGAATCGTTTCGTCGGTCGAATAGAGTTCATTATTATTTGGACGAGCTTTTCTCTATGAAAATATTGGACCGAATTAAGACCTTATTTTTATTAAGTTAACCGCGTAATTCGGTTGTGCATCTTTGTAAAGTCGGGTCCGACACGAGACAATAGGTTTCTCAGAATAATTTTAGGAAACTGCGTATTTAGGTACCTAGTTTGGTATTTCTAAATTTTACCGTTTACTGTTAATAAATAAAGTCTGAATTCGCTTTTCGTGTTTTTATTTGTGTAGTTGTGTACCTAACCTATTTATCTTTCGCGTAAAATCGCGTATGTATTTTTATTTATGTTTATGTATCTTGAACGCAGGGCGGCGGCATGCGGCGCGCGGCGTCGCCGTCGCGGCATTGTTTGTTTTCGTGACTGTGGTGTCGGATGAACTAATTAAATAGATACTTACATACCTACCTACCTATACGAGTGTAATTTAATTCGAGTTCCTTATCGCGCGTTGTGAAAGGGGGCTAGACGGAAAAAAATCTTACGAAATTACAATTCCTTCACTAATTAATCGAAAGGAACTTCGTTCCTTCCGGGTGTCCCTTGACACCTCTCAAGTTTTTTATTGGATTTTTTTATCTGGATTTTATCAGTAGCAGCCTGGATTCTGGATTTGAGCCCAGTTGATGGCAATAGGCTCGCCCCCTATTACATGGGACTCATAACTAGCAAAATGTAGGTGTTCTATTGGTACACTTCTGTCCTACCCTTCGGGGAAACAAAGCGAGATATAATGTCATTATCATTTCCTCGCGAGTAATATGACTCACTAGAGCAATTTACTTTAAATACCCGGTCATAACTAGGGCAGAATAACGCTAACACAGAAGCCGTAAGTTTTGTGAGTCTGTCACACGTTCGGTCGATCCTGTCCACCAAAACCGGATATAGCAAGTAAAAATAATATCCGGCAACAAATCAAGTAATTATTAACTTTCCTCATTGATACCGTAACTTACGAAGAAGTGACAAAAGGAACTTTTTCCTTGTGTTGATATAGAAAGAGAGGGAAAACTTCTGACCATGAAAGCCGACGGACACTTAATATCCCCGAGTTATTTAATTAAAAGTTTTGTTTGAAATACTTCCCTAGTGATGGCACGTTCTCTTGATGACGTAAATATAATATTACGGTTTACGTTTTAAAAGGGTTTATCGTATAATAGGATTAGTTTGCTTAGAATTATACAAATGACATGAAAGTACCTTCCATTAGGTACAGCCGCAAAGCACATAAATGTCAAATGCTCCCAATTAAAAATGAACCATGAGCTTTTGTAATAAAGTTGAAAAACTATCCAAGAAATTTGACAGGTTGAGGTAACTTGCTGGCCTTTGATATTATCACGTCCAAGTCCAAAATTTAATTAATCCACTGTTTGATTAGACCAATAACCATATAATACAATCACATTTTTAAAATAGTAATTCAATAGTTATTTTCTGCTACCCTTATTTTTATTTTCTTCATCTTTTATTCGTTTCAACTTTTCAACTATAGTATAGCTATCACTAAAAATTACAATAAACCACGTCATAATACGTAAGCAGGAAGTTCTCATAAACATAATTAATAAGAAGAGCCAGAACTATCATCCCACGTCCAAACATTCACATACCATTTCTCGCCTCGTTGCCACCGGTATACGGTCTACGAATTAACATCACGTACGAGAAATACCTTGAGCCTTAATAAAGCTATTAGTCACAATTATGTAAGCAATAACCACCTCTATCAACACCGAATAGCCGTCATTGTTGTGTGTGCGGACGTAATAATATTATTCTTATTAATGTTCGGACGTATTTCTACCGAATTTCCTGGCATAACTTCGGTTTACCAATTCCGTTTATGTTAGGGGTTTTCCAATATCAGGGTCCCTTTGTGATTATAATTTAAAAATGTCATCATCATCATTATTTTAGGGCGCTAGATGTCCACTGGACATGGACATAGGTTCGCCCCAAGCACCGCTACATCGACCAGTCCTCTGTCCACCGGATTCCTGCGGCTTTGACCAGATCATTGGTCCATCTAGTGGGAGGCCTATCAATGCTACGTCTTCCAGTACATAGTCGCCACTTCGGTACTTTACGACCCCATCGGCCATCTATTCTGCGAGCTAGGTGCCGCTGCCACTTAAGTTTATCAACTGCAATCGGGCAATGTTGGTTACCTTTGTTCTTCTGCGGATTTCTTTATTTGATTTGATCAGGTAGGGAAACTCTAAGCTAGGCACGTTGCCCTACTGCGAGGATCGCCCAGAGGACACGGTAGAGCACACGGTGCAAACCTGCCCAGCATGGGCAGAGCACCGCCGTGTCCTCGTAGAGGCGATCGGCGGCGGCGACCTCTCGCGCCCGGCCCTGGTGCAAGCCATGGTCCGGGGCGAGAGGGAGTGGGAGGCAGTCACCTCCTTCTGCGAAAAAGTTATGCTCGCGAAGGAGGTGGCGGGATGGGAGAGAGAAAGGTCCTCCCGTCCCAGCCACCGCAGGAGACGCCCCGGGCGTCGGGAGCCACGTGACGACTCCCGGCCACCGTAGGCGCGGGCCTGCGGACGGTGAGTAATGGGTGACTCACCGTCCGATCAGCACCAGACCCGTGCCGTACGGCGCGTATATGTTCCACGCGCGCCTCAAAGAGATGTCAGCATATGAAGGGGCCCCTCAGGGCCAAGCCTGCCGGGTAAGCGGGATTGTCCGAAAGGGTTACCGCTACCCCGGAACATAAAGGGCTACGGAAGGAACATGGATGGGTTTTAGTCAGTAAGAGTCTGACACTCCCTTCCGCTCCACCCAGAGCGGGAGCAGTCATTGGATGATTTCCAAGCCTTAAAAAAAAAAAAAAAAGGCACGTTGCCCTTTGGGTGACCCTTAGCCTTCTAATGAGTAACCATGTTTCAGTGACATAATAAAATGGCCATCACTGACAACATGCACTGGTCAAAGCCTTTCCTCTTGAGACACAGCAATATGTGGGACGATATTGCATTGATTCCCCAACGCTGCGCAGCTAAGTCGTAGGGGAGGTCTGCCAGTCCCGTTCTGGCTAATAACCACCCCGGTATTCCATATCACACCTTTGCAGGGGTTTGCGTGACCGTACATTCCCTCCGCAACTATCGACTGAGGACAGTCTGCCTAGGTAAACATAAACGTCAACGACTACCAGTGCAGCATCGCCGATCTTCATGAGTTTGGTTGTGTCATGGGCATTATACATGACCTTCGTCTTGTTTATGCTCATCTTAATTCCCACTCTTTCGGAAGCTCTACTGAGTTCATCGAACATTATACTGAGATCCTCCGTAGCCAAGACTACTATATCTTCGGCAAACCGAAGGTACCTTGGTGATGATGTAAATCCCTATAGTGTTCCCAATGCTGGGACACAAGCCTCCTCTCTAAGACAGAGAGTGGGCCAAAATCCATAGTGCGGAATGACAGATGTCACGTTTTCAAAATTTTTAGAAAAATATCTAAATAAAAAATAAATTTACTCTGCGGATTGCTCATCTCACAGATTAATATCTAAGAATACTAAAACACAACCACAGAATGATAACACATGTGCACATAAGAAATGAGATAGTAAATCTAATTTGTATCGCGAGGATTGTTCTAACGAGGGAAATATTTCTCACTGAGATAATCCAATAAAATATACAAGATATTGCATCTAGCCAAGATACAACAGCTGCAGGCATATTACGTTACGTACGTTTTATTTCAATAGAGTGTTTTTACTTCAATATATTTTTTTAATTTAAAATTTATCCAATATACATATGCAGGGTGTAACCCAAAGGGTACATACATACAAAAGCATATGCTACAGACCACCAAACTGAACAACTTTTACTATGGGACGAACACCGAAATCGCAAAAAAACAAAGCTAATACATGACTACGACAGAACGCCAACTAAAAAGGAACAAGACATCACAGACAGACAAAATAAATATAACATTGCTTTTCAAAGAACCCGAGTTACACGTCGTTACTACTAAATAGGTATGTCATGTTATTAAAACACTTGCTTCTGCTCGCGACTTCATTCGCGTGGAAGTCGTCAAATACTAAAACAACAGCCAGAATATTTAGAAAACTCTAAAAATTCTGGCTGTTGTTTTAGTATTTTACCTGTATACTCCGTTTTTAGTTTTGGTCTCTGTCGCAAAAATATAAAGAAGACTTCGGGGACGCGGGAGCAAGCGACGTACAGCTGGTGTATTCTGTAAAAATCTCACCGGGAAAACATAGAAGAAGTGAAATCTAAGTAGGCAGTAGCGTTAATCCCTAGGATCAGGTGGAATGACAGCTCACATCATGCTCACTTCACTTCAGTTATCACGGTGAGATTTTTACAGACTACACCGGCTGTTGTCCGTGTGTGAAGCAGCTAGTCTTGAGATCGACATTCGCAGTCATCAGTAGCAAATTTTTATTGTTTTAATTAATGAATGAACACCAGCGTTCCTAAATATACTTCCTATTGGTTCGTCTTTACACGATTTACGGTAAAGTATAGAAGAATCATAATCAGCCTATAATGTTCCCACTGCTGGGACATTGGCTTCCTCTCTTCGAGAGGGAGTGACACGTAATCCACCACCCAGTGCGGGTTGATGGATAATAATAATAATACAGTGAAACCTGGTTAAGTGGGACCTGGATAAATGAGAAACCTCTATTATTGAGAGTTGCAACGAAGTCCCAGTTTTTTTTCATTAAATTACCTCTGCTAATGGGAATTTTTGAACCTGGTTAAATAAGATTTGAATTCTAAGACTTTTTCGATGTTTACCTCTACAATTGTGACTCTGTAGCTCAATTACCTGTATAAGTGAGACAAATGAATCAGGTTTCAACACGTTTTGACGTGTTTGTTTACATACATTTCGCGTCGTCTTTTGCGCATGCTTTGATTGTCAGTGGAGTTTCTTGCCCGTTCTTCTCCATAGGTACCTACTGCTTTGGAATGGGCAACTAGCTTCATCTTTCTGACTGACCGACCCCTTGACAATTCAAAAGTGCCTGTAATTGGTTTATTTGAAATAAATGCTTTGAGTTTGAGTTTGAGTACTATCTCATGTTTTGACCTAAAAACAAGGGAATAAAAGTGTACAAAATGTCCAAACGTAAATATAAAACGTTATCAGTATCTGAAAAATTAAAACTTCTATCACATTATGATTGTGGAAAGTTGCGTGATGAACTGTGTAGAATTATTAACAACGCAATACATTATGTATGTACATTCATACCTACAATAAATTCATAACATCAAAAATACGCATTTTTATTAACATTTCCACCTCCGAAAATGGAATAACGGCACATTTCAACCTCTGTAAACGGGGGCCTCTGTAAATGAGACAACTATAAATTTAAACCTGCTTAATTGGAAAACTGGATTATTGGAAACCCTCAATAATTGGTACATATGTCTTGGTCCCTTGAGATCCCAATTAACCAGGTTTCACTGTAATATCCTTGGACATCTTCACACAACGCCATATCGTCCCAAGCTAAGCAACCTAATGCTTGTGTTATGGAAACGAGATGGCTGATAGGGGTCTCCCTTGTTTTACCGAAAAGAAATTGCCAAATTATCACTTCCCAAACAAATTTTCGCATAATTTCATTTGCCAAATTATTACTTACCAAAAAATCTCTTTACAAATAATTGTTACGAAAACCTATGTTTGGCAAGTGAACGTTTGAACAATAACTTGTTCACCAACTAGTACTTTTACCATTTTTTATCTAGTCAAATATTTCAGTTGGTATAACATATTTTACGCAAAATTAAATAAGCCAAATATTTGGTGTCGTCAATTTCAAACTTAATAAGATCTAATGTTGAAGACGTTTTATTACAAGAGTGCTTTTTCCATTTGGGACAAATTCTAAACAGGTAATAATAATGTTATTATAATTGTATTATTTCTATCGATAGCCTCCTAAAAATAATCTCTTTTTTCCATATTTTTTTCTATATAATCTAGTCGTTTCTGCCACTCGCCGGCCGCTGCCGCGGCACCGCTCGCTTCGCTCGCTCGGCTCGTGCGTAGGTGGTCACAGTTTTAACCTAACCTAACCTAACCATTTTATTTAAATTAATAACCGACTGTAACTAGTTCCATAAATAACCTAATGTCTAGTAACCATAAATTTGACTTGTTTCAGACAAATTCAAGCACATAAGCTTACAAAGAAATACGCAAATGACATCAAATTTAACAAACAAGTAAAATGTTTATTTTGCCTTTATATTTTTTGTCATAACAAATCATTTGACTAAACGTTTATTGTCTAAATATTGTTTGCTGTAATAAATCATTTGATTAAAGACCAAATGCCTTAATGACATTATCCTTGGTAATAATCTGCCAAGTAAACATTTGACCAAATGAAAATGTGCGTACTAAAATTATTCCAAATATTACACTGGCATAAAAAAAGGTTGCTAAAATTTGTTTGGGTAATGAAAATTTGGCAAAATCTTTTCGGCAAAACGGCAGGATCCCGGCTGATAGACTACTTATATAAGGTGTTAAAAAATTAACTCTAAGAATTTCGTGGGAGCATTGTACTCATCGTTACGAACAACTTTTACTATGGGATGAACCCTGAAATCGCGAAAAAAATATGAGCTGTTCCATACATTTTATTGAGTTACGTGTGCATAAATGTATGGAACAGCTCATATTTTTTTCGCGATTTCAGGGTTCATCCCATAGTAAAAGTTGTTCGTAACGATGAGTACAATGACCCACGAAATTCTTAGAGTTAATTTTTTAACACCTTATATACATTTTTTTTTGTAAATACTACTCTGTCAAGAAAGTACCGGGAAAAGATCAATAATACACAAAATGTCGGTTATTCATCCAAATTTATTTTATCACCTTCAAAGTATGCTCCTTTAGAAACGATACACTTGCGCCAACGAATAATCCATTCATCAAAACATTTTTTAAACGCTGCTTCCGGAATTGAGTTCAGTTCTCGCCGCGAATTCTCCTTTATGTCTTCTATCGATTGAAAACGGGTGCCACGAAGTGGTAATTTGAGTTTAGGAAAAAGAAAAAAGTCAGCAGGAGCCATATCTGGTGAATATGGTGGTTGCTGGATGGTATTTGTTGAGTGTTTGGTCAAAAATTCGTTCACAATGATAGCCTTGTGCGAAGGCGCATTGTCGTGGTGCAAAATCCAAGAATTTTCTTTCCACAAATCTGGCCTTTTTCGTCGAATTTGCTCTCTTAAACGCCGCATAACGCTCAAATAATATTCTTTATTTACCGTTAGACCTTCCGGTAAGAATTCAGAGTGCACAACACCGCGATAGTCAAAGAAAACAGTCAACATGACTTTGACTTTTGATCGACTTTGGCGTGGTTTTTTCGGTGTCGGTTCAGTTGGAAGGCGCCACTCCGAAGCTTGTTGACTAGTTTGCATGTCAAACTCGTAAACCCACGTCTCGTCACCAGTAACAATGCGTTTTATGAATGTTGGGTCCGAACTGACTCGTTCTAGCATGTCCTCAGCGACTTTCATGCGATTGAGTTTTTGGAGAAAATTCAGATCTTTTGGGACTAGCCGAGCAGCAATATGTTTCATACCCAAATGATTAGTTAAAATGGTACGGATCGACTCGTGAGATACAGAAAGTTCGGCGGCTATCTCTCTCAGAGTTGAATGGGGATTTTCAGTCACTATTTTCTTCACTTTTGCGAAGTTAACTTCAGTTGCAGACGTTGACGGCCTACCAGAGCGAGGCAAATCTTCCATCACATCTCGACCGCTTTTGAACGCTTTGAACCACTCATAAGCACGAGTTTTTGATAAAGTCGATTCACCGTAAGCCTTCTGTAACATTTTCAGTGACTCCGAACACGAAATTCCATTGGCGATGCAAAATTTAAGACAAACTCTTTGTTCGATATTTTTGTTCATTATGAAATTCGCAATATACACTATATATGATATTACTAAAACCAGCACTGTATTTAATATAAATAACAGATGCAACTCAAACTCCGCGCCAAAATGGAAAACAGTTGTGCCAATCTAACAACTAAAAAAAAACAAAAATTTGAATTTGGAACCATAAACAAATCATCTATTCCCGATACTTTTTTGAATGAAGTACATACATATTATAATATAGATAGAAAAACACCCAGACTCGAAACAAATACTTGCAGCTCGTACAAATATTTGTTCCGTGCGGGAATCGAACCCGCGACATAGTGCGCAGCAGTCAATCGCTCAACCACTGCGCCAACCGTGTCGTCAAAACACACACACATGATGTCACATGTCTTCAATTTTTTTGTTCTAAAACATGCCAGCTTCCTCACGATGTTATCCTTCACCATTTAGAAAGCAGTGGTGTTGTTACACGAATTAAAGCGCGTGCTTGGGTTCGAACCCATAACGTACAGCTCCTAAGTCGGGGCAGTTACCATTGGGCCACCACTACTCATACCACTATAGAAGAATACGAACATAACAACATATTGCTTGTCCACCATAACAAATAGCGTGGAAATGTATAGCCTACAGATGTATAGGGAATATCTATGCAAAGTTTCGACAGAATCTAATAACGTGATGGTGGAACATACATTCAGACAAACAGATAAGCAGACAAACACACAAAAATGTATATTTGCGCTCTTACAATGGCTTTTTTTATATTCAATATACAGTTTCCACATCACTTCGATTTTGTTATATTTATGTATTATACTTACATATAGATAAATCGTACTGATTACGTGCATCCGGTCCGATTTGCGAACATAATTAAGATTGGTTACATGGAAGGGCTCGTAAGTAATTAACGCCCGCACTGGTCGATCATCCAGGTAACGCAACGCTTGCAAAGGTCAGTCTGTGGATGGGTAAACATCCATAATACACTTCTCCCTGTCTCAGAAAGCACGTTACGCAGTTGGCTCCCGGCTGTCATTCGTAAATCTTTGACAGCCGTTACGGTTAGTCAAAAGTCCGTAAGCCTGACAATCAGTCCGGCCAGAGGGTATCGTGTTGCCCAATAACTGGGTTGTGGACATCAGATAGGCGCTCCATGTAAAATACTGGTATTCAGAATAGTCGGGTTTTATATTTTCAGAAACAAAAGAGTATGCCCTATCTTTCAATAAACTTTTCTTGTAGATTCGCGGTAACGTTAACCGAAGCTTTATTGAAACATTTTAAAAGCAAACAATGAAAATATTGGTTTCTGCCAGTTAGTCAGAATGTTTCGCGTGTTTTCTGAATAACAACAACGAGTTTTCACACAAATTTGAAAATTTCCGGAATCTGTTTATCCATTTTGACATGATGCTAATTAAATAAGCGATCTGACAGCGTTGGAACGGTTTTAAATTGCTATTGAAATAAAAAAAAATAACAAAGATGACTTAATTTTCATTTCACATAAAGACAACTTTGAAAACTAAGTACCTAATCCTGCAGCGTTACAAATATTTTATCACAACATTTTTAAATGAAAATGCCAGACTTCGAATACTGGCTAGTTACAGGTTTATTTTTTATTTTTTAGAACTATGTCGATTACGAGATGCAGCCATGTAGGTATTTTAAGTTTATATTTTTTGAAATGGCTTATCAAATATCAAAATGAAATTTGATATTATACCCACTACATACATACGTGCTAATCCTACTTGCTAAATTGAATATTAAAAACTATTTTAACTTGTAGATAGTTTATTAATAATTTATATAGATTCTAAAATCTTAAACAGCAAAACCATATAATAATAATCAAGTCTGTTCTGTCGTGTCATGCGTATACGCCGCACACTATGATGGGGCGCAGGAGAGACACATCCCCTGATCCCCCCTCATGCATATTTCTATTGTCATAAACTAACAATTTCAATTCACTAAATCAGAACTAAAGTGAAACTATGTTAATACCAACATAGAACATAAATACTCGCGAAGTTCAGTTTTCAAAGTTCAGTTTGTTTTCTTAATATGTCCTTAAATTCACTGCGGCTTTTGTTTTTTTGATATTTAGATTTCGGCTAGCTAGTAAATAATAAGTTTGCTGGTTTGTATGTCCAGCTAATAAGTCAACAGCTTCATTTGTATTCTACAAAATAACATGAAGATCTTAATTAACGGTAAAAGGTTAGAGGTTTCCTAATTTGTTCGGAAAAATGGGAGGCCTCACGACACGACCACGCGTTCGGGTTCGGTGAACAAAATAAACGTGACGATTGCATACTCACCACAATCGCGTTGGTTAGGATGCAGCTGAAGTATAAAATTGCGTGATATTCCTTTCCTTTGACATTCCTTATACATCTTCGTGGATTCTGAATTCAAAAGTCATATCCTTGAAGACACTTGCTTGGTGTACATAAAGGGAACAAACTCTTTTCAAATTTTTTGATTATGCGAATTAAATAAGCAGTTCTTAAGATTTCTTTACTATTTTCGAGATGACTCAGAACAAAGAGAGAGAGCAGTCTTGGCTCAGTGGCATCAGTCCTAAGTTACGAGTTGTGGGTTGTGAGTTCGAACGCAGACAGGCATTAACTTAAACTTAAAAGAACTAACATAAAACAACCTACGTTCAAAATCTCTAAATACTTAATGATTGTTTCACTTATATTCAAAATACCGAAAGCTTAAAATTTCAAATGGATATGTTACGGAAAAGTCCGCGTAGGCGCGGAGCCGGTCAGCAAAACGAAGCCGCCGTGGCAAAAAAATAAAGGTTAGAACGGATCAGTACAAAATGCAATATTACTGTACTAGAACAATGAAGGATGCAAGAGCGAGGAAAGCGAGCTCGGGACTTGGGGCACCCCGAATCGGACAGGTTAGGTTAGAAGGGGATGGCGTCCAGGTCTTGTGCATTGTGCATGCTTACTGCATGCATGGCTGAGCAATCAGTATTTTAAACTTGGGTAATTCGTAGGTACTCGTAGGTGTTAGTAGCTTCGGTATTTAAAATCATTAGGTATTTTGATTTTAGGGATCTTTTAATTTTAGATATTACAATACGTACCCATTTTCATATACACTGCTTTCAAAACGGTGAAGAAAAACATCGTAAGGAAACCGACATGTCCGAGAAACATACGAAAACAACGAAAACAACCAAACCAAACCAAATAATAACCTACAATCTGCGATCCAATGCGATAGCACTGCGTTACATCCTATTAAATGATAAACAATATCCTAAACCATCCATCACCAACCCGCACTGGGTTAGCATGTGGGATTATGGCCCACTCCCTCTCACAGAGAGTAGGGCTTTGTCACAGCAATGGGAATGTTATAGGCTTATTATGCAGAACAAAAAATGAGCGAACTCGTGTAGAAAGCTATGAAAGCCAATAAATCAATTAGATTTTCTATAGTTAAATTAGTAGGAACCTGTTATATCTCGGAATCGGTGGAATATTACCTACCCTTGTCTTATTTCTATTGTGTATGAGCTAATCAACACCACGGGTAGTCCCTAAAGTTATATTCATAGGATTATTACATTAGGGAGTAACTCCAGAGCTCATAGTAACATTTCTCGCGTAATGTCTAGGTATAATAAAGATAACGTAAATCTTATTTCAAACAGTTACTGCCTTGAAAATTATTGTTTGAATAGTGTGATAAAAAGTTCTATAAAAACGTACGTGATCTAGGCTTTCATTTATATTTAAAACTTAAATTGGATTGAAATAAAATACAACAAACAAAAAATATCAAAATAAAACCTGCTTGTTTTCCGAACGTTGAATCGTAAAACCACATTTGTTATTGCCGAGGGTATTCGAATTCAAGATCTCCCATTTAGACATACAACGTCCATGCCCATGATTTAATTTTCAGTTAAAATTCATTCATCATGGAGTATTTATGTGCAACCTTGTTAGTCGTTAGGTATTGCTGGCTGAAAAAAAAGTATTGCTGGCTGGTTACAATGTTTCTAAACTAAAACCGACTGACTGGTTTCTTATTGACATATAATTATTATTAAAAGTCCATGGTCATACAAATTATGATAGACCAATGGTAGACTTTAACCAGGCGATATTTACTTAAGTACGACGTTTAGCCTAAAATTACTTTGAAGATTCTATTATTTTCTCGACTAGATAAGACCTACTAAACGGAAACATATTGCTGTGTGTAAAATCAATACTTCAAAATCACCTCCTCGCACCAACCGATTGCAAAGCTAATCACAAAATGTTGTAGCGTCAGTATTTCCTGCATGAGGAAGCCCGCCCGGAAACTACCGACAAACTATTAAAGTTTTATGTCGCGGAAATTGACGTAGCAACAGCGAATATTCTCGAAACTATGGTACGTGATTATTCGAGTATGTTCTATGAATTGTAATATTGAAATGTTTGTGATATTGAAGCTCGTTTTGTTTTTTAATGGTGATGCTCGATAAGTAAACGATTTCAGGTACGTGGGTAGCGAAATAATTATTATTACCATGGACATGATTAAGAAGCTCGTGGCTAAGTAATAACAGCCGCACGAATCGATCCATCAGGTTAAGCTACTCTTGCCGGGCTTGGTCTGTGGATTGGTGACCATCTTTAGATATCGAGACTCCTCCGTGCCTCGGAAAGCACGTTAAGCCGGTGGTCCCGACTGTCATTCGTGGATCTTTGACAGTCGTTACGGGTAGTCTAAATGTCGAAAGTCTGACAGCCAGTATTACCCAGCTAGTGACTGGGTTTTGGAGTTTAGATAGGCAGTCGCTCGATGTAAATTACTGGTATTCAGCTGTATCCGGTTAAACTGGAAGCCGACTCCAGTATAGTTGGGAAAAGGCTAGACATATTGATTACATGGACATAATATTTTTTCAACTGTTTCCGACTTCCAAAATGCTTGCTTTGTTTTGCTAATAAGCGTAGCAGTTACTACGCTAAGCCAGTTCGCACTGGCAGTCCGTAAAAACAATGTTGGTGGCATAGTTCTTAAGTTAAGATTCTTATAAACTTTGTTTTTAATAATAAACATGCTACTAAATAAATGTTGATCGATTTAGAGACGATTAAGATGTGATCTGTGTATTTGTGTCAAGTCGATCCAACATACATTTATTTACTTACTTCATTATTCTTATTTCTTTAAATACTTCACAGCACTGACCGCTACGGCGTAGCATTGTCGTAGCAACTGCTACGAGCTTACATTTGCATTATTTAGGTACAGAGGCCAGCACATCAAGTTACCACAATCTGTCAAATTTCTTTGATACTATTTCAACTTTATAGCAAAGACATTAGGTTCATTTTTAAATGGAGAAAATTTGACAGTTAGAGATAGCTTGATGTGCTGGCGTCTGTACCTAACTCTGCCTCACAGTAGGACAGAAAAGGTTTAAAAAGTAGGTACTGATTTAAGTCACAATGTACAGGTCACCCAAAGTGATAATGCGCATAGAAATCTTCGCCACTGTTCGGCAACGGTCGTATTCCCCGAGCGTCGGAAGACGATATGTATATAGAGTGGTTAAGTGCATTTTCTTCATGCATAATTTAGTAAGATTATGTGTTTTGTCCTAAAAGAGATAAATATTAGTTTATCAGTAACGAAATTTGATTCAAAAATTCCATGTAAGTAAATAGCGAGCTATAATTCATATAAGCCTAAATCTGATTTTTAATATGTTTTTTCTAGTACTTATTATGTATTTTACGTAGGTATTTTTAATTTTTTATATTGAAAAAACGTGAAAAATGTTAGTATATTTAAATATTTTACAAAATTAACTATTTAAATTTGAATAAGATAATCAAAGTTGAAATTAAATTCACCTTTGAAAACAAAACCAAGAAGGGTGTGTAATAGCAGCTCTATATAATTCCAGACAGAGAGAACACGTGCAGTCACCACCAATATAACAAGACGACTGACGGACCTTTGACTGACCGCCGACCGCCCAAATTCTTTTCGATTGTGTACACATGATATTGACTCCTATTTCTTTCGAACAAGGTGCAAAATGCAAGTGCATTGTTTAGGACTCAAACGATTCAATGATTCGGGTGTTTCCGGGAATACGACAATTAGCAAAGATCTGCATGTGCATTATTAATTTGGGAGTACTGTACTACCGACACTTTTTTTTTTTTTTTAAGGCTGCGAAATCATCCAATGACTGTTCCCGCTCTGGGTGGAGCGGAAGGGAGTGTCAGACTCTTACTGACTAAAACCCATCCGACACTTAAGGATGACATTTTGAGACAAATATCTTATGCTACTTGAAGTAAACTTTCTACTTACTAACGCAAATGCAAATGAGCTATTAGAAATCTACTAGTGTTAGTAAGCGTAGCAATAGCTACACCGCTTTAACTGCGCTTGTAGCTACAAGTTAAGTGATTTGAATAAACCAATACGAATCCGGTGTCTTGTTACGCAAACGACTATAATAATTAATACACACACGGCTCTTTTCTTCGGTGCCACTGCTTCTTCTTCTTTTCGTGTGGTTAGTGACTAACCTGTCAGAGTTTTTATGCTGCCCATGGGCCTCTGACTTAGCTTCACATGCTGTTGAGAAATATCTCTCAGACATGCTGGTTTCCTCACATCGTGAGGGTACCACTGCTATGTGCGGTAGATTTTCAGTTTCTGTCAGCGGCTTCGCCCGCATGTATGTAGGAAATTCTCCCACAGGAACTTACTACCTCAATAAAAAAATATCCTATCTGTTGATCCAGGTTATAAACTATCTCTGTGTAAATTTTCATCTAGATCCGTTCAAAGTGTAAAAATTCTTGAGGATGTATGGATATCCTCACACACTTTCACGTTTATAATATTTGTAGGAGTTTTAAATCTAATTTTATTTTTCTTTTTATTTTACTGAACTGCCTATGTTTGCCTCTTCTAGATGTATACATATATTGCCTGTATGATGTGAATTACACTGTTGATTACCTAATTGTGAATTTTAAGTTTCGTTGTTTCGCATGTTGCTAGTTCCAAAAATAATAAAATATAATTTGTATTTCTTATTATTCTCTCTCATTTGGACTCGCTCAAAGTTATAATGTTCTATCTATATTAATATTATAAAGAGGAAAGATTTGTATGCATGTTTGTAACGAATAAACTCAAAAACGACTTAACGGATCTGGATGATACTTGGCACAAACATAGATTAGTCTGGAATAGCATTTAAGCTTTTTATCACGGAAAAATGTACGGTTCCCGTGGGATAATTTCCTACATACACGCGAGTGAAACAGCTGGCAAAAGCTAGTATTAAATTTGTTGATCATATATTCTATTTTGGTGAATACAATTCGATTCCCGCATCCAGCTGTTTCACTGCAGGCAATATTTTTTTTTGAAATATGAAATGTTAACTTCAATATTCTACAGAAATGGACTTTCGGGATAAAGTATCCTATTTCCTAACACTAGTCATAATCATTTTTTTTTGTACAACACATTATAAATAAATCCGTTTAGCCGAGAAAACATAATATACAGAATTTCACATATACAGAGTTCATACGACAGAGGGGCTTTCCTTTAAACAGCTAATACTAGGGACCATTTTCAAGCTCTGTACCAAAAATAGGAGCAGTAGATTAGTCGCAAATGATTTTTTAAGTTTTTGCCCCGTTTGAACACGATGTATCTTTCCTAACAGCGCTCCGGCGCGCGCGCGTCGGTGCCGCTTTGTTACAAGGTCAGTTTTTATTTACAAAGGATGGTTGCGTTTTACTCTGATTTGTAAGCTATTTAGTTTGTTTGAAAAAATAAAAACCTCATTTTTGGTGCTTTTTATTTTTATACCGTACCGAATTAATACTAAACACGTATAGTATACGTAGTGTAATTTAATGCCCCTCCGTCATATCAACTCTGTATAATATAAGTATAGATAAAGGGTTTAAGCTGTGTCAGCGAAAAACCACGCCTAAGAGTGCCTTTCCATCAGAGATATGCTAAGTTGCGTTTCTATGTAACCCTGTAACATTGGTTGACCGTGCTACGGCCGACGCTCAGCTCAGACCCGGCACGCTCTAGCGTGAGTCATCTTTAACTTTAACGCGGACATTGATATTGTCCTAGGCATCGGACTCGGAGTAAAACAATTCTAGGGAAATAGTTTACGTTTCTATTCCTATACAACATAGGTTAATCATAAAATCAATCCTAATACTGCTTTGCTTGTAGGTAATGGGAGCGAATTGTTATCAGTCTTGGCATAACATGACGCCTTATGCCCCAAAGGGTAGGTACATCCACATTTCGCAAACTATGTCAAAGTCCCATGTAATAGGGTGCAACCCTATTGCCAATTAACACTAGACTCCGGGCTGCTACTAAAAAAATCAGATATATAATACCCAATAACACTTTGCCCGACTTGGGAATCGCACCCAACACCTCATTCTCATCACTAACGCTTGCGACCTATAAAAGCACTAGCTTCTGCCCGCGGCTTCGCCCGCGTGGATGACGGAAATTGCATGTTATTATACATATAAACTTTTCTCTTGAATCACTCTATCTACTAAAAAAAACTGCATCAAAATCCATTGTGTAGTTTTAAAGATCTAAGCATACATACAGACATTAGGACAGACAGGGAAGCGACTTTGCTTTAAACTATGTATTGATTATAACTGCAATTTGAAATGTTCCTTGAACTCAATACACACAAGTATATTTTCAATTACCAGCGAAACAGATTTATTACATTGTCACTCACCAGTTTATTTATGATCCATTAAAAAGCCTTTACACGTGCCATCGTAAAGCTCTTGTAGGTACCTCCAAGGATTTATTCTATTTAGACTTGCAACGTAAAGTACTAAACGTTGTTTAGTATTAAACAACATTCTGTATCCTGACTTGGTTGTGGAGGTCAGATAGGCAGTCGCTCCATGTAGTATACTGGTATTCAGCTGCATCCGGTTGGACTGGAAGCCGACCCCAACATAGTTGCAAAAAGGATAGGCGGAATGAATGAATTGTATTAAAGTCTAAAAATAACGCTCATTGGAATTTTCATTCGTCAATCGGGAAATATTTGATGTCTGACCTACTAGACATTAAATATTTTCCGATTCACGAATGAAAATTCGAATGAACGTTGATCGGAAATAAAATTGTTATCGAGATATAATGATCGGGATATCATTGGACTGTGTACAAGTAAGTACTAAAAAAGCGCGTGAGTAGGTACTTACGTTTTGACGTCATCTTTCAATAAAATTTATTGTCAGTGTTCTAATTTGGTAACACCATGGATATTGCGAATGATATCAAGAAGATTTTTTTAGGTTGCGGGCACCCGCGTGCGTTTATGCTCGACCAATACTGAAGAAAAGACATTTGGGTAGGCCGTATAAAGTACTCAAAATGCCACGCATTCCCAAGTCTAATACATAGAGGGTGAATTTGGGTATCCTTTATAACGACATTCTCAATTTTCCATGCGTTATATATTTTTATCGTTATCACAAAGCCAACCGTAAAGTGAGTGTCTACAGCACCACAAAATAGAATACACTCAACGCACGTCCTTTGTATACCAGACAGAAAGCAATCATAAAAAAAAAAAAAAAAAAAATTCCCAAATCCTTTAACATAATTAAGTAATTTCACGAAAGTCCCATTTCAAATATTCGTCGACTTTGACGTACATATCTTGTATGCGTACATCCTGAAAAGTGATCTCATAAAATAATGCAATACAGTCTAACTTAACCCATTAGATGTTCGCCTATTAGAAGCCGAATGCTTATAAGAGCGCAACGATGTTTACGGTTATATTTATTGTCGAATTCAAGAGAATTTTTCTTATGAACCTATGGGGTTTACACGACACTTGTGAGGTTAAAAAAGAGTTTTTTAATGTCTCATTTCTTAATGTCTGTTTATGCCTCCTTTACCATTCCCGTTGTTATATTTTTATGGGCACACATTTGTATGCAAAAGGGGACGACTGTTATTGTCCGAAATAGACGTCATATGAAAAGGTAAACAATATTTCTTCCTAAAATACTGTCACGAGAAAGGAACAGTAAACAAGGAAGCATCATTGACGCAAATTATTACCATGGATTCAGTACATAATTCTGAGCGTTGAAATATTTCTTTGATTATTAAAAGAAAATGGATGTTCCATGTAGGTATTGCACTTTTCTATGAACCACCAAAAATGTCTGTAATTGCCTGTCGGGTCACCGAGATTGTCCGAAATGTTACGGAACACAAAACACAAAGGGCTTTTTGTTTTTGAGGGTGGGACATCATCCAATGACTTCTCCCGCTCTGGGTGGAGTGGATGGGAGTGTCAGACTCTAACTGACTAAAACCTATCCATGTTCTTTCCTTAGCCCTTTATGTTCCGGGGTAGCGGTAACACAAAGGGCTAAGAAAGGATCACGGATGAGCTTTAGGCAGTAAGAGTCTGACACTCCTTTCCGCTCAACCCAAAGCGGGAGGAGTCATTCGATGATTTCTCATCCCTAAATAAAAGGGGTATTGGAATCTTGGACTGAATTTATGGTTCGCGCTTCGATGTCCCCTGTGTATTTTGTACCTTCTTTATGAGTGTTTTTATGAAAAACATTGTTTTACCTGCCAGCCTCTATGTAAGTTTTAAACCAAAAGTTTTGTACATAAATCTCTTTGACACATAAATATTTGCGAGGCATTTATTTTACACCAAGCAACAAGTTGTAATAACAATAAATACAAAACTCGAAGGTATGTTCTGTGTAGTCGTTTAACTACATGGTACTTTATATTAAACAATTATTTTGGTGATTTTTCATCTACTAATTTTGAGGTACTTTTACCAACTAAAAAAAAACCCTTACTATTCTCTGCGTGTGTTTTCCACAAAAAAATTGAACAAGTAACCCTAATGAACAATTAAATTATTTCTTTACAAAAATGAACTAATCTAAGTAATACGTAAGGTTGGAAACGTTTCCTTATTTCAAGGATAATCTTAATTAACTGCGCAGGTATTTTCGTTCATTTTCCTCAAGCATTAAAGATCACGTCACGGGTTAAGGTCCATGCGAACAAAGAAGGAAATACTGTTTTCATAGCAAAATCAAGAATCCATTTTGATATCTATATAAGGTGTTAAAAAATTAACTCTAAGAATTTCGTGGGAGCATTGTACTCATCGTAACGAACAACTTTTACTATGGGATGAACCCTGAAATCGCGAAAAAAATATGAGCTGTTCCATACATTTTATTGAGTTACGTGTGCATAAATGTATGGAACAGCTCATATTTTTTTCGCGAAATTCTTAGAGTTAATTTTTTAACACCTTATATTACTTTTTTCCGTTAAATAGCATTCAGTGCATATCGGTAATCTATAAACATAATAATATCATCTTACTTCGAATTCATGAATTTATTTACCTAATTCTTCAATTACCAGTCAAGCATATGATTATTTCCCTCGGGGTATTATGATAATTGACATATGGGACATGATTGCAATCAGATATTTTGCCCAAGATGGTGTTTCCGTAGCTATAGCTGAGTAATAAGTGAGCTTTTTGCAGTTTTATCGGGCACATACCCTTAACAATGGACTGCTATAGTTTATTTATTTAAACTTTTCGTACCCAGTACAGAAGGGTACAAAGTCGGATTTAATACCTAAGGCATTCCCTACCAGTCAACCAAGAACTGGTAAAGAGATTAGATGGCAGGTGCTTAAAAAAAGGAACAATGTTAGGAAAAAAAAATTCATTGTGAATTATTAATAAAATAAGTACATCAATCTCCTATACGAACCGAATAACTTCCAGTTCGATCTAAAAAATAATTTATAAGTAATTTCGTTACAAAACGAAATTTTATAATAATAAAGAGACAATTTAAGTATCACGATATATGGAACTTTTAACATGTGGCAAACAATATCACACAAATATTATAAAGGCGAAAGTTTGTAAGTGTGTGTGTGTGTTTGTATGTTTGTCTCTCCTTCACGATTAAACGGCCTAACGGATTTGGATGAAACTTGGCACAGAAGTAGTTTATGACCTGGATTAACACATAGGATAATTTATCCTTTATGCCGGTAGTACGTTCCCTTAGGATAATTTCCAACATCCACGAAGCCGGTGGCAGCAGTTAGTACAATCTAAATTAAAAGAAATCTTATGTCGCAAACACCTGGGAAGGACAGTGATCACATAAAGTTACCATTTTATTAAATTCTACGTACCTACGGAACCCAAAGACTTATTATCCAATGACATATCCGCCGTAATTCGTATTACGAAACATCGTTCTCAACATTTAAATGTCACATTCAATTATTACAGGCTGCGTTCAACTCTGGAGATTTCTCATGAATAAGTGATACATTCTCCATTGAGTTCGTTTGATATGTAAATTCAGAGATAATGTAATGAAGCTTAAGATTAAATTAGTGCCAATTTATATTATTATGTCCGCAGCTTCGCCCGCGTGGAATACGGAAATTGCATGTTATTATACATATAAACCTTCCTCTTGAATCACTCTATCTATTAAAACAAACTGCATCAAAATCCGTTGTGTAGTTTTTAAGATCTAAGCATACACACAGACATTAGGACAGCGGAAGCGACTTTGCTTTATACTATAAAGTGATATGCAACAATACTAGAGAGACTAGAATAGAACCATGTTCTATTCTAATGTTTCCCATTGCATTATGCGCATCAAACTTTGAACAACTAGCTTCTGCCAGCGTCTTTGCCCGTGTTGATGTCGGAAATCATTCCAAGGGATAAAAATAACTTCCAGGATAAAAATATATATGTGTTAATCTAAGCCATACACTCTGCCAATTTCATCCAGACCGTTCAGTCGTTTGAGCGTGAAGAATTAACAAACACACACAAACACACTCACAAACTTTATAATTTTGCCTTTATAATATTTGTGTGATTATTGTGATACATTTATTATCTAGGGGCGTTCCAGAGACAAATATTCAAAGTCCGCTCTTGAGATTTTTACCTAAGCATAGTAGTGCTAAGCTTCCATAAACTATCTATCGTAAAGTATTCGGCAAAGTAATTTATCTCAGTGTTCAGAAGCACATTATGTCAAGCAATCTCACCAATAGCTTTATCGAATAGAAAAACTCCGGTTAAAATAGCCTGGAAATAAGAATCCGGGAAGAAGTTCATACCTTCCAATTTTATCTGACAGTAGTTGCCAATAACCAAAAATTATTTGCGCAAATATTCCTGTACAATTTTATCTTCAGCTTCCCAACCTCGTCTGTTTTATGTAATAAACAAATATATGTTTTGTAGGTACGCGTTTATTATTCTTTCCTTTATTATGTAACGGTATATCTCCATTGTTAGTCGATGTTTTGTCCCTAAGGACTAACGCAGGCAATACAGAGAAACATATCCAAGTCGTAGTATCCTAGAGTACTGAAACACGTACTTGTATTCCCAAATTAGACATAACGGAATCCCAAAACAAGTGAGATAGTCTTACGTGTGTGGTTACAACAAAGCGATACGGTTTCTTAGAAATCTTTTAAGAGGCTTGTGGTACGACTGCTTGTCTATAATACTAAATGTGAATGTTAGACAGTGGTAGCTCCTTTTTTAGCCCTTTATGTTCCTGGGCTTTATATTTCGGACAATCCCGCTGACTCCTTCCGCTCCACTCATAGCGGGAGGAGTCATTTGATTTTTCCAAACGAAAAAAAAAGACGGTGGTAGTTTCCTCTGTAAGTAGGAATGGATTAAAATAAAAAGTTTCTCTGTCCAAAATTCTTCCTAGAATATCTAATAATCTGTGTTCGGGAATTGGGTTTTTCTATAAGATTTTTTTTTTCTCAGAAGCTAATAAGAATTGTTTGGAAAAACATATTCTAGAATTGTTTGGGTTGTTGGTTTTGGCAATTATAAGATGAACAGATTTTTCATTAGGAATTTCTCGGTAGCAGCCCGGAGCACGGTTGATGACATCGCTATTACATGAGAGTTAAAAATCACTGACAAAAGTAGTAAGAAAAATACGACAGCAGTAACAGCCTAGTGGTGTGACCGTCTGACTGTCAAGTCATTGGTCTCAAGTTCAAACCCAAGGCGGACCTCTGATTTTACGAATTCATGTGCGTATTGTATAATTCTCACTTGCTTATAGATATAGATATATTACTCAAGCACAACAGCCTGTGAAGCGACTTCAGAGGCCCGTGGGCAGCATAAAAACTGACACCAGGTTAGTCGCTAACCTCATGAAAAGAAAAAAAGAAGTAAAAAAAAATGTTAAGTAAATAAAAGTACATATAGTATAATTCTAAAATAAAATTGCAACTCAAAATATGGGGTTCACTTACAAATTGTATTACACTTTCATATCTACACTTTCAGCGGATCCAATTTAAAATTCACTTCTCGCACGCTTTGACGGAAACGACATGGAGAACTAGAAACTTTGACTTGCATTTTACTGGTTTTCTAGAATTCCTTATAAGGGAATAAAACCCGTGTTTATACTGAGCTTTTATAAGAAGTACCTACTTTTTTTTTGAGGTTGGTAAATAATCAAATGACCTCCCACTCTGGGTGGAGCGGAAGGGAGTGTCAGACTCTTACTGACTAAAACTCATCCATGTTCCTTCCTTAGCCCTTTATTTTGTGACAAAAGTCCTGGCCCTCAACCATCCCGCCCCCTCTTTTGCTAGCATGACTACTTCGCAGAAGAAGGTAAGAAGTACCTTCTTCTGATAAACAAAAAGTACCTAGATAATTCATGGTAGGTACCAGTTCGTACTTTAAAAGAACTTGGGCCAAGTTGATTTCAAAATATCCGATTTTTAATCCAAGATTCTTAACAATTTTAAGATTTTCCGTCAAGCTTTAGAAACATTTCAACCACATTTATATTGAATTTCAACTTTCCGAGTAATCTCAGGCACTTGGTTGGTTTTAGCTAGCGACGAAAAACTACAAATAATTGCATAGCTAAGTGGCGAGGAAGAGAAGGGTTGACGTCTAGACATTCCAATTCCGGAAAAGATAAGAACTTATAAGGTATGTTAGGTGACAACTAATAAACCTGCATTGTAAGCGGGGCTATATTATTTCAAATAGTTTTATTCTTTTTCAATTTAATTATCATGGAGGAATGAAGAAAATATGGAAAAAATTGAATATGTTCGTATGAGGATGGCCATACAAGTAGAGGAAGACCAAAGAAACGATGGATGGATTGTGTGATAGATGATATGGCTAGAAAGGGAGTGACTGCCGAGATGACGACTTGTAGGGATTTATGGAAGAAAAGACACGTTGCGCCGACCCCAAATAAATTGGGATAACGGCAGGAGAATGATGATAAGCCCATAAATAATATCAACCTATTGCTGTCCCACTGCTGGAAAAAGGCTTCTTTTCATACAGAGAAGTCACGTTATAACGCTTGCCCAAGACGGGTTGGTAATTTTAAAATCATTAAATACTAGCTTCTACCTGCGATTTCACCTGCATGAAATGTTATTAAAATGTATATCCCATGACACTCTGATTCTTTAGCTTCTCAGTAGCGAAATTTCGGCATCGGATCAGTAATTCCTATTCCAGTAAACTTACAAACAAATTTTACCTCTTTCGAATATTAGTATAGATAAATCCAGGATTCTTCGACGTTGTTTTTCGTTCACAGATGTCAGTAATGACTTGGATAAACTCAGAAAGTACAGATGCCAACACATCAAGCTACCGGAATCTGTCAAAGTTCTTTGATAGAATTTCAACTTTATTTCTTCTTCTCCTTCTTCGTGTGGTTAGTGACTAACCTGGTGTCAGAGTTTTAATGCTGCCCATGGGCCTCTGACTTAACATCACATGCTGTTGAGAAATATCTCTCAGGCAAGCCTGTTTCCTCACGATGTTATCCTTCACCGATTTTAAGCAAGTGATAATTATACAATACGCACATGCATCCGAAAAATCAGAGGTGCGTGCCTTGGGTTCGAACTCGAGACCTATGACTTGGCAGTCCGACAGTCACACCACTGCTTTTTAACTTTATTTAAAAAAAAAAATTAAACGTAATGTTTATTGTAACGTAAATATGAAGGTAACGTTATTGCACTCCTACTTTAATTGATATAATGTAACCTACTTTTAACCCTCGAACATGTAAATTAAAATTAATAGCCGCATTTACGCCACTTACTGGTTCTATTTGCATAAAACTGTATTTTAAAAATATAGGTTGGTTTTTGTTTTGTCTCTAGGGGCTTATGGGCTTTAAGAACGGCTGTTTTGTGCCATAAAATAACAGCAGGCGGGCAACATAAACTCTCAAATACGCAAAGTTTCTGTATGCAAAAACCTTTAGAATTTTAACAGTTTTCATGACCATTCCCAATGGGGTTTACGTCATTATTTTATTAAAATAAAGCTATTGTAATATCATAAGTTCCCTATAGTAACAATTAGCTGCCCGTGTAAGCCCTATTTTTTTTTTCTAAAATAAAACTAAGTCTACGTTACTCCTTATAGCATCAGTTATTTGGCAGTAAAAGTCCTTTCATAATCAGTACAGTCGGTACGGAGATAAACCGAAACAAAGAGATAGACAGTCAAAAATAATAAAATAAAAAGAAATTGTTTACTAAAAATATGCATTGAGTAAAAATCTGTTCTTTTGTCATTACGATCATGCACTTGTAGGTATAGATAGTTATAGAGACGAACATTACCACTGTTTATCTCTGCATCACCCAAAGGTTGAATGGTAAAAAATATCTATGGCATTAAGTCCGCCTCTGTACAATTCTGTGCTCAAAATATTAAATAAATAAAAATGATATTGAGTTTCGATTTGGAAAAAAAAATACCCCTATTAAAGCTTACAGTAGCCACTCTGAAAATATTCCCGTAAACAAAAATTACATTTTTTTTGCATGGATGGAGTAATAGACCCTCCCTTGTTTATTTTTTTTCTGACAGCCCGCCGTAGCCCATTTTAAATTTATCGCAGCACAAAGCTGAACATAAAACTTACTTAACGTTTATTTTCCGACAGGAATAAAAGAGCAATTCAAAGTAGTACACTTCGCGGCCAGTTCTCTCGTAAAAGGGTTACTAAGCGCGTCGTTTCTCGTATGAAACATGAAGGCTAGAAACTTCACAACAATACGTTCAAATGTACCACTGCAATTCAATAGGAAACTATTTATGCTTTGTTGATTTCCTGTGGGACTAACAACTACTCAACGTTTATTAAATAATACATAATTGTTAGTTTTTATTTTAACTAGAATAATTACTACAAGAAAACTGAAAACGGCTTGTGAATACATAATACAGTGTGTTAGGTTAAACGAGGGACTTACTTTCAGGTTGTATAGTACTGATGAAAATCAACAACTTTGTCCATGGGTCCAACTCTGAAAAATGAAAAAAAAACAATCAGCTGTTCCATAAATTTTGACAAAATATGCAAACATAAATGTACTGAACAGCAGATTTTTTTTTTCGTGATTTCAGGTATAATTTCATAGACAGTTGTTCATTTTAATGAGCATAGTAACCCTGTATGTCCCTCGTTTAACCTACACACTGTATACTACACACACAAATACAAATAAATATAGTTGAAGTGTGTTTGTTTGTAATGACAAAATAATAGATTTTTACTAAATGCATAGGATAGTTTATACGGTACGTATCATTTTTATTTATTAAAAGATTTGTGCTCGGTTGATGGCAACAGGCTCGCCCCCTATTACATGAGACTCAAACATAACTGACAAAACGTGGATGTACAGACGCCAGCACATCAAGCTATCCCTAACTGTCAAATTTTCTCAATTAAAAATGAACCTTATGTCTTTGCAATAAAGTTGAAATACTATCAAAGAAATGTCAAATTTCTTTGATAGTATTAGAAAGTATTAGAAATTTGACATTTCTTTGATTGTGGTAACTTGATGTGCTGGCCTCTGTACTATAGATACACTTATGCCTTACCCTTCTGGAAATTCAGGCGTGATGTTATTAACATCATATTTCACTGTTTTATTGTAGACTAGCTGGTGCCCGCGTCTTCACCCGAAAGGCTGTCGGAAATTACCCCAAGGGAACGTACTACCTGGATAAAAGTATCCTATGTGTTAATCCAGGTCATAATCTACCTCTGTGCCAAGTTTCATCCAGATCCGTTCAACCGTTTGAGCGTGAAGAAGTGACAAGCTTAGAAACACACACACAAACACTCGCTCACAAACTTTCGACTTTGTAATATTAATGTGACAGCGTTTTGACTACATAAAAGTTATTTTATAAATAATAATAAATAAAATATAAAATAAAAATGTTTATTTCTTCACTATAGTACATAATAAGTATGCTAGGTTTGGAGTCACCTTTTAAGCAAAGATTTGCTTGTATTAGGTGGTTCCGCTCCTCCAATTTACAATAATTCTAAGATATGTGAGAAATAAGCAAAAGGCTAATTACGATTTTATAATTCATATTATATCAGTAAGGGTCAGTCAGTTTATGTTAAACTAGCTTCCGCCCGCGGCTTCGCCTGCAAAATATGTCGACAAATTATACACATAAACCTTCCTCTTGAATCACTCTATCTATTAAAAAAAACCGCATCAAAATCCGTTGCGTAGTTTTCAAGATTTAAGCATACATAGGGATATAGGGACAGAGAAAGCGACTTTGTTTTATACTATGTAGTGATAAGTTTAGACTTAGTATTTCCAATCTTTGGTACTCTAAGACTAACAAATATGATCTCTCATCTTTGTCAGCCAGTCTTAAGTATGTTTGAGAAAGGCTGCGTGAGAAACCGCGATAATAAATTATTAACAAAGTTAAAATCCACAGCTAAATTAAATGCTCTCAAGTTAGCTCACAGTTTGTTAGTGAGACACTTGCGAGAATGTAGCTCACGGCTTTGCTAGATTTCTGTTTATTGTGGAATACGGCGCTTGAAGCTAGGTGACTTAGCTTTAAGGCAACAAAGGGACTATAATATTATCTGAAATATGAGTCGTAGCTATCTTCACTTGCGTGTTACTGCAGTATTCTATCATACAAGAGTTAATAAATCATAGTTCTCATAAACACAATACAATACAGTTTCTTAAACTATTTTTAAAATGAATGTAGTTTTGTAGAACAACTTCTGTCCTTAACTTATTAGAACATGACACTACAATGGTAAAATTAATTTAAAACACATACATTTTCACATTTTCGTTTTATGAAGACATAATTGTATGTCCATTGACGGATTACGATTATTTAGAAAATAGCACCTTAGAGCAACCTGTACTTAAAGAACTGCCACGGATCATAACATTCGCATCAATGAAATTAAAATGAATAAGCAATACTAAAGATATAAGCAATACTATAAAAACTGCAACGAGTAGGCGAATTGATTTTATTATTTAGTTTAATTGAATTATTATTTTTTAATTTGCGGTTTATTTGAACTAATCATCATTTATATGATAGATAGGCACTACCCGTGTGTTAAATGAATATCACCATTGTAGCGCCACGTTGTTATGACTTATGCCTAGCTTCGCATAATAATGACTATGAAAATTAAGTTTTCTTTTTAGTTCGCTAGAAACTTACTAACCTAATCTAATAAATGCAATCGTCGTGCGAGTATGTGTTCGCCGCGTTAATTTTGTTCAGTGAACCCTAATGCGGGGTTGCGTTGACAGAGGGCGCCTTCCAGTTTTCTGAAAAAATAAGTGACATATGAAAATGGCAAAAAAAGTAGGGTAGTTCGCGGGCTACGGCTTAATAGTAGCGAGTATGTGGTGTACTCGTGTATTATACCACCGGGGATTGCTTCACCCTAACAGAGTCGTGTGTTAATCCTAAAGCCGCGTCCCACCCCAAAGAAATCCTCACGCAGGTATGCGATCGTCACACGCATTATGTATATATGACATATTCGAACGATCAGTCAAGCCGCGTTTGTACGTCATCATTCAAATAAATGATCGCGTCGATCGCATACCACGTTCTGGAAAAGAGGTTCCGTCGTATGACGTCACTGAAACCTTATTTATGAAAGTAAATTGGTACGTTTTCCGTTATAGCGTTTTTTAATATCGTAAAGTCCAACCGTTGCCATCACTTTCATGATAAACATCACTGCGGCGGTTATTTAACTGTAAAGCTTATGTTAAAAATATGTTATGATTTAAGTTACCAAATAATGTTATGTTATTAATGTTCTCAAATAATTGATATCTAAATAAATATAATAATTATAATTAATTTAATAATATTAAGAACATGTTATAAAATTGTTCATTTAAGACGTATTAATTTTATTTCAAACTTAATTTTATACTTTTTGCTGTGCCCTACAGGGTCCGTAATTGTATCTTAGCTTTAAGCCTTTTTTTTTAAGGCTAGTAAATCATCCAATGACTTCTCCCGCTTTGGGTGGAGCGGAAGGGAGTGTCAGACTCATACTGACTAAAACCCATCCATGTTTCTTCCTTAGCCCTTTATGTTCCGGGGTAGCGGTAACCCTTTCGGACAATCCCGCTTTAACTGTAAAGCTTAAAGGTGCGTTTCCACTAGAGATAATATGTGAGGATGCATAGGCCGCCATGAGCGGTAAACTAACTAGTAACACTAGCTTAGCTCAAGCTATGGAAATGAAGTGGTCCTCGCGCACTGCTTAGCTACCTCGCACATCTCTGGTGAATACGCAGCCTTATTGTGGACCATTTTCCGATATGCTGGCAATGTAGCGTCATTTAGTATTCATTTATAAAGTCGATTTGCTTCTTTGGTCTAGTGGTCGGAAAAGCTACTGCTATGCATTAGTATCTAGCTATGTTGGGTGCGATGGAGCACGAGATGAGGTCACGGATTCGATTCTCATTGGTTTTTCCGATATCACCGCTTTTTTAAAGAAATTCATAGCTTTAATAGATAAGCGCGTAAAAGAATTCAAATCATCTTTTTTTTTACTACCAATCGTTTGAAAAATAGAGGCAGATAGATGTTTTAAAATATATTCAGCGCTAAACGCCATTAGTGATTAATATTTCGGGCGTTAGCACTTAACTTTTCTACAGGATGCATTTGAATTCATAGGCATTATGGGGTCATTGTACTCATCATTATGAACAACTTTTACTATGGGTACAGACCTGAAATCGCGAAAAAAAATCAGCATTTCCCTACATTTTGACGAGTTATGCAAGCATAATATATGGAACAGCTATTTTATTCATCATTAAAGGGCAGTATTTAAAAATATATTTTATCCTGTATATAAACTGTATAAAATTCAATTTCACCCTGTGTATAAACTGAACTACTGGAACAGACAAAGAACAACCACGGATTCGGAGTCAAATTCAACAAATTTGGTGGCTCTAATAATCCTATTAGAACAACATTAGTAAGGATCATGACAAAAGGGGATTGGATAGCGTTTACACGTGTTTGATATTGTGCGAAGTATTTACTAATTCGCAGGCTGCATATAGAATAATTTTTAAAATCGAAGGCCATGTTTTTACTTTTTTGTGTAACTATTTATTGATTTGGCCCTTCGTGGTTTAATCCAATTGTAAGAGTAGGTACAAGTTGTGATTTTTAATAGAAGCGTAGATAAAAAATAAGCTGTGTTAGGAAATTGATTGTCTTGCTTTCTGGTAGTCTGAAAATGCAGAAGCTAGACCATATTTAAAAAATTATCTAAGAAATGTATGTGCCCTAAAAACAACGGTAGATACCTCTAAAAGTTCAAGACCCGCACCGTTGCATCATTTCTTTCAAATGAAACCGATTATGCCCATAGTTCAGGAATTGCTTACAAACAGACTCTACTTAGACTTAACTAACTACGGTTGCCAGCACATTAAGCTATCCCGACATGTAATTTTTTTCCAATTCAAAATGAACCTTACGCTTTTGCAATAAAGTTGGAATTTTTAAAAGACATTTGACAGATTGGGGTAATTTAAGGCCTCTGTACAAACCGTGAGTCAAAAAGAAAAAATAGTTATAACAAGTTTACCCACTTCTTTAAAAAATAACGGCAAGGTAAAGCTTTGCCAAGACGACGGAGCTAATTGGATTTTTTAATAAAAAATAAATTGGTTATTTTTCTTTCGCTTCACTGATCTCCAATTTACTGCGAAACAAAATATTGCGTAATTGTTTTCAATTTATATGACCGTCTTTTGTTTTTCTTGTCTGCATTATATGCATTTATTAATACTAATTACTTTAATCCTTATTAGAATGTTTGTCTTTATACTTTTTTTTCAGAAATTATTTTGCGTCTGGGCCTGTATTATCACACTTTGTGGGATAAACGCCCATAGGCGTTATAACAATACAACTGCTTCTATTGTGTCTCGTTCTGTGTACGTGAATAGGTTAAGTTATAATGAAACCCACAGTGTTGTTCATAGATTACCAACCCTACTATCCTACTAATTTAATAAATAATAACAAAAATAATATTTTGAAAACAACGACAAACAAATGTATTAGATTCCTAGACTACGACTATAAACCAGCAAGTAACCAACCTAACAAACACAACGCAACCTAACCAAGACCTTACTTTGTAACAAAATTTTAAATGTTAACTACATATTTATTAAATTAATCCGAATAAATGTGCAAGTGGGCTTTAAGGTTTGAGATGAAAACATTAATGGCGTCTCGATTTAGAACTCCCTGGCATTGACGTTCAAATAGAAGGATAAATGCCCTTTTATAAAAAAGTAAATGTTACATCCAACATCGGGATATATCAGCGCTATGTAAAGGAATGAGAGTAAACAGAATTGGGCGAAATGGATTCAATTTATACAACACTACTTGAAAGCTTTTATGACAGTAAATACATCTGAGATGGGTGGGATTTTCCTAAAGAATGCGATTCATACAGTAAATAAATATGTAGCAATCTAAATGTATGTTAATTTAGGGTAACACTAATGGGTTTTATTATATTTTTTATGTAAGTAAGGAGCTCGTGACTAAGTAATAACAGTCGCATGGATCGATCCATCAGGTTAAGCTACGGTTGCCGAGGTTGGTCCGTGGATGGGTCCATCTTTACACACCCAGAGTCCTCCGTGCCTCGGAAAGCACGTTAAGCCGTTGGTCCCTTCTGTCATTCGTGGATCTTTATCAGTTGTTACGGGTAGTCAGAAGCCCGAAAGTATGACAGCCAGTCTTACCAAGGGGTATCGTACTACCCAGTTACGGACTGGGTTGTAGAAGTCAGATAGGCAGTCGCTCCATGTAAAATACAGGTATTCAGCTGCATCTGGTCAGACTAGCAGTCCCAAAGATTTTTGGGAAAAGGCTAGGCAGATTGATACGTGAACAGTGCCCGAAATTGAATTCATGGGCATTATTTTACTCATCATTATGAACAACTTTTTCATGAAAAAAACAGCTGTTCCTTACTTTTTACGAGTTATGGGAGCATAATATAATGTATGCAATAGCTGATTTCTTTTCGCGATTTCAGATTTGATCCCATAGTGAAAGTTGTTTAACAACACACACGTACAATGACCCCTTAAAATAATGCCCATTAATTCAATTTCATCCTGTACATAGGTAGTTTCTTCTCTACTAACGCGTTTTCCTCTTTTAGCGGGATTATCTAAACTTTTGTTGGTATCACGTCTATGATTTTATAATATTTTCCCTGTTGTATTCTACCTGGACTGGACTGGATAGAGTATCATCGTAAACGGCGAATACATCTCATGCCTTCGCTTCGCTGATGATATTGTCATAATTATGGAGTCACTGGAACAGATCTATAGACAATTTGGATAAGACAAAAATCATGTACAATTCCGACGTAGTAGTTCTTAGGCAGCGTTTGGAAAACTTAGTATTCTCGTTGCCTCCATCCACACCAAACAGTGTGTCCCGCCCGTTATAACATACGGTGCCGTAACCTGGAAACTGACAGTTGGGCTGTTTACGCTATTTTATTATTATTTATTAATACGTAATTATTACGATGTTGTTATTTATTCGTGTTTAATAATATCTACACAATACAGAAAACCTACCCATTTCAAATATAATTAGACATCGTAATTCAACATCGTTGAATATTGCCCTACAAGATATAGAAAATCTAAAAAAAACATTAGATACATTGTTTTTCATTGGTGCAAAACTCGGTACTTAAGCTTAATGTTAATAGTTATTTGTTATGCAAGGCTGGAAAGTTGATTTTTGGCGCGAGTACTTCTATTGAAACCTGAGTAAGCGAAGGATTCTAGGGTTGAACCATGAGCGAAGCGAGTGGTTCAAATATAGAATCCTGAGCGTAACGAAGGTTTCAAAGGTACGAGACGCAAAAAAGCTTTGCTGCCGAGCGCAACACACAATTTTTCACCTCACTACAGCGAGGAAACTGCTAGGTGCAAGAAAACAGGTGTTATATTATGTTGAGTTTTATTTTGTTCGAGCGTCTCAGTTACATTGACTCATGTGAAGAAAATAACAGATACTTGGCAATGTATCTTATGAGTTACATAGAATATCTCCAAAATTAAATACCCTGTATTTTGTTCTATATCCTACTTGTCCTCTAAGGAGAATGAAAGAAAAAAACTAATTTAATACAAATAACTAACTGATTTCATTTAATACATATTTATTTTTGCCAAGCAAAGGATTAAATAACATATTATATTAGTATTTATTTTATTTAATAAATTAAACTTAAATTACTACACAATTGGGTATTTGACAGGATAGTATTTTTATGGCATAGTCAAATGTGACGTCACAGATTTTTTTAATCAAATGGAATACTTATTAACATTAATTCCAATTTTACAATTATATCCTTGCAAAATATTTAATTTCTGTACTGTGATGGAAGTTTTTAAGCTTAGCGAGCGGTATTATTTAATATTTTATTTTAGACCGTGTCATGCATTTTCAGTGGACTGGCAGTACAGAAAATTATTAAATAGAAAGGTTCGAATTTTAAAAACTCTTTCCACGCTAGAGAGCAAAAATCGATTTTCGGCTCAGATTTCGAATGACAAACAGACTCTTTCCGAGCCTGTGAGGTGAAAACTTTATTTATTATAACGTAATTAATTATTTAAATATAGTATAATTACTAGCGAGTTACCTTACATAGATACCTGCTTGACCTTTTGAACGCCAGAGCATAAGCGTCCTCTCCCACGCCACAATTTCTAGTACATATATGTTGTACGTAAAAATGTCGTCTTCTTATCGGCTTTAGCTTCGAAAATGACGTGTTTGGCACGTTTTCATTTGTCGGCTATATCCGACCGTGGCGGTAAAAAGGTTAATGTGTCCGTCAATAATTATAAAAAAATACGTAGGTAGGTACCCCACTAAGTCCTTATATTGGACGTAATAAACATGCTAAGCTTAGTTACCTTCTTAAAGTACCTTTTTTTTCTTAAGTTACCTTTCATTATTATTTCAATGGGAACCTGAAAAGCATTTATTACAGGAATAACCACAGGTTTAAGCTCAGAATCCTTCCATTGAATAAAATCTCTGAAATTCTCTCCCAGAATTAAATATTATTTATTAAATACTCCTTCAAAGTTGTTGAATTAGTATAAAGGTGCTTGTCTAGGTAAGTCAAAGAATAAGATTTGTATAAGAAGTAGGTAAAAGAGGTTTTATTCAGCCAGAAATTTGACGTCTAGTCTGAAATGAAAAGCAGTACCCACCTGCTTTGTATTCTTAAAGGTTTATTCACTTTCATTAAAAAAAAAAAAAACAAAATCAAAAGTCATTTATTTAAACTAGGCTAAAAATCAGCACCTTTTGAAGGTCAAAGTTATATAAGACAGTGCCCCAAACGCGCACCCTTCACCACAACCTAGTGCTTTAGCTGGGAAGAAGAAGTGGCTCAAAAACCTCCCCAGCAGCAAAAGTAAGAGACGTCCAAAAAATACTTCAGTTTCAAAATAATCACGTAAATCTGCCCAGTCATTCATTACGGAGAAATCGATGAACATACATAAAAAATACATACAGACGAACATAGAATCTCTTCCTTTTTTGAAGTCTGTTAAAAAAGGGTATGTCAATTGAAATTTCGCTCATCATACAACAAAAAGAAACACTTCTGCCCTTTCGATGACTGAACATAAATATTTAGCTACTACTCTTCCAAGCTAGATCAAAAAGTACGAGTATGCAAAGTCAAAAGATTAGCTGAAAAGTTAACCGAAATTATAATTAGGTGCCTAACGTTCTTTTACGTCACAAAATCGCTAGAATACTGTACCGTCTGCAAAGTTTCTTTCAGTTTAAACTCTTTTTAAAGTAATTAGGTGGACGCAAATTGCGACAAAGAGAATGAATGCTAAAACGGGAACAAACGGCGTGTCCTGCCGGTGAAGGCTCGGACCGTAACTCAATAACCACGATGAAGACCGAAGAAGGTACGATTTAGATATAAAGGTACCTACTACAGGGTTGTCCACAATCTCAGATTAAAAGCAAAGCGTAGGCTAAGCAATTTTGAACTTTAACAGACATTTTATTTCATGTATCTAAGATTATACAGAGTTGATATGACAGAAGGGTATTAAATTCCACTACGTAAACTATACGGGTTTAGTATTAATTCGATACGGTATTGAAATAAAAATCAGCAAAAATGAGTTTTTCTGTTTTTTTTTTCAAACAAACTAAATAGCTAATTTGGAATCGACAGTAAAACACAACCACCCTTGTAAATAAAAACTGACCTTGTAACAACGCATTGTAGGATAATATACTAAGACTTATCGTTTTAAGGTGAATGACCTAAAGTACCCGTCACGAGAAGCTATAAATTATGTAAACAAACATCTTTTACTAAGTAAACATTTTATACTGCAAGATAATAATAAATTGACCATATTCAATCGACATGAAATATAGACGGGTTATATGGAAGTAACAACCTATTTAATTTAGTCGGATCATATTTTAACGACGCAAAGCGCTATCGTTTGTGTTTCTTGGTACCGGAAAGCGCGTCTGTCGCAGGGATTGTAAACTATCGGGACGCCATTTTGAAATAAACGCGTCATTCAAGTTTCGAATGCGTACGAGTTTGTTTCACACAGAAATGGAAACATCTGAATCTGACGAATAATTATTATTCTTAAATAATATTTGTTACTTAATAATTTATTAAATCTTTATTTTTTTTGTTGGTCCAAATGTTGTGAACTCCTGAACACTTGTTTACAAAATTTATAGCTTCTCATGGCGGTTACTTTATGCGTATAAACATAATCAGCTGTTAGGAAAGATACATCATGTTCAAACGATACAAAAACCAAAAAAATTAAAATTTGCGACTAAACTACTGCTCCTGTTTAATTGATTTTTGGTACAGAGCTTGAAATTGGTACCTAGTATAGGCAGTTTAGAGGAAAGCCCCTCTATTGTATCAACTCTGTATAGTCCGGGATCTTACCATGGAGTGGGACTACATTGGCATAGATATAGCATAAAACATAGATTTGTGTTGGCAATATTTATTTATGACATTGTTTGAGAAGTGACCCTTCAATTCGGATTGGACTTGACAACACTTGTGAATTGTATAGACGCCAGCACATCAAGCTATCCCAAATGAAATTAAACCTTATGTTTTTGTAATAAAGTCGAAAAACTACCAAAGATTTTAGGCAGATTGGGGTTACTTGATGTACTGACCTCTGGTACATGTGTTTCGTGTTGTCCATAACATAGGTTTAGGATTATTAGCAAGATTTAATTAGGTACTATTTACTATACACGTGACACGTGGACACCGTCAGTTAGACTGGTACACGAATTTAAGGTCCCTCATCATGCTATGAAGCTGGCTTAAAGTCTCTTCGAAGGATAAAATCATGAATGAAATTATCCAGTTCAGTTGTTAAACAGCGCAAACAGCACTCTTGTTGAGGAGCTCGTCGGTAAGTAATAACAGCCGCACGGATCGATACATCAGGTTAAGCTACACTTACGGGTTGGTCTGTGGATGGGTAACCATCTTCAGATATCGAGACTCCTCCGTGCCTCGGAAAGCACGTTGGTTCCGGCTGTCATTCGTGGATGTTTAACAATCGTTACGGTTCGTCAGAAGCCCGAAAGTCTGACAGCCAATCTTACCAAGGGGTATCGTATTACTCAGTTAGTGTCTGGATTGTGGAGGTCAGATAGGCAGTCGCTCCAAGTTAAATACTGGTATTCAGCTGCATCCGGTTAGACTGGAAGCCGACCCCAATATAGTTGGGAAAAGGCTAGGCAGATTGAAATAGCACTCTTATTCACATTGAAACTTAGATAGCTTTAACCACTTAAATGTCGTATGAAACCCATAGATTCATAAGAAAAAAGTCCCTCGAAACGACAATAAATATAACCGTATGACATCCTTGAGCTCTTATAAGCAAACGGCTTCTAATAGGCGAACATACATCTAATGGGTTAATAGTATGGCCCCAGTAGGTACATTACTACAAACAATAACATCTTTCACGGTTCCTTGCCTTTTCGTACAACTTTACCTATTACACCTAAGTAGAACTCTAAATAAAACTATAAAAATAACAGTTCCGCAAGTTACTTGTTACTTAGGCAAGTAGGTAGGTAAGTATCTCAGGTGAGCTAACAACTTAGCTCAATAACCTTTAAACTTAAGGTCTTGGCTCTATGCAAAGTGGTTCAACATGGGTAAAGTACCTATTCGTAGACGTCTGCGCTCTATTTTAGAAATAGTGTACTGCCGGTCAATTCTTTAAAAATGGAACTTGAAAACTTAGGTGAAGTTAGCTGTAATTTTCACCTGATGATGCAATCAAACTTAGGTGCTGCCGATTTAAAATCTGTGAAAATCTAGCGTAAAACTTAGGTTAAGTGACCGTGAAGTGAACTGTCGATAGTGTCAGCTTTAAAATCTATAAAAATCTCATCGTGAAAACGGAGGCGAAATGAGCGTGAAGTAGGTATACAGATTTTAAATTACTATTAAATTACAGAGGTAACGTGTGATAGTAGGAGTTAAACAATAAGCAGAACAAAATTAAAAACAAAGTAGAAGTTAAACAATTTGAATAAAACATGAAGTAATAACATTAAAAGAAATCCCTACCTATAATCTTGCAGAAGTTGTGGAGTCGTGTGTGTGATTTCTGCAAGTGTTCAGGATAGCAGCTTCCTGTAGAGTTTTTTTGTTAAAAGTTCAGTTATTGTGTATTATAATTATCATTCCAATCCTCATTGTTAGTGTTGCTTCGGGAAATTCATTTATCCACCGAAACCAAAAAGTAATTAAAGATTGCCATCTAAAAATAACATTTTAATGCTATTAGTACACGTAAAAGCTGTCACAGCCAATTCGGCTCTCCCATTTCAAAACCTAGTAAGGGACAATTTTTACAAAAATCGTTTTATTGCATCATCTTGCCAACTTAGTAAGTCCCTACCGAATACAAAAACACTAGCGTTTAAAACTTTCACTTAAAAGCAGATAATATATTTAATATTTACATCAACGTAAATTAATATAACAATTGCCTCTAACTAATGTTTAATTATATATTATGTTATCCGTCTTTTCACTTTAATTTTGAACAAAATTTCTAATAGTTGTTATACGATAACAACTATTAGAATTTTTTTTAACCCTTTAACTGTAATGAAGTATTTGCTACACGTACTGCTATCAATGTTCTTTTTTTTTAAACTTCTGTGTCTACTTGTGGACAACGTTGTGGGTTACGTTATAACCAAATTGCTATTTTGTTAAACTAGTTGTAAGTCCTTGTAATGTAATTGTTTGTTAATCCTTTCAATAAATAAATAACGTAATTATCTTGTGTGAATTATCAAAGTTAGTAAGGGGTTTAAAATATGTAATATACACAAATGTCAAAAAATTACTAGTACTACCTATATGTTCACTATTTAGTATTTTTTACAACCAACAGTATTTTTTTAACCTAACATAAAAGCTTTTCAAAGGCTGACCTATATAACGTTTATGCGCTCTCCTGCAAAATTTCGTTTCAGGTCCTTAGATACTAGGTTTTGAAATGGGGCAACCGAATTGGCTGTGACAGCTTTTACGTGTAATAGCATTAAAATGTTATTTTTAGATGGCAATCTTTAATTACTTTTTGGTTTCGGTGGATAAATAAATTTCCCGAAGCAACACAAACAATGAGGATTGAAATGATAATTATAATACACAATAACTGAACTTTTAACAAAAAAACTCTACAGGAAGCTGCTATCCTGAACACTTGCAGAATTCACACACACGACTCCACAACTTCTGCAAGATTATAGGTAGGCATTTCTTTTAATGTTATTACTTCATGTTTTATTCATATTGTTTATCTTCTACTTTGTTTTTAATTTTGTTCTGCTTATTGTTTAACTCCTACTATCACACGTTACCTCTGTTAAAGCTAATTCTAACCTGGAAGGGGCCTGGTGACCTGTAACACAGGTTTTTCCCAAACCTACATCAGGCACCAGTCTCTCACTAAGGCTGAAGACTGCTTAGACCTTTAATACTGTACACATTAACTTTAAGTCAGCTTGTGAAGAGAGAATAAATTATAAATTATTATTATTATTATAATTGTCCAAAAATTCCTTCAGAATGAACATGATGCACATTATCACACCCACAAACATCATCTACAACACAAACTCTAAACATACCATCACAACATAATGTTATAATCTACCACTTAGCTTAATATTTTTTTATTTACATAGGTTAGCACTTGGCTTTGGCCCGTGCTATCCTATAAAACCGGCACATCGGTGTCCAGATACAAAAAGGTATACCAACAAATAATAATGACGCCTTTATTTCAGACTATGGTGTCCATTTTGTTGGTAAAAATGTTCTTATAGAGAGTTAGTAATCCTTAAAAACTACCCACAACCAAAACATAAAGGTACAGACGCCAGCACATCAAGCTATCCCTAACTGTCAAATTTTCTCAATTAAAAATGAACCTTATGTCTTTGCAATAAAGTTGAAATACTATCAAAGAAATTTGACATATTGTGGTAACTTGATGTGCTGGCCTCTGTACATAGTAAGTAACAAAACAATCTATTTTTTAACCGACTTCTAAAAAAGGAGGAGGTTCTCAATTCGACTGTATATATTTTTTTTTTTTTTATGTTTGTTCGCGCAAAACTCCGTTGCTTGCCAACCGATTTAAAAAATTCTCTCTTCTTTTTTGTTGGAAAGGGTATACTTCCCAAATGGTCCCATAAAAGTTTTTGAAAATCAACAAAAATCTAAAAAAAATCCTACTTGATATACTACTCTGTCAAGAAAGTACCGGGAAAAGATCAATAATACACAAAATGTCTGTTATTCATCCAAATTTATTTTATCACCTTCAAAGTATGCTCCTTTAGAAACGATACACTTGCGCCAACGAATAATCCATTCATCAAAAAATTTTTTAAACGCTGCTTCCGGAATTGAGTTCAGTTCTCGCCGCGAATTCTCCTTTTTCGGTTTCGGTTCAGTTGGAAGGCGCCACTCCGAAGCTTGTTGACTAGTTTGCATGTCAAACACGTAAACCCACGTCTCGTCACCAGTAACAATGCGTTTCATGAATGTTGGGTCCGAACTGACTCGTTCTAGCATGTCCTCAGCGACTTTCATGCGATTGAGTTTTTGGAGAAAATTCAGATCTTTTGGGACTAGCCGAGCAGCAACATGTTTCATACCCAAATGATTAGTTAAAATGGTACGGATCGACTCGTGAGATACAGAAAGTTCAGCGGCTATCTCTCTCAGAGTTGAATGGGGATTTTCAGTCACTTTTGCGATGTTAACTTCAGTTGCAGACGTTGACGGCCTACCAGAGCGAGGCAAATCTTCCATCACATCTCGACCGCTTTTGAACGCTTTGAACCACTCATAAGCACGAGTTTTTTTTTAAGGTCGATTCACCGTAAGCCTTCTGTAACATTTTCAGTGACTCCGAACACGAAATTCTATTGGCGATGCAAAATTTAAGACAAACTCTTTGTTCGATATTTTTGTCCATTATGAAATTCGCAATACACACTATATAATGATATTACTAAAACCAGCACTGTATTTGATATAAATAACAGATGCAACTCAAACTCCGCGCCAAAATGGAAAGCAGTTGTGCCAATCTAACAACTACAAAAAAAACAAAAATTTGAATTTGGAACCATAAACAAATCATCCATTCCCGATACTTTTTTGACTGAATGACGACGATGTTCTAATACTGTAATTTACATACCAGGTAGTTGTATTAAAATTATGGGGGGGGTTTGTGTAGGTACCACAACTAAAAAGTGAAAAATAAAAACTTTTTTACAAAAAATAAAACCGACTTCCAAAAAAAACACTACAAAGTGAAAAATAATTTTGATTTCGGAAGTCAGTGGCAAAAAATGAAAATACAAAACCGAAGACACCGACTTCCGAAATCAAAATTATTTTTTACTTTGTAGTGTTTTTTTTGGAAGTCGGTTTTATTTTTTGTAAAAAAGTTTTTATTTTTAAAGATGGTTAAATATTAATTTCATATTGTCAGTATGACAACTTTTCGAAAACCTGAGTGATCTTTCAGACTCTGAAAGATTGCCCTCTACCTATCCTACCAAAACTTTCTTGGATTCAGTGGCTGTAAACTACGTTATGCATTCATTAACTAAACACAGATGGCGCTATTTACAAGTTTTTTATTGCTGACCCGGCGCCATCTATGTAACGTAATTTAGATGTAGAATTCAGTGATGCGAAGAAAAAACAGGTAAACATGGCAGTAGGTAGTCGGTTGAGATTTTGCTAAATTCGGCAGAGATGTCCTTGACGTCGTTACAATCTTTTCGGTACTGTTACCCGTGTCCTAACCACAAGCAGCTATCTCGCTAAAACAAGATTACGTCGTTTACCTTAATTATAACGTACCTTCATACGTGACTATCGCGTGAACACACCATATTTCGCGTTCGGACTCAAAATGTATGTAGGCGGCAAGCCAGTTTACCTGAACACCATTACTGAATCATTTACTTAGGCGTACTTCAGGCTTTTTCGTCAGTAATTATCTTCTTCTTTACGTGTGGTTAGTGACAAACCTGGTGTCTTGAGTTTTTACGCTGCCCATGGGCTTCTGACTAAGCTTCACATGCTGCATGCTGCTGCTTGCTTTGCTTCTACTGATCTGTACCTGAACCACCACCTTCTAAAGCAGTATTATATTACTTCAGTGTGAAAGAGATGAACCTATATAGCTCTATCTCTTTCCCACTGTGGGTGGACGTGCCAAAGCAGTCCGCGAAATTTAAATTTTGATCCGTCTTTTGCAATTTGTAGATTGTACGTTGATCAAAATATGGTTCACGGCCGTAACAAGTACGTTTACAGAACTGTAATCATTAAAATAATTAATACCTACTCCCCTCTAAATTCATATAACCCTACCGCATTACTATTTCATGAATCATGACATTTGAGGGCAATTCTAACTTAGAGAGTTGTATTGATGATTCCAATGATTATCTTATATATAAAATTCACGTGTCACAATGTTAGTTACCATACTCCTTCGAAACGGCTTGACCGATGTTTATGAAATTTTATCTGAATATTCAGCAGGTCTGAGAATCGGCTACTTTATATTTTTCATACCCCTAGGTAGGTAAGGTCGGTAGGGTAGGTAGGGTCGGTAGGGTAGGTAGGGTGGGTAGGGTAGGTAGGGTAGGTAGGGTAGGTAGGGTAGGTAGGGTAGGTAGGGTAGGTCGTGTAGGTAGGGTAGGTAGGTAGGGTAGGTAGGAAAGGTAGGTAGGTATCATAGTTATGGCAGGACGACGACGTCTGCCGGGTCAGCTAGTATTTCTATAAATACGAGCTTGCTACGGCCGCGAATCACATTTGCAACATACAACCAGAGACTGACCTGCAAATTCCAAGAAACGTATGAACATTTGAATGTCGCTGTATGACCCTAGCGCACCCCCCTTAATATAAGGGTGCCTTTCCTCCAGTGATATGCTATGCTACGTTGCAATGGATGCGTTTGACATCCACCTATCACATTCATTGGTCCATAGCACTGCTGGAAACGGGTTCTGCTAAGCTATGTTTTTTATATGGATGGATGCATGATCTGGATACGTGCTATGGATAGTCGCGAGTGGTGTAGCTATGTGCAGTTACCTCGCGGCGGCGCATCTTCATAGCTCATCTTACTAGCCCGCTACATAGCTTAGCATCAGTGGAAACGGTCACATAGTTTCGTAACTTAGCTTTCACATCCTCGCAGCATAGCTGCGTAGCACATCTCTGGTGCCAAGGCACACTAATACTGCTATTGAAGTATTGGACGGCGCCCTGGTGGTATTGATTGTTTGTTTAGATACCTTTGTTATCGAATCCATTCTTCATCCTTCCCTGTAGGATGGGTCCTTCTGAGGATTTAGGAATAAAACAACAATATTTATTTAGTATTAACTATTCATATATTTCAATAGGTATCTTTTATAATTATAAACTATTTCCTCTAACGCTCCGCGCTCAATATTTGGTTTAAGTCTAAGTGAAGACGAATCAACAGTTGGTTTTAATCAACTTATAATAATCAACAGTCGAACAAAAATCTAAATGAATACATTTAAAAGAAAGGTTTAAATGTAAACTTAGAAGTATGTTAGCGTGTTCCGTCAATTGAAACGTTACAAATACTGGTTCACTTTAAGGTAATAATTATATTTAAAAAAAAACTAAACTATTTAGTGGGGAATGTTAACTTTGGTATAAAATATTAATTATAAACAACAAAACATTATTCAACCTCAATGCACTCGAGAAACGAAACTTATATCGAAGCATAAATTAAAAGAAATACTGTTTAATGAAATAGCCTAAGACCAGTTTAGAATATATTTACATTAACTGGTGAACTTAAATTTGTAAACTAATAAAGAATAGCCTTACTACGACGCTCATACATAAAGTAAAGTTACAGAAATATGTTTGTCTCTTTCTAAAGTTCTACATCGAACTGAGTGGACAAAGATGACAGATAAGCAAACAGTTCTTTTAAGAGTGATGAATATAGTAAGGCTACTGATGTTATAAAGCAAAACGCGAACTTAAGATACATAAAATTGCACTGCAGTAGAAACGCTACATACAAAATCAAACAGTACTGGGATGTTTTCATACAAATTCAAATATGTAACGTATTATAAGAATTGTTTTAGTTATATATTTTCTCTAATGCACCATAATTATGTATAGGCTTTCTACTAGATAATTCAAGGCTTAATTTAGTAGGTACCGTTATTTTGTCGTCTAATTCCTAGTAGGTACGTAGAATTCCGTTTAATGTTGCTAAGAACATTGAAGAAATAATATTATCAGTCTATGAATGCTCCTCAAGTTAAATCAAAATATTTTTTTACATTAATCCCTTTGATTATGCATTCATTTATTAATCAAACGTGACGTAATTTAATCACACTTACTTATGATTAAATATTAATTATAATTGTAACTTTTATTTAATCAAAGGGTTTTCAAAAAGAAGCACTCTAGACTGTGACCAAGGATTCTAAGAGATATATCTCTACAAATATTTACTAATTGATAAGTAAATAATTTTTAATTTTGCGCAAGAAACAATTCTAAGAACACAAGCGGTATGCTCTACCCGAAATAAATATAGTCGTCAAATTAAGTGCTTACCAAATTGACCCACAACGTCAACTAACCCCGCTATAGGCATTACATACAAGTTGTACGAAATACCTTTCTGAACTGTCATTCCTTGACAGATGTCAAAGAATGACAGTTGTGATTTAAATATGCAGTCAATTTAAGTAGGTGATCAATGTGGTAAACAATTTCCCTGACTTTACATACATTTGTGTGAAACACAATAATATAAAATGGTTTTAGAACTATTTATGTCTCGAATAAGCTAGGTTATCACAACATTTACAAAAAGCGAGTAGCCTAACATTAGACATTAACAATTCAGTTTTGGTATAACAACATATAAAAAGATTCGAATCATATTCTCTCTAATCAACTATAGAATCGTTATATTATGTCGAAGTTTTAGCATTTCTCATTAATAGTCAGTCAAGCCACGACCTAGGAAGTAATTTAATATTACTAATATATGAAACTGGGACATCTCTATACGTAAATAAATATAAGGAATACTTTTGCTACTACACTCGAGAGCAATGAATCCGGGTCACTTAAAGAATCCTAAAAATCTCGGAAACTAAAAATGCTAGGTTAATGCAATAAATTGTATTTAATAGACAATGTAATACTCCTTAAATGAAGGTATTAAAACTTCTTAGTTATTGTAAAGTTATATCATAAAAAAATCAAATTTGAAAAGGGGCCACTTTCGAAGATGGAACTACGAAATTACAGCATTTGGTTTTGCTTTTGTTTGTAATCTGTCATTTATGTGGGTACATAAACCATGTTGATAGTGCTCTATATTCATTATTCAAGCTGAAATTATGTCGCTTACGCCTGAAGAATGCACCAGAATACTTACAATGCTGGAAACCGGCCGGAGTCAGCGCGATACAGCCAGGACTGTCGGTGTGTCGCTGTCAACAGTACAAAGAGTTCTCCGACGTTACGAAGAAACTGGTTCTAACCTACGCAGACCAGGAACGGGCAGAACCAGGTGTACCACAGCACGAGAAGACCGATACTTGGTGAACACCATGCTTCGAAATCGCTTTCTCACAGGAACTGAACTCACAAATCAGTTTCGACACCTCGGAGGAAGTAACCCAAGTGCATGGACAGTAAGACGTCGGCTTGCTGAATCTAACTTAAAACCCCTTAGACCTGCAAACGGCCCTAAACTGGAGCGTGGGCATCGTATTTCAAGACTAAGATATGCCCAGGGCCACGTAAATTGGAGTATTGAAGATTGGTCAAAAGTTATGTTCTCCGACGAATCAAAATTTATGCTCTACAAGCACGATGGAAGACACAGAGTGTATCGAAGACCAGGGGAAAGATTCAAGCAAGCATGCATCGAAGAAAAAGTAGCCTACGGTGGTGGGTCTGTACTTGTGTGGGCCGGAATTTCTTCTGAAAGTCGCACAGAGCTGGTGATCATAGAAAACGGCTCTTTAACTAGCGTAAGATATGTGGAAGAAATCCTCAATGATCACGTTGGTCCATTTATGGTCAATTTAGGTGAGGATGCTATATTTATGCATGACAATGCCCGACCTCATACAGGTAGGATTGTGAATGACTACCTTCAAGAGATGAACATTACTCGTATGGAGTGGCCAGCGCGCAGCCCGGATATCAACCCGATCGAGCATGCTTGGGACGAGCTAGGCAGATGCGTAAAACAACGAAACCCTCCCCCAATCACGCTTCGTGAGCTCAAAATTGCTCTCACAGAGGAATGGGAGAATATTCCCCAAAATCGTATAAGGAACTTGGTGTACAGCATGCCAAACCGCGTAAACGCAGTAATGGAAGCACGAGGAGGCAATACGAAGTATTAAAATTCAAGAAAATCGTAATAAAGTTCAAAAATTTCATGTTTCCTATTTTTGTTTTAAGGAGAGATCAGCAGTTTTTTTCTTTAAGTAATTTTGTGTTAATAAAATGTATGGTGACTCATATTTTTTTTACTTTCATTTATGGAGTATTACATTGTCTATTAAATACAATTTATTGCATTAACCTATCATTTTTAGTTTCCGAGATTTTTAACATTCTTTAAGTGACCCGGATTCATTGCTCTCGAGTGTATATTATCAATATCTAGAGGCCAATTGCACCTTTTAGAGCAGTATTATTGTAATATAGCTTTACATTAGGAAGAGGAGAAAAGAGAGCTATACCTCCTGTTTATCTTCATCTCTTTCTCACACGGAAATAATATTAAAATAATGCTGCTATTTGAGGTGGTGGTTAGCCCTTGTAGTTCAAAACACTGTTCAACTTCAAAACTGTGTAAGTAGCATTATTCAATACGAATAATTGTCTATAATAAAAATTTAACAATTGAACAATGCTGTTTACTGTATTTTGAGATTGCACAGTCGTTTAGATTAAGAACACAGTATTGCACATAAATGGTTCTCGCTACAATGTGTATAGTAAAGAGAGCAACATACATAAATATTGAGTAGCGACATTGAGTAACTACTTAAAGATTCGTTTAGCAAAACCTCCTAAATCCCAGATTACCTTACTTGGTCATTTCTAAAAATCAGATCTTTTCCACAGCAGTCATCAAAAAGTTGTGTACTGTACGAGCCACAATTACAGGACCTTATTGCAAGGTCATAAAGTTCAAGATACGTTAAAGCGGTGGAGTCATGTGAATGTCGTACCTGTGTACTTTAAACAGAACCTTATTACAATCCGATAGGATTTATGTTTAAGCGGTGGAATCATGTGTTGAAGGGTTGGGGATGGTGGTGACCTGTTGCTCCCGAAGCCTCCGCATTTCTCTGGACATAGAGTTCAGTTCTGCTTGTAGCGACATCTCTTTTTCACGTAGACATTTGATCTCGTTTTGCCATGTCTGTAAAAGAAAAATAACATGATCAGGAATGGGTTACATCAGTATCTGAAAATAAGGTCAAGGCATAGCATAAAATTAGCTAATAGTAAAATACTTTGAACAGTCAGGTGATCATTAGACAGTTATTCATCATAGATGACCTCAATATTGAACGTTGAATGTTAAGATAGTGTCAATTAATGAAGCATTAGCTTGAAAAAAGCATCATGTATGTTAGCACTAAGGTGGCCAGGTATTAGTTACTACAACTCCGTATTTATAAACAATAGTTTCACAACATTGATACAGCAACTTCATTATGTGTTGCTAGCAACATGTTTCACACTGAAACGTGGTTGCCGTAACACAAAAACTATGGCTAGATCAATGTCGTGTTGTATAGATACGGGGATTAAAGGTAAAGCACACGTAATAGCAAATACCAATAGTACCAAATTACCCACATTACTAGATGAGATTAATATCGAGCCTATGGATCCTTACAATATTCTGTTTGAGTAGGTCGAGCTTGTCGTTCTTGAGCCGGCACACTTCCTGTCGCAGCATCTCCGCGTCACGCGGTGCGGCCTCCCCGCGCCCGCCGCACGCGGCCGCCTCGGCCGATGACATGGACTCCAACCCCGTGTCACTGTCCACGTACACACCGCCTGGACACACAAAGGCTATTGTTAGTATTGTACTACACTGCTCGTCCTCACACGTGTCAAAGTTGATTATAAATAAATTGGTACAAACTGTGTTTTTATGTTTATGAAAAAAAAGTGCTTAAAAAAATACTATGACGATACTTTTTATTTCATTTATTTATATTTTAGCTGTTATTTTTTGTTGTTATTGAGTTTATTAATTTTTATATATTTTTTTAAAGAATCTAAATAGTATAAAATAATTTAATTAACAAAATAAGCAGTGTCGTATGTACAGCCTTTTAGGAAAATAATCATAAAACCGTAAAAAAAAAAGACTACAAACGCAATTGACATTCATTTTGTAATATCAGAAGACATCCATTTACTAATACAAAAAAAATATTTTTATTATTTATGAACAAAAACCTACAAAAATAATATCATGCCTCTATAAAGACGATGGACAAATAAAAAACATCCACGTACAGTGTTCTACACTACAGGACTAACCTGTTGCACTTTTACCACAACTCAGCCAGTCCTTGTCGTCTAATTGGAAGAAATCATACCATTACTTCACCAAAACTATACCGTAACTATAGTATGCTGATATGAATTGGAGATGACGTCACCAACATGCTTTGACAAAAGGGAATCGTAGTGACTTGATAGTCTGTGGTAGCATGTTTTAATGGTTTTGTTTTGAAATTCTAAGTACATGGTTTTCGAAACAGGTCAATCAATGATGAAACGCTACAGATGATAAATAATTTTTCCTATTTCGAAATTAGAATCGTATTTCAATTTCAATACAATGTGCCAACAACACAATTTTTTTTGCTTTAAATACTGATAATCAGACTAAACTCGATACACAAATTGATCTCCATTGATTTTCCTGTATAATATCTGTTATACTGTCATAATCGAGAGACCATTGCGTTGCAGGGCTTGTAAATTATTTAATAGACATGGTCCTCTGATAAACAGTAAACTGTCCAAATCCTGCTCAAGTTGCGTTAAAAAAAAACTAAAATCAAGTTTATTATCTTAATCCGCAAAATAATGGCCCTACAACAAACTTACTCGAAAACCTACTCCTACACGTGACGCTTAAAATATCCTTGTAGCTCCATTACTTATGACTCGTAACGCGACTAACCTAGCGGGTCCAAATCCACAGAGTTCAAACTGGAGTCGTCACTGTGATCAGTGAGCGGGGGGCGCGGGGGCGCGGCGCGTGACGTCACATCAGGGCTGGACTCGCCCGACGCGTGCGACGCGCCCGACCCGCCCGCGGAGCGCACTGATACCGCAGACGCGGAAGAGGACGCGACGGATGACTTGGAACGGGCGCTCTGGAAACGGCAAGGCAACACAATCAGTATTGGTAACTATAGTATTGACAGTTTCTTTGGTGTATGTTTCAATGCTTCGTATTGCTGTAGTCGCAGCTGGAAATTATTCGATTCGATGAGCTATGGTGACTGACTGTCATCAGCAGTTTTTATTTCGGCCAATCCACAATTAACATGAGATTCAGCAATACATTTATTGACAGCAGCTGACTTGTAATTTGACTAGCACCGTTGTACCGCGCTTTAGGAATGTGCGGCAAGGCGCGAGGCGATGAGCGTTTACGTATGAGCAGCCTACACTGCCCCCCATCTTACCGTGCACATTTGTAAAGCGTGGTACAGCTGTGTCGGTAAAATTTAGTATAGTTCCAATAGATATTTGTTTTAAGTATAACATAATTCTTTAAAGTTTTCTATTATAATATGAAAGTCTAGTTTTACTTCTTAAAGGCCACTTTGAAGATAATTATACCAAAAATTACAATTAAACTGATTTCTTTCATCCCAATCCCGGAAACTTATTTTTTTTGCGGCAACATGATGGGTGGTTACCGAGTTCCGTTTAATTTCAAAACTTTATTATTGCATGCGTAGATTACAGTTGCCATAACCGGTGAACACAGGTGGAAGTCCATTTAAGAACTGGCATAATGGGTGTTGCGTAGAATTTTAAGCGGCACTTATTGTCCGAAAGTGTTACCGCTACCCTAGAACGGATGGGTTTTAGTCGGTAAGTGTCTGACACTCCTTTCCGCTCCACTCAGAGCGGGAGGGGTCATTTGATGATTTCCCACCCTAAAAAAAAAGAGGACATGAGGATTATGAGTACTTACATTAGGAGTGTGAGTTTCATTCGGAACAAACTTATTCTTATTCAGAGGATTCTTGTTGCTATCGCCTGAGAGATTCGTGTCTACACTTGGTGATCTGAAATTGTACGAAAATGAAACGTTATAATAAATATATTCAAATCAAAATCAAGTTAAATAAAAGGTAGTTAAAGTTGCATTTTGGTTAACATGAATTTTAATATCTGTTTGCAAAGCTGTGTTTTCTTGGCTTGGCTACAAAAGAATGCAATAATGTACCGTTTAATACACACCTGACTTTAGAGATAAGAGCCTTCTTCACAGTATCAATAAACCGTGCCCCAGGTCCATCCTGCTTTGGCGTGCCATCAGGTTGCGGGGACACTGCACCAGGTTCCAACCTAACACCCGCTCCAAGGAACTCCGTAGTCTTCGTCTTCAAGTCATTCACCAAGTTCTGCAGCAATGAGGCTCGGGTTCTTAACTCCAGTTGAGCGAACTTCTCTGCTTTGTAGCACGCGTTTTCGGCGTTGATCAGCTTCGTAAGGAGGAATTCTTTGAACTCTCGCCCCTTGCGGAACACGGACGGCTGCGGGAGAGTCGGCCCGAAGAATGGTACGTCATCACGAGCGGTGACGGCCACTTTGTACCTGGAAAATTAAATGGGGAAAAAAAGGTTGATTGTAAATAATATGAATATACATCCTTCATTATTTTGTCACCTTGAAAAACATAATTAGGCACTAACTGATTCACTGGTATTTAATACCTGCATCATCAAATAAGTAATTAAATCTTGTGTGGTTAAGAATAGATTAACCGCAACACAGACACTTCTGAAATACTATACTTATCATAGGTAAATACGAATATAAATAACTAAAGTCTACTCCAATTAATCACACTATTTTCATCGCATCTAAAAAAATCAGTATTCAATTACTTGATTAAACTCCCACAAAAGATTTCGCATGACCTTTATCTCAGGCATCGACATCTGGAGTTGACAGCTCCTTACCTACCCACAGAGTTCTATATTATTTACCTTAATGAAGCTATTTCTAAGACTCCATTACATTTAACCTTTAAGAAATCTGAGAAACATTAACGTTCACTGACTCGTCCAGCAAGTATTTGTTAACATAAAAAGCTTCTAATTACAGAGTCCGGATTCGTTTGCATATAAATTACTGAGAATATTTCCATTCTACTTTCCGAGCCATTTTCTCGACTTGCTATGCAAATAATGCCACTGTGCGTTGTCGAGAAACAACACAAACTTTATGTTAAACAAGTCACTTGACAAGTGGGGAAAAAGTAACAGAAACTGAAGTTGGATTAAAAATAGAAGACATTCGACGGCATGAACTAAATAAAAATAAACTTCTATAGACAGTCGAATGAATTTATATTATCATGTTTGAATTTTATTTGTCGAAGGAACTCGCTCATAGCTATGTGCCGAGAATAGAAGCTTTGAGAGTGATACATGTCATGATGTGGTCGATAAAATGCATAGACGTCTCGTAAACGTTACCATCATGGCTTTGTTTGACTTCACCGCAAACTTATCGTTTCTTACTCAAGCAAAATATCGAAGATTTAAACAAGAATATAAAAATTAGTTAAAATATATATGTTTTTTTACCTGGTCTCCCCACCGACAGATTCCAAATGTGTGACCACGATGAACGCGTGGAGGAAGTGTGATGCTATCATGTCAGGCGTGAAAGGTGTTGCCTTCTCCTGCAAATAGAAACAATGGGACCTTGGTAACATGGTAACTTGGTAAGTTTCGTACAATAGGTCGCACGTAAGACGTCGATCATCAGATCAATATGGTCTCGCATCCTATTGGAACTCCATACCACGGTAAACTAGCTCAAAGTGGAACTGTAACAACCGACCGTAACCACTTGAATTAACAAATAAAAAATCATTTAAAGAACATTATCATAACTATCTAAGGATTTAACATCGGAAAATTTTGGAGACTCTGTTTTCGGGATATGTCTGAGTAACCGTTCCAAATTTGAACACAACAGTTTGGCAGTTAAAACATAAACAAATTGCAAATAGACAGACAGACAAACAACGTTTATAGGGATAATTTCGTAAAGATTATTGAAATGGAATAGATCACTTTGCATTGTGCAATAAAACATTTAGTATTGCCCGTTTGTTAGTTTCTTGTATCTACTTACGCAAACTGTACTATAAACTCGTTAAGTTATTGCAGTACTTCGCATAATACAGTCATAAACAATCTACAATGAAAAGCGTTTCGGCATTTATGTTATGTGGCCGAGTCTTGAGCTCCACAATAGTACAACATATCATTACTTCGTATCATTGCAACTTACTGAAATATTTCGATAGTTAAAGATTTTATTTAGAAATAGACATACCAAAGGGATATGAATGGATTGCGTGATACATGATATAATGGCTAGAAATGGCGATGATTTTATGGCTGGTGGAGATTTGTATGGAAGAAAGGTGACGACTGATAGAGAAGTATAATATTTACGGAAGAATAATACACACTGTCCAACTGTGATCGAACCTACTAGACAGGACAAAACCAGCGGGATGTTGAAAAAGATTCACCTAAAAAAAGTAAAGTAAGTAATAGCTAAGACGGTTAATATAAGATACCCATCTTTTGACTTCATAATTTGAATATTAAGTCCTGGACTCCTGAATCGCTTCACTATGCACTTTTTGAATAAAACTCTATAATATTTTGAATGGTCGTGAATTCAAATTGGGAATTGATAACACCAAAATGATGGCCAGTATGTTAATACTAGCCATCATTTTGGATCAGTTCTAACTATCTAAAAGTGCATAAAGACTTTCTGTCATTAATAATTTGAAGTTAGCGAGATATTACATAGTAATGCACTGAGGCTCAATTTAGGAGTCCAGAAAGGAGTGTATATATCTCTGGCTGGAAGGAAACTTACAAGCACATGAAAAATTCTTACTCATCTATATTTCACAATAATTTTACCTGAAAAACAATCGCCACGATGTCATTGCCGACGTGTCTCTTCCTCTGCAGTTGCTGAGCGTCGCCGGCAGTGTGTGGCAGTAAGGGCGCCACGTGGAACATGATCTCACGGTTATGGTAGGTCTCGTAGACGGCTTCTGTTCCCGTGTGGCCGTTTATTATGTCTAGACCGCCCCGGTAGCCTGTGGAACATATTATTTGTTTAGGGGAGCAAGATTTGGAAGAAATAGGCTATTAGTTAGGTACTATCTAAGACGAAAGGCTAGATTAGTTAACCTCTAAAATGTCGTATGAACCCCCCCCATAGGTTCATAAGAAAAATTCTCTCGAAACGATAATAAATATATCCGTATAAATCGTTGAACTCCTATAAGCAAACGGTTTCTAATAGACGAACATCTAATGGGTTAAGCTACCCTGTGACATGGCAATGCAAGGATATTCAGACTGTCACATAAAACCCAATAATTTTAGGCTAAGTTACAATCGTGTTTCAGTCATATGTAAAACATTTTAAAATAAACAAATTAGATTAAACGTGAAACAACGAACAATGCAGCTTCTACATTTAAATATGCATCCTCGAAATTCATATTATTTCCATCCAACTGGTAGGGTCGTTCTTGGCGTGGAATTAAGCCCGGAGCACCGAAATCCTAGGGTTAGAATGTAGGCACGCTGCCAGCGGATATACGTTAGTTCCAAAAATGCATTGCCATACAAAACTAACCTTTATGGTCCTTCAACTTGATCTTCTGTCCAAGCATGTCTAGGAACTCCTCGAAGGCTGGTGATATTTCGTTGTTGCCAAAAAGCTGTTCCTCTGTTGTCTGTCCATAAGTCTGGTAAAGAACTCCAAACTTGAAGCAGTTTACTAAAACATGTTCGTCGTACGCCGCTATCAGGGATGACGCGTTGAGACACATGACCGCCGTGAAGTTGTCGATGTTCACTTGTTCGTTCAGCATTTTTGCCATTTTCAGAGGCGGTGGCATTAGTCCTGATCCTGTTTAAAAAAAATTATGTTCAATTGTTTAACAGAGCTCAAAAAAAATTGTGGCTTATTAAAAAAAAATCGTCTTTGCTTTAATAAGCTTCTGGGTACTTAAAACCTGTCAGTTTCAGACATCCAATCATTCCTAATTATAATATGGTTAAGTTAACACTCACTAGTGGTGGGTATAAGTCCGTGCATGGTTTCCGTGCGAAGCCTCAACAATATCCTAGTGTGGTCCTGACTAGCCATGTGCTCGTTCTTGAGGGACATCACTACCGGCCCGAGATTCTCGTCAGATCCAACCAAATTGATGTGTTCCTGTGAACAAAAGAGACCAATATTTAACAATGGTGAAAAAATTTCGAAGAATTATTTCATTTCATGTTTTGAGTGATGCCTATTAAATGTAAAAGTATATATTTATATGAACATAATTGCATTAAATGGAACATAATATTCATCGAAACCCTCGAGCATAATCTTTCCTAGAATAACAGACATCATTGTGGCTTTACGTAAACACACACCAAGCGTACGTTCATTTGAAGCGAAATTAATTCGGACCATGAATACGAATTATTGTGTGTTTCTGGTTAATATCAAATAATGTCGGATTCAAACAAAGCCAATGTAAGTAATAGGATTAAAATGATTTCGACAAACACGGAGTCGGTAAGTACGTGATAATGCAACTGGAATAATGTTACAGGTACAGTAGACTTTATTACGATTTATTCTATCACCATATTAATTAATCTACACTACACTCTTGTTTAGTAACTTTATTGCACTAATTGTAAGATTTAAAGGAGCGGCGCCTCCTAGCACAGGCATCTATATGCTTAAAAGGAGACGCCACCAACTGTGTAACATGTAAAACGTGTTATAACGAAATAAAGCATTTATTATTATTACTAGCTGACCCGAAAAACGTTTTCCTGTCCTAACTATGATTCTTCTACCTACCTTACCTATCCTACCTACCCTACCTACCCTACCTACCCTCAGTGGCGTGCGTTTCATAAAGACAAAAAGACACTGCCTACCCTAGTTCTGATAATAGATCTAATATTATTTTATCAATAAGCAAAACAACATAAAAATCATAAATCAGCGCCACCTATCGAGTCAGTGCCGGTGTTATCATTAAGATCGTTCAAGTAATTTCGCATCATCGATTCGCGCTGCACTAGCGCCACGGCATTCGGCAAAGACACAAACTATTCGTCTCTGAATGTTTTGTATGTGTGCTCAGTGCAAAGTCGTGGTTATGCGGATTTTTATGTGTGTGCGTTCCTATAGCTACGTGGGCTTTGCTGACACACAATGACAAAAATCACGCACACAACTGCATGAATAGCCAGTGTCTATCTTACGAAGAATTACGATCCGTACCGAACATTTCCGAAGAAAGTTTGCTACGCAGTGCAAATATTTTAGGAAGTAACATTGTTTCATTGAATTTTATATATTTAGATGGCCATCATTTTTTTGTCGTATTAAATTTTCCTTTTATTTAGGGCTAAGTTACGAAACTATGTGACCGTTTCCACTGATGCTAAGCTATGTAGCGGGCTAGTAAGATGCGCTATGAAGATGCGCCGCCGCGAGGTAACTGCACATAGCTACACCACTCGCGACTATCCATAGCACGTATCCAGATCATGCATCCATCCATATAAAAAACATAGCTTAGCAGAACCCGTTTCCAGCAGTGCTATGGACCAATGAATGTGATAGGTGGATGTCAAACGCATACATAGCAACGTAGTATAGCATATCACTGGAGGAAAGGCACCCTTATATTAAGGGTTACCCGCGACATTTAAATGTGCATACGTTTCTTGGAATTTGCAGGTCAGTCTCAGGTTGTATGTTGAAAATGTGATTCGCGGCCGTAGAAAGCTCATATTTATAGAGTTACTAGCTGACCCGGCAGACGTCGTCCTGCCGTAACTATGCCGTACCTACCTTTCCTACCTACCCTACCTACCCTACCTACCCTACCTACCCTACCTACCCTACCTACCCTACCTACCCTACCTACCCTACCTACCCTACCTACCCTACCTACCCTACCTACCCTACCTACCCTACCTACCCTACCTACCCTACCTACCCTACCTGCCCTAGCTATCCTATGTCCGTCTCCTGGTTGTAAGCTACCTCCCCAACAATTTTCAGCCAAATCGGTTCAGCCGTTTCTATAAATAGTGTAACTAACACGACTCTCTTTTATATGTATAGATTACCATGAATACGGCTGCGACTGCTGCTTACGAGCACTTTAATTTGCGTAAATTATTTCATCACCTCTACTCTCAGAACGGGAATGGGAAACGGGAAAACAGTTCTCTTCCAACCATCTTCCAACCCGCAATGTTCCAACCTGGTGGATTTCGGATCACTGCCTCTCACAGAAAGAAGGCCTGTGTCCAGTGGCAACAGTTTTTAGGCTTACGGGGTGTCCTGCGTGACCGACGAACACGACGCGATACGACGCTGCGAACGCGACGAACGCGATCAACTCAATGGCATACCCTGCTTGCGGCCTATGTGGCAGTCTGCGACACCACGCGACGTAATACGTATTTGTTTTGAGGGCGACCAGACGCGACACCACGAACTAAAGCAAAATGGTACTGTACTTCTCCAAGATTCGGGAAGTAATGACCAAAATCACGTACGACATTTGTCGCATGTAGTATCGTCTCGCATTGCATAGTATCGTGTCGCTTCGCGTCGCGTCGTAGTCGTTGCTCACGCAGGACACCCCGTTATTATGGGTGAGAGGGTAAGCCTAGTGTGATGTTCAGAAACTAAGGATAATCTTACAGAAAACCTAAAAGCAATCAATCAATTCAACCCGAACTGCACCTTCTGAAGTCACGCGTACGCTAGTTAGATCAACGAGGTAGTCAAAAACGAAACTAAACTACAAAGGCGAAAGTTTGTGAGTGTGCGTGTTTGTGTGTTTTTATGTTTGTTACTCATTCACGCAAAAAGTACTGGACGGATCTGTATGAAATTTGGCACAGAGATAGATTATAACCTGGATTAACACATAGGATACCTTTTATCTCGTTAGTTACTTCCCGTGGGATAATTTCCGACATCCACGCGGGCGTGTACGTTACTCCAACAAGAAAGTATCTCCTAGAGATATATGAGTAGAACGTATAGTTGGTGCCTTATCTGCTGTAAATGTGCCCCCACATAAAAAATGTGTGCCCCCTGTCGTTTTGAAAAAAAAAACGATTCTTGCTGGGGTAACGTTTTTCTAGCAGGAAAAAGCTAAACGAGTGATCGGAGAGAGAAAAATTGTGCATGGCCAGAGAGCTTATATGTGTCATCGATATGTATGAATCCGTCGCTTTTTAGTAGTCATTCAAATTTGGTCGGATAACCAGCCGTTGTTTACTTAATTTGGTTTTTTGTTTATATTTACTTAATGCGAAACATTCCAAGCTCAATATTTTCACCATATATTTTTGACTAAAGGCACATGATTTTGGTTTACACCTACACATATGAGATTTAGCCAGTTCCTTGTATTTTGCCGTCAAAGTTATGACACCATCGTTTTGACTTTTAGCAAGATTATTCAAAAACGCATGCATGAAGCATTTTGAAACTTTGTATGGTTAATAATAGCGTCAAGAAGGACCGAATACAGTTTTCAGCGAACTTATGCCTTGTCTCATTTAGGCGCTGCGATGTTTTTTCGGGTTTTCATAAAACCGCGATAACTTGAAAACTATAAATATTTTCTTAAATCTAATTGGGGCACATAGGGGCACACATTAAGAGCTACTCGTGTATGTTTATTCTACAGGGGCACATGCAATGGTTTTAGAGATATACGATTCATCAAAACGTTACTCCTGCAAGAAACTCAGTATCTCGAAAATCTGAAGGGGCACAGATTTTATTTTTGGGGGCACATTGTGGCACACATATAAGCTCTCTGGCCATGCACAATTTTTCTCTCTCCGATCACTCGTTTAGAATTTTCCTGCTAGAAAAACGTTACCCCAGCAAGAATCGTTTTTCCGTTTTTTTTTCAAAACGACAGGGGGCACACATTTTTTATTTGGGGGCACATTTACAGCAGATAAGGCACCAACTATACGTTCTACTCATATATCTCTAGGATATACTTTCTTGTTGGAGTAACGTACACCACGCGGGCAGAAACTAGCGTAATAATAAAACCAATACTAAATAATAAATAGCCATCAGTCACAACCACACCCCATGGAACACAATACTATTGAAAGGGGATGTTTATAGTCACGGTAGTTATTTTAAGGGTAATGATTCGGATCGTTAATGGATTTTTTTATGTCCCTTTGTCAATAAGTGATCAGAATTCGAAATGTTATACTTCTATTATCTCAGAGGTAAACTTTATCAAAGTAGTACTAATGGACGTCTGGATTAAGCTCTAGTCTGGGAAATAAGGTAATAAATTACTTTAGTGTTTCCGAACTAGATTGAGTAGTATCTTTAGGACGGAGATTACTAGTCATGTCTAAGGTATAATGGGTTTCCGACCTTAAAATATACACATCGACTTTTAGTATTACACATACTAAGGCAAGGGCTATTATGTCACCGCCATCAGACCAACGCGCCACTACCACTACTTCAAGGGCCTTTGTAACACCACTTACACCTAATTATTTGGTCCTCGGCCTAGCACGTATATTCCTAGGCTTTTAAATTTTAAAACGTTGTTCTCCTAACGACATGGTTTACCGTTTTGTGTATGAAAACACTTCTTGCGAAGAAAATGTATGACAGGAATTTTATTAAGAAGTGTGAAATGTACATAAAGGTATGGCAAGCAGCGACTACACTAAAAATCTATAGAACTATAGAGATTTAATATGAATAGCATAGAATAATCAGCCTTTAATGTTCAAACTGCTGGGACCCAGGCTTCCTCTTGGTGTAATCCAACATGCGGGTCCAGTGCGGGTTGGTTGATATGACTAGTCTTCGTTTTTTTTTTATTCTAGGATATGCCGACGACTTTTTCCGTCAGCGTTTTGAGAGCAGTAATGAAATAATTAACTACTAAGACCTACAACTCGTTACCACGGGGCCACCACTGCTGTCCAGTGGCGTAACTATAGGGTGGCAGGACTGGCAAAATGCCCCCGACCTGACGGGGCCCCCAGACCTAAAGGCTGCAAGCTCAAAAGTGACATAATATTTGTAACAAAATTTAGTAAAAAATATAAATTTGGGGCCCCATGCAATGGATTTGCCAAGGGCCTCAGATGGTATAGTTACGCCACTGCTGCTGTCCTTAGTAAAATACCATGCTATTAGTAAATGAGTGTAAGAGATGTAGACGTGATATAAATAGTGGTTATAAATACAGGGCCCTAGTGACCTAATATACTCTTGATTGAGATGACACCGAAAACGAAGTTGATCTAATGACATCCGACTTGATGGTCCGCAATTATTGGCTGAATCAGAGCATTTAGCGATGATGTCATGACCAACATGCTATGAACTGATTTTCCACGCCCACAAGGAAAGAAAAATGAGGTAGTTACAAACAACGCATATATTAATAATTTTATAACCAGATGTTATATAGGTAAACAAATAGGCTTCAATTCAAAACAGAGATAACAGGTTATTGTAGGTAGAGTAATTAGTTCATGTTATTTGTTTGAATATTTTCGAATATAGGAAAATTTATATTAATAACTGTTTAATTAGACCATGTGCGGTTACAGAGCTCCTAATTAAGATAACAAGAGGACTAATTGTAATGTAAATATCACGCGAAAATACTTTATAATGAAGCTGAGAAATATAACAATGTAAACATGGATATTACAAAAGTTAAGGCAACATAAAACACTATATTTTAACCGACTCAAGGTCTGAACAAAAGCTACATGTTCCATGGGAGATGTTAATTAAACTACAATACACTGTCACCATTAACCTTGTCAGGCCCTATTTTTTATTCCCAAGCATACAAATACAACCTTTACGAAGGATAAACACCATTGTCTATAAAACAATTATGCTATGTCTCAATGAAAACAGTGAAAAATACACAGTACTTTATATAAGTTACGGCATAGACTGCATTAATTAAAGAAAAAAAGCCGACTTATTAATGATTTCAAAAAGAAAATCGTATCATCTTGCTTCGTTAAGTAATTATTTACGCTGCAGTCCGAATTTAGACCCTTGGTCGTAAACTTAGACCCTTGAGTCCTAAGTTTGGGCCAGACTGTAAACATTTTTACAAAACCATTAGAAGATATACGACGGCTCTTATTAATCTTCTGAAAGTTATTTTGGATTAAAAATAACACCTAATTGCCAGTCGTCGCGCGTCGTACACAGCGCTAAAGTTCTATGTAAACATATACCCAGCAGTCAAAGGACACATTCATCGACATAAAAGACCACTAGAAGTGTTCAATCATGTTATACGATTTTGTAAACACTTTTGGCATCCTATTCAAAATAAGAATGCAAAACGTTGTTTAATTACACGCCTCTGCGTGATTATAATAATCATTAAGCTACCATCGTTCAAATACGAGTTCGTCCATTTTTGGAAATATCTCGAATTTATTGCATGGCCTTTTTCACGGTGGCACAAAGAAGCAAATTGAAAGCTAAAGATGGTAATTGAAGGGAGGGTTAATGCCCCTTTTCGAACCGCTGATGGATCACGTCATCTGAGATGGAATCTAACAGTTTTTTTTACATCAATTTGTTGGAAAGTGTGCCTGTTCACGGTTCGGTGTTGCAGAAAGAAATATTCTTAAATAGTAAAAAAAACTAGCAGTGATGAAATCATTAAAGATTTGAAATAAATTACTGAATTTGAACTCTAACTGTTTTTGCCTTTACTTGACGAGCTTAGGGTGACTTGAGCTTCGAGTTGTAAGAACTAATGAAACATCTAGAAACGGTATTAGATTTGTCATTATTCTTCGAATGCAGTATATTATGAGCAAAAGATACTAGATTTCTAATTAATTACTTGAGTTCTACTTATGTACTCAAATCCACAAGTAAATAATTACTAAACATTTGTTCATCAACAAAAAATCAACGTAAATAGGGTTATTTTGATGGTGCTGATATATGAGCGATATATATGTGTGATGATGAGTGATGATGATAATGAGTGTAACAAAATATTAACCAAGATAATATTTTCCAAAAGCGTGTTTTCGTCCTCGATTCTCACAGAATCAATTTGATTTCACGGATTTTCCCAGAAAATTTTCGAATAATACGAGTCAATGTCCCGTTGGAGTCCAGCTGTTCACCTCAACCGTACTAAAATAGATTTAATATTTTTCATTTTCACCGTCTTACAATTCACACAGGGTACCTAAAAGCGTAATCATTTTTATGCCCCATCATTCCTTCCCCAGAATGAATTGTCCCCAAACCAATTTTGCGTTATGAAAGAAGACATTTGCTTATTGCTTCCATTTTTCCTTTGTCACGGGCATCTGTCATCGTCACTGATTTGATCGAATGGATTGGCGAGCAAATTATCATTTAACGAAATGTTATTAACGATTTCTTTTTCATTTTGTACAGCTGTATTGGCAGTTAATTTTACTACTCAGTTGTTTTTCTATGCAAACAAATTTCTTCTCTTCTTCTTTTCGTGTGTTTAGTGATTAACCTGGTGTCAGAGTTTTTATGCTGCCCATGAGCCTCTGACTTAGCTTCATAGAAATAGCAAAATAATAATTAATATATTAATGTAGTATAATTCGCATAGAATTTGAAATCTAGCTAGAAATTGTACAATATAACTTTTAGCACAAAAGGTATGATTCAATGAAACCGTTTCTCTATAGATTTTATGGCAGGACATGATGGCCCCTGGCAGGACGTATTTACACGTCAGCATGGTACCGGTATCTGCTTAGTGATCGGAGCATCGCATTCATCTAGCCTAACCCTTGCGGTGTCACAATGGCCCATCAGCTTTGCCGGGTTGACGTGTAACGATTGCAATATTTTATGCAAATTGTACGAGATACGCACTTTGACCCTAAGCTAAATTATGTTTAAAGCTTATTTCTTTAATGCGTGCAGTAAATATTGTAGTGTTTTAGCATCTAATGTCACTTTAAACATCTTAAATGTAACCATGATTGGCAGCGATTTCATTGCAAAACGCAACTTAACTATACGTACTGTTGCGAACCTGCGTTGGTATAACTTACGGCCGTCACAATTGGGTTAGTTAGGTCTTTATCTATTTCGACTGCTAGTGACAATGAAAGCTGATTCAAATTGTGGGAACTGAGCCATTTGCAATGCATGCAATTGTGTTATGTCCGTTTTTCTCTTTGTTTAACAAAAAAGTAACCCTAGAATTAACCAGAGTGCAATCTTATAAAAATCCTTCACCTGAATGTAAAGTATTACATTATAGCTCCTTCCCCTTTAGGCTACAAAGCAATAACTCAAAACTCCATGGTAAAACAACAAAACTGAGTTGGTGTCAGTACATAATTAAATTTAAATTAGGCATGTATAAAGATAAGTCAAACGAATATTTTCAAAATTCTGTAACGAGGCGTCTGTTAAGATTTGTACGCACGATAAGACCGGTACACACGCGGGTTGGGACTTAAATTGCTCTACAATGCCGTAATCGGCACAATCTACATGTAGCTGAGAACTTGGCTCACTGGGCGTGAAGCCAAACCGTTCCGCGTTGGTGAGCCCAGACGCTTTTTCCCACTATCGTTCGCGGGGTTTTTTTATGTAATGAGTGTGGTTGGTCCCTTAATCGGTGGTTGGCGATGCATTTGTTTTTAATTGGTGGACACAGTTTTTTACTCTCATTTGCAGCATATTTTCTCTCACACACATATGTTAAAGTTGCACCAGTTCTTACAGATGAATGAAAAACTTTTTATATTGAACAGCCAAGCGTTTCCACTTAGCTGGCATAAACTTCATTGTAGTCTAGAAAGTTACATGCTTGACCAGCTGGTATAAGACAGAGCACGTCTTATGTTTTATTAGACGTACTATTTTCAGTTTTATGCAGGTACTCGCTTTAAAACATAAAATCGAGGTATTACGTCTAATTTATTTACAACAACTAAGTGCAGCACGTCTGCGATAAACTATCTCAAAAGACTTCAGTAAAAATAAAACTTAGTTCACATACTTAGACCGAGATAATTTTGCAAAACTGCTGCATTAACAGCATAGTTATCAAACAATTTTAAGAGAAATTTATGCTGAGAGTTCGGAAACAGAATAAAAATACGAATACGTTTAATACGCGCCAATCTCCGCCATTTTTATTGTTTACATTCTTTGCAACATTACGTGGCAACTACTATAGGCGCTGTTAGTCATGTAACTCCGTGAGTAGACAAAGTGTCGCCTATGGCCATATCGGCTGTGGTCACCAACTTTCCAGACTAACATTATGCACTCACACGATTTGCACTTTAATGTACTGCGTTGTTCTATCATACATTTATGTAAGTACAGACGCCAGCACATCAAGCTATCCGTAACTATCAAATTTTCCCAATTAAAAATGAACCTTATGTCGTTACAATAAAGTTTAAATACTATCAAAGAAATTTGACAGATTGTGGTAACTTGATGTGCTGGCCTCTGTACATACTTAGAGAGGCAGTCAATATTACTTCGACATCAACGTCGGTTAGGCTCTTGCGGTTTCGTTTTTACATGATTTTACTTGCACAAAATGTCGCCACAAGTCAACTACCTTGGTTCTGTTACATGTATTTATTTCCCATGCTGTTTACTAATGGCATCGTTTTATTCATGTACTGAGATGTTGTAATTGGCATGTTCTGCTGAATCAAATGTTCATTACAACTGTCACGGCGTGTAATTTAAGATTCGTTTGATATCTACAAGGCCATTGAAGGGTCGAAAAAATATTGAATGATGTTATGGTTTTTAAATTGTGGGAAAAATACAGAAATAGAAAAGAAAGCTGCGGGCATCTTTTGCGGGAAAAAACTACACAATGAAGGCATGAGAGAACCATAAAAGAGTAAGTATTCAAAAGACACAAAGACAATTATTTTATTGATCAAAAGAGTATAAAACGAAAAGTGTCGCATGTTCGAAAGATAGCAATTATGAAGATTCGAAACGTTACAAAAAAAACTTTATAAAAACTGAGCCTATGGGGCGTGGGTATGGGAAAGTTCACACGTGGCAGTAACTGTACCGATGTGGTACGCGTTATGGTTTAGACTGCGGACAGAGTGAAGATGAGCGGATGAAATATATTAGCGAGTTTGTATTTTAATTTTGATATCAGAAATGGACACCCCCACCCTTGGCCCTTGAGCAGCATTAAAACTCTGACACCAGGTTAGTCACTAACCACACGAAAAGAAGAAGATCAGAAATGGACAGCAAAAATGTCTCGAATCAAGAGCGAAATATATTTTTTTGTATAAATACTTAGAATCTAGTTAATCGTCAAGGGGTGGCCAAATATAAATATTGATTCGTTACACGAGTATAAAGCTAATAAGCTCGAGAGCTTTTGATCTATTTCAAAGGGATGTGATTGATTGTGTGTGTATGTATTCCTAGCTTACCAGTACTTAGGTAAATAAACTTTGCAGTTAAACAAGGGCAAACATAAAGGGCTAATGAAGGAACATGGATGGGTTTTAGTCATTAAGAGTCTGACACTCCCTTCCGCTCCACCCAGAGTATTTGATGATTACCCACCCTCAAAAACAAAAAAAAAAAGGTGAGTATACTATATCCACATTTCGCCAGTTATGTTTGAGTCCCATGTAATACGCTATTTATACGAGTACCACTAACCAGGTACGAATCCAGACTCTCAAACTGAGATTTTTATCGAACTTGCATGTAACAAACGTAATCATTTGCATACTTAATTTTTATACCTAAGATAAAATTACTTTTGTTTTAATAATATTACACAGTACATCTTGCCAAATACTGCGGTACTCGACTCAAAAATGTCTGTCAATGAAGAAAAACAAAACACTTGCGATCAGAAGTGTACATACAAGCTTTTAATATGAAAACATGTGTCCACAGTCTTAGCTGACATTGTACAGTCGCGCTGTGAAATATAGATCGTATGCTCGGCACGATGTAAAGCCTTTGATAACATTAGTATAGAATGAGAATGATTACAGCCGTGTGAATTAAAACTTTACACACAATGGAGGAATTCGATAAACGCATGAAGGGAGTCTTGGAAATAGTTATTTAGGGTTCTGTATGCGAAGAGTGCCAAACAGTACCACATTACTAAAGTACGTCTGTGCTGTGTGTCTGTCAGCGGGCTGTATCTCATGAACCGTAACAAGTAGGCAGTTGAAGTTTGCGCAGATGTGTACACATATTAAGATTGATATTAAGTAGAATTATTGTTTTAAAATATATGTTAAATATTGTACGGTGGCTTCGTGTGCGATGCCAAATCGCACTTGGTCGGGTTTTTGCTTTCAATTCCGATCACAACAACAAGAACATAATTAGAACTAAATCAGCAAAAACCCTACGAACACCGACAAGAAAATATTAATAACTTGATAGTACACACAACAAACATTTTACCCTTGATTAATTCCGCGTATTTCTTCAGACTCTCCATGTAATTACCGAGAGAAAAATTATAATTATTATATCGTTCCTGTCCGCACAAAGACCTTTCGAGAAAGGTCAAGGCGTAAAAGGACATCGACATTGACGAGAGAACAGCAATATTTCATTTACAATACGATGTCAAGGGAGACGTGATCAAGTGGAAGCGAAGCGATGTTTTTAACATACTATTTTTAACTTAAGTGCACCCGAATCGTGTTACATAGGGTCCTTATACACGCCCCGCGAATTACAGTTTCGGGGTGTCGAAATTGTCGTAGTTGCGGGATGGTGTTATCTTTTTCCGGGATCTTAACGTCAAGAAGTCGTGATTACAAGCTCAAAATTACTTTTGATCCTATCTTGTCCAGTTTTAGACGGGGATTGCGTCGAATACCGATGAGATTGCCTCCATTTTAATACAAGGTCCCATTACAATAGATGGACAAATTTTAACACGGCGTTCAGTACGTCTAACCAAAGATATATCCAAGCAAAAAAAAAAAACCTTGGTTAAAGTGAATACTAGACGCATCTATTAAGGGTAGGTACAGTCGCCAGCAGATTAAGCTATCCCAAACTGTCAAATTTTCCCAATTGAAAATGAACCTTATGTCATTGTAATAAAGTTGAAAAACTATCAAAGAAATTTGACAGAATGAGGTAGCTTGATGTGCTGGCCTCTGTCCTTGCACACTTCTTGTAAGTATCTCATGTGGTTTTTTTACTATTGTCCTTATTTTGATGGTCTGAGTGATTTCTAAAAGTTTCTCCATCTATTTTAATGGGACCTTATATATAGTTCAGCTAAAGTATTCGTTCAATTGGCACACACCAGTTGGCAACCCGCGTTGGTTTTATTTCCCTGGCCGCAGACAGCGTGGCGCGCAAATGTCAGATGGTCTGAATACACGTTTTGTAATGCCACTTTTATTTTCGTCCATTCGAAGAAAGTAAGCTTTGGTCACGAAAGCAATTAAATCGTGATTTGATTTGTGTATTTTTCACGTTGTATTTAGTGTTGCCCAAAATCGGTCTTGGTCTTGCAGTCTTGGTCTTGTTCTTGCATTTCCGCAAGACCAAGACCAAGACCAAGACCGCCTTATTGTAGCAAGACCAAGACCAAGACTAAACCCTGCAAGACTTGAGCAAGACAAGACTTAAGCCTGCAAGACTCTTGCGTCTTGCAGTTAAGACAATTTGAAATTTGGGCGTTATTAAGTAGGTACCTCTTTGGTTTTAATCCCGATTTTGATAGACGTTCCCCAGTATCAAAACCGTATCGTCATAACACTAAACTAAGGGCTGCAGTTGTATCTGCAGTTGGCAACGTGCCGCTCGTCTGAAAGAACCCTAAAAGGTATTGTATTGATTAGGTAGGTACTTATTATATTTCAACTAATTATTAAGTAGGTAGCGTGTTAATACTCACAAATCTGTTCCCATCATCCCATGTGATTAAATGTACCTAGAATAACTTGCTAGCAAAGTTCATACCTTGTAGGTATCTACCTATAATAATATATATTATGCTTGTTTATGTCTAATGTGCAGATGTAACGTTAGTAGGTTGGTATGTGCTTAAAATTATAGCCAACAAAATTATATAAACATTATGTAGGTACCTACTTATGTTTCAAAGTTTATATTATTATTCTTATTCAGCAAAATTTAAAACTAACAGCGAGTCGAGTAGGTCTAGTAACAGTTTCTACGGCAGCCAATGTTATGGTACAGACGCCAGCACATCAAGCTACTACAATCTGTCAAATTTCTTTAACAGATTTTGAACTTTATCGCTAAAGAATTAAGGTCAAGGTTGATTGGGATAATGTGACGTTCCGCGAATAAACTGTTGGTCGGTCGATGTATTATATACCTACTTATTTGATAATTTACCGACAAAGACGCCGCGGTTTGCAACAAGTGTATCACAGCCACAGCATTTGACACTGTTTGAGCGCCGCATTCGCCGACAAAGAGTACGGAAAGAGCACACAAAATTGTTACCTATTTTGGTAGGGTTGGTACAGGAGGATAAAATTAAATGACCTTGAAGATGTCTCAGCAGTAGGTAGGTATAAATTGAATGCTTTGAGTTTCTTGTATAAATACATTCTCACACTGGCTCGAATTCGAACACTACAGCGTTTAAAGCTGTCGGGCGAGATGATAATTAATAACTAAGTAGGTATCGCATCTATTGAATTGCAAATATTTTGATTTCGAAATAATCATTGTTAATATCGGTAAATGATAGATAGTGAGTGGTACTAAAATGTGAGCAGCAAGATTGAAAATTGTATAATTATGTCATGTCAGGGCTTTCCATAATTTTATTTTAAAAAAAGCTCTCAAATAAGATTTAGAGTTTACCATTCAATTACACACAACAAATTATTGAAAAATAAAAATTATGAAAAATATATTTAGACTGATTACTTAGGAAATTAGTAGAATAAATTTTCTATCGTGGATACCTAGTTATTAAAAAGTTGATAAACGTTGTGTTTACTTAATTTTATTTTTCTGTACTAATGCCAACATTGACAACCCTACCAAAATAGGTAAAAATTTAGTTCGCTCCTAGACTTTGTGTCGCCGCCGCCGCTTTCATATCAAAGGTCGCCGCCACTGCCCATGTTCAACGATGACAGACTACGTAGGTATAGCAAAGCGCGCCAGACACGAGTACGACAAATTGCCTAAAAAATGTACCTACGCACACTGTAATGAAATCTGCAAATGTCAACACGACACGCACTTCCTTATTTTGGCCGCATAGGTAGGCTTTGCCTGTAGTCTTCTATTATTGGTTGATTAACATTGTACATTAGTGAATGCTCCAGGATAGCCCGCGAAATTCAAATTTTCTTATTTTTTTTGCAATTTGCAAGCCAGTGCTAGATTGTTTGTTGATTACAATATTATTCGCGCTGTAAGACGTATGTAGTTACAGAATTATAATCATCAAAATCATCAATACAACTCTCCAAGTTCATAAAGGTCGAGGAAAAATTAAAAAAAAAATGACTTTTTCAAAGTCAAACTCATTCTAAACTAACGTGTTCAATAAATAGCAATAGGCTAATAGGTATTTGCAAGACTTGCGAGACTCTTGCTGCAAGACCAAGACCAAGACCAAGACTGAGAGCGCAATACCAAGACCAAGACCAAGACCAGGTGTATTGACGCAAGACCAAGACCAAGACTGGCCTAAGTCTCGTCTTGGTCTTGCATTTGGGCAACACTAGTTGTATTGCAGCTCCTCGTCATGCCGTAACCTTTGGAACGTGACTTTCTGCACGAAGATCCCAGAGGTTGATGTTAGCATTCGTTTCAACTCAATGATATCCGATGCTCTTTCATGTTTTCATATAAATTCAAAGCCCATTCCGAGTATTTTATAATTTAACAATTGAATCGTGATGTTTCATATAATCTTCTCATACAAGATCGCTGTGTAAAATGTAAACACTTTTAGCAAAAGCTTTTACTTCATAGAAATAGAAGATGTAAGTGGACCAGAGCTTCTTTAACTTAATAATACACTATTTTCTGCAACAGCACTTAGGAGATCGCCTTTTCTTGGTGTTGGCGTGAAATGAAAAGATCTTTTAGGACATAATATAAGGTTTAAATTACCTTGCCAAGGAAGAATCGCCTGTAGTACTTGGCGGTGTCATCGGTGTCGATGTTATGCCGCCTCGTGGCTTGTCGAGGGGTGCCTGGTTGCGCTCGAGGTTCGGCATCTTCACCTTCGGGGGGCGTATCCTCCATCCCATCCACCCAGTAGCCGACTGGTGGTAAAACTATCGCAGGTGGAGTTCCTGTAAAGAGGAAAAGAAGGGTTATATTCTGGATTCTAAATATTAAACATGAGCACAAGTTATAGAAGGCTTATTTACAGGTAAGTAGAATGATTCAGATGTTTAGTAAACGTAGAGTCCTATTCTTTATTTGCAACTTTTGACGCATGTCGACTTACAGATGAAATATATATCACATACTTATAACTCGTTGACTGCCGGAACGCAGATCTATATGCAAGACACAATGGATTTTAAATTGTTTCTGTAATTACGGCATACAAGTCACGATCACACCAATATTTTTTTTAGATTAAGATCAGCTGGTATATTCTGTATAAATTATTGACAGCTCACTTCACTTAAGTTTTCATGGTGAATTTTTTACAGAATTGTAGAGGCAATATCAAATAGCGCTTCCAAAGTTACAACTGTTCCTGAATGTGTGTTTTATTGTAACAAATTGTTATTATTATCTCAATGGCTAATTTATATTTTTTGCACAAAGTCTTACATTGTTCGTGAGCACAAGTAAGGAGTTGAGGATGTTTTCATATTTTTTGTTCGATACGAAACCAGTATTCGTTAGTCATCGCGTCCGTTGTCCGTTGAATGTATTTCATTCGTGTTTACAGCCGTCAAATTAAGAATGTTTTAAAAAGTTATTTAATTTAGGCAACCTTTCCATTTATTATTTTTTATGGTTTCCTTATGGGTATAACCCGTAAAGCTTCTTTGCAAAACATATTTGTTTTGAACCATACAAACTTATTTTAAAATGCTTTAGAGTTGCTTTTGCCAACGTCAGATATTTTTTTTGTGACAGTTTATCCATAAATTATCTTTCAATTAATGTCAATTTTATTCCAAGGATAGAAAATCAGTTCACAAGTAAACAAGAAATAACGTTAGAAGACAAAAAATATCTACTAATCACACTTCATTGAGAAAACGAAACATAACGTAGAAATTACAAAAGTCTCAAGTCTCAGATATAAAGCATTGTCAATATCAATGATTAGCTGCCTCACAAACAAGAAAGAATGGATCCCCCCAGTCCTAAGGACCGCATCTAATTTCAAACAAGCCGTTCTGGTCTAGACCGCCTTTTGTCCAGCAGATTTTTTTTTACATGACTCTCAATATTGTCCTGCGGGGCCTCATTGTTCCCACTGTCCTCTTTCAAAGGACGTCCCTATTACTGTGAGTTGTATGCGGAAACCTTCAGTTTCAGCATGGAATGACGTAAGAAAAAGTTTTTTTGAAAAGGATATTATTTTATGGATGAAATAGGACAACTATTCCATTTTCAGTGTTTATTTGCATATGTTGGTTTGATAGCATAAGTAGGTTCGATCGCCAGCACATCAAATTATACCAAACTGTCTAATTTCCCCAAATTATTTTAAACCTTAAAACTTTGTTGGTTAAGTTTAAAATCGATTGAGAAGATTTGACAGTTTGTAGTAACTCGATATGCTGGCGAATAAACATACCTAATGAAAATTAACGTTAAAAAATAAATACTTACACTAAAACAACCTTCTCTTTTAAAATGTAACCCAGACTCTAATTGAAAACCAAGTCATTACATTTATCAGAGGAAATTACAGTCGTCAGTGGAGCCGATTTTGAGTCGAGAAGCGAAACCGCAATTGGCCTGATTTCCCAAGATATAGCCCGTGCAGCACACTGCGCCATTTAATTTAATTAATGTTTTAATCAGCTAACTAGCACTGGGAAACTATTTTTAAATTCAACGGAATTAAGGCTTACCTTTGTCACTGTCGAAAAACAAAAGAGTCAAGTTTTACTAAAACGCGTTCGACGAAAATATCTCAAAAGCTTTTTGTTGGCACTCCATTATCGGAATTCATTAATTGACAAATATTTTCTATACAGAAACTGGGAGAGATTAATGGTTTCCGATGTCCGTAAAGTAAAAACCTCCTAAATTAGAATAGACTAGCTAGCATTGTTAAATCTACAGCTTTTATATTTAAACAAAGCAGAATTTTGACAGAATAAACTCACTTGAAACAAAACGTGTAATACTTAATCCTGTAACGAGTCGACGTAAGCATTAGCACGTCTTGCCTTTAAATAATCAAGTAGTTAATCTTAAGCGGAATACTTTACTTTCACACTTCTGTTCTCATCATTTCCTTCACTTTCTCCAAACGTTTTGGAACAATGATGAAAGTTATCTATTCTGTAGGTAATACAAAAGTTTACATTGTAAATACGCTTGTATTCTATGGCTTTTGGAAATCTCTTTGGAAATTAGAAACGGTACATCGATCACTAATAATTGTAACGCTGTTTCGCGAATTCGTTTTTGATTACGCATCTCGGAATGTTGTAAGTTACGATGTACCTACTGAGCTTTCAAATATATATCAGAACGACTATAGTAATTTTTAAATCCTAACTAATATTATGTATGCGAAAGTATTAAGTTTGTCAGTTTTCTTGTTACCTTTTCACGCCTAAACTACTGAACCGATCATCCTGAAATTTTGCATATATTTTATGTTGTTAGGTGTACAGAGAGAGACGGACATAGGTTACTTTTGATCCCGAAAAAAAAGTACTGTTCCCGATGAATAAAACAATTCCGTTACTATGACAATAGATGGCGCCACGCGTACAACCCGGATTTATTGTCAAATTCTAAGCTAACGCGAGCGAAGCCGGGGGCAAAAGCTAGTCTCGTATACATTTCCACCAACCACTCAAGTCAGCATGAAACATCGTAACTGCATACAAATGCATCTGTGTTGTTGACTTTCCAAAACTTATTTGTATTCGCGCACGTAACCGCTCCAACAACTTTGTTGTAACACAAACTAGTGCTTTGAATCAACTTTCTTTGACGTCTGTACCACCGCTTGATAAGAGTATCAACTAATTAAAAGTTTTGACGTACTTCATTACATTTTAAAGCTTTGTAACGCAAAACTCATTTTAATAGCAAGGTACAAAACGGGGTATCTGCAAGACAAAATTACTGGATTCAACATTGTTTTTTTGAGAGAAATTTTACACAGAGGACCTCAAGTCGAGTAGCTAATTGTGTTATGACCGGGTCAACAGACCTTTTATGTGCATTTTGTTCTTGAGAGAATTTTAATAATCGCCAAGAACTCATATAAATGAAAGAGATGCGCTAATTCCCTTAATTACAATGTGATTTTAGGGTTGTTGCCAAGTAAACTTAGAACTTGCAAGCTTAGCTATGTACTTCGAGACGTATCTACCTATAGATAAGAGCTATTTTCATTCCTTTCATAGTTAAAAAAAAACTCACGTAAGAGTATTTAGTTTCTACTCCTACTATTTGCTTTGCATTGCTAATTTCTTAACTTTTATACTTTATACATAAATATCTTTTATTATAAGTACTCTGTTTTAGAGAAGTTAAGCTAAGTTCGTGAGAAAATCCTTCTATCAGATCTTGTAAATCGAACGTTCTAGTCTAGTACGTTGTGGCATTTAGTTAAATCGGCCGGTAACTATCGGCCCAGCGAAGGGAGCATACAGTTTGCGAGAAAATCACTATGGTTAAGACACTTCAATGGTCAGCGTCCAGATGATCAGCTATTAAAGGTCAGACCGTTGGACGATTAGAAGGTCAGACCTTTTGCTTTGATCGAAAAGCCATTCACAAAACTGAAGGCTGTTAACGATATCCAATTTGATATGAAATAGCATAATAATTGCTGGTGCAAATGCAACATTTTGAGCAATTAAATCAAATTCATAAAAATCTTTTTCTAATGTGATAAATCAAATCAGCATCTCAATCCGTCATGTTTTGAGTGAAGAGAGGCGTCGACCAAGTGTAGAAATTCCATCCAAAAATGACCAAAAGCTCTGCGTAGCCATATTTAGTAAGCTCTAAATAACTGGCGAGCCAGGAAGTGGCTATAAGTGTCGGCATTAGAGCAGCAAACCGTCCGCTGTGTGACATAATTTGAAAAAAGATTTATAATTAACAACCTGCCAGTAATTTTATGAAAGGAGTTTGAGGCGTGACGACCTCTATCGACGACAATAATATATTAAACTTTTAGCTATGGTTAGATCTTCTTGCTGGGCTAATCTTAGTCTTGGTAATAAGTATCTAAGTAAGGGTTGGGAATCTCTGTAAAATTCGTGAAATTCTCAGGCATGTTTAGTCCGAAGCAGTTTTTTACGTATAAGTATTGTTAACTCGTCGTTTGTAAAGACTAGTAGATACATGGTGCAATGAAATTTAGCACGTTAAACAGGCTATGTGCGCGGGTTACGCATTAACTAGTAATCGCAACTGGCAACTGTCATTCTTCATCAAATCGCAACTGACTTTCTTTGACAGTTGTTTTGAAATGGCTATAACGCAATGGCAAACAGACGTAGACTTAATAATTAACTTCCCTGACTGTGATTACTTCAGGTAAAGCTAGTCAACAAAGTATTGGTGTTGGTAAGAATACTTACCATTTTTAGCAAGAGTATCTTCCAAAAGGCGCCGGCTCGCGAGGCAGGCAGCTGCGACTTTGCGCTGCGCAGCCGCCGCGCCGGGAGAGGGCGGAGGGCCGTGAGGCGCCGGGACTCGGCCCTCAGCGTAGGAGTGCCGGTCGGCGAGGGTGGCAGTTCCAGCGCCACCAGCTGACACCGAGCGACATTTCTCTGGCCGCCCAACCTGTAAAAAAATCAACGATTAGTGTCAAAGTTAAGATCGTACATAATTTTGTTGCACTACCAAGTTTCATCAGGATTTTAACAGTCCGGAGTATAGATTTGTGTAATGTCTACGTTGTCCATTAGCGGAGTAGCCTAGTAATAATGCAGGTGTTTTAACTATATATTATTCTCCGAATTCTAGCTATTACTTTTTCCCATACCCCTAAAAAACCAATTATATAACTGAGTAAAATCACATAATAGTAAGCTCATTTGCGAGCAAATAATTACGCATGTAAGTAATTTCTATCGGCCAGCAACCAACCAATGAACTCTCATTTTTAATCAAACGCAGCATTTACACATTTACATTTACTCGTATGCAGTTCAAAGGCATTGGCCAGTTTGTTGCACGTAATATAAAACGGTAAATGGGTATAGAATCGTGATTTCTGTTCACTGTTTAGATGGAGAAGTAAAGGCAGCTATAATTCTAATCTTGACGCTACGCAAGTAAGCGTGACGAACGCATCGTCCAATGAACTCACACCGTGGGATCCCGTCATTGTAGCTTTTCACGCTAACTTCCGCATAATTTACTTCGTGGTAGACCCATCCCTACTATTTGGGAACGCAGTTGAGATCCCAGCGCTACAAACAATTTGTGAAACCACAAATTGATAAGATCAAAACGTGACAATCAAAACAGTTTCCAGAGCGAGTAGTATATAAAAGAAACAGGTGTCTTTATTGAACCGAAACGTACTCATTCACGAAGTGTTCAAATTGATTCTGTACTATTGACGGGGGCATAAATTGTGCCACACCAGTAAACACCATCAAAAGTTTAAAATTGGAAGCCGACGGAAGCATTAGCTGAGCCGTTGACAGCAACTCGAAACAAGTAGCGTGGAAAATGCTCGGGCCATTTCCACTTTGATCAAATTAATCTGACGTCGCCGACGCCATGTTTCTCTCGCACGAGAATCAAATATCTCAACTATTCTAACACCATAAATCTAAAAGTATAAACAATTTCCGTGCGAAAAACAAGTTTCAAAACCCGGGAATGTAGTGGAAATCGATGAAAAATTCAGTCGGATACGTGTCGATCGAACTTAGCTGAAATTTCAATGCTCCCGATAGCTAAGTACCTACCACTTTTTATGTTCTTGGAAAGACAGAATGTTTCAAATATTTGTTAAAAGACAGATGTAGAAACTAGGTAACACAGAAATAGTCAAAACTGTAAACACCAACATTTTATTATTCATTCATATTTATTCAAAACGGAAACATGATATTTCGGTCTATTTCAATATGCTAGGCGACCTATAAACAGAGCTCTGCAAATAGTACCTATTTATTTTAGTTTCCATGCCATGCCGTATGAATGAACTTTTACATTTATCTGTACAAATAAACATACTTACAATGAATACATACAGCAGTTGTTTGGCCTAAATAATTTCGTAAAGCTATTTTTAATGAAATTTATTTGATTTACCTAGCTTATTAGGTACTATTCACTGAAACTGACAATTAATTTAAGCTATCGTAAGCCGTATCCAATTTCGATTGACGGTTAATTGCAATAAAAACTGTTGTTTTTTTATGTTAATTGTTACAATACAATGTCAGTCAATGTGGAACGGAAAGAAAACTAATGAAATCAAGTAAAAAATTGAATAATTACCTATTGGTGAAGACATGTACTGTAATAGTGCGGATTTTGTGTATCAGATATCCGCATTTGTTGGGTTTCGTTTGTGCCTTGACTAGCGTAAAATCCTTTATATAGTACATTTATGTCATTTTACTTTTCGTAATACCTAATTATTATGACTGTATTATTCTTTCACGAACTTAAAAATAATATAATGCGAGCGGTGCACAGGTATTTTTCGATACCATATTTTCATTTGATAATAAATGTAGTTTTAGTTAGGTTAGGATTAGGTTTTAATTTTAATATTTTTTTATAAAATAATTGGAACAAAAGAAGAATCTATTCGTCAATGATCGAATCTGTAACGAACTAACGTTAGATGAATCTGTAAAAGCTTTCAAAGAATTTGATTAAAGATAACTTTTCGCTCGACTTATTAAAAACTTAAAAACTTCTTTGAAGTCTGTCAGCAAATGCAACAATAAAACTGTCTTGCTCTCTCCTATTATAGGACCATTAGGCGCCGCCACACTTAATTACAGCATCTAATACCGAACAAATGACTCGAATAATTCTCTCTTGCGGCTCATTTAAACCAAGAGACAAACAGTACCGAGGCAGAAGACTATTTGGTAGTACGACATTAACGTGCTAAAGTTAGAATTTGGGGTGATTCTGTAAAGAAAAGCATTAAACCCTTAGATAGATTGTGTAACGCGCGACTAGAGTATCTTTTTCTGTTGGTTGTACATAGGACACATCAAGTTACCCTAATCTGTCAAAGTTATTTGATAGTTTTTCAACAGTTACAATTAAGAAAATTTTACAGTTTGGGAAAGGTTGATGCGCTAGCGTTTGTGCATTCTTTTTCTAGAATAGTTATGGTGTAGGAAACAATTCAATTTATATTCCTGCTCTACATTCATTACCCCAAGAATCTCATGCATTATAAGTTATGTCATACTGTAACAGCAGAAACATCCGTAAACCATAATTTAATTAAGTAGATGTTTCCAAGAAACATTTATTCCTTCTAATTACAGTCCAAATTCTGCGGAATAAACGTAAAATACAGTATTCACTCGGGTATGTGAATCCATTACCTCAGAAAGCTTCATAAAACAACCAAAATGTTTTCACACCTGAAACACATTTGAACATCGTTTTCTCGTAATTATTCTGTGTAGGGAGACAGGGGTAAATTTACTTTTAATTATGTTATCATTAACACCAGCGTTACAGAAAACTCATAAGAAATGAGGCAACCGAAGTGCGACCTGTCCGCCCGGTTGAAAAAATATTCATTGCGCGGAGTGGCGACAAAAAAACTAATTACGTTAGCAAAAGAAACTTGCTCTTACCGACTATCTGTACATATTTAGTGCTGTATATTTAGGTTTATGCGTTCCGTGAAATGTGTAAGTACAGGGTTTATAACATTTTGAAGTAAAATTATGTTGGCAAGGTGCTAATTCACTGGCGAATGAATAGCATCCACGTTGAAAGACTGGCGTACAAAAAGATAAGCTGATTTAAATATTGTGTATGCGCTTCTGGCTTTTGAAAAGCGTAGTTTATTTACTTGTGTTGGCAATCCGTACATAGACTGCCTACAAGTATTTCACGGATATTTATTTGTGTAGCGTGGAACAACAAAGATAATCTTCCGATACTGAAATGCTTCGCGCTAAATCCGTCGATCTAACCCGGGCGGACTGCATCCACAGGATTAGATCGCTCGTAACATTTCGGTAACGTATCTTTAGAAATCGGTTCTACATATTATTAGTTTATTTTTAAATAACTTTCTTCTTTTTCTTAGTTTTGCATTGCATTTAAAGTACTACGTGTACATACTCGTATTTTTAATTGACTTCCAAAAAGAACGAGGTTCTATGTTAGTCTGTATGTGTTTTTTTATTTAGCCATACATTTTTATTTATTTTAAATTTATTTATTGTATGGTATGTTACGCCACCCCTTTACCTATAGCTGTTTATCATTTTATTCCTTAGCTTTAACAATTCTGACGTATGTACCTATAAGCTACTAATTAAATACCTATATATTATTATGGTATTAAAATTTAAATTTAAATTCTATTTCCGTTTTTTTTTATTTTAACACAGAACTATATATCCTTTACTTCAGTTACCACGTCAAGTTTCACTCCAATACAAAAACTATTTGGCATGAAATGTGTTTAGAAACTCTATTTCTATGTCGGTGTAAGAATGTCACTCGTAAAAGGTATGGGTCCATAAAGAAAAATTGTTGTTGTTGGTTTTAGGAGCGGCTCTTTGCAGCAACTAAATATCTATTTTCTTTTCCACATTGCTTTATAAGTAGATATCGAATTATGCCTGCATCATAAGGCTTTTATTTTTACTTCAAAGAAAATACATTTCCTTGATAAAATTCTCCGTACATAATCTGCTTAAAGTAGTTGGCGAATCAGTGTAGTTCAATTTCAGGACTCGGAAAAAGAAATCAGATTTAAACGTAGGTAAATTGAATCTGCCTTGCCTTATCTCAACTGTTGAACCCGGCTTCCAGTCTAACCAGTGGTACTTGAATACCAGTATTTAAAATGGAGAACTGCCTATCTGACATCCACAACCCTAACTAGGCAACTCGATACGTTTTGGTAAGACTAGTTATCAGACTTTTAAGCTTCTGATCTGACTACCCTTAAAGACTGTCAGAGATCAAGATATGATGACTAGTTGGTCGCCCATCCAGGAACCGACCGCGTCAAGTAGATTAACCTTCGATCGATCCGTGCGACTGTTCTTATGTAGCCACAAGCCCCTCGCGATTTAAAGTTAGGATCCCTTTAATATTATGAACTACTTCGATTGGAACCTATTTACAACCGGTTTTTTTTGCGATTTTAGGTGTGTTCCCATCGTAAAAGTTGTTCATAATGATGAGTACAATGACCCCTAAAAATGTTGCCCATGGATTAAATTTACCCTGTAGATCTGAAATTGTAAATACCTTCACATAATTGCTCACAAAATTTGACCTATTTATTAAAGACTACACGAACTCGACATTCGGCACACATGTTTCTCGTTCCTCGTGGATGCTCATTAAGAATTAACCCCTTAGGGAAATATCCGGTAATTTAAGTTCCTGCGAGTAAAGTCGCGGTCGTCACGATGTCCAAGTCAGCTTGTTGATTCATACGCTTATTATAGCGAAACGACTGAATTGGCTTTATGAATTGATACCAAAAGTAATTCAAAACCTCGTGAAAGGGAAATCAAAATTAGGTTGTTTTTAAGCGCGAAAACTGAATATTTTTTCACACGAGCAAAGACACGGGCTTTTTTTTAAGACTGGGAAATCATCCAATGACTTCTCCCTCTCTGGGTGGAGCGGTCCGTACCATTTTAACTAATCATTTGGGTATGAAACATGTTGCTGCTCGGCTAGTCCCAAAAGATCTGAATTTTCTCCAAAAACTCAATCGCATGAAAGTCGCTGAGGACATGCTAGAACGAGTCAGTTCGGACCCAACATTCATGAAACGCATTGTTACTGGTGACGAGACGTGGGTTTACGAGTTTGACATGCAAACTAGTCAACAAGCTTCGGAGTGGCGCCTTCCAACTGAACCGAAACCGAAAAAACCACGCCAAAGTCGATCAAAAGTCAAAGTCATGTTGACTGTTTTCTTTGACTATCGCGGTGTTGTGCACTCTGAATTCTTACCGGAAGGTCTAACGGTAAATAAAGAATATTATTTGACCGTTATGCGGCGTTTAAGAGAGCAAATTCGACGAAAAAGGCCAGATTTGTAGAAAGAAAATTCTTGGATTTTGCACCACGACAATGCGCCTTCGCACAAGGCTATCATTGTGAACGAATTTTTGACCAAACACTCAACAAATACCATCCAGCAACCACCATATTCACCAGATATGGCTCCTGCTGACTTTTTTCTTTTTCCTAAACTCAAATTACCACTTCGTGGCACCCGTTTTCAATCGATAGAAGACATAAAGGAGAATTCGCGGCGAGAACTGAACTCAATTCCGGAAGCAGCGTTTAAAAAATGTTTTGATGAATGGATTATTCGTTGGCGCAAGTGTATCGTTTCTAAAGGAGCATACTTTGAAGGTGATAAAATAAATTTGGATGAATAACAGACATTTTGTGCATTATTGATCTTTTCCCGGTACTTTCTTGACAGAGTAGTACACAAAGATGCAGTTGAGGTTTTTAAAGTTGGCAAGTTATTTTTTAAATGAATTGGACCACGGAACTCGCAAAAGGTGCTGTGGTCCAACTATTTTTAAAGTTGGACAGCTGCCCCTAGTAAAGACCCGTGGTCCAACTAGTTGGACGGAGCAGTGGACCACTGCCCCGCACTCAGATTTTCAACCCTAATCGCCAAAAGTTGAAAATCCCACATGATATTTATTTAGACACTACCTTTTTCTGGTAAATATCCCACGGGAATGTACTTCCGGGATTATAAGTAAGTATATGTGTTAGTCCAGGTTATAAACTATGTGTGTGTCAAATTTCATCGGAATCCGTTCAGCCGTTTATGCGTCAACCGGGAACATACATCCAGAGAAAGGGACAAACGGACAATAAATCTAAAATCTATATTTCCGGCATCCATCTCGTTTCCACATCTCGTAGCAATTACTTTTTTTTAAATATTAATATAATTGTTTTAATAATATTAATAATTGTCGTTATTATTTAAGGTAATATGAGCACATAGATTCATTTGGGTGACGCCTATTGTTAGTGAGAACGGGCATTAGTATGCGATGTTAAACTAAATCACCGAAACGAAACATTGCACATAGTAAGTTCTTACCGAATTATAATACAGTTGAATAAAACGTAACAGTTATGTTAGTAAAATTGCATTCACCGTTACCCATTATGTAGTAACATTAGACATTCAATGCTTTTTACTTACGATAGTTATTACTTCCTTATAACGCTGTGAAATACTTTAAACTCGTTGATCTAGTGGTCGCAAGCGGTACTGCTAAGTATTAGGTCCTGCACCCTAATTGCGTACCACAAAAACAGTAGCAATAGTTCTTATTTTGACAGTTCAACCACATACATTGCGTTATTTGCTGCTTTGGAATGGGCAACTAGCTTCATCTCTCTGACTGACCGACACCTTGACAATTCAAAAGTGCCTGTAATTGGTTTATTTGAAATAAATACTTTGAGTTTGAGTTTGATTTACGTTAGTGAGCATACAAATACAAATTTTCCGAACATGTATGCAGCAATGGATTAACAATATCCTTCAAAATGATTCAGATTGTGATTGATAGTGTGTTTAGGAGGTCCAATTAAGGGGTTTGTAAATCTGAAATCGCGAAAATAAATCAGGCTCTCCATACATTATGCTCGCATACCTAGTTTAAATGTAGTGAACAGCTGATTTTTTTATATGCGATTTTAGATTTATTCCCAAAGAGAAAATTGTTCATTATGATGAGTACAGTGACCCCTTAAAATAATGCCTATGAATTCAATTTCACCCTGTATAAAGAATAAGAGTAAATACTGCTCTTAACTCAGCTACAATATTAAATAGGAACAAAGCAAACATTGGATTACAGTATTTCATTTGGTAAATGCAGCCTCCATTTTGTTATTGGAAAACTTTATGTAGTTCTGTCCTCGTCACATAAATATTACGCTTTATTACTATCTATTCGCGAAATGGAAATGTTGAATGACGTCATCCGTGACGTGACAGTGTTAATTTAATTGGTTCGCTCTAATGGTTGTTTTATGTGTATTTTTGTTAATAAGCACTTACATAAGTGGTTATTATTATTGTCATACTTAATCATAATTTTATTGACCAATTCAATCAGATTGTTTTTGTTTGTAAAAATGTCACCACTGTAAATTAAACAATAAACTGAAATTAACAAACAAATTGAATTGAAGTGTATGCATGTAATGATAAAATAACAGCTTTTGAATAAATGCTGAAAGTGTATAACAAAATGTCATTTTTTTAATTTCTGTCTGTCTGACTATTTTTCCGGCTAACCTCCGAAACGGCTGAACCGATTTTGACGTGGCGTTCACTGGCCAACAGCTGATGTTAAAAGAATTAAGATCCATGCGGGCGAAAACGCGGACAGCATCTAGTTTGTATCGGAAAACAATAACAAACTTATCTCAAAAATAAAAAACGAATAAATTACGCCTATCTATGGATAGATTAGATTAGGTAGGCTTTGGTAGGAATAAAAAAGGGTGTTTACCTTTTCAGGCTCCGTGCATTAAAAAACAGTCTTGTCTATTTCTTATCTAAGTGTGAGAACGTTTGAAATAATTGAAAGATAATTATGTGGGACTATAAAAGTATAGTATTCGTGGCTCTTAACCATTTGTGTCAGTCACAGCACCCTGTTAACAGTTTCATCACTTTAAGGTTTCAAAGTAAAGTTTATTTCATAATGAAGACTACTACTATTATAAAATAAAATTTTAATTTAAATTATATTTAAAAAATAGTTGAACACTAATTTGCGATTAGTAGATTTCTCTTAAACTGGTTTGCTAAATAAACGGAAAACTAAATTACCTCTTAACAGGGTTTTTTCCGTAAAATTGTTTTTTTCAACATTATTTTTCTGCTATATTTTATATCGAAGTTGAAAAATGTTCAGCAGTAAGAAGACCATAGAGTTCCGTATTATTTTTTAACGTTCAAAATCAAAAGTAGTTTCCCGTCAGTCTCCTGTTGTTTTTTGAAAACTTGTGGGGACTATTAGTGGTTTTCCATGAAAAATAAAATAATAATAATTTATTTGAAAATTTCCTTTCAGCAAAACAAAGAACGCCACTTTAAACAATTTGTTTAAATATTACTTTTACTTTCCGACAAACAACGACCAAATTGATTAAATACAAAATTTTCGTGCAGGGACTTAAAAGTCTACTGCGTATTTGTTGCGGCATGGAAGCCTATTTGAGTGTGTCGCCATAGTCCATGGTTGGTTTGCGTTGGAAAGTAAATTGCTTCGATGTGGTCCTCTTTCACACTACATTGTCGGCGGCATGACATGGCGGTAATGGCGGCAAATCTATTGAAGCAAGCCTACATAGCACAGCTTTATTGAAATACTGACTAAACTGTGACGGAAAATCTGCCCGTATTAATCCCGTGAAATCACGAAAACAAAAGACTGACATCAATTTGAAAAGAGAACACGTTGAATTCAAAACTCAACAGCAACTTCAATTGAGGTCCAAAAAGTTTAATTTTTTTTTTCAAAAAACATTTTGTTTTTTTTGTGTTTAGAATCTCACATGTCCAGCTAAGAGGTTGTCGGCTGCATCCGTGGATGCCTCAATAAATTAAGGCTTAAAAAAATATTGCCTACAAGCTAAACCCCTGTGATGGAGACAAAGGACAGGCTCGGGTTAAATATAAAGAAAATATTACTTACTGGATTTTTGGTGACTAGACCTATCTAATTTACAAAACGTTCTTTAACGATCTTAATACGTCTTCATAAAATAAAGTTTAGCAAGTTTAGGCTGTATGCATACTTTGATAGGTGTGCACTGCCTTTTGTGAAGTGAAAACAAAGAGAGAAAAAGTGATGACGCGCAGTTCATTGAACATTTCAATATTTTGAAAACAATAGTGACGTGCTAATGAGAGAATCGTGTAACTGTTTCACCTGTTAACACGTGTCAGCACTAAAGCTGAACAGCATTATCTCATTTCAAACAATGATAACCAGATAAGCTTAACTGCATTCTCGAGCATTGTTGTCGAGACTCACTCCAATTCTAAGCGAGCTAATACGTCACAATAGCATTGTGGTTCTATCCTTGTGACGTCAGCAAATGATTATCGAAGGTTAACAACTTTATAATAACTGACCAATGATTGTTTTTTCTTTTTTTGCAAATTGCATTGAATAAATAAATAAACGCATTTGAATTTATGCAAATTGTTTTATATGATTTGATTCCGATTCCGGTATCATGAAGTTATAATTCTTAAAACTGTTTTTTTTTGGCTTGATAATTAAATAAATTATTTGTTTTGTATTTAAAATACTAAAATGCAAAATCAAAATGTGAGTAATACCAGTGATTGTAATGAATTTAATTAATTAATAAACATAAAAAAGCATGCATGTGAAACTTTCATCTGTCGTCTACCTTTTGGAATTACAACCCTTGTGAACTGTCGTTGACGAGATTGTTGACATCTATGCGTAGCAAGCAATATTTGAAAATGGATCGCTGACATGTTATTTGAAAGGCAAAGGTATGGTTTTCCTACAGCCTGTCAACTAAAACATCATTCAAACAACCAAAGAGTTTGAATGGGTGGCGTTATCAACCTAGACAGTGTAACGGGGATATCTCGTGTTCATTAAATAGCGAGGGGATGTCTACTGGTACCATTGTTCAGCGCCTGATACTAACGATATTGCTGTGCCATTTACTCGTTTCCGAGATAAAGGGGCCTCACACGGTTCCTACAATATCAAATGGAAACATTATTTAAACATTACGTTCACAGTGAATGACGGTTGCGGTAGTTTGAGAGAGTGCAGTCTGTCTGAAGCCTTAAAGAGGTTCTATTCAGAATTTCATGAAAGATAAAAGCAGCATTGTTTTGTTAACACGATATTTTAAGCTTTGGTGTTAAAGTACAGACAGGCAACTTGTAATTGTTTGTTTTGTTTGTTGAGCTCGTAACTTTTTGAATAAAGAATTTTGTGCTGGTTAAAAAAAACGCACAGAACATGATTTGGGCAGACTAAAACTTACTCGATGTTATACCGATTATTCGGAAATTAGTAATATCTAATCGGGATTGATTAATTTTCTAAGAAACTCTGAAAAGCTGCGGAATAGTTTAGACCAATATGACCTCTATTAGTTATTCAGCAAACTTCACCTTCCCACTATTTTCGTGAAAAGCAATCGTGACTATCATATTTATATCGAACGTTTGATTACATACTCTTATGTGCGGATACACGTTCCGATAGCGTCAGTTTATGGTTATTGGTTATTTCGCTTCGCTACTATATGTAATAAAATGATTTAACGACTCACTGAGAATTTGTTAAATATTATTGTGTAAGAAATTCTCGTGAAATCCTTAAAAACAATTTGCGAATAAAGGATATTTCAATAAGAATGTCTAATGCGGTAACCCATTAATTTTACGAAAGAAAAAAAAAAATTTGCAAAAAAGAAAGACAAAAATACTCTTAACTGTCACTAAACTGAACTTCATTCCATTTTTGAAAACAAAATAATGTTGTCGACTTCGGCTTCGCTGTTTGTTCTACAGACGAAATAGGGTAATAAACAAGCCAAGAATCTTTAAAAAGTAGGATTTTAAAATTTCAAGTCGCAGAAGGTAGCATTAAAAATGTGAATGAGAGCGAAAAGGGCTCTTCCTAGATCCCCAGCGAGTAATTGCGTTTATCGGAGCGTTAAATGAGCGTTGCAATCTGTAATCAGTTTGGTCCCCATTTTTTTTTAAATTCATTTGACAGCACAGGCCTGGCTGTTTATTTGACAGTTGTTTTTATTTAGTCTTTGCGTAAGGTTTGTTGATACAATAAGGGTCATTGTCAACACTATTGTCTTTTAACAAAACGTCGCAGGAATTTAAAGCTGAGTTGACGAAAACATTCAGCGCCTTGAAATCTAAAATCATGTCCAATAAAAAGACTCGATTTAAAACTAGACAATTTGAATCGAGATTCATACTACGAACATTTATCTACGATACAATACAGGCATAGAGGAGTCATTCTTATAAGATTTTCTCATCAGTACCTTTGCTAACGTGGTTTCTAAATTCACAATACGAATAGCGTGTGCTATCTTTGTGTGTAACAGATATTTTACGTTGCTCTATTATTAAGATTGTTTACAAACCAGGCTAATAACGCGTTACTAGAAGATTGGCTATTGTTTCCAATTCCAACATGTAAGATATACGCCCCATTCTGTCTCAAGGTAACTAGGTGAAACACTGATATCATCTACGAAACTATGTAACGTCAATGTATATTTCATACTAGCTGTTCCCCGCGGTTTCACCCAAGCTGCACGGCTCCTATTGGTCGTAGCGTGATGTTATATAGCCTATAGCCTTCCTCGATAAATGGACTATTCAACACAAAAAGAATCTTGCAATTCGAACCAGTAGTTCCTGAGATTAGCGCGTTCAAACAAACAAACAAACAAACAAACAAACTCTTCAGTTTTATAATATTATTTCATTCATATGTGAATAGGATGCTTTGATAGCTTTGTGTAGAATTGAAAAAAAAAAGATCAAGTTGAAAAAACATTTTCCTAACAGGGAAAATCGACTGAAAGACTCGAGACAATATTGAAATTATTTCATTAATTTGCTTCGCCAATCACCTTGCCACGTTTCATTTTCTCTTTCACACAACTATAGGAACGTCTTCAAAAGTTTGAAAATTTGAATTGATAAAATTATTTATTTCTATAAGTATCAAAAGCAGTCATTGCATTCTAAATTCAAATGGTACAAAGTACTTCAATATTACCATCTCCAGTGACGCAAGTGCGTACCTCGAATGCGTTTGTTATTTTTGCATTGTGTAACTTCTCGTGCGTACCGAGTGGCACGTTAGTGATATATGAATAATAGATTACTGCTATTGTGATCGATATAGCTCTCAGTTTGCTGCCCGGCCTTCGCTCTCCAATTATTGACACCGACACAATTTTACCGTGTCGATGTCATGTTCAAAAGCTAAAAAACAAAACACGTCTAGTGGAATGTATGTATATCATTAAAGCGAACGTCACGTAATGAACCACTTTCACGGACGTACACATGTCTACCAGCGAATATGGCTTTATTCAAAAAGTTCACAATCGTGAATGAGAGTATTTCCCTCACAAAGCGAATGCTGAGCTCTGGGATTGCATCATTGTGCTGCACAAAAATGCTGCAGTGCTAATTTCGCATGCACCGCGCTACTCGTGAATGCTATTATGAACTTACGAACCACTAGACCTACTGTAATGAGCAGGCACCCAAATAAAATCTGCACTACACACACGCAAACAAAGACTGTAAATACGTATTCCACGCTAAAATTTTTAAAGAAATTAAAAAGTGCAAGGTAGTAAAAATCACTGAAACAAGCCACGCGACGTTGAAAAAATCAGAATGGAGAATTAAAAAGTTTGTAAATGGAATAGAGCGTGCTCGAAATTCGAATTTTGTTGAATCGAAATAGAATTCCTGCAACTACTTCGGGAATTAGTTTTCGTTCTCTCGAGCTCAGCATTTAATTTTATAAAGTAGGACGAATTTATGCGGATATCTATTTTAAAAGTTTGAATCACAACAATAAAATCATTAACTGGTGCTAACTAACATTTATCGTCACCAAATAGTAGGTAATTTGTATAAACGCGAGAAAAACAAAACAAAAAAAACATGGCTCGAGACACTAACAGGTTGTCCACGACAGGTACAGTTACACGACACACATTGTTGGCCCAAAAGCTTTGTTTTTGAAAGAGTAATGTTTAAATAATCGTCCGAGATGAATGCACGGGAATGTCTCTCAGACTGATTCCATAACGATGTACTATGTTTAATAACTGTAACAGTAAAGCGATATCCATTAAATTCGCCAGTATGACAATGCAGTACACGGTTGGCTACTTAGCGTGTTAAAACCGAACAGGGTGCGGCAGGAGAAAGCGTGCAAGAAATGATGCGGCAAAACTCATCCAAGGTGTGCGGATGCGGGAGAAACACACCAAACAGTACATTAACGCATAATTACGAAATAATAAGCACACTAATTGAGCTAACACATTCGTAAGCCTATCGCATATTTTAGCCGTGTAATCAATGTGCGATGAATAAAGATGCTCCAGAGCTTGCTACCCTGTTCTCTATTCAAAAAATAAAAAATATTTTTCTTTCAAAAACAAACAATAACCAGCCAGTTTATCGCTATTGAAAAAGTTCTTTCATATTGGCCGTGAGTTGGATTTGACATCCAATGTGCCAATGGATTAAAAAATGTATACATGAGCTATCAAAATTAATATTCACAGACTGAGCCCGCTGCTCATTGAAACTTCCTGTCTGTAATACATAATAGGTACCTCAATAACACTCCCATTTTAATAACGAAAAGGAACGTTCGTAATCATCCATAATAATTAAATTAATTCGATAGGAAGACAGTTAAAAACTAAAAATACACTCGCGTTTCGTGTTTGTCTGTGTGTGTCGGATTTTGATCCGGTTTACAACAACTTTTTTAAAGAATTTATTTTGAAAGAAGATTTGTGTGAATAGGTATAAAACGTTGACATTATACCAGTATACAAAAACATCTCGAAGTTTTGCCGAAGGGGCCTGTCGCTATTATAGAATAAAAAAAAACCGGCCAAGTGCGAGTCAGACTCGCGCACCGAGGGTTCCGTACAAACCTGTAGGTATATAAGTAAAAGTTATGGTATTTTTATTGCTAAATGAAATCCATAACATAACAATGTGGAAAGCTGACGGTACCTTGTCAATACATATATGAAAACATTATGTATGTTCGGAAAAATCTTCATCTCTTTAAGAAGAGAAGTGATAGACATAATTTTAATACTAGAAATAGGCACAATTTGGATCAATCTCGGTTTAGATTGGCTAAGGTACGAAATTCTTTTATGGGGAATTGTGTAAAATTTTATAATAAAATACCACTGCGGATTCTACAACTGAACGAGACAAAATTTAAAACATGCATAAAACGCACACTATGTAGACAAGCATAATTATTATAAATTAGAGGATTATATCCTTGATAAAAAAGCTTGGCTTAATGCTGGTCCTGCTCCACAGTCACAGCCACTTGGGTCCACTAATTAGTTTTCTTTTATTTTATATTTGGAAGAGATGCTCTCCCTTTTATTTTTATAAACATGGTTTTTTTTTTTTTTTTTAAATCGTATTTTTTTTTTTTTTTGGAGTAAATGTTTAATCTTTTTATTTTTAACTTTTGAAAAGTTATAGTATTGTATAACTTCGAAGCATTTTTTATTTATTTTGTAAATATGAGTACCACGTGTAATATAATGTAACTGTTTTTGTTTTTTTTTTTTTTGACATGAACGAGCATGGCAATTGAGAGTTTGTCATGCTCACTCAAATGTCTCGCTGATGGTGGCACGTGTGTTGGGTCATTCGGTTCCCTTCAATATGGTTGAGCTGAGTAGTGCTACTCCTCCGAAACGGCTGAACCGATTTGCATGAAATTTTGTGTGCATATCGGGTAGGTCTGAGAATCGGCCAACATCTGTTTTTTTTTTTTAATCGCTGAACAACGTTTGCTGGGTCAGCTAGTAAGTTTATGATTATTAAAAAAAATATACTATGTGATGTAACTAAAAATTTAAGATTTTCGGAATTTTTCCTATATGTGTACTTTATAACGTTGCTTCATGCCAAATTTCAAGATTCCAGGTCGTCTGGAAGTATCCTTTAGGTTTTGATTCCCTTGCGAGTAGTTGCGAGTTTCAAAATATGCGGCTTTAATTGCTGTATCTTTTGATTGCGTTGACGTAGAAGTTTGATTTTGTTACAGCTTAAAGATATTATAGACTTGAGTATTTGTTAAGAATTTCAATATAATACCACTACGCGTTCATGAGTAAAGGGGTAATAAGTTTAAAATTATTAAAAATATTTTTATTATATGATGTAACTAAAAATTTATGCTTTTCGCAATTTTTCCTTTATCTGTGTTATAAGACGTTGCTTCGTACCAAATTTCAAGATTCTGAGTTCACGGGAAGTACCCTGTAGGTTTTGATTCCCTTGCGAGTGTCGAAAATTTGCGGCATAAACGGGAGTATCTTTTGATCGCGTTGACTTAGAAGTTTGATTTTTTCACAGCTCCAAGAGACCATAGACTTGAGTATTTGATATGAATTTCAGCTTGATACCTCCACGCGTTCCTGAGAAAAAAGGTCTTGACAGACAGACAGACAGACAGACAGACAGACAGACGGACAACAAAGTGATCCTATAAGGGTTCCGTTTTTACCTTTTGAGGTACGGAACCCTAAAAAGAAGTAATTATAACCTTAGGTGAGTACTATGTATCTAGTACCTACATATAAAGCTACTATTTACTGGGCAAGTCTTTCATTGACTTGAATGTGCCCTGACGGCTGAGAGTATGCCATGCTCACTCTAATGGTTCGGAGATGGTGGCGCGTGTGTTGGATCATTTAGCTCCCTTCATGCTGAATTGTGCTAATCCATGTGTCATGTGCGTGAACGGGCACAGCACAGCCACTGGTCATCTCTTAGCTGCCACGACTTATTTTAATTCAAATTTCGAATGGTTTATTTCTTTTCATTTTGCTGACGGTCGGTTTTAAGGTTCTACATCGTTCTCACATGTTTAATTTCAATTTGAATGTCGTAACTAATATTTTGACATAAAAGAGTGTCCGTGGAGATTCTTGCTCGTTTTTCAACATAGGTACCTAACCTACGTTATGGAATGGGCAACTAGCTTCATCTTTCTGACGGTTCGACTCCTTGACAATCGTAAGGTGTCTGTCTTGGTTTATTTGAAATGAATGCTTTGTGTTCGAATTAGGGTGTTCTAATCGATTACGTAAAATAGTTCACATTCAATGTCAAAAAGCCGTGTATTCAAGTTAATAGCAACGTAAGACAGAAACGTAACAAGTAAGAAACTCGCTCATTCGTCACGGTTCGCTAAGCACGTATAAGTTACGAGTAGCTACGGAATTTAATATATTCTAAAGACTGCTCCACCTTCACGCTACGCAACCACGCTATTCGTCACTGCTTAACTTCTTAACGTGCCAGTATTTATGTTCAAGATACTTTAAGAGACATAGACGTGACTTTTTCTTTCTTGATATCGCGAAAATACGGCTAAAATAATATAAGATCACGCTTGTATTTTCAAAAGGGTATGGCAGAGAAGAGCCTACATATAATACATATACAATACTCGCATTTTGGCAAATAAGTATGTTCTTGTAAAACTATGTTCGTACGAGTATGTTCTATGTGATAGGCACAACTCCAGTCAACGTGCTGCTACTGAGAATTTTCTGATGAAAAAACCCATTAACACTTTAGTCGACCCGGGAATCGAACTCAGAATCTCAAGCTCAGCAGTAGCGCTAGCGACGACTAGAACGGCAGTCTCATGGCTAAAGTACTTCAGTTCATAAGGTAATATTACACAGATATTATAAGGTTTTAATATTTATGTACCTTTTTTTTTTATAAGTCTCAATGATTTGTATGTTCTAACTTAGTAATTAGGTAAATGGCAGGTGTTCTTTAAAACACCTTACATTTACCTTATGTCTTCACCACCCTTGGTTGACTGATACAGAATGCTTAAGGCATTAAGTCCGCCTTTGTACCTTTATTGTGTGCGAAAAGTATAAATAAATAAATGTTATCAAAGCTTCGTTAGTAGGTCAGTACGGTTATTAATAAATCATGTACGTATTGATTTTCAGTAACGCTAAACTGCAATATATTGCCTTGATCGGTAATTGGTAGTCTGTCAACTGCACATGTTCCGGCAACGAGGGCTTTTATTTACCTTGCAGTCGAATTTTAAACATATAAACTACAACAACTAACGTGTTAATTAGTACACTAGAAAACTGGTACAGAACACTTCATATACGTGATATCACTTGTACTACGAAAATCGCTCTTACTGCTACGACACAAAACCGCTGTCAATGTCATATTTTTAAAATGTGAGGTTGACTGTCCGAGAATAAAGTGTGAATTATGTCGCTTTATATCTATGGAAATCTGTGGTTGTTGATCTAACTAAAGTTATAGTTACCAACCAGTATTATGTATATACCATTGCCAAATCTATAAAAGTGGTGTTCCAGATTCAATTTTAGTTTATGGTCGTTCTATGTTGTCGTTATTGTGATATTAAATGTCGGAAATGAACAAATTGCATATCGAATCTCGAAGTTGCATTGCAATTATCATAAATCTCGGAATAAAGACTTTATTGGACACTTGAAATGAAGTGCGAATTTAGAATTGTCATATCTACTCATTAATCTGAGAGACTAAACAGCGAACGATTAACAATTTGATTTAAATACCATAGCTTAGTTAAAATTCGCTAATTCCGTTTGTCTATCGTTTGAACAAAACATCAGTGGAAAATTCAGATCAAAAGGAATAATTTAAAAGCCAAACAGTATCCATTCAAAAACCATATCATATTTGTGTAGAACTGGCAAGCCTAGCAAATATTGACAGACAACCACGAAAAAAATAGAGCGATGCAGCTGTTCAAATTGTGTTTTTTTTTCGTCGAATCAATCAATTGATAAAATTCCGTGGTGTGCTCCAAACAAACCTAGCAAATAGATTCGCTATCAATCTCTGAATTGTCCAAATCCAATCTAACGCCTGCGCCGCGTACACCTCTCTTTTTGAATAAAATATCATTGAAAAATATGGAAGGTCCAGTTCGATAAAGTTATTGTGGCCAGTATTTTTTCTTTTAAATTGAATAGGAATTGAATTCCACAAGAAATAGATGCTGATGTAAACAATTTTTCTTGTTTCGAAATTCGAATTGTTTTCGAAATTAATTCAGGGGAAAAGATGATCAAATACCTTTTTTTTTTCCAATGACTTTTCCCGCTCTGGTGGAGCGGAAGGGAGAATCAGGCTCTTAGTGACTAAAACACACCCATGTTCCTTCCTTAGCCTATATGTTCCGAGGTAGCGGTAACCCTTTCGGACAATCCCGCTTACCTAGCAATGATCAAATACCTGTACATCACAATTTCAAAGATAATTTAAAGAAGACTTTATTGTTTGCCAACAGTTCTATTTACAAAAGCATTCTTAAAGAACTTGCTTAATGCATCGATAATTATAAACTCCTGAAACACTGAATCATTCTGCTTCAATAAAAGAAATTATGACAGAAACTGTAAATATTAGTATAATCGTAAATATCGAGCATAGAATCAGATTTACTAACCGTGAAGTAGTTTTCGTGAGAAACGATTTTATTATTCACGGTAAGTGTGAAAATTGCTTCCAATTGCTAAATTCATTTGCATTTTGGAATTATGCATGTAAAATACTTCGCTGTTGCGTTCCAAACGAATTTCCCATCGTTTTCTTCTCTTTGTTATCGAGTTTTGTTCCAATTTAAACGTCGTTATATATACTACAGTGTTAAATGCTACTTTTAATGTCATTAGATAAATTGGGCTTGGGCATTTTTATCTCCGATACGTTTAGATACTTTCTTTCAGACCCGTGCCGTACGGCGCGTATATGTTCCACGCGCGCCTCAAAGAGATGTCAGCATATGAAGGGGCCCCTCAGGGCCAAGCCTGCCGGGTAAGCGGGATTGTCCGAAAGGGTTACCGCTATCCCGGAACATAAAGGGCTACGGAAGGAACATGGATGGGTTTTAGTCAGTAAGAGTCTGACACTCCCTTCCGCTCCACCCAGAGCGGGAGCAGTCATTGGATGATTTCCCAGCCTTAAAAAAAAAAAAAAAAAAGCCTGTAATGTGCCCACAGCTGGGACACAGGCCTTCCTCTCTTTGAGAGTGAGCGGGCCGTATATACCATGTCTTTACATATCTTCGATTTTTCGTTCTAGGACTTACCAGTTTCCTCACGATGTTATCCTTTACCGTTTCGAGAACAGTGGTGATGAAATAATTTTCGTATAGTAAAGCGCTCACCTGGTTTCGTACCCTTCAACTCGTAATTCAGAGTCATTACCACTGGGCCACCACTACTTCATCGTTCTTTTTAATGATAAATGTTTTTTTCTTGTGTTTTTAACAAGGTATCAACCACTCCAACAACCCCCTGAGTTTGTTTCTGTAAACTCCATCTAGCTTATTTTTTTTAATATGACGTGTAAAAGTGCAACCGATATTCTATTAAAAGAATTAAAAAACAAAAATTTCGAAATTTAAACAAACAAATATCGTACCTATCTGTATTTTGTAACACTGGCTTGAAACAACTACAATATTGCAGTAACTCGTTCAAACTTCGAAACTCTGAAATTAATCCAAACGATATCATTATTGCATTCAATAACATCTCCTTCGAGGTACGCCACCAGCCACCAATGTAAATACAATATGCAATTCTAATCTTTAATAACATCGGTGTAATAGCTAATATTGCGTGTACTCAGGGTAAATAATCTGCATTGCATTGCTCCCGGCGATGCGCAAGTATTGGAATCGTATTGCGGTTGGATCTAGGTCGTGGGATTGAACTTAGTCTTGGGACGACAATGGATTCAATCAAACGGCCGATTCATTAATATGCGGGTATAGTGTTCTGATCTCCTCAATAACAAATTGGTTTCGTACTGTAAACAATTGAAGAGCGAAATTTTCTAACGCTCTAGTTCACACCTTAAATTCTGATGTTCTATTGTTTTGTAGTAGGCTTAAAGTGGAGAAAGCAAATTTCAGCGATAAACTATGTCAAAAACAAACAGGCAACTAAGACAATTTGTCATTGATTGTTATCGTAGAAGTTTTAGCTAGTTTTGTTGGTGAGTTTGTGTTCCAGATTTATTACTATTTACGAAACGGTTAAAAACGTGTTCTTCTTAACTAAAATTTAAAATATTAATGTAGTAGCTTTTGCCAGCGGCTTCGCCCGCGTGTAAGTATGTAGGAAATTATCCAACGGGAACCGTACCTTTTTCCGGGATGAAAAGTAGCCTTTGTGCTATTCTAGACTATAATCTATCTCTGTGCCAAATTTCTTCCACATCCAATAGTTTTTGTGTGAAAGAGGAACAATCATCCATCCATCCTCACAAACTTTCGCATTTATAATATTAGTAGGATGATCAGCTTATTATCATTTAGTTTACTAATCCATTGTTTCTAAATGTAGGGTCCTTTTTTCTCGTTTTTTAAACAGGAGTCAAATGTTTAAGCTGAAAACCAGCGCTAGCAATTCGCTAGGGGACCTAAGCATAATCCTAACGCTTAAACCTTTTGCTTACGGTATTTTAAATTTTCTGTATACACCACTGCAAGTAACTGTAATACTGGAGACAATAAACGTTTATTCTATTCTACCAATCGATTAGTTATGTATCGTGAGGAAACATGCCTTAGAGATATTTCTCAACAGCATGTGAAGCTAAGTCAGAGGCCCATGGGCAGCATAGAAATTCTGACAACAGGTTACTCACTAACCACACGAAAAAGAAAGAAGATTAGCTTTGTAATTGTTTCGATTTACAAAAGCTTTCAAAACCACAAAGGCTCTATTTTTGATATCGCTCATCGCCCTCGAGGGTTTTCTCCAATAATCTGTCAACGAAACGTCAATTTTCTCCACCAGGGAGCGAGTTAGCCGTTCGAGAGGACGCACAAAGCTTTGCGGGACATTGTCTAGCCAACGGCCAATGTTTGATAAAATCCATCAAGTTTCAATGAACAGCGGCAGATGATGTTTCAGCTTTCAGCCATTGACAGGTTAGAGGCAGTTAGTGGCTTAAATAGCGCCTCGAAAACGCTTTTGTATTTGAATATCTTTGTGAGTTAGTCTAGTGGCCTTTGGTGAATAAGATATTAGGATGTGCTCAGTGGGTAATACATAAGTGTTCGTGGAAATAATTGCTGTTTAGTTTACACGTCATTTAACGTGGGTAGAAGCTTTTCGTGTTTTGTTTTTAACTAATTTGCGTTGACGTCTGACTTTCAAAATGACATTTTTATTTAATTGCTGCTATTTTTTTAACTTGTTGTGAAGAAATGTGCCATAATTTTTTTACTGCTTAAGTAATTAAATGTATGGCGATGTTACATAACATCACGCCTTATTTTCTCCGATAGTTTAGGCAGAGGTTTAACCATATGAGGTACATATTGCGCAAGTTATTTTAAAGTCCCATGTAATAGAGGACGAGACCGGTTGAAGCATAGTATTATCATTTCATATTATAAAAAACAAAGTTACTGCCCATCGTCTGTCTCTCTGTACGCTTAGATCTTTTAAAATACGCAATGGATTTTAATGCAGTTTTCATCAATAGATTCAAAATGAAGGTATGTATATACTTAGGTATAGTCTCTGCATTGCACGCGAACGAAACCGGGGCGGGTCGCTAGTTCTTCAATATTCCTCAATTGCAAACTAAGCTAAATATTACATAATATTAATCAAGAAAGTCGTTCACGCAACCATTACAAACTAAACGATGACTTTTAAAAGTTCAAACTTGAATAGAACAAGTGACAAAACAAAATTTGCAGATAAAAATTGCTTCAATGTTAAACATCATACTGGCACTGTTTTGATCCGGACTTTCTTTTTCATTACTTGCATAAAAGCCTCCTTTGTCATCGCAGCCTAAAGTCTGAGCTAACGACTAGCGTTTGCAGGTAAGCGGAAGTTATTAGCGGGGTCTTTGACCTTTCAGGGCGGTGCGCGCCCGCCCAAACATTGTCGATGTCTGTTAAGTTTTTTTTAAGTTACACTAGAGAACTTCTCTTTGGTAATCCTTAAAATAAATAAAATACTCTTTGGTATTTTTTTAGTAAAATGAATGATATGATGAATAAGTTAATGTATACAATATGTAGCATTACATTTCTTGTGAGTCTCGTTACTTAAAAGATTAGAATCTTCAATTTATTTTACTATCCTAAGAAGCTTCTTTATTTTTGTCTGCGTAAGATATTTTTCTCTGACAAGATCTGTCAATTTTCATTCCTAAATAAAATGTTTCTGTACCTCGAACAAAATTTTCCAAGTAAATCCTAACTAAAAATAAAAATGAAAGCATTTCAAGTTTGTGAGCAACAAATAGCTAACATTACAAGGAAATAAACTGCTCGTCTGGAACCGAGCAATTGAGGCAAGATTGTACTATAATTGCCTGTACGGAACCCAGCAACGTCTCATTACAACTACACACACGATTACTAAGATTTAGTGTTCCGACAAACTAAGCACGTAGATTATTTCGCCAATAAGCAAAGCACATCAGTAGGGCTGGCCCTGCAGTAATTAAATGGCTTTTTAAGTATCTTAAAAAAAAGCGCTTAAAGCGATGGAATGGCTGCATATTTATAAAACTGTCACCTACCTTAAACTCTAAAAAAATATATTAAATTTTTGATCTGTGGCTTGATCATTTAAATTCGGTTCTTGGATTGCTATGATCTATGGTAGGTACATTCTGGATAATCAAGATGGATATTTTAGGCCTAAATTCGCAAATGTTTTCATAATATACAACATTAATTAGCCAAGTGAAGTGGATACACAAGACACAAAACTTAGCATGAACAAGCTCAACCCTAGCTTCAAGCTAGTAAACTTAGGCACTAGCGGGTTCGAGCGAGTGCTCGACTGCTCGACGTCGAGCCGAGCTACGACGCACTAATTGACGACGTTATCGAGCACTCCAAGTTTCGAGCTCGAGCGAACTTTGGGCTTTCAAATTCCAATTTTATACTAGAAATGAGCACGATAGGCGCCGAAGTAAAGTTTTATAATAACTTCGAGTTTTATGTACGCTTTGGAGGTATTTTTTATTTTACACAACAATGCATGAATGCACTTTTTTCTTGTAAGTTTGCAACTAAGGATAGCCGCGTAGATTTGTTGAATAGTTCGATTTACGAAGTTTACGAGAAATTGTGTGTAATACATATATAATAAATAATACTGGGTTGAAGGGACATCGACGCCAAGAGAAGAACTTATTAGTCAGTTATTAAAAAATAAACTAGCTGTAGCTGTTCCATCCGTTTTCACTGCGTAGGTAATCTCACTTTTCTATGAAACAGATTTTTTAATAATCGACGAAAAGTTTCATAATATTAACGAAGAATTCTTGACTGCTTGTGTGTTTGGACTATATTCGTTGCTCAGTACAAAAACAAGCAAACCTGATTTCCATGTATCTCATAAAATTGTTGTCAAACCCTCAACAAACTTCATTAAGGCTTCAAAACTAGGGGAGGCTATAATACCCCGAAATTAAGCAAATGGCCTCGAATGATAGTGCAATTACAAAGCCATGGATTTACACGACAATTCAGGTCAAGCCATTACACTTTTAGTGAAGCCAACTTTAACGGCCCAGTTATGCCGGCGGTGACCTGTGACATTAACGCAAGCTTTCGAGGGTCGCTAATATCGAGGCTATTTGCTACTGTTTCTAGCACAATGTATAATGGCACTGCAGTGCCAGAAAATGGCACAAAAGCTTGGCAAAACAATACGGGACCTTGATATTTGCCAATATTAAATCTGCTGGCTATAATTATAATAAACTTTACATAAATCGTGCAGTTTGAGGGTTGATCGAACGTGAAGCATTTACTAATTGAATCATTTACTTAATTGATTCTGATCTATAACGTTTTATGATTGGTAGTGCTCATTAAGTCTGATTTTATGTTAGCTCTGTTCAGACAGAACATCCCACAACATATTACGAAAATTGCATAGTATATATCAAGCTGTAGTAAAAGCGATGCGCTATGAAATATCTACGGAATTGCTATTTCCCATTTCATTTGACGCGTCACCCGATGTTCAGACGAGTGAGCAAAGTGAACCAAAATATTCGAGTATGGAAAAACAAAAATCAATCGATTTGGTCGCAGCGGTTGTGGTGCAATATTGAGGTTATGAATTATTATTTCATACAAAATGGTGGTTTTAAGGCATCACCAGTGATCGGATAATCGGATGCCTATTTACCTAAAGTTCATTTTTGGTTAGGAAATTATGGAAGCGGCTTCTTAAAACATATTTTTTTAAATATAAATCTAAATAGTTAAAAAGTTTTTTTCAATACAAAAGTGCATTCCATAGTATTATCCAACACCTTAAACTAAATAAATATTCTTACACCCGATTTGATTCTATAGTATAAAAACTAAATTTGTCGATTCCGAATTCGCGGGATTTTTCGATACAAAAGTGCATTTCTTTATAACCATCACCTACGCTTTAGGTAAATATGCATCCGATTATCCGATCACTGGTCATCACGTATACGATTCATGATTCGAAATAGAGTCTAGAGTCTAGGCTCTATATTTTGAATCGTCTAGGCTCTAGACGATTGCCTCGTTACCTAAGTACAAGATCTACTCAAGACCAACTCTTAACGGCCTAAGATATACGTGTCCTTGGTCAGGAACATCGGCTAGATAATATAATGTATATGCCGAGCACGATTTCAGGTTGCGAATGAAAAATGCAGTGCGGAGTGTCGAGGCACTGAATGAGAGAACGCTGCACATAGGGATTTTTTTTTTTACAGAGCAGACAGGAAACTGGTAGCGTTGCCAAACATAAAGAAACGCATTTCCATAAAGCGGCAGTTTTGTTAAATATTTTTTATGTGTATTTTTTACAAACAACACCCCTGTCATACGTCCGGACGCCATTGAAATATTAAAATCGACCACGTCTCTACAAAACGATTGGCAGCTATTGAGAGATTTAAATAAGATGAAGATCTGTAGTATAATATAGTACCTATAAGAAGCTACAGTTTCAAGTAACAAATGACGAGCGCCTGCTAAAGTTGTCTTTCAAAAACGACTTGAAAGTTCTCGATCCCGGTCGGCTCAAGTTTCGCACTTTTATTACTTGTTCTAAAAGAATGTTAACCAGATATCGGGCAATTCGGAAAAACTGTGACGATTTCATCCGGGCTCGGCTACTATTTGAATTTCAATGGCTGTTTGAAATTCAACGAGACTTTTATGATAATACGCCTCACGGTTTAAGTTTTCCTCACCACATCCCCCTTACCGGATTTTGATTGTCCCAAAATACCTGTAACAAAATGAGATCACTGGTTAGACACTTAACATTTGCACTGTTTTTACAAAATTGTACAAATAAACATTACTGGGAATATTTGACGCTTTTACTTGGTTTTATTCCAACAAGTAAAAGAAGAAAAAACTTAAAAGATAAAGATAAAAGAAAATTCAACGGAATGCTGCAACTCAACAAAAAAGATATTCAAGAGTTATCGCGCGTGAAGAATTAAAGCGGTACCAGGCGCACAGAATAAAGGAGGATATTCAACAATAATATTTTAATCTTAGACTCAAACCAATAGGCTGTGCGAGGCGATAAGCTGGATCTATCCAGATTACTGAAACCGCAAACGCAGACTATCTCAATACCTGTAACGGCAAGATAATGATTGCAATGTATGTCTGGTGTAATATGCATAATATATACTTACGAAACTCTACTGTAAATCAAATATTTAACATGTTCGCGTACATTATTCAGTAGACAACATACATTCATTTTGTTAGCAATGCAATATTCTTAAATTATAAGTAGATACTTTTTATTTCAACGCACTATTTTAATAAATCTCTACAATCTCAGTATCTCCGTCGAGAAAAATTTATGCGGGGACATGAATAAATCGAAGATATGAAGGTAAGGTAGCTTATCTCAAGAGATATTGCCACTATAAAATATCTAAAGCGCGAAATGCTCGCTATACGAGTACTGTTTCAGAAGATAACCAAGAAAATATTTATAAAACTATATTTATAGCTTCACACGAGAGAAAAAAAAATGTCTAGATGGGTGGTCTCGGAATACGATACGATGGTACTTTTCATATCCGCTTTTTTTGCGTAGGAAGTAGTTAAGGACAGCCATTAAAATTACTTATTCGTTTTATCAAGGAACATAAACACTTCAAAACTGACACCTGACATAACCAACGCATTAATCGCGAAAGTAATGAATAGGTGTTGTTGTACATAAACAGCAATTCAAAATAAGAACGATCATAAAACACAGTCCTATCTTCGCCAACTTTTGATATACATTCAGTCAAAAAAGTATCGGGAATGGATGATTTGTTTATGGTTCCAAATTCAAATTTTTGGTTTTTTTGTAGTTGTTAGATTGGCACAACTGTTTTCCATTTTGGCGCGGAGTTTGAGTTGCATCTGTTATTTATATTAAATACAGTGCTGGTTTTAGTAATATCATATATAGTGTGTATTGCGAATTTCATAATGGATAAAAATATCGATCAAAGAGTTTGTCTTAAATTTTGCATCGCCAATGGAATTTCGTGTTCGGAGACACTGAAAATGTTACAGAAGGCTTACGGTGAATCGACTTTATCAAAAACTCGTGCTTATGAGTGGTTCAAAGCGTTCAAAAGCGGTCGAGATGGATGGAAGATTTGCCTCGCTCTGGTAGGCCGTCAACGTCTGCAACTGAAGTTAACATCGCAAAAGTGAAGAAAATAGTGACTGAAAATCCCCATTCAACTCTGAGAGAGATAGCCGCCGAACTTTCTGTGTCTCACGAGTCGATCCGTACCATTTTAACTAATCATTTGGGTATGAAACATGTTGCTGCTCGGCTAGTCCCAAAAGATCTGAATTTTCTCCAAAAACTCAATCGCATGAAAGTCGCTGAGAACATGCTAGAACGAGTCAGTTCGGACCCGACATTCATGAAACGCATTGTCACTGGTGACGAGACGTGGGTTTACGAGTTTGACATGCAAACTAGTCAACAAGCTTCGGAGTGGCGCCTTCCAACTGAACCGAAACCGAAAAAGGAGAATTCGCGGCGAGAACTGAACTCAATTCCGGAAACAGCGTTTAAAAAATGTTTTGATGAATGGATTATTCGTTGGCGCAAGTGTATCGTTTCTAAAGGAGCATACTTTGAAGGTGATAAAATAAATTTGGATGAATAACAGACATTTTGTGTATTATTGATCTTTTCCCGGTACTTTCTTGACAGAGTAGTATAACCTTCTTGGCAGTGATTTTAAGAAAATATACTGTTATGCAAGTCTAAAATGGGACAATAAATATCGGAAATACGAAAGAGTATATTTGGAACTCGTTCAAAAACTTGTATGACGGTAAAATAGATTTAGAATGCTTTGGAAAGTTCGACATTGGGGCCCACAGGTGCAAGGCTAAGTTTTACGAAGCAATTTTCCCTGTGAAATTAGAAATTCATATTTTATAGACAGGAGTCGTTGAAGCAGCACTGGAGAATCGATGGGATTACACTTGATAGCGTATGAGAGGCACATTAGTTACTCCGCGAGGTAATATACAAAGTTTGCCACTCCATGCATCTTGAATCTAAGTTTCCACGAAACGTAACCACGTTATCGATCAAGTAGAATCCGGAGCCTTTCTTAATTCATTATTTTGATAAAAGGAAGGCGCTATGAGCTAAGATATGAATCTCGTCTTTGAAGTTTCGGTCTTGGAACTTGAATCTTAGACTCCTGTGTAATTAGTCCGTGCATTAAATCTGAAAATAATCTCATGGCTTAATGTATACAGTAATTTACATAACCAGTTTTTATACTGCATTCATAGTCTTTAACTCGACATCTAAGTACAGTCGCCAGCGCATCAAGTTATACCAAATGGTCAACTTTCTCCAAATTATTTTAAACCTTAATGTATTTAAGGTTAAGTTCAAAATACATTTAAAAAAAATAGACAGTTTGTTGTAACTAGATGTGCTGGCGACTTGAAAATTAACCTTATAGTTTTACAATAGTTGAAAGTCTAAAAAACAAAATTTTACAGATAAGGGTAGCTTGTTGTGCTGGCATCTGTAGGTACATAATTCCTAGTCTAGATTGTTTCATAAACTGTCACAATAATGTTTACTAAAGAAATATTGGTTATAATATCGTAACCAAACATACTAAATCAAATACATATTACGAAACATATAACTGATACGTGACCATTAATTTCACCAGCATTAATTTCTTCGAAGACAGCAAGATAAGTAGTGAATAAACATGGTGTACTATCATTTCTGTGTTAATGTGTGTGTTTGTATTGAACCACGATACTGGACTGTTTAGCTTTCTGATAAAATGGACTGAATTCATTACCTCCTAATACAGCAATCTAAGCCATACACCATTTTATAGCACTTGTTACTTTAGTAATTGCTTAGACTAAGTCACGATTTTACGACCTCGCAAATCATTACCTTACGTTTATTGCTCATACATAGCTGGTTCAAATGGTATGAGTGAACGTTAGAGCAACAAGTCAGCTGATAAAGCACTGTCATGTCAGACCGTACATGTAGTTCGAGAATTTATACATTGAAAGTGAAATGCCAACAAACAATGCATACAAACATCGATTAGTGATGGTGAAAGTGACCACAACATAAAGAAAACACATCTTTTGTCTCTTAATCTATTAAACACAAACACAAGGTGTCACACCTTCTTCGTAGTCTTTTGTCAAAGATAAAACTCAGTTTGCGATAAAATCGATTATTGGCATTAGAATCGCCCCTTGAGGCAAATCAGAGGCTAATCTTACTGAATACGTAGAAAATGGGACTCCCAATTACCATGATAACATCGCGGAACCTTTTAATATAAATGAACGGAAAAGATTTCGTTTCAACCAAATAGAAAGAGAAATATCTTGGTTAAATTTTGATTCAGTAGTTGATAAAAACAAATATAAAAAAGAATTTAATATTTATATTCATTTCAAATAGTGATAATGACCAGAAAGTGAAAGCTTAGCAAAGAAGAATAGGTAAAGAAAGCGATTTATTAGCCAAGTTTGTGTTACGACACGATCATTGCAGACCGAATGGCGCTTGCTATCCTAGTTTGTACGCATAATAGAAACAATTGAAGCCATGTGCCGGGCGATATCCATCGGTAAGCGTTCACCAAATCCGATGACAATGGTCGTGTCGAATAGAATAAATGAATTAAACACTGCAAAGTTATTGTTTTCTTTTGCTGTCACTATATGCAAACTATATAGGATGTGACTTCATGTGACCGAAAGGGTATAATATGTAACATACAAAAGCATTTGCTACAGACCACCAAACAGAACATCTTTTACTACAGGACCAACTCCGAAATCGTGAAAAAAAAATCTGCTGTTCCCTACGAGTCACGTGACCAAAAATGTATCTATAGAACAGCTGATTTTTTTTGCGATTTCGGAGTTGGTTCTATAGTAGTACAAGTTATTCAGTTTGGTGGTCTGTAGGATATGCTTTTGTATGTATATGACCTTTCGGTTACACCCAGTAGATTTCAGAATTTTGTTATCGTTGTTTAGATTGAAAACGATTTCGTTTAATCTAGCCTTACGTTTATTTTAACATTGAAATTGTGTTTAGATATGTGTATGTTGAATATGACTTGAATTCATAAATTTCACGTTTGCTGCTTTATAATAGTAATGAACACTCCAATAAATCAGAACATAAAACGAACAAGAACATAACCACAGTTATTATGATGAACGAGACCTTTGAACTGTTACGATGTAAAGAGTTGAGACCTAGAAACGAGCGAATTTACGAGCATAATAAAACAAGTTCAAGCAAAAGGTGGCGTGAGCATTGATAAGCATAGTGCTCACGGCAGACGTAGAGGCGCATTCATTAAAGAGTAGGACTTTGCTACAGACTAATTTGCAGATCCACAAGCGATAAACGGCTAAGAAAATGAATTTTGTTTCAGTACTCGGTCTTAATTAGCTAATGAATACATTAATGACTGGGCCATTTATACAGACTAATATACTAATGTCTCTTTTGATTCACCACATGAGCGTGTTAAAGAAGATTCCACTAGTTTGGCAACGAATCAAGTGTAACAAATATTGTGTCAGAAATTGTTGCTGTAATAGGTTAATTTCATTACGAACATCCTAAAATTCATTATACATGGAGTTCGCAATCAATTTCCAAATCGATGTATTCATGATATTATAAGATGGCGCAACTTAGAATATAGTTTACCACGGCGATAAGGCCGGTGACGGTCGCCAGAAAAATGAAATCGCATTTTCAGAGTGAGTGCATCTGACGACGGAAAATAGGAAAATACTTTGCGGGTTTTACAATAAGCCGACTTATATCCGGACTGTCGTTAGATAAGAACTTTACTAGTTCCGAATCAAATAGCATAGATTTTTGGGAAATCCTCTTAACTCTGTATCTTGGATACCGTGGAGATAGTAAGATGGTACAGGGACTTTTAAAGCCAATGTGCATACAGTGTGAGGACAATAAATATCAGATTTAATAGGAGACATGTTTGCGGCTGTTTTTAATTTCGTCGTGCTCCTGTGGTGTAAACTGTGCCCATAACTTTGGATTAAAGCGTTCCAGTTTTTCGTATACTGTAAACATTCTCTTGGAAATTTTCTTCATTTCAGTGTAAGACCTCACGATGTACTTCAACGTGAGAGCTATACAGGACGTATAGCTCCATCTCTTTCGAACTGTGAAGTAATATTAAAATCATACTGCTTTAAGAGGTGGCAGGGCAGTGTCTAATAAAGCGGAGATATTACAAAAGTTTAATCACCTGCGGAACCTTAAAAAGTGTTTCATAGAGAATACTTTCGTGTACGTGAAATATTTGTACACACAGCAATTACTGGCGTGCCGTGCCAACATTAAGGGGGCGTAAAACGTTCGGTAGGAGAGGTAAAGGTAGGGAATACGGAGCATAGGCACACGAGAGCATTCATTAAGGTCGGTGCAATCCCAGCGAACTGTACACTTACTAGTGAAAAACTGCCGGGGACTCGAAATAAAACATAATTTATTTTTGCAGTTCTCTGCATAGCGTTTGTTGCTACTCCAGCGTTAATTTTGATAAACATTTCTATTCAGTTGACGCTTTTCATCTGTTTTGTTTACAGAACTTTTTTGACTGCATCGAGTGAAACCAAAGAGAGCTATCGTATTAAAATAAAAGATAGAATACTTTGTGTTTTAACACAAAACTATTTTATCAATGTTAGTATCTACTTTAAACTAGGTACGACGGTTCATATCCAATTAGTTCCGATAATTAGTCTAGTAAAATAAACTTTACAGACAGATCTAACGATTTTTTTTTTCTTAGACTTTTAGTAGCCTTAGTGTTTAACTACCTGGGTACTAAGTTAAGATCTAATTCAGTCTTAGTTTAATTAACCGTACAAAAATGATATCTGTATATGCTGTCGTAAAACAATCTATTCCTTAATCCAGATTATGTACAGACACCAGCACATCAAGCTATTCCTAACTGTCAAATTTTCTCAATTAAAAATGAACCTTATGTCTTTGCAATAAAGTTGAAATACTATAAAAGAAATTTGACAGATTGTGGTAACTTGATGTGCTGGCCTCTGTACTATCTGTGTGCCAAATTTCATCCAGAACCATTCAGTAGTTTTTGCGTGAAAGTGTAACAAACAGTTTATAATATTATTACGTAGTAAGATTCAAAGTTACAGACTTTCATCTACTTGCAGACACATTACACCATTTAGAACCGAGTCCACTCTGTAACAAAAGCAACCCGTAACTTACAACGTCGCAGTTGAACGATCTCAAATACGCACGTAATTGCTGCAAGACACCGTTTTTACTGCCTTGTTATGTATACTTGTTAGGTGTTGTATTGATGGAAAGCTATTAGAAAAGCCAACTTTGCATTAGATTAGAAACTTGTGTAAGAAAGTGGAAAAAAGATGCTAACTAAAGCGTAGGGCTGCAAGACATAATATGTGGATAGTTTGTAGTAGTTTTGTCGATTGAATTTGAGTATTAAACCATAACCCTTATGGTCGAAAATTCAAATGCAAGTTAATTTTAAGACACTTTTAGACGTTTTGTAACAACAGTAAATAAGATTTTTAAGAAGGTTAAGTATCGTTTGAGTATTTAATGGTAAACTTTATAACTTAAGACTTGAAGCCCGACCGACGTTGAAATAAAGTCATTCATGAAATTGTAACACAAGTAGTTACTTAGTTCCACGTATAGATGCCAAGTGTGCCCGTAGCTGTTTTGACGCCAACGTTTTACGAAGGCTGAATACGTAGGCAGTTGAAAAACGTATACCTACACCCACCGTTATTCGGTCATTCCATTAATCATGCCATTCAACACAATCCAACATTATCCGGATAACGAGGTGATCAAAAAAGGTAATTTACTAAATTATTCTGTTCGAATGCTTCTCAATGGCCATGTGATATACATGTAAGTTTAAATTGACTTGGATTGGAAACTGAACGGACACGTCATTCATGTTCACTCATCCGTAACTTGATTTACAACGTTTTAATCCTATTATGTATTTGAATACAAGCCCTGATTAAATCTATGGAAATTGCCACTCGAATTTGGTTTCAAAACACTCGATTAGGACTATATCTTGGGTCTTGAATGGCAAAGGACGTGCTCTGGTGCGACGTTAGATAAAGCATTGCTTTGTATTCTCTCGGAAGCCATGACACCATTTTCAGTGCGGAAATTACTGAAATCTTTTTATAGTACAGTACCTATGTAATTGTGTGTTTTGATTAGGTTTTAAGTACCTTTGATGTACCTACGATTGATTCATTTAATGAACTTGAGTAATGTTGTACCGCAGAATAATAATGAACTCAAATTATTATCATTGAAGTCATGAAGTTTATTTTTGATAAAATATTCTATTCCTAATTTGCTAACATTTGGTTGTATCATAGTGTCTATGTTAACTTACGTCTAGTCGTCAAGCGCTACTGTAAGTGGAATATCTTGGCATCGATTCCCAGGTCGGACGAAGTATTATTGAGTTTTCCGTGTGACATTTCCCAGTAGCCCCGGGGTCTGGATTTGTGCCCGGTTGATGGCAATAGACTCGCCCCCTATTACATAGACCTTTAAACTGGCGAAATGTAGGTGTCCTATAAGAGCACGTCTGCCTAACCCTTCCTAATAGAGGCTTGATGCTATATTATATTACCACTTGGTAAATAGACGAATAAAAATAATTATCGTTCAAACAAAGAATACGAGTGAAAATATGTAGCACTGTTATTAGATTCATTACTCATAGATCTCATCTCCTTTCATTTTAAGAAACTCAGCAATTATTTATCAATTCATCGCTCGAATGATCGCAGATTGCATGTAGTGATGTCAATCCACTGTACAATGACCGGAATGTTCTGTTCAAAGACTTTTCTAGGAATATCGGACAATAAACTCAATGGAGAAAAAATCTTAGTGCTTCAGAAGTGTTTTGAAGAAAGTCACGTTTTAAATATAACGCCAGTTTAAAATTATTGGTTCTCTATAGTAAAAAGATTTCCTATATTTTTCCTTCATATTATTCTTGGTACAAGGACGGTTTACAAAAAAATTGGCAGCAGTGCAGGTAATGACGAGAAGGTAGAGAGAGACGTCAATAGCATTCCCTTTTCATCTCGATAACAGACCAATAAAATAAATAAATAAAGAAAAAATTTAGTGTTTTTTTTTAGACTCGTTATATTTTTTATAAAACATGACTGCTTTCCCCTCCATTACATCGAAGTAAATTATGCAAAACATCATTAAATTATTATCAAGATCAATTTGTGTGCACTGAAAAGTTTTATGCAGAAGGAAAGCAAATTTCACAATAATAGACGCGTTTCGTAATAATTACGATCTATAAAGGCTCCCGTAGACAGGTGCGACGCAACCATGCGACGCGATTCTTGTTGAACAATTCCCATTTCATAGAAATTGTTCAACTGGATTCTTGGACTGGACGTTCCATTTTTTAATTTCGTAAGAGGCAGACATTCATGAAACCGCCAACGCAATATTTATGACAACTAGATTACTTTATTATTTCTACTATCTTATACATAAATATCAATAGTATATATAATATGACGTGTGAAAGTAATACTGATAACCTTTTAAAAGAATAAATAATTTCACTGCATAATAACTTTTTATTTAAAATTAAAAACCAGACCATAGTTCAGGGAATAAAAGTACGGAAAATAAGTACTAAAGCCGCAAAAGAAACATAAAAACATAGAATAATTCAACTCTTTTATAACACAGCTAAACTTGAACAACGCCTATAAAAGATTTTCCTCGTTGAGATATAAAATTCTCGTTCAAGCTCCTTCAGTAGGTCACTACACCAGACTATATTTAGTTCAGCCGTCTAATCGATCGGGTGAATGCAGTTCTCAAAAATATACAAGATGATATTTTAGTAGACGAAGTTTTAATTTAATAACTACTGCCATGTTGTACTGCCAACTCAAACCGTTGTAAAACTTTAATGACAGTCAAACTTAAACTCAAAGCATATATTTCAAATCAACCAATTACAGGCACTGTTGAATTCTCAAGGGGTCGGTCAGCCAGAAAGATGAAGTTAGTTGTCATAAATTAAGCAGAAAAAAAATAAACTTAACTGCATTAAAATCACAGATCTATAATACAAACAACACTCACCTACGTTTGGAACTAGTAAGTCCTGTTTTTCCATTACAATAATAAGTTTTTATAGCAATAATATCTAATTATAAACACGTTCGCACATAAAACACACGAATCATGACTGCTATAATACAAGGAAATGTCGAAAATATAGCGTGCTTAGTTAATTTTAAACGTTATTATATCATTAATTACTCAAATTATAGCAAATGTATTAGAAAAGTTCACTTTGTACTCATTTTGCAGCATTTTTTTCAGGAAAATATTACATTAAACACTGTTATTAATGTTATAACAATACAAAAATATGTCTGCACTGCGCGAGCGTTGATTATACTGTTATGCCGATTGCGTCAATCAATCTGATATATCACATCGGCTGTCAGACAAAAACCTGTATTATTAGCGTCTACTACATCATTGTATTCTATCTTTTATCGTCGTTGGCGTAGTTTATCATAATTATCACTTATATTATTTTATTTTTTTCATCATTGATATCTGCAGTAAGTAATTACCAAATTAACTTTTAATTTTGACAAAAATTTGGTACATTATTATTTATTGTAGACAGACAGACACTAAAAGACAAAAAAATGGGAAGAGGTCATTGCGCATCAAAAATTCGTCCGTATTACTATCCAAAAGACTAGCAGTGTTGCCATATTGAATGTAAAGGCGACCAATCGCTGGGCGATATCCCGAAATACTCTATCGGCACTCGAACCCCAGGTTTCAAAATTAATTAATACTTAAATCAACATTATGAATCACTTAGGTAATAGTTGGTTAGTAGGTATATTTTTAAACTAGGTTTTGTAAATACATCATACTCATTTATATTTTAAGAGGACCTAGAGGTGGTGATATTTTTATCATGTATAAAATATATAAAATGTTGATAACACGTATGTCTGCGGCTATAAGGTATAATAATATTACACATAGTTAAGTCTGCTCGATTTACACAGGTGCATATTTTTAACACGTGTTTACATGAACTTTCATTCACGGCTACTACATATTTTAAAATTAATCCACTTAATATTTTCTCGAAACAATTTAGTTCAACGTAAATATCGTTTAAAAACCAGACAATATTGAACAGATGCTGAATTTTTCAAGAGCAGACACAAGCATGTACGTTCTTACATAACCAACGATTTTCTCGATTCAAAGTATCGACAAAACAATAGAAAATTGTTTAAAAACATGTTCTGCAACAAGTTTTTCAAACCAAAATAGTCAAAAGTAAAGTAACATAACAACTCGTTGAAAATAACAACTTCGTAGCATTGAATAAAACTAAAGGCACTTAATTAAATAAATTGTAAAAAATATGAAATAAGAATTAAAATAATGAGAACTGGTGTTGAGTAGAAATTAACTTTGTGTCGAAATGATTTATATTGACTGAAAAATCTCACAGTTTAAAAAAAAATCTGATACTCTTGACACAAAACAAATGAATGCTTAATTTGCATACTGATGCGAACAGGAACCAAAGCATTTGTCTAAACTGCAGTCGGAGTAACGTGACAAGAAAACTGACAAACCACTTTAGGCTCACAATATATTAAAACTGACAATTCTCTCAAATATAAGGAAGCCTATTAAAACGTGCTTAGAAAATGCCAGTAGAAAAAGTATTGCAAAGTCTCATTGCATATTCTATTTGCAAACAACGGCTCTGTCTCAGGGTATTACACCATCGTGCGCCGATTTATTCAGACTGCAAGACTATTACGCGAGCTACAAACTTATTAGGCGTTAGATAAACGGGCGGCAGACAAATCTGAACCTAATTGGTTTGTAATAAGATTGTTGGCGAGTTGTGTGATCGGTAAGATGATTGGTTTGGCCTCTTGGCAATGATACAATGAGACACCTATGAGTCAGAGCTGGGGCAGACTTTACCTGCCCCTCGGGCCTCCTGTCATGTTAAAGTTTATTCTTCAATGATCTCATTGATTTGTACTTCAAAACACACAATAATAAAATTGTATTATTTTCTGGTCGGTTTGTAAGGTTAATGACCTTGTAGTCTTCAAAAGTTGTAATTAGGTAACTGGGTTGTGGAGGTCAGATAGGCCGTTGCACCATGTAACATACTGGTATTCAATGCATCCGGTTAGACGGGAAGCCGACCCCAAGATAGGTGGGGAAAGGCTAGGCAGATGATGAAAAAACAAAATACCTACTAAAGTTAAATACAGAACTTCCAAGCCACAGAGATGAGTAAAAATAAACAAAAGAGATCATTTTTTTGTCAAAGAAAAGTTGGTTCGAAGTCTGCTCACAACGGACAATTAATGAAAAGGCCTGAAACCAATGGCCCAATAAAGAGCAAAGTTTCTATCGTCTTAACCACAAAGATCATTTTCGTCAAAACTGGACGAAGGACCGTTTTATCGAAAGGGAAACTTCGTTGAGTCATTATTGAGTCACTCCTATAAATATACAAATGAAATGGGTAAATAAAATATAGAAAAGTATTTATTTAGATCCGTGTTTCATGACACGTGCCTAAACTGTTTAAAAGTGCGTGAAAAATTTATTGATAAAATGTTACGCATGCATCGAATAGAGAGAGTATAATTAAAAATATTGTTAAAGAAGACAACGCTCTTTATTAAAAAAGTGACACATCAAACAAAATCAGATTAGATTAGATAACAGAATAAACAGCAGTGCACCAAATGTGATACCAACGACCAATGCAAATCAAATGACAAATTACGTCAAAGCCGCTACATAAAAATACAGCGACGCGACAAAAGCGCTTCAATCGCTCATTAAACAGCGCTTCACAAAGCTACCGTTATAGAATCAAATCAACACATTGATTGGCAGTTACTGCCCTGATTAGTACATTGACACCGAATTAATCGGTCTCATTCATGTGCAGTGAAAGAGTTGCGTTATATGATGCGTGGTTTTGCGTGCACGGCATTATCAAATCATTAACTGATTTATATGGATTTTGTTTAGAGCGTGTGGAATGGTAAACTGACAGATTGGTTGATATTTCACTTATATGTCCCATTTGTTACAGAATTAGACAAATAACAGCTATGTAATAACAGTTATTGCGTAATATCGTTGAAATCACTTTAGAGGTATTTTTTAAATATTAATGGTAAGTAACATTGCTTTATATTTTATTGTGAAATAATGGAGATTATTATGTGTTTATATTGAAATATTGAAAGGGTGATAAACCGTAATAAAAATTGTCTAATCTATACTAATATTATAAAGCTGAAGAATTTGTTTGTTTGAACGCGCTAATCTCTGGAACTGGTGCGAATTGAAAAATATTTTTTGTGTTGGATAGTCCATTTATCGAGGAAGGCTATAATAGGCTATGTAACATCACGCTTCGACCAAAAGGAGCCGAGCAGCGGTTGAGACCGCGCCGGACCTGCTAGTGTTATAATAAATGGAGTATAGATTAAGACAATCTAATTGAAGTATTCTCAGCAAACAAATCTCTCTCGATTGATTTAAACACTGGTCTTTAAAACAGAATAGATATCTTAGTCTTTCGGATTGTTTTTTTAAGATTGTGATCAAGTTATGGCATTATCTAACGCTAAATGCTACTTCTATGTGCTAATGCCAACAAAGGTACAAAGATCACAAATACTTTTGCCAAACGGTCGGTTAGATTGTGTCATTATTTGTTTGCTCTTATTTAATTAATACTTGTATTAAAAACAATACCTCAAAACGGTCAAGAATAATAACTATGAAATTCACCAAAATATGGCGAGTGTAAAATTGTGCTATTATTCAAGAATTTAAAACTTTGGTAATTGAAACTTTATTTCCAGTAATATTAAGTCCACGCTTGCCATTTTGTGCTATGATATCATTCATATTTGCACAAATTAAGACGTAATGCATGACCTTCTGAGGTAGTCTGAAACGCGGTCGCAAATTATATAGAGACGGAAAAGAACATTATTAAATGATTGTGTGTTCAGTGCATCATGAAGATATTTTTATGTAGGTACTTTGTAATAAATTTTCATAAATTTTATACAAGACCATAATAAAGAAATAATATTCAGAAACCTCCAGATATAAAAGCCTTCAACCGAAACATAGAAGACTATGCAGACACAAACCAAACAGAATAATTTCAGGATGTTTCCAAACAAACCTTATATGGAATTTTGTTTTGTCCATTAATTAATTAATACTAGATTCGTTATTCATGAAAACATCCTTAATGAAATAACTAAAGTTAAATATAGACATGACATCAGAATCTGCAGTTGGTTGCTGAAATTTTTGATTCACGTCCCTAAACCACAGTCTAAAATAGTAGGTATTGGTCATCATACACACGGACGACACCCGTCGACCGCTGCCGTTGACAATCCGGTCGTGTATACTATGCTCAAATACACGAGCGGCACGTTTTGGATGTTGCTGTCATCGATGCATGTCGATGGCTAGTTACCTCTGCTGTTGACGCGGGTCGACCGTGCGTATGAGCCCTTGTAGTACTAGGTGCCACAAACCACAAAAATGACTGTTCAAAGAATAGAGCTCAAAAGCAACCCTTTACGGCTCAGTGAAGTGAACAAAACACGACTACACAATTCAATAACACGGAAACGTAATACACAGAATTTCTCTCAAATTCCTCTCTCAGATAGAATTCCCTTGGATACTTAAAATCGGCACTGAGAACGCGATAAGCATGTTGGAAATATCCTTAGCAGAGCGCGATATATTCAGATATACTACGGCTTAGATGTACTCAGATGCAGCATGGAAAGAAAATCGTCTTTTCCGATCTCGTATGTGGCTTACCCGGTTTCTTGTAGATAGAAATGGAGGAATAAAAATGCATTGAGTATGGAGCCTATACAAATAAAACACAAATATGGTATTATACATTTACTGCTCGTTTTGGGGAAAATATTCTGAAAAATCAACATCACAATCTAACTGCAGAGTGTTAAACAAATTCCATGGTTATAAATTCGGAACACAGCATCCAACAGGGTAAAGTTTTCGCAAAATCACAGTATTATTTTTATATTCTGTAAGTATTTTCCTAGTATTGTTTCATACCTTTGTATACCACAATACGAACGTAATCCCCATATTTATGTTAATGGAAAACCCAAGACAATATTGTTTGTTACTAAAATAAATACAATACTTTTAGATACCCTATAAATTTAGCAAACTGTTATTAAAATACCTTTGCTTAATTCAATATGAAGACTATTTTCCGTAAATGTAAAAACCTAATTAGGCAAAAATGATACACTTTATTACAAATTGGACTAAGTGCACTTGAAACATTAATTTACTGGAACGAATTCGGTTACGGTTTTAGTTAAATCAAACTGTGTTTTTTTTTAATTTCTGAAAGATGTTATTTTTGTACTAAAATGAATGTTCACCGTATCCGAAAATTCAATACATGAAATCCTTGCCGTTTTCACTGGCTCATTATTTTCGTATCTTTACCGGAAATCTTTAAGCTGACCCCAATGTAGAAACATACAAATAGATACCTACCTACATGTCTGCCCAGCCCTTCAAAAACACGGCTTCAATTACCGTGGTGAGTCAGGCTCTGATAGCAAATGCTTTATATTGTATAGACAGGCAATAAGTACCAGCATTCCGGCCCTTTGCAAGACTTCCCATTGTGCCTCTAGCACATGAAAATAGCCTACCTAAAAAACAACCTACCCTATTTAAATTCCATTCAATGTAAATACTTTGAATTGTTTAAGATACCAACTATTAATATTTCTCACATAAAATTTGCTCACAATAAGTAGCCGATAATATTATCATTGATTTATTTAAATCTTTTCAATGCTATACAAACAACTTTGCATGGGAATAATCGATTTGGTTAATTTGAATTATTATCGTGACGATATTTCAGGGATATTTAATGAGATGTTTTTAGGAAGACTGACGAGTTCTTAGCACGTAAGAGGCGATAGAGGAATAAAAACGTGAAATGTTCTTATTTATTTCTTGTTTGCTGTTTATATTTAGTCCTAATATTAGACTGGGCTTGGAAGTTAGAATTTAAAAGAGACCTCCGAGTTTGTTGCATAATTTCTTCTCGGAGATGTCGGATATTCATCTCGGAATTGGAAATGCCGGCACAACTATTTGTCAAATATTGACCAATAAATTGACGTGCAAAACTGCCTTAGAAGATGTACGAACAGAAATGAATAATTATAACTTCGTTGAGTGATGAAAAAGATAATTATAAAGTTTTTTTAATCATTTACTTGGCATATTTCAATACTTTGACTAGGTACCTAGACCCTATTTATAATAATAATTTCTGGTATATAATGAAGGTTTGGGTCGTGTATTTTTTATACGTAAATTATCGTAAAAGTATCTATCGATAAAACTGGCAGTAATTTGTTTTACGATAATTACACATTATCCTCACGAACACTTTGTATTGTCTGTTGTAGGTCATCCACGACATGCTCATTTTTTATACCTACCTAAGTGTTAGGTACCTAAGTTTATTAGCTAAGGTAATAGCTAGAATATTACGATAATTTTACTTAGCGCAATTTATTTCTTTATACGTAACATTGTATAGATAATATATCAATACATATAAACTATGCGGTTTTGAATATCATATTTAGAAATCAAATAAATAAGTTGACAGTTCAGATTTCAATTCATTGCACTTCCGTTCATAACATTCAGATAGTCTTCATTAATTAATCAGTTAAATATTTTGCAAGGTCCCCTTATGCCTTGTGGTTGATTAATTTGCCAATGCTAATTAACAAATCATTAATATGTTGTTTACAGTCCGGTTGTGATAAGAAAACAATGTTTTAATTACCTACCATTAAGTGACGTATTTAAAGTGTTCTAGCAGGATAAAGTCATAAAACTTATAACTATACCTACCTATTATAAGCCTTCCCATGGTCTAATTTCAGTACAGGAATGTTTTGAAGTTATTCTAATTAAATTATATTTATTGAGTTGTCAAGCCCAAACTCAATGAAATAATGCAAATTATAATAACATAAATTATAATAATAATAATAACATAAATTCAATTAATATTATATCATTTTCATTCAAAATAGTTTTTAGTAAATAAAACATTATCTTATTGAATGCTTTAAACAAATTTGAAACTGCTGAAAACAATATAAATTGGCCAACAGGAAGAATTCAATATAATATTTGATTTAAAATATCCTAAACAACATAAACACAAAACACACGAGTTCGTATATTATCAAACGGAACACGAAACTAAAATGGGGTGATACCGTATTATAGCAAATAACAGCTGTCTGTTGGCACCTGCGCGTGGGCAACTGTTGTTGTCGTTATAGCAACAATGACCAAGCCATAATTATGGCTTGAACGTTATATAGAAAGTAAACCGTATACGCTAAAGCCACAAGCATAATTTTATGTCGAATTTTTGGTGTTGCAAGAGTAAAAAAACTCGCCACTGACTGAAAGAAAACGGAAACAATAAAATTGACATTAACTTGGTTACTTGCTTCGAGACTGGCACACAAAAGTAAATACATTTTTAAGCTCATATTCCAGAACGAATTTAAAACTAGATATACGAACAGACGGTCGATTCTGTAAAATCTCACAGTGAAAACTTAGATGAAGTGACGATCGCGTCGTTCCTCATAATGCTGGATTGACACTCACTCTTGATAGCTCAGTTTAAACTCACTTCACCAACGTTTTCACGGTGAGATATAGCACCAAAATTAGCATGAATCCGCCTATTACGAACAAAGGTTCTTGCTTGAACATGAGCCTCAGACTTCCGAACCTATTCTTAATTCAAAAAAATCCTAAATCGTTCATCATGAAATTGTGCACCTAATTATTCGTATCTACCTAATCTAAACAATGTCAACGATTGATTATCTAGATAAACTAATCAGTAATTGCTGCTGTTGTTAATTGTCATCCTTTTTCTAAATAAACAATTCATTCAGTCAACGTCAGGGTTGCCACTTAATAAAAATGAGTCAATACTAATTCTGACGCGCCATTGTGTCTAGTTCAAGACCCGAGAGGATTTGTAATGGTAATAAAATGTCGCTGCTTGGAGTCAAGGTTACTTCAATTAATTTTCAACTAGATTAATGTAGGTAGCTCCTTTTTGTGTAATGAAATTATTTTTTCTGTAAGTAGGATATAGGAATAACTTTTACACGTTATAGTAAAAAAAAAACATTTTTTTTTAATAAACTGCATCTTATCGGAGTTTCCTATCTGACTGCGCTGAAAAAAAGGCCGAAACAAACTCAGAAGTCACAGTGCCTTTGAAAGTCCACACATAATCTTGGTCAGATTATGTAAGGACGCGTAGATCCGAGTCTGAAATGTCTTTTGAGGAACGGAGCGCACATTTATAATTGGACCCATCCAGTCAGCGTAAGCATTTGTCAATAATTGTATAGCTCAACTGACACTGAAACCGAAATCTCGTGAACGAAATAAACAATAATTCTATTAACGGTTTCTTTAATAAAGGAGATTGTTCTAGACCGCCCTATAACCAACAAACATTTGACGTGTACGTTAATTTTAATTATATTTTAATATGCTTTTTAAAAATAATAAATTCAAGCGGACACTGTTTAATTCTTAATACGTTTTCAAAATTGACCTCATTGATTTTATTACCAACTGAACTCGCCATCTTTCAAGGAATTGTCAATGTGAATGTCACAGAAGATTTGACAGTGTCGCTCTCGCTCATCTTACATAAATATCGATATCGACGACGATGTCCATAATATCTAGTGATAAATAATGGATGTTCGATATTTATCACTTCCAAAACATTGAAAATGTGCAACATAAAAGTTTTTCATGCATATTTTTTTCATGGAATTATTTCCGTGAACATTTTAATGGAACTTATGATGAATATGGCCTAGCACGATTATGATGAAAATATAATGAACAAAACAAACTCACAAAAGTACTTACTAGTCGAATGAGGGATTTTCTCACAAGTGAGAAAATATTAGTTCAAAAGAGGCGTTGGTAAAAAATACGTCACTGTCTCAGGTTTTTGACATCAAATAAGCTTTCTTATTTACGGATCTTATTTTTGTTATCAGTAGCCAGTAAAACAAAGACGTATTTTTTACCCACGCCATCTATTGAACTATGTTTTTTCACTTGTCAGAAAATCTCTCATTTAACGATTGAAATGTCATTTACGACGCAACTCTAGTGAATTGTTCTCATAACCATTTCACGACTGCAATAGCCATATTTTTACTTTTTAAGTACTTAAACTCTATTTTTAAATGTCGCAAACTAAAACGTTACACATTGTTCGTTGGGAAGAAAATATCTTATTTTAGCAATAATTTAATTGAAGTAGGATTCTACTTCAATTAAATTGTTGCTATGATTATAGCAACAACGTGTTTCTGTTTGAAACGGAACAAATTAATTGACATTTGACATATTGATCTATCATTTTGGCCTACTAAATTAAAACCTCAGATTATATAGGTGGTCATTGATAATCGATATAGAATGATTGATCTTCGAGAGAGCATCTCTATTCTCTACGTCACTACGTTCGTCTCACCGAGTCTTGTGTTGCATTGTATTTGGTGATTTCTTTTGGCGTTTTTGATTTGGTTTCTGTTTGTAATACAACTGTATTTACAGTAATATTTTACTGTATTTGAAGTTTAATGCTTTGTAGAAACCTGAAATAGCGATTTTAGAAGGAATTACTTAAGTTTTCTTTTATTAAAAATAACCTCAAAATCGGTTCCTTTTCTTTAAATAAATCTGTTCTCTAAAGTGTCCGTCAAGAAACTTTGTTCTTATGGGCTACTAAGGGCAGTTTACAAATAGAAAATGATTTTTTCTATGCTGTTGGCTCCAGGGCGAACAATGTATGGGCGTAGAACAATCTCCTTTATTAACTAATTATTAAGTGCCACGTCGAAGCGTCTAGTTCTTCATTTATTTGCGACCGACATATCATGGCAAGGTGAACACACATTTCCATTCATATGATGTCATTGTAACAGTTGTTGTGTTGACAATACCAATCGACATGTTAACGCAAAAGGATTAGAACTCCGGCACCCTTTACCTGTACTGCGTACAATCAACAAAGTAAACAAGTGTATAGGTAGGAACTTGTAATGCTAAAAGCCAAGAGGTCACTGCTCTTTTGAGAGAGTTCTAAGTTTCAAAAACGCCATCTATACGCCGTCACTTTATTCTTTCTCTTCGTACTAATCTTATCACATGCAAAAAGAATAAATAGAGATGCGTCTCTATGAGCCCAACTTAGTATTTACCCCATTTTTTCTCCATTAATTTAACCCATACACGATTCATGATTCTTCACCTACTCTTACACCGTCGTTGTCTTCTACAGATAGTACATACTACACACTCAAGAACAATGAATGTTGACTGCATTATGGTTCTTGCCTGTATAGTGCACACCTAACTCTTTAGCCGACTGTACAAGTAAAGCGCGAAGGTTGCCCGACCTTGTAATACATCAGCCGTATCGTATGGCGATGAACTCGACAACTTGACTCAGTGTTTATCGATCGCACCTTAGGATATGTGCGTGTTCCATCACAGGTACTTCTGATAGCTTCGGCAACATTTTTCATTATTATTATCATGTACTTCTCTAGATTGTTCACTGAAAATTTGTTTTTTTTTTCTATTTTTATCTGTAGCCAATATTTGGAACAGGAAAGTTTCTATGGGTGATGTAAAAAGGCTTGTCGGTTGGCAAGTCAATTTATGGCGCGTGTAAATGTAAGGTACCTGGCATTCTTCTTCATCGTGTGGAATGCACGATAGTGTATTAAATTGTGTTGCCCCAAAACTTGGCCATTTCATTGTCATATTCGGTGGCAGTGTAATATGGTATTGAAATAGAAAGTCATCGTGTGTATTATTAATATTTGATATGACTAATATTAGATAATAAAATTAATAAATTCAATCTACTAGATAGGTATGCGATGAAAAGGATGAACCCGAATAATAAATTAGCTATGATACAGGCTTGAAAGAATAAGTTTATTCATCTAACCTAACGAAACAAAAAAACAAACAATTACACTTAATAGGTGCGTCAATAAAATAGAAGGTATGAAGTACAGACGCCAGCACATCAAACTATCCCTAACTGTCAAATGTGTCCAATTGAAAATGAACCTTGTGACTTTGCAATAAAGTTGAAATACTATCAAAGAAATTTGACAGATTGTGGTAACTTGATGTGCTGGCCTCTGTACCTAGTAGGGTATTGTATTGCTATTTAGAGGCAAGTAAATAGCCTTGTACCAAAAAGTATTACGACTATCTTTACCTATTGTGACAATAATTACTTCACATTTACCAATAAGAATTAAGGTTTTTGTTGGCTTAATTTTGTCACATTTAAGCTAACAAAGCCCTAATAATTATGACAAGTTATGTTAAGAACAAGAAGTACAGTACACAAAGTACACGTTAATTAACAATTTCGAAGTTTTTCGAAGTTTCATAATAAAGCGAGCGAGTTGCCAGTATTTTAGCTTAATTTACGACAGTTTAAAAATGTATTGAGAATGCGATAAGTGTCGGAACCTTACTCGTTTTCGCAAGAGTTTGCATACAAATACGAACAAGTATCCGGTGTTTAGGAGTTACCTAATTAGATATACTCAAGCATTTTACAGTACGCGACTGAACATCGTAGAAAAATGATAGATACTTAATCAAATTTGACAGCCCTTTTTTTATTTGAGGGTAGGAAATTCTCAAATGACTCCTCCCACTCTGGGTGGAGCGGAAAAGAGTGTCAGACTCTTACTGACTAAAACCCATCCATGTTCCATCCTTAGCCCATTATGTTCCGGGATAGCGGTAACCCTTTCGGACAATCCCGCTTACCCGGCAGGCTTCCGCCCTACAAATGCTGACATCTCTTTAAGGCGCGCGTAGAACACGTACGTAATTTGACAACCCTAACGCATTCTACCAGCCAAATCTCCAATGCGCGGGTGCCGCCAATAAATAATGCTCTTGGCAGGTGGCCGCAGCGTCTGCCAAACCACTTATTGATAAAGAGACATCTCAATTTAGTCGAGTAGCAGTGAAAACTACACAAACAAACGCGAAACTGTGAGAGCTCATAATAATTGTTTCTGCTTTATTAAATACCAATAACAAATGAATGGTATCACATCAATGCCAATACAGACTATTTTTGTAACGTGATATTTCAAAAGCCCAAATCATAAATGTAATCAGGCGTCGATAACATTGGCGGATTTTCAAGGCCAAACGAACGTTTTTTACGCATTATTATTTACACAATAATATTGATTATTGAAAACAAAAAAAAAAATATAAATACCTCGTCGGACAGAGGTGAGGCGAGTGGAGAATCCTTCGAGTCCCTTCTTTTTGATAGTACTTTCTCCACCAAAGTATTCAGAGAAAGTCTCCTGCGCGTTGTAAACATTTTTCTCACAATAACAGCTATCGAACAGAATAAAAACTATGTAAGTTCCATTGCTTTTTTAGAGTCCCGTCAAATCACTGTTCTAAAAAAAAATCCAAGTACGCTGACAAAATAATAATCGCACTACCGAATTAAAACGTTCCTGATACAATGCGTACGTTCAGGCTGAATTGACAGAGGAAAATGGTGGCACTGTGTTGACGAGTATATAACTCGACCGATAGCAAGTGCCTACCAGGAAAATAGGTGTGATAACGGGAACATTTACATATACATAGTACTCACCTAGGTCGCTTCAGATATGTTTGTATTTATATTGTCTATGAAATATTAAAACGGAATATTTTATTTGATGCAAAAAGTTGTAATGCAAGCACACATGAATGTTTGTACGGATCTCAAATTCCGGCTAAGACTGCTTAGCTTGCGACTTATTATTATTTAATAAACAAAACACAATAATTGCTTAGCTTTGTACGTAATTGACTTCGTTCCGCTGTTCTTTTGTAAGCAAAAACAAAACACTCAAAAAATTACTTCGTATAAATCTTGCTCATAATAAACTTAAAACAATCTGGTACCATCTAAATACAACCGGAGTACAATCACAAACATCGTAAAAAGAAACTCCCTCATTATCTGTCCAATTTAAACCATCCTGGAACCGCTTTGAGAACGATCTCGTTGCAAAATAAACCACAGCCGAGTAAAAATTAAGCTCAGATTCAATCTAGGAATTTCGCGTGGAAAAGCTACACACGGATTTCCACTTGTCTCCAGAAAAGTTAATGAATGAAGGAAAGTCCGACCACGAGGTTATTTGAAACAAAAGACAAATGTTTTAAGTTGAGAAATAAACAATGGTTGAGTGTTTCGTTTTGTACCAAATGACCTCCTCGGTGGAATGCGAACAAAAAATATATAAAGAGCAAACTGTTTGTGAAGAAGAAAGTGTCGGAGTTTAGGTAGCAGGCACTATGTGAAAAAAATGCGGACATCCCATTTGTAAACAGTAGACACTTAACAACATAGAAACAACAACGTTTCCAAATCACTGTGAGAAATTGCTTTGAAAGCGTTTCCTAATCTGTTAGAGTTTATGGAACACCAATGTAAGTGATGATGATACAAACACAACGTAAATATGCGTAGAAATGTGGAAATGGTTCTGAGTTTGTCCTCAATTGGCCGAAGATACATGAGCTGCGAATGAAAAACTTTAACAGTATGAAAATGTTACGAAAATTCCATTCATATTTTATGCCGTCCTTGTAACAAATGCGTCCCCACAAACTATGCCTGGAGACTGACAAAACCATGCATACTTTAGTCCTATAAAGATCTCATGTTTATAAGGGTCTACGAACAGAATATGAAATAAAGAGGTACATACATACATACGGTGGAGTAGCTACTTTTATTTTACACCTTCGCTTTCAATATTACAGCACCGACACAGGAGAAATAATGAATAATATAAAGGCACCAGACTTATAAGCATTTCATTATTTCCGCCCAAATTATAGTCCCACAGGATCTTGCGGAGATAGATCGAAGTAAACGTAAGTTGCTGCATATTATATTGGCCACAACACACAACACATAGGGGAATTCTATAAATTGTATTATGTGTTACTGGGTTTCTCGACCCAAAAGGCGTTAATTATTACTGGAACTTGCTCGTTCTTCGAAACAGAAATAAAGATTAAATTAAAATATTGCTGAGCGAAGTTTCTTGCGAATAAAGTTGTGAAATAGTTGTACGTATGAATATAATAATTATTCAAAATGGATTTCAAAGCATTGCACAATCTTCAGAGGTCACTGCCTCCGAGACTTATATGTACGTACTATGTTTTATCTTTTCATACTGAAAACACAGATATCGAAAATAAATTTACTAAAGTAAGTTATTGTATAAAATATTACAAACACATCAATAAAATTCGCACATAGGTTATTATGCATCTAAAACTCCGAAATAGTTCACCAGACGTACTTAATTGAATATTTTAATAATAAAGTTACTTACTTCGATAACCTAAAACCACAGAACAGATACTAAAACAGTGCCTAATAAGCCTGCGAATAGACGCGAAATTCCATTAAACCTAAAATCGATTTGTGATCGAAATGATAAAATCAAGTAAGAATATGAATTTTATAGTTTCACGCAAAAGTTTCGAATAAAGATTTTAAAGTTCAGGTCAAAGCTTTGTTTCTACATAGTCGTGCAATTTGGTTACCAAAATAGGGGTGGGAGAGTACAAAGTCTCAAAGGATAAACTTGCCCCACTGTAAAGTGGTCCGATTGAAAACTTTGCCAAGCGGAAGCCCTTAGCCCAAGTGGTCTGATGCACTTGTTTTTTTTTTCATTTTGTACTTATTACACTTTATCTTGGGACGAAATAGAAAGAAAAAAGTGAGGTAAGTAAAGTTTAAGGTTATTAATTTAGACTTCTTTGTGAGCGAAGTGTGCTTAAGTAACTTTGAAAGTTCTTTCGTAAACGTATCAATTTCTTTTAATTCTTAATATCTTTTATGTTTAAGTTTTTTATTAGATTATTAATGAGGAATTTTTCGTGGTACAAGAATTGTAATTATGAACAACGGTTTGAGGTGATTGGTGATTTTACAAAAGGTTGGGACAACATTTATTTGTTGATTCTATGCCAAGAAGTGGCGCCAGTAATATTTCCAGTTCTAGTGATTACAATAACTCAATTGGTTTGTTTAAACAACAAGCAAGCCGACTGTGTACACTAACAGAAAATAATAAATATCTCTGGTATTATTTATTTATCCTATTTATCATTGGTTTCCTTTCCAGTTTGGTTGTGTTTAATATAAACTGTATTTGGGGAAATATTTAATAATATAGCTTTCTAACAGTTGGTAGCTATGGAAATTTATTATGATACATAATAATTAATTAAACATCACGCTTATTTCCCCAGAGGAGTAGGCACAGATGCAACTATGCTACTCCCACAATAAATTCGCAGCCTACATTAAATTTTGCAGTAAAATTGATAAATCTAATGATTATTGCGTGTCCTTAAAAGTCCTTCGAAAAAAAAACCTAAGTAATCAATTAGCATGTTACAATGGAGATAAAGGCATCTTATCGTAGAGGCCAGTATCAATTGCCTTACTAATTGCATTATTATGATATTGGGGTAAGATTAAGAACCTTCAACAACAGCGCCTTTTAAAATTATGAGACTCAATTTGTTTAAATACAAATTATGAAAAAAAAATGTTATAGAAGAAAAACCTACTTGGTTAGGTAGGTATTAATATTGATCTTTCCAAGCACCGTGACGTGACATTTTACTTGATAATATTATTACTGTGAAGGTCCGGTGTAGGTACTAATATATTAACCCTCATCAGTTAAATGAACCAAGATGTTTTTTTAATAGTGAAATTCAACCACGTAGATCTAATATAGTTATGACCAACACGGTAGAGTTATGTCGACCTTTTCTTAATATTCTTAAACTCTTATAATCATTTTACTTCAGTGATGATGAAGGGTCAAATTAAATTAGCTAGCAAAACTCCGTTGAAATAAACTTATAAACTCCGTTGTGATAGTATCTAAATGTTAACATGATCAAACAAATAATAAATTTGTTTAATGAGTATTTGTTTTGAATCATCAACTCATTCATGGTCATTTAAAATATCAGATTAAAAATCTTTTTTTACTCTGCGTACTTCAAAAACATCATGAGTAGATCAATATCTATGATAAAACAAAAAAAAACTGATTTTCTAAAGTCTTCTTAAAATAAAATGACCACCAGGAGTCGTTAACCCGAAGCAATAGTTTTTTTATAAGGCCTACTGGTTACCGATTCAAATAAATATATTCCTAGTAAGGTGTTGTTATCAGATTCAAATTATGAGGCTATAGGCCAAAGTTGGCCCGCGTTCAAAAACTGATCTCAATTTTCTGTCTTTACACCCCTTTCCTGAAATATTGGACCGAACGTGATTCGGCCCATAATTTAGATACTGGTTCATACACAGTCTCCATTTAGGGGTAAATTGTTCGCCATCCTACATACAACACACGTACTCGTTGATTTATATCTCAATCTATGGAGTTATTGAATGATTTTATTCATAAAAAAAAATATTTATTATACATACTATACAATGTGAGCAAAAAGAAAAACTGGCTGGTATACTATAGTTTAATGTAGTTAAAGTACATGTTTAATTTTATCATGCTCATCTGCATTAAGATGTTGACGCGTAACAAAAAAGTTGTCATATCTGTTCAAACTTCAACGTTGTGTCATCTCGACTGATGTTTCAAGGTTATGTAAACGACGATGTCCAAGGTCCACTATACATTTCATTTTTTTACAAAACGTTTGTTTAATAATTCACATCAAAATCTTTTGAATTGACAAAGTTATTGACAACATTAAGGCTCCCACAGGCAGGCGTGAAGCGTCAACGCGACGCGACTCTAGTTGAATCATTTGTATGAAAACTTCATGGATTTTTTTTCTATCATAATAAAGCCGCTGCGTCGCACTGCGGCTGTCTGCGGGTGCCTCGAGGACGTATTTTTATACACATAGATACCTATACATAAATAGCTTAGTCTTATTTTTGTGGCATAACCTTCACACTAATAAATAAATGGGTCTGGGGTTCGTCCACCATGTTTAAACCTCAAGAGACAAATAAAGGACTCCAAGATTTATGTAAGGTCTGATGCAAGCTAAAAATGAGTACAACACCATCCATTTCTCGACGGAATCCATTTGCTGACAAGGGTCAGTCATGTTATTGCCATCGGATCGCAGCACTAGTCCGAATTTCAGTACAATCTTTGCACGAGTCTCATACATATTAATGAGGGTCCAAGAACACAGAAGAATAGGATTGAACATTTCCAGATTTACTAAGATTATCCGAAAGTTACGCACCTTTCGGTGTCGGGTCGGTTGTGACGATTGGGGATTTATGTTTATTCTTGTCAGGTTCCATAGCTTCGGATGCCCTATGTATTTATTTTTATTTTGTTTAAACACGAAATGTTTTAGCAGTAGCAGTAACCAAGAATGTCTCAATAGACTAATTAAAAGACACACTAATTATGTGTTTAAAGTATCTAAACAAAAAAAAACTATACAAAGTAGAAAGTGCTTTCTTAATGAGCGTACTTTAATAAGAAACGAGTTCGCGGTAAACAGCGGGCTATTATCCGCTTTGTTCAAACGTTATTATGAGACCAAACGTTCGTAACAGAGCATGGCTACTGGCCGACATACAGTTCATTATAAAGTCAATAACATCACTAATAGATACAGTTTAATTGTAGTCTATTGCACCGATAACTTATTTGTTTATCCGTGATGAAGTATCGTAAAATACAATCGATTCCAGAACCGATATTGACAACTCGACATAAATTTGTAGACGCTAATTGAACTATAGTTTCAAATAAATCTGTCTGAAAATTTTAAGTGTTTCTCCATGTTATTAATTAACATCGGCATCCAAAACAAAGTACGGTTCCCTTCAAATTCAATCACGCAAAAGTACAACGCTTGAATGAACTTTTATTGAGCGAGGGGCAGAAAGAAAGATCTCTTTCGCAACCGACTCAGTCTTTCGGACAACTGACTTCGTAAAATGAATCCGTGTACTTAGATGTATTACTTCAAATAACTGATTAATTTACAGATGCCTCATTTAGAATAAGGTTCAAATGAATTGGGGTATTAAAATGTATAAAGCAAAGTCGGTTTCAAAACTGGAGTCTATTCGCTTGAAGAATTTGGAATTGAAGCTAAGATTCAGCAGCGATTTTCTTTGTTCTAGCCCTCCCCTTTGTCAGCACCAGTTTCCAAGTATTTTGTTTGTATGCATGTAGATAGGTGACCTTTCATCGTAAAAGACTTTATGGGCGTCAAAGGCTGAACTGTCATTCAGCTAGCGATGTTCGCAAAGTTACATGGAAATACAAATCTTCTATTCTTTATTTTGAGTGTTAAACGGTTCATAAGATAGTTTATTTAAAGTTTTCTTTAACATACAAAATGTTGACTTTAAATTGCCTTCCTATAACTATAATTTTATTCCCCTAAATGCTTATGGAATTAGTAAGTACTACTTAATTTTCAAATAATGATTGCTCGTCTAAATCACATTGTGTGCTGTGCTTACAGTCTAAAATCGGTAGCAAATGTTTCTACTCAAACGAAACCACAGAGTGATTTACGAATACTTGTAAATCATGATCAAGTTATTGCCAGCCAATGTTTATAAGCAGATAACAATCCATTTGCTTCGATATTTGCAAAGTTTGCTTTCTAATAACTGTTTAAATTGCACTTTCGCTGTTACCAACTGAGAAGAGAAAACATAGAAAATGCCGCGTTTTTGTTTGAAAATGGTACGTGACCATACACATTATGTGTGATTATGTTAGAATGTGACCATGAAGAACGTTTAGACTATAAAGCTTTCTAGTTATTATAAATTATAGTAAGCGGAGTCATTTTAAAACTTTTTACATTTATTTTACAAAATTCCCGCCATTTTAACCAGATATTTGGCAGCCATATTGTATCCCGGTTCCCCTGAGCAGAGTTTTACAACTCACACAAGATCAATACAGCTGACACGATGTTTACCTGTCTTTCATCCCAATATCAATATTGGCAGGATGGAGAAATGTTGTTGCCTCGTAAAAACAAAGTGCTCAATGGATGATGTGTGATATAGGTAAGTGATCTGCCCAATTTACTCTAGAATAGGGCGTGAGACTGTCTAGAATTTTATATATATACTACGGCAATTTTTGGGTTAAACTTCAATTCCCCCAGCCATTTTGAAGAAAATCAGCAAACAGATAAACCATCTCAAATTATTGATTTTCTCAAGGTAAATTCTATGTTTATATTTTACTTCCACCCTGCATTATACCTTTGTTTAATAAATATAAATACTATAATTACCTTTGTCATTAAATCCTGACAAATAAAATCTCTTACAATCCAACTTAAATAATTGAACATATTGACACCAAATGCTTTGAAGATATTTTAATAAAACGTGCCCGTACGTAATTAGCTGTCATATGAAAATGAAATGTTTTAATTAATAAAATTAATAGCGAAATTAATCGAAAACGACTTGAAGCTGAAACAATATGCTACATAGCGTTCAGCACTAAATATTTGCGTGAAAGAGAATTTATTACTTTAATAAATCAGTGCTGTGTTCTCGAAACGTTTCAAACAGAAATCTATATCATTATTAGGAAGTGAAATATTGGGTTTCGTCTTTTGTAGAGGTTGTGTATTTGTGGGTGAGGTTGTTATGAAATGTTTGTCTGTAAGTTAAATTGTAAATAATAAATATTGCCTGCACTTACATAGTTATGAACGCTGTTATACTTAAGTAGAAAATGGATGGGTCAGCGTTATCGCAAAAAGGTTCAACGGATTCGGATGAAACAAATAGTTTTATGACCTGTTTGATAACACATAGTGTGCTTTTAATCCTGGTAAAACGTCCCGTGGGATAATTACCGAAAAACACGCGAGCAAAGCCGCGGGCAAGAGAAAGTAGTCATAATCCACCTTCAATTTATAATAAACATTGATTTACAACCTTGATACCACAAAAGTGCCACACATAACCAATAAGTGAACGAAAGGTGAGAATACAGAGAAAATAGAGCATAAATAAAGTCATTTAGCACACAATTAGTTAGACAAAGGGGACAGTTTTATGCACCGGTCAGTTAAAATAAGTCGTAAAACCCACAGACACATCAAGTTGACGTAATAACTTCGACCTTCACCCAGCGAGGCTACATGACGGAAATAATTGCACGAACATGGCAACTTTTTTTTTATTTATTTCATAAGTTTTTTGTTATTCCAGTAGGTTTTTTGCTCTATCAACACTGTGAATCTTGAGGAAATATCTTTATGCTTATAATGATGATAAATCACACAATAAAACGGAATTTACTCCAGCAATTTCTAATGTTATCTTTTAAAGACACGCACAGAACTTGTAACCATTCAGAACAGTTTGTTCATTTTTGCAGCAGTTTATCAAAAAAACTTATGTGTTTAACAACACCAATAAAGCATAGTTGCCATGAAAATTGCTTAGTAATTTCTAGATTGTAGCAGGTAATATGGCTACCGAAGAAATTGCGTGTTTTTATATGTGCACGTTATATCGCGTGTCTTACTGACCGGAATATTGGTGTGTTCAGTCTTCGACAATATAACAGCATCTGATGAGAGACCATGCCACTTTCGACTTTCCCACCATTGTTTTAAAACACAAAATAGTACACGCAAATTAACTGTACAGGAATTTTTATATTTAAATAATTTAGAAAGCCAGTTGTAAGGAAATTTTTACAAAGAAATTATAAGAAATAAAGTTGATATTAAAGATTGGCTTATGTTGCATAAAACGGTCCCTTGAACTCACGCTTTTACAATGTCAGTTTTGGAGAAAAACATAAAAGTAAGCAGTGAAAGTTTGTTTTTCCCCCTTTACAATCTTTATGATCAATTTTTTTTATGGAAATGTCCCTGATAAGGGGAGACGGTATCTGTCGGCTTGAAATGGGTTACGACTTCGTAGGAGCAATCGAGATCAATGAAATATTGCTCAAATGTATGGAAATATACGGTAAGAACGAGTTGACATACCATTGTAGTCGCTGTTCGAATTTGATTGAAGATTGTTGACAAAATAAAAGAAACGTACCTGAAACAAAAAAAAAACACAATTACAATTTTGTTTATAATACAACGTTATAGGTAATAGCTAGTTTTAATGAATTTTCAATTTGCCTAGCCTTTTTCCAAATATGTTGGTACTGTCTACCTGCAGCCCAGTTACTGGGTTAAACACGACACCCTCCTTAGCAAGACTGCTCGTCCGTCTTTTGGGCTTTTTACTACCCATAACGACTATCAAAGATCAAGAATTGCAGTCGGCACCGACGGCTTAGAGACTGCGTATCTACCAGAGATATGCAAGCTTGCAAGGAAAAAATCCACCAATAGGGATCAATTCCTTTTTTATAGCTTGAGCTAAGCTAGTGTTATTATTGGTTAGTTTAACGCACATTCGCCGCTACGGATCCTCGTACATCCCTGTTGGAAGAGGCCTCGATATATAAGGATGGTCTCCCATCTACGAATCGACCGCGACAAGCGTAGCTTGACCTTCGATCAAAGCATGCGGCTGTTATTATATAGCCCGAGTCCCTTTACTGAATATGAATTTAAATGCTAACCTACTTTTTAGTATGACGCACATAACATGCCCATTTTAGTACCTATTAATATGTCTCTGAACCTATATTCAGGTAAATATTAGCCACATTATCCTCTTTGTTACCACGGAAAGAGCCATGCTTATATAGATACCTATGAAACTGCAGCTATACAAAGAGCATAAACTCATTCTATGATATAAAATTACTGGAATTATTGCAAATATTATCCTGTGTAAATTCCAAACCACGTTCTTGGAACTCGGGAAAGATTTCCTGTGAGAATCAACTTATATGAAAATAGTGTTCGCAACTACATTTTCAGTATTATTCAGGAAAATTCTATTTTGTTGTTTTAAATAAACGAAATGTTTGAAATAAGTATACAGACATATATTTTTTATATACGCAATATAATCCTAAAATTCTCGCATCCATATTGTATTGTGAGTAAAGAGAAATGGTTAAGCTTTCTCGTTATTTATATGGAAATACGTTAAAAGCAAACAGTAAAATAAATCCCAGATAAAACAGAGAGTAGAATGATTGTACGAGTAACAGTAATTTTTGTTTAGGCTCAGTTACAGTTGAAGGATTTACTGATAAACAAGGAAGAAAGGGTATTACCGAAGTTTTAGAAGTTTTTACGAGAGCTTAGACAATGTTAAATTGTAATATAGAACATAATATAACACCACGCCTTGTTTACCTGAAAACTTAGGCAGAAGTGAAGCTATAGTGGGCACCAACTAAATTACACCAGTTATGTTTAAATCCCATGTAATAGGGGGCGAGCCTATTGCCACTAACTGGGCACAGATCCGGATTCGGGCTGCCACTGAGAAATTCCTAATGGAAAACCCACTAACACTTTGCTTAACCTGGGAATTGAACCCAGGACCTTATGCTCAGCAATAGCGACTACTTGACCAACAAGAAATCTAGAATTTTATCGGTAATTTTAACGTTCAATATCAAATGGATCAATTTTTAACATTAAAGACAAATAATGATTTTATGAATCATAACTTTGTTTTCGCGACATAAACTAAAGATCCCATAGATTAAATATTTTAGTTTCCCACCATAAAACGAACACTTGTATGCAAGCCTCATAATCTCGAGTCGTCCCACTTTCGTCATAAAAACAAACACACATCGTAAAGTTACCATAACAATATTATGAGACAATGTGGTGCCGTTGCGAAAGTGGAACTGTATCTACGGAACCACGTATTGTTTGGAGACGCATGACGAAAGTACAACTGTATTGCACTTGGCTATCTTGTACGATAGGTACGAGCACATCTAGTTACCCCAATCTGTCTTTGTTTGATAATTTTCCAGCTTTATTGTAAACTAGCTTCCGCCCGCGGCTTCGCCCGCATATTATGTCGACAAATTATACACATAAACCTTCCTCTTCGATCACTTTATCTATTAAAAACAGCATCAAAATCCGTTGCGTAGTTTTAAAGATTTAAGCATACATAGGGATATAGGGACAGAGAAAGCGACTTTGTTTTATACTATGTAGTGAAGCATAAGGTTCATTTTCAATGGGGAAAATTTGACAGTTAGGTTTAGCTTGATGTGCTGGCGTCTGTACATAATAATGTATTGTATGGAATTTATGGGAGTAAGCTCAGTGTGCCCTAGGTTTTATTTTTCTAAATTGTTCATTGGAGATGTTGGATGCTTCGCTAAGAGATTTGGTATGCATAGGTATCACATACTACAAGCAGGTGAGGAAGAAAAACTAAATAAAAAAACTTTTGGCCTACTTATTTAATAAACATACTCCCTGAAGCTATATCAAATGTGATCACGTTGAATGGGTCTCTAGAGGCTACATAGCCTCAAAGCAATGCTCGAGCAACCACTTCCAAATATGGGCTGTTCGAAATACAAAATGCGTTTTTTTTCTTTTCTATTCATGATGTTGTGTTTCATATAGCCATAGTAGCTACCAGTTAATTAAATTACCATAAAGTCTCCCGAATTTTAAAAAAAGAAGGTTAAGGTCGTTAGTTATAACATTAACCTATTCGATATAGTTCGCCATTACATAGTATTGTAGGTCTAATTTAGCTCACCCGTGTGCGTATGCGTCTCTTGGAATGAGGAATTTCTGTACGCGGTTTTCGCAGTAGTTTCCTATTGCAAACGTGTCGATATCTCTTATGGTTAATTCAAATTTGACACCTCACAATATATGAATTCCAGTAATATCATGGATTACCAAGAACTTTGTCTTAAAGGAGCAAGTGGAACTGGAGGTACTATTTGTGATTCAAGCCACGTCCTCAAGATCAGGCCACACAATAGGCCGTCATGTTTCTCCGTAGTGACATTTAATTCCGTTTCCACTTGTATTTTCCTAACCAAGTATGGCTTACCCTGCACAGGTATGTGTTACGCGCCAGTGAACACCCCTTGCGCACTTTTATTAGCATTAGCTGACTAAGCAGGTTCTAGTGAGAACGTTGTAAGGTAAGTGGGCAGTGATGTTGGATCTTCAGTTTATTTGAAAAAAGAGTGTTTATTTTTTAATGTTCACTGCAATGAAAGCATTTCAAAGCGTGCAGTCGCACGGAAATATTCGAAATACCAGTATTTACAATAACATAAAATGCTGAATTAGAAATGTCAGTGTTCATTAGAATAATTGGTATTACCTTGAATTCCAATAAGTATGATGATCATTATGGTTCTAGGTCTTAAGCTTTACAAGAAAATATTGATGATAAATTATACCTATTTTTAACAATGACTAAGCTAAGCACGACTACGTAATAGATCCTCACCAGGTAGGACCACAAGTAAAAAGAAGTTAAAGTACAGTTTTGAATTTTTTTCTTATAGATTTTATTATATAAATTTTCTTTATTAAAATAAGGACTACTGAATTCAATCATAATATTAATAACTTACTTTTTTTTTTTTTTTAAGGCTGGGAAATCATCCAATGACTGCTCCCGCTCTGGGTGGAGCGGAAGGGAGTGTCAGACTCTTACTGACTAAAACCCATCCATGTTCCTTCCGTAGCCCTTTATGTTCCGGGGTAGCGGTAACCCTTTCGGACAATCCCGCTTACCCGGCAGGCTTGGCCCTGAGGGGCCCCTTCATATGCTGACATCTCTTTGAGGCGCGCGTGGAACATATACGCGCCGTCCGGCACGGGTCTGGTGCTGATCGGACGGTGAGTCACCCATTACTCACCGTCCGCAGGCCCGCGCCTACGGTGGCCGGGATAACTTACTTGATGTTAAAAAAAAATTAGTAAAACGTATTTATCTTAAACATATACAAAACAACAACATTATATAAGTACAGTTAACAAAGTTGATGTAATATTTTGATGAAACACCTATACTCGGATTTATAATTCGATTCCACATTTGACATTAGCTACTGTCATTTTGTAAAATAATGATACCACATATAATAGTGTAGTGATGAACACAAATATCGATAAACAATCGCAATTTATGTTCATGTAATCATAATATTACGGCATTCAAAAAATTACGGCTACCGAATGGTCTAAATGCGTATCCCATGTTGTCAAAGAAGAGGAAAAAATTAGTAGGCTAGATATGTTAATTAACAATATCACAGACACATTTATAATAAATGTTACATAAAGTGACAGCGATAGCGATAGCGATGACGGCGACGATTTATAAAATAAAATATTACCATAATACATCTATTTGTTTTATTTCTCATGTTCCTTCACATTTTTTTATTTATTTCACACACAATTATTAAAGAAAACTTAATTTAAATTAATTTCCTGATATACCTACATAGTTTCTATTAAAGAAGTAGTTGTTTAGATATACCACTATAAACGAGAGGAATCGATCCAGAAATATTCCATTTCCGTATCGAATAATTTCGCAACGTCACTATTTTGTACTTGTCATAACGTTGCAACACTGAAATTGTCAAATCTGGAATCGAATTAAAATTCCGAGTATAGTCAATGAAAATTGAAAAATAAATGAAGTGTATTGATTAATAGAACCAAAGAGTGTTTATTACAAAACCCAATCTGGCCCCACATATACACAAGTTATTTGCTCGTCATTCAATTGAAGTTTGTTTCGAAATACAAGTAATTTTGAACACTGCGCCAAAACCAAGTGTTTCACCACTGAACACTGTTAAATTGGACGTTTTCCAAAAGGTTTCTGAAGTGAATAGCGAGAGCTGTCAAACTTATAATGAACAACTTCAAACTATGAATGCTGACCCTGGCTGTCGTGACCTTTTCTAAGTCAAACACAACTTTGATAGGAGTATCGTTAGCAGTTTTCATGCCAACCAAGACTATACATAGATGCAAAGACCTTGCAAAAAATACACTCGAGAGCAATGAATCCGGGTCACTTAAAGAATGTTAAAAATCTCGGAAACTAAAAATGATAGGTTAATGCAATAAATTGTATTTAATAGACAATGTAATACTCCTTAAATGAAAGTAAAAAAAATATGAGTCACCATACATTTTATTAACACAAAATTACATAAAGAAAAAAACTGCTGATCTCTCCTTAAAACAAAAATAGGAAACATGAAATGTTTGAACTTTATTACGATTTTCTTGAATTTTAATACTTCGTATTGCCTCCTCGTGCTTCCATTACTGCGTTTACGCGGTTTGGCATGCTGTACACCAAGTTCCTTATACGATTTTGAGGAATATTCTCCCATTCCTCTGTGAGAGCAATTTTGAGCTCACGAAGCGTGATTGGGGGAGGGTTTCGTTGTTTTACGCATCTGCCTAGCTCGTCCCAAGCATGCTCGATCGGGTTGATATCCGGGCTGCGCGCTGGCCACTCCATACGAGTAATGTTCATCTCTTGAAGGTAGTCATTCACAATCCTACCTGTATGAGGTCGGGCATTGTCATGCATAAATATAGCATCCTCACCTAAATTGACCATAAATGGACCAACGTGATCATTGAGGATTTCTTCCACATATCTTACGCTAGTTAAAGAGCCGTTTTCTATGATCACCAGCTCTGTGCGACTTTCAGAAGAAATTCCGGCCCACACAAGTACAGACCCACCACCGTAGGCTACTTTTTCTTCGATGCACGCTTGCTTGAATCTTTCCCCTGGTCTTCGATACACTCTGTGTCTTCCATCGTGCTTGTAGAGCATAAATTTTGATTCGTCGGAGAACATAACTTTTGACCAATCTTCAATACTCCAATTTACGTGGCCCTGGGCATATCTTAGTCTTGAAATACGATGCCCACGCTCCAGTTTAGGGCCGTTTGCAGGTCTAAGGGGTTTTAAGTTAGATTCAGCAAGCCGACGTCTTACTGTCCATGCACTTGGGTTACTTCCTCCGAGGCGTCGAAACTGATTTGTGAGTTCAGTTCCTGTGAGAAAGCGATTTCGAAGCATGGTGTTCACCAAGTATCGGTCTTCTCGTGCTGTGGTACACCTGGTTCTGCCCGTTCCTGGTCTGCGTAGGTTAGAACCAGTTTCTTCGTAACGTCGGAGAACTCTTTGTACTGTTGACAGCGACACACCGACAGTCCTGGCTGTATCGCGCTGACTCCGGCCGGTTTCCAGCATTGTAAGTATTCTGGTGCATTCTTCAGGCGTAAGCGACATAATTTCAGCTTGAATAATGAATATAGAGCACTATCAACATGGTTTATGTACCCACATAAATGACAGATTACAAACAAAAGCAAAACCAAATGCTGTAATTTCGTAGTTCCATCTTCGAAAGTGGCCCTTTTTCAAATTTGATTTTTTTATGATATAACTTTACAAAAACTAAGAAGTTTTAATACCTTCATTTAAGGAGTATTACATTGTCTATTAAATACAATTTATTGCATTAACCTAGCATTTTTAGTTTCCGAGATTTTTAGGATTCTTTAAGTGACCCGGATTCATTGCTCTCGAGTGTATTTAAGCTCTGGATTTAAATCCTCCATTAACGACCTAACGTAGGACCCATTAAATCCTTTAAGCTGTATAAGGCATTAGTTCAAGTTATAATGGTACAAGATGCTCTACAGATCTCAATGTTCAAAGTTCAATGTTCTGATACATTTCTTGGATATTATTAGCAATTTTGAAGGGCGACGTTTCTCGACCTTTCAGATAATAATAATATAAATAGACTACCACTGATATATCTCATATATTATATACTATTGCTAAAGGGATTCAATTGTATTGAACTCGATTGATTTTAATATTATTATTTGGTATGATTGTGTTGCGAAATATAAATAGGACCATCACAATATCAAAGAAAATTCAATAACTCATTGTGAAAATATGTAGTATTCAACTCTTTGTCAAGATATCACAAATTATTTCTGTATAGGTACACGAATCACGATGAAGTCAAAGCTTTGATAAATGACAATTTTTTTTTTTTCACTTTTACATAAAACTTTAATGTTCAACCAAGACAATAACTTACATAATTGATACGCTAACAGGCTTAAAATAATAATATGTATAATTATGTAAAAAAAATGAGGGGAAACAATAATAAGGCAACAAATTCATCCGCATAGTTAACAACAAGAAAAGTACCCAAAGGACTGTCAGCGTTGCCACTTAAAAATATCATAGACACTGTGCAGCAATGCAAAACCAATCAAGTCCAATTTTTAACAATACGTCAGATACTGTACGCCCGGTTAAGTTATGACGGCCACTTAAAATAGCTCATAAATCTTCTACATATTGCGCACGACAGTGTAATTACTCAATCAATGTACCTTCTAATAAGTATTTTTACGATTCAACAATACTGCATAACAATACTTTTTAGCGCATAACATGTAAAATATGAGTGTCCAAAAATAAACCACGCAGACAATTCTAACATGATAAAGCTTGAGCTTCTAAGTAAATCCAATTGTTGTTGGAACACAAATAGCAAAAGAACTATTGGAAAACTGAATCCCACGTCGTTTTTCTTTGTCGAGCAAGACGTTAGCTCTCTAATTAGTTTTGCATGACTAAGGCGGCTATATGTATAAAAACCGTTCGGTTTCACATTCGAAAGTGCTGCATATGAAATAGCTGCTACAAAGGAAAAAATGTATTGAGAAATTTATTTATTATTTGGGGTCGAAACTCCAGGGTCATGAGACCCGAGTGCGCAACTCCTTTTTAAGGAAATTTCTCGCCGATTCGTCGACACTTCACGTGACAAGAGGGCTGGATTGTTCTTTGGCCAAAGAATTAGCATTGCCAGTCAACGTGGCAATACTGCCAGGCTTCTGGGCACGTTTCCGGACGACAGCGATGCGGATGAGTACTTCGACGCCTAAGTGTCCTTTTTGTTTTTTTAGTTAGATAGTCATTTATTTTAAGTATGTATAAGTTGTTACCAATAAACATTTCATTTATTGTATAATTTATTTTGACCCACATTATTACCACATCATGTTTTGTTAGATACGTTTATTATAGGTGTTCTGATATCGAATGAGTATTGTTATATTTAGTAATCATTTTTATCGTGCAATGACCTTTTAATCAACGACCCTTTCGATACGCGTATTGGAATAAAAATATTGGAAAAGCAATACGTTACGTGTTGGGAGGGAAAGTCGTCATAGTATTTTTTAAATAATTAAATGTGCAATAATGATCCGTATTAGGTTTAGTTAAGGTAGATATTGCATTGATTTTTCCCTAAGTTTTCCCTACCTGTGAGACATGCGTGAACCCCACGCATTGATACGTAGGTACTAACAGTACCTTTTTATAGGTCTATTGTATGCTAAATTACTAATAGTTATGTTTAAATGGTTACAATATAGTTTTTCCTTAATCCTTCTTCTTCAATAGTAGGCCCTTTTATATGATAACAACCTTAAAAAATCTAAGATAAAGTTTACTTATTAATCTTTGGAACGTGGGCATAAACAACACGTGGTATTGCACGTTACTTATCGAGAAAATTAACAAAAGAAATCTTGTATCGAAACCCTTAATTGGAAAGACCATTAAATTCTCAAAGGCTTTTTCTACTTGCGTAACCGTTAACGAGATTTATATAACATTAACTTATTAAAGAGTTTTCACACCCAATTTTGATAAAAAAAATGGCCGCTGTGCATTTCTTTTTATTAAATTCTTGCTCATAATATCGCGGATTTAAGCTTTGTAACTCAAAGAATGTAGATTATAAGAAAATTGTTTAAGCTTGTAAAAATATTTTTGGAACATAACAAAGGAAAAATGTGGATTAAATAACAAATTATTTTTGAAATAATAGAGAGTAATTGAGAATGACAGGCAACTCTAGCAGGTCTGTCTAGAATCTAGATTTTTTAAAGCACTTTCCCGTAAAAAAAGACTATAAAAAAAGCTCAAAATATTAATATTTCTACAAAGGATAACAATTTTCTGTCCATTGCAACAATCAATAAGAACCCGTCCTTCGCCCACTAAACTCTTAAGGAATCAAAAACTTTTCAAACAATCGGAGAACATCAGAACTTCGAAAGTTGTGTAATACCATCTGAAAGCGTTGCTTTGTCACAGTACAAAGAAGGAAAAATTCGAGAACAAGGCAGTATTGCTTTGGTTTAAAGTTCTAGCAAAATATCTCCTATAAGAGTGTACAAGCACACTTTGACAAGTCCAAACGTCTATTAACTTACTTCGGACATTTTACTGATAGGTGTGTAGTTTATTTGGTTGATTTTCTAGGGTCTGTCGATGTGGCTCTTAATATTTTGTCGTTGATTCAAAGTTGTTGACGTAACTCACAGAATAAGCAAGCTGAAGGCAATGGGCCGGCTATATTAGCAGTAGAACTGATGACCGTTGGGGGATAGACGTGCGGAGTGGATTCCGCGTATCGGCAAACGAAAGTTAGACGCCTACTAGCTAGGTGGAGCAACGGTCTTCGCAGACCTGGATGAGGGTTGCCAAGAATCGAGGTGAATGGTGTACAATTGGAGAAAATTATATCCAGCAGAGGACTGTTGTAGGCTGACGCTGATGATCACGATCTGTTGTTGGAAGTTCAGTGGAAGATGTCAAAGGAATTGGGCAAATAATGATAAATAAGTAGTTATTTTGATGTGCAAAAACATGAAGCCACAAACAGTTAAAGTGTTTCTAATCGGCTACATAAAAACATTATTAAAATTATATAGTCTAGACATAATTAAAATTAGTTAGTTTGCTGATAAAACTGAACAAAATACGTACATTTTGCCCTATTTGAAGGAAAACCGTAAGGTTATTGATAAAGTGCTAAGCGTCAAAACGGAAAACAAACAATTATTGGATAACCAACCAAAAATAACTTCAAACACCAGAACAATAATCTCATTAGCTAATTAATATCGGTTGACTTTGAAATTACGTAATTAAATAACTTAAAACGTTACATTTTAACTGAAAACAAGTTTATCAGTTCCTGATATTAATATTTGTAGTCCTAAATTCAAAATGAATAAAGATTTTTATTTTACATTCTAACAAAGAACGCTCTAAAGCTTTTTCAATGAAACCCATTATAAAACAAGACATCAAAATCTAATTAACAAATGTGTATCATCTGAGGCAATACATGTAAAGAGGACACATTATAAAGAACAGGATACACGTGGTGCCTTACAAGTACAGTTAAGCCGACACGACATGTCCGTATTCAATGATTCAGTGTACACTCTGCACATAGCACGAAAGTCGTGACGACCAATAAATGCTTTCAGACTATCACATCAAACACACCGTCATAGCATAGATAAGTACAAAAGCTCAACTCCGTACAGCGAGAGACAACAAGCGCACACACACATAAACACATACGGACGGGAGATCTAAAACAAACGCCAGTCGAGCGAGTCCAGTTGCACTCACTATACGTGAATCTTATATATGTGTGCGTGCGTTTGCACTCGTTGTATGTAGCCAAGCCTTCTGTTTCAATGTGTCCTGTGACATTGTTGTTGGCACACTCTTTATGGTCCATTTATTTGATATCAAGAATATGTATGGATTTACATTCATTTTCATACGCAACGGATTTTAACTATGCGTAGACAATAAAATTTGATCGATTGTAAGGAACAGGTGATTATAAGGAACACAATTAGAAGTTATTGTTTGTTGTATAATGGCAATGGAATATCATCCCTTAGGCCCTTTGTAGACATACGTTTTTCTTGACGTGAAAGACTATGATTAATTCTACGTGTGTGCGCACAGGCCATAGAGGAAAGTAATATATCGGGTATAGAGAGCCCTCTTGCAGCTAATGCTAATGTCAATTGATCGGCGCCATCTATTATCACCATCCACAAACTTGTCATGTATAGCTATAGCTAGCTACAGGTAGCTATAGCTATAGCTAGCTATAGGTACTACCTATGCTATAGTGCCTATACTTAAGCTTCCTTACTAATTTGCTTGTTTATTGATAAAGTTTTACTATGATTTTGTTATCATAGTAAAACTTTATCAAATTAAAAACAAGCAAATTAGTAAGGAAGCTTAAGTATAGGCACTATTGTAATTTCAAAAGTTACACAGCGGATACATAAAGGAAACATCCTTTTCTTTTACAAAATTACTTGCTTTATTTGTAAATTTTAATTCAAATTAATTTGTGTGTTAATATACAAAAGGTGTGGCTGATGTTCAATCGTTACATCTGGGCCGCTCTTTCACTCATGAACGTTGCTTGAGAGCCGTGGTCAATCAAAGCCATAGCACTGTCTCTTGTCCCGAGTCATGATTTCTTACTGGTACAAGAGCTGTGGCCAGTAATGCAGTGGACAAATTTGCAGCGAGATGCGATGAAAGTGTAACATTGGTTTCCGCTGATTTTGCAGAATCTTGATTAGTTTCAACTTCATTGTTTTGTTGTTTCTTATTGTCTGGTTGATATGGTGTGGATTGATGCGTGAGCGTGTGATAACGTTTGTGACATTTTCGGCAGCACATCTTCAGGCGACATCTATAAGCGGAATGTCCTGGGGCCAGACAATTATAGCATAGGTTGTGTTTTTTCTGGTACTCGCACCTCTCAGCTGGATTAAGTTTTATGAATTCCTCACAATGACATAATGTGTGGTCCTTTTCGCACATAGCGCTGCTTCTTGGTTTTGAAGAGGTAGTATTTGGTGTGGACACGTGAACTGCGTATTCTTTTCCCTTAGGAGTAGGCTTCTCTCTATTTGCAGGCGTGATAAGCTCGATCGTGCGGAACTTGGACAGTAGGAACTTGTGCAGGGCATCCCATTTAGGTAACTCGTCGTCATTATCATCGTAAGCAGCTTCTTCCCATTCTCGATGCGTCTCGGGGTCCAATGCGTGAGCGTATCCCATGGGCTGGTTGTCAGGTTCAGGTTCACTACGGAGGAGGATTCGAGGACCGGCGGATTAATTTTTATGCAGAATAGCACAAACATGACACACACAACAACGACCACGACTTAAAACATAAAAAAATGTTGTGAATTTGTGATCTAATAATTTGACAATCAATAACAACTCAATAATTCTCTGTGTTGCTATCGTAATTATTACGCGGCTTGTAATCTCCACAAATATTTGCAAATAATTATAATACGTGTTAAATAAAATGATTAGGTAGTGAAATTTATTTTTAATTTATTTATTTTTTGTCACATATTACATTTGTATCGGTGGTGGCGCCATCTGCGGTGACATAAAGTAACTAATTGTTTTTGGATGGAGATAGCAGATGTCGCATTTTTAAAACATTACCCCAAATCTGTCAATGTATGGAATTGTCCTACCCCTGGCACAGGCCCTGTGCCATATGGATAATGGATCAATATGGAAGCTACGACACATTTTATTGCACGGCTTACAAAAGGGTCCAGCTTTTTTTTTGTTTTATTTCAACTTAATTGCACACCAGATACCGGATTATTTTACATACCGGGTTTCATACACATGCTAAAATAAAAATACCAATCAATATGTTCACAATTATTTTAACTTCATCTAGACAACATTGCTTGCATTAACACCGATAACCTACATGATTTAGCCACGCAATTTTCAATCTTATCCAAAACGCGATGAGCACCCACGTCTCTTAAAACAAAAGCAACCAATGAAAATTGATAGCTGCGAAACGCGCTTGATTTACTGCCGAAACATCGTAAAACCGTGCCGTCAACTAAGACCCATTCATCATATCAATGTCAGTGCTATCTAAGAGTTTTTATTCCATTTAACGCCCGTTCATTAACCTCCTTGGATGAACTCCGATACGGATGACTGACCACACGTGCGGTACGTGAGGGTCTTCTAAAGTTAAGTAATATGCCTCCATGACCTCATTATTTACATTGCATGCCAAATGGAAGAGCCGTGACAAATCCAAAAGAAATTCTACATTCACGTACCGTGAAAGTACGTACGAACTGTGTCGAAAGCTATTACGATTTTGAGAAACACTTCGATAAAATTTCTTCGGCTTGTTAATTTCTAACGTAATTCTGTTAGTATTACGAGAATGTGCTGCTAAAATATCCGGGTATTTTATTGAGGAAACATAAGTCATCAGAAATCGGCATATAAAATTAATCAGCGCAAACGCAGCAACTATAAAAGTAGCTGTGTTTAGCGGAATCGTTCTGTTTTGTACTAATTTCTTCCTAGTTATAAACTTGATGAGGGGAATAAAGCTACTGACCGGGTCGACAACACAGGACAAATGCCGCAGAATAGTTGACAACGTGCCAACTAAGGGTTTGGTCACATTACGCAACGATGCGCGGGCGCCGCTCCCTACAATAGATAGAGTTAAATGGACGGTAACGATAAGTACTAGAGGTATAATGGTTCTCTCCTAAAGAGCAGGACGTAAGTACTTACTTAACAAAATTGCTTAGGTACTTGAAAATTTTATAAGTAACTAGCTGACCCGACAGACGTTGTCCTGTCTTAACTATGATACCTACCTTACCTACCCTACCTACCCACCCTACCTACCTACTCTACCTACCAACTTACCTACATACCTTACGTACCCTACCTACCCTACCCTACCTACCCTACCCTACCTACCCTACCCTACCTACCCTACCCTACCTACCCTACCCTACCTAACCTACCCTACCTACCTACCTATTATTTTTGTATGTAAGAACCTTCTCCTGACAATAACAAACACAACAAAAAAAGAATTGGCCAAATTGGTCCAGGCGTCGTTGTTGAGTTATGCGCTTAGTACACATTTTGCGATTCATTTTTATATATAAGATTATGGGAACATGCAACGCAAATTGATTAATTTGCCAAAAGAGAACATCTTACCCAAATTTTCTCATGGGTAATCTCCTGTATACTAGCAATCAAACCTGCAATTCTGGAGACCAACATGTTATACACTCGTGAGCTTGTCCGTTACACTGAAACCTATCTAAATTCTAAATTATATCAGTAAAATTGGAACCCACGACTTGACCCACTTTAAAACTGCAGTCACCATAATGCAGTGTCGGGCAATAATAAAATGGCCATTAAGCTGGCGTCGTGGACTAACTGAAAATGTCAGACTACCCTCTAACCAACTGACCTGGAGAGATACCAAGAAAATGTTTCACGTATCGTTCCTTTGTATCCATTATGACTTATAATAGTCACATATTTCATAGAGTTGGCAATAACGAGCGGTATATTACAATAGAATGTACTTAAATGTTATGTACTTTTGAGTTTATTGTTGTTCTGGTTGCTAACAACATTGTTATGAGGTAATTTCGTTAGTTATTTGTCAATTTAGTTGTAATTCTTAATGCAGTTGTCCGACTCGTTTGAATTGAAGTTAGACTAAGTGTAACGTCAAAATAGTACACGTTTTATATGACATCAGAATACAAATGACTTTAATCTTAATTTATAATGTCATAACGCGACCAAGCTTTGTTAAAACTAGCCTTAATAATAAATGACAGACAAATGGATACAGTTGTATATTTAGAATATTAGAATGATACAACTGTATTCATGTACCAGTAACATAACGCTATTTCCTAAGCGGATGAAACAACACGCACACAAAATAAATAAATGCGACAAGTTTCAGTTTATACAGGAAATAAAAGCATGCAATTTTTGTAAGAGGACGGAATAACGGTGAAAGATATTTAGAAAGGGTATTTGTTTTACAAAACTACAGCGTCTTGCAAATAATATACCAACAGACTTAATCAGACAGGAAACAAAAGCGAATCAGGCGCCAATTGCATAAATACCATACGATATTATATTCTTGGATACAATCGAACGCAAACAAAATATTTACCAAGGAGTAGACATAACACCAACTCACTCCCTCCCTTACTAAATATCATGGTGTTTCTGCAATACACCATAAACGTCAGGCTAACTAATAAAAGGAGACACTTTGTATTATGCAAGCAAATCTGAGCGTGTGCCAGAGGATTTAGTGGAGAAAATCTCTGCTTGTGCTAATATAATTTCATCTCGAATATGTCAGTCGAGCCGCTTCGCATCTATGGTAATAACCTGTCGGGTTTAGGGAAACTAGACAACATAAAATATTGTATGAAAAAAAAAGTTAGAAGAAACTGACGCCCTTGTAGAAAGTATCAGTTTCGCTTTACAAAAAGTCAGATCGATTAAAAATTGCCATTTTCCCATGTGTTTATTGTTTCTATGGTGTACGTACACCAGTACAGCATATTTTTTTAAACCCAAGATGTAATTATAAGGCTATGGATGCATTTCGATATTAATTTGCGAGTTTTTCTAGCTGCGTATTCAAATTGTAATTGAGCATAGCACGTAAAGAGATGTCAGCATTTGAAGGGGCCCGTCAGGGCCGAGCTTGCCGGGTAAACGGGATTGTCCGAAAGGGTTACCGCTACCCCGGAACATAAAGGGCTAAGGATGGAACATGGATGGGTTTTAGTCAGTGAAAGTCTGACACTCCCTTCCGCTCCACCCAGAGCGAGAGAAGTCATTGGATGATTCCCCACCCTCAAAAAAAAAAAGCATTGCACGTGCGCAAAGGTCAGCGAAATCGAATTATATCTACTGCAACAGACCTATTGATCTTTCTTCCATCAATTAAAATATTCAGTCTATCTATGAAGCAATCGCATCAATGAAAGTGATAGAAAGTAATGCCTTTATCTAACAAGAAAGTTATCTTGTTGATACATAAGCACACTCATTTGTTATCAGACATCGTTACACTTGATTATACACGTCCCGTCGAATATTGATTGCAGATTATTAGGTACACATTTTTTTGTTTATCAGATTCATGTCTGATGACTACCGTGTCTGGCCTACTAATCTATGAAAAACAATTGCCAAACGAATATACAATAAAATAATGTATAATTTAAAAAAAAAAGTTGGCCGTGTTTTGTAGCTAAGAAAATTGAAACAATTGCCAAGCGAAAAATTAATTCCAAGAAAAAGGTTTGCCGTGTTTCCTAATAAAGTAAATACTTGACATAAAATAAATTATTCCTCTGTTACTCTAATTCTAAGTTGAGACACACCACACGTACACTCGAATGGGCAATACATATTAATTGCACGCGGCTTGAATGTACTTCTTTAATTAGAATCTTTTTTTATCACTGCGTACGTGATAAAACTAGTAATATTCTTAATTCCTTAGATGGAGAAATTGGAGTGAGATATACGGAAAGATATAATATCATAATATATTTGACAGAATATACGAAAAAGTTGGAGCGATTCTTCATTCGGCCTGTTGTCACCAAATGTTATGATGTCACGAAACTTTGATCTTTCAAGATCTGCATAATAATATATGAAGAAGGTATGTCATGTTTTCTTATTACTTCAGAAATGGGCCGGACGAATTGTTTCAGAATTGGTTTCGTGCGAAGATGTGTTGTTTTTTATTTATTTGTCTTTAACGTAGAGTCGTGACACATTAATTTGTCAATATTTGGGTATTGAGGTCATGAAATTCTCTAACATAATATTTCCAGACTAGGAGCATATTATTAAACCACACACAATTCAATTATAGTTTCTTCTACAAAATCTTTGCACTAATCCGCAATCTTTCCTATATTCCCAGAAAATCCTATTCCCCGGCTCTCAATAATATATTTTTTCAGCGCTTCATTCGACGAAGTATCGAAGATTCTAGATTGCATATGTATGTATAGAACTTAATCCGTATCCCATACATATACCTTCATATTGAGATAAATAACACATATATCGGCACCATTGATTTCGCTCAATGGCTACTGGGAATCCAGTATTTGACTTGCATACTCAACTCAAGGCTAGTCAATGAGTTGAAAGAAGTATAAACAAATGAAGTTAATATACATCTACATATCAAACTATACAACACCAATATAAGCTGACCTCTCGTTGTACGGAAATTCTATACAATGCGGGATCAGCTTATACTGGAACTTAATAGGTTGATATGTAGTCGAGTGTACCTACGGGCTCTTTCTCGCACACTGCTCGATGGCTCCCTGTTTAACAGAGAGCGCGCGATTTGTAGTTCGCGTTATCGCGGCAATGTAGACGCAGCATTACAAGGCAAGTTATCTCTCTATTTAGTGATAGTTACGTTTATATTTAAGTTTCTGAGAAAGAAAACAATAAGGAGTCATGGTTTTGTCACGATAAGTTTCGACAAACTAGGTAATATTTGACTTTCTCATTCGTTCGCGACGTGTTAGTTTGGTAAAATTTTTGTGGCGTTTTGTATCTTCGAATTGCACAAGATTTGGGTGAGTAAGTACCCAAGTATTTGATTTATCACAAATTTTATATACCTAAGTTTGTTTATTGTACTTAACTATGTACTTTATACATAATATAGTACATTAGGTTGCTGATATGCCAAAAACAGCGGTTCCTTTCTTTTTACATTCAAAATAAGAGAAGATTTGCAACCAATGCTAGATTTTAGTTAAAATGTGTCCCTCCCTTCCAGAATCAAGTCAAATTAAAACCTTAATTTCCCCTCGATTAACTCCCGAATGTAACGCAATTTCCCAAAAAAGCAAATTGTTACAACCAAAGTGGTTGTTCCGCTTAATAAATCTTCCCGCGGCCCATTCGCTTATTAAGTCTCAAGAAAGGCTGTAATTTTTCATTAGGAAACCCTGTTTGAGCCGACATTGGGGAAAATGAGGTAGTCCTACCTGGGAAACGGTGCGATGTGGGGTCCCATAGGCCATAGGTAGATAAGTATGCGCTTTAATAATAAATACTTCTATTACCGGGTTAACTTTGCATCCAGTCTGTTGGGATCAGAATTAGTGGAATGGGAGATAGTACTATTTATAAATAAGCCTAAAATAGTTTTGTTGTTACTAGGCAGAGCTCGTGGCTTTGTAATAACAACCGCACGGATCGATCCTTCAGGTTAAGTGTTTGGCGGGGTAGGTCTGTGGATGGGTGACCATCTTTACATACTGAGACTCCTCCGTGTCTCGGAAAGAACGTTGAGCCGTAGATTGCCGGTGGCCCAGTGGTATCGGCCTCGACTTACGAGTTGTAGGTCGTGAGTTCGAACCCAAGCAAGTGCTTTACTTTGTGTATTTAATTTTATCACCACTGCTCTCAAAACGTGGAAGGAAAACATCGTGAGGAAACCGGCACGGAGGAGCCAAAAACTATAGTGCATTTTTTTTTTCTTAAGTGGTATAATTTGGTAAACAAATGTCGCGACTAATATTAAGATTTCTAGGTAATGTATGTGTCTCTGAAGTATTTTTTTTCTATAATTCATGCCTTTTGTGTATTATACAAAGATCAAGACGATTATGTTTAACTTAAAGTGAATGATTTATACGAAAAAACGTCCCGTGTTTGTTTACTAAATTGGACACTTTAAAAGAAATACACTATAGAACCAAAAAATTCGAAAACGTGTGACATCCACCATCCAACCTGCACTGGGCACGCGTGGTGGATTATGGCCTATTCTCTCCCTTAGAGAGGAGGCCTTCGTCCCAGCAGTGGGAACATTATAGGCTGATTATGTAACCGCTATTTATTATATTATGATACATATACCATAACAACAAGGTTTTATCAAAGCTGTAATGTAAGGTGTTGCGAAAACAATAAATCAAATTAAACAAATACTTAATTAACGTAAGGACACTGCGTATTAGCAAATGAGGAAACTTGTTGCAAATTAAAATTGGATTAAAGGATTTACCCGTAGTCTAGCAGACACATACATTAGTACTTACATATTATATATTTTTGCTGTAGGTGACAATAATAAATAATTATAGTAAGCATTGATTGGAAAATGTACATAACATATTTACTGAGTAAGAAAGTTCAGTGCGTTTTCAATTTAAGATGATTTTTAACTTATGTACAGGGTACAAAACTCCGCCCCTAAGACGACCCAATAACCAAAAAATCAAAACAAAAACTGTGACAGATCTAAAAATAGGTTTAGAAGGTACACTAATGCCGAAAAAGAATTCCATTACCGCAAAAAAAAACAAAAAGAATTACCAATTCTACATTCAAAATTGACCTAATACACTTTAGATTACGCAACCACACTCAACCGTTAGCCAAAAACAGATGACACAAAAATACAAAATGGACACTTTACACAAAGCCGATAATTTGGAAGACTTTTCGGCATGACCCAGACTATGTATTTTCACTATTCGTCACCTGTTTACATAATGTATGTGTGATTCATAAGACAACTTGCCTAACCAGTTAATTCAGTGTTAGCAATATTTATCATCTTTTAAAAAATAACGTCATCAGCTGTCGGCGGAAAATAAATTGCATTATGGGAATACACTGTATGATATGGCCTCATTAGTCACCTGATTTATTAATGGGGTTAAACAACACCTAGAAGGTATGTGGGTTTAATCACTTTGTGTAAATGTTGTAGAATCCTCTTTCAATAAAACTTGGCTGACGGTCAACACTAATCTCATCAACACCTTCCTAATGCCCGAATCCCAATTTGTCAACATGTCTTTTTCTTCCAAACATCTATTAGTCGCCATTAGGCTAATCTCTCTTATCTCATATCCTCTCTTATCAACACATTCATCAACTAAGGAAGACCTTTGCGAGGCCAGCGCTAGCGCAATCGAAGTAGCCGAATACTGGCCGAATTTTATTTAAGAAGAGAATCATTGATACGACGAAGAAGATCAACTCACTCATCACAATAACAAATAATAAAATCAACTGAACTAACTAACACCTGCTTAAGTACCTCCTCATAGTAAACTATTTGACAACAAAGTTGCTGGATTCAAACGCCTTCGTTATCATAATCGTCTACATAGTTTCGTTACGAAGCAACTCCATGTAAAGTTATCAACACAACAAGGGGCCAATTACCATAGAATCAACGATTGAAGTGATTTATTCGTGTAACAATCGTGTTTTACGACCGAAATATACACTAAAAATAGCAAACCTACACAAAGATATTGTCGTTATCGAAACCCTTCAATCGAATTATTTATTATTTGATTACAGGTATACACAATGATACAACAATAACTTACAAAATGTTAGCCTATGCATCGCTAATGACGCAATGGTTTGTAATGGAGTGTCTTAACTGCTTATGTGTAAGGTATTTACCTCTTTTTGTTCAGTAGGTGTGGCGGTCCTGACCCCTGTCAGGTCCTTCCACCGAAGCACCCCCATGACGGCGTGACGAACCCACGAGCCGCGCCTGCCAGTTCTACCGTTAGACAGTTCATCCACCACACCGCACAACACTGAGTTCACCACCAACTTCCCAGTTCCATCCTTATCACTCTTAAGCGCCACTTCGCTACTTATCGGGAACGACCTTCTTTCCCTCATAAAGCTAGAGAAATAAATCGCCGCCAGCTCTCTATTCAGGTTTCCCAAAACGCATCCTCACAAGACACTCACTATTAATCATCCTAAGATATCGTACTTCAAAGACGATATAAATCTTCCAGTAAATCGTTTATTTTTATTACAGTTTTCGGGTCACCCAGCTGCGATCTTTCCCATAAGCGCCCGGAAGTTTTTCAATTATTCCTTTAGCTATAAAAGAAAACTCTTAAACGATCTTCTGCTGAACGAAATTGTCCCCTAAATGGCTTTGAGAGTCCAAACACAGCAGTCATGCACGAAAACAGTAGGCTTTAACTTTCTCCTCGGATGCTTCTTCGTCGCCCTGGATGTAGGTTAGACGTCTTTCGCTGCTGGCTACCCACGAAAACGTCAACACTGTCGCAGTTTAGTAAACTCATTCAAAAATTCCTCAAAATGCAGTTCTTAAACTTTTTTCACACTTAGCACACCGTCAACACTTTTTTAATCTCGTCCGATAACATATATAATAAATCCAAACACTATTCCAAAATATTAGAAGTTCCGAATTTCGGAGTTGTCAAAACACGATCGTAGCGCGATTATTTAAATATCGGAGACTGCACAACGTCCACACCGGTTTACGTTCGGAAACCGAATGGAGCGGCGCGTGCCACATGCTGCTGCTGACAAAGGCGCGATGAAGAATTCTCGTCTCTTTCTTCGGTGCATAATTGCTATACTGTAGACAGGGACAAGTAGCGAAACCAACCTTCACACTCGATGCAACGGAGACAAGACAGGTGAATGTAACAGCCGGAGAAGACAACAAAAACTTTTCAAACGTTTCTAGTGCGATTTTCTATTGTGCCAATGCGACATTCAACTTGTAGAAAAATGGTACAGCACAAAAATTATATGACGATAGAAAGTTACATAAATATCGATTTTTACGCATATATATTGTCAAAACTCTTCAGTTTCAAAATAATGGAACTAGATAACTACTATGTTTAAGGAAAATTAAATTACTGGAAAACATTTGACTCGCCTGAAATATATTGTCATTGCGCATTACCAGTAAATTATCATCAAACATTAACCCCTTCATTTATAAACGCTGCTTAAAGATAAGAGACGTTAATCAATCGCTAATCATCACTTAACTTTAAGCAATGTTAATAAATAACAGGGTTCGAAAATATCCGATATTTATTATAAATATCAAAATATCGGATTTTTATGATATATATCCGATATATATCAAGTTTGATATATATCCATTTTGTATGAACGTCATGTTATTTTATAGTATTATGTATGTATATTTTTTTCATATTATGTTTTACATAACGTAATTAATAATTTAAAGAAAACTAAAATGTTTTTAATCGTTTCTTTATATAGGTAAGTACTTAAAATCAGACAAATGAATCAAAAACATAAAATCATCTTCTAGATCAGGCAAAATCAACTAAAAACATAAAACCTTTTTATAAATAATTGTAATTAGTCAATAATCATACCTACACTTCGGTAACAAAACTATAATTATTATTATTTAATTGAATATTTATAAAATATTGATATATATCACAAAAAGTCATTGGATATATATCGGATATATATCGGATATATATCATGATATAATTATATCCATTGATATATATCCTTCGAACCCTGATAAATAAACTCCTTAATGTTCTGCTATCCTTATGATCGAATAAATAAAATCTAACAATTATTATACTCCTGATTTTCCCATTCCCATGAAAGTGCCAAAGTCCCATCGAATTTATGCGTTTGCGTGGGAACATCCGGCGCCAACGGTCCACATCGAAGCTCCCTCTTCAAACAAAGGACCAACAGGTGCGCCTTGCACTTGGTCTTTCGTTCCTTGCTTCCGAAGCCAAAGGCAGGGACTTTCGAAACGGAAGCCGATACCTTATTAATATCGGAAGGATGTGGTTTTGACAATAGTGTCAGTATTACGTACTCTAACAAAAATGTAGGCGGAAAAACAAATGATGCCAATTTTGAAATGCATTTTGAGCCTTTATTCTGGTCCTTGTAAGCTAGAGTCAAGATTTTATTGACATGCTATTATTTTATTGTCTGCTATACTGGTCCTTATAAGCCAAGGACTTTGAGGCGGAAACAGATACCATATAAATAAAGGAAGGATGTGGTGTTGTCAATGGAGTGATAGAAGCTGCCAAAATGTATGAACATGGGTTCTAGTAACATTTATATAACATTTGCAAAGGACGGGGACTTTTTGCATCATCGTTCTTTCGACAAGTTCCTTGGAAAAATAATAAAGGATTTCGAAACCTTAGTATGAAAGTTTAATCAATGTACTTTATTCATATAAAGCCATTCCTAAATAAAATAGGTTTTATTTCAAAGTCAAAGTCAAAACATTTATTTCAAATAGGCACAAGAATGGCACTTTTGAACGTCAAAATGAACAAGAAATAGAACTGATTCTAGTCGCCCCTTCCAAAAAGTAGTTTCGTGTGGAGAAGAATGGGCAAGAAACTCCACCGTTACTCTTTTAAAATGTTTCACAATGTTTTGTATACATGTATTATAACATTATATGTGAAGACGATGAAATACCCAGAATAAAAACAATACATCACAAAAGGTGAAAAGAAAAACACATGTAGCAGTGGCAAGTAAACTTAATTATGTCATAAGTGCATGGTGCTCACATATTTACAAACTTTACTTTGTTGTCCCCCGTGGGGCTCCTAATAAGATTTCTCCTTCTATGTTAAAAACTAAAAATGAAATAATGGAAACAAAATCCAGTCAATCAAAACCCATACGTAGTTCTATGAAAAATATCCGCGTAGATACGTTTTATCGTTCCAATTAAATCGCCCATTTTTCGCAACGAAAGGTATTTTTTCATGTAACAAAATTTCCAATTTCCGACATGAAAAATGTAGACGCAACATAAATAACCCAGTATTTTATAATTCATAGATGTAGATTCGTTACATCACGTAATTAATACATATAGTGCATGTCCGCATATGTAGCGCTGTGCAATGGAAGACTCGATCATATATCAATCAGTAGAAAATAAGGTGAAAGACTAACACTTATTATCAGAAAATCCAGTGGAACACAATAAATCTGTCTAGAGTTAATAAATTGTAACCTCAAATCAAATTGCATGTGCAAATTGCGTTTTCATGTCACGTCACGTGGTCCTGTGGTCCTGTTTTAAACATTTGCCTAACCGCGGGGCCTCCCAATGGAAATACAAATGTATTTGTCACCGAAAAAGGTCCAATTGTTAAAACCAAAATGTGTTTTTTTGGAAGAGATGGACCGAGCATGACTTTGGCTGACTAGCCGAATCGCCGGCTAGTCAGCTGCATGTCGGCCTAGCCGATCATCGGTTTCGGGCGACATCGGCCATGTTCGTGACTACGCTTTCGAACGATAGACCTATTCCTATCCTATTCTAGATTGCACCGAAAATCAAATGTAAAACGTTTTCTATAATAAAAAATAATAGCAATAAAGATTTAATTTAAATCGAGTAAGAAATGGGACGGCGTCGGCGGACTAGTCCCGGATCTTCCCCTAGACAAAATCCGTTTTCTGTAAGCGTTAATGCCATCGTCCCGACTAATCGGTACATAACAATTTTTTGGTAAACAAGGAGCGATGTGGGTGGTCGTGTCTGGGAACAACCACTTCATTGAGATATTTATTAAACAATAGTCCCTGCGATAGGGTTCTTAAGGTACTTGAAGGTTCAGGTTCAATTGATAAGTCTATAAATACTCGGAACAAACAAAACGCAAAATAGTGCTTCGTTATTCCCACTCAACCTCTACATAGTATAAAATAAAGGCGCTTTGCCTCGTCTATCCCCATGTACGCTTAGATCTTTTAAACTGTGCAACGCATTTTTATGCGGTTTTCTTCAATATTCAAAGTGATTCGTGAGGAAGTTTTATTCGTATAGTTTAAGTAGCTTTCGCCCGCGGCATCGCCCGCGTGATAATATCTACATTGCACCGAGCAAATCCGGGGCGGGTCGCTAGTATTTTCTAATAACGACCTAATGCTCAATGGAAACAAAAGAAAAACTAATTTAGTAATTACCAAAGTTAAATCCCATAACAGAATTTAACGAGATGACGTACCTAAATATCCAATTAAATAATTCTAGCACCCTAACGATGTAATCAAACAAAGTTCCTAGCAAAATAATTAGTGGCCAAACTGCGGGCGTACATACTCGTATATCTTCAAACACCAATTATCATTAGGCGTGTTTTTCGACCATAAACAGCATGCGAATATTCCATAACCGAATATTTTGTAAGCGTACCTAAGTACTATGAATAGACGTGACTGATTGGGCCAGGAGAATCGGCTAGGGTTGCGATTCTGCATACCCTTACCGAAGATCACGTTTGAATAGTGCTGAGCGGTAATTTTATCGATATATATTTTTTTTATTATTTGTGATCGGTTAATCTGTAAAGTACGTTTCACTCTACGTAGCCCTTATCTTTGGTTAGCTAACTGCAGTAGCGATAAGACTAATTGAAATAAGAATGTGTGACCTTCTAACAAATGTGTAAAAATGCAATCCTTATCAGTCTATGCAATACTATGATATAATACCCACTGAAGAAATTGTATATTATGGGGTTGCGTAATTATTATGTGATACTATAATTATAGTTTGTTGAAAGAAAATTGAACGAGAAAAAGAAATCATAACACGATCTATGTATTATAGGTAATGCTATCATAGAGCCAGCTAAAGAATAACATTTAGAAGTCCATAACCCTTTTCATCGCGCACGCAGCTAACCTAAGTCCATCACTACGTTGTAGTGATTACGTAAGCAGCGCATCACTTATGCAAGTGCATGCGCCTCATTTGACGGTCGTTAGAGCATAGCCCACGCAGACCTGAAATGTAGCCAGCCCGAAGGCACGGCTAAAACACTGCGATTTGATACACCTCGCGATACTAAGGTACTGTGAAATCGACGAATATCGTGTGTAGTTTAGTCAAGAGTCTTAAAAGGTGGGACCTGAGACAGAAATTCTAGGTGTTTTACTACGACCGTAACTTTGGACTCGGTAAATTCGAATTTTAGCTGCTATACTCCATGGTAGGTACACTTTTACGGCAGCATCCAAATCTTCGACGTTTAGTTTGAAAGGAATATTATGAAATCAAGCAATAAGTAGACCTCATTCGTGTGCAATATAGAAAAAAAAACAATCACCCGCAAAAAGATCGTTAGCAAAGAGTTTTCAATTTCAGTTATTTTAGGTCTCAATGAACTCCGTCTTTATCTACAGGCTCCTTGAGTTAAGTAGAAAGCGCTTGAAAGAGCTTAATCTCGATAGGTAATAGAGATATCACGAACATGAGTGCTACTTGGTTAATCTAATCGTTTAAATCTTGGGAACGTGAATGAATTTCTGATAAATGCGTGCCAAATTGAACATTCTTTATATGGTCTCTTTGATATGGTCCTTAACTCATTCTAGTCTTCCATCATCGGCTTGAAAATGTAAAATTGTTTGAAGTGTGCGTTTAAAAGTCTTAGGGGATTGGTTGATATTATTGCCAGCAGCAAAGCACCTGACATAGCAGATGGATTTATTGATGACTATAGCTTCTGAAAGCTGCTCCGTACGCGTGGTTATTGGTACTTACGGGACAGGGATAAAAGTATAGTACGTGCTATTCCAGACTAAAATCTATCTCTGCTAAATTTCATCCAGATCCGTCCAGGAGATCTTGTGTTAAAGAGTAACATCCATGGTCACAAACTTTCAACGTTCATATTATTAGTAAAATTAGTATAAAATATAAATTACAGTCTGTTTTTTTTTCAGGAGGGAACTATTTTCCATTGTGTTTTACAGCACCCATGGGCAGTAAATACAACATATTTGGGCAGAACTCACACCAGTAAGAATCAAGTAATCAGGTTTTATGACAGAGTATTTCATATTTATATCGTATGCATTTGGAATAGCTGGAAACCTTACTGGCTTTAGCATTCGTATTTGGCGCACGTACGCCACAAACTAGTTTGCTCACATAACCTTTTTAATCTGATAAACAGATCGGTAGCGGTTGCCAGCAGATAATTCACTAACTCCGTGCAAAAAATTCCAGTTCTTCTGCCAAATTTTGAACGAATAATGTTGGGTTTAGGTAAGCCGCATTGTCGTATATTAACTGTAGTTACACCAGATTTTAAATGTATTTGGAACATTTATTCTTGTTATTTATTTATGTAAATTGATTTAAGCTCCTGCAATGTACCTACTGGGTGTAACCGAAAGGGTATATAGGTACATACAAAAGGATATGCTACAGACCATCAAATTGAACAACTTTTACTATGGAACCAGCTCAGAAATCGTGAAAAAAAAAATCTGCTGTTCCCTACATTTCGACAAGTCACGTGTATGGAACAGCAGATTTTTTTGCGATTTCGGTGACACCCTGTATATTGTTTGTAGACCTAATCGCTTTATGAGAAGAAAAACCTAGATTACATAGACCAAGAAGGAAATAGCAAAATATTTAGTGCAAAAGATTTATTTATAAACTACTGAAATAATAGTATTGGACAATGGACAGACTAGAATAAAAACTGATACACTAAAAAGCAGGAATTGAGCTCGGAGTTTTGGATGGATAATGATGTATTTTGAGCAAATTAATTGAAGCCTGATTAATCCTCCATTACAACGATGTATTACCTCCTATTTCTGAATTTAATATTCCTACATAATTAACCACCTACGAGGATACATTTTCATTAGACCGTGAGACCGAAAATTCTCTAAACAATACAGCCTCAAGTCCATTAAGAGGTGCCCTTAACCGCGTCGAAAGTAAACATTGCTCCATCGAAATTCACGATTCTTCCATTAGGTATCAGGTCGGCTATAAAGCGGTTTGCTCATTGCTCCAGCACCCAAGGTCGCTCTTTATGTGACCGCTGCCGCTCACAACGCGTAGCCTTGTTACGACAAAGCTCTATGGACCGGTCAAATAATACATAGAAATTCGGCCCAGACGTATTGTATAGAAGATATAATGGACGAAAATACGAAGTCTGGGAAAAACCTAATTTAGATGGGTCTTGTTATGAGAGTTTTCATATTATTATTGTAGAAATTATTAACATAAAGTCTATAGAAATTAAGCAGTGGTCGCTCAGTGGTAAGGTACCGACTCATCAAGTTGTAGGTTGTACAGAGGCCAGCACATCAATTTACCACAATCTGTCAAATTTCTTTGATAGTATTTCAACTTTATTGCAAAGACATAAGGTTATCAGTGTTTTGTTTTAATTTTCATTATTGGAACACTTTGTAAAAGTTGATTTAATAATAAAGTTTAAAATTGATAAATAATTAAGCTTAAGAATCTATACCTGGAACCTATAGTCTTGTCTTATGTTTTTTATAAAATGAGACAAATAACGGTTATCACCTTTTCGTTATTTCTATATAGACGTATATTTAAACTCATTATTTCACGTTACATACGAAGCAATTTTATCTATTTACCATTTACATTAAAAAAACAACTGTAAAATGCAGTTATGTCAACAATATTACACAATAACTGTCGTTTTTTAGCCGTTATTTGTCTAATGTTTTAATAAACGGAGTATAGTACACTTGAGTTTCCATATCATTATTAATGTTGTTGCTGACCAACCCATTTCAAAATGTCAACAAGAGAATGTTTATAACGTTGTTACTCATGTTATAGAATTTCTACGCTACATTCGTTATACAGGCCAAATAAATGTCAAAGCAATTTGGGTTAGATATAAAACTGATATTCAGTAATGTTCTAATTTCATAATTATAAAGTCACGTGCGTCATAGGAAAGGTATAATTATGATACCTACGTCGACTCTACATAATTATTTATGATATTATTACCTAATAATTTTGAAATAATTGATTACTATTTCCGAAAGAATCGATAATCGAAAGTAATATCGAATGAGGTCTATTTATGGCTTCCTTTTAACTTGAATAACTACAATCGACAATTCTATATACATATTTGAAACGTGATAGTAGGCTGGCGACGGAAATAGCCCCGACGAAAATAGAACAGCCTACTAAGAAATTTTGTATGCGGACTTGATAGAAAAAATATCAAAGAAACTTACATTCTTGTGTGAACTATAGAATGATTCTTTAATTTTGAATATAGTAACTGAAACTGAACGAAAGTTAAATAGCAACAAGCTAGTATAAGACGGTCAGACAAGACAATACATTTATTGTACTATACGTTGTATATTGTATAGTACTCATGGGAACTTTGTCCATGGGACCAACTTTGAAATATGAAAAAGAAATATCAGCTTTTCCATACATTTTAACGAATTATGTGAACATAAAATGTACTGAACAGCTGATGTTTTTTTTCATGATTTCAGTATAGTTTCATAGTCTAAGTATTTCATGTTCATGAGTACCAATAGTAATCACCTGAAAGTAGTGAAAGTATGTCTCTCGTTGAACTTAAGACACTGTATAACAATGTAAAGCACGATTTTAGATATATTGCTTTAATCAGCATACTAAGCAATTAATGTGATTGTACACCGCAGTTAGATGTAATCAGGCTACAGTTGAATCTTGCTGACCATACACCTTGGCTTAGTGGAACATACAATCGTCATTGACATTGCGGACATTGATGATGGTGCACGAAACCTTTTCAAAAACATCAGGAGTATCAGTGAAATGCCACTCAAAATTGATCTGATACTTAATGTAAATAAAAGTAAAAAAAAAACAAATGACAATAATTTTGAGTCATCTATTTGCATTGTCCGATACTGATTTGGAGAATTTAGTCCTTCCATGCAAGTGAATATGAGCAACGAAGACTTTCAAAATTCATAGCATCACACGTTTATTAACCTTAACCTCTCAAATGTCGTACCAACCGCATAGGTTCATAAGAAAAATTCTCCCAAAACGACAATAAATATAACCGTATAAATCGTTGAGCTCTTATAAGCAAACGGCTTCTAATAGGCGAACATCTAATGGGTTAGTACTCAGAATTTTGTATATTAAAGTAAATGATTTGCTTTCGTTCTGAATTCTATATTTTTTTGCGTGTTTTTTTTTGTACCTACCTATTAGGACGATGATATATTAAACTTAGGATTCGACAGACGCAATAATAATGAGGCCTAGCTGTACTAGTTTCGAACGTTGACAAAGCTATTGTTCGATTAAACCGTAGTTCCGAATCAAGCTAGCCCATGCGCCCCTGACATAATTTAACTATTGAATTGAGGTGGCATTAAAATCCTAAGAAGTTTTCAACTTAAGATGCCTATTTCTGTGGGTACTAGCAGAAACATTTAATGTAAAAACTTTGGCTGGAAATTTCTCAGAAATTAACACCAATACTGCTAAAACAATTTTTTATGGAACTCATGTTTGAAGCGTGCCAAAAGAAGGCTTACACTAAGTCATGTATTGGTTTTATTTCTAGAACAAAAGTTGTGAAGGGAACAAGTTGATGGCAATATTATGTTTTTTTTATATGTTCATTTATCAGATCATCATCATCCTGCCCTTATCCCAATTTATTTTGGGTCGGCGCAACATGTCTGTTTCTTCCATACTACACAGTGTCCACTACTACATATTAATCGTCATCTCGGTAGTCACTCCTTTTCTAGCCATATCATATTTCACACAATCCATTTCTAGTTTCTTTGGTATTTCTCTACTTGTATAGCCAACCACATTCATACTCAAAACTTTCCTGACAACATTTTCCTCATTTACCTCATACCGTGACCACCAATTTCCACACAACTTTTCAGTCACTTTCAGATCTTATATACTAAAAGATGTTGGGGTAACAATTCAACTCATCCATCATTTATCACGCAAGTTGAGTATGAACACATAAGACATTTGTATTGTAAGAGTTACTATTGTACTCGTAAACGATCTGTTTGCGGTAGTCACTGCAACACTGCAATCTTTCAAGCGCTATTGTTGTACTAAGCTACGCAAAGAAGTTGATATCTTACAAATGAGTGTATCCTCTTGCCTATTGTCGGTAAGCTGTCTAGATCGCTTATTCATTTCCATAGGTTTTTCATACTGCTACAGTTGTGTGCGTAATGTTCAAGAAATGTTTTATTTATGTTTCGTTTTCCTTTACATCTCGCTCATCCTGCATATTTGCATGTTTTCTTAATTTAATGTAGTTTATAACTGTATGAATGTATGCCAGGTTACAAGAGTCAAGTTAATGTTTATTTCCGTCATACTTACGTCACTGACCACGCCACTGATTGGAAATTTCTCGGAATTTTGAAGTTTATATCATAGTAATTTGTATTACTAGTGCTTAATGTAACTTTATAATGAATGTAAGTCCTTATTAAATACAGACTAGGTATTTAAAAGAAAAAGGTTGAAGCTAGAAGTTACGGTTGTCTAAGTAATTGACGGCTTATTGAGTTCTATAAGAATTCAGATTTGTTAATAAAGAAGTTCATTGACAAGACTAACACTGAGTAAAAGCCAAAAATTATAAACCTCTACCAATCGATATGATAAAAACAGCTGCCCCTAAATATATAAGGAAATACTGGTTAGTTTGGCATTTTAGGATGATGTCAATTTAATATGAGGAGATTTTTCAAGACTTAATCTACTGCAGCCGCCTACATTTACTTTCTTAAGTTAAAATAAGCATGTATGTTGTGCAAAGAAATTAATAAATCGAAACCTTGACAAATCATTTGCCAATTTTGTCGAACAAGTTTTCTATAAGTACATAACATATAATCTTGCCTATTAATTGGGAACTAGAGAAGTTACCTTTACTATCGACTTTCACATTTCATTAATAATTATGTATAAGCCCAAAGTAGGTAATTCTCAACGACCTGGTCGTTGGTAATTCTCATAAAAAAAACATAATTCTATTTTATTTAAGTACAGTCATTATTTGTACCTATAATTATTAAAGTACACCACTTCAAATGTCCACAAATTGTCAAATTTCCTCAATCGATTTTGAACTTAACAATCAACGCGCAACGTTCTAAGACTTCAAATAATTTGACAGAACTTTGACAGTTTGGTATATTATAACTAGATGCGCTGGCGACCGTATCTTGGCAGACCTACCTCAAAACCTGGGTCACCATTCTCAACATGGCAGTCAATTAAGTCTGTATTCTAATTATTTGTATTAATATAATGTAGAAACTAGTCACCCACCTACGACTAATGACTATATATCAATTAGTAAACAACAGAGCAATTAACTAATTGCTACTCGAGTAAATGTTTACTTCTCAATTATATTCCCACCATTCACCAACCTTCCATTACAATTAGATATTATGTCGTAAATAATCCCTAATGGAAATAATAGTAATATGTATCTGCATTAGTTTTGTGTGATATTATGAGATTTGATAATGACTGTCGTGAGCAGTGTGGCTTTAAAAAAAAGAACGATAAATACGCCATCCAAGTAAAGAGAACGAGATCTCTTCTTCTTCTTTTCGTGTGGTTAGTGACTAACCTGGTGTCAGAGTTTTTATGCTGCCCATGGGCCTCTGACTTAGCTGCACACTCTATCGAGAAATATCTCTCAGTCATACTGGTTTCCTAACGATACCTACACTTATTGATCTCAAAATGATCAAAGCTACATTATTTGCGAAGCGATACTTTTAAATTATATTATTTTGAATTCTGTGCAATAAAGGTATTAAAGAAAAAGTATACAGTAAAATAGTATTAAATTCAAAATGGGGTCATTGCGTAATAAGTACCTATTGCTGGAGGTGTCGAACAAATACATTATCTGTGTGCAAATTGTCTACGAATAAAAAAAATTAAGTGCCGACTCGCCCGTTTCAGTCTAATTAATTCGTGAGAATCGATCATTAAGCCGAATATTTTGGAACGACTGCATCGCTACAGAGATCTAAAAAATATTTTTAAGCATAATATTATCTTTGGTATACTTAGATCACATCACACATCCAAAACGAAGTTGGAAAGCGACACCATCAGAATAACCGTGTTGTCGCTTTATAAACAATCTCAGTTTATTTTATAACTCCATGTTAAAAGAATATTCTCGGAACCAAAGACAAAGGATAAAGCTCATTTCCAACCTAATGCACATTTCCGCCCCGAAGACATTACTTGAAAGAAACAAACGTAAATAAAATATACCTACTATTAATATCACACGAGAATTTCCATTACTCAAATTAGAAATATAGACTGTAAAAACTACTAAGTTCGTTCATTGGTTTTGAAAGAGAGTAATTACAGCAAATGAGTTCTAATGGAATATTTGTGAGAAAATCTAACTGAACACTGTAATTAACTTGAAAACTAATTTTGATAATGATTTGCTGAACAATATAACGTAATTCTGAAGATAGGTCGTAAATCAGCTAATTGTGTTGATGACGTTGATCATTTTTACCCCCACACTACTGAACGGTACACTATGGGCAAATGCACACGGTCGATTTAAAACGCGCCCCGTCGACAGGCCTATAACGCGCTGCCAACGAAACTGGTGGCGGATCATACGGAACGCGCGTCGACAGCGAATAAATTAATCGGCGTGTGCTTTATAAGCCCTATAACTCCGAGGTAACTCAAATATTGTAATTTGTAAAGAGAACAACAAAATAATAATTGAGCCGAGTGAGACGAAAGCTACTTTTACTGGTTAATCGTGACGTTAGACAACCGAAGAGATTACACCACGTACCAACGGCACTTCAGGCTCCTCAAATGAATGAAGTGATCAAAAAAGGTATATATAGTAAAAGGTATACTGTACAGTGTGTTAGGTTAAACTAAGTATATACTTTCAGGCTGTTTAAGTAGTACTCATGGAAATCTACAACTTTGTCCATGGGACCACCTCTGAAATATGAAAAAAAAAACAGCTGTTCCATACATCTTGAATTCTTGACGTATGCGAACATAAATCAACAGCTGATTTTTTTTTCATGATTTCAGGCATAGTTTCATAGTCAAAGTTGTTCATTTTCATGAGTACAGCGCCCCCAAAAAGTATGTCCCTCGTTTAATCTAACACACTGTATAGATAAGTAAAAGGTATATAGGTTGTTGGTAGGATAAGTAATGCGTAAGTAGAAACAGAATGCATTTTCACTATTCATACTTGCGTAAAATATTACATTAAACATTCAGACAAGACATTTTTAAAAGTATAATTACCAGAAAATATTCAATATAATAGCCAACAGAAACGTTTGTTCTTCATAAATATGCAGTAGATGTTAATGTGCGGGGAAGTAAAATATTGAGAACGCTTTTGTTTTAATATTAGTTGGTTAATTAAAATGTCGTAACAGATTAGCTTGGGGGCCATGTTGACTGAAACATTTCAGATAAAGATTAGAATGTTTCGAATAATAAGAAATTTATGTAAAAAATTTGAAAGCTTAATTTTTTACCGTGGGCTGGGTGTTTGGTTACTCGAAGTGGTCGTCAGTTAACTCTAGTAGGTATTTGGGCGAAAGGGACCAAGGATAAAAACAATATTCTACCTACTACAACATTTTAATTTACAAAAAAAAATATTATTCGGTTTATAAATCTAATATTATCCTCTTTTGAAAACTCTACCAGTTTCATGAATAACCATGATCAATCTAGAAGAATCTATACAAAATACTTGATTTAAGTGAACTTGTAACCTTACTAAGACATTTTAAAGTAATTCACTTCTGAATTTCCAAATTGGGTGCTTTACAGTATTATTGAATTTCCTTTGAGCTTGAAACTTAAAATAGCCTTTAGTCACGCAATAAAGTTTTTACTAGTTTTTCATAGTTCCATTATTATGTTGAATCTCAACTATTTTTATAGTTGGTAATATAATAAGACCCTTAAAATAGTTTTTTATTTTTTATGTTAATTACGATTACGCAATAGGCACTATTAAAATGATGAATTATGCAACAATTTTATGATACGTTTCATGATTTTTCTAAGATTTATGATGTCTATAAAAATCCAAACCTGTACTTAAGTTCCACCATTTATACTTAACATCATAATTAACAACAATAGACCAAAAGAACTCCACTTCCTTTTATCCCGAAATTTGTACATCACTTTTCTGAAATACATAATTATGTCTAGTTTGAATACTTACCTACATTACCTACGTTGGCACCTCTATAAACAAAAACCTTTTGGAATCCTACCCCTAAGTTCATTTAAATCATGAATGACCACAAAGTCCACCTACGTATTTTGAGCTGACAGAGTTCCAAAATTGAAATGTATAGGTACCTAACGTACCTACACCAGAAGGACCAAAAACAAAAGAAAGAACTTTTCGGAAAAAGAACATTATTTCGACAAGTGCAGCTCATATCTTGGATTCACGATCCGTGACCCAGCAGTTTTTCTCCGACATGGTCTGCTTGCCACCCCAGCAAGGCATCCGGCTGCCCGCCTTCTCTTTATCGCTTCATAGTCTTGCTTCCGTCGATTATTTTCTACGGTGGACGGAGGTAACGAACTGAGTGTCCACTGACCCTTAAAATGTAATGGTCTGTGCCTATTCCATGAACTTCATCATTTTTTTAAGGAAATCTTTTAGTAATATGTTAAGAAAGTGTCTTCATTATCTTAAAATACCTTTAATAGAAATGTTGGAACCTTACTACCTACCTGACAAAAAGACAATATCTTATATTGAAGCAACGTAGAAATATTGGAACCTTACTACCTACCTGACAAAAAGACAATATCTTTAAATATTGAAGCAACGTATTTAACTTTAGGTAGGCCTTACTCATTAAGCTGGCTGTTATTATCTTAGTAATTTAATTACAATGTCAGAAATTTTGAAAAGTAGGTTTTTGCCATGGAACCATTATGAGAACAATAAGAAGTGATTCAATATTAAAACCTAAGCCTAAGTAAGTGGGTGCAGTCCTACCTGAAAAACACGTACCTACTTATTGGCACGTACGCACATTGTATACTTATATAAATAAACTATGACATAAATTGTCATGATATTAAAACCAAACCCTTCATATTATAAAACCATTGTTTCACGCAATGGCTCATCAACTCGATGAGCATAAAGCATGCCACTTACCTGAGAAAAATACGGCGGCAGTACTGCCCTCTGGTCGTCTAACCGAGAACATTGTACTCGTTCCAGCAATTCGAACAACTCGTGCTGAGCGCGAGTGCCCCCTGTCGAAGTTGCTGTGGAGCTCCAGGGCGCCGACACGTGCTGCCGCCTGTTGGACAAACGGAGAACTATTACATCAACTTTGAATTAGTTCCAGTGGTTTGAATAGATGGCGTTGTAATTGTTTGAAGCGTTTGAATATAGATGGCGCTGTATGTTATGTGGATATTGGGACCAATTAAATAGATACATTTTTAAACTGGTCTTGGCGAAATAACTGCGAAAGGTATTTTGAAAAAGGTTTTGACACAAATGCATACTTCAAAAATATCTTTTTTGAAGTTTGAAATAATTTTTTAATAAGAATAGTACTGAAATAAAAATAAAACGCTTAATAAAAGTTAAAAAAATATTAATTAGAATGTATACATCCACGTAAGGGCACTTATACATATAGGGTGGTTAATTCGACAGTACACAACTTTAGATTAAGAATATTTTTATTTCAAAAATATACTTAATTGATTTTTATAAATTTATTATTCCATTCAGCCTTGCCAATTTTTTACGGTAGGAAAATAAGAGAGAAGAATATCAATTAGAATGTATACATCCAGGTAAGGGCACTTATACAGATAGGGTGGTTAATTCGGAAGTACACAACTTTAGATTAAGAATATTTTTATTTCAAAAATATACTTAATCGATTTTTATAAATTTATTATTCTATTCCGCCTTGCCAATTTTATACGGTAGGAAAATAAGAGAGAACGCGAAATCGTCAGTTACTTACTATAAATAATTTGTTAGAAAATTTGTCATATTTAAATTCATAAAGAGTTTTGGGATCAAATTATTGAAAATAATATTATGGTAGTCAGGACCTTTTAGACAGTGCCTAACGAATTTGCCGCATTTAAACTAAGTAATAGACATCAAACAACTGCAGATCAAATCGGAATTTCCGCTAAGAAAATGACCGATTGCCCGATGTAATACAATTGTAGAAAAGTGGTGTCTGTACAATGGAAATATATAAATAAAAAGTAGCAGGGGTTGTTATTTTATCGATACCGAACCCGAAATTGTAATTTTTTTTTTGTCTGTTTGTCTGTGTGTTTGTGCACGCTAATATCAGAAACACTTATATATTGTAGTAAGCTTCACTTAACATTTAGTGTTTATTTCATGTCAATCGGTTCATAGATAAAAAAGTTATGTCAATTTAAAGAATCACGGCGAACATTTGTTAAGGTATGCTGCCCGAAAAGTCGCTATTCCACGCGGACGAAGTCGCAGGCACAGCTAGTTTTAAATAAAATAATTGACTCGCAAGTATTTTTAAACAAACGAAACGAATAGGTATCAATTAGGGTTTAAATTACAGATAATTAAAAATGCCCTAAAGAAGGTGTTATCTTAGCAGGTGGCTTTTTTTACTGCTAATCCCCATGAGACGAAGACATGTGTTTATATTTATATGTAGAAATAAATATCATGTTATATAATAGGTTATTTTTCAGGAGTTATGGCTAGCAAGCCTACTTTAAGTACCTACGTAAAATTATCAACTCGCTCTGTCTAAAATTATTGAGGATTCTGTTTTGCACCATTATAGTTAATTTATTAGTCATTAAAGTACTATTTCATAAAAAGTGGAGTCGTGCACGATACAGCGCAGTGCAGGGCAATGGTGTTAGTTTATTGTTACTGTTGCAAAGGCAATGACCTACCAACCAAGATTTCACACACTAGGTAATCGAGTAAACGAGCTAATAATAAAGTGAAGTTACTACTTTATTTTTAAACTCACTAGTAAATACTGATAATGATCGTTCACGTCAAGAGGCTCTTAAGCTGATTGCTACAATTACTTCGCGTGAAGTGTCAAAAAAAACAATAGTGTGCTGCCAATTTGAGTGGAACTCTCAGTAAAAATACTTACCTACAGTCAAGACAAGGAGTTATTATTATTCCCAATCTATACTAATATTATAAAGAGGAAAGTTTTGTTTGTATGTTTGTAACGAATAAACTCAAAAACTACTTAACGGATCTGGATGAAACTTGGCACAAAGATAGATTATAGTTTGGAATAGCCTATAAGTTACATTTCATCCCGGAAAATGTACGATTCCCGTGGGATGACTTCCAACATACACGCGGGCGAAGCCGCTAGCAAAAGCTAGTATTCTATATATAGTAAGACGCGATAAACTTAAAGAAATAATCAAGCTTCCCTTTTTAAAAGCTTTCGTGTTGACGTCCTCAATCAACATCAATCACTGCCAGCCTTTTTAATTTTTATGCGACGTAGGTTTGACTGTAATAAAGTCTATACTGGCCTATACGCTATAATAGACTGGTCGACAATAGAGCTCGTTACTGCGGCCTTCCAACTCAGGATTAAGTTATGCAAAGATTTTCCTTTTTCTTTTTACAGTATAAACTTTGCTGAAGCGTGACGGGAAGGTATCATAAATCGCTATACTGGGAATGAAGCTCAAATTCCTTTGCTTTTATGAATAAGAAATAGAACAAATTTGATTACGTTGCGGTGACGTTCATGTACATTTTTTTGTCTTTTCGTAATAACATTACCCAAAGTAACTGCATAATAATTTATTATTCAATTTACAGAACAGTTTCAACTTTTAATAAAAATGTTATACAATGATAATTATAAATCATGCTTGGCTATTTGCTTCTTTTTTTAAATTGAATAGTACTCTGATTAAAGTCATTTAACGGCACGAGACCGAGAGGAATTTTATTCAAAAACTTGAATAGGATATAATATACGATGACAGCGAAACTTAAATTTTCGAGAGAACCGGTTATGCACAATTTACTGCTATCAAAATAATATAAACAAAAGTGCACGCGACAATGACCCCATCTGTTGTCCGACAACGGAACTTTGTGCAAGTAATAATGGATCGAGTCTGTGATTTATGCGTCAATTAACTGACCATTCTCTGCGCCCTTCGCGCGGCCCTCGCGTAGCATTATGACCAAGATAATGGTTTTCCAAATTAAATCTCCCCCTACATTAAATCGTTGGTATAACCGGTATTCAGCGACTCAATCAAGGAATGTTTGTTTTTCGACTTAGCCTAATTTCGCTGTGTTGAAGGGTGCCATTGTTGTTTGCGCATGTAATAAATTTGATTGGCAGATGTTTCCGACTGATCATAAATGTTTGTTGTTTTTCGATTTGCTGTCATAAGTTTTTATGGTGCTGTAAGAGGGTAGGTATGGCATATATATGCTTTTTAAAATAAATCTAAGTTCAAAATGGCTTTTTTTATAATTAATTTAGAAGTTGTAAAATTTCATACATTAAATTAAAAAAATTAACTTTGGAAGCTTGTAAGGAATTTTCTTGAAACCAGTTGTATAAAACAACGATGTTTTTAGATTTAAAAGACTTTGGAGAATGCAACAAAATTTGTTTTGTGCCACTACACCCACAAACAAAAAAGTTATTTCGAATTAAAGGAAACATTTTGGGCATTTTTTTCATTAAAAAAAAATCATATGTAACCAACTGTGACATTTGGGACAAAGGGTGTATGGGTAGAACCTAGCTAATGACCTCCCAAATCCCTGAAAAAATTGTGTCGGTCCATGCGCCAAACACCCTGTATAATAGTTTTGGCTGTAAGTCCGCATCGAGTAATACTTCAATTCTGTTATTATTTTGACAATTAAACAGAGATCAGATGTTACTATAAGTAATAACAGTACTATACTGATCTTCCGGATTGCAAGTTCTTAACTAAAGTGAATAGATTAGTAGGTTTAACCGATCGTAAACCTCAAGGCTTAATAGTTGGATTCAAGTTTGGAATTAACAGAATTTAATTACCTACCTACATGCTAACTTGATACAACAGTACCCGTCCTTACTTAGAAAATATTCAATAAGATCGGGCATATTTTTGTCTGTATGATTCATCCCATGGAAACACGTGTTCGCGAACAGCAATTGTATTCAGTCAGGAATATTTTATGCGCGCCCGTTGCAGGCATGTCGCTTATAAATACAATATTATGTATGTATGGTGATCTTGGGGGCGCGTCCGCGTCGGTATACAACCATAAATATCCATGCAATGATATTGCTTGCTTTTATAATATTTGCAATTGATTTCTGTTGATATTTTGTAAAGCCGACTGCGGCGTAGCCCAAAAGGAGTTTATTGTTTTTATGCGGATAGTTGAATTTAGTGTACTTAATTAAAAGTTCTCTCATCATCTGCCTAACCTTTCTCAACTATGTTGGAGTCGGCTTCCAGTCTAACCGGATGCAGCTAAATACCAGTATTTTACATGGAGCGACTGCCTATCTGACCTCCACAACCCAGTAACTGGGCAATGCAATACCCCTTGGTAAGACTGGCTCTCAGATATTCGTGCTTCTGACGACCCGTAACGACTGTCAAAGATGCAAAAATTACAGCTTCTGATAATAATAATTAAAGGCCCTCTGTAATGTAAATTAAAAGCAACAACATTTTATCTACAACGTGTTCCTTCTTTGCTAACCTATCCACTGATCATTGGGCCCGAACTATGATAGTACTTCATACAGCGGTCTACAATATTAGCAAACGTGCAGACGCCATTCGTCACTCACAATATTGAATCCGATATTTCTGTTTATTCGGACTCGCACCTCGATATCCGCAACAATTAGGGTAACCAGGATTTTGCTGTCAGATCATCTTTATCGCAGTAATTTTTATCTTTCGCCGGCACAGAAACTATCACGCGAAAACAATAAATAACCCAATTAACACGGTCGACACGTTGCGTGTTTATAACGACGAAGTTATTGATGTTACTCTACAAACGATGCGATATACTGTAAACAAGTGAAACAACGCGAGACTGCCGTAATTTAGCGTTCGGTTCCTTCCGAGACGGAGTTTATGGATCAGGTAGTTCTACGCTGCTCAGCTGGTGGTGAAAACGTTTTATAATAAGGTTCACTTTCCAATGGCAAGATACAATGTCTGTGTACTAGGCTACTTCGGCATAGTTTACACTTTACAGCGTATTCATAATACAAAAATATTTCTCAATTTCGTTACAGAAAAATAAGCCTAGTACTCAGGCTTTTAAAAAGTTCAGTGATTTTTTTTTCCATGGTTTAAATACATATGTGACACAATACCTACGCTATATTTATCAAACAGCCAGTACTCATCTAGTTCAATTGAACCAAACTTTCTCATGCGTATAAAATAAAAAGTAGTAAAAGCTACGAGCGGCGACCGTGAAATAAGCAATATGTTATATCCGTATTATAAATCAAGTTAATTGTATCAGACCATACATCTGCCTTCCATGAGACGTGTGAATAATTGTTTGTAAGTCTTATTGTTTCTTTCAATCGGAAGAATCTATTACGAGATAGTTTATGGCAATGAACTTTATGGGAACTTCTAAAATAGAAAACGATTATATTGATGTCATATAAAAAATTATCACGTATATGTAGGAGCACCCTGTATTTGCTTTGACTTTAAAATCAATATAAAAATCTGCAGATTTTTCTTGTAGATTCTATAATAGGTACTGTAGAGCCTAGGTGATACCTTATGTGGAACCTAATTGGTTGGTTACAAAATAACTGGCAGCATTCGACCTTTCAAAATGATAGATAAATTTAAATAGGTTTTTATAAAAGAAATGAATGATGGACTCTGTTAGTAGCCGTGCTACTGAAGGCGTGTATTCTGAAAGTAATATAATTCAATAGCTGATGCCCTTCGTGTGTCTAGTGTCGGATAGGAATCCTTAAACAAAGATATAATACTTTACACGAGCTCTGAAAGTTAAGATCCCTCCGGTCTTTAAAGTACATGTAAAGTTCAGGTCACCCGACAAAACCACCTTTAGAAATCACACTTTGTTTTAGTCATGAGAAATTAAAGATACTCCTTACTAATATTATTATCCTTGCTAATATTAAAAATGCGAAAGTTTGGATGGATGTTTGTTACTCAGTCGCGCCAAAACAGCTGATCGGATTTAGATGAAATTAGTCACACAGATAGTTTATAACTTGGATTAACAGATAGGATACGTTTCATCCTGTAGTTCGTTCCCGTAGGATAATTTCCGACATCAACGTGGGCGAAGCCGATGGCAGAATCAAGTACAGAGGACACCACACCAAGCATCCTCAATCTGACAAATTTTCAATTTTATTACAAAACTATAAGGTTCAAGTTCAATTGGGAACATTTGACAGTTTGGCATAGCTTGATGAGCTGGCGTCTGAACCTACAAAGCGTTGCTAGAAAATTTAAATCTTCAGCTCGAAGGACCAGAATCCAAGAACGTGAATTAATCTACAAAATAAAACTTAAGTTGGAACTTGAGAAAGGGTCTTCCCATTCCAATCATCAGACGAAGTTTTTGTAACTTGAAAGCTATTTAATGGTAAGTCATCTGGAGAGATGAACACATGTTACATAAAACCGATGAGTCACATATCGTATATGCACGTACCTACATAACCTACTATCACTCTATCACCCCGGGGGGATTCCTGTGTAAATGAATGCTAAACATGTTTGCTACATCATAATTTACCATATCACCACGGCTTGTTTCAACGTAGGGTTAGGCAGAGGTGTACCTTTAGTAGTCAAACCTAGAAGAGTGGCAGCATTGCCACGTTGAATGTCAATGCCAATGACCTTTGGCAGAAGATCTTTCAGGTCAGGTCTCGCCAATCGGCGAACGCACAAGGACCCCATGACTCAAGCGGCTCAAAGCTGTCGTTATTTTTTTGTAATAAACCTATCTTCTTCTTCTTCTTTTCGTGTGGTTAGTGACTAACCTGGAGTCAGAGTTTTTATGCTGTCCATGGGCCTCTGACATAGCTTCACATGCTGTTGAGAAATATCTCTCAGACATGCTGGTTTATAAACCTATATCATAGTTAGTATACAGGGTGGAATTTTGTAATGCCCCCTGGAGGGAAAGTACTCTTAATACTGTAGATAGAAAATTTTACTCAAAGGAAACATTCCTTTATTTTTGAATAGAAAGAAAACTGCATTCAAAGATTTCCAAAAAATCGCCTGCCACACCCGGGAATCGAACTGACTAAAATCTGCAAAAAGTACACACTGTACTTTTATTGCCGCGATCGTTAGTATCAATTATAAGGATGAAATCTCTGGAACAAACTTGATAAATAAAATGATAGGAAAACCATGAAATCTTTAATTATTTACAAAAAATTGTAAACTAATTAATTAGTTGCTCGAAATGGGCTCCATTTTCTTGGATACACAAATGTAAAATGTGTGTCTAAATAAATACCTTTAATATTATTATTATTATTATTATTTATTTATTTATTTCATGAACAATTTTTACACTGTATCGAAATGTCGAATACCTGGATTTGTACAAACGGCACAATCAGATGGCCTGCGAGATCACCAGATCTCACCCCTTTAGATTTTTTTTTATGGGGATATGTTAAAAACCAAATTTACATTAAATCTTATGCGAATGTAAACGAGTTGAGAGTTGAAGTTCAGAATACGATTTATAATATTCACCACAACATGTTATTAAAGGTTACAAGAAATGAATTTGTTAGAAGAACACATTTGTGTATCCAAGAAAATGGAGCCCATTTCGAGCAACTAATTAATTAGTTTACAATTTTTTGGAAATAATTAAAGATTTCATGGTTTTCCTATCATTTAATTTATCAAGTTTGTTCGAGAGATTATTTCTTATAATTGATACTAACGATCGCGGCAATAAAAGTACAGTGTGTACTTTTTGTAGATTTTAGTCAGTTCGATTCCCGGGTGTGGCAAGCGATTTTTTGGAAATCTTTGAATGCAGTTTTCTTTCTATTCAAAAATAAAGGAATGTTTCCTTTGAGTAAAAATTTATATCTACAGTATTAAGAGTACTTTCCCTCCAGGGGGCATTACAAAATTCCACCCTGTATAATCACACTAATATTATAGAGGCGAAAGTTTGTGAATGTGTGGTGTGAGTTTGTATGTTTGTCCGTCCTTCTACACACCAATATTAGGTATAGAAGCGAAAGTTTGTGAGTGTGTGAGTTTGTATGTTTGTCCATCTTTCACGCTTTTTATCCCGGTAGTACATTCCCTTGGGACAATTTCCGACATCCACGCAGACGAAGCCGGGCAAAAGCTAATATAAATACTAACTTAAATGTATGTCACTGACACAGATTCAAGAATCGCAAAACCTAGATCAAATGACAGCGGGAGTATTTAACATGCGTGGGAGTGGGACGTGACATAAGCATTATCTCTGGCTATCTTTACAAAGAGGTTTAATTTAAACGAAAATGTCTTGAAGTCGAAGAGGTACAGTTTGTTGTGTTGGTGGTAAGACTTTGACCTTGAGCTGGTATAGTGTAGTAAGGAGTTTCAATATAGGTATAGGAGGTCAGCTTATACTGGGTTTTTAACACGCATGTGCGGTACATTCTGAAAGTAACCTGAAAACATATTTAGTGACTTTGAAAGCACGTATTGTTACGAATATGAATACGCATTCATAGTCCAATGCGATATTTCTTTAACCTTTTGTTATTTAACGACCGGCAAAAGACGCAGTGGGCACTAAAATAAATTATTTTACCGCGTTTGGATAAATACATCACGTCTGTGAAGTTTGTACAAAAAAAAACAGATTTTTAAAACCCATATTACAACTACTCTACCATCATTGATCATGTTTTTTTTTATCATAAAACCGTTTTTTTAATTTAAATCTTACCTACAGGTATACTTTTGTAGAGTCTCGCTAGCTAATTTAATTTCACCCTGTATTATGCAAGCTTGGTTGAATAGTCAACAAACAGAGTCTTTAGCTTTGACCTTGAGGTCATCGAAGCGTTGCCGACCTTGTCGGTCGTATGTAAAATATTGTATCTTACATTATATCATTGTTATGTATGGTACAAGGTTGACAGAATTGTCTCATCTCAGACTGTTATTTCGTCGTAAATTCCTAATGGAGAGACGCCAGCACATCTAGCTCTCCCAAACTGTCAAATATTCCCAATTGAATATGAACCTTATTCAGTTGAAATAAAGTTGATAATCTATCAAATACATTTGACAAATAAAAGGTGCTGTGCTGGCCCTTGTACATAAATATACCTATGTTGAAATTGAAAGCTCGCTCGGCTGTGAGAATTCTTTTTGTGGCTTTCACAGTATTGCTAAGGTATATTTTTTGAATTGGGCTCTCGCATTTCAACCTAGGCGGTTTTCTACTGCTTAACCGGGCTTAATAACTAATCAGCCTATAATGTTCCCAATGCTGGGACACAGGCCTCTAAGAGAGGACGTGGGCGATAATCCACCATTGCGGGCCCAGTGTGGGTTGGCGGATGTCACATGTCTTCGAATTTTTGGTGGCCTATGAATGCCTCAATAAAATTAAGACCTCCAGGCAGGGCTTAAAAACGTACAAATTAAGCGACTACTCGCTAAATACCGCACTCTCTGTGCGGTACGGACCTCGGCTTAGGGCGTCATTGCAAACAATTTAGATTTTATTCAATTACAGATAAAACTCAGTCAGAATGTTAATTGAAATAGATAAAATCATCAAGTCACTTCGCTTCAGATTAGTTTAGAATAATTAATCCTTAATTTTAAACAAGATTAACAACAGTGCTTGCGAAATAAATTAAAGACGCAGATATATATTTAATTGATGTCAATCCCGCGCCTGTTAGTGAGATAAAATCGCCAAGGTGGCATCGGAAACGGATATGGTGACCTAGTATTCTCATGAGACCAGACTTAGAAGCCAAAGAGTCATTGCAAGTGCCATAAAAGTCGCACCAGATATAAAGAAGTCGGGATTTATATAAGTATCATAAGATTCTTAAAGTGTTATTTGAACACGTTTCTAAATTTGAACTTATTATTTGTAAAACCATAGATTGATTAATGATTTTATATTTGTAGGTTTTTCTTTAACACATTTATACGTTAATATTTTTTTTTAAACTAGATGAGTTCGGCGTTTCCTAACTGACTACTCTGAGTAAAAAAGGCCGAAACAAACTCAGAGGTCTCAGTCTCTTATGTCCAGACATAATCTTGGTCAAATCATGCGAAGACCATGTAGGTTCGTGTCTGAAATCGCCTTCTGAGGAAAGAACCCTACAGATTGAGTGGGCCTATCCAGTCAGTGTACGCATTTGTCATAAATCGTGCAGCTCAACTTAAAACTTAAGGACTTTCGTATTGTATAGGTGACGCTATAAACATTGTCCTTTCATACAAATTAATACAAAATCTCAGAGAAAAGAGGACAAGAACAGTTACGTCCAAATTTGAATATATTCCGGGATATTTTTGTAATACGTCATGTGCAACACAGTCATGTACTAAGGAGATAAGATTATTATTATACACGCCATCCTGGCAGATTCAGTTACGAGATCGATGTCGGTCACATGCGTTTGCACATGACAGACACATGACACTGATGTCCTCGACAGCACTGACGCGTGATAAGATGTCCAGAAGCTTGCATTCTAATTTCAAATCTGCCTACCCAGCGTGGGCAGGCAGATTTGTTTCGCACAATTTTTACAACTTGACAAAATCAGCAAACTCAAACTCAAAGTATTTATTTCAAATAAACCAATTACAGGCACTTTTGAATTGTCAAGGTGTCGGTCAGTCAGAGAGATGAAGCTAGTTGCTTGCAGCAGTTAGTTTGTTCTTTTGTCTGTTTGTTTCGCACAATTTTTACAACTTGACAAAATCAGCAAACTCAAACTCAAAGTATTTATTTCAAATAAACCAATTACAGGCACTTTTGAATTGTCAAGGTGTCGGTCAGCCAGAGAGATGGAGCTAGTTGCTAGCAGCTGTTCTAAGATACATTATGCTCGCATAACTCGTGACACGTAAAAACTGTTTTTTTTTCGCGATTTCAGATTTGTGCCCATAGTGAAAGTTGCTTATAATAATGAGTACAATTACCCTTACAAATAATCCCCATGAATTTAATTTCACCCTGAATATAAGTAAAATTGTAATGTATTGTATAGAATACAATGATATAAACCATTCGGAATCAATTCTCAAATGTTGGTAAAAAGCGCATCAAAATCCGTTGTGTAGAAGAACAACTCGATCATACCGACAAACACAAAAAGCGACTTTAATTTATAATAATGTAAGTCTTGTATGTTATAAAAGTAATTATAAACAAAACACAAATACTCGTGTTTTTTCGTCTCGCATTCGAAACTGTACTGTGTTCTTTTGATTCTCAAAGTGTTTGCTTCAAGTGACCCTTTTACATAATTTCATTGACTGATCAATCAAAAACTACTTCAAAATGTACTTCTAACCACTGATGTGTAAATGATTGCGTGAGAAATATCGCTCGCAAACAATTGAATAATCAATTACCCATAATCGTTTTAATACAAAATGAATATTATTAGCTTGTGATCAGTTAGCAATTAGTGAGCTATGGATGCATGCGATATTGAAACCGATTATCGATTTAGGTCCAAGGAAAATCGATTTCTCGCAGATTTACTTGTTTTATGGTGATCGTTTAGAATTTTAGATGTTTGACGCAGGATGGTCGGTGTTTAACATGTCAAGTGTAGAATTTACGCATATAAGCTAAATTATAAGAATATACTCATGTGAATGAACAATCGTCTGTAAAACTGCATAATCAACCTACAATGTTCCCACTGCTGGAAAACAGGCCTCCTCCCAGTTCGGGGTCTGGACCCCTGGAGACGTGACATTTACCCGCAGTGGGCCTGGGCCCAGTGCGGGTAAATGTCACGTCTTCGAATTTTCGGTTCTATGACATCCCGGTTTCCTCACGATGTTTTTCTTCACTGTTTTGTGAGTAGTGATGTAATAATTTACACAAAGTAAAACGTCTGTTTGGATTCGAACCTACGACCTACAACTCGTAAATCGCACTATTCAACTATTCATAGCTAGCACTGTCCAACTCTCTGTAAAACTGATCAGAGCATTATTACACTTTATGACATCGAAGCAATTTTGTGCGAAAGGGAATTTTGAAAATAGAAACTAGACTGTAAGCACTACCAACGACAAAGACGAGGCGTGAAGTAACAAAAAGTTTCTACTTGGCACTGAAATAAAACGCCCGCCTAAAAGGGAGGTACCTTACGCACTATAGTGTCACAAGTGACAGTAACACTTAAAAGCCTGACAAAAGCCTTTTAAAAAGTGTCTGGCGAATGTGTGAATCACAACAAAGACCGGTTTCCTGATGCACACACCCCCTTTCATCCCCCGAGGTGAGGCTGTGGGGTATTTTAGGGGAGACGTCTCCGTACATGAGATAATTTACCATGAAATGCTTTTGAAAGGATTTTCTGCTGCGAAATACCGTGAATCCGTGAATATTCAGTTCGAGGTGAAGCTAACTCTAGCTTATGCAGGTTTAAAAGTATTTTCTGCCGCGAAATTGAGTTTATACGATGTCTCAATCAAGGCCCTAAAGCCTAAAGGATTGCCTTCAGTTTACAAAGACGAGAGATTTTTTCGTGATTTCTTTTCGAGAGCTGAAACTAATTTTTCGGAATGCATAATCAGCCTATAACGTTTTCACTGGTGGAATACAAGCCCTACATTCTGCGAGAGTGTGTAGGCCCAGTGTAGGTTGGTAGATGTCACATGTTTTCGAATATTAGGTCCTAGGACCTGCTGGTTTTCCCCACAAAGTTTTTCTTCACCGTTTTGAGAGCAGTGGTGATAAAATAATGTTGGATTCGAACAACTCGTAAGTCGCTCATTCCAGAATAAAATCTAGATTCTAAATAATATACTGTTAGTGTTAGCCTGTATCATCCCACATGATTGCCATGAATCGCAAGCACTCGAGGTCATGGGGAGAAACTCTTTGTCCACTAGTAGGAAATAATATAAAATGTTTATGTTTAAAGCTTTAATTTTTTGTAGGTACTTATTATTCTCTTACTCCAAACCTTATTCCTTTCTTCTTCTATTCAATTCTATGTAAAAGTGATGATAATTTAATAAAACATTGCGTTGACAACAAAGTTTATCAACCTAAAGAAAAGTCCAAACAGAAGCTATAATCGAATTCACAGGAAATAACATAAAACATGGTCATTAGAACCGACGCCTTAACTTTTGATTAAAATAATTTCAAATCAAAATGACTGAATCTCGTCTTTGATGTATTCCGATTCCGAGTTAAGTTTGAACCAATCGCATCTCGATTCTCGCCTCAATGAGAACTTGGGGCTATTTTCGTCGATGACACGAGATGACTACTCAAGATTTCTTATACGAATTCTTTGAACGACGTGCCTATTGTTAAGTGGGAACCTTAAACTCTGCACGATATAAATCTAGTACTTATGTTTTTAAGGTGGTATTGCAGGGACAGAAGACTCAGCGGGATTGTCCGAACTTATTGGCTAAAACCCATCTATGTTCCTTAATATGGATGCGTTTTAGTCAGTAAGAGACACTCTCTTCCACTCTACCCACAGCGAGAGGCGTCATTTGATGATTTCTCACACTAAAAATAAATTCTAATATTTATTTTATTATTTATGTACAGAGGCCAGCATACCAAGTTACCACAATCTGTCAAATTTCTTTGATAGTATTTCAACTTTATTGCAAAGACATAAGGTTCATTTTTAATTGAGAAAATTTGACAGTTAGGGATAGCTTGATGTGCTGGCGTCTGTACACACTGTAAAATACATAACATACACACATGGTCTTAGTACAATGGTACTATTGTATATATAAATTTCATAGGCATTCACTCTCTTTCGCCCCACCCAGAGAACGCGAAATCATTGGATGATTTGCCACCCTCAAAAAAAAAAAGACGTCCTCGACCACGACAAACGACGAGAAATTTTAAAATCGCACTTTGCATAGCTAGGAAATTATGACATTGATGCCAAAGACAACTGATGAAAACAAATGTCAGTGCTGATCAGATGTACCAGATTATGAAACAAAAAGAGGATTTTCGGAACAGACTAGATGGTAAATAGTAGAATAATAGATAGACGTCACGTAAACTATTGTCCTAATTGAGATCTGGTCTAACTTCCCTGTTGTGTTCAAACTGTGCTGCCATATTGGGTTAAATTTCGTCTGTGTGTAAATGACGCTTATTAGGGTAGCACTCGATATTTCTAGCAGAAAGACTTGCAACTTACAAGTACTTTATTAAATTCTTTTGGTCCCAAGCACTAGATCCTTTGAAATTGATAATGTTATATGATTTTAGTCAGTCAGAATGGAATTGTATTAATTCGTATAGACCCGATGATTAATTAGTATTGATGAAGAACTTATAGAAATAGTGAAGAAAAACACAACATGACAAAACTTATTTGAATTCATCTACAAACAGCATCGAAATAACCATCATAACATTAGAAAAAAAAACGATTATCACCCTATCGTTATTGCTATATAAACGTATAATAATCTCCATTAGGTATTTCACGTTAAATACAAAGAAATAACCTATTCACTATTTATATGGAAGAAAAAACTCTAAATTGCAGTAATTTCGACACTATTATCCAATAACGAAGTAATTTTTCAAATGCTATACAAAATGGAGTGTAAGTAACGCAGACACTACTGGAACACCTAAGTTGCTTAAAATAGGCCTACTTAAGACACGACATTTTATCGAAGACTTAAACAATAACTCCCAGACACGAAAGTTAACTGAAACATTACCAGCCACGTCAATAAGCTATACCCTATGCGGTATACCGAGAAACTTTGTGATGTCGGAAACTAGATTAAACTGCGATATCAGGTGTTTGAGTATCATGATGAAATACAAGGAAATTGAGGGTGATAATAGGAACACAATTGCATTAAAGGGGTTTTCGAATATTTTAGTTCTTTTTAGGGAGTGCTATGTGAAAGCACGGAAAGCTTAAGATAAAACGTATCTTAACTACGCAGCATTAAAAAATTATCCCTATACCTGAAGCCACAAATGTTGTGATTTGTAAAATGCAGCAATGATAAAAAATATTTTTTTCATAAAATATGAAAGCGCAAATAAAGCTGGGTAACTGGGCAATAAAAATGGGCACTGCGAAATAATTCTACAAATTCTGTTATCTCAAAAGGCAAGGCTGACTGGCCGAAATACAGTTAAAAGCTTAATTAAAACCGTATCCCACCCAGTGTCAGTTTAGTTAATCCGGAAGTGTGAAAAGCGTAAGTAGAAAACAAACGAGTTCAACGAAGCGGGCTTTGAGCGAAATGTAGGTACGATATAAGGTTCTACTGTGGGACACATTTACTCCTTTGATCCCAAATGCAACCATGACCCCATAACCGAGCTACTTACATTGTGAAAAATTGCTGGAATGACATTCTGCGAAAATGACGTTTTGCGTAAGTGACTTTGTGCGAAAATGACGTTTTGAGAAAATGACCTTTTGCGAAAATGACGTTTTGCGAAAGTGACATTTTGCGAAAGTGACCAAATTTCCCACGATGACATTCTGCGAAAGTGACGTTCTGCGTCAAGACCGTCCCACGTTCATGAAACCATAAGCCAAAACTCTCGTTTCAGAATTTTCGACGGAAAATTTTCCTAAAGCCTAATCCGTTAGGTTGTTTGAGAATGATTTATGGAAAACCTGTTATTGTATTTATAAATGAAGTCATAATCGAATAGAAGAATATACGTACCTAGTTACCTACCTATCATGAAAAAGGCAACATGCAAACTTGATTTAAATAATGTATTTTTACCGTATGGGTTTTATGTGGTTTAGGCAAAACCCTAGAATGATCTTCCATTATGGCAAAATTGATTGCGAGAGTAATTAATGTGAACTAAAATTCTCTAGCTTATTCATACTCTAGATTTTATAGCTGAAAGTGACGGCTCCAAGTTCAGGCTACTGCCTAGGTACTCATTAAAATACCTATGTATGCAACTCACTCACTTAAAGGGAATCCTTTTTTTTGGGTTTTTTCTGAATGTGCCAACATCGATAGTCTGTCATTTTCAAACATTTATTGATTTCTGAACTTGTATAACTGGATTTAGAGTAATCCTTCAACTCTTGTGCCATATTAACTAATGTTCATGTTATCACTTGCTTAAAAATCGGTGAAGGAAAACATCGTGAGGAAACCAGCATGCCTTTTTTTTTTTTTTTAAGGCTGGGAAATCATTCAATGACTGCTCCCGCTCTGGGTGGAGCGGAAGGGAGTGTCAGACTCTTACTGACTAAAACCTATCCATGTTCCTTCCGTAGCCTGTTTTCTTTGACCTTAACCATATTAACTAATGTTCATGTTATCACTTGCTTAAAAATCGGTGAAGGAAAACATCGTGAGGAAACCAGCATGCCTGAGAGATATTTCTCAACAGTATGTGATGCTATGTCAGAGGCCTATGGGCAGCATAAAAGCTGTGACACCAGGTTAGTCACTAACTACACGAAAAGGAAGGAAGGAACTATTGTTTCAAATTACTAGTACTAACCACACGTATCATTTTTTTTTCAGAAAAGGCCCATAAACGTATGTAGCCTTAAGGTCCTCCTTTACAAGCGCAAAGATTTGCTCAGGAATCCAAAGCATAAGTAGCTAGATACCTCGTTTGAGAAGCGTTGAGAGCAATATTAAAACATCTTAACACTATGAAACATTCGACGAGACTTTTAGTTGAGAATGTTTGAAAAATTGCCACGACTTGATCCCTTGGCCTTAGATATTTTTAAAGGATAATACTGGACGCGCAATATCGTTTCTTTTTCTTACTTTATTTTTGTTGGAATGCTCGGATAGTTTCTTTGAACAATATCATCAAAATGTGTCGAAAAGAAAGAAATGTGTTTTATTGTTTTCAACACAAGCTAGGGGTTAACAATAATAAAAAAAAAAGATTTATTAGCAACCTCGAAGCCTCCCGAACTAGGTATAACCTGTATCTCAGCTGGTAATGCTCTAGTTACATAGTCTCGTATTCGGTAAGTACAGAGGCCAGCACATCAAGTTACCACAATCTGTCAAACTTCTTTGATAGTATTTCAACTTTATTGCAAAGACATAAGGTTCATTTTTAATTGAGAAAATTTGACAGTTAGGGATAGCTTGATGTGCTGGGGTCTGTACATTTTCATACACAGTTATAAATAAAGTTATCAATGGTGAAGTTACATTTTTGTTAGTTGGCCAGAAGGGATGATCCATTCGGTAAATTAACGGTGGTATAGGACGGAAGAAAATCATGCTGTGCCGACATCAAATAAAGTGGTATTTAGATAAGAAGATAATAAATGTTAAAATTGGGCATAAATTAATTATTTTCATACCGTTTTTAAACCATGTTTGTTTATTGGTCGTCCGATTTTACGTTTTTATTGGTCTTCATCATTTAGATATCACAAAACAAAACAGACTAGCAAATGTCTTACAAATCCTAGAAACTAAAATCCTCTGGTATCAAGATCTTTACCCGTACATTTCAAAGTTCTAACAAGAGAGAGCCGTCTCGTGACCGGATCATAACGTAAGTCACCAAGGAGTTGTCATGGTGAAATTTAGTGTAATAGCTCCTTATATTCCGTACACAGTTCGACAACGAGGTACGGAAATACAGAACGAATTGAGAATTGGGTATTTGAAAGGGTAGTCAATAACGTTACTTTTTATGAATTGTCAAAACGCGGAATTTGTTCGTGATTTGTATGAAATATAACAATGTGACGTCATAGATTTTTAGAATCATATGGAAAACTTATTAGTATAAAATCAAATTTAACAATTATATCTTTGCATAATATTTAATTTCTGTACGGTGATGGAAGTTTTTAAGAGCGCTCTTTTATTTATTTGATTTCATGTTTCATTTTTGACCATTTCAAATAGTCAATTAAGTCCATCGTTGTAGCCATTTAATGGTTTTTAATGGAACAAGTTCACCCATTAAAAGGACTGATCAATAGAGCGGGATGTATAAAAAGTTTCCTATAGATTAGAAGTCGTAAGTAAAGACTTGATACAAAATGTCGCTTAGCAACAATAAAATTATATTAATTTATTTATTGATCGTCCGTCATTATAAGGAATCGAAATCTCCTGACACAGATCAAATGACAAATACAGGATGTAACCAAAAGGGTATACACATACAAAAGCATAGCAAAAAAAAACAGCTGTTCTATACATTTTTGGTCACGTGACTCGTCGAAATGTAGGGAACAGCAGATTTTTTTTTCAAGATTTCGGAGGTGGTCCCTCCCATATTAAAAGTTGTTCAGTTTGGTGGTCTATAGCATATCCTTTTGTATGTATATACCCTTTCGGTTACGCCCAGTATATAAGAAATGACACTATAATCTTTCAATAGCTATGATGTAATATAAAATATTATATTTTAAATTATTCGGTTCGTATATTATCTCTATTTACCACTCAAATCTAATATCGTATCAAAATTATAGAAGATAAAATTATGCATCTGAATAAAATGTCGATTTAAATCGGAATAACACTGCATTTAAGTAAACATTACCTGTACATTTGGAATGCAATTATGGAAAATGTGTGCAGCACAATAGAAATAATTTACAATAGAGATGTTAGTGGCTTACAGATTTCAAATTCCTATGAAATATGAATGCCTGCTTATATTAATATTTAAAACCATCATTGTTCAATGCTTTACCACTAAATCATAGTCCATAATAGCTATTATTATGCTCCCTATCTTCATTATTCGCTCTAAATACCTCGGCTTTTATTAAAGACTAATTACGCATGCGTTAGAAAAAGGCATAATAAAAATTGATCTTAATAACAGGCACGAGAGCATACAAAACATTCTATACGGTGAGAACTATAATCATAATATTTCTAACACCATGTATTATGTGTGTAATCGGCTATTATCGGATATAATCGGCTGTACGTAATCGCAGGTGCGCCGACGCGACGCCGTTACTCGATGGCATTTTGATGTGCGCACGCGCCAGCAACACATTGCAAATTGACGGTTTAAGTCTATCTACAACAGAAATAGGGATCACGTTTGTTTATTTGTTTGGGATAGCCTATAAAACCGCTGAATTGATTGCTATGAGGTTTTCAGAAGGATCTTGTTGGATGTAATATAATTGAAAATCTGATTGACACGTCAGAATCACACTAATATTATAAAGGCGAAAGTTTGTGAGTGTGAGTGTGTAAGAGAGTTTGTATGTTTGTCGGTCCTTCACGCTCAAACGGCTGAACGGGTCTGGATGAAATTTGGAACAGAGGTATTTTATGACGTGGATAAACATAGAAGTTAACTTTTTATCCCGGTAGTACAGACGCCAGCACATCAAGCTATCCCTAACTGTCAAATTTTCTCAATTAAAAATGAACCTTATGTCTTTACAATAAAGTTGAAATACTATTAAAGAAATTTGACAGATTGTGGTAACTTGATGTGCTGGCCTCTGTACGTTCCCTTGGGATAATTTCCGTCATCCGCGCAGGCGAAGCCGCTGGCAGCAGCTATTTGTCAATAAAAGAGGTTGACTCTCTCAGTGGGACTACAGATTAATCTTTCAATATTCACTACAACAGTGGATGTGGATGGTAAAATAACTAAAGAAGGCGATAAAAACTTGTTGAATAATTATATTTTTTACAATGATAGACAGCTGTACCTAAGTCCTAGTAAGGTCAGGAATAATGCCATATTTAATAACATAGTGCGAAACAATAGACGCAATAATTATTAAACCTTTCAAGACCACAAGATCACGACAATCCATGATGAAACAAAAAAAATCGCTGTTCAAATTTATAGATTTATAACTAAAAATTGAGATTTAATTATCTATTTTGGATACCGATAATTGCTAGTTTTGCTAACAAGGTCAGTTTTCGTAATTGTAGAAATTAATCATCATTGTTCAACAAGGTAGGTATAGCAAAAAGTCTTTTTCAAAGTTTATTTTGAATTTTTATACTTGAATTGGTGGCTTGTTGGTCGATTCGCTCGAATTCACTCGACCAAAAAGGCGAATAGGCGACTCGCACGATCTTAATTAATGATTTGTGGGCGGATCGACAACTCCAGAAATACGTATAAAGTTAATAAAAAAGTTTTTTATGAGAAGTTTTTAGTGTAAGTAACACTAGAAAGAAACTTCTTATAAAAAATCTTTATATTTGTACTGGAGTTTTCGATTCGCCCACAAGTAAAGGAACTTCGTTCGTGCTAGTCACCTTCATAAAAAAATATATTATTTAAAAGTGTCAATTAATTGTCAGGCAGGTTAAGAGCGAGTAAATTCGTGCGAATCGACCAATAAGCCAAACTGGTAGGAGTGGCAAGGAGTGTTTAAAAAGAAGTTAACTACTTTGTCCCCCTTACACATACTACTCCGTATAAGGTGTCAGACCTTGGGAGTGTGAAGTATAAAGAATTACAAAGCTATTTCTCCACTACTATTAACCACACCTGAATGCTTTACGTCTTTATCATTAACACGCAATTCATTATTTTAATTAGGTTGTCCAATGTGTACATGTTTACTTCATCAGTAATAAATAATAATATTATTTAGAACAATACCTAACATTATGTTACAACATTTTCCTTGTTGCACCGCGATTGTACGCATAAACGTGATTTTAATAAATGCGTCATCGAAAACAAGTTAATTTTGATGATGATGGGGGCTTAAAAGCTACAAATTAACATATTGCACTTGCACAAAATATTAATTTTGTTAATTCATTGTATTATGTAAGTAGTGCCATAGCCTAGTGGTGACCGTCGGACTGCCAAGTCACAGGTCTCGAACTCAAGACACGCACCTCTGATTTTACGGATTCATATGCGTATTGTATAATTATCACTTGCTTAAAAATCGTGAAGAAAACATCGTGAGGAAACCAGCATGTCTGAGAGATATTTCTCAACAGCATGTGAAGCTAAGTTCGAGGCCCACGGGCAGCATAAAAACTCTGACACCAGGTTAGTCACTAACCACACGAAAAGAAGAAGATTATGTAAATGGTACACCACAACCGCAAACTACCTGCCGGATTATGGGAGGAGAGAAACCCATAATCTATTCAAAGGTTGTCTTTAAAAGATCCTTTTTAACGATAAAACCCCCCATTGTTTCATGGTAATTTTTATGGTCTAAATAATACGCCCTAAGCCGAGGTCCGTACCCCACAGGGGGTGCCCTTAGCGTGTAGTCGCTTAGTTTGTAAGTTTTTATAAGCCCTGGCTGGAGGCTACAACTCTTTTGTGGCATCCACAGGCAAGTCCGGTTAAGCAGTAGACAACCCTATGGGACAATTGCGAGATGCGATTACAAAAAAAAAAATGGTCTAAATAATAAAGAGTAATCTGTTAAATTCTGTTCAAGTTGCATGTTGAGTGCCTCGTTACCACTGAGCATGAGGTCCTGGGTTCGGTACCCAGGTCGAGCAAAGTGCTATTAGGTTATTTTATCAGGAATTTCTGAGTAGCAGCCCGGAGTCTTCATTTGTGCCCGGCTGATGGCATAAAGCTCACCTATAGGTACAACTCTGCCTAACTCTTCGGGAATTACAGGCGAGATGTTATGATGTTAATTACAGACACGCCAGTACATCAAGCTACCCCAAATTGTCAAAAATTCGCAATGGAATATGAACCTTATTCTTTTGATATAAAATTGAAAATCTATTAATGAAATTTGACAGATTGGGGTAGGGTGATGTGCTGGCCTCTGTATCAACTACTGATTAGTAAATGTTACAAATTGACAATGCCATGCGAGCTACTTGTAAACTTTTATGCTAGTAATATAATAGGTACATATGACGGACACTGACGTGGCCCGTGAAATTCAAATTCAGAATTCTCTTACGTTTTTTGCAATTTACAGGTCAGTGTCAGGCTTGTATTTTGATCAAAATACGCGCAACCGTAATAGATGTGTGTTTATAGATTTAAAATTATTAACTTATTAACTTATACGTTAACGAAACAATCCATATTTTTTACGATCACGAATCATATTTTGATCAAACTACAACCTGATACAGACCTACAAATTGCTTACAACGCAAGAAAATTGGGATTTCGGGGGCCTTCCCGTAGCTTTTACCTTAAGGTACGGTGATATACCATGGATATAAAGACTTCATCTATCATGATGGAGTATCGGTACATAACGGGAGCCTTGCAGTACTTGTTGCACCACAATACTGACATTGAGATAGTATGCTTCATATAGATTATATAACAGGAATTGATTGTACTAATTAATATTCTATTCTATTCTATTCTATTCTACTTTATATTTCATAGAACTTTGGATAGGCTAAAATGTACCTATATTCCCTTTGATGTAAAAGTACAATTTGAATGAGGAAACGTTAAATTGTAACAGGTATAAAGTTAAATATAATAATAAACGATAAGTAGGTCGGTTTATTTAAAATACTGGTATTCAGCAGCATTTGGTTAGACTGGAAGCCGACCCCGACATAGTTGGGAAAAGGCTAGGCAGGCAGGTTGATCGGTCGGTCCTGCTTAAAAGTTTTGACTAACAAATTAATACAGAAATGATCAGGGAATATAAATGGTTGAAAAACCGAAACTAACATTGTTTAACAGACGGATAAATACGGCAATAAAAAAAACACAATCGAATTTTACAAATGAATGAACATGTATGATTTAAATTATGTTATTAAATTCCACCACCAATACCATTCAGTAAAATGAAATGTTTTGCTTGCTCGAAGTACAACACAGTATTATGTGCTATTATTAATTATCGTTAAAAGTTATCCACACTTTTGTTGAACACTATAACGTCTTTTAATTAAAATGAAATATTAAACCAGTCATCATACGTACATTAGCTTCTTCATGTATCTCCTCCTCGCTGAGAGCAACGTGTAAGTTTCTTTGTGCCCGCCCGTGGGCAAATACTTCCCAACCTTCGACTTCATTCGACAAATCCCACTCACAGATCTAATCTATCGGAAAAATCTAATCGTCGATATGTTCACAATTTTCTTTTCACGTGTTTTTCTCGTCTTCGCCAAACCAAACTGCTCCTAAAATAGAGAAAGATGTTTGAAGGAATATATGTACAGTACAGGGAAGCGACTACTTGGAACTACAGCAAGCAACTAATAGGGAAGCCAACGAACAAAACAGTTCAACTGGTTAACAAATGAATCATGCAATTAATAACTAACGTGCCAAAGGAAAAATAAGCTTGTCGGTAGACCAAAATACGCATTATAAAACCACGTTATACAATGTGTTAGATTAAACGAGGGACACACTTTCAGGGAATATTGTACTCATGAAAATAAACAACTTTTACTATGGGACCAAACCTGAAATATGAAAAAAATAATTTTTGTTTCATACATTTTTAATATGTATTGAACAGCTGGTTTTTTTTCGTGATTTGAGAGTTGGTCCCATAGTCAAAGTTGTTCATTTTCATGGGTACTATACACCCTGAAAGTATTTCCCTAGTTTAATCTAACACACTGTATATAGTAATAATTACGATGATAAAGAAATAGTAATAAGCATTGATAAACTAGAATATATAACTAAGCAAGATAATATAATACGTGTTATTACAATAGAATATTTTTGCTAGTTTAATGCCATACAAGCTTCCTTCCCACTTCCTTTACTGAGTTTATCGCATTAAAAATGGTTTGACGTTATAAAAAACGGCAGTCGGTTATAATATCAGTAACTTGGTAAATAACATCATCGATTATTTTACTCAACAGTTGCGATTCTGCCATCAAAGTATAATGTGTCATAATCAACAATAGTGACAGCAGTGTTAGTCTAGTGGTGTGACCGTCGGACTGCCAAGTCATAGGTCTCGAGTTCGAACCGAAGGCACGCACCTCTGATTTTACGGATTCATGTGCGTATTGTATAATTATCACTTGTTTAAAATCGGTGAAAAAAAAAACATCATGAGGAAACCAGCATGTCTGAGAGATATTTCTCAACAGCATGTTAAGCTAAGTCAGAGGCCCATGGGCAGCAAAGAAACTCTGATACCAGGTTAGTCTCTAACCACACGAATTGAAGAAGACAATAGTACTTTAAAACTTCGTCGAATTTCATCCAATCCGGAACATAATTTATAGCATCTAATGGCCAAGCCAGGAATAAGGAGAAATTGCAAATGAAATGTGCAGATAACACATTTCGCTTTCCTCCATCGTAGCAAACCGTGCTTGTAGCGGATATAATACAGACGGTAACTTCCTTCACAAGAAGTATTGGTGCTTATGAAGTATTAATGAACGGTAAACCGATGCTATAATTAAGTATCGTTACAAAGCACAAATCTACTGCTCGCAACGGTATGACTTTGATAATCTTAATCCAATCTAACTTCGTAATGTTGGTATCATAGGGAGAGTTCTGATTTGATCTCTCTTTCGACGTGATTGTTTTTGTATCTTCAGTTACTTCGTAATAATCAAGATTTCTTTAGTGGTTATTCTTTACAATAGTTTAACTATATAATTTCTAACCTATCAACCTTTGTTCAAGAACCTTATCAAACATTTGGATAGGCCATTATTTCGAGCAAATGAATAATTATGAAAGTTTCTGTCGGAAGCTTAACTCGTGAAGCTAACATAATAAAGTTCAGATTCATTATCTACTGTTATAAAACATGATATGAAACGATAATCTCGTTCAAACAACGGAAGCCTAGGGGCGTTCATCATTCATAGATACTTATTTTAATGTCCGTGAAAGATAACAACATTGTTTAATCATAAAGTTTGACTTAACTCTGTATCAAAACGTTAAACTTTTACACTCAAACATTAAATTTAATTTAGGTTTTAAAGATGCTAAAGTAAAACTTAATGAGACATGTTCCCAAAATGACAATAAACTCATTGTTTTAAATTTAACAGTCGTTAAAAATCGAGATGATATAGTTAGAAAAGAAAACGAGTGCAGAAGTGTAACATGAAGAGAAATTATGAATAATCTTACCGTAGATTTGAATGAATGGGATCAAAACAAAGACGTAGACTTAATTTGTATGAGAATAAGGCGTAGCCGTAAAATAAAACCGTTACTACATACACAAAAAGACCACAATATAAAAAGTATATTAAAGCCGTGAGAGGGGAAGCAAGTTGATGCACTTGTTAACTAAATTGGTAAACATTTTGATGAAGTAGGTATTTAGAACCATTTCTTATCTGAAAGAAGTTCATAGTCGTCAGTTAATGGTACCTATGTCACAATAGCAACACTTATTGCTAGTAATGAGTTTCTAGCAGAGTTAAAAATAGTAATTACGAAGTAAGTTCGTCAATAATATCAAAATAGTGAATTCAATACCTTAACAACACTACAAAGGTATAAAGAATGTGACTATAATTAAACAAACACTGATTGACAGAGATTGTAATTATCATTTTAATAATAAAGCAGTCCTCTAAAGCGATAATGCAACAGCCCAAGCGTTACTTCCAATCACACTATGAATAGATAGCAAAAATGTTGCAACTACTAATGCAATTTTGCTTCGGGCTACCGATACAATATGTTATCCTAATGACTTTATCGAAAATGGTAGCTATTGTTAAACTTACGTTAACACCTACACACAACTAAATACAGAGCATAAAAAAGTTATGTGATTAATAGCTGCCAGATTAAATGTTGGCTATTTGATAGACTTTTAGAATTGAGATGTGGTCTGTGGATTATACAATTTAATATGAGGTCATAGACTATGCCGTTGTTAACAATGGAACTAAAATAGATATTAAAATCAACTACAATTTTTGATTCGATAAGATTTTAAACGATGAAATCATTGGTATTGACTAACAAAAAGCGAACACGGCATACTTAGAAGATTATTTGGGGTCTTCCTGTTTGTGGCAAAAGCAATTACGTTGCAAACAAAGTAGCCGTCAAATCTAATCATACTTAGAAATAAAACGTTGATGTTAAGCATTATAAGGAAGTTGATGTCTTTCATATCTATACCTACCTACAAATACATATAATTGAAGTGCCTGTTTGTCACGAATAAGTTATTTTTCAAAAATGCTTTTAGAAATTTTCACTCGAACGAGTTTCAAAATCATTAGACTAGTGACGAATGAGACTTTAAGCTCATTGTAACAATAAAAACTAGAGCAGACTACTTGTAAAGGCACGATTAATTTGACTTTGCAACAAAACTATAAAAGGACACGCTTGCTGATCTGTTACGAAACTGTCTTGTTAGCCTTTTGTTGCGATACATCTAGCGGCTTATTAGACGACTCGCACGAATTTAACTCGCACGAAACGTGCGAATCGACTACTTTAAAAAATATCATTTTTTCTGTAGTCGATTCGCACACATTTTATTTATTGGCGTGCGAATCGACTCCCTCACAAAAATGTAGTAGGCTATTCGCACACATTTCATTTTAAGGAATAAAAAAATTAAAGTACAGTCGTATTCAGCCATCACTGAAATAAAACTAAAAAATAATCGAAGTTTAAATAACAGATATTTACTTGAAAGTAAGAAAGATCTGTATTAAATAAGTAATAATTATTACTTAAAAGTTAATAATAAATATAAGAAAAAGTTTTAATTATATACGAGTATACCTTATTAAAAATGTAATGTACAAAAAAAATAAAAAAAAATTTGGTACTTTTATTATTTATTATGCGGTTAGTGAAGTAGTAGTTAGTGACACTTATTTATTAATCTGTGCTCGATATTTGCTCATTTTTAATCCTCAAACCGTGAGCTTAGAGGATATTTAGTACTAAGTTTTAATTTTAATACAGATATTTTTTATTATAGATTGTATTTTCATTATCTATCTATTACGAGTAAAACACATTTGACCTTACCACTTCTGTACTCAAGTGTACTTTATCTTAACTGCATTTCATAAAAAACATTACGTGTGCGAATAGCCTACTACATATTTGTGAAGGTGTCGATTCGCACGCCATTAAATGAACTTCGTGCGAATCGACTACATATTTTTTAAAGTAGTCGATTCGCACGTTTCGTGCGAGTTAAATTCGTGCGAGTCGTCCAATAAGCCCATCTAGCAAATTGAGTCAACGAATGTGGTTATAGTCATGATAGTTTTACATTCTTGTGCAGATTTCTACACTTACTTTTAATGTTGTTTAACAACACATACTACACGATCTTAGGTGGTGAATTTGTGGCGAACAGTCAATCAATCAACTCTGCTTATTGCAGTCCACTGTTGGACATCGCCTCTCCCGGGCTGAGCCCAACACCCTGTATCTACATGGCGGAAAATATTTTGTCACTAAGGGTCGTCTCGTTCCTTATAATTATGTATTTAGTATTTACTTTGCGTGATCTGGTTTCTATGCCCAAGCAAACACAATAGTAGTAGAGGTGTAACCAAATAACTTAATTTGAGAACTTTTTATATAGATACACAAATTGTATTCTTATGATACAAGTCAAGTATCTTTAGTATTTTTTTAAGATTCAAGTAATTAAAAGCTGCCTGTCTCATCGGAATACGTTGCATATTTCATAAGCGCATTTTGTGCAGGCGTTCAGTGCTCACAGAAACTTTAAACACAACAAACACCGCTGATGCAAATTCAGCTCAAACATTAGCTAAGTGCAACGACTAGTGACTACGTTTAGGTACTGTTTGCTTTTACCTCTTTAAGTATTTTCTCCTACTTTACTTTGAAATATGTTACGTGTCGGATTACACGCTACTATTGTTTCTAAAAATCTTCTTCAAATAGTTTTAGTATATAAGGTGTTAAAAAATTAACTCTAAGAATTTCGTGGGAGCATTGTACTCGTCGTTATGAACAACTTTTACTATGGGATGAACCCTGAAATCGCGAAAAAAATATGAGCTGTTCCATACATTTAGGCACACGTAACTCAATAAAATGTATGGAAAAGCTCATATTTTTTTCGCGATTTCAGGGTTCATCCCATAGTAAAAGTTGTTCATAACGACGAGTACAATGCTCCCACGAAATTCTTAGAGTTAATTTTTTAACACCTTATATACCTACATGCTTTGATTATAAAGACTAATTTGGGAAACCAAGCATAGATTTTCTAATAGAATAGTTACAGAACTTGAAGTTGGTAAATGACCACCCTAGGCTAGTCACTAGGCGGGATGAGAGAGAGAAAGGTCCTCCCGTCCCAGCCACCGCAGGAGACGCCCCGGGCGTCGGGAGCCACGTGACGACTCCCGGCCACCGTAGGCGCGGGCCTGCGGACGGTGAGTAATGGGTGACTCACCGTCCGATCAGCGCCAGACCCGTGCCGTACGGCGCGTATATGTTCCACGCGCGCCTCAAAGAGATGTCAGCATATGAAGGGGCCCCTCAGGGCCAAGCCTGCCGGATAAGCGGGATTGTCCGAAAGGGTTACCGCTACCCCGGAACATAAAGGGCTACGGAAGGAACATGGATGGGTTTAAGTCAGTAAGAGTCTGACACTCCCTTCCGCTCCACCCAGAGCGGGAGCAGTCATTGGATGATTTCCCAGCCTTAAAAAAAAAAAAAAAAAAAGGCTAGTCACTAGTGGCTGCAAATTAACAGTATGGATAGGCGCATTTTATTTATTTATTGCGTTTTCCTACGTCAATTATTCATACAAATGACGCCTGCGCAGCTCTCCGTGATAATCGGCCCTGTAATCATAACTTAGGTACTTGTTCTTGTCTGACACTTCTTGCCGCCCCCAGGATTAGGTCACTAGAAAGCCCACGCCGAGGGTAGCGTAAAGTGGAAATGCTGTTTATGAATTTTACAACGTAATCAGCAATAATTGGCTAAGAACAATCTACGGCATCTCGCCAACATAAATATTTCAGAACAATATTCGCAATGGGAAATAATTCTCGTTTCGTAATCCGTGGATTCGCATTTCTGAAATATATAGGACAATTCATGAAATAGATTATAATTTAATATTCACTGAGATAAAACCTTTCTTATTCGTAACTATCTCTGTCGGAAATAAAACTTGCTCGGTAATAAACATGTGTCTTCTGAGGGACAGTTTCATGAAAAAACATTATTATGGTAGCCGACTCGAAGAATTACGTCTTACCAACACAGTCGATTGCAAATAGCGCTGTTAAGTGCATCATAATTCACACAAAGTCATCGCTTCGGCGAAAGTTACGATTTAGAGCCAAGAACATCTACTTTGCATTTTACTAGTAACTTTCATTTCGTACTTTCTAAATAACTGCTCTAGAAAAATTAACTTTATTATAATTGGAGCAATTTTGAAGTAATTAAAGCATCGAAATAATAGTATGTTTATTGCCCAATTTGATATTCGTAATATCATAATCTAACTCAGGAGCATTAAAACAGATGTTTCATTACGTAAGTACTGTATGCACATAAAATTATCATCGTTCAAACCAGAGATGAGATATCTTCAGATTAAATAAAATATTTAGTAATTATAGTAATTAATGCTAGAGCCGTAATTTGAACTGGAATGAACAACTCATAGAGATTTCTCTAATGGCTTATGTTTTAATTTCAGTGACCGTACTAATTTGCATAAAAACATTTTTTCAAGAAAAACAAAATAAATTAGCGCCAACACAACATGATACCAAATACTGTACGGCATCCGTAAACAAACTTGGACCTTCATTACAGTCTACAATATTTAACCTGAGAAATAAATCTATCCCCTTCATAGTAACGCCCAAGGGTTAGGTCCATAGGAAATTTATATTCAAAATGCTATCCATTATAATTTTCAATATGCCATTCGGTATTGATTACGATAAAAGAGGTAAGCTTACACCTTGTTGAAATTTATTGACAGCATAAATTGAATAACTTAATGCGTTATGAGTTGTTTGACACTTACCTCATAAAATACAATTTGGTATGTATATTGTATATTATAGGTGGTAGTATAAATATTTATAGATTTGTTAAAATGAACTTCGTAGTCATCGATTCGGCTTGGTATTTGTAGATCGATGCATGATTATGCATGAAACGGATATCGTTGAATGGAAAAAGGCGTGTAGAAATTGCGTTGATAATTCAGAAGAAGCATTTATAGTGAAAGAAGAATTCGATTAAATACACTAATCTGTGAACACAATTGAACAAGCAAAGCTACTAGAAACCTTCAGACAAGAACAAGATAATTCTGAATCAGTAGATATTTCATAAGGTACGTAGGATACAATTGTTATAAATTGTTTGTCAAACGCGTCGGTTCATGGTTTTATTGTCTAATTTATTATCCAAGTGGAATATATACAGGCACAAGGCTAACGGCTCCTACGCGAAGCGACCATCGTAAATCTAGGAGTTGTCTAGACAGTATTCAACGACCGAACTTAGATAGCCGTATTAAGTGCCAAAAACGATCCGTGGGTGCAGCGGCCAAGACACTTTTCGAAAATTATGAAACAATCCAGCCATAAACAGGATCACCTTTGACCTAGGACATAAAAAAGGTAACAGTAAACAATGATGATGTCATTTCTTAAGCAAGAATTACTAAAATCGTAAAGGTTGGTGCCACTTCTTCTTCGTGTGGTTAGTGACTAACTTGGTGTAAGAGCAGGCCCATGGGCCTCTGACTTAGCTTCATATTATGCTGTTGAGAAATATCTCTCAGTCATGCCGGTTTCCTCACGATGTTTTTCTCACCGATTTTTAAGCAAGTGATAGAGGTGCATGCCTTGGGTTCAAACTCGAGACCTATGAATTGGCGGTCCGACGGTCACACCACTAATCTATGGTGCCACTTATTATAAATTAATCATAAGATAGCTGATACAGGTATACATAATATTGTAGCAACAAGTAGATGCCAATCTTATAAAACACAAGAAACACAATCAACATGATTAGGTTTAATGTTTGAAGACACCACTTCTTTTATTATGTCTAGCGTTTCAGCTAGGTGTTTTGCAATAGATCGTGTTTAGATAACTCCGTCATCATCGTACCACGAAATCTAATCATGTTATCTTTGACAGTTGGGCAGCTGTCGTGGTTCTTTGAAACAACCTTAATTGTCCTTGAAATCAACCATCAATGCGCTCTCTTCTGGCCATTGCCCAATCTTCCGGGCCAATGCATCTGAAGCAATGGCGCAAATCAAAATCACACGTAATTGGACGAGACAACGTAACCAAATCAGTGTCACGTTTAGCATCGTTCAGAGCTCGTTTAGTCACAAACAGGTAATATAGAAGTGCCACTATTAGCGTAGCGAAATTTGCTCCGTTTAGTGCTGGCGCTTCAACGTCGTGAGTTACAACATAGTCTGAGGAAGGAGAGGTTGACGCTTGAATTTCAGTATCAGTCATAGTTTATTTGCAAGTACTAAGGAATATTTGAAGACATTATTTTCTAGTGATTCCTGGAGAGATAGCAGACTGGAGCCAACCATCTGATAGCATCGTGATGGGTGTTTCCTTTCCGGCTGAAGAATGTTATAGAAACGCATTTGCTGGTCATACCACAGTAATTAACGTTTTAATTAAACACAAATGGATGATACAGTGACGCTTTTATCCGTTTCCTAGGGCAATCAGATCATACCGAAACCAGTTTATCGAAACTAGTTGTTCATGTTACCAATTAGCGTCAATCAGATATAATATAATGCTTAACAGGTGAGAATTTGACGTGATTTCTGTGGCACACACGACGCGCTTCTAAATTGTTATTCTGTTTCAAACAGATTCCTTGTGAATATTTAAATTTATAATCAAGCAGAGTTGAATTAACAACAAAGTAAAAGGTCACAACCCCTGATGGAAATGCCGTGTACGGCAATGGTAATGTAAGTGAAGACAGACAGAACATGGCAACCGTACAAACTAATTAATGAAACCCACATCAGAAGTTCATACATGTAGACTTATTTAAGCTCAAAAACAGTGTATAATACTTTGCTTGCACAGTAATTAAAATATAATAGCAATTTAGAGAGCCAGTGATTTCTACGGAAATAATATTGCGTCAGTAATAAATGATTCAATTCTAACAAACCTTATCGTTAGTGCACTGAGGTTGTATATAAATGATTTGCGTCATTTAAACCACAATTAGGACCGGTCATAATAATATAATTAATTAATTAGTGATTCTCTGCAATTTACTTCGTTCACGTAGAATTGGTTAAGCCTGTGTCATGATAACTATCTGTATGCTTAATTTCAGCCCAATCCGTTCAGTGGTTTGAGCTAGTGTTGATAGATAGATAGATCAGTCAGTCAGTCACAGTTTAATCCATACTAATATTATAAATGCGAAAGTAACTCTGTCTGTCTGTCTGTTACCTTTTCACGCCTAAACCACCCAACCGATTTTGCTGAAATTTGGTATGTAGATAGTTTGCATTCATGAGAAGGACATAGGCATATTATTATTATTATTATTATTTTTTTTTTATTGCACATTATAGGTAGGGTAGGTAGGGTAGGTAAGGTAGGTATCATAGTTAAGACAGGACAACGTCTGTCGGGTCAGCTAGTTTTATATAAACAGTTTATATTCAGTGTATTACCTATGTTAAACGAGGGGCATACTTTCCGGGGATACTCATGAAAATGAACAACTTTGACTTGACTTCGGAACTATACCTGAAATCATGAAAAAATCTGCGCTGTTCAGTACATTTATGTTCAAATATTTCGTCAAAATGTATGGAACAGCTGACATGTTTTTTCCATATTTCAGAGTTGGTCCCATGGACAAAGTTATTGATTTCCATGAGTACTATATAACCTGAAAGTATGTCCTTCGTTTAACCTAACATACCGTATACATTGGGATTAAACACAGCAATAAAAGTTATTTTTAATTTTGTGTTTCAAGAACTGTTCCAAAAAACATTATTCCTTCTGTCTTTCGATTCATGAAACTGCGCACCAAAACATAAGTATGTATCAAAAGTATTACAGACCCTCGCGACCTAAGACGCTGCACTTACACAGTTCCCAACTTGTAAGTCCAAGTTCTCAATAGGAGGCAAGTCAAGTGTAGCATTCCAAACTTGAATAGTTTCACTGTAAATACTAACACTTGTAAATAGTTCCGCCGCATACTCGGACCGCTATTACCTGGCACCATTACGGCTTTTATGTTGCCTATTTAATATTTTCGAAGAACCGCCCAGAACGTGCAACTAAAGGCTGCAAATTTTAAGGCTATTTGGCTACACTTTTCTTATTGCGTGGTTAATATTTCATAGGCAACAACGGAACATTGCACATTGCATTGCATTGTATTTTTAACATTTATTTGTAGTCAATTTTAATATGTAGGTTGTACTAGTAGTTGTATTGTAACTGCGCTGTGTTCATCAAACATTAAACTGTATTTATTTTCCTATGTTAACAAATAAATCAACAAAAAGTAGTCAATGTCGTAAACGAAAGAACCCATTAGCAAATTGTGGTATTGAGACATTTATTCTTTCAACATTCGCCTGCCCTTATCCCAATTTAATTGGACTAGTCGAAACATTTTTCTTACAAGCTTCTTTATTGGTCGTCATCTCAGTAGCCACTCCCTTTCAAGCATCACTGTCGTTTCTTTGGTCTACTCGTATAGATATCCACATCCTTAATCAAAATTTTCTCACGACATTTTCCTCGACCCTCCGCATATCATGCCCATACCTTGACAACCGATTGTCACACAAAGTTTCAGTCACCGGTGTCACTTTCAGAATTCACCCCTCTTAGCGCTCTCGTTTTTTTCATTAAGTGCCTTTATTCTTTATGTTTTTAAAATCAATAAGGTTTCTTAAATAAAAATTCTCTTGAAAACAACTTTCCTTGTCCGTTGCCAACTATTTTCTCCGCCTATAAATCTCACTAAGCACTGACATCTAATCTATAGCCCACAGGTAGAATAAAAGCTATTGCTCGTGTTTATGTAGGACCAGGCAATTACTCCTTGGTTAAGCTACATTTAATTACTATTACACAACTGTTTGTAGTTTTAAAGGCAATTAGTTTGAACATAGTGTTGCCGGGGTCTGTTTTCGGAACAGGATACAATTTATTAAAACATGAACGCGTATGAAATTGACTCAATTTTGATAATATTATGTCGTTTATTAATTTTCTTTTCTATCACCAAAAGCGTGCACTTCAAAATATATCCATACTGTTTCCCTGAGCGATTAAACCATCGGTCAACAAAAATTTGCTAGTGCGCGCTGGTTTTAAAGGTCCGCGCGTGTTGGGAATAGGATCCAAACTACCGATACAATGGATAGAACTGTAGAGTCAGGACCCTCCCCACAAAGCAAGCCTTGTCGAGAAGTACTGTGCAATAATATTATTAAAACCTCTATGCTGCTGCATAAGTATAAGTTGAGGGATTACATAGCTGGCAAAAATGCTTGGCTCAACGCTGATTCCATAAGGGCTCATAAGGTTACTAACAAGCATTTTAAAATATTGCAGGATCTACTAACACATGTAAAAATTTTTTTAGGTTGGATACGTTCAATCTCTATAATTTCATAGCGCATAATATATGTATGTGAGCACCATGTACTTAGTATAAAGTTATCAGTTTCTGGGTACGTCTTTCTTTAAACTTGAATGTGCCCCGACAGCTGTTAGTATGTGATGTTGTCTCAAATGTTGCGCTCTGCCGTGTGTGTTGGGCCGTAAGTTCCCTTCAAAATGGCTGAGCTGTATGGTGCTGATAGATGCGCCATGTTCGTTTAGTGAAACTACAAATCATGTAAGAGACTTTTTCTCATCAAGTTCCGATTAAAAAAGAAAAGAGGTCATTAAAGAAGTTATAACATGATAAATTGCAATGTTATTTTGGATTACACGCGGCAATATAGCAAAACCAATTTAACACTTTTAAAATGCTAATTAATCGTTTTACAACTAATAAAGCTCATGTAAACGCGTAGGATACACATTAATTGTATGACAAACGATTATATGCAAATATTATTTAGATCATGATGCGGAACTTAGGCGCCTCTGATAAACCGGTCCAGTTCAAATCAGACCATACATATGTCATACATAAAAATTCTCTTGAAAACAACTTTCCTTGTCCGTTGCCAACTATTTTCTCCGCCTATAAATCTCACTAAGCACTGACATCTAATCTATAGCCCACAGGTAGAATAAAAGCTATTGCTCGTGTTTATGTAGGACCAGGCAATTACTCCTTGGTTAAGCTACATTTAATTACTATTACACAACTGTTTGTAGTTTTAAAGGCAATTAGTTTGAACATAGTGTTGCCGGGGTCTGTTTTCGGAACAGGATACAATTTATTAAAACATGAACGCGTATGAAATTGACTCAATTTTGATAATATTATGTCGTTTATTAATTTTCTTTTCTATCACCAAAAGCGTGCACTTCAAAATATATCCATACTGTTTCCCTGAGCGATTAAACCATCGGTCAACAAAAATTTGCTAGTGCGCGCTGGTTTTAAAGGTCCGCGCGTGTTGGGAATAGGATCCAAACTACCGATACAATGGATAGAACTGTAGAGTCAGGACCCTCCCCACAAAGCAAGCCTTGTCGAGAAGTACTGTGCAATAATATTATTAAAACCTCTATGCTGCTGCATAAGTATAAGTTGAGGGATTACATAGCTGGCAAAAATGCTTGGCTCAACGCTGATTCCATAAGGGCTCATAAGGTTACTAACAAGCATTTTAAAATATTGCAGGATCTACTAACACATGTAAAAATTTTTTTAGGTTGGATACGTTCAATCTCTATAATTTCATAGCGCATAATATATGTATGTGAGCACCATGTACTTAGTATAAAGTTATCAGTTTCTGGGTACGTCTTTCTTTAAACTTGAATGTGCCCCGACAGCTGTTAGTATGTGATGTTGTCTCAAATGTTGCGCTCTGCCGTGTGTGTTGGGCCGTAAGTTCCCTTCAAAATGGCTGAGCTGTATGGTGCTGATAGATGCGCCATGTTCGTTTAGTGAAACTACAAATCATGTAAGAGACTTTTTCTCATCAAGTTCCGATTAAAAAAGAAAAGAGGTCATTAAAGAAGTTATAACATGATAAATTGCAATGTTATTTTGGATTACACGCGGCAATATAGCAAAACCAATTTAACACTTTTAAAATGCTAATTAATCGTTTTACAACTAATAAAGCTCATGTAAACGCGTAGGATACACATTAATTGTATGACAAACGATTATATGCAAATATTATTTAGATCATGATGCGGAACTTAGGCGCCTCTGATAAACCGGTCCAGTTCAAATCAGACCATACATATGTCATACATACACCATACATGGACATCAACCATTAGTAACCACAAGTAATTGTTTTGACCAAAGATGAATGATCACAATTAACTTGATTGAGACTTCCTGATCAGATTTTATCAACCAATTTGATTGCTTGACGTAACCGATATATTTAATAGTTCTTGCAAAAACTATTGATACATTTGCCTATTAACAAGTAGGTAACACATATTAAAATTAATGATAGTGATACGTTTGAGATAGTTAACAAAACTATTGACACGAATGATTAGTGTTGCTAGTTTATTGATTTGACATTCAAAGATGTTTATAGAACAGTTGATACGGAAGACAATGAATCTGTTGCTATGGACCAAGAACACGGTGTGGCGAAACTTTAAAGAAATGAATTCAACTGCGATTTATTCTTCTTCTCTTCGTGTGGTAGTGACTAACCTGTGTCAGAGTTTTTTTATGCTGCCCATGGGCCTCTGACTCAGCTTCACATGCTGTTGAGAAATTTCTCTCCGACATGCCGGTTTCCTCAGGATATTTTCCTTCACCGTTTTTTAAGCAAGTGATAATTACACAATACGCACATGAATCCGAAAAATCAATCAGAGGTGCGAACTCGAGACCTATGACTTGGCAGTCGGACGGTCACACCACTAGACTATCACTGCGATTTATTAAGTTGAGTAGATCATAACAATATTACAACCGTGGTCACTTAGGTAATTAATGATGTATCATGTAATGAGGAATAGTTTTTTCGAGAATTGAGAATGAAAGGAGCGAATCGTATGAATATGTATGCGTTCCGCAGTTCACTTTCGTACAATTGCATGTGTTTGCCTTGTCGGTGCACGCTACAGCTTTCAATGTCTAAGATGAAATTATGAATGCCGTTTTATTGTTCACAACTCTAGTCGATGTGATGTAAACACAACAGTAAGGTCTAAAAGATGACAGTATATGAAGGGGCCCCTTTTTTTTTTTTTTTTAAGGCTGGGAAATCATCCAATGACTGCTCCCGCTCTGGGTGGAGCGGAAGGGAGTGTCAGACTCTTACTGACTAAAACCCATCCATGCTCCTTCCGTAGCCCTTTATGTTCCGGGGTAGCGGTAACCCTTTCGGACAATCCCGCTTACCCGGCAGGCTTGGCCCTGGGGGGCCCCTTCATATGCTGACATCTCTTTGAGGCGCGCGTGGAACATATACGCGCCGTACGGCACGGGTCTGGTGCTGATCGGACGGTGAGTCACCCATTACTCACCGCCCGCAGGCCCGCGCCTAGGCCAAGCCTGCCGGGTAAGCGGGATTGTCCGAAAGGGTTACCGCTACCCCGGAACAGAAAGGCATAAGGAAGGAACATTAATGGGTTTTAGTCAGTAAGAGTCTGACACTCCCTTCCACTCCACCCAGAGCGAGAGAAGTCATTGGATGATTCCCAGCCTTAAAAAAAAAGGTCTAAAATAAGTTTATCAAAAAAGGTATGCTCGAGGAATGTTTAGTCTCATCAAAACTTGTTTGTGTTTCAATAAAGTTAAATTATTATTTGTTAAAGAACGTAATTTGTTGATATCCCCATGACTTAACAAAAATGGCGATACGAATCAGCGAAATTCAATATTTACATTTAAATTTAGAATTTATTTGCTTTACGAACCACAGAGTTCGGTGGTGGTCCGTGAAATCCTATATCCGATTATCCAAATATAAACGATCCACACTATAAACAGTGACTGTAAAGTAATAAATTCAAATCGATGAATCGATTAGAAAACACATCGATGACTCATAACGAAATATCGATTAATCGCGTGGGCCATGCTGTGAAATTGCAAAACTGCTTTAGTTAAACCCCGGAACTAATCACTTGTTCTATACTAAAATGACGGATTTGCGGGCTAGCCTATTGAACCGTAAAGGTATTATTTATTTCTATGTAACACAACATGGAATCCGTATAAAAAGTCTTTACTTAATGCTAAATACGAATGTGTTTTACACGTAATAACCTCATTAGGAAAACATTTAAACGTTCTAATAGGATATTGTGCCTGGAGTTTTTCCGTCGGAAACTACAGTTCGGCAAGGAAAAAGTAATATGGAACACATTTCCCAAGTACTTATGTTTCGTGTGACCGTTGTGGCCTCGTCTATTATATGCTGGTTCCAATATTTATTACAGACAAATAAGGGAAGAGAAATAAGTCGTTTTTGAGCTCTCGCGACCACCGTGATACAAGGTAGAACCAATGAATATTGAATGAGCATATTTGTCTCTGAAGTATGACGGCACTTGAATTTGGAATTGCATGATATTTAAGGTCCCCATAACAATAAATTACGTACCTAACCGTGTTCTAGGCAAGTTCCTGTCAACGAAGATTTTATCTGGAATCCATTCAAATTCGCGTTTTGAAAACAATGAAACTTTACTATTGTGATCCTTAAGGGGAGTTGGGCAGGAATCTAGGAATACTTGAAGTGCCAACTGCTGGCTCCAGATACAATGGTTGATGGTTCGGGTAAAATTCTTTGCGATCGAGGATGGTATTTAAATATTTTATGGTTTCTCTTACGCCTCTAATAGCAATAGCTGAGAAATAAAATTCGAATTCCAAAGATATTTGGATTGCTTTCGTTGTAATGGAATTTTGCTGTTTTTATGGACTAAAATCATTGTCTAGCTAGTAAATAGAGAGAGAGTGCATCTGGTAAGCAACTATTCAAATAAAGATATGAGTGCAAATATTCCACAGCTTTTACGCTTACTAGGTACAGATTCTATCGAAATATTATAAGGAAATGTTGAGAAACAAAACAAGACTGTTAAATTAAAGTTTTATCTGCAAATTGCCTTTTATACTATATAAACTTAGTAGAGAAACAGGACAAAATGCAACAGAGATTCGTATTATAATAAAATAACTATAATTTTCTATGAAAATATATGGGCTAACATCGACTATTACTCGCCCACGTAATGCGTATCCCACTAAAACAGGCCGCCATATTGATTCGTTTGTAAACAGAAGGTATGACCGACACAAACAAACATGGCCGGTCATTCATCCAACTGACTTACTGTACAGAGGCCAGCACATCAAGTTACCACAATCTGTCAAATTTCTTTGATAGCATTTCAACTTTATTGCAAAGATATAAGGTTCTTTTTTAATTGAGAAAATTTGACAGTTAGGGAAAGCTTGAGACGGTGAGTAATGGGTGACTCACCGTCCGATCAGCACCAGACCCGTGCACTATGGCGCGTATATGTTCCACGCGCGCCTCAAAGAGATGTCAGCATATGAAGGGGCCCCTCAGGGCCAAGCCTGCCGGGTAAGCGGGATTGTCCGAAAGGGTTACCGCTACCCCGGAACATAAAGGGCTACGGAAGGAACATGGATGGGTTTTAGTCAGTAAGAGTCTGACACTCCCTTCCGCTCCACCCAGAGCGGGATGGAGCCAGTCATTGGATGATTTCCCAGCCTTAAAAAAAAAAAAAAAAAAGTGATAGCTTGATGTGCTGGCGTCTGTACCTATATCCGGCCTTTTTTATCGACTGTCAAAAAGTTTTCTATTCCAAATCCAATTCGGATGCTGGTTATTTTTTCGGCTTGCAATAAAGAAGCAAACTTTTTAACTGAAAACAACGGTATGAATATGAACGTTACTTTTCTAAGCTTTTGTTACGTCCTAGTTCGTCTACTCGTCTGACATTGTGGCTTATAAATCAAAACTCATCTGACAGCACCGCACCCCTTTCAAACTTAGAGCATTTAACCTACTTTCAAAACGTTCCTTTTTACCAGATTTCCAAAAAAAAACACAAATTCCTTTTTCAAGTTTGTTTTGAAAGAAGAACATAATTTATAGAGTAATAATAGTGGCTGATTAGCGATATAAAACCACGGGAAACGCCCCGGGGCGCAGTGTTAGTTACCGATATGTCATTGGGGCCGTAAAACGGTAATACAGCAGAGTTATAGGAGTGCAGATGGTCATCTCGTTTTATTAGATATATTTATGTCGTTAAATGAGTGGTCATTTATTGGTTGCCATCATACCAGCTAATGCAAGCTTTTCATGTTGTCTTACATGACTAGCTTCTACCTGCGTCTTCGTTTGCGTGGAGTTCGGAATTAGGTCCAGATAGAAATGAAAAATACAGACAGTCAGTCATTAAAGCATTTCTACTTTAGAAATGTAAAATCACTGCAACATTTTAATAGGTCTTTAGGAGAATAATTCCGTAATACAAAGAAAGAAAACGCAAGCAAAGCTCCAAGTCAGCATGATTTTGCCCATATTTCAGCCAATTTACACAAACTTTAATAAATCATACACCTCTCCATCGGTGAAAACTGTACGAAAATCCGGTAGTTTTTGAGTTCATCGCGTTCTGACAGACGGACAGACAAACGCGGGTAGCGGGGAGATTTTGTTTTGTAATACGTATACACGATAAACTTATTACAGACCTAGTGCTTCAAGCATATTATAACTGTTAAACAATGGTTTCAACGTCAGTTTTTATAATTATGCTATTCTTTTGTTCGGTTAAGCGTGTCTTTTGTTTGCCAAACGAATTTGTCAATGCTTATGTCAGAAATTCAGAATGATAATGGCCACGACATATTGATATTTGAAACTACAGCAAATACATTTTTTTTGTTATAGAGTGAAATTTAATTTATTTGCAATATTTTAGGAGATCACTGTACTCATCATTATGATAACTTTAACTATGGTAACACAACTGGAACAGCTGATTTTTTTCGCGATTTCAAATTTGTTCTCATCGTAAAAGTTGTTGATAATGATGAGTACAATGAGCCCCTAAAATATTGCAAATGAATTAAATTTAACTCTGTATAGTAGTTGTACTTGCTTTCAATTGACGGAGAGTGAGACTGTCTTGCTTCTCACTCTTTTACTTTATTAATAAACAGATCCAGATACCTAGCAAGAATATTATACAGGTGAGCCAGATTCCGCCTTCATAGCCATCCATTTGTATTTTACTGCCCTACCGCAGTTTTACTAAAATCTAGACTAAAATGCCCATTGCACGGTTGTGCTTGAAAATATTATTATAAATCAGGTAATTTTACGAGGGACACAATAACGGTAAGAACAGAAGGTACACTACCACTAACGCACATGAAAAACTTTACTTCCAAGCAAACGCTTGACACTCAATACTCATTTTTTTATTGCATTCCATATGTAAATTACATAATTGATAAAACAAAGGAAAAGGTTATTATGGACCCTGTCAGACACAACAATATTACGAGAGAGAGAGAGAGAGAGAGAGGAAGAGGGCTGAGTAACAATTCAAGCAATTCAATATTATAATAATAATAATATACTTGGACATTTTACACAACGCCGTATCGTCCCAAGCTAAGCAACCTAATGCTTGTGTTATGGTAACGAGATGCCTGATAAACTACTTATATACATTTTTTTTTTGGAAATACATACATATTATAGATAGAAAAACACCCAGACTCGTAACAAATACTTGCAGGTCGTACAAATATTTGTTCCGTGCGGGAATCGAACCCGCGACATAGTGCGCAGCAGTCAATCGCTCAACCACTGCGCCAACCGTGTCGTCAAATTATACTGTAGTAGTTCCTCCCTAGCGTACATATGATTGTTTATTATTTACTACTTGGTCAAAGACAGCTTTCTATTAATGTCAGATTTCTTCTACGACCTCAGTACCTATCTAGACAAAAATTCTACTTTCCGCAACTAGGATGTCGCAGATCATTAACTATTCAATATAACCGGCCTTCCATCGCCTCTTCTAAGTACCAATTTCACCAAAGAAACTGAACGCAATCAAGACTAAAACTGCATTCAAATGCTTTCAGTGTCAATATTCCTCAACAATGTTGACACTGACGGTTTACATGTGCTGATCGTGTTCAGTTTCATAGGTGAAATCAACCTTAAGCCTTTGCCAGATCTTTCAAAGAAGACAGTGAGCCTTCTTTACTTCCTTTTGTATAAGGAAAGCCTACGCGGTACCCATACAAAAGCAACGGTCAGACCGAACTTCACAGGTCGTTCAGATGTGTAATTCATGGGGCCATACGTAAAAGGACTATACACAAAGTTGTTATACTTCTCTAATGTCATATTGCCGTACAGATAAACCATCCTTTTGTATAGGACATGGCTCTCATACAAAAGCACAGTGGATAGGGCACAACTTAACGGGTCATACCGATGCCTGATGGACAACAATTCTTCTTCTTATCGTGTGGTTAGTGACTAACCTGGTGTCAGAGTTTTTATGCTGCCCATGGGCCTCTGACTTAGCTTCACATGCTGTTGAGAAACATCTCTCAGACATGCTGGTTTAATCACGATGTTTTCCTTCACCAATTTTGAAGTAAATTCAGAGGTAATCGAGACCTATGACTTGGCAGCCCGTCTGTTACACGACTAGGCTATCACTGCTGTCAACACATAAACACATAATATCACAACAATTAAGGGCACAAAATAAAGTGTTGTGCTTCTGTAAAATTTTACATAACGGTTTAGTCAAACCCACACGGTTAGGCGGTTCCCATACAAAAGCACGGTGGGTAGGGCCCAACTTCCCGGGTCGTGGTCAGGGGGTCACCGATGCCTGATGGATGGGACCGTAACTACGCATTACAAATTGTGGAATTTGTGAAGCTTATTTTGTAATAGATCACGGTGAAAGAAACCCAATTGACCCAAAACCCAAGAAACCCACGGTGAAAGAAATCAAACCCCCTTCCCCTCGGATCGCGATAGCGAGTGGACGTGTCCTCTTTACTAAATTTTGTTTTATTTTTAATTCGCTATTAAAATATAAGCTTGAAATAACATCATAATATTCCGTCGAAATACCAGGAGTGCATAAAGTACAAGGAGGCTCGCTGCAGCAATACGTGTACGGCGGACGGAGTCAAGCACACCTACATCAACGACAACAGACCTACGCACACATACGCTGTAGAGAACTGCAGTGGGCGGAGCTAAACCATTCACCCCGTCGCTTACGCATGGTTAGTGGTAACGCACACAAACAATACGAAGCTCGTACGCACATTGTCTTTGCACTGGGGATCACCTTATATTGGACGGAACGAGAGTTTGTTTGAGATCGTCGATACCCGTCCAGCGAAGTTGACCTGTCAAGTTGTCGGCGCTTGTTTCACCTTCTGGTGTTATCTGGTGTCCTGGTAACTTGCCTGTACACATTAACTTTTGAATAATGCCATTAAGAAGGACACCGCCTCCCCCCTCCCCCACCCCGCCATTGCAAGTGGTCTCGCGGGCACTGGAGGCAACGGGTGAAAAATCAGTAGAAGTTGTCATCACAGAAAAAATTAAGTCACCATTACAGCATTATGTATCTGAGCCTGATCTTCACGCTTTAGATAACATTACAGAGAGAAAAAAAAGGAAATACGACGAAGAAGGTACGGACTTACTAATTACCATAAAAGAAATGTTTCTCACGTTCTCTCTGGAGCAGGATAAACGATTTAATGAGATAAAGGCGAGTATTGACCTAATTTCGAACAAGTACGATGATTTTTTGTTAAAAATATCGTCTTTAGAAAAAGAAAATAAGGCTGACAAGGCAAAAATACAAGAACTGGAAGAGAAGCTGGAAAATTTGGAGAGGAAAACACGTGGTGTAGGCTTAGAAATCCGAAATCTACCCAAACAAGAAGGGGAGACAAAAGAATCCCTCCAAACTGAAATGATAAAATTGGGTAAAACTCTTAATGTGGTAATGGATGTTAACTCAATTAAAGACATATACAGAATCAAGTCTCAGGACGCCTCAAACCCTATCGTGGTAGACTTTACCACCGTATTAATGAAGGAGAAATTGCTCAAGGCGGTCAAAAACTTTAATAAAACCAAGCAAAAAGGCAATAAACTGAATACTACTCATCTTAATCCGGAGTATCAACTAAAACCGCTATATGTATCTGAGACATTGACTAGCAAAACCCGGAAATTATTCTACATGGCGCGTCAATTCCAAGCGAGTCACGGCTTTAATTTTTGTTGGACGTCAAATGGAATCGTCTACCTTAAGCAGCATGAAGGATCTTCGTATGTTCGAATAAATGATTTCAATGACCTGGAGAAACTAAGGAAAACTATATCACCATGACTACTTTACGCTGTCTGCATCGGTAAATGTAAGCTGCTTACTTTAACTTTATCTTCTTCCCTTGTAATCATGCCTTGTTTAAACATAATTATGTGTTGCTGTAACTTAAAAAATGAACATTATGTAAACATATACTCCTCACTCTACCACTTTATAATTAAGAAACACAATATTTTACTACTTAATACATATATACACGTACACACTACACACAATACTTACAAGAATACACACACAAACTCATATTGTATGCGCACAATCAATAGTTTTATTTACTTTGTAACAAAATGTGGTGAAATATTTTTCTTACCATATATAATTCGATAATATAAATCACATTACAAATGAGATAGATGAAGTCTCTGTTTCTAAATCTCTTACATGTAAACTAGAAGAATGTCAGCAATACATTACCCAGGCGTTATCCAATGGTCTTATAATACTAACTCAAAACATACGCAGTATAAATTGTAATATAGCTGGTTTTGAAACTTTGCTGGGGCGATTGAATATAGAGTGTGATATACTGGTACTAACCGAATGTTGGCTCCAGGGAACTTCTGTCATTCCACAGATAGACGGCTATGACTCATATGCCACAAAAACGCACCTCAGACAGAATGATGGAGTGGTTATATACATAAAGGACACGCTGAATGTAAATGTGGAGGAACCTGAATTTACAGACGGCAATTGTATAGTCACAAAACTCGACAATCATACCGCAATTATATCCATATATCGGTCTCCTGCTATTAGAAATATTGATAACTTCCTAAATTCCTTAGACAGTATAATATCGAATCTAAATACTCTCAAAAATATATTGTTAATTGGCGATATAAACATACCCATTAACTCCTCCAAGCTGGATCTGTCGGGTGAAAGATATCTAACCATGGCCGCTTCTCACGGTCTCTTACCTGCACACACTGAAGTAACCCGTCCAATCAGCTCCTCGTGCCTGGACCATGTGCTGCTTAGGACTCAGCTTCCTGCAATAACCCTGGTGCCACAATCGACCTTAACAGATCATTTCCCTGTACTGACTCAATTAAGTCCACACTCTATCTCTAAACACCCCAAGCAAACTATTAAATCAACTATAACTAGAGTAGATACCGATAACTTAAATAGAGAAATTAACAATATAGACATGTTCCCCATATATGAATCTTGCAACCCTAACTTCGCTATAAACTACCTAGTTACTAATATTCAATCAGCTATAAATAACAACACTAAAACTCTCACTGTATCGAAGCGCAAAAAAATACTTAAGCCATGGATTACGCCTGGCCTTCTTAGATGTATGAGAAACAGGGACATTCTCCACTATAAATATAGAGGCTCTCCAGAAAATGAAATTCTTAGAACGACATATATTAGATATCGCAATTTCTGTACCAAAATATTAAAGAAAGTAAAAAGAGCATATGAGAAATCACAGCTAGAAACTGCAAAGAACAATCCTAGAGAACTCTGGAAGACTATAAAATCAATTACAAATTGTGGCAACAAATGCAATAGTTATCCAGCGGAGTTGTTAAAACTGAGTGACTCTAATAAAGCCGCACTTAATATTATTAATGAGTACTTTGTGAAAGTTGGTCAATCATTGGCAGAAAAACACACCCTCAATCCTGGCCCGTCTATATCTCAAAACACCCAGTCATCAATGTTTTCGTGCTACAACCATTCCCGATCTTTTGTATGCGAAGAAACGACGGAAGAAGAAATGACCCATACCATTTTATCATTAAAATCGAATAGTACTACAGGCTGTGACAATATATCATCGGAATTACTAAAAAAGCATGTTAAGCTGTTGGTTCCCCCTCTCACACATATCTTCAACAAGTGCTTAGAATATGGTATATTCCCGAATAATCTCAAACTGTCAGAAGTTCGTCCCATTTACAAGGGAGGTGACCGTGATCGTGTTAGTAACTACAGGCCGATATCCATCCTACCCTCCTTGTCAAAGGTTTTTGAACGACTTTTAAACAAGAGACTTGTCAACTACTTGGAGGGCGAGGGGCTACTTTCTTCTGCCCAGTTTGGCTTTCGGAGGTATAGAAGTACAGATGATGCCATCCACACACTAACGAATTGTATAGCTTCCAACTTAGATTCTGGAAAGAAATGTCTTGCCATCTTTGTAGATCTGGCCAAGGCATTTGACACGATCTCGGTGCCCATTCTTTTAGGAAAACTTGAGAGATTCGGTATAAGAGGCTCCCAACTTAAACTCTTCGAGAGCTACCTCACAGAAAGATCTCAGTGTGTGAGAATGGGTAATTGTACCAGCTCTTATCTCCCTATAACATATGGAGTTCCGCAAGGCAGCATCCTGGGACCTACCCTCTTTCTCGTTTATATAAACGACCTCACTAACCTATCTATACCCCAAGGCAAAATTATCTCGTACGCAGACGATACTGCTCTTATATTCAATGCCGATAATTGGGATGAGGTATTTAACTATGCCCAACGAGGACTCGATGTAGTGAAGAAGTGGCTAAATAATAATCTACTTACAATGAATAGTGATAAAACAAAATACTTGACTTTCAGCATACGAAATCCGCCTAAACTGCTTACCTCAGAACATTGTATTATACCTCATAATTGTTCTGGTATTGATAACTGTAATTGTGTACCTCTAGAACGTGTAAACAAAGTCAAATATTTGGGTATCATAATAGATCACAATATATCATTTAAAGAACATATAAAAGCTCTGGCGGGAAGAGTAAGAAAACTCATATATATTTTTAAAACATTGCGACATGTCGCTGATCTGAAATTACTGAAACAAGTTTATTCCTCTCTCTGCCAATCTATTATTAATTATGGAATAATAGTGTGGGGAGGTGCTGCCAAAACTACTCTCAAAGGTCTTGAGATAGCTCAGCGTGCAATTCTAAAAGTGTATACTTTTCGTCCAATTCGTTTTCCTACAAACACTTTGTATAAGTCTTGCGAAGTCCTAACAGTAAGGCAATTGTTCTTACTCAACATTGTCTTAAAACAACACTGCGAACTTACATACGATACCAATCTGACAAATAAACGCAGAAAACATGATGTTGCAGTACGCACACATAACCCCAAAACCTCTTTCATTAAAAGATACTTCATATTTTTAGCACCGTATGTATATAATAAAATAAATAAATCAATAAATATTTTTTCGCTTAATAAATTCCACTGTAAAAAGAAGGTACTGGAATTTCTAATGGAACTCTCCTACGAAGAAACAGAAAAACTTATCCAAATAATCAGTTAACATTTAATTTATATTAATGGAAAACGTACATTTTCTTAGCATTTGCGCATGTAATATGTAGGTATAACATACACTCTCAACCAAACCCCACACAAACCCATACACATACATACATACACACACCCTCACACACACACACACACTCACACACACACACACACTCACACACACAACACTAGCACAATTTTAATTGTAAGTAATTTAAGTTTAGTTACCTAATTTCTTTAAAAAAAAATAAAAATACCTTGTTTTCGTATCACTAATCAGTCCTAAACCTCTGCATCTTACTAATTTAGGTTACTCTATAAACTGTCCCTGAGGGGAACGGCGCTGTAAGCTGAGATACAGGCTCACGCCTAGTTCGGCTGCAGATGCTACTTCTCTTTATTATAAGTAAACTGTCAGCCTAGTTTTTGTGAGAACTGTACTGTACTGTTTTGAGTAAATAAAGTATATTATAATTGAGTTACTTATTGATATTTCAAGTCATAGTGCAGTGTTACAAGGTGAAATATTTATTAAGAGTCAATTTTTTAGCTTAAAACAGCACATAAACTGTGAATTACAATGATACACATCAAAATCCAAGCAAACTACGAGTAGCCCGTTCTACTCTCGACGATAATAAAGTGTATTGTTTTGCAGGGTCGCTTGCATCAAGTTATATCAAACTGACAAATTTGCAGATGATTTGAAACCTTAAAACGTTGACAGTTAAGTTCAAAATCGATTGAGAAAATTTGACAGTTTGTAGTAACTTAATTTGCTGGTGACTGTACATTTGTGAGTACACATTTGCTTCGAGTAGGAAGGAAACTATACTCTCTCGCTCAAGAGCTTCTTAAAAGCGTTGCAATTTGTTTTGTTGACAAAAACACTAGCAGATCCAGGATTTGTAAGCACTTGCCTGGGCATTTTATCCCTACAAACGCCAAAAGAACTTGATCAATATAAGGTAGCTTTTCTGAAGGTACTACGATCTTGTCGCTCATCTACTACTCTTTGATTAAGCCCACCCAGGATCTAGCCAGAGCGATTCATTTCCCAATTGACAGCAGTATCGTTAGAATTCCTCCCTGCATATCGTTGAAGCCTTATTTAAGATTACTGGTTGAAATTTATCATAGATACATTTAACGATTTACCGTTGAGCTAGACACTGAGTGCCAGACATTCTACTGACTGACACGACCAGGAATTTCTCCACAGACAAACTGGTCTGAGAAAATCTTGACGGAAACCTTCAAAGGAATTTCTCGTATTGTAATGGACGACGATTGTATAGCTGTAGAATGTCAATTTCAACACACTGAAATTGACATCCTGTACTAATAAGTAGGATAGTTTATTTTGCCAAAATTAATGTTATTTATTGTAATATCACTAATATTGTGTACATATTTTAAGTAAAGGAAAAATGTAAAAAAAAATCCCTAATGGCTCTCGTTACGGCCAAGTTTCGCAGTACTTAAGGTACACATGACGCATTTCACACTGCTTCAATTTTATTGGCTGAAACAAAATTTGACGTTTAAGCCATGCCCCCTTTTCTAAGGAAATTGACATTTGTTTCTGGGAAATGACAAAAATAATGCATACCACAGCTACAGAAAAATAAACCACGAAATTGGATCAAGTTCAAGCATTCATGAAAACCTTTTAAGCATACAGTCCATTACACGTAGCATAACGGCAAAGCAAGTATTTATACGACAATTAAAGGACACAATGAAAGTCGTTGTTTAGATACAGTACTAACTTCAAATTATTATTTATTGTTCGGAAGTTTGACACCCGATTCGCGCTGACCTTTCCGTTTCGATAAGATAATGGCGTTACACAATTATTACTTATAAATAAAATAGGTTAGGCAAAGTGAAAGAAAATAATTCATAACATGATAGTGTTATGTTATTGTTCTACATTTATTACAAGTTTCAACGCGGCTCTTTGATAATTTGAACGATCCCCGTGTTACATCAATCGACCTTTGACCTTGTTCCATATTTGCCGTATAAATAATATTTAAAAAATAATAATATTTGAAGCTTCATCAAACGTGTGAGCTATTATGATTTCTATAAAATAAAATCCAATTCATCACACAATGGGACGTTAATCCGAAAGTAAATAAGAATTTTGGAAAACACGTGACTCATTTAGCAATAGGCCTGTGATATTGATTACTTATCAATTAAAAATCATTAGAGGATAAATGACTGCGTCCAACCATTACAATAAGGTCGAATTAGTATTAAGTGATGCGTAAACCGCTTGTGGCCCACCGTGCGGACAACAAACAAACACGATTACTTCCGATTAACTTGATTCGAATCGAATTATACCGACAATGTTTTTTTTTTAAATCGATTTATAACAATCCGATCATCTACCGTTAAAAAGATACCGTAAGCTCCGAGGAATTCCGATTTATCGAAAATCTATAATAGGGTTGTTACTGTTAAACAATTGCTTCAATTATTAATGTGTATCGAGTGTCGATGACGGGGCAAATTATATCATAGCTTCATAGATGGCAAAACTTTGGTACTTATTCTTAACTCGCATTCAAAAATCATGAATTTGATAAAAAGAAATTGTAATTGAAATATTATTTATTTCTATTTCTTCTTCGTGTCACTGGCATGAAAATATTTCAAATCTTGTTGGCCCTAAACTTTGCAACTTCCACGCAGGTTTTAGGGCACAGAGGGTAGGATAGGAGGTGCAGCATCGTTTGGGACACGGCTCCACAACCGCATTCTGATGCCGTTCCGTCAAGGGAGCCCCGCTTTACTAGGTTGGAGGTACATCTACTCACTTGGGTCAGGAGACGGATCAGGGACTAAAATATTATTGATGTATGCTGTGTGCTTAGTTGGTGGGTGGTTAACCATAACAGTCAACAAAAAAAAAACGAAGACAACAAACAAGCGACAACCCTACAGAATTATTACAACAACGCATAGATCTAATCACAACAATAGGGTTGGCGGCTGTCATTCCATATCGCGTATTCGCGTCTCTCAATATCGGCCTAAAAACGTACGATATACAATGTATGATTTTTGATAGTCAGTCAAGCAGCACGCGACTTACATCAGTTCTCAATTTAAAATGGAGTGGCTAATTAACGATTAAAAAAACTTTGGTAGTAGCACGCTAAGATCAGAAACCACTTCGTTAGTTTAAGTATCTCTTTCATCGATTTTTTTTTTGTTTCATATAATTAATTCGCTGAGTCATTCGGGTACGCTCGGGTTTTAAACGATTCATTGCGATTGGAACTAAATATTTCGATAATTTTCAATAGATTGGAAAGTTTTATTCATTTTGTTGGTGTTGTTTTTACCATACCATACTTAATAGTTTTTGCTAAAATATTGTCAGGCGCCTGGGTTTGTCCCTGCATGTATTGTATTATTTTATTTTATTACTTATTATTAAAAGGGAAGATCCAAAACCAACCCTAACACAAATAAAAAATACTAAAACGTCAATAAAAAACACGAAAGCTGGTTTTTGTAAAAAAAAAATACAAAGCGTCGTAAAAAGACACGATAAACTCGATAATATTTTAATAATGTCCCATTGGCTTCCGATGCGTCACAAAGAAGAGGTTGGCTCGGTCTATGGTCCGGATGACCGGTATGATCCGGTAACTACGGGGACCACGGTACCCCACGTTATCACGAACAATGACCGCATTCACAAAACATCGGATTTCGTAAAAATATTCATAATTTTCCTCACAATGAAGTAATACGAGTCCCCTTACCTAATGAATAACAATATTATGAGGCTTTGTTCATATCAACAACCCCATGACAAATGCGTGTTCTATTATTCACGGGTCCTTATGTTTAAATATTAATTGTATGCATAACTTATTGTGATATCGACTGGACCGCTTGGATTGAGTGAGCATAAAATGTGAATTTTTGTTGCTCTTTTGAAAATAAATATCTCATTCAAAGTTATTTGTGTAACCTATAAACACCTGGTTTATTTAGAATCATTTTTTAAATTTAAAACGTGATGACTTGTTGACTGCCTCGTTGGTCTAGTGGTAGCAACTGTTCTGGGTTTGATGCCCGGGTCGAGAAAATTGTTGTTGGGCTTTCAGCCATCTGGAATTACTTAGTAGCAACCCGGAGTCTTAGGGCCTATGCACACCACGTTTTGTAAACGCGCCGTCGACGCGCGTTTTGGGAACGCGCGTCGCCGGCGCGTTTTTATCCTGCAGAGCAGTTTGTTGTCGTTTGTATCGATACAAACGCGCGGCACCGGCGCGTGTGTATCGATACAAACGCGCGGCACCGGCGCGTCTGTATCTCGTCTGTATCGCTACACACGCGCGTCTGTATCGCGTCTGTATCGCTACACACGCGCGTCTGTTTCGCTACACACGCGCGTTTGCATCGCGTCTGTATCGCTACACAAGCGCGTCAGGTGTGCAAAGGTCTACAGGCTGCGTCTGACTTGCGTGCGTATCGCGTCTGTATCGCTACAAACGCGCGTCGACGGCGCGTTTAAAAAACGTGGTGTGCATAGGCCCTTAATTTGTGCCCGGTTGATAGGTATAACCTCGCTCCCAGTTACCTCCATGGGACTTTAAGGGCCTATGCACACCACGTTTTTTAAACGCGCCGTCGACGCGCGTTTTGGGAACGCGCGTCGCCGGCGCGTTTTTATCCTGCAGAGCAGTTTGTATCGATACAAACGCGCGGCACCGGCGCGTCTGTATCGATACAAACGCGCGGCAACGGCGCGTCTGTATCGATTCAAACGCGCGACACCGATACGAGCGCTAGCAACGAGGGAAAGGGAAGTGTGAATCTACGCTAGTAGCAATCGAGCGATTTGATGCACCGCACGTCTTTTGAACAAAAAAATGGAGCCTTTGACACAGAAAACTTCATAACTGAAATTCAAAACCATGTTTGCATCTCGTCTGTATCGCTACACACGCGCGTCTGTATCGCGTCTGTATCGCTACACACGCGCGTCTGTATCGCTACACACGCGCGTTTGCATCGCGTCTGTATCGCTATACAAGCGCGTCAGGTGTGCAAAGGTCTACAGGCTGCGTCTGACTTGCGTGCGTATCGCGTCTGTATCGCTACAAACGCGCGTCGACGGCGCGTTTAAAAAACGTGGTGTGCATAGGCCCTAACACACTTAACAGGCGAAATGTGGGTGTCATTATAGGTGCATCTCTGCCTAACCCGTCGGGGAATCCAGGCGTGATGGTTTAAACGTCACTAGAATAGATAATTTACAATGTTCCAACAGAGGTGATGTTGAAATTGTGGGTTTGACAAACGGGAAAATAAATCCAAAGAGACGTCAATTTAAACTCATGTCAAATGATTACAGTTTTATTTCTTTCCAGATTAAATGAAGCGGAAAGACCTGACCTACTACATAACGGTTCTTCTTTTGTACAGAAGAGTAGCATTACAAAATTCAGTTCGTCAACAAGGAAATTCTATGACGTGTTCTATCTAACATTTAGATAACAAACCAACTAATTTAGTTGGTTAGAATTATACAAAAAAAAAAAAACCAAAGAGAGCCTGCAATCGACCTGCCTAGCCTTTTCCTTTGGGGCCGGCTTATAATACCTTCTAGTATTTTACATGGGGCGACTGCCTATATGACCTCCACAACCCAGTCAGTAACTTAACTTTGAGAAAATTCAAAACGTCTTTTTCCATCGCGAAGTGATTAAGACAGTGAACAAACATGGTGACCTCTGCTCGTTCCATCTCTGTATGAGATGAATACCTTACTCAGCAGTGGAATACACTTATATTAAAATATACCTATATTATACTGGGTGTAACCGAAAGGGTATAAACATACAAAAGGATATGCTACAGACCACCAAACTGAACAACTTTTGCTATGGGACCAACTAAAAATCAGGTGTTCCCTACATTTCGACGAGTCACGTGACAAAAAATGTATAGAACAGCTGCTTTTGCGATTTCGGAGTTGGCACCATAGTAAAAGTTGTTTAGTTTGGTGGTCTGCAGCATTTGCTTTTGTATGTATTTACCTTTTCGGTTACACCCTGTATATATACGTCTTCAATAACAATTTAAATAATTATAACAGATCTAAAACCGGTTAAAACAAGTAATATTTTCCAATCGGAATCATCTGGTTATTTTTGTAATCATACATAAATTGCATATTTAAATTCAGTACCACCGACTATTAAACGAGCATCCAGATTTTATAGTTTAACATCAGGTTCATTGCACGAATAGCAATACTTGTTCACTTTTATACAGGTTAAAAACAGTCATGTAAGGAAATAGCTAGTAATTAATTCCAAATGCTATTCCTATATGTATCATCATCATTAATTAAAAGGATGTTTCCGTCTGTCTGTCTGTCTCTATGCTAATCTAGGCGACCAGCGAAGTAATTGAATATAAAACAAGAAAATTGATTTAAATTAAAAGCGATGCGGATGAGTACTTCGACGCCTAAGTGTCCCTTTTTTATTTATTTATTTGTATATAGTTAGATAGTCTTTTAATTTAAGTTTGTATAAGTTGTTAGGGGGCGTCCATAAATTACGTGAGATATTTTAGGGGGCGAGGGGGTCGAGTCCAATCTCATCTAATCTTACGTTGGAGAGAGGGTCTCGGCAAATAACACGCAATTTTTTTTCTGATTGAAACAAATAAAAAATACTATATTGGTACATTTAATCTAGATTGTACGTGCTTAATACGATTAAGATCATTCACAATATTTTTTTTCTTTTTACAGTAACAATCCAACGCATTTACGTAAGAAACCCACATTTTGAAAAATCTCACGTGAGATTGAGGGACGGGGGAGCGGGTTGAATAAAATCTCACGACATCTCACCAGGCGGGGAGGGAGGGACAGAAAATTAAAAAAAAACACCTCACGTAATTTATGGACGCCCCCTTATTATATTAGGTTGTATATTATTGTAATTAAGTTTTGTGTTCCATAATATTTATATTTCTAACTAGCTGTTCCCGCGCGGTTACACCTGCTGCTCGGCTCCTATTGGTCGTAGCGTGATGTTACATAGCCTATAGCCTTCCTCGATAAATAGACTATCCAACACAAGAATCATTTTTAAATTTGGACCAGTACTTCCAGAGATTAGCGCGTTCAAACAAACAAACTCTTCAGCTTTATAATATTAGTATAGAAGTATAGATTAAAAGCTTACTTGCACCTTTACCTAAAACTTTAGGGTCTTTTGTGTGTTGTTATGAAATAAAAGAATGGTAAAAATGCAGTTTATAAAATGAATAGCGCTACTAATGCCGGTTGCAGACCAAGATCTAAGCTAAGTTAGTTTAGCTTAGCTCGCATAGCTGACACAGTTTTTCATACTCGTGTGCAGACTGCTATGTAAAAATATGAAAAACTGTGTCAGTTATGCGAGCTAAGCTAAACTAACTTAGCTCTTGGTCTGCAGCTGGCATTAAGCTTCCTAGCAAAAAGTTTCTTATAGACTAAGAAAAAATCCAAATGGGTCCCGCGAGATTCTTGAAATTCTAAATGCAGATTTGCTCGCTTAGTCTTGTGCTCATGTGCTGTAAAGGATATTTCAACATTGAACAGAACACCTGCAATGTTTGTATTTATTTACTAATGAGTACAAACTGCACCTGTGAAGTATCAAACCTCTGAAATAACGATTCTGAAATATCGTAAATCATTAGAATGTGGATTTTATTCGAATAAGAATCTAGCAACGATCAATCATAAAACGGAATCAAAACCACTTATTAAAAGCGAAGTATAAAAGTTTATTGCAACAAGGCTGGTTAACCGTCTATGAAATAACAAGGAATCGAGACCATAACCAATCTCACAAATCATCTAATACACACATCAAAAGTGTCTAGGGATCAACATATATTTTTGCAATAACTTTTCTCTTGATTGATATTAATTTAAATTTTCTTTAAGGATTCATCAAATAAAGTGTTTTCGTTTGTCACAGTAACGATAAACCAAGTCACCTTTGCATTAATAAAGAAATTTGCCATTTTCCTAATAAAGGGATTTTTGACATTTGAACCACTAACATTAAAGTTCGAAAAAAAGACTGAAATAACAGTTTTCTTTAAAATTTTATTGGGTAACTTAAACAATTAATAATCCGTGTTTCTACCGCGAACACTAACAACACAAGAACATCGGTTTGGCATACTCAAAATGAGTTCATCCAAATCACGCTGTGGAATGGCCGCCCATGTTCGTTGCAACAACAAAAAAAGGTCTTCTTGCAACTGGATACCCTCCATATTCGGCAGAGCTCTTCTCTGTAGCATATCCCATGCATGCTCAATCGGGTTCAAGTCTGGCGACTGAGCAGGCCAGGGCAGGACATTGATGTTAGCTGCGGCGAGAGTCTGTCTTACAACTCTTGCGGTGTGCGGTCGTGCATTATCATGCATTAACTGAAATAAGGGACCGATTTGCACTTGTAGAGGAACGATGACGTCAGATACAATCGTCTCAGCATAAATTTGAGCGTTGAGGTTGCCTCTGATCCAAATCAACTCAGTTCTTCCGCCGATCCAAATACCCGCCCATACCATGATGGTTCCACCACTATAAGGATGGACTTCCTGGCAGGATTTTAATCGCTGTTGGCGTCCAGGGGTTCTCCAGTGTCGTATACGTCTTGTATCCGGTCTCATACCAAAACGAGACTCATCAGAAAAGCACACGAAACGCCATTGTTCTTCTGCCCAATTTCTGTGTTCAAGAGCCCATTGATATCGAATCCTACGATTGTGCATTGCTATAGGTGGTACCCGTAGCGGTCTTCGGGAATGAAGGTTCACTTCATGCAAGCGGTTTCTGACTGTTTGGTCGCTAATTAAGTTCCCTGAAGAGTGATGAAGCCTCACGGCTAACATCATGGCGGTTATTGTTGGAGCTCTTCGAGTTAAGATTTGAATGTATCGGTCTTGTCTCCGTGTCGCCAGACTTGAACCCGATTGAGCATGCATGGGATATGCTACAGAGAAGAGCTCTGCCGAATATGGAGGGTATCCAGTTGCAAGAAGACCTTTTTTTGTTGTTGCAACGAACATGGGCGGCCATTCCACAGCGTGATTTGGATGAACTCATTTTGAGTATGCCAAACCGATGTTCTTGTGTTGTTAGTGTTCGCGGTAGAAACACGGATTATTAATTGTTTAAGTTACCCAATAAAATTTTAAAGAAAACTGTTATTTCAGTCTTTTTTTCGAACTTTAATGTTAGTGGTTCAAATGTCAAAAATCCCTTTATTAGGAAAATGGCAAATTTCTTTATTAATGCAAAGGTGACTTGGTTTATCGTTACTGTGACAAACGAAAACACTTTATTTGATGAATCCTTAAAGAAAATTTAAATTAATATCAATCAAGAGAAAAGTTATTGCAAAAATATATGTTGATCCCTAGACACTTTTGATGTGTGTATATAGAGCAATCAATATTTTGAAGCGAACAAAGCGTAGTTTTTTTTTAAGCAAAAACTCGCTGCTATTCATTTTATCTCGTGCTAGTCATCTTTAGAGCAAAAACATAATCAAAATACAAATCGCCTGATACTTTTAATAAAAACGAAACACGTGGTCATTGTTATTCAATATTTTGGATTAATGATAATCATAAAAGGACATAAGGAGATAAAACACGTCTCTGAATCAAATTTAACTAAAGATATTTATGTGGGCTGATGTTAAAGATCTCGATAAATGTGGCCCAAAAAAGTAAGCGACACATTTTTTTGAGGGCGGGAAATCATCAATTGTCCTCTCCCGCTCTGGGTGGAACGGAAGGGAGTGTCAGACTCTTACTGACTAAAACCCATCCATGTTCCTTGCTTAGCCCATGTTCCGGGCAGCGGTAACCCTTTCGGACAATCCCGCTTAACCGGCTTCAGCCCTAAGGCCCCCTAGGGCCCCTTCTATGCTGCTGACATCTCTTTGAGGCGCGCGTACTAGTACAAAAATTACAAGTGACACTTGCATACTAAAAACAAATTATTTCGTCTATACACACGTTCTTTTGTTTAGAAACGAGTAGCGGACTTGCATGTTCATTGTTTTGATTTTAATAACCTTTCATTTATTAACTTCTATTCGCTGAAAAGGTGATAAAAACATGTGCATACTAATCTAATAATACTCTCTATTTCAGTATATAATATATTATTTATTTTCTTTTGTCCTTCATAAAACATTGTAATATTGTTGATTTAAAGTTACTTTTTTTATTGTTCCCAAATCACGTTCTTGAGATGTTCTGTTCTGGTGAAGTATTGGAGCATCGAAAATGATGCATGGTCGCCGCATCCGGACGTCGTCGATCGCCATGAATCACATGTGCGATGTGATATATGGCCAGTGAACGTGTTGGCGACTTTGTCGTCATATAACACAGCGTTTGCACCATATTGAAAATAGATGTTACGAAACAATTCTAAAGATTGTCCCCGATCGTCATAGATTTCAGTAATATTCTCAAAAAATGTTTGATAAATAATTTCTATTCAACTAATATTATTAATATCTATAAAAACAAAAATACTAGAATGCAATTGAGAGTGTCAAAATGTCCATAACGTATTTATTAACGCAACGAAATTGCTTTCTTTGTATAACTCCATCCACGTATTAAAACTTCGACAACCCTAAGATTAACGAGCAACTAACATTGACAAAGGATACATTGACTGACAACCCGGGGACAGATCCCCTCTCATGACAAAATAAACTTAGTCGTAAACCGAACCCCTTATGCCGATTTTAGTGCTCGACTAATAAATAAACTTATAGGATTGTGGGGAGAAAATTCCAACAAAAAACGCTTTCAATAATAACTATATTACTATCGCGCGTGCGCAAAAATACTATTTATCGGTTCGTATTTCCAATAATAATAGAAGAACCTTGTGCAATTGTGTACGGGAATACCAACGAGGCTAACCTACGAATATTGAGTGTAATGATTGAATCCCTCAATGACAGATGGTAACACAATGGAGCCTGTAGAATGCCTTATTGTTGGGCCAATTTGGATTGATCCTAGTATAGGGGGCATTTTTGCGTATTCACGCGGTGTTTGCGGAAATTCATAATATTTCATCACCAAACGATGACAGTTCCGGATTTAGGTTGAATAGTGTTAATTATGACATGATTAATAAGGGTGTTGATGAGAATCCCAATGAAGATGTAGTAGTTGCAAAAGGGATTGGTAAACAAATACACATTCAGATAGATACAGAAGACCAAACAAACATGGATGCCAAAGCTAACAGTCGGTCAGTCGTTATGATTTATCATGTGTGTATTCGGAACAAGACTATGACTAATGAATGTATCAAATAGCAAATTACATTTAATTGCTACGTCTCACTTTACCACCGCACAAAGTATTACAGAGACGGCGTAGAAAGCATAACTATCTATTCTTAAGGTGAAATCAATGAGAATGAAGAAAATACCGACTCCACGGCAGCAGTGTTGCGTGATGGTCTAGTCTAAATGATGGGTTGTAGAGATAAATTGTTGATTAATTGTTCTACTTATAACAATGTACTGAAAAACTGTTATGAATTGAGTGAAAAGAAAGAAATATAAAAGAATGTTCGCTCAATTATTGCAGGGATAACGAACAATTATCGTATAGTATCGGTTTCGCCTGGCAACGGACGTAATTAACGGTCTGATTGTAATAACAATCAATCCCGTATACAATACTTATCACAGTGTACATCGATATAATTATTATACATTAATATTTGATGTTCAGAGGGCAACCGGACAGGGACAGAATTCCCACGTGATGGAAACAGCCAGGACTACACAGCTGATATACTAAATTGTATTTTAAACAGAACACGCCCTTGAGATAAGAATGATACATTGATGACAAAAATTAAATCAATTATTAGACTCGAAGCCTCTGCCGCGTCAGCGGGATTGTCCGAAAGGGTTACCGCTACCCCAGCACATATAATAGCTAAAGAAGAAACATGGATGGGTTTTAGTCAGTAAGAGTCTGACACTCCCTTCCGCTCCACCCGGAGCGGCAGGGGTCATTTGACAACTTCCCACTCTAAAAAAAAAATGCTCGAAGCTACTGCTTAAATATCACCAATTTCTCTGGCTACTGTAAGCAATTCATATCTAAAGACATTGCTTGCATGAAAAGGTGATGTCAATAGCTCTTGTATTACAAAATCGTTACGACCATTTAGTCACGATTATTCTTCGTTCACAGATCAAATAGCATAACACTAATTTCCATACAGTTAGCGTGATGACGATGCGTTACTTTCCCTTTAACTTGATGTTGGTAGAATAGTTATTGCATGCGGGACTAATAATTTACGTATACACATTTTCAATGCTTATTCAGGTATGATTGATTTTATGGTTTAAATAGGGAGTTGTATAGTATGATAGGGAGTTGTATTTTCCCACTAGAGGGCACATGCCTATGATAAGCGGGATTGTCCGAAAGGGCTACCGCTACCCCGGCACACAAAAGGCTAAGGAAGGAACATGAATGGGTTTTAGTCAGTAAGAGTCTGACACTCCTTTCCACTCCACCCAGACCAGGAGGCCTACTTAATTTTTTTTATATTAGGAAGGAAATTTAATGACGGTGTTTCCTGAGTGCAGCAACATATTAAAAAGTTATGTCCCAGAATATCTCTTGGATATAACATTTTATAGTTAACGGCTTATCTTAAATTGTTAACTAGACAATTTGCCGGGAGAGTAGTTAAGAATACATACAATGATGATGACAGTAATAGGTATAGCGGTCTACCTACTTTTATTAATTACTATGGCAGCTTTTACGAGCAAAGACACCACATAAACCAGGAACAAGATTATAAATAAAGTAATAATTAAAATGATTGATGAATGGCGGAAATACATTTCAACACAAATTACGGCGATGACAATCACGATATTTAATGTTTATGGTAAATAAGTGTGAGTGACGGTAACGTGAGTTTCTAAGTATCTTGCGGTAGACCGTGTTAAATTGTCGAAACGACGTCGATTCTCTATGAAAGTGAAGTCAGTACTTTCATCAGAATCCACTAGTGCGAGAATCTTTTCGCTCATGTGCGCATTCTTGGATTTTAGTCGAATCGTTTTAATTGGAATAGTCATTACAGTGTGCGAGAGATAAAATGTACTAAAATTCTATTCGTTAACGGTTACTTAAACACTTTTTTGGGAATTTTGCATAAAAAGGATAAAATTCAAACTGAAATGTTACCCAAAGGACCTAGAATAGTGTAAGGTGATGACAGGTTACGAAATGCAAATTGCTTATGCTAATTGGTGACAATTCTCAAAGTAGGACAGACAACTTTCGCTCGTGCAAATCCCTAAGGATGTTGAGTGAGAAACTCATTACGCATGTGTGACCCAATTTCCGACAATTTTCTAATGCTAAACTGGATAGAGGAACCGGTACCCGTGCTAGTTGGAAACCTGTTGCATGAAGCGGTACCTCATCCTTTTTTATACCATCTTGATGACATGGATGTCAATAAATTTAACTGTTAAGGTGATAGTAAAAGTTGTAAAAATTTTCACGTAATTTGTCAACTTGATTTGTGGTGTGATGTCAGTATGAATCACAATCACAAACTAACAAGATTTCATCTCAAATATGCAAATACATAATGTGAGGACGGTAGAAGATTAACGTTTAAAAAGCTTGAAGAAGATTAGGCCACTTAATCGTTCTTAGAGATGCTATCGGTAAATTCTGTGCTAAATTCAATTAACTCTGGATTCCACGTGGCAAAACACACGGGAGCATGAATTTGTTTCTCAATTTAATCAAGTCAAAATTCATCTCGAGTAGTTGCTGTGAATGACCTCGGGGTTGAAGACATTAAGCAAAGAAGAAATGATTCTTATGCTTATGACGATAAGGTCTATAAGTCCAGAAGTCATTTATCGGTAAATGAGTTAGGAGCACTTTGAGAGGTAAATATGCCCGTGGGCGAGGACATGCTACGTGATTCATTGCACACTGACGTCCCACTCTCGAATATCAGTAGGGACAAAAAGCGCAATGATTTATTATTTTCTTAAAGTGGTAATTTTTCTTTGATCACTTTCGTCGCTTGAGAACAAGATTTTGGCTTGATTACAGTCCAGGAAAAAAATGGGAATTTTGACAAATTATACTCCATTTGCTTATGTTTCAAAAGTTATGGATGCTCATGGCATTATTTCAATGCAAGCAGTCATTATGCGTAAGTGGGGTTCGTTTCTAGAAAATGTAAGACAAGACAACCATAAACAGAAGTTTAAAAAATTAAATGCGATGTTTTTGATGAGTAATTTTACTCTGTTTTCAGGTTAATGTTCAAACTTGAGAATGTTTTAATGGACATTTATATTAGCTGTCCGCATTTTGCCTTGTTCGGTTGTACTGTTTTGTTTTTTCCGTTCTCTACTCTTGTTATACATACTTTTACTAACTTCTGTGTTTCGCATATTTAATTTATTTGATATGATAATAGCTTTATTGTTCTAGACTTTCGCTGAGAACTAATGGTTGGTTGTGTATTTATTAACTAATGTAAAGCCAACGATGTATTTAACTACAGGCCCTTTACGATTCGTTCTGTTATCTACCGCTGGGCATTTAATTACTTACATAAACACAAATAGGTAAAGTAGGTGTTATCAAAATCATTACTTATCTATTGCTTAACGTGTTATCTTAGCATTATCTAAATGACAACTAATATTAACTTAATTTCTCATCTCCAAAGTTATTCCCAAAGTCGTGGCTTCTAAATGAGCAAAGACATTAGACGAAATCCCACACCGGTTCAGGCCGGTTACAAGCCACGAGTGCCTAATCAATCATCCACTCATTAATGTTTATATTGGCACACTAATGGCTGATATCTATGTCGCCGATACATCGCCCGATAGGCAAACACTCGGTGACGAGAGGGAACCGCAATTATGCGTGGAAGTACACAGCTGGCCGGACCATGCACAATTGCACATGCATATTCAAAGATCAGTCAGTTTCCATTTTGCGTGCGTATTCGGAAACGCATCGTTCGCGTTTCTCGTCTGCCAATCAAATTGAAGCTTTAAATTCGAACGCTGAACTTTTGCAATTGTTTAGCAACAAAAAAATATTGATAATGGTTTATTCATTTCTAAATTACTCTGGTGAGGAAGAGGTAGGCCGCAGTGAGGGGAGAAAAAAGCCGCAAATTGAACATAGCACAGTATTGCAGGCGTTAGAGTATGACGGTGATACGGGTTCGCTTTGCGGAAGAGAGTGATGGATGCATGTCACACGACACGATACTGTCAGGTGCGCTTACGTAAATGTTGGTTACTGAGCTACCGTGTCGAATCGGGGATCGTTGATGACCCCTGGGAATAACGGGGTACGTTCGTTCGTGATATACCTATCGGCTATCTACTTACGGCATCGACGTATGAGAAATTGAGAAGTTATATTATATCGTTTTCTTTTTACACAGCTTAGATATAATCAGATGCGTGTGTAGGTGATTACGCCAGTTCGCCGACCACCGCTGGCTCACGACCACTTTGCGTAAATCATCCAAAAATAGTCAAACCGAAGCGCGAAAAACGTTCATTTCGTTTGTAAACGCACTCTCATTCTGTCTCCTTCTCCCGCGTCATCGTTGGTCGACCTAAGACAGTTTGATGCCGCTCAGTGAAGTGCTACACATAAGCTGCAGTACAAGGGTCACCAAAGTATAGCAAAAATTAGTGAACGGGAACATTTTCAAACGTAAGTAAAACAGGTTATTATTCAGTTTTACTCATATATATTAAGCTTTGTGGGTCAAAATATGTTTGTATTTACTTCTAAACTAATAATCAATTAAAAATTACGAGTGTTTCATTATAATAATGGGTGGTCGGCTAACTAACTAACTAAAATAACGCTTCCTTTAGCTTACGACCACCTGGTCGGGAACCAGCTGTATTAGTCTAGACCTTTTTCGAAGATTGTGCACTTACTGCATAATATGAAGTAAAATACTTCGATGTTTCCTATTCATAACGGCGCGGTTAATTTGCTCGTCAGATTGCGACCGGCTAATTTCATAAAATAAGCGAAACTGTAGCACTTAAAAATTATATCAAATCATGATGGTCGACAACTGATCCGTTGTCGACCATTGATTTTCTCTGAACAAAATCTGTTCGTTTTTGCCGGTCGTAAATAGGCTAGTTTACGATCATGCAGTGTCATCATGAAAATGTTTTTATTTTGGTGGTCGGCAATTGCATGTTTGTCGTCCACAGACAAATTTGCCTGCTTATTTAAAACTAATGCTTCTATCTATTTGGTGGCAAGGTTGTGGTGATGGGTGGCTTGGTGCAGCATCATTTTTTTATTTCAGATGGCTCCACAATGTAATGATAAACAAAAAAAGGAAGTGACAAAGAAGATAGTGGACATTTTACCAGAAGACATTCAGGCGTCAACTATTAATGTATTAACAGATGCTCCATATGCTAACCAATTCAGAGAAAACCATATTATAATGGATGAAATCATAGCATATGAAGATCTCGAGGCGTCTATCTTTGATATACCAACAGCATCACAACAAAGACACGGACATCCTCTGACACAGAAAGATCCTGAAAATATAATAATAAGAGAGACAGGTCATGCTACAGCTGTTAATCAAACTTTTCCCTTTGATGATGCATTCGAAAAGCACCTAAAATTTCCTGAACCGCCAGCGCTAAAAGACAAAATAAGTAATGGTTCTAAATTGCCAAGTGCAATATCGACAAGTGAATGGAGAGAATTTTATAGAGATGAAGATAAAGAAAATAAAATTAAGGAAAAGAGACGCAAACTAGAATTAAGAGCAGAGGTATAAGAAAGAAAAGCTAGAGAGCGAGATAACAATGATCAAAAACGAAGAAGACACGGAAAACCACAAAAAAGTCAGTTTTAAAATGCAGCGAATGTTCCAATGATTTGATCAGCGATGTCGAAGATGACTCTTAAAAGAACATGGGTTGCGATTAATGTGTTGGATGGTTTCATCTAAGAAGTACAATTTAAAAATGTCGTACTTCGAAGCAGCACAATTATATTATACCTGCCAGTATTGTACTCTTTAGTATAAAATAAACGTGATTATTCAGATATTTATTAATGATTTTATTTTTGACCTTAGTTTGATAATACTTGAGTCGTTTTTACGGTGGCTTTCTAGTGGTCGAGAACTAACGAAAAAAGCGTACGTAGACTGACTGTAGGTGTCCGAGAACTGACAATATCGCACTTTTCGATAGATCTTTAAATTATAAAATAAGACATTAATAAAATACAAAAAAAAATATAAGATCCTGTATTTTAAACATTATTCTTTCACTTAAAAATCCATATTCAAAATATTTACACTTATTATAATAACAATGTCACTTTAAAGATTAAAAGTCTACTAAGTGGTCGTGAACCGGCCCAATCCTACCTACAGAATTGGGAAATATCAAATGAATCACTATTCTAAGAGGTTGTTTTCTACCTGGTTCGTGAATCGTGTGTGAGGTCATGGTCTTGATTACCAATATTTGGAATTCCAGAAAACCAGTTACGCATGACTGTCATAAAAAGAAAGAAACAAGGTCAACGCATCCGTTCACTACCTAATTAACTATTAATGTGATTGTTCCAATAATATGTAGGTATTTAATAATATAATAGCTTCTTAGGATACAAATTTCAGTGTGCTTCCTTAAAATAAAATATATTGGTCAAGATGAACCTACCGAAAGTAGATAAGTAGGTATGTAGGTACTTACGTAATCATATTATGTATTGTACCTACTTATCTACAGTAATTCTAAGTGGGTACCTACCCAACTACAAACCTATGCGTGGGAGTGGAGAATCGAATTCAATCCATAAAACAAAGTGGGTAGTCGTGACTTAATGTTTCTATCAAACTGTTAGGTATTCCCTAGTACATACCAATCAATACATAATAAGATTACAGAGCTGATTGAGCGTGACGAATGCATTGGCTTCCGGTACACATTGCCCATATCGCTACTTCGGGGAAGAAAGGGCGTAAAAGCCACTTTTGGCCAAAATGAGTTAATAATGCAACTTTGTTTAGTTTTCGACGCTCTATCGATCTGTATATTTAAAATTTCAATATTCCCAAAAAAATGGCTTTTACCCCCATGATTTTTTTCTCACCAAAACCATTTTTATTAAAAAAAATTGACGTATATGACATTATTTAATTATTTCAAATTAATAAGGGCGTATCACCATAGTATGAAAGAATATTTGGTCGTAAATACAATATTTATTACGTAATGACTTTTACGACATTTTTACTTGGCAATTTAAATATGATTTGGCTTTTACGCCCTTGCACAAAAATAAAAACTTGGAGTTACAGCATTCAAATCGTAACAATAACAATTTCTTTAGTCTAAAAATCGGAGAGATAATCATGTCATTTATCGTTGTCTCTTATGCGTACGTTAAACAGTCTTACAATGGAGTGAGATAGAAACATAATTTATTTAGCCAATAAAGCGCGCGCGCTGCCGACGACACACGCACAAACACAATCGCAACCTGCATGTACACGACTTACCACAAGTGAAGTCCACGTGTCCAATCTTGTCAGTCTGTCAATCGCAGTTTCTTTACCGGATTGTTATTGTTTACGTTCCGTTTGAATATTAATACAGTGCGAATAAGTTACTTGTTTAATTAAAAAAATGGATAATACGAAGCCGAAAGCCTTGGATTCCTTGCTAAAAAGAAGGAATATCGTTAATGCATTATTACAAAGCCGTCGTCGTTCATCACAAAGGTAAGTTTTAAGTAATAGTACAGTACCTATCTATTATTCTTGGCTCAAACTGTTTAGACGTGCTTACCTAATGTGATGTTTCTTTAGTTAGAGATATTCGTATTTATTTTATAATAAATATTAAGAGTGCATTCGTCGTAGTAATTTCTAGGAAGATAGGTACTTACCTATTTTTTTACTACTTAAAATATTAGGTACTCACGGTGTAAAAACGGTCGGGTTTATTATGGTTGTATGTATAGTTGTATAGATGGGTGCTTACGTACCTAAGTGCTAACTAACTTTACCACAAAGGTCATGTTACGTAGGTACCTATCTAATTATTCACAATATTTTTATTCAGTTATTTTGTTTAATCATTATTTTTCTTTATTCAAATTACATGCATTTTTATTTATTCCGTTATAAACTCCATGAAACTGATTTGTTAGACTGGCTTTTACGCCCTAATGACTAATGTCTTCTGATTTTTCGATGCCGTGCGTGACTTTTACGACCCCAATATTACAGGGAACTAAAACTACAATGGCTTTTACGCCCTAACTCTTACTAGCATTAAAAATAAAGACGACTTTTTTGTATAATTTTTGTATAAGTAATTCTATTATCATCTTATTTCCAGATCTGACTACGAGCCGAGTCAGTCGACTAGGAGTTTTGATCAAAATAGTAGTTCGGATCAAAGCAATGATATAATCGAAAACAGCGACACAGAAATGCAACCAATAAAAATATCAAAAGCAACACACAAAAAAATCATAATTAATTCAAGCAGTGATGGCGATATCAATACCTCTATGATTTCTTTACCCCGAGCACATGCTTCATTCTTTGGAGACAACGTTGGTAGCCTTATACCACCAAAAAGCCCGTTTAAAAACAATAGTAACAAAATAAATATTATTTCTATGGAAGTCTTAAAACAGGCTGATAGTTCGTCGACTGTTGTATTACCACATCCAAATATTACTGCCCTCCCTGCAGATCCAGTAATTGCTGAAAATGAAATCTCATGTGCTGTGCCGACCGTTGAGTCGTTTTCTTCAAACCTTTTGCCAGCTGACTATGCTCCAGAAACCAAAGTTACATCAGTTCCGATCGCTAATTCGTCTCTAATTGTTAATACATTGTCTACCTACGACAATAGCACGCAGCTTGAATCTTCTTCCGTATTGACTGCTGAATTACCTACTTTATATGTTAATCTCGTGCCACAAGATGACTATGCCGCTGATGAACCCGAAGTTCCTTCTGTACCGATCCCTGAATCATCTGACTTGAAGACCAACCTTCTGCCGTTGGATAAATATATACCTCAATCTGATAGTTGTATACCTACCACCTCCAAGACGCCATTTTTAGAACTGAGCCCTTTACTGGCTGCATCTCACGATGAAACTCAGCTTGGACCTCCTAATCCATCTACAAGTACAGCACTGGCCAATTTAAATATTACACACACAGTTGAAAAAGATCGGACTAAAAGAACACGCAAAACTTCAACTTCAAAATACAAGATGTATTATATAGACTTCTTATCTGACGAGGAAGCTTTAGACTTTTCTGGTGGTAGTTCTGATGATTGGACTTGCAATGAATCTGAATCTAGTGGTTCACCTGAAAAGAAAAAGAAGAAAAAAGAAAAAAAGAAGAAAGCCCAAAAGGATGATACAAGTAAAAATATAACAAGGAAGAAACAGAAACTAATAAATAAACGGAAAGAACGAAAACAATTAAAAGATGACGGAAAATCCTACCAAACCAAGAAAGGGGACATAGTTAAAGAAAAATCTATGGGAGAAAACCCATGTAAGCAGGATAAATGTAAAAGAGGTTGTTTTAATATAACGGAAGAAAGGCGAAAGTCTCTGTTTGACTTCTTTTGGAGCATAAGTTCACAACGGAGGAAAGATTGGCTTATTAATTGTACTCGCCAGGTATCAATTTCCAGGAAAAGAACGGACTCTCCAAATAGTAGGAGAAATTTAACATACGAGTACTTTATCAATAATGGTGAAGATCGTCAAAAAGTTTGTCAAAAGTTCTTGCTTGAGACATTGAATGTGACCCAGAAATATTTATTATACAATCTGTCTCATTCTAAAGAATATAATATGTCTCAGGATGATCGGAGGACACGTACATTTCCGGATAAGTATTCTCCAGAAGCAAAAGCACATGCAAAGTCTTTTATTGAAAAATTGCCAGCAGTCCCTTCACACTATAACCGGAAACGAACCAGCAGGGTGTATCTTCCCCAAGAATTAAAAAATGTATCCAATTTGTATAGACTTTATGTGAAAGAATGTGAAGATAAAAATCAAGATGCAGTTGGAGATACTATATTTAGAAATATATTTAATAATGAATATAATATCAGCTTTCATTGTCCAAAAAAAGACAAATGTCTTCTGTGTACAAGAGCCGACCGAAAAGAAATAAGCAGCGAAGAAGATAAAACCATTTTAGAAAATCACATTAAAGAAAAAAAATCTACTTATAAAAGGTTTCTAGCACATCAAAATTTAAGTAATCATTATAATATTAATGGTACTTTGACAGCTAGCTTTGATTTACAAAAGGTATTGACAACACCCCACGGAGATAGCATGTTGTTAGGGTACTCAAGAAAGTATGCAGTTTTTAATTTCACCATTTATGAAAGTGGAACTCAAAATGTGAATTGCTACATTTGGGGAGAGTGTGACGGAAAACGAGGTAGCCAAGAAATAGCAACTTGTCTCTTTAAGTATTTACAAGAAGTTGACGAAAGAAAAATAAAAAATTTGATTTTATACTGCGATTCCTGTACAGGTCAAAATAAAAATAAAGTAGTTCTATCTGCCATAAACTATTACCTCAAAAAGTCCGTAAATTTAGAAACAATACAGCTTAACTTTTTGTTGCCTGGACATACATACATGCCTGTTGATTCAGTGCATGCAACAATAGAACGAGAAATAAAAAAACTCACCGTCTGGAGTCCTTCCCAGTGGATGCCTTACATTGCTTCTGCCCGAAAACGGCCACGACCTTATCGTGTTATTGTCATGGAGCATAGTGATTTTATTAGTTGGGACGAACTAGCTACAAAGACTTTCACTAAGGAAACGCTAAAAAACATGCAATTTAAAAATATTCGGATTGCTACATTTAAGAAGAAGAATGTTGATCAAGTTGAAATTAAGTACTCCATGCATGAAGACACATCAGTACAAAAAGTCATTCTATTTGAAGTACCTGAAAAAAGGCCAAATACAAAAGGGAAATCTAAAGCGAGAGGAAGACCTAAAAAAAATATTTGTTTAGATACAACTAATAATCACTGCCAAGCTGAAAAATCAAACGAATTTGTGTTGCGTAAGTTATATGACGCCAGATTACCAATTTCGACTGCAAAATATAACGATTTAAAACTTCTTTGTGACAATCACACAATACCCAGACCGTTCCAACAAGATTTTTTGTCGCTGCCTCATTTTAAAACAGTAGTAGACCAATTACTAGATACCGACGAAGAAGACGATGTAGTAGAGGAATTAGAATGAATGGGTACTTATCTACATTTTAATTTCATTAGAATAATGCATGAATGATTAATAAGTAGAAGAAAGATTTATTTTACAAATTATAATTAAAAAAAAAGGTTAAACAAATAAGAAAAAGAAAAAAATATATAAGAAGAGAAAGAAGATGAATAAAAAGAAAGTAAAAGATAAAAAAAATAAAGAAGAATACGATTACAAGCAATAAAATTAAAAAAGTAAGAAAACGAAACAAAAAACAGAAAAGGAAATAGAAAAAAAAGAAGATTACTAATTATTGTCAATTTGATTTGATTTATGAATGAATAAAACTGATTTGCATCTTAACTAAATTTATTTATTTAATACACCAATACCTACCTAGTAGAATAAATTACAAACATACCATTATTTTATACTATTTTATCAATTTTAGTTAATTTATTTCTTAATTAATTAATATTAGATGATAGTAATTATTTATCACAGTTAACTTAAAATTTAAATTAATGAAAATAATCAAAGTTCAATTCAATTAAATCTTTTCTTTTGTTTCACTATTCATGAATCGTGTGCATTTAACTTAACAGGTAGGTAACCTAATTCGTTATAATAAATTTTGTAATATAGAACTATGATAAATCAGATAATAATAATTATTATGCTATTATTTTGAGCTTCTATGCACCTTAATTTCAATATTCACCACATTAAATCTTACAAAATTATAATAATTGTAGGTTTACTCACGATAATTGTTATAAGTGGTGCAGTCATTACGACCTTTTCACTGTCTAAAGATGGTTTATACGACACGATGTATGTTAGCATTATAGATATTTGTGGATTTACGTCCTATAGTACGTATTTATAGACGGTGTAAAAGCCATTTTTATTAAAATTTTGGGTCGTAAATCCATCCTATCTTCTAAACCATAAGGTCTACTTAAAATTAAGCTTCTTGATATTAAAGAGCACTTAAATGCAAGTAAATATCACCAATTCATTCGAATTTAACTCTATTGCAAAAAAAGTTATTTTCCAAAATTTAAAAAAAAAAACGTTTTTTCGCTCCCCTGTAAAGTTGCTATTTTGGCTTTTACGCCCTTTCTTCCCCGAAGTAGCGATATTAAGACACAGGTAACTACGTACTTTATTACCGTAATTTGTTGCACTTGATTAGAATCAAGACAACGCAACCACAACGCTTAGATTTGGTTTAAAGCAGACATCGCACTTACCTCTCAATATAAAAAGGTTAAAACACACAAAATATAATACATACAAATGAGAAACACCATGCAATACATTATTTTAACATTAATATAATCAAAACTTGCACTAACCTGTTAAAAACACTGACGATCACCATAGTAAACAATCCAGCAAAGTAATATTATATCAACCGCAAAATACTGTTAACAGTATTCTCGTTTAAATCCATTAACACAATATAATAGTCGCAATAGAAATCGAGCACATTTTCACTAAAATGCACATTATTTTCGAGTCAACATTCAAAATTGGAATTTTTAAATTGAGTTCGATGTTCGAACGGTCACATCACGAGCACCGACACTACCACACACGACGGGTGACGAATAGCAACTGAGGCGCTGATTGGTCGGCGGCCGTCGCATCAAACACTCGGCTGTGTTCGGCTCGCCGGAGATGCAGCGCAGCGCGTGCGCATGCACCGAAACAAATGAAAATGAACACGACCAACAATTTAATTTATTAAATCTTGTTTGTTTATCGGATACAGATTTTTTAGTTTGTTTCTTGATTATGTCGTTATGTTTTGGAACTTCCTAGTTTATCCCGAAACTTCACGACTTACTAAGATAATATTAATTTGGTTGATAAAAATAGTTTTTTTATACCTATGTTTTCTAAACTAACTGGGTAACAATAACTTAATTTGTCATATTTAACCCAAATAACAACACTTATTAGTTTAAATGTTAGTTTTAAGACTAATATTTCTAAGTATGAAGAAAAAAGACAAGTTGCGACTGGCGCCAACCCAAATAAATTGGGATATGGGCAAGATCAATAATAATATTATATGATATTGACTTTTAGCCTTTACTTTCTTCCCAAATATCGCAAAAGTAGATTCCACCTCCAGCATTCATACAAATGCGACAAACGCGAAAAGCTTTTACCCAGCCATACTAGATAATGTATTCCAACTGTTCACAAGGGCATCATTTTTCAGTGTGTTAGTCACCTGTGTCTTATAGATGCTACAAGCTTCTCCACTGACGGACTGCGACGCATACAAATGGAGCTTCTCATCTATAGTCTGTCCCAAAAGTATACCATGAAAACGTAAACAAATGATTTAGAAAGCGTACCTGTGAATCCTGATTTGTGGTGCCATTTACTGGTGCTCACTACATTTTTTTTGACAATAAAAAATGAGGATAATTTATAACCTCAAATTTTCATCGATGATTTTAACTCACTTAAATTTATAATGTTATTCAAACAATAATTGTTCGGAAAGGTAGCAACATTTATAAAATTTAAACCTTTTAATTACTTTTTAATTACTTACAGATTGCGTAAGAATTTAACTTGAACAGGGTTTGTTTTCACTTTTATCACATATTTTTGAACAAACCGTACCTACGAGACGTATACATCACAGTGCATTTATACATACAGCAATATAAATTGCAGGTAATGTGTTTAGGTAATGCAAGGGCTTATGACAAAACGTTTGTAATTATTGTCAGAGTGGAAACGTGGTTGGAGTATCTAGCTATTAATGTTGCCTAAACTGCTGTTACATTCGTAGCTCTATCATTATTCGTCATTGTGAGTAGATTGTTAAAAAACAAATGGGCAACGACTTTCCAAAATCGGTCTTTGTTTTGTCCTATTTCATCTAAACGTCATATTACTTCGAGGAGTTCGTGGCTAAGTAATAACAGCCCCACAGGTCGATTCTTCAGGTTAAGCTACGCTTGCCGGGGTTGGCCATGGATGGGTGACCATCTTTACATACCGAGACTCCTCCGTGCCTCGGAAAGCACGTTACGCTGTTTTGTGCATCTTTGTCAGTCGTTACGTCGTCAGAAGCCCGAAAGTCTGACAGCCAGTCTTATCAAAGGGTATCGTATTACCCAGTTACTGGGTTATGGAGGTCAGATAGGCAGTCGCTCCATGTAAAATACTGGTATTCAGCTACATCCGGTTAGACCGGAAGCCGACCCCAACATAGTTAGGAAAAGGCTAGGCAGATTGATTGCCACATAATATTACTGAAAGTTCTGACAAATCTCGAAGATCATCTGTCACGGTTCGATATCTCAATCACCGGTTCACTGGCCTGCAGTCTATTCTGATGAGGGTAGTAATTTTATTAGATTTAACGACTCACTCAAATTATGCTGGAATGTGAGGATGCTAGTGGTCTTTTCATCTGCAAGAACACACGGATTGCGTGCAATAAAGCATAGTTTAATTGCAAATCTTAATAATTCAAAATAAATAGTATTTGCCATGGTTCCAAGTTTGCCTGATAAATTAACTTCAAACTTTGGGACTCACTAAGTAATTAATCATACCTGATACTATAATATGAGCACTTTGTTGCGAACAGAATATTTACACCATAGGCACCAATAAAAATACTAAATACTTAATGCTATGGAAATAAAGTTGAAATTTCAATGTTCGTCTTAAAATACTTTGCCATGCATGCCGTGCCGCCAATGGACGCCGGCCCTTAATACGCACGTTTAAAAAAAACCAGTAGAACAATCCTATCCCTTTCATTCTTTTGTTTTATGCAATACTCGCTATGCTTGACAAAAGCTCACGCAACCTTTATTGCAGCAAGACTTGTTCACGCCTTTATCGCGATCTCAGCTTCCTAATTTAGGAGAGAGATGGAGAGATTATCGACAATGAACGGGAGAAGGGACCCCGCAGTGTGAGAAACGGGGTCACTGTGCTAGTATATAACCACCTGTAAGAAACTAGGGAGTGGTCCGGGAACAAGTATTGCTCTATGAGATAATTAAGTAATAAGTACTATAAACCTTCTTTGATTACACAAAATATGGTGCGAATGCATTAAGACAGGTTCCACGAGACCACGAGTTTATAATTTAAATAATTGTTAAGCCCTGGACAGTCAGTCAGCTTACGTCGCCACGATAAATGATCACAAAACCAAATAAATATTAGAACTATTATTGAAATCGGTGTTGAAATTAGTCTTGGATTGACATGGTCAGATGCAGACGACATAATGCAATGCTGCCGTTGATGTAAGCAGCGTAAAATCAATAAGATTGACTACTAAAACTATAAATTAATAAAAAATCTGAAAATAGAAAAGAAATGTCTACAACTGAATATCTTTAAACAATATTCGTCATCGATGCACCTATAACATGCATAAAACTTAACACGTAAAGTTGTAACAGACTGACATGATACGATGCTATGCGCGTACGCAAGGCTGACTCAGACGTCATCAGACATGCAATGCCGCGCGTGTCCGTGGAACGAGTCCTATAGGCTAACTCCGGAAGATCACCAACTATGATAAACATGATGATCCATATACATCCGAAGATAATATCGAACGTGACGGACTTTTAAATCAGATCAAAACCACAATATAAATATATTGTGTCAAAACAATAATAACAGCTCATAAGTATTTTGTATTGTTTTGAGGGCAAGTGTTTGTTACGCACGCGTCCAAAGAGGAAGCTTCGAGCCAATATTGTTGCAAATTTTACGTTCTGACGTTGGTTGCTGTACATATAAAATGCATAGTTATATATTTCCTAGTTCAAGTGCAGGTTTCATAAACGTAAAAAGTTTTACTGCGTTTTTTATCTTTACTAAAACACCATACTAAAGTGATTCGATAAAATGTAAAAAAGATTATCATTATTATTCATTAGCTTTTAAATGCAAATATGATTATATTTCTTGTAATCTGTAAATGTTATGTGTATAAATTAATAAATATTAAATCCTTAAAAAGATAAGTGATAATTGGTAGAATAATCACTTGAAGTTCATATAAAAAGCAAATGACAAAAATATGACGTTACTTACTTCTCGCGACATAAAATCCTCCTGAGAATAACTTTCATGTTCTTTGCCTGTCATTAGCAGGAGTCATCGACCTCGCTATGTTTCTTAAATATCCATTTACAGTCCCTTTACAAAAGGTCCATTTGAAAGGGTCATGGTCCAGTCCAACCCATAATTAACTCACCATGGAACTTCAATCGTTTTCAAATACCCATTCGGATGTCGGCAGCCGTTTAAAAGTACCGTTAGGGTTCCTCTTGACATTTTAATATTAGTAAGGTTATGCCCATAACGTGAAAGGCCAATTTCAAGTCATATATTGCGTACTTACTGACACGGAGTAAGATGATCTCAATAACAGCTTACCTGAAACGAGAAATGGCAATTAGATCAAGTGTCGGAATGAAGAAAAACTAGATTTGGCAATCTAGATGAAATGCTTATTTGAGCGTGGCCGTTCCTAATTCATTCATTCGGCGTGGTAAGATGGAGCTTATAAAATTGGATGTGCAACAGCTAAGTCGTAGTTTACTATTTGTGAAGAAACAAGCAAAATTAAAAGCAAATTATTATATGTATTGTGTACAGCGAATCAATAGAAAAGCGATGATGCCAGGGTTTTAAAAAAAGTATCTAGTCCGTCAGTCAGATAATAAAAAAATGGTGATCAATATTTTTTAATAATCTATCAAACGAACAGTAACCGGCACATCAAGTTACCAAAAACTGCCAAATTTTCTCAATCGATTTTGAACTTAACATGAAACGTTTTAAGGTTTAAAATCGTTCGGAGAAAATTGACAGTTTGGTATAACTTGATGAGCTGGCGACTGTACAAAAAATGTAATCATCAAGCCAATTGCGTAAAATCTTTTATTACAAGTTTTAGTATCATATCTACATATTCACATAATTAAACGGAGTCGGGACCCCAGGGGCCCAAGAAATGTCAAAAACGAAAAAAATATAATAATTAGTGCATACCAAACTAGATACTGTTCATTTTCGAATGAAGCTACTATTAGTTTTGTATTCAAATACGTCAGTACTAAAATTTATTTATTCTGTGATTTAATTAATATACATAAATTAGTACGTATAAAATCTTCCTATTAAACTTTGTAGTAACCGCAAAATTGCAAATACATAATTAGAATCCTCTAACCTTTTTACGACCGTCCGGGTATGTGAGCCTAAATCTACTTAGATCTTCGGTTTACGAGGTAGTAAACTAGTAAATACAAGCATTAACAAGTAATAAAACGATCTCAAAAATTACTATCTCATACAACCAAGCGATACGCAAAGGCATGACAAAATTCCCAGTCCTTTGAGTTTCTAATGCAGCAGCCACGGATGACAATAATCATAAGGAATTATGCATACAGTATCAAGGTATGCATCAAGTTGCACAGCCGGTTTTTGCAAGAGGTCATCCCTCCAACACCTGTGATCTTCAATTGTTATCGTTGCAACTAGTTCCAAAATCTCGTTTTGATTCACGATTCCGATGAGAGCGTGATCAAGTTTGACCTGAACGATTTAAATTTGCATTTGATCGCCATTTGGCGTTCAGAAAGTGTATTCAATTAAGCAGGTCTGAGAAATGGAATAAATTCAACGACTGTGTGAAAATTACTTTAGTTCACATCACAATATTTACTAAATATGAAACCAATAACAATGTACAAATTGGCCCACATCATGTAACATAGTCGTAAGCTAATATTCCTCGTGATGTTCCAGTAGTAATTTTGTTAATGTGTTTATTCAAAATAAGTGGTTGGCATGATTCAAAAACGCAAGTTTACAGTTCAACATACCGCATACCGCTCAAATAACCGCCGAAGCTAATAACAATAAATCACATGGTAAACTCTTGCATGGAACTTTCTAAAACCAATTTACGAAGTCACGTAAGTGGGCAATAATTTGGTGTAAGCCCTAAGCTGCCCTGAAGCTAAACAGCAATTTTGTATACGCCTGTCGTGGAATGGAATGAGCCAATAAACGCAATAATTACACATTTAAGAAATGCACAATGGACGATACAGGAGAAAGTAAATGGCAGATCATACTGGCCGCAAGTAAGATTGGTAACAAAGAACTAGGTACAGATTGTATGGTTGATGCTTTTGATTTTTGATCTAATTTAAGGGGTAAAGTAGGGCAAACAACACAAGTAGGGTTCGTTAACAATAGCTTATTGACGGTAAGCGAACTATTGATTTGTATCTATTTTCCGACTTCGCTTAGGACATAATGAGGTCAGTACAGTGGTAGTATTAAGGCTAATAAAAGATTCAGGTTCAAGAGGTTAATAATACGATTCGTATTGTGTTCATGTTGTGAATAATTTTAAACAATTATTTACTAAACAAGGATGGGTAAGATTATGCTTACTAAAAGGTTTATCCATTATTACTACTTAACCTAATACGTTCGTATACGCTGTAATTGTGCACTTTGTTACCAGAATTTCAGATTTCAGGCCACGTTCATTAGCTAGTTTAATATCAATTTCCATTTAAACCACTAACCCCAAACTTTGCACCTACATTTCAGGTATAACAACAGTTTAAGCTATTTCCAGAGTGTCTAGGCCTACATTAATACTGGGAAATGGGAATAACGTTGCTTCAACGATTCCTGGGTTACCTCAGGGCTTTGTGGCGGCTTTTAGTGCTATCTAGTGACGTTGATTAAAACTAATCTCATTTAGCTAAAGCTTTGAGTTCAGATGGTGATTATTTTGAATGCAGAGGATCGTTGGTTAACCGTTAGGTATAGTTACTAGACACTAGAGTGGAGTATTCTGATTTCATAATTGTCGAGTAAAATTAAAGCGCCATAGGACGGAACAATGATAAAGTAATACATTCACTTAAATAAATAACAGAATTTTATTTAACTTCAATATGGTTTCATGTGAAGCGTGTCATTTAACTTTTCTGTAAGTTTATTCTAAAGAAAAAGAAAAAACCGAAGTCTAGCGGAATAAAAACGGAATTGTTCGAAGCGTTGCATACGGATTGAGAAAGTTTACGACTTGACGCATACGATTAGGGACAAAAGAATAAATATTCAGAGAGAAACTGACCGTTTACCTTTTACGATGCAATTCATACTCGTCTAATAAAAAGGGGTGATTATTTGACTGCTTAATATGTTTCGGACAATATGGACAACAATAGATCTTTTATTTTCATAATGTGACCCAGTGGCATCAAGAAAATATTCTCACAAAACTATAATGGGGTACAAAAGGATGCTGTTATTCACACAGTTAATTCTTTACATTAGAGATTAGACTAGTTACTGAATGAATGTACAGCGGGATGTTTTTCTGATTTCATTTTGATTCCAATTATCGATGTTCGAATGGTTGACAAAGTCAATAACTCAATCAAAATAAACAACGAAGATAAAAATGCAATAGGTCAAGGTAATCCAATATTCAGCCGATTTGATTGCGAGAGCACTCGGGGATTGAATTGGTTTATCCAATAAGAGAAAACAGTCCTTGACATTGCACGGAATTTCGCGCATTTGAAATACATATTGCATTAGACGACAGATGGTAGGTCCTTTGCAAGTTATCGAGAATATGGGAATAAGTCCAAGTCAAGTCTATGGATTTAAGCGGGATTGTCCCAAACGGTTACCGCTACCCCGGAACATAAAAGGCTTAGTAAGGAACATGGATGGGTTTTAGTCAGTAAAAGTCTGACACTCCGTTCCGCTCCACCCAGAGAGGGAGAAGCCATTGGATGATTTCCCACCCTCAAAAAAAAAGTCTATGGATTGAGCACTACACTGTGATACCTATGACTTAGCATGATCGGCCTATGACGTTCCCACTGCTGGGATATAGGCCTCCTCACCGTAAGAGAGAGTGGAGCGTAATCCACCACTCTGGTCCTGTACGGGTTCGTGGATGTCACATGTGTGATTTTATGCTCTAGGACATGTCGGTTTTCTTACAATGTTTCTCTCACCGTTATGAGAGCATGGTGATTAAATAATTTACACATAGTGAAGTGCCTCCCTAGGTGTGAACCAACGGACTACGCTACGACATATAAGTCGGGGTCCTTACCACCGGACCACCACTTCTCAATGACATAGCCATCGCTCTTGAGAAGTAACAGTGATTTCGTCAATCAGTGATTCAGTGTGCCTAGCTAATGTCCCAACTCTTAAATTAGGGCTATTAGCACAATTCGTTAAATATTTCATTTAGGTAAATAGATATTTTAGTGACGGAATAAGCAACTGAGAAACAATTCCTAACTCTCTGGAATTTTGTTACAAATTCGTCGACTCACACGCATGGCAGAAACAACATCCTGTAGGCAACAAAATCAAGTTCACAAAGCAAGGTGGAACGACTTACAAGTGTGTAACAAAGCTTATAAAAGGGACAAAGAGCTAAACAACGACGTGTGGAAACCACCCTTACATCTCAGGTAGGTCAGTGACCCGCTCTTATTCACCCCGTTCCTTGCTTCAGATTCTTTCAGAACAATGCTGCTGTGGTTTGAATATTGATGTTGGGTCATCAATCTAGGCTATAATATGTTTTAAGATTGTTAGTCGTTCGATTTTTTATCATCTTTTTTATTTTATGGTAAGCAGAAATATTGCTTTTTATAATGACTGTGTTTCTGTGCATCGTTAACATTTTCTACAGAGTATAAACCTCGTTCAACGGTAGTGAGACGAATATAAGTTATGATAATCACGAGTTTGTTATTAGTGCCTCGGCCAAGATATAGCTAGCACATTTGATATTATAACATTTTGCCTAGAACATTCTTCTATTGCCTTTCAGAATAAGCGCTGTCTTGCGCGTCTCTAGTGCGTGGGGCGTGTACACAACAGTATACAGCCTCAAATGTCGAGCAGGCTGGACTGGCCGTACGTGAATCGCTGTTGCACAATTTCCCCTGGACTGGTGCAGCCGCTGAGAAGCGTCGGACAGTACTACCGCTGTGTTTCATATACATTGTAGATAATATTAGCATAATTACTAACATAGGATAAGTTTTTTCACTAACAATTGAGTCATGGTAACTTGAAGTAAATTAAATTGAATTGAATTAAATAAGAAGGGATTAACATTGTGCTATCAAAGTAAAGTGTTCTTTTTGCTTAAGGCGAATGCGCCAAGCTAGTCCACGAAATTCAAATGGTCATAGTTTTTGTTGCAATTTGGTCAGTGTCAGTTTGTATGTGGATCAAAATGTGATTCGCGGTGTAGCAAGTACGTATTTACTAGATTATAATCATTAGAATCGTCCATATAACTCTCTTAGTTAGAATTGCCCTCAAATGTCATGAGTCCATAAAATTATCATTCCGTAGGGTTATATGAACTTAGAGGGGTTGTATCGGTGATATTAATGATTAGAGTTCTATAAATATGTACTTTGCTACGGCCGGGAATCATATTTTGATCAACATACAACCTGACACAGTCCTGCAAATTGTAAAACCGAAAGAAAATTTGAACTTCGCGGTCTACCCTTTTTTTTGAGGGTGGGAAATCGTGGGAGTGTCAGACTTTTATTGACTAAAACCCATCCATGCTCCTTCCTTAGCCCTTTATGTGCCGGGGTAGTGGTAACTCTTTCGGACAATCCCGCTTAACCTCTACCCTGGCGCATCTCCCTAAGAAATCTTGTTCCTTGACTTCTTTATTAGGAGTCAAATAGGTTGCTTCATTCTTTGGCGTGGTTGCCGTTGAACACGCAAATGTTATACACAAATAAATCTGACCCGCAGTCGTGGCACAAACATCTGTGATCCATACAAATGTTTATTTATCCTGATGCGTATTAAATCGGTAACGCTAGCACACAACTCGCCTCTTCTTCAATTGGGTTGTCAAAACATTATAATCTTACCCTAATAGCTATTCGCCTTCGTATACGTAGGGAATTATCAAAGAATATAATTAAGTAACTATTTGTATGCGTGACTTTTCCTGTTATAGGCGTACTTTTAGAAAATTTTGTTCGCTATGAGTTAGTAAACATGAGACCTAAACAAAGTCACATTTTCATTAACGATGACGAAATTAGATGAATCTGAAATGTATGGAATTGGCATAAGCTTTCGATCGCTAAGTGCTAGACAATGTCAAATCGTGTAACGAAACTCAATCAAAATTCTCATACAAATGCGTTGACAAGTGGCGTTCTTGATAGTCCGAGTCGTTAAGATAACGAATTGTTCGATCTACAATTTTCGAAATCGAATCGACACTCAATTGACACTTATTGACACTGTTTCTTTTTCGAATGCTTTACTTTTTCTCTCTCTACTGAGATAGATCTACTCAATTTTGATACTTTTAATTTAAACCCTAAGTTAGCAACATTCCTATTCAGACTACACAAATGTAAATGAAAAATAAATTTTAGTACATACCTAACTTGTTTCCAGTGTCATCTACAAATTCACCTACTTAGCCACAATAACCGATCAAAAAAAACTCACAAGTTCACATAAAGATACAAGGACCATCATGACTAAAGCAATTACCTATAGCTTCATCTATCTGGTCCAAAGCGCTTCTTGAAAGACATTCCTCGACCACAAAGAGAGGTGAAAATGGAAGGTATTAAACCAGACCAGACACGCTTCAACAATAGATCTTTTAAAGCCTTTGTCTGATCTGACTGCGCTGACATGAATACGGATCTCTTAGGCCACGATATTTATTCGTTTTTCAATGATTTATAGTCATCTTGTTAAGAAATCCTATGTATTAACTCTCGTCAGAGAACGAATTAGAATAAATCTGAAATTGACATAACAGAGGATGACTCTCTGAGACTTGGATGAACTCTCGATTTAATGACCGGAATGAAAACGAGACGAGCGTATTCTGTATTAAAAATAAACCTTAAAGCCCTGAAGTAAATACAAATATTCTTGTTTACTTCTGAAAGCAAAAGCAAACCAAGTTCTAAGCGATTCGAAGATGAGTTTGTTGATGCCACTTAAAATATTCGTGGAATAATATACGGATGCCGTTACATGTCATCGTCTTGATATTAAGGAAAAAAAAACATTTCAGAGGAAAAATACTGAAACGAAATAATTTTTGGGCAAATAAAAGAACCAATGTGCAATACTTACTCAATATATTTATTGTTTCCACAAGTAAACTTAAGTGGTAGAATACTAAAATATCATTATTGTTGTCCCTGTCGTTCACAGCAAAAGTATGAGAGAGAAAGAGGGCTTTTACTTGACTACTACTACTTTAGCCTTTTCCCAATTATGTTGGGGTCGGCTTTCAATCTAACCGAATGCAGCTGAATACCAGTATTTTACATGGAGCGACTGCCTATCTGACCTCCACAACCCTGTCAGTAACTGGGTAATACGATATCCCTTGGTAAGACTGGCTGTCAGACTTTCGGGCTTCTGACTACCAGTTACGACTGTCAAAGATCCACGAATGACAGCCGGGACCAACGGCTTAGCGTGCGGCTTTTATACTACTACTAAACTATTGTATGTTTGTTGTCAAAGGCATCAAATCTTTGTTGTTCGCAATCCGAATTAGATCTTGACAAGTTATGAGAGTTTGACCCCTATAACCATATAGACCAGGGTTGTTAATTTTTTAAACAAAAAAAATAGTAGAATCAAACCCATTGGAAAAGGAAGAGAATATAACAAAAATTAAAGGAAAAATAATTTACGGGCGATCTGAGGTCGGGAAGTGGATGGCTTCGGCACTGGTCTATCAAGTAAATATAGGTATGAAAGAAGTATTTAACCAAATTCTGTTAAGATCTTCCCGGTCGATTTTGTAAGTGATGTGAGTTTGAAATGAGCTGTCATTCCACGTTACCTTAGTTTTCACTTTACCTTAGTTTTTGCGGTGAGATTTATAAAGATCGGCAGATCTTCAGGTCCTATTACTCTGGTTTATTCTCACCTAAAAACTGCAATGACTAACTTCTTTAGCTTACCCAAAAAGCTTAGCTTCAATGGTCAAAGACACTGCCTATTTACTACCGTTACGCGAATGAGACCGTTACAAAACGAGGTGATAACTATTGCAAGAAAAAAATTGTGGTTATTTCACTTGTTGAAAGATATTTTTCTGTAGACAAACGTAGTGTATTCAACTAACGGAAAGGTGATTGAATCTTTTCCCTCGGGGGATGTGCACCAGTTTGATTCGATTCCGAAATGCAGGTCAGGCCGAATTGCGCTGCCAAGAAATCTGAATTTCTTGAAACGAATGTAGTTCAACGTTCTACATTTAAGTTTAGTAGCAACTTTTAATTGGAGCTATACAGTCCAACGGTTTTGTGTAAACATCTATACTAATATTATAAAGAGGAAAACTTTGTTTGTTTGTTTGTTTGGTTGTAATGAATAGGCTCAAAAACTACAGGACCGATTATAAAAATTCTTTCACCATTGGAAAGCTTAGTTTTCTAGGAGTAACATAGGCTACTTTTTATCCCGGGAAAAATAACGGGTCCCACGGGAAAGACCACGGGAGCGAAGCCGCGGGCAAAGTGCTAGTATTGAATATAGTCAGTCATATTTTGCTAGTGTCTTTCTTTCTTGTCGGTTAGGAACTTTGTTAGTATTTTATATTATTACTAGCTTCCGCCCGCGGCTTCCTCCACATAATATGTCGACAAATTATACACATAAACCTTCTTCTTGAATCACTCTATCTATTAAAAAAAACCGCGTCAAAATCCGTTGCGTAGTTTTAAAGATTTAAGCATACATAGGGATATAGGGACAAAGAAAGCGACTTTGTTTTATACTATGTAGTGAAGTATTTAGGTACTTACGTCTTTCAAGTCGATTTATATTACGATGTAGCTATGTCTCTCAAATAGAGAGAAAAAACTACCAAAGAGTCGTTCGAGGAATATTAGGTAGCCTTTTTTTTTTTTTTTAAGGCTGATTTTTTTAAGGATGATTTCCCATCCAATGACTGCTCCCGCTCTGGGTGGAGCGGAAGGGAGTGTCAGACTCTTACTGACTAAAACCCATCCATGTTCCTTCCGTAGCCCTTTATGTTCCGGGGTAGCGGTAACCCTTTCGGACAATCCCGCTTACCCGGCAGGCTTGGCCCTGAGGGGCCCCTTCATATGCTGACATCTCTTTGAGGCGCGCGTGGAACATATACGCGCCGTACGGCACGGGTCTGGTGCCGATCGGACGGTGAGTCACCCATTACTCACCGTCCGCAGGCCCGCGCCTACGGTGGCCGGGAGTCGTCACGTGGCTCCCGACGCCCGGGGCGTCTCCTGCGGCGGCTGGGACGGGAGGACCTTTCTCTCTCCCATCCCACCACCTCCTTCGCGAGCATAACTTTTTCGCAGAAGGAGGTGACTGCCTCCCACTCCCTCTCGCCCCGGACCATGGCTTGCACCAGGGCCGGGCGCGAGAGGTCGCCGCCGCCGATCGCCACTACGAGGACACGGCGGTGCTTCGCCCATGCGGGGCAGGTTTGCACCGTGTGCTCTACCGTGTCCTCTGGGCGATCCTCGCAGTGGTGACACCCGGGCGTTTCCTTCCGCCTGATAATGTGCAGGAACCTCCCGAAACATCCATGTCCGGTGAGGACCTGCGTCAGACGGTAGGTGAGGGCGCCGTGTCGCCTCTCTAGCCACTCCTCAAAGGAAGCCTTACCGCCACTATCGTGGCGTGCCCTGCGCTGGGTTGCGACAGTCACTGCTTCCAGGCCGCCATGAGATCGCGCCGGAGGTCCGTCCGCTCCGCCGCAATTTGCTGCGGAAACGGAGTTTCCCCTCGGCTTAGTACCTCCACGCGCCACTCGAACAGGCGCGGGAGGACTATCGCCTACAGATCCCACGGCGGCAGTCCGGCAAGGAGGCTTGCCGCCTCGCCCGAGATCGTGCGGTACCCCCGGATTAGCCGAATGGCTACCACCTTTTGGGGCGCGTTCAGATAGTGAGCGGCTCGTCGCCGCAATGAACGCGCCCACACCGGGGCCCCGTATAGGGCCATGGACCGCACGACTCCCGCGTAAAGCCGGCAGGAGGCGTTTGGCCCCCTCAGATTGGGCAAGAGCCGCTTGTAGGCGGCCCCAGTCCGTTCCAGCTTGGGGGCCAAACGTCGGAAATGCTCCACGAAATTCCATCGGCTGTCGAGGACCAGACCCAGGTATTTCATCGTGGTCTCGACGCCGATGTGAACCCCTCCTACCGTAAGTTGGGATCCCGATGGTGGCCTATTCCGAGGCCCATGAAAGGACATGGCCTCGGATTTGTGCAGTGCCACCTCGAGACCCAACTGCCGGATCCTCTCAACGACTGTCGCAACCCCGCGTGTCATCGCGTCGGCCGCCGCCTGATGCGACCTCCCCTGCGCCAGGACCAGCGTGTCGTCAGCGTAGCAAACTACGCTGACGCCGTCAGGGAGGTCGGCCCGCAGCACCCAGTCATAACCGATGTCCCACAGGAACGGGCTGAGGTAGCCTGAGAAATGATTTTTATCAAGATACAACTGGAGTAACAGGACCTGCAAACTGCAAAAACGTAAGAAAAAATGTAGTTTCACGGGCTAGCTTACAGCTTTCACCTAATGTACCGTCACATTTCTGATATATAAAATAGAATTGTATTGTAAATACAAATCTTTCAAAGTTATTGTTTAATAAAATTGAAATACAGCTCAGTACCTATGTCTCCTCTAGACATATGTATAAGGGCAGATTAAATTCGCCGAATGACGTTCGAAAGGGTTATTCAATCGCTGATCCCGACCGCTAATACCATCAGAAATTTACATACCAAACGTTTTTTTACATTATATTCTTGATAAAGTATTATGTTACACTGACCATCGCCAGTACCTACGTACCTTTCGAGGGCTCTTCAATCACAATAAGTATTAGAATTAGGGCTGCGCCCTATGCCGCCGTCCTTCTATTCCAAACAATGTACCACGTCGCATTATTATAAGTTAAAACCCGGATTACACGGGTTTAAGTGTAAACTTAAAAAACCCTTTGGTGGAATTATGCAAAACGCAGAAAAAATATTTGCAATTGTAATGAGGTTTTAAGGTAATTCTATTGAGTTATTTCGATCCTCACGTTACACTATTTAATGCTGGGGTTATAAATATGGATAGGAATCTCGATAAAATAGAAATTAAATTGTATATTATATTATTAATTGTAGGTGTGTTTCCAAGTATAGATTTGTCGTTATCTACCATTCATTAAGTATCACCTAATTCTAAACTTAAAAAAAATAACAAAACATTGATTTACAGAGCTACCTACTTTTACATTTCCTCGCAGTGCTTAGGTACTCCAAGCGCTCAAAGAAGATTTTATTTTATGAATTATATATATTTTATGAAATAATTCTTAATTCAATACCCAAATCTGGTGCCCAGGAGAGCACTGAATGAATAAACACGCAATAAGCGAGGAGATTCCAATTTTAATTCTAATGATTGACTAGCAAATGAAGCAAAATCGGATGATCCAAGCGAACACTATGAAAGCTTAATATGCAATAAATCACGCGGAGTAATTAAAATGCTGATTCAAAGGGGAGATAACTTTGATTTCCTAATGCAATTAGTATGTTGTTAGTAGGGTTTACAACCAAGAATTTATTATGCGCATCACTGATTAAAATACATTTGAATTTGGTGGCATCTATGACAGGCTTTCTTTCTTTAGTAGTTATAAAATATCTATGAAGTGCATACAAGATTTATGACATTTTAAGTGTATTGATAGCTGTTTTATAGACGTAAAGCCTCAGCCTATAAAGTTCACGCTTCCGGGAAATACACACATCAAAAGTGTCTAGGGATCAACATATATTTTTGCAATAACTTTTCTCTTGATTGATATTAATTTAAATTTTCTTTAAGGATTCATCAAATAAAGTGTTTTCGTTTGTCACAGTAACGATAAACCAAGTCACCTTTGCATTAATAAAGAAATTTGCCATTTTCCTAATAAAGGGATTTTTGACATTTGAACCACTAACATTAAAGTTCGAAAAAAAGACTGAAATAACAGTTTTCTTTAAAATTTTATTGGGTAACTTAAACAATTAATAATCCGTGTTTCTACCGCGAACACTAACAACACAAGAACATCGGTTTGGCATACTCAAAATGAGTTCATCCAAATCACGCTGTGGAATGGCCGCCCATGTTCGTTGCAACAACAAAAAAAGGTCTTCTTGCAACTGGATACCCTCCATATTCGGCAGAGCTCTTCTCTGTAGCATATCCCATGCATGCTCAATCGGGTTCAAGTCTGGCGACTGAGCAGGCCAGGGCAGGACATTGATGTTAGCTGCGGCAAGAGTCTGTCTTACAACTCTTGCGGTGTGCGGTCGTGCATTATCATGCATTAACTGAAATAAGGGACCGATTTGCACTTGTAGAGGAACGATGACGTCAGATACAATCGTCTCAGCATAAATTTGAGCGTTGAGGTTGCCTCTGATCCAAATCAACTCAGTTCTTCCGCCGATCCAAATACCCGCCCATACCATGATGGTTCCACCACTATAAGGATGGACTTCCTGGCAGGATTTTAATCGCTGTTGGCGTCCAGGGGTTCTCCAGTGTCGTATACGTCTTGTATCCGGTCTCATACCAAAACGAGACTCATCAGAAAAGCACACGAAACGCCATTGTTCTTCTGCCCAATTTCTGTGTTCAAGAGCCCATTGATATCGAATCCTACGATTGTGCATTGCTATAGGTGGTACCCGTAGCGGTCTTCGGGAATGAAGGTTCACTTCATGCAAGCGGTTTCTGACTGTTTGGTCGCTAATTAAGTTCCCTGAAGAGTGATGAAGCCTCACGGCTAACATCATGGCGGTTATTGTTGGAGCTCTTCGAGTTAAGATTTGAATGTATCGGTCTTGTCTCCGTGTGGTGCAGCGATACCGTCCTTCATGGCGCTCAGCCACGGTACCAGTGCTTCGGTAACGTGTCCAAAGTCGACTGATAACACTCTGACTTGTATTCAGAGCTAAAGCCACAGTACGTTGCCGGGAACCAGCTTCTATCATTCCCACGGCTCTGAGCATTTCTTCCCTGCTTAAATGACGTCGCCGCTCCATAATAACGTTGGTTTTAATCAGTAGTAGGGAAACAGTAGCACTAATAATGTCTTCAATGCGTTGTATGTTTTTATAGGGAAAATATTGACAGCTGATTTTCATCTTTTACTCGAATTTGATTGACAGTTCCTGTTTCAAATTATGAAATGCACCAAAAAGGATCCATATAAATTTATAAAATCATAAATTTATTACAAAGCCACATCTCAATCTCAAGAAATCCGCATAAAAATGCTTGATCCCTAGACACTTTTGATGTGTGTATGTCTTCTCTCTGAGGGAGACGGTGGAATCAATTCCTCTTGTACAGTTCTATCAATACATTAATAAGGCCCTATGTGTTTCCAAAACGTTGTTTTCTACGCTTTCTAACACCATTATGTTTTCACTGTGGCAGCTGACAAAACAACACGCCTAACCCTTTAATGCCTTCTAATGCATCGAAAAGTCAATTGCAAACCGTCAACGGCCAATTTTGCAACATACCGTTGTCCGCATAGGGGACATTTTGTTAACTCGAGATGTTATTAGAAAAATTACCATAATCGAAGCAACCAGCCGTAAAGACATTGTGAACGACCCAAGGGTGGCCGGCAATCAACAATCGGGGTGTTTAGACGAAAATGAAAATAGAAAACCATTAAAATTCCTTACTTATCATAGAGCTGTAAAGTTCATTATTCCGTGTATTAATTCCCGTGGTATTGTAAATATGCAAAATTTTAAGGGTTAGTTCAATGACCCGATTGAAGTGTCGAGATAACGTTTTAAGGTGTTAATTTGTGTTAGTTGCTTTATCAGAAGGTTTGATCAATTTTTTTGAAGTTCAATGAGTCCCCTACCTTTACGTCGTCGGCCTCGTTAGGATCGTTTTATGTTAGGGACCTAAGGTACCGGATGTTAATAATGATTTTCTTAAAGTTGAGTTAACAAACTTCATACTTGTAGAAATTCAAATGAAAATTTAAATAAACGAGCAAAAAATAGCCTGGCTCGACTAAAATTAAGTTATCTTTAGCCACGATGTCGTTTTTTTTACGACACTACATGATTTCATGTAGTTCGTATTTATTTTATGGGTCATAAAATAGTTTTAACATAAGCGTTGTCCACAACCATGAACAATTTCCCCTCTTGAGTACACTGACATTGCAAAAACATACTTATTCCTCATCGTAAAATAGCGTCCGAAATTGTGCGTGCTCTAGCAATAAAAATGGCTATAATTTTCCTGTACATAATATAACAACTGAGTCCAAATTGAAAGAGGGCGACATTTTTATAGAGCGATAAAATATGGTCGACGTACTTAAATTATAGGGATTCGAGGGCCATGCCATTAAGCTCCGCAGTTTCAACTTTTCAACAATCCATGAAACAACAGTAGATATTGGTATAACCGAACCCTTCATAGAATAAGAATCAGCTGTACAAGTGATTTGAAATAAAAGCAAGATGGAAATAAACGTTTGCAAAATAAATCAGAGAAATGGATATAAAACCTGTCACGGAGGAAAAGTTATGAAAGGTGTCGAGAGAAATGAAAGTGAAGAAGATAGAACAAACAACAAAAAAGGATGTACCGATAGAAAATTCAAAGGAGATTATCTATTCTTAGATGACATTCAAATAACGAAAACCAGAAACAAAAGATGTCACTCGTTATGAAATAAAAGAGGTCATACAAACACAATAAATGTACCTTGTCTGACTAATTTTTTCATTAAAAAAGAAAACATAATGTCAACAAAATATTCGTTTATTTGTGTTATAGCTGACTGGTTTTATGGTTGTCAATGTCCAGAAATACCAGTTTTGCTCAGAATTTGTTTGCACAAATCTTCATGTATATTTTGTGTGCGGTACACTAAAATATAATTCAATTCAAGGGGTTTGTTATTGTAACACGAGTGTCCCACTTCAAATTGCTATTCATTGTCATCATGCCTTTTATTATCTGCAAGCTTTTTTGCGATGTTAGAAAAACAAACTTTTTGTTTGTCTATCGTTAGCAAACTTGTCTGTTACACTTCTGCTGCAGCACCACCTTTATTGAATTTTCTACCTTACTGCTTCTTTAACAGAGTTTAATTTTATGATATTGCTTTGGTCTATGACATCGTTAGTAATTCAATATCCTTTGAAACAAAAAATACAGTCGCATTAACACACGCTATGGGATCATTGGAACAGATGGTCGTTTTACCATAAGTGATTTATCTTATCGACTCAACGATTATATAATCGATGTACAACAGCGCTAATTGATTCGTTCATTAATGACCAATTTATTTAACACCAGTAATATCCTTAATCCCATCTGCTTCTTATCTGGGGACAGTTTACAAAATTTTATTTGGGAACATATTTCTTCCATTAGTTTGTCTTCTTTTTTTCATCTTTTGGTGTTCTGAGGTCTGGATGTGTAAGAAAAACAATAGTTGTATCAGCTGCTTTCCGGCATGTAGTTAAATCAATAGAAACGTGTAGGTTGTTATTAATCCCCAGCTGGTAACTTTAGATATATGCACCATATTATTATACACTATAAATAAATATATATCCTTCAAATGCAACCAAAACATTGCTTAACTGAAGCTACATTTCCTGTTTTGTAAATTCGGTAATGCTTTTTTTGAGGTGGTTCGCCACTAGACAGCTTATCGATAGCTTCAAATTGAATTTCTTCGAAACAGTAAAAACTCCTTGCATTTCTCTATTAGAGATTAATGTTTGTGAACGAGTTTATTATTATTACCAAGTTCTCTTTTCATCTAATTTATATGTGTTAAGATCTTTAGTAACGAAAGAGTGACAATCGTATTGCAATTGTTTTTTTTATTTCAACTATCAAAATTCTTGGTACAGACGCCAGCAATTTTCCCAAATGAAAATGAACCTTATGCTTTTGTGATAAAGTTAAAAACTATCAAAGACTTTTGACATATTGGGGTAACTTGATGTCCTCTGTACATCTGCTTCCTCAATTCTATTGAAATGAATAAAGTATACGTATAAGTACCTCCACAGGTAGATGCGACCTCTGGCAGGAATTGCTTAAGCCGCCTGATTTCTTCGCTGAGCCATCGGAAAGCCTCCCATCTGGGCAAAAGCTACCGTGGCCTACTTGGAAAACCCTAAACAGACTTCGTACCCAAGTAGGTCGCAGTAAGGACAACCTCCATAAGTGGGGGTTCATTGATGGCTCAGATCTCCGATGTGTATGCGGCGTCTCCCCACAGACAATGGCTCACCTCCCATCTTGCACCGCATGCCCCGTCACATGCATACGTGAGGACCTAATGGCTGCATCAGTGAGCGGTATTCGCGTTGCTGAATTTTGGGCCAAACTAATTTAAAATATAAATATATTTATTCATTATTATTTTTGCCATCGACACGCTAAGAAGAAGAATAAAGTATATTTCTTAGAATATTATTGTTGTATTTTGATTCTATTACCAACGTGTCCTGATATCCAATTCTCCTGTTAAAGCTCCACTCTTTCTACGATACGAATGTCTTATAATATTCTAAGTGGATTGAATAACACCAAGACTAGTTTGGGCGATTCGTTGAACTAACTCCATTACTAAAAGTTAAGCTATAAAATAGTTACGATTCTTTTTTTGACATAGCCATAAAGAGTCTGAACATTTTTCTCGATTACATTGCGGCAACGAAAAAGTGAAATTACTCGAATGTTTTTTTAGCCTCATAAATAATACTTTAGCTAGAGTAATTAATTCGAGGTTCACTCTTATTTTCTCAAGTTTTATGGGTCGTTTTTCAAATATAACATTTACTCTTTCTTAGGTACTAGGCAATAAAAGTTTTCACAAATTAAATTTTTATATTTTTTCCTCGTTATAAATTTTAATGAAAACAATTATTTTGGTGAAAAAATAAATCATGGTTCTCTGCAAATTTATTAAGCAACTTGATACAATTCACGACTTATCACATTACAAAAAAAAATATAAGAGACAATTCAAGAGAAATGTACCTTACCGGCACTTCAAAGCCCGAACAAGGCAAACGATAATAAAAGGGAGAATGATAAAATGATAAAAGAATAAAAGAGCTTTTTCGACGGAAACAATTAAGAAATTTTGAAAAATTTCGTTACTATTTAATTAAATCAGAACAAGAGTCAGGCGTAACGAAGCGGAAAGTCACGCGCGGCGCACAAACGAACCTTACTTCGGAGCGTTATGACTTCGAGTATAAACTAATCAGTTTTGTTACCCATTTTGAACAATGACATCATTCTTTCTTTCTTTTTCCTGTGGTTAGTGACTAACCTGGTGTCCACAATTTTAATGCAGCCCATGGGTGTCTGACTTAACTTCATATTATGCTGTTAAGAAATATCTCTCAGACATGCCGGTTTCCTCACGATGTTGTCCTTCACCCTTAGTTTCGAACTCGAGATCTAAGACTTGGCAGTCCAACGGTCACACCAATAGGCTATCACTGAATCATTGTATCATTATATTTACGTTCTAACATTATATTAAATAGACGTCAATCGTCTAGTCAACCAGACAGGCGAAGCAGGTCATCAAAACAAATGAGTTACGTATGTGATGTGACGTAAAGGGTGTTTTTGGGATAGTTTTATTCTGCGTTTGTTTGATGTTAGTAGTTTAATATTTAAAAATTAGATCGTAACCGACAACGCAATAAATCTGCGTAGCCTTTTCCCAACTATGTTGGGGTCGGCTTCCAGTCTAACTGGATGCAGCTAATTACGAGTATTTTACTTGGAGCGACTGCCTATCCACCTTCACCCACAACCTAGTCAGTGACTGTGTAATACGATACCCCTTTGTAAAACGGGCTGGCAGACTTTGGGCTTTTGACTACCCGTAACGAATGTGAAAGATACACGAATGACAGTCTGGACCATCGGCTTAATGTGCTTTCCGAGGCACGGAGGAGTCTCGATTCGGAGCTCCTTCGACTCCATGAGATCGTAACCGACAACTGCTGACCAAAATTGGCCTACAAATAATCAAAAAGCATATAAGCAATTGTAGAAAAAAAATCCCAAGGTCTTATTGTTAGTGATGATAAAATGTGTAACATCAGTGCTAATAAAAGGCACAGCTAAAAATATCTTAGATGCAACTACTGACCTTCTATCTAATTCAAGGTGCCGCCCACACATATGGTCAAGTCACCCCTGCTAATCGGTAGAAAAATGGAAATAAACTGTAACAGTGATGGGTGTGACATCTCGGCTATGAATGACATAGAAGCTAAAATAGAAGCTGAGGTGAGCTGAAACAGAAATTATTTTTCCTCTTTTATTTTCTACTAGCAACCCACCCCGACGTCCACGGGTGGAAGTTACATGTGAAACAGTATTTTGTAGAAAAAAATAAAAGACGCAAAAAGCCCAAGGTTTTATTGCTAGTGATGATAGAATGTCTAACATCAGTGCTAAAAAAAGCAGAAATAGTCTAGATTGAAACTATTTTATGAAGGCACAGCTAAAAATATCTTAGACGCAGCAACTGACCTTCTATCTAATCAAGGTGCCCACACATATGATCATGTCACCCCTGCCAATCGATATAAAAATGGAAATGAACTGAAATAGTGATGGGGGACATCTCGGCTATGAATGACATAGAAGCTAAAATAGAAGCTGAGGTGAGCTGAATTAAATTATTTTTTCCTTTTATTTTCTACTAAGAGGAGTTCCTGGCTAAGTACTAAGAGCCGCAAAGGTCGATCCATCAGGTTAAGCTACGCTTACCGGGGTTGTTTGCCATTAATGGTGACCATCTTTACATAACGAGACTCCTCCGTGCCTCGGAAAGCACGTGAAGCCGTTGGTCCCGGCTGTCATTTGTGCATCTTTGACAGTCGTTACGGGTCGTCAGAAGCCCGAAAATCTGACAGCCAGTCTTACCAAGGGGTATCGTATTGCCCAGTTACTGGGTTGTGGAGGTTAGATAGGCGGTTGCTCCATGTAAAATACTGGTATTCAGCTGCATCCGGTTAGACTGGAAGCCGACTCCAACATCGTTTGGAAAATGCTAGGCAGATGATAATGCAGATGAAGGCTAGGCAGAGATTTTATTTTCTATTCTACTAGCGACCCACCCCGACTTCGCACGGGTGCAATTTACATGTGAAACAGTATTTTGTTCACGACACGTTCTGCACAAGTCCTGACCGGTAAACTAACAAGTACTAGGCGTGCATGAAGTCAGTATTTCATTCATATTATAAAGTACGTCTTTGCGTATATATTAATAGCCTATTTATTTACTTTCGTCTCCTACGTTTTCTATACTAACAATGTTTCAAACTTTTGTACCTACAACCAATCAGAGCAGGAGTTTGATCTTGGTTTTTACAAATTCCGCCTTATTTCTCATCACGCAGTGTTGGATAAAATTGTCTATTACACTCTCTATTTTTCTCATAGTCACTAAGTCAATATCTTCTTGACGGAAAATAAGCCATTTTATTCACGCACGGCTAACCTTAAAGCTACTTAAAAAATAAGCACTTTCATTTGCTTCCCTCCAAAGATCAAAGTCAAGGTAACGAGGTCGCCGAGCCCGTGAACGGAGTTCAGAGCTTTCAGTGTCGCTTTCATTAAGCCATTCAGAAATAACTTTTACCATAAAATTGCCTACAGAAAGGTGAATATTATTATTTCTAAACTGTACTTATTTCATTAGGACGAGGATGTTGGTGATTTCTTACAAACATTTGTAAAAGCTACTGGCAACATGATTTACTGTATCGTGAGTATTCGAGAGGTTCGATATTTAAATTAAAACTAACTGCTCCCGCGCGGTTATACCCGCTGCTCGGCTCCTATTGGTCGTAGTACATAGGCTATAGCCTTCCTCGCTAAATGGACTATCGAACACAAAAAAAAACAATTCGGACCAGTAGTTTCAGAGATTAGCGCGTTCAAACAAACAAACACTTCAGCTTTATAATATAAGTATAGATAAGCACCAAACAAAATATTGTGTTCTATTAGTAGGTATAAACATGTTATGGAAATACAATCGAAAAACTTCATACACTGCACCACAATATACAATCAGGATGGTTGTAAATTGACATCACTAGAGCGTTCCAAATGCACGTTTTCCAGCAACAAACACAGAAATATTTTGAATCTGATTCTAGCTCTGATGTTGCACAGTGCGACAACTCAGCTGAACGTGTGTGTACTTCAAAAGGGCCACTAACAAAGCTACGCGACACTGCGGTCAACATGTTGCAATTTACGCTGTAGCGTCCCGTTTGCTTTGTGAAAAATATGGATGTATTTTTACTGAGTGCGCGATAAACTCAGTGCAAACGATTTAAATTGACGCCTCTGAGACGATGTGACGGTTTGAAGAGCCGGCTATCAGAATTTTGGTAGTTTTGAACGAGCTACGTGTCCCACCGACCACTTAATTATTACTGCATACGCGTTCGTGTCCCGAAAACCATTAAAAATTCAGAACACTTTAACGAATGCAGCATCCATACAAAATGGGTATCCGATACGAATTCCCGTTATACACGATGTGTGATGTTAATTTCAAATCAGTCACAAGCCGACATTTCAAAGATAATACAATTTTATTGTATTGCAGATCTGAACACGCGTCCCTTAAAAAAGGTTCGAAATTAAAATTAAAACTTTCTAAACTCGGACCCTTTGTAATCATTACAATGGAGGTAAAAATTTCAAATTTCGAATTCAAGTATCTGAGTTCATTGACAAACACGCGTACGACAAAATTAATTAGTTCCATCAATCACTGCTTGAATGGTGTCAGTCTAACACCGGCCCACTGGTTTGAAAAAGACCAACTATCGAAAAAAAATGTAACGTGATTCGACCATTGTGTTTTAACCCTTCTATTGCCGGGTTGATAAAAAGTTGTGACGCTTGAGCGGGGCTCGCTAGCGCCTGGGCGGAGATATACTGGGACAATATTTTGAATGCGTCGGCGACATGATAACTGAAGATTTATTTTGGGACAACGTGCTATGATGATCGTGCGTGTGATCTGGAATGCTGGGCGCCTATTTACATAATTTTGATAAGTAATTACGGTAAATGTGAACTTAAAGATATGTTTACGATTATTTGTGTTACTAAGCAATTAAATGTGTAGTAAATGATTTTGTTAATGTCTGGAAATAATAGAACGATTATTTATTTATCTTTCTGTTTGCTGGCGTTATAAGTTGCCGTAACTTTTGATCCAAGTAAATTTTGTGCGTGTGTTTTTTCTAACTTCACTTTATATGTGAATTTGTCGACCTTAAACTTAGGTAACATATTTGACATTCATCAATCATCAATCATCATCAAAGTATTATTTCAAACGTATGGCCGTTGGGCCATAAGTGACGAAAGCTCATCTTACGAAGCCTTGACAGAATGGCGGTTATTAGCGAAACTTAGTGGGTACTATGGCGGATTAAGGGATATTCGCCTATTATTTATAAACCATTAAATAGCTTAACTTCCACCCCTTTTTGATATCGATCACTTATCAATCACCGAGTGAAGGGAGATACATGTCAATCAACCGGGTCTTTGTGATCTATTTATTGTTAATACTACAATATGATATGATACCGGAATTGATAAACTCATATTCAACGAATGCTCTGCAAAAAATATCGGTAAAAATTCCACTAGGACATGACAAATTGTGTATAAATAAAACGTTATTTTTATTATTATTTAGTTTGGTTCGTGCCCCCTGAAATAATATATTTGTGACAATACGAGACCATCGGGAAGATAATTTACATATCTATAGGTGATACTTTGAATAAGTATGACAGCAATCTATCATGCGCGGTGACAATGCGCGCGCGCCCTCTGTCGACCTTTCGACGTATTTCGGAACAGTTCGGCGAAAACTGTAGGGTTGTCACGCAAGTATTATTATTTGCGAAATAATGATAAAGTGATTTGTAACTGATACCTGAGTTTGATATTTTTTTCTGGATTTGTGAAATGTATCTTATTCAAAGAACCCGAATAAGTTGCTGCAAGTTTTCATTTTTTTATCTATATTTTCTGTAGATACTGCCTAAAACATGACGTATTAAATAATAATTTAAGTTAAATTAATAAAACCTACTGCCTAATGAAGCCTAATGAAACCTAATGAACGCAGATATACTTATAAGACTTATCTCGTATATGTATAATAACCAATTATTAAGTCAGGCCGTAAACATAGAGCAGTTTTCCTGCAAAAATATTCACCTAAACGCAATTGTTTTGGTAGTACATGAGTAATAGTGCCATAACGTAGAAATAACACAAACATTTTGTGGGCTCGGCGTTCATTATCATTGTCATTTGGTGCCGCACGGGAACGCAATTGGCATAACAATGCCGCGTCGGCGCATCTTTTTGTAATAAAAAAACCTGATTTGCATTATGACATTTGTTGTTGTCAGTGACTGACAGCTAGTGTCAAAGTCAAAAGTATTATTTTTGTGTTTTATTATTTTACATTAGAAAAGATACAATGAAGGGTTGCATATTGATTGGGTATGGTAGATATTATTTTAAGTATTAATAATTTGCACACACTTTTAAAACTGGGGTGCGAAAGCTATTCACGGAGAACTTCGTGTTGTTTTATTAAGTCCAAAAAGTATCGATACCAAAAATAATTATTTTTGTCATTGTACTTATTAGATAAAAAGTCCTTATAGTCGTTCAAGTCTATTTTTTATACCCCGTGTATTTATTCCGGAAGTTTTATGTGTACATTTAATAAAACTTTCTGTATTATTTAAGGTGAAAGCTATAGGAAAAAAACCCGAGAAAATTTGAATTTCGCGGCGTAATTTGGCGCATCCCCCTTAACTAATACTATTACCAAAGTGTTCCTATAGCGGAGTAATGATTAATACAAAACCATAATTTCTTTATGCTTTAATACACGTTTCTACCAACGTTAGCTTAAGAATAACTTTGAATTCGCTCATTATTACCTAACCTATTATTCGCTGTACGTAAAATAAGTGTTAAACAATAGCCAAGAAACCTTAACAATCGTCTGACTAACTTTTGTTTAGATTGTGAGAAAAAAATACCCCTAAATTAAAGGTCTTTATTAATTTGTCCTCATTTGCATCATAGGTGAAGTTTTTTTAACACTGTTTGAAATAGAAAAGTGTTACATGTTTTGTAATTATAAGCTGTGTGTTTTTGAAGCATCGTGCTGTGTTTTTTTGCGCAAACAAAGCGGTGAAACTGGTATTTAGTATGCTTTTATAGTTCGCATTTTGGTATGTACATTGTGTAAACAATTAAACATTGTGGGTAAATTAAATGTCAGCTTAGTGGTACTATTAATTGTATACGGCCACGCGGCCTTTTTTATGCAAGCTACTCAATACTCAATAATTTATTACATTCTACTGATTCCGAAGCGTCTTCTAAACAGGCCTGCTTTTAAGCAGGCCTCTTTAGGAACTAATGACGACGGTTCGTGAACAATATACATGTTAACATAATTATTATTGTGAAAACACTATAAAACCATATTAAGATTTATATCTTTATTGACACATGTTTGTTACATCAACGCGCCTGACATCAAAGTTCGTCTTTTCTTTTAAAAAATCGTATTATTATGACGTCACTTTCAAACTTTTCTATTAATTCTTGAAACCTTGAATGCAGCCAGTTGTTTTCTAACCAGCCAGTTAGATATAACATAAGGTTGCACCTATAAACCTAGACTCTGCATTACTTAAGAATCGGAAAAGTAGCCATTAAGAGGCTACCATTAAAGTTCTTTTCTTAATAAATACAAAACTCGTCGTAGACCCTTTGTAATTGGAAACGTTTGTATTGTATCGTTCCGAAACATAAATAACACAATTCTGCAAAAAATAAAAAGTAAAAGTGTACGGTACACTCAAGCCTCAGGTAAAACCAACAGAACACAAGTCTATTGTCTGTGGTCGCTAAATCCATTGATGTTCGCAAAAAACTTGTAAATTCTTTTTTTCATCGCTACCATCGAAAACTAGCCCCCTTTTATGAATGGAGTACGTGAGCTGGCAAATCAAACAGAGCTCAGTTTAGCATTTATTTGTATTTGTATTGTATTGTTTCGGTCCAAGTATTCCGCAAACGGTTTTCGAATCAGAAACGATTGTATTGAAAAAAAAAATGGCGGCGCAAAAGTGTTCACATTACTTATATAAAAAAAAATTATAATATGTACTACACTATTTGGTACCTACCTTTTGAACAAGAAACAATAACATCCCATTAAAATACATGATACCTATTTAAAAAGTTTGTATTTAAGTAACATGTGATTCCGAAACTTATTTATTTATTTGCTCTCTTGCACATTACACATTTTACACTAAATTACATGCATCAAGTTATACCAAACTATCAAATTTTTCGAAATGATTTTAAACCTTAAACGGTTGACTGTTAAGTTCAAAATTGATTGAGAAAATTTGATCGTTGGTATTATGATGAACCCTGTCAGGGCACTGCAGAGAAAAAAGAAAGCAACATTTATGTAAAAAACATAAATGTTGATTTGCTGTTGAATTTGAGAACATTAATTAAGAAATTAAAATATACTTATTTAAAACTGATCAAAATAATACAACAGCAATGTTTAATTGTTGTTATGTTGTCCAATTGACGCGTTGACGGTAATAAACACTACGGATGACACAAAAACACAATACAAATACAGTATGTATGTGGTATACTGTATCTCTATGCAGTGGTTTTGTGTTTTTTTTGGTTTATTATACTCCTACGTATAACCTAGTTTCTTAGATGTGACAAATAATCTAAAGATATTAACATAATATTTTGCACATCGTACATACCTTCTTACAAATCTTAATACCTATTCTGTATTTTCAATTAGAAGCTGTTGCCATAAAAACAGCTTCACATTCATTAAGTATTCTCAAACATTAACAAGGATAACGACAGAAAAACCGGCCATGTGGAAGTCGGACTCGCTCACGAAGCGTTCCGTACCAACGTACAGTCACCAACCCATCACGTTACCACAAACTGTCAAATTTTCTCAGTCGATTTTGAACTTAACTGTCAACGTTTCAAGGTTTAAAATCATTTGGAGAAATTTGACAGTTTGGTATAACTTGAAACGCCGGCGACCGTCCAGTATTATATTAATACTACCTACATTATAAATATTTTAAGAAAAATACTTCCGTTTAATAAAACATTTTAAGTTTTTTTTTATTTATTGTTGTTATAGCGACAATAGAAATACACAATCCGCAAAAAAATCTACTGTCTACGTTTTACGGTTCATGCGATACAGCCCGCTGACAGACAGTCGAACTGACGAACGGATAGTGGAGGCTTAGTAATAAGTTTCCGTTTAGCACCCTTCGAATGCTGAACCCTAAAAACTATCTCGAGCAACGCTAAGTAACTAGATACAATTAACCTAGTCCTTTGCTTATGTCAGTCCCCTTTGTTCATGTACCCGTCCACTAATTAAAAACTATGCAAAACATCGCACCTGTGTTTCGCCGGAGGGTTAGGCAGAGGTATACCTATAGTACACCCACATTTATCTAGTTATTTTAAGGTCCTATGTAACGAGGGACGAGCCTATTGCCATTAACCGAGTCTCTGGGGCCTTTTAGCGACGATGTGACGCATATTATCCCCCGAACTTGTTCTTTTTTGTGTTTTTTTTTTCTAAAATTCGGTATCCGGGCAACTGAGAAATTCCTGATGGAAAAACCCAATTACACTTTGCCTGACCTGAGAATCGAACCCGGGGCTTCATGCCTAGCAGTAGCGTTTGCGACCACTAAACCATAGAGGTAATCGACTACTTAATTACTTAGAATCATCATCTGCCTAGCCTTTTCTATGTTGGGGTCGACTTCCAGTCTAAGCGGATGCAGCTGAATACCAGTATTTTACATGGAGCGACTGCCTATCTACCTCCACAACCCAGTAACTAGGCAATACGATACCCCTTGGTAAGACTCAGATTTTCGGGTTTCTGATGACCCGTAACGACTGTCAAAGATGCCGGGACCAACGGCTTAAGGTTCTTTCCGAGGCACGGTGGAGTCTCGGTATGTAAAGATGGTCACCCATCCACGGCCAACCCCGGCAAGCGTAGCTTAACCTGATGGATCGACCTGTGCGGATGTTAATACTTAGCCACAAGCTCCTCGTATAATTACTTAGAATATGTATGCAAAACATCTCCCTGTTATTTAGAGTCCAAAATAATGTTTGCTGTCTCCTGTTTGGACCGCACCCATGCATCTAATGAATAAATTGGACTCATCCAATTTGCATACATTGTTACAATGTTTGTTACGAAAAAGTTTTCATAAAAAATGATTTATGTAATACGCACGCCTTTTTGTTACACATTTTTTTATGTAGGTTTGTAACGTACATTTACGGTACTAAAATCTGAAAGGTTAAGCATCGATCGCCGAGGTTATTCAATGGATGGGCCATTTTTTTTTCATTAGCTTAACACACAGTAAGTATCGTTGGTCCTTGTTTCCACTAAACAGTTGTCAAGTTATGACATTTACTCTATGAAATACTGACATTCGACTCATTGATTTGAATACCTAGAAGCCAATAATCTATGGTATATAGTAATAATCATTGTTTCCAGGCCCATAAATTATTACGGTTGACCTTTCAGTGTAATTGATGTTCAATACGTACGTGCTAATTATAAACACATTAGAAACGCGTATACTTATACTTACACTCCATCTGCCTAGCCTTTTCCCAACGATGTTGGGGTGGCTTCCAGTCTTACCGGATGCAGCTGAATTCCAGTATTTTACATGGAGCGACTGCCTATCTGACCTCCACAACCCAGTAACTGGGCAATACGATACCCCTTGGTAAGACTGGCTGTCAGATTTTCGAGCTCCTGACGACCCGTAACTACTGTCAAAGATGCACAAATGACAACCGGGACCAACGGCTTACCGTACTTTCCGAGGCACGGAGGAGTCTCGGTATATAAAGATCACTGAACAGATAAAAGAAGTACCTCTTTTATCTGTTCTGTGGTAAAGATGGTCACCCACCCACGGCCAACCCCGGCAAGCGTAGCTTAACCTGCTGGATCGACCTGTGCGGCTGTTAGTACTTAGCCACGAGCTCCTGTAGTACTTACACTGTTTAGTGGAATAGAGTAATATAATAGAAAAAGATTATTGAAGCTACAACTATTATAATAATTACCTGTAAAGTTATAATTAGGCTCATAGATTTTTGACCAAGTTTCATCATTCCTACCCGATTCGAAATCCAAAAGGTAACAATACTTTATAGTTTTTGAAACTCCAAAATTTAATTTTCGAACACAATGCGCAGGAGCAGTTACGCTAACGCGATACACCGATAGTAAAACATAAATGGTGCGTGAAAATTGTGCATTATCGTAAATAAAGAAACGGAATTGACAACAAAGAAGCTCTTCATATAACAATAAACGTAAATAATAAACCCTTTTACGCTCTGAATTAAATGCAATAAATCTTGCTCCAAATCTGACATGATTCTGTGGCTCTTCCGATGGTACAAACGATAAAAAGTTTTATCGTTAAAGTTGCGATAAAGTTTAATAAAAATAAATATAAAAGTTAACTTAACGCATTGCATGCTCTATATATTTTTCTTGTTTATGGTGTAATTTCTATGGCTGCTCGGAACTTTTTATGGTTTTCTATTTTACGGAATAAATTCTGCTTTAGAAACACGGTTTTAAAGTTTTTAACTGTATCTCAAACCACTGCTTCGACATTTGGATTATTGGAAAACGAAAAAAAAAATTAAATACGTTTGTATCTATTTTTTCTATTTATTTCTAAGGAAAAATAGAATACTTACCTTATATTTTTTTTCAATCAAATCGATATTCAACTGTTATCTTTTTTATATTATCATTTAACGGTTCTTATATTCGACAATTTTCAAAACTGGTTAACATTTCCGCTCCCAATCATATGAAATTGGATGCAATTATGAAAACGCCGTACTTACGAAACTTCAAACATCTGTCAACCAGTTCCTTTTAACTTAAACATAATTCACCGGTGCAGTGTACAATATTATTTAAAACAACAAAAACTTGTTATAACTACGTCACAGTACCTGAACACACACAATCAGACATCCGACACGCGCCTCCTTATTAAATTATAAAGAAAATAAACCGGTAAAGTTGACAACCCTACCATTTCAAGAGCCCGTCTTTACCAGTAGAATCTTGTTTTTATTGAAGTATTTTAAAATTGGTCGATTGATAGCTAGGGGAAGCTACCGGAAAGGGCCCGCCACGCGCCTGTCCAGGTGGGTGTGATTTTTTTCTTCGCTTTTATTGAAAAAGGAAATGACTTTTTAAGCCAATTCTTTTCAAAGCGTCTTGGGAATGAGTAAATACAGGTCGAAAATAAAGGCGTTTTAATTTCGAACAATGTTAAGGAGATAGGTACTTAATGAGGTTTTTTTTAAAATAATGCTTGCTTAGTAAGTAAGAACTGATTTTGTAATACTGGCCAGTTATATTGTATTGATACAATTTTTGGTTCGGCCCGAATTGCCACTTATCTAGCTAATTTCATAATGTAAGGACTGATTTATTTGCAAACGCTTGGGTTGTTGACTGGAGCAACAATAATTTTAATTACAGAACAGAACATAAAACATGATTATCATTAATCATGAAAAAACAAACAACATGGAAACAACTTTCACTGGCTGTATTTATTATTTCGCAGATCCAATTTCACGAAATAAATATTAATTAGTTTGAAAAAAAAAATGGTTTATGATTTTTGATTAATTGGGTAAACTGATTTTGAATATTGGGTATCTACTCGTGCTCTGTCATCGTAGATTTTGGTGAAGGTAACTTTAAAGTTGGTAACAGCCCCGACTTACGAATTGTAGGTCGTGGGTTCAAACCCAGGTAGGCGATTTACTCTGTGTAAATAATTTCATCACCACTGCTCTTAAAACGGTGAAGGAAAACATCGTGAGGAAACCAGCATGTCCTAGAACCAACAATTCGAAGACATAATTATGACATCTACTAACTGTACTGTGGTGGATCACGACCGACTCCCTCTCACCGAGAGAAGCCCTATAGTGTCCCAGCAGTGGGAACATTATAGGTCGATAATGAAGATGACAAACTTAGGTAGATAAAACAAAGATTTCCTTTAGGGTAAAGAAGCTTTTCATATCATTATTAACCCTTTTTGTACCTATAATGTCATTTATAACAAAGTGAAGGGTGCCATCGGGGCCAGCATGCATCAATAATAATATTATAATTATTATAAGAAGTTCAAAGAAACAGTCTCGCAGATGTCAACTTTCCCTAACAACCCGAAACCGTATCCATTCTCGTAACTAAATGAGCCATAACGTGTGAATTTCTTCGTTCCGTTACGTTGAAGTTAACGACTTGAGAATATTACACCCGGTCAGCACTTAAATGTACCTCAATTGGGTATAATATACCTATATGACTACATTATAAAATAATGAATTTGTGCCATTATCTCTTTGCAGGATTTTTGTTGCTGCGCTACATAGATGTTTCAAAATGTCCGACAATGAATGGCAACATTTTGGCGGGAGATCGAATACATTGCGATTATCTGTGAAACTGTAAGCCCTGACGGACGTTCGTTCGTATTTCAAAATTGACAGGAAAGACAGAACTAGCAATGCAATGCATAAAGTTGCCAACAGAAGAATCTGTGCAGTTAGAAAGTACGTTGCGAAGATGAATGATGAAAATAGTGATTTATGTAGGTGTAGTATAAGTCCACCTCTGCTAAAGCCTTCGGGGAATAAAGGTGTATGTTATGTTAATGTTTTAGAATAATAAGATATAGTTATTTTTTTTACCAGGACAAAACGAAAAACGAAACGATAAGAATAAGAACTGATTTGTGAGTAGCAGCCAGGAGGTGCAGACGTCCGTCACGCTTCTGTTACCCGGCGTATATTTTATTTATTTTATCTTTATCAGATTATCCCGGAAAAACGTGCGCTTTCTCTACGCCTATTCTGACAGTTTTTTTCTAAAGAAAAACTTTTATCTGCAGAATAAATATGGCGGTATGTCAAAATGACATAAGTATTTATTTTTTAAATAAAAATATCTGACTATTGAAAAATCGGCCCTATATACCTTATGTAATTCTTATTCAAAACGTATTAAAAATTCGCTTCAAGATCAAATGCAACCAGAATTATTTTCCTACCAGCCTGTACGAAATAAGGTCGCCGTTTGCAAGTAACCTTAACAGTACTTTCTACTTAGAATAGGTATCTATATTTGTTATATTTGAAATAGGAATCAAGAAGATTGTTTGGTTTTTTTAAATAAATCAGGCACCATACTTTAATCAAACAATTACTACTTTATTCATCATAAATCAATGTGGCTAATGAAATTGATCGGTCCTGTAACCAAAGCCATACTGAGTTAATTAAAACTCTTAGACTAAATTCTGACTTTCATGGGTATGCCAAAGCTTAAGGAGCAAAGGAAAAGGATAGGGGACAAATTAACCTACTTCTTCGTCTGCCACAGAGCCTATTTCAATCCTTCCCCTCACAATCTAAACCATGTACCTATAACGTAAAGGTTGAACCTTCATACAATGAACAGAGGCCAGCACATCAAGTTACCCCAATCTGTCAAATTTCTTTGATAGGTTTACAACTTTATTACAAAACCTTAAGGTTCATTTTCAATTGGGAAAATTTGACAGTTTCGGATAGCTTGATGTGGTATGTGGTGGCGTCTTTGCGAGAAACTAATAAGGTTCAAGTCAGGGGTGTACTTAGTTGAAGAGAAGGAAGTCACATTAATTAATTAAAACGTTACCCTCAGTTGACTTTTACGCTTGGGAGACAATACAGAGACAACGCTTTGGATGTTTTGTGTCTATGTTAAATAATATAGCACGTATTTACTTTGTTTTCCGAATCATAGTAAGCATACGTACCTTCGCAAGCCTATCTAAATTTCTAAAATTAAACGGGAAAAAGAATTGCTTTATAACAGACTTCGAAAAGGTCCATGCAACTTCATAGCTATCAAGTCCATGCTGTAAGTACCTTAATACCCACTTAGATTTTGAAATTTAAAGTTCAACAGACAGACGATTTTATCTACCTCACAAGGTAAATTACTAAACCTCCGTAACCTCCGTATTTAAAGCAACCAAGTAATGTCGCATAAATAACCCAATGTAATCGCGAGCATATCGTTACGCGCAAATCCACAAAACTCCGAGACAGTAACAAACTTTTGAGCATTATCCATGTTGGTATTTAATCCAATGCTAATACGTGGTTAAAACACGACTAAACTACACCGCTCGGTTAAAGTGGATTCAACTTCAGTTTAACGAAGGTAGACTTATTTGCAAGTGGTATTACTTTTAAATTAAATAAACAAACTTCAAAACAGTAAATTATACTTACCCACCGACTAGGAAATTACGCCAATAATAACCTAACATTAATTTAATAATAGCGCCATCTAGCGGAACTTATCTAAACTTGATGCACCAACATCGATTCTATTGGAACTTTTACTTAACACATTATTAGAATGTTACTACTATAGTGTACAATAATTATCGGTAGATGGCATTGACTGAATACATAAACAGTGCTGAAAACAAACTTAAAAATAATAATTTAAATACGAACGTATGACTGTGTCATTTAATATATGTATTATTATTATTTCGAGACTGTTAGCTAATATATATTATGTTATGTATGTTAATATAATGTTTTTTTTTACTATTCGGTATGAAAATAAGAAAAAAAAAACAAAAAGTTAGTGCTCATTGACACTAAATAAATACTGATGGCTTAATCCAGCTGGGAATTGATAGCAACTAGTTTTAGCCAAATACTCCTACGGGGGCCTATCTTCAGGGATATCATGTAATTCATCCGGGAGATTTATAATAACTAGGCCAGGCACTGTTATTAGTTAGCTGCACCTAATTCGGAGTACGCCAAGTTGAGAGCTTGTAACATACTAATTTCATTTAAACCTAACTTTTGAGGCAAAATAATCCATTTAGATTCAGTTGGTTATAAACTTAGCTACAGGCACTTTCAAACTAATTTTCTGTTGTTTTACACATTGGACAACGCATTAATGAGGTATTTTGTTATGTATGAGTTTCTGAGTATAATTAGAATATTCTGTGTAAAAGGATAAGTACGACTGTAGGGTAGGTTGAACGAAGCATAATTATTGTTTTGTAGGTCTTAAAATATCGTAGGTACTTAGTTTGAAATTCAATATATTATATGTTTTACCAAGAAGTTTTTGACTGACCAATTCCTCCAAACATATGCATGGATTGTGTTAGTTATTAAATTTAAAAAAAACATTTACGAAACGTCCTATGCTAACAATATTATTTTAATGTAAAACTTTGTGAAGATGTTTGGATGTTTGTTAGTCAAACACGCTGACTACGTTACTATTGTATGGATTTGGATGAAATTGGACACATTGATAGTTTACTAGCTTCTGCCAGCGGCTTCGCCCGCATAGATGTCGGATTTTTCATACAAACAAAAACTCGCTTTTCATCCCTTTAAAGTTCGAATTTTGAAAACCACTTCTCAGTGCTACCCCTACATTGTAAAAAGAAGCAGTGTGCAAAATTTCACGGTTCCTTGTTTTCACGTTTGTCCTTTTATATAATTATAAGTATAGATACTTAACCTGGATTATCACATAGGATACTTTTATCCCGGTACAGAGGATAGCACATCAAGTTACCACAATCTGTCAAATTTCTTTGACAGTATTTCAACTTTATTTCAAAGTCATAAGGTTCATTTTTAATTGAGAAAATTTGTCAGTTAGGTATAGCTTGATGTGCTGGCGTCTGTACGTTTCCGTGGGATAATTTCCGACATCCAGTAGCAAAATTTCGAACAGCTAGTTATAGAAATTAATATTCACCAGCAACCATACAAACGACTTGTTGACATTTGTTTTTATTTATAACCAAATCGACTATCTACATAAATTGACCGTATTATCAAATCACAACCAAAGCTATAACACGGCAAATTGACGTAGGATATCAATTATATCTGTTTAAAAATATTAATTCAGGCTTACTTTGGTAGACGTATTATTATTCTGTTGTAGGTATACCTATAAAAAATAATTTTATAGGTATACCTACAACAGAATAAAAAACTTTTTCCTGACTTCGTGAAGTTTCCTCTGTACCTTTCTACCTACAACTAATTGTGATTACTCTTAATATCTGGGTATTTGCGAGCAGCTAAATTGTTCCCAGGGCCTCCATTTGTTAGACTCTTCGATAGATTTGTGATCATTGACCCTTACCTCTGAGGTCACGGGTGATCCAAATTAATGAAATTATGTGGGTTGTGTGTAATGTATAGTCGACCTCGTATTGCCTTTTATTGCGAAGATTCGCGGACATTAACCAATTAAACTAAGGGCAATAATATGAACTTTCATTGCATATAATTAGTTAGTTAAAAATCGATGGAGAAAAATGTATACAATCGTTTAAAAAAATTAAAAACAAACGGTTTCAGATGATTTTATGTCATCATGAAAAGGCATAAAAAGAATTTCGATACTTACAGCATGGTGCGCGGATGAGCCAATGTTCAGAGGTATGTATACGGTGAATATTTCGCACACACCCTCAAAAAAAAAGACAGGTAAAACAATAGTTTCCTTGCGCTCGCGCACTCGCCGCGGCACTCACCGCTCTCAAGTCATATGCGGTTGAAACAGAGACACACACACACTATACATATTTTTTATGAAACCCAACACAACATGGAATACAAAGTATAGAAGAATACTACTGCTCATGTATACACGGCCGCCGCACTGTCGGGAGCTGCGCGCATATCACTAGCATAGTTAATTATCTGTCTTAGGCCAGACATCATACCGATACCCCGGAACATAAAGGGCTACGGAAGGAACATGGATGGGTTTTAGTCAGTAAGAGTCTGACACTCCCTTCCGCTCCACGCAGAGCGGGAGCAGTCATTGGATGATTTCCCAGCCTTAAAAAAAAAAAAAAAGGCCAGACATCAGGAAGCAACAGACGCACCCACTGCCTTTTTAAATGATCTTTTGCTTGATTTGGATCAAATTGAATAAAACATATATTTTGATGATTTTATTCATCTTCCCTATATCGAGATTCCCGTGGCTCACATTAATGTGACTAATTACATCGTAAATCAGAGCATTATATGAATACAATCTGCTATATTTCGTTTGTGACCGCCATGGGTATGGTTTCCATACTTTTTTTTTTTTTTTTTTTTTTTTTTTTTTTTTAAGGCTGGGAAATCATCCAATGACTGCTCCCGCTCTGGGTGGAGCGGAAGGGAGTGTTAGACTCTTACTGACTAAATTTCCATACTAAGGTGCCCAGTTGAAACCGGTGTAGGAAAAGATCGTGAGGCAACCGGCATGTCCTAGAACCTTTCATGTGACATCTTTATGTCCGAACAAGGCCCACGTAGTGGAATACGGCCTGCTTTCTCGCACATAGACCAGGCATGTATCTCAACTTTGAGGATATTATAGGCTGATTATGCTTATGGTTTATTTTTTTGAGGGTAGGAAATCATCAAATGACTCCTCCCGCTCTGGGTGGAGCGGAAGAGAGTGTCAGACTCTTACTGACTAAAACCCATCCATGTTCCTTCCTTAGCCCTTTATGTTCCGGGGTAGCGGTAACCCTTTCGGGCAAACCCGCTTATTTTATTATGCTTATGCTGAGATTGACACTATGTAACTGTCACATTGACAAGTAGACTTTGTCGTTTAATGACGTGCAATTGACGTTCAAGGGTGATAAAGAAATTGCGAGGTCGACTATACTACTTACTAAGATGGTAGGTATAGGTATGTACTACACATATGTATGGGCAGTATTTTGTAATATGAAACCCGAACCTTTTGCCATCATTTTCTGATATTGGAGCAATAATATGTTTTGACAGTGTTCGTAATATCTATGACATGGATATCCTTTGCTGGTTTTATTAATCATACCAAATGTTACTGACAGTACCTAAGTAGGTACTTAATGCCGAGCGCAACGGGAATCTACGCAGTTAGGGAAGAAGATATAGAGATCTTTATTGGGTACCTAAGCATCGCTTTTTATAATTATTGAACTATAACAAATCATGTTTATGGTAAAAAAAACTCATAGGCAAAGGTATGCCCCTAGAAGTTATCTACACCCACATTTCACTATCATGTTTTAGTCCCATGAGGTTAAGCTACGCTTGCCGGGGTTGGTCTGAGGATGGGTGACCATCTTTAGATATCGAGATCTCCGTGCCTCACAAAAACACGCTAAGCCGTTGGTCCCGGTTGTCATTCGTGGATCTTTGACAGTCGTTACGGGTAGTCAGAAGTCCGAAAGTCTGGACAGCTAGTCTTACCTAGGGGTATCGTACTACCCAGTTACTGACTTGGTCGTGGAGGTCAGATAGGGAGTCGCTCCATGTAAAATACTGGTATTTAGCTGCATCCGGTTAGACTGAAAGCCGAACCCAATATAGTTGGGAAAAGGCTAGGCAGATGATGGTGATGTTTAAGTCCCATGTTATAGGGAAGGGGCTATCAAACGGGCACAAACTCAGACTTGCCACTGAAAAATTTATAATGGAAAATCCAATAACACTTTGCTTGACCTGGGAATCCAACCTAGGACCTCAGCGTTTGGGACCATTGGAACAACGAGGCCGTCAAAAAATAACCATTATCATCTCTCTCTTAACTGAACGCTATTAGCATTTAAACTCCGTTTTAAAGGCTGTCAGTTTTATTAATTTCTGTGGAATATTAATAGGTTTCGAGAGATTTTTTCTTATGAACCTATAGGGTTCATAGAACGTTTTAGGGGTAATGTCACCCATGTGAAAGTACAGAGGCCAGCACATCAAGTTACCACAATCTGTCAAATTTCTTTGATAGTATTACAACTTTATTGCAAAGACGTAAGGTTCATTTTTAATTGAGAAAATTTGACAGTTAGGGATAGCTTGATGTGCTGGCGTCTGTACAGTATTCTTATTTTTTACCTCTGTATTAAATATCTACTTAAAAAAAAAATATATATTATCTTTAATATTTTATTTATTCGTGGCTTCTGCAATCTGTTGTTTCATACATTCCTAATGACATGAAGGTAGTTGCGCAAATCGCACTTATGTGTTTCATCAGCGAACATAACAAAAATATAATTAAGCCCAGTATTAACAAACTTAACGTAAACACTATGCAACGTTTTGTAACAGTTATTAAATTTAAGAGGACTGGGAAAATAATCGTGAGTTTCTTCACAATTTTGTGATCGAGAACATTCCAGAAGGAATTAGTGAGAAATTTCAATTCTTACGAGAAAATCTGAGGTATCGTTAACAATATAACAATATTTAACATTACATAAGATGTCATGTAGGTAGGTACCTATTCCCCGAAGGGTTAGGCAGAGGCTTTTTTTTGAGGGTGGGAAATCATCAAATGACCCCACTCTGGGTGGATCGGAAGGGAGTGTGGAACATGGATGGGTTTTAGCCAGTACGAGTCGGTCTTACTGACTAAAACCCATCTATGTTCCTTCCTTAGCCCTTTATGTTCCAGGGTAGCGTTAACCCTTTCGGACAATTCCGCTTACTAGACTTAGGCAGACGTGTGGTTGTAACTTGTAACTGGGGGCGAGCCTATTGCCATCTATCTATTGGAATCCAAACTGGGCTGCTATTGAACTATTCCAGATAGAAAAACCCAATAATACTTTCCCTGACCCGGGAAACGGATTCAAGACTACATGCAATAGTGCTCGCGGAGTCGTGACAAGTAGAACAAGAGGTTACCTTTAACTGGTTTATGTTGCTCCATGATTTTTCCGAAAAAAAAACTTAGTTCCCAAAAAAAACACTACAAAGAGAACAATAATTTTAATTTCGAAAGAAAATACAAAACCAATGACACCATTTTTTATTTTTCATTTTTGAGTTTTGGTACCTATTACCCACCCCACAGTTCTAATTCAATCAAACACCAATACGTATCCACTACTAAACGTTTACCCAGTCGAAAGTTCTGAGGTAACAAACATTAAAAAATACAGTCGAAATGAGAACCTCCTTCTTTTTTTAAGTCTATTAAAAAAAAAGATCCGATTCTATAGTTTAGGTCCTTCAAAAGTCGATATAGGTCAGAGGCTGTCTTTTGTGGGAACTTTTAATTAAAACTCCAAGTGCTGTAGACTTTTAACGACATTGCGGCCAACGTTGATATTATTCACCAATGAGAAATAGTCGATAGTTATTCAGCTCAACATTTTGGTTTTTGGTTTCAAAATGAGGTGAAAATTTTAAACACCCGATTTTTTATGTATAACGTAAAAATGGTCCGTTTTTTGCGTTTTTTGTAGAAGGTAGACTAAGGTAGACTATAGGCTCCCGCATTATTACATGGAACACAAAAATGAGTCGTGAAATGTGGTTGTTCTACAGGTACACCTCTGTCTAAGCCTTCAACTTCGTCAAAACTGCCCTATATAAACACTAATTTTATCGCATCTTTGGGCGCTACGTATGTGCCTGAGGAGTATGAAAATGGCAAAAATTGCTACAGTACAGGGCTAGCTAAGTTATTTAAGAATCCTAATATTCTTGTTTTGGATAAATACACAGTACATTTTTCATAATAATATCTATACAACCTAAGGTCTGTTCCTGAAATTTTACGCGCTCGTTTTCGTTATAAGTCATCTTCGATTTCAGATTCACATACGATTTTAAGAAAAAATAACATGCATACATATAAGCAACGCCCATATAAAAATTCCGGCCGTCGGCCAGCGTAGCCTTAACTATTTTTTTATGTTTGCTCTGGCAGCGGCTCCGTCCACGTGAATGTCAAAAATTATCCCAAAAGAACACACTAGTAGCCGGATAAAAAGTATCCTCTCTGCGAAATTTCATCCAGGTCCGTTCAGCCGTTTGAGCGTGAAGGACGGACAAACATACGAACTCACACACACACACACTCACAAAGTTTTGCCTTTATTATATTCGTTTGTTATAGCTTCTTCGCAAATATCAAAAACATTTAATTTAATAACACACCTGTTTTAAGAACAAGCCATCTAAGTGATATCCAATTGATAGGTAAACTTATTTTGGTATAATAGGACCAGTATTACTCGAGCTTTCCTGCTCCTGGAGTCATCGAAAACTGTTAGAAATCCAAGTCCTACTCAGTTGATCAGAGGTCTAGTAAAAGTGGTCGATTTAGGATATATTTTCTTGTAAGCGATATTTTCGTCGACCTCCGTAGGGGATAAAGTGACGCTGTAACGAGACGTTGGCTTTGACAGGTAATACCTTTGTCACAGGTGACAAAGGAAATTATAAGGTAACGCAAAATATGGCATAACACTGTATATAAGATGTAAATAGAGTGATCGGTTACGTGGCTTTGAAGGACAAAATATTGTTGAACAGTTTTGAACTCAATTTAATAGTTGGCAGTGAATAAATTTACCACCCAATCCAGTTTAACAATAATCTAGCTCTGATTTATCATTAACTACAGACATAGTTTATTATGAGTTTGTTATTTTTGTACCATTGAGTAACTATTATTATAACGATCAATGTGGCAACCTACTGGGCTCATTAAATATAACTACAAATCTCGAAAAAGTACTATCGACTCAAAAAGACAAGGAGGACAAAATATTTTCAGCTAGCATAATTAAGTCATCTGAAGTTCCCTTCCCAAAGCATATATTTAATCATAACTACACATTTTGCCTTTCTAGATTTTTTCCGTCTTTAAACTGGACAAAAAGTCCCTACACACGTCTTATCCAGAGAATAATTCATACAAAATTCCATAGACAAAAGAATGGTCAGTTTTCCCTGTAAGTATTTAGAATATTGCCCGAAAACTTTATTTTTTTTTTATTTCCATAATAAACATAATTCGCATAATTACAAACATTTAAAAATCATAAATACTATTATAATCGGTCCCGCCGTTCCCAAATGATGCGTTTAATTTTTTTTAGCTATTAATAATAGTTTATGGCTTACGATAAAGATCTAAATACTACACCCCATCAACAAAGTATTATAGCTAAGTACTTTTGGCTTGACCCCTCGTCATAGTTGTTAAAACTTACCCTAAACTAAGCCTTACTTTCATCATCGTTGACATACACCTGCATCATTCTGGAAGGATTAAGGCCTGATATCCTCTCTAAGGTGTACCTTTGGGAGTACCCAAAATAAAATGAAAATACAGGAGGGCCACCTGTGCCCTATTGTATGTATGTTTTATATATTATGTACCTGAATGATCTATCCTTTCGTATAAAGGTACGTTGTGGTTTTTTATTAAGCCCATGCATTTGGTTTTGACATAGGAAAACAAGTTTATTATTTTATGTTCCACTGTAGGATCTTTGAATTGTTTTTTTAGATAAGATACGATAATTTGCTATCGTCAAAAACATAAGTACAGACGCCAGCACATCAAGCTATCCCTAACTGTCAAATTTTCTCAATTAAAAATAAACCTTATGTCTTTGCAATAAAGTTGAAATACTATCAAAGAAATTTGACAGATCGTGGTAACTTGATGTGCTGGCCTCTGTACACACACACATGGCTTGCAAAATATTACATAAAATTATACCACAGTCATGTTTTGCCTTAACGCCGTACAAATACAGAGATTTAGAAACTAGCCTTCATGGAATATAGACTTGGTAGTGGCACACTTTTATAAGTATTCTAGCTTCTGTCAGTGGCTTCGCTGGCGTGGATGTCGGAAATTAACCCACGGGAACCGTATATTTTTTTAAAAGTATCCTATATGTTAATCCCGGTTATAAACTATTGTGTCCCAAATTTCATCCATTATGCCGTTTCAGTTTAATGGAGTACCGAACATTCAAACGCACACACACACACTCACAAATTTTCGCTTTTATAATATAAGTGTGATACTTCTCGTTAGTTTTTCTGTGAATACTTCTTCACTGAATGTTTAAAAACAGCTTGAAGATCAAGAAAAACTTTTCAAATATAAATTAGATATACGGCAAATAAATGATAAGCAGGTTAATTATTAGACAGGGAAAAGAAAATACAGTATGTTATTTTATTTATTTGGCTCACCAAGAATTGAGTACACTGAAACGTAGTAGTATAATTTTGATGTTACGAGTATATCAACAACCTTAGTAAGGACCAACAAAAGATTTCACAAAGAAGACCATCGTTGGCCGCAGATGGTCTTACTCAGCAGGCAGAGAGCACTTGGGAGCTCTGCAGAGCGGTAGGGACACAACTGGGTCAAGGGTCCAGGAAGGTGCGCTCGTCCGTTAAACTCGTTAACTCTGTATTGAAACGACGCGATTCGGAAAACTAGCTCGGAAATAAACATTAAATACGAATGAAGGTAGCCAGCAATGCTACATCTAAGTGCACAGTCGCGAAAGAATACAAAATGACCTTTTCATAATGTCCAGAATAGCGTTTTAAAACTGCTTTGCAGTCATGGGTCAGGGGACGTAGATAAAGTCACATTTTCATTAACGATAACGATGTTAGATTAATCCGAAATGTATAGAATTGGCGTAAGCTTTCGAAATGACACGTTTTCGATTGCTAAGTGCTAGACAATGTCAAATTGTGTAACGAAACTCGATCAATATTCCCATACCAATGCGTTGACAAGTGGCGACAATCGGAATCGCTGAGATAACGAATTGTGCGATCAAAAATTTTCGAAATAGAATCGACAGCGATTAACACTTATCGAGGCCCCCAGATTTAAACAGAACTAATCATAACGAAACTTACATAAATGGTCTATTGAAAACCAATTCCAGTCCTTCATAACGTAAGTACCTGAACTAGAAAAATGGCACTGCTGCGCACAGATGTACTCGTTAGCAATATTTAATTTTATTAATATCACGCCTTGTTTACTGTAAGGGTGTGGCAGAAGTGCTTAGTAGGTACAGAGCATCCGTCCGCCTCGCCGTCTAATGCCGGTATTACAGAACCTCACTCTATACCTATTCAAGCATTGCTTTTTTTTTTTTTTAAGGCTGGGAAATCATCCAATGACTGCTCCCGCTCTGGGTGGAGAGGAAGGGAGTGTCAGACTCTTACTGAATAAAACCCATCCATGTTCCTTCCGTAGCCCTTTATGTTCCGGGGTAGCGGTAACTCTTTCGGACAATCCCGCTTACCCGGCAGGCTTGGCCCTGAGGGGCCCCTTCATATGGTGACATCTCTTTGAGGCGCGCGTGGAACATATACGCGCCGTCCGGCACGGGTCTGGTGCTGATCGGACGGTGAGTCACCCATTACCCAGTGTGGCATGGTAGATGTCACATGTTTTTGAATTTTTGGTTCTAGGACATGTCGATTTTCTCACGATGTTTTCATTTTGTAAACAGGGGTGATGAAACAATTCATACAAAGTGAAGCACCGGGCTGGGTTCAAACAAACGTTACGGCTGTCACCAGAGGGCAACCACTGCGGAAATTCATAATTACTTCTAAAATCTTTATTAAGAAAATAATGTAGATACCGGTACGTTTTGAGTGTATGAACAAGCTACTTCGCGTTTCCCTTCGACAAAAATGTTTCTAAGTTCTAGTTGACGTTAGTCAATCAGTATTATCCGTATGTCTATTCATTCATTTCAAGCTCCCGATGACAGACAACGCCATCTGTCAGGTTAGGTGTTAACTATCACTCCCATGTTCAAGCCTAGTACATTCGAGATTCTCCGAGATGATTGGCACTGAATTGACAATCTCTGCTAGAATTTGAAATGCAATGTCAGAAGTTACGGTACGGTTGTATGACCTACATCTGGATGCAATCCTGATTAATGTGCATATCGTACTGAGCTCGAGATATGTGCCAGTGAATCGATTTTTTAATATGTGCTCATTTACCTGCTCGTTAGTATTATCTGCTTTGAGCGAAATGTTTGAATGGCTTTAAATCTGCTGTCTTGTTTGGTCTGAGAATGTCAATGTTTTGATTAGAACGTATACCTTCTTCTTCTTTTCGTGTGGTTAGGAGTTTTTATGCTGCCCATGGGCCTCTGACTTAGCTTCACATGCTGTTGAGAAATAACGAACGTATACCTACATACGTTACATGGCTAGTTTGATTTAGGCAGGTATAGCATAACCAATGTTTGCTGTGGGTAATTTTCATCCCTTTTTTTTTGAGGGTGGGTAATCATCAAATGACCCCTCCCGCTTCCGGTGGTGCGGAAAGGAGTGTCAGCAGACTCTTACTGACTAAAACCCATCCATGTTCCTTCCCCCTTTGTATTCCGGGGCAGCGGTAACCCGTTCGGATAATCCCGTTGAAATTTACATCCCTGCGAATGCACTTCGTTCGTGTCCCGGTTTAGGCGCGGCTCAGCTTTAGTAAGCTGAATCATCTATCACCCTTTATCCCTCGTTCCATGCAAGTGCCGTACAAGTCAGTGGAGAGAAACATGGCCCATCCCAGTGTTTGCAGAGAACAGGTTGCACACGGTCATTATTTGCACGCCATTGCATACGTTAGCATTGTGTATCCCATATTGAATCGGTGTTTCGAGGTTGTGCTACTTAAGTCATGGTGTCATGTAGCTATAGGTTTGATTGCCAAACTTAACCTATTAAATGTTCGCCTATTAGAAACCGTTTATAAAAGCTCAATGATTAAAACGGTTATATTGTCGTTTCGAGAGAATTTTTCTTATGAACCTATGGCGACATTTGAGAGGTTAACTACAAATGCCGATAATATATCATTCACATTTTTCTAATCATTAGGTAATATAATGTCTCCATCTAGTATTTGATTTTTATCATTTTTTTTTAGGTTGCGACTTTTACCATACCATGAGCACAGTGGTAACCTCAGATTATCTGTGATTTTAGCTGGCAACACATTAGTAATTGGATAATCAATCAACGTTCAAGTCCCAAGCTAAGGAACCTAATGCTTGTGTAATGGTAACGAGATGGCTGATAAACTACTCATATACATTTTTTTTTTGTAAATACATACATATTACACGTAGAAAAACACCCAGACCCGGAACAAAAACTTGTAGGTCGTACAAATATTTGTTCTATGTGGGAATCGAACCCGCGACGTGCCGCGCAGCAGTCAATCGCTCAACCAATGCGCCAACCGAGCCGTCATTCGACATATAAGCGACATTCTCGCACGCTTCCCATCAACTTACGTCCACAAAATTATCAATTTACCCACCATAAAGAAAATTCTAATCGTAAAAAAAACACTTATGTATGACAGTGCCCACTATCTTGAATGTATAATTCAACAGTAACACTTATAACATCAAACCGTGTGAGAGAAAATGAAATAAAAGCCAGAGCCATCAAGACGACTTTTCCATTCTTCGTTTCTCATCATTTGAAAACAGATTTCCCTGTACCTATATTTACTTTGTGGAAATCATTACGGAATATAGAGCTTGTGTTTCTTACCATTATTATTTAAGGTCCCTAACAGTATATTTTGGGGTGCAGATGTACCTTGGGGTTCAAATGTACCCCGGGGTACATTTTCCAAGGGTCCGTGTTTGGGATTAGTGTGGTAGATTTCGGCGTTCATAAGCGCTCGGGCTGGAGTAAATTAAGTTCAGTTATGTTTGAACTTTGTGTGGTATGTGTTTAGTACCTAGTTGTTGCTTGGTGTACCTTTTGGGAAGATATTGTGTATTACTTAACGAACTTGCGATATGTTTACCCTTTTCGAGCCTTTGTGTACGTATGTGACAGTTTTGTTGGGAACCTAACCTGTGACCTATTCAAATTGGAGCCATTACTAGTTCAGTATTATTTTCAGTTGCCGGTGTCTTAATAATATATATCCAGCGATAAAATGATAATATAACAACTTCAAAATCAATCTGCCTAGCCTTTTTCCAAATATGTTGAGGTCGGCTTCCAGTCTAACCGGATGCAACTGAATACCAGTATTTTACATGGACTGCTTATCTGACCTCCACAACCCAGTCACTAACTGGGTAATACGATACCCCTTGGTAAGACTGGCTGTCAGACTTTCGGACTTCTGACTACCCGTAACGACTGTCAAAGATCCACAAATGACAACCGGGACCAACGGCTTAACGTGCTTTTCGAGGCACGGACATCTCGATATCTAAAGATGGTCACCTATCCACAGACCAACCCCGGCAAGCCTAGCTTAACCTGATAGAACGATCCGTACGGCTGTTATTACTTAGCCATGAGCTCCTCAATATAACAACTTCTACTACAGTAATATAAATATTTGCGATCGCATATTGATACAATCGTTGATCACTTACCAAACGTTTTGTTTACACAACACCACCTATTTCTTTTATTTCACCGACGACACGAGTAACCTGTTGTTTGTGGATATAGCAAAACAGTAATGTACAGTCACCAGGACAAACTGTAATCGATTTTGAACTGATAGATCAACGAGATAAGGTTTAAAATCATTTGGAGAAATTTGACAGTATGTTGTAAATTTATTGTAGCAACGTTGTTGCTTGGCTTATTTTCAACTTAATTAATATTTAATGATTGCAACAAAGCATTAAAAAAACCTATTAAAATTTACAACACCAGTAAAAACGAACTCTAATTACCAGATATTGTTTCTGCAACATTTTCAATGAGTGCGTCTATAATACATGAATTAAGACTGAGTACACATGATCGCTTTTTCTAGCGTCATATTTCACGGCTCGTTGCCCTGAACGGAATATCGGTGGCACACCGTTGTGTAACAGCGGTAACTGCGAGTTAATTGCGCGCTGGTGTACAACCGACTTAATTGTGTGAATGGTACGTTTGCCTGGTTTAATGAATGGTTCGTCGCTCGATAGAAAATTAAAATCAATAGCCTTGGGCCTCAGTTCGACGTAACTGATATTGTGGCTGTGTTTCGTTTTACTTATAATGAGACTCTGCAAGGTCGGAGGGAGGATGGATCTTGAAGGTTGGAACAATGTTTTGCGCGTCATTTCGTTTAAGTATCTGTAAAATGGATACTTTACGTGCAAATATCGAACACACAGCCACGCGAAAGCACAAACGCAAGCTTAACAAAACTAAATTCAGCAAGAATATTGACCAAAGATGTAGGAATCAAAGATTTAGCGGTTTTTACTGCCATGTTCAGACGAAAAATTTTCTTTTTTGTATTTGGTGCCATACGCTTAGAGGCTCTATGAGCCGTGCAGAAAAGCAAAAAAAAAAAAATGGTCAAAAAAATTTTTGGGACTTAGAAAAATTTCGCCTTCTATCACCTTGAGTAGAGCTCGGGGCAAAACACTTAGAAAATTTTTCAAAAAATTTGTGAAGAAAAAAAATACGATTTTTCGCGGGTTTTTTTACATCTTCTTAAAGATTAGTACTAGAGCAGCAAATTCTTTCCCGAAAAGTTTTTTATCCGAGCTACCATTTTGGAAATATAGACAGTTTTGAAAAATTTTTTTTTGACCAATTTTTTTTTTTTTTTGCTTTTCTGCACGGCTCATAGAGCCTCTAAGCGTATGGCACCAAATCCAAAAAAAAAAAAATTTTCGAAAAATTTTCTAAGTCCCGCGCCATAGCGCCCCGAAGGCTACACTCCAACCCAAAGTTTTTGTAGGGTGAGTGGATAAAAGCCAGGAGGAGGACATTGAATGACCTAATTGGTGATGGTCTTGCAAAGGTGCGTAGTTCCGGCTCACTACTGGCTCGTATGACCAGATTAGATGAATAAACGTAAATAATTGACTGTAATTTTTGGCTATCGCCATGAGAAGAAGCCATGATGTGTATTTACTTATATTAATATGTATATTTGTGTCATTTCCTACAATGATAATGTGAATTGAAATTCTTAACCAACCTTTCAATTTGCAATCCCAAATAAATCCTTCTTCGGTCCACATCCTACACTTTTTAAATGCACTAACACTTTAAACAGTCACAATTATTGGATTTTTCTAACACTCTCGAAACACATAAATTCATTTGAACTTAGTTCTCGTCCACAATAATCACTATTAAAATCATTAAGACATTGATTACCACGCAGCAGACGCGGAAAAAGTATTGTTCGCGATCACCGGTGACCGGCGGGCGTGGCGTCTAACATGTAAATGTCAAACGATAGATCATGACAAAGTTTTCATCTACCCTCAAAATTTTTATTTTTTTAATGAGTTCTAAATCACACAATCAAAGTTTTCTTCAGATTTCGATACGTATCCAATTATTTCATTAATATTCCTAAGTGTCCGTGTATACTCAGGAAGCCAGTGAGGGGGACCTGGTTAGAACTTCCCCTGTACTATGTCGATGGGTTTCTTTAGAAAGGCATTACTTATTAGTAAAAGGTATTCTAAAGGATTTATCGTATATAGTACTCTCTTACATTGCGAAAGTCTGGCAATATTTATATATTTGTGCTGAGCGATAGCTGGACGCCTCACTGAGTATATGATTTGACACTTTTGAAGTTAATTTTGCTCAATTGTTTATTAAAAAAAAACTATGTACAGACGCCAGCACATCAAGTTATCCCAAACTGACAAATTATCCCTATTGAAAAGTTGAAAAACTATAAAAGAAATTTGACAGATTGGGGTAACTTGATGTGCTGGTCTCTGTACAATATCAAAAGAAACCAAAACTAAAACAGATCCTGAGATGCGAATCCAAGACAGCTTGTTTACGCGTTTGCATTATTAATTTAACATTTGCATCGTTGTCTTTGGAGGTAAAATAGATGATTTTATAAATTACATGAAATAGGTACCTACATTCATGTTGTATTATTTTTTTGCTCTGACACCAGATTGGTTACTTACCACACGAGAAAGGAGAAAGAAATGAATAATAATAAGGCATTAAAAATACAGACTTAGGTCCGTATTACAGAACCTCACTCATGACCCAAACACTAATTTAAACTAGTTTTAACCAATCAAATGGCTTTAATCGAGACTCAAGCAATGCTTGAGTATTGAGTGACGTTCTGTAATACGGGCATTAGTCCCTATCTAAATCGATCCGCTATTTCCACCAGTGTACGTCTCTGTGCGACACTTTACTGTACTGTGTATAGCATAAATGTTTCTTTCGGTGGACTCACTCAAGTAAACAATCACGAATGTGCTGCATTGTACGCTTAAAAAAAATTACGTAAAGCTTTGCCAATGGAAACGGATCTGTTGCAGCTCAGTATGTGCAGTGTGTGTCAGTATGTGCTCAGTGTGTGTGTGTGTTTACAGCAGTGATAGCCTAGTGTGTGACCGTCGGACTGCCAAGTCAAATGTCTCGAGTTCAAACCCAAGACACGCACCTCTGATTTTACGGATTCATGTGCGTATTGTATAATTATCACTCGCTTAAAAATCGGTGAAGGTAAACATCGTCAGGAAACCAGCATGCCTGACAGATATTTCTCAACAGCATGTGAAGCTCAGTGGCCCATGGGCAGCTTAAAAACTCTGACACCAGGTTAGTCACTAACCACACGAAAAGAAGAAGAAGTATGTGCACTGTTGGAGTTCTGCAAACAATGTTTATAAACAAATTCATTCATTATAAACAAATGTGCTGAACACAATTTTGGTGGTATCGCATCTGTAGGATAACATTTACGAGTAGTATTTAATTAATTAAAATCGGTCCACTGGGTCAAAAATAATTACAATTTATGATCATTCTGTCGATCTGTTTTATTTTCACCCCTTAACGGCTGAACGGATTTTGATGAATGGCATACGGATAGGCCATGATTTGGATAAGGACTTTGACCCCGGTAGTACGTTCCTGTGGGATCATATCTGTCAACCACGCGGGCAAAGCCGTAGACAAAAGCTAGTGACTTTAATCCCGAGGCTTTCCCCTCATGGTGGGGCCATAAAACATGCTGTTGAATTTGTTTTGTTCGACCGACGCGGGCGACACCGTCGTCGCGTCGTCCTGTCGCCCGGCGCTATGTTTTCATTTAGTTTTTACGAGCGCAAACAACGTTCCCACTCGCTTCTTGCTGTGAGGGCGTGGTTGAATTGAAAATGTATGGAGTGGAAGATTTGGTTTCACATTTTGTGACACCTGAAAATGGACGTGCTAATAAATGTTTGTGGTGCGAATACAATTTATTAACATGTTACGTACAATATACAATCTTACACTAAAACTAAAAAAATAATATTAAGTTCACGTATAGCCCGCCGGGTAAGCAGGATTGTTCGAAAGGATTACCGCTACTCTGGAATCTAAAGGGCTAAGGAAGGAACATGGATGGGTTTTAGTCAGTAAGATTCTGATACTCCCTTCCTCTCAACCCAGAGCGGGAGGGATCGTTTAATGATTTCCCACCCTCAAAAAAAAAAGTATAGGTATAACTAAGTAAAGTTATGGCGTCGGAAAATTCCTCCATATAAATGACAACTGCTGAACCCAAGAGACTGATGGCATTGCCACGTTGTTTGGCTTTTACCTTGGTTAGAGGCTAAGAATACTTAGCCTCTAACCAAGGTAAAAGCCAGTCTTTGGGCCACAGAAAGTAACCAACCGGCCGTATGGAGATTCCGTTAAACAAACAATTTTAGTCATTTTCTTTTATTCGGGACTGTGACGTGCAATACACAAATATTATCAATGGATTTTAATGAAATATTATAAATTAGAAGTATATGTATAGATACTTTACCAGGTAATAATAGGATATTGGACTATCAAGAGAAAACGTTGATTTTCTTGCTAAAAAGGCAACACAATGGTTGCGTGACTTATGAAGACAGCGAAGCGAATGGAGACAGGCAAAGCACCACTTAAAGTGGGCAATGTTTAACAATCACTTGATGAGGGCTGAGTAGAAGAAACACGTTAAAAATTACTCTAAAAAATATCATCATTCTGCTGCCCTTATCCCAATTTATTTGAGGTCATCGCAACATGTCTTTTCCTTCCATACTTCTCTATTAGTCGTCAAATAACGTCGGTCCTTTATTTGAGGTTTCAAGGATTTTTTTATCATGTTTTGGTGTCTTTAAACTCACGGACGATAGATTAGTTGTTACCTTTGCGGAGCCTTACCTTAAGCAGTGACAGCCTAGTGGTGTGACCGTCGGACTGCCAAGTCTTAGGTCTCGAGTTCGAACCCAAGACACGCACTTCTAACTTTTCAAATTCATGTACGTATTGTATAATTATCACTTGCTTAAAAAACGGTGAAGGAAAACATTGTGAGGAAACCAGCATGTCTGAGAGATATTTCTGAATAACATGTGAAGCTAAGTCAGCTTAAAAACTCTGACACCGGGTTTGTCACTAACCACACGATAAGAAGAAGACCTTTGCGGACAAACCACTGAACATCTCAGAATCAAATCACTGCCCATAATCTTTATTATGGGCAGTGATATTCTTTAATCATCAACTTTATTTTACCGGTCCTACAAAAAGGCTTCTATTAAAATCCATCAATTCACAGTAAGTAAGTTATAATTTTATTAATGTGTTTGTCGTGTCTGCGACAAATTGTCGTCACAACCTGTCGGATGACCCGGTAGGAAACAACGATCTGTGATGTCCCAATAAAAAGTTATTTGCGAAATTATACCGGCGCCACCGGGACGCTTATTTGGCTGGAAATCGATATCATGATACCGTAGAAATAGAATGTAGGTGAATTGTGCTGAACGGTGAAGCTACTCACATTACTTAGTAGCTTGTTTTGGGTTGCTTGCGGTTTCATCTGACAAGGTTTCTTTTTAACCTTTAGAACGCGAAAAAATATGAGCTGTTCCATAGATTTTATTGAGTTACGTGTGCATAAATGTATGGAACAGCTCATGTATTTTTTTTTGCGATTTCAGGGTCATCCAATAATAAAAGTTGTTCGTAACGATGAGTACAATGCTAGCACGAAATTTTTGAGTAAATTTTTTAATACCTTATATACTTGACAAGCAAGCGCATGCCCTGTAGACCAACGACACAAATATGTGACAATAGCAACAACACTAAAACACAAAATAAACAGATAAATCATTACTTATGTGAGTGTTTATATAGATATCTTAAAAACGGAAGCTCTCGTACGTATTCAATGAAATAAATTAAAAGACACCATGGATATTGGGAAATTCATGAAAACAAGATGAAATTCATTTGTAGCCTGTCGTGGAGGGCACGCGCGTTTTCAAAAGGTTAATGTCATTATTGCAATCTATCAATCTTGCAGATATTCAGATCACACATCCCTAGGAATGTTAGGACCGTAGGAGATGTTAATTTTTTTAACTTTTTCTGCAGCATTGTATAGTCGACCAGGCTTTCCACAAGTCAGCCTTGAGGATTGTAAGCGGGATTGTCCGAAAGGGTTACCGCTACCCCGGGCTAACATAAAGGGCTACGGAAGGAACATGGATGGGTTTTAGTCAGTAAGAGTCTGACACTCCCTTCCGCTCCACCCAGAGCGGGAGCAGTCATTGGATGATTTCCCAGCCTTAAAAAAAAAAAGTCAGCCTAGAGGATGAATAAGTAGTTGCACTTTTATCTATTACTAACTTTTGCCCGCAGTTTTACCCGCATGAAGGTCAGAAAGCCCACAGGAACGTACTACCGGGATACAAGTATCGTACCTGCTACTCCAGACTATAATTTATCTGTGTGCCAAATTTCATCTGAATTCGTTCAGTAGTTTTTGCGCGAAAGAGTAACAAATATCCATACAAACTGTCGCATTTATGACATTAGTACAGATGTGACTTTATTTACTGTTCTGTAGATTTCGTATAGTAATAATTCTTAAATTGTGTGTTGATGTCTGGCGAAATGTTAATAAATAATATAATCTAGATTGTATTGTGATGTTGGGCTATTGTTTCAAATTGGATAATGTTCTTATTCAACTTCGTCCCAGTATAGACTGGTTTCTAAGTTTTTCCAGAACATATAAATGTCAGCTTCTTTGAACTTATACTGTGTTTTTGCAATACATTTAGGATAACGTACACGTACGAAATTGTAGGTAAACATACTTAATCGCTAGGGATTCATCCCATTTTCAGTAGAATAATTTATTTCGAGTGACATTAAATTTTATCTCGCTTACATGGATTATTGAATTACACTTGGCAGTAAATCCGACAGCCAGTCTTATCAAGGGGTATCGTATTACCCAGTTACTGGGTTGTAAAGGTTAGATAGGCAGTCGCTCCATGTAAAATACTGGTATTGAGCTGCATTCGATTAGACTGGAAGCCGACCCGAACATACTTGGGAAAAGGCTTGAAATGATTGATTGATTTGGTAGTATATTGATCAGACTCAGAGGGGCACAGTACACAGGCGTGCGAATCCGCCGTTTTGGGAATAAGCAACATCACAAATCGAGACTCAAGACGGAGACACGAACATTGTTTTGGTCCTGATATCCGTAACAATATCTGTGACTGCGGTTACACGGATTTGCGAAAGCTTGTTGTAAAGTTTTATACAATAACACTAGGGCCGTGGGGTCCGAGTGCTCATCGAGTATTTCGGGATATCGCCCATGCGGTTGGTCGACTCTACACATGACCAGAGTTCTGGTCAATTTTTAGCATTGCAATCCAACGTGGCTGCCAGCCTTTTAGGCACATTTCTCACTGACAACGATGGGCATGAATTTTTTGACGCCCTATGAGCTATTCCCCTTTTTTACCACTTGTACATAATAGATACATTTTTAGTTTTAGGTTGTATATATTGTATTCAAGATTTGTTCTTAATTAATATCGTTAGTCTGAATTCATTTATAGAATAAGCAATTTACTCTAGCGTAAAAAAAGAGATCACATAGGTGTTAAAACCGGCCAGTCCAGGCAAATACCGCAAGCTTTACTAAATCCTCGGTCCACCATGTCATACCCATGCTACAGGTCTTTTAAAACTAGTCAAAAAAAAAGGTCATCAAACTCACCCATTTTGCTGCGGCTCCTGATTCTCATCAGCATCATTACTGACGATGGACTCTAACATTTGTATCTTCAACATTGTATTGCGTCACATGACAGTGAACTCACTCTTTGACACTTAGAACACTTAACAACACTTTGTAGCATTCACTGATTTACTTGGATTACATTCAACACTGGCTGGATTTCTTCCGGTGTTGTTTTTTTATGACCTGAAATAAAAGAAAAATATTTGTTAATTTTGCTATTAATAGTTCTGAGATGATCGCTATGATTCAATGTGCTTAGTTTATAGTAGTATAGCTCAGTTGTTAAGTTGCTATACGACTTTATTAGTGCCTCTCTTCACCAATGACACTGATCGCGATCAGTAAATTTAATCGCGTTCAGTTTTATTGATGAAATCATTCTCTATTGGCACAAAAAACAAAAAAATAACGGCAGCTAATAAAGAAGAAGAAAAACATGTTGGGGTGAGTGTAGGAACGTGATGACGTTTTAGCTATATTCATAGATTACTGTATAATAATAAGTAAAAAATAAACCCACCGACTTCGAAAAAAACAATTTCGGAACTCGCTGTTTTTGGTTTTGTATTTATGTGCCACCGACAAACAAAATTAAAGTTATTTGAAAATCGATACACCTAGTAAAACTTCAGTGATAATACACATAAAAAAATACAGTCGAATTGAGAACCTCCTCTTTTTTTTAAAGTCGTTTAAAAAAAGTGGGTGATATTGTACAATTCAAATTCTCAATTCCCATCATAAATGTTATCTCCACAAGATATTACTCGAATAATCTCTCATTCTTCAAGCCAGGTATGCGAGGCTCAGTCCCAACTTGTACTGCCAACAGGAAACTTCACCAATAACGGCTCAAACTGTGAGAAAATTAAACCCATCCTATATAATATAAAATTCTAAAGAATTCTTACAACTTTGTACCTTTAGAAACTTTAAGCTCTTGCCTCTCTTCGACTTATGATATCCTTTGATCACTGTAATTAATTAAATTAGTTTTAAACTCTTCTTAGTGACAGCGCTTCGAGTGTCGTTAGCGTGGACTTTTTACGAGAATCTAACAGTCGGATTCTATACTTAAAAAAGTTAAGAACCTTTCCAGTCTTTTGCCCCCACAGTAAATACGAATCATAAACTAAGCTTCTTCTTCATAGACTGATACACTGGTAACCTTTCAGGCTATGAGAGCACTCATGATTATAAACAACTTTCACTATGGGACTATCTACGAAATAACAAAAAAATAATGTACAGAGGCCAGCACATCAAGTTACCACAATCTGTCAAATTTCTTTGATAGTATTTCAACTTTATTGCAAAGATATCATATAAGGTTCATTTTTAATTGAGAAAATTTGACAGTTAGGGATAGCTTGATGTGTTGGCGTCTGTACATTTGCATCGATTCAATATTGTTTTTTTTTTAAATGAAAAAGCCAATTCTTTTTTCGATATTTCAGTGTCAGTGTTATAGTGAAAAATACTCATAATCATGGGTACTTTCACGCCCACCTGGGGCAAAAGACTTGGCAAAGTTCTTTAATTTTTTATTGTTCGACATGGTAAACTGTGAAGGCTAGATCAAGTGCCATTCTTCCAGGTCCTTTACAGGTTAAGGATGAACGCCATCCTTTGACCCAAGGGCCTCTTCAGCCTAAGGTAGGTAGGGTAGAATATGTGGTACAGGAGACTGACGAAAAATAACTAACCTTACGAAATATAAAACTTAACATCACGCCTGTAATCCACGAAAGGTTAGGCAGAGGTGTACAGACGCCAGCGCATCAAGCTATTCCTAACTGTCAAATTTTCTCAATTAAAAATTAACCTTATATCTTTGCAATAAAGTTGAAATACTATCAAAGAAATTTGACAGATTGTGGTAACTTGAGGTGCTGGCCTCTGTACCTATGGAACACCCAGATTTCACCAGTTATGTTTGAGTCCCATGTAATAGGGGGCGAGCCTATTGACATCAATCGGGCACAAATCTAGACTCCGGGCTACTATTGAGGAATTCCAGACAGAAAAACCCACACGTTTCCTTTTTTTTTAAGGCTGCGAAATCTTCCAATGACTGCTCCCGCTCTGGGTGGAGCGGAAGGGAGTGTCAGACTCTTACTGACTAAAACCCATCCATGTTCTTTCCGTAGCCCTTTATGTTCCGGGGTAGCGGTAACCCTTTCGGACAATCCCGCTTAAATAACACTTATCCTGACCCGGGAATCGAACTCAGGACCTCATGCTCACAGTAGCGCTTCCGATCACTAGACCAATGAGGCATAAGTGAAAATAGTTTGAATACCTGTTTTTTTTTGAGGGTGGGGAATCATCTACTGACCTCTCCCGCTCTGGGTGGAGCGGAAGGGAGTGTCAGATTCTTACTGACTAAAACCCATCCTTTATGTTCCGGGGTAGCGGTAACCCTTTCGGTCAATCCCGCTGAAAAATCAAGATACAGCCCGACCAATAGTGATTTGTGTCACTCTGTCTCGAACTTCCGACAGCGTCGCAGACGGCGGCGCTCGGCGTTGGCCGCTGCGCCAATTGTGTTGGATGCCTGGTGTAAGTGACGGCTTTCATTATAGGCAACAAATTATCGCAATTACTTATACCAGTAGTAGAGCATGTCAAATGAACGATGCCACACGGAAGCCAACAATTATTTTTGTGACGGTAAAAGTTGATTTAATAACACGTCTTCGTAACTGTATCACGTATTGAAAGTGACAATGTTATGGTCGACACATGCATTCATGTTTGCAAATTGTTGGTCTGGAACTTGGCTGATTTTAAGGCAATTTATATAAGGTGGTGGTGGTGTTAAAAAATAACTCTAAGAATTTCGTGGAAGCATTATACTCATCAGTACGAACAACTTTGACTATGCGATGAACCCAGAAATCGCGAAAAACATATGAGCTGTTCCGTACATTTATGCACACGTAACTTAATAAAATGTATGGACCAGTTAGCAGTGATAGCCTAGTGGTATGACCGTCAGTTTGCCGAGTTCGAACCCAAGTCACGCACCACTGATTTTACGGATTCATGTGCGTATTCCATAATTATCACTTGTTTAAAAATCGGTGAAGGAAAATATCGTGAGGAAACCAGCATGTCTGAGAGATATTTCTCAACAGCATGTGAAGCTAAGTCAGAGGCCCATGGGCAGCATAACAACTCTGACACCAGGTTAGTCACTACCCACACGAAAAGAAGAAGAGAAGATTTTACTGCGTGTCTTGGTTAACTCGAATTGATACCTAAAACACTTCTTTTTATTCCGATATTGTGATATAACCGAACTCCACGCGGACGAAGTCGTGGGAAAAACCTAGTGTATCACAATTCTTCTTGGGGGTGCTTCAGAAAGAACCTCTTAGACTCAGCCTATTTCCAGCTAACAGTTGAAGTAAACAAGACATAAAACAATAACTTAGTTAACAATGTTACCGACACGCTCTGATGTAAGTAGCTAAGCATTAAAACAAATGATAAAACAAAAAAACAAACGAACATCTATCTACGTCACAAGTTGATTACTTGAGACGTGTGCATTGTGTTTAGCGTGTATGCCAATCAAGCTAACACGTTGCAAAGGCAATTAGTACTTCACTGAGTACCTAGTTCTACCTGTATATTGCCTAAGCCTTAATATTGGTGTAACCTAAATTCAATAAGTAGCATGTTATTCACTAGAAAAAAAAGAAAGGTTTCTTTTTCGCGAATACTACGGTTTTCTCAAACTGCAGTGGCGCCTCATAGCGTCCGCAATTTAACATCGGGTGACGTCACTGTTATGTTATTTACAAAAGTAAGTTGATGTGATTCCTTAGATGACGCCCTAAGCCGAGTTCCGTACCCCACAGGGGGTGCCCTTAGCGTGGAGTCGCTTAGTTCTTTTAAGCCCTGGCTAAAGGCCTTAATTTATTGACGCATCCACAGGCAAGCCCGGTGAAGCAGTAGACAACCGCCTAGATTGAACTACGAGATGCTATTAAAAAAAATCCTCAGAGAGGTTTTTGCACTGTCAAACCCTGGTGCCATGATTTTTAGGGAAAAGACGTGACAGGGAGTGTGGGGTTCTTACCTCACTAAAACCACCCCGCTGATAACTATCAGCACATGGGAGGAGCCCCGTTACCTTTAAAATTATTTTTCGCAATTCGCAGTTCAGTCAGCCAGCCCAAACCCATTGACTAAGAAAGCTGAAGTTTTACACAGAGGTTCCCATGCAAACATAGAATAAAGTAAATAATAATAATTTCGAAGTGGACGAACAAAATGGCCAACAATTTGTTATCGTTAGTCCAATGGACATCGCGAATTTATATCCAAAAATAACTTCATTAAACTTTTGCTTTCAATAATGATCGTGGAGTTTCTTTACTAATTGCTTTAAAACTTTATTTCTTTTCGACAGAAGAGCTCACAAAAGATTTTTGAACTTATAATTAGAGTTGATACGGTTTATTTTATAGCAATAAGTAGTTGGGTAGTGTATTTTGTCAATTTTACAATTGTTCTATTTTCAGAAAAGTTTTCATATTATTATTAGCGTTGCTAGCAACTAATTTTCCTTACGTGCATACTTCTTGGGTATCTTTTTATGTTAGTATTTTCTTTAGATTAGATTGTGCGTTATCTCTTCTATCAGTCAAACTATCAATTAACTTGTCAATTCGTAAAGGAACTACTTTTACCAGATTATAAAAAAAACCACACGTGTGGTGCGAAATGTCACGTCAGCGTCATCCCGTGTGGCATCCCGTGGTTGCGTCCATTTTTTTGGGTCCCAAGTGCCTGCTCCCGCGCCACCTTTTGTACTCTATTCCCTTAGTATTAGAAATTCTTAGAAATAATTTTTTTTCCTATAGAATCCTGCAACTCGCAAGCAGAGTTTTTGAAGATTTGTGGATATATAGACATTTTGGGTAGAGTCCGTAGAGGAGTCCGTTTCTACGCGGTAAGTGTGTCCTTGCAAAAGGCGCACGACCCATTGGAATGACGTGAAGTACTTGAGTATGGAGCGGTAGCATCGAACGCTGAGCGGCTGAGGCTCGTAGGCTGTTGCTGAGGGGCTGTGACTGATGGCTGAGACGAATACGCCATGGCTGGAAGTCTGTGGCTAAGAGGCGGTGGCTGAAAAGCCGCAGCTGGGAGGCATTTGATGTAGAAAGGGATGTGCGTAGCACTCAAAACCACCGATGTAGACAATTTGACTTCTCTTTTAGACTGGAGATAGCCCAACTACTGAAAATCGTATAGGACGAATTAAGAAAAATTAATGATTTTTATTTCTTTAATAAGTAGTAAAAAATAGTTAAAGAGCTATTAATGAAAATATTTTTCGCCGGTAAAACTCAGCTGAATTCAAGTACCTTATCATGTTGCGATAAATTTCAAAGCAAGTATCTTGATAAATAACGTGATAAAATGATGTTTATTTTTGCATTGGGGAAGAAGTAAAACAATACTCAGAATGGAAAAGCTCATTGGGAGCTGTGATACTGCTACGTGAATTCTTATGTCATATAATATGTAGTATTTTTTAACAGTAGTATTTGATATCAATTTATCTATTTAATATCTAAACAAATCATTAAAATTAATTGCATGGCTACTGAAATAAAACTTATTCTATTACATAACGTCATAACATTACGCCCATATTCCACGAAGGGTTAGGCGGAGAATTAACCTATTCCACCAATTTCATAAAAACAAAATGCTATAATAAAATATTATTTGTCATAAAAATCGTTTTTTATGTATTCCCCAAAGGCTTAGGCAGAGGTTGTACCCTTGGTACACCCACGTTGATGCCAGTTATGTTTAACCTTTAACCGCCCCAGTAGAATTAATACGACAAATGTTTTCGGGCCCCTACCGCCGGAGTCGTGTTTATACGACTGAGAGTTATGTTCGGTTTTGCGTTTTTACGTCATTGCAAGATCCTATTTGTCGATTTTTGAGCTGGGCGCTGAAGGCACGGCAATTGATATAAAACCAATCGGTCAATAGCATATTAACCCGGCACGAATCGGGACTTCGTGCTACTGTTTTATAATTAGTTGGTATGTTTCAAGCTTTTTCCCAATATTAAGGTAGCAGTTTAAAAGACAAGAAGCTTACTCGAAGAAAAAGTACAGAAAGATAAACTTGTAAGTAGACGTTGGTTTGGCGCAGGTGCGCACTTTAATAACACTTGAATAATACAACCACTCTTATCTGCCAAAAGTACGGACAAGATAAGGGATGTTATACACGAAATATCTTTGTTAGGTACTTTCTAGAACACAAAACAGTGACTAGGCAGGTATATACCTATTATACCGGTTGGCACATCTTTAACTTGAATTTTTTTTCGGTATTATAGTACAGTCGCTAGCACATCAAGATATTTCTTTGTTATTATTCAAACTTTATTACAAAAGCATAAGGTTTATTTTCAATTGAAAAAAAATTACAGTTAGGTATAGCTTGACATCAGGTTACCATAACCTGTCAAATTGTCTCAATCTTGATTTTGAACTTAACACACAACGTTTTATGGTATAAAATCAATTGGAGTTTGACAGTTTGGTATAACTTGATACGTCGGCGACCGTACAACGAGGAGCTCTTTGAGTGAGTCACTTTTCATAGGCATCTGTCAACTTCTACTACCCACTTCTGTAATCAACATCCTACTTCCTATTAATTAAAAATGTAAAAGTTTGTCATGAAGTTCGATCTTTGGATGTTTGTTACTCAATCACGCAAAAACTACTGCATGGATTACACAAAATAATGTACCTATTATCTTTTAGTCAATACATTATAAAACTTGCTTAATAATGTAACACATCGTATGATAACGAACAGACGCCAGCACATCAAGCTATCCCTAACTGTAAAATTTTCTCAATTAAAAATGAACCTTATATCTTTGCAATAAAGTTGAAATACTATCAAAGAAATTTGACAGATAGTGGTAACTTGATGAGCTGGCCTCTGTACATAAAGTTTTCAAACCATTGATAAAAGTAAAAGTTTTGCGTCCCTAAATAATGTATCAGATACTATCCTTGGACATTTCACACAAAGCTATATTATAGTCCCAAGCTAAGCAACCTAATGCTTGTGTTATGGTAACGAGATGGCTGATAAACTACTTACATACATTTTTTTTTGTAAATACATGACATATTATAGATAGAAAAACACCCAGGTCGTGCAAATATTTGTTCCGTGCGGGAATCGAACCCGCGACATGCTGCGCAGCAGTCAATCGCTCAACCGCTGCGCCAACCGTGTCGTCAAAAGTTCGGTGTCGTCATAAAAGTTCGGTGTGGTTCCGAATTTAAAATAGGCATGTAAGTACCTACGTTAGTAATTCTATAGGATATGCACAGGCCCGGAGTTAGAGATCCAAGACGCCTAGGCACTTGTCTTTGTCAAAGAAGCTACTCGGTTCCTATATGCTGTTCGGTCCCTAGTCCTTAACAATAAACAAAATACTTTATTTTTGTTAATATTATTATGTACTAACCGAAAATAGAAAAAACATAATTATCATTAATTAAAATCATCATTTGGCTAGTCTTTGCAACTATGTTTATTACAACTATGTATGTTTACAATATTTTTTGCATGAAGTGACAGTCTTTTTCACCTTCATAACACAGTAATTAGTAACACGATACGTCTTGGCAGGAATGTTGGCAGACTGTCGAGCTTCTGACTACACGTGACGACTGTCAACGCCATCCATGGACCGACCTCGGAATGTGTTGCTTTAGTTTAAAGATCGACCCGTGTGACTATTATATTGTAATATATGTAATATTTAGTCACAGTTAAAAGGTTACCGCTACAGTGGAACATAAAGGGCTAAGGAGGAAACATGGATGGGTTTTAGTCAGTAAAAGTCTAACACTCCCTTCCGCTTCACCTAGAGCGAGTCATATGATTATTTCCTACCCCCAAAAAAAGTCTCCCGAAAAGTCACAATAAAACAAAAAATTATAGTGAAAACATCAAATCGAATCGCTTCATCAAAAAGGTGTCAATATCACTCTTCTGCGGTGGAGTAGAGAACAGAACACTGAACTCCGACCACTGGGACCATGGGAGAAAGTCCGGCGCATACCTCTCCCACGGCCCCCTTAAATCTGCCGAGGCAGGAAACCACTCAAAGCACGCATTTAGAACTGAGCACAGGCACAGTTTTGGTTCGGGACTTTTCACACATTTTTGTCTCATGTTACATTAAATGTAACTTCCCGAGAAGAGCTGGACACCTAACAAACAATAATCTTCTGATCTATATATGCATGAAAGTACCGAAAATATTCATATCGCGATTTAGAACTTAACAAAAATATACCATTTTTGTGAATGATTCTGTTTCTCATACGGTTAAACTTATATTCATTGAACCTTTTGTTGTTAACTTACATCGATAAATATGGTAACCAAAGTATTATTATGCGAGAAAATGACAAAAAAAACAAATAAAGAACATAACGAATAATGGCGACATCTATCAAGAAACTTGAGAAATTAATTTAATTTTTTTATTTGCGGGTAGTTGCATTTTTTTTGACAGTTTGACAGCTTGCACTCGTCTTGTTTACGTTGTTAGAACGCGGTACGATAGGAATCTAATCAAGTGAAATGCTGGAATACTCTTGCCTTTACGCTTTGCAAACAGTGCAGCAGTGCCACAGTGGACAGCTAAGAAATTATTTACGTACCTACAACTCAAAAGTACTTGTACAACTGAAAATTGGCTGGACGTATCTAGTGTTGTGTTACTAAGTGATATCCTTTTCTAATGTGAAGTAGACAGTGTGTAATTTGTTAATAGCTTTTCCACCCAGGTAACAGGTAATGTTGTTGGTATTCAACGAGAAGTATACTCGCATTCGTACACGAGGTAAACGTAACGAGAATAAACTTTATTGCGAAAATTGCAGACACAAATGCACACATTAAGCTATCCTAAACTGGCAAAATTTGCCAATTGAAAAATACCCTTATATTTTTGTAATAAAGTTGAAAATCTATGAAAGAAATTTTTCAGATTGGGGTAGCTTGATGTGCTGGCCTCTGTACATTACGAAATTAAAAGTTATAGGGCGAATTTTTCGTACAAGTGTGCGGACGGGAGCGTCAGTTGCTCGCCCGCGTGAACCATAGGAATGTCAAAAAAAAGTCGCTTAAAATTTTGTGTCATTCTATGAAATGTCAAGGTATGACATAAAACCCTATATTTCTACTTTTTTTTTCATTTCGTAACGTAATTTTTGCATAAGGCTTTTAGTTTCATCCCTCGTAAAAACGTAGTTTTCCGTTTGACATAATTTATTACTAATCCTAATTTAATTATTCAGCCTATAATGTTCCCACTGCTGGGCGAAGGCGTCCTCTTTCTGTGAGAGGCAGTGGGCCGTAATCGAACATACCGGTTGGAGCATGTCCGATGTCTTCGAATTTTAGTTCTGGTTTTTACCGTTTTCATCACGATGTTTTCCTTTACCGTTTTAAGAGTAATTAAATAATTTACACTAAGTAAAGTGCCTGCTTGAGTTCACACGGCAAAGTCTGAAAACGGTGAAGGAAGCGGGCATCTCAAAGAAGAGCACTGGGCCCACGTGGTAGATTATAGTCGACTCCGACTCCTTTTCGAAGAGTGGAGGCCTCTGTCCTAGCAGTGAGAATACTTACTATGAGAATACTTATCATGAGCTAATTATATTGTACAGACGCCAGCACATCAAGTTATCCCTAACTGTCAAATTTTCTCAATTTAAAATGAACCTTATGTTTTTGCAATAAAGTTGAAATACTATCAAAGGAATTTGACAGATTGTGGTAACTTGATGTGCTGGCCTCTGTACCTATTTTCTAATATACGTAGCATCATATGATGCGTGAGTTTTGCCAATAACTGACAATAAAAAATCATCATCAGAAACTAACTAAAACTAAACACAGCTGCATACAGATCTCCAGAAACAAAAGACGACACATATAAAATCGTAATTACCCTTTCAAAATGTCCATTTACTGTTTACTCCTAACTAAATGAATAATGTTCGTTAAAGATTATGTAAATACAACAACTCCCGAAATCCAGTTTAGTCCGGACGGCGGCGGGTCCTCCCTAACCCCATTATTATTATAATGAGATTTATGCCCAGGCACAGCTTAGTTTTACCTGGATAGGTACCTAAATAACAACTGATTTAGGTGCAGCGAAGCCTATAATAAGTACATTGACAGACTTTTAACTATAAAGAAACTAGTCAGGGCCATCATCAGCATTTAGCTGTCCACTGCTGGACATAGGCCTCTCCAATTGCACGCTATTCAGCTTGATTCTGGGCAATACTCCTCCAGCTGCTACCAGCCACTCTGCGAAGATCGTCCAAGATCGATCCTCCACTCAAGAACACGTCTACCCAAACGGTCATCGGTTCTACGGCTAATTCTTCTTCTTTTCGTGTGGTTAGTGACTAACTTGGTGTCAGAGTTTTTATGCTGCCCCTTTTTTTTGTAAGACTGGGAAATCATCCAATTACTTCTCCCGCTCTGGGTGGAGCGGAAGGGAGTGTCAGACTCGGACTCTTACTGACTAAAACCCATCCATGTTCCTTCCTTAGCCCTTTATATTCCGGGGTAGCGGTAACCCTTTCGGACAATCCCGCTTACCCGGCATTTATGCTGCCCCTGGGCCTGACTTAGCTTCACATGATGTTGAGAAATATCTCTCAGGCATGCTGGCTTCCTTCACCGATTTTTAAGCACGTGATAATTTATACAATACGCACATGAATCCATAAATTCAAAGGTGCGTGGCTTGGGTTCGAACTCGAGACCTATGACTTGGCAGTCCGACGGTCACACCACTAGGCTATCACTGCTACGCTAGGCTATTACGGCTAATAAAACGGGCCCATTACCACTTCAGCTTGCTTATTCTATGAGTCAGAACAAATACTAATTTATAATTAATAATAATATTCAGGCAATTTCCACGGGGAATTAATATTCCAGCCTTTTGTTGCAGTGTTTTTTCATTCAATCAATTTTATATTTCCTACCTAATACTTAAATTAGATTTGATACTGTTAGAGACTTGAATAGTATCTTTGTTAGACTTCATCACTACTATTAAAAAGCAATTAATACTTAATTTTGTAGACTTAACTGCACTAGGTGTGAATAAGAAACTAATTTGAAACTGATGAACATTTTTAGACCACGACCTCTGTCTAATCCTTTAGTAGGCGGACAGGCGTGATGTAATGTATACATTGCATTAAAAATAATTGTGGAATGTCTACCAATTTATTCTGAAAGCAAGGACCAACAATTGGTAAGGATAGCAAAAAGCCTAATCAATTAGACACTTAAGTAAAATTCTATAAATTGCCTCAGTAGCAGTATTCATTTATTGTTATACTTACAAAAGCTCACATAAATAAGACAGACAATGATCCAACTGTACAAAAGCATCTTAAAAACTTTTAAAATTCAATTTAGGGTGACCCAAAAGAAGACCTTGTCTTTCCTGACAAAGAATAGAGACACCCTTATCTAAAGCTGGGTGACGCAAAAGGCGAGTTAAGGATTAAGGCAAGCGCTCACCGGGCGAAGGCAAAGGATTTCCATAAGCGGAAATAATTTTGAACTATATTTGCATACCTCTAGCACTCTTATTTCGTTGACATCGTCACAAGACAATCGGTATGCCGTTTCGGGCCATACAATTGTTAAAGGTGTCTGCCCATTACACCGTATCATACAAAGACCGTGTTAGGAACGTTTTGTGCGCAAAATACGCGCATTGACGTGGAGTTGTGAACACCAGCCCGTATTACCCATTGCCTTGGAATGTTACGATATAGTAGACAGACTCTGCTTTTCGGTGGCATTGCCATAGCCGCCCAGTGAGTGCTGGCCTTTATATTAAGAGGTAGGGGCTTAGGCGTCTTCCTGTCTGCTAATAACAACATTATCTAGATCGATAAACCGTCTGCCAAGCAGCTTGATCAGGACCGTGTTTTATTTTGACCAATCGTACTTTTTGCTCAAATCACTAATAAGCGCTAAACACATTTCAAACATTATTGATGAACAAGGCGTGATGTTGTGTGTGTATCATACACATGGGTACCTACCTAAATATATATTAAATTTATTCTTCCCCGTTTTTGACGACGCGCTAAGAAGAAGATGGGTAAACAGGCTTGGAACAATTTTTTTTAAGGCAAAATGTCCAAAAGAAGGAAGTCATATTGTCTACCATGGTGAACGATGGTCGGGGGATATTTTGTACTTACGTCGAGTTCATTATATTCTAGCGGGACTTGCAATGTGAATGGCAGGTTACAGTAACTTGGTCCCTTGAATAGTAAATCACACACCAGACACATTGTGAATGTATGAATGATCTCGAGTGAACGGTGCCGACCGATTTGTGTCGGTTCGGCTCCCCAGGTAAACACGGACCTCCCGATTGAGTAACGAGGGGACTTGTATATATACTAAGGGTCGCGAAAACTTTAATTGCGCGATGCAGAACTCTTTTGTATAATCTGGCGGTTGAGATATAAAAGTTTCTTGTTTGTTAGTTCCGAAAGGTAGCCCGGTTAAGCAGTAGACAACCCTTTGGTTGAAATGCGAGATGCCATTTCCAAAAAAAAAGTTCTGAAAGGACCAATAACAAACGTTATATGGGATTTTAAATTCTAAACCCTTGTGTTTTTGCGTAGATCTAGATCTAAACTCTAGAAGCAACAAAGTAGTCTAAAGTATACGATAGTATTAACTGTTATTTTGTTAAAATGCCAGCGGATATGTGCACAAAAATTATAATGGTAAAAAACCAGACTTATTTTCATGAATCAATAACAGTTATGCGAAAATAATAAAAACTATAACTCTGTTACTATTAAAAGATTACATTGCAGATGGTTTAAAGGAAAATCGTGTAAGATGCAGAAAGAATTGCGCGTCTTCGGGATCGAACCGGCGCCGCGGCGACCCCTAACTCTTGAAAGGGGTTTCCGTATAATATTTACGGACAGTACCTTTTACGCCAGGTAAATATATGTAGTAAGTAATTTATTCAGCACAAAATGAATACACATTCATTTAATTTTATCTGTTATCTCTGATGTGTTTTGTTAATCTTTAATATTAATATTATAAAAGGTATTTTTGTTACTATGTAGGTATGTTTGGCGTAATATTCGGAACTACTGTTCTGATTCCGAAAATTCTTTCATTAATGGGTAGCTACATTATCCCTTAGCGTAATCCACGCGGTTTCTAGTTTACGATAAAAAAGTGGTCTTTCAAAATGCCATATCAGATTCCTGCTTGTTTAATTATTGATTAAGTACCTATATTGTAAGAGTTTTTTTTAATGCAAAAATTCTAGTCCTTGATATCGATCCCGTTTGCATGTCGTTAATTTGAGAATTGAGGATCCGTACCGAAGGACGAGATACGCAAGCGCCGCGCGCCGGGAGTATTCTCCTGAAATAGCGTAGGTAAGTAGATCAAACATTTTCACTTTATTGATTTTTATTAAGCGTTAAATTCAATGTCGGGTGTTTTAATTATTAACGTCGGTAACTACTAATTCAAGCAAAATTGAGCAAGGGGGAAAAACCTTTTAATTAAAAACTAACAACTGCCTGTGCGACTACAAACGCTGGTTAGCAAACTAAACAGTTTTTAAAGCAACGAGCCACATCATGCAACAAAGAGATGTTTGTCTGACGAGCGTTTGTATTCATCAGTCCTGTCGCGCTGACAGATCAGAAATCTAGCTAAAGCATGCTTGAAAGCTATGCGACTCTGGTAATCATACCTGACCTTCCTCTCAAGTCTAAAGCAAAAAGCCTGTGATTTTGTAGCAACTCGTAATCGTATACTGAAGATATTAATTAAAATAAATAATATCCTTGGACATTTCACACAACTCCAAAGAGTCATGGTAACAAGATGGCTGATAAACTACATTTTTTTTAATACATACATATATTATTATAGATAGAAAAACACCCAGACCCGGAACAAATACTTGTTTCGTGCGGGAATCGAACCTGCGACATACTGCGCAGCAGTCAATCGTTCAACCACTGCGCCAACCGTGTCGTCATAATACTGTTAAGTAACAGAAAAATACTATCATTAATTGATTACTTATTCAGCCCAGTGCGGGTTGGTGGATGTCACATGTCTTTGAATTTATTGTTCTAGGACAGGCTGGTTTCGTCACGATGTTTTCCAACTCCGTTTTGAGAGCAATGGTGATGAAACAATTTACTCTAAGTGAAGCACCTGTCTGGTCTATGTTCAAACCTACGACCTACGACTCAACCGATAATTAGCCAAAGAACTAAAGTTTCAACAAAGAACAAATGTTGGATAAAAAAATGCATTACTACATCAAAATTAATTTAAAAGACTTATGGTAGCAACTTGTGCGTCGAATACGTAGTTTCGTTACATGCAAACGTTTTCAAATTAAAGCACGATACGAAATACCAAAAAGGTGTCAAAAATTCTTCGTCATTGATTTTAAGACCGTCTCGTACGCACTTAGTGCCAAGTACAAGACTGACATCTGAGAGGTAGCTCACTGGGATTGAAACAGGAAGGCATTACTGCCACACCAAGGTTTAATAACAGGACTTAGGTCAGCTCCTGTCGACTGATTCAATGCGGAGAAACGGACGCCCAACGAAAAGACTTTAAAATCTGTATCTATTCGAAATCATTAGAAAAAGTTACTTGTGCGATACAGTTCTATTACCTGCTAATTTTTGGGACAATAGAATAGTTTTTGGGTTCCCTATTGTGTTCCTATCAGTATTAATCCCAAACGGTATTGTCATCCATCACTTGCATTGTTGACGTCACAAACCTTTAAAAATAGAACTACAAAAACCGTCCACACACAAGTGATGATTCTGTGTACTTAATTGAAAACCGATTTGATTTTAATTGAAACACGTGCAGTTCGTTTCAATTAAAATTGAAATTCAAACATGAAAGTCGCTCTTACATAGTAAACATTACTTAAATTACAAAATATTAAACGCTTCGTACAGACCAGTTGTAATAAAATTTAGTTTCAACACAAAGTAAGGATGCTCGTTGAAAAATTTATAACCGTCATAACCCGGGTTATTGCCGACGTCAGCATTATTTTATCCGCTAGAAAGAGCCTTTATGGCCAGAGCAAGACAAGTAATAACACGGATAAGAGGTAAATTGTTATTAACTCTTTCTAATCAGGCGATAATCACCATAATTCATGATTCTGTAGACTCTTGGCGCTTACATGAAATGTATGGTTTTCGTATAATTTTACATCTTTTGCATCCGATATCGGCTATTAAAAAAGAAGTTATATATAGCTCGTCAATCAGATAATAAAAAAATATTTGACACGTATTACTTAGATGAAACGCATTAAAGTTGGGGAGTGGGGCTCGCTACGTCACAAGTAAGTATAAAAACGACATACTTGTGACGTCATGCCACTTTCAAACCCGGTTAAGTCGTACACAACCCTTTGGTTGAACTGCGATATGCCATTTCAAAAAAAAAAAAAAAAAACGTCATGCCTCATTTTAATTCAATGTATAGACGTTATCTTTGGATTACGTAAAAAAAGATAAAATACGTGTCCAATATTTTTAAATATCTAGCTTACGGACTAATTAAAAAAAAATGACGTCATCCCCGTTGCCGCGGTTGTAGTGCAAACTGCATTATAAAGTTATCACTTTGTCGCGAGTTCATGGCTTTATTCAACCGGCATAAAATAATTTTGCTAGCCAAATACACAACTATGACACACAAACTACAAGACATCCTTTTAAAACCAACGTTAATAACAAACATTGCGTGTCATAATCGTGGTTATTGGTCATGGCAAATATATTCACTCCCACATGCAAATCTGTTCCGGGATGAATAAATTACACATGATATCATCAGAACTAATTAGGGTTTAATACGCTGGCTGATGCTTAAGTCGAGATAGACTCCGCATTATATCTGCGATAAACAGATCCGCGAGAAATGTTGCGGCAACAGTGTGACGTCGACGATCAGCGCTGCGATAGCACATCAGCTCATCGTACTGATTGTTTTCTTGACAAACGAAAAGACGAAGGAACTTTGATGGAACAAATGAACATATAGCATCAACTGTCCTTCTGAACACGAAATAGTTATAATCTATAAGTAAGTAAATAGATTTCTATCTTCTTCTTCCTCTTCGTATGGTTAGTGACTAACCTGCTTCCAGAGTTTTTATGCTGCCCATGGGCCTCTGACTTACCTTCACATGCTGTTGAGAAATATCTCTCAGACATGCTGGTTTCCTCACGGTGTTTTCCTTCACCGATTCTTCAGCAAGTGATAATTATACAATATACACATGAATCCGAAAAATCACGAGATGCTTGTCTTGGGTTCGAACTCGAGACCTACGACTTGACAGTTTGAGAGTCATACAACTAGGCTATCACTGCTTACAACAGTTTCCTATACACTGTCTTATATGAACAGTTTTCTATAAGACAGTGTTGATTCTATTTAGAAATCCTATAGGTATTCTCTTTATTACATCAAAGGTCTACTCCTTATTTCCGCATGAGCGAAGTCGTGAGAGGAAGCTAATATTAGCAACATAAATACTTCCAGGCCTATAAAAGTTTTTCATTAAAGTATATGAAATGAAAAACAGGAAAGAGACATATAAGTAGGAATACCGGTTGCTTCTATTATTCTTAACTGTTCATGCAACACAGCAGTGATAGCCAAGTGGTGTGACCGTCGGACTGCCAAGTCATAGGTCTCAAGACACACCTCTGATTGGGATTCATGTGCGTATTGTATAATTATGTCTTGCTTAAATATCAGCGAAGGAAAACATCGTGAGGCAACCAGAATGTCTGACAGATATTTGTCAACAGCATGTGAAGCTAAGTCAGAGGCCCATGGGCAGCATAAAAGAAAACACTGGCACCAGGTTAGTCACTAACCACATGAAAAGAAGAAGAAGAACTGTTCATGCGAACTAGTTACAATCTATATACATATAATAAAACAGTAAAAAAACTGTGTCTGTACATTGAATATATTAAAAAAATAATAATTGAGGGGGGTTTAGAATCAATAATAGAGCCCGAATCCAAAAAAAAAAATTGTCTGTTTGTCTGTATGTCTGTATGTCTGTTTGTCTGTTTGTTTGTACACGCTAATCTTCGGAACTACTGGACGGATTGGAATGATTTTTTTTTGTTGTATAGGTATTAAGTCTGGGCAACATATAGGCTATAATTTATCTTGGAAACTTGAACACCTGATGCAGAACCGCAACAGACCAGCTAAACTATAAGAGATACAAAATTTATACTTTAGCAAAAATTGTTCCACGTGATTAGCATTTTCTGCTGAGAGAATAAATTTGAAGATCTGGAACACCTGATGTGGAACTCCAAGAGCCCAGCTACACTGTAACATATATAGGAATGACGTCTTAGCAAAAGTTGTTCGGTCTGATGGGCATTTCCTGTTGACTTATAAAAATCGAAGATCTGGAACACCTGTTGTGGAACTCCAAGAGCCTAGCTACACCATAACACATATAAGAATGACGTCTTAGCGAAAGTTGTTCAGCCTGATGAGCACTCTCTGTTGACGTATAAAAATTGAAGATCTGGAACACCTGTTGTGGAACTCCAAGAGCCTAGCTACACCATAACACATATAGGAATAACGTCTTAGCACAAGTTGTTCAATCTGATGAGCACTCTCTGTTGACTTATAAAAATCGAAGATCTGGAACACCTGTTGTGGAACTCCAAGAGCCTAGCTACACTATTACATATATAGGAATGACGTCTTAGCAAAAGTTGTTCGGTCTGATGGGCATTTCCTGTTGACTTATAAAAATCGAAGATCTGGAACACCTGTTGTGGATCTCCAAGAGCCTAGCTACACCATAACACATATAGGAATGACGTCTTAGCGAAAGTTGTTCAGCCTGATGAGCACTCTCTGTTGACGTATAAAAATTGAAGATCTGGAACACCTGTTGTGGAACTCCAAGAGCCTAGCTACACCATAACACATATAGGAATAACGTCTTAGCACAAGTTGTTCAATATGATGAGCACTCTCTGTTGACTTATAAAAATCGAAGATCTGGAACACCTGTTGTGGAACTCCAAGAGCCTAGCTACAACATAACACATATAGGAATGACGTCTTTGACGTCTTTGTTGTTCAATATGATGGGCATTTCCTGTAGACTTATGAAAATCGAAGATCAGAAACATCTGATGTGGAAATCAAAGCTATCACTAATTTTACTGTGTAATTATAAAATAACATAAACTGGGAGTACCTGCACGCGGTGAAGGCGGTAACAGTTTAGGACTGATTTTCGATGACGATGGTATATCATTGAAAATTTGACTCTACTGGCCAAAACTCCTATTTATTTTTTTATTTTATCGTATGAATATGCCTTCGGGCTTATGTTGTTTGAGTGTTTAATTTCCTTTTCCATTTATCTTCGTGACACGGTAGCCTACCCGGTAACGCAGGGGAGCAGTCATTTTAATTTAGATTTTTATTGACTTATGACCATGCCTAGAACTATGACCATGCCTAGAAAGAGGTCAAATCTTTCCCAATGTTCCAAGAGAGCTAAAAGATTGAGGATCATAAGATCCCAAGAATCTACCGAAGAGCGTCAGGAGAGACTTGATGTTGTTCGAGAACATTAGGCTGCAACTCGCTCCGTGGAAACCTCTTCGGGTCGCGAAGCACGCCTGCGTTCTCAGCGTATTCATTAGGTCTCTAGAGACCAGTGAAGAATATGATGCGCGACTGACCGCTGATCGTGAACGTCATGTATTGTCTCGCGAGTCAGAGACGTTCACGGAAAGAGAATTACGCTTGAGTTCCAAGCGTATCTACGCATCGACTTCTAGGTCTCTAGAGACAAGTGGGGCACGTGATGTGCGACTGACCGCTGATCGTGAACGTTATATTGCATTGTCTCGCGAGTCGGAGACGTTCACGGATAGAGAATTGTGCTTGAGTTCCAACCGTATCTACGCATTGACTTCTAGGTCTCTAGAGACAAGTGGGGAATATAATAATGCGGTTACCAAAATGAAAACGATGACAAATGGACTGTATGTTTTGGTGGTTGTTGGAATGAAATAAAACTAAAGCTCAGTGTGATAAAAGATTTAAATGGGAAAAATGATAAAAAATAACATAAACGGCGACCCCGTTGTCGCTGGCATAAGCAACAGGGTCCGCGTACGAAGTCGCGGGCAGAAGCTAGTTAACAATAAAAACCGTGATCAGCAGTGCTACCCTGTAAAAATCTCATCGTAAAAACATTAGTGAAACTGTGAGCTGATAAAATTGTTAAGGGTCCACTTAACACGTTAGACGCCAAACCGCGCGCGAGTTACCGGTGACCGCGAACAAAATTTTCTATAGTCTCTGCTGCGTGGCAGTCAATGACTAAAACATACCTAAGTATACCTGCCGTTCTGGTTAGGCTGCAGCACACAAATCAGCTCGGAAAGGAATCGTCACCGTATCAACTCGAGCCGTGCAGTATTCTTTGTATGAAACCTCCTACTGCAACGCACATTAGATCGGAATCGTAACGTAATCGCCTCGCCTCGGGACAAGCTCACGAACAAGGCGATACGGTGACGATCCGTTTCCGATTTGATACGTGTGCTGCGACCCGTAGGCACAACTACAGCGGGTAAGGTACGGGTGATATTATTACGGTATATTTACAAAAGGTGCATGCATCTTAGCTCAGCCTATCGCTGTTCACTGCTGGACATAAGCCTATCCCAGGCTGCGCCACTACACCCTTCTTTTTTTTTCTCCCTGTCCTCCGCTTTCCGCATCCAATCTGTCCCAGCCACCTTCATAAAATCTAAGATATCAACAGCACAGCTCGGACCTTTGGGCGCGGCGTCGACCACTAATAAGCCAATGTCACAGATATAGAAAGTTCCTTTATAATCATATCTGTATTTGATTGGTTTTCTAATAAGAATTTTAGAACTGGTTGCTAACTAGAGGTGACGCACAAGAAAAAGGAATTACGGTAAAACGCGCACCTCCAAGTTTACAGCAATATTTCGTCACGACTGAATTCAACGCGAGTACCTTCATAGTGTTAATTACTCGATGAAGTTAATTAGGTACAGTTAATAAGGTACTTAATCAATCAACAATCAGATATAATGCTATTAATTATTTTAGTGAAGCTTCAATTATACCTAGAACAAATTGAGCATGATTTCACTTAGGCCGCTTGTGCACTATACGAAAAAAACCGGTCATAAGCATTGTAAAGCCCTGGGGCGAGTGGTTCAATCTTTAAGCCAATGTTACGTGAGCATCCGGGAAATACATGGTTATTTTTTATTCGGTCAGTATAATTTCGTGTAGTATACAAGCGGCTTTATCATGGATCATTCAATTCCCTGCAAAATGGTTGAGCTGTATGGTGCTGTACACGTGTCATGCTTGTGAACGCGCGCCGCTAGTTGCGACTGGTCATCTCAAGAGCTAGGGCTTCTGTTTTTAAATGTTATTCGATTTTTTCAAATATAGAAGAAACAAGAATAGTAAGCATTATTCTGAGAGATGGCCGTTTTTTCCGCCGTCTCAACTTGTTTTTGTTTTCCTGCGTCATGTATGGCCGCAAATAAACGTATTTTATTTCTTCTTTCTTTCTTACCTAGGATTTTGTAATGTTGAGATTTGAAAAAGTGTCCTTGGAGTTTCTTGCCAGTTCTTCTCCATCGAGATCCTTGGAACGGGCAACTTGAACTTTTTGTCTAACTGACCGTCTCGATGGCGATTCAAAAGTGCCTGTTATTGGATTAATTGTAATAAATGCTAACCCCCTTTACTAACAAACGTATTAAAACGGGTGAATAGTTACACACCGATTTCTCTATTTCAGTCATCATACATTTGACTTTTGAAAGAAGAAGACAAATCATTGTGTTATTATACACACGCTATACAACGTTGATTAGTTCTTAAAGGTTAGTTTTACATATACATATCAACTAAGTACTACGCCAAATCCTAAACTTCGTATCAATTAATTTGGAAGTACTACCAAGTACTTGCTGAAATCTATTATTAAAGTGATTAAACTCAATGTCTTAGGAAGATATCAAAGGTTCTCAAGCACAGAAGGACGCCATTTACGTCACGGAATACGGCAGTTAAGACAAGGTTTTTTAGCACAAGACAGTTTTCCCATAAGTCAGATGAGGTATTATTTTTAGATTATCTAGGGACTAAGGTTACGGGTTCCCCCTACCAGGGTATATACCAGGGTAGCCCGCGAATTTGAAATCTTCATAATTATGTGTTTTGCAATTTGACGACACGGTTGGCGCAGTGGTTGAGCGATTGACTGCTGCGTAGCATGTCGCGGGTTCGATTTCCGCTCGGAACAAATATTTGTATGACCTACAAGTATTTGTTTTGGGTCTGGGGGTTTTTCTATCTATAATATGTATGTATTTACAAAAAAAAGTAAACTTATAAGTAGTTTATCAGCCATTTCGTTACCAAAAAGGGTTACCGCTACCCCGGAACATAAAGGGCTACGGTAGGAACATGGATGGGTTTTAGTCAGTAAGAGTCTTACACTCCCTTCCGCTCCACCCAAAGCGGGAGAAGTCATTGGATGATTTCCAAATCTTAAAAAAAAATGGTTGCTTAGCTTGGGACCATATGGCGTTGTGTGAAATGTCCAAGGATATTATTATATTATTATTATTATTAATTTGAAGGTCAGTATTAGGTTTTATGTTGATTAACATATGATTTGAGGCTGGAACTAGTACTAGGATTATGTTTTATAATATGTTTTGTTAACAAACACCCTCCTTTGGAGCTTTGCGGCTGCAGTCGGGTAAATTAAATATTCAAACTCATTTATTTCAGGTATCAAAACTCATTGCCAAAATACATAACATCAAAACAAGTAAACGTCTACATAAAATCAGATAAAATAAAATGATAACCAATCAAAATAAATAAAATGGACATAAAATTAAATGAATCATGACAAGAAAGTAAAACCCACCCTGGGTATTTAGTCTGAACGGTCCAAACCGAATGGCCCGCGGGCCATTCGACCGTAAGCAAAAATCGCCTACGTTCCAAAGGACCGGTGATAAAAACTGGTAAACAAATTCAGTGTCATAAACTACATCAAGTACATTCGGGTGCAAAAGTTAAAAAGTTGAAATAAAAGTTTGTTTTTTTTTTCTTAGATTTGTATTATCTTCCTTAGAAAAACAATCAACAATAATATAAAATGTTTACAAAAGTTAAATTTAGCCTGACTATTACAATGTATGCGACTGTACCTTTAAATTAATTTTGAAATCATTTTATCACCGGTCCTTTGAAACGTAGACGATTTTTGGTTACAGTCGAATGGCCCGCGGTCCATTCGGTTTGGGCCGTTCAAACTAAATACCCAAAAGGGTACCGACAGAGTTTTTAATAAGGGGCCCCTTTAGGACTAGCTACGTCATGGATTCAATTCTATTCTATACACATCAAAACTCAATGCTTGTCCTTTAGTATCAAAATTATTAAAACTAACTACAATGTGATCATCATGTACTGGTAACTTCAAGTTGCTTGTTCAGCCATCATCATCTGCCTAGCCTTTTCCCAACTACGTTGGGGTCGGCTTCCAGTTTAACCGGATGCAGCTGAATACCAGTATTTTACATTGAGCGACTGCCTATCTGACCTGCACAACCCAGTAACTGGGCAATACGATACCCCTTGGTAAGACTGGCTGTCAGATTTTCGGGCTTCTGACGACCCGTAACGACTGGCAAAGGTGCACACATGACAGCCGGATCAACGGCTTAAAGTGCTTTCCAAGGCACGGAGGAGTCTCGATATGTAAAGATGGTCACCCATCAACGGCCAACCTCGGCAAGCGTAGCTTAACCTGATAGATCGACCTGTGCGGCAGTTAGTACTTAGCCACGAGCTCCTAGTTACTTGTTCAGCCATGTCGTAGTATTAGGTCAATCAACAAACAATTACTCTAATTGGCCCATCTGCGTCCACAGGCCAGTACCACGCCCTAAACTAGGGCTCTTCAGTTTATTTTCATAACGGAATAAGTTTACAAAGGCAGAGCAGTTGCTTCCTTTTGTGTTTTATTATATATTTTAGTTTAAATGTCAAAAAGCCAACCAAACCAAACCATTCTTAACCAACAATATTTTCGAGACTGCGCAACCAATTCTGAAGTTCTGACATTCGTTATAGGTAGGCCAGCTGAAAGTCTGACAGCTTGTCTAAACTTAAGACACCGCCCTATCAGTAATTGGATTGCGAAATGAAAAGGTCAGGTCACAATCATCCTATGTAAAATACTGATTTTCTTTCAGATTTGGTTGGATTAGTCGCTACTTAGATCGATAAAAAGTAGATATAATATCTTACTTAATATTACAAACGTAAAAGCTTGTTAGGATGTATGGATGTTTGTTACTCTTTCAAGCAAATGACCGTTCAATAGTGAACGGATGAAATTTGCCACAGAGATACATTATTGTCTGGAATAGTATATAAGCTACTTTTTATTCCGGAAAAGTGTACGGTTCCCGATATAATTATAATTTCTAACATACACGCGGGCGAAGTCGCTTGCAAAAGACATTTATTTATAAACAAATAGATAAAATACATATTTTAAAATCTTACTACACTCGAGAGCAATGAATCCGGGTCACTTAAAGAATCCTAAAAATCTCGGAAACTAAAAATGCTAGGTTAATGCAATAAATTGTATTTAATAGACAATGTAATACTCCTTAAATGAAGGTATTAAAACTTCTTAGTTATTGTAAAGTTATATCATAAAAAAATCAAATTTGAAAAAGGGCCACTTTCGAAGATGGAACTACGAAATTACAGCATTTGGTTTTGCTTTTGTTTGTAATCTGTCATTTATGTGGGTACATAAACCATGTTGATAGTGCTCTATATTCATTATTCAAGCTGAAATTATGTCGCTTACGCCTGAAGAATGCACCAGAATACTTACAATGCTGGAAACCGGCCGGAGTCAGCGCGATACAGCCAGGACTGTCGGTGTGTCGCTGTCAACAGTACAAAGAGTTCTCCGACGTTACGAAGAAACTGGTTCTAACCTACGCAGACCAGGAACGGGCAGAACCAGGTGTACCACAGCACGAGAAGACCGATACTTGGTGAACACCATGCTTCGAAATCGCTTTCTCACAGGAACTGAACTCACAAATCAGTTTCGACACCTCGGAGGAAGTAACCCAAGTGCATGGACAGTAAGACGTCGGCTTGCTGAATCTAACTTAAAACCCCTTAGACCTGCAAACGGCCCTAAACTGGAGCGTGGGCATCGTATTTCAAGACTAAGATATGCCCAGGGCCACGTAAATTGGAGTATTGAAGATTGGTCAAAAGTTATGTTCTCCGACGAATCAAAATTTATGCTCTACAAGCACGATGGAAGACACAGAGTGTATCGAAGACCAGGGGAAAGATTCAAGCAAGCATGCATCGAAGAAAAAGTAGCCTACGGTGGTGGGTCTGTACTTGTGTGGGCCGGAATTTCTTCTGAAAGTCGCACAGAGCTGGTGATCATAGAAAACGGCTCTTTAACTAGCGTAAGATATGTGGAAGAAATCCTCAATGATCACGTTGGTCCATTTATGGTCAATTTAGGTGAGGATGCTATATTTATGCATGACAATGCCCGACCTCATACAGGTAGGATTGTGAATGACTACCTTCAAGAGATGAACATTACTCGTATGGAGTGGCCAGCGCGCAGCCCGGATATCAACCCGATCGAGCATGCTTGGGACGAGCTAGGCAGATGCGTAAAACAACGAAACCCTCCCCCAATCACGCTTCGTGAGCTCAAAATTGCTCTCACAGAGGAATGGGAGAATATTCCCCAAAATCGTATAAGGAACTTGGTGTACAGCATGCCAAACCGCGTAAACGCAGTAATGGAAGCACGAGGAGGCAATACGAAGTATTAAAATTCAAGAAAATCGTAATAAAGTTCAAAAATTTCATGTTTCCTATTTTTGTTTTAAGGAGAGATCAGCAGTTTTTTTCTTTAAGTAATTTTGTGTTAATAAAATGTATGGTGACTCATATTTTTTTTACTTTCATTTAAGGAGTATTACATTGTCTATTAAATACAATTTATTGCATTAACCTATCATTTTTAGTTTCCGAGATTTTTAACATTCTTTAAGTGACCCGGATTCATTGCTCTCGAGTGTATTTACAACTTATCAACATAACATAATGTATAGTCGAACTCGTAATTGCTTAAAGCAGATTTCACCAATAAAACTAAACGCAATCACCGCATAAACCTCGTTTAAGAGGTGTCAGTGTCATTATTTTCTGTGGAATATTGACATGGACAGCCCTTGAAGGCGTTTTAGATGTGCTGATCGCGTTCTGCTTTATTGGTAAAATTTGCACTTATCCGCTCAACTTTTACAATATCAAATATGATTCAAAAGAATAGAAAAAGCAAATGTGTCTCATTAGTCACAGTTGAGCTATTAAACAGCTTAACATCAAGTACATCATAAAACGTCGAGGTTGATAGCAGAGATAGATGTATTGAAAAGCAGTGATAGCCTAGTGGTGTGACTGCCAAGTCATAGGTCTCGAGTTCGAACCCAAGGCACGCACCTCTCATTTTTCGGATTCATGTGCGTATTGTATAATTATCACTTGCTTAAAATCGGTGAAGGAAAACATCGTGAGGAAACCGGCATGCCCGAGAGATATTTCTCAACAGCATGTGATGCTATATAAGTCAGAGGCCCATGGGCAGCATTAAAATTCTGACACCAGGTTAGTTACTAACCACACGGAAAGAAGAACGTCGAGGTAATAAGAATATTTTGGCGCCTCAAATTGACATTGACAAGGGAGCGTTCTGACATTTGTCAAAATTGTCACATGAAATTATGTTAAAAAAAACAAAGTGGTGGTTTTAGTTCTGATTTTTGCAACGTAAAAAACGTACAGTATGAACCGTAATAAAGTTTTAATCTACTGGGAGTGTTTGCTAAAAATAGTAAAGCAATAGTATGTACAAAGGCCAGCACATCAAGCTACCCCAATCTGACAAAAGACCAAGTGCTGCGTAGGAACGTGAGCTGGTCCAGTACCTACTGTTGCTTTAACATTAACTAATATTTAAAAAAAATTGGCTCCAGGAAAAATGCATCCCAGTATTTTTTTTTAATACAATTATTATCTTTCATTATGCAACAAAAGATTTTTTCTCAAAAATGACGCGTCTGCCTATCTGACCTCCACAGCGCAGTCAGTAACTGGAAAATACGATACGACCCCTTGGTAAGACTGGCTGTCATACTTTCGGGCTTCTGACCACCCGTAACGACTGTCAAAGAGCCACTAATGACGGACGAGATCAACGGTTTAACATGCTTTCCGAGGCACGCAGGAGTCTTGATATATAAAGATGGTCACCCATCCGCGGACAAACCCCGGCGAGCGTAGCTTAACCTGATGGATCGATCCGTGCGGCTGTTATTACCTAGCCACGAGCTCCTCTATTGTATTACTTTAGTTCACTGTAATTGTCCATTGATAGATTTTCAACTTCATTACAAAGGATACTAGTTGAAGTGGGAATATTTGACAGATAGCTTGATGCGTTGGCAACCGTATAAATAAAAAAAATATATATATAAATAAAGTATAAATTTTATACGCGTAGCAACACAGAAACTCAATAAACCACCCATGCACAATTTTACAGCGCCAATCATGTACTTTAAGTAGATAATGGGCAGTTTGTCAAGTTGTAACCACGGGAGCTGTTTAGTACAAGTAAAGTCCATTTAGTATGTTTTATAGCTGTTTTAATAAAGCTGCTTTTATATTACACAACTATGTTACGGCCAGGACCACACAAGTTGAGGTTTTGTTTCAATTTACCGTTGGATTTCTATTATCATTAATTATGCTAGCCTAAAACTTTTCCACTGCATGGCAAAAAACCCTTCCCACATAGAGAAGGGCATTGATCATCATGCTTGCTCTAAGCGAGTTGGCGGTTTAAAATTCACTCACTGATTAATTACCAAATCTCAAAAACTGCGAAACTACGAAGATGACATTTGGCACAAAGGTTTACGAACGAACTTAAGCTAAAAAAGGATTTTAGGAAATTCCCCCGTAAAAGAGTAAAATAGGAGGTGGAAGTTAGTATGAGAACTTTCTACATGGTCACGGGCGGAGCCGCGGACAGTAGCTAGTATTATAACAATACTAAGTAATATAATCTGCCACACGATTCAGAATCCTGACCATCTAGGCATGGAGTGTGGCAGAAAGGGAAATGGAGTTCTCGGTCATGAATTATGCAAAACTTAACACAAGTTCAGTTCAGAGAAACCTATCACTACAATCGTATGTATCTAATTATTATAAAGCTAAAGAGTTTGTTTGTTTGAACGCGTTAATCTCTGGAACTACTGGTCCGAATTGAAAAATTATTTTTGTGTTGGATAGTCCATTTATCGAGGAAGACTAAAGGCTATGTAACGTCACGCTACAACCAATAGGAGCCGAACAGCGGATAAAACCACGCGGGAGCAGCTAGTTAATCATAAAATTACTTGAGATGAAGAAGACAAGTGATTCTTATAATAATTTGAAACCAAACCCATACGACACATGTAACGTACTTCACTTGTTTGTTCTTAGGTATAAACCGATCTTCCAAGATCTTTATAAAGTCCTTCAGAAAACAGGGTGAAACTTTGCTTTTATGATCAAGTTGCAAGCTTCAAAATCTTTTATCAGTTTTCGTTCAAAGTATTCTTATGTCGTTGTTTGGGCTTAATACAGATTTAATATCAAATCGATTTCTGGAGAAAAGGTAGATTGCTTACCTATCATGTGCACACAACGCTTCAGTTAATTTAAACCAGAACGAATCGTTTTGCTTACCAAGGATCTTGCTAATTTAAGATGGCAAACTGGCTACTGGTTGCTGTCAAAGGCCTTTTCAAATTCAAACTATTTCGGTCTAGAGCCAGTGGAAACTTTTATCTTTTTTACTAGGATCCCTTCTGTGTCAGTCCGTCCATCTCTCCGTCTGTAAGTCTGCCAAGACACTTTTTCTTCTTCGGCGCGTGATGTTATCAAGTTAAATTAATATCAGCTGATGACGTGAGTCTTGAGGCTGTCCCTTGGACCTCTAAAACAAAACAAGCTTGGTAGGCTTAGATTCATGAAAATATGTGAATGAGTAAGGTCTGACGGAGGTCTATACTCAGCAGTGGGTGAAATAAGGCTGCTCAGCAGTTGATCACGATGATGATGATTGCACAGCTTCACAACACAGGCACAAGAAAAGTCGGAAAACACATTTTACAGTTGGAAAATTGACCATGACGTATATTGGTGTATTGGGGAACATGTTCATTTAAGCAGTGATAGCCTAGTTGTATGACCGTTGGACTGCCTTAAGTCGCCTTGAGTCTTAGGTCTCGAGTTCGAACCGAAGACACGCACCTTTGACTATTCAATTCATGTTCGTATTGTATAATTATCACTTGCTTAAAAAACGGTGAAGGAAAACAACGTGAGGAAACCGGCATGTCTGAAAGATATTGTTCCATACATTATGCTAACGCATAACTCGTTAAAATGTAGGAGCACCTGATTTTCTTTCGCGATTTCAGATTTGTTCCCATAGTAAAAATTGTTTATAATGATGAGTATAATGACCTCTTAAAATAATGCCCATGAATTAAAATATTCTCAGTTTGCGCGATAGGTTGGGTAGGACCCTGAGCTGAAACTCAAAGCATTTATTTCAAATAAACCAATTACAGGCACTTTTGAATTGTCAAGGGGTCGGTCAGTCAGAATGATGGAGCTAGTTGCCCATTCCAAAGTAGTAGGTACCTATGGAGAAGAGCTGCTAGCTGAACTAAAGCTATTTCAACGTTTCGCAAATGTAATAGAAAGACTCCAAAATCTCAAACGACATGAGGACTGCACTTTCAAAATCACAGGTTAAATGAAACACGTAGAACATTCTTATTCTAATAAGTCAAACAAGGAATGTCCTACTATTTCTTACGACAAAGACGGTTATAAAGCTAATAATGGTAATGAAACGATTTCTGCTTCTGCCATAAGCGCAAAGTAGCTTAAAGATAAAAAAGAAACACAATATTTAACTCGACAAACTAAGTTAGCCTAGTTTCAAAGAAAAAACATGGACCATCTGTTAGTAGCCGCGGCACGTAGGCAACTAAGTGGTTCCCAAGTCTATGGGCTAGTTTCAATCATAGTCTTCGCTTGGTTGTTTTTAAATTCAATTAAGGTAGTGTTATTAATTTTCTGATCGATTAGACGTTGATAGCTTACGTGTTTATTATTGATTCATATGGTGTCACGGTGACACCATATAAATAATTTTTATCTGTTGAGGGAACTCTATTGGGTTTTTCCATACGAACGCATTCTGCTGTTTTGTTCGTAGATAATGTTTCTAGAGCAACTAGAGCAATTTTTTTCCAAAAAATCTAGGTCTAATAAGTACGTGCCCCTATATTAATGCCTAAGTCAAAGTCAAAGTCAAAGTCAAAACATTTATTTCAAATAGGCACAAGAATGGCACTTTTGAACGTCAAAATGAACAAGAAATAGAACTGATTCTAGTCGCCCCTTCCAAAAAGTAGTTTCGTGTGGAGAAGAATGGGCAAGAAACTCCACCGTTACTCTTTTAAAATGTTTCACAATGTTTTGTATACATGTATTATAACATTATATGTGAAGACGATGCACCCAGAATAAAAACAATACATCACAAAAGGTGAAAAGAAAAACACATGTAGCAGTGGCAAGTAAACTTAATTATGTCATAAGTGCATGGTGCTCACATATTTACAAACATTCTAAAAGTTAATAATAATAAATTAATCAATGTGTGAGATGTTATTCCAATATTATAAAATAATATGGTACAAATTACCTAATTTACTTAGCAACCAGTTTGATTTTGTCTAGACACTAGATTGTCCTGTGGAGCAGGACCAGCATGTTTCCAAGCATCCATAAGGCCTAGGACCTTGACTTATTTTAGGTTAGGTTTGCCGAAATGTAATTTAACATTACCCAACAGATGGTGTTAGCTACTAAAATGAAGCTTAATTATTAACTTTTAGTACCGTATGGTTAATACTCAAACAAGGTAACAAAGCTAAAACTAATTCAAATTTTATACCAAAGCCATACAAAATAATGGTTGTTTTATGTAGTGTGAGACGTTGAGACCATGAACTTGGAGCATAACGTTTTTAAATTTTAATATGAACACTGCCCCAGGAATAATTTATTACGGTGTTGAAGTTGTAAAATTCTTACAGGATGATCATAAAGAATTCATGGTTCGAACTTATACACGAGTTTCCGATTCAATTTTGCATGATAAATCCAGTTTGAAAACAACTTTTGTTCATATTTTTCTTGTAAAACTTTTAGGATAATTTTCCTAAACTTTGCTCAATATCCAAATGATACCGAAACGTTGTTTAATGTCTTCCTAGTATATATAAACCTAGTTAGTTTATACAAAGTGGAGACTACAATACGATCATAAATTAAACTGCGTACATCTAATGCTGTCCCCAGCCTGCATAAGAAAGTTCAATCAAATATAGCCAATAGTTTAGTCACTAGCTAGTCAAAGATTGGCAAAACCTATAGTCGGTCCACCACTATAATTTAGTTTGTTTGAAAAAATCACTTTTAATTTTCGGTGTTAGGATTTATTTGATAGTTCCAAAATCGTCCTGTTTATTAATATTGTCAGTTTTCATTTATGGTCGTATTGTTTTCTCCACATTGTATAGTCTGCTGGTCGTATGCGGTGTACTCATTGGACCTACTTATTATTAAGCGTAGTTCCTTCGTTCGTAAACCGATTGCCGCCTGACCTCAGCTCCGTAAGGGAAACCTAGGTTTTAGGATACTAAAATAATCGTTCTGGCGGCAAATTTTGCTATTCAATTGTCTAATGCTTTTGTTTTTTTTTTACCGTAACTATATGACCTCAATCATGGTTACCCAGTTAGTCGATCAAAGAGAGGCTTATGTAGTGAAGCATTTAATAAGGATTTAGTTTCACCCTTTTACCAAAATTCCAATAAGCAATACATGAAAACCATCAAAAATTTTTGAACATTTAATTAGAAAACACAAATTATTTCCATTTCACTTACCTCATGACTTAATTATATGTATAGTGTGCCCACAGGGCAAATACGAGGTAGCAATAACCTGGATACCTAAAGTACCAAAATTCATTTATATTGTTAATTGTATGCTTGGGTACCGTTTGTATATACGCACGCACCTTAAGGCTAAATTGTATGTATTTGGGAAAACAAACAATTACACATTAAGGATAACAAAAAAAAATGTAAGATACAAAAATGATACAAATGTGAAATCATCCACGTTTTCCACAAATAAACAACGAGAGAATTTGGTAAATAACAAAAAGGATTAATAAAAATAGTGAAGCATCAACAACATAAACAATGAAGCTATTAATAGTGTCGCTCAATGAAATTACAGTGTAGCATTAGTTTTTCAATAAATCAAGCAACGATTGTCTAAACCTTCCTTGGGGTAAAGCAAACAGATCTAAGCTGCAGAAATTCTTATTATAATTGCTCGTAAGGCGATGAATAGGCGCACGTAAGCTGGCATTTGTACGACTGGAGGTAGTGGAGAATACAGGTCGTGCCCGCACCTCTCATTCCTGGCATGTCCTAGGAACTATATAACATAGCCTGTTACTAATATCTAAGCAATCATACAAGTTATTGCATAAGTCATACAAAAATTTGGTTTCAAGATAAGTACGCCTTGAACTCAAAGAAAGCAGATTGTACTTTTTAAGAAGCTTACTATAAGAGAGATAACAACTTTTTAAGTAACGGTAATGCATAGACTTTAAAAGTTTTCGCTTGCTTTCTATACACTCACTGTATTTATTTAGAGGGGTTCCATACAGGTACTGCATATTCTAATTAGTACCTTTAAGTAACTGAGAATTAATAAGTTCATGCTTAGAGCCCAGGTTAGGTGTTAAAGGTACAGGAAAAATTCTCTCATTTATTTCAGGTTAATTAAATTATAATATCATCTTATGTTGTGAGGATAATTTTGAGTCTATCTATAACTGTCTAACCAAAAAAGGATGAACTGTATGAAAGATGATACGGATAGAAATGGCGACTGAGATGACGACTAATAGAGAGAGAAGTATGGAAGAAGAGTGCTCCAACTCCAAATAATGAAGTAAAGGTAGAATAGTGATGAGTATCATTCCCATAATGACACAATACACTGTTTGCGTGCGTATACGCGAGCAAACGTGCGTAGTCGCGAGGTCACACGGAACATGAACGCCATCTGCCTATTTCCGAATGAACTATTTATGTATGAAACACACTATGAAGACACTTTCACTCAGGAACAACACTCGCCTGCTATGAAAACAAAGATTATCATAAAAATACAAAAACATGCCCATGTTGAGAGGAAGCGAAACCTTTTTAATATGTATGCGGACCCACGGAGTCGTTCCGTCCTTATGTAGCTTCTTCGAAGTGAAAGTTGACCTCGAAATTTTCTACCAGGCCAAGGTCATAGACGTGAATATGTTTGACTCTAATTCCTTGTACCCCACTGCGGAGGAGTCCTAAAAGTCATGTTTTAAGCCCGTATGTATGCATTCCCGTTTTCATGGATTTAATCACGGAGGCCTAGCGATGTGAAAGTAATTAGAGGTATCATTTGGTTCTTAATAAATTACGAATTTAGCTGTCATTGTTCCTGTTTTTATAAGTTCTAATGTGACAATATTATTGTGGACGTCGATGACAAAACATAGGGTGATTGTCAAGAAACGGCTAGCGTCGCTTCGGATCAACACGAATTGTAAAAAATCTTTAAACAATAATAAATCTTGTACACAATGTTTAAAGTCTGTATTACCAAGCCAAGCAGCTTGAACACGGGCGTTTTCCGCGACACGTGATCGAAGTCGAAAGGACATAATATGATGCTGCGTTGCGCGATCGCCTCCGTTCGCCTGTCGTCGTTTCGGATCGGATCCTTAGCCGCCGATGTTACGTCAAAGTCAACCATTTTCAAAAACTAAGTCAACACGGTAGGAATGAAATTATTAGGCGACTAGGCGTAGAAACGGATACGTTCGCAAGCGCCCGCCGGTAAGAAGCCAATCGTATGTTTCGATTTTAAACGATCCGATTAAAAACTTTTACAATGTATTCGTAAAACAAATTACTTATAATTACCAACAAATGGCTTTACGCTGTTAAAAACCAAAGGACAGTCTGTCGGCGACTGAAGATGATTCTTCGTACATTTTGTACTAGGCGCTCTCAGTCACATTATTTTTTCAAAACAAACTGCTCTCAAAACAGCGAAGGAAAATTATGTGAGAAACCGTGGTTCCCGGGAACCAAAAATTTCATGGACATGTGACATAGACCAGCCAGCATTGGGCCCGCATTGTGAATGACGGTACAATGCTTCTCTAGTAGAGGATACTTGTGTCCCAGCAATGCGTTCATTACAGGTTATTGATTATGCTTAAGCTCACAGCCGACTATACGCTTTAGTGTACACACAGTCTAAGGCTGTTTGTCTACGGCCAAGTCAACGGTACGTCAACGAGAACGAGATGACGGCGGGAACTAGCGATACATAATTTTACTAAGGCCGCATGTCCACCGCATCTTACCACCACGATTGGTTCGAATAATCTCGTTTCCCGTTGACGACCTGTTTACGTTGTGTGGTGTTAGGGTTATAAAAAAAACACATGCACAAATAAAAACACATAATAGAAAGGTTGTCAAAAATTACACTACAATAAAACTAGAAAATGAACGCTTTTTCGCTATACCAGCGGATCGTTGTCCCGTGTGAGTGAGTCTACATTTTTTATTAAGCCACGAGTTTCATGATTGCTATGAAATAGGCAATGAATTTTCAACTGGTCTCTCGTTTATTTGAAGTTCGCTTTTTTTCAGTCTTTGATGGGCGACAAGATGTCCTTGTTTATGTTAAAAATTTAAAAACAAACGTTGAAAGTTTTATTTCATAGAGGGAAAGATGTTATGTTGATCGTTGAATATAAGTTGCCTCGTTGGCGCTTACCTCCTTTCTTTTTGTCTACGAAGTATGTGGATCGAGGCTGAGACATTTTTGGACCGCTTCTGAGAATGTACAGACCCCAGCACATCGAGCTATCCCTAACTGTGAAATTCTTCCAATTGAAAATGGACCTTATGTTTTTGTAACAAAGTTGAAAAACTATCCAAGAAATTTGGCAGATTGGAGTAACTTGATCTGCTTGGCCTCTGAACATTATAAACACTTTGAAGCGAAAAACAAAACACGGGCTGATTTTGGCGGGTCGCTGAAAGAAATATGGTACCTATGTATATTTTTTAGCAGTGCCTTACCTCCAAAGCATTCTTCTCGTGCTCTTTTCAACTTTACAAATCTTAAAAGTAAAGGATTCAGTACAGGAGTAAAAAAGTAATTTGAATTAATATGACAAAAAAATGTGATCCCATGGTTCCCATTTCCCAACTAAAAAAGCTCTAAAATGTAAATGAATGGACTTATTAAAGGTTGCTTTACGCTCATCTTCTTTCAAAAGATCACTTTACGAAAAAGTAAATCAAATTATTTATCAATACATTTTCTTTTGCTCACAGAACCTTTTGAAAACATTGTATTAATAAACGTATTGAAGCCTGTTTGAAACTTCGTACACCTTAGCACGCGCACGGTTAAAGCGCGTCAGTACACGTAAATTAATTATTCTTGAAGGCTGAGCGTAATTCCGGGTGGATGGCTCTCTAGAGAAGGTACTATGCGAGTCGCTCTTTGATCGTCAGTCGTAAGGTGTCACATGCGTGGTTTTAAACGGGATAAAACGTAATTACGAACAAAATAACCCACTTAATTTCGTGTGGGATAGTTTGAGCCCTAGATGGAAAAAAATATTTTCTACCGTTTCTATTTTTTGTTTGTAAAATATTAGAAATAAAGACGCTAAGTAACTATCTTAATTGGAAGGGTGTCACACTCCTTTTATAAATATATTATTTATTAAAAAAATAATGCTTTTAATAAATATTTGGTAGGTGTTGTAGAAAAGTAAAGTGTTTTTACGTATCGTTTTTTAGAGCACTCATCAATGCTTGTTTTATTTAAAAGCTTTACAAAGCAAAACAAATTCATTGTAAAAGAAAATGAAAACAAAAAAGTCTTCAACCGAAATAGACAATGCTTCACCTTATTCAAATTCTGTAAAGAGCATTTTCCCTAATTGAAGATTTTTTTTACTCTATGCTTTTTTATAGGTACAAAGTACCTAAATAGCGCTTTAGGAAGAACCCTTTTAATTTTAAAAGTTCTACAAACATTCAGATACTGGTAGAACTTTACTTAACATAGGGCTGTTTTCACCAATGAATCTGAACGCGATCAGAATGCCTGAACCGAGTTTAAGAGCAGCGTGAACAAGATCTGTCTAAAATTATAATGGGACATTAAAAGAAACTGTGGCCTCTGAGTTTGTTTCGGCCTTTCTTCTCAAAGCAATCAGGAAGCCCCCACCTCATCTAGATTTTAAAATACTATTGACGTGTCATCATCTGCCTAGCCTTTTCCCAACTATGTTAGGGTCGGCTTCCAGACTAGCCGGATGCAGCTGAATACCAGTATTTTACAACAAGCGACTGCCTATCAGACTTCCACAACCCAGTATCTGGGCAATACTAATACGATACCCCTTGGTAATTGGACTGACTGTCAGATTTTCGGGCTTCTGACGACCCGTAATGACTGTCAAAGATGCACAAATAACAGCCGGGACCAACGGCTTAACATGCACGGAGGAGTCTCGGTATGTAAAGATGGTCACCCATCCACGGCCAACCTCAGCAAGCGTAACTTAACCTGATGGAACGACCTGTGCGGCTGATAGTACTTAGTCACGAGCTCCTTTTACGTGGACCTATGGACGTGTAAAAGTGTTTATAAAAATAAGAGGAATTAAATAATTTATCATTATAGGGGAGTATTGACACTGACAGCTCTTGAACGCAGTTCTCATTGCGTTCAGTTTCATGGTGGAATTGGCGCTAAGTTAAGAATTAAGTATCGAGACCTTTAGCTTTTAGCAGGTTGGTCTGGCAGAATTCATCTTACATAGTCTCTTAAGTTTACGTTGGGGATGTTCTAAGACATTAGCCGTGATTTCCCAAAAGGAGCTTTTGTTCCCCGTCAAAGTAGGTAACGTTTACATTCTCTGAGGAATCTAATTTTAGTTGTACTATTAATTCCACTTAGTTCTGTGTACACAGAGGGTTTACTTAAGACCCTGTAATTTTTAGGGTTCCGTACCCGAAGTGTGTAAAACGGAACCCTATTACTAAGTCCATGCTTGTCCTTCCGTCTGTCAGCGGGCTGTACCTCATAAACCATAGTAGGTAAACAGTTTAAATTTTCACAGATTGCGTATTGTAGGGTCAGTGTTTATCAGCGGGATTGTACGAAAGGGTTACAGTTACCCCGAAACATATAAGGCTAAGGAAGGAACATTGATGGGTTTTAGTCACTCCCTTCTGCTCCATCTAGAGCGGGAGGGGTCATTTGATTGTCAAAAAACAAAATCAAAGGGTCAGTATAAAAAATTAAAGGGAAGAAACTTAGAAAGAAAAAAGAAACGTGTTTTTAAACTGTAGTATTAAAAAAACGGTAATTGTACCGCGGTACGGAACCGTTCATGCCTTTCACGAACCAGAATCGTAATTGGCCGATTTTATTACTAAGATTTTGGCAGTTGCTTTTATCTAGAATAGTTTATTCTGTTTCACGAATTCTTTAAGTAGGTATCTACATTTATGTTAAAAAAAAGTACCGTTTTCATGCACAAACACTGATTTTATTTTTGACCTGATCCCCCTAAAGATCAAAATCTTTTGGGGGATTAGTTCAAAAATAAAATTATATGAAACTGTTCGTAGTTACATCACAAATAAGTCACATCCAAGGTCGCCTCTAGTTTATCGTACGATAATGAATGTTCCTACTATTTAAAGCACCTGCCATCTAATCTCTTCACCACCCTTGGTTGACAGGTAGAGAATTTCTAAGGCATTAAGTTCGCCTTTGTAACTTTATTGTGTGCGAAAAGTTTAAATAAATAAATAAAATCCTTCTTTATTTTCGTGTGGTTAGTCACTAATTTGGTGTCAGAGTTTCTATGCTGCCTATGGGCCTCTGCCTTAGCCTAATATTGCCATATTTAAATAAACCTCTCATCACAAAATCCCATCTCGAAGAAGGGATGTTCCAAATACCATGAATAGCATATCGTGTGCCATAACATGCCCTAAATAACGTTAAGTGTTTCTGGGTCATTTGCACAAACCAAATGTTTCTTGGTTGGACCTTAAGTGGAACCTTGCTTGAAGCCCGGGGCATTCATGTCTGAAACTTTTATGTGTGTATTCGTTTGAGTAGATACTTCAAAGGAATTATTTGTCAATAATGTATAGTGAGCAGAGAGGGAGACCAAAGAAACGATGGATGGATTGTGTGAAATATGATATGGCTAGGAAGGGACTAACTACCGAGATGACGACTAATAGAGAAGTATGGAAGAAAGAGACATGTTGCGCCGACCCCAAATAAATTGAGATAAGGACAGGAGAATGATGATGATGATGATGAATGTATAGTGAGCAGTGTGTGGGAGCAGTGGTGGCCCCGTGGTTTTGGCCCCGACACACGAGTTGTAGGTCATGAGTTCGAAGCCAGATAGGCACTTTACTTTGTGTATATGTCACCGTTAGATTGTAAAGATCGTTAGATTACAATCTATCTAGCGAGATTGTAAACTATCGATAGATTGTGAACCGTATCATTATGATTGCAATTTGACTCATTATTCTTCGCTATATTGTAATCTACCGAAGTGAAACCGTTAAATTACAATCTGAATAAAAATAATCTCTTTTTTCCATATTTTTTTCTATATAATCTACTCGTTTCTGGCACTCGCCGGCCGCTGCCGCGGCACCGCTCGCTTCGCTCGCTCGGCTCGTGCGTAGGTGGTCACAGTTTTAACCTAACCTAACCATTTTTTTAAACGTCCTACACACGGTTCACAATTTGACCGCTTCCCATCGATAGATTACAATCAAGCGAAAAATGATGCGTTAAATTGCAATCATAATGATACGGTTCACAATCTATCGATAGTTTACAATCTTACTAGATAGATTTAGATAGATTGTAATATAACGATGTTTACAATCTTACGGTGACATATACAATTTCATCACCACTGCTCTCAAAACGGTGAAGGGGAACATCGTGAGGAAACCGGCATGTCCTAGTACCAAATATTCGAAGATATGTGACATCCACCAACCCGCAGTGGTGGATTACGGCCCACTCCCTCTCGCCGAGAGGAGGCCTGAGTCCCAGCATTGGGAACGTTACAATTTAAAAATCTAAAACATTAATAACATCACACCTTTTTTACCATTCGCGTTTCCCCGAAGGTTTGGGCGGAGTTACCCTGGTAGGTATTATTTAACCTTTTGACCGCCACAGTCGTGTATAGACGACAAACCAAAATGTGCCCAGCACGCCACGGTCGCGACTGGGTGACAGAATTTTAAGCGTAAATTAATAATAATAATAATTTCGACCTCACTACTATTTTGTAGATATTAAAGGATGAATTCGGAGCTTGGCGCTGAGGGCACGCTTTTTCATTTTTGACGTGGCGGTCAAAAGGTTAAGCAGGTATTTTGCCAGTTATGTTTGACTCTGGGGGGCTAGCCTATTCCATTCAACTCAGCACAAATCCAGACTCCGAAGTACTATAGAAATTCCTAATGGAAAAACCAAAAAACACTTGCCCGTCTTGGGAATCGAACCCGGACCTTATACTTAACAGTAGCGCAAGACAAGACCAACAAAATCGTCAAAAGTAAACTTGTGCAATAATAATATAACCAGAAAACTCATATTATGTATGTGAGTGCTTATGTTACTTCATGGTAGTACATAAGACTTAACATCTTAACTTAAAGTTAAAGTGTACTGTTAACTTTGCTGGTAGACAACTTTTGTACAAAAGCTTACACTGAGGGAACTTCAGAAGTAATATAATATTTAGTGGGTTCATTATTCAAAATAATTGTATTGAATTCATTAGAAATCAGGTTTTCTAAATCCTAGTTTATAATGTAGTGAGATAAAATTGCTATAAACCAGCGTTTCCCAAACCGGGCGATAACGTAAAATGGGGGCAATAAGAGAGTCAGAAAAAAAAGTGGGGGCGTTGCGTAAAGACTTAGGGGGCGATTTGTAATTTCATCTAGATAGTGGTTTTTAAGTAGAAAAATGGGGGCGCTAAATAATTTATTCCCAAGTGGGCAGTAGACAAAATAAGTTTGGGAACCCCTGCATAAGCTAAGACTATGAAATAATCATTTTTTGTACCAGTCATGACAAGTGTTAGGTGTTTTCAGAAATTATTTCAATGTTGAACATGACGTTGCACCTAAGGATTGTGCGCATAATATTTAGGCCAAGACTCATAGAGCGCATCTTGACTTTACTTTACTAAGTAGAAGTTTCGATTCTTTCGAATCCTAACCATATCGTTATAAAAATAACGTTTTAACCTTTGATTTTGTTTTCACTATAATTCAGAGAATTTATTTCGGAAGGTTTATGTGTATATTATATTAAACTAGCGTAACGTAACTGACTAGTTGTATGTGGATAGTTTGAACCCATCAGAGAAGGACTTTACTTTGAGTATTTAATTTCATCTACAATGCTCTCAAAACGGTGAAGGAAAACATCGTGAGAAGACCACATCCTAGAACTAAAGACAAGACATGTGGCATCCACCCGCTCTGCGTGGAGCGGAAGATAGTATCAGACTCTTACTGACTAAAACCCATCCATGTTCCCTCCGTAGCCCTTTATGTTCCGGGGTAGCGGTAACCCTTTCGGACAATCCCGCTTAAGAGAGGAGGCCTGTGTTCCAGCAGGCGAACATTATAGGCTGATTATGCTAAACTAACGAATCATAAAGAACACTCGATGTTTTAAGAAATAGTACAGTCACGAGCACCAATATGTATACACGGAGCAACTTTAAACAGCAGTGATTTTCTCCTTCTGCATTTGTTGTTTTATGTTGTATTTGGGAACCCATACTAATATGAAGTAGGTTCTATTATCACAAAGTTATTCAACGAGAAAATCGCTTTTGAATGTTTCTAAGTGTATACATATTGGTGCTCTTCACTGTACAAGGCAAACCTACGATTTCAGTACAATACTACGTTGTTTGAAGCATAATAAATCTTCTGGGTAAGTTTGCTTTTATTTATCATTATGTAAACAGATTGTACGGATAAGGAAACAACTGGAAAATTGGTCGGAAATATTCGGAATGATTGATGAGATACAAATTGATGATTCATTATGCATTTGGACTAAATCGAATTAATGGACGACAGACGTCGTTTGAATATTTTCTCTTTCGTTGTAGGATATCTGAAATAAATTATTTATTAGGTACCGATTATTTTTTTTCTTCTTGTTTGTTTAAGATTATGTTCTAACTATATTGTTTTATAATTACGCATTAGGTAAACCGTGCCGTGATAATTATTGTCTTATGACTTTAATTTTTACCTGAATCAACAAGCTTTGTTTCGAAGTTTTATGCATTATTATTGATGGCACATTTTATTCATACATATTTGACATTCTGTTTTTTATTATTGTATTATTCGTAATTAATAAGATGTCATACCATTGATCTTTTTGTAACAATTTCTAAATATAATTTATATTGTTCCGATATAAATGAATAAATGACTTATGTTTCTGCATACTCAATGTATGATGTAGCGAAGTTCTTCAGAAAGGTCAGGTGCGTAGTGCTTGCGACCGGCGTGCATGTAAGACCATATTGAGCATATTATTATGTAATGTAAACGAAGCAATAGGAGTATGTAAAGATCGTAACAAGTAGCGTTCTGTTGTTTCTACGTACTCTCATTAAGAAGATGGCGTGTGTTTATGTTGTGAGTATTTTCGGCAATTTGTAACTACATACAATATCCTGCCTTCTAATTGATAAGTGGCATGCAATTTGGATTGCTTAATTGTTTCCTTTATTTCATTGTCAATGACAACAATTTGAGAGGGATTTTATAGGATGTCCCTATTGTAGAACGGTCATTATTCAATATGTCCAAGGTCAAATCATAAAAATGAAGGTTATTCATTGGCTGTATTAATTTTACGAGTGGCAATATTTATTTTATTGTTTAATTACGGGTGTTCGAAAGGAAATAGAGCAAAACAAGCAGAATACTTGGACTATTTATTGGTTCCTAAATTTTATTTTGAATGGTGGAACTTTTTTTGGGAGCTTTATGCACACATAATTATTTATTATTATCAGTTTTTGTAGGCAGTAAGTGCGTTTGTCCACCGCAGCCATCACCGGGAACGAGATGACGGCACCGAATTAACAATACATAATTTTACAATGGCTATCTGTCCATCACACCTCCAACAGTCGAGTGCAGTCATCTCATCGCGACCGCAAGACAATATTGCGGGAGATTGCGGAGATTGCGACGGATCGAAGTTTGGCAATACAAAACCCATTTGACCTTTTCCGCATACTACTAACGCACCTATACAGTTCGCCCGGCTTTTGTTTTGACTGTCATTTAACCGCCAAGTTCGGTTGCCAAGGACAAACGTTCGCCGTCACATGTTCGGCTCGAATAATCTCGTTTCTGTTTGACGTCCTGGTGACGGTTGCGGTGGACAAACGCCCTTAAAGTAGTTTGCCTGGTCCTGAATTAGTGTGGTTTTTGATTCAGTAACGTTATACACAGCCGAATAGCGTCAACCTAGTAAATCTCAGAACTTAAATTATGACTAGTACCTACCCAGTAAGAGCTTAACAAAATCGGCCTACCATACAAAAATGGTATCATAAAGAATATGGCGCTCACATGAAACAAATGAAGCAGGAAAACCGTCACCGTAAAGCGATTTCGTAAAATGTACCTAAAAAAGGTTCCAGGATGCGGTAAAAACACTTTAAGCGAAAGATTATCGTTTTCAGGAATCGACAATAACTTTTGGGCAGATCTTTGTCACCATACATTTTCCTATACCCTTAGGTAACGCGAATTGGGGAATATGTACCCAGAAATTCCTTTTATGGCCATTCTCAAAAGGAAGCTGAAATCCCGTTGTATTTTTCGTTTGTTTTCGCGTAGAATTTAAAACAAGAAACATTTTGTTCTTAATACAGGCACAAATGGCTAGTGAGTAGGTACAAATAGTGACAACACTTTTCCATAACGTGTTAATGTGAAAAAAGGTTCTATGTCTAAACAGCTGGTAAATAATAATTGAATCTGTACAATACCTCATTACCACCACCTACTAATTATACTAGATCACCCTGACATTTTTCAATAATTAGTTTCAAAGGAGCGCTTGTTTATTCGTTGACCTAGTAATTAACCATCGACACGTTTGTAAACGCCTTTTAGACATAAACACTAGCCGTTCCTCTGAATGTCCCGGCTGTTATTTGTGGATCTTTGACAGTCGTTACAAGTCTGACAGCCGTGTCTTACCAAGAAGTATCGTATTACTCAGTGACTGGGTTGTAGAGGTCAGATAGGAAGTCGCTCCATGTAGGTAAAATACTGGTTAGACTGAAAGCCGACCCCATCGTAGTTGAGAAAAGGCTCAGCAGATTCCATCGCATGATGCGTGTCAGTGTATTTTTGCTCATTTTAAAGACCCAACCTTCATATTTTGTGTCTATTGAGGGGACGTGAGAAGAGATTTTGCAATTTCTCTTGCGTCCTCAAGGCGTCGCCTTCGGTGGCCGGCAAGAAATTGGCTCTCCTATGAGGGATAAATTTTTCACCCGTCCTTTCTGAGAATTTATTCATATAAATTCTTTGGATGTTCTTTTATTTTGGATTGCGGTGTCACCTGAAATGCGACAAATTGCTCTTTATGTGTTATAACATGCTTCAAAGTTATCATTGAGGATTTACCAAATTGTTAGGTTCTGTGAGGACCGGAGGGACCTCACTCTTGAGCAACGGAGGATTGCTTGCTATATTGACAATTTCGAGGACGTAGTCACACTAAAATATCACTGAATTTATAAATATTATTACGAATTACTTTAATGTATACCTACAACAACGCGGTTAGGTACTACAAAAAACATCAGTTTTTCAAACAAAATTCTAAACAGTCATATTTTGAACTATATCTAATTTATTTGAAACCTCGAATGCAACTGGAGCTACTTTCTAAGCGGCCTGTTACGACATAAGGTCGCTACAAACCTCTATACAGGCTACAAGTAACAGACAAAATTTTGAATTGACCATTGACTAAGGATATGCTTATAATTTCTACAGATGGTAACTTTTTAGAAATAAAAAGAAAAAGTGAAGATGCTCTATTCCATTACGAACAGGTCCAGAATTATAGACACGCTGTGTGCACTGATAATAAAATTTGAAATTTACTCGTTCAAATTAGAAAACAATAAAAACTCTTATTATCCCTTTTATTGGTAACAGCTACCACATGCCATTTTTATTGGCGAATTTATTTTATTTCGCAATTGTTACTATCTGATTTGAACTCCTGGCTGTTATTTGTCCTGTTTTACGGTCATCGTAAAAGGCATCAATAAATTCCAGACAATCAATTTGAATTTAACTTTCGAACGGAATTTCACTTAACTTTGGAACATAGGTTGTGAGTTTTATAGCTTTGTCTCTGAAAAACAAATGAATGTGTAGTGCCATAAAAATGTATAAAAGCAGCGTTTGTTTTTACACCTAGGATTTTGAACCAGCAAACACGATATTAGGAACAAAATATTGAAAATAGTCACCCAATACCTACCCAAATATTTAAGCCATTGGAAATATTTAGAATATTCTATCTCTAATATTCAAACGAACGAGACATTATTTACAGATTTATTGAACGTAATCACTGAAGCGTAAGACATTATTGGAAAATATTGATATCGGCATTCACCACAAAGTCTTATTGTCTCCTTTATCCTGCCTTCAAGAACGACATATAATGTATTGACGAAGAACATACTAACAAAAAGTTCCTAGTATAGTTCTTTTTCCTTGACCTTTCTCGCCTTTTCCGATATTAAGAAATTCCGCAGGCCATGTCCCCTTTTGAAATGTACGGAATTCTGATCGGCGCATCATTTTAAAATAGCATAACTATTTTATACTGAAGCCACAATCGCTGGAACCGAATAGCTTTTGTATATAGGTCCCGTCATCAACATAAATTGTGCCATGCCATTCATTAATCGCGCAATTTGTTTGTGGTATTCAAAGACAAAAAAAAACGGAATTCTGCAGGATCTTGTGGGTACAGGACGTCAAAAATGATTCTGTGTCGTGACAATAAACAATCAATATTCCATCAACGTGATACACTACATAATGACAATGGTTGTCAACACATCAACGTACTGCTCCTAAAATTATAGCCCATCGCCGCCATTGTTGACACCGATGAATATTCGAAGCGCGTGCGCATGACGTGTTAAACGTTAAAATATTTCGTTAGAAAGTCGCCAGGGTGTTCTGTGTTCCATTCACGGTGTCAGGGATAGTGGCCTTCATCATTTGTTTTCGAGGTGAGAACTATTTGGTAGTAAAATGACCCCTTGATGATTCAAATTGCGTACACAAGTCTCGCTATTACTGGGCAGATTCTGATCGGTATTTTTGGTTAGGTCAGGTATGTTTATCTATTGAGAATTTTATTAAACACTTATACAGGGTGAAATTGAATTCATGGCTATAATTTAAGGGGTTAATGTATTCATCATTATGAACAACTTTTACTATGGGAACAAATCTTTACTAATATTATAACGCTGAAGAGTTAGTTTGTTTGAACGCGCTAATCTCTAGAACTACTGGTCCGAATTAAAAACATCTTTTTGTGACGGATAGTCCATTTATCGAGGAAGGCTATGTTACATCATGCTACGACCGATATGAGCCGGGGAGCGGGTGAAAACGCGCGGGAGCAACTATAGCGTATTTTTCTTTAGTTGTCTCATTTGGTAAACAAATGTCGCGACTAATATTAAGATTTCTAGGTAATGTATGTGTCTCTGAAGCATTTTTTAAAAATAATCATGCCTTAAGTATATTATTCAAAGTTCAAGAGGTTTATGCTTAACTCAAAGTTATGATTGTTACGAAAAATCAAAATTTTCGTCCCGTGTTTGTTTACCCAATTGGACACTGTAAAAGAAATACACTTTAGTCGGAAGTGACTCGACAGAATGTAGGGAACAGCTATTTTTTTTTCGCGATTTCTGATGTTTTCTCATAGAAAAAGTTGTTCATAATGAGAGACCTCTTAAAATATTGCCCATGACTTCAATTGTCACCCTGTAGAATTACGGATCAGACCTTTTTATAACTATAGGTTTTGCCTAACAATTTATTCTACCACAGTTTCATCGAATCTGAGTTACGAAAATAATAAGCGGCTATTTGTTCCATCAAACGCCGTTTGGCTGAACTCCAGGACTGAGGACGAGGTTGCAATAAAGACAGCCTTTAATATGCCTAATAGATTGTTATTGTCTGGTTTTGAAGGAGATTTCAAATGCAAGGCAGTTTCAATCGTCTACAACGTTCGAATTAGTGGTCGTTTCCCCAAAATATTGTTGGTATTCGGTTTTTTAGTTATATATATTCGAGAAAATCTAGATAAAACGAGTAGGTATAATTCTGGAGTAGTTTAATTTAATTTTGCTCGAAGAAGGCCTAATAAAATAATGTTGTAAGTATTATTTTCCTTAGATTGTTTTTATTCTGCTGCGAATCTGCGATAGAAAGAAATGACCGCGACTCGTAAAGGTTAGTGTTTGTAATTGCATAAGCCCGATGATGATCAGACATGATGAGCCCTTACAAAAGGTGCCGTGACGCCGAATAATTTAAACAAAATATTACGCAAAAAAGAAAATCTGCACGGCCTATATCTTGCTCAAGACAATTTGTTTGGAGTCATCCGACAGTTACACAATACAGTAACATTAGCGTTTTGTTAACAAAACACCGGTCGTTAGTTGTTTTTTCACAATTCTCCCCATTGTTTTATTTAAAAGTCGATTGAAATAATCGTTCTCACGTTCCACTAGATATGAGCCATTGTTAGAGTTCCAATGTCTCTGATATGTTGTGACGTGGCTGTGATATTAATTGATACACTTACAGATACTTGCAAATTAACCTAAATAAAAAAGAGATTTAATGAATTTTGGATTAGACAAAAGTCATGTCTACATTTCGCTCGTCTTACCGAGTCCAATCCACATCGAAGGGTTGCTTCCCGAAGTCGTAAAGAAGAATGCAGTCTACCTAGGCCAAGTCATCCAGCTCGGTAGACATAACTGTGAAAATAAGCCGACAGGAGGGTAGCGTTTCAAAAACTTCGTCCAGTCTTCTCGCCACCTATCCCGCAATGTGTGAAGACTAAGGTCAACCAGTGCGTCCTGACCGTCATGACATACAGTGCTGAAACATAGACACCGACAGTAGGCCTGGTCCACAAACGCAAGGTCAGCGTGCTATGGAACGGGCTATGATGGAGTCTCTTTGAAGGATAAAGTCAGGAAAGAGAGAAGTAGTAATAGCCAAGTGGTGTGACCGACGGACTGCCAAGTCATAGGTCTCGAGTTCAAATCCAAGGCCCGCATCTCAGATTTTTCGGATTCATGTGCAAATTGCATAATTATCACTTGCTTAAAAATCGGTGAAGGATAACATCGTGTGGAAGCCGGCATGCCTGAGAGATATTTCTGAACAGGTTGTTAAGCTAAGTCAGTAGTAAGGTCCATGAACAGCATAAAAACTATGACACCAGGTTAGTCACTATTTCACTAACCACACGAAAAAGAAAGAAGAAGGAATGAAATTATCCGGAAAATAACTGCAGTTACCGACTGCCGGCAGTGGGCTAGCTATGTTTGACGAAGGACTGAAGGAGTAAAAGCGTAGTATGCCCCAGGCTAGATGGACTGATGACAGGGCGGCTAGGCAGGAATGACAGGGCGTTGTGGTGCAGCCTGGGAGAGGCGTCTGACCAGCAGTGGACTGCGATAGGTTGAGTTGATTGATTATGACAGTCAAGTAAAGTGGAGCTACTTGGACAAAATGGCTACAGGGTGCGGATGGGAAAATTTACCGCCGTTATATTCTGAAACCGTCTGTCCTGCCACTGCTACCGATGACGCTGTAGAAGTGCAAAAGATACCATCCACACGATAAAAAAGAAGAATAAGATGCGGAGAGCAGTGTTGAAGCGCAAATGACGCTGAACTGAATAACTGGAAAGGAGGTAACGGCTCCGTGGGCATTGCGAAATAAAATAAAAACTTTTTTGAATATATGGAGCATGTGAATAACGTGAGCCAGTAGTAACTACCTGTGTAAACGATTCTAGTAAGTAAATAAATCCTCCAATCCATAGATTTCATTTCTCATTCCCAGCCTGGAATAGGTACTGATCCGTTATTTCTATCTTATTCTTATACTTTTCGATAAACCTCATATACAGACCTCAAATTGTTAAAATTTCTCAATTGAAAATTAACCTTAAGCTTTTGTAATAAAATGAATAACTATCAAAGACATACAGATTGGGGTAACTTGATGTGCTGGCCGTACCTATTAGATCACATTTTGTTTTCATCCCATACATGATTATGTTAAAACAAAACTAATGTCGCGGAAAGATTTGTTAACTTAGAAAAAACACATTTAACATCAAAGAGAGAAATCGTTAAATTGATGGTGTAATAATTATGTTCATTTGCCTATTGTTTTCATCGATGGGAATTTCCATGACATCACGTTGTAAATGTCCGTATAATTTACATTCCTAAGGACACGTTTTTTTGTTCTTTTCACGTGAAAGCAATTTCCTCTTAATGTAGGTATTGTTTCATTATAATTGAAGAATTAGATTAGAATTAGAAGAATTAGAAATAAGACATTGAAAGCATATTTATTCTAAAACCCTACTAACGTCTTGATACAATACACAATTTCTCTGTCTGTTTGTTCGTATGTAGGCTTTTTTTTGTTATTTTTTTGAGGGTTTGAAATCATCCATTGACGCCTCCCGCTCTGGGTGGAGCGGAAGGGAGTGTCAGACTTTTAGTGACTAAAACCCATCCATGTTCCTTCCTTAGCCCGTTATGTTCCGGGGTAGCGGTAAACCTTTCGGACAATTTGAATGCTATGTCTAAATCACGAACGTTATACAGTTTTTGTTTGGATTCTTAAAAATATTCCCTGCGCATTTTTTTATTTCTATGTTAGTACACGTGACCAAGCCAGGGGCGCTAGCTAATCATAAAAAAACTCGAAATGGGTTTCTAATACTTATTAGCCAGCTGTAATAGAATATAAGAGCTCCAGATATATTTAAGTACTTAACAATTTACGTATAAAGTACTTCAGAGCGCTAACACTCCGAGCCTACTCTATTATTGAATCAAAATGAATATGTCAGGAGCAGGGCTTGCCTGCGACGCCTGTTAAAACAACTGAATATGTTGGTTACACAACACTCGCTGACGTACATAGAGCGTACTACGTTTATTTTGTTCTATGATTAATTTAGGAAATGTTGCCTAAAAGTTTTGGGTTGTTACGTCATCAGAATTTTGGGGTTCAATATTGTGGTTGTCGTAACGTCAGAATTAGTAACTCATTTTACATAAGTAGTAAAAAGGGTTTTTTTTAAATAAAAATGCATAATATAAAAAAAGATTACCTACCTAAGGTAACGAAGGGCGATTTCAAACTAAAAAGTTCATTTTAGATTCGGCCAGTTCTTTTTTAATTCCATTACAACAGCAAGCGATGATGGAAAAGAAGTATCTAATATTGAATAAAATAAAATAAAATCTGATTAACATCCACCTTTTACACGTGCAAATAAACAGATTCGCCCCACTCGACGTGCAATTCGTTCGCATTGAAATACTCCTCGCCCTACTTCCTTTATGGCATCGTGTCCAGAATGATGGTAACTCATTGAAATCTCTCTTCAAACAGCCTACCTTTTCCTTTGAATATCATTTTTTGATGCGAATTTTTTTGACTCTTGTACATTTTCTGCCAAATGGAGGTAAAAATATTAAATATTTCCGTATTTTATTGTAATGTGATACAATCATCAAGGAGTGTTCGAAAGGAAAAAAAGTATTGTGATTGTCTTTCGACAGTACAAGAAAATCTGGCCAAGAATATTATGTCAAGCGAAATATAAAAACATCAAAATCTTTGTCGGTTTCCTAAGAGGAAATTAAGAGAATCTGCAGTAGACAGCAATATCTACACGTGTCGAAATTATCCTGCCTAGATCTGTTATGAAAATAAATAGACATTTTGAAGTATTGACTTAAGAGGCTCCAATATTTTGTGAAGGAAAACAAACAAAAAGTACTTAGTTATGCTATATTGAAACTAAACAGAATCTTGTTGGATACTCACTAGTTATTTACAAAGATTTTATTAGGATTATTTGGTCGAAAACCACTTCTTCTTAAAGACCAAACTTGATCAATTAGGACAAACACATTTAAGTCCCTAAATACAAATAAAAAGTAGGTTTATTTGTGGTTAAATAAATCTTTTTGAAGTAGGTCTAGAGTTTAACTTCGAAATTCAAACACCAAGTACTTCCAAGAATTTTATTCGTTGAAGAAAAACTAATTCAAATTCAAATAATTCTCAATTCCATATTTAAATAATTGTGATCGAGTAATAAATTACTTGAATTAAAAAAATATTTTCTCGAATTTCTATCCCTTGCGAAGTGATTAATGAAGGCAGTTCATTAAAATATTGTCATCAACGTAATAAACTTGAGGAATATATTATTTTTTATTCTGAATTACTTTTCACCATTTTGAAATAAGATCAATATTGCCACATATGTTCGTTTACACATGACAATGTTTTAAGAAAAAAAATACGATTATTACAATTTTGTACTTAACTACATTGGCTAATAGCCCTGACTGAATAATTACTCCTGATTTTATAGACTTTTATAAATATGTCCTACATTATATAAGAGCATTTTGATAACGAAGTACCTAATTGACACCGTCTGGTCTCAGGTAGATAGAGATCTTCGTCTCAACAACACTTCTAGTTACGTCAATCTCAACAGATTTTTTTACGTCAATCTCAATAGATTTTTTTTCGATACGTCTACGCTTGATTACCTGGTCGGGGTCTGAAATAAGTGGTTTCAATTAGAACTCTAAGAGGACGCTATTCTTCATTCGTTTAGCCTGTAAAACTTCATTTATTGTTGTCTTTTAAATTGTAACTACGTGTGATTTACAACTACGTCTTAGTATGTAACTGCTGTGTACTTCCAAAGTGACATAAGTAACAAATTCACCATAATTTAAACCAATGTTAGTCTCATTGTGTGTATGTTTCTAGTGGATAACTCGTTGGAGTATCTTTAAGTAAATAAATAAATAAATTATTGAGAAATCATTAAGAAAATCCTACTAACTTAACATTATAACTGTGAAAGTGTGTGTGTTTGGATGTTTGTTACTCAATCACGCAGAAACGGCTGAACACGATATAATATTTTAATCCCAGTCGTACAGACGCCAGCACATCAAGCTATCCCTAACTGTCAAATTTTCTCAATTTAAAATGAACCTTATGTTTTGCAATAAAGTTGAAATACTATCAAAGAAATTTGACAGATTGTGGTAACTTGATGTGCTGGCCTCTGTACATTCCCGTGGGATATTTTCCTACATCCACGCAGGCGAAGCTGCTATCAACAACTAGTAACTATTAAAGTGTGGATGTCCCAGTACAATAAAAAGCAGAAAATGAAACAAAACGAAAGAAAATACGTGGGTACACAGATATTTACATAACATAAGTAGGTCCTTTCGAGAACAACATGCAATTTGAATTTTCCGAACACAACAGTTACGAGTACAAGTTTTTTTGTTTATTCATGATTCATTTCGAAAGCGATCTTGTGCCCCAATGTTGGACGTTTAAAAAAAAATGTAATTCATTTTCATTTAAACTTTTTGGTCGTTGTTATTATCGCCGCTTTGATGTATGATCGCTGTGATAACTGTACGAATAAACGGGATTTATGGGAAAGAGGTAGAAGAAAAAATCTTACGTCTACCCAGCAAAGAGTTTTTACAACTAAGGAGAATGATCCTTAACCTAAAGGACCAATGAGGAAAGCTTTATGAAAGGGTCTTAGCAGGTGGCGTTCTGTATTATCTGCCTACCCTCACGGTATGATGGCGTAAGTTTATGTTTATATATATGGGTAAATGAAGACCAGTTTGAACTGGAAAGGTTACCGACGTTAGTAATATCTCTTATGGCTATGGTACCGATATACACGGAACGATGAGACCGCAATTGGCTATTTGAGATGGTCAAACGTAAAATATGAAATCACATAATATAATAAAGAACGCTCGTCTTAAAAACTGTCATCACCGTACAGAAATTAAATATAATACGAAGATATCATTGTAAAATTGCATTTAATGCTAATAAGTATTTAATTTGATTCTAAAAAATTGTGATGTCACATTTTATTTCATATTTCATGCAAATCACGTACAAATTCCCGTTTTGACAATTCATAAAAAGTAACGTTATTGACTACCCTATCAAATAACCAATTTGCTTCATGCATTTACATGAGATCCATCCATGACATCCATCGTCTTCATTTTGATTACCAACAGGTTTCATAATTACCTATACACAACGTAATCAGACTATAATGTTCCCATTGCTGGGACACAGGCCTGTAGGCCAGGGCTGTAATCTACCATGCTGGCCCAGTGGGGGGTGGTGAATGTCACATGTCTTCGATTTTTTGGCTTTGAAAGATTGACACAATATTAGGTATCCCTATTAAACTGATCTGTTAATCAAAGAAATTATTTAATAAAATTTATCAAATAAAATGGCGTACCTAATGCGCACGACAAGACGATAAACAGAAATATAATTACGCTTCCGTTTTATACGGAATACGTTCGTGGAAGTAGAAATAATCTGAACCGTATGTTATGTTGTATTGTATTATGTGCGTTACGGTAGTGAGCGCTAATTTGACAGTTTGTGACGGTATGCGACGGTAATTCCGTTGGCGTTGAGCATACAGTGACTAGTTATGACGTTGATATCAAGTTTTAGGAAGAAAACGAATGATTCCGTTGTGAATGATGACGGATGCCGCTCCGAGAACTAACGAAAGAAAGCAAAATGTTTATTCTCCACAAACAAAACGCACATTACAGAAAAAGTACAAAGTAACCGGTTGGTGCCTCCTTAACATTTAAAATGGTCTAAGGGGCCTTTGAGATTTGACTTCAGCCCCTCGTCGGCTTCCAAAGGTCCTGAGATGTGTCAAACATTTTAATTAATTTGACCAAGTATTTGCTACTCTATCTTCAACAAAACCAATTTATTTCATAAACCATATTTTCAAAGTTCGCATTCATTGCTTTTATTCGTTTTAATCAAGCTCTGAAACGGTTTTAATATTTTTATTACGCTCGGTGGCGTTCGTTGTATACGTGTCATAAGTTGAGTTCACACACGACAAGAGACGATGACATGTGCCCGCACCCGCAACTAAAGTTCATCAGCATTTTTAATCTACCCGCTGCGCTTATTAATAAAAATTTTAATACATTTAAGAAACAGTCATTGCGATCAGAATTGTGTGAAATGAAAAAATTATTTTTATTTAAAACTAGCTATTGCCCGCGACTTCGTACGCGGACCCTGTTGCTTATGCCAGCGACAACGGGGTCGCCATTTATGTTATTTTTTATCATTTTTCCCATTTAAATCCTTTATCACACTGACCTTTAGTTTTATTTCATTCCATCAACCACTAAAACATAAAGTCCATTTTCATCGTTTTCATTTTGGTAACCGCATTATTATATTCCCCACTTGTCTCTAGTTTGAAACTAGCTGGTCCAAGCACGTTGTCCTGACCGAATTTTCTGGGGGCAGTGCTCCGGCCAAGTCGAGCAAAAATAAACAAACAATGGCACCTCCGTACCATTCTTTTCTCGAAGCCATTCAAGACGTATTCAACCCCTGCCGTAACTTCGTTGAGGTTAAAATTAGAAGTCTGAATGTTCAGTTACCAAGAGGCCATATTATAACAAGGTTTATTCACAACTAGCATTTGCCCGCGACTTCGTCCGCGTGGAGTTTGGTTATATTTAGAAAAATATTTATGCTAAATTTAAAATTCAAGTATTAACTCAAGGAATAAGATTTGTCATACAAACTTTCATCCCCTATTTTACCCCCTTAGGGGTAGAATTTCCAAAAACCCCTCCTTAGTGGGTGCCTACATTACATAAGGTATCTATGTGCAAAATTTCAAGTCTCTAGGTCCAACGGTTTGGGCTGTGCGTTGATATATCACCCAGTCAGTCAGTCAGTTTACTATTTTATATATGTATGTAGGATTTGTATAGCTGGAAAATATCCAAGTTACTTATAAAAGCAGAATTATAATAATAATAATAATAATAATTATATTTTTAAATGTTTTTGTTTGTTTTTTTTTCATAAAAAATATTAAAAAATGTATTAAATAAGAAAAGAAAGAAATAAACGAATAATAATAATAATATCCTTGGACATTTCACACAACGCCATATCGTCCCAAGCTAAGCAACCTAATGCTTGTGTTATGGTAACGAGATGGCTGATAAACTACTTATATACATTTTTTTTTCGTAAATACATACATATTATAGATAGAAAAACACCCAGACTCGTAACAAATACTTGCAGGTCGTACAAATATTTGTTCCGTGCGGGAATCGAACCCGCGACATAGTGCGCAGCAGCCAATCGCTCAACCACTGCGCCAACCGTGTCGCCAGAAAATAAATATTTCATTGCTCCATTAAGAAAGGAGTTTTAAAACTCAATTTAGATTATATTCAATTTGTAACTGAAGTTGAAGAACTACAGGAACTCATTGTACATAAATATTAATCTATTAAAGAAATAAATATTATGGCTATTATTTTATACGGTCACTAAAATGTTAGTTGACTAATTAGGTAACAGTTTAAAAAATGTATGAAAAAGTAGTTTTTAGATACCCCCTTATACATATTCCTATGATTACCAGCAGGTACCTAAAAATCTAAAAAGCTTTCAACGTTGAAGGTGATATAAAACATAAATTCAGCAATCTTAAAATATAGAATTTAATATAATATTCACAAACTGGAGGTGTTAAAAATCTAAGCTTTGTTTTTACTTTCAGGCTTTAGAAATACTTTTAGCAGATGATTAATAAATGAGAACCTTCACGCTGCTCTGAGTTTTTAATAAAAATAAAGATTTTTTGCAAAGGCCACATAACTCACTACTATGTTTTAATAAAGTAGCAACATTTAATTGAAATGTTTTTTTAAACTTTTTATAGCACATGGCTCTCCTGAATTAGTTTTTCCCTCTATTTTATTTAGGTTTTATATTATGAAATAGCTTGCGTGGGAGTCGTAAGACATCACAATATAAAAAAATAACAGCCATATTTCCCGTCCAAACTATTACTTTGTTTTCGCTTTATGTTCTTTCTAATTTTTGTTTTGCTCGGCTTTTAAGTGTTGCAGCGTGGTGTTATACAGCTTATAGTCTTCGTCACGAATTATGCTTTAAATGTAAAATGTTTTTTTTTTTAATCCAGTAAGTAGTTCCGGCGATTAGTGTGTTCACACAAACAAACAGAGAGTTTGAGTTGGGGAGAGAAGAGTTTTTATTTTTGTTATTAGATTTTATATGAAAGGCGATGGTTTGTATTGTAAATTGTCCTTTTTGGGTCGGATATAGGACCCTAAATAAAATGAATCTGCGCTTGCGCATAACAGACATTGTTTTCTTACTGTCAGTATCTAAAACATTTATCTTGCAACCTTATTATTTTATAGTAGATAGATAGTGCTGAAAACATTTGGCCGGTTTCAATTAGTCAATCATAATTATTGGACGTGGCTAATAAAGGTAGTTCATAATGAGTACCGATTCGTAATTATATCCGCATCGCATCTATACTATACCTATACTACGGCTACATTGTCGCGATAACGCGAAGTAAGTGTAATTCGCGTTATCACGACAGTGTACGTAACATTCCGGGTATAATTTTCTTACAATACAGAGGTAAGTACATATTTTGTATATTTAGTTTAGGTGCAGTAAATAATTTTAGGGTATCGTCCCACAAGTACAGAGGCCAGCACATCAAGTTACCACAATCTGTCAGATTTATTTGATAGTATTTCAACTTTATTGCAAAGACATAAGGTTCATTTTTAATTGAGAAAATTTGACAGTTAGGGATAGCTTGATGTGCTGGCGTCTGTACAATAGATGCACCGGTTATGAATAATTAATAATTAAATTGCCAATAAGTACTTGTGGAAGTACGAAATACCAGTTATCTTCAACTATTAGGTTAGAGAGTGTTAAAAAAAACTATCAAGTTAGTTTCATACTTAGAATTCCAAAAGCTTGGTCACACTTTTTTTGTGTGTGGGAAATCATGAAATGACCCCTCCCGCTCTGGGTGGAGCAGAAAGGAGTATCAGACTTACTGACTAAAACCCATCCATGATCCTTCCTTAGCTTTTAATGTTCCGGGGTAGCGGTAACCCTTTTGGACAATCCCGCTGAAGGGAGGTAACACTGATTTGACCACTTGCACACACTCGGATAGAACAGAAAGGTACCGTCCTTGGCAGACGTAGGGAGCCTCACAGTACAGGCAGGTAGATAAGGTCCTCTTAGAGACGCAGGTTGAGTACGACAATAGCAGGCCATAGGACAGGGGGCACGCGGTTCGTCTAAGTGTGTCGTTTTAGGTCGCCGTTTGGAACTGCATAAGAGGTGCCTACACGTAGCCTGGAGAGTGGACGTAGAATCATGGAAGGCGCGTTAAGGTGGGTACTGACCAACGTTACGAGGTGTAATGTAAAGGTGGGTACTGACCGGCGTTACGCGGCGTAATGCTACGTGTTACACCGCGAGCCTTCGTGCAGTCAGTACGCCGTGTTACGGGGAAACCAGCGAGCAACGAGCCGCTCGTTGCTCGCTGGGAGCGCTCCACCCGGCTGTCGGTTTTTTGGCGAATCCTTTGAGTGTTACGCGGTTCGGTCAGTACGCTCCTGCAAGTCGTCGCGAGCGCACGGACGTCGCGAGTAATCACACGTCGTTCCTATCGTATTTACTCTCGTACTCGTCGTTCTTAAAACATGGAGTGGACCCAAGAAAAAACTCTATATTTTATAGAAAAATACAGAGAAGAGGAAGTGTTGTGGAACCCAGCTCATCTAGAGCATTATAATAAACGGCGAAAGCGGAGCACAGAGTTTTGACGAGCATGTTACGCCGTTTGTACTGACACCGCGTATTCGTATTCGAATGGTCCATTACACCACGTAACGTTGGTCAGTACCCACATTAACATTCGCATCCAGCGTGTTACGCATCGAGCATGTTTACGCTGAGTTCTAAAATCGGCGTAACATGCTCGTCAAAACTCTGTTCTCCGTTTTCGTAACCGCGTAACTGTCAAAGGATTCGCCAAAAAACCGACAGCCGGGTGGAGCACTCAAAGCGAGCAACGAGCGGCTCGTTGCTCGCTGGTTTCCCCGTAACACGACGTACTGACTGCACGAATCCTCGCAGTGTAACACGTTACATTACGCCCCGTAACGCCGGTCAGTACCTAGCTTTAGGGAGCCCATGTTACTTGCTGTGTGAAAGCAGAAGTTATGTATCTACCTTCATAGCGACTACGGAACGGTGTGGTCTTTTTTTCATGTGCTTTCATATTTTATTTTTGACCAATTCAAATAGTCAATTGAGCCCCTGGTATTTAGTAAAGACAGATTGGCACAATGGCAATCTCAGCACATGGCTTGATATATATCAAGGCTTGATGGCTTGATATATATCAAGCCTGGCAATACCAACATGGCTTGATATATATCAAGCAATGAGCTGTGCAAGCGATATCGCTTATGCAAAAACTGGGTCATGAAGGTATATTACAACTGAATTATCAACTGAGCATGAGCAGATAGTCAAACTAAAGATATACGTATACTGTCCACCGTCTTCTATTCTTGGTGTAACTGGCAATCGTTCGTGAGCTCACTCATATTTCTACAAAGCCGTGTTTGGTTTGGACGCCAGTTCAATAAAAAATTCATTCCGAGGCTTATAAAAATACTTCCTACCCGAGGCAAATCTTTTTCTTTAACGTAGCATTATTCCGGTCCGTTTCCATGGATTTATACAGGCTCCATGCTTCCGGGAAAGTTTCTAAAAAAAGACACCCAGTATTACAACACGAATTAGAGAAATATCAATCATACATTCACCCACTGATTAATCAAGAAATCTCAAAATATACTGAACCTACAAAGATCAAATGTGGCACAGATGTATATTATGAGTAGGAAACGTCAGCTCAGAAAGGGTTTTATGGAATTCCCCCGGTAAAGGGGTGAAATAAGGGGTGGAAGTATGTATGAAATTTTTTATTACGATGCATATACCTTAAGATGCAATATGGTCTGTAGAGTTGATTAGTTATTTTTTAAATGAATTCGACCACGGCACTCTCAAAAACTGCTCCGGACTGCTAAAATTCAACTTAAATCTAGAAATGAAACTTGACTATCTGTAATCTGAGATAGCGTGCAACACAAGTAATTATTTCCCTGACAGCTGGAAAACATCCATTACTGCTGCAGGCTGCCATAAACAGTCATAACGAACGAACTTGGGTAGAAATGCCATGTTCACCGCGCACGACAAGGAAATTGTAAGGTGCCCGCGCCATGCAATTTTAACGCTGCAAAGGTGTATAAGCCTAAGATCGCCCTTGTACGTGAGTATATTTGTGTAACTACTCGTATTTCGTTGTAGAAAAGTCAAAATTTATAACTGGTTTTGCCCGCGACTTCGTCCGCGTAGACTTCGGTTAAATCGCAATATCTAATTGTATAAATGGCTACAAAACTTATAGACTACATTCTTCCATACAAACTTTGACACACCCAATATGCCCCAATATGGGGTTGCTTAAAAAAATAAAAATGACAAACTTCATACTAACATACATAATGTACAGACGCCAGCACATCAAGCTATCCCTAACTGTCAAATTTTCTCAATTAAAAATGAACCTTATGCCTTTGTAATAAAGTTGAAATACTATCAAAGATATTTGACAGATTGTGGTAACTTGATGTGCTGGCCTCTGTACAACTAACATAAATTACAACCAACAGTAACCATTCCAGTGATCATTCGTTCCAATGTAGTCAACCGCTATACATGCGTAGCACACTTTTAAAGGAAATTGATAACAGGTACATTGCTTTACATGTTTGAAAAGTTGGTCTGCCCGTCAACGTAAATAACGCAATGAATATAGTTAAGCTGTCGAAATATATTGTGTTGAATTTGTTATTATGCTACACAACTCTCTAAAGAGGCTTGTTTTATTACTACACTGCTGAAATACACTACCTACTGTAGTAAACTGAAATAGAATAACACGAATAATACGCTTTTAGTAGCGTCTGTGTAAAGACCGTTACGTAAGTACCTACTGTTATTATATTCCTCCATCAAAAAGTGAATATATTATAGTTGCTCAGTAAATTGTAAGCATGAACGCACCCTAACTAGATATTAAATCTACGCGACTCCCGGCCTACTACGCCTTCGCCGCAATGAAAATAGTCTACAGCCAGTTTACTATGCGTTCACACGAAATGATAAAATATACTAGGTACCTATTCTGTAACGCGTACTTGATTTTCAGAATTAGATTTTCCACAGTTTAGTAACACAACGTCAAATACTTAAAAGTGCGTCAAGACAGTGCGAGAGGAGCTCGCGGTTAAGTAATAACAGCCGTACGGTTCGATCCATCAGGTTAAGCTACGTTTGCCTGGGTTAGTCCGTGGATGGGTGACGATCTTTAAATACCGATACTTCTGTGCCTCGGCAAGCACGTTAAGCCATTGGTCCCGGCTGTCATTCGTGGATCTTTGACAGTCGTTACAGGTCGTCAGAAGCCCGAAATTCTGACATACAGTCTTACCAAGGGGTATCGTGTTCCCCAGTGACTGGGTTGTAAAGATTCCATAGGCAGTCGCTTTATATGTAAGATACTAGTATTCAGCTGCATCCGGTTAGACTGGAAGCCGACACCAACATAGTTGAGAAGAGGCTAGGCAGATTGATTGCGTCCAGACAGCGAAAATTAAATATGTTTTTCCTCTAATTTGGATTTAAAAGCAAGTATAAGTAATTTACGAGTCGTTTATCTCGCTGACCCAGCAGCCTTCGGGACCCTTTCTGTATGCTGACATCTCTTTGAGGCGCGTGTGCAACATATACGCGCCGACCGTCATGGGCCTGGTCCTGATCGGGAGGGGAGCCACCCATTACTCACCGCGGGCGGTGAGTAATGGGTGGCTCACCACCCGGTCCCGAAGGCTGCTGGGTCAGCGGGATAGGGTTACCGCTATCCCGGAACATAAAACGCTAAAGAACATGGATGAGTTTTACTCAGAAAGAGACTGAGACTCCCTTCCGCTCCACCCAGCGGGAAAGCGGGAAAAAATTGGATTTGATGATATCCCACCCTCAAAAAAAAAAGCCCTTTGACAACTATGCAAGATATTCTGAGGTAGAAATGTATTCTAAGGGAATAAATACTTCCTGGAAGTTAACTTGCAGGGTTACTTGGTATCAGTGGGTAAGGGCCTCGCCCCGCTTTCCTTGGAAGAAACTGACGCATACCTATAGTATTAAATACTAATGAATGATTACATGGAGATATGGCACAGCAAAGACCTTCACGAGCGTATTTACCGGGTCCTTCATGGGACTGATGTAGACGTCCTAGCGTCCAAGGCAATCAAGGGTTTGATCTAAAAAGCGGTACTCCTGGACACGCACGTATAGTTAAGAGGTTCCTCTTTCAAGAGCCCTGAAACCGGTGTTCAGGGCTCTGCTTGGCCCGTGTTCCCTATACCGGTAGGCTACTATTTTTTATGTATTAATTTAAATGTTTTCAAAGTATAAAAATAAATTAAAGAAAATATTATTATTTATTATTATCTTTAAGTAATAAATAAAACTTACCATCGTTAACATTAATAATAGGTATTATTACATAATTACGTGCAGGTACGGAATGAGGCACAGGTGGTAAAATTGTAGGTACGTAATTAGGCACAGGTGCTAAAAATATAATGACTAAACTGATTAAATACCCACGTTGTTATTATAATTACTGCTTACACAAACGTATTATAACTATTCAGGAAATTGATTTCTAATCAATCGATTTCTGGAAATAATTATAATTATTTAACGTAATAATTAATTAAATGCTTTTATTACGACTAGGAAAAATAATCAGTGTTCTGTTCATTGAATTTAATTAATTTCTAAGTAACGTTCCAGCTTTAATCAACATAGGGTTGTAGTCTGTTTTTAATATTTCTGTGGTTGTAGTACAATATGGATACTGTCTATATCGTTACTCTTCGACAAGAAACTACAAGACTGTGGATATTGCGTCTACCAAGAGCTTCCATCAACTAAATATTACCTAATTATTCAATGAATATTCGAGAATACTGAGCCGACGAAAATAGGCTTGTGGAAATATTTTAATGTTACACATTTATCTTTGAAGAGAATCGTATTTAATTAATATTCTAAAGCTAACTAAAATATCTTCATAATTAACTAAATTGATTAACAGCCTCTTTGCTTTAAAATACGATTGTTAGTGGTAGTGAAATTAAAACTATCTGGGTTCATATTAATAGTTTACCTTTTTCACGTGTTTCTTAATAATTATAAAGGCTCTAATTAATTTGAGGAAGTACCAGAGGTATGTACCTATCGTGCATCGACTAGCGCATTTCCTTTTAAAACATTTTTTTTTATCATCCTTCATTTTCACTTTCATTTTGTTCATTTTATAAGATGTCAGTTATGTTATCGTTTCTATTTCCAGAGGACCAACAAGGTTTAAATAGAAAAAGCGGGATTGTCTGAAAGGTTACCGCTACCCCGGAACATCAAGGGTTTTTTTTTTTTTAAGGCTGGGAAATCATCCAATGACTGCTCCCGCTCTGGGTGGAGCGGAAGGGAGTGTCAGACTCTTACTGACTAAAACCCATCCATGTTCCTTCCGTAGCCCTTTATGTTCCGGGGTAGCGGTAACCCTTTCGGACAATCCCGCTTACCCGGCAGGCTTGGCCCTGAGGGGCCCCTTCATATGCTGACATCTCTTTGAGGCGCGCGTGGAACATATACGCGCCGTACGGCACGGGTCCGGTGCTGATCGGACGGTGAGTCACCCATTACTCACCGCCCGCAGGCCCGCGCCTACGGTGGCCGGGAGTCGTCACGTGGCTCCCGACGCCCGGAGCGTCTCCCGCGTCGGCTGGGACGGGAGGACCTTTCTCTCTCCCATCCCGCCACCTCCTTCGCGAGCATTACTTTTTCGCAGAAGGAGGTGACTGCCTCCCACTCCCTCTCGCCCCGGACCATGGCTTGCACCAGGGCCGGGCGCGAGAGGTCGCCGCCGCCGATCGCCTCTACGAGGACACGGCGGTGCTCCACCCAAGCGGGGCAGGTTTGCACCGTGTGCTCTACCGTGTCAAACTCAAACTCAAACTCAAAGTATTTATTTCAAATAAACCAATTACAGGCACTTTTGAATTGTCAAGGTGTCGGTCAGTCCGAGAAATGAAGCTAGTTGCCCATTCCAAAGGAGTAGGTACTGTAGAGCCTTAGAGTAAAACCTTATGTTATACATGGCTGGTAAATATCTGACGGCATTCGAACCTTTCAAATGTATTAAGAATAGATTAGGATTTGATATATTCTAGACTTTACGTCTGGCAGCGGGCCTAGACAGATGTATTCGTTATAACAAAGTGCAAATATATTATCTTACGTTGAATTTATTACGGGTTTCTCTTCGTAATACTAGAAGCCCCTCACACATTACACGCTCTACCACTGAGCCCCCTTAGTAGAGGATCTTCCATCCTCTACATTTTGGTGGAGGACGCCAGAGTCTCCACAGAAGACGCGGTACGGTCCCGCTCGTTTGTTTTTCTTATATTGGTGTGTGCAGAACCAAAGAATATCTGCACAAGTAAAGAAAATAAAATATAACCAAAATTTCGGTTAAACCGTTTAACGGGCGTTCTACGCATCGTGGTGGATGTGACTGCACGAATAAGTAAATGATATATAAATACAAGATATAAAGGAAAACTGTTTCTACAAGTATATGTTTACGCATCTGTTGGTGGTGCGCAAAATAATAAGAACGACGCTCTAGGCGTATATATGAAGCAAAGCGATTAAAGCAGGCGAATGAAACAACGCCTGGATATTCAAAGCTAAGTGGTTTTTATAGTTTCGTAATAATGGTTACCATGGAGACCATGATTATTTATTCCGCCTACAACGGCGTATGCTTTGAAGATTTTTTAGCCGAATTTAATGTATTAGCGATAGATAAGAAGTGGATTAAGAGCAATTGGGCTCTGATTATGGGCGCATTTATGCAGGGTCCAGCCCGCATTTATTATTCGACAATTTTATATAATGATCAAGAGATCAGTTTTGAAGCGATGTGTGACGCACTGAGGAAAGAGTTCCCGTGCAGAGTTCACAAAAGAATGTGTGCTCCATTTGTGTTGGAAAGTGTGGTGGATGTTGCTGTGGAAAATGTTTCCTCACCTGGCGCAACACAAGAGCTGTCTGAGGAGTGCGGACAGGATAATTTTGTAAATATGTGTGTTGATGCTGTTGTAATTTCTAGCGCAAAAGAAGAGAAGGTGCTAGATACGGAGCCAAGCTGCCTTGTGAGCAGTGATGATGATGATGTTGTTAGCAGCGTTGATGACGACGTTGATGATGCTGTTGGCGCTGACGTGCAAAGCTGCCTAGACAGCTGTGATGTTGATGAGGAGACGGAAGTGTTCGAGTCTGAACATGAGGAAGAACTGGACGAATCGGGTCGGTCCAGTCCTGTTATTAATGATGATTCTGTTTCAGAGTATAATGATGAATATTACCATGATCACGATGTAAAACTAAATAAAAATAACATCGCTGTTGATCGTATTGATGAAAATGGTCTCGTATCCATTTCATTGGATGTAAGTGTCCAAGAGTTGGTTGTGGTTGACGCGGAGTCACATACATTGAGAAGCGAAATGGTGCAGATGAAGGAAAATGAACCATTTATTGAATCTTCAACGTTAGAGTTTTCAAAGATAGAGGTGGAGGAGAGTGAGCATTTTGTTAGTTCTTCAGAGATGGTGGTTACAAACACTTATCGTAACTTGTTCATACATCGGCGAATGGTGAAAGATAGAGTTAAACATGTTTGTAATGCTAAAAAGAAAAATCAACATAGAAATAAAATTTTCTTGAACGGCTCTGTGACATATAAAAATAATGACAATTTCAGATTTAGACGTCTTCAAAATATGACTTTGTATGTCAGAAAAATTAAAAGGAAAAAGTTTGTTTCCAAAATTATGACCAAAAGAGGTCATAGGAAAACTCGTAAACTTTTTGAAAATAAATTAGCTTTTTTACAGTATGGGTTTACAAAATCAAATAAAAAGAGGTTTCGAAACATTTTTAATAGATGGAAGTTTTCACTTTTTAGAATTATATAATTACGACTCCAAATAGTTTTCATATCATGTCGCTGCATAATTTTTGAGATAAGTAGTAGCGAACAAAAACTTTTTACAGCTAAATAGATTATAGACTTTTCTTTTTTATGTTGATAATTAATTGTCAGTTTTAGACATATTTGCCACTTGTTGACATGTCTGTCATGTCAAACAGATGTAAACAACATTTTCTCATTATTTTAGCTTAGTTTTAAGATATAGTTTATTGATGCATATCTCTTTGTGTTTATTGCATATGGTGATCAAAAATGAATGAGACGCTACCGGATGAGCGTGTGGGAGACACACCTCGCCGCGTCAAAGCGTCAGAGGGAGCGACACTTCGTCTTCATATTTCTCTAGTGCTAGGGTTTAGCATGATCGTGCTCCAGAGCATTTTATCACACTCGTCCTGAGTTGAGGCCTACTTTGCAAACGGGGCGTAGCCTTGCAAAGTGTGTCAGGTTGACACAATTGGTCTAACTGAGGATGGGGTACCCATATCTTGGTACCCATATTGTGGTTTCATGTCTGGAGTATGGGCATGAAACGTTTTTAAGTTCAGCCTTCTTTGCAGTCAACCCCATCAGGGTCGATATGAACTTTCATATCATTGTTTGTTTTCGGAGGCTGGCTGCATCCTTTGCCTCGGGTTTTGATGCAGTGGGGTTCAAACTGGCCTAGCGTTAGTTTGTGCACAGTGGCACACTTTAATGCATTCATGGACTCTTGTGATGTCGTAAGATCCGCTTTGCCAGAGTTGAGCCTGCCTTTGCAAAGGCCAGACCTTACATGTAGATTCTCCCGGGGTTAGGTAAAATCATGTTAGGCTAGGTAGGGATAGGAATAGATAGATTCGAATGCCAAGAGTAAAAGGGCTTAGTTATTTTAAAACTAAGTGTTCCCTTTTACTCAAGGGGGGCGTAGCTGATGTAGAGCCTTAGAGTAAAACCTTATGTTATACATGGCTGGTAAATATCTGATGACATTCGAACCTTTCAAATGTATTAAGAATAGATTAGGATTTGATATATTCTAGACTTTACGTCTGGCAGCGGGCCTAGACAGATGTATTCGTTATAACAAAGTGCAAATATATTATCTTACGTTGAATTTATTACGGGTTTCTCTTCGTAATACTAGAAGCCCCTCACACATTACACGCTCTACCACTGAGCCCCCTTAGTAGAGGATCTTCCATCCTCTACAGTACCTATGGAGAAGAACGGGCAAGAAACTCCATGGACACTCTTTTAAACATAATATGGTTACAAAATATTTGTTACATAGTTCATATTAATATTATACATGTGAGAACGATGCAGGACGTTAAAAGCATCAGATATAAAATATGTAAAAACTATTCAATAATTAAATTAAACCAAGCCTTAGCCGCTAAGAGATGACCAGTCTCTACTGACAGCGCCCGTTCACGAACATGACGCATATATTAGCACCATTCAGCTCAACCATTTTGAAGGGAGCTAAATGATCCAACACACACGCCACCATCAGCGAGACATTAAAGTGAGCATGGCATACTCTCAGCCGCCAGGGCATATTCAAGTCAATGAAAGACGCACCCAGAGACTGGTCGCTTTATAGTAGGTACATAGTACTCACATATGTACTAAGCAGTTATACAATATTAAGAGATTGAATTTATACAATGCAAAGATGTTTTTTTGTTGTTGTTGATCTTCCGCAGCTCCAACAGTTTTCAGTAGTCTAATAAATTAGTTGATGCGCCCTTGTGGAGCTGGACTAGCATTGACCCAAGCATTTTTATCAGCAATGTAATCTCCCAATTTATAATACTCTTGGCTGCATAGTGTGCGTTTTATACAAGTTTTAAATTTTGTTTCATTAAGTTCAAGAATGTGGGGAGGTATTTTATTGTAACATTTTAAACAGTACCCCATGAAAGATGAATCTACTTTAGCCAGCCTGAAACCTGGTTGAACTAATTGGTCCCTATTTCTAGTGAAATAGTTGTGTCTTTCACCTCTTTTACTAAAAAGATGCAGATTTTTCCGTGCGTACATGATGTTTTTATAGATATATTGACAAGGTACAGTCATGATGTTAATAACCTTAAACCGTTCCCTTAGAGAATCGCGCCTACGAAGATTATAAATGGCTCTGATAGCTCTTTTCTGCAGAATAAAAATAGACTCGATGTCTGCAGCTCGTCCCCAAAGTAAAATACCGTAAGACATAATACTATGAAAATAACTAAAATAGACTAGCCTCGCGGTATCTACATCAGTATACTGACGGATCTTTCTGACAGCATATGCTGCAGAACTTAGCCGTCCTGCAAGAGATGTTAAATGAGGACCCCATTGTAGCCTTGAGTCGAGCGTGATCCCCAGGAAAACAGTTTTATCGACAAATTCAAGTTTCTCTTGATTCAATACTATCTCACAATCACTACTTTTTACATTTGGTAAAGAAAATCTAATGCACTTCGTTTTTTTTCCATTTAATACTAAATTATTTGCAGTGAACCAATTTTGGACCTGCAGTAGGGCGTTATTTACGTCGTCAAAATTTTTTGCACGTCTATCTATCTTAAAAATTAAAGAAGTGTCATCAGCAAATAACACCATTTGTGGTTGATTTTTTAGTAAATGGAGAAGATCATTTATGTATACTAAAAAGAGGAAAGGACCCAATATAGAACCTTGTGGCACACCCATTTTTACTTTTAAACCGAGTGAATTGACACCTTTTATTTGAACTTGCTGTTGTCTATCGTTTAAATAAGATTTTACCAAACTAAGCGCAAGTTTTCCAAGTCCGTAATGCTCTAGCTTCAACAGCAAGGTTTCGTGATCAACGCAATCAAATGCCTTGGAGAGGTCACAAAAGATTCCGATGGCGTCTTGAGCCTCTTCCCACGCATTGAAAATGTGTTTTAATAAGGTCACACCAGCGTCAGTTGTACAACGTCCTTTGGTGAAACCATACTGTTGATCGTTAAGTATTTTATTCGTGTTAAAATGATTAAGCATTTGATTAAGCATTATCTTTTCAAAGATCTTGCTGAAAACCGGCAACACGGATACGGGTCTATAATTATTGGTGTCTTTACTGTCCCCGGATTTGAAAAGTGGTATTACCTTACTGTATTTCATTAAATCCGGGAAGATGCCTTGATCCACACATAAATTAAATATGAAGGCTAAATAAGGTGCTATCGTCTCAATGATCGAGGTACAGACTTTACTGGACATTCCCCAAAGATCTTCGGTCAATTTGATTTTAATTTGTTTAAAAGTTTTAAGTACTATTATGGGGTTAACATGCTTAAAGTTGAATTCAATTAGGCAGGCTGAAACGTTTGCCTTTAATAAATCAAAAGAGAGGGAAGGCGAGGAATTTAGAGTTTCAGTAGTTTTTAGGGGAATACTGGTAAAGAAATTTACAAATTCTTGAGCTACTTGTTTGCTATCACAAATGGAACCACATGACGTCTCCAGTACGTAATCAGAACTATGTCTTTTGCTCCTGTTCGTTTCGTTATTGATAATTTTCCAAACCGTCTTTATTTTATTTTCAGCTGATTTAACCTTGTTACTAATGTATTTGGCTTTAGCTGCTTTACAAGTGTTTTTAAAAATTCTTGAGTATGTAGAAACATACTTATTAAAAGATTCTGTGTTAATAAAAGGCTTAAGGCCATAAAGCTCGAAAAGTCTTTCCCTACTTTTCCTGAGTCCTTTAGTGGCCCAGTCACTAAATATAAATTTAGGGTTGATACTTTTAGTGGTCTTCTTGAAACAATTATTAAATTCGGTTTGCACTACCGTAAAGAATTCTTTATATAAAATATTAATATTTTTCAAAGAAAGTTCCTGATCGCTTAACTTACAATTTAATGTGACATTAAATTTATTTAAATTAACAGATGTTATTGGTCTGGATTGTATTTCGATTTTTTGTATAGGTGTGTTGGACTGAAAAGTTACAGTTTGACCACTGTGATCAGAAGGGAGATAATTAATGATGGATTTATTTAAATAGTCGCAACAACAAAAAACATTATCAATGCATGTAGCAGTAGACATAGTTACTCGGGTTGGTTCTACAAACACATTTGACAAATTAAATGATTTAAACAAATTTAATAATCTACTCGTATTTGAATTATTTTCTAAAATATTAATGTTAAAGTCCCCACAGATAACTACTGATTTATTACCAATAGCAAGTTTTGCCAAAACATCTTCCATTACTGCCTCAAATATCGGATAGTTTTGATAATTAGGGGGTCTGTAAACACACACTATAACATGCTTATCGAGCTCAACACAAGACAGTTCAATGCTATGCTCAACCGATAGTTCAACTATGTCCTCACGGGTTTTTGATTTAATACTTTTAATTAGGATTAGTGAACCACCACGCAGCATTGATTTACGGTTAAAGCAACTGGCCAAACTATAATTCTCGTAGTTAATTAACATTTCATAATCTTTTAACCAGTGCTCAGTAAAACAAATAATGTCATACATTGTTTTTTCCAAAAACAATTCAATCTCCAATTGTTTGGAAGAAAAACCTTGAATATTTTGATGAAATAATGTCAAGGATTTCTGTTTCTGCTTAGCCCCTTTCTTACAGTTAGTTTTGGTGCTAGAAAATACCTTTTTATTATTAAGTGAAATTATATTGTTAGTGGTATCTTCTGTTGTCTTACAAACTAGTTTAAATTATTTGAGCTAACCACACTAACATTAGTACATTCACTAAATGTGGTGCTAATTGAAAAAGACTTCGACATACTAATTATGTCTGGGTTAATATTAAAAGCCTCCTCGGTCCTCTGGGCGATCCTCGCAGTGGTGACACCCGGGCGTTTCCTCCCGCCTAATGATGTGCAGGAACCTCCCGAAACATCCATGTCCGGTGAGGACCTGCGTCAGGCGGAAGGTGAGGGCGCCGTGACGCCTCTCTAGCCACTTCTCAAAGAGGGGCCTTACCGCCACTATCGTGGCGTGCCCTTGCGCTGGGTTGCGACAGTCGCTGCTTCCAGGCCGCCATGAGATCGCGCCGGAGGTCCGTCCGCTCCGCCGCAATTTGCTGCGGAAACGGAGTTTCCCCCCAGCTTAGTACCTCCGCGCGCCACTCGTACAGGCGCGCGAGGACTATCGCCTCCAGATCCCACGGCGGCAGTCCGGCAAGGAGGCTTGCCGCCTCGCCCGAGATCGTGCGGTACCCCCGGATTAGCCGAATGGCTACCACCTTTTGGGGCGCGTTCAGGTAGTGGGCGGCTCGCCGCCGCAATGAACGCGCCCACACCGGGGCCCCGTATAGGGCCATGGACCGCACGACTCCCGCATAAAGCCTCCGGCAGGAGGCGTTTCGCCCCCTCAAATTGGGCAAGAGCCGCTTGAAAGCGGCCCCAGTCCGTTCCAGCTTGGGGGCCAAACGTCGAAAGTGCTCCACGAAATTCCATCGGATGTCGAGGACCAGACCTAGTTCATCGTGGTCTCGACGCCGATGTGAACCCCTCCTACCGTAAGTTGGGATCCCGATGGTGGCCTATTCCGAGGCCCATGAAAGGACATGGCCTCGGATTTGTGCAATGCCACCTCGAGACCCAACTGCCGGATCCTTTCTATGACTGAACATCAAGGGCTAAGGCAGGAATATGGATGTGTTTTAGTCAGTAAAAGTCTGACACTCCTTTCCGCTCCACCCAGAGCGCGAGAGGTCATTTGATGATGCCCCACCCTCAAAAAAAAAGGTTCAATTAGAAAAATGACCTTTGATCAACCCGTGACCATAAATCGAGTCATAAAACGTACCTAAAGGCAAATAAGTGACCCCAATCTTCTTAATTGCCTACCTGTGTGTAGGCCACAGCTTAGTCTTCTTCTGCCTCCCTAGGTTAGGCCCAATCTAGGCCTTGGTTACTAATAAAAGACTGTCCGTAGAATTTCTGCCCGTTCATCTCCATAGGTATCTATTTGTTAACCATTTTTTGTGTAAGCCTACTTAAGGGGAAAATTCGAGAGTTTATGTTCCGATACGACACCATCATAACCTAACTTCTTTTCAAGTATTTTGAGTCGGCCTTTCTGACCTCCACAACCAATAACTGCGTATAACGACACCTGTTAGTAAGAGCGGTTGTCAGACTTCCCAGCTTCTGATTACCCTGTAACAATTTCCTGTGTGTCTAGATGTGCATGATTCCTTATTCTTAACCCCATCCAGTCTATTGCTGGCCTTAAGTCACTTATAAGGGAAAATGATTGCCTACCCCTTGACCTAATTGAGCCCCCTCATTTTAAAGTGTATTTGTATTTGCTACCATAAAATAAACTTTAAAATGAGGGTTCTGGGGGCCTACACAAGTGTCAATCGCTCCTTGTCGATTCGATTTCGAAAATTGTTGTTCGAACAATCCGTTATCTCAGCGATTCGGAATGTCAATACCGCCACTTGTCAACGCATTTGTATGGGAATATTGATCGAGTTTCGTTACTCAATTTTACATTGTCTAGCACCGAGCGATCGTAAACGATTGATCACTTATGCCAATTTAATACATTTCGGATTTATCTAATTTCGATATCGTTAATGAAAATGTAACTTTGCCTAGGCCCCTTGGTTCGGTAAACACTAGATTCTAGAAACTCGTTCCACTAACAGCAGTTCAGTAGCAGCAAGGCCCTAGCATGAATTTTATTCACGCTTATGGGTAAAACAATAATTGAGATTATTGTATAGATGCAAATCAACATACTAAAGGTTAGTCGAAGTATTGTTTAGAAAATTGTTTGAATTTACGTTTCAAAATAACTTCGCGCGGTTCTGCTAGCTCCACTTTTTTATCAAATAATATCTTGCTCAAAGTAGGTATACGTGTCTAAGTCTCCACGTAACTTGTCTCCAACTTTAGACAATATTGATCAGGGTTTATTAGATTATATAGATTCAGGCAGGTAAATTATACATCTTTCAATCAAGTAAAGTCCCTTCACCTTTAAACAACTTTAATAAATATGTACATAAAAGAATGAACAAAGTTTAAGATATATCAAAGACATAGGTTCTTAAAAGTAAAGTATTCAATATAAGTAGATTTTTGTCATTTGAAAGCTATCGATTTCATAATGTCAAGTTGGATCTTTATCTGAAATTGAATTAAATTGAGTTCGTTTTCATTTAGATTAAAATTTAAATCTTTTCAGATATCATCAATGGAGCCATTTCTGCGAATCTGAAGAGCGTCCATCGCTTAGTGTCTAATATTCGTAAAATAAATACATAACAACAATTTTAGTTATAAATTATTGTAGCAGTGATAGCCTAGACGTGTGACCGTCGGACTGCCAAGTCATGGCTCTCGAGTTCGAGCCTAAGGCACGCACCTCTGATTTTACGGACTCTGTGCGTTATTGTACTTATAACTATCACTTGCAAAATCGGTAAAGGAAAACATTGTGAGGAAAACAGCATGTCTGAGATATTTCTCAACAGCATGTTAAGCTATGGCAGAGGCCCATGGGCAGCATAAAAACTCTGACACCAGGTTACCTAGTCACTAACCACACGAAAAGAAGAAGTTATCAATCTAGTTTTACACCAAAACTCACACCAAGACCAATTTCGAGTCTAAAACCGAAATACGTCATCATTGTTCAGTATAATTGAATTATTTATTTTGAGAGACCAAAACGCGTAACGTTAATATTAAATCTTAAAGCCAAGGAAGCTAACAGTCATCTTACGATCACTGAACTGCAAATCTGTACCGTCTTTGTTTGCGGTTCAAGACCACTCATTGAATACTCACTACGAATCATCTCGTCTACTGAACCCGCTGAACTTGGCAGCATGCCCGATCACTAAAGTGCCTATGATCACGATTCCAGGGGTCACCCAACGACAAACTAACAACCAATCGAAACGGATTCTGAAGGGTCCTCACTATCTGAATGGAGCCAACTGGTCTTGGCAAACATCGGGACGCAATCAATTCGGGACTTGACTAAACATCATTAAATCGACAAGGCAACGTCGTTAATGTTTAATAAAGGTTATTTATGTCAAACAATATTTGGTCAATACCTGTGTAAATATTTAGAATAATTTGATTTTAATCTGAAATAATTCGAACATAACATACATCACATGTCATAGTCCATTATACAGTGTAGCATTAAAATAGATAAAGGTAATAAATAAAGGTTATTTATGTCAAACAATATTTGGTCAATACCTGTGTAAATATTTAGAATAATTTGATTTTAATCTCAAATAATTCGAACATTACATGATCACATAAGTAGTCCATTATCATCTAGTGTTGTATTGAAATAGATAACGGAATTACATTTTTACAGCGATTTAAAAAAAAGTGTTCAAAAAAGGTTCTCAATTCGATTGTAATTTTTTATTTACGTTTCTTACCTCAGAACTTTCGCTGGGGCTTCCCATGTGGTCCTATTTCATAATTTTTCAATAAATTCTAGTAGTTTTACCATAATATTACTTACGATATCTTCATAGATAAGTTTCATTTACCTGAAAAAGAAAAACATTATAAGTACAATTAATAAGTTTTCACATTTTTATTGTCGAATCACACTAATATTATAAATCCTTCACGCTCAAACGGCTGAACGGATGTGGCTGAAATTTGATACAGAGGTAGGATATGACCTGGATTAACACATAGGATAGCAGCTAGTCCTCAATATAACAAAACATTTTTCTGAATCTTCAAACAGATACAAACATTTTGTAAAAAAACGATCGGTCACATTTTTCTTATAAGATAACAGACAGTTTTTCGTTACAAAAAGATAACCACCACCTAACCCAAACCTAGACCAAACCTACCACCTGATACCTAATATTGTTAGCCTTAGGTAAGTACAGAGGCCAGCACATCAAGTTAGCCCAATCTGTCATATTTAAATCTGTCAATAGATTTTTACCTTTAGTTATTTTAATTGTTACAGGTTAATTTTAATGTTCAATTGAGAAAATTTGACATTTAAGAGTATCTTCACTCAGCGGGATTGTCCGAAAGAGTTACCGCAACCCCGGAACGTAAAGGGCTAAGGAAGGAACATGGATGAGTTTAAGTCAGTAAGAGTAGGAAGACTCCTGACGATAAATGACTCGCCACTATAAAAAAAGAGCTTCATGTATCTGCAGGTACATTAGGTAGCATTTTCCAATTACCTACGTGCAAGAGTAAGTTCTCCCAACAGAGCACAAAACCCATCCAATACGTTCAAATTCCTTCCCAAAATACTCCTGAAAGAACCATAGACCATGACAAATTAAGATGATACCTATTGAGACATTGAATTCGATAAACAGGGCTTCTTGGATATGTTACTTTTATTTGAATTCAGAATTTTAGATAATTATTTAATTACCAAGTTTAAGAAGAAACCCAATGTGCTTTGCAACGAATTTATTTTAGGAACGTTTCTGTCCCAAATGAACACTCAAAAATCAACTTAGAATACGTAGCGCTAAAGTAGATAGTAGAGTGATTGATAGTAACGGTGATGGAATGTAAATCTATCTGAGATTATGAATTAAAGTTAGTAACTCGAGTCACGTCAATGCTTACTGTAAGCAAAACGTACAGAGGTTGATTGAAAACGGACTACATAAATCTCAAGGGTTTTGCAAGAAACCTCCCTTAGTGCTGAGCGCAAACGGTTAATCTTCACCTGTCTTAATATTTTAGATGGTTGTTGTTTTCCCGCTGAAATATTTTCGTGAATCATTTTGAGAGATTCTTTCGAGTTGCTAATCTGTAGAATATGGTCTACCGGCTCTTGGCAGGAATTAGACTTCTTCTTCGTATTGCTGGCACGACTGTATGTCAGATCACATAAATCCTGTTTTAGGCCTGTCTATCACTGTCATTATTTTCTGAGGAATATTGACACTAACAGGTCTTGAACGCGGCTTAGATGTGCTGATCGCGTTTATTTTTATTGCTGAAATTGGCACCAAGATATAACCTGACGCTACCATTGGGGAGTGCCTGTTGAATATTTAAAGTATGTGAGTAACTTCTCTGGCAAAATTCTTAGCATAAAACCTGGTAGGGTTAAGAGTATAACTCTTTTGCTTTTAATCACCTTCTGTAACATCTTCAAAAGTTACTTTATACAAGTAACTTTGTGAAAAAATAGCCTAATGATTTAACTGGAACGGTCTTATCACCGAGTAGAAGACCAATCAACTCCCCTAATTAAAAACGATCAAAATCTAGTTGTCATCTCATATCAGCGACAATTGATGTCAAAATTTAAAATTTTGACAGATTACTTAGCCGTTCTCATTCAATCAAAAATGTCAAAAAATAGAGGAATTACCCCTCTGACAGTTTTTACTATTGCCAGACATTACCCATTACAGTAACTGTGAAACACGACTGGTAAAAAGACCACTAAACGATTTCTTCAGAGGTATTTATTGTTGGGTATTAATAAAGAACGCAACCATATTGTTTTTATATTTAGTTGGCCCCACCAAATAGAATGCACTTCGCATTTAGTTGGCAACATTGATTGTTCTTCCTCTTCCATTTTTGTAACTTGAACAATAAATACGTTACGTGCATTTGTCCGAGTTAGTTTATTTAAATCAACACTTATAACTGCATGTTTTCCTTCCAAATCTGCTCTTAAAAGATTGCAGAATAATTTCAGCCTTCAAAAATTCTCTCCTGCTGCAGTGTTGCGGCGCAGTAAACTTATTAATCTTTCCTCCAGAGTTGGTAACCGACAAAATTCTTGGCAACAAACCCGCATACTACATACATATTAGCAAATCTTGCGTATTATTTAAATATTACACGGACGCGTTGGTTTTAAATATGAATGCAACTTTAAAGACTTTACTTGTGGTATAGTAATATCTGTGAGTCTAAACGGGATTTTACCAGAAGGTAGTGGCTTTTCAAAAGTTGAATATTTTGTTACGAAATGAATTCAACTCTATGCACAAACCAGTCGTGGTAAATCATAAAATTCAAAATGGAATAGAAAGTACTCTTACCCCCCTAATACCTACCCCCTCAATATGAATTAAACGAACGTGAAATAACTGAAGCCTGACACAACTAGAAAGATTCAACGTATTATCAATCTGCAAAAAGCATAGTGATGTGACCTAGTGGACTGCCAAGTCTGGTCTTGAGTTCGAACCCAAGACACGCACCTCTGATTTTTCAGATTCATGTGCGTATTGTATAATTATCACTTGCTTAAAATCGGTGAAGGAAAACATCGTGAGGAAACCGGCATGCCCGAGAGATATTTCTCAACAGCATGTGATGCTAAGTCAGAGGCCCATGGGCAGCATTAAAACTCTGACACCAGGTTAGTCACTAACCACACGAAGAAGAAGAAGAATCTGCCCTGCCTTTTCCAAACTATGTTAGGATCGGCCTCCAGTCTAACAGGATACAGCTGAATACTAGTATTTTATATGAAACTACTATCTATGTGACCTCCGCAATCCAGTAACTGGGTAATACGATACTCCTTGTTAAGACTGGCTGACTTTCGGGCTTCTGACGACCCATAGCGACTGTCAAAGATCCACGAATGACAGCCGGGACCAATGGCTTAACGTGCTTTCTGAGGCACGGAGGTGTTCGTTACCACTGTGAAGAGAGCGTTGTTTGACCTAATGGATCGATTCGTGTGGCTGTTATTACTTAGCCACGAGCTCTAAAGATTTAACATATCTGACGTCGACGAAAGAGAAAATCAAAATGTTTCATAAACCATTGTTTTCAAATTACAAACAAAATCAACATAGAAACTACAGTTACTATATTCATAACAATGTACGGGCGCCAGCATCTTTAGTATACAGTATACAGAACTGAAATATCTACAAATGATTTTAAACCTTAATACGTTGGCTGTTAAGTTCAAAATCGATTGTGAAAATTTGACAGTTTGTGTTAACTTGGTGTGTGTAACTGTACAGTCGCCAGCACATCAAGTCCACAATAAAAACGAAACTTCCGAGGCGGAAAGGTTTAAGGTCACAAAGGATTTAAACAATATAAAACTTCTTCCATCTCGTTCAAAATATCATTTCCTCTCTTAAACCGAGCTCCGGCGGTAAGGCCGCGGCAGTAAATAAATTATTTAGAAAAAGTTATCTCGCGAAGATAGGATTACGTAAATCTGGGGCGTAGACGAGGTCACCGGATCACGTGAAAAGCTTCAGAAGTACCGATTTGAACATTTCACCTTTCCTTTTAATATAAAATACACGTGTCTAGTACCTAATTGTTATTGCGCCATTTGAAGGTTGGGTAGCGATCACCTACCTCAGTACATTTGTATTAGTTTTATTTTTGTTTGGGTTCCGGCGCTAATGGCTAAAACGAGACTATTACTAAGACTTCGGTTTCCATCCGTCCGTCCGTCTGTCATCAGGCTGTACCTTATGATCATGATAGTTAGACAGTGGAAATTTTCACAGATGATGTATGTCTGTTGCCGCTATAACAACAAATATTAAAAATCAGTATAAAATAAATATTTAAGGGGACTAACCAGCTTGTCTGAGAGATATTTCTCGTGTAACAGCATGTAAAGCTAAGTCAGAGGCCCATGGGCAGCTTAAAAACTCTGACACCAGGTTGATCACTAACCACACGAAAAAACAAGGGGCTCCCACAATTTTTTTTTTGTCGTTAAATTCGACAATGCCGTTTTTATAGATAGTAGTACGGAACCCTTCGTGCGTGAGCTCGACTCGCACTTGGCCAGTTTTTTTAGTTGTATCAAATCTTTTTCATTGCCAGTTGAATTCAAAGCGTTATATTTACGTAAGTATTGGAGATTACGAAGGTGTAACAGCTCTATTTTCTACCTGGCATTTGAAAAAATAATATCATCACCTGCTTAGAGACGGGTGGCACTTTGAGTCACCGCTATTAAATTACAGAACCCAACTAGTTTAAAAGTTTTTTTTTAACCAATTTACAGATTTATTTTTCAAATCATTAAAATTTCATTGATCTCGTTGCCTCGGTCTAGTAGTCGCAAGCGCTACTGCTGAGGATGAGGACCTGAGTTTGATACCCAGGTCGGGCAGTGTTATAGGGTTTTTCCATCTGGAATTCTCATTAGCAGCGTGGAGTCCGGATTTGTGCCGGTTGATGGTAATAGGACTACATAACTGGCGAAGTGTGTAATAAATATTATACACTATATTAATTAAAATTATACTATATAATTTTTTTTTTATAGTAGCCACATAAAGATAGTTACAAACAATACTAACATAATTGTAAGCTAATATTGTTGCTAATATATACTAACAAGATATGGATTATAAATATCTGAAAAAAATAAAAATAAAAAAAATATTTTTTAACTCATATTCATATATTTATTTGCATTCCATAATGTGCGAAAATCTTACAATCGGCTTAAAGCTAAGTAAGCGGGATTGTCCGAAAGGGTTACCGCTACCCCGGAACATAAAGCGCCGTACGGCACGGGTCTGGTGCTGATCGGACGGTGAGTCACCCATTACTCACCGTCCGCAGGCCCGCGCCTACGGTGGCCGGGAGTCGTCACGTGGCTCCCGACGCCCGGAGCGTCTCCCGCGGCGGCTGGGACGGGAGGACCTTTCTCTCTCCCATCCCGCCACTTCCCTCGCGAGCATAACTTTTTCGCAGAAGGAGGTGACTGCCTCCCACTCCCTCTCGCCCCGGACCATGGCTTGCACCAGGGCCGGGCGCGAGAGGTCGCCGCCGCCGATCGCCTCTACGAGGACACGGCGGTGCTCCGCCCAAGCGGGGCAGGTTTGCACCGTGTGCTCTACCGTGTCCTCTGTCTGGACGATCCTCGCAGTGGTGACACCCGGGCGTTTCCTCCCGCCTGATGATGTGCAGGAACCTCCCGAAACATCCATGTCCGGTGAGGACTTGCGTCAGGCGGTAGGTGAGGGCGCCGTGACGCCTCTCTAGCCACTCCTCAAAGAGGGGCCTTACCGCCACTATCGTGGCGTGCCCTGCGCTGGGTTGCGACAGTCGCTGATTCCAGGCCGCCATGAGATCGCGCCGGAGGTCCGTCCGCTCCGCCGCAATTTGCTGCGGAAATTACGGACCCTGTAGGGCACAGCAAAAAGTATAAAATTAAGTTTGAAATAAAATTAATACATCATAAATGAACAATTTTATCATGTTCTTAACACGTTGAACGCCAACGCGGTCACCGCGTGTCCGACAAACAATAGTTTTTCTATTGTGTCTGCTGCGTGGCAGTCAATGACTTAATATTACTATTATTATTATTATTTGTTACGAGTCTGGGTGTTTTTCTATCTATAATATGTATGTATTTACAAAAAAAAAAGTATATAAGTAGTTTATTAGGCATCTCGTTACCATGACACAAGCATTAGGTTGCTTAACTTGGGACGATATGGCGTTGTGTGAAATGTCCGAGGATATTATTATTATTTAACTTAATTATAATTATAATATTTATTTAGAGATCAATTATTTGAGAACAGTAATAACATAACATTATTTGGTAACATAAATCATAACACATTTTATAACAATAATAATATATTACATAACTATGTATGTATGAATGAGTGTGACTTCTAAAACTACTAACAATGTGTGGTGTCTGTTTGTGTGAAGTCGGTTCCTCTATTATCCACTATTACTGCCTACCCCCGTCCTACCCCTAAATGGCATTATGATACGAACCACAATCTAATAAGATTTATAAATCCAAGCGATTGAACTGCCACAAGAAAAAACTGGTACCTACCTCGAAGTTCATCGTTATTCTAAACGGCACCTCGATCTGTATTCAATAACTGAATCGTGAATTCTTGGGTTACCTAAGATAAGAAAAATACCCACAGAAATATTCTAGTACAAATACATAGTAGGTACAATTCATTATGTAATCTTATTTGTTGCTAGCACTTTGCCCGCGGCTTCGCTCCCGTGATCTTGCCAGCGGGACCCGTTATTTTTCCCGGGATAAAAAGTAGCCTATGTTACTTAACCTTACGTTTTAAGTACCTCATAAACTTTCCTATGCATTTAGTAATAAGCTGTAGTCATTACAAATAGACACTTCAATATTTATTTTTTTGTTCGTATTTATTGTTCTCAAACAGAGCACCTGTCATTTTATCTCTTCACCACCCTTGGTTGACTGACAGAGAATGCCTAGGCATTAACTCCGCCTTTGTACAGTCGCCAGCACATGAAGTTACCATGAATTGTCGAATTTTCACAATCGATTTTGTAGTTAACTACGTTGTACTACGTTGTACGTTAACTACAAAATCGATTGTGAAAATTCGACAATTCATGGTAACTTCATGTGCTGGCGACTGTACAAATCATTTGAAGAAATTTAACTGTTTGGTATAATTTGATGCGCTGGCCTCATTGTGTACGAGAAGTTTAAATAAATACTAAGTATAGAAAATATTGATTTCGAAGGTAATTGGCTGCGATATAAAAGGCCTCCGCTGGTTTTCTTTCATCTTTGATCCTCATAGCTACTTAACTGCCGATGCAATATTATGACATAAACGGTTAAGTTTGTTATTGGTTTTAGTCATAAAACCTTGATTACTTCGAGACATAGTATGTTTGATTACAACTAATAAGCAGTTTTACGGGTCAAGAATTCAAGTTCGAGAATACAATGTAGCATATCACATACTTAATTTTTATTTGAATTAAATTCAATTTCACCCCTTATAGTTACTTAGATATTCATTTTATTTAAGTATGTATAAGTTGTTAATATGTAAAATAATTAAATAAACACGAAATATGTTTCCTTCATTATTTATTTGCTTTTTTGGGTGATTTCCGAACTCCACAGTCCGCAGTTCGCCGAAACATACTACTTGCCAGTAAAGCTCCCAAGACGGCATTTTTTTTTCTTTTTATCGACATCTTCATCAAGCATCATCATATTTCAGGCAATTAAGACACAACTTTACTTGTATTAACAAAATTATTTGCCTAAACTTTCCTCATAGATCACTGCGTTCGGCGGTGCTTGAGTTTATCGCGTTCAGACAGACACACGCAGCAGGGGATTTTTCAGCGGGATTGTCTAAGAGGGTAGGCGTTACCCCGGAACATAAAAAGCTAAGGAAGGAACGTGGATGGGTTTTAGTCAGTAAGAGTCTGACACTCCCTTCCGCTCCACCCAGAGCGGGAGGAGTCATTTGTTGATTTCCCACAATAAAAAAGGGGGTGGCTTTATTTTATAATATGTAGTGATGTAGTATACTAATACCAGTAATTATAGAGAGCTAAAATTTGTGAGCCTGTATGTAATCTTCGGGAATAAAACATAGTGATTCGATTCTCATAGGATTTAAGTATTTTATGTTATAACTAGTAATTTAATACATATATAAATGTTGGTGGCCTTTGCGGTAGGTAATTAGATTTCCAAGCCGTTTGGGATTGAAACCCTCGGGCCATGGTTTGTTCAACGAAATCTTCAAACTGCTTGTTAACAGTTTCCTTACCCAAGGGCTGGTTTTTCCTTGGCCAGAGGCGAAGCATTGCCCCGTTTCTTGACGCCATGTTTTAGTTTCTTAATAGTTTTGGTTAGGATAGGTTATTTTTATTTTTTTGATTTAATTTAGTTTGTTAGTTAATTTAACATAAGAAGGTAATTTCTTTAATAAAGCACCTTAATGTCAGTATTAGTTGAGGTGAGGGAGCAATAAAATGAGGAAAGTAAATAATGATATTATGCACCATTATGACGAATGTCAACCATTATCATCTGCCTAGCCTTTTCCCAACTATGTGGGGGTCGGCTTCCAGTCAAACCCGATGCAGCTGAATACCAGTATTTTACATGGAGCGACTGCCTATCTGAACTCCGCAACCAAGTAGAAAACTGGGCAATACGATACTCCTTGGTAAGACTGGCTGTCAGATTTTCGAACTTCTGATGACCCGTAACAACTGTCAAAGATACTCATATGACAGCCGGGACCAACGGCTTAACGTGCTTTCCGAGGCACGTAGGAGTCTCGTTATGTAAAGATGGTCACCCATCCATGGCCAACCCCGGCAAGCGTAGCTTAACCTGATAGATCGACCTGTGCGGCTGTTAGTACTTAGTCACGAGCTAGGCCTATCATTGAGACCTAGATATCTCATTTCAATCGTAAAGGCCACTTTCATACAACAAAACGTCCTTACAACTGACTAAGCCAGTTCACATAATGCAGTAATATTTAGTTTTAGATTGCATCAAGGAATGTTTATTAATAATGTGCGTCATCGTAAAGTGGTTTTACTGCATCTGTATAATACATAAAGTAGGCAATATTGCTTACAAAGCAGCCATTCAGCTACTATCTGGTCATTTATAGCAAGAGATGAAACAAGGCGATGTAGTGAGGGGCACGCATTCAATCTATCGATAAAATGAGATTAAGAATAAGTAAGCCGATAAGAGAATTATGCAAATTATTTGCGTTGATCGAGGATTTCAATCGCACATTAATTATTCAGAATGGCAAGCGACTGTAGTTGTATTGAATGGTGCTTTATGTTATGAATACTTAGGATAAATTAGAAATGATGTTTCATACAATGATAAAATTTGGATTAGAAATAAAGTTGTTGTACATTTTAATTAAAGTAACATTGTACACGTAACATAATTATCAGTAACCAAGCTTGTACAGGTTTCCTAATTCTAATGTTACCACACCCAAATAAATAACTGTTTATTTATTCATATCGTTTGCCTACGTTTATCACGATGTTACTTTAATTTTCAGTCGAAGTTTTTGAAAAAAAGTTTAAAACCACGCCTTACAAGAACTTTCCGATTTATTCAAAAAGTATTCAAGCATAAAAAAGACAGAATAATTTATGTCGGTACTTTTTTTCCACCTTCGTTACACACCCACGCGCCGTTAACCACATTATGTGCTTAATGTGACTGGCAACGTGCTTACAACAAAATAAATCCGTTGTATCGATACCTAACGACATTATTCATCGATAAAACGTGCCTAGTGACATCACTCGTCGGTGCCGCAGTGTCGAAAGGGTGCAGTGCTTCAGCAGGCGACGAGCTGACATGTGACTCGAGAGGGGTCAACGACTTTCTTTTACATGTCCGTCGGCTCTAGCACTGTGCCTTAAGTCCATTATCAGATTTGAATGAAGTGTGAATCGAACGCCGAAACAACTGTCAAAAGTTTATGTAACGATTTTTATAGTTCTGAATTGAAATTCTCTAGGGAAAACCTTTGGTGATTTGGTCTGAAGTTATTTTATCGAATGACAATTTGGACACTAATCTTGTTTCTTGTATTGTCTAAATACATTCTTGGTATTGATTTACTAAGAAATGAAATGATTGAAGCTGATCAGATTATAATGCGCTAACTTCAATTCCTATCAACCTCAAAGTTAGGTACAGACGCCAGCACATCAAGCTATCCCTAACTGTCAAATTTTCTCAATTAAAAATGAACCTTTTATCTTTGCAATAAAGTTGAAATACTATCAAAATTGTGGTAACTTGATGTGCTGGCCTCTGTACTTAGCGATTTCAGTCATCAATTCCATCATCTTTGTTTGTTTCAGGTTTCAGTCTTCGGTCTCAGTTTCGAAGTAATATTTTTATAATTGCTTCAGGCCTGGTCGACCATCCGTCACTGTCAGTCGTTGTACGTCATCGCCTCATGGTTTTAATTATACACGGGCTTCCAGGAAATTTCATAAGATGTTTTGTGCATACTCAAAGATAAAAGTTTGTAATAAAAAAAAGTTGCAAGCTTCATGCATTAATCATTAAATCTACAAGTCATATTGTTTGCGATCTCTTTCCTATACTCTGAGAGACTAGAACGGAAGGAAAATGGTTTTGGTAGTTTAAAATTTGCTGTAAATTTTAAAGGAAAATGGAAATCCTGAACGTTGTTTCCCTATTTTTTTTTGCGGGTTGGATATCATCAAATGACTTATCGCGCTCCAGGTGGAGTGGAAGGGAGTGTCAGACTCTTACTGACTAAAACCCATCCATGTTCCTTCCTTGGCCCTTTGTGTTCCGAGGCAGCGGTAACCCTTTCGGACAATCCCGCTGAAACGTTGTTAGCCTCAAATGGAATTCAGAGCACCAGCAGGAGTGAACTATTTAGAATTCGTAACCGTATTTGCATTTATCTAATTATGTCTTTGTACAGAGGCCACCACATCAAGTTACCCCTATCTATGAAATTCCTTTGATAGATTTTCAACTTTGTTACAAAAATATAAGGTTCATTTTCAATTGGGAAAAATTGACAGTTTGGCATAGCTTGATGTGCTGGCGTTTGTAGCTATATTAACTAATCTTGTCACGTAAAATGGATCAAATGTTTCCCGTAATGTAAATTTAATATTTAACAGTAAAGCATTCCAGCTGTCCTTTGTATTATTCATTTGGAAGTGTACACAAATTGTATTTATCAATTGGTTCGGGTTCATTTGTTTTTTACCCTTGCGTTATTACAATGTCATAAACTGAAATTGGTTTTGGGACTTCCGGTATTGTTCTTCCTCCTCAATTTAATTAGGATTTCTTTTTCTTCGATGAGGAAAACATACTAAGCGTAGATATTTTTTATACTGTATTTTATTCTGTTAGACTGTATCGTTGGTCTAGTAGTCGAACTCGAAAGTATTACTGCTAAGTAGGATATCCTGGGTTCGACTCCCGGGTCTGGCAAAGTGTTATTGGGTTTTTCCATTCGGAATTTCTCGGTAGCAGGCCGCAGAGTCTGACATTTGTGCCCTGTTGATGGCAATAGGTCAGCCCCCTATTACATGGGACTCTGGAAATGTGGGTGAACGAGATTCAACATTTGTATGGAGAAATCCCCTTATGACTCTCACTTCAATAAAGTTAGTTTAAATATAAAAGTTTAAAACCACTATTCAGTGGCTTTAAACGAATTAGGTTTGGTACTCATTTTAATACTGGTATTACAAAATACTGGTATTCAGCTGCATCCGGTTAGACTGGAAGCCGATCTCAATTTAAGGTGTTAAAAATTAACTCTAAGAAACGTACAAACATTTTATTGAGTTACGTGTGTAATGTATGGAACAGCTCATTTTTTTTTCGTGATTTTGGGGTTGATCCTATAGTTGAAAAGTTGTTCGTACAATGCTCGCACGATATTTTTAGTGTTTATGTTTTTTATACATTATACATAAGTAAGGCTAGGTAGATAGACTCATTTTATACGGATACTTTCTACAATTTGATGTTTTGAGTTTGGTAGAACCTCTGTGTTCTTGACAAATAATTACCAAATGAAGCTACAACTAATTTAAACTCCAATCGTGCCACTATGTTGCAGTAGGTACTACATTGAGGTGACAATAATAGTAACATAAACAAACAGATCGCCAACCAAAATATTATACATAAACAAACCTTTGGTGTTGATAAATAGACATATTTACTGAACAACAGTCATTGGTACACACTAGAATATTATCCACTTATGATGGATAGGTTAAACAAATATCATACGTATATGATACTACAAATATAACATTCAAGGAAATAGATCGCTTGTGCATGACAATATAAGGCTATGTTTAATCAGAAAGTGATTAAACTTCCGCTCTGTAGGTAATATTTTGTTCCGACGGAAATCGAGTTTGTTTAAAAGACAAAAGTTTGACTCTCTGTTATGTTGATAGAGGCGAAGTTCGAAATTTCAAATACTAATAATAATTTTAAGATTGATTGGTTCTCAACAACAGATATATCGAATAAACATTTAAAAAATACCATCAACATTTTTCTATTTTTTTTTGTCCGATTCATATAGAGCTCTAGCGTGGACTTATACAGGGTGAAATTGAATTCATTGGCAAAATTTTAAGTGGTCATGGTACTCATCATTATGAACATCTTTTACTATGGGATCAAAATCTGAAATCGCGAAAAAAAACAGCTGTTCCGTACATTATGCTCGCATAACTAATCAAAATAAAGGGGAAAGCTGATTTTTTTTCGCAATTTCAGGTGTGTTCCCACCCCGTGCCGGACGGCGCGTACATGTTCCACGCGCGCCTCAAAGAGATGTCAGCATATGAAGGGGCCCCTCAGGGCCAAGCCTGCCGGGTAAGCGGGACTGTCCGAAAGGGTTACCGCTACCCCGGAACATAAAGGGATAAGGAAGGAACATGGATGGGTTTTAGTCAGTAAGGGTCTGACACTCCCTTCCGCTCCACCCAGAGCGGGAGCAGTCATTGGATGATGTCCCAGCCTTAAAAAAAAAAGGTATGTTCCCATAGTAAAAGTTGTATACTTAATGAATTAACCCAAAAATAATATCAAGAAACTGTTTTTTTTTTGTTCCGATGTGAAAAATCCTCTGAGGCGGGGCTGTCAGACTACTGACTAAAAACCATCTCGATGTCCCAACTTTCAGCTACACCAGGAGTCGCGGGAACGTACGATCTTTCCGCAACACCACACCCTGGTGCTGGCCCACCACGCCGCCGGCCCTGTCAGGTGGGTGAAGTGAGGTGACCCTATCAGGTGATGAAAGTATAACCTAACCTATTCTAATATGCAACGCAATTTCAACGACTCACTTTAAGCGACGAAATTAACGCACGCGTCCTTCCAAACTTACTGCCCACAACACTTTCTATAAACTGTAGGCGTAACATTTAACCAATATCAGGAAAGATCCACCTATATTCGATAAACATGAGCAGAAATAACCAATCAAACTGCGTATGAAAATAACCCCTTCCTTATGATTTCCCGTGGGAAGCGCTTGCTGCTGACGGCATCGACAGGTTGATTTTAGCTAAGCTTTAAGACCTGGGGTACAATACTGAGGTGACATTTCCTTGGCTCGTATAAACCTCTCCCGAGGCGATAATTCTGAAGCTTGACAAGTAAGTAAGAAGGTGAATTTACAATTTAGTTCATCTAAGTTCTGACGTCGATTTACGGTACCTATTTTTTACTTTACTGGGTAAAGCCTCAGTCTCTTTTGTAAGTAACTTTTTTTTTGTTTTGTGTGGAAATCTACAAAAGGCGACCTTTTGGAGAAAAGACCAGGTAGATTGGGATTTTAACCTGACTAAAATCACCCCGGTGATCACCTCACCGTAGTCATTTTAGTGAGGTGAAAATTTTCGCAGATCAGCATATGGGAAGGGCCCGTTACCTCTTAAAAGACCACTCCAGAGCCCCTCTTACCACCCCTTTTTGTTTTTTTTTTACGGTGCGATATCATCTAATGACCCCACCTGCTCTGGATGGAGTGGAAGGGAGTGTCAGACTCTTACTGAATAAAACCCATCCATGTTCCTTCCTTAGCCCTTTATGTTGTATGTCCTCTGGGACAATCCGGTTTACCCGACAATCCCGTCTACCCGGCATCCCGCTTACCCGGCACTCTTACCTACTACTTATGAGTTGCTGTATAAATGTCTTACGTTCCTTGGAAATAAAATAATTCAGTCCCTATAGGCTGACAATTTTGCTGGTGACAATCCTATGTTTCTAGCGGAGACGAGGAATGCGGGTAAGAACAAATTATGCGCACCCGACGTCACAAGGTAAGTATTGCCACGGTAATAATATCTATACAGTATTTTAACTTCATACAAACGGACGAAACGCGAGCTATACCTACGCGCCTCGATCTTGGCAAGCGCTCGGCATGCAGGCAGTCGCGACTGTACCGCAGTGACGAACAGACGGTGTGTTGTTTTTTTAACAATAACCGCGTGATTTTTTCACTAAAAATAAGTTCAAGTACATATTTAATATGACGAGTAGGATACATTATGCTGTTTTTGGTTGCATGTTTTCTAAAACAAATTTTTAATTAAGCTTTATATTAGAATGCGGTTTTTTATACTTAAAAAATTAATAATAAAGCATTTCGTACGTCTCAGTCGAGGCGCAAATATTTTTCGGTCGCAAAATAAGACCGATTTGTTATTCAAATATAAACATGGTTTTTTAATTAAATCTACCAATCCAAAAACAACACGCATTTTTATTGAACACAAAGTATCTTATTTGTTTATAACAAAAAAAAGTGTATTTACAATCACAAAACTAAATGGAAACACAAAGTAGGCAAATGTAATTCAAATGCTTGAGGCGGGCAGCCCTATCGCATGTTTACGTACCGCGCGGCTGTAGGCATTTATTTCAAAGATGCGGCCGGGTTACATTACAATACTGTATAGATAATATTACCGTGGTATTGCATTGCCAAAGGTGAGTCTGCAGATTATCATGTGATCCATGAGACTGTCACCAACGAAAAAGTCAACCTAATGTTATAATCGGTTTTTGCAAGGTAAGGTTTCAAAATCATACCACAGCTGAGGTTAAATAAAAAAGAGACTTGCAGATACACACACAAATGTTAACAAAGCTTTATAAAAATTAGCAACTTTTCACACATAAAAAAGACTACTAAAGTATTCCAATTTTTAGCAACTTTTTTAACGAAGTGATAACCCGTGTCGTGTGTCCATCTTAATAAGTAAATTCGATATTTTTCATGATTCAGCATGAATGTTGCCAACTTGCCGAAAATAAAAAGTGGATGGCAAGTTCAAGGTGAACTTGGCTACGATAAAATTCTGTTAGCAACGTGAGCTATTGATAGGCATTCGTGAAAAAACCTAGTTCGCTTTAGTGCGCAAGCTGCCATTTATTGTTTCGAAGAATGTGTCGGGAGCATGCAACTGAATAAAATGTTTCAAAAATATATGCCGGGTACAAGTTGTAAAAGATCTACTGTCACTATGGCCGAACAAGTCTTGTATATTGCATTTAAAAAATACCCTTAAAAAATCTTTTCTTTAAATCTTGTTCGTGCTTAGTACAGAGGCCAGCACATCAAGTTACCCCAATCTGTCAAATTTCTTTGTTAGGTTTTTTCAACTTTATTACAAAAGTATAAGGTTCATTTTCGATTTGGAAAATTTGACAGTTAGGGATTGCTTGATGTGCTGGTATGTGTACTAAGCACGAAAAAGGTTTAAAGAAAAGATTTTTTAAGGTTATTTTTAAAGTGCAATAGGTACACAAGTCTTGTTCGGCCATTACATAGTTCTGGGAACGCGCTACTGCCAGTTGTTTTAGAAGCTTCGCCGTCCTTAAAATACTTGCAGCATACTAAAGGTCAGGTCCAGTAAAACATGTATGGTTCAGCAAACATATCTCAAGTTCCTAACTAATTAGTTACAAGGGAACTTTAGTTAATAATTTATTGACTTTGGAAAGGTGTTGTGCAACTGTGCAATTTACCGTTACAATTAAACAAGAATTGGTTAAGAACATCTTAAGATTTTTTTGACAAGAGGGGCTCCAACATACGTTCAAGATTCATCGCAACAGTCGGTATGGAAATAGTGGTAAAAAAAAAGTAAAATCGCCCGTAAAGTTCCTCCTCAACCTCTATTCAACAATATAATAACACAAAAATGCACGATATTTTCCTACAAGCACCGAAATTGCACGATAAAAATAGTGGAACGAATACTGGCAGTTATATTACCACTGTTTTGAGTTGTGTACTAAAGGAAAAGCGTGAACGGTACTCACGGTTCCACTCACGCAGGGTTTTATTTCGCAGTTTCTGAAAATGCATAAAAATACTGGTGTTTTCCTAGCTTTTTATGCCCGGTAGTAAAAATTCTTTATTCGTAAAAGGATCCAAAGTTCAAAAGATGCTGGCAGTGTTCAATGCGCATTTAAGAATAAAATGGGTTCTATTTAAAAAAAAAAATGCATTTCTTCCTCTACTGAAAAATGGTTTTGGTTATTTCAATCATATGGCGAAGGAACTTGGATACTTCATAATTATTGTACTTTGACAGTTAGGGATAGCTTGATGTGCTGGCGTCTGTACCTACTGATCACAAACAATTAAAAAATATTTTGTAGCTATAGGTATTTCTGCCATTTTCATTAAGTTTCTGAATCTATCAATCATAATATTGAAAGTGCCTATCAACTTCTTCGATAAACAGCAAGCAAACCGAAAAGACGTCGGTTATGTCAATCACATTGTTTGCTAAAGCGCAAGTTATTTTGGCGTGAGATTAACAAGATGCGATGGAAAAGTTCGCGTGGTGATAAAATGCTTTGATTCAGCTTTTACTTTGAGGAAATTATCAAATTATTAATGCGGAAATTGATCCTGTTTATGTCACTATTAATTTATAAATGTATTATATTAAAAAAAACGGTTAATAATTTATTAATACCGCGCGGAAAAAGATATTTAATATTTTCTGCATTTTTTCAAGACCTATAAATATTGGTAATTTTTCGTTTAAAATATCTGAATACTTCGGTAAATACCATATGCAATCTAACACTACCTACATCATTTATAAATTAATTTAACTACAACACTAGGTACTAAAAATTAAACTTATCCATTACTATAATCCAAAATATTGTATTGATCCTAATTCAGAGCATCTGTCTATTTAGGAACCTGGCCTTTTATGATATAGTAGGTACCTACCACCTACGTCAAAGAGCTTACACGAAACATCGGATGCCGACCAACTACTTTCGTATTCTTCCATCGTTCTTCTCAAATAGATAAATTCCCTTTATTCTCTGTTATTATTGTCGACCGCTAACATAATGTTTTATTTAATTATCTGCATTAAGAAATCGTGCACGTATTCCGTTCGTGATGTGTCGCCTCTCTCAAAATGTTTCTATATTGTTCATAATGAAATGTTGGACACTAATTAATTTCGACCGGACGCGAAATTGACCTATGTCAACTACGAAATCGCGTCATTCAACCCTAAGGAATACGATTTCACAATTGAATTTCGACTTTGAAGTCTTGTAATAACGTTTATTATTGTTTAAACTCGTTTTTATATTAATGTAGTTTGTATTAGGGCTGTGAAACAATAGTTACATAAGTGAGCGTACATTAAGGTCGGCACGTCCGGTGCGGGCATTGCCAGACAAGAAATTAACGGCGAGAGATGATTTCATTACACGAAGGAAAATTTAAGCAAATAGGCAGTCTAGTATAACAGTCTATAGGTACCGGTAAAACGGGGTTACTTTGAGAGCTGGGGTGACTTTGATGATAGCTAAACTTGATATGCTTTTTCGGATTTATTGCGGGATACTTAACGCAGCCAAAATTTGGTTTGTTCTGATGGCCAGACTGACTGATCGGCCATATTTTGCCGAAGCGTCAACAAGTAGTCGTTGTCGGAACTTTAAAAAAATATTTGTTAAAGTTTAGTGTCGAGAAGGTCTAAAAGATTTGTCGTTTTCGGGGTGTCTTTGCAATGAAATAAAAAAAAAGAAGGGGTGACAAAGTAGCCCCATTATCAATTTAAAATGATAAACAGGTTTTTATTTTTTTCCAAAAAAAGTATGGACTAATTGAAACTTTTTTGTTGCATTACTTAATTTACGTAATGAGTCTACACTGCAGTTTTTTTTTTACATTTTTATCGTTGAAACTGCAAGCGTGGCATCAATTTCAAATTAAAAATTAATCAATGTCACCCCGTTTTACGGTATAATTTAATTTGTGAAGTTTGTCTGAAAAATTAAGAAGGGTGCTAAGGTTAATATGAAGGGTAATGTACAGAGGCCAGCTCATCAAGTTACCACAATCTGTCAAATTTCTTTGATAGTATTTCAACTTTATTGCAAAGGTATAAGGTTCATTTTTAATTGACACAATTTGGCAGTTAGGGATAGCTTGATGTGCTGGCGTCTGTACTTACCTCAACCAGTATTAACCTATTTAAGGATACCATTAAGAATGAAATTACGATTTTGACATAAGTAGGTACTTAGCAATTTATTTAAAAATTTTAATGTTACCGTTATACTTTCAAATAGGGGTGCTGATCTGTAAAAATCTCACTGTAATAGCTTAGGTAAAGTGAGCTGTAAATTGTGACAATACAGGGTGGTGACAACAATACGACAATAAATTAGACTGTGCAACTCTAATACCGTCCCCAACCTGCATACCAAAGTTCAACCAAATATATCCAATAGTTTAGTCACTATAGCTAGTCAAAGATTAGCAAAACCCATAGTCAGCCCGTCACTGGTATTTAGTTTGTTTGAAAAATCACTTTTTTTTATTTCGATGTTAGGATTTGTTTAATAGTTCCAAAATACTCCTGTGTATTAGTGTTGTTAGTGTTTTTATTCGCATTGTCATCTCCATATTGTATAATAATAATATCCTTGGACATTTCACACAACGCCATATCGTCCCAAGCTAAGCAACCTAATGCTTGTGTTATGGTATCGAGATGGCTGATACTACTACTTACTACTTATATACATTTTTTATTCGTAAATACATACATATTATAGATAGAAAAACACCCAGACTCGTAACAAATACTTGCAGGTCGTACAAATATTTGTTCCGTGCGGGAATCGAACCCGCGACATAGTGCGCAGCAGTCAATCTCAACCACTGCGCCAACCGTGTCGTCAATATAATATATGTATTTACAAAAAAAAATGTATATAAGTAGTATACCAGCCATCTCGTTACCATAACACAAGCGTTAGGTTACTTAGCTTGGGACAATAAGGCGTTGTGTGAAATGTCCAAGGATATTATTATTATTATATCTCTACATCAGATGGAACAACAGACGGTCTTTTCTTTGAAAGATCTCACCGTGAAAACAAGTGAAGTGTGGAGTGAACTGTCATTCCATCTGATATTATTAAACATCCAAAATCAGCCTAAAATGTTCCCACTGCTGGGGTACGAGTACAGGACTCTCAGTGAGAGGGAGTGGTCCGTAAACCAACACGCAGGCCCAGTGTGTAAGCGGGATTGTCCGAAAGGGTTACCGCTACCCCGGAACATAAAGGGCTACGGAAGGAACATGGATGGGTTTTAGTCAGTAAGAGTCTGACACTCCCTTCCACTCCACCCAGAGCGGGAGCAGTCACTGGATGATTTCCCAGCCTTAAAAAAAAAAAAAAAAAAAGGACCCAGTGTGTGTTAGTTGTCACATATCTTTGAATTGTTAGTCTAGGACATGCCGGTTTCTTCTTTTTGAGAGCAGTGTTGATGAAACAATTTATGTACCAAGTTTGTTGCAGCCTGTTTGAGTTTGAACCGAACCTCCGACTTGTATGTCGGGACCGTTACCACTGGGCTGCCACTGTTCTCTGATACTATACCTGATATTACACTATTGAAAGCTCAGTTTTTACAGAGATTCTTACAAAATAGATAGAATAGATTTAGGACCAGCAATATATTTGGAATAGCAAAGAGAAGCTCATTAATTCCGAGGCTAACCCTAGTAAAAGCTAAGTTAATCCTACTAAGTTTAGTAGGTACTCATTATTTATTCCACCTTCGTAAACAATTCGAATTGTAGAGCCTATTCAAGAATAGGAATAAATGTTGATATATGTACTGTCATCGAGTGAGTCAGTATGTATACCCAGGGGAAATAATTGTTAAGCAAATTGACACCGAACGTCAATGTATCGTCTTATACTGCTTCCGCAGTCAGGTGCGACGCGACTCTGGTAGAACAATTTCCGTTTTTATATAAATTACAATACTAGAGTCCCGTTATCTAAGCGGGATTTTCCGAAACGGTTACCGCTACCCTGGATCATAAAGGGCTAAGGAAGGAACATGGATGGGTTTTAGTCAGTAAAAGTCTAACACTCCCTTCCGGTCCACCCAGAGTGGGAGGAGTCATTTGATGATTTCCCATCCTCACAAAAAAATAAAAATAAAAGAGTCCCGTTATGTCTATCCGCGGCAGTCTTAAACATGTCAACTGTCAAAGCATGACATCAGTTGTTGAATATACGGTTAATATTGAAGTTGGTAGTCAATTTGCTTAAAATATAATTTCCCTGACTGTATGGTAACCATGACCTTTGAATGGTGCCCTTTGTATCAGATTTGCGGCGAATTCACGGCTCATGGCTGATATATATCTTCAGAAGACGGATCGCGGCCGACCCTTGCTCTTTTTATGGTTGATAAGGATAGTGATAAACCAAAAGTTGTAACATCACGTTTGTTTGTAGGTCGTCGTAAAAGGAAAGTTGTCTGATAGCCTATCAGGGGATGTTACGTAATGACATATATTGGAGTCAACAAAGCTACTGTAACTGTACAGTTCAACTATGTTTGTTCGGCTTAAACAAACATATCGGTTGTATATTCTGGGCTTGTACCTAAATAATTCTAGGAAACTTTGATAATTCAATCCACAAGCAAAATTTTCCACGCTCTCTTGTGAATTTCAGAAGCAACTTATCTTCATGAATCTTTATTATACAAACGTCAGTTCAAAAAACTTTTAAAACAGTTGTTATTTCCTTACAATATACATATTATTTCTTGTAGCCAATTTTTCCCTATTTACTAGCTACATATTTATTTGAGCAGAAAATGGGTTTGTTAATTAATAATATCAAGGTGACATTATAATTGGAGTTGTTGTATAATATTTGTTATGGCGCTTTAATAATTGCTTCGATGACGCTGTGAGGGTCTTTGTTTGATCCGTAACCAGTCTTAGTATCAATTTCACCAATGAAACAACTTATCAAGAGCTTTCAGTGCCAATATTCTCCAACAATGTTGACACTGAGCTCTTAACACTTCGTATTAATTACAGAAACAATAAAAAAGCATTTGTGTGTCGAAAGGCAGATGTGCTAATCGCGTTCAGTTTTATTGGTGAAATCAGCCCTTTGATGACAGATAAAACCGCAACCGTTTCCATGATTCTTTCTCAAATGTCTAAATTGGTTTGCGTTACAATAATGCCGGTTGCAGACCAGGAGCTAAGCTAAGTTTGTTAAGCTTTAGTTTGAATTTCAAACCATATACTTAGGTCTACAGTTCCTCGAAGCTGTGTAAAATCAAACTTCTAAGTTAACAAAAAAAGATACGGCCGTTTATGCCGCAACAAACTAATATTTCGCCACTCTCAAGGGAATCAAAATTTATATGGTACTTTCCGTTGACTTCTATCTATGAAATTTGGCAAGTAATATCGTCTTATACTACAAATACAGGGAAAAATCGAAAAACTATACAGTTTTATACGGAGCCCTCGGTGGGCGAGACCGTCTCGGAAATGTTCGGTTTTTTTTTAAACATGAAGCTAAAATCCGTTGGAGGTTAGCCTTAAGGGAGATGGTTTTATGACTCGCAAGTTTGTACAAAAGTCTTAGGATTACTCCGGGAGTAGTTACCTTGACCTTCCATTGTATAGGGGTCTTACGAGGACTTAGGACCGCCAATCTAAGCTAATCTTCTAAAGGTATACCAGTAAAAATAAATTCTGTACGATAAGTCTCATGTTTAGAAAAGGGTTTTACTTGCATGACTTTAGTGTTTCATTCATTCTGGATCAGATTCTATAAGAAATCACTCAAGTTCGTCTTATCATACGTTAGAAATACTTCCAAAAATCTAATTCAGTCTTTACTTTCATAGGAAATTTTCTTGAACGACTATTGGAAAATTCTTTTACCTTTTTGTCACGATATTTTGTTCATTTCAGTTTTATAAAAAGGTATTTTTTTCTAAGCCGTTTTGCTATTAATCAATCCGCCTAGCGGAACGTGAAGTAGAAATAGCCTTTTCCCAACTATGTTGGGGTCGGCTTCCAGTCTAACCGGATGTAGCTGGATACCAGTATTCATGGAGCGATGCCTATCTGACCTCCACAACCCAATCAGTAACTGTGTAGTACTTACGATACCCCTTGGTAAGACTGGCTGTCAGACTTTCGGGCTTCTGACTACCCGTAACGACTGTCATAGATCCACGAGTGACAGCCGGGACCAACGTGGCTTAACGTGCTTTCCGAGGCTAGGCGAGCCTTGATATGTAATGATGGTCTCCCATCCACGGACCGAAGCTGTACGGTAAGCATCTAAAATCCAATAGGTATTATTTCAGGCAAAAAAAGGGCTTAATCTTATAGTCCACAAATTAGGTGCTAGATCCTCGTAAACCTACCGCAGCGAAAACATTAATTAACAAAAACCTTAGTAATTAATATTCATGAGATTACGTTTTAATAATTAACAACCTACGTTTGTAAGCCTGAAGGCCTTAGCAGTTTATTTGCAGTTCGGTCACGTGGTGGCATTTCTAGTGCTCACGTTTAGCTCCTGATGCGACTGTGACCTATTAAAAGATGGGATGGCGGCCGACGGAAAATAGATTGTCACTCTAACGGCTTTTATGGTAGGTCTTCCTATTATTTTGTTGGGTTCCACTTTGATCCGGCAACAAAAAGAAACGAAACAAGTTACAAAAAGAAAAAGATGAATGAAAAGATAAAGATCTTTTTATTATGTCAATAAAGTTAAAGTAAATCATATTAGGGAATATTAAAAGAAAGTGAACATTATTTTGTGAATTACTAAGGTGATTGCACGAACGTTCAGTAATTACGAGTACTTATTAGTGACAAATATATTTTTGACATGCGTTTCAGCTGCCAATTGCATGAAATTGAAACAGACAGAATGACATTTTAATTATGTTTAGCGCCATTTGTATTTAGTTATTCGTTGCGCAAGCGGAATTTATGTATTTTATTGTGTACCGTATTGTGGAGCTCGTGGCTAAGTACTAACAGCCGCACAGGGTCGACCCATCAGGTTAAGCTACGTTTGCCGGGATAGGCCGTGGATGTGTGACCATCTTTACATACCGAGACTCCTCCGTGCCTCGGAAAGCACGTTGAGTCGTTAGTCCCGGTTGTCATTTGTGCATCTTTGACAGTCTTTACGGGTCGTCAGAAGCCCGAAAATCTGTCAGCCTGTCTTACCAAGGGGTATCGTATTGCCCAGTTACTGGGTTGTGGAGGTCAGATAAGCAGTCGCTCCATGTAAAATACTGGTATTCAGCTGCATCCGGTTAGACTGGAAGCCGACCCCAACATAGTTGGGAAAAGGCTAGGCAGATGATTGTGTACTGTATTTTTTTTTAATGTAATAATTCTATATTAAATAAAAATTATTCAAGTAAATATACTAGAATCCGATCACAAAAATACTAACCAATTTTTAAAAAGAATTAGTTCCGTTGTTTCATAACATCGTAAAATATTTGTATTTCTTTTTTGTAACATAACATGCATAACACACATCTGTCTTCAGCAACGTTATTGTGTAACGGAATAATAAAAACCCAATATAATTGCACGTCTCGTCTTGAAAAGCCAATATAAAGTAGTTGTACAATAACACGCTAATGCTGCTAAAATATTTGATTATGTTCCGAGGTTTTGGCATCGTTCCTCATTCTTTGTAAGGTATTACGTGCATTGAACTCGTATACATATTTCAAAAGAGATATCGTTTATAGTGGTTAAATACGTAACAGTTACAATAACAGATAGGATTTTCTATTTGATAATAGAAATACTGAATATTTTAGGGCGCACGGGGCTAATTAATAAAAGCTGCCCGGGTCGATGCATTAGGTCCACTCGTGGAGCTTTGACAATCGTTACGGTTCGTCAGAAGCCCGGAAGTCTGACATTCAGTCTTACCAAGGGGTATTATATTACCCCGTCATTGGGTTGTGGAGGTCAGATAGGCAGTCGCTCCATAATATATAATATACTGTTATTGAGCTGCATCCGGTTAGACTGAAAGTCAACCCTAACATAGTTTAGAATAAGCTAGGCAGGTTGAACTACTAGATATTTTTGAATAAGTAAATTACAATTATTTATTTACATTTCTAATTAGATAGGTATACTTATTAGAATCTATGAGATATGATAAAATAATAATTAAACTTCTTTAAAATACCATCTTTTCGAAGTCACAAAGTGGAACAAACCAGACGCCGCGCCGCCGTAGACACGGCTGATCTTAGCCCGATGTAATATCAGGGGCAATATCGACACAACACTACTGATATAGTTACCCAGTCCCTCCCTTGAAGTCCCGAGTAATCATATTGGTTTGTACTCAGCCGAGTGGTTTGGATTATGGACGCTCGTATTAACAGATAGAGTGCGCGTGGCAAGATTGCATTCGCTATTGAGATCTCATTTGAGAAATTATGAAGTTCAGATATTATGTACCTACGTTTGTTTTGGTTGTCAATCACACCTCGACATAGGTTGAGGTCGTAGATCATTTACGTAGGTAAAGACACATATCACACTACGAACGTTATTCTTGGTTGCATCGTCTTCACATAAGTACATAATCAATCTTTTTATCTAAATCAAATCTTTTTTTGAAATAGGCTTGTGAAAGGCATTTATAAACGTCAAATTTATATTAAAAAAAAAATAGAACTGATTCTAGTTGTAAAATATTATGCACAAGAAACTCCACTCTTTCTCTCTTAAAATGTTTTATCATTTTGTGTGGTTTATTGTTTTCCATACAAAAGTAACTTTTGGAAAAGTTTTATATATTTTTTTAATTTTGACGATCAAAAGTGCCTTTCACAAATCTATTTGAAATAAAAGATTTGACTTTGACTTAGTAAATTAGCCATGGAAAGCACATTAAACCATCGTTAACGGTTTCATAAGAATACGACGACATCTTGGTAGCCAGAATCTTAAGTTGACAAGGTCAAATGGCAGTAATTCGTATTAAATATTTAGTCGCAACTGTTTAAACTGGAAACCAACCTCAACCACCTCAACATTGAAGGTGTGTAGGGAAAAAGTTAGGCAAATGTCAAATAGAATCCGGAAATAGCAGTTTTGTGTATTTTCATTCAGGAAAATACTAGGAATATTTCCCGTGGGTAATACTGCGGATATTCAGATAATAACTGTTACGTGAAATACCGCTTGTTTATAGTTTACAGCTATTTTAGAGATGTATTTATGATGACAGGATGAGTGACGTGATAATCGTGAGTTACGACTTGAATAGTTAACGGCTTACTGTTTAAAATTAAACATCAAACGAAGCCAGGATTAAAATGATTAAATAACTAAGGTTGACTGGTAAAACATGCCTCAGACACTAAATCCAATACTTTGTAGGTATGGGTTTTATTCTACTTGTGGATAAAGTTTTCACACTACAATATTATAAAGGCGAAAGTTTGTGAGTGTGTGTGTGAGAGTTTGTATGTTGGTCCGTATGTTTGTCCGTTCTTCACGCTCAAACGGCTGAACGGATCTGAATGAAATTAGGCACAGAGGTAGTTTATGACCTGCACCTGCCGATGTTAACAATATCTTAAAGTAGTTGCATTAAGAACTATTTTCGTAGTTCAAACGTTACCACAGGCGAGCGGTTGACTGTCAGCATAAAAAAAAAATGGTCAAAAACTCTTTTCAATAGTGCGAGATCTGGAAAAACAGATCGAACATGCCCCTTCCTTCAATGACAATTTTACTATCCGCATAGAACGAGATACGACGGCATTTGATCCCAAGAGAAGCGGTCTTCGCGATATTACCTATCTATTCTATTCATATTTCTAGATCTAAACGTAGACTACGCATATAAGTACGGTATTCTGTTACTTTATCGGGTATTGTTCACCTGAATGTATCATTTATTATGAGTAATGTTCTCTTAACTGTAATAAATGTTGTTTCGTTGGAAATACAATACATATTTCGAAAGGGCGAGGATGTAATGTATGTTTTGTCGGGATTCAGTTGCGAGGTAGAATCTAAGGCCCGTATTACGGAACCTCACTCAAGACCCAAGCATTACTTAAAAGTATGTAGTTCTAACCAATCAAATGGCTTTATTTGAGACTCAAGGAATGCTAGAGTGAGTGCTTGTTTGTTAATTGAGGTGAGCTACAATTTTAGCAATCTATTTATAATAGTTATGTGATTATCTCTACTTAACGCATTCTGTTAGAAATAAGAAAGATTCTTTCTAGGTCTTTTTTTTTTGAGGGTCGGAAATCATTACGCTCTGAGTGGAGCGACAGGGAGGGTCAGACTCTTACTGACTAAACCACCCATGTGTCGTCCTTAGCCCTTTGTTTCGGGGTAGCGGTAACCCTTTCGGGCAATCCCGTTGAATATTTCGTGCTCTGAGGTATGTTTAATCGCAAGAAATCAATATGAAATCTAAACGAAAACGTAACAACGTAAACCGCTCGACATACAATCAGACTACCTAAAATTCTTATCCACCCAAACTCAACGTCTATCAAACTTAGGTCCTTATAACTAAACTATTCTGAACAGTTCTCAAGGAAGTGAAAGCACCAAGTTTATATCTTCGCTTGAGCGCATCTCATTGAACGTCTTTCAGTCTTCAAATGCCCGATAAGAAGAGTAAAGCGGGCAAATATTTTCCATGGGTCGCGGTGGAATAGGCATCATTACTACTATTGGAAAACGCCAGTAACCTAATTTATTTCTTCTAGATAGTGGGTACTTTTATTTTGTGGGTGGCAAGAAGAGATGGTGCAGTTTATTCTCTTGAATATTTTCTTTGGAAATAATCCGACTTTGCAGTTTTAAAAAGTCTGAAATAAAATAAAAATGTTGACTTTAATATTGTTTTTATTTATTTATTCGTTTACGTAATTAAGTTTGATGTAGGCTTCGCTTCTGTTCCTTTAAGGTTTCAAAAATGATTCTGCTTTTGCCCTTCTCTATAATGTTCGATATGAATTTATTGGGTGGTGGTTTGGTGGGTTTCTTTTCTTTCGCAATTGGTTTTATTTATGGTCAGGCAGTTTCAGTATTTTTGCGAATGACCTCAGAGCAATGATGGCACAGTGGTAACGGTCGAGACTTATGAGTTGTAGGTCGTAGGTATGAATACGATTGCCTGGTAAGCGGGATTGTCCGAGAGGGTTACCGCTACCCCGGAACATAAAGGGCTACGGAAGGAACATGAATGGGTTTTAGTCAGTAAGCTTCTGACACTCCCTTCCGCTCCACCCAGAGCGGGAGAAGTCATTGGATGATTTCCCACCCTCAAAAAAAAAAAAAGGTATGAATACGATAGGCACTTTGCTTTGTGTGAATTATTTCAGCACCACTGCTCTCAAAACGGCGAAGGAAAACATCGCGAGGCAACAGGTATATCCTAGAATAAAAAAATCGAAGATATGTGACATCTACTAACTCGCCTTGAGCCCGCGTAGTGGATTATGGCCCACTCCCTCTCCCAGCAGTGGGAACATTATATGCTGATTATGCTTATGCATGTGGCTTACCCAATTGTACATTCTTTTGTATTGTTCGTCGAGTCGTAGCACAATTACCGGCAACGTATGGGTATTTGTATAGGCTCTTTCCTCAAATTATCATTTCAGACACGAATCAACATGGTCTTCACAATAATCAGACCAAGATTATATCTAGAATGTAAAGCGACTTTGACCGCTGATTTATGTCGCCATTTTTTCTCAAAGATAGGCAAAGGAAATGTCAGCGCTATCTTGCAATTTTTTTTTTAATATGACGTGTAAAAGTGATTCCGATATCCTATTACCACCATTTCATTTTATTTCGATTTACGACCTTTTAACTGACTACCCACTTCCTGACATACGGAATCCGACGAAGTTGAAATTTTGCACACACGTGTAATTCTATACAATACAATGCTATTGTGACATAAGCGGTGCATCGGGCATGTTTGCGGAAGCGCGAGTAGATGACTTTCATGCCATCATGCGCAAAAGGAGTGCTTCGATGTTACGGCGATTCAGGGGCAGCCCGAACAGTATTTTAGCTACACTGGCGGACAAGGTCGATGGACCTTTTATCAGGCTCTGGGCTGGCAGACATGTGCGTGCACATGTTCATGTAGCCAATTAATATATTTAAGTTATTTTATGAGTGTACTAACTTAGGCTAAGCTCATACTAACACTATATGGATCCCTTTGATCTGAATTAAAAATTTTGAATTTGAATTTGAATTTGAATAAGCAGACCCGATGATGGAGACGGATGGTAAATCTATTTAAAGCAGACCAGACGATAATAATAGTGGGTCAAAGACGTGACGGTTATCACGCTAATATTATAAAGGTGAACGTTAGTGAGTGGTGGTATATGAGTGTGTATGTCTTTCCGTCCTTCACGCTCAAACGGCTCAACGGATCGGGATTAAATTTGGTACAGAGATAGTTTATGACTATGTATGTTATGTGTGCTATGTTTTGTTTTTTTAACGTCAGCGAAAATAGGAAAATATTACCTATCTATTTAGAATTATAGCAAAAATAGCTTGTTAATTAAATAATTACACGCCCCCAAAACCGTTCACGCTTAAAATATCTTTCGGAGATAACAGGGTAGCCAAATCGATGCAATTTTTAAAAAGGTTCCGAAGAAATATTATATGAAAACCGCCTCAGGTAACGGTGAGACGCCTACAATGTATATTGGCAGAGTCATGCAACCTTTTCTATTCTTAGTCCTTGTATGTATATACATAAATATCTATTCAAATATCAATATTACGTGAATATTGTATACCCATCATGACAGGGTAGGTACTCTATTTATTCCCTGCTCAAGGTATTACATGCGTAAGAGTTTATTATAAACGGATTTTCTTTTGAAAAGTCCCAAATGAAGGTCGGACATAGGTGCCTTGTTACATTTGTGTTATTGGCACATTCAAATACCTATAGGGTGAGTTTATTTAAAAAGGTCTTACGTTAGAATGGATTATTCGTCCGATAAAATATGTTTTTTCAACATGAATATAAAACAATACGTAACGTGAAACATGGTAAGGTTGCTTATGAAACTAATTTATTAAATTTAATGTGATAATTAAAATATGAAATACCGTAATTTACCTACAAATAAAGATTATTAAATTATAACACCTGCTTCCGAGTAAATTTTTTTTTGCGCCTCTATTGTCCTTTAATACAGTCATGCAAATTCTTTTTAACCCGTTTGATGCCCACACAGTCATATGCTTGATGCAAGTGGAGGTTTGACGTTTAAGGTTTTTGGTTCAGCAATGTACGACACTAATATTATAGAGGTCAAGGTTTGTGTGCGTGTGTGTGCGTGTTTGTATGTTTGTTACTTCTTTACGCAAAAATCACTGAACGGATCTGAATGAAATTTGGCATATAGATAGATTATAGTCTGGAATAGCACTCTTTATCCCGTGTGATGACTTCCAACATCCGTGAGGGAAAAACCGCAGGCAGCAGCTAGTTTACTATAAAAATTATAACAAAATCGTGGTTTTAATTTCCGCCGTTCTAATTTAAGTTAGCGCCCGTTCCATTAGGGGTAACTGCTCAGGGCAACTTCCCCAATAAGATTACCAAGATTGTTATGACTAAGTTAGTACTACTAACTTGGACCAGTCTACCCAATACATTTTTATTATATTTATAAGGCCATTTATAAGGTTTCTCTGTAAACCAAAAGTAGAATAATTGTTCTACTTCATAAGATACATAATAGAAATGATGACAGGGTAAAAAATATATTTAGTGCGTCAGTCAGATAGTAAAAAATTAGGCACGTGTTTCTTGACATTACATTAAAAAAATGACTTTTAAGAAACGAATTACAGTTTGGAAGTGGGGGCGCGCTACGTCAGGCATAAATCTACATAGGAGATCTTTTGATTAGGTACGTTAAAAAATAAAAAATACGTATCCAATATTTCTTAATAATCTAGCTAACGGACTAAAAAAATGTTTATCATCATCCCTATTGTGCCTGTATGCATGGTACATACGGCTGGATTTGCCCGGATGATGGTTATAGACTCGCCCCTATTACAAAGGACTTAATCATAAGTGGCGAAATGTGGTTGTAGGTACTACCTACTTTTTACCTTCTGTGGTTAAACAAGGCGTCATGTTACGTTACACGGTGAAACCCACAGTTTGGAAAAACTCAGATGGAATTCGAGATTTGCATCTCTATTATTACGAGTATATGGAGCTTAGAGTTGTCTTCACAAACCCCTTCCCTAGTCGGACGGTGAGCCACCTATTACTAACCGTCCGAAGGTCTAGGTAGGTCTAGTTAGAATCTAGATTTATACCAATTGCTACTTAAAAGCTTTTATTTCTCTTCCTGAGACTATTTTCAGCCCATGATGAACACTTTACAAGTAGATAAATAATTTACCTTCTTCAAGTATGTCAGAATGAATGAAAACACTCAAAATTAAACAGTAGCAATATCCTAAATTAAATTTTAACACTATTTCGTTCAACTATTCAGAATTTCTTCACGGCTAGGCGTCACGTTCCGCGTTCGTGAATTGCATCGAAAGTGAACGTTGTATACTACAATTAAGATCTTGCATCTATTGTTTAGTTACGTCACTACAATTAGTCTCATTGAATGAAGTGATAACTTGCTAAATGTTACCGTAATTAGGTAACAGTGTAAGGTAAATGTACGTTGACACACAAAAACCAAACTGCGAGAAACGTTTCGGAGATTTTTTTTATTATATCTCTCTGTATCTCATGTTGATAAAATTTCCTAAACTCTTCCTTAATAATATTTCCTAAGTAGGTGTAGTTTTACTCCATTTTATTTTCAATGTATAATACCACAACAATGAGCCTGTTATCTTAAAAGGTTAAAGCATCATCAATTTATTGATTCTATTTAGTTCTTATTGTGTGGTTAGTGACTAACCTGGTGTCAGAGTTTATGCTGCCCATGGGCCTCTGACTTAGCTTCACATACTGTTGAGAAATATCACTCAGACTTGCTGGTTTCCTTACGATGTTTTCCTGCACCGCTTTTTAAGCAATTGATAATTATACAATAGGCACATGCATCCGTAAAATCAAAGGTGCGCGCAGTCAGTCTATTTAATTATAAATTATTTATTTGGCACGTGGAAAAAAATAATTATCCTTAGTTGGAAAATTTTGAAAACCATTTTTCTTTGTAAACCATTACGTAAGTTTTAATTAAATATATTCTTAAGTTAAGTGCCGAGACATCAAACTGATTCTGAGAAGCCGCGTAAGTTTTGTTATAGATTAGGTACATTTAATATCTAGCGGCTGCCCGCGGCTTTGCCCGCGTGGACCCCAATTATTTTTCTAAAATAAAAGAAGCTTAAATTACTACTTTTAACATCAGCTATCTGGGAATAAAAACCAAGTCAAAATCGGTCCAGCCGTTTCGGAGATGTAGGCGGACAAAAATTTGACTTTCATATGCGTTTAGTAATAAGCTGTTATTAAAATTTTGTCAGTACAAACTGACACTCAAATTAAATTTATTTGTAGTATGTATGTATACCTATTTACATTCTGTAGTCATAGGGAATTAATGCGTTCATGTTAAGGCGGGTTCCGTTCGTTTCCTCTCACATATTTCAATTAAGAAAATTAACACGTACGTTCAGATAGAGCAAAACGAGCGATTTTCATCCATAATCAGGTATCCACTAACGGTAACCGTAAAATGCGTGTTCGTGAATTAAACTTTACGCCTTTCGTGTCAGGTATACACCTAGGTATATAAGTACATTAAATCACGCCTTCCCCCCGTGAGGGTAGACAGAAACCACAGAACGCCACCGGCTACGATCCTTACATAGGTATAGCCACGAGCAAAACTTCATAACCGATTTTCTGCTTAGTTATTAAATAAAATTTAATGTTTTCACACACATTGCATATTTGAATCCATAGGTTTACTGTACAGAGGCCAGCACATCAAGTTACCACAATCTGTCAAATTTCTTTGATAGTATTTCAACTTTATTCCAAAATATAAGGTTCATTTTTAATTGAGAAAATTTGACAGTTAGGGTTAGCTTGATGTGCTGGCGTCTGTACATGTCGCATCCCGTCGTTGAAATAGTTATTTTACAAGAAAACCGCTGCCGAAAATTGCTAGGTGTATACATATTAGTGCTCGTGACTGTACTACTTTTGCTTCGTTTACGTGTACATCTGCGCACGCGGCGATTGTGAGTACTATATTACTATATTATACAACGTGGCGCGACAATGGTGACATTAATTTAACACACGGGTAGGACTAGTGCCCATTAATCATATAAATGTTGTTAGGTTAAAATAAATCGCAAATCAAACTTAATAATAAAATCAATTCGCCTACTTCTTGCAGTTGTTTCATCCTAATAGTATTGCTCATTCGCTTTAATTTCATTGATGCGAATGTTATGATCCGTGACCCCAGCAAATGACCGCTGCGCGATAGTGCTTTAAGTACAGGTTGCTCTAAGATGCTATTTTCTAACATTTTAAATAAATCCGTAAATAATAACGTTTATGGGAAATATAATATCCTCATGAAATGAAAATGTGAAACGAGGCCCGTCGCGATGACCCTGTCCATTCTCATCCCCCCGACCCTTGCTCGAGCCAGCCCGCGTTGCCGCTGAGCCAGTAGCTTTAAAAACCCCCGATCCAGCTGTCCCTTGCTGTCCCTCCCCAGCGACGCCCTAAGCCGAGGTCCGAACCCCGCAGGGGGTGCCCTTAGCGTGTAGTCGCTTAGTTTTGTAAGTTAGGTTTCGTTTTTATTAAGCCCTGGCTGGAGGCTACAATTCTTTGTGGCAGCCACAGGCAAGCCCGGTTAAGCAGTAGAGAACTGAACTACGAGATGCCATTACAAAAAAAAAAAAAAAAATGTGAAAACGTATATGTGTGTTAAATTAATGTCACCATTGTAGCGTCACGTTGTATATTACATATTTGTATATACTGCATTATATGTATGAAATCTTGTTCCATTAGGTACAGGAATAACCATCAAACAATTGGTACGTTTCAAAGTTCACAATATGTGGAAGCATCGTTGCATATTGTTTGATTTACTCGCACATGTGCCATTAGACCTCCTGATGTTCCCATTGCTGGGACCAGGCCTCCTCTCTATCAGAGGGAATAGGCCATCGTCTACCAAGCGGGCCCAATGCGGTTTTAGGACAAGTCCGTTTCCTCACGATGTTTACCTTCACCGTTTTGAGAGCAGTGATGATTAAATTAAATAAACAAAGTGAAGTGCCTACTTTACTTTGTTTATTTAATTTAATCATCACTAATGACCCAGGTAGGCACCTGGGTTCGAACTCAAGACCTACAACAACTCGTAAGACGGGGCCGATACCACTAAGATGACACTGCTCAATAATTATTGAGCCAAATAATTAATAAATTATTTATTTCATTTATTATTTTTTAAACCCCGTGGATAAGTACTAACAGCCGCACGGATTGATCCATCAGGTTGCTTGCCGGGGTTGGTCTGTAGATGGGCGGTGGATCTTCAAATATCGAGACTCCCCCATGCTTCGGAAAGCACGTTAAGCCGTTGATCCTTGCTGTCGGACCAACGACTTAACTGTCGTAGATCTTTGACAGTCGTTACGGATAGTCAGAATCCCGAAAGTCTGACATCCAGTCTTACCAAGGGGTATCGAATTACCCAGTTAGTGACTGGGTTGTGGAGGTCAGATAGGCAGTCGCTCCATGTAAAATACTGGTATTCAGCTGCATCCGGTCAGACTGGAAGCCGACTCCAACATAGTTGGGAAAAGGGTAGGCAGATTTTTTATTTTTATTTTTTATAACCATTTTGTTTATTAATTATTTATGTTTGCGTGGTGGCGACCAGCCTTTATTAGTTTTATTAGTGATGATACAATAAAGGCTGCTGGTGAGCTGTCAAAATGATAGCAGGAAGGGAGTATCAGACTCTTACTGACGAAACCCATCCTTCCTTAGCCCTTTATGTTCCAGGGTAGCGGTAACCCTTCTGGACAATCCTGCTAACCATTTGATTTATACTAAGCAGCACTTAGATAACATATCTATCATAGAGACAGTAGATTTCTCTGTAGTTTGCGGTTAATAATGTAACAAGCCAACAGTGCGAAGGTTATGAAGATTACATAAACACTATTAAAATAGACAGGTATGTATCTACACTCAAAAGTAGTTCCTTTGTTCGTGTGTATGTTCATTATCCCCCTCGAGGCCGACAATTAACATACTACTCCTAAAAGTTAATTGTCAGATTGTAAACAGTTGAAGCGGCCTGAGATTTGCAATGCTATGGGGCCGTAATAGAATCCCATTACAATTTAAACTTTTAAATGATGTCATTCAAGTTAACTATTTAAACGTTGGCGGCACTTTCAGAATTAATGAGAATTTTCAAGATCACCAAATAGAAGGGGAAAAGACAGAAATCTATATTATGAAAGAGGAAGAACGACTTACAGACGGCAGCAAATCAAGCTATCCCAAACTGTCACATTTATTCAATTGAAAATAAACCTTACGTATTTGTAATAAAGTTGAAAATCCATTAAAGAAATTTAACAGACTGGGGTACCTTGATGTGCTGGCCTCTGTACAAAAGACAAAAAAGTAGATTATGAAGCATGAAGTCCAACAATATAATTATGAAATTAAAAGAAAATTGTTCAACAAAAAACACAATGCGGATGAGGCAGCAATGAATAATGACCGTGAATCATGTTTGAAATTTGACGTTTATGAAATGGAGTAAGTTTACCTGCACACGAAACAAATAAAGTGCTAAAAGTATCAACAAGCTATAAAGAAATAAGCGGGATTGTCCGAAAGGGTTGCCGCTACCCCAGAACATAAAAGGCTAAGGAAGGAACATGGATGGGTTTTAGTCAGTAAGAGTCTGACACTCCCTCCTTTCGCTCCACCCAGAGCGGGACAAGTCATAGGACCCTCAAAAAAAAAAAGCTATAAAGAAATAAACTAACCAGTGGCACGAACTAGTGAAACAAATGTGTACCGAGAACGGACCGTGACGGACGAATTATTTTATGTAGCTACGGTATAAGTAGATGCCTGTAATGAGAGGTGAGTAAACTTGGGCAGATTACTCAATGTTGTACTAGAATGCCGTTGGATAATGAAATAATTCATTTTGAATAGGTAGGAGTACTACAAAAAACTTTCATGGAGTCGAGCTCATAGACTCCAGAGGAACTCGTGGCTAAGTAATAACAGCCGCACCAGCATGGGTCAATCCATCTAGTTAAGCTACGCTTGCTGGGGTTGGTCCGTGGATGGGTGACCATCGTTACATACCGAGACTCCTCCGTACCTCGGAAAGCACGTTAAGTTTGACAGTTGTTACAGGTCGTCAGAAGCCCGAAAATCTGACTGCAGTCTTACCAAGGGGTATCGTATTACCCAGTTACTGGGTTGTGGAGGTCAGGTATGCAGTGCCTCTCTGTAAAATACTGGTATTCAGCTGCATCCGGTTAGACTGGAAGACGACCCCAATATAGTTGGTAAAAGGCTATGCAAGATTGATTTGAGCCCATCAACTCCAGGGTACGCTCAGAAGTACCAAATGGGCTGTAACAGCTGTGATGATAAAGAAACCAAATAAAGATTTAAAAACAAAAATACGTTACAAATTCATGTGATATATAACTTAAGCAATAAACTCAACATCAACAGCATTAATATCGTTACAAAACAAATACATAATGATGTTACTGACCTATCCTACGAAAGCTTCCAAGCGGCTAAGTGGTATAAATTGAACTGAATTGGTTGACTCAAATACGTATAATATCTGACTCCCTATAAATCGTGAGATAACATCATAAATTGCAAACAAACCTACGCATGAACTAAACATGTCAACGAACTGTACCACAATTATCTAAGTTATAACTGTTACATCTAAACATACAATATTGTACAACCGCACAACGTGCCGTGAGGCTCTCTCATTTATACACAAAATGAAACAAGGGAACTATTCAACTGGAGTACGTGTGGCGAGTGTTCACGACCTGACGTACAAATGGCAATGGCAATTCGGACACAGCTCCAATAATTCGCTTGTTTACCTCCGCAACGAAATTATTCCTACCCTCTGCTTAGTATGCATTCCCCATTAACATAATTGTTAAAGTTACCACTTTGTTTTCGAGCCAATATGAGAACTAAATTGCTATTATTTCACAAAGGCACGGCTACAATCGATCGTGTTCGATACGACACAATGGAGCGACAAAATTGACAAAGGAGAATACAATCGTGTTCGATTAAAAATAAAAATGGCAACATGCGAAATGACTTTATGGCGGCGAAGCGGGGTCTGTGGTGCATTCACAATTTGTGGCAAGAGAAACATAAACGGAATACTCAGGGTGATTGGATTATTCCGGCCTGTTCGACTTTGTTTGCGGCCAGTTTGTTTGTTTTCGTGCATAGTCGTGTTTATTCTAATTTCAAAAGTTAACTCGTTATAGCACCTGCGCAGCGAATCTATTCTATCATTCTACGAACAAATACTCACTGAACATTTTTATTAAATGAATTATTCTACTTTACTAGTCTTCCATTTAGATAGAAACGTAGTTAGATACCTACTATCAGGATTTCAGGAAAATGCAACGACAAATACCTACAGAAACACAGTAAAACGGGGTGTATAGAGATGCAAGGGTGACTCGGAACGAACCTTTACAATGGATTTTAAAGTTGAAATAATATAGACAACAAGGAATAATATAGTTGTTTGACAACAAGGACACATAATCGTTCAATATAATACAGTAAACATACATTCAGTCAAAAAAGTATCGGGAATGGATGATTTGTTTATGGTTCCAAATTCAAATTTTTGTTTTTTTGTAGTTGTTAGATTGGCACAACTGTTTTCCATTTTGGCGCGGAGTTTGAGTTGCATCTGTTATTTATATTAAATACAGTGCTGGTTTTAGTAATATCATATATAGTGTGTACTACTCTGTCAAGAAAGTACCGGGAAAAGATCAATAATACACAAAATGTCTGTTATTCATCCAAATTTATTTTATCACCTTCAAAGTATGCTCCTTTAGAAACGATACACTTGCGCCAACGAATAATCCATTCATCAAAACATTTTTTAAACGCTGCTTCCGGAATTGAGTTCAGTTCTCGCCGCGAATTCTCCTTTATGTCTTCTATCGATTGAAAACGGGTGCCACGAAGTGGTAATTTGAGTTTAGGAAAAAGAAAAAAGTCAGCAGGAGCCATATCTGGTGAATATGGTGGTTGCTGGATGGTATTTGTTGAGTGTTTGGTCAAAAATTCATTCATTAATATAAATAACAGATGCAACTCAAACTCCGCGCCAAAATGGAAAACAGTTGTGCCAATCTAACAACTACAAAAAAAACAAAAATTTGTATTTGGAACCATAAACAAATCATCCATTCCCGATACTTTTTTACTGAATGTATTGCGAATTTCATAATGGACAAAAATATCGAACAAAGAGTTTGTCTTAAATTTTGCATCGCCAATGGAATTTCGTGTTCGGAGTCACTGAAAATGTTACAGAAGGCTTACGGTGAATCGACTTTATCAAAAACTCGTGCTTATGAGTGGTTCAAAGCGTTCAAAAGCGGTCGAGATGTGATGGAAGATTTGCCTCGCTCTGGTAGGCCGTCAACGTCTGCAACTGAAGTTAACATCGCAAAAGTGAAGAAAATAGTGACTGAAAATCCCCATTCAACTCTGAGAGAGATAGCCGCCGAACTTTCTGTATCTCACGAGCCGATCCGTATCATTTTAACTAATCATTTGGGTATGAAACATGTTGCTGCTCGGCTAGTCCCAAAAGATCTGAATTTTCTCCAAAAACTCAATCGCATGAAAGTCGCTGAGGACATGCTAGAATGAGTCAGTTCGGACCCAACATTCATGAAACGCATTGTTACTGGTGACGAGACGTGGGTTTACGAGTTTGACATACAAACTAGTCAACAAGCTTCGGAGTGGCGCCTTTCAACTGAACCGAAACCGAAAAAATCACGCCAAAGTCGATCAAAAGTCAAAGTCATGTTGACTGTTTTCTTTGACTATCGCGGTGTTGTGCACTCTGAATTCTTACCGGAAGATCTAACGGTAAATAAAGAATATTATTTGAGCGTTATGCGGCGTTTAAGAGAGCAAATTCGACGAAAAAGGCCAGATTTGTGGAAAGAAAATTCTTGGATTTTGCACTACGACAATGCGCCTTCGCACAAGGCTATCATTGTGAACGAATTTTTGACCAAACACTCAACAAATACCATCCAGCAACCACCATATTCACTAGATATGGCTCCTGCTGACTTTTTTCTTTTTCCTAAACTCAAATTACCACTTCGTGGCACCCGTTTTCAATCGATAGAAGACATAAAGGAGAATTCGCGGCGAGAACTGAACTCAATTCCGGAAGCAGCGTTTAAAAAATGTTTTGATGAATGGATTATTCGTTGGCGCAAGTGTATCGTTTCTAAAGGAGCATACTTTGAAGGTGATAAAATAAATTTGGATGAATAACAGACATTTTGTGTATTATTGATCTTTTCCCGGTACTTTCTTGACATAGTAGTATAAGAGTCCTTTTTGCTTACAAACTGTTATTTTACTGTTAAAATCCATTTTAAACTTCGTCTAGATTCACCCCTGCATCCCAATTCACCCCATTTTACGGTAACGTAAATGTAGGTACACAGTAATGACACAGCGCAGCAATTAGCAGTTCCACAACAAAGCTCAAAACTGAAAATATGACAATTTAAATGTAAAACTTTTGAACATTGTCCATAAACTGAGCATTGTAATGTTAACAAGCAGAACTTGTTAAAACGGAACTGCGCAAACTAAAATAGCTCAGTTTATGTATAAGTTTCAGCATAACACGTGTTATTCTGAGCTGAAACCTGAAGGACAGTAGAAATTGTGTGCGAGGACGAAATGCATGACGCAAACAATGGAAACAGGTATAACAAGGATGTGGAAATGTTCGCGCCGCATTGTGTTCCGAGATAAATATTTTTATTGTTGTCTCTGCGTTATGTTGTGCTTACTGTGTATCGTGTCGCTTGGCCAGATGGAAAAGAAACGAATTTCCTGGACTAATCCTACTACCTTACTAATACTATAAACGAGCTTTTCCCTGCGGCTTCACACGCGTTAAATTCGTAGTAAAACAATTCCTCTTTCCCTGTATTGTGAAGATTTCCTGCTATCTTTGGAATATCTAAATTCATATACTACATTTTACGACTTCGCTTTAGAAATCTTGAAATTATCAGTGGTTCTCTAATATATTAAGCATGTTATTATACATATAACCTTCCTCTTGAATCACTCTATCAATTAGAAAAAACTGCATCAAAATCCGTTGTGTAGTTTTAAAGATCTAAACATATGTATGCTATCGCTTCCCGCGTCTGTCCTAATGTCTGTATGTATGTACATACAGACATTAAAAGCGCGAAGCGGGAAGCGCCTTTGCTTTATACTATGTAGTGATCTAAAAGTTTGTGAAGATGTCTGGACGTTTGGATGTTTGTTCCTCCATACCGCAAAAACTGCTGTATGGATCGGGATGAAATTTGGCACACAGATAGTTTGTGTATTGAATTAACACATAGGATACTTTTTATCCCGGTAGTACGTTCCAGTGGGATAATTTCCGACATACTTGCGGGCGAAGCCGCTGCCAGAACCTAGTGGTGTTATAGCAAGGTCAGCTTCTTTATTAGTTTTATGGCTTCCTTTTGTGTTCAAAGCCATGGGTTTTATTGAATTGTTCTCACTGATAGATACGATACGATTTGTCGATTTTATTTCACTGCTTCTAATTGGTTTCTGTTTTCTTTGTCAGATTAATTTTGTCGAAGTAACACGACTTTATTGCGCGACTAATACTTGTTTTCACTAACATTTATTTGGGTCTAGTGATATTCAAAATCGTCATAAAAGTGGAATCTTACAAAATCAATTAATCAATCTGCCTAGCTTTTTCCCAATTATTTTGCGGTCGGCTTCCAGTCAAACCGGATGCAGCTAAATCTTACTTACATAGAAAACAAAAACCCACATATAAATCTATACCTGTGATCCAGGATATTTATATCATCAGGTACAGCATTATCCTTCCGTAGCTGCTAATAAGCGCTGAAAATGAAAGCTTAGCACGATGAGTACTGCAATTTCCCCTTTCACAAGTTCTTGTAGCGATCATAGTCAGGCTTATGTTTTTCAGAGGATATTATAAAACTGAAGCATTATTATTAAGTAAAATGTCACAGTTTAGACCTTCGAATTTTGTAAGACGAAAATGAGAGCTTGATATTTTATATTTTTACTCTGATAACCTAGAACTTAATTTATTTACTGACGGCAAACGTTAAAGTTATATTGATATTTTGCCGTCAAAGGAAATTGGTAAGCACGTATACGTTTTCTTAGTATTCTGATCACGTGTTGTATTAAGAAAAAATATTTTATTGTCTTTCTGTCGGCAAACTGATTTTCTTATAGGTACTTAACTTGTTTCCAACCGAGAATTAAATTGGTGACGATTACTTTTACCTTTTTCTATTTTATACGTCACAAAATAATTAAGTGTCAGTAACATAATACCGTATATTCGCAACTGAATAAAACGTGCCTCTGCAAATTTTAGACGGATTTTATTTGAGATATGGCTTAATGATAACAGCCGCGCGGGCGATCGAAGGTTAAACTACGTTCGCAGGGGTTGGTTTGTGGATGGGTAGCCATCACATTCGGAGGACGTCACTTCACGTCCTGTGAAGCTGAAATGAAGCTAGTTGCCCATTCCAAAGCAGTAGGTACCTACGGAGAAGAATGGGCAAGAAACTCCACAAACACTCTTTTAAACAAAATATGGTTACAAAATATTCGTAACATCATTCATATCATTACTATACATGTGAGAACGATGCAGAACGTTAAAAGCATCCGTTATAAACATATAAAACAATTCAAAAATTAAATTAAAACAAGCCATAGCCGCTAAGAGATGACGAGTCCCAAAAGTTAAAGATAAATAAAGTTTGAATCGGGCTTATACAGTAACTGGGTTGTTGAGTTCAGATAGGTAGTCCATCCATGTAAACTACTGGCATTCAGGTACATCCGAGAAGACAAGAAGCCGACCAAAAAAAGTTGGGATAAGGTCAGGCAGACTGATTGACAGGTAAATTTTCTACTCCCATACTCGTATAAAAAATCCTTTATTTTTTATTACTACTTAACAGCATAAAATGCTTAAAGACTAATAATTTTTAATCGCCGACCATTATCTCTCATAAGTTTAGAGAACGGAAGCCCTTCAGGTTCAACGAGCAATTTTCATTTGAATAGCTCACGAATATTGTAAGCCATTTTTGTCCTAATCAAGTACTTAGTTCTTCTGATAAGACACGCTCCGACAATTTAGGGGACACGAATTTTTCGAGTGCCCTTTTAACCGTACTAAGTGATTGTTGATAGGCACTTCATGATACTGCCGTTTCATTCATAAAATGATAATCTGAACTGGATTTTTCCGGTTTCGTTTAAGGTTTCAAAGAATACTCTATAGGCAAAAACCCAGTTTCGGCAGAAAAACGTATGAGGGGTAAGAGGCTTTAAATACCTAGATAACAAATGCATTTTTTTATTGTCCCTATGATATTGTATTTTTAAAAAAAAAATAAAATAGATAATGATTTTCTTGCTTTATTCATATACAGAAATAAAAAAGTTGGTCAGCAGCATAAAAACACTCATTTTTTTAACCTTTCTCATTTGTTTTTTTTTGTTTGATTAAAGATGTAAGTAGCTCCTACTGCTACTATTTAATTCGATTCGAAAATTCAAACATCTTTACAGATCAGTTGATGAAATGATCATAAAATGCTCTGAAAACTACAATTTGTAGGTACTACGCAAAATAGTAAAGAGTGTTTGTTTGTCCGCACTGTTTTAGTTTTACCTACATAATTAATGGCTGCGTTGTCAGAATACTACAATGACTACAAAATATTTTCACACTAGAATAAATAGTCAATAATGATTTGACTTTAATACAAATCAATAGATAGGTACTTACAAATGTTTAAGTAAAGTCACTTTTTGTGTCTCTCTGTGAAACCACTTTGTTCTTCTTAATTACGCAACCGATATTGATGAGGTTTACACCTTAATTTGGAGAATTTATTCCGTAAGGTTTATGCGTACTGTAGAAGGTTGAAGACCTTCCACTGAGGGGGCTCAGTGGTAGAGCGTGTATTCTGTGTGTATTAGGTGTTGCTGCGCTATGAAAGCAAACACACAGGGCGAGAAACACCACATATATTATAACGAATACATCTGCCAAGCCCCGCGGCCCAAGGCAGTCTGTCACTTGTACCTACAAAAAACTATCATCTAGTTTAAATACAATTTAAAGGTTCGAATGCCGTCAGATTATTACCAGCCATGAGGTTTCACTCAGGCTCTACAGTACACACTCGAAAAACTTACATTTATAAGTACCTAATAAAGAAAACTTGATGTTTTTGTGCAGGAGCCGGTTGCTAGGTTAAAATAATAGAATATAGAGACAGATAGAAATAGTAACTGGTCGTTAGAAGCCCGAAAATTTGACAACCTGTCAGATGGGGTCGCTCCTTGTAAAGTACTGGTATTCAGCTGCATCCGGATAGACTGAAAGCCGACCGCGACATAGTAGGAAAAAACCTAGGCAGACTGATTGACTTAAAAGTGTAAATGTAAGAGTTAAGCAATGCTAAAGAAGAGTTTGACAAAATCTTAATTTCATCTCTCAATTCAGAAACAAGGTGTGAGTCACGTTTGTCACGAGTTCGAATGCCTATCGCTCCATTAAAACAATGATGGCGCGTACTCGCAACAAAACTCTTTTGTTTTGGTAGGCCAATATGTTAAGACTATACAATAAACAAAAATGTTTTGACTTTCGTACACATTGTCTATGTTTATTCGTGTCTTTCTCACACAGCTGGCCATAAAAGTGTAACAAAGAGCGTGAATGTATTAACATTTAAAAAAATATCATAACATAACATCACACTTCTTATCTCCAAAGGGTTAGGTACACCTACTTATAGCACACCAAAAAAAAAGTAGTATACCTATTAAAGAAGCGGAGTGGTAGTATTTAAATAATATTTACAGTACAAATTACTTATTGCAGCATTTCGTCCTAATTAACAAAGTAACGTATCTTGATTAATTACATCGTGTACCAGATGTGTTAGATAAACATGCGGCAGAAACTGCCGAGCCACACAGAAATCAAAAGATTTACCAACCAATTAACTAGACCGTAATTACCAAATTAAACTGAGATTCAGGCGCTCATTTGGGTGGAAACATCTCTCAAGTACCCATAAAACCTTTTTGTTTAGATGTCCTGAGAGAAATCTTAACTAGACGAGTTTTAAACGGTCGTTTGGGCATTCTGGGACAGCAAAATGTCGAAGCCTTAACCTTATTATTGTAGGGTGAAAAAGATGGAGTTATACATCCTCTATAGCTCCATCTCGTTTTTGCAATGGGACCACGATGACTTCGACACTTACCTACTTTCCTTAAAATAAAGCAGAATTTAGAAAAAAATATTTCCCTCCAATTCTTGCATGAGGTTGCGTTAGAACTAATACTGTTTGCTGTCTAAAGCACGATGACATAAATATGGCCTAAGCTTTTCCCAATATTTTGGTTTTCCCTTCCAGTGTTACCAGATGCGGCTCAATATCAGTATTTTACACGCAACAACTGCTATCGAACCTCCGACCTAGTTACTGAACAATTTCGAAATACCTACGTTGAGCTAGTTTTGGCATAACTTCAACATTCCAAGGTATTTAAAGATCTATGTATCATAATTAGTTCCTACTTCTGGGACTCAGGCCTTCTCTTGGTGAGAGGGAGTGGGCCATAATACACCACGCGAGCCCAGTGCTGGTAGGCAGGGGTAGATGTCACATGCCTTGGAATTTTTGTTTCTCGGACATACCGGTTTCCTCCTGATGTTTTCCTTTACCGTTTTGCTAGCAAATTCATCTCCACTATTAAGTAGTTTACCTAATAAATATGTACTTTCCTGATAATGAATATTGTGAATTGCTGTTTCAATGTTTTTCACAGAACCGTTGAATAGGAAACACCGAACGCATCTTGTTATAAAATAACATTTATTTAGGACGTGTAAAAGTGTCCTTTTGAACTACAGAGTGAAATTGAATAAATGGGCAATATTGTAACGGTTCATTCTACTTATCGTTATAAACATCTTTTACCATGGGAACACACTAGAAATCACGAAAACAAAAATTCAGCTGTTCCCTACATTTTGACGAGTTATGCAATCGTAATGTATTTTTCGTCAGATTTTTTTTTCGCGATTTCAGTTTTATTCCCATAGTAAAAGTTGTTCATATAATGATGAATACAATGACCCCTTAAAACATTACCCATGAATTCAATTTCACCCTGTATATTTACAAAAACAAATATCACTTAGCACACATTACTTAAACGAATCGCTTTATAAAACTACAAATACGAATACCTATAAATGGTACACCTCTACAGAACTAGATACAAAAGGTTCCGTACCAAATAAAGGTAATTGATGAGCCCGCAGTCTCATGAAATTTAGATGAGGTCCAACCCGCACCTCTTGCCGTGACAAATCGGGTACGCTCCACAATGCATTACAGGTATAATTTAATATAAGCCTGAAACTGTCACACTGTGAGCAGAGAGCTTATTCTCCTAAAGAGAAAAGACAAATACTGGTCACTAATTGAGCAATGAATGAGTGGCAGTTATCTCTCTCTTTTCGTGTAGTTAGTATCTATCCTGGTGTCAGAGTTTTTCTGCTGCAATCGTATGTTAGATTACATATCTTTTTGTCAAAGTCAAAGATAATAAGTTAATCAATTAGATAAACTAAATAATACTCTAGCAGTGGTCAATTTTAAGAAAAAGTAACTTGGAACTCATACTATTATTTTAATTGGTTTCCGAGAAACTGGGCCCCATTACCTACTTCCAATTCTATTTCTACAACACTAAACTCATCATTAGCAAGAAAATGTTTGGTATCAAACTAATATATCTAATAAAAATGTATTGCTAAGTCATTAACAGCAATTTTTTTCACTTTTCCTTTAAGTTAAGGCAAGAAAAAGTTCAAGTGTAAAAATTTCCTGGACAAACTAAAAAAACAAAGTGATTAAGAACTCTCCTAAGAACAAATGCTGCCCTGGTACAGTCCAGTTGTAATATTCGAGCCAGCATGTTGCGGCATTTTGTGTTTTGATACCAAGGTAGCAGAATCAGTAAGGAGGTATAATTGTTAGGACAAGCTTTGTATAGAAGAAAATCGTAGGTAGATATGTTAGTAGGTAGGGTAGATAAGGATAGGTAGGGTAGGTAGGTAATGTAGATAGGTAAGAGGTACTAAGTGCTACTAGCAAAGCCGGCCGGGTAATAAATAAATACACTATATAAATACACATAGAAGTCAAAATTGTGACCCAAAAGTTTAAGATAAAATTGTGTCAGTACTGCCGAAACATACTAACCCTCATCTCTCATTAATTCAGTAGGCAAATAACTTTAGCCTTATCCAATTTTCCAATCCTATCTAGCAAAAACAGTTTCATATAAATACACGCTACATACATATATACAAAACCGTTATGCTTAAAAAACGTCATCATCTGTCTAGCCTTTACCCAACTACTGTCGGCTTCCAGTCGAACCGGATACTGCTGAATACCTTATTATATTGTATTTTACTTGGAGTGATTTCCTATCTGACCTCCACAAGTCCACAACCCAGTTCCTGGGTAATACGATTCCATATGATTTCGGGATTTGATTACTCGTAAAGACTATTAAAAATCTACAAATGCCATTCAACAACAATGGTTTAATATTCCCAAGAGACAGTAATGGATGGTCACCCATCCACCGACCAACATCGGGAAGACCTTCCATGGACCAATGCAGCTAGTATTATTAACCGACAGGTGCCTCTAATATTTAGCCATAAGCCCAAAGCTTTACAAATCCAAAAGCATTAAAATCACTAAAGAAATCGGGAGGAAAATTTGATGTAGGTCGGTATATTTTGGTATAAGTGTGACCGTCGTTTCTAACCTTGAAAGTGTCTGCGTAATATTATTATGGAGAGTTAGCTCATTTCTAGCTCTCATAGCATGTGTTATTACCACGTGCGTGAGCGCATACAGGTCGTGTGAAGTTGAGCACTTTTTAGTACCCTCTTGCGATAACATGACGTATTGCATTATTGTGTGAGGCGGTATTTTTATACATCATGTGGAACAATGTTCAAAGCAATGTAGCGGCCCACCTAGCATCTCACGCTTTTAACTATAAACAAGCCGTATTCTGTCACGAACAGTTGTCTTGTCTACATACAAAAACATTTTCTTCATAAACTGGAAAATTATGGCCATTCAATATTTCATGCGGCGAAGGAAATTGTGAAGAAACGGCATATTCTGGAACCAAAAATTCAAAGAAATGTAATATCTACCAAAGTACACTGGGCAAGCGTGGTGGATTACGGCCCACTACCTCTTACAGAAGGGAGGCTTGTGTGCCAGCAGTGCAGTGGGAACATATAATGTTCCCATGGCTGATTATGCTATGCTGTTGAATAATAGCTTCTAGTGGGAAGCAGCACAAAGCGCTAAGGAAGGAGCATAGATGGGTTTTTAGTCAGTAAGAGTCGAACACTCCCTTCCGCTCCACCCAGCGGGTGGGTTATTTTGATGGTTTCCCACCCTCAAAAAAAAAGGCTGATTATGTAATAGTTCATGCCATTAAGGACCCCTTACTTTAGAGGCCAATGCTTAATAGACCTGCCTAGCCTTTTCCCAACGTGGGGTCGGCTTCCAGTCTAACCGGATACAGCTGAATAATATAATATCGTTGGACATTTCACACAACGCCATATCGTCCCAAGCTAAGCAACCTAATGCTTGTGTTATGGTAACGAGATGGCTGATAAACTACTTATATAATATACATTTTTTTTTGTAAATATTTTACAAATTTTTTTTTGTGAATAACAGTTTTTTACATGAAGCGACTGCCTAACTGACCTCCATTAAAGGACAATGCTCATTGGACGTTTCCTGGCTGGTAAGAAACAAAAAGCACACCAAAAGGTCAATTTAATATAACAAGAAAAATAAATAAATACCTATCAGATAAACGAAGCAATCACTCAATCTAAAGAGACTTTTGCCCTTTAGTTCAGCACTAAATCACTACCATCCGGACAGGCTCATGAAATAATAATGAAAGGGTCACTACTCACTGTATTCCGAATTGATTACCCTTTAAGTTTGGCTGAATAGTTACGAAAATTAGCTAGCAAGGGGTCTTTCGCAGAATTTAGAGCTGTCAAATTGACAGGAAGGGGCGTGAAATCGTTGACAAGAACCGTATAAACGTCAAAGGGTTTTGCAAGATTGATGCCCAAAATCCATTGTGGCTTTCTGTACTGGCTTGGCTGTCAATTTATCAGTTTGAAATTATGGGATATTGTTCACTGACGTTGGTGGCAAATTGTTTAAAAGATAATAGCTACCTAGTTTTAATTCATAGCTTTACAATAGATCAAAAATATCATTTATGCATAGTGATTTCAAGATAAGGTGATAAAAAATTAACTCTTAAAATTTAATGGGAGCATTGAACTCATCGTTATGTACAACTTTTACTATGGTATGAACCCTGAAATCGCGAAAGAAATATGAGCTGTTCCATACATTTATACACACGTAACTCAATAAAATGTTAATTTTTTAACACCTTATATTCGAGTTTCTTTCTATCATGTTTTATCAACAGTTGAGTAGCGTTGTCATTGCACCGATACATTTATGTGAGGAAATAAGGGCTCCTTTTTAAGCTACAGTTACTACAGACAATAACATAACACAAAGGGTAAGGTAGGGGTGTACCTGAAGTACACCCACATTTTGTCAGTCCATAACTCAAACATAACATGTCCTATGTACAGGGGGCGAGCTTATGGATCAACCGGGCGCAAAGCAAGACTACTACTGAGAAATTCTAAATGGAAAAATCCAGTAAGACTTTAACTGATCCGGGATCGAACCTAGGACCTCATACTCAGCAGTCTGTAGTCGCATTCGACCTCTAGACCAACGAGGAATACAGTAGATATGTTATTGAAATAAACGTACAAGACCGATACGGCACAGATACGAACAATTTTCTAAAATAAACAAATCCTTTGATGAAATCACTCAGTATAAATAAACTCTTTAACTCACTTCCCATTAGCTCCGTTCACTCACTTCTTATTTAAAATAAATTGACGTGCAAATTGATAATTATCACATTCATCACGAAGCGTCGAATCGAATCTGAATATTTAAACAAACTTTCGCATTCATATTTCAAGTTCATTACTGTTTTGATTTCGTAATGTAAATTATTAATTTATTCAATTTCAGCTCTTCAGTTAAATATACAAAACTACCTGTAGCCCGCGGCTTCGCTCGCGGTAATTTAGAATTTGTCAATCAATTCGGGTTGTACTCAGCTTGTTGTTTGGCCGTTGCAATCATGTTCCAAATGGAATATTATTCAAGGCTCTTCTATTAAATTGAAAAAAAAAACTCTTAACACACTACTAAAGTTTCTATAATAATAATAAGTCAATAATGATTCGAAAGACATATGTCGCTATATTTTATCATAACGTTATTGTGGTTTTTGAGGGTGGGAACTCATCAAATGACTGAGGACCCATTTGATGATTTCTCCCAGAGCGGCCTCCCCTATCTGGGTGGAGCGGAAGAGAGTGTCAGACTCTTACTGACTAAAACCCGACCATGTTCCTTCCTTAGCCCTTTATGTTCGGGGGTAGCGGTAACCCTTTCGGACAATCCCGCTTATGAAAGGTATCCTTAGTCCGTTTCTGTACATCTGACAACGTATATGCAAAAATACAGGATAATCTAATCAGTGGGTTAGGCGTGAAAAAGTAACAAACAAACTTACTTTCGTATTACGATGTCCAAGTTATTTCTTACTATCGTGTTGTTTCGGACAAGTTCGCTACAAAGACGAGATTGATGTCTGAACTAAATTGCTTTCAAGTTTAGATTTTGAGTTCTAAGTAAATTGTACCTGGTACGAGTATCTGGACTAAGTTCTTGAAGTACTTTAAAGTTGTGTATTAGGTTAAAAGTAAGACGCAAAAGCAAAAGGTATTTGGGATCTGAAATTGACTAAGTTTTTCATTTATACCTCACTAGTGAACCGCCCCTGTTTAACACGGCTGCAATGTAGATAGAATCGCGCGGCCGAAAGTAAGTTAAACTATGTATGCGAATATACCTTCTACTTGAATCATTCCATCTATTGATGAAAACTACATGAAAATCCATCAAAAGTCATTATAAATATAGGTCAAGGGAATATTTACCTACTTAGTATCAATCTTGCCTTGGCTACAAAATGTCTATTACAGCATTTTCGTAGGTTATGTAGGGGCAATTAAAAAAGCTCAGCGATAATCACCAGCTTAGTATTGGCGCTACTCCGCACCTCGGGGACCAAGAACGCGCAGCGCTTGCGCATGGTCGAGTCTATCCATCGCTGGGACTTTTCTCGTCACAATTCCGTCATGATAAAGCAATTCGTTTAAGAACTCGTAATATATTTATTCTGTGCCAACCATTTCGTGTTTAGACGTAGTGTTGGAAGGCCTCCCACACGGTTACCGATGACCTTTTAAAAGCCTCAGGTATACTCTGGAACCGGTCAAAGAAGCGGTGCTTGGGGGACGCTTATGTCCAGCTGTACAAGTCTTACCGCTAAAATGATGATGATGATGATCCCAACTAAATAAAAACCGATAGCTATTTTACTATTATCCAAACAACTGTAAACTCACCATAATAGGGTTTAAAGAGCTACTTACGAACATCGACTGCTTAACGAGCCGTTATAAAATCGATATTTTTGGAATCTCTAAGCTTTTATACGCTCATTAGGTCCAAAATAAAATAACAAAGAATTTTGTTCTAAATAACGCTGGCATATTTAAAGTAACGTTTTAGACTGTTATTTATGTGAAAGTAGGCAAATAGAAACGGTATAATAAGCGTGGACGTTAAAGAAGATTTATGGGTTTCAGAAAGCAAATATGAAACTCTTTGGTGAATGTAATATAAAAATAAAACAAAATAAAAACGAATGAAGGTATTGATCACATTTTTAAATAATAAGCCCGTATTCTAGAACGATGTCGGAATATCTCTATTTTAAAATGTCAGAGTTAGTACTAATCTCAACTCAAATCTAGTTCTAAGTCTCGTTTCATGACTGAATTGTTTTGAATAAGGGCTTAAGCTATTTAACTTTGAATCTCGGTATAATTAACAAATGATGATGTTCATTTAATTACGAGCCTAAAAAGGTTTTATTCGGTGTTTTTTTCATCCCAGACATTCGTAATAAGTAAGTACATACACACATAAGCTGATCTCGCATAGTATAGGATTTCCATACTGTTAGAGGTCATCTTATACTGTTGTTTATAGCTTGACATGTACCCGTGTATACCTAGTACAGACGCCAGCACATCAAGCTATCCCTAACTGTCAAATTTTCTCAATTAAAAATGAACCTTATGTCTTTGCAATAAAGTTGAAATACTATCAAAGAAATTTGACAGATTGTGGTAACTTGATGTGCTGGCCTTTGAACGTCTACAAAATATAACTAATTAACCAGTATTACGCAACAGTAATGCGTGATACATAATTATGTAGTATTAATTTACACAGCCATGATTAGTCGCGTTAGGAATAATAATGAGTCTGGAAACTCAAACCAATCCTTCATGGCAGGAGTACAGTAGGTACCTACGACCTTCATTAAAGTTGCCATATTAAGTACTGTATTATAATTAATGAAATGGGAACACTGTTTAAAGAATTGTTCGATATTACCGTGCTTGGAAATGGAGTTACAAATGGTGTCAACCGTGGCACGTAGGCGAATGTATGGATAAACGTAAAAACATAATAAATAATTGACTTCAATCTACTTTACTCCTTAATTCACACGGTGATAAAAGCTTTAAATATACTCGTATTTACCCTTGTATGGTAGTCTTTCTTTTTCGGGTGGTTAGTGATTAACCTGGTGTCAGAGTTTCTAAGCTGCCCATTGGCCTCTGACTCAGCTTCAAATGCTGTTGAGAAATATCTCTCAGGCATGCTGGTTTCCTCACGATATTTTCCTTCACTGTTTTATAAGCAAGAGATAATTATACAATACGCACATGAATCCGAAAAGTCAGAGGTGCAGGTCAGGGGTTCGAACTCGAGACCTAAGACTTGGTAGTCTGACGGTCACACCACTAGGCTATCACTGTATGGTAGTAAAAAGCTACTGTCGATAACTAGAATGAATAATTGGGACTGACTGACATATTATGACGACACGGTTGGCGCAGTGATTGAGCGATTGACTACTGCGCAGCATGTCGCGGGTTCGATTCCCGCACGGAACAAATATTTGTACGACCTGCAAGTATTTGTTCCGGGTCTGGGTGTTTTTCTATGTATTATAATCATGTATGTATTTACAAAAAAAAATGTATATAAGTATTTTATCAGCCATCTCGTTACCATAACACAAGCATTAAGTTGCTTAGCTTGGGACTATATGGCGTTGTGTGAAGCGTCCAAAGATATTATTATTATTATTATTATTATCTTCTCTAAAGGTCACAAGCTGTAAAAAGTTTTTTTTTTTTTTAAACTGCCTTAATGAACAGAAACTAAATAGATTGAAAATGTTTAAAAACAGGTCGACGTACAAGCTTAATCAGCCTATAATGTTCTCACTGCTGGGACACAGGCCTACTCTCTGTGAGAGAAAGTGGGCCGTAATCCACCACGCAGGCCCAGTGCAGGTTTGTAGATGTCACATGTTCTTCTCCACACGAAACTACTTTTTGGAAGGGGCGACTAGAATCAGTTCTATTTCTTGTTCATTTTGACGTTCAAAAGTGCCATTCTTGTGCCTATTTGAAATAAATGTTTTGACTTTGACTTTGACATGTCTTTGAAATTTTTGGCTCTAGGACATACCGGTTTCCTCACGATGTTTTCCTTCACCGTTTTGAGAGCAGCCGCAAAGAAATAATTAACACAAAGTAAAGTGCCTGGCAGGATTCGAATCATTCAATTTCATTTTCATTTCATTTCATTATAAACTGCTCTCGAACCAGCAACTATTTTTAATCAGCATCTACCTGCCTTAACAAATCCCAATCCATTTAGGGACTTGCTTTCTGGATTTCTCGTTACCTTTGTTTTCTCCTACCACATACCGAGGTACGTTTCTCCTGAAATGGTGCGCATACCTCTAAGTACGTAGTAAAATTGTAGTATAAATCCAGTCCAACAGAAACCAATTTGTATTTTGAAAGCCAGTGTGGTCTGCAATTGTATGCATGGTTAGCAGATCACATCAATCCCTTGGGATTGGACGACAAATTGGGCAGCGCGAACTTATTTATTGCGTTCCATATGATAAATAGATCGGCTTTATCGAATGCACTAGAATCGAATCCAAACATTTAACAACTCGATATTTCATCGAGTTATCGAGTATATTCGGCGAGTTGTGATAAAATATATCGGTTTTGATACATCCCTCGAGGCGTTTGGTGAAAATTATCGCAATGTATGAAATGTTGCTCTTAATTATATTCATCATGTTGTTAAATACATATTGCCTTATATTGGTGCTTGTTAATTATGCAATATGTGAATGTTCCAATAATCGTTAGTGATACTACAGTTATTGTGATTATTATTGTGAAAACCATTTAAGACTTTCCCAATTGAAATTGAACCTTCTTGAAAAACTATCAAAGACACAACAGAAAACTATCAAATTACAGATTGGGGTAACTTGATGTGTTGGCCTCTGTACCGAAATCAAACCAGGCTGCTACTAAGAACAGTCAAAAGCAATATTTTCATAATAGCAAAGGGATAAGTGACCACCGACTACTCTATCAAGGTTCCCGCCGACAAGCTCGACTCGACTCTAGTAGAAGAATTTCTATGAAAACTTCGTGCAAAGTATTCTACCAGAATCGCGTCGCATTGTCGCGTCGCGCCTGTCTGCGGGGGCCTTTAGAAAACAAAAAGTTACGTCACGTAGTATTTCCATGGATAAATATGCTTATTACATAAATAAATCAGAAAATGCTTTTCCATGCAAACCATTATTTGTTAAATTAAACATTTAAAGTCAATCAATAAAAACTCACTGAATACAAAACGGAAAGCAAAAATATTATGTACAGAGGCCAGCACATCAAGTTACCACAATCTGTCAAATTTCTTTGATAGTATTTCAACTTTATTACAAAGACATAAGGTTCATTTTTAATTGAGAAAATTTGACAGTTAGGGATAGCTTGATGTGCTGGCGTCTGTACTTAAATTAAATAATTTATACAACAGATTCGGTACGAAAAGTAATCGTCAATTAAACAAGACATAAAGCAGTATTGCTTAAAAATATAACTTCAGTGTTAAAGTGAGACGGAGGTATATAGGACGTATAGCACCATCTCTTCCCACTACGAAGTGATATCAAAATAATACTGCTATACCATCACCTGGTATAGCAGTATTATTTAATATCATCGATTTTGGTCGGCGCCCAGGTCATCTCGCCAACCCTATCTAAGCTCGCCACGGTCGCAATTATTTGAGTATTGTTGCGAAATTGTACTAATAAATCTTTTCTACGTTAATTGATAAAGACCGCAATTCTTATATAAATTGCTGTAGAAGCCAAGGCGTAAAAGCTTTCCATTATATAAATTAAATGTTTCGTGTTGTCTAAGAAGCCAATTTTAAGGAAAACCTTTCACATTATAATTAGGTATGTGAAAGATTTTCTTTTATTATTATTTTAGTGCGTTAGACACTTAAAAATTAATCGTCAAAATAAAATACGTCAATTTAGCTAATTTCACTGTTTACCTACATTAATAATAAGTTAGCTAAGGACGTAAAATGAAAGAAGTTAAAAAACAAACTGCTCAGTTTACTACAGAAGTACAACAAATAGTTACCCGCGAAAGGGTTACCGCTACCTCGGAACATAAGGGCTAAGGAAGGAACATACATGGGTTTTAGTCAGTAAGAGTCTGACACGCCCTCCGCTCCACCCAGAGCGGGATTCATCTGTCAAAAAAAAAATCAAGTCCTCAAAAAAAACCAAAAACGTAAACACAAAACAAAGGATCATAAAATAATCGACAACGCCACAAAACCCAATAAAATTCATAACATTTCCTTAATAAACGTTTCTATCATTACAAAAAGCTTTCCCACGAAATGTACTATCCCGAATCTTAAATAGCAGTAGATGAACCATAAAAAAGATTTTATTCGTTTACCTTAAGGTTGATGTTCCAGGGTAGCCCGCGAAATTCAAATTTTCTTAAGTTTTTTGCAATTTAGAGGTGTAAAAATGACTTTTTACAAGGTCAAAGTCATTCCGGAACCTTTATGAGCTCGGAGGGTTGTATTAATGATTTTGATGATTATAATTCTGTAACTACATACGTCTTACAGCCGCGAATCAAATGTTCATCAACATACAACCTATCACTGGCCTGCAAATTGCAAAAAACTTAAGAAAATTTGAATTTCGTGGGCTGGTTGGAGGATTCACCTTAACTCTGTATTCGAAGCACACGCTCTGCATAACCGTGAAAGGAACGCAGGGCGTGAAGAAAATTCCTTACCTATACTTATAAAAATATAAGGAGTTCCTATAATGTCTATACGAAATTGAGAACAAGAAAAAAAAATTTTTTTCTTAATCTACCTTTTTCGTTATGATTAAAAGAATGTTAACTGATACATGTTAAGAAACACATAAACCTCCTTACTAATAAACTTTGTATATCGTCTGTATTTCTGACGACTGAAAGAGAGAAATCAGTGTAACTAGTCGTCTGATATAATACGTTTATTAGTAAGAGGGTTAATCTTTAAGAAATTTCTATGATTAAAAACATGTCTTACTTACCTACATACCTACTCATACTCGAACGATAAACCACAGTGTGAATCTACCCTTAAATATATGACGACCTTCGAATAGAATTTATAGCTCTACTCAGACACGAGCAACCAATCATTGCTCAAAGTTTTTATTCGAATTTCAAACATCTCAATGCCAGAGATGTCGAACAAGGATTTGCACAACTAGGTATGTTTTGTCACGTCGTATATTCACGACATTCGGCTTAAACTGACATGTTCGTGAATCGATCGATACGTATCTTCGCATTCGTACCTTTGCTACTCGATTATGTTTGCTTTGGTACTCGCAATCGAGAACGCAATCGCAGTTGTGGGTTTTGCCCTAGTTTTACTAATACTACTTAACTTGTGCCTGTATGAGGTATTAGTACATACATGTCTATTAACAGAACTCCTATTTAAAGTAGGTTCACTAAAGTCCATTTATTTATTTAATGAATTTCTTTAGTCTTTCTTTTGAGTATTAGTATTTTATTTATTGCCGTTGTCATGCGCAGATTTAATAACGAGAGCAAACATTTTAAGAGTTGAAATAATACATCTTTTAAATAAAAAACAAAATTATTATGGTAAGTATACTTAATTTAAAACGCATTGTTATATTAAACATTGAATAAAGCTTCTTTGTAATAATTATGTTGTATAAATATCATACATTTGTTTAACAAAGCCTTACATAACTTCGTGAATTGATGAATTTATAACGACACATTTGCACCGTCTCTTGGGATATTCGTGTCTGAATTATTTTAAAGGGAAAAATAATTCAGGAGTCTATTTCTTCTTATACGTTATGCAAGGCTATGGCTTCTGTTATTTCATTTCTTGGGAGGTGAAATTTTTGTGATTGCTCAGTGTACGCCGCCTTAAGTACTCATATTCCGTAGGCTATACGTTATGCTTCTTACGTTTTATATAAATACTAGCTGACCCGACAGACGTTGTCCTGTCTTAACTGTGATACCTACCCTATCTACCCTACCTACCCTACCTACCCTAGCTACCCTAGCTACCCTACCTACCCTACCTACCCTACCTACCCTACCTACCCTACCTACCCTACCTACCCTACCTACCCTACCTACCCTACCTACCCTACCTACCCACCCTACCTACCTACCCTACCTACCTACCTACCCTACCTACCTACCCTACCTACACTACCTACCTACCTACCCTACCTAAAAATAAATAATAATAAAAATAAAAAAATGTATTCTGCTATTCAGGGCGGAGACAAATCCAACGAAACAAAAACCATGAAAATTGGTCCAGCAGATCTCGAGTTATAACGAAGGGAACAAACCCGTCTTTCTTTTATATATATAGATATCGAAGTTATTTCGACACAGCCAGTCTTTTCTGTAAAAATATTACCGTGAAAACTTTTTCTTTTTTTATTATCAATAAGCTAGCGCTTGACAACTATATCAGTAGATTATTATTATTATTTTATTTATATTATTAAAGTAAAGTTTACAAAAAGTCTTAATTTATCAACTATGCCCCACAAAACCGTTTTCACGGTTTGTATGTGGGAACGGAACATAAAATCACTTTATAACATAAGTATAACTAAGTAACAAACAACAACAACAAAGTAACTAAGTAACATACAATTTATAACTAAGTACTATATCAATTTGTTCTACCTCAACAATTTGCATACCACTATCCAAAGAATCAGGTTTACAAACTCTTGAGGTAGCGATGGTAAGCGATGATGCACTTCACCAAAGTTTTCATGCTGAGTGATTCAATTTCACCCTGTATATCAGAAGTCAGAGATCCTCATTTAACAAAACTAGCTAAGATAAAATCTTAACCAGTACAAAATAGATGCAATGGCAACAATTAGTTCTGTATTATCCCATAATAATTTCATCAATTTTATTTCGTTGAGTTCAATTATACTGATTTGCATCAGAAGTCTACATGCAACATTGAGGATGCACAAATATTCGCTAATGTTACAAAAATTGCATGTGAATGGATTATTACTTCTTAGTGCAATGTGTGGTCCGACAAACTGGTTATATCAGAAGATTTGATGGCCGGGAATCAGCTCTGATTCGATCTCTTACATTGGAATGTAAAATTAGGCCCAGCACGCATTAAGCCGTTCATAAAAACGGTACTGCAAATTTTTGAATGGCCGTGCATATGTACGGTGCGTTCCGCTCTTCGTATACAATTTTTTTTAAATGAGCAGGAATTTAATTTATAAGCGAAATACAAGAATTTGCAAAAGTATTTGAGATGTTTGTGACGGTGAATTTTGGTATAAAAATTCACAACATTCTGGCGCGATACAAACATGGAAAAATGTTTAAACAATTTCCCAAAAAATATAACAATATACCTTAGCTTTTTTTTAGGGTGGGAAATCAAAAGACTCCTCCCGCTCTGGGTGGAGCGGAAGGGAGTGTCAGACTCTTACTGACTAAAACCCATCCATGTTCCTTCCTTAGCCCTTTGTTTCGGGGTAGCGGCAACTCTTTCGGACAATCCCGCTTAATCAATATACCTTATCTAGTAACATGAAAATGTGATAGTCAATAGAAAAGTAATTAATGAAGTTGTGAATATTTTAAAGTCTTTCAATAACGTCGTTACGTAATACAAGGTGAGTGCTAAAAAATTTACAGCTGTAATAAAAAAAATACAATAGGTATATATGTAGTTAGCTTTGTTATAGACAGTTTACGAGTGTTGGTCGAATTTCGTATAGAAATAGAAACAAAACTCGATGCGAGCTCATTGATGTTAGATAAAAAGCATAATAAAATGAACGAACAGACACTAAAAGTTGTTTATGGTTCAGGAAGTGGATCTAGATTTGTAGCAGCTGTTATTTCCTCAGAAGTATTGAAACTAGAAACATTTGCTTTGTTTATATTTCTTGTTTTTCTACTTTCTTCTTAATTCACTTCCACGAATTTAGTTGAAGTAGGAATATCCAAAATAGTTTCGTAATCTTGTCTGAAGTTGGATAGAAAATCCTTATCATCACAAACTAAAATAAATTGTATTATTATAAAGAAGTCTTTATCTATAATCTCTATCTTGGAATATTAATTTAGATTTAAAAGTATCTTAACTTAATATTACTTATTTATTATTCTAAGAATCGTTTCTATATTAAATTTTGTTCCTTATTTTATGTCGAATTCTAGCTCCGTAAGCTTTCTAATATGATAGCCACGTCTTATTAATAAAAAGATACTATAACAAATGAAAACATCTAATATCCTACGAACTAGAGTAATCTCAAAGAATTATTAGGAAAATGGACTTCGGCTGTAACTACGCAACAAAAGTCGAAAAGTTAGATAACTACGCCGAATTTTCTTCGGTACGTAGGTATCATAAAGGAAATATATATAAAGTTGGAATGGCAAAAAGGCGAAATACGAAATCAGAAATAGGGAGGACTCGATAAATAATTAATTTCATTCAGGACCTGGCTAGACATATTTTAAAGTACTTAGTTTTTCTAATGGAAGGATAGATTTCAATCAGCCTTATGGATTGAATCTACTATCCTTTGATGTAAAAATAGAACTAGTAGATGGTAACGATACAGTTACTAGGGCAGCAGAAGCTAAGGAGTTTGAAACTCGGTTACGCGAGCACATTAAAACGATCGCAACTTAATTGTGGATTGGAAGACAATGGGTGCCTATTCGAATGCCCTAATGAAATGTAATCCCCCAGTAAACACCATGGTATGTTATCTATTATAGTATCCACATATATTATAAGGTTTTAACCTATTTATGTACCTATTCTATTCATAATTCTCAATGTTTTGTATGTTCCTGAAATCGATTTAGTGATTGATGGTTCCTGTTGTTTAGAGCACCTGCCATCTAATCTCTTCACCACCCTTGGTTGACTGGTAGAGAATGCTTAAGGCATTAGTCCGCCTTTGTACCTTTATTGTGTGCGAAAAGTTTAAGTAAATAAATAAATAAATTCTACCCCTCAAATGACTAAAGGCTCCTGCATAAACCCGCGACGCGTGAAAAATTCATGAAAATTCTTATACACAAATCGAGTTAGGCATCGCGTTGCACTTGTCGGCAGGAGCCTTTACAATTGCACGGGAGAATAATGCCACGGGGACGCATTCACTTTCTAAGCATGGAAATGATTGCCAGCTTGCGACCATTGTTTCCTTTTTACCCGACTGCGACGGATAAAATCATGTTGTAAATAGATAAGAATATACTCTAATGAAGATCCTTCATTCGTAAATAAACTTTCAGAAGTAGTTTGTGATACTGTTATTTTAATATATAGTTGCTAAGGGAAATGGTCTGAATGTAAGGATAATTTAAATCAAAGTTATGAAACATAATTCGTTACGAATAATTTGTTGGAAGAAGTTACGGTACCTGCTTGGACTAAATTATAATTATTATTCTGTATTGTAGAATACCTACATATTATATTTATTCCAACCAGTAAATGAAAATTATTTATCGGAAGTTCGTTACTCAAAACTCAATCAATCTGTCTAGTCTTTTCCAAACATTTTGGGGTCGACTTCCATCCAACGGGATGCAGCTGAATACCAATATTTTACATGTACTGCCTATCTGGCTTCCAAAACTCAGTAACTGGGTTATACAATACCCCTTGGTAAGGCTGTCTGACAAACTATCGGGCTTCTGACGATTGTCAAACGACTGTCAAAGATCAATCAATGAATGAATGATAGCCGGGCTCAACGTACGAAGGCTTTAACGTACTTTACGAGGCACAGAGAAGTCTTACTAAGTAAAAATGGTCAACCATCCACGGACCAACCCCGGCAAGCGTACCTGATGGGTCGACCCGTGCGACTATTATTACTTAGCCACGAGCCCCTCCTCCTTATTCAAAACTGTTGAGTGGAATCGTTCAATTTTAATTAGGCAGAGGCAGAGGTTATTTTTTCGTAAGTTCCATCATTATTAAACTTTTATAATAGAAACTGTTATCTCACACTTCAATGAATAATTTTAACTAGTTCGCTAGGGTAGCGATACCAAAAGAAATATCTTCTATTTGTCCTCTTTGCCCCTGATCCTCCAATATCGAAAATTCTTGTGAATTTTCCTATTTGGTGGTTAAAGTGCTCATAAATTGCGGTTTTGCGATTTTCCTTCACTACTTTGTATACAACGTGGCGCGACATTAATTTAACACACATATGTGTACGTTTTCACATTTTCGTTTCATGAAGACATTATAATTTATTTCCATTAAACGTTATTATTTACGGATTTATTTAAAATGTTAGAAAATAGCGTCTTAAAGAACTGTGGCGCTGCGGTCATTTGCCAAGGTCACGGATCATTCGCATCAATGAAATTAAAACGAACTTGCAATACTATTAGGGTAAAACCACTGCAAAAAGTAGTTTTATTATTATTGTTGTTTTTTTTAATTTGCGATTTATCTATATTTACCTATCGACATTTATAATGTTATTTATCAATTGCCCATTAATCAATGGGCACTAGCCCTACCCGTGTGTTAAATTAATGTCAACATTGTAGCGCCACGTTATACACGTATAATTATCAATATCGAGCGTCGTATAATATTATCATAAGAGTCGAATAGAAAAATCACTTTGCTTTGGAAAAATACGGAGCACCCATACAAAACAGGTTAATAATTTCCATTTCGTAGTAAATGAAATGAAGCGTTATTATTTAACGTAATAGACAGGTCTAAAGGTCACTGGTGAAATATAATGTTGTTAATTTTCACGACTTCAGTGTTCCTTACAAGTGACGCCCACGTGACACAGATGAATGAAAAAATTTTTAAATTTCGTGAGTAGTACTTATAGAGTTTCATCTTTTATTTTTTCAGGGCGCCGAGGATTGAAGTCACTGAGTCAATGAAACATTTCGAACATAAAAAAATCTGTAGAACCTTTCCACAACTTTGTTTGGATCGGCTTGGCCTTCCAGTGTAACCGGATTCAGCTGATTCCAGTAATTTAAATGGAGCGACTGCCTATCTGACCTCAACAACCAAGTAACTGGGTAATATGATACCTCCTGGTAAGACTGGCTGTCAGACTTTCGAGCACCTTCCGTAACGACGGTCAAAAATCCTCGAATGACAGCCGGGACCAGGTTTTCCTTGCTTTGGCCAAACCTGGGTCTGGTGAGTGTTTAAAGTTTTTTAAGTTGGCAAGGGCAACTCTTGTCCAGGTGTGAGATCTTCAGTAGGTGGAACGAATGGTGTTGGTAAGGTAGCACTATCTCGCTTCAGCTTCATCTTTTCTTCCAAAAATAACGTATGTCGCCACTGACTTAAGTGGGGATTTTATTTATTGATTTGTTCATTTTAATTGAGGACAAGAAGCTTATTGGCGAGGATGGGGCTCAAGTTCCGTGAAAAAACGTGTGACTCACGCTCCAGCTGGTTCTTTGTGCAGAAGTTAGCCATTGCCATTCAACGTGGCAATGCACCACCTTTGTGTCGGGAATAGTTAGGAGCGGGTTATTTGACTTTTTTGTTTTGACGTGTTGTTGTGACCATAAATTTGATAGATATGTTTAGTTATTTATTTAACTTTTGCTTGTATTAAAGTAAACCAAAGTTTTAGCAACTGGCAGTCTTCTCGACATCACAAACAGAAATGTTACCATAGATACACCAATGAACGCCGGAAAAAAAAATTAACAATATGTTTCTTCATTGATTAACAATCATTGGCAATTTGGTAGCAATAATAAAACAGATCGTCGATTCGATCGATTTATTGACTTTGATTGCCGTTTTCATTTTCATTTGACACGAACACTATTGTTAGAAGTATCACGCCATGACAAGGGGCCAACCGCTTTTTGTAACAGTCATCATCTGCCTAGCCTTTGCCCAACTGTGTTGGGGTCGGCTTCCAGTCTAACCGGATGCAGCTGAATACCAGAATTTTACATGGAATGACAGCCTATCTGACCTCTACAACCCCGTAACTGGGCAATAAACCTTTGGTAAGACTGGCTGTCAGATTTTCGTGCTTCTGACGACCCGTAACGACTATCAAAGATGCGCATGACATGACAATGACAGCCGGGACCAACAGCTAAACGTGCTAGCAGAGTCATGAAAGAGTTTCGGTATGTAAAGATGGTCACCCATCCGCGGCCAATCCGGCAGACGACAACCGTAGTTTAACCTGATGGATCGACTTGTGCGGCTGTTAGTACTTAATACTATTTTAATATGTATTACTTCACTGTGAGAAAGAGCTGCAGTTATACAGCAGATATAGCTCCATTTCTCTCCTAATGAGAAATATTATAATAATACTGCTATAAGAGCTGATGGTTGGCCTCCTATTCTAGACTTAAATAAATAGGTGCCTTATGATTCCAAAGACTAACTTCTGCTTACCTAAAGTTCTAATTTATTCATACTAAACCTATAACTGGTAGAAACCAAATATTGACGTAACATTTGTGGTGTGTAAAACTATTTTGTTAACAAGGTTGAAAATAAAGGACGTTGAAGAGTCAAAAAGTGTATGGTTAAGCCATTACTAAATTTTAATCAACGTTTATAAATGAATTTATTTTCCAATAAGTTTATAAATAAACATTGATTAGATAAGAAATATACAGAAATTGTTAATTTAATTTTTAGAGTAGATTGAGTTTATAGTGTTTCAGTCGTTACGGATCGACAGAAGCGTGAAAGTCAGACAACCAGTGTTACCAAGGGGCATATACCCAGTTACTGGGTTGTGGAGGTCAGATAGGCAGGCGCTCAAATAAAAATACTGGTATCCCGCTCTATTCGGCTAGACTCGAAACCAACATAGTTGGGAAAGCTAGACAGATTGATTTTTTACTTTTTAGTTGAACCTATTTGATGTATGAATTTAGTTTATAAATATATTTACTTTAGGACTAACATAGTAATAAGTACCTACTACGGACACGTATGGTGGACCAAACAGATATCTATCTATATCTATACATATAATCTATACATATAATAAAACAGTAAAAAAACTGTGTCTGTACATTGAATATATTAAAAAAAAAAAATTGAGGGGGGTTTAGAAACAGTAATAGAGCATGAATCCAAAAAAAAAATTTTGTCTGTTTGTCTGTATGTCTGTTTGTTTGTACACGCTAATCTTCGGAACTACTGGACGGATTGGAATGATTTTTTTTTGTTGTATAGGTATTAAGTCTGGGCAACATATAGGCTATAATTTATCTTGGAAACTTGAACACCTGATGCAGAACCGCAACAGACCAGCTAAACTATAAGAGATACAAAAATGATACCTTAGCAAAAATTGTTCCACGTGATTAGCATTTTCTGCTGAGAGAATAAATTTGAAGATCTGGAACACCTGATGTGGAACTCCAAGAGCCCAGCTACACTGTAACATATATAGGAATGACGTCTTAGCAAAAGTTGTTCGGTCTGATGGGCATTTCCTGTTGACTTATAAAAATCGAAGATCTGGAACACCTGTTGTGGAACTCCAAGAGCCTAGCTACACTATAACATTATATAGGAATGACGTCTTAGCAAAAGTTGTTCGGTTTGATGGGCATTTCCTGTTGACTTATAAAAATCGAAGATCTGGAACACCTGTTGTGGAACTCCAAGAGCCTAGCTACACCATAACACATATAAGAATGACGTCTTAGCGAAAGTTGTTCAGCCTGATGAGCACTCTCTGTTGATGTATAAAAATTGAAGATCTGGAACACCTGTTGTGGAACTCCAAGAGCCTAGCTACAACATAACACATATAGGAATGACGTCTTTGACGTCTTTGTTGTTCAATATGATGGGCATTTCCTGTTGACTTATAAAAATCGAAGATCAGAAACATCTGATGTGGAAATCAAAGCTATCACTAATTTTACTGTGTAATTATAAAATAACATAAACTGGGAGTACCTGCACGCGGTGAAGGCGGTAACAGTTTAGGACTGATTTTCGATGACGATGGTATATCATTGAAAATTTGACTCTACTGGCCAAAACTCCTATTTATTTTTTTATTTTATCGTATGAATATGCCTTCGGGCTTATGTTGTTTGAGTGTTTAATTTTCTTTTCCATTTATCTTCGTGACACTGTAGCCTACCCGGTAACGCAGGGGAGCAGTCATTTTAATTTAGATTTTTATTGATCAGGTATCTTCACAATAAAACTATGACCATGCCTAGAAAGAGGTCAAATCTTTCCCAATGTTCCAAGAGAGCTTAAAGATTGAGGATCATAAGATCCCAAGAATCTACCGAAGAGCGTCAGGAGAGACTTGATGTTGTTCGAGAACATTAGGCTGCAACTCGCTCCGTGGAAACCTCTTCGGGTCGCGAAGCACGCCTGCGTTCTCAGCGTATTCATTAGGTGTCTAGAGACCAGTGAAGAATATGATGCGCGACTGACCGCTGATCGTGAACGTCATGTATTGTCTCGCGAGTCAGAGACGTTCACGGAAAGAGAATTACGCTTGAGTTCCAAGCGTATCTACGCATCGACTTCTAGGTCTCTAGAGGAGGAATATAATAATGCGGTTACCAAAATGAAAACGATGACAAATGGACTGTATGTTTTGGTGGTTGTTGGAATGAAATAAAACTAAAGCTCAGTGTGATAAAAGATTTAAATGGGAAAAATGATAAAAAATAACATAAATGGCGACCCCGTTGTCGCTGGCATAAGCAACAGGGTCAGCGTACGAAGTCGCGGGCAGAAGCTAGTCTTTGAATAAATGAATAATCTCTAGTAATATCATTATGTATAATTGCAAATATTTGGATGGATGTTTCTTACTCCATCACGCTAGACTAGCGGAACAGATCTAGATGAAATGTAGTACTTACGGAGATATATTATAATCTCAAATAGCGCATAGAAAACGTTTTATCCCGATAGTACCTACGTTCCCATGGTATAATTTCAGACATAGACGCGGGCGAAGCCGCTACCAGAAGTTAGTAATAAATAAACCGGGCAATGTTAAACATTACTACCAAACTAAGTTCACTATATAAGGACCTGTAGGTACAGCCGCCATAGTCAAAGTCAAAGTCAAAACATTTATTTCAAATAGGCACAAGAATGGCACTTTTGAACGTCAAAATGAACAAGAAATAGAACTGATTCTAGTCGCCCCTTCCAAAAAGTAGTTTCGTGTGGAGAAGAATGGGCAAGAAACTCCACCGTTACTCTTTTAAAATGTTTCACAATGTTTTGTATACATGTATTATAACATTATATGTGAAGACGATGCACCCAGAATAAAAACAATACATCACAAAAGGTGAAAAGAAAAACACATGTAGCAGTGGCAAGTAAACTTAATTATGTCATAAGTGCATGGTGCTCACATATTTACAAACATTCTAAAAGTTAATAATAATAAATTGATCAATGTGTGAGAAGTTATTCCAATATAATAAAATAATATGGTACAAATTACCTAATTTACTTAGCAACCAGTTTGATTTTGTCCATTTAATTTAGCCAGCGTTTTTGATTAGCACGAGAATGGAAAACATTTCATGTCATGTGTTTCATTTAACGGTAGATGAGCATGAATTATTAATTAAAATGATCACAAATAAGGATGGGAAATCATCAAATGACTACTCCTGCTCTGGGTGGAACGGAAAGGAGTGTCAAATTTCTTACTGACTAAAACCCATCCATATTCCTTCCTTAGCCCTTTGTGTTCCGGGGTAGCGGTAACCCTTTCGGACATCCCGTTGACCCGGCACCCTAGTTACGTAACACTGAACACACTGTCAATCACAATCCGAAAGATTTTGAAGTTTCTTATCCATCGCTTCATATATTTGAAAAGTTCGTCTTCTTGACCACTTCGATAACGCAATGAATGTTGTCTAACTGCCTTTATGAATTTATTACACAATTACGCCGAGATGGCTAAAGGAAAAGCTACCCTCCTTTGGCAAAATTATTTTTGTCAGATCCGATGATCCAGTAATTTGTAACAAACATCCTATCATTCATTTTTAATAACAGAACACGACAATGGCACACCTTCCATCTTGCCCTGACACCAGTAAACTTGATGATCTTATGACCGCATAAGAGAGCGTAGCTTGTGATTTTGGGACAAAAATGTTTGAACTTTTGGAATAGAAGAATAAAGATTCTCAGAAAATTAATTAGTCGTAGGTACAGATCCTAAAACTTTGATAAAAGACTGACGGCGACAATGTTATTATGTCCATGTTTTCCAGTCTAGAATGTTTGACGTTCAAAAATGCTTTTCTTATGCCTATTTGGAATAAAAAATTTGACTTGAATTAGTATTATTATATTCTAGTTATCTACTGGTACTTTCAACGTCGTATTGGGGAGCGACTCATCTCTGATCCAGACTCGGTAGCTTCCGCTCGCGGACTCGTCAAGCAATTTCCGTCGCCAACATACATACAAACATATCTACGAACGTAGGTACGAATGAGTACCGACGGAATTGCGTTGTGTTGTGTGCGTTCTGCGTACGAATGCGTGTTTTGACACACATTTGTGAAAAAGAAAAATATTGGAGATTTTTTTTTAAACATTGGCTGACGGGTAACTTACCAAATTGTTCGATTGATCGTGTTTTGTTTTTCTTTTTGGTTGGATTATGGAATACATTTAGGGTGATGTGCCACTTTTGAATGGGTATTTTATTATAGCTAATTTGTCGATACCGAAATACCAAATTTATGAAAACAGTACCTTCTTACTATAAATGATGCACATTTAATACTCCAGAGACTGTAGATATTATGCTTAGGTACGCAGTCCAAAAATCAATGGTCACGCGTTGCGGGAGAAGTCATTGGATTATTTCCCAGCCTGAAATGTGACGGTGTACATATTACCTAGCAACACCTTTTTGTTTTGAGGGTGGGAAATCATCAAATGGCTACTCCCACTCTGGGTGGAGCGAAAGGGAGTGTCAGGCTCTTACTGACAATAAAACATCCATGTTCCTTGCTCAGCCCTTTATGTTCCAGGGTAGCGGTAACCCTTCCGGACAGTCTCGCTTACATAGCTACACTAAGAAAATATACCGTCTGGGCACGCTTAGTAACGTTCTACCTTTATCTGTCATTCTTAATCACGTACCTACTCTATTAGTATTTCCTAACTTGGACAAAGCTGTAGCATCGTTCACATAGTTTCTTTAAACGCGTACCGGATAAGGCTCTTTGGAGCGAGAGAAATCACAATTCGAAGCATGCTTGGGAGTACCGTTGGCAACTAAAACACCCTAGGCCCTATAACTTCTGACCATTCAATGCAAAAACTATTCTTGGAAAGATGCTTTACTCCTTATTTAATGAACACCTAACATATAAGGTTGATGTATGACGTGCAGTTATCTCCAGCTTAAGCGTGAATTGATCACACGTGCGATCTCAGAAAACAAATGAGAATCTCAATAATTATGATTGCAATCTCAGTTATAACAGTAACTAACCTACCATAATTAGGTTTGCAATACAATATTTGTTCAACAGTTAACCTCGTAATAATTTAATTAATCTCGTTTCATAAACACATTAATTAAGTAGGTACTAAAATAACACAATATTAGAAATTGTTAAGTGAAATTGTCAGGAAACTCGATCGAAATAATCACGCGAATTCACATGTAAAAACAAGCATTACCGGCTAAAACAATATTTTTCACAACAAAAACAACAATTAAAATAAAAACAATAGGTACATTACCTGAAAAACTGAAGCCAATGAACGCAAACAATTTTCACCAGATTATAAATCCCACTGAAAACACACACAACAAAAAACAATAACTGAAAAATACGTTTTTTTTTTCAAAAACCACTTCTGCTTGCACTATATCAACGAACACTGGGAATTCTTAATTTATGTCATTAAATTTTTTAAATGTTTCCAAATTCAAATTTTTATTTCGTTCCGTTTTGTTTACATTTGATTCGTAATTCGTATGAGTGGAGACGGCGCGCGCGTGCGGCCCCGCTGCACGTACGTTCGGAACTGGCGAAGCAGTACCTACCCGGAGCGATGGAAATTGTACCTACTGTGGAAAATGCTTTCGTTATGTCCATAGACACGCTGCGTTGAGGAGTGAGGACTCTTTTATTTCGATCTCCTTGTTCCAAAATGAGTAATGATCAAATGTGGATGTAAGTATGTTACGTAGTAAACGATTGCGTGTTTCTTTTTATTATTATCTGAGTCTTACGGCTAACTGAACCGACACATCTAAATGGAGCATCGAATGATTCATCTCAGCTACCCACTTGAATTTAATTAAACACTGCAATATAGACGATACTAAAAACAATACAGTTTAAGTTTTTTTTTATAAGCCTGATAATGTCCCACTTTTGAGCAAAGTGTAGAACCAAATTTAGCCCCACATTACATTTTTAGTTTACACCGTTTTACTTTACCTAATCTCTGCTTATATTTTCGTGACAAAAGCTCGTAATAAAAGTAATGATGTTATTATCGAAGTTTAATAATCCGTGTAATAAGTCTTGGTAACGGTCTAGCGTTTCGAGTAACTCCATTATCATACCTACTACTAAAGAGAAAGAAGGAAAATCTATGAAAACAAAAGGCTGGTAAGTGGACTTTAGAGAGTTCTATTATTGACATATCCAGTAGACAGTTTTATTGAGTCAATAAATTTAATTCAATAGTGAAAATTGATTCTGCAATCATTCAATCTGATCTCGGCGTATTTGATTAAGTGACTTTTTGTTCTCAGCATAAATCACTTATCAAAAACTATGAACATTGCTAGATTAATCGACTTTTGCTTGACCGAACTTAATACCTACTGCTAGGGTTGATTTTTTAACCGTTGACCTACAATTTAAATACCAGCCCTTTATCTGAGGAATAAATACAACAGTTTGACAACTTTTATATTGAGGTGAAAGCGCCAGGGTAGTCTGCGAAATTCAAATTTTCTGACTTTTTTTGCAATTTGCACGTCAGTATTACGTTTTCTGTTTATCAAAATATGACTCGCTGCCAGAACTGTAATCAATAGAATCTTTGTTCATTCTAATCCTATGCTATGACTATTTCATTAAATCATGACATTTGAGGGCAATTCTAGAATTCTATGAATGTTTTTTTTTTTCTTCATAATAACCACAACATACTTAAACTGAATGACTATCTAAGTAACTATATACAAATAAAAACAAAAAGGACACTAGGCGTCGAAGTACTCATCCGTATCGCTAATGATTATAACGAATGAAATTCTTTAAATACGTGCCTCCTTGCTACGGCCACGAATCATATTTTGATCAACGTATAACCTGACACTGCGCACACACACATTGTATGAAAACTAGAATATCGCGGGCTAACTTGGCGATTCGCCCTTACGGACATAAGTTTGTCCACCGAATCTGGTGGTTGGAAAATAGGCCTTCTTACCATGGTAGCCCAACTAAATGTGGACATAACCGGATTCATTACGTCGTACTAATTATGTACAGACGCCAGCACATCAAGCTATCCCTAACTGTCAATTTTTTTCAATTAAAAATGAACCTTATGTCTTTGCAATAAAGTTGAAATACCATCAAAGAAATTAGACAGATTGTGGTAACTTGATTTGTGGCCTCTGTACTTACTACATAGTACCTTCGCATTTCGGCGGTATTGTTAAGGCACAGTCTGGCTATATAGGGGCTATGTAAGGCTTCTTTGAAGAAACTCTACCCGTCTAAGTAATGTATCAGCTGATAGCAACGTGTCAGCCCTTGATGAGGCTTCGTTGCGAAGGAAAATTACGTTTGAAGAAATTGAATAGAGCAACAAGTAGGTTATCATTTGAGTTGATTGTATGCAGTGTTGAGGGAAATGTATGCACTATGTGTAGTGGAAAGGCGATAGGGAAAGTTACAGTGGCGTTGGAAAGTACAAGCAAAATGTCTTAAAATGCCTGTTAGTCTATCAACGTATCTGCGGGATTGTCACTAAGGGCTAAGAAAGGAACATTGACGGGTTTTAGTCTGTATTATTTGGCACTCCACCCAGATCAGGAGCTATTTGATGATTTCACATTGTTCCAAAAAAAAAGGGTAACAATGTATAGCAACATTCGTGGTTACCAATGTTGCCATACATTGATAGCCTTTTTACCAAATAAGGTTGTTTAATAATAAGGTCCAATAAGGTTTATATATGGTGTGTTTAACAAATGACAGTAAAAAAAAAATCACCAACCTGGGGGCCGACCGCCACCTCTTATTGCAGTATTACTTCAGTGAGAGAATGAGACGGAGCTATACAGGACGTATAGCTCCACCACTTCCACAGTGTCATTTGAGGTAGCTTATCGGCTCGCCCCTTTTCATGGTACTTACACATAACTGGCGAAATGTGAGTGTACTATAAGTACACCTCTGCCTAGCCCTTCGGAGATTAAAAGCGTGATGTTATGTTTATGTCATTGTTAAGTTTTAAGTCCATCACGTGTACGGTGATGAAATTTAATTATTTAATTCTCCTTAATAGTTACAGGCGAATAAAGGAGATACTAGTTTGCTAGAGGGTAATGAACGCGTCGGTTGCCAAAAAGGCAGTTTAATGTTTTGACTAACATGGCACTAGGCATTGTTGTATACTGTTTAGTGGCACTTTATTTATAGCCAACAAGTGCAGTCTTTATTATCGTCTGACAGCATACCTAATGTCTTTAAGGTGGTAATTGCTAAACCACTAAGTTTGAATGCTACTAATAACTTAGCAAACTGTATTTTTCTACTTCAAGTGGTTAGTGACTAATCTGCTGTCAGTTTTTTTACTCTGCACATAGGCTTCTGACTTAGCTTCGCATGCTGTTGAGAAATATCTCTCCGGCACGCCGATTTCCTCACGATGTTTTCCTTCACCGATTTTTAAGTAATTATAAAATACGCACATAAATCCTAAAAATCAGAGGTCTTAGGTTCGAACTCGAGACCTGTAACTTGATAGTCCGACGGTCACAGCACTGGGCTGTCACTGCTGCCTAATGCCTTTAATATGGTAATTGCTAGACCACTAAGTTTTAATGCTACTAATAATTTATCGTACTGTATAAAATACGTTATTAATGATCTATAGTGTAAAGCACTCTCTATTTATTGCCATGAAAGTTAAAGGAAAGTTAAGAATATCACGCCTGTAAGTATTTTTCAAAAGGGGGGTAGGTTGAGGTGTATATTCACGCACATATTACCAAGTATGTAAAAGATGATGCCTGTATTTTAATGTGTAGATCTGTAAGTTTCATTGATTTTATTTACCTTTGCAATTTTATTATTCGTTGGCAATTAAATAAATAAATTCAAAAGTAAAATAAAGTGTTTTATTTTATTTAAGTTGCCATTGTGGCCGGACATCAGTTTTTTTTTTTGACGGTGGGAAATCATTCAATGACTTCTCCCGCTCTGGGTGGAGTGGAAGGGAGTGTCAGACTCTTACTGACTAAAACCTATCCATGTTCCTTCCTTAGCCCTTTATGTTCCGGGGTAACGGTAACCCTTGCGGACAATCCGTGGCCGGGCATAAATCCAGATTCCGAGCTACTACTGATCCTTTTAAGAACCCCCATTGATCTTTGTAGGTATTTTTTAGGTTGAAATAAATAATTTTCTATTGCTTCAATTAGTAGATACACTTCACCCGACCAGAGGAAATAATCCAACATATTTCGGATGGTCGCGCTTGTATATAGAAGTCAGTCCCTCTAGTTTTAATTACTAAATTACACTTTACCATGGTAATAGATTTAAACCTACACAACAGTTACAGTATTAAATGTTACTTCAATTAAATTATTCGTAATAAATAATTAACAACTAAGTTTATTTTTAATCTTATCTGCGCGCTTGTGCTCGCTTACGGTATCGACGTTAGTCGGTTATGTTAGCGGTAACAGTGCTCGCATACGAGGCATAATATGATGATATCGTGCGAAAAGTATCTGTGGAAAATGTAAACAAATGGATCAGAAAATATTACTTTGGACGCCAATTTGTTTTGTAGCACTAATATCAATCTGAGTACTCTGTTCTTCTTCTTTTCGTATGGTTAGTAACTAACCTGGTGTCAGAGTTTTATGCTGCCTATGGGCTGCTCTATTTATAATTATTAAACCGTAGAAATGTTTTTCTTTTGACAATTGAGTTTTTACTTTTTTTTGTACTTAACTGATTTTTCTTGTAGGTTATTTTTTTCAATAATAATAGATAGATGTTATTCCAACAATAAAAACACACAAACGTAAAATCACGACTGTAATCCCTAAAGGGTTGATTGAGCAGGGGTTGGCTTACCTGTTACTAGTATACGCACGATTATGTTTGAGTCCCTTGTAATTGTGGGAGCGCCTATGGCTGTGGCCCTCGATCGGTCACAAAGCCTGACTCCGGGCTTTTACTGACAAATGCCAGTTAGAAAATTACCCGACCTGGTAATCGAACCCAGGACCCAGCAGCCCTCTAGACCGACCATCGAGGCATTCAAACAATAAAAACCCACCTGCTGAAGTCTCCCTCCTGGGCGCAATTTGCCTTGGCGAACCAGGTTGGCCGAAGCAAGGAAAACTTGCTCGGGTGGGGATTCATAGACAACTCCGTTTTGAAGTGTAAATGTGGTGCTGTTCCACAAACGATGGGACACTTTATATCGTGTCCTGCATGTCCTCTCGTCTGCACGTTACAGGAACTGATGGACTATAGTGATGGCGCTAAACACATAGAAGAATTCTGGGCCTAGTCCATTTGAAACGTGTTGTGTGTGTCTCTAGTGGGTTTCTACTTATTAACATGACCTTTAGTTAATTTTTAAGTAAAACATATCAGCTACTGCAGGGTCACTTTATGGTTCCACACCGTTATGTTCAGTGCAGTAGTGTTTAGCTCACGTACTTTTATATACTTAGTACAGACACAAACATTTATGTAAACAAAACTAAAAAAAAAACATTTAATTGTCTTCAATTTGTGTTCCATACTGCATCAATGTGTAATGTCAATTTGTTTTGTGGCTACATTGATAATTTATAATCGAACAAAGATTTAAGACACTTAAACGAATTCGTTTCAATACCACATCTTTTTGAGGGGTGAACGAATTATGTAGAATGAATACTATATTTATGGTCTGTGTCGTCGACCAATGTGTTTGAAATCATAAACAAACCTTACTTAAAATAATGAGTAAACAGAGCTCCTGCTTTATTATTTCACCCTCAAAATCACCTTACGCGAGACACACAGGCACGAATTTTGTTTTAAATTATTAATAATTAATTATAAAAGCGTCGAGAGGTCTCTCTGTGAGATGTAAATAACCTGTCGCCCTTGCATGCATACGGGAGACGAGGAGTTCACGCTATGAAAATTAAATTACCGAGTCGTGTAGCTTTACTGTCGCAGAGGCAGGGTTAACCCACGCTTTAGTGGAAATGTACGAGGGTCTCTTTGCTTTAAGTAGGCACTAATTTTTATACGGAAATGGAACTCTTTTTGACCTTGTCTCTTTTATTTAAGTAGGTACAGAAAATGTGTATCTGAGAAGCCCAATGTATGGAAGTGCTGTGACACAATTGGTGAAAATTACGCAATGGAAATTTTGTAGGCACTAATTTTATACGGAAATGGAACTCTTTTTGACCTTGTCTCTTTTATTTAAATAGGTACGTAAGTATGCAGAAAATATGTATTTTAGAAGCCCGATGTAAGTAAGCGCAGTGACACAAGTGGCCAAAATTACGCGACGGAAATTCTACGCGCTTGTGTTTGTGATAAAATTTCAGTCAGGTGTCTGAAGCCATTTGCCAATTGCCCTTTTTAAGCTATCGTCCTTCTGAATAAAAAACATCAATGAAGGATTATTCTCCATCAAAATTAAATTACTGGTATAGTGTGCCTCAGTCAGTTACAGTGAGCTTTCGCCATCTTGGAGAACTTATTGTTCAAATTTGGATTGTTTAAAGTCTTGTCGTTTAAGTCATTGACTGCCACGCAGCAGACACAATAGAAAAACTATCGTTTGTCGGACACACGGTGACCGCGTTGGCGTTCAACGTGTTAAGAGCAAGATTCATCTTCGGAGAATGGATTTCGTTGTGTTACTAAATTATGGGACATTCAATATCATAGAAAATATTTTATTGTCCAGATATTACAGTAAGCAGGTTCATAGGTCTACAAAAAGTTGAGATGAAAGCTTAGGTACTTAATATTTGCCGGGTAAGCGGGATTTTCCGAAAGGGTTACCGCTACTCCGGAACAGAAAGGGCTAAGGAAGGAACATGGATGGGTATTAGTCAGTAAGAGTCTGACACTCCCTTCCGCTCCACCCAGAGCTGGAGGGGTAATTTGATGATTACCCACCCTCAAAAAAAAAGGTAGGTACTTAATATTACCTACGGCTAGGTTACAATATACTATTTTGGTGTGGGTGTGGTGTGTGAGTGGCGTGTGAGTGGCGTAGTGTAAGTGGCGTGTGTCTGGTGTGTGAGTGGCGTGTGTGTGGTGTATGAGTGGCGTGTGTGTGTTACGTGTGTGTAAGTTTACGTGTTTTTCCCATTGTGCTCCGTTTGATTCACTGTCAGGTCAGGGTCTTTATATTAATATTGTTCCTGGTCATTATGTGTGTGTGTTTTGCAATAATTTACAAAAAAAAAACGATTATCACTACATAGTATAAAACAAAGTCGCTTTCTCTGTCCCTATATCCCTTTGTATGCTAAAATCTTTAAAACTACGCAACGGATTTTGATGCGGTTTTTTTTAATAGATATAGTGATTCAAGAGGAAGGTTTATAATTTGTCGACATATTTTGCGGGCGAAGCCGCGGGCGGCAGCTAGAAAAAAGAAATCACTTAGTTATGTACAGACGCCAGCACATCAAGCTATCCCATACTGTTAAAAATTTCCAATTAAATGTGAACATAATTCCTGTGTGATAAAGTTGAAAATCTATCAAAGAAATTTGACAGATAGGGGTAGCTTGCTGTACTTTAATAATATAAATAAAATACTATAATGTGATCGGCCTTTTCACCTGGGCCGATCAATTGTATTTTAATCGAGAATTAATTTCTGATTCCAAGAAAAAGGGCATTAGAGTACCTTCCAATATTTTTTGCTCCCTTTATCAGAATCAATTTAAAAAGCAATTAATTGGTTTCAATGGTTCATTTTACTTTTTTAAGTAATTGAATTAGAATTACATTACGACGATATTAAATTTTGTGAATAGCTCTCATTTTGAATGTAAATACCTAGGATTCCTGCATACAATATAAACATAACATCACGATAGAATTCCCAAAGGGTTAGGCAGAGAAGTACCTATCAGTGGGATTGTCCAAAAGGGTTACCGCTACCCCAGAACATCAATGGCTAAGGAAGAAACATGGATAGGTTTTAGTCAGTAAGAGTCTGACACTCCCTTCCGTTCCACCCAGAGCGGGAGGAGTCATTTGATGATTTCCCACCCTCAAATGTTCTGTAATTATTGTGATACTAATTTAGAATGTTAACACGTTGAACGCCAACGCGGTCCGACAAACAATAGTTTTTCTATTGTGTCTGCTGCGTGGCAGTCAATGACTTAATAATATAGTTATGTGTGTATGATGTTAATAAGGTTAAATAATATAAAGGTACTAATATAATAAAGCTGAAGAGTTTTTTTTGTTAAAACGCGAAACGCGTTCTCTGGAATTACCGTCGGATTGTATACATAATAATATATTAAGGTCAGATTAAAAAATCATTTTTTTAAATTGGTTGCGCAATTTTTGAGGTTACCTTTAGCATCATCACGGTATGACCCTTAGGAGCCGAGTGAAAAGAAAAAAAAAACGCGGGCGGGCCACGCGACGGAAACAAGAATATTTTTATATCAAAATAGTACCTAAACTTTACCAATTATATACGTAATATTTTTAGTGTTCCATACCCAAAAGGTAAAACGGGACCCTACTACTAGACTCCGCCGTCTGTCTGTTTGTCCGTCCGTTTGTCACCAGGCTGTGTCTCATGAACAGTGATAGTCAGACAGTTGAAATTTCCACAGATGATGTATTTCTGTTGCCGCTGTAACAAAACATAGTAAAACAGAATAAAATAAATATTTAAGGGGGCTTCCATACAACAGTACAACAATGGTACGTAACCCTTCGTGTGTAAGACCGACTCGCACTTGGCCGGTTTTTTTTTATTGGGCTGCCGTCGTGTAAGATTCTATTGTGAATACAATGGAATCTTACAGTACATTACAATTTTTATTTTAAACAAAAAACAAAACCTTCGCTTTAGATGAAATTTAAAACAGACCCTTTAACTGGCTTCCCATGGGGTTGATTATATTCCCAGAGGTTTCATTTGACAAAATAAAATTATATTTAGGTTTGTAAATACAGAGGCCAGCACATCAAGTTACCCAAATCTGACAAACTTTAATAGATTTTCAACTTTAATACAAAACGTTAAGGTTCACTCTCAATAGGGAAAATTTGACAGTTTGACAGGTTGATGTGTTCGCGTCTGTACAGTATATTCCTATGGAGCTGATGAACTCAATGAATTTATTCCTAGGGTTTTATATTTTGCACATCATTTTTTTTCTTGGTTGACGCTTGTCAGTTCTGTCAGCCGACTGTCAAATCATTTCTTAATCTTTATTTAGATATAAATGTTCGCGTCTATCCTTTATTTTCTAGATAAGGTTTTATATCAACTAAATAGGTTAAGAATCCCTGTAGAACTTACTTCTAACTCTTGATATCGATGTAGGTTGTGTAGTAGCATCCATCTACATATAACGTATGAACTAGCTGTGGCTTCGCTCACGTGGAACCTTGTTCTATTTCAAAAACCCAATTACTCCTTATAACATCAGCTACCTGTCTGTAAAAGTTCCACCAAAACCGGTTTAGTCGTTTGTGAGATTAACTGGAACAAACAGACTGACAGACAAAAAAATAAAATTTGTTTCATTACAATAAGTACATAATATAATACCTTCGTCACGCTACTGGTAGGAGAAAATAGTAGGACCACGTGAAAACACTTTAGTATTATGCACTTATGAAAAAACTGTTATTTTGTCATTACAAACAGACACTTTAATTTTATTTATTTGTACCTAAAGATGGAAATGTAGACGTTGCATTCTCGCTCCAAAGACTTGAATCATTCTTTCTGATATTACTTAACGAACTCTATGTAGACCTACTGCTTAATAATGATGTACAGGAACATACCAACGTACCAACCCACCACCTACAACGCCATATTCGTAGAAATTGCAATTGCAATGATTACAAAATAATTGCACGATTATCGCTGGCTGCAAATTGGTCATTATCACTTTTAGTTCCCGTTTTCTACATGTTATACTGGTTTTTGTCTGTTTTTATCCAAGAGTGGTGCTTATTATATAATTATCTAAACCGTCAATGGTTGAACGGAATACCTGACCATTGAGCGAGTCGTCGTGAATCGGCAATCGTAAGATAGGACTCCCTCACGCTAGATGGAGCGACTAGCGATGTGTAACCAATATTTTGTTACCATATTTTGTTTAAAAGAGTGTCCATGGTCCATTTAGCGTAAGTTTCTAGCGCGCTGTAAGCTACCTTGCGGGATGGTAGCTTACAGCGAGGTGTCCCAGCTACAACATGACCATTAAGACACACATTCGATGAACATTATAAGCTGATTATTTTAAGAAAATAATTATGTCATTGTACATGCGTGCAGAGCAGTAAATTTCGAAAAATAATCTCGACCATAGTACAACCTCACTAGAACTCAAAATCAATAAATTTTGTTTAAAATGAAGGATACATCAGATCCAAAACAACTAAGGTTCACTTCGAAATTTGCCGAAGACTATCTTCTTGAACGCCTGAAGCTACTGTTACCAACTCAAGATTCACTTAAGCGCAATGGAACATGCGTGCTAAGTGAGTTAACCCTCCACCAATCAAAGGCGTCACAGATATGCGAGTATAAGCTTATTCACCCCGGATGGTTTGGTTAACCTACATACATAAATAGTGCGCACACTATATACATAAAGCAATTGTTATATTACATGGGACTTAAACATCATCTGCCTAGCCTTTAACCAACTATGTTGGGGTCGGCTTCCAGTCTAACCGGATTCAGCTGAATACCAGTATTTTACATGGAGCGATTACCTATCTGACCTCCACAACGCAGTTACTGGGCAATACAATACCCCTTGGTAAGACTGGCTGTCCGATTTTCGGGCTTCTGACGACCCGTAACTACTGTCAAAGATACACAAATAACAGCTGGGACCAACGGCTTAACATGCTTTCCGAAGCACGGAGGAGTCTTGTGATGTAAAGATGGTCACCCATCCACGGCCAGCCCCGGCAAGCGTAGCTTGACCTGATGGGTCTACCTGTGAGGCTATTAGTACTTAGCCACGCGATAACTGGCATAATGCAGGTTTACTCTGTCCAACCCTTCCGGGCAACACAGCGTGATGTTGTCTTATGTTAAGATAATTAATATTATGCAGTTTTTTAAATTAAACAAGGGGACATCTTAAATTCAAACTCAAAGCATTTATTTTAGTTAAACCACAGGCAGTTTTGAATTGTCAAGGAATTTAAAGGAGGGTGTCGATAAATTCAGAGTTCGATTCTCGCCTTAAATGACATAGGTACCAAAACCGGCCAAGTGATAGTCGGACTTGCAAACGAGGGGTCCTTCCCACCGTACAATATTTAACACTACATATTTTATTATATTTTGGTATAATAGCACCTTAGTGACAAACAATCTGTAATAATTCCAAATTTTTACCTATTACAGTTCAAATGTTACATTGAAAAAAATTGCATAGGTAGTTTGGAACCTGGGTAGGTATATTTGCCAGACTACTTAGGAAGAGAAAACGGATCATACTTCGAGTTACACAGGTTGTAACCGAAAGGGTATATACATACAAAAACATATGCTACAGAGACCACCAAACTTAACAATCAGCTGTTCTATACATTTTTGGTCACGTGACTCATCGAAATGTAGGGAACAGCTTATTTAACGATTTCGGAGTTGGTCCCATGGTAAAAGTTGTTCAGTTTCGTGGTCAGTAGCATATCCTTTTGTATGTATATACCCTTCCGGTTACACCCAGTATAACTCAAGGAAAAAGAAAATAATTCGGTGGTCGCTTCGTTTACGTAAACAAAGGTCCCAATTACGTAGGCTTGTGTTAATTACTACCCACAGAAAAGTTTACAGAGCTATTTCAATTTTGTTTATGAAGAAAGGGACATGTTAGCAGGGAGAAAAGGAGGTACAGTACATGAAGTTCTAAACCCTCTCATAGTTATGTGTTGTCAGATGGAACAGGTACAGTGGCCAGCACATCAAACTACACCAATCTGTCAATTTTGTTTGATAGATTTTCAACTTTATCACAAGAGGTTAAGGTTCATGTTCATTTGGGAATATTTGACAGTTTGGGAAAGCTTAATGTGCTGGCGTAGGTACAATGCAAATTCGCTTTTAGGTTAGCTTTTTATGTATTACTAGCTTCCGCCCGCGGCTTCGCCCGCATAATATGTCGACAAATTATACACAAAAACCTTCCTCTTGAATCACTCTATCTATTAAAAAAACCGCATCAACATGCGTAGTTTTAAAGATTTAAGCATACATAGGGAGATAGGGACAGAGAAAGCGACTTTGTTTTATTATTATGTAGTGATGCTCTCCGGAAGAAGTAGTTTTGAAATGTGGACCGACAACTTTGCGAAGGTCACAAGAATAAACTTCGCGAGACTGGTCGAAGTGGAGGTCGGTTCTAGAAGACATGCCCAGCAGTGGACGTCTTTTGAAATGATGATGATAGCTCTTAACGTAAACTTTATCTACAAAATACTATACAGGGTTATTTGTAAACACCAGAAACCTCCTACGAGGTCATTGTACTCATCATTATGAACAACTTTTACTATGGGACCAAACCTGAAATCGCGAAAAAAAATCAGCTGTTCCCTACATTTATGTTCGTATAACTCGTCAAAATGTAAAGAACAGCTGATTTTTCTTTTCGCGATTTCAGGTTTAGTCCCATAGTAAAAGTTGTTCATAATGATGAGTACAATGACTTCTTAAGAGGTTTCTGGTGTTTTAAAAATAACCCTGTATAAGTAAAACGAATCAAAAACATTCAGATAATATTATTAAAACTAATATAACGTAACATAACATCACGCCTTGTATCCTCGAAGGGCTGGTCAGAAGTGTATCAACACTACACCTACATTTTATAGGGGGCGAGCCTGTTGCTGCCAACTGGCCACTAATCCAAGCGTCATGCTATTACTACTTACTATTATCACTTGCTTATAACCGGTGAAGGAAAACATCGTGAGGAAACCGGCACGCTTGATAGATATTTCTCAACAGGATGTGATGCTAAGTCAGAGGCCCATGGGCAGCATTAAAACTCTGACACCAGGTTAGTCACTAACCACACGAAGAAGGAGAAGAAGACTGAGAAATTCCAGATAGAAAATGCTGATAACACTTTTCCGGATTTGGTAGTCGAACCCAGTACCTTTGCTCATCAATTGCCCTTGCGAATATTTCCATGACTGCCTCGTTAGCCTGACGAGGCCACAGGATTTTCCTTGAAAGGGGTTTAACCCATTAGATGTTCGCCTATTAGAAGCCGTTTGCTTATAAGCGCGATTTACACGTTTATACTTATTGTCGTTTCGAGAGAATTTATCTTATGAACATATGGGGTTCATACGACATTTGAGGAGAGGGGTTATTTCACACTTTGAGACACTGAACGCCTATAGACGTAAGATCAATGAAACTTCTATGGTGTCTCGTTCAGTGTCCGTCAATGGGTTAAGCTTCACCAATGTTGCTGTGACAATACATACACACCGATTTTTAAGGTCACTCAAAAGTTAAATGACCGCGATGCACCTGAAAATAATAAAACATAAACGATTAGCATTACGCATGACCCCCATTAAATAGCAATCTTAAGTAGTAAGCTTACTTTGGCCTAGGACACGTATTAACTTAACAATACTTTAAGTAATAGGAAAAGTTTCATTACTTAACAAGTTAGGATATATATATCGCTTAAACTTACTAAATGGAAACTTTAGGCCATAAACGGTTAAATAGCATTGCTCTTAGAGAAAAGCTTTGACGATTAATTTAAGTAAAAGCTCTTGGAAAACTAACTTGAAGAATAACCGTATAGTCTTGTAAATCTTTGCTTGAATGAAGGTGTTATGTTATGTTTACTGTACCGAAGCATGAACAATAGATATGCTGACAGGGTAATAGAAAACATATAGTCCGTCAGTCAGATAATAAAAAAAATATTAGACACGTATTCTTTGCTTTACCATATTACCGAAAAATTACTTCGATAAAACGCATAAAAGTTGGGGAGTGGGGGCGCGCTACGTCACGATCATATTAGATAACAAAAAAATACTTAGATTAAACGCATTAACGTTGAGGAGAGGGCGCGCTACGTAACAACTCAATATAAAATCTATAAAGGACTGCCGTCATGCCAGCCCTGGCTGGAGGCTACAATTCTTTTGTGGCAGCCACAGGCAAGCCCGGTTAAGCAGTAGACAACCCTTTGGTTGAACTGAGAGATGCCATTAAAAAAAGAAAAAAAACCGTCATGCCACATTTTAACACAATGCATACGTATCGACGTAATCTTTTGATTACGTGAGAAAAGAAAAAAGTTGTGTCAAATATTTTTTAACAATTTAGCTGACGGAATAAAAAATAAATTTTAATCATCTATAAAAGCGATTTTAAGTAATTCATCAATAATTCACATTAACCATGATTGTCTGTTCTTTCAATACACTCAATCATTCGTATTGAATTGCCAATACCCGGGGGTCGGGCCCCTGCGCTGCGGAACCATATTATCCTATTAACCACAGGAATGGAGGGATCAACGCGCGAAAATGCGTCGCTTCCTCGCTACACGGCTGCTAACGGACAACCATTGTGCGGTAGGTTGCAATTAGCAACTGTAAATGTTTTGTAAGGAAATTGTCGTGATGTTCATAGAATTATGTTGTAGGTATAAAATATACTTATAACTGGCAAGAAGTAAAAGTCCACAAGGTTTGATCAAACATTTGTATTATTTCGAAAGCAATATGAACTACAAATACCACAAAATGAGATAATTAAACTTCTATTCAACTACGTTTATAACACACCTACATCCGAACTATACAAACACACAAAACTAATGATCATTCATCAACCTAACACATTCAATTCCTGCATTTGCATTAGATTTTTTTTTAATAAAACCATACACACACAATTAGCCTTTAATCCCTCAAATGTCGTATATGAACTCCATAGATTCATAAGAAAAATTCTCTCGAAACAACAAATAATAAACAGTAAATAAATAACCGTATTAATCGTTGAGCCTTTATAAGCAAATGGCTTCTAATGGGTTAACATAAAAACATCCAAATATAAACAAAGAGACTCCAACCAAATAAGACACTCCCCGCGGACGCAATATGGTTGAAAAATATAAAATACCGGTAGACACCAGGAGCACAACCTTTTTTAACATATTTAAATCTAAACTCAGAAAGTACGTCACTAACAACACAAAACTATTATGTTAACAAGGTAAGCTAGTCTTGCACATTAAACCCTCAAATGCTGTATGAGCCCCATAGGTATATAAGAATTTTTTTTCGAAACGACAATAAATATAAACGTATTTAAACCGTTGAGCTCTTATAAGCAAACGGCTTCTAATAGGCGAACACCTAATGGGTTAAGTTAACAACGTAAACTGCACTTGCACATTAAATGCGACAAAGTAACTAAGTACCTAGTAGCAAAACGTTTAGCTACTGGACAACACATACTTTAGTTATTCGCTAAACGGAAAATGTTTGTAATGTTCCTTTGGAATTAATAAAAAATCTTTAAACCCAAATAAATAATCGTAATATAGGTACAAGCATATAAAAAACAATCAGTTCCACTCAAAAAACTACTAATTATTTACATAACTTCATGCCTGTAATCTCCAAAGGGTTAGGCAGAGATGTAGCCATAGTACACCCATATTTTGCCAGTTATTTTAAGTCTCAAAGGGGACAAACCTATTGCCATTAACCGGGCACAAATCACAATTAGAAGTAGTTACATCATCATCCTCTGCCTAGCCTTTTTCCAACTATGTTGGGGTCGGCTTCTATAGGATGGGAGGATCTTTTACGAAATTAACTAACAAACTATTTCAATTATGAAAAAAATTATAAGAAGGCTAAGTAAAAAAAAGATAAAAGATAACTTTATAATATCCTAACTACTCATTTAAGTATTCAAAAAAACATAATTTCTTGCATTACACCCACTTACCTACCCTCCTCCATCTCTACAAAGCACTTTGATCCTAATTACATTTGTATAAAATAGTTGAGCCTGCAAGCTATTTATGGAACCCCTATGTCCGGTCAGAAGTGTGCCAGCCACAACTTTATTGCGCCGCAGTTGCGGACAGGACAGGGCAGGACAACTTGCAGATAGCGGACCCTCGCAGTGGAATTCCGGATCGGGATGCAATTGGCGTATGCCACAAATTACAGGCTTCAGTTTTTATTTACTTCCCGTGAGAATCTCCACGCCAAGCTACAAATTGATTTCTTCTTATTATCATGAATTTCCTAATATCCATGGCGTCTTTTAATTTGTTTCATGTCATTAAATACGTAGTGAGAGCTTCAATTTTAAGATATTTATATAAACACCCACAAAACTGATGATTTAATTGTTTAATTCGTGTTATAGTGTTGTTGCCATTGTCACATATTTGTGTCGTTGGTGTACTGGGGATGTGCTTGCTTTTCACGTATATGTGACATCATATTCTGCCTAGCCTTTTCCCAACTATGTTGGGGTCGGCTTCCAGTCTAACCGAATGCAGCTGAATACCAGTATTTTACATGGAGCGACTGCCTATCTGACCTCCAAGACCCAGTAACTGGGTAATACGATACCCCTTGGTAAGACTGGCTGTCAGATTTTCGGGCTACAGACGACCCGTAACGACTGTCAAAGATGCACAAATGACAGCTGGGACCAACGGCTTAACGTGCTTTCCGAGGCACGGACGAGTGTCGTTATGTAAAGATGGTTACTCTATATGTGACAATGGTGCTTAAAAGGATAACTATGGGGTCAAAAACAAATCCCTAACCCATTGTAGCCCTCCATAGTCCGCTATAGCCATTAGGAATAAATTCCGCTAACTTACACCACACCCTAACAGAAATACAGGAGCCAACTTGGAAATGCCAAATGCACCCTCGAAATCTGTTCGCAGTATAAAATTATTTCAAGCAGTTTAATATTAAGTCCAGCCTGGTTTTATCTGATTCAATTAATCGCAGATTCGGAGATTGGAACTATCTCAGTGGTATCTGGAAACGTAATATAAATTCTTATGTACAAATAATTATATTTGTAACAAAGTAACGTTAATCAAAAGACCATTTCAGACAACAACCTACATGGCCTGCACATGATCTGACCAAGATTTTGTTAGGACTTTAACTGTCTTGTGTGTGTTATTTGATGCAAGAGCGAGTAAAAAGACCTCACGACTTGGTGCACCCCGACTCGGACTAGCGGTGCGTCAACTACACCTTGATAATAATTTCTTCGACGACACGGACGGCGCAGCAGTTGAGCGATTGACTGCTGCGCAGCATGTCGCGTGTTCGATTCCCGCACGGAACAAATATTTATACGACCTGCAAGTATTTGTTCCGGGTCTGAGTGTTTTTTTATCTATAAAATGTATGTATTTACAAAAAGAAAAATATGATACTATAAGTAGTTTATCAGCCATCTCGTTACCATAACACAAGTATTAGATTGCTTAAATGTCCAAGGATGGAAGAGAAGGGGCCCCCCTCCCCGCCGCCATTAAGGCGATTTATCTCAGAAAACATTCAATAAAATTTTTAATATTGAATATAAAAAACAACGCACGGCCAACGAACGAGGAGAGTTTGGGGCAACACTACCCCGCAACTTGATACTTAACATTTACCTTCGTGCATTTCACATTTCCAATAAATGTTGTCACTTCCTTGTCTATTTTTTACATAAAATTATGTAACTCCATTTCGATACACTTTCACTAATTCAGTAATTTCACTGCGTTTTCAGCTATAATTGCTATATTAATAACAATTAATAGGTACCTACTCAGTTTAACACAAAATGACATTGACATTTTTACTACCTACCCACCACTTTAGAAATAAAACGAGCGCGCAGTTACAACTAACAACAAATAACAACTTAACTGTAGGCGAGTCGCCCATTAGGTATTTCATACAGAGTTGAAATAGCCAAAATCTTAAAAAATCATTAGATTAATCGTTTGTTAGTGCTATAAATTTAATTTATTTATTTATTTACAGCACGAACTATCGTTACAGGCTAACCTAAATGACTGAATGAATTAATCAAAATTAACTAAGTAAAACAGTAGTTCAATTGACCAATATGTTATGAACATATGTGAATCAACTGTTATATCGAAAATTGTTAGAATAATGTTGGATATTATAATACGTAATCAGTCCTCTCTTTTTATTGGGTTATTTTCTAAACTCCGTCGAGTCTAAATCAATAAAACAAGAGTTTTTCCGTTGAAATAATGTATTTTTACAGTTTCAAAAAATCAATAAAATATCTATTCAATTAATTGTTTTAATCCTAAGGATTACAAAAATAAGTATTCATAATAAAACAATTTAAAAAAATATTTTTTAATTACATAGCTTCAATTGCATCACCCAAACTTTGAAAATGTTATTCATACTTACACAGCTGAATAATTACGTTTAATTTAACTAAAAGAATATTTACATTGACGTCCATTACGTCTATAAATGGAAGACTTAAAATTAAATTGACTATTATAAATGAATTATGTGATAAGTCTTAAATTATGTCATGTTTAGAGATAGCTACCGATTAAGCCGTAACGTTTAGTACATGACCAACTAAACATACTAAAGTAACTATTAGTGGACTCTTGAATACATTTATTTTTACAATTACACTTAATAAATACAATTGAAATATTAAAATTTACATATATTTCGGTTTACTGATAAATGTCACTTATTTAGGTAACTACACTGAGTACCAAAATTATTACGAAATTATTTTTTTTCTATAAATTTTTTCAGTATTCCTACAGATTTTCTAAAATGCGGCCGAGCTTGTTAGTATCCCGTTACTTGCAAAAGCTGAAAGTGACATAAAAACAACAAAACAGCAAATAGTATTTGAAACCCCCTTATTATCTGACCGTGGAACAGATTAACAGTAGCAATAGCTTTAATTTTGACAGTTCTACAACATTCATTGCATTATATACATTGTTGAACAGTTATTTTTTAAATATCGAGCAATGTATTGGCATTATACTTCAAAATTATTCAGATTGTAATTGACTGTGTTTCGCAATTAGGGTGCTGTATCAAGATGGTCAGATAAACATTCAAGAATTATCACGAATAGGGCAGGTTGATAATAATAAATCTGAAGACAATTAACGCCCGTATTAAAAAACCTCAATCAAGACTCGAGCATTACATAAAACTAGCTCTATTTTAACTAATGCTTGAGGGCGAATTTCACCAACGAAATTGGACGCGATCAACACAAGCTCTGTTTAAGAGCATGTCATTATTCATCATTATATGTTTTCTGTGGAATATTGACACTGCCAGCTCTTGAACGTAGTTTAGATGTTTTGACTGCGTTCAGTTTCATCAATGAAATTCGCACGGAGTTATGAGTGAGTTTCTGTAATACGGACCTAATCATCATGATCCAAACCAAAGAAAATAATTGTCAAAATTAATCTGGTAACACAATATTTTGGCATTCCAGTCACCTTGACATAAACTACATAATATATAATATGGTAATACTACAATAAAGATATTCGTATGACTTATTGGGAGACCAGTAAGATTGGCACAACATGTAGTCAACATAATGAATATAGATTCAACCTTCTTTTTAGTATAAAGGGTTAGAATAGATATTTTATAATAGAAAATTGAGTTAGAATCGCGTTTTGCACGGAGAAATTACCCAAGCGATTATGTCAATAAATTGTATGTTATCGTTTTATCACGAATTCTCGGTTTCATTATAACTATTTATTTTTTATAATCGTTCCGAGATTTTCTGATATTTCTGCAGCTTCCAGCACACGAATAAAACTTATACCATTTGTAAAACATACGTACATTGGCAAAAATAAGTACAAAAGTGATAGAACCAAAACTTGCTATTAATATTGCACTACTATTGAAATGAATTAATAAGCAACGATGTACTTATAATTAAATAATAATAAATGTAATAGTTGAGACTTTAATTTAAGCTATTTACAATCAATAGTGCTATTCAGAGCGTTGATAAAAATAGTTAAGCTAATTTTGATAACGAAACTATTTTTATAATGAATTTCATATTTAACGAACTTCGAAAATCACTTTCAGTTGACGAGCAACTGGCAAGAGCTATCAACTATATTAATGGCATTAATTACTTTCAACTGTCGTGGAAGTAACATTGCGAAGTGAGAAAACAGTTTATTTGTCTCAATATACTTGCATTATGAAACGGCACAATATCTATTCTTTATAATATTAAATAAAATAATGGTTACGTACTGAATAAAATTGAAGATTTTATAAACCTTTACGCATAAACTGAAACCTATATAGAAATACAGGATCGTGAGCCTCGCCTTGATCACGCAAAAGTTACTGTTGTCAAGGCGATTATTACAAATGGAGTTAAATCTAGTTAAAATTCAGTACAGAAAAATCTGTTGTTTATTACACATACACTCGTACTAGTAAGGTTTTCTCCTGTATTCGTTATTTCAACTAATTTAGAAGTTACTGTCCCATCCGGAGAGATCGTCTGGTGGAGGTTCGTCGCCGTCCGGAGGATACTGGTCGAAGTTGTGGGTGTCAACCGGGGACTTCACTATGGGTGTGATTGGAGGCTCCAGGGAACGTTGTGCGAGGCCCTCCCAGTTGAATCCATCGAACCACCTGAAAAGTGCATATAAATTGTTAATTATTTGATAGTTAAAGTAAACGAGTCATCCATCATCATTATCAATACAATAGTAGACAAACACTTCTCCAAATCAAAATTGTACTATGTTTATCAATGTCAGTCAATCAATCTGCTGAGCCTTTTCCGAACTATGTTTTGGTCGGCTTCTAGACTAACCGGAAGCAGCTGAATACCAGTATTGGATATGAGCGACCGCCTATCTGACCTCCACAACCCAGTAACTGGGTAATATGATACCCCTTGGTAAGACTGGCTATCAGATTTTCTGACTTCTGACGACCCGTAATGACTGTCAAAGATGCAGAAATGACAATAATTTATCAATGTCATTTTTTGGGACACTTTCATTTCCTCATTAACATTAAAAATTCTTCGTTAATGCTTGTCATTACTCTACTTCTGTAACCTTTCTCTTTTCTGCTTTTTTTTCAACTTACTTGTGTTTCTGTATTTCCGTGATGCCACCTCGTTGGTAGCCAAGACGCTCCGCAGGGTTATCTCGACACAGTTTCTTGATAAGGTTAGCAGCATTTCTGGTGATGCAGCGGGGGAACTCCACGGCATCGATACCCTTGAGAATCTTGTTGTAGGTCTTCATAGGATCGGTGCCAGTAAAAGGCGGCGAGCCGGTAAGCAGTTCGAACATGAGAACACCTGGAAAGATAAATACATCGATGTTGGTAAAAGTAATAATGATAATAGTGTTGCTAAAAATCGGTGAAGAAAAACCGGCATGCTTGAGAAACATTTCTCAACAGCACTTGAAGCTAAGTCAGAGGCCCATTATGGGCACTAACCACACGAAAAGGAGAAGATGATAGTAAAATAAAAAAATACGAACAGATTTGTGCGCATAAGATTATAATGAAATTAAAGAAACTGATGAAGCAAATTGCTCATGGAATAACAAACCGTTACCGTACCGTTATTATAATATTTTGTTGGTAGTCAACAAAATATTATAATAATCAATGAAAGGATTAGTTAATAAAGGTTTAACTCGCCAGATATAGTATTTCCGTTGGGGCCGCTACCCCTGAACATAAAGGGCTAACGAAGGAACATGGATGGGTTTTAGTCAGTAAGAGTCTGACACTCCCTTTCGCTCCACCCAGAGCAAAAAGAGTCATTTGATAATTTACCGCCCTCAAAAAAAAAACATGATATAGTATTTGCTTTTAAGGCTGGGAAATCATCCAATGACTGCTCCCGCTCTGGGTGGAGCGGAAGGGAGTGTCAGACTCTTACTGACTAAAACCCATCCATGTTCCTTCCGTAGCCCTTTATGTTCCGGGGTAGCGGTAACCCTTTCGGACAATCCCGCTTACCCGCGCGTGGAACATATACGCGCCGTACGGCACGGGTCTGGTGCTGATCGGACGGTGAGTCACCCATTACTCACCGTCCGCAGGCCCGCGCCTACGGTGGCCGGGAGTCGTCACGTGGCTCCCGACGCCCGGGGCGTCTCCTGCCGCGGCTGGGACGGGAGGACCTTTCTCTCTCCCATCCCGCCACCTCCTTCGCGAGCATGACTTTTTCGCAGAAGGAGGTGACTGCCTCCCACTCCCTCTCGCCCCGGACCATGGCTTGCACCAGGGCCGGGCGCGAGAGGTCGCCGCCGCCGATCGCCTCTACGAGGACACGGCGGTGCTCCGCCCAAACATATTATTTGCTTAAATCGATCAATTAATGTTCTCGGATAGACAGAAAAGAAAGAAGAATATTGTAAAGTTCAGTAGTATCTTACCTAAGGACCAATAGTCAGCACTAATATCATGACCTCGGTTCATGATAACTTCAGGAGCGACATACTCTGGCGTGCCGCAGAAGGTCCAGGTCTTACGGCTAGCTTGCAGCTTCTTCGAGAAACCGAAGTCAACTAGTTTCACGTAGCCTTTGCCGTCTAAGAGTAAATTCTCAGGCTTGAGATCCCTGGAAATAGTATAAAAGAAGATGTTCTTAGCTGTTCAACAAAATTTCTGAATATTTATGTTAAAGATATCAAAGCTTTTCCTTGTAATAATAAATATGGTGGTTAAAGATGTCACCATCAGTTCTTACCTGTAAATAATATTTCGCGAATGAAGATAATGGAACGCTTCAACCACACATGCCGTGTAGAATCTTGTAGTGGCATCGTCGAATTGGCCTGAAATCAAACCAGCGTTATAACCAGCTTGTTCGGAAAAGTTTATAAATTTTAAAAGATCTTATACATGTTTTGATCCGCCCCTCGACCTTTGCTCGAGCCAGCCCGCGTTGCCGCTGAGCCAGTAGTTTTAAATACCCCCGATCCAGCTTGCTCCTTGCTGTCCTCCCCCAGCGACGCCCTAAGCCGAGGTCCGTACCCCACAGGGGGTGCCCCTAGCATGTAGTCGCTTAGTTTGTAAGTTTGTTTTAAGCCCTGGTTGGAGGCTACAATTCTTTTGTGGCATCCACAGGCAAGTCTGGTTAAGCAGTAGACAACTCTATGGTTAAAATCCCATGATCAAAAAAAAATATACATGTATTGGTCTTTCTGTTTACCTCTGTCTCTTAAAATAGTCCACAACTCTCCTCCCAGGCAAGTTTCCATCAGCATGTATAAGTATTTACGATCCTTGAACGTCTTATACAACTTGACGATGAACTCGCAGTTCATCTCTGACATAATCTCTTTTTCTGACATGATGTGCTGCTGCTGCCTGGTTTCAACGATCTGGGCCTTCTTCATCTGTTTCAAGGCAAAGGACCTGCTGGAGTCGCTCTGGATCTGGACCAGTTCCACTCTGCCAAAGCCTCCAATACCCAGAGTCGCGATAATACGTAAGTCTGAGAGACGCAAATTGGCGAATTCCTCGTTTAATCTGGAAAAGTAGATGGATTATTAGAAATCTGACCTTGAACGCTATTTTAATGACAGCGGAACAAAATTTATAGCTTTTGACAATGAATGGCCTCGAAAGACGCGCGGTAAAGAACGGGCTCTGGAGGTGGTCTTGACCTAACAATAACATGACAATATCTCAGTTTAGAAATACAATCGCAACTGAATTTGTATAAAAATGAACAGTTTTTGTGAACCTCGATTTCTATTAAAAAAAATTTAAGGAAGACTACTTCCTCTCTCACAGTTGTCATAGCAAAACGATACCTTCATTATTGATAAAAGTGACGTAATCAAACCAGTAAACCAGGTATTGATACCGATTATGTCAACATAAACACGTGTTGATACGAGTATCACAAGAAACTGATAGCTGTATGAAAACGCGACAAACGATTTCTAAAATCTAAATCTACGTGTAAAACTGTTCTTGTTCTTCAAACGACAAAGTCTTGGCCCCAAAATGTCAGTTCACCAGCACAATAATAACTTTCCTATAAAGTTAATTGATATATCTTTTGTTTTTGCAGCGATTCCATTACTAAGTCATCCAGATGCGCTCGCGCCTATTGTTTTCATTCGCACCTCGCAATCTGTGCAACAAAAACGCGGGAAACGTAATTGTTATCGCTCAATGCCGTGGTAGACACATTTTCTACGTCAAAGAGGAAAGTTAATAACCGATTTGCTTCCACTTTTTAATTAAATTCGACATTGATGAGTAGAAAGTTTAGGAATTATACTTCTTAATTTTTATAACTTACCGTTCTTTCAAAATCCGTATTGTTTGCGTCAAACAAGAAATAAAAATGATTATAGGCGGTGAAATCAAGATACAAATCGTTATCATTTCTAGTCAGGTTGGAGTAACCATTGTTTGAGAGCCAAAAAAATATTAATAGTCACACAATGGTCTATGCTGCATCTGCGTGGTATATTTCGTGATGTTATCGTTGTCGGCTTAGTTTGGGATTAGTGTGAACTTGACATAAGAAGAATAATTAATGGCTCCCAGGCATTAATGACTTTATAATTAATGTTTAAATATAATCACTCCATCAAAATATAATTTACATTGTTCACTTTAAACATTCATTATTTTAACTACAAACAACTTTACTATAACGTTTACTGAATCTTAAGAATAGCTCAGATTGTTAATTTGTTAACTTAAGCCGACTTTAATATTTTTTATGAAAACGGACTAACACTGTAATAAACAGGACATGACACCATATCATGTGAGTTGCACTAATTACAATAATGACTCTTTTGAAAGCGTGAACAAGATCAAACTACCAGAAAAAGAATTCGATCATGAACGAACAAAAGAAGGTAAAAGTGTTGACTTACCGCTGTCTGCTGTCTCCTTCATCCTTGTACTTGGTACGGATCTCGTCGAGAGCCGAGATGAGTTGGTTGAAGGTCTCCCGGTCGATGACGAGGCAAGTCGTGCCCTCCGGCGAGTCGCAGATAATGTTGGCCGTTCGTAGATCGTCCCTGGAATTTCAGAAAACAATGTTGCATTATTTGTCGTGTTTGTATCAAAAAAGAAGAAACAAAAGGTTGTCGTACAAGATTTTACTGGCGGTTTAGAAGTCATGATTCATAGCTATACACTCAGCAATGACGTAAATAAAATTGTCTTTAAAAAAAATAACTTCACGTTAAACAATCATACATTCTTCGTCAGCACTAAGTAAGTAAGTATAAGATATTACTGACAAGTTTTTATGATAAAAACGTGCATACATTCTAATAAAATCAAGTAAAGTTACCCTTGCAATGCCTTCTCTCCGAAGAAATCGCCTTTTGTGAGAGTTCTTATAAACTTCTCATCGTTACTGTTTGGTGGTTTCTGAGTCACTTTCACCTGAAAAAGAAATAATCATGACTTGGTATAATTTGAAATAAAATAATATAAGAAGTACGGCCTGTAATTTCTTAATCTTCATCTTCTCCATTGTTGAAAAATGACATAATTACTCTGACGTTTTTGTTATAGCGTAGATGCTGAACATAATAACAGGTTAGGTGAGCTTAATACCGTTATTATAAAAAAACTTGAAACGGACGTTTAAACAACATCGAAAGTTGTCATTAAACTCAGGATGAACATGAAGTAAGGCACGCAGGGCTAACGGGCATTTATGTTCAGGCATCATAATATGCTGTGCAATTTAGTCACGAGCATGTAATTACCGGTTCCGCTATGTAAATTGGTAATTAGCCTCTGCTACTGATAAGGGAAACGATAAATTCTTTATGTTTCTCAGGCAAGCTAAGTCAGTAAAAATTGGATCAACCAACGGTTACAAACAATGTGGAATCAGCTTTTATCGAAAAACGAAATCACGTACCTAACTGTTCATACAAATAATAGAACATAAATCATAAAAGAAAACAGGAACTAAGCTAGTTCAATAATAGAGCGAAACGTGATGAATGATGCATCCAAACAGAAATAGCCGAAACACGACGAATTAAAAACTTCAGACCATTCTATTTTAGGAACAGCTATGTCTACCTTTTGTTACACTAGATCCGCTTACACATGGTAACAGTTCAAAACCCTATAAACTGTTTGACGGAAGACAGGAGAGTAAACACTGCCCTATCTATTTGCCTGCCATCTATGTAGACCGGAAACTGTTTTACGACCCAGTTAAATCAAACAAGAACCAAGTTTGGAAAAAGAGTGTAAAAACTAAAAAAGCAAACAAACATTGATGAGATAACAACGGAAATAGAAAAGATAATGTAACTTTGAGTAACAGACGACCATGATGGAGTCATCCGGATAATTTTACAAGATCAACAAAACGGGAACTGTTGTCACAGCCCAGTGGTTGCAGAGGTGCTCGCTTTATAAGTGTTTATTTCTTAGAAGTGTAACAACTGATCTGTCCAATCATTTGGTGTAACAAATGGTCTGTGGTCATTCTATCTGTTGTTTTGAAACAATCATAACTGGGTGGTATTCAAGTTTATTCTTTTTCTTGGCGTGTCTGTGGCAGTGTAATGTCAGGTTAGAATTTAGCTTTGAATTTAGAATTCTTAACATTCGAGTAAGGTGCATTTTTATTATTACATTCAGAACGTAAGTAGGTTTTATCAAGTTCAAACTTTTTTCGCAAACTAATAATTAAAATGCCGAAAATTATACATACTCCATATTCTGCCTGTCTACAGCTTTTTCCCAAATTTGTTGGGGTCGGCTTCCAGTCTAACCGGATGCGGCTGAATACCAGTATTTTACAAGGAGCGACTGCCTGTGTGACCTCCACAACCCAGTCAGTAACTGGGTAATACGATATCCATTGGTAGGACAGACTGTCAGACTTTCGGGATTTTGACTACCCGTAACGACTGTCAAAGATTCACGAATGACCGCCGGGACCAACAGCTTAACGTGCTTTCTGAGGCACGGAGGAGTCTCGATATTTAAAGATGGCCACCCAACCACATACATACTCCTTAGTATGTTGCAGAAATCTTTCGCTCACGCTTTGCAATTATTTATGCCATCATACATGTTAAATTTTCCTAATTAGTATTTAGGTTCAGTTGCTTTATTGTTCATCTAACTAACCAGTATTTAATGCTATATCAACACAAATAATCGCCGATCCGTAATGTTTGTTCCAAATAGTAAATTTACATATTGGTACAGACATAGGTACTTTTATCACGTAATATAACTCCTTCGTTTGAAGTTACAAATCTGTATGACTATTGGCTATGTGAATATTCAACAGGTTACCAAACAAATTTACTTCAAAAGTTGGGAACATTTCAGTCGTAATAATGAAATCATCAAAGTTTTAGAAGAATAAGACATTACTTCATTCTTACGACTTTATTGTTAACTTTGGTATTTCGCAGAGTTTAGAGCAATGTTTTCAATGTTGAGAAAACCTTGCAGATTTGCAACGCATTGACAACAATAATTTTTGTTCGAAAAAAAAAGGAACATTTTACTGTATTATTTTCCTTGTAACATTATTCTGGTTGGTTTTGTAGAAAGCAATATTAGAATTACGATAACTTTTGATTTATCAGCGAATACCTAAAAGCATCTTTCACTTAATGTGTAAATGTCATCAATAGTAATTCGTTTTAGTTTTATCTTATAAAGACTAGATAACAAAATCTAAACAAGTTTCATAGACAACTAATAAAGTGGTTCCGCAATCAAATGTATTCACAGTTTATCTGGAAATATTTGTTAATTGAGTTGCGGTAAATTGCTTCATTCGCTACGATTTTTTATGTAAATAAATATATGCATATAAACGGGAAAAAAAGTAGTTATAAAATACATTTGCACGAGGCAAGACATGAACGTATTTGCGCTCACCACACGTTTATGGGAATAACTTTCTCTCATCAAGTCGGATGTAAAATGAACGTATCCTCCTTACAAATATCTACATACAACGTAATATTTAAAATTCAAATAATCCGGTACTATTCATCATCATGTACAGAAAACAAAGACCAAGATTATACAAACAATAAGTTCGGAGTGCCCAAATATTTCCCACAAAGCGTTCAAAAATCTGGCCTCAAAATGCCATACAATCCTCTCGCTTGTCCACAGTGCGCTGACCTTGGGGCTACACTGCCACAATAGCCGGGCTTTTGGCCTTTACCACCTCCGTGTTATATAAAAATTGAATCACACCGGTGATTGTTTAATGTCCAATGTTGCGATCGTAATGATTAGTCCTTTATAGATTAAAACAACATCATTACATGCCGATTTTAATCTAATTCAGGTCGCCTTTATACGTTACTTGGTAAACTTAATATTCCTGATTCCTGATTGGCTTCCTGTTCCGGTATTCCGCTGGTTTTCATATAAAACCAGCATTTGCATCCAATTCGGCATTTTCCTATACATTTGTAGTTGCATTATTAACAGTCGGTAGTGCTACTTGTCTGAATAACCTGTGTTTGTTTGTCTGTATATATCTTCAACTCAAAATAAAAATATATATGTATTTGCATCAGTCAGAAATAACAATCAGTGTTTGCGGAGAAGTAATGCTAAATGCCAAGGTGAACCTCTTGCACAGTCACCGTGTCTACAGCACGAAGCTTATACAATTTAGTATCATGACAACATAAAGGAAATATTATTATGACTTTCGAAACTTTGCCTTTTACAAACTAGTCTCCAAATTAAAATCATTAGTCGGTGTTTCGCAAACAACAGCGTCCAATTATTAGATGACGTTTTAAGTTCAACGTGTAAAAAATCTGTTGATGATGACACCACTGACGAAAATGCGAAATTAAACATGGCTTCTGTTGACTTAGGTTCGTGTTTATGTTATACCTATTAAACAAATACTTATGTATTTATATAAAGAAAGAAAAATATGACTAAGAAAGACCAAGGTAAACAAACAAAATAATAATATTATTATAATAAAGCCCGTGTTATGTCATCAGAAATAATATTTTGAAAGCGAATCGATCATTACAGATAATCGAATTACGTAGTGCCGAAGACGGATATGTTTACAAAACATGGAGGCGTGGTCAAAGGTAAAAAAGTCACGTCGCTCCGGGCAGACGCTCGAAAGTTGGTCCAAACAACGAAAGTGAAATTTTCAAGCTTAGTGAACATCTCCATTTTGTGTGTGGAGCAGATTTCTTTCCATGTCATCGTAATAAATGACCACAAGACGACAAATACCCACTTACTCGAAAACAAATTAGTAGATGACAAAGTGATTGTCGAACTAACGTTCTTTCTGTGGAAAGATGATAAAAAGTATGTAATTTATTTCTTTTTAAAACATCAAATTAGAAAGTCGTTAACGCGTCAGTAGCTGAAGAAGATCATTTAAGTAATAGCATCATAGATTTCAAAGTAATTTTTGGTAGTGATTAGAATAAAAAATCGATAAGTTTTGCAAAAACCGGTATTATTCGACGACTTTGTAAGACGATGACTAATCGGTTCTATTTATAAACGCATGTAACGGCAAATATCATAATGCGTCTGATGACATTAATTCTTGATTATAAATGGTTATAATTATTCCAATTAACATTAAATTAACATTCTACTAACATCATTCTAGTTTTCTTCAAGTTGCATTTGTTATAAATTATTGGAAATATATGATTACCCATAAATAAACACATAACATCACGCATTGTTTCCTCAAATGGTAGGGCAGAGGTTTGTCTTTTTTAGTACATCTACATTTCGCCTGTTATGTTTTATCAATATTCTGTTACGCTCGTGTTACAAAATTCTTTAATTATCTGTGGAATAGTTAGCTATAAGTCGATAAGTTTAAATTGATTATGCCAATTGCAACAACGCAATATCAAATACTGTGCTAATCCGAAACATCAAAACGTTAATTGGATAATCGAAGTTCCGGGATAATAGAATTAAATAATCTCCGAATGATGTGAACGCAGTTACTCAGCGACGCCTGTCTGCGTATGCGAATGGAATGGAACTACTTGGTGGATTTGAAGCGATTGCCTCAATAGCTGAGATATTAATTGCAGACAGGGTGAATTTGAATTCATGAGCAATATTTTATGGGGTTATTGTAATCACGGGAACAAATCTAAAATCGCGCAAAAAAAAAATCATTTGTTCCATACATTATGCTCGTATAACTCGTCAAAATGTAGGGAACAGCTGATTTTTCAGCTAAACAGCCTGAGTTAAAGCAGTAAGAGTTGCTCGTTTAGTGATCCATAATACATATAATAAATTAATAAAGAAGTCAAAACTATGCATTGTTTTTTTTTAAGTAATTGCTGCCAGGTTGAGGTAACGAGTTTGATGCACAAAAATATAGTTTTTAGATTTTTTGTCCTTTTGTATCTGTTTGTTCGGATGCATATACCAGATTGGCGCAAAAAAGGTTGGCACATGTAGTTTATAACCAGAACCAACACACTGGACCTACTTTTAATCCCGGTAGTTCCCGAGGGTTATATTCCGACATACGTGCAGGCGAATCCGCGGACAAAACCGGCTTTAGTAATAAAAATAAACTAAAAAGCTTACCTGTCCCTTAGAAATAATGAAGAAGGTGTCACCACGGGCACCCTGCCTAATGATGTAATCGCCAATCTGGTAGTGAGTCTCTTCCAGCACATCGGAGATCTTGATCAATGTGTCTTCAGGCAAATCTTTGAAGATCGGCACGCTGTTGAAAAAGAAACAAAACCGTTAAAAACTGGACCACAGATTATGTCACCAGAAAAAGTAGGCTTACTGTTGCGTCTGAGTAGAAAGTGTTCGGCCGATGGCGTATTATGGATTTTTTACGCTATAAAATAACTAAGTATGAATTCAATGTTATTATGGTGTGTAACTTGTTCGGTTACTGTTTCTATAAAAACTATGGCTGTTGTAGTGTACCGTCATTATTCACTTTTTTGCTATCTATATTTTTCACACTATCAAGATGCTTGTTAGACAACTCTTACATTTACAAAACAAATCGTTTACTATCAATGTTTTTAATAATTATTTTTGAATTGTAGACTTATGTAACTTTACCAATCATGTGGTTAATTTACTTCCACCTAGTTATATGCATATTAAATCAATTCTACAAGCCATTTGGTTGAAAGTGAACGCTAAAAGGTTGTTGATCAACTTTGCGAGGTTTCCTTGCGTGAGTCATGTAATGCAAACCTATAAGTTGGGTGGATAAGCCAAATAAGGATTTGAGAATTTGTTTCTGGTTTGGAATTTTCTGTAATGATACTGTACAACGACAAATATAGAGAAGATTGTAATTGGGTATTTGACAGGGTAAATAACGTTACTTTTTATGAATTAGCAAAACGCAAAATTTTTACGAAGTATTAAAATGTGACGTCACAGATTTTTTGAATCAAATTGAATACTTATGAACATTACATCCAATTTTAAAATTATATCCTCGCTTAATATTTAATTTCTGCACGGTGATGATGGCACAGTTTTTAAGACGAGCGGTATTTTCTCTATGTGATTTCATATTATTTTATTTTTGACCGTGTCAAATGGCCAATTAGGTATGTATTTATGTAATTGGCGACTTTACCTTTGACTTTTGATTTTTTTGAATGCATTTCATATTTAGCTCAGCATTAATATTGATCTACCTCCGGCCGATGAGAATGGGTTTATGACACCTGTCAGTTGAGTACCAAATACAGTTGAATACCTACGTGTTTGAGGAATCTAAACCTCATTAGTTCCTAATCGTGTCCAACTGACAGTCTTTAGGAATGCATTCTTAGTCAGCGGGATTGTCCGAAAGGGTTACCGCTACCCCGGAATATAAGGTGGTCAGGAAGGAACATGGATGGGTTTTAGTCAGTAAGTCTGACCCTCCCTTCCACTCCACCCAGAGCGGCAGGATTCACATTCTTTCAGGGGCAAGGAATATTACTTAATTATTTTTAATCTGTTTATACCGTCTTTATAGTTATTTCTCTATAATTATTTATCAGCTGCTTCAGATACTACAGTAAATTTTATCCTAAATGGCCGGGTTATTGCAATAGAATAAAGATGTCATACAATTTTATTGATTGCAATTTAATGTCTACACAGCTGCGCAATGGCAGTTGCACCACTTATCAGACAATTAAACCCACATAAAAGAGTAGTCAGTAGAACAGTACAATATTATTGTAACTGTGCGTCACAGTGAGCGCGAATGAAAATTGCTTCAATCATTTCATTTTTCATGGTCAATACTCTTTGGTACAAAAGTACGGTCGCCAGCGCATCAAGGTATACTAAACTGTCAAATGTCTACAAATGATTTTAAACCTTAAAACGTTGATTGTTAAGATCAATATCGATTGACAGTGTCATATTATTATGCCAATATTTGTTATACTGGCTGCTACATTATAAGACAATTGCGTAAGTTCGAGCTACATTCCAACATTGCGAATTATTCATGATAGCAAATATGGTTCATAGAATACATTCAAAAATAACTACCTACATGAATGAATAAGTTTGTTGGAATTAAAAAAAAAAAAACAAATATATGTAATAACGATGTTAAATAGGTGTTTATCATCGTATAATTATGAACTTATTTTGTGGGATCTATAGAAACTATCGAAAGATTTTAAAGTTACCATTTACACAAATCATCGCATTATTTTTTGATATTTAATAATCTATTAATCGCAAACCGGCCAATTGTGAACTGGTATCAAACTTGCATGCAACATTTTACATGCGACCAACTTGAAAGAAGCATTCGATATCCACCGCGGCACCGGTCGCTTTGCTCGCTCGGCTCGCGCGTGGTTTGTCGCAGTTGTAACCTAACCCACTTGACCGGGGTGGCCTGGCTTCGTTGCTGAGAAAAGACCCTAGTCGAGAAAAAACTCGACTCGACTGAGAAAATTACCTACCTACCAATCAGAGACGGTTCATAATTTAACAACCTTACGTTCATAGATTATTACTACCAAAAATGATGATAGTTAGAATGATAGTTCAACATTTTTGGACACTATAATGTAAGGGTGCTAACAATGTTACGATGACATAATATAAAACAGAAACACAGCTTTTCTATTAGTTGGCAGTTTCGACCTCAATGCAAGGTTTGACAGTGGCCTCGCTCAATTTGTCAGTGGTTTGTTCCGCAATCTTTGGCTAAAATCAAATCATACCATATTTGAAATTGTTGGACCTTTTACTATACATCTACAGATTTTATTACCTTATTTATTGAAAAACTTTATGAAAAATATTAACTTAGACGACAAGATTGCGACTGTCAATGTCAATTGTTCACAGGTTCCCTAAACAATGAACAACAATAACATGAGGTAAATTGATATCTTGTTGCGTTGTTATATTGCAACATCGTGTAACTTGATGCTAATGCACAAGCGGGTAATTAACAAAAGTATGTCGAGGCAGAAGCTACTACTCCAAGATCAGTATCTTGGACAGAGGAAAACTCAGATCATTAATGATTATCTACACGTATTACAAGATTAACGGAGCATTTAATATTTCATCAAAACGGTTTTCATAGCGTTCTTGGAATAGACTTTCTAAAACAATTTTCATAATTAACAAATAATTGCTAATGTGCGCAAGAATGAAAGTTTAGTGACAGAAGACACCACTTAAAAATGTGAAACACAAAGACACCGTGATAAATGTGTATGTAAATAAAAACTCATACTAAATATTTGAGTACCACACGAACAAATAAACACGGTGAATGTTATCCACAATGTTTACTAAAGATCGTCACAAAATCGTACAAATGACTGGTAAATAACAATGATATCAGACTGGCGGCATACGGTATAGTTACATTTAACATCACTCTGAAAGAACAACTGAGTACATACCCATCGCTCGAATTTAATTGTCTGGAAAGATAAACAGCAAATAATCGTTTTAATGTGGCGTTGGAAGATGTTGATAAAGCAGCTCTGGTCCGAATAAAAGAGCCTGTATTCACCAAAAGAAAGAATACCTACGAAGTAATGTAACAAGGGCTTACAAATCTAAAATCCTAACCTCTGATTTCTAAAACAAAGCCTGCATAGGTACTCATTGTCATACCAATGCGATAAGCGATGTATTTGAAACCATAGATCCGCTATACGCCATATTAGATTTTCAACATTCCTACTTAGTCAATGACAATGCATCGCGCAACAAAGATAATAAACCAGTCTAGGGGTTCAGACTAAAATATTACGTACATTTTGGTTGCGTCTTTTGAAAAAATTATACATGTCCCATGTACCGGCTAGTTATTGCTTTCTTGGAATAGATTATTACGTCCGCGCAGTGAAAGGATTGCAGTCTCAAAATGTCAACTTGCAAACGTGACGGCTAGTAAGTGAGTATTTCGTAAATTGCGCGCGAGTGCTTGAGCAATATTGCGTTGACACTGGTTTTGCCAACAATGGCTTTGTTTTATTGCCGGTTGATAGCTAGATGAATATAAACAGTCTGTGCGTAGATACTGAATTGCTTTCGTGCGTTCAATGCAAGCCAATCGTTGCGTGTTAGTTTGGCATGGCGTCGAACAAAGTAATTGGATCAAATGCATCAGTAAAATAAAGCGTAACAGAAATGTGACCCAAAAGTCTTTGTTCCAAAATAAAACTAGACTATGTTAAACCGGTTGCGTCCCAAATTGAGAGCAGTGATAATATTTCACGTCTTCTTTTTACTTATTAGTCGAGAGAAATCATTCATATTCTTAACATCAACCTGACAAGTCCTAAAATAAAGCAGCAAGCAACAACTTAGATTAACATCGCGATAGAGACATTAATCTTGAAGATGATGGCTGCAACTAAGATGGATCACTGTGCTAAGAGCGTGTTCGAGTACTTCGTAGGATATAGAGCTACAGATGCTAAGCATTCTACAACACGATACCCTTGATTGTAAATGGAAGGCTGTCTAGAGATACACGATACCCGAGCCGAACACAAATATTTTTTTTATTATAGCCATAGGGCACAGAAATGTAATAACACCTCAATGCGTATGTCGTCGCTATATAAATTTTACGATGATTTCTATCTATGCATTTCTTAATTTAAGATTCACATAACACATTTTAATTGGGTTTTCTACAACGATTCAAGCATTTCGATGTAGGTTACCAATCAACGTTTTGATGTTTCCAACTCTCACTAAGATCTTTCCAATAACATCGTTCACGTTATTAATAAATTAACATTCGTGCGTTGCAATCTGTTCGCATACACGGCTCGTGTCAAGGCCCGCTCTGTAGACAGCATCGTAAGAGTGTGAGCCCGTCGAAAGCAGAAGAATGGGCCATTGCACGCCCATTGCATTTGCATAAGTGTCCTGAGGTCAATATCCTTCTCTGTCATCGGTAATGCTCTCAGAGGCAAGCCCGTATTGTTGTGCTCGGCTAATACAGATATATGGAAACCATTCAGAAGGTATAATGAAGACTTCCGTGTTCTATGGCATCAGTAGTCTCAAGAACATGAATAATACATCATTGTTAGTCGATTTCATGCTAGTGAACGTTGAAATATATATTATTGTCCTCTTTCTTTGTCATTCTTTACATATAAACTAAGGCGAGTGTTTACGGATCTAATCATTGTAAGTAATAGGTATCACTACACGTTTTGTTGAAAACATACTTTTTATAAAATATAACGATGTATACATAATTTGAAACGAACGTTATGTAACAAAGAACAAATGAAAGTAAGAGGAGTTAAAGAATGGATTAAAATAAAAAGATGCAACAAACGTAGATTGGAATACAAGTTTCACTACGATATCATTTAACGAAACTGTTACAGAGGGAATTATTTTAATGTTAGATTTACAAAAAACATGTGTTTAAATGCGAATTAGGGCAAGTACTTGTTACTAAATCGTTTTTAGAGCAAAATAATGTGGGAATATTGAACATTTCGTTTGTTAATGCAGTCAACAAACTGTGGGGTTATTGGCCCCGATACCGTAAACAACAAGTCTTTTTAGGAAGGATAAGTCGGAAAGTTCATTTAAATAAAGCTTAAGATTTAAAAAAAGTATATACATATCTATATTAATACAGAACACTACATACAACACAAAATTAATACAGACTTCTGTGCCAAGTGTGAATGATCGGCCATTTTATTTAAAGATATAGCGCAGACCTTTCACACAATGATTCGTATTTCTTCGAAAGTCATAGAAATATTGATGTCGCCATAAAACGATCATCATGGCAATTTTATTGCAATTTATGAAGTGAACACGTCTATCTAGGTTCTATCTAAATTAAAAACAAATGCACTGGAAAGTGAGCTATTTCTAGCCTAAGATTTCCACTTCTTATGTTGTTATATGTTGAGTAAAGTATGAATGACACAGTAGTATTGATTCTCTCTTCGAAATAAATGATTCCGATTCTTACTTAGTTCTGTTTCCAAAGAATTCATCACTACATAGTATAGAGCAAAGTCGCTGCCCGCGTCTGTCCTAATGTCTGTATGTATGCTTAGATCTTTAAAATTACACGACGGATTTTGATGCAGTTTTTTTTAGTAGGTAGAGTTATTCAAGAGGAAGGTTTATGTCTATAATTTGGCGACATATTATGCGGGCGAAAGCTAGTTTAAGATACTGTGATATTATATAAATTTAGAAACCTGAAGACACACTTATGAGGTTAATATGGGCTATAAATGAGCAAGTACCGGCTTAGTAGACACCAGACTCAGCTGTACGTCCAAATAAAGGTGACTAAACTTTGTGTCGTTTTTTGTTTTTGTATCGGGATGGAATATTTAAGCTGTTAATGATACCCATTATATCAATGAAAATGGCTATTACTGATAAGCAGACAAACATATTTGGTTCTTACCTCTTAAGGAAGTCAGTGTATTCGGCCTGGCGTATCAGCCCAGTGCGCATCATGATGGTCTGGAAGCACTGGCGTTCGATGGCCCATAGTCTGCAGTCCGTGGCCGCCTTGATGGTGGCAGTACGTTTGCAGTTGTAGAGGATGGCCAGCTCGCCGAACACCTTTCCTGGTGCCATCGTGCTGAGGTATTTGTTCTCCCGGGATACTTCCACACGGCCCTCTGTAAGAGAAACGGACATTGAGAGTCGATCGAGTAAAAACAACCAATTCATGACAATAGTTTATGATTGCTATTAGAATTTATGATGAAACCTATTTTCTGAGCCAATATGCTACTATTTGAAGATGAAAATCAAAATACAAAACCCCATAGGTAAGTAGCTTGACAGAATAATGTTCTACGACTTGCAATAAAGAACTAGTCCAGAAATTATACTAACAAAGTTAAATAATTAGGTCTTTTATAAAATTCATGTCACTAGATTTACAAGTGCAATTAAATGTTGACTTTAACATAAATAAACATAAAGCTGGATAGATATGATTTATTGAGGCTAGATCTTAAGGCTAGTCGCCACACGACCACGGTACCCCTCAACGCCAACGGTCGAATACTCTTTTAATATTCGATTTTCAACTTTTTTTTAAATTGACCAATCGATAAATTTGTTAAGTCGGTCGTGTGTGCATAAATATTATGAATATTTAACTGCAGTTTTTTACCATCATAAACCAAACGGTTTTTGCGCAAATGTACAAAAGTATGTCTAAGCCTAGTTTAACTTGTTTGACTACAACATTTATTCCAACTGGAATATAATTTCGATATCAAACAAATTAATATAAACTGTCAAGGTTGCCAAGATTGAAATTGTCGGAGGACATTGAGTGACTCATTGCAGTGAACGGACTCGATAGACTAAAAATAATTTCTGTAGTGGTAAAAACGAACAATCAAGTTTTATGACTCTTATCGTCAAGTGTGAAAGATTACAATTGTAAGCAGCTGTTGTTATCGACCATGAGAAGATAAGTGTGAGAATATATAGAGAGGCATGTGAAAATGAAGCTTGTTTAATGAATAAACGTGAGTGCATGTATACTCGAAGTATTTTAACAAGATACGAAGACTAACGAAGAGGAATATCACATTATTGAGATATATACTAATTTGAGAATGTGAAACGCTAATCACGGCATTCTGTTCTTTTTAGATTATTACGAAAAAAAGCGCTGCATTTTCCAAATAGCATTCTTAGATAATTATAGTGTTTTCTTTTTAAAGTGTAATACTTCGAAATTCTGCATTATTATAAACTTAAACACAGGTTAACAAATAGAGCCTTTTATTAGGGGATATCATCAAATGACTGCTCCCGGTTCTGATGGAGCGGAAGGGAGTGTCAGACTCTTACTGACTAAAAGCCATCCATGTTCCTTCCTTAGCCCTTTATGTTCCGGGGTAGCGGTAACACTTTCGGACAATCCCGCTGAAGCTAATAGAGCCTGTATTTAGGTGTTTCACTGGATTATTTTTTTTAATCTAGAAATACTTGCCTGTTTCAGATATTTATAGTCAAGCTCATTCATATTTTATTTGTGTGTGGTTGCTGCAGAGTCAACTTGACTCTTATTTTAAATTTTATTTATTTATATATTTTATATATTTTTGTTTTGATTTATAAATTGGTTAATGTTGATTCAAAGCACAATTTCACATAGTACAAAGTAACAGTTACTTTTTGATAGATAGACTTTATATCCTCGGTGTGTGTTGTCGAACAGTTGTCCTGCGTGACGTTGTACTTATATGTATTGTCAATTCAAATGTTAGTGCCGTTAAACATAATAGTTCGATAAACTGTTAATTCTGAACACAATTTGACATGAACCCTTTTTAGCAATAAGGTTCAGGTAAAATTCACGCGGTTAGACTGGAAGTTGACCCCAACATCATAGTTGGGATAAGGCTAGGCAGATGGTGATAATAACGATAATCTTATTAGCAACTGTAATCTACCTAATCACTTATCTATACTAATATTATAAAGAGGTAAAATTTGTAAGTTTGTATGTAGGAGGTAATCTCCGGAATTAATGATTCAATTTAAAAAAAGAATTCACTGATAGAAAGCTACATTATTCCTGAGTGCTATAGGCTATAAATTATGTTTATATCATACATATTAGCCGAGCTATCGCAATTTTTGTCTAGCAAGTCGGCAAGAAATACCTCCGAAAACAGAATTATTTGCATGCGCTGCCTAAACAGTTACAGTATATCGCAATTTTCCGCGGACGAAGTCGTGGGCAGAAGCTAGTATGATATAGAATAGTTACACACTGAAATTTAAATGAGCAGGTATAATTTCATTGTGAATAACAAACGACTGAAGATATGGCAGGTGCTTTGTTTAGAAGGTGACAAAGCATGAAACGGGGTCAATATTGAGGTGACGGTTAATAGAGATGTAAGAAAGCGTAGAAAAAAAATACGCCGTCGACCCCAGAGGCCAACCTATTATAGTAGTTTTCAAAATATTATTTTACATTGGAAAGATATGGAGATATATATCTTCATCTCTTTCTTCACTGCAGTAATATTTATATGATACTGCTCTTTGAGGCGTTTGTTTGCCCCCAGACAAATTAGGGCAGGACAAAACGTGGTTATTTAAATGTAATCAAAATTTAACCTGGACTGGAGTTGAAAATCATCAAGTAGCAGATGCTACAAAAATTTTCAGCTATTGTACTATCATATCATAAACTAATATTTGCAAAGAGCTAACGAAGTCACACCGCAAGGACATCAGTGTTTAACCTCAATTTAATTACTAACAGTCATGATCAAATCTTTTTATGTAATCGTGATTTTGTAACACTGTGTAGTTTAATGAGCTAATTTTTGGAACATCATTTAAAAATTAATAATTATGTGCATTCTGCTTTAATTTATTTTTCATTTGAATATTTATTTGATCGTATTATCTCGTACTCATACACGTCTATCATGTTTAAAAAATCAAATGAGGTCGGAGTTTCCTATCACTCTAAGAAGAAAAGCTGAAAAAAACTCAGGGCCTTCTTTCAAGTCCAGACATACCTAATCATAGTCAGATCTTATGCAGACCATGTAGATGTTAGAAATAGTCTTTTGTAGAAAAACCCACACAGATACAGTACCAATCATATCAATGCACGCATTTGTTAAACAGTTCTTTGGAAGTTCCAATTCAACTATCGAAATCTAATCACTACATAGTATAAAACAAAGTCGCTTTCTCTGTCCCTATATCCCTATGTATGCTTAAATCTTTAAACCAACGCAACGGATTTTGATGCGGTTTTTTTTTTAAATAGATAGAGTGATTCAAGAGGAAGGTTTATGTGTATAATTTGTCGACATATTTTGCGGGCGAAGCCGCTAAGCTAAGAACGCTACTTAGCAACTTATCTACTTACAACTTTCGTTTGTAAAAATTTCAAGTTTCTAAATCATGTGTGAAATGATTACAAGGTAAAATGCTTCGGAAGTAATGAGAGTTAGATTGGGAAGTAACTTTTATTACACTGATTTAAACTTTTTACTTCTAATTGAATAATTATATTTTTTAACTCCCAACGAAAGAATTACATGTTTATTGATATCCGTAGTAGCACATTCCTTTGTATTACAAATTAGGCCACGTTATGAACACCTTAAATCTAGACAGGACTAATCAACAACAAACTTATCTAAAACAAAGTAAATGAGTTATTTACTTGCAAAAGAGGCTAGTTCCTTGACAGAAAAAGACACGTTGCACTCAAAACGAGTGGAAAATACCGTCAACATTATTTGTTCTACCTTAAAACATAGATTTTAGACTGCTAATGCAATTTTGACAAGCAACATGGAAACTTAACGACGGCAATTACAAACAAGTTGTAGAACATTTTCTAAATATTATAATTATCGATCAGATGCAAAATACTAGCTGTTCACCAATCGGACATACGAATTGCTGGTCAAGTCTTAGATGACGTAAATTAAATACTCAAAGAACGAAAGTGTTTCAAGGCGACTAGCAACATAATGCTTGGAATATAATGCCGGGGTCAGCAGTTCGGATACGTGTCCAGGCTTACGGCCGGTTTATTGTTCAACTATCTTACTTTGGTGCATTAAGATTACAACACTGATACCGGCATTCGACCAGGAGATGTGGTATTATTTTCAGACAAGGGTCTTATGTTTGCAAACAGAAAATATGTCGTTCTTGTTTGGTAGTTCATAGTCTGTTATGAATAACATCGGCAGTATTATTATTATTACTTTGGTTGTTTAAGTTGTATGTCTCTGAGTTAATTTCGGTTTTTCTTTTCAAAATAGTCGGGTAGGTAACGCCAACTCCATCCAGGTTATTGACAAAAATATATTTTTTAATATGACGTGTAAGAGCGGTTCTTCAATACAGCCGATTCGAATCCGAGAAAAATGTCGGTCCGAAGTCACTATAGTACTATTTATATGAGGGGTTGCGCACTAGATCCGAACTCTGTTCGTACAAATTTAGCACATTCCCAATTCGGATTGAACTCGGAATTTGAATTCGGATCGGATGTAGTGCGGAACTGCTCTAAAAGTGATTCAGATATCCTATTTGCAGAATAAACAATTTCATTTCATTTTAAATCCTGAGCTATTTTTAAATTACATACATGTATTCACATTTGTGTAATTGAATGCAAGGCTTGGTTCACAAGGAAAGCTAGGAGCAGTGGAGCACCTCTAATAAGCATTCGAGTAGTCTTAATGAGAACCTATTAGTAATTGCCAGGTTCCTGTTATTACTATTGTCCTTCAACTGCCATTAATGTATCTATTTATGCTAAAATGGGTTTACCATAACCGTCGAGGTCAGTTTAAAATTTACTACCACAGCACATAGGTGGTCCATTGTGTTTTGAACCAAAGTCTTTTGTAACAATGTTAGAGATAACTGTATGCCGAAATAAATATTACGAGTACTTTTCTCAGAATCAAACATTGAAACACCTACTAATAATACTACTGACAAGTGTGGACAAGACGTACGGCTTCCATAAATATAAAATAATGTACCTACGTCATCATCATCTGCCTAGCCTTTTCCCAACTATGTTGGAGTCGGCTTCCAGTCTAACCGGATGCAGCTGAATACCAGTATTTTACATGGAGCGACTGCCTATCTGACCTCCACAACCCAGTAACTGGGCTATACGATACCCCTTGGTAAGACTGGCTGTCAGATTTTCGGGCTTCTGACGACGACCCGTATAGACTGTTTAATATGCAAAAATGACAGCCGGAATCAACGGCTTAACGTGCTTTACGAGGCACGGAGGAGTCTTGTTATGTAAAGATGGTCACCCATCCACGCCCAACCCCGGTAAGCGTAGCTTAACCTGATGGATCGACCTAATGTAAAATAATGTATTTACGTAAATGTCATAAATCAATTCATGTGGAACTGACTGCCTTTAATCAAAACTAGCTCCTTTCAAGTTTTAAATTGAACCTGTGTATGTTTGAAAAAATAATATTAGCAGCAATAATACAACACAGCATTACAATGGAATTACCATTACTAATGAAATTTTACACTTCACCCCGTACCTGTGTACATTTCTTTACCTCTAATATTCTTTGCGATAGGACTATACTTTGCAATCAATAATTTAAATTGCTGTATTACAAGTAGCGATGTTAATTCTCATATTCGTGCCTGACTTTAACAAAAAGTAGGCCAATACGCAGCCAAGTTTAATTGATATGCCAGTCTCGGTGCGTTTAGCAAACTGCCTATACATATGCCAAGGCGCTCAAAACCTCGATCTTAAATGGAGTAAGCGTGGCGCAATGTCCTGTCCCCCTTTATATTTTGGTTAAACTTAAGCCCGTCTTTTTTGATCTAAGCCATGATTAAACGGAAAACCCGCCGGAGGAAATGAATTAATCAATTTGCCATGTTGTCTTGGCTACCAATTTAATCCGTCATTTCCCGTGTGTGTTGTAAGACTCGGCTAAGAGATTGTATAAGAGAGTGGGTAGCAGCATCCGAGTACTTACACACATCATTGCACTTTGACCAGTAATCCGCTTGGTAAACGTGATTAACGCAATAGACTATAAAGTTGTCTTATTTTGAAACGGTGTTGTGAGACAACATTTAATTTGGAGTGAGTTTTTTTATTACAAGCATGATTTGTATAACTTTCTAGATATCGCTACATAAACAGCTCCGAATTCAAACAAAGCGTGGGCAATTTATACACAAGGAGGTAACAGATCCTTATGATGAAATGATACAGTGAGTCATCTGCGTAGGTAATACACAGTTCATATTACGTCATCAAAAATGTCATTCGTGAGACCTCGAAGTTGTCCCGTCGCCATAATACGTACATATACATACATAGATCAACATCAGCACACATGAGATCAAAATAGCTTCCCGATAACAACTACGATAACCGTTTATATTGATGATAGATACTTATGTAACATAAAACTAAATTATGTAAGTGTGTACTTATTTTACTAAAATTTACCTGTGTCTCCATTTCGGGGGTATTTGTCAATGGATTTGTTGTTCGGGTCCAGGCGCGTCACGTCTAACAATATACCCGCATCCAATGACGATTCAGTAGCAGTACTGTCCCGCTGGCAGAGATTACCCGTTCTCCTCTTTCTAGTTCCGTAAGTGTGCACTGGCACTATTAGCTTAGGTCTAGGTATCGAGAAATCCGAGTCCGAGCCGCTAGATGAACTTTTAGCACTTCTGGCAAACACACCATTACTACTTGTGACACGTTCTTCACTAATACGATCTTTTTGCGTCCCGAAAGACATAATGTCATTGTATCTGTCATACCTATCATCACTTTTCACTCTCACTGTATTGTATAGCTTTCCATACTTATCACGTTTGATTTGTTTTGCAACACCGTTTATAGTCCGATAGTCACTTTCTTTACTCAGATCAGTAGAGTGTAACCCATTAGCAATCGGCGGGGCGGGTTGACTTTGACTTCCGTTAAACATTTCGTACTGCATTAACGTCAGCTGTTCGCTCGGTGACAGATTTCTTTTCGGTTGAGTGACAGTGACTCCATTATAAACCTCCTCAGGTTGGACCGCGTCGAGATAAGCTCGAAGAGGCGCTCTTCCTTCGCTTTTTACTCTTAATGATTTAGAACGAAAGCTAGGTTTATTATCTTCGATGCGTCCGTTTCGTTCGTTTACCGGTTGCGTAGTGTGCTTAGGAAGTTGATCGCATGTAGATAACGACTGGTTAATAGGCTGCATGTACAAACCCAAATCTTCCGCTTCGCAATCCATATCGAGGTTTTGTTTTCCGTTCCTGGACTTCATTGGACTTAAGTCTAAAGTTGCCATAGAGTTGATCAATTGATACATAGTATTTCCATTTTGTTTTATAGGCTCGCTATGAATAGGTTTATCTTTTTTTGTGTCCTTCTGCATCTGTTTTATCTTATCACTATCGGTGTCATTATTCTGTTGACTTACTCTGGAGTAGTACTCGTAGTATGATTCAGATGATGGATCAGGTGGTACCACTCCGGGATCAGGTAACGGATAATAACTTTTTTTAGAGTCAGCCTTTCTCTGTCGATGTGCATATTTTAAAGAATCCTTACGTTGTGGTGGCACAGGTGGCTGTTTACTATTTGATGCGAACGCTTCGATATCCCATTCAGTAAAATTCCTACGTTTAACTCTTCTTAGTGTCGACGGTCTATATCCATTTGGCATATCCTTAAAACTATAACTATGTTTCAATTTATTCTGTGCGAGCAGATTATTATTTGCTCTCGCCTTCTCCTCTATATTTTGTTGGTACTTAGCTAATTGAGATAAATTTTCATTAGGAACATCATTAGAATAACTATATTCATTATCTTCCAATGAATATGTTTTGCTATCATAATCTTTGTCGTTAGTACGACCAACGTCTCTGCAAGACTTGCTTCTTGATATTGAATTGAATTTAACGCTGTTTGAATGGTCATCGTTTTCATTGTATGAACTGAGATTCTTTGCACCAACCCAGTTAGCCGCGTACACAAGGTCCATAGTCCTGTCCGTGATGGACAGCCACGGGTCCTCCATGACCGCTTTTCCTGGATAATGCTTGATTTTCATAATGTTGTCGAATTTCTTAGTGTCGCTTCATTTACATCATTCTGGAGCCAAAACGTTTGCCTGTGAGAATCCGTACTTAATAGTGCTAATTCCATTTTCCTGTTGGATGTGTGTTATCGACCAGCTGTTAAAGGTTACGACGGTCGGACGTCATTAGACGGGAGATTAATGTGACGCACTCACTGTTTTTGTTAGTTCGTAATAATCAGGAACATAATTTACTCGAGTCAATCTGAGGAAGATTTGATCGGATGCTGCAGCAAAATTTTCAATGTCTTAAGACTTAATTATGTTATTCCTTAAGTAAGTTATTAGAATTTCTCAATTTTCCTACTAAACGATTGCGTTAAGAATGGCGCGCTCAATTGATTAATGTATAACAATGGAACGATTTTGCAAGCACTATTATACTTATCTGTGCCTAGAAACTCTATTATTTTTCTCGAGATACAAAGCGAGTGCACCTACTCGACAGCTGCACAGTTAACCGCATTGCTAACGAAGTACCCACTAGGTACCAATCATGAGAAAGAACTTTGAATTTTTAAGGCTTTACCGTCAGGCACTAAATGCTTTATCTTTTATGCCTACTGCTGCTAATTTAAAGTTCACCTATAAAACTAAAATAACAGCTGTGAGCCATTGTTTCGGTTATATTTTAATTCATAAAAAACATACAAGAGGTATCTGCGTCATATTCATAACGCATGGATCTCAAATTTTAATCAGCAATGAATAGCAGTTGTATTTTATATATCTACATACTTGAGTTTTTAAAATTTGTCTATAACCTTAGCTATACAGTGATTGCGTGGTACTTCGTCTGCTAAAAGAGGCCATACATTATACGTCCTTCAAGGCTATGCTACGTAGGTAATTTGGCAAAATACATCATCGACCATTTAACTTTGCAAGAACGGACGCGTCACGGGAGGCAAACACGACCATTGCACAAGAAGTAGTTTGGTCCACATCAACGAGGAAGCGCTAACTAGGCCTCGAGAGCCCATAAGGCGAATGCAAATGAAATTACATTGCGTAATAATTAGATAATGGGGGCTCTGAGTGAGTGCGAGTGGCAGCTGGCGAAGCAACTGCTACATACAGCCAGTTTATTGTTATTAATATTGTCGCACTTTCACTAGGAAACTTAATAACACTATACAAATTGAAAGCAGATGAACATCGAGATGGAATCGAAACTAAGCCATGAACTAAACTAGAAATATAATTATCATATTATAAAGATAAAGTAATCAATAAAAATAATGTAGGTGAAGAAAACAATAACAAACGATACGTGTAAAATAGTAGCAAATTAGCAGCAGTCATTAAACGCCTGATCGAGTTAGTAGGAAACGATTTCTAAGACATCAGCCGATAGACGAGTTGAAACAAGTTCATTGGTCCACATATCCAGTCGGCTGGTCAGCGATGATATGTGAGAAACATATCCAGGAACTTGAGAAATTGTGACCGGTGCATGGGTAACTATTTTCCCATTAATATATCAATAAAATTTCCAAGAAAAGCCAGTAGCACTACCTTCAGTACCTAGTAACTCTATCCAAATAACGACAAAAATATTCCCAATAGAATTTTATGAAACATGATGTTGTGACCGAAACTTTGCAAAGATTTCATGATAAATTCTAAGGACAGTATGCTATTAAATAATTTACAGCTCCGCTTGAAAGGTTTCCTAGAATATCTTTGTGCACTGCTGACAAGACGATGATGAGTTAGATGACTCGTCATCGTCTAAAATCTTTAAGACGTTTATGGTTTATTAAATGTTTGTTACTCTGTATTTAGCAGTTAAACTATTGTTATCAACACAACCGTTTACAATAGTTAATAGTCTGAACAATGTAAATGACTTGTCATTGACATGATACGAAGTGCATTCTACATTTATTTTGGTAAAAACTGCATCAAAAGCAGTAAAAACCGTTGACTCATTCATCAATGAGGTACAAAGTCATTCATAGAATTACAATACATTAGTCAGATACGCAAATAGCACGCGCTGAATTTATTTAGAACTAACGGTAGGTTACTCGAATCATAAACAATGGTAGCCCTTTCTCCTATTCAGCTGACTTTACTATTGAGTGTGACATTCGCGGCGCTTTATTCTAAGGCGATTATATTATACAAACAATAGGAATTTGGAATAACAGACATCCAACAATCAGTTTTGTCTTTTGCTTCAGTTAAGCAATTATATGTATGTCGTAAAATACTACGGTGGTGTTATAATCATCAACTGACGTTTCTATTTCGAAATATTTGTATTGTACAAACACTTTCTACGGTCTGATGGTAATTTTAATAATAGGAATAGTTGTTATTATGATAACATCATTTATGTGCAGTATTGTTAACACGCAACGGAGACAATCCTCTGTTTGGTATGTCGATACTATCTATCTATACTTTCTAATCTTTGTTTGAATACAAAAACGTGACAATGATTCGTACATGCATATTAAATCGATTTATATTACTCGATAAACAAGTTCCTAAGTGTGTTAGTGCAACAATCATTTCAATAAGTTAACGACGCGTGAACTGATTCGTATTGCAATACTAGCAAGGTATATCATTAATTATGAAACCTGATTGATTTAGTTCACAACATCAAACTTCACTAATTTATAATTCAACAAGAACGACTCTAAAGTGATTCAATGGTCAAAGTTGCTGATATCATTAAAAAAGACGAGGTCTAACAAGACAGTGATGTCATGCTGGTAGGCCAAACTCAGGCATAGAAAGCTCGAGGTTGCTCGGACATTAATATGCTAAAACATCTTCACTGTGAAGACAACGTTCCAAAATACTTTCACGCCACACGGGTAGTACACGCAAATACGAGAGGCTTGCAATAACCTTGTAGTGCACGAGAGCCTCCGAAATGTTACTTTCAAATCGAGAATCGAATTATAGGACACGATGTATATTAAAATATGCTCATAAAATTCAATGACTCCAAAGTTTATAACTTTAATAAAGATAGGTTTTTAAAATATCCTCAAACATAAAATTTTGCTGCAGCATGACGTGAGTAACATGTTAATTTTAAATCCTTTTCGGTGTACGGATATGCGTTTATCCGCCGAAATCTCTCTGGTGCAGTGACAGCTGCAGCTTCCGCGAAAATACACATAATTTTAACACAACAACACTTCACACTATTTACCATAGTTCAATGGAATGAGTCTCTTCAATTCTGTTTTGTTGAGAACAAAAACTATAAACAAATCACATTGCTTGTCTCACAGTGAAGTCGATCGCGACTATTTTAAATTCGGAACGCGAGCCATTGGGGACACGGCGACCAATCACGTCAGCGCCGCTCCGCTTACTGCTCTACTCCGATCCGATCAACTCCTGCGCAAACGCAGCCGGCTGACTGCGCGTGTGGTTGAGACAGACTATGTGCCAGACAAAGACAAAACATATACTTACCTGAATAATAAAAGCTCCAAGCTCACAAAAGGTGGACGAGGTGGTGAACCTTTTAATTTTGATCCTAGAGATACAGTAGAGCAGTAAGTTACGACTAAAAAAATATTTCTATTTGAAAATATGTTTAACACACTTTTCGGACTTCTACTTACAAACAGCACGTGTATTGTGTTTGCTGAAACGCTAAACACTTGTTAAAACATTGAAACAATCAAAGACCACAAGAAGGTGATCACAATAGTGACGAAATAATCTATGGTATTGCAAATGTTGACACAAATGCACATTTATTTATGTGAGCCTACTTTGAGCAGTAGTAAATTTTCTGAGTGTCGATAGTTGAAGCAATAACACCTCAAAACCTATGCATGTATAATATTAATGAGTGAATGCAAATGGTTATAATGAGTTGAATCGGCAAGGTATCGCCCGTGACCGCGGATAGCTATCAATCGTTGAAGGTAGACCTTCAAATAGACACCGAAAAAGTCATTACTCCATTTTAATAGTGCCTTTAACAACGTATAATAATAATATCAACGAGCGTAGTATTTCAGTTAAAAACACGGCCACATGAATAATTATGGATTTAAAAAAATAAACTGAAGTAAACGGACAGCTTTGGTATACATTGAGAGATGGTTTAGCAGCTTTTTGCACATTTTTAAAGTCAGCGACACTTATAGCGAGAACATTCATAGTGGAGTTTGCTCACATTGCATCCAAAAACATTTAGGATGTAGATACACAATAATTGGGAAATAGGGTTACCTATAAAATAACTTTCTGGTGATATAGACAAATTATAAGCATACTAATTCAATATCAGCACAATTACACAACAAAATTTTTGAATGATAGCGCAAATAATGCTGCAAATGAAAATGAAAAGTTAACCAATAAAACAAATCAAATCGAAAAGAAAGCGGTTAATGGATTAAATTGGCGAAACAAACAAAGAAAATTTACAATTACGATCTGATATTGTGCCAATCAACAAAGTGTAAAAACCACGGAAATGAAGACATTTTGCAATGTAAGAAGACAGAATCATTTTAAAACTTATATCTTCAAAAACCAACAAAACTACAGTAACATAAAACTTAAAAGTTAAGTTAAATCACGTAACTCGTCTACAAAACCAGTTATTATGATCTAAGATTTCAGAAGAGCAATATTTTTCAAAGAAATGAATTCTACAGTTAAATTTTCTTGGTATAACGTGAAGTAATGGGTGCAGAACATAACCGCTTCGTTGGACATTGCAAAGATAACATCATAAAAGTATTATACATGTGAATTCGTGATCATATGACCCATTCTACAAGACGTGTCGATGTTATAAATGAGGTTTATGCTTTATGATTTGTCTAGATTATCCGTTTGTTTTGTTCAGTCGCAAACACATCAAGGTGCCAGAAACTGTCAAAATTTCTCAATCAATTTTGAACTTATCAGTCAACGTTTTAGGATTTAAAATCATTAGGAGAAATTGGTCACATCTACCACCATATCCGCTTCTTTTTCTACCAGCCACTTTCCATATCGGAAATTTTTATAATTATATGTTTGTGTATTACAGAATGATTATTTAACGGTAAAACACCATGTAATTATGGCCGGCGTCGACGAATCGAAAGTTCAAGTAAAAGTAGAAATGCTAATAGTGAAGACGTTCAGTCGGGTTTCATTTGTGACGTAATTACTCCACGGTCAAGGCTGTGGGCCGTGGATAATGTTATATGGTTTCACTTTAAGGTACTGGTTTTACCTAAATAGTTTTATAGTGGCACTTGCATGACGTTTCATGGAATATTTTAAACTGCTGATAGTGTAATGCTCCTGACCTCTGCTTTATCTGCAGTCATGTTGTCAAAAGCAATGATAGTTCAGGGAATCCCGCATCCGTCTCAAAATAACGAGACTTAACGCGTGTTTTTATCCGTAATGAATATCCCCTAGACCATTTCTTGGAATTCCATGTTCATTTCAAGGGAAATTCCTAAGCTTATTATAAGCCTAGTTCTTGCCTTGTTCATTTACAGTCATCCAAATGGAACGAGTGAATAGATGCTCGTAGCATTACCTACATTTGTTGCCTTGTCTAATTGAACAATGAAGACAGGCATGCAGCCAATTCTTTCCCCTCGTTTAAATAACGTACTTTCAATGAGTGACGTCATCGACCCGTATCTTATTTGAAAGGGTGTCCTTATGGGCACCTCAATGAACACGTTCACATTTTTTTACATCGGTATCAGTATAATAAATGGTGCTCGGTTAATAACTGTGTAATATTTGACATTCTCAATATCAGCAATAACATAGATATGTACTAAAAATTCCTATAATAATTTAATCATGCCTTTAGTAGCATAGCTATCCCACCGTCTGTGATTTGTAGTTTTGCAAGAAACTAGAATTTTATTATGTATTATTAAAACGTGATAACATTTAATTTCACATCTAAAATCTCAAGTACAATCGTCAGAATACTTTAAAATTTATTCTTTAGAGTAAATACTTATTTTCGAGATTTCTTGAAAATTGGTAGAATCGATTTATGTACGTCCAAATTTATAACAGCGACCAACAGTAGTGACGCATATCTGAAGCAAAATGATCTTATTACGCAACTAAATTATGTGTTAAGTAACAAAAGACAGTTGTAACACGTTTTAATCGAGCCAATACCAGAATTGGGTCACAACAACGAGCCAAAGCAAATGTTAATAACGAGAACTATTCAGATCGTTAGGAGAAATCGTCTGATACGGATGGTCACCCAGCTAGAATGCATGCGTAGAGACAAATGACTGGGCCCGACAATGCACTTCTTGCAAATTATATATATTGGAGAGTATAATTATTATGATATCTTCTTATCTTTTGCAATTCCTAAATTTTATTGCAAAGATACTGGGATCAAAAACAGTGTGAAATGTTTTGGGGTGAAATTTTTGTGGTTCAATTATACAATATAACAAAATATTTAGTTTACAAGATAACAACAGTCCGGGTACAATACTCTTGTAACATTTTTATTTTTCATCTATTTATTCTAAGGGAATTATAGTCATCTTGTCCTTCTTAGATTTTTCCCCTATTTTAAGTGTCCATCCTGTAGTTTGTTTGAGTTTATATGGACGTGTATTGATTTGGACTACAGAGGAGACATTGCGAAACTGTTTAAAAGCAGTTAGCAATTAAATCTTTACCAACATCACGGATATTACAAAATGTTCTGAACGCCATTTCATACATTGCCTCACAGAATGGTAACAACAGATAATTTGTCACATCCCAATGTAATTTAGGGTCACTATTACTAGGTGCGTGATTCTGAGGCTATTCGCACAATAGGTTCAAATGTTTCGAGGCATTAAGGTCGTGTTGGCCAACGACCAGGCCTAAGCGACTGGAACTTAAAGGAAAATTGCTTGTTGCGTCAGTTTGATGCCACTAGTGTCGTAAAATTTCGGAATAAGGTAATTTTATACGCACTCATTGTGAGCACATTTGTGATTGCAGTTGAACGTGACAAGCCTTTAACTTAAAGTATGTCCACATTGTTGCAGATTAGATCAACGTCTTGATCCTTTATTGGGTCATCCAGCAAGTTATTTGTATTGACTTCTTTTTGTGTTTCTTTTTCCATCTTCTTTCTTGACCAAAGAATTTCATTTTGCGTTTGGCATTCAAATGCTATGCTTAAATTGTCTTCCAATGGCCAAACCATTACAAAAGTTATGTCAAACATGTTTTAAAATATCTAACTATTTATTTATATTAATAAAATTAAAGGCAATAAGTTGCATCAATCGTCGTGTAATATGAAATAAGTGTTCCTTCTTACCTATTTCAGCGTAGAATAAAAAGAAGTGCATTAAACTATTATTTCGTAACTAATAGACGTAACCGCAGGTAGGCGAAATTTTAAGTGAAACTTAAATTTATTATCACAGAAAATAGTTTCGACGGAAAATTTCATAATGCTGCAATTACTTAGAAGTAACTTATTACTTATTTCCTCTGATGTTAGGCGTTCACTTTTCGACCACTTGCGTAACATAATATTACATTTTTAGAATACGAACATAATAAGTCAAGACACAGAATAGTTTGATAACATTAATGAACTAGATATTGAGGGTCAAACGGTTTGTTATCAGTTCAAAAAATGTGGCGTAATTATTTAAGATAGATGCATTAACTCAATACTCATTAGTAAAGATAATAACAAAGGTCTACTTAAAAATGTCAGTGGCATTGGGAAATATATCTTTCAGCTGGAATGTGATGATGTGTATAAATTGAATTTTGTGCCATGATTCCTTTTTTAATATACACTTAATTTTTTAATTACTCGACCCAATTTTATTAAATTTACCGATAGTAAAAACTTACTTAAAAATATAGAGCTGTTCCATACATTTGTGCACACGTAACTCAATAAAATGTATGGAACAGCTCATTTTTTTTTTCGCAACTTCAGGGTTCATCCCGTAGAAAAAGATGTTCGTAACGATGACTTCCATGCTACCACGAAATTCTTAGAGTAAATTTTTAACGCCTTATATTTTATGTCACTTTTTAAGTTTGTATAAGTTTATAATTCAATTTCGGTTTCGTCAGGATAAGAAAACTTTGCCAAGTATTGGGACAATAATAGACTAACGTTAGTATTATTGTCTGGCTAGGCACTACATAGACTAAGCGGGATTGTCCGAAAGGGTTACCGCTACCCCGGAACATAAAGGGCTACGGAAGGAACATGGATGGGTTTTAGTCAGTAAGAGTCTGACACTCCCTTCCGCTCCACCCAGAGCGGGAGCAGTCATTGGATGATTTCCCAGCCTTAAAGAAAAAAAAAAAAAAAGGCACTACATAGACGCATGAGTAGACTAGGTACTGTATCAACTGCATTATCTTTGACACAAGTGTTCAACGATGGAGCAATAGAATCAAACGTGCTCTATAAGCATAAATGATCTGGGCTATAATAGCACGTAGGTACTATTACAACGGGAATGAATTTATTAATTGCTTCTGTTTCTTTGTGGCTGATGTTGCTACCGAAGAATCTCACAGGTCAAATGAATGTTTTTCTTCAACAATGCTATTATCATCTCTTGGATAAATCAATCAATGCATATGAACGTAATGGTATGAACAGAACACAATAGTCTGTGATGTTTTTTTTTTCATAAATATTTTTACTAAGAAGATGCTGGGGCTTCATTATTAATATCGGTATATTCTTTTTGAATTGGACTGTATTCTAGAACTGTCCTATTTGAATTTCGATTTAAGAATGGAACTCAGTTTGAATTGAATTGAAAGTTGAGAGTCGTTCTGTATTCGAATCGATATTCATTTAGTCTTGAGCATCGTCCTTAGACATTTATAAGATTGCAAGTGTCTTCAATATTGCCGGGTAAGCGGGATTGTCCGAAAGGGTTACCGCTACCCCGGAACATAAAGGGCTATGGAAGGAACATGGATGGGTTTTAGTCAGTAAGAGTCTGACACTCCCTTCCGCTCCACCCAGAGCGGGAGCAGTCATTGGATGATTTCCCAGCCTTAAAAAAAAAAAAAAAGTGTCTTCAATATTGTTTGTTAACGTCAATTCAACTTAAGTGGCTACTGGTAGTGGTACAATTACTTCATTAATGGTAAATCATACACGCTACTTGCTCTATAATTCAGGGCTGTCAACAAAATAAACGATTTTCATTATTCATTTTTGGTAGTTATTTTGTTCAGCTATATTATCTTTATCTCAAGTCATTACAGCCCCAACAATTAGGTGCATAATTACATTCATAATTCAAATATTGGACACGACCACCTGCGTATTTCAAAACGATGGTTACGTATGATTCAAAACTAATCAGATTTCATTCCATAATCTGACAGTTCGTTTAAAAATACAGGCTTTTAATTCTAGAGTAAGTATTAGGTACTTATATCAAACTTATATTCGAGAAATGACGTTACCAATCAGGAACTTAGGAAGCCGTTATGACAATACAATTGAAACCGTCCAACGCAACGCTGACTGAGAACCCTGCAGTCCAGCTATCACCATCGAGTTCCATAAACATCGCAAAGCAAATTACACACGGACGCTCTTTACTTTCACTTAGAACACGACCAGTAGCCGAGGGGCTACAACGTCACCCATTATGTCTTACAAAAAGTCGACAAGGTCTCGAATGTCGATCTCCGCCTCCCAAGGCCGCGGTCCGATCACGCATTGTCTGAACTGACAGAACTTTTTGTACATTTCGTAATAGCACTAAGAGTGGGAGACTTTTTGCCATCTTTAACTAGTTTCCGTTCTAGAGAGTTTTCTTTGGTTATTGTTCTTAGAATAGTGTTATCTATTTTAAGATTGACCTATCTAAATTTATTGTGTGTTGTAAAATGTGAGCACCATGTATGTATTTATGACATATTTAATTAATTTTACCTGCTACTGTTATGTGTTTTTCTTTTCACCTTTTGTGGCTTAGTATTTTTATTTTGGGTGCATCGTCTTCACATATAATTTTATAATTCATTCGGTGGAGTTTCTTGCCCATTATTCTCTACACGAAACTTCCTTTTGGAAAGGGCGACTAGAATCAATTCTATTTCTTGTTCATTTTGACGTTAAAAGTGCCTAATTGAAATAAACGATTTGACTTTGACTTTGAATTGTGTATTTATTTTAAACATTACCTTAATAAATGCTTATTAATTCGGCCTCTCAATCAATTCTGCTTTGCAACTTTTGGAAACTTAGATCGTGTATTTCCTATTTTTTTCTAATGTTTCCTTTGTGTTCCGCCAACAATAAAATATTATGACAAAGTCAATGTTGTAATAAAATTTTATTTTAATATGAAACTAATATAAATATAAACTTGCAAAATTATTACCAACTTATTCCGTGACATTAATTTACGCCAAATCTAATGAATATTTATTACCAGTTACCTTGTTTCGTCCGGCATTCAATAACATTTACGTACATACAAGTAACATTTAAGATTGAGTCTTAGCATTTTGTTAGTTTCAGTTTGTCAATTATTATTTTTTTAAATGTCAGGGTTTTATAATAATTATAGGTAGGTTTCTTCATTAGGTATATGTACTTACGTGCTTAGAGATAATGCTCTAAATTGAGTAGGTTGACAAACAGACACTACAATTTTATTTCTTTTTATGAATTTATTTAAATGATGAATTCAAACTAAGTTAAATGCGTCATACTGAAGTTCTTGGTAAAAGTCTGTTTGAAAGTAACAGATTTTTTTTTTAAATGGTATCTCGCAGTTCAGCCATACGCTTGTCTACTGATAAACCGGGCTTGCCTGTGCCATGCCACAATGAAATTGCAGCCTCCAGGCAGGGCTTAATAAAAACTTACAAACTAAGCGACTACACGCTAAGGGCACCCCCTGTGGGGTACGGACCTCGGCTTAGGGCGTCGCTGGGGCAAGACAGCAAGGTACAGGCTGGATCGAGCGTATAGCTTTTTAATAAATACTTATGAAAGTTACAATACGGTAGTATAAGAAAAAAATATCATTTTTTTAAATGTTTGTCTGTTTGTTCTAGCTACTCTCCGGAACGCTAGATCGATATTGACAGGTCTAATCAGTACCTACATCTTCAATAGATATTCTCAAAATAGATTTGTTCAATTAATCAGGAAAACCTGCTCAGGTGGGGATTCATAGACAACTCCGCCTTGGAGTGTAAATGTGGTGTTGTTCCACAAGCAATGGGACGCTTAATATCGTGTCCTGTGTATCCTGCCGTATGCACGTTACAGGAACTAATGGACGCTAGTGATGGCGCCAAACACGTAGCCGAATTCTAGGCTGAGTCCATTTAGATTGCCATCGACACGCTAAGAAGAATTAATCATGATATTTCGTATTAAATATTTCATTTCATTGCTTGAACTTTATTTGTGAAGCCAACATTCAAGTAATGACTGAAAACTCAATGGCAAGATACTTTGCTACCTACAGTATCCGTAAACACAGTTTTATAATTCACAAGTGACGCTGCTTCGCATGGTTTTTACGGGTTCACAAAACATTGAAATTTTGTTTGTAAACATTCGTTCATTTGTTTGTTTAATATTAATGTTAATCTTAACTTATATTATAAAGAGGATAGATTTGCTTGCTTGTTTGTTTGCATTAAATAGGCTCCGAAACTAAAGAACCGATTTAAAAATTCTTTCACTGTTGGGTAGCTACATTATCCCAGGCTGACATAGGCGGGATTATACCGGGTCATTTTTCAATGACCGTCCAAATTTTCACTGGGTGTTCTACCCATGAATGTGAACAACTTTCACTATGGGACCAACTCTGAAATCCCGAAAAAAAAATCAGCTGTTTCATACAAAATATCAATACCTACTCGACTAAAATGTATGAAACAGCTGATTTTTTTTTCGTGATTTCAGAGTTGGTCCCGTAGTGAAAGTTGTTCATATTTATGGGTAGAACACCCTGCGAAAATTTGGACGGTCATTGAAAAATAACCCGGTATATTTAAAAAAAATAGGACTCCAATAATGCAACAAATTCCAATATACACGCGGGCGAAGCCGCGAGCAGAAGCCAATGTGTTATAAATATAATCCTTTCGGAATAAATCCTCTAAATTATGATAAAAACCGCATAAAATCCGTAACGCAGTTTTGAAGTACAGAGTTACCCCAATCCGTCAAATTTCGTTGATAGTTTTTTAACTTTATAACAAAAGTATAAGGTTCATTTTCAATTGGGAAAATTTTACAGTTTGAGATAGCTTTATGTGCTGGCGTCTGTACAACACGGTCACACAGAGTCACAAAAACCGATTTCATTTATAAATAATTATAAAGATATTCATATCCCAAATGTAACCAACCCTTTCTAAGGTAAATAACATTCGGATTGACAGTTAAAATTGTCAGGTAGATAGATAGACCTACTGACACTTTCCCTTTCCTTGAAAACCGCAAAACTGTCAGACTCAGAACCATTTAGAAAATGATTTAAAATTATAGAAAGACGTTGATTACACCGCAGTCCGTAGTATCTGATGCACGGGTGAACACTGAGTGGTTTTCTGCTTAGGGCGCCTTCGCATTTGCCGTTAGTTGTCGTCGCAGTGACTCCGCTTAGACGCTGCGCGAGCGTCGCTTCTGTTGTCGTGATTCCATAACTACTACAGCCTTTTCATAGTTAAGAGGGGACTCTAGTCTAGAGGAATTAAAAAAAAAGATATTTGAAGAAACTATTGCCGTCGCACCCCTCCAGTTTTTTTTTGAAAAAAAATCATTCATATCCACGAAGAAAACAGTGGAATGCGTTTATGGAGAAAGGCCCAATAGAGTTGCCCCTTAATACTTCTGATATTGCATGACCATCAAAATCATTATGAATTTTATGCTCGTTAAAATAAGGTTAATATCGAATTGTAATGATTGCTTCGACGCTGCTATAACGTAGCGCTCGCGCAGTATAGTTCGAATTCTATGTAGGTAAACGGTGCCTGAGATAACAATATTCGCGTGATTGTCACATAGTTTTCTCTCTTGGTGGAAGTGATAATTATGATAAGTATCTACATTTCTTTATTGAAAATAGGCATTTATTGCGAAATTGTGTATCTAAGCGTCATCTTGAACGTATTTTTTTTCTTTCCAATATACCTACTCAATACTCAATTTCTTTATTGCGTTCCAAAATGTATACTGTTTTTATACGGGTACCTTACTCGTATAAAAATCAATCTACCTAGCCTTTTCCCAGCTATATTTGGGTCGGCGTCCAGTCTAACCGCATGGAGCTGGATACCAGTATTTTACTGACTGGGTGTCAGACTTTCTTCTCTTCTTCTTTGGGTCGCTGGCACGACTGTATTTCAAATTTAAATTTTGTTGGCCCAAAACTGTGCCACTTCCACAGCCTCGTCGGTGGCAGCGCAGAGATCACTTAGGCTGCATGTTTTGGGACACAATGGCAGGATAGAAGGTGAAATTCCACATCCACATCATGCTGCCGCGGCTTCTGACGACCAGTAACGGCTGTCAAAGAACCATGAATGTCAGCCAGGTCTACCGGGTTAATTAGAGTGCTTTTCGAGATCCGGAGGGATACGTAACCAATCCACGGACCCAACCCAACCGCAACAAACGTAGCCTAACCTGATCGGTCGACCCGGCTGTTATTACCTACTTAGTACCTTACTCGTGTAATGGAATTATTCATATTCATATATTTATTTGCATTCCATAATGTGTGAAGATCTTATAATAGGCTTAAAGCTAAGGAACAATTACGGATTTTAAAAAGAAATTAAAAAAGAACGAATCAAAATATACAAAACTAGCTGCTCTCACGCGGTTTCACCCGCTGCTCGGCTCCTATTGGTCGTAGCGTGATGTTACATAGCCTATAGCCTTCCTCGATAAATGGACTATCCAACACAAAAATAATTTTTCAATTCGGACCAGTAGTTCCAGAGATTAGCGCGTTCAAACAAACAAACTTTTCAGCTTTATAATATAATTAAAGTATAGATTTAAACTAAAGTAATATTTTTCCTCTACAATAGTTACTGTGGTAAGGTTGGCTAATCATTTAACTTTAATAAGGTACTTCTTACCTATACTTATTATTTTGTTTTCGTACACGTGCAGGAAATTTTTCGTGCAAAATACCCACCTAGTTATCGAAATGCTTATTAATTTATTAATTTACATAACAGACGAGGGGCGATTATTAACATAAATATAATGACACTCCGTGGTTACGTGTTGACATCTGCCCTCTTTAGTTTGACCTTATGCTCCCGTTTATTAAGTTTCACTAAGTTATAGAAACGCGTTTCATTTATTTGGCGAAGCAGTTTTTGCTGATAAATTTTATAAAAAACTTTATTGTGTCTAAATTTTTTTTGTTTGTCTCACGTTCTAAGGCTCCTACAGACAGGCACGACACGTCAATACGACATGACCTTAGTAAAACAATTTCTATAAAAAAAACATGGAAATAGTTCTACTATAGACGCGTCCCGCTGTCGTGTCGCTCCTGTCTGCAGGAGCCTTGACGTCAAACAACAAGTAACAGTTAAAAAAAATAACATATTTTCCTTATTCATATTTTATTTTAGTACAGTTACGTAAAGATAATTACTGTCATTAACTTTATGTAACGTAATTGCTAACATTATATTTTGATTACATAAAAATGTTACTAAGTATTTCACGATTGCTCATTTTTGCTAAAACTTCGTTGTAATTAACGATTATAAATGAACTGTATCTAAGTATTTAGCAAGGCTATAAGTGCTACAACAATGACTATGTTTCAGCTATTTATAACTTAGGCTCATGGCTAAGTAATAACAGCCGCATGGGTCATGGGTTAATCTACGCTTGCCAGGATTGGTCCGTGGATGGGTGACCATCTTTACATACCTAGACTCCTCCGTGCTTCAGAGAGCACGTTAAGCCGTTGATCCCGGCTGTCATTTGTGCATTTTTGACAGTCGTTACGGGTCGTCAGAAGCCCGAAATTCTGACTGAATCTGCCAGTCTTACCAAAGCGTATCGTATTACCCAGGTACTAGGTTGTGGAGGTCAGATTGGCATCGCATCAAGTAAAATACTGGTACTCAGCTGTATCCGGTTAGATTGGAAGCCAACCCCAACATAGTTGGGGAAAGGCTAGGCAGACACAACTTAGTAGGTAACCAGGTAATAAGATCCCGTTCCATATGAATTGTGATCTGTTTGACCGTCAACAGCGTGACACTGGTATCATGTTGCAAAGTCACACAAAAACTTAAGAACAAACGCCGAATCAAGCTATCCCAAACTATCATTTTTTTCCAATTGAAATTGAACCTTACGCTTTTGTAATAAAGTTGAAAAACTATCAAAGAAATTTGACAAATTGTACTGACCTCTGTACCTTACTTCGCTGCAATTTGATATGGTTTTTGTGATATCGTTTAAGTTCCTGTAAAGTCTAAGAATATAATAGTTTTTTATTTATTATGCTTTCAATTAAAAATGTTAGTACCTACTCAACAATATTTGATAAAAAACTTAACCTACACACTTAACATATCACCGCCCAACAATCATGAAATACATGAATAACTTAGCTACAGCATAGAACTCTCAATGTTTTAGCATGTAGCAGACTATAATTTACAGGTAATAACATTATATAATATTCAGGAAGGAAAAACGTCTGCCTGTTCTCAAAATCACATTGAATAGAAATAATAAGAAAAGCTCAATTGCTTAGTAACGTAAAGTAATAACCATTTCAGATGTTTTCCTCATATTTTATTAATAACCTTGTAATTCATTTGTATTTTATTTAAAACTAGCTTTTATCCGCGACTTCGTCTGTGTGGAGTTCGGTTATATCGCAAAATTGGGAGATATTTTTGAGACAAAAACTAGCCATGTCCTTTCCTGGGATGCAATCTATCTCTCTGCCAAATTTTATCACAATCCGTTCAGTGGTTTAGGCGTGAAGAGGTAACATACAGACAAACAGACAGAGAGACTTTCGAATTTATAATATTAGTATGGATTTACAAACAAACAGTGATGCGTGAAGTACCATTTTTTACCAATTCAATTGAAAGGCAAAAAAACTAATACCTAACTAGATTAATCTCTAAGGGATGTTATGTTTGACTAGAAACATCGAGAAAATAGACACGTTAGGTAGGTGGGTACATTTTGTAGTAACTTGTCAAGTTTTTCTGTCCTGTTAGTCCACAGACAGAAGTATGCAGTCGTAAGAGTAGGTAAGGTCAACCACAATATTGAACTACAAAATCCACCCTTACCGCTTCGTAATAAAGGCGCTGTCAAAGATGTAATGGACGTGCATTTGACTGTACTAGGCAGGAAAAGTCGCGGGTGTCACGGCAGCTGCTTTTCCGCTTTCTCGAACGCGCTTAGGGAAAGTATCCACTTCGCATGAACGTAGTAACACTATGAATATGACTATGTTTGTTTCTAAACACTATGGGAGGTTGCTATTTAACAGATCTCGCCGGATACTCATTGTAAACGAAGGATACTCGTGAATTAGACACATGCGAGGAAAATTATGATTTGGAAAATTACGGTCAGGTAAACCGGTGAAGATAAATATTGATTATTCAGAAATGCATTACTTCTGTTAATTATTTAACGGTTATGATGGAAACTTCCACTGTTTTTTTTTGTATTTCTGTTTTAGTTAGTGTCAGTCGTATTAGCCAGTACCTGCTCATTAATTATACAAAGCTTGGTATGTAATAATCGTGCAAATGCCAGCTATAATGTAAATATCAACAGCTGCTTATGACGTAAGAAACGAATAGAAGAATATTATTTAGGTAACGATAATGAGTTTCTTGTGTCACTAACTTTAATTATCTCTTTTAACTTTAAATATCTGTCTATAAAAGATATAATAACAACGATTCTAAAACTACATTATGCTGTACGAGATGGGTTTAAGTCTAATTGTATATACTTTTTATTGCCATCTTGTAGGCAATAGATAAACTAATAACTAGTGTGCAGTTGAATATTTATTGAAAGAAAGAAAAGAAAGAAAGAAAAAATATTTAACGCCATTTTTTTTTTTTTTATTGAACGCCATCTAATGTCGAATAGACAAACCATAGCAGACAACGCCATCTACCTTCGTATTTTAGAACCAACAAACTAACAAAATGCTTTAACTATTCGTCGCTAGATGGCGGTAACAAATAATGTAAAGTTACTATTCGACACTAGGTGCCGCTAAATGCTTGAATGATATATTTGAATTGAATAATAACTTACCTTCCATAACATACACGATGCTGCCAACATCTCCTTCTTTGATGATGAGGCTGCCAGCTGCATATTCGACAGGATACATGCAGTCCACGATTTCGCGGATCTGCGTCATCTCAAGATTCTTCATGAAGTCATTGTCCAGTATTGCACCTTTGATCAGCTCCCGTGATCTGAAATGAGAAAATGTAAATTTTGTTAAAATAGTTTTAAAACTAAAAAAGTGGAGGTCTTTGAGATTGAATAATATTACTGTCCAGAGTGTAGGGGTTTTTTCCAACCTTTCTTCACAATGCGTAGGTTAATTTAATATAATATGACAATAAAGGTACTGTCATAAATTTAATTGACCTACACATTTACAAAAAAAATATTGTATATTGTATTGTTTAATAAAAACCTATGTTCAGTTTACAAGGGTAAACTGAAAATAGGTTATCAGATTGTTACAATATTTTTGGTAGGTACCTATAGTTTTTTTTTTGCTTAGAACTTGTTGTACGAAAAGCAGAAACTTTCATGATAGACAAGCGTGATACCTTTGTGATTCCAGAATAATTCCATGAACAGTCAAGTCAAGAGTTGGTAGATAACAAGAAGGAGCAATCCTCCTTAAAAAATGACTACAAACTTAAAACATTACTAGAAACATAAGCCTGGATCAGATTCCATAGGTTCTTTTAAATTCCAAGTCATAAATAGTTAGACGACGGTAATGTACCTATTTGAAAATCCCGAACTATTTCTTTATATATATGAGAGGAGTTTATAAATTTTTGTGCATTAACACAGTATATTAATTATTTCTCCATCCTTACGTCATACCTGGACAATACGAGATTGTCATAATACCTAGTACACGTGCTTATTTTGATTTCTTTTAGTACATATGCCTTTTTTTTAGGTCGGGAAATCATCAAATTTTTTCCTCCCGCTCTGGGTGGAGCGAAAGGGAGTGTCAGACTCTTACTGACTAAAACCCATCCATGTTCCTTCCCTAGCCCTTTATGTTCCGGGGTAGCGGTAACACTTTCGGACAATCCCGCTTACCCTTGTACATATACCTGGGCTTGGATAAAAACAATGTCTCAATTACATATTTATATACCAGTTATTATAGGTATCAACTAGATACTTCCCGTACCTGTATATACACAAGGCAATTTCAAAGTGCCCTATCAACTATAATGACAATAACCTTTAAATTATTACAGTAAATTAGTGTCATAAACCATGGCTCAGACTTGTCTATGATGAAACTAATGTACTAGAAGAAGGAAGGACATGCATATTATCATTGTTTATGACCTATGCACTTATGCAGAAAAGCACTTCCATTGTAGGTTATAATAAAGTAAATATTCTGAATACATGACATTTGCCGTCTTCATCTGCCAAGTCTTATGCAACTAATTTTGGGTTGGCTTCCAGTCTTAACAGATGCAGCTGAATACTAGTATTTTATATGGAACGGATGCTTGTCTGACCACAACAACCCAATTACTGCAGGATACCTTTAGTAAGATTGAAAATAAAATGACTCGAGAGGATTATGAGATTATTTATCCTTCTGCATCGTTCTCACATTTATAATTTCAAAAATGATGTAACCCATATTTTGTAACCATATCTATACTAATATTATAAAGCTGAAGAGTTTGTTTGTTTGAACGCGCTTATCTCTGGAACTACTAATCCGAATTGAAAAATTCCTTTTGTGTTGGATAGTTCATTTATCGGCTTATTGGACGATTCGCACGAATCTAACTCGCACAAAACGTGCGAATCGACTCCTTTAAAACATATAATATTTTCTGTAGTCGATTCGCACAAATTTTATTTATTGGCGTGCGAATCGACACCCTACCAAAAATGTAGTAGGCTATTCGCACACATTTCATTTTAAGGAATAAAAAAATTAAAGTACAGTCGTATTCAGCCATCACTGAAATAAAACTAAAAAATGATCGAAGTTAAAATAACAGATATTTACTTGAAAGTAAGAAAACTCTGTATTATTATTAAATTATTTGTATTGATTTGTTTAGTACTTAGTTTTAATTTTAATACAGATATTTTTATTATAGATTGTGTTTTTATTATCTATCTATTACGAGTAAAACACACTACTTCTGTACTCAAGTGTATTTTATCTTAACTGCATTTCATAAAAAACATTATGTGTGCGAATAGCCTACTACATATTTGTGGAGGTGTCGATTCGCACGCCATTAAATGAACTTTGTGCGAATCGACTACAGAAAAAATAATATTTTTTAAAGGAGTCGATTGGCACGTTTTGTGTGAGTTAAATTCGTGCGAGTCGTCCAATAAGCCCATTTATCGAAGAAGGCTATAGGCTATAACATCACGCTACGACTCTTAGGAGCCGAGCAGCGGGTGATACCGCACGGCAGCAGCTAGTTCTGATATAAAAGAGTGTCCGTGGAGTTTCTTGCCCCTTCTTCTCATCAGGTACCTACTGCTTTGGAATGGGCAACTTTAGCTTTATCTTTCTGACTGACCGACCCCTTTATCTTTCTGACTGACCGACCCCTTGACAATTCAAAAGTGGCTGTAATTGTTTTATGTATAATAAATGCTTTGAGTTTGAGTTTTAGAGTGGATTGGAATGATTTGTAGTAAGGTACTAATAGGCCTATAATGCCCTTAAGGTGAATCCTCCAACCAGCCCGCTCATAAAGGGACCTTGTAAAAAGTCATTTTTACACCTTTATGAGCTCGGAGGGTTGTATTAATGATTTTGATGATTATAATTCTGTAACTACATACGTCTTACAGCCGCGAATCAAATGTTCATTAACATACAACCTATCACTGACCTGCAAATTGCAAAAAACTTAAGAAAATTTGAATTTCGCGGGCTACCCTGGAACATCAACCTTAAGGCAAGACAGTGATGTATACCCGCATTTCAACATATACAAGGTGGGCCAAAAGAAGTCATCCGATGTTGTTTGGCTCTCATTTCTTTTCTAAATGAAAAACTTCGATTCTGTTTTTCGATTATGTTTATTTGAACCTTAAGAATTTTATTGGTCAAGTCGAGAAGATGATATCGGCCAAATGGACGCCATCACAGCTGATTGCCATACGGGCTCGTTTTATGCCATTTTCCATCACTTCGGCGAGAATTTCGGGCGACAGATTCTCGAACCCGTGTCGAATGTTGTAATTGAGGGCTTCCAGGGTCTCGGGCTTGTAAACACGGGTCTTCAAAAAACCCCACAAAAAAAGTCTTGAACGGTTAAATCGGGCGATCTTGCGGCCAGTGCAAATCGCCAAAACGAGAGATGAGGCGACCCGGGAACTCCACCTTCAGAATATCGGTTGTGGCTCGCGCAGTTTGTGCCGTTGCTCCGTCCTGTTGGAACCACATGTCCTCCAGTCCTAATTCGTCCAATTGCGGCATAAAAAACTCGGTTAAAACCGGCCAGCGGCATTCTTGAAAAAAAATAATGGCCCGATGACTCCTCCAGCGTGAACAGCGCACCATGCAGTCACTTTGCGTGCCTGTAATGGCAGAAGCGATAGTTTTGCTTGTTCACGTACCCGCTGAGGTGGAAATGAGTCTCATCGCTCATTATGATTTTGGTTGAAAAATCGTCCACTTCGTTTATTTCGATTATTCCGCTTTCTTGGGGAGTGTATCGCTCCATGGCTTGTTCCCTTGTATTCTACATCTGCCTAGTCCACAAATGTCAAAACAGATTTGATATTGGCCGCCATTTGCAAGAATAAGAGCATAGAGCAATAGGGTGATTTCTTTTGACCCACCTGGTATTAGGTAATTAGTTATTCCTAGATTGAGAGCGAATTTTTAACAATAATAAGGGAATAAACCCAGAACTTACGCTAAACAGCTGCGCTTGGAATCACCAGACAATCAATAACTTTTTCACTTGCTTAAAAATCGGTGAAGGAAGACATCGTGAGAAAACCAGCTTGTCTGAGAGATCTTTCTCAACAGCATGTGAAGCTAAGTCAGAGGCTCATGGTCAGCATAAAAACCCTGACACCAGGTTAGTCACTAACCACACGAATTGAAGAATAACTTTTTGTTTGCGAATCACGTGTTTTCCTACATTATTATCAACCGAATGACCCGCATAGTGGTTCAATGAATCTTTAAATATGTCTGTATTGTGAGCAGATATTTTTGGTTACAACCTCTTTCCCAAGTTTCTACTTGTTTTTATTTAAATAATATTTTTATAAATATAAATATATTAATATTTTTAATTAATAAAACTATGATGTTATGTGGTATGGTAAGTTATATAGTTATTACAATATAGCCGAATCATCCCGTCGTCATCCAAATAATTTTACCTTATTTATTAATAGTATTATAGTAGGTAAGTATTATCTTTTGCTGTTATAAATTAGTAGCGTGCTAATATTTTCGTTATTTGCGTACCCATTGATTTCTGAAAATACATAGTAACGATGAGGATAAAGCACAAACTAACAAAGTAATGTTATAAGTCAAATATTGATCTATTTTATTAATAAATCAGGATAAAGCGTGTATTATTGATCATTTAATTTAAGTTTTTATTAAACCATTTTTTAGACACTAGAATTTATTACACTTTATAATGGAACAATTCTTTTATTCAATTTTTACATAAAAATTGAGCCACTGTAATGTAACCACTTGGAAAACGTATTACCTACTTAAATTGTCTTTAACATTTTTGCGTTCCTCAAGCACGCTGCGTACCGTCATGTCATGCAGAATTTTAGCATACAGATCATAATACCAAGTGCCCAATCTACGCAGTTGTAGGAAAGACTTATTATAACACAACTTTACGACTCACAAGAAATTTGCCAATCTCGAACATTCCTTGAAATGGCGCGTGTCAAGCTTTCACGCTACCCTCCCAATATACAAACCAGTGATCATAAATTTAAGTCTCAAAAAAGATCTAATGTTGACGGAGCCGTCGGCGAGGACAGTTGTCACATAAAGTTCGAACGTAATTATACCAAATGGGATCAACGAAGGCACACGAGCTAACACACGTCGACCTCGCCACGGTGCCTTGCGATGCCTGTACTGAGAAGAAATTCAATCAATACCTTGAATGATTGATCGATGACGTTAAGTGTCGATATGCCCCTACAAATTGATCAAAGTATCGATAAACAGAACCATCAGCTAATAGAGCATTATTTTATAGCACATTTCCATGATAAAAGCAAACCATTACTAGCTTTTAAATGTAAAAGCTTCCGTATACATAAATCATAAAAAAGTTCAAACTCAAACTCAAAGCAATTATTTCATAAACCAATTACAGGCACTTTTGAATTGTCAAGGGGTCGGTCAGTCAAAAATATGAAGCTAGTGGCCCATTCCAAACCAATAGAAAGCTATGGAGAAGAACGGGCAAGAAACTCCACGGATACTCTTTTAAATCAGAATATGGTTACAAAATATGGGTTACATCATTTTTTAAATTATAAATGTGTGAACGATGCAGAACGTAAACAATCTCATATGAACCTATGGAGAAAAACGGGAACGAAGTTTAAAAATAAGTGTGCGTACAAAAAATAAGACATCATCCAAATCAAACTGAAAGTAGACGATTAAGATGAAAAAGATAAACTTAAAGCTAAGTAAGGTCACAAAGTCACGGTCTATAGTAAGACAAATTGTATTTGTCGACACAAAACGTGAGAGCATAGTAATGATGAAGAAACATTGATGTTAAGACACAGTCGTTAAGTACTTATTCGTGACCAATAAACCATCTTAAATTATAAAGGCAAATAAAGTATTTACAAAAGAAAACGTTAATGCGATTAGTATTCATGAGACGACAATGTTAGATTGTCTGTTACCTAAAACTAATGAGGGTAGGAACAAAAAGAAATGTAAGCTTTTGAACAACTCTCTGCAAGTTTTATATATATTACTTTTTGTTCAAAAGTAAAGCCGCACAAATATTTAGATTAAATCACGACATGAGTACATGACTGTGTACTTATTTAATGTAAATCAGTCTCTAGTCGGTGCGACTGACCTGATAGTATTATTATTTGGAGATTTTTTGCTACTTTGAAGGCCAAGAACAATTTTTGTATCTGTAATATCGATCTTAGTGACAGCGTTTCTACAGTAGCAATGAGCAAAAAATATTTAATTTAAACTATCACCGGCTTGCCAGCATACTTATTAGTATTATTACTATGTCTACAACAAGCTGTTTATTCTAGCACTGTACCTATAGTGTAAATGAGCAACGTTAGAAACCTTTTATTGATAAACGTACGAATTACTAAAAAACTTCAACAAACTTTTGCAAGAGGAAAATACATACTGCGGTTAATAATTTCCCAGCTGAATAATCTTTGATATTTAACTTGTAACCTTAAAACTTGTTTTTTCGTTATACCTATATTATTATTATTAACTAGCTGTTCCCCGCGGTTTCACCCCCGCTGCGCGGCTCCTATTGGTCGTAGCGTGATGTTATATAGCCTATAGCCTTCCTCGATAAATGGACTATTCAACACAAAAAGAATCTTGCAATTCGAACCTGTAGTTCCTGAGATTAGCGCGTTCAAACAAACAAACTCTTCAGCTTTATAATATTTTATTATTATTATTAATTTCAAGAAAATTATTATTTAGTTGTTAGTCACTAATAGAAATGTTTATTTTATTTATTATGCAGTTTGAAAAATATAATAACGATGACGTTGTTTTACAATTTTACTGTACCTTTGAATTTTCGGTATTTTCACTAGTTTCATTTCATAACCCTGTGACAGCGAAGACAGCGGCTCTGCGGAGATAGCCGTCCTCTTGAGCCTCGGCTCACCAACATGGTAAACTCTGGTATTCTCAATGCCCGGTGCCTTCATAACGAAGCCTTCTTCCTCATTCTCTCCACCATTTCTGCGACTATCAATCAACTGTCTCGTCAAAGGCTTCACGACTTGTCTATACTTGTCTATCTCATTTTTGAGGTATCTTATGGTCCCATCTTTTTCATCGATCTCATGTTCCAGTAATGCTATTATTTTGTCTCTTCGTTTCAATTCCTCTGTCTTTTCCAACACCAAGCGTTTCATTTCTAAATACTTCTTCTCCAGTTTGTAGTTGTGATCCAGTTGGCATTGTTTCGTGTGTGTTTGCGACATTTTTGCACTATTTTTCTCACTTTATCACTAAACTCTCTAAAAAGTTACTTTATAAAATGCCACATCGTATTATCGAATATTTCAAGTTTTACTATCGCGTTACTTTAAACGGAACTGTTTAACTACGTCTGTTGGCGTGTTATCAATACCTATATCAACGGAAAGATAAAACATTTTATGTAGTAGATCTATAACTTGTCTAAATCCACCTTTGTCGTTTATTTGATATGTTTTTGCTAGTCAGTGTCAAACACAATTACTTATTACAATAACTAGTATGATGACGTCGACGTCAAGCGTTGCCATAAAGATTGTAGCGACAGCGACTGTCCGATTCCCAGTGTGTCAGTCTGTCGGTGAGTCAACATTCCAATGACTTGCGCTACACATATTGAAATATGTTTCAGTATACGTGCACGCCGACCGTCAGACAGACTAAGCTTTAATTGGTTTTCATTAAACATGATTAATGGTGCAGATTAATGAGAATGTTTCAAGAATAAAGAACAAATTGATACACAACACACTGCCTCAAGCAAGGACATTGTGTAGTGAAATTTTGTGACATAAATTCGTTATATCCTTGAATGAAATTTAGTGTTTCATTAGTGCAAGGGAAACAAGTTCGATTGATTGAGGTCTGACGCGAATTTCAATTCTTCTTAAAACGTAATTAATTTAATTTGCAAACGCTTGGCATAGATAGATAACATTTGTGTACAGACCAGAAATTATTGACTCGAAATTAATTGGATTTTTATACACAAAAAGCTACAGTTTAAAATATTTTAATTCACACTTCACCACGAAGTCTTCTTAAAAACTTCCAAAGCATATTGAACCAAAGATCTTAGAAACTTTTTACTGTTTAAGTCTTAAATATCTTCGACCATTCACCACCTAATTGCAGTAACACTACATAATAAATATTGACAAGTTGTTTGGACGTGTGTTGGGCATCTATTTATTTTAATGCCTGACATTTTTCACTCAGCCATTGTGTCGGCCTACTCATTAACACTTGAATGACCGAATGATTGAGCAACACAAGTGCACAATGAGGTAGTTGTAACATTGCAACAGTATCTATGCGTAGGTGAAATATAACATGAATATTTTCGTAGGTAAAGGTTGTTCAACTAATCACGCCTTTCTAAGTACACATAAGGTCAATGCAGCAGCAGTCAAGTGGTACTACTGACTTCAAGTATTTGGACCATGACATCATTGTAGCAACATGATGAACCAATTATGGTACATCGTGGTATATTACCAAATGTTGTTAACTAACTCATCGATCATTGTCTCAGGTCATATCGAGCGTCAGTTTATTTCAAGCTTACGTCATTGAATGAAGAATTCGGAAGTGTTGAAGATCTAGGGGTTAAAGAACGAATGTGTGAGAAATAGAATTTATGGTCTTGGCATCGTTTGTCATCAACCGATTGCCAAAATTCTAACAAATTAATACTGGCGGCAAACAAAACTGAGAAAGAAAATACTTCTATACGTATCTACAGCTTTCATCGCACAGAAATAGTAATTCCATTCTTAATAAAAACAATTTACTTTTATCAATATACATCACTTTAAAATCTTTATTGGCTGATAAGATATCGTTATAACATCAATTACCTTACTTGTCCCACATCAATGTGAGTATGTCTACTACATAGTTTGTGTAAACACGCGACAGTTTATAATTGTGGACTACAAAAGTTGACCTAGACCCGTTTTCTTTGATTTTGGACCAAAGCCCAGTGCGTTCTGCTACATTAAGCCTAATATCAATAAATATTTTTGTAGCTACTCTTCATTTTAATTGTCCCTTTTCAAAATATCGTAAGTGGAACGAATACACCTGTTAATAACTTTATTATCGTTGGTATTATTAATAGATTCTAAACTTGTTGAATATATTTTTAGACGTTTGGTATTTAGATCTTAGTAACGTACAACATGATTAATTTGGTAATTTGAAAACGGATTAAAAATAATAAATTCAGGCACTTTATGGTAATCAGGATGTAATCCTGTAACGAAAACATTTTATACATAAACATCTACCTCAACTATGCTAGAATAGATAAATTACCTTATAACATTCTTGGCCAAGACTTTTAACATCAATCACTAGTAAAAGCATGACTGAATGATAAATAAAGTAATATTTCAGGTTGTTCAGCAAAACACACAGCGCATGTAATTATATCATGATACGCATTTCTTATAATGAATGAGTTGTTCATACTGATTTACTTCTCAATCAATTTTATATATCTTAATGTGCATCAAATGTTTCGTTTCTTTGACTGACCGAGAGATAAACACAGCCCACACATAGAACTGGAAACGGGAAAAACGTATTGTATTCAAAACATATCAAGCAATGATTCTGTTTTAGCATACATTTTCCTTGGTATAATAATAGCTAACTTCATGCAAAAATAACGTCGTTGAATGTAGCAAGTGAAACAAAAGAGGACGATGAAAATACAAGACTAGACGTAGTTTATACGGTGAAAAAAAAGTATTCGATGATTCGATGATTGACCTCAGAATGCCAATACTGAGCAACCAAAACAGATGCAAGGTTGTCTAGATAAGTAAGATCATTACAAGTAGCATAATGTACTACAGTTCCGATTCCAGCTATCACGAACAGGAATAATGGTTATTGATGAATGAGGTAACTATTCATATATTTAATGGAAAGTCTAACGAGCGTCATTATGTAAGAGTTATTTAATTTTATCTAAAGGCCGATAATCTTCATCAGAGCATTTACGTCACTACAGTTGGTTAGGGTTACCTATATTCAGATGAAAACCGCTTGAAGCGTGTTTGCTTGAAACGGCTGCTGAAAACAAGATCAAAGCAAATTGATCTTGTGATCATCATCATCATTGGTAGTATCATGTTTTAGTTGTTAGATAATATCATGATTGAGAAAATCTAAATGCAGTTATAACAATTTAAGTTGCTTGAAAAACCCGTCCAATAAGATACGTTTATTGGGATGACCGTCTTCAGAAAAGCCAAGGTATTGTATAAATTCTTGCTTTCGTCCAAACCGTTTATCCACAGAAAATATAGTGAGCCAAAACCATTACGCGTTTTCAGCTAAAGTTGACAAACTACAGGCTAATGCTATTTACGATGGTTGACGTTATCGCGACAGAGTTGAAACTACCGAAAGCATTAGATTAAGCGTGGCCTGATGTCGTAATTGCATAATGTTTATGGCATAACATCATGTGACATGGCTAACGACTCTTTTGTTGATTTTATGTTTATCATAATCTCGTCTAAACTCCTTCAGAATACTTTAAACTTGTTGACAGAGTTTACGTCAGTGGTCAAAAACGCGTTGGAGTTGTTTGGAATTAATTTTGCGGCTATAAATAAACAAATGGTTCTAACCGTACAAGCCGTAGTTTCATAGCTTGGCTATATTTATAAGAAGTTTGTAATTAAGAAAGGGTGTTGCTTAATCTTGAACTTCTCTACCTAGTCTTTTCCCAACTATGTTGGGGTCGGTTTTCAGTCTAACCGGATGCAGCTGAATACCAGTATTTAACATGGAGCGACTGCCTATCTGACCTCCACAATCCAGTTCCAGGGTAATACGATACTCCCTGGTAAGACTGGCTGTCAGACTTTCGGACTTCTGACTACCCGTAACAAATGTCAATGATCCACGAATGATAGCTATGACCAACGGCGTAACGTGCATTCCGAGGCACGGATGAGTCTCAATTTATAAAGATGGTCGAATCGATCCGTGCGACTGCTATTACTTAGCCACGAGCTTCTCTGCTTAATCTTGAACTTATATAACATGACAACAGATACAAGACTTTCTGTAGGTAATTCTGTCAACAAAGGTTGTGAACCTTCACGAAATTCACGTAGGTATAAGACAGAAAATTAATAATTTTCCTGACATGTCTCGTTTCATCTTCGACCAAAGACTAAGTCACCGCATGAAATATGACTTATGTAGGTACGTACTTACGTCAAAACTAAAGTTGAATTTAGACAGCAAAATATTTCCACGTACAGATTTCGAGTGAATCATCAATCATTCGCAAACTCAGCTAAATTTCCAAAGAAAACACTAACAAATCTTTATGCTTCCTATATTTGGTTCAGTCTAAACAAATATTATGAGTGCGATCTAGATGGAGGATCTGTATTCGAAATAATCTAAGGTCAAACATCCAGTGTTTCAGTCACAAATATTTGTGAAGTTTTAAATAATATCTCTCTGTTGTCCTCTCATTTAGTCGAGCCCAATTAAAAGAAATTGTAGAAAGAATTTGCGGGTCCTTGACACACATTGTGCTTCAAGAACTTTTACATCTGTCCCAATCGTCAAAAATTCAACTTTCAGGTTGGTGTCACGCCGGTGGAAAAATATCTCAACGACAAGACGTGAGCTATTTTCGTATTCCAGACGTACCGATCTCCAATGTTGATAGACACTGTCAAAGGACGCTTGGAGAAGAAATCCATTTATCAAACACGGTAGCTAAATATACCCTCTGACGGGGCATTTCAACTTTCTTGACCGCTACAAGTTTGGTCAGTGATAATATAATACCTCTTAGTAAAAGGTAAAATCATCTAACAGCAGTGATAAATCTTACAAGGAAAATGGTCAAGTCAAAATATTTAAAGCTTTGGACTAGCGTTCGCAATTTGCGTGTATAGAATTTCAATAGGTATTAATTTCTTTTCAATATCGTCCATAGACTGAAAACATTGAGGAATTGTGTGCTTTTTGTAAGCATTAACATTTTTAGGAAGATCTATAGATAGATCTGTAGTATCAATCATTTGTATTGTTGATTCTCAGATCAGTTTCACTTGAGAGACTATTATTATCGTCACAATAGTATTGAATGCAAATCAACCGGAAACCTTTGTGATTATCCTGAGCTCTTTGGATGGACACGTATACTGCCTTTTAATGACGTATACTAAAATTTTACAACGCGATAAAATATCATAGAAATTGTAATAAAAGGACTCGAAATAGACGTAAAAGCATTTCAAGGTTTATTAATAATTATATAGTTGGAAAAGTCATAAAACTTGAACAAAAGGACAGATTTAGAGGAAAATCTTTGCGATGAGGAAGATGGTATCGAAGGTTGATCTCGTTGCAAATCAATGATGTATAAACGAACAACTCTACTAGATAAAGTACACATTAAAACAAGTATTGAAATAGAAGTGATCATAGTAACAATAGGTGATAATTGGTCAATTGTATAGCATCATATGACTGGTCTTCGACTCGTCGCGTTCGCCTTTGTTTTGACGTCAGACAAAATATTATTTAAAGTCTGTCTCTACGAAATGCTTTTATCGGAAATGTATTTCACTTTAGTTATTTGTTTTCGCTCAATACAATTATTATACTCGGGCACAACGTCTATCGCTGAGTATGCTAGAAGTAAAACGTGAAATATTGATGTAAGAGTCTGAATTTACCCGAAATTCACCATGATCCAATTGTAAATGTAGCAGAGATTCTTTTGCCTTCACTTCAACAAAATAACATACAGCTATTTAGACTAACTTCGTGTTCTGAATAGTTTTAACAAGGTTTCAAGCTGAATTTTTCCTTTCCTTGTTTATTGTAGTTTCAACAGAATTCCTAAGAACTATTTGTTATAGTATCAAATTCTTAGGAGCGTCATTGCTATTGCCTAAATGTATATTGTTTTTCATCTCTAGTTAGAAACACTTAGTTTATTCAAATGAATTTTGATGGAAGGCTAATGTGGGAACCGTTTACGTTTCTTAACACTTAGCTATCGTATCACACACAATATATTTCGTCGTACACGATCAAGAATATGACCATAAATACTACTCCGCGCCTTATAAGTTGTTACTGGTTTATTGATGTCACTAAGATTTTTCAAACAAATACGGTCATTTCGCGTGAATATTAATCACATTTAAATATAACTTGACTTTGTTTACACTTTTAAAATTAGACTCATTTATTATTTAAACTGGAATGACACTGACTAGCGTTTCGTGACAATTTTAAACTAATATCAAAGAAAATTTATTTAAAATACGAAAATAAAATTCAAATAACATTTGATGTTCGATTAGTGGCAGCGTTCGATTTACGAAAATCACAGGCGCTTACTGACAGCTGGTAACGTTATACCGGCTTGAGCGTCGCGCGGATACTAGAGCTGGGACCGACACGTATTTCCACTTCAGCTTCGCAAAACGTTCACGCTCTGTCTTCGCTCACTACATTATCATTTTAAACTTGATTGTTGCTGATGAATTCATTGACATAGAAATTGACCAGCTGTTTCGGCTAATTGCGCTGTATGTTTGTGTATCTCTAAGGCTCTAATTCTTAGGAGGAATATACCTACATATCGACGACGAAGTGACGAGATCTCCTATTTGACATTGTTAATTTCTTTAGCTGAACGTTCTTGTCACTTCGACGTCGATATTCAAGTTCGAGTGAACCAAGACGATGGCTGTTTCTCGGCAACCGATTTTTCGTCGTAATATTTTGTGTGACCAATTTTGCGTGGGATGTCTACATTGAAATATAGGATATCTTTCTCGCCTTTTACGGACCGATTTTTTACGATCGATTGTGAACACGTGAGTCGATTATTTGCAGATACAAACAAAACAAATGAATGAACGATATATTTGAACTTTTTGTCGGTGGTTTTTTGTTAATTGTAAGCATGTTGAAGCAAAAAACGTTATATCTTGATGGTTACGCAATATGCTTCAGAGGCTATTCAACTCGTAGCATGGCACAGGATTCACATGAAAAGATTCTTATTACATTTATGGTGCTAAAAAATTAACTCTAAAAATTTCGTGGGAGCATTGTAATCATCGTTATGAACAACTTTTACTATGGGATGAAACCTGAAATCGCGAAAAAAATATGAGCTGTTCCATACATTTATGCGCACGTAACTCAATAAAATGTATGAATTAGCTCATTTTTTTTTGCAATGCTCCCACGAAATTTTAAGAGTAAATTTTTATATATTGGGTTATGCTTTCAACAGTTGTTACCTGTATATGTAAAACATACATGTACAGGTCAAACGGCTGAATGGATTGGGCTGTAATTTGGAATTAGTTCAGATTGTCATTGATACTATAGGCTTCCGCTATTCTACGCGAACGAAATCGCGGGCAGAACTTAATATAAAACCTCAGTCGGAAAGCTTTTGAGTAGAACTTGTTTACTTCTGAATATAATTCCTATTTTGGATGCTTTTTCGCACGAGGGCACTTAAAATGCTGCTGGACCTATCATTAGTTCCGGGTAATGTTCGCATGCTAAGAATAGCATGAACGGAGTCAACACTGTCAACAGTCATGGACAATTGGACATGGCCATAATTTATTATAGTTCCTACCAATACGTACAATGAAACAATGTGCTCTGATGTTATCTTTGAGAACATCATGAGGACAAATTGATACATTAACATAGTGACGTGTCATCGGTCTAAAAATAACTATAGCTCCAGATTTATGTATGTAAAGAAAGTTACAGAAACTGACTAGATACGTTGTGATTGTGACAAAGGAGAATTGTTTTTTTTTATTATGACGCCCTGTTCCAAAAAAAATCTGCGGTCCCCGGGCGTGAACCAATTAGTGATCGACTTATTCATTTGAAGTAACTATGTGTGCTAAAACGCAACAAATCGAACCTGAAGTTTACGAGTTACAATTTTTTTTTTAATTTATATAATTAATGCATGACTGCGATCTTACCTGATGGTAAGCAGTGATGCAATCGTTGATGGTGAAGCGTACTATATTAAGAGCCTATTCACTCTAGCCTTGTTAACTAACTACCTGCGATAATATATTGGTGCATGTGCCCGAAAAAAACCTAATATTTTTTTCTATTGACTAATTATTTGCTTATATATAGATCCTGCAGAACAGATTTTTTTGACTGTCTACAAAAAAATATTGTATTTGAGATGATCTTTCAAACTAACCATGTGGCAGGTTTGTGTCATACTTTTGTTTTATTATTTTTGGACCAAAAAAACATTCTCCTTCAAATTACAAAGACTACGAAAGAATTTACCGTATCAAATTGACATACTTAGTTTTTGTGTGAATCATTAACCATCTCTCTCTATTTTTTTATCTTTATCTATTTTTGTATCTTTCATGATTATTCTCTGGCAAAAGTTAAGTATTATTAATTCAATTAATGAATCTTTGCTTCAAATATCAAGTTAGAATTATATCTGCAAGTTTTCGAACTTGAACAACGCATATGATACCTCTTTTACTCATACAAAACAAATATACATATTAGGTATATTATTAATGGTGACAAGCAAAATACCTTTTTGACTGGGCGTTAACATTAGGAAAAGCCACAATGACTAATAATATGGAACGATAGACACACCTACCTGCCACGTAAACACCTACAAACGCCATAAAATAAAATACATTTAAATATTATTTTAGCGAGTTGATTAACTTTATTCCAGTCATGACGACACTTAGGTACTGCCTACCAAAATTCTGTCAACGACCTTGCCAGTATAGTTGGTCCTACGTGCGAATACTTTAAATGCCACGATGTAATAGGCAAACCAGGTATTTTTCCGGGGAGGTTTTATTCCGCTGGTATTCGTAATTATTCCGGCATGTGGTGCTTTGACATCGAGCGAATTCCTCGTAGAAAACCTGCCCTGTTAAACGACTTATCGATAATTCTCAGTGTAGAACTGATGTGAAGTGTCTGTTATATAGACTGAACACTAGGGCCAGGAGGTCTGAATGCCCACTTTGTTTTTAAAAACAACGCCAAACTGTTGGTTGACTCTTCACTGACTGGACTGGCCTATTTTTTGGTCAAAGAATAAGCATTGCTATACAACGCGGCAATACTGCCAACTTTTTGAGAACTTTTCCTGTTGACAGCGATGTGGACGAAATTTTTTATGACGTACCTACATAACACTGGGTATCCTGTAACATGTAAAAAAGAAATAGCTGAAGGTGCTCTTTCAATTTTATTCTTTGAAGCTTTCATTGCTATTTTGACGCTTGTTTTTTCTACAAACGTATGGAAAACAAACAGACCATTTTGGATTATTTTAAAACAATCGTTCCAATAACGTTTAACGTTGTTTGTGTATATAAGTCTAAAGGTCGCTGCTACTTACTTCAATTTAGTTAGACAATGGATATCTCCATTGTCCAGGGCCCTATTTAATATATTACAACAAACAATGTGACATGCCACAATCTCAATGTCTAACTACCGTCATTTGTTAATGCAAAAAAAAAATTTGCGCAAGTTTTATTGATAGCTTAATTTCAAAGCAGATGTAATATATCAAAGATAATAATTATGCAAAATAGCTAGGTACAGTCAGCTAGCACGTCAGTGGGAGTACTTTAAACTTGAGCTGGCCTAGAGTAATACGAAGTATGTGTAGTTGTAGGAGTATACTGATACTCCTACAACTACATACCTTCACATACACTGGTATGAGCAGTAACTTGAGGTAAGTTCGGCATTGCGATAAGACCGTAAGTACATACGAATCAAAACTCAAAACATAATATTGCCAAATAAATAGCCGGGAATTTGATTCATACGGTCAAACCCCAGCTCTGAACTTACTGAACTGGTTTTGTTACCATCTACGAGCCCCTGTACAAAGACCAGCACATCAAGCTACCCCAATCTGTCAAATATCTTTGATAGATTTTCAGCTTTATTACTAAAGAATAAGGTTCATGATCAATAAATTGGGAATATTTGACAGTTTGGGATAGCTTGATATGCTGGCGTCGGTACCTACTAAAATTACGAATGCTATGCAATTTTTATGAACTTGTTGTTCAACCTTGCAAACGGACCATAAAATTAAAGAGTCAAACCATTTTGTGGAGACTGCTGAATTATATGTCAGGTTATTCCTTATTATGCAAATGATTCTTGGCTAATAAAGTCATAATATAATAATAATCAAAATGATTAATTGTTTTTGTTTGTATTAAATGTATCATAGCGTGAATTAATTAAGTAGGTAAGTTATATGGTATGGTAATGAATGCCCGTTAATTATTTTTTAAACATACGAGGTCTGTTTACCTACGTTTGTTTTGTGACTAATTAGTTTTGTAGTTTCCTTTTTTTGCCTAGGGTTTATCCAGTTGGTTTTGCCTTCGAAAATTCAAATATTCCTGTTTTTTGTTATGATGTAGATACTATTTATTAGAAATAATATAAAATGTTAGCACACAAAATTGTAGCGGAAATTAAATGTAACGTCAATAAAGATTACTGGAAATTGCCAGTCTACTTTCAGTTAGGAAAAATGTAGGTAAGAATTATAAAGTGCTCTGAACAAGAAACGAATGTATCATTTTAGTTCTGTTGTATATGTAGATATATCATCATCTGCCTAGCCTTTTCCCAACTATGTTGGGGTCGGCTTCCAGTCTAACCGGATGCAGCTGCATACCAGTATTTTACATGGAGCGACTGTCTATCTGACCTCCACAACCCAGCAACTGGGCAATACGATACCCCTTGGTAAGACTGGCTGACAGATTTTTGGGCTTCTGACGTCCCGTAACGACTGTCAAAGATGCACAAATGACAGCCGGGACCAACGGCTTAACGTGCTATCCGAGGCACGGAGGAGTATCGGTATGTAAAGATGGTCACCCATCCACGGCCAACCCCGCCAAGCGTAGCTTAACCTGATGGATCGACCTGTGCGGTTGTTGGTACTTAGCCATGAGCTTAGTATATGTAGATGTATATAAGTTCCAAATCGGTAATTAATTATATAGTTTTAATTTTTTACATAAAATTTTTAACTTGCATTTGGTTTATAATTTGTAAGTCTCCTGTTGGTAGAAGTGACATATACAAAGTACACAGTTTGATCCACAAACTAACTATTCGGATTTGTAGCATCTTTAAAGTATCAAATGCCCATAGTGTAAAATCAGATTTTTGAACTTATCATGTACCAGCGACCCGCCCCGGACGACCGGGTAAACTGTACATTTATAAATCAATCAATCAATATCGAAAAACTAAGATAACCTTATCTATATTGATAATGAGAGCATTTTAAAATCAGTAAAAATCACGAAGTAAATACAAAGGTGAAAATTGAGGAAATGCATAAAAAAAACTGAGACCAGTTAAGGTTGAATACATCAACTTGGAAGGCTTCGTGATCACACTTCCTGGATAGAAACTTAAATCACCCTCACGCTAGTTACATACTGACGGAAGTGGAGCTAGGTTCAAAAGAAATAACTTTGAATGATGCCGTCCATCATCTATTCTTAACTGAAAATCTATTTATCATCATAAAGTCGTTATGCGATTATAATGGCTACCTATTTGATATAATCTAATAATAACTTATCGAGATGACTAAGCGAATTTCAAGATCACGTAAACAGACTGCCAAGAAAAAAATTGCTGAAAAAAAATTGAAAGCTCTACGCGGGGAAAGGTTTTTTATGAGATGTTTTATTTTTAAAATCATTACAATTTAACTTTAAGTCTTTCACCATTGATCGAAAAGTCGTTTTCAAGCAAAAGATCTCGTAAAAGAAAAACAGTAAAATTTCCGCTTAATTTCAATATAAGTAAATAATAGGTCATTAAAAGCGTTCACTTTGTTTTGCTGCTAATTATTAGGCATATTACGCGTCAACGATGTTGGCTAATGGTACATAAATATACGCCAATGCATCATAAATTAATCCTACTCAATGAATAAAAGGGGTGAGCAAGTGAGTCGACGTTTTGTGGTTTACCACTGCATTCAATGAAAGATACAAAAATTATTGTAAAATGATTTTATTCATGTTTATTACAAAAATATTGATATTTTTTATTATTGTGAAACATGTGTAGGTACAGTAGTGCGATAATTTTATTATGAGTGAAGTAACGTAAAAACTTAGGAAGAAAGGAATTATTAAGTCATTGACCACCACGCAGCAGACACAATAGAAAAACTATTGTTTGTCGGACACACGGTGACCGCGTTGGCGTTCAACGTATTAAATTTTTCCTGTTTTCATTTATTGAATGAATTTTAAAAAGCGCTATCTAGTTTCACGAAAACCAACTACAATAGTGTATGCTACTCGACAACAGATGGCGCTATTGAGCTTTAACGCAATAATATAGATGGCGCTAAATAGAAAATAGCGCAACTTCATAAATATTACAACTCCATTTTTCGCATTATTTGCTTATTATTATTAACTAATAATAATAATATAATAATTTATTTCAAATAAAACGTTTACAAAAAGTGTACATGTAGCCAACAGTAATAAGTTTTCCATACAATTAAAGTGCCTAAAACTAAAACTAAGATTTTATTATAGGTGCAAGTACTGGTTGTTCGGAATTGCAATTTTATGTAGCGACCAGCCCAACTAAATAAAATAAGGTCTTATTTTACTCACAATGCCGGCTATACTTAATTTATAGTCCAACAATGTGAGGAACGGGTCAAATTGATTGCGTAGTCGTATATGATGACCAGTTCACAGAGAGTGCCTTGTGGCTTGTTGTGTGGTCTAAAAATAGAGTAGCCACTCAATGACAACTTATTGTGCTTTATCATTTGATCATCTTTAGAAGTTTCATAAATATTTCAATTGTAAAAGAGTCATGCGCTTCAATTGTTTTCGTTAAGTGGAGATTTTTGTTGTTTGTAATGCATTGAGGTAAATATAGGAGGTCTGTTGGTGAAAATCAGCGATAGATATTCCCGTTTTATCGATTTGAGATTTCACGCGCCAACCCATATAAAACTATAGGGGATAAACGATTCAAAATTCGCTAAACATCAAATATTTACCATAAAAACTGAAACTTTATTAAACCTTGTAAGTAGAATGACACATTATTTTTGTTTAAGTGGTATGCGCCCCCGGTAAGTTCAATTTGCAGGTCAGCAAATACGTAGGTACGTTTACTACAGCCGCGAAATATATTTTGATCAACATCCAACCTGACACTGACCGTATGATTTCAAAATTTCGCGGACTGCAAATATGTTTAGCATTCCTCCCAAAAGTCTATGCATTTAGCATTCATCTACCCGAGCCCGACGTCGGTAATTGAATTTCAATTGGCTCGAGAATGAGCTTGAAACGTCTAAACGTCAACGGCTCGTCACTTCGTCGAAACGTTACAGATGTTTTCCATTACATCGTTTACAACCACTCGGCGAACTTAAAGAGCCGTTCAGATTTCATTAGGTACCTAATTGAATAGCCATTTAGGTACAACGCATTTTGTATTAGAGATTTGTAGTGGAATTGATTTCCTTGATAGCCTAAAGCAGGGATGACGAATTAATGGCACGCGAGCCATTGACGGTAACTAACAACATAATTTGGGCACGGCATCATTTCAAGAATTGCAGTACAAGTCAAGCAAAAGTCGCAGTAATACCTATGTTCTTTCATACAATTATATATAAAACTGTTAATGTTGTTATTACTATAACATAAAAAAGGTAAGTATTATTGTGTGTTTTTCCAGTACTCACTAATACAAGATTGTTTGTTGGCACGTTGCACATTTAATATTTATTACTAAAATATGGCACGTAAATGATGTATAGAGGTTTAAAGGATCTATTTAAACATTCTTCAGACACTTTTATTCGCTTTATCTCGACCGGCGGCCGTGTGAAATTCGGCAAAAAAAAATGTGACTAAGATACAAGGTCACATAAAATTAACGAGCGAAACTACGCAAACGTGATGATTATCGATATTAGAAGGTGAAACAAAAAAAAATGTTACCAATAATATGACAGGAATTCCTTGCCCATTCTTCTCCACATGATACTTTTTCTAAGGAGCTACTACAATCAATTAAATTTTCCGTTTTTTATTTTAATGTTCAAAAGTTTCCTTTTCATGTGCCTATTTGGGAGAAAATTACTTAACTTTTACTCATAAGTCAAGTAACTAAACTACCAACGGTCGTTAAACCCAAAAAAAAAATTATCATGTTTAGTAAACGATACCCATTTTGCTAGTTTTGCTAGCTAATTTGCATATGAACTGTGACCTTGTAATTAAATAATACATAATGATCAAACGGATGGATGGGATGGATAATGGTGGTGGTACTGGTACTGTACCCTGAGAGCCTGAGTGAAACCTTATGTTGAACTTGGCAGGTAATAATCTGGCAGCATTCGAACGTTTAAATCACTACATAGTATAAAACAAAATCGCTTTCTCTGTCCCTATATCCCTTTGTATGCTTAAATCTTTAAAACTACGCAACGGATTTTCATGCAGTTTTTTTAATGGATAGAGTGATTCAAGAGGAAGGTTTATGTGTGTAATTTGTCGACATATTTTGCGGGCGAAGCCGCGGGCGGAAGCTAGTTGTGAATAGAATAGTTTGATAGGTTTTCCCTGACCTTCACAGTACCTACACATTCAATAAATCACCGTGTGCCATGTATTTTTAACTTTTATTCATTCTTTAAGCCCATAGGAATAATTAACACATTAGATGTTCGCTACTAGAAGCCGTTTGCTGTTTGAAGCCGAAGAGCTCAACGTTTTACAGTTTTATATTTATTGTCGTTTCGAGACAATTTTTATTATGAACCTAACGGTGGTACGACACTAGCTGCTTCCGCGCGGTTAAACCCGCTACTCGGCTCCTATTGGTCGTAGTGTGATGTTAAAGCCTATAGTCTTCTTGATAAATGGACTATCCAACACAAAAATATTTTTTCAATTCGGACCAGTATAGATTTGTGGGGTTAAGGCTCCCGCACAAAGATGTGACGCGACAATGCGACGCAATCGACGAGTAGCGCAACAATTTCCATAAACTTTTCATAGAAATTAAACTTTCTACTTACTTGAATCGCGTCGCGGCTGTCAGCGGGAGCCTATACAAGAAAGCCTTAATATCTGATATGAAATCACAAGCTTACATATAAAATTCTTATCACCTTAGAATATATATTATCTAGTATAAATATTATAGAAACGGCTTACAAGTGTAGCTTGCATAAGCTTTAAAGCCAGTTTCAATCTATTCGTATGATAATCTCTGTAAGCTTCAAATAGGCCCGGATAACCATCTCGATTTATGCCAATATCCTGCCTATATTAGGGCATTATCTTCTTATATATAAAATTTCCATGTCACAATGTTAGTTACCGTACTCCTCCGAAACGGCTTGACCGATTTTTATGAAATTTTATATGCATATTCAGTAGGTCTGAGAATCGGCTACTATCTATTTTTCATACCCCTAGGTAGGAAAGGTAGGTAGGTATCATAGTTAAGAGTATAATATAACATGATGCCTGTTTTCTTCGAAAGGTTAGGCAGAGTTGTACCTATAGTATACCTACATTTCGCTAGTAATGTTTAAGTCTCATGTAATAGGGAGCGACCCTATTGACTTAAAGTCACACATTGATTTATTTATCATTATTAACAAATGTTTGTAAATATGTGAGCACCATGTACTTATGACATAATTAAGTTTACCTGCCATTCATATAATATGTGTTTTTCTTTTCACCTTTTGTGATGTAGTATTTTTATTATGGGTGCATCGTCTTTAAATATAATGTTATAGGTAGTTCATGTATTCAAAACATTGTAAAACATTTATAAAATAGTAACGGTAGAGTTTCTTGTACATTCTTGCTTCATACGAAACTACCTTTTGGAAGGAGCGACTAGAATCAATTCTATTTATTGTTCATTTTGACGTTCAAAAGTGCCTTTCTTGTGTCTATTTGAAATAAATGATTTGAGTTTGTCACCAACCGTATCCACATCCCGACTTCGGGTTGCTGCTGAGAAATACCTAATGTTGAAACCCAATAACACTTTACTCGACCCGGGATTCGAATCTATTACCTCATGCTCAGCAGTAGCGGTTACGGCCACAAGACCAACATATCATGACTATATTAGGCATAACCATTATTTTAATAAGGCTAACCACTAAGTTACGATAGCAATAAACATGCATGTGCTTTAGAAAGAAAGAAAAATAAAAATTGTTAATTCTGCACAAGCAAAACGCACAATACGAGACAAAATACACGCATACAAAGTACCCAAAAGCCTTGTATTCAACCAATAAAAGTTTGTCAATTTCATCCATTGCTTCATGTAAGGGTCAAACAGTGACCAAAAACAATACACATTGTGTAAATACTCTTACCCACTCTTCTCCTTAAAAATCTACTTCGTTTGGAATGAGCTACTACTATCTTTCTGACTGACGGACTCTTACCAAAGGGCAAGTAAATGGTTTTATTGATTTACTACTACTATACTCTGAGTTAAAGTATAACTACCTAATATTTATGGATCTCGGCATACAATTGCGCGAGGTATTTTTAAGTATAGTGTATTTTTTTTTAGTTGTCTCATTTGGTAAACAAATGTCGCGACTAATATTAAGATTCCTAGGTAATGTACGTGTCTCTGAAGCATTTTTTTTTCAGCATTCATGCCTTAAGCGTATTATTCAAAGTTCAAGACGTTTATGCTTAACTCAAAGTGTTCGATTGATACGAAAAATCAGAATTTTCTTCTCGTGTTTGTTTACCAAATTGGACACTGTAAAAGAAATACTATAGGTGGAAAAATAAGGGCGCTAAAAAAATTATTCCTAAAATGGGCAGTAGACAAAATAAGTTTGGGAACCACTGGTCTAATGCATTCACTAATCCGGAATCGAATGGTACAAATCTCATGAGCTAATATGCCCTGAAGCGAATTGAAACTACTTATTTACCAACTCCCCTTGACTGATTGTCGAATAAGATACAATGTAAGATTAATTTATACCTAACGAAGTGTTAAGCTAGGTGTCACACTTGGCATGTTAAGCTCCGGCTAGACGACTCGGCGATTTTTACAATTGCGAAATATAACTTTGCGAAAGCTACCGCTGAAGACAAAATGGCGTGGACCTTTTTTATTTTTTACTGAATATGAATAACATACTTTAGTTTGTTAATAATTTTAGTTAAACTAGGACACATTTTAAATTTTTATTTTATTCATATAATTGATAAACCTGTACTCGTATGTTCTTATTACCTATAAGTTCATTTCGACGCATCAACAGGACTTAATTCACAAAAATCATAATAAATTTAAAAATCTAAGTGAGTATGTTTTGCGTCCTAAGTAATAACATGTACAGACGCCAGCACATCAAGCTATCCCTAACTGTCAAATTTTCTCAATTAAAAATGAACCTTATGTCTTTGCAATAAAGTTGAAATACTATCAAAGAAATTTGACAGATTGTGGTAACTTGATGTGCTGGCCTATGTACTGTGAAAAAATATATACATTAATCATCATGAAAAATATCGAAACGTGAAATCATTCGCTAATAAAGTTTATCATATTATTATGCAATTCCAAGCAGTTACAGCCAACCCAATACGGTTAAAACGAATATGGGAGTCAAAAGAGTTTACATGACGCGCACGGAACACTGGTTACTGGCTGGTTACATTTTGAAAATGAATGTCATTTGTTAATTTTCTGTTGGAAGAAATTGATTCTTAAAAAAAATTAACAATTGACATTCATTTTCAAAATGTAACCAGCCAGTAGCCAGTGTTCCGTGCGTCGCTCTGCAGGCACGTCATGTAAATTATTTTGACTCCCATACCAACGACATAAGAATTTTTTTCACAATCAAAGCTAAAATGTTGCAAAAACCAGAGAACATTATTATTACACTTGAGTTGCTTATAATATCGTCCTAATTTTTTAATTGGTCAGACAGATAAACTATTTTTCCCGCTTTAGGGGACAAGTATAAAAAGGAACATTTTATTATCACTTGTCGTTCCTTGTAATTTGTAGGAGGACTTGGAGAATGTTGCAGAATGTCTTTGGATGTAGAAAGACCGTACACCGGTTTTTTTCATTCGGTTTAAAAAACTATTAACATGCTGTAAAGTCGTTTATAGTTACTGAGAATCTTGAAGTTATCTTAGACCATTTTCGATTTCACTATGCCTTTTTTTTTCAGGTTGGGAAATCATCAAATGACTCCTCCCGCTCTGGGTGGAGCAGAAGAGAGTATCAGACTTTTACTGACTAAAACCCATCCATGTTTCTCCCATAGCCCTTTATGTTCCGGGGTAGCGGTAACCCGTTCGGGCAATCCCGCTTATTTCACTGTCAAAAGAAATGCATTTAATTATGAATTATCATCATTTAGAGCCGTTTGTTTCAATACAGCATGAGCCTCCAACCTCGTGTTACGCCAATCGTTGCTGTTTTTGAGACTATCTTGTTAGTATCCCTTCTACTTCTACAGTGGCTTTTTCTATACCATTATTATCATGCGTTTTCTTCTTTTTTTCGTGTGGTTAGTAACTAACCTGGTGTCAGAGTTATTTTTTATGCTGCCCATGGGCCTCAGACTTAGCTTCACATGCTGTTGAGAAACTTCTCTCAGACATGCTGGTTTCCTCATGATATTTTCCTTCCCCGATTTATAAGCAAGTGATAATTATACAATACGCACGCGAATCTGTAGAATCAGAGGTGCGTACCTTGGGTTCGAACTCGAGACCTATGACTTGGCAGTCTGACGGTCACATCACTAGGCTATCTCTGCTGTGATATCCATAATCTATCATGTTATCATGCGTCATAATATCCATAATGAAAGTACCTTCATCATTTTCATCCACCATTTTAAATATACCTATTCGCATTCTTGTAGCATGTTCATGTATCCCAGTCCTAACATTGTGTCCGAACTGGCTGGACCAGACACTTTAGGCGCGTCGTAATCCGATTAAAATATCGATAACACAACTCGTTGACACGCATTTGTATTTGTATACCGAGAGTGTAGGTACTTAATGCGGGCCTTCGATACATAATTAGGAAAGTATGGATCGATTTTTGTGCTAATTATTCGGAGATAAGTTTTGTTTTTACATGTTTATCAATGCAGGGCTTTGCCATAATTTGAGTTTATCTTCGAAAAAGCTCTTTATCGATTACTAGCTTCCGCCCGCGGCTTCGCCCTTTTAAACACAGAAACTTTCCTCTTGAATCACTCTATCTATTAAAAAAACCGCATCAAAATCCGTTGCGTAGTTTTAAATATTCAAGCATACATAGGGATATAGGGACAGAGAAAGCGACGATAAACATCGACTAGATGTGGATTTTCATCTTTGTCTTAACTTCGAATGGCGTAGTTTATACAAAAGTTGGCAACCCTAGTCACATTCATCAATTTTATTCGCAAACTAATCAAAGAATGATGAATAATCGGAATTGGTTTCACTTGACATTTACTTTATAATCAAGTAAATGAAAGCAGTTTCTACTACTGTCAAGAACATTTAAATTTATTTTTAGACCTAGTTATAACAAACTAAATCCAGTAAAGGCATATTGAATGAAAACATTTAATGAATGAGCTTTTATCGATCACTGATAATTTCAATTCTCCAACATGAGAGTCATAATTTATCTTATGAATGGATACTTTATACTAATTGGTACAAAATAAATGGATGCTGGCACAATGCTCGTGGCAAAGTTCTGAGGTAACAACATTTAGAACCCATTAGATGTTCGCCTATTAGAAGCCGTTTGCTTATGAGACCTCAACAATTTTTATGTTTAGATATATTTTCGTTTTGAGGGATTTTTTTTTATGAAGCGGGTTCATTCGACATTTGGGAGGTTAATAAAATGCAATATGAAAATCCAAGTTTTAAAAATAGCTTACAGATTCTTAATAAGCATTAAAAGATTGACTTTCTAAACACACTTAATAACAAAATTAGGAGAAACCAATCAATGAGCTTGACGCCTCAAGTTTCAATGAAAGGAGTCAATAGATTATTTTGAATAATAAATGAAAAGTGCAATACCTTTATGCACGATCAAATTATAGGGAACAGCTCCATTTTTTTCTCAAATTTTAAAGTTGATCAATTTCATGAGTTCTCCCATAAAATATGTGTCTCCTTGCCTATTGAAGTTCGTACTACATTAACGTTATCTCTGGACTTTCAAACTCCATTCGTAGTTGAAGAGCTCGAGAATAAAATAACGAGCCTTAGGTAAATATTTTGTTCAAGATTTTCCGTTTGACAATTTCCTTCGAAGAAAATGGCGCCCTATGATTCACTGCTTCTCTATGAATAACTGTACACTTTGAAGACAAATTGATAACATAACATCACGGTTTGTTTAAGTATCCGAAGAGTTGGGCAGAGGTGTACAGTCACGAGCACCAATATGTGTACACCGAGCTAAGTTCAGAAACGATTTTCTCGTAGAAAAACTATTTCAACCTTGAGATACGACAATGCGTTCGGTAAATCAATGGATTTGAAAATGCGATGTGTGTGACAATACATATACAATTTCATTCAATAATTAAGGAGAAACCCGCTTTTAAAACTAGCTAACTGTATACATATTTTTGCTTGTGACTGTATCTATAGTACACTTACATTTTAATAATTATGTTTAAGTCCCATGTAATAGGCGGCGAGCCTATTGCCATCACACTCTATACTACTACTAAACGGCTACTGAATAATTACAGATAGTAAAACCCAATAACACTTAGCCTGACCAGGGAATCGAACCGCACTTCATACAGTCAAAGTGACAAATGTACAGAGGCCAGCACATCAAGTTACCACAATCGGTCAAATTTCTTTGATAGTATTTCAACTATTGCAAAGACATAAGGTTCATTTTTAATTGAGAAAATTGGACAGTCGGGGATAGCTTGATGTGCTGGCGTCTGTACATAAATATATCTTGCACTACGAATTACGATCACCGATTACGTGAAACGCGGAATAAAATATACATATATGAAACTTGAAGTGTTGACGTAACGGTCGCAATTACCATGTAAATTAAATAAGTTATTATTTATAACGATATACAGTTTATAATAAGATCATTATCTGAATTAATATATATACACACATCAAAAGTGTCTAGGGATCAACATATATTTTTGCAATAACTTTTCTCTTGATTGATATTAATTTAAATTTTCTTTAAGGACGATTGTATCTGACGTCATCGTTCCTCTACAAGTGCAAATCGGTCCCTTATTTCAGTTAATGCATGATAATGCACGACCGCACACCGCAAGAGTTGTAAGACAGACTCTCGCCGCAGCTAACATCAATGTCCTGCCCTGGCCTGCTCAGTCGCCAGACTTGAACCCGATTGAGCATGCATGGGATATGCTACAGAGAAGAGCTCTGCCGAATATGGAGGGTATCCAGTTGCAAGAAGACCTTTTTTTGTTGTTGCAACGAACATGGGCGGCCATTCCACAGCGTGATTTGGATGAACTCATTTTGAGTATGCCAAACCGATGTTCTTGTGTTGTTAGTGTTCGCGGTAGAAACACGGATTATTAATTGTTTAAGTTACCCAATAAAATTTTAAAGAAAACTGTTATTTCAGTCTTTTTTTCGAACTTTAATGTTAGTGGTTCAAATGTCAAAAATCCCTTTATTAGGAAAATGGCAAATTTCTTTATTAATGCAAAGGTGACTTGGTTTATCGTTACTGTGACAAACGAAAACACTTTATTTGATGAATCCTTAAAGAAAATTTAAATTAATATCAATCAAGAGAAAAGTTATTGCAAAAATATATGTTGATCCCTAGACACTTTTGATGTGTGTATATGAAGCAGGATAATAATATTGATTTGAATATAATTATATGGTAAGTTTGTACAGTCACCAGCATATCAAGTTACCACAAAATGTCAAAATGTCTCAATCGATTTTGAACTTAAGCTATAACGTTTTAAGGTTTAAAATCATTTGGTGAAATTTGACAGTTTGGTATAACTTGAAACGCTGGCGACCGTACGTCTCTGGCTGTACTACCTACACTTTCAAGCGGGTAATTGCAAGATAAATTTCTAACCGAAACGCAAAGGAATTTTGTAATTAGATACAAAAACATAACATCACGCCATGTTTCCAAGGGTTAGGCGGAGGTGTCTCAAAGTAGGTATCCACATTTTAACCTTATAGGTAATTAGATATGAATATAGGGTCCCATTAAAATAGATGGACAAATTCTTAGAAGTCATTCAGACCAAAATAAGGACAATGGTTAAAAAAAAATAAAAACGCATTAGACAAGAAGTGTGCAAGTACCTACTCATATGAATGTTTATCCTAGTGTGCCGGCAATTTATTATTTGAGGTCAAATTAAAATCACTTTAATCAGTGTTTTTTTTTGCTTGTATATCTTTGGTTAGACGTACTGAACGCCATGTTAAAATTTGTCCATATATTTTAATGGGACCTTATATAATAAAGAGAGAATATGGTGTTTTTTTTTTACTTAGCCTGTACTGTTCCACTGCTGAGCAAAAACCTCCCGAAATCCTTTCAGACACCTTTCTCTTGAGCCAATATAGTTATAATATAGTTTAATTAACGAAATTTCTAATTAGCTAGGTGACACTTTCCGAGACCCTGGCTAAAGGCTTAGCATAGCCATACAACGTGGCAATGCCACGTGTCTCTTGGGTACATTACTAGTCAACAGCGATGCGGAGGATTTCGATGCCATATTTTAGTTAGTTATAAATTTTTTATACTTGTACATAATGTATTCTATTTTTTTGGATATGAAGTATATAGTAGAGGAAGACCAAAGAAACGATGGATGGAATGTGTGAAAGATGATATGGCTAGAAAGGTAGTGACTACCGAGATGACGACTAATAAAGACGTATGGAAGAAAAAGACATGTTGCGCCGATCCCAAATATATTGTGATAAGGACGGGAGAATGATATTGTATTTAAGTTTTTTGTACCTATATAAATGTAAAATGAAATAATTTAGAGAGAATTAAAAAAAGTCTTCTTATATGGTTCGAAAAATTGTTACTGATTGCCTTTTAAGTTTACTTAAGTAACATCAGGACCATTTTTCAAACAATCCCGTAATCACTTTAAAGTAACCTTTTAAAATTCCAAGGTGCACTTATTATTTCTGGTAAAATATCACCGAAACAAACGAGCCAGTTTTGGGCGTATCACAATAATTAAAGAATTCAATAAACCAGCTTTTAAGATTTGCAACATCACTCGAGGTTTAACGTGACATTTTTTCCCGATAATTACATATAATTTTATTTATGCTTGCAGAGTAATCGTCTCACGGGGCACTTATATGGTGGTCCGAAATTTTTGTACGTTTCCCGAACAAAGGCCGGTTGACAACTCGATAATTAAACGAAGCAATTATTTCTTAAACAATAAGAGCGAGTATTGTGTAACATGGTAAAACTTTGTGGGATTGAAGTAAGATTGTCGATCGTAGATATTATCGGTTTTATAAAGTTGTACAACTTTGTCAGAAACTGATTTATTTGCGTACGGTACGTATCGACGGAGCACATTAATCTTTCAATGTAGACGTGAAATCGATGAGGTGCGAAAAAAATTGGACTCAAACACTTGTGCCATAAGATTTCATTTTACTTGCGCTGTTATCTTGCTGAATTGCGCCGCCCCCTTTTAAATGAACTTTAATTTGTCTTAACGTATCTTGCTCACTTTTCGGATATGTATGACGTGGGTTTTATAAATAGATTCAATTTATTATTTCTTTCGAGTGTTTTAAAAGAGTTTCTACGCTTTTGACAACTATCAAAAGTAGAACACATGACCTGATTAAATTATTTTTCCGCAGAAATGAGCGCCGGACTTGGAATCGTCAAATAAAAATCAGATTAGGCTAATCATTTTGACGTTTTGACATTTGTGCAAAGAAAAATTATCTAGCAATTTTTCCACTCGCTAAAAATTTATAAAAATAAAAATTGAAAATGATTATTTTCCTTCAATATTGCCCAAGTTCTTACGATTTCTTTGATATAGCCTGTCATTTGTCATTGTCTATGTTTATACATAATCGTTTCACGCCAACAGCTAAATATCTATGTAGGTAACTAGTACTCAATGACAAGTGCAACATACATAAAGTGCTGCAAATACGTGCAACATGGCGGAAAGTTATTAGAAATCCATTACAAAGGTCATTGACACTACGTTCAATGTTAATGCTGACCACAACGCCTAGAATACGCTCTATATTGACCGCAACACAGGTACATAATAGTAGGGCACGCCACGATAGTGGCGGTAAGGCCCCTCTTTGAGGAGTGGCTAGAGAGGCGTCACGGCGCCCTCACCTTCCGCCTGACGCAGGTCCTCACCGGACATGGATGTTTCGGGAGGTTCCTGCACATCATCAGGCGGGAGGAAACGCCCGGGTGTCACCACTGCGAGGATCGCCCAGAGGACACGGTAGAGCACACGGTGCAAACCTGCCCCGCATGGGCAGAGCACCGCCGTGTCCTCGTAGAGGCGATCGGCGGCGGCGACCTCTCGCGCCCGGCCCTGGTGCAAGCCATGGTCCGGGGCGAGAGGGAGTGGGAGGCAGTCACCTCCTTCTGCGAAAAAGTCATGCTCGCGAAGGAGGTGGCGGGATGGGAGAGAGAAAGGTCCTCCCGTCCCAGCCGCCGCAGGAGACGCCCCGGGCGTCGGGAGCCACGTGACGACTCCCGGCCACCGTAGGCGCGGGCCTGCGGACGGTGAGTAATGGGTGACTCACCGTCCGATCAGCAACAGACCCGTGCCGTACGGCGCGTATATGTTCCACGCGCGCCTCAAAGAGATGTCAGCATATGAAGGGGCCCCTCAGGGCCAAGCCTGCCGGGTAAGCGGGATTGTCCGAAAGGGTTACCGCTACCCCGGAACATAAAGGGCTACGGAAGGAACATGGATGGGTTTTAGTCAGTAAGAGTCTGACACTCCCTTCCGCTCCACCCAGAGCGGGAGCAGTCATTGGATGATTTCCCAGCCTTAAAAAAAAAAAAAAAAAAAAAAAAAAAAAAAAAAAAAAAAAAAAAAAAAAAAAAAAAAAAAACCACCACACCCGGGAATCGAACTGACTAAAATCTGCAAAAAGTACACACTGTACTTTTATTGCCGCGATCGTTAGTATCAATTAAAAGGATGAAATCTCTCGAACAAACTTGATAAATTAAATGATAGGAAAACCATGAAATCTTTAATTATTTACAAAAAATTGTAAACTAATTAATTAGTTGCTGGAAATGGGCTCCATTTTCTTGGATACACAAATGTATTCTTCTAACAAATTCATTTCTTGTAACCTTTAATAACGTGTTGTGGTGAATATTATAAATCGTATTCTGAACTTCAACTCTCAACACATTCGCATAAGATTTAATGTAAATTTGGTTTTTAACATATCCCCATAAAAAAAAATCTAAAGGGGTGAGATCTGGTGATCTCGCAGGCCATCTGATTGTGCCGTTTGTACCATGGATTGAATGGATTGGTATTAAAGGTATTTATTTAGAAGAATACATTTGTGTATCCAAGAAAATGGAGCCCATTTCGAGCAACTAATTAATTAGTTTAATTTTTTTTGTAAATAGTTAAAGATTTCATGGTTTTCCTATCATTTAATTTATCAAATTTGTTCGAGAGATTTCATCCTTATAATTGATACTAACGATCGCGGCAATAAAAGTACAGTGTGTACTTTTTGCAGATTTTAGTCAGTTCGATTCCCGGGTGTGGCAAGCGATTTTTTGGAAATCTTTGAATGCAGTTTTCTTTCTATGCAAAAATAAAGGAATGTTTCCTTTGAGTAAAATTTTCTATCTACAGTATTAAGAGTACTTTCCCTCCAGGGGGCATTACAAAATTCCATCCTGTATATTCCCCGGATTATCTTCCACGGGATAAAGGAGCTTTAAGTATATCTGGCAACATCTAACAGAAAGGTCCAGTCAATCAATCTGCCTAGCCTTTTCACAACTATGTTGGGGACGGCTTCCAGTCTAACTGAATGCAGCTGAATATTAGTGTTTTACATGGAGCGACTGCCTATCTGACCTTCACAACCCAGTAACTGGGCAATACGATAGCCCTTGGTGCTGGTGACTTGCTGTCAGATTGCCGGGTTTCTGACGACTCGTAACGGCTTAACGTGCTTTCCTAGGCACGGATATGCAGTCGTCAAGGGAAAATTACGACTGATAAAGCCACACCAAAATTGCCACCGGTGACGTGAGCTTGAAGTGAGTTGTCATTCCACCTGATGCTAGAGATTAACACTACTGTAATGTCTCACTGATGGTGGCGCGTATTTTGGATCATTTAGCTCCCAACAAAATGGTTGAGCTGAATGGTGCTAATCCATGCGTCATGTTCATGAACGGGCGCCGTCAGTAGAGGCTGGTCACCTCTTGGCTGCCACGGCTGTTTTAATATTTGAATTAATTTTGAATTGTTTTTTTAAATCTTGTCATTATGGACGCTTTTATTAAGTTCTGCATCGTTCTCACGTGTATATTTCAACATGAATGATGTGAGTGCCTGTAATTGGTTTATTTGAAATAAATGCTTTGAGTTTGAGTTTGACAGCTCAATGCGAGTCGGACTCGCGCATGAAGGGTTCCGTACCATTATCTATAAAAACGAGGAAAAAAATCTCGTTTGATGTAGGTATCGGAGCCCCTTAATTTTTTTTTTTATTCAGTTCTTTAGTATTTGTTGTTATTGCGGCAACAGAAATACTTCATCTGAAAATTTCAACTGTTACCACGGTTCATGAAATACAGCCTGGTGACAGACGGACGGACGGACAGCGGAGTCTTAGTGATAGGGAATCCTAAAAACGAAAAATCTAAAATATAATATAAAAATATACAGAAGGTTTCGAAAGTCTTAGTTCAACCTACATATGGACCTATATAACGACGTGTGGACGCTACAATATATTGTGTGCCCAATTGGCCAACAAAGGCGAGCAGTGAAAGACTTGCCTATGCCTAACAATGAGACAAGTTACAACTATAGATATATAAGTACACGGTAAATGCATTGTGTAAAAAAACAAACAACAGTTTATGGGACCGACACCTTCAAGGGCCAGGGTTGTTCTAAGAATCGTTGAGCACATTTCTGTACGAACTGGAATTCAAATTAACATTTAGGATGCGTAAGGAAATTTGTGAAATTACTATCCAGCCTTGATCTGGTCTTCTTCTTCTTTTAGTGTGTTTTATGACTAACTTAGTGTCAGCGTTCTTATGAGCCCATGGACCTCTGACTTAGCTTCACATACTGTCGATCTTTCAACCATGCTGGTTTCCTCACGATGTTTTCCTTCACCGATTTTTAAGCAAGTGATAACTATACAATACGCGCATGAATCCGTAAAATCAGAGGTGCGTGCCTTGGGTTCGAACTCGAAACCTGTGACTTGGCAGTCCGACCACTAGGCTATCACTGTGATAGCCTGATGTGACTGCCTTGATCTGGTGAGCGTTCGAAATAAGCCATAATGATGTTCGTAAACTGTCTCTATATCTAGGCATTGAAACTATCTCTTGGTGATTTTATTTTTTGTCTTGGAATAACACCATCTCCAAAGAATGGAAAATAAAGTGAACTATTTAATAATATTGACTGAGGCATCGCACTTATCCTTGTTTCCGCCACGTTACCGCCGGCTGTAGCTGAAAATCAGCGCTAGGGCTCTGTCTTGCATGGGTTTGAAGCATTATGCTGAGCGGTGGCCGTTTTGAGCGGATTTCTTTTACTGCGTCATGATTGCCTCAAATAAACGTATTTTCTTTACTTCTTCTCATAATATTTGGGGGGTTTTTAAGCATTAAGTTAGTATGGAACGTGAGAGGAGTGTTTAAAATACATAAAATTAAATACGTACATTATTATTGTATTAGAAGCTTATACCAACCACCAATACGCATTCCAACCCAAGCCAAATCAAGCCACGTAAGTTATTTATGTCTGTAAACAGTCTAGATCACAGTAATTTACATTTGAAGTAATGAATTACATAAGCAGTGACTACAGATACAGAATCATAAGCTGTTTGTGCTCATGCGCAATTTGTGTCGGTATGGGTCGTCACAAAGTATAGTGAGTAGGTACGAATGATTATTGTACATAGGTCTGCCACCATAGGCAGTGGCAATAGATGAATGAATCTCAATATAAGCAGTTACCTACCGATAGAAATGCAAAACCAACCTTATGGATTCAATCTGACAAGCCTTTTCCCAACTATGTTAGGGTCGGCTTCTAGGATGCAGCTGAATACCAGTATTTTACATGGAGCGACTGCCTATCTGACCTGCACACCCCATTCAGTAACTGGGTAATATGATACCCCCTGGCTGTCAGACTTTCGGGCTTCTGACGACTGTCAAAGATCCACTAAAGACAGCTGGGACCAACGGCTTAGCGTGCTTTCCGAGGCACGGAGGAGTCTCGATATGAAAAGATAGTCACCCATCCACGGACCAATCCCGGCACGCGTAGCTTAACCTGATGAATCGATCCGTGCGACTGTTATTACTTAGCCACGAGCTCCTCTCTCAAACTTATAGATTGTCTATTGCAATCCAAAAGATCCAAAATCGCTCGGATTTGAGCTTCATTTGAATAAAAAGGTTGCATTTTAGTTCGGAATACAATTCAAACTATTTACAAGATCAAACGTTCCAATATTGCTTGTCCTTATTATTTTAACTAGCTTCTGCCCGCGACTTCGTACGCGGACCCTGTTGCTTATGCCAGCGACAACGGGGTCGCCATTTATGTTATTTTTTATCATTTTTCCCATTTAAATCTTTTATCACACTGAACTTTAGTTTTATTTCATTCCAACAACCACCAAAACATACAGTCCATTTGTCATCGTTTTCATTTTGGCAACCGCATTATTATATTCCCCACTTGTCTCTAGAGACCTAGAAGTCAATGCGTAGATACGGTTGGAACTCAAGCACAATTCTCTATCCGTGAACGTCTCCAACTCGCGAGACAATACATGACGTTCACGATCAGCGGTCAGTCGCACATCACGTGCCCCACTTGTCTCTAGAGACCTAGAAGTCGATGCGTAGATACGCTTGGAACTCAAGCGTAATTCTCTTTCCGTGAACGTCTCTGACACGCGAGACAATACATGACGTTCACGATCAGCGGTCAGTCGCGCATCATATTCTTCACTGGTCTCTAGAGACCTAATGAATACGCTGAGAACGCAGGCGTGCTTCGCGACCCGAAGAGGTTTCCACGGAGCGAGTAGCAGCTTAATGTTCTCGAACAGCATCAAGTCTCTCCTGACGCCCTTCGGTAGATTCTTGGGATCTTATGATCCTCAATCTTTTAGTTCTCTTGGAACATTGGGAAAGATTTGACCTCTTTCTAGGCATGGTCATAGTTTCATTGTGAAGATACCTGATCAATAAAAATCTAAATTAAAATGACTGCTCCCCTGCGTTACCGGGTAGGCTACCGTGTCACGAAGATAAATGGAAAAGGAAATTAAACACTCAAACAACATAAGCCCGAAGGCATATTCATACGATAAAATAAAAAAATAAATAGGAGTTTTGGCCAGTAGAGTCAAATTTTCAATGATATACCATCGTCATCGAAAATCAGTCCTAAACTGTTAACGCCTTCACCGCGTGCAGGTACTCCCAGTTTATGTTATTTTATAGTTAAACAGTAAAATTAGTGATAGCTTTGATTTCCACATCAGATGTTCCTGATCTTCGATTTTTATAAGTCAACAGGAAATGCCTATCATATTGAACAACAAAGACGTCAAAGACGTCATTCCTATATGTGTTATGTTGTAGCTAGGCTCTTGGAGTTCCACAACAGGTGTTCCAGATCTTCGATTTTTATAAGTCAACAGGAAATGCCCATCAGACCGAACAACTTTTGCTAAGACGTCATTCCTATATATGTTATAGTGTAGCTAGGCTCTTGGAGTTCCACAACAGGTGTTCCAGATCTTCGATTTTTATAAGTCAACACAGAGTGCTCATCAGATTAAACAACTTGTGCTAAGACGTTATTCCTATATGTGTTATGCTGTAGCTAGGCTCTTGGAGTTCCACAACAGGTGTTCCAGATCTTCAATTTTTATAAGTCAACAGAGAGTGCTCATCATATTGAACAACTTGTGCTAAGACGTTATTCCTATATGTGTTATGGTGTAGCTAGGCTCTTGGAGTTCCACAACAGGTGTTCCAGATCTTCAATTTTTATACGTCAACAGAGAGTGCTCATCAGGCTGAACAACTTTCGCTAAGACGTCATTCTTATATGTGTTATGGTGTAGCTAGGCTCTTGGAGTTCCACAACAGGTGTTCCAGATCTTCGATTTTTATAAGTCAAAAGGAAATGCCTATCAGACCGAACAACTTTTGCTAAGACGTCATTCCTATATATGTTACAGTGTAGCTGGGCTCTTGGAGTTCCACATCAGGTGTTCCAGATCTTGAAATTTATTCTCTCAGCAGAAAATGCTAATCACGTGGAACAATTTTTGCTAAAGTATCATTTTTGTATCTCTTATAGTTTAGCTGGTCTGTTGCGGTTCTGCATCAGGTGTTCAAGTTTCCAAGATAAATTATAGCCTATATGTTGCCCAGACTTAATACCTATACAACAAAAAAAAAAACATTCCAATCCGTCCAGTAGTTCCGAAGATTAGCGTGTACAAACAAACAGACAAACAGACAAACAGACAAACAGACAAACAGACATACAGACAAACAGACATACAGACAAACAGACAAATTTTTTTTTTTGGATTCGTGCTCTATTACTGTTTCTAAACCCCCCTCAATTATTATTTTTTTAATATATTCAATGTACAGACACAGTTTTTTTACTGTTTTATTATATGTATAGATTGTAGCGCGACTTCATCCTTATCATTAATATTTTGATAACGATAAAATCATACTAAGATGTTAATGATTTAGTTTATTTTCTGCAGATTATTATCTACATCCGTCCGGTGCAAAATTGTAACATAAATTATGACTGAATGTTTTAAAACATAATTTATATGATCACGAACACTCATGACCACAAAGTAGTTACCTACTGCGTTCTAAGAGACCAATAAAATATATTTTTTATGAAGGCAGAATGTGGTGGGACGGAAAAAATAAGTAGGTACCTAAGTGCTGGCCTACCTATATTAATGTTATGAAAATGAAATGATTAGAAACTTAGCTACCACAACTTAAGCGAGATTGTCCGAAAGGGATTACCGCTACCCCGGAACATAAAGGGCTAGGGAGGAATATGGATGGGTTTTAGTCAATAACATTCTGACACTCCCTTCCGCTTCACCCAGTACGGAACGAGTCATTTGATGATTACATACCCTCAAAACAAAAAAACAAAAAGCTCCCACAACTGACAACGGAAAGTTAAGAAAAGTATATATTACTAGCAAACATTTCCCCTTTATAAGCGCAAAAAAATAACTTCGCATGAGAAATATTGAAAATATCAGTGGTTCTCTAATATATTTAGCATGTTATTATACATATAAACCTTCCTCTTGAATCACTCTATATATCTATTAAAAAAAATCTGCATCAAAATCAGTTGTTTCGGTCAGTTTTAAAGATCTAAGCATTCATACATACAGACAATAGGACAGATGCGGGAAGCAACTTTGCTTTAGAGTGATTAAATGTAAAAACTATTGAAATCGAAATAATAATATAAGTTGAACCTACTGAGTGTTTCATTCAGATATCTCGGTGCTATCATCTCCGTGGGAGTTTACCAACAGTACCTACAGTATTTAATTTTTGATAGGTCATCAATAAATAATTATTTTAATGCAAGTGTGAATGTCGGTTTCTTGCGCATTGGCAATTAAACTATTAAACCAATTTTGAAGTGCGTTTAGACGGGAATACCCATAAAATCGTTTCTGTAAAACCTAAGGCACATAGGATTATCCACCAGCGACTTGCCCTACAGTACGTCCTTGTGTATTTCAAGGAACCTAAGGTAGGTAGCTACATAATTTGTGTAAAAAAATAACCTAAAATTTATTTCAAAGAATATGAAAAAGTCCAATCATTTAAATTATTTTGTGGTTTTTGAATTACGTCAAGCGGATAAGCGTGAAAGAATTATGTCACCCGTGTACCTACGTGTATCATCTTCACCGATATCTACATCAATCGATCCCCAAACACGGTATAATCCGTTGCGGCCGTTGAGGATAATCAAAGTCAAAGTCAAAGTCAAATCATTTATTTCAAATAGGCACAAGTAAGGCACTTTTGAAAATCAGGAAGAATAGCCCACATACACAAATTTGCACGTACGTGTGTGCTCGCCTTTGCATGCGATCCAAAGGGAATGATAAAAAAAAACATAGGGACCCAGTTCCCGTAAGAAAATACGTGACGCGTAGTGAAGACAGCCGCTTTCGTTCGTCCCCGCCATTGTCGGAAGTCGCCAGTTCTCGTCCACCGGAGCGCTTCCGTCACTTATTAAAGTTCCATTCGTCAGAACATATAGGGCTGTCCGAAAATCATTATTTAATCTCCAGTTTATTGTTTCCAATTGACTATTTGACACGGTCAAAAATAAAATATGAAATTACATAGAAAAACACCACTCGTCTTAATAACTTCCATCACAGTACAAAAATTAAATATTATGCGAAGATATAATTGTAAATTTGCATTTAATGTTAAAAAGTATTATATTTGATTCTAAAAATCAGTGACGTCACATTGTTATATTTCATACAAATCACGTAGGTACAAATTCCGCGTTTTGACAATTCACAAGTAACGTTATTGACTACCCTTTCAAATACTCAATTGTAATAAAAAATCTTTGTAGGTAAGTACTGTAAAGGCTTTATTTGGATGGCTTTTCCAACTGACCTCCACAAATGTTACAGTATTTTAACCCACGAAACGACACACGCTTAACTTGTGTGATACTGAAAATGTTGTGAAAATTGTTATAGTTCTTTATTTCCGAGGTTATTACTGGACCCGCACCACGTGTGTCTATCGTATCAGTAAAATACTACTTATTTCAAAGACACAAAGTATAAGTATAAGTAGGAAGGTATACAAGGGCGCTCTTGTGTCGCGTATTACATAATTTATATTGCACTTCATGTGCACTTATGTGTACAATAGTGTCATCTTAAGCTGCGTGCATTCCTATGAAATGACGTCACTTTAAATAAACGGCCAGTTCTCCATTATTTTAGATTTCATAATTCGAATACAGAAGTTAAAAAAAACTTGTGAAATTATCTGTTTCTATTCGATCTGGGTCTACGTCAAATTCTATTCACAAAAGTTTGAGAAGAATTTTAAAAGCGTAATCAAAAGTTGTATGCGCTTAACAAGAAGTTAAATAGCTCTCAATTATTTTTAATTATAAGCTGTTGAGTCGCGCGATTCACTAACAAAAGATGTTAACAAAACAGAACATTAATCCTTTCTTCTCATTGAATTTCAAACCTTAAGTACAGGCAATTAAGGATATATTTTTAGAAGACACGTCTCAAAATATTTGTGTTGTGTCATCTTTGAAGAATAGGCGCAGATAAGATGCAGACTAATAAAATAAAGAAAACAATCATTACCAAAAGTCATATGACATGATGGTGATACTATTTTTAGAAGATTTACTTTTGACTTAGATCATTAACCGCGGTCAAGAACGCATTGAAGAAATATATTAAGCTCTATGAAAGGAAGGCGTAATATGTTTTTATAAGTAGAAAAAATCATCTATCTCTACTCGTCAAGGATTTTCATAGGTACGTGTGGTGTCCATAATAATATTTTGTAATAAATGTATTTTCTATTCAAGGGTTAATGGAATTTCCAACTAATTACTGTGGAAAGTTCGCGTCATTTAACTTTAAGCAAAAAAAAAGTTACATACATATATTTTTTCGACTAATTTTGTCATCGACACTCTACGAAGAAGAATGTGGAAAGTGTTGCCAATCATTATAAAAAAATGTTTTTAAAAAGAGTTTGACAACCCTAGTACGACGACTCATATCTAATGCGAAAAAAATGGTCCGGTACGATTGCTCCATTTTTTCGTTAATGCAAAATATCTTGAGAAAAAAAGTTTTTAAAAATAAACAAATTGCCTTCACACTAGAATTTGTTTTACTAGGTAAAAACTTACAAGCATCTAGAAGTAAGAATGGGAAACGGAAAGAAGAAACAGAAATTGTTAAACTGACGTACTTAATAATACATTAACAGAAAGACATCAATAAAATCCATCCTACAATTTTACGCATGATTAATATCATACACGATTCGTTGTGAGACAAAATATACCACCAAGCGATAAATAAAACTACGTAGCCGAAAGGGGCAGTCGGTTGATCACTTTATCATTATTACTGACAAAGAAATTGCCATATTACTCAGCTCTTTTCATACATCGGCTATCTCGGCTCCGTATTGGATGATACATTATCAGATAAAGCATTCTTAAGGAATCTCTTCATTGCATTTTTTCTCGCTGATGCTATTTTGTAGTGGGAAAACCTACCGAAAACCACTTAATGGCTATAATATTGCATTTTGTTTTAAATAACATTGTGCTATTACAAACAGGTAAAAATGGCTATTGTTATAATGCAATTCTGCGATTATTTTAGGTTATTTCCATTTCAAACTTCCTGAACTAATTCGATGTTGAATTTGTTTTTCCTTCAAATATTTAAATTAATTGATTAAAATAGTATCACTACATATAAAACAAAGTCGCTTTCTCTGTCCCTATGTATGCTTAAATCTTTAAAACTACGCAACGGATTTTGATGCAGTTTTTTTAATAGATAGAGTGGAACGTTTATGTGTATAATTTTTAGACATATTATGCGGGCGAAGCCGCGGGCGGAAGCTAGTAAGTAATAAAATATATAATCTTAACCCTAATATATAACATATTATATTAAAATGTGTTTACTTTAATAGTTAACCGTAGTTTTAAGTTTATTTTTTTATGTGAAATTTAACATAATATCTCCCGTGCATTCCCCGAAGGGTTAGGCAGAGTTGTGCCTTTAATTGAATTAAAATATACATCAATGGTATGAAATGAGACGATTCTACAACGCTTGACTGTGATCGAATTTCCACACAACTCAGAAGACAAGTCAATGCAGAATTGCAAATTTAAAAACAACATTGGCACTATCAAAAGGCAATACAGCAGAAAACACTTATTAGAGGAAGTATGATTATTTTCATTAAGATCACCAACCGCTCAACTGTTAAAATATCAAATATGAAAACAGTAGAAAAAGTTATTGTGTCTCATTAGTCACAGTTGAGCGCATAAACGGAATAGTAACCCTTACATTATATGGATATGTCTATGGGTGAAGACGAGGCATAAGGTTCTAGAAAGGAGAACAGAAAAGATAAGTTTGACAGCCTTTGACCAGAAAAACGAATGCCTGTAGATCGTGTAGCTTTTGAATATTATTAGACTAGATCAGATCTTTGAAGGAGTCTGTATGAGAATGCATAGGTCTGTCCAGCACATAGCCTTAGCTGATGATTATAAATAAGATGTGTGTGAACTTGTAAATAGATAATAAAATACCCCCAGTCAACCTGAAAAAATTGTCAAAATGGCAACATATTCAAAATTAAATATTCACGCATAGAGTGGAAGTAAGCATAGAGTTTCATTATAAATAATGTTGCCATGTTGGAATACAACAATTTCTTGTACAGATTGTCTACATGTTTAACAAACGTTTTGAAGAAAGATTGCTATGTAATTAGTTCTTCGATTAGATAGTTTTGGCCCCGACTCAAGATTCCATACAAAATTTCAAGCCAAATTACAAGAAATAATAGCCATGCCAATAAATTGACAAGCACGCGAAAATAACAAACTTATTGATGTACTAGCTTCTGCCCGCGGCTTCGCTCGCGTGGAGGTCGGAAATTATCCCACAGGAATGTTCTACCGGGATAAAAAATATCCTATGTGTTAATCCAGGATATAAACCATCTCTGTGTCAAATTTCATCCAAATCTATACAGTAGTTTTTACGTGAAAGAGTAACAAACATCCATACATCCATACTTACAAACTTTCGCCTTTATAATAGTAGTAGGATGTATTTGTTTGTTTACGCTAACAATTGTTAATTCGATTATCGATTACCTCGTGGTTATCGTAATATCTTATAAGGCGATTGATATCTTCTGGATTTTTCGAATCACCTTCAATTTTACAATAAGTTTCATGAAGAAAAGTTTAAAATTTTAGACATCAAGGCTGCTTAATAGCACTTTTCAACGTAAAATTTACAAAAAGAAGGTCTTCAAATGTTTTTACAAGCTCCTGCTGTATAACCAGGGAAGAAGGTGCGCAAGATTTTTTCGGTCGGCGAACGAACCTTTCTGCCAAGAATTTCACACACCAGACATAAACGACCCGAGATGTCACTTAACGTGTAATCTGCACCTTGTGAGTTCTTACCGAAAAATTGATGGACCAATTAAAAGGGACCGCTGTGTTATCATTACGAGCAGTTGAAAATGGAACAAAAGTGACAGTTCCAGAAGTAACTCAACTTTTGTTTTTTTTTCTTTTTTATTAATGCGCCTTGATTGTACACTTATCAGCCAGTGTTATCAGGTCGTAAGTTAATTCAGTGTTTCAGAGCTTTAGTGCCGATAAATCCTTGCGTTTACTGGTCTCTTTTCTGATACGAAGTCGTAAAAAGTAATGGGCGGTCCGTATGATCATTCTTTCTTGTTTCTTCGTGATAAACGGCTGATTGTGGGTAATCTATTGCATAAATCTTTGATGCCCAAAATATTATTAATCTTGTATCATTCAAGGTCATCGATAACAGCAAAGATTGAAAAATGTATGCTAGAAAATAGATTTGAAATGTCTACTTCTCTAAGTATCCCTTCACATATTTATATGGATAGCTACCTACATAATATAAATCCAGTTTAAATCTACAAGTCTCGATTAGTAAAGGTTTGCCTCTCTCTTAGCATGTCTAACAACGTAAGTGACAGATAAAAATAAAACAGCAAGCTGCATCGTGTCAGAGCGTATGACAATCTAATATAGGTCATACCACTAGTGGTCACGAGACGAGATCAACCCGTACACAACTGGTAGCAACCGCTGCTACAAAGAAATTAAAACTGGTTCGATGTTCTTGACTAAATAGCGTGCATTACATTCATTTGTTACAAAGATAAGGGTTAGGTCAAAGACTACGTGTTTTAATACACTTAACCAATATGTCTTATTTTTTCTGAGTAATAAATGTTGATGTATGTCATAAGGGATCTGTAGAACATGTGACTTTGAAGCTTTATCATAGATTATGACATAAAGATAAACTTAAATTTCATTAAGTAACCTAATTAAGTGCTGAATTAAACACATGAGAAGAAAATAATAGTAATGATTACCCAATAAAAGCATGTTTAATGAAGGCGTGTCAGAAAAAAACGAATAAAAACGAAAAGTTATAGCTAAAGAATATTTTACGTTTTTAACGAAGGCGAACTTCTGAACTCGGAGCACCAGTTAATAGACATCCGCAACCTCGTAAAGTTGCGGTTACGTACAACAACCTTATACAGGGACTCGACTTTATACACGGTATACAATGACAACCAGACGACAGATCTTTACGACATTGCGAAACTTCGGAATAAATTAGACAATGCGATCGAGGACAACACGAAGGTTCCTTCGCAATTTCATAAATATACAAAACACTTAGACCAATGAAACGAAACAGATATCACGCCAAATAAACATACCAAAGCAATTCGCATAATAATAACCCAATAAAACATTTTAATCGTCGCGTAAAGTGAAGAATTTTTGACTAATTAGCGTACTTTTAAAACTCAATTCCTTTATCACCGACCTAATTTAGCCATAATTAGCAACAATAAAGCATCTGCAATAAACACGTAATGCTGTTGATATCCTTACAATTTCATTAAAAGTTACAGCCATGATGTCCTTCTTCGGCACTCAGACAGTACTTGAACAATAAAACGAAGTCAGATAGTCGTTGAATCACTTGACATACATTTGTGAGAAAAGAAATTCTTACGTGAAGCTTCAAGATATTTCAGCGGAAAGAACCCAATTATTCACAAATCTAGAAAACACAGACCGTTGCATATTCCGAGCTTCAAATAAAATTACTAATGATCTCAAACCGGGAAACAGTGTTACTCATAATGAACCCAATAATAATATGTAAAACTATTCTAATAATATTTCGTTGAATGGAACATTCGAATGCTGGAATGCGACCATTAAATCTTGACTTAGAGTGGTTTGTCGCGTTCTAGGGGCCTAAAATATATGGAGATGTGCTTAGATATTTATTTCTCAAGTATATGCAGACAATATGGTATAAATAACACTAGTTCCTTTGTTTCTACTGCACTACTAGATGATCATAATATAAACTATGTGCAACAGACTCAGTAAATATTTTATAAAAATAATAGACTAGACATCAACCTAGAAAGTAATGATATTACTAAATGACACATGAAGATAATAATACAAATTTAGATTGCATACGTAAGTGAAAAGCCGATTATATTCACATTAAGTATTAATCTAAATATAAACTTGGACATAATTGATTAATTAAAATGCTTATGATTAAATAATATAGTAAAAATTGCTTTGGAAAAAATAAAAACTTTTTTACAAAAAATAAAACCGACTTCCAAAACAAACACTACAAAGTGACAAATAATTTTGATTTCGGAAGTCGGTGTCTTCGGTTTTGTATTTTAATTTTTTGCCACCGACTTCCGAAATCAAAATTATTTGTCACTTTGTAGTGTTTGTTTTGGAAGTCGGTTTTATTTTTTGTAAAAAAGTTTTTATTTTTCACTTTTTAGTTGTGGTACCTACCTAGACAACCTCCCCCCCTCCCCCCCAAAATTTTAATACCACTACCTGGTATGTAAATTACAGTGACAGGAACTTATTAGAACATCGTCCATATATATTATGTAGGTTATTTTTGTTGATTTTTCAAAAACCGCTTATTCGATTTCGATAAAATTTGTGGGACCATTTGGGAAGTATACCCTTTCCAACAAAAAAAGAATTTTTCAAATCGGTTGGCAAGCAACGGAGTTATGCGCGAACAAACATAAAAAAAAAAAAATACAAACATCCGAATTGAGAACCTCCTCCTTTTTGAAGTCGGTTAAAAACGTTAGTTATCGCTTCACCATTTTTGGGTACAATAACTGGTCATAATTCGGGCAGAGTTTCCACCTCGTTGAGTTTATTTGTTCTGGCTTTTCATGGTTCAGTTAAAAAGTTCAAAGGCAGAAATAAATTCTGTACTTTAGGATTCGGTATAAAAATATCCAACTTTGTAAACGTATTAGTCTTGTTATTAGATTTATTTTAAGAAACCTTTTTGGGTTTGTGTGATGGAAAAAATAAGGTGGATTCTTGTAAGATCAACGACATTTATAGATTAATTTACAAAGTCAATGTCTTCATTCACCTCCTTGACATTTAGCGACAAAGGAATTACTTTCTTTATCGCATTCACTTGTATGTCAAGATGATTGTAGTTCTCATCATAAACCAATTTTATCACGTGTTATCCTGTACTCAATCTAATCTTTCATTATTTTATACGTATTGCATTCAAACAGCAACAAATTATCATGTTCGTATCATTTAGTGTCAGATCTAAGTAATTTATTAATGCACTGAGTGCGTATGGAGGCGACATTCCAACAATCTGCATAGGACTTGACTGGGACTGGTGAAACAGTAACATTATTTAGTATCCAGTGAACCGATAAGTATGTAAATGAAAAGACAGACAGAAGAGATAAATTGTATACATAGACGTTTTAACCCACGTATTTCATCAAAAGAGGGCATAGAACCAACTGACAATAAATTATTGTTAATTAGTATAACAAGTTTCTTGTTTGACATTATTAATTGGAATACGTCTTAACTTGGTGTATGAGGCCTCAACCTTGAATGGCCCAACCTTTTGAACACCATCGTCTCAATTATCTGGCACATACAAAACAAAGGCGTTAATAGACTTAAGCCTTGACATAATATCAATTAGAACATGAGTATACATGGGGGTTATTAAAAAATATTTTCGGGCATTTAATAAACTTCCATTGAAAGTTATAAGAAGCTTTTTCTTATTTTGGTATCCCATTACCATAGGTCGCATTATATGATATGGCAACATAAAATTAATTTTAACCCTACTAGCACATAGGTATAATTATTTTGATTCCTTTGCAGTTTTTCTCAGAATACCGAGTGTCCATTTAAATTCTGTTAGCCCTTGTGGTCAATACAAATCTGTCTCAGTAAATGTCAACAGTCATGGTGACGGTTTTTCATTGAAAGGTTGAACTTTTACATTTGTTTTAGAAGAGAAGAAATGTTGGTGAATTAAAGACTTGTATAAAAACAACAGAATGGAGTCAAAACTAATTTCAATGATGACATTGTGAAACACAGCGTTTTAAGCATACGAGTGTGATGGGACAATGATAAGGACAATCAGAAAGGTTATCTAGTCTCCTTGAACCGCCACTTTTTGACTGTATTTTTAAACGGCTAATAAATGCTAATGAAATACCCGCAGAACTTTATCTAGATCGTCAGGTACCTTAGTCAAGTACACGGAAATCGCATGAGATTATAAAAGATCAAAACCTGTCCGGAGCGGAAAACAATCTTAAAATAGAGCTAGATAACAATTTCCATTTGAAATCAAATAAAACTATAAACTTAGTTGCAACGACTAAATTAAGAGCAGGAGGGTCATAAAATGTCAAATTAATTAAAGTAACTGCGATATTATACGTAATAGCAATTTAATTCGCAGTATATTTTTGTAACATGGATGCTGTTAATGAAGGTAAACATGAAGGATACATGACACAAGCTATCAATTCCTTCCCACATGACATCGGAGAGAATACTAATGGGCATATTAAAATTCACACTATCGTTCACATTATGTCTCATTTTGTTGCATTAATCCGTCAAAGTGTATTGCAAGTGCTTACTTTTATGAAAGAAAACATGTGTATCAAGTGTCTTCCCTTTAACTTAATGGATCAAAAAGACGTTATTGGACAATTTCTTAATTATACAGTGTGTTAGGTTAAACGAGGAACATACTTGCAGGGGTTTCTATAAAAACTTGACTGTGGAACTTTGACTGTGGAACTATACTTCAAATCACGAAAAAAAAATCATCTGTTCAGTACATTTATGTTCGCATCGTTCGTCAGAATGTATGGAACAGCAGTTTTTTTTTCCATAAATCAGAGTTGGTCCCATGGATTAATTTGTTGATTTTCATTAGTTGTATACAACCTAAAAATATGTCAGTCGTTTAACCTAACACACTGTATAGTTACTTAGAAATGTAAGTTATATTGAAATTACCTACTGATTAGCTGGATTAAAATGTGAATAAAATATCACCAATCGTGACACTATATAAAGGGAAAAAAATCACGGTATTGATATTGCTGACAACTCAATTGTGCGTGAAGTAATGAAATTAATGGCGAATGTTTATAAATCACGAAGTTCAAAATCTTGCAATTGTATGTTAGTAGGTTATTAGTTCAAATGTGCTATAATAATATGTAATGTTAATATGTATGCGTTTTAACACGCTGAATAGCGTTCTTGAGTAGTTTTAGAAAATCTAACCCTTTACTCGATTTCTAATTTACTGCACATCAAATGCTCAAGCAATATCAAGTGTCATCAATATTTTTAGCATAATATGGGAAATTTACTAAAGGCCTTGCACATTCTTTTGTTATCAATATTACTACAGTGTGGTTCAGTGATGGTATTATGTGGGGTTAACATATTTCTATTTTTGTATGACAAATCATTAACCACACTAGCGGTATCATTAAAATTATTACCGCCATTTGTTAAAACGTCAACTGTAACAAAATTCAATCGAATTGTTTGTTGGGATTCTTCCATATTTTGTTTAATAATGAGTCAAATGATCTTAAAGATGTTTTATAAGTATCTTTCACCTAATCTTTTAAGGTTAGCTTTTTGCGTATATAAGGCATATTTTAGCCAATTAACTCTTTAGCCTTGACGAAGAAAATATCCAATGGGCAGACTTCAGGCAATATGTATTTAAGATATATATGTCAACGTATTAACGTATGTATAATAAAGGTTATCATGTTGATTTCAGTGTAAATTCTATGTACAAATTTTGTATTGGATTGTCACGATTTGTTTGTTAACGCCGTCGTCTGTAACTATTGGTGACGAGACGAAGTGAATTATCTCGTTTGGTACACATTGTGTTTTGTGATTCATTTCGAAATCTTTGTTGATATTATCTGCGTCAAATATGTGACATTATTACGTTAACTTCGGAAGAATAGAAGTTTTATTACAATTTATGAGAGGCCTCTGGTTTAGCATTTGGACTACGTGTTTTGTGCTATTTCTTTATTAAACTCGTTTAGTATTAAATATTAAATTTTTCGCTCTATTCTTAGCGCCCTTTTGTCTGCCCCTTTTTTAGGTGTTATTGACCTAAAATAACAAAGTAAAATATCGTGAAACCTTTGATCACAAGTATTGGTAAGTTTATATAAACATGACTGACTGATTTTCCCAGAAAGGTAGGGTATAGTAGGCAGGTATATGTACTATATTTTTTCTCACTATGTTCGTAGAAATAATTCAGCAATGGAGTACTTTGTTTGGTTTACCTACATTATTGAATTCTGGAATAGATCGGGTGATCTGTCATAAGATTACGCAAGAATTTACGATTGTGTTGTACTTTATATGAGGTATTATTTAAAGTATCGCTTTGCACGCAACAGGTGCAAGTTAATTAACACTCAGCATATCTCAGTTCACTCCCACCCGTCAGTAAAGGTATAACTATTATCTGCCAACTCAAGAGTTCAACTGACATAAACGACCAGCTGTCTAAAGTTTTCTGCTTCACTTATTACAAATGCATTACTCGAACATAATACAACGGTTATAAAAACGTTACCTAATTAAACTGATATCTCATGAATGTGAACTTGTTTATTTTATCGAGAATTGATAACATTATAGTTAGTACTTACACTTCGCTCTTGTCGAACGTCGGGAACGTCTGGTGAGTCAAGTCCTGCAGCGATGAGCTAGTCTGTGGCTCAGCAGAGATACCCTGAGCCCTCTGCTTACGCGGAGCTCTCGATCCCCGGACATACTGCTGGTATGGGAACACGCTCTGCAACTTGTCCAGTTGCGAGCGCAGTTCCAGCATCTCCTGGTCCCGTTGCTTGAGCAACGCCTCCAGCTCACGTATCCTCTCTATGAGAGGCTGCATGTCGTTCGTCATCGTCGCATTAGCAACACAATTCTCTGAATCAGCGTTCATTGCGCTTGGAGTCCCCATTATACCATTTAATTCAATCTCTCTATACGTTTCGTTTAAAGCACGCCTATCACCATTCACTGTGGGCGCCACGGTAAGCGCTCCTCCTCCTGTGTTCACTAGGGCCCTCGGCTCATCGTCAGCAGCTGTTCGCTGTGACGATCCAAAGCAGAGGGTGTCGAAACACACGCGCATTCACTCGGCTGCCGAGCACTAAACGGAATCACTAGGATTTCACTTGTTTATTGTTGTAATAGTACGTTAACGTCCACTGTCACTGTTTGTTCGGTTGGATGGTCGAGCACGAGTCGGGGAGGTGCAGGATGCGTGTGGGTCGTGCGAGCCGTGCGGCGCGGGCGCGGACGAGCGGAGTAGTGTAGATCAGATACGCGCGCGCCGCCTGTCCGCTGCCGTGGAGTCAGCCCCGCGTGTCTCGGCGCCGCCCTGAAAAATATAGTTTTCTTGCTTTACTTCGGTCATTACAAGCCAGTCTTGATCTGAACTTTAGCACCAAGAAACGTAGGATGTTAATGCTAAGTCAACAACGTTTTGAAATTAAAATAAATAGGTACTATTTACTGTGAAGAACAACAACACAGAATTATTATTAATAGTTAGCCATTTTATGAATTAAATAATTAATGTTGGTAACAATGAAATTAAAATCTAATCAACGATAACACTTCGTATCTTCACTATAAAGTATCATTATACTGTACCCATTTTTACAAATACTTTTTTTTTTAGTAGTAAGCGTTTTTATGAATGATTTTTTTTCGGATGCCCAATTATTTCGGAAAACACATTTGAACGAACACCGCTCTTATGACTAAATGACAGATTAACCAAAAGGAAAATTTTCAACATCCACCCATTAGTAGGGTACAAACACTGCTTTATCAAAATATATTTTAACTCAATGCTTCTAAAGTGATTTTACAATACAATTGCTTATTGCTGTCTTATCAACATAACTAGTTTAAGGGGCGATAAACGCTGTATCTGTTTACATCTGGTAGGAAAGATCATTGATCACCTGATTGATACGCAACAATACAACCACATGACAATTTTGTATCTTATCGGAAATCTTATTTGACACAACACGAGGACGAGACAGTTCTGATATGATATTAATATTTATTATAGGCCCGTTTTTTTCCTACTGCAGGGCAAAGGCCATCCTTCGCCGTTTCAACTGCGATTGCAGGCCAATATTTTAAGAAAATACGAACTCATCTCGCGCTCTCTTTCCGGGCCTACCTCATGATATTGAAATGATTTTAAAATTAATTATGGAATGACATCGAAGTGTTCGTTTTAGCGCGCGACGAAATACTAGACGGATGTTTGAGGGGAAACAAACGTAGGTAGCGACGACGTTTGTTAATAGCCTCTTTGATAATATGCAAGAACATGTCATTGTTGTCGCTGGCCTCAAAATTAATGACTGTTTACGATACGAAGCACGTGTTATGACATAAATTTTCCATGTTGGAAAGTCTGTAGAAAAAAAAACAGTAATCAATATTAAAACTATAACAGTTCTAAAGCTATAAGAAACCGACTAATTAAAATCAAAAGTCATAAACATACATGTGTATCAAACTAGATAAGTAAATTGAGCCAGTGACTGGATTTCTATATTAAGAAATCAGTTTCAAGCTCGACACATGACATTTAAGAGATTAAAATGTAGTAGTATTCAAGATAAACACAAACTTAGATAGATAGGCGGTCGTATCGTAAAGAACTATAGAATATGGTAAATTCTTAGACTTTTTGAATGACAAAAGAATATCATACATTTTCAAAGAAAGGGAAGCTATATTTAAACGATACTTTAAAAAGTAAGACATACTCTCAACTGTATAAACAATAACGTGTTAGCAAAGAAAATAAGGAGGATGTGATGGACTTGGGGCAAGTCGCCAATACTAATGAATTTATTAATATATCAAAGTGAGATAAACATAAATATTGAAAAGCTAATTATTACCAAGCCTACACCAAAGATGGGAAATGAATTCACACTGAAATCTATAGACGTTTTTATGTATCCTCATAATGCCTTTCGTCTAAATGTTGGTACCGCATATTAATCGACAGACAAAAAACGTTAACAACAGTCCTGGCAACAATCGAGCTTCAGTGAACACCAGACACAAAAAGAAGCTATCGCAATGTACTTTCGCTAATAATGCATCAATACACAAGTAACAATTGATTCACTCCCTCATAGTTCATGACAGGGTAATTTATTTTAAGTGGTCTTCTTCTGCAATATCATCTGCCTATCGTTTTCCCAACTATGTTGGGGTCGGTTTCCAGTCTAAACAGATGCAGCTGAATACCAGTATTTAACATGGAGCTGACCTCCACAACCCGTAACTGGGCAATACGATACCCCTTTTTTCTTTTTTTAATGCTGGGAAATCGTCCAAAGACTGCTCCCGCTCTGGGTGGAGCGGAAGGGAGTGTCAGACTCTTACTGACTAAAACCCATCCATGCTCCTTCCGTAGCCTTTTATGTTCCGGGGTAGCGGTAACCCTTTCGGACAATTCCGCTTACCCGGCAGGCTTGGCCCTGAGGGGCCCCTTCAAATGCCGACATCTCTTTGAGGCGCGCGTGGAACATATACGCGCCGTCCGGCACGGGTCTGGTGCTGATCGGACGGTGAGTCACCCATTACTCACCGTCCGCAGGCCCGCGCCTACGGTGGCCGGGAGTCGTCACGTGGCTGCCGACGCCCGGGGCGTCTCCTGCGGCGGCTGGGACGGGAGGACCTTTCTCTCTCCCATCCCGCCACCTCCTTCGCGAGCATAACTTTTTCGCAGAAGGAGGTGACTGCCTCCCACTCCCTCTCACCCCGGACCATGGCTTGCACCAGGGCCGGGCGCGAGAGGTCGCCGCCGATCGCCTCTACGAGGACACGGCGGTGCTCCGCCCATGCGGGGCAGGTTTGCACAGTGTGCTCTACCGTGTCCTCTGGGCGATCCTCGCAGTGGTGACACCCGGGCGTTTCCTCCCGCCTGATGATGTGCAGGAACCTCCCGAAACATCCATGTCCGGTGAGGACCTGCGTCAGGCGGTAGGTGAGGGCGCCGTGACGCCTCTCTAGCCACTCCTCAAAGAGGGGCCTTACCGCCACTATCGTGGCGTGCCCTAATACGATACCCCTTGGCTTACCCCTTATTGCCTAGCGCCTGGGTTACAGTAAGCCCGAAAATCTGTCAGCCAGTCTTAACTGGCTGTCAGATTTTCGGGCTTCTGACTACCCATAACGACTATCAAACATGCACAAATGACAGCTGGGACCAACGGCTTAACTTGCTTGCCGAGTCACGGAGGAGTCTCGGTATCTAAAGATCGGTCATCCATCCACGGCCAACCCCGGCAAGCGTAGCTTAACCTGATGGATCGACCTGTGCGGCTGTTAGTACTTAGCCACGAGCTCCTCTTCCGTCTTCTTTTGCATTAATGGTTTCTTAATTGTCATCAATAGAACCAGTAATAAATGTTACAGCTGTATTAGTTTCCAAAGCAACATTCGCAATATCCTTAAGGACGACACAAGGCATTGACGTAATGATATGTTAATCATAAACGACCTTACTCCGGTTTAGTTAGTGGGTGTTCTTGTTCCGTGCTTAATTGTTTAGTTCCGGTGGGTGTGCATAAAATATCATCACAGGTAAAGGGCGGCTCATATGCACACAATGTAGCTATGTTGCTGAATATAGTCCGAAATGCCACGCCCGTCATGGCGACTAACTGTGTTGAATTGCCGTAGCATGGGTGTTCACTTACCGTATTCTGAATACTTTATTGTCTAGCTTTATCCATATCTTTATTACTAACTACGGTATTATAATGTTCTGGTTGTCTTTGTTATTATGTTGTGTGTTCTGAGAGCAATGGAACTACACAGTGTGTTAGGTTAAACGAGGGACATACTTTCAGGGGGTACTATACTCATGCAAATGAACAACTTTGACTATAGAACTATACCTGAAATCATGAAAAAAATCAGATGTTCAGTATCTATTATGTTCGCATAATTCGTTAAAATTTATGGAACAGCGGCTAAATTTTTTTCATATTTCCGAGTTGGTCCCATGGACAAAGTTGTTGATTTCCATAAGTATACAACCTGAAAGTATCTCCCTCGTTCAACCTAACACACTGTTTAACTGTATTAAAAATGAAACAAAGGTACAAGGAAGAAGAGGATCTATAAGGGACAAAATTACTCAGTAAGAAACGGCAATCAAGAATACCGTTATTACCTGAAGTGACCAACACGAAACAAATAATTGACACGAGAAACCACAGCGAGACAGTAAAAGTTACGCCCCAGACATTGTCACCAATTTAAACTCTCTAAGGATGTCTAGATAATCTTGTGAGATTGACATGCCCTTCGATATCGTCTTGCTTGATACTCCAAAACCCGTTTCAGCTGGTTACAAAGTTCCAAATAAAGTGTTTATTTGCGTATCTACTCGTTAAAATCTGTTTAACAAGCTTTATGTAAACATATAACAATGTTTATCGAGTTCCACTGTGAGGTATTGCTTATTCATGTTGCGTGTGTTACTTAAAATGTTATTTATTTTCTTAACCGTTAATTGAACGGGTTTAAAGATAAATGTTCGATTGGTAAATATTTACTTTTCTGCATTTTTATCAATTATGGGTACAAGGAAAACTGTAAAGAGCACGTAAACATATGCCGCAGCCTATGTAGTTAATCGTTCCTAATGCTAGGTACACACGCAACGACAACATCATGCGTGATTATGAGATTTCCCATAATACACCACAAAATTGCACAATTATATCACAGCCCTTGATTGTAAGGGGCCCTTTAGGGCCAAGCCTGCCAGGTAAGCGGGTTTGTCCGAAACCGCACCCCGGAACATAAAGGGCTACGGAAGGAACATGGATGGGTTGTTGTCAGTAAGCGTCTGACACTCCCTTCCGCTCCACCCAGAGCGGGAGAAGTCATTGGATGATTTCCCAGCCTTGAAAAAAAAAAGCCCTTGATGGTTTTTTCATCGTCATTTCGCAATTAGTACCTACTTCCTATTATTATTATCATTTCAAATCTAGAGAGAGCGTAGCCAAATTTCTCACGCCTTCTGTGCATGTTTTGACTGATTATAGTTATAGCTCATGAAAACCGGGAAATGGTATGAGAGTTTATTTTTAGCTATCTCATCGCTATGGTATTCCACCCGAAACACTTTCATATCCACTTCTAAATGTTTTAATAAGAGCAGTTTCAAACGGCTGGAACCTTTATTATTATTATTCGGGTAGTGGCTATGACAGGCTACCAAGCCGTCATGTCACTACCATTGCTGTCTATTGCGATCGCTAATAATTCACCATACTAACTAATTCTAACTAAAATCATAAATGCAAGAGTATGTTTGTTTGTTTGTTACCTTTTCACGAATAAACCACGAAACCGATCAGCCTGAAATTTTGCATATACGTTGTCAGGTATACAGAAACGGACATAGGCCTTTCATCCCGAAAAAAGTACTGTTCCCGAGGAAAACATCAATAACGTTCTTATGATAATAGATGGCGCCACGTGACTTTTGAATTATGTTTCAGTAATTATTGAAACTTTAGTAGTGTGAGTTTTTTTTAATTTTAGTTTCATATACATTTTACGAGTATACTCCACATTGTTGATAGACCGGTTTTCAATCCTCCTAACAATACAAGCCGAGTACAACCCGAATTGATTGTCAAATTGACGCGAAGCCGCGGGCAAATGCTAGTATTCTATATTGCTAATGTTTCTCGATTACTTCAGTTAAATCTCTAACAATAAACAACGAGAATGGGACTCAAGATCTTGTTTAAAGCACTTTGATAAGATTACAGCTGACTACTGAGTTCGCAGAACGTAACACGCTCACTTGACTCAATATAATCTCTAAAACCTATATTTGTTCAATTTTATCTAGTCTATGATCTACAAGTGGCTAGTTTTAAATACCAGTTTATAAATCTAAACATAAATCACGTACAATTATGTAGGCAACCGCTTTCTGTGTAATATTTCATTGGTAGAAGTCGAAAGTAGCCATTGCGGGTCAGTTATTAACGCCCGTCTTACCGCAGAAGGTGTAAAAGCGCCATTTTTAATAGTATCCGTAAGTGCTACAACTAAGCTCTTTAAGCAAATATTTTCTTTTTATATCCATCGTCGTGTCTGCCTGTTGGCTTCCTTTCCTAGGCATGGGTTTCACGTAGAAATAGCTGCAATATCGTGGTATTATAAATTAATATAAAATTAGAACTATCATTAACCATATGCATGAATTCATATATCTTGTCCAATCCATTTAAAACTTTAATGAGCTCCTGAGTGTCATCAACATCTAAATTAAACACATTAATATCAATGTTGTAATAATATCTATTCTTTATTTTAGAACTGTCACCATAATATACGATTATTACTTCAATATTTTCTTCGTTCACATCCAACGGGTTTATATAAAAGTCGTTATAATTAATCAGGCGGCTACGCTTCATTTTTATAATCGAACATGTTCTACTCATAATTCTAATACAAACTTACAATATCGTGTTAATTAAAACCAACCGCAAGATAGCGAATAATCTAGGTACTGCATGTTGCATACAGTATGATAAAGTTATACCTAATATGCACTTACAAACATTTGCATCTACGATTGCATATCCAAGCACTTTGCTATGCAATGCCTCAGAAGATAACTGTACAAGGCATTAGCCGACTTCGTCGTATGTTGTTTACCAATTGAGATTCATAATGTAAAGAATATTAGCACAAAAACCATTTGAGTGCTTTTGACTATTTTATCTTGGCCAATGTTGCCAACATTTTGGCCAACATTTGCGTATAGAGTCAAGAATCAAACGAAAATAACTAAACGCTCCTCCTTAACTCAAGACAATGCACTCATAAGGGCGATCACGTTCCGTCTATGTGCCAGCCCTGTTAGCTACAATCCCGAACTATTTTTAGAACGGAGTCAATTAAATTCAATTCTCCAGTGCTCGAGGGTTGTCACATGCACAATTATGTGATTTATGAGTAACGAGGCGGCTGTGTGTATGACGTGGCGTTTAGTGAAATCGCGTTTATTTGGAATTAAGAATAATTGTTCTTCATCGTCTGGCGGGCTATTAAGCGAAGTGTTTAATAACAGTTTAGTGGTTTTGTTTTGATCAGTTAATCGACAGGCCTTTGTCTTTGTAAGGTCTTTTGTTTTCAAAGACAACCAGGTTAATAGCTGAAATAACATTATTCATTTATTTAACCTTAACTATTTAAGCACACACATATAAACAGCCAAGAATAAAACTGCATATATTTATTATTAGAACTACATTGTTCTTTTTCTTACCACATCCCTATTATCTTCTATGACGCCATCTTTAAAAAAGAACATATTAATAAAAATCTGTGCAAGCAAGATGCACAAATTGTTGATAGTTGAGTTGTTGTTGAAATTGTTGTAGTGCGTTTGAATTTGAGTATATTTTTGGAACGCTGACGCAGTGGAGTCTCCGCTATAAAAATCCTCATACCCAACATTATAATCAATTAAGGAAATTCAGGACAATCTTTCGTCTAGCACATTTTATTTGAGACACGTCGCTGTCCTATTTTTATTTGGACGCTGTCTCAAGTCGGGTCACCGGCGGTGTGTCAATACGCCTGTTAGATTATATTCGTCAGAATAAGGGACTTCCGTACTAGCAACGTTATTAAATAATTGACTCGCACAGGTTAGTAGGTATGCCGTGAGTTTGGACAGGAATTTTGAATGGGTTAGGTTAGGTTAGCCTACACTATATCTTATGTGAGATATAGTGCAGGGGACTGTGAAATATAGAGTAGAGCAGTCGTGTGAGATATAAAGTAGGGTAGTGTTGTTAAACGGGATTGTCCGAAAGGGTTAGGTACCGCTACCCCGGAACATAAAGGACTAAGAAAGGAACAAGGATGGGTTTTAGTCAGTAAGAGTCTGACACTCCCTTCCGCTCCTCCCAGAGCGGGAAGAGTCATTTGAGTCATTTCTCACGCTCAAAAAAAAAAAAAAGGATAGTGTTGTGTGAGAATTTGTGCTGGTTGTTGACTATTATGTTTTTTGACGAAATCTTTGATTCTCAATCCATCTTCAATGCTAGATTGATATTCTATGTTTTGCAAACATAGTGTCCTATATATATTTTTGTGCCGTCATCTTAGCATCTTTTGCAGGATTGTATGACTAACAAAAATGTAATACTTAAATTGCTGCCAACCGATACGACGCGCATTTTCTACAACCGCAATTTCAACTGCTAATCACAAATTTAAAAAAAAACACGAACATTTTATAACCCTTCTTTCCCTTCGCCGTTATTGAGTAAAAGCGTCAGTAAATAAACGCGGATATCGAAGTTAAATAAAACAAGAATCGAGACTGGAATCGAGGTGTATCGATTATGTTGATCGAACGTTCAGAGCGCAGTAATCCATCTTAAGGGTGCCTTTCCACCAGATATGCTATGCTACTTTGCTATGCGTTTGATATCCACCAATTATATTCATTGGTCCATGTAGCATAGCACTGGTGGAAACGGGTTCGGCTAAGCTATGTTTTTATATGGATGGATGCATGCTATGGATAGTCGCGAGTGGTGTAGCTATGTGCAAAGCGCCGCTTTCACATCCTCGCAGCATAGCTGCGTAGCACATCTCTGGTGGATAGGCAGACTTAATCAATCGTCTCATTCGTTCACGTAGACAAATTACAAACATATCAACACATTTTGGATTAATAACATCAATCATTTGCGTCTGTTAAGTGTTTTGATAACACGTGCTCAAATTAATGGGCCTTTTAATAACTAATAATATTTATAGTTTTTCAATGGACGATCTAATACTTGAGCGGTACGGAAAGTTCTGATTTGAAATTGAAAATGCCTTAGTTTTTGGTTTTATGTTTTACTTACCTACTAAAGTAAGTTTATTACTTACAGAATCTACTGCACAAAATTTAAAATTTATATGACTTGACTACTCTTCTTCTTTTCGTGTGGTTAGTGACTAACCTGGTGTCAGAGTTTTCATGCTGCCCATGGGCCTCTAACTTAGTTTCACATATGCTGTTGAATACTAAAAATGTACATAGTAGGTAAACATTCAGATTTTCTGATATAAAATTATTTGGTTACGGTTATAATAATGATTTAAATTGTAATCCTTTTGATATTTTTATAATTAAGTGCCAAAACTCGATACGATGTCAAAATTGTTACTGAAATAAAAGAAATTAAATAATTTAAACGCGATGTAATTTAAAGTTACCGTGGGATCTTGCACATGCAAAGACAATTTAATCACACAAATATTATAAAGGCAAAAGTGTGTGAGTGTGTGTTGTATGTTTGTTACTTCTGCACGCTAAAACTACAATACGGATCTGGATGAAATTTGGCGCAGAAATAGATATAGATTTATTACGTTAGTACAGACGCCAGCACATCAAGCTATCCCTAACTGTCAAATATTCTCAATTAAAAATGAACCTTATGTCTTTGTAAGAAAGTTGAAATACTATCAAAGAATTTTGACAGATTGTGGTAACTTGATGTGCTGGCCTCTGTACATTTCCGTGGCATAATTTCCGACATCCACGCGAGGGAAGCCGCGGGCAGAAGCTAGTGTTGCATAATTATGTTGCATTATGCTACTACCAATTTGTGAATGATGAAGAGACGATGGGTATATTCCATTTTCCACTTTGATCTTGAATGCAAATAATAGTGTGCTATTCATTATTGCGTGCACGTTGGTTACGCTAGACTCAACAGTATTACATAAACATAAGTAGGTACGGTTGAATACTGCTGAAAGGTTTAATTTGAACGTATTAGGAAATGTATTTGATTGATTGAGAGGTACCTATTTATTATTGTTCTTGTTTCATGCTCTTTCAATCTTTCTTCTTTGTGCACACAAAGGAAAGTTTAAAGTGTGTGACAAGTGATAAACTCCAGACAAGTTTGTCACATGTCACACACTTTCTTGAAAGAGATGTGAGTGGATTTTAATTGAGAGTCAGTGGAAGGGTGCAACATAACAAAATCCAAGCTTAATTTAGGTATACATTTAAATATACCTGTCTCAGTCCTAATGAAATGCAATAATTCAATTTGATCTTAGTGTGCCAAAGATATTGCTTTTTTATCTATATTATAGCTAAAGAGTTTGTTTGTTTGTTTGAACGACGACTGTTAGCTGCAGAGATTAGCTCTGTAACTATCATTCGGATTTGAAAAACTATTTTTGCATTTGATAGCTCAAGACCCTAGGACCCTTAAGAAAGAATCGTGGCGAGCAAAAAATAAAAGCCCGAAAAAATGCTTAATGAGAACGTTGTAATAGCATGGGCAGTCGATGCGATGCGATGCGACGGGGTGCATTAGGGGGCAAGAAATTCCTCACAAAATCTAGAACAGGCACCTAGCTTTTAAAATATTTCAGTAGCCTTCACCGGTGCTAAATCTAAATAGGTACCTATAGTCATACAAACTAAAGTTCACATTCGGATGCATGTCGATATTATCTAAGAGTTGAAGCTCTCGTGTGCGAACAAAACACATTTATCACTTTTATTTAGGGCACATGTCGACTGTAACACAATGGATACAATGCTGTACTGTCAAAGCAAAGTGCATGAAATTGCGTGACTGCTTTTTAATTGAACCATACACTACTAGGTTTTACTCCCGACTTTGTTACCTAACCTGTGAACCTGTTAAAGAAATTGTCACCCGACTTTAATTTTGTTATGTTACTGTAAAGAGGTTCAATATAACCGTAAACCATTAGGTACCAGAAAGATGCAGTTGAGGTTTTTAGAGTTGGCAAGTTTTTTTGCTATAATTATGAGCTGTGGTCTAACTATTTTTAAAGATGGACAACTGCCCCTAGTAAAGACCCATGGTCCAAATAGTTGCACAGAGCAGTTGGACCACTGCTTCGGAATGTTTTTTTTATCAAATAGGGTCTTGTTTTTCCAGTGACCTCTCTGACGTGATTCTAAGTAATTCCATGCATGCTATAGTGTAACCTATTTTATCCGGAATTTGAACCTCCTTTTACAGAACCTCGTACCTACCTATGTTTCCTATAATTGATTTCCATAATAACTGAAATGCCTATATACACAGGCACATGTAGATTTGTAGTTACCTACTTAGTGTATTTTTGACAGAATCATGTAAGTATTGAAGAGTTTTCTGTGTGCGCGTCGATGTTCCTGCTACTCTGTACCAGCACATCAAGCTATCCCAAAGTGTCAAATTTTCCCAATAGAAAATGAATCTTATGCTTTTGGAATAGAGTTGAAAAACTACCAAAGAAAGACGGATTGGGGTAACTTGATGTGCTGGCTCTGTTCATAAACATAGCTACCTACTTCTACTACTCGTGTACAAACATGGCTACTACTGTTTACATTGAATTCATTGCTTTCAAAAAGCTGAATCAATTAATCAAAGTGAATTACGATTATTAGATCGGTATGTAGTTACTAGTTTTGGAGTTCACGGTTAGTACTTAACCTTCTGAATGGTATTCGCAATTTACATCTATTTAAAGTTTATTGTTTGTTTGGTTATACGGGTACATTAAGTACACAAGTCCTAGAACCCTGTCAAAGCAACAACATTTACATGAATAAATTGCAACATGAAACTTTGCTAGCTCTAAGTGCATTTGTATAATTTTAATTTTATTCCTATAAGTGCAGAGGCATCAAGTCCCCCCAATCTGTCAAATTTATTTGATAGTTTTTCAACTCTATTACAAAAGCATAAGGTTCATTTTCAATAGAAAAAAATTGTCAGTTTAGAATAGCTTGATGTGCTGGCGACTGTCCATAAGTATGTGTGCTTTCAACAAAACTTTTTAAGATTACTTTTTGTTTTAGCAGTTCCTTTTTTAAAACATTGATGCCAGTACATCGAACAGAAATAAAAGAACGTGATGTGACGACATTTACTCACAAACAAAGTTGTCTACCTCGTGGCTCTAATGATCGCAAGCGCAAGGCCCAGACAGGCGCTTTAGTTTTAGTAAATTATTTTAATACCACTGCTCTCAAAGGCTGAAGGAATAAATCGTGAGAAAACCGGTACGTCCTAGACCAAAAAATTTGAAGACATTTATTTATTTATTTAGTACATGGAGGACTTACAGCTAACAAAATCATAACACAAAAGGAGGAAATAGTCACCAGAGAGCCAATTACTGCTCCTGACGTTTAGAGTTAGAAATAATAAAAAGTGATGATAAGAGCACACAAACAGCAGCACACGACTTAAATTGAAGTTATCAAGTTAAACATTTAAACATTACACATTTACTAGAAAGCACAAAAAAATAGAAGAGAATGAAAATAAAACTGTTTAAAATAACCGCTGTCACTTAAAAAATTGGAGGTTTAAGCACCTTCTGGCTGAGTTCACACTAGTTGCGAAAGGATCCAGATCATGCCGCTTGCATATCTCATTAAAATTTCGACTTGCACTTGCACATGTACCATACCGAACTGGCCCTGCGAGGTGGACTGCGGAACACTCCCGCTGAGAGAGGAGGCCTGTGTGCCAGTAGTGGGAACATTATAGGCTGATTATGCTGTTCTACTCCATTTTTTTTTTGAGGGTGGGAAATCATCAAATGACTCGTCCCGCTCTTGGTGGAGCGGAAGGGAGTGTCAGACTCTTCTTGACTAAAACCCATCCATGTTCCTTCCTTAGCCCTTTATGTTCCGGAGCAGCGGTAACCCTTCCGGACAATCTGACCGAGTACTTAAGCAGTTTTTTTTTTGTTTTGAAAACCTTAATTACATTCAATAATTCATTCGCCTTTTAATTTAACACAGAATAGACAAACAGTCATACATTTTATATTATGTATAGACGTATTTACCAAGTCAGGTGTCTTGCTTCGTGTCGATCTAAAGGCCGTTACATTTGAGTGATTTCAGATACGTACTTATCGATCGGAAGTGTCGGGACAAAAAGAGGTCATGCGCAGAATAAACTCACGCGCACCACTACGGAGAAAAATTCTTTGTCATACCTACTTCCGGATTTTTTGATAATAAATAAAATGTTACATAGAAGTTAGAACACGTTTGTTATCCGCAAAAACGTAAATGTATCTACAGCTTTATCCATTGTGTTCTATTTGTAGATCTACCCACCAAACACAAAGTAAAAAATTCCAGGATATAGCTAGTGTTAATTAATTAAAATTTGTGGATTTTACACTATTTGCCAAAACATTTTCACACACAACCATGTTTCGATTCTTTCACAGAATCTCCCGCCACAAACATGGACTGCTAAAATCCAATCTTCATGTTTGGCAGCACTCTCAGATAGCTCTCAATTATTCTGTTTATAATATTGTACCATTGCTTCTATGTACTTACCTAGTTTTTCGGTGGATTTTCCACAAAATCTTTCATACAAACATTATCCTGACGATTTCAGAAACAGCAAAAAAATCATACAAATCGTTAGAGCTGTTCTCAAGTGATGCTCCGTCATACATTGTGTGGCAATTGATTTTTATTTGTTGAAGTAAGAAAGCTGACGATGAAATATATCCTTTAGGAAATTCTCACGGGAACACACTAAAGGGATAAAAGTTATCCTATGTGTAAATCCAGTTTATAATCTATCTTTGCGACAAATTTCATCCATATCTGTTCAGTCACTCAAACACACACAATCACACACTCACAAACGTCCGCCTTTAGAATATTAGTGTAATAATAAACTAATTCGCAATTCGGATAACAAAAAAAATATTCAAGATTCGAATTTTAAATGAAACCCGGTCAAGATATATCTGGATTTCCGGAAGCTATATTACATACATATTTACTATAAAATCATATTGTGTATTTGTATACCGACCTATTTTAAAGCAGTACTTATAATTATATATAATATGTCATCGTATTATGACGTTTCATTAGTTTTCCTGTAAATCAAATCTAATAACCTAATATATTCAGAATTACCTTTTTTAATTTTTTTTTTGAGTTTGGGTTGTGACACTCTCTCCCGCTCTGGGTGGAGCGGGAGAGAGTGTCAGACTCTTATTGTCTAAAACCCATCCATGTTCCTTCCTTAGCACTTTATGTTCCGGGGTAGCGGTACCCTTTCGGACAATCTCGCTGACCTAATAATAAGTTATGATTAAATTGAAAAAAATCGTATAAGAAAATAGATGGATAGGTATGCTTGTAATAACAAATCAAAATCAATTTAACACAACAATTTGAGAGCTGTTAGAAAGATAATATCAGACATTGAAAGCTCACAGTAAATCACTAAAGGCACGGTAAACCAGATTAATCTTAACTTGTCAAAAATAGACACTGTACAGACGTAGGACTAGACGATTGAAATCATTTTAAGATAAAATAGGAATATTACCATATTATAGCCGCATTTATAAAATGTTAACTTTGTGGTTTAACTATTAGTAGACTTAAGTAAGACGTAAGCTTCAATGTAATAAAACGTAAATTGGGATACAATTTCTTGCAATTCAAAACTCGAAGGTTAAAAAACAAACTAGCATTACTATAAGCCATTAGTTCCCTATCTGTGCCGCCGACGCGACGCCTTAAATTATTATAAAAATTAAATTATAATTTTCTTGATTAAATAAGAAAAAAAAGGCAGATTCTTTGGAGTTTTCATTGTATAAATTGTCTAGCTAGATTCTAGCTGGATTATCTTAAGGTTGATGTTCCAGGGTAGCCCGCGAAATTCAAATTTTCTTAAGTTTTTTGCAATTTGCAGGCCAGTGATAGGTTGTATGTTGATGAACATTTGATTCGCGGCTGTAAGACGTATGTAGTTACAGAATTATAATCATCAAAATCATTAATACAACCCTCCGAGCTCATAAAGGTGTAAAAAATACTTTTTACAAGGTCAAAGTCATTCCGGAACCTTTATGAGCTCGGAGGGTTGTATTAATGATTTTGATGATTATAATTCTGTAACTACATACGTCTTACAGCCGCGAATCAAATGTTCATCAACATACAACCTATCACTGGCCTGCAAATTGCAAAAAACTTAAGAAAATTTGAATTTCGCGGGCTGGTTGGAGGATTCACCTTAATGAGTCTAGCAGTTAGAATCATGATTCTAGAGTTATAGGCAGGTACCTTCTTTTATATCGGAGTCGCAGTATAAAAAAAAATCGAAACTACAACGTTTAGTTACACAACAATCCAACAACAACAATCAATCGACTACATTCTCAAATAAGATAAAAAAATCCTCAAGTAACTTGTGAACCTTTTCTGACATTTAATGTGAAAATTTAACGATTTAATTACTAAAATTAAATTTATAAAATAAATTAAAGTAAACATTCTCAATATAATTAAACTGATACAGATTTTTGACATTTATAGGTTATTTTAATGGCGCATTATGGCCGCACTTTACCTACTTTCACTGGATTAATTCGTGATTTACATAACTTTCAGAGGCTCACGGGCAGCATAAAAACTCTGACACCAGGTTAGTCACTAACCACACGAAAAGAAGAAGAAGATATTATAACTTTTAAACTTAATAAATCTTGTCAAGGATTTTTCAGTTTCCGAGCTTTTTAAAATAGGTGTTAATTTTATAAAACATTAATTGTTTATATAAAGCTTTTATCGTCGAAACAACAGGTTTCTGTCAGCTCATAACATATTATTATTATAGAAAGGTTTCTCGTTTGATTGACAGTTTCATTCATCGAGGTGTCGGCAACACAGAGCGCGTGATCGAAAGGGCGTGGTCACGATTTTAATAACTTGCTCCAACCATACAGGTTGTAAAAATATTTAATTTTGGCAAATTGATACTAGACTTAATACTTTTTTTTTGTGGCTGGGAAATCACCCAGTGACTTCTCCCGCTTTGGGTGGAGCGGAAGGGAGTGTCAGACTCTTACTGACTTAAACCCATCCATGTTCCTTCCGTAGCCCTTTATGTTCCGGGGTAGCGGTAACCCTTTCGGACAATCCCGCTTATAGACTCAATGCTGGATATATCATTTTTACAATGTAATATTATTTAAAAAAAATATCCATTTTCACTTTAAGTTTTAAATAGAATATGCCTACACGTCCCGTGGTACTTCAATATCTTTCCTTATCTATCAATCGAAAATCATTTGTCATCTCTATCTTTTAAGAAGCCGAAAACATGTGTATTAAAGTCAGACCTAATTCCGCATATCAAAAGATAAGGTTAGATCATTTCGATAAGTCATACGGAGATTTCCCAAGATTCAATTGGCACTTACAATTTCAAAGAATCGAATCACTCATCGATTCAAATTCGGGAGCAGAATCATCGGTCGGCGATGACTCGAATAAAAAGGATCGAGTTCAACAAACGTGAATTGTTTTACTTCAGAAGAGACATGACGTATTAATGTCGCCGGTCGTTCGTTTAGCGAGACCATAGTAATTGAAACCTCGTGATACTGATACATTACTTCTATACATAAAAATGTACACAAATATGTGTATACATAGTACATACATCCTGTACGCTTTAATTTGTGACGGAAAATAGTGTATTATTATTATTATGTAGGTGCTTATTATTCATAATGCGCTCGCGCACGGAGGGAGCATTAGATCGGTGTTCTTTGAAGCCCACGCGATTGATAAGGACTTTAATATGTAAATAAATTATAATATTGTATTTTCATATTTATTAATGTGCCTATTCATGTAGTATTTGAAAGGAAAACGATGACTGAATTTTACTATAATTACTTACGTAATATGGGTCGAGGAAACGTAATTAAGGACCATGAAATTCTGTGGTTATGACCAAAAATGTATGCATGCTATAAGGATAGGTTTGGAATAATTCACGGTTATAGAAACAAACACAAATGGCCGTTATGAGAGCGGATCATCATCATGTCCCTAGCCTTTTCCCAACTATGTTGTGGTCGGCTTCCAGTTTAACCGGATGCTGCTGAGTAGGTACCAGTATTTTACATGGAGCGACTGCCTATCTGACCTCGACAAACCAGTAACTGGACATTACGATACTCCTTGGTACGACTGGCTGTTAGCTTTTCAGGCTTCTGACGACTGTCAAAGATGCGTAAAAGACAGCCGGGACCCACGGCTTAACGAGCTTTCTGAGGTACGGAGGAGTCTCGTTGTGTAAAGATGATCACTCTTACACAGCTAACTCCGACAAGCGATTCAAATTAAGATTGATACCCTACCTTATAGCAACAATTTTTTTACTACATTAGTGATGTGACCGTCGGGCTGCCAAAACTCAGGTCTCGAGCTCGAACCAAAAGCACGTACCCCTGACTTTTCGGATTCATGTGCGTATTGTATAATTATCACTTGCCTAAAGAAAACCGTGAAGGAAAACATCGTGAGGAAAACGAGATGCATGAGAGATGTTTCTCAACAGCATGTGAAACAAAGTCAGAGGCCCATGGGCAGCATAAAAACTGACCCCAGGTTAGTCACTACACCACTGCGAGGATCGCCCAGAGGACACGGTAGAGCACACGGTGCAAACCTGCCCCGCATGGGCGGAGCACCGCCGTGTCCTCGTAGAGGCGATCGGCGGCGGCGACCTCTCGCGCCCGGCCCTGGTGCAAGCCATGGTCCGGGGCGAGAGGGAGTGGGAGGCAGTCACCTCCTTCTGCGAAAAAGTTATGCCCGCGAAGGAGGTGGCGGGATGGGAGAGAAAGGTCCTCCCGTCCCAGCCGCCGCAGGAGACGCCCCGGGCGTCGGGAGCCACGTGACGACTCCCGGCCACCGTAGGCGCGGGCCTGCGGACGGTGAGTCACCCATTCCTCACCGTCCGCAGGCCCGCGCCAATCAGCACCAGACCCGTGCCGTACGGCGCGTATATGTTCCACGCGCGCCTCAAAGAGATGTCAGCATATGAAGGGGCCCCTCAGGGCCAAGCCTGCCGGGTAAGCGGGATTGTCCGAAAGGGTTACCGCTACCCCGGAACATAAAGGGCTACGGAAGGAACATGGATGGGTTTTAGTCAGTAAGAGTCTGACACTCCCTTCCGCTCCACCCAGAGCGGGAGCAGTCATTGGATGATTTCCCAGCCTTAAAAAAAAAAAGGTTAGTCACTAACCGCTCAAAAAAGAAAGAAGAAGAATAGGTACATTTCAATTTATTTTCCTGTAGAAACGTTAACAAATGAATAACGAATCAAAGAGGAAGTTCCTTTTTTAAATCAATAAACGAAAACAGAATAAAACAAAAACCATTACGCTATTTTGTTGTTAAAAACCAACTTGTTTATGAAAACAAATACAGTGAAACTTGGTTAAGTGGGACCTGGATAAGTGAGAAACCTCCATAACTGGAACTCATGCTGAGGTCCCAACACTTTGGTACTGAATTGCCTCTGTTAGTGAGACGAAGCAAACCTCTATATCTGGGATTTGTTCCTTCCATTTTACCGTCATAGTTACCGACTGCGAGTGAATTTTATATGCATTTAACCTCTAAATAATAAAGATAAAAAATTATGTATAATATTTACATAATACTTTATTTTATTTAATACTCGCACCTCTCTATAACTGAAATAACCTGTATTCTGTCCTCTAAATGAGACAGATATTTATTTATACCTGGATATCTTAGACACTGGGTAAGTGGTATACCTCTATAAGTGAGACAAATTTGCAGGTCCCTTGATGTCTTACTTAACCAGGTTTCACTGTATTTTCTTTTTATCATATGAAATCTGAACTTTTCATTACCAATCAGAGAAACTTGATAAACGTTAATTATATTTGGATTATTTGTAAATAAACGTTATCTATTTAGCAAATATGGTGCACGTGGACCCCTGGGTATCTAATCAAGACGATAACAATTATTGCACTTAACTTTAAACTATCAGGGATCAAAAATGTAAAGCATGTCTGCATCAGACTCAACGTCATACGTCCTTGCATTATCTTGAAGGAAACTCGAAAATTGGTGGGAAATTGGGTATTTGAAAGGGTATTCAATAACGTTACTTTTTATGAATTGTCAAAACGCGGAATTTGTACGTGATTTGTATGAAATCAAATGGAATTCTTATTAGCACTAAATGCAATTTTACAATTATATCTTCGCATACTATTTAATTCATGTACGGTAATGAAAGTTTTTAAGACGAGCGGTCTGTTTTCCATGTGATTTAATTTTTTTTTTTAATTGTCAATTACCTATGTTTGAAACCGACATTCTTGGAACATCTAAGAATCTAAGGGCGTGGGTGACATTTATCCAGAGCACGACCTATTATTGCACCCATAATTCACAAATATTATGTAAATTTGAAAAGTGTAGAAAAACTTGTGGAAGCGGTAGGAATTATGCATACCAATCCAAACACGTACTGAATGAATGATTTACTTGTATCTAATGAGAATGCATACATTGTAATAGTAAGTTATAAATATACATTACGAGCTTTTGATTAGAAAATCCCATAAACAAGACATTTAAAACTAAACAGGATTGTCCGAAAGGTTTACCGCTACCCTGGAACTTAAAGGGCTAGGGAAGGAACATGGATGGGTTTTAGTCAGTAAGAGTCTGACACTCCCTTCTGCTCCACCCAGAGCAGAACCACATTTGATAATTTCCCACCCTCAAAAAAAAAAGACATGCAAAACCACTCCATAACTATTCTTAACAAAATTCAATCCCAGAAGCCATCATCGCTAAATTCCAAAAACCTATCAGCGTTATCACTTTATCAAAGTGACTAAATGGACTTATCAAGTCCCGCCAGCTGCAGAGCTAGATTCTAGAACAATTAAATGCAACGAGATCAAACTTTGTTCGTAATTAATTGTATCTTATCAAAACATTTTTAAGGGCAGTGTAATTGAACTAAACTACTTAAGTAGGTTTGACAAAAACTAACCCACCGTAGGACTGGGTTATAAGCAGTGTAAAGATATTTATATAGGTACCTATAGACAAAGTTTAGGTCTTTCGAAATGTTTTTTTTTTCATCTTTCGATGAGGACGTGGCTAAGTAATAGTCGCACGGGTCGATCTATCGAATTAAGCTAAGCTTGCCAGGGTTTGTCCATTTTTTTAAAGGCTGGGAAATCTTCCAATGACTTCTCCCGCTCTGGGTGAAGCGGCAAGGAGTGTCAGACTCTTACTGACTAAAACCCATCCATGTTCCTTCCGCAGCCCTTTATGTTTCGGGGTAGCGGTAACCCTTTCGGACAATAGCTTACAAGGGTTTGTCCATGGATTGATGATTTATAATATTCCGAGACTTCCGTGCCTCAGAAAGCCCGTTAAACCGTTGGCCTTGGTTGTCATTCGTGAATCTTTGAGAGTCGTTACGGGTTACAAAAGTTACCAAGGGACATCGTATTACCCAATAACTAGGTTGAGGAGGTCAGATAGGCAGGTGATCCAACAAAAAATCCTGGTATAAGCTGCATCTGGCATGTTTTGCGGAGGAATCAGGAAAATGTTGTCAGGAAAGTTGTGAGTATGAATGTGGATGGCTATACTAGTAGAGGGAGACCAAATAAACGATGGATGGATTGTGTGAAAGATGATATGGCTAGAAAGGGAGTGTCTACCGAGATGACGACTAATAGAGAAGTATGGAAGAAAAAGACATGTTGCGCCAACCCCAAATAAATTGGGATAAGAAAATTGCAGGAGAATGATGATGAGCTATGTCTGGTAGGACTGAAATCCGACCTTTACATAGTTGGGAAAGGGCTAGACAGATTGATTGAACCTGATTACTTTCTTTTAACCAAAACGAAGACAAACCTGCATGGCATTTTGGCCTTTACGGTTACAATGAAAAACTATAATAGAAGCTTGGGTAATATTACAATGGAGTATTTTGCTATTGATCGATTGATAAGTTTCTTGCATTTATTTTAGAGTAGGTATTTAAGACCAGCTCGTTGGTCTAGTGGTCGCGAGTTCTACTGCTGTGCATGAGATCCTAGCTACGATTCCTGGGTCGGGCAAAGTGTTATTTGGTTCTTCTATCTGGAATTTCTCAGTTGCAGCCCGGACTGGATTTGTGCCCAGCTGATAGCAATAGGATCGCCCGCTATTACATGGAACTTAAACATAACAGGCGAAATGTAGAATTATTATAGGTACAACTCTGCCCAACCATTCAGGGATACGGGGCGTGATGTCATGTTATATTTAGCTGAAGAATATCGAACCATTCGTTGACCCTAGGTCACACACATATTAATAACATTTCCAAATAAATAAGTTTATAGTCTCCAAGTATATGGGACTATAATGTCGGCAACGACGACGAAATAAAGAAAACAATTGAATATTTTATAAATCGAATACTTATTCAATTCCTACCTTTTAAAAAAAAGGGCCGATTTTTTTTTTGAAGCCTGATAACTAAAAACTGAAAAAAAAAATGTATTCTTGAGATACAACTCAAGAATATTTTTTTTTTTAATTTTTTGACATATTTTCTATACAAAAGCTGTCAATTTGCCTTATTCATTAATCCAATAAATCTTATTACACGATTGAAAGATCTGCCCTAAATATAGAATTACCTATTAAGCATACTTTTCTACATGATTTTATTTACAAGACGGGCTCAAACATAACTAGCAAGGCAGGCAACATAAGTGGCAGGCTGTACTTTAGGTATATTAGATATAGGTAATCACGGTTTTTCAGTTAAAAACAATTAGTTATCAGACGATTGGGAAAAAACCGCGAAGTTTCAATATAAAATCGCTTAGTTCAATTACTCATAATTTATTAATTATTGCAATGACTAAGCTAACACTGTCATGTATATAAACAATTGTTGATCGCGTGATTTTATTTCTAATTATAGAACGACACATTATCGATTTATCGCTTCATTAATAGTCCACGTTTTTGTAGCGTACTTATGTTATTTTAATCTATTAACTGTTGAAAGTAAATAGCTGGCCGTAATAGCATATTTCCAAGTCATAAAATGAAAAAGGGAAATGTAGGAAAAACGCATTGCCAAAATAAAGTTGACCACACGTTGTTATTTTTTTTTAATTAAAATAGCTGATTATATAGCAATATTGAGCAGTTTTAGTGAAGAATTTACTAGAAGTGAAGAACAGACTAGGTACCTACAAAAGTAACTGAATAAAATCTTACCAATAAATCTTGATAAACTCACTCAGTCTAAAAATAAAACTTCCGTTTCCTCACTGTATCCACGCACTATTTTCTGACAGTTCAATTTACACAGATTAAAACAACGATAACCAAACTTATCTAAACGTTGATACTGATTTCAAATCTTTAAAAAAAAACCTATAGAATATTTCGTTGTTCGTAAGAGAGAAGCGTGCGCAGCCACGGAGGATAATAAATTTATATTGAGGCAAGTGCAGCCGGTCAGGTTTACTGGTTAGAACTACTCGGGACGCGACGCAAACGTTGGAGGAGCCAGAGTCACTCAAAGGACACCACGCCTACTCGCTCGTCGAAAACGGCAATTGACAACACTATTCCTAGCCTCGCAAACACACAACACTAGTCAGTGATTCGAATAATGGAATGTAACTGGCCAGTATTTATTTTCTCGAGTGATTTGTTTATAATGTTATCTGTCATTTGAAGTATTTAGGTATGTTTGTTATTGAGTGGCACTTATTATCAGATTTTTTGAAAATTGAATGTTTTAGAAAGTAATGATAAGTCGAGATTCGTTTTACAATCTAAGGACATTCATGTGGTATTCTACTTTGTTGCTGAAATAAATGGAAATCACACCTGCTTTAAAAATATATAAATATGAAAAATATTATGTAACCTCAATATCTATCTATTTTTTAAACCTTTTTGTTTAACAAGGTTTCCGTAATCAGCTTGATTTTTTAAAATTTCAAATAAGTGTAACTATGCACTATCACGCCATCTGTCGATACGTTATTGTTAACAAGAGTTTATCGTATTTATCAGTATCCCCAGTTCCCCTGAAATAAATGCAATCGGTTAAAACAGTTACGGGATAGAAAACGCGCTTGTCTGTAACCCACTGCTAGTGTAACAATAAAATAAAAATAAACTTCGCATTGTATTTGCTGAAGCGTTGCGATTTTTTCGGGATAATAATGAAATGGACGAGTTGGACAACCGACGAATAATGAAAATAATAGTGTTATAATAATTAAAATTCTAACAAATTGATATTAACAGCCGTTTCTTGCTTGACTGATAATACTTATATTAGTCTCCGTCCATTTAATTATTAAACTTGTTTATAGTAATTGAAAGATTTAACCGCCATCGCGATAGCGCCATCTAGTGTCGAGTAGCAACACTAAAGTAAAAGTTTATTTTTAAAACAGATAGATGGCGCTGTAATAAAACAACCATTTATAAAAAGTTGCTTTTAACACAATAATAATTATTACATACGTAAAATTATTTATTATATACCAATATGTTTCTTCTTAGCTGAAATAATATTAACATCAGTTTTTGATAAATAAAGGTAGGTATATCAAATATAGTAATATATTTATTGCCTTGCCTACCTACCGCAGTTTTGATATAGCAAAATAAAATATATAGATAGGACAAACACACTCATTTTAAGTAAAATAGCTATAGGCTATAATTTATCGCGAACATTTCAAATTGCTTCTCACGTGATTCCGAATGATAATGATTCTGGTTTTGATAGACACATTCTGTTTCATTTAAATTGTTTGTGGTTCAACGACCCCATTAATATCTAAAAATATTCAACATTTAAGTATACTAAGTATTTATTAGACAGCCAACGGATTATCCCGGTATTTCGGGTACTCGTGTACCCGGTGTACCCAAATTGAACCCACTTTGCTTAGCTAATGTTTATTTTAATAGAAGAAAATTAATTTGGTTCCCCAGAATTGATTTAGATCAAAAACTGGTTACGAAACCTAGATCGGTCATAGCAAAAAACGCAATTGGTACGTACTTGTTCTTGCTGACATGCCTGAGTTTTTTAAAATTAAGTAGGTAATCTTAAACCGTCTGGTTGTACCTAGATCTTATCATACTAGATAACTTGGCGTGTTTTATATCTTTTGTCTCTCTGTTACTGACTGCTAAGAATACCAGATACCTAACTATTGAAGCATTAAGTAGGTGGATAAAGATATTTCGTTTCTGAGTTATGACGATCTTAACGGTATACGATTTTTTTCAACCTAAATATCAAACTTGACAAAAAAAAATTTTTTGGTTTAGGTAAGTTCCTAGGTGTACCAATATATCTGAACCATCATTCGCTGTGTAAGATTCATCAACCTACGCTCATCACATAAATTTAATTTTTAAGTCATCTAGCTTCAGAGGCCAGCTAAAAATCAACTCAAAAGTATATTCAAACTAGTCATTTATACAAACTAGGCCGAAAGTCAGAACATTTTGAAGGTCAAAGTTACATAAGACAGTCCCCCAAAAACGCCCACCCTTCACCACTTCCTAGTGCTTTAGCCGGGAAGAAGAAGTGGCGCAACAAAATCCCCAGCAGCACAGCTATCTGTTTAGTTGGAAGAACTTGATTCTACACATTTATCGTATGAGAAGTAATTAACATTACGAAACACATCACATTAAAATCAATAATTTGCCACATGTCAGCTAGCACACGCACATCAAGTTACCTCAATCTGTCAAATTTCTTTGATAGTTTTACAACTTGATTACTAGAGCATAAGGTTCATTTTCAATTGGGGAAATTGGATAGTAGTTTGGGATAGCTTGATGTGCTGCCGTCTGTACTTCACACTACCAGGTAAAACTGAATCAAAAACAGGAAAAAGCAACTACAAAAGTTTTTCCTCAATATCAATCGACTATTTTTAGAACGATTATGTAAATAAGCAAATATAACTTTTAAAAAATTGCCATCTACGATAATATTACGCAACAATATATCGTTTCTTTCCGATATTAATCTTAAGTGATATCTGCAACACAACGCTATCTTTAACGCTGAAAATAAAATGAGATAACAATTCTTTTCAAAATATAGGAAGTAGTGTTATTTTTCATGGATCTTTTTTTCTTAATACTTGGCGATTCCGTGGTCAACAAAGAATAGCTCTACTTTATGCCGAGTATTTGACATAGACCGCAGAATAATCATGATGCCACTGGGAACGGGCCGGCCATAATGTCCCTAGAACCAATGACCGATGGAGGGTAGACAAAGGTAGTGTAGGACGCACTGACGCTAGGACGGACTAGATATTTGCAAAGACACTCTCCGAAGACTTGAAGAGTGATTTTTAGCAACTGAACGGAAGAGAATAGCCGATGATCGAGTTTGATGGCGTGCGATTGGAGAAGCCTGTGCCAATGGAATGCAATAGGCACAATAATAATGATGATAAAGAATTAAATAATTTTGTATGAAATTCTACGTCATACGCAAATATTTTTTTAAACTAAAATGAATAACTGTTATCGCTCATTGTTATCGTTACGTCACTCTGATTAATGCTCAACAAATGTTTTGTATGATATTTTAAATGTTTGTGACGCTGTCGTCATTTTCAGTAAATATCCGGTGCATTTTCAGCACGATAAGTATGTCTTGAAAACTAACTATCACGTACCTACAGTATGGCTGACCTATTTTGGCAGCCTTTTTTTAGGGTCTCTTTTTTTGATCTTCCAATGACTTCTCCCGATCTGGGTGGAGCGGATTGGAGTGTCAGACTCTTACTGACTAAAACCCATCCATGTTCTTTCCTTAGCCCTTCATGTTCCGGGATAGCGGTAACACTTTCGGACAATACCGCTTATCTTGACGGTCCTGAAGTTAGTCGATTAGCTGCGCAGTAGACAATTTCATTCCTAAAAAATCCAAACAGCCAAACAGATAACTTCAGAACGGCCAAGAAACGTCGGCCGCACTAAGAGCGACGTAAAGAACGATACCTATCACCCTACAGATTGCTCAACACTTTTTTGCAAGTATTTGGTAAATTCTTAATCCACTGCTTTATATGGTTGAAATAATCATCTCTGCATCACAACATAAATAACGCAATGAAAATTGTTGAATGAATACATGATCAAAATATAATGTTCCCACTGCTGGGACTCGGGTCTCCTCTTTAATAGAAGGAGGGCCACAATGCACCACGCGGGTCCAGTACGGGTTGGTGGATGTCACATGTCTTCGAATTTTTAGTTCTAGGACATGCTGGTTTCCACACGATGTTTTTCTTCACCGTTTTGAGAGCAGTGGCGATAATTACTATTAATAATTACCTAATCAGGCTTCTGTTTTACTTTATTTTCGCTTATAGCTAGTCATACCACGCTAGACACATCTAACATCAGTTTACAGTACAGACGCCAGCACATCAAGCTATCCCTAACTGTCAAATTTGCTCAATTAAAAATGAACCTTATATCTTTGCAATAAAGTTGAAATACTATCAAAGAAATTTGACAGATTTGGAAACTTGATGTGCTGGCCTCTGTACCTACTGCAAGCTAAAAAGCAGTGACAGCCTAGTGGTGTGCCCGCCGGGCTGCCAAGTCATAGCCCGGGTCTCGAGTTCGAACCCAAGACACGCACCTCTGATTTTTCGTATTCATGTGCGTATTGTACGTATAATTATCACTTGCTTAAAATCGGTGAAGGAAAACATCGTAGGAAACCGGAATGTCTGAGAGATGTTTCTCAACAGCATGTGATGCTAAGTCAGAGGCCCATGGGCAGCATTAAAACTCTGACACCAGGTTAGTCACTAACCACACGAAGAGGAGTACCTACTTATGCAGCATGTCAGACCATTCCACTTCTTCTTACCATTATCCCTATTGTCTTAAGCCCTTAATTATTAGGAACAGAAAAGCTACCGCTAGTCAAAATAAAAGTAATTAGGAATAATAATTACTTTTATTTTGACTAGCGTCAATGCAATGATAACAATTATATATATATGTGTGTCATGTATTAGTATATCTTTTGTTGGAGATCCTAAATAAATAAACCGCTATTTAGTTGGTTAATTAGGTTAATGTTAAGTGCTGATACACACGAGCAGCACGCGTTAATGACAGACGCCACTGAAATCGTTGACGGCTGCATTTCAACGGCGTCTTCAACGGTGATATTTTCAACATTCGCCCGTTCTTCTCCATAGGTACCTACTGATTTGGAATGGGCAACTAGCTTCATTTTTCTGACTGACCGACCCTATGACAATTCAAAAGTGCCTCTAATTGATTTATTTGAAAAAAATATTTTGAGTTTGAGTTTTAAAATCAGTGTTTCATTTGATGCTTTGCTCGCCACAGCTGATTAAGTAATGTCTGTATGGCTGTTTAATTGGGTAACCTAATTAATTTACGACTGTACATTCCTACCATAATCTTAGAAGGTTTATGTGGCCATAAATCTGAAGTGAGATTAACTTTGATAGATATGGTTTTCGGTGTTCTAAATGCTGTTCTTACCACTTGAAATAAGAGGTCGTATTTCGTATTCAATCCCTTTTTTTTTTGAGGGTGGGAAATTATCCAATGACGTCTCCCGCTCTGGGTGGAGCGCTGGGAGTGTCAGACTCTTACTGACAAAAATCCATCCATGTTCCTTCCTTAGCCCTTTACGTTCCCGGGTAGCGGTAACCCTTTCGGACAATCCCGCTGACCCGACAGGCTTCGGCCCTTACGGTCCTTAACTGATCGCCGTCCGGCACGGGCCTGGTCCTGGTGATCGGACGGTGAGCTACCCATTACTTTTCGTCCGCGTAGTTTTACCTTAACTTAAAGATATTATACGATAAGACGAATATTAAGGTTAGGTTTCACCTTTCAATTTAGCGTAGAACTTAGTCAAAAAGTAATATACAAATTACGTCCAGGTTACATTTTCGGATATTTATGCCCTTACTTTTATACAGTCAGGCAAAAATCGTAAAAAATCTTAGATTGTTCATTGCTTTATGACAGTTGTACAAAATGTCAAATTGCTCAACAATTCATTTCTCCGACTGTATATGTCACACATGTATTGGACACATAGCAGCTTAACGAAATAATTGAATAGCACCATTTCTACTCGTCAAACAATGTTGGACGTTGGACTTCAAACGGTAAAGTTGAGCAAATACCACAGCAGCCTTTACCGGGACGTCAACGAGAAACGAGATTATTCGAACTGAACGTGACACATCGGTGACGACGACCATTTGTCCTCCGCAACCGAACTCAGGGGTTATTAAATTATAGACAAAACAAATTCCGGGATCCCGGCAATCCAGTCACCGACGTGTGGTGGATATGCGGCCATAGCAAATATTCGTATCACCACTACGACACCGTCATTTCGTTTCCGGTGACGTCCTGTTGACGGTGGCATTGGATAAACGCCCTTAGACGATGGATGAACGCCAGTGCGGCATTTTGTTCGTCAGTGGCATTCAATTTTCTGATTCTAATTCGTCTGCTAAGCGTTCCACGTTTATTAAACTTAATATGAACGTGGATGTATATATACCAAAGATTTCGTTAAAGATGAAACGGTATAATGTATATTTTTGTTAAGAACATTTGCTAATTTAACTTTGAGATCTAGCCGTTAAGTGCCAGGTACTCTAGAGGAGGCAAGGTTATCTCGGATCGTACCTAATCATTATAATAAACTTTTTCCGCAACTGAATCATGATTCCCCGCTGGCGAGGCTAATTCTACAGAGCCAAGTAACGGAATTAACCGATTTTCCTGTAGTTAAGTCTGTTCTTGTTCTTGAGAAATCTATAGTTTCCATGATAGCGCATAATTATCATCAAAATACTGAATGGATCACTTAGGTTACTATTAATCTAAATTCTTTCTCCAATAAAGCTTACAGATAAATCGTTTTTTACATTACATGTTTATCTTTTAAATTCATAGTTGCTAGACAAAATCTTATACAATAATTATCCGAATCTGTCTGTCTGCCTCCAATTTTGCCAACTATGTTGGGGTCGGCTTCCAGTCTAACCAAATTCAGCTGACTACCAGTATTTTACATGCTACGACTGCCTCTCTGATAATCACAACCCAGTAAATGGGTAATATGATAATCCTTGGTTAAGACTGGCTGCCAGTCTTTCGGGCTTCAACGATTCGTAAAGACTGTCAAAGATCCACGAATGACAGCAGGGACCAACTGGTTAGCGTATTTTCCGAGCCACGGAGAATACGCGTTAAAAATGGTCACCCATCCCCGGACCAACCCCGGCAAGCGTAGCTTAACCTTTTAGATCGAACCGTGTGGCTGTTATTATTTTGCCACGAGTTCCTCAATTACTACGTTTATCAGAATATGGTTAAAAATATAATTGTAATATGGGTCAATGTTTCTCTCATCAAGGATGTCGACCAACTCTCGTAAAGCTGTCATAATCAGTCTTATGTCCCTGATTAGTAAATCAGATGTCAAATCTTATGTCAGCCGTTGTGGTTCGTCGACAGAAACAACAAGATCCAATCAAATCACTTGACAAGAGATAGACAATAGATATTGCGTGGGCGCTCAGTAACCGGTAGTGTTGGTTTGTCAAGAGTAGAAGCAGTAAAATCATGATACTATGGAGACAGTTTATATACTATGAAATCTGCTATCAAAACCTGTGTAAGAGAACTATACAATGGACAAGATACGAAACTAGAACGAATCTTCAACATAGGTGAGAATGCATATCATACTGACTTGTCCGGAGTAGAGCTACGGCTACAAAAACCGGTCGCCACGTAACCATTGTTTATGATAACACAACGGATCATCGGCTAAGCTATGCCGTCCATCAGCATATGAGAGATATGCAAGGATTAAGCTCTGATAGTACAGGGATTATAGGTGGTTAGGAATGGATACATTTTTGTCTGACTAAATCTACTATAGCCAAAAGTTTTGGATCAGAGATTACAATAATGCAAATGGCTGTTCTCTCAACAAGTGCAGCATTGTAGCTTTTACGATCAGAATGATTAACCCCAAAATTAACACTGTGTAACATAAGCCGTAACTATTATCTGCGAAGAGGGACTATCATTACAATCTCTTTAGGAGACAAAATCGGAGAAGGTAAAAGTATTATGTTAACAGAACAGCGTTCTTGATAATTTTAGTCCTTTAGTCACCTATATAGCTCTGTAGACTATATTTCTGGAACCAGCCCCAAAATGAACACTGTTTAACAGAAGCCGTAACTTATAACTGCGAAAAGAGGGACTACTCGTATCATTACAATCTCTACCGGAGACAAAGTCGTAGAAGGTAAAAAGTATTATGTCTGAATAATAGTCTTGATAATCTTAGTCTTTTAGTCACCTATATAGCTCTGTGGACTATATGTCTGGAACCACATAACAACAACACGTTTGATATTAAGTCCTTACTTGATAACACAGAGTTTTCTAGACTGTCTAGGGTTAAACATGTTATAATTTATACAGTGGCGATAGCGATCGTTTGTAGATTACGTACTGCTTATGTAAATAAATAGATTCATAAATGTGTAATTAGCGATTTGCTGAATAATAGACGATAATGAATAAAACATGTGTGTTTAACATTTTTTTGTTCAATGGAACACAATATACTAATCTGATCTATTGAACTAGCCTAAATTGTCTCCCTCCCTCTCCCTTTTCCACATAATTATATCTTTTGCTAGTCTCGAGCGGTCCTTAGTTAGGAGTGAAGTCGTCTCGCCATCTTCGTCTCGGCCGTCGTCGTCGAATGTCGTCGTGATGTGCCCAATCGGTAGTTCTCTTAGCCTACTTGTCATTGGAGATACGGTAGAAATATTCAGTCCAGTCTAACCTAAGCTTAGCGGCTTTCTGTGTAGCGTCAGTGATTTTGGTTTGATTAATATAAGCTCTAGAAATAATGATTATACATATTGGCTTCTAATATTTTTAAAATCATACCGTGTACCAGATCAAACCTTATACCTTTCATACTTGACATATTATTGTGTATTATATTATACCCATACATATAATATTATAAATGTGAAAGCTTGGTTTGCAACTCAAACACGTCAGTCACGGATCTGACAATAAAGTACTACCTATAATCTACAAATATGGATGGATGGACATTGGTCACGCAACTTCGTTCTAAACGTAAGATCCTTTTATAAAGCGACGGATGTATTAATTAATATCATCTGTTAAGCAATAATTAGCCCCATTATGGCTGCTTCCTACAACACTTGTGGTCATGCTAGCCCTTAATCTTCGCTAAGCAAACGGCTGACGAAGCTGTCGGTTGTATTGCTTTTTAGGACACAATATGAAAAGAGGCCGCAAGGACAAACACATCAAATAGAATGACATAGGATTGAAACGATTTTATTTAATGTTCCAAAGACACATAGCCAATGGAAATATATTAATTTATTGTATGGTTATAAAAGCTAGCTCAATGGCTAGATCATTAAATTGGGTAATTCACGAATTCTAGCCAGTGCTATAAGATGCTAAGCTATCTCTCTCGCACACTGCATCATGCGTGATCTCATTCGCTCGTAAAACCGCAGTAAGAGTCTTGATATAGTGTGAATTCAAAATGAACATTGTATAGTCTCTGCAGGTTGCCAAATATCTGGGTAAGTTTCCTTTAAAATTACGGGTTTTTAGCAAAATGTGAATTGCAACCAATTTGGACTGTGGTTTCGTGAATTATCGTATCGTTTTGGGAAGCCGAAATTTAGCAAAGAAAAGAAGCAAGGACAAGACAAAGCTTTAACAAATAATAAATATTGCCCGATTTTATAGGAGATGTGGTTCCGGTGAATAATTTAAACTATCCAACAGACCTACTAACAAAAAGTTAAGGAATCGTCTAAATTATTCCCAAGATTTAGCCTTAAAATGGGCGAAATGTTACCTTTCATAAATCAAAAGACAAAAAAATAAAACAGGTGGAAAATGAAATCAATAACTAAAAAGCAGTCTTTGCGCATATGCGCGTTGGCTTTTTATTAGTTTTTCTTGTGCATAGCTGCTATACCTGATCCTCGTCACGTACATCATGGTATCGTATGATGTTACACTGGTGTCGATGGACGCGCGCCCTAAAGCATGTTGACAGATGACTTTCGTGATACTCACTTTTAGTGAGTATTTTGAACTTGACGGTACAACCGGTTTCTCATTGCCAAGGGCTATATACACGTCTTCGTAAGTAAATCTTATTTGTTGAATATAAGGAAGATAGATGCTTGAAATTGAGACGTTGTCGTAACTGATAATCGTATTGATAGTAATCATTTTGATAAAGATGAATGATATGTCTTCAGATGTTTCTGATGTAATGGCAAGTGATATATTGATACCGTCTACTGTATTACAACTTGATAACGATACATATTAACAATTTCATGCTGATATTTTATTCGTCAAGCAATACAATAATTTTCTATTTAGGTCTTAGTTGTATATTAGAATGTAAGTAGGCCAGCAGTATTTATTAGCTAAAAATATTTTGAGTATCGAATTGGCAATATTGCAGCTATAAATTTTCTGCAACATCCCGCTAAAAAGACATCAGTTACAAAAAGCGTAAAAAGTCAATTATCCCTCCCATTTTACTATCCGGATAATTCGGATACTTCCAGAACATCATTCGGATAAAACAGCTTCAATATATAAACATTGTAATAAATAATTCTGAAAATATAGTAAACAACATAATGAGTTCTAATGTAGCTTCAATCCAATGTTACGCTGTTTAGAGATATTGCCTTTAATTTATTACATACATATGTAACCAGTGGAGGAAAAAACCTTGGTTGGAGGAATTGTGATGAAGAGGTTATTAACTTGACTAAGACCGATATTTCTTGGTCCTCCACTTACAAAGAGTGTCCCTTGTACTCAGCAGAGTTTTTATATCTTGCAGCAGAGTTTCTACTGTAAGCTGATCATGAAGAGAAACTCTCTACTTCAATTGACGACGGCGATGATAATGATTACTAGCAGCAGAAAGCATCAAAAGTCGAGCTTTACGCACTTTCGAATCGTCGAATTATCTAGATGAATCTAGTAATTGTGTCATTGGATGATGTTTAAGATATCGCAAAATTTTACACAATTTAACAAAATTGATAATGGCAGTGCTATTCGCAATATCACTATGCCAATTCTCTTAAACACAATAGAAAACGTTATATTATTACTGATTTCGATGAAATAAAATGTAAAAAGGAATAAAAGTAACCGTATTATTTGTTTTATCCGGATAGTAAAACTAATAATACATTCGAAGTCTTGTCCCTTGTACCACAAATCGAAATAAAATTGTCTAATAAAACCTATCAGTACTCAATCACTCGGAAAAAACATTTAGAACACTGACTCCAATATCCAAAACACGCAATAACATAAATGCGAATAAACACATTTGAAAAGAAAATGGATATATTTGCGTCACACCCAACAGTTTCGCGAATATTCCTCACACCATTTTGTTAACATATGGGCCATAAATAAGTAGGTAAATGGTTCTACCCACGTAGATCATGTACCATCATGTGCTTGGAAACGTGATGATGGAGAGCACTCTACACTTAAAGATTATTCAGTTGAATTGAAATCTTAGTAATAGAAAGCAGACAGTGTGAAATCACTTTGACAGTAAAGCAATGTTCTTTGATTTGTTTAACGTATAGTCTTGCGTATTGATTCGTCTTGGGCTAAATCTTCGGTAATAGAGCGATCAATGCAAGAAACCATGTTTTCAAATTCGATTTGAAAATTCAATCAAAAGCTTCTACAATAGGAACGTCTTGTAACATGTGACAACTAGCCATCCGGGAATAGGCTAATGAAGAACTGCAGTAGATACAAATCCCTAAAGGGAATCCATCCGACGGCATTCTGGTTTATCAAGTTTGTAATTTGTCCCAGTGGGTTAAAGATCACATTTGCTTAAAGCACGTATCTCATGCATGCATATAACACTATGTGGAACTGATATGGAAAGTAATGACCGCAAACAGCAACCAATAATAAATCTACAACTAACGATAATATGTTATTACGTACTGACATCGAATGAGCAAAGTCCAATATAGGATGCGACGATATTCAAATAAATACGAGTACGTATTCAAATGCTTTACCAGTTTGGAAATGATCCTTGAACAACTGTACTTTGGGAGTGCTTTGTAATGTTGAAGTAATGAGATTGTCGTGTCTATCTGATGCCTTAAAGGGCATGTCTCGAAGTAAAGGCACACATGTTTTAGAAATACATGTTTGGCTTAAGGAGATACTAAGAGAACTGTTGATGGACGTTTAGAATTACGGTCACCAGTCAGATCAATACGAAGTTACCAAAGGGGTTTGGGTCATGTTGGCGTCATTTTGAAGTTGAGCGGCTAGTAATGAAATTTATACATTCCAATAGAACAGAATAAAGCGATCAAAAGTTATTATGGGTACATTTATCTAAACCATATCGGAACGAAGATATTGGGGTTTGTATAGCTCATTAAAATCGAAGAAGTTATTGAAGTATTTTGCATGTTTTTATGTTTCTGCCGTATTTTCTTAATTTTCTTAATATAACATGGGAATTAAACATAACTGGCGAAATATGGGTGTACTGTAAAGCCTTACTGAAACCTTAAAAACCCTCTGGCTGCCTGGCTGGCTTAGGCATTTTTTTTTTTTAAGGCTGGGAAATCATCCACTGGTAAATAACTGACACATTCGGGCTTTGAAATTAATTGAATAGTTTGATAGGTCATTGTGGAATATTGGGTAATTTGTCGATCATAACGACTTGGCGTTTCCTTGGACATTGTGATTGTTTGTGTATTGTGACTGACCCAGCATAGCTTTTGGACTCCGATATTCCTGCGGTAATCTATCGCTATAGATATAACTGCTAGTGCATTTTATATCTGTTGCTGACGAAGCCTAAATCGTGTTGGCGGGACTCGTCGTAGATCATATAGCTTGAAAGTAGAGTTTATGCAAAACAATCCCCAATTACAATTTAGTGTTAACATTTTTGGGGGACTGTCTTATGTAACTTTGACTTTCAAAAAGTGCTGATTTTCAGCCTAATTAAATCAGAAAACATCGTCAGGAAACCGGCATGCCTGAGAGATATTTCTGAACAACATGTGAAGCTAGAGTCTGTGAGAGCTCTGTGAGTCGGAGGCCCATGGGCGGAATAAAAACTCTCCTACCTGGTTAGTCACTAACCACACAAAGAAGAAGAAGAAGGGACCATCAAACTTTAGACCACCGTTACCATGACCGACAATTCAATTTTTGACTTAAACACTGATGAGATGATGGAAGCACTTTCTCCAATTTCAGGCGTATCGTTTTATTGCAAGAGCATTGAGCGTAGCCAAGTATCCGAAGTAATGAAACCAGCCAATCAAATCAAAATGCTTCAACGGATGCTACTTTAAGTAGTGACGAATCAGTGAAATCAGTTGTCAAGATTTAAAAGACATTTAACTTCATAATACTTAACGGCAGTTGGTGCATTGTTATGACTGCACATTTAAAAGCTGACCTCGGTAGTAAAGCCAAACAAGAACAGAAACATACGCATAATGAGCAAGAATAAAGTGACGACGTTATAAAATTGGACAAAAAGAATATAAATAAACATGCAATTCGCTCATTTTATCCGGAACAAATCGCCCATCTGAACTGAATCCTCCTACGATAAGCTTAAAATTAAAACAGATGATCCACTCGTTAGATCAAGTGGGTTGACATTGTACCACAACTTTTATTCGAGTTTAACTGTCGGCCACCGTAACGCATCGCAATGTCTCTATGTAAATGGTCATGCATGACTAAACTGATCTAAAAATAGAACCCCGCCTGGGATGTGTGGCGATAACTGGACTAACTCGACCAAACTGGTCATATTTATGCCATGTCGCTTCCAAATATAGCTCACAGAGTATGGAAATAGTTACGGAATACTCTTAACATGCCTTTATGTTGAAACTCGTTGAAGTGATTATTTATAGCATCTTGCGTTGAAAGTGTATGTGAACGAGTAACTTGAAGTTTGTTATGGTCGATTTTGTTCAGTTAAACGAGTCAGTGCAAAACCGCGAATGAGTCATTCGACTGAAATGTAATTTCATATTTCGGGTTTTGGTTCCCAGTTGGCATGCTTATTACGTCATATAGTGCAATGGCTCCGCAGTTAATAGCTTCAATTAATTGGGTGTTTACTCCAACTGGCAGCTGATATATTAAAAAGCTTTTAGTGTTGCAATTATTCAGTTTATGATTTTATTTAATTAGTAAAATCATTATTATTCCTATTTGCAAGTGCCAACTCGATAAGTAACAGGAATTCAGTGACTAAATAGTTTATTACACACTTGACATTTTATATATTTATAATTGTAATAAATTGGACATAACATTGATTCCTATCTAAAATTATTAATTTGTGCAATCACTATAAACTTAATGCCAGTTAATTTTTTGCAGAGGCGTATTTTATTTGTTTAATGCATTAACGCGGTAATTAGATAAAAGTGTTTATAATACCTACTCTTTAATATACTCTTTCAATCTTAAACTAACAATCTTAATTTAATATATTTACGCCTTTAACCTACGAAGGTAGGCAGAAATGTCAGAACGAGGTGGCGTCCTGTAATGTCGACTACGATTTTTATACATATTACTCCTTCTATATCGTCCACGGTAATTCATGTACAGTCGCCAGTAGGGAATCCAATCCCGCATCAAAAACGCGATCCCGCAAGCATGCGGGATCAATGTAATCAAACCCGCGGATCCCGCGGGATTTGCGGGATTGCTTTTATTTACTATTATTTTTGTTTTGTGTAGTTAAATGAAAGAAATAAAGACAAGTATTTTTTTATTATTATTATCAATATGAATTAAAGTTATTACTCGTATTATAAATTGAATATAATGATGTTTAAGAAGCATATATAATCAACTTCTTTTAAGAAACGATATAATACAATATTTAACGTTTCATATTTAAATTTGTATTGAAAATAAAACATATTCATTTGTTTTAGAGACATAAAGAGGTGAATTAAGTAAACGCCGGGTTAAAAGTTAGCTTATTTTTTCTGAAAATGCTTTCGAAGAAACAATAAGGTAGAAACAATAACGTTTCATCTTTTAGATTAGATCGTATCTTGTTGCATAAATAGCCAGCGGCGGAAAAAGCACGCTCGGCTTCCACACTTGTAGGCGGAATTGACTTTAAATAAGTATAAACAGTTTCCAAGTACTTCCCTCTATTCCCTCCACATTCAAAAAGTGTTATCACACGTTTCAATATCAGATCAACTGAATTATCTCGAGTGGGTGCGCACGCACAGCAGGTCTAGACTCGGGTACCCATTCAGTACGGAGACTGCGCTCTAATTCTTCTTCTAGTGCACCGTAGGGAAATCCCTAGTCATAGAGTATTTGATTGAACTGAACTGACATGATTACGTTCCGTTCCGATACAAGGTTCATGCGACACAAAATAGAAATTCAAAACTTATTTAGTTGTAAGTTAAAAACTGAATCAAATTTTTTTTCTATACAAATTCTATATAAAAGTCACGAGTTCTATGGGAAAGTTGTTAAATCACTTATTAATAAGCTGTGCTGAGGTGTCTTATATATTTTTTTCAATCCCGCAAACCTGCGGGATCCCGCGGGTGTAATCGCCAGCACAGCACAGCGGTTTTTCGACGATTTTCTCAATCGATGTTGAACTAAACAATCAACTTTATAAGGTATAAAATCATTTGGAGGACAGTTTGGTATAACTTGATACGCTGGCGGCCGTACAACACATCTCAGTTTTAAGGCACACCACCAATCGCACCAAAAAGAAAATTTTATGTTAATCATAATTAAGTTAAGTAATCTTAATATACAGGGTGATATTGAATTCATGGGCATTATTTTAAGCGGTCATTCATCATAATGAACAACTGACTGTAGAGCGGAAGTATTATTGTTATTTAATTTGTTCTGATAATTTGCGGGATAAAAATGTTTAGAAATCGATTTAGAAGAGCGGGTAAAGCGGAGACCTGGAAGCAGCGACTGTCGCAACCCAGCGCAGGGCACGCCACGATAGTGGCGGTAAGGCCCCTCTTTGAGGAGTGGCTAGAGAGGCGTCACGGCGCCCTCACCTACCGCCTGACGCAGGTCCTCACCGGACATGGATGTTTCGGGAGGTTCCTGCACATCATCAGGCGGGAGGAAACGCCCGGGTGTCACCACTGCGAGGATCGCCCAGAGGACACGGTAGAGCACACGGTGTAAACCTGCCCCGCATGGGCGGAGCACCGCCGTGTCCTCGTAGAGGCGATCGGCGGCGGCGACCTCTCGCGCCCGGCCCTGGTGCAAGCCATGGTCCGGGGCGAGAGGGAGTGGGAGGCAGTCACCTCCTTCTGCGAAAAAGTCATGCTCGCGAAGGAGGTGGCGGGATGGGAGAGAGAAAGGTCCTCCCGTCCCAGCCGCCGCAGGAGACGCCCCGGGCGTCGGGAGCCACGTGACGACTCCCGGCCACCGTAGGCGCGGGCCTGCGGACGGTGAGTAATGGGTGACTCACCGTCCGATCAGAACCAGACCCGTGCCGTACGGCGCGTATATGTTCCACGCGCGCCTCAAAGAGATGTCAGCATATGAAGGGGCCCCTCAGGGCCAAGCCTGCCGGGTAAGCGAGATTGTCCGAAAGGGTTACCACTACCCCGGAACATAAAGGGCTACGGAAGGAACATGGATGGGTTTTAGTCAGTAAGAGTCTGACACTCCCTTCCGCTCCACCCAGAGCGGGAGCAGTCATTGGATGATTTCCCAGCCTTAAAAAAAAAAAAAAAAAAAGCGGAGACCTGGCGGTCGAGAGGTCATGAGTTAGACCAATTCGATTTTATATGCCTGTAAGTACACATAATTATTTTAATTATGTTACACAATATAAAACAGCGTGGCTAAGTAATAACAGCCGCACAGATCGATCTAACAGGTTAAGGTACGATTGCCGGGGTTGGTCTGTTGATAGGTGACCATCTTTACATACCGAGACTCCTCCGTGCCTCGAAAAGCACGTTAAGGCGTTGGTCTCGGCTGTCATTCGTGGATTTTAGACAGTCGTTACGTCCGCGTCACCAGAAGCCCGAAAGTCTGACAGCCAGTCCTGCCAAGGGGTATCGTATTACCGAGGTACTGGGTTGTGGAGGTCAGATAAGCAGTCGCTCCATGAAAAATACTGGTATGCAGAGTGCATCCGGTTAGACTGGAAGCGGACCCCAACATAGTTGGGAAAAGGCTAGGCAGATTGAATACAAAACAGTGAATTAAGATCTTCGTAAAAAAACATCTAAGATACAAGCTAACAAAAAGGCGATGCTAGAAAATAATTAAACACAAAAACACATTATTATCATGTGTGGATATTTGCGAAGTAGGACAAAATTTAAATAGTTATCGCTTCGTTGTTGAACTTGTGGCTTCTGCTAACACTATGTGTTTACACGTTAATGTATAATAGAATATGCATATTGCATTAACTCGCTTTGTCCGTACCTAGTACTATCGGGTTTTGCTGTTGTACACTCTGGTGTTAAATGTCAACATATTTTAATGCTTAGCAACGCAAATAAACGCGAAACTTGTTGGTTTCTAACACGCATTGTATTGTATGTTCCTTGTTGGCTAACGGAATACACGGTTTGTTACGTGTATTGTAATCCTTGAATTAGCACTTATTCGCAAAAAAATACTATACAGTGTGTTATATTAAACAAGGCACATACTTTAAGAGAGTGAAGTTCTCATGAAAATGAACTACTTTTACAAAGGAACCAACTCAGAAATATAAAACAAAAACTTGCTGCTCCATATATTTTGTTAGTATTTGCACAAAATGTAACCTGGTGCTTTTTAAAATTTTGGAGATTTTTTTTGGGTATTTCACTCTCCTAAAGGGTCGGGTATACCCTTGTTTAGAGTATGTTAAACATATAGGATCGCAACATTTCGCATACTTATTTATTTATTTATTACTAGCTGACCCGACAGTCGTTGTCCTGTCTTAACTCTGATACCTACCTTACCTACCCTACCTACCCTACCTACCCTACCTACCCTACCTACCCTACCTACACTACCTACCCTACCTACCCTACCTACCCTACCTACCCTACCTACCCTACCTACCCTACCTACCCTACCTACCCTACCTACCCTACCTACCCTACCTACCCTACCTACCCTACCTACCCTACCTACCCTACCTACCCTACCTACCCTACCTACCCTACCTACCCTACCTACCCTACCTACCCTACCTACCCTACCTACCCTACCTACCCTACCTACCCTACCTACCCTACCTACCCTACCTACCCTACCTACCCTACCTACCCTACCTACCCTAGCAAAAATGTGCAATAAAAATATTTTTCTCATACAAACTTTGCCACCCCTTGTAACCCTCTTAGGGGTTGAATTTCCAAAAAATAATATGCCTATGTCCTTCTCATGAATGCAAACTATCTACATACCAAATTTCAGCAAAATCGGTTGGGTGGTTTAGGCGTGAAAAGGTAACAGACAGACAGACAGAGTTACTTTCGCATTTATAATATTATATATTATATTATATTATATTATATTATATGTAGTGTGGATAACCAACTTGCATTAACAGTTTAACAACCACACAAACAAGTTATTGGTCTACTGTAGTTTCTGCTTCCCTATGGGGAAAAGGCGTGAATTTGTGTATATAAGAGAACATATTTCCAGGAACAAAAGGTTTGGATTTTTTGAACATACATATAGATACCTAATAGCAAAAGTTCATTTGTAATGTTTTCAAAGAAGACACTTTCTCTCGTTTGATTCATATATATCCTTATTTGTGTAATGCAATCGCTTTGAAATTTTAGTAGCAAATCCTTGATTTTACAGCAACATATCGGTTCATCTAGTTAAATTTTAACCATGTTTCTTCGTAAAATTAGCACTGTTAACGTAACAAAACTTCATAGCAATTCATAGAAAATTGGGAAGTAAATAGATATGTGTGAATTGGCATTCTTGGCTATTTGTGGATTTTTAGCATATCTCATACAATGCCTGAAGATTGAACTAAGGAAGAAAAAACCCCACGTTTTTCAAATTGTGTTGTAACCCTTTGTAATAGGGTTAAAGTTTCCTTATTCAGTTTGAATAAAGCAGATCCGTTGATATTGCAATTTAATGACGTACCTAACGCCCAACTTCATTCCGTCACAGGCAAAGCCAACTATCAGTATGACGGTGCTGATTATAGGAAAAATACCGCCCTGCCTCTAAATATAATGTATCAGATAAAACTGACGTGGATAAAATTGGATAAACGTATCGCTACCCAATAATTTGTAGCTCACTTTTACAAACGATATAAAAAAGAGCGCCTGTTAAATGTTTATTACATTAGGATCATATATTCAAATAAGAAGATTAAATTATGAATATAAATCCTGAAAATGAAGCATTTTACTACCATTTTATAACGTAGTTACATTAAATCTTTTAATATATATAATGGTGCATATTAGACATTCATCGTAAATCAAGCTAAAATGAGATGGATGGTTGGTTGAGTAAATATAGTGGCGAATTTTATGGGTTTTGATATGGCGAAAAGTTAGCTTAGCGAAAAAGGAGGATTGAATAGAAATGATTACCAAAAGGGATAATATAGTGACACTTCACGCGATGATAACGAGCAAAATCATGGAAAACTACGAAGATATGATACAAAAATAAACTTCTGGCATAAACCGACGACCAAGTTCAGTTTATTCTCGCTTACAAAAACAGTTTTCATAAAGTAACGATTATTGAGTTGCTGATAAGATCGAACGGTCGGTATTCCGTGCTAACCGATTCCGATTCATAACGCCGGATTGAGAATGTTTATTCCATGTGGTTAATTATTTTTTTGATAACACGTAAGCACCTAAGTAAAATTATATGGAGAATAAATCTTTTCAGGCTTTTATTGCACCTGTATGATCGCCAAAAGTTCCCCTTTATTACGATGAACCGTAAAATGTTTTAGCACCACTCTAAAAGTTAACTTAAATAAATGAAGATATGCAGTTTTATTATAAAACTGAGGTGAATGGCCTGAGACGGATTGAGTGTAATTTTTGAATTTTGCGAAAGTTGTGCAAATGTTCTTAAAATACGCAAATAAACTTTTGAATTGTAGTTCATTTCACACCAAATAAAACTTTATTGGAATATTAAATAAACATACGAAAGCGTATGAACATGTCCCTACAGAATTTAATCCTAATAGTGTTGAACAAAAAGATGATATTAGCAAAGCGACCATCAAGAAAAAAGTTACCATCCATCAATAACGTCGGCAGAATTAACCATGGACAAAACCACGGGTTACTAAATGACTACTAAAATTCGTCAACATACGATCCGCTGATTGGCATTCGGCTAATGCCACTTCAATTATAGCGCACACCGAAACAAAATAACGTCAATATTAATCACGTCCTTGAGAGTCTAAGCTGGCGTTAAATCTTAGAAATTAATAGGGTGATAGGAAGCGTTTCTGATACGCAGCCAAGAGTAACAGGTAGATAAACTGAATGTTAATTGGCTTTGTGCCACTGATGCACGTGTATTGAGGCATGGTGATGCTAGACAAAATATGAAATCCATCGAATTATACTCAACTGATGCAAATGATAATGGTATTCCACAAAGCGATGTTTTATAGATATCTTAGATTTATGGATGAGACGTAGAAAAGACAGATGACAGACAAGTAGTATCACCTAATGAAATAAATGTTGGGTGTGAGGTGTATATAATTTTGAATATAATAATTATGTAACACGTAGCTCAGTTTAATTATGAGAAAGAAACAAATTGCAGAGTAGTTATATCTTTGGGTACCTACCCAAAGATATAACTTTTTTATTCTTTTGAACACCTACCAGTGGTGTGGTGAAAGACTGACGTTCCTTGTAAATCTTATTCATAAGACAAGAATTTTCTGAGGTCGCCAAGATTCATCTCTTCGTATAAAAATCGTTTTAAGGTTCACAGTTTCACACGTTTAATTATGAAGCATAAAAATATGATGAGCAATTTCAGGGATATAGGTACGAGTATAACGATTAATTGAAGCAATATAAAGTAACGATTGCGAAATGTCTGGTTTTGCAGGATGTTAGTGTTATTCACTCATCAAACTACATTTTGGTCAGATATGCCTTTACCCTCTCAAATATACATAGTTTCCTTTGTATTTACTTTATTGAGATTTTTTGTAGCTAGAACTTGAGTTGGCATCGAGCCAAGAACAACAAAAGATAAAATGTTTCCGTAACATTTTAATTGTTTCGCAGTCGTCTGTTTTATTTTTTGTAAAATTCTCCAGTGCAATGAAACGCAGTTAATTGTTTGGTTGACCGCGTTATTCAATCGTTCTTTATATATTTTTCGAATTGTTTTTTTGTCGTTACGTTTTACTTTTCCTCTGGTACATGTTCTAATCGATTAAATTGAGGTAGCCTATATCTAAATGCATGCTTGTATAGTCATTTGTATAATATCACCGTGAATGTTATTAAACACTAATACATGTTTAATATTACCTTTTGCCAAGTGCACAGTGCCCATTAGAACTACATTTTATGAAGGCGCCATGGATAACAAAGATAAATATACACTATACACTACACTAAGATAAAAAGCTAAAGACACTACTAGTCCTAAGAAACGACCCATTCTATTCACGTTGACGGTATTTCCAGTGTCAGTGGTTACATAGTAAATATTTTCGAATTCAGTGATAGAATTTTAATTTCCCCTCTTTAAAATTACCCGTCACTAGTTACCATGCGAAATTTGTTAAGGACGTGCACGAAATTTTGTGATTGTGTAATGCTAGACGAAATAGGACTATAAAAGGTCACATCAACGCGTACGCGTAGACACTGTATTCGTGATCGTTACAAATTGAGAAACTGTTTCGATACGTGAGGTGATTACGTGCCTAACTTTTGGATAGTATAAATTTTAATGACCTAAGAACCTTCTAAATCAAGAATATTCCCACTGAAATCTGAACCGTGCAGTCACTAATTCTCAAGAAGATTTCGGTCTGATTCTAAACACATTGTAAAAGGTGTTACAACATTTCTCGCCTGAAATTAATATAGAACCGACAATTTATTATCCTGGGTCTGAACTAATTTCCAGAAAGTAATGAAGACACATCGCGACGCTAAACTAAGAACGCGGAAGGACTAAAATGTTTCGTTCAAATAATCTTCTACAACAACGGAGTTGACACGGTTTCGTTTCATTATCAATTCTTAGATCCGCACTACTGATATTGAAAATACTCCTAAACTTGTATTGATAAAGGGAATAACCAACAGTAGCTTCTCATCCATCATGATAAACGAAAAATTTGATTATACGATGTTTCAAATTCTCCTGTGCCTCAAATCTATTTTGAAGATTCAATCATGCGCAAAGTTTCGAGAAGTAGCATCATCTATTAAATAGTTAGGAGATTCCATAATTATGAAGAATGTTGTCAAATCGATTTTTTCCTAACAAAATACGTTTCACATTGGATTACAGGTTTCGGCAGGTCTTTCTGTTACTACTTACTTATTAACACAGGTATAAATATTTTTTTTGGGAAATTTATCGAAAAACGTGTGCATATATTAGTTGCTTCTTAATATTCACGATGGTGTTTCGTTATTCATTATATAATTAGTGATTCATCGATATTGCTTTGGTTATCTTTATGAACTTCAGCTAAAAATAGTCCATTTATCTCTTCCGCGTGCTAAATACGATAACGGAATTTTAAAATAAACGGTGCAGTCGCGGTTACCTGTTCAATAATATCGGGTTTTGTTTTGTAATGCACTTCATCCCCGAGTTTCTTTCTTTGCTCAATGTCACAATATACTTTCTACGAATACCTTCAACATTTTTTGGATTTTCCTTTATAATTCTAAACTTTCTGATTGCTCGGTTGCTTACTGTTTCGTGCGAATGGCCGTGTCCATCAATTCTTTCGATTTTTTGAATCCACTAGTTACAGTTTGGCGTTTGATTTAAAATCGCAATACCTACTGTATAAACACACATATACCAACTATGAGCACTACGATAATCGATTTGCCTCAGTCGATTATAATAACTTGGTGAAACGTCTAGCAACTGTTATTCGCATAGTTTTAGAATATTATATGCTAATATTGAGGGTGATGTCGTTATCCAATGCACTGAAGCTGGTAATGTATGGTCACGTGCATAAATTATGAATATATCCACAATTATTATTTAAAAAAGGAGGACGTTATTAATTGGGTTGTATTTTTTAGTAATTTCATCTGTCGTTTTTCTAGCATTAACATCACACTAGCCACTTGCAGTGTCCGCTGGGCAGCTGTCTTCACAAGACGGAAGATAGAGGCCAGCCCAGGAAGAGGTGACGAGACGACCTAGACGTTTACTGCAAGGGATAGATCGAGGTAACTCTAGGAAAGGATTTCGGGGAGGCCTTTGCTCAGCAGAAGGATAGTCCAGGCTAATTAAAGAGCGGGATGGGAGAGAGAAAGGTCCTCCCGTCCCAGTCGCCGCGGGAGACGCCCCGGGCGTCGGAAGCCACGTGACGACTCCCGACCACCGTAGGCGCGGGCCTGTGGATGGTGAGTAATGGGTGACTCACCGTCCGATCAGCACCAGACCCGTGCCGGACGTCGCGTATATGTTCCACGCGCACCACAAAGAGATGTCAGCATATGAAGGGGCCCCTCAGGGCCAAGCCTGCCGGGTAAGCGGGATTGTCCGAAAGGGTTACTGCTACCCCGGAACATAGTAGGCTACGGAAGGAACATGGATGGGTTTTAGTCAGTAAGAGTCTGACACCCCCTTCCGCTCCACCCAGAGCGGGAGCAGTCATTGGATGATTTCCCAGCCTTAAAAAAAAAGGCTAATTATAGAAAAATACTCATCTTTTACTCAATTCATTCTCGTCACACGACCTTCTTCTACCATACCGAATACCGTACATCGTCCTTAATACGGTGATAGGTCAGCATTCACCTGCCCTTATCTCAATTTATTTGGGGTTCGCAAACTTCCTTTCTCTTCCACACTTCTCTATTGATATATAACTGCTGATACACAACTGTCTCTATTGATGTATAACCTACGCTGTAAGGAATTTGCATCAGATTAAAAGAGTTTAGATTTATGAAACAGAAGCATACCCAAAAGAAGAGTTGTCAAAGAGACCGTTGTCAAATACATTCAATTCAAAAACATATTACCAGTCTCGTTTGCTATGCTATCCACGGCTGTACCTCGAACGGCTGATATTTACCCGAGTCACGTGTTTTGACGAAGTAATACATTACATGGTTTGCATAGTTGCATTATTCAGTCCGCGCCCTGACTTATGGGTACTACACGAAAGAAAAATTAGGTTGGTTTATTGCTTAGTAGACTATAAAAACATTACATTGATGAATACTAAACAAATGCTCAGCGTTTCTATGTCAATTACGCTGTTTTTAACGTGCAAATTGTATTCTAGACACTTCGAATGCATACCTCGATGCCAATTGTCTCCACCGTTTTACAGTGATTTTCTCAGGAATTTAAGCTTCGTTGGTTCAGTGAAACAAGTACTGCGTCGTTTCCTCATACATGTATTGGATGTGCCGCTAAAGCTGGAATTCCTGTTTCCATCCTCAAATGGGCTGAAGCGGAATTAGGTTTTTCTCACAAACTATCCAAACAAATTATAAGTGACAAGTGGACTATGCCTAGCACGTTATTACTACTTCTATTTCTACATCGCTCAGGGTTCCAACTGCGCGAGACCCCTCTAAAACATTGGATATATGACTATTTAAAATACGAATTTTATTTATTTCAGATATCAAAGCGAATGTCGTCGCAAGCCATATCAATGGAATTGCATTACAAGTGTTAAAAAGCACAAAACTGGCCTGTATACTGGTAAAACTAGTTAGTTAGTCATAGAAACGACATTTCACGACTGTTTGGTAAAGTCTGGTTCGTTTATTTCAAAATAACAACGCCAGTTTTTGTGCGGTGCTGCTAAACTACAATTTTAAGTATAGCAACTGATGGTTTTGAGCTTGTGTTGCGACACCTTGACAATTCAAAAGTGCCTGTAATTGGTTTATTTGAAATAAATACTTTGAGTTTGAGTTCAGACACGGTCGTATAGGACAGTGCACACAAGCAATCTGCCGAGCCTTTTCCCCAATTATATTAGGGTCGGACTCCAATCTAACCGGATGCAGATGAATACTAGTATGTTACATGGAACAACTGCCTATCTGACCTTCACAACCCACTCACTAACTGGGTAATAAGATACCCCTCGGTAAGACTGGCTGTCAGACTTTCGGTCTTCTAACAACCCGTAACGACTGTCAAAGATACACGAATGAAAGCCGGGACCACAGGCTTAACGTGCTTTCCGAGGCACAGAGGAGTCTCGATATCTGAAGATGGTCACCCATCCACAGACTGGCAAGCGTAGCTTAACCTGATGGATCGATCCGCGCGGCTGTTATTACTTAGCCACACATTATAGTATTTATTTCATTGAATGTGTTACTATGTATTGCCATTATTATAACGGCGATGCTGAGACCAGTTTGTAACAAGTACGTGTCTGTAATAGAATCATCAGTAGCGTATTGGTATGATCGCACCATCAACTGTTGTCATAATATTTACTGACCTTTGTCAATAATGTCAGCAATTATTATTCATTACTGTATAAGTTTTTCATTCATTACTGTATAAGTAATAAATAAATAAATAAAAGTATAATTTGCGATTCTACATCATTATGAATTACTAATAATAACAAGTAGGTTACACTTGAAGTGTATGGCAAAAAATCATGAAGAAAGTGTTTTTTTTATACCTACATGGGGTTGGCATATGCGCTGCTGTGGATTTCGTGGCGTCACTTATTCTTCCCTGCTAAAGCATTAGAAAGCTGTAGTGTGTTGTTATGTATGCCCGTTCTTCACCGTTCGTGTAATTTTGACGTTCTCTGCGTAGTTTGACTTGAGACATGAGTTCATTTGATTTTGAAAATTGTTTTGGATATCCTCTTGAAAACTTCGTTTTATGACGCAATTTGTATAGTGCAAGTTTTTCAACCTTCATCAGATGGAAGGTTGGAAGATTACCGCTATTTAACTTTGAGACATTTTAACCTTGCCCTGGGGAAATACAGAAATGACTCAGGCTCGACATTTAACCAATTTTAAGTTCAAATATTTAATGAGTTCAGTTTAATATTGACGTATTCAATCATTCATGATGAACTTGCCACTCAATATGTTTAAATTATGTCTGTTAGTTGTGTAGGTCGTAATACGAGACGTTATCAACGTCCTCAGAATATAACACATACTTAGTATTTATTATTAAATTGCTGGTTTCCTCGCGATATTTCCCTATATAATTTTAAATCGCGTGATAATTTTATCTGACTATGTGTTTATTTTTAGAATGCAATAAAATTTAATGAGATAAGCTTTGAGGGAGAAAAGTATAATTCTCAATATAAATGCGATATTTATTTTATGATTGATGAAATGGATAGTTAGGGATTGAGCATAAAGATAACATCTCATGAAGATGGACATATGGAATAGCGATAATCATAAAAAAACATAAGATGAAGACAAAAGGATTATGATGATGATAAATGTCAAGATCGAAGAAATTACCATAGATATATTTATTGTAATATATTTAATTTAACCGCATCAGTAACTCAACAACAGACCTTGATACGAGTTGAAAATACTCAACTATTTTTATAACCAGTATCAACGGTCAACGCAGTGAAGATGACCTTTTACAACAAATAGATTTATAAGTATTCATTATAATTGGCCTTCCATTTTAATAAAATCTGTGGAAATATTGGATGAATTTGAAAACAATATCAGAGAAGACTTTTTCAATGAATATTTTGTTGCCAAAGAGGCTTTTATTCCTATTGCTCCGGCCATGTTGGTAATTGGTAAATAATTTGACCAAGATATATTATATATCTAACTACCGTTTGAGTTTGATTACCCTTGAACCGACTGACAGATATTATCATTGAAATTAATTAAATTTTGAGTCCGACTGATGTCGTGCAAAATTAATTAATTAAATACAGGTTGTTAGAAGATTGATTTCAAGATTGGACTGCTGTCATGTGTCTCAATTTCCCAGACATTGTGTTTATACTCACATATAATAAATATATAAACTTGTCTCTATGAATAGTCGTACTTACATTTCACTTTACTTTGTTTATTATTATAAAAAAAATAAAAGAAAAGATGGTAGCGGGTTGACAGCTCCGAGTGTCAAAAAGGTTCTAACTAATTTTATTTAAAAAATATCGGTAAGTAGGTACTTAGGTAATACATGACTACTGTGCCTTTCTTAAAACAATATTACTTAAGTAGGTCCTATATTCGATTATCTCCAAAGATATTTCATCGCATCACGTAGCCGGTTTTTAAACAGGTTCAAGTCTGTCTCAGGATGAACGCATATATCAAAATTTTAATTATAACAGTGTTAACACCGATGAGATTATTACCTAGACGAGCGACATAGTGTGAAATTATTTGCTATTATCTATAAATATCTTAATATCCGACCACCTAGCTCTTGCAATTTGAGAGTCCTCAAAATATCAGGGCACGAAGAATCAGGCCAATATTTATGCTCAAAATAATACGCAGCTAAAGAAATAGGTGGAACAAATTCTTGTATTCTGCCGCAGATTGCGAAGTTACCTAAATTCTCACATTAGAATGCGCAATGCGTTATATTCATACATCACTGACCACTGAGCAACACGAACGGGTCTAATTGAAATCTTACATGCATTTCAGTAGGTACCAGAAATTAGCACAGTTCACAATACATAATAAGATTTAAATTGAAACGTAAACATTTAATTAGTAACTTATTTTATTTATTATTATAAGTAATAACATATTTAGTTAACACAGTCTGATTGGGTATAGTGATTTAACTCTTTTTAATTATTAATATCGTCTGTTATGCCTGATTTCCCGGGACTTAAATCTGACACCGACTTGTCTGTTTAACTCCTTTAGACGCCAAGGTAGACCTCGAAATTACTACGGCCGCTAGTAATGATAATAATAAATTTATTTTTCAAAATCAAAAGGTTTTAACGAAAGCATTGTAGGGGCTTCTTTTAAGTATGAAGATACCTGTCCCAGAAGACCTCAAACTAATCATATTTTGATCAACCTATAACCTGACACTAACCTGTCAATTGCAAAAAACCGTAAGAATATCGAATTTTACGGGCAACCTCGTAGCTTTCACCTGAAGATTGATTCGTCTCTTAATCCAAAGCTTGATCCATTGGAATTTTCAACACTAGAAAATGATTCCAGTAATTTATACGAATTCCTAAAGCAGTTGCAAAACGTACAAATTGGCAGTGGTCAATCGGCCTTGCTTTCATGTTGTCGCTGCATATTCTGTAGAAACTAAGGAATTCACAGTCTCATTCAAAACCGAAGAATAAATATTTAGCATATAAAAATTATGATGAGAAGATTTATTTTTAATGGTATCTTCATTTAATTTTTAATTAATGACATGTGTTTATGAGCGTTTAACGACTGTTTTTACGAGTACAACTTTTTTTCTGAGTATACATAAGATTTATTTATTTCGAAGATCGTGTAAGTGATCGTGCGGCGTAAAAATTGTATTGAAGGAAATTTTGGTCTTCTACTTCTTTCATATCGCTACAAATTATTATAAGATTTGCTCATCCAGGGGTAAAATAAAAGGCGTTAAAAAATTAACTCTAAGAATTTCGTGGGACCATTGCACTCATCGTTACGAACAACTTTTACTATGGGATGATCCCTGAATCGCGCGACCCATCGCGAATCCATACCCTTATGCACACGTAACTCAATAAAATGTATGGAACAGCTCAAATTCTTAGAGTTAATTTTTTAACACCTTATTTATAAGCTAGTTAGTAAGATGGTAAGCGGGGTTGACAGCTCTAGGTCCGTAGACGAAAAGGTTAAAGACGACTTTCTATAAAAAGCAAATAATTATGTAGAAGTTGGTGAAGGTATAGAAAGAGAAATAAAAGTAATATCAGTAACGTTCATGTAAATAGATACAATTATATAGTGAAATCTACTTTAAAAGCTACGGCTTTTAAAGTACTACGGCTAGGCTGAATCGGGGAAGCGCAGAGCCGGTCGAAGTTTGACGACACGGTTGGCGCAGTGGTTGAGCGATTGACTGCTGCGCACTATGTCGCGGGTTCGATTCCCGCACGGAACAAATATTTGTACGACCTGCAAGTATTTGTTACGAGTCTGGGTGTTTTTCTATCTATAATATGTATGTATTTACAAAAAAAATGTATATAAGTAGTTTATCAGCCATCTCGTTACCATAACACAAGCATTAGGTTGCTTAGCTTGGGACGAATTATGGCGTTGTGTGAAATGTCCACCACTTATAATATAATAATAATATCTATTATTATTATATTATAAGTGGTGGAGCTTGTGGAAGACCTATATCCAGCAGTGGACTTCTTTCGGCTAAAATGATGATGCGACTGTAAAGCACAGAACATTCAAGGAGGAACACACTATGAGAGGACCTTATTATTACAAAGTATGGTTTGACCATTCGGCTAATTGCATCACTACATAGTATAAAGCAAAGTCGCTTCCCGTCTCTGTCTTATTGTATGTATGCTTAGATCTTTAAAACTACACAACGGATTTTGATGCAGTTTTTTTTTAGATAGAGTGATTCAAGAGGAAGGTTTATATGTACAATAACATGCAATTTCCGTCATACACGCGGGTGAAGCCGCAGGCAGAAGCTAGTACAAGATATAATAATAAGAGGGAGCTACATAGATTCATCATACCTTTTTGTAATCAAGTCTTTTGCCTTCCGGTGTTGGACCATAAACTCCTATAAGCCACTCTTCCCTGTGTTTTACCAATCTACGAACTCAGCAAGAACTAACTACTACGCTGGATAAATGTTTTTTTACACCATACGAGTACGAATGAGCTAAAACGTAAGTGCTTTTCGTTTATGTGTTTCACAAATTCCATTAAAAATGACAGCTTTCAGAGAATCCGCCTCCGAGATATGCTCGTAATTTTATTCGGAGTTTTTATGGGAGCTTTGAATGACATAACTGTTAATAATATCAGTATTTGAAACTCGTAATGTCAGTGATCTGATTGAAAGCGGTGGAATGAAAAGAAAGTTGAAATTACCATCTCTGTGTATTAATATGAACTTGTAAACTCAAAACTCAAACTCAAAAACTCCAACTCAAACTCAAAGTATTTATTTCAAATAAAACAATTACAGGCACTTTTGAATTGTCAAGGGATCGGTCAGTCAGAGAGATGAAGGGATGAAGAAGTTGATATCAAAACCAAAGTAGTCATCACCCTCCTGCCTTTATACCAATATATTTGGATTCGGCCAAGCATTATATGTATACTAACTTCTAGGGAAACTCCTATCAATCGTCATCTTAGCAACACCTCGTCTGGTCGAAGGATCCCCTCTATTCTATAAAGGACGAATGAATATTACAACTAAAGGTGTCAACTAAAAGTAGGCTATTTCAAAATCAAATCAAAAGTTTTTCATTCAAACTAGGCTGCAAATTAGCACTTTTAGAGATATTAATTGGGAATCCGAAACATAAAGGGCTAATGAAAGAACATGGATGGGTTTTAGTCAGTAAGAGTCAATAAGTGAGAGAAAAAAAAACTATTAGAATTCACCATAGTTACATTGTATTTCTAGGTCTATCCCACCTTTTATCTACTTAAGGATATGTTATGGCCATATCGATAGTACACTACATTTTTTTTCCTGGTATAAAGGGTTTATTGTAAATGCAAATGTCCTGTTTGTTCCAGTATTTAGCCAATTTGATGAAATTGTGTGATGGTGTGAAAAATACCCACGAATCGTGGAAGGACCTAATGGTAGTCGCCACGATTGGTGGGTATTTTTCTATTTACGATTTTAATTACTGGCTTTATTGGATATTTACGTATAAGCATTCTCATTTTATTTCATTTATCGTGTAGGCCAGCCTCCTTCTATTATCTACTGTTTTGTGGATACTCACAAAAGGAACGTTTAAGGCCCAACGTTTCAGGCTCGTACTGTCTTACTGGCATTTTTTTTAAGAACTCGAAATTTTTTGTTGGATAGAAGTTCTTATCGCACTCTGCACACTTGAAGATTGAGAGCTAGCACGGAAAAGTGTAACATTTTGTCAGTCACGACTTATTGGTTTAGTTAGTGATGAGTTTTTCATTTAGTTTCTCTCAAACGTTGTTAATTTATCTCAATATGCCTGCTGTAATATATTTAACACCTTTATAAAATACAGCAGAAGGAACTTCGGGCAAATTTACCAAAAACCGCATCCAACAGCTGTCAACATTTCCTAAGAATTATGACAGTAACAGTTCTTGAACGCGGTTCAGATTATGCTGATCGCGTTTAGTTTCATTGGTGAAATTAGTATTTAGTTCCAACCGAGTGGCCCACGACACCTCTCTTTCCTTTTTCTTTTAATTATCACCCGCCTTTCATCCAGTTTGGAAGTACGAACTTACAAACAGCAGATATTGATGTATGCAAGGCCCTGACACTCCTGATAGCCAATGCCGGCCAAAATAAAAATCATTATATTTGATTAACTTTGATACGCGCTATTATCTAGCGTGTCTTTTATCTATCGGACATATTTACGATTACATAGTCCTTGAATGTGTACGAAAAATTAATAGTTTTAGTTGCGTTACGCTTTTTTGCTGATATCTTTACTATTGTATTAGGTTTTACGACATTCAAGTTTGAATTTCGAACATTTCACCCATCATCATCAGGGGGGGGGGGTTCATCCTAGTACAGGCATCTTACAATATAAATACCTTTACAAATTATTTAATAAGATTTTAATGTTAATATTTTACCACTTTAATTCTGAATAAATATATTATTATTATTATTATTATTATTATTATTATTTCAGGGTTTCTTGCAAGATGGTTCGACGGAGAAGCAAGCTGCGATAGTTTTTGAATAAACAACTACCTACACGATTGTTTGTCTTCAGAATTTGGTAATAAAAATCAGGGAGGTGTTAATTGTCAGGAAAATAGTGCCAATGTTTTAAATCCTATTCCGATAGTATGTAAACCTATTTAGTAGGCCTGGCAGGTTTAGATGCCGCTATAGGTTAACTTTTAGAAAGTTCCAAATACAGTTTTAACAGATTCTTAAATGAACAATCAGTAGAACAAACAATTTGCAAGTTAACAATTGACTCACTTATCGATGTTTATTTTAAAATTAAACTTATTTACATAGTTATTATCCGACCTGAGTTTGTTTACGATAACATGACTACCTAAGTTAGCACGGAATTAATGCATGATTGTTGTAGCGAACTACAGTAAACAAGAAACGTTATACCAAATACTAACACTAGGGTTTGAATCTAAGAGTAAACTGCTGATTAACCGCCATTACAGAACGAGCTATTTTTAGAATCCGCACAGAGATCACGTCTTTGTCTGCTGTAATGTAAATGACTATCAACCATTCCATGTCTCAGAGAATCTGTTTGCGCTGCCGATCAAAACAAAACTTTACATAACCTAAAACTGACACAGCAAAATGTAACTCACCTAGTTCGTCTTTTAAAACCTTCATTCTGCTAACCTCCATAATTGCACTAAAAAAAAAGTAATAAGATTCACTGTGAGGTTATAAACACGATTGTCTGCTAACGTCACGTCATTTTGACAGGTGACGCGCGCTGTGACCGCCAGCTCGCGCGGCTAGGGACGCACGGGAGAGTTCCCCGAGCGGTGGTGTATTCTGTTGTGGAATGACATAGTTTAGGGAGTGAAGCAGTCGGAGGAGCGTAACTCGTCTTAGCTTCTCGCGGCCAATGAACGGCACGGCCCGATGCGCCAAGGTCACTGGAGGCAAAACCGGCAGCTCGCAGCTCCGGCAGAGGGCGGTACGCGGCGCGACCGAGTACACGAGCAACTTGGCTGCTGCCCGTATGGCAACTAAACAGAAACACTGTAAGTATAGCCCGGCATGATGCGCCGATAAGCGGTATTATGGAATAAATATAAAAACGCGACGCGTTCTGAATGTGAATGAATGTGCAACCAACTTTACGTCATTTTATTCATTGTCTTTTTAATACCTACTTGAATGTACTTTCTATCGACATACGATGGCCAATGACGGCGAGTGAGCAAGTTATTCGCTAAATGCCTTCATTGAATCACAATTTGTTTTCAAACAATGGATGTACGAAAATAGCCCACAGTGTTTGTTGACACTGCTAATTACCGGCTGTATATATCTACCTTCTAGTTTTATTACTTAAAAGAAGTTGTCAGATGGACATTGACATTAAAATATCCGAAAACGAAGGTTCCATCTCCTTGTCTCCTGATATTGAACAGATTCTTTTCCTCAAAAAGGTAATTGCTAACTTAGGAGTTAGCAATTACCTTTTTGAGGAAAAGAATCTGTACTATACTTCGATTCTTTTTTTATGTGAAGTTGAGTTATTGGTAGTTGTTCACTTATTTAAGACGCAGATGAAAAAGATATAAATCTTATCAGGGGCCATGGGTCTTATCAGTCTGTACATCGTCGTATTTTTTTAGACCAACTCTGATTTTGGTTTACAAAATGTTTTTTTGATGATTTTATAAATAAATCGTAATATTAAAAAAAATACAAATGTAATATCAAAAGAAAACAAGTAATAATTTTTGTACAATTTAAGTACCTATTAGAAACATTGAACCCGCTCGCTACTCGACGATAGATGGCGGTAGCAGAACATAAATACCCTGATAAAAAAATGAGGATCGAATTAATACAACCAAAATCATTAATATCTTCACCCGTATCCCATTACCTTAGATTACTAATAATGCAGAGATGGCTTATTGTTATACCCTGTGCTGAAAGGCAATTGTAGCTCCAATTCAACAACTCATATTTAACTGTCGTCCTAACTGTGCAACGTGCGTGCTGCACGCCCGGCGCCGTGCATTAGCGATAGTTTCATCAACCATAACAACTAAACCAACCAACAACTAAATATATACACTACTAGCTTTTTCCCACGACTTCGTCCGCGTGGACTTTGGTTACATCGCAAAATTCATCCCCTATATCCCCCCCCAAACATGACATAGGTTACAAAAAGTAGCCTATGTCCTTCTCCAGGACGCAATCCGTCTCTGCCAAATTTTATCGAAATCGTTCAGTGGTTAAAAGGTGACAAACAGACAGAGTTACTATCGAATTTATATTATTAATATTAAGTACGGATTTATTGATACGATATATACGATTTAAAAAAAACAAGTCACATTCCCACATCGCCATCCAAAACATAAAGAATTAGAAACAGTCGTTTGTGTCGGCGGAGTACAAACGCGCGTAGGTGCGCGGTTTGAAAATGTTCTAATAATAGCTAAACGGTATTCTGTCTGACCAAAACTAGTTTATTGAAATAGGATTCTCAATTATCTCGTCTATGACAGTACATGGAATGTTTGTGGCGTTATATCTATGTGCTTAGTACGGCAAAGTAACACATTGATGTAGTAAGCTCTATCCAGTGTACTGCTTGAATAAGATTGGAAGTATGCCACCCTGTATGAAGTTTGCTATCTAGAGAAGATTTGACACTGCCATGAATTATACATCTGTGTATTTTCTGTTCTATCTCACAGTGCCTTGCTCACTCATAAGTGATCAATACATTTTTATCCATTCTAAGCCAATGCCTTCAGCACAAATGTGTTTTTGTCCATACATTTCAATCCGCGTTGAAGGCACTGAGCTTAGAATAGCACCTGACAAAAATTAGTGACAGTGTATGCGACAACTCATTCGTCTGATCTACCCAAAGCCGGTATTTAACAATGATGAATTTTAATTTTTGATATGAATCTGACAGATTTGGTATAAATCTTGACTAATTTTAACACTCATGCAATTGTATTATCTACCTACTTAGTCTGCTTCCACTTTTATTTCTAATTTTTGTGATTGTCCTTGGTTGAAGACTTTTAAATCAAGAAGCACCTGAAGAGTAATATTCGTTACTACAACCATCTCCACCGATTTCTCCTCTATGAATCTTCTGAATATACCATCATGGTCCCAGTATTCGCATCGGATATCTGCAAGTGCGCACAGACCCTTTCAAAAACACTCGCGGCGGTTGGGAGTTTTCTAAGAATTATCCAAATGAGCTCTAATGGTATCGTAGCCATTGTCATGTGCCACGTGTTTAATACTTACCTATGACAAATAGGTATGCAGAGAGTAGCTGTCTACTGACTAGTTATGATATATATGTCGAACGGAATACTTCACGATAATTCCAATCTAAACACGTGTCTGCACTGACTTTTTAACCGCCGTGCTCCCACGCATTTACATATATCCACGTGGATCCTATACTAGAATCATCCGGCTAATCTTACCAACCGGTGTGATGAAGCAGACAAATAAATTGTGGGTGTAGAACATCATAAGCTACCCAGCAGCCGAATTCTAGCCCGAACTGTCTCGGTGTCTAGCCGAAAACTCCCGATCGTATCATCAAATTTGTATCTGCTGATGTAATTCACTATTCTATGTTTTTTAAAGGCGGTCCTAGAATTGACCCTTGTGGAATCCCAAAATGAATGTTCTCTCGGTCATCTTATATGTTTGTGCCTCCAGCGCGAGCAATACCTTGCGAATGAATTACTTATTGCATCGCAGGCATTGAAGACGCCCAATCCCATGGACCAGCTTGATAAGATGAAATAGCTGAAAAACTCTATTTTCTGTAAAAAAAAAAAACATTAAAGCGTCTGAAATGTATAATAACAATACAATACAATATAATTATTGGAGGTTATCTTCACAGTAAAACATATATAATTAATCATCAGTATTTTTAGTTCATGGCAACCGTTACGGATTGCGTGAAGCACGAGATTGGCATTCTACAGCCTGATCATTATAATAATCATTACTTAGTACCCACTACGTATTGTAGACCGCGACTCGACAATTTGTTTGAAGCGCCTTCGATTAGACCCTTGGTACTCTTGAAGTTAACATCAACTATAAAACCAAGTCATCATCTGCCTAGCCTTTTCCCAACTATGATGGGGTCGGCTTCTAGTCTAACCGGATGCAACTGAATACCAGTATTTTACATGGAGCGAATGCCTATCTGACCTCCACAGCCTAGTAAATGGGCAGCACGATACCCCTTGGTAAGACTGGCTGTCAGACTCGGGCTTATGATGATCCGTAACGACTGTCAAAGATGCACAAATGACCGCCGGGACCAACGGCTTAACGTGCTTTCCGAGGCACGGAGGAGTCTCGGTATGTAAAGATGATCACCCATCCACGGCCAACCCTGGCAAGCGTAGCTTAACCTGTCGGATCGACCTGTGCGGCCGTTAGTAATTAGTCCTCAAAACACGTACCTATAGATATAGGTAATTTTCTTAATACAACGACTCACTCCAACACTCACTCACATCCTCAATGCTTTTCGTCGAAATCATTATTGTATAATTATTTCACCTTGTTTATCTGTAAGTTAAATACGAGTAACTTGGCGCACAAAATCAACAGAATCTCGGTAGACTGTAAAGCATTATGGCATGGATAAAGAATTTTACGTAATTACAAAGGGATTCCGGCAATTTCTTCGAATTCATGACGTAACCAAGTTGCCTTACACCTTGATAATTCAAAATTTGCTTTAAAACAGGTATTCAGAAGCACGTTTGTCCTGTTCTTCGAAACCTGTTGCTGTGTATTTCCATGTGAAAGGGGAGGAGCACTTTAAGGCGTCGGAAACATTTTGCATCCAGCTTAAGGTAATGACCGGGATATTACCTATTATTACTTTATTAAATTCTTGGGTACTCATTTTCTAAGAATGACGACTTAAAGGGCAGTGGTGGCCTAGTCGTATAAGCCTCGACTTTCGAGTCGTAAGTCCCACAAAGTCGAACCCAAACAGACATGTGTATTTAATTTCATCACCACTGGTTTCAAAACAGTGAAGGAAAACCTCGTGAGGAAACCGGCATATCTTAGAATCGCTAACATTCGAAGACATGTGACACCAGCTTATCCGCGTGGTGGATTATGGCCCGCTCCCTCTCACAGCGAGGAGGCCCGTGTCCCAGCAGTGGGAAGAGTATAGGTTGATTATGAACAATATTCAGTCTAAAAGCTTAAAATTTGCACAAGGGGTCGAAATAACAAGCATGAAAGCGAGTATTAAGGAAAGATTTTAAAAAATGCACCCTTTAAATAGATCAAAAGGGTGCATTTTCAAAAATCATTTATTTATGTTTTTAGACGATGTAAGTTATTTAGGAGCAACATATTTGTGTATACTTATACCGACAAGGATACAAAAATATGTTGTTAGCGAAATGTGTTTAGTAAAAAAATTAAAATTCAGTTTCCTTATTTCTTAGCTCTCTAAGGTCCCAATAAAATAGATGGACAAACTTTTAGAAATCACTCAGACCACCAAAATAAGTACAATGGTAAAAAAAACACATGAGATACTTACAAGAAGTGTGCAAGTACCTACCCATAATAGATGCGTTTATTCCAGTGTGCGGGCAATTTATTATTTTAAAAATAAAATCAATTTAATCAAGTTTTTTTGCTTGGATATCATTGGTTAGACACACTGAACGCTGTGTTAAAATTTGTCCATCTATTTTAATTGGGCCTTAGGTATATATGCGAGTCAGTGTCATTCCCCACAATCATTTTATAGGATTTTATGGACATTCTTTTCCTGAATTTGCGAACGAACTAATAAAAATAAGCGAAGCGGTAAGCGAATAAAATTTAAAGGTACCTATTTTCTTCGTAATAATAAGCGGGAGTCCTGATAGATACGGATACCTAATAGGATACCGGCACACATTATATTGTGTAAAACAAAATCACAATCCGAAAGACGTGCCAATTTCACCAATAAAACTGAACGCGATTAGCAGTGTTAATATTCCTTATTAATATCCTTTAATGACAACAAAAACAACAATTTCTCTTAAACGTGCTTTGTGCGCTGATCGCGTTCAGTTCCATTGGTGAAATCGATCGATAAAAAGCGATAAGCGATTTTCTTAGGGCAGAAAATCGCTTATCGCTTTTTATTATAATTAGGTATAACTTTTTAAAACCGTTTAAACCGTTTTCGTCAGAAGCCCGAAAATCTGACAGCTAGTCTTACCAAAGGGTATCGTATTGCCCAGTTACTGGGTTCTGGAGGTCAGATAGACTGTCGCTCTATGAAAAATACTGGTATCCAGCTACATTCAGTTAGACTGGAAGCCGACCTCAACATAGTTGGGAAAAGGCTCGGCAGGTGACGATTTTAAAACCGTTTAAACTTCAACGGACTCATGCAATTATCAAATAGGATTAGTTAAGATTGGTAGACATGAAATGCTGCTTGGTAGAAATGATTTGCCCAATAATCAACTAATTAATTACTGTAGATAATAATTTAAAGATTGCAAAATCAAAATGGCCTTGTTTTGTGTGAAAGGCGTATCGGGTTGGTGAATGAACTGCAGTAGTTGCTACCTATCTTCTGACAGGGATATGATTCTGACAAGAGAATATAATAAAGGATAAAGGACATTGTATAATTAGTACTTGCTTATAAATCGGTGAACGAAAACATCGTGAGGAAACCAGCATGTCTGAGAGATATTTGTCAACTGCATGTGAAACTAAGTCAGAGGCCCATGGGCAGCATAAAACTCTGACACCAGGTTAGTCACTAATCACACGAAAAGAAGAAGAACGGAAGAAAAAGGCGATAACGCAAAAGTAATCTATCTGGGGATTGCCAACTTCTATTGCATAGGTATTGGTATATACAAATACTGACTAGGTACAAGTTACGTTTTGTGGCTCACAAAAGGTTATTAGGTTGGAAACGTAAACTAAATAAAGAGGAGGAGTAACAAAATAAACAAGACGAGCACAGTTTTTGAAAATTTTATTTAAAAATAAATTATCGTAGTACAACTTGCACCAATAACAACAAAATTTTGGTTTGAACAACATGAAACCGTAACGTTCGCTCAAAGCATATTAACTTATTAATATTGCGCCCTAGAATTACAAAAATTATACACTACACGGTGCGATAGTTTGACCTAGGATTAAGTTATTACTTTTATACTATTTCATCGTGTAAAACTCACTATCATTCACAACATAAACGGAGATTCACCCTCAGACAATGTTGAGGATACACGGACATAAGACTATTGTAATGACGTCACAAGTCATGCTTTTCTGCTTCAATTCAGTGTAGCCCCAACACGAAAGCAACTCTGCACACAAAAGTTAGACAAAAAATTTAAAAAAGAACCTAATTAACAGAAATAGCATCTCGCAAGAGTAAAACAGCGGTCGAAGGCACGGTATAATGAACGTGTATTTTCTTACTTCTATCTCGTGTAACTTCTAACTGATTGTACCGAAACATTCAACTCCCTATATTGTCATTTATTTGGAATTCAGAAAAGCGAACCCTTGCAGCAGGATTTAGCTGTAAAGCATATATTTAATGAACTTGACTGGATTAATTCGCTTCTCTGAATTGGCAAAATTTGTTTAGTTCAGTTAAAATATTTGCTTATAATCTCATATACGCAATATAAAACAGCAGTTAGGTATTTCATGTGCTAATTATAACCGTTCTTCTAAATTGTCTCATACATCCTACCATCTTGTGTCTAAGTACAATTGTAAATAAAGTAAATCATATTGCTTACAATTTTACCTTATTCTATTTATTGTTTAAGATATTTCCTATAAAATTGAAATATCCCTGAAGTGATTACCATAAAATGTTTGCTACAGGTAATTCTGTTAATGGTAATACTCGAGGGCTTACACTGTAGTTAAAATCCACTTTGGGAATTAAAAATACTGCAAAATTAAAATTTATTGTTACAAGTACAACGTCAGTAAAATTGTCAGTATTAAAGTATCAATTTTCAAAATCGAATCCGAATAATCGACTAAAAGCGCATTTATCGTAGCGTAGATTTCACGCGCAAAGTCATCGGAAAATCTCTTACCTAAAAATGTAAACGTACCTACAATTAGGTGTCGAAATACGTTTTTTGAGGATTCATGTTAATTGACCGCAGAGGAAACTACAGTTTCCGTTAAATTTATTGCCCTAACATTATCGCGCGAATTTGAACGGGGTCGGGCAATCCGGAGTGGTACAATTCGAGATTTTCGATTTTACCTTGCTATATCTTTAATTTTAAAATCGGTATTTCCATATATTCCCATCAATGCCTCTCCAATCGACCCAACAGCCCACTTTGCTTTTTAATCTATTCATCTAACACTGCTTTCTGCACGGAACTTTTCCCTACATACTATTCAATTTGATTATATACAATGTCAATTCTACAGTTAATAATTTGAAGAATTTTCAAAGAGTATTTTCATTATAAAATGCGTGAAATCAAACAGTATTGTTGAAATTTAGCACAGTGTATATTTTAGCGTTTAGCGAAGTGAAAGGACTAAAATTATAGCGAACACATTGTACTGTGATAGTATGCTATATAAAAAGTGTGACGTTGTACATCACAGCTAAGAGTGACTTCATTGCTTCAATAAGAGGAACTGTTGTGACTAACATTGCTATTATTCTTGATGATGTGACTATTTTTGATTGATTTCTTATTGGTGTCAATATAGTAGATCTAGTCTTACCACTTGTTGAACTTGAAATAACACAGCAAAGAGTTTAGAGACAAAAAATTTAAACTAACGTTCAAACAGTTGATCTAGTGTATTTAATCTTAAACGTTAAACGGTTCAAAGCAACAAATTTCGAACTAAATGGTTTCTTTCTTGAGTTATTACGGCAAATAAAAATGAAATACTACGCATTAAACCTTGGGTTAAACTAAGAAAACAAACAAGATAATAATGGATGACAGCGAGATTTAACTAAAGATTGATGTAACACCGAATGTGTATAGTAAAACTTTACTCGATTTAAAATCGATTCACGTCACACTGTATACATTCGATTCGAATCGAGTCCAAAAGTATTCGCGTATGGCGTCATCGATTGCGCTAATTGGCACGACCGCGCTGTATTGTTTGGACCTATACCAACTTCCTTCACCTCATAATTCATTGTGTTGTGTTTTTTGTTATTGAACTTGGCCGCTATCCAATTGGGAAGTAAAAGCGAACTACACATTAGACAACGAGTTAACATTCTTAGCATCCCTTTGTTAGTGTTATGGTGAAATATTACGGTGTTTATGCGTAGCATTTATATTACTTGTTAGATCTGTCTAAATTATATATGATCATATATTGCGTCAGTGAAGCACTACGTTCTTCCGTTAGCCTCAATGCATTTCAAAGATCAGCAATATTTAATAAGTGGTAAGTCCAATGATCAGCTAATTCCAAAAGGTTTTAGAGAAAACTGTTCAATATGTTACGAGTAGCCGCTGTGACTATCATTAAAAACCACCCATTAGTTTATATCCCACCCATCAAACTTATCAAAGCAACAAAGTCCTCAAGCTTCAATCACGTCATCGTACAGTCGCGCACAAAAGTTTCGTCCATTATTTGAACGTGTTCCCTACATTATAACGTGGGTCACTGTTATTCCAGGTGGTTGTACATGTCCTCTATCTGTGGTTTGAAGTAGCTCCTGATTTCTGGCCGTTTCGCCTTCATCGTTGGCGTCAGAAGGCCGTTTTGAACTGAGAAGGGGTCCGGGTGTAAGTAGATGTCTTTGACCTGGGGAAGATAAAACAACATAGTATAGATTTGCTTAAGATTATTTTTGCTTTGTTTTGGCTGTCCTTCGTAGAACTTTGAAAGTCGTTTCGGGTAGTGAGAACATTGAAAGTCTGAGTTGACAAACCGTCTTACAGAGGGGTATCGTGCCATCTAGTAACTAGGTTGTGATTTGTGAAACTCGTAGATATAATCGCTCCATGTAAATTATAGGTATTCAGTTGCATCAAGTTAGACTGGTAGCCGACCCCAGCATAGTTGGTAAATGCCAATGAGGCCAATACTTAAAATTACTTAATGCTTTCAGGCACATTTATACTCTATCAAGGACAACAATTTGTCAATGTCACTATTGTTTCATTCACAGACATGAATCAATCAACATTAAAGACGGATTTTATGTGCGATCGTATTTAGCTTCCTCAATACCCAGACCTGTGGTATTCCCGAAAACCTTGGCATAGATACAGCCGATGGATTGTGTGAAAGATGATATGCTTAGAAAGGGAGTGAATACTGAGATGGCGACTAATAGAGAAAGGAGAGGAGGAAAAACAAACGTTACGCCGACCCCAAAATAAAATGGGTTAAGAGCAGGAAAATGATGATATAGATGTATTAAAAGTTTTTTGTATATAAAATATGGCGCGCCACATCCCAATCTAACCGCGTGCGAGACGTAATACCACTCAAGTATCAAAAAATCCTTGAACAGTTTATAAACATTTTAATCAAATTTTATTTTAAGAACTAAAGACTGAGATTAAGCCTGATATTACTTCCTTTATAAATAAAATTTGTAATGTATTTTTATGTCATATTCACGAATGTTAAACAATTTATACAACCATCGATTATTTAGGCTTATCTTGTAACCGAAATAGAATTCAGATAGTGTATTGATAATAAACAATCAGAGATAGTATTGTTGAAAACAAGACTAGTTTTTTATAGTTGACGACATATTTCGAATTTGTCAATGTCATTATAAGTTTTATTTTTAAAATCATAACTTTAGTGGGAAATTCGCTACAAATACTGCTGTTTTAGGAAAAAGTACCTATCACATTCGTTATCTGCCTAGCCCTTTCCTAGTATTTTATTAACTGTGCCTTTTTCCAAACATCTTCGGGTTGGTTTCCAGTCTAAGCGAATGCAGCAGAATACTAGCAGTTTACATGAAGCAACTACTTATCTGGCCTCCACAACACCTGAGTTGTGGATATCACATACACAATAAGTAAGACTGATTATTAACTCCCGGGCTTTACATTAAAAACCTACCCGTAATTTATCGCGACACATCGACCGTATCTGCTACATGCGATAAGAAACTTCATAAAACATAGTTTACATGCTCACCTGTTCAAAAGTCTTAAGCCCAGCATTCCGTCCCCACTGCAGCATGTCCTCCAGTATGATCTTCTTGACGCGCTGGTCCTCACACAGCTCAGAGAACGTTCCCTTGATGCCGTACTCCAGTGCCCAGCACTTTACTACGTCCACGTCCGGGACTACCACTGCTACTACACATGACTGGAAAGAAAAAAAAAATGATGAAAAGTTTATCAAGGGCAAATTTCACCGATGAAACTGAATGGAATATAGAAGTGTCAATCGCGTACGGTTTTATTGGAGAAGGCGCTCTAGGGCCGTACTAACGAATTACCAATAAATAAAAAATATATAAATGAAGCTTGTTTTTACTTTTTTGTGGTATGTGTTCTTTTGCTTTAAGGCCCACTTACTTGTAGAACGATTTGCTAATAAGACATTTTGCTAAAGTAGTGGTGGTGCGATTGATTATTATATATAATATGTGGTTCTACTACTAAGGCTTTTTTTGAGGGCGTGAAATCATCAAATAACCCCTCCCGCTCTGTCAGGATCGGAATGGAGTGTCAGACTTTAATTGACTGACTATTAAGGTCTATAGAACATTTTGATACAGAGAGGAATTTATTATAGATTTATAATTCTGAAGGATAAACGCCATTACGGTTACGTTACGAAAAGGAGTTACATTATGCTCCTTTTCGGTTCTGTGAAGAAATATCTCTTTTTCATTGGAACAATGATGGAATGAACGTATTTATTGTATTGTTATCAACATCATAATTATCACTGAAAAGACAGTACTTAACATGTGCCCACAAGAATTCGCTGTTCGAATGAAATAGTAACTAAAATTATATCGAAGGCAGCGTTATTTGAAACTTGGTTTCTGTTACCCCATTGAATTAGTTATGTTGTCGTTTCGCCTGATAGTTATTAGCGTAAGTACCTAAATAATAACGGCTAATAATAACTTGAAATGAGATGGTGTCGACAAACGATGCCTTTGTACATTTTTAAAGGGAACTTGTTGAAACATTACGCCGCATTCTTGGCACAACAGTTCTGATGGTATGTTAAAAACACGTTGATTGACACTCTTAAATTGATGGATGAGAATTTTACTCCCTCAAAACAGGAAACCCACTTCCTGTTTTCGAATAACAAAATGGACACCTACTTAAGAGTGAATCTATTAAAAACTCTGTTTTGTTTACCTTAAGAGACTCGCCATGTACGAAAACTTGCTCAACGTACTGACTTCTAATGTAAATGTTCTCAATTTTTTCAGGAACTATGTATTCGCCTTGTGACAGTTTGAAGATGTGTTTTCTTCTGTCGATGATTTTGAGGGTTCCGTTCTGAAAACAGAAAACAATAAAGATGTTTAATTACTCATCAACAAAAAATAATCGAGGCTGTGCGTTTTCCGAAGATAAAGAAATAGCAATCACTTGACGTTAAACGCGTTGTTGCTAAGGCAACACCGTTAAGAAATTCTAGAATCTTTACAAAGTTATCTGTAAAACCAATGTGACCACAGGCATTGTTCAAATTATTCTGCAATATTTGTTAACCACTTTGGAAATATCTCCCTTGTAAGAAAGGAACTGCAAAACGTTTTCAACAAGAATATCAAGTTTGGGTTTTTTTTCTTTATTATATTAAAATTAATTCTTACCGGCAACCACTTTCCAACATCCCCCGTATGGTGCCATCCGTCCTGGTCGATAACCTCCTTGGTCTTCTCTGGCTCCTTGAAGTATCCCTTGAACACGTTGGCGCCTTGCACGCAAACCTCGCCTTGGCCTTGCGACGCGTAGTACTCCATCTCGGGCACGTCCACTAACTGGAAGGAAGGTGGAAAATTGAACTTGGCTGACATGGAGAAGAAGCGGGTGATAGAGAGCTTATCTTCTTTTTGAGTCGATAGCAAGTATACGTCATGTTGTATTAAATGTGGTGGAACCAGTAGGTGGCGATGGCAGTAGGCGATGATTGACGTGGTGTCAGATATTAGACGTAATATGGAGACCACTGATCAGCAAATGTTGGACTTTCCCCAATATGAGGCAGTTGGAGGCAACAATAAGGCAGTTGGAGGATAGATTAGCTTCAAAGGCTGAGTAGATATGGAGTATCGGGGCGTAACTCGGGAGAAGTGTTTGCATTGTATGATAAAAGATGATTCAATTCGTTCCTTAACATGAAAAGAAAAGCCTGCTTGCCGACTAAAAAATCTTTATGGGTTAGAAATTTATGGGCAAAAAGATAACGTGACAAACTTAATTCAATCAAAACGTATTGGAAGAAAAAAATCCAACAAACGGGTTAGATAATGGCGCAATCATTACTGTATCACCTCCGGAAAGCGCTGAATTAGATCCCAATAAAGATAGGTTTATGGCAACAATAAAGCAAAATGGCCCCATTACATAAAGCAAAGGTGCGGCTAATGAGTATCTGTGACCTAGGGATGAGGTTAGGGGAAAATCAATTTTATAGAAGGCGATTGGTTCAACGAGCAGATTTTTTTCTTGCATTTTACTACTTGTTTTCAAGTAAAATCAAACAACCAATAAAGTTTTGATAGATTGGATTTAGAGTGTTTGATGGAATAACACTTTTAAGACCAGCTAATGCGTAATATCTCAACCAATGAAATATTATTTTAAATTAACAGCAATAACTCAACTGGCTGGAATAAAATATAGATTACGATCCGAGCTATGAATAAATGTGGATGTCATAACATTTACTATCTTAGAGCACGAAGGTCGATCAATGCGGTAGTAAATTTCCTAGATATTTTTGATATAGAAATTCACAGACGTACCTTGAATTGCGCAAAAGTATATAAATAAGCCGAAACCAGTGAGTAAACAGCTAAAATTTCCTGCGGCCACTTACTGAATCCTGGATTTAACGGCTGTTTGTCAAGCGTTTGAGTCATAATGTTTTGGCAGGTGCCGATATCTGGGATAGGTGTTTAGTGTGCCGATCGGTTGGTTGAGTGAATCAGCTCGATGTGGGGTATTATAATATCATAGTCAATTTTTATAAATTAGATTCTTGTGATTCAGGCTAGGTATTGTCTTTTCATAACGTCTACATGCTTTCCAATAATAGAATTATTTAAGATATTATGATAATTATTGATATATCCTTGGACATATCCTTGGACATTTCACACAACGCCATATAGTCCCAAGCTAAGCAACCTAATGCTTGTGTTATGGTAACGAGATGGCTGATAAACTACTTATATACATTTTTTTTTTGTAAATACATCCATAGTATAGAGAGAGAAGATATTACTTTTATGCGAATGTAATTTTGCAGTTTTCATGTAAGTATCATTTTTATTATAGTTTTAATTTCTATGATTAAGAGCTTTAACTATAATTATGTTATGGCTAATGGAACTCAAATAAATGAACATGAATATGAATAGCTGCTATCAACCTAAAGTTTCCTATTATCTTCAACAACGATGATAAAATTCACTTGTTAATTTCTACACATCTTAATTCCATCGTCTTTTGGTCATGGAAGTTCGATAACTGTCGCATCCATCATTCCTCTTTTGTTTTCATGAAAATCTATGAATGTCTAATGAAAAATCCTCATTAATTTACCTTCACTTTGCAACAAGCGACGGGAGGTCCGACATGTTCAGGCACGTGGTCGCCCTGAACTGTGAGAGTAACTGGCGCCGTGCACTCCGTCTGACCGTAGCCTTCCACGATCTGAGGAAAAAGGAAAACTATGATTAGTGATACAAATATTATATTATAATCAAATGAAAAGTAATAAACCAATCAAACTTGAAGATAATCGCTAAATAAATAGGGATAAACGAGCTTGTTTGCGTACGTACTCTTAAAAACACTCGACATAAGAACAATTCAAAGTGGATTAAGTATGTGGGTGGATATGAATGGGTCAAGATACGATTTAAAGAATTCCTAATAATTCATATTTTCCATATAACGGAAAATATTCTGTAAGTATATGTTTAATATCTTTGTAGACACAGGCAATAAAAATAACAACTAGAAATAAAAAGCACTTAACAATGACCGTAGTCATTGCAGAGGTCAGAATAAAAATCGTGATGTAAATCGTCCCGTTACAAAGTAATAAAGCTCGGTTTAATTAATTTCCTTAATTTGAAGAAACAAAAGATTTGCCTGAAACTTTACGGTCATTCACACTGCAGCTGTAGGCGTGGTTGTTAAACCAAACCAAGAAACGCCTCTCACTGTGACTCATATGACAACAATAGTAGTGAATGAAATATTAAAAGAGACTCAGATGGTCTTGATAGATAAAGAACAAACAGTTTAACGTGTAATATTAATAAAAGCCGAGGATATGAACATAATATCGGCGAGAAGAAAACAAACAGCACCGGCGCGTAGTTTGGCCGCCAAAATAATATATAATGCTATAATATTATTTTGCCCTGTGATTATCAAAATGTTATGATGTAAAATAAAAGCAAAACCGCTCTCAAAATAGCTAAGAGGACTGTTGGCGATATTCCATACGGCTGGATAATATTTGAGATATGCGCGAAGATGTAATTGATGTCAGAGACATTGTTAGAATGGTCTCCGAAACGCCCAGACGATAGTGTAGTGCTCTAAATTTAAACCGTATTGTTTAGTGACAACTATTTTCATTCTAGAACGTAAAACGTATGAATTACCTAGAGTATTCTCCGATGATGTAAGCCAAAGTCGAGAAAGCGTTTTCAGTATTCGTGAACCTTCTTCATACGCGTGGCCGGCTTGTTGCCAAGTAGTAGTAGGTTTAATGGGAGCTATTAAATGCCCTCATTAGTAACCTGTCAAGCTCAAACCTTCTTGGTATGAGATGGCTAGTTTCTAATGTATTCGACACGAATATCGTCATACTAATATTTAAAGATCGTTGATTGCATTGCTGCAACTAATTGGTCTTCGCATGAAAACACGAGAAACAGGTGATAGTTTGGCTTGAGTGAATATGTTGCTTGAAACGGGTGAGATATTAGTTCCATGTACACAGAGCGTTTTGCCTTGTTGAACACCAAGCAGTAAATATATTCTGTCCCTGGTCCCGGCTGTCATTTGTGCATCTTTGACGGTCGTTAATGGTCGTCAGAAGCCCGAAAATCTGACAACCTTACCAAGGGGTATCGTATTGCCCAGTTACTGGGTTGTGGAGGTCAGATAGGCACTCGCTCCTTGTAAAATACTGATATTCAGCTGCGCCTGGTTAGACTGGAAGCCGACCCCAACGTAGTTGGGAAAAGCGTAGGCAAATGATGATGACGTACCAAGCATCCGAGTGCGCATCTCGCAAAGGTGAGTACGTTGCCGGCAAGTGGCGCCGACCCCACGACCATGATACGCAAGCGCCCGCCCATGCCTTCACGCACCTTGCGGAACACCATTTTGTCCCAGACAGAGTCACTGCGTACAATACCCCTACAAAAATAATTAACACATATTATATTAACTAGAATTATAAGAATATTATAGCTGAATGAAAAAGAATGCTCTCGTCTAAAATTTAAAACAAAGGGGAATTCATAGTAGAGTAACGAAAAATCATTTTTTGTAAAATGAAATTTCTATACCACGCTTAGCCGACGTCACTGAGTACTACGGCTACAATTACGTTAAATTGGCTCTTAATAGGGCCCTCCATTTCCGGTATATGAATAGCAACGATCCCATAAGTAAGAACTAAGTGAATTGCATTGCTTTATATTCATGTGAGACACAAAGTAATTTTTGTATATATACCTCTTTAACTCAGACTCCTTCGCCGATAGTGCCATATTGAACAGCAGCTTCTTTATCTTGGAGTTGGATATTTCAGCCTGAGCTTTGTCGTAGAGTCTGTTCAGCAGTCGGGGTACCGCTGGCATCATGGTAGGCTTCAAGGCAGTCAAATCGTCACCTAACCGTCTAATGTCACCGCTGTAGAAACCCACGGCTCCTCCTACCATATAGAGAGCATTCTGGAAAGATAAAAAATAATGGATTATATCCATACATGTTTGACTAATCTACAGTGTGTAAGGTTAAACGAGGGACATGCTTTCAGAGGTTACTATACTCATGAAAATGAACAACTTTGACTATGGAACTATACCTGAAAATCACAAAAAAAACAGCTGTTCCGTACATTTATGTTCGCATAATTCGTCAAAATGAACGGAACAGCTGATTTTTTTTTCATATTTCAAAGTTGGTCCCATGGACAAAGTTGTTGATTTTCATGCGTACCTACTGTACAACCTGAAAGTATGTGCCTAGTTTTACCCAACACACTATAAAGAATAGTTTAATCACAGTATAGGACCAAACGCAGAAGAATGTGCGTGAGCGAAGTGAGTGATCTTAGCAGCATCAATTGTCCACGATATTATCATTGCACTTGGCAAGCACAAAGATAATTTAATTTCAGAATGATGACATCTTACGATTACACAATTAGATCACTGTATGAAGGGCGGTCTGTATTTGATGATACTAAAATAACTCTGAATTCACTTTCGTGTTCATTCGTAGTTAATTGGGATGTTGACTATCATTGAACATGTCATGTTTAATCTACAAAGATTTATTATATTTAAATGTACTAATCTATAAAATGTATCAAGTAGGCGGAAATATAAAGGGGTTTTTCCATCCATGGAAGGCGCGGTGGACAATGCCTGGTGGTGGTGCGTTGATATTAATATATGTGTGAATTATTAATTTGTAAAGTAACTGATTAACAGTCTTTGCCTAGCACAAAATTTGTAAACTCTATATAACTAGATTATTACTTCGTGAGGAAATCAGCATGACTGAGAGATATTTCTCAATAGCATGTGAAGCTAAGTCAGAGGCCCATGAGCAGCCTAAAAACTCTGGCACTAGGTTAGTCACTAACTACACGAACAAGAAAAAGAACTTGATTATTACACTAATTCGTACCATTGTTTAACTTTCCACAAATCAATTTTATAATTCAATTATATTTTTAAATTGTAATCATCCCTATTGAACGTACCTCGCAGCACCGCTCCAGCATATGCGCGAGGGGTAGAAAGGAGATCATGACGTCATGTTTCATAGGCCGGTGCTCGCCAAGCTGCATGATGACGCTGCACATAGACGCGACCACGTTCTCGTGCGTCAGCATCACGCCTTTGGGCATCCCTGTGGTTCCTGATGTGTAGCAGATCGTGCATAGACTTTCTGGTTTGGGTGGCTGGATAAATAGAAATGGAATTATTAATCACTGACATCCAAAAATTATGGTGGAAAAGAAAGGCCCTATGTTTAATAGCCACGATGAACTTTATAAACTGAAAAACGATATAGGAAGAAATGAAAAATGTCCAACGAACCGAAAAATGTCCGGGTTGGATACCGGTACAATAATTACTGTATCACCTCCGGAAATAACTGAATTAGATTTAGAAAGAAACATTCACAGAGAAATTTTCGAATGTATAAGTTTGAAATAATTTTTATCAAATGGTAAACTAAGCATTGCATGACTTATGAAGAAAGCATAAACCCAGATATACGAACAACGACGTTAGAAGTATTTTACACAAAACAAGAAACAATGGAAATACTTACATGGCAAGGATGGTCCCTCTGAGCTCCTTGTACTTCAACATCGCTGAACTTGAGAATTTCAACGCCTCGGCTTCTCGCTCTTTGATGCGTGGAAGGCGAAACCTCCTTAATGGTAATCAGTTTCCTTAAACATCTCGGCGACTGGTCGAGTAGCAAATTGGCTTTTTTGTCGTCTTCACAAATAACTACAGTCATTTCGGCTGGAACGAACAAAGGAAATAGTTTGATTCCAATCTAGGACATTTCTCGAATCCTTTGTCTTTTTCTAATAGCTTTCTGAGAAACAGAGAGAATAGGAATCTGAATCCAAGTGTCCAGACAAAAAAGGAATGCAAGAAATTCCGTAGACGCTTTTTTATCTGTATGTATAATTATATATACTAAAGTTAATATCTTTTCAGCTTTAATTATAGCTTTAGATAAACTGCATATACCTACTGCAAAATAACAGAATAAAAATTAATAAACTTCTTTTTAATTATAGGTATAATAAAACCTGCTTATACGTACTTTGATTTACAATGAAGGCACATGCATTTGCTCCGAGAGTATCATACAGTGGAACAATGACCATTGAATAACAGTAGGCAGCTTGTTCTGTCATTACCCATTCAGGGCAATTCTGTGAATATATACCTGGAAACACAAAGCACGTTTTAATATAAGAAAAATTCTTTACGTCATTTTTGGAAGTTGGTAGGAAACTTACCCACAAATGTGTTCTGGCCAGGCACAAGCCCTTGGCAAATAAGTCCTGAGCCGAAGTTTTTCGCGCGTAGTAGTGTCTCATTGTATGTCTGCCACACGTATGGCTTATTTGGTCCCTCACGCCAACCGAGGCAGTTGCCATTATCTGCAATAAGATAAACGTATTGTCATTTAACCATAGTAGGTATTTATTATAGTCTTCATTTATCATGTCTTCAATCTCATAAAGCTGTCTCAACAGCAACAGCATTTAAGTGGCGGAATATTCCATACAATATAAACTCGCTTCATTTTTCCAGTGTTTTATTTTTATTCACCCATTGAGTACAAAGCACCCGTGTATTGTGGAATAAAACGAAAAAACCCACTGTCCCGGCTACTCTAGTGGCACAAATTACGTTTAACTGTATCCTGTAAACCAGTTCGTGAATGATGTTAACAATATTTTGTAATAGTGGGGTATTATCGTATTTATCGTTAACGAGCGGAAACGTTGGAGGAAAATGAGGTGGGTCTTAGAATTGCGCCTTGGGGCACTCCCTACCTTTGCAATTGTATGCGCCATTCTGTTACTACGAGTGCAAGCAATTGGATACATAAACGTATAGGTAGGATGTATAATAAAACCAACACAACCTGCAAGTTGCAACTGTCTAACTAAATGGAATGAGATTCTTGGATCGTTGAAAGGAATTCTATGAATACATTGAGCGTAAGAAAATTACAGGAAAATAGCACGTTACTTACTTGATTCTTTGACGCCCCGTCGGAAAGTTTCGTAAAGTGTGCGTGTATCTTCGTGTAAGTAGCGAAGGAAACGACCGTTTTTCGCTTCTTTGTAGAATTTTGATACACGAACCATTTCCGGCCCCTGTAATAAAAGCAGAGATTATTTAAAATGACATCGCAAAATGTACTAAGATTTGGACATGTCAGCAGCAGTAAAGTAGAAACCAAACTGTCAACAGTTAGAAGGAAGTTGTAAAAGAACATAAAGTACTGGATAATGATTTCATAATAAATGAAGTAAACAAGTTTGGTGTCATCGCACTGAATCCTTGCAACGTAAGGGGAACTAATCAGCTGTAATCTTATTAAAAAACTCGCAGTCATCGGATTATTACAGACGACCCAGTAATGGCTAATGAGAAATACATATTTAAACTAACAATTTAATATGACTTCACAGTTCAGGAATTTGTGTTGCAATGCAAGCTCGAAACTCAAATGAATTCAAGAAGCTTGGTATTGTGTGTGAATTTATCATAGAACAGATTTTGTGGGATGTTTTGATTACAATGTAATGTAAAAGTAAATAAATCATTGGAAAGTACTGTCTCGAAGGTACTAAAATCATATGCAAATGCTTCTCCGTTAACCTAATGACATAGTTGGCCCACTAACTCCAAATCTCGGCTCAAAGCGTGGAGCACTCTTACGCGTTACGGTATATTATTATTACAGTTTGCACAATGATAAATGGAACGATGAACGGGTCAAAGACACTTGTGGGAAAAGAAAAAAACAACAATTTGGCTATAGAATCGGCAAACCATAAAATGTTATGTCATTACCGTAATGAACGGTACGGTCAGAAATTTTGAAGGCTTTTTAGATAATTGGGCAGAAAATATTAGCTTAAATTATCTTTACTAAACTTGAACTTTGTTACTTAATGAAGGAGAACTTATATCTGTCAAAGATCCATAAATAACCGTCGGGACCACCAGTTTAACATACTTTCCGGGACACGGAGGGATCTCGATATTTATTGATCATCCATCCACGGACCAATGCGGCAAGTGTAGCTTAACCTGATTAGGTTAGGTTTATTGGTTGATTGATTAATCAACCAATACGTCTATTATTACTTAGCCACGAGCCCCTCTAAAAGTTCACGTTATTAATAACTATGTTTAGACATTTGAAAGTCTCAATAAATATTGGCTGTTAATAGACGCATAAATAACGTAAGTAGTAGAAATAACATTGTTGTTATTCGAACACAAAGTCGTTGAAAGAGGCCTCGGTCAAGCCAGTTTATAAACCAACAGTAAAGATATTGCAGAAAATGATGATAATTTGCAAGATACTGAAAAAACAATGACGGATGTCAACCCGTTAAAATAAAATGATGAAAAACAAAATGTGTGTGAGATCAAGCAACCTGATCTTGAATTTAGTGTGCAAGGTCAAAAGGAAATTGGTCACGCGACGCCAACTGAAAAATGTGCCGGTTTTGTGACCGAGTATTTATAACAAAACTACGTGACACATACGACTCTTGTCCACTCTATTCTCAGTTCAGACTCGTATGATGACAATTTTAGAAATAAGAATTGTCGTAATTCTACGTTGAAAACTCAATTGAACAGCGTGAAAAAATATTTGTGTTTCAAATAACATTACATCTTCAAAAACTAGATTATTCTTTTCAGTATTGACTTCTTTGCGATTCACACAAGTTGTCATGTTCCTTTCATCTTGTTTTATCAAGGCCAGCACATTTTCTAGCATTTCCTGCCAAAACGAATGAAAGCTTTCATTGAATTTGTGAATCTCGATTTCAACGCCAACATTGGCAGAAAGACTTCACTACGGTTTAATTTGACACTGACCAAGGAAAGCTTTGCCCCATGCAAAGCTTGAGAAAATAAATGTGACGCAATAAATTTCTATAAATATCATAGGAAAGCCCTGAAGAGGGCGTGACGGGCCACTACCCGAGTGGTCTTGGCAAGTGGAATTGTGATGTCTCCGAAATAGTTGACATTGTCGACGTGTTTATTTGGCAGTCATTTCCGCGTGAATTCGTTAGCGGTTGTAAAGTTGTTAACACTACATATTGTATTTAAGTGCAGTAAACTAGAGACCGGATATTGAGTATAGGGGAATAGAAACAAACGAGGATGTTTCCATTAACTTTAAAACAGATTCTAAGGGAGCTCTCCTATTCAATATGTTAGACAAATTATTTCAAGTACTTGAATTACACATAGTATATCGAATGCCAGAGTAACATGGTCGAACTGATCAAACCCTTTATGAATGAATAAATATAAAAAAATACAAATGGAGATACAATAAGATCTTAAGTCCCCAAAAACATTACAAACTTCAGATTTCATTTGCTAAGCCATCTGACTGACCCAAGGCCTTTAAATTCTCGTTTTCCCATCTTCATGACATGATTGTGAAATATTGCTCTGAATGTTTCTCTCAGATAAGTATATTAAACTACTAATTCACAAATTTCAAAGTATGTCATTTGGTCAAAGTAGTAAGTGCTAAATGTTATTGTTTGTAGAATTATGAAAGTAAAACTGTAACAAATTTTAAATCTAGTCCATGAGCACTTAGCGCTTCACCTAACTAATAATTCAGTACGAAGTATCGAGGTTCCTCGAACAATCGATATGTTGACTGTCATAGGCACACCGCAGTGCTTTGTTTTCGTTTTTTTAACGCATCTATACGTCAACAGCTATATCGGGTGTACATATTTGGCCTACACTGTGAACAATTAACTTGGTGTGTTTGGGTGTTATACTTTTATTTGCTTGTTACATGGGTATTCTACATAAGACTTTTTCTAGCAAAATAGACGCAGTATCAGACTAAGTATAATTATCAATCAACAGGAATGTCACTCATTAGCAACAACAAGCTATAGAAAAAATTGGCTTGCGATCAAGCATGTCACGGGATAACGCCTTGCGGGGTACAATTACTTTAATATAATTAAACTAATGAACATTGTTGACGACGAAAATAACTGTTTTTATGCTTTTTAAAGGCTGGTAAATCATCCAATGACTGCTCCCGCTCCGGGTGGAGCGGAAGGGAGTGTCAGACTCTTACTGACTAAAACCCATCCATGTTCCTTCCTTAGCCCTTTATGTTCCGGGGTAGCGGTAACCCTTTCGGACAATCCCGCTTACCCGGCAGGCTTGGCCCTGAGGGGCCCCTTCATATGCTGACATCTCTTTGAGGCGAGCGTGGAACATATACGCGCCGTTCGATCAGTTTTTATGCCTAAAATGTAAATAATTAAATGTTGAAAGTTGGGATCCAAAGCTCATACTGAGTTTAATTCAAAAATCGATTTACAGTACCAAGTCCAATCCGTTTATTCCAACAATTATTTCTAATTAAAAAGTAATTTCTTTTCTTTTCCTTTCGTTTTCTGCTTTCACAGAAAGATTTTTCTCGTGGCAAAGCTTAATTAATAGCGGTTTCAGATAAACAAAATTCCTGAAAATTGTTTTCTCTTTGATTCAGAGATTACGGTAAAAATAAATGGAAAGTTAAATGAAAGCAGACATGCTATTTTTATTATATTAGTGTAGGATACATGTTCATTAGTGGTTCCTGTTTTTCAGAACATTTATAACCGCAGATAATTTATGGTTAATTCAGTGTCGTGATCTCATAGAGAGAGAGGTTCTTCTGCGTACGCACTGGACATAGCAACGAAATTCTCTGTAGATGATAATTCAGTTGTTAATAATATCGCAATTCATATTTACGAAACTTGAATGGAATGTTTAGATGAACCTCACATCATTGCATACCTTTTCAATGAGTATACTGGCAATGGCTCGATTTGTTGTTTGTTGTTGTTGGATCAAAAGATGAGTAGTAAGCATCAATGGTAGTAAGCTAAACCTTATGTAAAAGCTCGAAATTTGAAAATGGAATGATTAATCGAAGATCTTCTATTTGCAAATAATGGAGTGGGCTGAACTGACGTTGATGTAACATTCAATAAAAACAAAAAATATCCGAAATGTGTTTTATTTATCCTTTCTTTTTGATTTCTGTTTACGTTATTTATCTCTTTGATAAAATACCTTAACATTTCATGGTAGAAATAGAACATAATACTTTTGCAAATTCCATTATTTTCAAATCGTATTTCAATGTCATCATGTGGGTTTACAAAACTGATTGCGTGTGGATAAACGTAACAATAGTTCGTCTATATTCTCAATAGTGTCCCGTGACTTGTCTGGGTCGTATGCCAAAAATCTACACAAAATAATACATAGGTAGACTCGTGAGCAGGCAACCCTTCATTAAAAATATTTTTGTTTTGTCTCTAGGGAGTAAAATGTTAATATACTGTTAACATTTTAGACGAGAAAGTAAGAGGGTATTAATAAAACTGTTTTAACAAAAAAAAGACAAAACCAGTGACTGCCAAATATGTGCAAAATAACTCATTTCTGAAGTTGGTGTCTTTGGTTTTGAATTTTCGTATTTTGCCACCGAATTCCAAAGTATAAGATATTTTTCACTTGGTAATGCTCTTTTTATAGGGTTGTTACAAAAAAAGTTTTTATTTTTCACATTTTAGTTGTGACTACCCCACAGAAATTCGTATACCACCTACTTGCTAAGTAAATATCAATAAAAGGAAGTTATTTTATTATCATCATCTCTCACACTAAGTGGAAGAAATGCGTATTACTGATGGTAACTACTACTATGACTAACTCAAAAGCACAACACAAGTTAATACATATTTTATTGAACCTCCGTGGAAGCTAACTCTACCACATAAAAAAAAATTCAAAGTATGTCAACAATTGACAAAAATATTGATGAACACATACACATATGTATTTACAGACGAAATGAGAACCCCCTCCATTTTTAAGAAATCGGTTATATATTCAGTCTAAGAATAGTTGGATTAGTGACGTAATACTGTATTTATAACATAACAAATACGAATATCTACATAATATCTAAGTTCCTTCGTGATTGGAAGTAAACGCCAAGTCATTACTGTAACGACTCGGGCACGTTGGATCTTTGTGCAATAATATAAATGGGGATCTATTCATACATTTAAGCATTCATAACGATGATTTTACACAGATACATGAAGCAGAAATTATGGATGGATGTACCAGTAATACCAGGAATAAGATACATTATATTGAGAATTAAGAAGACATACACACATTACTGCTCATTATTGTATTAAGAAGTTTACCCTAACAATTTGTTTAGTCTTTACGGATTAACATCATGTTTTATATACGGTTTGGATTTTTAAGACGGGGCTATACGGCCTACGGGCATGTATCTTATCCATTGGAGGTGTATGAAAACGTTTCTAAGAAACTACCCTTTTTTTTGAAGGTGGGAAATCATCAAATAACTCCTCCCACTCTGGGTGGAGCGGAAGGGAGTATCAGACTTTTATTGGCTAAAACCAATCCATGTTCCTTCCTTAGCCCTTTGTTCCGGGATAGCGGAAACTCTTTCAGAGTTAATAAACGGGACTGCCGTTTATTAACTTTTAGTTTGAGGCATTGCTAATTGTGCATTTTGGAAAAATGATACAGTCAGCAAGGAAAACTTTAAGCAAGAATAACGAGAATCGTTACGCTATATTTTATAGTGCCAATCGAAGCGGTTTCGTATACTCTTGTTCCAGTCGAGGTTAGAGTGAAACTCTGTCACAAAAAATCACGCTCTATGCATATTGGATATTCATCATATTTATAATGTTCGTAGTTCCTGAAGAAATATCTCCTAACTGTTCGAATCTTTATCTATATCATTCGGTTAGCATCTATTAGTCTAAAAAAATGCGATAAAAGACAGTACTTACTGTCATTTGCTCTACATAACAGTTTTATCATGTGTACTCCATTTATTTTAGCATTAGATAATTAACGGCAAAATAACAACAGTTATTGTGTAGTATTGTTGAAATTACTGCACTTTTTCATGTAAATGGTAAATATGTAGATTACATTGCTATGTACGTATCGTAAAATAACGGACTTTATTATACGTTTATGTCGAAATAAGGATAGGGTAAAAACTGTGATTTGTGTAAAGTTATTCTTTATTCTAAAAAAACGCAATAAAAAATGGGTAATATAGTCTATAGATGTAAGTTACAATAAATGGAATACTCCATTTATTGTAACTTTAGTTGACGGAAAACATCACATTTCTTTATTCTAAAAGAAACGCAATAAAAAATGGGTAATATAGTCTCTATAGATAGTGTTCATGGACCTGATAAACATTTCTTTATAAAGGCCTACGGAAGCTGCAATATCAAAGAAGGTTCGCCGGCTACTGGTAATAAAGAAGTACCTATTCACCAACGGATATCCTTTATAACACTTCTAAAGTAATAAAAAGCACTAAGAGTACCATACAAATCCAACACATCAAAGAACTAGGTACGTCGCAACTTCCTCAAAATTTATTACATATTTTATTTGGAACATTAGCAAAACTATTTGTAACACACCTAAGGTCGCCTGTTTTATGTAAAGTCTTTACAAATGACTTCTATGTTTACGTCTTACGTTTTATTGCAGCTATTTACTTTAATATTAGACAATTTGCTCGTTAATCTACCAATAAGTATAAAGATTTTTAGACAGGTGTTGCTTTTATATAAATTAACATAATGCTTACTGAATACCCCACAATTATTACTTTCTTGAATATATCATCATCTGCCTAGCCTTTTCCCAACTATGTTGGGGTCGGCTTCCAGTCTAACCGGATGCAGCAGAATACCAGTATTTTACATGGAGCGACTGCCTATCTGACCTCCACAACCTAGTAACTACTTAATATATTACTACTAATTAACTACGTAATTACTTTCTTGAATATATGACTGGGGTATATCTATATGTATAGGAGATAGGGTAAAACGATATCTGACAAACTGCTATTCCTTTCATATGAAATGCAAGATGTAAATAGATTCATGTTCTGAATAAGAGAAACAAGGATACATTAGCATGTTTCATAAATCATTGATTTAGAAATGAAGATTTAAAATGCTTCAGTCGTGATTCATTGTTTGAAGCGACTGAGATATCCGTTAGAAAACCATTTTGTTATAACTTGATATCTAAACAGCAGTATCCATTAACTCGGCTTTTTTAGTACACAGACGGACAGGTTTACGATATTTTAAGTATTTAACCTTGTCATAATAGATTGCTGTTGGTTCTTTAAATTATAGTTTTGAATGGATTAAGTACTGAGCATTAGGGAAGAGTTAAAAACGTCGAAAAGATTTAGGAAATAGTCATAATGAAAACTTTCTTTGCTTAGCGGCATTTCCATTAATGAATTGTCAATTCTAATCAGCATCATTTGGATTTTGGATATACCAAAGTAAGGAAAACGAGAGAAGGGGAGGAATTCTGACCATATTTAAACAAATGATCAAGGAAGTAGACTTATTCAGACTGATTCTGATTGAAATGGATTAGTTTTAGTTAAAATATTCTGAAATGAATAATCTAGAATTAAATGTTGTGTCTATTTCTAATCAGCAGCACCATGTATATTAGCCGGTGGAACTTTTAAATGATCTGAATCTAAATGTTACGGAGCTTTGCCAACTGTCGGGGCGTGAACAACGTCTAACAATGTTCCTACCTCTACGATACATGTCAATTTTACCCATCACTTTGCAAATATCTCAATCCTTAAACTTAATTCACTTCTTGCAATCATCCGTTTTGTTTCCACATATTCCTTTTCATTCCAATATTTAAGACCAACATTCTAAATGTTGATCGAAAGTCCATTTAATTTTTCTTTTCACAATATAAACGCTGATCATTTCGTAACTGTAGAGTAGTTACTATTTATTACAAAATACTCATTAGGAATTGTTAATAACAAGCCTCATTATTTTAAATTATTTCATGAACGCGTTATTGCGTCTTCGAAGGTTTCTACGTTTATATCACTCACTCTAAGGGAATCCGATTGTTCGCTGACGCTTATCGGAGGTCGAATCGGAGGGACTCCAATGCAGCAATCACAGCACGCCATTTTTACAATTAAATGTTATCACTCAACAAAATGCACCGTTTGTTTTTTTTTTTAATTAAACCGTTTTATATTGCGCAATCATTGCTGAATTAAACTGAGCGCGTTTAACTTTTCATTAGGTTCACGGTTCACTACACTTTCAGTGTTCAATTGGTATCCTTGTGTGAATGGTCCGTCCAGTTTAATCGACTTGGCCGAGACACTTTGGCGGAGTTTGCGCGTATCTCGTCACTTTCGCTAAAGACTTTTGAGTACTGTCAGGAGAGCAGCGAGCTGGGCTGCTCGTGGTACAATGAGTTAAAAATATCGCTCGAAGATGCGCTCTGCCAACTCGCGATCGTCGGCAGTTGGTATTAGGGCAACTCGAACTTTGATACCGCTATAAAGAGGAATAACCTGTTGTCATAATTTTAAATGTATTTTTCCAAATGGAATGTTGGAACCAGTTGGGAACGCGAAATCTCATAAGAATGTTCTTAACGATATTTTTATCTATGTTGACATAAGATGTCTCCTACTTAATTTTTATTTATGCGCTATCTTGAGATATATTTTGGCGTACTTCACGACACGCAGGAGGAGTATGTTTTATTTTATCACCTGCTTGTAGTAAGCCTTGTTTATCGATCATCGACCCCTACTAATGCGTGCATCGAAACAATTGTCAATGATAATAATATTTTGCAATCACCACATTTTTTGTGGTTTAATGGATATAATTTAAATTACAATTCTATTATATTTAACTAGCTTCCGTCCGCGGCTTCGCCCGCATAATATGTCTACAAATTATACACATAAACCTTCCTCCGCAAATACCGCATTAAAATCCGTTGCGTAGTTTTAAAGATTTAAGCATACATAGGGATATAGGGACAGAGAAAGCGACTTTGTTTTATACTATGTAGTGATTTATACCCTTTATTTAGTTTAATTAATACTGGTATTCAGCTGTATACCGTTCGACTGAAAGCCGACTCCAACACAGTTGGGAAAATTCTAGGGAAATGTCTTTGATATTTGATTTACTTATTTAATCACCATTTGCTATAGCAGCATGGTTCATTGCGTGTAGGTACATTTTGAAACGTCCCCAGGACATTTCTCAAACATTGCATTGTTGAAGATACGTAATTTACATCTTCCATCACTGCCTCATCAACGAAAACGAACTAAACGAAAAAATGTTACTGTTAACGTTATCCAACAGCTTACTGTGATTTTCTCCACCCTGTCCGGCCAATTACATGATCTACGTTTAGCTTGGTCGTGATACCCTCTTAACTAATCGGTACTTGGTTTGTACTTACTGGCTCAAGCAGGCTCTGTTCGTGGAGTGTGACGAGTGGCTTCTCGGGCTTCGGCCTCGTGCTGAGGTAGAAGGCCGATGCAGCTGCAACGCCGGTGAGCGCCAGTGCGCCCGCCGACCCGCCAACCATCCAAAGGTACTGGTCGATCTCGCTTACTGCACAAAAGGAAAGATTGAAGATCAATTAAAAAGTTAAATTGGCATAGGAAGATTATATTTATTTACTAGCTGCTGAGCACAGCTTCGCCCGCGTGCATCTAATTATTTTTCTTAATTAATAGTCCGTCCGCTATTTGGCAGTGAAAGTTCCGTCAAAATTACTCCAGACGTTTCGGAGATTAGCCGAAACAAGCAGACAGACAGATAGCAAAAAAAATGTTATAAGTTACAAAATAAAAGCTTTTTCGTAAATGTATATGAATACATATACGATAAACCTGTTATATTGTCATTACAAACAAACCCTTTAATTTTATTTATTTCAATGTATAGATTATCCTGTGACAGAAGCAATGGTATTTGATAGACAAACATGATGATAGACTTGACCATGTTATTAATTTTTCTTGACCAGGGTACGGCTTCCTGACGATATGTGAATATGACCTAATTCTAATCCTTTGAAAATTTATCACGTATAATTACTACCTAAAATTATGTTAGCATGGAACCTATACCTAGCTGATAGCAATGTTCTATTTTTGCTGTGCCCTACAGGGTCCGTAACTGTTCCTTAGCTTTATGCCTATTCTAAGATCTTCACACATTATGGAATGCAAATAAATATATGAATATGAATAGCTGTCCCTATCCACTGATTTTAGTGAAACCTACCTAGTCCTAGGTTAAACGAAATGGAACAAACTCTAATGTTTCTGAAAACTTATTGGGGGAATTAACTTTATTTTAGATCTGATAGAAATTCATTGGTCCAATTACATATAGAGACAAATAAAGATATCCACTCTGAAACTTATAAAATAAAGGGCTAGGTAGCTTATTCTTCGAAATCATTACCTCTAAACGGACGAGAATTGACATAACGCGGTGAAATACTAAAAAAAGTAGCTCAAGAATAATATAGTGATATCTGCTGATAAGTCAAAAGAAATAAAACTTATAGATGGTCGATACATGAACAAACAATCCATCAGGGCACCGATTAATAAATCGTTAAAGCCAAATATGGAGATATGATAATGACAACCCAATAAAACTTAACAAAATAGCTATCTGAGCAACGGGTACTTTCGATAATGACCTGCCTGCGAACGGCCTTCCTTGTCAATCTCGACGCCGCTAATGAAGATTGAAGAATTCTTTAAGGAAAAGGACTCCTGTCGGAAAAAGTAGAACTTGAAGGACGTCTTTAATAATAACCGTTGGACCTTGCAGAAATATTAATAATTTTGTAAATTCCACAGAATTTATATATAGTCCTCCTTATCGATTTCGATAACGGCGACCCTTCAAAAATCACTTCCTTGCGTGAGCCCTTAGATGACTCGCTAGACCGAATTTCGTTTTGAATAGGTACTCGGTCACAGCTAGAGCAATAGAGTTGGCCTGCAGTGTTATATGTATATGTGTAGGAGGGCTTAGGTCTCTTCTTGCGTATTTGACGCTTCTCAACAATAGCCTCGTGTCGCTTTTCTTCGAAGGATTTGATACTTCTACTTGATACTTTGATTCGAATTTATAAGTGTGAAGGTAAGTGAGTAGTTCGTTCTTAGATAATTGTTGGTGCAGCGGCTTCTTAGCATACGCCTGCGCCGGCATTATGATCCTCCGCATAAGGAAATGTCAATAAAACAACTTTCATGCGCCCGGGCGACTAGTAGTTCCTGATCTATAAACCGCGCGCGCAGTCTAGCCAGTTTAGAAAGTGGAAACTGGGGAGCGTGCACAGACGACGCATTAGCGCATAGATTTCTCGGGATTCTCTCGCGCTTTCCACTGACATACTTTTACGGTGATATTTACGACATTACTATAAATACGTATATATTATCAAGACTTCACGTAACTAAAAATTGTAAAGAAGCATCTCGGCCAAATTATATTTTCCAAAAGAAACAGCGAGAGAATATTATTAAAAATATCAAAGTCGAGAATATCAAGATAAAGAAAAATGTATGTATTGTTTTGGATTCTATTGAAACTATTTCCGAAATAAAGCAAGATAAAATCCAAAAGTACAAAATTAGGGACAGGGTTAAACAAATCGCAAAAGTCAATGTCGTAATCACCATTTCAATCATTAGAAGGGCTCAAATTATTTGAAGGCAACGTTTAAGGTCACATTGTTGGCCTCGATACCTTGTCGCTTGTACAGCTAAATGTACTCGTCGATTTCAAAAGTTAGAACCTTGGTGATCTAATTTCCCCTCATTGAGCATTCAAAGGGCGTAACAAGCATGACGGCCCTGCGAGGGCCCTTAGTCTTCCATTAATACAACCGGTAATCACTGATTTCTATTGTTCTATTATATACTTTTCCTTTGTTATATTATTTCCTTGCTCTGGCATGAAATTGCTATAATCTTGAGAATTGTTTATGATTATGCACTATCGCACCATTTACCTAATTGAATAAATATATACAAGATTAACCCAATAATCGCGATAATTGTCACTTTACATGTCTAGACGTATAGTGATTTAATTCAGTGAGAATTGAATAATTACAATGTATTTTAATGTCACAAAAAAGTTAAAACATCAACGTCCACTTACAACTGTTGCATTGGTTCCACCAGATAGTTTTTTCTCGTGTAAGTTCTTCAGTCTTCTTATTTTCAGTCTTCTTTAGTTTTTTCTGTATTTTTTGACACTTTTCCTTAACACTAAACTCAGTCTTTGTGGTTCCCATGTTCACTTTGTCTTTTTTAACTTGAAAACCGAACTTTCCGCTTCCCATCTTGATCAGTTTAGCACATAGCGTTCGATTCACATCAGCACAGTGTGCACGTATAGGTACATTATCTTTTCCACTGACGCCTAGGGCATGCCTTGCGTCGGCTGGATTGTTTAAAATGTTAAAATTATGACCGTACTACTTAAGTACACGTTCGCCACTCGAGTGCCGTAAAGATATTCGATATCGAATTATTTTGTTGCGGAATGAAACGGAATCCATAAAACTAAAAGGTTTTATAGAGTTATCTCGGGGAGGCTATGGCCTTGTAGGGTTCATTAACACTATTCAGTCGATAACTGAAATATAATCAAGCACCTGATTCCGTCAGTTGCTTATCTAGTTTGAGTCACTCCCGTTGGACCGATTAGGTGAGCAGTGAAATTGAAATTAGTTGGGAATTATGATCAAGTGTGTTTAACCTATATTTGCGCTTCGGTGATTCTAGATATAGCCGAGATAAAGAACCATTTACGAATTCAATAATGTAAATTGGCGATATTTTCTACATCAGTGAAGCGCGACCTTTATGCACGACAGAGGTATAATCCAGTTGTAAATATCAATCTAGAGCTCGCCATTTAATTCTGTGATTGCTACTATGTTGTGAGTACCAAATGCTCTGTTGTGGTCGTGATTGGATAGTTAGAGTTACTTCTGAGAACCGACTTAATAGCCACTCAGGCAAAAGTCGGTTTAAAACAGTGCAATATTAATAGCACTGTGGTAATAAACAATTACTCTTTATTTGCATTCACGAGTAATTGCTGAGTGATGCAGGCATACAGAATACGGAAGAGATCACTAAAGACCCTAAGATTGTATCTTTATTACAATCAATTCATCGGTGCACTGTCGAGCAGAATAATTGATAAGCAAAAACAAAGATAAAGCAAGCGTCGCCTCGTATAGCATTTATGAGCTCAGTGCGGTTATTAAAAGCGGAAAAATTAAACATCTCATAATTAAACGTCATCTCTGTGAGTGGGTGCTCTCGGTATACAACCATGAATACTCCCATGGACATTAAAGTCTGACGGTTCAATTACACATAAGACCAATGATACGTAAGCGGAGTGCCTTTAAAACTTTATGATCATTTAAATTAGCTTGCAGATTACTTCGCAATAGTATAATTGCTCCGATTATTCGCGAGATAATGATGGTGTGCATTTTAATGTTTTTAAGTTGAATTTATGTAAACGAACGTGTGATTAAGAATCGTAAATGTTTACCGCTAGTTTTAAAAAGGTTACAATTATGTTAATATTGGAGTGAAGTCAAAAAATCTATGTTATCCGTTTTTATAATTCATTTTTATAATGATGACAACCCTAAAAAGTGTATTTATTGTGATTTTACTCGGCAGAATATAAAGTTTTACAAGCTCGAAGCTCGAAAAATGCAGTTTATGGTTTATTAAATTATCGTTCCAACGATAATTTAATAAACCATAAACTGCATTTTTCGTTACTGCCTATTTGTGCCTTGGTACTTATTATTTGGCAACAAAAAATCGATCACAATGAATACCGTAATGTTTCCATGAAAACAGCTTTAATGATTGAGTTCTGCGATGTTTTGCTAAGGCTACGGCGGGAAAATACTTTGGTACACTAAATCTCTTTGACGTTGTTAAATAATATAGATATAGGCTCGTAGTTGCTTTACCACTTGAGTGAGGTTGTATGTCACTTGTTTTACAGATGCTAGCATCCCAAACTGTCAATTTTTTCCAACAGAAAATGAACCTTGGGCTTTTGTAATAAAGTTGAAAAACTATCAAAGAAATTTGGCAGATTGGAGTAACTTGATGTGCTGGCGTCGGTACGTCAAAGCCGACAATGTCTAATTGCCTTGACTGCACTGTTTGTCAAGTTTTAAAGCAATCACGCGGTCAACTACATCTATTTCTTTTTTCGAAATACCCGTCGCTTGACCTATCTCGCCTCGTAGAAAACGATAGATGAGGTCTATGATGGAACGAGCAAGCCCAGTACTTGTAACAGTTCGTGTCTAATCCTATGCCGAACTGCTATTCGCATGGGACAATAAGCTCCTAATCCATACATTGGATGCAAGGAGCGTTCTGACCTAATAACAGCTTCCATATTTGTAGGTACCTCTTAACTTCTTACGTAGACTGAAGCAAGTCTGGTTCTATTTGATTTTTTTTATTGTATTCAATGTAAAGATAGGTTTTCGACTGTCTTTTTAGTATGTCTTAATCTTGAAATATTACTAGCAAATGTGCTAGTGATGCACCTCATTGTATTTTGTTTGATGCATGCTTTATTATCAGTTAACTCTTCTTTAACATTCAAAACTAGCCTCGGCTTCTATTACATAGGACTTAAACATACCCCAGTGGTGACATGTGGGTGTAACTGCCTTTACCTAACACTTACAAGGAATACAGCGATTCTATGCTGGTAAAATTTCACCATGAAAACAAAGGTGAAGTAGTCGCTTTAGTTATCACGGTGAAATTTTAAATTGATGAGATGAGATGGAGTGACTTTATACCCATAAAGTCACTCCATCTGGTGACTAACACTTTTGATACCTCACTTCACCTAAGTTTTCACAGTGAAATTTTTACAGAATGGATTGACTGGTGTGGTGTTATGTATTTAAAATACTTCGGGCTAACGACGGTTCGTTACAGTTGATCTCAGCACCTTTCAATACATCGGTCACGAGTTTGGGCACGAGTTAGGTCAACATCGATAATACAGGAACAAAGCAGGCATTATGGTTATTAATTGGGCCGTTGTAACGTCCGCCTATAAGCCATATTTCATCTAGCAACTGGCACTAAGTATTCGCACTAAAACTAGAAATAGTGAACGTTTGGTTTATACGCACAGTTTGTCGGTATTATTCTTCGTTTATGACGTGAATGTGACAAGAGTTTACCCTCGCAGGGGTTTTACTTTATGTTTATAATTTTATCAAAATTTTGAAGAAAAACAACGTGACGAAACTGGCAAATCCTAGAACTAAAAATTCGAAGACGTGCGACATCTACCAATCTGCACTGAGCCCGCGTAGTAGGTTCCAGTCCACTCCTTCTCGAAGAGAAGAGGCCTGTGGCACAACTATGGGAACATTTTAGGCTGATTATGCTATGACAAGAGTTTCGTAACAGTGCCTTGTTAATTGTTATGGGTAAACTGTTGATTTTTGTTGTGCTGGGATTGTGATTTTGACATTCTTTTTCATTCACAGCCAAACAGCAGTAACCTGCCTAAAATATAATACCGGGGCTTTTTTTTTCAATAATTCTATGTATAACCTGGGGGTCTCTTTACAACGGATTTATCTTAAATCCTTTATCCACCCACACCTATCTAAAAATGTCATAATAATTACACATCTCTCTCTATCTTTGTGCATCTAGCCATACCGTGTGAAAACTGAAATGCGAATGCTAAAATCGCAGTACTTTTCACATAATGGTTCATTGTCATTGTACAATAATTTTGCTGGGAATTTCAAATCTTCTATCTTTGTTATGCATTGCCAATAGTTCTCGGAAATGATAACAAATACCTACTACAGCAGATGGTAGCTGTCACAATGTGATAGTTTCTGAACAAATTGATTGAAATAAACAGGCATTATTAATTTATTATTGGTTGATTTTAAGTCGTGCTTTGAAAGATCATTAGTTCCTTCTTCGAATTTCTTTTAAAAGAGTTTTTATTCGTTTCCTCAATTTCTGCACAGTCAGCCAGCTACCGTAAATAGCTCATTATAGAAAACCATCAAGCCATTCAATAGGGACTAATAAAACTATCAGGTATTTCCGCTATCGGCACATTCACACCTAACGGTGACTCTGACATTTTGATCTGGTTCACGAAACAATAAAATTATATGCCTGTCATCGAAACTTGTTATACCGTAGGCCTATTCAAGTGTCATCACCCTCATTTATTTACAAGCTTAATAATCTGCATCGTTGTCATATATACAGTAGTGGCACTGAGGCCAATGAACATAATCGGTATATGTGGAATAGCATTGTAGTGTACACAATTGCAGTGCAAATTCAACGACAATAATACAAATACTTCGATAGGAATTCCAAGTACTATTGTAGTATTAGATCGGGCAACAACAAAACGCGGGTTCAACGACCCGAGAGCGCAGCGTGTTTTGATAAGGTCGTCAATTCGCCATCCGCGATTTTTTTCCGAGAGAACCGTAGTTACAGTTAAAAAAGCGCTAAGCGGTCAAACGCGGACCGTTTTAATTACTTCATAGTCACGTACTTCTTGTAGTAAAATTTTACCGTTAATGGAAAGTGATATGACAAACCGGACGCTGTTCGATATTGGACCCACATTTTTTTTTTGAGAATCGCGGTATACCGTATAGTAGCAATCGGATACGCCAGAATTTTAACTGATTATATTTTTGGGTAGTAACAGGCAAGCAGCCTTACTAAAAACAGTTTAGCGATGCATTTACCAAATCAAAACAAACACATCCTCGTGGTGAAATACGTAATTAAACTGATTAACATTTTTATTACCGTCCGTATAACTTAGTTTGTCGATCGGCACTGTTTAAATGCAAAACGAACTATCGCCATTCTATTCGCAGCGGACTATGTACCTTCGCGTACAATATGTTTCAGGTAAACTATTTAAAAAGAAAGAACGTTTATTTTACACAAAAAATAAATAAGTGGTCAATAACCTTACAAGGAATATTAGTGGATAAATCGGCAATTCAAGTCACATATCGAGAAAAATTCGGAAAGAAAATTACAGTTTCGAATGATTCAATCTATCAATCCGGAACCATTGAAAAGTCAATGACTGCATTTATTTTTTATGGTTGTCAATCAAGATTCGTGTTTGGTCAGATTTACCTCTAGCTTAATTGAAATCAAATAAAACACGAAACACTGAGTGTGCGCCATTTTTAAATGTGCGCGGTCATTGAAACTTGAGATGCGTAATGTTGATGAAATCGTCAATAATTTAAAACAAATTAATATCATCAATTTCGCACAGAACATTACGTAAGCAAGTACCAATGTACGTACACGAATGCACTTCCTAGGCGTTGCGCCCGCGCATACGAAATGAGACACCCACGGTAAGTGAGTCACGTCCACACGCGCCTCCGGCCCTAGTTTACTATTGTACATACATTATGTACAAGCAAAGACAATAATGTTGTTTATTGTACAGACTTCATCGTTCAAATGACGTTATTAAATGTCTACAGGATGCCTTTACTGTTTCTTAGAACGTTTAGGGCTAATATTAGCACGGCTAAAAATGTTGTTCCAACTTTGTATGGCATGGCTACTTTATAACGATTCACTCATCTTCACTTAGGTTTACGATAATGTGCAAAATGCTGTCAGAAAGTAAAGTCCAATTAATTATAGAGACAGCTGCACGTAAAAAAGGTTTTAATATTTTGAAGGGTCCATCAAGCGAAAAAAGTGATTCAACGTTTAAAAGTTTAAGGTCAAACGTTTCTGTCAGGGGCGAGCTTAAACGAGAAAAGGGTTTGATCTTTTTGTTATGCGTCTACATGTAGTAGTTCCCTTCAATTTGTATGAAGTAACCTTCGAATCGCGTACCGACAACAAGGTAACTTTAGATCATTTATCTTCGTTGTACAGGACGTGAGACGTCGTGTTGACTGAATACGTTGCAATTTCTTTGGCAGTGCTCAAGGCCTATGACATGAATATAATTAGTAATAATAAGAGCGGTTCACCGCCAAGCCATGTTATTAGTATTACTGGGAACGTGTAAGTGCTTCGGTTGTGTATAGAGTCATCGCACTTTGCAGATTTTTTATTGACAGAAAGTTGGCCTGAATTGTGACGGTAAAAGGGATGGTTGCAATTCATTGGCTTATTATTAGCCAAATCAGACAGATCGAGACCTAGCCAAATTCGAACACACTAATGAGTGAGGAATAATATAATGTGTAGCTCTAAGTAAAAACAAAATCATTAAAAATTATGCAAAAATAAACTATAAATTAATAAGTTATAAGATCATTTATTCTATACTGGTTCAAAGTCACTGCATGACTAATTTATGCAGAACCATCAATCAGAAACTCTCATTACTCACATGCCGTCTTTAGACATGAAAACATAGGTCAGTTGCATTGTATTTATAATCCCCTTTTCCTCAAATAGAGCAGGAAAGAGTTTTATTCCTCGTTTTCCTCCTTGAGAAAGCAGGTGTGCGCTAACGAGCCGACCAGAATCCTTTGGCCCTAATGTCAGATCAAACGACCTTTTCCCATCTCGCTCAGACTCACGCCCATTTAATGGCGTAACTACGTCGAGAAAAGAAGTTTCGAGAAATCTAGATTAAAAGGAAATGCGATCAAGTTCACTGTCACTGCCAGTGTTATATATAATTATAACTAAAGAAATTGATATCTTTCTAACAATGCCACTCGAATCATGAGTGCAGGCAGTTAAGTTCAAGTGACATTTTACGTCATTATTCGTAATGTGTTCCTCGAAGAGAATAAAGTTATTCGCGTTACGTCTCTAAGTGCATGTGGGTATAGTTTATAGCGAGACCGAACAAAGATTCTCTTCAGAACGCTGGTGACCCACAAACGCACAATGGCTATCGAATTTCTACCATAGCTAGAGCAAGTCGTGATCGCCTCAAGCACGACTGCATTAGATCGCTTTTTGCGTATTAAAATTAATCGCCAATAGCCTTATGGGCTTGAGTATGACTATTATGAATATTTGCTGGCTTTGAATTGCCTATTCAAGTTAATAAAGTAAATAAGACCGTTTCAAGCATTGGACGTTAAACAATAATCTTGTGGTAAATTCGAGTGAGGTATTTCATTATGTATTATACAAATGCTATTATTTGAATTATGTTAAATGAACATTAAATTAATATTATTTAAATGGTAAGGAGATGTGAAATTGGATTCCGCAATTTAGCACAACGCAACAAAAATAGTTACAATAAAAATATTAAAGGTAACGCAACAAACTTAATCAACTGCATGACGTCCGTAGTTGCAGTTAAAAACAATGACAAAATTAAGGCAACATGCAAAAAAGGAAAACAGAAAACACGACAACAAACATTGCGACATTCGAGCAGCGACAACATACACTCTCCCGGCAAACTCGTACACTTTACCTATAAAATTTGTAAACACTCAAGAGTTTCGGTTATCGCGAGTCGGTAATCGTCACTAGTATCGTACAGGTCGTTAAAGCTACCGGGGCCGTTGAGTCGGTATCGCGGTAAGCGCGTGCGCAGGCTTGAATACGCGCGGCCGTTGCGCCGGCCGTCCGTTGCGACAATGCGCTTCCATGTTGCCGTGTGCTGCCTCCCCCAGTCTCACCAATTGCCTAGCCACCTCTCTCTTTTGAGTTGTCACGGGTCGGGCCAACGGTAAGCACTCGGGCCCGCATTTTGCTATCTTCCATCAGTGTTGAAAGCGATTGATGTATTTGCAAGGGTGTCATATAAATCTGAACATGGCTTTGATTAATATCCGAAATTAATAATGAAATAATATGAACCGTGGAGTCACGAAACACTTCACAAAGGCTTGTGGATCCATTGTGTTATAAATAAAATGGCTATATTTCAAAATGAGTGTACATAAAACTTTGATAAGCAATATTTTACGTTTCCATTTGATCGCGTGTTTAGAATCATACGTGAAATCCGAGGTGAAATAGAGCGGAATTCGTGTGCATAACATTATCGAGATGGATCGATTGAAATGTTAACCATACTCACAAAAGAATAGAATTAACTAGAATAATAGTCATTATGAAATATTATAAAAGCAAAAGGATCACTCGCTCACTGATTAATCACGAAATCTCGACTCAACTGAAATTTGGCACTGATGTAGATTATGAGTAGAAGACGCCAGCTTAGAAAGGATTTAAGGAATCGCCCCGTAAAGGGATGAAATAGGGGTAGAAGTTTTTTTTTAATATTAACGCGTGTGGAGCCGCGGGCAACAGCTACTTATAAATAATTCAACTGTATTTATAAAATTAGTTGACGACCCCTCAATCATATTAATTTGAACGTTTTCTTTGCTTGAATACATTTTTATGATTCTCCTTTACCCCGCACTGAGTCATGGTAGACCAACATAGTTTCCTGGATGTAAAGCGTCTACGATAGCATTCCCATTTACCTAGTTTTCCTACTATCAACAGCTAGTTGTACTATAAAGCTGCTTTACCGCTTTGTTTGTTTTATTTAGAGTAACCACAAATCTATAACCGCTATTCTATTCTACATCGTTATACATGACTAGTTTAAGGTATACATAAATTGTTATATACTTATGTATGAGAAATACTTACAAGATAAATGGAAGTGCAATTTGCCACACTATAAGTGGAAGATAACAAAATCTCATGTTGCGTTCATAGGTAGATAAGTTGTTTATGATTATAATATCATAGAATGAAGATCCGATACTGATAATTATCAAGTTTTCGTCACAACCTAATGGGTTCCTAATACGAATTGAACTGCAAAACCGTTAGCGAGTCAAAATGGAAGTCGATAGCGCCTTCAGAATACCTACAATAACCGCCTATTCTAAGTAAAAATGGGGTTCAACATTGGTTGGAATACTCGGAATATTAGTTTCAATCAATTGATGAGACGTATAGGTATCGTGCAATAAACAATTAAACGCACAATAGAACAAACAAGAGTAGGAAGCTAATCATACTCCATTTAATCATCATCATCATCATTGCAACTTGCAATCAGTAGTCTGACGTTATCAATTTGCTTTGTAATGATTTACGAGAATGATCAAAGTCCATTAACAGATGGCATTATAACAATGTGTATGTATAAAAGAGGCAGATTTTGCAATTCTACACTTCAGTTGGTAGATTCTGTAAAAATTTCACTGTGAAACTTAGGTGAAATGAGTGATCTGTCGCTCCACCTAATGCTAGGGATAGCCAATATTGACAGCTCACTTTAAACTCACTTCATCTACGTTATCACGGTGAAATTTTTACAGAATAACACGACACAAAGTTGTCCTTTCGAAGCGACACAGGACTCCAATAAGTATAAGGAAACCGTAGGCTGGAGACCGCATAGTCCAGGGGCTCAGACTACAATAGCACATTAAAAATTATGGCTTAGCCCTGCCACGCACTGTCACTCAGAATCTTTAAACTGTTGCAGTTGGGAGATTCGACCTCTCCAAAGCGTTTTATAAGTACTAGGGCTTATGTTAAAATTAGACTTTTTTTTCTATTTTAATAAATCTATCTCGAATCATAACATACTATCAAGCCTGTATTTCCCAAACGGTTAGGCAGAGGTGCACTATTGTACCCTCGTTGGTCTAATGGTCGCATGCGCTACTGCTGAGTATGAGGTCCTGGGTTTTATTACCGGGTCAGGCAAACTCAAACTCAAAGCATTTATTTCAAATAAACCAATTACAGGCACTTTTGAAATGTCAAGGGGGTCGGTCAGTCAGAAAGATGAAGCTAGTTGCCCGTTGGCAAAGTTTTATTATGGATATTTTTACCTGGAAAGTCATCAGTAGCAGTTCGGGGTCTGGATTTGTGCCCGGTTGATGGTAATAGACTCGCCCCCATTACATGGAACTTAAATATACCTTGCGAAATGTGGCTGTACTAATTTTAGGTATAGCCACACTTCTACAGTCAATCTCGAATGTAAATGTTTTATACAAACAAGGATGAAAGAATCGCCTCTTTTTGATTGTCAAAGTAACAAAAGACAGTCACCCCGCCCGTCACCGTCTACTGATAGCGCTTGAGCTGGGAAGACGTGGCGCAAAAATCTCCCCAGTAACGTCACTGTCTTTTTCACACAGCTCAATAAGTATTACATACAGTTTTTTGTTGTGTTTACAGTGTTTGTTGTATTGTGACAGGCAAATACTGTAGCTAACCTATTTTGTTTAGATATTAATATGATTTGCGTTTTTATATTTGTCCTTGATTAGAGTTGAATCAACGATAACAATAAAGCAGATAATCCATTCCACATTCACGAAATCGTATCCAAAGACGTGTCTGTTTCAGATATCTACAAAAACAATACCAAAGGAATCAAAATTATTGACTGACACTTCTTTTGCGAATATTTAACATACACACGCAATCTCTTATGAAATCCGCAATATAAATATTGACATAGACATTAACCGTGTCAATGCAGTAAAACAAACAGACATACAGTTCGCAAGGGCGTCGAAATAGACCGAACATATTGGCAGAATCAGTGCTAATTTGTAATGGAAATACATGAAAATGTTTAGACGAATATGTTAGGAACGTGATGTATGTCGCGTTCGGTGAACAGCTAGCATCATCGATGCAAAAGGACCGGCTTGAGTCATTGACCCGCTTTTCTACCGTAGTGACTACGGACCTTAACATTTTATTTCAGAAAGGTCTAAGTCCAGTACTTTGGAGTTGAGCAAAGTTGAATATTGTTAACCAATATTTCTAATGAGGAGTCTGGAATAGAACCAGATATATTTCAGGATCAACAGGCTCCTGAAGTGATAGAGGGCCAAGCATATCTACCGCAGAACTACCAGCCTGATAGACTGACGGCCTATTATAGTCAACGCGCTTACTTGGATGCTCATTGGACTAGGTAGAATCCTGAAGATTTTCTTTTTGCTATCGAAAAAATTAGTTGACAATGGGAGGATGATAATATACACCGACAATCTAGAGTTTTAGTTAAGCAATCTAATAATAAACAATCCCCAAATTACATAACATCTAGGCTTTATATGAACAATTTATACAAATCTAAGGCTTTCAAATACTTCCAATCATTAGAGCTATGATATTTTAGAAAGTACATAGTAAGCTAAGTAATGTCCTAACGTTTATCTTTTCCAGCAATTGACGAACGAGTAGAAATTTAGAGTTAAAACAAACTTATTTGAAAAAAAAAATACGGATGAAATTAATATTGCTGCACTTATTCTTGAGATTAACTCCGATATTCCAACTCTTGATTATTTCAGTATAAAACAAGCAAGAGATCAAGATACGCAATAAAATCTCCACAAAAGTGAATTGCCTACGCACATAAAAATACATTGCGTATTACGAACATATTGTCTTGGAACTATATAGCGGAACTTCAATGATTTGCCAACGGTCCGGTACTCTTGGAAGGTGTAATTTGACGTGCAGTCTCTATAGGAAAAATGAAGTAAGGCAAACAGCCAATGATATTGGCGAAAATAGAGAGACACCCATCATTCAGAATTTTATTGACAGGGCTATCTTATTGGGAAGCTATCACATAAACAAGACGTGTTATACGGGGTGTAACCGGAAGGATATATACATACAAAAGCATATGCTACAGACCACTAAACTGAACAACTTTTACAATGGGACCAACTCCGAAATCGCAAAAAAAAATCAGCTGTTCTATACATTTTTGGTCATGTGACTCGTGGAAATGTAGGGAACAGCAGATTTTTTTTTTCACGATTGATGAAGAATAAGAAACATAAGAACGTGAAAAGTGATGTATTTCGTATTTGAACAACTTTAGTTGTGATAGATATTAAGGTACAAAGTTAAATTGATTGTTTTTTGTAGAAAAATGTAGGTAATGGTTAAATTTAAAGAGACCATTATTGTGTTAAGATCAAACGTTTTAAAGCTCCTGCTGCCTCAGTCTGGCCAATAAATTAATTCGAATAAGTATCTATAAGTAAGTACTGAACCAAACACATTTTTTTCTTGCTTTCAGAAAGCTAAACTATTGCCAAGTGCCAAAAGAGTTTTTAATAGAAGGTACAGTTTCCTTGTATAATGAGGGGGAGTCGCGGATAACTGACAAAGTTTTACGTAAGAAAAATGATATGTCTTCGCTTTATGAAACGCCAGCCCTATTCGGGGTCGCACAGACTAAACTCTGTAAATCTCGTGCTGTGTGTAAACCGTTTGGCGCAACGCCTGGACGGTGACTATCTAAATCGCCGTGAGCGGTAATTTTCAAAGACTCCACATAATTGTTGTCTCACGTTTTATATGTAAATAGAACTGTTTTACATTTAAATTGTACCTTTTACTTAAGGGTCTCGATTTAGTTTTATATTTCTGTCCCTTTTATAAACTTAATTGTCCTTTATAGTCGATCAGAGACGAAACCGGCATGCCTAAGAGATATTATTTCTCAACAGCATGTGAAGCTAAGTCAGAGGACCATTGGCAGCATAAAAGCTCTGACACCTAGTCACTAACCACACGAAAAAGGAGTCGATCAGAAGTATTGACGAGACCCATAATTGTTGTCTCACGTTTTATATGTAAATAGAACTGTTTTACATTTAAATTGTACCTTTTACTTAAGGGTCTCGATTTAGTTTTATATTTCTGTCCCTTTTATAAACTTAATTGTCCTTTATAGTCGATCAGAGACGAAACCGGCATGCCTTTTTTTTTTTTTTTTTAAGGCTGGGAAATCATCCAATGACTGCTCCCGCTCTGGGTGGAGCGGAAGGGAGTGTCAGACTCTTACTGACTAAAACCCATCCATGTTCCTTCCGTAGCCCTTTATGTTCCGGGGTAGCGGTAACCCTTTCGGACAATCCCGCTTACCCGGCAGGCTTGGCCCTGGGGGGCCCCTTCATATGCTGACATCTCTTTGAGGCGCGCGTGGAACATATACGCGCCGTACGGCACGGGTCTGGTGCTGATCGGACGGTGAGTCACCCATTACTCACCGCCCGCAGGCCCGCGCCTACGGTGGCCGGGAGTCGTCACGTGGCTCCCGACGCCCGGGGCGTCTCCTGCGGCGGCTGGGACGGGAGGACCTTTCTCTCTCCCATCCCGCCACCTCCTTCGCGAGCATGATTTTTCGCAGAAGGAGGTGACTGCCTCCCACTCCCTCTCGCCCCGGACCATGGCTTGCACCAAGGCCGGGCGTGAGAGGTCGCCGCCGCCGATCGCCTCTACGAGGACACGGCGGTGCTCCGCCCAAGCGGGGCAGGTTTGCACCGTGTGCTCTACCGTGTCCTCTGGGCGATCCTCGCAGTGGTGACACCCGGGCGTTTCCTCCCGCCTGATGATGTGCAGGAACCTCCCGAAACATCCATGTCCGGTGAGGACCTGCGTCAGGCGGTAGGTGAGGGCGCCGTGACGCCTCTCTAGCCACTCCTCAAAGAGGGGCCTTACCGCCACTATCGTGGCGTGCCCTGCGCTGGGTTGCGACAGTCGCTGATTCCAGGCCGCCATGAGATCGCGCCGGAGGTCCGTCCGCTCCGCCGCAATTTGCTACGGAAACGGAGTTTCCCCCCGGCTTAGTATCTCCACGCGCCACTCGAACAGGCGCGCGAGGACTATCGCCTCCAGATCCCACGGCGGCAGTCCGGCATGGAGGCTTGCCGCCTCGCCCGAGATCGTGCGGTACCCCCGGATTAGCCGAATGGCTACCACCTTTTGGGGCGCGTTCAGATAGTGAGCGGCTCGTCGCCGCAATGAACGCGCCCACACCGGGGCCCCGTATAGGGCCATGGACCGCACAAACCGGCATGCCTAAGAGATATTATTTCTCAACAGCATGTGAAGCTAAGTCAGAGGACCATTGGCAGCATAAAAGCTCTGACACCTAGTCACTAACCACACGAAAAAGGAGTCGATCAGAAGTATTGACGAGACCAGTCTCACCGTGAAAACTTAAGTGAAATGTGAAGTAAGCGTGAAGGGAGCTCTCGTTTCACCTAATGCTTGGCATTGAGACTATTGACAGCTCACTTCACGTCCGATTTCTCGATGACATTTTTACTGAATACCACCACTGATCCAACCCTAGCAAAGTTGAGGAAAAAGCTTCATAATATTATCATCGCCCTTATTCGAATAAGTAACAAATACACATCCCGTCTGTATTCGTAGAAGACGCAATTCAGCCTCAGATAATAAGAGGTATGGAGCCTTGCAATTTATGGGCTCTTATTCCAAATTCCGGATGCTATTAGACAGAGTTTCCTTTAAGCAAAAGTTGGCAACGTCGCAAAAAGCTATCAAATATTTCGCTGTTTTTTATATGAAATTATGTTATAAATCGTTCTTCGAATTGAAAAAATATCATTGTATTAGGTAAGTGTTTTAGCCACTAAATAACGATTGTTAAGATAGTAATTATTGCAATTCATAATCAATATTTTAGTTAGTAATTTTAATAAATCAAGTAAAACAGCGAAATATTTGACGGGTAGGTACATACGTGCGACGTTGCTAACATGAATGTACTCTCTTATCCAAACTTGTATAAAAGCAATTGGTCGCCTTTTAATCTACATAAACATTATTCGAGACATATACATACGTAGATTCAAGTCACATCTTTGTCTTTTCAAATTCACAAACACGGACCTACCTCAACTACCTACTTTAAAGAATACAGAACATTATATTATACAGGAAGTCTATATAAACACCTAATTGATATGACGACATATCATTTGCATACCCGAGAATATGCTCTACTCTATCGATGCTCGTAAAACTAAGAGCTTCCTTTTAGCAAATAGTTTTATTTAACTGCAGTGTTTTAATATCGTTAAAACATATGACTCTGAATTAGTCCTGTTTTAATAGGACGATGTAAATAAGAACAATAAAATGAAAATTAATATAAAAGAGAACAGAATATTGAAAAGGATCTGTTAATATTAAACCATATATTTTTTTACCAGACTGCGCCTGAATAAGGGTTTTGTTTTTCAAATGTACGCATGTACGTGTACTTTTATTTTTTGAGTGTGAGATATCATCAAATGACTCCCGCTCTGGGTGGAGCGGAAGGGAGTTTTAGACTCTTACTGACTTAAAACCCATCCATGTTCCTTCCTTAACCCTTCATGTTCCTGGGTAGCAGTAAAAGGCTTGATACATTTTGCCTTGAGAAGTATCGTTAGATTCTTTCCAATTGTGAGAGTACACATCACAATTATAAAAATGGTCAAATTTAAGCGCAATAAAATGTCTTCAAAATTTTTGGTCGATCACTCGGTCAAATAAACAAGCTAGTATTGAGTCAATCCCCAATTAATAAAAATAAGGTAAATTGTTTAAAGAAACAAAAAACCTGAATGCAATGACAAAAAAAAACATAACTGAAAAAGATAAATTAGGATTATGATATGTAATCTATAGAACTTTTTAAAAGTTTAAATAGACTCCATGACTTGAAACGTTTCTTAATTAATTCGATAATTCTATTAGTCTTTGTTGCGAGAACTTATTAAACCTTTCACACACTAGAGCGGTCAGTCGTCAATTTACATGTGATTTCTAAATCAATGGACGATAAACCCAGGACTAATAGGCTTTAAAAAAGGACAATAAAAAAATCCTCAGCATAAACTACAAGTCCTTTTCAGACTGCAATTTTCCTTAAGCCAATCACGATTTAACTGACGAATCACGATAAATCGCAAGGTGTACAGTACAGTACAGCCAGCTTTAAAGAAATGGTAATATTAAATTGTATAGGATCGAATTTTATTGGCAGTCTACCCACACACTTAGTTACACTCAAATTACAGTTCAGCAATAAACCCATACCGCGGGAAATAAGCATACCCGCAGGTGGTAGTAGAAAAATGAAAGATACGATTATAACTCCCCACAATAGTGTCATTAATCCTTTATGGGTTCCTCGACCCCGGTTCTCGAGTGATAGACAATGGTGGTAGTCGTGTTTGTGAGCTGAATTAATGCGTATGCACATGCAATGGGAAGCGGGACTCGACCAGCCTTGAACTTGTGCATGCACTTCTATGCAAGCGATGAATGCGAAAGCAGTCGCCATTTCTAGTCGGCACGTCATGTAACGCGTACGTAAAAGCCGACACGCACCATTTTCCAACTAAGCGGACACAGAACGCACCTACGCGTCGTTCCCACTGCAATGGGCTGGATGCACTCCGTACTTTCATCTGTGTAACACTGTGTGTGCCGGCCGATAACACTGAAATATGTTAATTAAGCGTTGACGATGCCGTATCTAAGTGCACCGCATCAGATAAATATAATACCCTACTACTATTTCAATATCAGGTAGATCATAACTGTAGAATACCTCGTAAAAATTAATTTAAATTCAAAAACGTGTATTTTCGCATTTTATTATCATTACCTCATCCGACTGAAATGATACAACTTGTTATAAGAGGTATAGAGTCACGATTTATCATAAATTATAGATAAATATATTATTATTTTATAGCACGTGTAGCCGAAACTCTCTAAGCATCTGTATCACAAGATGAGATCGACTATTTCATCTTGTAAGTCCATCTAACAAACTAGAAATTAAGCAGTTAGTAATAAAAAAAACTACTGCCTACGCTTACATACTCTTGTTTTGTAGTAATCTTAGTAAATACATAAATGTCAAAGTCATGGTAAGATAATGCTGGTTTTAAATACATTTGAACTAGTGCTTCTAAAGAAATGACATTTAGCGATATATGTTTATGCGTTTACATTTTTATTTTCGTAACCTATCACGGCTTAACTATGAAACTGAACAAGTTTATTTATTGGAGATTCAGCAATTAAATCATCCATTTACAATTCCGATTATCATTAACCGTGCCTAAATTGCTAGGAATATTTTTTATATGGAGCTGTGAATAACACGTGCGGTAATGCACGTACCAACCTTCTAAGTAGCCATTAAATATACGGTATCGCATTCTGAGAGTTAAGCAAAGGATAGTTTAGTAATTTTCCAGCGATCTCGCGAATTGTACGGGGTAAACATCCAGTAGGTTGCTGGGTCAACGACCCACCAACCGGTCGGGCTTTAAGCTTTGCCGAGCGGACATAGAGAGACAAACTTGGCCCACATTTCAAAGCTATTACAACTGGTATAAATGTGTAGGAGAACATGAGAGATCCCGGATTAACTATTGTCTGATTTTGGAACATGCTAAGGCCGCACCTTGGCATTGTGCTACGTTTTTTTTCAGCTCAAAATCAAAGGTGATAAATTCTAACAGCACTGCCGCCTTGTAACAGATTGAAATTAGTCCGTAACAATTGTCCCGCCGTGTAAAAGCTTTTCGCGGATTCCGGGTCAGCGGGATTGATTTGAAGGGGTTCCCGCTGCCCCGGAACACCAAGGGCTAAGGAAGGAACATGGAGGGGTTTTAGTCAATAAGAGTCTGACAATCCCTTCCGCTCCACCCACAGCGGGAGGAGTGATTTGATGATTGCCGATCCTTAAAAAAAGCTTTTCCTCACATCGGACAATTTTTTTTATAGATCATTGATGTAATTAATTCCAAGATACATCTTGCTACTTCACAGCTTGAACCGTTTATTTTTTACATCATATGAAAAAATAAAATGAAAAGCCAATCATGATATTGCAAAACATCCAGTTTCTCCAGCATCCAGCAGCTACCCACCATTTACGTCCAAAGTGACATTTAATTACAAAAGCCCGCGAGCATCTATCATGGAATTTTTTTCTTACTAACTGCAGTTCCCTATACAATCATTGTAATATATCAATCAACCTATAAAAAAGTCTACAATTCTACGTCGAATTGTACAAAAAAACAGAAATTACAACAATATACGAGTTCCAATTTACAATTTCTTTTGCATGTTTAAAAGCGGAACACCGCATGAGGGCTTTGTAGGTACCTACTAATTGTAGACTTGTCACTACAATTTACATATTTGTAAGGCTTTTCCGTTACAATTTGTGTGGTAAGTACACGGACTTGTAAAATTTACATTTAATTAAAAGTTGTAAATTGTGATTGTAAAGTCTTGGGTGTAGAGCTCAGGGGGCCAACCACCACCTCAAAGCGCAGTATTATTTTAAACTGACTTCAGTGTCAGAAAGAGATAAAGCTATGGAAGCGGTATATTCCATAGTTTTATCTGCTCTGCTCCTTGGTGGCTGGCCCCCTGGCCTATCACATACAGAGGCATGTGTCACAATTCGTACGATTTTTAACCGACTTTAAAAAGAACCGTCGTGACACATCTCTTGTCGCTGTTTTTTGTATAGTCCTCGATAAAAACAATAAATTATAATAATAGAGGCAGCACTTTTCTCATTATTTCCTTGTTCGCCTCGTCATCGACTTTTATTAATTTGCAACACTGAAAAGCTTCCAGCCACACTCCATAAAGTATTTTAATGATACTATATAACGGATTATGGTAGCTCCACCAACCTTTTACGTATCATTGGAGAATATATTCTCCTGTTATAACTTTGTTAACGATAATATATTACATAGTTTATTTCTCAGAAATAATTCGAGTTGGGTGAAAACGTAGGTATGTAATTTCGTCGTAAGGAAGTAGGTAGGCTGGTTTGATTCATTTCCAAAAATAAGTTTTATATCGAGGATTATTAAATGAAGACATTATGGATACTATTAAACTGTTTGTCTGGGCGTACATATACGTAAAAACAGATATATTATATTATCTGTGGTAGAACTTATCAACGTAAATAGTCTTTAAATTATATTCTGGATTCTTGTAGGTAGGTATAATATAAATAAAAATGTCGCGATCAGTAACTACTATACCAAGACAAAATATATATTTTTTGAATTTGGAATGGGTCTACTACTCTTGACCTCGGTCACGACTAATGGAAAGCGATGGATGAGGTCTGTGATGGAGCGGGCGCGCCCTGAATATGCGTGTGTACGCTTACTTAAAATGACTTACATGACATTTAGGAATGTCTTTGGGCTTGGAAAACCAAAAACAAAAAAAAAACAGCCTGAAGAAGTCTCATGATCTAGCTTAAGGGTACCATCATAATTATGAAGGGTACTGGTCAGCAAGAATTGTAAGGTAAGGTCCATGAAATACTAGTATTTCAGTATACTTGCAATCATTGTGCAATGTTAAATAAATTAGCAATATTAGTCATAATATTCAATAATTCGGTATTTAACCCCTCAAATGTAGTATGAGTTCATTAGAAAAATTCTCTCGAAATGACTATAAATATAACCATATAAATCCCAGCTCTGAGCTCTTATAAGCAAACGGCTTCTAATATAATAATCTTATAAGTTAAAATCGTATTTCTATAATAAAAATGGCAGTTTATAGTCACTAGCATCTTAATTTCTTTATTGCGTTACTCAGAAAGTAGCAACGGCTTTCATTTTGACATTTCAACAACATTCATTGCGTTATTTACGTTGTAGAGTAGACCAATTTTCGTAACATATAACGCAATGTATTTGCAATATCCTTCAAAATGACTCAGATTGGGATTGATAGTGTATTGTCCAATTAGGGTGCAGTTGCACTAATGACGTGAACCCATTCATAACACAACATAAATGTATAGTATGAAGTACAGAGGCCAGCACATCAAGTTACCACAATCTGTCAAATTTCTTTGATAGTATTTCAACTTTATTGCAAAGACATAAGGTTCATTTTTAATTGAGAAAATTTGACAGTTAGGGATAGCTTGATGTGCTGGCGTCTGTACAGTTTTACTATTCTGTGAAAATCTCACCGTGAAAACTTAAGTGGAGTGAGTGTGAAGTGAACTCACTTCACACGACAACTGTCGTTCAACCTAATGCTGACTGACACTATTGACAGCTTACTTTAAATTCACTTCACCTGCATTTTCACACTGACATTTTTACAGAATACAAATACAGATATAATAGTAATGTGCAACCCACAAAAACGAGTCCAATTACTTTTAAAAATAAAATGTCTGCTAGCAGTATTTTATACTAGCACTTTGCCCGCGGCTTCGCTCCCGTGGTCTTTCCCGTGGGACCCGTTATTTTTCCCGGGATAAAAAGTAGCCTAAGTTACTCCTAGAAAACTAAGCTTTCCAGCGGTGAAAGAATTTTTAAAATCGGTCCAGTAGTTTTTGAGCCTATTCATTACAACCAAACAAACAAACAAACAAACAAAGTTTTCCTCTTTATAATATTAGTATAGATAAACAGTGTGCTAGGTGAAACGAGGGACATACTTTCTGGGGGTACTATACTCATGAAAATGAACAACTATAACTATGGAACTATTCCTGAAATCATTAAAAAAAATCGCATAGTTCGCCAAAATGTGTGGAACAGCTGATATTTTTTTTCATATTTCAGAGTTGGCGGTCCCATTGGCAAAGTTGTTGATTGTCATGGGTACTATACAACCTGAAAGTATGTCCCTCGATTAACCTAACACACTGTTATATATATATATTCCAACAATCACAGCGACACAACTCGCAACCCATAGGTACTCAATTCTACATGCAAATTAGAAAATTGTTTCCATTCTGTCTTCGTAGAGCCTTGCTCTCAGGCTGATGCAATAACAATAAAACTGTTTACGACTACAAACGCTTTACCGGGAAATTAGCACATTATCTCTTGTCTTTCGGACGGGCTGAGTTTGACGTATGTATCAAAGTAGTATATAACTTTGGAAACTTGAGAGAAACTTGACGATTTAAAGCTTAGGTTATCTGTTTTGTTTCCACAATAGTTGATATATGGTACTTTTGGGTTATTTTACGAGTATGTCTGAGAGATATCAACAGCATATGAAGCTTTTTCTTCTTAGCGTGTTGATGGCAATCTCAATGTACACGGCCCAGAATTTGGCTGCGTGTTTGGCCTCATCACTAGCGTCCATCAGTTCCTGTAACATGCATACGGCAAGACACGCAGGACACGATATTAAGTGTCCCATCGTTTGTGGAATAGCACCACATTTACACTCCAAGGCTAGGCGAGTTGTCTATAAATCCCCACCAGAGCAGGTTTTCCTTGCTTCGGCCAATCTGGGTCCGGAGTCTGTTTAAAGACTTCCAGGTTGGCCAATGCTTTCGGCAGGTGGAACGACTCTGAAGTTAAGTCCAAAACCCATGGACAGCATAAAAACTCTCTAAGTTAGTCACCGACCATACGAAGAAGAAGAAAGAATACGTGTATGTCAGGAAAAAATAATTTCAGATATGTTAATACAATATACCTCCTAAAAGTATAAATATATAGATATTATTTATAGATATATATAAAAATAGTCAACAGCGATGACGAGGAATTTTTCGACGTCATGATATACTTTATTCATAGTTTCATATATTTGTACATGATATATTATATACTAGCTTCTACCCGCGGCTTCGCCCAATGTTGGATTTTTTCATACAAACTTCCACCCCTTATTACACCCCTTTACGGAAGGAGTTTCCTAAAATCCTTTCTTAGCTGACCTCTCCTTCTCATAATCTACCTCTGTACCCAATTTCACCTTCGTAGATCCAGTAGTGTTTGAGATTTAGTGATTAATCATTGAGTGAATGTAAGAATGAGTGATCTTTTGCTTTTATAAATATAAAAAAAATATAAATATGCGTTCAAGACCTCTTGAACAGATTTTATGATCCTACTATCCAATCCATGCAATACTTAATTATATATAACGTAGTTAATTGGCAGAAAGTAGGGGGTTTTTGAAGACCTTGTAGGTCTAATGATCGCTCGGACTTCTACCGAGCATGAGATCTTGGGTTCGATTCCCGGGTAGGGCAAAGTGTTTTTAGATTTTGCCGTCTGGAATTTCTACTTCTGGGTTAGTGCCCAGTGCCAACAACAACCCATATAATAGGCACGCATCCTATTATATGGGACTCCTACATAACCAGCAAAATTTAGATGTTCTATACTAACCCATTGGGGTTACAGGCACTATGTTTTTTACAATATCTTCAAACACAAGTAGTTACCCATCTATAACACGAAACAGTGGAAACCAACCGCATGATGAAATAAAGGAGAGTTCTAATGCCTTGCGACGACTATATTAGAAAACTTTACGTTATATTATTTTTTAAGGACTCTTACAGGTGTCTTTAATGGTTCATAAATTAATTTAAAACGTCTAAATGGCCCAATCGGGCTTTAAATCAAACTTAATTGCCTATTACATCTACTCATCCAGTATAATTAGATAATATTGCGATAATAAAAATAAACTATGTACCGTTTTATAAATATTTTATAGCTCAAAGCTATAAAATATTTAAAAAAAACATTAATACACTTTATTATGAATAGTGTGATATGTTTCGTTTATATTTGGCTGTGGTAAAATTTTATATTATAAAGCTGGAAACACGCTACGCAATACAATGTTAGCGAGCACAGTTTGTGCAATTCTACGTTGCTTTTTATGTTGGCTTGCACTTTTCCTGTATATTAGAAATGTTTCGTGCTATTTCATAACTTTTCTAGTACCTACTTATACCTCAGTTGGTCCTACACAGTTTTTGATCATTATAAGACACGGAATCGATTGGCATTAAACTTTTTCTTCAACGCGCGTTTCACGCGCTGCCAACGCAACTTATGCATATTTCTCAAGTGTAGTAAGGAAGAAAACGCGTCGTTGAAACTGATTATAGATACGAAAAGTGCGTCGACGGTGCGTAAATAAATCGCCGTGTGTTTTGGCACTAAATGTCAATTTAGATCATTTTTTTCAAATACTTAGTTAAGGATAGACTCCTACCAGTTTACTGTAGCAACAATGGTTAAGGTAACAGCCCTGACTGCTCCGTCTCAAAAATCCACCTTATACACTGCCTACTAGGTCCCTATTATAACACCCTGTACACATTCTGACAAGTAGGTCCCTACTATAAGTTCTTCCAACATACTCAAATCAATGCAAAGAGTAAGCAACCAATTGTACCACCATTTTTGTTACCTATTAAGATGTTTAGGAATATGCATAACGCTCATCTCTGTGCAAATAAAACAAGAAACTCTGCATAATATTGGAAAACCCTTAGGGGAGGTACGGGCAAAGCAGATAAGCTAAGGGAAACTCAACTTAAAATACAGAATTAATCTAGATAAGAACTTTATTTATTGCTTATTTATGGCACATGTAACTGTCTTTGGACGTACACAATCAATATGAGAAAATACAATCATCTTCTATTTAAAAGTTATATAAAACAAAAAGAAGTCAATTATCCGCTTTACCCGACTCCGTTGGGTAAAGCGGATATGGCACAAGGGCCAAGAGGATAAGGAATAATATAACCAACTAATCTTCACACTCATCGCAAAAATAACTGCCTCGACCTCCACACGATGTGCATTTTTCGTGCGCCCATTGGGAATACTGTGCGCATTGTATCCACTCTCCAATTTGTATATGTTAGCAGTAGGTAGCATACTACACAAAAAAGTCATGACATTTACGTTTGCGACTTCTTTCATTGGTTTTCGTAAAGTTTCTTCCAACCATGATGCTTGGTTCGTTTTGCATTTTTACTTAAACACCATTCTGAAACGTGAATTGAAAAGAACTAACAATACAAGTGCTCATGCAAAGCAAATAACCTATCCGCTTTGCCCAATAGATACTTATTTTCAAATTAACGAAGCCAACAAATAATTTGTGTGCAATTTTGCAATTTTAAAATCGCAAATAATACTTTAAAACATGTCCAATTTCTTGATCTAAAGTAATTTTCGGATAGGTTACATTAAATACAAAAGAAATCATCACATACCTGACCAACGAAAACTTTTTTTTTTACTTCACAACAAATATTAGAGCTGTATTGTTTGGATTCAACTGTCATGGCGTAGCCGCACATGTCAAGTATCAACTGCATCAGTGCAAATAGTGCCTACTATTATACTTTTCGAGAAAAATCAGCTATCCGCTTTACCTCACTTATTCGCTTTGCCCGTATTTACCCTACTCTCTTAAAAATGAAAAGGTATTCAGTGCTAGAATTATCTAAGTACCTATTTTACGACTCTATTTAGCCTATAGAAAGGATGTGGATCCTTCCAATGGTAGGTTCCATGATTAGTACGTCGATATAGGAACCGCGCATAATCTTGGCCATTTGAAACGCGTTTCGTTCGTTTCTTGAACAACAAAGACAAAGAAAGCCAAGGCATAATTACAATCACAGAGCTGCGCGTCTATCTTCGACCTATTTCGTGCCGGAATGGAACTATGAACCTTCGCAGCCGCCCTCTATGCACCAGAGCAGACTGGTTACATTAATCTCCCGGTTTGCGGTTAGTGTGTCGAGTAACGGTACAACAGCAGATGGAGGCAACGCGCCTACACCGAAACATAGATCATCAGCCTTTGTAGAGGCGATGTACTTTGACCACGTGTTGCAAATGTATGAATTGGATCATGCTGTTCGTGAATAAAAATCTTGCTCGAGTCTACGATTTTGTTTTATTCCTTAAAGGTGGCCCCATCATCGCGAGCATTCGCCTGTAATATAACTTTACAGATACGAGAATTACATCACTGAAGGAGGTAGGTAGTAGTCAGGGAGGCAGTATTGTAACGTTATGCTCGAAATCACACTAATATTATAAATGCGAAAGTTTGTGAGTGTGTGTGTGTGTGTGTTTGTATGTTTGTCCGACCTTTACGCTCAAACGGCTGAACTGATCTGGGTGAAACTTGCTCTGGGTAATGCTCGCGGTGTCGGGACCACTTACATAGGCAGATAAGAATCCCATTTACCTTTTAGCCTTATGATATTGAACAAAACATTCCACCTACGGACTATTTTCAGTTTGTTTGTTCAATTCACACTTCATACCGAAAATAGCTTTGTACCTAAGTGCGTGTCTTTAAAACGTTAATAAAAGTCTGTGTGCACACGCATTCGCTGCCAAAGTGTTGAACTTGCGCGGGAGTGTTGTGTCATGAGCAGTTATGTGATGCCTGTGACCTACTTCATTGTAAATCACACAAAAAACCTTATTGACCATTGTTCACACTGTCAGATTGAACAGACTTATAAATAATAGTGTCTGGTAATCTTTTTTTGTTGCTGAACTTCGCTTTTATCTTTCGTCCTATTAATTGTTAATGTGTCATCAACCAGCTAAGGAGGTGTAAAGTTAATGACCGTCCTAACACATTAACAAAGATAATATAAGATAAAAATACCTTCCAATAACATGGTAGGATTTTAAAGTTTCACAAATTGTAAATTATGTAATTAAAATAAATTTTAGAGCTTTCTACTGAAAATTGTCATGTTATTTCCTTTTTTTTATTGTTGGAGCCCATTAAAGTAATTGCACCGATCCGTTAGATGTCATTTCTTTCATTAGTGCTGTATAATGGACACACCAATTTCTAAAATTGTAGTGAAAAAAAAAAGAGTTTTCCTAACAAAGTATTTTAAGATGAAATTCTTCAAAACCTCCTGCAACCTATAGTTTGCGCCCAATTCAATAGGATGACGTGTATTTCTCATTACACTACAAAAAAAGATCAACTATAAAATTACAATGTCCGACGTCACATATCCAAACAGTTACAAAGTATAAGAGACTCTATTTGCGGGCAAAAAAAATGGTCACGAATCAAATGCATAACCTAAATTTGGAAGCAATAAAAAATCTATACAGTTATCTATCGAATCATATCATCTGTGAGGCAGGACCGGAGAGCCGAGGTCGACGACCGCAGCATCTGATGTTTTAGGTTTGACGCTTTGCTTTATAGAATTAGATAAACTCGAAGTGGTAGAAAATAAATAATTGTGGTGAGAAATGATAAACTGGTTTTGTAAGGCCAAATTGAATGTGTTAACTTATAAAATGACAAAGAAAAGGAGCCTCGATTATGTATAGTTAGATGAAAAATTACAGTTCACAGCGTGGTCGCGGGTAACATTAATCATACACTGACAAAACGTAGTTTGATTTATAAGATTAGAAAGTGGCACATTGTTCGATATGAGAAACAATTTCGCGAACAATTTTCATAGCAAACAATGTATGAGATTGAACGGTAGACAAATAGTGAGTTATTGAGACAAAGCTAAAGGTGGAACAGTGGAACTGGCTATTCGCATTGAATCACATGATTAGGGCTCGAATAATAATATGCCAACAGTACTTTGTAGAATATCTCTTATTGTTTTATATCTTATGGTTATTCTTTTCTACCTGTCATTCATTTGTTTTGTATTTCACTTTCTTTCAGTTGTATAGGATTCCATGTATTTATTTGCTTATCTATTTTTATCCTTGTGAAACATGCTGTACCTAAATTATAAGTGAATTATGTGGTGACCTAAAATTGTATTCTTCCCTGCTTTATGTATGCATGTAGTTGTTGGAGATCCAAATAAATGAATAAATAACTAGATAGCATTTACAGAAGGGCAGGGGAAAATAGTTTAAGAGAAAGATTTCCCATCTATTCTCCTTAAAGAATCTTAATATTTTAAAAAGAAAGAATAAACTAGCAAGCACTCGGACTAGCTATCACGGAAAATAAAAATATCTGCAACTTTTTCTCTCCAAACTCAAAGTCTGACATTATCACTTCGTTAGGAAATAGCTGTATCTGCGACCTCGAAAATTTTTACCGTACCCAATTAAAATCACCTGCTACATCAATACATCGAGCTATTAACAATGATGTAGGTGGGTATTGGAGGCTGCCAACTGCAAGTCCGGTTGCGCTGACACAGAAACCTGGTGCTCGGTCCGCACTGACCGACAGAGCTCTCACTATAATTGCAGCGGGTGCAACGACCGGCAATCTTCGGCGACGATCGCGAAAACAAACAGTCCCCGAATTACTTCGTGCACGTTACGAAAGGGGAATTAGCCAGTGCTGAGTCAACTTTAGAGCCGTACTTTACGGTTAAATGAGGAATTGTATCGGGGCTTCTTGGGTCAATTTTTCTTCGTTTTTAAGCGGTTATTCAGTAAGAGTACCTTCTGTGCTTTTTATATTAGTTCCCGAATTACATCGTGAGCGTTACAAAAGGGGAATTAGCCAGTGCTAAGTCAAGTTTAGAGCCGTAGTTTACGGTTAAATGAGAAATTGTATCGGGGCTTCTTGGGTCAATTTTTCTTCGTTGTTAAAGGGTTTTTGAGTACGGGTACCTACAGCGCTTTTTATATTAGTTCCCGAATTACATCGTGCGCGTTACAAAAGGGGAATAAGCCAGTACTGAGTCAACTTTTGAGCTGTTAAAAGAGTAATTGTATCGAGGTTTCTTGCGTCATATTTTGGGCACCGTTTCATGATTACAGTACTTTTATTCAGTACGGTGCTTTTCTAAATTGTTTTCGCCGTTTTAAGATGCTTTATGATGTAAACTAAATAGAGCTGTATTCTTTTGCAAAAAAACGCTATTGTGTCATGATAAATGGTTTGAAAACTTTTCCAAAACTACGATAGAAACTGCATGTAAAACTATTGTTTCATGACATACCTTACATGGGACACCAAACCAGATACCTGCTTTTGTTTTTGGAATGCAAATTATGTCTCTAGTTTGAATTTCGTATGCTTGAATTGCGAATGTCTACCATTAACATCAATTCAGCCATCAGCTACAACACAATTTAATTTTTAAAAGAACGCCCTTTTTATTATGCGTCTATTCATAACTTCGCCTATTTACGCCAAGTATACTTCGTTGTAATAAAATAGTTTTTTTTATAGTTATCCTCATACTGAATGTTGAGAACATATGTTTTGAGTACTTATCGAAAAAAACTGTCAGCTGAGCATTAAAAAAAATGATTATTTCTATCAATAACTGTGAATAATCACAACATTATTTGGCTTACTTATAAATGTTGCACGAAGTTAAACAATGTTAACGTCTGCTTAAAAACCATACCTTTCCTACGTTTATACATAATAGTTGGAAGTCAACGTTTCCCCTTTCTCCGCAATCAACGGGGCTGTGTCCCCCACTTCCGCACCTAAACATTAACTAAGTGTGAGCGATAAACCTCGGAGCGCACCATACCATGACTCAACATAGCCTTATTATTACTGCTTTGATTTTTTGGCTTATTGGACGACTCGCACGAATTTAACTCGCACAAAACGTTCGAATCGACTGCTTTAAAAAAGATTATTTTTTCTGTAGTTTATTTAATGGGGAGCGAATAGCCTACTACATTTTTGTGAGGGTGTCGATTTGCACGCCAATAAATAAAATTTGTGCGAATCGACTACAGAAAAAATATTTTTTTTTAAAGGAGTCGATTCGCACGTTTTGTGCGAGTTAAATTCGTGCGAGTCGTCCAATAAGCTGATTTTTTATAACTTCGTTTTGGGGTGAGCAGAAGTCAAAAGTGATACATATTGAATGTTGAATTATTTTGTGGCCGTTATGTTTAAGTTCCAACAATATTCGGGGCCTGATAAAGACTAATTAATAAAAGATGAATAGAATCTGTGAAAGATCATACGACTAGAAAGGAGGTGACTACTGATATGACGACTAATAGAGAAGTAAGGAAGAAAATGATATGTTGCGCCGATATTCAATTCAAAAGATTAGTTTAACATGAGCATAATGGTGATGCATGATTTTTAGCCTTAAAAGGCTTTCGGAGACCTGAAAAGCTAAGGATTACCTGCCGAGAAAAATGCATGATGTATTTTTATTTGTATGAATAACTAGATTCATGGCCCCCATAAATGCCCTCCACTTTTTGTTTGGTAATGCAGTGGAGCTTAACGAATTTAAAGGTAACTTAGTTTAACAGCCTGCAATAAAACTTAATTGGGTTTTCTATCTGGAATTTCTCAGTAACAGCCCGAAGTCTGAATTTAGCCCGGTTGATGGTAATAGGCTCACCCCCTATAAGTCCCACTTGAATATAACTGGTAAAATGTGGGTGTACTATTGGTACACCTCTGCCCGATCCTTCGAGGAAAAAAGGAGTGATGTTATATTTAGTTCAACAGCCTTTTAAGAAACCATCTACCTACCTAAGTAGTGACATAATATGGTGCCATTGTGCCATGGTGGTGGTCACAGAACAGTTAAACTTCTTTATCTGTTCTGTGGTGGTGGTACAATGTAACTAATCGTACCCAGAGTCGCAGAGTCAGCAAATAAAACAATGTTCGGTCTGTTCAGCCTCATATGAATGAAACCGATTGAAATCTCAATTCGAATCCGCAAATAGCCCGCGAGGTTGCCAACCTATCGTTCACGAATGCCATAATAACCCGTTTCTAGTAGTTGACTCTCGTAACTTGCGTAGGACAATGAACTACTAATTATGTTATATAGAAAATATATTAGTTAATTTATGGATTTATGTGAAAACTTTCGAATTGTTATATGTAGCTTAGTGTCTAAATAAAGTTGTTAATAATTATATTAATTATTCTTGGTCCCATTTCGTGATGGGCTATCATTTTAAGTAATCTGATTTTTTTTTTCATAATAATTTTAAAAAATGCAAACTAAATGAAATTAAGGAAAAAAAAGGATCTTTCATAGATTTCAATACCGCGCCTATATTTTAATTTATAGTGAAGAATTAAGTAGATAGTAGGTACAATCAGCTAATAACGGTATTAAATACCATTTGATAGGTACACGGGCTTATTGAACTATTCCAAATGCAAGTCAACTAACACCGCTTTTCTCGGCCAAAGCATCGGATTTACAACCTCTCGCTCTCACAGTGTGTTTGCCAGTTAGCGACCCTTCCAGTCACTTAACAAGGACTTAGGGACCTTTCGCTGTATTGTTGTTTATGGCGTCATGAGTATAGGACCTACTGGAACAAACTTCATGAACATAACATAATATCACGCTTTGTTTTTCCGAAGGGTAAGGCAGAGCTGTACTCGTACCAATATCGAGTTGACATCAACCAAAACCTTTTTCGAACGAACGAACCAAAAATTATGCCAGCGTCTGTCAGTGCCACGTTTAATTTGGACTGTCGTGTACATAGAGAATGGCAGAATGTCATTAATTTAGTTTTGACATTATACCGCAGAGTAAAATTCTAAGGGCCGATTCCACTAATCTGTTCAGTTTCGTGTTTTAAATGCGACCAGCACATCTAAAATGCGTTCAAGAGCTGTTTAGTGGTCAATATTCCCCAACAATGTTGAACTGACGGCTCTTAAACTGTGTTCGCGTTCATTTTCAATGGAGACATTCGCCCTTAGTCGTTAAAGTTAATTCTATGTATTGCAATGAATAGATAAAATTAGCCCTTAAGGTGACAAACATATTTTGTATGTGAGTGGTCACGCCAGCCCAATGACCAGTTCTATTTTAGTAAGTATATATTATTAATATTGTGAAGTTGCGTCCGTTCAAGTGTTTTAAAGCAAGTATTACCAATACATTACCATTAATACGAATAACAACAAAATAATTATACAACGATGATATTTTTTTGCAAGTGCGGTAATTTCATGCTTCATAAACGTTGGCCGTGAAATAATTATTATAATAGTGGAGCAGCGGTAGATATCATATACTGAACCTCGTAATGGCTTTACCACTTTTAGCAACGATTTCCATTAATAGATAGTTTGACCGACACCCTTTTACTGCCCCTTAGGAATGCGCGGCGAGGCGGAGAGCGGGGCTCCGTGAGCGTTGACAAATGATCGGCTTGCACTGTCCTCCCGTTTCGACGAGCACATACCTAAAGCTGTGTCTACGCTAGAAGAGCCGAGCACGAGCGGAGCACGAACGTTCCGCCTGTTGTCGGTTTTTTGACGAACACAAAGGGATTTGCTTCGTCCATATTCTGATACAGGACCATATTCTGAGGACAATGATCGTTGTAGGTTCGTTGTACGTCCACACTTGACGCCACGAACGACGAAGCCGAGCACGTTGTGCTTCGCTCGTGCTCGGTTCGTCTAGCATAGACCCGCCTTAAGGCGCGGTACAGAGGTAGTGTACAAACTGTAGCACCTAGCTTTTGACGTTTTATAAGTGTCCAATTGTCCATGTACGTTATAATGTGAAATAAATAACTATGAAATTTAAATTTGACTTCAACTTGATACCTACTATACAACGTTGAAACTATATTCTTAAAAGCCATCGAAAAATGGACCTAGTCATTTTACGCCATGCAACTGACATTATTCAGGGTGGTAAAGCGATTACGAGGTCAGTTATATAATATCGACATTTTGCCGCACGACAGTAGATAGCTCATTTATCATCGATCCGCTACTGTGGTATCCATTTTGTATCTACATTTGTTTCGCCCGAGGTCATCGCTGACTAACGTATATTATGGATGTTAAATTACAAATAGGCAATTAGAATGGTGCTATAGATTTATGTTGTTCGAATAATTTTAAGCTGTCAGTAACAGCTTAAGCTGTTTGAAAAATGATGGAGAAATCTTTGAACGATCATCACGTTCAATTTAAGGTATGATTAATGGAGTTTTCAGATGTTATAACATTTGGGTAAATTTTATGTGATGCGAGAAGGAATTTTATCTGTAGGTGGATAGGATGCTTATTTATATATTTGATTGATTGAATGAATTATCTCTTTTTCTTTTCGTGTGGTTAGTGACTAACCTGGTTTCGGAGTTTTTATGCTGCCCATGGGCCTCTGACTTAGCTTCACATACTGTTGAGAAATATGCTGGTTTCCTCGCGATGTTTTCCTTCATCGATTTTTAAGCAAGTGATTATTATACAATACGCACATGGATCCGACAAATCAGAGGTGCCTGGTTTGGGAGAGCTCAAGTCGAGACCTGTGACTTGGCAGTCCGATGTTCACGCCACTAGGCTAACACTGCTGTCAAATTGAATAAATTTTAATACAACAACAGAACATAACATTACGGCTGTGTTTTCCAAAGGGTTGGCAGAGGTGTAAGGCCGTAGTTTACCCACATTTCGACAGTTTTCATATAAGGGGAAGGCTATTGCTATTAACCGGGCACAAATTCAGACTATGCGGTGCTATAGAGAAATTCCAGACGGAATATACAACAGGTCATAAAAAGTAAAAAAAAAATTAATACTTATTGACCAAATTAACCACCAGAATAACGAGACATTTATAAGTCCATATAATTGATACTCACGGCTACATACCAAGCAATTCGTATCCAGTATAAACTGACCTCTAATTGTACGAAAATCCTATACAATGCGAGATCAGTTTATACTAGAAATGCATAGCTTGTGTAGTACACCAAAAACAAGATGATAAGTAACTAAAGCAAATATTTATTATCTATGTCCTCTTTACCTATTTTACAGGATAGCTCGCTTTATTGTGCAATTATAATTATTGTTTAAACTTATCTATAAGACTTACACAGCGAGAGACGTGTCTATATTAAAGTTATTTTGAGTTCAAATTAAGTCATTACTAAAATAGTTAATATTTATGTGAAAAGGCGAACTCCTGTATAAGCCAAAGTATTTTACAGGCACAATTAAAATAATTTTGTTATCGGACGCAAAAATGTTTGGTATCAGAATTCCATAATTATGCAACCTTGAAAACTAAATAGGAATTCCAATTAAAACTTTCACAAGTCTAGTTTAAGCTTAAAAAATTGAATTACGTTGGGATTTAAAACCAATTATAATAAAGTTAAAAAAAAACTCACGTTTCGACATCTTACTCGCCCGGATACAACTAATTCAACACGGCACCTGAAAACAAAAAGACGAAAAAAAATCAAAACAAAATATGTACATAATAAATTAATTAACTTCCGTGCAATAATTGTACTTACGACCGTTTCAACGAACTGACCTAGTACGTTTGATAATATTAATATTCAACTAGTATACACTGGAGCATATATCGAAAATATTTCGTATCTTGTTCAGTTCAAAATATGGATGCCCATTGCGTAAACAAAGGCAATAATCAGTAGTATAGATCAAGATAATTTAGAATTGTTTACCATTACGTAATTTATGCAGGAATGTTTGAAATGACCATATTCAGAGGTAACAAACTGATATTTGAAATATATTCTGACACAGTTAAAAGTTCAGTTTTCCTTATTCATCTTATCATTATTTTATAATGCCTAAAAGGTATTTTGCTATTTTGGTAACAACGTGCCATATTAATCTCGTGGGCATTATTTCAACAGCAGTATTAAATGCATCTATTCAATTGTTGCCTTTTACTTTAAATAAGCAATTATTATCATGAAACTGCCTTTCATGTGTTTAATTATTATGCTACGAAATCATAAGTTTACATAATTAGTGAGATCAACATAATAAGACCTGTGAGTGTCAATATTCTATATCAATTCTGACATTAACAGCTCTTAAACTCGGTTTAGATGAACTGATCGCGATCAGTTTCGCGTTAAATTCGCCCTTAAACCGGCGCACGCCTAGAATCAAGTATTCGAAGGTACCCACCCGCCCTAGGCCTACGTAGTAGATTAACTAAACTAACTAAAGAACTCGTGGCTAAGTCGCACAGGTCGATCCATCAGGTTATGCTACTCTTGCCTGGGTTGGCCGTGGATGGGTGACCATCCTTACATACCGAGACTCCTCCGTGCCTCGGAAATCACGATAAGCCGTTAGTCCCGGCTGCCATTTGTGCATAGATCTTTGACAGTCGTTACGGGTCGTCAGAAGCCGGAAAATCTGACAGCCAGTCTTACCAAGCGGCAGCGCTAATACCCGTTACTAGGTTGTGGAGGTTAGTAGGCAGAAGCTCCATGTAAAGTACTGGTATTCAGCCGCATTCGCTTAGACTGGAAGCCGACCCCAACATACATAGTTGGGAAAAGGCTACGCAGTCAGGCAGATCCTCTTACATACAAGAGCCTAATTGTGTCCCAGCCGTGAGAGCATTTTAGGCTGACCACGGTGAGAAAGCAAGAAGTTACTGTTCATACTATTATGCAGGAAGAAAACTTGTTGGCACGACCCCAAAGTTGGTACTTAAAGAGAAATGTTAAGGATGGCGACTGAAAGTCGTGACGTAAAAAAATATCTGCAACGCCATAAAAAGTTATGATCGTTTAGGCAAGTGTACAAATACGATTTGTTCTGCCACTGTTGGACTTACAACATGTCAAACATTCAGATACTAAACCCAAAATGACGGTGAAACACCGCTTCAAATCTATTGTGTTAAGAAGATATTTGTAGGATCCCATAGACAAACGCGACGCGACACCGACGCGATGCGACGCGATTCTGGTAGAACCATTACCATTAAATTTTCATAGAAATTGTTCTAACAGAGTCACGTCGCGCCTTAAAGGTGTCGCACATACAGACGCAGAAACTGACTTTGTGTAGATACACTGTGTAGATGATATAGATGTTGGTGTGTATTTTTATTCTATTTCGGTAATACTTGACAGATAGACCCAAAGGTCCAAACTTAAGGGTATGACTGTGTAGTTTCTATTCAAACTGTTCCCTCTGTTAGTAAACAATTCCTGTCTACCTTTGTCAAAGTTATCTTGGAAATGAGCATTCTAGTGGCTTCATAACTAACTAGACATCTACGTAACTAGCTTGTGCCCGTGACTTTGTCCGCGTGAAGTTTACATACCTAAATTCTATAGCATTCAGCAATAGTCTAGCTTCCCATTAGTGAAAAATATCCGGCATCGGATCCTCAGTTCTAAAGATTACCCCCTACATGCAAACTCAGAAATTTTATACCTTTAAAAATGAGTATAAAAAAAAAACCGAAATGACCTAAAAAGCTCATCGGTAAACATAAATTTTTCCCATACAATTTGGTTGTATATATATGGCACACCCATAGAGTAAGTAATATGTGTTTGTTTTGTGAGTCTGCTACTATTACTGCTATGAAAATATTAATATGTAACAAATATATGGTATAAGTAATAATTATATGGGTTATATTGTAACCTATGAAAACCATGACATTTAGAACCATGTCTGTGTATAATGGAAATTGCTTAACCTATGATTCTAATTACATTAATTCCGATGGAGAAGTATGTAGAGAAATTCATAATAAATTGTTTTCGTACTTCGATGGATCGGTGACGTCCAGATAATTCAACGGTATTCGAACTTTTATCTGATATTGTACGACATTCTCTTAACTTTTACTGTGCCAATAATGCATTTTATAATAGGTAGAAATAGAATATCTAAATAAGCTGACTATAAACTAGTAATAAATGTAAAACGATCCCATTTACCTTGAAATGGAAGCCGATGTAACAATTTTTTTTGCAAAACCCGCGAATTTTCACATTTAACCAGTCACTGTTTTTATTATAGAAATTATTTTCAATTATCCATTATTAGAAGCAAATATTTTACAAATTAAATTATCGTCACACATCGTGAATGCAGACATTTACTTTTATTTATTCATAATTTTGACATAGTGCAAAAAAAAGCATAGTCTTTTAAACTTTTAGCCTGAAAAGAGGATTGAACTTTAGTGTAGATAAATACTTTTTTGAAGAAAACATCATTGCTCTAAGTCTCACAACACTTTTTCCACGTTTTTCTTTACTCGACGTAAGTATTTGTACTACGTATATTTCTATAACATTTTTTTTACAAAAGTGTTTATTTTAATTAAAAACGTATCAAGCACTAAGCACAAAATCATTAAAAAACCATGAGATTAAACCATTTGTATCACGGTGTTATACAAAATTCATTGATAGCGCACGTATCGATCGGGCCGATTTTATTTAGTCCTGCAGAGTATAGAGATGTGGGGCACGTGTTTAATATAAAACTAACGGTATTCAATAATAAACAAAGCTAAGAAGGTCAGACGTGTTCCAGCTTCCTACATGCTAATGTACTGGGTACGCAGGTTAATAATAGGTGCACAATATACCTACCATCTGGCAAAAAAAAAACAATTGAAGCACAATTTACTCACCAAATTCGAACTGTGATTTGCTATTTTCAAAGACACTGTCCCATTCCGAGCAACTAACTCACGATTTAATGCAATTTCAGCTCAATTGATTTATAGCACTAATTTATATGAATAAATACTCACAATTCCTATAAATTTTACCTATACATACACTACAAGTATTAAACTAATATTTATGTACAACATTCTAGTAAAATTTACATTACTGTACAATTTCACTGCACTATTTTATACACACAGCATTTCCAGTGATGTGAGTCGCGGAAAACGAAAACGCGCTGTCTAGCCAACATTTTTTTTCTAAAAGGCTTCTTCCCGCGCATGCGTGTATTCTCGGAGGTTATCTACTTTCCCTCTCACTTTCCTTATTATGGGAAAGAGACAGGTGTTTACTAGAGCAACATGCGCAGTGTTATTGATGAAAATTTTGGCGGGAAAACACGCCATCTGAGGTGATCCTTTGGCGTCGCTTGATTGGCTGAATGTTAGTAAGCAATGCCGTGTGTATAGTTGCTGTATTTATGCGAGCGTGTATCCACTGAAGGATATAAAACAAGCAATGGATGACGCTGTTCTGTACACGGATACGTACTTATTGTATGGTGGTTAGTTACCATGGTTTAAATCAATAACAAGTGTTTCTTACACACAACGTTACATCACGCTTGTTGACCGAAGAGTCGGCAGAGGTGTATTTACCCGACTTTACGACGCAAAGGAGGGTAACGTGTTATCATCCGATATAATTATGTATGTATGTGTCGCGTGGGCCGATTCTTACGCCAATCGATTTGTTTTAATCTTGTAAGTGTCACTAAAGCTATGACAGTAATTTAATCAAAATTCAATATGGCGACTGCCAGACGCCATAATATGAAAAAGATAAAACATTAAAGTCGACGAACTAGTTTATGTGGGTATCATTGAAGACTTAGGTCTTTAAAAATCATCTTTAGCTTTAATTAAAATCTATATCGATTTAAAATTATATTCATAGCTGTGAAAAAGTTCTATAAATAATCAGATTGTAGGTCTGATTAACGTGAAAAAGTATTAAAAATATTAAGTATAATGAAATATATTAATGCTTAAAATCCAGAATTTTTCTAATGCGTTGAAGTACAAGCACTAAATCAAACTATTGGTCAACTAAAACTTGCTAGTGCGCGCTGGCTCATAGACATGCTATACAAATAACCGTGACAAGAAGTTCATCATAAACATCACCACATTTTTACTAAGTGGGAAGAAATACGTATGATGGAAGCTAACTGAAAACAACAATGACGACACGGTTGGCACAGTGGTTGAGCGATTGACTGTTGCGCAGCTTGTCGCGGGTTCGATTCCCGCATGGAACAAATATTTGTATGACCTACAAGTATTTGTTCCGGGTCTGGGTGTTTCTCTATCTATAATATGTATGTATTTACAAAAAAAATGTAAATAAGTAGTTTATCAGCCATCTCTTTACCATAACACAAGCATTAAGTTGCTTAGCTTGGGACTATATGGCGTTGTGTGAAATGTCCAAGGATATTATTATTACTACACAAGAAGAGGTAATAAAATATATAAGTGACTACCGCACACGCTGCCTCTAAAAAAAATCAAAATCAGTCGACAATTGACGAAAATATCGATGAAGATGCACAAAAAAAACATACAGACGAACTTAGAACTTCGTCTTTTTTTGAGGTCGATTAAAAAGATGGAAACAGAAAAGAAACACTATAATACTTGCCAAAACCATGATCATTGCAAAAAACCCAGGCCGTCCAGGATGATTGGAAACTTGAATAGGTACTGACTGGGCTAATTACTTCGCAACATCTTTATTCTGGTTGGTCAGAACATGGCTCGAAAATCGTCAGTAGGTACATAACGTTCATACTGAAGCCTACTCATCGCCGGTGTTCGCGATTACTCAAATCTGGTTTATGCAATAATGAGCTCAGGTGGCTACGGAAATCTTTCTTAGTTTCCAAAAATCCGGTGCCTGACAATCATCATCATTCTCCTGCCCTTATCCCAATTTATTTGGGGTCGGCGCAACATGTCTCTTTCTTCCATACTTCTCTATTAGTCGTCATCTCGGTAGTTACTCCCTTCCTAGCCATATCATCTTTCACACAATCCATCCATCGTTTTTTTGGTCTCCCTCTACTTGTATAGCCATCCACATTCATGCTCACAACTTTCCTGAATAATACTAGATTTTCAACAATATTAGTTTCTAGCAAATATCCAACAACAATCAACTAATAGGATTGTGTGATGTTCATAGCAGAGCTATGCTTATCATAATTCTGGTGGATGAAGGTTCAAGGCTTAGATTACGCCCAAAGTGCTTCTGCACATTTTTGCATTTAACTCTGATCAGAATAGACAGCTTCATAGCTTGGCGCTACACGGCTTACGCGCCACGTCCATGAGTAAGAAAATCGCAGCGATAGTCTCGCCATGCCATCAAATTTAACTGAAACTCTATGAATCAATTTCGACACGCCGATAATATTGTGGCCGTAATTTTAAGGCACAGCGTGACTATCGCCGCGATTCTTTCGTCCGTGGAGAGATGGCGCTTTATGCTGCAGTCCCACGGCCGCGTTCTCATAGGCCAGTCCGACAAACCATGGATGATTGCATTAGCCGCTATAGGACTCGACAGATGTAACAACGCCTGGAGTGGCCTGGCAGTTACCGGACCATGAGGCCGCAACCACAATATAAATATGAACAGTATGGAAACTAGGCCTATTTGTTGAAATAATTACCTACGCTCCACTGCAGCATTAGGGTTGTCACTCTTAATGTTTTGAATCTGAACTGTATTTATTAAAATATTTGTGTTCTCAAACAATCAAGTTGGAATTAGTTATTTCAACTCGATTGTTTTTTCGATTGTTTACTAATAACATTTAAATAGGTAATCTCATGGCTTCGGTTAATACCAATATAAGAAGATTGTTTATAACACAGAACAGTTTAAAATCAATACACAACAACTTGTGAGCTTAATCAATATGGCGTAACCTTTTACAAGTGGCGTGAGCCGCGAAAATACGAAAACGTTTTGTGCAATCCTTGTCGGAAGGGCGCGCGGAGGACGCCCGTCGCAAGCGGCGCGCGGCATGGCGCATTATATGTGGCGCCGATGCCTGATTAACCCGGCGCGGCCGCGCACCGTACTATGCGTTTCAACTAAGGATAGAATGACCTTGGCACCATATTGTGACAACAATTAAGTTTAACAAAAAAATACTTAATGCAAATTACTTATTTTGTTCACGTAATTTTCATATTATGATTATTGTTTATCTAATATAGGGCCAAGGTCATCCTATTCTTAGTTAAAACGCAATCGCATAGTAGGTAGGTACCACGTGTTAACCCGAAAATGCGTGCGCATTAACCAATCGTCTTGACGCGGCACTCACGACTGACAGCACCGCGACAACCGCTTAGGGGTCTCGTCGATTCGCGTGTTTGTGTGAGTGTGCCGCTTCGAACGTTAGTTCGTAGTTTCCGTACTGTTCATATTTATATTGTGCCGCAACTCTAGTCCCTTCACAGTTATTATTTACCTGTGATTTTGCATCTCTGTCAAAAACACAATGATCTTTATTCTATTATAATAAGGTTGCTGTTGAGTTGCTGCTGTCAGGTGGAAAGGCAGCCGCTGTTCCACTGCAGGGCAAAGGTTTACCTATCTCTTCCTTCAATCAGAGAAGGTAAGAGCAATATTGGTGATTTCAAATCGGGTCCCTTTATGAATCAGAAAGCGACCGCAACATGACTTTGTAAAATAAAATTACAAATTATATTAAAACATTATATTGTAATAATTACCCACTAAACATGTACAAACTTACTTGTATATTGAAACTTAAAAAAGAAAAAAGAACACATACAATGAATATTTAAAGTAAAATTAAGTATCCGACTAAAGTAAAACTTTTAACAAGTTAGGAATTATAGCTAAACCAAATCATAAATTACGTAATAACAATACTTTAACAATAAGACCCATATTAATACCTGTAACAAATAATATCGTTAGCAAATAACAACTACAATATCAGCCGATGTTTTCTGTAAGACCTCCCTATTGACCCTCCCTACACCTATGTCTTCGCAGTAGGATTTTTACGGTTAGAGAGGCTGTACCTTTGACAGGTACAGACATGAATTGCTTTTTTTTAATTAGCTACACATTTTTCGTAAGCACCCTGTGTGTCTGCATTATAATGATCTGGGTCCCGTACCGGCCCAACACGATTTTTCAAGGTCTTTTGCAAGACCCAATTTCGACCATACTTGCTCTCTTGTGGCATTTTGCTGTCACACATACGCCAACCATAATCCCAACTCATGCATTCCGGGAGATAGTACCTCTTCTCCGGCATTAGCTTGGCCCTCTCATGTAAATACTTCTCCCTACCAAAGACTGGCCTTGCTTTGTATAATATTTTTTCGGTCTTTGCATCTATGGGACGCATTACTGGATCTGGTGACAAGTCGGTGTCTGGTCGCGCTAGTCGAGGATCCTCTTTAGCGTCTCCCACACCAAGGTTGATGAGTGAATTCTCATGTCGTATGGTTTCTATGCCTGGGATGGACTTTACGTCGCGGATTGGTACTTTCCTCCTACTGCTAGCAGAAACTTCGTGGTCTCTTGTGATTGTAGCCATACCTTCGGCCATGACGTGCCTGATTACGTCCTGCTCGAAGTAATGTGTAGGTTCTCTATTGAGTGTGGCCGCCAACAGTATTTTATCAGTATTTTTACTACACCAATATGACCGCAAACGTTTTTCTTTCTCATACGCTTCGGTAAGAAGCAATATCATCTTAGGACTGGTGATGTCCAACTTCGGCATTTTGTCGAGAGGGTTGGTATTATCTTCTGTTTGGTGTAAAATATAAAACAGGACCTCCTCAAAATTGTCGAAAGTAAGAAGGAATTTCAAACTGATTTATTTTCAAATATTTCACAGTTTATTCTTGTTTACGTTTAAATAACGATCATAAAGTTTCAAGTAACATCACACTGACTGACACTGACTTATAAATGTTTCATTATGGCCATTCTTGATTTTGGAAATACTTACAAAAAGTTAAAGTTTTGTTACTGGGCTATTGGGTTATGGTTTAACGATTCGAAATACGAAACGACGAAATAGGGTATCTAGAGATACAGATGTACTTATTTATTTATCATTCCAGATGTATGTTATGTAATGCCAGGAACAAGGCTCCTTATACTTGTGTAGGTACAGGTATTATGCACATCTGTGAAGGGTATCCTTGTGTAGACATATTTCTAGCGAAATCCTATTCAAGCGACATGCGCGCGATGAGCATTTGTGTTTGCATATTAAAGACAAGTCCCCTTACTAATACACTTTGTAGGTATAGCGACCGCGAATCGGCTAAGGTAAATAAGGCTTGACACCCTCAGGCTAGGTGGAGGGACGATGTTCCAGTTGGGTGAGAGTTGCCGAGAACCGAGCCGAATGGCGTGCAACTGAAGAGGCTTATGTCTAGCAGTAAACTGCTATAGGCTGATGATGATGTTGTGTGCTTGTATTTATTGCACCTTTACCTGACAGTTTACTTTGACCTGCAGTTTGCTTCTCCAATGGTTACGGTCAAGATCAATGCAAGGTCATCTGTAATCCAACTCATATACCAGGAAGCGTCCTACAAAGCAGGATAGAAATGTATTTTCACCTCACAGGCTCGCTAAGAGTCTGTTTGTCATTCGAAATCTGAGCCGAAAATCGATTTTTGCTCTCTAGCGTGGAAAGAGTTTTTAAAATCCGAACCATTCTATTTAATAATTTTCTATACTGCCAGTCCACTGAAAATGCATGACACGGTCTAAAATAAAATATTGAATAATACCGCTCACCTTAAAAACTTCCATCACAGTACAGAAATTAAATATTTTGCGAGGATATAATTGTAAAATTGGAATTAATGTTAATATGTATTCCATTTGATTTAAAAAATCTGTGACGTCACATTTGAATATGCCATAAAAATACTACATACCCTGTCAAATACCCAATTGTGTAGTAATTTAAGTTTAATTTTTTAAATAAAATAAATACTAATATAATATGTTATTTAATCCTTTGCTTGGCAAAAATAAATATGTATTAAATTATATTAGTTAGTTATTAGTATTAAATTAGTTTTTTTCTTTCATTCTCCTTAGAGGACAAGTAGGATATAGAACAAAATACAGGGTATTTAATTTTGGAGATATTCTAAGTAACTCATAAGATACATTGCCAAGTATCTGTTATTTTCTTCACATGAGTCAACGTATCTGAGACGCTCGAACAAAATAAAACTCAACAACACCTGTTTTCTTGCACCTAGCAGTTTCCTCGCTGTAGTGAGGTGAAAAATTGTGTGTAGCGCTCGGCAGCAAAGCTTTTCTGCGTCTCATACCTTTGAAACCTTCGTTACGCTCAGGATTCTATATTTGAACCACTCGCTTCGCTCATGGTTCAACCCTAGAATCCTTCGCTTACTCAGGTTTCAATAGAAGTACTCGCGCCAAAAATCAACTTTCCAGCCTTGCATAACAAATAACTATTATTGTCGAGATATTTGCGGAAAACTCACAGACTCAAGCGATTTCAAATTCACAGACGAAATAAATAATAGTGTGCTGGCCATTTTTTTACAAATAGATTTTAAATGGATTATTATGGTGTTTTAAGGAATCCGTTGCTTTGTAAGTAAGTAAACCAATAAATTAAAGTCGTTAATTATTTCAAAATTTGTTTAATCATAAATAAATAACATTTTTGTTTGGAACAAAACAACCTCCATAATTATTCACACACCATACAACTCGTCATTTAGTGAATTACAATTATTAATTTTCTAATTACTTTCTAATAATACTTACAGCAATCTTAAAATTAATGTTGTACATAGTTTTATTACCACAATTAATTTGAGATTTTTTTCATGTAAATATCTAATGCTTATAGAGAGAATTATTCCAATTACAAAATATTTTTGTTTAAATTTCGTTATGGAGGATTTGGTCATAATAATGTATGAAAGAGTTCGATCCAGATATGAAGTAACGACTCGAAATTGTTTTGCTTCCAAATATAAATCATACATATGGTTGAAAGTCATTTCTCAATATTGAAAGTTTTACAACTTTGTACGTTAGGATGTTACCATATTTTATTAATTTTAAAAACATGATTATAAATTAAGACATGATCATCGTCAAATTTAATAAAAGACTAGAAGAACAACTACTAGCGAATGTCCATTTATATAGAAAAAAAAACATGCAACATATTGCAAGGACCTGCAAATCGAAGATAGCAGTTTTTTTTTTAAATATTTTTTTTAAATGGACACGTTACTTAAAACAATATTCTGTTAGCTTTTATAATTGACACGTTTGCTACAAAAACTTGATGGACAACACAAACAAAATCGATGCAAAAATACTATTTTAAATCGAAAATATTATTGGAATGGATCAGCGAGTGCCGTAACTGTCTTGAAATTAATGCGAGGCGACGGTTCCTATAAGCAGATTTAGAACAAAATTATCCATGTATAATTAATAGAGAAAACCCGAATTTAAAATAAGTACTTACCAAAATTACAACATGTTAGTATTAGGTACAGTAATTTATAACATTGATTAATAATTATTTACAAAAATTACGTTGTGCGACCGAAAATTATTAGTTGACATACACATACTGTCGATAGTGTCTATCATATTTTCCGCACACACACACATACTCATAATCAGAGGTTTAAAAATAGAATTTATAATATATATTTTTTTTCCATACGAAATACGTAAGTATGAAAAAATTAATGATAAATCCGAATAATAGAAAACAATAAGATTTTTAGTACAACAACTACATAAAAACTTTTTGGTATTTTGGTCATACAACTACGTCACGACAGTTAGGCCCTGTTTTGTTACACTTACTGCGGTTAGCGTGGGTTAGAGTATTTTAAAAATTCGAAATATTTTTGTTTCTATGAGAAATTGAATATTTCATTAGCTGTAAAATGTATCTTAAATGATACCAAAACTATCGACACACACGAAACAACTTCATGTAATACGTAGTAGGAATAGACGAATGAGGTAAATTAATATATTACATACCTACTTGTAATTTTTTTTCTCTTATAGGTACTTAAAAATGTAAAGCTACATAATGAAGTGTATAAAAATAGTGCGGCGATGGTCATGACAACTTATCGAATAATTACGCCATGCGTTTAGATAAATTTCAAATTCGACTAAATCATCTATTTACTAAACGAATATCACACAGCTGTCACTTGCAACTAGCGGACTGGTTCGTATTCGCGTAATCGTCCGGCATTCCAGGCAGACCAATAGGAGAACAATGATGTGACATATAAACAAATGGACAGCAACACGCAATGACGAATAAATTCATTTTCTAAAATGCAATACAACTTACGAATCACAAATTAAAACTTAGTGAAATTTTCATTGTTAGTTGTGCTAGATACTTAGAAACTTAATGTATTCTAATCCTAACATCCTAAATGGACGATTTGGCTTCGCTATTGGCCTTTAAAACGTGGGAGCACTAACAAGCCGCTTATTCACTTTATCACATTTTCATAGTCTATAGAACTGTTAAAAGTCATTGAGTTGACAGAACTTGTTGGGGTCCCTGAGAGTGAGGACGTTGTTGCACAGGAGTCCTACGACGGGATTCTCGAGGTTCTCGTATTTGGAGTTGGTTTCTGAGGAGAGGCTGACAGCACCACTGCTGTCTCCCTCATACGTGTTCTCCGTGTCATCTACGTTCTGGGAACTGATGCTTGATTTGTCGTTTCTCTCTGGCAGCTCCTTGTCAAGTTGCCCGTAGTCGAACTTCTCGCCACTGTCGTTGTTGGAGAGGTCGATCCAGTGGCCACGATTGCTCTTCACTCGGTCGAGCATCGGCTGCAAGGCCGGGGACAGGACTGCGAATGCCTGGAAATGAAACAATATTCTTTATAATTTGCTGAATCTTTGAATAATTTGCTAAGTGCCGAACAGCCAGGAGCTTGGATTTGTGCCTGATGATAGCAATAGCATATATGGCGTAACTGGCGAAATGTGGGTATACAGTGGTGCTCTTCAATAAAAACCTCACCGTGGAAATGTAAGTGAAGTGAGCTGTCAACAGTGTCAATCCCTAGCTTTAGGGTGCGTTTCCACTGAAGCGGAGTGGAGCGGAGACGTACAGGTACGACCAATCACAATGGTTGAAATCCTCATCACGTCATTCGTCTCGTATGTGATTGGACGCTCCTTGCACATCTCCGCTCCGCTCCGCCCAGCTCCGCTTCAGTGGAAAAGCACCCTTAGGTGCAGATAGCTCGCTTCATGCTCACAACGTGATAATTCACGGTGATATTTGAACAAAATCGACCGACAGGGTACACCTCTGCCAAACCCTTCGGGAGTTATAGGCGTCATGATATGTACGTAAACTAGCTATAAACTCAAATGTTTACCTCGTAGATAGGCAGGCAGATAGTATCGATGAATTTGACTTGCATAGCAGGGAGCTCATCTTCCTTATCCCTATTCATTATGTCCTGAAACAAAAGATAATCAACTATAAAAATTGATCTTATTGACACATAAATCATAAAGCTATAGGTCATCAGGGTTACATGGTAGTTCCAAACAGCACTAAGGCCGTATTTCCTAACACCCCACGGCTCCTAAATAAAAGCGAGCTGTTCGATTTTGACCTTCTAGTCGTAAGACGAGTGTTGAAAATCCAACAGCATGTTTTTATGCAGGCATTAATTTTAGTGAAACCTAGTGTGTGCTTAAGTGAAACCGCCCATTTATCACCTAAATACATTTTAGTTTATTTTTATTTTATTTTCTTTATTTTTGGAAGGCTTACAGACTAATATCATTATAATAACAAAAATATTTAAATATATTTCTAATTACAAGCCTCCATAGATAAATACAAAATTATCACTTTATTCTACTTAACTTTTCTAACTATTCCCTTATTATTTTGATCTGAAGATAATTTGTTCAAATCTTAAATCTTAAGCCACTCTGTAGCCACAGTAAATCGTAAATCTGAGGTGCATGACGAAAACCGCCCTTATTGCTATAACATCAAGGCGCTGTCAATGTTGAATTGTCAGATTCAATTAAAGAGTACTTACAATAGGTGTCAAATTCAAGTTCTGCCTCTCCAGATCTCCTTGTCTGAAGAACTCCCCGGCCACCAGGGCTGCCACCCGTCGCTCCACGGGCCAAGGCTTGGTGATCGCGGCCAGATCGCAAGCGGTCATCAGCATCGCCCGCAGCAGACCGCGGCGGTCCTCACACTCGCCCCAACTGGGGGTCACTTGTCGCTCCTCACTGACCAGCTCGATGAAGCCTTTGCGTTTGCTGGAAGGTAAAATGAAGATAGTTTTAATATAATAACTTTTTTAATGTATCTTTTTTTATGGATGGGATATCATCAATTGACTCCTTCCGCTGTGGGTAGAGCGGAAGGGAGTGTCAGACTTATACTGACTAAAACACATTCATGTTCCTTCCTTAACCCTATGTGTTCCAGTGTGTGTGTGTGTACAGTGGTAACCCTTTCGGACAATCCTGCTGACCTTATGAAACTTTTGGACAGTTGATTTGAGTTGATGCCATGCATGGCATTTATTGAGAACAGCTTATCCTGAATCATACAGGATAAGCTGTTCTCAATAAATGCCATGCATGGCAATGCATACTGCATGGCATAGGTTGTGGAGGCTGTTGGCATTTCAGTTAGGATACACTGTAGTCTTAGATCTGCGTGTTATTTCGATTCATCACTTTCTTCTGTGATATCAGAATAACATAGAATTAAAATATGAATTAGCATAGCAGGTTCTTAGATTAAGTGAAAGGGTTATCGCTACCCCGGAAAATTAAGGGCTAAGGAAGGAACATGGATGGGTTTAAATCAGTAAGAGTCTGACACTCCCTTCCGCTCCACCAAGAGCGGGAGGAGTCATTTGATGATTTCCCACCCTCAAAAAAAAAGGGTTCTTAGATAACCGAAACTGTGTAGCAAGGAAGCCTGCTCGCGCAAGTTTTTTATTTATAAGTTTTTTCCGCTTACAACACAGAATTGAGCGAATCATTCCTACCCATACATTCCTTATCAAACGGAACGAGATTGGAAGTTCATTGCGCACGACCAATCGGAAGCGTTCCCGCCACTGCGAGCACACGTCAACTGTGATTTGGAAAAAACGTCAGTGTATTTTCTGCATTCACCCGCACCGCAAACCGCAAACCGCAACCGCTTACTCAAACCGCAATCGCATCAAAACTGTCTAGCTATTATAAATAAGTGTTGGCCGACACAAGTGTGACATTTAAACAAGTGAAAGTGATCATATTGAAAAGGAAGAAAACCAGATAGCACGTGGGACTTCTGCTGAGCTAGCTGAGCTAGTAAGTCCATCCATTCCTTATTTCTCAAAACCTCATATCCCGTGTGCTCAATTCTGTGTCGTCCAGCAGTCCACCACGCTAAAATCTACATTATACGGTCCTTCGAGAAACCGCGTAGACTTATTCACCAAATCCGCTGTCTTGAAAATAAACGGCGACTTGGTGAAAAAAAGTCGGTCAAATCGCTATGACATTGAAATCATTAACATAAGGTTTAAATTACTATAACAGACGCGCTGTAACAGCCTATATTCAAATCTATCTGCCTCCGCGCGGTTTCACCCGCTGCTCGGCTCCTATTGGTCGTAGCATGATGTTACCTTAGCCTATAGCCTTTCTCGATAAATGGACTATCTAACACAAAAATAATTTTTCAATTCGGAACATTAGTTCCAGAGATTAGCGCGTTCAAACAAACAAACTCTTGAGCTTTATAATATTAGTATAGAAGTACAGATTATAAAAGTCATAAGCTAAAATAATTCTATTCTGTTATGTGAAACAATACCCTACCTGAAATAAACAGCCAAATCGGTGGACAGAATAGCATCTTCGAGCACTTTGACGACTTTCTCGTAGTCATCCGAGGACAGGTTGAGCAGGATCTGGTTCCCGGGTGAGTTGAGGATCATCAGGCACTGGTCGAAGTGGTGGTGCTCCATCGTGGAGGTGGAGTACAGCTGCGCCAGAGGTGATGAGGCCCTGGAACGAAGATATGAGGCATCTTGAGTAAAATTTTCAAATTCAATGAAATTAAAAGTCATTTATAGGCAGCTAGTCAGCACTTTTTGAACAAAATTATATAAGACTATCCCCCAAAACGCCCGCCCTGCACCACTTTCTAGTGTTTTAGCTGTGGAAGAAGTAGCGCAGCAAACTCCCCAGCAGCACAGCTGTCTGTTCAGTTAGAAGAATTAGATAGGTTAATTGGAGATCCGTCCATAAAGAACACATCGCTATGTCGAACTATAAAAATGTTTGTAAGCTGAAGTGTTCTCGTTTTCGGGGAAATTTTTAACATACGTCTTGCGGCTTTTTAAATAATAATACTAAATTGCTGACCCAAACACAAAAGGTAAAAAATACAATTTCCTTTAAGTATTTTGAAGTATTTTTATTTAGACTACATCACAACTACTACAACATCTAGACAATGATTTGATTTCTTCACAATAATAACACTCCTTCATGTGCTCCTCGACTGTAAGTATCCATCAGCATTAAAGTAATTTTGTTCACTATAATGTAATACCACATTACATTTGACTCCACGACACAGGCTTCCACCTAGTGTGGGTCCAACGATTTATTTGTTTTTTTTTTTATATAAACCTAGCTATTAAAGTAGACTTTGTAAAGCATTGTATTTGGAAATAAACATTGTCTTATCAGACTATTTATTAATATTATTTCTATAGCCTATGTTGTATTTTCTTTCTACGTTCCGCTCCCCTCTGTCTTGAGCTAACGTGGGCCAATCCTGTCAGTAGCCGTCAAGATCTTCTTTCATTCTATTATCTTTGTTTATATTATAAAATAACGTCAGAACCCCGAAAATCTGACAGCCAGTCTTACCAAGGGGTATCGTATTAATAATAATAATAATAATATATCATTTATTTCAGGTAACAAAGACCCATAACATAAATACCTTACAGACTATCATACATATTTATAAAAAACTGATAATAACTATAACTATTGTAACAGTACACGAAGTGACGGTGTCGTGTTGCACCTCGTGGTGTCGCGTAGCTTTCCGCGGAAACGCCGATACATAACACCCTTCGGCCAAAACTCTTCCTTGAGGAAGGTCTCAATATGATGAGTCGGAACTCGCACCACGAACGACTTGAAATTCGTGTTGTGGCGCGACTCCAACTTCTCAACCCTCAAGGTCCAGCTGGTCTTCGCTCGGACATACTCCACGATCTCCTCAACCTTCGTGGTGTGATGTAGCCGGGACACATAAAGCTGCGTCGTTGGTATTGCCGGACGCAGCACATTGGGTCCTGCCAGCGCGGTCCCGCACTGGTTCCGACTAGGGGCCTTCTTCCTCTTCTTCCTCTCCACCTTCACGAAGCCCTCCTTGTCACACGTACGCATAGCTGGGCCTTGCTGTTTCGAACCTCTGTTGGCAGGTTCACAGCAGCTCTTCTTTTCCCCCTTTTTGGTTGGTATTGCCCAGTTACTGGGTTGTGGAGGTCAGATAGGCAGTCGCTCCATATAAAATATTGGTATTCAGCTGCATCCGGTTAGACTGGAAGCCGACCCCAACATAGTTGGGAAAAGGCTAGGCAGATGGATGATGATGGTTTATATTATATAAAGGGTTGCTACTCACTTGATTTGAAAAGAGTTATTGGTCCCCCGGTGGTCGAGATCGTGGCACAGACAACCAATGATGAGCGCCAGGCACTCCAGTTCCCCGAATATCTTCCACCACTGCGTCTCCTGAAGCAAGGCCAAATATTACTCGAGTTTGAGTTACCTTACAGTTATAATTTATGAAGAATTCCAAGCTTTTATAAGGGCCAAGAGAAAATAAAGAAGTTACGGGCTTGGGTTCTTCTAGAAATAATGCAGCCAATATTTAAAATGTTGTTATATTTGTATTCAAAATCTAAGATAATTATCAAGATTTAGGAAAAGAAATACAATGTCATGCAAGACTAAGTTGAAATTCCAATGCAGCCTAAAACATTTAGAACCTTTTTATTACCAATGATCACTCAAAAATCAACTGCGAAAACATCAAAAGACTCAAATCGGTCAAGTGGCGATGGAATGCAAATTATCTGAGATTATGAATTCAAGATTATATAGGATCTCAGCATACAATGCATACGTCAGAATGTTACCCAAGACTAAACAAGGTGATCTATGTCAAAAGCGCCAAATCAACAAAAAATTTAACATTACAAAAAATAATCCTTAAAATCACTCACCGTCAAAATAGCGAACATCATCTGCGCGACATTGAACGCGTGCCTCCAATTATGATACGTTACATTGCGGTAATTCTTCTTGACGCTCAGCAGCCACCGACAGAGCACGCTGTAATCTATGTGAAACCGCTCCACAAAGTCGAGGTCGAGGAACATACGGAGACAGGCACGGAGGGTGTCGTCATCCGTCATTTCGATGTCGTCGAAAGCCAGTTCGTGTAGACTGAAGTGAGCGGAGGACGGTATCCTTAACGTCTGTAAAAGGTAACAGAATTGATCTTAAATTATCGGCAATATTCGTGATTTATTTGCTTGTGACACCTACCATAAAATGAACCAACAAAATTTGCACCTTTTAAACATGTTTAATCGATGCAAGTTGTTTGTTCCTTTATTTTAAACTAGCTGACCCGACAGACGTTGTCCTGTCTTAACTGTGATACCTACCCTACCTACCTACCTACCTGCCTTAACTGTGATACCTACCCTACCTACTTACCTACCTGCCTACCTACCTAGCTACCTACCCTACCTACCCTACCTACCCTACCTACCCTACCTACCCTACCTACCATACCTACCCTACCTACCCTACCTACCCTACCTACCCTACCTACCCTACCTACCCTACCTACCCTAGCTACCGTACCTACCCTACCTACCCACCCTACCTACACCAGCTACCTACCCTACCTACCTACCCTACCTACCTACCCTACCTACCCACCCTACCTATTCTTTTATATATATAGATTCTATGTCAACGTCAAGAAAAGTGCATCGTGTAAATGGGGCTTTATGGTACTTCAATTCGTTGCAATTCACAAACGCGTGTTGTCGTCATTTGACTTTTATGTCATTGACAGAAAGTTCAAATTAGAATGTTCGCTCGCGAAATGGACCAGCTGTATTCTAAATTCAAAAAGGTAGTAATATTTTGTTTGTATTGAGTGTGGCAATATTAATCTTCGATATTCAAATTCTGTCAAAAAAACAGCCTGCATTTACGTACCGTACTACAAATAAGATTGATAAAATGTAAAAACTAAAGTAGATACGTTTTTAATTTATAAAAATCAGCAAAAACAGCTTTATAAAAATAAATCAGCAGCTTTTATCAGTAAAATTGCCATTATTAAAATATCCACACAAACGAAATCACAACCCACGGCTCGCTAATTGATTTAAACGCGTTATTTATTCACACGGTAAACATAATTAACATTCACCGAATCAGAAAATTAATAGCCATTATCAATATAAATTGAGTAAATAATATATTATGTGCATACTGCACTACAATATTAAATACGCCACGTGACATGGCGAGGAATTTAATTTACTCGCATTCAGTCTTCAAGTTATGAATTGAAATGGCTGAAACCAAATCACTTAGGGCGGATTGCACCAATGAAACTGGTTCCAATGGATCAGCACATCTAAACCGCGTTTAAGAGCCGTGGTGACAACCATCTTCTTCTTTTCGTGTGGTTAGTGACTAACCTGGTGTCAGAGTTTTTATGCTGCCCATGGGCCTCTGACTTAGCTTCACATGCTGTTGAGAAATATGTCTCAGACCTGCTGGTTTCCTCACGATGTTTTCCTTCACCGATTTTTAAGCAACCGCCATGTCACCATTATTGTAGAATATTAACACGTACAGCTCTTGAACACAGTTTAGACATGCTGATCGCGTTCAGTTTAATTGCTAAAATTTGCTTAGTTTAATTGGAACTATTCTTATATCTTTAATTTTGCTCGTTTGAGAAAGTAACATTGTGTTACAAAATATTTTTTGGTGAGTGAAAACAGTTTATTCTCATAATTACAGATGCTTTTATTCAAATAAGATTATAGTCTAATTAAATTCCACAGAGGAAAATAATTGTTTTAGTAGACGCAATAAGGTGGTAGCATTTTGGAGAATATCTTGAAGGCAATCAAATATTTAATTAATTTTAACAGATACTCTGATTCTAAAATATCCTATCAAAAATGTCAATTATTTTAACAAATTTAAAATTATCCTCATTTCTTACTCCGCCATAGACAACAAACGCCGCGGTACCTACGAAGCTACTACCAACTTTTCGCGAGCAATCATGCGCCAAGTTTAGTAACAAACCTGTTAACGTAAACATGTTCATCTAATTACACTTTGAGTTTGTTAATTATATGACAGACTGAGGCATTTCGCTCGGAGCTACCAACTTTACAAACTAAAACATGCAAGAACATACGACTTGGCACATACATCGAACATTTCTGCAGTGTTTATTACTCATAAACCGAACTTTAAACTTTATTACTATTGAGTTTAAGTTTATAATTCCATGAGGATGTAAAACAGATTACTGCATTCATGCCCATTTGTGTTGTGAACTCACCCGTAACCGTTGAGCGTCGTCTAATGAAGCGGACGCGTGGTAACTTAGTACCTGCAATTATACAAATAACATATTTAAATCAAATGAACCTTGAGGAGCTCGTGGCTATGTAATAACAGCCGCGCGGATCGATCATCAGGTTAAGCTACGCTTGCCGGGGTTGGTCCGTGGATGGGTGACTATCTTTACATATCGAGACTCCTCCGTGCCTCGGAAAGCACGTTAAATCGTTGGTCCCGGCTGTAATTCGTGGATCTTTGACAGTCGTTACGGGTAGTCAGAAGCCTGAAAGTCTGACAGCCAGTCTTACCAAGGGTTATTGTATTACCCAGGTACTGGGTTGTGGAGGTCAGATAGGCAGTCCCTCCATGTAAAATACTGGTATTTAGCTGCATGCGGTTAGACTGGAAGATGACCCTAACATAGTTGGGAAAAGGCTAGACAGATTGACTGGGTTGTGGAGGTCAGATAGGCAGTCGCATGTAAAATACTGGTATTCAGCTGCATCCGGTTAGACTGGAAGCTGACACCAACATAGTTGGGAAAAGGCTAGGCAGATGAGATCAAATGAACCTTATAACACAGACATTAGAGGAAAATGGCGACTTAACTTATGAGTCAAATTCCCCTCAATAAAATTTTAGTGGCGCATTATAATAATACGGTAAGTGGGGAGGTTGCATTTGGAATAGTGCCAGATACATGTAGGCGTTTCCGTATAGCACAATGGACAATTATATTTATTTGAAGGCTGTTGGCTTAGGTCCTATTTAGCTACTTGGAGTAAAAGGCCGCGACCTAGCTTAAATTGGGGCACATTGTAATTATTTTTAAATGGGAATCAAAATTCAACTGAGGAAAAAGAAACGTATTTAGAGTTGTATTACAAACTCGGTATCAGCGTCGGGCGCGTTTCCACTGAAGCGGAGCGGGGCGGAGGTGTGCAGGAAGCTACAATAACATCCGAGACGAATGAAGCGATGAGGATTTCAACAATTGTGATTGGTTAAAACCTGTACGTCTCCGCTCCGCTCCGCCCAGCTCCGCTTCAGTGGAAACGCACCCTAACTACATGATCATTATCGGGTTAATTAAAACATGAATTTTATCGTCTGATCCAGTACTCCAATACTTCAGCCGGTATATTCTGTAAAGATCTCACCCTATTAAATTTATCAAATATCTCTATAGATCACAGGATTATTTATATTGATTGATGAATTAGATATAAGGAACTTCAAATAGGCTGCGCGTACATATTAGTATAAAGGACGGATGATGATGACGAAATTATTTTTTAATATTGAAATAACGATACTGATGATCCTTAAGAATCATCAGCCTATTCCCCTATTTCCTTCCTTTTAAATTATCGTTAGTGGTTTAACACGTGGGTCGAACTATGTACTTGGCCTGCAAATAAATGTAACAGTATAGTATACCTTTTCCCAACTATGTCGGGGTTGGCTTACAGTCCAACCGGATGCTACTGAATACCAGTATTTTACATGGAGCGACTGCCTATCTGACCTCCACAACCACATCCCAGTAACTTGGGCAATACGATACCCCTTGGTAAGACTGGCTGTCAGATTTTCGGGCTTCTGACGACCCGTAACGACTGTCAAAGATTTGTGCAACTGATGATGTCAAAGAATATGATACTGATATTACTCACGTCTAAAGTAACGCTCTGTTTCGCCATGGCGGTGATAGCCTTCTCGTACATGTGCGTATTGTGGATGCCCATTCCGCAGAATATCGCGAACGCCTCGACGAAGTTCTCGTCGTTCTTCGTGAAGAGCAGCTCGTCGAATTTGTTGACTAACTGGAAGTTAAACATAATATTGTACCTAATTAAAAAAAAAAAAAATTGAGTGAATTTCAAAGTGTTTTTTTTAAATACCTGTTTTTAATTAAATTATAAAGTATACCTAGTTTTTATCTGTTGAAATATTATTATATTTAATAATTGTTTCTAGTTTAATGTCATAACTAACATTAGTTTTTACAAGTATTTGTGTTACTAACAATTTTATGAATCTTGGAAATCTGAATTAAATGAATATATAAAAACAGTAATCAGCTTTAATGGTGCTAATTAAAGAAATACGCACCTAAAGATATAGCAAATACATTCAATATCATACGGGCGCATTTCGCTAATGAAAGTTAACGCGATCACCACATCTAAACCTTGTTTAACACCTGTCACTGTAATATTAGTACCTATAGATGTAAAAAAAACTGAAATTTTTGTGATAAATATTGTATTGCATTAGTTTTCATTCCGGGTTAAGTGTCAGTCAATTTTGTTTTTCGTTAAAGATATTGAATTTTCTAAATATGCCAGCTGTACATTCAACTCTTACAAAGTAAGATATTTTATGAAAACGATACTGAACTGAAGCTGATATAATTCGTTACATCAACAAACTTTTATTAAGAACTGTTGTGGTAACAAATTTAAGAAAACAACTAAGTTTGTTCGCAGACGACACCCACGGGATGTACCTACTTCTTTGCGCTTCTTATTTAATTTTATTTTTTAAAGACTCTTGATTTTAAGTGCAAGCTATTTTTCTTCAGAACTTGTTAGCAAGATTTACAAAAAGATGTGTACCTACGCTTCATTATTCCTATCAGAAAAGACACATAATTTTTTTTATTATTTTTCCTGCGATGCGACTTTACAAATTATATTTCATTCAACTCCCTTTCATGTCTAAAAAAAAATCAAATTAAATAAACATGCTTCGAAATGAATACAAAATTTAACACATTAACAAACATTGTCCCGTAAAAAACATTTTTGTGTTGGGAGTTGCGAACGTGAAAAGTACCTATTTACGTTAAAAACTCAAATAAAAAAGTTTACAATAAGCACCTCAATTAAGGTCCGAATGAAGAATAAAAGATAAACACAATTAAAAACATAAATATTTGTCCCTACTTAAAGCTTTTCACTAAACTCATTTTAATTCCTAAAAGTGAAATGAGTACTCCTTGGCAATTAAATTAAAAACTTTTTAAATGGAATTTTGTGTAAAGAAATCTTATTTTGTGAGGAAAACATTCAGAAATTGTTAGAGGATCAATTGTTAATAGGTAGCTTAACCATTGCTGTATGGTTCACATACTAATCAATAAAAATATGTAAAAATGTTGTATTTACTTGTATATTTTTTGTGTCTATAATCTGTTGTTGGTCGAAATAAACGTATTTTATTCATTTGGATATTCATTCATTTCTGAGTAAAATATTACGTATAAAAAATCCTTTGCAATGCTGCATAAAAGAATGTTTCCATATCAACAAACGTGACATACATATAATACATACAAAAGAACATTTCCACGCACAAAGAGGACACTGAACACAAGAAATGAGCCTCCATATTTTCGCTAATGAGTGAAAAATTATGTAAAAAAAAATACAAGGAAAGCAGCAACTTAACATCACACCAGTAATCCCTGAAGGGCTAGGCAGAGTGTTTCTATAGTAACACCCATGTGGAGGACGAGCCTATAAGCCATCCACCGGACACCAATGCAGACTCCGAGCTGCTTAAGTGGGATTGTCCGAAAGGGTTACCGCTACCCCGGAACATAAAGGGCTAAGTAAGGAACATGGATGGGTTTTAGTCAGTAAGAGTCTGACACTCCCTTCCGCTCCACCCAGAGCGGGAGAAGTCATTTGTTGATTTCCCACACTCAAAATAAGAAAAAGACTACAAGCTGCTATTGAGAAATACCAGATGGAAATACCCAATAACACATCGCCCAACTTGGGAAACGAACCCAGGACCTCATGCCTCACCCGTGGACATCATTTACACAATACTAAACCATATTATTTGTCGCATTGCGGAAATTTTTAATGCGTTTCTAGAGATTCACATTAACTCCGCAATAAACAGAGTTTTATCATCCGCGTTTGCTATGTTATTCTGTATATTTTTATATGCTGTTTCTTCATATTCCATTTCCGTTCGTTTACAACATGTTTATTTAATCTTCAATATTTTTGTTGTCAAGTTGTGCTAACGGTTGACACGACTGAGTAATTTATGCTCCCCCGTATAAAGTTATTTGGAGATAATATAGTCAGCGCGCGCGTTAATCCAAAATCCAACATTTGCAACGAACTGTCTGTGTAAATTTACAGGGAGTTAATTGGCAAAATCCACGTCGTTATGCCTTATCCCATCTCTTGTGTTATTCCGATATGTATGTATTCAGTTTTGTTGTGTCGCGTACGACCGCAATGCGCTATTTCTATAACAATTGTTACTTCAGTCTTTTTCGAATTTTTCATTAATACTACGTGACCAAATTTTTTAACAGCACGTTTGCCGAATAACTCCGGTCACTTTATGTAACCGTTTGGCTATTTTTATGGATCGAATTACCATATTTTAACACATTTTTGGCAAACTTCGTAGATAATTAGGCTAATATTTAAACGCTTCCCTGGAGAATTTCCGAACGTAATCTGAACGTGTGACAAGCTTAAAATAACAAAAAGTTTCTGAAATTTTGCCGACTTACCTGAATGACTCCGATAATCCTCCCCTCGGAATTCTTAATGGCCATGCAGAGTATTGTGTTGTGTTTAAATCCGGTGCCTTCGTCGACCGACGGATCAAAACGGGGATCTAAATAGGCATCCGGAATGTTCACCGTCTGAAAATGTACAGAAAATTATATTTCTACTCACACGGTGTTAACAGACTATAATATCCCGCAATCTCTCATTTAACCTGCTTAAGAATGAATACGCTCGCGACATAATATGTGCGAGTACAAGTTTAAACCCTCAGCGAGACAATTATAATGAACCACCGCGACTTAGTTGAAAAGCTCTTAGGGAAAACTTGGAAATTGCTGCATATCTTAAAGCCGTTGACAATAAATTCCTATAGTGGGACTTTTAGATACAGAAAAAAATTAGCTCTTCTTAATTTGACAAAAAGTTTTTTTCAAAATAATAAAAAAAAGATGATCTGGCTCCTTGTTCATAATGCAGATAAATTAAGTTCTTTACGAATATTAATAACTTCCGACAAGTTTCATAATCTATGTGAACTTTACCAGAGAAGGAATCTTATCCCATCCTATTCTAATTTAGTCCATACACTAAGCGCTTTAAAGTTTCAACTATAAGTGCATTAGCTCTAAAACAGCCGCGGTCCCTCTTAATTCTTATCACAGTTATTAAGCTGAGTTGGCTCTGTGGTCTAACAACCACTGCCGTGCTGAAGTTAGCTAAGGTCGTTAGCTGGAGAGCTCTAGAAAAGTCTCATGGAGTAGAATGTGAAGTAAGGCCCGGCGCCCATTGGTGGCACATGGCAAGGTATTTTTTTTTTAGGCGACGAATAAAAATGTAACTTGTAGTCAGGAAATCCCTGCGGACTCTCCGTCCGCATTCCGGCCCATAGTGCTGCTCGACGAGGTCGGCAAACTCTTCGAGAGAATTATTGCGGGCCGCCTCGTCGGGCACCTTGGAAGGACGGGGCCGGACCTTGCGGACTGCCAGTTTGGCTTCCGCAAGGGGCGCTCAACGGTGGACGCCATCATGCGCGTTAGAGCCCTCACAACGGGGGACGCGGTGTCCCAGGGTAGGGTCGTCGTGGCGGTGTCACTCGACATCGCCAACGCCTTCAACACCCTGCCCTGGAGTTGCATTAGGGAAGCACTCCGGTATCACCGGGTGCCGACCTACCTCCGTCGAATAGTCGGGGCGGACTTGACGGACAGAGCCGTCATCTACCCCGGTCGCGATGGGGAATGGAACCGGCGAGAGATGTCGTGCGGTGTCCCGCAGGGATCGGTTCTGGGGCCGTTCCTGTGGGACATCGGTTACGACTGGGTGCTGCGGGCCGACCTCCCTGACGGCGTCAGCGTAGTTTGCTACGCTGACGACACACTGGTCTTGGCGCAGGGGAGGTCGCATCAGGCGGTGGCCGACGCGATGACACGCGGGGTTGCGACAGTCGTTGAGAGGATCCGGCAGTTGGGTCTCGAGGTGGCATTGCACAAATCCGAGGCCATGTCCTTTCATGTGCCTCGGAATAGGCCACCATCGGGATCCCAACTTACGGTAGGAGGGGTTCACATCGGCGTCGAGTCCACGATGAAATACCTGGGTCTGGTCCTCGACAGCCGATGGAATTTCGTGGAGCATTTCCGACGTTTGGCCCCCAAGCTGGAACGGATTGGGGCCGCCTTCAAGCGGCTCTTGCCCAATCTGAGGGGGCCAAACGCCTCCTGCCGGAGGCTTTACGCGGGAGTCGTGCGGTCCATGGCCCTATACGGGGCCCCGGTGTGGGCGCGTTCATTGCGGCGACGAGCCGCTCACTATCTGAACGCGCCCCAAAAGGTGGTAGCCATTCGGCTAATCCGGGGGTACCGCACGATCTCGGGCGAGGCGGCAAGCCTCCTTGCCGGACTGCCGCCGTGGGATCTGGAGGCGATAGTCCTCGCGCGCCTGTTCGAGTGGCGCGCGGAGGTACTAAGCCGGGGAGAAACTCCGTTTCCGCAGCAAATTGCGGCGGAGCGGACGGACCTCCGGCGCGATCTCATGGCGGCCTGGAATCAGCGACTGTCGCAACCCAGCGCAAGGCACGCCACGATAGTGGCGGTTAGGCCCCTCTTTGAGGAGTGGCTAGAGAGGCGTCACGGCGCCCTCACCTACCGCCTGACGCAGGTCCTCACCGGACATGGATGTTTCGGGAGGTTCCTGCACATCATCAGGCGGGAGGAAACGCCCGGGTGTCACCACTGCGAGGATCGCCCAGAGGACACGGTAGAGCACACGGTGCAAACCTGCCCCGCTTGGGCGGAGCACAACCGTGTCCTCGTAGAGGCGATCGGCGGCGACATCTCGCGCCCGGCCCTGGTCCGGGGCGAGAGGGAGTGGGAGGCAGTCACCTCCTTCTGCGAAAAAGTCATGCTCGCGAAGGAGGTGGCGGGATGGGAGAGAGAAAGGCGTTCCCGTCCCAGCCACCGCGGGTGACGCCCCGGGCGGGAGCCACGTGACGACTCCCGGCCACCGTAGGCGCGGGCCTGCGGACGGTGAGTAATGGGTGACTCACCGTCCGATCAGCACCAGACCCGTGCCGGACGGCGAGTATATGTTCCACGCGCGCCTCAAAGAAATGTTAGCATATGAAGGGGCCCCCTCAGGGCCAAGCCTGCCGGGTAAGCGGGATTGTCCGAAAGGGTTACCGCTACCCCGGAACATAAAGGGCTACGGAAGGAACATGGATGGGTTTTAGTCAGTAAGAGTCTGACACTCCCTTCCGCTCCACCCAGAGCGGGAGCAGTCATTGGATGATTTCCCAGCCTTAAAAAAAAAAAAAAAAATAGTCAGGAAATAAAGTTGAATGTTCGCTTAAAAATACCTTGCCATGCCGTGCCGCTAAAATGTTTTGTAAGAAAAAAAAATAGCAAAATCCAGACAAAGTGAAGATAAAAGTCACGATTTTATAAATAAAATTACAATAATGCAAACTCAAATCTTGTTGTAGCAAAATTTTAATATTTAATAGTGACCTTTTGCAACTGAAAAGTTTAACACAAAAAATTACAGTACGCATCCCACGCGAGACTGGAGTCAACTGACGGATACTATCACTGGAAATTTTTAACATTCATTTTATTATTGACTAAGAATAGCTATGAAGAGGACATTTTTTTTATTTTAATTACGAGTAATACATTTTCTTCTTTATTTTTGTTCTCATATTACTAGGTTTCAGTCTACCCCCCACCGTCTAGTTTTGCTTTCTTCTTTCTTTATTTAATTTAAGTCCCTGACTTTAGCAGTTGGTATGCTTTCCGATACCATTTCCAGTAGCAAGGTCAACTTCCACTATAGGCAAAGAAATGCAAATGAAATCAGGTCTTACCTCCCCCGTAGTAGCCACATAGCCCGTGATGCCAATGTTGATAGGGAACCGACTTTCATAAGGTGAGGTCCTTAGTGCGTTTAAGTCGGTGTCATCGCCTGCTTCCAGGTCGAATACTCGGGAGAAACTGCCCTTCGACGCCTCGTGGACTAATAGTACCTGAAAATAGAATTGGTTAAGTTTATGATAGACATTCAAACTTTTTTTGGGATTTAACATAAAATTGATTGTTTCCATACAACCATGCGCAAGCGGTGCAGATCCCTGGTGTGTAGGGTGCGGGCCAGCCGCAACAGTATCCTGAGCGCTTTTGCAGAACGCTTCGACGGTCAGTACGTGAACCACTGCTGCATGGTTCACGCACTGACTAATGTTAAGATATTGTTTTAATTTTATTGTAATGTATTACGATAATGTATAATTTGAATGTAAAAAAAATAATGATGATTGTAATGTTTGTGTATAGTTTGTATTTGTTTGTTTGTGGTTAATTTGACAAGTAGGTACCTAATTTTTAATTTTATCGTATGATCAAAAGTTGATTGAAATTAATAAATAATAATAAAAAAATGTTCCAAAAGTAATTTTCCTAATACACACAAAAATGAGTCTTGTGTTTACGCCAAAATAGTCCAAAAACAAGAAACACATTGGAATTGAGAATTAACGACCGTAAAACGGACTTAGGGAGTGATCAAGTCATGGTCCTTATTAATGAGCACAGCATTTCGATAATCTATTCTTCTTCATTAAACCCTTATTTACATACTACATTTAAATATTCACAAAGAATTAATTGGAAAAGTTCATGTAAATTACAAGAGAATGTTAAGTACATGCAGTATTTTCATAAATTTAATATGGGTAGTTGAAACGGCATGCAGCTCCGCGCATTTCAATATATTAAGCAGATTAAATATTGCAGGTACTCCTCAGGACTCCTTTATTTAAATGTAAATTAGGTTTACATAATTTGGATTTTGACTATGAACTCAGAATAACTGTTATGCATGAATCTTAAACAGACCTAAAATTTTCACATTATAAGCTTTGCATTTTCGGCTCTAATCAACATGAAATGATAGCATATTTAGCAGCATTCTACCAAAGCTTTTCGTAATCTCCAGTAAAATTACAAAAGTCCAGTTAAAAGCAAAGATTTCATCGATGAATACGCCGCATGGATGTTCAAGATTAGAATAGTTCTTCTTACAAATAGACAGAGAAAGTGACTTCCTCTTCGCCGAGATTCGTCGTACGTACCGACTGGGCTCGAGGGTATTGTACCAATAAAACATTAAAGATGTCTGTCTGGCTGTGGCTGTGAGCGACTAGTTCCACAAAATAGACAAGTACAGAAGGCTAGTTCTATACAACCAGCGAAAGCAGGAGCACGCACACACATATACGTTAGTCGCGTGACGTCAAACTACACTCCCGAACTCTTATGTGCCAACCAGCTTTTTTTGTAAGAAATTCTATCAATCAATCAATCAATCAAAAGTCATTTATTCAAATTTGGCTGAAAATCAGCACTTTTTGAAGGTCAAAGTTACATAAGACAGTCCCCTAAAAACGCCCACCCTTCACCACTTCCTAGTGCTTTAGCTGGGAAGAAGAAGTGGCGCAACAAACTCCCCAGCAGCACAGCTCTCTGTTTAGTTTAGTCTATAACTTTTAAAATGGTTGTGAATTCAAATTAGGAACAATGATGACCCTATGATTATCTGGCCAGATAATCGACTTCAAATCTGCATAAAAACTTTTTTTTTTACTTACCTTTATTTTCATGTCGCAGATCTTTATACCAAACATGGAAATACGTAGATGTGTGTGAATGCGAGAGTCTATGTCAAACGAATGCCAGACACGAGTGCGCTTGCACTCGCTGCACTGCACGTAAACACATGTCTATGTGTGCGTGCGTTTTTTTTCTGTTCTTCTGTTTTCTCATCTATTTTGTGCGCACGACGCGTAGGAATAGCCACACAAGTGCAATAAGAACACGGCTCCTAAGATCGTTCACGACCCGATAGAAACGGCCGCGTTATGTGTTATTACTTCTCTAACTGACCATTAATGCTATACGATATTTTTACGACCAGTATGATGACTATTCGATGCCTAGTCTTTACATTATACGAGATTTGAAACGTGGAACGTAAAATACTTACAATAAGGTTTATAGATGACTAGCTGCTGCCAGCGGCTTCGCCCGGGATAAAAAGTATCCTATGTTTTAATCCAGGTCATAAACTACCTCTGTGCCAAGTTTCATTCAGATCCATTCTGCCGTTTGAGCGTGAAGGACGGACAAACATACAAACTCACGCACACACTCACTCACAAACTTTCGCCTATAAACTATTAGTGTGATATCCGTTTATAACAGAATGTTATCTATTAGAGACTATACCAGTCCAAACTGTTTACTGTAGGGGATAACTTAAATATTTTAATTGGTATTTTCCACAAGCGAAGCACAAAGTAACCAAAGCGATATTAAACTTCAATATTGTCTTGCAAACAGCGGTAATTGGGAGGCCAAAACCAAATTCGTTTCGGGCAAGTTTACACTGGCCGGCCGTCCGATTTAAAATTATTTTTGGGACTCGATTTGAATGCTAATTTTATTGTAGCCTATATCGTGGGAAATTGGCTATGTTAATATTGTGTTGAGCATAGCACACCTGTTCATGTTCATTCAATTATGTTTTCAGAATACGTAGTAGGTAAGTTGGTTATACCTTGTAAAGGATTTGGTAAAATTAACCTGCTGTTGGGTTAGAGCTTAGGTGGTTGAATCTAAGTAATGAAATATTTCTACCGTAATTCTGTTTTGACTAGCTTTAACTGAAGCATCTTCTCATTACTTTAATGAATTTCCTCTGTCTTTAGATTTCTCCTTGATTCGCTAGGATTACTATAGTAATATAATTATACAAGTATAATACAAAAGGGGCGCTCGCTGCAATGCGCTTTGTTGTCCTTGTTTAGCTCGACTCTGTCTGACGCCAGAGCGCTTAGTTTAAAGGCGAAATGCCAGCAGATATTGTTTTGGATTTAATAAAACAACTAACTGGATAGAGCTCTATAAACTTTGAAACGCACAAACAGAAACCGCAGCCATATTATTTACATAACCAACAAATACAGTCTCAATCCATCCACCTCGCTGGCAAATAATCTGTGATTTTTTTCATAAATTTATTCTTGTTGTACGGTATAGCAATTGAAGTTAAAATAACGAACAATTCCATACTAAAAAATTCATAACGTATAGACAAGTATCGGTACACGCCTGAACGTATTATTTTCATCTTCGTGTAATTTCTATCAACGCCTCACCGGATCTTCGGGTTCCACTTTCATAAGAACAAACCCCAACTTCCATTAAAGGACTCCGCGTTATTTCTGCACATTGTTCGTTCATAATTGAGTTTTCTTTGGAAACGATCCAATAAAGTGTTACCCCGAGAGATAGTGGGTTGTCGTGCAATATTATCGGACGTAGACGCACGTCGTCTGCTCCTTATGATCGAACGTAGACGAACGTCATCGGGTCCCGAAAATTAGCGATAATCTGGTGCTAAGTGCTAAGCCATTTTGATAGCTACAGCATATAGCGATGTTTTATCACGGGTTATTTTTGGGGCATGCGTGAACTTGTTTCAGTTGTTTTAGAAGCAAAGGCTTGCTTTGTGATTTTCAAATTGGGTTTTTGAAAGGGTAGTCAATAACGTTACTTTTTATGAACTGTCAAAACGCGGAATTTGTATGAAATATAACAATGTGACGTCACAGATATTTAAAATCAAATGGAATACTTATTAGCATTAAATGCAATTTTACAATTACATCTTCGCATAATGTTTCATTTCTGTACGGTGGTGGTGGTCTTTAAGACGAGCGGTCTTTTATCTATGTGATTTCATATTTTATTTTTGACCGTTTCAAATAGTCAATTGAGTCATATTCCTATTTGCGAGCACCGTTTCGAGGCATCAATAATTTTGCCAAAACGCCATCGTTCTAATTTATGTTACTTTATAAATAATGGCTCCTGGGAGAGAAACCAGTAATAAAAAGCAACATACATTAGCTAAGTAACAACATTCTTTACGCACTTGTACATTACGATGTGATCAATTCAAAGGTAATTACGGTTTAAAGTCATCACAAAAACGTTAATCTAAGTGCTGTTAACGCGTCGTATATACTTGATACTTGTCTGAAACCTTTTCATAGTGGTCCCGAGAGTGAAGATTTCGCTCGCCAGCTTATCGCTTTCCGTTCTCATTAGGGCTCATGACACGCTTTTATCTTGATCCTCTGGCCCGACCCGACTCTGGTTAACTTTATTTATTCTAAACGTTATTTCGTACAAAATGGCGAATGTTTGTGTGCGATAGCATTTTTGTTCCCTTATCATTGTTCCGGTTAGAATTTGTTTCAAGTCAAATACCTAAAGGATAAAAATAAACAAAAACAATCACCGCTTCACGTTTTGCTTTCATATTATTTTAGTAACGGAAACGCGGTATTACAAGCTTTTAATCAAAATAACCCGTATCGGTGGGTGGCGATTGGAGCGGCCATTGGGTGGATTATAACAGATATGTTAATGTTTTGTTAATAAATTTTATCACTGAAAATATAGCTGGCAAACACAAGAGCCTAATCCATCCATCGAGCCCATAAGCCTTTAATACACTTCAATTCCTGCGGGTACAACTTTGTTCGTTACATCCATATATTGAAAAATAAAAGTCATCTTTTCCAATAAAAAATGGAAGTTGGCAGACATTTTTTTTTCTAATATTTCAAGGCACTCGAGGCCTGAAATGGATGAATGGATTGATGGTATCAATCCATCAGTTTTTATAAGACACTTGGGGTAAACCACGTGCATATTTACGTTCGTCTTTTTATAACGAAAATGTTCGATAAAGAAAGATATTTTTATCTTTTACAACAAGAAAAGATATGTAACAAGGTTGTAACTACCTAAGTTTTTTCATGGGTAACCTTTTTCGCTTATTACGTGAAAGGTTTCCTGTAACCTATACTTTTTATGTTATCGTAGAAGTTAAAGCAAATTATCTAGAAATTACTTTCTTCTCTATTCATGAGCCCTTTTACATATAAAAACTGTATGTAAAGGTTATCGCTCACCGGTAGACGACTGCTGACGGCATGAAGGAGGATTTACCAAAACGCATCGCGCGGTATGCGATGGGGGAAGTGAGTGCATCCCCGCTTACATTGCGTCTCTTACGCGATCGGGATCATGTGCTAGCGGACTACGGCGCATAGCGTCACATCATCACATGCCTTCGCATCCCGCCGCGGAAGACTAGTGCGGTCTACGTTACCGCAGAGAGAAGTCCCCTTTGATCCTCCTTGGTCAGTCTTAGAGCTTTAGAATCTACTTCTTGTTACGATTACGAATTTACGTTGGTTAGTTTAAAATACTCTTTCCCCCCACACGCCGATTCTCGCTAGACTTAAAGTATTCGTTCAGCATTCAGGCGCTCTGAATACGGGCGTCATCGAAAAGCGCTGTTATGTACCTTCTTTCAGGAGCGGCATTTGACGCAGTGTGGGAGTGATAAACGACATACTATTATGCTTCACTCACCTTGTAATCTTACCAAGTGCATAAGCATTTTTAGATGAGAAAAACGGTGGTGTATTTCAGCCTTATTAAAAAGAATCATCTTTAATTTTCGTCTTTCCAGCCTTTTGGGCACATGTCCCACTGACAGCGATGGGGATGAATTTTTTCACGCCCTATGAGGTTTTTCCCCTTTTTTTACCACTTGTACATAATGTATATATTTTTTAGTTTTAGGATGTATATAGTAATTAATCTTACTTACTTTAATAAAACATTTATTTCCCTGAAAAAAAAAAATTAACTCTACCAAGTTACTTCTTTAATTTTTAGTTAAGCTATGACAGATATAATTAAGACCCAGAGCAGACATTTAAGAGTCATCTCCAATATCTTATATTTACTCCTTGTATGTACTTCCACAAAGTGAACCGATGACCTTGTAAAGGCTGCAGTAACCTACTGGATGCGGGAATCACAGAACCGTTCGAAGTGGCGGTGCTTGAGGGAGGCCTATGTCCAGCAGTGGACATCCTTCGGCTGAAATAATGATGATAATAAATGCTGGTATGTCCCTAGAACACGACTCATCAATTGCCTAGTCTTTTCCCAACTATGTTGAGATCGGCTTCCAGTCTAACCGGCTGCAGTTGAAAACCAGTATTTTACCTATCTGACCTCCACAACCCAGTAACTGGGCAAACAATACCCTTTGGTAAGACTGGCTGTCAGATTTTCGGACTTCTGACGACCCGTAATGACTGTCTAAGATGCACAAATAACAGCCGGGACTAACGGCTTAACGTGCTTGTCGAGGCACGGAGGAGTCTCGGTGTGTAAAGATGGGCACCCACCACGGCCAACCCCGGCAAGCGTAGCTTAACCTGATGGATCGATCCGTGCGTGTTAGTACTTAGCCACCAGGAACACGACTGTAGTGAAAAAAAAACGTAGCATCACTGCCGTTAGTCTAGTGGTCTTAAGCGCTACTGATGAGCATGAGCTATGATAGATAGATCCTTGCCTAACCTTTCGGGGAAAACTGGCGTGATGTTTATGTTAAAACTTTGCATACAAGTCTCGGAGTGAGTGAGAGATATTGTTGCACGTTTTACTGCCTGGTCTATATTTTTACGATGGTGCGCTACATCTCAGGAAGTTAGGAAACGTTGGCGTTAGTCCAATACACTGATACATTGTTCAACACAATATAGTGTATGCCTAAAACGACTGACAGCCAAACCAGTCTTATGTCTTATTTACACGATGAGAGTTTCACGTCCGTCGAGAGGCAAGAATGTCCATGTGGGAGTCAAAGGCGGTTGTGTAGGTGCTTTTCTTCAGGGAAAATCAATGTATCAGTTACGTCAAAGGTGCTTGTACAGACGAGAGCCATCAAAACGTTTTCTGGAACTATGATTTACCTAAAATCGAATTAAGTAGGTACGTAATAGGGAACTAGTTACACGAAAGTCATCTTTATCTACTTTTTACAATATTGTCTCTTCGAAGCGAGATGCTGTCCTCGTATAAATAAGCGTTTCAGGGATAAGTGCCAAAACCATCTACGTAATAACGTTAGCGTTTTGTTTTGTATGGAGATATGTATAAAGACACACTTGACTACTTTGTGTGAAAGGTTTTTTGGTTAAGTTGATTTCTCTCGACCGTAAGTGTTAGTTTTTGTGAATAGTTCTAATAACTTAATTGCCAACATTACAAACCTCGCACACAGTTAAACCGATTTTCTTGTGTCAATGGCGCGCGTGTTTTTGGTGTGAAGATATAGCAAGCTTTCTGGCGCGCAATTTAGCTTTAGATCCAACTTTCTCAGTCTGTTATTGATTGATTCCGAGTCTAATAACTTAAGCTCCCAAGTAATAAAACTGGCCTTATATATAGGGTTTTAAAAAATTAACTCAAAGAATTTCGTAGGAGCATTGGAAATTTAAGCTTGTCCCTACATTTTATTGAGTTACGTGTGCATAAATGTATGGAACATCTCATATTTTTCGCGATTTCAGGGTTCACCCCATAGTAAAAGTTGTTCGTAACGATGAGTACAATGCTCCCACGAAATTCTTAGAGTAATTTTTTTTAACACCTTATAAAAAATGTGTAAAGTTCTCACAGGCAGAACTTAGACAGACCTCTCAGCGAAAAGGCCGTAGCTAACAGTGGCGAAAGCACCTTATAACACGATTTCTCCCAGCTTCTGTTCTGAGGTTCGCATCAGTAACTCTACTGCTATTGAAAAATGGCACAGTCAGTCACTACGGGTATGTATGGTCGCCAGTACATCAAGTTGCTCCAATCTGTCAAAATTATTTGATAGTTTTTCAACTTTATTACAAAACCATAAGGTTCATCGTCATAAGCGATTGTCCGAAAGAGTTACCGCTACCCCGGAAAATGAAGGCCTAAGGAAGGAACGTGGATGGGTTTTAGTCAGTAAGAGTCTGACATTGCCTTCCGCTCCACCCAGGGCGGGAGGAGTCATTGATGATTGTTGTAAATAAATAAATAAATAATAATAAAATAAATAAATGATTTCCCATCCGCAAAAAAAACGGTTTATCGTCAATTGGGAAAAATTGACTGTTTGGGGTAACTTGATGTGCTGACTGTACCAAAACATTTAAAAAAATCTTTGTTTTTAGTTTTAAATTACAACAACAATAAAGATTGGTCTATTTGCCCGGCGCCACAATGTTACATGACTTTTATTTTTGAGTTAGTAAATCAATTTTTACTTTATTGATCGGTGCCTTAGTAAGTTAAAACCGGCTTTGATCGGCTTTTACAAAAAATTGACACCTCGCCGCTAGAACCTAATCAACAAAGCAGGCCCATACTACTTGCTAAATGTCACATGTCTTTTTATTTCTTACCTAAAATTTAAATTTGTTTATTATTTCCTCACATAACAATAAAATAACGGACCCAATTCCAGGTTAGTGCGCAGTAAAAACTTAATTTACCGAAGTAACTGTCCACACAATTATTGTGGCAGACGTTAAATTTAACATTTGGAAACTAGGACTGGCAACATTACAGTTATGGCCATAGTAAAACCACAGTATTCGAGCCTTTGACCGATGGTAGTAAAAACTGGAGGACAATTTAATAGGGCCACACCTCTGTCTTTCTAAATACCGTTAAATTCCCGATACCTATATTCGCACAGTTTGTTTTTGAAAATCGCAATTATATTTGTTTTTTAATCTAAGTTCTAAAGAAATGCGCAATCATTATTAAGGTGTAAAAAAATAACCCTATTTAACGAAACGTGAAAGAAATATGACCTGTCCCATACATTTATGCACACGTAACTCAATAAAATGTGATATGATGATCTGATATTTTTCTCGCGATTTCAGAGTTCATCCCATAGTAAAAGTTGCTGTCGCAACCGTGTGAAGTTTCAGCGGGATTGTCCGAAAGGGTTACCGTTAACTCGGAACATAAAGGGTTAAGGAAGGAATATGGATGGATTTTAGTCAGTAATAGTCTGACACTCCCTCCGCTCCACCCAGAGCGGGAGGGGTCATGCGATGATCTCCCAGCCTCAAAAAAAATACCGTGCTTAGCTAGGCGGGTCGCGAGTTAAAAATAAATATAAATTTGTTTTTTTTTATACCAATAATGAAAGCGAGTAGCTTACAGTCCCTCTAGTTTATTTAAAAAATAAACTGCTCACAGAAAGTATTTATAAAAAAAAATATGAAGCGCTTAATTTTAGTGGAACGACGTCCAGAAAATTAATATCACCGAGCTACCATACAAGAGTTATTAAATGTTTTTGTCTCGTATCCGAGGCATTGCGGTCAAAATTTAATAAACACTACATCACCCGACTTTAGCACTATGCGGCACTGCGATGTTGTGGCTGCTTGCACACTGCAGTGTACTTGCCAGAGATAATATCAGGCCAACCATGGAAAGGTGGAAACCTTGAGGGAAAATTTCGGTGGCAAAAAAATATAAGAAAAATAGTTCGCATGTGTGACATGCCTGCCTATTTAGTATTAAAATAGGTGCCATAGTTTTTTTTAAGATATAAAAACAAAAGAAGAACGCTTTTGTTCTGTCGATAAATCAGCAAAGAACACAATAATTGGAACATACATGGACCCTTAGGCTTTAGACTTTCAATCCTTGAATGATATCCGATCAATTCATTTGTTTGTTTTTATTGGTGCAGAGTCGAGTGTAAACTTACATATTTTTGCACAAACAAGTACAAGTAAGTACTAATAGTATCTACAAGTATTCCAGTAGTCCAAGTACTAATATTTAAAAGATTCCGAAAGCTTCTTTTTGTGTCCAATGGTCTGGAATTTACGAAACTTGAATTCTAATGAGCAGCGCTCGTGCCTAAATAACAACAGCCACAAGGTTGATGGAAGGTTGGTCTGTAGATGGGTGACCATCCATTACATATCGAGATCCCTCCGTGACACGGAAAACACGTTAAGCAGTTGGTCCTGGCTGTCATTTGTAGAACTTTGGCAGTCGTTACGGGTTAGTCAGAAGCCCGAATGTCTGACAATCAGTCTTACCGAGGCGTATCGTATTACCGAGTAACTGGGTTTTGGAGGTCAGATAGGCAGTCGCTCCATGTAAAATACTGGTATTCAGCTGCATCTAGTTAGACTGGAAGCCGACCCCAACATGGTTGGGAAAAGGCTGGGTAATTGATGCGCTGTAATATATCTAACGTATATCTACAATATTGCAATACTACAATCGATACTGAAATATAATTGGTTATGGAAGCGCGGCCAAGCAGACTGTCATCGATTTTAAGGGATTATGCCGTTGGTACGACTTACGAATAGCGGCACGGCCACCACGTTGTAAAATTTTATCACTGCACTGCACACAGGATCACTGCAGCAATTGAATTGAGCCCGTCTTCATATACATAAATATATTTTTTTTGAGGGTGGGAAATCATCATATGACTTCTCCCGCTCTGGTGGAGCGGAAGGGAGTGTCAGGCTCTTACTGACTAAAACCTGGTGATGGGTTTTAGTCATTTTTAGTGGGTGGGGACGGATAGTCGGACAATCCCGCTTAATACATAACATAGGTATTACGGATTAACAAATAAATTGTTGGAATGAATTGATTGTATAGGTAGCATAATCAGCCTGTAATGTTCCCACTGCTAAGAGACAAGCGTCCTTCCGGTGAAAGGGAGTTTTCCATAAACCTCCTCGCGGGTCCAGTGCGGGCTGGTGGATGCGCGGGTACTAGCCTGTCATTGGAGAGTGCTTCTAGTTTTCTTTTGTTATACAATTACTATCGCATAAAACAGACTGCTTCGTTAGTCTAGCCGTCGCAAGCGCTATTGCTGAGTATGAGGTGCTGGGTTCGATTCCCGCGTCGGGTAAAGTGTTATTGGATTTTTCCGTCTGGATTTTTTTCAGAAGCAGCTCGAGTGTGAATTTAAACCCATTTGATGGCAATAGGCTCGTCCCCTATTATCTACATGGGACTTACTTCGTGTAAAAAAAAACATGTATCGCAGAAGACGTAGAGATTTGAAATCACAAAGGGGAAGCCTTTATCCAGCGGAGACACAAAGTAGCTAGCAAAAAAAAAAGTATTATTATAATACTATAGTAATAAGAAGCAGAAGTGGGTTGCACATTGCTAGTACTTAAATTAAACCCTACTAAACTTAATATGGTTGTGCTAGAAGTGAGTTTAAGTGCAACAGGTGGAGATCGAAATCAGGGTATCTCATTCGCCTGGCCCACGCCCTAACCATTGGGCTATTTTTCTCAGGTAAATTATTCAAAATTTTCCAATTAACATAACGCTTGTGTTCCCAGGGTTAGGCAGAGGTGTACCTCATAGCACACCCACACACATCTCGCCAGTTACCTTTGAGTCCCATTTAATAGCTTAATGCGACCCTCTTGCCGCCAACCGGGTAGAAATCCAGACGCAACCTCCTCAAAGCATTTATTTCAAATCAACTAATTACAGGCACTTTGGACTTATCAAGGGGTCGGTTAGAAAGATGATGCTAGTTGCTCCGGGCTGAGACTGACTGGCCGGGACTGAGAAATTCCAGATGGGAAAACCCATTAACACTGCCCGACTCGGGAATCGAAGCTAGAACAGCCTAGAACTTCATGCTCAGCAGCTTCCAACCACTAGACCACCGTGGCAGGCAAATTTTCCAATTACATATTCGGAAATCGCAATGACTACACTACATCAAGATCGTGATCTAAGATAACTCCCAATTAGTATTCCACCGTTTGCGTAGATGACCGCGATTGCGCCTGGCGCCACCTAGCGGCGACGTTTCAATCATCATTAGATAGTACGATTATGTACAGCTTAGCGTATTAATAAGATCAGGTACGAAAGCTACACAGATTATCTTTATTGAAAACATTTATTGTACAGGTGTAAGCATTGTTTGATTTTTTTACAGTGGCTACATTGACATTACCAACCCATACTGGGCCCGCGTGGCGGGTTACGGCTCCCTTCCTCTCACAGAGCGCAGGCCTGTGCCCTAGCAGCCTATAACGTTCCCGCTGCTAGGGCACAAGCCTGACCTGTGTTTGCTTATTTTACCCCTTTAGGGGTAGAATTTCCAAAAATCCTTCCTTGTGTGGATGCCTCCAAAATTTCAAGTCTCTAGGTCCAGCGATTTGGACTGTGCGTTGATACGAGTATATCACCCTGTCAGTCAGTCAGTTTACCATTTTATATACATATATAGATCACTATGACAAGGCCTGTGTCCCACCAGTGGAAATGTTTTAGGCTGATTATAGCTAAATATTATCAGTTCCCTTTTGGATCAAATTTAAAAAACACGCTAAAAGCAATGTTGCTCAGAGTAGTTTATCCTTCAAGCATATATTTAAATAAGTTGCCAGTGAAGTTTTTTTCGGGAATATATAAATCTGGTACTCAATTCTTATAGACATGTGTAACAAAATTATTATTCCTAGGACGCTTCAATCGTTTGCATAAGATACCAAAACGTGCTGTGGTTAGTCTATATCTCATTCATACTCTAAGAAGTCCGCACAGTTTAGTGGCGACAGACAGGCGGAAGAGTTATGGAGCCCGTGCATAAATCTACCTTACTAAATTGACATAACAGTTTTCTACGTTTTAAAACGCTCGCAACAATTTTCGTCATTACCGCAGCCGTCAGTAAATGTCTAGTACACTCGGAGCGAAATACCTTTCACGAAAAGATAACTAAACTACAAATTTCTTCTTTAATTCGAATAAGAATTTTTCCTGTAATATGGTAAGTAAATGTAAGGTTTTTATTCGATAACGTAAAGAGGTTTAATAATTAATTTTGGAAATTCCGTGGTATCTCTGAGAAATGTATACTCAATTTTCATTAAATTTTAAATAGATGATTGAGCTGACGAAGTTAATTTACCGCACACTTTTTATTGGTATACCCCTTATTAACTCTCTTCTTAGATATAACATTCAACACACGACACACACGAGGAGCTCGTGGCTAAGTTATAACAGTCGCACTCATCAGATTAGCGACGCTTGCTAGGGTCCATGTATGGGTGACCAACTTTACATGTCGTGACTGCTCCGTGCCTCGGAAAGCACGTTAAGCCGTTGCTCCCAGCTGTCATTCGTGGATCTTTGACAGTCATTACGGGTACTCAGAAGCCAGAAAGTCTGACAGCCAGTCTTACCAAGGGGTATCTTATTACCCAGTTACTGACTGGGTTGTGGAGGTCAGATAGTCGCTCCATGTAAAATACTTGTATTCAGCTGCATCCTGTTTGACTAGAAGCCGTCCCCAACATAATTGGGAAAAGGCTAGGCAGATACATGTCTAAATACAGTTCATTTAATATAAAGCAAATTGACAACCTTCGACAATTACCTGTGTTACAGTTATTTCATACAACTATCAAAGAACGTTAGCTGTGATTTGAATATACATACAATTTAGGTTAGCAGCCCATTTACTTTTAACTTCCGTAACATACCTCTACAATCATCATGCTTCTCAGCCGATTTCCGTTAAGCAAATGAAAAGGTTTTATTCCGCGTAGGTACTAATATCCGCAGGATATGAGAGAATTGTCTTTAGTCTAGGTCCTTTCCTATTCCAACAGGTGCAATAAAACCTTGCTATCTACACGCGATTACGTCGTAAATACCCATGACATCGTGTACAGGTATGTACTTGTGAGACCTTAAGCATTTACATATCGGTCATAAAACAATTGATGGTCATAGCCTTACAAAGTTACAATACATTAACTAGGTTGTAGGCAATAAAACAGTTCCATGAAATATGTATATCGTAAAATAATCTGAATTAAATTCAGATGGATCGATATCCAAATTTGAAACAAGAACCGACGAACTACAAAATAAAAATACAATTCAAATTGTGAATTCTTTTACGAAAAAACTCGTTCGATTCCGGAATTTAAAAATATGACTGAACTTAGTCAGTGACTGTACTCAAAAGCCTGGCAACTAAATTGTTTGGATATTAAAATAATATCAACTTCATGAATAATTCCGAAGTTCCGAGCCCTTTGTGTAGGCCTTGGTCAAGGTCAGTCTGGTACCTACTGTTTCACCCGTCAACTCTACAATGAATAATGGTCATATAAATATCTGAACATTGTGTTACTGACATAATTGTATTTTTATTAAAAAAAAAGAACGAAGTAAAAAATGGAAATATTTTGAACGCATTTCGAATTTTAATTAATAAAATTATTCTAATTTTTATGTTGGATAAAATGGACAAAACAATGTAAGTACCACTTTTATTCCGTAATATTAACGTAATATTCACTGCCCTACATTTAAGGCGAATATTATTATACCAAAATTGTTGTGTGAAACATTTTATTTTTCACTTCCCTTAGAATAAACTTTATTATTCATTTTGATGGGAACAATCCCTTTTAGGGTTTAGGACCACTAAACTTTCAGTAAGGGTACTCATTTACACGTTTTACTTTATCAAATGATGTTATGAAGTGTAAATCGTTGATGGATGAACAATGAACTAGGTTTATAAACAACGGGAAAAGGAAATTAGTACATACTTTTGACCATACCTCAAACAAGTAGAATATAATCCTTTAGAAACAATAAAAGCGTTAATTTAGTTTTACAATTAAACAGATATATGATGATTACTAACAATTAATTATATCAAAACTTATTGAGGGAATTAGGAAACAAAAAACAGTGATAGCGACGCGGTTAAAAGTTTCGACACTCAAAACTGTGAACCATTTTTTTAATTCTATTTCCGTACAGGACTAGATAATGACAAGACAAGTAGATATCATTTTTAATGTACCTACACTAAAAAACTTTGGAGAAAATTATACGACGTTAGTATGAAAGAATTACTGACTAGGGTAACCTTAAAGGGCCACAGAACATCTATCCTGTTACGTCACAATGTGAACATAACAGCACATTGTTCTATCATATATTGATAACATTACGAGCGGTGTTCACCCGCGCTTATTTACTCCCTATATGATAACAATAGCAAAGCCTCCTTTGATACAGTAAATTGATTTACTAAACAAACACAATAGTCTGGGAACAATTGATATCGAGTTAGTTATGATTGGGTTTCCCAGTATGTAATATTGATTAGTCATAGTTCAATATCAAATATCTTGTGGGCCTTATTAGGCACGGTTTATTAACCGTAACGCCCTTAATCCCTGGCTTATAGTCCTTAGAAGCAGAAGGTAATACCTTCACTATAGAATATAACATTAAAGATATTGATAACGTTGTTGAGGATAAGGATAGTTGTTCTAACACACGAATGCGAACGTCGCCATTTAAAGGCCTGAGTTTCAATCATAACTTATATCGAACACAGCTATAATTTTCCCATTCAATCAACTCAGCCTATCGCAGTCCACTACTGGACATCGGCTTCTCCCAGGCTGTGCTACAAATCCAGACACCTTTTAAGGCCCGTGCCGGACGTCACGTACATGTTCCACGCGCGCCCCAAAAAGATGTCATATGAAGAGGCCAGTCAAGGCCGAAGCCTGCCGGGTCAGCGGGATTGTCCGAAAGGGATACCGCTACCCCGGCACATAAAAGGCTAAGGAAGGAACATGGGCGGGTTTTCGTCAGTAAGAATCTGACACTTCCTTCTGCTCCACCCAGAGCGGGAGAGGTCATTTGATGATTTTCCACCCTCAAAATAAAAGACTGTGCCACTAATCCGCATCCAGTCTGTCCCAGACACCGTTTAAGATCGTCAGTCTATCTAGCTGAGGGTTTTCCCACACTATGCGTTTCGATAAGCGGTCTCCACTCCAGGTGTCGTCTAGTCCACCGGCCATAACAAGACCAGCCACTGTCACTTCAGCTAGCCTTACTCTTTAAGCTATGTCGGTAATTCCGGTTATTTTACAGATAATATCATTTCAGATTTTCCCATTACAAAAACCGTATTACATACATTTTTCCTGGGCCCGGGAACGATAAAGAATCCCTTGTTTTTCCACAGACAACAACGCGTTAATAATTGCTGGGTAGTCTATAAACAACTTGGAAATGATTACAGCTTTTACCCACAATATGTTTTTGATATGATAAACGTGGCGAGCTGAAAGCAGTTTAATCTACCCTCAAAGTTATTCATAATACTTAAAAAGCTGTTAACGTTTTTCTTTAAACGTAAATAGGGCTTATAGGAATAAAAAGTATTTTATTTGTTCATGGATAGTTCACGGATAGTTGGAAAAGTACGATGTCGTTTGAATGTAGGTTCAGAAAAGAGTATAAGGTTAAGAATAGTTTAGATAGTCTATACTTATATTATAACTAGCTGCTGCAAGCGGCTTCGCCCGTGTGGATGTCGAAGGATCCTATGTGTTAATCCAGGACGACCTCTGTGCCAAGTTTCATCAAGATTCGTTCAGCCGTTTGAGCGTGAAGGACGGAGAAACATACATACACACACACTCAGTCACAAACTTTCGCCTTTATAATATTAGTCTGATAGTCTACACTTATATTATATAGAAAATTTGGTTGCAAGTTTATACGTTTCTACAAATAAACTTGCAACCAAAATTACTTTCATTCCGAGTATTTCCACAAATGGAATGCTACATTATTCCTGAATGTCATAGGCTATATTAAAAAAAAAACAACGCAATCGTAGCCAGGGGCGACGTGCTAATTAGAAATAAAAGGAAAAATAATACTCTAAAATTATTAACGTTCACATGAACAATTATAATGGCCGTATCATTATATTCCATAACGAGTATCACTCCCTTACCATTTAAACATCAAATCGCAATCCATTAAGTAATAAACAAAATTGGAATATTCGACCAACCGGTGAATAATAAACAAAAGATATGAATGTTAATTACTCTGATGTAAATTTAACACCTTTCACCCCTTTTTGTCGTTTATTCACAAAGCTGCTCAATTCATTGGACCCGAAAGCGGATTAATTTCCATTCATACAATATATTATTGTGATATTTCAGCAAAATTTCCAATTAAAACGGCTAGGCATAGACTTGGTTAAAACAAACACGGTCGAATAAACATGCAAGAGTATTCCAACGCTTTTGTCAGATAACTTGATAGTTGGAATTCTATGATTAAAACTCAAAGTTCAATCACAGCAGATACCTATTAAGAACCCAAGAATTCGAAATAATAACATCTCAAACTTCTAATGCAATATGAAAGCACTTTAACAATCCTTGGGTATAACACTAATGGTAAACAAAACGCCTCGACTCAAACGTTTCATTAGGAAAACAAGTAAAATTAATTTCCACGACTCAAAGCATTTTGAATTAAATGGAAATTGATATTAAAAGTGAGACGGTCCAAATTGTTCGTTGATTGAATGAATCAATTTATCAAACTTATTTCGATATTCAAGTTCGATTTCAATCATAAAATAAGGAGCGCTATGGAAATAATAAATACCACTAAGAAATTGGCGGGAAAGCTATCTTCAAAGGGATAATTAGATTCTATATATTTCAAAGAACGTTATTGAAATACAAAGGTATGATGTCTTTGAAGGTTTTCGCAGAAGCAATGAAGAGTATAAAGTCTTTTGAATGGAACCGCTGTGCGCCTTCAGAAGAACGAATACTTGAACGTTTTATATAAATTTCCTTCAATAAACATACATGTAAATATTTGCGTTAACTTGGCGATCGCACACCGGCTCGTATAGCGCGAGTTCGTATGGATTACCAACTTTTTTTTCGTAGAGATACCTAAGTACCTCTTCCAAGTTTCCATTTGGGCTAACAAGATAAACAACATTTGGAAGTTTCACCATGTATTATCTGGTACGTTACCTGGGGCGTGTGCAAGTGAACTTAACTTCAACTTACTTGACGTAGTAACAGATTCGGAAGGAGAAGTTAAGAGATAAGATACCTATGTTAGAGACGGACGGTATGGCAACATGATTTTCGACTACGTAAACGATACAAAATTACAAACCCAACTCATTCAAGCCGAGTGAATGAGACGGAAGATTTAGGGAGACAGTATATGGTATCATTTAAAAGTGATATTACAACATCTCCATTTTAAATTTAAAAACTTGAGAGGTGTCAAGGGACACCCGGATGGAACGAAGTTCCTTTGAGTGAAGGAATTGTATTCAAATTTTATTTCTTTTAAGTTATAATAATCAAAAAAAAACTGATCTAAAATTAACCAATCAAAAAATATCGATTATAAAAACATCATATTTTACTCCAAAAAAAGTGTCGCTAAAACTTTTGTTCTTATTTTTTTCCATCTAGCCCCCTTTCGCAACTTGCGATAAGGAACTTCGTTCCAATAATGACCATTACGTAGATGTACCTACCATTACTAAGCAAGTTAACAACACAGCAGAAGGTACTATTGCGTACAACTTGCCTAAAACATCTGTAGTAACCAGTAATATTAACACTATTGGACTAACCTGTACTCGCTGGCATCTTATGAGGCTCTGTGTATGCGTAAGTATCCTTAACACCATGTGTTCTATAGTACTCTGTTCTTCAAACACCATCCTGGCGAGGTCCAAGAGCACCTGATTCCTCTTGACTTCCAACTGGGATCTCTCGTAAAGCTGTGCGTTCCGAAGGCCAATGCCGCAGAACTGGAGGTAGGATGAGAAGACTTTCTCATCATAGGACGTGAAGGGACCGTCGCTCTGTTTGTTTATAACCTGAAAAAAATATTGTTATTAGCGAAATAAAAGTTTTCAATGTAGTTGTGGGTTATGAAATATTTGAAAACAATAAAAATTCTTCTGTAATATGATAAAGCTGAACTTAAATTCAATGTTAAAAGAAATTCAGAGAAACAATCTCTATAATTCGAGACAGATTTATAGCTCCAAAAAGAAGAAAAACCTTACAAAAACAATTACATTATTTGACGGTCGTTAATCAAAAGGAAATTTATGTGCAAAAGCAAATGTTAGATTAAAATTATCGTTAATTAAATATTTAATTTTATTGTTCGGAAGTGACGTCAAAATTCACTTTTCGCTGGGACATTGTTAACAGGCAGATGCCATGAGATAACACAAAGTTTACCAACATTCACCAAGCAATTTCAATTCCACGTCGGAATATTTATAACACAATACGCTTAGGACGTTGGAAACTTTTTTGATTTCATCTTTTTCTTCGCCCGGCTCTCATTTCGCCGTTTCCCAGATGTTTTTGAAACAACATTCTAAATGTAAACAGGCCGAAATTTTCTTTTAGCAAATAAGATTTATTTAGGTAATTGCATAAAATGAATCGTGCTATTAAAAACGGTTTAATTCAAGTTAAATGGAATATCGTGGTATTTTTACGTGGTTATAGTTTATTGCATTTATTTTTATTTCATTTACTTAATTTAATTTGTGTCCATTTCATTTAATATGATTTGATTTCATGTAGATATACATATATTAATTTATTTTGGCATTGGTTGTTGTTTATCTGAAATAAATGAATTTATTTTCTCGTTTCTCATTTACATTTTTAAATATTTTTATACAATTTATTAAAAAAAAAACATTTAAAAATAGTGGTCCGCCATTGTCGGGAGCAGGGTACAAGCAGAGACACAAACCTCCTCATAATACAAGCCATATCGAGGAGTACTGCCTGCCGAATCTGGCCCTTGATCCAACCGCTTAACGACAGCCTCGACATCAAGCCATTGGGAATTGATAATTTAATCTCTTCCGGCTACATACCTGAGCGACACCGATGACTTCTCCATTAATGTCCTTAATGGGCATGCAGAGAAGTGACCTCGTTTTATAACCCGTCTGCTGGTCAATGTCGTGGTTAAACCTTTCGTCCTGGAACAAAGAAAAACACAATAAGTACACGGATATATGTGTGTGCGTGTCAAACAAATAATCTTCGTCTTAGAATAGATTTTTCGTTGTATAAGTGTGAGATAAGCTATATTTTATATTATATTTTTATAATAAAACTGCTGATCTCTTCTTAATATTTGTATTTTATTTCCATCGTTGCAATGTAACGTCTCTCATCTTTTTTCTCTTGTCTTCTACTTAGTCTACATTTTTAAACATTCATTCACTATCTCTTTCACTGCTTGGCTATTCGTACATTCGTCCCTGTCACTCGTTCATGCTTCACATCTGTAATTCATCTTCACGTCCCATTTCACTATCCTATCATAACGTTTCATTCCAACATAGGAAAGACATTGGCAACACGACGATATTAATTGAGCAAGTCTTTAACTGAACTATTATTACTCGTCTGAATAGGGCAGTTTCTAAATGAAATCTCATAATAGGAACTGGGCCGAGTAATCGGAGCCGTGGTCGTGACCGCAGACCGCAGCCGTCCTCCGAGGCGCAGGCGCCTCTTAGCACTCTCAATATAACATACTTCACGAACCAATACGGGAATAAACATATAACATAAGTTCATGCCACTTCTTAGGCGTTTGTATGCTACTATTTTAAAACAAAACCGAAAATTTCTATTAAATATAAAAATAGTAAGTTATTACATGAAATAGTAATTAGGCTTATCGAAATATCGTAACAACCACGTACCTATGAGTGGGAAGGTTTTCATTTAATTAATCAAATATGGCTTCATAGACTGAGGCTTTAGTAAATGGCAGAGGAATTACTCATATTGTGTAAATAGCGTTCGTTACAAGTCTGGATCAAATATTTTAACAACACAAAATTGTCAATTACAACTTTTGGTTATATCACAGTAAACTTCATCTCACTCATAATCATCCAGGTGCTCTGCCTGCTGCAACACATCGTTTAATCTAAGAATTTATCATCAAAATATCGCGAAAGTAATCACGTGCGCAGATTCGCGGGAGATCGCTAGTTTCGGATAATTTATTCGCGAATACACCGTAAATCTGTCGCCAGTGAAGAATGCGATTTGAGGAATCCGTTGTATCGACGAATTTACGACTCGAATGACTGGATGTACCGGTGCTACAATGCAGTGCGAACATGAACATTTTGTTCCACACTCCAGGGTATGGAGCCAAGCCAAAAAGGTGGTAAATTGCGAGCCACCGTTCATTACCAACGCCTGTCAGCCAGCCAGATTGGGCTTAAGCCATCCATTGAGCATACATATCACACTTCGGTAAAGCCGGGCGAATATTTTGGAGTTTAAGGCCGTTTATCAAGCGTCTGACCGGTATAAACTTGTCTCGAAATTGAACCAATAAAATCTTTTGGCAACATAAATTCTTGATATGCATATTAATAGCTGGCGAGATAACGCCGACTTTCAATTGGATTTATACATTTTTTAAAGGATTTCGTTTTACCTTGGAGTTTTGAGTAGGTACTTCAGGCCTTTTTTGAAGGTGGTAAATCATCCAATGACTTCTCCCGCTCTAGGTGAAGCGGAAGGGAGTGTCAGACGCTTACTGACTAAAACCTATTCATGTTCCTTCCTTAGCTCTTTATGTTCCGGGGTAACGGTAACCCTTTCAGGCTGGCATTTGATTAAAGTTGGGAGCCGGAAAAAAATTGCTTGATGCCCACATTCCTTCATCCAATAAACTAAATCTTCTAACAACAATGTTGACAAATCTCGAAACTTGTACAGCCAATCTCCGCCAAATATCGCATTATTCTGGTTGGCCCGCTCGTAATGAGAATGTAATGTTAAGCGATACCGAAGTAGTGACTAAGACAGATTGCGGAAATCGTGTAGCAATTCCGTCAGCTATTACTGTTTGAGACGTTCCGTAATTTAATATTGATTCCGACTAAGTACTGCACGTGTATCGTTAATTTTGATAGGTAGTCAGACTTCCAATCACGTTATTAATTCGACAATCAGCCAAGCATATCAAACTGTCAACTTAACCATTAAATTAATTAAATTATTATGCAGTGTTAGAAATTCTATCAAATTAGATGCTGAAATATCACTGTGGTATTAATTTTCTTATGGAATATTTGGCACGGGATCAAAAATTCTTCCACATAATCAGCTTCTTCAAAGTTACTGCTATCCTAGCGCAGCATGACCGACTATAAAATTTTGTTAAAATAAAAAACTCGCTCTTGCCAACTCAATAGCTTTAAGTCGAATACACGAGATTCAATTCGGATACAAGTTTTCCCGAAGAAAGATTTTATTTATATCTTCGTGGGGAAGTCTTACTATATCTGGGAGTTGTTAGTCCAAATAAGAGTTCACAGAAATCAAAACCTGACATCAAAATAAAACGTCAGAGATCGAAGATCTCATTTACGATTCTGATCTTGGACGAATCGTAAAAGTAATAGGTATCATTCGGACGTTCAGGAATGCTAAATTCCTTCATGCGACTGACTGTGACAGTGTTAATATTGAACATCACAGAAATAAAAGCCCTTTGATACATTTTCATTGCAAATTCTATTTGTGCCAGACAAAATATTCATCTTTAATCGTTTCACACGGCATGTTCACTCACGCAATCAGAATATTCAAAACATTCTCTATAGGTACCTACTTATTATTATTTAGTTTCTTTTATTATTATAAAATCTACAGGAGTAGCAGAATCCCGGGCTTGCCCGAAAGGGATACCGCTACCCCAGAACATAAAGGGCTAAGGAAGGAACATGGACTGATTTTAGTCAGTAAGAGCCTCAACAATTACTAGTAGCTCAATCGACGATGGGCTCGTGTCTCAGCAGCATACTTTTTTTTGTGTACGGCATAAGTATTGCAGTTCAACTTAGGAGGTTTTCTATTGATCAACCAGACTTGCCAGCGGATGCTTAAAATAAAATTAACGCCTCCAGGCAGGGCTTTCAAACTTAAAAACTAAGCGACAACACGCTAAGCTCGCCCTATGTGGTACGGGACTTCAGCAAGCCGTGAGCAGCAGACGCCTGAGGGCTGATATATGTACAAAACTCACGGACGGATTAGTTCAAAAAAAAACTTTGAAAAGTAGTGAGATTAGAGGGGCCAGACCCTGTTCAAAATACGGACGCGCAGATAAATTCCTACCCAACAAACTTTACCCTAGAGAGAGCGATAGGAACTGCCATCAAGCTACACTTATCGTATAAAATGATCACAAATATTTCATTTGCATAACAGATTAACAGCACTGTTCAACTGGTTATTTCCCTTGGATTATTATCGTTGGAAAATAAATACATATTACTGCGGAGTGTAAAAAATAACTTCCTGTAACCTTCGATCTTCAATATTGTTATGATAATTTATGTTTCTCTTTATTGTGCTTACCTCAATATACAATTTACCGAATAAGATTATCTACAGAACTTAACTAAGGATACAAGTTGTCTTGATGTTGCAAAATAAATATTTAGGTATGCAATTAATCAGTATTGCTGTTCTTTAGACTATTTAAGGACTGATTCCGTACTTTCTTTTAAGGAGCATCAACATTACAAGAATAAACATAACGAACATTGAACGGATTACAAAGTGAAAACCCTTGTTTTACGTCTTTCTAAAATTTTCAAAGATTGTTACGCTGAGAAGCCGCGAGCAAAGGCATGTTTAATTACATAACGAGGACGGGTGTCAAGTAACGTAGAAACCGTGACGGCGTTTAATTATAATTAATTTACTTCAAGGTCACAATGAGGTGGGCGTACTCGAACGGGTGATTCTTGGTTATTCAAATTACAAAATCAAAGGAAATTAAATAATCCTCCTGGAAATTTCAGCAGTGTTCTCACAACAAGGTTAGGTCTAAGATAATATATATCATAAATGTGAGAGATATGATGTGGCTGAACATAAGGTGTTCTTTATAAAGCAATCACACAATGTAATGGAGCATGAAATAGAAAACGTTGTGACACTAAATGACAATTTTCCAGTCAAGTTGACGAGCATAGCCGCACTTTGTCACACGATAACGAAGTTTGTCAGCTTCAAACATAATCCCATGACTATCGAAGTAGAACAAAATAAATGTAGTGTAGTAGTGTAGCCATATTCTACGCAATCTATTTAGTGCGATCTTTCAGAGGCATTTGTATGCAAATCGTTTTCATAAACAGTTGATACGTGAGCACGCATGAACTGCCAATCTTGGCAAGGTCAGGGGCTTGGAGGCGGGCCAGGATGGGAGGTCATAGTCATCCCGAGATACCATCTAGTTAAGACCGAGAATTAATCTGCAAAAGGATCGGCCTTTAAGAGAATAAAAAGCTCTGAAAGAAACCAAATGGAAATAACAGAAAATACAAAACGTCTAAAAAAAAGTCCTATTCGTTGGATGCCAGTACGCTAAAGATAAATGAATCACGTTCATAATTTAAACGAGCTCAGAACCTAAAGAAAACATATTCTTCTGCTATAATATTCATGATCAGAGGCGTATGTTTCAAACACAAAATACTCATGATACACCGAATTGTACCATACTAAACGTACATTTATAAAGTCTCGCGACACATCAAATTTTTATATCCGAATATTCTTTTCTACTTTTGTATTCAATGTCGTTTTTCTCTGAAATTAACTTTACAATTGAATAGTTTATGGCGCATTTGTCTAAGATATTCATATACAATTTCGTTAGCTGAATCATAACCGCACATTTATCGGCTAACAGCCGAAACACGTGTAACATTAATATTATAATATTATTAAAGAAAACAGCCAAATATTTATTTCTCTCACCATCTGCAAACGAAAGTATTTGGAAGCTTGTTTATGTGAGTTTGTTTGGTAAATCCAGCTGGGTCGGTCGGCATCAGCGAATTCATGAAGTGACTAAAGAGGGATAGCATTTTTAAGCGCGCAATTTATACAGCAGTGGATCGTGTCGCTGCGAATAATTTATGTGCACTCGTCCTGTTCTGACGAATCTCAGCGAGGCGGTGTGCCCGCTCCACGGATTACATGAAATGGTGGAATATCTTCACAGGGATAGATACAAATCTGGACGCTTACGTTTTGTCGCTGTTTTGGCGAGAGGGTTTTCTTTCTGCAATTTAACTTCAATGTTGCCTTGTTTTAAAATGAAGAAAACGGGACGTTTGAAATAAATGCAATGTTTTCACATTTTTCAGAAAACTTCCTACGCTCGTAGAACTGCATTGCATATTAGCCCTCGTATTGTTCGTGTTCTATTTATTAATGTAGATGAATTATACTACCTACTTCAGTTAAAAACAGGAAAGCTTACAGTAAGGCAATAAATATATATCCAGACGCCAGTATCGCGGTTAGTGAATATATATTCTGCTTCATTGCCTAACCTTAGGAACTCTTACACACAACTCACAACAACAAAAGCCACTGTTACTGTTCTCTCATCCGAAATTACGAATTCACAAATAAAATCCTACGGGAGAAAACCGAACAAGAAAAACCGCTTACATAAGTAAAATCACCTCTAGAGAGATTCTCCGAAGACCTTGATGAATGAGATACGCTTGATCCTTGCGGGGCAGAATGAGAAATTGACATCGATGAATAAAACTCAAGCTCGAAGGCTTGGCAACGTTCTACGAACAAGCCCCATCCTCGACCAAGTACAATGGACATTTGTTCCCATAAATCAGGCCATGTCCAACGAAGATATATTACAATACTTGGATTAAGCGATTGTCAATGGGTATGAAACAATCGATGATAGATGTATTGAGAATATCAATAGAGCAACACAAATATAAAATTGGAGGACATTTATCATGTCATATTTTCTTTTCGTTTACGATTGAACCGTGCGATTAATTTGAGTTACAGATGCATAAACATTAATAACACGTTCAACAAGTTGTCTAAATTTCAACAACTTTTCAATAAATTGTAGATTTATTTGTGAATGTTATTTAGATAAATTTTTCGTTAAGAAGTGACCCCTGAAGAGTAATGATCCTGTTCTTGTACCTACCAACCAATGTGTCCACTGTCAAATTACACTGAAGACCAACATTACAGCAGTCAATACCTTCTTCTTCTTTTCGTGTCGATTTTTTATTTTATTAAATTGAATGCGCCCAGTAGGTTGCCACATTTATCGCGGCATCAGTGGCATTCTTTAGGTCATCCGAAGTGCAGGTGAACGGGCACCTAGGACACTCCAGCAGGTGGGACATGGTCTGGTAAGAAGCTCCGCAATCGCACTGGGTGTTGAGTGGATCAGCAAAACCCCACTTCGACAGGTTGAGCCTGCATCGGACTACTTGGGTACGCAGTCGATTGAGAGCTTTCCATTAAAGATTTGAACATAGAAACGGTTGGAATAGGTTCTCTTCAACTGGAGGGTAGACAAGATGCATAGGGCACGTAAAACGAGTATGCAGTTACCCTTTTTTCAGCATCGGAAAACCACTTACGGAGCGCTGAATATTACTAAACTCTGTCTTCTTGAGCAAGCCAGGAATTGCTCAGTGAATGTTTGCACTCAGCAGATTCCAAAATCAATACCGAATAAAACGATACCATTTTAACAACCGCTTTAAATTGCCAAGAAAAGCTGTAAATGGTGTGAAAATTATATCCCAAAATAGTACGAGAATACTTTAACTATTTTAAACTATGCTTGTTTCATACTCAAGATTTCTTTGCATAGGTTAATTAACAAGTTTCAGGCTTCGTTTCGAAAATAAAAATGGAAACACGCGCTTAACATGAAGACCGTAAAGAGCCGGTACAAATAAAAAAAACTTACACGTGTACAGTACTCCCAAATTAATAATGCACATGCAAATCTTCGCTAATTGTCGTATTCCCGGAAACACCCGAATCATTGAATCGTTCGAGTCCTTAACAATGCACTTGCATTTTGCACCTTGTTCGAAAGAAATAGGAGTCAATATCATGTGTACACAATCGAAAACAATTCGGGCGGTCGGCGGTCAGTCAAAGATCCGTCAGTCGTCTTGTTATATTGGTGGTGATTGCACGTGTTCTCTTTGTCTGGAATTATATAGAGCTGCTATTACACACCCTTCTTGGGTTTGTTTTCAAAGGTGAATTTAATTTCAACTTTAATTATCTTATTCAAATTTAAATAGTTAATTTTGTAAAATAAATAAATATACTTACTAACATTTTTCACGTCTTTTCAATATTAAAAAATTAAAAATACCTACGTAAAATACATATTAAGTACTAGAAAAAACAATTAAAAATCAGATTTAGGCTTATATGAATTATAGCTCGCTATTTACTTACATGGAATTAATGAATCAAATTTCGTTACTGATAAATCAATATTTATCTCTTTTAGGACAAAACACATAATCTTACTAAATTATGCATGAAGAAAATGCACTTAACCACTCTATATACATATCGTCTTCCGACGCTCGGGGAATACGACCGTTGCCGAACAGTGGCGAAGATTTCTATGCGCATTATCACTTTGGGAGACCTGTACATGAACAGTAAATTGATTATTTTATGTATTTCCAGCCTTCCAATACCTCTCTCCTAGGTCTGATAGAAGAATTTCGTTAAAAAAATATCTATCAAATAACATTCGTGAGTGTATGAAACATGAAGCAAAAAAAAAACCTGTGTTGTCGTGGTGTTTAGATCAGTGTTCAGGTAATACAACTGGCCGCGAACATAAGAGTCTGTCGGTCCCTTTCGTTCCACCCAGAGCGGGAGGGGTCATTTGATGAATACCCAGAATCAACTTTAAAAAAAGGGCGACGATGATAGTGTGACCCATTCGCAACAATAAGCACCCCCCGCAAACCCATTTTTTTTAAATTTGATGCATCGAAGTATTAGGTGCCCAATGGAATAGGCAATGACAGCTTGAGAGTGTAATTATTTATGGATTTTTTTTTATTGGGTATTCTCGAAACCCATGAATTTGTGCCTAGGCTTTATGGGGTGCTTAATTGTTGCAAATGGGACACACTATCACATCCCGGTAGGAATACGTCAAATTAAAAGTCACCTGTAAAATAGAAAGTCGCATTGAAGAGGCGTAACGCTTTTTCCTTACGTGACGATTTCTAGCAGTCAACTGTTACTAAGGAAGTAAGAAGCGTTAAGGCACTACATTCCAAGAAAAATGCCGATTCATCAAAGGTAAAATTTGGTACGAAATAATGTGCATTTGTTACTAAGAATACTACACACTACGAAGATATTGAATAATAGAATCGTTACAGTATTTAGTGTTATATATTTCATGTCTACGCATATTATGGCAATTTATATTACAACGCCATAATTACACGTCAAACGCATACATTGCCAGGATCATCCGCTTCAATGAAGTTCTAAAACTAGAAAATTGTTTACTAAACCAACGCGATAATTTACGAAACAACCTCCCACACTCACTGGTAACAATCCACACGATCCTAAAATAACTCAAAAAGGTACTTTGAATCCGTATTCTAAATTCTATAAATAGTTTTAATTAATTCTGGATTTTAACAACATTAAACTGATTACCTAAAAGAAAAGTTAAGTTTTACCTTCATCATTGTTTCGGCAAAGTGGATGTTTTCGTCGAAACATTCGTAGAATGAAAATACGACAGTGGGTAGGAGTTTTCGGAGTATTTAAGGGGAAACACCGCAAACAATTACTAGCAGTCTGTTAAGGGGAAGTTTTGACAGGTGCAAGACTGAAATTGATCCATTAGAACTATTACTAGACTCACTGAATTTATACAGCGCTAAAAATACAAACGGGCAAATATCTATTGTAATATTTTATTAATATTTGACTTGCTTTTACGGCCCGACCCACTTAGGCGTGTTTAAGTTCTTTGACGCTCAACGTTTTTGCGTTCGCTTTTTTCGTATTTTTTATACAATAGCTTTGCCTTGCGTTGGCGATCGCATGAAAAGAATAAACGAAAAACGACTCTACGAAATGCTGCTACTCCTGCATAGTTATTCACAACGGTTCAATACGCTTTTATGCCGAATCGAACATCAATCAACGCTATGGAAGGAGTCCTCTAAACGCTGTTCACAAATCTAAAAAAAAATCAGTTTAAAGCTATTCCTCCCACAGCTGTTTGCTGTTGGGGGCAAGGCAATTGTTATCGAAATATGTCATTCTCGACACGATATCCTGTCGATTGTTTTGAATAGCTTCCCAGAACTGACTTCAAAAATGTACGATAATTCGTAAAAATAAAACAACCCTTAACAATAATTCGGCCCAATACTGGATACGTTACTTTCTGTATTTAATTTCATCGCCACTGCTCTCAAGTGAGGACACCGCATGTCCTAGAATAAAAAAAATCGAAAACATGTGACAACTTCTAACCCACCCCGTGGTGAATTACGGCTCATTCCCTCTCATAAAGAGGAGGCTTGTGTCCCAGCAGTGGGAACATTGCTGATTATGCAGGAAGGTAAGTGAAATTAACTGTCGTCAAGTAGTACAGAGGCCAGCACATCAAGCTAACCCCAATCTGTCAAATTTCTGTGATAGATTTTCAACTTTATTACAAAATTACAAGGTTCATTTTCAATTGGTAAAATTTGACAGTTAGAGATAGCTTCATGTGCTGTCGTCTGTACTATAAAAAGCCCAGATAAATGATAGATAAGCTAAACATTAAACGGTCGTAATAACATGCCTCGATTAGCAGTTACGCGGACATAAATATTTAAATCTGTTTTTAATCATCCTTTACAAGAACCACACGATCTTATCCTGTTAAATATTTAATGGATTTAAAATTATCTTCATTTAATTAAACACCATCGTAGTAGCACCATTAGTACCGCCTTTGTACCTATATTTATGTTCCTGTCTTCTTGCCTTTTTATAAGTATGTGTTTGCATAAATGGTTAAATAAATAAAATAAATATTAAATGGGAAAACTCGTTTCAGCAGTCTTCTTCGTTAATTTATTTCCTGAAGTTAATGGCAATGATTACGGACCAAGTTAACTCCGGAGATTCTCTATTTAAATAATTGGAAATGTCAAAAATGTTGACAGTCCATATAAGATTTAACGGAAATTTAAAATTGGTATAAAATAAATATGAACGAACTAAGTCGTAATACATTAAATACATCATTAACGTCAATGAGCATTTCGGGTAAACGGGCGGAGTTAGGACGGAGGCTTGGTGATACCCTAAAAATTGCAACAGTTTTTGAATAATGGAGGGTACCTACTCTTCTTCTTCTTCTTGGTGTAGTTAGTGACTAACCTAGTGTCAGAGTTTTTATGCTGCCCATGGCCCTCTGACTAAGTTAAGCTATAACATGCTGTTGAGAAATATCCCTCAGATATGCTGATTTTATGCTGGTACCTACTCTGACGGCTGTGGGCGTACATCACATGAAATTGCATCGAAGCTTTCTAGTGCACTGTGGGTGGATATTGATTTGCCGGGAATGTATGTATAATGCACCATCGTGCTACTGTGAATAATCACCCTATTAAAATCTCTGTAGCGAGCGTCACTTATTCAAGTTTTCCTATATCTTAATACTTGTAATACATTTCTATCTACCTTGAACAGTTTCCTAACATAAACCTCTTGTATGTAAGAAGCTACTTAAAAGCTTAGGAAAAACATAAGTGGATTGTATACAAATTCGGTAGGAAGGGCGTTCAAACTAAAATCCTTTTATCCATAACATGTTTGACGGTTGAAATAGCTTTACCGGTTTGCTTCACGTGTAACGTAACTAAGTGTTAAGGATCATTTTGACTTTCAGGAGATGTCTCGTATGACATTGTTAGACCGATTGGCTGGTTGCGCGAACTCCCATTTTGTGCTTAGTCTCGATATTAATGCTTCTGAGATTTATGTTGTACTAGCTTTACCCGGCCCGGCTTCGCAAGGGTAGCACAAAGTACAGTCAACAGCAAAAGTAGATGATCAAAATCGGAAATTTAATACTATTGAACGGAGTTCACGAATATATGGCAGCTGTACTAGTAGTAAATGTTTGGTATAATTTCCAATCACAAACTTTTGAACCACTCTGAGGCCACACAGGTCTGATGCGAACTCCGTTCTTTAGTATTGAATTTTTGATTTTGATCATCTACTTTTGCTGTTGACTGTACTTACGTACGGCGCACCTACCTCCTACTCACCTAGCCTTCCTACCTACCTACTCTACCTTCCTACACACATACCTATCTACCTACTTCAGCGCTGGATAGGATCTTTCATACGAACTCATTGCATTTGACCAAGATTATGTATGGACATTAAAAGAGACTGTGACCTCTGAGTTTGTTACGGCCTATCTTCTCAGAGTAGTCAGTTAGCAAACTCCGACCTCATCTAGTTTTAAAAATATTATTGACGTGTAAAAGTGTTTGTGTAAACCCATTTACAAAAATAAAATCATTTATCATTTATCATTGAACCTTGTTCTAAAAATTACAAAAAAAAAGTCAAATCAATCGAGTCGTTCTCGAGTGATGTTCTGTCATACATAATATGGCAATTGATTTATATATTTAGGTATAGATTCGAGTGCAAACAAAAATGTACTGTAATTCCAAAGCAGGAGTCAGTTTTACAGAGAAATAGAACAGCCTTTTTTTTGGCCGGAATTAAAGCCTGAAACAAAGTGCTAAAAATTCCGTTCTCGAGTGATGTTCTGTCATACATAATATGGCAATTGATTTATATATTTAAGTATAGATTCGAGTACAAACAAAAATATACTGTAATTTCAAAGCGGGAGTCAGTTTTACAGAGAAATAGAACAGCCTTTTTTTTGGCCGGAATTTGAGTCTGAAACAAAGTGCTAAAAATTCGTTACGCCTAACTCAATGATCAATGAGACAGTTAAGAAGAAATGCCATGCCAAAGTAAATTTACCAGAGTCAGCAAGATAAAAATGCCACATTAACTTGAACGCGATCATTTGACGGAACCCAGCCGTGAGCAAGAAATACGAATGTGCGTAGATAAATGTCCAGGTGATAAAACGCAGACCTAATGACAGTCTGCTGAAAAATGCTCGACTGTAGTTTATATTCGCATGTCACGAATTTAGGGAAAATACGAATTGTTTTTGTTTTGAAAAGATCTTTTTGCTATTTTTATTTGAGAGGAAAAACTGCATTTTTATAGAATCTTCTATCATAAATAAAAGAGTATAGAATCGTCAACATTCCATTGAAAACAATCAAAGTCAAAGTCAAATCATTTCTTTCAAATAGGCAAAAGAAAGGCACTTTTGAACGTCAAAATGAAAAAGAAATAGAATTGATTCTAGGCGCTCCTTCCAAAAAGTAGTTTCGCATGGAGAAGAATGGGCAAGAAACTCCACCGTTACTCTTTTAAAATGTTTTGTATACATGAATAATAAAATTGTGACAGTATCAGCTCTACAACGTTGTCTTAAATGCGTTGATCGTGTTCCGTTTCATTGGTGAAATTCACCCTTATATTACCTACCCTGTTCTGTACTTCAAACTGAAGCTGTAGGTCAAACGGCAAAAGCTTTATGCAAACAAAAAAAGTACTCCACTGTTTATACATACAACGTGGCTCTACAATGGTGACATTAATTTAACACACGGGTAAGGCTAGTGCCCATTAATCATATAAATGTTGATACATTAAAATAAAACGCACATTTAAGAAAAAAATTCAAACAAACTAAATAGTAAAATCAATTCGCCTACTTTTTGCAGTTGTTTCATCCTAATAGTATTGCTTATTCGTTTTAATTTCATTGATGCGAATGTGCGTGATCCCGGCAAAGACCGCTGCGCGACAGTTCTTTAAGTATAGGTTACTCTCAGATGCTATTTTCTAATATTTTAATTAAATCCGTAAATAATAACGTATATTGGAAATATAATGTTTTCATGAAACGAAAATATTAAACCGTATTTGTGTGTTAAATTAATGACACCATTGTAGCGCCACGTTGTATATACTAAATATATATTTTTATATACAGACACTTTTCTCTATGTCAGTCCTGCTAATGTCAGTGTTTAATGACTGGTCGTAAAAGGGTATTACTGTAACATTTTTTGTATCGCGTCTCATATATTTCACGAGACTCTGAGTTGGGTCGCCGGGGACAAAATATTATTTTGCTTCATTAACTTATGTCGTTTTAAACGTAGTCATTTATTTTAGGGACATATTGCGGTGAAGACCACTCGCATAACATACATAAAAGAGCAATTTTTTTGTAAACATTTTTTGATTTAAGAGAGTGTCCATGGAGTTTCTTGTCCGTTCTTCTTCATAGGTACCTACTGCTTTGGAATGGGCAACTAGCTTCATCTTTCTGACTGTCGGTCAGTCCCTTGACAATTCAAAAATGCCTGTAATTGGTTTATTTGAAATAAATGCTTCGAGTTAGAGTTTGAATTGTTCGCAATGCATTCTATATATAAATACGTAAATAACGTAACAAACGTTAGTTACGTCACGTTTATTACGTGATTTAAGTTGTTGAGCAGACGACTTTTTCCAAAAATTTACTGAAATAAATAAACATCTATTCAAACAAATGACAGTATTACCCTTATACCTGTACCTAACTCTTTATAAAATAGTGTCAAATATTTTTGCGAATAGCTAACATTTTCCATTGGACTTCACTCCTGCGTCAATTTCTGTACGAACTCAGTAAATATCTTAATGTGGGGGTCGAACATGGCATTTCTACTCCGATGACGTTAATCCAATTAAAAAAATGTCGGCTGACTTATTCGGGGGCGTAATAAAATAAAAAAAAATGCAAATGTATTAAGAGATGGAATTGCTATTTTGGTCGAGTTCTGCAAACATTCTTTAAATGCGAGTTTTCATCGTAGGTTATTTTTGGAATCATGTGGGACGGAAAATGAGGTAGCATTCAACCGAGCCGTGTTTACGTACCTCTTTTCATTACAAGTCTTAAGGCATAGGACTGTTCGTAAGAAACTTTCCTTCGTGAAATTTTTGTTAATTATCTAAGTGTTCGTTAAGTAAAGTAGTCGGGATTTTCATTTAGAAATCCAATGCTTTTTCCTTAAATCCAATTACCTCACCTTTCTTACTTGATAGGATTAGTTTTCGTTCGATTTCTTTGGGCTTATCCTAAGGGTCAAGTGAAAGAAATGGAAAATATTTCTATAAATTTATCCCAACATTTTTAGAAACAATTTTCCCCTAGGCGAAAATTCAGGAGAAATATTTTTTTAAAAACAAAATAATTTCGTGGAATTCCTGTAATAAAGAGCCGATAGACGAAAATTGTGACATTGAGTATTACGACTAGATACTGCGAGACATTTCAGTGTCACGGAATAATTTATTTCGCAGTTGTTATAAAAATATAATTATTTCAAAGCTTGACGGAGTTGAAACGCTGTTTTTAACTAAGACTCTTTTCCCTGTATTTTACCTGTTTGACAAAGGTTTCTCGGGCCCAGTTCCTTGGATCCTAACTTCAACAGATAACCATGCATGTCACGAACCTTATACGCATCAGGTATGTTGACGGGCTCGCCGCTCTCGGCAACATAGCCGACGATGCCGCTGCCCCACGGTATCCGGATCTCATCGAGCGTTTCCATCTGTTCGGGTGTTGACTTCGAGCAGACATCGAACAATTTCGATACCAAACACCTGTAAAGAACAACAACAATTAACAACAAGTTTGAAAAGTTGAAAATAACAACATTTTTTTAAATTTCAAATTACGCTAAAAATCTATTGTAGCTGAAAAATATTTTGAAGAGACACAGAAATAAAATGTCGGAGTTATCGCATATTGACTGACTATGCACGGTACGAGTCTTTTGAAATAGAATTAATACTAGTATTGAACATCGCAATATCAAATTCAATAGAGATGCAAATATTTTCGCGTTCCATTTTTTCTGAAAAATGCGAGGCTCTATTTGTGTTTGAACAAAAACAATTGGCATCAATTTTCGATACCCGTATAGGCTTTATTAGCATTAAGCCGGATTTGGAAATGGTCAATGGAGACGTGAATAAAATAATGTGAAACAATAAAGCCATCATCTGCCTAGCCTTTTCCCAACTATGTTGGGGTCACTTCCAGTCTAACCGGATGCAAATAACGGGTATTCATACCAGTATTTTACATAGAGCGACTGCCTATTTGACCTCCACAACCCAGTATCTGGGTAATACGATAGTTACGATACCCCTTGGAAAGACTGGCTGTCAGACTTTCGGGCTTCTGACTACCCGTAACGACTATCAAAGATCCACGAACCAACCGGGCCGGGACCAACGTCTTAACGTGCTTTCTGAGGCACGGAGGAGTTTCGATTTGTAAAGATGGTCACCCATCCACGGACCAACCCCGGCAAGCGAGGCTTAACCAGATGTTCGATCCGTGTGGCGGTTATTACTTAGCCACGAGCTCCTCTGAAACAGTAAAGCCACTACATTTAATTACCTACCATCAAACAGACAAACTATAGAGGCATACGACAGGCATAATCGAATTCCCAGTCCCTCCCTGGGAATTTTCCAATCGGCAAATAGGAAGAAGAATCCGTTTAATAAAACCTCGAGAGCCGTGTGTCGGTGGCGCATGTGGTCGCCGCCTACGTATAAGTAAAAGTCGATACTCGTGACATTTCCAACTATTACATTACTCGATTCTAATTGAAGATATTTTTGCATGAGATTATCTTGCAGCATTTTGTATGATATCCACTTCATGATTTTATAGTCTATGATCGTTGATATGGCCGCTCCCTTGCAAGGTAATGAATGTGATTATGTTAATCAGTAGTACTTATTGTTTGTTTACATACGAGAATAAAACTAACTTCACCGTCATGAATATGAAACTCGACTCTCATCGCAGTCGGTCGATTCTGTAAAAATCTCAACGTGATAACTTAGGTGAAGTGTAATGACGTTTTTACTAGGGATTAGCACTATTGACAGCTGACTTCACGCTCACTTCACGGTGAGTTTTTGTACAGAATAGCACTACAGTACTTATATTGCACCAGATTTATTCATCTCAAATTAAGTTACAATAATAATTCTAACCTAAATCGCATTAAGAACGCACCTCTCCAATCAGAATCACGTATTCCAAATTCGAAGTTCCCTTCCGTAACTGTTCTTTCACAGACGAACAAACTTTCAACGATACATACATACATCACACAATGACATTACGTCAGCGAATCTTGGACTCCCCAGGCAGCCTCGTCTTTAAGAGCGCACTCAAACTCAATAAACCCTCAGACGGAGGCTTAAGTGGCGACTACACACGTAACTTCATTTTCGTTCAGTCAAATTGAATAATTGGATAAGCTTTATAAGAGAAACACGTTGACGACTTTCGCCGCTTAAATGTAGAAGGATATATTAATGTATTTAGTTAATGAACAAAGTATTCGCTCTGATTACTGACGAAAATTTAATTCAGTTACGCGAAAATGTATGAAGTAATTGTATCTGCATGAGCTATTAATAATAATATCCTTAATAGTAATAACAATATCCTTGGACATTTCACACAACGCCATATAGTCCAAAGCTAAGCAACCTAATGCTTGTGTTATGGTAACGTGATGGCTGATAAACTACTTATATACATTTTTTTTGTAAATAGATAGGTACATATTATAGATAGAACCCGGAACAAATACTTGCAGGTTGTACAAATATTTGTTCCGTGCGGGAATCCAACCCGCGACATGCTGCGAAGCAGTCAATCGCTCAACAACTGCGCCAACCATGTCGTCATTGCTATTACGTGTACTACCATCAGCTATATTTGTTGTCTGTAATCATGTACCCAACTGAAAATTGGTCCTTTGAGGCGCCTAAACGTTTTATTACGAAAATTGATACATCATATAAAGGACCGCCAAGGACAAAACTACCAAAAGGTTATGAGTAGAAATAACCGTATATTACGGTAAATGGTAACATGTTAAAATTAATTAATTTGCCACATAAATTTTACCAATCATCCCTAGTGCCAATTAGATATTACTTGTTGGTATTTAAATAATATATTTTTACGATGCTATGAGACTTGGCAAACAAGCATTTTTATTTGAAAAAAAAAAAACAAAACAAACATCGGGCTTAGTTTACGACATGTACTAGTATAGTACTCTAACAAAGTAAGATGTCGTGGTAATGTTAAACAACCTAAGACTGTATGCAAAGTAATATTTATGATCACCAAACTGAAGATACGATAAAAGGGGCAATAACATAAGTAAGGCAATAAAATCCTTGTTACGATGACAAATATGAGTACATACGGGTCAGGATATAACCCTCCAAACTTCATCGGTTGTTTCATTCCGTTATGATTTCCGCGTACAGGGCCCATTTGACCTTGACCTTGAGAGGGTTGGCAACTGTTTCAACCTACCCGCGACTCTGGGGAACTTTCAAGTGTCTCTCTTCATTCATTATTCAGCCGGTGTACATGTTCGGGATTACGATTTTTTTTTGTCGCATGCTTTTGGAAATGAGAAACTAAGGTAAGTACTACTTTAAAGGACTTGACACTTCATTTTATTACGGAAACGTAGGCTTTTAATAGGCTACTGTACAGTTTTTCCCTTGCAAGGAAAGACGGGTAGACAGTTTTTTAGACGAAAACTTCTACAGTAGGAAGTTTTTGGGCTTCCGTAGCATTACACAAAACATTATTTAAATAGGAAAGTACTTAATAAACATATTGAATTATTTGACGATTTTCTCAGCCAAATAGTAGACATCTTAAATGACCTTGACCTTGACAATGTCCGTTGTAATTTGTTTCGCGTCTGTCCGCTTAACATATTCTCCAAAGGTCAGTTCAGCCATAAATAATATCTACAAATATGAAAGGGGTTCACCAGATATAACTACGAAACAGGGATATCTAATCGTAAATTTTGCTTGGAAATACTTGATATGATGAAAATATGATCCATACTTCTAAACAAATATAAAGAAAACGATAATTTTTGTTGTAGGTATGTTTGTTTCTAACGAATAAAATCAAAAATTTCTAATCCTATTCTAAGAATTTTGTCACTGTCTATAGATAACAACATTAATAGCAAATGACAAAGGCAGCATTTTTTTTTTTTAATGTAATAATTTAACTCAAGGTATCAAAATGACGTGCGAACTCCAAACTATTGATACATAAAATAATGTATTACATATTTATAGTACTCATCAGTGGGAAAGGCTGTGTTTAACTATGATAGTTAAGTCACAATAACCGTTTTTTGTTCAAATTAGTCAATAAAAATTGTTAGGTAGACGAGAAAAACGCAATATTAACGCGGGCGGGAATTGTCTTACGATTTACGACGAAGTTAGTCCTACTAATATTATAAACGTGAAAGTTTGTGAGAATGTACGGATGTTTGTTACTCTTTTACGCAATAAGTACTGAACGCATCTGAATGAAATTTGGCACAGAGAAAAATGTGCGGTTCCTATGAGATAATTTCCTACATATACGCGGGCGAAGCCGCTGTCAAAACCAAGTATAAGTACCTAATTGTAATAAACGCAAATGTGTTTCGTGGTGCGGTCCGTTTGTTAAGTTTTCCAGCTGAACCGTTTAAGCGATTTTCAAGAAACTCGATTAGCTTTAAACCTAAAGAAATATAAAAATATACTTACTAAGAATCAGCATATAACCTTTTGAGCGCCACTGTCGGAAAAGGTGTCCAACACGCCACAGACGGCTAAAGCCGAAAAGCAAACAATTTTTTTAAGTACATAATGAGTATACTTAAATTTTTGGCTTGGCGTGGGACGACGTTGCATTTGGCTCTGGCGTTCAAAAGGTTAAAGGGTGAAATAAGGTGTCAAAGTTTGAATGAGACCAAGTCAAGGCGAACTATTACGCGGTTATAAATCATTCTACACCAAAGAAGTTATCAAGATAATTATTTGTATCTGTGATAAGATAGGCGGAAGTCGTTTTGCATATCATTATTAATAATGTATCTTTTGACTTCTGTTTCACATTTCCGATCTTGCGTCATGGATTTCCACATGATTAGCTACCGTAATTTATGAGTATTTACAGCTACAAAGTACCTATTAAAAATTAGTAATATTTTTACTGTACCTACGACTTCCAATACTAAGGCAATTTATGGTAAAAATAGATCGACGTACATTTTTTTTAAGGACTTAGGTTAGGCATATTTTGCCTTCAAAAATTTTTACAGATATCGTGATAGATGTGAATCCTATGAACGCATGTTTTACTTTTTTACCACACAGGATGGAAATGTAATATATTAATTAAAATGGCAATTTTGTTAGCAGCATTTAGCGGAATAATTGTACGATCGTTAGTACCTACATAGTAGGTATACCGCTGATTAATTAGTCCCGCTACGACTGGCCTCAACCACATATCGATGAAAGCGATCGTACGGAGAGCAATTGCCAAATAAGCTTATATTGCACGGCCCTTTATTCAAAATGCGTATAAAATATAAATAACCGTATTGCGTATTGGATTGACGCCAAAAGCTATAGAACCATGGACGTTAAATTTCGCAGCCAGCTTTGTTCTTCTAAATATTCCATGCGATTTAAAGAATAGAGAAGCGTCCAAAGATTGTGGAAGATTCGAGAATTCGTAATGTCTCAATTTTGTACAACGTAGCGCTACAATGGTGACATTTATTTAACACACGGGTAGGGCTAGTGCACATACATCATATAAATGACGATTGGTTAAAATAAATCGCGAATTGAAAAGAAAAAACAAAGAAACTAAACAATAAAATCAATTCGCCTACTTTTTGCAGTTGTTTCATCCTAATAATATTGCTTATTCGTTTTAATTTTATTTGATGCGAATGTTATGACCCCGCAAATGACCGCTGCGCGACAATTCTTTAAGTACGGATTGCTCTCAGGTGCTATTTTCCAACCTTTTAAAATAAATCCGCAAATAAAACATGGGAAATATAATGTCTTCATGGAACGAAAATGTGAAAACATGTGTTAAGTTCATGTCACCATTGTAGCGCCACGTTGTATATACCTAGTATTCAGCGAATAAATTATGAATTTTTGACAGTTCTAACATAAACACCGTCAGACGAAAATTTTATTCCACGGATAAGGAAAAGTTACTGATTTAGGTCAAATCAAAAGTATGTCTCACCTTTTAAAGGCAACCTACAACCCTACAGAAAACATGGACCCTTAAAGGCCTTTGATTATGTTTAGCACAAGAGTATCTTTACTAAATTAAATTGGAAACGTTCGAATGAAATTAAATTAAAACGACGCTTAAAAAATTAATGAAAAAATACCGAATACCTTTGAAATTACTGTAAATACCTGGTAGCTATTAAAATATCTTTTTTTATAATTTGATGGAATAAGTTTGAATTTTTTTTTATTTAGGTACTTCAAGCACGCAAGTGCACAGAGGCGGACTTAATGCCATAGACATTTTCTGTAATGAAATGGAATTGTTTATCCTATAAATAAGGAATCGGAATCACTTTCAATGAGTAATAGAAAAAAAAAAACTAGATGAAGTCGACATTTCCCTTCTGACTACCCCTCAGAATAAATGACGAAATGAACTCAGAAGTCTAGGCATAACTCTACCAACAAACTCAAAAATAAAAATGGTCGATATTTATAATAGTCTGTCTACACTTTTTATGAATTTTGCGGAATTTGTACGGGATTTGTATGAAATATAACAGTGTGACGTCACAGAACTTTTGAATCAAATGGAATACTTATTCGCATTTAATGAAATTTTACAATTATATCTTTGCATAATATTTCTTAACGGTACTGGACATTTTTAAGACTAGCGATCTTTTATCGATGTGATTTCATATTTCAATATATTTTCGACCGTTCCTAATAGTCAATTACTGATGACTAAACCTAATATTTACAGCTATATGAAAATTATTTGCCGGTGCAATGTTTTATTATTGTTGCGAATACATCAGCAAGCAGATTGCGGACAAGGCAAGTAAAGCCCTAATTAACAGAAACCACAACATTCATTGCACCACAGAAAACCATTTATAATGTTCAGAGTCGAGGACAGGACCTAAACAACACAATAATAGTACAGAGATCGGTAACCCAGAAACCCGTCTTTTCAAACCACAGGAACTTATTTCCACGAGTTTGTTTTTTACTTCTAAAAGTATCTACAGGGTGAAGTTGAATTCATAAGCAATATTTCAAGGGGTCATTGTACTCATCATTAGAAACAACTTTTACTATGGGAACAAATCTGAAACCGCGAGAAACAAAAGCAGCTGTTCCGTACATTATTTCTCGCATAGCTCGTCAAAATGTGAACAGCTGATATTTTTTTCGCGATTCAAGCTGTGTTACCATAGTAAAAGTTGTTCATAATGATGAGTAAAATGACCCCTTAAAATATTGTCCATGAATTAAAATTCACCCTGCATCACTACATAGTATAAAACAAAGTCGCTATTTTTGTCTGTTTGTTTGTCTGTATGCTTAAATCTTTAAAACTGCGCAACGGATTTTGATGCGGTTTTTTTTATTAGATAGCGTGATTCAAGAGGAAGGTTTATGTGTATAATTTGTCGACATATTTTGCGGGCGAAGCCGCGGGCGGAAGCTAGTATTATATAATATACTGTTACTGTAATGTACTGTTATTAACCTTGCTTTGTGTATCTTTTGCTAGTTAGATAGTAGATTAATTTATACCTTTCGAAAGGGGCTAGCCACGTGTAATTCATTAAAATTAAGGATATCCCATCATTCCAAAATTTTCTTATTACCAAACGCTTAAATACGTTACCGCCTACCTTCAAGTAATAGATACTTTAAAAAATATATAATGGCTTCTGATACTTCGAAAACCTTAATTATATCGGAATTTAATTAGATTTCGATCGGCTACCGTTACGGAATATTTTAAAACAAGGCGTTGTCGGAACATCGTTAACTGGAACTATATGAAAATCTCAGCGACCGCACATTTCCCGCGGGCTTTCGGCTACTTCCGATTCCCCGCGTTTTAACGGTTATGTCCAAGATCTTAAATATTCACGGGCAGATATCGGCTTAATAGGCTCTAAATTGTGAGATTTTTTTAGTTTGGTTCTACTTTTACGCCTTTACCAGACGACGCACAAAAGTGCAAAGGAATTGAGCGTAATTTATTGCCTTTGTGCATATCGCTTTATAAAAGGTCGGGAACACCTTTAGCGCTTCGCTGCAGAAGAATTTAAGTCATACCCAGATCGCATTAAAGGATTAACCAGCGGTTACCTTTTTGCTTTATTTTATACTCGTTTTTGCGGGATGCCAGTATCCTACCATGCCCTTTATAAGCCAAGCAACAGCAATCAAGTAAAACATTCAGTGAAACCTTCTAACAATCAAGAGGCAACGTTCAAACATCTGAAACGTTCTATCTCCGCTGTCAAAATAAATTGCACGCCAACGCCTCTGAGGGTCTATGAAAACAAAGACTCCCAAGTGGTTTGTCGCGTGACAGCGACTTATATCAGGGATATTAAGGCCTTAGCAGACATACTACTTTGGTATCGGCGATCAGTAATTTAGTCAGCTTTTTGAAAGCTCAACGCCAACGATCGCCAATCGAAGAAATACCTATAAATTAACTACAAAACGCGATGCAGCGTCGAAGCAATTCGTGATACTTAGGAATGAGTGATTTCAGTATCGCGACCAATCCCAAAGGGACGCCAAAACGACATGCACCAAAATCAAAAGTCTTTAATTCAAACAAGGCTGAAAATCAGCACTTTATGAAAGTCAAAGTTACATAAGACAGTCCCCCAAAAACGCCCACCCTTCGCCACTTCCTAGTGCTTTAGCTGGTAAGAAGAAGTGGCGCAACAAACTCCCCAGCAACACAGCTGTCTGTTCAGTTGGAAGAACTTGATTTTACATATTTATCTTATGAGAAGTAATTAACATTACGAAACAAATCAGATTAAAATCAATCATTTGCCACATGGCAGCTAGCACACGCCAATATACCAATTAAATCATTGAGAAATGACTGTACTCAAGCGCAAATAAAAATAAAAACTTCCAGGCACAAGGAGCCTTGATATAGTCGCAAAATCGTTGCTAAAAGATGCATGTCTGCTAAAACCTTTACAACATCCCCTCGGCAACACACTGGGGAATCGACCAACCGACCAACCGCTTTGTTCACTAACCGCGAACGAACAAATGTAACGCCGAGACTGTTACTGCAGCGGAGATATGACGGCAGATGTAAACGGTTCGGGAAATGTGCTCCTCGGGTACTGGCATGTTATATTCATTGGCTTTGGAGGCTTGAGTATTGTTGAACTTGTTTAGTTGGTGTATGAGCTGTTTAGTTCTCAGTTGTGATTCATATATCTCTGTTTTTATTTGTGTTAACCAGACATGAAGGTAGGTAAAGTCAGGTAAATGGATTCTTTACCTAATCCAATTAGTTGTCGGTATATACTAATCGCAACCACGTCGCAACCGTTCTTTGACAGTTGTATTAAATGGCTATTACACGGCAAATTGACGAAGTGTTTCAATTTGATAGTAATATTATAAGCATGAAAATTTGTGAGGATGTATGGATGTTTGTTTCTCCTTCACGCAAAAACTCCTGAACGGATCTGAATGAAATTTGGCACAGAGATAGATCTGGAATAGCACTTTTTATCCTGGACAGTTGAAAATGTACAGTTCCCGTGGGATAATTTCCTACGTACACCGCGAAGCCGCTGGCAGAAGCTAGTATGTCGTAAATGAATTCATTTTCAATGTAGCGGTTTTTTTTTAACAACTGTGGCCTTTGCAGGTGGCCATATTTTCAATTACTTTAACAAAACAAACACTTTGATTCTCAAAGTACCGTACTAAATTCTTGCCACGCTGTAAAATGACTAATACCTGACAAAATTAAGTCGGTCTGACCGTATAACGGTTGGGTAACCCTAATTGCATCCTAAGCGTGTCTTCGTCATCACTTTTACAGTCACGGTACATATAGCTACATAGATTGAACGTGAATTGTCGGCACGTGGATTAAAGGATTGGCTCGCAGGATATGTAAGAGAAAATTAGTCTGTAACCAAGACATATATATGTATATATACCTACAGGGTTTTTCGTGTTCTCACGTAGGAGTTGGATTGTTGTCATTTTGTGAGATATTAACTCAATTATATGTGGACGTGAGAGAGGATTTTCTGTTTTTTGTTCTCTTTGGAGCGACAGCGTCGTCCGATGTTTCAAAGAACCACCCACGACGCATCCTACGCGAAAAGTGAAATGAAAATATCTATAGTGTTTGGTACAAACATGATAAGTCCCCTTATTACTTAGTTATTTTTACTTTCGTTTGATCTCTTTTTATTAAGTATCCGGATGCTGTAAGTGCACGTAACACTGATAAACAAATGTAATTTTTCCGACATGTAGGAGTTATTTAAAGATTCACAAGCTCATTGTGTAAAATCATATTTTTCTTTTGTAAAACCGAAATTATTTGTTATTTTTACAATTTCACTCGCCAAACTTTAAAGTTTAATAGAGAGAAGCAATTGTTAATTTACAAATAATCCAGTATAAACTGATCTAAAAACTGTCAACTATGCACTATATAAAAACAGGATCAGTCACACCGGCAAGGACAGATTCCGGACGAAACACGGACACCGGACACTGACAGATTCTAAGTACGTATAGACGTATCCGCGTCCGGAGTTACGTCCGTAACCCTCCCGCGCCAGTCCGACCAAACCCTTAGTATGAATCACAGATTACCTAATTATCTATACTAATATTATAAAGCTGAAGAGTTTGTTTGTTTGAACGCGCTAATCTCTGGAACTACTAATTCGAATTGAAAAATTATTTTTGTTTTGAATAGTCCATTTATCGAGTAAGGCTATAGGCTATGTAAAATTACGCTACGACTAATAGGAGAGACGCAGGTAAAACCGCGCGGAAGCAACTAGTAATATATATTTTTTGTTTTTTATAACATAACATTTTCTCGAATCAGCTATTTTTGTATTCTGACACTTTTTTTGACGGGAAGCGATATATACATAATCAGCCTTTAATGTTCCCACTGCTGGGACACCGGCCTTCTCTCTGAGAGAGGGCGTGGGCCATAATCCACCACGCGGGCCCAGTGCGGGTTGGCGGATGTCACATGTAGTCGATTGTTGGTTCTAGGACATGTCAGTTTCCTCTCGATGTTTTACTTCACCGTTTTGGGAGCAGTGGTGGTATTTTTTATAAAAATATTAAAAAATATATAAATTAAGGATGTATATAAATAAATAAAATAAAAACTTTAATAAAAAAAACAGGGCGGATTCTGAATTGGAAATCTGGAAATAAATATCATAAAAATAGTTTACAAGGAACCTCAATTAAAAAAATTAGACGTACAAAATATTTTTCTAAATAATTATAATACCAAAAGCTTCTTTATCAGATTAAAATTGTAATGGAATATAAACATTTAACTATATCTATGTTTTCACAAATTACAAATTAACATCTAATATGCTAATAGAGGCATGTTATTTGAGCTTTGGGCGACAGTTCTTCGTAGAACATGGTAAATAATTCGCTCTCGACTTTGTAATGTTAATGAAAACCACGATCTTTAATTAAAACTTTCCACGTTACTTATTTGTCGGCATTTACAATTAGAAGGCCGACTAGTTTATTTTTAATGGCGAATAGAGGAGTTGCGGTCGTGAAGTCGTGGAAATACGTTTTACTGCGGGGACGAAGTTTAAAAGTCCCTTTAACGTTAACGGGGGCTTTTTTGGTTGGTAGTGACACGTTTCCGCTATCTTTTTCGCCATTTTGTGACGCCTGTCAAACTGAGTTACGTTTAATTCCCTTAAAGTGCTAATGGGACAGTTGGTAGTTGTTATACTTTTATTACAGGACATTTTACCTTTTTTTTAAGGGTGGAAAATCATCCAATAATTTCTCCCGCTCTGGGTGGAGCGGAATCCCTTGTCCTCCATGTTCCTTCCTTAGCCCTTTATGTTCCGGGGTAGCGGTAACCCTTTCGGACAATCCCGCTTACCCGGCAGGCTCGGCCCTGAAGGGCCCCTTCATATGCTGACATCTCTTTGAGAGGACATTTTACCTTGTCATTCTGTTTGTGTCTTTAGAATAAAAACTCGTTGGAGAAACAAAATTAAAATACAGTAATATTTACGGCATTACTGCAGCATGGTTCGCTGCATTGCGCTGAAATCGTAGAAACTCGTCGCTAATGAGATAATAATAGTAAAAGCTCATTTTGTTCGTACGTATTAATTGCTCTTTAAGCTTTAAGAAATACGTGCAAATCCTATTTTGTTAGGAAATAAAATGATTTATAATTATCGTATGTAATTAAAGTAGGATTTATAGAAATATTATATCCTTTTTCAGATGCTATTAAATTATTTCCTACGAAACAAACTTGTCAAACATTCTTCTAATTATATTTCTCTTGTGGCTAAGTTTTATTTCGCGCAATTGTATGTAGAGGATAATATTCGAAACTACTGATCCGGTTTCGAAACTCATTCACTAATGAGAAGTACAGTATTGCCAAGTATCATAGGATATATTTTATGTTAAAACAAGAATTTTCACGCGGGCCAAGTCGTAGGCAGAAGCTAGTGGCACATAAAACAAAGTATGTATACGTACCTACAACTTTGCCAACGCCTTCGTAGAATATGGTCGTGACTTATGAGAAGCCTGGCATATCTATGTGATAGTATTAATTCTCGAATCGAGGACACATTGGCGTCTAGAGAACGGTAATTCCCATTAACTCGGGCTTCCCACGAGGATATGATTTATCTTTCCAGCAGATAACCACGACGTGGCCTTTTCCTTATGTCCATTGCTGTTTAATTACACTTATATACTCGTATGTCATTAGTACTTTAGAACATCCGATCTTGGAGATACCAAAAATCGATGCTAAGAAGTTAGGTATCCCGTGCCGGACGGCGCGTACGTGTTCCACGCGCGCTTCAAAGAGATGTCAGCATTAATGAAGGGGCCCGTTAAGGCCGAAGACTGCCGGGTAAGCGGGATTGTCTGAAAGGGTTAGGTTAGGTTAAGGGCTCCGCTACTCCGGAACATAAAGGGCTAATGAAGGGACATGGATGGGTTTAGTCAGTAAAAGTCTGACACTCCTCAGAGGGGTCATTTGATTTAACACCCTAAAAAAGGGAGTTAGGTATTTGTTTCAGAATAAGCTTGATTGATTTATTCTATCAAATGAATTTCCTAAATTGGTGAAAGAAGTAGAGCTCCGCTGCAGTAAACCTACGTCCAGTAATGGACATCTTTCGGCTGAATGATAATACAACCTGTCATAAAACAGGAGTTTAGTCTTTGAAAACGCCAGTTTTTGAAATTTACACAAATCGTGAAATAGTTAGAAACGAGTTTTGATAGAGATATCCGAAATGTGGGCTAGTATGTTGGGTAGTTTATAGCTAGTAACAGTTAATAACACAGTTGAGTTCTAATTATATCTAGCAGACGACGTTTTTCAATGATCACTGAGTATTTGTGATGGGCGAGTAGTGGAAGCACCTCATACCATTTCAAATAAATACATTATTTGAAAAAAAAAATCAATGCGACGTACGAACGCGACTGAAGAACGAGACTTTAAGCCACTAAGACATATTAAATCTTTCTAAAAGAAATCAGCGGCGAAGCAAAGACATTATAGATACTTAATACAAAGGAAAAAAGGTATTCCAGTTGGATGATGCGGTAACAAAGTATTATTTCCTGTGCATTTATTTTGTTTCTATTCATTTAATGGACTATGACCACGCTATCTATACCTACATATTATATGTAAAAGTCGCTTTTCGTGTCAGTCCGTGGGGCTGTTCTTTTAAATTCTGCAATGGATTTTTATGCGGTTTTCACAATCATTTAGCCAATTTATTCCTCAAGGTTTACGTGCATTAATATTATTCTATACTAATATTATAAAGAGGTAAAATTTGTAAGTTTGTATGTAGGGGGTAATCTCCGGAACTAACTAATGATCCAATTTCAAAAATTTTTTCACTGATAGAAAGCTACATTATTCCTGAGTGCTATAGGCTATATAAATAATATATATATATAAATATAAATTATATTTATATCATACATATTATTAGAAGAGCTATCGCAATTTTCGTCTAGCAAGTCGGAAAGAAATACCTCCGAAAACAGAATTATTTGCAGTATTGCCGAGTATCATAGGATATATTTAATGTTAAAACAAGAAATTTTCCGCGGACGAAGTCGCGGGCAGAAGCTAGTGTCAAAATAAAGAGAACATAATGTATTGTAAAGTAATAAACAAATAAACGTTGTCTAAGGATAATTAGGTATGCTTGGCTTTCTGGACTATTTTCCGCTTTTTAATTTTGTTCGACGCAAAAACGTCAGGAATTGGTCATGAAGTCAAAATAGAATAAACAAAAACACAAACCACAGCGGTCCCTAATGGTAAAGCACCTTTCATGTGCGCTTCCAAATGAATTTCCATGCGAAATTCCATTCTAGGGAAACCTCAAAGGGGTTAGAGCTGTTGAAACTCACGAGAAAAAATTATACGAATGTACAAACGGGGAAAACGGTGGAAATATTTTATGAACGCTTTTGTACTCTGCTCGATAGAAAGGAAAGTACATGCACCAGCCACGTATGAAGCCTTTTTTGCTCTTAACGCCTACGATGCCCGTCAACTTGGATATGCACAAAAAAATTAAAGTTCGTGCGAGTAAAAGCAGTAAGCTTTTATTTTACTTTCAATGCTTTAACTGAATCACTTTCAGCAGAGAGTATTCATATCTTTACATATCGAGACTCCTCCGTGCCTCGGAAAGCACGTTAAGCCGTTGGTCCCGGCTGTCATTCGTCGATGGTTGACAGTCGGTACGAGTAAGAAGCCCTAAAGTCTGACAGCAAGTCTTACCAAGGGATATCGCATTACCAAATTCATGACTGGGTTGTGGAGATCAGATAGGCAGTTGCTCCATGTAAAATACTAGTATTCAGCTGCATCCAGTTAGACTGAAAGCCGAACCCAACGAAGTTGGGAAAAAAGGCTAGGCACAAAATTTCATCAGTGAGTAATAGAACATTAGGTTACAAATAAAAAATGTATAAGCCGTATCTGTGTTGTAAACTGGACTAGTCGCAAACATCCGTCATCTCTCAAAATAAACAAGATTGCATAATCAATACAAGGATAATACATTTGCATTATATAATGCATTGTATTCATGTTTGTTATGAACTTTGTCAATATGTTAAGTGCATCCGTTGAGCGAAGCCACGTTGAATACAAACTAGTACAAAATTGTGTTAGCTCCCAGACCAATATGGTATATGCAAGTGGTTTCCATATGACACAATATGCACAGTCACGATATTAATTTAACTTTCAGACAGTTGGCAATTCTTTGCGGAGCTTAGTCTTTGTTCAAGAAACTATGTGAGAACATGCGAATTTAAAATTCAATTTCGAAACGATGACTTGGAAAAAAAACGTGTTAAATTACAAAACTTTTGACATTTATCTTGTAAAATCGAACATGCTATCATTAAAAAAGTTTGAAAATATGTTGCTAAAAAAAAAACAAATTAAAAATTCAAGAAAGTGTTTTTTAGTATCTTGAATTCTTTAGATGGCAACCGTACTAGAACTTAAATCATGCAGCCGTCAAATAGCTAGATTATTAAAAAATATTGGACACGTATATTTCCTTTTTTACGTAATTCAAAGATTACGTCGATACAAAATGTGTTAAAATGTGGCCAAGACGTCACGGTTAGGTAGATTTTAAACCTAACTGTAACGTAGCGAGCCCCTACTCCCCAACTTTAAAGCGTTTTCTCTGTCTTTTTTTTAATATGTTAAAGGAAAAAATACGTATCTAATTTTTTTTATTATCTGATTAACGGGTTAAATATAATTTCTTTGTTTTCTTTCATCATCCCTATTCTTATAAGCGGGGTTGATCGAAAGGGTTACCGCTGTCCCGGAACATAAAGGGCTAAGAAAGGATCATGGATGGGTTTTAGTCAGTAAGAGTCTGACACTCTCTTCCGCTCCACCCAGAGCGAGAGAAGTCATCGGATGACTTCCAAGCTCAAAAAAAATCCCTATTCTTAAAAAAAATATACCTACACATAGAAGCAGTTTCAATTTATAACTGCTACAAAACAGCTGGTTTAACTAACACTTTATTCATGAATTCTCTTCTCTACATTAGCATAATTATTAGTTTTAATATTAAACCTGCCATAAAGTTTACAACGCTTGCACATTGTGCACTCGATGGTTGGGCTAAGGGTTCAATCACTCAAGGTCGTCGACGGCAGACGTCGGGCTAGGCTATTAATTGTCGTAATTAAATTTGACCCTTCAGACAGCGAAGTTCTCTTTGACGTCTAGACGTAATTATCTGTTAAGCAGTTTCCTTGCAATTTCATTACTTCCAGATCCCCTTACCTTTGCGCAACCACATTAATAAAAGCTATTAGAATTAGCTGAAGATGGAATGATTAAACTTTGTAATAATGTTAATCCTGTGTTCCATACAGAACATTCTTCTTCTTTTCGTGTGGTTAGTGACTAAACTAGTGTCAAAATTATTATGCTGCCTATGGGCCTGTGACTTAAATCTGACAGCCAGGCTTACCAAGGAGTATCGTATTGCCCAGTTACTGGGTTGTGGAGGTCAGATAGGCAGTCACTCCATGTAAAATACTGGTATTCAGCTGCATCCGGTTAGACTGGAAGCCGACCCCAATATAGTTGCGAAAAGGCTAGGCAGATGATGATAGTCCTCTGACTTAGCTTCACATGCTGTTGAGAAATATCTCTCAAGCATGCCGGTTTCTACACGTTCCTCAGAACATTAAAGACAGCTAAATGTAGGAATTTTTGGTATGACGTCAAGCTGAGACTGTGTGGGCATATACAAGTAATCCTGGCACTGAAATCAGAGCAAGGCTGATCAGAATAATAGACTTGAATTATGCAGAATTGCAGACGTTTAAATAAATCTTACAACAGCGAATGAACGCAAACTCAAACAAAACGACATACATATTTAAATGAATAAAAAGTCTGAGTCACGTTATATGAAACACAAACATGATGTATATTTTCTTATGATAATTTCACAAGTGCTTGTAAAAAAGAATGCATTCAAAAAAAGTTTGATGAACGTCTAGACTTTGGACAAGTCATGTTTTTATTGGTGGATGAATAAAACCATTAAAACTCGTATAGATTTTATACCCATCTATTCTTCATTAGAAATGGTTTCATTAGCTATGAATCAAGCGCCTCATAAACGTCCACACAGACATTAAAATCACTCAAGCGGATAGAAATACATCTAGAAAGCAGCAATCAAAGATATATTGGCAGATTCATACAAGTGTCCATGAGAGATGAGTCTAACGGTTCCTCGGCAAAATTATTTCTTTTTCGTCGACGCCAGTTTGCATAAAAAGAAACGAAAACTAAATTGACGACACAAACCTCTTTAGTATCAGTATTTTACCGTAACTAGTAAAGTTACTTACTCATTTATCCTCATTTATCTTTGCTACTGTATCTCTCTTGCTCTCATCAGACTCTGATTACTATCTATAACCCAAACAATGATAAAATTCCATTGAGCACAAACACGATTCATCTGCTGTAAATTGGTAAAAAGTTTAGTACTCTTCCATGCTACAGCATCAGTTCCAGGTTACGACATTCTTCTAATATCATTAAAGTAAAATATCTCAAATTTCGACTCGATCAGACCCAAACAAGATTCTTACATCCATTTTTCAACTAGAAAAAAGCTGATAATATTAACAGGGCGGAACAGATTTTCTTGAATCATCGCTAAGAACTCTCTCGATCAAGTCACTTTTCGAAAAAAACAAAAAAAAAATCGAAATCCGTTCAGCCGTTTGGGAGCTACGATGTCGCAGACAGAAAAATATATAGACACGTTCAACTTATAACACCCTGTTTCTATCGGAAGTTAAGAAAGGTTCAAATAGTGATGTATAGCAACTTGAAACGTCTATGGAATTACACAGGCATCCATCTCAGGATTGCAGTAGCGCAAACTCGTTATTGAAGCTATAAATTCTGATTACGAACGGGGGTGACTTGCATTCAAGTGCAAATTCTCATTTCAATTTTCTATTTCTTACTAGAAATGTTTTTGAGTCCATTGTGGTACGCCTTTCTAATCAATAGCGTTCCAATTACTTCATACAAAAGGTGTACTTATTTCCTATTTTTTATTTGTGTTTAATAGATAACTGCAAGCGTTGATTATGCTGAGAAAATTAAAACTTAGATTTCAGTGGTCGACTTTACATGTCCATCATTGAACCGTTAACTATTCAAAAGCACTTAGTTCATTTGGATCGTCTGATTGGCTGCTTCATCTATCGTTTGACAACCCTGTGTAACAATCAAATGATTTAAGCCAGCCGTGCCACCACAAATGGCAGCAGCAACTGTCTGCAACACTGTTCCTAAATCAAAGTTTGTATAAACTTTGTGGTTGCCGAAGCACCGCTTTGGAAACCCAAGAGACGTATACTTTATTCAAAATGTCAATCGTTCCCATTGGCTATTCGGATCTATTTGGCCAGGTAGCGACTGTCCTTAACTTTTAGATCGGTAAGCGAAAGACAATCTCTAGGGACATTCAAGCCTAGCAAAAGTGGTCGTACCGAATAACAGGAAGGAAAATTCAACCCCAAATGGATTAGATAACATACCTTTGCATTTAGAAAGAATACAATTTTAGATGAAATAAAACAGCTATGATATAAAAAGAAAGAAGTTTGCGTACGAATAAGATAAAGACGGTTAGTGCTTATCCGTAACCTAATCTTAGCACACAAAAATTCAAGAGTCACTACATATTTGCGAAGTAAAAACTCTACAAACATTGGCCACTACAACGAACAATAACCTCACTACACATTATAAGTCCTCCCACCGCACACGATAATCTCGAAACTAGCGAACGGATTTTCATAAGGTTTTAAGTCACCATGAGCGGAGTGATACAAGAGGTATAGATGTTTAATTTATTACGGTTTTGTGTAAATTTGCTGAAATATACGATGATTTTTGAAGATGTCGGGAAAAATTATGCCGACTGAGAGCTTTGTTGGCTCAAATCAAAAGAAACAATTTATCACATAAATATTTTTTCTTTTAAAGATATATTAAACTGTGTATATGTATATCTGCATTACTCATGTCTCTCTGGACCCAATTCTGAAGACCACGCATCCGAAATCGCGGGCAGAAGCTAGTTACGAGATAATACACATTAAAATTATACCAGACACCTAATTTCATTCGTCTAGATGGGAGACACAATCTAATAAAAACAATTTCTTTCTGTACTGACCTGCCATTTTGTGGGTTAGGTGACCCCCTCTCTCCTTGCACCAAGAACAAGGACCCTCGATCAGCATCCAACAGTATTGATACATTTTGTAGGATTTTGTGACACAGCACCCGTACTTCTAGCTCGTTGCAGATGTCTTTCACCTACGACAAAAAGAAAGGACATTTATTAATGAAATAAAAGAAATCTGTAAAAGTAAAGCATGAATTTAATTAGGGTAACCAAAGGGTTGTACATGTGGTCGCTTTGGTCGAAGTGCTACAGGCAGGCATTGTCTTTATACAGCAAGTATTATACAGGGTGAAATTGAATTCATGGGCATAATTTTAAGGAATCAGAAATCGCGACATTGTGCTCACATAACTCGTCAAAATGTAGGGAACAGCTGAATTTTTTGTCGCGATTTCAGATTTGTTCCCATAGTGAAAGTTGTTCATAATGATGAGTACAATGACCCCTTAAAATTCTTATTCTTCTTCTTCGTGTGGTTAGTGACTGGAGCCAGAGTTTTAACGCTGCCCATGGGCCTCTGACATAGCATCACATGCTGTTGAGAAATATCTCTCAGGCATGCCGGTTTCCTCACGATGTTTTCCTTCACCGATTTTAAGCAAGTGATAATTATACCCCTTAAAATAATCCCCATGAATTCAATTTCACTCTGTAGGAACATCAAAAATTAGGGACAAACTAAACCACAATCAGTTTGGTGATGATGTTGCTATCAGCAGACAGCAAGATACTGCCCCATCCTTTCTCATCAATCAGTTAGTATCATTTTCCGACACCTACTTTGTGCTGCAACCAAGCGTAACTAATCCCATATACCTACTACTTATAGCATAAACTTTCTTGGATTCATACCAGAATAAAAGTCCAATAAAACAAGAAACAAGTTTAAAGTGCAAACCCAGTTTCATATCAATGAATAAAACAACACGAACTACCGGGACTTGGGGCATACAATTTTGGAATACGACCACTGCACGTCACGCGTCAGTCCGAAACTTTATCCAGAACATTAGAAGGATGATCACTCTTTTGTGAATCCAGTAAAGTACTGAAAGCAGATAAAGTTAAGTTTCTGCCTTAAACGGTTTATTTGAGTTTTCGATCACTACTAAAGTTGACTGACTGACAGACTGCTGGCTTATTGCGTTGTTAAAAAAGGAGACATCGCGAATTGCCAAGACTAGACAAGAAAGAATAAAGTAAATACAATAGACAGCCAATAATAGAAAATTGTATAAATAAGAGGTTTTAGCCACTTTATTTCCAAAGGCGATCAACGTCAGGGAAGAAAGAGCAGTAAATACAGTACATATTTCAGAAACGACTTCACCGATTCAACCAACAAAATGTTCAATTTAATCTTACAAGTTTTGAAATCCGAAACTTCTATGCGATTATTGTGTGTCAGAAAAAGGATATGTTAAAGTTCTCGTCGAGGGACGTCCGACCGACGTCAGACTGCAATAGAGGGATGCCAACAAACGCTGTCCGCCCACGTAACATCCCAACCCGAGTGTTTCGTTAAAACTAGTCGTCGAATATGATTTCCGAACTAATTTCCGCCACGTTTCTACCAGCGTCGTCTATTTACTGAATACACTAATACATTTTGTAAATGTGTTTCATTTATATTACAGTGGTGATGTTTTGTATCAATATATTATACCATGGGTACTTTGGGGATAATGGTATGGATTATACGTATCATATAGCATAGCGTCTATTCGCATTGATTGTATAGGTAACCTCATTAAAACTCGACCTTGAACCAATTATACTGTAATTATTTTTCCGAGTAAAATGTGGGTCATCTGTTTGATAGGATTTATAATGTTTAATAAATGTTTGTTACCTATGTATACCTATTTTTTTAAACTGAGTCATACACACAGAGAAAGACCTTGACACGGATATAAACTCCGAGAACGGCACAAATTTTCCTCCATAACTCAACTCATTGATGAAATTATCAACACGTTTTTTAGAGCAGTTCTAATTTCATATTTGGTTTAAATAAGCCCCCTCGATCAGTCGCTGTCTCAATTAATACGTACACAAAATGATAAATTATAGTCAACTAGCTTCTGCCCGCGGCTTCGCTCGCGTGGAGTTCGGAAATTATCCCACAGGAATGTTCTACCGGGATAAAAAATATCCTATGTGTTAATCCAGGATATAAACCATCTCTGTGTCAAATTTCATCCAAATCTATACAGTAGTTTTTACGTGAAAGAGTAACAAACATCCATACATCCATACTTACAAACTTTCGCCTTTATAATAGTAGTAGGATTTGGGTCGAACGTGATGCTCTAGTAATCCGAGGCCCCAGCAACCGAACATTTAGGTAGGACAGGAACTTCGTTTAATAACTCGATCGAGAGAGAAGTTCTGAATGGAAGGTATTTGCACTGTGTAGGCGTACGTTTACGTTCGAGAAAGCCTATTCTCTCATCGTAAATAGACCATTTTTGGTAGAAAAGGCGGGTAATAAGATCACAATCTTCGATTGAAGCGGAAAATATTAGACGACTGTTTATTATTTGTTCATCTCGTGTAAAGACTGTGTATTTTCATTTTTTTCGGAATTTTTTTTTATATTGCTTATTTTCGCTATCGGGACAAAGTTTTCATCTATATTTCGCTATATCTCGGTACTGCGAACAAGCCCCGTACGGTAGCTAAAGCGATATTTAACCAGATCGAAACTTCTTAAGAATCGAAGATTAGTCAAACGATGAAAGCTTACGAGAGTTATCTTAAGCGGGCAGATAATCAGCTCCTGAGTAGACATCAACGGTCATCAATGAATGAGCTATGAATATTCACGTTCGCCCACGCACACACGCGGGCCAGTGTAGAAGTGTTTACCTAGCGGTCCAGTCAACCAACTACTTGTAACTATACGAGCGACGTCAAAAAAACGTAAATCGTAATATGTACAAGAAAGATATTCCCAGGTTATTTTCGACGCAATAAGTATAGCAAAAACCTCTGTATACATGTGAAAGGATAAGGAAAGGGTAATTCCTGGAGGTCGGATTGATATTACGGATTACGAGGATATTCCAAGATTGAGGATAAGCGTAATTTCCTCGTTGATATTGCAACTGAATGTGTAGAATTATGATGTCAGAATGACGCCAGTTAATGTGAAAATCAGAATATGTTTCGCTTGTTAGTTATTCAATAGTTTATTCAACATACAAGGCTTTAATGGCTATTACAATATTACTTCACACAGGATTTTTTTCAGTATACAGGATGTAACCGAAGGGGTACATACAAAAGCATATGCTACAGACCTCCAAACTGAACAACTTTTACTATGAGACCAACTCCGAAAACGTGAAAAAAAATCAGCTATTTCTTACATTTCGACGAGCCACGTGACCAAAAATGTATAGAACAGCAGATTTTTTTGCGATTTCATAATTGGTCTCATAGTAAAAGATGTTCAGTTTGGTGGTATGTAGCATAAGCTTTTGTATGTATATACCCTTTCGGTTATACCCTGTATAGTTACATTAAAATGTCCCTCGTCAAAGACGCATTGAGTGCATGTGTACGCGTATGGCGCCCGTTTATCAAATGCGGGCGAACCGTCGGCAACCCAGCCAGAACGCAGACACAAAGCCACTGGAAGCGAAACGCGACCGCTTTTACGAAAACCAGACGTGGTCTGCATAATTCAGGTGTTGGTAACGCGCGCAATAATGTTAACTTGATTGACGAAAAAAATGTAGGTACGTGATAATTTTATTTACAAGCACCCGATAAGACGATGACAAGACTGCGTGGCGGGAAAGGTGTATGTAATCTCGAGTGGATGCGATAACAGCTACAATCTCAGTCACGTATGATTATTGTGCATGTTTTTGTGCATTCACGTGTTTGATAAAATTCTATTGGAACCATAATAACAACAAACCAGGTGTCGCGCACTATCCTCCATAATCTACCATCTTATAAACATGAAAGACGTTCGTAAAGATAAGAAACAGATTTATACGGCAGTGTTACCCCTTCTCATAAAAAAAATCGATCAAATTGAACGAAATAAATGTCCTTTCCATTGAGCTATGGGTGTGGGGTTCGCTAGCGGTGTGTTTACATGTAATTATCAAGCCGGGCCGCTGTTTTATCGGAGCTGACCTCTGTGCTTGGCAGCGGAGAGCCGACAGAGGCCTAATTTAGGTACCTACACATGTAAAACGACACCCGATTGTTTCGTAAATTAACTTTTGATTGACGTCACGCCGGTTTAATGGTGTCCTGAAATTTTGGCTGTACCAACTGCTTATAGGGTAAATATATGCATAGGCAATAGGGGTCATATCTATAGGCTTGGATAAGACAAGTCTGTCGGATTTGTTTAATTACACTTTCAATTTAAATTATGACCCAGCAAAGCAATCGCAGTCGCCCAGGGTGCGATTTACATACCGTAACGTCTTGTAAAATAAATCAAATTGTTATTAAGATGATTCATTCTATAAATCACGCTAAGCGTAGAGCCAAAAAATAAAATATCTCGAAGCTAAAGGGTTCTAAATTCTGAGAAATAGGGTAATCCAGAGACATAAATCAATTTGTACAAAGCGTCCCTTTAAAATAGTATTAACTTAACCATTCTTTTAGGATCTGTGTAAAATATTTTTTTGTCAAATGCAAATTAATGAGCTAGCTTATTAAGTAACCTTTTCTAATTTGTTTAAGCAGATTTTCCGAGGGAAAACACGATTTCCACTCAAAGGTCGAGTTAAATAATTTGAATAGCTAATCGGAACATCCAAATTACGGTGTTTGTTATTTCTATAAATTAAATTACTTTTAAAACGTTTGCCGTTAAAAAACTTTTTACAAGCAATTATTTAACTTGCAATGTGTGTACGTATGTTTGTTCGGGTCAAAACTTGCAACTGAATTTTAAAGCAGTTATCCTCAACCGATTTTGCTGAAATTTTGCATAATCGTTAAGTTCGGATGACAGTACATGGTAGGCTAAGTAATATTATTCAAGACTCATATACTTACCTGTAATGATAATGCCTTCCCTTTATACCGTAAAACAGTCTCTCACAGGCTGGCAATAGAAATAGATATAGAATAGGGGCGCGTTATTACATTCTTGGAAGAGCTCTTCACAAATAAAGCTCTACTACTACATAATTAAACTCTATACCTGTTTATGCCCACGTAAATTGTAAAGCCAGGCAATTCATTATTTATTTCGAGTGGCCAAACAGAGGCTGTGCCTACAAACTGCATACACGAGTAGATTCAGCGAAGAAATGAGTTTTTTATTAAGTGAATTTTTCATTAAACGTGGGACGGGTATAAACTTAATATTGTTTACGTGGTTATTTTTAGTAACGAAATCCTACAGTCTGCTTCGTGAGTCTAGCTGTCATCGCTGAGCATGATGTTCTTGGGTTCGATTTCCAGTTCGGGTAAAATGTTATGCTCGGAGTTTGGATTTGAGCCCTGTTGGTTGGCTTGCCTCTTATTACATGGAACCAAACCCAACGTGAATAACCCAAACATAACTTGGATGTACCCTATGATGTGTATAGGTACACCTCTGCCTTCAAAGATTACAGGTGTGATGTTATGTAAATCCTACAGTTTTTTGTTACTTTAATTCTTCTTATACAAACTTTATATAGTATAATTCATAATTTATTCAAATATTATAATTCCAGTTCACAGTGCCCTCCACTAATGTTAATTTTATTTTTTTACTATTACCGTTAATTAAATAACTCGTTTAGTAAGCAGCTTTAGTATGTTAAATGTCTTTTTTGTCTTTGAATGTTATGTACGCATAGGTGTACAATTTGTGATAAATTACATATAATATATTACTGTATTAAAAACCTACCTACTTATGTCGTATCAGTGTGGAGTGCGATTTTGATAATATTATATATTATGAATAATAATAATAATTAATATTATATTATAGGGATACTTTGCAACTTTGTTTTATACTATGTAGAGATGTACTTATATGCTGAAACTGCGTACCAAGATGACATACGTCTTCTTACAGAGATTAAAAAAGCTAACATGAAGTTTGGTACAAGTTTTTCCTTTTTAATTGTGATTTTGTGTGTTGTGTTGTCTTTTCTCTGATGTCTTTTGTGTGTTGTGTCAAGTTTTTTGTAATAATATCCTATAACTAGCTGCTCCCGCGCGGTTTCCCTATTAGCTTTAGCGCGATGTTACATAGCCTATAGCCTTCCTCGATAAATGGACTATCCAACACAAAAAGAATTTTTCAATTCGGACCAGTACTTCCAGAGATTAGCGCGTTCAAACAAACAAACTCTTCAGCTTTATAATATTAGTATAGATAATAATATCCTTGGACATTTCACACAACGCCATATAGTCTCAAGCTAAGCAACCTAATGCTTGTGTTATGGTAACGATATGGCTGATAGACTACTAATATACATTTTTTTCGTAAATACATACATATTATAGATAGAAAAACACCCAGACCCGATACAAATACTTGCAGGTCGTACAAATATTTGTTCCATGCGGGAATCGAACCCACGACATACTGCGCAGCAGTCAATTGCTCAACCACAGCGCCAACCGTGTCGTCAAAACACGTTTTGAAAACGACAAAACACACAAAAACCGTTTGTGTGCACCGAATAAATGTTTTGTTTATCTATAGTATATGTTCAGACAGAGGCTGTTCCACAGGTATAACATAGATGACACTTTTAATAGCCGAATATTTATGGCCGATTACTTTACCAACATGGTTCTATTCTTTCATAAAACAACAGACGTACATAGAAACTTTTCATATTTAATCGAGTCAATGTTTTTCTGAACTAAAACGTGTGTTTACTATTATTATACTGACACTTCACAGTCCTTCAAGTTCTGACTCTTGTCTGATAGACACTGAAGTGGTAAATCAGACTCAGACAACAGGATTATAGTAGTAGATACTTCATAATAAAATTATAAGCGGTACTCAGTGACGCGGCTCGTATTGTTAAGTGGCGCCTTTCGTTGAAACGTGCCTAACTCAGGCCATGGACGAGATGTGGTTTAATTTTAAATAATTATAAAGCCTATCATTATTTTTTATTATTACGTCTCTTAATATTTTTGGGACCCTGGAGTCCCTTGGGCCTTTGGAAGGCGTCCCTTGTGCCTTTGCTTTAAATTCACAATTTAATACAATGTTAAATTACTTAGTATTGAAATTTGACTAAAACATTATTCTGCTTAGACAAGTCACTCGTAATTACAATTTAAATTCAAAATGCATTTGTATCTCAAATTGTTCGACCGTTAAGTCAGCTGGGACTTAAGATCTTATACGTTCACTACACTGACACTTGTTCAAATTAACTTTGAAACTTTAAGAAAACATTTCTATTATTGTGGAACTAAAATTAAAATAATAAAAGTATACTTTGTACATATAAAAACCGTGCCTGACTGATCTAACAACGCATAGCTCAAACCACTGATGGGCTCAAATTTGGCAAACCTACAGCTAATTATTATGACTAAGGCATCGGCTATTCCACAAAGTCGCGGGCAAAAGCTTGATGTTTATCAATCTGCCTAGCCTTTTCCCAACTATTTAGGGGTCAACTACCAGTCTAACCGGATGCAGCTGAATACCAGCATTTTACATAGAGAGACTGCCGATCTGACCTCCACAACCCAGTCAGTAACTGGGTAATACGATACCCCTTGGTAAGAATGGCTGTCAGACTTTCGGGCTATATGTTAATATAAGAAAATAATATCCAATCCGAGCGAATATCCCAAATGGATAGGGGGTAAAATGTACTGACATTTTATTCCATGTCCTGTTAAAAATAGTAGAAGGTTTTAATCCCGTTGGTCATTCTTTTTAAAGCCTAACTGCCTTAACTGCGCCTATGATACAAAGGAAACGAGTACTATTTTGTTTGTAGCAAATAACAAATTGTTCAAGTCTACTCACTAATTCAAATATAAGTTCCTTTTCGTCCAGCTGCCTGAGCTCGTGCCGTGACCTCCGCTGCGGCCGCGAAGGTGTGGCGTGAGGGGGCTGGTCTCCGAGGAAGGTGGGTGTGCCATCGACAGTCGTCACCAACGGCTTCAGGAGACCGCCACGCTCAAATTCGTGCGCTGAGATCTTCCTGTCGAATGAGAAAAATGTTTTAGTTGTTGGCAATTGTAAAATCTAGGGAGAGAAATTTACGCCCATGTCTATCGTCCTGAAAATTTCTGACGGGCGCTTAGCGACTTCTGGCCACTACAAGGAACAGCCTGCGGGTTGCGGAATTGGGGCTGTATCGTCGCCCGAACAGTCAAGCCCGAAGGGGTAGCTAGCAGTGTTCCATGCGCGCCTTAATAGAGGATGTGCGAATGTAGGATCGGCTGCACGTTGTGATAGGGCCCGATAGGTATGGCGGGCTAATGCCAGTCAGGGGTGCAAGTATCTTCCGGGTCGCGCTATGGTAGTTATAGTAACAGTGGGATTTAAGTCGGTAGGAGTATGATATGACCCTATGTTCTCCAAAGACGGAGAATATCAATAGGGATTACCACACAAAAAAAAAGGAGATTGGGCAATAAAGGATAAATACAGTCCGACATGTCCATAAGTAAAACTTTGACATCACAACTCTGAGCGTGTCTTAGCTTGTTTGACAACTGAATAATGGACTTTGATAACTTTTACATAAACTTTTCCGAGCACATACTAAAGTATTACAAATTACTGACCTACATCAAAATAACTAATTTCATCCTGTAGACTTTAACAGTATCTAATAGATAAAAGTTAAGTACAGCTAAGATAATTCTGAGAACGAGCAGCCTTCCAGGGGTTCATGTCCAATTTTCCCTGAAATATGTATTAAGTATGCAAACACTCAGACTAGGGATGACACTGAGAGATTAAGTATACAAATAGACAATCATGATTATTCCCATTTAACCTATTAGATGTTTGCCTATTAGAAGCTGTTTTCTTATAGGTAAGAGCTCGACGATTTATACGGTTATATTTATTGTCGTTTCGAGAGATTTTTTCTCTTGAACCAATGGGGTTCGTACGACATTTGAGGGGTTAATAGTTGTTTAGTTCTAAGAAGTGTTGGTTATGTTGGAACCTATTTTTACACACTTCTTTTTGGTTATCGTTAAAGAAAAAATTTTGTAAGAAAAACGAATTTGATAGCGACCTACTTTGTCTATGTATCATGGCAATGCTTTCTGCAATAGTCAGAGATACATGCATATACACATACATATTAATTCACGCCGAAAGAGATACATTTCTTTAAAAACAATTAAAATAAAATATTAAAATTAACGCATCGTTTTAGTATTCAAACGGAAAGCGAACTAGATCTATTCAGCAATCAGTAGACTGGACAGCAGCCAAATGGATTTAGCAGAAATGTCATGGAAAATTAAGTCTGATAGATTATTTCAGGAGAGTATTTGACTAATATTACTTATTGTATTATATACACATTTTCATACATTTCCGCCTTTTTTCCATCATCATAATTTTATGAATGCAAGAATAATATTTTTTTAAGTCTAAACAATGTCTGATCGACTATGAAAGGTTATTTTTTCATCGTAAATGGTAATTATGTTAATACAATAACAATATATTGTTTCGTCTAAAGAAATACTGACCGATTATAAAAGGCTAAGTGTTTTTTCATAATATATTTATTTAAAAGATTTTTGAGCCTTTAGCTAAAACTAACCGCGCTAATAGTTTTTTGTTCATCTTCACCAAATGTAATAATAAAGGGAGAAAATGTTAAACTTAGTTCTTCATATTTTTGGCTACTCATCTGATAATTTAAAATTGCAAACTTCTTCAAGGATTTGTTAACAATTTAACCCAATGTATGTTACACAAAATTAAGTGCCATGAAAATATGAACTTACAATTTAAAAATATACGATTGACAATGAAAGGATTCGTTTATTTTTTAATTACAATTAAGTCATTAAAATGTTATATAAATAAATCAACACACTAACACTTGAACTAAAAATACTATACTGTGTTTAAAACTAATAACTAACTAAAATATGGTGTCGAAAAATTCCTCCGCATCGCTGTCGACTGAAGGTACCCAAGATCCTTGGTATACAAATCGACTACCTTGTGGAAGGGGCAACTACAATCAATTCTATTTCTTGTTCATTTTGACGTTCGAAAGTGCCTTTCGTGTGCCTTTTTAAAATAAATGTTTTGACTATCACTTTGAATAATTTCAAGAAGTAGGTATTTTCCCATCTCCAATTCCCTTGTCTTCCACCAAATTTTCCTTTACAAATAGCTCATCATTATGCATGTAGGTTAGCGTTCAACAAAGTCTTCCTAATCTACGGAGGGTGGTTTAACACTGGCAGATAAAGACGAGATGACAATGACATAAGATTGATGGAGACTAGCAGCAAGGATTTCCAAGACAGGAGACTGGAATTTATTTTCTATTCTAAACTTATGGATATGGAGATTCTGGATAAGCTAGTAATATTTATCTTCTTCTTATGAATCGGTCACGAATATTTCGCGTTAGGGATGGCAAAATGGCGCGCGGAGGTACTAAGCCGGGGGGAAACTCCGTTTCCGCAGCAAATTGCGGCGGAGCGGACGGACCTCCGGCGCGATCTCATGGCGGCCTGGAATCAGCGACTGTCGCAACCCAGCGCAGGGCACGCCACGATAGTGGCGGTAAGGCCCCTCTTTGAGGAGTGGCTAGAGAGGCGTCACGGCGCCCTCACCTACCGCCTGACGCAGGTCCTCACCGGACATGGATGTTTCGGGAGGTTCCTGCACATCATCAGGCGGGAGGAAACGCCCGGGTGTCACCACTGCGAGGATCGCCCAGAGGACACGGTAGAGCACACGGTGCAAACCTGCCCCGCATGGGCAGAGCACCGCCGTGTCCTCGTAGAGGTGATCGGCGGCGGCGACCTCTCGCGCCCGGCCCTGGTGCAATCCATGGTCCGGGGCGAGAGGGAGTGGGAGGCAGTCACCTCCTTCTGCGAAAAAGTTATGCTCGCGAAGGAGGTGGCGCGATGGGAGAGAGAAAGGTCCTCCCGTCCCAGCCGCCGCAGGAGACGCCCCGGGCGTCGGGAGCCACGTGACGACTCCCGGCCACCGTAGGCGCGGGCCTGCGGACGGTTAGTAATGGGTGACTCACCGTCCGATCAGCACCAGACCCGTGCCGTACGGCGCGTATATGTTCCACGCGCGCCTCAAAGAGATGTCAGCATATGAAGGGGCCCCTCAGGGCCAAGCCTGCCGGGTAAGCGGGATTGTCCGAAAGGGTTACCGCTACCCCGGAACATAAAGGGCTACGGAAGGAACATGGATGGGTTTTAGTCAGTAAGAGTCTGACACTCCCTTCCGCTCCACCCAGAGCGGGAGCAGTCATTGGATGATTTCCCAGCCTTAAAAAAAAAAAAAAAAAGGGATGGCAGAAACTTTAGAAACTGTTATTCGTGCGTGTCCTAAATATTAGAAACATAAGATACATCGTGATCATCACACTGGAAATGTCTTTAACAGTGTTTAAATAGTTACTGACAGACTGTGTATCTTTGATCTTATGTATTTTCAAAAAAACTTTAATTCTTCGAACTCGATAGGTCAAGGAGCCTGACAACTCGTTTTAAACAAAAAATAAAGGGTATCTGAAATGCCAGATATCGAAGAATTCTCAAAAAAAGGAACTATATTTATGTCACATGTTCTTTCATGACAATACTTAAACACATTAGTATTACAGTGTTCTTATACGGTTTTTTTTTTAAACCAGAATTTGTACAGACGACAACACATCAAGCAGCCCTAATATGTCAAATTTCTTTGACAGATTTTCAACTTTATTACAATAGTGGAAGGTTTATTTTCAATTGGGAAAACAGTACCCATTACGGAGTCTCCTATTACTAAGACTCCGCTATTAGTCTGTATCTCAAGAACCGTGACAGTTACACAGTTATAATTTTTACATTCTGTTGCCTCTATAACAAAAAATACTAGAAACAGAATAAAATAAATATTTAAGGGGGCTCCCACACAACAAACGTGATTTTATTTCCGTTTTTACAGAAAATGGTACGAAACCCTTAGTTTGTCATAAGCATTTCTGTGTTACTAACAATTATGGATGTCTATCTGAAAATAAATGAATTATTATTATATTATTATTATTATTAGTGCGCGAGTCCGACTCGCACTTGGCCGGTTTTTTTTTTAATAATACTTATTTATTTCCACTTATCCGAATTATTTATTTACATCAATTATTTATCTTAACTCGTTAACTGTTGACTCTGTCAGCATGTTTGCTTCTCCTAAACCAACGGATCCGATTTTTGCCAGCTGTGAACATAGTATATTTATTTAGGACTAGTTAACTCGAAAGTGCTGCCTATGCCTACACATCCATTAATTAAGATAAGACATAAGATATCGTTTATCAAGTCAAGTATCAAATTGATACCGTTTGTATGATTTTCACATTGCTACTGTACTGATTTTATCTCAGACTCACATGTTAAAAATATAAACGTGTATTGTATATATTTTTAATACTGGCTAGCTTAATTTTTTATCGCCAAGAATATTGTGTGTTGTCGTAGTTTTTCTGTGAAAGCAGAAGATTATTATTGTTACCTCAAAATACGGTATTTCTGCACGTGTAATAATTGTAACGTGTTTTCAGAGAAAACTATTCGGAAAGAAATAAAATATAGCTTTGAAAAAAAACAATATCAGGACTTATTTGTAAGCCTATAAATAAATACTGGTATAATTTATGGACATTTCCTTCCTATGACTCTGTTGTAATTAATTACAATGGATAGAAAAACTTATATCTGCCTGACCTACAAGTTAGAATGTTCTAAGAAAAGCCAGACAATAAAGGACAGCTAATTAATAACTAAAAACGTTTCAGTAAATTCATCGGCCAAACACAGCCGGGCCAAGACTTTCTATATCGGTCACTGTCAAGTGAACATCATATTCCTTTTGGGTTTTTTCGTATTCTATTATATCCATTATCTACCACAAAGGTTTCGTAATATTATGCAACCATATAATATTATATAGAATATTAAAAATGAGATTTAACATATTCTTGTTCATTTTGAAGTTCAAAAGTGCCTTTCTTGTGCCCATTTGAAATAAATGATTTGACTTTGACTTTGAGATATTTCATAAATCATACTTGGATTAGAAATAAAAGTGGGCATGGCTTGCGCCCTGAAACACTTAGCGTAATTCTAAAGCTACGTACGGAGCAGGGCTAACACGTCTTTACGGATTAATTGGTATGCCTAAAGCCTCAATTACACGACGCTAGTTTCTTACCTGGGGCATACAGTAAAATTGAAGCAACAAACATTGTGTAGACGGTGCAACTTTTATCCCCCCCCCCCTTTTTGGAGGGTGGGAAATCATCAAATGACTCCTCCCGCTCTGGGTGGAGCGGGAGTGTCAGACTCTTACCGACTTAAACCATCCATGTTCCTTCCGTAGCCCTTTGTGTTGCAGGGCAGCAGGTACCGGACAACCCCGCTGACCTACTCCCCTTACTACAGGCAATCAAATCCCACCGTATAAATCCGGTTTTAATGTAACTAGACACCAAACTTTTCAGAAGTCAAATTAACTAATATAATTATGATAGTCTTCTTGCCATTGTCCCAAGTAACTTGGGGTTGGTGGCACACGCCTTCGTCATCCATTCTTCTCTATCAACAGTCGCGCTATCATTCAATCCTTTTTTTGTCATAATATAATTTCTCACGCGATCTTTTCTTTGGCCTTATAAACTTTAATAAAAGCTCTTTAAATATAGTCGATGATATTACCTGACAGGTGTGGTGGCCCCGGAGCCGGAGCCAGCGCGCGACGGCGATGCAAGCTCGGCGCTGGGCGGCGTCGCATGCGATACTAACCACGCGTCCACCACTTGCCGCGTCGCCTTCCTGCCGACAATTGCCGTTTACCTTATTAAATACTTCCAAGACTTGTAACAACTTCAAGATTTCCAAGAATGACTGTTTAGAGCGCGTGATTATGAGATTTAAACGTTAACTCGTCAACAATGCGCTTGCGCATCTTCGCAATGTTGGTTCTTTGTGTGCATGAGCAATTGAAACAGTTATGAAGATCAGATTAACAAATAACTTACAAACTACAGACATTGGTAACTTTACAAAATATAGCTACATAGCAGTTTGGTATTAATAGATATTTAATGAAAAACATCCGATGATACAATCTTCGACACATGCATCTGAAATGTATTTTATCCCTATCTTACACAATAAACTAGAGCAGGACAAAACTACAATTCTACCACAAACATACGTATGAACACAAACGTAATTGTAACGGAAACTTTGATAACAATAGTATTCATATAAACTAGTTGACGCTAACTAGCATCGTTGACAATGTTTGTATAGGACGAGAATATCTCTGCACTGGAAACTAAGTGTAAAGTAAATATGGCTAGTAGAATAATAAGAACATTTGCATTCTGATTTGTTATGATAGTTTACGTATTACATTTGGGAGCTGTGACTTTTTGATGTCTAACATCTATTGGCGCGCCTTGGGGGTAAGTCCGACTGGTATGCCGTGACGGCTAACGGCATGACGCTCACTTATCTCACGCCCCTTCTCCGCCATGTTTAACATTTGCCCGGCGCGGCGTCTCGAAACGGTTATATGTCTTTTGTAGCAGGTATATTATTCGGTGTTAAACAAGCAGCGACATCACTGGTCTGCCATCCGAGAGTCAAAGCTGAAATAACTATCTCATGTGCCAGTGCCACCTCAAAACCATCAGAATTCAACAATTTACCCATCTTTTTCTTTTCGTGTGGTTAGTGACTAACCTGGTGTCAGAGTTTTTAAGCTGTCCATGGGCCTCTGACTTAGTTTCACATGCTGTTGTGAAATATCTCTCAGACATGCCCCGGTTTCCTCACGAAGATTTCCTTCGCCGGTTTTTAAGCAAGTGATAATTATACAATACGCACAAGAATCTGTAAAATCAGAGGTGCGTCCTTGGGTTCAAACTCGAGACCTATGACTTGGCAGCCGGACGGTCACACCACTAGGCTATCACTGCTATAAACTATACTCTTTTAACATAGCTCCACTGTTTAAACCCTTGTCCCGACAATGATTTGGAACATCATTACACGTAGATTTAAAATAATCTTCGTAATTAAAGCTCCAAACAAATGTCGAGCATGGGTTCAATTAGTGGATCTACATTAAAATTATACGGACTGTGCCACGTTTCTTTTGTTTTCCAAATTATAATGAGTTAACTTGCAGGGACAAAAGCACTCAAGGATAATAAGCCTAACAGGTCTTTCAAGTATTAATGTTATTATAATTCCATGTTTATTCATAATAGAAGTCTTTCTGGCGTCGTCACCTTTATTTGTCAGGATGACAAGTATGCTAAGGTACTGAAATTATTAATGGATATTTCGAGAGTCCCTGCACAGTATTGGAGTTTCGAACTTCAGTTTTGCACAAACAGACTAAGAAGACTTGGTCTTAGCATACCTGCATTATTAAATATCAATGCACTGCGAACTGAGACCGCAATGAAATCCCGCGAGAAGCTCTCAAACTCTAGCAGAATGTTGTGAAAGCCGATATCAAAACTTGGAAACTAGGTTCTGAAGTTACTAAGAAGGAAGGAAAGCGGATCTCTGCACTAGACTGAAATAATGTAGCAGAAAATACAAAGACAAAGTAGAACCAAATTATTTTCGTTACTGTAACAAACTTGTGACAAATAGAGACAATAAAGAAAGACAAGCAACAGCAAATGAAGCTGTATACAAAATAAGCACAAAGACGGACATATTAAACGAATACATATTCAGCATGTTCATTCCATACGGTAGAATAGCACTGACATCCTCCTTGCCATTTTCCGGGCGTCGAACCAAAGGACAAATGGAAATTCTCCAATGTGACAATTTGTATACCGGAGTAGAGTTCAACAATAACATACGGTCCGTATATTTTCAAATTTATTTCAGTGAGTCTGCAAAACTTGAAATGCGCTTGAGATAGTTAAGAATTTTATAAGCTGACACTAAAATGCTTATACAGTGTATCGCATTTTACATTAAATGAGATTCGATAAAACTACATTTAACGTATTCGAGACATTCACATTACGAGCTGAAGAATTTATATTAGGCTTTAATGCTCCCATGTCTCAGTAATCCTAATCGGAGTGTCCATTTGAGATAAGTGCAATAAAAATCCTACGGCGAATTTGTATGAGAATGACCTGAAATTTTTGGCCCAGTAAATTCTGCGCAAAGAAAAATATTATCTCGACACTAAACCTCATTATGAACAAGCCCATTCCTTTGAATACGCCCAAATGCCTCATTATAATTCATAGTAGGTTCTGCCTACCACCCATCATCGTAATTATTCAAGCCAATTCATCCATTCATAAAACTAATAACTGTGTTCAATCTTAAACGTTTTATGGCCCATTCAGGACCGACAGAAGCATTGTCATTATAATAAACTACAATAAAATTAATAACTTCCAGAATCAGTTGGTTTATTTCAGGGTTAGGTACAATAATCTCGGTAAAACTGCATGAAGTGCTTTTATACTGGTTGAAAATTGCTGTCACTGTTATACAGGCCGTTAAAGTTTTATGGTGAACATGAGACCAAATAAGATTTCTCTAAGACAACGAAATCTTATTTCTAGACGTTTCAAAAAAGGTGAAGGAATTTCTAAGTACTTTATTAATGACTGATTTCAAAGAATTCTATACGGTCTACATATTTCGCTACAGACAATTAGACTAGGTACCACTTGAGACGAGAGAAAAGAATTTGGTTTGGAAGACGCCAATAAAACAACGGAACAGACCAAAACCGTGACTGGAACGTGGGTTACCCAGTGACCGTATGATGACGTGGATTGAGCTCCGAGTTGATAGATAATTCCGTTAAAACCAGTACAAAGCAAATTTGTAATCACAGCAGGTATAATAGTTTGATGCTAATAGAACACGTCTGAATGCTGTCAGCTCTGATATAATCTCTTAATTGTTTCCAACACCCACGGGAAGTCGAATAGCGGTATATTCGCACAAAACACACAAACAATCGATCATTTTTCCTAGCCTTTTCCCAACTATCTTGGGGTCGGTTTCCAGTGAAACCGGATGCAGCTGAACCAGTATTTTACATGGAACAACTGCTTATCTGACCTCCACAACCCAGTCAGTTACTGGGTAATACGATACTTCTTGTTAAGACTGGCTGTCAAACTTTCGGGCTTCTGACTACTCGTAACGGCTGTCAAAGATCCACGAATGACAGCTGGGACCAACGGCTTAACGTGCTTTCTGAGGCACGGAGTAGTCTCGATATGTAAAGATGGTCACCCATCCACGGACCAACCCCGGCAAGCGTAGCTTAACCTGATGTATCGATCCGTGCGGCTGTTATAACTTAGCCACGAGCTCCTCCATAACACTCAAGCATGTATAATCCAATAACAAGCGGTTTTTTTATATTGTTTTTATTAACTTCTTATCAGAGTTTATACAACCAATCAGTAACGTGTATCAGTTAATTTCCTTATATCTAGTTTCCTTATAGCCCAGTCTCCGTTTATTTGTTTAATCCATCGGAAGTATATTTTAAAGTAAAACCAGTGAATTTATAACCGAAAAACCGGTATTAATTTTATGATTTACGATCTCACGTTCCTTGGAGCGTGGAAATGTCTAATTTAAAAGAACATGGCGTGAATTTAAGTAAATGTTTTACGTGACGTCATTAGTGAATGATATATTGCTGTTTTCTAGCCAAAAGAATTAATTTACATAATATAAGTCTTGATACTTCAAGTTATGTTAAAGTAAATTGAATTTCCTTTACATATCGTTTTGACAACAAGCCTCAATAAATAACTTATGCAATATTAATGGGTTTAGGATAGCTAAGATAGTCTGTTGTTTGCGTGGGTCATGGACAGTCTGTCTGTCAGTCTTTATGAAAAACTGTGAAAACTTATTGACTTGATTAAAACAATTACATACACCACAGCGACTTTATTAATTTAATTAAGAAAAATACTTCTCGTTCTTTTTAAAATTATTTATTTTCCAGCAAATTTTTTCTCACATTGTGACAAGAAAGTTTATTTAAAAAAACGTGGAAAGCGGTTGTTTATAATTTACAGAATTAACAATCCACAGAATGACTTAGCAAAGACCATACTACTTTCATAATATTATACTCAACCTTAAAAAAGCAAATAACGAAAACAAAAAACTGTTTAGCCTAGCCTAGCCTAGCCAATGTACAATCGTTACATGGACTAACAGTTTCCCCTTCAAAGACACAAATCTCATTATACAAACACCCTAAAATGTAAGCACACTGCAGACATAAAAGGAAACAGTGGTTACAAAGTCTTGTGGCATGCGACTATAAACGAAGCTGGTACCCATAAATTAATCTACATAACACTAATTTTAATTAAAGTCGAAATTACTGAATAGACTAAACAAACCAAAAGCTAAGTGACAAGACTAGAGAGTTTCAACAACTGGGACACAGTAATTAAGGGACCTAAACAAAACTATTAAGACTTGTGGCCTTCTGCTAATAAATTATAATTTATATTACGCTATGTAAAGTCTAGGGCTGTTACTGTTTAGATATTTCTTTCAAATTAATGAGACAGTAACATTTTGGTACTGTATTCAACCATTTCACCGCTACGTTTCTCTGAATTTATTTATCATTTAAAAAAAAGTTGTTCGCAAATAAATTATTTTTAGAAATATTGCTGATTCTGGGAATTTGTAATAGTTTTGTTTTTAATTATACTGAAATGATTTTTATGAAAAACAAATATCATAACAATATGCTGAATTCAGAATAAGCATAACACGTAAGGATACGAACTTCGATATACCCTGAAGGCACTGAATCAAACGACCTGAAACCTAGACCAACACGCAAGCCACAGACGTAAATTCTTTAAAAGTTTTTAAACAAAACAAGAGAATCAAGTTACAAACAAAGCTAGGATTACAAAGACTCAGTGACATTAAAGACGTTAGACAAAAGACAGAAAATCAAGTTGATAAAGTTAGTACTTAGCTTGTGGGTTGCTAACTCGATGTACTACCGTTGCCAACGGTAACTGAATCAGACAATGGACTTAAATGTAGTTGTGCAATCGCTACAAATTATCTATTAAGAGTACAGTTGCTCTTTTAACTGGATAGGATACTTTAGCTAGTTAGACTGGTTAGGTCAGATATACACAACAGTGGCTTTGTGTAAAATAAAAATATTCAGTGGCATCTCGTTAGAATGGATGGTGACCCTAACTCAGTTGAGAAGTTTTTAAAGTTCACAAAGATGAAGAAGGGAAAGTTTCTTGAAACCCTTTTCAGACGCCAGCTTAACCCTCAAACAGACTATACCTGTTAAGAAACTTATTTGTTTGTCTACTTTAGATAAGTTTTGTTAAGAAAGATTAGTCACATCACACAAATTAATGAAAATGTTCTGTGACTAACAATATAAAATAGGCTAAAGATCCGATCGACCTTGTCCATCCAAACAAACCACTAGTTCACATTAACGCCGTAGAATTTCTATTGTTCTACATTTTGGTGACAATTTGATTACGACACAATGGAACAATTAAAACTTTAAAACAAAACCTTAATTCGATTGTTTAAAAAACAAACAACAAGACATTAGAATACGCATCGCATTGAGATAAGCCTTTGAAAATTAATTGAGTTTCAACAAAACGGTTCAGAAAATTCTATGAAGCCGTCCATTCAGTAATCAAAGATTTACGATTAAGTGAAAGCAAATTTAATTTATGAAAGCTGTAATCTTTCCTGAGAACAATGAAGGCTGTAGATGAATTTCTAATTGTTATCGGCAATGAGAATAAACTTTTGAATACCAATATCTTAATAAGAGGATTTTTTCAAGGTTATAGGTGCAATCAATTGTAACAAACCATTTGAAATGACGTCATAAATTATGAAGCTAGAGAATTGTTATAATTAGTGCTTGGAAAACCCGTTTTTGATTATGTTTTACCTCCTACAGTGTTGCGCTTTGTGATATGCCATTTTCTGCCAAGTTCTTAATGGTACTTATGAGTATATACCTCTAGTAACTGATAGTGTTAATGGTATAACCATTTAACGAGCTATGACTTCAATTTAACACATTAATTGTTCCATTATTTTATATTCGTATTTATATTCTTGTCGTTTGAAAGTATAACATGCGCATTTATTAGTCTCTTTTAATATTTAAAAGTTTAGCTCAACCCAAATACCATGACAGAAACTTTGATCTCCATTTAAAAGCCACAAAATGTTTTAAAGTTAAAATATCACTGAAGGGCTTTTGATTTCTCTAAAGCATTTTGTTAAAAGTTTTGAATTTAATTAGCCGTTTCTAGTTTAGTTTTAAAATATATATATAGTTTGGTTTTGCTATTAAACTTTTCTGTATATATTATATTTTTACCCTGTAGTGAGAATTGGGGCCTGTTTCATGGCAATAAGCTCGTCCATTTATATTGGACAAACATATTTGTCTCTACAAAATCCTTTGCCTAGCTTTTTTTGAGATACAATTGCGTGATGATGATTGTCCAAGGGTTCAGTGAAATTCTTTCGTCACCTTGTCGAATGAGATGAGTTCTGTGTCAAGGATATTAATCAAGAGTGAAAAGGGTGTAACTAAAGTCAAGAATCATATCAATCGATGTCTGTTGTCACAAATGTTTTGGATCCACTTTACGGATCTAGGGTAACTTATTACATGTCAAGCCTAGACTCATCTGTCATGCGCCTAACTGGGCGTCCTGTCTGGATATTTTCTTGTTAGCATTGCTTTTTGGGCTGTCTGCTCTGCTGCTTCACTAGTTAGTGATTGACAGGAGTCGAACTTGTTATCTTTTTGAACGACGTTTTGAGAAAAGCTTTTCATTACTTCGTTAGTTGCATTTCAGAGTTCAGAGTTGGATGGTAAAAGATGTGAAATAAGGTTCCGCGAATCTTATTATGACAGAGAGATTGCTGCAGAAATCCAGATATTTTAAAACTACGTAAATTGTAGTTGGAAAACTGCTAAATAATACAAAAAAAATCGTCGAAATGTATTCGAAAAGTATTCGAAAAACAAAAACCTTATATAAAAAAATTGGGAAGCAACCACATCAGGTAGGTAAGTTCTATAATTAAATGACTTTTCCTTTAAGAATAATTAATTAAGCCCGTATTCACTATTAATACAAGTAATTGGTGTCCTCAAAGACCAACGGATATATGGTACGAGGTTAACTGAAAGCTTTCGATGATAAACAGAATTATGTCTGTGTTGCACGTACGATGAGATGAATACGAGCCGAGCGACGACGGATTATTTATAAATACAGAAAATTTGTAGTTTCGACAAAAAAATCTGAATCGAAAATAGATTGCTCGTACAACAGTTCATGATGCGTGGGAATTCATCAATGACCCGAATATAAAATGTCGAAATAATTTGTATTCATAGTTCGAACATTTTTAGATAGTATTCTGTGGACCAGTCTCATCATGAAAAGAGGATCGTGCCAAGATGTCAAGATATGTATTTCATTATCATATTACTGTCACTTGATCGGATTTATATGATTAAGATGTCGATGTCTTGGAAATGACTCGTATATTATGAGATTTAATTAAATGCAGTATCATTCATATCAGCGTAACTGTGACGAATTAATTTATATTCCACACGGATAACTCTTGAATAAAGCCCAACTTTTAAATTAATATTTGAAGAACAATATTATTATTGGACGTTCAAAAGTGCCATTAGTGTGCCTATTTGGAATAAATGTTTTGACTTTGACTAAGCAAATCTCTTAAAGCCAGTTTTCAGTGGTAATTCGCATTTTACCCGCCTGCAACGGAGCCATTGTATACGAATCCGTATGACCTGAATAGAGCACATTCGGGCAACGTTTTCAACAAATGCCCCGCATATAGAGAACGCGTAAATTATTGTGGGTGCCTTTTGTAATAATAATGTTTACAATAGGCTTGTACCTCAATCAAAACAGTGATAGTTGGCTTACAGGATGACTCTACATATAATGAGGTATTACGTCATCCCATTCAGAGATTTGAATCAAATTGAATGGGGGATTCAAATTAGTATCAATGAACAGGTTTCGCGTTGCGTGCTAATTCCAACTCGAAATTCGTATCAGGTTTTGGTCAGATCAATGCAAACCGCATTAGATTTGTTGAGTCATTGGTTCGATTTCCACATCAAGACGCAAATGATACGCCTACAGATGTATGTCCCTCTACTTAGTTGTCCCAACACCATTAAACGCTTGTTTTACTTAACAGGATTAGGACCAAATATTAGGTAACCTGTGCTTTTAGTGCCACCTCTAATTGCGTTGCCACTGCTAAGCTTAGTTCGGTAAGCGCCGCACTTTAGGTCCTAACAGCCACTATGTACATGATTATTATTTATTTATTTAATAAACATGGAAGACTTACAGCTAATGTAAACAGAATAAAAACAATATGTGAGCCTGACAGCCAATTAAAAGTCTTCACTTCTAAAAAACAGTTTGAAAAAGTGAGTGTGAACAACACAATACAATACAGCTACCAAGAAGAAACAGGATAATAATCAAGCTAAACTTAATTTACATTTTAAACACAACACAAGAATAAAAAACCTGACTTTACAAAACCTACTTAAAAAAGCTAAGACTCATGCACTTTCTTGCCGAGGACACACTTGTAATGAAAGGGTCAAAATCATGCTGTCTGCACATGATATTAAAATTATTACTCGCACGCACTATGAATGAGTTATGGTGTATGGTGCATAATGTCTCAGAATTCGACACATTAACATCGACATGTAAGTATTTATTCTGTGATGTAAATATCATCTACCATTCTAAATACGTATCTACGTACTGGGCTTGTGTGGCCAATTATGGTTCTCTCCTTCTCGCAAAGAGGTAGTCTGACACACCTAGAGTACTGTAGAGCCTCAGTGAAACCTTATGTTGAACATGGCTGGTAATAATCTGACAGCACTCGAGCCTTAAATTATGTTTAGAATAGGTTGATAGGTTTTTGATACAAGTGACTCGACTCCGTCATGAGCCGTGGGGCTTGGCAGATGTATTCGATATAATATAATATACAATTGATTATTCACGGTCTGTGTGTTTGCTTTGATAGCCCAGCAAAATCATTATACACACAGAATACACTCTACCACTGAGCCCCCGCAAAAAAGGTCCTGAACCTTCCACAGTACACATTATAAGCTATTTATGGGTAATGGCAAATGCTGTTTTAAGATGATTCGGTGAGCGCAAAGTTTGAAAGACGCTTGACCTCATCTTCTGGATTCTAGCCGGCCACTCCGTTGTTCGAATTCGTTTCCTTCAGCTGGCACTTACAACTTACGCCTGGACATAAGTAGCACGCCTAGGTTGTAAGAGTCGGCTTACGGAGACGTCTTTCCCTGAAAAGTTATTAAGAATAGCCCCTAGACCCTAAAAAATGACACTTAAAAATAAACATCCCAAATAAGTTAAACCGCTGAGATACATCACAAAACAGTCTGCCAACATGACTTAGCAATACATCTGCTAACACTGGTCTTGGGAAAAAAAGAATTTGAATGTCATCAAATCATAATCTGTCCTTTTCGTGTCCGCAAAAAAACTAGTACAAGGAAAAGTGATATTTACCTCAAGAAGTAGTCATGCACGAACTCCTGGTTCTCGTCGAGCCAGGCTTCGGTGCGTGCGCATTCAGCATCATAGCAGGTAGGCGCGGGCATGCCGCCGCCCGCGCCTCCCGCCGGCTCTTCTATGCTCCGCAACTGTAGGCCTGTGACAATACAGAACGACACTCAGTTATGGACTTCATAGAACTTAAAATAAGCTTTAGTTTTACCTGAATGGAACTTTACAATAAACTGCATAATTCACTTGCATTGAAAATAAACCCTAAGCCGGGGGGCTTAGAGTTTTGTAAAGAGAGATTTAACATATTTTTATTGGAACATATTTTTTATAATTTTGTATTAAAATTTTTATTTGCTCATAATTTCGACAAAAATATCATAAAATTTTAAGCACTGCTAGACGGCAAAACTTCAACAGGTTTAGAAGGCATTTGAAGCTAATGTAAATGGTGTTAAAAAAAGCATGAATTCGAAACTAAAACCTACTACAGAACCTACATACTTATCAAACATACATAAACTAACGCTTTCTTTCATCCTCTCAGTATGACCAAAACGTCGAATCACTGTTTTAATTCAAATCTATCAAGCCATTTTCGAGTTATTGCAAGACTAGCGCACCGCAATTGATACTTATCAAATGAGACCATAAAAAAGAAGAAGAATGTTTATTTGCCAGACCAGTGTTTACAATTCCTTATAGTCTACATTAATTGCTAGGTTTACTAAAAACAAAATAAGACGCAAAGGAAGCACTTTGCTTATGAACTCCACACTAGGTCGAGCCTGTCTCGTGGAGTTCATGGGTGGTAATACCATATAGTGACAATGCGCATTACATTAATGAAAAAGAGATCTATTTCTGTATATTCCGATAGCAAAATTAACTTAGAGCTATAATTGCCACTTGAAAGCTTTTCTACAAACGTACTTATCTATACAAGAATAGTTTCAAGTATTCCCGAGCTATGTTAATGAGGCTCTTCTGGGAATATTATTGAAACCTCCTCCAAGAGCTTACTGTTTACATCAAAATATAAACACGAGGTAAATGTAACAGTCCAAGAAACTCGTACAGAAATACAAGATTGGAAAATGAGATTTTGATTACAAAACCGATGTTTGATGTTGCAAAGACATGGAAAATATTACTGAATGAACACCGTAGTCGAGCGTTCAAGCGATCCAAAGGACTAGAACTTGGCAAGAAAAAATATTTAAAAATAATGATGAATCAACTAGCAGTTTTCTTCGTACCTGGGATTGAGATACTCTGATGTTTATCCTTCCACGAATATATAAAATTACAACATTTTAAACAGATTGACATTATACAACAATGTTCATTGACGAAGAATTGATTTTTTTGTATCTGTACAGAATATCAAACTGTCAACTATGTAAACACGATAGACGTCGAACTTTCAATATGACATTTTATATGTCATCGTCAATGGAGTTTCGATACCATATGTATGACATTTGTTAAAAAAAAGTTCCCACTACGGATGTATCAGTAAAGACTTCATTAAGATAAACTTAACGAATCGTAACAATCACAACATTGTTCTGTTGGACCAAAAAGTTTAAACGTATTTCGTTTTATCGGAAAAAAATACTGTTACAGACAAAATTGTTTAAATTAAGACAACAGAAAAACGTAGGCTTAATAAATAATAATAAGAAATCATTTATAGGGTTGGGTCAAGGGCCTGATTCAGAATTCAGTACACCACGATACGGCTTGACTTTCGTCGTATCGAGGATGGATCGATGGATCGTGCGGAGGTTCGTGTCTCTGCAACGGTCGCTTGGAACCTGCTCTCGACACCGGTAAATCTTTTTTTTTAATGTGCTTTATACCTGTTAAAAAAAAAATAACTAACAGAAGCTCTTCAATTGATTCCATATATCTAACGTCAAGAAAGAGAATTCAGTTTTTTTTACTTACTACATACCACCCACACTACTTCTTTCACAGCTGCTCACGGCAAACATGCAGGGGTAGAAAAAGAAAAATGTCTGATTGAAAGATAACCTAATAAAAGATAAACTATACGCTAACATTCTCAATAATTACTTTATCTTACAAGCCACTTGGTCTAGTGACAAAACGCTTGAGACTACTAAAACGTTTTGGAATCCCAATTCCTAAATCAGATCATTGGAATGGAATTTTAGATATTTCGATTTTTACTCGAATACTAGGGAATTTAAATAAAGATAGAAAGAAAGAAAAAATGATTTTTCCGCACAAACAAAACGTACATTTCAAGCAAAAAAGAAACATACTAATACCCGTGCAAAGCAGCAGAAACTAGTCTCCACAAAAAAAAAACCATTGACAAGATGAGTTGATTAAGGGCCGATTTTTCAATCGCTTGATATCTTGATCAGAAGAATAAAAAAACTTTTATACAAAAAATAAAACCGACTTCCAAAACAAACACTACAAAGTGACAAATAATTTTGATTTCGGAAGTCGGTGTCTTCGGTTTTGTATTTTCATTTTTTGCCACCAACTTCCGAAATCAAAATTATTTGTCACTTTGTAGTGTTTGTTTTGGAAGTCGGTTTTATTTTTTGTAAAAAAGTTTTTATTTTTCACTTTTTAGTTGTGGTACCTACCTACACAACCCCCCCCCCCCCAAATCTTAATACCACTACCTGGTATGTAAATTACAGTGACAGGAACTTATTAGAACATCGTCCACATACACACATCAAAAGTGTCTAGGGATCAAGCATTTTTATGCGGATTTCTTGAGATTGAGATGTGGCTTTGTAATAAATTTATGATTTTATAAATTTATATGGATCCTTTTTGGTGCATTTCATAATTTGAAACAGGAACTGTCAATCAAATTCGAGTAAAAGATGAAAATCAGCTGTCAATATTTTCCCTATAAAAACATACAACGCATTGAAGACATTATTAGTGCTACTGTTTCCCTACTACTGATTAAAACCAACGTTATTATGGAGCGGCGACGTCATTTAAGCAGGGAAGAAATGCACAGAGCCGTGGGAATGATAGAAGCTGGTTCCCGGCAACGTACTGTGGCTTTAGCTCTGAATACAAGTCAGAGTGTTATCAGTCGACTTTGGACACGTTACCGAAGCACTGGTACCGTGGCTGAGCGCCATGAAGGACGGTATCGCTGCACCACACGGAGACAAGACCGATACATTCAAATCTTAACTCGAAGAGCTCCAACAATAACCGCCATGATGTTAGCCGTGAGGCTTCATCACTCTTCAGGGAACTTAATTAGCGACCAAACAGTCAGAAACCGCTTGCATGAAGTGAACCTTCATTCCCGAAGACCGCTACGGGTACCACCTATAGCAATGCACAATCGTAGGATTCGATATCAATGGGCTCTTGAACACAGAAATTGGGCAGAAGAACAATGGCGTTTCGTGTGCTTTTCTGATGAGTCTCGTTTTGGTATGAGACCGGATACAAGACGTATACGACACTGGAGAACCCCTGGACGCCAACAGCGATTAAAATCCTGCCAGGAAGTCCATCCTTATAGTGGTGGAACCATCATGGTATGGGCGGGTATTTGGATCGGCGGAAGAACTGAGTTGATTTGGATCAGAGGCAACCTCAACGCTCAAATTTATGCTGAGACGATTGTATCTGACGTCATCGTTCCTCTACAAGTGCAAATCGGTCCCTTATTTCAGTTAATGCATGATAATGCACGACCGCACACCGCAAGAGTTGTAAGACAGACTCTCGCCGCAGCTAACATCAATGTCCTGCCCTGGCCTGCTCAGTCGCCAGACTTGAACCCGATTGAGCATGCATGGGATATGCTACAGAGAAGAGCTCTGCCGAATATGGAGGGTATCCAGTTGCAAGAAGACCTTTTTTTGTTGTTGCAACGAACATGGGCGGCCATTCCACAGCGTGATTTGGATGAACTCATTTTGAGTATGCCAAACCGATGTTCTTGTGTTGTTAGTGTTCGCGGTAGAAACACGGATTATTAATTGTTTAAGTTACCCAATAAAATTTTAAAGAAAACTGTTATTTCAGTCTTTTTTTCGAACTTTAATGTTAGTGGTTCAAATGTCAAAAATCCCTTTATTAGGAAAATGGCAAATTTCTTTATTAATGCAAAGGTGACTTGGTTTATCGTTACTGTGACAAACGAAAACACTTTATTTGATGAATCCTTAAAGAAAATTTAAATTAATATCAATCAAGAGAAAAGTTATTGCAAAAATATATGTTGATCCCTAGACACTTTTGATGTGTGTATATTAAGTATGATTTTTTTTAGATTTTTGTTGATTTTTCAAAAACCGCTTATTCGATTTCGATAAAAATTTTATGGGACCATTTGGGAAGTATATCCTTTCCAACAAAAAAAGAATTTTTCAAATCGGTTGGCAAGCAACGGAGCTATGCGCGAACAAACATAAAAAAAAAAAAAATACAAACATCCGAATTGAGAACCTCCTCCTTTTTGAAGTCGGTTAAAAATGGCGGTAAGACATATTTTCTGTACTAAAACTGTGAAACTGACATATTTATTTATCCATTAAAACTTATCTGACTATTGAAAAATCAGCTCTTAGGTATATTTTATATGCGGTCTGAACCAAGAAACGTGGGTGTCACTCTATACATATTTTTGCCATACCATAACTTTTAAACGACTTGTAGAAATAAGCGTTTTACAATACCACGGCTAACGCTGTTATTTTTATTCCTTCTATTTTATAGGGCATTCACTCTTTCTATTATGCTAGTGCCAGCAAATAGCAGCTTTTAGCTTTATGTTTAATTCCAGCAGCGCTAATTATTCTAAGCACACATAAAGTTAGGTACACGTTCCTAATTTGTTAGGCTGTGCCGCTACAATATTTCAGAGAGTAACATCTCTTCCCAAGCAACAATACATGTCCCAATAATAGGGATGACGACTAAAATTTTTGTTAGTCAAATATTGGACACGGATTTTTTTTTTGCTTTTAACGAAGGTAATCAAAAGATTACGCCGATACATTGTGTTAAAATATGTCATGACGTCATTCCTTTGAAGATTTTATACTGATTTGTGGCGTACCGCGCACCCATTCCCTAACTTTAATGTGTTTTACCTACGCCATTTTTTATTCATATGATAAAGCAAAAAATACGGACTCAATTTAATTTCTCTTTTTATTCTCTCGTCATCCCTATTCGTTTAACGCCTCGCTCTTCGGTAATAACGTTACCAATTTTATATACTGTGACTCTGTGACCTTCACTTGTTTCCTATTGGGATCTAACGTGACGTACAGTACCCCAATTTGTCAAATTTAGGTTTTCAACTTTATGACAAAACTATAAGGTTCATGGTCATTTGGGAATATTTTTAAAGTTAATAATATTTTCAAAAGCATCGAGTTATGGAACGACAATTTCCTCAGTGTAAATCTTTATTGTCAGAGAAACGGCTACAACTGTAACAGTACCTAACCCGCATCGCCATTTATCTGTGGCCAACTAAATAATGTCTAGACTACCCCGAGGGCTACACTTACTCCAAACAGCTTCGGCGAAGATTCATGCCGTTGCAAAACGTATCACCAACATATTTGTCAAATATCGCAAACATTGTTAAATACTTGGTTTGTTTGTTGTGTAGGTACCACAACTAAAAAGTGAAAAATAAAAAATTTTGAAATCAAAATTATTTTTCACTTTGTAGTGTTTTTTTTGGAAGTCGGTTTTATTTGTTGTAAAAAAGTTTTTTATCTGCAATAGAATGAAACTGACGTATAGACTGTTATAATATCAAACATGTTGTTAATTGAGCTAGCGAGGGTAAACATTTACTTTTGCTTAATTGAAATTGACACAAGGTAGAATGGGTGATTTGCGTCGTAATTGAAGATGGCAGATATAATTGGATGGTAGATATTACGTGTTGCTTTGGTAATAAAAAAAAACTTATAATATTAGCTAACGTTGTATTATGTTGCAAGCATAATTAGTAATATTGTTGTAATCAAATCCTTCTAGGCATTGCATGTTATTAACAACATAATAGCTGCCAGCCTTTTGGGCACATTTCCCACTGACAGCGATGGGGATGAATTTTTTTGACGCCCTATGAGCTCCTCCCGTTTTTTACCACTTGTACTTAATAGATATATTTTATAGTTTTAGGTTGTATGTATTGTATTTAGATTTGTGTAAGGAGCATTTGTGTAATGGTAGTACACAATTTAATAAAAAATAAACGTTGACAACATAATTGGGTAAGTGTAAGTTTACAATTTTATTCTTGCCTATCCTTTTTGCGGAAGTATACAACACATATGATATGCACAGTCGCCAGCGCATAAAGTTATACCAAACTGTCAAATTTCTTCAAAATCGATTGAGACAATTTGACAGTTTGTGGTAACTTGATTTGTTGGCAACTGTACATAACAGTATGATGTTAAATGTTCTGAAAAGCATTACGACATGGTTTTATATACGCTTTCCGTGTTAGCACTCACGCCTATGCCCTACGTCTTGGTTTCGCTCACGCTCGTTCCGTGACCCCCTCCCCTCCCTGGCGAAGTGCTTTTGTTTTGATGGTTATTGTCCAAAGTCACTGCTACGTACGTAGCGTCAGACATTTCGCTCTAGTGCTACGATTTTTTGACGGCATAAGTGGCAAGCTTTTGCTACGCCAAAGATTTTACGAGTTATTTCTATGACTTTTTATCAATCAAGAATTAAAATTAGTATCATAAGAGACTGGTTTACTGGAAAACCGACTAAGACCATATAAAAAAAATAACATGAACCATACGATTTAAAACCGGATGTTTGTTTCAACTTATCAAGATTCCGGTCCTAAAGAATTATGGCTACCAAATGATAAACTATGTTTACCCAATAAAACATACTGTCCGCAGACGTGGGAAAATAGTGCACATTTGAATTCATTAATGAACATAATCAGCGTTAATTACTTATGCAGATTACGGCAGATATAGGCAATTTAGATAGCCAGCTCAGCTACGAAGTTAATGTGTTGGCAATTAAATTAGTTTCTAATTAGCTTCAACGTACATAATTGACAATTCTAATGTAGATAAAGTGTTAAAAATAAAAGTACTTAATCAATAAAACCTTCGTCTGGTGGAGTTAACTGCAGCTATTTGTGGTCTGTCAAAGAATTTTATAGAATGTAAATATAATCTACTAGCTTTTGCCAGCGGGTTCGACCGCGTGAATGTCTGAAATTATCGCACGGGAACGTAATACCAAGTTAGAAAGTATCCTATGTGTTAATCTAGGTTTTAGACTCTCTGTGTGCCAAATTTCATATAGTTCCGTTCAGTAGATTTTGTGTGAAAGACTAAAAAACATCCATCCATCTTCACAAACATTCGTTTTCGTTTATAATATTAGTAGGATTGACACTAAGCTAAAACAAGTAAAACCCAAAATGGCTGCCCGCGGAAAAAATTCGACGCGATTGAAACTTCTCGGCAGATCAAAGGTATAGGGTATATTAATTTTCATACAATGTTCATGCATTAACCTTTTGAACGCCATTGTCACATATTATACGTGACAAGCAAGCGCATGCACTGTACGCCAACGACACAAATATGTAAGAATGCGGTACACTAGTAACACGAAATAAACAGTTAAATCATTACTTTTGTGTGTGCTTATACAGATATCTTAAAAATTGAGCTCTGTTACGTCTTTAATGACATGAAACAAATTAAAAGACATCATATGGATCATGTGGAGGACACGTGCGTGCTTTTATACTCTGGCGTTCAAAAGGTTAAGAAATCGAGAAACCATCATAGATGGAATCAAAATCCTATTCATTGTTTACGTGACATGACCGAAATACATCTAAGCTTTCCACGTGTGTCTACACGTGGCATCAAGGGTGGGATTTTCCTGTTAAACATAACAAAACAAGTTATTATCCACTTAATTAATGTTAAACCTACCTACGGTATGTTTACGGATCCCAAAACAGGCCCGACAATTAGGTTCAAGCAAATATAATTTCTATTGCTTTTGCAAGAAATTATATTACAATAAGAAGTAGTAGTCGTTGTATTGCAGGAAACCGGCATGTCCCTAGAAATACGAAGACATTTGACATCTTCCAACCCGCACTGGTCCCGCGTGGTAGATAACACAACCCACTCCAAGAGACATGGATATAATAGATTGGTATCTTTACGAATTTCATATAGGTACGGACTATGTTGCTATCTCTTTCCCCAAAGGTCCACTTATTGTCTGCGGTCAAACCAAAATCAACGAACCACTATTGCGGTATATTATATAATATATAATTTAAAAGCAAATCCCATGGGACTGCGTTTAATATTTATTAAATCTCCATATTACAAACTATTTTCAAGCTTTTACCGCGTGGCTGTTGTTTGCATATTTATTGAATTTATTTAAAGTAGAGCTTTGGTCCAGTTAATCCTGGATTAATTACTGGCACCGCATCATTATAATATCAATGCAAATAAAAATCCTTCATTTTCATATTCAGGCTGCCATGTGTGACCGTTTCCAGGCTAAACAGATGCGCCTCAGAATTTGATATTATAAAAGAAGGAAAGGGTAGCAACCCAGCGTTTTAATCTAACAATATCCATAAGATTCCTTACCTCATCATCATCTTGCTACCCTTTTCCCAACTATATTCGGGTCGGCTGCCAGTCTAACCAGTAGTATACATAGAGCGACTGCCTATCTGAACTCCACAAACCAGTTACTAGTTAACACGGTACCCCTCGTACAAAATATAAATGGATTACATGCTTATAATTATTTTTATTATTTATTTCCAAGAATAAATCAATGCTGGAAAATGATACTAGAATGACATAATATCTTTGTATGGCAACATGTCTTACTCATCATATTTATAAATACAATATCATATTTCAGTCACCAAGCATGGGAGTGAGGCATCATACATTATATAAACAAGTATAGGTATAACGACAAGTCCCTTGCGAAGAGGAAACAACCCTTCGCAATTTAGCAGACATCTGGCATGACTGAGAATTTTACAAACAGGAAATATCGATTATGCATACAGGAACATGGAAGCAGTTTCATTCTTGAACAAGCTTGGAGCATCGTTGCTAATATTATAAATGCGATTGTGAGTATTTTTGTTACGTTTACATGACTCCCGGCATAGAGCTTCACGATCCGTAAAAGGACACAAGATATTTTTTATCCCGGTTCATAATATACAGAGTGGAGACAACAATAACTTAAAACTATTAAATAAAAAGCCCTTTTTCTTGAGGGTCAGAAATCATCAAATGGCAACTCCCGCTCTGGGTGGAGCGGAAGGGAGTGTCAGACTCTTACTGACTAAAACCCATCCATGTTTCTTCCTTAGCCCTTATGTTCCGGGGTAGCTCGTTCAGACAATCCCGCTTACAAAAATAAAAGCGCAAAAAAAGTTTTTTTTTCCTACAAACCATAATATCTACAATAGTGTTGGGCCGACTATTGAGTTTGCCAATCTTTGACTAGCTTTAGTGACTAAATTATTGGATATATTTCATTGAATTTTGGTATGCAGACTGGAAACGCCATTTAATACACACAGTTTAATTTAAAGTCGTTTTGTCTTCTCCACCTTGTATAACATAGTATACCAAGGATGAGAAAGAAACCGCTGGCAACAACATTAACATAGGTAAAATAAATACATAGAATACAATACGTATGTAAGCCACAACAGCAATATAGTCGATAAACAATTCATTCTGTTTAAAAAATAATAATACATATGTGCATAGTATTGCATACAGGGCTCTTACGTAATCTCGCATCTCGTAACAACCCAACATTACTTCCATTAGCTTGGTAATGAAAAACGTAGAATACTACACGCGTTTACAAAGTGTTATCGTATAACTATACACTGGGAAACAAAGCAATCGCTGCATCTTCCGAAGCGAAGATCTTGATTTCCCAGAAAACGACGAGTTTTGCTTAAAACATAAACACAGGAAAAGCCACTCCAATCAACTCTGTGCTCTCGAAGATGGAGATTCCAGTAACATTTTACAATCTTGGGAATTCCTGGGCTTTAGGTGGGCCTTTACTAACGTTATAGCTTTATGGTTCGCGAGAAACATGATAGATCTGTCCGCGGCTTCATTCGCGTAGATGTCGGAAATTATCTCACGGGAACCGTAATGTTTTCCGTGATAAAAAGCCTTTGTGTTAATCCAGGTTATAATCTAACCCTGTTCCAAATTTCATCCAGATCCGTTCACGTTAGTTTTCACGTTTAGAAGTAACAAACAACAAACACACACACTCACTTTCGCCTTTATAATATTAAATGAAAAATTAAACGGCGAAATAGCCAAGTCAGGTAGTGTACAGTTAAGCGGGATTGTCCGAAAGGGTTACCGCTACCCCGGAACATAAAGGGCTAAGGAAGGAACATGGATGGGTTTTAGTCAGTAAGAGTCTGACGGTCCCTTCCGCTCCACCCAGAGCGGGCGAAGTCATTGGATGATTTCCCAGCCAGAAAAAGAAAGGTAGTGTACAGTCACGAGCACCAATACGTACACACCGAGCTAGGGTCGGTAAATCTTTGGATTCGAAAATGCAATGTGTGTGCAAACATACAATTTCATTCAATAATTAAGGAGAACACCGCTTTTGAAACTAGATAACTGTACATGTTTTTGCTCGGGGCTGTACAAGTTTGGCAGGAAAAGTCAGCTCCCTTAATGCTACTTAATGTTCTGCTGAAGGGAGATTTTAGGGACATCTTCGAAGTATCTGGGCTCTACTTGAAAGTGGAACTGTACGTATCGAAGACTTCTGGAGTTACTCCTTTACTTATAGGAACTTCTCATTCATCTCAAGTTCTCATTACTACGTACTATAAAACAAAGTCACTTTCTCTGTCCCTATATCCCTATGTATACTTAAATCTTTAAAACTACGCAACGGATTTTGATGAGGTATAGTAAGAGTAATTCAAGAGGAAGGTTTTTGTGTATAATTTGTCGACATATTATGCGGGCGAAGCCGCGGGCGGAAGCTAGTTAGTAAATAAGAATGTTTGCTTTGAAAACCCGGCTTGGTTTCTCAAAAGATTGTGGAAGTCAAAAGGCAATTCGCGATAAACAAGAAATCCGCTAATAATACTGAAAGCCTGAAACGAGTAATTGCCAACCGACTAGGTCACAACCAGTTCTTTTGAAGTAAATAAATTCTTAGACTAAGAAAAAATAATAAAATAAGGACTACAGATCTAGGCTAAATAGTACGTAATTAATAGTATAATAAAATAAGGACTACAGATCTAGGCTAAATAGTACGTAATTAATAGTATAATAAAATAAGGACTACAGATCTAGGCTAAATAGTACGTAATTAATAGTAACTAGCTAATTTAAATTCTGTTTATCTTTTAGTCGCGTCGTGGACGCTAGTTTCATTAGAGTTTTGATAAAAGAGGTGCCTCGATTAGGACCTAATTACGTAACTGGAGAAATGTGGGTGTACTAAAGGTAGGTACACCTCTGTCTGAACGTTGAAGGATGACAGGTGTGACGTTTTGTTGCTGCTGGATAAAGAATAAAACCGCCTAACTGGTGTATCGAGGCCAATTTTATATTGTTGTAAGGTAATAACGCTTAAGCGGGATTGTCCGAAAGGAATACCGCTACCCCGGAACATAAAGGGCTACGGAAGGAACATGGATGGGTTTTAGTCAGTAAGAGTCTGACACTCCCTTCCGCTCCACCCAGAGCGGGAGCAGTCATTGGATGATTTCCCAGCCTTAAAAAAAAGGTAATAACGCTCTTGGCGCGGGCCTCTGCGGCAAGTAAGTAATGGGTAGCTCAACATCCGATCAGGATCAGGCCGGTGCCGGACGGCGCATACGTGTGCCACGCGCGCCTCAAAATAATGTCAGCATTTAAAGGGGCCTGTTAAGGCCGAAGCCTGCCAGGTAAGCGGGATTGACCGAAAGGGTTACCGCTACCCCAGAACATAAAGGGCTAAGGAAGGCACATGGATGGGTTTTAGTCGGTAAAAGTCTGACACTCCCTGCCGCTCCACCCAATTCGGGAGATTGGATAATTTCAAACCCTCGAATAAAAAAAAGGTAATAAGACTCCACCCCGGTTTCGCACTGTAGACACCTAGAAGATAGTTAACCTGTACGTATAAACTATCCCCTTAAATCGTCCTTTATTAAAATCCGTTGCGTAGTTTAAAAGACCTAAGCTTACAGAAGGTGAAGGACAGATGTTAAGGAGCGACTTTGTTTTATACTATGTAGAGATACTAAACAACAATTTGTATTACTTCTAAGCTATTTATATTACGAAAAGATTACAGAATAATTTTACAATTCATTCTCACTTATATCTGATCATTTCTTAGATAGCAGCTTATGATTCATAATCCCTCAACAATCTCAAGACACTAAAGAAATCACATTTACATAATCGTTTTAGTTCCAGGGATTACTGATTACCAATATCGACTCACACGCGTCTTCTTTGAGTATAGGCAGTAAGATCTTCTTCACACAGAAACAAACTCATGCCAGAATAAATTATATGATTACTAGCTTCTGCCCGCGGCTTCGCTCGCGTGGAGGTCGGAAATTATCCCACAGGAATGTTCTACCGGGATAAAAAATATCCTATGTGTTAATCCAGGATATAAACCATCTCTGTGTCAAATTTCATCCAAATCTATACAGTAGTTTTTACGTGAAAGAGTAACAAACATCCATACATCCATACTTACAAACTTTCGCCTTTATAATAGTAGTAGGATATCTAACGAGATTGCGAAAGTATTTATCCTTTGATTTTTCGTACTTTCCTTGTACATTAATGGAAAATAAATTACTTTTCCCGGCTTACGTACCCATCTTTGTTATGAAGTCTGTAATACGATCTCCGAAGCTATTACTGAATAGAGTTCATCTATTCCTCTAACCCGTTCGTCCGTTATTTAGACAGCTGAAAGCCTCCCATCTCCTTTTGATCTATCAGTAAGGCTACAGTTTTTTAACCATTACATAATGAAAAAGTTACAAAGTTACGGTAATGGCTTCAGTTTATTTTGTTACAGAAATATCAGGTATCGTTTAAAAGCGATTATAATATCTTGTTCTTTTTTTTCCGAAATATTTTTTTTAATACAGAAAACAGATTAAGATATAATTTTTTATTTAATTTTATAATGGCAACTTTAGTAAACGCTCGTCTTCTGATTATTTGGTTGTGAAAGTACCTACTAAAGCAGGTAGGTATGATGTGTTCGTAACTACAGTTGCAACAACAAGATAAGTACGAACATAAAGAAAATATAAAATCTAAGAAATAATCCACCTCTTGCTGTAAAGTAGCAAGTCTTGTTGCTACTTTAAGAGCTAGAAACCACCTGTGGAAATAATGGACTCTATTTTTACAGTGTTTCAGAGTACTCTCTATTTTTAAACTATTTAATAGAAATATAAAAAAATCATAGCGTGGGTTACACCCGCTCCCACTGGCCGGTGGGAGTTGTCTTTGTGCTAAGCCTCAGGGCATTTTACAATAATTTATCACTAGCTTCTGCGCGCGGCTTCGCCCGCGTGGATGACGGAAATTACATGTTATTATTCATATAAACCTTCCTCTTGAATCACTCTATCTATAAAAACACCGCTTCAAGATCCATTGTGTAGTTTTAAAGTATTAAGCATACAAAGGGATATAGGGACAAAGAAAGCGACTTTGTTTTACTATGTAGTGATTAACGGTACGAACAACATATTACGTTACAAATACTGTGTATTTTACTGAGTTGGAGACATCACTAACGAAGTATTCCGAGGCAGAAGGTAGGTATAATTCCAAATTTTACAGTAATAAAGTTGAGAGCAATTAGGTCCATAACCTACGTGAGTTAAGTTGTTGATGGACAGACAGACATGGCAGACCAATTCTTGCAATTCCACATAATTGAGTACGTTTGTAGAAGGAACGGTTTCAAACATACTCTATGCTTGAAACCTTTTCTCTGGACGCCACCACAACAGTCCGTAAAATGAATTACAACATAACATTTTCATGTTTGAAATTCTTTCTTTGACACATCTAACCTCACTCAGCAAAACAAATGAATAGCAAACATTTAAAATTATAACGAGACAGGATCATTATCCTGACAACATTGCTTGCATAGGTACGTAAAATTGGTGGTGGACGTTTCTAGATGTTCGCATTACGCTTTTAGGACTAGCAAGGGAAGGCATTTTAACTGAACTTATGTGGAAACTAGCTTTTATTTAATTATCCCAAGGTAACGTACTTAACTGATAAATAGTATTATATGTGTTAATCCAGGTCATATAATATATCTGTGCCAAACATCAATATTCGTTCTGCCGTTTGAGCATCAAGACGTAACAAACACTTACTCACACACTCACAAACATTTGCCTTTATAATATTAGTGTATAACGTGTAATTAAGTAATGTAAGTTTATAACTTGCGCAGTGTAATGAGTATCCAAACTCATTGGATTTTTGATTAATTTGATTTTAGTATAGGAATGGGGTTGAGCAATAATCTGCACGACTGCAAAACGATGAATTATGTTATGGTGTTACGCATACACGGTTAAATTTTTGTTGTTTTATTCCCCTTAAGGGGTCACTGTACTCATTATAACGAACAACTTTTACTATGGGACCAAACCTGAAATCGCGAAAAAAAAATCAGCTGTTCAGTTCATTTATGTTCGCCTAACTCGTCAAAATGTGCTGCACAGCTGATTTTTTTCCAATTTTCCAACTTCCGTGTATACCAATAGAACAGAGATTGAGAGAGATTTGCTTAACAATTATTTGCTCTTACTTAAATTTATTTTTAGGAAAACCTTAAAACACCCTCAATAGGATAGAACACATTATATTAGAGAAATTCCAAAGGGTCAGTCGACAAACAATTTTACTTAAAATCTAGTGTTAGTAGGTGTAGAATGTTTATTACAGCTATTTAGCGAAACTGAAAGGGTGGCCACATGACTTCTTACTCCATCTCCACCGTAACACGTAAGCCTGTTTGCCTTGTTAAAATATGTAAGGCTCTTCCACTCAATATTGGATAACGTTCACACGTATATAATCTTGTTAAGTTACTTATTGTTTGCTTATGTGTACAAGGGGTATTTGTGTGAGGGTTTCTCCTTTGTGGAATGATAACACGTTGGTATTATTAAAGAATAAGCTATGGTAATCCACAAAAAAAATGGGTTTTATTTTGCTTTTTGTGGATAAAAGGATACTATTTTTTCGTTAGTCTAACTAAAGCTCTTTCACCCGAAGGATAAAAGCAAAAACCACCCTCAAACAATGCCCCAAATACACGACCAAAAACTTTGTCAAAACCTACCATTTACAGAAACATTTACAGAATTAGTCCAAGATACATTTACACTTCCCTTCCCCCCGGACCTCTGAGGAGATCAGACGCTTACACAGTAGACTTATTGTCATTTTTTGAACAAAAATTTTAACAAATTACAACGATTAAATAAACTCAAAAAATTAGGAGTGCATAATTATTGAAGAGCTTCATTGTTTGCGAGCGAAAACCACATTGACACTACAACCAGCAAGGAGTGAGTCATCATTCCATCACCACTACCATTGCCAACAAAGTAACGCCCGCTGCTGCTTCGAGACCAGCCCACAGGGGATTCTCCTGGCCAATCAGACGCGCACGAACAACGTCACCGCACCGAGCTTCACCAGCGGTAGGAGGTACGTGATCTGTCGCACTCTTTGCATATAGCATTCCACTCTTCACACTGTGACTATCGCTGCTCGTTGCTGCGGTCCTGGTACCCGCACCTTTAATCACTGTACTTGTTAGATATGCCGTTAAACCGTATTCCACCGAAGCAATCAGCTGTCTCGGAGACTGACACGGAGAGTGTGGATGGAAGCGTATCAGATAATTTAAACGTTGTCGCTCAATCTAACATTAACTTGAGTCGCTTGAAAAGAAAGCGCGAAAATGAAATGTCACAATTTATGAATGAAGTACGGGAAATGTTCGAAAACTTTGTTACACAGCAAAATAATAAATTGCAAAACCTGGAATCTTCATTATCCGAAATAAAGAAACAAAATGATATCATAAATACATCTTTAACTGCATTGTCTGATAAATACGAGGATATTCAAAAAGAATTAGAAAGTTTGAAGCTGGAGCGCAAAGAACAATGCATCTACATAAAGAGTCTAGAGGATAAAATAGAAAACTTTGAAAAACAATCATGTACGACAAAGTTAGAGATAAGAAATGTGCCAAAGTTACAGAGCGAGACAAAAGAAAATCTTTGTAATGCAGTCGCCAAAATCGGTGAAATATTGAACATTCCTTTGCAAACATCTAATATAAGAGACATCTATCGACCCTTTGTGAAATCGGATAGCGTTAAACCAATTGTAGTGGAATTTACCTCGGTCTTAACAAAAGAAAGTGTTATGAATAACATTAAAAAGCTGACCCTGCAAGAAAAGAAAGATAAACTTAATACCTCTATTTTTAATCTAGAAGGCCCTCAGAAACCAATATTTATCTCGGATTATCTTACTCCAAAGGGAAGACGACTATTCTTTTTGGCCCGTGATTTCGCAAGTACCCACAATTATGATTTCTGCTGGACATCAAATGGTAAAATTTACCTTAGGAAGAAGGAGGGGATGTACCATGTTCGCGTCGAAGGGGAGGCAGATCTTAATAAGTTAAAGGAAAAAACAACCGAATGACTATCCTTCCTTGCCAACCTTCGTTGCCCTGTCTTATTTCCATGCGTACTTAGTTCTGTAATAATTCATAATTTGCATGTTAATAATAGTCTTTTAGTTTTAAATATTTACTCTGAATATGTCCTTTGCCCTTTTTATATACACGCCACACAAATACAAATCTACACGTTAATTCTATTTATTGACATATCACAAAGTTTTTTCTCATGCCAAATTATCAAATACATATTTTTATTAACTAACAGTAAGCGTAAAAGTATAGAATTCCTTTATTTGTACAGCAGTAATCGCAGTGATTTTTTAATTTTATCTCAAGACAAGCGCTTAATCCATATTGTTTTAATGTCGAAAAATAGCTCCTATAGTCCATTCCTACAAGGTTCTCCGTTAATTTTTTGTATTAAAAATGATTGATTTTGCCTCTGAAATTGATAGTATATCTATCTCTGAATCTCGGTATTGTGACGTCGAGGATTGTAGCTATTTACTAACGAGCTCTGCTGACTCCTTGACGGTATTAACCCAAAACATTCGAAGTATATCACGAAATTTTGATGATTTTGTTACAATGTTGAGTAGATTAAGGATTGATTGCGATATTATTATACTAACTGAGTTGGCTATCGTGCAACTCTGTGACTCCGAGATTGGATGGTTATACTCATCACATTACGGAATATTGCGTAAACCAAAACGACGGAGTTACAGTTTTTTGTAAATCGAATCTTGGTGTTACCTGCGAAGAGCCTAACTGCGGAGATTTTAATTGTCTTGTAATAAAGATAGGTACTGAAAGTGTTATCTTGGCCATTTATCGGTCGCCTTCAAATAGAAATATTGACAACTTTCTCCAATCTTTGAATAACATATTAAATAAGTTAAGCAGTTTCAAGAACATCTCCATTATTGGGGATATCAATATTAATATTTGTCCTGAGTGTCATGAGCCAAAGTCGCTGGACTATCTGAATCTGTGTTCATTTCATGGCCTCTTACCAGCACACTCTCTCCCGACTAGACAAAATAAAACCTGCCTCGACCATGTTATGTTAAAAACACAAAAGTCAGCTCTCACACTGGTGTTAAACTCGTCAATCACGGACCATCAAGCAGTTCTACTCTGCCTGCGCCTTAAACAAAAGAGAACTTATACTTATGTCTCCATGAACCGGATGGAAACTGAAGGGCTAACTTCAGATCTCACAAAAATCGATTTTGCACCTATCTATACGTCAACCGATGCAAATTTCGCTATGGAATACTTCTCCATGTCAATTCAAAGGGCTATAATACTAAACACAATTGTAATAAAATATCCAAGACGTCATAAAATTATAAAGCCCTGGATTACACCTGGGCTGTTAAGGTGTATTCGACATAGAGACAGGCTTCATATAAAAATGCGACAATCACCTAATAATGAGACCATTAAAATTACTTACTCCAGGTATAGAAACCATTGCAATAAATTATTAAAAAACGTCAAACGAATGTATGATAGAGACCTATTAACAAAAGCTGGAAATAACAATAAAAGAATATGGGAGGCGATCAAAACAATAACAAATACAACTAAATTAAAACATAGCGCTACGGAATTATTAAATTCATCAAACCCAAAAGAGTCTGTAGAGAAGGTGAACGCTTTTTTCGCGTCAATTGGCAAAAAGCTGGCTAATAATACTCATTCCTGCTCAAACCCTTCCCATAGTAACTTTAATAAAGCGCCCTCACAAATGGTTTCCAAATCTTTTGTTTTGTTGGAAACACATGAATCTGAAGTAGAACGTTTAATAATGAATCTGAAAGATGTGTGTTCCGTTGGTTGGGATTCTGTTCCAAATAATTTCCTCAAAGAATACAGACACATTTTAATCCGTCCATTAACCTACATTTTTAACCTCTGCTTAGCTAAAGGTCAGTTTCCGACGTGCTTAAAGAAGTCAGTAGTATACCCAATTTTTAAGTCGGGTGATAGAGACCGTGTCACTAATTATAGACCAATCTCCATATTGCCTTCGATCTCCAAGCTGCTAGAACGGATTATAAATAGTAGACTTATTAATTACCTGGAATCAAATAAACTTTTATCCAACAACCAGTTTGGTTTTAGAGCAGGTAAATCTACTAGCGATGCAGTCCATGAACTCCAAGATTATGTGGTAAAGAATATCGATTCAGGTAAAAAGACAATAGGCATTTTCCTTGACCTAGCCAAGGCATTTGACACGGTCTCTACGCCTTTGCTGATTCAAAAATTAGAACGCCTCGGAATACGAGGAATTCAACTGCAACTTTTAAAGGACTACCTCTCTAATCGTTTTCAATGCGTTAAGATTAATGATAGTATCAGCAGTGATTTACCAATCACTTACGGAGTTCCGCAGGGGAGTATTTTGGGACCGACACTCTTCCTTGTATACTTAAATGACCTCTGTAAACTGGACCTTTCAGGAGGTAAAATTATTTCATATGCAGACGACACAGTTCTGCTGTTCTCTGCTGATACCTGGGACAATGTATATAAGGAGGCGCAGGACGGATTCAATGTTGTGACCCACTGGCTTCAGAATAACTCCCTTACCCTTAATCCGGATAAAACGCAATATATGATATTTTCGATGCGCACTCAAAATAATCAGCTACCTTATACCCCCTCGATTATAGCACACAGTTGTTGTAATAGCTTAGTATGCTCTTGCCCAACACTGGTAAAGACAGTATCAATTAAATATCTTGGAATTATTTTGGACTGTAATCTCTCCTTCAGAGACCATATTCACCTGCTTACATCTAGAACAAGAAAACTGATCTACGTTTTTAAGAACCTTAGACATGTTGCACCCCCAAAATTAGTGAAACAAATATACTTAGCACTTGCACAGTCCATTCTCCAATATTGTATCACAGTGTGGGGAGGTGCACATAAAACTATATTAAAGCCCTTAGAAATAGCCCAGAGGGCTGTTCTAAAAGTTAGTACTTTTCGTCCTTATTTGTATCCAACCCATCTTGTCTATCAGTCGTGTGAGGTCCTGACAGTTCGCCAGTTATTTGTATTTCTTGTGGTTCTGAAGCAACACTCTTTACTACAATTCTCAAAGGGTGATATAGCTCGAAGACGAAATGTCATTAGTAATATCAACCGACCTTCTTTCAGACATGCTTACGTAAACAAATACTTTTGCTTCCTGGGACCGTACTTATATAATAAGATTAATGACGCCTTGGAAGTATACCCGCTTAATAAACAATTATGTAAAAGTACACTCTTTAAATATCTTAATAAACTGACATATGAAGAGACAGAAAACTTATTAAAAATAATGAAGTAGTAAACTCTTATACTCACCCTCTCACACTCGTTCACACACTTTCACACACTACTCACCGAGAGGTTAACACTCCACATACCCATTTGATTTTTTTTATGTTATAAAATTTTATTTCAGTCCTGTTTTCTGTGTAATGATATACCAACATGTCTAATTCAAGCTAGTATAGTAATGGTCATAATAAGGAAGAGCGCTGATGTCTGAGATACAGATATTTTTATCTAGTTCAGACACAGATGCCTTCACTATAAAACCAAGATAGAATTATAAATGGTCCTGTATATCGGTATAAATGTAACCTATGTTTTTTGTGACAAAATAAATTATTATTATTATTATTATTATTACACTAAAACTTTAGCCGCCCCAAAAATTAACACGAACTAAGTTGCGGGCGAAAGCTAGTTAGACAATTTCTTAAGCAAACAACTTGAGCTTAAAACCCAACGGGATGTGACGGTCAAAAATAGGTCAGAAGGGGAAAATTAACACTGCAGCGTTGGAAGTTTTTGGGTATACCCCTAATATTTTGGGTCTTTGACAGTTGTTACTGCACTGTTTGTGCGTAGCTTGATTTAATTAAGTCTCGTGTTCTGATACCACAGAATTACTGAATTTAATTATAATAGGAACAGTCCTTTTTTCCGAACCACGGCCATATTTTGACAAAGAAGTGATTATTTCATAAGTCCATATTGACCAAAGTTGCCGAAATAATTGTTTCCTTTCTCATTTTCTTTTTGTGTTTACGTCGAGTAATTATTTTGTAACAAAACTTGGTTGGAAATGAATTTATATTTCTTGTTTGGCGAGCATCGAGTTAATACTTTGCCATGTTAAGGGAAAAAATAATAAGTCTTTGTTTTTTTATTTGAACATCACTGATTAATTTCAAATCAAAAGAAAATACGTAGACCTATTGCAAAGGGATTATGAACGTGAAGATGGGAATCATTGAACCATGCAAAATACCGCAAATATTTTGCCTTAACATCCTTAATACTCATAAATACATCACCACTCATTCTACGAGAACATTAACAGCCTCCAAGTGTCAGTTTTCATACACTTCTCCTTATCAGATCTTACGGACTTGACATAAATACTGTTAGGACATCACGACGAGGCGAGTCTGACTCCCACATATTGACGTAGTACTGCTATTTAGATCCCAATCTTCAGTGTGAGCTAGACAACAAGCTTAGTAATAATGGACTTAGCTTATGAGTTTGGGTGAGGTAAATGTAAGGAAAATGTAGCTCTCTTCGCGGTTGGAGAGTTTATCTATTGAAAAATAAGGAGATTCTAATTCCCTCGTGACAACGATGGACTTAGTCAAACAATAAAGGCTTTTACGGACAGTCGCGACGTGATACTGGCAGAACAAATTTCCATAAAGTTTTCATAGAAGTTGTTCTACTAGAGTAGCGTCGCGCCTGCCTGCCTTAATAATGTTTTAAAAGTTAATACATTAGCTGATATCTAAAACTGCTTAAGCCTAATTTATTTTATCTTTTATTGGCAGTTAAATTAAACCAATCGACTGTTAAGTTAAATATTAAGTGAGATACTCAATTCACTTTATTATTTGAGAAAGAAATGTCTTTCAACTTTCTGATCGCAAATATATTACTGTCAATTTCAATAAAAGTGAAAGAACAAATTCTAATGAGATAAAAGTTAGAAACATTCTAGTAGATTAGACTGAACTTGATCCAAATTGTGGCCACATTACGTGAATTGAAACGAGAAAAAACTTTTTGACTTCGTCTTAGTGAACTTTGATTTGTGACAGAAGAAACTTTAGTTTCATTCATTGTTTTCATACAATATCTTTTCAAACTGCACCTAGTACAGATCAGTCGTGCGCTAATTCCGACTCGAGATTTGAGAGCCATTAAGGCTAATAATTCTCTTCCTACATAGTGTAATAAAATAACTGTATCAATTAAAAAGTCAACTCTGAACCAAACTTTGAACATAATACCAAAAGTTCTGATACAAAAAAAACTTGTAACTAGTGGTTTATAAGAAGTGTATTAAAATACTATCGTAATCTATATGTAATTACAGACTTCATAATAATAGGTACATTATACTCAATATATTCAGATGGAACTTTTTGTTTCGTTAATTACAACTCTATATGTTACACCATCTTATCGAAGAACTATGGAAAACCCCCAGTAGGTTGTAGTGGAATTTTTCTGTCAAGTAATTAAAACGTTACATAAGAGCTGTATAAATAATCGGTATTTCCATGAGAACCTCGGAGCTGAACGCAGCACGCATGAGCGACGTCAACACGACAAAGACAAAGTAGTCGAAAACGTTATTACATTTGTTTACCGTCGTTACGAAAGCGTAAACTGTGATAAATTTATCGATTCTCAAAAAGGGAATATCGCCTGATAACCCCCATACCGAAATATATGGCATCGTAAAACGAGGCTTGTTTTTATTCATCATAAAACAGCTTTCAATAGAAGAAATTAAGTTGACCGTAAAATGCGTATCTCGAGCGATGTATGAGGAGTTTCCACATGGGTATTTTTAAGCTTGCTTAACTTGGTAAGAAAGAAAAATATTGCCTCGTAAAAGTATAGGAGCTGGCCTGTTTAACAATGTGTCGTTAGTGGAGTTAGTAGCAATGTTTGTTTAAAATCAATGGTGCAACCAATATGCTTCGTGTTAAGGCCAATGACCACTTTGTATACAGTGTTAGTCGCTCTGCCCATACTCGTATTAGTGCTAAGTTAGAGCAGCATTTTCGTTAGCGGCCAATGTGTTGCATAACTGCGTACAATAACTATCAGAGCGAGCGGTGTTGTGTGGTATAACTATTAGTTGATACCACCATTCTTGTTTTGAGTATACTGATCAGATTTTGCGCTATCATACTTATTGGTTCAATCAGAATTTATGTATGCGTTGATTATGATTATTTTATCATTTAAAACCCTTTAAATCCTGGTATACAAATAAACATCTTTCCTAACTCTTCGTGTATCTCTAAGTTCTAATTTTACGAGTCTCGCGTTACTTACGCGATTAGCTGCAGATATAAGCAGCAGGAGCTAAGTACCTAATAACAGCTGCGGCAAACGTAGCTTAACTGAAGCTACGTTTGCCGGGGTTAGCCCGAGGATGGGTCTTGGTGCTCGATGGTGGATCTTTACATATCAAGACTTCTCCGTGCCATGGAAAGCACGTTAAGCTGTTGGTCCCGGTTGTCATTTATGGATCTTTGACAGTCGTTACAGGTCGTCAGAAGCCCGAAAGTCTCAAACAGTCTTACCAAGGGGTATCGTATCGTGGAGGTCAGACAGACAGTCGCTCCATGTAAGACATTGTTATGCAGCTGCATCCCGTTAGACTGGAAGCTGATTCTAACAAAGTTGGAAAAAGGCTGGGCAGAAGCAACAGAAATGAAACAAATTTTACATTTTTTTTGTGTTACATTGTTATTCATATAACACAACGTCTTTATCCACCACACAGATATGTATTTATCTAGAGCCGTGCAATCTTAACCGAGCTCGTAATTTAAGGGTGTTCGGGGTACTGCAGTCTTCAGTCATGTAATTCTGTATGAGTGCACTGTAAAAATGAAGTTTGTTTTACTTGAGGGTAGTGAAACCGTTGATCGTGTGGCTTGCAGACTAAATAAAATTTGTTATAACATTTGGAAGCGCCCGAGGAAAAATTCCTTAATAAAAGTTTATTAACAAATATGATATAGCGAAATGTTGGAAATGTTTTTGAGGAAATTGGATTTTATTTGAGTTACGTAAAATGTTACACCAAAATAACATTTCAGTGTAAATTTTTGAATGAGTTTTTGTTTTGTTTTGTTTCATCTGATGCAAATTAATGTACCTACATTTTCTTGTTTTAAATACTATATGGCATGGTGGATTTTTATAAATATAATTAATTACTGTAAGATTTATTTCTTACGCCACGCTTGATTTTTATTATTACTCTATTGGTTTTTGTTTCACTACATAAAATATCATCACGATTGATTTGCTGTTTGGAAGGTATTAATTATTAGGTATTAACCTTTCATTAGCGTTCTGATGAATGGATCTTTCTGATAATTTTATAAATACGACTACTTTGCCATTGAATGAACACACTGAATACACTGCCGAAACCATACAGCTTCGAATAATCGTATTAATTTCATCAATTAGTACACCATTTATGAAAGAATATATATTCTAAAATGTTTCAATAGATAAGTTTCACAGTATCGACCTTAATATCCTGTAAGAGAATAAATTATATTCATTTCTATATCAACATATAATTTCATTTTGATTCGGTTTTTACCATCATTCAGAGCATTTATTGTGAAAGGTATATAATTGCATTAATATTTAATTTTACTGATATAATTATAATAAACAAATCTCAATGTTTTTTAAGTATGCGGGGCTCGGGGATAAGTACTAAAATCCGCATGGTTCGATTGATCAGGTTATGCTACGATGCCGCTGTTGGTCCGAGGATAGCTGACCATTATTATATAACAAGACCTTGTAGAAGTCAGAGAGGCAGTCGTTACATGTACAAAACTGGTATTCAGCTGCAGCTGGTTAGACTGGAAGCCGACCCCAGCATAGTTGGGAAAAGGCACATGATAAATTTGAAAATAGATTCAATGTTTTCAAGTAGTTAAAACTTTGCAAAGCAGAGGCGGGTAGGTGGTTCCATCTTAGACCACCTACAGACGGTTGTATTCACTGGAATCGTTAACATATCAAGTTGGTTACAAGCGGCCAATATCAGATTACAGTCGCTACTCGAAACTGTCTGCGTTATTTGAAATAGTTGACAGTAACATTATGATTGTGTTATGTCTGCCGAGAACAATAACTAAAGCTTTTGCGAATTTAATACGATACTGTGATGTCAGGTCAGGACTATTGATAAGGGTTAGTAGTTTATTGTACTTATTATCGGTTACACACTACTTACACTAATATCATAAAAAGGAAAGATTTGTATGTAAGTATGTTTGAAACGAATAAACTACTTAACGTATCTGGATGAAGCTTGGCACAAAGATAGATTATAGTCTGGAATAGCATATAAGGTCCCCCTATAGCTATCCCGGAAAAATGTACGGTTCCCGTGGGATAATTTACTACACACACGCGGGCGAAGCCGCTGGCAAAAGCTAGTTACAAATAAATTCAAAAACAACTGGACGGATTTCAAAAATTCTTTCACTACTTATTAGAATGCTACATTATTTTTAAGTAGCATAGGCTATTTTATTATATATATTACGCATTCGCACCCGTGCGAAGCCGGGGCGGTTCGCTAGTAATAATAAAATTTCAATTTTGAATTCATTTTCAATGTTTGTTACTCAACATACTCATCTTTGCGCAATGTTCACCATTTCAAAGTTTTGCTTCCCATTTTACGGTCGTTACATATTTATCGGTTTATACCTAAAAGACAGAAAGAAAGAAACATAAGGATTACGATGTATAGTTATTTGAACAGTCTTGTAGTCTTACTCGCATAGATTGTTCATTAGTAAAGTTACATGAATTGTATATGCTGTGGATAACGGTGTGGGTTTCACATTTATATAATATCTTTGTTTATATTGTTTGTGCAGATATAATGTGTTACTGTTTGTTTATCCCAAATAAATAAATAAAAGACGAGACGTTAAAAACTTTCTTGTCTGCTTGCCTTTTTAAACAAATTATTAACGTTCCAATTAGCTCGAACCTTGGATTCCATTTAAAAGAAAAACTGCAAAATTCTACCTTTTTATCCGTAGTGTTAAAATCTGAAGGAATCCGTTGTTTACTCTTTAGATAAAGATTTAACAACGACGATTTCTCCGTAAAATAGACTAAGTAATTTGACAAAACCTTTTTGTGCTTTCAACTTTTTACGAAAATATACTCTAGCTTTGTCAAGAGACAAATTTCGTGTAAGAAAAACTGGTCTCAAATGCTCTTGCGAATTGAGGCGTAATTTCATCAGAGGCCTCTTATGAAAGGAGCATAGCTTAAGTAATAAAACACCACTTTAGTATTTGGGTTCAGGTCAATCAGCGAAACAGACAAAATACTTCTATTCCTATGTATGTACTGATGAGGCAATGAGGGGGCGGAATCCCAGATTGTCACATGTTTTCTTGAATTCAAATCGCGGTCGGACTTCGTCGGAAACCAGCGAACCGAACCAGAGCTATTCGTTCTTCAAGTTTAAATTGCTTTGTGGCAACGAAACTGTCCCAGGTCAGGTGACGGCTACTCGTATCTACCCTCGCTACCCATTATGGCTTTCCGATTCCATTAATTCCACTAATGAGTCACACGGCTTTAATAACCCTCAACTGTTCTAATTGACTCCAGGTTTGTTAGAAAGTTAGACCGCTTGTGGCCTTCGACGTCCGTTTCGAAGCAAAGGCCCTAAAACTGCTTTGATAACTATGTAGCGAGCCTCGGGGTTAATAAGATACAACACTTTGTGATATTTAGATAGGTTTTTAGTAGGTATGGGTGGACGGAAATGAGCTTAATGTTCGTTTGGAATTGAGAAATCAACTTTTCATTAAATAGGGATGATGACAATTTTTTTTTGTTTATTAGGTAGATTTTTTAAATAATACTAGATACGTATTTTTTTTTTTTGCGAAGTTAATAGATTACGTCTGTACATTAAGTTAAAATGTGGCATAACGTCACGCCTATGTAGATTCTATACTTACGAGCCCACAGTCCCCAACTTCAATACGTTTTATCTAAATATGTTTTTATTAATTTGTTTAATGCAATTTTTTACTATCGGATTGACGAACTAAATACCTATAATTTATCTTTTTTTGTCCATGCTTAATCCCTATTAGGTAAGTCGGCAAGTTGCTACAATAACCCCCTTCTTAAAAATCCCATTACATTCCTAAGCACTACAATATAAACTTATACCATTAGTTCACAAAGTACACAAAGAACTGTAGTAAAATTCCCACCACAGCGCAACTTAATAAAAGATTTGGTCATGTATGTATAAGGAGACAAAGTAAGAATCGAGAAAACTATATAAGGATTGAAGTGCACTTGATTCTCTTTATAACCACGGCGCATCCTTTCGGAGAGGACAAAGAAACCAGCTGTTGTCACTCATATGAAATGTGGTAATTTTATAGAAAATTCTCTAAATATTTTCAGCTATTTTCATTCAGTAACAACATATCAAAACAAACCCGAAGAAAAGTTCGCTGTTTCGGTTTCACTTGAGTGGAAAACGTTCGGAATACAGATATAGAACAAAAAGAACAGCCATTTTCGGAAAAGGGGCGAACTAGAAAAATGGAATGAAGTAAAATTAAAAGCTAAAAACGAGAGCGGAAAACTGGAGGGTTGAAAGAAACTTAGAGATTGTCATGTTTCGGCATGGTTGAAATGCTAGCGTTAGTAGATAAATATAACCATAATGGATTAAAATTTGAAGAAAGTTGTGTTACATAACATCAATATTTCTGATAAACTTAAAACATAAACCCATGCCTGCATTTCCCAAAGGGTTAGGCAGAGGCACTTATACACCCACATTTAGCCAGCCTGTAATGTTTAAGTCAAATGTAATAGTAAATGAGCATATTGCCATAAAAATACTTCTATTTGATCGCTAATTGAGTAAGCAAGCATGAAAATTGTCATAAAATCCTTAAATACCTATGAGAATGTCCATGTCTATACGTAAAAAATATCAACTCGAAATTACTCAATACTTTATTGCGTTCCATATGTATACCATAGTATTCAGACGACAACCATGAAAGCAAATTTGACATCCAAAAAAGAAACAAAAATGACCAAAAGCCAATATTTTTAAAGCTCGACGCTTCAATGGAATCAATAAATAATTCCAATTCAGGAAGTCAGCCAACACGCAACTATGGTAGGCAGTGTATACTCTTTCGATTATCGGATACGTTTTACAGCACAGTAAACTATCTGCCCACGACTCACGAGCTATCATTTCTGTTCAAGGTATCGAATCGTAGCTCTTCGACTGAAGTGATGGTCAGATCACCCCTGCATCCATCAAATCCATATTCTCCTGTATGGTAGTCCTACCCTTACCAAGAGCCTGCCAAAAATAGCGCCTGTTCCTATTGAAAATGTCTGATAAGCAGTCAAAAAAAAAGCATTATTCGACATTTTTAATAGGGACAGGCGATAGGTTTGAGCTACACGATTATTAACGCATACATGCTCTCTATTGGGACAGGTCTACTAGAAACTATAATGGCACTTTCATCAAAAGGCCCTTGAAACATGTTCCTACATTATTGAACTCACATAAAATCTTTATACTATAATCTTTGGAGTTTAAAATAGACCATGACCTCTAAGTTTGTTTCGGTATTTCTTCTCAGGGAATAGTATGTTAGGAAATGCCGGCGCCATCTTGTTTTTAAATATTAACGTTTAAAAAACAATCTTAAAAGATCTTCTTCCAGAAAAATACATTTTATTTAATTTCCCTTTGAAACCTGTGAGCTGACTTCTTGACAACTTTTAATTGTTCAGTATAAATTGTTGCGTGTCTGTATAGTCGATCTTTCACCTTCTTTATCTAGAAGGCATACGGCAGCACACCATCACTTTTGTCTGAAACGTGATATAACATCGACCAATCTGACTGAATAATTGCTCAAAAACAAAAAAATGCACTTTTTGAAGGTCAAAATTACATAAGACAGTCCCCCAAAACACCCTCCCTTCATTGTTACCTTTGCTAGCGCAGCGCATCCATTCGAAACTTAAAATCGATACTCCTGTGATAGACAAGAGGAATCGATTTCAGCTTTGTGAAGGAACAGAATGACTCTGTCTTGCATGGGGTCGCAGCACTATGCTGAACGATGGCCATTTTGCGTGGCACATATTCCCCATATTTTTTTGTTTTGTGTTTTTTTTGCATCATGTTTACCGCAAATATTTTGCTTTCTTCCTTTTTCTTTCTAAGAATATCTTATTTGTCTGATTATAGATAAACTTATATATAGGTATTAGCACCAAAGGATACTTTTACCCGTTCCCAATGAGTACCTAACTATATTTATTCAGAGAAAATCGTTAACTAGTGAGAAACGACATTTTTCTTTTGTTGTTTCGACATCTGTCTGTTCTTCGGTTAATTAGCATCGACAGCGCTTCTCATTCTTTAATTAAATTTCGCCTCGGTTTCATCTTCAAATAATATAATAAATTCAGTGTGCTTTCTTTGACATAATTGAAAAACACCAATAGGCATTACAAAATCCTAACCAAGATTTAATTAAACTATGTTTTAAATGTACCTTAAATTTATTTCCAATATTTATGGACGCACTCAAGCAAATAAATCAAGAGTTACCGTGAAGCGAAAACCGCAAAAATCGCGTTAAAATAACACCTGGAAAAGTCAAATCGTATAGAAACAACGAATTCGCGTGTAGGTGTGAACGTTTGTAAAAACATCATCGTCAAAGGTTTGTTGTTAGTTTATGTAAATATGATGAGGCCGAGTCTTGTAAACAGTCGAGTTGGAGCTGATCATAAATTTGATACGCCCATTGTTATCTTAGTAGGCATCTCGGCTAGAATCCTAAAAGGATTCACTAACAATAGAAAGTACAATACAACCCACCATCTGTCTTCAAACGTCAACGATAGATAAAGAATCTCAGGGTCTGTAGAGTTGAATCTAACCGGAATTTTCTTTGTTGATATCACAAATTAGGAGTTATTTATAGATGGCATAGATTCTTGACCATGAAATAATGTGGACTACACAAAGGATACGAACTACAGTCGTATTACTCAGCTATTGATACAGACGATGAAAAGGAATCAATTTCTGACTGGATGCGGAAGGCGGAGGACAAGTTGTGGCGCAGCCTGGGAGAGGACTATGTCCAGCAGTGGACTGGGATAGGCTGAGTTGATTGATTGATGAAGACTCGCCCCACTTTTTTTTGGTTGTATGGGGGAGTTTGATCCGAGCGTCAGTCGCGGGAGCCGTCAGCGGTTCGATACACACGAGTAGTATACGTATCGACAGCACTACTATACTAACGAAAGGAAGCAAACATATCAAATGTAATAGACCCGACAAAGGCCAATAAACTGGTTGCAGAAGCCCTTTTTAATTTTTGAAATTATCAAATGACTCCTCCCGCTTTGAGTGGAGCAGAAGGGAGTGTCAGACTCTTACTGACTAAAACCCATCCATGTTCCTTCCTTAGCCCTTTATGTTCCGGGGTAGCGGTTACCCTTTTGGACAATCCTGCTTTTTAAGAAGCCATATGTTTTATTCTTGGAGTCAGTGTTGAAGAACGTAGGGAACTAAATGTTGTCATAGTGACCCTCACTTGCACTGTAAGCGATTAGGACAAAGAGTGGCCAAGTGGGGCGTGTCTTCGTTGATAGCACTATCTGTAGAAAGAACCCATATCTTTGTGTAATAGATTAATTATAAGTATACAAGACTTTATAAAAATCATTTCAAGAATCAGCGTTGTCACATAAGTGGTAATGCTGCCTGGCTTTTAGGCAGTTTTCCTGTTGACATTAATGTGGACGAATTTGTTGATAGCCTATGATTATTATCCTTTTCCTTTCCGTTTTTATATACTTGTAGATTCATACTCATATTTTTATTAATTTAATTATGTAAATAATTTATAGTATAAGTAAAAAAGTTCTGTATTTTATACAATAAATCACAGTAGGTGGTCTAATGGTCAAATCTTACTAAAAAAGTTGTTTTTATGGACTTCAATGTGATCAGCTGTAAACATTTGTCAAACATATACCTACAAAAAAAACCGGCCAAGTGCCAGTCGGACTCGAACACGAATGATTTACCTGTCCTTACAATATTTAGCATATGTAAAAATAACTTATATCAGTTAAAAGAACACATTCGTGTATAATTTTTGACTTTTTTTTTGGGCATAAATTTTAACCCTCTATTAAAAAAATAAAATCTAAATTAATGAAATTCTGTGAACATTTCAAACTTCTATGTATTACGCTTCATGAGATATAGCCTGCAGTCAGACGGAGGGACAGTGGAGGCTTAATAATAGGGTTCTGTTACTCACCCTTCAAGTAGGGGACCCTAAAAACTATTAAAGCACAAAAGATCACAGCCTAGCATAACATCCTAAAAGCTACTCCTCATACACGTCACAAGTTCCCCACATGATTAATGATGCACTACTTACGGTACATCAAACACGAATTAAGGCTCCCGTAGACAGGCGTGACGCGCCGGCGCGACTCGATTTTGAAGAACAATTTCCAAGTTTTTTTTATAGAAATTGATCTACTAGAGACGCGTCCCACCTGTCTGCGGAGGCCTTTAAATTTTCATCTTCTCTCTAGAACCGCTTATGATTAATCAATAGCAGCTCCTTCAGAAACCGAGTATTGAACATATTTTTGCTATCATAAACGGTCATAATCTGCCGAGCCTTTTCCCAACCAATGTTGGCGACGGTTTCATATCTAACCGGACGCAGCCGAATTCAGAATTTTACATGGACGTACTGCCTATATGACGTCTTCTCCCTCTCATAAAAACAAGGCCTGTGTACCAGCAGTGGGAACATTAAAGCTGATTATGATACATGTAACTTTTTAGTAGCGTCGTTGACGACGGACCTAAACCGTCTGTGGGTGGGTCAATCTGTGATTATTTAACGAACAGAACTGTAGTGCTATTCTGTTAAAATCTCACAGTGAAAACGTGTGTGAAGTAAGTGTCAAATGAGCTGTCAATAGTGTCAATCCCATACACAGCTCACTTCACACTCAATTCATCTAAGTTTTCACGTTGAGATTTTTACAGAATCGACAGACTGCTTAGAATATGCGGGTGATAAATGGAGATACGATATCTCTCCTTTGTCTTAAGGCAAGGACGACGCCCATGTTATATCGATATATTCCATGAGGGCGTTGTTTTTTTTTAAAGGTCAAAACAAACTAAAATCACTTATATTAGAAATACCTAAAAGAAAATAAAACACCGATTCTGTGTTACTCGATTCTGATTCATAATATAAACGTAGTGTATGACCCACTTGAATTTAATTTGCCATGTTTGCTGTATAAATAAACATGCAATTAACGAGGTGAGCACTATGTTAATTATAATTAAAATAATTACTTATTGACATTGCGGTAAACGTATGGACATTCGTAATAATTTGGCATTGGCTCTATAGACTGATTTACTTTTGCATTAGTAATGTTGTGGACTATATACATGACACTAACTCACAATGACACACACATTAGAACTGCTGAGCTAAGGTCTCCCCCAAATCCTTCCAGACAACTTTTCTTTGAGGCGCCTCGACCTATCCCTTGCAGTATGCGTCTAGATCGTCTCGTCACCACTTTCTGAGCCGGCCTCGGTGGTGCCGTCCATCCTCAGGCTCCCGCTTCGTGGAGACTTGTATCCAGCGGTCACTGTGGATGTGCCACAATCCCATTTCTGCTCGGCAGCCTTTTTACATACGTCCAGGTTCCGCGTTTTGGAGCGCAGCGGTGGTGTATCGTATTCTGTCAGTTTTTTTGGACCCCCAAATGGACTACTGCATTTCATAGCTCTTTGGCTAAATCGCTAATGTAAATGAGCCATGCTAGCTGATATACCTAATTCACCAAACATTATGAAAGGTCAAGAATCATTTACGTAAGTGTCCGACTCAAACTCAACATACGAACTTTGGAGTAATTTTAAAATTTTATTTAAAATATAATAGTACCTTTTTTTTAAGGGTGTAAAATCATCAAACGACTCCTCACACTGTGGGTGGAGCGGAAGGGAGTGTCAGACTCTTATTGACTAAAATCCATCCATGTTCCTTCTTTACCCTTATAATACTGTCGAGTCTAGATGCATCCTTATGTTGCATCTAGCTGGTTAGTTAAAAAATAATTGACTGCATTCGAGCTTTCAAAATAATTAGAATAGGGTCTTAGGATTTTGTAGAAGAAAAAACTGGGAGTTGTTTTTAAGTGCGTTGATAAAAACGTGTCTTTAAAGACATAAATCATAAAATGGTTAAGTTTTTTTCATATATTAACGCTCTAGTACTCAAGTGTCGGGATCCTCCTGGGTTCTTACAGTATATATATATTCATATCATCATTGTTTGAAGGTGAGCATAATCGTGCCAGAACCACTAGCACAGATTAGTTTACCTACATAATTTAAAAGGCAAAGAATAAAAAGCAATAAAATTACCATACAGTCGCGAATAATATTGTCATTTGACTTGTATGTACAAACATACAAATGTAAGCGCAGAAATATCCGATTGTACTCATTTTACTTTAGGATACATAAAATGTTACAGTAATGGTCTTATCAGAGTCAATGACCTTACGCTCAAATGACAATAATATGCGTACAAGGTTTCTATACGTAACGGCGCGAAAACAAACAGACAGAAAAGATTGCGAACAATTTGTGAATGGGATGCGTTGTACGGTCGCCGGCGGCGCACCAAGTTATACCAAACTGTAAAATTCCTCCAAATTATTTTAAACTTTAAGACGTTGATTGTTAAGTTCAAAATAGACTGAGAAAATTTAACAGTTTGTAGTAACTTGATCTGTTGGCGAATGTACAGTGCCACAAACTTTACCTGTCACTATGAAAAGTGACAAGACCTGCAATTTTTTGTCAATGTTAAAACAAGATGGCGTGAGCGTGAAGTAAGCTGTCATTCAAATGATTTAAGGGACACTATCAGCAGTTCATTTCTAGCTCACTTAATCTACGTATCTCTTCAAAGTGAGATTTTTGACCAGCACATGTCATAGTGGGACTGTACATCCAATCTGTGCATAACACTGTAGCGATGTTAAAAGTACTGGAACCAAATAAATTACCTGCGTGCAAAAAAACAAAATAGTTTTAACGTAAAAACTGGCCACAATAATCGTTACACAGCTGTTTAAGGCTGCGTAATAATATAGCCTTGGCCTCAGCTCGAATGGAAGATTCCTTTCAGTGGATTACTTTGTAGTAGATAAAAATTATTTAATAAAGCTACTGACTATACCGCCCAATGACAGACAGGTTCAATCCGATTACGTAATAGCGTTACGATATCATTTTAAATTGCATAAATTTATGTCGATTTTTGTTTATTCGTGATACAGTTACTTTGCATTTAATATGTATTTCGATTTTTAAATGTATTGTCTTTTTTTTTCAAACTGCGTTCGTGCGTCATTGTGGTCAATGACATTGCTAAGACACTGACGTGAAAAGAAAAACTTTCTTCATATATTCGGAAAAGTTACGTTATATCGATGACAATGTTATGCTGTAGGTCGTGTTCGAAAAGCAATAAATTACGTCTATTTAATGACAGTTCTTACCTTGACACTAAATTATTGCAGCCTCCTTGAAAAAGGAAATAAAATTAAATAAAAATCTAGTTTATGACTGGTTTTGTCAGAATTTACTTGACTCATCATAAATTCATCGAATTTTAGAATAATGAATAACAAAAATGCCACAGGTTACCATAATCAGTATCCTAATAAAAATATATCTAAAATAACTATCAATTGACAGTCAAATTAAATTATTTATTTCAAATAGGCACATAAAAGGCACTTTTGAACGTCAAAATTTATAGTAAAACTAGCTTTTGCCAGCTGTTTCGCCCATACACGCGGTCGAAACAGTAGGAAATTATCCCACGGGAATCGTACATTTTTCCGGAATAAAAAGCTTATAATGCTATTTCAGACTATAATCTATCTTTGTGCCAAGTTTTACCCAGATCCGTTAAGTAGTTTTTGAGTTAATTCGTTACAAACATACATACAAATCTTTCCTCTTTATAATATTAATATAGATAGAATTGATTCTAGTAGTCCTTCCAAAAGGAAGAAAAATACGCAACAAACTCCACAGTTACTCTTTTAAATATCATCATACTAGAACAGTCCACGACTAAACATTGGCCTTGCTTGAACAAGGCCGCAACGAATTATTTTAGTTGTATCCATTATACGGATTATACCGTAATAATCATCACGCTCGGTCTACCAATTAGTGATAGATTGGTTTGAGTTTCAGTCGGAGTATTACAGGCTGTATATTAATCAAGTTTTTGTCTCAACGTTGCGGTATTATTTTGCAGTTTTTTGTTCTGGTAGGCCAATAAGACCGAGTTATTCCGATTTCCCCAAGATCTGAAGCACTGGCGCATTAATTTGTTATAGCTTCCAGCGGATCAGTAGTGCTATCCTGTAAAAATATCACCGAGATAATAAATAAATAATATCCTTGGACATTTCACACAACGCCGTATCGTCCCAAGCTAAGCAACCTAATGCTTGTGTTATGGTAACGAGATGGCTGATAAACTACTTATATAAATTTTTTTGATGTTGTAAATACATACATATAAAATAAATGAAGGTGAAGTGAGTATAAAATGAGCTGTCAATAGTGTCAGTTCCTAAGCATTAGGTGGAATGACAGCTCACTTCACGCTCACGTTCCAAGTTCTCACGGTGAAATTTCAGCAGAATCGACCAACTGACGTTTGCATATTCGGCCTATTATGTCCCCACTGCCTGAACACAGCCACCTCTAGTCGGGGGGGAGTCTACCACACGGCTCCAGTGCGGAAAGTTGTCGTTTGGCGTTAGAAACATCATCAGGCCTAAATTGAAATACTGTTTACGGCTGATGAGAACACAGTAAAGAGAGCAACAATCAAAGATAGATAGAAAAGACTTTGGTGAACATTCTACCTTATCTAAATACGTACTTTTCTTGTGGTGCAGACATGATCCGTGGAGGCGGCACATGCTCGCCGTTTGCCCCATGCGGGCGCTACCTTGCTCTAGTCGCCATCTGCGCGCCACCAGACGCTTGCAGTCCAGTCTACATTTCAATCCTTATCGACACTCCATAACACTTCACTGGTACAACACTATTCGTCACACACAACATCTTTTGTACACTAAAAAACCGCAGTTGATTTACTATACTGGCTGTGTGTGTTTACTTTTTTAGGCTGTGGAAATTCCGTTAATATTACACGTGTAGAGTAACGACATGATCTAAGATGACCAAGAAGGTCATCTCAGCTCAATGATAATGTATATAACAATTTGGTGTGTCATCCATCAGTCAGGTTTGATTAAAGACGCTCTTTTGTATCGACACATTTATTGTGGTGTTGACTACGATATCATGATTGTGAGAAGATGTTTTAATCAAGCGTAATCCCTCGCAGCGGGATTGTCCAAAAGGGTACCGCTACCCCGGAACATAAAGGGCTAAGGAAAAAACATGGATGGGTTTTCGTCAGTTAGAGCCTCGACACTCTCTTCCGCTCCACCCAGAGCGGGAGGGGACATTAGATGATTTCTCACCCTAAAATAAAATGGCGTAATCCCTCTGATTGCTTTTTCACTTCAAGCTATATTTAACCAAAATTCGTTTGTAGAACCAACATTTATTAAGAAACTCGACCTACATACGCAACTGGAGGGAAAACTACTAACTACTCTAAGGCGTTTTTCTACTTAAGTCTAAAAACAAACCTAAAAAAATCTAGAAAAAGGTTTTCCACGCTCATGTTTTTAATTTAGTAAAAGGCTTTCAAGCGAATGCTGTTTTTATATTTCTTTGAAAGAAAATATTTAAATAAGCGGGGAAACCCCAACAAAATTCAGCACAGATTGTTTGCCTACTTCAGTATGTAGACGAAACAACATAGACATCAGTTATGCAGATTTTAATCTTCTTAAAAGCGTACGGCGCAGTGTATCAAGTCTTTAACGTTAATGTGACTGAGCTAGCGAGCTAAACGCCTATTAACGCGGTATTTACCTCGTTTTAACACAATTAAAAGATGAAACTATTTGTTTCCTTACACGTCAACTAAAAGACAAACTCTTGTAGTAAAGGCAACAGATAAAGATTTATCTTTTGTAGATGCAACCAAAAAACTATCCAGTTCTGAAAAAGAGAAGCGAACAAAACAAAAGAAGACTAACGACATAAAACACGTGCGAATCGCGACAGAGACAAAATACACATCATAAGTTTAGTAAAGCTGAAGGTGAAACGTTTCTACAAATGGGTGAATAACATCGAAAGGAGACCGTATATCCCGAAAACAAATGACAACACAAAACAACAGTTGTCATTGATGAATCGTACAACGAGTCGAATGGAATGTCATTCATGAAAGGAGGTGGTAGTAAATCATTGTCGATCGATTCCGCCCCCGCGTGCTTCCGCCTTGCCTTACGGACAAACGGGAAACAGACCGGACAATCATATTAAAACTCTATGGGATAAACTTTTGGCTGGTAACAAAAGGTTCCGTGTGAAAATTATTTTACTATTAATCTTCTTTTAGTGTGGTTAGTGACAGACCTGGTGTCAGAGTTTTTATGCTGCTGCCCATGGGCCCCTGACTTAGCTTCACATGCTGTTGACAAATATCTCTTAGACATGCTGGTTTTCTCACGATGTTTCACCTATTTTAAGCAAGTGATAATTATACAATACGCACATAAATCTGTAAAATCGGAAGTGCGTGCCTTGGATTCGAACTCGAGACCTATGACTTGGCAGTCCAACGGTCTCACTACTAGGCTACCACTGCTGCTGCCACAATTAATGAAACAATGCTTAATGTATTCTCAGATTTTCGATAACATTTTCATTAATTTTCAGTTCTAACGATACTCAACCGGTTTGATCGAATAAATTTCTATTATCACTTCCGTTTGCGATTAATTGGGTCTCACACACGTGTTCATTCCGATATAAACACGTGAATAAAACCGTAAACGTGATTAAATATTTAACAATAATTTCATTACCAATTCTAATTATTATCAGCATTAAATAGGAAATAAACTAGATTAACAACTCCGCTCTGGCTTCGCACGGGTGTGATGTATGTTGGTACTATCACGCGGGCGAAATATATGTAGTTATAAAAACTATATATGTGTAAACATGGTATAAGCTTCCGCTTGAATCACTCTATCTATTGTTGAAGACCACATTAAAATCCGTTGCGTAGTTTAAAAGATCTAAGCGTACAAAGAGACAGACAGCGGGAAGCGACTTTGTTTTATACTATGTAGAGATTAAATCACAATAAAAACATTAAACCCAAATGAGTTACATCCTACATTTTCTTTCAGAGACAAAATATTACAGTATCTACCTAATTGTTATACATTTGGATATAATAAACTTATCTTAACACCCTAACAATTAAAGGCTCGAACAGACAGGCGCGACGCGACGGTGCGGCACGATTCTGGTAGAACAACTTCCATGAAGTTTTCATAGAAATGGTGCTACTAGATTCGCTAGTCTGCGGTAGCATTAAATACGGGGTTACAAAGATAAAGATTAACAAACTTTGGAGATACCAAGTCAAAGATGTATTTGTGGAAGTTAAAGTCTTATCGAGTTGATGATTTTGTTAAAAGTATAGTAAACCCGATTATTTTATAAATTATCTGTATTTCCAAGATAATGGTATCTTCATTTAATTTAACTGTTGTTCTCGTGATACTTTGAGATTAATGTAATAAATTGTATAAAAAATGTAATTAAACGCTCTAGTTTATATATAGGGTTATTTCATATGCCAGTGAAATAAAAAAAAACTTTCCTTAATTAATCAAACAATATCAATGTTTTTTGTAGCTGTAAATAATGGTCGTGACTAATAATTATTATTAATATTATGGCATTGGAGAAGTGCAATAACCTGGGCAATGGAAATAAAATTATGAGTCACGAATTTGTGGCTCGGAAAGCACGTAAAGACGGTAGTCCCGGCTGTCATTCACGGATCTATGACAATCGTTTTGGGACGTCAGAAGTCCGAAAGTCTGACAACGAGTCTAAGATAAGGTTTTCGTATTACCCAGTTACTGGGTTGTGGAGGTCAGATAAACAATCGCTCCATGTACGTATAAAATACTGGTATTCAGTTGCATCCGGTTATAACTACTGGAAGCCGACCCCAACTTAGTTGGGAATGTTGGGAAAAGGCTAGGCAGAATGATTTTGAATCATGAATTCCATGATACTTAATGTTTCACTTCTTTTTTTTTGGTTTAAAAGTGTGACAGCTTTAGTATGCACCCGCAAGGGTAGATATGCAGGTTAGTGTTAAGTTTTGTCTTGAACAATTTCGTCAGTTATTTTTAAGTCGTATGTAATATGGGGCGAACCTAATATCATCAACTGGACACAAATCCAGACTACGGCTACTAAATTTAACATCAGTATAAGTTAACTTATTTTACACGATCCTGCAAGTACGTGGTTTCGCATGTACGGACGTAATTAAATTCACACAGCGTACAAGGAACTGGCTAATTAGACGCATCTATAATAATTGTTGACGTTTTTTCGTTCGATTTTTTGCATTTTTGAAAATAGATTTAAAGGAATTTGACATGATAATATTTACAATCATTTATATAATTACTATTTATAATCTTTTGACATAACTATTAATTTATCATATAAGTTATTGATTTTATTTTTAATGAAATTTACTGTTTGATATTCATAATTTATTGTTTTTAGCTGTAAAATATTAATTAATGCATACATTCAAACACAATGCAAATTGTTATATGAATAAATAAATAAATTTTATTGGCAAATGCCCAAAACCTTCAGATTTCCAGAAAACGGGCGGATATTGTCTTTGCCCTTTGTCTGGTTATCCTTTCGAACGTCGGAGCATAAATGCACGCGCATCCACGCCAAGCCAATATATTTCCTCTTGTTATCATGAATTTCCCGATATCAGTCTTTTAATTTGTTTCATGCCATTAAATACGTACGAGAGAATTTAGTCAATAGACATACTTCTCTTAACAATGTTCTAGAAACCGCAAAATTTGTTTTTCCCCATCATCTACGTTCGGCACTTGAAACTCTTAGAATAAAAGCCATCTATTATAGAATGGCTTTAAGAAATCTTGTTTAATTATGAAAATTTATTTACACCGTGACATTAATTGCTCGGACTTGACATAAATTGTTATCTGTCTTGATTTATTCGTATTTATTCGCTCACGAACGCTTAAAAGGCCTGTAGATTGCAAAAAATCTGCATAGAAAATAATAAATTATATCTTTTAAAGAAATCAATGTGATTCACAAACAAATGACAAACGCATGTGTCTGTAAAGAATTTTCCAATCAATTACCAGCTGATGTTTGCAATTTAAAGTTTAATCAAGTTCTTAATTGCCTATTCCACATCACTTTAACTAAATTACGTTTAACGATAAATATATCGTGACTTGACTACAAGTTTTTAAGCATGCAATTTAATGGGAATTTCATCGCGAAATTACCAGAATTACCAGAATTGTAGTAAAGCACGGGAGGTTGACACTTGAAATATCTCGGTAATCCGTAGCAGTGAGTTTGGTCCATAGTTCGGCGGAGGCTGCGCGCAAGCCCGGACACTGCAAACTGCGATATAAACGTCGTCAGGTCGGGGATTATGTATTCAGAATACGGCTTACAGTCAGCTCTTTGCGAAAAACCTAGAATAATCTTATAATTCAGGGCTTTTAAGTATTTTTACAAAATGCTTCAGACCGTTTACTGTATTTTAAGTCTAGTACGTGAAGACTTGAATACTAAAATATACCTAGAGCTTCAGCTCCGTCACTTGAGATAGATTTCATTAAATCGAAAAGTGTTTTTACGTAAACTCGTGCTCCTCCTACTAAACTTTTGACAAAAGTTAACGGTTTTTTTTATAACCCAATAGAATTGTGTTATGAAATTACGTATTTAAAAGTTGACATATTAATTGATACAAATATGCACACCTGCATACAAAATTAGATATGAATTCATATACATATTATTATGTTGTTGTTATTATGTTCTTGTATTTTTTTCCTATTTTACCAGTTTCAAACATTTTCTCTCATATATTCAGTTACCAATTGCAGCTGCAAACTGTATAAATACACAGCGCCCCTGAAACCGGCTGACCATAGTTACGTACTAACATAGAAATGATAAGACCATTGTAACCACCTTTGTTGACCTCGTTTTAGAGAGGGAACAGGGATACAGTTTATGTTTTAATTACGGCCATCGGTATTTGAGAACGTTAATCTTCTTCTCATAGTAATTTTTAATACAATCATCGTTTTGCACCTATTACGACAGTTAAACTTATAGTTTTTATGACACCCTTTCATACGATATGAATCAATGCATTGTCAAGAAAGGAATCCCTACATTTGGTCTTCTTCTTCTTCGTGTGGTTAGTGACTAACCTGGTGTCAGAGTTTAAATGCTGCCCATGGGCCTCTGACTTAGCATCACATGCTGTTGAGAAATATCTCTCAGGCCGGTTTCCTCACGATGTTTTCCTTCACCGATTTTAAGCAAGTGATAATTATACAATACGCACATGAATCCGAAAAATCAGAGGTACGTGGGTTCGAACTCGAGACCTATGACTTGGCAGTCCGATGGTCACACCACTAGGCTATCACTGCTTTTTTACCCACATTTGGTGCAAACAATTCATTTGAACTATATTTATACTCATTGCATCAACATCCAACAACTTTTGCAACATTGCAACTGCATCCTCAACGTAGCAGCTATCGACTCTCATGTCTGGCCAAACTCATCTAGCGTTTACGCACATTCCATTAAACTATTAATCATCCAAAATAATAAAACTATCTTCCATCCCCTATATCATCCCTTTAAGAGGGGAGTTTTCTAAGAAATCGTCTCCTACTCATAATCTACCTCTGTGCCAAATTTCCTCCTCGTTGGTCCAGTAGTTTTTGAGATTTCGTGTTCAATCAGTGAGTGAGTGAATGTATGATTGAGTGACCGTTCGCTTTTATACAGTGTGTTAGATTAAACGAGGGACATACTTTCAGGTTGTATAGTACTCATGGAAATCAACAACTTTGTCCATGGGACCAACTCTGAAATATAATATAATATCTGTGGACATTTCACACAGCGCCAGATAGTCCCAAGCTAAGCAACCTAATGCTGGTGTTATGGTAACGAGATGGCTGATAAACTACTTATATACTTTTTTTTTTGTAAATACATACATATTATAGTTAGAAAAACACCCAGACCCGGAACAAATACTTGCAGGTCATACAATTATTTATTCCGTAAGGGAATCGAACCCGCGACATGCTGCGCAGCTGTGCGCAGCAGTCAATCGCTCAACCACTGCGCCAACCGTGTCGTCAAAAAAAAATATCGGCTGTTCCATACATTTTGACGACTTATGCGAACGTAAATGTACTAAACAGCTGATTTTTTTTCAAAGTCGTTCATTTTCATGAGTATAGTCTAAAAGTCTGTCCCTCGTTTAACCTAACACTGTATATGTGGACAAAGCGCATTCTCGTTTTATTATAAACTTATGGCATCTTCAAAGTGCTTTAATCATTAAGGTCTGTGCTAGTTCTATGCACTTCCGTAAATGACCTAATCACAATACCAAAAAAAATATGTGATTTATGTTTGTGTATGTTGTTGAAGTGTCATATCAATAAGTATATTATGTGTATTGACGGCATTTAGGACGAAACGCGTGGGCTAAGGTAAGGTCTACAGTGCCATTACAATGTCTGTCAGACAATTGTAATTAATGACTTATTAAGAGTTACGACAGCTATGTCCATTACGACCTACGCTACAAGCTACGTGTTTGGTTGTAAGTTCAAATTCGAATATTTAGTTGAAGAAAGTGCTGTGTGTTGACGCCGTAAGATATCAAAAAATATTCCCTTATTTCATTTTGTTTTTATGCATGTATTACAAAGGCATTGGTATTAATGTATTACCTTTACAAACTTATTGGCTTATAAAAATATAGGTATGGTAGGTACTAATCTAATTAAAAGTATTAACAAACTAAAATATGGCGTCAAAAATTCCTCACGCATTGCCACGTTGTATGTCAATGCTTAGCTTCTATCCAAGGTGGAAAGGCAGCCCTTGGGTCACGGGAAGTCTCAACCAGCCGTTTGGAAATCTCTTTGAACAAACCATGAACATTGGGACCGCACGGCTCGAGGGTAACAGTGGATCTCTATGCCAAATACTATCAATCACTTTACCATATTGATGTTTTGGACATGTTCCATAACATAAGTAATAACTCCCTAAGCCAGGAAAAGGCAGCATATTAATCTCGTTAGGTATCGAAGCAGTTTGTAAGTGATACTGTTGGGATAATGGACCCGTGTTCAACCCAATATTACCTATTCTTGTTACGTGTTCCTAATCATAGTGAACACATCTGACATATCAACATTGTTTTCCTAATCTATATCTATAAAAGAAAGTCGGGTTTGTTCCCTCCATTATAACTCGAGATCTGCTGGACCAATTTTCATGGTTTTTGTTTCGTTGGATTTGTCTCCGCCCTGAATAGCAGAATACATTTTTTTTTAGGTATGGTAGGTAGGTAGGTAGGTAGGGTAGGTAGGTAGGTAGGGTAGGTAGGTAGGTACGTAGGTAGGGTAGGTAGGGAGGGTAGGTAGGGTAGGTAGGTAGGTAAGTAGGGTAGGTAGGTAGGTAGGGTAGGTAGGGTGGGTAGGTAGGGTAGGTAGGGTAGGTAGCTAGGTAGGTAGGGTAGGAAGGCAGGTAGGTAGGATAGGTATCACAGTTAAGACAGGACAACGTCTGTCGGGTCAGCTAGTAGTACATAAATCAGAAGAATCGTATTATGGTTTGATCTATCTCTACATAGTATAAAACAAAATCACTCCCCACCGTCTGTCCCTCTGCACGCTTAGATCTTTTAAATTACGCAACGAAATTTAATGCGGTTTTCATCAATAGATAGAGTCATTCAAGAGGAAAGTTTATACGTATAGTTTAACTAGCTTTCGCCCGCGGATTCGCCCACATGATAGTATCTACATTGCACCCGCACGAAGGATCGCTAGTTTATATTCTAAAGAAAATTTTATGAGTTTATAGCTCTTTGGAACCGATTCCGAAAATTATTTCAATAATAGGAAGCTGTAGTAGGTATCAAGAAACACGCGGATGAGGGCGCGGGCAGAGACTATAGTAAAGTAAATGGCTATACAGAAATTTGTACGAACAAAATCCAAGGAATCTGTGAAAATTCAAAACGAGTTTTGTACAAGAATTCATTGTCGGACTAACTCTATGAAAACCATGCATAATTCAGAAATCGGATCCGAAACCAGATTCTTATGCATGAGCGAATTGCACGCCCTCACGTTCTTCTTTCTGCCTTTGAAAATGTCTTGGAAGATATTCAGGAATGTAATCTCAAACACCATCCCTAATGAAATGAATGAAAGTTCATAATAAGGTTTGACTTCAAAGAGGATAAGGATAAATAAGAAATAGATAACGAATATTCAATGTCCCAAAATCACGTTACAAGCAGCGTTGTGTTGTGTATGTTTATCAGTGGAAACTTATAAATGGACTTCAGTTACATACTGTTTAAGAACACTCTATAAGTTAACAGTAAGTCTCCAGGGGGCCTAGACAATGTGTCAATCGCTCCGTGTCGATTCGATTTGGAAAATTGTTGATCGAATAATTCGTTATCTCAGCGATTCGGATTGTCAAGAACACCACTTGTCAACGCATTTGTATGGAAATATTAATCGAGTTTCTTTACACAATTTGACATTGTCTAGCACTTAGCGATTGAAAACGATTAATCACGTGACATTTCGAAAGCTTATGCCAATTCCATACATTTCGTTATCGTTAGTACAAATGTCTGTCTGGATCCCCTGAATAAAATAAATAAATGCAATATTTTCTTTTCCCTACATCAACGATCACTGCATTTTCTTTAACTATAGAAAAAATAAACATCTTAAATACCATATTGAAAAAAATTGCAATCAATTGACACTGACGCTACCCGCGTTGATAAATAAATTGATTTATTGATTGATTGATAACATGATTGCACTAGGTCTCAATTCACTCTCGAGCAAAGGTCTTGAGTAATCATCTTGCGTTGTTAACTACACTTACACTGGAGACTGCAAACAATTTTTCATTTAGCACTAGCCTCGACCGTATTGGAAATTATCACACGGGAATGTAATGTCACGTAATACTGGGATTAAAAAGTCCAGCATAATGCCTAGCACAGATTAATACACTTATGAGGAACTAAAGCCGTGTGCCAGGCATTTTCCGTATTTATAGGTATACCAACATTTGGGATACTCTAGCACTTAATAGGTACAGACGCCAGCACATCAAGCTATCCCTAACTGTCAAATTTTCTCAATTAAAAATGAACCTTATGTCTTTGCAATAAAGTTGAAATACTATCAAAGAAATTTGACAGATTGTGGTAACTTGATGTGCTGGCCTCTGTATTTAATCTATACTAATATTATAAAGCTGAAGAGTTTGTTTGTTTGAACGCGCTAATCTCTGGTCTGAATTGATGATTGATTTTGTGTTGGTTATTCCATTTGTCGAGGAAGGCTATAGGCTGTATGTAACACTACCCTACGACCAATAGGAGCCGAGCAGCGGGTGATACCGCGCGGGAGCCTAATTAGGTATATTTTTGTAAAAAGTTTTTGTTTAAAATTTTTATTTAAGTATTTATTTAAATAAAGGAACAGAAAAATACGATCAAAGGTGAATTATACATGGATACAAAATCAATATTTTTAGTTTCTTGATGAATATTGGATTGACTGTTAGTAGGTACTAATATTAATTATGTGCTGTCGTTTCCACTTCCAACACATTTACAATCAGACTAACCTCTGTTGAGACTGACTTGCAGTTCAAATAAGTACGACAGACTTCAGATGAACTTTGTACCTACTGTAATAATTATTTATCACCAGCGGTGAATTAAAACGATTGACGACAATAAAATATTCATGGACTTTGACGAATTTGTAAAATCTATTATCAATTCGATTAGTCATACTGTCTCTTGATCTACTAAACCAATTTTAAAATGGTGACTAAGTGCCGATTTCACCAAATGAACTGAACGCGACTAGGGCGTCTAAATGTGTTCAAGAGCGGTCAGTGCCAATATCATCCAACAATTTTGACACTGACAGCTGTTAAAAAGCGGTTCAGGTGTGCTGATTGCGTTCAGTTACATTGGTGAAATCAACTCTTTAAATTGAGGCATTAACTCAGTACTTTTTTTTTTTTTGAGGGTGGGTGGGATTGTCAAACTCGTACTGACTAAAACCCATCCATGTTCCTTCTTTAGCCCTTTAAGTTCCGGGGTAGCGGTAACCCTTTCGGAAATCCCGCTTACCCGGCAGGCTTCGAAACCGAAGGAAAGGATTTTCATATCGAAAAAAAATTACTACCTAAGGTGGACGCGAGCACCGCTACTAACTTAATAAGTAAATAGGTAACCGGTAAAACGATGTCAAGCAAGAATCCTTCCAAACATGGCAGTAACAACATAGTGCACATACCTAATCAACAAACATAATTACTTGTTATCAACTGCGTACTGATAAGCCGAGGTGCATATTTCAAAGTCAGCAGTCACCGGCACCGTGCAATATGCCACTAAACAAGGTAGAGATAAACTAGGATAACATGGCCCGCCCCCCAAAAAGTCAAAACGTTTGAAACGATTTGTGAAAGTAAATACAAAGCGCCACCAAGACTCACAACGCATGTTGCTACCGGCCTGCTACTGAAGACGAATACTTACATATACATACAATGTTTTTCGCAAGGATGTGACTACAAACATTGAAAGAGTAATTTGGAGGGGGCGCCATGTTATCGTAGTTTATCTCTAACGCAATCTGACACAACAGAGCTGAATACTAAGCGATCGTAATGTATTCATGTTGGAAAAATCGCAGTCGCGAACATTCCCCTGAATGTAATATAGAAAATATGATATGACACTCTCATTGTGGATCTCTCGTACAACATCTGGGGTCTACAACTTAAAGGTGGAATTATGTGAGCAGAATTATTGTTATCTAGAGGGCAAAACTGTGGTCTCCATGGCAACGGACTCTGGAGGCCTCGCGTTATACAAAGTGGCATACATCGACGCATAAACTTACCAATAATTTAGCATATGATCCTGAAGGTTTACATAGAGGTGCACCGTTAGTACATCAACATTTCGCCAGTTATGTTCTATGGAACAGAGAACGAGCCTTTTACCAGCCACCGGGCAAACTCTATAACACTTTGCCCGACATGGGAATCCTAACCCAGATCATCATGCTCAGCGAGAGCGCTTGCGACCACTAGACCATCGAGGCAGTCGATCCGAATATGTGAAAGAATGATGAGAAGGAGATTATAGCTTAGTTGGTAAAAAGAATACTGTGGTCATGAGCCTCAGTCAGATACATATACATTAAGAGTTAACTTCCCAAGCAATAACTCGGCCTAATACACCGATGTTCTGTTTCAAACTCGTGCTCATTCGCGAGATAACTGACGAAGGTAAAACATTACAGACAATTTATGTAATTATCCATGATAATTGATTACAATTAGACAAATCAAATAATTGTATTAAATATACCTAAAATTCACGCTGATTATTTCAATTTACAAATCACGTCGTGGATCAGTATCCGTCCTTTCTATGGTGAAGGATATAGGATCATAAATGCTGAATTCATGGTTAGTATATGCGTCAATGTATGTCACCCTGTATAACGTGAGGCGTCCAGAGTCCGTTACCATGGAAACCACAGGTCTATCCTCTAGATAACAATATTTTTTCAAGAAAGTAAAACTGTTTTCTATAACGACATGGATTTGCAGAAATTATAATAATATTGTGAGTAGCAGTAAGTATGATATCTATACGTGTCGGGCTTACCGGACTGGCATCTGTTTTCCAAAGATTCACTAGAGAAAGTAAGTCACTAAGAGGCGTTTATAAAAAGACTTTTTCAACTCATTCAAGATAGGAAGACAGCACTTAAAATAAAAACGTCAGGATAAATTCAAACTAAAATAGCTGACAACTCCTCTTGGGCATTTATTAAAAAACTTGCTCCTAATCTATCAAGAGCAAGTCCCAGGAAAACTAAAAATAGAAATGCCAATAAAAGTCAAATCATATTCCACTATGACATTTCTCTCAATCGAAAACGCTCAAAGATTGACATGAAGGATCCAATATCCGTTTGTAAGTACTTGAAGAGTTGAGAATATCACCACGACTATTTACGTCTATTTTTAATATCAAGATGAGTTTGTGAACGTTAGTATAGTAGTATAACGTTATTTTATTCAACTGTTGCATGTGGGAGCGAGGAGGACAGCGATTTTAATGTCGCTTATGCTTGTGTGACGTCTTGTACCATCAGAAACGGATGTCGCATTTAACGCACGATTTACTAATTTGCCGACCGTGTGTATCTGCATGGAGAACGAATCAGAAGACAGTAAGACTATGCTTCGGTTGAACGCATTACGTACACGACCACAGAATAAATAATAGTATCCGTCACAAAAAAGTACAGACACAAGTATCCGTCGATACTTTGCTGATATATTTTTTTTAAATTAGGAATACGACGCTGACACCGTTCTAAGTAGGTAAACTAGGTAGGTAATAGCAATCATGTTACAAAACTGTCAAACTATATTTTAGTTTTATTTAAGTTCATAACTTGTCTTTGTTTATGTATCAATTATTTTTATTACAGTATAAAACATTTTAAGACTAGCTAGCGTTTTATATTATGTAAATATTATCTTAGAATTTAAATAAATTATGAGTATTAAAAACTGAATTATTTCAAAGATATTTCCACAAGTAAATAAATCAAAGACTGTTTTTTTCGGCGATAGTTATGAGATATGTAGGTAGTGTAGGTATGTAGGCTTTTATTTACAAGTTGCTCGTCATTTTGAAAGGAAAGTTTTTTGTTTTACCTGAAATATAGTCCATCAGCATCGGATCTTGGAACTCTTGGAATTTAGCTAACATAGCTAGGCAAAGCAAAAAATATATCTAATATCTCACATGTCTTTTGTTATAAAAAATATTATATAACCTCCACCTTTTTTTGAAGTCAGTTAATATTCCACTTAGAAAAAAAATATGTTTTAAAATTAAATAAACAAAACTAAAAAAGTAATTTAAATTCTGTCATTTACTTTCCGACCACGTTCGTTTTATGTTTATAATGCAACTATAACTTTGAAACTGTGTTTAAAGTTTCTTCAAATGTAATTTTTATTTTCACAAACTGCATAAAGTTTTTTAAAATAGTGGTATTCCTGCATTTTGCTTTGAAGAAACACAGTATCGGCAAATTGCGTTCAGTAGTAAATCCTCTGAGATACTCTTGGCGCCAAGGGCAATAAATTTTGCAAGCGAAAACATTAAAATCTCGTTAAAATGCTTTCTAGTATTGGCAATGGCACAAGTACTTACAGCCAGTAGCCATATAAGTCAGTTGAAAATACCGGATATATAAATTTGAAAGAAGCTGGAGTAATTTGTTTTAATAGTCAAACCACGTAGATTGTAATTGTGTTAGAGAATCGGAGGAGGGAATGAAAAGTTCGTGAAATATCCGGCTTTTGTTCAAATCCAGACTTTGTGAAGCCGATATTTGGTTTGATTAAGGCTATGGTCATCAAGTCTACGGTGAATGTAATTGAGAACAAGCTGCAGATGGACATGGTGACATTATTGGCGAAGCAACAAGTGACGATCGCCCGACTAATCTCTCGACAAGTCTATAAACAACACTGATATTATATATACCTACGTGAGGTTCAGCACTGTTTTTTTAAAACTAGTTTTGTTGATTCATTAAATTAATCACTAATTTAATTTGTTCAATGTTACGTTGTAGAAAGTGCAGTAAAATGCTTCGAAAAATACTTACTTAAATAAACATAAGCAAAACCTGTTTTCTAGTAGGTATCACTCACTAATTAAATAAGTATTTTCACAGTAAAGTACAAACAAAAAGGTAGGTAAGTACTTACGTTTTTTCAGTAACTTCATGTTCACTAGCAAAATTATACTGTCGAAAATACAAGACACAGTAGATGGATAGAACTTTTTAATTTTTTTAAAGGGTATATGACGAAGGCGTCTAATCACCCCCTTCGGTATACCGATCAGACATTAAAGCACGAAATGATGTAATAAATGTTAATTACAAAATGGAACTCGTATGTCGTAGGTCGTAGCACTGAAATAAATTACAAAATATAATCGACTAGGGAACTAAAGAACATTACGAACATGAAACACCTGCGCCGTAATATCGAATTTTTATGACAATCCATTCTCACAATATGATCATTAATTAATTCATTAATTAATAAACAAAATAATGAATGGTAGGTATATTCTATATTATGTGTCAACAAAGTTTAATTACGATAAAATATGTTACATTCTCATGCAGTACCGACTCTAAAAATCGAATCAGTCATGTATGTTACGAACGCAATTCCATTTTTTGTTTGCGGGCCAGCGGTCGCCTCGTACCGGAAAGGCTGATGCATCGCTCAACAAGTCAACTTCATACCAGACGAACTTGATTCTTGAAATCTTTCCTTGCCAATGAACTTCCCTGAAGAAATAAAACGAACGGTGTCATTGTCTTCATACAATACTCGAAACAATGAGCAATGATTACCGTTTTGAGAGTTATGTACGCGAATATTATACGATAATCACATCGGTAATGGTCGCTGTGTGTGTTCCAATTTGAAAAAGTTAGTGTGTAGGTCATTAAAACTATTATAATTGATCGCTGAGTATTTTTTTAAGGATTAGAAATCATCACATTACTCTTCCCGGCCTGGGTGGAGCGGAAGGAAGTGACAGACTCTTACTGACTAAAACCCATTCAAGTTCCTTCGTTAGCCCTTTGTGTTTTGGGGCAGCAGTAACATTTTCGGACAACCCCGCTGATCGGTAGATAAGTATGACTGCTATCTGTATACAAACGCTACCCCTACTAGGACATAATGTCACGAAAAGTGCTTACTGATCATAGAAATTCTGTCCATGTCATTAACTCAGAGAAACTCTCTAAAATTGTACAACCTCCCTGACAAAAAAAAAGTAAATATACCGACAAATACATGTCATGTTGGTCGGTACAGAGGCCAGCACATCAAGTTACCACAATCTGTCAAATTTCTTTGATAGTATTTCAACATTATTGCAAAGACATAAGGTTCATTTTTAATTGAGAAAATTTAATTTATTATATTATTATTATTACTTTGATAACGCCAGCTTTCACTGAAAAGATGTCAAACTTTTTGCTCTAGTGATTAATAGGAACAAGATTATTTTGAAAGTCATTGAACTAACGACTTATCGACAACAACTTGACTTACTTTTATATAGAAATTATTGTATAGGTTTATGCCTATATTCAATAACTTGTTTTTTTGTTAATACAGAAAAAAGCTTTTATATTGGTCTATGTACATATGAGAGATAAATCACAATCAGAATACCAATTTATATACGAGCCTATAAACGAAATTTTATGCAAACTGGTATTTTGGTCTAAATTATCATTTTGGTTTAAATTAGCATTTTTTTAGTTTTGCATACAAAAAAGTAATGGAAAATAGAAATACCTAGAAAATAAGTTTCTTGTCCAGGTAATTTAAGCAGGTTTCTAAATTAAAACAGACTTTCCCTAGGGTACAATTTTGCGGCGCTTGTATATGTTATTTTATTATTCCAGACTATGCAAAAACACACTTTTTTACCGAGTGCGAATCTTATTCAGTGAATAATTAAATTAAAAAATATAATCACCATCTGAAGTTTCAAACTTTTAATCATTCCTCTTTCCTCATGCCCGTCATGAGAGAAACCGCACTTATTTTTTTTTTATCAGATTAAAAATGCTATAAATCAACAGATAACATTTTGGGCCCAGACATTGAAAAATGTTTAAGGTAAATAATTACTTTATATTTTCTCTTAGCTTTATATTTTCTTGGTTGCCAGACCATTTTTCCGATGATGCTACAAAATATGATAGAGTAGTACTTATCACAGGTCAATATTTATTGCAGGTAGACATTAAGTGAATTGAAATTGGTTATTTTGAAAATTCGGAATCACATTAACACGTAAATTTGAAAAAGATAATAAGCAAGATGGAGTCGACGTATCCTATGCCCCATCAACCAAAAAAAAACAAGAAAATGTAGATACACTTAGTTCGCGAATAAATCTTTGATTTTTACTCCCTGAGAAAAAATTGCGAAACAAACTCAATCCAAAAAACTGAATTCATTTTTTCACAACAGATTTCATGTTTTTTTGTGAATCTGGCCGCGAGATTCCGCAGTTCAACCTAGAAGGTTGTCTACTGCTTAACCGGGCTTGCCTGTGGATGCCTGAATAAAATTAAGGCCTCCAGCCAGGGCTTAAAACTTACAAACTAACAGATTTCAGCCATTTGGTTTTTAAAGAAAAAAAATGGTTTTCTGATGCATAATGCTTTCATCTCCATTTTAACTCTAGCTTGGAAGACAATCTACAAGGTAATATCGAAGGTCAATGGTCATACTATCATCGAAGGTAAAGCTAATGGCCCAGCAAACTGTAACAACGCACAACACCACTGCAATCTAAGCGTAGCACTTTAATAGCCGTATACGGCTTGCAACTACAACTAGATTTCTACCTACCCCGTAATATAGTCATAGTGCTCTTTAGTCGGGCATTACAATACTGAATATAAATGTTATTGCATACTGAAACATCAACAATAAGACAGCAAAAAATCTGCAATGCTCCGTCATTGCGCGTTCAAGAGCTGTCAGTTAAGCGGGATTGTCCGAAAGGGTTACCGCTACCCCGGAACATAAAGGGCTAAGGAAGGAACATGGATGGGTTTTAGTCAGTAAGAGTCTGACACTCCCTTCCGCTCCACCCAGAGCGGGAGGAGGCATTTGATGATTAGCCACCCTCAAAAAAAAAAAGGTGTCCGTGTCAAACTTGTTATGGAATATGGAAAACTGACAGCCCTTAAACGCGGTTTAGAAATGCTGATCGCTTTCAGTTTCATTGGTGATTTGCACAAGCAACCCCCATATCCTCTCATATGTATGAGGATATGGGGGTTGCTTGTATTTGACCTACTGATTGAATTTGACGAACTTGTCGAGGGTTCCAATTAGATACCTCATCATTATTACTAAGCATAGGTACCTACTAGGATTTAGATTTGGAGCGAAATCTTTTCGGTCTATTGACGAAACCCTACAAGACGTGTCTGCAGTTCAATGCACTGAACGAAAACCGCTTGAAGATATATACCTAGAAACTGTAGATGTAAATCTGCAGCTCCTCTTATAGTACGTCTAGTAGCTGCGACAAGTCGAGTTAAGCGTCGATCGGGCGGTCGGGACGCGCCGGAATGCCGCCACAAGGTCGAGTCCCATCATCGGCCGTAGATCGTCCTGAGATTTACGTTACACACATCATTGGACTTTATACATGTAATAGTATGTCGGATGATTAAATATTGAAGGTAATATGACATAATATAACATGATATATATTTATGTATATGAATTCGGACTAAAGACTCGCTCAAGTTCTGGTATTGTAATGGGAACCGATTGAACAGACAATCTGATTTTCATAAAGACTAATGATATGTATCAGTAATCTTTCACTACGAAAATCACTCTTACTACAACGACATAAAGGCGCTATGTAAAATTGTTACCACTGATGAGCGGCTGACAGTACTGTGGCCATCAAATGACCAAACCGTATTGTGGTTTACCGCGGCAAAATAATTCAGAATATTAAAAAAAAAATACGTAACTTGTAAAACAGAAGGTTAAATAATGAATATACTTATTGTTTTCTTGTTTCTCTTGGCGCAGTTGACTTACGTAAGAAACGTAAGCAAAGCGAAAATGGTCCATTAAAGTCAGTAGAAACGTAAAATAAAATTATATATTTGGACATTCTAACTGTAGTTTGTGATGCGGAAAGTGCTGCTCATATAACATTATCTGTCTTTACGATAGTACAGTTGTTTTAAGCTAAGGATATTGACCTCACAGACTAGTGTACATATATTAAAGTTGAATAGTCAAGGCAGCTACTTAAAACGCACAATATATTGACATTATTACGTAAGAAGTTAGGCAAGAATTGGCGTTACAAAAAAAAACAATCCATAAATTTCTTATACCACAGGCATTCAATCAACTATGTTGGGGTTGGCTTCCAGTCTAACTGCATGCAGCTGCACAATCCAGTAAAAAGAAGCAGATTTTTGGGATCACATCTATCCGTAAAGACTGTCAAAGATCTAGAAATGAAGGCCGCGATCTAGAAAAGAAGACCCACAGAAGAACGTACTTTCTGGCACGGAGGAGTCTCGATATGTAAGGATGGTCACCCATCCGCGAACCGACCTGCGTAGCTAAACCATCAATCGACCCATTCGGCTGAGCTTATTTAGCCACGAGCCCCTTGTTTTCTCCAAGCTTCATTTCTTATAAAGTAATTATCAAAAGAAAATTTGAACAGAAAACTTTTCTTAGCAAGAAAACTCGTGACCAAAACGAAACAATTATTAATGGGCGCAAAACCAATATTACTTCCGAACTGGGTAATTCCAGCGATTTTCAAGAGTACAAAAAGTGTTGCCACAAAAACCCGTGAAAACCAATGAAATCGTGACTGTATCTATTCTCTCTAAAACAATAAAAGAATGCTATTTGCTAGAGTTGTTTGCGCCGAACATACCAACGCTCCATATTGAAAATTGTATGAAACGCATTTCAGCTAACGTTCGTGTGTTTTAACAACTATTTGCTTGAATATGTGATGTATTACTGCACTAAAATATTGTCCATGCTGCTGTTACTGCTACAACTTTTAATGAACGTGTAGTTTCATAGTATTCTCATGAAATCCAACACTCGATTGACTCTGTTTAAACGACATTTTCATGACAATGAACATAGTAAAAGCTTTTAAGGACAATTTTACAATTCCACTACATTGCCTCCGTGTAAGTACGTACATTATTACAAGATTACACGCAGTGCAACAAAGTACAAGCATTTACAATGGGCAAATCGATTTCAAGAAACCTTGTAAAGTTCAATGAGAAGATTATAATATAATAATCATCCGTTAATGTACCCGTACGCATTTTCTCTAAATTTGTTAAATAATTAATTAGTTTCGTTATTGGTATTGATTAATTAATAAATGTTATCTTAACACGAAAACCGATGGAGATTTTATCGATACAGAAAAAAATATTTTAGACCGAATATTTGTAGAATAACAGTTCCCACTCAACGTTGGTAAAACTGTAATCCAAGAGATTGGTATCAACTTTCTAACCCTTAATGGCAGAATCCATCCGCGACGAGGCCAAGCAAAACTTTTACCCATTTAGCGCCAACTTCGAACATTGATCCTTCATCATTGATCATTTTTGATAAAATCCATTATACAAGAATTTTATTAAACTTCCAAACTCTCCACCGAACTGCTAAACTGTCGTCAAACTGTATGCCAAGCACTATCAAATGATCGATTTCTAACCGATAATGTTTATCTCGGACTATCAGAAACACAGATAAAACAGCACTTCATATCAAATCATTATAGATCTATTACGTAGCCACTCTATTATTATTACGTTCGTAGACAAGTTTAGTGCCTGTTCACTGTTTTATACGTTTCATTATTAGCAACCAAGCTTGTTTCACACCTTGTTATAATAAACTACTCAAAACAAAATAGGGCCCACCTCGAACCAGTCACCTTTTTTGTCTAAATAAAGTTATCTTAGTAGTTGTTGACAAAGTTATGCATTGAACCGTCAAGCTGACATGTTTAGGAGCCCTTATGAATGTTTATTCCGACAAAATTCATCTTGGTTTCAAAAGGGTAGCTAAAAAAGTAAAGTACTCGAAAAAAAACATCGAATGCACAATTTCTCAGTCACTTAAGTTTTCAGTCTACACTAAACGCTGTTGTGGAACACTCACGTTTTTAAACATTTTATTTGGTTCCTGTGTTAGTTGTGATCACTATGCCTGGCTCTCGCCGATATATGGACATGGAGACCGCTGCAAGAGCAGTATCTTTGCTTCAAGGGGGACAGTCTCAGAGATCTGTGGCTATACACCTCGGTGTATCGCGACGAGCCATCCGAAACGTTTGAGAACTGTATCAGGAGACCGGGAGTGTAGCTAGGAGACCTGGCACAGGAAGAGTTAGGGCTTCAATTGCCCAGGAAGACCGATACCTAAGGTTAACCGCACGTCGGGAGCGTACTGTATCCGCTCGGACTTTACAAACTCGACTACGCCAATCCACAGGGACGAGAGTTAGCGATCAAACCATTCGGAATCGGCTTCACGAAGATGGACAACTCTCCAGAGTACGTGCAATTCGACTGAAACTGACGAGAGCTCATCGTGCAGCACACTTAGGTACGCCCGGGAACATTTTGAATGGACCATGGATAACTGGACGAATGTGCTTTTTACGGACGAGTGCAAAGTGAAGTTTTACAGTGACGACAGACAGATACGCATGTGGAGAAGAGAAGGAGACCGTTTTTCTGAACCATGCGTCCATGGAACAGACCGATTTCGGGGTCCCAGTGTTATGGTATGGGACGGAATTAGCTTACTCGGCAAAACCGAGCTGGTAATTCTGAATGAAGGTACCGTAACCGCCGCCAGTTACATCGAGCGAGTAGTCAGGCCATATGTCATCCCATTTTCACAAAGAGTGGGCAATAACTTTGTCTTTATGCATGACAATGCTCGCGCACACACAGCCCGCACTACACAAAGAGCACTCTCTGAAGCCAATATCACAGTTTTGCCATGGCCAGCCATGAGTCCCGACCTCAACCCCATCGAACATTTATGGGATCAGCTTAAAAGACGCCTGAAAGAACAATACAGTGATGTGAACAGCCAGCAGGAGCTCATTAACGCCCTCAAAGTCTGTTGGGAACAAATACCGGATATAAACGTGACGCACTTGATTGAAAGTGTCCCAGATAGGCTCAGAGAGTGCATTGGGAGTAGAGGAGGACCCACTCTTTATTAAAAAACAACAAGCACCATATTTTTTTCCAGAAAAGTTGAGTTTTACAAGATTATGTTTTACCTTTATTTTGTGTATTTTTTCCTAAAAACCGTTATTTTGTGTTTTTATTAAACAAAATAAACAAATGTTTCTATTGTTTATGTTTACACTGTTCCTGAATGCACTCATAAAACTTGTATATTCATAAAAACCGATTATTTAGGTTACATTTTAAGTTGCAGCAAAAAAACATGGTGGGCCCTATTTAGTTTTGAGTAGTTTAGGTATCAAGTCTACTGGATTCAATCTAGTTAATTCATAAAGCAATAATGTGCACTTTAAATTCATCGATTACAATCTCGACCTCATTAAACTGAGTTAGTTCACCTACACCAACGCCAAAGGTTTAATCAGAAAATAAAATAAAATTAAAAATAAATACCGTACCAAAACATTTTCTAACGAGTGGGCAATTCATCAAGTACTTCCAGGGCGTGTGCGGTGCCGGTTTTTTCTTCTTACAGCCCCTATGCGAGTGGGGATGGTGGCACCGCTCAGCGGGCTTGCCGTGCTTCGTGAACATTCCGAGTAAACCCTGACGCTTCCATAGACTGTCACATCACTGGCACCACTGGCATAACACTAACCACACTGGCCTGGCTTTAGCCGCCAACAAGCACTCTCGCTGCCAATCACTCACTAGCACCAATCACAAAAACAACCACTAAATCAAGGTCATCCGTAGCCATCACCGTCCGAGTGAAAGACTACATGGGAGAGGCCCCGCACAAATGTAACTGAAAAGAAAAAAAAAGAAAAAATGTAGTTTTGAACCCCTCCCATAGGCAGAAAAACAAAAAATAAATTGGGACATGAAATTGCATGTTCTTTTGTCTCCAAATTGGCATGGAGACATATTGAATAGTTCTATCTGAGTGCTCCATAATGTACGGTTGTTTCCGCTGTGGCATGTCAAGACAGAGTGAAACAAAAAAGCCATTTGAGCAGCGAGCGAGTCAGCGTTTTTTGTGCCGTTACATTTGAAAGTGGAAGTCTGCGTCAATGTTGTTTGATCATTGCGTCGCCAGGACTAGTTTGATTCCGATCTGACAAATCCCAATGTAGTAAAAAACACCAGTGGCAATTGCCTGTTTGTAGAAACGAAAATGGACCTTTTGGCAGTAAAATCGACCGGATGACTGTGATATAAGAATTAATTTTAGCGTTTAAATACGAAGCAATTCGTGATACGAAGGCACGACAAAGAAAACTGTTACAACAAAACAGAATATTTTTAAATTTCGTTTATTAACTAACCCGGGTCACAGAGGTAAACAAAAGACGCAAAAATGTTATATGCTTATTGTTTTATTCATGATGCGTTCACGGTTCTCAAAAAACTTTGATTTTATTTTTATTTTTTTACACATTACACGAGTTTTTATATAATGTCAAGGATTGTTGTATAATATGTAGTTTTGAATATGACATACATACATTAAGAATACTTGTTCTCAAAAACTAACATTCAATTATTAACTTTTCATCAACGAATACCGGTTTGGCTCTTATCAATTTTTTATGAATAACGTTTTATTGCGATATAACATATAACACAGGACGTATTATCAAAAAGTCAAGGTTATCGTGGCTTTTAGAAAATGTTATTCCTCTACTCGCAAATACATGCTCATACATACATGTGTAATGAGGATTAATGATTTCTAGGGTCAAAGGTAAAAAATAAACATTAGAAATATAGAATTACGGAGTATATTTTTGGGAATGACAGTAGCTCCATTCGAGATTTTGCAAGCGGTGGAGTCTAGCCTGCAGTCAAAGAGATTAAAGATAGAGAGAACCTTTTATAGGCATACTGAAATCATTGGTCTGTCTCACGATATCCAAAGAGCTGTTAACGAAGTCATTCGGTAGGCTCGTTAAGCGTGCGTCCACCGGCCACGGAAGGTCAAAGCGCGCTCTCACATACATACACACAATATAATCCACATATGCATACACAGGCACGTATCTAAACAAGGACAACCTTATCGCTCTTCCGTTTACTTTATAAAAGCAATGTGTGTATTGAAGATGATATTCTCAATACGGGAAAAGGTACAATAGTTTGCATTGTGCGTCAATTATGTCAGTATTTAACTTAACTTATGATGCTTTTATTAATAGAGGTATACCGGTTAATTAATCAAATAATATCATACTTGTTGTTACCAACTCGAAGTCAAAGCTAAATGTAACAATTCTGTTAATCGCATATTTCTTGAAACATATACTGACCAGTGAAATGCTCATAGAATCTCTTAACATTTCAAGCCATCGATAGCCATTGAAGTATCTATTTTCTTTGTTGCCAACCATTTCTAGTCGAAGAGTTTATCGTCCGTTTATTTCATAGAATTACATGTTATGCACTAGCTAAGAATCGTCGAGGTATGCCTTCCACGAACTCGTTTCCATTTTAGGGAGACACAACGTCATCGTGCCCTGAGCGCTAGTGTGGGCAGTTTTTGCTCCAACCTTAGTTAAGACGAAGTTTCTGCTTAATGAACAAACTTATCTCCCTGTAATAAAGAAAGATGAATAGGCGGATTTAAGAACATTCTACTCAACAAAAAAGAAGCTTCTGTTGTAAGAGACAATGAAAAAGTCCATGAACATGAAAAGAAGTGTAACGTTTTTTATTTGTTCGCTTTAATGTAAAACCCAAGATAGCTTTTATAATAATTCCCATAGAAAGCTTTAACTAAGCAAAAAGTGATTGTTAATAACAAAAAATCTAGTAAAAATGATGAGAATACAAAGACCGAGTGAAAAATTACAGGCAATTTATCTATTCCTATCTGACAAATGGATAAAATATACGAGGTTGCCGAACGTTCATCTATCAACATCTCTTCTTATACGAGTATATCTATCGATTTAGATTCTCCTTAAAACGGCCTCGATATGGCAACAGTTAACGTGAGTCCGCGCACACTCGGATGACTCACCGTAAACCAAATATGGAACTTGACCAAGACCCTTGGGCGTTGTTGCACCGAGAAACGGAGCCGGATTCACCATATTACCCGCTTCTGCTATTATTTTCTATTCAAGTACATGTTGAACATTTCTTTGTTTTAGTATCGTTGTTTCTAAGACGTGTGCAGCAGATAATATAACGTTACCAGTAAATGTACTGCACATTTTAAAAGCTCAAGCAGATTCTTAAGCTAAAAGTACGTTTTTATCGATAGCCAGTTCAACCAGACATTGGCGTTATTTCGTCGAACTTGTCTTATGCTGTATCGATGACTTCATAATAAAACCGACAACATACAAATAACAATACAAGTTTCTATTAAATAACCAGTTGACAACTCATGCAGGAATCAAAAAGCCGACAATACTGCGTATATCTTACATCAACAATATTATTTTGAGTCAAAACAATCACGACATTCCCTTTCCCTAATTCTTTCCCAGAATTTTCGTATTACGTGAAAAGTGTGGAAACATCGACGTTTTCTACGTAAAAGTCATTTTGACTCAACGACAGATGTTTTGACTGCAATAACGGTGCTCATCGCTAGCAAGCTGACCGTCGTCGGGCGGTGGCGGGGTGAGGGCAATGGGGCTGGGGTGGATGTTCATTCATCTGAGGCGTGACGTCACGCGCGAGGTCGTGCCCTCGCGTGCCCATACCACCAGGAGAATAAACGACGAAAAAAACTCCCTGAATATCAACATGACCTTTGGCTACACTTTCACATTTCAGAAAATCATCAAATTACCGTCGATCTAGCGTAAACCGACACTTGTCCTTAATTAAAGTTCGTAGACACTGATTGATAAGACTCGCTTTAGTTAATAGATAGTCATTTCTTCTTATTAAGGCGAGGAATTTTTAGGATTCCAATTACTCTTGATCGTATGAATCAGTTTCATTTTGGGTAGTATTTCGTTTAAGGTAAAACCAATGTCGCACGATTTTAAAAAGCTGTCCAAAACGTAAGCATTTGTGTGAACCAGAGGCGTGGTCTGTTAGAGGATTTTATAAGGCTAATGCATTTATAATGCCCTTTGAATGCAGCTGTCGACTGAGTAGACATACGCTTTGAAGCTGTACTGCTCTCAGCATATACATCATGATAATACATTTCTGAATGAAATTGCAGCAAATATCTGAGCCTGATGTAAAAGGACTCACGAATCTGATCAAGCACGTTTTATAGACAATAGAATGGACGAAAACATAAAACGTATCGGCGCGGCGCGGCGGTCGCTATTGACAATCATAAAACAAGCCACGCATACGAGAAGCCGGTTCTGAGTATGGATGTCCACGACAAGATAAAGCGTCTGAACTCAACCGGTTTGCACGGCAATAAAGTAGTGCTACAGCGTTACTAACATAATGTTTTAGTGAGGGCGTATCGATTGCATTAATGAGATGTGGCCGCACGTGGGGTCCGTGTGTAGAATTGTGGATGCGATTGCAAATGGCCGGGTTATCGATATAAGGATGCTTTATGGCCCCTTTATGATTTAGGAACAATAGTAAGCGATCTTTTGTAACGCTTGATGACCGCTATTACTGATTGTGTGGCAAATAGTCATACATGTTGTGCGGTTTTGGACAGTCAAATTTTTAGACGTGACTCATAAAGGGTGGATTCAGAGAAAAGGATTATGGGTCAAAGACGGGTAGGGTTTAACCCGACAGAGTGTTGATAGGACCGTTGTCCTCGCTGATCCCTCAGGAGATTTAGCGGCGCAGGTAAATAGGGTTGTCAAGGATACAAATCCCTGCCTTGTGAGAAGAATCTATATTCCTGAATCGTTATGCTATCTTGGTGCTGGGAAAGGTACTCTTATGTCTGTCAAAGGGTAAGAATGAGATAAGGGAATACTATAAATTTTCTTTTTCAACTATGTTAATAAAAAGTGGAAAGCCACTTCCATATGCATGAACCTAAAGGTACCTACCTAAAAAAGTGCTGGATTTAAAATTTAACAAGTAGGTAACTTTTGTTACCCGTTAGTTAGAACTCAATTTTGCCAGTTTCGCAGTAATTGAACGGCAATCAAGTTTGGAAAAAATCACTATAGTGCGGCAGAGCTTAAAAATTGTCATCCATTTATTATGAACTAGACTTTGCCCTAACGCTCGTCTTGCTGGTATTAGGCGTAAAAATAAAATGAGAAAAAATTTCACTACATTATTAACAGGATTCAAAAAGTTAAAAATTGTGATAATGCGTTTTCTTCTCATTATACGTTTTTTGTAAAAATATTAAGTTGCCGTGACAAAAACTTGGGTAACGAAGAACTACATAATTTATACAGCTAGGGGAATATGGTATGTTGGACAAAACCCTTTTAAGTTTTGTGTCAGAAAGTAGTGTAATCTATTTTATGACTTAACTTACCGCAAAAATAACTAAATCATGACCACTAGCACCCTATCAAGTATTATGTAGCATAATCTGTCCGCAACAATTCTAGGATTTGTATAGACCATCTAAGATACACCATGCAATTAACGTCGCCTTTTGCGACAGCCTCGTGAAGATAAAGCCAGCCAAGTGGGTGTTTTGCGCTTGTTCGAATACAAGAACTCTACAAGAAATATTTTAATCCATCGTCGCAGGCACTCAGGGTGAAATTGAATTCATGGGCATTACTTTAAGGAATCATTGTACCCATCATTATGAACAACTTTGCTCATACATCATGCTATCATAACTCGTCAAAATGTAGGGAACAGCTGTTTTTTTTTGTAGCGATTTCAGATTTGTTCCCATAGTGAAAGCTGTTCATAATAATGAGTACAATAACGTCTTAAAATAATCCCCATGAATTCAATTTCACCCAACATTGCGAAGGATAACATAATAAATAAGTACAAAAAGCCAACAGCTAGCGATACGTCACAGCCAGCGATAAGCGATGACTTGGAAGATGACGGAGGCTTGTCGCGATAACACGAGGTCAGACAGCCAATAAACCGTTCTGTTGTACAATAACGACGCCTGTATTCGTGAATATGATTTACCTACTCGTGCAGACTTTAAAACGACCTCTTTCTTCCACATATACTCGATTCCGCGTGACATAATTTATGACTGATAGGAACACCTCATGATCAACGTTGGAACTCGAAATGGAAGAGACGGTAACGGAGTCTGTAAGAGAGAATTTTCCATCTGCCGATATTGCGACGAATTTATGAAAAATCATGGTCTGATGTTGGACAAAATATTATATTCTTTAATATTAGTCAGACAAACGAGTTCAAAAGTTTTATAGTTTGTCTACCTGACGTCGGCAGCTACTATAATCCACAACGTACAACCAAGAGGATCAGTAGAAAATAAGCTTAGGCAGATGGTAAAAACCCTCAAGAATTCCCCACTAGTTGTAAACTACTAGAAATATGTTGTCTACTGAGATCTCGAGAAACTCGATAGCGGAAAGGCCGAGACAACTTTATATCAACCGGATCACATGGAAGACTTTATGGCGGTCGCTTTTAGTTCCATCTGAGAGCGCTCCATTACGATATTTGGGCAAAGTTAGAGGAAAAACTGGGAATGGAACTAGACCGAGACCGACCGACCATAAACAGGAAGTTAGGAACAGGTAACACAAGATAGGCATTTCGAAGAAATAATAGAAACTTCAGGTAATCAAATTTGATGTGTCACGAACGAGGATGAATCATTTAGGATCTGATACATGATTAATAAAACAAAACAACAGTTTTTGAAATATCCTCAGACAAGGATATTACATTCATAATCAGATGCAAATATGCAATGACTTAAACCTAAGCATAATGATTCATAATACTAAGAACTTGCTCTTTAAAGCCAGTTAAGAATGGAAAAAACAATTCTAGAGCCACTTGATAAAGTTAACTTGACTACAATACTTTATTTGGTCGTTGACACGAAATAGAGTAACATAGTAGTTTTCAAAGCAACAATAATAATTACTATGCCAGACGAGACGTCTTCGAGAACGACGAAGGTTATTCACCCGTTAAAGAATTAATGGCACGACTTACTAATGCCTTAGTGGTACTTAATCTTGGTTTCCTCAAGGGGAGACGCGTAAACAATATTAAAATATTCACTTTCGTTATAAGTTGCCTGTTTTGTAAATGCGACATAAAACAGCCGGAGATGATTGAAGTGTTTTGCAATATGACGATCCAGTATTTTGTTTTGGACATGAAAATAATGGATCAAAACATCAGTCTCTGTGTTTTCAAACTAATTGATGATACGTAATGCAACAGCTTGGCATTGTATCAATGCAATTTACTAAGCCAAACTCGCGCTATCTCATAAACATACACTAGATATGTAGAACAAGAGGCATGTGAAGAGGCAGAACAAGTGTATTTTAAAGTTAATATTATTCCAAATACACGTGATTCCGCTTCTACTTCAACTAAATCAGGTGACTTATAACTTTTTATCATTGTAAATGAATCCGTTGCCGCATTATATTTTCGCGTTGCGGTGGCTAAACCGTGGCTACACTGGCTACCCAGCACGTGTTTAGCGTTGACTTATGTGTGTGTGCAACATACATTAGATATTGCGTATCTGAGTAGTCGAGCGGACGGGGGGTGGGGCGCCGCACGCGAACTGATAATAATTATTAGTCTGAAGCAATTAAGAGGCGCCAGATATACGCCATGAATGAGATAGCGGCAGACTTTATAGAGTGAAGAGGCCGGCAGACCCACCTCGACACAGTTCTGGAGGGAAATCCGCTTGATGCGAAACTAGTATTTCTTTACTGACATCGCAGGGGTGACATATATGCAAAATCATAATTACTTAAGTACACTGATTCTTGAATAATTTGTCTGTTTCAAAGGTGGTATTATTTGGCACAGATCAAAGGATTTTTTAATAAAAACGATGAATATACCGATATGTTCAAACTTCACACATTTCTTCACCCCAATATATTGGAAAATTGCCAAAGCCAAAATCTAATTCATGTGATTTGTATCTGTCACCGTATGATTGTTAGCACCGTTAGTTTATAACCTATACATATTACCGTTCGTTTATAAATTGTCTAAAATTTGTGAACTGTAACCATGTCATGCATTCAGTTAGTTTAAAATCTATCAACGTCAAATCGGTTCATAATTTTTCCGATTTTATCCAATCCAATTTTAGTTGTGAACTGGCCTTGATTGGTACCTCTTGGCGGTAGCAGAATTGGCCGCAGTAACTAAGTCAGGGCACCCTGATCAAGGTGGGTTAGATAAGAACTGTAACCAAAGGCGAGGGAGCCGAGCGAGCAAAGCAAACGGTGCCGCAGCAGCGGCCGGCGAGCGCTTCTTCCAAGTTGGTCGCAATTACTTGGTTATATTAGCGCGAGGTGCGTTCGTCGCACGTTAGACCAGTTTACAATGTTTCCGTTTGTCATGGATAAATGATAAACTACCGAAAAATAATGTCATAAATTGTAATTATTTTGTTGCAGAAAGATTTATAAACACAAAAAGTTCATAATCATACAATCACACAGTAGAATTTTATTTCTTGGTGTAACTTATCGCTATCGATTACCGGTTCCCCAGGGGAATGTATCGAAACTGATACGAACATCGACGGATACACGGATCCACGAACTACGCATTAAGATCTGTATCATAATACTTCATAGGAACGCGCAATATATCCTTAAGGGATCGGATATTACAGGAAGTTTCTAAGTACTTGTTAAACTTACACGATAACTGGCTTTGCTCGCGGCTCTACCCAAGTGCAAACTTCCTAATTTTCTGCGATTTCAAGTCCCCATATGTAGTGATCCAGGATAAATTATTTTTCTTTTGTTTCAAGTTTCAGCCAATTCCGTGAAAATTTTGGATATTGGTACAAAGCCTTCGCAATCAGATTCAGCAAAAGAATCAGTAGATCTGGTAGTTCCATATAAAACAGAAAAAACTTTGAAACGGCTATTTTTTTTACATCTGCCAGTTCTTTTAGATTCATTAGCCCGAGTGCTCGTGAGACTACTGTTTCACGAATAAGTAAACAATTTTCTCACTGTGGAAAATTTACTACGAAGTATTGTTAACAGCTACATGGGTTTGCGTGACTTAGAACATTACATGTGCGATGTTGGTATGTATATCATTTGCGTTTTTCTGTATTATTAAATAGAAAACGCTTTGACAACACATGCTTGCACTAACGAAGGGAAAGTTTTGTAGTCGTTGAAGAATTATTGTTTTCATCTTAATTAAAATCTCTTTCTTGGTATCATGGGTGGCAACTAGGGACACGTTACTCGAAATGGGACAAAAGACGGTAATAAAACTTCATCGTATTCTGGAGATCGGAGCTTATTTGTTTCTGTTAGTATTACTCCACATGATTTAAAATGTCTTCACAGTTTTACTAACACTGATAATGGCTTGAACAAAAGCACAAGTCATAGTCACGGTCTATCGTTTAAATTGTCAACATTACGGCAGTACCTTAAAACACAACGCAAATAATAACTGAACAGCAAAACTGTAACAGGAGACCATTTAAAGTAATTTTCTCAATCATCAATTTGTTTGACTTAAGCAATATTCCTTTAGGTCGCGATTAAACAAATAATCGTCGCCCTCAAACGCTACACTGCCATCAAAAATCACTTAAGGCCAATAGAAAGATCATCAGGCAACATTTGCCTCGAAACGCGCGAATAATAATATCTTTATCAATATTTACCGAGATGTTCATAGTAATAAAAGTTAATCGTTCAGTCAATTAAACCGGAGTCGGAGCCAAATTGTCAATTATCATTTGCGTTACATTGTCTTGAATGGTTCTAAAGACTCACGAGGGGCCTATCCGTCCTTAATTGCTTCTCGACTAAATTCCTATTGGAGTTTCTACGATGACCGTTCATAAAGTGTCATGTTGTTTGAATGGACACTTTGTGATGGTCCTTGAATTAATTTATACGGTTACTGTTTAAGTGCTTCCGCAGTAAGAAGCGGCTTTTAGGACCATGTTCTTAATTAAGAAATTTTCTTCATTCAAATCGCAGTGCACACAGATTTTGTTCATATTTGGATAATTTCCATAATGCCTCGTGTAAACTGTATCTAAAGCTCTCATCGATAGGCTTTGATTGTTCTGCGGACTCTGCGGTACAGGAGTAAACACAGCCTGAACCAAACCAATTTGAGATTACAATAGCAATTCTCAAACACTCAGTCACAGGCCCAGCCAACAATGTAGACCTAATGAAATACAGTCCTTCATTCCAGGTAACTCCATTTACGTAGTTACGTACAATCCTACTATGCTCAAGTATATTTTTCATTATAATAATACGATCATTCATCTTCGTTCCTCGCAGAATCGTCTAGAAATAGAACTCCGAACAATGTTCGTGATTACGAATCTCCTAACCCGACTTCTGATTAATCCTTATTGATATGAAAATGGATCAAGAGACGGATCGAAATTCTCGTAATGTGCCAAATTAGTGAGCATCAAGATAAGGAACATCTCGTATATTTTATCTTGGTGTGGCGTATGTTTGTCTTATGAATAATTCCGATAGAGTAACACGTTATACTTGGTTTTAAATACGTATTCGATATACGACAACTTACGACTTTAGGCTACTACCTTGTACCTATGCGGGATTGTCCGAAAGGGTTACCGCTGCCCTAGAATATAAATCTGACTTAAACCCATCCATGTCCTTAGGCCTTCCCTACTTTCTGCTCCACCCAGAGCGAAAAAATCATTGGACGATTTCCCACAATAAAAAAAAAGGCTACTACCTTAATTATTATTAGCCACTGAATGTGACACCGTTTACTGAAGTTGTGTGGAAATCGGTTATCATGGCTATAAAAGGAGTGACTACCAAGATGAAAAATTAATAGAGAAGTATGAACGAAAAAGACATTGCAACCCCAAATAAATTGGGATAAGAGCAGGAGAACGATTGACGGACGGAGACGGACGACGCATAATAAGGAATTTCATACATGCGTGTCAAATGTCCCGGTTTTACGAAAGAGGATTTTGTTATAGGCAAGGATGGTAAAGTTGCGGTTCGCATACTGCTAGTCGTAACGTTATTTCAGCGCTAGGTTAGTTGAATGGTCAGTGGAACCGAAGGGGTAACCGATGCCCCGGAACACAGAGAGCTAAATAAGGAACATGGATGAGTTTTAGTCAGTAAGAGTCTGACACTACCTTCATTTCATGATTTTCCATCTTTAAAAAAAAAACTAGCTCAATGTTTTTGTTCATCCCACTAAAGTCTTCAAAGTTAATCCGTGTGAGCGTGTGTTAGTAAACATATACAGAAGCTTCCAACTAGTTTCTGTAATTGTCATAATAATCATCAATATTCTAAGACATAGAATCAAAGCGTAAAGGCTTATCTGCGCACTCTGTTATACTCAGAACACGATTTCTCTGTTAGTTATCAGTAAATTCGATTACAATAGCTTCGAATTTGCCAAAGTCGTATAATTTTGTGCTTTGTATGACAATGTCATATTTGGTAGTTGGAATCTAAAGACGGTTACAATGAAAATCGCATGAATCAAATCATATAAGGCAATTATGCAGATTCAAACGTGTGGAAGTTATTATAAAACTAGCGCTCGCCCGCTCCTACATCGCAGGATTTTACAGCTTGACGGAACGTCGGTATTTCCTAATTATAATTATGTAAGTAGTATTTATTATACAGAGTGAAATTGAATTCATGGGCAATATTTTTAAGAGTCATTGTACATTGTACCAAAAAAAAATCTGCTGTTCCCTACGTTTTGACGAGTTATGCGAGCATAGTGTATGGAAAAGCCGTTTTTTTTTACGCCGGTCAAATCAGGTTAATAACGAATATTATTGATAATGTTTTTCGAATGAATTTCAAGATGTGCCCCCTATTTAAATTATGTAGGTAATTTATTTATTTATAGGAGAACTAACAGCTAGAACAGTAGATTAGCAATTGATTAAGAGCCATACAGCCAATGACAGGTTCTCACGGCTAGATGTAGAAAGATAGTACAAAACTTGGGATCTAACAAGCACGATAAAAAAGTTTAAGTAATATTATATCTTTATAAGGTACAGTCAACAGCAAAAGTAGATGATCAAAATCAGAAATTCAAAACTAATGAGCGGAGTTCGCGTCAGATCTGTGTGGCGTCGGAGTGATTCAAAAGTTTGTGATTGTAAATTATACCAAACATTTACTACTAGTACAGGTGCCATATATTCGTGAACTCCGTTCATTAGCATTGAATTTCTGATTTTGATCATCTACTTTTGCTGTTGACTGTACAACAAGCACTATGCACTTTTAGCACAAACACTGCGACTAACTAGACTAACTATATTTTGTGCTGTACTAAGCTTAGTGCCTTCAACACACATACGTGTTCATGGCAGTGTACGGGTTAAAAAAGTCAGTTTTCAGCCGAGTGCGTACAGAATAATATGTACCTTCTTGACACGTTTTATCTTACTAATTGCATTCTTATCTCCATCTCGTGATACTATAGGTGCACGTGACTGATAATTGTAATTAATTGCAGTTTTTTTAATCATTAACTATAATCGATATGTTACTTATAAACAAGACTGAGATATGTTGCGCCGACGCAAGCCAAAGTAGATCCGATGATGATTAATGAACAAAATATTTTGTTCAGGGTTTTTGGATTTCCCCTAGCCTTACTGGAAATTATTATTATCTAATCTAACTAGCTTTAAATTCATAGTAAAACAATTCCCCTATCCCTATATTGTGAAGATTTGCTGCTACGAGTATCTTATCAAGTTCAAATCACACAAATCGCGATTTCGAAATCTTGATATTATCAGTGGTTCTCGAATATATTAAGCATGGTTCTTATACAATATAAACCTTCCTCTTGAATCACTCTATCTATTAAAAAAAACTGCATCAAAATCCGTTGTGTGGTTTTAAAGATCTAAGCATGTATACATACAGACATTAGGACAGATGCGGGCAGCGACTTTGCTTTATACTATGTAGTGGCACTATCAGTCTTTATGATAGGTATACTGACTGATTGTAAGCGTTTTTACTGGTAATTTCGAATTTTACCAAAAATCGTATTCAAAAAAGTAATTAATACTTGTCTATGGATATACACCTCGTACTTACTTTAATTGCCAATATTTCACCATGACATTTACTTACATACAACTCATTGAGAAGCATATACAATATCTTTGACACGGATGACCTCTAAAGGGTGGGAGTGGGAGGGTCCGTCCGAGACGTGTAAACGACTCTCAATATATGCGTGTGCGCATGTTACGCGTGTGTGTGAGGTTGTGTAATGTACATTGATAAACCGCAAAACACTACGCGTTAGAATGGAATTGTTTGGGTTAGTATATAGGTACCTACATATTAGCATAATATTTAGATAGTGGAATGGATAGCGTCACCCGCTTACTTATACGATAATATACCATGTACTTACTGTGTATATGTATTTAAATATTATAATATACACTCCTGGACTCCTAAATAGAGTCACCGTATTCTTTTGTTTTTTGGCCTAAAATGTCAAAATAGTGATTATTCAAAAGATTTCTTTTATGCAGTGCGTTCGAGCTAATCCACCCCCAGAAAGTTTGCAGGAGCTGAATACTGCCATCTTGTAAGCATGGGAGAACTCTCCACAACACGTTTTAGAGGCATTAATTAATTCCTTGCCGAACCGCATGACGGTCGTCATAAATGCTTTTGGAGGTAACACAAGTTACTAAATAAACGTCAACGTTTTCTCCATACGTTTTTTTTTTTTTAAAAAATCTACGCTAATTTTGCAAACTTTTTTCTGTTTTTTTTAGAATTCCAATTTTGGAACATTGATTTGACTAGTTTCAAAAACGCATTTTTTTCTTTGGATAACATTAAAAAAGATAAAGACTTTCAACTTAAAATATGCAGGGTTGCTCGATTCAGATGTCCGAGAGTGTATTTTAGTTGTTAGTACATACAATATTGTTGTTACATATGATTTATTATGAAAGGTTTTCATATAAAATGAATAAGTATAACAGTAAATCTTAATGGGAGGAACTTTTGGCTTTGATAAAAGAAACTTGTCTTTCAAGTAACAAGAGAAAAGTAACAATTAAAAAAACAGTTTTGTAATGCTTAGTCAAATAAGTTTTCATTAGAGAAAAAGTTCTAAAACATTATTCCATTGTTTGTGTGCCAATAACTTGAAAACCACTGAACTTATTTTCTTGTGGTTTTATCAATAATTACATAATTATGGATGTTGATGATGTGTGTTAATTTTTGTTTTTCGAAAGGATCGAAGCAGGTGGCGCTCTGTTGTTTCTGCCTTCCCCCATTGGAAGAAAGCGTGAATTTATGTATGTGTGCATGTTTGTATGTTTTTTGATGAATTTTGTTGAAGACGAGATGAAAACTCTATCATGATTAAACTAAGCATACATTTTGTTACGTGTTTTAGAAATAAAATACTCTACGAAAAACCTTTCTTTACTACCTATCCTACTTAAGCCTATTAGGTTTTATACTCCATATAAAAAGGGACATGTTTTAGGGCCAGGTTTAGTGCTAAACTAACATTGTGTAAACGTGTCTTTAAAGATCTACTTACAGAAATAAACATCGTTAGAAATAGAGATTTCTTTGTGGGGTTTTATATTTTAGCAACGTGTTCAATGTTTCAATTCAGCTAATTCAGTTGCTCTTGGTTTACTCGTAAAAAGACCTGATAAAAAAAACTGAAATCGTCGATACGAAAAGACATAATAGTCTATTTTTCTAAAACCTTGGCCTAAAGATGAAGAACAAGCTAGAGTAACATAAAAAAAAATGCGAAGAATAGGTATGTATGAAAAAAAAACAAAATTCTTGAAAGGTGGTCGCCAAAACCGGTTCAACCATTTTTGCAATGGACTCATGGACAACTACAAAAAATAAAACCAAATAGAATCAACATATTTTTTGAGAATTTACACTACAATTTTGAGTACCTATGCCTTGGAAAGGAAACCGATACAACGAGTTTTAAGGCGATGAGTACTACAATTGCTGACAAACTGTTAGGTATGCAGTTTGGCAGACTATCACAAACACTGCCTCTATTTTTGTGTGCTATTCTAAGCTCAGTGCCTTCAACACACATACGTCTTCGTGGCAGCGTATGTGTTAAGTAACATATTGTGAAACAGATTTTAAATAAATAACTAAAAATTACATACTCCTCGCGAAACACACGTGTTTCGTAGCCTCTCTAAATAATTAAAAACTCATGTCTACAATCTGACTTTTTGAATTAAAATAACCCTACAAACCTTTCAATCAATCGTTCGCAAAACCACGATGTACCTATATATATAAAGGACCATGCTCTGGTCGTGAATCAAATGATTGATAAAAGTAATCCAACTTCGACCCAAAACGAGAACGCCGTGCGTATCATTGTACGCAATCGTAAAAGACGAATAGGGTAAAGGGTTCCGTTGATGCTCGTAAACATCGGGTTTACAACTGTCACACAATGCATTAAAGAAAACGCTTTTAACCCTTCCATGTAGCAGCAAAATTGTTGCTTCAAACTTTGCTTAGGTGGGTCAGGACTCGCTTGCTACCCCATTATAATCAAACAAATTGACCACCCCACATTACTTTAAGTCATTACGTGTTTTTGTCTTACTCGCCACATGGAGTAAATGTCGGCTTATGTTTGAATAGGCTCACAGACCTTCATAAATAATTTCGAACCTGTATAATTACTAATTAGCAAGCATGTGCTTATTGGTAATTTCATGTTAATCACGTTTGTACCTGTTTCTACTTTATTTCGAAGTTTTTGCTTTTAATTTTAACCAGAAAATCCTGAATCTATGTAGTATAGTTTTAGTATCATAATTTTGTTTATATGATTTGTCAAACACTAGCTTAGGTAGCTATTTGACTAATTTAAATATAAACGAGTCAACAATTCAATAAACTAAGTTGACACAACACGAATAATAAAAACAAAACGCTGTCGAAGAAGTGTGTTAAAAAGATAAACGTCCGTACAGTGTCAGTCTCGCTTGACCAAACAACTATGAATCATGTTTCATTGTGATAGAGGGGAAGTGTAAGCAAAATAGAAGTAGAATCAATCTCCTCAGTGTCAGTTCTCATTCCTATACACGATTAGGAGCCCTTCACTTAACGCGGGCAGTGCATGCAATAATGCTTATAAGTTCACGTAATAAATGCTTTATTATGTTTGTGCTAAAATGCACGTAGTGAACGCCGACACTATGGACTGATGTGTATGTTTGTGTGCACACATACTGGTACCTACTAGCGCACCACATGTATGCGCGTCTATATGAATGACGCTTGTTTCTTTTTTTCTATCAATATTTTGCTCAGTTTTGGGTAATTAATAGCCACAATTCCATAATGAAACTTAATATTCAATAAACAACATTGCTCTTTTTACTTATTTATACAGTTTAGAATTAAAACACAGCCAAGCTAGTATCGTAAATCAACCGGGGTCATACTTACAGATAACGTTTGTCGGATAAAACTGTGGAGGTTAACAACAAAAATCCATCAACAAAAACACAAGAGACGTGATGCAGGCGTGCTGCACACACAGCGGACGTTAACCCGGCTCCGGCGGGCTGCGTTTCGAAAACTTCGCCGTCAAGCGTTTAGAGAATATTCAAAAATAGACCGACCGACTCGTATAAACACGCAACAATGATCGCTCGCACGTTTTACTTTACGACGCGACTCGAAATTCGAAGCGAAAGCGATCCGCGGCCATCGGGTCCGTCCGGAATCGCTTTGAAAAGTTTCCAGTGCACAAAGTTATTGGGATCGCGAACTAGGGCTCTACGCGACAAGAGCGCGGCAGCCCCGTGGCGCTCAGAAGTGAACTGGCGCCGCCGACCGACCGCGCCTCGCGCCGACACAGGAACACCCACACCGACGCCGCACCACACACATACACGCCGCATCATAAACACAGTCGCAGTACTCGCACAGCTCACACACACTCAATCCGAAACTGATAAACAGTATAAAAACACAACATCACTCTGCAACTGCACATAAACACTCCACGTTTTCCTGCTTTTGTGTGTTTGACACTGGAGCAGAAACAAGCGATATCAAATAGAAATCATCCATCAAATGCGATGAAAACTCATTAGCGAGTGACTAATCTGAGTGCCACAGGCGCAAAGATAAAGATATAGCGACAGGTATGTAAAGCTATAACAGGTTTCCACTGATGATTGAATGGTGAGTGTTTAGCAGAAAACTCGAATATAATCGCACTGTGTGCAACGGAACATTGTACACAAACGGAGCAGGAAAACACGGACAATAAACAGAGAGGTCGAATAGCGATTGACGAGACGCAACACGCACTCACTCTTTAACATACGAGTAGGTACGTGAGCCGCGTGTCGTATAGAGACAGTTATCAACAGTAGACGCGATAGGAGACGAGCACGGGGACTAATGAATGAAGTCCGGAGATGCTGCTGCATTCAACGCTACGCAAGGGTTTAATCTATGCGACGATTCCTAGACACTAGCTCCCACTCAAGTATTTCGAATGACATACAGATACCCAACAGAATAAACACCACTGTAAATGCTAATAAACATTTCAAAATTATTTATTCAACGTTTGTCCGGACACTGGGTTAACTGCGTAATAATTACCACAACTCTGATAAGAATGATAACAGTGATCGTGATAACGATTTGAAGCTATTGTGTAACTTTGTCACTTGTTGTGACACAATTAATAAAAAAAACAAATAAACAAACCTTTAATTAATAATAACAATGTACGGCGCATGACGGATGTCAGTGATGTTTTGCATGATGATCAAGATGCAATAAGATTTATATTCAGAAATAATACTTACGGAAATAGAATCCATCTGTTTGGTCGCATGTACGGAAATTACCTGGAATCACAAAATAAACTTTATCATCTTGCATTATCTACACGGGACCAGAGGGCTGATCAATTTTTAGTTCAAAGAATCAGCATTGCCATTCAACGTGGCAACACTGCCAGCGTTTTGGGCACATTTCCAACTGACAGTGATGGACGAATGTTTTAAGCTATTCCCTTTTTTTTACTACTTGTACATAATAAATTTTTTAGTTTTAGGTTGTATAGTGTATTTAAGATTTGCGTTTAATTCCTGAAAATAAAAGTATTCTTTAATTATTATTATTTTTAATTGCTTCTGCACTTCATTTATGTTTTTCTTTGCTGGCACTCTATATTTTTTTAACAATACTCCAAACCTTTATTGTTATCTTCGATATAACATGGCGTGTGATTTCTATATTCGTGAAACTTTTCCACGACAGGCTTTTATAAAATGCTTCTATCTTGAAAGACGTGGGGATCAATGAATGAGATGCCAATGTTTGCTTCTATTGTGATCTTGTAAATGTCAACTGATTTCTGGAAGAACTGCTATTGACACATTATTATATTTTATAATATACTCATTTGAAACTCTACCTGACATTATGTGAATGTAATTTTCTACTTGTTTATCGAAGAGTATTTAAAATTGCATGGAAACATCGTGAGGAAACCGCCATGTCCTAGAACTAAATATTCGAAGACATGTGACATTCGCCAACCCGCACTGGGCCCGCGTGATAGATTATGGCCCACTCCCTCTCTTAGAGAGTAGGCCTGAGTCTCAGCAGTGGGAACAATATAAGCTGGTTATGACTTAAAATTTTCCTTCTAAAAGATTGAATGCCTTCTTATTTCAGTGTTTCAGAAATTACCCATCTTTTCCTTGGTTTAAATCTACTGAAAACGCTTTCACTACCTATGAATTAAATAATGGCTCAATTGTATTTCTTGCCACTTGATCCCTGAAAGGATGTTCGTGACAATTTTGACACTTTGTTTCCAAAATAGCTAGATAACAATTGAAGCATCACCCTATTATTTACAAGGTATTTTCTTGAAACGGTCCTATTTACGACGTCGCCTTCAGAAATTCAATTTCAGCTTCGTGAAATTCTATTTGTGTTTCGACACACGTCTAGAGATAAAAAAAATCGTTGGAAATTGATTTATCTATCTGCACTCAGCTTTATCACCTGCAGTTCAAATTATAATTGAAAACGTTTGATTGGCATAATAATTATAAGTTTTTATCCATGTTTGTCACATCGGCCCAAAGAGCTCGTGGCTGAGTAATAACAGCCGTATGGATCGTTCCATCAGGTTAAGCGCCGCTTGCTGGGGTTGGTCGGTGGATAGGTTACCATCTTTACATACTGAGACTCCTCCGTGCCTCGGACAGCACGTTAAGCTGTTGGTGCCGGCTGTCATTCGTGGATCTTTGACAGTCGATACGGGTAGTCAGAAGCCTGAAAGTCTAACAGCCAGTCTTACCAAGGGGTATCGTGTTACCTAGTTACTGGGTTGTGGAGGTCAAAAAGGCAGTCGCTCCATGTAAAATACTGCTATTCAGTTGCATCCGGCTAGACTGGAAGGCGACCCCAACATTTTTGTGAAAAGGCTAAGCAGATTTTCTGGGTTTGAAAAATCGGGCCATTTTTGGCACTTGGAAAAATTATGTCAAGAAAAAAATTGTGACAGTTGAACAAAACGCCATAGCTAATGAAATAACGAATGATAATTATGATTAATATAATATAATTGTCATATTAACTGCTAAGCTAGTTGACAAGGCGACTACGCAATGAAAAATACTCATACATTTTGAACCTGCTCATTATTCAACGGATGAGCTATCAGTGGCATTGAATAGTTGAAACAAAGTGACGTGTGAAAGGGAAAGTCGTAATAAATGATGGTACTACATAATAAGTATGCCGAACTTCTTTAGACCTTCGTAACTTGTTTATAAAAGCCAACTACTAATAGGACAGGTGGATTTTGATGATAGATGAGTTAAAAATATTTTTGTTGCATACCCAGGATATTATATGGATACTCTTTCATACGTACACCAATAAAAACCGCGTGTTGGATGTTGACGCACTATGAAGGGAGGATATTCCAAGAACAAATTGAATTGTTGTTGTTGTTTAATTGTTTCTTCATATTTATGTAGCATGACTTCTCTTTTAATCTTACACGCGTTGTCTACATCTATTCTATCTACTTTCCTAACGCAGGTACTTATGCTGGAATAGATTTCTTTAGAAATAGCATCACCTTTGTATCAAGTCATTTTATCAAACTAAGCTGAAAATCAGCACTTTTTGAAGGTCAAAGTTACATAAGACAGTCCCTCAAAAACGCCCACATTTCACCACTCACCATTCACATTTCACTATTTTAGCTGGAACGAAGAATTGGCGCAACAAACTCCCTAACAGCACATTCATTTATTTATTCATCCCTTTTTGGGTATGACATGAGCTTAAAATTTCAACTTAATCGGTTCATTTGATTCGGAGCAAATTGCCTGCAACAAACGGACAGACAGACACACAGTTTTGTCATTCGGACATACTCAAACCCAAAAAGCAAAACAAAATAATACGAATGATATAAGAAAAAATCGGCGGAGTTGGACGGCTGTCACTGAACAGTGCAATTCAATTAAAGATTTCCAATGATTAGGCAGAAGTAGAAACTCCGTGACCTTATGACATTTAGGACGTAAATATCAGAAGGCCCTTTCCTTATTGAACCAGAAATATTGCTACCATACAATTCCAGTAAATGAAATTTTAAATCACTGTCACGTTCAACACATAGGGGTAAAGGGAAACGATATTTTTAAAAAACAATTTTAAAATTAGAAGATTTTTAGGCTCTGGAAAAAATTCGAGGCTCATAATTTGATTACATTTTCGGATGGAATTTTGCTTATTTTATGAAAAACCTCCTTAATTTTTAAGACCTACGCATTTTTAGTATTTCTTCTGTCAGACATTGAGAGTGTTTTATTCAAACGTGGTCCTTAAATCCTTCTTGGATAATAGTTCTTCTTTCTCACTTGTTTAAACCTCCTGTTCAATAAAGTCAACGAATTGATATATCATTGCTTCTTCCGAAATCACATCGTTTCTAACAGATCAACAAATGTTGCAACACTTAAAACCTAAAATAGAATTAAATTAATTCCAATTATTAATTGAATGATCTATAGGAAAACTCAATCAATTAGAACCCTACTAAATAATTTGTTAACAAAATAATAAAGTTAAAGCTAACAGTTTATTTTTGGTTCAGAACCAACAACAAATGACAATGTGTCCAACTAAGTTAGGAATTCTGAACTTTCTGAACTGAAACGAATAGGGTCACTAACATTATTATATTACTCTATGAATTGAGAAGGTTTTACTAAAATAGATTCGTTACAACCACTTTTATTATAATATACTAGCACTTTGCCCGCGGCTTCGCTCCCGTGGTCTTTCCCGCGGCACCCGTTATTTTTCCCGGGATAAAAAGTAGCCTATGTTACTCCCTGAAAACTAAGCTTTCTAATGGTGAAAGAATTTTTGAAATCGGCACAGCAGTTTTTTACTTTATTCATTACATACATACACACAAATATACAAATCTTTCCTCTTTATAATATTAGTAGAGATATAGAATATATTGTAAATATTAATGAAGGAGACGAAGAAGTTAGTAATGTAATAGCTAATCATTTTGAATCCGTAAAAGCTCACAAAAAAAATCCAAAAACAAAACATATAGACCAGGGGTTCCCAAACTTATTTTGTGTACTGTCCACTTTGAGAATAAATAGTTTTTTAGCGCCTCCGTTTATTCACCTAGGTACTTAAAAAGCACTATCTAGATGAAATTACAAATTGCCTCCTAAGCCTCTTCACAGCGCCCCAATGTTCTTCTGGACCCCCTTTAGACTTGCAGCGCCCACAACAGGGCGGAATGCAGAAAGGTTCAGTCCTCAGCCCACACATTAAATCTCGTCTGTGTGATCAATTTTATCGATCCATCATTTAATAGGTACACAGTGTTCACACAATATTTTCCCTGAAACATATTTATGTAAGTAATAAATTTCTCATTTGAATCTGACCAAACACGATTGTAGCAGAAGTATTAAAGATGTGTTGAATCAAATGTGCATATGCCAACCTTTTCTAATTTTCTTTATAAGCTCAGTATAAAGTGTGTTAGGTTAAACGAGGGACTTACTTTCTGGGGTTACTATACTCATGAAAATGAACAACTTTGACTATGGAACTATACCTTGTATCACAAAAAAAAAATCTGTACAGTACATTTATGTGAAATGCATAATTCGTCGAAATGCATGGTATAGCTCTTTTTTTTCTCATTTTTCAGAGTTGGTCCCTTGGACAAAGTTGTTGATTTTCATGAGTAGGTACTATACAACCTGAAAGTATGTCTTTAACCTAACACACTGTATAAATGAGAGGGATTGTAAACCACTGACAGTTAATGATTTCAATTCAATACGAACATGTAAATAATGTTTTTTATCTCTGTTACTACTGTTTAGTACCCATAATACTAGACTATTAGCAATAAAAGAAAATATATGCAAGGACGTAGACAAGATCGTGGACGTTTCTGTATATCTTGCAGTCTCGAGAACACTGCCTCTATTCAATAAAAACGCGTATACGGGTGTTTTTCGTCTAATAAAAGCTAATGGTCCTGTAAATGGGAGGTCCTATGAAAAGGATGAAACATTTAATACTTTCCAAGCGTTTAAAATGATTGTGCATTTCAACAAAAGCACCACATCCACTGAACCCAACAAAGGATTCAGAAAAATATCAAAACCAGTGCAGAGAATTTTTCGTATCGTTCTCACAGTACACCGATTCTCTTCACTGAAACAGAAACAGCTAAGCTATACAATGCCGCCGTGATTATTATTGCGTAGATAAAAAGCAATGAAACCAATCCGGACACTTTTCATTTTGTATTTTAACTACATAGAATAACTTGATCCATACAGGCTACAATTTTGACAGTGACAATGAGTCTCAACTATTCATAATATTTTTCTATATAAATTACTATGGCTTTAAAAACTGCTAGCTACTGTCCGCGGCTTCGCTCACGTGGATGTCAGAAAATATCCCAACGAAACGTACTACCGGAATAACGTCCTATGTAGTACCTAATCCAGGTCATAAATCACCTCTGTGCCAAATTCCATCCAGATCCGTTCAGCCGTTTGAGCGTGAAGGACGGACAAACATACCAACTCACTCGCAAAGTTTCGCCTTTATAATATTAATGTGATATTGTATAGACCGTAGCATAATCAGCATAATATACCGTATCATCTCCCCGTTAGAGGGTTTGGGCCGTACTGTAATCCATCTCGCGGGCCCAGTGCAGATTGGTAGATGTCACATGCCTACAAAATTTTGGCTCTAGGACATGCTGGTTTCGTCACGACGTTTTCCTTCACCATCTAGAGAGCAGTGGTGATGAAATAAACTACAATAAGCTAAGTACTTTGAACCCATGGCCTAAAACTCAAATTCGGGGGTGTTCCTCACTGGGCAACTAATGCTAACCAATCTACTTATTGTAAATTTCAATGAAGATATGAAAAACAACGTAAAATCCAAGATGATCTGAGATGCAAAATGAATAGCAGTACATTCAGGGAACAACATTAACTGAATGAAATAATCATATTTTATTTAAGTTTTGCCCGTTTTTGGCAAGGAAGCCCAGTCAGAATCACTATAATCGGGTTATATTGGGTCAATGCGATATTCTAAAGAAAATATAAATAAGAATTTTACTTTTTTTCCTAGAATTTTATTGTGGTAGAAAGTGCCAAAGGTTGTGCCAAGCGCGAAACAAACGTAGGTTCTTTAGATGTTGGCAGTGCTTACGTCATTTATCATTCGCCCGCAGAACAGAGCCAAGCATGCTCCCGATCCTTATCTGAAATAAATTACAGTACGCCCCGAATATATAGGTGTAATAAAACTACATACAACCGCGTGATACCGGGGCCTTTTCATGTACAAAATTACCGCACCCAAACCCAGTTTTATATTTTGAAATGTCCCTGTGCCTGAAATCAGAGGCCTTCGTTAGTCCATAATAATACTTGACACTTTTCAAAAGATTCCTTAATAAATTCCCAAGTAGACTCCCGACAAAGATATTTAATAAGGGTCCAAAATAAATAACGACTATCCAGTTAAGTCATTTTACAAAAGGGATCATTTTGAAAAGAGACGCCTTTGGAAATAATATCGTTCTAATAAATTAGAGTCATTTATCCGAGTTCTAGGACATGCGTCTTAGTTGGGACTTTAATAAATTATCGACGATATTTCTCAAGTTACATTATTTAAAGTAAGGGACAGTTTTGATTGACTGCTGAAGTTTCTACACAGACTGTAATTAGCCAGTGGGATAACAGCTTCCAAGTTTCTCCTTTAAAATTCTTCGGCTAATTGAATTCATCGTTTTTATTTTGATTACATTGAGACAACAATTACATTGTAATTATTATGGGTTCGCTCCCTCGTTGAATAAAAGATTAAACTGTGAATAAAATCCAGCGATATCTAAAAAGGGTCTATCCTTTATAAGTAAATTTACATTACCTAAACAAACCCTGAAAAAAAAATACATTGCGTTGGTTGTGTAAAATTGTTATTAAACCTATGGACTTTATAAAGTATTACATTTTATTCTTTATGTTTTTCAGAGGCATATTTGCGCGTTGCTAAGAGGTTCAAAGAGGATGAAATGGTTTCGTTTTGTACCTAACCTGTTCCTAAGTACATGAATGAGCTTCCCTAAGGCATTCGCCGCGTAAACGCATTCTACAGCTATAACACGTCCCCGGGTGTAAATTAACGTGAAATAAATTTCCGCGCTCCAGACATCTCGAATTTCACTTCACATTGTAAAATATTTCACGTAATTTCAGTGTCAAGACTGACACTAACACCACGCGAAGTGTTCCGAAAATAGAGTGAGCTTACACGTTATGTGCACACCCTTACATCTGAGGAACGTGCGACACAAGCTGAAGATTAAGCACCCCACCATGACAGGCGAACGGTTCCGTGCAAATTACCGGGATTTGCGGTCCTGCCGACACTGAAATTACTCAGATATACTACGGTATACATCGCGGTGCGGCGGCGTTTTAAATAAAAATGTTGGCTTAGAAAGGTGAAAAGTTGATGCTGGCTAATTTCAAGTATCGTGGAGCACGTACTTAACTTTTCATTTCATTTCATGTATTAAATAACAAGCCTTTTCTTATTCACACCTGGCATATCCAATTTCGAATGCATGAGCAAAAACAATTCCTGACCTACCCTCCATGATATCATCTAAAACCCTTGTTCCACAGGAACAAAGTCCATATTTGCGTGACTCTGTCGGAAGGTTTCCAGGCGGTCGCCGGATGTGAAATTTTCCACAACAGCTTCAGGATTGCTCGGAATTGGCGGGATTCGTTCATTCACTAATGTATTTTTGGCTTGCCGTTCGTATCGGAATGGTGTCATCGCCACGCATGTGATGTGGGATTGTGGGTTGGCGACCCCCGTAGCGCAATGCAAACAATCAGCTGATCGATATCGCTACTGCGATGAAATCGTGTAGTCGTGTCCCTACAAGTAAAAGCTGAGTAGTCACACAATCGTTGATACACGAACATTGTTGCACGTGAACAGTGTCCAGAAAAACGAATCCTTATCTAATACTCGTACTGCTAAACTCACTTTGTGCTAAGAGTATTTAAGGCACATATATAACGTGAGGCGACCTACGCCAACGTTTTATGCTATAAAAACTTCGCGTAAACATTGTGATGGATCATCTACATTTCAGAATACTTGTGCGGAAATTTCTTACTCACTGTATTGGATTTAGGCACAAGACCTTGACTACAAAAGTAGGGGCTAAAGTACACGTGTTTTGATACCTCTAACCCTTACTGGCATGAACATCTGTTCACGAATCCATAGAAATATAACCGTAGGTATAAACAGTAGCTACCTATTTATGTAGTCCAATACAGGTTTGCCCGACACGGAGGGGGAACGCAGCCGGTGTTTTATATTCAAGGAATATAACAACAATACACCGACTTAAATGGATGACTTTTTGAATGAACAATGTACAAATGGGTAATTTGAAAGATATATTGTTATTTATAACACCGGTTATACAGGACGTGACATAGATATTTAATTTGACACGTAGATATTCAAGTGAATTGGATATGACAATAACAATAACGAAAAAAAAACACAACTTTGTACATGGACCTTGAAGAATCCTTGTCAACAGGACCAGGGTTCTTTTCGGGAAGACTGGAAGAAGATTTACTCAAAACGGGTAAGAATGGCGCATGATGGAGGAAGCTTATGTCTAGCCAATAGACAAAAAAGGCTCTGAATTACGATGACGATTGACAATAAAGTTAAACTGCGAAGATGGCTAAAATAATTGTTTCTATACTGTACAAGAATTCATGCAGCATACAGAAACGTTGTTATTTTAATATATAAATATACTAAAAAATATGTATATTATAAATAGGTAGATAATGAAAATTGTTATGTTTGTTGTAATTTAGTAGTTTTGTAGTATAGCCCTAAACAGGCAAAATATGGATTGTGCATTAACCACCAATTTTAACAACTGGTAAAACCTGTATTTTCTACAAATAAAAATATTCTTATTCTAATAAAAAATCCAGCAAAAACCTAAGAATATTCAAACCTTCGACGTGAAAAATTTAACGTAAACCAATGTCTAAGACTGTGCTTCAAACGGATTAATCACGAAATACCTCTGTGTTTTACCTATACAATGTACCTTAGTCGTAGATGGGTTAGCAACCGAACAGACTTCCCTCCGTGAGATAGGGTTACAGTAATGGCTTTGGCTGGCGCTTGGATTGTGCCAGGGTTAAATGTTTGGTCGGTAATTTTAGGAGATAGACACGTTCGCCAATGTTGGATTTTCCTTCTCTGTATTTAAAACAAACTAAAGTGAACAGACAGTTCAAAAGTAAAAGCAAAAAAAAACTACAAAAACAATTTAGGTATGTTTTTTTTTTAAACAGTCACATAAACAATGAAACTGCGCCAGACATAAATATTCCCAATTTTGAAGAAGAGCTTCCGAGAGCTAGAGAAGTAAAAGAAATATTGGATATTACGGAACTAACACCCGATCTTTCCGAAACATCACCAAGTGTGAACTAAACAAGCCTGCTGGGTAAGCGGGATTGTCCGAAAGGGTTACCGCTACCCCGGAACATAAAGGGCTACGGAAGGAACATGGATGGGTTTTAGTCAGTAAGACTCTGACACTCCCTTCCGCTCCCAGAGCGGGAGAAGTCATTGGATGATTTCCTAGCCTTAAAAAAAAAAGTTAGAACTAAACAGAGTTTTACGGTATTAATATACTCGTATGAAAGTCTAGAAGCGTGTGTTTGGTTTGGATGCGTCGCCGGTCGGTTATTAACCACGTCACTGGAATAAGCCGTAACAAACACAAACAGAGCTCTCCTGTGCGCCACGAGGGCCGCACGTGCTCATCCTCAATTTCGTAACAATTTATCAAAGATTATGAATCGGTATTCTTATGATTTTTGCTGATTCATAAAAAGTCTTACAATTTTTATCTTACAGTTCGTTTATTCTTTCTTATAGTCACACTTCGCTTATGGTAATGCCTATAAAATCTAATCAAATTTCAATAATACAATATTATCATCTGCCTAGCCTTTTCTCAACTAAGTTCGGGTCGGCTTCCAGTTTAACCGGATGCAGCTGAATACCAGTATTTTACAAGGAGCGACTGCCTATCTGACCTCCACAACCCAGTAACTCAACACAAGACACAAGACCCCAACATAGTTGGGAAAAAGCTAGGCAGTCATCGTACACGTCGTACAAACTTTGAAAGCATCCAAAGTTGAATGACTGCTGACTATGTTGCATATCATTGCAACATAGTACCAACGTTATTTCGTAGCTGAATGTAATTCACGTTGAGACTTTCATGTTTACTTTAACTCGAGTGGAAAGTAAAGCACCTAGGTGAATTTTGGTTACTTTGTAGCACAAAAATATTACGGGAAGCAGTAAAATTCCATTATTTATTTCGGTAGGTAAGTATTACATAACATTGTAATACAATAGCAAATTATGGGTGGCGTTGAAGGAAATTCGTCACAGCGTTCCGATACACGTGGAAACAAAACTGGCAAACTGCGATAAATTGCGGTTTATAGTGGTTTGTAAATAAACGTAATGCCTTTACATAATACGAAATAATTTTTGATATACAAAGTGTTTGAGAAAATAGTTTACCATTGTGCCGATAGATGGCGTTGTTAATTTTTTGGTCATTTCTGAATCGCGGTGTTACGTTTTTCCACCAATTAACTAGGGTATTGAATTTATGTTAGGCAAAATTAAGCTCTAATACACACATAATAAGTAGGTACATCGATTTGTTTCATTAAATGATCATCGTTGTTTCGAAAGTAGGTGTCAACAGCAGCAGTGTTGTTGTGAAGTGAACAGGTTGTTCACAGGAAGTTTTTTTTTAAATCCTATAACTCTAGGATTTTAATGAGACCATAGCAAAGAATCAACTGGCATTAGAATTAAATTTTCATTTTTCATTCAAAATAATTCGACTAAGTATCGGTTATTAATGTAAAACAACATTTCATAAAATATTATGACAAAGTTGAATTTTCTTAGCTTTCAATATGAGAGCTTAGTTTGAATGAAAATGAATTACCTACTTACTCGTATTTATCAATGAAACTTACATAAGTAGCTACACAAATCGAGATTAATTAATTATGAGACAATGCATTTTTGGACCACATATTCTAGGACTTTTTATATAATTTTTAATTATAGGATATATGACTCTAGAGCTATATGATATAAAAAACTTATTGTTTAATTTGGCTCTAATTTAAAACAATGTTTGTCACAAAAGGATCAGTTTCAATAACAAAATGGAATCGTCCGATCATAAAACCAACACGGAAACTTTGGTTTATAAACGCCTTTTATTTATTTTTTTGGGGGTGGGAAATCATTAAATGAGAGGGTCATTTAATGATAATATTGAATGACTCCCTCCCGCTCTGGGTGGAGCGGGAGGGAGTGTCAGACTCTTACTGACTCAAACCCATCCATGTTCCTTCCGTAGCCCTTTATGTTACGGGGTAGCGGTAACCCTTTCAGACAATCCCGCTTACCCGGCAAGCTTCGGCCCTAACGGGGCCCTTCTGCTGACATAACTTTGCGGCGCGCGTGAAACACGTACGCGCTGTCCGGCAAGGGTCCCGTCCCTCATCCGTTTATAAACGCCTGTTCCTGAAATTATTCTAGCACATTTCAAAACTGTCAAAACCAAAGCTTCAAGCCTTTAGGACCTTGTGAATTATCAAACTCAATACAGCAAACTTTATCTTAGTGTTAACTCCTAAAGTCTATGAACATTACGTCAATAAAGAGGTATCAAACCAAATCTACGGGATGAAATTGAATACATGGGCATTTAAGGGGTCATTGTACTTATAATTATGATTATGTATAATCACTCTGCTCGCATAACTCGTCAAAATGTAGGGAACAGCTGTTTTTTTTTTTGCGATTTCGGATTTATTCCCATAATTAAAGTTGTTCATAATTATGATTACAATGACCCCTTAAAATATAACCATGAATTCAATTTCTTCTTCTTTTCGTATGGTTAATGACTAACCTGGAGTTTTTTTGCTGCCCATGGGCCTCTGACTTAGCTACACATGCTGTTGAGAAATAACTCTCAGACATGCTGGTTTCCTCACGATGTTTAATAATTATTGTATAACTCTGGTTCTTAATAATTATTGTAAGTATAACCTACTTGAGTAAGAACGTGTAAAGATTCATTTTAGTAAATATCTGATTTTATTGACAGAAAAAAAACATGTAACCTCGTTATCCAATATTGGGTTAGCTTGCTTGCTTGACTCAGAAATTGTATGCGGCCTTATCCCTTATAAAAAAAGAAACAAACAGATATAGGTCGAGAAACAAGTGCTGTCTACGTTGAATATCAAACAACATAGGTCTCATTCTAAATGGGGGTAACCTTCGTCAAATCCATGTCACTTAAGCACCTATAATGTGACATAGCATGATGAAAATATCACCGAATTATGGAAATGCTGTAATCAGTAATAAGCCAATTTCGGCAAGGTTTTACAAACGGAATATGACCGGATTTCAACGTGTCTTTCTGATTGTTGTTCTATGTACAGAGGCCAGCACATGAAGTTACCCCAATCTCGGTAATCAAAATCCAAGTCAAAATTCTTTGATAGTTTTTCAACTTTATTACAAAATAATAAGGTTCATTTTTAATTGGGAAAATTTGATAGTTTCGGATAGCTTGATATTAGCATATCAAGCTATCCGAAACTATCAAATTTTCATTTTCATTTTATCAGAGAAAGATGTACAAACGCGTTAGCGTCTCTGCCATAGGCTCTATTTGTAATTATTTCAAAAGAGTGTATGAGAATTTGGGAAAGGTGCAGTCAGCCTCAACTTGACAAGCAACGATTGGCAAATACATGATTTGTCATTTCATCATTATACAACGAACAGTTTGTCAAATAATTCACTAAGAAAATAATTATCCGATAAACTTTTGTTTAATTTAACGTATTATTTGACAAACAATTCATTTTTTTTTTCATTTCATATTACAATAAGTTCTTTGTGAAATAAAGAGTATATGAAACGTTGGTTGTAGACTTCTTCTTTTCGTGTCGCCAGCACTTTTAAAAAAAAAAAATTGTCAGTGGTGTTTCGGTGAAACATTAGTGAACCAATACAGAATGTTTCATGTCTTACAAGAATATAAACAGAAACCCTTTAGCTGAAAGTTTAATTGCAATAAACTTTCCCCTTCGTATATCTAAAAGTGACATAATTCCACAGTACACCGTCAGTGGTTAGCTGACGGGAATTATTAGCGTGCCAACCAAACAATAAGTTTGTAACTTTGCAAGTAATTTGAATTTCTCCAGTATGCTGCCTTTCAAGTTAATGCTCGTTTGTTCATTGCCCTCGAAATGAATTAACAAACAGTACATTATAACGCGTGTAAAATATCCAAGTGTCACTTATTCATCTCATTAATATTATGTTTTTTTTTTATTTCTACCATACAGGAAAGGTCCTTTTGGTTATGGAGATATTGAAGAACAAAGCTCCAACTTTTTTAAGTTTTTGTTTTATGATTACTAGATTTAAATGCTTTAAAAATACCTCGACGATCCCTGTATTTTTGTAATGTAAAACATTTTGTATAAACAAAACATTGTATGCGCGTTACATTGTGCACTATCGTAGATAGCGGAATTTCCTAAAAAAATCTTCTTAGCAATTATTTTTGAATTTCTTGTCTTGCACAAGCTTACTTAGTCTGAAGTACCTACAGATCGCGTAGACGACGGTATCATAAAAGCTCTTTTTGCACTCTGTATACTCACTTAATTATTAAAAGAAAGAAAAATACAATTGAAACCTTTTTCACAAACTTCGCGCAAAAAGTTTAGTTCACTTTTACCTACCGATGCAGAAGGGTCCCCCCTTAAGAATGCCCCCTTAAGTAAGTTAGAATCCTTTGTCTGTATGTTTGTTTTCTCAGTTCAATCGTTACTCCAACTTCAATATGGTCGGATAACTACACAGCTGGCTGGGAAACTTTTTGTTTAGCGAAAATGAAGGGTATATAAATGTAAACAAAAATTAAGTGTCTGATTTTAAGACAAAATAACAGTTTTTACTGAATTTATATACAGTACTTATACCAAAAAAAAACATTTTAACATTTTTACCGTGTGAGTGTGATGGATACGTACATACATGGAGTTAATCAAATTGATTTCATAATTTCTGTGCGCAGATTAGTTTTCCGCTTATGTCATCGAAATAATATTACCAGTAGGTATTATTATTATTTCGGATGACTTTAATACAATATATTACTAAAACCATTTATTAAAATTAATGTTTAAACCAATTAAATTAGGTATTGCAATCTATTTGGCTAGTTTATTTTAGAAAAAGAATTAGGGTTCACACAGGCGCGGGCAGCAGCTAAAAGCTATATTGCTTTTTTAAACATATTTACTTAAAATTTAGATTTTTATTTTTTTTGTGGAAACTTACTATGAGTACAACCTCTGCCTAACCCTTTAGGAAAACAAGGCATGATGATATGCTGTGTGTGTTGAGATTTTTAGAATCATAAAACTGCAACATTATTGCAGCTTAAATGACTCCTCAATGCGCGGTAGAAACCTACTTTTACAGTATAATAAAAACTTTTTTTCACCAAGTTAATTAAAATCTTAAATTGCATAATTATAACTTAAGGATAAATCATGCGGTTTTATGGTATTTACTCACGGATGTGTGCACTTGAGAAAGGTTTTATTATCTTTAGTTCGTTAAAAAACTGAGTCTAGACGTGTTTTTATTTGAAACACTCTATTACATGAAACTATTGTTTTGAAAAAATATAATAATGATAGTTATGGTTGCAGGCAAAGTACCAGTTTTATTTTTATAGATTGCATTGGGTGTTAAGTTTTAGATTTTTTCTATTTGTCTGGATCTATGTTCCGGATTAGTGCAAAAATGGCAGTGCGGATATGGATTAAATTTGGCACACACATAATTTATAATTCGGATTAACACATAGAGTACTTTCAATCCCCTAAATGCGTTCGTTGTGGGATAGTTACCGATATCCACGTGAGCGAAGCCGCGGGCAAAGTAATAACTAATTTACTGATGCACTTTCCAATTGCTAAAGAGTTTTTTTAAGGGTTCCGTATGTAAAACTGTGTATGTGACAAAACAAAAAGATTTCGACATGACATTTTTGGCTGTGACAAACGGACATACAGACAAATGTGTACGTCTGTCCGTCTGTCACAACCAATTTGCTCATCAATATCAATGACCCAATCAGTAGTTGAAAAATTGTCCAGTTGAGAAAACAATAGGTACAGAAAATAGTTCTGCATTTATTGATTGCAGGAATACCTATAAGAAGTATGTGGCCCTCAAATAAAGTAAAAGTGCCTTTTTTGTGCCTATTTGAAGTAAATGATTTGACTTTGACTTTAATAACATGGGATCTTCCAATATTGTGCGCAAAACTAACATTCGCAGTCAGGGCATAAATTCATCCTAACTACGGAACACGGAACCCATGTGCGTGAACTGACACGCATTGACTGGTTTTTTCTGTACCCATATACCTAATTGGTTTTTCGCCAATAAAGCCATCGATGATTTTGATGAGGACACTCACGCGGTGATAAAATTTTATACCTTAATCTGATAATAGCTATTGCAAGGCAGGTATGGCTTAGAAATAATCCCATTACTTTTCCCGCTCTGGGTGGAGCGGAAGGGAGTGTCAGACTCTTACTGACTACAACCCATCCATGTTCCTTCCTTAGCCCTTTATGTTCCGGGGTAGTGGTAACCCTTTCGGACAATCCCGCTTACCCGAAGGTAGGTATGGCTAAGTATAACTATTTGTATTTACATATACTTACGGGTTGAGGAGCGCATGATTAAATATTCACAGCCCCACGAGTCGATTAAAAGTTAAACTACGCTTGCTGCGGATGGTTTGTGGATGGGTGACCATCCATTACGTATCGAGACCCCTACTTGCTTCAAAAAGCACGTTAAGCCGTCGTTCCCGGCTAACATGCCTAGATTTTTGACAGTCGTTAGTAGTCAGAAGCACTAAATTCTGACAACCAGTCTTACCATGGAAGGTGTTGTTACCCGGTTAATGGGTTTTAGAGGTAAGTAGGTAAGATCGTCAGTCCATGTTAAATACAGTTATTCAGTTGAATCCGGTTAGATAGGAAGCAGACCACACCATATTTGGGCAAAGGCTAGAAAGATTGATTCATACTTACTAGTTTCGAAATACGAATAAAATCGTTTGATAGGTATTACCACTCGGAAGACATAAAAGCTTATAATTATAATATGATAAAAACGCCTAGTTGAAACTTTTACGAGCTCTGGTTTCTAATTTAAACTTAAAAAAACAATAACTTTCTTATTTTAATATAAATAATTTAAAGTTGTTTTTGCTTTTTATACAGATACACCCAGTAACTGATTAACACCTACCAAAATAGGTAGATTATTCACGCTATTAAAACAAAGTTAAAAGTTTGACCACAACAAACTTTTTAATTTAATTGAATTTGTGACCGTCTCAAATAATTTTGTGAAACAATGTGGATTCGCGGTGTTGCCTAACTCACAGTTAACTCATAGTTTATTCGATGCGGGCGATTAACTAAACCACGAATTATCTTAGCCCCTACGACAAATAAAACATAATAAATCAAAAGCACGCTGATTCTCATATTCAGAAACACACACGTAAGGTAAACTTACGGTCCGTGACTGGGAATTATCACGGGTGCCTCTAATTTATAAAAATTCTAGCACTTCGACTAGCTAAGTAATAACAGCCGCACGGACCAATCCATCAGGTTAAGCTACGTTTGTCGGAGTTGGTCCATGGATGAATGACCATCTTCACATATCGAGACTCTTCCGTGCCTCGGAAAGTACGTTAAGCCGTTGGTCCTGGCTGTCATTCCCGGATCTTTAACAATCGTTTCAGGTTTGTAACTAGAGGCGCGAAAGTTTGACAGCCAGTCTTACCAAGGGGTATTGTATTACCCAGTTACTATCTGGATTGTTGAGGTCAGATAGGCAGTCGCTCCATATAAAGTACTGCTGCATCCGGTTAGACTAAAAGCCGACCCCAACATAGTTTGGAAAAGGCCAGGCAGTTGTATGACTAGCACTTCGACCGTGACTTTGTCCGCGTGGCTTTTTTTTTAATATAGCTACTCAGGGATAATGTAGCTTCCCGTAAGTAAAAGAATTTTCGGAATGGGATCAGTATAATCGGAAAATATTAGTATAGATGAACTAACGATTTAAAAGTTTCTGATACTTTATCGGCGGCTGTGCATAGTTTTTTACTAGTGTGAATTTCGTTCAGGTGATTATACCTTATCTTAAAACCAGCACGAAATGCTACCCTCGCATAGAATCCCAAACGTCCGAAGTCCGTCATCCTGTGACGGGAAAAGTATCGCCTCAGAAACAGAAAATAGTGTTGTGTAAGGTCAGGTTTATACGAAAGTATAAGATCGACTTTTAGAAAAGAGAAAACTTGGTTTATCTTAATAGTATTTTAAATAAAACATTAGATGCAGCCTATAATCATAATTAAAAAGCCTTTTCTCTTCATCAATAAACAATAAAAATGTGGTAGCCATAAATTATAAAACAATTAAGAAATTCTATACCTAGGCTCTCCAAATTTCTAGCAATTTTTAATATGTTACATAAGAGAGAGAGAGAAGTGGTGGCTCAGTGGCAATTGCCGTGATTGACTATTGGTAGGTCGTGGGTTCGAACCCTGCAAGCGTTTACTAATACGTGCTACTTTGTGTTAATAATTTTATCACCTCTGCTCTCAAAACGGTGAAGGAAAACATCGTGAGGAAACCGGCATATCCAAGAACCAAAAATTCAAAGACATGTGACATCTACCAACCTGCCCAGGGCCACGTGGTGGATTAACGCCCACTCCCTCCAAGTCAAAGTCAAAGTCAAAGTCAAAACATTTATTTCAAATAGGCACAAGAAAGGCACTTTTGAACGTCAAAAATTAACAAGAAATAGAATTGATTCTAGTCGCCCCTTCCAAAAGGTAGTTTCGTGTGGAGAAGAATGGGCAAGAAACTCCACCGTTACTCTTTTAAAATGTTTCACAATGTTTTGTATACATGTATTATAATATGTGAAGACGATGCACCCAGAATAAAAACAATACACCAAAAAGGTGAAAAGAAAAACGCATGTAGCAGTGGAAAATAGACTTAATTATGTCATAAGTACATGGTGCTCACATATTTACAAACATTCTAAAAGTTAACAAGGTCCCAGCATTAACGATATAGGCAGATAATGCTACATAAAATTTCACACTTTCACAAATATTTTTCTTTTGTGCCACCATTATATGGTAACTAATGATAAAATATGGTTTAATTCAGTCCAACAAAAGCCAGTATTTCCACGGAGTAAGTGGCGAGGTTTCAACCGAATTAATTTATAGCCCTTTGCTGCAGTGGCGGGTAGTTGCCAGTAAAAACGACATAAACGTGAAATTCTACAATCTGACCTGGATGTGGCGCGATAAGATGAAGAGTTTCTATAAACCATCCTCCGCATAACCCGAATATTCTGTCACGCAATGTAGAAAAATCAATATCTTTTCTTCGCAAGAATTATTATTTTAACATCACTTTGAACGAATGGTGATGGGTGGTGAGTCAGCGATGATTCGCTTTGTTTACACTTTTATGGGTAAGGGTTGAAGTTAATCTATACATATAATGTAACGGATCGCTGTCTGTACATGGAGGAAATATGGGAAAAAATAATATTCGGACCTTTATCAACACAAATACCACCCAATACAATGATTGTTAGGATTTTTGTCCGTTGGTCTGTTTATCTGTCTGCGCGTTTTTGTCTGTATGTGCGTTTCTGCACGCTGATCTCAGAAACTGCTTATCGGATAAATCCGATTTAGTGATGATGTAGTTTTCACTTTTATATTGTGGTAAGCTTCACTTAACATTTAGTGTTTGTTTCATGTCAATCGGTTCATAAATAAAAAAGTTATGCCAATTTAAAGAATCACGTCGAACATTTGATAAACTATCTACATATTATATTTATATTGTCTCAAAAATATCGCCCGATATTGCGATATACCCGAACTCCACGCGGAAGACGTCGCGGGCAAAAGCCAGTCTACACTAGTTTTATAAAGAGGAAAGATTTATATTTTTGTATGTTTGTAACGAATAAACTCAAAAACTAGTAAACGGATCTGGATGAAACTTGGCATGGAATAGCTCTAATAGTCTACTTTTCATACCGGAAAAATGTACGGTCCCCGTGGGATAATTTCTTACATACAGACGTTCGAAGCCGCTGGCAAAAGCTAGTTTAAACACAGGATAACCTAACAGTAGGTGTCGAGAAAGAAGAGGGTCTCGACGAATTTTGGAAAAGCAAAACGAGACTTCCGAGAAAACTTATCTTGCTCTCAAGAAATATGAAATAACTTATCTAATCTGTGAACATGAAAATTGACTTACAACAACACACAAAGAAAAAACTATGTTAGTTTTAAATTCAACGGGGTCTGGCGTAATATTCTTGAAGAGGGCAAGACGGGTACAACATAGTCCTTATTCGAAGCTTAGAATATGAAGACATAATATACAGAAGCCAAACTTTTTTTTCTTTCAGTAACTGTGAGCTGATTCTGTCAAAATAACCACCGGCTTTGCTATCACCTAGCTACGACCCGCGCCAATTCATCAATTCATTCAGTCTACCGCAGTCCATTGCTGGCTAAGTGGGTATAGAGCTCTTTCAAATTGCGCCACACGATTCGCTAACTTCTGCACCCGATCTATCCCATATGTGTCTTAAATCAGCGCTGAGGCTCTGTCTCGCATGGGGTCGAAGCATTATGCTGAGCGATGGCCGTTTTGCGCGGATTAGACGCATATTTCCCCACAACTTGTTTTTTTATTGCTTGTTTTTTACTGCGTCATGTTTGTTTCTTCTCTTTTTCTTTCTCACGCTTGCTGGCTTTGCGCACAGCCTCCTCTTGAGGATTCGTCTGCCTTATTGATCATCCTTCCTTCGACTGACAGAGAAAACCTACACGACACTTCAGGGTGCTACCCACTTAAGCGGAATTGTCCGACAGGGTCACTGCTACCCGTAACATAAAGGGGTAAGGAAGGAACATGGGCTGGTTTTAGTCAGTAAGAGTCTGACACTCCCTTCCGCTCCACCCAGAGCGGGAGGAGTCATTTGATGATGACCCACCGTCAAAAAAAAAGGTGTTACTGTCAGGACACAGACCTCCTCTCTGATAGAGTGCCGGTGCTCGCTCACACAAAAATATCAAAATTTTCGATTTTGCACCCCAAAACTCTTTAAGTTTCACTTCTGCACTTTCTCATATTATGTCACATTTAGACGAGTAGTACCGGTGATACGTGTCTATGTTAAGGGGCTGGTCTCATGAGGTTTTCTGAATATACCAGAAAAATGGTCAGGAAAGTGTTTTGTAAACTGGTAGTAAGGAGACTTGAATCGAGTTTTGTATTGCTTGAATTCGGCAGTCGAGTTCGTGGCACGAAGTGAAAAGGTTTTGGCTCGATCTTTATCATAACGGTTTACACACTGCAGATTGAATTGAATGATGAGATGAAAAAGAGTATGTCTATTTCTGTAATTACTATGCATATCTTACATAATCAGCCTATAAGGATCTCCCTACATTTATCGACGCGGAATCGGCTTAAGCCGAGTGCGTATCACCATAATACTCGACTTATCGCCGATCAGCTGTTGCGACGCGACGGCTCGTTTCGCCGTCGGCCGGCGTCGCGTCGCGTCGTCCGAGCCGAGCCGATGCAAATGGTATTAGTAACACCCTTATTACGTAGACATAAAGGCTTTTTTGGTCGGTGTTAGCCGATTCCGCGTCGATAAATGTGGGGAGACCCTAATGCGTAAAACATCGTGAGGAATATCATCCTAGAACCAAAAATTCGAAGACATTTGTGACATCTACCAATCCGCACTGGGCCTGCCTGGTGGATTACGGCCGACTCCCTCTCGCCGAGAGGAGTACTGTGTCCCACCAGTGGGGATAACTAACAAATGATTTTGTTTAATTTCATGCCTACTCAGCCAAATCTTTGTAAGACCAATACATAGTTTGCTCTCAAATTGGGTTGTAGCATAACTGCATATAAAATCCATCACTGACACAGGTGTCATAACATACACCATCAAACTACATAGAATTTTAATATTACACTATCTTTAAGTACTACTTTACTTTGAGTATATGAGTTACTAACACTATAAAAGCTTGGAATAATGTCAAAATATGTAATAGCCTTGTCAGATGATAACTATAATAATGTAGACAACACTAACTTTTATTGACAACATAACAACGCACAGAGATGATTTGATGCTGCCATTTTCATAAAAATGCGTTGACATTTAAGTTAACTATACGTTTAAAAAGGCAAGGTTAAAAGATAATCTTGAAAAGCAGCATATTTTTTGTGCACTTACATCTCGTTTTATTACGTTAAATTGTTTTTACTACATATGAGTTCTTCAAAGATAGTGCTTTTAAAGCTTTGTAAGTTCTGATCTGTTAATTAAGCTCATGCTATAGTAATTAAAATGGGTCAATCATTTTTTCCATCCTATAAAGTAAGACATAACTAAATCCGTATTCCAACATAATTTGAGGGTGTGGAAACTATTAAAAAAACTGATAGTCGCCATTAATTGATGTTGGCTGGATGTTTATGAATTTCATTATTTTGTTAATAATTAAACACAAAACATAAACACAATATTAAAATTAAAATATAATACACTCGAGAGCAATGAATCCGGGTCACTTAAAGAATGTTAAAAATCTCGGAAACTAAAAATGATAGGTTAATGCAATAAATTGTATTTAATAGACAATGTAATACTCCTTAAATGAAAGTAAAAAAAATATGAGTCACCATACATTTTATTAACACAAAATTACATAAAGAAAAAAACTGCTGATCTCTCCTTAAAACAAAAATAGGAAACATGAAATTTTTGAACTTTATTACAATTTTCTTGAATTTTAATACTTCGTATTGCCTCCTCGTGCTTCCATTACTGCGTTTACGCGGTTTGGCATGCTGTACACCAAGTTCCTTATACGATTTTGGGGAATATTCTCCCATTCCTCTGTGAGAGCAATTTTGAGCTCACGAAGCGTGATTGGGGGAGGGTTTCGTTGTTTTACGCATCTGCCTAGCTCGTCCCAAGCATGCTCGATCGGGTTGATATCCGGGCTGCGCGCTGGCCACTCCATACGAGTAATGTTCATCTCTTGAAGGTAGTCATTCACAATCCTACCTGTATGAGGTCGGGCATTGTCATGCATAAATATAGCATCCTCACCTAAATTGACCATAAATGGACCAACGTGATCATTGAGGATTTCTTCCACATATCTTACGCTAGTTAAAGAGCCGTTTTCTATGATCACCAGCTCTGTGCGACTTTCAGAAGAAATTCCGGCCCACACAAGTACAGACCCACCACCGTAGGCTACTTTTTCTTCGATGCATGCTTGCTTGAATCTTTCCCCTGGTCTTCGATACACTCTGTGTCTTCCATCGTGCTTGTAGAGCATAAATTTTGATTCGTCGGAGAACATAACTTTTGACCAATCTTCAATACTCCAATTTACGTGGCCCTGGGCATATCTTAGTCTTGAAATACGATGCCCACGCTCCAGTTTAGGGCCGTTTGCAGGTCTAAGGGGTTTTAAGTTAGATTCAGCAAGCCGACGTCTTACTGTCCATGCACTTGGGTTACTTCCTCCGAGGCGTCGAAACTGATTTGTGAGTTCAGTTCCTGTGAGAAAGCGATTTCGAAGCATGGTGTTCACCAAGTATCGGTCTTCTCGTGCTGTCGTACACCTGGTTCTGCCCGTTCCTGGTCTGCGTAGGTTAGAACCAGTTTCTTCGTAACGTCGGAGAACTCTTTGTACTGTTGACAGCGACACACCGACAGTCCTGGCTGTATCGCGCTGACTCCGGCCGGTTTCTAGCATTGTAAGTATTCTGGTGCATTCTTCAGGCGTAAGCGACATAATTTCAGCTTGAATAATGAATATAGAGCACTATCAACATGGTTTATGTACCCACATAAATGACAGATTACAAACAAAAGCAAAACCAAATGCTGTAATTTCGTAGTTCCATCTTCGAAAGTGGCCCTTTTTCAAATTTGATTTTTTTATGATATAACTTTACAAAAACTAAGAAGTTTTAATACCTTCATTTAAGGAGTATTACATTGTCTATTAAATACAATTTATTGCATTAACCTAGCATTTTTAGTTTCCGAGATTTTTAGGATTCTTTAAGTGATCCGGATTCATTGCTCTCGAGTGTATTATGTACAAGTAGGTAAATAAAGAGCAAAAAAATAGGGAGGAGCTCATTGGGCGTCAAAAAATTCCTCCTCATCGCAGTCAGTGGGCAACGTGTCCAAAAGGCTGGCAGCGTTGCCACGTTGAATGGCAATATTGATTCATTGACCTAGAAATTAACCAGCCCTCTGGTCAATCTGCGTGCCAAATATCAGTTACATCCACACAGTAGTTTTTGCATGATTGAGTAACAAACATCTAAACATCTTCACAAACTTTCACATTGATAGTAATAGCAGGATACTAGTATCTATTGATCAGACGGCTCTACATAAACCGCCCAGCAAGCATCTTTTATGAAAAGATCATTATTCATTACATGACATCCCTCCAGACATCACGAACTTGACCTTCAAAACAACCTTGACCCGTACAAAAATAGGAAAAGTCCACAGATGATGAATTGGAGCAAGATTATCATAATACCGTCGCACTCAATTCTCCAAGGAACAAAACGCCGCCGGCCATTGTGCGTGCGATATGGATAATTTATTATCCTAGCTAGTTTTCTTCCCCGCCTTGTGGCGAACGATTAATCATAACAACCTAAGAAATTAATTATAAACTTTTTCCTGAAAATGTCTGATGGTTTTCATGTCATTTGTAAAAACAGCTTCGATGATTATCTAGGATCCTGGATGTAAATGTTACTCATAGCTTCCAATAGCTGTTATGTAAATATCCTATTGGAAAAGTGTCCTAGTTGAAATAAATGGAACACTGTGTTAGCTAACCATATGAAAGGGACTCCCAAGAATTCTTTCTGCTAATAAAATACAGAACGTGACACTTCCACTGAATGCCTTATCTTGTAAACACAAATCGCCAAGTTACAATAACATGTAAAAAAAAAACTATGTGAGCCAGACATCAATAAACTAAAAATAAAATATAATAGTACGAGTATGTACAAGTATATATAAAAACGAAAAATTGGGGAAAAATTTCTCCTCATCGCTTACTGTGGGAAATGTGCCCAAAAGGATGTCCGCGTTGCCGCGTTCGATGGCAATGTTGATTCTTTGACCTTAAAATTAAAGTCGTTTCAGAAATCATTGGTACCTACCTCAGTATCCCCGCACGCATATAATACGGACTAATTAAATGCAATTAGATTTTTGCTCATACATGAGAAAAGGCTAAAATTATATTATTTTATATTTTTTTTTAACTTAAGCTTACACTGCACGGCTGCGACTTACCGATACGTAGGTCGTAGGTGCGAACCATAGAAATATAAATATGTATATCTACATTACAAACAGGCACTTCCAATCAATCATATGAGCCTATCGCAGTCCACTGCTGCCAGTTGATTCTGTACAAATCTCAAAGTGAAAACTTAGGTGAAGTGAACGTGAAGTGAGCAGTCGTCCCACGTAATTTTAGGGTTGACAGCTGATTTTAAACTCACATCACCTACATTTTCACTGTGAGTCATTTACAGAGTAGCTCTGTTGGACATAGGCCTTTCCTAGCGTGCGGCCACTTGAAGGTCATTGGCAGAAGGTACTTTACTTTGAGTGAATTGTTTCATCACCATTGCTCTCAAAGGTGAAGGAAAACATCATGAGACAACCGGTATCTCCTAAAACCAAAATTAAAAAAAAAACATGTGATATCTGCCAATTCGCACTAAGCCCGCATAGTGGATTACGGCCCACCCTTCTCACAGAAGAAAGAGCCCTTTTTTTTTTTTTTAAGGCTGGGAAATCATCCAATGACTGCTCCCGCTCTGGGTGGAGCGGAAGGGAGTGTCAGACTCTTACTGACTAAAACCCATCCATGTTCCTTCCATAGCCCTTTATGTTCCGGGGTAGCGGTAACCCTTTCGGACAATCCCGCTTACCCGGCAGGCTTGGCCCTGAGGGGCCCATTCATATGCTGACATCTCTTTGAGGCGCGCGTGGAACATATACACGCCGTACGGCACGGGTCTGGTGCTGATCGTACGGTGAGTCACCCATTACTCACCGTCCGCAGGCCCGCGCCTACGGTAGCCGGGAGTCGTCACGTGGCTCCCGACGCCCGGGGCGTCTCCTGCGGCGGCTGGGACGGGAGGACCTTTCTCTCTCCCATCCCGCCACCTCCTTCGCGAGCATGACTTTTTCGCAGAAGGAGGTGACTGCCTCCCACTCCCTCTCGCCCCGGACCATGGCTTGCACCAGGGCCGGGCGCGAGAGGTCGCCGCCGCCGATCGCCTCTACGAGGAAAGAAAGAGCCCTGTGACCTACCATTGGCATTTTTATAGGCTGATTATCCATAACATTGGATCAGTAGTGCTAAAAAGTAATTTTAAATTAAGTTCAGAAAAACAAAAACACAATTTAAATTCACTACAGCAAAAATACAACTCTGAAATTAGTTTTCCTACGCTTTGGAATATTGTCGGTATCGAAGCAACGCATTTAAACGAATTAACCTAAATGTAACTGCTTAAATGACTGCCCTTCAGTAAATTTCCAGTGCCTATATAATTTCAGCAAAACAATTAAAGAAAATGCTTCTTTAAATTAAATTCCTACAGCCAACGAATTGAAGAAAGGGATTATTTACTGATCCAGTGTTCCGCTAAGATTTGTGGACCATACGTCTGCCTGAGTTTTTAATTAACTGTCTCAAGTGTTGTCTAACGTCGCGCAGTAAGTAAAACGTCATGTTTATTTGAGAATTTTATCTAGTAATCGTTTGAATTCAATTGGCAGGAGTCTATTTTCAGTAAACGTTTGCCAAAAACTTTTCCTGACAAAAACTACAACTACAAAAACCGTTTGTAGGTAGCGTTTACTCTAGCGCCTTTTATAAAATTAATCACCACTTTGTGGTGTTCCCATTTAGTTTAAATCGTTTTCCACAAACTTAGCACAGCCTATTTTCATTTCAGCTTTCACGGCCAAATCTTCCGCATCGTTTAATACAGGGCACTCGCACCCGGACTATGAACAATCTTGCTACTATTTAAAAATTAAACCTGCGCAGTGTACAGGGAAGTTTGGCGTCGGAATTAAATATGAATTTCAATTTCAGCTTCCAGCAATCCAAATAATTCAAGTGACTTACAATATGAATTGGAGCGACAAGTAATTAAATTACGTCGGAGTCGAGGGCCTCCTAAGAGTGTTGGAAAACAAATTTATCAGGACACCCGTCAAGCTTCTTGCTACGCCACACAAATTAGGAATATCGAAAACACTTCGGATGACGTAAAAGGAAAATAACTATATCACGCAATGGTATCTAGTATCGCCACATAATGACCTCGGGGAAAACTTCACCAACACTCAAATATAATTACGAGATGTTATCTCGAAGATAGAAGACCATTTACGTTTATTAGGGATTAAAAGGGTACGTTTTCGTTGTCGGGTGGATGATCATTAATAACACCATCAATTTAACTAGTTTACCCTGTTGATTACTAGTTGAGCATAGCGTTTGTATGGAAATAATTGGTTCGACTTTTGCAGTTAGAAATAGCTTAGAGGACTTATGAATATGTCGTAGATTGATGGCGCCACGGTACAACAGACAGCGCCATCTATCAATTTGATTTGTTACTAAATAAATAATCACGCGAACGGAAACGCAAGCGCGCCCTACCGCTTGGACACGATCGTCGGTAGAGGGGATGTAGCGGGGACTGGCGGAGAGACCGAGTGTTGCGGCAGTCGAGCTCCGACAGTCTTGGCAATCGCTCAGTACCAACGCACGTGTTTGTTTCCATTGTAAACATCGTTACTGGAATAAAGTTATTTTAATTTAAATTATCTTTCGCTCGAATACCCACGACAGTGCCCACATTATTCTGAAGCTATGTCTGATCATGAAGAGGGACCGATGTTTCCCATTTCGGCCACCCGTGATGCGACATCAGAACTGGGATTCATTCGAGCTGAAGAAAATACTGTGAATGGAGCGATGACGTCACGGTGCGACGAGAATTTGTTTCGAACTTTGCTGGCTGCTCAAAATCAGAACATGATGTCCCTGATAGAAGCCATCAAGGGTCCGGCAGCAATGGTGGAGGCGCCGTCGCGGTAAGCGGCTCTAGCAGCTCAGGGGCCTCGCCTGCAGTAGCGGCGGGTAGCGAGCGACGCGTTGAAGTTTGCTATGTCGGCAATCCCAGCGGTGTACTGGTGAACACCGGTGAGTCATATCCATTTTATTACGATTCTGGTGCCGAGTGCTCTCTAATCAAAGACTGTGTTGCGTCAAAGTTTAGTGGCAAGCGTGTAAATAACATTGTAAATTTAACAGGCATTGGTCATGGTAGTGTGCTAAGTACCTTACAAATTTTATCTGAGGTTATGATTAACCATATGAGATTAGAGATCTTATTTCATGTTGTACCGGATAGTTGTCTTAAAAATGATATTTTAATTGGCCGTGAGATTTTAGATCAGGGATTTAACGTTTGTATGACGTCTGATAGTGTTGTCTTGTGTCGTGATAAGGTTGTGAGGTTATGTGATATTGCAAATAAGCACTACTTTGCTGGTTTCTCACTGAATTTTGCTAAGTGTTCATTTCTTAAGCGACGGGTTGAATATTTAGGCTTTGTTGTTGAGAATGGACAAATGAGACCGAATCCAAATAAAATTGTAGCTCTTTCCAAACTTCCCCCACCTAAAACCATCACTCAGTTGAGACAGTTCATAGGGCTGGACACTTATTTCCGACAATTTGTGCCACAGTTCTCAAAAACGATGGCTCCTTTGTTCCGTTTAACGAGTGGCAAAATCGGGCCAATAGTTGGGAACCTAGTCATGAGGCCATTCGTCAAAAAATAATTTCATACTTGACCAGTGAGCCAGTTCTAACAATATTTGACCCCACGCATGCAATCGAGTTACATACTGATGCCAGTGCTGAAGGATATGGTGCAATTTTCATTCAAAAAATTGATGGGAAACAACATGTGGTCGCTTACTATAGTCGTCGTACGACCCCAGCCGAATCGAAGTTTCATTCTTTTGAATTGGAAACGTTAGCCGTCTTTAACGCCATAAAACATTTTCGACACTATTTGCTAGGTCGTAAGTTTACCGTTGTGACAGACTGCAGCTCTGTTAAAGCCTCTAAAAACAAAACTGACTTGTCTCCACGAGTTCATCGTTGGTGGGCCTACATGCAGTCATTCGAGTTAGACATTGTTTATCGTGAAGGCAGTAGGATGAGTCACGTAGATTTTCTTTCTAGAAATCCGCTCCCTACATCTAAAGGAGCTTTTACTCGTGTAGAACAGAAGCGTGTCGATTTAGCTGAGCTTTCTAGTAACTGGTTGCAAGCTGAGCAGGAAAAGGACGAAGAGATCAGTAAGATCGTCTCTGATCTTCGTAATGAAGTTTTTCCTGAGGAAACTCGCAAAACTTATGAAATTCGTAAGAATATTCTGCACCGGAAAATTCAGCGTAACGGTCGCACTCGATGTCTGCCTATTGTACCAAGATCGCTCAGGTGGTCAGTAATTAACAACGTCCATGAGTCCGTCATGCATTTGGGATGGGAAAAAACACTCGAAAAGATTTACGAGTACTATTGGTTCGAAGGAATGTCAAAATATGTGAGAAAATTCGTGGAAAATTGTATCACTTGTAAAGTAGCGAAGCCCCATTCGGGTAAAGTTCAAGCAGAACTTCACCCAATTCCCAAGTTCAATATCCCATGGCACACAATTCACATTGACGCCTCTGGTAAACTGTCTGGTAAGAACGACATCAAGGAGTACGTGTTTGTCATCATAGATGCTTTCACCAAATTTGTACTACTCCGTCATTCCCTTAACATAGACACTAACAGTAGTATTTGTACTATTAAGTTCTGTATAGCTTTGTTTGGTACACCGAAACGCATAATAGCAGATCAAGGTCGTTGTTTCGCTAGCAAAGACTTTTCTAGTTTCTGTACTTCCAACAACATAGAGTTGCACTTGATAGCTACTGGGGGCAGCCGCGCAAACGGTCAGGTCGAAAGGGTAATGAGTACCCTCAAGAGTATGCTGACAGCCGTAGAGACTAGTCGTGACCGCTCTTGGCAGGATGCATTAGGAGAGGTTCAGTTGGCTATGAACTCTACTATTAATAGGGTGACTAAATCTAGTCCTCTCGAGTTAATGATAGGAAGGGTAGCACGACCGCTTACTTTAGTAACCGCTGATGATGATGAGACTGACGTCAATTTGGATGAAATTAGAGAGTACGCGACGCAGAATATTGTGAAGAGTGCCAATTATGATAAAAATCGATTTGATCTAAATAAGGCTCAGGTCTCCAAGTTAGCTATTAATGATTATGTGTTAATTGAAAATGAGGAAAGAAATCAAACAAAATTAGATGCTAAATTTAAAGGCCCATTTAAGATTATCGATGTGTTAGACGGGGATAGGTACCTACTAAAAGCGCTTGACTCGAAGCGAACTTACAAATACCCTCATGATCGTGTGAGGAAGATCCCCGATCACCAAGTTCCACGAGAATTAGATGTCATAGTAGATGACAGTGGTAGTGAAACCAAATCAGACTAAGAATTGTTTGTCTACTCATACTCAAAGCTCTGGACCGCACCTCATGAGTAGCATGTGGCGATGGGTCTATAAGGAATCGTTGGTGCGATTTCAGTCTGTGTTGGTGCACAGAGCGCTTCATGTGTTGTAGCACATATTGCGCTAGATTTTTTTCTTAAGGATCGTTGGTGCGATTCTTGTCTGTGTTGGTGCACAGACTAGCCCCTCATGTGTTGTAGCATATGTGGTGGCAGATATGTAAGGAATCGTTGGTGCGATTCAGCCCTGTGTTGGTGCACAGATTAAAATGAGAGTATCATGAGTTGAGTATGCAATATGAATTATGGTAAACCGAAACAAACTGATAGAATTACTTTGTTTAGCTGTTTTAACTTGTTGATCGGACCTTCTCCAATAATGATGTTGTGCGGGAAGCACTGTGAACGAAGCCTTAATATCAGGGCATTGTAAATCATTACAGTTGATTATTGTACTTAGATTTAGAAGACATAAAGTACCATTGAGAATCGCCTTTGTTTCTATTGGCAGGATAGCCGAGCTAGTTTACTCTGCGAATATATTTTGTCCACAGGTACTACACCCGAGGACGGGTGCTAGTCAGGGATGGCCGTGTCGTAGATTGATGGCGCCACGGTACAACAGACAGCGCCATCTATCAATTTGATTTGTTACTAAATAAATAATCACGCGAACGGAAACGCAAGCGCGCCCTACCGCTTGGACACGATCGTCGGTAGAGGGGATGTAGCGGGGACTGGCGGAGAGACCGAGTGTTGCGGCAGTCGAGCTCCGACAGTCTTGGCAATCGCTCAGTACCAACGCACGTGTTTGTTTCCATTGTAAACATCGTTACTGGAATAAAGTTATTTTAATTTAAATTATCTTTCGCTCGAATACCCACGACAGTGCCCACATTATTCTGAAGCTATGTCTGATCATGAAGAGGGACCGATGTTTCCCATTTCGGCCACCCGTGATGCGACAAATATGTGTTTTGGATACTCGCAAGACGCGACTACGAAAATAGCTAGGTCAATAAGATATTTTGCACCTGAACTGGAAGATGTTTCTTATCTATTTTAACTTTTATAGTCATCATTCGATACATTTTCTGATTTAGTTTTATTTGCCAAATAATAAAATAGCATTTTCTTCGAATCAAATGGCACGAGGTTAGTCGTACATATATGTTTGGAAGCTATGTAGTATGACACTAATGGTAAACAGGCGAATAAATTGTTTGTATACTAATGACAGCATTCAGCCGCATCTCGCTAAACCGCAGCCAACACGTGGGAAAAGCTAGAATGATTAATAAACCAATGGTCCATGCAAGGCAAGAATTTAAATTAACACACTGACAAGAGGTGTAACTCATGTAGTCGCTCGTTTAAATTTTAGTGGTTGCATAAAACTGTCCCAGTAACTCAAGTTTTCTAGACTAGCATTAAACATATTTACACCACCTCTGAGATGCAGTCCCAGTCATCAAATCGCATAATAATATTCTACGATAAATAACGGGTTTTATGTATCATGAAACAGTTCTCGAGGAAATCGTTTGTGGGTTTTATGGGCATATTTATCACATTATCGTTTCACGGGAATCGTAAAATGAATCAGTTTTACAACATGGGAATGGTCAAAATAATGGTTGGAACAGTAAGATGCAAACTTTCCGGCGTTTTCTATGTCTGCCATTCACATTTGACATTTGTTACAGACTGTGTAAAAGCACTGAGAGGAAGCGATACTTCCTCGTTATGCTTATAACAGAGATGGAAAATGATCTATAACATAATGCATATGCGGGCTCAGCAATGCTGAATATTATGATTAATCTAGCTGCCAAGTTTCATTGAATTAGTCAAACACAAGTCACAGTTTGGAGTATTTGGCCTACCATGTAGCAGATATATAAACACTGTTCCTATATTTCAAGATTGTTGTTTTTGAACATACTCTTCTTGTTTAGCCGAATTCTATGTTTAGTTCAACGATGTTTTTATATTCGGGTCTTCGATATCTATTAGTTCAGTTGGATATCGTTCTTCAGATACATTGATATAGTAAACGATGCCAGAAAAATAGGGCAGCAAAGATTTATTATTGACGCGATCGAGAAATATTGCAGTGTTATAATCTAATACACATTGTAGTGTACTCGTATTTATTGCTTTTGGAGTGTTATTTACAAATATATCATCAGTTTTTTATAGCTGTACCCATACATGGGTAATGCCTGTAGATGTTGGATGTGTATTTGATTTACAAAGTTTGTGAACTGTGTAGGGAGTGGGGAGCTGCCTGACACAGATTTTTGTTCATTGATCAAGTACATTGATGAATCGAGTTCATTACTTTCGTTCCAAAAAACAAGTCACAGTTTGGATTAGAGACTTCTAAAAAGGTTTTTCTCATTCTATTCAGGTTTAAGAATGACTAAAACGTAACTCAACTTTTTCTGGGATTACTTGTATTGTATCCGAAGGCCATAAATTAATTTCAGTTTTTTAGGTCATTGGTGACACTTGGCTTAAGACCCAAGAATAATAAGTTGTTCCGTGTTTTTTGTATTATAAAGCTCTGGTTTTTGGGAAAATAATAGGTATAGTTTGATGCTCATCTCAAGACTATCTCCAGTCAAGGATATCAATAATTTTGATTGTTATGAACTTCATGTTACCTGGCTTTCTCCGCATTCGCCACTGCACCGGCGGCGGCGCCGGGCTGCCCGAGCCCGACGATGCCAGCTTGATGCCGTCACCTGAAAACAAAACACGTTTCTTTAGTACTGTATTATAACTACTGTCTGTACCTATCTGTATTGTAGTGTAGAATGTATTATTGTTACGGCTATGTCGTCATCCTGGACTTTAATCAACAGAGATATATGTTTACTATATGTTGGAGTAGAGGAAGCATCTAGCTTGATATGTTTGAGATAATACTAATAGTATTAATATCAGCTTATTATTTACCTACCGTCAGTACAGTTAGCAGTGAGTGGTGTGACCGGCAGACTGCCAAGTCATAGGTCTCGAGTTCGAACCCAAGACACGCACACACCTCTGATTTTACGTATTCATGTGCATATTGTATAAGTATCACTTGCTTAAAAATCGGTGAACAACAACATCGAGAGGAAACCATGTCTGAGAGATATTTATCAACAGCATGTGAAGATAAGTGAGAGGCCCATGAGTAGCATAAAAACTATGACTCCAGGTTAATCACTAACCGCTCGAAAAGAAAGAAGATTGACCTACTGCAGGGCAAAGGTCGCTTATAAAGAAAAGTCTCGATCATTGATCACCGAGTTTGCTCCAGACGGGTTGGCAAAAAAACCTGGACTTACAGTAACTACAAGTCTACATGTGACTATTCCTAAATTCCCCTAGGCTGAATTAATTTTCGTTTTACATAATTTGGTGTTTATGTTGGTTTCCCCTTCTGGTTTTCTAACAATGTTTTTATTTCATTGATGTGTGTTTAACTGTGACGTGAAACTCCAAAGTTAAGTAAAGGAAAATAGAAAATTCGCATTCTTCCTTACGACTAAAGTAATGAAGTTGACGTCATCATCATAATAATAATTATGAATACCTATAAACCTGGTCATGTATCTTCTTATGAACGCTGCATAGATAAAATTACTCAAATCAGTAGCAATCTGCTGCAAATTCTACTTCGTGTAATATTTCCGAACTACTAATCTAAACGGATACGCGAGAGGAGAGAAACCCATTATCGTAACTTTATTTTCATCTAACGACATCTATTGCTAACAGGTTCAACTAAGCAAGCGCAGAGCAGGCGTCGCGACGTGACGGTGAACAGCTGAACTAGTTCCAAGCTCGGCTACCTACGCTTTGAAGTAGTGAACACAAACACCACTAGATGGCGCCAGTTTAACCTTCGTGAGAACAAAGACTCCGTATTAGTTGCGTTAAATAAATGCAAAATAATATTTAGTGTTGGAATATTTTTGTTTAGTAAGTATTTTGTTTTCTTTAATATTCAACGTCCAAATAAAACTTTTTTTAATTTTTAAAAATTTTCGTCAGTTGAAGATACTGTAATGAGGCTTTAAAACGAACGTGTCATGATAAAAAAATATAAAGATACACTTTCAGCTGCCATGAAAATAAATGAAAACATTACAAACGTAAGAATGGCGGGCTGAAACAGCCATATTGAAATGCCTTGCACACCAAGACGTATAAAACGTAAACAACAAAGATGATGAAAAGGCATAAAAGTCTAGAACCGTTTTATAATGGTGTCGATACAGTGCAATGTTTCTAATACGAACTATTAGAACTGTAAATATAGAATGAATTTGAAATTCTAATAGGCTCTGGACCAATTTCCACAGCCTCCCGTACAGAGTGTAGGTAGGTTTATCTGGAACAGTTAGGAGCCCGGATTGATCTTTACGGTTTAATCCATTAAATTTTGTGTAGTTAATATCTTCGTTAATGTACAGAGGCCAGCACATCAAGTTACCACAATCTGTCAAATTTCTTTGATAGTATTTCAACTTTATTGCAAAGACATAAGGTTCATTTTTAATTGAGAAAATTTGACAGTTAAGCTATCCCAGCTTGATGTGCTGGCGTCTGTACTTATACGAAATATCTTAAAAGAATTCCTTGCCCATTCTTCTCTACCTTTTGGAAGGAGAACTAGAATCAATTTTTCTTTTAATTCTGATGTAAACAAGTGCCTTTCATGTGCCTATTTGGATTATATGATTTTAATTTTAATTACCTTTGGTAAGTATACGTTGTATTCGTCAGTATAAAATATCGTGTAGGGCAGTGGTTCCTAACCTTTTCACTATTGTAACCCCTATGACCTATTAGGAAAACCGATTTTACCCCGACCGACCTCAAAATGTTACCAATACAAACAAATCAACCTCACATGACGATGACGCGACGGCATCGGCAGCTAGAAAGAAATGCCACGAGCGCGGCACTTACTCGTGGCGATCTATAATTTTATCAGATATTAGATTTCAATTATTAGGTTCTTCGTTACCCCACAAAAAAGCTGATTTACCCCCGCGGGGGTATTTACCCTCAGGTTTGGATGCGGTAGGATAGTCTGCCAAATTCAAATTTTCTTCCGTTTCGTGCAATTTGCAGGTCATAAAGTTTTATGTTAATCGTTTTTCTAAATTGAACCAAACATTCTGTGTAATAAAATGGCTACTACAAGAAACAGTGTACTTCCTAACACAATATGACGTCAACATGTCCATACTTAAACGGTTTATGTAAAAAAGCAATTCGCCACAAAGGCACAGGATGACATCAGAACTTGTGTAAAATTACAAAACGCTATTCACGTGGTTAATACAAACTGATCGTTATATTAACAAACATTATTAGGTTCTTCAATAAGTAGTTTTAGCTCGCGGTTTTGCCCGCGTCGGAAATTATCTCATGGGAACATACTAGCCGGGATAAAAAACCTGTGTTATTCCAGAGGGGGTAATTGATTAACCTACGTAAAATGACAATTGATTGTCTTTCATTTTGGCAATTCAACCATGATCATTGCATTATTAATGGTGTTAAACCAACGAAGTCGAAAACCTATGAATCAATGGATTAGAAATATCATTCATAACCTTCGATCAATAATAGTACTATTCTTGATTTAAGTTCATAACTCTGAGATTGTAATTGAAAATGTGTGACGCAATTACGGAGCAGGTAATAAACGATGCAAATCAGGGGGCCTAGACAAAGTCACATTTTCATTAACGATAACGAAATTAGATAAATCCGAAATGTATGGAATTGGAATAAGCTTTCGAAATGTCACGTGATCAATCATTTTCGATCACTAAGTGGTAGACAATGTCAAATTGTGTAACGAACCTCGATCAACATTCCCATACAAATGCGTTGACACGTCGCACTCTTGACAATCGGAATCGCTGAGATAACGAATTGTTCGATCAACAATTTTCGAAATCGAATCGATACGGAGCGATTGACACTTGTCTGGGGGCCTGGTTCAGCTATTTTAAAATGGGATTGACAAACACCCAAACACATTTTTTTTACATTATTATGGGGTCTTGGTCTATCTCAATACCGTTATCTGATGGCATCGAGGGCAACAAATTCTGATGTAAAAGAACGTTCGTAATTAAGTGTCACGAAGTATTACAGTTTGTGACACTTTCGTTTATGGCAGTAGGCAATTATAAGAATAGAGTGTCGAGCAATTCTTGTTTTTAATCAATATATTGGTAGTTTGCTGAGCTCATTCACAAAGTGATCAGTTTGATTATTTTCGCCCAAATGTTACCTATCAAATTTAAACTCAAACTCAAAGCCTTTATCTATACTAATATTATAAAGAGGAAAACTTTGTTTGTTTGTTTGGTTGTAATGAATAGGCTCAAAAACTACTGGACCGATTTTAAAAATTCTTTCACCGTTGGAAAGCTTAGTTTTCTAGGAGTAACATAGGCTACTTTTTATCCCGGGAAAAATAACGGGTCCCACGGGAAAGACCACGGGAGCGGAGCCGCGGGCAAAGTGCTAGTTTAAAATAAACCAATACTTTTGAATTGTCAAGGGGTCGGTCAGTCAGAAAGATGAAGCTAGTTGCCCATTCCAAAACAGTAGGTACCTATGGAGAAGAACACGTAAGAAACTCCATGGACACTCTTTTAAATATGTTTACAAAACTACCTACTATCACTGTTAAACTAACAAAACTACTTATTTACTTACATTTTCTCTGAGTATCATGTTTATTCATTTCCATATTATTTACTTTGCGAAATCAGTTCAAAGTTTCCACACGAGGAAACTTTGTGTGTAAAGTTCTGAGGTTCTTCAGACATAATCGTTGTGACAAAGAAATTTCATTCATTTTGCTCAAATGATAATTTCTATAATGTCTCATTTTGATCTCGAGTAACGCCTACGATTCCGGCGAATTCTCTCCCCGCTGAGTTGTTTTAACCAAAAATATTAAATAGCACTTCGATCTCATAAAGGAAAATATGGCCATTCGCAAAGAGAGCCAATATCCGTTATCCTTACATTTGGGTAGATTATATTTTTTAATCCACGTAAAAGCCTCGCTTCGTTTAATTGCGTTAAGTCGACCATAATAAGGGACTAACCGTAGATTAAACGCAGATTAAATAAGTGATGTCCAAAATTCGTCTGTGGGACGAGTGATACGAGGGTCCATTAATTGAGGCACTACGAGTAATTACTGTTAGAACGAAATTAACCGGAGATATTGCTTCCAAATTTTTTATTTCATCAAAATGTTGATTTACCCAGATATTTGTAATAAAATATGTGTTTTATGACTTATCCATTTTGGCAATGACTCAGGCAGTAGGTAACCTCAAAAAATGACACCCGTTGTATGTGTATTTTAAGTTTTAATGAAAAACAAATAATAGAGTATTAAAAGTTTGTATTACACGAGTAGGAAGCCCCATTTATGCTAGTTATTTGGACTGTAAAGCTTGTGACCTTGTAGCATATAATAATTTCTGGGATTAGCTTCATCTAAGAACCAATCGACTTGGTCAGACACTTGGTATCCTAAAGGATTGGTATGAGAGTCAGGTCAATTATGTAAAGTGGGCCGGCAATCCGTCAGATCAATATGAAATAAGTAATTATAATGAATTTTTACTACACTAATTTCGTAAATGTTACTGTACCTTCTAACATTCTATGGATCTGTCTGGATCAAAACGTTTTTATCTTATTTAATTAACAAGATTAATTAGATAATAGGTCCGTATATTAGAACAAATCTCAGCCAGGACGAATTCCAATTTCAAACAAGATTAAAATTGGCATTTAAGTTAATCTGTCAGTTCTAAATTTAAATCAAATCCCGACAATCGTTCTCGAGAGTTCTAGACTAATCAGACAATTGATCGCTTCACTTCCAAATGACTTGAAAAATGAAAATCATAAAAAAGATGTAGAGAGCGATGGAGTCTCAGATTGTAGGTAGTTGATGCCCGATTGATTCGGTCACTATCAATCTCGATTATTTCTAACGTTTTTCCATCAATCCTTAAGTTAATAAATCGGTAGAGGTTGGAAGGTCCTTCAAGGACCTTCTTTCGCGCTTTAATTCATTAATCTGGTCGGAACAACTGAAGCAAAATAGTTATTTGTTATGCAAGGCTGGAAAGTTGATTTTTGGCGCGAGTACTTCTATTGAAACCTGAGTAGGGCAGACCGGGGCTGGTTGCCTATGGGGGTAGGTAGACTAACGAATAATAATTCTAACTGTGTACGACTATTGCATCATCCGATCGCGTAGGCGACACACCTCACGCGTGCCCGCAAGTGTCCCGTGGCGCACGGGCGTTGTTGCACGTAAGGCAGGAGCTGTGCCGAATTTTCGAAAATCATACCACGTAAGTAAATATTTCATTTCACCTATTTTTCATTCCTACACCATGTGTCTAGTTAATACAACATTTAATATGAGTGTTACAAATTCTTTTGTACTTCTATTTGGTGTGTATTAGTGTTTTTTCTCGAAATAATTATTCCTTTTTTGTGGGTGCAAGTTTAAACATGAAAATGGCGTCTGGGGTTGGTTGACTTTTTGGCTGTGGGGCTAGTTGACTAGTTGGTCAACCAACTCCATTCATTTTAGTTGGAAATAAAAGCAAGTATTAGTTATTCTTGTTATTGTTTTTTCATTACAGACCCATGAGGACATACATTAGGAAGACGAACCGTGCCAAAATACCGAGGGACATCATAGAAATTATATTTTAAGACTGATTGTTACTTTTATTGAAAGTTTAATTGTTTAAGTTGAACCAAAGGAGGATTTTTGTTAGATGTTTTGCTTCATAACACAATAAATATTTTAATAAAACCGTCTTGTATTTATTTTTCTACTTTTTATTTACATTAAATAAATAATTAAGACATTTATCTTGTCAATCACTGGGTGTCAACCAGCCCCTAGGGTATAGTCAATTTACCCCGGATAAGGGGTAGGTAGACCATAAGGAGGAGGTGTTGTAAAATTATTGATAAAATCATGTAGATTAAAGTATTCTCAACTTTCTTCACATACATATATAGTTTAAAGTGCTATTAATTAAATATTAAAACTCATAAAGCTGTATGTATTATAACCAATTAACAGTTTCACAAAAAATCAAAAATTAGTCAACTGGCCCCGGTCTACCCTAAGCGAAGGATTCTAGGGTTGAACCATGAGCGAAGCGAGTGGTTCAAATACAGAATCCTGAGCGTAACGAAGGTTTCAAAGGTACGAGACGCAGAAAAGCTTTGCTGCCGAGCGCAACACACAATTTTTCACCTCACTACAGCGAGGAAACTGCTAGGTGCAAGAAAACAGGTGTTATATGTTGAGTTTTATTTTGTTCGAGCGTCTCAGATACATTGACTCATGTGAAGAAAATAACAGATACTTGGCAATGGATCTTATGAGTTACATAGAATATCTCCAAAATTAAATACCCTGTATTTTGTTCTATATCCTACTTGTCCTCTAAGGAGAGTGAAAGAAAAAACTAATTTAATACAAATAACTAACTAATTTAATTTAATACAACATATTTATTTTTGCCAAGCAAAGGATTAAATAACATATTATATTGGTATTTATTTTATTTAAAAAATTAAACTTATATTACTACACAATTGGGTATTTAACAGGGTAGTATTTTATGGCATATTCAAATGTGACGTCAGAGATTTTTTTAATCAAATGGAATACTTATTAACATTAATTCCAATTTTACAATTATATCCTCGCAAAATATTTAATTTCTGTACTGTGATGGAAGTTTTTAAGATGAGCGGTATTATTTAATATTTTATTTTAGACCGTGACATGCATTTTCAGTGGACTGGCAGTATAGAAAATTATTAAATAGAAAGGTTCGAATTTTAAAAACTCTTTCCACGCTAGAGAGCAAAAATCGATTTTCGGCTCAGATTTCGAATGACAAACGACTCTTTCCGAGCCTGTGAGGTGAAAAGGTATAGAGTAGTGGTAAGGCCATTCAAGTTTTTCCATTTAGGAAAATTTAAACAATTTTTGCGGGAACTGGAACTGCCACGGGTGCAGTTAATATGAAAAAAAAAAATGCGCCAGACTTTAGCTTTATTGTAGTAGTTGGTTAGGTTTTACAATCACCCCTGCAGCGGGATCGGTGTAGGCATAATATATCGCATGACCCGTGAATGAAGTGGTTACTGTAGGTAGCAGTGCTATTCCTAGACTATGGGTCAGATATAATCCCTATACCCGGTTTTGACAATTAAATCGATATGTGATGGCGTAAGCGTGCACACAGAGTGGTAGCGGAGCGGAAAGCGAGGCGATACGGGTATATGAGTGGTTTTCCACCATTCGACCGGATAAGACATGTTCACAACTCAGACAAAAGAGACAAAGCGAAGAATTTAGCCCAGTCACAGTACCCAGTGATAGCCTAGACAGCAATGATAGCCTTATGGTGTGACCGTCGGACTGCCAAGTTATAAGTCGAACCGAAGGCACGCACCTCTGATTTTACGGATTCATGTGCGTATTGTATAATTATCACTTACTTAAAATCGGTGAAGGAAAACATCGTGAGGAAACCAGCATGTCTCAGAGATATTTCTCAACAGCATGTTAAAGCTAAGTCAGAGGCCCATGGGCAGCATAAAAACTCTGACACCAGGTTAGTCACTAAACACACGAAAAGAAGAAGAAGTACCCAGTGGCTATAAAAAAATAAAACACAGTCGAGAGGTGACACATCCAGTTGGGGTGGGACATCTGGTTGTAATGAAGTTTCTTTCGCTTTTGCATACTTTTGTGCAACTTGAGGTAAGAAACTCTGTTTCAAAAAGTAAATTTAAAACAGGAACAATAATACATCCCTTCTTATACCCCTGCCTGGCTCTGGCGTGGTAATATCGATTGATATGAACTCAAGCGGTTTCTTATCCTCATCTGCAAACCTCAATTTCCTCGCTCCGCTGTCACTATGCCCTTCTGTTTAAGGAATTATGGGCGATTTGAGATCTCTACACTGAGATGCAGGCAGGTGGAGGAGGATAAGTAGGTAACCGCTTATGTTGCTTTACGATTTTAGCGCCTTAAATTGCCCAGACGAACCATGAGGGGAAAGGCTCTTTAGTTTCGAACCTTACGATAGTCATTTGATGAAACAACGGTCGAGACGAAACTGTCAAGGGAAAAATAGTAGGTGCCGAACATCTGTAAAACAACGTCAACGCCGACTTTAATTAGGTTAAGTACTCAGAAGTTAACTAAGTTCATTGGAGTTAACCGAAACAGTTCTTTGGGCCGTTCCGTTAATTACAAAGTTAGTTACAAAGCATACGGATGGCCCCTAAATATCCCGAAACAGAGGTCTTGGCAACGAGCTCTCCCGACCTCATAATTTATTTCTTTGTCATATAAATTTATGTCTAATATTGTCTTGCTGTAATGAACTTGAATTTTGATATCAGATTGATGAAATGTCACAGAAAAGGTGTTTGTAATCTTCGTTTCTTCATCAAAGCGTTTTCGGGCGTCTGCTCACGAAAGGACTGCCCCTAAGATGAAAATTTTCATTCGTCAAGACTTAGGTAGGCAATAAGGAAGGAGCAGTACAGAATTGTATATTAGTCATTAAGAGCCAATGTCCTTTTAATGTTTTCGGCGGGTAACCTTCAAAAGGCGCCTGGACTTTTGGGGAAAAGACCAGGGAGTGTGGGGTTCTTACCTCACTAAAACCACCCCGGTGATCACCAGACCACCCCGGTGATCACCAGACTACTCCGGGATCCGAGATCCAATGGCCTAGTAGGCCAGCTAAAAGACGGTAAGCGAAAACATCGTGAGAAAACCGGCATGCCTGAGAGATATTTCTCAACAGCATGTGAAGCAAAGTAAGAGGCCCATGGGCAGTTTAATAACTCCGATACCAGGTTAATCACTAACCATACAAAAAGGGAGAAAGAGTTGACCAGCTAAGTAACACGATAAAAACGTGCTGGGGAGAGTAAGATAACAAATGGGATATGTTTAGTTTTCGTCAGTATCTAGGAACTGGATGAGAAAATGAGTCTCTGAATAAAGTGAAAAGTCTGTGTACAGTTACATTGACATTAATGTAAAGGCATTCCATTGGCATTCATACTCTTTGGCGATTGAAATCATCTTTATCAAAGGCATCTCGTGCCCTATACACAGGCATGATCCAATCTATTCGTATGCCCGTCGTGAGAGCACGATCCGCACTCCTATGCGTAAAATGAATTTTATTCTGACTTGGTTTTATTAAATAAAACATGGAGATGCTGCCGCCTGACACACACAGCCTGAAAGTAATCAGATACTGTACCATACAGAGATTTGAAACGTGATTTTATGTACGAACGTGTGATAATAATGATATGAGGACAATATGGCGGGGGCAAAAGAGAGTGTTTAATCAAAGGACAATCTTTGAACATCTGCTACACTTCTTCGCATTTTCCAGGTGTAACACATTCTTATCTACCTCATACCGTTGTCACGTCATGAAAGTCGTTACATTTTATTGAAGACGTGAAAGTTCACGGTGTTTTTCCTTCCGTTTAGATATGGTGATCTAATTTTGTTTGGCTGTAATACTTATGATATTAAATTGTGTGTTTTTGTTTTTGGGAGCTTGTGGCTAAGTAATAATAGCCGCAAGGTAGATTGATCAGGTTAAGCTACACTTGCCACGGTTGGTCTTTGGATGGGTGATCATCTTTACATACCGAGACACCTCTGTGTCTCGAAAACACGTTAAGCCATTGGTTCCGGCTGTCATTCGTGGATCCTTGACAGTCGTTACGGGTAATGAGGAACCAGAGATTCTGACAACCAGTCCTATTAATAGATATCGTGATACCCAGTAGACTTGGTTGTGGAGGTCAGGTGGGCAGTAAATAGCAATAATGGTATTCGGTTAGACTGAAAGCTGACCTCAACATAGCTGGGAAAAGGCTGGGCAAATGATAAAATTGTATACTTCCACGTTATGTTCTTCTTCTTCGTGTGGTTAGTGACTATCCTGGTGTCGAAGTTTTTATGCTGCCAATGGGCCTCTGACTTAGCATCACATGCTGTTGAGATATATCTCTCAAGCATGACGGTTTCCTTTTACGAGATTTTCCTTCACCGATTTTAAGCAAGTGATAATTATACAATACGCACTTGAAGCCGAAATATCAGAGGTGCGTGCCTTGGGTTCGAACTCGAAACTAATGACTTAACAGGCCGACGGTCACACGGTTAATACCTCACGGTTATTAATATTATTCCATCATAAAAACATTTAAATTTACGATTAAAAAAAAACTAAATGTAAGAGTAATAAAAATTTTGAGTAGGTACATAGAGCAAAATATTTAACGTCTAATACAATGTATTTCTATTTTCTGCACGATCACAGTATTCTTTCAAATTAGTTTAGATGCATGAAGGATTCGAGCAATTTAGTCACCGGGTTTGTTGACGAACGGGAAATTAAACGGGACGCAAATGTGAACACAGCGAATTGACGGGGAACCGACAAAACATTTGTTTTGCTCGTGCAACTTCGGGGAGCTCGGGGGTATTCGGAAAACCGGAATGTTCCCGATAGTTGACTTTTGAATAAGCAATAGACGTCCAGTGGGAATGGAATTGGTGAGGATTATTGATGGCAATGTTTTGGAGGACTATTTTTACGTAAATATATAACAAAATACACACGCATAATTATTTTTTTTCTTGATGTTGGGAAATCATGTGACACCTCTCTCTCTGGGTGGAGAGGAAGGGAGTGTCAGACTCTTACTGACTCAAACCCATCCATGTTCCTTCCTTAGCCCTTTATGTTCCGAGCTAACGGTAACCCTTTCGGACAATCCCGCTTAACGATTTAACACTTAATGTAAACAAAGTAGACAAGAACAAATATGTATTAAAGAGACAAAGAGACAAAGCGAAGAATTTAGCCCAGTCACAGTACCCAGTGATAGCCTAGACAGCAATGATAGCCTTATGGTGTGACCGTCGGACTGCCAAGTTATAAGTCGAACCGAAGGCACGCACCTCTGATTTTACGGATTCATGTGCGTATTGTATAATTATCACTTACTTAAAATCGGTGAAGGAAAACATCGTGAGGAAACCAGCATGTCTCAGAGATATTTCTCAACAGCATGTTAAAGCTAAGTCAGAGGCCCATGGGCAGCATAAAAACTCTGACACCAGGTTAGTCACTAAACACACGAAAAGAAGAAGAAGTACCCAGTGGCTATAAAAAAATAAAACACAGTCGAGAGGTGACACATCCAGTTGGGGTGGGACATCTGGTTGTAATGAAGTTTCTTTCGCTTTTGCATACTTTTGTGCAACTTGAGGTAAGAAACTCTGTTTCAAAAAGTAAATTTAAAACAGGAACAATAATACATCCCTTCTTATACCCCTGCCTGGCTCTGGCGTGGTAATATCGATTGATATGAACTCAAGCGGTTTCTTATCCTCATCTGCAAACCTCAATTTCCTCGCTCCGCTGTCACTATGCCCTTCTGTTTAAGGAATTATGGGCGATTTGAGATCTCTACACTGAGATGCAGGCAGGTGGAGGAGGATAAGTAGGTAACCGCTTATGTTGCTTTACGATTTTAGCGCCTTAAATTGCCCAGACGAACCATGAGGGGAAAGGCTCTTTAGTTTCGAACCTTACGATAGTCATTTGATGAAACAACGGTCGAGACGAAACTGTCAAGGGAAAAATAGTAGGTGCCGAACATCTGTAAAACAACGTCAACGCCGACTTTAATTAGGTTAAGTACTCAGAAGTTAACTAAGTTCATTGGAGTTAACCGAAACAGTTCTTTGGGCCGTTCCGTTAATTACAAAGTTAGTTACAAAGCATACGGATGGCCCCTAAATATCCCGAAACAGAGGTCTTGGCAACGAGCTCTCCCGACCTCATAATTTATTTCTTTGTCATATAAATTTATGTCTAATATTGTCTTGCTGTAATGAACTTGAATTTTGATATCAGATTGATGAAATGTCACAGAAAAGGTGTTTGTAATCTTCGTTTCTTCATCAAAGCGTTTTCGGGCGTCTGCTCACGAAAGGACTGCCCCTAAGATGAAAATTTTCATTCGTCAAGACTTAGGTAGGCAATAAGGAAGGAGCAGTACAGAATTGTATATTAGTCATTAAGAGCCAATGTCCTTTTAATGTTTTCGGCGGGTAACCTTCAAAAGGCGCCTGGACTTTTGGGGAAAAGACCAGGGAGTGTGGGGTTCTTACCTCACTAAAACCACCCCGGTGATCACCAGACCACCCCGGTGATCACCAGACTACTCCGGGATCCGAGATCCAATGGCCTAGTAGGCCAGCTAAAAGACGGTAAGCGAAAACATCGTGAGAAAACCGGCATGCCTGAGAGATATTTCTCAACAGCATGTGAAGCAAAGTAAGAGGCCCATGGGCAGTTTAATAACTCCGATACCAGGTTAATCACTAACCATACAAAAAGGGAGAAAGAGTTGACCAGCTAAGTAACACGATAAAAACGTGCTGGGGAGAGTAAGATAACAAATGGGATATGTTTAGTTTTCGTCAGTATCTAGGAACTGGATGAGAAAATGAGTCTCTGAATAAAGTGAAAAGTCTGTGTACAGTTACATTGACATTAATGTAAAGGCATTCCATTGGCATTCATACTCTTTGGCGATTGAAATCATCTTTATCAAAGGCATCTCGTGCCCTATACACAGGCATGATCCAATCTATTCGTATGCCCGTCGTGAGAGCACGATCCGCACTCCTATGCGTAAAATGAATTTTATTCTGACTTGGTTTTATTAAATAAAACATGGAGATGCTGCCGCCTGACACACACAGCCTGAAAGTAATCAGATACTGTACCATACAGAGATTTGAAACGTGATTTTATGTACGAACGTGTGATAATAATGATATGAGGACAATATGGCGGGGGCAAAAGAGAGTGTTTAATCAAAGGACAATCTTTGAACATCTGCTACACTTCTTCGCATTTTCCAGGTGTAACACATTCTTATCTACCTCATACCGTTGTCACGTCATGAAAGTCGTTACATTTTATTGAAGACGTGAAAGTTCACGGTGTTTTTCCTTCCGTTTAGATATGGTGATCTAATTTTGTTTGGCTGTAATACTTATGATATTAAATTGTGTGTTTTTGTTTTTGGGAGCTTGTGGCTAAGTAATAATAGCCGCAAGGTAGATTGATCAGGTTAAGCTACACTTGCCACGGTTGGTCTTTGGATGGGTGATCATCTTTACATACCGAGACACCTCTGTGTCTCGAAAACACGTTAAGCCATTGGTTCCGGCTGTCATTCGTGGATCCTTGACAGTCGTTACGGGTAATGAGGAACCAGAGATTCTGACAACCAGTCCTATTAATAGATATCGTGATACCCAGTAGACTTGGTTGTGGAGGTCAGGTGGGCAGTAAATAGCAATAATGGTATTCGGTTAGACTGAAAGCTGACCTCAACATAGCTGGGAAAAGGCTGGGCAAATGATAAAATTGTATACTTCCACGTTATGTTCTTCTTCTTCGTGTGGTTAGTGACTATCCTGGTGTCGAAGTTTTTATGCTGCCAATGGGCCTCTGACTTAGCATCACATGCTGTTGAGATATATCTCTCAAGCATGACGGTTTCCTTTTACGAGATTTTCCTTCACCGATTTTAAGCAAGTGATAATTATACAATACGCACTTGAAGCCGAAATATCAGAGGTGCGTGCCTTGGGTTCGAACTCGAAACTAATGACTTAACAGGCCGACGGTCACACGGTTAATACCTCACGGTTATTAATATTATTCCATCATAAAAACATTTAAATTTACGATTAAAAAAAAACTAAATGTAAGAGTAATAAAAATTTTGAGTAGGTACATAGAGCAAAATATTTAACGTCTAATACAATGTATTTCTATTTTCTGCACGATCACAGTATTCTTTCAAATTAGTTTAGATGCATGAAGGATTCGAGCAATTTAGTCACCGGGTTTGTTGACGAACGGGAAATTAAACGGGACGCAAATGTGAACACAGCGAATTGACGGGGAACCGACAAAACATTTGTTTTGCTCGTGCAACTTCGGGGAGCTCGGGGGTATTCGGAAAACCGGAATGTTCCCGATAGTTGACTTTTGAATAAGCAATAGACGTCCAGTGGGAATGGAATTGGTGAGGATTATTGATGGCAATGTTTTGGAGGACTATTTTTACGTAAATATATAACAAAATACACACGCATAATTATTTTTTTTCTTGATGTTGGGAAATCATGTGACACCTCTCTCTCTGGGTGGAGAGGAAGGGAGTGTCAGACTCTTACTGACTCAAACCCATCCATGTTCCTTCCTTAGCCCTTTATGTTCCGAGCTAACGGTAACCCTTTCGGACAATCCCGCTTAACGATTTAACACTTAATGTAAACAAAGTAGACAAGAACAAATATGTATTAGGCTCAAAACATACTGTAACAATGAATTGTTAGTAAATAACATATCTATCTACAAGTTATAAGGTGAATAAATAAATAAGTAGACGAATATGCCAAAAGAAAACCGTGTCTGCATAACCAGACCATAAACAATAAAACATTCTATTATTGTCACCCTCGACATCTCTCAAATAACCATTTAGCAAATCAAAATTAGCTGTAAGCCTATTTTTGTTGCTTTCCCGCAATAAAACGTTCCATAAAAGACACAGATTCCATCCAAATATTGTCCCTACAATCTCGTCCTGAGTATACCCATATACTACGAAGTGTATTAGAGAATAAAGGCGAAAAATGTGTGTACCAACATCTGCCTCGCAAACCTTACATTCTACGCAGACATTGTCGTAAAAATAACATGCGCTTACTTCCGTAAAATAAAATGTCCTTACACTCCCTACTTCCCGCAGCAAAATTGAAATAGCACACGTATTGCATTATTCATAAGAACCTATGAACATATTTTTTGGTACTTTTTTTCTGGAAGAATCTAGAAAAAACTAACTTACAGGTTTCGCAAGTAACTTTTCTTTTTAATGAGCTCTAAAATAATTATTATTTTATTATTCACAAGATATTATTAAGTAAAGACCAGCACCTTAATTGCCTAACACAGTGAATCACAATCTGAATGATTTTGAAGTATAATGCTAATCCAATTAGTTCATATGTTCGAAAAATTAGTTTGCTCAGCGACGTTAACAACGCAATTAAATTATGTTGTTGAACAGTCAAAATGAAAGCCATTGCTGTGTGTTACGAAATTACCCCGCTGCCGCGCTGGTATGAATATTGGACAAAAATATTGTTTTACGTCACACGTAAAAATATAGTCACTACATAGTATAAAGCAAAGTCGCCACCGCGTCCTAATGTGTGTATGTATGCTTAGATCTTTAAAACTACACAACGGATTTTGATAGAGTGATTCAAGAGGAAGGTTTATATGTATAATAACGTGCAATTTCCGTCATCCACGCGGGCGAAGCCGCGGGCAGAAGCTAGTAAAATACAAATTGAGAGTGAACTGCAAACCAAACGAATATTTAAAGACAAGAGTTGAAAAAATACTTAAGACGTCGTAGTGTTCGGATAAAATCCAATTTTTCTTAAAAGAGTTACATGTATCTGTCCCAGCTAGAATAGTTGATACATTCTAATTTGTCAAACTAACTAAAATATACCCCACAGAAGCATAAAAGGTTTGCGGTGGAGTGTACGAGTGCACGCAGTCAACCGACTGGCTGCCTCACTCAAATTCATATTTCATGGTTTTAATTAAAGCGTACTTTGACAGGAATGGAAGCATACGCATACGCAAATAGTAGCAATAGCTCCGCGCTACTTTAATACAAGAATGAACAACTGATGCAAATGGAAAACCATTGTACTGTGGTTTCATAGCCAAGCTGATGGATTGGATCTGAAACCACTTACAGTACTATTTGTGAGTACATTGTTTTAACAGACACATCATAAACGTCTGCTACAGAATAAAGGCCTCATGAATTTAAAAGGATTATGATTCAAACGTTGAAGAACCAAGCAATCCCAAGCGTAACTCTACGCAATTCCAAGATAGTGAATATCTTCGAAACATTTGCATAGAGCTGTTAACATAAACATAAAAAGTGATAGCAGTATCTATTGCCGGATGCGACATGCATGAAGATATGGACTATGTACATAGTACCTATTGCTTCCATATATTAGTCTTAACATAGTACCTAGTTGTAGATAAAACTAGGCAGATATCTTCTTAAGAGGCGACAATAGATCATTCAGTTTAATTCACACGAGATGCATCCATGCATGTGAAAATGAGTTAAATTATACGCGGAAAAAATCGCCTTATCTCCCTCTATATTGCGCTTGAACAGTAGTCAAAGCAGAAAAAATACCTACAGCCTATAAAGAGGATTTTTCCACCCAATGATTGGGTAAAAGAATGGCATCTTTTGTCTTTATTGTTTACCAATACTGGTGAACGGGGGCCATGTTGAATATTCAGTGCGTGTCGAGTTGTCGACGTAACCATTGTACTATATAATGTTGGGAAACTTAATAATGACCTAAACTATAATGATGTGCGCTCTTCAGATTTTTATACCATTTATCAGGTCTTTTAAATTTTTATTTGTTCTACAAAACTTCCCAAAACATTTTTTTTTACTGCAATTACATAAGGTGAAAACTACAGGGTAGCCTGTGGTCTGATCAGCATTGACCTGACACTGACCTACAAATCGCAAAAAAAAAACATCGAAAGCTAGCTGGCGCTTCCTCTTTAAGAACAATGATTTAAGTTTGTGAACCCACAGCATAAATTATTAAAGATTTAAGAACACTCTGAAAGAAACCATTGCCCAAATCATTTTTGTGCGATTGGTCTCCTTCACAACGGCTGACTTCCTTATTGGAAGGATCCATTTGGTTATTTCCAGATTTGTTTGTAGCGAAAATGTTGTCAACCTTATACGAGTAACGAGTCTTACGACTTGCGACAACTTCCAACTTTCTCGTCACAAAAAGTTAAAAATTATATCATTTGTTTGTTGTCATGCTGATTTGAAATGAAAGAAAAACAAGTAACATCTGTCCCACGGCGCCTCTGCCGGAGAAGAAATTAAGAGAAATGGGTCGGTTTTGTACTCGAAACGGATTTCGTCTTCGTGTTCGCCTTTGAGCGCTTAGGGATTATTTTGATCACTAAAACTTTGTGCGGTTTTTCTCGACAGAATAGAAAAAAAGACATAAAAGGAAACCGAACCACGTGAAATTCCCGATGGGGTTTCTCAAAAGGGTTTGCCAAACGTTTGATATCGTACGCCCGTAGTTAGTTTCACCCACATTTTAAATACAACATTCATTTTACAAATAAAGGCTTAGCATAAAGAAGTAGTCTAGGGAATATTCTCAGCTCTAAATAAAATAAGAGCAAAATCAAAGGGCCTTCAACGTCATTTTGCATTACCGTCTGTGGATTAGACTTAACAGGATCCAGGAACAGGACACTTCTAATGATGTTTTCAACGAATAGTTCTAGCAGCTAACTCCCGTTCGCAAACACTAATCACGGCAAAGTTGTTTGACAGCACGTGCTAACTTCAAGCAAGTTTGGAACGTAATGTAATGAGGCAGATGGGCTAGAATGGAGTCAACTTTCAAATAACTGAACCTGACCTTAAGACACGCTCGATTGACATCTTATCCTGACAAGGTCGACAGACGGATAATAAAATTCTGAATTGACGCTCAAATTGTGCGTTCATCAAATGCAGCGTTTACATTACGTGAACATAGTTTTTACACCTGGGATCCATCTGCTGAACGACGCAAATATGAAAAAATCACATTTCCATCTTTCACCAATGTTTTTCGGTATTCTTCGCGTGAAATGCTAAATTTTGATAGCAAATGTACAATGAACGTGATTGTTACGGTTTGGATTTACAACAGACACAAAAGGCAATTCAGACAAATGTATATTTGGAATGATCTTGGGTAATCATTTTATTAAAAGCAAGTAGATTCAAATACGGATATAAATCGAATTATTCTTCGAGCAATACTTGTGTGAGAAAATAAACCAAATGAATACTTATTCAGCGGTTGGATATGGGTACTTACCCATATCCACCCATGAGGAGCTCGTGGCTAACTAATAACAGCGGCACAGGTCGATTCATTAGGTTAAGTTACCCTTGCCGGGATTGGCCGTGGACCATCTTTACATACCGAGACTCCTCCGTGCCTTGGAAAGCACGTTAAGCCGTTGGTCCCGGCTGTCATTTGTGCATCTTTGGCAATAGTTACGGGTCGTCAGAAGCCTGAATATCTGACAGCCAGTCTTACCAAGGGGTATCGTATTGCCCAGTTACTGGGTTGTGGAGGTCAGATAGGCAGTCGGTCATGTAAAATATGCATAATTCAGCTGCATCCGGATAGACTGGAAGCCGACCCCAACATAGCTGGTAAACGGCTACGCTTGAATAAGTACCTACCCATTTTCCAAACACAAAAAGCAATACGAACTGGTTTGAAAAGCGTGTGTATTGAACAGTAAAAAGGCGTGATATAGCGGTCAATAAAACGGGAGAGGGATATCAGGTTGTTAGGTAGAAGTAGATAGGAAGATAGAAGCAGGCAATTTGCCGCCGGCGAATGAAATTGTGCATCTGCACGAAAACGCTTTAACACCGCCCGTATTTTCCCTTCCCTCTGTAAACGTTGAAGGCACAATCTAATTGAGATTTAATTAGAAGTTTCTCTTCCTGGTTTAATAAAGTTCGATGGAGACGAAATGTAGTGGGAATTACTTTCAAGCCTTGCATTTTAGATTAGGGATTTTAAAGCAGAAGACATAAATTCCTCTAGGAGTTTTTTATTTACCTTAATTCAGTGGAGTTTAAGATTATCTCACACGGTAAAATCACATAGGATATCAAAAATCATTTAAGCTAGTCATGTTTCGAAAGCGGGCTAAAACAAAGGAGTGTATCTCGCACAAGTAGTATGGTACAGTCGACACTACTTCAAGTTGCCACAAACTAATCGATTTTGAACTTAAATTTCAACGTTTTGAGGTTTAAAACCATTTGGGAAAATTTGAGCGTTTGGTATAACCTGATACTCTGGGGACCGTACCTCCGTATTGTAAATAAGACTTAGGTACCTATTTAAAAAAATATTATTTATTTATGAAACGTTGAACGAAGAGGGATAGTCGATCGGTTATACCCAGCGAAATGTTTAGGTAATAGCTCCTGGATCCAAGTTGTCACAATGGATAAATCCAGGATAAGCGTCAACATGAATAAAGTCCCTGTCCTATTTCTTTAGTAGCGGCCATGATTTCAGGAACTTTTATTATTGAAGTCAAAATCTTTGAATCGAGGGAAGACACATATACTTTGTGACACAGTCCATAAAGGTGTTAATAAATAACACGATACGATGATACCTGTAACTGACAGCACGCTCTTAAGAGTTATGCTTTTTTTATGAGCTTAAAACAAAACAGTGGTAACGGCCCCGAATTGCGAATTGTCGTGGGTTCAAACCAAGGCAGGCGGTTTGCTTTGTGTAAATTATTTTATCATCACTGCTCCCAAAACTGGTGAAGGATAACATCGTGAAGCGGCACTAAAATCAAAACTTAGAAGAAATGTCACATCTCCTAACCTGGACTGTGCTCGCAAATATATAGCAGTGCACTCGCTCTCGAAAAGAGGAGAACTGTGTCCCAGCAGTGGGAACATTATAGGCTGATTATACGAAAACAAAAATGAAGAAAGGATTAGGAGGTATGATGGCACTGATGACAGATGATATCTTCGCGATTGTAGACTTCCCAGTCATATAACAGCCATTACCATAGAGAGTGTCTTAGCCGAATTTGAGATGTCTTGGGAAAACGATATCCCCAATAAAGCCAGGTGACAGTAGCTCCAAAAGGTACAATAAACCTAAATTCTTATAGCCGTTTGAGGAAATAGAAAACAAAAGTTTATCTCGTGTAACCTGATCGTTACGTTACAATGTCTTGTCCTAGATTAGAAGCTAGTCCCTCTGACCTAATTAAAGAATTCGTTGTGACAACATAAGGAAGTGAATTTCATTCATGGCGCAGTTCATGATAAATAAGATAGAAATATAAAATTCAGACTTTAAATGTCCATACTTTGTTGGTATTCATTTTGTTAGTCGTGTAGAGATCAATTTGTGGCTAAGTAATAACAGTCGCACGGATCGATTCATCAGGTTAAGCTACGCTTGCCGGGGTTGGTCCGTGGATGGGTGACCGAAAGGGTAGGGGCTAAGGGGTACCGTATTAAATTACCCAGTTACTGACTGGGTTGTGGAGGTCAGATAAGCAGTCGCTCCGTGTAAAATACTGGTATTCAGCTGCATCCGGTTAGACTGGAAGTTGACCCCAACATAGTTGGGAAAAGGCTAGGCAGATTGAAGTAGTAACATAAAAATCGATTTAAATAACTGAAAATAAATTTAAATAAATAAACCAGGACGAAAATAAAATGAACTGATAGTTGTACAAACGCTTTATTAATAGCCTAGTTAACAAAAAACTACTATCGGAAATGTAGTAACATATATTATACATTATATACTTGGTAATAGTCCACCGTCTATACTCAGTGGAAAACTTCTTTCCATATGCTAAGCACCGGTTTTTTACTGACTCAAGGACGTCGTATTGTTTTAAATATATTACCAACAGTCTGCGACTTAAAATAATAGGAGTAATATAGACGCTTTTTCTTAATGTAGTACCTGGTTAACAAGAATTAACGATAGAGACGTGATTTTGGGTACGGCATTCCAAAATTTATAAAAATGGATGTAGTACAACAACTACTTCAAAAAAAACACTACGTTAAAAATAACTTTAGTTTTGAAAGTCGTTTTTTTTTGTAAAAAAGTTTTTATTTTTCACGTTTCAGTTATGGTATACTACATCCCTCCCCACATCAATTCGTATCTAATACTTACCTTACTCTGTAAACAACAGTGACCTGATTATACTAAAACATCGTTAAGATATAAATAATTATAGAGTTAGCTTCGATAATACGTATTTACGTACTTATTAAAATTATTCAAGCGAAGTTAATAAAATTTATATGGGACCACCTCAAAAGTATACCCTATCAAACAAAAAAAAATCGGTTATCAATTCACTGAGAAATCGGTGGGGGAAAAAAACATACTTTCGAACATAGAACCCTCTCTTTTTTCTAAGTCGGTTATAAAAACAACTGTCTTGTATGTCGTGTTCTTTTTAAAATTCAGCGTCACTGGCGACGCAGTTGAATGTAAATAACAAAGCTTTTAAGCCCAAAACGTCTGCCCCACTCATCACACTTCCACTGGTCTCATAATGCTATGCCACATTATGAAAGAATGAACAAGGAAAAGCATTTTATCATCATTTTGCGAGCGTTCTTTTGTTATTTTTTGGGGTTCCATATCCAAAGGGTACCAACGGGTCCTTATAACAAGGACTCCGTCCATCTGACACAAGGTTATAATTATCTTTCAAACCACAATAAAACAGACGTGTGTATCTACTAGTCTAATATAGCCGCTATAACAATAAATAATAAGATAAAGTTTTAAATTAAAGGGGAGCATACAAGAGACATATTTTATTCGGCGTTTTTTTAAATAAAATGTAAGCAAAATGTAAAATTAAATTTTGACGGAACCCTTTTGTGTGCGAGTCCGACTCTCACTTGGCCTTTTTTTTAACAGGCGAAATACCATTTCGTATGAAACCAAATCACTGTGATTTAATCATATTTGAACATGAATACGCTCTCTGGATCATCTGTGAAAACATTTATAACATGGAAGCATCCCAAATGCTTTTAGGAATAATGGAGAACCAGTACCCAAGTACAAAATAAATCCTTGTGTTAATGATTCCTCGTTTCTATCATTTTATCAAGTGTCATTAAAGTTTGTAGTTAAATATTTGTCCAGCATACCCCTTTTTTTGAGGGTGGGAAATTATCAAATGACACCTCCCGCTCCGGGTGGAGCGGAAGGGCGTGTCAGACTCTTACTGACTAAAACCACAGAACAGGTAAACGTGACTAAAACCCATCCACGTTGCTTCCTTAGCCCTTTATATCCAGGGGTAGCGATAACCATTTCGGACAATTCCGCTTAGTCCAGCATACCCTAGTCAGTCAACTTTGCTACAATCTTTAATTTATTCACTGCATTAGCTTTTCCCTTACTGTTGGTGACGATACGAGAGGGAATAATGCGCCCTGCTCCGTGGAATGCCATTTAAATTACCGACAAACTGCCGTGAAGTCTGGCAGGTTTTTAAAATGAGTAAGTGCAAGAGTTTGGTCTAAAATAAATGAATTATTATTTATTTTGTTTAATTGCGTCAACTTTGACCTCGTTGAGGCCGTCTTTTTTGCAGCTGAACAAGCATAACGTGAATTCGAGCATAAAATAACGGAAATCAGAATGAGATTATAGTATAATCTACTAGCTTCCGCCCGCGGCTTCGCCCGCAAAATATGCCGACAAATTATACATATAAACCTTCCTCTTGAATCACTCTATCTATTAAAAAACCGCATCAAAATCCGTTGCGTAGTTTTAAAGATTTAAGCATACAGACAAACAGACAGACAAAAATAGCGACTTTGTTTAATACTATGTAGTGATAAATATTATTATATAAATATTCAAAGTAGGTATAATCATTATACCTACTTTGATTATTTATATTGCTCCCTCGATTTTAATTACATATAACGAATTCGAAAGGTTCTATGTTAAAATAGAGAGAACTTCTCTCTTGGAGAGACGAGCTTAACTTACTAGATCAGTGTTGTTATTCTGTTAACATCTCACCTTAAAAACGTAGGTGACATGAATTTAAAGTAAGCTGTTCACAGTGTCAGCCCTTAGCAAAAGGTGAAAAGACAGCTCCCTTCAAGCTCGCTTCACCTAAGTTTTCACGATGACAGTTTTACAGAATCGACCGACGAATGTCAGGCGGCTGACCACCACGACCAACCTAAACCACCACCAGTATAGCAGTATTATTTTTTTAACTATTTGAACGCCAGAGCTTCAAATTTATTTCTTCTTGTTATCATGAATTTCCCAATATCCATGGTGTCTTATAATTTGTTTCATGTCATAAAATACGTACGAAAGCTTCAATTTTTAAGATATCTATATAAACACTCACTAAAGTAATGATTTAACTGTTTATTTCGTGTTACAGTGTTGTTGCCATTGTCACATATTTGTGTCGTTGGCGTACAGGGCATGCGCTTGCTTGTCACGTATATGTGACAATGGCGTTTTAAATGTTTATATTACTCTACAGTGGGAAAGATGGAGCTATACATGCTGGATAGCTACGTCTCCTCACACTGAAAACACTGCTATACAAGGTCCAGAGTTGTAAAATATTTAGCGACTCGCCCAGATTCGTAATGAAACTCACTGCCCAGAAGCGTCATTCGTGGTGGCCAGAGTTAGGGATGAACAAGACACATGTATATCCATTAGCACTTAGGGTATTTTCCGTTCTAGCAAACCTAGTAGCGAACTTTCGAGTCCCGTTGGATTTATACGTCAACTAGTTTCCACACGCAAGCCAAGTCGCGTGCAAAACTCAGTTCTTCAGTAGCTACTTAGTACACAAACTAACAACACGAGGCGGTGATGGGTCGCTCTTTGGGTATTTACCATTTGAATTTGTTAGCATGACTTAATTATTCTGTATGAAGGCCACTTGTTTCTTAGAGATCTCGCACTTATTATAATGTTAATAGATGAGGAAGTGGGAGTTATTCTAGATGAAATTCTAGCAAACCGGTATTTTGATTTATATTAATGAGCTTGAATTGTCAAGTCAATATTTTACGTCCATTTATGTCAAATAAAAGCTCTCAAGCCCATTAATGAGATAGGCTATCGACACAAGTTTAGTCTCTTGGTAAAGTAAATTTTCAAATTAGATTTAGACGAAAATTAATTCATTTAAAAGGATTGAAAATGTGTCTTAGAAAAAGGAAGGAACAGAAGACGACGAAAATGACGAAGAATTTCAGTTTTAAAAACAAGACGGAGACTTCCGGCTTTTTTCTTTTTAATTAAGAATACAAATCGAAGTATCTTTCTTAAAAGATAGAAGAAACAATAACAGAAAAAAGTTGGGGTTTTCGTTCGTAATATCAACCTTGAACTGCCTTAATAAATGAAGACTTTTTACAAGATAAGTATCTAGCATTCAATAAAACATCTTTTAAATACATCATTAGAGTAAAACCTACCTACTAGGACTTGTTCGAGTACATTCTAAAGTGCACAATTAAAATATTTAGGTACATGTATTTATTTTTGCTGAATCGCAATGTAAACCTCGGGATTCATGATGAGTCGAAGTCTAGTAATTAAATTTCAAATAATATAATATATAATAATATATCCTTGGACATTTCACACAACGCCATATCGTCCCAAGCTAAGCAACCTAATGCTTGTGTTATGGTAACGAGATGGCTGATAAACTACTTATATACATTTTTTTTTTGTAAATACATACATATTATAGATAGAAAAACACCCAGACTCGTAACAAATACTTGCAGGTCGTACAAATATTTGTTCCGTGCGGGAATCGAACCCGCGACATAGTGCGCAGCAGTCAATCGCTCAACCACTGCGCCAACCGTGTCGAAATAGACCGTTAAAAGGTATTTTGACCGTCAAAATGTCCAATAAAAAAGAATTGATTTTAGTAGCTTCTTTTCTTTTTCAAAACATGGATTCGTATAGAAAAGAATGAGTAAACTATGGTTAGGTACTCTTTTAAAATGTTTCACAATATTTTGTAAACATAACATAAACCATACTTAGGTGTATTAATAATTAGGTATTTGTATGAACACGATGTGGTAGCCAACAAAAAAAACTATAAAAACAAAAAAAAAACAAATCTTGAATTATTTTTTAATGTGTTTACGCTTGAATTAGTACCTATATTGCTGAGAGAATATTTTTATTTTAGTATTTTATTTATGTCACAATAGTCTCCGGCATAATTACACTCGAGAGCAATGAATCCGGGTCACTTAAAGAATCCTAAAAATCTCGGAAACTAAAAATGCTAGGTTAATGCAATAAATTGTATTTAATAGACAATGTAATACTCCTTAAATGAAGGTATTAAAACTTCTTAGTTTTTGTAAAGTTATATCATAAAAAAATCAAATTTGAAAAAGGGCCACTTTCGAAGATGGAACTACGAAATTACAGCATTTGGTTTTGCTTTTGTTTGTAATCTGTCATTTATGTGGGTACATAAACCATGTTGATAGTGCTCTATATTCATTATTCAAGCTGAAATTATGTCGCTTACGCCTGAAGAATGCACCAGAATACTTACAATGCTGGAAACCGGCCGGAGTCAGCGCGATACAGCCAGGACTGTCGGTGTGTCGCTGTCAACAGTACAAAGAGTTCTCCGACGTTACGAAGAAACTGGTTCTAACCTACGCAGACCAGGAACGGGCAGAACCATGTGTACCACAGCACGAGAAGACCGATACTTGGTGAACACCATGCTTCGAAATCGCTTTCTCACAGGAACTGAACTCACAAATCAGTTTCGACACCTCGGAGGAAGTAACCCAAGTGCATGGACAGTAAGACGTCGGCTTGCTGAATCTAACTTAAAACCCCTTAGACCTGCAAACGGCCCTAAACTGGAGCGTGGGCATCGTATTTCAAGACTAAGATATGCCCAGGGCCACGTAAATTGGAGTATTGAAGATTGGTCAAAAGTTATGTTCTCCGACGAATCAAAATTTATGCTCTACAAGCACGATGGAAGACACAGAGTGTATCGAAGACCAGGGGAAAGATTCAAGCAAGCATGCATCGAAGAAAAAGTAGCCTACGGTGGTGGGTCTGTACTTGTGTGGGCCGGAATTTCTTCTGAAAGTCGCACAGAGCTGGTGATCATAGAAAACGGCTCTTTAACTAGCGTAAGATATGTGGAAGAAATCCTCAATGATCACGTTGGTCCATTTATGGTCAATTTAGGTGAGGATGCTATATTTATGCATGACAATGCCCGACCTCATACAGGTAGGATTGTGAATGACTACCTTCAAGAGATGAACATTACTCGTATGGAGTGGCCAGCGCGCAGCCCGGATATCAACCCGATCGAGCATGCTTGGGACGAGCTAGGCAGATGCGTAAAACAACGAAACCCTCCCCCAATCACGCTTCGTGAGCTCAAAATTGCTCTCACAGAGGAATGGGAGAATATTCCCCAAAATCGTATAAGGAACTTGGTGTACAGCATGCCAAACCGCGTAAACGCAGTAATGGAAGCACGAGGAGGCAATACGAAGTATTAAAATTCAAGAAAATCGTAATAAAGTTCTAAAATTTCATGTTTCTTATTTTTGTTTTAAGGAGAGATCAGCAGTTTTTTTCTTTAAGTAATTTTGTGTTAATAAAATGTATGGTGACTCATATTTTTTTTACTTTTATTTAAGGAGTATTACATTGTCTATTAAATACAATCTATTGCATTAACCTATCATTTTTAGTTTCCGAGATTTTTAACATTCTTTAAGTGACCCGGATTCATTGCTCTCGAGTGTAGTTTCAGGACAAGACATAGGTAGGTACTTTGGCTTTACGTTCACAAACACTGCAGCGTTATATGTATAACACATCGTTTTAATTACTCTTCATAATGACCAATTTATCATCACACTTCGTCCAGCTGACATTTGTAATCAAGCACCCAGGGAATAGAGGGTGATGGATTGGGAACAAAATTGGATTCATACTAAGCTTACATTATTATCAATAATGGTTTTGACATAATTCTCTCAGCTGCCAAATAAAATATTATGTTCATAAAATATATACTCTGACATAACAAATAATATAATTTATTATCTAATATCTGTCTATTTGTGTAAGACTATTATTCACGATTAATTAAAACTGTAGTCATAATATTTGCATAGACTGGTGAATAACAAATAGTCGAGATTTCAATCAGTATTTAAAAAGCAGATGGGGGACATGTTCATTCATAACATATAAAGACCCTGTCGTATCTTGGACAGCACGTTGTGCCATTGGTCCCGGCTGTCATTCATCAGGGTAGTCAGAATCCCGAAAATCTGACAACCAGTCCTTCCAAGGGGTATGGTGTAACCCGGTAACTTGATTTCGGATGTCAGTCGCTCATTTTGTTTTTTTTTATCGCGTCATTTTTGTCGCAAATACCTAAACGTATTCTCTCTCTTTCTTATGTAAAATACTGGTGTTATTAGACCGGTCCGGACCCGGGATCCGGTTGCTCAATTTAAAAAATACAAAGAATAAGTAATACGTCAGAAAAATACGTGTAAGCTTATGAAAACAGCAAAATGACGTCTTTGCACAATACTTAGAATAGCAAATCGAAGTGACGATAATCGGAAATCGTAAGTCACGTCTTGTTAGTAAATAAGCAGTCAGAATATCCCATGCCAGCTGGGGTAACTGCGTAACACATGAAATGGCAATACATTTATGTAATATTTGACAGTTCAGCCACGTCCATTGCGTTAATTACGAAGTTGGGCAGACGAACTTTTCAAACCTAAAAAGCAATGGATGTCAAAATGAAATGCATTGCGATCGATTGTGACATTTTTGCGTTACACAATTTCCCCGTATAGGATGTGATATCAGAAAATACTCGGTAATCCCTACGAATGTAAAAAGAAACCTCGTTCCAGTAAACTAAACCAGTACGTTGGAAATGTTTAAATTGCAGCAAATCTGAAAACTTTTAACATGAGAATCCCATTTGAACTATCGCATTGCATAGATATAAGAATAGGTCCTTGGGGGCTTTATCTTATCTTAGCCTTAAGACCAAGGTTTGAGTGGTTTCATTATACAGTATTTCCATGCGAAATGCGGAAAATTTTGCGAAGCCTTATGTCCAACAGTTAAGATTGGTATCGGCTAATTTCATTTATTCGTCGTCAACCCGAACACAAAAGTTATCTATTCTTCCTATTCTATTCTATTCAAACGATTCCTTTTAAAAGATACAAACATGTTGAACTGCAAGAGCACAAGAGCATGAAGCATTAAATTATGTGGGAAATCCCTTCTTCTTCTTTTTTTGTTGATGGTATTTTTTTAAATTGAATACGCCCAGTAGGTTGCTACATTTAACGCGGCATCCGTGGCATTCTTTTGGTCATCCGAGGTGCAGGTGAACGGGCACTTAGGATAAAAAAAAACATCTAAAAAAATTTGGGGGAAGCCTTTGCTCAGCAGTGGGACAGTGTAAGTTAAGTCAAAAAAAAATCTCTGAAGGAAAACTCTCAGAAAATCAATTATCCATTCATTACAGGAATCCCATGAAGTTGCTTGTTAACTACACACATCAAAAGTGTCTAGGGATCAACATATATTTTTGCAATAACTTTTCTCTTGATTGATATTAATTTAAATTTTCTTTAAGGATTCATCAAATAAAGTGTTTTCGTTTGTCACAGTAACGATAAACCAAGTCACCTTTGCATTAATAAAGAAATTTGCCATTTTCCTAATAAAGGGATTTTTGACATTTGAACCACTAACATTAAAGTTCGAAAAAAAGACTGAAATAACAGTTTTCTTTAAAATTTTATTGGGTAACTTAAACAATTAATAATCCGTGTTTCTACCGCGAACACTAACAACACAAGAACATCGGTTTGGCATACTCAAAATGAGTTCATCCAAATCACGCTGTGGAATGGCCGCCCATGTTCGTTGCAACAACAAAAAAAGGTCTTCTTGCAACTGGATACCCTCCATATTCAGCAGAGCTCTTTTCTGTAGCATATCCCATGCATGCTCAATCGGGTTCAAGTCTGGCGACTGAGCAGGCCAGGGCAGGACATTGATGTTAGCTGCGGCGAGAGTCTGTCTTACAACTCTTGCGGTGTGCGGTCGTGCATTATCATGCATTAACTGAAATAAGGGACCGATTTGCACTTGTAGAGGAACGATGACGTCAGATACAATCGTCTCAGCATAAAGGAGATTGTTCTAGACCGCCCTATAACCAACAAACATTTGACGTGTACGTTAATTTTAATTATATTTTAATATGCTTTTTAAAAATAATAAATTCAAGCGGACACTGTTTAATTCTCAATAGGTTTTTAAAAGTGACCTCATTGATTTTATTACCAACTGAACTCGCCATCTTTCAAGGAATTGTCAATGTGAATGTCACAAAAGATTTGACAGTGTCGCTCTCGCTCATCTTTCATAAATATCGATATCGACGACGATGTCCATAATATCTAGTGATAAATAATGGATGTTCGATATTTATCACTTCCAAAACATTGAAAATGTGCAACAGAAAAGTTTTTCATGCATACTTTTTTCATGGAATTAGTTCCGTGAACATTTTAATGGAACTTTTGATGAATATGGCCTAGCACGATTATGATGAAAATATAATGAACAAAACAAACTCAAAAAGTACTTACTAGTCGAATGAGGGATTTTCTCACAAGTGAGAAAATATTAGTTCAAAGAGGCGTTGGTAAAAAATACGCCACTGTCTCAGGTTTTTGACATCAAATAAGCTTTCTTATTTAGGGATCTTATTTTTGTTATCAGTAGCCAGTAAAATAAAGACGTATTTTTTACCCACGCCATCTATTGAACTATGTTTTTTCACTTGTCAAAAAATCTCTCATTTAACGATTGAAATGTCATTTACGACGCAACTCTAGTGAATTTATTGTTCTCATAACCATTTCACGACTTCAATAGCCATATTTTTACTTTTTAAGTACTTAAACTCTATTTTTAAATGTCGCAAACTAAAACGTTACACATTGTTCGTTTGGATGAAAATATTTTATTTTAGCATTAATTTAATTGAAGTAGAATCATAGCAACAACGTGTTTATGTTTTTAACGGAACAAATTAATTGACATTTGACATATTGATCTGTCATTTTGGTCTACTAAATTAGAACCTCAGATTATATAGGTGGTCATTGATAATCGATATAGAATGATTGATCTTCGAGAGAGCATCTCTATTCTCTACGTCACTACGTCTGTCGGTTCGTCTCACCGAGTCTTGTGTTGCGTTGTATTTGGTGATTTCTTTTGGCGTTTTTGATTTGGTTTCTGTTTGTAATACAACTGTATTTACAGTAATATTTTACTGTATTTGAAGTTTAATGCTTTGTAGAAACCAGAAATAGCGATTTTAGAAGGAATTACTTAAGTTTTCTTTTATTAAAAATAACCTCAAAATCGGTTCCTTTTCTTTAAATATATCTTTTCTCTAAAGTGTCCGTCAAGAAACTTTGTTCTTATGGGCTACTAAGGGCAATTTAAAAATAGAAAATGATTTTTTCTATGCTGTTGGCTCCAGGGCGAACAATGTATGGGCGTAGAACAATCTCCTTTGAGCGTTGAGGTTGCCTCTGATCCAAATCAACTCAGTTCTTCCGCCGATCCAAATACCCGCCCATACCATGATGGTTCCACCACTATAAGGATGGACTTCCTGGCAGGATTTTAATCGCTGTTGGCGTCCAGGGGTTCTCCAGTGTCGTATACGTCTTGTATCCGGTCTCATACCAAAACGAGACTCATCAGAAAAGCACACGAAACGCCATTGTTCTTCTGCCCAATTTCTGTGTTCAAGAGCCCATTGATATCGAATCCTACGATTGTGCATTGCTATAGGTGGTACCCGTAGCGGTCTTCGGGAATGAAGGTTCACTTCATGCAAGCGGTTTCTGACTGTTTGGTCGCTAATTAAGTTCCCTGAAGAGTGATGAAGCCTCACGGCTAACATCATGGCGGTTATTGTTGGAGCTCTTCGAGTTAAGATTTGAATGTATCGGTCTTGTCTCCGTGTGGTGCAGCGATACCGTCCTTCATGGCGCTCAGCCACGGTACCAGTGCTTCGGTAACGTGTCCAAAGTCGACTGATAACACCTTTTTTTGTTGTTGCAACGAACATGGGCGGCCATTCCACAGCGTGATTTGGATGAACTCATTTTGAGTATGCCAAACCGATGTTCTTGTGTTGTTAGTGTTCGCGGTAGAAACACGGATTATTAATTGTTTAAGTTACCCAATAAAATTTTAAAGAAAACTGTTATTTCAGTCTTTTTTTCGAACTTTAATGTTAGTGGTTCAAATGTCAAAAATCCCTTTATTAGGAAAATGGCAAATTTCTTTATTAATGCAAAGGTGACTTGGTTTATCGTTACTGTGACAAACGAAAACACTTTATTTGATGAATCCTTAAAGAAAATTTAAATTAATATCAATCAAGAGAAAAGTTATTGCAAAAATATATGTTGATCCCTAGACACTTTTGATGTGTGTAAATGACGGGCACCATGTGTGTTTAATTACGGGGTGACCTACCTGCTGTCACTGGAAATTAAGCCGAACTTACCTACCTCAACATTGCTTTTTAATTTGACAGTAGAACCCACAGAACAGATAAAGAGGTTAGAATGGAAGTAGTTCCTGATTTGTATTAGAACGCGTGTCGCCGCATGTCTCCCACTCTTGTCTCTCCACTACAAGCAAGAGATAATACGTACGCGCATTACGCACACAAATAAACCACACGCACTTACATCGCGTGTTTACTATTGGTTGTCACACTAACGCAAATACTGCTCTGGACGTACACTCACACACGTGTAAAAGCAATTTATTTCTCATATATGTTACGGCTACCAAAAGGTAGATTAATCATATCGATAAAATTACTGTAGTTTAGTTAATTAAAGTTTTGCATTTTTTCAAGTTGCGGATACGGTACGAATAACTTCCTAATTACATATAAATAAACTTAAATCAAAGACAAATTAAGGGGGAACATCCGATACTGCCGGGAAATTTAAATTTTCTTTATTTTTATGCTAGTTGCAGCTCTGTTTTACGGCATAATAATAGAAAGAAAGAAAAATAGCATTTTTAATAACGTAAAACAATGCTACAATATGCAAAAAAACTATAAACAAAATTTTCAAATTTCACGTCCATATCGAATGCTAAGTCGAATTAACATAATATAATCTAATTAATTTATTGTGAACTACTCCGTGAAAAAGTATTTATTAATTTTATCATGTTAATTTATGAATAATATCTGTGCCCGCCGGTTTCACCCGCGTTACATAATCATTTTCTGCAAAATGTTGCGATCATAAATTGTGCTACATTTAGTACCTATCCATTCAATTCTACCAGTTGCTTCAAACCACAGTTTTCTTGTAACAGGATCTTATGGACAATTTAAAAAAAGTGTTTGCATCGTAAATTAGATTTTAGACGAAAAACCAACTAAGAAACTAAATTAATAATCCACATTATACAATAATTGGTGTTAATATAAACAAAGTTATTTTCATTGTTATATTACTAACAATAATCATTCGTATACACATCTTAATATCGACATTGTTTACAATTTGGTACAACACTATCGACGCGCATAGATTTCCCAGAATTGAAGCTTTGGATCGACGCACGCGACGTTCGCAGGGAACGCAATACATTGCGCGACCGCTCACGTCGTGCAAGATCGTACCAATGTAATGCAAGCAATGTATAATTTTACATCTGAATGCGATTTTATCGTTTTTGTCTACAAACTACATAATACTTTTGTAATAATTATAAATATCACTCGTATTTTAAGGTTTTTGGAGTTACCGGTGAAAGAAAATCCCTCCTCGGGCCACATTACACCTGACTTCTTTTCCGACACGTTTTAATTGGGCATAATTCTTTTTTTTCGCGGAGAATTGAACGCTTTCACAATAAGTACGTGACTGTTGACCGGTGATTCTAATTTCGGTTGGGTTTGGAGCGCCCGCGCAAATGTGTGGCGCGCCTGTCCCGCCCACAAGGCCCTTCTAACCTCTTTAACTGTTCTGTGGTAGAACCTTTTCAATTTTTTTCCCAACATAGTTGGGAAAAGGCTAGGCAGATGATGAGTAGAACCATTTTTAATAACTTTTGGGTAGTTTTCGAGTTGGTTTCAAAAATCCTTTTTTTCCACTTGTATGTTGATGGTGTTATAACAACGTCCTGTCTCTAATATTTACATAGCAAGTACTCAAGTAGTGATATACACATATTTTTGGGGTAGCTACAGCAAATGAAAAGTATTAAATAAAAACAGGTGTGTAAGTAGGTAAGCTCTCCGTGAAAGGAAATGGGCTGTAATCTACAACGCGGTGGGGTCATGTCTTCGAACTTTTATGATTTCCTTCACCGTTTTTGAGAACAGTGGTGATTAAATTATAAATTATACAAAGTAAACCTGGCTAGGTTCGAACAGCTCGAAATACCCAACTATGTTGGTGTAGTTTAACCAGATGCAGCTGAGTACCTGAAACCAGTATTTTACATGGAGCGAATACTTATCTGACCTACCCAGTCAGTAACTGGGTAATACGATAACCCTAGTAAGACTGGCTGTCAGAGTTTCGGGTTTCTGCCTACCCGTAACGACTGCCAAAGATCCACGAATGACAGCCGGGACCAACTGCTTTACGTACTTTCGGAGGCACGGGGCAGTCTCGGTATGTAAAGATGGTCCCCCATCCACGGACAAACCCCGACAAGCGTAGCTTAACCTGATGGAATGATCCATGCAGCTGTTATTACTCAGCCTACGTGTATGTAGTGATAATGTAGTAATAGTGATAGATATAGTGGTAACAGGTAACATAGATTATGACATAATTCCAGTTATCGAATAACAATGTCGTATTATCCTGGTTTAAAATTAATCCGAGATACAAACAGAATATCAATGCATGATGTAACATGAACATAAGCCTGGTTTCCCCAAAGGGTAAGGCAGAGGTGTACGTATAGTACACCCACAGTTCGCCAGTTATGTTTAAGTCCCATGTAATAGGGAGGGTCTATTTCCATCAGACTGGCACATCAATGCCTGTCCATCAATCTATCTAGCCTTTTCTCAAGTATGTCAGGGTCGGCTTCCAGTCTAATCAGATGCAACTGAATACTAGTATTTTACATGGAGCCTACCTGACCTCCACAACCCACTAACTGGGTAATACAAGGTAGAACCCCTTGGTAGAACTGGCTGTCAGACTATGGGACTTCTGACGACCGGTAACGGCTGTCAAAGATTCGTTAATGGCAGCCGGGACCAACGGCTACCAACAGCTCGTGCTTTCAGAGGCACAGGGGAGTCTTGTCTGAAAGGGTTACCGCTACCCTGGAACATAAAGGGCTAAGGAAGGAACATGGATGGACTGACACTACCTTCCGCTCCACCCAGGGCCATTTGATGACTTCCCACCTTCAAAAAAAACATTAAAACGGGAGTCTCGGTAAGTAAAGATAATCATCCACGAATCAACCCCGGCAAGGGTGGCTTAACCTAATGGATCGACAACGTTGTGCAAGAGCACTTTAAACATACCAATGGTTGAAGTCATAGTAGTCATGAAACACTAAGATTAGTAACGCATTTTCTTCAAATCAAACTGTTCCATGAAAAATCAATAACATAATAACATGCGCCCGCGGCGTATTGAAAATGTTTACTTCATTATTTTAGTTTGACTAAAACACTCTGGTTATAAGTAAAACGCAGTAATCGTATGTACATGTGTTTCAAATTACAAAAACGCAGATCACTTTTGGAATTTGCCAGATTAAACTCGTTACTTGTCAAATTTTGGCCTGAAACACAGGTTTAATAAACCTAGATCGGACAACGCACTACATTACCTTCACCTTCAGAATTCTATTTTTTTTTGCCACTGTAATCCTATATTTATCATACCATATTTCTATATAGACTATTAGTAGGTACTATTATTGGCCTAGATTGATATTACCTACAACTGAACCATATGTATACTTTTTGTAAACTTATTAGATCAATAAATTTAATTTATTTTATTTAAATGATCTACGATCGGGGAAATTTATAGTTCAGCCAATTAACACTACGTCAAAATGCCTTGTTATAACTTTTTGACAGTGAAAGCATTATGTAAGACTTGGCAAACTACTTTACATAAAATGTGTTTTGGTAGTTAAAGTATCTGATATACGTATAATACAAAATACAATTGAGTATGTTAATATTGATTCAAATGTTAAATAGTTTAAGCACCAGATGTTTTCCTGGAAACTATTATCATTGTTTCAGACGTCCAGTGCTGGACATAGGCCCACCGGCACCGATACTTTAAAGGGTGCTGTGCTTCCAGCATCCAGCGTATTAATGTGGCCTCACAAGGTCACCGGTCCACCTTGTGGGAGGCCTTCCAAAGCTTCTTCCGGAAACTACAGCTGTTACTAAAATACGTACAATACCTACTACGAAATCAATAACAATCTCCGTAAATGATCATTATAAATATCATCAACAAACAAATTATTGAATATAATCACTACATAGTATAAATTTATAAAACAAAGTTGCTTTCTCTGTCCCTATATCCCTATTTATGCTTAAATCTTTAAAACTACGCAACGGATTTTGATGCGGTTTCTTTTAATAGATACAGTGATTCAAGAGGAAGGTTTATGTGTATAATTTGTCAACATATTTTGCGGGCGAAGCCGCGGACGGAAGCTAGTTGAGTACTGTAGAGGATGGAAGATCCTCTACTAAGGGGGCTCAGTGGTAGAGCGTGTAATGTGTGAGGGGCTTCTAGTATTACGAAGAGAAACCCGTAATAAATTCAACGAATCAATATATTTTGACTTTGTTATAACGAATACATCTGTCTAGGCGCGCTGCCAGACGTCAAGTCTAGAATCTACGTAAAAACCTATCTAGCTTTTTATTCATTTGAAAGGTTCGAATGCCGTCAGATATTTACCAGCCATGTATAACATAAGGTTTTACTCTAAGGCTCTACATCAGCTACGCCCCCCTTGAGTAAAAGGGAACACTTAGTTTTAAAATAACTAAGCCCTTTTACTCTTGGCATTCGAATCTATCTATTCCTATCCCTACCTAGCCTAACATGATTTTACCTAACCCCGGGAGAATCTACATGTAAGGTCTGGCCTTTGCAAAGGCAGGCTCAACTCTGGCAAAGCGAATCTTACGACATCACAAGAGTCCATGAATGCATTAACGTGTGCCAATGTGCACACAATCTAACGCTAGGCCAGTTTGAACCCCACTGCACCAAAACCCGGGGCAAAGGGTGCAGCCAGCCTACTAAAACAAACAATGATATGAAAGTTCATATCGACCCTGAAGGGGTTGACTGCAAAGAAGACTAGACGTCGGCATCCTACACTCCGTCGAACGCTATTGCGTCAGAGAGAGGGAAAGACTGAGACGAAAAGGCTACCAATAAAAACATTTCATGCCCACACTCCAGATGTGAAACTACCATACGGGTACCAAGATATGGGTACCCCATCCTCAGTTAGACCAATTGTGTCAACCTGACACACTTTGCAAGGCTACGCCCCGTTAGCAAAGTAGGCCTCAACTCAGGACGGGTGTCACCCCTTCTCTCACGACAAATAAAATATAAAATATGTTGAAATGCTCTGGAGCACGATCATGCTAATCTGCTAAGGCACTAGAGAAATAAGAAGACGAAGTGTCGCTCCCTCTGACGCTTTGACGCGGCGAGGTGTGACATTCCACACGCTCACCCAGCCGCATCTCATTCATTTTTGATCACCATATGCAATAAATACAAAGAAACATGCATCAATAATCTATATCTTACAACTTAGCTAAAATAATGAATCCAACATGTTTACAACTACATGACATCGTCATGACTGACATGTCGACAGATGACATCTAAGTATTGCCAATTAAATCCTAACATAAAAAGGTTTTAATCTATTTACATGTATAATGTCTTTGCTCCTTCTATTCAATCTGATAACATAATTTACATTCGATAATCTCCGAACTATTTGATAAGGGCCCTTATATAACCTACATAATTTTAGGCTCTTATCAGTTACTCGCCTCGGCGTATAAACCATAACCAACTGATTTGGTACAAAGTTTTTTATCTTTGCTCTCTTATCGTAAGCAGCTTTCTGCTTAACTTGCGCCTTTTTTATGTTATTTATAGCACAATTGATTAGAGCATTATGCTGACTACGTCGCTGCGCATAATCATTAGTCCCCCCCCGGTCATTATTGTAACATCTGCTTGACATGACAGACATGTCAACAAGTGGCAAATATGTCTAAAACTGACAATTAATTATCAACATAAAAAAGAAAAGTCTTTAACCTATTTAGCTGTAAAAAGTTTTTGTTCGCTACTACTTATCTCAAAAATTATGCAGCGACATGATATGAAAACTATTTGGAGTCGTAATTATATAATTCTAAAAAGTAAAAACTTCCATCTATTAAAAATGTTTCGAAACCTCTTTTTATTTGATTTTGTAAACCCAAACTGTATAAAAGGAAATTTATTTTCAAAAAGTCTACGAGTTTTCCTATGACCTCTTTTGGTCATAATTTTGGAAACAAACTTTTTCCTTTTAATTTTTCTGACATACAAAGTCATATTTTGAAGACGTCTAAATCTGAAATTGTCATTATTTTTATATGTCACAGAGCCGTTCAAGAAAATTTTATTTCTATGTTGATTTTTCTTTTTAGCATTACAAACATGTTTAACTCTATCTTTCACCATTCGCCGATGTATGAACAAGTTACGATAAGTGTTTGTAACCACCATCGCTGAAGAACTAACAAAATGCTCACTCTCCTCCACCTCTATCTTCGAAAACACTAACGTTGAAGATTCAATAAATGGTTCATTTTCCTTCATCTGCACCATTTCGCTTCTCAATGTATGTGACTCCGCGTCAACCACAACCAACTCTTGGACACTTACATCCAATGAAATGGATACGAGACCATCTTCATCAACACGATCAACAGCGATGTTATTTTTATTTAGTTTTACATCGTGATCATGGTAATATTCATCATTATACTCTGAAACAGAATCATGATCATTAATAACAGGACTGGACCGACCCGATTCGTCCAGTTCTTCCTCATGTTCAGACTCAAACACTTCCGTCTCCTCATCAACATCACAGCTGTCTAGGCAGCTTCGCACGTCAGCGCCAACAACATCATCAACGTCGTCATCAACACTGCTCACAACATCATCATCATCACTGCTCACAAGGCAGCTTGGCTCCGTAACTAGCACCTTCTCTTCTGTTGCGCTAGAAATTACAACAGCATCAACACACATATTTACAAAATTATCCTGTCCGCACTCCTCAGACAGCTCTTGCGTTGCGCTAGGTGGGACAACATCCTCCACAACAACATTTGTTACAGTGTCCTGCACAACAGGAACACACACTCCCTTGTGCACTCTGCACGGGAACTCCTTCCTCAGTGCGTCACACATTGCCTCGAAACTGATCTCTTGATCATTATATAATATCGTGGAATAATAAATGCGGGCTGGACCCTGCATAAATGCGCCCATAATCAGAGCCCAATTGCTCTTTATCCACTTCTTATCTATTGCTAACACTTTAAATTCGGCTAAGAAATCTTCAAAGCATACGCCGTTGTAGGCGGAATAAATAATCATGGTCTCCATGGTAACCATAATAACGAAACTATAAAAACCACTTAGCTTTAAATATCCAGGCGTTGTTTCATTCGCCTGCTTTAATCGCTTTCACTTCATATCGACTAGGGCGTCGTTTTTATAATACTGTGCACCACTAACAGGATGCATAGAATGCCCGTTATACGGTTTTCTCCATATATTTCGTATTTTATAACATTTTATTCGTGCAGATATTGTAAGGTTCTGCACACACCAAAAAACAAAGGAGCGGGATCGTACCGCGTCTTCTGTGGAGACTCTGGCGTCCTCCACCAAAATGTAGAGGATGGAAGATCCTCTACTAAGGGGGCTCAGTGGTAGAGCGTGTAATGTGTGAGGGGCTTCTAGTATTACGAAGAGAAACCCGTAATAAATTCAACGAATCAATATATTTTGACTTTGTTATAACGAATACATCTGTCTAGGCGCGCTGCCAGACGTCAAGTCTAGAATCTACGTAAAAACCTATCTAGCTTTTTATTCATTTGAAAGGTTCGAATGCCGTCAGATATTTACCAGCCATGTATAACATAAGGTTTTACTCTAAGGCTCTACAGTACCTATAATAATAATATTTATTCACCGTACTCACTCAAACTAACAACTGTAGCACTTACATGTTAATGATACAGTTTTAAAAAATAAGTACTAACTAAGTATTTATCGACAATCGTGTATGTGAGCACGTGCTCTCACAGACGCGGGCCTGAGGGCGCGTGGCTCAAAGAGATGTAAGCACAGCTGAAACAGCCGTTAGAGCCGATGTCTGCCGAGTCAACGGTATTGTCCGAAAGAGTTACCGCTGCCCTGGAACACAAAGGGCTAAGGAAGGAACATGGATGGGTTTAAGTCAGTAAGAGTCTGACACTCGACTCCACTCTCACAGCGAGAGGACTAATGAATTCCCATCCTTAAAAAAAGCTGTCGACAACGTGGGGTTCCCCTGTATTGTCTTCGCCTGTTCCTTTTGCGATCTCTCTTACCAAATCCTAGACACGTAACTTACAGTAAAGTGCAAGAACAAAGGTTTTTTCGTAAGTAACACGACTAAAACCAATTACTCAGTCCACAAATACTGAAAACTGGAACAAAAATGAGAAAAAATGACCTCTACACTAAGACTGTCCTTGAAAACCCCATCAACCTCCTTTCCTGTCCTCCTAAAAAAGGACATTTACAACCACTAAATAGTTATTGAGGGCGGACGGCGGTGAATTTCCTACATTTTTGGGTCATTACGCTAAAACACGATTCTGTCCCATTCTGACGTCATCCCCGAACGAGACCGAAGTGGTTAACATTGAGTTTGTGTAAATTTTGGTACAGTCAACGCCAAATTTTTTTTACACTTGTTTTGAAACGCAACACTGTTTTTTCTCTACTGTGCCTTTTGATTGAATTTATGGTTCTGAGTAATCTAGCATCTTCAAACAAATCTTTTAGTGAATTACTTAACAGTATAATTGAACCAACACAACGACTACCTAGTTAAGAATTTGGGTAAAGATATAGATATTGTTGCCCTCGACTGTACAACGGTGCTAACGTACACACCTACTTTTATAGTTTGCATAAACTTTACAACGGGCAGGATAGATTATGTCCGCCTTTATATACATATACGTAAATTATGTAGAACTTCGCAAATTGGTACTAACGCGTAAATTATTGCCGAGATGCTGAGAAATTTGGTTCGTAAGAATGTATGAATATAGCTGGTTTCTGTGCTTCGTGTTGATTTAAGGTACTTTGTATAGATTAAACTACGATAACATGGCCCGCCCTCCCACAATTTAAAACGTTTGAAAGAATTGGTTAAAGTAATTACAAAGCGCCACCAAGACTCGCAACGCATAGTGCTGCCGGCCTGCTACTGAAGACAATACTTACATTGTACAAACTTCTTCGTTAGGATGAGATTTCAAACAATGAAACAGTAATTTGGAGGAGCGCGCCATATCATCGTAGTTTATCTCTTATTATTAATAAACGCTCGGCAGATCGAAACTTCCGAGTTTCCTGTTTGTTTTTGTCATTTTCTAATATGAAGCCAAGCATGAAAACATAACAATGGCGTCACACATTGACATATGATTATTGAAAATACGTCTTCGTTTACAGAATTTACTTTAGCACAAACAACGGTAAACTCAGTTCTATATACTCTAACAATATTATCATTGATTAACAATATAGTGTGAAATGTAGACAGTTCTAAGGCTTTACACACGGCACCGCGCTCCACCGCGGTAGGCGGTGAAGCGGATCTCATGTCGCATTGGTCTCTAAGAAATCCGTTGATGCCTAACACACGGCACCGCTCTCCGCCGCGGTAGGCGGTGAAGCGGATCTCATGTCGCATTGGTCTCTAAGAAATCCGTTGAAGCCTAACACACGGCACCGCTCTCCGCCGCGGTAGGCGGTGAAGCTGATCTCATGTCGCATTGGTCTCTAAGAAATCCATTGATGCCTAACACACGGCACCGCTCTCCGCCGCGGTAGGCGGTGAAGCGGATCTCATGTCGCGTTGGTCTCTAAGAAATCCATTGATGCCCTTCACACAGCACCGCTCTCCGCCGCGGTAGGCGGTGAAGCGGATCTCATGTCGCATTGGTCTCTAAGAAATCCATTGATGCCTTACACACGGCACCGCTCTCCGCCGCGGTAGGCGGTGAAGCGGATCTCATGTTGCATTGGTCTCTAAGAAATCCGTTGAAGCCTAACACACGGCACCGCTCTCCGCCGCGGTAGGCGGTGAAGCGGATCTCATGTCGCATTGGTCTCTAAGAAATCCGTTGAAGCCTAACACACGGCACCGCTCTCCGCCGCGGTAGGCGGTGAAGCTGATCTCATGTCGCATTGGTCTCTAAGAAATCCATTGATGCCTAACACACGGCACCGCTCTCCGCCGCGGTAGGCGGTGAAGCGGATCTCATGTCGCGTTGGTCTCTAAGAAATCCATTGATGCCCTTCACACAGCACCGCTCTCCGCCGCGGTAGGCGGTGAAGCGGATCTCATGTCGCATTGGTCTCTAAGAAATCCGTTGAAGCCTAACACACGGCACCGCTCTCCGCCGCGGTAGGCGGTGAAGCTGATCTCATGTCGCATTGGTCTCTAAGAAATCCATTGCTGCCTAACACACGGCACCGCTCTCCGCCGCGGTAGGCGGTGAAGCGGGTCTCATGTCGCATTGGTCTCTAAGAAATCCGTTGTTGCCTAACACACGGCACCGCTCTCCGCCGCGGTAGGCGGTGAAGCGGATCTCTTGTCGCATTGGTCTCTAAGAAATCCATTGATGCCTTACACACGGCACCGCTCTCCGCCGCGGTAGGCGGTGAAGCGGATCTCATGTCGCATTGGTCTCTAAGAAATCCGTTGATGCCTAACACACGTACACCACCCGACCGCGCGGTCGAGCAGTGCCGTGTGTTAATCGCCTAACGAATGACGAACTACATAGATATAGGAACCTAGATGCAGATCAATTGTTGACACACTTCATCAAGACTTTGCAAGGAAAGTATGACGAATAATTCCAAGTTCTGCGAATGTGTTTATGGTGTAGGCTTCATCAACTTTCGCTATACCCGAATTCTTGCTTTCATCCTTTCCCTAACCCAGTTTTAACTTTAACGAGAGTATTATAAGACCAAAAATCTAAAAACTAAGTGGAACTCCTACACTATGCAAATAATTATGTCTCACAAGGATTGGATTGTTCGAATAACCATCGGACGGATGTCACAGATCTTACACTGCCAGTATTCTTGAATTTATTTAGCATCGAACAGTTTCCATTTGTAATTATTCAGTTTTGACAAAGTACATTAACATTAGCTACCATTAAATCAGAGGCTATAATATGTTATTTTGATATATTCAGTGCCAATGACAATTAAGACACAAGCTAAAATCCATCAAGCCTTTTGGAGTAACCTCCTTCTAGCGCGAAGGGAGAGCCTGACGTGTTCTTATAGTAGATACAACCTCATTTTGCCAGTCATGTTAAAGTCCCATGTAAGAGGGGGCGAGCCTATTGCCATCAGTCAGTGGTCAGTGGAAAAAAGCCATAAGCCCTTCGCCGGACCTGGGTATCGAACTCAGGACCAGTAGCTGATGCGACCACTAGGGCAACGTGTCAGATATGTGAGGAAACTTTAATATATTGCCTCGCTAGTCTAGTGGTCGAACGCTCTACTGTAATTTCTCAGTAGCAGTAGGAATCTGGATTGATAGTGCGACCTATTGATAGCAATAGGTTCGCCCCAATGAGGAACTTAAACATATCTGGCGATATATGGGTGTCGGTTTACCTCTGCCCCCTTTCATGGAGTACCAGCATATGTTATTTATTAAAGTTTATGTTACATCAACAAAGTATTAATAGAGTAATCCTGGTTTTCACACCACGTATTATGTAAGCATAAGCAAAGCTTTCTGAACCTTTGAACAGATGTTGTGGTTTTAACCTAAATACAGCACACATGATGCTATTTTAACTTATGATGGGATTTTCCGGTTAACAATACTAAATAATTATTAGTATTTTGTTTCGTTATTTAAATGTATCCATAGCCTATTAAAATGTCAGCGGGATTGTCCGAAAGGGTAACCGCTACCCCGAAACATAAAGGGCTAAGGAAGGAACATAGATTTGTTTAAGTTAGTAAGAGTCTGACACTCCGTTCCGTTCCACCTAGAGCGGGAAGAGTCATTTGATGATTTCCCATCCATAAAAAAGGAGCATGATAAGAGACGCACTGGTAGCAGAGCAATAGCCAGATACACTGGTGTCCTAGGACCGCGGGTAAAAACAAAGCTACCAATAATGATAACGATGAAACACTTGAACGAATCTTACTCTCGTGTATTTCCGGAGATGCTCGGCTGTTTTCGAATTCGATCGAATCCGTTTTCAAAATATACAGTGTCTTCTGTCCTAGATTTGGCTAGAACTACACAAGAACACGAAAGTCCTACAAAGTTATTTATCGCTGTTTAAATTGTTTCGCTCGTTCGTTCGTCTTTGAAACTGGCGATAAAATTAACTCCTGCACCTAATGTTTACTAAACACATTGTTAGTTTGTTACGGCCATGGAACTGCGAGCATCAGCTCTGTTTAATGTCGGCGATGCAGTGTTTGAAATGGAAAACTTTTACGAACTTGTTTCGCGTTTTATATCAGTTTTTCGGTTCGAAATTGAAAGATAAAACGAAGCTGTAAGGCATATTTAAGGATTGGATATAAGAACCGAAAGCTGGTTGTTCAGTGTCGTTCACATCAACGTGAGGAAGCCGGCTTGCCTGAGAGATATTTCTCAGGATGTGAAGCTAAGCGAAGATAGCAGCCTGGCTAAATCTCAGCCTTCTCACACTCAACGCAGCCAAATCCAATTACATCTGTTTTACTAAATATAATAACTCGCAACCGTCTCAAGATTTTCAAATAAAAATCCATAACTGTCCAACTCCCCCAATCCCCGACTGCTCTTGCTCAATACTTGACAGGCTAAAGCATACTAAATATTTAGGTGTAATGATTGACCAACGCCTGTCTTGGCACATGCACACCGAACTTATTATGAATAGAGTTAGGAAGCTGATATGGATTTTTAAAACACTGAGACATGTGGCTTCGAAGCTACTTCTGAAGCAAGTATACGTATCACTAGCCCAATCTATTATCATGTACTGTCTATCTTGTTGGGGAGGGACAACAAAACTAAAATTCTTGGAACTTGAGAGGGCACAGAGAACCTTACTTAAAGTCATGTTCTTTAAACCCTATAGGTATCCGACCCAAAGCCTATACGTATTAGCTGATCTTTTGTCTGTAAGAAAGCTTTACTTGCTTCAACTTATATTGAAGAAACACACATCCCTTCCGTATGACCCCTCTAAGCCAAAAAGTAGAAGGAGCTACTTAGTTGCTCCAACTGTAACCGTTAGATCTGCTTTCGCTAAAAGGCAATACCCAAGGCAATCATCTTATATATACAACTTGCTAAATAAAGAATTACAGATATATTCCATGAAGCTCCGGGACTGTAAAAAAGTTGTAATCGATTGGCTTAGAACTAAAACATATGATGAGGTTGAGTCGGTTATATCTATTATTCAATAACCAAACAAGCTACAATTGGGATGTTGAGACCATGGTTAGTGAAAGAAGTGTTATTGAGCTTCTTTCGATCCCAAGACAATGTCACAGGGCTAACTGGCAAGACATAACCTACATAGCTCTTTATATTTATCACACTACACTACCTCACGCTCATACTTACACACACACTCACTCATACACTCACTCACACACTCACTCATGATACACATACCACAAGTACACGCGTGGTCTGGCCTTTTACTGAATATTTATCGTTCGTTCTTTTATTTGCGATGCACTTTGTATAATTTTTAAGTTCTTTTATTTTTGCATGTTTACATTGTCTACATTTCAATTGCATAAAAGTGACAAGTGGAAGCGCGGAGTCTCCTAATACAAGCAATTCCTTGCTTAAAAGGTGATCTCCAATAATATGTATCAAAAAGCCTGTGAGGCAGGGCAGCATAAAAACTCTGACATCAGGTTAGTCACTAAACACACAAAAAAGAAAGCAAGAAGAACCGTCCATGTTTTCGCATGCACAGATCCATATCGGATAAAATAAGTTTAATATTTACTTCCAACATTATCTACCAAAATGGACAATGACCGTAATCAAGTCACAAGTGAAATTAATATGCATGTATTCACTTGTTGCATTTGCATTTCAACTTTTAAATGAATTATTACTTAACATGTACTAAGAGCACCCTACAGACATTAACTCAAATGTTAGTAATAAGCGTAGGAATCGGAATAAATTTCAACCACAAAGCGTTGTATTTTGAAAAGAATTTATTACCATTTTTCGGGCTAACTTTCCCGACGCATCGAGCACACTGAAATTCACATGAAATGAAAGCAACCTAGTGGGAAGGTTGGTATGCTAAGCACGTCAGCTATTTTGATTTACAAATAGGGTAACGTCAACCTACGGACCCACAGAGATCGCTGGACCAGAGAAAGAAAAAGTAGGTCTTTAGTTGCGGAACGTCAAAAATATAATACTTAGTTAAGATATTGAAAAATAGTAAAATATTTTACAGTTCAAAACGAAAAAAGCCGGACTTAATGAGAGTAACTTGAATTTGTACGAAAACGAACTTAATTTTGAGACTCATAACAATCAAATTCGCTCTGACATACCGAATGTTAACAATCTCATCAGTGTAGTCATTAAAAGCGTTAACGAGACAAACTAACTTTGATAAAAAATAAACAAGAGACAAGAGCCTATGAGAAATAACCGTCAGCTTTAGTAATTGTTTCTTTGCTTTTTAATTAGATTGTATAAGCGGTTTAATTTGTGAGTCAAAAACTGTGTTTGTTTTTATTTTTTACTGGGTCTTCGACAATACGTAGGTACCTACTCATTAGTGGTAGTGATAGCCTATTGGTGTGACCGTCGGACTACCAAGTCATAGGTCTCATCTTGGGGATATGAAAACAGTAGTCGCTTGTAATATAAGCATCAAAACAGTTAAGACCTTTGATAGCTCCTATGTCGCTGTGGCTTATAGTCGTGATAGCCTAGTGGTGTGACCATCGGACTACCAAGTCATAGATCTCGACTTCAAACCCAAAGCACGCAACTCTGATTTTACGGATTCATGTGCGTATTGTATAATTATTAACTTGCTTATAATCGGTGGAGGAAAACATCGTGAGGAAACCAGCATGTCTGAGAGATATTTCTGAACGGCCTGTGAAGCTAAGTCAGAGGCCCATGGGCAGCATAAAAACTCTGACACCAGGTTAGTCACTATCCACACGAAAAGAAGAAGTAACAATAAAACCAAGGTGATTTCTGAAAAAAAAAACAGGCACAAACGTATACTCTATACAACCTGGTATTAAAGCAACCGTAAATGGAGAAAACAGACCGAAAAGGCACACACAGGGGAAATTACATCATAGTAGCCGGACGGGTGTTGTGTTACCCTTAATTGAAAAACAGTCATGGCAATTTATACGAGATCCCGCCAATAGAAGGAGACTGTTCAAACTGCGTACCCGACCAATCATTAAATCCCTTGACACTGTGGTATTCAAATTTCCACGATATGTACACATTGGCTTTTTGAATAAAACAGGAACAGCCGAGGGAGTTTCAATAAAGATAATTTCGTATGCATGGCAGAGTTTGCTCTGATCAATAGAACGGGAAATATGTAAATTGTATCGATAGTTGAGTAGAATGAAGTTAATTTGAGGGCATTGGAATTCTAACAGTTTTTCTGTCGTATTTAGGTGTGACAATTATTCACGGGTGCGATAAGTATTTTGTATGTCATTGGACCAAAAACAGTACCATATGGCATTCTTTGAAAAATTAACTTCATTGATACAACGAAATTTATACAAGGTGTTTGTTTTATATGTCATAACTAGGTACTAGGGTATGAATTAGACCATATCAAAGAATTAACTGTTTATATGAATTATTTTTCAATTATCATTTTTTTTTCATACAAAATAATTCGACCACTATTATTAATGTTAAACACCTTTACGTGAAGTTATGACAGCGTCGTTTTTTCTTAGCGTTAATTATGAATGATTGATATGAATGAAAATTAATTAGGTACTCGTATTTATCAATGAAACTTAGATACCTACACATAAGCGGGATTGTCCGAAAGGTTTACCGCTACCCCGGAACAGAAAGAACATGGATGGGTTTTAGTCAGTAAGAGTCTGACACTCCCTTCCGCTCCACCCAGAGCGGGAGAAGTCATTGGATGATTTCCCACGCTCAAAAAAAAAATACCTACACATCGAGATACTTAAACTAGTTATTGTATATATGATTGATGATATCTTCGAAGCTATGCATTTTACCACGCTTTTACAATGCTTTGGACCACGTATTCTAGGAGTTTTACTATTATGTATACTTATAGAATATAACCCAAGAGCTATGAAACATTCAAACACGTTGTATAGGTTTTAAACCATTCTAATGTTTCATAACCCCAAGAAAATAAACCAAAAGAAACACAGCCTGTGTACTCACAGATCTCGATTCACTTGTTCACATTAAATAGATTAAGATAGCAGAGCAGCCCATTAAGCTTTATTTGTGAAACCTAAGAAAATACCTACGCTTTAAGTAAATAGTACTATTTTATTAACACATAGCTTCGCACGGGTGCAATGTAGATACTATCGCTCGGGCGAAAGTTAGTTAAACTATACGTACGTATAAACCTTCCTTTTGAACCACTCTATCTATTGATGAAAACCGCATCGAAAATCCACTGCGTAGTTTAGATCTTTCGATCTAAGCGTGCAGAGGGACCGACTGCGGGGAGCGACTTTGTTTTATATTATGTAGAGATTCTTGCTTTTAACCAAAAACGTGTGACCTTTAGGCCTAAGGAAATGGCTGGTGACGAAACCTGTTTCGGAATAAACGAAGCGCACGAATTGCTGCTGTCGTAGATATCTTACCTTTGTAGCTAAAGGCTCAGCATTCTGACTTTGACTATATGTATACCTCGTTTATTTCTGCAGCCAGCGAACAAGTGTATCTTTGCTTTTGCTGCCTCTGCAGGTCATGTAGGCCTCGTGGTGGGTTGGGGGCCTAAATTTTACGCGGACAAAGTCGCGGGCAGAAGCTAGTATACTAAAATATTAAAGCTGAAGAGTTTGTTTGAACGCTCTAATATCTAGAACTATACGTCGGATTGGAAGAAAATCTTTTGGTATTTGATAGCCCAATTCTTGTGGCTATTTGACGACCCTTAAGAGCCAGAAAATCGGAAAGAACGCTAAGTGAGCGAAGTAATGGCGCGTGCGGGCGATGCAATGACTCGCGGTGGAACGTGGACGAAATCGCGGGTTGAAGCTAATGTAGGTATAAAACAAGATTTTCTTCATTCATATCTTTAATAACCTGCTAACTTTTTAGAAATAATATGTTTTATATGTTTAGGTAATCCAGCTTGTTACGGCGACTGGCAGTATTGTAGGAATCGCTGATTCGTAATTAAATGAAGAAAAAAAAATGTTACGAAAATGTAATTAACTAAGAAGTGACGTTTAAAAGTCGTAAACCTCTATCGAGCAGCTATAATTTAACATTAATTAAATGACCCGTCTTGCTGCCTTCGCTAATTAATGAAAAACATCTACAATACAATGACTTGTTGATTTTATTAATGAAAGTGTGTGTCTCTCAGAAGATATTACCAACTACAGATGGACTCAATAATAAACTACAGGTGGCGAATGGGATAAATTGACTTGAACAACAAAGTTCGCAAATGACAGATCACGGATAAGCTATTCAAAGTGAAATCCCTCTATAGAGATAGACGTCCACGAATAGTACTCCTCAGTCTACTGAAACAGGTAAGCTTATGTAAAGCAAGTAACAATAGCACTGCCATTAAAAGGGTGAACCAAAATCAAAAGTTAAACTCAAAGCATTTATTTCAAACTCCGTGTTCCCTTCTACATGTAACCCGTCTCCTTTCAAAGCCGGAGTGAACAGGCATCATGACATTAACATCATAGACATCATCCATCGCTTTCCATCAGACGTGATCGAAGTCAAGAGCATGCCAATTCGTAAATAAAAATTCAAAAAAATCCAACACGCGAGCCCAGTTTGGGATGGTAGATGTGACATGCATGCCATCGATTTTTTTGGTTTAGAACACGACGGTTTCCTCACGATGTGTTCCTTCACTGTTTTGAAATCAGTGGCGATGAAATAATTTACACAAAGTGTCTGGCTAGGTTGAAGCCTACGACCTACAATTACAAAGATTCTACTGAGCAAGCACTGCTCACTGGTCCAGAAACTTACAAATTAGGAACCACAATGCTTCGCCATATTACGGTAAGTAATATTAGATGCCTGCCTACACTGTTGTCTGCGGTTGATCAGACTATTATTACGTGCGAAAACCACCGCATCGGGGAATATAACCATGTCTATAAGTGCTTTATTCCCGCGAGCTAGCCCGCCAACAGTTCTGTTATAGTTTCCGCCTTTCCGATGAAAGTTGGTGTTTGCATCCATACCTTTTTCGCTGGCAAAGTTAAATGAAAATGTTTTTTCTGTATATTATTTAAGAGAGAGTATAATTACGGTAACCTTTGGTGTTATTAGTAAGTTTATTATTAAAATAGAAGAAACGCTGTATTAAATAGAAGTCACGAAAAGTGATGTCAGCCTTGCTAACGCACTACTCTATCAAGGACGGTAAAATAATCAAAACAAGTAAGCATGTAATGATCCAGATTCGCAAACTGCGTCGTTATCACCCGAAAAAAATCAAATAATAAATTATGTTATCATACTTAACACTCACGCCTACGTATCGTAGTAACACCTCAGATAAGATTTGAGTAGGTACAACAACAAGTACAAACAAGTTAATCTGACAGCGCGATTTAGATAAGCGCTTAATCGAGAGCTCGACGTTGATGCTTGATGCAGAGGGTTTATCTAAAAAGGCTTTTTGCCAAAATCGACGTAATTTCCGACTGACATATTAAAGTATGAAATTAGTAGAACGTTGATAGCTGACTGACTGTCAGCGGCCATTAAGTCGCTAATTGTTTTTTGACAGGCCACTGTTTTATCGAACAGTTTGTTGCGTCACTTTACATCAATTAAATAATTGGGGCGATAACGATTTAACGCTCACGTTCACTGACCAAAGACCATCTAAATATAAAAGAAGAAAAACTACAAGAAGATTACTTGAATGGTGGCATTGGTGACATATATTTGGTCTGATCATACCCTCTAACGAGAAACGAGGACAAACTACTTATAAAACCTGTTTCAGTCAAAAGGAAATATAAGAAGCTGTTTGGACGCGAGACGATAAAACCGACCCCTGTCTCATCTCGGCTTTGACGAGGATTGATATAACAAATGTGTGCTGTCTGATGTAGTTTGAAATTTCACATTTTATTAAATAACGAAAAATGTTACCTTTTTCTTTAACTTCAGTGGCACTTACTGTCAAAGTAATAATAATAATATCCTTGGACATTTTACACAGCGCCATATCGTCCCAAGCTAAGCAACCTAATGCTTGTGTTATGGTAACGAGATGGCTGATATACTACTTAATATATACATTTTTTTTTGTAAATATATACATATTATAGATAGAAAAACACCCAGACTCGTAACCAATACTTGCACGTCGTACAAATATTTGTTCCGTGCGGGAATCAAACCCGCGACATAGTGCGCAGCAGTCAATCGCTCAACCACTGCGCCAACCGTGTCGTCAGTATCACTGTGCTGTATCACAGTATGATCAATTGCATGAATGAACTTGCATAAACAGAAGAAGGGTAAGGAAAGGAAAAAAACCTGGTACTCTGCAGTATTTCCTACCACCACAGTAAAGTATTTGTGTTGCTTATAGATACAGTATCGGATACTACACAGGACATAGTAATAGCTGATTCAACCATTCCATCGTAAGGTTTCAATTTATCGAGAAACTTAATGAACTGAAAGTAATCCACCAACACCCTCAGGTGAGGCTAAATAAATCTATCTATCTCTAATCTGAATACCATGTGTTCAAGACAAGACTTAGTTCCTAATTTTTGAGTATTTCCAAGTCACATCTTTTTCTAGATTAAAAAAAAACTTCTATCATATTCTTGTCTTTATTCGTAAGTCCGACTCCACCTATACAATATGGCGGACTGACAGGAAGACGGCACAGTTGCTTCCGCAGCTCACCTCCTTTAATTACTGGACGGAAATTATCTACAGTCTTCACCGGCATCAATAGATCCTTCGGCAGGTTCCTAATATCCTATGTCCTTTCAAAAAGGATGAAAACTGTTCTTCACGTGCAATCCCACGCAACAAGTCACCTGTACGCAAACAACTAACCGTAGAAGGTCAAGAAAACATCAAGCGAAGAGGCGGCTAGATGAAAACAAATGTCTGCAGGAAAAGCTTGGGAACACTTAAAGTATTTACGCCCACATTGGGTCCGTGCGCCGTGAAAAAAGACCACACTTGTTTATTACCGATAGAGTACCGGTTTCATGTGGCGAATATGGTCAAGTACTTATATTATTTTATGCCGTAAGATAATAATGTGTCCTTAATCTAAGTCGCCGAATGACAGTTAAAGAATTGTTTGCAGACGAACAGTAACAGTCTGATAGGTAGATGACGTACAAAGGACTGAGAGCAAGACTGGATGAGACTTGGACAGATCTGGGAACCCCTGCCAAAAAAAACAAAAACTCGTTGCATCCACGGTTGCAAACATAGTTAAAACCAACACCCGTAACAAATCATGACTGTAATAAAAACAAAACCACAATAATTTAAGGAAATAAAAAGTCACTGATACAGTTCCGTAATTTTGAAGAAAAAAAGTCGTTCGCAACCAGACTCACGAAGCGGAAAGAAACAAATCAACGTGAACCGAATTCAATTCAAATGAAGTTTTTGAATGGAATCAAGTGATCAATAAGGTGTGGTGACTAAAAATCACGAGACGAATTTCCTGAGTACCTTAATCGAATGCTAAACATTCGACGTAGGGAGGCGGCACCGGATGAGGGACCGCCGTACGGCAAATGGCTGTTTTAGGGGTCTGGTAGAAGTAAACAAAACATCGGTCTGTCTGCTATAGCTAGGTACTACGACAAATTGAGGAAAATCACAATTCACATCAACATCTCCGCAGCAAATGCATATTTAATTTTTCTGCTTATCAGGTGCAGGAAAACTTACAACAGATTTTTTAAATAGAAGATATAGAATTTTTGTTACCGGTAAAAATTGTAAGTAAGAAAATAATTGTTGGTGGTGAAAGTATGCTAACCTCTTTATTTTTAATTGAGGGTGGGAAATCATCAAATGACCCCTCCCGCTCTGGGTGGAGCGGAAGACAGTGTCAGATTCTTACTGGCTAAAACCCATCAATGTTCCTTCCTTAGCCCTTTATGTTCCGGGGTAGCGGTAACCCTTTCGGACAATCCCGCTTAGTATGGTCCCTCTTGATGAGTCATATTATTCATACATCGATGCTACGATAAGTCGTAGACACGGAGGATACACCCAGCTGTTTATTATTCCTCGTACGCCTTAGTCATATCATAATCAACTTTTCATAACGGGATGTCTACTTAGGGCTTGTTGCATTATTCATAATGAAAGGCAATTTTGATTAGAGATTAGTCAGTTTGAATCTCTTGACAAAATCATGTCTTGTGATATATGGGCATTATTTTCGCATCGTCCTTTATTTATTGGAGCACTGACACTACCAACAGAAAGAAAACCGGACACAAAAGGAAAAGGTAGTAGGTACAATTGTTTTATGAAATCTCGAGAAATACTGTTTTCGGTTAGAAATAATATCTGTTGTCGGGGTAATTTCATTTCAAAACCATGATTGCGAATGACCCACCAGAAAATAACGTACAAACTTAAGGATTCCATAATTGCTTTTCATATTGGGACCGGGTTTACTGTTCCGTAAAAGTTTCACAATGCTATACAGCTACCGAAACCTCCCCAAATAATAACAGGGGTTTTATTTTCAATTTCTTGTTCTGAATTTTTATTACTTATTTCATCGTTTCTTACTTCTAAGCTTACTTTCAAAGATTTTTTCCTAGCATGGAATGACCGTCCAGTTACTTTCGGCATAGCTCAGGAGCCCGGGCTGTGCCAGTGCAAGGGCACAGATACCTATCTTTTCTCGAAGCGCTTCGTCATATTTTTTTTTTAATACTTGTGTCTGATTTCTGCGGAGAGTCAGCGCAAGGATTTATTCGGTAAAGTCTGACATAACCCTCCGCTTAAGAGGTATATCAGGATTCTCGTATAGAAAATAATATCCGTAGCTACTCCGCCAAGCAAGGAACCGGAAGCAAGACAACAACTGCTGACATCAGGCGATTCGGGCGTAACGCATTTTTGGCAAGCCAGTTTGAGACACACTAGTTACTCCGCCATCTTTGTGATTTTGTCGGACCAATAATGTCTAGACATTTGTGTACGTGATGGGTATGCATGCATGGGCAAATGTTGTTATCACAGCAAATTAAACATAACGGCAAAATGAGATCATCCGCTTTGGATAAATACCAAACATTGAGATGAAACCATGTGACTAATATTATCCGATTACATGACTGACCTTCGAAGCTTTATTGCAATATGTATGTGTGCATATGACTCATTTTAGTGAAGACCTACGTAATTGTTTACACACTCGTAAAATATTTCATTACATGTCACATCATTTTCACCATCCATTTAGCACCGAGTTGGTCGCCAGTGTAACATAATTGGTCGTAACTCATCAAGTCCTAACTATTGGAGAGAAACCAAGGACCAACCAAAACAGTTACAAATTCGACAATTCTAGGCATGGGGCAAGAGCACGCCACGATAGTGGCGGTAAGCCCCTCTTTGACGAGTGGCTAGAGAGGCGTCACGGCACCTCACCTACCGCCTGACGCGGGTCCTCACCGGACATAGATTTTTTGTACAGCTCCACCCAGAGCAGGCAGCAACAAATGCCTCCTGGCATTTGTTGATGACCCACCCTCCAAAAAAAAAAAGTCATGGGCAACTACATTTTTACGAAGAACTTAAAACACATGATGTAGGAACCACTCAACATCAGTCAACAGCATAGGCTTTTCCCTATAATTAATTTATACCTTGCGTGCAATAGTGGAAATAAATTAATGAGATAAACTAATACGTGAAGACCTATCACATGGATAGATGCAAACGTGATAAGAAGCTTGCCTACACGTACATTTCGAGTCATCACTACATAATATAAAAGAAAGTCGCTTTCTCTGTCCCTATATCCCTAGGTATACTTAAATCTTTTTCGTTTTTTTAATAGATAGAGTGATTCAAGAGGAAGGTTTATGTGTATAATTTGTCGCTATATTATGCGGGCAAAGCCGCGGGTGGAAGCTAGTATAATACATAGAGACATATTCTTCGCACATTCCGAGTCTTTCAAAGACGAATCCAGAGCAGCTCCAGCAACGTAGTTTTTGAAGCACGTGCCTAATTTGTCCTACGTGACGGAGAAACTCGATGCAGAAATAATGATTATTACAGTAGCTGTCTCACTTGAGACCGCGTTGCATTGTGTCAAGTTATGTGTTTTGTCGTCGAATGCATCTCTTGCACATATACATAGCTTACTTTGGACAAAAGTTCTTAAGAGCGTGACTGTGCATATCAATCAGGTGCAGTTGTTTGGTTTTGTTTGAATGATGCGTTTGCCCTTCTAAGATACATATGTGCTATATTATATCCACGAGGATATTGTTGCAATGCCAGGCCTATACGTAATGTTTAACATTTATTAAATGACGAAAAGAGATTTTCTTTTAAACTCAACAACAGCTATGCTCAATTAATATCTTATTCCTTGATAACATTTTGTAAACTTAATTAATAAGCATTAACCTTTGTGCATTTATGTGTACCTGAACTGGCGAATTGGCTAGAATGCGGAAGCATAGTATAGATAAAGGGTTTTCTTCAGGTTTTTCACACACTATGTTATTACGAAATATAAAGTTGCTGATATTTTGTCAGAATATATTAAAAAATTTGACCAACAGAACTACGTGACGGCTTTTTTATCAATTTACTAGCTGACCCAACAGACGTTGTCATGTCTTCACAATGATACCTACCTACCCTACCTACCTACCCTACCTGCCTACCCTACCTACCTACCCTACCTACCTACCCTACCTACCTACCCTACCTACCTACCCTACCTACCTACCTACCCTACCTACCTACCCTACCTACCTACCCTACCTACCTACCCTACCTACCTACCCTACCTACCTACCCTACCTACCTACCCTAGCTACCTACCCTACCTACCTACCCTACCTACCTACTCTACCTACCCTACCTACCTACCCTACCTACCTACCCTACCTACCTACCCTACCTACCCTACCTACCTACCCTACCTACCTACCCTACCTACCTACCCTACCTACCTACCCTACCTACCCTACCTACCCTACCTACCCACCTACCTTTTCTCACCTTTAAACCTTCCCTGGACTACGACAAACATTTCAACACCAAAATCAGCTAAATCGGCCCAGCCGTTCTCGAGTTTTAGCGAGACTAACGAACAGCAATTGATTTTTATATACAGGGTGGAATTTTGTAATGCCCCCTGGAGGGAAAGTACTCTTAATACTGTAGATAGAAAATTTTACTCAAAGGAAACATTCCTTTATTTTTTAATAGAAAGAAAACTGCATTCAAAGATTTCCAAAAAATCGCTTGCCACACCCGGGAAACGAACTGACTAAAATCTGCAAAAAGTACAAACTGTACTTTTATTGCCGCGATCGTTAGTATCAATTATAAGAATGAAATCTCTCGAACAAACTTGATAAATTAAATGATAGGAAAACTATGAAATCTTTAATTATTTACAAAAAATTGTAAACTAATTAATTAGTTGCTCGAAATGGGCTCCATTTTCTTGGATACACAAATGTGTTCTTCTAAATAAATACCTTTAATACCTGGATTGGTACAAACGGCACAATCAGATGGCCTGCGAGATCATCAGTTCTCACCCCTTTAGATTTTTTTTTTATGGGGATATGTTAAAAACCAAATTTACATTAAATCTTATGCGAATGTGTTGAGAGTTGAAGTTCAGAATACGATTTATAATATTCACCACAACACGTTATTAAAGGTTACAAGAAATGAATTTGTTAGAAGAATACATTTGTGTATCCAAGAAAATGGAGCCCATTTCGAGCAACTAATTAATTAGTTTAAATTTTTTTGTAAATAATTAAAGATTTCATGGTTTTCCTATCATTTAATTTATCAAGTTTGTTCGAGAGATTTCATCCTTATAATTGATACTAACGATCGCGGCAATTAAAGTACAGTGTGTACTTTTTGCAGATTTTAGTTAGTTCGATTCCCGGGTGTGGTAAGCGATTTTTTGGAAATCTTTGAATGCAGTTTTCTTTCTATTAAAAAATAAAGGAATGTTTCCTTTGAGTAAAAAGTTCTATCTACAGTATTAAGAGTACTTTCCCTCCAGGGGGCATTACAAAATTCCACCCTGTATATAGATTTAAAAAAACTCAAACATTTCTGCTAGGCTTTTCGCCAATTTCAAAGGTTACTATCAATATTAGAAAAAAAAACATCGATTCCGAATCGAAACTAAAAATCTGATCGTAAAGCCAGTCCTACGGGTCCATCAACCTCTTAGAACAAGCTTCAACGTAGGCAAGACAACGAGCGAACACAAAACCAGTTATCAGTAGCATTCTTGCGACACAAACAATGATTATCATCGATGACATTAAAAATCGTGTACAAATTACCAAACACCGTGTCCAAATTGTTATGGACAGACGGAAGGACGGTCAAGGAGGTTCACCTTGTTGGAAAACACATCGCTTGTCAACTTCAAGGTGAATAGACTTTGTTTTTGGAATATTCTGAAGATCCGATAACAATAAGGATATATTACATTTGAGTATGTTTCCTTGTAATTAAATTTTGCACTTTAGTTCCTCGCTGGTACCTTTAGCCTGATATCATGACACGGTCCGATTTAACTGTCTGTGGTCTTCTTAAACGTTGCACTGTCTAAACAGTATTAGGACAAAGCTAGTATTTTTTAATTGTTTTAAATTTGATGGCCCGCTAAGGACACCTGTGGGGTACGGGCCTCCGCTTAGGGCGTCGTTGGGGACGGCAGCATTGGACAGACTGGATCGGATAGAGACGATGCAAGTCGTTAGATGATGAGATATGCCACAAACGCTACAAGTAACAACCTTGAATTGTGTACATGGGACTTAAAAGGCCATGAAATTTGACTTAGAGCTTCGGAAGACATATTTTACTGGAAATGTATCTATTCTTAAAACCCTTAAATGTGCGATGTCATAACTGTGGCTTGGTGTAGTGAAATCAACATATCAGACAGATTGTGAATAAAACATAAAATTATGTATTTGAAGCACGAAGAAGATGTTAGAGCGCAGAATAAATATATTGTCTTGAACTATATTTTCAAATAAAACCTTTGAGACTTAGCAACGAGGTTGCGTATTCGTTTTTCTCAAAGAAAATAAAAAAAAAACTGTGTTATCTATGGTTTCTCTCTAATAGCCTCGGTGGGTCAATCATCATCATCCGCCTAGCCTTTTCCCAACTATGTTGGGGTAGGCTTCCACTCTACTAACCGGGTGCAGCTGAATACCAGTATTTTACATGGAGCGGCAATACGATACCCCTTGGTAAGGCTGGCTGTCAGATTTTCGGGCTTCTGACGACCCGTAACGACTGTCAAAGATGCACAAATGACTGCCGGGACCAACGGCTTAACGTGCTTTCCGAGGGACGGAGAAGTTTTGTTAAGTAAAGATGGTCAACCATCCACGGCCAACCCCGGCAAGCGTACCTTTACTTGATGGATCGACCTGTGCGGCTGTTAGTATTTAGCCACGAGCTCCTCCTCGGTGGTTCAATCATAGTCATTAATTGTGTACATTAAGAATATTATAACAACTATCAGCATAAATTATAAGTCTTGCCTTGGTAGTCTATTTTTTCCATTCATTTAAAACCGCAAAAAATGCAATTATTCACGGTATATGAATGTGTTCAGCATGTATGTGAAGTAAGCACATTGTACTCGCCTCGTGTCACGAAAGTTGCAGAAACATGTTGTTTTTCGGTAGGTTGTTTACATCATTACCAGACACGTGGATCGTGTAATTATTTTCGCACTCGTCATATTGTTAGCCACATGTAAGCACTAATGCGGCGTTGCGTGTCGGCGAGAAGACACTAGAGTCTGGCCATTTGTACAGTCGCCAGCGCATCAAGTTATACCAAACTGTCAAACTCCTCCAAATGATTTTAAACCTTACTACATTGAGGATTAAGTGCAAAATCGATTGAGATAATTTGAAGTAACTTAATGTGCTGGCGATTGTACAAATGGCCAGACTCCAAGGCTATTGAGAAATTCTTGGTGGAAAAATTCAATAGAACTGCCCGACATGGACCCAGGACCCATAATATGTTAACTATGTAAGTAAAGTTGTGTCATTAGACAAATGAGGCAGTCAATTACATTAATGACTTTGTATATCTATACTATCTCTGTTAGAGAGTTCATTTAATTCTCAATTTAATCTCGTGTTGGGAAGGAGACAGTTAGATTGATTTCAGATTATCTGGAACCCATCTTAATGAGTTTACTACTGACAATGGCGAATTAGACACCTAGTAAACTCAATTTGTGCTCCAGGGCTTAGAGAAATTGGAGTTTGTGTATATCTAACATATATAGGCAACAAAGTCGTGCAAATGAAAACATAATTTTGCGACCCTGTGTTGCAATGCAAACTCTTTAGGGCGAGTTTCACCAATGAATCTGAATGCGATTAGCACATAAACTTCGTTTAATAACTGTCAGTGTTAATACTTTCTGTGGCATATTGACAGTGACAGCCTTGAACGCGGTTTAGGGGCGTTGATTTCGTTCAGTTTCATTAGTGAAATCAGTCCTTAGTATTTCAATGTTTAGAGTTATGCCTTTTTTTTTTGAGGGTGAGAAATTATCAAATGACTCCTCCCTCTCTGGGTGGAGCAAAAGGAAGTGTCAGACTCTTACTGACTAAAACCCATCCATGTTCCTTCCTTAGCCCTTTATGTTCCGGGGTAGCGGTAACCCTTTCGGACAATCCCGCTTATGGCGATGATTCTGTGTTTGTCTGTACACATCTCTGTCAATCACTTTGGTGAATAAATCTGTACTACACGTGTTCACTCACATGAAAGCAGAAATCCGTGCTTACATAATCGCTGCCGCCGATACAATGTTCTCTTTATACACGTGGACCGCGTATTAACACGCGTCAGCAAATATCAGCTAGAGTTCTTTGTTTCCTTTTAAATCAACAATCAACATTATATCTATCAGAATATCAGCGCTGCGGTATTTATTTATTGTTAAATATCGCAGCATTATGCTGACATAGGGGTCTTTTCGGCCGCGCACAGGTCATTATTGTTTTAGTATTGCTTTAATTTTTATTTGTTATTATTCTTTTTATATTCTGTTTTGTTTTTATTTCTGTGTATTTCCTGTGCGTGTGCAGAAGTAACTATTTTTTTTTTCTTCCTTTCTTTAAATATCTAGTTGCAGACGCAAGGTTTCTACTTTTTGAGGAAAAGAAATCAAATCAAAACCTACCGCAGCTGAATACCAGTATTTAACATGGAGCGACTGCCTATCTGGCCTCCACAACCAAGTCTCTAATCGGGTGTTATGGTATATTTTTTTTCTTTTTGAGAAAATCAGGGTTAAAGTGTCCATCTCATAAGCCAATATTGGACCTCTTTCGGCTGAAATGATTTTTTTATTATTGATAATATGATCTGGTCGACGCCGCGACGGTGAAGCACGCTTGGCTAGAAATAACCTATTCACTCTCGACTTAACGATTGATATTTTGTTCAATTTTCTGACCTCTAACCCGCATTTTTAAATTAGCTTTTTAGCAGGTCTTCTTTTAGTTCAAATTTGCATGGCAATATTCGGTTATCACACTTATCACGTAAACGATTGTTGTAACTTTGTAAGGAGCATTTACTTACAATTCCAAATACGTAGCTAAATAGGCTCACAGGCCTAATTTGCATAATATCGCCGTCTGCCATTTGCAGAGTTTCCATGTTTGCCTTAAATTAGCATTATAATAAGCGAATAAAATGTATTTACTAAAGACAATGTACTATAATTAAATACTCTTTTCCTTTGCGTAATTAATATAATTGATTAAGTCATTGACTGCCACGCAGCAGACACAATAGAAAAACTATTGTTTGTCGGACACACGGTGACCGCGTTGGCGTTCAACGTGTTAAATAATCAATGAATGCGAATGTCTCATTGTTTGTCTTTTGTTTCGCTGCGATGTTCGTAGTATCTTTAATAGAGTTTTTTGGTGTTTCTAGATGTATTGTCTTATCAAATCAAATCATTTATTTGTTTGCAAACATGGGTAAATAATTGGTGCATAGAAGTTGTGACAGAAGTAAGCTTTCAATGTTCTGCCGTCCCATGGGCATGAAAAACATAAGCAATTAATATCAATTCAAATAAAAACTATTCAAGTTCGAAAAATTATAGAATCCCATTTTACGAATTACATGTCAAATCATTTTAATCACATCTGTCATTCGTGGATCTATGACAGTCGTTAAGGGTAGTCAGAAGCCCGAAAGTCTGACAGCCAGTCTTACCAAGGGGTATCGTATTACCCAGTTACTGACTGGCTTGTGGAGGTCAGATAGGCAGTCGCTTCACTGGTATTCAGCTGCATCCGGTTAGATTGGTAGCTGACCCCAATATAGTTGGGAAAGGCTAGGCATATTGAGAAAAAAAAAATTACAAGATATTACACCAAAATGTCACTGGCTACAATATTAAGTATGTCAATTTAAATATGTTAAGAAAACAAGAAAGGAAGTAGTCTTACGTCAACTTCCTCCATACACTACCCACAGAGCAAACCAAACTGACCAAATTAGCAATTCGTATAACTTTATTAAAAACCGTCGTATGACGCGCGAACACATAGAAAACCTTTCGACATTTTTAATGTGACGTCTTACAAAAGAACCTTCTCGTATTTTTTACAAAGCCTCTGTTTTCTGAAACGTTTGCGTAGGTTTTAGAATGTAAAATCCCCATATTCCCCATTGCCCGTGCCCTTTCTCCAATTATTTGGGGTCGGCACAGGAAGTCCTTTTCTTTGATACTTCTCTTTCACCATCTTCTTAGTATTGACGTTTTTTATAACCACATCATGTTTCACGCAATCCAAAAGTAAAACATACCAAAGTACTTCTTCTTCTATTGCATCTTTAATAGGGATGATGTCTTCTTCTATTGCGTCTTTACTAAAAATTAGTTTTTAGTCCGTCAGCATCAGATTATTAAATAGCTCTCCCGTTTTTTTTTTCAGATAATTAAAAGATTACGTCGATATATTGTGTTAAAATGTGATATGACGTCAACATCTGAAAAAAGATATAGATAGAATCTGTGGTCGTCACTCCTTTGAAGATTTTATACTAAGCTGTGACGTAGCGCGCCCCACTCCCCAACTTTAATGCGTTTTATCTAAGTATTTTTTTATTAATATGATAAAGAAAAAAATACGTGTCTAATATTTTTTTATAATCTGACCGACGGACTAAATATAATCTCTTTTTTTTTATCCTGTCATCATCCCTATTACTGAAGGTTTGGCCATCTTCTCCACTTTCTCCTTGTCCTTTGAAAGGTGACTAAATGGATCCGCTCTGCAACATTCGCAACTGCAATGAAGTAGCGAATGTTTCTCAAAGGTGATTATCTCTTTAGCCAACTTAAAACAGTACAAAGTAGACTAAACATTCAGACTCTGGCACATAACAATAAATTTATTATATGGCCAGTCATTGTTGGACAACAAAGGAGGAACACACACAGTCTAGCCTTAGAAGCCCGCAGGTGGTCTCCTCCAATAGAATTTTCCTTTGCATCTAAAGTAATGAGATTGCACTGGCTAGATCTTGTATTAGCTTATAATAAAATAAATTTGTAGATTGTATTGCTATTGAATAAAAAAAAATGAGTTATACACAGTTTGGGAGGGTTTAATCATTGAGATTCGATGTAAACTTCAGTTATGAAAACTAAATCGTTCGTCACTGGTTGTTGTTAGAATGTTTGTGTATATCTGTGAAGGGCAGGCGTTTTGGGGTACTGTCTTATGCTATTTTGACTTTTTTTAAAGTGCTGATATCCGGTTTAGTTAGAATAAATGACTTTCAATTTCTCCGTAATGCCCTGGTAAAACGTGGGTGTTCTATGGATAGGCGAAATCTTTGCAAATCTTTGCGAAAGCTTCGGGGATTACAGGCTTTTGTCCGTCTTCTTAAGTGTGCATAATCAGCCTATAATATTCCCACTGCTGGGATACAGGCCTTACAGACGGAGTGGGTCGTAACCCACCCAACGGCCTCAATGCGGGTTGATGAATAAGTGTACTATCAAGTTTAACATTAACTGTCATAAAATATTATACACTATTGTTCAAAGGTTTTTAGTGACGATCTCCTTTCAATCATGAACGCACATGTCAAACAATGCAATTATGAAGAAACATACGATTGTGAAGCAAATCAATTATCGCTAATTGTGACTAATTGATTAAAACGAGCCAATCATAATATCCTACAGAAGTACATTAAATTAACGTTTGAATAAATGTGTTCAACGAAGTCCACTTATTTATTGTTTGTAACACATATTTTAAAAAACAATATACAACCTAAAACTTAAACTCATGTCAGTAGGAAATGTGCCCAAAAGGCTGGAAGCGTTGCCACTCTGGTTGCCACGCTGATTTTTTGTCTAAAAATATGAATGAATGAATGTGTTTTAAAATTTACGAGCCTGCTCTGGTCACGTGCTTATCTATTACGTAGTTACTGAATATTGAATTAAATTATATAACAATTGGTTGCATAAATTGCATAATACTTTGGGTAATAATCATAGATTGATATCGGAGGCATGTTATCAATATGCCTAGCCTTTTCCCAAGTATGTTGGGATCGGCTTCCAGTTAAAACGAACGTAGCTGAATATAATTGGTCTGACACAATTTAGAAAATAACTACTAACCCCCTCACTAATAAACGTTGTATAGCGTCTTTACAGTTACACAACGCTTGGTCTTCTTCTTTCAAAAGTCAAATTTATGACGACTGCAAGAGAGGTATTGGTGTGTAAGTATTCACGTATAGAGATTTTGAACTCTTCAGTATAATCTTAAGAACCCTTCAGTTCAGACATCAGAATCCAATTTCCTGCTGAAGTGCAGTGCACTCTGCGTCCTATATTAACTTAAGAAGTTTATCTTTCAAGGCAGACTTCGAACAAATATTATATGACTGCACATTGCTTTGGAAACATAAAATACAGGGCAGTTACTATTAGTATGTGGTTAACGTTTCGAGTTTCTGACAAAAATTGGCGTGATTCATTAAATTAAGGTTTTCCTCATTAATAAATCATGCCACAGTAATCTATAATCACGTAATTAATGACTAAATAAACAAACTTACGATAGTGTTCCCTAAACGGGGTTCTCCATGGCACCAACATCCTAATCGAAAAATAATCAGCCATTACAAAACTTCAATATCATGTCGACCCAAACGTATGGATAATTTTACAGTGTGATGATCTATAGTAGACACCTTTAAATATGACCACACATTTTCGATACACGCTGTATTTTTGAAAATACCGTTTTCGGGAAACAACCCTGTACATAGAACGCAAACAGAGCCGGAACCATATTTAGGCAATATGCATGTTATGCATCTCGTATATATTATAGATTGATTGAATTACTTCAACATATTTCACAATAATTGTGACCTTAGATCGGTTCTAAAAATCAAACTCACTGATATTCTTCAGTCAGTATATGGAGTCACTTAGAGTTTCTTGCCCATTCGTCTCTATAAGAAACAATCTTTAGAAGGGAATGTGCAACTATATACATTCAGTCAAAAAAGTATCGGGAATGGATGATTTGTTTATGGTTCCAAATTCCAATTTTTGGTTTTTTTGTAGTTGTTAGATTGGCACAACTGTTTTCCATTTTGGCGCGGAGTTTGAGTTGCATCTGTTATTTATATTAAATACAGTGCTGGTTTTAGTAATATCATATACAGGGTGGAATTTTGTAATGCCCCCTGGAGGGAAAGTACTCTTAATACTGTAGATAGAAAATTTTACTCAAAGGAAACATTCCTTTATTTTTGAATAGAAAGAAAACTGCATTCAAAGATTTCCAAAAAATCGCTTGCCACACCCGGGAATCGAACTGACTAAAATCTGCAAAAAGTACACACTGTACTTTTATTGCCGCTATCGTTAGTATCAATTATAAGGATATAAAAGTACAGTGTGTACTTTTTGCAGATTTTAGTCAGTTCGATTCCCGGGTGTGGCAAGCGATTTTTTGGAAAACTTTGAATGCAGTTTTCTTTCTATTCAAAAATAAAGGAATGTTTCCTTTGAGTAAAATTTTCTATCTACAGTATTAAGAGTACTTTCCCTCCAGGGGGCATTACAAAATTCCACCCTGTATAGTGTGTATTGCGAATTTCATAATGGACAAAAATATCGAACAAAGAGTTTGTCTTAAATTTTGCATCGCCAATGGAATTTCGTGTTCGGAGTCACTGAAAATGTTACAGAAGGCTTACGGTGAATCGACTTTATCAAAAACTCGTGCTTATGAGTGGTTCAAAGTGTTCAAAAGCGGTCGAGATGTGATGGAAGATTTGCCTCGCTCTGGTAGGCCGTCAACGTCTGCAACTGAAGTTAACATCGCAAAAGTGAAGAAAATAGTGACTGAAAATCCCCATTCAACTCTGAGAGAGATAGCCGCCGAACTTTCTGTATCTCACGAGTCGATCCGTACCATTTTAACTAATCATTTGGGTATGAAACATGTTGCTGCTCGGCTAGTCCCAAAAGATCTGAATTTTCTCGAAAAACTCAATCGCATGAAAGTCGCTGAGGACATGCTAGAACGAGTCAGTTCGGACCCAACATTCATTAAACGCATTGTTACTGGTGACGAGACGTGGGTTTACGAGTTTGACATGCAAACTAGTCAACAAGCTTCGGAGTGGCGCCTTCCAACTGAACCGAAACCGAAAAAGGAGAATTCGCGGCGAGAACTGAACTCAATTCCGGAAGCAGCGTTTAAAAAATGTTTTGATGAATGGATTATTCGTTGGCGCAAGTGTATCGTTTCTAAAGGAGCATACTTTGAAGGTGATAAAATAAATTTGGATGAATAACAGACATTTTGTGTATTATTGATCTTTTCCCGGTACTTTCTTGACAGAGTAGTAGAATCAATTCTATAATTTTCTTGTACATTTTTAATTGAAATATAAATTGATAAAAAAAAACAATCTGTCTAGCCTTTTCCCAACTATGTTGGGGTTGGCTTCCAGTGTAACCGGATGCAGCGAATACAAGTATTTTGCATGGAGCGACTGCCTATCTGACCTCCACAACCCAGTAACTGGGTAATACGATACCCCTTGGTAAGACTGGCTGTCAGATTTTCGGGCTTCTGACGACCCGAAACGACTATCAAAGATACACAAATGACAGCCGGGACCACCAGCTTAACGAGCTTTCTGTGGCACGGAGGAGTCTCGGTATGTAAAGATGGTCACCCATCCACGGCCAAACCCGGCAAGCGTAGCTTAACCTGATGGATCGACCTGTGCGGCTGTTATTACTAAGCCACGAGCTCTTCAATAAATTGATCAATGACTAGCTATTAATGAAATTATCAAAATTATTCTTTACACGAGTTCCAACACGTGTAAACTATAAACTAAGCCATAGTTTGTTTACAATAGATAGTGAACCCGATGACACAGAATATTATCATTCATAAGTAGGTATCCAGGAACTGATTGCGAGAGTAATTTACGAGCCCAATGTTTATTATGAACTTGACGATCGCCAAAACAAACTCCTCTATTCCATTAACTCCGTTGTATTGTTTTTATCTAAACGATTTGATTGCTTTGGCGTAGGCGCAAGATATTTTAAAGCGCCTTATCTCTGGTCATTTAATTCTCGTTATCGGGCTCATATGATCGTGAACTAAAAACCTGGAAGACAATTTCGACTGTTATAAAGTTGAAGGCTTTTGAGGACCAAATCATAAAAAATATCAAAAACTTATCGTTTAGTAACGTGAGAGATATTATCTTGACAAAAAAACAATGTCTGAAACAGTTTCAAGGCTATTTGATTTTAATCTCACGGATCAATTTACAAGATTACATACGATCGATTGGATTATAAATTGAAGTAACGCTAACACGTGGCACAAACAACACGCAAATCCAAACTATTTGTAGAACCTTACTGCGACTAGCAGAAGCGGTGATACATTCAGCGCAAACGTTGTAGAGTAACTAAACCCATTTTGGTACTTAATCTGTGTATTTATAGAAGCTTTTGCTTGAAAACCTTGTATAAACTAAAATTTTGGCGGATTTGCTCCAAATGCTATGTTATACCAGAGTAACTAACCCTTGAATAATTTGAAACAGTTATTATTAATCTTATATATAAAATTCTCGTCTTATATAAAATTCACGTGACACAATGTTAGTTACCATACTCCTTCGAAACGGCTTGACCGATTTTTATGAAATTTTACATGCATATTCAGCAGGTCTTAGAATCGGCTACTATCTATTTTTCATACCCCTAGGTAGGTAGGGTAGGTAGGGTAGGTAGGGTAGGTAGGGTAGGTAGTGTAGGTAGAGTAGGTGGGGTAGGTAGGGTAGGTAGGTAGGGTAGGTAGGGTATGTAGGGTAGGTAGGAAAGGTAGGTAGGTATCATAGTTAAGGCAGGACGACGTCTGCCGGGTCAGCTAGTATTATATAATTATCACTTGCTTAAAAATCGGTGAAGGTAAACATCGTGAGAAAACCGTCATACCTGAGAGATATTTCTCAAAAAACTCTGGCACCAGGTTAGTCACTATTCCGGTATAAGATTTGGTAAAACGAAAAGTCCTATTAACTATAAAGTAATTAGTGATTGTATTCCCATCATAAGGCTTTAATACAAGTTTGGTTGTGAATCCTGTAGTTGAATCCGCCCTAACAATATCGTCGTTAGAACGGTCGCCTCAAGTCATACCAAACTGCCAAATTTCTCCAAGAGATTTTAAACCTTAAAACAATTACAGTTACATTAAAAACGATTAGAAAATTGTATAGTTTGCGGTAACTTGGTGTGCTGGCGACTGTACGAAGGACAAGTATTTCCAGCACTGTACTTGAACTTTTGAAGTGCCTTCGTTATGTGCAATTGTAGAAACTTCGCTTCCTTGAGATGCAAAAGTTGCACTCCAATAACTTCCGGGCTTCTAGGGAAATGATTTGTTATTGTTTGACTTACAGCAGTGTGTATTTTTCTTTACTTAGCAGATTCGGTTTTCCCATAACCAAGCCTGACTAAGAAGTCCATGTTAGTTTTTCTAATCCCAATTATCACTTGGAAGGTTTATAGGTATGAAATCCTTAAATCTGACAGCCAGTCTTACCAAGCGGTAGCGGATTGCCCAGTTACTGGGTTGTGGAGGTCAGAAAGGCAGTCGCTCCAAGTAAAATACTGGTATTCAGCTGCATCCGGTTAGACAGGCAGCCGACCCCAACATAGTTGGGAAAAGGCTAGGCAGATAATGAACCTATCAATGATACTGATAAGATCAGTAGCTATAAACATATATCTATACTAATATTATAAAGAGGAAAGATTTGATTTTTTGTTTGTTTGTTTAAAATGAATAGGCTCCGAAACTACTGGACCGATTTAAAAAATTATTTCACCGTTGGAAAGCTTAGTTTTCTAGGAGTAACAGTTTTTTTACTTTTTATCCCGGGAAAAATAACGGGTCCCACGGGAAAGACCACGGGAGCGAAGTCGCGGGCAAAGTGCTAGTTATTAATATATTGGAAATTAAAAACCACTTCATTTATATATTTTTTTTGTATCAAGTTTGCGAAATTACGTACAAGTCTACGTTTATTTTCATAGTAGTCTGCTTTGATTCTCAATATTATTTCATGATAAGTTATACAATATTTATTGTTCGCTGAAACGATGCGATAGTGATTTTCTCGACATGTATTGGATACCTTAAATATTAGTAGATATGATAAACAATTAAGATAAAGAATAATACCACCAATCGTTATTATACGACATATAGGACTAAATTATGCGTATTGTATACTTATCACTTGCTTTAAAATCGGTGAAGGAAAACATCGTGAGGAAACCAGCATGTCTGAGAGATAATTTATCAACAGCATGTGAAGCTAAGTCCGAGGTCCATGGGCAGCATAAAAAAACAGACACCAGGTTAGTCACTAACCACACGAAAAGAAGAAGGACTAAATTAACTTAATAAATTATATTGAAGAAAGTAACACAATATATTGTTCATAGTCTCTAAACAAAGACTTATTTGAACTAGACAAACAGGTCCAGACAGTAAATCTTCCTTTCATTCATACATAAGATTAGATATACGGTACCTATGTACCGTAACCACAAAGGAGTTGGACGGAACGAGACACCTAGTTCAGACAACATAGATTTATGTAGTCTGCGAAGCAAGCAGGTGGTATGTAGTTTCCTTCAATTCATTGATCCTTCCACTTTCCTGGTTCTCATTCACGTACGGAGATTACAACAATCTATAATTGTACTATTTCTCAGAGTCAGACTTTTGAGTAGCTTATGCTTTTACTTCAATAACAGGTTTCTCTTCTTTTGACAGCAGTGAAAGCCTAGTGATGTGACCGACGGACAGCCAAGTGATAGGTCTCGAGTTCGAACCCAAGGCACTCACCTCTGATTTTACGGATGTAAGAGCGTATTGTATAATTATCACTTGATTAAAGATCGGTGAAGGAAAACATCGTGAGGAAACCAGCATGTCTGAGAGATATTTCTCAACAGCATGTGAAGCCCATGGGCCGTATAGAAACTCTGACACCAGGTTAGTCACTAGCCATAGAAAAAGAAATATCATGCTTGTGTACATCGAGTTAATAATCCATGACGACAACCCATTAAAATACCTATTATATAATATGAAATTATAATTGCGTATTGTATTGATGAGTAATTCATTATGTAACATAGCATCATAGAAAATGCCACATATTTCCTTGATCACGCGCTAGTATAATAATCAAGGAAAAAGGGAGAATAAATGAAAGCGATATGATCATAATACTTATTAGATTATTTTCACGAAGGGCAAGTGTCTTATGTCACGACTTACCGAGCGCTATATTGAATCCCGAACGTAACGAAGGCTCTGAATTAACTCCTGAGCGAACTGTATTTAAGCTTTTGAACGCCAGAGCATAAACGCACGCGCGTGCCGACCGCGCCAAGCTACATATTTCTTCTTGTTACCATGAATTTCCCAATATCCATAGTGTCTTTTAATTTGTTTCATGTCATTAAATACGTACGAGAGCTTCAATTTTTAAGATATCTATATAAACACTCACAAAGGAATGATTTATTATTTTGTGTTATTAGTGTTGTTGCCATTGTCACATATTTGTGTCGTTGGCTTACAGGGCATGCGCTTGCTTGTCACGTATATGTGACAATGGCGTTCTAAACGTTAATAGAATAAAAGTGTTTTATAACGGCAAAAAATTCACACGAGATTTTAGTTTGTGGTTCCAAATTCAAATCACAGTAAGCACCAGGCGAGTTATAATGAAATTCAGCACAATATTATTGGCCGGCTAGAGTCCATGCCTTACTTGATGGTAGGTAACCATTAGGCTTGTAACCTCTTCTGCCGAGCCTTTTCCCAGCTAAGTTGGGGTCGGCTTCCAGTCTAACCGGATGCAGCTTAATACCAGTATTTTACATGGAGCGACTGCCTATCTAACCTCCACAACCCAGTAATTGGGCAATACGATACCCCTTGGTTAGGTAGACTGGCTGTCAGATTTTCGGGCTTCTAACGACCCGTAACAACTGTCAAAGATGCACAAATGATAGCCGTGACCAACGGCTTAACGGGCTTTCCGAGGCACTCCATTAGGCATGTAACTATATTCCGAAATTGTTTTCACGACCTTCAATACAAAATGTAGTTAGATGGTACCCAAAGGATATGTAATAAAACCCAAGATTACGATTCGAAACACATCGTATTAAACCTTTTATAATGTAGATTTAGGGAAAAGACCTTAATGGAAAAATAACCTCGGTCGGGTTACCCTTACCTACTGTTCCAGACTATATAATATAATATACAATGAGACCTAAATATACAAAACGATCCAAAATCTGCTTCTCATGCCAAACTTTTGGGCACATTATTTCGAAAGTATTTTCAGGAAAAGTTGCGCTGAAAACCTAGACAGAGGTGAGCTAAAAGGAATAGCTTATATTATTTAACTTGAAATTCTTATTTTTATTTTAATCTAAATGTAAATGGTCTCCAACAAAGGAATACAACGCAAAGCTTCCACAATGCCTGCGTTATTTTCAAAGTAGTTCGTGAGTGGACTTAAAATAGTGTTAGATCATCGTAAAATTTGGCCTAGACTGGCAGTCCAGTGGGAAAAAAACTTTAATATTAGATAAGAGCTACCTTATGCTCTTTAACCACCGACGAAAAAAAAGGGGTGTTATAAGTTTGACCCCTTTTTTTTTTTTTTAAGGCTGGGAAATCATCCAATGACTGCTCCCGCTCTGGGTGGAGCTGACTCCTGTGTGTGTCTTTGGCACTGTAGCTCTTAAACGGGAGATGTAGATAGTCAATCAAATGAAGGGTCTAACTTACTTAAGCGGTACCCCGCCGCGACATTATAGCCGCCGAGGTATTTTATTTTTAATTTTTGCTTTGGTGTTTTTTTTATATGTTTAATGATGTTTTGGATAAAAGGTTTTGTACCCACTGATGTGACGGCTGAATTAGATGATGATTTAATTCATTGAGGAAGAAATACTTCGCCGACCGCTAATTAATTCGGGATACGGGAAGAAGGATGGTGACTTTGAGCTAAATGCTGACCACATTAACATTATTCTGAAGTCGTACACACTGCGGCAACGAAACCAGTTTGATTTGTTATCGTTCGTTCACCTGCTTGTAAACAGCGAACGCCTACATGCCAATAAGTTGAACTCAAACTCAAGCTCAAAGCATTTATTTCAAGTAAACCAATAACAGTCACTTTTGAATTGTCAAGGGGTCGGGGCCGGGTAAGCGGGATTGTCTGAAAGGGTTACCGCTTCCCCGGTACATAAAGGGCTAAGGAAGGAACATGGTGGGGTTTTAGTCAGTAAGAGTCTGTCTGACACTCCCTTCCGCTCCACCCAGAGCGGGACTAGTCATTGGATGATTTCCCAGCTTTAAAAAAAAACAAAAAAAAGGGGTCGGTCAATCAGAAAGTTGAAGCTCATTAGCCCAAAGCGTTCTATGAAGAAAAACGGACAAGAAAATCGACGGACACTCTTCTAAATTCAAATATGGTTACCAAATATTCTTTACTTTAAATCATTAATGTTGAAATTATACATGTGATGCAGAACTTTAAAAGCGTCCGTAATAAAAAACATTAGAATAAATAAAAACTTAATTATAAAATTAATTTAATTTGAAAATCTAGTCGGGTGTTCACCTAAAACAGCTTTTAGCATTAGCCGAACTTAACATCTTAGAACATTTAAAAGAAATAGCTCTACCCTTTGCCCGATACAAGCGTGATGTTGTGTTTTCGTTTAAAAAGTATGGTAGAAGTTTTTAAAAGTGTAAGTACATAACTAGAAAGTGTGTGAAAACTGAGATGACGACAAAAGGCGACGTTTTGAACAAACTGAATAATTTTTAAATTAGGACGGCAATAAAATCATGAATGAAAGAATCATGATGATGAAATCAGCTTTCAATGACATACGACCATTCAGGAAACCATTACGTACAGATACACATAAAGACGTTAAGTATCCAAGTACCGTGAGTAACAAAAGACGTTTTATTATCTAAGCAAGGCGTTGGCGGCCATTACGAGGACCATAACTAAGACTATTTGTAGAAAGTTATTGTCGTGGGGGTCAGTGGATTACTTCACTATACCTTGAATAATAGTTCTTGTTCTGCTGTGTTTATGTCCGGGTTCCATGAATATAGCTAATATGTTTCATTGCTGAAATCGAATACATGTAATAGAATTAATTATGATACGGTTGACTGCTGCGCAGCATGTCGCGGGTTCCATTCCCGTACGGAACAAATATTTGTGCGACCTACAAGTGCCAGAAAGTAGAAGTGTGTTTGGGTCAGGGTTTTTCTATCTATAATATGTATGTTTTAAAAAAAAAAAAATGTATAGTACTTATTTTGTCAGCCATCTCGTTACCATAACAGAGGCATAAGGTTGCTTAGCTTTGGGACTATAATTATGGCGTTGTGTAAAATTTCCAAGGATTATAATTATCCATTATGTCCTCATTTTATCTTGCAAAATTAGCAGGCTGAAAATGGGTTTGATAGACATCGATCACTGATGAAGGACATTAACATACAATCTGGACATTTTCCGATTTCCGACGTTAGCCCAAATTACTATTACTTAATCGGGATTGTCCGAAAGGGTTACAAGCGGGATTGTCCGAAAGGGTTACCGCTATCCCGGAACATAAAGGGCTACGGAAGGAACATGGATGGGTTTTAGTCAGTAAGAGTCTGACACTCCCTTCCGCTCCACCCAGAGCGGGAGCAGTCATTCATCATGATTTCCCAGCCTTAAAAAAAAAAAGCCCAAATTACTAAAGAAAGATGTACTATATCTATCCTTTATACAGTCCAATTGAATGTTATATTCATCCTGTAAGCAACCAAGCGAAAGGTAAGTAGACCCCTCATATACTTGCGTTCTATTCACAATGGATAGTAATTGTGAATATTAGTACCATGTGGATAATTTTTCTTTCCCTAGTTTTAATGATAGTCTGGCAGTTTGAGTACTTTATGCGGCCTACACAAAATCATTTCTTTGGAATTGTTCATCGCGTCGTTGAGCTCCTAAAGTTCTTTATATTTAAGATTTCCAACAAAAAATCTACACAGTTCACGGCACATGAATAAAGGGCAACGTCAGCGAATGTATTCTAGCAGTGATAGCCTAGCGGTGTGACCGTCGGACTGCCAAGTCATAGGTCTCAAGTTCGAACCCAAGACCTCTGATTTTACGGATTCATGTGCGTTTTGTATAATTATCACTTGCTAAAAATCGGTGAAGGAAAACATCTTGAATCGAACAACATGTCTGAGAGATATTTCTCAACAGCATGTGAAGCTAAGTCAGAGGCCCATGGGCAGCTTAAAAACTCTGACACCAGGTTAGTCACTAACCACACGAAAAAAAGAAGAAGCGAATGTATTCTGTATAATCCCACCGTGAATACTTAGGTGAAGTGCCAGTAGCCTGTATCCCTAGCATGAGGTGGAATGGCAGTTCACTTCACCAAATTTTTCCACCCAGTGAGATTTATAGAGAATAGACCGGCTGGTATTAAGTAGGTATACTTTTTAAACAATAGACGACCAAAGCATCCTTACTATTATAATAAATATTAAAGTGGGTTTTTTATTTGTATGTTACGTTTTCACGCTAAAACAGCTGAACGGATTTGGCACATGAATAGGACATTGGCCATAGGATACTTCTTGTCCCGAGACAAGAAGCATCCTATGGCCAAAGTCCTATTCACGTTCTATAGCACATTCCCGTGGAATACATTTTTTACTTCCAAGCGGGCCGGGCCACGGGCATAAGACACAATAAAGACACAATAAAGTTAACACTAAATAGTCTCAGTTCAGGGACACGATTACTGACAAATGCTTCCACTGGACTGGACAGGTCCACTCAAATCTGTGTGGTTCTTTTCTCAAAAGAATGGTTTTTTGGGATCATGTAAGGACCTTGTACAAGTAGAGGGAGACCAAAGAAACGATGGATGGATTGTGTGAAAGATGATATGGCTAGGAAGGGAGTAACTACCGAGACGACGACTAATAGAGAAGTATGGAAGAAAGAGACATGTTGCGCCGACCCCAAATAAATTGGGATAAGGGCAGGAGAATGATGATGATGTAAGGACCTTGTACATTAGTGTCTGAAATGGTTCAAAAATTAATCTACATGGTCCTTACATGATCTGACTAAGATTATGCCTAGATTTAAGAGTAACCTGAGTTCGTTTCGCCATTTTTCCTGATTGTTTTTTTTAATATAACATGTAAATGTTATTCCGATATCTCATTTAAGTACACAATAAACAATTTCATATCATTTCAGTGCTAAAGTGTGTTTCTGTCAATTCTCCGATCACTTGTGCGCCGTATTCCAAGTTTGTTTTGGCTCGCACCCAACATCAAATTCTTGAACAATCATGCATACCATTTGACAGGACTATCCTGTAATTGATATAAGTTATTTAACATCTAACAAGGTCGACGACTTATTGAAAATAAATCGACCAAAACAATCGCACAATAGAAATTTAAAAAAAATATTATTTAATCACCACCAACTGGTACCTATAACAGCAAAATATTAATCTGCTAAAAAAATCCAGAAACACTAAGACAGAGTTATATACGAATAGCAAACAGAACAAGCCTTACCATATAATTTGAAGTAATAAATAACATCATAGTCTCAGTTCAGGGACACGATTACTGACAAAGGCTTCCACTGGACTGGACGGGTCCACTCAAATCTGTGTGGTTCTTTTCTCAAAAGAATGGTTTTTTGGGATCATGTAAGGACCATGTACATTCGTGTCTGAAATGGTTCAAAAATTAATCTACATGGTCCTTACATGATCTGACTAAGATTACGCCTAGATTTAAGAGTAACCTGAGTTCGTTTCGCCATTTTTCCTGATTGTTTTTTTTAATATAACATGTAAATGTTATTTCGATATCTCATTTAAGTACACAATAAACAATTTCATATCATTTCAGTGCTAAAGTGTGTTTCTGTCAATTCTCCGATCACTTGTGCGCCGTATTCCAAGTTTGTTTGGGCTCGCACCCAACATCAAATTCTTGAACAATCGTGCATACCATTTGTCAGGACTATCCTGTCATTGATATAAGTTATTTAACATCTAACAAGGTCGACGACTTATTGAAAATAAATCGACCAAAGCAATCGCACAATAGAAATTAAAAAAAAAAATTATTTAATCACCACCAACTGGTACCTATAACAGCAAAATATTAATCTGCTAAAAAAATCCAGAAACACTAAGACAGAGTTATATACGAATAGCAAACAGAACAAGCCTTACCATATAATTTGAAGTAATAAATAACATCAAAGAAGGTTGTAGAACGGCGTAGGCTGATGAGCAAAAAACTACGAATCAATATCTAGAAATCACCAATCATCTAGGTCCTGAAAACTCTGCCATCATCATATCATTCAAACATATACAGGACCTACATATAATGATAGAACAAATAGTCCACCTAATCAATTAATACATAAAAATGTTGATAGTGGAACACGTGTCGATTAATATGACCTCGCAAACAAGCTAACATAATATTTTGATCTGCAACTTTATAACCGGTTATTAGTCAGTCGAGTCTCGACAGTGTTAATTTGTATTCCTAGATTACAATTTATCATGTTATCTCTTTGATAAGTAATGCGCAGCACAGAATGGTAAAAGACTGCAGGACCGCGGTTTTGTACCACTCGTCCTGATATCCGCTCATTCTATCTGATGATCGGCTTATTTTGGATGTTGAATAATCAAAAAGATATTTAATTTTCATGTCTAATATCATTTTTTGAGGGTCCATCAGGTTAAGCTACGCTTGCCGGGGTTGGCCGTGGATGGGTGACCATCTTTAGATACAGAGACTCCTCCGTGCCTCGAAAAGCACGTTAAGCAGATGGTCCCGGTTGTCATTTGTGCATCTTTGACAGTCGCTACGGGTCGTCAGAAGCCCGAAAATCTGACAGCCAGTCTTACCAAAGGGTATCGTATTACCCAGTTACTGGGTTGTAGAGGTCAGATAAGCAGTCGCTCCATGTAAAATACTGGTATTCAACTGCATCCGGTTAGACTGGAAGCCGACCCCAACATAGTTGGGAAAAGGCTAGGCAGATGATGATGATGTCTAATATCATTTTTCTCAAGATATAGCAATCAATATTGTGGAACTCTCAAACTGAACGCCCGATACAAATTGGCCCGACGCGGCTACTTGATCAAACCCAAAGTCGAAATATGACCACATAATCCCAGCCTGTGTCGCCAACGGATATTCCAAAAATATGAATGCGTCGTACACGTGAGACGACTAGAAATAGTTAGTATTCGTTTGCATTACAATTCTGCCAATTTGGCAAGCAAATTCTGAGTCAAACGAAACTCAATAAGTTGTATTGTCGGCAATTTTGACTTTTTATTGCGTTAATAAAATTTTGATGTTTAATTAAGACGGTATACTTAGTAATGAATGACGATTAAAATTTCAACTTATATCCAAGGAAAAAATAAACGAAATATCGCAAAAGACTCCAGAGGACTTTAAATGCTTACAATTCCAAACGAAATGAAATCAAATATTATTCTAAACGTAAGTAACTAAAACTGGACAGCAAAACACAAAGGTACGATACGTGAGAACATGCTAATCACATTACATACTCAGCAAGTAGAAATACTAGTTCCAGAGTAATAGGACCTTGATCGTGAACTCAGCCCAGGAGGACAAGGTGAGTTTGATAGTAAATGAATCATGTTACAGACATGATCTGTTCGGTTTAGAAGCAATAGGGAAGCATCGACTGGATGCTATGGTTTTATCACTTTCTACTGGTACTGCAATAGGCGATAAGGCGGTTTGTAAAGAAGGGATTTCTTTGCTGTAATCATATAATTTATAGCTAAGTATGTCATTTCCACGTACTTAATATTGCAGTTACACAATAACATGTGTTTTGTAAGATGTTATCCGATTAGCTGCATCCTAATACTGCAAAGGGCAGTATGGCAAACTCGCAAGCAGATGCTATTGTCGGTGTATGTAGGACAGTCGTTGTATTTATTAACGAGTTTATAGTTTGCAACAGAACATTATGATGGTTCTGCATACTGCATATATGCAATAATGGAACGCTGAAAATAAACAGTATGATCTGAATGCTGAGCGATAAAATGAAGTATGGCCCATAACAATCTTATTATTGTGGCCACTGAATTAAGTATATAAATTTTCTTGAAAACAATAGTGGCGTTGATCAGCATAGATTTGTAAGATGTTATCCGATTAGCTGCATCCTAATACTGCAAAGGGCAGTATGGCAAACTCGCAAGCAGATGCTATTGTCGGTGTATGTAGGACAGTCGTTGTATTTATTAACGAGTTTATAGTTTGCAACAGAACATTATGATGGTTCTGCATACTGCATATATGCAATAATGGAACGCTGAAAATAAACAGTATGATCTGAATGCTGAGCGATAAAATGAAGTATGGCCCATAACAATCTTATTATTGTGGCCACTGAATTAAGTATATAGATTTTCTCGAAAACAATAGTGGCGTTGATCAGCATAGCATAAACAGTCCATATGGTTCCCACTGTTGGGACATAGGCCTCCTCTCTGTGAGATGGAGTGGGCCGTTTACCACCACACGGGCCCAATGTGAGATGGTGAAGTCTCATGTCATGTCTTTTACGTAAGATTTCACACACACAATGAATGTGAATGTTGCGCAATTGAATTGACCGAACATGGTATTATTATTGTGTGTATATATAGAGTCCCAAATTCAGACATAAATACATTCTATGACAAATTGGAAAATATTCTCCATCTGGTATGCATTCAACGTAATAAAAAGATTATCATTTGTGGGGACTTTAATATAAATACGTTAAAAAGAAATAAACAGACTCTAGATTTTGAATACATACTTTTAAACTATAATTTACAACTACAATTCTCTCAACCCACTAGAATAAGTAGTGGGACATGTTTGGACAATTTCGCGCACAATATCAGAGGTTGCAAGGGGGAAATTATTGAATTTGGACTGTCAGACCACACCACACAGGTTTTAAGATGCCCAGTTAAAAAAACATGTGCTATTAAGTCATGGCGTATTAGACGTAGAAACTATTGCCAAGAATATTTAGATAAATTTAAAAATTGTATGAAAAGTCTCTCTTTCTCGGACATTTACAATACTTCAGACCCTAATGAGGCTTATGCTTACTTTTTTGATCAATTCCAATGCTTTTACGATCTCTGTTTTCCTTACGAAACTATTACTAAGTCATTAACTAAAAAATCTAAGTGGATCTCAAAGGGAATAAAAAAATGCAGTAAAAGGAAACGTGTGCTTCTGTGGCAATTTAGAACTAAGCCCACTCTCAAGAACAAAAATACGTTCAAAACGTATTCACGTAGACTTAAAAGAATTATATCTTTTACGCAAAAATCCCAAAATAATTATTTTATCAAAACATCACAAAATAAATGTAAAGCGACATGGACTGTAATTAACTCAAACAAAGCCTACCATCCTAAAGAACCTATAACTGAAATAAAAACTGACACTAAAATGATTACTAATCCTACTGAAATAGCAAACTCCTTTAACGAATATTTTATTAATCAAGTAACTAATTCAAATCATGGCATAACACAAAAATATCCCAATCCTTCAAACACTTTGAACTCTCTATTTATGGAACCAACTTTGCCGCATGACATCATTAATCATATTAGGTCTCTTAGAGATACAAACAGTGTAGGTAGTGATGGAATATGCACAAAAGTCATAAAAACAGTCTCGCAATACATAGCTCCACATCTTAGTCATATAATAAATTTAAGTGTTGAGAATGGTATCTTCCCGGAGCATCTCAAAACCTCCATAGTTACTCCACTATATAAAAAGCAAGACAAATGTCTAATGAAAAATTATAGACCTATTGCCCTGATACCTATATTTGCAAAAATATTTGAAAAGGTTATATATAAAGCGCTTTATACTTACCTAGAGAAATCCAACATTTTACTAGATGAACAGAAAGGATTTCGCAAGAACAAGACTATCAACATGGCTATCCATGATCTGATACGCCCTATCCTATCGAATGTAGATAAAAGAAAGGCCGTATGTGCTATATACATGGACCTTACAAAGGCTTTTGACTACGTAGATCATAAAATACTATTAAATAAATTAGAAAAATATGGTATAAGAGGCAACGTTTTGCATCTTGTTCAATCTTATTTATATAACAGAAAACAGATTTTAGAAATAACACGGATATGTCCACGCACTGGTTACGAAAGAAGATACAGATCTAGTAGTAGGATTATTAAATACGGAGTCCCACAGGGCAGTGTGTTAGGACCTCCACTTTTTTTAACCTATATAAATGATCTGCCTAAAGAAATAAAACATCCGATGGTATTATTTGCTGATGACAGCACGGTAGTAGTAAAATGTGACGATCCTAGTACATACGAAGCAGAGATAAATTTGACATTGAATAAAATAATTACTTGGTTAAATAATAATAATCTTGTCATAAACCTAGAAAAGACTAAAATAATGCACTTTCATCAAAGGATGCCTAACATAAACCTTGACATTAACTACTTGGGGACTAAAATAGTGTCGGCAACTAATACTAAGTTTCTTGGTGTGATTATAGATAATAACTTGTCCTGGAAACCTCAAACTGAAGATATTTGTAAAAAAGTCCATAAATTTGCATATGCCCTCTGTAAACTGGCTAAAATTGTTAGTTTAGAATCTCTCTTAATGGCTAATGGCTACGTTGCATCCACACTAAGATATGGCATAATCTATTGGGGCAATTCAGTACATAAAGAATATGTTTTCAAAGCCCAAAAACGATGCATCAGAGCTATGTGTGGTTTACGAAGTACCGAGAGCTGTCAACCTCTTTTTAAAAGCCTCAAAATCTTAACCTTCCCTTCGCTTTATATTTATGAGGTAAATATATTTGTTAAAACAAACATGTACCTATATGAAGTAGCTTTCAAAAGTCGTTATAGGAAATTACGAGATGGAAATAATTTAGAACTTAAAGTGCCATATGCAGGTACGGCTCTAATGAGGAAGAGCTTTTTTTGTATGGCCCAAAGAATATTTAATAAGTTACCTTCCTCAATAAAAAATCTAAATTTAGTCAATTTCAAGCATAAATTATGTACTATATTAATACAGAAATGTTACTATTGTCTCAGCGACTACTTTGATGACAGTTCGTTTACATAATTATATTTGTAACACGAATAATAAAATTAACTATTTATGCATGACGACTCTTACAATTCTGTGGACAATATCAGTTTTAAATATTTTTTATCATAACTTATGACATCATGACTATTTATTATTGACATTATCGTATTATATTAAATATTGACATTACCTTTTTTTTTGACATTACCTAATACATTTTATTAAAATACAAAAAATTTATGTTGATATTAGTACCGATAGATTAATTTACTTAATTGGCAAAAGCCTCCTGAAATGTATATTTGTTCGCCAAATGGCAAAACATAGAGAAACTGTAATATTTATAAAATCATTGTAACATCTTGCACACTGATGTAACCTACCTATGTTTACAAATAAAGACTTGATTGATTGATTGATTGATTGACACATTAGCACATACAAAAACACCGACTTTGTCGACAAAAACCATATTAAGTTTGTCAATGCTGTTTACATCAACAACGTTGATTGTATCCTTGCTTTAATGTTCAATATTGTCGATCTAATGGAAAATTTCATCCAACGTTAAGTATAACGGGCGGGGATTACTACAAATTGTTCGGCCGGCGTCGAAAAGCAATCAAGGAAGTGGCTGGGAAGGACGTAATGAGGGGCTTCGGGTTTCTAAGCTCTATGAACTGAGCCTTTAATAATCAAAACTTGCTTTATTTTACAGAAAACGGAATAATTAGCGACTCTTTCAGCTGTTTCTTTTATGGTTCAATGTCTTGGGAGTGTTTACCCACTTCTTTTCATCGTGTGTATGAAAAATGTTATTATGACGATTAACCTGAAGAGTTTTCGTAGTCACAAATGCGCTTGAGCCAGCCACCTGTGATCTGGTCAATAAATCGTTAAAAGATGTTTATCCTACTGAATGGTTTTCATTCATCCACATACAAGTCGTTTCTTCTAGTCTTTTTAGTATCACCGTCACCGCCAACTTTAATTTTCGATAATTCGCAAATGTACTCTTCTCTGCTGTCCTCTATTAACTAATAGACCAGTCAACCAGACACTAGTAACTAATAGACCAGTCAACTACCCTCAATGTTTCCTATTAACGTTAAGATTATTCAAGTAATTTCCATCACTTCGGTTCATTTAATTTCTATGCGGCATGGCTGTGCGTTATCCTAATCGATTTTCTTCAGTTGCCCCTTTCAACTTGTATGTATAAGATGATAAACAGACCGCCTGACTAAGCTGCATATTTTTAATGGTTCATGGTGTATTTGTCGCAGAAATTCGTACATAGAAAAAGATAATTAACTCGAGAAGGTAAACAAAAAAAAAAAACAAAATAGATTTAAGTACAGACGCCAGCACATCAAGCTATCCCTAACTGTCAAATTTTCTCAATTCAAAATGAACCTTATGTCGTTGCAATAAAGTTGAAATACTATCAAAGAAATTTGACAGATTGTGGTAACTTGATGTGCTGGCCTCTGTACATAGCGTGAAATAGAATTCATGGGCAATATTTAAAGGGGTCATTGTACTCATCATTATGACCCATTCAAATATTGCCCATGGATTCAATTTCATTCTGTATAATCATCACTGCTGCACGCAATGACTGTGATAAGAAAGCTTCCACTTAGCATAATGTTGTGCTATGGAGACAGACTGACATACCCATAGCACAGCGCGGATTTTCAGTCGTCACGTGCATTTTGCGTATATCGCCATTATTACTGAATCAATTGCATCATACATAGATTACGAACCAATTGCAGCAAATGCTTGATCTGATTGTACATTATTGTTCGTGCTTAATTTTGAAGATTGAAGGTGCAGGATTTTAAGCACGTTAAGCCGTTGGTCCCGGCTGTCATTTGTGCATCTTTGACAGTCCTTACCTACGGGTCGTCAGAAGCCCGAAAATCTGACAGCCAGTCTTACCAAGGAGTATCGTATTACCCAGTTACTGGGTTGTGGAGGACAGTAAGGCAGTCCCTCCATGTAAAATATAGGTATTCAGCTGCATCCGGTTGGACTGGAAACCGACCCCAACATAGTTGGGAAAAAGCTAGGCATATTGATTGATTGAAGGTGCAAGATTTTATGACAAGCCTCAAAAGGAAACATCATGCGGTCGTGAAGACCCACGTGATCGCAATAATATCTAGCATGTGTGGCGTGTGGTACGACTTTATAGACGTATGTGCATTACATACCTGCCAGTTTTAGGGCCTATGCACACCACGTTTTTTAAACGCGCCGTCGACACGCGTTTGTAGCGATATAGACGCGATACGCACGCAAGTCAGACGCAGCCTGTAGACCTTTGCACACCTGACGCGCGTGTGTAGCGATACAGACGCGATACAGACGCGCGTGTGTAGCGATACAGACGCGATACAGACGCGCGTGTGTAGCGATACAGACGAGATGCAAACGCGCGTGTGTAGCGATGCAGACGCGATGCAAACGCGCGTGTGTATCAAGTCAAATTCAAAAGACGTGCGGTGCATCAAATCGCTCGATTGCTACTAACGTAGATTCACACTTCCCTTTCCCTCGTTGCGGGGGAAACCCCATCCGTAGGGAAGGCGCGCGCGCTAGCGCTCGTATCGGTGTCGCGCGTTTGAATCGATACAGACGCGCCGGTGCCGCGCGTTTGTATCGATACAAACTGCTCTGCAGGGTAAACACGCGCCGGCGACGCGCGTTCCCAAAACGCGCGTCGACGGCGCGTTTAAAAAACGTGGTGTGCATAGGCCCTTAGAATATTGCGGTATGGTATTTTTTTAATGTGTATTTCAATCAGTTATAGGTGCTTCTTAATTGATAACAAGCCTTCTTAAGTCTTCAACCATTTTGCCGGGTTTCTACTGTTACCCCAAGTGAACATTTCAAAATGCCGCTATCTTCACAGTTTAAATATTTAAAATATTATTATCGCATTATGTCAATGACATTGTGGGAATGGTACGATGGCCCTTTATTATCTCTAAAAAAATCTTGATTCATCATTGGCCAAGACCGCAGCAATTAAACGGCACACGGTGCAGTGATAAGGGGTGTAAAGTCCGCAATGGTGCACTCGTGGCATTGATAACAGTCAGATTACTCTGAGATGACCAACCATTCCTTTGGGAAAAGCCTAGAGAGATTGAATTATGATGATGCAATTTTGGGAGTCTGTTATTTCCAAACTATGCGGAGCACTGGGTCCAAATTTTCCCCTGCTTAAGTTGTTCAAATACCTTCCAACTTGACGTTTTTAATAAGTTGTGACAAGAACGTTCGCAGGCCGGTTTAATTAGTTTTGTAATGAACGTTTTTTTGTAAGAGTCAGTTTGTGACCTTGTTTGGGAATGTTTGTGGAATGAAAATTGAGGGCGGCTAGTTGTAAGTTACTAATAAATAAAAGATAGTCTGACGAATAAACTCATGGTAGGTGTATTGTTGTTAACACCTATACGATTAACGAGTATCATGGTTGTGTTGGCTAAAAATAGTATGACATTCCATTCATATCAATGTTCAAATGGTCCTTGGAAGAAACCTGGACTTGTAGTTAATATAGTCTGAAACCGCCAATTCGTCTTGAGCAAGCGTGATGGTCAATCCTCGTGCCTTTTATGTATGGGAAGAGGCATTTGTTCTGCAGAGGAACATAATAGGCTGGATTTTTTAAATTATTTATTTATACCTAAATAAATACCTACACCGTTTAATAATATCTAACACCAAAACTCAAGGCCCTTGTCTCGGCAATGATCTGAATTTGTAACTTGCATTTCTTAACATGTCCCCATTTAATTCAGGTAGATAAAACCATTATAACATTAAAATATTAAATAAGTATAGTTCTCGGCTTTCAACACCGCCATGACCTTTTGCTCCACTCAAGTTATTGAGCAATGTTCGCAGTTATTTTATTATATCAATAACAAATTACGTGTGTGTGCTTATGTTGTAACTACTGTGTAGACTGTAGATTAAACTTTATCGTATCGTTACATCGTAAGATTTGTAGTGAAGTATTTGGGTAAAAGGAATTATAATACAGTTAGGCAGAGTTGATGGAAAGTAGTATGAATTATTTAAGTTATTGGTTATACCTAGTTTGGCTGATAACGTTTCACCGTGCCTTAGGTACGTGCGCGGCGCCTGTCGGGTAAGCGGGATTGTCCGAAAGGGTTACCGCTACCCCGGAACCTAAAGGGCTAAGGAAGGAACATGGATGGGTTTTAGTGAGTATAAGTCTGACACTCCCTTCCACTCCACCCCCAGCGGGTGAAGTCATTGGATGATTTCCCACACTCAAAAAAAAAAAAGGTACGTGCGCGGCAAGATAAGGGGCAGCGTAGGCCGCTCATCACGGCGCGGTCCCGGTCCCCCGGCTCGCCGTGCATTCTTAGGGCCGAGTCACACCGCAATGGCAGCGGCCGGCAGCGACGCGGCGAGCACTTTCAGTGTCAAAGAATTTTAAACTTTATCTACATATCTAAAAGACCAGTATTGCTTGAAAAGGTCGCGAGCGGCCGCGCGCCACGCACGTCTTGTTGGTGGCTCTGCCCGCGGCTGCCAGCGGCGACGCGCGGCCGCCCGCGGCACCGCGGTCCGCCGCGCGCTCCTCACCCGCGCCGCAACACTGACCGCACCATTTCTCTGTAGTCTATTTTTTCCTTTGTTTGTTTCTTCTTCTTCTTCCGCAATAAGTGCTATAATAACCAATCCCATCATGTTCACTGCAAACACACGAGTTTCCTTGCCAAATGTCGAAACTAAACTAGTTAAGAGGAGACTAGACGCGTGGGGTCTGGGGGTCGTGCGAGGCCGCCAGCGGCGACGCCGGCCGCTGCCATTCCGGTATGACTCGGCCCTTAAGGCGCGGTACAGCGGTATCGGTCAAACTTCAGTACTTATATAACACCTATCGTGAAAACTTCTTTAGACGGGTTGACAGATTTTTATTGTAGTAAATCTTAAGTGTTTGCGACACGGTGCCATCGACATGCTAATATAATTGGTATCTGTAGGTATGGGCAGGTATGACGTGTTAATTTACAAACAACAATAAAATTAATTTGAAATAAAAAACCCACTGTTAGTTCGTCGTTGTAAGTTTTTACTTCTTTTTGCGAGTCAGATTGTTTTAATGTTTCGAGTGGTTTATTTTTTAAACTGGCTGTTTCTATTGTTTCATGTTTAGGTAGGTAGCTATCTTTTTTGTGCAAACATTTTTTCTTTCTTTCATTTTAAGTAAGTCCTTAGGTACCTACTTAGGTATGTGGTTTTAGTTACATAGAGCCGAGGTAACAAAAAAGTCAAATCTTTTACTATTCTTATTCCAAATCAATGCTTGTCCTCAAAACTGCCATTAATTAAAAAAATCGCGTAGGTTTTATGCTAAAACCACGTTATACCTTATACCTAGGTATAACTTCAACAGTGTCCTTAAAATCATGGCACTTTTAGAAAAATATAAATAAATTACTAGGTGGGTGCATAATTTCAATGGTCAGCTCCCACGGAGCCGATGGCGCCGGGTTATAGGTATATCAACTTAAAATTTAATATTATTTCGAGTTTATTCGTTTTTACAATCGTTAAAAAAAACTTAGCTGTTCGTTGTCAGTTGTGGTAGGTAACTGTCTAATCAATTCAATCTGTATTTCAATCAATGTAGTGCCCGCCATTATCTCCTAATTACTAAAAAAGATTTTATATTTACTTACTAGATAAGTTACGGTTCTCTACAGTACCAGCCTTACTAGTTGTAGGGTAAACATACCGGTTTACCGGCCACTACCCCTTTTCGGCCACTTCGCACGTTATTTTAAATAATAGACAGTGTTATAGACCGCTCCTTACTAATTTCGCGCCATTCGATCTGGACGAACTACACGGTTCATAATCCAACGGCATGGCCTCGAAATGTGCGAACTGAGCCCTCAGTCGCCATTTCAAAATTTGGTGTCTGGAAACGTGTCAAATTTAGCGAAAAAAATAGCAGGTGGATTGATTTTCAAAGGTAAGTTTTTACGTGTTACTGTTGGTTTATTGTTCATTGATGGGGTTTGTGTGTGTTTAGCATGTCTAATTTCAATATTCAAGTGCCCAAACTCATCAAACTTTTCATAATTTGTGATTTTTTTGGTGGTCGGACAATACGTTACGATTAATTTCAAAATCTACTTTCCGACCGGGTGGTCGCATAACCGGTTTATTCACGTCATTTCACTTTGCCTTTATTAGAGAAACCTTAAATTCACCAACATAGATTCCATTATATTTGTGAACAGCTAGAGTTTTGTAAATTTAGAACTAGATTCCGGCCGCCAGTAAACCTCATATTTTCAAAGATATGACCTGTAAAAATACCGAATGTTTAGCGGCCGATAACTAGTAAAAATAAAACCTGTCTCCGGCCGTTTAAATGGACGGCCGAAAATTGGTAAAAATTACACCTGATTCCGGCCTTTCGAAAAAAGAACGGCCGATAGTAATTAGTAAATAATAAATCTGTTTTGATTTTTAATGATTCTAAAGCCAAAAGTAGCTGTAAGTTGTAGAAGAGAGTAAAAATACACCGCTTTTTAAAATTTATTAATTGTTTTACTTTCATACTATTATAAACCCTATGAACTACAGAATAAGAGTTGTTTTTCTACCGTGAATTAGGTGGCCGATAACCAGTGCACTAGTGGACGATAACTGAGTGAAAAGGCCGATAGCCGGTATATTTGCAATTTTTGCGAATATATATTTTTTTTAAATTATGTATCACTGATACTTCTATAAGCATAAGGTTTTATGAAACTTCACTATTGTAGGCTGAAACGTTTTTTTTTTTTTTAATCTTGGAGTACAGCATTATGTTAAAAATCACCTCTAAAGTCAACAAGCCGCTTAAACGGCCGATAACCGGTATGTTTACCCTATGGACCATGAATGTAATCTGATGAGTACTAAATACGTTTTATACGGACTAGGTAGTTGCGCAATGTACATTCCTTCTAATTTCCTATCACTCGAATTGTAATAATACCTACCTAACTTTACCTAAGTACCTACCAGACAGACATTCACACATGTAGTCATCTAATTAAATTCTTAGTCGCTCGTTTAATTCCTATTAGCCTACATTTGAGCCAAAGGCACCTTAAATATTCCAACAGGTAGAAAACCGCAAACAATAGGTATTAATGAACTTAGGACCACTTCGAAACGAGTTTCACGATCACGAACCTAGTTGTAGCCTGTGTAACGCGTACTATTGTACAAAAATGTACGATTTTAGTAATACACTACTCGTTTTTTCGTTACTTCCTAGAGTAAACATTACATTAGAGTTACAAATAACAAGCTTTAACATGTCCTCTGTCGATAAAAACATCAATCTTCAATAAATAACAAAAATAAGTACTTATTTACTACGATTCTTACCACAAAGACGGGTTCAAAGCAACAAGTTCACGGCCAAAACACAAAAACTGCAAACTGAACACAACACCAAGAAACGATTAACTTTGTAAACACTGGTTGCACACGCGGTAGAACGATAACTAAAAAGTTTTAATTAAACTATTGTTCACCCTTATAACGAATAGAAGTTCTAAACTAATGCGAAACTCATTCGAAACCTGCCGAGTGAAAGTTTTCGCGATAACCACGAAGAGGTTATGTTATTGTTGTGATGTAACGGAAGCGTCGACTCAGTACGAACTCCGCGCTATTACTGAACGAACTGAACTGAAGTGAATTGCGAACCGCAAAACGGTTGGCGAGAGAATGGAATAATAATGGAATGACGCACTTGACTAGGTATACTTCTACTCTATCTGTGCTAAACTCATTCCGTACGCGCGGTTTTGTTAATTTTATGTTTGTTTGCACTTTGCAAAGACGATAGGTATTATTATTGGAAGAACTTTGTAGGAAATTCAGAGGGGCAAAAATGTTTACGCGCTAAGTAATGTACATAGGCGCGTACACATCCATTTCCTTAGTAGGTTTATAATAAATACTTACGAAAAAGCAAACAATTAATATGTATTGTAACAGGTGAATAAAAAATATGGATTAAAGGGAGGAACAAGTAAGTTTAGTCCCCGGTTTTCCGTTGTTATTTAACAACAACAATATTTCGAATTTTAGGGGACTTCTGTGTTCAATGTTTACGATCAAGGTTTGAACTTCGGGTAATAAGTGTTTATAAATAAGACAGAGATTTCAAGATTTTTCTCTTTATTTCAAACAGTGAAATAAAAAAACAACGGGAGCGCCATCTTTTAAGCAATTACCGAATTATATTTAGAAACAGCATTCCACGGCCTACCGCGCTTTCTCTGATGACAGCATGCACCACTATAATATTTAAACTGGGCAATATGATATCCCTTGGCTTACCAAGAGATATCATATTGCCCAGTGACTGGCTGATTTTTGGGCTTCTGACGACCCGTAATGACTGTCAAAGATGCACAAATGACAGCCGAGCGAGACCAACGGCTTGACGTGCTTTCCGAGCCACGGAGGAGTCTCGGTATGTAAAGATGGTCACCCCTATACTGGAGACATGTCAGTAATGAATTGTTCAACCATATTTCAGAACTTTATTAATTTCATCGATGGTTCAGCCAGAAACAGTAGCGGTGATGGACCTGATATGATGGACCATTTGAAGGTAATTGTTGTAGTATGTGACATAATGCGTCGTTGTTACAAATAAACGCTTCAAGTCTGTAGGTTAGTTGGCCTGGTATGCCGAAATTCGGATAGCCGAAAGTCGGGGTCATAGGACAGTCAGGAATGTACAACGTAACAAGCACATTTTGGCACCTGAATTAACAAGGCCCTTTACTTGTCAATATTTTTGTGAAATTGTATCAAAGAATTTGTAAAACAAAATGACGACATTAGGTCCCATTTTGGCCATGTGCCAAAATAACCTTGTTGCTTTTGCGACCGGTAGTAGTAGCGCCACGTTCTCTAAGGGGAGCCTTCGAGGATCAATAAAGCATTAGTTAAATGATATATCCGTGATCTTGGTTTGATTGACATCAAATTTATATTGTAGTGCAGGTTGAATCCAGGTTTTATTGTAAAAAACTCAAGCAATTTTGAACCTCCAATGTTAGAGCAGAATGGTAATGAGAGGTTTTTCTTTTGAGTATTAAAATAAAAATAGTTTCCAAGAACTCAGTAGATGGCGTTGAATAGACTACGTTACTAGGTGCCAAAGCCAAAACGCTTGGATAAAAAACATTGCGTCACGTTCACGTCACATACGCTCGTTGACTGACACTTTCGTAGTTTCGTGTACTTTTCTATGTACGTTTTTACATCCAAGTGAAATGATGTGACGTTCCGTTCCTTGCAGTAACTTACAAAGTACAGCGCCATCTATCCAGTGACTAGGGAAAAGTAAAAAGAGAATCCCTCATTTCCTAACCATAAATAAAGAATAAAGTTAATCATTTTTTGAGAAATATTTTGGTTCTTTTATTTTCTACATTTTAGTACCTCAAATTTGTGCTTCATTTTAAGATTTTAAGTGATATGCTTGTTTGTAGATATTATAAATTATTGCGAACTCTTCGTCCATAAACGATGAACGTCTAAAACAAATCCTCAGTCAAACGAAATACTAATAGAATGTTAGCCAGCCGATGAAGCAATGGTGAAAATATATATTTTATAAAGATTATATAATTTAATTTATTGATTAATCATCTACGGTCTTACGTGTTATTCACATTTAAAAAACCGGTATTTTTTATCTGAAAGCGTTTCTCCTGGCAATTATAGGCTGTCAAGACTGTCAAGTGTCAGTGTCGTTTCGTACGGTTGAAAATTCAAAATATTGTTTCAACTTTCAACGTTGGAACAATAACTCGTAGTCTCGTACAAAGTTGTTTTTCAAATATTTTACTACTTCTAAGATATAATTATACTACTACATCAAGATGATTAAAACCAAGCCATGGACCGGTGGTACTGACGAAGAATATGAAACTCAACATTTCGGTTTTGGGGCCCAACGCCTCAAAATAGCGGTGCGAGAAATGGTAGAGCAAAAAATAACAAACGGTGTCAAAGACATGGAATCATATTTGCAAGAATCGTTGGATCTCAATGAAACTGATAAAGTGACACTAACAAGATCTTGTGATAAGTTGATTCGTTTGTATTGTGAGCGTGCAGGGCCGTCTTTGGGGGCAATTGATGAAGAGATAGAACGAATGTTGAAAATACCAGAGAATGTTTTGTTGCCTGAAGATGAAGTTCAACTGGAGCAAACATCGGATTCTGATTTTGAAAAGTTAAAAGATGAGGTGGTTTTATTGAGAAGGAGAGTAGAAAGAGGTGCGTTAATGGAAGCTTTATTGTCGGCGGAAGAAGAGGAGCTTGCTGCAGTGGAAAAAGTATGTGAAACAGCGAAGAAGGACATGGAAGCAATTGATTTACTTTATAAAAGTGCTGATAATGGTGAAAGTTTGAAGATGGTGCAAAGTGAAACACAGTTCTTGTGTGCAAAAGCTTTGTTTTTAAAAAAACAAAATAACTTATTTGATGCATGAATGTTATAATATGAGTTTTTATGTTGCTGGACACATAAGAATCTTACATGTTAAGTTCAAAATTAGTCATTTTCTGTTTAACATAATCTATAATCCATGTTATGTCCTTTCGCTACATACTTTGTGCATCATTTTGTATTTTTCCTGATCGGTACTAATTTCATAAGTAACATCTAACTCATAAACTACTGGATGCATTAATATTTCTTTCGTGTATTTCTAACTTTTGCACAGATGTAAATATCATATATAATGTTTTATTGGGTAAATTTTTCATTATGTATTACTATGCAAAGAAAAGCTCTAGATTCCCTTTTTCTCTGTAATGGCAAGATAAATTAATTATTCTGGTGAGCTTTATCAGCTCACTTTGTTGACCAACCACTAAACCATCATGCACCTCATACTTTTTGATGCTCACATACAAAACAACTGTGAAATTGGCAGGGAAACTAAGAAGACTAGTAAGATAACTAGATGTTTTGGAAATTGTTACATAATATATAATCACTCCAAGCTAGCCAAACTGCGGATTGCAAAATCTTAAGTCTCGAGTTCAAGGAAACCAGCATGCCTGAGAGATATTTCTCAACAGCATGTGAAGCTAAGTCAGAGGCCCATGGGCAGCATATAAACTCTGACACCAGGTTAGTCACTAACCACACGAAAAGAAGAAGACTCCAAGCTATTGTACAATTGTAAAATACATTAATAAAACACCACAAACAGTCATTTTTATTTTAATGTAAAAACAGAACCTCTTACATAAAATTCACCTAGAAACGAGTATCATATATTAACAATACTTATTACATCAATTCTAATATAACACCCATGTTACATCATGATTACTATTTAATGTTTTTAATCTAAAAAAAAACTATACAAAAATTGATACATTTAGTTTTTTATTTATTTTAAAAATTTATAACTTGGCACATAGAACATGAAATAGTTAAGTCTAGAGATATTCAAAGAGTAAAATTATATTTAAGAAAATGAAATTAACTGATTGTACTAGTTTTAGTAGTATCACATTTAAAACTTAAGCTACTGGCACACCTACAAATGAAGAGTTTTACTCTGCTGAATAATAGCTAAACTTATTTTAATTTTCGTTTAAAACCCAAATTGTTGACTGTGGGCGAACCCACATTACGAAGAAATTGTTCTTACTGTTATTCAAGCATCACTATCTTTTTAAATTATTCTCTCAGGTGCCGTAAAATGGGGTGTATAGGCATGCAGGGGTGAATCGAGGCGAAAGTTTAAACGGGATTTTAACAGTGAAATAATATGGTTTGTGAGCAAAAAGGACTCTTATATGTTTACTGTATTATATTGAACGATTTGTCGTCCTACAACTATATTATTTCAATGCTAAAATCTGTTATAGTTATGTTCCGAGTTCCGATTCACACTTGCATCCCTGCACCCTGTTTTACTGTAATTGTTACCTTATAGGTGGTGATATATTATGTAGTACCTATGTACACAATTCATGAGTAGAAAACATGTATGTAGTTGAGAATTGCAGTTGTTATAAGTAACAAGAACATAGATTTTCTATATATGCTTTCATCAAAACCAATAAAAGATTTTAAAATGCTTGAACAATTGTATAGTTAGTATAGAAGACCTTCATATTTTTTTATAAAATTGTTTTTAAATACTTCAAAAAATGTGGAGAATAATTAAACTAACATCATTGCCAAGCATAATTGTGACACATTCTCTTATTTTATTAAATTTTATAGAATAAATATTAATATTTTACTTTTACACTTTTCTATTTTGGTTTTGTCACTATTTTACGTTATCTTTCATATCAGCTTAGAAACTGGAGTTTGAAAAATATTTCATACACATTGAACACAACAATACTTATTACCTACATCAAAATAATGATAGGATAGGCAACTAGCGTCAACAAAATAAACATTAACTATTCTCTGTATAGTTAGAAAGTGAAGACGAAAGACTGCTCTGGGCAGACAAAGTAGGAGTATGGAGCAAAAGATTTTGCACTTTGAAACAGTTGGAATAAGGTCCACTATTCAAATTGTACAAAAATCCTTTGCTCTGGGCTCTTGTTAGGACTAACCCGACCCAAAGAAATCAATGGGTAGACATTTTCTTTATACAACTATATTTTTATCTCATGCAATAAATCTATAAAATGATAAAATGCTGTATGAATCTTTATAACTCTGTTTATGAGTGAAAGTGCTTTGGTTTTGTGTATATGGTAATAAGTTTCTCTTTTTAAATATTGCACTAAATAGTAAAGATTAATTTTGTACACCAAATAATCGAAGTACCGTCAAACGGGGTGAATAGGGATGCAGGGGTGAACGGCACCTTGGAAGGACGGGGCCGGACCTTGCGGACTGCCAGTTAGGCTTCCGCAAGGGGCGCTCGACGGTGAACGCCATCATGCGCGTTAGAGTCCTCACGACGGGGGACGCGGTGTCCCAGGGTAGGGTCGTCGTGGCGGTGTCACTCGACATCGCCAACGCTTTCAACACCCTGCCCTGGAGTTGCATTGGGGAAGCACTCCGGTATCACCGGGTGCCGACCTACCTCCGTCGAATAGTCGGGGCGTACTTGACGGACAGAGCCGTCATCTACCCCGGTCGCGATGGGGAATGGAACCGGCGAGAGATGTCGTGCGGTGTCCCACAGGGATCGGTTCTGGGGCCGCTCCTGTGGGACATCGGTTACGACTGGGTGCTGCGGGCCGACCTCCCTGACGGCGTCAGCGTAGTCTGCTACGCTGGCTAACAAGGGCACTTAATTGTTAATTATATTATAGTAAACACATTACTGGTCCTTTTTGGCCACAAACAATATTATTTCAATGTTTTTTTAAAATCACTTTTAAAGTTTCGTCCCAATTCAACCCTGCATCCATATTCAACCCGTTTGACTGTACTCAGAAACACTTGTTATAAAGATTCCTACAAGCTTTGTAAAATGACACAACATTCATAATTGATTAATACTGCTTATCACAGATGGTAAATAAAAAAAACAATAGTTAATCATATCTAATGAGTTTATGTACAACACTTTAGAATTTATGCTTTATCTTGAGTCATATTTACAATTTGTTTTACGCCTAAAACTATACAAATGGATTATGATGTAAGTACTTAGTTTACAACACATAATTAATAACAAGTGTTAAATTTAAAATTAAAACTTAATATTTAAGTTTCAATTTAAATTAAATAAGACATTCTTTAGTTTTTAATTTCGTATGACTTTGAATTTTTTCGAACTTTTATTTCTTATTGTCTGTCCTAAAGATGAACACCCAGTGCCCAACATTTATATGTATAACTACGAATAATATATTACAAATAATAAATCATTTTATTTCACATTTACTCGATTTTTCAATCGCCTGATAACTTTTATCAGAAGAATAAAAATGGCGGCTTGACATATTTTTATGTCAAAGATGTCAAACTGCCATAATTATTCCTCCAATAAAACTTATCTGACCATTGAAAAATCAGCCCTTAATCAATTTGGTAACATTACCACAGAAATAACATTAAAAAAATAACAATTACAATTAGATACTATTACTAATTCATAGGATAAATCTTCTAAATTAATATTTGGAATGTTTACAATATTACAATGTATGGTATGGTACATGTAACTAGAATAAGCGATATAAATAATAACAAGTCTCACAAGAACACAGTTGTCTGTAGTTGTCAACAACTACTTAATTATGTCTTTTGTTGGCACACTTTGTACTAAAGATGTTAAATTGATTATTACAAATATTTCTTTGGTATAAGTTACAAATAGTATATCTACCTGAGCTGTGTAATGACTAATGAGTATTTAACGGTAATCCGTATTGACCACTAGCTTTTTCTACAGCAATGCAATAAATACAAATGTATCTTCGAGAACATAAGGCTTAATATTTCATGAAGTTTCCTATCTAAGAATTAACAGTAACTATTCATCATCGCTTGAAAATATACATAAGAGTTATGGACTTGATTTGACACAATGCAAATAAATATATTTTGAGATAAATAGCTCATATTAACTACTAGCTCAATACAGTCGTATATTTTCTTTGGTGTTAATAGATTATTCGAAATATGACCTCCCTCCAATAAATCCTAGGTTGATGTATCTTCTTTCGGGATATCATACCAAATCCGCTCCTATATCCGACTGTACCAAGTAAAGATATGGATAAATTGTATAATAAAAAAGTACCTTAGTCACTAAAACATGCAAATGAAAGTCTGATCACTGAACTGAGCGTGTGTTTAACAAAGCATCGGATTATGTGTGACGTCACACGTACGCCGGCGGGCGCGCGTCAACGGTTGTGGTGACGCGCTTGGCCGCCGGCCCGGGCCACGACCACCCACTATCGCTCAGTGCTATCAGTCACACTGGGCCACTCCACTCTGTGTTGTCCTGGGAGAAAGATAGATATTAGGCTCAACTATTCCGGGTACGGGGGATTGTCTGAAAGGGTTACCGCAACTCCGGAACTTAAAGGGCTAAGGAAGGAACATGGATGGGTTTTAGTCAGTTAGGCTACCTACGCACTATGCGGTTAGCCGGAATGCGGCCAACCGTGCGGCTGACCGCAATAGGAAATTTGTACGAGAAAGGAGTTTTTATTCACACTGCGATGCGGCTGCCGGCTAACCGCTCCGGTCGTTCTGAGCACTGCGGCCCGACTGACGGCCAGCCGGGCGGTTGCTATACACACTAAGCGGATAGTGCTAGTTTGCGGTTGCCCGCCATTGACAGTGAACGTGTTCACCGACGCTAGCGCATTTTCTTCAATTAAATATGGATTTCAGACTCATTCTAGTACATATATCCAAAAAACTTGTCTTCATACTTTTTGAGCTCTTCGAAAAACAATTCGAAATGCTTGCTCTCGTCTCGAGTTTGCAAATAAGGATGCACCCAGTACCTTTTTTTCTGTTTCTTTTTCTTTATATACCGCGAGTAAATATAATAACTTCCATCTTGGAAATGAGTCAATCCAACCGCAAAGCCACGACGGTTTCTAACCGCACGTTCCGGTTGCGCTTGCGGTTAGCCGGACGGTTGACCGCATTCCGGCTAACCGCATAGTGCGTAGGAGCCCTAAGAGTCTGACATTCCCTTCCGCTCTACCCAGAGCGGGAGGAATCAATTGATGGGGAACGGAATGGAAGCGTTTTTTTTGTACAAAGCATAATAAACTTTATGTCAACAGAGTAACGTTCAAACGAAATACGAGTCATATCGCGGGTTTTCCGAAGAATTTTCGCAGTTAGAAGCTCGTATCTAATTTGTACGTACCATCTGCTGTTATATCAGAATGTATCATTTCTAGCTGTATCAACATTCCCAGTCACAAAATTCATTGATATCCTCTACTCTTATAGCGAACATGACTCCTTTGCATCACAAAACTGAATTAGACCAAGAACATACGGTGGCGGTGAGGCTGTACTAAATATTTTATGATGTCTGAATAATCTTCAGTTCGACCTGGACAGGTCAACAACTCGAGAAGAATGCAGTTTGTAATAAGTTCCGTAATTTAATTATTTTCACAATAATAAGTAATGATAAGAGTTACAGAGGGACAGTAAATACATGAATTTTCGTTTACCTGTGAAATATTAACAGTCTTAGGGTGTATAGGGCTCTGGGGCACGTTAGAGTTGGCGTTGGTATTGAAGTAGCCGCCAGGGCGCGGGCGCAGGTGGCGGTTGTGCATCTCCATCTGCACTATTTTCATAAACTCGATCTGACCTGCTAGCTTTTGAATTTCTTCCTGTAATTTTGACAAAATATACTTTAGAAAAAATTGTCTGTATGATCATTGGTTTTGGCTTTTTAAAACTTTGTAGGCGAGTAAGCAGTTTTGATATTAATACATATTATAAATTCCTCAATGAGTGACCGTATTTTAAAATCCAGAAATACTTCTTCAGTATTTTTTGCGTGAAAGTGTAACAAACATCCTCACAAACTTTCACGTTCATAATATTAGTGGGATTCATTTGATTCAAGAAGAACATAAAGAAAAGAAAACAAAAACCAACAAGACAAAATATTGAATAAATTAAAATTTTAGGCGCATATAAGTGAACACGTCCTCTTGAAATAAATAGCAGATTTTCAGTATTGCTTCTTATATAAGGGCAACATAACCCTAAAGTACCCGTCACGAGAAGCTATAAATTTTGTAAACAAGTGTTCAGGAGTTCATAACATTTGGACCAACAAAAAAAATGAATTTGTTTAAGATTTAATAAATTATTAAGTAACAAATATTAATTAACATATATTTTTTCGTGGCGAATTTATTTCCTTAGATGTACTGGCTACTGGCTCCAATATACGTAATAACAAATAAAATTAACGCAACAATTAAAGTAACAACAATAAAAAAGTGACAACGAAACAATAACAACCAGATCCGCGATATATGCAAAGCAATGAAACAAACTCGTACGCATTCGAAACTCGAATGACGCGTTTATTTCAAAATGGCGTCCCGATAGTTTACAATCCCTGCGACGGACGCGTTCCGGTACCAAGAAACACAAACAATAGCGCTTTGCGTCGTTAAAATATGATCCGACTAAATTAAATAGGTTGTTACTTTCATATAACCCGTCTATATTTCATGTCGATTGAATATGATCAATTTATTATTATCTCGCAGTATAAAATGTTTACTTAGTAAAAGATGTTTGTTTACATAATTTATAGCTTCTCGTGACGGGTACTTTAGCTATTTCGATACGAGCCGGTTTATTCTGTAAAAATACCAGCATGAAATCTAACATAAATTGAGATGGAAGTGAGCAGACAGTTGATTCTGTAAAAATCTCACTGTGAAAACTTAGGTGAAGTTAACTGTAGTTCCGCCTAATACTACTAATACTATGCCGGGTAAGCGGGATTGTCCGAAAGGGTTACCGCTACTCCGGAACATAAAGGGCTACGGAAGGAACATGGATGGGTTTTAGTCAGTAAGAGTCTAACACTCCCTTTCGCTCCACCCAGAGCGGGAGCAGGCACTGGATGATTTCCCAGCCTTAAAAAAAAGCCTAATACTAGGAATTAAGACTATTGACAGCTCACTTCACCCACGTCCCCACGGTGATATTTTTACGGAAACGACTGTTTTTCCACCTGACGTAAAGGATTGATACTATTGTCAGCTTTCTATTTCACGGTTAGAGTTTCACAGGTTAGGTCTGCAGGGCTCGTCTGATGTTTACAGTACCTTGAGTTCCTCATTCTCCTGGTAGAGGTCTGGCGGCTCGTCGGGCACGAGGCCGATGCCATTGAGGGACGACGAGGCTGGCACGCCGCGCGCACGCGCTCTGCTGTCCCACGTGTCGCCCGTGCCACGGACCACGCGCAAGACCTGGAGATGGAGACATGGGTAGTTATTATTATTCATTGACCTATATTAACCCCTCAAATGTCGTATGAACTCCACAGGTTGATAAGAAAAATGCTTTCGAAACGACAATAAATATAACCGTAAAAATCGTTGAGCTCTTATAAACAAACGGCGAACATCTAATAGGTTAAGAAGAAATTGGAGCTCAGTTAGTCTGCTGCGACCACGGTAACTAGCGCCCCGACCCTGCTTCTTATAAATATTTATATAGATATTACACAGAAGTAGCAAAAGCATTATTAAAAAAGTTTGCAGATTTGACAGAATGAAAATATCAAAATCACTTGAGTCGCCATGACAGAATGTCCCGTTTCAATCAACAGCAAAATGAGTTATTTTGTGGTAGGTAATTACTTACACCACAAGGAACACTGGTTGTTCACAATTGCATGTATAGTACATATGCCAGCACAAGAAGCTATCCTTAACCTTTCGTATGATTGACCCACACTCGTAGTAAATACCGTCGTAGGTATGCCCGGCCGAAATGAATTGACGCGAGGAAGCGTCGAGACCTAAGTCCAAGAAATAGTGAAAAAAATCGCATTTCAAAAGTTTGCACGTGGATCCACGCTTAGGCACACGAGGGTAAAGATTTTTCGAACGTGGATCCGTCTAAAACACACGAAAGGTTAACTGTCAAATATTCCCAATTGAACATGAACCTTATAATTTTGGAATAAAGTTGAAAATCTATCAAAGAATTTTGAAAAATTGGGGTAGCTTGATGTTCTGGCCTCTGTACAATTCACGTTATTTCTCGCGTTTAGTCTCCTTTGAACATCTCACTCAATCTTAGGTCAGTGAGTCGTCGGTTTCCATTCCTTTCAAACTGACTGCCCAAATATACAAACTCTTATCTTATCTCCACACTCATAAAACCATCAACTATTAAACCCTGTTGAACTATTAAAGATCTGCGTTTTAAGTTTTACAGAATAGCACCAAAATGTACTAATATGGGACCTATTAATGCTAATGTAGTAATAATCCACTCACCTTAGGTAAAAACACCAGCAGTACTGTAGTTGATGTTGATAACTGGGTTCTTATAAATCCAAGAAGATATTTTATATCTGGTCCTGCCTGCGGCAATATTAGTAAACTGAAAATAAGAAAAAAAAAATAGCAGTAGGCACTTCATGCAAATATGATTTTAGGAAATTTATTGTTTCAGAGACATGAAATCAAATTATAGAACGGCAAAGGAGAACACAGTTAAGTACAAAACATTACGGGTTTAACGAATTTGAACCTTATTAGTTCACAAGCGTGAAGAAATGTGACATCTGCCAAATGGTGGTGGTGAACCAAGGAACATATTTACTCTAGGGAGAACTGTCTACTGAACTGTCTACTCCCTATCATTGAGAGGAGTCCGGTGTCCCAGTATTGGGAACGTTAAAGATTATTATGCTTTTATCAATAGGTACTCTTATTCTATTTTTCTGCCCTACTGAGCCGAATCATACCGATCCGAACAAATAACTAGCACCTGAATTATTCTGATCATATACAATACTTACTGGAAAGCTATCATGAGCGAGTTGACGGTGAATATGTTGTAGATGGCTATAGAGATGAGTCGCGCCTCGTTGTATAGACTCTCAGCGTGACGGACGCGGTAGCATACGCGCACGCCCCATAGTAGGAATAGGATTTCACCTGGAAAATATTAATGGTTGTGGAGATAGTGGGAAAATCAAAGGATGACTCATAATATGTTGGTAAAAGCCGTTAATTTAAAATAATAGTTCAATAAATTTAGTTATTATTACTAGTAATAGTTAGAAATTATTATTAAGTAGAGATAAATTACGATAACATGGCGCGCCCCTCCAAATTACTTTTTCAATGTTTGTAGTCACATCCTTACGAAAGAGTTTGTATGTAGTTGTAAGTATTCGTCTTCAGTAGCAGGCCGGGAGCAACATGCGTTGTGAGTCTTAGTGGCGCTTTGTAATTACTTTCACAAATACTTTCAAACGTTTTGAATTTAAAATGGGCGGGCCATGTTATAGTAGTGTATCTTTACATACATAGTTAACAGTATTAAATAATTAAGAGGCTTCTGTTTAGCAGTTTATAACTGGCTCATATGATGAAATTGTTGACAAACTTTAGCAATTACAATTAATTACAGTTTGAAATTATTTAACTAACTCCCTTACCTATTGCTAAACTGTGATCCCACCAATTGTAAGTACACTGTTTGAATTTCAGTCCTTTGTTATCCGTGATCTGTGAACACATAATAAAAAAAAAACGAAAATTAAATCTAAAACCATTAATGTTTTCTTTCAAGCATTTTAATTAATAAAACAAAAAAAAACTGGCAGATCTTGATTTTCATAGGAACTTTTTTCTATGGTTTCCAAAATCCCATCGGAAAGTATTACTGCTATTAAAATGGCATGTGTTAATCCAGGTTATAAACTATTCTGTGCCCCAAATTTCATCCAGATCCGTTCAGCCGTTTCGGCGTGATTGAGTAACAAACATTCATATATAGAAAAAACTTACAACTTCAGCATCAGGTGGTGCAGATAAAGTCCAGGTTCCTAAGTAGACTAGCATGATGAGAAGTATAGGTGCCATCCACTGCAGTAACTGCTTGTCGGTCAGCTTTAGTTTGTGAGCTGACTTCACTCGGTATGTTAGAGATACTCTGAAAGTTGTCGATTATCTTTATATAGTGTACCATTTTGTATTGATTGATTGAGCATTGAGAGTTATAATTATAGTGACCTTTTAAAGAAAGATGTAAGAAAGTTCAAATTCAATTCAAAATTCAAAATTACAGGCAATTTTGAATTGTCATAGGGTTGGTCAGTCAGAAAAATGAAGCTAGATAGATGTCCATCAGCCACGTGACGACTCCCGGCCACCGTAGGCGCGGGCCTGCGGACGGTGAGTAATGGGTGACTCACCGTCCGATCAGCACCAGACCCGTGCCGTACGGCGCGTATATGTTCCACGCGCGCCTCAAAGAGATGTCAGCATATGAAGGGGCCCCTCAGGGCCAAGCCTGCCGGGTAAGCGGGATTGTCAGAAAGGGTTACCGCTACCCCGGAACATAAAGGGCTACGGAAGGAACATGATGGGTTTTAGTCAGTAAGAGTCTGACACTCCCTTCCGCTCCACCCAGAGCGGGAGCAGTCATTGGATGATTTCCCAGCCTTAAAAAAAAAAAAAAAAGATAGATGTCCATTCCAAATAATTGATTTATCCAATTTGTATTATGATTCATGCAAACACAATAAAAGGAGAAGAATAGCTACCAGATCTTGTTAATATTCAGTATTTACCTCCATGTTTTCATCAGAAGTGCTGTATAAGTGATACAGAATCCCATGTGCCGAGTCCATTTTGTGGCAATACATGAGTATCTATCCAACACCGGGAATATAGCTGCCATCTAGAAACAAATTGCCTTAGGTTTTAGTTTATTTTAAAAACAAATTTAGCATGTTTAAGTACCTATGTGACTTGTCTTATTAACCAATGAAGGAAAGATTTTTGTCTAGAAACTACCATAAGTAGGCTAAAATTCAGTTGGAAAATGTAAGGCTGTCTTGTACTACACTATGAAAATACTAAGCATGCAATTTCTGAGCTTGTGAGCTTACTTCAGTGACAGTATGTATCAGAGATACTCTGAAAGTTTTGAGTTCTGAGATGAGTTTTTAGTCTTTGTTAATGAATTTAGTGACACAAAACACATAAATAGGTAGCTAAAAGTAAACCTACTATAAAACCCACACAAACAACATACTCACTTCCATATACATGATAGCGCACCCAAGCAGTGTGATGGAGAGGAATACGGGACTGGCTACACGGAACACCTTCACTCTGCGGTGGTGACGCGTGTAGATGGTCAGGCAGACTGTCATCACAGCACAGCTCACCGATATCACCAGTAAAGATATCCTGAAAAGTTAATAAGTATGAGATAAAAATTTGTATAGTTTTAATAAAAATTGTTGGTCTCTGTTATTTTGTGCCATTTCATTCTGGTAAATCTCATTATTGCCATGTTCTGAAGATGTAATGAGACTCAACTGAAGACGAGTTTCATTTTTATAGCTATTCATTGAATAGTATTCAGTATCTAGGGCTTTTTTTTTTAGGCTGGTAAATCATCCAATGACTTCTCCCCCTCTGGGTGGAGCGGAAGGGAGTGTCAGACTCTTACTGACTAAAACCCATCCATGTTCCTTCCGTAGCCCTTTATGTTTCGGGGTAGCGGTAACCCTTTCGGACAATCCCGCTTAGTATCTAGGGCTGGTTCCAAGTTTTGCAGAAAAAACATTCTGGCAAAAAGCAATTTAATTAAGTAAGTACCAACATAATTTATTTAGATCCCCAGACAGACAGACTATTGCTGCTTGGCAGTAGAAATAAGAAATTTCTTCAGTCGTCAGACGAATATCACCTTCATAGAAAGGGGTCTTCGACTAACTATTGCTCTTGTCGTCTCTGATATTCTTACCGGAATGGCCAGTTGTAAGTGGCAAGGCAGGGCTCCGGTCCCTGACATGATTCGCACCCTGGCTGACATTTCAAACACTCGTATGGCTCGCTCCAGTTTTCTAAATTGTTTTCTTCGTATTCTTGGTAAGCAACTGTAAGAAATCAAACACGAAAAAATAAGTTTTAAAAAGTCCCTGCCATTTAGATAACTTTAGTAATTTTATTGGCGCCAGCTTACCCGTAAGTCAGAACTTAGCTAAAGTCGGTCTGAGGGTCGTCTTCCACATAAAGTTTTATGATAATAAACAAGTGAATGTTATAACAGTAAACAAAACAAAAAAACATCGGCAAAGCGCATTGTTTTTTTACTGTCGAATGTCAATGTCAACTGTCAAGTCAGTCAAAGATTGCCAATTAAAATTTTACTTTGTGCTTCTGGCATTGCTATGAACGCTGCCATAAACGTAAAATCATAAAATACATGCAAACGAAGTTCTAAAATACGTCGCAAGCAACTCGCACCTATAATCGAATAAATCTCAAAATAAAATTCTATCATCAGATTGATAAAATTACACCTTCTTATTGAAATTCGTGTTGCCAACGACTTGTTTTTGAACAGAATATTCGTTAGTTTTATATTTTCCATCAATATTAAGAAAAACGCAATGCAATAACAAAATTACCTTCAACAAGGGATCCATTATATCCTTCACGATGGAGCAACGAGTAGTAACCGGGACGGCATCGGCAAATATACGATCCTCTCGCCCAACCAGCGTGCCGTGTACTCATCTCTCTGTTTGGCCTGTATTCACACTGAACAAATAAAAAAGTCACAAACGATTTAATGGTATTGAAGGATATTCTGTTTTAATAAATCGAATAAATACAAGGACTAGGTATACTTACGTAAGTGGTATCATTAGGGCATTTGTGTGTCCCGTGAAAGGAATATATTTGGTTATCATTTTTATCTTCAGTATCCGCCTCGCACTGGTTTATTTCCAAGCTAGATATGTCTATGTCAAGCGAGACGATACCTTTCAATCTGTAAGAGGGAAATGTATTACAGCTATGTTAGGTATACGTGTACTTGTAAGCGGGATTGTCCGAAAGGGTTACCGCTACCCCGGAACATAAACGGCTACGGAAGGAACATGGATGGGTTTTAGTCAGTAAGAGTCTGACACTTCCTTCCGCTCCACCCAGAGCGGGAGCAGTCATTGGATGATTTCCCAGCCTTAAAAAAAAAAAAGGTATACGTATACTTATACGCATATAACTGCTGTGGGTTCTAAAATGTTATTCCAATGCGGGCCAAATAGGGGTAGGTCAAACTAAAGTAAAAGTTAGGATTTTGGTTTATTATCTCACAGCAATCCAATTCTCGCTAGTCGGGTTCTGATCAGATACCTAGTCGATTCAAGTTAATTAATGATGTTAAGGAGGATTTGGGAAGATTGGAAGTCGACCTTATTATAGTCAAGTAACATTCCAGGTAGGTAAGTAGGTACTCAAAACTTCGAAAAGAAAGAAAACGAGTAGGTAGGTAGGTACGGAGATAGTTACAGTCACGAGCAAAACTTTGTATAAGTACACTTAGCTCATTTCAAGTTGTCACACACATTGCATTTTCGAATCCATAGGTTTACCGAACTTGTCATAACTCAAAGTTGAAACAGTTATTTTAATAGAAAATCGGTTTTAAAAATTGGTGCTGTACGTGTGTTGTTGCATAGACTTTTAGTATGTTGTATGGGTGTTACTAAAAAGGCAGCGAATTGGACTAAGGAATAAGTAGGGAGGTTACAGCTCCTAAATCTATAACAGATATAAAAAAAAATAAGTACACATTTTTATACTTAATTATGATTATAGTTTTTTTTTAAATATATTGTATCGATATTCGTATCCGTTAGGGGTTAAAAACACGCGCCAAAATGGATTGATGGATTTTTAGGTTGGTACTACTTACCCACGGATTGTAGAGACAGGTACAGTGTAAGATAACAACCATCGTTTTGCTTCGCAGCTGTAGTAGGGGTACGTCCACCAGCCTTCCATAGTGGCACCAGGCGGGGATGGCATAAACTTTGGTGACCGCAGTGTTTCACTATCATACGCTGACACATACCTGAAAACAAAGATATTTTTACAATAGACCAAAGATCAACCAGGTTTTGTTAGTTCATAGGTTGTTTTTACTTGTGGGAGTAAAGTTGACTAATCAGCCTATAATTTTCCCACTGCTGGGACATAGGCCTCCTCTTTGCGAGAGGGACTTTGGGGGAGGGTTGAAGTTGACTATAATTATACTGAATTTAATTTTCTCCACTTAAAATCCGTGTTCATCCGAACTTTTTTTCCTTTTCTACTTTCAAGCTTCCCGATTGTCCACATTATAAAGCATAAGCCTAGTTATATATTAGAAGACAAAACCTGTTCATGTCATCAGGCTAAGAAATGTTATTTCCTACCATGGATATTCAGGATCGGGCGCTTTCTCCAGCTGCGGAGACACAACGGCAACGGGATCTGCGGTCCCGTATCTCTCCCAGGCCACGGCACTGTTGACCACGCCGTCTGCCCGCAAGGCCAGCGCTCGTGCCCCCACCGCCCGCTCCAAGGGACTGACGCCTAACACCAGCCCTTGGGACACCGCCATTAGGACTTCTGTGGGCAACAGACAGCAATAAATTATTTATTTGTATTCATCAAAAACTGTGAACTCTCTTGGATGTAAAGCAGCATCTTCTTGTCGAGGCAGGTTTTGGTTACTATTCAAAAATGTTATGGTTAGTCGTGCAAGGCAATTGTATTAGACACTTCAGAGCAAAAAACATTGAGTCACAGTGGTCGTTTTTAAGTTCATATTATCAGCCAATCAAGCCCCAAGTTGGTATGTAACCCTATCAGTGTTTTTATTCCATAACTGGACCACGGACCCCGTAGTTTTTCTGGTTTTGGGTACCAGACAGGAGTTAGAGTTTTACTCGGTCCGACACTGTTCTGGCTACCCCAGCGTGATCGTCCAGAAGAAGTTTCTGCCTCTGTCGAAAAGAAAAAAAACGTGATAAAACTACAAATTAAATAAATAATAAATATAATAATAAATAATTTATTTATTTGTGAGTATTAAAATATGTCGAATGGCCGTATTTTTTATTGAGTTGACTTTAGAAGCTCCAAGTGAATTATCACTTGCTTAAAAATCGGTGAACGAAAACATCCTGAGGAAACCAGCATGCCTGAGAGATATTTCTCAACAGCATGTGAAGCTAAGTCAGAGGCCTATGGGCAGCATAAAAACTCTGACACCAGGTTATTCATTAACCACACGAAAAGAAGAAGAGTGACTAAGACCTAGGTATTTAACATTAATTTCAACTGGATATTTCTACGCGGTCCTGAGAAAAACACCTTGACCGTTATACGACGAAGTAATCATACAAAGGATTCGTTTTTTTCTCTTGAAGTACGGAACCCTAATAAAAAAGAAATCTGATAATGCGTCCCATTACTCCGATCAGGGTTTAGATTTCTCCTAAAACGTTTATAATTTTCATTCGTTTGTTTGATTTTTGGGGTCGTCAATTAATTAAACGGTGACGTAGAATCAAATCAAACAAAATTGTTTAGGTTCGAGGCTCCCCGCCCGTTCCCTTTCGCCCTTGGTTGAGCGATTATTTATCGAGACTTGTTCGTACCCCAAATTCTGACTTTTGTAAGAATATCGACGAGAGTTAAAACAGTCTGAAAATCTTTACATTTTGGTATCCTTTTAGCATCCTCCTGATGTTTAAATAAACCAAAGATTTGCACCAAACCAAGTGATGATTGTAGATGTAAATATTACCTGCAGTTTCAAGTCCTAGTTGGTGGAGCAGGTTTGCGGCGAGGTCTGCTCTGGCTCTCGCAGTGTCCCATCGCGCGGCGTGGAGTGGAGCCTTTAGCCGCCCATACCGGTTTGTGACGCACAGCGCTCCTGTTGCACCAGTGGCTACTGCGTGCACCAGACGTAGTGATGATTCTACATCTTCCTGTAAGAGAAATTTATTCTAGATAAATCAGCCTTACGAGATCAGTCTTATTAAATTACTCTTTGCTTACGAGCTTCAAAAAATTGACAATTCCCTAGAAAGAAACAAAGCGGTTGTGAAGCCAAATTTTATTCCTTTTCGGCAAGTTTGTAATAAAAAAGGCTTCATTAGGCACAATAGGGAACTATTAAAAATTACAGTGATCCGGAAAATTAGTAATTTCAGTAGCACGGATCGATCCATCAGGTTGAGTTACGCTGGTCCGTGGATCTTTACGTTGCATCCGGTTAGACTGGAAGCCGACCCAACATAGTTGGGAAAAGGCTAGGCAGATTGATTGACGAAAAGTAGTTATTTCTATAAGTTACCAATTATTATCTCTAGACTTTACTGGCTTAGATTCGAGATTGAAAGATTTCTTTTTGGCAATATTCTTTATTCCACAAGAGCAATTGACTCATAAGACCAAATTTTTTTTAGACCGCGACTGTACATTATCATTATTATTACATGTTCCTATTTATTCTGGGAATCTGACACTGGTAAAAGCGTCTTTTTTACCTATTTTGTACTACTTTGACAAGCGTGTGATCGGTGCGATTGTCATGAGATTTATGATTTTCCATCCCCTCTGGTTGGAAAATCTCACAAAGAAGAGAAACGGTTAGAAATACGTCCGTACCTTCTTCGTGTTATTGTAATAGACGCCTCGCTTTTAAAGTAAATTAACAAGTATTGATTAGGTACGAAGTTCTCCGTCAGGAATGTTGAGACTGAAAAATAACAAAACCTTTTGCTGTTACGCGAACAAATATCTCACGTTAAGAATTTGTACTTTTGGAATGATTGGTTGAAGAACCAAGAGTAGGGTCGTGACTCGTGCAATCGTGGACTATTAATATATTATACAAATTTACTTATACCCCTATTTCCGAAATAAATGAGCGTGTGACGGAAACACAAAGCAAACGTGGAAGCTTAAGAATTTGCGCTTGCAATTGTTTTGTCAGAAAAAGAGATAATATCGATCTGTAGGACAGATTTAATACAAACATATCAGATAGTAAGTAAAGCTAAGTCCGAGGCCCAAGGGCAGCATAAAAAATTTGACACCAGGATAGTCACTAACCACACGAAAAAAGAAGAAGAATAAGTAAAGAAAATAAATTAAAATAGTTATCATATATAACATCGGAATCACAAGTCGTATAAAGGGAACTTATGTATGTAGCAACACCAGTTTGAAACACACTCGTCCCCAAAAAGAACATATTATGTAAAAATACTAATCTCGCATTTATTCAAATTCCATTTCAAACATGTTTAACAATCCTTAGTGCACGAAACTCCTTTACAAAATTGAATTCAACTTAAGAATATTACAAAAATATTCTAAAGTTGAAACGGTTGTTTTAATAACACAGCACATTAATGTCGTCGGTAGCAAGAGTTTATATTTGCAACAGCGGGACTTGTAATTAAGTATAGAGTTGGGATAGAGGTGAAAATTTATTATCCGTTGTAATTTCAACAATAACACACGCGACAGCCATATTTTCTCGTTTTCCGGCTTCCCGTAACACAGGATTAGGCCGACACGACGCTAATCTCATTTCGGGATCACCCATAACCTGATTGGAAGTACCTTCGTAGCAACAAAATAATGTAATTATTTTTCTATTACTGAGATGAGAGGATTTGTACCGCCGCAAAGAATAAAACTTCAATAAGTATATGTCGAGTATTTTTAGGATTACGCCCAACGACTTTGACGAAGAAAAGTAAATGAATGCTGAAAGAAGAAGTGGATAATGTAAGAAAATCTATTGAAAGAGCAAACGTATTTATATCATAAAACAAATGGATTCCATAAACTTGTACCTATATTAGATTAGAGTAGAAACTACTGCTGACCATTCTTGACGTCGTTGGTCTTAGCTGGTTTGAGCAAAGCCTTTGTTAGGAGAATATCCACTAAGAGGCCAGAATCGTATCAACTGTCGCCAGCCGGATGCAGCTGCGTTGACACTCAGGTACTATAGGTTGGTTCCTATCTAATATTGGGAACGTATGTATTACGTTTTATGATCGAAGGTCAAGTGACAGTACACCTCTGAAGGCGTACCTCTTCAAAGATATTAAACATTACGTTAATACGGGACATAAACAACCTACTAATATTATAAATGTAAAAGATAAAATGAGGTAGTAAGTAAAGTAAGTATTATAAATGTGAAAAACGTTTGGACGTTACTCAATCATGCCAGAACGGCTGAACGGATCAGAATGAAATTTGGCACACATTTAGTTTATAACCAGGGTTAACACATAGGATACTTTTGATCCCAGTAGTACTTTCCAATGGGATTATTTCCGATATACTCGCGGGCGAAGCCGCTGGCAGAAGCTAGTCAATAATAAAACTTTCCAACCAATTGAATAGAGTAAGTATTACTAATCAATATAAAGAGGTTCCCATCAACACATAGCACACTGTTTCATTAGTGGTATAATAACAACAGTGGCTTTACCACTAAGAAATTACGCGACAGTTTCCTGGAGGTAAGCAATTGCTTTATAATAAATAATACGTCATTGTTCTATCAAAGGCACGTGTCTAGATAATTAAGTATGACAGGTAAGTGTTGGTTCAAATTTGGATGCCACATTTGTTTCTAACGAGTTTTCAACGAGCTGAACGAGAACAAAGACTTCGCTTCTTACTTAATTATCTCTCATTTTGGTGGAATATTGTTACTTGTAGAATTGAAATAATGTTAGTACGTAGGTACTGTTATTTGTTTTATTCCACTCGGGAAACTTACCGCTAACTTACACAGTGTTCTCAAATGATACTAAATTGAAGGCCATTGACAAGTATCCACTATAAAACAGTCGGTATATCAAAAACATAATATTACAAAATAAATAGCAAACTAAAAATAATTTAGACATATTTAAACAATTACTCCGCCATTATTTAAGCGTTCAATCTTTTAGTTTCGTTTTTTATTTTTTGGGGGTACCTGAAATTATAAACTACCTACCTACCTACTACATGCTTGAAATACCTATTAGCTCTCCCTTCAGAGACCTCATTAAAAATAATATTGAATGATGCGTAGGTTCATACTATAAATTAAGTTAGAAAATACTTAAATTTCAGGTTAGCCCTTTTGTTTGTTCAACGATGTGTTTTGTGCTAAGCTGTAGGTAATAATAATACTTTCAAAAATGTTTAGGGTTCCGTAGTCAACAAGGGTTAACCCTTAGTCTCGCCATGTCCGTCCGTCTGTTCGCAGGCTAGTTTAGAGACTCTTAGTACTAGAAAGCTGTAATTTGGCATGGTTAATTAATTATTCATACTTATTAGTCACGCCGACAAAATGATAAAAAAACGTGTTCCTCCTTTACACGTCAATTAAAAAGGGCATGTTTTTTTCTTTGTGAAATATTCAGCTTTAGTGTGCATTTTTTTATTTGAATTTAGTGTCCCCCTGCAATAGTGTAATAGTGTTTATACAAACCTACTTATAATAATCATTTATCACTCAAAGCAGTTCGTTCTGTCCCCTAACCTCTAAGTAAAACATTTTAAAGAATTTAATTTAACACGGACGGTCGTCATGTTCTCAATTTAATTTAAAACCGTCCACGGAGGAAGCTGCTATCAGGCATCGTGAAAGCCATTGAGAAGCCGTACATACTACCACTTTACGTAAAGGGGAAGATTGCAGCGCTGCAGCGCTTCAACCGTTATTGTGCAATATTTTATACTCGGTGTTATCTCACTACGAGTATTACTTTCCTAAAAATACTTTTTAACTTGCATCTTTACCTATAAACGCAAAAAGTCTTTCACATAATTATCATGAAATCTCAAAAACTACTAAACCTACCAAGATAAAATTGGGCACAGAGGTAGATTATGAGTAGGAGACGTCAGCGAAGACAAGATTTTAGGAAACTCTCCCCCTCAATGAGAAATAGAAGGTGGAAGTTTGTATTAATATTTTTTCACATTGACGCGGGTGAAGCCGCGGGAAGCAGCTAGTAATTATATAAGGCGTTAAAAAATCTATCTCTAAAAATTTTGTGGGAGCATTGTACTAATCGTTACGAACAACTTTTACTGTGGGATGAACCCTGAAATTGCGACAAAAATTTGAGCTGTACCATACATTTATGCACACGTAACTCAATAAAATATATGGAACAGCTCATACTTTTTCGCGATTTCAGGGTTAATTGTTAATGTTTTTATTTTGAAATTGTTAGAGTTAATTTTTTTACACCTTATATAAAAGGAAACCGTGACTGACTGACTAATCTATCAACGCATAGCACGTTAGTACTATTAGTACATACTGTGGCGTAGCTTGAACCACTGAACAGATTGGGCTGAAATTCGGCATACCTACATGTAGTTATTATGACGTATGCATCCGCTAAGAACGGATTTTTGAAAATTCAATCCCTAAAGGGGGTTCAAAACTTCTATGGAGAAATCATCTTATGACTTCCATGCATGCTGAATTTTGTTATGAGTAACAGTAGTTACCTAGTGTAGTATACATAATCTTGATAGAAGTACCTAATCACAAAGGCATATTAAAACTGAAAACGTTAGGTTTTTAATATTTTTACTGCGCAATAGAAACTACTCTAGTGTCTCTAGTACGGTGAAACGATTACCTATCGCTTTAAGATATTATCACATTAATATCTGTAGTCTGTTCATGAACGCCTATACTCGTACTTAAGTATACTTAAGTACCTATAGGCGTTCATGAACGCCGCTACGCTTACGCTTATGAATAAGCGGGATTGTCCGAAAGGTTTACCGCTACCCCGGAACATAAAGGGCTAAGGAAGGAACATGGATGGGTTTTAGTCAGTAAGAGTCTGACACTCCCTTCCGCTCCACTCAGAGCGCCCTCCCGCTCTCTCGTCTCGTCATTTGATGATTTTCCACCCTAAAAACAATAAAAAAGTAAAGGTATTCATATTGTCGGATCTGTAAAATGCAAGTTCACCTTCTGAAGTTATCAATGTGGAGAATACGGAAGCTTTTTGCGCGTTTCACCAGTGTAATTAAGATGTCATAATAATAAAAACTAATGTTTTACTTTTTAAAACAATTATTTATGCCGTTGTTTTTTTCTAGATTTGACAACGAATCTTTCGAACGATTTCTCTCAAATGCTACGTTCGATTTTTCTTAAAACTCTACGTGTTAAAATCATGGCGTGAAAACTTTGGTTTCGGTTTTCGTACAGATGCCAGCACATCAAGTTACCACAATCTGTCAAATTTCTTTGATAGTATTTCAACTTTATTGCAAAGACATAAGGTTCATTTTTAATTGAGAAAATTTGACAGTTAGGGATAGCTTGATGTGCTGGCGTCTGTACAACCGGAGTCCCACGTAATCGTAATCTGTACGAAATATACGTATAATGTATATAATATACGTGAGTAATTACTTGTGACTCCAGTAAAGAGATATAAGGGAACAGATGAACATATATACACACAGCCAAACATAGCCTGTTGAAAGCATAATCCTCCTTTACGTCACTCGGGTAAAAAACACCGGTTTACCTACTATACTATAGGTACATTAAAATAAACATGTGTTAAATTGGATGCTACCACTGAATATTTGGTTACGCAAACCTCAGGGAAGCCAGATAATTAGCAAGCTAATAAAGTATCGAATTCACTGGCATAATTATGTCTACCGTCCATAATTGGATGTAAGGTAAACAATAGGTCCTAACAAATTATGTGGTCTAACTCAGTGTTGCTTCAGTAGTCTACTGATAGACAGCCTAAAAAATTGGCCTTTTGCGTGTCGCTCTCGCACACGAAAGGTTCCGTATCACCGTACAATATTACTACATAGTATAAAACTAAGTCGCTTTTTCTGTCCCTATATCCCTATGTATGCTTAAATCTTTAAAACTACGCAACGGATTTTGATGCGGTTTTTTTTTATAGATAAAGTGATTGAAGAGGAAGTTTTATATGTATAATTTGTCGGCATATTATGCGGGCTAAGCCGCGGGTGAGAGCTAGTTTAATATAAAATATTAAAAAATATATTTTTGTTTATCCCCTTTTATTTATTTTATTTTTAGAGCGGTAATAGAAATATACAATTTGTGAAAATTTCATCTGTCTAACTATTAAGGTTCATAAGATGCAGCCAGCTGATAGACAGACGGACGGATTTCAGTCACGAGCACCAATATGTATACACCTAGAAATTTTCTGAAGCGATTTTCTCGTAAAGTAACTATTCAACTTTGAGATACGACATGTTCGGTAAACCTATGGGTTCGATAATGGTTTGACAACATACAATTTCATTTAATAATTAAGCAGAAAACCGTTTTAAAAATTAGCTGAACTGTATACATAGTTTTGCTCGTGACCCAAACGGTTCACTTCGGGTACGAAACCCTTAGAATGCCTGGGTAAGTCGAGGCCGATACCGGCTACCACTGTTCTCCACTCTCAACTCCAAGAATGATTTTGGTCAATTTTGTAACAATTTCTCTATTTATTTAACACTTTAAGGACAGAAATGTACAGATGCGGACTTAATGCCATAGGCATTTTCTACTATTCGTGACTCCTGATCACCATAATACCTACTAGTACTTACAACGATCCCTGACAAGGTACCAGTGTATTTTTATCTCCTAAAACAAATGGTAGCATTGTACTCTTTTGCATAACGTACTTAAGAAAGATGTTGACACAAAAAATATTCCAGCTCTCCACAGGTTTCAGGGAGGTTTATAAAAATATCCCTTTTATGCCTATTTTGATGTACCTACGCAGAAACACCCCTCGGGTGGTCGTAATTATTGACGTAAAACCGATGAACCATTGGAGGTAGGAGATATATAATTATATGTACGCACTACGCAACACCAGCTTCGTTGGGAATGGGGTGATCGTTGGCAATTCAGAGTCGCAATGGCTTGCATCAGTGCGTAATATCTGTTACATTTGTATGAATTTTGCAGTTGCCGTCCGTGTGATTAATTGTTCAACTGATTGTGTGGGATGTTTGTTTGTGTTTCATTTTAGGCAGGCAGGTAATGAATTGTTATGTAATTAACGTTTTAATTAAATAAGGCTAGATGGATCGACGACCCTAGATTGGTGTTTAGGACTGACTGGAGGGGGAAAGCGGAGGATAGGTGGTTGTAGCCTGGGGAAAGGCGTATGTTTAGCAGTTGATCGTAATAGGCTAACTTGATTAAATTAATGACTACAAATTGAAGATTTTAAAGACATTTTAATGATATAGTCTGGCAATGATAAAGTGAAAATAAACCGGATGTTTTTTTTTGAATTCTGTATTGAACCCTAAACAAAAACTTACTCATTGTTGATTGAAATTATCCAATACAAATTTTAGTCAAATCAATTCCCTTTATACTTTATAAAAAAAGAATAACAAAATTGTTTGTATATACTTCCGCGCCTACATTCTATCTCACCCTTTCAGTCAACATGATAGCTTTATAATTATAATGTCGATAGGCAGCAGTACAGGCGGTTTGGCACGTACGGCCGTAACCCAATTTTAAGCTTTTACGAATGAACACGGCACTAACTACGATGCAATCGGGCTATTCTTCACAAATATCACAGTAAAAACTTTAGCTGTCATTCTACTTGCCGATCTATTCGGTAAACGTCTTATCGTGAAATGAAGTGAAATGATTTGTCATTTCACTTCATGCTTGGGATTGTTACAATTCATATCTCACCTCACCTAGGCTTGATAACTGAGGTGAAGTGAGCTGACATTTCACCTGACGCTAGGGATTAACTTTTCGTTTGTCATAACTACCTACATACACAATTAAAACCCCATTGTGTCTCGCGTAGATCTGCATTCCGGCAGTCAATGGGTTAACACTACTGACAGGTCACGTCGAGGTCACTTCACCCAAGCTTTTACAGTGCGGTTTATAACAGAATTTTAAATCAAAATTCTCATTATCGACAGATCACTTCACCTAACTTGTTAAGGTGAGATTAGTACAGAAAAGACCGGCTGAGTTTGAAAATAGGCCCAAATATTTATCAGTTTCATGCACAGTTTCGCACTGTAATATTCAATTAAAGCCGTGAATAATGGCACATCAGCCATCAGTTTTAGACACCTTTCGGCTTTGTAGAGCGTGGTCTCTGTCACTCATAGCACTTGTGTGGCTGTCTCTATCTAAAAAGCTTGAGTGTGTCATATTTAGGCTCGCCAGTGTTGTCTATCCGCACATCTAGACACGTATTTTAGTTGACTTTAATTCAAGAATCCATCATCATTCATTCATCGGCATTAAGTCCGCCTTTGTACCTTTATTGTGTGCGAAAAGTTTAAATAAATAAATAATAAATAACTCCTGTATAATTTGGTATTTGAAAGGGTAGTCAATTTGTACGTGATTCGTATGAAATATAACAATGCGACGTCACAGATTTTTTTTGAATCATATGGTATAATACTTATTAGTATTAAATACAATTTAACAATTATATCTTCGCATATTATTTTATTTCTGTACGGTGATGGGAGTTTTTAAGACGAGCGCTCTTTTATCTATGTGATTTCATATTTTATTTTTGACCGATTCAAATAGTCAGTTGTGTTTTTACGGTGTAAAGAGGCGCGTAAAGTTCACTGCTTAACTGGACTTGCCTGTAGAGGCCTCAATTAATTAGGGCCTCCAGCCAGCGCTTTAGCAACTTACAAACTAAGCGACTGGATGCTGTGTATCCCCTGTGGGGCACGGACCTCGGCTTAAGGCGTCCCAGGCTGGGGAAGGCAGGATCGAATTGAGACGCGTAACGAAGACGAAAGTTATCTGTCATTGTGATATTTTTTAGTTTGTTTGATGTTACTGCTGTTACACAGTTTTTTTTTTGAGGTTGGGAAATCATTAATGACCCCTCCAGCTCTGGGTGGAGCGGAAGGGAGTGTCAGTATCTAACTGAATAAAACCCATCCATGTTTCCCTTTTTGTGCCGGGGTGGCGGCAACCTTTTCGGACAATCCCGCTGACATTTTAACAGACTATGAATACATTTAATGTTACTCAGTCTGATGTACAGAATGCGTAACAAAAGTCTGTGTAATATGTCTTTTTACACTCTGTCCATTTGTACCCGACATCCAACCACTAACTGTCCTGCTATTGACAGATGCAATGGGAGCATACAGTGCAATAATTTAAAAATAGAACTCAACTTCGGTATTATTTAAACGATGACTTGAAATACGTAGAGTTTCTCTGCTATTTATAGAATACAAAGACTAAGTAGAAACGTATGTTACGGTTAAACCAAGCGTCAGTTACAGCCAACACATGCCACAGTTTATGCGAAATGCGACCAACGGCTTGGACACATTCAGCCGTTGGCGTTGGTAACATATTGTTTTGGTTTCACACACTATATGTATATGGTTGTGCGTTATAGCTGAAACGACTGAGGGCGAAATTTACCAATGAAGCTGATCGCGTTCAGCACATCTAAACCGCGGTCAAAAGCTGTCAATGTCAAAATTCCTGTGGATTATTGACACTGACAGCTCTTGAACTCGGTTTAGATGTGCTGATCGTCTTCAATTTCATTGGTGAAATTCGTCCTAAGAATAATTCCCTCTACCAACAATGTCATTTAAAATCATGTGTAGGGCAAGAACAAAAGGTTTTTGAGTATACTTAGTAGGTTTGCAACAGTTTGGGAAGGAGCTCGTTCGGGGAAGTAGGTAGCAAGTACAACTATTTCTGTTTCCAAGAAGTTTTTCTATGCTCCAGTTTGCGTGGAACATAAGAACTTTCAGCACTGTCTTTGGGATAGCCCTGTTCCTGTTACTATGACATGTTATAATGAAAGTATTAACGTACCCGATAGGTGGTAGTGTTGGCAGCTTCCGTGGGTGGCAGGGACAGCAGCGCGAAGGGCAGCAGCAGCGCACTGGACATGCGCCGCGGCCCCCCCATTACTGCCCACCATTCGCGCGCGCACGCGCCTTCCTGAAACAAAACATTGAGATTTAAGATGGTAGGTATACAATCTACTCTTCTTCTCCTCTTCTTTTCGTGTGGTTAGTAACTAACCTGGTGTCAGAGTTTTAATGCTGTCCATGGGCCTTTGACTTCGCATCACATGCTGTTGAGAAATATCTCTCGGCATGCCGGTTTCCTCACGATGTTTTCCTTCACCGATTCACTCAACAACCGACAATCGACAATCTACTTAAAGGGCAAGAATAGTAGTGCTATTCTGTAAAAATATCACCGTGCAGTTTAAAGTAAGCTGTCAGTAGTGTCAATCGCTAGCATTATGTTGATACAACAACTCACTTTACGCTCACTTCACTTTAGTTTTCACGGTGAGATATTTACAGAATCGACCGACTGGTAGGTTACTCGGACAAAAAATAACAAAAGACTGTTTATAGCCTCGCTTCAAATTCAGGATTGCTTGATGACATGACTGCTCTAGTTATTGTAAAACATGAACTCATTTTCTATCAATGCATTATCAACAACTGCGCCTGAAGAATGTCACTCAAATATCCCTCTGCTAAAAAAAAAACCAGTAGGCCGACCACACTGCGAGGATCGCCCAGAGAACACGGTAGAGCACACGGTGCAAACCTGCCCCGCTTGGGCGGAGCATGTTGGAGCCGTGTCCTCGTAGAGGCGATCGGCGGCGGCGACCTCTCGCGCCCGGCCCTGGTGCAAGCCATGGTCCGGGGCGAGAGGGAGTGGGAGGCAGTCACCTCCTTCTGCGAAAAAGTTATGCTCGCGTAGGAGGTGGCGGAGGAGACGCCCCGGGCGTCGGGAGCCACGTGACGACTCCCGGCCACCGTAGGCGCGGGCCTGCGGGCGGTGAGTAATGGGTGACTCACCGTCCGATCAGTACCAGACCCGTGCCGTACGGCGCGTATATGTTCCACGCGCGCCTCAAAGAGATGTCAGCATATGAAGAGGCCCCGCTACCGCTACCCCGGAACATAAAGGGCTACGGAAGGAACATGGATGGGTTTTAGTCAGTAAGAGTCTGACACTCCCTTCCGCTTCACCCAGAGCGGGAGCAGTCATTGGATGATTTACCAGCCTTAAAAAAAAAAAGTAGGCCGACCATGTCTTATAGCAGTATTGTTTTAATGGGTATTATAACTTCAGTGTGAGAATGGTTGGAGCTAAACTGGACGTATAGCTTCATGGCTTTTCCTCTGTGAAGTAATTTTGTATATTAATATAAATAATACAGCTATAAGAGATGGCCATCCAATCATAGGTCGACAATTTATGTACATTATATGTTTGTATGTATTGTCCTACAAATACCATAACGTATGCGCTCCTGCCGCCTTTGATACAAGTTATCCTAGTACAGGCATCTTAAAATACCTTCATAAATTATTTCTAAGATTTAATGTTAATATTTTACCAATTTAATTCTGAATTAATATATATTATTGTTATTTACGTCACGTGATACGTCTAGCCTAACTTAACCTTTTAATTTACCGCGAATGTCGTGAAATAATCGACACGGAATAGATAACAGTTCTTATCTATTACTAGCTTCCGCCCGCGGCTTCGCCTGCAAAATATGTCGACAAATTATACACATAAACCTTCCTCTTGAATCACTGTATATATTTAAAAAACCGCATCAAAATCCGTTGCGTTGTTTTAAAGATTTAAGCATACATATATGGGATATAGGGACAGAGAAAGCGACTTTGTTTTATACTATGTAGTGATGGCCATCATCATCAGAGATCATCAACATAATATACTTCCGCCACAAACATTATACCTACAAAAAATAAAACCGACTTCCAAAAAAAACACTACAAAGTTAAAAATAATTTTGATTTCGGAAGTCGGTGTCTTCGGTTTTGTATTTTCATTTTTTAACACCGACTTCCGAAATCAAAATTATTTTTAACTTTGTAGTGTTTTTTTTGGAAGTCGGTTTTATTTTTTGTAAAAAAGTTTTTATTTTTCACTTTTTAGTTGTGGTACCTACACAACCCACCCCCCAAAATTTTAATACCACTACCTGGTATGCAAATTACAGTGACAGGAACTTATTAGAACATCGTCCACATACATTAAGTAGGATTTTTTTTAGATTTTTGTTGATTTTTCAAAAACCGCTTATCCTATTTCGATAAAAATTTTATGGGACCATTTGGGAAGTTATACCCTTTCCAACAAAAAAAGAATTTTTCAAATCGGTTGGCAAGCAAAAGAGTAATGCGCGAACAAACATAAAAAAAAAATATATATATACAGTCGAATTGAGAACCTCCTCCTTTTTTAGAAGTCGGTTAAAAATATACAACCTCCCTTTTGGGCTCCTTGTGTAATGGTACGATCGTCAACAGTTTGAGTTGTTGAAAGATATATTTCATCAGCGCTATTTATCACGCTGACGGTTGGCACGGAAGCCATAGAATAAATTGCCGGTGTGACGCATTTCAGGTGGCGAAACACGTGATAGCGTAACTTTGAATATAGAAGAAAAAAGACAATGTTTTTCTTGAGATATATACTTTTATTGTTAAAAGAATTTTGGAAATGATAGAGAGCCTTGTAACCAGTAATTGAAACTATACTGCATAGTATCTATGTAATGGTGGCAAAGATAAACATGGGATTTTAAATTTATTTTAAAAATCTTCACGCCTTTTTTCCCCGAGAGCAGAGGTTTACCCGCAATTGGCACATACACCCTTATTTCGGACGGTATGTTACCTATGCGAGCTTATTGCCATCAACTGGGTACAAATCTCAAGGCTGCTTCTGAACTCCCCAATAACACTTCGCCCGAACTGCAGTAGCGTTTGCCACCAGCAGACCAACGAGTAAATTTGGACCATGCCGAAATTAGGCCCAGAGACGCACAAGAAATTGGTTTCATTCAAAAACTATGTTATTTTTTTTCCCATGTCTTCCACGTATTCATTATTCTGTGCAAGTCGGCACAATTTATTCAAAATATTAAATATTGAAACGACTAAAGTGATTGAACTTGAATAAAAAATCGTTACAAAAAGTTGCCGTTACAAAAAATGTTGACAATCGGAATTATCAGTCATCATTGCTTTAATATTTATTATTGAACACCGTTCATTTTGTTCCGAGCAAACGATACATAATATTATAAATCACAAAAAACTCTTTAATAATTATTGTTATTTCTATCTTTGATGATTTTCGTGTAAACTAAAAAAATCAAATATTGATCAACCTCTTTTTTGCATTTTTTTATGGCAGCACTAACTTGTCCGCTAGCGGATAACGTAAATGTCAAATATCTAAACCATTGCTTGTCTTGTAACTTTGCTTGTAACTTGTGACAGCTTGTGTATATTTATTTCGGGTTAAATTGACTATTTTTACCCATGAATACTGAATCTGACGATTCTCCTATACCAGACGACCATGACACTGGCAATAACTTGGATTTGATATTAGAGGCTTCCATCGACGAACCCGGCATTCACTCTGGACTTAGTCTTTCACAACAGTCATCATCTACTGCTGGAAGTGGTGATCTGCGTTGTGTAAACTGAGGTTTAAATGTATCCAGAATGAAGACATCCGTTGGAAATCGCTGAAGCTCAATGTCTTATACAACGATGGGTTGGCCAGATAAATGGGTTGGCAAGGTAAACAAGCTCACCTTCAGGACCAGGACTTTAATTTTCCTACAGTGTATTTTGTATTATTTGACTATGCTAATTATGCTGATAAATAAATTAATATAATGTATTAAGTGATCTTTCACTTATTTAAAATACTACTCTGTCAAGAAAGTACCGGGAAAAGATCAATAATACACAAAATGTCAGTTATTCATCCAAATTTATTTTATCACCTTCAAAGTATGCTCCTTTAGAAACGATACACTTGCGCCAACGAATAATCCATTCATCAAAACATTTTTTAAACGCTGCTTCCGGAATTGAGTTCAGTTCTCGCCGCGAATTCTCCTTTATGTCTTCTATCGATTGAAAACGGGTACCACGAAGTGGTAATTTGAGTTTAGGAAAAAGAAAAAAGTCAGCAGGAGCCATATCTGGTGAATATGGTGGTTGCTGGATGGTATTTGTTGAGTGTTTGGTCAAAAATTCGTTCACAATGATAGCCTTGTGCGAAGGCGCATTGTCGTGGTGCAAAATCCAAGAATTTTCTTTCCACAAATCTGGCCTTTTTCGTCGAATTTGCTCTCTTAAACGCCGCATAACGCTCAAATAATATTCTTTATTTACCGTTAGACCTTCCGGTAAGAATTCAGAGTGCACAACACCGCGATAGTCGAAAGAAAACAGTCAACATGCCTTTGAAAATTTGAATTTGGAACCATAAACAAATCATCCATTCCCGATACTTTTTTGACTGAATGTATACTTAACCTTACATGGATGAAATATAATCTTAAATAACTTCGAAATGCAAAGTTTTTGGTAAATCATTTCTTTTACTAATTAATTATTGGAATTGCCTCCCATCATTATAATTGTTTTTTATATGTGTGCACAGTGGGCCTAAATTACTATGGCCGCCTGGCATCCCCCTTGATCGGTTTAGTGGTATTTATTTTAATAGTGACTATCAGTATTAAAATAAATACCATCATCTCTTCATATGCCTAGCCTTTTCCCAACTATGTTGGGTCGGCTTCCAGTCTAACCAGATGCAGCTGAATACCAGTATTTTACATGGAGCGACTGCCTTTCTGACCTCCACAACCCAGTATAAACTGGGCAATACGATACCACTTGGTAAGACTGGCTGTCAGATTTTCGGGTTTATGACGACCCGTAACGGCTGTCAAAGAAGCACAAATGACAGCCAGGACCAACGGCTTAACGTGATTTCCGAGACACGGAGGAGTCTCGGTATGTAAAGATGGTCACCCATGCACGGCCAACCCCGGCAAGCGTAGCTTAACCTGATGGATCAATCTGTGCAGCTGTTAGTACTTTGTCACGAGCTCCTTTAAATTAAAATAAATACCAAAAACTATTTATCATTTAATGAAAAGCAGTTGCTGTTGAACGCACAAGATTAAAAGTTATGAATGAAAGGGAGAGAAAGAATCCGTCCCTACCGTTAAAAACATACCAACGTCACAGCGGGAAAGATAGATCCATTATTCTCATATATTTTGTTATTATTTCCTCACAGAAAATGTGTCAATCACCCGTATATATCTTATTCTCCAGCAGTTACACTCCGACGTTGTTTCCCAAATAGAAGTCTCAATTTTATTACGAGTGGATCCATTTCACTTTCGTGACACCCGGTGAAGTTTTGCTCAGGAGTTGTTTACTAGTTTGGTATGGAAGTGTGGGTTCGAGTATAGTCGCGTATTTATGGTATTTTACAGCTTATAGCAAGGTAGTTTTGTTGTCAGACAAAACTAATCGAATCTATCTGTTTATATAAATATCTTAAAAATTTAAACAAATTAAAAAACACCATGGATATCGGGAAATTCATGATAACAAGAAGAAATAAATTTGTAGCATGGCGTGGAGGGCACGCGTGTGTTTATGCTCTTAAGTTCAAAAGGTAAATGGTATAAAAAGAAACTGTGACTGACTGACTGACTGATCTATCAACAAATCACTAAACGGATTGTGCTGAAATTTGGCACACGTAATAATATATTATACCTAGTTATTATGACGTAGGCATTCGCTATTCCACGCGAACGAAGTCACAGGTAAAAGCTAGTTTAACATGTACTTGAACAGGCTAAAGAGATAATAAAGTATATCTTTTCAGTATAGTTATGTAGAGCACCTAATAGGTTGTTCGAGCTCTTGAATATCATCATCTGCCTAGCCTTTTCCCAACTATGTTCGGGCTCTTGAATATCACAACTATTAATAAAACCTTTATCACACGTTCCCTTACATTACCCTAATCTCTAGTTAATCCATCATGAATTAAAGCATTTAAATGTTATGTTAGTAACACAGTACACACACAAGTTTAGTTTTCTAACTTCGGGTTTCGGCCATTAGGCTGGGCTGATGTTGTATCAAATTACCCAAATCAACAAATCTTGAACCCGAAAATCCTTAATGGGATCGGATTTATCGCTATCCCAAAATATCAAGTTACATATTTCGCAGTAACCCGCTTTAAAGGGTTTGTTTTGTATCATAATAAATGCTCAGAAAACTTTAACATGTTTTAATTATTCTTATAATCACCGACCTTTCGTTATTACACATGGGTAAAAGTACAAACACATTGTATTGTATTTTATAACGGGTTTGTTTTCGCGACTCCGTCTTTTTTTTAAGGATGGGAAATCACCAAATGTCCCTCTCTGGGTGGAAGGGAGTGAGAGTCTGCTCTCAGCGCGTATCTTGCGCTGCGTACGTAAGTTATCATTAACACTCCCATAGTTATTTTGTTTAAAAATTGAATAATCACCATCATGGCATCCGCCTACCTGACTGCACCCACTGCTGGACATAAATCCCTCACTGCGTATGCTATACACCAAGCTGCGGTGCTAGAAATGAATGTAAGCATTATTTAGCAGATAAAAGTGACTTACTATGTGGGTATACTGTAGGTACACATCTGCCTAACCCGTCGGTGAATCTAGGCGTGAAGATATGTATGGGAAAACACCCGAGTGCTTCTAGCCTTATAGCTAGTACACAGCCGATAGTATATCATTGAACCAGCCAATACACATGTTAGTCAGAAAATCACTACCGGCAACTAGATAACGCGCCATTAGATAACAGTGTACGAGGTGCTGTGGTAAATTAAAAAGGTTAAAAAAGCTTCAGGTGATCGTCGGGTGGTTTGGTATCCAGGTCAGCTGTGTTACGGCCGTCCACTGCCTCGGGCGCTACCGTCTAAAGCCGACCTCTCGTCACGACAGTTTGTGGGAGAATCAATTTTGAGCCGCTTAGTACTCGTTATTTATATCGCAGCGGAAAGGATGGCTTTTGGTGGAATTGGGTTGGTAGTATTATACATTTTATATTTGTTTTTTATTAAAAAAATAAAATTAGGTGTACCATACATTTTGTCGATTTATGTGAACACAAATGTATGGAACAGATTTTTTTTTCTTGATTTATGGATTAGTCCTATAGTAAAAGTTGTTCATAATGATGAATGACTCGGCTTTTGCATTAATTAAAATATTCTAAAAATGGACACTTCGTCTGGATAGCGCATTCATGTGGGATTCGTTAGTTCTCGAATGTAATTTCGCAATTCGGTGTGATTATAATTAAAACCACCGCTTAAAACCACGTACCTGTCTGTGACCTAAACGTTATTAAGAAGTTACGTGTTCTCTGCCTTTTGTTTGAAGAAGAAAGAAACAAAGTTACAGGAGTAAGAAGTTGAGGAGAGGAGTGGTGCGGGATCGGAGTCCGATCCCGCATCTGGTGGTGCGAGCACGGGAGGCTCGGAGAGCTCCCGCCGTGCCAAGGAGTTGGCCGCTGCTACGAGGAACCGCAGGTTCTTCGCCAAGCGGCCAAGATCAGAGGACGGCCAAGGGTCGTCATCTGAGGGAGAGCTGGCCTCAGCTCGCAAGATCCCCACCAGCAAACGGGGGGGGGTCAGAGAGCGAGGCGTGGGGAGGGGGCTCACTGCCCGGGAGGCCACCGAGCTTGAAGAACGTCCCCAGAGGGACGTGGAGACCGGTCAGGCGGTCGCCTCGGGGCCCTCCAGTGACGAGGCGAGTGCGACTGGCGGTCCCAAGGCGGACCGCAAAGACGAGTTTGCGGCGGTCGTGGAGGCCGCTATCCGGGACGTGTCCCTGAAGAGGGTTCGGGCCTCAAGGAGCAAGGCCATCGTCTCGGCTACGGCCTCCATCCTGGCGGCGGCTAAGGAGGCTGGGTGCGCCGGGCCCCCGGCCAGCGAGGTGGCCGATCTGCGGGCGGAGGTGGCACGCCTTTCGGCCGCCATGAAATCCCTCCAGGAGGAGAACGAGAGGCTCCGCGCAGACCTGGCCGGCCTGAAGGCCACCACTAGTCGCAAAGCCCCCCGGGAGGAGAGCCGCCCGCCGCCGCAGCAGCTACAACAACAACAGCAGGGGCCAAGCCAGACCGAGCCGGCGGAGAACCGGGTCCTGGACCTAGTACGCAAGGAGCTGGCCTCCTTCCAGGCGCAGTTCCGGGAGCGGTTTTCCGTCGTGGAGGGCATAGTCTTGCGTCCCCCCCTGGCGTCGAGAAGAACGGACTTGGGTCCGCAGACGACGTCGTACGCGGCCGCTGCGGCATCTCCCGCCCCGAAACCTAGGCAGACAGGTACAGCCCTGGCGCCGGCAAAACCGGCACCATCCGGCAAAGCCCTGACGCCGGCCCAGGCAACAACAACAACAACGGCCACAAGAGGGAAAAAGGGCAAGAAGTCTCCTCCGGCGCAGATGGTTAGGGTCCCAGAGCCCTCTCCCCGGCGCCCGGAGCCTCCCGCGACCGACGCCGAGTGGCAGGTGGTCGGGGAGAAGAAAAAGGCGGCCAAGGCAGCGAGGCGGAAACAAAAGAAGCGGCGCCGCAAGGAGAGAGCCGTCGCGGCGAGACTCCGCGCCCCAAAGACCGCGGCTGTAGTCATCACACTACAGCCGGACGCGGTCAAACGGGGCGTCACGTACCGCGACGTGCTCACAAAAGCGAGGGCGACGGTGGACCTCCAGGAGCTGGGGATCACCGGGGGCCTCCGGCATAGAGTGACGGCAACCGGCGCTCGCATGCTGGAGATCCCCGGTGCGTCGAGTGGCCCCACCGCTGACGCCCTAGCTGACAAGCTACGGGCGTCCCTAAACGCGGAGGAGGCTCGGGTCTCCAGGCCTGTGAAATGCGCAGACATGCGTATCATGGGCCTGGATGACTCCGTCACGGAGGGAGAGGTGGTGGCCGCCGTCGTCAGGACGGGCGGGTGTCTCGCCGAACAAGTGAAGGCAGGCACCATACGCCCTGACTTCACGGGCATGCGAACCGTAACGGTAAGCTGCCCAGTGACGGCGGCCAGCAAAATTGTGGAGGGCCGAAGACTCCTGGTTGGCTGGGTGAGCGCGCAGGTCAAACTGCTGGAGCCCAGACCTCTGAGGTGTTACCGTTGCCTCGTCGGGCACCACGTCGGTGTCCAATGCACCTCGGAGGTGGACCGCAGCACTCTGTGCTTCCGCTGCGGTCAGCCCGGTCACATGGCCGGCTCCTGCAACGCCGCGCCGCACTGCGTCGCATGTGCGGCTGCTGGCAAGCCGGCCGATCACCGGGCGGGGAGCAAGTCCTGCGCCCCACCTGCTGCAACCAGGAGAAGAGGCAGGCCCTCCATCGCCGTCGCCACCCCCACCGTCGCTACCGTTGCCGCCGCTGCCGCTACTGCTGCCGCTGCCGCCGCCACTGCCACTGCTGGGGGCCCCTCACAGGGAACCCAGGGGGTGATTAATATGGAGGAGTGATGGCCCCTCTCCGCCTCCTCCAGGCGAACATCAACCACTGCGCCTGTGCTCAGGACCTCTTGCTCCAGAGCATGGCGCAGTGGTCGATCAATATCGCCGTGGTCGCTGAGCCGTACTTTGTCCCGCCCAGGGATAACTGGGTGGAGGACCTGAGCGGCTCAGTGGCCATAACTTCGTCGGCCGCCGCCGGCACCCCGTCCCTCGAGGGTGTCTCGAAGGGACAGGGGTGCGTCGCAGCACGGTTCGGAGAGATTGTGGTAGTAGGAGTGTACTACTCTCCGAACCGAACTCTCGCCGAGTTCCACAACTCTCTCACAGAGTTGAGTGTCGTCGTCTCCAGAAGCCATCCCTTCCCCGTGCTAGTGCTCGGGGACTTCAACGCCAAAAGTCTGGCCTGGGGTTCCCGCTACACGGATGTGCGGGGTAGGATGGTGGAGGACTGGGCTCTGGAAGCAGGCCTAGCCGTCCTCAATCGGGGTTCTGTTCCCACGTGCGTGCGGATGCGGGGTGAGTCTGTTGTGGACATCTCGTTCGCGAGCCCCGCTCTGTCACAGTGCGTCTTTGACTGGCGCGTAGTAGAGGAGGTGGAGACCTACTCCGATCACCGGTATATCCGGTTCGACGTCTCCACCCAGACCTCAAGCGCGCCGGTCCGACAGGCCCCGAGTGGTCCGCGGTGGGCGCTGAAGCAGCTGGACCGGGAGCTCCTCCTGGAAGCCTCGATCGTGCAGGCCTGGGTTTCATCACCGGTCAGGCCTGCCGACATAAACGACGAGGCAGAGTGGTTCCGGGAGGCCATGTCCGAGATTTGTGACGTGGCAATGCCCCGAGTCCGGCCAGGATGCGCCCGACGTCAGGTGTACTGGTGGTCGCAAGAGGTTGAAGTACTTCGCAAGATGTGTGTCGAGGTGCGCCACCTGTACACCAGGCACCGCAGGCTCCGCATTCGCCCTCCGGATGCGGCAGCCACGGAGGCGGAGCTGTACGAGGGGTACAGAGCGGCGAAGACCGCCCTCCAAGAAGCTGTCCAGCGGGCCAAGGACTCGGCCCGCGAGGAGATGGTGGGGACTCTGGACAGAGATCCATGGGGGCGCCCATATAAAATGGTGCGGAACAAGCTCCGCACCTGGGCCCCCCCACTGACGCAGAGTCTCCGCCCACAGCTGGTGGAGGAGGTGGTGAGCACTCTGTTCCCTTCACGCGGGGAGCACACTCCCCCGCCTATGGCTCCGCCCGAAGCGGACCACGAGGACGACGACGACATCCCCGAAGTGACCGAGGTAGATCTGAGAGCGGCGGTAGGAAGACTCAAGGCCAAGAATACCGCCCCAGGACCCGACGGCTTGCCTGGTAAAGCCTGGGTCCTGGCCTCAGGGGCTCTCGGGCCCCGACTGGAGGCGCTCTTAAGCGCATGCATGGAGAGAGGCCAGTTTCCGCTCCGTTGGAAGACGGGGAAGCTGGTCCTCATACAGAAGCCAGGGCGCCCTGCGGACTCTCCGTCCGCATTCCGGCCCATAGTGCTGCTCGACGAGGTCGGCAAACTCTTCGAGAGAATTATTGCGGGCCGCCTCGTCGGGCACCTTGGAAGGACGGGGCCGGACCTTGCGGACTACCAGTTTGGCTTCCGCAAGGGGCGCTCGACGGTGGACGCCATCATGCGCGTTAGAGCCCTCACGACGGGGGACGCGGTGTCCCAGGGTAGGGTCGTCGTGGCGGTGTCACTCGACATCGCCAACGCCTTTAACACCCTGCCCTGGAGTTGCATTAGGGAAGCACTCCGGTATCACCGGGTGCCGACCTACCTCCGTCGAATAGTCGGGGCGTACTTGACGGACAGAGCCGTCATCTACCCCGGTCGCGATGGGGAATGGAACCGGCGAGAGATGTCGTGCGGTGTCCCGCAGGGATCGGTTCTGGGGCCGTTCCTGTGGGACATCGGTTACGACTGGGTGCTGCGGGCCGACCTCCCTGACGGCGTCAGCGTAGTTTGCTACGCTGACGACACGCTGGTCCTGGCGCAGGGGAGGTCGCATCAGGCGGCGGCCGACGCGATGACACGCGGGGTTGCGATAGTCGTTGAGAGGATCCGGCAGTTGGGTCTCGAGGTGGCATTGCACAAGTCCGAGGCCATGTACTTTCATGGGCCTCGGAATAGGCCACCATCGGGATCCCAACTTACGGTAGGAGGGGTTCACATCGGCGTCGAGACCACGATGAAATACCTGGGTCTGGTCCTCGACAGCCGATGGAATTTCGTGGAGCATTTCCGACGTTTGGCCCCCAAGCTGGAACGGACTGGGGCCGCCTTCAAGCGGCTCTTGCCCAATTTGAGGGGGCCAAACGCCTCCTGCCGGAGGCTTTACGCGGGAGTCGTGCGGTCCATGGCCCTATACGGGGCCCCGGTGTGGGCGCGTTCATTGCGGCGACGAGCCGCTCACTATCTGAACGCGCCCCAAAAGGTGGTAGCCATTCGGCTAATCCGGGGGTACCGCACGATCTCGGGCGAGGCGGCAAGCCTCCTTGCCGGACTGCCGCCGTGGGATCTGGAGGCGATAGTCCTCGCGCGCCTGTTCGAGTGGCGCGCGGAGGTACTAAGCCGGGGGGAAACTCCGTTTCCGCAGCAAATTGCGGCGGAGCGGACGGACCTCCGGCGCGATCTCATGGCGGCCTGGAAGCAGCGACTGTCGCAACCCAGCGCAGGGCACGCCACGATAGTGGCGGTAAGGCCCCTCTTTGAGGAGTGGCTAGAGAGGCGTCACGGCGCCCTCACCTACCGCCTGACGCAGGTCCTCACCGGACATGGATGTTTCGGGAGGTTCCTGCACATCATCAGGCGGGAGGAAACGCCCGGGTGTCACCACTGCGAGGATCGCCCAGAGGACACGGTAGAGCACACGGTGCAAACCTGCCCCGCATGGGCAGAGCACCGCCGTGTCCTCGTAGAGGCGATCGGCGGCGGCGACCTCTCGCGCCCGGCTCTGGTGCAAGCCATGGTCCGGGGTGAGAGGGAGTGGGAGGCAGTCACCTCCTTCTGCGAAAAAGTTATGCTCGCGAAGGAGGTGGCGGGATGGGAGAGAGAAAGGTCCTCCCGTCCCAGCCGCCGCAGGAGACGCCCCGGGCGTCGGGAGCCACGTGACGACTCCCGGCCACCGTAGGCGCGGGCCTGCGGACGGTGAGTAATGGGTGACTCACCGTCCGATCAGCACCAGACCCGTGCCGGACGGCGCGTATATGTTCCACGCGCGCCTCAAAGAGATGTCAGCATATGAAGGGGCCCCTCAGGGCCAAGCCTGCCGGGTAAGCGGGATTGTCCGAAAGGGTTACCGCTACCCCGGAACATAAAGGGCTACGGAAGGAACATGGATGGGTTTTAGTCAGTAAGAGTCTGACACTCCCTTCCGCTCCACCCAGAGCGGGAGCAGTCATTGGATGATTTCCCAGCCTTAAAAAAAAAAAAAAAAAAAAAAAAGGAGTAAGAAGTTTATTTAAAACAAATGTGACCTTTCCACAAAATCACATTGTTTTGCCAAACGAACGGTATGTTTACTTAATATAAGTAGAGTGCGCATCCATGCGCAGATAAATGGGCAATACTGTTTGGCAGTTTCCTGGCAATATCATTATCACCCGAAAACCACACGGTATTTTCAGTAACATTATTCAAAAGTTGAATCTCATATGAAACGGAATCTCTTGATACTGAGCCAAGTCACATGACGGAAATAATAATTGCTCTACTGGATACATTCATGACTGTTGTTTTTATTAAGGCAATTGTAACACTACAGTCTCTAAAAATATATTATCCTTAAACAATAACAAACGTAAGTCGCGTAGCGCGTAAAAATTCGAGCGTAGCTGCGTTCGTAGCATATCGTAGTCAAAGTGCTACGCCGGCTACGCCTATATTTTTCTTCTTTTAGTGTAGCGCAAACAAGGGGTGCCAAACAAATCCATACGCCTACGCTGTCCGGCCCTCCATCTGTCAGTCTGTTTGTCAGCGGTCTGTATCTCATGACACTTCACAGATTGTATATATTACCGCTACAAGAAAAAAAAAGTGTAGAGTTAAAGGGGATAAAACGTGATGTTTTTAAACTGAAGTACTTATTTTATTTAAACAAGTAGGTAGTGTTATATATTTTACGGTGTTACGGACTCTTTCGTGAGCTAGTCCGACGCGCACTTGGCCGTTTTTCTTCCATCCTCTTTTATCGATACCCGCGGGTGTTATTGGCTTATGAATGTTTTTTTTATAGTATCTGTTTGGCATTACGTCAGGCATATATTTACTACAGTTTTATATCGAAACGATTCACACTGAAGGATGTGCTCTAAAGTATATAATTCGAACACATCATATATAAATTTATATTGATTGCAAGAAGCCATAAAGCATTAGGATTTGTGTTCCAATTTGTATCACTTTCTGCACGGAGCTTTAAATAGCTTCTCAGAAGCTCGGGACTCTTGTTAAATGAAACAAACAACAGTCAATTGCTTCCTTTGAAGGAACTATCTTGTGTCCAAAGATACGACTAGTAGTAGATCGTAAATCTCTTTAAAAATGACAAGCTTGATGAGAGAAACGATTGTGGTCGAAAATGCAATAAACGGAGATAATAATAAGATTGATCTGCAAGTCTAGTCTAGTCTACTAGTATTCCGCAAAAAAAATATCGTGAAAACTTAGGTGAAGACGTGAGCTTTTTGAGTGAGCTGTTATCCGACCTGATGCCAAGGATTCACATTATTCATAGTGCACTTCAAGCTCACCTCAGCTGTGTTTTCATGGTAAGATTTTTATGGAATACATCGGCTGTAGTCCGAACCTTTATTCCGAAATGAACCAAAGAATCAATTTGAACACCAAACATTTGACAGGAGACATACAAGAAGATAAGAGCAGTGGTGGCCCAGTGTGGGAGGCAGTCACCTCCTTCTGCGAAAAAGTTATGCTCGCGAAGGAGGTGGCGGGATGGGAGAGAGAAAGGTCCTCCCGTCCCAGCCGCCGCAGGAGACGCCCCGGGCGTCGGGAGCCACGTGACGACTCCCGGCCACCGTAGGCGCGGGCCTGCGGACGGTGAGTAATGGGTGACTCACCGTCCAATCAGCACCAGACCCGTGCCGTACGGCGCGTATATGTTCCACGCGCGCCTCAAAGAGATGTCAGCATATGAAGGGGCCCCTCAGGGCCAAGCCTGCCGGGTAAGCGGGATTGTCCGAAAGGGTTACCGCTACCCCAGAACATAAAGGGCTATGGAAGGAACATGGATGGGTTTTAGTCAGTAAGAGTCTGACACTCCCTTCCGCTCCACCCAGAGCGGGAGCAGTCATTGGATGATTTCCCAGCCTTAAAAAAAAAAAAAAAAAAAGTGGTGGCCCAGTGGTAACTGCCCCGACTTACGAGTTGTAGGTCGCAGGTTCAAACCCAGGAATGCGCTTTACTTTGTGTGAGAATTCCATCACCACTGCTCTCAAAACGATGAAGGAAAACATTTTATTATTATACCGTTTTGGCATGTCCTAGAACCTTTAAATTTGAAGACGTGGGACATCCACCAACCCGTACTGAGCCCAGTTGGCGGATGCCACATGTCTTCGAATTTTAGGTTCGCCTACTTCCTTTCGAAGTGAGGAGGCCTGTGTCCCAGCAGTGGGAACATAATAGGCTGATTATATACAAGAGGAAATTATGTAATGTGAAATAAAACAATTTAAAGAATGTAGAATTGACTCGTCATTGACGTCTCCCATTGTATACATTACTCCTACCCTTATGGGAAAATAGCGTAAGAAATAATATGTTCATATAGGCATTGTTTACACTACAGAATGAAAACCAACTGAGGTCAATGAAAATCAAACATGTTGTAACCCCCAGAGACATAATGAAAGGCAATAAAATATTTGCTATAAAGTGTATTTTTATTTACTTTTCATAATTGGTAAATAAAAATGTGGCGTGCCTTCTGAGTTCTGACATATTACAGTTTGGGTAGAAATAATGACTTGAAATTGATAGAATTTGAAGTGGAATTAAATATAACGCAATGTTCGTAAAGCGCTAGGCCGTGAGCAGCGGATACCAGGCCGATATACAATAAAAACCAAAGTTATTTAACAAAAGACGTTACGACACTTTGGTTACGTAACAAAAGTGTCATCCGTCAAAAGGGTTATACTTTTTTCAGTCTTGCTCTCATTTGCCAAGTGTGAAGAGAAAATAATATGCGAAAAGGAACTTTGTCCTAATATAAATATAACGCATTATTGTGTGTTTCTTTTCTTATAAAATTTGAGTTCTGATTGATGTGAAGAACTTTAACGATTTAGTTTGTTTCTCGAGCTGTGATTGTTTAGCAAATAAGACATTAAAAAAAACAGACTGAAGTGAAAGTCAGTCGCCAAAATATGTCATTCAGTCCCAAAATTTATTCCGCTCTTAAATTCGGAGGTACATCGAATATATTCTGAATTATTATCATTGAAAGGTGGAAGTATGAATTATTCAACAACATTTTCCTGTTATTGAATTTTGCTCTTGCAAAAGGCGTCATAATGTTCTGTGTTACAAAGGTAATGTAATTTTATTCGGTAGTCAGCTGCTCTACTTAATTGTAAGGGTGAAGGCATTTTATGCATCCCACCAGTATACAAGAAGCACTTTGACACACGTCACTGAATTTGTAGGATGTTTTAAGTGATATCTTCTGTATATACGCTGGTTTTGTCACAGTATTGACATTGCTACATCCATTGTACTTAGAAACTTCCAACAATTTGCTTAGCGCATTGGACGATTTTGAGGAACAGAATACGTAAAAAATAATTTAAAAATTTACATTGCCTTAAAAAAATACTAAAAAGGTGAAATTCCCTCGAAATTCAAATTATTTTACGTATTTCGCAATTTTCAGGTCATAAGGTTGTGTGTTGATCAAAATTTTATTATATGTGTTCGTTGGTTAAACCAAAGTCCTGAACTTTACAATCGATAAACTTATAAGAGACTTTGAATAGTATGCAGATAGCAACGTTAATGATAAAAAAGCGAGTTTGTTAAAGGTTTTTTTTTTGAGGTAGCAATTTAGTATTTTCATTAAAATTAATTAAACTTTTTAGTAAATAGAATGACTAACTATATAAATACAAAAGGATACTTAGGTGTCGAAGAACTAGTCTGCATCGCTGTCATCCGGAAAGGTACTTGGCAGTCATCTGACTGGCAGCATTATTACGTTGAATGGCAATGCTAATTCTTAGGCAAAGAACATGAAGAATGAATGCACTCGGGCCCCATGACCCGAGCGTTAATATCTAAGCAATTAAACATTCTAATAAGTCCACTATTCTAATAATAAGCCATCGATTACTTATAATAAAACCACGTTGAATGTACTAGGAATACAGACTCCGCAGTGACCGGAGAGAAAGCAAATGAAATCAATTGAACAATGAAGAATGAATGCACTCGGGCCCCATGACCCGAGCGTTAATATCTAAGAAATTAAACATTCTAATAAGTCCACTATTCTAATAATAAGCCATCGATTACTTATAATAAAACCACGTTGAATGTACTAGGAATACAGACTCCGCAGTGACCGGAGAGAAAGCAAATGAAATCAATTGAACAGGCGCACATTAGGTAATTACAAAGCCAAGTATTGATCGTCGGTAATGAGACCGGAACGAAGACTTGTATGGTTATTGAGTATCATATAGGTATAGTATGCATAATTAGGTCTTGTCTTCTCACAAATATTTGGGGTCGGCATCCAACCTAACCGGATGCAGCTGAATACCAGTATTTCACATGGAGCGACTGCCTATCTGACCTCCACAACCCAGTGACTGGATAATACTATACCTTTTGGTAAGACTGGTTGCCAGACCCTCGGGTTTCTGACGACCCGTAACGACTCACAAAGATCCACAAATGACAGCTGGAATCAACGGCTTATCGTGCTTTCCGAGGCACTGAGGGGTCTCGCTATGTAAAGATGGTCACCCATCCATGCGTAATTAAGACTAATTGAGTATTTATTACAAATGAATTAATAATAATAACCTGTAGTATAGGGCCAAGGCATAGGTTTCAGTATCTTCTCATACACAGAAGGCATTAATAAGATTTTAGACTTTTATTCTATACTAATACTATAAAGCTAAAAAGTTTGTTTGTTTGAACGCGACACAATAATCCTTGGAACTACTGGTCCGAATTGAAAAATTATTTTTATGTTGGATAGTCCATTTATCGAGGAAGGCTATAGGCTATGTAACATCACGCTACGACCAATAGGAGCCGAGCAGCGGGTGAAACCACGCGGCAGCAGCTAGTAATTAATAATTGGTAATATGAATTGTGGGGGTTTGTGAGATAATTTCATGCTGGTTCCGCACCATCGTACTACACCGTACAATATTTACACTGCATATTAAAAAAAAACTTCTGTTTAAAAAACTACGCGTTTCTTGTATGTGGAGCCGTTTTTTTAATTGCTGTTATAGCGGCAATAGAAACAACAGAATTTGGGAAAATTTCAACCGTCTATCTATTAGGTGCGGTTCATGAGATGCAGCCCACTCACAGACAGATGGGAAGACGGACCGCGGAGAATTAGCAATAGGGAACCGTGAGGCGTCTTTCGGTTACGAAACTAAAAAGGCAAATAAATTATTATAGTATAGGAGAGAACATTTGCTGGGGTAAAAAAAAGAATATCAACCAAGCAAATCTAGATTCACATTGCTTTCCAAAAATAATTCATATCCATTTAGCTTCGTACAAACTTTTTCGCTGAAAATCCTCTCATGAATAAATTAGCTCTCAAACAGTTGGACATTAGGAGTAAACCCGTTATATCCTCAATTTAAGTGCCGCAGAGTACACATTATCAACACGGGAATTACTCAATTTTAGTGTTAATACTATAAAATGGTTGTGGCACTCTCAACTTTGGTATCGCGGGCAGCGTTCCAACGAACTTCGCGTTCCTACGCTTTCGTTGGACTGTCCAAAGTTTTAACGGTACTTTTGTGATTTACTTTTAATTAATATGTTTAATCTTCTTAGGAGACTGCCTGACTTTCAGTTGGCAACTTTTTACAACAGTTCTTCCCCATTTATGGAAATTCTTTGCCGGAAAAGTTCAACGATTTGTAGAATATATGTACTGGTAATTAAAGACGACTACAGACTCAACAGTTGTCTCGTCACATGGTATAAATTAGTCTGAAACGTCAACTCGACGATGGGCTAACAGACTGGTCATTTCCACTCTGGCCAGATACTGTTTGACCCCACACTCCACCCGCTGATTTCCGCTGCCGCGCCACCCGCCGCAAATCGAAATTCCATTTTCACCATTTAAATAGTTGGCGGTCCAATACTGCACGTTTTAAGCGCCACTTTTGCCACGTGCTACTTTATCTTGAACCAACTTGCATCAGCTGTTCCCGAACACTTAGAAGATAGGGGTCTTAGGTAAAAACACTGTAATGAGACTCGTCTTTCGGGGTTTAACTTGATTGGATAAAGCGAATGATTTGTATTCTTTTGTGTTTGATCGGGACAAAAATTGCAATTGAATTTTTAAGCAGTTATTTTCAATCGATTGAGCTGACTTGGATGACATTGCATGGTTAGCTAAGTGACGCGATTTTAAATCTAAGTATTATGGCGAATCACCCAAGATGGTGGATTAGTTAATGTTTATGCAGTTCCATGAAATGGTTACGTATCAAATGAAAGTGTTTGCTGAGAAAAATACAGTACAAAATACAATTTTAAACATTGGACTTGAAAATTTTTTAAGAGCTTGAGGCGTATACCTATAAGTGTCAGCTTTTAGATTCTTTCGTTATATTTCCGCTTAATATCGTATTTCAATCGATTTTTTTGTAGCCTACAAAACATTTGATGACCGTGGGCAGCAAAATTTCTTCGCAAAAAACTATGCGAAAAGTGTCCCAAATTAAAGACGAAAAACAAGGACCAAATCCGTTCCCAAATGAATATTTCAATCTGATGTGGTTACCTAACCTAAATATCCCGCGTATTACGCATAGCCTCGAAAAATGATGAGATGCTCAGTGTCATTCAAGCTCCATAACACATAATCTTGTTAATACAAATAAGATCTGGGAATACATAATAGGATTCCGTATATTTGTTATCGTATTTCCTCTTGTTTCGTTTATTCTTGACGCCTTCATTTTCATGATGTGCGAAGGGGAATGGATTCCATAAGAGTGTCAAATGTTAGTGAGATCGTGTTTGTCTCCGATTTTCTGCACGTTTTGTTATTTGTTGTTTTTTTGGGATGAACCTATGTTTTATTTTGTTGAGAGTCAGATGGTTATTATTTCAAGACTATACACTGTATAGTCTTGAAATAATAACCATCTCACCACTCTCTCAGGTCACAACCTGTATAGTATACAGGTTGTGACCGCGTTCTGCGTGCGGGTAAAGTTTTTTATTTTTCGGGAGGCATCTATTAAAGTACAGAGGCTAGCACATCAAGTTACCCGAATCCGTCAAATTTCTTTGAAAGTTTTTCAACTTTATTAAAAACGCGTAAGGTTCATTTTCAATTGGGTTGATTTGACAGTTAGGGATAGCTTCAAGTGCTGGCGTCTATAGAATGACCTCTCTCAGAATGTGTAGGTATTTACATTAAATACCAGATATACAGATAACAAACTGACGAAGACTTTTGCTGCTATTTCGCTGCTATTATTCTAAGTGTAAAGAAATAGAGAATTCCCTTATATACCTTACCTTTGATATTTGCAGCATCTGATCACAAAATTGCCTAACCCTTTGGGAAAATAAGGCGTGATGTTATGTTACGTCATCATTATAATATCCTACTGTAAGGCAAAGGTATATAGGTACGTATTATAGGATATAGATAGGTTTTCAACTTTAAAACAAAATAATAAGGTTCATGTTCAATTGGGAATATTTGACAGTTTTGGATAGCTTCATGTGATGGCGTCTGAACATAATATACGTACATAGTAAAAAAATAACTGTGTAAGTTATATATTTTCCCCTTAAGGGAATCTGCTAATTACCATCTAAATTAATTACCACGTGTTCAGGTTACTGTAAAAAAGATGGGTGGTTTTTTGACGCGAGGGAAAAGGTTTTGCGGTAAAGTAAATCAATCATTATGAAGTACTGTGTAAGAGTACGGTAAAATAACAAAAGGTGCTAATTAGTGAAGGGTGGGCTAATTAGAGGAAAGGAAGATACTAATTAGATATTATAGCCTAAAGTAACATTAATAACAAAGTATGAACGGGTTTGTTGAGCAGTCAAAGTCAGAATTTAAACAATTGAATAATGACGTGGAATTTTTCAGTATACAACATGGGAATTAAAAAAAAAACGTGCAATTCGCGGTCTTTAATGCTTACCACCTTAAGGTTTATAATTGCATGCACACGTCTAAGTGGCTATCTCCACGAGCGAGAGAATCGCGGCGATAATATCGTCGTGCCACGTGTTTCTATACACTGTCTATGAACGCGTCTCCACACGGCGATATTATCGCGGCGATGCGACGAGTGGCAATGTGCGCGCGTAACGTCGTCGTATCGCCGCGGTATCGTCGCGACTGGTGGCGCGCCCGCCGCGCGCTCGCCGCAGAACGTGGCGCTCTCGCAGCGAGCGCGCGGCGGGCGCGCTGTCAAACGTAGCGTCATTTATTTATTATTCATATTTCGCTCTCGTCTGGCACCTAAAAAACTACTCTACTGAACTCTTTCAACAAAACAATTGCACAACGCCTCGTCGCGAAAACACGGCGATTCCGTTACCAGTCGCGACGATACGCGATAATAATCGCTTGTTCGTGGAGACGACCCGACGATAGAACCGCGGATCCGTCGCGATTCTCTCGCTCGTGGAGATAGCCCCTTAGGCACTATAATCCCTGCACATCATCAGGCGGGAGGAAACGCCCGGGTGTCACCACTGCGAGGATCGCCCAGAGGACACGGTAGAGCACACGGTGCAAACCTGCCCCGCATGGGCGGAGCACCGCCGTGTCCTCGTAGAGGCGATCGGCGGCGGCGACCTCTCGCGCCCGGCCCTGGTGCAAGCCATGGTCCGGGGCGAGAGGGAGTGGGAGGCAGTCACCTCCTTCTGCGAAAAAGTTATGCTCGCGAAGGAGGTGGCGGGATGGGAGAGAGAAAGGTCCTCCCGTCCCAGCCGCCGCAGGAGACGCCCCGGACGTCGGGAGCCACGTGACGACTCCCGGCCACCGTAGGCGCGGGCCTGCGGACGGTGAGTAATGGGTGACTCACCGTCCGATCAGCACCAGACCCGTGCCGTACGGCGCGTATATGTTCCACGCGCGCCTCAAAGAGATGTCAGCATATGAAGGGGCCCTCAGGGCCAAGCCTGCCGGGTAAGCGGGATTGTCCGAAAGGGTTACCGCTACCCCGGAACATAAAGGGCTACGGAAGGAACATGGATGGGTTTTAGTCAGTAAGAGTCTGACACTCCCTTCCGCTCCACGAGCGGGAGCAGTCATTGGATGATTTCCCAGCCTTAAAAAAAAAAAAGGCACTATAATCCAGACATCTACATGCCATTTTATTTGAATCAATCAATTTGAATTATATTACACACACAATACTTTTGATAAATGTAAGTGTAACAAATGCAATTATTTCAATGTGTAAACCTTTAAATTCAGAAATAAATTCCATCATCAAAAATTTATAGGTATTCTTTTTGTTAAAATAGATGCTTCACAGCTATAAACAAGTAATTAGTAGGTACCTAGATATAGCATTCCAGACTTTACTGCACACAGTGAGAAAAAGAATCTAATTTGAAACACTGATTAACATTCTTACACCACGATTGTACATACCAACGCTGAAAAAAATATACATAGGTATAAGGAAAATTGTTGGTATTCTCCAACAACAAAAAAAAAACAGCGAACGGTCCTCTCGAACTTCGAGGAATTTATTCAAAGGTGAGAGCATTATTATTCCGCCCTTATTAAAAATGTATTAAATAAATAATATAAAAGCCGTTGACCTACTTCGTTACGTATTCATTCTTTCAAACGAATTTTTAAATGAGTAAAATTCTCGTCAGCTAAATCACAGCTTGTCGGCCGTGGATTTTTTGTTCTGTGGTGACATTTATTCATTTAATGAGTAAAATGTGTGTGAAAACTGTTGTTGATGTTTATGTTCATAATCCGGGGTATTACATTTTTATCTTTGTTATACCTACCTTATCAACGGTCAATTACTGAACTTTTCCAGAACCACTTTATTATCAACAGTAATTAAAATATTTTCTTAAATTTCTATGCTGCCTATTTGTCATAGTATTTTGTTTGTAAAAGTTTTAAAGAATGACGCTTTATTTAAAACGGTAAAATGTTCTATTGGCGCGTGTTCAAAATCAGAATGAAAGCCGCCATTTTGTTTAATCATAACAATTTTTCAAATGTTTTCTAATAACGCCTCATGTCAATGTTATGCAGGCGTCAAAAGATCTTACATCATCATTTCAGCCGAAAGGCGTATACAGTTGGACATAGGCCTCCAGTAAGCACCGCCTAGCTTGTACAGGGTGTAACCGAAAGGGTATATACATACAAAAGCATATGCTACAGGCCACCGAACTGAACAACTTTTACGATGGGACCAACTCCGAAATCGCAAAAAGACAAATCAGGTGTTCTATACATTTTTGGTCACGTGGCTTGTCGAAACGTAGGGAACAGCTGATTTTTTCAATACACAGAACCAGTGCATACGTCGCATTCCCACGGTCCTGGTCTACCTTATGGGAGGCCTTTCCAACTACGTTTGAGAGAAAGATCCTAATTACTCTTGAAATATTTGTAGTTTAAGTTCAGCCAATGTCAAATAAACCCGACGCCATAAAGTCTGCAACTTCATAATGTTTAAATTTACCGAGTCTCATTGTAAGGTTAAATATTTGCGGTTTTAGTATGAGCTTAAAGCAAACAGCTCGATCAAAGTCAAGCTAATGTATTTTATATTTGTGCAGTAGAATCAATAATAAACGAATGAATAGGGCGCTTATCGCTTCACAGCTCCCGCGCTAGCATTTTAGATTAAATTCAAGAGTTGGATTAAGTGGAATTAGTTTTATTTTGTAGTCGGTGTTAAAAGTTGACTTTGTCTTTTTTTTTCTCAACATAAATTAATAGACCATTTCTGTTTCTGCTCAGTTAAGACAAAGTGAAATAAATTCTCCTCTTCAATTTTTGACGTCGCGCCCTTGAAACGTTTCTACAATATGTCAATGTCTTTCTTTTTTTTAATTTCCTCGGTAGTCATGCTTCGTGCGCACGACAAGAATGCAGTGATAGCCTCGTGGTGTGACCGTCGGACTGCCAAGTCATAGTCATAGATTCATGTGCGTACTGTATAATTATCACTTGCTTAAAAAAACGGTGAAGGATAACACCGTGAGGAAACCGGCGTGTCTGGGATATATTTCTCAACAGCATGTGAAGCTAAGTCAGAGGCCCATGGGCAGCATAAAAACTCTGACACCAGGTTAGTCACTAACCACACGAAAAAGAAGAAATAAGGACAAGAAATATTAGAATTTTTATCAAACTTGTGGTTATAAATTGGTTCCCTCTTCGAAGTGAATTGAGAAAGACAGCTAATCAGAATTCGAAGCGAATCGCGGAGATAACTGAATCAGGAAATAACTCCAATATCGTAAGGCCAAGCTGTGGTGTCGACTGCAATATTACTTATATGTGTAGAGATCTATACAACGATGTCGCGTGTCGCACGGAATAACACTTTGTCTTGTATATCTATGTTCCCACGTACTTGCCACTGTCGACGATATTATTATATACCGGCTATAATAATATTATCGCATGGGTGATATGTCAATACATTTGACATGTCACCCATATGATACGTTGTGTATTTTACCGAAAATGTTTTGATATATACTACGAAATACGAAAAATATTAACACAAGCAGCCATTACCAGGACATTATAACAGCTACAAACTTGTAGTGTTATTTTAGTAATAATACCGGAGGAACCCCGTCAGGTACGAAATTTCTTCTCACGTATGATATAAAACAAAAATTTTCCCAACAGCCATCTTGGATTTTCATGTTGATTAAATTCACACTTGAAAGGAGGAGAAAGATTGAGAAAGTCACATGGAGGGCTTGACGCGTAATTTTTTAAATTACCTAAATATCTTTTTCGTTACGTGACGATTTCAACCAGTCCTACCATCGCGTTAAAGATCTTCGTTCTAAAAACAATACTGCTTGGCCCAGAATCCGAATTACTCTTCCCCGGGTTTATTACGCCTCACAGAAATAATCCTACATTCGATTGTCGTTTCATATGGACTGACATTTAATGATTCCAGCTATTGGAAAAGGGATAATAGGTATGTAGAAGTGACCACGAATGCACGTGAAAGCCAACTATTCAATGGGTAAACAAGAGAATGGAATACCATTATGAGTTAATGAATTCCGCTTGCTACCCTGACGTTTCTCTCTGTTCAATGGCAGGATGGCAGTGGTCGAGTTGCATAGCACATGTGTAAGCATTATGTACTTACTATAAAGCTATCATTAGCTTGATACAAGTTTCATTGATTGATTGTGGCCGCTCTGGGTGGAGCGACTTATACTGACTAATACCTATCCTTGTTCCTTCCTTAGTCCGTTCTGTTCCAGGGTAGCGGTAACCCTTTCGGACAATCCTGCTTACCTGGTAGGCTTTGGCTCAAACGGGCCCCTTCCTGCATAACCCAGCCTTAAAAAAAAAAAAAAAAAGCCAATCTCATCCAGAACGAACTAAGCCACATTCTCCCAAGCCCCGTGACTCTCAAACAAACTAATGTGATTTCATTACCCCCAAGATGGGAGGAACCTCGTTAATTAAGGACTCTGTTACATCAGATTAGTATTTAGTGAGTGCGGAATTAATGGGTCTCCCGATTCTATCCCCGGTGATAGTGTGGTCGCTAAAGGGGTATTTAATTTATTGAGTGTGACATTGCAGTAATGGTCTGTTATCTGGTTTTGGTTTCCGCTGTTTGGGTTGAAGGCAGATGCTATGGGTAAAATGTGTTATTAAAAAAAAAATGTGTGTGTGTATTTAAAATGTGTTTTGTGTTTGTGTTGGGTAAAAAAAAAGAAATGATATTTAGTCCGTAAAACACATAATAAAAACATATTAGACACGTATTTTTTGCTTTATCATATTAATAAAAAATGACTTAGATGAGTTTAAAGACCAACTTTAATGAGTTTTTCATTAGAGTTCGAGAGTTTGAGCGCGCTATGTCACAACTCTCACAACTCAATATGAAATCTATAAAAGAGTGACGTCATGGCACATTTCAACACAATGTATTTTTTATTTTTTCTAGTATTCTAAAGATTACATAACTTTTGATTACTTGAAAAAATAATAAATACGTGTCCAATTTTTTAAAATAATCTAGCTGCGGACTAAAAAATACATTTTAGTCATCATCCCTATTGTGTAGACTGTAGCGTTGGTAAAGTAAATAGAAAGTAGTCTGTCTGTAGAAAATAAAACACTTTCTTATTTAGATAGTAAGAGCCGACACGAAATAAAAAATAAAGTCACGGAGTGGCTTCAAAGCCTATATTACAAGGAGACTGAGGGATTACATACGTTCATCACATAGGGTTTAATTAGTAACTGCCTGCCTTCCCCACCCTACGTACAAAAGGTGTGCGACTAAACACTTTCCCAAACCCAATATTTTTCAACACACACACAGAAAAAAAAAACACATACTCTCACAAACTAAACCTTCAACCATATCGTTACAGCTTTCTTTTTTTTTTTGAGGGTGGGAAATCATCAAATGGCTGTACCGCTCTGGTTGGAGCGGAAGGGAGTGTCAGACTCCTACTGACTAAAACCAATCCATGTTCCTTCCCTAGCCCTTTATGTTCTGGGGTAGCGGTAACGCTTTCGGACAATCCCGCTGACCCGACAGGCTTCGGCCCTAACAGGTCCCACCTTTTTTTGAGGCGCGCGTGGAACACCAACGCTGCGCAACGCCTGGTTCTTATCGGACAGTAAGCTACCCATTACTCACCGCATACTCTGAAACTATTACTTTATTAGCTAACTACTTCTTTTACCTTTAAATTATGTTAGGTAGCTGTACTACATATATTCTAAACCACATTAAGAGATCTATGATTGCGATTTCTAGCAAAAGTCGTGTCGTAACGGGATTTCAAAGCTACAGTCAATGTTTAAAATAGTGAATAGGTTCACTAACAAAGCTATGTTTTGTTTGGATTGTATACAATGTTCCTCTCTCGAACTAGGGTTGCCTTCAAAAGACCCGCAACAGGTAGGTTTTAATAGGTCACGTCAATCAACATCGTCGGAATTTAGGTTGAATCTCGTAATGTCATCAAAATCTGCGCCCGAAAGTAGCTATTGTTTTAACCTTGGACATCGTCGCCGAGTTATCATCTTGTCCGTTTTTTATCGGTTACATTTTGAGGAGTATGCGATGGAATTGCATGATCTGGGGGCCTAGACAAAGTCGCATTTTCATTAACGATAACGAAATAATTAGATAAATCCGAAATGTATGGAATTGGCATAATCTTTTCAAATCGTTTTCGATCCCTAAGTGCTAGACAATGACAAATTGTCTAACGAAACTCGATCAATATTCCCATACAAATGCGTTGACAAGTGGCGTTCTTGACAATCCAAATCGCTGAGGTAACGAATTGTTCGATCAACAATGTTCGAAATCGAGTCGACACGGAGCGACACATGTCCAGGCCCCCTGATTACCTCCAGCCTCCGGCCTGTTTCGTCATCAGACTACCAGACGTACGGCAATCCGCTATCGGTACATACTGGACAGTGTACGCAGAAAACGTATTGGGAATACCTATATTATTAAGCCTACAGCAGTACTATTATTTATCCTGCGGTACAGCTAAGGAGTGGAGTAGTCGAGATAGCTCTATAATCTAGGGGTCTTTAAGTAATGAGCAAATAGGTTTTTTCTAGGTGAGCCTGCTTCACCGTCGACCACATCATTGCTTACCATCAGGTGGGATAGTGGTCAAGCGTGAGCCCATTGTAAATAAAAAAAAAACAAGTATCGTTCTTCTCTTGCGAGTTCCCAGTTCTATTGGGGTCGGCGCTCCAGACTTAGAGGTGGTTTTAAACCAAAACTGAGACGATTAAAGTCTTGGTGCCTATTTTACCCATGAAACTGTACGCGATCAGCACATGTAAGCCGCGATCAAGACCTGTCAGTGTCAATATACCACAGAAGCTAATGACACTGACAGCCCTTAAACGTTAATTATGCACTGAACGCGTTCAGTTTCATTGGTGAAATCTGCCGTTAATACAAAATGATTTCCAATTTTAGTCTGAGCCTAAACATTCGGGCCAGTTATTGTATTTTGACTTTTATTCTGAACACAGTAAAGTTTTAAATATAAAATTCACAATTTATACTCGAGTTTGACGTCAATTTTTGTAATTAGAACTTTAATTTATTCGAAATACCTACCGATATAAGTAAGTCGTTCATTTACGAACTTATTTGCCTCATATTAATATCAATCTTGGAGCATAACACAGGTACAGTTCAAAAAGAAAACGAAGAAAACATATTGCAAGGACAAAACGCAAATTCCTTTAAACAGCAAACGATTATTATTTACGTATTGCGAGTTGTTTTACGAATCTCGATTCTCGAGTATTTGATCGTCCTTGTATCGACGCTTTTAGTACAAGACGTTTATTGCAAATAACCGAGGTGCCAAGATGATTATTCCCTAAGGGAACGAACAAACAATTCAGTGAACTTCAGACTCATTTCAAACGAACGAGCGATTCGAACTATTTACTTATTTACTAGCGTCCCAGCCCGGCTTTCCTCGAGCTTATAAGATCCTATACTTCTATTTATTGTTATTGCGTCATTATTATACGAAATGTTTTTACTATTGGAGCAGTTATTTTTTGTTTGTCACTTTATCACATAACATTTATTGCTCTTGTCAGTATATTGTAGCAACTTACTATTGTGTTCGACATTTGTTTGATTTTCTTGGTTGTCATAATATTTCGAACACGACTTATTCATAAGTATCGGCTTCATGTTTATAAACTATTTTTTTCTTTCTTCCATCAGGCTTTGAATCGCTCAAAGGAAAATGCGAACTAGTGCCGTAGCACAACGCTACGATATGACTACGCAGCTACGAAAAGAGTGTGAAAAGCAGCTTTTTTTCGTAGCTGCGTAGTCGTTTCGTAGCGTTGTGCTACGGCGGCACCAGTTGATTTTCATAAATATATCTTAAAACACCGAACTAGCTGTACATTTAGCTTCAGCTCACGTATAAAAGGGAAAAGTTTGCCCTCTCGACTCAGTTTTCACTATAGCCTGCTTAAGAGCATTCAAATATGCCAGCAGAATGTTCTTTAACAAAGTTAGAGTTCAATTTAAAGTGCACTTATTTAACAGTGGCTCGGGCGGCGTAATTGCTGTTGCGTAGAACAATAGATATTCGAGGTTTAAATTATAATTGTTGCAAATCAGGAGCACGGACTTTAAAGCAGAACAGCAGCAGCATATGGCAGAACTGTTATAAAAACCTACTACCTACTTATGTATAACCCATATTTGCAAATAAATGATATTCTATTCTATTCTATTCTATTCTAAAGTCCTTAGTTTAGGGTTGAAACTGCTGTGATTAACGCGCGCTCCTGAAATGAAACTATGTCGAAGTGAATAGTTTGACGATTGCACCTACACAATTTGACTTCGTCTTGATAATTGCAGTTCGCAACTTCAAGGGAATTGCTCGATAAATTTGATTTCCAAACTTCATGAAGCGACTGCAGGATTTTATTCATACCTCAGTCACATTTTATCTCTTTGGCAATTAGGGTTTCTGCTGATTCAGCGATATACGAAAACCGTACCAGTTAATTAGCGTAATGACTAAATTGTAACTTCATAATGTGGGTACATTTAGTGTAATGTGTTTGTGTGTGTGTGTAATCTGTCTGATTTTTTATTCACTGTTGGTTAACAGTGAATAAAAAATCAGACATGATCAGACAAAATAAACATGAATAATTTCACGCCTTGAAAGGTTTTTCAGGGCGTGAAAGTATTCATGTTTATTTTATAAGCGTTTAGCTCATTCAAGTCATTATAAAGAGACAGTTTTATTTTATTTATTTGAATGTATAGATGTATGCGATTGCGCATCATCCTTGGAATACCGGAGAATGTCAAATAGAAAATCTTTCTTAGATTTTCCACTATTTTATCTACACAAGCCTACACGCCACCGTCTATTTTTGGCTTAGACTGGTCGAGTATTTTCCCATGAATCTATGAATATAAACCCTTTCAGCTGCGAAAGCACCCGCTATGGGCAAAGGCATTCGATTCCACGTAATTAAGTCTCCTGGGAGCTGCAGTTTTGCTTACTCCGTAGGACTAGCGGCAACTAATTACAGACTTCCTTTGTTTAATAATTTTTTTAGTTTCTCATAAAAATTCTAGTAATATTGCAGCTTTTGCTAAAGTAAGTTAATAGTAGGAACGTACGTAATGCGATGTTTTCAGGAACTGTAGTTATTATACTTAAACATAACTCAACTGAATAAAATTATCTGAATTATTTAATTGATTTTTTCAACGTCATATTTTAGTTTGTTAATAGCTTTAGTTAGGTTAGGATATTGTCTTTTTGCCTTTGTAAATTTGGTATACATGAGTTGTTATTAAGGTACCTACGTTTTAATATAATCACTACTAGCTTCTGCTCGCGGCTTCGCCGGGGTGGAGGTCGCAAATCATTCCTAGGGAACGTATGGTAATGGTCTACCCATCTGCGATGAAAATTTCATAAAAACCCGGTCAGCTGTTTTAGCGTTAAAGCTTAACAAATCAAACACACTTTAGCATTCAAAATATGGGTCCTGTTTTTTTCTTTTGACGCACGGAACCCTAATAATAGCCAAATCGGTCCAGCCGTTCTCAGGTGATGCGTTTGTCAAATCAAAATCAATCAATCAAAAGTCATTTATTCAAATTAGGTCACTTTTTGAAGGTCAAAGTACAATATTACATTTTTGTTAAATAGATACTTGTACTATACTCCAGTATTCTCAAGGGTTGCGAGCACAAATCGCCAAAATAGTAAAACTAAAATATACTTTTAACTAAACATTGATTTTTCGAACCTAATTGAAACCGACACTTAGTCCCACCTGGTAAAAGTATAATTTGCAACAATAAGTAGGTACAACAAGTAATTCACAGAAAATGATAAAGATTTATTTATTTATTATCTTTCCCAATGTGAAGCAATATTAAAATGATACTGCTATAAGATGGTGGGTGGTCCCAGCCTGAACGCAACAGAATGTTACCTGAAACTAGCTCTAACGTCTTTTATATCTTGTTAACGACTGTGTTGACAAGCTATATGCCTTGCTATGTGACTTTCACGACACCAAACTGCTAGCTGACTATTTACGACATTTGCACACACGTTCGCTTTCAGACTCACGCAGACAGGCGCGACTCGACCGTGAGACGCGATTCTGTTAACGGTTGTCATGAAGTTTTCGTAGTTCCACTAGTGTTGCGTCGCACCTGTCTGTAGGGGCCCTAAATAGGAAAACAAAATTCCGTGGTGTAAAATGTGGTCAAACGTCACTTTTTGTACTAAGACTAGTAATCTGTGTGCTATTTTCGTATCACACTATCAGTTAGAAAAGGTTTCATTTTGATAGTTCAACAGCATTCAACAGCAACTACCAGAAAAATAAGAAAAATGAATAACTTAGAATTTAATAGAACTTTAAAAAACTGGCTTTGTGACAGATGTTTTTATTTTATATCTGATTATTTAAATTTTATACAGACATGATTTATTCTATATTTTACTTTTAAATTTTAATTGTTGACATTATTTACAAATCTAATTAATACATTCATGAACTGTCTTGACTGTGATAATCTATTAAACTAATTTAATATATTTTATAATGTAATGTGCCTAATTAATATTAACGAAGCAAGACTGAAAATTTTACTATGATTATGATGTGTATTTCTGACGAATGATATTGATGTAATTAAATGATTTTATTATGCATGTACCTACTAGAAATATTTACACGACTGATAAGTCAAATATAGTGAGACAAAATTATTTTACCATCGTATTATGTAAGTACCTGTATTCTCGCAAATAAAGTAGTAGTAGTTGTACTAGTTCTAGTTTCATTTCATTCGTTGCTTTGTTTACAATGTATGGCAGATTTTTTTTTTTTTTAAAGAAGCAATGATCTTCTTCTTAGCGTGTCGATGGCAATCTATATCTCCTCGGCCCAGAATTCAGCTACGTGTTTAGCGCCATCACTAGCGTCCATCAGTTCCTGTAACGTGCATACGGCAGGACACACAGGACACGAAATTAAGTGTCCCATCGTTTGTGGAACGGCACCACATTTACACTCCAAGGCGGAGCTGTCTATGAATCCCCATCTGAGCAGGTTTTCCTTGCTTCGGCCAACCTGGGTCCGGAGTCTGTTTAAAGCCTTCCAAGTTGACCAAGGCAAGTCGCTCCCAGGAGGGAGACGTTCAGCAAGTGGAGCGAATGGAGTGGGTAAGGAAGAAGCAATGATTAGCAGTAGGTATCCCTCAAAATCATTCAGATTGTGATTGTTAATGTGTTACGCGATTAGGATGGTGGTCGACTCTGCCGCTAAGCAGATCATAAAGATACATTATTTATACGGCTTCTTTTAGTAATGAATGGTGCAGTAAAAATGATAAAAACGCCATTTCATCCACAAGCGAGTTGCGGAAACTTTTTATAGTATCCCGTTTTTTATCTTCTCAAATTATCCTTCCATATAATATTTTTCGTCTGCCTGTAGGAAGCTATATGTTCAGTGGGAATCGTCACTTTTTTGGTTCCACCATGAAACCTTTTCAAGAAATTAGAATATAATAATTGCATAAGATTATGAAATAAACGACGACGAGTTTAGAAAGCAGAAAAACCATTATAATAGTGTTGAGTTTAGCGCGCTGAAAAGTGCATGTCCGCAAAAAAAAATTAAATGATTTGATTTAAATATATAAGTTTAGTAAGTTAGTGTAGTTTAATAATAAGCAAGTTGCAAAAAATAAAAAAAATACTCCATGTAAAATACTGGTATTCAGCTGCATCCGGTTAGACTGGAAGCCGACCCCAACATAGTTGGGAAAAGGCGAGGCAGATTATAATAAGCAAGTTGCAAGCCTTGTTTTATTTTATTCCGGTACTTTTTGCTTTAATGTTGCCATTAAATATACAACAATTATGTATTATTCAATTGAAAGCTAACAATGCCGTATGTTTTATGTTAATTTTTATGTGTGTGTAGCGAAATTAATGGTTATTATATCTGACCTCTTTTCCTATCAAAACAATAATCCGTTTTCCAACTCCGTTGAATTAAACCGAGCGTGTTCAATGCACGTTTGTTTGCTTCAACAGCATTAATATTTACACAGTTAACTTGGAATTAAACCTGTCAATTTGGCGGAAGATAAATCCGAACTGACTGCGAGCGGGACAATTCATCTGATAACGAGTTTTGATGGCGGTTGATACAAGTAGCAGTATCTACTTACCGCGTACCGCGTTTCTAGAAGTGTCAAACTATATGTAGGATAGTAGATTAGTTTCAACAGGCTTCGGTAACTAAATCCAGGTGTTTATCAAATCATAATATCTTATGAACTCATGTATAAAAAACAGATCGTGTTTGTCTTAGTACTTAACTGGGTATTGGAGGTAGGCTGTTGCTCCATATAAAATATTGATACACAGCTTTAACCGGTTAGACTGGTAGCTGACCCCAACATGGTTGGGAAAGACAGATTGATGTTGAGTATAAAAAAAATTGAGCGTAAATATTAAACAAAAAGCTTTACAAAAGTACTTAGGATTGCTTATGGACTTATGAACGCCACTGTACGCACAATGATTGATAGAGGCGATGCATTAAAAAGTCGAAAAATACGTTGTCATGTGCTACTTTTATGTCGGGGTAGGTCGAGGTTACATTAAACTACTCAGTAGATTCAGACAGACGGTTGCTGTTTGTGTGTGAAATTATAACGCGAATCTTCACTTATTTTTACGAATTACGAGTACGATTCATTCATCGTCATGTCATATAGAGCTGGGTTTCAGTATTAACACCTACTTCAGGCATAAAAAGAAGCTTCAGGCGGCTTTTAAGTTTAAGCTTTCAGAGGTTGCAGCGAGCACTGAAACAGGCCATAAAACTAAGGCTTTGGAAAAAGTAATTGTTTGAAAATGTAACTGGGGAGTCGAAAATGTGAGGTGCACTCCCCGAATTTTTGAAGGTTACATTCTAACATCAATTTTATAAGGTTCAATATTATTAATAGTTCATAGGATAGGTATTGTTTTAGTTCAAGTTTATAGGGCTCAATCTGTCAATTTTGTATGGTTTTTTTAAATTAATTTTCGTTGAGACGAGATTTCGTCCAGATTTTTAAAGTTTTTTATTTGGACGGGATTGTCTATAGTGCCATTCTGTAGAAATCTCACCATGAAAATGTAGGCGAAGTGAGTTTAATGTGAGCTATCAACAGTGTCAATCCCTAGCATTAGGTGGAACGCGCTCACTGCGCTGCGCTGCGCTGGTGAGATATTAACAGAATCAACCGGCTGTTGTCAAATCTCATGTCAAGTGATGATTTGATTCAATTTTGACAATGTTAGCAAGATTACACCAAAAAACCATAATATCTAAAATTAACGCAATAATTACCTATATTAGGTCGCTTTGTAAAGGTTCTGCAGTAGCGACCGCCGCGTACTGGAAGTCGAAGCTTTGGAAGGCCTCCCACATGCGTTGGAAGGTTGGTGGACCTTGTAAAGACCGCAGGCATTCGCTACTTGCGGAAAGCACAGAACTGGTCAATGTGGTGGTGCTTGGGGGAAGCCTATGATATGATATGATATCCTTGGACATTTCACACAACGCCATATAGTCCCAAGCTAAGCCACCTAATGCTTGTGTTATGGTAACGAGATGGGTGTTAACTACTTGTATACTTTCTTTTTGTAAATACATACCTATTATAAATAGAAAAACACCCAGACCAGCAGTGGACATCTTTCTGCTGAAATAATGATGACGGTTTTCGGCCGCAGATATCCCTCAATAATGAACTCCCCTCTTCTAATAAGCTATGTTTTATAGGCTAGGCATCGGCAGATACCTATTCTTTGTGTGTACAAAATGAATTACTCTCCCAATACAAATTAAAAAAAAAACAAGGAATATCAGTCTTTCTTCCTACATAAACTCAGTATACACCATTAAAGTTACGTGACCACTTTACAAACACCTTAGGACGTTATACGGTTTTATTACGGACCCAATTCGACTTTAGTAACAACTTTACGGCGGAATTGTGGATAGAGTGCTATCGGTTACGGGTCGTAGCCACGGCATTTAATAAACGATTTTTTTGCGCTGGCTCTCGGACTATTGAGGAATTCTGTTCCCCTGGTATTTTTAGTCTTTTGATCCTTACAGGCAGTGGGTAAAAATCCGGCCGTAAATAGGTATGGGCATCGGTGTTTTAGAAAAAGTTTGGTTGCATAATAAAGCGTTGTCTCTGTCATACCTGCGTGACCGTCTCTTTCTAAAGCTTGTGACATTGACGTATGTAGATACTTTTGTTTTAAAAAGCCACTGTTTCTGCGTATTGTACAGAGGCCAGCACATCAAGTTACCACAATCTGTCAAATTTGTTTGATAGTATTTCAACTTTATTGCAAAGACATAAGGTTCGTTTTTAATTGAGAAAATTTGACAGTTAGGGATAGCTTGATGTGCTGGCGTCTGTACAGCAGTGATATTCTGTGACCGTCTCACCGTGACAACTTAGGTGAAGTGAGCGTGAAGTGTGTTGTCGTTCCACCTAATTGATACTATTGACTGCTCACTTTAAAACTTTAAACGCACTTAACCTACGTTTACAGACATAATAACACTACAGATTGTATTGGTTTTGGCTTTGTTCGGCGTACAGACGCCAGCACATCAAGCTATCCCTAACTGTCAAATTATCTCAATTAAAAATGAACCTTATGTCTTTGCACTAAAGTTGAAATACTATCAAAGAAATTTGACAGATTGTGGTAACTAGATGTGCTGGCCTCTGTATATAGTATAAAAGTCGCTCCCCTATGTACGCTTAGATCTTTTAAACTACGCAACGGATTTTAATGCGGTTTTCATCAATAGATAGAGTGATAGAAGAGTAATAATAATAATAATAATATCCTTGGACATTTCACACAACGCCATATCGTCCCAAGCTAAGCAACCTAATGCTTGTGTTATGGTAACGAGATGGCTGATAAACTACTTAGGTATATACATTTGTTTTTTGTAAATACATACATATTATAGATAGAAAGACTTTTACTCCCACGGCTTATCCGTGCGATAGTATCTACATTGCATCCAAGCAAAGCCGAGGCTAGAACAGTATACAGTGTGGACTGGACACGTTGTGTTTGGTACTAAGCAAAACTAAGTAATAATATATGCCGTCATTGTAGATATTGAAAATACGTATACATTGTAGATATTGAAAATACGTATACTTAGTATCGGATAGGTGTTTAATTATATCACCATTTTAATTTGATAATGATGAATTGATAATACACAAAATGACAGTACCTAAAGGCAGTTTTCAATCTTCCATCAAGCCCATACAATTACTATTTACGACCTTTAACCTTTTTAACGCGCATGCCTGCCCTGTAAGCCAACGACACAAACATGTGACAATGGCAACAACACTATAACACGAAATAAACAATTAAATTAATACTTTTGTGAGTGCTTATATAGACGTCATAAAAATTGAAGCTCTCGTACGTATTTCGCACCTTTAGAATTAAAACGACACAATTCAAAAAAATCAAAAATTGAGTTATTGTCATAAAATGACTCAAAACGAAAATATTGAAAAGACTTTTTTATAATTTGCAGCACAAACATAGTCACTGACGTAAATAATCACGAAATAATAGACCAAATAGTACGGAAGTGTTAAGAACTTTAAAACTTCTTTTGCTATTTCCCTAAAAGTCACTTTTTTGAGTTACGTCGTTTTCATTCTAAAGGTGCGATTTAATGACATGAAAAAAATTATAAGACACCATGGAATATAGGAAATCCATGATAACAAGTAGAAATAAATTTATAACTTGTCGTGGAGGGCACACGCGTGCGTTTATGCTCTGGCGTTCAAAATTTTAAAGAGAATAAAAGAGTGTCTGTGTGTGTGTGCGTGTAATCAGGTAGGATATCAATCAATTTCATCAAACCTAGTCATAATATACAAAGGAGAAAACTTCCCTACTTATTTTTTGCACGGGACTGCTTATCTCATTATCTAGCGACGCGACGTGAAGTATTCCAGGAAAATCCTGTAACGAAAATTCACTTTCAGAGGAAAAAGTTACTCAAGCTCTTCATGCATTATTGCGATCCTTCTAATACTGATTTCTTTATTTTGTTTCGGGGCACGAGATAATTTTTATAAGGAAGAAGTTTCGAAGTGTAATTTATATGAGGAAGGATTTCCTCGAAGTATTTTTATTTAGAAATGTAATCACATTTTTTTTATGGTACAATTTCAAGTTTACCGGATTATAATAATACCAGCTTAAGGAATCTCGTTTTGAAAGCAAAACAAATGACTTTAATCACCACCAATGCAGAGGTGTTGGTAGCCTCAAAGAGATGTCAGCATTTGAAGGAGCCCGTTAGGCCTGCCGCGTAAGCGGGATTGTCCGAAAGGATTACCGCTACCCAGGAACATAAAGGGCTAAGGAAGGAACATGGATGGGTTTTAGTCGGTAAAAGTCTGACACTCCCTTCCGCTCCACCCAGAGCGGGAGAAGACATTGGATGATTTCTCAATGTCAAAAAATAAATAAAGGGGGTGTTGGTAAATTCAGACTTAACTAAAGTCCTATTTTCGCCATGATAGACGACATTTTCCGTTACCATTAAGGACCATAATCCTATAAAAACGTTATAGGTTCTCTCCGTATAGAAGTTCCACGTGCTAATTCCTGAAACATTCTACATAGGTACGTTATATAATTCTGTGCCAAGTTTCATTCAAATTCCTTTAACGGTTTAAATACCTTTATGTTCGAGTTAAAAATATATTCCCATTTATGTTTAAACATCTGAACTTTCGCATTTAAATTCTAGATACGTGTGATAGAATTACATTTAAGTATCTAAGTGCCGCAGAAGAACGAAGGTAATCGACATAACCAGAAGAATTTTTAAGATTAAGAGGTAAGTGACCAGGGCACATTGCTCGCAGAACAGATGGCCGATGCGGTCGTAAGGTCCTGGAGTGCTAACCGCGTACCGCAAGACGTAGCGTTAGAAAGCCTCCCACAAGGTGGACTGATCATCTTGTAAAGACCGTAGGAATCCACTGGATGCGGGAACCACAGAACTGGTCGAAGTTGCGAGGCTTGGTCTATGTCTAGTAGTGCACGCCTTTCGGCTGAAAGGATGATCAATGATGAGGACCTACCTACTTTTATTATCAACTAGCTTCCGCCAGCGGCTTCGCCCGTATCATAAGTCGTTAAATTATACACAAAAACCTTACTCTTGAATCACTCTATCTAATAAAACCGCATCAAAATCCATTGCGGAGTTTTAAAGATTTAAGCATACATAGTGATCTAGGGACAGAGAAAGCGACTTTATATAGTGATGAAAAAACCGCTGATTTAAAAAAAAAAAAATTATTGCTTGACAGAACACCCAACGGTTGTAAAATGATTCATTCACTACCCGGCAATGTTTTGATTATGAAAGTGAGTAGTACTTTCTTAATTATAATGCAAATTAGCTTCTCTTGCTTTTGCAGTACTACAAAGATAAAATTAAACAAATTCTATGCACAAGGCGTCGCAATTATAAAGTAAGGAATTTATTTCATCTCTATGAAAACGGTTGAATATGATAACCATGGTCTTCTCGACCAAGACCTTCGGATTCAAGGTTAAACTTTAGTGTTTAAATATCAATAAAATATTATTATGCAGCGCCGTATGTGTTGGCGTGGTTGTATGAAATATTAATGTTCGAAATATCGTTGCAAGATTTTAACGTATGTTTGTCCGTGTGTCTGTGTAGATTTGTCCTTTAATAACTTTGTTATTAAATTCAATAAAAAACATAAATCGTTGTGTTACACTTATGCATAGTCCAGCACATCAAGCTGACAAATTATCTCAATCGATTTTGAACCTTACTGTCAACGTTATGAGGTATAAAATTATTTGTAGAAATTTGACAGTTTGGTATAACTTGAGGCGCTAGCCACCGTCCATACACAATACATTAAGTTATGCCTTGCCATGGGGGTAGGCAGAACCTGCAGAACGCCATATGCAACAATACTTAAATACTCAAAATAGAACATATCAAAATACTACATACACACAGACTCTACCAAAAATCATCATCTTGTTCATACTTAAAATTGTGTGATATCTTTCTTTTTTACACTTTAAAAACAATCGCTTAGTTAGTAACAAATGGTTAACTATTTAAGCTATTGTGTGCCACTTACATGTCTAATCTATACCTACAGCGTTTATGATAAGATTTAAAAAAGCTTGTAAGTAATATAAGCCCACAAATGAAAAGAAACAATTTCAGTAAGGAAAATGGGACAAGAACGAGCTACGCAATAAATTGATCGTTACTCGCAGGCCCAACCGGGGCTTATCCTAGTAACGAGACATAAATTGCTCGGTTCAAAGTCAAGGCGCATATTAATAGCTCGGATACAACACATTAATCTATATTCTGAGTGTGTCATATCCGTAAATGTTAGTCTAATGCGATTTGCATCGTTGAAATAGTACGATTTGAATAAGATTATAGTCGTTCCATTGACATTCAACTGTAGAGGGAAAGAAAGAAGATAAATAAGTAGTTTAAAATATTGATATTATTATAAATCTTTGTAGGTATTAGATTTCTTTTAATTAAAATATATAGATCATCGTAAGGAAACCTAAAAACCTTTTTTTACTACCTAGGTTCTAGTTCCTAGAACCTAAAAATTCTTTTTGGTTTTTTAGGTTCTAAGACATAGAACCTACAATTTGAAGATATGTCACATCCGCCAACTCGCACTGGCTCGCGTGGTGGATTATGGCCTTTCTCATAGAGAGGAGGGTTGTGTCCCAGCAGTGGGCATTAAAGGCTGATTATGTTTTGTTGAATAGAACAAACTCAAACTCAAACTCAAAGTATTTATTTCAAATAAACCAATTACAGGCACTTTTGAATTGTCAAGGTGTCGGTCAGTCAGAGAGATGAAGCTAGTTGCCCATTCCAAAGCAGTAGGTACCTATGGAGAAGAACGGGCAAGAAACTCCATGGACACTCTTTAATAAAAACACTCTTTAATAAAACTCCATGGACACTCTTTAATAAAAACAGACAAAAGATAGAACAGACGCCTGTAATTCTCGAACGGTTAGAGGTGTACTATGGGTACCATAGTAGGGTACACCCATATCGCCAGGTATGTTTAAGTCCCATGTAATACGGGGCGAGCCTTTTGCCATATACCACAAATACCTGATGCTCTGCAGTAGGTTTTGCAAACACTAGACCAACAAGGTATTCATAATAAAATAGAAGTGAATTAAAAAGATCTATTCCCATCCAATACCAAGAGCTAATACCATTTGGTATTAGTTTATTTCCGAATTTATTTTCTATACCCAACGAGTACCACATTTTAAAACCAATACCAAAACAAGTTTGAACAAATTAGGTACAGTCAGGTTCAGTAAAATTAAAATAATTTGAGTGTTTTTACCGGCATGCCCGAGAGATATTTCTCAACAGCATGTGATGCTAAGTCAGAGGCCCATGGGCAGCATTAAAACTCAGACACTAGGTTAGTCACTAACCACACGAAAAGGAGGAGGAGATCAAGATTAGGGTTTAAATATAAATCACATATTGATTTTTTCTTTTATTTTGTCATTTTTAGAGAATTAGAGATATTAGATACTTTTATTTTACTATTCCAAGTCCACCAATTATAATATTATATACAAACAATCAAATACTAGCAATTTTCAGTACTTATAAATTAACTGTGATACTTACCTAGTATGTAAAAGTATATAGATCGATGCTCGAGTATAAAATATCACAGACAATCGAATTGTATATGGTGATGATATAATTGCGTATCTTAATAATGAATCACGTAAAAATTTGGCAAACAATCGAATATGAATAGTTAAAGTACTGAAAATCTAACAAAATTATTAAATATCACAAACTTTTATGTATAGTATAGTATGTAAATGTTAGAAAATAAAATAAAACTTTGTGTAGCTGAGTGTACAAAAAGTCACGTTTTGGTATTCATTAGTAATAGATTTTTTATTTAAAAAAAAATGTGGTACTCGTTGGGAATAGAAAATAAATTCGGAAATAAACTAACACCAAATGGTATTAGCTCTTGGTATTGGATGGGAATAGATCATTAAAAATGACTTTCTAAAAATTGTGTAGCACAAAACAGTATTACAAAAAATGTGTTATTCTTGAGTTCTAATTTAGTGATAATGATTTTTTAACGAAACGTTAAATATTGCTTAATAGAATTATAAGAAGTCTTGTTTTTCAACATAAAAGTATTAGTATCCCTCCATCATCTGTAGAGTCTTTTCCCAACTACCTATATCGAGGTCGTCTTCTAGTCTCAGCGGATGAAGCTTTATACTAGTATTTTACATGGAGTGTCTGCATTTCCGAAGTCCACAGGCCAGTTACTTAATAAGATCCACGATTGTCAGCCGGGACTAACGAATTAAAGTGCTATCCGAGGCACGGAGAAGTGGTACTCTGTAAGAATGGATACCCATATCTACGGACCAACCGCGACAAGCGTAGCTTAACCTGATCAATCGACCCATGCAGTTTTTACGTAGCCACAAGCCTTAACAACTTTCCCCCCATGTGGTACGACAATGGGCGTACCATTGCCTTTAGAAATAGTTCCGAATTCTAATGTTCCTGTCCCAACACTTCACTAGGAGTTTGTTCAAACATTCGGCCATTTTACTTTCACTAGGTACTTACGTAAGTTGAAAGTGGAAGCCATTTGCGAGGGCCCCGTTTTAATTAACTTCAAAAAGAATGAGATTCGTTATTTTTCTTGTTTTTCGTAGTTTTTAAGATTCTGAGTAAGTTTGGGAGTTATTTATTAAAATTGGTAAAGGTGATTTTTATTTGTTTACTTATTAGTCTCGAAGATGTGTGAAAATCACACACCTACTACATCATTTAAGGAGGGTACATACTTGAACCTAAAGACTATTATGAAAAGTCAGAATTTAGTTACTATTTCATGTATACAAAACTTTACCTAGTCAGTCTTTGATGTTCCCATTGTTGGGACGCAACATTGTGGTAACTTTTTAAAAGAGTAACGGTGGAGTTTCTTGCCCATTCTTCTCCACACGAAACTATGTATCTTTTGGAAGGGGCGACTAGAATCAATTCTATTTCTTGTTCATTTTGACGTTCAAAAGTGCCATTCTTGTGCCTATTTGAAATAAATGTTTTGACTTTGACTTTGACTTTGACAGCACAGGCCACCTCTCAGTGAGAGAGAGTGGACCGTAAACATGTCATACTGTTGCGCAAGCCAAAAACCCATGTGTTACATACGAGTAATATAACCATAGTTTTTTTGATAACTGTTTTATTCTTAGTTCAAACAACCCTGAGTCTTAGAGCTAGTAATTAATAGTCTGTTTAATGCGGGAGGACACTGGCTCCTGCAACGCAGCTTTAACTAGCGCAGGAGCCAGGGAATTTCACCACTTTTGTGAAATTGTTTTGGGTCAAATAAACAATTATTTTTATTTTAATAATTCACCGTGCGGTGCCAGTACGGGTTGATAGTAAGATATGACATCTGTCTTAAACTTTTTGGTTTTAAGTTATACCGTTTCCTCATAATGTTTCAAGCTTTTCTTATGTTGTAGTGATGAAATGATTTACCCAAAGTAAAGCGTCTGTGTGTCTGAGTTCGATCCTACGGGCAGCAACTCGTAAGTCACGGCCACCACCACTCTTCTATAGATACACAAACTCGCAACCAATTAATTCTATTAAAAAATCTCAATATTCACTATCGTTTTTTATTTATTTATTCATAACAATTTTTACATTGTGTCGAATATTAAAGATTATACAATTTAAAAAAATATATACAACAATTACATGCCACTTAATTACTATGAGGGAGAGTAATAATAATAAATAAATGTCATTTAAATAACCAGATTATCAATGTCACAAAAAAAATATATATAGCCATGTCAGATGTTCAATGTCAATTACTTACTTATATGTCATGAATGTAATTAATAATTTAAAAAATATATACCAATAGTAGCAGCAATAATAAACCGTTTAATATCCGTCTCCCCTACTAAAATGTTCAACAAATCCGTTGAATAAGTAGTCTATTTGCGCTGTTTACTTAGCAACGCTAGCCTTTCCCGGGTACAATAGGCCCGGAGGTAGCAATAACCTTATTTCCTTTGTCTGGTTCTACTCCTCAGCCAGTTTGGCTATCTTTAAACAAAGCTATTTATTATTCTCGTATCGAATTTCTATTCGATTCTTGAATATTTTGGGGACCTTTTCTGTAATGAGGTTTTGGTCTATAAAGTAAGAGTGTGGTAGATTTTTGAGTGGTATGTATATCCCATAGGTAAATGCAAATGCAGGCACGTATAACGTTGTTCTTGTTACATACAGGTTGATTTTTAAAGACGGCGCTGAATCGTTGAAAATACAGAAAAACGCTCTTAGGAGAGTGCATAAGGGCACTCTACTTCTGAACTAAAATCTGTGACTGGAGATCATTGACAGATTTGGAAACATTGTACAGTCAGTATGAAAACGGACAATTTTCACAATAACTTTTTTTGATGCCAATCGAATTTCATAAAAGGATCAGAAAACTCTATCAAACCTATTCCAATAAATTTATTACTAAATAAGGCTCAAACTTACTTTTTATGATGGATAGTCGCTACAAAAGTCAAAAATCGCGATGCAACCTTTACTGCCCCGTCTCAAAAGACTACCCTGTATACAAGTACAGTGTTATAAGTGGTATAGAACATGAATCTTATGCTTTTGTAATAAAGTTGAAATCTAACAAAGAAATTTGACAGATTGGGGTATCTTGATGGGCTGGCCTTTGTACCAATATTTTCGTTTATAGGCGAATCTCTTACTGCATGCCGTTTCGAAAATAACCCTTAAAAATCTTAACAATGTCTGCAATTAAATTGTGCTTATGTCCAGCCACTGTGTCCTTTAACGAATTTTTCCATTATCCTGGTATCTACTTCGGGTTGACCTCACCCTAAAGTTGATTAAGTTGCCAAAAATTAAAATACATACATAAACTCACGCTTTGTTTCGATGGGGGTAGACAGAACGCCACCTGTTACGATCCATACATACTTCTTTTGCCTCGTTAACGTTCATACATTTGAATGATCTGGTCATAAACGCATTGCGGTTGCGAATAACTTACCAAGAAACAAGGAAAAGACACAGGGGTCTGTTTATGCGCTTTTGTATGGATCTATTGTATAAATCGCGATTTAAATTCACTCATTAACTGTACAAAAAATCCAGGCACCCGCAGGCAGGCATGACGCCAGAATCACGTCGCACTGTCGCCTCGCACCTGTCTGCAGGAACATACATTCCACCAAAGACGCGGAATCTATTTAGCAAAAAACGAAGTACCTAACTACTTACTCTTCAGTTCTCAATATCGCAGAACAAGGGAAAGGCGATTTTCTCTCAAAGTCAAAGAGGGAACGAACTCAAAGTGTTTTTATTTACCCTTACTTTGAGGGCCTTCGACAGACGCGACGCGAACGGCTAGTCTTATTTTATGCTAAACAAAAAAATCGTTATCAACTGTTTGCGAACCGGCAGCCTTATTTTTATGAGATGCTCAATTTGAAAGTCGTTATTGTACGTTTTTATTTTTAATTTGAGTGCGTATATTGTTATTATAATGTTTACTCAAACTCAAACTCAAAGTATTTATTTCAAATAAACCAATTACAGGCACTTTTGAATTGTCAAGGTGTCGGTCAGTCAGAGAGATGAAGCTAGTTGCCCATTTCAAAGCAGTAGGTACCTATGGAGAAGAACGGGCAAGAAACTCCATGGACACTCTTTTAAACAAAATATGGTAACAAAATATTGGTTACATAATTCATATTATTATTATACATGTGAGAACGATGCAGAACGGTGAAAGCATCCGATATAAAATATGTAAAAAAAAGTTCAAAAATTAAATTAAAACAAGCCTTAGCCGCTAAGAGATGACCAGTCCCTACTGACAGCGCCCGTTCACGAACATGACGCATATATTAGCACCATTCAGCTCAACCATTTTGAAGGGAGCTAAATGATCCAACACACACGCCACCATCAGCGAGACATTAAAGTGAGCATGGCATACTCTCAGCCGCCAGGGCACATTCAAGTCAATGAAAGACGTACCCAGTAAATGGTCGCTTTATAGTAGGTACATAGTACTCACATTTAAGTAGGTAATGAGTCTAGTCTTTTAGTCTTACCTGAATGTGCCCTGGCGGCTGAGAGCATGTCATGCTCCCTGTAATGTCTCACTGATGGTGATGCGTATGTTGGATCATTTAGCTCCCATCAAAATGGTTGAGCTGAATGGTGCTAATCCATGTGTCATGTTCATGAACGAGCGCCGTCAGTAGGGACTGGTCACCTCTTAGCTGCCACGGCTGTTTTAAAATTAAAATAATTTTGAATTGTTTTTTTAAAACTTGTAATTATGGACGCTTTTACTAAGTTCTGCATCGTTCTCACGTGTAATTTCAACATGAATGATGTAACACAGTTTTTGTAAACATATTTTGATTTAAAAGAGTGTCCATGGAGTTTCTTGCCCGTTCTTCTCCATAGGTACCTACTGCTTTGGAATGGGCAACTAGCTTCATCTTTCTGACTGACCGACCCCTTGACAATTCAAAAGTGCCTGTAATTGGTTTATTTGAAATAAATGCTTTGAGTTTGAGTTTGAGTAGATCTGTTTCCAAGGAAATCAATCGAGCGTGATAACATAATATATGTATAGGTACTAATACCTATAATTACTGCCTGTTTATTTGCTTATGTATAATTGTGTCTTTAAAGGTAGGTAAAGTAGATTTTTTTAAACACTTTGAACATATTTTCCTCATGTAACAATATTACTATAATAAGTATTCTCGCCACAGTAGTTTAAAGATTTTGTACAGCTATTTCTACAAAAGCAATTTTCCAACAAAAGTTAACATGAACCTCGACTTACCTCGATTGTTCAAATCATGCCTGAATCTGAAACAAAAAAACAGCTCGTTAGTTTCAATTTTACAATGCGATGCAGAATAAAATCCGCCATTTTGATTTGTTGCAGACGAAGTTGCATTTCTTCCAACAAAGTGGTCCCCAATAATTCATGAAGCAATTTAGCAAATTGCAATTTGCATAATGGTGACCATCGCCATGGAAAATTAATAGTGTCTTTTATTAACAGTGGCTGAGCTACGACCTACGAGGCGCCTCTGGTTTTATTTCAGGGAACTAATTAATGAAACGTTTCGTGTGAAGTTGCCTTTAGTTTCGTGAAGGAGCGTTTACACGGATTGATTTTTAAAACCGATGATCACTTTATTAGTTGTTATAACATTTAGACACTTTGTTAAAACACATTCTGGGACGATAATTTGTGAAAATAAACAACTGTTTTGTCTCTAGCAGGGATGCCGGCAGTCTACATGCTCAGAAAAATGGTTGACAAGTTTATTCGGGAAATATTTAACTAATTCTTAAATTATTGATAATTTAAAATTAAAAAAAAAACAAAACGCAGATTTTTATTAATATGGAGCCTCTTTTTAATTTCCCTGGCCTTTTCCCACACCCAGTTAGTCGCAGTAACTAAGCAAGAATTCTCCACTAGGATAGGCTAGGATACTCTATCAAACTGGTTAGGTTACGTAAAAATTATGGTAAACCGCGAGCGACCTGAATTGGTTGCGGTATATTAGCTGGGGATCACCATCGACCAAATGTGTTTGAGGTTAGGTTAGAACTCTTACTTTCCGCTTCATCCAAGTTAGTCGCAGTTACTTGGCTATTTAGTATTTTTGGACACCAATATAAGAATTATTAGGGGTACAGTCTCTTCTTCTTCTTTTCGTGTGGTTAGTGACTAACCTGGTGTCAGAGTTTTTATGCCGCTCATGGGAGTCCGACTTAGCTTCACATGCTGTTGAGAAATATCTCTCAGGCATGTTGTTTTCCTCACGATGTTTTCCTTCACCGATTTTTAAGCAAGTGATAATTACACAACACGCACATGAATCCGAAAAATCAGAGGTGCGTGCCTTGGGTTCGAACTCGAGACCTATGACTTGGCAGTCCGTCGGTCAAACCACTAGGCTATCACTGCTTATCAGACTTATGACTGATGAGGTATACAGTAAAATAAGCGCATTTGTTACATTATTATTACAATGTTCAATCATATGTTTCAGACAGCAAAATAGCAGTTATTTGAATTTTCGTGCCGTACCTTAAATTGGCGGACCATTTTTATCTAATGATATAATAAAAAGAGCTGCCTCTAGACACGAGGCTACAAAGTTTTGAAGTATCATATTACATTAGACTGTAGTGAAACAAGATGCTCCGATTTACAAATTGGAACATCTTAGGTATTTCTTTTTGGCTTTTTGATATTTCGTAAAAATATTATAAAAGGATTTTGAAATTAAAAGCCTTTATTTTTTCGTACATACGTTATGTTAGTATTTCGTTGTGTCTCTAGTTGATGGATGGTGTTCTCATTAATTGGGTAAAACTAACAATGAACTTCGTACTATTACTTATTTATGGAACTCTTATTAATATTTAATTATGAACTAGCTTCCGCCCGGGGCTTCGCCCGCATAATATGTCGACAATTTATACACATAAACCGTCCTCTTCAATCACTCCATCTATTAAAAAAACACCGCATCAAAATCCGTTGCGTAGTTTTAAAGATTTAAGCATACATAGGGGTATAGGGATAGAGAAAGCGACTTTGTTTTATACTATGTGGTGATAAACTTATTTTATTTATTTATTTAGGCGGACAAATATTTCGCTCAAAGTTGGCTTGGTAATACATAATATGCCCGTCGCAAAGGCATGTTATTACTCCGAGGTTCGCTTGGGTCTCCTGTTCGTTATAACTAAACACACCTTTAGATCATTATAGTTCCACAAAGTTCTTAATGGGTACCCGTGTACCGTACCATACCTACACTAATACGAAATTATCGGCACTTAGAGGGTTGATAGAGTTTCGTGGAAATACTTACTTTTCTATGAAGTTAATTAAAAGAAAAGAAGTACTGAGAGCCAATAAATATTGGCTTTCAGTTATCATATCGAATAGTCGAGCTGTTGATGTTCTGAAATCTAATCAAAAATGAACAATCTGTTGGAATCAGTAACAAATTAATTTGTTAATTCACTTTTTTTTTCTACAACAACGTTACTACACCAGCGTAAACTAAAAACCTAATCTATTATTTGCTATGAATTTACGCATTCTTTTTAGGGTAGGCAGAAACGCTACGCTTCTTAAATACCTACCTACTTCCTTTTCTTCGTTTACATTCATACGCACGGCCGGTTACGAAACCACGCACCTGACCTTTCACAAGAACAATTTGCAACAATTTTATTGATGCCACCTAAAATAAAACATAAACCTTAATTCCTGTTTCATTTATGATATAACGTGGGGTCGGCCATCCCGCCGTTTTTGACATCCCTGTCGGAAACATTGGCAACGAGTTAAATCCTTTAAATTATCCCGTTGAGCGAGCAAGCTTCCGTTTCAGTCCAATTTATATTTGTGATAATCGTGTTCGGTAAAATACCTATACAGGAAGGATAGCTCCATCTCTTTCCCTATGTGAAGTAATATTAAAATAATACTGCTATAAGAACTGGAAAACATCGTGAGGAAACCGGCATGTCTTCAAAGAGAAGAAAATTCGAAGAGATTTGTAATTCGCTAACCTGCACTGGGCCCGCGTGGATTTTGGCCCACTCCTCACTCTTAGAGAGGAGGCCTGTGTCCCAGCAGTGGGAACATCATAGGCTGATTATGTATGTTATGTATAAGAAGTGGAGGTTGGCCCCTGACAGAATAGAATAGAATGGAATATTTTTATTTGCGCCTAAATAACGTAGAATAAAAAATAAGACAGAATACCTGCACTAAAAAACCAAAAAAATTGGCTTTTTTTTTTTTAAGGCTGGTGGAGCGGGAGGGAGTGTCAGACTCTTACTGACTAAAACCCATCCATGTTCCTTCCGTAGCCCTTTATGTTCCGGGGTAGCGGTAACCCTTTCGGACAATCCCGCTTACCACAATCCAATCAAACTCAAGAGAGTTTAACAAAACACTAATTTTACAAATTGAACGAAGGAGAAGTAGACACAATATTAATTTTGCTGACTTTTTACATACACTTCATAATATTAAAGTGAATTTACTGCGTGGTTCTGTTTACAAATTGCGATCACGAGTAGCTGGTCCGCCCTGTGGAGTAACATCTGTTTAATACTTCTGCAGCAATTTATTCCCAGTATTAAACATTCAGTCAAAAAAGTATCGGGAATGGATGATTTGTTTATGGTTCCAAATTCAAATTTTTGGTTTTTTTGTAGTTGTTAGATTGGCACAACTGTTTTCCATTTTGGCGCGGAGTTTGAGTTGCATCTGTTATTTATATTAAATACAGTGCTGGTTTTAGTAATATCATATATAGTGTGTATTGCGAATTTCATAATGGACAAAAATATCGAACAAAGAGTTTGTCTTAAATTTTGCATCGCCAATGGAATTTCGTGTTCGGAGTCACTGAAAATGTTACAGAAGGCTTACGGTGAATCGACTTTATCAAAAACTCGTGCTTATGAGTGGTTCAAAGCGTTTAAAAGCGGTCGAGATGTGATGGAAGATTTGCCTCGCTCTGGTAGGCCGTCAACGTCTGCAACTGAAGTTAACATCGCAAAAGTGAAGAAAATAGTGACTGAAAATCCCCATTCAACTCTGAGAGAGATAGCCGCCGAACTTTCTGTATCTCACGAGTCGATCCGTACCATTTTAACTAATCATTTGGGTATGAAACATGTTGCTGCTCGGCTAGTCCCAAAAGATCTGAATTTTCTCCAAAAACTCAATCGCATGAAAGTCGCTGAGGACATGCTAGAACGAGTCAGTTCGACCCAACATTCATGAAACGCATTGTTACTGGTGACGAGACGTGGGTTTACGAGTTTGACATGCAAACTAGTCAACAAGCTTCGGAGTGGCGCCTTCCAACTGAACCGAAACCGAAAAAGGAGAATTCGCGGCGAGAACTGAACTCAATTCCGGAAGCAGCGTTTAAAAAATGTTTTGATGAATGGATTATTCGTTGGCGCAAGTGTATCGTTTCTAAAGGAGCATACTTTGAAGGTTATAAAATAAATTTGGATGAATAACAGACATTTTGTGTATTATTGATCTTTTCCCGGTACTTTCTTGACAGAGTAGTATTGCTTTGAGCCCTTCCTCTATTTTTTTTAAAAAGCTACATTTTTCAAAAATAAATACTTTCATAGCTACATATCAGTTTGTTTAATTAACTTTGCTCGTGGTTAATATATTTAATGAAGTTTCTTTTGCTATGGATGTAATTATCGTGATTCTGTTCCTAATGTTGAGTTTGTATTCTTCTTCTTCATGTGATTAGGGACTAACCTGGTGTCAGAGTTTTTATCATACCATTAGGCTTTTACTGCATTAATATTAGTAATAATAACTGCATTCATAAATAACCACAACAGATTAGCGTATAATATATTTACAGAACCAGAAACGTGAAAATTTAACTAAGGAATAATATCTTTTTTATTAAACACTCATAGCTACATTGATATTCTTTTACAAACATTAGCATGTTGGTTATGCGAAAGAAATGAGATTTTCCCCTGCCAAAAATCACTCAACGCGACTAAAGAAGTTCTTCATCCAAAAAGATCGAATTCAAAATAGGATAGGCTTGGTTTGGTACCAAGCCTATCCTATTTTGAATTGAGCAACCTTCATGCCAAAGTATCTGTACAATAAAAACAAACATTTAGCTACATAAGTTCAAGCAACTAACATTACCTAGTTCCAGCACATTTGCCTTATAAACACAATTCTCCGACGATAGCTTTATCAAAGCAGGAGTTCTGTTTGCAAAGCGAACTAACCGTATCGTAACTAGGACAGTAACGCAAGAACTATGAACAACTGTGGTATGTACATGAACTTATGACTCGTCGGTGTACGTCGACATTTTAGGGTTGACCCACACTTTCCCACGTTCCCTTTTGTTCCGTCATGAAATAGGAATGTTTTGTCCAGATTATGAAAGGGTTATTTGTTGGAGTGCTTGTCACAATTATGTACATCTTTATTCATAAAGGGAATTGCTGTGATTTCGGAACTGGGTGAGAGAAATGTACCCTCATGAACATTAATGTACCAAAAACATTACACTTACGCAATATTTGAAAGCGGTTTTCTACTGAAGTAACGATTGCAACTTTGAGAAAAGACCTGTTACATAACAGTATGGTTCTGAATATGTGTAATACTAACTACTGCGTGCGGCTTCGCTCGCGTGGATCTCGGAAATTATCCCAAGGGAACGTACTACCGGGATAAAAAAAAGTATCATATATGTTAATCCAGGTAATAAACTACCTCTGTGCCAAGTTACATCCGGATCGGTTCAGCCGTTTGAGCATGAAGGACGGACAAACATACAAACTCACATACACATCCACTCACAAGGCCTCGAATGCTTCAACTAATTGAGTATTTGAATCGGTCAAAAATAAAATATGAAATCACATGGAAAAAAGCCCGCTCGTCATAAAAACTTCCATCACCGTGCAGAAATTAAATATAATGCGACGATATAATTGTTAAATTGCATTTAATGCTAATAAGTATCCCATTTGAGTCTAAAAATCTGTGACGTCAAAATGTTATATTTCATAGAAATCACGTATAAATGCCGCGTTTTGACAGTTCATAAAAAGTAACGTTATTGACTACCCTTTCAAATACTCAATTAAATCAGCATTGCCATGACAACGTGGCAAATGCCAGCCTTTTGGTTACTTTTCCTGTTGACAGCGATGTGGACGAATTTTTTGATGCCCTTTGATTATTTTTTTCCCCTGCCGTTTTATATACTTGTCGACACATCATTATTATTAATGTTAAGTATTTTTAGGTTTGTAAACATTATGATTTATGAACATAAAATATCCTTGACAACATAAAGATTATATTTATCGGGTCACACAACATACTAATTAAGTAAGTGTGTAGATGTTGCTTTTTATATGATTATTTTAAAACTACTCAAGTATAAATCAGTCATAAATTAAGTAGTGAAGATTACAAAACAGAATCAGACACAAACCCCACTGTTTTCGCTAACAAACATGCGAGAAAGATTTAAAAAAAAAACGAGCTTATTAACGAACAAATGTATTATTGAAGCGTGCGTGAGTTTTAATAATCTACTAAAACTTTTCTAGAAACGTTTAGTTAAAGAGTAATGGTAATTTATTTAGTAGCATTAAGTTATCACCCAGCGTGATTGTCCAAAAAGATTACCGCTACCCCGGAACATAAAGGGCTAAGGAATAAACATGGATGGGTTCAAGTCAGTAAGAGTCTGACACTCTCTTCCGCTCTCCACCCAGAGCGGGAGGAGTCATTTGATGATTTCCCACACTCAAAAAGCCACTCATCCACACAAAGGCGCAAGTCGCGGGGAATATTCTCAATATATAAACATAATTCTACATAACATAACATCATGTCTGTAATAGCCAAACGGTTACCTCACACACACACCTCTGCCTGTAATGTGTAACTATAACAACAACATACAAACAAACATCGTAACATACATAATCGGTGAAGGAAAACATCGTGAGGAAACCAGCATGTCTGAGAGATATTTCCCAACAGCATGTGAAGCTAAGTCAGAGGCCCATGGGCAGCATAATGCTCTGATACCACACGAAAAGAAGCAGACTCACATAATCACATGAACATCTTACTTCTTGGCATCTCGGCATCAACAATTATTTTATGCCGAAATGAACTTACGTTGCAAACGTGTCTTGCAGACATTGTTCCTATCATGTAATTCAGTGTCAGGAAATCAGAAGCCGCTAATGCCACTAATTAATATCCTTGAAAATTACACACGGTTTGGTATGAGTAAGTAAACTGTTGAATCAGGACTTAAAAGATGCTAAGAGTATTCAAACAGATTGCTCATTCATCCTGTTTGTTTACAGAGGCCAGCACATTACGCTACCCCAATCTGTCAAAATTTATTTGATCATTTTTCAACTTTATTACAAAATTATAAGGTTCATTTTCAAATATCACTCAAAGTGAAACTTGAGTACAAAGGGAAAATGTTTTACAAACGTTTAGGACTACTTTCTAAACGTTTGGCAGTCATATCCTCCCACACAATGTGACCGCAAAGAATACACACCCGAAAACTATCCACGGCCGTTTGACAGCGGTACATAATATAAAAACACAAAGCGCCATTGGACAAAGGCGGGAAAAGCTATACAAAGGACTTCTACGCATCATCAGACAAACGGACCATTTAATGACTGAATTCAAAGACAATTGGAATGTGGCCCACTGTGACGCATTAAATCGGACAAAGCGAGTGGGTTCAACGAAAATACGTTTATTTGCCGAAAAATTTGACTCAAGGAAAAAACATAAACAAAAAAAGAACAAACTGGGGGAAAATATATATCACTATATATATCACACAAAACGGATATCGCTTAGCATAATGCTGTGAGGCTGTGGCCCTATGCGAAACAGAGACACCGCTGGTTTTCAGCGACAGCCGGCGTTCACGTCATCAGGTCAACCCGCGCAGTATAAAATGAGATACAGAATAAGAAATACAACACAAATAAACACACAATACGAGTTCAAATCTCAAAGGTTCAAACGTTTTATGCGGAATTTCCTTATTACGGTATTTCCTTGAATCTTTGGTTTAACTAAGTATTGTTTGCTACTTACAATGAGTGAGTAGTACTTAATATTTATGTATATTAAATTACGTTTGTTCACAAGAATGTATTATGGTATTTGCGGTTTAAAATACTGATAATATGGAATAATTCAATGTTCATATAATGCGTATAATAATACTTAATTTTGCAGGCGAAAATATAACAAGCTTATTGGGAGCTATATTTATGAGCCGTTTTGGGTTGAAACATTAGGACCGTGGGGTTCGATTGCTCACAGAGCGTTTCAGGATATTGCCCAGTGGTTGGAATCGATTGCAGTTTAGTTTCATGTATAACCATCCTTCCTTCCTTTTCGTGAGAAAAAAAAAAGTGACTAACCTGGTGTCAGAGTTTTTATGCTGCCCATGGGCCTCTGACCTAGCTTCACATACTGTTGAGAAATATCTCTCAAGCATGCCGGTTTCCTCACGATGTTTTCCTTCACCGATTTTTAAGCAAGTGTTAATTATACAATACGCACATTAATCCGAAAAATCAGAGGTGCGTGCCTTGGGGTCGAACTCGAAACCTATGACTTGGCAGTCAGACGGTCACTCTACTAGGCTATCACTGCTCTACCTGCTCTCTGCTAAACATTATTTGTTCAAATTCATAATGAAAACAGTCTTTTGAGAGATTACGTAAAATTATCATCTTGAACTTTTGTTGATCGATGAAAGTTTGATAGACCGTTGAAACAGAATACAAAGAAAAAGGCAGTCTATTGACAAGCTTTCAGGATACATAATGAAACTGTACGTGTAATGAGCTTCAGTCACATGATTATAAGACAACAGTGTTCCAAGTAAGAGGTAACATAATAAGGTCATGATCGGAGAGAACAGGCAATTTCGAGCGGAAGGTGGCCCGACTACTTAAGTATAGTTATAGGTAGGTGACTTGTATGTCAATATATAATATAAAGCTGAATACACACAAACTCCAACTAACTACTACGTAGAGGGTGTGGAGGTAGCATAAATAAATAAATTGCTATACGCACTGAAAATGCCTGCAACAGCTGCTATTGGTCGATGATAAACCTCATAAAACCTACCAATTTTCTATAACCGCAGATTAACGTATCGATACTCCCTATCCTCATATAAAGCACCCAAACCTTATTTTTGATGGTTCAGCAGAGGTTCGAGCTTGAGGTTACTGGTGTCCCAAATAAAATATTTTCCTTTCTCTAATATAAAAACAGTGACGTCATCCAGAAAGCAGCCAAGTTTAATCCAGAAAGCAGCCTCGGGCTGGGCGGGATACGTTGCTTTATGCCAAACGAGTCGTCGATCAAGTCTACCACCATGTGGCCAGGGGAAGATATAAGATTCCTGTGTACATAAATAAGTCGATCCCCCAACCCAAAGGCACCTATAATTAAACGAATATAGACTATTTCTTGGTCAGAGTACAGATAATAATACGAGGTTCGATACCAATTGGGAAGCCAGAATTTCCCAGGTGGATCCCAAGTAGCTCACCGTCCGATCAGGACCAGTCTGACACTCCCTTCCGCTCCAACTAGAGCGGGAGGGGTAATTTGATGACTGGGTATTCCTCAGGTTGAACCTCAAAAAAAAAAGTTGGATCCAAAAAAAAAAGTAGATCCAAATTTTTATTTTCATGACACAGACTGTAATGAAAAATAAACATGTCTAACGTTCTAAAGTTCAGGTGCAGCAAACTTAAACTTTGCCTTCGAATGACCTAGATTTCCAGTAGATGTGTCAACGAATCCAGAGATAGTGTGCGACATGCTCGAAGTTCAGTCGAAGACTCCGGTCGTTAGGACATGTCAGCGAAGTATGACGGCTACGTCATTTGCAAATTGGATAGGAGACCTCATTCTTTAGTGGGGATCGACCTTACATTCTATAAATATGTTTTTGTTTTCAAAGGAACAACAAAACATAACATTACGCCTGTAATCACCAAAGGGTTTAGCAAAGATACACACACAAACATACACACACACACACACACGCGCACACACACACACATCCACATTTCACCAGTTATTTAAGTCCCACGTAATAGGGGGCGAGCCTATTGCCATCAAGCAGGCACAAATTCAGACTCCCGGCTTCTACTTAGTAATTCCTAATGGATGAATAGTTTGATTTGCATTCCCAGGACTGTAATAACACTCAGTTATTACAGAACCTGGTGATTGCTATGAAAAATCTCCTGATTCTGAATCAAAGATTTATTTAATTATTGTAATTGGTTTTTAATCTGGGGAGTTTGTTGCGCTAAAGCACTAGCAGTGAAGAGCGGGTGTCTTGGGGGATTGTCTTTATTTAATTTTGATGTTCAAAAAGTGCTGATTTCCAGCCTATTTTGAATAAATGACTTTTGATTTTGAATAGTTTTTGAAACAAATAAACCTCAACTGGTACACTAAACTTGTAAACTTTGTAGTGAATAAAATGCCCTTTTTCAGTCTAGCACGGAAGCGAAGTATTTACATAATAATGGCCATTGAATTATGCATACAAGGAGATGAGGTTCAAGAGTACTACGATGGTACAAAGTTAAGAAGTCTTGTCAAAAAGTTCGTGTATTTTAAAGTTAGAGTGATTTTGAAATGGAAAACTTGGAAAGAGACTAATTTTATTGTTTGTGTTTATTCATATTTATGGGTACTTGGCCATCTTGTTTTGATGTTTGTTATATTCAAGCTATGATATATATATGATGTAGTGCATTCCTTGGAGGGTAGTATTCATTTTCTTCCACGGTGACCAACCGGGTTGGAAGATGATAATTATATGTTATCTCTATCTTTGCTTGTTTTTTTTTATGAAATAGTTATAATCCTTATAAGTTGAAGTGTTGCATATTGTACTGCATGGAATAAGAGGCTTTTTTATTTTACTTTATTTATATTTTATATAAGTGCATTTTTTTTTAATACCTATGGGGACCAATTGAAAATCAAGCTCAAGTTTGAATTCAGTGTCAATTTTTAGTAGGTAGTAAATAACCTTAATTATTGTCTGTGATTTTAACAACAATTTAGTAAAGTTATTCAAACAATTATTGTTGGAAAATGAAGTAAAATATATAGAAACCTTCCGAATACGGATGAATACATTCATCTGTAATGCTTTAGTGAGTGATTGTGTAAGAATTGAACCTGAACATGGTTTGTTTACATTATAACCAAAACCTTTGGAACATACTATAGTTTCGTATACGTTCTTGGATAATTATGATTGATTTTAATCATCACTAACCAAGAAGGTTTACGAAGGGGTTTTATAATCTCGTATTCAAAATAAATATGAAATACCAACTTATGGCCTTTGAAAATATCAGCCAGCATAGCAAAGTAACAAGCTAACTAATTAGAAGGAAGCATAAAAAAAAACATCTCCAAATGGACTGCAAATCACATTTTCCAATTTTACGTTCCGATAACCAGATCGCAGTGTAGCGATTTGATTTCGTATTCGATTTCAGTTACCGTACTGTAGGTATCGAGTCCGGGCAACTAGGAATACTCGAGTGTATGAAATGGAGCTTGTATTGTATCTCTTCTCTGTTTTGTATTCCGCTTGAATTCTTTAAGAACGTTTCAACTTTATTCTGTAGTGCTGAAGCAGCGTTTAGGTAGAAATCCAATGAAAATTTTCTATTCTTAGAACTTGTCTTTTATGTAATGTAAGATACAAGAGGACCATCATTATCATCATCTGCCTAGCCTTTTCCCAACTATGTTGGGGTCGGCTTCCAGTCTTTACCGGATGCAGCTGAATACCAGTATTTTACATGAAGCGACTGCCTATCTGACCTCCACAGCCCAATAACTGGGCAATACGATACCCCTTGGTAAGACTGGCTGTCAGATTTTTTTTCGGGCAGAAGCCGAGTCGTTTCGATTCGTCGTCATCTGACTGTCAAAGATGCACAAATGACAACCGGGACCAACGGTTTAACGTGCTTTCCGAGGCACGGAAGAGTCTCGTTATGTTAAGATGGTCACCCATCCACGGCCAACCACGGCAAGCGTAGCTTAACCTGATGGATCGACCTGTGCGGCTGTTAGTACTTAGCCACGAGATCTGTCTTAGATACAAGAGGACCATCGTTTAGATATTCTTAATACTTAAAAGGTACTTTCGAGAAAATAGGTACTCTCACATACTCAATCCTAATGAATCCATTATTTTCTATACTCTTGATACTTTATTGCACGTTTGAAGAAAATGTTTGAACCTCACCTGAAGGAAAGTTCTTTAAACACTGGAGATAGCAAATCTTACTCAAAGGAAACATTCATTTATTTTAAAAAAGGGTCAAATTTGAATTCAAAATTCTTTGTAAATTCGCATGGCACATCAGACAGGCTAAAATCAGAAAAAATAACATACTTTACTTTTATGACATCAAGGGTCTTTTATGGGTCAATCATATGAATCAAAACTCACTAACAAACTTGATACATTAAATGAAAAAAAAAATCATGATATCCTATAAATAAAATAGAAACCTATCAATTCAATGGAATCTAATATTCTTAATTATTGTGAATGAGGCAGTTATAGGCGATGGTTAAGAGACCTTTTATGTCATATTTTCGCATAGTGAAATTTGTTTGTATCTACCTAGATTACAAGTTTACGGGACTAATAAGTACGCGAGGCTTAATCAAAACTTGCGAATTGTGTTGTACTGCATGTAGGTATAATTCCGCCCAAACCAACAAGGCGTGATTTTGTGTCTCCTATAAATAGAAGCGCTACTAGTGCCTATTTGATCCTGTTCTTGCAAACCTTTACCTGTGTTGTACATTCAACAAATATTTGTCATCATTCTCATTCTTCTGCCCTTATCCCAATTTATTTAGGGTCGGCGCAACATGTCTCTTTATTCCATACTTCTCTATCAGTTGTCATCTCGGTAGTCACTCTCTTTCTAGCCATATCATGTTTTACAGAATCCATCCATCGTTTCTTTCGTCTTCCTCTACTTGTATAGCCATCCATATTCATACTCAAAACTTTCCTGACAACATATTCCTCATTCCTCCGCATAGCAGATCCAAAAAATAAATTACATGAAATTCCTAACTTTAAAAAAAATATTTACTGATGATTTTTCATACGAAATTGTTATTGAACGGTATTTATGGTACGAAGGTATAAACTACATAATGCACAACATACAACACAATTGCACTGTGGACTACATTTACGAAAATCTTTACACATACCAGGTTCAGGCATAGGTACGGGCGTAATATTATGTTGCAAACTACAAAATTTATTTTGCCAACATTACTTAAATGCCATACAGTGTAGAGAAAAAGCCCTCATTGCGTCGTAAGAAATTTAACGACAAACTTAAGAGCTTTCGGTGTCTGCCATTTCATAGCGTAAAAATAAACATAAGTGTAGAATTCAAATATAAGTTCATATAAGTTTATAAATAAATGTGTGCAATGGAGTTAATTATAAACTATGGAATTTAAACCAGATTATCCTGTAATAGGATCCATGACTTATAAGTAGAGCAATAATATGTTGTTATAAATAATAATTATAATGGAACCTTGTTAGAAGGAAAGCCCGCATCAACAGATACCTTATACCTGTGTCAGAAAAAAAAAGCTATATGTGCCTATAAGCCCACGTACACACTGGCGCATACTTTGGATTTTTAACTATGGGCATCGTGCCGAGTGTTGAAAATCCAATAGACAAAATCCTAGCACGTTCTTTAAATATAGTTGGATTTTCAAAAAAAATCGTCTAACGGGCCTCTGCCAGTTGACTTCGGCCGCTCGTACGCCTTCCAAAGGTCTGGGACCCTATGGTCCCGAAATGTACAAATCATAAAGAACGTATTAATTTCATAGAGGGAATTTGAAGGAACATAATTATAATATAGGTTATGATGATACAGACTTTAAAAAGAAGTCTCGAAATAAAACAGATAAAAGTAATACAGAAACAATATCCGATTACATAAAATCTAACATTTATGCTCTGTAAAAAGTTTTCGTTCAAGAATGTGCTCTGCCTTAATTGAATTTCCCACGGAAAAGGAACATTTGGCAGAATTTAAAAGTATACAATAAATAAGTTGACCGGAAACGAATGGTGATTTAATTCAATTGCTTTTTAGAGCTTTTCTGTTATATAAAAGGGATGACAAAGAGCGAATTCCATTTGGAGTTTTGTTTGCGTATTTTTTTTTAATGAATGGAATGTTGATACAGCGTGATTTGAATACGCGTGTTCGTTATTATTTTCATACGTGACATTTTTTCTCCATCACTTTTTTTTTGAGTTAATGTGGGTGTTAAAGAAGCGTGAAAGGAGAATAAATACTGTGGAAATGCTTTCCTTGGAAAGCATGTATCATATATATTTATGAATCAGAGACTGAGGAATGATGTGACAAACAAACGGTGCGTGTTAAAAGAAGATGTAGTAAAAAAAATGAAAAGAGTATTGCTAGATGGTTTGGACATCAGTGAGATTGTTCGCAACCCCGGAACATAAGGAAGGAACATGGATGGGTTTTAGTCAGTAAGAGTCTGACACTTCCTTCCAATCCACCCAGAGCGAGAGGGGTCAATTGATGATTCCCCACCAGCAAAAAAAATTAAGGTTTGGTAATGCTGAGACGATTAAAAAAAGGCGACTAAAAACGGTACAACGCAGATCTGAGTAATGATGCTGGGACAAGACAATCTAGGAGGACTAATTATAGTAAGTAAATTTATTGGAATGTTCTCCATTGCCGACGTATGCAAACTCAAATCAAAGCATTTATTTTAAATGAACCTATTACAGGCACTTTTGAATTGTCAAAGGGTCGGCCAGTCAGAAAAATAAAGCTAGTTGCTCATTCCAAAGCAGTAGGTACCTATGGACCATATTATCAATAACCCTGTATAAAGTAATAGTGACGAAGAATTGTTGTATTTTTTTATGTCGGCACTTAGGTAATTTTTAACCTGGATTAACACATAGGGTACGTTTCCACCTTCAATTACTTTTTATATTTTTACATCTTCCAGACGCGTGAAGCCGCGGGCAAGAGCTAGCTAGAGCTACAATGGTAATTAAATCGAACGTAGGGTAATGAGATATGAAGATCTTGTTTCCTTTTAATTATAAACCACTTAGACTGACACACACTAGCTTTGTAGAATAGTGATGACGCGGTAAAAAGAATAAATTATATTTAGTAATAAAAAGGACTTAGATAAAACGCATTAAATTTGGGAAGAGGAAGCGCTACGTCATAACTTAGTATAAAATCAACAAAGGAGTGACGCCATGCCACATTTTAACACAATGTATCAACGTAATCTTTTGATTTCGTGAAAAAAAGAAAAAAATACGTGTCCAATATTTTTTTAATAATCTAGCGGATGCACTAAATATTAGTTTTAGTCATCATCCCTATAGTGAATTGATACTTCAGTTGACTGTGTGGTGTTCGTCTAATTTGCCACTCCATACAGATGAGGCTAGGGGCGGCCCTTTGTCGCTCGTTGCAATACCCCCGAGAAAACTCGTCTAGATATATTGCAACACTGAATGAATATGTACGGAAAGACGGATATAATAATGAACTATCAACATTCAGAGGACAACTAGATAATTGTGCTCATGATTATTTAAAAAAACATGTTTTACTAGCTTTCGTCCGCGACTTCGGTCGCGTGGAGTTGGTTATTTATATGTATAGCAATATCAGAATAAAAATAAGGGTTTTAGGTATCAATTCGAGTTAACCAAGACATGCAATAAAATCCCCTTTAAAATTAACTATTATTCATTATTCACCCCCTTTTTTTTTTCTTTTTTTTTTTTTTTTAAGCCTGGCAAATCATCCAATGACTGCTCCCGCTCTGGGTGGAGCGGAAGGGAGTGTCAGACTCTTACTGACTAAAACCCATCCATGTTCCTTCCGTAGCCCTTTATGTTCCGGGGTAGCGGTAACCCTTTCGGACAATCCCGCTTACCCGGCAGGCTTGGCCCTGAGGGGCCCCTTCGTATGCTGACATCTCTTTGAGGCGCGCGTGGAACATATACGCGCCGTACGGCACGGGTCTGGTGCTCATCGGACGGTGAGTCACCCATTACTCACCGTCCGCAGGCCCGCGCCTACGGTGGCCGGGAGTCGTCACGTGGCTCCCGACGCCCGAGGCGTCTCCTGCGGCGGCTGGGACGGGAGGACCTTTCTCTCTCCCATCCCGCCACCTCCTTCGCGAGCATAACTTTTTCGCAAGAGAAGGAGGTGACTGCCTCCCACTCCCTCTCGCCCCGGACCATGGCTTGCACCAGGGCCGGGCGCGAGAGGTCACCGCCGCCGATCGCCTCTACGAGGACACGGCGGTGCTCCGCTCATGCGGGGCAGGTTTGCACCCTGTGCTCTACCGTGTCCTCTGGGCGATCCCCGCAGTGGTGACACCCGGGCGTTTCCTCCCGCCTGATGATGTGCAGGAACCTCCCGAAACATCCATGTCCGGTGAGGACCTGCGTCAGGCGGTAGGTGAGGGCGCCGTGACGCCTCTTTAGCCACTCCTCAAAGAGGGGCCTTACTGCCACTATCGTGGCGTGCCCTGCGCTGGGTTGCGACAGTCGCTGATTCCAGGCCGCCATGAGATCGCGCCGGAGGTCCGTCCGCTCCGCCGCAATTTGCTGCGGAAACGGAGTTTCCCCCCGGCTTAGTACCTCCGCGCATTATTCACCCCCTTAGGGGTCGATTTTCAATAAACCTTGATACCGTTATTCTTTATTTTTGATATTAGGCTCGAGTTAATCGGACCGAGCGTTAAAATTCTTCCATATAAACCTTGACACCCCCAATCTCCCTTTAGGGGTTGCTTTAAATAAAAAAAAGGGCAAACTTTATCATTAACTTAGACAAGAATTTGTGCCAAGATGCAAGTTTATTAACTCAAGGGATAGAATTTTTCATACATACTTCATCCCATATTTTACTCTATATTTTATAATATGGTAGAAATATGCCACGAATATGCATATCTTCGGTATCGTTTATATACATTTTTTTTGGGAGTGAGAAATCATCTAATGTCCCCTTCCGCTCTGGGTGGAGCGGATGTGAGTGTCAGACTCTTACTGACTAAAACCTATTCATGTTCCTTCCTTAGCCCTTTATGTTCCGGGGTAGCGGTAACCCTTTCGAAAAATCTCGCTGACCCGGCATCGTTAATACAGCTAACCTCGAGTACATAATGTGTCAAATCAATGGCCTCCATGAAATAAATGCTTATATTTATTGTCTACTGTCCGAACAGTATTATTTCTGACTTTCACAGACTGACACTTCCAACCTACTAGTACAGTACCTACACGTTTGATATTAATATCTCGCTGACGTGTCTTGCTACCTACATTTTCACATTTTCTTTGATCGCGTAAAGTTACTTATGTTACTCCTAGTCCCCTTAGCCCTTTCATAATAATATCGTGTTCCCACTGCTTGGACAAAGGAGGTAATCTACCACGACATCACAGTGCGGTTTGGTAGATGTCATGGTACAGAGGCCAGCACATCAAGTTACCACAATCTGTCACATTTCTTTGATAGTACTTCAACTTTATTGCAAAGGTATAAGGTTCATTTTTAATTGAGAAAATTTGACAGTTACGGATAGCTTGATGTGCTGGCGCCTGTACATGCCAGTGTTCTCATGTTGTTTTCTTTCTTCTTTCTTTTGTTTTGTTTTGAGAGCGGTGGTGATAAAATTATTTATATAAACTACCGCCTACCTGGAGTCGAACCCACAACCTCCAACTCGTCGGTCAGGGCCGTTATTACTGGGCCACCACTACACTCCGCCTCCAGCCTCTTTCCTTATCATATTTGCATCTTGAATTTGTTTCGTTAAATATTCCTTCCTCGGATATTCTTTAAACATCTAACTTCGAACCAACGGAGCGAGGCTTTTCTAATTTTCTCGATGTACAATTTACGAGGTATCGTTCATACCTTTAAGGTTTTGGGCAAAAAATTGGAAACGATATTCTTGTCTCTATGTCAAAGTATACTCTTTCTTAAGATAAAGACAGATTTTCTGCCTAGTTTAGGAAAGGGAGTCCTATGACCCATTTTATATGTGTTGTACTGGTTCTATTTAGTTTTTTCTAATTAATTAAACTACTTATTGAAACAAATAAATTAAAAAAAAAAGAAAAGTGAGTTCTATGAATTTCTTTATAAAGATAAATAAGAATTTTTCGAGCTTCGCTTAGCTGAGCTCACTGACACAGCATTTAAATCGCCATAGAAATATAATGACGATGTTTCAACTATCAGTGAGCTTCTTTCGATTGTTTTCTGTTTGATATAAGAGACATGGGAGCAACTGGACTAACCTTACTATCATAAACCATTTATTATATTCGATCCTTTCATACTCTTCCATCGTACATCGTCCTCAGAATTCTGTCTCAATCAGTATAAAGGTAATAAGAGCTACAAAACTCTGTAGCAAATATAGAAATACCCCGAGACTACGCTCGGTTTATGGCAGCAAAACAAAAACGAAGTCTGAACGCCAATGCATCGCGTATTCGTTCGTAGACAGGCTCGGGAATGCTCCGGGCTACCGGCAGTTCGACCGTGAAATTGCCGTATTCGACAAAACTTTCGTCCGACTCAATCCCATGCCTGAATTGATGCAATGATTAGCTCCAAGATATTAATCGTGTTAAAATCTGTTGTTTTGATCAGTTCTAACTAAACTGTGCTGTTCAATGAAAATACTTTGGAAAAACACTAGAATTCATCAGATTATTTTTTGGTCAAATAATCAGCATTGCCATACAACGTGGCAATGCTGCCTCCTTTTGGGAACTTCTCCTGTTGACAGCGATGAGGACGAATTTTTTGATGCCCTGTGATTTTTTTTTCTCTCTAGTTTTATATACTTGTACATAGTTATTATTAATATTCAAAATCTTTTTAGGTATGTAAATATTATGTGAATAACCTAATAATTTATTGATTAAACACTCAATGTAAACGTTCGTTGGTCATGTTCTTCCAAAAAGATTCGAAGTGCTTGCAGCTGGCGCGACATTTACGACCTGATTTATGAACGTGGATGAAGCATAAGCTGCATGTAAGAATCGGAGCATATGGCGTTCTTTTGTTTCTACATCGTAGGGAAAAGGGCTTTAGTTTACCGATGTATTACGGCTTTACATATCATCCATCACGCTTTTTTTTATGATTTTGGTGGAGTGTCAGACTCTTTCTGACTAAAACCCATCCATGTTCCTTCCTTAGCCTTTTATGTTTCGGGGTAACGGTACTATTGGTACACCCGACTCGGGAAGGAACTCGGGAATATGGTAAGCGGGATTGTCCGAAAGGGCTACCGCTGGGTGTACCAATAGTACACCCGACTCGGGAATCGAACCGAGGGCCTCATGCTCAGCAGTGGCGCTTGCGACCACTAGACCAATCATAAATTCAAAGCATTTATTTCAAATAAACCAATTACAGGCACTTTTGAATTTTAAAGGCCGACCCTTTAAAATTCAAAAGTGCCTGTAATTGGTTCAGAAAGGCAGTCAGAAAGATGAAGCTAGTTGCCCATTCCAAAGTAGTAGGTACCTGTGGAGAAGAAGGGGCAAGAAACTCCACGGACACTGTTTTAAATCAGATTATGGTTACAAAATATGGGTTACATCATTTACATTGAAATTATACACGTGAGAACGACGTACGTAATAAAAGATTAAAAAAAGTAATAAAAAACAAAAATTAAACTAAAATTTTGACCATAGAGGCTGTTACATTAATACGGCTTGTATTATGCTATACGGCCAGTCTTTTATCAACTTAGCTATTCCAAATTATGCAAGTAAATAAAACGTAAACAAACACAAACAAAAATAGCGCAATTGAGTTTCGTGCAACTGTGTGGTACACTAAAATCGAAAACAATGCGGCCAGGTATGCAATTTCAGGCGTGTTAAACAATTTTATAAAATCACAATATCTGTAACGGTGTTTTTTGCTGGTGCGACTGAAATTAAATGTTGTGTTACTTCTACCTACATTGTGTTGAAATAGTTTTTAATTTTTAGAAGAAGAAGGTACAATATAGGTATAAAGGGATTTATCACTCACTCATTATACGATTCCATATCAAGCCAAGCCACAGTGACATAGGGGCTATCGAAGGTCTTAACTCCTTCGATGCTTATATTACAAGCGACTACTGTTTTCATATCCCCAAGATCAGCAAAAAAATTAAAACCGCTTTTGAAATAACAGTGTATCTTCGAAACTGGGTTAATGGAGCACCCGTGCAGTTCGAGGCACGGCCGTCAGTTGCGGTGTACTGCTTTTAAACGGTATTTTTACAGCATTCAAATACGACCCTCACAATCATAATAATACGATCAAATTATCTTGATGTATTCTCAATATAATAATACTGTCACGAGCACCAATATGTATACACTTAGAAACATTCGAAAGCGAATTTCTCGTGGAATAATGATAATTTTCTGATAATAGAATCTATTTCATATTAGTATGGGTTTCCAAATGCTATTTTCGCAACAACATTAAATTACGACCAATGCAGAAGGAGAAAATCACTTTTTAAAGTTGCTCAGTGTATACATATTGGTACTCGTGACTGTACATACACAAAGGGCTAAGGAAGGAACATGGATGGGTTTTAGTCAGTAAGAGTGTGACACTCCCTTCCGCTCCACCCAGAGCGCGAGGAGTCATTTGTTGATTTCCCATCTTTAAAACAAAATTATGAAAAAATAGTAAAGAAAGTATACCACATGTGCACATACATATACACCTACAAACCTATTTAAAACAAATTGAAAACCAATAAAAGTAATTAATTAGAACGATATACAAAGTGACACTTTTAAGCATCAAAGAACTTATCCACCTCGCCGTCATCTGGAATAATGAACTTAAATCCGTAGATTTATATTCATCCATTGTCTCTTTTATTTCCGACCCAAATCAGTGTACCTACCTACGGGTAAAGGGCAATTCCATAAATAATCAAGTATTGTATCACATTTATTATTCATCATTGACATATTCATTTCAACAACGCACCATTATCTATAACATAAGACAATCCTGTAATACTCTTTGCTTTGTCACTAGCTATAAACAGCACAAGATCTGCCACTTCTTCCGATTCAGCAATTTTACTAAGTGCAGTACTTTTCTCTATGTCTGCCCAGATTTTTTCCTGCTCCTCTTTGTCCATTGTCACCTTTTCTATGAAATCAGTTTTCACTGGACCAGGATTTATACAGTTCACGCGAACACCTTTTGGCGCGAGTTCCAATGCTACACTTCGTGTGAAATGATCCAAGCCAGCCTTTGACGTACAATAAGCGTAATTTTCCGGCCAGAATATTCCCGTAGACGCAGCACTGGATATGTTTACTACATTCCCTTTGCTTTCAATGAGATGGGGTGCCGCTAGATGAGTTAAATATACACACGAGCGAAGATTGGTTGCCAAGATTTGATCAAACTTTTCTATAGCATGTGGATCGAGGATACTCACGAGGTTAAAGATCCCTGCGTTGTTCACTAACACATCCAATTTCCCAAAGTGATCTATTGTCTCACTAATTATTTTCTTCGCGTCTTCGTCATTCGTCACGTCGGCTATGATCGTTAGCGGTTTACTTCCATTTTGTTCACATATTTCCGAGACGTTTTTAAGTTTGGTCTCGTTTCTGCCGACTATTGTTATTTTCGCTTGTTCTTTCGACAATTTTACAGCGATGGCAGCTCCTATACCAGAACTGCTGCCGGTAACTATAACGACTTTGTTCTCAAAACTCATTGTTTTTTTTATGTTAAGAATTTAACACACAGTTTCTAGACTTTAATAAGAAGCGAGTAAATTATAAGTAATGTATGCAAACGAGCACAGTTGATATTAAACTGAACGTAACACGAACACACGAAGTAAGTAGGTAGGCAGTGTTGCACGAGATAAGATTAAAACCAGTTTTTCAAACTAATTATTGGTTCTCTCTACAATAAAATAAAACAAAGTCGCTCCCCATCGTCCGTCCCACTGTACGCATTTTTTAAACTTCGCAACGGCTTTTAGTGCGGTTTTCATCAATAGAGTGATTTAAAAAGTAGGTATATATGAATTGTTTATAGTAGGTAGTAACTACAATAGTATGTACAGAGGCCAGCACATCAACTTACCACTATCTGTCAAATTTCTTTGATAGTATTCCAACTTTATTGCGAAGACATAAGGTTCATTTTTAATTGAGAAAATTTGACAGTTAGGGATAGCTTGATGTGCGTCTGTACATTGCGCCCGTGCGACGCCGGGGCGGTTCGCTAGTTCATTTTAAAGTTATTTATATAGTTGACAGTCTTGTTGGTCTAGTGATTGTAAACGCTACTGCTGAGCATAAGGTCTTGGGTTCGATTCTCAGGACGGGCAAAGTTTTAATTGATTTTTTACATTAGGATTTTTTCAGTTAGATTTGTACCTGGTTACTGGCAATAGGCTTGCTAGCGCCACCTATAACATGGGACTTAAACATAACTGACGAAAAATCGGTGTAGGTTAGTCCTTCACCCGGGTGTATGTCAGTCTAATCCTTCAGGGAAAGAAAGCGTGATGATTTAAAAAGGTTGTTTATGTTTGTAATAATTACAATGTACAGACTATCCCTAACTGTCAAATTTTCTCAATTAAAAATGAACTTTTATGGCTTTGCAATAAAGTTGAAATACTATCAAAGAAATTTGACAAATTGTGGTAACTTGATGTGCTGGCCTCTGTACCTTTTCAAAAAAGAACAGTTGTGTAACTATTTTAATTAAAAAAATGGTCAACTCCTCTTACAAAAGGCTGCATGCCAACTCATTTTCGCATGCGTCATGACTAAATGTATAAAAAAATTAAATGATAACATCACAAAAAGGCTACCATTTTGCCATTTAATTTCATAAACATTTTCTCACGTTTTTTTTTAACTTGTTAATGTTATTTTCTTTTATAATAATTATTAAGGTTGATAAACGAAGAAGTGTACAGTCAAAACAAGATTTTGCGACCGTAATTGGACACAATAATGAAAGAAAACTACATCCACATACCCGTCAATATAAGAACCATAAAGTCTTGCTCAATGACTTTCTTTTTCATTACCTTCGTGAGTATAACAAGTGTGTTAAATCATGTTAATGATGGCAATGGATTTAATAGTAATAGCAAAACCATAACACCATGCCTTGTTTCCCCTAAGCCTGGCGGGTAAGCGGGATTGTCCGAAAGGGTTACTGCTAGGTACCCCGGAACATAAAGGGCTAAGGGATACATGGATGGGTTTTAGTCAGTAAGAGTCTGACTCCCTTCCCCTCCACCCAGAGCGGGAGAAGTCATTGGATGATTTCCCAGCCTCAAAAAAAAATGCCTTGTTTCCCGAAGGGTTGGACAGATGTGTGGTACCTATAGTTCATCCAAATTTAGCCAGTCATGTTTAAGTATGTAACGTGTGATGAATGAATTAAGCTGGTACCTATTGGTGTTATTCTGTCACAGACATTCTACATACATAGCTTCAAGAGGTACCTCTGTAACCGCAACATTATTCAAACAAGGATCCAAAGGTCTTGTTAGTTTAATACGCCTTTGATCAACGGCTTAAATTTCTTGATCTCGGTCGAAGTGTTTAGTTGAAGTTTCTGAAATTGAACTAGTCCGTTGTTAAACTGTAAGATGTATTCTGCAATCCTTTAGTTTGTAATGTTAACTGTGAAGTTGTCTTAACAAAGGTTCGAAAACTTATGTAATAACCCTCGAAGTTGGATGACGTCTAATGATCAGGTTGTGCTTTGTGTAGTTTTGGGACGGACGGCAGCACATCAAGCTATCCCGTACTGTCAAAAACTCCCAATTGAACATGAACCTTATTCAATTGATATAAAGTTGAAAATCCATCAAAGAAATCTGACAGATTGGGATAGCTTGATATGCTGGCCTCTGTACACTTATATTTATACCGATCGGTTCCGTTCTGATGAATAATTTATTTGATTGCAACCTCGAAGGTCTCGACAGCCAGTCGATACTCGGGGCGGACTCAATTCATATTTCGCACTTTTTTTTTTTTTTTTAAGGCTGGGAAATCATCCAATTACTTCTCCCGCTCTGGGTGGAGCGGAAGGGAGTGTCAGACTCTTACTGACTAAAACCCATCCATGTTCCTTCCGTAGCCCTTTATGTTCCGGGGTAGCGGTAACCCTTTCGGACAATCCCGCTTACCCGGCAGGCTTGGCCCTGAGGGGCCCCTTCATATGCTGACATCTCTTTGAGGCGCGCGTGGAACATATACGCGCCGTCCGGCACGGGATATTTCGCACTTGGCTTGATTATCCTTGATTAATGTTTTAGTTCCTCTAATCACTTTTATTCCATATTTTCCACTCTTCTAATCCCCGTGACCCCAATCGTGAATCCTTTTGAACGTATGAAATGAATGAAACATTAATTTAACTACCCTAGTAGACACGAAGTTGTGTTATCTTATTCAATCACGCTATAACGGGGTAAGACATGGGGTTATTTTTTTATGGAAATACGTAAATAACTGACTGTTTATCCCAGAAACTTTTCTTTTAGACGAAGTATATTAAGCATCATTAACTTCAATTTCTTTCTAACTTCATTTATGTACCATGTTTATTCTCCATATCGCCATTATTATTTCGTGACACTACTATCATAACAAAATGATTGTTTATCTTGAAACTAACGCGAAGTTGGGTAGATAATGGACTGGGTGGACATCCATTGTAGAAGTTCAGGAACACATCCCTCATCTTAAATGACATATCGCCTTTAGAAATTATATTTTGAAGGGACCGTCTAAGTTTGGATGCTTTGTTGTGGGATCGGGTGACGTATCAAAGGTTCTGACTTAAATTTAGCAACAGGAATAGTACAGAGCTACAATCTGATCAACTGTCAAACATGATGATCAATACGGAACCGTTTGCCGTTGTTGTCAAGTTCAATAGACAAGCGTACTTTAATGTTACCTACCTTTCAATCAATCTCTCTAGCCTTACTGTCTAGAACATTGGTGGCGCAGTGGTATCGGCCTCGACTTACGAGTTGTAGGTCGTGACTTCGAACCCAAGCAAGTGCTTTACTTTTTGTTTTTAATTTCATCACCACTGCTCTCAAAACAGTGAAGGAAAACATCGTGACGAATCCGATGAGTCCTAGAACCAAAAATTCGAAGACATTTGAAATCAGCCAACCCACATTGAGCTCACGTGGTGGATAAATGTCCTCTCCCTCTCTGAAAGAGGAGGCCTGTGTTCCAGCAGTTGGAACGTTATAGGCTGATAATGTATAGATGTAGATATGTCTAGCCTTTTCCCAAATATATTGGGTTGGACTCCAGTCTAACCAGATGCAGCTAGGTGCCAGTACTTATTTTACATGGAGTGATTGGCTACCTCACCTCTATAGCCTAGTTACTGGGTAATACGATGTGGTAAGACTGATTGTTGGACTTTCGGGCATCAACGGCCCGTCTGTCTGTCTAACGACTGTCAAAGATCCACGAATGACAGCGGAGACAACGGCTTAAACTGTTTTTCGAAGCACGAAGGCGTCTTAGTAGATAAAGACACCTTTGTCCCATGAAAATATACCAACTTACATGATAGGCGCAAGTGTTTATCGCTAGCGACGCTTCAAGCTTCTCTTGGGGTTCTTTAGACCAAAGTTGCCAAGCGTCTAACAAAAGGAAAATATCACAGATAATTATCTACTACACGTAGCCGAATTCTGGGCCGAGTCCATTTAGATTGCCATCGACACGCTAAGAAAAAGACCTATCTACGATATGACGGGGAAGATGTGGAAATCGCCGGTTTCTTAGGTGTCGTCCATTGTATTGATTTTGCCGCTCGTTCGGTGTATACAAACAAAGCTATGCTGGTGGTGACCGCTGGCGCTAATGTTTATATTGGACCCCAAAACGAAACAGCAACAGAACTACACGATTAAAGCAACAAACGGTTTAATTCTGTTCTCTGTTTATTTATCCGCCCTTTCGGCCGGGAATTGTTGGAAGCCTCATTTTGGCGAATCCTTTATGGCATTGTGTATGGGGCGAAAGGAAAACAAAATAAAAATTTATTTAGGTACCTATCTAGCTGTTGGTAGGAATAACATGTTTTATGGTTTTACTGACAGCGAACGCCAATTATGACTGACTGACAACACACAGCCTCAACTGCCTGCTGAATAAAGAAACACGGAACATTCAACATGGAACAGTACATTATGTTCTTAATTTTCAACAAAACTATGTCCCAAATCTCACCTTTTCAGCGAGAAATGTCTCTATCCACCCGGTGAACAACATAATAAAATGAAACAAATCTAATAACTCGAAATGGCTTGTAAATAAGGTGCAAATTAGATCGCAACCTTTCGAAGCGAAATTGTAGAAAATTTAATTCGTTATGGCATGCCTGCGGCTAGGAAATGGACCAATCGGAACTTGGCTCGAATTAATTTTCTGTTTGTTTCGTAAATCTTGTTATATGTATTCAGTATTTTTATTATGGAGAGCTTAACAACTGTCTTTGTTTATGTATTGCTTGTTGAAAACCAAATAAGCCAGCAAAATATGTAAAGACAGCATGTATGGGTTTTAATTCCAAGTAAAAAGTAAAACACATAATGTATGGGTACCATTAAAATAAGACATTGTAACTGGCACTTCTAATTAAGCTATGAGCATAATAAAAAGTACTTAATTCAACAAAATAATTAAAACGATGAGCGGTTCATGAAAGGGTGTAGTTAGAAAAACTTTATTTATTTAAATAAATAAATAGAATAAAATAAAGAGAGGGAAGTAAAATATCTTCCCCCTCTTTAGAGGGGGAAGATATTTTACTACTATTTAACTAATTTATTACTTCATGCGTGTTGTTCGTTCCATCCTATGCACGGAGGACGTCGATCGGGCGGCGATAGATCACGCACGTACTTATAATATGCAGTGTCAAGACAGTTTTCCATAGTTTCATAATTCCATCTATATTAAGCAAATTCCTTGCGATTTTTTAAAAGTATAAATCCTAAGAAACCGTTATTTTTTTAAAACAAAAAACGTTCCTCTGTTACCTTGGAGGAATTTAATCAGTTTGCTTACTCTTACTCTGAACTAGAGGCTCACGGTAAACAAAATCGTTCCTCGGAAAACAATTACTGGATAGTCCGTTATATAAGGATAAAGTGTAGTGCGCTACAGTAGTAGTGTTAATAGATATTAGCTTTTATCTTATCTACGATCTTGTTTTGTTTTTTTTTTGCGAGATAGGTTTCGGTAGAACGATCTTCCGCAGACTGTAGTTCGGAGAGCGTGTGCAGGAGCTCCACTTGATCTCACCATTGCCCTTGTACTTTCGGAAGAATAGACGTACTTCAGGGTACCAGCGTTAAGCGGGATTGTCCGAAAGGGTTAGGGATGGGTTTTAGTCAGTAAGAGTCTGACACCTTATTGACCACATTTATTATACGCACAGCCAACGTGTGGAACTCTCTGCGTCTCTCAGCGTCTGTGTTCCCTTCTGAAAAAATATGAGCTGTTCCATACATTTTATTGAGTTACGTGAGCATAAATGTATGGAACAGCTAATTTTTTTTTCGCGATTTCAGGCTTCATCCAAAAGTAAAAGTTGTTTGTAACTATGAGTATAATGCTTCCACGAAATTTTTAGTGTTCATTTTTTTACACCTTATCTATATATAACCCTTATATAATGAGCGTAGGTCTGCCTCCAAAGCAAGGGTTAACAGGCATCTTCTGGGCATGCCCGCTCCATGATAGACATCGTCCGTCGCTCTTCATCAGGCGTGATCAAGGCCAAGAGCAGGCCCATTCCACGATAAAAAAAGAACAAAACATCGCTCTATGATTCGCAATTACGCAAACAATAAACAAAACCTTCTCGCAGAAATAGTCTTGTTCTACAGCAAGGCAAAACAGGATTGACCAAAACTTTTACAGTATACAATATACGTAGTGCCTTAAGTACTTTAACCTAATTTTAATGTACACAGTTGCCTATCACCATTCTTCGTCTTTTCTATCCGCATGAACTCCGACATAGCTTAGAAGTTCTCCTAGCTAGTAAAAAAATGCTGGTCAGATAAAGGGTTGCGACGTCAGAAAAATTTACGACTAGGGTATACGCGCTTTGACGTGGAGCAGCGTACACCCTCTCGTATTACCTGTTACCAGTTAGGGTAGGTACACCGAACGTCCATTAAATCTTTAAAGTTTGATTCAGAAAACGCTTTCTTTTCTATACAAAGATCAGATTACGTCATTAAAAGTACCAGTAGGTTTTAATGGAGGTTACTAAAGACGGATTATTAAAACAAATGAACATACCTACGGTGCAATGAACGTTGTTAAACTTCATTGTCGAAATTAAAGCTAATAAATAATATTATTGTATTGTGACTTGTAATACAAGTCAATAGAGAGGGCATCAATCTACTTTTGCGGTCAAATGCATTGAGCAGCCATTGAAGTGGGTATTGATGTTCTGTGCTGTAATAATCAGAAATCTCATTGTGATTTGTGCACAAAAGTATACATGAAGATTTTGTATGTAAGAACTTCAATACTGTGAAAAGGGTTTACAAGTATTTTCAGCTGTATTGGTTTTTAAATAATTGTCGTCGATTGGTAGAGATCAAACTAAGTGTTAGAGAAAAGCATTATTTTTGGCTATTTACTGACATATTCAATAACGCATAAGTCTGAACGGACTAAGATTTCGCACTTGGTGCTTAAAATCACATAATTTATTTCAAAAAGGCACCAGAAAGGCTCTTTTGAACGTCAGAATGAACAAAACATAAAATTGATTCTAGTCGCCCCTTCCAAAAGGTAGTTTCGTATGGAGAAGAAACGGCAATAAACTACACCTCCTCTTTTAAAATGTTTTGTATACATGAATTATATGATATGTGAAGACGATGCACCCAGAATAAAAATAGGACACCACAAAAGGTGAAAAGAAAAACAAATATAACAGTGGCAGGTAGAATTAATTATGTCACATATTTACGAACATTCTTTAAGTTAATAATAATATCCTTGGACATTTCACACAACGCCATATCGTCCCAAGCTAAGCAACCTAATGCTTGTGTTATGGTAACGAGATGGCTGATAAACTACTTATATACATTTTTTTTTTGTAAATACATACATATTATAGATAGAAAAACACCCAGACTCGTAACAAATACTTGCAGGTCGTACAAATATTTGTGCCGTGCAGGAATCGAACCCGCGACATAGTGCGCAGCAGTCAATCGCTCAACCACTGCGCCAACCGTGTCGTCAAATATAAATCTTCTTATATTTTGTTTAGCTTAAAAATACCTATCCAACGATGTACTACACGTAGCTATTGGAGGGTGAGACCAAAGTTCATACAAACCCTGGCATCAGCCAGTTGTCGTGTCCCGAGAATTAGAAACAGCCGGGGTTTCTCGAACTAATGATTATCAATTATACCCAAGCACGAGAAGAGTTCTTAACCCTATAGTGGGTCAACAACAGGGCAGTATTATACAATTATTATATGAAACGTTTATAGTTCATGATATTATCACGAAGTTCGTACCATTCTCGACTACAAATGGATCATCAATCCGCTATAAGAGGATTACTCGTCGAGATTCGACAGCAATCAATTCACAAAGCTTAGATTATGCCGTTGTTGTGTGCGACTTACAGAAGATTATCTAGATAATCAACACCTATGAGATATGATATAATCGGCACGGCATATATTAGTAATTTATGTTAGGAAATCTAAGGCCGTGTTAGATCTGAATAATTAGGTAGACAGGTAAGTCTAATTGACAGGCAACGCTCAAAAAAGGCGTACGTTTTCTAAAATAGGCACGATGACTAATAAATATAAGAACGTTAGAACGAATAATGTTATTTTGAAGGCGTAATGAGAAAATCTATAATGTCAATGGGCATATATAGAGAAACTACACACTTTAAAAGTTTCTGGGAGGTATTATTCCCGTCCTTTTTTTTGAGGGTGAGAAATCATCAAATGAACTCTCCCGCTCTGGGTGGAGCGGAAGGGAGTGTCAGACTCTTACTGACTAAAACCCATCCATGTTTCGGAGAGCGGTAACCCGTTCGGACAATCCCGCTGACCCGGCAGGCTTCAGCCCTAACGGGCCCCTTTCCTATTGCTAACATCTCTTTGAGATTATTCCTGTCCTGCGGCAGAGACAATGTATAGCGCTGGTATAAAGTGACGTTGTGAACAATAATTATTAATTACCCCTGTGATGCTGCCGACTTTGTTTAGCAAGTTATTTTAAAACATTTTATTATCATGGTATTATTTTAAGCTTTTATATTTTTTATAATATTGTTCAAACTATTGGCGTACATTATATTTATTTGAATTTAGAATTAAAATAGTTATCATTCCTATTCGATGCGCCATTTACCTACTAATTGCATGAACAAAAGACTATCTGTCTGGTAGGGCCCGAATCGACTCCAATATGGTTTGGTGCAGTTCCAGAAGAATAAGTTAAATTTATAATATGAAATACAAAATTAACTTCATATAATCTGGGCATTTCAGCGCTAACGTTAGGTGATGAAGGAATGATGGACCTTCCTGAAGATTTGTAGATTCGCGTACAATCACTTTAATCTTGCTGTCATATAATAAATGCAATACATCCGTAGTAGGAGGATTACATCACTGACAAAAATGCTTGGGCTCAATGCTGGGCTCCATAGGCACATGAATTAATTGATTAGCATTCGAGAATATTGCTGGAGCTGCTGATGATTGTAAAAACTATCTTTGGATTGTATCAATTCAATCTCTTAGTACCATGTGAGCACTATGTACTTACTATAAAGCTATCATTGGTTGATGCATCTTTCGTTGACTTGATTGTGCCCTGACCACTGACTCTAAAAGTATGTCATGCTCACTCAACTGTCGCTGGTGGTGACATAACGCGTTGGATCATTAAGTGCCCTTCAAATTGGTTGAGCTGAATGATGCTGATATTTACGTGATGTTTGTAAACGGTGTCCTTCAGTTGGGACGGCCACGGCTTATTTTAATTTTTTCTTTAAATTTTTTTCTTTATTGCGGACGCTTTGAACGTGCACATCTTTCTGCATCGTTCGTACATGTATATTTCAACATGAATGATGTGACTCAGTTTTTGTAAACATATTTTGATTTAATAGAGTGTCCATGGAGTTTCTTCGTTCTTCCCCATATGTACCTACTGCTTTTGAATGGGCAACTAGCTTCATCTTTCTGACTGACCGACCCCTTGACAATTCAAAAGTGCCTGTAATTGGTTTGTTTGAAATAAATGCTTTGAGTTTGAGTTTACCTACTCTTACGACCAAATTGTAGTCTTAAGTTAGTAAGCAGCAACAACGCGGAAAAACAAAGTCTATTATGAATGACCTCTCTTGCCGTTCATCGAATTTTTAACCCATTGTAATAACTGATCACATTTTTCTCATATGGGTTAACAAGAAAAGCATTTTATAACATTTTTTTGGAGAATAAAGTATTAAATTCCAAGGTAAAATAAAAATTATCTTTGGAAATATTTTTTTTCGATTACGTGATCCGTCTATTAAATGATAATAACATAATACGCGCCGTGTGGGATTTCCGATACTCCATACAAACTTAAGGCCCCCCATGTAACCCCTTTAGGGGATGAATTTTCAAAAATATTTTCTTAGTGCTCACCTTTATTACTAACTAGCTTCCGCCCGCGGCTTCGCCCGCAAAATATGTCGACAAATTATACACATAAACCTTCCTCTTGAATCACTCTACCTATTACAAAAAACCGCATCAAAATCCGTTGAGTAATTTTAAAGATTTAAGCATACAGACAAACAAACAGACAAAAATAGCGACTTTGTTTTATACTATGTAGTGATGAGGAGCTCCTGTTATTATTATTATTATTGGTAATTTCATAATTCTAGACCCAATGATGAAGACTGTGTTAGTTGTCAGTAAAGGAATACATTTAAACACAAAACATTTGTTAGTCAGAGGTGTACCTACAGTACACCCGCACTACGCCAGTTAGGTTTTTAAGTCCCATGTGATAGGGGGCGAACCTATTGCCATCAACCGGGCTTCAACTCAACAATCAACAAATCATGTCAAGTAAGAACGAACCTAGCCTTTACCCAACTATGTTGGGATTGGCTATTTCTTTTGAGGGTGGGAAATCATCAAATGATCTCTTTCCGCTCTGGGTGGAGCGGAAGGGAGTGTCAGACTCTTACTGACGAAAACCCATCCATGTTCCTTCCCTTTATGTTCCGGGGTAGCGGTAACCTTTCGGACAATCACGCTGACATGTTGGGGTTGGCTTAACGTCTAACCCGATGCAGCTGAATACCAGTTTTTCACACAGAGCGACTGATCTAAAACCAGTTACTGGATAACACGATACCCTTTGGAAAGACAGGTTGTCAAACTTTTGGCTTTCTGACTACCGATACTGTTTGTCGATATTTAACGTACGGTCACCCTTCCAGCGGCTATTATACAGCGAGGCCCCACGTTGGTATAACTAAGAAATCTTTCTTTCGTACTCGAGTTGTTGATCATCATTCTAGGAGCACTACAATACGTTTCAATTTATTTCCGTTGTTATTTGCGGTTTTCCTCATTATTCCCATGTTTTAGTCACACAATTGCCCATGCTTTATTTTGCCCAAGCTTAGATGTTCGTTGGAGCGTGTCTTATTTAATTAGGAGGTTGGTTAGCTCTCCTACCTGACTATAAAATATTGCTCAGGGAAGCATGTACCTATTGGTCCCGCTACAGATTTAGGATTATGGACGCAGTTGCCATTATTATTGGTTTTAGGTCAGAACTAAAATAGGTGGGATTATTTCTCTCTCATCAATGAGATTTATGGCTAAATATATCTCGTTAATGTCTTATTACTGAGAGTGGTTTTGTCGTCACATTTATGATAATGATTAATACGGTTAGTCGTGGGAAGGCTTGCTGAATAAAGAGGTGTGAAGGTAAATTATACAACCAAAGAAATTCTGCCTAGCCTTTTTCCCAACTAGGTATATTGGGGTCGGTTTCCAGTCTAACCGGATGCAGCTGAATACCAGTTTTTATATGGAGCGACTGCAGCCTATCTGACCTCCGCAACCTGACTAGGTTGCGGAGGTCAGATAGGCTGCCCTTGGTAAGACTGGCTGTCAGACTTTCGTGTTTCGACTATCAAAGATCCACGAATGACAGCCGGGACCAACGGCTTAACGGGCTTTCCGAGGCACGGAGGAGTCTCGATATCTGAAGATGGTCACCCATCTACAGACCAACCCCGGCAAGCGATCCGTACTGCTGTTATACTTAGCCACGAGCTCCTCTGAAATGAAAAGGCCGTTTAAGCGCAACATGTGCATGTAAACAATGAAGGTAACTTTTTTATCTTTCAGCTGCTAACCTAGTTGACAATATAATATCTACCAAATAAGCTCATTCTTGCGTTATCTTGGTTTCGTCAACAAAAATGCACACCAAACAACTTTCTGTAGGTCACACAAATATTTGTTCCACATACAAAGTCCACAACAAGTACCGAAGAAAAAAGCTAATGAACAATCGTACCTCTAGACATGACATGTCGAGAAAAGACATGTGTTTAAAACAGTTGCAAAATCAGATTTTTTTAAATATCAAATTAGTAACGACAGAAAAAAAAGAATAAGATAGATTTCGTGTAAAAGACAGAGAGAGCTTTCTTCTCTCTCATGTAACGAAATGTGCCTAAACGTGACGCATCCTTAAAATTCTCGCCCAATTAAGTATTGAATTGCCGCGAATGAAGTTTCACTTTAAATTAATGTTTCATGTTTTTTCAGTGTCATAAAAGTGGGTCAGAGGCGACGCAAAAAAACTTCCTCTACACATTTCCGTTTGTTTCCCTAAATAATAGAGAAGCTTCCCATTCATTTTCGGATTTCACAAACCGATTACATGAGCCCCAAATCCTTAGTTAAGACCAGTACAGACATGACAGGCAGTAATGCTATATTCGCCTCCGTTGGATCCACATTCTGTCACGAATATCAATGCGAAGCTTTTCATCGACAGAAGGTTCCCGCTGACAGAGATGAACGACTGGTCACGTTTTAGAATTGTTGCTATTCAATTCAAAAACGGAATTCGGAAACGGATTTGTCATTGGAAGACTTTTTTGATACAACAAAGGCGCGGAGCTTTAGAAACATTTGAGTAAATTCAAATCTTTGTACCTATATATACAGCTACTTATTTCGTTTGATTAAGTCTCAGTTAAATAAAAACGTTATTTCGATATCAACCAATCTGCTTAGCCTTTTCCTGACTATGTTGGGGTCGGCTTCCAGCCTAACCTGATGCAGCTGAATACCAGTATTTTACATGGAGCGACTGCCTATCTGACAGTTATTTCGCTATAAGCATCAAATAAGCTCTGTTATTTTAGGATATACATAAACGGAATAAAAGAGCAAATAAATTTAACTCTAAAATGTAGTCAATTAAAAAAAAACGCAAGGAGTATCGATTTTTCGCCGATATTTGTCTAATTCTGTATTATAGTGTACTAGCTGCTGCCAGCGGCTTTGGCCGCGTGGATGTCAGAAATTATTCCAAAGGAACCTACTACCGGTATAAAAAGTATCCTATGTGTTAATCCAGGTCATAAACTACCTCTGTGCCAAATTTCATCCAGATCCGTTCAGCCATTTGAGCGTGAAAGGCGGACAAACATACAAACTCACAAACTTTCGCCTTTATAATATTCGAGTGATGGATAATCAAATAGGTTAGATACCGCGCCATTTGTTTTATGTCAAAGACAGTGACATGGACATCATGCCGACAAAATAGGCACATGTTTTGCCGAGAGCCCTAAACAAGCTACGATTTACATAAATCAACACACGTTTGGGTAGGTAGAGATAAACTACGATAACATGGCGCGCCCCTCCAAATTACTGTTTCAATGTTTATAGTCACATTCATACAAAAGAGTTTGTATGTAGTTTGTAAGTATGCGTCTTCAATAGCAGGCCGGCAGCAACATGCGTTGAAAGTCTTGGAGGCGTTATGTAATTACCTTAGCTATACCTGTTTGCTGAGTGTTTGGTCCAGAATATAATAAACAAGAAAATTGAAAACAGCTTGTACTTATGACCAGTCACGATGGAAGTGAAAACTTACGAAAGACCCCCGTATATGTAGCCGACTACGGCGACTACGTATACGGGATTCAGCGTCACCGACTGACTGCAGCCGAGTTTACCCGATGCAGCGTCACCGACCTGAGCGTGACGCTTCAGTATACACAAGCGCGCAAAGTGCGCCAAATTTTTTTTCACTCCACCAAAAATTTATTATTGGTATTATCACGTATTTATCTCGACTGCTGGATATATTTAACACTATCTCACTGCAGGGATCAACCAGAATAGTAATGTCAGGTTTAATTGGAATTTTTTATAACACTTCTTCACAAAACCAATAATTCGCGTATTTATCTCGACTGTCGATCTCGAGTATTTAGTAGAGTACTTCTCTCGGAGAGGTTCAAAAATTTCCTGTGATTTTGTGTGTTGTATTTAGTATTTCTCTTGCGTGCAAAATAAACGATTTATGCATCTACCTAAACTGCTCTAAATAGTTATGTAGTCTGTGGCTAATGGCTATACTGTGCGCTCCCAGAGACAAATATTTCATGTAGATTCATAGTATTTGTGTAATCTGCAAGTCCTCTGGGAAATTTGCTAAGCAAACACAAAATTAAAATATTAATTCAGAATGGTTGTTCTCAATATAAATTATCCCCATTCTTTAAAGGTTTTTCCTGGTTTAAACTCGTTAAAACGAGAGATGATGTCAGTAACAGTATGCAGTCATCATATTAATGATCATGAAATAATTAGGTATAGCGCGGCAAAACGACGTTATTATGGAGACACGTAAGGCCGGTAACCATAGAGAATACTCTTTGGCTATAACCTATAAATCCTATAAGAAATCCTTTGATTTCGTCGTAGTTTATGGTTGCTCTTACTTTTTAGCATACTAAGCAGGTTTATCAAACGAGTCACTTACATCGACAGATGGTAATAGTTTCTGCTAAAAGGGTAAGCAAGATTGGCTAGAATATAATTATATTGAACTAACGTAAAAGAGCTTATGTCCTGTACAAGTGCGACAAAAGCCTAAAATATACCTCAAATATTTATTGCTTACAAGCAAGCGAGCAACTTCTCGCAGCGGTTATTTCGCAATATTTACCCACAAACAGCAATAATGAAGTCATTGCGCAGCACACATATACCTACAATACAACTACTTAGCTACTTTAACTAGTGAAGTAGTGATTCATTCATTCAATCTTGCAAATTGATTTGAACTTGGCAGTTGTAATATTAATTGGCATCAATAAATTGAATGCACTTGTATGCCATGTAGTCTATACGATCAATAGCTTGTATGTAGGTATAGAAGGCGTATTGTCATATCTAGTTTGATTTGATGTACTCACAGGATCTACTACCTACATCATCTGTTTATCATTACTTTGTTTTTCTTCATCTTTATCATTTTTATTTTGGTTGAGGGTGGGACGCCATCAAATGACTCTTCCCGCTCTGGGTGGAGCGGAAGGGAGTGTCAGACTCTTACTGACTAAAACCCATCCATGTTCTTTCCTCAGCCCTTTATGTTCCGGGGTAGCGGTAAGCCTTTCGGACAATCCCGCTTACCCAGCGTAGGCTTTTCCTCTATCTTCTTAGTCCTAAACCATCCTTCTTCATCGACGGTGGCGGTAGTGTATCTAGGTTGCTGACGAATGGTTCTTATTCGTCACTGGCTAGTACAGCGTCGGTATGACGAGTTTTAGCAAAGTTCGGTATTCCAAGCATCATCTGAAGTCTTATAAGCACGTGGCAGACTCTTTATATATTTAAGTGTCTTATTAAGGCCCTTTATGGCTTAACCTTCCCACGCTGTCATTGATTCTATGATTTAAAAACTGCCAATGTTGGTCCAAACGAGGCATCGTCATTGGTCGAGACGATTTTAATAAACCGAGCACCCGCGGATCTTCCCTATTTGAATTTATTTCAACAGCGTATTGTTAAAGCTTACTTCTTTCTTTTATTTCTTTCAAACTTCGAATTCCCACAGTTCATTGCATACGTTGAGTGCCTTTACCTCCGAGTTTTCTTACGAAGGAGGTAATATATACTTATGTAATTTTCACAAAGTTTTTGAGCCCTAAGAAAATCAATACCCACTGTTAAACTTCGGCACTTCGAATTGGAGAAGACTGAATTTCCATTACCGCGATTAATAGTACATTCCTTGTTTTTTAACATTTTGTGTGCATATTTAAATGGTGTGAAGGTAAATGGTTGATGGTGGTGTGGTGGTTGTCATTAGAAAGATATATGTGATAATCAGTAAGCAATTCTTAACTCTATTGACTAGGTAGTGTATCATCATTTTAATCGACACCACTATCTTATGTTGTTAGAGCATCCTACCAATGATGAGGTAAAAATTGTCTAGAGTAGGTATTAAACATAGCGTTACAATTTGTGAGAAATAATGAGGAATTTACCTCTTTTATTTGTTCTGTGGGAATTTACAATATTATTTGTTGGGTATTGCGACATAAATAAAAAATTACAATTAAAAATCAATTGTTGTTTGTAGTACCTACCTATCTAGAATTATAGTCCCTGTGTGTTAATTAATTATGTTAATTAATAGAAATTTTAATTTTATTAAGTGTATTATTAGTTCTAATTATATCACGCTTCATAGTTAAGCCTGAGTGAGCGTTTTTTTTTTATTTCCCTCGTTTTATAGTCAACCCCAATAAATCAGAGTCGTATCAAAATCACTGGAAGTGCTACATATACTTACCAAAGAAAGTCTTGAGCAAAATGTAGAGACGGTTTATCCCTAGAGGATCCTTGTTTACCGAATAGATGCGTCAAAGTGGATCGATTTTATTAACGGACCTTCAGCCGTGGGCGTGTCTTGAAGACAATAAAGTTCAAAATTCTTGGAAGACTTTCTATTTCGTAAAAAGAATAGGGAATGTGCGGTTTCTTATCTCCTTACATTATCCATTATTTAATTCGTTGGCTCGAATCTTAATCAAATCGTTGTCCTGCCATTAATTAGAATTTATTGGAGTTTATCGCAGTATGTCTTCTACTTCCATAGGTACAGAGGCCAACATATCAAGTTACTCCAATCTGTCAAATTTCTTTGATAGTATTTCAACTTTATTACAAAAGCTTAAGGTTCATTTTCAAATGGGAAAATTTGACAGTTTGAGATAGCTTGATGAGCTGCCGTCTGCACATCTCTATCAGCAAGTATTGATTCCCTTTCTAGCTACCTAGATCAGATTTCATAACATCCATCGTGACAACTGACATACCTACGCTGAAGAAAAACATGTGAGGAAACGTTGACTTAAATTGGCAAACGTGAACATGATACCTATTGATTATGTTTTTAACTAAACCTTACCCTTCCATGCTCTGATACGTAAATAAATATAAGTAGCATAATCAGCCGATAAGGTTAGTGACTGGGTTGTTGAGGTCAGATAGCCAGGCGTTCCATGTAAAATACTGGTATTCAGCTGCATCAGGTTAGACTGAAAGCCAACCTAAATATCGTTAGGAACAGGCTAGGCAGTTTGAATTACCCTATAAGGTTCTCACTGCTTTTTTTTGAGGCTGGAAAATCATCATTAGACCGTAGGGGTCTAATGGTCCGGTACGCTCCGGTTGGTGCGGAAGCGAGTGCCAGACTCTTACTGACTAAACCCATCCATGTTCCTGCCTTAGCCCTTTATGTTCCGGGGTGGCTGCCTCGTAGGTTCCCACTGCTGGGACACCGCCTTCCTGCCGGTGAGAGGAAGCCTCACCGCCTTCACCGTTTTGAAGCAGTGAACATTGGGATGTTGATGTGTGATCCTTACGTTCTACCGTGAATTAGGTACCTAAGTGTCATAATGACAGCGACGCTGTGTAAACGGCCGCGAATGTTGAACGAAAGCGGTCATAATGATTCGAAAGCGGAAAACCGACTTAGACACTAATTTTAACAAAATTAAGAAAAACAAACAACATCGGCCTACGGAAATTCAGGAACAGTGACGTGTGTGTTGTAAACAAAGAAATATTTTGGTTGGTTTGTTTATGTAGGTCTATCTATTCTTTACTTTTTTCAAATACACACATCAAAAGTGTCTAGGGATCAACATATATTTTTGCAATAACTTTTCTCTTGATTGATATTAATTTAAATTTTCTTTAAGGATTCATCAAATAAAGTGTTTTCGTTTGTCACAGTAACGATAAACCAAGTCACCTTTGCATTAATAAAGAAATTTGCCATTTTCCTAATAAAGGGATTTTTGACATTTGAACCACTAACATTAAAGTTCGAAAAAAAGACTGAAATAACAGTTTTCTTTAAAATTTTATTGGGTAACTTAAACAATTAATAATCCGTGTTTCTACCGCGAACACTAACAACACAAGAACATCGGTTTGGCATACTCAAAATGAGTTCATCCAAATCACGCTGTGGAATGGCCGCCCATGTTCGTTGCAACAACAAAAAAAGGTGTTATCAGTCGACTTTGGACACGTTACCGAAGCACTGGTACCGTGGCTGAGCGCCATGAAGGACGGTATCGCTGCACCACACGGAGACAAGACCGATACATTCAAATCTTAACTCGAAGAGCTCCAACAATAACCGCCATGATGTTAGCCGTGAGGCTTCATCACTCTTCAGGGAACTTAATTAGCGACCAAACAGTCAGAAACCGCTTGCATGAAGTGAACCTTCATTCCCGAAGACCGCTACGGGTACCACCTATAGCAATGCACAATCGTAGGATTCGATATCAATGGGCTCTTGAACACAGAAATTGGGCAGAAGAACAATGGCGTTTCGTGTGCTTTTCTGATGAGTCTCGTTTTGGTATGAGACCGGATACAAGACGTATACGACACTGGAGAACCCCTGGACGCCAACAGCGATTAAAATCCTGCCAGGAAGTCCATCCTTATAGTGGTGGAACCATCATGGTATGGGCGGGTATTTGGATCGGCGGAAGAACTGAGTTGATTTGGATCAGAGGCAACCTCAACGCTCAAATTTATGCTGAGACGATTGTATCTGACGTCATCGTTCCTCTACAAGTGCAAATCGGTCCCTTATTTCAGTTAATGCATGATAATGCACGACCGCACACCGCAAGAGTTGTAAGACAGACTCTCGCCGCAGCTAACATCAATGTCCTGCCCTGGCCTGCTCAGTCGCCAGACTTGAACCCGATTGAGCATGCATGGGATATGCTACAGAGAAGAGCTCTGCCGAATATGGAGGGTATCCAGTTGCAAGAAGACCTTTTTTTGTTGTTGCAACGAACATGGGCGGCCATTCCACAGCGTGATTTGGATGAACTCATTTTGAGTATGCCAAACCGATGTTCTTGTGTTGTTAGTGTTCGCGGTAGAAACACGGATTATTAATTGTTTAAGTTACCCAATAAAATTTTAACGAAAACTGTTATTTCAGTCTTTTTTTCGAACTTTAATGTTAGTGGTTCAAATGTCAAAAATCCCTTTATTAGGAAAATGGCAAATTTCTTTATTAATGCAAAGGTGACTTGGTTTATCGTTACTGTGACAAACGAAAACACTTTATTTGATGAATCCTTAAAGAAAATTTAAATTAATATCAACTAAGAGAAAAGTTATTGCAAAAATATATGTTGATCCCTAGACACTTTTGATGTGTGTATATGCAACATGTTAGATTAAAATCTTTTACTTTGATTTCGTGACTGCAGTATTATTAATGTTTATTTTTTACAATCTTGTTCGACGCAACAGGCCGATACGAGACGACGACAGATTTTTTTAAATCGCTTCTATTATGCGTGTGAAGCCCGGTTGCTATGTTGCCAGTACAGGATAAAAAAAAAACATTTCTACAGTCATAAATGCCGAGAAGGTTTTATGATGATGAGTGGCTATAAAGTTTAATTTAATATACAGGAGCACTAGAAAGGTAAACCTATGATAGCGTTGGGTAATGTTAAGTTTAGTAATAGTAAAGCTCCTCGTCTAAGGAGGTCGGCCAGAGTCGTAGTTTTTATTTCTTATTTTATGGCAATACGGTAAGTACTAGTAGATAGGTTATAGGAACCTACTGCTATTAGTAGCCAGCATTATTAGCATTACTGGAGTCTGCCAGTTTAAAACTAGTCTGGCACACTAGTTTGAAAATGGAAGATTCCAGGTATGTGTGTCGGGACTATCCGAAAGGTTACCCTTGCGGACAGTTGGATGCCCCGGAACATATAGGGCTTTTTTTTAAGGCGTTGAAATCATCCAATGACTTCTTCCGCTCTGGGTGGAGCTGAAGGGAGTGTCAGACTCTTACTGACTAAAACCTATCCATGTTCCCTCCTTAGCCCTATGTGTTCCGGGGTAGCGGTAACCCTTTCGGACAATCCCGCTTAAACATATAGGGCTTTTTTTTTTTTTTAAGGCTGGGAAATCATCCAATGCCTGCTCCCGCTCTGGGTGGAGCGGAAGGGAGTGTCAGACTCTTACTGACTAAAACCCATCCATGTTCCTTCTGTAGCCCTTTATGTTCCGGGGTAGCGGTAACCCTTTCGGACAATCCCGCTTACCCGGCAGGCTTGGCCCTGAGGGGCCCCTTCATATGCTGACATCTCTTTGAGGCCCATCACCCATTACTCACCGTCCGCAGGCCCGCGCATACGGTGGCCGGGAGTCGTCACGTGGCTCCCGACGCCCGGGGCGTCTCCTGCGGCGGCTGGGACGGGAGGACCTTTCTCTCTCCTATCCCGCCACCTCCTTCGCGAGCATAACTTTTTCGCAGAAGGAGGTGACTGCCTCCCACTCCCTCTCGCCCCGGACCATGGCTTGCACCAGGGCCGGGCGCGAGAGGTCGCCGCCGCCGATCGCCTCTACGAGGACACGGCGGTGCTCCGCCCATGCGGGGCAGGTTTGCACCGTGTGCTCTACCGTGTCCTCTGGGCGATCCTCGCAGTGGTGACACCCGGGCGTTTCCTCCCGCCTGATGATGTGCAGGAACCTCCCGAAACATCCATGTCCGGTGAGGACCTGCGTCAGGCGGTAGGTGAGGGCGCCGTGACGCCTCTCTAGCCACTCCTCAAAGAGGGGCCTTACCGCCACTATCGTGGCGTGCCCAAACATATAGGGCTAAGGATGGGTTATAGTCAGTAAAAGCATATTTATTCTGTGGTAAAAGTTTGACACACCCTGCCGCTCGAGCCACAACGGGAGGGGTCATGAAGATTTCCCACCCAAATAAACAAACTGTTACGGATTCACTAATGAGGGTAGGTAAAGTTTGATTCGATACCATTTTTTTCAAACATGTGCTTACTTCCCATATGGGGCAGCCATAAACTAAGGAACGTCACCTGCTTCGATTCTTTCATAGGTAAGTACTCCTTTTTCGTACATTTCCTTCGTAAAAAGCTATGATGTTTAATTTAAAAAAAAATAAAAAATAAAAATTAATTTATTTCGGATAACTAATTGATCCATAATTAATTAAGTACAATACATTTACAATTAAAATAAAATAAATAAATAAAATTAAATTAAAAATTAATATGAATTGAATTAAGTGTTATAAAAAAAAATAATAAGTATTATAAATTGTTATTATTATTATTTATTTATTTTACATGCCTACTGCAGCACTTCCTAATATAAGGGCAGTCCAATCGCCCAGCAATCATCACTAGGACAGCATTGGAGCTGACCCGCACCCTGCGCACCAATGACGCGCACCGCTTGCGCATTGTGGTGTGAAAACAGTCGGTGCGCGCCTCCGCAAACATGCCCGATGCACTGCAGAAGCGGGGCAGCCCCAATACCGCCCTGAACGCGTTGTTGTACTGGACGCGGAGGGCACTGTAACTCGCCTGAGTATAGCTAGCCCACAGGCTACACGTGTACAATTTGAAGACGATTGGTTTTCGATATTTAAAATAATTTACAAATCCACAACAACATGGCCGATTTATTAGCTAAGTTTCCGCCCCTGCCCCAAATTGGTTCCTGTGACAAAAATGAAACATTTCGAAGAAGCAAAGTAGATAAATTCCATTACCATAATGAATTTTAGGTAAAAATTATAAAAAGAGGACCCAGGTATTTCAGCGATTTCGGTGTGGAAAGAACTGTTAGTTCTGTCAAGTATATACTAAGGTACTTACATACCTACCTATTAAAATAAATGAGTACATACCCGAAAAACATATTCCGAAATAGATATTACTTATCAACAATAGTCTATTCTATTTAAAGGAGTCAATTATTTTCCTTCTACAATGCTTAATTGGTCATAATTTTGTTTTTCCTCAGAGTAATCACCAATCTATCTACCCGGGTTTACCTTATTTAAAACAGTAGGACCTAAGTTCAAAAACGAAAACCCGACTACTGAAACTCTAAAAAGTATGAAACAGGTAAAAAATCTTATCAAAAATTTTTGTGTGCAAACTATTCAATACATATCGTATATTAAATAAACAACTTCCACGTAATAATATTTTGATGTTTGTATTTAAAGTGTAAATCAATTTGGCATTTTAAATTAAAATTAATCACACTAGGTACTAAATTAAATGTCTATCTAACTGACTATACCAATAAACAAAAAACAAAAGGACAGTTAGGCTTCGAAGTACTTGTCCGCATCGCTATCATTCGAAAACGTGCCCAGAAGTCTGGCATCATTCATAGTGATGTTCAGAGGCTAGTCATATGCCATTTTGCCCATTTTGAATGTATTGTTTTGTTAAGGTAAGTGGCATACGCTGTTATAATGCGATGTGACACCGACACCAGCGGACGATCAAGGCGCCTCCAATGATACCTCATTTGTCTAATTATGTTAGGTAGTTTAGAAGTTATGAGGGAACAGATAAACATACGTACCCACATTCCACCATAGGTCTCCTTTTTGCTTTGCCGTAGTCGCGTAATGAGGTACAGTAATTAAACAATTTATTAGATTAAGTTTTCCTGTGTAATATTCTTGCCGTCTAATTATATCAGGTATTTGTGTCATATTCATAATTATATTGTAGTCAACTTTGATTATTGTTTAATTACGCGTAGGTACTTACATATATCTTTGACAGATATAATGTTCTATAGGTTCAGACTTCAGGTAAAGCCCGCATTTGAATACAAAAAAAACTATTTAAATGCAATATAAAGAGTTATGATAAACCCCTATTTTTGCAAAGGGGTAGTTAGATAACGTCACAGGCACCCTCCCTCCAGCCTCCACGGAGCAGGGGTCGTAACCTTTAACATGCTTACGTCTTTCTCAAAACAAATCAAACTCAAATCAATATGAATGCAACAATAAAAACAAAATAAAATATACTTACGGCGCCTAAATTCGTTAATGCTCGATCACAAGGACGGTAATACGGCCTCGGTCTGTCACCACCAATTGTTTCCTCCGAGCCCTCGAACAATTTTATCAATGAATCAACACTTAAAACACAACAATTCACGTATTATCATTAGTATCACTCAGTTTCACAAAGCATCGCAATGATTACTTAATCATTCCACATGAAGCTTTTGTACCGGTTTGAAAGTCGGGAGAAATGTCGAAGTCCCACCACGACTTTCAGAGGACTGAAGGTTCGGGCCTACGGGAAAATATCAAGCCTCGACCGGGATTCGAATGAAAATATACAAGTTGGGGAGAGGCGGCGCACGTGTGCTTGCTCGCTCTGAGCGTTGACTCAGCTATGAGTCAGACAAGGCAGGGCTCATAGCGATCTGTTCGCTACGAAGTTCTGTGGTCGGCCCGATGTTCGCCGAAGATGGGCGAGGACACCCGAGAGACGAACCGCTGAAAGCTCAATGAGCAACCATAATTCATTATGAAAAGGACATTTTCCACTTTCCTTTACCACATTCGTTTGATGTAAGGGCCAAGGGTTTCTTTGAAATTTTGAATTCGTGAAAATAGGTTTATTGAATGAATGATAAAGATAGCCTTAATATGGTTCTTTTTTAAGCTCAATGCTGTGAATTAAGAAGATGATAAAAGCTGCAGGAATTCGAATGATATTTGGAACAAATTAAGTTTACTGAATTAAATACTCGGGTTCTGTTCAAGACAAAGACTAGTCTTTGTCTTGTATTAATAAAATAATATTTCGACTATCAATTGATTTTTTTTTAAGTATGTGAATCATTGTCATATCAGTGTCATCAAATGACCCCCTCTGTGAGTGGACCGGAGGAAGGGAGTGTCAGACTTTTACTGATAAAACGCATCCCTGTTCCTTCCTTAGCCCTATGTGTTCCCGGACAGTGGTTACCCTTTCGGACAGTCCCGCTTAGTCTTTGTATTATTTCAACAACATATTTCGGCTATCAATCTGTTTACCGGGCGTGGTAATTAGATAATTTAGGTCTGTATGGCTAATAGGTAGGCAGGTATTTCCCTAACGACTTGCCTAATCATTAGTTGTTATTACGAAGCTAATTATCAAATTGTAGAGATTCTCCACCATTCCAGTGAACTCCTGTGTAGATAATTAGGTACCTACTTAGTACCTATTATATGAGCTTCATATTTTGTCACTAAGTACTGTAGAGCCTGAGTGAAACCTTATGTTGAACATGGCTGGTAATAATTCGAACCTTTAAATTTTATTTAGAACTAGCTTCCGCCCGCGGCTTCGCCCGCATAGTATGTCGACAAATTATACATATAAACCTTTCTCTTCAATCACGCTATCTATTAAAAAAAACGCATGAAAATCGGTTGCGTAGTTTTAAAGATTTAAGCATACATAGGGATATAGGGACAGAGAAAGCGACTTTGTTTTATACTATGTAGTGATAGTTAGGTTTTTTGTACAAGTGTGGGTTCGCCTCGGGCCGCGGGGCTTGGCAGATGTATTTGTTATAATCAAGATATAAAATATGTGTGGTGTTTATCGTCCTATGTGTTCGCATTTATAGTATAACAAATCCCCTATGCACAGAAATTACACACTCTACCACTGAGCCCCCTCAGTAGAAGGTATTCAACCTTCTAAAGTACCTATGTTTAAACAAGAAGGCTGTCTTTCCACCAGAGATGTGCTATGCAGTTATGCTGCGAGGATGTAAAAGCTAAGCTACAAAACTTTGTTCACGTTTACTGTAGGTACTCTGCTCAACCATCGCGATCATCCATAGTACGCATCCTGAGCATGCATCCAGATCATGCATCCATCCCCAAAAAAACTTAGCTTGGCAGAACCTGTTTCCAACAGATCTATGCTATATGGACCAATGAATATGATTGGTGGATATCAAACCTATCCATAGCAACGTAGCATAGCATATCTCTGGTGGAATTATTATTTGCCATGACATCAATCAACGTTCCTTTTTCCTCTACAAATTATAGGCGAAATGCTTTCTTTGCCAGGAGCACGTCAAGTTTCAATAACCTACCGCGTGTGTTGAACATTGATCTTTTTTGTACTTCCGCTGCGACAACGAGACGGATATTAGCCAAACAATTTTTCAATATATGTAATAATAAATAGCGCTCAAACTTTGGTTATATGAAGACTGGAGTACAATAATGGTTGCAATTATATACTGCACTCAACTTCATAAAAATATATACATATAGAAATAGGTTACCTTATATATTATATATAATAACACATACATGTGGAGGCTTGTTATTAGCAATTTTGAAGTACCTACTTTCTTTTTAAGCATGTATGTAATTAGTCTGTAAGCCTTCTTTAAAACAATCAAAACAATGACTCAACGAATCAACTGGGTACCTATTAAAGTTTAAAAGATGTAGCTCTATGACATATAGACGAAATAGGAATGAGAATCACTCTTTTGAGTAGGTACAAAATACTTAAAACAAATCATCATCTGCCTTTTTCCAAAAAAACTTAGCTTGGCAGAACCTGTTTCCAACAGATCTATGCTATATGGACCAATGAATATGATTGGTGGATATCAAACCTATCCATAGCAACGTAGCATAGCATATCTCTGGTGGAATTATTATTTGCCATGACATCAATCAACGTTCCTTTTTCCTCTACAAATTATAGGCGAAATGCTTTCTTTGCCAGGAGCACGTCAAGTTTCAATAACCTACCGCGTGTGTTGAACATTGATCTTTTTTGTACTTCCGCTGCGACAACGAGACGGATATTAGCCAAACAATTTTTCAATATATGTAATAATAAATAGCGCTCAAACTTTGGTTATATGAAGACTGGAGTACAATAATGGTTGCAATTATATACTGCACTCAACTTCATAAAAATATATACATATAGAAATAGGTTACCTTATATATTATATATAATAACACATACATGTGGAGGCTTGTTATTAGCAATTTTGAAGTACCTACTTTCTTTTTAAGCATGTATGTAATTAGTCTGTAAGCCTTCTTTAAAACAATCAAAACAATGACTCAACGAATCAACTGGGTACCTATTAAAGTTTAAAAGATGTAGCTCTATGACATATAGACGAAATAGGAATGAGAATCACTCTTTTGAGTAGGTACAAAATACTTAAAACAAATCATCATCTGCCTTTTTCCAACTATATTGGGGTCGGCTTCCAGTCTAACCGGAGACTAATACTTAAAACAAATGAGGAGTGAGAATCTTACCACTTTGTCTTAATGTTTCTAGTTTCTATACGTCATAATCGTCATGAAATGCCATAACTAACCTCCTTGATTGAAACTTAAGACATTTGACTTCTAAACTCCATTTAAGAAATCAATTAATCTTGCTTAGCAGTAATTTAGTTTGAGTGACGGCATCATTGTAGGCAACTACTAAATAATTGTAGTTTCGGTTACGACTGGAATAAATGAGTCCCTGGCTATTGGCTAAACATTAATTTGTAATCTTAATTGAGTTTTTTTTTACAATATAACCTTGGGTGAAATCATTAAACGTTACTTGAGTACTGACAAATTTCTCCAAATGATATTAATTAAGCCTTAAAACGTTGAGTGTTAAGTTCAAAATTGATTGAGACAATTTGACAGTTTCTGGTAACTTGGTGCTTTGACTTGATGTTCCCATCTCTATCTTGCACTTCTGGATTGAAAGTGGTGCGACAGTGACAGAAATAAAGCTAAACCAAAACCGTCAACTGTCCTGCGGAGCTGATGGTGCCGGGTTATAAATTGTACTTTAGATTATCGAACAAAATCCAATAACCATACCTATGGTTCTAAGTTTTTAGGATTCGGTACCCAAAGGATAAAACGGGGCCCTATTACTAAGACTCCTAATAGGCTGTAACTCATGAACAGTGACATTGTGCCACGAGAATTGTATATATGTACTAGTTTCGCGCGGTTTCACCCGCTGCTCGGCTCCTATTGGTCGTAGCGTGATGTTACATAGCCTATAGCCTTCCTCGATAAATAGACTATCCAACACAAAAAGATTTTTTCAATTCGGACCAGAAGTTCCAGAGATTAGCGCGTTTAAATAAACAAACTCTTTTGCTTTATAATATTAGTATAGATAAGATGAAAATAGATAGTAGTCGATTCTCAGACCAACTGAATATGCATAAGTATAAAATTTCATAAAAATAGGTCAAGCCGTTTCGAAGGAGTATAGTAACTAGTTAACATTGTGACACGAGAATTTTATAATATACTAGCTTCCGCCCGCGGCTTCGCCCGCAAAATATGTCGACAAATTATACACATACCTAAACCTTCCTCTTGAATCACTCTATCTATTAAAAGAAACCGCACCAAAATCCGTTGCGTAGTTTTAAAGATTTAAGCATACATAGGGATATAGGGACAGAGACAGCGACTTTGTTTTATACTATGTAGTGATAAGATGGTACGGAACCCTTCGTGCGCGAGTCCAACTCGCACTTGACCGGTTTTTTCACATATTTTTCCTTAGCTTATACTCGTTTGTCAGCTCTCTCAGCTGTCTCCACAATCGTTTGTTATTCTTTATTTGTGTTAACGTGAAAGCGTCTGTCTTATAATAGCTAGAAAAGGCTTTCAACTAACTAGATAGAATAAGAATCTCACCAATGAAACTGAACCACATAAACCGGGTGCAAGAGCTGTCAGTGTCAAAAACTGCTATGGAATATTGACTCTGCGTAGTTATAGTAGGTAGAAGTGCTGGAACCTTGGGAAATGACTCCTGCCTCTCTGGTTGGAGCGGAAGGGAGTGTCAGAATCTTACTGACTAAAACCCATCCATGTTCCTTCCTTAGCCCTTTATATTCCGGGGCAGCAGTAACCCTTTCAATCCCGCTAAAAGTGCTCAAGAACAACGTTACCAAACATACAAATAATTATGTGTGTTCGTGGTAAGCTACTGAATAAACATGAAACGACAATGAACGGTTACATATTATATTTGCATAATACGCCTACACGTCACCAATTGTAACACCTATCAGATTCCCCTGAATAAAAGGTACCTACTGAAAGGAATGGGGAGGAGAACAGAGCCTGACTTGTTGTGAGAGATACGTTTCTGGAATTATAATTGCGTGCCTTTTCAAGTAGATTGACCTTCAGAAGTCTACTGCTGGATATAGGTCCCTCCAATTGCACGCTATTTAATCCAATCCTCAGCTACTTACGTATGCTCTCATACAGCTATCATTCTAGGTCGCTCCACCTAGCGTGGCTGACCTTTTTTTTTGTTCTGGAGTGAAAAATCCTATTGGATGTCCTCCGCCTAGGGGGGGACCTCCCCTCCCCCCTAAAATCAAGTGTCAAGTCCAACTCTTACTCAGTAAAAATCGGCCCCGGTGTTACATCTCACACCTTCACCGCGGGTCACGGGAACGTGTCCCTTCCGCAACCCCCGATTGGAGCGTGCCTAATCTACCCTATGTTTGCTGAGTCCCGGTTCAACTAAGTGAATAATTAAACAAACAATAAATCCAAAGATTTTACTGAAATGAATAAAAAGTTATGGAAAAAAGTAATATGTTATACTTAATAACAATTTTCGAAAATCCCTTATCTTTTCTTACTTCATTAAATGGCAATATTTCTCTTCAACAATGCACCATTGTCGGTAATGTAAGCCGATCCCGTAATTGCTCTCGCTTTGTCGCTAGCCAAGAATAGCACCAAGTCACCTATTTCTGCAGGATCCGAAACCCTGCCTAAAGCAGTCATGTCCTGCATTCTCTTCCAGAAGCTGGCCAAGTCAGCTTTTTCCACACCAAAACTTTGTACAATGTCAGTTTGTACGGGCCCAGGATTCACATTGTTAACCCTGACGCCTTTGGACGCTAAGTCCAATGCTACGGACCTCATAAAATGGTCCATTCCGGCCTTCGAAGTGCAGTAAGCAAAGTGTTGAGGCGAAATAACATCTACGGCGGCAATACTAGAAATGTTGATAATGTTACCTCTAGATTGGATTAGGTAGGGAGCTGCAAGGTTGGTCAAGTAGACGACGGAGCGAAGGTTAGTTGACATGACTTTGTCGTAGACCTCCATCGCATTCTCATCCCAGATAGCCGCCTTCCCAGCTATTCCAGCGTTGTTCACCAACACATCAATTTGTTTAAATTGAGCGATGGTGCTGGATATTATTTTCTTGACGTCTTCATTTTTAGTAACGTCAGCGATAATCATGAGGCATTTCGCGCCGTGTCCTTCACATTTTGCAGCCACTTCGTTCAGCTTAGCTTGGTTTCGCGCCACTAGAACAACCTTAGCACTTTCTTCTGCGAATTTGATGGCTGTAGCAGCACCGATGCCTGAACTAGCCCCCGTCACAATAACCACTTTGTCGTTGAAACTCATTTTTATTCCGGTAGACAAGTTATATTATCAAACAGTGAACAGAAAATGAGGTGATGTTAATGATTTTACAATTTATATGCGCGTGTTTATCAAACACTTCTTATTTATTTTATCATTAGTGCCCACTTATAGTGCCTACATAAGTGGTCAGACGACTATCTTCCGGAGTTTTCAGTATGAGTACTGTGTTTAGTTTTCATGCAGTGTATAGATACCTACTTAGTATACCACTGATTGCATATAAAACAGCACTTGTATTGCGCAACGTAAAATTATTTTCTTGGTCGAAGAGTTTCTGATTGGTACTTACCTAATTAAACTGCAGAGCATAGTTATTCTTTTGTCATGAAGGTCATCATGGCTTAGGTACTCGGGATTGCGCAGTGTTGATTGACGTGCAGTACGTACGCTAAAATGTGGTGATGAAGACCTGCCACGCAGGAAGTAATTCAAATCCGGGCAACAAACCTACAAATGTGTTTTTTTTTGTTAATGGCATCTCACAGATGAACCAAAGGGTTGTTTACTGCTTAACCGGACTTGCCTGTGGATGCCACAAAAGAATTGTAGCCTCCAGCCATAAGCGGGATTGTCCGAAAGGGTTACCGCTACCCCGGAACATAAAGGGCTAAGGAAGGAACATGGATGGGTTTTAGTCAGTAAGAGTCTGACACTCGAGAGAGGGAGAAGTCATTGGATAATTGCCCAGCCTTAAAAAAAAAGCCTCCAGCCAGGGCTACCTACAAATGTGACTTTTTCAATTCAGTAGATATGTACAGACGCCAGCACATCAAGCTATCCCTAACTGTCAAATTTTCTCAATTAAAAATGAACCTTATGTCTTTGAAATAAAGTTGAAATACTATCAAAGAAATTTGACAGACTGTGGGTAACTTGATGTGCTGGCCTCTGTACCTACAAACGTCAAAACATTTGTACTGATGTTTCTGACAGATTGGGGAAGCTTGATGTGCTAGCGTCTGCACTTTCTGCAATACAAAGGACGCCTTTGTCCAGCAACGTAAGAACATATAAGTACAATTTAGTTAGGTTTATCTCAGACATAATGTATCTGTCATTGGTGAAGTAGGTACCTAGAGCATCGTAACAAAATTAGGACTCAAAAATTTAGTAACATAAGTCTCGAATCATCAACCCGTCCTAACCAAGCGTGGTAATCAAAGCCTTTGCCCTGCAGTAGGAAAATATAGGTTGGTATAAAAGTTTACTAGTTAGCACCAAACAGCGGACGCGGACGTGCGAAACATCACGCGACTGCATTTTAGTTTACACGTGTCGTCCTTGCTCTGTAAATGGGTATCAAATAGATATGGACGGCTCTACTTAAGTTTATGCAGCTTTAACATTATGCGTACAGATTGCAGACAAAGATTAATTCCGTGTCCTGAAGATTTTTTGTGGATGAATAGCAATTAGTTCTGTGACTAGTTCTGCACGCATGCGCTTGTTTAAAGTTTAAAGGATGAATGTGGTAGTATGTCACTAGACGTTAAATTATGAACTTGTTGGAGAGCCTAAATATTTTTTTGATAGGGGATTTTAAGACATCAGGCCATCAGGATGCAGTTATGTCCATATAAACTTAGACCTCACCTAGATGGTCCTAAGAGCGGAGTTGCAGCCTATATACCTGAAACCTCGCTAGAACTCGCCCCGAGATTGTGACGGGCCGATGTGCCAGCAAAACAAAACACGATTGCTCTGCACACGGTCTTGCCGAACTACTCGAAAATTCGGGAGCCGCGATCCCGGCGCTCGAGTGACAGGCGTGTGGTGTATACGCGGGCATAGTAAATGTATCGCTACTCCAGCGCTGTGTTAACCTTTTGAACGCCATTGACATACTCGACGTCTCCCACTGCCAACTTCATTCATGATATACCTACCTAGATTTATTATAATATCACTGTGTCCCCGTGACATTACAATGTCACTCAAATCCTGCAGTTAAATTGTAAGAAATGAAGTCGATTGACAATCTACCGTTTAATGCATGCCCAACGACACAAATATGTGACAATGGCAACAACACTATAACATGAAATAAACAATTGAATCATTACTTTTCTAAGTGTTTATATAGATATTTAAAAACTTAAGCTCTCGTACATATTGAATGACATGAAACAAATTAAAAGGCACCATGGATATTGGGTAATTCATGATAACAAGAAGAAATAAATTTGTGGCTTGGCGTGCTCTGGCGTTCAAAAGGTTAGGATCACAATATCTCTAGATAATTACAGTCGCCTTGGCACTTCCTAAAAAAACAAACTAATCAATGTATAGCAATATTTATTGTTATCAGTCAGTTGAAGTGGCGTTGAACACAAAATTATCATTTAACTACACTCACAGGTATAAAACTATGCTTTGTTTCAAGTTACCAACATGATTCGCTAAACAGTTTTGGAGGTAACATAGTCCTTCAACATTTCAATCTAAATTGCTCTTTGTTCAAGACCAATTTTGAGACTTAACACCATATTATCATACATTTAGTAATTGAATTCATTTAACATTTATCTCTTAGTTTCTAGTCTACAAAAAGTATGAGATTCACATAAATATAAATCTAGTGGAATTCTTATAATCAAAGTAGTTTGGACGGATATTATAAGTCTTAAGTCACAATTACATTATGCTTTCAAGCATAGAATGTACGGTCACCAGCGCATCAAGTTATATCAAACTGTCAATTTTCTCCAAATGATTTTAAACCTTAAAACATTGACAGTTAAGTTCAAAATTGATCGAGAAAAGACAGTTTGTGGTAACTTGAAGTGCAGGCAACTGTACCAGGCAAAATAAAATCTATTTAAAACTTAAAAATAGTTTTGATTCAATACTTTAAAAAGGTCATTTAAGCTTTGCATTGGATGACATTACATAGCAATTTATATTAGAGCTCCCTTTCTGATGTAAAGATTAAACAAATGAATAACTGCTATGCAGTCATTTCAAAACATAATACGGATTCAGATGTGATAAGTATTAAGTTAAATGTTAGCTGATGTTTTAAAGAATGTATTGGTTGGTCATATTATAGCCTAGTGGTGTGACCGTCAGACTGCCAAGTCATATGTCTTAGTTAGAACCGAAGGCACACACCTCTGATTTTATGGATTCATGTGCGTATTGTATAATTACAACTTGCTTAACACGTTGAATGCTAACGCGGTCACCGTGTGTCCGACAAACAATAGTTTTTCTATTGTGTCTGCTGCGTGGCAGTCTTAAAAATCGGTGAAGGAAACTAGCATGTCTGAGAGATATTTCTCAACAGCATGTGAAGCTAAGTCAGAGGCCCATGGGCAGTTTAAAAACTCTGACAACAGGTTATCCACTAACCACACAATTAGAAGAAGATCATAGGGACATGATTGAATCAAGTCACTTTAATATAATTCTGTGGATTTTTAAAAGTATTTCATAATATACAAATTTATGTGTAACAAAAACCATCATGTAAAAAGTTATGATTAAGGCACATGATCGAAACTATTATTTAGAACTACCTATAATGATGTGTGCAAGTAGAAAATAGTTCCTATAGTAACCAGAATAAGTGTCACAGAAGATGCAACAAATGAGGAACCGTTACATTCATCTGCGGAACAGTAGCACTCCTCCCAGTAGACTCCATTCTCATACACACCCCAGTTGCAAACACCAGTGACTCCAGTCTCAGCCACTGATGCACAGCGTCTGATAACTTGTCGCCATCTACCATCCCCTGGAAATGTGGTAAAGAACTTGCATTAGTAATATACACAGATCAATTTATATGGGCTTTTAAAAATGAAGGATTTTATATATCAATGAAAGAGATGGTGAGACAACCTAGACAGTGGACATGTATGGCGAGGGCTGGTTTGATCTGGTGCGGGAAAAGAGTTCCTGGAAGAACTTGGGAGTGGTCTTTGCCCAGCAGTAGGGCAGTATAAGCTGAACAAAAAATATATCAGAGTTTCATCATGTTGTTTCTATTTTTTATTGTGGAATTGCATTACAAAAAAGTGATTTGATGGTGGATGAAATCTCTTTTCTATGAAACCATAGTGTCAACTTAATATCTCATGCAACCTATTTAAAGAATGTTACAATGACTTCCAATTTACAGGCACTTACAAATTAATTGTACTAAGAATTTAAAAGTACAATAGATAGAGCTTTGTTTTACAAGGAGGTATTAAAATAACATTTTAACTCACAAATAAATCCTTTGGGTCCCTGTTGAGTCAGCTTCATGCAGAAAGATCCAGGCATATGAGATTCATCACTGAAACACTCCACAGCAATGTGGCTTTCTTTATTGAACTTTTTGTAGGCGCCACAGTTATCTTCACCCTTGTTATCTTGTGAAGATGCACATTGGTAGCATCTAACGCAAAATACTGAAATAAAATCAGAAAACTACATTCAAACTCAGTACAAAAACATTACAAAAGTTGTGTTTCAAATAATAAAATTAAGAACTTACCGGCTGGCAAAATGCACAGAAACGTAATTATGAGAGCTTTGAGTAACATTTTGATGTTATTCAGTCATAAAAAGTGATTAAAATAATAAAAATCACAAAATAACGAACTGTACACACCCAACCCAAACTTTGTTTAGAGAGGTGGGCAAAACCGATATCTTATAACGTGTGTCATTTGTGAATCGACCAAAATAATGACAACTCAAAAATAATACTTACGGTTTTGTGATACTTGTAAATTTTCAATGGGTAAGCAACTAAAACTTTATGCATACGCTAACAGAACTGTTGTAAAGTACTAACTGACATGATTTTGTTTCTCAACTTTCTCGTAAAATATTTGTATTCATAGTAAGATTTAAAACTTTAATAAATAAGTGTTTATTTTCGAGAATAATATAACGCTGGAGAAACCTTAGACGAACAATAACAAAACGCATTTCGAAAATAGTTTTCAAGATGCGTGGAACTCTGTGGCAATGGCAACGCCTAGATGTGCTGTATGCCGTTAAATCAATAGAGTTCTTTTCTTAAAGGGGTTCGGGTTCTAAGAACGTATTTTCAGAATATTTTTCTTTTGTTTTAAGAAAATATATATATCAAAGCAGCAGAATTGAGTGATTTTAGAAGCCGAAAATTACGTAATTATGAATAACTACCCATAAAAAATAGTTTTTTTTTGTAAAAGGGTTATCTAATGTTTAATTTTTTATATTTCCATAGGACAATGATTTCTGATAAGACAATACAATGGTAATAATTATATTTCATATAGGAGAATGGTTATAGATTTCCTATTCAAACCACATTCGAAAATATGCTAGGCAGTCTGTTTTATAAACCGGTACCTATCTATAAAATCGAAATTACTCGAAATAGCAACGGCTCCTTCCTCTATTTTCAACTGTCAAATTGAACGTCACTCACACTTGCTTCATTGCTTGGTCGAATAATTTGTAACTGATTTTTTTTGTTTATTGCGGTGATTTTAACATTTCAATAACATATACAATTAATTATCGACATGTGTACCAGTGTAAGATATTTCATATATATTTGCATCGTACTTAACGTCGTGCCATACGGTAAGTGTTGTTTTTCATTCATAAACAATGGTCACGCCCTAGCTGCACCGAAATAACACTTGTTGATGTCAGTTTTCAGTATCAAATGCTGGAATTGCCGGTCGAGTAATGACCCAAAATGCGCCGATCCTTTCGACAACAGTACGGTGCCTATAACAGACTGTAAACAAGAGAAGGGGTTGTCTCATTTACCGGGAGTTCGACCATCCATGTGCCGCAAGATCAGACAAAAAGGTTTGTACTCGTAACAACCTCCGTATCATCCGGTCCAGCCTGTCCCTTGCCCTTTTCCCCCAGCGACGCCCTAAGCCGACGTCCGTACCCCATGGATGTATGCCTTTTTCAAAATAGTCGTTTGGTTTGTACGTGTCTTTAGCGCTGGCTGGAGGCATTAAAAAAAAAGTCTTAGTATAGTCAAACCTGTACAGTCATGAGCACCAATATGTATACACGGTTCAACTTCAAAAAGTGATTTTCTCCTTCTGCATTTGTTGTAATTTTATGTTGTTATTAACATAGTATTTGGGAACCCATACTTATATGAAATAGGTTCTATTATCACAAAGCTATCGTTATTCCAAGAGAAAATCGCTTTTGAGTGTTTCTAAGTGTTATTGGTGCTTGTGACTGTACATGCCTTTTTTTTTTAGGCTGGGCAATGATCCAGTGACTTCTCCCACTCTGGGTGGAGCGGAAGGGAGTGTCAGACTTACTGACTTAAACCCATCCATGTTACTTCCTTAGCCCTTTATGTTCTAGGGTAGCGGTAACCCTTACGGACAATTCCGCTTTAACTGTATATGGCTGTGTTATCATTGAGTAGTAATTAAGGAGAAACATACATACTACTCATTACATCTCATTAGTTACCTACCTGTCAAATGGGTTGAGCTGTTTGTTTTTTCCATAAATAACTAAAATATTCAATCAATTATTCTTCAAGGTTCTGTGTGTTCAATTCATGTTAGTTAAAAACATAATTATGAAAATAAAGCATTGGCTATCTTGACCTTCAGATTAACATATTTTTAATAATCCAATACAAGTTTGAGCAGTCTTTTCTATGGTGCTATGGTATCAAAACAGTATTACTTATAATCAGTGATCGGAGTAGGTAGATTGAATGGGGGCTCTCATCTTTCCATGGGTCTAGGCAGAACACCCGCTACAATATTTACATACTCATTTTGCTTAAATAATTTATGTCCAAATATCTGGTCGTCCATGTACACCGGCTACCTGACATTTCTAGCCCATAGCCCTTCTGTGCTATCTCACAGTGCTGCGCATAATATACATGTTCAATACACTTTCATCCTTTCTAACCCAGTACCTTCAACACAAATATGTGCTTCTTATCCATACCATCCATTGTGTATTGAAGGCACTCAGAAGGGAATTTGGAGACACGTATGTGTGTTGAAGGCACTGAGCTTAGAATAGTACCTGACAAACAATAGTGGCAGTGACGCACTAGAGAATATCACCAATAAGGTTGCATCATAATTATGTCTTTTGTGGGTGTTGCTCCTGAGATTTCCACTCACATCTGCTTTGTATACCTTTTGTTACTTGCCCTTCATTCATCATCTCAGAATGACCGAACTATCAACGCATACTCTTAATTTTTGCTATGACTTCCTTGCTTGATATTAATAACACATTTTTTATTTTTAGTTAACGGAGAATGGCGTTACTTCAGAGACTGTGCTTACTTAGGAGATGTTGGTATCCAAGGAGACGAGCGATTCTGTCTCATGAGAACCGGTACATACAACATCTTCATTGAATATTGCACATGCAACAGTAAAGATGGATGTAATTCATCTTCGGTCTTTAGCCCGTTACCTTTATTTGTTTTTGTACTGTCCTCTGCTATTCTAAAGTGGTTATCATAATTTTGATGTTATTGCAAGAAATCGGTCCATATATCTTCAATTCACTTTTATACATTTATTTACTTAACATTTTCTCAGTCAAAAAGTGTAACATAAAGTGAACAAAAATTAAAATATTAGCTTCCTAAGGCAGTTTCTTAAAAAAGAAGATTATTATTTGTGTTGATAAAACCAGTGGGTAGTGTTAAGTGAATATTTTTGTATTAAGTCAATCAAAAGACATGATGTATCATAATGCTGTCAGCTTAATTTAATTCTTGACAATCTTTGTTCCATAATAGGGATGACGAGGTAAAAAAATTGAAATCATATTTAGTCCGTCAGTACGATAGTAAAAAAATTTTAGACACGTATGTTTTGCTTCATCATATTAATAAAAAATTACTTCGATAAAACGCATTGATAGGGTGGAGGCTCGCTACGTCACAATTAGGTTTAAAATCTACCTACCCGTGACGTCAAGCCACATTTTAACACAATGTATCGACGTAATAGATTACGTAAAAAAATAAAAAATACGTGACCAATATTTTTTAACAATCTAGCTGATGGACTAAAAAATATATGTTAGTAGTCATCCCTATTGTGTCAATGTTAAAAAAAACATATTAGGTACACATATAGATACGGAACACAATTTGTAGACAAACAAATGAATTCTTCTATTAATATAGGTACTTCTACCCGTTTATTTTAAAATGATTTTTGTTTTTAATATATAAAATGCTCATACTTTTTCTCAATTGATGCATTTTGATGCATTTCCATTAGATTTAAACAAATAGAGAGACTTGGAGGATTTTAATCTCTAATTAAATATAAGAAATATGTATAATGAATTGATATATTGTGCAATAATTGCACAAAATGCTATCTTTAATTCCGTCCAAGAAATAATAATAAGAGTAGATATAACCATTATGCAGCTTTTAAGAATAAATTGGGCAAACTGGTAATTGAAAAACTTGCACAATTGCACGACTATACGATAATATAAAGTTTGTCCTCTAGCCATATCATTAAGTATTTTTTTTAAATCACTTGAATATACTTGTTTGTGTATATTAGGTAAATGTATTGTCACATTATCCGTCCATACGAATTACTGTGTAAACAGCAGATGTAAGTTATTTCATAACTGTAGACCTGCTGTTGAAGTCGTGATGGTTTTTTTATATGTGCCGAGCATTCAGAATCAAACAGAGTGCATCCCAGATGCGCCAAAAAAATATACTGTTGGATATTGAACTCTCGGCTCTAAGCAGTATGTTAAAAATCCAGTGTGCGATAAAAATCACTCATGAGTACGGGTCCGAGGGCTTACTGTGATGGTGTCTGAGGTAGATGCGCGGTGCAGGAGAAACCTCGTGCACGGTCTCTGTTAAGGGAGAAGTGTTAGAGTGGCCCACGAAATTAAAATTTTCTTAATTTTTTTGAAATTAGTGGTTAGTGTCAGGGTTTTATATTGATCAAAGTTGATAAAATGCTGAGTAGTATGGATGATTTTACTGATTACAATTCTGTAAACACGTACTTGATACGGTCTGGAAACATAATATTTTGATCAACATAAAACTAAAGTAAGAAAATTTTAATTTTGCGGGCTACACTGTAACTTTTACCTTAGCGGTTGGCCTGTGTTTATAATGTAGTATAAGGTACTATACAAATTGAACTTTAACTCCCACACAGCGTGCATTCACTCGAAAGCTACTTTTAAGCTAAATATTATGCTAATTTATGTTTGGCGAAAGTTGTTTATACCAAAACAAACAACATGACTTTTAATGTCTATAAATAACGTGATTGCGTAAGAGTGAAAATAATCTTGTATTCTATACAAGCTAGATATAGCTTATTTTTTTATACATCATCAATATAGGTCTAGGAGCTTGTTTTGTAAGTTGCATACAAATAATTTAGATTTATAAGACTGAATCCCGTCCATGTATTGAATAAATCATCCTTTTTATATTGTTGACATAAATATACAATTATCATCTAAAGATATTTGTTTAATTTGACATTTGGTTTACACTTCGACGGCTTTTCTACTGTCTTTGGACAGTTCTTTTCAGCTCAATTAACCTTTTGAGCGGCACGGTCGGATATAGCCGACAAATGAAAACGTGCCCATCACGCCACTGACGGCTAAGGCCCCTCGCCCACGGCGACTTTTTGTAGCGATGCTGTCGCGCATCCGTATAGATACAGTCGCGAAGCGGTCGCTAGCTGTGTGCCCTCGCCCACGGGCCCAAATTCAGTCGCGATGCAAACGCGACACTCGCGCTTCTGTCACGATGCAAACGCGAGCGTAGGCGACGAAAGCAGCGTCTAGGGATGCACCCATTTAATAAAGAGAGATCACATTTTGTTACTCGGTTCTTCACTCACGCGCCACCCTCCCTCCGTTCTCTCCCGGATATCATCCGACAAGATCGCGCGTTTGCATCGATACAGTCGCGATCCAGTAGCGCGTTGGGATTGCGTTGGCATCACTATTGTAGCGCGTTGCAAATGCGACTAACAAGCGTTAGTAGTGATGGTGTCACATCACATCAGCATCGCTACAAAAAGTCGCCGTGCTCGAGGGGCCTAAGAAAGCGACATTATTTGTGGCTTGGCGTGGGAGGCGATTATGCATTTACGGTCTGGCGTTTAAAAGGTTAAAATAAAAAACAATTCTTATTTATGATAAAATTTATTAAAACAACATTAGCATTTACTTCGTGGTCTGCATAGATTTAGAGATTTAATGTTCTTAATCTGAAATGCTTAATAATAATATTTTTTTTTCAATGTAATTTTTCACAAATAAGGCACCTATCGGAATTAGTGCTAAATAGAAGATTATGTTAGATACATATTTCATATACGGTACTTATGACCTATTAACTTAGTTACGGTACCAATGTATTGTAGACACAGTAAGTTAGACACGACCCTAAAATATTTACAGATAAAATTACTCAACCAGCAAGTGAGAACAAACTATATTATTATGGTGAGAATTACACGTTATATTTAACTGCAAGAACTTAAGAAATGGTAAATAATCACTTTAAAGCTTTCTACAGATATTGCTTAATTATTCACAAAACACTAAAGAAAGTATTCGTACGATATAATAAAAATAAAAACAATTTACAACATTTCGATGTGAGACAAACAAGTTTTAAAACTGTTGCGGTGGGAACACTGGGAATTATCTCGGCATGGTCCCACGGTAGACAATAAAATAAATCTATATATTTGTACTATGTATTGGTATGTTTGTTATGTTGGTTACTTGAAGAGAAGGAGGGTAAGTGGTGCAGCTAAGAGTGCGATTGTTTTGCTGATGGTGGTAGCACTGTTGCAGCCATCATACTCGCAGGTTTCGCAGAAGGAGGTTACTTCATTCGGCCCGTTGGAGGAACTGGGGCATGAAGTACTGTAGTCGTCCTGACGCTTCCACGTGCAACCACGGCTGACGACCAGCTGGCCATTGACTGTAAACAAGCATGAAAAGCAAGTTAGTATAGGATTTTGTGGGTGGGAAATCATCTAATGACCGCTCCCGCTCTGGATGGAGCGAAAGGGAGTGTCAGACTCTTACTGACTAAAACCCATCCATGTTCCTTCCTTAACCTTTTATGCTCGGGGTAGCGGTAACCCTTTCGGACAATCCCGCTGAATTATAGGTAGACTGTGTAGATAGTTTGTCTAATTATATACCCTCATTTAACTGTGGTCGGGTCAAGTTTAGTGCAGGCAGGCTAAGGAAGCACTCCAGAAAGTTTCTCCGGCTAACTAAACAGCAGCTGCGAACAGTTTCAGTTGCTATAACTGGTCCCAGGCCATTTAATAAACACCTCTTTGCCTTCGGAATCATAGACAGTCCCCTATTCTGGGCTTAGGTACATTGAGGACGACGTTACAGCAACTCATGCTATTAAACTGCCCGGTGGTCGTCACATACAGGGCAAAGAACTACGTTAACCCAGGAGATTTTCATTCGTACTTTCATGTGGTCCGGCGTCATGTTGGTACAGGAAGTCTTAGAGGGGCGGGCTTGCTGCCAAGAACTAGGTAGATACTACGAAATCCCTAATAAAAGCATCCATTGACAATTCACCCGTATCCTACTTGGCACCTCAGGCTAAGTCTGGCTAATGCGAATCTAATGAGGCGGTCTGACTAGATCAGTAAAATAAGTCCTACCGAAATGTATTATCATTCGCAGTCGTCATTCATCGCTATTTTATCCGTCGTCACAAAGGTTTCAACGAATGCTTTACAACCTTTTAAAAGTACGTACCTCGCTCATAAAGTTCTACAATAACCTCTGGCATTGAAATTAGTCTGATTTGTCTATGGAGTGGGTAACTACGGTCGTGCGTGACCTAATTTGTAGAGGTCATAATACCCGGTGTAATTAAAATTACCCTTTGTATCTGTTAATTACATGAAGCGAAGGAGAACGATGTTCATTCCTAAGAATTTATTTTTAGTTTGTAGTCACAGAGGTAGTGTACTTATTGTGGACCGCTATAGTTCACTGTATGTAAGTAGGTGCGTGCTTAGTAGAGCGGCACACTATGTTCCTGCTTTGTACGTTTGTGATTATTAAACTACGTTTGGCTTAGTATATTTACGAGTAGGTATTATCTACTGTATCGCCTTAACCTATTGAACACCATTGTCACATATACGTGACAAGCATGCGCACGCCAACGACACAAATATGTGACAATGGCAACAACACTATAACACGAAATGAACAATTAAATCATTACTTTTCTGAGTGTTTATATTATCTTAAAAATTGAAGCTCTAGTACGTATTTAATGACATTGAACAAATCAAAAGACACCATGGATATTAGAAATTCATGATAACAAGAAGAAATAAAGTTCAAAAGGTCAAACAAAGTGTAAGCCTGAAATGCAATATTTATGCCAAAAATTCAGAGTTCTGGCTGGCAATCCACCGGTTATATCGCATACGTTCCCAACCTCTTTCTATATTTTTAAATAGGTGGGTAGGTAGTCCGTTTACCGTAGTACCCGCAGTATCAGTAGTTAATTAGTAGGTACACCATACTGGTCGGTTCTATATCATACTACGCATCGGTCATGTGTGAGCTATACTTTAGTAGGTAAGTATGGCTCACACATGACCTTGTCACGCCCGTTTTCCCGAAGGTAAAGAATTAGAACCGAAACAAATGACATCAGAAATTAGCGACGATTATAATGAACAATAGAAGTGGTGTTCACACAGGTAGTAGGTATAATTAACGGGCACTTGACATTGAAATGAGAAAATGTCGCAAATTGCCTTCCTGCCTACATAACTAAGAACAGTGGTGGCTCAGTCGTATCGGCCTCGACTTACGAGTTGTAGGTCGTGAGTTCGAATCCAAGCAGGCGCTTTACTTTGTGTATTTTAATTTCATCACCACTGCCCTCAAAACGGCGAAGGAAAACATCGTGAGGAAACCAGCATGTCCTAGAACCAAGAATTCGAAGATGTGACATTGGCCAACCCGCACTGGGCCCGCGTAGTGGATTAAGGCCCACTCCATCTCTTATAGAGGGGGCCTGTGTCCCAGCATTGGGAACATTATAGGCTGATTATGTATGTAAATTGTTTATGTACAGAGGCCAGCACATCAAGTTACCACAATCTGTCAAATTTCTTTGATAGTATTTCAACTTTATTGCAAAGACATAAGGTTCATTTTTAATTGAGAAAATTTGCCATTTAGGGATTCTGTACATATAACCATGTGTATGAACCGTGTGGAACTAAAGCTATTTTACACAAGACTAATGAGCCGATTTGTTTTCTTATTAGTCATCTAGCTGAATAGTTTTTATCAAACTCAAACTAATTATTTCAAATAAACCAATTACAGGCACTTTTGAATTGTCAAGGGGTCGGTCACTCAGAGAGATGAAGCTAATTGTAAAGCAGTAGGTACCTATGGAGAACAAAGGGCAAAAAACTCCATGGACACTCTTTTAAACAAGATATGGTTACGAAATAGGTACCTATTGGTTACATAGTTCATATTAACATTATACGTGTGAGAACGATGCAGAACGTTAAAAGCATCCGATATAAAATCTGTAAAAACTATTCAAAAATTGAATTAAAACAGGCCATAGCCGCTAAGAGATGGCCAGTCCCTACTGACAGCGCCCGTTCACGAATATGACGCATAGATTAGCACTATTCAGCTCAATTATATTTTTAAGATAGGATAAGATGGCATACATTGAGTTTCCGGGTGTCGGATGAGAACCCTGCACAGAAAATCGCACCACAACCTCTCGTCACTAAGCCTGGAGGTATATAATCAAAATCTTCCCAGTCCAGTGAACAAAATGCCATAGATAAAGGCCGTAATACACACATAGTAACTGGCTTAGAAGTATGCGAGTGGCTTGCAAACTATTGAACGAATTATAAGACATTTATGAAACGAAAAACGAAACGAACGAACGAACACGAATGAAAGAACAAATTTTATGATGGCATACAAGCTACTTGCTTATTTTTGTACCAGTTACATACAGGCATGTGTATTACGGGGTTTATATCTATGATTCCAAGCAATTGTTTGCGTCTGCTTCGCGGACAATGCCTATTGATGGCTATGACGAGGAGACCAGGCGTAAAAGACTAATACAATATTATTTTCATGTCTTGTGTCGAGATCATTAATATCAAAGATTATATTATTATTATTATCTCGCTCGTGTTTTCCAAAGGGAGAGGCAGAGTCTTTAGAAGGTACTTAGCCATATTTGTGTAAATCCGGGTTGTACAATGTACTTATTCTATGCACAAATCCAGACTACAGAGTCCGACTCAGAAATTCTTAGTGAAAGAATTCAGTATCTACTTATTTAACACTCTACCCAACCGAGGATCTAACCCGGGACCTCTACGATCTGAGCCACTGAACCAAAATGACAGTATTCACACAGAATCGAATAATAGGGCATCAATCACATCGCTAGCAACAGGAAAAGTGCTCTAAAACTTCGCTTGATATTTTCCCATAGTCGCGTGCAAAGACTTCTAAAACAGCTGATGATAAGTGCACGACGGATGATGTCATTAAAATACCGAATTCCAAATAAACATCTAGAGAATTGACTATTTGAAACGTTCAAAAATAAAATATGAAATCACATAGAAAGTAGACCGCTCGTCTTAAAAACTTCCATCATCAGACAGAAATTAAATATTATGCGAAATATAGTTGTAAAATTGAATTTAATGCTAATAAATATTCCATTTGATTCTAAAACTCTGTGACGTCACATTGTTATATTTCATACAAATCACGTACAAATTCCATGTTTTGACAGTTTCAAAAAGTAACGTTATTGACTACCCTTTCAAATACCCAGTTGAATGTATTGCGGCATAGCTTCTATACCACGTAGGTACAATGATTATGCCCAGTGTTATTGCAATCGGGTCAACTAACGGTAATAACGGTTATCAAAAGTAAACTGGTCGCGAGTAAGGGCCCGCTTTAAAACGTAAAACTGCTGGGCTCTGCTCTAAGGTTTTTATACACGACGAAACTTTTCTCAGTAAACGATGTCGGTCTTTGACTGCTCTGTGATACCTACTGATGTTTTTGGAAAGAAGTTAGAAGCGATACCTACCTAATGCCCGAAGGTATGGGAGTTTAAATGCTGAGAATAGATTCCTACCTACATGATAGCATTATCATCGATCATGGGTATTATGGGGGCTCCCAAATATAGGTCTTGTTTCCGTTCTTCGCTTTACTGCGTATCGAACTTCAGCACACTGCGGCCAGGTTTCGTTATTTCCGCATTGTGTATAAATGTCCCGAATTTTATTCGATAACGTTGCCAGCTTTATGTCTGTTTAAATATTTAGAAATGCGCATTCGCCGCTACGCCCACCACCGGAATGCACGAGCGGCATAACAATCTCATGTTTTGTTATAAAATGGGCCATTTCTTTCTAGAATTTACTATACACGTTTATAATTATAAATGCATTGAATGCGTGGTTTTACGTGACCTACATATTTTGACTGAGGAAACAGTCGTGTCCCTCCTTCATGCATAAGTATAGCTGCAAAAACTAGAGGCACGTGTTTGACAATGAAGTCTCCCAGTTTTTGACCTTTTGTGTCGTTACGCTGTGTACCTAATTAAATAATTAACATAACTATGAACAAGAAACCTTTCTTTTCTATTTTCGTCTTGATTTGTAGAGCTATCCTTATAGCAGCTTCCACGAACCACCACGAAACTTCATTTTTGATGATTAATTTCTAATCAACAATAAAAAAATGGGCAATATCAAAGTATGACGTCACGTCCAAAGTGTTCGTAACACATAACTTATCGAGCTGCTTTTGGTAAAAATTCGACACATTTTAAAGGTAACCCCGGGTACTCAGGCTGCGATCCGCCAAAATAGAAAACAAATGAAGATCAGTTAGATCGATTGAAAGGACGGCATTGATTTATTTTATTGTGATTGTGATATTGTTGTTGATTTGCGCTTGCGCTTCTCAGGCTCGGTGGAACGTTTAGGTACATTGTTGTTCATTATATGATAATGCGATCAGAGACTTGTGATCATTCAACATATTATTGACTGTTGTTTACTTAGTTATATCTGGCTCGTTCGTATATCCACGCACAAGAGATAATAAGACCTCTTTTTACAAAAAAGTACCTATACTCCCTCCAAATAAGTATTTGTTTAACTTATTGTCAATGGATATTAAAAAAATACTTTGGTTTACTTGACATGTCTCATTTTAGATACTATCTGGGTGCTTAATTTGGCACTTAAAACGCGTCACATCTATTTTTACTTTCCACTACAACAATGTCGCGTTGCACGACCGTTATTTATAAGAACACTTTGGAATGTGAATGAGCAAGGATGGCGTAGTTTTGACCATAGACGGCTCGATGGTTTAAAATACCCGTCAAATTGTGTTTATGTTTTTTTTAAACAAAACACTGTTAAACCACTTTCTTATCCGCCAGTATCCTGCCTCAGACCACTTCCGTTCCTTTTATAGAACGTAAGAAGTTGTGGTTGATAACTTTAAACCAGTAGGTTTGTACGGGGCAGTTACGTAGGTACTCAGGAATGGACTTCCTGAGCAACTTTCTATTCAGCCAATAAAATAGGAAAAGCTGGATAGATCTTCAACCATGTTTAGAACTCGTCGAAGAGATGCCCGAATACTGTGGCATATTAAGATGACCGCTAGCTACGCTGCTACGGGTGTTAGGATTGTCAAACAAACTTTTTATTTAATTAAAATGCACGGCACGTATAAAAGGTAACCACTTGTCTGAAAACGACAGCTCCGACTTACGGGTAACTTTTTTTTGACGGTGGGAAATCATCAACTGACACCCTCCGCTCTGGGTGGAATGGAAGGGAGTGTCAGACTCTTACTGACTAAAACCCATCCATGTTCCTTCCTTAGCCCTTTATGTTCCCGGGTAGCAGTAACCCTTTCGAACAATCCCGCTGAACTTACCTCTACTCTGATTCCAGGTTACCTGAAGTATCCTTACATTGCGTGTAATTTGCATGTGTAAGCGAGTCGATTCGACCGTTTGTTCCTACTTAAAATACTTTATAGTTTATATCTACAAATACATCATCACCCGCCCTAGGGTTTTACAATATCATATATATGTTGGGGTCACCTTCCAGTCTAACTGGATGCAGCTGATTGCAAGTATTTTACACGGGGCGGCTGCCTATTTGACCTTGACAAGCCAGTTACTGGGTATCACGGAACCCATTGGAAAGACTGGTTGTCAGACTTCCGGGCTTCTGACAACCCGTAACAACTGTGAAAGATCTACAAATGACAGCCGAGAGCAATGGCTTAATGTGCTTTACGAGACACGGTTTTGTTATTTAGAGATGGTCACTCATCTACGGAACAACTTCGGTAAACGTAGCTTAACCTGATCGATCGACCCGTGCGGCTAATATTACTTAGCCACACGCCCCAGTTATTACAAATACATGGTTATGTAGCTTTATGGCTCCATGTTCTCACCTTTCTACTAAAGTACCTACAGACGCCAGCACATCAAGCTATCCCGAACTGTCAAATATTCCCAATTGAACATGAACCTTATCGTATTGTAATAAAGTTGAAAATCCATTAAAGAAATTTGACAGATTGGGATAGCTTGATGTGCTAGCCTCTGTACCTAGTGTAATGTGTCAATGATGATGTAAGTTTGTCAACAGACAATGCCACAACGTATCGTATATATATTAAGGTATTGGCGTCACTATAAATTGATGATAGACACCTGACCTGACTGCATTGACGATTCGTCATTCAATCACAAGGAGGATAATCGATCATAAAATGTTTGTCGATACTTTTCCTTTAGTCCAGAGTGAGTGAGCATGGATTTAATCCTGTGTTCGATCAAACATTGGGTTTTCCATGAGGAAATTCTTCATCATCATTATCTTCATAATCAGCCTATTATGTCCCACTGCTAGGACATATTTATCCTCTCGGTGATAGGGAGTGGGCCGTAATCTACCACGCAGGCCTGGGCAGGTTGCCAGATGTCAGATGGTTGGTTGTTAGCAGCTCCATTCTGGCAGCTGTTCCTTGTGTAATTAGGTATACGTATGGTCTCCCGCTATTACTAAAGATTTGTAAAAAAAAGTTGACTTACTGTATTTCTTCATTTTCTTGCAAGCAGACTTGGATGATGTCAGGTACGGGTAAGTGGCCCCAGCATTGGAGTCGCAGTTCTCCAGACGGAACAGGTATGAGTTGTCTGATCTTCCGGCGAGGAAGGGATCATTGCACAGCGGGTTCAGGTCAGAGGAACACGTCCAGCAGCGTACGGGCTCTCCTGGAATTGAAAAGAGAAAAGAAGATTTACGTTTGTGTTTTGTTTTAAAATAAGGATAGAGTCACCCATACTAATTTCGAAAAGTGCAATCTGAAATGTCGACGGCGTGCCTCCCAGGATTCATTCATTCCTACAGTTACATTTTTCACTGAGTGAGTAATTATTTAATTAAATACAATTATCAAACTAGCTGTTGTAAGCGGGTGCTAATTATGCCATCCTTGACATTGATGCCTTCTAAACAAAACCTTGCTGACTCCGGAATTGAGAACAAACTACGATAAACGACAAAAGTTGGTCTTCCAAACTTTGTAGTCCGTGAATATTGCATAGACACAATTTTAGAAGCTGATGCAGCTTCACCGAGATTTTGGCATCGCTTGTTTTGCCAGATAGTTTTGGAGTTCCTTCGATGTCAAATATTTGTGCTAACTACCTTTTGTAGGTACAGAGGCCAGCACATAAAGCTACCCCAATCTAACGATAACGAAATTAGATAAATCCGAAATGTATGGAATTGGCATAAGCTTTCGAAATGTCACGAGATCAATCGTTTTTGATCGCTTAGTGCTAGACAGAGTCAAATTGGGTAATGAAACTCGATTAATATTCCCATACAAGGCGTTGACAAGTGGCGTTCTAGACAATCCGAATCGCTGAGGTAAACAATTTTCGAAATCGAATCGACACGGAGCGATTGACACTTTTCTAGGCCCCGTGGGCTGATTTTATGTAAAAAGCTCTTAGAGCATTTAACCTATAAATGCTCTACCTACTCTAACCTAGAAAAAGCTATCAAAAAGATTCACAAATTTTCGGTTAACCTAATGTAGAGAACTCATGCGAATGAAGTCAAGGGCAGCTGAAAAGTAATATTTGAATATTGCTTATCGATTGAAAACAGTTTCCTACCTTACCGGGTTAGTCATTCAAGAACAGTCGTGACTTGTCGTGAGCTCATTGCGACACCATAAAAACAGTATCAATGAATGCTTAATACATTTTCTTCCATTGTTAACGTCGTCAACGGGACCTAGTTATGTAGTTTTCTGCGTAATTAACTAGCAGTTACTTAGTAAACAAGCTACCTACCCTGCAGTTATCTAAGTATTCATATACAGCCGAAGAAAATGAAAGATCTTCGTGAAAGACGTGTCTTTCGAATCTCGAACAGTTGTTAACGAAGGACTATTTGAAACGGTCAAAAATAAAATATGAAATGACATTAAAAGACCGCTCGTTTTAAAAACTTCCATCACCGTACAGAAATTAAATATTATGCGAAGATATAATTGTAAAATTGGATTAAATGCTACGAAGTATTCCATTTGATGCTAAAAATCTAGGACGTCACATTGTTATATTTCATACAGATCACGTACAAATTCCGCGTTACTACCCTTTCAAATACCTACCCAATTCCATTAATCGATGTCGCTCCTTATAAATCTTTACCCTACCAATAAAATATTCCCCACGTCGCGTCGTCGGTCCAAATACAATCGCCAAGATATTAACTCCATATAATATATGGAGTTAATATCTTAGCGATTATATGTATATTATATAGTTGCCTGTGAGCCTTAACCATAGATTACTACATACGTAAGGAACCGTTTCGGTTTTAGATAACGTTTCTAGGTTAACTTCAACACGTTCCACTAGTATCGTTATTTCTTTAAGGCAAGCATAATTCCAAGTTATTGTTTAACAATGACTTAACTAACAAGACGTCAGACTCGTTAGTTAAGTATTTGAATGACGATGAAGATTGTTCCTACCTAAGTAAGATTGTCTTTGCGTGCAAGTAATTTAATAAGACAAGTTATACGGTCGTTGTACACGCAAGAGTATCTAATAGGTACCTACCTAACTGAAGGCGAATGTGACATGGTAGCCCATAAACATCGAATTTTCTTACTTTTTTTGTAATTTACGTACGATTACAGTTCTATATGTAATCATTAAAATCATCAATAAAATCAATTCATATTACTGTTAATCAATCAATCTGCCTAGCCTTTTCCCAACTGTGCTTAGGTCGGCCTCCAGTCTGACCGAATGCAGCTGAATACCATTATTTTACACGGAGCGACTGTCTGACCTCCACAACCCAGTAACTGAGTAATACGATACACCTTGACAAGACTGAATGTCAGACTTACGGGCTTCTGACGACCCGTGACCCGACGATTTCATATTACCGTATGGAATGAATATTTCATAAAATCGTGCTTGTTACGTGGTTGTTTCGGCTGTGAATTTTATTTTGATCATCATACAACGTGACACTGATTTGCTAATTACAATAATCGTATGAAAGTATGAATTTCGCGGGCTACCCTAGGGCTTTCCTCTTAATGTCTTTGCAAGTCCAATTGATGGAACAGAATCGGAAAAATACGTAAGTCACTTATGTTTTGAAAATCCCTTTGACATGACAGATGGAATATGGTACAATATTCGAAATGTACAGAGGCCAGCACATCAAGTTACCACAATCTGTCAAATTTCTTTGATAGTATTTTAACTTTATTGCAAAGACATAAGGTTCATTTTTAATTGAGAAAATTTGACAGTTAGGGATAGCTTGATGTGCTGGCGTCTGTACTATTGGGGCTTCTTGTCTGAAGGATAGAGCAGCGGAGAATTTTTAGACACCTGTTGTTTGCTTCGCTCCGGTCAGTGTGGGTGGTGTAGATACATTCTTTAATCGTGATTATCTACCTAAACAATGACTGTTCAGATTCGTGTAAAGGAAAACTACACATTAATACAGGAAGTGGAAAACACATGACTTGAAGACAATTAGTAACCTCTTTACTAATTACATAAACATGCACAATTTTCAATAATTTTTCCTCAGATAAAGCAAAACAATTGTAATACACATAATTGCTTTTTCCGGTTTAATCTATAAATTCTCAGATGTAAATACCTAGGTAAGTGTTGCACAGGCAAGGCACTTATCATGATTTTCAAATAAAACCTCCGCCGTTACTTTACTAGAAGTAAATGGCAGATTGAAGACGAACATTGATTTATATAATTAAGAAAAAGAAAGGTACATATACAGTCGCCAGCACATCAAGCTATCCCAACTGTCAAATTTTCCCAATTGAAAATGAACTTATACTTTTGTAATAAAGTTGAAAAACTATCAAAGTAATTTAACATATTGGGGTAACTTGATGTGAATATTGGGAAATTCATGATTACAAGAAGAATTTGTAGCTTGGCGTGGACGGCACGCGCGTGCGTTTATAAATGCTCTGGCGTTTAAAAGGTTAATTCGTAGTCCGGTGTAGAAGTTGCCTCATCAAACCTATTCTACAACATATACAAGAATGTCATCTCATTTAGTTCGTAAATAGAAGAATATGCATTCAAATCTGTGATTTAAATAGATCGTTGGAATTCCGCTAGTTTTTATCTGTTTTTACAGTTTCTTTGATTGTGTTTTGCACAAAAACCGTAACCGTGAAAGAGATAATTTTTTCGATGCTACGGAACGTGTCAACCTTCGAATTAAATGTTAATAAAAAAAAATAATGGTCACCTCTCAAGGCTGCTGCGGTCTGTGAATTATCTTTTTTTTCCTTATGTAACGCTATCATGACCAAAAAAATATTAAGAAGGTGCGTATAAGAAATAAAATAAAATATAGCTGTAAAGTGTACAAAGCACTTGACTACCATGTTTTTTTGGAACGAGGTTCCTTATCGCGCGTTGCGAAAGGAGGCTAGACGGAAATTAAGACCAAAAGTTGTAACGACACTTTTTTTGGAGTAAAATATTATGTCTTTTTAATCAATATTTTTATATTGATTAATATTAGATATATTTTTTTAAATTTTTTTATATTCATTGTCGTCATACTTTAAGGCTCCCGCAAACAGAAGTTCTCCCTTCTTCTTCTTTTCGTGTGGTTAGGGACTAATCTGGTGTCAGAGTTTTTATGCTGCCTATGGGCCTCTGACTTAGCTTCACATGGTCTCCCTGCTATGGTAATATATGTATATAATTTCCATCAAATGTTCATAGAAATAGTTCCACTAGAGTTGCGTTGCGTCTGTCTGAGCGGTCCTTTAGGTATTTTGAATACCTAGGTATCTCAAACTCAAACTAAAACTCAACTCTTAACTATCAAATAAACGAGTCTTTTTTTATTTTAGTAAGATATCTTAGTCGTCTTTAATTTATTTTATGACTACCTACTTATTTTCTTCATACAATCAACCCAGAATGAACACGTCAGCGAATAATTATTTAAATGTTGGAATTAAGACGCATAGGCAGATGAATTATGTATAATATTCGATTTGAATTAATAAGCTTGGACAAGAACATCGTAATAAAAAATAAAATATATTATTATGTAGGTAGGTATTAATCTGAATGACTTTAGAATGACTGACAATTAAATGCGTATAACCAATTCACACTTAGGTAGGTATATAAGCATACCTAGACAAAGTCACATTTTTATTAACGATAACGAAATTAGATTATAAAATGTATGGAATTGGCATAAGCTTCGAAATGTCAGGTTATCAATTGTTTTCGGTCGCTAAGTGCTAGACAATGTCAAATTGTGTAACGAAACTCGATGAATATTCCCATACAAATGCGTTGACAAGTGACATTCTTGACATTCCAAATCGCTGAGATAACGAATTGTTCGAGCAACAATTTTCGAAATAGAATCGACACGGAGACGGGTTGTAAGTCTTGTGAAAGCAAAAATCCTTGTGGGTTGCTTTCATCTTACCTACTATCTATTGTACTAATAAGTATTAAACAAAAAGGGTTCAAAAGCTTATAAAAGTTTCCTAGCACAACCATTTTCCAAAGTATCTATGTATATTTTAATATATGACAACTTTAACAACTTTTGATTTTATCCATATATAGACCATAAGTAGATTGTTTCCTACCTACTTATTATGGATTCTTAAATTATTTGGCTAATGCAAAAATTCATGCTAAGTACCAAAATGTTTAATGAATTTATATTATAATTAACAAAATTGAAACAATCAAGCCTGACGATGATTCCGTATTTAGGAAAAAAAAACAATTGCCAGAATTTCCGATTCAGAATTACTTAGTGAAGTCAAAATAAAACTGAAGGACGAAAGAAACAGGATGAAAAATCGGTTTATTTGACTTCCTGCTCAGTTATACTCACAAATAAATAGATCATGTAAACAAAACTATGTATGTTGCATGCAGATCGTGTCGTTATTTACATACATTTATGACAATGCCTTCATGGTATCTACTAAGTATCGTATACATAGGTATTATTATGGTGTTTATAAGTAGGTACAGACGCCAGCACATCAAGCTATCCCTAACTGTCAAATTTTCTCAATAAAAAATGAACCTTATGTCTTTGCAATAAAGTTGAAATACTATCAAAGAAATCTGACAGATTGTGGTAACTTGATGTGCTGGCCTCTGTATAAACGCCCTTTCAATTGTCATTGCAACTGCGTAAGAGGAAAATTACTGTGTTGTGACTATCAATCTAGAATAAAATCGTGTTGTATGACAAGTAGTCACTTAGATAAGTAACCCAAACAGGTCGCCGATTCAGTAAAAATATAACCGTAAAACCTTAGGTGAAATGATCGTGAAGTGACTTCTTGCGCCACCAATTTTAGGGATTGATACTATTTTATTTAATTTATTTATTGATGTCAGATTACAATGATCTATTGGTTAGTAACAATTGGAACTTATAAAATATGTTAGTAAGGTTACAAAAATTCAATCATAAAAATGTCAATCACAAAACCAAAAACACATTTACAAAACACACTTAGGTACAACACACACATTTACTTGACTGTCCCTACCACAATGCTCACCCAGAGCGAGTGTATTGGACACTGGTATTTGTCAGAAATGATCCTCAGAATGCTATTGACTTTAAATTCCATTATAACATAACACTACAGAGTAGTGCTATTCTGTAACAATCTCACCGTGATGATGTAGGTGAAGTGAGTTTAAAGTGAGCTGTCAATAGTGTCAATCCCCAGCATTCGGTGTAACCACAGCTCACTTCACGTTCACTGCATATAAGGGGTTATTGTAAACTCGCCATAATGAAAATTTGCCACAGGTAAAAATTATAGTAAACTCGCCACAGTCTTATCTGTCTCACGAAAACTTGCCACAGCTTTAAAAGTACCGATAGCAAACGAAGTAGTAGTGTTCAATGGCCATGGCCACATGGCCCATGGATCATGTTTTTTGATACAGTTTTCTTCTTTTTCTTTATTCGGAAACTACATTACTTTTACTAAACAATAATGTTGAACGATTATCGTTTTACTGTCGGTACATCCAAAACAAGTTTGACCTACCTGTGACGAGTTTACTATACCTGTTGTGAATTATTTTGTCACTGTGGCAAGTTTACTATAATTTTTACTTGTGGCAAATTTTCATTATGGCGAGTTTACAATAACCCCATCTAAGATATCACGCTAAGATTTTTACAGAATCGTGACCTACCTGTGACGAGTTTACTATACCTGTTGTGAATTATTTTGTCACTGTGGCAAGTTTACTATAATTTTTACTTGTGGCAAATTTTCACTATGGCGAGTTTACAATAACCCCATCTAAGATATCACGCTAAGATTTTTACAGAATCGATCAGCTGTTCTAAATGTGTACCGTGTGCGTAAAGTGAGCTGTGGCATCCACCTAATGCAAGGGATTGACACTATTGATCGTTCACTTCACCTACGTTTTCGCGGTGATAATTTTATAGATTAACACTACAGCTGCTAGTTATGTATCGATAGGAGGAGTCTGATTTGGCATTGAAGCTATACATCGGTTGAGTAATAAACAAGCTAGGTCAATGGAAGGACATTTGGTGAAACAGGTTTTTGAAATATTAAAAAAATGGGAACCTTGTGGTAACGCTAAAGTATTAGTAATGATCTCATTTGGAATTCCAGACACGTTAGCAAACAGCCAACATACATGCACAAGCAATAAAAAAAAAAACTATAAAAATGACGAATTGCATGCATGTATTAGCACGTACAGATCCCAAATATGACATAACAATTACACCACAGATAATATAAAAACATCCTAAGCACTAAGATACTGGCAGTTAACATTTTATTTTTCGGGACGGCGAAATGGGCATCGACAATTTTTTTTTTGTTTTATTGTTTTCCACCATCCACTGGATTTAAAGATTTGTCTGACCCTAAATAGATGAGAACCTTACAAGGCATACGGCTGATTAATATCCCGAGTAAAGTGAAATGGTTTAAACTGGACAATTTATCAAATATTCCCTTTCTTTGGCGGGGTTTTTATCTAAATTTAGTAACACATTTCTGAAGTGTTTTGCCTCGTTTTCCAGTCTAACCAATGACAGCGCTATCTACCTCGATACTAAACATCTTGTTCGAGTTTTAATCGAATACTCGGCAAACATGCATAATTGCATCGAATGGAAGTTTGCACAAAGTTACTTACATAGTTTACTAATGAAATTAAAAGCGGTACCTAAGCAGGTACCGCTTTTTATTTCATTAACACACTGTTTTTTACGTAAAGATGACCTCGTGGCTAAACAATAACAGCCGCACGGATCGATCCATCAGGTTAAGCTACGCTTGCCGGGGTTGGTCCGTGGATGGGTGATCTTTACATAACGAGACTCCTCCGTGCCTCGGAAAGCATGTTAAGCCGTTGGTGCCTGCTGTCATTCGGGGATCTTTGACAGTCGTTACGGTTAGTCAGAAGTCCGAAAGTCTGACAGCCAGTCTTAGCCAGTAATAAAAAGCGGTACCTAAGCAGGTACCGCTTTTTATTTCATTGGGTATTCGATTTTCAAAAACGGTACAATGTTAAACTCTAAGGTGAAAGTCGAACTAGGACGGCATGTCGTAATAATCGGGACCGAAAAAGGGCCGGTTGCAACGTTTGCACAAAGAGAGGTTTTCACGTGCTACTTGCGTAGTTAGGTTATAAATACACCCTATAACGTATCTACCTATTTTTTACTCATAATATCAATGTTTTTTTATCATTTCTTGTAACGTATCAATCTAAAACTGCATGGCTCGCCCTCTATTACATGGGACTTAAACATTACTGTCGAAATGGAGGTTTGCTAGTATTCCACCTCTGCTTACCTTTGGGGGATTCCAGGCGTGATGATATTCATATACTTTCATGTTACCGCTTAGGCAGTTATATGAAGGTATATAAAATCAAAATAATCAATCCATTTCCATATTTGATATTTAATATAGAAATATCAAATATGGAAAACAATGGAAAAAGTAATTGCGTCTCATTAGTTGAGCGCTTGTATGTAGAACGTTTCGTATAAATTCGAAGATAATATTTACCTGTGTACCAAAGGAAAATACCACTCATGTACTACCATATAACGCGTGACCTTCAGAAACCCCTTGTAAGTGGTGCCTCATTGATTAACACGGCTCTAACAAAAAGAGACCTCAACCGGTTCAGAACTACGAAGCCTAAACGTACCTACTATGTATGTGCCCTTCTAACTAGTGATGGGGAAATATCAATCGAATTATTCGAATGTTTTGTTCGAAGCCATTCGAATTTCGAAAATTCTACCGTTGTGCAAATAAATTTAAATCTAGTTTTAGAATTTTGTACAAAAATTTATTATTATCAATAAATTACTGTTATAACAATCATGTTTATATACTTACATACTGCAATGTTGGCTCTTTATTTAACATAACCTAATTAACCTTAAAAACCTTGCAAATTTTTATCAGTCGCTAGGTCAAAAATACTGATACTCTTTGACAAAAATATATGAGAGATATAACTTAGTTAGTTACAAATATTTTATTTTTTAATCATTTTGTTTGTACTGCAAAACAATTCATTGCTAAGGCCCTGTTCGATTTAGGAGATGCGTCTGTTCGTACAGCAATCTCATGAGTACGGTCGCCAGTGCATCAAGTTATACGTTATATCGAACTCTCAAATTTCTCCAAATGATTTTAAACCTTAAACGATTGACTATCAAGTTCAAAATCGATTAAGTAAATTTGACAGTTTGTGGTAACTTGATGTGCTGGCGACTGTACAAGAAATCCAAATATATAACTATATATATACTACTATACTAGTTAAACAGTAATTAAATTAGAATTTAGCCTCTAATCGAATAACTATTCAAAGGGAACATTCGATAAAGCCCATCTCTACATCTAACAAAATTCCCTTGACTCAAATAGTTTGCACCTACCTACCCTATGTTTAGCTGTACAGCCTCCGATTGTCTGTCCTTGTCTATCATACGCTAAAAGATGCGATGGAGCATCGTATTGATAAACAAGAGTTTCGCAATCGAAAAACCTGTTGGCTGTTACGTCGTTTTAAAGGGACCTGGTTACGTACCTGTGGTTGTATTGTTAAAAGAAAAGTTTTATGTATTGGTTTCTTAGCGGTTTACAAATGTATATATGTATCTAATTTCATTTACAGGGTTAGTGTAGCAATTTTCATTGTATTTTATTTTTAAACCTCGAATTAAGGCATGGTTTCGACTTAAAAAGTATTTATGGCGATGGTAGACAATAGTTTGCAACTGACGAAGACTCCCAAATGCGTCTTTAAATGAAAGCTCATTGTAGCCCGCGAAATTCTTATGATTTTCAGGTCAGTATCAGGTTGTAAATATTGATCAATGTAAAATACGCGGTCGTATCAAATTTTAATTTACCTACAGAATAATTTATAGCCAGTACAATCATCAATAGAACTCTCTAAGAACAGATTTAACTTTGAAATGAACATTTTTCCTGGAATCGTGACATTTTAGGTGACTTTTAGGTACCTACTTATAAACTTATACCGATGAATTTATTACTTTAGTTCTAGAAATACACATTTATTACCGTCGGGGATCGTATTTTAATTAACTTATAATTACATTGTTACCTGTAAATTGCAAAAACACACATCTTTAAACAAACTTGAACTTTAGATTCTATCCATAAAATTTGATCTGGAATCTAAACTTTACTCCAAGCTGATAGCATTAAAAGATGGAAACTAAATAAGGTAGTTAAACGCAGTCAAACGTAAGGATTTTTTAATTATATGCTTAATAAAATAATTGCATAGTCATAAATTACACTTTATATCCGTAATAAACTAAATTAACTAAGTATCTACTATTAACAAATTAACAAGATTCAGATAATGAAGCCTGTTGATGATTCCGTGTAAAAAAATGCAATTAATTTTCAGCCAGGCTCTCCGATTTAGTGTTAATTGAGCAGTCAAAAAATACTCCTAAGTAGGAAGGCTGAATAAAAAAATGTTGCCAATTTCTTAAATAAATAGTGTTGTTCATTTATTTTATGTCACACGCTAACTAACATACATAGGTACGTAGGTAGTGCGAAAAATTCTCGAATATTGTTTCACAACACTTTTTTGGGTCAAAGTTAGTACCGTCGAGTACCGATTGCCCCATTGTTGTTTAGATTGGGTTCGAGTTCGAATTATTAATGACTTGCACACAATAAGGCTCTGTGTATTTTAAACACTATTGATCTTTTTCTATAAGGATCCGTGAACTATGTATTTAGGTCACTGACCCACTTCTAGGTACTTACTTACATTTGGTTATGCCATTATGTTTGACAAGGCCCTTTCTTGCATGTTTGGAGTCTTGATAAAATTGTATACTGTTACGTCTGTTACCCCTTAAGGGTGATGCGAGAGGGTAGCCCGCGAAATTCGATTTGTCATACTTTTTTTTTGCAAATTACAGGTGTAATGTAAGTCGATCAAAATATGATTCTTATGATTACAGTTCTATAAATACGTACTTGCTACAGCTGTGAAACAGATTTTTATCAACATAAAACCTAATACTGACCTGCAAATTGCAAAAATCTAAATTTCGCGGGCCACCCTGGTGCTTTCACCTTAAGTTAGATGTTTGATCAAGCCTTAATAAGCATCTGAATATTTCAAAAAAAAATTGTAACCTAGCAACCCTATATGACTTGTTCGATTTAAATAAAATAAATTAACTAAATTCAACTATCCATCTACGTTAGTATAAGATTGACTTTAGCTTAATGGAAGCACGAAGAATAATACTTTCATATTCTATTATGTAATGTAGAAAATTAAAACAGCAGCTCACTGACTGCGTTGCATCATCTCATCGTAGATTCTCATGACATACCTCCATGAGACTCTGAGATCTGTGCCACCATTGTTATTATGAAGTTTTAGCTTCGACGAGCGACTTCGCTTGCGTGAAATTTCTTGTTTTTTGCCAGCAGCTTCATCCACGTGTATGATGGGATTTTGGGAATTATCCAATGGGGATCAAACTGGATAAAAAGTTAATAACTAAATATCTATGTGCCGAATTTCATCAAAATCTGTTCAGTGGTTTAGGCGTGAAAAGGTGACATATTGACAAACAGAAACACTACGAGTTACTTTCGAATTTATATTAATATGGATCTTTTCCATTTTTTCTTTCTATAAAAATCTAATTTAGACTGTTTGAACTATAAATGTGTATGTTTGTTGATTGTCAGGGTTTTTTTTTGCAAAAAGTAAGTTTAAATATCAAAGGAGGATTAGGTACTTATAAAAACTACTATTTTTCCCGAAAAAGATGCAAACTTCGTGGCGGCAACCAAACCCAGGGAAAGAGCTATAGTTTATAAGATTATTAAATTACTTATTTATTAGTCCCATCCCAATTGAAACTTGAGGACAGTATTAAAAAGGATGTGTAGGCCCTTATGGGGCTTCATCGTCTTTCGATTAAGAACGTTCGCCCTATGTTATAATTTTATTTACCCTCACGATCAGGGGTCATTAATGTGATTATGGATTATCCTACGTATTACAGAAAGGACTGAGTTTTTAAGGCTTGAGGAGGATGCGTCAGTGTAGCCCGCAAAATTCAAATATTTATCGGTTTTTATTGCGCAAAATGCAGGTCAGTGTCGTAGGTGTTGATCAAAATAGGAATCGGGATATAAATAAAAAGGAATAAAAGTTCGCGAGCACATTCGAAAGAAGCTGACAGAATCATCACGCCATTAATGCTCTCCCATTGTTCGTTTTATTTCTTTTAGTAAGTACTTATAGTAATACATTTATTTATATATATTATGACGTTTAAATATATTTAGGTATATATTTATTTATTATCATATTTATAGTTTGTACATGTGTATTCGTAATTAAATAAATATTTACACTTAGTTTCCTATGCACCTACCACTATTTATTTCTGCATCACCCAAAGCTTGACTGGGAGAAACTGTCTCTACATTTTTGTGCTTAAAGTATTAAATAAGTAAATAAATCGCGGTCGTATCAAGTACGTAATTATAGTACTGTAGGTAATCATTACAATCACTGATACAACCCTCTCGTCGACCTAGTGGACGCAAGCGCTACTGCTGAGTTTTCAAATGAAGTAGCTTATTATTACGAGTAAAAAGTCGGAGTTTGTTTCGGCAGAAATACCGGCGCCATCTTGCTTTAAAATATTGATAAAAAAAAAAAAAAAAAAAAAAAGTGTCTTAGGGGTGGTTAACTTTCCGACGTTTGGCCCCCAAGCTGGAACGGACTGGGGCCGCCTTAAAGCGGCTCTTGCCCAATCTGAGGGGGCCAAACGCCTCCTGCCGGAGGCTTTACGCGGGAGTCGTGCGGTCCATGGCCCTATACGGGGCCCCGGTGTGGGCGCGTTCATTGCGGCGACGAGCCGCTCACTATCTGAACGCGCCCCAAAAGGTGGTAGCCATTCGGCTAATCCGGGGGTACCGCACGATCTCGGGCGAGGCGGCAAGCCTCCTTGCCGGACTGCCGCCGTGGGATCTAGAGGCGATAGTCCTCGCGCGCCTGTTCGAGTGGCGCGCGGAGGCACTAAGCCGGGGGGAAACTCCGTTTCCGCAGCAAATTGCGGCGGAGCGGACGGACCTCCGGCGCGATCTCATGGCGGCCTGGAATCAGCGACTGTCGCAACCCAGCGCAGGGCACGCCACGATAGTGGCGGTAAGGCCCCTCTTTGAGGAGTGGCTAGAGAGGCGTCACGGCGCCCTCACCTTCCGCCTGACGCAGGTCCTCACCGGACATGGATGTTTCGGGAGGTTCCTGCACATCATCAGGCGGGAGGAAACGCCCGGGTGTCACCACTGCGAGGATCGCCCAGAGGACACGGTAGAGCACACGGTGCAAACCTGCCCCGCATGGGCAGAGCACCGCCGTGTCCTCGTAGAGGCGATCGGCGGCGGCGACCTCTCGCGCCCGGCCCTGGTGCAAGCCATGGTCCGGGGCGAGAGGGAGTGGGAGGCAGTCACCTCCTTCTGCGAAAAAGTTATGCTCGCGAAGGAGGTGGCGGGATGGGAGAGAGAAAGGTCCTCCCGTCCCAGCCGCCGCGGGAGACGCTCCGGGCGTCGGGAGCCACGTGACGACTCCCGGCCACCGTAGGCGCGGGCCTGCGGGCGGTGAGTAATGGGTGACTCACCGTCCGATCAGCACCAGACCCGTGCCGTACGGCGCGTATATGTTCCACGCGCGCCTCAAAGAGATGTCAGCATATGAAGGGGCCCCTCAGGGCCAAGCCTGCCGGGTAAGCGGGATTGTCCGAAAGGGTTACCGCTACCCCGGAACATAAAGGGCTACGGAAGGAACATGGATGGGTTTTAGTCAGTAAGAGTCTGACACTCCCTTCCGCTCCACCCAGAGCGGGAGCAGTCATTGGATGATTTCCCAGCCTTAAAAAAAAAAAAAAAAGGGGTGGTTAACTTAATATTTACTCTATTTTACATTTAAATCGAAATTGGCTTATTATTTTGACTGCTTCGTTAGTTTTGTGGTCGGAAGTGCTACTGCATAACATGAAGCCTTGGTATCGATTTTCAGTTTGGGTATGACATTGGAGTTTTCCAATAGGAACTTCTCAATGATTACCTATGATAAAATATTTGCATCTATAGGTAATATAATTTTTTGAATTCGAATCTTTTGTTGCCCAATGAGATCTACCCTTTTTTTTCTTCATATTCTAATCAATATTATTTGTATGTATAAATATAGTTTGGGTTAAGGTTTGTTTGTTATAAAAAAAAAAATGAAATTAAATAGAGTTAAATGCTTATATAAGTTTATTGGCCTTACTAGACAAACCAGTTCAGCTTAAGCCATCGTACAAATGTTGAAATGTTCCTTTTAAATGAACCCCGTTCCTACCCCGAACAGGTTCCCACAAATAGCTATATTTGGTAGAATCTAGAGAACCATAACCAATTTAGATTATATAAAACCTTTTTGATGATCAACGCTATTATTAATACAAATTAAGAATTAAAACGCATTTGACGGGGAGATAGCTGTTACAGCTTTAAAAACGAATGAACTCGAAATAATTATTAAGTTAAACAAAAACCCGGGTTTTCTAAATTAAAATTAAACTACAAGTCTTAACTTGGTCAGTAACATCAGCTGCGTGGGAGTTCATACCTAAGTACTACTTACATTGACTGGTCAATATTTGCAAGTATTGTATTTTGCAAGAAATAAAAAAATACTTTATGCTATTTTGGTTACATAAACATAATTTTCGAATGACTGAAGAAATGTAACATTTTATTGCTGTCGAAATCAATACATTCAAGCCAAAAAAGCAATCTTACGTGTTGCAGATATTATGCAATCTTTTCGCTGAGTGTGTTGCGCGTATGGCAATTATTGCAAGTGATCATAACTTTCTTTGCAATGAATAATTAGTGCCTCCTTATTATTTATTAAACAGTATAAAGTTGTTTATTCCTGATGCAAGAAAACTCTTCGTCCTCATTGTCCTCACATATTTCCATATCTACTTAATATCATCGCCAAGCGATTGGTCGACTCTTCACGTGACCAGAGGGCTGGCCTATTTTTCGGTCAAAGAATCAGCATTGCCATACAACGTGGCAATGCGGCCAGCCTTTTGGGAACTTTTCCTGTTGACAGCGATGTGGACGAATTTTTTGATGCCCTTTGATTTATTTTATTTTTTTCCCTCCTGTTATATACTTGTACATAGTTATGAATAATGTTTTAGGTATGTAAATATTAAGTTTAATAACTTAATATCATAAAGCTGAAGAGTTTGTTTGTGTGTTTGAACGCTCTAATCTCAGGAACTACTGGCGGGAATTGATACGCTACGACCAAAAGGAGCGGAGCATAAATTAAAAAGGTTGCAAAAACGGGAAAAATTATTCTATTTATTATACTAAAAATTATTTAAAGATATCGAACTAATAGAACTTAGTATCGATTAAATGAACTCTGTTTAAGAATATCTCAGAAACCGGGTATAAGGCACCGCTGGAAAAAAATGAGGTCGTGTCATTATTAGTGTTGGCTTTAACCCAATGTTATACGACTTTTAACCTATAATTACATTAATTACTCATGGGCCATGGGCAATCTGGCTATGAGAAGATTAGGTAATCTATGTTTATGGGATTTTAGATGACGCTTGAGCCCTTTTTAGAAAGTTTCCAATTTATCATTGAGGCCAGCAAATGAAGCTGCCCCAGTCTGCCAAATTTCTTTGAACTTTATTAGAAAAAAATAAGTCCATGTTCAATTGGGAATATTTGACATTTTGGGATAACTTGATGTGCTGCCGTCTGTACTGTACAATTTTCACTAGGTTTTCGGAGTTTTTTTTGTTTCTTTGCTTCTTGCGATGATGAAGAAGAAGATTAATGTAAGATGGAGACATGAATATGACTGTTTATGAAGGCCAACAGTGTATATGGCATTGGCTGTATATAAATGCTTTATTCCATTCACGCGTTCTTGATGGCACCCATTAGTATAATTTCATTGTTCTTAGAAATGCAACCACGACATAATACACTAAAGACAAGATTTATGTGTTTTTAAACATATAGGAAGTAATTGTACTTTTTTTAAATAACTACGTCTTCCTCATCTAATATCTATTTACCATTTGAATAACAAAGAAAAACAGTGCGATTTTGAAATTTAGGTGACCCGCCAACGAAGGTACAGGGTACTCGTGACATTTTTTTTAAAGTTCGTAAAGCCTGGTCCCGGCTGTTATTCGTGGTTCTTTGAAAGTCGTTTAGGGATTTCAGAAGCCCGAAAGTCTGACAGCCACTTTTACCAAGGGGTATCGTATTACCTAGTTACCGGGTTTTGGAGGTCAGAAAGGCAGTAACTCCATGTAAAATACTGGTATTCAGCTGCATCCGGTTAGACTAGAAACCGACCCCAACGGGAAAAGGCTAGGCAGATTGAATACAGGGAGCTAACTGGCAACTATTTTTAAACAATGTTGGGAGTGTGCTGAGGAGTCAATTCTTTTACACCCATTAAAATGCATATTGGAAGCGTATAGCGAAGAGATAGCTATATTTTTGCCTGTACACAAAACGCATGTTCGTCTGTACAATCATGACAAAATCTCTTGATTTAACTTGGCTAATATAAACATAAACAAGAAAGTTAGTAGGTATGTACAGTAGGGCCTTGGTAAAACCTTATGTGGAACCTAGCTGGTCGGTTAGAAAATAACTGAAAGCATTCGACCTTTCAAAATGATAGAATAGTTTGATAGGTTTTTATAAAAGAAATGAAGAAGTCTATCAGTAGCCGTGCTGCTTGACACATGTATTCGTTAAAAGCAATATAATTCAATAGTTGCTGCCCCATGTGTTTGTATTTTGTAGGATAGAAATCCCTATAACACACTACACGAGCTCTACCTTTGAGCTCCCTAAGTGAAGGTCCCTCTGGCCTTCACAGTACCATCATGACAAAATCTCTTGTCTAATCTAATCTCTTGTTTAAAATAAATCTAACTTGGCTACTATATACAAGAAAGTTAGTAGGTACCATAATACATATTTTTATTACTTATTTTGGCCGGGCAGCCCTACGAGCATAGTGAATCGAGCCAACTTTCACTTAACCTATTAAGCATGTTTACTGTCGAAAAATATTTGCTTAGGGCTGTCACAATACCATTAGAGGGCCCTTAAACGACAATTTTACATGTGTTTTAGTCGACAACCTGACCTAGTGACCGTGTTACACCTAGGTAGCATATCATCACGCCTGTTATCTCCAATGGGTTAGACAGAAGTGTACCTATAGTATACCCACATTTCGTCAGTTATCTTTGAGTTCCATGTTATAGAGGGCGAGCCTACACTATAATGGCAGTAGGTACATTATAGTGTGCATAAATCACACTATTCGGAACTACTACTGAAAAATTCCCAATATCACTTTACCCGAACCGGGAATCGAACCCAGTATCATGTAGTAGGTATGTGTGCTTAACAGTAACACTTGCGACCACTGCACCAATGAGGCAGTTACCCATACAAGTTCGTATATAATACATTTTTATGTTCAGTTAAGTTATTTATGGTAATATACTTTAATAAGTTTATAGCATAATGTTTATTAAGTAGTTATATTTTATAATTATAAGAATGAGTGGTCGAGAACAATTATTAGGTAAACTGCATATTGCATATTTTGTTAATACAAAGATACACGCGACATATGTGTAGGTGTCTATGCACGAATCAAGGAAACTCTAGTTTATTTCCGCAAAAAAAATCATCCATAAAAACGTAAACGCCCTTAAATTATAAAGACCTACAGCTAATGACCCTCAAATGGCAACTAAAACTGTGTTTATTTAGTAAGTTCGTCTGCAAAATCTATAAAAGCAAAGTTTATTGCCCAAACTATAGCACGTATTTAAAATAAAAAGAACGATAAAATAATTGTGACAAGTAGCCGTCACTTTGTTTTTTTTAACCGACAATTACAGCGTGATTCATGACCACGAGAACATTAATAGGCCCCCTTATTGTTAGGGTCCCCCATCTATTCGAATCTATTATGACGTCAAGTTATAAGGCTGGCAATAATAATATAACCAAAAATAATTGCCTCTGACAATTCGGAAAGCCACATAGTGGTCACGATCAAATTAATCACATCATGATATTAATCTAATCTTGAAATATTACTTACGACACAATTATAATAATCAAATGTACAGACGCACGTAAAGCTTCCATAAACTGTCTAATTTTCTCAATCGATTTTGAACTTTACTTTCAACGTTTTAAGGTTTACAATCATTTGGCGAAATTTGACAATTTAGTATAACTTGATGCCCTGGCGTCCGTACCAATGAATGTGTTCATATTATCCTATGGAATGACTTTTTCATGAAATTATTACATTTGAAGCTAGTTCTAACTTGGAATTGTATTGATGTAAATCTGTAAATACAATATTTGTTACTGCCGCGAATCATATTTTGATTAACATACAACCTAATTCTGACATTCAAATTGCAAAAAAGGAAGAAAATTCCAATTCAAGTGAAAATTTGGAAAGTCCTGGTCACATCACATACATTGTCAATGACATTTGAAATTAATAAATTATTAAAGTTAACATTGGCAATTTTTTTTTTGACTTGTTGATCTAGAGGTTGCAAGCGCTACAGCTGAGCATGAGGTCCTGGATTCGACTCCCGAGTTGGGCATAGTGTTATACCCCTATTACATGGGACTAAACATAACTGGCGAAATATGAGTATAGGTAAGTTACCTACTATTTACTATTACTATTACCTGCTTACTAATATTATATTTGTATGCCGATTATTGGCCGAACATACAGATCAGCTAAAATGTATAAATAACACCTTTTTGTACTTATGTTCACAAATAAAGATTGATTTGATTTGATTTATTTATTTATTTATTTAAACTTACACACACTATTCTTACGGGTGACCCCAATACAATAGTGTGTTGCAACACATCATAGAAATGTAAAAAAATCAACTAATAATATTTAAAAATCTACTTAAACTAAATTCGACTCTACTCTACTCCTCTTACTATAGAGGTAAATCTCTGCTTAACCCTTCTAAAACAGGCGTGATGTTATGTTGTGTTCATATTAGGTATTAAAATAACTAAAAAGTAAATAGGCTGCCTCGATTTGGTATCATAACTTATACATAAGCACAAATAAAAGAGTTATTGAGTAATACATATATCTCATTTTTACATTCGAAAATAAATTGTGTTTTTATCGAACTTCTTTATTATACCTATGCCTATTCCCACGGCACAAAGCATTAGTATCTCGAAGAGGTCCAGTGACCCATGACCTGACTTTATTGCCCTCATATCATATCTTAAGGTCGGGGCTCTTAATATGACTAAAGACCACTTGTGTTTAATTCCAACCGGTTGGTGTTTCATCTTTTATGTAATAGAGTTTATTTATAGCTAAATTATATATTATGATAGGACACAAAAAAACGTCGAACTTCCATACAAAAAAAAATATCGCGTGTTTAACTTTTTTGAAGAAAAACAGATTTTATAAAGTTGTTTGTAAGTATGTGAGATAAAAAAACATGAGCTAGAAATTTTTGCAACGTAGTTTCTTATAAAAACGTGTGAGCCATATTTTTGAAAATAATGCGTAGTATATCATAGAATTCCTCCTTATTAAATATTTAAAATAAATGTTTGAAGTATAAAATAATTTGGTCGGCTGGTGTCGGGAGCAGGGTCTAAGCTACTTGTGGTTAGGGCTGCAGCGACAGGAATCTCCTCATGCGAGCCATATATCGAGGAGTACTGCCTTCTGGATCAGGCCTTTGGTCCAACCACATAGTGAAACGAGTTATCTCTCTTAATTATTAAGAATAAAATTATTGTTTAGGTTTTAGCAGTAGACTGCAGTTACCTAAGCAGAGTTAGAACATTAAACATACGTATTAGGTAAATAAAATCTTGTTGTATACATTGTTAAATAACTGAAGACAATTGTTAATCAAGTAGATATAAGGTTTAAGTCAGGTTAAGTTATTTCAGGAATGAAGGTAGTATGTTTATAATGTTATTGTTATACGAAATTAAATGTATAATAATGAATCTTTAATGTTTTCTTTATTATATATTTTTTGTTTCTGTTATTTTATGGCCAGTTGTATTTAAATGAATTGTTATTGAGTCAGGTTTTGTTACACCTGCTTATTATTTTGATAATGATAAATAATTAATTGTTAAATAAATAAATAAATGCCAATTGTATGTATGCAATACAGTTGCCGCGTGTGAAGAGAAAACAAAATACATAAACTCAGAACCGAACCGATGCAGAACCGATTCACTAATTTAAATAATAACCGTACTATAAGCAACTATACTTACATCTATATAGAATTACACTCATATTATAAAGGCGAAAGCTAGTGAGTGTGTGTGTGTGTTTGTATGTTTGGCACAGAGGTTGAATTTCAATAAAATAGTAAATCATTCTCCAACTACACCTTGACCGATACCACTGTACCGCACCTTTAGGTATGTGTTAATTGATTAAGGCTAATTATGTTACAATGTAATTGTCATCTCTTGATATAGGTATAACTTATTGACATGACAGTCATGTCAATGTAGGTAATTAAGATTTAACAAATCATTCTTATCAATTATTCTTACCAGAGGGCTGGTCTATTTTTCGGTCAAGCATAGCATTGCCATACAACGCGGCTATGCTGCTAGCCTCTTGGGAACTTTTCTTAATGACAGCGATGTAGACGAATTTTTTGATGCCCTTTGATTTTTTTCCCCTCCCATTTTATATACTTGTACATAGTTATTATTAATATTTTAAGTCTCTTTGGTCATGTAATTATTATGTGTATTTTTATAAATTATTTTAGTTTGGTTCAATGTTATAGTTTATTCATTAATTTTCCTTTGTAGGTACATATTTATTTTTAATGGGATCAAACATCGGATGCTGCCGTGAGAGAGTGAACCAACTATGTTCGAAACGAGAAGATTGATTAAAACGAAAAGCAACTAAATCATGAGGGTTACCACATACGAAGGGATAATTTGCACTTAAATACAATAATTGACAACTTCTTACGACTACAATAGGAAATTAATTGTCAATAGCGTCTATTAATTCTGACCAATGGTGTGATTTGCCGCCATTGTGATCACAATAGACCTGGTCACGCTTCACGGTGAGGTCATGGCTTTTTTATTGAATGAATCCCATTTAGGATTATGCGGGCAGCGACATAAATCTAACAGATATAAATTATTTTACAAAACAGCTATTCCTTTTTGTTACTTCCTTGTTTCTTGTTATTTATTTACCGCTCCCTGCTGTATTTTTATTGGATTTTTTTCTTTACACAGGGACAAATTAAATTTGCTAGCAAAACTCCGTAAACGATATGTGATGGGTATCGGTATCAAAAATGTATCTGAAGATCCAAGAAGTACCTAGTATTTATCTACCCCCAAACAGCGATGCTGGAACTCAGCATCGCTGTTTGGCGACTATGGGAGCGATTACAGGCATATGAGAAACCTAGGTATTTCAGTGTTGTTTTTGGGACGGTAACGCATTTCTGGTGGCTCTAATACTTCAGACCCTCAGACTGACAAGTCCATCGGCTTCGGTGACTACTTATCATCATATTGGTTGGCTTATTTGAAATTTGATAACATAATCAAAACTGAGTAGGTATATAACTGTGGCCATGTAATAAAAACAAATTATAATAATATTCATACATACATTATGTACAGACGCTAACACGTCAAGTTATCCCAAACTGTCAAATTTTCCCAATTGAAAATGAACCCTAAACTTTTGTAATAAAGTTGAAAAACGATCAAAGAAATTCGACAGATTGGGGTAACTTAACGTGCTGGCCTCCGTACGTACATTTAAAAACTCACGCAATATTCCCATGGCGGAAGGCTGAAACTACAGATCGCCATCTTCCACGATCATTACATACCTACCTACTCCTGTACGCACGCCGCCGCGGCGGTTGCGAGTACTACGCATCGTCATCACTAATAAATACTATAATAATTTATATCCTTCTAGGACGTCACCTTCCGGTGTAATCACACTAATATTAATATACAGGGTGGAATTTTGTAATGCCCCCTGGAGGGAAAGTACTCTTAATACTGTAGATAGAAAATTTTACTCAAAGGAAACATTCCTTTATTTTTGAATAGAAAGAAAACTGCATTCAAAGATTTCCAAAAAATCGCTTGCCACACCCGGGAATCGAACTGACTAAAATCTGCAAAAAGTACACACTGTACTTTTAATCCCGCGATCGTTAGTATCAATTATAAGGATGAAATCTCTCGAACAAACTTGATAAATTAAATGATAGGAAAACCATGAAATCTTTAATTATTTACAAAAAATTGTAAAGTAATTAATTAGTTGCTCGAAATGTGCTCCATTTTCTTGGATACACAAATGTATTCTTCTAAATAAATACCTTTAATACCTAGATTGGTACAAACGGCACAATCAGATGGCCTGCGAGATCACCGGATCTCACCCTTTTAGATTTTTTTTTATGGGGATATGTTAAAAACCAAATTTACATTAAATCTTATGCGAATGTAAACGAGTTGAGAGTTGAAGTTCGGAATACGATTTATAATATTCACCACAATACGTTATTAAAGGTTACAAGAAATGAATTTGTTAGAAGAATACATTTGTGTATCCAGAAAATGGAGTCCATTTCGAGCAACTAATTAATTAGTTTACAATTTTTTGTAAACAATTAAAGATTTCATGGTTTTCCCATCATTTAATTTATCAAGTTTGTTCGAGAGATTTCATCCTTATAATTGATACTAACGATCGCGGCAATAAAAGTACAGTGTGTACTTTTTGCAGATTTTAGTCAGTTCGATTCCCGGGTGTGGCAAGCGATTTTTTGGAAATCTTTGAATGCAGTTTTCTTTCTATTCAAAAATAAAGGAATGTTTCCTTTGAGTAAAATTTTCTATCTACAGTATTAAGAGTACTTTCCCTCCAGGGGGCATTACAAAATTCCACCCTGTATAGGCGAAAGTTTGTGAGTGAGTGTGTATGTGAGTTTGCGTGTATTTCTCCGTCCTTCACGCTCAAACAGCTGACCGGATCTAGATGAAACTTGGCACAGAGGTAGTTTATGACCTGGATTAACACATAGGTTACGTACCCGGTACTACGTTCCCTCGGGATAATTTCCGAAATCCAAGCAGGCAAAGCCGCTGGCAGCAGCTAGTAGTTCATAACACACATCTGCCTTGTACAGACGCCAGCTCATCAAGCTATCCCTAACTGTCAAATTTTCTCAATTAAAAATAAACCTTATGTCTTTGCAATAAAGTTGAAATAACTACTATCAAAGAAATTTGACAGATTGTGGTAACTTGATGTGCTGGCCTCTGTACAATGCAACTCAACTAAGAATAGGAATAACCTTGCGACATTATTAATGTGACGATTTAGCAAAACAGTACCTCGTTTACTCACTTTGGAGCAAAGTCATTGAGACAAAACAAAAACAAATTACAAAAAAACAGATAACAACTTTATCTAAAACTAGCTTCCGCCCGCGGCTTCGCCCGCAAAATATGTCGACAAATTATACATATAAACCTTTCTCTTGAATCACTCTATCTATTAAAAAAAACCGCATCAAAATCCGTTGCGTAGTTTTAAAGATTTAAGCATACAGACAAACAGACAAAAATAGCGACTTTGTTTTATACTATGTAGTGACGAACAACATTAATGTTCTTTGCAAGCCGTATATTTTAAGTTTCAGTGACAGATCGAGGTCATTGACATTCCTATTGTTTTTTGCGTTTTAAGTATCTTTTGTTAGTGGCCTTTCATTCATCCTCTCAACATGACCAACCTTCTTAGCATACTTTTTATTTAATGTCAATTTTCGTCGCTTTTTTTTTTAACGGCACCGTTGCCTTACATCTAATAAACTGAACGCGATCGGCACATACCCCGTTTCAGATGTGTTAGTGTCATTAAGTGGAATATTGACACTGACAGTTCTCGAATGCAGTTTAGATTGTGCTGATCGCGTTCAGTTTAATTGATAAAATTGGCATTAAGACTCTCAGAACTCATTTCACCAATGCCACTGAGCGTGTTCAGTTCACATTTAAACCACGTTAAGCCGGGTACTCACTAGCGAGCCGTAACTGTAACCGTTGCATGTACTGTAACCAAAAAACATAGTGTGTACGTGGTTCGCAAACCTGCTGCGAGCGGTACGCGTGCGGCTTGCAGCGACCCGACGTTTACAACGTACTCATTTCTAAACCCGTAACGTTGCACGTAACTGTAACCGTTACTGTTACCAAAAACATAATGTGTACGTGGTTCGCGAGCCTGCGACGAACGCTACACGAGCGACTTGCAGCGAGCCGACGATTGTCGGATTGTCGGTCGGTCTGTTGGTTACAGTTACAGCTCGCAAAATGAGTACGCTCGGTGAAAGCGTTCCGGCGACGTCGTGAGCCGTAATTGTAAAACGCGTACACACTAGAACCTCGTTACTGTATCACATAAGTTACGGTTACGGCTCGCTAGTGAGTACCCGGCTTTAAACAGCGGTCAGTGTCAAAATTGTTGTGGTACTTTGACAGCTCTTGAACGCGGTTTAGCAGTGCAGAGTTTCATCGGTGGAATTCGAATTCAGTCGACTTAAAACTAATTGACAGAAGACTAGATGAATGACTGTGCTCGTGTCGTAAAAAGATCTCATAATCAGATGAATCATACTGTTTATCTCGGATAAAATGTGGCGAAGTCCTTGGACCATTATCCAATTATGAGACAATGTTTCATTGATGAGGTTTTTAGTTTACAAAACAAGCAAAAGCGTGTCTTATGTCGTGTGACGTGTCTTATGAAATGAACCAATAGATTTGTATTGAATGAAAGTTGCTGAAGGAATCTTTCGATTTGTGGAGTAGAATTTGATGAGTTTAATAATATAAGTAAGGTGTTAAAAAATTAACTCTAAGAATCGAACAACTTTTACTATGTGATGAACCCTGAAATCGCGAAAAACATATGAGCTGTTCCGTACATTTATGCACACGTAACTCAATAAAATGTATGGAACTGCGAAAAACTAAATTTTTTAACACCTTATCGAAATGAATTAATTTAGTGAGAGTCTATTAATTTAGATCTAGCCATTACGTTTAGTTTAAAAATATAGAATAAAGACAGAATGAAAATAAGTTATTTGCCGGAGTTGGCATGACATCATGTAGGTAGGTATGACATAGGTATTTCACATTCATACTAATATTAAAATTCTAATTATAAAAACGTCACGCGTCAACCACAAAACCGATCTTTATGGAATTTGATATTAGTATCGGTAGCCTGGGATCTGCAGAAAAACATAGGCCACTTTTCATTCTAGATATTTTTATTTTTTTAAATCTAGATGAAGTCGCGGGCAACAGCCAGTTACTTAACCTTTTGTACGCCATTTTCACATATGCGTGACAAGTAAACGCATGCCCTGTACGCCAACAACACAAAAATATCTGACAATGCAGGCACACTGTAACACGAAATAAACAATTAAATCATTACTTTTGTGCGTGTTTCTATAGATATCTTAAACATTGAAGCTCTCGTACGTATTTAATGTCATGAAACAAATTAAAAGACACCATGGATATTGAAAAATTCACGATAACAAGAAGAAATAAATTTGTAGCTTGGCGTGGAGGGCACGTGTGTGGGTATAAACCCAGCTCTGGCGTTCAAAAGGTGAAACATTTGTCATCACAGGAAGTCATAGGGTTGTAAATATAGCCGTAGCGACTCCTCTACCTATATATATTCCTTTGACCTTCGACTATCCTAGTTATTTTTAAACGCGACGTCATTATCTCTATTACCTCATATTGGTGGAACTACGCCAGTAAACTGCGGTTTATGATTTAGTTTCAAGTAACTAGGGCGTTTAATATCTTTAGTACGCTAAACAAAAAAATCTCAACGTATAAACATGGGTTTTTTTTGTTTTTTTTAAGGCTGGGAAATCATCCAATGACTGCTCCCGCTCTGGGTGGAGCGGAAAGGAGTGTCAGACTCTTACTGACTAAAACCCATCCATGTTCCTTCCGTAGCCCTTTATGTTCCGGGGTAGCGGTAACCCTTTCGCACAATCCCGCTTACCCGGCAGTATAAACATGGGTGAAGTGAGCTTGAAGTGAGTTGCCATTTCCACCTGTCTGTCTGTCGATTCTGTAAGAATCTCACCGTCAAAACTCACGTGAAGTGAGATGTCGTTCACCGTTCACCTGACACTAGCGATTGACACTATACCTACTATATACAGCTCACTTTAAACTGACTTCACCTACGATTTCACAGTGATATTTTTACAAATAAGCACTGCAGATGCTAGGGATCGACACTCATTGCAAGCTCACTACCTACGCCTAAGTTTCCACGCTGGGATATATTCCGAGACAAACTAGCGGAAGCGGAAGCGAGGGTTCGATTTTTTTGCAGAATTCCCGCATTTACGGATGCGGAGACGAGGTTCCATTACAACTCCAGTAGGAATCAAAAAACGACACTAACAAATTATAATTAAGTACTTATAGAAAGAAAGCAAAAATCTAGAAAAAAAAAAACTATCAAAAATAAATGATTTTAAGATTTTTATATGCATAACATACATTGAATATAAAATAGTTTGATGTTCCACTCAAAAGACATAAAACTTATTAAGTCCCAAGTATGCTATTTGTAAAAGTCACACCTATTAAACTAAGTTATTTCCGTTTAGTATCCGAAACGATGATTAAATGTCAATGGTCAATGATTAAATTGAATAAATACTTACCTACTGAGTAAATATGTCTACCAGATATTTTATGGAGATGAAGCATCAACCTAGTTTAATTTTTAGTGCCGTTAGGGATTTTATTGCTGTACTTTGAATTGATTAGCTAAAGCTGCGCAGTCATTAATTAGTTGGTAATTTAATGACTTCATAAATAAAATAACTTTTTGCAATGGAAAGCATTTGACAAGCAAACATGAACATTTAGATGAGATTTAGAAAATTAATTTTAACAAACGCTCTATAAAATGAATCTTTGGCAAACAGCGTAGCTATTATGGAACTACAGGATGGAGTGCGATGTTAAAATTACGCTTTAAATAAATAAAATATAAAATGATGTAGGTACAGACGCCAGCACATCAAGCTATCCCTAACTGTCAATTTTTCTCAATTAAAATGAACCTTATGTCTTTGCAATAAAGTTAAAATACTATCAAAGAAAATTTGAAAGATTGTGGTAACTTGATGTGCTGGCCTCTGTACATAACGCATATAATCAGTTTAAATTTCAAGTTCCCAAACTATCAACAAAAAATACAAACATTTCATTACCGCAGTGCTTACAGCAGGCAGAAAAAAATTCTACCACATTTTCACCCATTTGTCGACAGCCAAACATAAAAAAAAACATCACGATACAATCATGAATACATTAATCTTGTGGCCATAGAAAGTCCCTTCACCGCATATTTTTCTACCAGCGGCGAAGGGCTAAGTGTGTCAAACAAATGGCGATGTGATAACGCAAGTGAAAGCGACCGTAACCATGGTATATTGAAATGTACTATTAAGTGTACTACTGGTACTTAAAGTACCGATGCTACAGTACCTTGGGTGTTGCATCGTTTATGTGTGGTGTTAAATATTTATGGACTGCGTAACAATCGGTAAAGCGGTACTTTTTCACTATTGCGTCGTTAAACGTCACCATACTCTACATTTGAATGAAAGTATAGGTATAGTATGTTCCAAAAGTGTGTGATGAAAGTGTAAACAAACCCAGTTCAGCTTTAATTTTTACGCAATCACTCGCCAAAGGGAGTTAGTAACTCATTTATCTGTATTAAGAACTATTAAACTTTATATTTATTATATTAGAACCTTTTCCAACACTATTTCTTTGTTATAAAATTATCATTGAAAAAATACCGACGAATTGTGGTTATGAAAATAACAAATGGAAACGCCTTTAAAGTGATTTTAAATTATAATTTCGAATAACCAAACGAAAAGCTCTCAATTTTTCTTTCAACTTTTAAGCGACGAAAAAATAGGAGTTTCTTGTTTAAACCTCTTGAAAACTTCTGAATACCTAGTACAGCTAAGGTAAAGCCATAACATAAAAAAATAACAGAGTTATTTCAGTAATTTCCCCAAAAAGATATCCTAGTGGCTGATTCAAGCTCATTACGTATGATGACTACTGATGTCATATTTCATTTTGTTGGTCTCTTTAATATCTCACGTGGGAGTAAGTTGCATTAAGTCATATTTATAAATTGTTCCAGTGCATCCTCTTTAGCAGAGATCTCAGATTTCAGTCGGCAACCTTGATTTAATAACAATATTATATCATTAGGTACAGAGGCCAGCACATCAAGTTACCACAATCTGTCAAATTTCTTTGATAGTATTTCAACTTTATTGCAAAGACATAAGGTTCATTTTTAATTGAGAAAATTTGACAGTTAGGGATCGCTTGATGTGCTGGCGTCTGTACATTACTCATCCTACAATAGGGATGACGACAGGGTAAAAAAAAAAGAAAATTTATTTAGCCCGTCTGGCAGATAATAAAAAAATATAAGACACGTATTTTTTACCTTACTATATTAATAAAAAAATACAGATAAAACGCATTAAGGTTGATGTTCCAGGGTAGCCCGCGAAATTCAAATTTTCTGAAGTTTTTTGCAATTTGCAGGCCAGTGATAGGTTGTATGTTGATGAACATTTGATTCGCGGCTGTAAGACGTATGTAGTTACAGAATTATAATCATCAAAATCATTAATACAACCCTCCGAGCTCATAAAGGTTCCGGAATGACTTTGACCTTGTAAAAAGTCATTTTTACACCTTTGTTGTAGGATTCACCTTAAACTTGGGGAGTGGTTGGATCAACTGAATTTGGAATACTATACAAAAAAAGGATTTAGTAAAGTGCGCAGTTAATGACAGCTTTCGTATTGCGATTTTTTTTAATCAAATGATAGTTCGTTCAACGTATTTACTGGCAGATTGATTGAGATTTTGATACTTCAACGTATTTTCTAATGATTATTAATTAAATAAATCGACAGATGAGTAATGTAACGACTAAAGGATCTTTTTATTTGAATAAAAAAACCCTTTTACAGTTTTTTTTTAAAACAAAATTCTGTTTTCTTCAGTCGGATTGAAAAAGGTATTTAATGATTTCATTCATCTACAAAACAAACTTTCTATAAATACGGACTGTGTTAAGTAACATAAAACCATTTAAGTCCTACGTAACAGAATTAAAATATTTACTTTCTTCCATGAACGAGTGTAAAAATAAAGTTTCGTTTCGATCTGGTCTAACCGGTTGTAAGTGGACCTGCCCACGCCATTTTATGTAACGCACGAGTATTAACTGACATCCGCTAAATCTGCACATATTGAGGGTTTAGTCATATAAAATTGTGGTATTTTACCAAGAAATAAATTATAATTAAGAAAACATAATTGATAATCCAATTAAATATCGGACGGTTATCCGGATTAAATACGACACTAAAGTAAATAGTCGAAATTATAATTCGAGTGAACTACTCGGTCTACCCTGTGTGCTACGCTTTCTTTGCTACGCACCCCTTGCTACGCAACCCTTTGCTACGGAACGCATATTCAGCCACCTTCAAATCCGTTTATCTGCTACGGCGCGGCGGCGTAGGCAAATAAACAAGATATTAAAGTTCCGGACTGATTTTCCTGTTTCTGAGGTACTACTTCTAACCGCAAAAGATTCGATAATTCTAATTGGTTGCTACTGGTTCGATATCAGGATTTATAACCAAGGCTCTATATTTATTTGTATAGTAGTAGTTTAATTTAGTATTTACAGTAAATACTTAGTGGTTTTATAATGTTGTGACAATTGTAAGTATACCTTTTCATTATTTATCTATATCAATAAAACGTTTTTTGAATCTGTATGATCAAGTATATTTTGGGGGCCACAATTTTAAATCAGTGAACTAAAATAAATCTATAAGGTGTTAAAAAAATAACTCTAAGAATTTCGTTGGAGCATTGTACTCATCGATACGAACAGCTTTTACTATGGGATGAACCCTGAAATTGCGAAAAAAATATGAGCTGTTCCATACATTTATGCACACGTAACTCAATAAAATGTATGGAACAGCTCATAATTGTTTAACGTAAATTTTTTGACACCTTGTAAAAATGAAGTATCATCATGATTTCGCCACACTTGGCAACAACATGGTGCACTTAGGAATAAACTGCTGCCGTCTTAGTAATTTTCGTCTTTTATAATTGTAAAACTTAACCATAGCTTTATTATCCAAGGAAGATGCTGCGGTCATTATTATAATTGCGCTTATATGTGTAGAGTTTTGTAATTAAAAACAAACATGACGCCTTATGTAATAGCGGGGAGTCTATTGCCTCCAATCGGCCTAAAATCCAGACTCCAGATTGCTACGTGATGCGGTCTTGAACCCAGTGGTATTGGGTTTTCTATCTGGAATTTCTCAGCCTGGATTTGTACAGAGGCCAGCACATCAAGTTACCACAATCTGTCTAATTTCTTTGATAGTATTTCAACTTTATTGCAAAGACATAAGGTTCATTTTTAATTGAGAAAATTTGACAGTTAGGGATAGCTTGATGTGCTGGCGTCTGTACCCTGTTTATGGCAATAGGCTTGCATTCTATTACATGGGATTCAAACATAACTGTCGAAATGTGGGTTTACTTTAAACCTCTGCTTAACCCTTTGTGGATAACATGCGTAATCTTATGTTATTGTTGTTTTTTAAAGAATCCTGCTTCGTTTATTGATAAAATTATCCAATTGATACCGTCCCACCCACTTTGTTTGGTTGTTTTTTACAAAAGCTATGCAATAAAGGTAGGTACTACAAGTTTCCTGGGGGTCAACCACTACCTCTTACATCAGTATTGTTTGACATCAGGAAAGAGAGAATATTCAACGGTTTGTGGTGACTTGATGTGCTGGCCTCTGTACAATACTTTTTTTTTGTACAATGCAATTTTAGTCATAATACAATAATAATAATATCCTTGGACATTTCACACAACGCCATATAGTCCTAAGCTAAGCAACCTAATGCTTGTGTTATGGTAACGAGATGGCTGATAAACTACTTATATATATATTTTTTTTTAATACCTATACATACATATTATAGATAGGAAAACACCCCAGACCCTGTAATCTGTGGAGAACATAGTGGGTAACATAATTGTCTTAAATTTTTTTTAAAGATTTTGCGACTGTGACTTATTGTGTTACTATTTGTTTTTCCTAAAATAAATAAAATATAATTATATCTCTTTCTCACATTGAAGTAATATTAAAATAATAGGTACTGCTGTCAGAGTTGGTGGTTGGCCCCCTGACCAGTCCTATTCCGATGGTATTGGCAAAGGTCGATAGTACTAGTTTCTCAGTTTTCAAGACAGCCCGAGCATCACTAGTAAATGAGTTTATAAATAACAGGTGACGCGGTTAGCTTGTGTCGTCTTTATCTTGGGTAAACATACGTTGTGTGAATAAACACCAGAAGGTGGTAATGACTGATATAATTTTCGTAGTCTATACAGTCCCTTTCTATTATAAGTATTATATTATTCTATAAAAAACTGAACGATAGTTAAATTATAAATTAACTATCGTTCAGTAGAATTATAAATATTTTTACACAAAATAACATCGTGCCTGTAATACTACCTACACCCACAATTCGAATAAAATAAAAAACAAATTTAAAAAAATCAAAACCGAATAAAATATAAACAAAATTAATAACAAATCGTTCGGTGCCTTTTGAAATCTTTTTAATCGACTTCAAAAAAGGAGGAGGTCTTATGTGTACATATTTTTTTAATGTATATTTTAATTTACTGTCACTGTTTTGGGTTATAACAAGCTTTTCTTTATTAAATGCATTTTCTTAAGTCAAGGTTTATTTTAAAGTTTATTGAACAGTTTTGAACTATCAAATTGGGTAGTTAATTACCTATAATAAGCAAAGTAAACTTACTAAACTCGATTTCTACTCTAGGGCCTATCATTTACCTACATAGGTCAAGGGTCAGTAATTAACAACTTATTCATAAGCTCCGTGCACAAGTTTAATAAGTGCAACTTTATGCATAAGTATGAATTTATAAAACTCAGTTACTGTCCCTCCAATTGTCCCCTCACGAGTCAATGTATTGTCTCCCTATAGTGGTTTTTTAATTAAATGAATCGGTCAGTGGGATCCTTTTGTTTCCAGCAAATAAACAATTTTAGCAACAGGACGTGTGTGAGTCGTATGTAACCTAATTTACATAAAAGACAAACAAAACAAATTCCAAAGAATAAAACCTGTTTCTAAATCCAAAAATGAAACGCAGATTTAAAAAAAAAAAACAACTTAATTGGGGGCGACGCGATTTAAATAGCATCTGAATTTAAAAATAGAACTTACCTTCTTTTATGAATAAAGCCAGGAGTAGTACGGGCACAAATACGCTGAGGTTTGCCATTGTTATAGTAGAAAGTCACGCGGCACTAACAAAATAACAACACAAAAACGAATAATTACGTTCGTCTCGTTTCTCATTCGGCGAGCGAATGGCGCGGGAACATGAGAATGAAACTGCAGTGGCTATTCTGTGGCTTACAAACTGACGTGTGAAACGCGGCGGGCAAAACGCTGAGCTCAATTGTAATTCTATTGAACGTTTTTTTACATATAAACTTGTTATTTTTCTTCTAATTAATGGGATTTTAAATAGACATCTTGTAAATTAACACCTTTATTTAATTAACCCTTTCTCCCTGATTAGAAATCACGGTTTAAATAAAATATGGTGCTAAAAAGTTGTAAATAAATATTTACAATTATCGTCTGTAAATCTAGTCTAAATTTTTTCAATTAATAGATCGATTAATTCCTTATATTTCAGTTTATTATTTCTATAGAGTTGTCACATGGTACAACCGCAGCGTTTTGACCGATATTGTGTAGCAATACTAAAGCCGGTTTATAAGGCGCGGTAGTTGGCGCGAATACGGTAGATACTGCGTACTACGCATCCAAAGATTAATGAGGCTACAGAGAGGACACTGAACTGTATTTTATTAGATTATCCTGTTACCCTGACGCACCTGCTTGTAAAATGGTTTAATTAAATCCATGATTGTAAAAATTTTGTAACTTTGAATATAAGATTAGTATTGCATAGGTACTTGTTTACCTTTGAGCGCCACGGTCGGATCTAGCCGATGAAAACGTGTACATCACGCTACTCCCCACACGACAAGAAAGCGACATTTTTTTGTGGCTTGGCGTTTGGCGTGTGAGGGGACCCAGATGGTTTACGCTCTTGCGGTCAAAAGGTACACGAATTTATTTATTTTATCTGTAAATTGTAAAATAAACAATTGTGCAGGAACTATACTTTATCACAGTTTCTAAAACTCAAATACGATTATCTTTTAAAATGGCATAACGATTTGCGCAGCGTTATATTTCTAGCATTGTATGAAATGTGCTGACACACCAATGTTAGTTGTTATGACGAAGTTCAAAGTACAATTCAAAACCAGTCCACCATTTTCATAATCTGATTGCTTAGTAGGCACCAACTCAGGCGTGGATCTACGTATTCGCTCAAGGGGGGCAAATGTTTCTCTCTGGGGGCTGGGAGGAATTTCTCCAGCCATTCAAGCTCTGTAAAAAAAAACATGTGGCACTCATTTTCCGTAAACTCAACAACCTTTTCGAAGATGAACACGACCTATACCTTAGTACATAATATACAAACTAAGTTTATGTGCAATTTAGAGTTTTAGGCTGTATGACCATTCTGTTAAACGTTGTTTAATCTAGTCTTTGGTGCATTTGTCCCAAACGTGTGTTGCGAAACAGTGTCGCTGACTTGGATGGGATATTTTCGTTTCGTAACGACTTTTAATTTCTACGAGTCGACTTCGGATGTTACAACATGTCTTATATTATAATCTCACGGAGACCGCAGAACTGCATCCACACTCTAGTTACTTGGACTCTTTAGTGTGAATTTTCGCCATCACTTCTTTTACATAGGTACCTGAAGTTGGGTTTCTACGAGTGCATCGTCGCCAATCCTTCTCATTTGACTCTAGCCCTCCCACCTACGATAAGACCAGCCGTTCTCTAATGAAAAATGTCAAGGTGAAAACTGAGTGAAAGTGAAATTGAAATAAGCTGCAAATGGTGTTGATCAATCCCTTGCATGAGTAGTGGTGTCCTGTTAAAAAACTCAACATGAAAAAAATTTTGAAAATGCGTAGTGAGTTGACGTTCCGCCTGATGACTTTTGACAGCTCACTTGCATTCTCACGGTGACATGTCTACAGAACAGACCGGCAGTACCTCTTACTCCATACACGAACAAACAGCTTGCTACGGCTGAAGCAGCAGGTGCAACTGCTCTGATAGCAATCTTACTACTGACACTGTTTTACACGCGAAGATAATCAAAATCACAGAGCATACAGACCTGTCCGAAAGGGTTATCGCTACCCTGGAACATAAAGGGCTAAGGAAGGAATATGGATGGGTTTTAGTCAGTAAAAGTACGACACTCCCTTCCGCTCCACCCAGAGCGGGAGGAGTGATTTGATGATACCCAAACCTCAAAAAAAGAGCATAAATACTACTGGCAGCTCACTTCGAGTTCACTTCACGTGTTATTTCACGGTGAATTTTTTACAGAATAGCACTACTGAGTTCGAACGGGCGAAATTTTGTCGCAGCGATTTTTTTTCGCACATTGGATTTTCAACTCTATACCTATTATATTAAAGTAAGCGTTGTAAATTTAACAGAGCTTAATCCAAGTCAACAGATTTTCAACTCTCGGCGTTGATCAGAGTGTTGCAAATTCAGTGCGCAAAAAAATTGCCCTTGCGTGCCCGGGCTGAAGCTCACACCCGTCTTTATTATAACTTGACGACATTTAGACAGAATTGGACAGAATTCTTTGGAGTATCAATGGGCCTTTGGTTGACTTACAAAATCTATTTTAGTCGCAGAATGTTTGTCAATCTACAGCTTCCCACATTCAGAACTGCTTTGGTCACAATGGCAACTATATTTACTGTATAGATGTATGTGTACAGAAATAGAAGATGACAGTCATTTGAAAAAATTGTTAGTTCCTACCATACCTATAATTGTTTTGTACTGTCGCCAGCACATGAAGCTTTCCCTAACTGTCAAATTTTCTCAATTAAAAATGAACCTTATGTCTTTGCAATAAAGTTGAAATACTATCAAAGAAATTTGACAGATTGTGGTAACTTGATGTGCTGGCCTCTGTACACCCTTACTAATAAACGTTGTATAGCGTCTGTATAGTTACACAACGCTTTGTCTTCTTCTTTAACGTCCGCCTGGTCAGAGGACCCTTCCTCTGACCAGGCGGACGTTGTGTCAAGTTGGTACTGCCAACGATTGTCGTCAGGATGTTGTTTATATAATATAAGGTGTTAAAAAATTAACTCTAAGAATTTCGTGGGAGCGTACTCATCGTTACGAACAACTTTTACTATGGGATGAACCCTGAAATTGCGAAAAAAATATGAGTTGTTCCATACATTTATGCACACGTAACTCAATAAAATGTATGGAACAGCTCATCATTTTTTAACTCCTAATATACTAGTCAGGCGGTAAACTATACTTGCGAGTTGCGCGTTGTAGGATTTTCGCATTTTTATGAACGTAGCTCATGTAGGTACAACGTTTTCAGATAAATAAATAGTATATAATAGTATTGGTACACCTTAGTTATATTTTGAGCAATATCCGACAGAATTACAGTACACTACCTACCTGAAATAATATACAGAGTTTTCCTGTTTATTATCTTTTCCACAAAAAAAATGTAGGTAGGTAAAATCTTCAATTCGTTGACGATGGTCAGTAACTAACATCCACCTTATCGACTCTTTTCCTTAGCCTACAGGCTAACAGCTAGGCTACGAACAGTAGGCTAATTTATTTATTCTTCTGAAAACAGTCGAAAATCCATAAAAGTAAGTACTTATACAACTGCATTTAAGTACAATCTTCCACAATTTAAAAACTATGTAGGTACCTACCTAATTACCTAAAATTAATCAAAAATTAAAAATAAACTAAACATATTGTTCTTTAAAATAAAATATTTAAAGAAAATCTTGAAATTTATTAACCGTAATTACGTGTCTTTACAATAATGTGACACAGTTCATTAATTTTAGTGGCTTAAAACAGTAAACAAAACATAATGTATACTTGTGATATACATAAAATAACATCACTCCTTGTTTACCCGAAGAGTTAGGCAGAGGTGTATCTACCTATAGTAGGTACAGACGCCAGCACATCAAGCTATCCCTAACTGTCAAATTTTCTCAATTAAAAATGAACCTTATGTCTTTGCAATAAAGTTGAAATACTATCAAAGAAATTTGACAGATTGTGGTAACTTGATGTGCTGGCCTCTGTACAATCACATTTCGCTGGTTATATTTGTTTGTACACATCTGTGTTACATGTACCTGAATGTGCCTTAATAATTATGAATAATGCTGCTCATTGCGGTCTTTATCAAAGTAGGTATATTTCATTTATAGTTCGTTCATCTCAATGTGATAGGGTTCTAAATATATCAACATCTAAGTAATAGGGAAGAATATTGAAAATTATAAGTACATACGTGTCTATGGAAGTGACGTTAGTATTTAAGAAGGAGATCCCGAAACCCAGGTAGTAAGTAAAAGTCAAAAGTTCAATTTCAAAACTGCGTACACAATCCTTCAATCTAGTTCTAATACGGTCGCTATAGTAGTGACATCTATGTTTCTTAAACTAGATGGCAGTCTGTATAGTTATAGCATAAAAAAATAGATGTCACTAGTGTCCATGATAGGTAAAATAATTGTTAATGTTGCTATTACCACGGTTTTTTTATTATTATTAGAATTAGTAGACAATTTTGGTACAGTCATTTCAATTTGTGTAAAAGTTCCCTGAATTTGTATTAAATCACTAAATTGAAGCTACGGTGCCGCTGTGTCAAAATTTGACCATCTATTTTACGACGTACTGACGAATATACTGACAAAAATATCCATGCCAAAAAACACTGATTAAAGCAATTTTAATTTGACTTAAAATAATAAATTGGCGGCATACTAGAATAAACACATCCATTATGAGAAGAAAGGTACTTGCACACTTCTTGTAAGTAGGTATCTAGTGCGTTTTGCTAATTATTTTTTTTACCAGTGTTTATGGTTTGTCATTTCTAAAAGTTTGTCCATCTAATTTAATGAGACCTTATAATATGACGACGAGACATTTAGCCTTTTGAGTCAACGAACACCGAGTCACCTTTATTGGACCTTAGGTACGTCTTATTCTTTATCGCTTCAAACCTTCAGCCTCATTAGGGTTCCAGACGTCTGAATGAAAACCCTTATTAATACCCAAGATAACTCGTAAGAATACTCGTAACAATTAAAAACGTGCTGTGCGTGACTCCGTGGTCTAGTAGTAGGACTCAAAGGTCTAGTGCCATACACAATATAAACAAAAGCGAACTCACTTATTTTATATACATTTTTAAACCGTTCAGCCCGTCGATTCTGTAATAACCTCACCGTGAAACAGAGGTGACGTGATGATGAAGTGAGCTGTCGTTCTACGTAATACTATAGATTGACAGATTTTTTTTTTTTTTTTTGGCTGGGAAATCATCCAATGATTTGGCTCTGGGTGGAGCGGAAGGGAGTGTCAGACTCTTACTGACTAAAACCCATCCATGTTCCTTCCTTAGCCCTTTGTGTTCCGGGGTAGCGGTAACCCTTTCGGACAATTCCGCTTACCCGGCAGGCTTGGCCCTGAGGGGCCTCTTCATATGCTGACATCTCTTTGAGGCGCGCGTGGAACATATACGCGCCGTCCGGCACGGGCCTGGTGCTGATCGGACGGTGAGTCACCCATTACTCACCGTCCGCAAGCCCGCATGGATTGACAGCTATCGTTAAACTCACTATACCTACGTCATTTTGGATTTTTTGAGATTTTCACAGAACACCAGTAATGGAGTATAAAGTTTCGAACATTTCTAGAGAAGAATACAGAATTGCCAACTGATTATAGTAAGTATGACATGGATGAAGCAAAATGAGTAATAAGGATCGTAGTAGGTGGCAATCAGTAGTTTCTCCAGAGAAAAAGGTTTGAGTTTTAGAATTGGTTGATAGCCACTTAACACCTAAGTATACCTATTGTGTGTAACACAACTACATACACAAAGTGAGAAGTATCTTTAATTAAATATATAGCAAAAAGTTAAATACAAAACCAAAGACACTGACTATCGAAATTAAAGTTTTTTCTTTCAATAACTAATGTATACTTTAGAAGTCTATTGTTTTTTTTTTTTGTAAAAAGTTTTACTCGACTAGCTTTATCATATCTCATCAGTTGTAATCGTCCGTATCGTCAATATCTTTGTTTACGATAATGCCACTTAGCGGCTAATGACATAACCATTATTGAACACAATTCCTTAAACTTATTAAATTATATGGCTCATCTACACGTCAACGGTAACTACAAGAATAAAAAAATATTTTTAGCATAAATGAAACTCTGGAATGAAAGCAAAGCTCTTAAATTAATGTACCAGCCAGCACATCAAGTTACCCCAATCTGTCAAATCTCTTTGATAGTATTTCAACTTTATTACAAAACCATAAGGTTCATTGTCTATTGGGAAAATTTGTCAGTTCTTCATGACTTATTTTGGGTCAAATGACTATCTACAACCTTCTTGAATATGACCTCCCAGCCCAGTTACGGGTAACACGTTAGCCCTTGCCCAGAGGACACGGTGGAGCATATGGTGGAGATCTGCCCCGCTTGGGCGGAGCACCACCGTGTCCTCGTAGAGGCGATTGGCGGTGGCGGCGACCTTTCACGCCCGGCTCTGGTGTAAGCCATGGTCCAGAGCGAGAGGGAATGGGAGGCAGTCAGTTCATTCTACAAAACAATCATGCTCGCGAAGGAGGTGGCGGGATGGAAGAGGGAAAGGTCCTCCCGTCCCAGCCGCTGCGGGAGACGCCCGGGCGTCGGGAGCCACGTGGCGACTCCCGGCCACCGTAAGACATCTTTTTGTGGCGCGCACGTGTTCCACGCGCGCCTCAAAAAGATGTCAGCATTTGAAGGGCCGTTAGGGCCGAAGCCTGCCGGGTAAGCGGGATTGTCCGAAAGGGTTACCACTACCCCGGAACATAAAGGGCTAAGGAAGGAACATGGATAGGTTTTAGTCAGTAAAAGTCTGACTCTCCCTTCCGCTTCACTCAGAGCGGGAAGAGTCATTTGATGATTTACCACCCTCAAAAAAAAGCCCTTAATAAGGGTGGTTGTCAGATGTTTGGACTTGGAAAAAGTGGCGAGAATCTACTGGATACGAAAATGCGATGCATAGTCAAATCAGTCAGCGGTGTTTGAAGGAGGCAGTGGACAAATGATAGTGGTCACACCAGATGGTGTTCGGTTCCCCATATTTTAACCATAATGTCGAAAAAAAGAACTAAAGTAAGTTATTACATATCGCTTAATATACCACGTTGGATTTGTATCTGTCCTCCAATCTGAATTTGTATCATAATCAAGTCGATTCGCTTCAACTATTGCATACCTTCAAGCTCATTGGCGCGTACAGAATCCACCTATTGTAATGATAATGATAACTCGTTCTATAAAAGGATTAATTGACAAATGTCACATCTCACTTTATTCGTTTGCAAAAGAAAATGTCCAGACTAGCTGTGATTTTTTTAGCAGTATTTACTGTAACAAATAGTATCGCTTCATGTCTTGCAGAACCATTAGGTAATTAATTTGTTTATTTATTGGATTAGCATGAAGTGATCAGGTAGTGCCGTGCATAGCCAGGATGCTTTAGGAGTGGCGGCGGTTTACCTACCCCACACGTGCTTTCGGCGTCCAGTCTCATTACAATCGAATGGTGGCCCCGTGTGATTTTAGTAACAAAGACTCCACTAAACTAGAGACGAAAATATATAATTTCTAAAACGTGACAATGAATAGTTTTATTTTTATTTTACAGATGAATCTGAATCACAGCTCAGTCGAAGAGACGAAACAGATAACTTGGAATCGGATCCAGAGGTAGTCGAACGGTCTGCGTCGGCGCAGGGATATGCGTCCGTCAATAACCGGTTTAGACCACCGGTGTACCCATCAAACCAGATTCGACTGGTCGAATGTTATGCCTGTACAGACTGCCCAAAGGTTTTAGCTAACACCACCTCTAAGTACTGCCCGTACACCAATGACCATACTAAAAATAACAAGTGTGTAGTCTACACTGAAAAATACAATCGTGAGTATAACAGTGCCAATAACATCACCCTACGTTATTAATACTCATCAAAATCTGCCTAGCCTTTTCCCAACTATGTTGGGGTCGGCTTTCAGTCTAACCGGATACAGCTGAATACCATTATTTTACATGGAGCGACTGCCTATCTGACTTCCACAACCTAGTAACTGGGCAATACGATACCCTTTGCTATGACTGGCTGTCAGATTTTCGGACGTCTGACGACCCGTAACGACTGTCAAAGATGCGCAAATGACAGTCGGGACCAAAGGCTTAACGAGCTCGTGGCTAAGTAATAACAGCCACACGGATCGATTATTCAGGTAAAGCGGTGTTGGTCCGTGGATGGGTGACCATCTTTAAATACCGAGACTCCTCCGTGCCTCGGAAAGCACGTAGACCCGTTGGTCCCGGCTGTCATTCGTGGATCTTTGACAGTCCAAAGGGCTTGTCAGAAACCAGAAAGTCTGACAGTCAATCTTAAAAAGGGGTAACGATTGCTCCGTTACTGACTGGGTTGCGGAGGTCAGATAGGCAGTCGATCCATGTAAAATACTGGTATTCAGTTGCATCCGGTCCGACTAGAAGGCGACCCCAATATATTTGGGAAAAGGATAGGCAGAATGAATGAAGCTGGTTAAACCTTTTTCAGCTTTTAGAGTTGTAAGAATAAAATAAACTTTGAACAATTTATTCAAGACAGGTCGCGATTCCTCTTCACAGTTTAGTACTTTAGTAATATCTGTAATTATACTGAGTTATCTTAGGCACAATATAAATATGAACAGTATGGAAACGGGTATTTAGTCTGAACGGCCCAAACTGAATGGCCCGCGGGCCATTCGACCGTAAACAAAAATCGCCTACGTTCCAAAGGACTGGTGATAAAAACTGGTAAACAAATTCAGTGTCATAAACTACATCAAGTACATTCGGGTGCAAAAGTTAAAAAGTTGAAATAAAAGTTTTTTTTTTTTTCATAGATTTGTATTATCTTCCTTAGAAAAACAATCAACAATAATATAAAATGTTTACAAAAGTTAAATTTAGCCTGACTATTACAATGTTTGCGACTGTACCTTTAAATTAATTTTGAAATCATTTTATCACCGGTCCTTTGAAACGTAGACGATTTTTGGTTACGGTCGAATGGCCCGCGGTCCATGCGGTTTGGGCCGTTCAAACTAAATACCCATGGAAACTAGGCCTATTTGTTGAAATAATTACCTACGCTCCACTGCAGCATTAGGGTTGTCACTCTTAATGTTTTTGAAACTGAACTGTATTTATTAAAATATTTGTGTTCTCAAACAATCGAGTTGAAATTAGTTATTTCAACTCAATAGTTTTTTCGATTGTTTACTAATAACATTTAAATAGGTAATCTCATGGTTTCGGTTAATACCAGTAAAAAAAGATTGTTTTTAACACGGAACAGTTTAAAATTAATACACAACAATTTGTAAACTTTATCAATATGGCGCGGGCGTAACCTTTTACAAGTTTTGGCGTGAACCGCGGCAAGACGAAAACGTTTCGTGCGATCCTTGTCGGAAGGGCGCGCGGAGGACGCTCGCCGCAGCGGCGGCGCGCGGCTTGGCGCATTTGTGGCGCCGACGCCTGATTAACCCGGCGGCCGCGCACCGTACTATGCGTTTCAACTAAGGATAGGATGACCTTGGCACCATATTGTGACAACAATTAAGTTTAACAAAAAAATACTTTATGCAAATTACTTATCTTGTTCATGTAATTTTCATATGATTACCTATTGTTAATCTAATATAGGGCCAAGGTCATCCTATTCTTAGTTGAAACGCATAGTACAATTTTTTTACCCGAAAATGCGTGAGCATTAACTAATCGTCTTGGCGCGGCACTCACGACTGACAGCACCGCGACAACCGCTTAGGGGTCTCGTCGATTCGCGTGTTTGTGTGAGTGCGCCGTTTCGAACGTTAGTTCGTAGTTTCCATACTGTTCATATTTATATTGTGTCTTAGGTAAGTTGTCAGTTATCTAATTCAAGTGGACTCAGAGTCACGTATTTTGGAAGAAAAATGTATTATTGAAACACACAAATTATGCAAAATGTTCTTCGGCACTTTTGCGAAAGTGTTATTTGATACATTCTTCCATTTACCGTTATCAATGTAAGCCTCAAGACTCAAGAGTCAATTGAAAGTAATGAGTCATCGTACAATCTTGAACCCTCCATATTCTTGTGTATTCGGGGAGTCCCACTTTCACGTTAAGAATGGCATATAGACCGATCTTAGAAAAGTTGGATTTGACCGACATCAATGAACATACATATCATTATCATCACCATCATCATCCTCAACAGCCCATTGCTACGCACAAACCTCTAGTGTTTGTTAATCTCATTCACTTACCCGCAAAGAAACAATAACAACAACAACCACATTATCTGAAAATTATACTTATACCAACATAAGCGACGTCACTGCGATGTTTGTTATTTTTTATTTGTCTGCATTAGCTGTCGCGTAAGAATTCACTAGCATTCTAGGGAAATTACCTATTTCATGTGCATACCATGTATCTATTTCTTGTGTGTTTAGATTAGATAAAGAAATCTAGGACATGATCTATGTGTGTTCCACTTCCTTCCTGTTCAGTCATTGATAGCCTACTGACAGCCTAAGGCTGACTGACGCGGAGCTGGGCGGAGCGGAGCGGAGATGTGCAAGGAGCGTCCAATCACATACGAGACGAATGACGTGATGAGGATTTCAACCATTGTGATTGGTCGTACCTGTACGTCTCCGCTCCACTCCGCTTCAGTGGAAACGCACCCTAATGGTGTGGCCGTCGGACTGCCAAGTCATAGGTCTTGAGTTCGAACCCAAGACACGCACCTCTGATTTTACGGATTCATGTGCGTATTGTATAATTATCACTTGCTTAAAAATCGGTGAAGGAAAACATCGTGAGGAAACCACCAGCACGTGAAGCTTAGTCAGAGGCCCATAGGCAGCATAAAAACTCTGTCGCCAGGCTAGTCACTAACCGTACGAAAGAAAGAAAGTCATTGATGCTTGATTGAGTGTTAATAAAACCAACCAACTTGGAGACATCAATCCGAACAGATGAATCTGATTCGATTCTGGCAATCTACTCAGCCTATAACAAACAATTGCCGAACCTAGGCTACCCCCAAGTTGCACCACAATATTCAGCCTTCCGCCTTCCGCATGCACTCTATCCCAGCCACATTGTAGAGGTCGTCGGTCCATCCACGCCTACTGATTGCTTTGTTCTGACCGAATGCGTACACATACACGAAATCATAGGACTCTTTAGTTTTAACGATTCGCTTCCCAATTTCGTATCTGAACAACTGACCTTGAGACAGCGACAGACGCTGCGGTATTTGGACAGATCAGACGAATCTGAAATTAGAACCGACCATTTTTTGATGGACACATTAAACGCCCTGAATTTTTTAATGGATTTTGCTTCAAATGCCAGGATCGGGCCAACAATTTTGGGCCAACAATAGTTCTTCAATTGTTTTTCTTATAATCTTTCAGAAATGGAGAAGTCATGGTACATCCGCGGCTGCGCATCGGAGCGAGGATCATGTGCTGACATAACAAGAGCTCACGAAAACGCAAACGCGAGATTAGTCAAAATGATATACTGTTCGGAATGCGACGGAGACAAGTGCAACACCAACGGAGTTTACCGATCTCTCCCGAACTTTGCGGCTGCAATACTCTTCGTAATAATCACGCCTTTAGTTGGAAAATATGCTCTCTCATAACACATATTAGTTATTGCGTCAAGTACGGAAGAATTTTTGTAAATTATGATAGCACAGGTCTCAAGTTCGTTTGTTTAGAATATCCAGTTTGTATTATCAATTAAAGCGATGTTCAATATCGAGGGTAGTTTTATATTCTTTTCACCAGTTTCAGGTTGTACCCAGTTTAATAGATTAGTGGGCGTTTTGTCAACTTGCCAGAAAATTTAGACTCCAGGAATGTTAATGAAAAGTTCCTGCTGGGAAAAACCCAATATACCTTTTATTGTTATTCCGAATGACTTTCTAAAAACGAAGAGTCATGCCAGACTTACACTACCTACGATGTGATAATTTCAGTAGATACCATTGGATGGAGGCTTTGGAGTCCTCCACGGAATGCACGTCGGATCTAGCAGCGAATGCACGTAGAAAGGGTGGTTAACCCAAGGTAGCCACAGCGTTCAGTAACGCTGTGTAAAAATTTGTCCATCTATTTTATAGGACCTTAAACATAATAACGCAAACTTAGCCAGTGGCGATATCTTTCATGTGTAGGTATTATTATTGAAGCGATGATTGTTAAACATCGTAGTAAATAAATAAATAATTTTGAATAAATGTTACTAGTCTTACTAGGTCTATTTCAGAGACCTTCCTATCTCACTAAAACTCGAAGTTTAGCATCGATTTTGATGATAAGGAGACTGACGGACGCAGGTCACACCTAGAATGAATAGACAGATGGACCAAGACCGTCAAATAAGCCTAAAGACGGGCGTCGTCGCCGAGGCAGGCGCTGGCGCATGGCGTGAAGATTTGTACTTATTCCTAATCAATTGGATGGAGAATGGACAGCATAAATTGGAAAAAAATATGGGAAAGACCTTAGCTGTGAGATAAGTCAAAGTCAAAGTCAAAACATTTATTTCAAATAGGCACAAGAATGGCACTTTTGAACGTCAAAATGAACAAGAAATAGAACTGATTCTAGTCGCCCCTTCCAAAAAGTAGTTTCGTGTGGAGAAGAATGGGCAAGAAACTCCACCATTACTCTTTTAAAATGTTTCACAATGTTTTGTATACATGTATTATAACATTATATGTGAAGACGATGTACCCAGAATAAAAACAATACATCACAAAAGGTGAAAAGAAAAACGCATGTAGCAGTGGCAAGTAAACTTAATTATGTCATAAGTGCATGGTGCTCACATATTTACAAACATTCTAAAAGTTAATAATAATAAATTAATCAATGTGTGAGAAGTTATTCACATAACATAACATAGATTAAATGAAAAAAAGAGTATGAGTAGAGTTTTTTCAGGGGTGGAAATAATTAACAAGTTTACAAAAATACCTTTTTTAAACGACACTATATTTCGAGATTATAACACAAGAATGAGTAAGAATTTGAGATGTTCCGAATGCGGTTTGAAGTTCGGCCGAAATTCGGTTGAATTTCAAGCGCTTTCTCAAGAGCGACACGTCGTGACTTGTTTTCGCATTTACTTCAATATTATTGCTAGATGTACCCCGCCCCCACACGGCGCTCCCAACCTTGCAAATTGCAAAAAGAATTTCGCGGGCTACCTTGAAGCATCCACCTTAATTTGATTGTTTAATTTGACCTATATATACCCTTTGTAATAAAAAAATATTGGATGCTAATGAACGTTTAGTTTGTGAACCAAAAACGTGATTTATTTATTCATTTTACGAATAATTGTAATCCAGATTTTTGTTAGAAGAATACTAAGTTTATTTCATTTTTATAACAGTATGTCTAATTTTTATGTCTAATTCATTAGGCAAAGATTTTTTAAAATAATAAGAAAAACTGTAATTTAAGGCATACATTTACAATCTTCATATCTAAAATAAATGACCATGACTGGGTAAAAGACATAATTTTATTTTACAATATTTCTATTCTAATTCTATTGAATTTCAGTAAAAATAGTGCAAGAAGTATTCATTTTCCTGTGCCGAATGTTCGGAATCTGAACCGAATTTCGGCCGAATGCCGAAGTTCGGTTCCAGCTGCCGAATTTCGGTTGAACCGAATGTGAATCGAATTTCGGCCCATCCCTACTTATTATACATTTTAAATAAAAACTAAGCTAGCTTAAATTGAAAACTCGTAGAAAAACAAATGGTGATTTTATTGCTGACAATAAATCAAATTAAACTCTTTTTTAGCGAGCTCTTCCTTTCTCTCTTACGAACAAAACAACTATGTCCTCGAATAAAAAATATAAATGAAAATACGGTGCCTCATTTAGATGACATCTGTTGATTTTCCTCGTCTCGCAATTCATCCCGAATTCTCACCGGACTCACTTGATGAGTTGCAACATACCCCCTCTTACACAGAAGTATTCCGACAGTTCCAGCAGTAACATTACTGGTCGATATGCTAAAGATGAAAATCAAGTCGGGTGTGGTCAAAGAAATGGTGGATGTTCTTCGTACATAGTATACGTTTCATTTCATAAAAGTTCACAGCAATCAACTGAAAATTCTCAATCTTCTCTTTATTTTGGTGGTTCAACAACACCAAATTCATAAGACTGCTCTTGATTAATTATCGTTATTAGAAACTATGTCATAAAGCATTTTTGTAATTGATGCCACAGTGACTGTGCTAGTTGGCACTTCTGTTGTTGTTGTTATTGGTTGACCAGTAACTGTGCTCGTAGGAACATCTGTAGTAGTTGGTGCATCAGTGACTGTGCTAGTTGGCACTTCTGTTGTTGTTATTGGTTCATCAGTAACTGTGCTCGTGGGAACATCTGTAGTAGTTGGTGCATCAGTGAATGTGCTAGTTGGCACTTCTGTTGTTGTTATTGGTTCATCAGTAACTGTGGTGCTCAAGGGAACATCTGAAGTAGTTGGTGCATCAGTGACTGTGCTCGTGGGAACATCTGTAGTAGTTGGTGCATCAGTGACTGTGCTAGTTCGCACTTATGTTGTTGTTGTTATTGGTTCATCAGTAACTGTGCTCGTGGGAACATCTGTAGTAGTCGGTGCATCAGTGACTGTGTTAGTTGGCACTTCTGTTGTTGTTGTTATTGATTCATCAGTAACTGTGGTGCTCGTGGGAACATCTGTAGTAGTTGATGCATCAATGACTGTGCAAGTTGGCACTTCTGTTGTTGTTATTGGTTCATCAGTAACTGTGGTGCTCGTGGGAACATATGAAGTAGTTGGTGCATCAGTGACTGTGCTAGTTGGAACTTCTGTTGTTATTACTGGTTCATCAGTAACTGTGGTGCTCGTGGGAACATCTGTAGAAGTTGGTGCATCAGTGACTGTGCTAGTTGGCACTTCTGTTGTTGTTGTTATTGGTTCATCAGTAACTGTGCTCGTAGGAACATCTGTAGTAGTTGGTGCATCAGTAACTGTGCTCGTGGGAACATCTGTAGTAGTTGGTGCATCAGTGACTATGCTAGTTGATACTTCTGTTGTTGTTATTGGTTCATCAGTAACTGTGGTGCTCGTGGGAACATCTGTAGTAGTTGGTGCATCAGTGACTGTGCTAGTTTGCACTTCTGTTGTTGTTATTGGTTCATCAGTAACTGTAGTGCTCGTGGGAACATCTGTAGTAGTTGGTGCATCAGTGACTGTGCTAGTTGGCACTTCTGTTGTTGTTGTTATTGGTTCATCAGTAACTGTGGTGCTCGTGAGAACATCTGTAGTAGTTGGTGCATCAGTGACTATGCTAGTTGCCACTTCTGTTGTTGTTATTGGTTCATCAGTAACTGTGATGCTCGTGGGAACATCTGTAGTAGTCGGTGCATCAGTGACTGTGCTAGTTGGCATTTCTGTTGTTGTTATTGTTTCATCAGTAACTGTGGTGCTCGTGGGAACATCTGTAGTAGTTGGTGCATCAGTGACTGTGCTAGTTGGCACTTCTGTTGTTGTTATTGGTTCATCAGTAACTGTGGTGCTCGTGGGAACATCTGTAGTAGTTGGTGCATCAGTGACTGTGCTAGTTGGCACTTCTGTTGTTGTTATTGGTTCATCAGTAACTATGGTGCTCGTGGGAACATCTGTAGTAGTTGGTGCATCAGTGACTGTGCTAGTTGGCACTTCTGTTGTTGTTATTGGTTCATCAGTAACTGTGGTAATCGTGGGAACATCTGTAGTAGTTGGTGCATCAGTGACTGTGCTAGTTGGCACTTCTGTTGTTGTTGTTATTGGTTCATCAGTAACTGTGCCCGTGGGAACATCTGTAGTAGTTGGTGCATCAGTGACTGTGCTAGTTGGCACTTCTGTTGTTGTTGTTATTGGTTCATCAGTAACTGTGGTGCTCGTGGGAACATCTGTAGTAGTTGGTGCATCAGTGACTATGCTAGTTGATACTTCTGTTGTTGTTATTGGTTCATCAGTAACTGTGGTGCTCGTGGGAACATCTGTAGTAGTTGGTGCATCAGTGACTGTGCTAGTTTGCACTTCTGTTGTTGTTATTGGTTCATCAGTAACTGTAGTGCTCGTGGGAACATCTGTAGTAGTTGGTGCATCAGTGACTGTGCTAGTTGGCACTTCTGTTGTTGTTGTTATTGGTTCATCAGTAACTGTGGTGCTCGTGAGAACATCTGTAGTAGTTGGTGCATCAGTGACTATGCTAGTTGCCACTTCTGTTGTTGTTATTGGTTCATCAGTAACTGTGATGCTCGTGGGAACATCTGTAGTAGTCGGTGCATCAGTGACTGTGCTAGTTGGCATTTCTGTTGTTGTTATTGTTTCATCAGTAACTGTGGTGCTCGCGGGAACATCTGTAGTAGTTGGTGCATCAGTGACTGTGCTAGTTGGCACTTCTGTTGTTGTTATTGGTTCATCAGTAACTGTGGTGCTCGTGGGAACATCTGTAGTAGTTGGTGCATCAGTGACTGTGCTAGTTGGCACTTCTGTTGTTGTTATTGGTTCATCAGTAACTGTGGTGCTCGTGGGAACATCTGTAGTAGTTGGTGCATCAGTGACTGTGCTAGTTGGCACTTCTGTTGTTGTTATTGGTTCATCAGTAACTGTGGTAATCGTGGGAACATCTGTAGTAGTAGGTGCATCAGTGACTGTGCTAGTTGGCACTTCTGTTGTTGTTGTTATTGGTTCATCAGTAACTGTGCCCGTGGGAACATCTGTAGTAGTTGGTGCATCAGTGACTATGCTAGTTGCCACTTCTGTTGTTGTTATTGGTTCATCAGTAACTGTGATGCTCGTGGGAACATCTGTAGTAGTCGGTGCATCAGTGACTGTGCTAGTTGGCATTTCTGTTGTTGTTATTGTTTCATCAGTAACTGTGGTGCTCGTGGGAACATCTGTAGTAGTTGGTGCATCAGTGACTGTGCTAGTTGGCACTTCTGTTGTTGTTATTGGTTCATCAGTAACTGTGGTGCTCGTGGGAACATCTGTAGTAGTTGGTGCATCAGTGACTGTGCTAGTTGGCACTTCTGTTGTTGTTATTGGTTCATCAGTAACTATGGTGCTCGTGGGAACATCTGTAGTAGTTGGTGCATCAGTGACTGTGCTAGTTGGCACTTCTGTTGTTGTTATTGGTTCATCAGTAACTGTGGTAATCGTGGGAACATCTGTAGTAGTTGGTGCATCAGTGACTGTGCTAGTTGGCACTTCTGTTGTTGTTGTTATTGGTTCATCAGTAACTGTGCCCGTGGGAACATCTGTAGTAGTTGGTGCATCAGTGACTGTGCTAGTTGGCACTTCTGTTGTTGTTGTTATTGGTTCATCAGTAACTGTGGTGCTCGTGGGAACATCTGTAGTAGTTGGTGCATCAGTGACTATGCTAGTTGATACTTCTGTTGTTGTTATTGGTTCATCAGTAACTGTGGTGCTCGTGGGAACATCTGTAGTAGTTGGTGCATCAGTGACTGTGCTAGTTTGCACTTCTGTTGTTGTTATTGGTTCATCAGTAACTGTAGTGCTCGTGGGAACATCTGTAGTAGTTGGTGCATCAGTGACTGTGCTAGTTGGCACTTCTGTTGTTGTTGTTATTGGTTCATCAGTAACTGTGGTGCTCGTGAGAACATCTGTAGTAGTTGGTGCATCAGTGACTATGCTAGTTGCCACTTCTGTTGTTGTTATTGGTTCATCAGTAACTGTGATGCTCGTGGGAACATCTGTAGTAGTCGGTGCATCAGTGACTGTGCTAGTTGGCATTTCTGTTGTTGTTATTGTTTCATCAGTAACTGTGGTGCTCGCGGGAACATCTGTAGTAGTTGGTGCATCAGTGACTGTGCTAGTTGGCACTTCTGTTGTTGTTATTGGTTCATCAGTAACTGTGGTGCTCGTGGGAACATCTGTAGTAGTTGGTGCATCAGTGACTGTGCTAGTTGGCACTTCTGTTGTTGTTATTGGTTCATCAGTAACTGTGGTGCTCGTGGGAACATCTGTAGTAGTTGGTGCATCAGTGACTGTGCTAGTTGGCACTTCTGTTGTTGTTATTGGTTCATCAGTAACTGTGGTAATCGTGGGAACATCTGTAGTAGTAGGTGCATCAGTGACTGTGCTAGTTGGCACTTCTGTTGTTGTTGTTATTGGTTCATCAGTAACTGTGCCCGTGGGAACATCTGTAGTAGTTGGTGCATCAGTGACTGTGCTAGTTGGCACTTCTGTTGTTGTTGTTATTGGTTCATCAGTAACTGTGCTCGTGGGAACATCTGAAGTAGTTGATGCATCAGTGACTGTGCTAGTTGGCACTTCTGTTGTTGTTGTTATTGGTTCATCAGTAACTGTGCTCGTGGGAACATCTGTAGTAGTTGGTGCATCAGTGACTGTGCTAGTTGGCACTTCTGTTGTTGTTGTTATTGGTTCATCAGTTACTGTGCTCGTAGGAACATCTGTAGTAGTCAGTGCATCAGTGACTGTGCTAGTTGGCACTTCTGTTGTTGTTGTTATTGGTTCATTAGTAACTGTGCTCGTGGGAACATCTGTAGTAGTCGGTGCATCAGTGACTGTGTTAATTGGCACTTCTGTTATTGTTGTTATTGGTTCATCAGTAACTGTGCTCGTGGGAACATCTGTAGTAGTTGGTGCATCAGTGACTGTGCTAGTTGGCACTTCTGTTGTTGTTATTGGTTCATCAGTAACTGTGGTGGTCGTGGGAACATCTGTAGTAGTTGGTGCATCAGTGACTGTACTAGTTGGCACTTCTGTTGTTGTTATTGGTTCATCAGTAACTGTGCTCGTGGGAACATCTGTAGTAGTTGGTGCATCAGTGACTGTGCTAGTTGGCACTTCTGTTGTTGTTATTGGTTCATCAGTAACTGTGCTCGTGGGAACATCTGTAGTAGTTGGTGCATCAGTGACTGTGCTAGTTGGCACTTCTGTTGTTGTTATTGGTTCATCAGTTACTGTGCTCGTAGGAACATCTGTAGTAGTCAGTGCATCAGTGACTGTGCTAGTTGGCACTTCTGTTGTTGTTGTTATTGGTTCATCAGTAACTGTGCTCGTGGGAACATCTGTAGTAGTCGGTGCATCAGTGACTGTGTTAGTTGGCACTTCTGTTATTGTTGTTATTGGTTCATCAGTAACTGTGCTCGTGGGAACATCTGTAGTAGTTGGTGCATCAGTGACTGTGCTAGTTGGCACTTCTGTTGTTGTTGTTATTGGTTCATCAGTAACTGTGCCCGTGGGAACATCTGTAGTAGTTGGTGCATCAGTGACTGTGCTAGTTGGCACTTCTGTTGTTGTTATTGGTTCATCAGTAACTGTGCTCGTGGGAACATCTGTAGTAGTTGGTGCATAAGTGACTGTGCTAGTTGGCACTTCTGTTGTTGTTATTGGTTCATCAGTAACTGTGCCCGTGGGAACATCTGTAGTAGTTGGTGCATCAGTGACTGTGCTAGTTGGCACTTCTGTTGTTGTTATTGGTTCATCAGTAACTGTGGTGCTCGTGGGAACATCTGTAGTAGTTGGTGCATCAGTGACTGTGCTAATTGGCACTTCTGTTGTTGTTGTTATTGGTTCATCAGTAACTGTGCTCGTGGGAACATCTGTAGTAGTAAGTGCATCAGTGACTGTGCTAGTTGGCACTTCTGTTGTTGTTGTTATTGGTTCATCAGTAACTGTGGTGGTCGTGGGAACATCTGTAGTAGTTGGTGCATCAGTGACTGTGCTAGTTGGCACTTCTGTTGTTGTTATTGGTTCATCAGTAACTGTGGTGCTCGTGGGAACATCTGTAGTAGTTGGTGCATATGTAACTGTGCTAGTTGGCACTTCTGTTGTTGTTGTTATTGGTTCATCAGTAACTGTGCCCGTGGGAACATCTGTAGTAGTTGGTGCATCAGTGACTGTGCTAGTTGGCACTTCTGTTGTTGTTGTTATTGGTTCATCAGTAACTGTGCTCGTGGGAACATCTGTAGTAGTTGGTGCATCAGTGACTGTGCTAGTTGGCACTTCTGTTGTTGTTATTGGTTCATCAGTAACTGTGCTCGTGGGAACATCTGTAGTAGTTGGTGCATAAGTGACTGTGCTAGTTGGCACTTCTGTTGTTGTTATTGGTTCATCAGTAACTGTGCTCGTGGGAACATCTGTAGTAGTTGGTGCATCAGTGACTGTGCTAGTTGGCACTTCTGTTGTTGTTGTTATTGGTTCATCAGTAACTGTGCTCGTGGGAACATCTGTAGTAGTTGGTGCATAAGTGACTGTGCTAGTTGGCACTTCTGTTGTTGTTGTTATTGGTTCATCAGTAACTGTGGTGCTCGTGGGAACATCTGTAGTAGTTGGTGCATAAGTGACTGTGCTAGTTGGCACTTCTGTTGTTGTTGTTATTGGTTCATCAGTAACTGTGCTCGTGGGAACATCTGTAGTAGTTGGTGCACCAGTGACTGTGCTAGTTGGCACTTCTGTTGTTGTTATTGGTTCATCAGTATCTGTGCTCGTGGGAACATCTGTAGTAGTTGGTGCATAAGTGACTGTGCTAGTTGGCACTTCTGTTGTTGTTGTTATTGGTTCATCAGTAACTGTGGTGCTCGTGGGAACATCTGTAGTAGTTGGTGCATCAGTGACTGTGCTAATTGGCACTTCTGTTGTTGTTGTTATTGGTTCATCAGTTACTAGGCTCGTGGGAACATCTGTAGTAGTTGGTGCATCAGTGACTGTGCTAGTTGGCACTTCTGTTGTTGTTATTGGTTCATCAGTAACTGTGCTCGAGGGAACATCTGTAGAAGTTGGTGCACCAGTGACTGTGCTAGTTGGCACTTCTGTTGTTGTTATTGGTTCATCAGTAACTGTGCTCGTGGGAACATCTGTAGTAGTCAGTGCATCAGTGACTGTGCTAGTTGGCACTTCTGTTGTTGTTGTTATTGGTTCATCAGTAACTGTGGTGCTCGTGGGAACATCTGTAGTAGTTGGTGCATCAGTGACTGTGCTAGTTGGCACTTCTGTTGTTGTTACTGGTTCATCAGTAACTGTGGTGCTCGTGGGAACATCTGTAGTAGTTGGTGTATCAGTGACTGTGCTAGTTGGCACTTCTGTTGTTGTTATTGGTTCATCAGTAACTGTGCTCGTGGGAACATCTGTAGTAGTTGGTGCATCAGTGACTGTGCTAGTTGGCACTTCTGTTGTTGTTGTTATTGGTTCATCAGTTACTGTGCTCGTGGGAACATCTGTAGTAGTTGGTGCATCAGTGACTGTGCTAGTTGGCATTTCTGTTGTTGTTATTGGTTCATCAGTAACTGTGGTGCTCGTGGGAACATCTGTTGTAGTTGGTGCATCAGTGACTGTGTTAGTTGGCACTTCTGTTGTTGTTGTTATTGGTTCATCAGTAACTGTGCTCGTGGGAACATCTGTAGTAGTTGGTGCATCAGTGACTGTGCTAGTTGGCATTTCTGTTGTTGTTATTGGTTCATCAGTAACTGTGGTGCTCTTGGGAACATCTGTTGTAGTTGGTGCATCAGTGACTGTGTTAGTTGGCACTTCTGTTGTTGTTGTTATTGGTTCATCAGTAACTGTGGTGCTCGTGGGAACATCTGTAGTAGTTGGTGCATCAGTGACTGTGCTAGTTGACACTTCTGTTGTTGTTGTTATTGGTTCATCAGTAACTGTGCTCGTGAGACCATCTGTTGTAGTTGTTGCATCAGTGACTGTGTTAGTTGTCACTTCTGTTGTTGTTGTTATTGGTTCATCAGTAACTGTGGTGCTCGTGGGAACATCTGTAGTAGTTGGTGTATCAGTGACTGTGCTAGTTGGCACTTCTGTTGTTGTTATTGGTTCATCAGTAACTGTGCTCGTGGGAACATCTGTAGTAGTTGGTGCATCAGTGACTGTGCTAGTTGGCACTTCTGTTGTTGTTTTTGGTTCATCAGTAACTGTGGTGCTCGTGGGAACATCTGTAGTAGTTGGTGCATCAGTGACTAAGCTATTTGGCACTTCTGTTGTTGTTGTTGTTATTGGTTCATCAGTAACTGTGCTCGTGGGAACATCTGTAGTAGTCGTTGCGTCAGTGACTGTGCTAGTTGGCATTTCTGTTGTTGTTATTGGTTCATCAGTAACTGTGGTGCTCGTGGGAACATCTGTAGTAGTTGGTGCATCAGCGACAATGCTAGTTGGCACTTCTGTTGTTGTTATTGGTTCATCAGTAACTGTGGTGCTCGTGGGAACATCTGTAGTAGTTGGTGCATCAGTGACTGTGCTAATTGGCACTTCTGTTGTTGTTGTTATTGGTTCATCAGTAACTGTGCTCGTGGGAACATCTGTAGTAGTCGGTGCATCAGTGACTGTGCTAATTGGCACTTCTGTTGTTGTTGTTATTGGTTCATCAGTAACTGTGGTGCTCGTGGGAACATCTGTAGTAGTTGGTGCATCAGTGAATAAGCTATTTGGCACTTCTGTTGTTGTTGTTGTTATTGGTTCATCAGTAACTGTGCTCGTGGGAACATCTGTAGTAGTTGGTGCATTAGTGACTGTGCTAGTTGGCACTTCTGTTGTTGTTATTGGTTCATCAGTAACTGTGGTGGTCGTGGGAACATCTGTAGTAGTTGGTGCATCAGTGACTGTGCTAGTTGGCACTTCTGTTGTTGTTATTGGTTCATCAGTAACTGTGGTGCTCGTGGGAACATCTGTAGTAGTTGGTGCATATGTGACTGTGCTAGTTGGCACTTCTGTTGTTGTTGTTATTGGTTCATCAGTAACTGTGCTCGTGGGAACATCTGTAGTAGTTGGTTCATCAGTGACTGTGCTAATTGGCACTTCTGTTGTTGTTATTGGTTCATCAGTAACTGTGCTCGTGGGAACATCTGTAGTAGTTAATGCATAAGTGACTGTGCTAGTTGGCACTTCTGTTGTTGTTGTTATTGGTTCATCAGTAACTGTGCTCGTGGGAACATCTATAGTAGTTGGTGCACCAGTGACTGTGCTAGTTGGCACTTCTGTTGTTGTTATTGGTTCATCAGTAACTGTGCTCGTTGGAACATCTGTAGAAGTCAGTGCATCAGTGACTGTGCTAGTTGGCACTTCTGTTGTTGTTGTTATTGGTTCATCAGTAACTGTGCTCGTGGGAACATCTGTAGTAGTTGGTTCATCAGTGACTGTGCTAGTTGGCACTTCTGTTGTTGTTATTGGTTCATCAGTAACTGTGCTCGTGGGAACATCTGTAGTAGTTGGTGCATAAGTGACTGTGCTAGTTGGCACTTCTGTTGTTGTTGTTATTGGTTCATCAGTAACTGTGCTCGTGGGAACATCTGTAGTAGTCAGTGCATCAGTGACTGTGCTAGTTGGCACTTCTGTTGTTGTTGTTATTGGTTCATCAGTAACTGTGCTCGTGGAAACATCTGTAGTAGTTGGTTCATCAGTGACTGTGCTAGTTGGCACTTCTGTTGTTGTTATTGGTTCATCAGTAACTGTGCTCGTGGGAACATCTGTAGTAGTTGGTGCATAAGTGACTGTGCTAGTTGGCACTTCTGTTGTTGTTGTTATTGGTTCATCAGTAACTGTGCTCGTGGGAACATCTGTAGTAGTTGGTGCACCAGTGACTGTGCTAGTTGGCACTTCTGTTGTTGTTATTTGTTCATCAGTAACTGTGCTCGTGGGAACATCTGTAGTAGTTGGTGCATAAGTGACTGTGCTAGTTGGCACTTCTATTGTTGTTGTTATTGGTTCATCAGTAACTGTGCTCGTGGGAACATCTGTAGTAGTCGGTGCATCAGTGACTGTGCTAATTGGCACTTCTGTTGTTGTTGTTATTGGTTCATCAGTTACTAGGCTCGTGGGAACATCTGTAGTAGTTGGTGCATCAGTGACTGTGCTAGTTGGCACTTCTGTTGTTGTTGTTATTGGTTCATCAGTAACTGTGCCCGTGGGAACATCTGTAGTAGTTGGTGCATCAGTGACTGTGCTAGTTGGCACTTCTGTTGTTGTTGTTATTGGTTCATCAGTAACTGTGCTCGTGGGAACATCTGAAGTAGTTGATGCATCAGTGACTGTGCTAGTTGGCACTTCTGTTGTTGTTGTTATTGGTTCATCAGTAACTGTGCTCGTGGGAACATCTGTAGTAGTTGGTGCATCAGTGACTGTGCTAGTTGGCACTTCTGTTGTTGTTGTTATTGGTTCATCAGTTACTGTGCTCGTAGGAACATCTGTAGTAGTCAGTGCATCAGTGACTGTGCTAGTTGGCACTTCTGTTGTTGTTGTTATTGGTTCATTAGTAACTGTGCTCGTGGGAACATCTGTAGTAGTCGGTGCATCAGTGACTGTGTTAATTGGCACTTCTGTTATTGTTGTTATTGGTTCATCAGTAACTGTGGTGCTCGTGGGAACATCTGTAGTAGTTGGTGCATCAGTGACTGTGCTAGTTGGCACTTCTGTTGTTGTTATTGGTTCATCAGTAACTGTGGTGCTCGTGGGAACATCTGTAGTAGTTGGTGCATCAGTGACTGTGCTAGTTGGCACTTCTGTTGTTGTTATTGGTTCATCAGTAACTGTGTTAATCGTGGGAACATCTCTAGTAGTAGGTGCATCAGTGACTGTGCTAGTTGGCACTTCTGTTGTTGTTGTTATTGGTTCATCAGTAACTGTGCTCGTGGGAACATCTGAAGTAGTTGATGCATCAGTGACTGTGCTAGTTGGCACTTCTGTTGTTGTTGTTATTGGTTCATCAGTAACTGTGCTCGTGGGAACATCTGTAGTAGTTGGTGCATCAGTGACTGTGCTAGTTGGCACTTCTGTTGTTGTTGTTATTGGTTCATCAGTAACTGTGCCCGTGGGAACATCTGTAGTAGTTGGTGCATCAGTGACTGTGCTAGTTGGCACTTCTGTTGTTGTTATTGGTTCATCAGTAACTGTGTTCGTGGGAACATCTGTGGTAGTTGGTGCATCAGTGGCTGTGCTAGTTGGCACTTCTGTTGTTGTTATTGGTTCATCAGTAACTGTGCTCGTGGGAACATCTGTAGTAGTCGGTGCATCAGTGACTGTGCTAATTGGCACTTCTGTTGTTGTTGTTATTGGTTCATCAGTAACTGTGCTCGTGGGAACATCTGTAGTAGTTGGTGCATCAGTGACTGTGCTAGTTGGCACTTCTGTTGTTGTTATTGGTTCATCAGTAACTGTGGTGGTCGTATGAACATCTGTAGTAGTTGGTGCATCAGTGACTGTGCTAGTTGGCACTTCTGTTGTTGTTATTGGTTCATCAGTAACTGTGCCCGTGGGAACATCTGTAGTAGTTGGTGCATCAGTGACTGTGCTAGTTGGCACTTCTGTTGTTGTTGTTATTGGTTCATCAGTAACTGTGCTCGTGGGAACATCTGTAGTAGTTGGTGCATCAGTGACTGTGCTAGTTGGCACTTCTGTTGTTGTTATTGGTTCATCAGTAACTGTGCTCGTGGGAACATCTGTAGTAGTTGGTGCATAAGTGACTGTGCTAGTTGGCACTTCTGTTGTTGTTATTGGTTCATCAGTAACTGTGCTCGTGGGAACATCTGTAGTAGTTGGTGCATCAGTGACTGTGCTAGTTGGCATTTCTGTTGTTGTTATTGGTTCATCAGTAACTGTGGTGCTCGTGGGAACATCTGTAGTAGTTGGTGCATCAGTGACTGTGCTAGTTGGCACTTCTGTGTTTGTTGTTATTGGTTCATCAGTAACTGTGCCCGTGGGAACATCTGTAGTAGTTGGTGCATCAGTGACTGTGCTAGTTGGCATTTCTGTTGTTGTTATTGGTTCATCAGTAACTGTGCCCGTGGGAACATCTGTAGTAGTTGGTGCATCAGTGACTGTGCTAGTTGGCATTTCTGTTGTTGTTATTGGTTCATCAGTAACTGTGGTAGTCGTGGGAACATCTGTAGTAGTTGGTGCATCAGTGACTGTGCTAGTTGGCACTTCTGTTGTGGTTATTGGTTCATCAGTAACTGTGGTGGTCGTATGAATATCTGTAGTAGTTGGTGCATCAGTGACTGTGCTAGTTGGCACTTCTGTTGTTGTTATTGGTTCATCAGTAACTGTGGTGCTCGTGGGAACATCTGTAGTAGTTGGTGCATCAGTGACTGTGCTAATTGGCACTTCTGTTGTTGTTGTTATTGGTTCATCAGTAACTGTGCTCGTGGGAACATCTGTAGTAGTCAGTGCATCAGTGACTGTGCTAGTTGGCACTTCTGTTGTTGTTGTTATTGGTTCATCAGTAACTGTGGTGGTCGTGGGAACATCTGTAGTAGTTGGTGCATCAGTGACTGTGCTAGTTGGCACTTCTGTTGTTGTTATTGGTTCATCAGTAACTGTGCTCGTGGGAACATCTGTAGTAGTTGGTGCATAAGTGACTGTGCTAGTTGGTACTTCTGTTGGTGTTGTTATTGGTTCATCAGTAACTGTGGTGCTCGTGGGAACATCTGTAGTAGTCGTTGCATCAGTGACTGTGCTAGTTGGCATTTCTGTTGTTGTTATTGGTTCATCAGTAACTGTGGTGCTCGTGGGAACATCTGTAGTAGTCGTTGCATCAGTGACTGTGCTAGTTGGCATTTCTGTTGTTGTTATTGGTTCATCAGTAACTGTGGTGCTCGTGGGAACATCTGTAGTAGTTGGTGCATCAGTGACAATGCTAGTTGGCACTTCTGTTGTTGTTATTGGTTCATCAGTAACTGTGGTGCTCGTGGGAACATCTGTAGTAGTTGGTGCATCAGTGACTGTGATAATTGGCACTTCTGTTGTTGTTGTTATTGGTTCATCAGTAACTGTGCTCGTGGGAACATCTGTAGTAGTCGGTGCATCAGTGACTGTGCTAATTGGCACTTCTGTTGTTGTTATTGGTTCATCAGTAACTGTGCTCGTGGGAACATCTGTAGTAGTCAGTGCATCAGTGACTGTGCTAGTTGGCACTTCTGTTGTTGTTGTTATTGGTTCATCAGTAACTGTGGAGGTCGTGGGAACATCTGTATTAGTTGGTGCATCAGTGACTGTGCTAGTTGGCACTTCTGTTGTTGTTATTGGTTCATCAGTAACTGTGCTCGTGGGAACATCTGTAGTAGTTGGTGCATAAGTGACTGTGCTAGTTGGCACTTCTGTTGTTGTTGTTATTGGTTCATCAGTAACTGTGGTGCTCGTGGGAACATCTGTAGTAGTTGGTGCATCAGTGACTGTGCTAATTGGCACTTCTGTTGTTGTTGTTATTGGTTCATCAGTTACTGTGCTCGTGGGAACATCTGTAGTAGTTGGTGCATCAGTGACTGTGCTAGTTGGCACTTCTGTTGTTGTTACTGGTTCATCAGTAACTGTGGTGCTCGTGGGAACATCTGTAGTAGTTGGTGTATCAGTGACTGTGCTAGTTGGCACTTCTGTTGTTGTTATTGGTTCATCAGTAACTGTGGTGCTCGTGGGAACATCTGTAGTAGTCGTTGCATCAGTGACTGTGCTAGTTGGCATTTCTGTTGTTGTTATTGGTTCATCAGTAACTGTGGTGCTCGTGGGAACATCTGTAGTTGTTGGTGCATCAGTGACTGTGCTAGTTGGCACTTCTGTTGTTGTTGTTATTGGTTCATCAGTAACTGTGGTGCTCGTGGGAACATCTGTAGTAGTTGGTGCATCAGTGACTGTGCTAGTTGGCACTTCTGTTGTTGTTACTGGTTCATCAGTTACTGTGCTCGTGGGAACATCTGTAGTAGTTGGTGCATCAGTGACTGTGCTAGTTGGCACTTCTGTTGTTGTTACTGGTTCATCAGTAACTGTGGTGCTCGTGGGAATATCTGTAGTAGTTGGTGTATCAGTGACTGTGCTAGTTGGCACTTCTGTTGTTGTTATTGGTTCATCAGTAACTGTGCTCGTAGGAACATCTGTAGTAGTTGGTGCATCAGTAACTGTGCTCGTGGGAACATCTGTAGTAGTTGGTGCATCAGTGACTATGCTAGTTGATACTTCTGTTGTTGTTATTGGTTCATCAGTAACTGTGGTGCTCGTGGGAACATCTGTAGTAGTTGGTGCATCAGTGACTGTGCTAGTTTGCACTTCTGTTGTTGTTATTGGTTCATCAGTAACTGTAGTGCTCGTGGGAACATCTGTAGTAGTTGGTGCATCAGTGACTGTGCTAGTTGGCACTTCTGTTGTTGTTGTTATTGGTTCATCAGTAACTGTGGTGCTCGTGGGAACATCTGTAGTAGTCAGTGCATCAGTGACTGTGCTAGTTGGCACTTCTGTTGTTGTTATTGGTTCATCAGTAACTGTGGTGGTCGTGGGAACATCTGTAGTAGTTGGTGCATCAGTGACTGTGCTAGTTGGCACTTCTGTTGTTGTTATTGGTTCATCAGTAACTGTGCTCGTGGGAACATCTGTAGTAGTTGGTGCATAAGTGACTGTGCTAGTTGGTACTTCTGTTGGTGTTGTTATTGGTTCATCAGTAACTGTGGTGCTCGTGGGAACATCTGTAGTAGTCGTTGCATCAGTGACTGTGCTAGTTGGCATTTCTGTTGTTGTTATTGGTTCATCAGTAACTGTGGTGCTCGTGGGAACATCTGTAGTAGTTGGTGCATCAGTGACAATGCTAGTTGGCACTTCTGTTGTTGTTATTGGTTCATCAGTAACTGTGGTGCTCGTGGGAACATCTGTAGTAGTTGGTGCATCAGTGACTGTGATAATTGGCACTTCTGTTGTTGTTGTTATTGGTTCATCAGTAACTGTGCTCGTGGGAACATCTGTAGTAGTCGGTGCATCAGTGACTGTGCTAATTGGCACTTCTGTTGTTGTTGTTATTGGTTCATTAGTAACTGTGCTCGTGGGAACATCTGTAGTAGTTGGTGCATCAGTGACTGTGCTAATTGGCACTTCTGTTGTTGTTCTTATTGGTTCATCAGTAACTGTGCTCGTGGGAACATCTGTAGTAGTCAGTGCATCAGTGACTGTGCTAGTTGGCACTTCTGTTGTTGTTTTTATTGGTTCATCAGTAACTGTGGTGGTCGTGGGAACATCTGTAGTAGTTGGTGCATCAGTGACTGTGCTAGTTGGCACTTCTGTTGTTGTTATTGGTTCATCAGTAACTGTGCTCGTGGGAACATCTGTAGTAGTTGGTGCATAAGTGACTGTGCTACTTGGCACTTCTGTTGTTGTTGTTATTGGTTCGTCAGTAACTGTGGTGCTCGTGGGAACATCTGTAGTAGTTGGTGCATCAGTGACTGTGCTAATTGGCACTTCTGTTGTTGTTGTTATTGGTTCATCAGTTACTGTGCTCGTGGGAACATCTGTAGTAGTTGGTGCATCAGTGACTGTGCTAGTTGGCACTTCTGTTGTTGTTATTGGTTCATCAGTAACTGTGCTCGAGGGAACATCTGTAGAAGTTGGTGCACCAGTGACTGTGCTAGTTGGCACTTCTGTTGTTGTTATTGGTTCATCAGTAACTGTGCTCGTGGGAACATCTGTAGTAGTCAGTGCATCAGTGACTGTGCTAGTTGGCACTTCTGTTGTTGTTACTGGTTCATCAGTAACTGTGGTGCTCGTGGGAACATCTGTAGTAGTTGGTGTATCAGTGACTGTGCTAGTTGGCACTTCTGTTGTTGTTATTGGTTCATCAGTAACTGTGGTGCTCGTGGGAACATCTGTAGTAGTCGTTGCATCAGTGACTGTGCTAGTTGGCATTTCTGTTGTTGTTATTGGTTCATCAGTAACTGTGGTGCTCGTGGGAACATCTGTAGTTGTTGGTGCATCAGTGACTGTGCTAGTTGGCACTTCTGTTGTTGTTGTTATTGGTTCATCAGTAACTGTGGTGCTCGTGGGAACATCTGTAGTAGTTGGTGCATCAGTGACTGTGCTAGTTGGCACTTCTGTTGTTGTTACTGGTTCATCAGTTACTGTGCTCGTGGGAACATCTGTAGTAGTTGGTGCATCAGTGACTGTGCTAGTTGGCACTTCTGTTGTTGTTACTGGTTCATCAGTAACTGTGGTGCTCGTGGGAATATCTGTAGTAGTTGGTGTATCAGTGACTGTGCTAGTTGGCACTTCTGTTGTTGTTATTGGTTCATCAGTAACTGTGCTCGTAGGAACATCTGTAGTAGTTGGTGCATCAGTAACTGTGCTCGTGGGAACATCTGTAGTAGTTGGTGCATCAGTGACTATGCTAGTTGATACTTCTGTTGTTGTTATTGGTTCATCAGTAACTGTGGTGCTCGTGGGAACATCTGTAGTAGTTGGTGCATCAGTGACTGTGCTAGTTTGCACTTCTGTTGTTGTTATTGGTTCATCAGTAACTGTAGTGCTCGTGGGAACATCTGTAGTAGTTGGTGCATCAGTGACTGTGCTAGTTGGCACTTCTGTTGTTGTTGTTATTGGTTCATCAGTAACTGTGGTGCTCGTGGGAACATCTGTAGTAGTTGGTGCATCAGTGACTGTGCTAGTTGGCACTTCTGTTGTTGTTATTGGTTCATCAGTAACTGTGCTCGTGGGAACATCTGTAGTAGTTGGTGCATCAGTGGCTGTGCTAGTTGGCACTTCTGTTGTTGTTATTGGTTCATCAGTAACTGTGCTCGTGGGAACATCTGTAGTAGTCGGTGCATCAGTGACTGTGCTAATTGGCACTTCTGTTGTTGTTGTTATTGGTTCATCAGTAACTGTGCTCGTGGGAACATCTGTAGTAGTCGGTGCATCAGTGACTGTGCTAATTGGCACTTCTGTTGTTGTTGTTATTGGTTCATCAGTAACTGTGCTCGTGGGAACATCTGTAGTAGTTGGTGCATCAGTGACTGTGCTAGTTGGCACTTCTGTTGTTGTTATTGGTTCATCAGTAACTGTGGTGGTCGTATGAACATCTGTAGTAGTTGGTGCATCAGTGACTGTGCTAGTTGGCACTTCTGTTGTTGTTATTGGTTCATCAGTAACTTGGCCCGTGGGAACATCTGTAGTAGTTGGTGCATCAGTGACTGTGCTAGTTGGCACTTCTGTTGTTGTTGTTATTGGTTCATCAGTAACTGTGCTCGTGGGAACATCTGTAGTAGTTGGTGCATCAGTGACTGTGCTAGTTGGCACTTCTGTTGTTGTTATTGGTTCATCAGTAACTGTGCTCGTGGGAACATCTGTAGTAGTTGGTGCATCAGTGACTGTGCTAGTTGGCACTTCTGTTGTTGTTATTGGTTCATCAGTAACTGTGCCCGTGGGAACATCTGTAGTAGTTGGTGCATCAGTGACTGTGCTAGTTGGCACTTCTGTTGTTGTTGTTATTGGTTCATCAGTAACTGTGCTCGTGGGAACATCTGTAGTAGTTGGTGCATAAGTGACTGTGCTAGTTGGCACTTCTGTTGTTGTTATTGGTTCATCAGTAACTGTGCTCGTGGGAACATCTGTAGTAGTTGGTGCATCAGTGACTGTGCTAGTTGGCACTTCTGTTGTTGTTATTGGTTCATCAGTAACTGTGGTGGTCGTATGAACATCTGTAGTAGTTGGTGCATCAGTGACTGTGCTAGTTGGCACTTCTGTTGTTGTTATTGGTTCATCAGTAACTGTGCCCGTGGGAACATCTGTAGTAGTTGGTGCATCAGTGACTGTGCTAGTTGGCACTTCTGTTGTTGTTGTTATTGGTTCATCAGTAACTGTGCTCGTGGGAACATCTGTAGTAGTTGGTGCATCAGTGACTGTGCTAGTTGGCACTTCTGTTGTTGTTATTGGTTCATCAGTAACTGTGGTGCTCGTGGGAACATCTGTAGTAGTTGGTGCATCAGTGACTGTGCTAATTGGCACTTCTGTTGTTGTTGTTATTGGTTCATCAGTAACTGTGCTCGTGGGAACATCTGTAGTAGTCAGTGCATCAGTGACTGTGCTAGTTGGCACTTCTGTTGTTGTTGTTATTGGTTCATCAGTAACTGTGGTGGTCGTGGGAACATCTGTAGTAGTTGGTGCATCAGTGACTGTGCTAGTTGGCACTTCTGTTGTTGTTATTGGTTCATCAGTAACTGTGCTCGTGGGAACATCTGTAGTAGTTGGTGCATAAGTGACTGTGCTAGTTGGTACTTCTGTTGGTGTTGTTATTGGTTCATCAGTAACTGTGGTGCTCGTGGGAACATCTGTAGTAGTCGTTGCATCAGTGACTGTGCTAGTTGGCATTTCTGTTGTTGTTATTGGTTCATCAGTAACTGTGGTGCTCGTGGGAACATCTGTAGTAGTCGTTGCATCAGTGACTGTGCTAGTTGGCATTTCTGTTGTTGTTATTGGTTCATCAGTAACTGTGGTGCTCGTGGGAACATCTGTAGTAGTTGGTGCATCAGTGACAATGCTAGTTGGCACTTCTGTTGTTGTTATTGGTTCATCAGTAACTGTGGTGCTCGTGGGAACATCTGTAGTAGTTGGTGCATCAGTGACTGTGATAATTGGCACTTCTGTTGTTGTTGTTATTGGTTCATCAGTAACTGTGCTCGTGGGAACATCTGTAGTAGTCGGTGCATCAGTGACTGTGCTAATTGGCACTTCTGTTGTTGTTATTGGTTCATCAGTAACTGTGCTCGTGGGAACATCTGTAGTAGTCAGTGCATCAGTGACTGTGCTAGTTGGCACTTCTGTTGTTGTTGTTATTGGTTCATCAGTAACTGTGGTGGTCGTGGGAACATCTGTATTAGTTGGTGCATCAGTGACTGTGCTAGTTGGCACTTCTGTTGTTGTTATTGGTTCATCAGTAACTGTGCTCGTGGGAACATCTGTAGTAGTTGGTGCATAAGTGACTGTGCTAGTTGGCACTTCTGTTGTTGTTGTTATTGGTTCATCAGTAACTGTGGTGCTCGTGGGAACATCTGTAGTAGTTGGTGCATCAGTGACTGTGCTAATTGGCACTTCTGTTGTTGTTGTTATTGGTTCATCAGTTACTGTGCTCGTGGGAACATCTGTAGTAGTTGGTGCATCAGTGACTGTGCTAGTTGGCACTTCTGTTGTTGTTATTGGTTCATCAGTAACTGTGCTCGTGGGAACATCTGTAGTAGTCAGTGCATCAGTGACTGTGCTAGTTGGCACTTCTGTTGTTGTTACTGGTTCATCAGTAACTGTGGTGCTCGTGGGAACATCTGTAGTAGTTGGTGTATCAGTGACTGTGCTAGTTGGCACTTCTGTTGTTGTTATTGGTTCATCAGTAACTGTGGTGCTCGTGGGAACATCTGTAGTAGTCGTTGCATCAGTGACTGTGCTAGTTGGCATTTCTGTTGTTGTTATTGGTTCATCAGTAACTGTGGTGCTCGTGGGAACATCTGTAGTTGTTGGTGCATCAGTGACTGTGCTAGTTGGCACTTCTGTTGTTGTTGTTATTGGTTCATCAGTAACTGTGGTGCTCGTGGGAACATCTGTAGTAGTTGGTGCATCAGTGACTGTGCTAGTTGGCACTTCTGTTGTTGTTACTGGTTCATCAGTTACTGTGCTCGTGGGAACATCTGTAGTAGTTGGTGCATCAGTGACTGTGCTAGTTGGCACTTCTGTTGTTGTTACTGGTTCATCAGTAACTGTGGTGCTCGTGGGAATATCTGTAGTAGTTGGTGTATCAGTGACTGTGCTAGTTGGCACTTCTGTTGTTGTTATTGGTTCATCAGTAACTGTGCTCGTAGGAACATCTGTAGTAGTTGGTGCATCAGTAACTGTGCTCGTGGGAACATCTGTAGTAGTTGGTGCATCAGTGACTATGCTAGTTGATACTTCTGTTGTTGTTATTGGTTCATCAGTAACTGTGGTGCTCGTGGGAACATCTGTAGTAGTTGGTGCATCAGTGACTGTGCTAGTTTGCACTTCTGTTGTTGTTATTGGTTCATCAGTAACTGTAGTGCTCGTGGGAACATCTGTAGTAGTTGGTGCATCAGTGACTGTGCTAGTTGGCACTTCTGTTGTTGTTGTTATTGGTTCATCAGTAACTGTGGTGCTCGTGGGAACATCTGTAGTAGTCAGTGCATCAGTGACTGTGCTAGTTGGCACTTCTGTTGTTGTTATTGGTTCATCAGTAACTGTGGTGGTCGTGGGAACATCTGTAGTAGTTGGTGCATCAGTGACTGTGCTAGTTGGCACTTCTGTTGTTGTTATTGGTTCATCAGTAACTGTGCTCGTGGGAACATCTGTAGTAGTTGGTGCATAAGTGACTGTGCTAGTTGGTACTTCTGTTGGTGTTGTTATTGGTTCATCAGTAACTGTGGTGCTCGTGGGAACATCTGTAGTAGTCGTTGCATCAGTGACTGTGCTAGTTGGCATTTCTGTTGTTGTTATTGGTTCATCAGTAACTGTGGTGCTCGTGGGAACATCTGTAGTAGTTGGTGCATCAGTGACAATGCTAGTTGGCACTTCTGTTGTTGTTATTGGTTCATCAGTAACTGTGGTGCTCGTGGGAACATCTGTAGTAGTTGGTGCATCAGTGACTGTGATAATTGGCACTTCTGTTGTTGTTGTTATTGGTTCATCAGTAACTGTGCTCGTGGGAACATCTGTAGTAGTCGGTGCATCAGTGACTGTGCTAATTGGCACTTCTGTTGTTGTTGTTATTGGTTCATTAGTAACTGTGCTCGTGGGAACATCTGTAGTAGTTGGTGCATAAGTGACTGTGCTAGTTGGCACTTCTGTTGTTGTTGTTATTGGTTCGTCAGTAACTGTGGTGCTCGTGGGAACATCTGTAGTAGTTGGTGCATCAGTGACTGTGCTAATTGGCACTTCTGTTGTTGTTGTTATTGGTTCATCAGTTACTGTGCTCGTGGGAACATCTGTAGTAGTTGGTGCATCAGTGACTGTGCTAGTTGGCACTTCTGTTGTTGTTATTGGTTCATCAGTAACTGTGCTCGAGGGAACATCTGTAGAAGTTGGTGCACCAGTGACTGTGCTAGTTGGCACTTCTGTTGTTGTTATTGGTTCATCAGTAACTGTGCTCGTGGGAACATCTGTAGTAGTCAGTGCATCAGTGACTGTGCTAATTGGCACTTCTGTTGTTGTTGTTATTGGTTCATCAGTAACTGTGCTCGTGGGAACATCTGTAGTAGTCGGTGCATCAGTGACTGTGCTAATTGGCACTTCTGTTGTTGTTGTTATTGGTTCATCAGTAACTGTGCTCGTGGGAACATCTGTAGTAGTTGGTGCATCAGTGACTGTGCTAGTTGGCACTTCTGTTGTTGTTATTGGTTCATCAGTAACTGTGGTGGTCGTATGAACATCTGTAGTAGTTGGTGCATCAGTGACTGTGCTAGTTGGCACTTCTGTTGTTGTTATTGGTTCATCAGTAACTGTGCCCGTGGGAACATCTGTAGTAGTTGGTGCATCAGTGACTGTGCTAGTTGGCACTTCTGTTGTTGTTACTGGTTCATCAGTTACTGTGCTCGTGGGAACATCTGTAGTAGTTGGTGCATCAGTGACTGTGCTAGTTGGCACTTCTGTTGTTGTTACTGGTTCATCAGTAACTGTGGTGCTCGTGGGAATATCTGTAGTAGTTGGTGTATCAGTGACTGTGCTAGTTGGCACTTCTGTTGTTGTTATTGGTTCATCAGTAACTGTGCTCGTAGGAACATCTGTAGTAGTTGGTGCATCAGTAACTGTGCTCGTGGGAACATCTGTAGTAGTTGGTGCATCAGTGACTATGCTAGTTGATACTTCTGTTGTTGTTATTGGTTCATCAGTAACTGTGGTGCTCGTGGGAACATCTGTAGTAGTTGGTGCATCAGTGACTGTGCTAGTTTGCACTTCTGTTGTTGTTATTGGTTCATCAGTAACTGTAGTGCTCGTGGGAACATCTGTTGTAGTTGGTGCATCAGTGACTGTGCTAGTTGGCACTTCTGTTGTTGTTGTTATTGGTTCATCAGTAACTGTGGTGCTCGTGGGAACATCTGTAGTAGTTGGTGCATCAGTGACTGTGCTAGTTGGCACTTCTGTTGTTGTTATTGGTTCATCAGTAACTGTGCTCGTGGGAACATCTGTAGTAGTTGGTGCATCAGTGGCTGTGCTAGTTGGCACTTCTGTTGTTGTTATTGGTTCATCAGTAACTGTGCTCGTGGGAACATCTGTAGTAGTCGGTGCATCAGTGACTGTGCTAATTGGCACTTCTGTTGTTGTTGTTATTGGTTCATCAGTAACTGTGCCCGTGGGAACATCTGTAGTAGTTGGTGCATCAGTGACTGTGCTAGTTGGCACTTCTGTTGTTGTTGTTATTGGTTCATCAGTAACTGTGCTCGTGGGAACATCTGTAGTAGTTGGTGCATCAGTGACTGTGCTAGTTGGCACTTCTGTTGTTGTTATTGGTTCATCAGTAACTGTGCTCGTGGGAACATCTGTAGTAGTTGGTGCATCAGTGACTGTGCTAGTTGGCACTTCTGTTGTTGTTATTGGTTCATCAGTAACTGTGCCCGTGGGAACATCTGTAGTAGTTGGTGCATCAGTGACTGTGCTAGTTGGCACTTCTGTTGTTGTTGTTATTGGTTCATCAGTAACTGTGCTCGTGGGAACATCTGTAGTAGTTGGTGCATAAGTGACTGTGCTAGTTGGCACTTCTGTTGTTGTTATTGGTTCATCAGTAACTGTGCTCGTGGGAACATCTGTAGTAGTTGGTGCATCAGTGACTGTGCTAGTTGGCACTTCTGTTGTTGTTATTGGTTCATCAGTAACTGTGGTGGTCGTATGAACATCTGTAGTAGTTGGTGCATCAGTGACTGTGCTAGTTGGCACTTCTGTTGTTGTTATTGGTTCATCAGTAACTGTGCCCGTGGGAACATCTGTAGTAGTTGGTGCATCAGTGACTGTGCTAGTTGGCACTTCTGTTGTTGTTGTTATTGGTTCATCAGTAACTGTGCTCGTGGGAACATCTGTAGTAGTTGGTGCATCAGTGACTGTGCTAGTTGGCACTTCTGTTGTTGTTATTGGTTCATCAGTAACTGTGCTCGTGGGAACATCTGTAGTAGTTGGTGCATAAGTGACTGTGCTAGTTGGCACTTCTGTTGTTGTTATTGGTTCATCAGTAACTGTGCTCGTGGGAACATCTGTAGTAGTTGGTGCATCAGTGACTGTGCTAGTTGGCATTTCTGTTGTTGTTATTGGTTCATCAGTAACTGTGGTGCTCGTGGGAACATCTGTAGTAGTTGGTGCATCAGTGACTGTGCTAGTTGGCACTTCTGTGTTTGTTGTTATTGGTTCATCAGTAACTGTGCCCGTGGGAACATCTGTAGTAGTTGGTGCATCAGTGACTGTGCTAGTTGGCATTTCTGTTGTTGTTATTGGTTTATCAGTAACTGTGGTAGTCGTGGGAACATCTGTAGTAGTTGGTGCATCAGTGACTGTGCTAGTTGGCACTTCTGTTGTTGTTATTGGTTCATCAGTAACTGTGGTGGTCGTATGAATATCTGTAGTAGTTGGTGCATCAGTGACTGTGCTCGTGGGAACATCTGTAGTAGTTGGTGCATAAGTGACTGTGCTAGTTGGCACTTCCGTTGTTGTTATTGGTTCATCAGTAACTGTGCTCGTGGGAACATCTGTAGTAGTTGGTGCATCAGTGACTGTGCTAGTTGGCACTTCTGTTGTTGTTATTGGTTCATCAGTAACTGTGCTCGTGGGAACATCAGTAGTAGTTGGTGCATAAGTGACTGTGCTAGTTGGCACTTCTGTTGTTGTTGTTATTGGTTCATCAGTAACTGTGGTGCTCGTGGGAACATCTGTAGTAGTTGGTGCATCAGTGACTGTGCTAGTTGGCACTTCTGTTGTTGTTGTTATTGGTTCATCAGTAACTGTGCTCGTGGGAACATCTGTAGTAGTCGTTGCATCAGTGACTGTGCTGGTTGGCATTTCTGTTGTTGTTATTGGTTCATCAGTAACTGTGGTGCTCGTGGGAACATCTGTAGTAGTCGTTGCATCAGTGACTGTGCTAGTTGGCATTTCTGTTGTTGTTATTGGTTCATCAGTAACTGTGGTGCTCGTGGGAACATCTGTAGTAGTTGGTGCATCAGTGACAATGCTAGTTGGCACTTCTGTTGTTGTAATTGGTTCATCAGTAACTGTGGTGCTCGTGGGAACATCTGTAGTAGTTGGTGCATCAGTGACTGTGCTAATTGGCACTTCTGTTGTTGTTGTTATTGGTTCATCAGTAACTGTGCTCGTGGGAACATCTGTAGTAGTTGGTGCATATGTGACTTTGCTTGTTGGCACTTCTGTTGTTGTTGTTATTGGTTCATCAGTAACTGTGCTCGTGGGAACATCTGTAGTAGTTGGTGCATCAGTGACTGTGCTAGTTGGCACTTCTGTTGTTGTTATTGGTTCATCAGTAACTGTGCTCGTGGGAACATCTGTAGTAGTTGGTGCATCAGTGACTGTGCTAGTTGGCACTTCTGTTGTTGTTATTAGTTCATCAGTAACTGTGTTCGTGGGAACATCTGTAGTAGTTGGTGCATCAGTGACTGTGCTAGTTGGCACTTCTGTTGTTGTTGTTATTGGTTTATCAGTAACTGTGGTGCTCGTCTGAACATCTGTAGTAGTTGGTGCATAAGTGACTGTGCTAGTTGGCACTTCTGTTGTTGTTGTTATTGGTTCATCAGTAACTGTGCTCGTGGGAACATCTGTAGTAGTTGGTGCACCGGTGACTGTGCTATTTGGCACTTCTGTTGTTGTTATTGGTTCATCAGTAAATGTGCTCGTGGGAACATCTGTAATAGTCAGTGCATCAGTGACTGTGCTAGTTGGCACTTCTGTTGTTGTTGTTATTGGTTCATCAGTAACTGTGGTGCTCGTGGGAACATCTGTAGTAGTTGGTGCATCAGTGACTTTGCTAGTTGGCACATCTGTTGTTGTTACTGGTTCATCAGTTACTGTGCTCGTGGGAACATCTGTAGTAGTTGGTGCACCAGTGACTGTGCTAGTTGGCACTTCTGTTGTTGTTATTGGTTCATCAGTAACTGTGGTGCTCGTGGGAACATCTGTAGTAGTTGGTGCATCCGTGACTGTGCTAGTTTGCACTTCTGTTGTTGTTGTTATTGGTTCATCAGTAACTGTGCTCGTGGGAACATCTGTAGTAGTTGGTGCATCAGTGACTGTGCTAGTTGGCACTTTTGTTGTTGTTATTGGTTCATCAGTAACTGTAATCGTGGGAACATCTGTAGTAGTTGGTGCATAAGTGACTGTGCTAGTTGGCACTTCTGTTGTTGTTATTGGTTCATCAGTAACTGTGGTGCTCGTGGGAACATCTGTAGTAGTTGGTGCATCAGTGACTGTGCTAGTTGGCCCTTCTGTTGTTGTTATTGGTTCATCAGTAACTGTGGTGGTCGTGGGAACATCTGTAGTAGTTGGTGCATCAGTGACTGTGCTAGTTGGCACTTCTGTTGTTGTTATTGGTTCATCAGTAACTGTGCTCGTGGGAACATCTGTAGTAGTCGTTGCATCAGTGACTGTGCTAGTTGGCATTTCTGTTGTTGTTTTTGGTTCATCAGTAACTGTGCTCGTGGGAACATCTGTAGTAGTCAGTGCATCAGTGACTGTGCTAGTTGGCACTTCTGTTGTTGTTGTTATTGGTTCATCAGTAACTGTGGTGCTCGTGGGAACATCTGTAGTAGTTGGTGCATATGTGACTGTGCTAGTTGGCACTTCTGTTGTTGTTGTTATTGGTTCATCAGTAACTGTGCCCGTGGGAACATCTGTAGTAGTTGGTGCATCAGTGACTGTGCTAGTTGGCACTTCTGTTGTTGTTGTTATTGGTTCATCAGTAACTGTGCTCGTGGGAACATCTGTAGTAGTTGGTGCATCAGTGACTGTGCTAGTTGGCACTTCTGTTGTTGTTACTGGTTCATCAGTAACTGTGGTGCTCGTGGGAACATCTGTAGTAGTTGGTGTATCAGTGACTGTGCTAGTTGGCACTTCTGTTGTTGTTATTGGTTCATCAGTAACTGTGCTCGTGGGAACATCTGTAGTAGTTGGTGCATCAGTGACTGTGCTAGTTGGCACTTCTGTTGTTGTTATTGGTTCATCAGTAACTGTGGTGCTCGTGGGAACATCTGTAGTACTTGGTGCATATGTGACTATGCTAGTTGGCACTTCTGTTGTTGTTGTTATTGGTTCATCAGTAACTGTGCTCGTGGGAACATCTGTAGAAGTTGGTGCACCAGTGACTGTGCTAGTTGGCACTTCTGTTGTTGTTGTTATTGGTTCATCAGTAACTGTGCTCGTGGGAACATCTGTAGTAGTTGGTGCATCAGTGACTGTGCTAGTTGGCCCTTCTGTTGTTGTTATTGGTTCATCAGTAACTGTGGTGGTCGTGGGAACATCTGTAGTAGTTGGTGCATCAGTGACTGTGCTAGTTGGCACTTCTGTTGTTGTTATTGGTTCATCAGTAATTGTGGTGCTCGTGGGAACATCTGTAGTAGTTGGTGCATATGTGACTGTGCTAATTGGCACTTCTGTTGTTGTTGTAATTGGTTCATCAGTAACTGTGCTCGTGGGAACATCTGTAGTAGTTGGTGCATCAGTGACTGTGCTAGTTGGCACTTCTGTTGTTGTTATTGGGTCATCAGTAACTGTGGTGGTCGTGGGAACATCTGTAGTAGTTGGTGCATCAGTGACTGTGCTAGTTGGCACTTCTGTTGTTGTTATTGGTTCATCGGTAACTGTGGTGCTCGTGGGAACATCTGTAGTAGTTGGTGCATAAGTGACTGTGCTAGTTGGCACTTCTGTTGTTGTTGTTATTGGTTCATCAGTAACTGTGCTCGTGGGAACATCTGTAGTAGTCGGTGCATCAGTGACTGTGCTAATTGGCACTTCTGTTGTTGTTGTTATTGGTTCATCAGTAACTGTGCTCGTGGGAACATCTGTAGTAGTTGGTGCATCAGTGACTGTGCTAGTTGGCCCTTCTGTTGTTGTTATTGGTTCATCAGTAACTGTGGTGGTCGTGGGAACATCTGTAGTAGTTGGTGCATCAGTGACTGTGCTAGTTGGCACTTCTGTTGTTGTTATTGGTTCACCAGTAATTGTGGTGCTCGTGGGAACATCTGTAGTAGTTGGTGCATATGTGACTGTGCTAATTGGCACTTCTGTTGTTGTTGTAATTGGTTCATCAGTAACTGTGCTCGTGGGAACATCTGTAGTAGTTGGTGCATCAGTGACTGTGCTAGTTGGCACTTCTGTTGTTGTTATTGGTTCATCAGTAACTGTGGTGGTCGTGGGAACATCTGTAGTAGTTGGTGCATCAGTGACTGTGCTAGTTGGCACTTCTGTTGTTGTTATTGGTTCATCGGTAACTGTGGTGCTCGTGGGAACATCTGTAGTAGTTGGTGCATAAGTGACTGTGCTAGTTGGCACTTCTGTTGTTGTTGTTATTGGTTCATCAGTAACTGTGCTCGTGGGAACATCTGTAGAAGTTGGTGCACCAGTGACTGTGCTAGTTGGCACTTCTGTTGTTGTTATTGGTTCATCAGTAACTGTGGTGCTCGTGGGAACATCTGTAGTAGTCAGTGCATCAGTGACTGTGCTAGTTGGCACTTCTGTTGTTGTTGTTATTGGTTCATCAGTAACTGTGGTGCTCGTGGGAACATCTGTAGTAGTTGGTGCATCAGTGACTGTGCTAGTTGGCCCTTCTGTTGTTGTTATTGGTTCATCAGTAACTGTGGTGGTCGTGGGAACATCTGTAGTAGTTGGTGCATCAGTGACTGTGCTAGTTGGCACTTCTGTTGTTGTTACTGGTTCATCAGTAACTGTGGTGCTCGTGGGAACATCTGTAGTAGTTGGTGTATCAGTGACTGTGCTAGTTGGCACTTCTGTTGTTGTTATTGGTTCATCAGTAACTGTGCTCGTGGGAACATCTGTAGTAGTTGGTGCATCAGTGACTGTGCTAGTTGGCACTTCTGTTGTTGTTGTTATTGGTTCATCAGTAACTGTGGTGCTCGTGGGAACATCTGTAGTAGTTGGTGCATCAGTGACTGTGCTAGTTGGCACTTCTGTTGTTGTTGTTATTGGTTCATCAGTAACTGTGCTCGTGGGAACATCTGTAGTAGTTGGTGCACCAGTGACTGTGCTAGTTGGCACTTCAGTTGTTGTTGTTACTGATTCATCAGTAACTGTGGTGCTCATGGGAACATCTGTAGTAGTTGGTGCATCAGTGACTGTGCTAGTTGGCATTTCTGTTGTTGTTGTTATTGGTTCATCAGTAACTGTGCTCGTGGGAACATCTGTAGTAGTTGGTGCACCAGTGACTGTGCTAGTTGGCACTTCAGTTGTTGTTGTTACTGATTCATCAGTAACTGTGGTGCTCATGGGAACATCTGTAGTAGTTGGTGCATCAGTGACTGTGCTAGTTGGCATTTCTGTTGTTGTTGTTATTGGTTCATCAGTAACTGTGCTCGTGGGAACATCTGTAGTAGTTGGTGCATCAGTGACTGTGCTAGTTGGCACTTCTGTTGTTGTTATTGGTTCATCAGTAACTGTGGTGGTCGTGGGAACATCTGTAGTAGTTGGTGCATCAGTGACTGTGCTAGTTGGCACTTCTGTTGTTGTTATTGGTTCATCGGTAACCGTGGTGCTCGTGGGAACATCTGTAGTAGTTGGTGCATAAGTGACTGTGCTAGTTGGCACTTCTGTTGTTGTTGTTATTGGTTCATCAGTAACTGTGCTCGTGGGAGCATCTGTAGTAGTTGGTGCATCAGTGACTGTGCTAGTTGGCACTTCTGTTGTTGTTATTGGTTCATCAGTAACTGTGCTCGTGGGAACATCTGTTGTAGTTGGTGCATCAGTGACTGTGCTAGTTGGCTTTTCTGTTGTTCTTGTTATTGGTTCATCAGTTACTGTAATCGTGGGAACATCTGTAGTAGTTGGTGCATAAGTGACTGTGCTAGTTGGCACTTCTGTTGTTGTTGTTATTGGTTCATCAGTAACTGTGCTCGTGGGATTATCTGTAGTAGTTGGTGCACCAGTGACTGTGCTAGTTGGCACTTCTGTTGTTGTTATTGGTTCATCAGTAACTGTGCTCGTGGGAACATCTGTAGTAGTCAGTGCATCAGTGACTGTGCTAGTTGGCACTTCTGTTGTTGTTGTTATTGGTTCATCAGTAACTGTGCTCGTGGGAACATCTGTAGTAGTCGGTGCATCAGTGACTGTGCTAATTGGCACTTCTGTTGTTGTTGTTATTGGTTCATCAGTAACTGTGCTCGTGGGAACATCTGTAGTAGTTGGTGCATCAGTGACTGTGCTAGTTGGCACTTCTGTTGTTGTTATTGGTTCATCAGTAACTGTTGTGCTCGTGGGAACATCTGTAGTAGTTGGTGCATATGTGACTGTGCTAGTTGGCACTTCTGTTGTTGTTGTTATTGGTTCATCAGTAACTGTGCTCGTGGGAACATCTGTAGTAGTTGGTGCACCAGTGACTGTGCTAGTTGGCACTTCTGTTGTTGTTATTGGTTCATCAGTAACTGTGGTGCTCGTGGGAACATCTGTAGTAGTTGGTGCATCCGTGACTGTGCTAGTTTGCACTTCTGTTGTTGTTGTTATTGGTTCATCAGTAACTGTGCTCGTGGGAACATCTGTAGTAGTTGGTGCATCAGTGACTGTGCTAGTTGGCACTTTTGTTGTTGTTATTGGTTCATCAGTTACTGTAATCGTGGGAACATCTGTAGTAGTTGGTGCATAAGTGACTGTGCTAGTTGGCACTTCTGTTGTTGTTATTGGTTCATCAGTAACTGTGGTGCTCGTGGGAACATCTGTAGTAGTTGGTGCATCAGTGACTGTGCTAGTTGGCCCTTCTGTTGTTGTTATTGGTTCATCAGTAACTGTGGTGGTCGTGGGAACATCTGTAGTAGTTGGTGCATCAGTGACTGTGCTAGTTGGCACTTCTGTTGTTGTTATTGGTTCATCAGTAACTGTGCTCGTGGGAACATCTGTAGTAGTCGTTGCATCAGTGACTGTGCTAGTTGGCATTTCTGTTGTTGTTATTGGTTCATCAGTAACTGTGCTCGTGGGAACATCTGTAGTAGTCAGTGCATCAGTGACTGTGCTAGTTGGCACTTCTGTTGTTGTTGTTATTGGTTCATCAGTAACTGTGGTGCTCGTGGGAACATCTGTAGTAGTTGGTGCATATGTGACTGTGCTAGTTGGCACTTCTGTTGTTGTTGTTATTGGTTCATCAGTAACTGTGCCCGTGGGAACATCTGTAGTAGTTGGTGCATCAGTGACTGTGCTAGTTGGCACTTCTGTTGTTGTTGTTATTGGTTCATCAGTAACTGTGCTCGTGGGAACATCTGTAGTAGTTGGTGCATCAGTGACTGTGCTAGTTGGCACTTCTGTTGTTGTTACTGGTTCATCAGTAACTGTGGTGCTCGTGGGAACATCTGTAGTAGTTGGTGTATCAGTGACTGTGCTAGTTGGCACTTCTGTTGTTGTTATTGGTTCATCAGTAACTGTGCTCGTGGGAACATCTGTAGTAGTTGGTGCATCAGTGACTGTGCTAGTTGGCACTTCTGTTGTTGTTATTGGTTCATCAGTAACTGTGGTGCTCGTGGGAACATCTGTAGTACTTGGTGCATATGTGACTATGCTAGTTGGCACTTCTGTTGTTGTTGTTATTGGTTCATCAGTAACTGTGCTCGTGGGAACATCTGTAGAAGTTGGTGCACCAGTGACTGTGCTAGTTGGCACTTCTGTTGTTGTTATTGGTTCATCAGTAACTGTGGTGCTCGTGGGAACATCTGTAGTAGTTGGTGCATCAGTGACTGTGCTAGTAGGTACTTCTGTTGTTGTTATTGGTTCATCAGTAACTGTGGTGCTCGTGGGAACATCTGTAGTAGTTGGTGCATCAGTGACTGTGCTAGTTGGCACTTCTGTTGTTGTTGTTATTGGTTCATCAGTAACTGTGCTCGTGGGAACATCTGTAGTAGTCGGTGCATCAGTGACTGTGCTAGTTGGCACTTCTGTTGTTGTTATTGGTTCATCAGTAACTGTGCTCGTGGGAACATCTGTAGTAGTTGGTGCATCAGTGACTGTGCTAGTTGGCACTTCTGTTGTTGTTATTGGTTCATCAGTAACTGTGCTCGTGGGAACATCTGTAGTAGTCGGTGCATCAGTGACTGTGCTAATTGGCACTTCTGTTGTTGTTGTTATTGGTTCATCAGTAACTGTGCTCGTGGGAACATCTGTAGTAGTTGGTGCATCAGTGACTGTGCTAGTTGGCCCTTCTGTTGTTGTTATTGGTTCATCAGTAACTGTGGTGGTCGTGGGAACATCTGTAGTAGTTGGTGCATCAGTGACTGTGCTAGTTGGCACTTCTGTTGTTGTTATTGGTTCACCAGTAATTGTGGTGCTCGTGGGAACATCTGTAGTAGTTGGTGCATATGTGACTGTGCTAATTGGCACTTCTGTTGTTGTTGTAATTGGTTCATCAGTAACTGTGCTCGTGGGAACATCTGTAGTAGTTGGTGCATCAGTGACTGTGCTAGTTGGCACTTCTGTTGTTGTTATTGGTTCATCAGTAACTGTGGTGGTCGTGGGAACATCTGTAGTAGTTGGTGCATCAGTGACTGTGCTAGTTGGCACTTCTGTTGTTGTTATTGGTTCATCGGTAACTGTGGTGCTCGTGGGAACATCTGTAGTAGTTGGTGCATAAGTGACTGTGCTAGTTGGCACTTCTGTTGTTGTTGTTATTGGTTCATCAGTAACTGTGCTCGTGGGAACATCTGTAGAAGTTGGTGCACCAGTGACTGTGCTAGTTGGCACTTCTGTTGTTGTTATTGGTTCATCAGTAACTGTGGTGCTCGTGGGAACATCTGTAGTAGTCAGTGCATCAGTGACTGTGCTAGTTGGCACTTCTGTTGTTGTTGTTATTGGTTCATCAGTAACTGTGGTGCTCGTGGGAACATCTGTAGTAGTTGGTGCATCAGTGACTGTGCTAGTTGGCCCTTCTGTTGTTGTTATTGGTTCATCAGTAACTGTGGTGGTCGTGGGAACATCTGTAGTAGTTGGTGCATCAGTGACTGTGCTAGTTGGCACTTCTGTTGTTGTTACTGGTTCATCAGTAACTGTGGTGCTCGTGGGAACATCTGTAGTAGTTGGTGTATCAGTGACTGTGCTAGTTGGCACTTCTGTTGTTGTTATTGGTTCATCAGTAACTGTGCTCGTGGGAACATCTGTAGTAGTTGGTGCATCAGTGACTGTGCTAGTTGGCACTTCTGTTGTTGTTGTTATTGGTTCATCAGTAACTGTGGTGCTCGTGGGAACATCTGTAGTAGTTGGTGCATCAGTGACTGTGCTAGTTGGCACTTCTGTTGTTGTTGTTATTGGTTCATCAGTAACTGTGCTCGTGGGAACATCTGTAGTAGTTGGTGCACCAGTGACTGTGCTAGTTGGCACTTCAGTTGTTGTTGTTACTGATTCATCAGTAACTGTGGTGCTCATGGGAACATCTGTAGTAGTTGGTGCATCAGTGACTGTGCTAGTTGGCATTTCTGTTGTTGTTGTTATTGGTTCATCAGTAACTGTGCTCGTGGGAACATCTGTAGTAGTTGGTGCACCAGTGACTGTGCTAGTTGGCACTTCAGTTGTTGTTGTTACTGATTCATCAGTAACTGTGGTGCTCATGGGAACATCTGTAGTAGTTGGTGCATCAGTGACTGTGCTAGTTGGCATTTCTGTTGTTGTTGTTATTGGTTCATCAGTAACTGTGCTCGTGGGAACATCTGTAGTAGTTGGTGCATCAGTGACTGTGCTAGTTGGCACTTCTGTTGTTGTTATTGGTTCATCAGTAACTGTGGTGGTCGTGGGAACATCTGTAGTAGTTGGTGCATCAGTGACTGTGCTAGTTGGCACTTCTGTTGTTGTTATTGGTTCATCGGTAACCGTGGTGCTCGTGGGAACATCTGTAGTAGTTGGTGCATAAGTGACTGTGCTAGTTGGCACTTCTGTTGTTGTTGTTATTGGTTCATCAGTAACTGTGCTCGTGGGAGCATCTGTAGTAGTTGGTGCATCAGTGACTGTGCTAGTTGGCACTTCTGTTGTTGTTATTGGTTCATCAGTAACTGTGCTCGTGGGAACATCTGTTGTAGTTGGTGCATCAGTGACTGTGCTAGTTGGCTTTTCTGTTGTTCTTGTTATTGGTTCATCAGTTACTGTAATCGTGGGAACATCTGTAGTAGTTGGTGCATAAGTGACTGTGCTAGTTGGCACTTCTGTTGTTGTTGTTATTGGTTCATCAGTAACTGTGCTCGTGGGATTATCTGTAGTAGTTGGTGCACCAGTGACTGTGCTAGTTGGCACTTCTGTTGTTGTTATTGGTTCATCAGTAACTGTGCTCGTGGGAACATCTGTAGTAGTCAGTGCATCAGTGACTGTGCTAGTTGGCACTTCTGTTGTTGTTGTTATTGGTTCATCAGTAACTGTGCTCGTGGGAACATCTGTAGTAGTCGGTGCATCAGTGACTGTGCTAATTGGCACTTCTGTTGTTGTTGTTATTGGTTCATCAGTAACTGTGCTCGTGGGAACATCTGTAGTAGTTGGTGCATCAGTGACTGTGCTAGTTGGCACTTCTGTTGTTGTTATTGGTTCATCAGTAACTGTGGTGCTCGTGGGAACATCTGTAGTAGTTGGTGCATATGTGACTGTGCTAGTTGGCACTTCTGTTGTTGTTGTTATTGGTTCATCAGTAACTGTGCCCGTGGGAACATCTGTAGTAGTTGGTGCATTAGTGACTGTGCTAGTTGGCACTTCTGTTGTTGTTACTGGTTCATCAGTTACTGTGCTCGTGGGAATATCTGTAGTAGTTGGTGCACCAGTGACTGTGCTAGTTGGCACTTCTGTTGTTGTTATTGGTTCATCAACAACTGTGCTCGTGGGAACATCTGTAGTAGTTAATGCATCAGTGACTGTGCTAGTTGGCACTTCTGTTGTTGTCATTGGTTCATCAGTAACTGTGCTCGTAGGAACATCTGTAGTAGTTGGTGCATCAGTGACAATGCTAGTTTGCACTTCTTTTGTTGTTATTGGTTCATCAGTAACTGTGCTCGTGGGAACATCTGTAGTAGTTGGTGCATCAGTGACTGTGCTAGTTGGCACTTCTGTTGTTGTTGTTATTGGTTCATCAGTAACTGTGCTCGTGGGAGCATCTGTAGTAGTTGGTGCATCAGTGACTGTGCTAGTTGGCACTTCTGTTGTTGTTATTGGTTCATCAGTAACTGTGCTCGTGGGAACATCTGTAGTAGTTGGTGCATCAGTGACTGTGCTAGTTGGCCCTTCTGTTGTTGTTATTGGTTCATCAGTAACTGTGGTGGTCGTGGGAACATCTGTAGTAGTTGGTGCATCAGTGACTGTTTTAGTAGGCACTTCTGTTGTTGTTATTGGTTCATCAGTTACTGTGGTGCTCGTGGGAACATCTGTAGTAGTTGGTGCATATGTGACTGTGCTAGTTGGCACTTCTGTTGTTGTTGTTATTGGTTCATCAGTAATTGTGGTGCTCTTGGGAACATCTGTAGTAGTTGGTGCATCAGTGACTGTGCTAGTTGGCACTTCTGTTGTTGTTATTGGTTCATCAGTAACTGGGGTGCTCGTGGGAGCATCTGTAGTAGTTGGTGCATCAGTGACTGTGCTAGTTGGCACTTCTGTTGTTGTTGTTATTGGTTCATCGGTAACTGTGCTCGTGGGAACATCTGTTGTAGTTGGTGCATCAGTGACTGTGCTAGTTGGCACTTCTGTTGTTCTTGTTATTGGTTCATCAGTCACTGTTCTCGTGGGAACATCTGTAGTAGTTGGTGCATCAGTTCTTTTGCTTGTTGGCACTTCTGTTATTGGTTCTTTGGTGACTGTGTTATTTGGTAGTACTGTTATTGGTGCTTTAGTGACAGTAGTTATTGTCACTTCTGTTTTTGGTTTATTTGTTGGCGCTGCCTTTGTCGTGCTTGTTGTGGTTGTGCTTGTTGAGGTCGTGTTTACAGTACTTGCACTGGCTGGAAGTCTTGTACTTGTGCTTGTGGTAGTCGTAGGTAAAGGTGTGGTTGTATTTAGTTTTCTTGTCGAACATGTTGTTACGTAAGATGAGTTTACCGTCCGACAGCCCCGGCACACGAAACACTGTAGTGCATTAGCTAAAAATGTTGAATAATTTTAAATGATTATTTTACACATATAAATATGATTCATGCTACCCCGGAACATAAAGGGCTACGGAAGGAACATGGATGGGTTTTAGTCAGTAAGAGTCTGACACTCCCTTCCGCTCCACCCAGAACGGGAGAAGTCATTGGATGATTTCCCACCCTCAAAAGACCACTCATAATCTTAGAGAAAACCAACCAAAGGAAACTGCATTCAATTCATATAGTTTTCATATTGAAACTATTAATACTACCTGTGAGCTGGATTAATATTTATCAATAAATAATACCTTTTTATTAAATCCATAAATTCTCCAAGTTACTGCAGTTCTGTGATATTCCATTATTAAAATGGTATGTGTTAACCAATTTTTTAAGAGGCTCAAGTTTTTGATTAAATGTTTTTCTACTATAATATGGCTTTTTAATAAAAAATACTTTGTGTGAATTGTTCTGATGACTAGGTATATCATATCATCGCCAGTTAAAATATCATTTTGTAACTATTGTTGAGATTGCAACTAATAAGATGTCAGTAAAAAGTATTGAGTATCCATTGACATGATTCAATATCCAAACATCGTCACAGTTCTTTTGCCGACAAGGTAAGAAATTATTTAATCTTCCAGCCGACGCCCGGAACGTCCCGCGGCGGGTGGGACGTGAGGCTCTGTCCCTTAACCATCCCCTACCACGTCCTTCGCTAGCATGACTGCTTCCGCAGAAGGAGGTGACTGCCTCAAACGCCCTCCCACGCCGGACCAAGGCTTGAACCAGGGCCGGGCGCAAGAGGCCGCCGCCGCTGCCGATCACGAGGTCACTGCGGTGGTTTGCCCAAGCAGGGCAGACCTCCATCGTATGCTCCACCATGTCCTCTGAGCGATCCTTGCAATGGTGACACCCGGGCGTTTCCTCACGCGTGATAATCTGCAGAAACATCCCGAAACCGTGCCCTGCGCTGGGTTGCGACATGGAAAGCCATGCCGCCATGAGATCGCGAAGAAGCTCGAAGGTCCGTCCGCTCAGCCGCGATTTGCCACGGAAGCGAAGTTTGCCGGTGGCGTAGGTCTTCCGCGCGGCACTCGTACGGGCGCGCGAGGACGATCTCATCCAGATCCTATAGCGGCAGTCCGGCAAGAAGGTTTGCCGCCTGGCCCGAGATCGTGTCAGGTACCCCCGGATTAGCCTTAAATTAGCGTGCAAATAGTGGGCGGCTCGCCGCGGCAGTGAACACGCCCACGTGATGTACCTACCCCTTGGGTCGGGTTGATATGGCCACAGTAAAACAAGAGTGAAATTTCTGTACATGTTCTATTATTTATTTTGTGGTCAAAGTTAAGTAAATGATGATTTGTCCATTCGTCTGTAAAATGGGAATTTGGCCGCCCTCTGAACTTGCCGCCCAGGGGCATAGATATAATCCTACTGTAACTATTATTGGTTACGTACTGGGTGGTAATAAATGCCTTTTACTACAAACAAAAAACAATTTCTCTCTTTGCTACAAGGGTTATTCAGTAACTCATTTAAAAATGTTTGTTAATTTGTGAAATAAAACTAACATGCGGAACCCATTTTCTAAATAATACCAGGAGAGGAATATCCTTTACGGAGTTGTTTCTGTGCGAATATTTTATTGACATCGTTCAACTGACTTAATGTAGAATTCGATTCGAAACATTATTTTGTTTAGTTAAATGTATCTTAACTTTATAATTATTTATAGGATAGGTATTTAAAATATTGCCATTGTAGTTACTTATCACCTAAAGAATCCGTGCCTTTGGTATGTACAGACGCCAGCACATCAAGCTATCCCTAACTGTCAAATTTTCTTAATTAAAAATGAACCTTATGTCTTTGCAATAAAGTTGAAATACTATCAAAGAAATTTGACAGATTGTGGTAACTTGATGTGCTGGCCTCTGTACATACCCTTTCCGTAACACATACACATACACGTTCCGTAAAATTTATATTTGAAGTGAAAACTTATGTATTTATTTATTTAAGTATATGGTCGAGGGGAGAGCAAATAAAAACAAACAGCAAAGGAAACCATAGTCACCAGGAAGCCAAGAATAAATCCTCACGTATAGACTTATTGAAATAATTTATGGTGAGAGCACACAGCTCAACATTTTTTAATGGCATCTCGCAATTCAACCATAGGGTTGTCTACTGCTTAACCGGGCTTGCCTGTGGATGCCACAATGGAAAAGAAGCCTTAGCCAATAAAAAACTTACAAACAAAGCGACTACACGCTAAGAGCACTCCCTGTGGGGTACGGACCTCGGCTTAGGGCGTCGTGGGGGGAGGAGAGACAGCAAGAGACAGGCTGGATCGGGCGTATTTAAAACTAGAGGCTCAGCGGCAACGTGGGCTGGCTCGAGCAAGGGTCGGGGAGGGGGGGATACTCGGCCCAAGCTGAAGTTTTGACTTCTATCATGTAGGTAATCATTAGCACACATACTCTTTTGTTATTTTTTTGTGATATTTTAAAAAGGATACTTACCCCTGAATACCGCACAAAACGTCACAAGCACTATAGCTAACAAAATCTTCCCCATCTGTTTCCTTTGTCAATTAATTTGTTGTCACAGTCCTTCACTATTTTTAATTCTTCTTCTTGATTATAAACATAACTTTCTAAGACAATAGTGTGGGTTTTTTTTTGCGTTTCTATTGCACGTAGGTCTGTTTCTTGACCCTAATAAATAAAATAAAATAATTGTTATTAATGATGTGAGCACTACGTACTAATTAAATGACGATCTTTGTGTGTTCTGGCTACTTGAAATAAGCGTACTTATTATGAATAATAGATTTTCATAATAATTATAAGTATAGCATGTTGTTTCTAATCACGTTTTTATACAGGTACTTATGGACTAGAACCAATCCATACGGTTAAGCTACACTTGCCGGGGTTGGGTTGGTCTGTGGATGGGTGACCATCTTTACATACCGAGACTACCGTGCCTCGAAAAGCACGTTAAGCCGTTGGTCCCGGCTGTCATTTGTGCATCTTTGATAGATTACGGGTCGTCAGACGTCCAAAAATCTGACAGCCAGTCTTACCAAGGGGTATCGTATTGCCCAGTTACTGGGTTGTGGTGGTCAGATAGGCAGTCGCTCCATGTAAAATACTGGCATTCAGCTGCATCCGGTTAGACTGGAAGCCGACCCCAACATAGTTGGGAAAAGGCTAGGCGGATGATGATGGTTCTTATAATAAGAATTGGAAACACACCGGAGTAACTAGGTAAAAACTAGAGTGATACAACATACAGATAGTGCTATCCACGAAGACGCGTCCCTCTTTTCCTTATCTGTATAGTCCATTGAACCACAGACGTCGCCCGCGACTGACGCTCGGTCCAAACTCCCCACACCCTGCGGCCTCCTTGGTCCCAAAACTGTGGGGCGAGTCTACACTGACGGCACTATCTAGGGGCGAGTCTTCGCTGATGACACTAGGTATAGCGCGTAGGTATGTTAAGACGGGACAAACATTCAAGTGCTCACATTTTAAACACCATGTGTGTAATAAACGTATCGAATCTAACACTCTAAAATTCTTATCTTCGAGTACTTATGTACCTACGTAGTATGTTAATAGAAATAAAAACTGTTATTCATAGATAAACAGGATAAGGAAACACCTAAAGTATAGGATGTGACCTTGCTGCCCGTTTTAACCAAAACTAAGCGACGCAACGTTGATTAAAAAAAATAAAAGTGCACCGTTGGATTTTCAACGCCCAGCTCAACGCAGAGGGTTGAATTTTCAACATATAAACGCAATGATATTCAGGCATTTATTTTAGGTAAAGCTTTACCAGATTGTAATGTGACTTCAGGGGTTTCGTATAGATTGCTAACAGTATTCCGTTGAGCTAAGTTATTCATTTAAAAGTTCACATTTCAAATGTTCTACCTAATAATATAGACAGAATTCTATCCCCGGTCGATTTCCGGTTTTAATTTTGTCTGTCTGTATGTATTAGATCTGAATTACGATTGTATTTATTTACATATCGGCTGCTCGCGGCTTCGTCCGTATGGCTGTCGGAAAATTACCCCACGGGAAAGTATCGTTACTAGTGTTAATCCAGGTTATAATCCATGTCTGTGACAACCCTTATCCAAATCCGTTCCGTACTTTGAAGAAGTAACCAACATAAAACACACACACACAGCTTTCGCCTATGTTCTAGACAAGACTACAAGAAGATTGTCCGAAAGCGTTACCGCTACTTCGGAACATAAAGGGCTAAGGAAGGAACATGGATGGGTTTTAGTCAGTAAGAGTCTGAAACTCCGCTCTACCAAGAGTGGGAGGGGTAATTTGGTGCATTGATGAAAAAAAAGGTATGGTATACACTTGGTTCTATAATAATTATTTAATTTGTACTTTATAAAAAAATCTAAAATAGCATACAACTTTGATCGATATTATGTTGCCATTACGTTTATGTTGATATTGACCTTAAGGCATGGCCTGGCCGTATTATAAAACATTTTAAGCCGTTTTAATAATTTAATTGTCCAAGTTTGTTAGTGTCACATTTTTAATTCGGACTGATTGATTTTTTGTGATTTTCACACACATTGATCGAAATATGATTCGCGGCCATAATAAGTACGTTTTTAGGTAATTATAATCATTAGAATCAACATGCTCAACCTTTTTAACGTACTTGTACAGTCACGAGCAAAACTATGTATACACTTAGCTAATTTCATAAGCGCTTTTCTGCTTAGTTATTGAATGAATTTGGATGTTGTCACACACATTGCATTTTCGAATCCATAGGTTTACCGTATACATGTCGTATCTCAAAGTTGAAACAGTTATTTTATGAGAAAATCGGTTCTGAAAATTACTAGGTGTATACATATTGGTGCTCGTGACTGTACAGAAAGCGTCACTATACGGGGAACCTGCAACTTTTAAAATAATTCCTTTATCATTAAATTTGTTACGAATATCGTAAGAAATACTTTCAAATTGAGAACCATATAACATGGATTCGAACCAATGCATTCGCCATTGAATACATTTTTGACTAACACTATGGGTCGGTTCACATCTGACTGAAAATGCGTCGAGCGTATCATCGGTCGCGTCTATTCGGTCAAATAGGGTATTTTCATATCTGACGAAAGATGTATCGGACGTAACTTCGGTTTGCCATGGATATTATTATCTACACGTGTATTCAGTTTCTGCATTCAGAATCTACAGAGCGGTTGTGTTGTGAGATAGTTAATTCTAAAATGAAGCCCATCGAAATAATAGCTCAAAATACACGTGTCGTGACGTTGGCGTTCTTACGTCGGCTGACAATGCGTTGACGGAAACGGAACTGACGCTGTACGCTCGACGCACTATCGTATCATCGGTTAAGTGTCAAAGTTGAATGTTTACTTATATTGTCTGTTCTGGCGTTACGCGACCGATATAAATACGCGGCGCATCTACCGTCAGATGTGAACCGACCCTATAGCCCGACCACCGTAACCACGGCCATCTCGTGAACTAAAATACTTCCGCAGGAGGCGCGTGTCGGACTATAGCCACCGAGATCGTTGAGATTGCAATGAATTTGTAATCTACTAGCGTCCGTTATTCATTATGATTTGGTAGGTAGGTAGGCATTATCTTCATTATCTGAGTTAGGTTTTCTTTTAGAGTAATAAAAAAAAAACATAGTTTCCAAGAACTCTGTAGATGGCGTTGAACTGGCTACGTTACTAGGTGCCAAAGCCACCAGGTTCAGCGCCATCTACCCGTCGACTAAGGAAGAGTTTAAAAAAACATCCCTCATTATAAAAAAATGTGTGGAATGGGAAATGGAGGTTTGGTATGGGAAGTGTATAATATGCAAAATTTTAACACATTATGCGCAATAACTTTTCATCTTTCTTCAAATTCTTCTCTACTTGAAACAGACATGGACGTGTTGGCACCTTGAAGCCTTCACAGCATTTTGCGTTATAGTTATTATTATGTAAAACAATGTTCATTTTATTTAACATGCTAAGTAATAAAAATATTCTAAGAAGAAGAAAATGAATTTTTATTTGGCAGCAATTCCTATAAACAGTACACAGAAATAAGATAAAGTGAAATGAGATAAGAATAATATCCTACTTACTTACTTATATAAACAAAAAATAAGTATAACTATTTATTCACTAATCAGCCCATTTCATTAATTCACAATAATGTAGATCATTTTAGTCGTTTCATTTATTTGAAACGATGTCAATGACCTATTCTTTTAAAAAACTCTGCAACGGTTATTAAATTAGTGACAAAGTTTTGTTTCTAAACTTATAAAACTAGCTGGTTTAACAGCCAAATTACTGTTTAAAGTAAAATACAACTGATATCAAGCTGACTGCGATTAGAAAAATGGTAGATGTTGGTTTCGCCGAGGCATTGCATAGATCCTTGGTACATATGTTACATTTCATGATGGTACCACTAGAATCAATTATATCTCGACACTGCTCTGTGGCTTCTTGTTCGTCTTCTGGTTCTTCTGGTGCATAGTAGCAGTCCCGGACAAAATTCGTTACACCATTTTCTGAAAAAAAAAAAGTAATCTGTGTAATTATATACCTCATAGTTTGGAATAATTGCTAGCGTGAATAAATTAAGCGGGACTGTCCGAAAGGGTTACCGCTACCCCGGAACATAAAGGGATAAGGAAGGAACATGGATGGGTTTAGTCAGTAAGAGTCTAACACTCCCTTCCGCTCCACCCAGAGCGAGAGAAGTCATTGGATGATTTCCCAGCCTTCAAAAAAAAAGCGTGAATAAATATCAGTGTGTTTGGTCAGAGGTCATATAGTACATGAATAGGGATAGGTAGTGACTAAAATATTTTTATTAGGCCGTCAACTAGATTATTAAAAAATTTGGACACGTATCTTCTCTTTTTTTACGTAATCAAAAGGTACATTGTTTCAAAATGTGGTATGACGTCATGCCTATGTAGATTATCTAAAGCAAAAAATACATGTCTAATATTTCTTTATTATCTGACTGACAGACAAATAAAAATATTCTAGTCATCGTCCCTAACCGAATATAATGTCTGTCTTTTGTTACTCTGTCATCAATATCTATATGATAATTTATTATGCCATTCTCCTATCTGTTTTTACCGATTTCGTAATTACAAAAACCCTTATAAAAATGACTGATGTTTAAAATTACCTTCATAAGCTGCTTCGATACACTGGGGTTCTATTTCCGACACCTCATCTTCCCTAAACTGCAGCAATGATCGTGTTCCACGGTAAGCCGTCTGAAAAAAATACATAAAATACTGTCAACATAGTTTTATAAACTTTTTGGTTTCTTAAAGAATATGTCATGTACAGAGGCCAGCACATCAAGTTACCACAATCTGTCAAATTTCTTTGATAGTATTTCAACTTTATTGCAAAGATATAAGGTTCATTTTTAATTGAGAAAATTTGACAGTTAGGGATAGCTTGATGTGCTGGCCTCTGTACAAGTATATACACATAATAAAAAACAATATGGCGTGAAAAAATTCCTCCGCACTGCTGTGGACTGGTACACCAAGAGACAGATAGGATTGAAGTTGGCGGTGTGATACCCTCGTGACTCAAAAAAAAGGTTAACTCGTTGGCCCTGCGCCTAAACTGTCCGATTGAGAGAAGAGAGTGCACCTGTGTTCGCACACACTCGTGCACTAAAATATTCCCCTCACCAAAGGCTGGTCTCCGCTGAGATTGATCGCCATGGCCGAAATTCGGTCCGGAGGACTATACTTAAAACTGTTTTGGTGAACTACTCGAGCTGAAGAAGAAATAAAAAAGTGCTGTGCCAGCCAGTGCAAAGCCAGTGGTGGAGCTTACCGGTGGTTCCGCATTTGAGCTTGCCGATGGTTCAGCGCTTGAGCTTGCCGGTGGTTCAGCGCTTGAGCTTGCCGGTGGTTCAGCGCTTGAGCTTGCCGGTGGTTCAGCGGTTGAGCTTGCCGGTGGTTCAGCCCTTGAACTTGCCAGTGGTTCAGCGCTTGAGCTTGCCGGTGGTTCAGCGCTTGAGCTTGCCGGTGGTTCAGAGCTGGAGCTTGCCGGTGGTTCCGAGCTAGAACTTGCTGGTGGTTCAGCGCTTGAGCTTGCTGGTGGTTCAGCGCTTGAGCTTGCCGGTGGTTCAGCGCTTGAGCTTGCCGGTGGTTCAGCGCTTGAGCTTGCCGGTGGTTCAGAGCTGGAACTTGCCGGTGGTTCCGAGCTAGAACTTGCTGGTGGTTCAGCGCTTGGGCTTGCTGGTGGCTCAGCGCTTGAGCTTGCCGGTGGTTCAGAGCTAGAGCTTGCCGGTGGTTCCGAGCTGGAGCTTGCTGGTGGTTCAGCGCTTGAACTTGCTGGTGGTTCAGCGCTTGAGCTTGCTGGTGGCTTATCGCTGGAGCTTGCTGGTGGTTCAGCGCTTGAACTTTCTGGTGGCTCAGCGCTTGAGCTTGCTGGTGGTTCAGGGCTCGAGCTTGCTGGTGGCTCAGCGCTGGAGCTTGCTGGTGGTTCAGCGCTTGAACTTTCTGGTGGCTCAGCGCTTGAGCTTGCTGGTGGTTCAGGGCTCGAGCTTGCTGGTGGCTCAACGCTTGAGCTTGCCGGTGGTTCCGAGCTGGAGCTTGCTGGTGGCTCAGCGCTTGAGCTTGCAGGTGGTTCTGGGCTCGAGCTTACTGGTGGTTCAGCGCTTGAACTTGCAGGTGGTTCAGCGCTTGAGCTTGCCGGTGGTTCAGAGCTGGAGCTTGCTGGTGGCTCAGCGCTTGAGCTTGCAGGTGGTTCAGCGCTTGAGCTTGCAGGTGGTTCAGGGCTCGAGCTTGCTGGTGGTTCAGCGCTTGAGCTTGCCGGTGGTTCAGAGCTGGAGCTTGCTGGTGGCTCAGCGCTTGAGCTTGCAGGTGGTTCTGGGCTCGAGCTTGCTGGTGGCTCAACGCTTGAGCTTGCCGGTGGTTCAGCGCTTGAGCTTGCCGGTGGTTCAGAGCTGGAGCTTGTCGGTGGTTCAGCGCTTGAGCTTGCCGGTGGTTCAGCGCTTGAGCTTGCAGGTGGTTCAGGGCTCGAGCTTGCTGGTGGTTCAGCGCTTGAACTTGCCGATGGTTCAGCGCTTGAGCTCGCCGGTGGTTCAGCGCTTGAGCTTGCCGGTGGTTCAGAGCTGGAGCTTGCTGGTGGCTCAGTAGTACTAGGTGGCGTGGTAGGGGCAGCTGTTACTGTAATTGGGTTTATGCTTGGACATTTTTGTATGAAGGTTGAATTCACTGTAGGACAATTTCGGCACACGTAACATTCTAGCGCGTTAGCTGAAAATAATTAAAAGTTCAAAATAAGTATTATTTTTAACTTAAACAATTGGTAGAGTTTGAGAGTCTTTAAATAAACGGTTTTAACAAGGGGCATCGTGTCCACCCAGTAATTAAAGAAAGAAAAATGGGTTTATTGCCACAGAAACACGTGCATACAAATAAACTAGAAATGAGTAAACAAAAACATAACACTAAATAGATTGAATCAACATTTATCACGAGCACAAGACAGGAATTAGGTTTAACTTGGTGGACGTCAAAAAGGTAATGAATTTTAAATTGGCGAAAGGCTAGGCGGAACAAAATCAAAATAAACGAAAATCAGCGCTTTCTTAACGTCAACCTGACGCACGCCCTTCACCACTCTCTAGTACTTTAGCTAGGAAGAAGAAGTGGCGCAACAAACTCCCCAGCGGCTCTCACATTTCGAAACACAACACATACATTGAAACACACGCCAATATACCAATAAAAACATTGGAAACAAATTAAATTGAGTACAGATTGTGGGTGCGTGAAAAAAAAAACAAAAAAATATCCTCCAGGCATAAAAGGCGTCCGTTTACATGTGAAATGCTAGATTATGTGCCTATATACTTGTAACCTGAAGTCATCTATACTAATATTATAAATAGGAAAGATTTGTATGTAAATAGGTTTGTAACGAATAAACTCAGAAACTACTAATAAATAACGGATCTGGATGAAACTTGGCACAAAGATAGATCATAGTCTGGAATAGCATGCCTGCGTGTATGTAGGAAATTATACCACGGGAACCGTACATTTTCCGGGATAAAAAGTAGCTTATTATCCCGGAAAATGTACGGTTCCCGTGGTATAATTTCCTACATACACGCAGGCGAAGCCGCTGTCAAAAGCTAGTAAATGATAAATGTGGAACATCGAAGTAAAATCAACAAGAAGTTAATTACTAACATATGAACTTAGACGTGGTTTGGAGTTTACAATCTACATAATCAGCCTATAATGTTCCCACTGGTGGGACAAGCCTCTAAGACAGGGAGTGGGCCATAAACCACCACGTGGGCCCAGTGCGAGTTGGCGGATGTCACATGTCTTTAAATTTTCGGTTCTAGGACATGCCGGTTTCCTTACGATGTTTTCCTTCACCGTTTTGAGAGCAGAGGTGATGAAATTAAATACACAAAGTAAAGCGCTTGCTTGGGCTCGAACTCACGACCTACAATTCACTATCTAGACAAATTCAAACTGGCTGCTAAGTAAATTAGGTAATAATTTATTATTTGTGAAATACTATTTTAACATGTTGCAATAACTTCTCACACATTGATTGATTTATTATTATTAACTTTTAGAATGTTTGTAAATATGTGAGCACCATGTACGTACATACATGACATCCTTAAGTTTACCTGCCATTAATGTGTTTTTCTTTTCACCTTTTGTGGTGTAGTGTTTTTATTCTGGGTGCATCGTCTTCACATATAATGTTATAATTCATGTATACAAAACATTGTAAAACATTTTAAAAGAGTAACGGTGGAGTTTCTTGCCCATTCTTCTCCACACGAAACTACCTTTTGGAAGGGGCAACTAGAATCAATTCTATTTCTTGTTCATTTTGACGTTCAAAAGTGCCTTACTTGTGCCTATTTGAAATAAATGATTTGACTTTGACTATCTAAGCCGATACCACTGGGCAATCTGTCTTAAACAAAGATTTATATTTTACAAAATTGATGCAATGCAATAAGGATAATAAAAAGGGATGAGCGATAATCATAATCGTATACCTACTTAAGAGATAATGGTTCCTGTAATGTATGGCACGTTATCTTTTAAGTACCTGTCGGTAAATATTACATAAACTGACGATAGGCTTCTCCGAACATTGTATAGGCTTATCAAAGCAGAATAACATCACGCCTGCATATCCCGAAGGGTTAGATATAATAAAAAAATCTAACCTTAAAAAAAAATACTTATCAACACAGACATACAACGAATAGACACAACCACAATAATTAACCAATTGACATGGTCAAAAATATAATTTGAAATCACATAGAAAAAAGACCGTTCGACTTAAAAACTACCATCACCTTGCATAAATTAAATATTATGCGAGGATATAATTATAAAATTGGATTGGATGTCAATAAGTATTCCATTTGATTCTAAAAATCTGTGACGTCACATTTTTATATTAGGTACAGAGGCCAGCACATCAAGCTACCCCAATCTGTCCAATTACTTTGATATATTGTCAACTTTATTACGAAGGTATAAGGTTCATGTTCAATTGGAAATATTTGACAGTTTGGGATAGATTAATGTGCAGACGTCTGTACAAAATTCCACGTTTTGACAATTCAGAAAAAGTAATGTTATTGACTACCCTGTCAAATATACCCAATTATTGTGGCTACTGACCGCATTTGGTATTTTTATACTATTTGTATAGAGTACTAGTAACAGAAAAAAAACAAATTACGTAAATAAATAAGTAATTTTTGTAACAGAAATAGGTTAATAAATAAAATAATATACCTGTGATAACAGCACTGATAATCACCGACGAGAAAATGTAGAATACCTGCGCCATTTTTTATTATTCTGATTATGTGTAGGTAATGTGCTGTAACGTCTACTACAAGAGCGAACTATCAGTGTATTGTCATTACTTTTATATCAAATGAGAAATACAATGATACAATTATACAGGTGGTTGTGATAAAGAAATAGGCTAAACCTGCTTACGGGACTCCCCGAAGAGTTAAATCCTGACCCTATTACTAATACCCACAAAAATGTACAAGATAAGAGTAAAGTGTTTACTCAGTCATGTCTAGTTTCAGCAAGAATACCGCTGCCCCAGTAAACAAAGGGCGAGGAAGGAACATGGATAGGTTTTAGTCAGTAAGAGTCTGACAGTCCTTTTTGCTTCACGCAGAGCGGAAGGGATCATTTGATGATTGCCCACCCTCAAAAAAAAGCGTGAGAAAATGCGACGGATAATTATATCGTGCGTACTTCTTAGCCACCAGCATCTCATAGTTTCAACGTGGGATGACCTTCTTCTAGGTGTAGGCCTCGTTGCCTCCAGCCGTGGGATACCCTCAGGGCGTAGGGAGCCGCGTGATGACTCCCGGCCACCCTAGGCGCGGGTTTGCGGACGGTGAGTAATTGGTAGGAGCGGTTAGGGCCGATGCCTGCCGGGTCAGCGGGATTGTCCTCTAAAGAAGGAACATGGGTGGGTTTTAGTCGGTAAGAGTCTAACACTCCCTTCCGCTCCACTCAGAGCGGGAGGGGGGGCCATTTGATGATTTCCCAACCTTAAACCACCACCTTAACCTTGCCTCTTTGCCATATTGCTTGGTTCCGAGTGCCCCTGTTGGTGAACCTATTTATTAATATTATATACTATAGTGTACACCAGAAAATACATTATAAATATATCAGAGGTTGAATTAGTACACACATCAAAAGTGTCTAGGGATCAACATATATTTTTGCAATAACTTTTCTCTTGATTGATATTAATTTAAATTTTCTTTAAGGATTCATCAAATAAAGTGTTTTCGTTTGTCACAGTAACGATAAACCAAGTCACCTTTGCATTAATAAAGAAATTTGCCATTTTCCTAATAAAGGGATTTTTGACATTTGAACCACTAACATTAAAGTTCGAAAAAAAGACTGAAATAACAGTTTTCTTTAAAATTTTATTGGGTAACTTAAACAATTAATAATCCGTGTTTCTACCGCGAACACTAACAACACAAGAACATCGGTTTGGCATACTCAAAATGAGTTCATCCAAATCACGCTGTGGAATGGCCGCCCATGTTCGTTGCAACAACAAAAAAAGGTCTTCTTGCAACTGGATACCCTCCATATTCGGCAGAGCTCTTCTCTGTAGCATATCCCATGCATGCTCAATCGGGTTCAAGTCTGGCGACTGAGCAGGCCAGGGCAGGACATTGATGTTAGCTGCGGCGAGAGTCTGTCTTACAACTCTTGCGGTGTGCGGTCGTGCATTATCATGCATTAACTGAAATAAGGGACCGATTTGCACTTGTAGAGGAACGATGACGTCAGATACAATCGTCTCAGCATAAATTTGAGCGTTGAGGTTGCCTCTGATCCAAATCAACTCAGTTCTTCCGCCGATCCAAATACCCGCCCATACCATGATGGTTCCACTACTATAAGGATGGACTTCCTGGCAGGATTTTAATCGCTGTTGGCGTCCAGGGGTTCTCCAGTGTCGTATACGTCTTGTATCCGGTCTCATACCAAAACGAGACTCATCAGAAAAGCACACGAAACGCCATTGTTCTTCTGCCCAATTTCTGTGTTCAAGAGCCCATTGATATCGAATCCTACGATTGTGCATTGCTATAGGTGGTACCCGTAGCGGTCTTCGGGAATGAAGGTTCACTTCATGCAAGCGGTTTCTGACTGTTTGGTCGCTAATTAAGTTCCCTGAAGAGTGATGAAGCCTCACGGCTAACATCATGGCGGTTATTGTTGGAGCTCTTCGAGTTAAGATTTGAATGTATCGGTCTTGTCTCCGTGTGGTGCAGCGATACCGTCCTTCATGGCGCTCAGCCACGGTACCAGTGCTTCGGTAACGTGTCCAAAGTCGACTGATAACACCTTTTTTTGTTGTTGCAACGAACATGGGCGGCCATTCCACAGCGTGATTTGGATGAACTCATTTTGAGTATGCCAAACCGATGTTCTTGTGTTGTTAGTGTTCGCGGTAGAAACACGGATTATTAATTGTTTAAGTTACCCAATAAAATTTTAAAGAAAACTGTTATTTCAGTCTTTTTTTCGAACTTTAATGTTAGTGGTTCAAATGTCAAAAATCCCTTTATTAGGAAAATGGCAAATTTCTTTATTAATGCAAAGGTGACTTGGTTTATCGTTACTGTGACAAACGAAAACACTTTATTTGATGAATCCTTAAAGAAAATTTAAATTAATATCAATCAAGAGAAAAGTTGTTGCAAAAATATATGTTGATCCCTAGACACTTTTGATGTGTGTAGTTTCCCTGGACTCGGAAAATATCTTCAGCCTAGTGCGTTGTCCTGGGTTTCTTTTCTTTCATATTTACTGTGTCATTGGTGCAGTAGCTTCCAGTGCGACTATTGACAATCTTAAGCCTAAGTCAGGGAAATTCTTACTTTACAATACGAGTTGTAGGTCGTGGGTTCGAACCCAGACGGGCGCTTTGCTTTGTGTAAAAATTTCATCACCACTGCTCTCAAAACTGTGAAGGAAAACATCGTGAGGAATCATGTGAGGAGGCATGTTTTAGAACCAAAAATTCGAGACATGTGACATCCATCAACCCGCACTGGGTCCGCGCGTTGGATTACAGCTCACTCCCTCTCGAAGAGAGAAGGCCAGTGTTACAGCAGTGGGAACATTATAGGCGGATATTTACTGGAGTTTGGATCCTTTTTTTTTGTCATTAACCGGGCTTGATTTCAGACTCCAAGCTGCTAGTGCAAATTCAAGTAAGTTTGCCTGACTTAGGCTTAAGATTGTCAAGTCGGGAACGGCGACGGGCAGTGCCAGACTCTTACTGACTACTAAATCCTATCCATGTTCCTTCCTTAGCCCTTTTTGTTCCCAGGTAGCGGTAACCCTTTCGGACAATCCCGCTGAGCCGGCCGGCTTCGTCCCTCACTCCCTTCCTTAATGTTGACATGTCTTTGAGGCGCGCGTGGAACATGTATAGGGATGACAGTATGTTTATGTGATGAATTGGCTTTAGAACCAAATCAATAAATTAACTTTTCAAACACCATGTACATAAATTCAAGTGTCCAACTTAAACATTATCTTTGAGCTCTTGATGATGGTGATTCACAACATAATATAGCGATAAACGTGATCTATAAATCGGAAAAAGAACTCTCTATTTTGAAAAAAAAATGGTGTAGAAGTTGGTGGTCTAATGAACTCTACATATTGTTCCCGTGTAAGGCATGCAAATTAATTTCACTTTAATACCTGATAGGTACTAACATAATAGAACATTGCATGTATTTCCCGAAGGGTTTCCTCCTTCTTTTCGCCTTCTTTTCGTGTGGTTATTAACTAACCTGGTGTCCGAAGGGTTAGACAGAGGGACACCTATAGTACCTACACCCACATTTCTTCTTTTATGTTTAAGTCCCATCTAATAGCTCGCCCTCTAGTCATGGTCCCTGGTGTACAGCAATAGTGCCGTACACCAGACACCAGTGAGTCCAGGTTGCTACTGAGAAATCCCAAATGGAAAGTGACTGAAGTACAATTTCATAAAAAACCAAGTATTGTTGTCGTAGCGCTCCAGAATGATGATTAAATTCACACTTTGTCTTATCTGGGGACCGAATCCTGAACCGCACTTGCAATCACTGTGACTTTAGTTAGTTTAAGTTCTGTAGAATTTCAAAATTAGTTCGTAAGGATCTTGTTGTATTGAGCAGAATTGTTCGAAAGGGTTACCCCGGAACACAAAGGGCTAAAGAAGAAACATGGATGGGTTTTAGTCAGTAAGACTCTGACACTCCCTTCCGCTCCATCCAGATGCAAAGGAGGAGTCATTTGATGATGTCCCAGCCTCAAAAGAGGTGCTACGTTTTGGTCACCTACGTGCCTTCAAACCTTTTAAGCTTGAAGCAGGTGGCGTTCTGTTGAGCGGGATTGTCCAAACGGGTTACCGCTGCCCCGGAACACAAAGGGCTAAGGAAGAAATATGAATGGGTTTAAGTCACTAAGAGTCTGACACTCCCTTCCGCTCCACCAAGAGCGGGAGAAGCCATTTGATGATTTCTCATATTAAAAAAAAAAGGATTTTAATGCATTGAGATGTGCATACGGGCCTATATGTATATTTGCGTTGTGCTCTTTCATCATCACTACACCACCAACTTTGTTTAGTTATATTGATGGTATCATCATCATTATCAGTCCACAGCTGCCCATAAACCTCTCCAATAACACACTACTGAACTCGATCAGATGATGAATGACTCATAGAAAACCTTATATATTTAAAAAATAGTAGACGTTAATAATTATTAATCTTCTGTTTGCCAGGGATGAATACACAAACCACAGTGGTGATGTTAAATTGTGGTGAATTATTTACACAAAGTAAAGCGCCTGTCTGGATACGAACCCACGACCTAAAACTCGTAAGTCGTTGCCGATACCTCTGGACCGTCACTACTCCTCTTATTTGGGTAAGTATTTATTGCAGTATTCTCTCCTTCTCCCATTAACCCCTCAAATGTCTTCATAAGAAAAATTCTCTCGAAACAACATTAATGACCGTATAAATTGTTGAGTTGAGATAAGCAAATAGAACAGTGTCGATAATTTTTTAATCAAAAAATATTATAGTAGATTACAATCAACTTTCCCAAAGAAACTTTTTTTGTATACTCAATAGTTTTATTTTTATCACAATAACAATACAACTGGCGCGCACAAAGTTCAATGAACTTCGCGCCGATCAGCTGTTAGCAGCTATTGAGTATACAAAAAAGTTTATTTGGGAAAATTGATTTTAATCATGAGTAGAATGACGTGTTTAAATATCCGTCACTAATTACCAGTCACCTTATATACAATTACATCTAATATTTGTATGGTGTGCAAAATAACGAATATTCTATAGGCTGTAAGGGTCATCAACGCGAAACCATGGACCATTGATTCAGTGTAAGATTCTGAACGACGAAATAAATGCAAGAAACATTTATTTCATCGGTTATAAAAAGAATCTACTGTTTGATAGAAAAGTGCAATACCTACGGAGTGAAAATGTATGGAGCAGCATTTTTTTTTATTTCATAGCCGACGAATAATTGGCTAAGTAGTAACAGCTGCACGGGTCGATCCATCAGGTTAAGCTACGCTTGCCGGGGTTGGTCCACCGATGGGTGACCATCTTTACATACCGAGAATCCTACGTGCCTCGGAAAGCACGTTAAGCCGTTGGTCCTGGCTGTCATTCGTGAATCTTTGACAGTCGCTACGGGTCGTCAGAAGCCCGAAAGCCTGACAGCCAGTCCTACCAACCGGATTACCCAGTTACTGGGTTGTGGGGGTCAGAAAGGCAGTCGCTCCATGTAAAATACTGGTATTCAACTGCCATCCGGTTAGACTGGAAGCAGAACCTCGAGAAAAGTGATTTGAATCTAAAACATATTAGTCAGTGACGAAGTTTTGGTGTTGAATAACATAAAAACATATTTTATTTTAATTTTATTAAAAATACATACATACACATTAAAAGGATGGTCTTTAACTATACATAAATACATAAATGCTTATTCAATGTCTCGTTAACAATGTGTGAATTAATCACGTAAAACTTTAAGCTATACATGTAATAACCATTGTAGCTTTATGATTTGATTTATAATGTGTGTCATGCAATTTAAGTTTTTTTTTCACAATAGTGTTTGCTTTATTTAAATACACCTTCTTTTAAAAACATGTCTTATTTTATCCTTTTTTTTATATGTTAATCTACTTAACAATTCCCAGGTACAGGTTATTTGTATTGCTATCAACACTAACAATTAACTGGTTACATAATTACTTTTGGTACATATCGGTGTCAGTATTAATTTATAAGACACAACGTGTTTGACCCACGTTACTTTTTACCCTATCTTAGAAACAACACTAAATAAACAAACAAAGCAAATAAACAATTAATTGGACGGCCCGATTTTAATTATAAAGGCATTTTTGGCTTGACCAATGATTAGACACTGCTTGTATTTAACAAAGACTGTGAACGTTGAAATCGAGATATTTTTTGGCACCCTATTTTTTAACAATTGCAAGCGGTACACTCAAGGCGCCTAAGCTAGACCAAATTGTTCACTTGCTTTGAAGTCTCAAAGATATTATTGCTTGCAGAAAAAGTATGAAGCGATGAGAGCAAAAGTGGCGAGGGGGAGAGAGAAGGACAGCGATGTGGCTGCGTTGCAGTTGTCCTTGTCGCACACGCTGCAGTGCTTGATCTTCCTGCTGGGGTCGGAGTTGGACAGCTTGGAAGAGCTGCTCTCCAGGGAGCGACATGTGTGGTTGATGTCGGCGGGGTTTGCATCCAGGCATGTGCGGACTACGGCTCCGGTCTCTGTAGTAGAACAATAATTGTTACTGCATTAGTTGAAGGTTATGACATAAAAACGAACTGGTATCTCTTGTAACTAGAAACTGGACGAAAACGGAAGCTTAGCAGAATCCCAATTGCGTGTGGATAGACCTAATTGGGATTCGTCATTTGATAACCTGACCCGGCTCTTCCGTTACCACCAATTCACGCATATAGTTTACGGGGACAGATAGCCAAATAGACATCTAGTGTGAACGTGTATTTAATAGCCTTAGACTTTCTCTGGAGATAAGTGCCGATTGTTATTTTGTCTACTGTTGAATTTGATGGGTTTAGTTGTCCATAAGCCCCAAAAATTCAACAATCCACACTTAACTCTACCCCAGGCCGCAGAACACCCGAAAAACGTACGTAATATTCTAATATACTCACGCATCACGATTTTGTGACAATATCTTGGTGCTCCGACCACGCTGCCGAACACTTCACCGGGAAGTACACTGCGTAGGTATAACGTGTTGTAATTGATCGAATCTTGCGTCGTGCAATCCTAGAATAGATACAATGGAAGCGGTTAATCAAACAACACGGGCATGATATACTTTAAAAAGAATAGTAGGTAATAATTCTGTGATATTTTGGCATACATGAGAAGTCCAAAAGTACCTAGTAATTTTCACGTTAGCCATAAGATCAATTCAACAGTATCTTGTATTTGCACATTCTTGTATGTTCTTTTGCGAAATGAAACACTAATTTCATTAATAAATTACACGCGGTGGCTGAATTATCATCATCAACAGTCCACTGCTAGACATAGACCTCTCCAGTTGCACGTCATTCAGCTCTATTCTTGGTAACTCCAATCCAGCTGCTACCAGCCACTTTGCGAAGATCAGCTCTACACCTAGCCTGTGTTTGGTCGCTGGATATTGATAGAAAAAACAAATTTAACTTTGCTAGACTTCAATAATAGGAATAGCACCCAGGACCCACATTCAGCAGTAGCTTGCAACCGCTAGACCAACGAGATAGGCTATTTTATATAACGTACCACCAAATGCCTTGTGCTTTTGAAAGGATCGCCGCAAGCTGGGTCTTGCTCGGAGTTACATTGGTAACAATGGAAGCAGGATCCTGGAAAAAATAGAAAACATGATATTTAAATAACAGTGATCAGAAAGAGACTAAAGCCCTGGCTGGAGGCTACAATTCTTTTGTGGCAACCACAGGCAAGCCCGGTTAAGCAGTAGACAACACTTTGGTTGAACTGCGAGATGCCATTTCAAAAAAAAAAAAGAGACTAATAAGTGTTTCATTAGATAACGCTATGGATTGTTAACTTTGTACCATAAATAAGATATTTAGATTTTATCTTAGGACATAAAAAACCTTGCAATAACTATCGTTCTACTCTCAAATGTATTTTTCTTTAAAATCCATATTTTTGTAAAGAAAATATGTTTGAACCCTAACACGCAAGTACCGTGCATTGTTTAATAAAAGCACTTAATTACAAATTCTTATGAAACAATACAAAATGGGGAACTACACATAATTTCTCAGAAATAAGTATTACCTACTAATACTGAATCATAAAACCACTAGTCAACGGTAATAAACGAAGACTCATGGTCTCCGCTCATGCGGCAGTCATAAAATGCGTTACATCATGTGGATGAGTAGCAAATGTCCTCCAATCTGCCAATATTAAGTCAAGAATAACCACCATATGCGATCATCAAGCGATGATCGCAAATATTCCCTTGAGTTTTCATTGTAACTGACATAAGCCCATGTTTAGAATTAAGGCTACCATACTTGGTTGCTCTGACCCTCAGATTCATCTGATCTGACCTATACCAGTCTCAACATTGATCCTCTACGACGAGGGCAGCTATAAGAACTCAGAAAACAAAACCTAAATTCACCAAATTACTTAAGTAGTTCTACCTCAAGAGTTTGTAAACCAGATTCTTAGGAAAGTGGTTTGCAAATAGTTGAGGTGGAACAAATAGGTAATTTAAATATATTAGATTTCAGAAATTTCCTGTTGTTACCTTACATACATAGGTATAATATTAAATATTATTATTAGTCTACTGTAGATAAGGTAGTAGTATAAAATATAGTAGTTATAAAGTGATATGTTCCGTTCCCACAGACAAATCGTGAAAACGGTTTTCTGGGGTTAGTTCATAAATTAAGATTTTTTGAAAACTTTTATTTAATAAAAATAAATATATATATATATTAGACGCAAACACGGCTAGGAACTCAGTCTCATATGTCCGCATCAGAATAAAAGAGAGACACACCCAAGTCTAAGAACCAATCTCCAATTCTTGAAATAAAAATAACACTGTGAGATTACTCCTCCTACCAACCGTGACGATTATGCCAGAAGTCAGTGTAGTGGAACAGCTACCCAAGTACAAGATTCGACATTCACAGGCATCTATGGGGCTCATAAAATTGATGTAGTATAACACAAAACAGGAAAGCGTAGGGACAACTTTTTATTGCCGTGATATGAAAACTTATCTATCCTATTGAGCAAAGAAAACAGATCAATAAGTTAACGATAGTCATATTATTTTGTACCTACAGACATTGTTACGTTAACTTGTGCTCTACTCCCAAATGTTTTGAGGTCATCTTCTAGACTAGCTTTACCAAATAGATGCGGGCAAATGTCAGCGTTATAGGCGAAGTGACTGTCAATTCAGACGTTACCCAATTTCTAGGAGATGGACAATATCCTTTTACTCGGTTTCACGTGAAGATATATAAAAATGTTTTTGGCTTATACTAATATTATAAAGAGGTAAAATTTGTAAGTTTGTATGTAGGGGGTAATCTCCGGAACTAACGATCCAATTTCAAATTTTTTTTCACTGATGGCAAGCTACATTATTCCTGAGTGCCAATTATAGTAGGCTATAAATTATATTTATATCATACATATTAGCCGAGCTATCGCAGTTTTCGTCTAGCAAGTCGGAAAGAAATACCTCCGACAACAGAATTATTTGCATGCGCTGCCTAAACAGTTACAGTATATCGCAATTTTCCGCGGACGAAGTCGCGGGCAGAAGCTAGTCATTATATAACATGATGATATGCAGAAATGTTTTTGACATAACATAACATCACGGCTTGTATCCCTTAAAGGTTAGGCAGAGGTGAACCTATACCCACACCCACATTTCACCAGTAATATTTTAAGTCCCATGTGCCATCAACCGAGCACAAATTTATGACATCCATACAGTAGCATACACTCTGTCAACTGTTTCAAATATATCGATAGCAGCGGCTGTTATTTGTGCTGCAATAGATCTGTAAATAGCGGTTTGATTCACAAAAATATGATGCTCAACAGGCTAATCTGAAACTTGTTCTTGCTTCTTTAAAGAAACCACATTCAATCTTTAAGGCCCTATATTTGTTTTAACGATGCACAAAACTGCCTAATATGATTCTACATCAGAAATTTTATAATCATAATAATTTTGCTAGTTATTATTGCTTTGATAATTTAACTCCCTGTAAAACCCCAGCATGGGCAGTAAAAAATGTAGCAGGTTCATATCAGACCTCGTTATCGATTCCAATATCGGCCCTCTAACAAATTACTTCCTTGCGTGTGCCAATTATAATTAGCAGATATTAGAGAATTTCTTCGCTATCGTGTTGTGAGTAGAACGCCGATAATTCGGGCGAGGCTCCCAATACTAGTCGTCCTACTAAACAAAGCATGCGTAATGGTTATTTTCGGTACGTTTGTGTCAAACAAATGAATAGATACTTTTGCTGTTGTATGTAGAATCATACTTGTTACTAAAATATCACTGTTAATTATTGGAAATTTTTATTTGCGTGTACTTGGTTTGATTCAAATTGTTTTTTTTTGTCTTCAATTTTCAATCAGCATCTCAAGCCTTTAGCGAATCCATCCTGTGCTAATTAGAGAATCTTTATAAAAAAAACTTTGCTTTTTTTTGAAGCATGAACAGAAATATTATTTCTCCACAGTGGTTTTCTCTCAGGCTCAGCAGCAAAATGGGCTTTGTAAATTAGAAACAAAAGCGTGGACATAATATTATTGAATCAAGTCATTGTAATAGGGCTCAGAAGTATTTCAAAACAAGTCCAGAGACTTTACATTCACAACGGTTTGTTTGGTGAGTTTTATACGCGTCTGTTGTATGTTACTAAGAAATTCCTTTACTATGCAGTATACTATATATACACTCAGCGGCACGGAATCTTGGCCAAGCGCTTATCTCGCAAATACTCGCCATGACAAAAACTTTAAGTGTTTCTATTGCTTGTTTCTTATGAGGGTAGGTCAAAAAAATGTTAACTCTTAGTTCAAGAGGGTAATTCATTATGTTTGAGAGCACTATGGTGCAACTTTTAATTTTTAGTTGATTCGTGTCTCTTGAGCGACAAAGTTGCAAGTTTAAATTTGTGTGTTGTAAAAGCTTTCGGTACCTTGTTGAACTATTGTGGTTTTGGGCTTTTCATTGATTAACTAAAAGTGCTTTAACACCAATAAAAATGCCATTAACACCTGCACAGGTTGCACAGGCTGTAGCATTAATCGACGAAGGGTTGACACAGCGTGAAGTTGCTGTGGTGCTTAATGTACCACGTTCATCAATGCAGTATGCCCTTCAACGATACCAGGAGACTGGCCACTATTGCCGTAGACTAGGCAGTGGAGGCGTCAGATGCACATCGGCCCGGGACGACCGTTTTAGTGTCCTGGAAATTTTAAGAAACCGCTACCTGACCACTGTTGAGATACGCCAGCGGCTTCAAATTGCAAGAGGCGTGAATGTTAGTGAGCGTACAGTGAGAAGGCAAATGGAGGAAGTGAATTTAAAAGCTCGTAGGCCAGCACGTGGTCCAGAACTCCTCAGACATCACCGAGTAGCTTGACTTCAATTCGCTCGTGAACACGCCAGCTGGACCCACGAGCAATGGGCTCGAGTGCTGTTCACAGATGAGTGTCGAATAGCTTTACGTGCTCCAGACGGTCGAGAACGAGTGTGGAGAAGAAGAGGAGAGAGATTTCTACCAATGACCACTACACAAACTGTGAGTTTCTCTGGAGGCCTATAATGGTTTGGGGAGGAATAAGTTCCGGTGATCGCACGGAGTTGGTTATCGTCGATAACCGGCTAACTGCAACCCGATACATCGAGGAGGTCCTCCAGAAACATGTTTTGGTCTAATCGGGATACATTGGACATGAGCAATTCCTCCTAATGCACGATAATGCACGCCCACACGTTGCATACTGTGTTGAAGAATATCTTTAAGAAGTTGGTATTCAGAAATTGCAGTGGCCAGCTCGTAGTCCGGACCTAAACCCGATTGAGCATATCCGAGACATGCTACAAAGAAAGATAAAGTCCACCTTCGACCCGCCAGAAACTCTTAACTAACTTCGAAATGCAGCACTTACTGCTTGGGAGAGCATACCGCAAGTTGATATCAGAAACATCATTCAAAGCATGCCAGATCGAATGCAAGCCGTTATTAGGGCTAGAGGAGGAAACACCCGATACTAAAACGTAGAGACAATAGACCAATTTAGGTATATTTTTATTTTATAGAGTTTTAAAATTGATAGTGTAAAATTCCTTATTTCTGCAAAAGTGCCCAATTTAATAAATCAACGTTATTGGTACAGTGACGTTTTCAATTTCAAGTTCTAAAAGCATAAGAAACACTTACTGAGTGCATCTACCCTTATTTCGGTGTCAAAAATATAAATAAATGCGAAATATCGTGAAACTTACATGTGGCCAAGTTTCCGTGCCGGTGAGTGTATATTAAATATAACTCATGTACTACAATCTCCTTTTTATTAAATAAATTATTATTATTATTAACTATGTTGGGGTCGGCTTCCAGTCTAACCGAATGCAGCTGAATACCAGTATTTTACATGGAGTGACTGCCTATCTGACCTCCACAAGCCAGTAACTGGGTAATACGATACCCCTTGATAAGACTGGCTGTCAGATTTTCGGACTTCTGACGACCCATAACCTATCAAAGATGCACAAATGACTTAATGACCAATGGCTTAACGTGGTTTCCGAGGCACGGAGAAGTCTTGGTATGTAAAGATATCATCCACGGCCAACCCTGGCAAGCGTAGCTTAACCTGATGGATCGACCTGTGAGGCTTTTAGTACTTAGTCACGAGTACTACCTATATGCGTCAGTTTTTAACTATTCAGTTCAATGGTTGGACAAAAATCATTGCAATTGTCTGAGGTTAAGAGGGCATCTGTTAGTCACCACTCGCGTCCAAGATTAGTTAAACGGCAAATTGGATTAATTTAAGCACGGTGGTGAGTGCGTTCACACCCACCTAGAGTGTAAAGTGCCTTGACTTGCTGGACACATAGGACAGTATACTACTCTTTGTACAGTCACGAGAACTAATTTGTTTACACTAAGAAACTTCAAAAAGTGTTTTCTCCTTGTAATTTTATATCGTTATGAACATAGTAAATTGGAACCCATACGCATCATCATTCTCCTGCCCTCATCCCCATTTATTTGTGGTGGTGCAACATGTCCATTCCATACTTTCCTATTAGGTACGCGTCATCTCGGTAGTCACTCCCTTGCTAGCCATATCATTTCTACACAGTCCATAGTTTCTTTAGTCTTCATCTACTTGTACAACCAAACCACATTCATACTCAAAACTTGCCTGACGAACCCATAAAACTAATTTTATTCTCGAAGTTGTTATCGCACCAGAAAATCGCTTTTAAATGTTTCTAAGTTGCTGTTACTCTATTTCTTCCAGCCACTACTGTCATTGCCCTCTTTGTAGTAGATGAATTTAATCATAAAAAACTAACAAATGACAGGTTTTCTGACTATTAATTTAATCTAACAAATGAAAACTCAGTCTAATATGTAACGAAATTAATCACATATTTATACTAGTTTCTTTCCACTGGTCACTTTTTTGTCTGCTAATGGAAAACTGCCAATGAATAAAGTAATTATTTTTATAATTAACTTACGAAGCAGTAAATAGGTAGTTAATAACCAATACGAAGGTACACGGTCGTAAAGTTCATAAAAAACTGATACCTACAACGCATTCATAGTTTACGTGGTAAGGCTGGATGGAATTATTAGTAAAGGAATGTGAAAAGAGTTTTGCTTCAAGCAAACTATGTAAGTAACTTCGAGAATCACAAGTCTGCATCAAAAACGCTCTTATACAATTGGTGTTGCCATTAGTCATGAGATCATGACACAATGGGTATGAATTATAAAAATCAGCATCTAATTAACATCATATATTAATTAACCCATAGGATGATGAAATAGTCATTCAATAGAATGCCTACTGCTTATAAACATGTGTTTGTTGCGGATGCAAATCATATTTCGATCAACATATACCCTGATACTGACTGTAAATTGCAAAAAAATGAATGAAATTTTAAATTTCGCGGGTTACCATATAGCTTTTACTTTATTCTATTACTAGCTACTCCCGCACGGTTTAACCCGCTGCTCGGCTCCTATTGGTCGTAGCGTGATGTTACATAGCCCTTCCTCGATAAATGGACTATCCAACACAAAAATATTTTTTCAATTCGGACCAGTAGTTCTAAAGATTAGCGCGTTCAAACAAACAAACTCTTCAGCTTTATAATATTAGTATAGATTTTAATTTTTTTATATCACATACTCGTAGTACGTTATGATTGTTTAACAAGAAAAACACACTTCAGTTTAAAATACAATATTTACAAGCAAACTAGAAAATGTGGTAACTGGTAATAGTACCCACATACTAGGTACAGACGCCAGCACATTAAGCTATCCCTAACTGTCAAATTTTCTCAATTAAAAATGAACCTTATGTCTTTGCAATAAAGATGAAATACTATCAAAGAAATTTGACAGATTGTGGTAACTTGATGTGCTGGCCTCTGTACCATTCATTTCCAAACTGGTGATGTCATGCAACGCCATTTATATAATAAGGCCATGAGCACACGGTTCACCTTGGGCAAAACGAGTTTTTGTTCTCGAAGGCAAAACGATGCTTTTTTACACATTTGTTTGCAAACAATGGTTATAGTTGATGGAAACTGGGAGTTTTAGGTACCTACTGAGTGGGAGACGTATTTTTTGTTTATATACAATTTTTCCTCATATAAGTACGAGTATGTATTTATGTGTCTTATAAGGCTTTAAAGAAGTATAATATGTAGTTTGAAAAGTACAATGTCAATCTCTATTTTTACATATTGTATTGTAAAAATAGATATTGACCCTATTTTTACATTACAGTATGTAAAAATATAGATTGACATTCAACTTTTTATCATTGGCTATTTGTAAATGTAGCACATCGTGATTGAGGCAGAGATATAGGTACCTTTAGTACACATTTATGTTTCGCGAGTTAGTACTATTAATATTATACTTTAATACGGAACATCTGGACAAGCCGGAAGCCGTACACAGTTTCAGTTAAATGATTATTAAATAAAATATAATTCTGATTTTAGAAGATAAAAAGAAAAATCTAGCTGAGAAGCTGCAGACAATCATTTATTTCAGTATTTTCTGGATTTTATCACGGCTCTTTTTTTAGGTTGGGATATCATCATATATGATCCCACTCTGGGTGGAGCGAAAGGGAGTGTCAGACACTCACTGACTAAAACCCAAACATGTTCCTTCCTTAGCCCTTTATGTTCCGGAGTAGCGGTAACCCTTTTGGACAAACCTGCTGAAAAACGGCTCCTGAATTAAGGTCCCATTGAGTTATTTGCTTATAAGATCTTAAAAGGTTTGTTGTTTATGGTAAAGTAATACATATTAATAAAGACGTTACGTTTTAAACACTGCTTTAATTGACACATTTAGGAGTAGGTAGGTACCAATCTATTCCCCTTTTTACCTTAAGGATAAATCCCAGCAGTTTGTTATTATTACTAAGCATAAAAGCTACAAGATTAATTAATTCGCTGCAAAACTCATTAATTAATCAAGAAGTTTTCCGTTACATGTAGGAGCTGCGTGAATGGGTATCCGTATCATTAAAATTTATTGACTTGTATATCACATTGTTTATTACAGCCAGACTCTCCTAATTGGACTTCAAGGCAAACAAACGCCTATAAAACTGTCTAGATTTCTTTCTCTGGCTTGACCAATCAGTGTTCAAATGTAGAATGAAACATCCATCATATTAAAAAGGCCATCGTCCATTGTCTTGAAAATTAGCTTCGATTGAAGTAGCCATAAACATTCATTATTATCACCGTGTCTAGTGATAAACGTAATAATGCACTTAAAAATTTGGAATGCCTCCAAGATGTCGAGAAAATTTGCAATGTTTATTATAATAGTGACTGCTAATTTACGAATAGTGTAACTCCACACAGTTAAATCGGAACTTTATATAGTAAAGTCCTTTTTGTCGACAAATCAAAAATTTCTATGACTTGTAGGTATAGCAATGTCGCGGGTCGCCAGAACATCAAGTTACCAAAAACTGTCAAATTCAATGTCAATTGATTTTGAACTTAATTTTCAACATTTTAAGGCTTAAAATAATTCGGAGAAATTTGACAGTTTGGTATAACTTGATGCGCGAGCGACCATACCTAATGTTTTTTTACATAAAATATTGTACAGTAATTGTGACTATAATGTATCTTTGTTTACTAAGTATCAGCGCAGAAGGACCATATTTAGTCTAACAAAAGGTCTATGGCTAGTAAATGATCATTATTGCACTTTTTGTTCTGAATAATGTAAAGCAGCTTCGAAATTCAAAGATATTTATTTTTCTTTTGTTTCTGCAACATATCGGGATAATTATTTAGTTGTAGAGCGTAAATAAATGCTTTTAGTACTACATGTTAGCTACTATATCTGCTACTCGCTTTAAAATCTTGCAAAAAAATTAAATAAGAACACTTATACATACAATACGGTTTCCGAAACTTTGTTCAAATCTTGCAATCCAATTTATGTAGTTTACGGAGCAGAAAACCGATCTAAAAAAACCGACTATTTGCGACAAATTATGGACCAACCGCAGTCCGCCTTCACTATAAAATTTTAACTTTAGTGGTTATTTAATAATGAATGCTAGAACTATTGACATGTTTTATTTAATTTAGAAGCGAGAAATCGCAGTTATAGTCTGACCGGCTATCAAATTCAAAGGAACTTCTATGAGTCAATTTCCACACGGCAATATTTTGAAGACCCGATTTAACTCGTCAATGGAGATGGCACCATAGTTAAAGCGAAATTTCCACAGAAATAAACTATAAAGTTGCAGGAGGTACAGTCACGAGCAGCATACACCGAGCAAAATTCAGTAGCGTTTTTCTCGTAAAATAACTATTTCAACTCCAAGATACGACAGGTTCGGTAAATCTATGGATTCAAAAATACAATGTGTGTGACTACACAAAATTTCATTAAATAATTAAGGAGAAAACCGCTTTTGAAACTAGCTAACTGTATACATATTTTTGCTCGTGACTTTAGTAAGTCGTAAATAAGACACATCTACCGTTTGAAAGAGACAGCTGCTGTCACAAAGGTATGGGTGACTGAGATAACGCTCTAGTATAAAGCCGAACTATTTTTAACCCTTCGAGCATTAGAGGCGTGACGTTACGTATTAGAACTACTAATTGATGGACTACTGTTTATCTTTAGTTCCCGAAAGGTGCAGATGTGGCACTAACTAGATGCGGCAGAACGTATTTATAAAAACCACATTTATTAGATGGGAATGGAATCCTATTGGAACAAAGTATCACACTAATATTATAAAGGTTTTTTTTAAGGCTGGGAAATCATCCAATGACTTCTCCCGCTCTGGGTGGAGCGGAAGGGAGTGTCAGACTCTTACTGACTAAAACCCATCAATGTTCCTTCCTTAGCCCTTTATATTCCGGGATAGCGGTAACCCTTTCGGACAATCCCGCTTACCCGGCAGGCTTGGCCTTAAGGGGCCCCTTCATATACTGACATCTCTTTGAGGCTATATATTAGGCTAATTTTAAGTTTTTGTGTGAGTGTTTCCATGTTTGTTACCTCTTCACGTGAAACCTACTGAACGGATTTCAATTAAATTTGGCACAGAGAAAGATTATAACCTAAATTAACACATAGGATACTGTTTATCCCGGTAATACGTTCCCGTGGGAATATTTCGGCCATCCACGCGGACGATGCCGCTGGCAGAAACAAGTATGTAATATTTAGATATTAATCTATTTGTGACGGTGACTATCTGACTCACAACACATTCCAAGGGCATGTCATTAACTAAGAATCCATGTTCAAGTACTTAGTAGTAAACGTATTTACGATACACGTTTCTATACACAATACAAAGGAACTAATCTGAGCAGCTTTATTATCTACTAGCTTCCGCCCGCGGCTTCGCCCGCAAAATATGTCGACAAATTATACATATAAACCTTCCTCTTGAATCACTCTATCTATTAAAAAAAACCGCATCAAAATCCGTTGCGTAGTTTTAAAGATTTAAGCATACAGACAAACAAACAGACAAAAATAGCGACTTTGTTTTATACCATGTAGTGATTATACTAATACAAAAGCTGAAGAGTTTGTTTGTTCGAACGCGCTAATCTCTGGAACTACTGGTCCGAATTGAAAAGTTGTTTTTGTGTTGGATAGTCTATTTATCGAGGAAGGCTATAGGCTATGTAACATCACGCTACGACCAATAGGAGCCGAGCAGCGAGTGAAACCGCGCGGAAGCAGCTTGTTTTCAATAATGTAATTTTTGTAGTAGGTAGGTCTTTATGAAGCACAAGTACTTGTGACATTTTAGTCTCTGGGAATTCAATGGCTGCGACACCTCTTTGCCCACTTACGATCAAGTAGTCCACCGGGTGAAGCCCCATTAGTGCGTTGCGTCGCGTCATCGCAACGGAACAACGCATTGTATGCCACACCTGGTGAAGCCCCATTAGTGCGTTGCGTCGCGTCATCGCAACGGAACAACGCATTGTATGCCACACCTGCGTTGCGTTGACGCTGCGACAACGCAACGCAAGAGGGTATGCACGCCTAGCATCTTCCTCTAGCAGTGGATCACTGTCCGGTGTCGCAGCGGAGCTCCGACAACGCAGCGCATCACCCTCCCTCCCACTTCGTCTCTTGTCCGTCGATCCGTTGAAACGTCGCGCGCGACGACGCAACGGTCTAATGGGGCATGGCATAAAAAAATGTATGGAAAACGACGCATCGACGACGTAGCGACGACGCAACGCAGCGCAACGCACTAATGGGGCCTTGCCCTAACGAGTTAACAATTTGGCTCAAGGACTAGCTACTGCTAGAGGCTTCCCCGCGTGGAAGGCGGAAAATGTCCCTTTTTATCCTATGTGTGAATCTACGTCATAGTATAAACTACATGTGTGCCTAATTTTATCCAGATCCGTTCAGCCGCTCTGGCGTGATTGAGTAACAAACATACATCCAGACACACATCCATGCAAATATTTAAAAGATTTGGGATAAAATTCTAGGAGACACAATCAACGTTGAAAATATCTCATCAAAATGACATGGATGATTATCTTATTTGGACCTATTGTACAGATCCTCCTAAAAGGGGTCCTCTCTTATAGTAGAAAAGTGGAACTTAAAAAAAACGTATGGAATTCCCCTCGTTAAGAGAAAATTGGAGTGGAACTTTAATGTTATACGAGTTATTTGAGTTTAAATTGAGACATGTTGTACGTTTGCAGCAGGTAAATTCATACGAAAATATCTGCTTGCCTACAGTTGATGCAGCACAAGTTCCGGCGGATAAATTGGACCCTCTAACCGGAAAAACGGACAAATACAAAATCAACTGGAGCCAACTGGCTAGGGTGGGTAAAAAAAACAACCACACGGTCACGGCCCTGACTATTTGGATCGTGGAAGTCAAAACATAGATTTAAACACTCTTATATGTATTATGTTAGGTTATTTTAATTCAGTTTGTTGCTATTATTCAAATTCAATTCAATTTAATTTATTATCAAGTAACCATGACTCAATTGTTAGTTTAAGACGAACTAATAATACATTACTTTCCATGTATTTTCACTACATAGTATAAAACAAAGTCGCTTTCTCTGTCCCTATATCCCTATGTATGCTTAATTCTTTAAAACTACGCAACGGATTTCGATGCAGTTTTTTTTAATAGATAAAGTGATTCAAGAGAAAGGTTTATGTGTATAATTTGTCGACATATTTTGCGGGCGAAGCCGCGGGCGGAAGCTAGTATTTAATAAAGGAATGTAAAAGGTACAATTCGACAAAGAGTTGCAAATTTAGAGGAAAAATATGATTTAAATACATCGTATTTATTTTAATTATTTTTTTAAGTCGTCTTACAATTCATAGCCCTTGCTTGTAGTTGTTTACACTGATTTGTCCTCATTGTTTCAGCTGGTGTTTAGCAATAATGCTAATGCACGGGTAGACATGAACACAACTGAGCTGGTTGGATGTAGCAGTTGATTTGCTTGACATTTATGACGGTCAAACACTTTTATTTTTGCCTATATTAGTTTTATTCTCATACATTTATTTGTACTCTAATCTTAAATACAGTATACAACTTAAAACCAATTTATAGATGTACTTATATTATATTATGTAGAAGTATATAAAGGGAAAAAAGGAGAAGACCTCATTGTGCAAAAAAAACCGCCTTCTTGGCTGTCATGTGGAAACGTGCCCAAAAGGCTGGCAGTGTTGCCACGTTGTATGGCAATACTGATTCTGAAATACTTATCAAACGTTCTCCCAAAGTAATCTCAGCTAACTGTTTTCTGGTTTATGTAGTATGCAACGTCAATACCCATAAAAAAACTATCACAAATAACTGTTTTATTATTTCCCAGATTCAGATCAAAACAGTAAGATATATCAACGAAGGCCGTAAAAATGCGCTATAAAGTATAATAGAAAAAGACCAATGACAGTACGTGATTATATGGTCACGTTTGCTTTTTCTATAAAAAAGGCAGAATGTGAAGCTAAAACCGGTAAACAAAGTAACATTGCCTAGACTAATAATAGATGTGATGTAAGATAGTATGTCGTCATCGAAATTAAATATATCGACGTGTTTACGTCTAGATCGAGACACAAGCAATCCATATTAATTTGTATCGGAGAGGTCTCATAGGTTCTTGAATTGTTTTAGATAGAATTGGTTGTTAGCGAAAAAGCCGGACAAACAACGATTGTTGCGACTAGGGCCAGATCTTTGAAGAAACAAATATGTACGGTATTTTTTCTTTTTTGTGTGGTTAGTGACTAACCTGGAGTCAAAGTTTTTATGCTGCCCATGGGCCTCTGACTTAGCTTCACATGCTGTCAATACATTGCTGCTGTTTGCATTTCTCAAAATGTACAGTTATTAGTACAGAGATTAGTATGCAGGTGCGACTTCAACTACTTTTAAACCTATGCTGTGCGTATACTGAGTAGTTAAGTGGTTGATATTATGAACAGAGGCGAGCACTACCCCAATCTGACAATTTTATTTTATAGTTTTTGAACTTTATTACGAAAGCATAAGGTTAATTTTCAATTGAGAAATAATTGACAGTTTGGGATAATTTGGTGTGCTGGCGTCTATACTTTGTCTTCATCATTCATCTACGCACTTAGCAACAATAATAGATGTTACGTGAGAGACTGGTTTTCTTGTAGGTATATGAGCTAACCTGCATGAAACAAAAAGTTTCAGGGAACGACCCCACGCTTAAAGTCGTAAAAGGCTAGTATCTTTACATTGTACATATCTAGAGACAAAACATTGTTGCATCAATCACGCAAACTGGAAACTTGGTGATGCTGCAGTAACACTACTGAAGTGCTATTCTGTAAAATAAACTCACCGGGAAGACGTGAAGTGAGTTGTTCTTGGACCTGATGCTTAGGATTGGCACACTTAAAGCTCGTTTTACCTAAATTTTCACAGTGACATTTTTATAGAATAATCTGTGGTGTTGGGCAATACTGCAAGAACAAAAGACGGCTTCATTTGTTTTTATTTCAGAAAGGAACTGCACCACGAGTGTGGGTACTATATATTACTCAACAGATAAATAAATGACAAACGAGAAATGTCATGAGAAGTGTCAAGCGATTTTATACCTTAACACGTTCACTGTCCAATGACTCCAAAAGAGTCACGTTTGTGCCAAACTCGTACGTCTATGACTCTAGTTGGAGTCATACTCCAAATATAAATGTGATGCTTTATATTTCATTGGACGAATGACTACGAGTGAAACCATTATCATGGACGTATGGTTAGATAACAAGGTTAGATAAAATTCAAAAGATCCGCCGTAAAATGTCACAAGTTTCTTAGTTAATGAAGGTGATAAAACAAAACATTTACTTTTAGTAGAAATTGTACTTTATTTAACTAAAATCAATGAAGTGCATTATAACATGGACGGCAGAGCACTATTTTACATTTAGGGCACCACGTTGTTACTTTTGACGCCTTTGTAGCAGCAAATTTTGAAGTTTGACCCTCTGACATGTGTTTTTTGTAGCACCCTTTGCATCGTTTTTTATTCGTCTTACGACTTGGCTCTATGTTAATTTTCTCCAAGGTATGTTTATCAGCACGTGATGAAAGTGGATGTTCAATAGACGGTCGGTTTTCATCGCGTATTTCTAGTAAATTTTTTATTATTATCTCATGTGCCGATAGTACCGAAAGCTTTTTTTGGCCCGCGTTTCTTTGCAGCTCATTGAAAATAAGGCAAGAGTTTACCACTGCGATTGATAACAAATCTACGGCAATCTTTTTGTACCAAGTTACCGATTTTCTTGTAGGACTATTATAGCTACTCAGCTGATCAGACACATCGATTCCTTTTTTTCCTTTATTATATTCTAAAACGATTTCAGGTTTGAGTACTGGTCTTCGTCCGCCACTCATTTTCATTTGCTTTCCATTGCATGTAGAAAGAAGCAAAACGTCTCGTTTATCGTGCCATTTTAGCACGGTAATATTCGCTTTCTGCATAGCCGCTATCTCTCCTTTCTTCAATTTACTTCCGGTAACAAGTTGAGGAAGGCCCTTTCGCTTTTTATTTAGTGTACCAATCAAATCAGTACGACGGCTCTTCAAAAACATGGCTAGTGGTATACTGGTGTAAAAGTTATCAGTAATAATCAATCTACCCTCATCCAGAAGGTTTTCAGCAAGGCGTGCAACTATACTTCCAGATAAATCCAAATCGTGGACTCTTTGGCTTTGACCACAATAGATTTCATACTTCCATACAAAACCATCCATTGTGCACAGTTTATAAATTTTAACGCCGTATTTGTGGGCTTTAGATGGTATGTATTGCCGAAAGCAAAGGCGTCCACGAAAATGCACCATCGATTCATCGACCACAATAACACGGCCTGGCGTGTATATTGCATGGCCGTTTTCCATGATCAGGTCTACAAGTGGTTTTATTTTATAAAGCCTGTCATCATCATTCCTCGCGGCGTCATTATCGACAAAATGCCAACATTTTAATAAAACGCAGAAACGGTTGTAGGATAATTTTATATTATGCATGAGGGGATGAAAATATAGAGGGTTCTTTTTCCAGTAACTCTCAAGTGTGGGTAGTTTGACAAGTCCCGTAAAAAGTACCATGCCCAAGAACCTCGTTTATTTGAACTTTTTAAAAAATTCTGACATTCATTAGCCTATTTTCATAGATCTGACACAAACCTGACATATGACTTCGACATTTCATGCCACAGAGTACGAAAAAAAAGCAAACTATTATTTGTTATTCAGATCACACGTTCATGACTCCATAGGGAGTCCTATAATTTATAGTTCATACGTCCTTGACTCCTTGTGGAGTCATAAATTTATTTTTCAGTTTTGGCCTGAAAAATATACTGTTTTTTAACTGATATTAGTATAGATGTAAACCCTTATATAATTATTGTCAACTTATAAGAAAATTATCGATGGACATATGAATATTTTTTTTACTTTTGTTCTGGGACAGGGAACGTGGCGATGCAACTATTATCTGTCACCTTGACATGCCCTGCAAACGATTATGGTAGGACCAGACAACTAGAACGTTCGATTCTGACACAATAGTGCCATAATAATCACGCTCGGCAGGCGGAAAGATTGATGTACAGTGATTATCTATTAATATTTAGATTCGTGGATCACATTATTCTACTGTGGTATGGTTGTTGACAAAGATTGCGTCACGTTCGTTCTTTGGTAATCATATGTAAAGTATATCGTAAGGGAGACTCTATTGTGTTTTGCCAATGGCGATGGCTTTCATTTAAATAAATCGAACAGTATCTATTGCTTTCTTCACATTTTCAAGCAGACGATTTTTTAAATGTGAAGTAATGGCTTACGAATTTCCGTCAATAAATACCCTTCGGATGAATGACGAAAGTGTGTTAGTCCAGTTTTTTACTAATATACGCTCAGCAAACAATTTGGTCACCCTTTCAGCTGTTCTTACCATCGATGGTAGTGAGAACATATTTTTTTTCGTTTATAGTTTCGTTTATACCCGGTGGAAAAACATCTGAATACACTCTAAGCTTAGTAAGTTTTTTTGCCGTATCAAACAAATACCTATCGCATTCCAGTGCTGGCCATAGGCCTCCCCAGGCTCCGAAATAACACCCTCCGTCTTCTACATCCAATCTGTCCCAGCTACCTTCTTACGGTCATCGGTCTTTCTAGATGAGTGACGTCCCATTCTTGTGCTATATGAAGACACAATACTTGCATATATTATTTCTGTGACAGCATCAGGTCGTAAAATGGGAACACACATTAGAAGATGTCTACGAAACATTCTGCTTTCATAGTTTACTAGTATATATTGCGCAAAATCGTAAAAAATCTGGAAATCTTCCAGCAGTTTTCCGTTCATCTATATTATAAACACGTTATACGTTTGTGGAACGAATTTAATTTTATAATTCGACGATTTTGGGTCAGCGAAGGTTGGCGTTTTAATTGATGAATGGACTTTTTTTATCTAGTCTACAAGGTCAACTGAAGTACAAACTGCATACACCAAAGATCAATGATATTGAGGACGGTAGAGATATGCGAAAAGCTCTTTTTTTAATCCTTATTCAATTTAACTGCATCAGGTATCTTAATATTCATATTTGTTATTTTTATTTTACCTTACTCTCTCTTCGGGAAACTTACAGCGAATGTATAGTGTTCTTAAACAATGTAAAATTGAAAGTCATTTATAAGTTTCCACTGCTAAACACTAACCCCCTTACTAATAAACATGTTATGATAGGTGAATAGATAATTAGTTCTGTCTTTGAATCGTCATAAATTTGACATTCGTAAAAAGAAGACAAAGACTATTCCGTCGCTATACAACGTTAATTAGTAGGACGGTACTAATAAAAGTGAAAAAAAAAGGTGGAAACAAAATATACGCAACGAAAATTAAGAAATAAAACAGTAGGTACGCGATCGACTTATAAAACTAAAAATCATTTAGACGCAAACAATCACTTCTCCTTAAAAAAGCTTTGTTAAGCAACAAATGCTACACCTATAACTGATATTATAGATAATTTTTTCACAGAAATTGACGATTTGCTTGAGCAATGAATGAATGAAAGGAGATTGTTCTACGCCCATACATTGTTCGCCCTGGAGCCAACAGCATAGAAAAAATCATTTTCTATTTGTAAACTGCCCTTAGTAGCCCATAAGAACAAAGTTTCTTGGCGGACACTTTAGAGAAAAGATTTATTTAAAGAAAAGGAACAGATTTTGAGGTTATTTTTAATAAAAGAAAACTTACGTAATTCCTTCTAAAATCGCTATTTCTGGTTTCTACAAAGCATTAAACTTCAAATACAGTAAAATATTACCGTAAATACAGTTGTATTATGCCTTTTAGGTACAGTTATTATTTATTGGTTGAAGTTTACTTTAAGCGAAGTCCGTTATCCGTTGTCAAAATGCTAAGGTGTCGTTTAAGCAGATCACAGAATCAGTTATTCGAAGCCAGGTCACGTTGAAAGCAATCCGAATTGTAGTCCGTTAAACAGAAACAAAATCAAAAACGCCAAAAGAAATCGCCAAATAGGTAGGTATTCACAACAACACAACACAGGTTCGTCTCGGTGAGACGAACCGACTGACGTAGTGACGTAGAGATGCTCTCTTGACGATCAATAATTGTATATCGATTATCAATGACCACCTATTTAATCTGTGGTTTTAATTTAGTAGACCAAAATGACAGATCAATATGTAAAATGTAAATTAATTTGTTCCGTTTCAAACATAAACACGTTGTTGCTATTATTCAACTTCAATTACATTAATTTTAATTAGACGCTAAGTTGCGATGGAAAGCTCATGTCAAAAAGAAAAGACAGGAACTCGACATACGCTATAAAAGTATGTATTGGTTACTCGGAAGGAAATCCTGTTTATCAATACATAATAAGATTATACTCTATAAGCATATTCTGATGCCAATTTGGACGTATGGTATCCAACTCTGGGGCTGTACTAAACAGAGCAACCTCAAAATAATACAACAATTCCAGAATAAAGTACTCAGAGATGCTGTAAAAGCACCTTGGTACATCAGAAATGACGACCTCCACCGTGACCTTAAAATAGAACTCGTCACCACCATCATTCAAAAATTTGCTGAAGCCCACGAACACAGACTTCACCGACATGTGAATGTTGAGGCAATTCAGCTGTTAGACAACACGGACCTAGTGCGTAGACTAAAGAGAACTAAACCTTTTGAGTTAGTGTAGTGTTTAAAGTTAGTGTATAATAGTGATCATTGCTGTGCTATGCATATAACACATGAACAAAGTGTTTTTATCAATACCAGACTCTAAGAAAGTGCTATGGACTTGTATAAAAGTGCTAAAGGACGCTATTCTTAGTTTTAACAAAACCTTTACCGTATAATAATAAGTTAGAGTTAAATTGCTTATTAGTCTTTTAGGCTAGATTGTAATCATTTATTAAGAAATCTTTTCTTAATAATAAGGAAAAAAAAAAAAAAATTAATGCTAAAATTAAAATATTTTGTTCCCAACGAACAATGTGTAACGTTTTAGTTTGCGACATTTAAAAATAGAGTTTAAGTACTTAAAAAGTAAAAAATAAATATGGCTATTGAAGTCGTCAAATGGTTATGAGAACAATTCACTAGAGTTGTGTCGTAAATGACATTTCAATCGTTAAATGAGAGATTTTCTGACAAGTGAAAAAACATAGTTCAATAGATGGCGTGGGTAAAAAATACGTCTTTGTTTTACTGGCTACTGATAACAAAAATAAGATCCGTCAAAAACCTGAGAGTGACGTATTTTTTACAAACGCCTCCTTTGAACTAATATTTTCTCACTTGTGAGAAAAACCCTCATTCGACTAGTAAGTACATTTTGTGAGTTTGTTTTGTTCATTATATTTTCTTCATAATCGTTCTAGGCCATATTCATCATAAGTTCCATTAAAATGTTCACAGAACTAATTCCATGAAAAAAATATGCATAAAAAACTTTATGTTGCTCATTTTCAATGTTTTGGAAGTGATAAATATCGAACATCCATTATTTATCACTAGATATTATGGACATCGTCGTCGATATCGATATTTATGTAATATGAACGAGAGCGACACTGTCAAAATCTTTTGTGACATTCACATTGACAATTCCTTGAAAGATGGCGAGTTCAGTTGGTAATAAAATCAATGAGGTCACTTTTAAAAACCTATTAAGAATTAAACAGTGTCCGCTTGAATTTATTATTTTTAAAAAGCATATTAAAATATAATTAAAATTAACGTACACGTCAAATGTTTGTTGGTTATAGGGCGGTCTAGAACAATCTCCTTTATTTGCCAAAATACACCTACCTACCCCCACCACCCACCTACCACCCACCTACCTTTACCTATGACATGGTAACAATAATAGAAGACCAGCACAGCAGTGTTCAGCGGGATTGTCTGAAAAGGTAACCGCTACCCCTGAACATGAAGGGCTAAGGAAGGAACATGGATGGGTTTTCGTCAGTAGAGTCTGACACTCCGTTCCGCTCCACCCAGAGCGGGAGGGGCTCACTTCATACCAGATAGAGCCTAATAATTTTTTTAAACGAGCTTTTGTGGCGATATTTGGGGCAGGCTAGTAGGTATTGGACGTGTCTTGCTTCTAATGATAATGATACCATTTCTTATATATGCGACTGCCGTCTTGAACGTAGACTCTCATAATCAGCCTATACAATATTCTAACTGATGGGACACAGGCCTCCTCTCTGTGAGAGGGAGTGAGCCGTGATCTGCCACTCGGGCCGAGTCGGGTTGGTACATGTCACATGTCCTCGAATTTTCACTTTTAGGACACACCCGTTCCCTCACAATTTTAAAATAAAGCTGGGCTGGGTTCCAACCCACGACCTACAACTCGTAAGTCGGAGCCACTACTCGTACTACTCAAAGTCGACTCAAGCTTAGCGATTTATGATCTAACGTTGTCTCTATTAGAAGTGCTTAAGGTACAGAGGCCAGCACATCAAGTTACCACAATCTGTCAAATTTCTTTGATAGTATTTCAACTTTATTGCAAAGACATATGGTTCATTTTTAATTGAGAAAATTTGACAGTTAGGGATAGCTTAATGTGCTGGCGTCTGTACCAATTGGTATCAACAGGTGATTATTGATGGTTTAACTGTTGCGACTTTTAAGTTATCCTTAACAATTCGAACGATTATAAACAATAGTCTTGCTTTTTGTTTGTCACGTGTTGTCGCCTAATCTTAACTGATTGTTATTGATTGCATCTAGCTTGATCTCAGAGTAATTATAGGTATACACGCATAACCTATAAACTCAAACTCAAAGCATTTATTTCAATTGAACCAATTAAAGACGCTTCAATTTTGTCAAGGAGTCGGTCTGTTGGTCAGAAAGTTGAAGGTAGTAGTAGAAGTTTTTAATTTTTTTAGTAGTAGAAGTACGGGCGAGAACCTCCGAAAAAACTCTTCTAAATCAAGATATTACAAAATCTGTAAACAGATTTTACATATAGAAGCGACAATAATACAAACTTGTATTATTGTCGCTTCTATATGTGAGAACAATGTAAAAAAGGGATATTAAATATATGAGATTAAACACAAACCCTGGCAGTTAAGAGGGAATTCTATTGGACGTTTCTAATAATGCCTTTAGACGTCTAGTAGCAATGATTTTAATAAAAAAAATCGGCCAAGGCGAAAAAAACCTGTCCAACCTGTTATATAAGAGAAAAACACTTTTATTATCCTCATGAAGTTTGATGATAATAAAAGCATTCGTTCGTAATATCTAGACATCTCTTTTTGACACTGTAGCAACATTTTACAATAATAGCAGGACCAATGTGATAAAGCAATATATTTTCGTTAAATAACTTGGATACTAGCTTTTCTGTTCACACCTATTTCGCCGTTAGTCAGTTTTGATTCCACGCGTCATAAGTATTATGTTGTTTATTTGTAGCTTTGAATTGTTCATACTATTTCTATAATAGGCTTTATCAACGTTCAAAAGTGCCTTTCTTGTGCCTATTTGAAATAAATTATTTAACTTTGACTTCTTTCATTAGGAAGAAGTCAAAGTTAAATAATTTATTTTTGGAATGTCATCTCTGCTCTACACGTAATCGTGTAGAGCAGAGATGACATTCCAAAAATAATAATAAAAGTGTGTTGGAGTTGTATATTTTTGTTATAAGTATTATTGTTATAGTCGTGTCAATGTCGTGTTGTTGTTGGAGTCTCACGCCTATAATACTCGAGTGGTTAGGCAGAGGTGTCCCTGGATTAGACACACATTTCACCAGTTATGTTTTAGTCTCATGTAATAGTAGACGATCCTATTGCCATCAACTGGGTAAAAATCCACGACTCTGGGTAGCTACTGAGACATTCCATAATATGGAAAGCCCAATAACACTCTGCTCGAACCGGGTATCGCACCACATGTTCAGCAGTAGCGCTTGCGACCACTAGGCCAACGAGGCAGTCAGCTCATTACCATTGACTGAATTTATTTTGACCTTTAAAACAAGGAATGTTTAGAATTTTAATGACCGCGGTAGACAAATTGGTAATAGCAGTTTTTTGGAGGCTTTTGTCCAGCAGTGTATGACATCCGGCTATTAAGATTATGAGATGCTGATGATGATTGTAAAGCTGCGCATACGCAAGCATGCTTTAAAAAATAGTTATATCTTTTCGGCATGACCTTTAAGGCATTTAGTTGACATTATTATGTTAAACACGATAATTAGGGCAAAGGAATTTATTTGTGAACCATATTCAGCAAAGAATTATGGCCCTATGGGGCAAAGTAGAGTGTTGATGTTATTGACCGAAAATTGCTCAAGTTCCTTTTTTGAAAATTAAAACAAATAGATCCTAATAACGAAAACAAAGAGTAAGTACTTATGTGTGTAATACCAGCTTTGTTAACCGTCTCCTCAAATAGTGTTCTCTTTTTCAACGATGTCTTTGCCTAAGTGGGGTTACAAAAGAGTTAAGCAGATCATCATGGTCAGCCTATGTATAAGGTTCTCACTGCTGGGAGACAGGCCCCTTCTCATTGAGAGGCAAGGGGCCGTAATCCACCACGCAAGCCCAGTGCGTGTTTGTAGATGTCACATGTCTTAGAATTTTTTGTTCTAAGACTTGCCGGTTTCCTCACGATGTTTCGATTCACCGGGTCGAGAACTATGGTAATGAAATAATTTACACAAAGTAAAGCGCCTGTCTGGATTCCAACCTACGACTTACAAGTCGTAAGTCGCGGCCCTTACCACTGGAGCACCACTGCTCTGAGCAGATAGATAATGCAAACTGATCTAAACCTTCCTTCTTGCAGGTTAGTCAATTTATACGTATGCCCATCGATGCTGAGATAGGTTATTCTTTATACATTTCAGTGTGAACATACCATACTTATGTAAAAACACAAGCCATTTCATTCAAAAGCAATTTTCTTTTAACATGACATATCTATTTCATATTAATATGGGTTTCGAAATAATATGTCCGTAACAATATAAAATTACAATAAAAGCAGAAGTGGAAAATGACTTTTAAAGTTGCTCTGTGTATACATAAAGTGCTCTTGACTGTACAATGTACCTATAATACATACATTATTTAAAAAACCTGAGTCAGTCACGTTTGTTATAAAAACAATGACATCATGATTCCAATAAAAAAAATGTGATGCGTGTTCGCAATGGTAACCTGGCTAAATAAAAAAACGTAAACTACTAATACCTACTATTTTATTATTTCATTCAAAAAAATAAAAATTGGAACACAATTTTGATAGCCAACAGTCATTTGTTTTTTTCAGCTATCGCTTGCCAGATAGTTTTATTTCGCTTACAGTTGATTGAACATAGTTGTTCAGAACTGAAAGTAAGTTAATAATTCATGGTAGTGACAAGTTCTGTCATAATATTTCAAAATGAAATAAAGAACTTCATTCAAATTATTTGAGAATGTCGTATTCGGAGATTGAATTTGCTTTCCAATTGGACTCGACTATTATATGCACTTCTTATTTTGTCTCTTATTTATACAAATAAATATGTAAATGTATGGAATGAGTTGGGTTCATATAATGGGCATGGCAATCGCGACATCAGTTGCGTTGTTACCCGACTATGGCCAGTCAAAGGAGTGTTATGATTTTAGCAGGTTATGTATGTATGTTCATCTGTTGCATCATAACTCTCAACCACCATAGAGGTATCGCGCAGGCACACAAAAAGCGAAAAAAAAAACGACATCGATATCTTGTTTACACCTTTTTTGGTGGTAGTCGGGTTTTAAGTCCTCAGAAGTGAAGAATACTAATTTGTATACTCTAGCATAAGGAATATGGTATGGTTAGAAGCTACTAAATACCACTTAAAAATATTTTTGCTCCTAATTATATTTATTTTATTGAATGTAATTTTTTATATACCAGTTTTCCTTTCCTTTTCAGAAAATAAAAGTTTGATATTTTATTGCATTTTAATATTTGAACCTTCAGACAAAGTATCGTTTGTTTGAAATAAAGGGCGACTCAAACTCTACTTTTATTGGTATTATCGTTCACAGAAGTTGACCCAATTTCTTGGCACTGAGTGTATAAATAAAACATACATTTCATACACTCGGGTTTAGCATAGAAGCGATAAGGAGAACTTTTAACAATCAAAGGAAATATGTATAATATTCACAAAGTAATTCTTACATTTTTACAAAAAATTAAGGATAATTGCGTATACGAAAATTTTAAAAAGTTTCCATCAATTTTACTAGCGAATCGAATGTAATCTTAACTTTACTATCTGGCATGATCATAAAAGCCTGCTTTTCTGTATAAACGACTTTATCTAGTTCATGACTAACAAGCTACACTAACTAAAAGAAAAAGTTACTTAACTGTTTTAATACGTATTTTCCGATCTACAAAACGACTACATAATTCCAATACTTACATATAAAAAAGCTAGTTACTATAAAAAGTAATAAGATAACTGATACCTATAATAATCTTATCTCAATAGCTTTGAAGTGCTATGTTAAACTTATGAAAGTACACTTTTTTTTTTTTTTTTTAAGGCTGGGAAATCATCCAATGACTGCTCCCGCTCTGGGTGGAGCGGAAGGGAGTGTCAGACTCTTACTGACTAAAACCCATCCATGTTCCTTCCGTAGCCCTTTATGTTCCGGGGTAGCGGTAACCCTTTCGGACAATCCCGCTTAAATACACTTGCGAACAAAAGTATGTTTAAAAACGTTAAACATTTTTTTTTGCAAAAATAGAAAAAAAATACGTACCAATTTCGAATAAAGCCAGTAGAACGGCTAGGTTCAATGCGGTGAGTCCGTATCTTGCCATTTTCTCTTGTATATTTGTTTAAATCACGGCAAACGACTGAGCTCGGGCCACGGATGAACGATACTGAGACGACGAACGCCGCGCCCGCCCGCCAGCTCGACGCCGGCCAACGCATTTACACGTAACGTAGGGTATACCCGTCTCTCATGTTATTGAGGACAATCTTTCATACATTTTGCCAGGATCTTCCTTAATAGATTCAGCACCCTTTGCGGGTAAACCTTAGGATGACAATCTTTCATTAATTGGATAAAACAATAAGTTTTGTTAAATATAGCATAGCGTGCGTTGGTAGAAATAAAAATAATTATCGGTCAGTGGGTCGGCTCAGATTAATTTGGATAAGGTTACGTCACTAGGTGCCGACTTCGTAGGGCCCGGTTTCTGAAAGCTTATTCAAATTAGGCTGAATGTAAATCTTGTTTCAGGTGATTTGATTGGCTGTTGTTTTTATAACAGCAGCCGGTAAATTTTGTAAAGATCTCACCATGATAACTAAGATGAAGTGAGCTGTCGTTCACTTCACTAACATTCTTACGGTGATAATTTGACAAGATATCACTACAGCTATCACCAGTTTTATGTGCCTGATTAAATTTAATATTTATGATAAAACGAAAAACCCTTTGAGTTACTCGAGTTCCCGACTCCAAAACTATTTCAACGCTTTTTTCAGACACGACAAATTATCATTAGCATGTGGCGGCTATCTATAACGCCACACATGAACTATGCATTACATCTGACCTCATAGAAAAAATCCTACATCGCACAAGCAGATATACAGAAACCCGAGAACAAACGGACAGTAGAACACCAGTCCACCACCATCTGGTCGGAAAATTCTCCCTTTACAAAGGAGAATGAGAAACTTTCCACCCTGTTCTTCATACCTTCAAAAGCTTCCTCTACTAAAAACTGAATTTTGAAATATGACTGTTACTCATCATCATCTGCCTAGCCTTTTCCCAATTATGTTGGGGTCGGCTTTCAGTCTAATCGGATGCAGCTGAATATCAAGCAACAACACTGCCTATCTGACCTCCACAACCCATAACTATACGATACCCCTTGGTAAAACTGACTGTCAGATTTTCAGGCTTCTAACGACCCGTAACGACTATCAAAGATGTACAAATGGCAGCCGGGACCAACGGCTTAACGAAATATGACTGTGACTGTACCAAGACAAATAGCGATGACGTCACGTAATGTTTGGAAACGAATCTATAACTTATTTCTGATATTATAAGCGACATCACATACAACCATGATTGACCATGATGTTCACTAGCCATGGTTGACCATGTGCTGTAGTGGTATTCTGTAAAAAACTCACCGTGATGGCGTAGGTGGTAGGTAACTCACCCTAAACTCACTTAGTTTAGGGTGAGTTATCAATAGTATAAATTCCTAGCAATAGGTGGAATGGCAGCTCACTTCACGCTCACGTCACTTAAGTTTGCACGGTGAGATTTTTACAGAATTGACCGACTGTATATATGTACAGAGGCCAGCACATCAAGTTACCACAATCTGTGAAATTTCTTTGATAGTATTTCAACTTTATTGCAAAGACATAAGGTTCATTTTTAATTGAGAAAATTTGACAGTTATAGCTATCCCTAGCTTGATGTGCTGGCGTCTGTACATATGTCCTGTAGTCTATATATACATATGAAGTTTATACGGTTTATACCCCAACTGAACCTTGCAAATTATTGTTTATTTAGGTACGGTTATCAAGAAAAAAATATTTATAAAATTTGTCACATCTGGTGTTAGAAATATTTATTTACTAAAAATGCAACTACTAGGTTCTCTCCTTATTATTGATGAACCGAATGAAAGGTATTGTATGTTACTGGAGTTTTCTGTTTTTACCCGTGAGAACCTGTAATTGGCTCTATGTTTCACATACAATTGAGTATTTTACAGGGTAGTCAATGTGAAAGTTTTTAAGACGAGTGGTCTTTTTTCTATGTGATTTCATATTTTATTTTTGACCGTGTCAAATAGCCAAATGGACCATCTGTTTCCGCTGTTGTCCTATACATAAATAGAACAGAAAGGTATTTGTGTACTACAACCAATATTTTTTTTAACGAAAGTTGAAAGTTATTGCTGTCATCAAATACCATGTTGAAACTGGAAATCCTCAAAATATCCTTTCATTATTATTTGTTAAACTGAAGTAGAACCTATATCTCATTACCTGCTTACTGCTTTGTAAAATTACCCTTATTGCTTTGTAAAATTACCAATACTAAAATAGTCATCCTGTTCATGGTGAAGCTATATTCCTACATAAAATTGTGCTCACCTTCAGCTAGTACGAAAATTATGAGGAAAAGCTAATAGGTATCATTGTTGCATAATTAGATCATCGTTCAGTTGTTTTCCTGTTTTTAACTGTAACTTCGGCGTCAATTCTATAATTGGACAAAAATCCAGACTGAAACTTTAAGGATGCGTGCGTGATCACCCAGAGGACACGCTGAAGCATACGGTGGAGATCTGCCCCGTTTGAATGGAGCACCGCCGTATCGTCGTAGAGGCGATTGGCGGCGGTGGTGACCTCACGCGTCCGGAGGCAGTCACCTCCTTCTGCGAAACAGTTATGCTCGCTAAGGAGGTGGTGAGAGAGAAAGGACCTCCCGTCCCAGCCGCCGCGGAAGACGCTCGGGCATCGGGAGCCGCATGACGACTCCCGGCCACGGTCCGATCAGGACCAGGGCCTGTGCCGGACGGCGCGTAAGTATTACACGCGTGCCTCAAAGACTTGTCCGCAAGAAAGGGGCCCGTTTGGGCTGAAGCCTGCCGGCTAAGAGGGATTGTCCAAAAGAGCTACCGCTACCCCGGAACATAAGAAAGAACATGGATCGGATAGGTTTTAGTCAGTAAAGGTCTGACACTTCTTTCTGCTTCACCCACATCGGAAGTAGTCATTTGATAACTTCCCACCCTAAAAAAAAAAGGATGCGTGACATTTAGGCACATTTCTTTATAAGAGAGAGACGGAAGATACGAGTTTAACTCTCTCTCTCTGTCCCTCACACTAAATATCTCTATTTCATTATTTTTTAAGACGTTTCAGTTATATCACGTGTATGCCATACGGACATTTTTTTTGGCATTGTCTTTGGTCATATCACGTGTCTAGTAATTTCATTTTGCATGACATCATCAACGCTAAATTGCTCAACAAAGTACCATCAAATTATGGATGGAAGTTTATTTAAGCGTTTTAAAATGGTCTTTTTAGGCACCTAAATAATATTTATAAATCACTACCTTCTGCCGGCGGCTTGGCCCGCGTGGATGACGGAAACTATCCCTCGGGAACGTACAGACGCCAGCACATCAAGCTATCCCTAACTGTCAAATTTTCTCGATTAAAAATGAACCTTATGTCTTTGCAATAAAGTCGAAATACTATCAAAGAAAATTGACAGATTGTGGAAACTTGATGTGCTGGCCTCTGTACTAACTGGATAAAAGTATCCTATCTCAATCCGTTCAATAGTTTTTGCGTGAAGAAGTAACAAACATACAAACACACACACTCACAAACTTTCGCCTTTATAATATACTAGCTTCCGCCCGCGGCTTCGCCCGCATTATATGTCGACAAATTATACACATAAACCTTCCCCTTGAATCACTCTATCTATTAAAAAAACCGCATCAAAATCCGTTGCGTAGTTTTAAAGATTTAAGCATACATAGGGATATAGGGACAGAGAAAGCGACTTTGTTTTATACTATGTAGTGAAGTGTGACTAGCTTTTGCCCGTGGCTTCTCCCCCGTATAAAGTATCCCAAGAGAACGTACTATCGGGATTAATCATGTTAATCTAGTTTATCCCGCCTTCTCAATCGTTTGGTCACAGTATTGTCCGACCAAAGAAATATATATTTGTACTAAATCTCTGGGCAGGACATCAACGAAAAATATTCAAGGTTACCTACATGGTAGGTATTGTTTTTCTACTAGACACTGATCCCATCGTTTTTTATTAACGCCAATGCAAATAAATTGAAAATAACAAGTTTTTTTTTTATATGTAGATACTTCAAAAATGCTGCCTTACGTACGATGAGTAGGTACGAGAACCAATGTAAATTAACTATCCAGTCAGAAAGTTGACCCTAAAACAGTTTAAGGGCAGATTTCACTATTGAAACTGAACGCGATTAGCACGTCTAAGACGCATTTTCAAGAGTTGACATTGTTAATTTTCTAAAATAATGACACTGACTGGTCTTAAACGTAGTTCATGCACTGATTGCGCTCAGTTTCATTGGTGTAATCTACCCCAACTCTGAATGATATAATGCCAATTATGTATTTCAAATAAAAGTTGTCAGAGTCAATGTATGTCAGAGTCATGATTTGGGAAACCCTTGAATTCACTAACGTTGCTGTTTCCACTGATCCAACTTCAATATTCATATATGCAGTTTTTTCTTTGCAAATCTCTTCAGGTATTTCAAAAATAGATCTTAAAACAGTTTGGGTAAGGTTTAATGCTTGGGGAAATCTTTAGGAAAATAACACCTGTATTGATGAAGCATTTTCGTAATGACAACGAGATAAAACAAATACGCATCGATGGTTTTAAAATAAAAAATCAAATCAAAAGTCATTTATTCAAATTAAGCTGAAAATCAGCACTTTTTGAAGGTCAAAGTTACATAAGACAGTCCCCCAAAAACGCCCACCCTCCACCCTTCATATGATCATCCAAAGCACCGGTTGGTTCTTGTTTAAGTTTTTACCAGCTTTTATTTTAATCCAGACTCCGGCTTTTTGCCTAGGGCCAGGGAAGGAACATGGATGGGTTTTAGTCAGTAAGAGTCTGACACTCCCTTCCGCTCCACCCAGAGCGGGAGAAGTCATTGGATGATTTCCCACACTCAAAAAAAACTTTTATTTTGGAGAAGGTTTAGTATATTATGATCAAAACAATGTGTAATGTTTTAGCTCAGTCAAGGCTAGCAGTGCGAAGCCGAGGCGAGTCAACTACATACAAATGTCGTGGGCGACCGAGTCCTGACGTAATACACCAAAACAAAATGTGTTTTCGAATATCACGCTTTCTGGATTGCTTTCTCGTACTCGATTCGACAAGCTCCAAATAGCTTGTCATTAAGGATAAATACATAATGAAAAGAGAGATCTTATTCTAAATCAACTCGATTCTTTATGGACAGAGTAACATTAAATTAGCTGGGAGAACTTCACGAACGCAAAAAAAAACATATTATTCTAGTACAGCTGATTACGGAATCAATGACCGCAGTAGTTATTGCTGCAATGTATGTAGGTGGGTACAGACGCTAGTTATACTTCAAGCCATCCAAGAAATGTCAAATATTCCCATTTAAACACGAACCTTAATCTTTTGCAATAAAGTTGAAAGTCTACCAAAAAAATTGACAGAATGTGGTACCTCGATGTGCTGTACCTACCTATTTGAAATTATGATTTTAGAAAATCTTTTTTTTTGTTTCAACTGTTAGATATCAATCACGTCTCTGAGGTTTCCCTAGCTAATTTAATTTGACCCCAGCACGTGAAAACGTCAAATAATCATGTTTACAGAAGATAAATTTTCAATCACCTATTTTTTCAAATTTTCGATTTTCTTCCTGATCGTACTTATCACCGAAATGGGGAGTTAAATATCTGGTATTATAATTTGGGCCCAGTTGACTCGGCCCGAGCTGTCTCAGACCCAATTATTATTATTTCTTAGTTAGGTTTAACGAGTACCTAATGATGTTTTCTTCATGTACTAGTCCCACGTCACTTTCTTGCATCGTCAACGATTTTCATAATACAGGTACCTACGAAAAAGGAAGGAGCTCGTGGCTAAAGTAATAACAGCCGCACGGATCGATCTACCAGGTTAAGCTACGTTTTCCAGGGTTGGTCTGTGGATGGGTGACCATTGTCAGATATCGAGACTCCTCCGTGCCTTGGAAAGTACGTTAAGCCGTTGGTCCCGGCTGTCATTCGTGGATGTTTGATAGTCCTTACGCGTCGTCAGATGCCAGAAAGTCTGACAGCCATTCTTACCAAGGGGTATCGTATTACCCAGTTTGTGACTGGGTTGTGGAGGTCAGATAGGCAGTCGCTCCATGTAAAATACTGGTATTCAGCTGCATCCGGTTAGACTGGAAGCCGACCCCAACATAGTTGGGAAAAGGCTAGGCAGATTGATTGAGGTACGTACGATAATTAAAAAATAACTCATGGAAATAGCAAGGTAATAGCCATGATATCAGATAATAATTTACGGTAACAAGCTGCGCATTACTAAAAAATACCCATAAAATTTAAAGTTCCCAAAGTCTCTTGCTCAAGAAAATTTATTGGCTTAACGAGTCGTAGTGTAATTAAATTTAGACTCGTTGCCAACCTTATGCCTGACCAAACTTATCTTTTATAAAAAGATTTAGTGCCACACTAGCAAGAAAAGATAATAGATTTTGGGTGTGATGAAACATTTATTGTTGGACGATAAACGGTTCTTCCAAGCGATGCATTTCTACTCTATAAACTATGCTATAGACTTATTACACATAACTAGCGACCCGCCCCAGCTTCGCACGACTTTTACGACTTGATTATAATTATATCGAAATTTTTTTTTCATATCGTAGCTTAATAAAAATGCACTATACATCCAAATTTTACGAAATTAATTCATCATGGAGAAAACCGAATCAAAATGAGTTTTGGAGTGTAGAATTACAGTCGCCAGTACAGCAAGTTACCACAAACTGTCAAATTTTCTCAATCAATTTTGAACTTAAACTCAAAGCATTTATTTCAAATAAAACAATTACAGACACTTTTGAATAGTCAAGGGGTCGGTCAGTCAGAAAGATGAAGCTAGTTGCCCATTCTAAAGCAGTGCAGTTCCAGAGCGGAACTTAACATTCAATGTTTTAAGGATTAAAATCGTTTGTAGAAATTTGACAGTTTGGTATAACTTTATGCGTTGGCGTCTCTACAATGCTATCACACAGACAGACCAGAAAAGCGACTATAATTTTCATCATGTACTGTTGATGGTGAAAAAAAAACTTCTTATTCCACCCCTTTATGGGAGGAGTTTCTTAAAATCCTTTTATATCTAACATCTCCTAGTCACAATCTACCTCTGTGCCAAATTTCATCTTCGTTGGTCCAGAGATTTCATGATAAATCAGTGAGTGAATGACCTCTCGCTTGTAAATACATAATATAGATTTGTTTATGTCGCAGATGGATGATCGAATCTGCTGTTTGATATAAGCACTAGCTGTTTTACAACACAGCTTCGTTATGTAAAACAGCTGAACGACGTTTTGCAATTTCCGATAATTACTGAACTTTAACACGCAGAGCTGCATAAACGGTATGCATATACGAGTAATGCATCGGGTCAACGATTAGAGGTTATGAAAAGCAGCTTGCAATCATCAAACATGATTGGTTTAGGTGGACGTGGACTGTTATGGACAGATAAACCAGCAGGGTAAAAGGAAAGAAGAAAGGAATGTCCTTCCTTCTCTCTTTTCGTGTGGTTAGTGATAAACCTGGTGTCAGAGTTTTTATGCTGCCTATGGACCTCTGACTAAGCTTCACATGCTGTTGAGAAATATCTTCCAGTCATGCCGGTTTCCTGACGATGTTTTCCTTCACCTTTTTCTAAACACACTTACCTAAAATGACAATTCATCCCAATTTTATTTAGGCAGATCAACCCCGTTCAATGCGTCATTTACGTTGTAGACGAAAGCAAACCAATGAACTTTACAAACTATGAGAACTCAGTATACCTAGACATTGTGTCTACAATACTCGGTCTATTATTGACTTTTACGCTACAGGTTGCAAATTGAATCGTACGGACAGCACAAATATTTATCATGGCTTGCAGATTTGTATGCAGTGCGTATATGTATGGGAATTTTATCTGTAATAGCAACCACAATAGAAAAAGTAAAGATGAAAAACAAATGGTAAGTTTTACATAATTATCGTATGCCTTAAATTGCAAACTACTTCATATTCATTATAAGACATTTATACTGTACTCATGTTTCACTAAATAAATATATCTTATCATACAAGCTATGGTTTTAGTATTTACCAGCAATAGCAAAAAAAGAAAATACTAGAATTTCAGAAACGATCATGGGATACATTCGTAAATCTTTCTCGTGGTAGAAGACGCGAGCACAACTACTTAGTGTAAGATATGAAACAATGCCAGAGAATGGTTTAATTTATGAAAGTAAATTCTAGAAGCATTAACTCTTGGCACTCGCTTTAAAATGTTTGAATTCAATTTACTGGGTTGCATCAAGGTGGCTGGGGCGGACTGGATGTGGAAAATGGACAGCTTGGGAGAGGCCTATGTCCAGAAGTGGACTGAAATAGGCTGTGCTGATTATTGATTAGGTGAAGGTTCTCCACTATTAACAATACTTCAGGGTCAGCGTCCTTAAGCGGGATTGTCCGAAAGGGTTACCGCTACCCCGGAACATAAAGGGCTACGGAAGGAACATGGATGGGTTTTAGTCAGTAAGAGTCTGACACTCCCTTCCGCTCCACCCAGAGCGGGAGCAGTCATTGGATGATTTCCCAGCCTTAAAAAAAAAAAAGGGTCTGCGTCCTGAACAGTCGGCTTTTTTATCTTCCTTTGCAATCTAATGATTTCTCCACGGCTGAGCTACTCTCTTAAAGTTTATGCTCATCGTCATCCTCATATCCCAAGGTTACTTTTTGCATAGTCGGTCACTACCATACATTGCATATTCAGCCTACAGTGTTCCCATTGCTGGAACACAGGAGGTTCTCTCTCTGTGAGAGGGAGTGTGCCAAAATCCACAACGCGGACCTAGAGCGGGTTGGTGGATGTCACATGCCTTTGAGTTTCTGATTCTAGGACATGGCGGTTTCCTCACGCTGTTTTCCTTCACCATTTTGAGAGCAGTGGTGATGAAATGAAATACTGTGAAATATGTCAACTTTGCCAATCAAGGTATCTTGCCCTAAAATATATTTTTTTCTTTTATAAGCAAATACGCTTATATAAGAAAAAAAAGTTGATTAACTTTCGACCCAAATAATAAATGTTACCATAAAACATTTTTTTTCTTATATTATCGTATTTGCTTATACATTTCTTCTAGGGCAAAGACTCCTTGATTGGAAAAGTTGGCATATTTCACGGTACACAAAGTAAAGTGTCTGCTTTGGTTCAAACTCACGACTCGTAAATCAGGGCCGATACCACTGAGCCACCACTGCTCTCTACCATTCCATTGAATGAATTTCATTCTTTCTTCATGTGGTTATTGACTGACCTGGTGTCAGTTTTTATGCTGCCCAAGGGCCTATGACTTAGCTTCACATGTTGAGGAATATCTCTCACTGCATGCCGGTTTCCTCACGATGTTTTCCATCACCGAGTTCCAAATCTGAAAAGTCAGAAGTACGTACCTCGGTTTCGAACTCTAAAACGATGAATGAACGATGAATGATCTAACAAAATGTTATAAAGCCATAAGTTCTCATTCGCGGCCATTCATGCCAAACAAGCATTCAATTTAGGTCAACCATATTAGCTATAATTGCTGCTATTAAATTAAGTCTTTTGCGATATCCGCAGTAATACGAAGTGGGATTATCGATCATGTTTCGGAAATAACATGAGCAGTGTGACAAATACGTTATGTTTTATGTATTCTGATCATCAGACCAATGTTTTCAAACATGACTCAGGTAGGTACGAAAAACAGGAAAATATTCTTGATTTTGATTCAATGCCACGTAAAATGATTGCCCCTTCTCACGGTGTGTAACCGCTTATTATTTATTTATTTAAAACATAAATTAAGCTTCTGTCTGAAGATCAGATTGCTTTTATGCTAATATAATACGGCTGACGTATCTTGGCCGTCCTGAAGTTAGGTGTTTGGCTGCGCAATGTATCTTTTAGAAACGAAATTGTCTACTGCGCAGGTTACCGGCTAACTTCAAGACCGCCAACTATATTTTTGCTTTTTTTTTAAACAACGCACGTTGTCGGCGACACTCGTGTGAAAACGCTCTAACTAAACAAAGTGGTGGTCTAATGTGAAATATATTCTTTACTCACATTAATAGCTCTATTATAGGTACTTTAATTAGTACGATGGTGGTAAAACCCAACAATATGTTTGTTTTTAGATGTGTCATAAATACCAATTGTCATAAAAAAATATCGAATGAGGCACCTTACCGCTCATTCTTATTATACCTTGACGTCTGTGATGACACTATAGCCCGACCTCTCATATCGGACCGTTCCTGAAGTAGCTGCGCGGTCGGGAACTCACTGATTCATCAACTTGTGTCAACAGTCACCCGTCAAGAGGACAGGCTTTAACAGCTAGCAGTCAGCATTCACTTGTTTTTTAGCACCTTTCTCATAAAGTTAAATTGGTTAATTGAAAGTGTAGGCAATAACGTCACTTTTTATGAACTGTCAAAACGCGGAATTTGTACGTGATTTACATAATATGAAATATAACAATGTGGCGTCACAGATTTTTAGAATCAAATGGAATACTCATTAGGTTTAAATGCAATTTTACAATTATAAATTCGCATAATATTTTATTTCTGTATGGCGATGGTAGTTTTTAAGACGAGCGGTCTTTTTTCTATGTGATTTCATATTTTATTTTTGATCGTTTCAAAAAGTCAATTGCTTCAAGGCCGGAAAAGAAAAGATAGGCGACTTCCTACTTCTACAACGAATAACGGAAAGGTAATCGCAGTAAAAACTTTATGCTCTCGTTAGCAGCCTACTACACCTACTGCTTTGGAATGGGCAACTAGCTTCATCTCTCTGACTGACCGACACCTTGACAATTCAAAAGTGCCTGCAATTGGTTTATTTGAAATAAATACTTTGAGTTTGAGTTTAAAATATGGCGCCAATGGTCACTAGCTTACACATCTCTCTCTACCTTATAGTTAAAAACTCTTTCATAATCGCAATCCACAGACTAACACCAAGTGCAAGTATACTATAATTAGCCATTGTTATTAGAAACTGAAACAAACCAGTAGCGTTTTTACTTTGTTTATGAATTATTTATTTAGAAACTGCAAACTTCAATGATGTAGCTTCCATTTTTATCTTCATAACCGCCAAACGTGTACATCAATAACCATTTTCGATCCTCCACAGTTTTTAAATTAGTTAACGGTTTAGTGTATTGGATCTACAGGTGGAGACATTAGGCGGCCATTTTATGCACCACATCGGACTATGAGCTCACCGACCACTGCATAAGGACCGTAATTCCGTGTGTGCTGTAACACCTGCTATGTATGGACCTCAAAACTGGCATGTAACCTCATTTCGAATTCAACAAACATGGTCTTTCGTCATGGTTATGTGCCCTGTCAATACTTACTACATGGTACAGTACTGTAGAGCCTTAGAGTAAAACCTTATGTTATACATGGCTGGTAAATATCTGACGGCATTCGAACCTTTCAAATGAATAAAAAGCTAGATAGGTTTTTACGTAGTTTCTAGACTTTACGTCTGGCAGCGGGCCTAGACAGATGTATTCGTTATAACAAAGTGAAAATATATTGATTCGTTGAATTTATTACGGGTTTCTCTTCGTAATACTAGAAGCCCCTCACACATTACACGCTCTACCACTGAGCCCCCTTAGTAGAGGATCTTCCATCCTCTACATTTTGGTGGAGGACGCCAGAGTCTCCACTAGAAGACGCGGTACGATCCCGCTCGTTTGTTTTTTGGTGTGTGCAGAACCTTACAATATCTGCACGAATAAAATGTTATAAAATACGAAATATATGGAGAAAACCGTATAACGGGCATTCTATGCATCCTGTTAGTGGTGCACAGTATTATAAAAACGACGCCCTAGTCGATATGAAGTGAAAGCGATTAAAGCAGGCGAATGAAACAACGCCTGGATATTTAAAGCTAAGTGGTTTTTATAGTTGTTATTATGGTTACCATGGAGAGCATGATTGTTTATTCCGCCTACAACGGTGTATGCTTCGAAGATTTTTTAGCCGAATTTAATGTATTAGCGATAGATAAGCAGTGGCCAAAGAGCAATTGGGCTCTGATTATGGGCGCATTTATGCAGGGTCCAGCCCGCATTTATTATTCGACAATTTTGTATAATGATCAAGAGATCAGCTTCGAATCAATGTGTGACGCACTGAGGAAAGAATTCCCGTGCAGAGTTCACAAAGGAGTGTGTGTTCCTGTTGTGCAGGACACTGTAATAAATGTTGTTGTGGAGGATGTTGTCCCACCTAGCGCAACACAAGAGCTGTCTGAGGAGTGCGGACAGGATAATTTTGTAAATATGTGTGTTGATGCTGTTGTAATTTCTAGCGCAACAGAAGAGAAGGTGCTAGATATGGAGCCAAGCTGCCTTGTGAGCAGTGATGATGATGATGTTGTGAGCAGCGTTGATGACGACGTTGATGATGCTGTTGGCGCTGACGCGCAAAGCTGCCTAGACAGCTGTGATGTTGATGAGGAGACGGAAGTGTTCGAGTCAGAACACGAGGAAGAACTGGACGAATCGGGTTGGTCCAGTCCTTTTATTAATGATGATTCTTTTCCAGAGCTTATTGATGAATTTCACAATAGTCACGATGAAGAATTAAATAAAAATAACATCGATGTTGATCGTGTTGATGAAGATGGTCTCGTATCCAGTTCATTGGATGTAAGTGTCCAAGAGTTGGTTGTGGTTGACGCGGAGTCACATACATTGAGAAGCGAAATGGTGCAGATGAAGGAAAATGAACCATTTATTGAATCTTCAACGTTAGAGTTTTTGAAGATAGAGGTGAAGGAGAGTGAGCATTTTGTTGGTTCTTCAGCGATGGTGGTTACAAACACTTATCGTAACTTGTTCATACATCGGCGCATAGTTAAAGCTAGAGTTAAACATGTTTGTAATATTAAAAAGAAAAACCAACAAACAAATAAAATTTCCATGAACGGCTCTCTGACATATAAAAATAATGTCAATCTTAGATTTAGACGTTTTCAAAATATGACTTTGTATGTCAGAAAAATTAAAAGGAAAAAGTTTGTTTCCAAAATTATGACCAAAAGAGGTCATAGGAAAACTTGTAAACTTTTTGAAAATAAATTTGCTTTTTTACAGTATGGGTTTACAAAATCAAATAAAAAGAGGTTTAGATACATTTTTAATAGATGGAAGTTTTTACTTTTTAGAATTATATAATTACGACTCCAAATAGTTTTCATATCATGTCGCTGCATAATTTTTGAGATAAGTAGTAGCGAACAAAAACTTTTTACAGCTAAATAGGTTAAAGACTTTTCTTTTTTATGTTGATAATTAATTGTCAGTTTTAGACATATTTGCCACTTGTTGACATGTCTGTCATGTCAAGCAGATGTTACAATAATGACCGGGGGGGGACTAATGATTATGCGCAGCGACGTAGTCAGCATAATGCTCTAATCAATTGTGCTATAAATAACATAAAAAAGGCGCAAGTTAAGCAGAAAGCTGCTTACGATAAGAGAGCAAAGATAAAAAACTTTGTACCAAATCAGTTGGTTATGGTTTATACGCCGAGGCGAGTAACTGATAAGAGCCTAAAATTATGTAGGTTATATAAGGGCCCTTATCAAATAGTTCGGAGATTATCGAATGTAAATTATGTTATCAGATTGAATAGAAGGAGCAAAGACATTATACATGTAAATAGATTAAAACCTTTTTATGTTAGGATTTAATTGGCAATACTTAGATGTCATCTGTCGACATGTCAGTCATGACGATGTCATGTAGTTGTAAACATGTTGGATTCATTATTTTAGCTAAGTTGTAAGATATAGATTATTGATGCATGTTTCTTTGTATTTATTGCATATGGTGATCAAAAATGAATGAGATGCGGCTGGGTGAGCGTGTGGAATGTCACACCTCGCCGCGTCAAAGCGTCAGGGGGAGCGACACTTCGTCTTCTTATTTCTCTAGTGCCTTAGCAGATTAGCATGATCGTGCTCCAGAGCATTTCAACATATTTTATATTTTATTTGTCGTGAGAGAAGGGGTGACACCCGTCCTGAGTTGAGGCCTACTTTGCTAACGGGGCGTAGCCTTGCAAAGTGTGTCAGGTTGACACAATTGGTCTAACTGAGGATGGGGTACCCATATCTTGGTACCCGTATGGTAGTTTCACATCTGGAGTGTGGGCATGAAATGTTTTTATTGGTAGCCTTTTCGTCTCAGTCTTTCCCTCTCTCTGACGCAATAGCGTTCGACGGAGTGTAGGATGCCGACGTCTAGTCTTCTTTGCAGTCAACCCCTTCAGGGTCGATATGAACTTTCATATCATTGTTTGTTTTAGAAGGCTGGCTGCACCCTTTGCCCCGGGTTTTGGTGCAGTGGGGTTCAAACTGGCCTAGCGTTAGTTTGTGTGCACATTGGCACACATTAATGCATTCATGGACTCTTATGATGTCGTAAGATTCGCTTTGCCAGAGTTGAGCCTGCCTTTGCAAAGGCCAGACCTCACATGTAGATTCTCCTGGGGTTAGGTAAAATCATGTTAGGCTAGGTAGGGATAGGAATAGATAGATTCGAATGCCAAGAGTAAAAGGGCTTAGTTATTTTAAAACTAAGTGTTCCCTTTTACTCAAGGGGGGCGTAGCTGATGTAGAGCCTTAGAGTAAAACCTTATGTTATACATGGCTGGTAAATATCTGACGGCATTCGAACCTTTCAAATGAATAAAAAGCTAGATAGGTTTTTACGTAGATTCTAGACTTTACGTCTGGCAGCGGGCCTAGACAGATGTATTCGTTATAACAAAGTGAAAATATATTGATTCGTTGAATTTATTACGGGTTTCTCTTCGTAATACTAGAAGCCCCTCACACATTACACGCTCTACCACTGAGCCCCCTTAGTAGAGGATCTTCCATCCTCTACAGTACCTACAGAAAGACGACTCCGTACACGAGCGAAAACAGGCGCATGCACACAAATATGTATACACGGTGATTTTTAATTCACTATTAACCTTTCAGGGCGTTACAGTACCCATGATTATGAGCAACTTTCACTATGAGACCACCTCTGAAATATCGAAAAAAAAAACAGTTGTTTCATACAAAAGTGCAATATTTAATTGATGAAAATGAATTAAACAGACGTGTATATTTTTTTTTGTTATTTCGTAGTTGGTCTGATAGTAAAAGTTGTTCATAATCATCGGTGTCGCGCCCCGAAAGGTTAACAGTGAATTAAAGTTCACCGTGTATGTGTACGCTGATCTCATACAATTACGGCTCGGTTCACATCAGACGGAATATGCGTCGCGTATTATCGGTCGCGTAACGCCAGAACAGACAATTATATAAGAGAACATTCAACCTTTCACACTTCACGATTATGCATTAGTGCGTCGAGCGTACAGCGTAACAGTGGCAACGTCGCGCCATGTATATTGTGAGCTATTTTTATGATGAAGCCCATCATAAAAATAGCATTTAAGAACTAATCATCACACAAAAGCATCTACAGAGCGGTTGTTTTGTGATAAAACAACCGCTTTGTAGATGCTGAATGCCATGAAACTGAATAGAAGCGTAATAATGTGTCAAAACTAAGTTACGCCCGACGCATCTTCCGTCAGATGTGTACTGACCCTTACGACAACGTCAGTTGCAAGTGCTCTTGCACTCTTTGTACGTGAAGTGTGTCTCTATGTACGTGCGTTTCGCTTACAAAATGGCAGCAGCCTTCTGTCCTATTTTGTGCTACTGTCTGGTGTACCTATTCAGTAATGGATGGCCGATGCGCCATTGTTACTTCAATAATTATGTTTGTCTGCTCGTTATGCCTCCGTGATTTGTGTACCTAATGCTTACCTCTTATAATGGTTCTTTGGTCCATGGTCTTAATCACGTTTCATCAGGAGCTCGTGGCTAAGTAATAACACTCGCACTGATCGATCTATCAGGTTAAACTACGTTTGCCGGGGTTGGTCTGTGGATGAGACCACGTGAAAGCACGTTAAGCCGTTGGTCTCGGCAGTCATTCGAGGATCTTTGACAGTCGTAACGGATATTCAGAAGCCCTAATGTCTGACAGCCAGTCTTACCAAGGGTTATCGCATTACCCAGTTACTGACTGGGTTGTGGAGGTCAGATAGGCAGTCGCTCCATGGTCTCCATTGGTATTCAGCTGCATCTGGTTACACTGGAAGCCGAACCCAACATAGTTGGGAAAAGGCATGGCAGATTAATTGGTCTTATTCACGTTTATGAACTTCCGAATCGGATAATGTAGTTTTTTTTTGTAGCTCTGTAATTGGGCTTTGGTTGAGAATCTAAACATTTTCTTGTTAACATAAAATCACGAAGCCGTTCACATATTTTAAATAAACTGGTTGCTATGCAACCAAACCACACACCTATTTACTAACTTGATTAAACTAAATGCATACGAAGAGTCTCATAAAACCGCTGCAAGTTAATTCTAGATAGATAACAGGAAAAGCGGTTTCGACGCAAGTTTCTTCGCAGATTTATTTAGTATTTCTGGCCAACCAACAATTGTATATACTAATACATTTTAAAATAAAGATTCTTATATCAAAGGTTAGTATTACAATTTTCTTATAGGTTAGCACCGCATGCCCCATAAAATAACAGATATTACAAATTATGTTTTACGAAAATTGATGTCAAAGTTTAAAAACAGAGATACAGATACGACAAAGATCTTCCAACGTATATAGCACACCTAGTTATGACGTAATTCATGTGACAAAAATGCGTCATTTCATCTACTTGATGGTCTCATTGAAGGTTTCACTAATTCACCTCGCAGCTTTGGACTGCGATGATGTCATACCTACCAAATGTAAATAGTACTCTAGAGAGACACAATTAATAATAAACTTAATTTAACATCACGCTTGTGTTAGTGAACCACATAGTGCAAAGAAGAATGCTGATTTGTTGAGGGAATCTCTAATTTAAATAGAATATTAAGGTGAATAATTCCTGCTGGAGCCATTGGTCACCATACATTTATTTATGTTGGTTTAGTTATGGACTTATGGAGTAAATAGAAAGAACAACATGTTGAGTTTAAAGTTATATCAAAACTTAGAAGGTTAACAAATTAAAAAATGGGCATCTAGCTTCATATTTCTGACTTACCGACCCTTTAACAATTCAAAACTGCCTGTATATGGTTTATTTGAAATAAATGCTTTGAGTTTGAGTTTGAAAGTGGTAGCGATTCTTTCTCTTCACAAGTGGTTAGTTTCACAGTTAATGTCTGAGTCGATATGCATTACTTAAAACGATATACATACATTGTAGCATACATCACACTTAATATTATAAAGGCGAAAGTTTGTGGTTTGTATGTTTGTCCGTCTTTCACGCTCAACTGAACGGATCTGAATGAAATTTGGCCCAGAGGTTGTTTATGACCTTTTTTTTTTTTTTTTTTTTTAAGGCTGGGAAATCATCCAATGACTGCTCCCGCTCTGGGTGGAGCGGAAGGGAGTGTCAGACTCTTACTGACTAAAACCCATCCATGTTCCTTCCGTAGCCCTTTATGTTCCGGAGTAGCGGTAACCCTATCTCGCTACCATAACAAGCATTTGGTTGCTTAGCTTGGAACTATATGGCGTTGTGTGAAATGTCCAAGGATATTATTATTATTATTTTATTAACAATCAGTTATTTATAATATGCGATGATATGCCAGACTGGGGCTTAAACAAATGCACAAGCCATCTAATAAGCTTTATGCCAATGTGCAATATAAAGAAGTATGGTAGTATAAAGAAAGGACCGGACAGGTCTTTGTTTTTTTGTAAATCTTTTTGCTCTTATTTTTAATTGTTAAGTTTCTTTGTTTTTTAATTTAAACAAATCTGTGTATTTCCTGTGCGTGTCCTGAATAAATTACGTTTCTTTCTTTATTTTCTCTACTAAAAACAAAAACAGAAAACGGGTAAAGACGCTACAATCGTTACCTCACACGGAAAACCAGAAATCTTAAAATATTGAAGTGGGCTGGTCACACCCCCAGAGGCATAGACATAAAAATAGTCTGAATAAATGACTTTTATAATTAAATTATTATTGTCACATGAATAGTAAAAGGCGGCCTGCCTTTTCATCATAAAAATAACAGCGAGCTTGGAGGATGACTTACATCAGTTAGTGACTAACCTGGTGTCAGAGATTTTATGTTGCCCATGGGCCTCTAACTTAGCTTCACATGCTGTCATTTTTCACTAAAAAGTTCAGCAAGACTATTTCGATCAGTGTATAAATAACTTGTATTATAAGCAAGGTTATCTAAGAGATTTATACGTAACCCAAGAATTATTTATGGTCCTGTTATTCGTTTTTTCCATTCGAGCCCAGACTATGTGACGTCATCAGCCATTGACGCGAAACTTGACCTTTTAAAGCACCCTCTTGGATAAAAATAACGAAATGATTAATTGGCTACCTGATACAAGGACGGTGGATGTATTTGACGGGAATTTATGTATGTATGTATGTTGGTTTGTTCTCCCGGAAAACTGCATTCCCATTTAACCTTTCCAAGGTCGTTTAAAGGTCAGAATTTCCTCGATCCTTCAGTATCTTTTGTGACCAATACTATTGAATGCTAGAAAGAGAAAGAAAGAAAAAATGTTTATTCAGCACAAACAAGACGCAGAACTGTGAATGTTGACTTATTGCACGAGGAGCTCGTGGCTAAGTGGTAACAGTCGCACTGATCGATCCATCAGGTTAAGCTACGCTTGCCGGGGTTGGTCTGTGGATGGGTGAGCATCTCTACATATCATGACTCCTCCGTGCCTCGGAAAGCACGATAAGCCGTTGGTCCCGGCTGTCACTCGTGGAACTTTGACTGTCGTTACGGGTAGTCAGAAGCCAGAAAGTCTGACAGCCAGTCTTACCAAGGGGTATCGTATTACCAAGTTACTGACTCCATGTAAAATACTGGGATTCATCTGCATCCGGATAGACTGGAAGCCGACCCCAACATAGTTGGGAAAAGGCTAGACAGGTTGACTATTAAATGCGGACCTCTGCTTATCTTTTCTTAATTTTTCGTGTAGTTATTGATTAACCTGGTGGAAGAGTTTTTATGCTGCCCATGGGCCTCTGACTCAGCTTTAAATGCTATCGAGAAATATCTCTCAGACATGCCGGTTTCATCACGATGTTTCCCTTCACTGTTTCCTTTTTTCAACAAGTGATATTTAAACAATAATTATGTAGGTACATAAATCCAAAAAATCTGGTGTGCGTGCATTGGGTTCGAACTCGAGATCTAAGACTTGGCAGTCCGACGCTCACACCACTAGGCTATCACTGCACGCTTCTGCAAGATCTCGACTCCATTCTTCATATTATGAGGATGAAATTTTGCTTTGTCATGGAGTTTATACTCCTAATTTACCACGGAAGAGCTCTAATTTCTTAGATACAGGTTTTTACATAGTTTGGGGTTCATACAGTTTTAGCCATATGCTAAGATATGTACATTATTTGTATCCTAATTTATAGGAACCTAACTGTATGTAGTAGACAATATTCTATTAAAGTGAAAGCTATTTGGTAGCTCGCTAAATTCTAACCTTATGTTTTTTGGAATTTACCGGTCATAAAGTTGGAATTTCGGAACCATGATGATGAATGATATCATTATCATTGATTAAAATATAATTCAAGGCCGTTTTTTTTTTTTTTTTTTTTTTTTTTTTTTTTATGCCAGGAGTGGGAAATCCTCATGGACGCCCAGACTGGCCCACATGTGAGCCAGTCTGGGCAGTGCCGGACTCTTACCGGCTAAAACCCACTCCTGCCTTTCTTAGTGTCCCTCTGACGTAGTCAGAGACCTGATCTATACGAAGTTATTTATTTATTTGCAATGTATTTTTGAATTTTCTTTATTTAAATAATGTTTTTTCTTTAGGTATTTAATATGTGATTTTTCTTTTATGTTTCCGTTCGTTTTGATTTTACTTATTTGATTCCTGTTGTGTGTACTATGCTTTGTCTGTATATATTCACGCTATATATTAAAAGCATAGTTTACAATTCCTTATTTCGTTTTATTACCTTTAATGCTATTTTAATGCAGTATTCCAGTAGAAGCTTTCTGAGTTTCCCATTCCCCATGATGTTCCCTATACTGTCCTTCGTCAAATCCATCTCTAGTTTCGCCTCTGTGTTTCGCCTCTCCACTCCAAATACAGGACATTCGAACAGGATGTGAGGGATCGATTCCAGAGCTTCAGGCTCACAGATGCACGATGGGCTCGCCTTGCACCTGAAGCGATGAAGGTATTCGGAGAACCCACCGTGCCCTGTCAAAATCTGTGTTACAACCCCCGTCGGCCTTATCTTGGTAATTGTCCTGTGGGCATCTTTTGCATCAGGGAAGAAGACTTTTGTGACGGACGCTGTTTCGCCTTCCCGATATCTCCGGTTCCATTCGTCGAGCGACCCCAGACGGATCTGCCGCTTGACGAATGAAACCGGGCAGCAATCGTAGTCCGGCCTCCTTTTGAGTCGGAGTGCGGCTTCCTTTGCAAGATTGTCGGCGCGCTCATTGCCCTCTAGCCCGGCGTGAGCCTTTACCCAGAACAAAGAAACATCTTTGCCCTGAGATAAAGCTGCGCCAACGTTTGCCCTTGCTTCCACCGCCAAGGCGTGGAGGGAACCCTGGTTTGTGACTGTCTGGAGTGCAGCTTTTGAGTCACTGTAGATCCCGAAGGTTCCCTCTTTGCCCTTGAGGATTTCTCTCGTAGCTACGCATATGGCCAGGAGTTCCGCCTGGTACACCGTGCAGTACGACGGCAAGCTAAGTTTCACGGACTTCGTCTCGGCCACGTCGTCCCACTGTGACAGTGCCGCTCCGACTTTGCCCGCGATCTTGCTGCCGTCGGTGAAAAACCGTACTGCTTGGTGGTTGTGGGTGTCCACCAAAGACTGGTCGTCCAGGCTCAAGAACTCCATGGCCATATGTTTCGCCGGATGTGGTGTCTCTGCAAATGCCACCACACGCTCCACCTCTCGGCCCGCTAGGGCTGGCTGGGGCACCCCTCGCTTTGCCTCATATAGAGCGGCTGCTTCCTGTATTCGGAGGTCGAGCGGGAGTATCCCAGCCAGCAGCAGTGATGCGTTCAGCGAGACGGTGCGGTAGGATTTGCAGAGCTTTTGGGCAAATCCTCGTTGGACGGTGTTCAGAAGCTTCCGCACTCCGATCTTTTTCGACGCCGGTGCCCAAGCAGCCGCCGCGTAGGTCACCACCGGTTCAACCGCCGCCGTGTAGATGACGCGGATGACTTCCGGGTGCAGACCCCAGCTCACTTTTGCCGCTCTGGAAAGCTGTTTATATATGTTTGCAGCTTTCCTACAAACATTGGCAACGTGGGTGTTAAAAGTGAGCTGGTTGTCGATCGTGAGCCCCAATATTTTTATTTCCTTAGACATGCCAATGTCGACCCCGCCCATGCTCAGAAGTGGGACATCGTACTTTAACTTTCTGGTAATTACCATTGCACAGGTTTTATGTGGTGCAAACTTTAGCTTGTTTCTGATGCCCCACTTCCGAACATACTCGAGGGCGGCATTGGCATGTCTCTGAATCTCCAGGGCTGTGTCTCCGTCGAAAATCATTACCACGTCGTCGGCGAAGGCCTGGCAGTGATGCCCCCGGTCCTCCAGTCCCTTTAGCAGAGGGTCCAACAGGAGGTTCCAAAGAATCGGCCCGCCGATCGACCCCTGCACGCACCCCTTGCTGGTGATTTTCCGGTACTCTGCACCGGCGTACCTCACACATACACTCCTACCAGTCAGGTAGCTGTCGAGCATCCGCCTTAGGTTCACCGGGCACTTTTCCTCAGCCAGTCTGGTCCTGATGGCCGGCCACCATGCGCTGTCGAAGGCCCCCTCTATATCAAGTGACACAACAGTGATCAGCTTCTTTTGGTCCAGCTTCATTTTGATATGTTGTGTCATGGTATAGAGAGCGTCTTCGGTGCTCTTCTGGGGCATGAATCCAAACTGGCGAGTACTCAGCCGCGGGATCAAATGCCATTTTAGCCTAGCTACTAACATTTTTTCCAGCATTTTGCCCAGGACTGGTAGGAGGCCTATTGGTCTGTAGGACTTTGGGGTGGTGTAGGAGTCTTTTCCTGGTTTCCGGAGTATCACCACTGTGGCCACCTTCCAGGCTCCGGGGAAGTGGCCCTGCTCGAGGCACTTGTTGGCCAGCGCTAAAAACATCCCCGGGTCCCGGGATATGGCTTGGGTGCAGATATCGGCTGTGAGACCGTCCGCCCCCGGTGCCTTCTTCGGATTGAAGCTTTCCACCGCGGTTTTTAGCTCGTGAAGTGTAAACGGTGGGTCATGGTGTTCATCATGCGCCCACTCGTTTACACGATTGGCCGCTTCTCGTGTCCGACGGTGGTCAGCGCTATCCTCGTCTTCCAGGTCTTCGGGGTAGAAGGTCTCTGCCAGCAGTGAAGCCGAATCCGCACCGTCGAGTGACACTCCATCCTTCACCAAAGGCAGGTCCTCGTGCCTTTTTGCGGTCCGCCCAATAACCCTGTAGATTCCCTCCCATACTCCCTCCTTATCCTGCTTCTCACAGAACCCCTTCCAACTAGTGATCTGCGCCTTTTTGGCTTCGGACTCATAATTTTCTTTTGCTTGCAGGTACTCTTCGACCACTCTCGCTCTCCGGACCGGTGCGGCGCAGCGGATGCGGCGTCTCTTGGTGTTGACTTCTTCCATCATGGCGGCGAGCTCCTCGGACCACCACGGCATTGTAAGTATTTCAGTGTTTTTTATTTTTACTAATGTTTGTTCGCAGGTTTCCGTGATGGTTTTTATGAATTTGTTTACGTAATTTTCTAATTCTGAACTATTGTTAATTTTACTTATATCTAATGAATTTAAATTTGCGTCTAGTTTTAATTGAGCCAATTTCTCATGAAATTGACTCCAATTAGCTTTCTTTGTGTTATAAATTCTAGTGGATCTCTTGATGTTTTGCCCTTTTGATTTTTGAAGAAGAATTTTGAATACAATGCCGTTGTGGTCCGAGCTTGTGAGGCCTTCCTCTACTTTCCAGTCCTCCACCAAGTCCAGCAGTTCCGCTGAGCACGCTGTCAAGTCAACGAAGCTGGTGTACGCTCTGCCACCCCTGATAGTGTCGAAAGTTGGTGTGTTTCCGACGTTGAGCACCTGCAAGCACATTTCGTCCAGCGTTGCGGACAGATCTTCACCTCTGGTATCCAGCACGAGACTACCCCACCAGGTGCTCTTCGCGTTTGCGTCGCCTCCCATGATTATTTTTAGTGGGCCCATTTCCTCGCGAATCCGCATGAGCTGCTCCAGGTAAGGCCGTATGGGCTGATCCGGTTCAAAGTAAAACGAGACTACTGCAATTTCCCAGGCGCTGGTTCGGATCCTCACCACCGTGATGTTGTTGGTGGTGAGTTTTGGACACTGGGTTACGTCTAGGTCATGGTCAAAGACGACTACTGCCGCCTTCACAGTTCCACTTCCTTGTTCAGCGCACTGGTAGACTCTCGCTCCCCGGTAGTCTCGCATTCTCTTCATCCCACCCACATACGGCTCCTGGAGCAGTGCGAAGGCGACTTTTTGCTCGCTGGCCACAATCAGGAGCTCTTGGGTCGCCAAGTTTTTTCTCTGAAGATTCGCTTGGATGACCCGGTAGTACGTACGGACGTCAGGTTGAGTTGGGATTCGTCTGGGGTTCCTGATTCCGGGGGCGGCTGGCTGGACTTTAGCAGTACGCCACCGACAGGCGCGCCAATGCGTCCCACTTTTCACGGATCGGGCACGCACTGTCGAAGGCGTTGTGCTCGGTGTTAGCCGCCCTGGCCAAGACACAGTTGTGGCACTTGGGTGCCTCCGCGGCCAGCCGTGACGGGCAGTCGGCCCGCATGTGGGGTTCACCGCAGTGGATGCAGAGGTCGGCGGGCTGCGTGCACAGTCTACGGCTGTGACCGAAGCGTAGACAGCGAGTGCATTGCACGAGTGGCGATTGGTCCTGCACTCGCACTCGCTGTAGGTCTATGTGCACACGACCCGCCGATGTCAGCCTTTGCCAAACCGATGGGGACACCTGCAGAACGACGTGACACATGTGGGGGTTCCTTGTCTTTCGACGGTACTTAACCCCCATCCTCAGGTCCTCTGCAGGTACATCCCCGATCAGGTGGGTGTTCTGCCTCTGCAGAGCTTGCGTGAACTCCACGTCGGAGTGGCAGGAGAGAACGTCTTTGAAGATAATCAATGGGTCTTTGTTCTTCACCTCCTCTACCACTAGACCGCCCGTCTTCCTGATTCGCTCCGTCACCCTGGTGAGCTCCTCCTTGGATTTGAAGCCGACCACCACTTTTTGATCTCTCGCTTTTCGCAGCCGCTCTACCCGTGTCCCTTCGTTACGGGCATCGACCGCCGTCCTGAGTTTGGCAATCACCTCTTCACCGGTATCTTGATCGTCAACGGATGACACGATCGCCGAGTGAAGAGGCTCCTGGATTCGTTGCTTGGGGCCGGCGGTCATTTGCGCAAAGGTAGGGCCCTGGCCTGCGACGTAGCGAGAGGACTGCTCCAGACGCTCCGACAGAGCCCGCGTGTGCTGTTTGCACTCCTCCAGCGCCTGGTTGTGCTGCTGAAGGTCCGCTATGAGCTGCTTCACGAGCTCCGTCGGTGCGCCTGTTGTGGGCCTCAAATCTTCCTGTGCCACTTGGAGTTCAACCACCCTCTCGGCTCCTTTCCCTTTTTCGGCCTCTGACTCCTTGACGAGCTGGTACAGCCTTTCGACCGCTTTTGTTAGCTCATTCTTGATCCCTGTCTTGAGGTTCCGGGAGCTCAGGAGCTGTATTTTGGCGTTTGAGAGACACGCTTTTGCCTCGGTGGTCCTGTTTGCGTACCTCACCGGAGGCGTTTCACGCGGCGAGCTCTCTTCGGTGTTCTGTGGCTGGCCTGGTCGCTCTAGCTTGCTCTGCTGCGTTACCTTGGCTTTGATTTTGGGGGGCGACGTCCGTAGTGTAGTTTTTACGGGTGAAGGAGTCTTGAGAGACCGTACAGATTTGGTCCTGTCGGCCTCCCACTCCCCCACACTGCGTCTCACGGACGGGCCAGCCTGCTCCGTTCGATTTCCTGCTTCCGAGCTCTCCTTCTCCTCCGAGACCTGAACCTTCTGTACTGGAGTCCTGATTCCGAACATCGTTACGGGTTTCCGAGTGCGAAACGACTATTATAGAGGGACACAAGCGTTAATCCCTGTAAAGGGGGGATTGTTTTAAAAAAGTCAGTCAAATAGCCGTCCAAAGGACAGACGTCAAGTGACTAAAATAGTAGACGGTAATAAAACCCGTCAAATGATGCCTATCGACGAGATATCGCGATGGTTGTGACGTATTTTAAGGCCGCAAGACTCGCGTGTCAAGTTAGAAAAATAAAATAATTTTACAATTTTTCCCAAAATTTACCCGTCTGCTACTATACGCAACTCACGGGCGGGTGGGCGGGCCAAATTTTCCTTTAAAATGGATTTTGCGGGTGTTCTATGGGGGCTAGACGCACGTGAGGGGTGTCAAAAGACGCGTCTCGGCGAGCGCTAGCAATCTATGGAGGAATTTAAAATGTTGCCAGAACAAAAATTTTGACTTTTTAATGAAAAACGTAATTTTTTATGAAAATTGGGATAAAAAATGAAATTTTAGGGGTGTCTTATTAGGGCTAGACGCACGTGAGGGGTGTCAAAAGACGCGTCTCGGCGAGCGCTAGCAATCTATGGAGGAATTTAAAATGTTGCCAGAACAAAAATTTTGACTTTTTAATGAAAAACGTAATTTTTTATGAAAATTGGGATAAAAAATGAAATTTTAGGGGTGTCTTATTAGGGCTAGACGCACGTGAGGTATGTCAAAAGACGCGTCTCGGCGGGCGCTAGCAAACTATGGAAGAATTTAGATGTTGCCAGAACAAAAAATTTAACTTTTTAATGAAAAACGTGATTTTTGAAGAAAATTGAGAAGAAAAACAACTATTACGACTACCAAACGGGACCCGAGCAAGCTGAAAACACACTGGAGTACCGCAAGGCAGGTAAGTATACTATTGACACTAATGGATTTTATAATTTTTGCAGACGGACTTTAGGAAATCGAATTTTTGTATGAAAATTATGTAAAATTTCACAAGTCTTTGAGAACGAAAATCAATTTCGTTTTTTGTCAAAAATAACTTGTCACACGTCAGTAGGGAGCCTATTTAAAATTAATAACGCTGAAAACAGCTCGAAAAAGCGACTCCTGGAGGCAAAGTTATATGGATTTCTAGAAATCGGTGTTCCACTAAGGTGGATTTGCCGTGTTTGTGCTATATGTAGTTATATGATACAAGATGCAAAATTTTACTTTAAAATTGAATTTGAGGGTGTTCTATGGGGGCTAGATGCACGTGAGGGGTGTCAAAAGACGCGTCTCGGCGGGCGCTAGCAAACTATGGAGGAATTTAAGTGTTGCCAGAACAAAAAATTTGACTTTTTAATGAAAAACGTAAATTTTGATGAAAATTGAGAAGAAAAATAACTATTACGACTACCAAACGGGACCCGAGCAAGCTGAAAACACACTGGAGTACCGCAAGGCAGGTAAGTATACTATTGACACTAATGGATTTTATAATTTTTGCAGACGGACTTTAGGAAATCGAATTTTTGTATGAAAATTATGTAAAATTTCACAAGTCTTTGAGAACGAAAATCAATTTCGTTTTTAGTCAAAAATAACTTGTCACACGTCAGTAGGGAGCCTATTTAAAATTAATAACGCTGAAAACAGCTCGAAAAAGCGACTCCTGGAGGCAAAGTTATATCAATTCAAGGCCGTTGCAAGTAGGTACATGACCGCCGCAGGAGACGCCCCGGGCGTCGGGAGCCACGTGACGACTCCCGGCCACCGTAGGCGCGGGCCTGCGGACGGTGAGTAATGGGTGACTCACCGTCCGATCAGCACCAGACCCGTGCCGTACGGCGCGTATATGTTCCACGCGCGCCTCAAAGAGATGTCAGCATATGAAGGGGCCCCTCAGGGCCAAGCCTGCCGGGTAAGCGGGATTGTCCGAAAGGGTTACCGCTACCCCGGAACATAAAGGGCTACGGAAGGAACATGGATGGGTTTTAGTCAGTAAGAGTCTGACACAGGGAGTGTCAGACTCTTACTGACTAAAACCGCTCCACCCAGAGCGGGAGCAGTCATTGGATGATTTCCCAGCCTTAAAAAAAAAAAAAAAAAAAGTAGGTACATGATAACAGAATTGTAGTAATTAAAATCATCAAAATAAAACCTTCTGAGTTCATGTTACCCTATTATTTATGAAACCATGACATTTGAGGACAATTCTAACTTAGAGAAAAACAAATGAGCAATATGGGAAAACACAGCACATATTCTACCAGGACAGTAGCTACGGTAATTTCAAACAAAAACACAATTTCAAAATTAAGCGATACGAACAATGCTACGGATACATTGTACCGACACTCGCTCTCTCACTGAATAACAGAGACCCCCATAACAGTGATACCAACTTGGGGATTTTCTCCCTAAATTTAAGGAGAAAAAATCTATACTGGGAGTTTTTTAGGGGGAATAACTTTTTGGGGGTATTTTTAGGGATAAAATTTTAATTGTGTATTATTTTTTAATTGCTCCACTCTATACTCCATAGTTGTATTTGTTAGGGACCTATCTCAGGACTTTAATTAAAACAGTGGACTGTAGTTAAGAGTAATATTATATCCAAATAGGTTTTACAATATATCGGTTGGTAACAATAAGGAGTGCGCGCGCGTGCCGTCGATGGAGATCGGTTGCGAAGTGGTCGTTGGTCGTCCCGCGCGCCGCACCTCGAGTCGCCGAAACCGATGATTCCCGGAGATGCCCGAACATCAATAAAAAACTACAATAAAAGTAAAAAAAAAAAAATATTCAAATGATACTACTGTCATTGGTGGTTACTAGATGGTGCTGATATTGAAGTGATATACTTGTGTCACAGTTGGGGAGTTTTAGTTTGAATTTAGTGGGTTTTGAAATTGCTTAAGGGGGAAAGTTTTCAAACAGTTGACGACGCTGCCCCACAAAAGTGTAGTAGGTACGCGACAATAACAATATAAACTACGTCTAGTAGAAGACGTAGTTTATATTGTTATTTTTTTTACTAGATTTTCTTTTATCATAGTAGGCACATACTTGTTGTTTACTACAATCTTTACGAATGTGTATAAAATAATTATGGTTAATAACGGCGGTGTATCAATCATCCTTTTATTTATTACCTACCTATTTTATTTTCCTTAACTCAAACTAGGTATGGCAAGAAACTTCGAAGGGTGAATTTCACCAATACCACTGAACGTGATCAACACATCTAAACCGCGTTCAAGACCTGCCAGTGTCAATATTCCACAGAAATTACAGCCATGAAACCTGATCGCATTCTGTTTCATTGGTGAAATTCTCCCAGAGTCATATCGCCTGCTTTAAAACGATTCTAATAAACAAACTACACACATCTTTGACATCAAAAATACCAATCTACGATGGTACAGTCCGCGAAACAACTCCATAAACACTTCAGTTTTTTTTATTCTTAATTATTGAGCTGAATATTAATTTAAAATTGGAACCGAAGCTACTGCTAAAGAATTTAAACAGTATATCGAATAAATGTATGTCAATTTAGACGGGCGGTGTGCAAAAGTGGTAATACTGTCACCGACTAAAGTCGGTTAATAACCAACTTTTGTAGGTGACCGTACCAATTTGTTTTTATTGGACCTCTTTCAATGCGTTTTCTTTTAAACAGTTCTCCATACCATAATTGGAAAAACGCAATTCCTACTTAGTTCTACCGTCCGTCTGCCAAAAGTGATTTTCTTGGAAACTTAGTTAAACATTGTGACCGTTTTTACGGTTTTTATCAAGGTTTGTTATATATACAGACGCCAGCACATCAAGCTATCCCAAATGGTCAAATATTCCCAATTGAATATGAACCTTATGCTTTTATTATAAACTTGAAAATCGTTTTAAGAGATTTGACAAATCGGGTTAGCTTGATGACGTGCTGGCGTCTATACCTTACCCATTAAAGTTGAACTGTGTGTGACTGAGGCGTAGCATGAACGTGCGGAGTATACTTAACGTTGAAATTGTTCTAAAATAGAATCCGCTCATAATATTCATTAAATTTTTAGACTTTAAGGATGCCTTTGTATACTATAAAATGGTGTATACCTACAATATATTATAATCTAAGACTAAAACTAAAAAGAATATAGGTAATATATAAAAGAATTTAAAACTAATAACTAACTAAAATAAGGCGTCGAAAAATTCCTCCGCATCGCTATCGACTGGTAATACCCCAAGATATTGGCGGCATTGCCATGTTGTATGGCAATACTAAGCCTCTGGCCAAGGTAAAAGCCAGCACTTTTTAACTTATTTATTTAGCCTGTCACAAACCAAATTGCTAAACTAAAAATACCAGTATTTTCGATACAAAAATTGAGCGAGTTTACGTTGCGTTTACGTCGCGCGTTCGCGTATGTCTCCGAATATATTTGTTTTCGATGGCATTTATACTATGGTCACAGTCTTATCGGTCTTATTTGAATAGAGCATTCATTTGCCAACACAATGGCTGGATTATGTCAATAGGAACATTGGACGCATAACCGGCACTATCAGCTGAGTAAGAAAATGATAAAACATAATCTGCAATTCACTTACAAATTGTAACAGCAGGTCTATTCTGTCAAAATATCACAACAGTCTATAAATCATACAGTCGTCCAAAAAACAATCATCTGGGGCGTGAGGGGCGAGACGGGCGGGGGAAGGCACTCCCGAACTGCGTATGCCACGGTGTTCGTAGTTCGGGAGACAACTTTCAGGGCTATCGTATGTGAATTTATTATTGTAATTTGTCTATACATATAATGTATAATAATTAAAATGGTGCATACGACATTGTGTTGTAAAAGATTGCAAGACGTCATCTCACATAAATAAAGAACTGCTATTTCATCAATTTCCGCGAACGGATGAAAGGTAAACAAATAAATATTGTTAATTTGATAGAAAGAAAACACTTGATTGTATCTCGAGCCCAGAGGCCCTAGCATGAGTTTTAACGTTTTTGTAATACAAGTATAACCCACCGTTATTAATATTACCGTTATGGCGGAAGTAAAAATTGTTAAGTATTGTTTACAATAATAATGTTGATGACGATACTGATCTAAAATAAATGAATAACTATTGTTTACTTGGGACAACCCTAGCTGTTGCGACAATGCCTACACGCTGTCGGCATTACCCACAAGATCACATCACATTTCACGGCATCATCCTACTGTTTCTTTTTTATTCTATGATATCACCGTGAAAACTTAAGTGAAGTGAGCTTGAAGTGAGCTGTCATTTCACCAGTTGTGATATTCTGTAGAAATCGCACCGTAAAAACGTAGGTGAAGTGAATATAAAGTGAGCTGGCAATAGTGTCAATCCCTAGAATTAGGTGGAAGGACAGCTAGCACTTCACGCTCACTTCACTTAAGTTTTGACGGTGAGATTTTTACAGAATCGACCGACTGATACCTACTGGGGATTGACACAATTGACAACTCACTTCATGCTCACTTCACCTAAGTTTTCACATGGTTTTCACAGAGATATTTTTACAGAATAGTATTGCAGGTCTTATTTTGTTTATGATCAGCACAGCCAGCCGACAACACGCTGTAGGTATATGAATGTATACCTACAGCGTGTCTCAGAAATGTGTGGTCATATTTTAGGGACCAAAGTCGAGAAAAAAAAATCAGTTGTCATCATACAAAACCTTAATACATAGTTAATTCAATTGGGACGATTGATTGTTTTGTACCACAGAGTCAGTACCACACAACTAAATTTTACCACACTTTTCAGACATAAAGTGTACCTATATATTTGATTATGCTGCCCAACTTAGGAAGTATGGCAAGTATCTAGGCAGACAGCATCCCGTTAAAAGAAGTACCATTAAATCTCAGTTATTGGAGTGCGACACCATCAAAACTGCACAGACGATTCGGAAGTTCACATTAGTAGTTCGGAGATTCGGAAACTTTCGGAATCATTTGGAATACAGTTTATAATCTATCTCGGCTCTAGGACTGGACAAAAATGAATAAAAATTCATTGAACTTCAAACTCATAACTGAAAAAGAAAAATTAAACCAGTTGAATCTGGTTAGAACAATGAGTGTTTTCTTTCAATAAATTATTTTGTTTTAGATAGGTACTGTAATTTCATAATCCTGATTCACTGTCGTCGGAAATTTGTTGTATAACTTACTAGCTTTAGCCTGCGGCTTCCCTCGCGTGGTCATAAATTCAATATTTAACACATCATTTATTGCTTATAAGCATATTATGCGTTTATTTTCAAATAGGAACCTTTGTGCTCCTAAGAACGACCCAATTCTGGGCTACTTCTTAGATTACATCAAACTAAGCCTTTAAGAGTGGTTGCCCAGGGTTAATGGCCCCGTCTTACGAGATTCGAAGACGTGCAACATCTACCAACCCGTTGTGGGCCCGCTTAGTACATAACAGGCCAGGCCTCCTCTCTGTGAGAAGAAGTGGGCTATAATTCACCACGCGTACCTAGTGCGGGATGTTGTAGTCACATGTCCGTGACACAGTATGGCACAACCTAATGAAAAAGTGGTAGTATTATGTAAAGTAACGGTGGAGTTTCTTGCCCATTCTTCTCCACACGAAACTACCTTTTGGAAGGGGCGACTAGAATCAATTCTATTTCTTGTTCATTTTGACGTTCAAAAGTGCCTTAATTGTGCCTATTTGAAATAAATTATTTGACTTTGACTTAAACCATACTAAGATTACTTCAGTCCCAGGAATTTTTCCGTCGAACAATGCGATAGTCGTTCTAACTTCGTAAACGGGAAGGGAGGCGCCTCGGATCCTATCTAAGTAGGCCAATGGCTTGTTTATTAAATCCCCCTGTTTGACCCTGTTTATAACAATAAAGTCACGTCAGGTCAGGTACTCAGGGCAGCTTTGAGTGTCAGTTCTCAAGATAGGTATCATTATTTCGATCTTCAATTGTTTTTCTTTTTAATACCCGCGTTTACGTTGTTTTTTTTTTCGTTTATAGTTTGCACCTTTAACAGTTTTTAAGTACAAAACTTATCAAAAATTTATGTAATGTGGTATAATTTGTTATATGAGTACATTATAACATTTTGATATTGAATAATAAACAGACAAGGAAAAGCAATAATATATAGCAAGTAAAACAGGTAAAATATTTCTGAAACAACATCAATGCATGTTACGTAGGTCCTAGGTACCTATATATACAAGACGGGTTTTTGACATGGCAGTCTCGCATGTATACAACTTCAAATGAGTTTAAATGCGGCATTAGTCGATGATTTTTTTGACTTTTTGTGGTCTTCACATATAATTTTATAATTAATGTATGCAAAACTTTGTAAAACATTTTAAAAGAGTAACGGTGGAGTTTCTTGCCCATTCTTTTCCATACGAAATTACCTTATGGAAGGGGCGACTATACCTGCCGGGTAAGCGGGATTGGCCGCTACCCCGAAACATAAAGGGCTAAGGAAGGAACATGGATGGGTTTTAGTCAGTAAAAGTCTGACACTCCCGACCGCTCCACCCAGAGCGGGAGAAGTCATTCGATGATTTCCCACCCTCAAAACAAAAAGGGGCGACTACAATCAATTCTATTTCTTGTTCAATGTGCCGTTCAAAAGTGCCTTTCTTGTGCCTATTTAAAATAAATGATTTGACTTTGACTTGACGATGTGAGACCAAAATTTACAGTAAGAGTCGACAGTGACATTAAACTTATTAAATGGCATACGTACACATAATCCGACTATTGTACCTGTGATTAAAAATATTTAACAAAATAAATGACAATGTTATCATTAGTTTCGTTTTTCTTTTTTTACTTGACTGTACCCATTTCATCTGAAAGTTTACCAAATGGGATACAACACAAAAAAATATTGAAATGTTTTCGAAATGGGACTAAATGTATGAAATGTATAATGTTTACCAAACGCAACTTTTTAGTAGGTACAGTTTGAGGTTTACGAAATGGGAAGTTTACCAAATGGGAAGTAGCCATTAAAATGGCCTCCACCACTTAATGGAGGTACAAGGGGCCTTCAGCTGTCAACCTCGCTACCACCTTGCTGACAGCTAATAATTTTAGCACGGCTTGAGCTATTTTTATGTATTTCAGGCCAGTGCATGAAGGTACACTTCGTTATGGGTAGCAGTTTAGAAGAAAGCCAATCCACTGAGTGTTTTGGTGCGATATGACACATCCTTGCTGAAGTTTAAATGACAGTAGCTTTTAATTTTACTTAAATAGGTACCACATCAATATAAGGAAAACAAGAAACATGAACTCATAAAAGGAAAGAAGGTATTTATGTACAGACGTCTGCCCGTCAAGCTATCCCTAACTGTGAAATTTTCCCAATTGAAAATGAACCTTATAGCTTTGTAATAAAGTTGAAGTACTATCCAATAAATTTGACAGATAGGGGTACCTTGATGTGCTGGCCTCCGTATCTTATTGCGTTCAACAACGGAACTATCACTTTAAAAATACGGTTTTTGTTGTTTCACTGTCTGTATCAAAGTGTTTTATTCTTATCACATTTTTTTACAGTGAGTTGGTATTTTCAGGGCAATTTCATAACATTTTTTCTTTACGGGTTCGTAGTTTCAAACTTGTAAACCATATGTTTTGGTGTCTCTTTAATCACTATCTTGACAGCTTACGCCACAGAAGCAAATGCACTGCTACAATTTAAGGATCTTTTGGCGATCGAATGGCGTTCAAAGATCGCTGATGGTAAAATGCAATAGGGTATTTTCCAGAGATGGAAATAAAATAACATTCTAAAAGACTAAATTAAACTTTATTATTCATTATTCTTTTAGAATTGTCAATAAGTCCAAAAACATTTTATATTTTTCAATATTCATATTGTACTTATAAATAAGTAAGTACCTTTTTAAATTGTATAACACGTTTTTTAACAAAAATCTTACGTAAGTCACATAATATTTTTGTTAGAAACTTATGTGTCTGTGTTAAATGTCAATGGCAAAGCTATGATATTCGTAATCCCTGTGTTAAGATTATGTTTTTGATTACATAATTTTGACGTCATAATATGGTGCCACGGTGATGTTCGTTATGGAGCCGAATTTAATACAAAGGCTTTAAGTACGGAAAAAATTATATTCACATCTTTTCGTGTGGTTAGTGACTAACGTGGTGTCAGAGTTTCATGCTGCCTCTGGGCCTCTGACTTAGATTTACATGCTGTTGAGAAATATCTCTCAGACATGCTGGTTTCCTCACGATGTTTTCCTTCACCGATTTTTAAGCAAGTGATAATTATACAATACGCACATGAATCTGTACAAACAGAGGCCTTAGGGTCGAACTCGAGACTTGTAACTTGGTAGTCCCACGGTTAAACCACTAGGCTATCACTGATATAAATTTTAATATTCATATGTACATAATATGTATACTGTCATTTTAAAACATTTTGTCAATAACCCCATTGTTTTAAAAATGTATCAAGAAAACAAGATGGCGTCGTTAGTTTCAATTTTGGTCACGAGTCGTATAGCCTTGTATAGCTAAACGTTTCCTCTGTCAGTAGGTACCAACTTTTAAAGAGGAAAACTCTAGATTTCTTTGTAAATAAAAACATCGCAGGTATGTCAATTATGTCGTTATGTAAAGAGATATAGTACATTTTTATTATGTTGATTCAAAATGTCATAGTTTTTCGTATTCTTCATGAATTTGTTGTTTAAAAAGTAGGTCGATGAGGTAACAAAGTCCCTTTAATGTAGCACCCACGTTCCCACGACATAACTGTCAAACTTTTGGCATTTACAAGGTTTTCATCCATATTATACTTCACGGGATCATTCTCTTTTACGATTATTAGTTGTTATTAGAACACATTTCAGATATTATTATCGCTGACGTAATTATCTGAATTGCTCTCTATAATTTTGTTTAAATGTAGTGTTAATGCACTTATCAATTTACTATTGTTGCACTATATCACAAATACTTGACAGCAAACTGCTGGTTTTCCTACATCAAAAGACCTGCAATCAAACTGCAAATCATTCTTGGGTCGTATCTTATCTATAAATAAATAGTATAAAGTAGTCGCTTTACGCGACGGCCTGTATGACCGCATTGCCTTTATTAACTACGCAATGGATTTTGAAGCGTTTTCACCATCATTAAGACACATTTTTCGTAACCATTGAACTTAATTAAATTATTTAGAATAAATATTTAATTAATATACTTTGCCTAACACGCGACTTTTATACTAGAAATATAAAATTACCAATAGAACTATGCATTAAAATCTATTGTTCTTCATTATAATGGTGTATTATTGTTTATGTCCGGATGCATATTGCATGTAAGATAAAGATTTCCGGTGACTGAAGTTTTGCAATATTTACTGTGCAAACAATTTTATAGTAAATTCTGAAATAATTAATTTGATTAAGGCATTTTTGTTTTTTTGAAATAACAACATCTGGTGGGGATTGTTATGTTTTTTTCCCAAAAATCCCCACTAGGCTATGTTTATTTAACCAGTGGGAAAAAAAGAAACAATCCCACTGGTGGGAATTTCTGGAATAAATCCAATGAACTTTGTGACATACAAATGCATAAGTATTGTATTTTGTATTTTGCGGTCATCATACGATACACATAATAATTGTTTTTCGACTCTGTATATTGTTATTTATTATGTGTCACTCTGACTGAAAAGTACTTTAGTACTAAGACTGAAAAGTAGGTAAGGAAAGGTACTTTACCTTTCATTACCTACTTTCATACCCATCATAATTTTAGGTACCTATATCCCACAATAGCATTTTAGTTTCCTTATAACTTCAGAACTGTTAGCTAAATTATTCAAACAAAAATCAATAGAGACTTGTATTATTATGGTGAAATAAATGACTCCATAAAACCAGAGGTAGGTCTGGAATAACAAGTCACAGTGACTTTTCATACGAAAGTGAGTCTTATTTGGTTTTAGTAAGAGTTCAATTTTCAGTCAAGTCCTGCTTATAAACACAACAGTGGGTCACAGGATATTTTTCAACGTAAATTATTACCGTATCATTACTTTTGTACTTAACTAGTTTTATGGTTTAAATAACAGTGCTTTTTTTTCAAGAAAAATATATAAATTTTAACCGAGTTCTATATCCACTGGTGGAAATTATAGCAATAAACAGTAACCACACTAGATCCATTTTGCCATGTTCATTTTCAGAAACCAAAAGTCGGCTAAAAAACCCAATATCTGCCAAATACTCAAGTCCGTAAGTCATGGCAGGAAAGGATATATCCTACTTTTCGGATTCATGTGCGTATTATGTATATAACACTTGCATAAAAAAATATATGAAGAAAAACATCGTGACTGAGAGATATTTTCTCAACAGCATATGAAGCTAAGTCAGAGGCCCATGGGCAGCATAAAAACTCTGACAGCAGGTTAGTCACAAACCACACGAAAAAGAAACAAAAGACCAATGGCAGGGATTGGAGGAGGCCTAGCTACTCAGCAGTGAGTGAAACAAGGCTGCCAATGATGATGATGGAGGCTCAAATCCAGTAATTATTACTTAGCCCTTTATGTTCCGGGGTAGCGGTAACCCTTTCCAACAATCCCGATTACCCGGCAGGCTTCAGCACTAACGGGCCCCTTCAATCTCGAATGCCTGGTTTCTGAGTTGCTCGACAAACTCTCAATATTATTCAGTTATAAAAAGTTATTAAGAGTGTTAAAAAGGAAAGAAGGAACCAATAGTACTTCTTCTTCTTCGTGTGGTTAGTGACTAACCTGGTGTCAGAGTTTTAATGCTGTCCATTGGCCTCTGACTTAGCATCACATGCTGTTGAGAAATATGTCTCAGGCATCCCGGTTTCCTCACGATGTTTTCCTTCACCGATTATAAGCAAGTGATAAATTATACAATACGCTCATTTTTTTTTTTTTAAGGCTGGGAAATCATCCAATGATTGCTCCCGCTCTGGGTGGAGCGTAAGGGAGTGTCAGACTCTTACTGACTAAAACCCATCCATTTTCCTTCCGTAGCCCTTTATGTTCCGGGGTAGCGGTAACCCTTTCGGACAATCCCGCTTACCCGGCAGAATACGCACATATGAATCCGAAAAATCAGAGGTGCGTGGCTTGGGATCGAACTCGAGACTTATGACTTGGCAGTCCGAAGGTCACAATACTATCTATCACTGCTTTTAACCAATGAAAAAAACCAATAGTACTATGGAATTGATAAACTTCGATTAGGAGACCTCAGAAACGGGTGGGTAGTGCTTATACACACGAGCAGGATGCGTCGGCGCACTTCGACGGCTGCGGGCTGTCGACGTGTGTCGACTGTTGCAGTTGCTATTGACGCATCCCGCGTACAGATAGCATGACAGGGATTCCCAATAGGTTTTCTTCCATTTGTGCCCATCACAATACAAACCATTTGATATACCTAGGTTAGTAATGAAGTCATCCTTTGCCGCCAAATCTTTGTCTAATGTTATAACAAATTAATGGACTATAGCTAAATCTAATGAAGAAACTTAAAATACTTTACCTTACCTGTTTATTACCGAGCTGGTGTTGTTGGACTATGAATAAGGAATAAAACCCATGCTTGTCGCTCAGCAGTCCTGGTGGCAAAATAAAATAAAAATTCATTTATTCAAAAAGGTTGAGAATCAGCACTTTTGGAACGTCGAAATTAGATGAGAAAACCAATTCCTAGCTGGCGCGAAGAAGTCGCGCAAAAAACTTCCCGTTAGAAAACACAGCTACCGGTTAAGTTAGAAGTAATAAACTATACAATAGTATGCAAATATTAAATTATTTGCCATAGTACACGCCATTATACAAGCAAAAAAAAAACTATACCCAAGCCCAAGCAATCAGTACATACACAGTGTTATGTGAGCACATTATGACATACCCAACTTGAGTCTAGTATACTCGTATACACGCGTTGTGTGGATATTGAATGATAAACTACAAAAGAATTTCACCAATTATGACTCGCAATTAAGGATCATACTTAAATTAATCTAGGCAATTAGGTATGAACAATCAAGAAGGTTCGTAAACCATCTATTACAAGCTATCTTTGATCTTGTTCCAACGCAATACGCATTGAAATACATAGATTAATTTAGGGCTATTCATTAGTCATTAGGTACCACTTTTGAATAGCGAATACCTTGGTAGTTTCTAGGAAGTGTGAAAAGACTTGAAATATTTTTCCGTTAAGTGAAAGTAAAAAAATATTTTAAAAAAACTAACAACAGATGAAAGACTGCTGTCCTTCATTATCACACAGAAAGTTCCAATACAGAACAAAACGCGTAAAAATGTTGAGTGGTTCTATGATGAGTAGCATTATTTTTAAGGTAACTAGAATGGGGCAGCTGCTACTGATCCGGAAATAAGTATACCTAATACCTTTATCCCATGTGTAGTCCACCTTGCTAATGGACTAAAATTTTTTAACAGCCTTTTTTTAAATATAAGTAATCATCAAATGATTCTTTCCGCTCTGGGGAGCAAATGGGACTGTTAGCCCCTTACTGACTAAAACCCATCCATGTTCCTTCCTTAGCACCGTGTGTAACGGAGCAGCGGTAAGTAACCCTTTCAGACAATCCCGCTGTCCCGGCAGGCATCAGTCCTAACGAGCTCTTTCTTTAATGCTGACATCTCATTGTGGCACGCGTGGAACACGTACGTGCCGTCCGGCAAGAGGCTGGTCCTGAGCTACCCATTACTCACCGTCCACAGGCCCGCGCCTCCGGTGGCCGGGAATCGTCACGCAGCTCATCCCGACGCCTCCTACGTGCGTCTCCCACGGCGGCCGGGACGTGAGGCTCAATCCCTCAACTATTCCGCTATTTAAAACGGCCTGAACCGAGCAGATAACAAGACATCGCTCTTGTTTTCACGGCCCTGTAGACATACAAAGGACAGAAAAGTAATTAACATTACTGATAATTTTGTAATAAAGCCATGGCAATTACTCAGGTGATACAAGGCAAGAGTAAAATGACTCTGAGTCATTGAAAGTACCTACCTGATTCATCTAATAATTTGAGACGTGGCTATAATAAATAATAGAATGTGGCAATGTGGCAGAACCAGTCTATATTCAGCAATCTTATAAAAACTCCACAAGCTAAACTAGTAACGCCATCTAGTTTAAATTTTCAACAACCCAGAACTCAAGCACAATCGTAAAATGAACAACAAATTACCAACAAAGAACATTGCTACAGCTAATTCTTAATTCATAGGATAGGTGGCGTTACCTCGGCAATACGAAACAAAAAAAAAATGTTTCTTATGAAGGATGCTTAAAGAACTTGGAATAACCTTTTCTCTTTGGCGATGAAGTTCCGAAAAACTTAAAGGTTCAAGATGTTCAGTATGTGAAGGGCAACGGACTGGCTTATGTATGCATATAGCTATTATCGTTGGATAAATAACAGCTTCAACAACGACTTTAGACAAACCTTAACCAAAAGATAGCAGTGTTATGCATGCATGGGATACTAGAAAAAGAATTTCCCATACAATGTAAGGGGAGAACAGCTTTGAAGTTACCCAAGCTTAAAAATAAAACAAAACTGGATCAATATAGCTGGTGTAAGTTCTTTGTGCTTGAATAATGTCAGCACGTGTTAATCACGCTTGTTCAACGCATTTCAATGCCTCAGTGCGTCGTCTAAGTAAATGTCACCATTGCGTGTAGAGGGACCATGATTTTCCAATAGTCGCGTACTTACTTTTTACCTTTACTAACTATAACTAGAGAAGTTTGAATGCTAAATTATTATAGACAGCCTATTTGCATACCAACTGTTTAGGTTTGGAATAGAATAGAAGAATGATATACGTACGTATAATAACATAAATATATTATAATGTCTCTCCAGTAAGAAGTAGTGATGTATGCACAAAACCATAATAAGTAATGGAAGAAAAAGGTTCAAGTGTCTTTTAGAGACATTTTCCAGATGATTAGTGTCGCTGGGTCCCAGTACCATGCATAATTATAATATTATGGAAACCTCTTTGCAGTTAAATTATGGAATAATAATTATGTAAAATAAAATATAAGTAAAATTCTATTAAACAAAAGCTTTCATTTTTGAACTATAATAGTTACGTAAACATGCATGAGGCTTATCTTTAAGTGTAAGAAGTACCTCCACGCCTCAACCTTTTTCCTTATTTTTTTTTCTTTATATTTGTAAATCCAAATCATACAACATAATTAAACTTGTTGTTAACCAGTAGAATGTTAGGCTTGCAGCTCAGATGTTAAGTTTTAGGATTTTTTTGTTGCCCTTCCTTTTCTCCCTCGAAAATACTATTTAGTACGAAAATGACTATGGCTTATACAGGTCGAATCATTTATTTCAAATAGGCACAAGAAAGGCACTTTTGAACGTCAAAAGGAACAAGAAATATAATTGATTCTAGTTGTAGTTTAAGATATTATAACTCCGAATTAAAAGTTTGCCATCGTGATCAAAAGTGGTTTTCGGTCCGATAGGGTCCGGTCCCGTTCCGACGTTTACCATGGTGACCATAGCGCATGACATTTCATCAATCCAAACACTCGTTGAGGAAGTGGTGTGGTGAGTTTAAGAAGGACAAGTCTGATTGATCATTTCTCTGGCTTCCTGATACCGGAGGCCACCTGCCATTGTTGGTCGAGAAAAGCCGAAAACTAATTAACCGTCATCTTGGAACGGTAAAGAGTTCAATGCTGCACATAACGGAATATTTACCTTAAGTATGTAATTCGAAAGTGAAGAGCTCGTGGCTAAATAATAACAGTCGCTCGGGTCGATCATCAGGTTAAGCTACGGTTGCCGGGGTTGGTTCGTGGATGGGTGACCATCTTTACTTATCGAGACTCCTCCGTGCCTCGGAAAGCACGTTAATCCGTTAGTCCCGGCTGTCATTCGTGGATCTTTGACAGTCGTCACGGGTATTCAGTAGCCCGAAAGTATGACAGCCATTCTTACCCCCTAGCCTTTTCCCAACTATATTGGGTTCGGCTTCCAGGCTAACCGGATGCATCTGAATACCAGTAATTTACATAGAGCGACTGACTATCTGACCTCCACAACCCAGTACCTGGGTAATACTACTCCTTGGTAAGACTGGCTGTCAGATCCACGAATGACAGCTGGGACCAACAGCTTAAGTGCTTTCCGAGGTACGGACGAGTGTCGGTATGTATTGAAGCAATTTCTCACATATAATTTATTTTTCACCTTTGACTCCGAACCAATAGTCATTCAGGTTAATTAGGATCATGATTTTTGTTGCAGCATTTCCTGCATGTTTTACTTTTCTGTATCACCTTTAACTTATTTTATTAAACTAATCAGAGCTCTAGGCAAAGTACTAACAGCCGCACAGGTCGATCCATCAGGTTAAACTACGCTTGCCGGGGTTGGCCGTGGATGGGTGACCATCTTTACATAACGAGACTCCTCCGTGCCTCGGAAAGCACGTTAAGACGTTGGTCCCGACTGTCAGTTGTGCATCTATGACAGTCGTTACGGGTCGTCAGTAGCCCGAAAGTATGACAGCCATTCTTACCAAGGCGTATCGTGTTATCCAGGTACTGGGTCGTGGAGGTCAGATAAGCAGTCGCTCCATGTAAAATACTGGTATTCAGATGCGTCTGGTTAGACTGGAACCTGACCCCAACATAGTTGGGCAAAAGCCAGGCAGATGATGATGATGTAATTCGAAAGTAAAAAGTTCCTTGCAAATTGGGAAGTTCATCAGCCTCTCCTCCGTTAATGGATGCCGTAAAATACAGTGAACATAGTCCGTTTGCCTAGATTAGATTAGCCTTGATAAAAAAGTAAGTGACAAATATTGCTACTAATAAACTAGTTATGTTATAGAAATAAATTGTAAAACATTTAAATTACCATTGTGTAAGAGTTGTGTAATGCTACGTAATTATTAAGTTGTTTTCTGTAAAATATTTGTATGCCAGTCACTGGCGAAACATGTAGAACATAACCTTATTATTAACAACATTATTGTATGTACCATGTTTCAACGCAAATAAAAATATTCTATTCTATTCTATAGAGCTGCGGTTGAAATAGCAATTTCTTTTTTAACCTAGTATTGAAGCCACTTCAATCTGCCTAGCCTTTTCCCAAGTATATTAGGGTCGGCTTCCAGGCTAACCGGATGCATCTGAATACCAGTAATTTACATGGAGCGACTGACTATCTGACCTCCATAACCCAGTACCTGGGTAATACAATACCCCTTGGTAAGACTGGCTGTCAAACTTTCAGGCTTCTGACGACCCGTAACATCTTTCAAAGAAACACGAATGACAGCCAGGCTCAGAATGACATCTAGGACCAACAGGTTATGTGCTTTCCGAGGCACGGACGAGTATCGATATGTGTGTATATGTCTCACTTTAACTCTGAACCAATAGTCATTCAGTTTAATTAAAATCATGATTTTTGTTGCAGCATTTCCTGCAAGTTTCACTTTTCTACATTACCTTTAACGTATCAATAAAAAATATATTTCTATTGATGTCTCGGCATGTGGATAAGTATTTTCTGGATGTCTTGGTCTGTTTTATGAAAGTTCACGGTTTGTGCCATCAGAATGTGTCTCGAGCAACATTCCGTTGTATGACCTTTTGGTGACGAGGCGCCAACGACATTCTTAGTAAACCCTTTTAGTACATTGGGAGGCATATTTTGTAAATCTTCTCATCTTTCAACCTTTATTTAGGCTTCTCCTCCTACCGGTTTTCAATCTTAACGGTCCTTCAGGGCAGATGATCTCAGCGGGATTGTCCGAAAGGGTTACCGCTGCCCCGGAACACAATGGGCTAAAAGAGTGAGGAAGACAGTAAGTGTCTAACGGTCCCTTCCTCGCCATACGGAGCGGGACAAGTCATATTGATCATATCAAGATAGAGATCTTGTTAGATTATCAAGTAATTGACAAATATTTCAGCTTTGACAGCCCCCTTGTTGCATAACATCGTAGTACGGTAATTCTTACGTTCATAAAAATATAGGAAGTACACCGTCATCGACTCTTAGGTATGTTAGCGTGGCCCTGAGTACTAAATAACAAATTTTTACCAAGCAATGTGAGGCTTTATTCTACAACAAGTAGTGCCGAATTCATAATGTCATGGAGTGAAAGGATTCGGTTCAGAATACGACTGGAATGTCGGTGTCTATGTCTAGCTATTGTCTGTGTAGAACATAGATACAAAATGTTTTGAGGTATTTGTACGGTGGCATTCGTCAATTTAATAATAATATCGTACTTACATGAATTATTATGCACTTAACACGTTAAGCGCCAACGCGGTCACCGGTGCCGGTGAGCCGCGAACAATAGTTTTTCTATTGTGTCTGCTGCGTGGCAGTCAACGACTTAACTAATGTTTTTGCTGTTTATGTAATTAGGTGTTTTTGACCGCGATTGCGTAAATTTCATATTTACCATGATGACCAATGATATTCAACCTCTTTAAAAGGTATTTTTCGAAAATTAATTATTGTAAATTATTCGAGTTCAAGTTTATTGATCAAAAGAAAAATAGTTAACATAAAAACTGTATCCCCTTTTCATCCCCTTTAAGGCCGGATTTTAGAAAAACCTCCTCTTAGTGCTCGCCTACAATATAAAATGTATAAGGGTACCTATATTTTATATTGTATTGTATGCAAAACTTATAGGTATTATTTTAAACTTACACTTCGCAAACGTCTTCGCAGACTTCATCCGCTTTGTTTACGTTTGTAGGATGTAGGATCGTAGCACGTGTCATCTGATAGTAAAGGCCAGCCACCTTGAGAAAAGCTGTAACTTTATGCATAGTTATTATTGAAATTATGGCACGCCTGTCATTATTAGTCACAATTTCCCTGCCTCCTAACAATCAGCCCCAGGCCGTCACATCTTCAACTCAACCAAGGCATTAACAATCAAATCAAATCAAATCAAATCAAATCAAATCAAATCATTTATTTGCATAACACAGGTTCGGAGGATGTTATAAAAGGTTCTTATGGTACACTGTATTATAACCATGTGAGGTGTGCAAATATATTAGGAACATTATGATACAATTACTCTTATTAATTTATCTTATTAAATTACATTGTCATTGAAAATATACATAAATAGTCAATTAAATTAAATCTGAATTAATAAATTACAACAGTAATGTCAAGCCAATTAATAATGTCATAGTAATGTAAGTAATGTAATTATTATTATCATTGAATTAATTTACAAATATTTGCCATAATTAAAATACAATATCTTTATCTTCGAGGTAGTCTTTTACATTATAATAACACTTTTTAATTAGGAATGTGTATAATTTCTTCTTAAATAGATGAGTAGGTAACTTTTTAATGTCATCGGGCAATTTATTATAAATCAGTGATGCCATAGAAATAATACTTTTATTGAGTAATGCCGTTTTCCCATACGGTATTTCTACGTCTAACCTTTTCTTGTCACGTAATTGTCTATAATAGCTTTTAGAAGCAGTCTTATAATAGCTTGGATTCGATTTTACAAAAAGATTTAATTCGTATATGTACAAGGAAGGTAATGTTAGAATTTTTAAATTTATAAAGTAATCTTGACAGCTTGTAGTACTATCTAGATGGCACATTGCTCTGATGCATTTCTTTTGGGCTTTGAAAACAAACTCCTTGTCTACCGAGTTGCCCCAGAATATTATACCATATCTTAATATAGGTGCAACAAGTCCGTGATATGCCGTTAAGACGGCTTCTTTGTTGACAATTTTGGACAGTTTGTAGAGAGCAAATGAGGATGTATTGATTCTTTTACAAAGGTTATCTAGATGAGTTTTCCATGACAAATTGTAATCTATATCAATTCCTAGAAATTTGGTATTTGTTACAGAATGTACTCTCTGTCCATCGTAATTGGCATTAATATTTTTAGGTTGAGTTCTTTGACGAAAGTGCATTATTTTTGTTTTGTCCATATTTATTTTGAGATTATTGTTTATTAACCATTGAATTATTGTATTTAATGTGTGATTGATTTCATCTTCATAATCATTTGGTTTGTCACATTTTATTATCACCGTACTATCGTCTGCAAACAGTACCATTGGATGCTTGATGTGTCTAGGAAGATCATTAATGTATGCCAGGAAGAATAAGGGACCCAAAACCGTACCCTGTGGAACTCCAAGTTCTATAGTTCTAGCGTGGGATCTATATTTGATCTCATTTCGTGTTCTCTGGCATATTCGTGTAATTTCTGTTACTTGTTTTCTGTTAGAAATATATGAAGAAATGAGGTCGAGCGCTTTACCTCTTATGCCGTACATTTCTAATTTTTGGAGCAATACTTTGTGGTCAACACAGTCAAATGCTTTGCTCATGTCCATGAAGATAGCACATATTGGATTTCTTTGATCCATATCAGTCAAAACTGTTTTGATTAGGTCATAAATAGCAATGTTAATAGATTTGCCCTTGCGAAATCCTTTTTGTTCGTTAGCCAAAATGTTATATTTTTCTAAAAAGTTGTATAGTCGACTATAGATAACTTTTTCAAACAATTTTGAGAAGATGGGGATCAAAGCTATCGGTCTATAATTTCCCATAACTTGTTTGTCATCTTTTTTGTGGAGTGGAATAACAACTGATGTTTTAAGGTTTTCTGGGTAAATTCCAATGGAAATACATAGATTTATTATGTAGCTTAAATGAGTAGCAATAGACTGTGACACACACTTTATAACTTTAGTACAAATACCGTCGTAACCCACGCTTTGGGTATTTTTTAAGTGCTTTATTTCTCTATCAATCTCCATTGGAGTTGTAGGAGTAAGAAAAATTGAATTTACGTTAGCGTTAATGTTGTGATTCGAGGGTGCTTTATTATTTTTAGAATTAGTTGCATTTATTGATTGTGATACTTGGTCGATAAAATAGTCATTAAAACTATTCGCAATTGATGTAGGGTCTCTAATTTTGATATTATCTCTTAATATTTCCGTAATAGGTTCTTTGGGAAAGTTAAATTTAGATTTATTTATAATAGACCAGGTGGCTTTTGATTTGTTTTGTGTAGTATTTATGTGATGGGTATTTTGTGACTTTTGTGTTAGGTTTATAATTTTTTTAAACTTATCAGCGTATTGCTTAAAAATATGTTTGTTTGTTTTCGTTGGAAGGGCCCTATACTGCCATAGTAATTTTCTTTTTATCTTGCTACATATTTTGATACCTTTTGAAATCCATTTAGATTTTTTATTTAAAGTTTTCGTTATTGTTTTGTAAGGAAAACACAAATGATAGAAACATAAGAACAGTTCTAGAAACCGATCATAAGCCTCGTTAGGGTCATTTGTCAGATAAATGTCAGTAAAGGTCAAATTGTTCATACAATTATTAAATTTAATGAGGTTTTCTTTGCTATAATCACGTCTTCTGACACGCCAAGATTTTATCATGCATGTTTTTTTAACCGGGAAATGTAATAATTGGGCTGTATGATCCGATAATCCAAATTCAATTATATTAGTTTTGCATCTATGAGCATTGTGAGCAAAATTGTCAATGCAAGTGTTACTGATAAGTCTAGTGGGGTCTTTAATTTCTAGTTTCAAGTTATGGCTTTCCAGAACATTTTCAAAGTCTAGAGTTTGCCGGTTCCTTTTCAATATATTTATATTAAAATCTCCGCATAAAACAATTTTCTTATTAGTGTTATCACAAATTTGGTGTAATAACTTTTCTAAATTATTATAAAATACAGTAATACATGAATTTGGTACTCTATAAATACAGGCTATTATCAAATTATGTTCCGTTAGTTCTATAACACAATATTCTATGATACCTTTAATCGAATATTTATTATTTATTACTATATATTCATGACCAATTCTCGTTAATATACAGGCACCTCCCCTATTTATGTCTCTTGAAAAACTAGCTGCTAAGCGAAAGTTTGGTAAATTGATAGTAGCCTCCTGTCGTGGCGTCATAAAATGTTCTGTAATACATAATACGTCAATGGGCGTATTATTTAGTTCCAATTCCTCTAAGTGTACTGCCAAAATGTCAGATTTGTTTATAAGTCCTGCAATATTTTGGTGTAGAATGCGAATATTATTATAAAAGAAATAACTGCGAGCTTTGTTCATTTTTGTCACTAGTTACGTAAGGGAATTACTCCAGGTCAATTTTAATCCTATTCATTACATTTTTAAATATGAATTGTATTCCTGCGTAATTTAATTTACCTGATTTATTTGAAAACATGCCAAATTGAAATGTTAGGTCATAATTAGTATCAAAGTAGTATGCGTATTTGTGATATTGGAGGTCCATATAGAGTAGGTTATTAAACATTTCAACCTTAAAGTTATATATAGGCGCTCCTCGTACATATGTAGGAGTGCATATTATAATATTTGTGTGGGTTATATGTACCAAGCTTTCGTTAATGACTTTTACTAAATCAATAAAGTTATTGCTACATTTAATGTCAGTGTCTCCTAATAAAATTATACAATAATCATTAATGCTAAAGTCTTTCAATTTTGATTCTATGTCAGCTAATAGTTGTTTTATTTTAGAGTTTGGTAATGAATAGCTACAGAACTTAAATTCTTTAGAAAAACTTTCTTCAATAGCTTGTAGTGTGCCTTTTTGTGCGCTATTACTTAAAACACAAAGTTTTCTATGTTTGGCTTCGTTGTGAACGCTCGTTCTTGTAGTTTTGTTCTCCGGTGTTGAATTTTTCATCGGCGGCGCCAATTTTATATCATTGGGCGACATGTCCTGTTTCGGCATCAGATTTTTTGTAATCGGTGTGTTATTATTGTTATTAGTTGGCTGTGCCTCTTCCAAATTATTCTTTACCTGTGCGCACGTATTATCCCCAGTTGGTGATTTATGATCTTTCTGCACCGTCTCTCCTGAATGGTCCATCAACGGTGTGCATGTTATTTCCTTAGTAGGTAGTTGATTGCGTTTTTCTGGTGTCGTATATTGTAAGCGTGCACTGTCTCTGTTGCTGTCATGTATTTTATTCTGTTTAGTTTTCCTAATCGTGGTTATGGGGGAATTTTCTGTGAAGTCTAGTTTCTTGTAAACATTTATAATTTTTTGACATTTTACCAACTCACATTTCAAATTTCTGTTTTCTTCGTTTAATGCATCGATTTCATTATTAGCAGACTGTAGTTCGCCTGTTAGTTGATTTATTTGTGCTTGGAGCACTTCGCAACATGAGTGATTTACATCCAGGGATGTGTTTGGAAGACTTGTAATTGTTGAGTCAAATATGTGAGAATTTGATAAATCGGTCAGTGATCTCGATTGGTATAGATTAGTAGGAATCCTTTTTCTATGCGTTATGTTATTGTATGAATCCATTCTAAAATGTTAATATTATTATTTTAATAAAACCCAAAATTATTTTAAAATCTCCAATTGGTATAATTTCTTCGGGATGGCAACACTATGTGGTTCACGATGCTCAAAATCATAAACTCGATTGATCTGGAATGCTTCTGATACGTTCCGCTACTCACAGCTAGATGGCGCTAGTTTAGCGCATGATGCTAATTATGTGGCACCATTTCCGTGGTTGTGATTGGAACGCGACCACTATTTGACCAATGGCGGTTGATTACGATGTAATGTTGTTATTTTTTAAAAGTCTAACGTTCTTCTCAAATGCTCAAAACAGTATTTTCAGCACTTTTCCCCATTTATTAGTAGGTCTTTACTTGTAATAAATTCAGTTGAGACGAAAGTAGTTCACTAATTATCTTTTATATCACTTTTGTTGCTATAATGTTGTTTTTGTAAACAAACACTGAGTCGTCACTTTTTGGGATTTTTTTTTTAACACAATGATAGTATTTCACTTTGCAAACAATGTCACTGGTTATTTAAACCATAACAATAATGTTTTTTCACTTTTTACAAATTATCCACAGTTTTATCATTATTCCTCAATTAGTTAATTAATTAGCAAGCACTTCGTTACGTTCCGTTTTACTGCACACTTTTCAAATGTCAATAGAGATTGCGTAAACAAATCTAAGTAACCCAGTCTTGATGGACCGGTCTGACCACTCTTCATTTCATAGAAGCGGTTTCCTCCGTACTCGGAACAATTGAAATTAATATCATTTACTCGTTTGACACGCACTTAATTTTAAAACTAGTTTTTTAGGTATTTTCACTTTGCGACTTGTGTTATGCACGGTTCAATGTAATCAAAGAAGCATTTAATCAGTCACTCTGAATTAATGAATCATCCAATCTTTTTGGGGGTTATCGATCTGTTTGGGGTCGATACAGTAGGGCCATGGGGGGGTCCGACTGTCCACTTGGATTTCGAGACATCGCCAAGCAGTTGGTCGACTCTTCACGTGATCTACTTTTGACCAAACATCAGCATCACCATACATACCACTTTGGGGTACTTTTCCTGTTGACAGCGAAACAAACGATATTATTATTCTTTTCCCCCCTTTTTTTAGGCGCATGCTCAGATGCCAGCTCATCAAGCTATCCCTAACTGTCACATTTCCCCAATTGAAAACGAACCTTATGCTTTGGTTATAAAGTTGAAAAACTATCAAAGAAATTCGACAGATTGGGGTAACATGATGTGCTGACCTCTGCACATAATATTATTATTTACAAAATTCCCATGAAATAGGGCGAAACTTCACTGTAAAGGAATCACAGACGTAACAAAGTCAAAACCACCAACGGATCTTTTACTCCTCAGTTCAATTTTTCTTGATTTCAAAGGTATGGTATAAGATAGCGAGGTCAAAGGTATATCTACCAGATTATATCATCAGAATCAGGCACGATCCAATGGCATACCATAGGGTGACGTTGCCATTGTATAGTTTTCTCAAGCTTATCAGGACCATTAAATTATGCATCTGGTTCGCATTAGTGACAAATGCTCTGCAGGCCACCGTCCAAGTGTTCCGTCTCGAGAAGTCGAGATCTCGACTTATGAATAACAAATGTAATCTAATATTTATATCAACACGCTAAAGAAACTATTTTGATCCGGTAGCGAATTGATCGGAATAGCTCGAGGCCTATTGTACGTAATTCTTTATTAAGTTTGACAGCTAATAGTCTAAGAGCTGGTAATGTATATGGGAAGGTATTTTTAGCGCTCAAGGCGTAGTTAGAGGGACTATGCCTTGAGCGCTAAAAATACCTTCCTATTATAGGTATCTACTAGCCAATGATAAGGAGAAGCCTGGCTGGGCCATTACAAGATTTGACTGCCTTGTTGGTCTCATAGTTGCAAGCGTTACTGCTGCATGGGGTCTTGAGTTCGATTCCCAGGTCAGGCAATGTATTTTTGTGGGTTTTTCTATATAGAATATTTCGGAGTCTGGGTTTTTGCCTCAGTTGGTGGCAACAGGCTCGCCCCCATTCATGAAACTTAAACATAACTGAGTAAATGTGGGTGTTACTATAGGTAGACCCTTCTTTATTATATCTATGGGTAGACCTCTTCCTAGTCCTTCGGGTATTACTGGCGTGATGTTATGTTAAGTTACCTATGCAATAAATCGACTGACTGATTATGTAATCATCTGGGGAATATCCGACTTTCATAATTTCTGTAAACGCGCAATATAGAAGCTTGAAGTACAATTTACACATTGAAGACATCCTCAACTATTGGCAGCGGGATTGGCCGAAAGAGTTATCGCTACCCCGAAACATAAGGGGCTAAGGAAGGAACATGGATGGGTTTTAGTCAGTAAGAGTCTGACACTCTCATCCGCTCCACCCAGAGCGGGAGTCATTGGATGATTTCCCAACCTCAAAAAAAAAACGTTATTTGATTGGGCCTCTAGTTGCGAGAGATTTAGCAGTTCAAATCAAATCAACTCAGCCTATCGCAGTCCACTGCTGGACATAGGGCTTCCAGGCTGCGCCACAACACCCTGTCCTCCGACCTCCGTAACCAGTCTGTCCCAACCACCTTTTCAAAGTCTTCAGCCTATCTAGTGAGGAGGCATCTTGATCTATGACGTAGGCTTGCCAAATGGCCGGGAAATGTGGGAATGTCCCGGATTTTTACGTCTTGTCTAGTATCCATTAATAAGACTTTACTGTCCCGGAATCCGAGCACCTACGTTTTTTTTCGAGACGATACGATTTAGCAGTTAACTTTACTTTCATTGCAGTTAACTTCCTTCGCGTTTGTACTAAACTGTTTACTTAGTTAGAAATAACCTCTAGGCAAACTAAATTCACTTGCTTGTTTTAAATCCAGACCAGACATTACCGAAGTTACTCAACGTGCTAGCAAAGCCACTGAATTCGCTTTGTTCGTGTTTCGAATCAGGTGTCACCCAGCAGGTGACCGCACTAAAATGGCTTGTAATTGTTATTTAATCTTGATCTAAACATAATTTATTGGTTCAATTCACGTGCATTATAGGGTTGCCTAAACTGCTACCCATTAATCATCTAAGGATACCTGTATGAACCATTTGTACAGCAACCACTGGCAGTAGACTGTTGTTACGTAGATCAAATTAACAGAAACGGGTCTTTTTTGATAAAATCATAATTTATATATTATGCCTAACTGATCACTTGAATAACTCTAAAACAAAACTATAACTATAGAATGATATTCAGAGCTACGCTTCGATTTACGTAAAAATTTTAAAATAAGAATAGAGTGGTTGTTAAAAGCTGTAGTTTATAATAGATACTACCCTATATTTTCTATTAATTTTATTACCTTTAAAGTTTCGAAGAAACTTAGGTATCATTTTCTGTCAATGAGGCGGAAAACAAATAATTATGTAATGGATTTCAGACAGCCCTGGCTTGCTCCCGGTCGGTAACAAAACAGTCATGATCTCACGACATTAGGCCGACGTTAATTATGACAGATAGTAGCTGCATTCACTACTGACTATTACTAATTCTGCACACCTTGTATGGATACGCATTTTAACTTGAAAGTAGAGAACTTTGTGGTCTGGAGTCCATCGGAGTTATACTACTGATTAAGTAAAGCACAACCTGCCTTGTACTGTCAGGGAAGTTAACTGTCAAGTGTTGTAGCAATTCTATAAAACTATCAAAGAAAGGCAGTTGCGATAAGCAAATACCTAGGAACAATTTCAGTTGTTAGTAAATTGGCTATTCATCCTCATCAGACTAACTTTGTGGTCTGGAGTCCATAGGAGTTAAACTACTGATTACGTAAAGGACAACCTGCCTTGTACTGTCTGTACTGTCATCGGCCTATAGCAGTCTACGGGTGGACATAAGCCTCTCCACTTGCATGTCATTCAGCTCGATTCTCGGCTACTCTCATTGGGTACCAGCCATACAGGAAAGATCGTCGCTCCACCTAGTCTGAGGGTGCCCTATCTTGCTATTGCCGATTCGCGATCTCCGCTCACCAAATGAATGAATAGTGCTTACCGTCTAAAAACCATTCCAATAAGAAAAACCCATTGTTATTACAGTTTCAAATGGGCTGAAGAATAAAACAAAAGCTAGCGATCATCGTCGTCTTAGATAGTCCACACTTCAAGGTAACAGGTACCTATATGTAAGTATTATTATTTTTGCCTTCGACACGCTCAGAAAGAAGAGTCTTCTCTTCTTTCTGAAAACTTTGTTAGGTAGTTAATTAAATGTGTTGTCATACCCTATGTAACTTAATTACTTACTTATGATTGGCAACCTTAAATGGGATCCGATAGCATTAACTGATCAAGTTTTCAAAAACTAGAGCCAAGCCTCCCTAAGATAAGACTCGTAGGAGTAAATCTGCCTAGCCTTTTCCCAACTATGTTGGGGTCGGCTTCCAGTCTAACCGGATGCAGCTGAATATCAGTGTTTTACAAAGAGCGACTGCCTATCTGACCTCCGCAATCCAGTAACTGGGTAATACGATACCACCTGGTAAGACTGGCAGTCAGATTTTCGAACTTCTGACGACCCGTGACGACTGTCAAAGGTGTACAAATGTCAGCCGGGACCAACCGCTTAACGTGCATTCCGAGGCACGGAGTAGTCTCAGTATGTAAAGATGGTCACCCATGCAGGGACCAACCCCGGCAAGCATAGCTTAACACGAGCTCCTCGTAGGAGTATGCCAAATTGCAAATAAATTACACCAGTTCGACAGACCACGCGTGTCGATGTGTCAAGCATACATCAATGTGTTTGTGTGTGTCTGCGTGCGCGTGAGCACTTAATCAAACATAATTGCATACAAATGAACGTCTTAAACCGGCAGTGAAAATACCCTAACGTATAAATTAATTACAATTTATATTGACATACCACAGTGAGTTGTATTGTTAAAGGATATTATAATGTTAACAAACCGACAGTTTATCATAGAATCGTGACTCTAACATTTATTCGTAACCATACCACCAAAACTTGACCACTCAACACTAATTAAGAATTGTTGACTTACTTTGAATTTTCTATGCATAGACTGGTCAGTGTCCGTTTGGTCACGGAATGTATGTACGGAACTGCGTGACTGACAGACAATAGCCTCAAGATAGAAGCATGAAGTGTGTTGCAGTACACAAACCTTTGTCGGGGCTAAAATACCGTGTCATTCAGGGGTTGAAGTTTGAATGCTTTCAGCAAAGTCGAAGGCAGCTTGTAACATCAAGAGCTTTAGTTTTTGGTAATGAAGCATTTACCAAATACGAGTTCTATAAATAACAATATAAGGTATATTATTGAACTATTTTTTCAATTAAAGACAGCTATTGCTTGTGTCTCCAAACCGGTAACATTTAGGTAGTTGAGCACATTCCAACTGAGGCAGACAGCAGGCGAATGTACGGGTGAACGTGCCCCGCCCTCACAATAAGGCGCTACCGACTTCAGTTAAGGCATAGTTGTCATTATCATACAAGGAAATAGATCTTCAATGAATCAATAGCATGGTTTTATGACGTAGCTAATAATTTGAGATCAATCTATACTAATATTAAAAAGAGGAAAAATTTGTATGTAAGTATGTTTGTAACGAATAAACTCAAAAACTTCTTCGGACAGACGGAACGGATCTGGATGAAACTTGGCACAAAGATAGATTATACTCTGGAATAGCATATAAGCTACTTTTTATCCAAGAAAAAATGTAAGGTTCCCGTGGGATAATTTTCCACAAACACGCAAGCGAAGCCGCTGGCAAAACCAAATTGTAAATAAAATGAAATTGAAATTAAGGGTTACGTACGACCGAATAAAAAACGGAACCAATAAGGAATCACTGAGTGTGCATCGTGTCATAGTCAATTTGCCACGTATCTAATAGACACATTGAAGTGCAAAATGAAGTTCTTCTGTGATAATAATAATAAAAAGTGTTTATTTCTCACCACAAGCCAAAAAATACAAACAATATTAACATAGAATCAGTAGCCAACGATTTTGGTTGTGGGTGGCTGGTGCCTGTGGTAGGTAGTAATGCCTGTAATACAGGTCCCTGGGTCCCCACCTGTTTAAAGTTAACACACAGCAAACTAATAAAAATACTTCAATGAAATGGGCATTGTAGGCCTGTTCAGAATTTCCCGGCCTGTATCAAAAATATTTGCGTTCGACAGCAGTGTTTCGGGAGTGATACGATCAAAGCTTGACGTTGTCAAACTCAAAGTATTTAAAGTATTATTTCAAATAAATCAATTACAGGCACTTTTGAATTGTCAAGGGGTCGGTCAGTGCCCATTTGTGGAAAGACATTTACTAAAAGCAATAATTACATTTATTTTTACTTGTATTATTTTTTTTAGTCTTTTAACTATAGACGCTTTTTTACGTTCTGCATCGATCTGACATGTATATTTCAACATGAATGATGCAACCCCGATTTGTAAACATATTTTGTTTTTTTTTTATAAAAATGCGTGTGACTGTCCATGGAGTTTCTTGTCCGTTCTTCTCCATATGTACCTACTGCTTTGAAATCATGTTTCAAAGCAGCATGTTTGTTTTTATTTGGTTCATGTTGTAGCTTCATGTTTCTGACTGACCGACCCCTTGCCAACTCAAAAGTGCCTGTAATTGGTTTAATTGAAATAAATGCTTTGAGTTTGTCAAAGTCAAATCATTTATTTCAAATAGACAAACAAAGGCACTTTTGAACGTCAAAATGAACAAGAAATAGAATTGATTCGAGTCGCCCTTTTAAAAGGTAGGTTGAGTTCGTAAGTAGAATTTACAACCCGATATAAAATTAATAAAGATAATGGTATGCTTGATATCAATCCAGTAAAGAAAACTTTTAATAAGAACAATACAATTTATAAAGCAGCTATGCCTTAACACTGGCCGGTAATACAGGCGACAACCGTGACATATTGCCGTCACTAAGTTTTATTGAGCTCTTATTATAAACCAATAATAAAATAATTGCCATAATCACAGCCGGATACGACACATTGTCGTGGATACAAGCTTAAAGCGCTTTTAAAGTTTTTATGGCTTAATTAGTTTATCAAGCCGCTAGCGCAGGTTATTGGAAATGTGTTTCACGTAAAAAATACGACAACGAAAGAGGGATATTAAATATGACTGGAATGTTTTGTTAGACGGCCCAAAACTAAAAAGTATGATTTTAAAACGTTAAACGAACGATACAAAGTTATGAAGAAGCATGTGAAATACTTGTCGCTGGGTTACCACCACACAACCAAAAGTGTTACCAGAACACAAAAACAAAAAAACAAGTTGGGGGAATAATGCGTCACACGCACGCAAGACGGCCATAGCTCAAAATAATGCTAAGCGTAATTCTAGACCCTATGAGGGGCAGAGCCCAAGTGCTGCTTTTCAGCGACCGCCGGCTTTGACGTGATGACGTCAACCAGTACAGCATATAATAAGACAAAATCATCATCATTCTCCTGCCCTTATCCCAATTTATTTGGGGTTGGCACAACATGTCTTTTTCTTCCATACCTTTCTATTCATCGTCATCGCGGTAGTCACTCCCTTTCTAGCCATATCATTTTTCACAAAATCCATCCATCGTTTCTAATATAATTATAAGACAAAATAAGAGATAAAATAAATTCAATACCATACGTTGACCGTGGTTTATATTAACAATAAGCAGTCAATGTTTATGAATAGTCACCTACACTCCCTACACATTTGAAGTTCCGTATGGAAATACCTCGAGCGGAATTCATTATGTATTTACATTATGTATATGGGTTTTCTTACCCTATTTTCCATAACCACGGTTATGGAAAATAGGGTCGAGACTGTCGTTTTTACGTACAAAAGTCTCCCAAGACCGTTTTCCTGTACCTAAAACGGTTAAGTCCCTTGACCCATCACAAAAATCAACCTGGATATACTTGATATCGGAGTATTCAAATCTCGAATGAAAGTTTCTAGGCAAGCATTAATCAGCTATTATCACTTACTAGCTTCCGCCCGCGGCTTCCGCCCGCGGCTTCGCCCGCATAATATGTCGACAAATTATACACATAAACCTTCCTCTTGAATCACTCTATCTATTAAAAACCGCATCAAAATCCGATGCGTAGTTTAAAAGATTTAAGCATACATAGGGATATAGGGACAGCAAAAGCGACTTTGTTTTATACTATGTAGTGATGAGTAGTTTAAAGGAATATTCGGTTCACATCTTATTTCTTCTAAGTTGACTTTTTTTTTCAATTTCCTCCCACAACCTCCGGCTATATATGACCAGCACGCTGTCATCAAGAGCGGTGGCGCAGTGGTATCGGCCTCGACTTACGAGTTGTAGGTCTACGAGTTCGGACCCAAGCAGGCGCTTTACTTTCTGCTGGGGAGTTTGTTGCGCCACTTCTTCCCAGCTAAAGCACTAGGAAGCGGTGAAGGGTGGGCGATTTTGGGGGACTATCTTGTGTAACTTTGACCTTCAAAAAGTGCTAATTTTCAGCCTAATTTGAATAAATGACTTTTGATTTAATTTCATCACCACTGCTCTCAAAATGGTGAAGGAAAACATCGTGAGGAAGCCTCCCACTAGAACTAAAAATTCAAAGACATGAGACATCCGCCAACCCGCACTGGGGTCGCGTGGTGGATTATGGCTCACTCCCTCTCTTAGAGAGGAGGCCTGTGTCCCAGCAGTGGGAACATTATAGGCTGATATACACTATCGTCGTTCATTCAATATTGGCTCTGCAACTATGTCAACGTCGTTTAACCACTGGTAAAATCTAGTGTACCTATAACAAAGAAGGATCAATGAAAATCCACTTACCTATGTGACTGTTTATGTAAAAACATAATTTATGTCCGGTTCGATAAAACGGACATGTAAAGAGAAAACCCCTTAGACGGAAATAAGGAATTCCCAACTGCTAATCTTTGGTACTTACCTGGAACAAAATACCTGCAAACCAAAGTAGTAAAAATCTTGTTTGCGTCATTGCTATGACGTGTTAAGCCATTTTTTATTCGTAGGTATACATATACAATACGTATAAACGTTTGTCTAATATCTTACCTGATGTTAAGCAACGATAAGATTGATGACGCAGTTCAACTGCCTATTTGAATTCGTTTATAACAAATAAAGGGAGAAAAATTCGCTCCTGCTCAGCTGATATGATAAATAAAACAGCAGAAGATTTGTGCAAAGCCCTGGTTGTCAGAATAATAAAAAAGCAAAATGAGAACTTCTTCAACCCTTATTGGAATTCAACCTATCCTTCCCATAATACGATATTCCCAAAATATGCTCTTTTCTCAAAATATGAGAACTACAAGTCAATATTTTTAGAATTTATTATTAAGAAGGTTTTACTTCTACAAATTGAAAACATAAATTTTATATTCTTTACAACGAAATTACTGACAACCTATAACTAAAATATATTTATATCATGTAGAAGAAAAAAAAGGGGAAGGGTGTCAAAAAATTGGTCCTCATCACTGTCAGCGCCAAATGTGCCCAAAAGGCTGGCCACGTTGCCACCTTGGCTAGCAAATAAAGTTCCGATACAGTTTGAAGAAGAGAACACTATAAAGAAAAGAGAAGACACACGTATACTAAAATGTATTCAATTAAAACCGACAGATAAGAACATGCAATACCTACTGCAGCTATTACAAATCTCTGAAAACAAGGTGTAACAGATTTAATGGCAACTTAACACAAAATAAAGCTTAACTGCAATCCTTAAGCGGAAACCTTGGTAGGTACACCTATGCATTTGTGAGTCAATCTGTATTACACAACTAATTCGTTTGAAAAGAAAAGTTCGAACTCCCTTGTCACAAGTAAGGTCGTTCTTTTATGAATCATTGGCCATGAAATGTTGTTCAAGTTACTAATAAATAAGTTTGTTATAAATATAAACATTCCCCAAATGGAACAAAAGATACAATTGTTACATTTTATATAAGTTTAAGCTGCTGCCCGCGGCTTCACCCGCCTTGTCCTTAACTGTTTTTCTAAAATAAAAGGAGCCTGAGTTACTCCTTATATCATAAGCTATCGGTCAGTAAAAGTCCCATCAAAATCGCTACAGCCGTTTGGGAGATAAGCCGGAAAAAACAGACAAACAAAAAATTTATAAGTTAATAGATTTTTGTTATGAGTACCGTATATACTTTCCTATGCATTTAGCAAAAAGAGGTTATAAATTTTGTCATAATTGACACTTTAATTTTATTAAATTTTAAAGTTTCAATAAATACACACATCAAAAGTGTCTAGGGATCAACATATATTTTTGCAATAACTTTTCTCTTGATTGATATTAATTTAAATTTTCTTTAAGGATTCATCAAATAAAGTGTTTTCGTTTGTCACAGTAACGATAAACCAAGTCACCTTTGCATTAATAAAGAAATTTGCCATTTTCCTAATAAAGGGATTTTTGACATTTGAACCACTAACATTAAAGTTCGAAAAAAAGACTGAAATAACAGTTTTCTTTAAAATTTTATTGGGTAACTTAAACAATTAATAATCCGTGTTTCTACCGCGAACACTAACAACACAAGAACATCGGTTTGGCATACTCAAAATGAGTTCATCCAAATCACGCTGTGGAATGGCCGCCCATGTTCGTTGCAACAACAAAAAAAGGTCTTCTTGCAACTGGATACCCTCCATATTCGGCAGAGCTCTTCTCTGTAGCATATCCCATGCATGCTCAATCGGGTTCAAGTCTGGCGACTGAGCAGGCCAGGGCAGGACATTGATGTTAGCTGCGGCGAGAGTCTGTCTTACAACTCTTGCGGTGTGCGGTCGTGCATTATCATGCATTAACTGAAATAAGGGACCGATTTGCACTTGTAGAGGAACGATGACGTCAGATACAATCGTCTCAGCATAAATTTGAGCGTTGAGGTTGCCTCTGATCCAAATCAACTCAGTTCTTCCGCCGATCCAAATACCCGCCCATACCATGATGGTTCCACCACTATAAGGATGGACTTCCTGGCAGGATTTTAATCGCTGTTGGCGTCCAGGGGTTCTCCAGTGTCGTATACGTCTTGTATCCGGTCTCATACCAAAACGAGACTCATCAGAAAAGCACACGAAACGCCATTGTTCTTCTGCCCAATTTCTGTGTTCAAGAGCCCATTGATATCGAATCCTACGATTGTGCATTGCTATAGGTGGTACCCGTAGCGGTCTTCGGGAATGAAGGTTCACTTCATGCAAGCGGTTTCTGACTGTTTGGTCGCTAATTAAGTTCCCTGAAGAGTGATGAAGCCTCACGGCTAACATCATGGCGGTTATTGTTGGAGCTCTTCGAGTTAAGATTTGAATGTATCGGTCTTGTCTCCGTGTGGTGCAGCGATACCGTCCTTCATGGCGCTCAGCCACGGTACCAGTGCTTCGGTAACGTGTCCAAAGTCGACTGATAACACCTTTTTTTGTTGTTGCAACGAACATGGGCGGCCATTCCACAGCGTGATTTGGATGAACTCATTTTGAGTATGCCAAACCGATGTTCTTGTGTTGTTAGTGTTCGCGGTAGAAACACGGATTATTAATTGTTTAAGTTACCCAATAAAATTTTAAAGAAAACTGTTATTTCAGTCTTTTTTTCGAACTTTAATGTTAGTGGTTCAAATGTCAAAAATCCCTTTATTAGGAAAATGGCAAATTTCTTTATTAATGCAAAGGTGACTTGGTTTATCGTTACTGTGACAAACGAAAACACTTTATTTGATGAATCCTTAAAGAAAATTTAAATTAATATCAATCAAGAGAAAAGTTATTGCAAAAATATATGTTGATCCCTAGACACTTTTGATGTGTGTAGTTGGAATAATTATTTCTCGACCCATTAGTATCTTAATTAGCAAATTGACTGCTATTTTGAACATGGCAAATTAGTGAAAGACTGAGTTAGTCATAACTAAATTTTAGAGCATATTTCTGATGCGCTATTTAAATTAGAATCCAAATAGTATTGAAATAGATTGCAATAATGAAGGATTAATTTAAACGTGAGGGTATTGTGTGTGCGCGACACCGTGTATCTAGCAAACAATGAATTTTTATTTAGACGTGGTTTTTCCAATGTCGGGCACTGCTACAGTTTACGGATGTTACGACTGGTCACTTTGCAGTCAGGGCTGTCAGTTCAATGTATTTTAGATCCTTTTGTTATGGCTTTTTTGTTTATTATTTTCTTTCTCGTATTGTGTTGCGACTTGAGAATACACTGGCTCCTGGCGCAGGAGTCCGGACTTCACATATTTTTTTTAAACCCTATTTACAATACATACCTATTGCTTATGATTTAAAGGAATTAAAAAATAATAATAAGCCATAGGCATCAGAAACAGGGTCTAAGCTGGCGGTGTTGAGGGCTCTAGAGAAAAGAACCTCGTTACCGTGCAAAATTATTATTATGATTAAGTACTTAAATATAATTGCCGTGGGTTTACAAATAAACTCCTAACGGTGCGAACTAATAGTCACCAAATATCGTGGTAACATTAAACAGTCAGTAATGTCGTAGCAGAGTAGGCTTTTATTGAATTTCTTCTTTTTATCGTGCGGTTAGTGACAAATCTGGTGTCAGTGTTTTTATGCTGCCCATGAACCTCTGACTTAGCTTCACATGCTGTTGATTTAATTCTATACATAGCTATTCCTAGACCACGATGTCCTAGAGCTCAGTCAAATTTTTCGAATTTAAAGCGCTAATATTTGGATTATATCTACAATCAGTTAGATAATTAAAAAGGTTCTTAAGAATTAAGATGTTTACATGGTTGTCTCTAACTGAACTATGAATTTTGCTAAAAAAAAGCCAATAACTGAGCACAAAGTATTACAGTAATGCCATTTTATTATCACAGTGGTGTAAAAAACAAACTTAATATTATAGATTGTGACATAATCGTTAAGACTATAAGTGACGTGACTATTTTTACGAGTGATGAATCATTTGATTCATGTCTACTAGGTACATAAAACATTTTTCTGTGTAATTACTATAAAGTCGATGTAGTCATAAATTAAGATTAAATAACTGCGGAAGGTCCTGATATTATCTATCATTAGTTATCCATTCGATAAAGTCATCTATTAAATAAAGCTTTCTTCCTTAACAGAGTGTTCAGAAACATATTGTGACATAAAATCGTATCAAAAGCACCTTCAAATTAGATAAAATATTAATGAATTTATTCAAAAATGCGTACAGACGCCAGCACATCAAGCTATCCCTTACTGTCAAATTTTCTCAATTAAAAATGAACCTTATGTCTTTGCAATAAAGTTGAAATACTATCAAAGAAATTTGACAGATTGTGGTAACTTGATGTGCTGGCCTCTGTACATCAAACATTTCTAAAGAGATGTCAAGAAGATGTCAGTTCACCTGAAGGGGCCCGTAAGGGCCGATGTCTGCCAGGTCTGCTAGATTGTCGTGTACGTGTTCCGGGGCAATGGTAAAGGAAGGTACATGCGTGGGTTTTAATCAGTCCTTTAAAAAAAGGCTGACATTAAAAAAACAGGGTCAGATTTGCCACATATTATGGCGTGCAAATATGAAGCATAATGATTGTAAATCATTTGGATAGTCCAGTCATTATTATTAGCTCACCTCGAATTTAGAAAACAATAATAAATTATTAAAGTTAACAGTAAATAAAAAAATCATATATCTTCGTAAGGACAACCCTACAACAACCTCTAAAGATTCAAATGAAATGTATTGCCGTGTCCAAACTCATTACACGGATCTTCTTTTCCTTTAATAAACTAACCTCGTCTGTAGCGAAATTTAAAAAACTACTTGTACGTACCAGTTGGTAAAATTTACTAAAACCACCCTTATTGCTACTACATAAAGTCGCAGTCTATGTCTTATCGTTACCACTGATATGCGGTCGACTTTACGAAAAATAATGGAACAGCAAAAAAAATACAGTTGCCAATGCTCCTATGCAGTAATGAAAGCTTTTTTTGTTGTGGTTGGGAAATCATCACATGACTCCTCCCGCTCTGGGTGGAGCGAAAGGGAGTGTCAGACTCTTACTGACTAAAACCCACCCATGTTCCTTCCTTAGCCATTTATGTTCCGGGGCAGCAATGAAAGCTCAAGGTTGTGTTTTATATTTGAATTGGCAGCGTTATAGATTTTCCTCTAAGGAAATCCTCATGGATGTTTTCCTGGTAAGTTTTTGGATGAGACTGGTACAAAGAAAGGCAGAGAGGCAACGAGACTTTTTTTTTGTTCCCAGGTGCAACATCGCCATGGATGTCTTCCGCCCTGGGAAGCGGAGGGGTCTGTCAGACTCTTACTGGCTCAAAACCATGCCGTGTGGGGGGTGATGGAGTCGGGGACGTCCGTCACAAGCTGGAAGAGGGCGTTATCCACTCTTTACTGATTCCCAGTGCAGCTTTGGCAGGCCGGGTGATTTAATGTGATGTCCTTCTCTCTATCCGCAGCTTCCTTCAGTGAGATGACGGTTTCACAGATCGATACCACCGCGTCCCAGGACTCCTCGCTGCCGACCAAGTAATTCAGTAAGGCCGGTAGGAGCAATTAGGCCTAACCCAACAGTGAATGACGACTGATTGTCTTGTTGCCACGCTAGCCAAGGCAGCAAAATGCATCGAGACAACAATTCAAAATGTTATTTAAGAAACTTTTTGGTATTTTATCTGCTTATGTATACTTATATGAAGTCCCCAGCGGGTCACCAGTTATTTTTACTATAAACGATTCAGCGTGAAACAGAAATTAGAGAGTTACAGAAGGTCCACACTCCGTTTCTATAATAATTGTAGACTAATTTCAACATATTTAGTGTGAAGCACTGCTACTTCTAACTTTCATGTCCAGAGAAAGTCTGACTACTTGATAGTGGTGAGAATCATATGCATTTATATATTTGTAAACTAATTTTGAATGCAATATACAACCTAAAACCAAAATATATAATTATGACGAAGGGATTCGTTATCAATGGGTCGCGTCAACGGAAATAACACTCACAAATACTTCGTTAATACTTTTAATTGCTTGCTAACTCGCACTGAATACAAAATAATCAAGGATGGCTCGATTAAGAACTAAGGAACGCGGGATGTTTAGCACGGAGTAACGAACGACCACTCAGCCTGACGGACCGATTCGAAGTGTCTTTACTCAACTGTCACCGCACACTTGTGCCCCCCACTTACAGGTTAGCCAACCTACCTGTCAACGTCACCTGTCAATGTCAAATAGCTGATTATACTTCCGGTTCGACATTTGACTCGATTATTCGCTCGGTGTTGCCATTACTCCACGTTATTACTTGACGTTCCGAAACGTAAGCTGTCAAATCTAACTACATAGTTTCTCTAGTGAGAGATAGATGGCGTTGATCCAGATTGATTGATATGCGTCAACGCTTCGACATATATTATGTACAAGTATACAAAGGAAAAAAGGGGAAGAGTTCATTGGGCATCAAAAAATTCGACTTCATCGCTGCCAATTGGAAATGTGCCCAAAAGACTGGCAGCTTTGCCACGTTGTTGGTTCAATTAAAAAGAGCAGAGCCCTCAAGCATACTAAAAATGATAGTTGGTGGGACCAGTCTTGGGAGAAAATTCAAAAGAACAACATGACACTAACCATTAGTCACGAACAGTGGTGGCATTATCATCATTGGCACCCCGTTTCATCCATTTCTAAGTATAAGCCGGAGGAGGTCTATATGCCATGCCAAGAACATTGGTCACTTATTATTAGAGCATATTTAGTAGAATGTGTAAATCTAAAACACTTTATACACGTACGGCTACATATCAACCCAATCAAATCAATCAAAATCAAATCAAAAGTCATTTATTCAAATTAGGCTGAAAATCAGCATTTTTCGAAGGTCAAAGTTACATAAGACAGTCCCCCAAAATCGCCCACCCTTCACCACTTCCTAGTGCTTTAGCTGGGAAGAACTGGCGCAACAAAATCCCCAGCATTAATATAGTCGACACCCTTGCGCCATCTCATCTTCGCAGCACGGCGGGCAGTGCTGGGGCGGCTGCTGCAGGTGCGGAAAATCTCAGACGGCGCTAGTATAACAACCTTATTGGAAGTTATATGTTCGAGCCGTTTGGGGTTAAAACACTAGGGCCTTGGGATCCGAGTGCTCATCCAGTATTTCGGGATATCGCCCAGCGGTGGGTCGACTCTACACGGGACCAGGGCTGGTAAATTTTTAGGCCAAAGACTCAACATTACCATCCAACTTAGCATCGCTGCCAGCCTTATGGGCACATTTCCCACTGACAGCGATGGGGATGAATTTTTTGACACCCTATGAGCTCTGCCCCTTTTTTACCACTTGTACATAATAGATATATTGTTTAGTTTTAGGTTGTATATAATTGTATTTAGATTTGTGTAAATAGTTGTATTAAATATTATAAACCCAGTATAAATTGTACGGAATTCTTATACAATGCGAGATCGGATTATACTAGAAGTTATAGCTTGATATGTAGCCGTGTGTATTTAAAGGTGTCAAAGAAACTTGGCTGGATGATCGGCTTACAGTAATACCAGGTTCACACGTTTCGATTCTAGTTGAACAAGTTCTGTTATTCAATAAGATAATGTAATACTTTGAATTTGAAATTAATTTTGATTGAAAGTTCAGACGGTATAAATTGCATACGACTTAGCAGTTGATCAACTATAATCGAACTGTGTGAACCTGTTTTGATTGTACACATAAAAGTTCCAAAATCACTAGTGATACTCCAAAGCCTGGAAATCTAGACAAAGTCACATGTCATTAACAATAACGAAATTAGATCATTCCGAAATGTATGGAATTGGCATAAGCTTTCGAAATGTCTCGTGATCAATCATTTTTGATCGCGAAGTGCTAGACTATGTCAAATTGGGTAACGAAACAATCACCAAATCGAATGAGTCGATCAATATTCTGATACAAATGCTTAGACAAGTGGCGTTCTTGACAATGCGAATCGCGGAGATAACGAATTGTCCGATCAACAACTTCATGACAAGCGATATCGATTTTAGAAATCGAATCGACACGGAGCGATTAACACTTGTCTAGGCCCCTTGATATATTCTTTTATGGATTATTCGGCTTGGAACTTCTGCACTTTACATTGTATTTTTAACTAACTACTATACCATAACATGCACGGAAACTCAATTAGCTCACATTAGCAATAAAACGACGCATCTAAGTATGTTTTAAACACACAAATGACTCATAATTATCTATACAACGATAATATTCGTTTCTGTTATTTGATAACGTAATAAAGTTGAATAAAATATACACTTTTGGATTGTGTAAAATGTGTAAGTTGTTCTCTTTGTTTCTTTGTGTAGAAAAGTTATTGTATTTTAGCTAGCTTCTGCGTGCGGCTTCGCCCGCGCCTTGATGTCTGGGATAAAAAAATCCTCCGATGTGTTATTCCAGGCTATAAATGATGAGTGCTAAATTTCATCCAAATACGTTAAGCCGTTATATATATAAACATATAATAATATTATATTATAGGTATAGTAGGATTAAAAACATGATACTAATAAATAATATAATTTAACTAAGTCTTAACCGCTAAAAGATCGTATGAACCCCATAGGTTCAGAAAAATTCTCTCGAAACGACAATAAATATAACCGTATAGATCGTTGAGCTCTTCGGCTCGGCTTTTAATCGGCTTCAAATAGACATAGGTTAATCACTGGATCATCGATTTCAGCGGGGATTACGTTCACTAGCTTACTTCTTCTTTATTCTTTATTATGGAACAATGTCAATTAGACATTTTTACTTTCATTCTTCTTCGATTTTTCTTACTCAAAATATTTGATGTTTTATTTTTAGACTAACCCGCAATTCGTTCTCGTTAAATAACGGATGACTACCACATAATAACTATCTGTATGCAGCCCAGTACTTACAGTGGCTTGTTGATCAGACGGAATCAGATCAGCCAGTCTCAGTTTCCTATCCATTCATCATTCTCCTGCCCTTATCTTAATTTATTTGGGGTCGGCGCAACATGTTTTCTTTTTCCATCCTTCTCTATTAGTCGTCATCTCGGTAGTCACTCCCTTTCTAGCCATATCATCTTTCACACAATCCATCCATCATTTCTTTGGTCTCCCTCTAGTTGTATAGCCATCCACATTCATACTCAGTTTCCTTTTATACATTATTATATAAAAAATAATGATTTCGTTGATGTCTTTTCTATGGAAAGTGAGTTGTACAGATCTTCAAATATTTTTAATTAAAAAATTAAAGTTTTTCTATGTAACCGTAAGCCATGAAGAAGCATGTAACCCTCTTTCCCAGTATCTTTTACTTCTAAATGAATGATGCAGTTGACAACTTTTTAATCGACTAAGGCAAAGCAAAAAGGGAGGGTTCATATGCGACAGTCTGCCATGAAACCCACAGTGGGCGATATCCTTTAAACAAAACCACAGAATTCCTTTAAAAAATGGGGGTACTGCAAACTTAGTAATTTCCATATCCTATAACAAATAGATCGCAACTAATCACAATTCCCAACCGGAACATGCATACATCATCGGAAGTCGAATACTGATCTATTCTACTGACCAGTGTCACTGCAGACAGAGGTCTCGAAGTAAAAGGAAAGGAGGTTCGATCAGTGCCCGCGAGATCGCCCGCGCAAGCGCACGCGCTACGCTAGCGCCATCTTGCACAACACCCGCCAAAACTTCACTTTTCAAAGTGTGTTCTTTAATTGATAAATCGAACGTGACAGTTGGTTGAAAGTGGACTAGTTAACTAAGTTTTCTTTCTCGTGATCATTCGGAGGTGTTGGACAATTAAGGTAAAGCTTATCAAAATTTATTATCGGTCAACTTTGTATAAGTACTTAGTATTTTTATTTTGTAGTACCGTCTATGAATAATTCTATTGTCACTGCATTACCGCGTGTTTCTGCTTTAATTTAAACAAATGCAAAATAGTATTTATAAACACAACACTGTACTCCTACATAAATCAATTGCTTGAAGTTCTGTTTCTAAGTTCCAAGGAAATCCATGAAAACATTTAATTGCCAATGTGCTTTAAAGCATAAGTGATAAAGTATAAAATTGGTCGCATCGATTTTTAAATCTTATTCGCTTCGTTTCACAATAAAACGGTGTTGTTACTTAACATACGTAATGCCTAAATAGATGACAATTGACTTTTTCTCTCGAGTGCACTGCATAGCTATACTAATGTCCTTTTGAGTCCATCGGGTGACCGAGCTTGTCAATGAAACAAGCAGGGTACTCGCGAACAAAAGTTCATGGATAAAAAAATATTTCGATTGGTAAATATCATTACGATTGCGGACGTAATGGACCGATCACTATTATTTGTGTTCGTGTAATGATTATTTTAAGCATTTTATTTTTAGCCAGGCCTTAGCTTAATTGGAACAGCCTTGAGGCTCTGTCGCCAATATTTACGCAAACGCGTCGTCTCTGCGTTTCGGTTACAAAGTTAACTAATGACATAACGCAACTACATACTCAGCGATTATCGAATAATGTATTTTTTTTTTATGTATAGAGCTTTGGGTCTTTTGATGATTTTGTGAGACACGTCCTGTCAAACTAGAAGCATTTATTTCTTTTGTTATAAGCCATTTTATATTTGAAATTTCAAGGGGTAGGAGAAGAATGGGCAAGGAATCGCTTGCTAAGTACTCAAAACTTTCTTAACACGGTGAGAGGAACCATCGTGGCGAAACCAGCATGTCCTAGAACCATAAATACAAAGACATGTGACTTCTACTAACCCGCACTGGGCCCGCGTTGTGAATTACGGCCCACTCCCTCTTACAGAGCTAAAGTGGCCGTGTTCCTGCAGTGAGAAAATTTTAGGCTGATTATCCCATGGCCTGAAATCTTTTCTCATTTCACTTTACTTTTCGTACTTCTTTCAGTAATTTTGTTCAGTCTACCGATAGTGAATTCATGAATATTGTACACACACATAATATTGTAAAGTACATTTTCATTGGAAGGTGTACTTAAAAGTTTCTGTGACCAGTTTACGTGAGAAGGGTGATTACACTCTTCTCACAGAAGCTTTTTCACCACAATAAGTGTTATTTTATTTTCTTATGTCTAAATAAGGTTTAAATGCATTTTGTCTTCGCTTCTTTTAATTTTTTCTGTAATGGGGTTATTTCTTAATTTAAGCTTTTAAATAACTGGCACCCCGGCGTCAGCAGTGACAAGTACCCGACGGATGATGTCAGCTTTTTTTTTGAGGGTGGGAAATCATCAATGACATCTCCCGCTCTGGGGGGAGCGGAAGGGAGTGTCAGAATTTTACTGACTGAAACCCATCCATGTTCCTTCCTTACCCCTTTATGTTCCGGGGTAGCGGTAACCCTTTCGGACAATCCCGCTTACCGGGCAGGCTTGGCCCTGACGGGCCCCTTCATGTGGATTTTTTAGGTTTCACCCGATGTTTAACTGTCCTTATAGACTTTTTATTTAAACTGGTAATTAACTAAAACCAATGAGAACATAAATGCTTGAATTGAAAAACATGTTTTTTGTGTAACGTAAAGTAATTTAATTATTTGAATCGGTTTTTTATTGGTGTCCTTTTTATCATAGTCCAGTTCACGTGTGTATTTTAATTGTAAATATCAATAAAATTACGACCTTGAGCAAATGTGTTGTACAGCTGATTCATATGGTAGATTTTCTTTAAACTTGCTCTAATCAAAATAGGATAATGCTCTTCAAAGTGCACTTGATGGAAAAAATCTGGCCCACTCATCTGACGAGAAATTTAAAGAAATTGAAAGTTTTCACACTGGGAATAGTCTTACTAAAAGTCTAAACTTTTCTGCCTCAATCTGCCTAGCCTTTTCCCAACTATGTTGGGGTCGGCTTCCAGTCTAACCGGATGCAGCTGAATACCAGTATTTTACAACGAACGTCTGCCTATCTGACCTCCACAACCCAGTCAGTAACTGGGTAATACGATACCGCTTGGTAAGACTGGTTGTCAGACTCAGACTTTAGGGCTTCTTACTACCCTTAACAGCTGTCAAAGATCCACGAATGACAGCCGGAAACAACGGCTTAGCGTGCTTTCCGAGATTGTTAAACTTCTAAGTAAGATTTTTCTAATGTCACTTTTACCGAAACTGCTTTACACGTAAAATAAACTTGTTTTAAGGTTAATTTGATAGAGGTAATAATAGAAACTCTGTATTTGTACCCTGTTGGTGGCAATAGGCTCGCCCCCTACTACATGGGACTCAAACGTATCTGGGGAAATGAGGGTGTAGTATAGGTATACCTCTGTCTAATCCTTCGGGGGTTACAAGCGTGATGTTGTGTTATGTTAGTAAAAGGAATGCTGTATGGACAATACATTCAAAGAACAGAAAAGCCTCTTTCTTACAGCACACCACATAAAAAAACAAACTGGACACAACAGGACAACACAGACCCAGGTTACAGCATTATGCTGAGCGAAGCCCTCTTTGCGTGGATGTGACGCATATTATCCCCCAACTTATAGTCTTTTGCGTTTTTCTTTGCGTCATGTTTTATCGCAAATAACCGTATTTCTTTCTTCTTACCTTTCTTTATCAAAGACATTCAAAGAAATGAACGCCTTTCTTCTACCTCAAGAAATATTTTCCTCTTAAAATTTCCACGAAAACGCAACCATGTCACCTCATACAAGGTTATAAACCCGGAATAAATAATAACGATGTATGTTTAAATTCTCACTCATTAAAACTTGTTTTAATTGCTTACGGACTTTCGATTTAAGGTCGGAGATAAGAAAAAAAAAATGTATTATTTCCTGGTTGAAACAAAAAACTATCAAAACGGGTGACACGGGCTACGCATGTTGATATTCATGTACCTCAAAGCGCCCGTGGACATTATGCTGATCAGATTTAAATAATAATGATTAAATCAATGTGTAATTATCATTATTGATACAGAGATATGACATACCAATTACCATGTAATGTCAATGTCTCGACATGTTTTTTTTTGTTTTTTTTTTTATGTGCGCTTAATCATATTTGATTGGTTTCAACTTTCTTTGTGTTTTGACTTTTATGTAGCAGTGCAACATCTTGTTAATTTATTATCAGATACGATAACAAAGATATACAGGGTGGAATTTTGTAATGCCCCCTGGAGGGAAAGTACTCTTAATACTGTAGATAGAAAATTTTACTCAAAGGAAACATTCCTTTATTTTTGAACAGAAAGAAAACGGCATTCAAAGATTTCCAAAAAATCGCTTGCCACACCCGGGAATCGAACTGACTAAAATCTGCAAAAAGTACACACTGTACTTTTATTGCCGCGATCGTTAGTATCAATTATAAGGATGAAATCTCTCGAACAAACTTGATAAATTAAATGATAGGAAAACCATGAAATCTTTAATTATTTACAAAAAATTGTAAACTAATTAATTAGTTGCTCGAAATGGGCTCCATTTTCTTGGATACACAAATGTATTCTTCTAAATAAATACCTTTAATACCTAGATTGGTACAAACGGCACAATCAGATGGCCTGCGAGATCACCAGATCTCACCCCTTTAGATTATTTTTTTATGGGGATATGTTAAAAACCAAATTTACAATAAATCTTATGCGAATGTAAACGAGTTGAGAGTTGAAGTTCAGAATACGATTTATAATATAAAAAAGGCGCGCCGGACGCGTGGTCGTTATGAAATGAATTTGTTAGAAGAATACATTTGTGTATCTAAGAAAATGGAACCCATTTCGAGAAACTAATTAATTAGTTTACAATTTTTTGTAAATAATTAAAGATTTCATGGTTTTCCTATCATTTAATTTATCAAGTTTGTTCGAGAGATTTCATCCTTATAATTGATACTAACGATCGCGGCAATAAAAGTACAGTGTGTACTTTTTGCAGATTTTAGTCAGTTTGATTCCCAGGTGTGGCAAGCGCTTTTTTGGAAATCTTTGAATGCAGTTTTGTTTCTATTCAAAAATAAAGGAATGTTTCCTTTGAGTAAAATTTTCTATCTACAGTATTAAGAGTACTTTCCCTCCAGGGGGCATTACAAAATTCCACCCTGTATATGAGGAGATTTAACAGCTGCCTTAACAAAATAAGTCGGTTGTAGTTTAAAAGTTTCCATATTGGTTTAATATTTTTTTTCCTACACTGCTTTGTCCCACACCTGGACAAAGGCCTCCCACCGCTCCTTACATCCTAAACATTACAATATTAATTAAGACCGTTAATAATGCCATAAATAACCAATTATAATTCTGCATGGGAAGCATAAGTTCCCACTTCTATCTACGAAGAATAACCAATTTGACTTATCTCTTTTTTTAATGTTTGACACCGTGACGTAGAAAAAAATCTTTCCATCTGAATTTATTTTGCAACGCCGAGAGACATAATGTAAGTAACTTAATAACAATCTTGATGATAATTGTACCTTCAACAAAAATACCAACACACATCGTGAACAGTAGTTACGAGTGAGTGATACTTATTTCACATTCATTAACAAAAACCATTAAGCGTGACGCAACAGTGATTGATTGAATCGGGCCACCTCGGATCTCAGCCTCTTTACAGCGAGTGCTTCACAATCATTGGTTAAAGTAGCCCGTTCACTAACCTACATGGTAGTCGGATGATGCAGGTCATGCAGTATTGTGGTCTGCGTAGCGTCTTTCAACACATCTTTTTAACTCACTCACCAAAGAGGTAGAAATACTGGAGTTTTTGATGTAAGTAGCTATGTATTCCCTAAGTGACTGACTGCGTCCACCACTCACATAAACGTAAAGTTTTTTTTTTATAATCACCACTTATGTACATAGGCCAGCAGCGGGATTGTCCGAAACGGTTACCGCTACCCCGGAACATAAAGGGCTAAGGAAGGAACATGGATGGGTTTAGTCAGTAAGAGTCTGACACTCCCTTCCGCTCCACCCAGAGCGGGAGGAATCATTTGATGATTTCCCAGCCTTAAAAAAAAGTACATCAAGCTAGTCAAATTTCTTTGATAGATTTTCAAAGTCAGTCAAAGTATCAATATTGACCATTTATTCGTGAATTTTAAAATGGTTAAAATATACTGTTCTGTAATTTTAGTATTGCCGAGCAAACACCCATATTTAGAGCTAGAATGAGCGTTGACGACCTCGTATAAAAGCGTCGTAAATAAAAGTTAAATCTTACTTATCGGTACCATAATTCCTTTGAGTAAAAAAAAAGCCAAAAAATACCTACATTATTACAAGATATTTAGATACATATGTAATTGTAATCGACGTTGCAGGTAATGTGCATGTAAATTGAATCGTCCAAAATGATCTGACAAGCGATTAATCTGTAGATAAATCCGAAGATAAACGCTCGAGGGGCCGACAACTTGCTCCGGACGACAAACAGCTGACAGTCGCATCTTTTTGGAGTATCGATTCGGTATCGGAAACATGAGTTATTTATTTTTCCAGTACATAAAAAATACAAAAATGGTGAGAAACGGACTGAAAAGACTTTTTGCGCGTTTATTTTGTGTTTTGTGTGGACAATATAATTTTCTAGGTTTTGCCCACAACTTCGTCCGCGCGGAGTTCGATTTCATCACAATATCGGGAGAAAATTTTGAGACAAAAAGTAGCCTATGATGTCCTTTCACGAGATGCAATCTATCCCTCTGCCAAATTAATCGAAATCCGTTCAGTGGTTTAGGCGTGAAAAGGTGACAGACAGACATACAGAGTTACTTTCACGTTTATAATATTATATATAAGCCTTATCATTTATCAAATGGGTAATGGTAGATTTTTTCTAGGAAATTGCAAGCCTTAAATTACGCACTTTTGCCCAAGTTGGACTAAAATGAATTGTGCAATACCCCAAATTTATACATTTTGAAAAACAATTAAACATGCTAGGAACAAGCTAGCCTATTCTTTACTGGAAACGATTAACCTACGTACCATACAATAAGCCACATCACAGATTTCGCAGTAAAGTTGAACAACCAACGCGAACTAGCCTTGGCCTTTCTTACGACTGATTCTTATGAAAGGAAGGGAGGCCCATGAAAGACAAATGGAACAAAATAAAAGTCATAAGATTGTCACGAATCGCATCTGCGGATCGCGTAAATATCTCACCTTCAAAGCTTAGGTGAAGTGAGTTCAAGGTGAGTTTCCATTGCACCTGACTTTAGGGATTGATGTGACAGCTCACCTCACCTTTTTTTTTTTTTTTAAGGCTAGGAAATCATTCAATGACTTCTCCCGCTCTGGGTGGAGCGGAAGGGAGTGTCAGACTCTTACTGACTAAAACCCATCCATGTTCCTTCCTTAGCCCTTTGTGTTCCGGAGTAGCGGTAACCCTTTCGGACAATCCCGCTTACCCGGCAGGCTTGGCCCTGAGGGGCCTCTTCATATGATGACATCTCTTTGAGGCGCGCGTGGAACATATACCTATGCGCCGTCGCCCGCATGCCCGCGCCTGCGGTGGCCGGGAGTCGTCACGTGGCTCCCGACGCCCGGGGCGTCTCCCGCGGCGGCTGGGATGGGAGGACATTTCTCTCTCCCATCCCGTGTCCTCTGGGCGATCCTCGCAGTGGTGACACCCGGGCGAGCTCACCTCACCTAAGCTAGCTTAATAGCTAAGCTAACTAGCTAAGCTAGCTTAATTTTATTATACTTTTTAATAAAACATGATGATCAGCGTTCCATTCCCAGAGATCTGGTTAATGACAATTGACTCGCCCTCGCCCTATTACTTGGGATTTCAGTTAACTCGCGAATTATGTGTGAACTTACTATGGTCAACTTTGCCTAACTCGGAGGAATATAAGGCGTAGTGTTAATAATAGAGTAAGTCAATTTATAAAGGGTATACTACGGCGTATCGACAATCAGGCGGCATCAATCGCTTCAAACCATTTAAATCGTTGGGCGATCGATAAACGGATTGTTTATCGATCCCCCATAAAAGATATGTGATTTTTTAAACTGAAGTTTTTTTTAAATATTTATTTTGGAAGTTTAAAATATAATACAGTTATTAAATACGTAACCACGGGACCCTCCCTGTCGCAGTGCAGTCGCACTTAGCCGGTATTTTCATAGCTCGTGGCAGAGGTTGACCTCTCTGCCACATCCTTCGCCCTGTTTATTTTTCTCATAGGCTTTGCTTTTTCTTTCTCATTTCTATGTACCCAGAAAGAGAGAAATGTTTTTATATCCTTACTTTTCGAGTAACCCGATGCAATAACTACTTCCGTCTAATCTTTTGTGTGCGGTCGCCAGCGCATCAAGTTATACCAAACTATTAAATTTCTTCAAATGATTTTACGCTTTAAAACGTTGATCGTTACGTTCAAAATCGATTGAGAAAATTTGACAGTTTGTGGTAGCTTGATGGCTGGTGACTATACATAAAGGGGATAAACATAATATTTGCTGTAAATGATCATTCGACCAACAATTTGAGCATGACGACTACTCGAAAAAAATACAGCTCAACTATAGAAATAAACAAAATTGAAATGTCTGTTGGTAATGATAAAATAACAGCTTTTTACTAAATGTATAGGAAAGTATACGGTACTAATAAAATAATAAATCTGTTTTTAAAATTATGGTCTGTCTGTTTGTTTGGTCCGGTCAATCTTCCAAACGGCTGGACCTTGACCTAGATTTAAACGGGATTTTCATTGACCGATAGCTGATGTTATAAGGAGTTACTTAGGTTACTTTTATTCTATAAGTAGGGACCACACGACCGAAGCCGCGGACAATAGCTAGTGTTACAGATCCTCATTCTAAAATCAATAAGTTGCTAAAGATTTTTAGCAATAGCGATAACATTATTCATAAACTGCTCCACTTATGTAACAGACATAAAATTTAAGATAAATCTCTTAAATTATTGGACACAGGAGCGCGTGGGCAGCTATTCTTTATTAATCATCGTTAATTTTTATGGTGATATAAATCTCGTGTATTAAAAAAATGTTATTCTCGATATTTCTGATCTAGATTTTGACAAGGTCTGCGATTAATGTTTATATAAAATGGGTTTGAATGTTGTAAAAAAAAATATATTGTAAACTCTACTGCTAAGCATAAAGTCCTGGGTTCGATTTCCGGATTGGGCAGTGTTATTGGGTTCTTACATCTGTAATTTCTCAGTACCAGACCGGAACATGGATTTGTACCCGGTTGGTGGCAATAGTCACATCCGTATCACATGGGACTTAACCCCTCGCACGTCCGCAAACATTGCTTGAAAATGCCTCAAATGTCGAAGCATTTTGTAGGTAGGTATTTAATTATTTTGAGTAGAACGAATAAACGCCAAAAAATTACGTCCAATGGCAACCGATTCCTTATGATCCAACGGGTGCACACGCGCGCGACATTTGAAGCATTTTTCCTTATGATCCCTCGGGGGCTCATAAGGACGCTCGAAGGGTTAAATATAACTGGCAAAATGTGGGTGTACTATTTATATATAACCAATGTTTTGTAACCATGTTTTGTTTGAAACAGTGTCCGTGGAGTTTCTTGCCCGTTCTTCTCCATAGTTACCTAATGCTGTCAGTATGGCATTATCCGAAAGGGTTACCGCTAACCCGGACATAAAGGGCTAAGGAAAGAACATGGATGTGTTTTAGTCAGTAAGAGTCCGACCCTTCCTTCCACTCCTCCCAGAGCTGGAGAGATCATTTGATGATGTCCCACACTCAAAAAAAAAGTACCTTTTGCTTTGGACTGGGCAACTAGCTTCATCTATCGGACTGACGGACCCTTTGAAAATTTAAAAGTGCCTGTCATTGGTTCATTTTGTTTATTGTCATGTTATACTATTTTATTTGTTTAAACATGCCTTTTATCATTTACTTCAATGCCATTTTGTCTATAGGTTTTTAATTTTTTTTGTGAGGAAAGTGATATCGTACCAAAATCAACGCGACATTCTAATATGCAACATGTGGAATCGCGGCCCATCGTTTTTAGGGCCATCGATTTTCATCTTAATTGTCATTTCGTAATCTAATATCACGCTAGTATTCCCCGAGGGGTTAGTTAGAAAAGTACTGTTGGGTGGACCAACATTTTTTTTTGCGAATTGGTCTGCACTTGAACTCGACCACGTTTGATGGAAAGTCATGGATGCCATGGCTACCCAACCAGCTGCATGTTACACTCTCATCGTTTATTTTCCTTCCTTTTTCATAGTTTCAGTGTTTGTATCGAAATCTATATTTTATTCCGTTTACAAGACTAGATTTTAAATAAATATTGGCGACGATAGAAATCACCACAAAGTAAAACATAAACTTTAATGGGTGGCAAAAAAGAAAATACAGAGCCTAAGACACCGACTTAAAAAAAAACACTAGAAAATGAAAAATTAAGTACTTTAATTTTGGAAGACGGTGTCTCTTACCTCCTTTTTTTAAATTAATTCAAAATACAAATATTGTCGGTATATAAAATCGCATTGAATTTGTATCCTTCACACAACAAGTACGCTAAGTAGTTCCATCTTCAATTGCTTGCTAACTATTGACTTTAAATGTCAGTGTTAGCCGTCAACATGGAGTATTTAATTTAAATATATTAGTTCCGTTGACAACCTTTGCTTGATACTTGATTACACAAGCGCGTTGAACAAAGGATGATAGGTAATTAAGAGTTTGTATAAACGTTTCAATAATTACATTTATTTGAAAGTCAATTGTTACTTAGCATTGTCATTTGTCACATTTGTCACACTTCCGTGCTTTTACACGGTATTTTTTTTTGTAAATACTCATGATATTGGGACTACCCTAAGTACCTTCTACTATTACCGTTTTTTTTGAGGATGGGAAAACATCCAATAACTTCTCCCGCTCTGGGAGGAGCGGAAGAGAGTGTCAGACTCTTTAAAACCCATCCATGTTCCTTCCTTAGCCCGTTTATGTTTCGGGGTAGCGGTAACCCTTTCCGGCAACAGACATCTCTTAGAGGCGCGCGTGGAACATGTACAGACGCCAGCACATCAAGCTATCCCTAACTGTCAAATTTTATCAATTAAAAATGAACCTTATGGCTTTGCAACAAAGTTGAAATACTATCAAAGAAATTTGACAGAATGTGGTAACTTGATGTGCTGGCCTCTGTACGCGCCGTCCGGCACGGGCCTGGTCCTAATCGGACGGTGAGCTACCCATTACTCACCGCCCGCAGACCCGCGCCTTAATATTACCTACTGTAAAGATTCTTAACCTATGAAGTAAATATAAAACCTTTTCTACTAATGATAAGATAGACGCTGCCATGTTAGTACAAATAAAGATTAATAAACGATTTGAGAGAGAGCTGACAAGCGGATGTTAGCTAGGAAAAATATATGAATGTGAAAAGAATAAATAATTGAGTTTGTTCGATAACCTGGTTTAATTTATAATAATAATAATATCCTTGGACATTTCACACAACGTCATATTGTCCCAAGCTAAGCAACCTAATGCTTGTGTTATGGTAACGAGATGGCTGATATACTACTTATATACATTTTTTTTTGTAAATACATACATATTATAGATAGAAAAACACCCAGACTCGTAACAAATACTTGCAGGTCGTACAAATATTTGTTCCGTGCGGGAATCGAACCCGCGACATAGTGCGCAGCAGTCAATCGCTCAACCACTGCGCCAACCGTGTCGTCATTTATAACCTGGTACCACCTTTATGGGAGGTGACAATACCTATACCTTTAGTATATCCTTCATAAAGTGCTCCACATAGAGGGCTAAGGAAGGAACATGGATGGGTTTTAGTCAGTAAGAGTCTGACACTCCCTTGCGCTCCACTCAGAGCGGGAGAGGTTATTTGATGATTTCCCACCCTTAAAAAAAAACAAATACCTATCTCAGCCTAGAAAAAGCTTGGCTGTTTTTGGAATGAAGGAAATGCAATCGTGATGCCTCCAGATCGCGCCTAAGTCTAGCTAGGTGACCACATACTTGTTTACCTTTTAAGTCCCAAAAACATGATATTGTTTGTTTTTGGTATTTTAGCTAAAACATCAGCACCAGATTGCTGAAAGCTAAAAGAAGCAAGACGACAAGGTTTACGCCAAAGCATTTTAGAAAGATTATTACGATTAGGTACAGACGCCAGCACATCAAGCTATCCCTAACTGTCAAATTTTCTCAATTAAAAATGAACCTTATGTCTTTGACTTTGATTAAAAAGGACCTAGATCTGAGGCAAATAATTATAGACCAATTACCTTGATTCCCATACTTTCAAAAATATTTGAAAAAGTAATGAGCAAAAGGCTTATAAATTTCTTAGAGAAACATGATTTATTATGTAGTCAACAGAACGGTTTCATTAAACAAAAATCTACAACTTTGACATGTTTTAAACTAGTTAAAGAAATTATGGATGCTATCAATAAAAAAGAAATCCCAGTAGCAGTATTTTTGGATATGAGTAAGGCGTTTGATATGGTATGTCATGAAACCTTATTGCGTAAACTTGAGCAATATGGTATACGAGGCGTTGCTTATAGTTGGTTTGAAAGCTACTTAAGAGGCCGACAACAATGCACGGAGATTTAAAAAATGTGTCTCGTAACTAACACCGTGAAAACATTTAGGTCACCTTACTTAGAAAACTACTGTGGTGTACCACAGGGAAGTGTCCTTGGCCCCTTATTGTTTATAATATACATAAACGAACTGCCTTACTCCACTAACCAATATACTATATTGTTTGCAGATGATACTACCGTATTGACAAAAGAGAAAACTCTAGATGACAGTAAAATAGCTACGAATAAAGCATTGACAGATTTAATAAATTGGCTAGATAGGAATAACTTGAAAATAAATACAAATAAAACTAAATTTATAACATTTTTGCCTTATAATAACCACAAAAAATTTGAAAATGAAATGAAATTAAGTTTAAAATACAATAATAATGACATAGAAGAAGTTAATAATATCAATTTTTTAGGAGTAGTTATGGACAGACATTGCAATTGGAAAGCTCAAGTAGATAATGTATGTAAGAAAATAAATAAATTCGTATTTGCACTTAGGAGGATCAAAAATTTAACAGACATTCAAACAGCCTTATTGGTATACCACAGCCATGTTTGTTCCGTTTTAAGATATGGAATAACTATATGGGGAAATTCTACAGATGCCCAGAGGGCATTCATAGCCCAAAAAAAGTGTGTAAGGTCAATTTACAATCTTAAGTGGACAGACTCTTGTAAGCCTGTATTCATTAAGCAAAAACTACTAACCCTCCCCTGTTTATATGTGTTTGAAACCTGCAAATTTGTAAGAAACAATTGGTCGCTTTTTGAAAAAGATGAAAAGGCTATGTCAAAGAGAAAAATAGTACAAAAGCCACTAGTAGTCCCGCGTAATAGACTCAAAGTTTGTGGCAAAAATTGTTATACCATGGCGGTGAAAATATATAACCACTTACCCAAAGAATTTATAAGTGCTTCAGGTTTAGATTTTAATAGAAAACTATTTAACTGGTTGTGTGAGAGATGTTTTTATTCCATCAATGAATATTTTGAGTATAAAATGTAAAATTGATTATTATTTCATTTATTTAATATTATAATTATTATGACATCTACATATTGGCATTACCTACTTGAATAATTTTTGAAATATTTTTATTAATCTGACTATTTTTTATTGGCATGACATCATTATTATTGATTGCTAGTTTAATTGTATTTAATTTTAATTTTATGAATTGCATTGTAATCAAAACTCTAATTATGAAACTACTTAATATAATATTATCCTAACTACTAAATATGTACTGCATGCTATATATTTAAAAATTAAATGTAAAATCTAAATATTTGCACGGCTGTAATGCCGAATATAGTGAAACCGATAGATATTAAGAACTGATGTTGCTACCTATATTCTTGCAAATAAATATATCATTCATTCATTCATTCATTCATTCATTCATTCATTTGCAATAAAGTTGAAATACTATCAAATAAATTTGACAGATTGTGGTAACTTGATGTGCTGGCCTCTGTACCAGCACTTGACTGACGTGACATCTATTGCGTTATTAGTAGCATAATAAGAAAGAAAAAAGTTGACTTGCGGCAAACATGACGCAAAGAACACAAAAATAAGTTGGGATAAATTTCGGTTATAACTACGCAAGCAGCCATCGCTCAGCATAATGCTGCGACCCTATGTGAGGTCACTTCAGTGCTGTGTTTCAGCGACAACCGGCGTTAACTTGATGCCGACAACCGTCGCAGCATTATGATACATATACTTGCCGATTGGCCATTCTTTTTACCACTGCTAGAGCTATCATGGCTAAGTAATAACAGCCGCATAGGTTGATCCATCAGGTTAAGCTATGCTTGCCGGGGTTGGCCGTGGATCGGCGAGACTCCTCCGTGCTTCGGAAAGCACGTTAAGCCGTAGGTCCCGGCAGTCATTTGTGCACCTTTAACAGTCGTTACGGGTCGTCAGAAGCCCGAAAATCTAACAGCCATTCTTTCCGAGGGGTATGGTGTTACCCAGTTACTGGGTTGTGGATGTCAGATAGGCAGTAGCTCCACGTAAAATAGTGTTATTTAGCTGCATTTGGTTAAACTGGAAGCCGACCCCAACATGGTTGGGAAAAGATTGAGAGCTAATATTCTCATTACCCTGAAACTGATCAATAGCCTCATTTTCAAGTTATTTTAAAGATGTTTGTGTTAGCCTCAGTTTTTTACTAAATAAATATGTATATTTTAGAGAGGCTAGCCTGTAGTACTAAACGATATAAAATCATGTGTTTGTGCTAATTCTAAGTCGGTAACAATCTGCGACCTTGCCGCCGTAATTCGAACAGACCAAAGGAATGCAAGTGACCCTGAATGTGTAGCAGTCAGTTTTTTTTTTTCTGATATAGGTACCAGAGTATTTGCGACAGTATTCGCAATTTTTTTTGTAATGAATAACATGTGCGTTTGTGAGAATGATTTTCAATTATTACAATTCATTACGTATTCCGAACAAAAACCTATACTAATAGAGTAGTAGGTATAGGACAAGTATTATTTTGATGAAAATGGAAATAAATAAGTCGGAAAACGCTCTTGTGGGTGCCGATTTGTAGTGCCACTTACAAATTGAGATGCTTGAACCCATTAGGTATAATTTCAATTACCTTAAAGATGTTTTCCATTTGAAAATTGAAGGTAGTTTGCCTTCGCCCACGATTTTTACATTACAATTTAATAATGTTGTATAAACAGTCTTTGTTAGAAAATAGGCGAGGAGACGTAAAGTTGACAGCGATTGTGTGAGAATTTAACGTAAACATGGTATGTTTATACTTTCGTCAAACAGTTTTGGAACAGATTATACTGATCTCTTTTTAATTTAGTAATTTATCCTGGCAATTCATAATTATTGTATATAATTTGTTGACATACGATGACATCGTAGGTACCTACTCCTACTTTTCCCTATAACTCAAAAGAAAGCGTTTGGGTCTCGTTTTAATTTGCATACTCTTGAAATATACCACATAATTTTATAAGTATAATCAAAAATCTTTTGCTAACATATGTTAAGAAACATTGTGACCAGGTTTTTTTTATTTTATTTATTTATTCAATAAAGGTTACATGAAAAATATGAATGGCGTGTGGTTTCACAAAAAATCGAACACTTAAGATCGATCCAGAGTGTCGTATTGTTTGCAATTTACAGGAGCTGATACACGCTACTGAAAGTGCCTAACTCTTTGACAAATTCTGGGCTGACCCTATTTAGGCTGCCATCGATGAAGAAGAAGTTAGGTAGATAAGTAATAAGCGGGATTGTCCGAAAGGGTTACCGCTACCCTGGAACACAAAGGGCTAAAGAAGGAACATGGATGGGTTTTAGTCAGTAAGAGTCTGACACTCCCTTGCGCTCCACCCAGAGCGGGAAAAGTCATTAGATTACTTCCCAGCCTTAAAAAAGAAAAAAAATGTAGATAAGTACAGAGGCCAGCACATCAAGTTACCACAATCTGTCAAATTTCTTTGATAGTATTTCAACTTTATTGCAAACACATAAGGTTCATTTTTAATTGAGAAAATTTAACAGTTAGGGATAGCTTGATGTGCTGGCGTCTGTACATGTACGTTCGGGATCAAATCGCGTCTCACTTCGCCGTGTCCGATTCGACACACCCCAAGGCGAATTCGACACACTGCTTCCTCCTATTGTTTCACAGATACGCGACCACGCGTATAAATCTAAAGGCAGCCAAACACCTAACAGAACCAGTTTGGTCAGGAAGTGCTCTATATTATATTATTCTGTAATGATTTGCGTCATTGTTCATTCGCTTTGTAGGTTCTATGAATGTCACATTTGTTATGAATAAGCTTTTGCCTGCGGCTTCAACCGCGTGCTGGTCGGAAAATATCCCATTGAACCACTCCCTCTCAAGACGCAAGACAACGCAGGCTCCCTCTCATAAGAGGCCTGTGTCAGCCGTGAGCACATTACAGGCTGATTATACTTTCTCGTAAGTCTTGTTACCTTCATGTTATTTTTTAACCGACTTCAAAAAGGAGGAGGTTCTCAATTCGGATGTTTGTATTTTTTTTTTTTTATGTTTGTTCGCGCATAACTCCGTTGCTTGCCAACCGATTTGAAAAATTCTTTTTTTGTTGGAAAGGGTATACTTCCCGAATGGTCCCATATAAATTTTATCGAAATCGAATAAGCGGTTTTTGAAAAATCAACAAAAATCTAAAAAAAATCCTACTTAATATATGTGGACGATGTTCTAATAAGTTCCTGTCACTGTAATTTACATACCAGGTAGTGGTATTAAAATTTTGGGGGGGGGGTTTGTAGGTAGGTACCACAACTAAAAAGTTTTTTTATTTTCACGGGCAGCAGTGATAGCCCAGTGGTGTGACCGGCGGACTGCCAAGCCACAGGTGTCGAGTTTGAACCAAGAAACGCACCTCTGATTTTACAGATTCATTTGCGTATTGCTTTGCTTAAAAATCAGTGAAGGAAAACATCGTGAGGAAACCAGCATGTCTGAGAGATATTTCTCAACAGCACGCGAAGCTTAGTCAAAAGCCCATGGGCAGCATAAAAACTCTGACTTCAGGTTAGTTACTAACTACACGAAAAGAGAGAGAGAGGGCATGAAAGCATAGCTTATTTTTCCTTTACAAAAGCGGCATGGACAATCATGTTCTTCAATAAAGTGTTTAATATAATTATAATTTAAAATATAAATATATTTATTTAAACTATTTTTACTATTTTTGCCATCGACACGCTAAGAAGAAGAATAAAGTGTTTTATAATCTATAAAAAAAATTTATGAAATAAAGCTGAACTAACCCTTTTAAGTATAACAGACAATTGAAAGGTTATAAAATTGAGTTTTTGGAAGTAAGTAATAAAAGTCATAATAATTATGAGACGCCATTGTTGCAAAGTTTACTCGTGAATTGAGCTTATCTATACGTAGAGCTTTTAAAATCGATTGCTGATACAAGCAATTATGAGTCTACTGTCGCATAAAATTACATGGCTTAATGAAAACAAGTACATACCTAATAGATACTCAGTAAACGTACTTAGTGCCTAATTGCTTTATAATGACATAAAAAAAATTGTAGACACTGGTGCGAGGTGGTGAGGTGCTTGACCTTTCTCGGAGATTATTATATAGGTATGATCACTCGACTCAAATAATACAATTCAAGCTATACATATAAATATTAAGTAGTGGCTCGATTTTGTTTTATTTCATATTGAAGTCGCGAGATAGATAAGGAATATGAAACCTAACAGCAGTGAATGTGCAGAAGAGATCGATGCGTATGAGTTTAAAATAAGGCACGAGTATTGATCACCATGCTTGTTCAAGACGGGTTGTCCATTTCAAAATTATTTACTACTAGCAGCGCACCACGGCTTCGCGCGTGTGCAATGTAGATACCGTCACCCAGGCGAAAGCTAGAAATAAATATAGCCTATGTTACTCAAACATAATGTAGCATACTAATGGTAAAAGAGTTTTTGAAATCCGTCCAGTGGTTTTTTGAATTTCGTTACAACCATACAAAATACAAAGCTTTCCTCTTTATGATTTTATATTTACAATAACTCCTGGTTTCCTATAACGATGTTTATCCTTCACAGATGTCGGTAATATCCAAAATAAACTTATATGCATTGAAACGCTTTAACCCTAGCCATCACGTCATCCTTAACTGGGCCATCAACATTTAGCTCGATTCTCGGCCACCCGTTTGTATTTTCATTTTCTTTGTTTGGTGTGCAAACAAGAGTATTTTATTCATTTATTTAATTATTCAGTTCCAATAAGCTACTGTTTTCCGTCAAAAAATCTAGAGTACGGCCCCCTAAAGACCTACATTCCGCGTTATATAACAGATTTTCTCAAAGCTAATTAGTACAATTGTACAATGTTTCCCATAATGCGCAGACGGCGTTCCCACGGTTCCTGCGCGCAAGCGTGATCTAGATGCTCTTCGGCGATAGCAGTTAGTGTCAAACGTGCCTTCACGGGGTCATGCCAAATTTGTGCATACTCAAGTGAACTTCAAAATTTGCAACGTAATCCGTCTGTTATTGAAAAATGTTAAAGTACTTCTTGTCACGATTTCTTCACTGTTTTATTGATCCATTTGAGTTTCTACTCGTTTTAAATTTACATCGTGTTGCATTTAATTTTGCATCGTATTGTATGGCACCTTCTGGATACATCTTCATTACGATTGATTGAAATATTAGAAGCACTTGAGACCCACTAACTTTGTTTCCAAAATGGGTACTGGATAGGAAATACCTTTACATGCCGCAGTAGTGATAAGCCTGTAAGTTGTTTGTCAATAGACAACAGAAAAAAAAATAATCAAGTCCGTCAGACAAAATGATCTTTGATTGAAGAGGAGAAGCAATGATCCCGGAATTTGTGCTTGACGTTCAGCTTTTAAAAATGGAACCCTATTAATTAAACTTAGGTAGAATCCAATTAATAGCCAGACTATTAACAGTCGCACAATCAGTGGATAAAATCTGTTCAAATAAAAGGAAACCATAACGGACTGGCTGATTGATCTATCAACAGATAGCTAAATCCAATGAACGGATTGGGCTGATATTTGGTATACAGATAATTATAATGACGTCACTATAATTATAAAAAAAAAAACATCATCGTCATTTTAATTATTGAATAGCGGATGCCTTCGTAGATATCCGCTATTCTGTGCGAACAAAGTCGCGGGCAAGAGTTAGTTATATATAAAAACGAACCTAGCAATATGCCCTTACTTAACATTTTCTTTATAAACACGTGTGCTACTGTGCCAAGGTTCCATCGATACAACTTTTAAGATTATGGTCAAGAGCTGGACTAGATTTCGACGCAATATCTGATCGAAATACATAACATTATATGCGTTTGATTGCACCAATTAGACCTTTAAAGTTACGTGACTCATACATTTTTAAACGGAATTTGCCTGTATGAATCACCAAGGGAATAAGCAGAGGTACACTTCGCCTACATTTCTCTAGTTATGATAATTTTTACGTTTCCCAACCTCAAAAGGAAAAAACGAAACCCTCATAGGATCACTTTGTTGTCCGTCTGTTTGTCTGCCAAGATCCTTTATCTCGGAAACGCGTGGAGGTATCGAGTTGAAACAAAAACCATGTACTCAGGTCTACCGTCTTTTGAAGCTGTGAAAAAATTAAAACTTCTAAATCAACGAAAAAAAAGATACGGCCATTTATGCCGCAAAAACGTATATTTGAACACTCTCCAAAGAATTAAAATGTATAGGTTACTTTCCGTTGACCTAGAACCTTTGTATTTACTTCGTGCCTAGAACTATGAAATAATTGAGCAAGTAATTTCACCATAAACTACAAGTACAGGGAAAAATCTGAACACTATAAATTTGTAATTAAATCATAAAAATATAGTCCTTATTTAAAATATGTAATCAATACCAATACCTGCTCAGATGGGGATTCATAGACAGCTCCGCCTTGGAGTGTAAATGTGGTGCTGTTCCACAAACGATGGGACACTTAATTTCGTGTCCTGTGTGTCCTGCCGTATGCACGTTACAGGAACTGATGGACGCTAGTGATGGCGCTAAACACGTAGCTGAATTCTGGGCCGAGGAGATATAGATTGCCATCGACACGCTACGAAGAAGAATACCAACAAGTTTGTGCGGAACCCTCGGTGGGCGAATCCGACTCGCTCTTGTCCAGTTTTTTTTACTTAATTTAATCATTTTTATGAAATAATCAAAATGATTAAATTAATGATTATTATTATTGATTTAATTAATTTTTATGATTTAATTAATTTACATACTTAATTTAATAATTTCATAAAAATTATTAAATTAAGTAGGTATGTAATATGTATACGAGCGTTGTCATTTTTTTAAGTCAACCTTAAACAGAGAGTAACAGAAAGTCCCAGCAACCATAGATATGCTTAATATAGCCTAGAGCAGTTTTTAATAAAAAATAATAGACCTAGGTATACATAAATAAGCCGTGAGTAAACTATTCGTAAGTACATTATGTTTTGCTTAATGTTTTGATATAATTGATAGTTAATCGAATAACGAAATCAATTAAATGTCAGAATCGTTGTTGATCACTGCAAAGGAGATTGCTCTACGCCCATACATTGTTCGCCCTGGAGCCAACAGCATAGAAAAAATCATTTTCTATTTGTAATCTGCCCTTATTAGCCCATAAGAACAAAGTTTCTTGACGGACACTTTAGAGAAAAGATTTATTTAAAGAAAAGGAACAGATTTTGAGGTTATTTTTAATAAAAGAAAACGTAAGTAATTCCTTCTAAAATCGCTATTTCTGGTTTCTACAAAGCATTAAACTTCAAATACAGTAAAATATTACCGTACATACAGTTTTATATAATGCCTTTTAGGTACAGTTATTATTTATTGGTTGAAGTTTACTTTAAGCGAAGTCCGTTATCCGTTGCCATAATGCTAAGGTGTCGTTTAAGCAGATCACAGAATCAGTTATTCGAAGCCAAGTCACGTTGAAAGCAATCCAAATTGTAGTCCGTTAAACAGAAACAAAATCAAAAACGCCAAAAGAAATCGCCAAATAGGTACATAATCACAACAACACAACACAGCCACAGGTTCGTCTCGGTGAGACGCTCCGACTGACGTAGTGACGTAGAGATGCTCTTCGAGATCAATCATTGTATATCGATTATCAATGACCACCTATTTAATCTGTGGTTTTAATTTAGTAGACCAAAATGACAGATCAATATGTCAAAAGTAAATTAATTTGTTCCGTTTCAAACATAAACACGTTGTTGCTATGATTCTACTTCGATTAAATTAATGCTAAAATAAAATATTTTGTTCCCAACGAACAATGTGTAACGTTTTAGTTTGCGACATTTAAAAATAGAGTTTAAGTACTTAAAAAGTAAAAATATGGCTATTGAAGTCGTGAAATGGTTATGAGAACAATTCACTAGAGTTGCGTCGTAAATGACATTTCAATCGTTAAATGAGAGATTTTCTGACAAGTGAAAAAACATAGTACAATAGATGGCGTGGGTAAAAAATACGTCTTTGTTTTACTGGCTACTGATAACAAAAACAAGATCCGTAAATAAGAAAGCTTATTTGATGTCAAAAACCTGAGACAGTGACGTATTTTTTACCAACGCCTCTTTTGAACTAATATTTTCTCACTTGTGAGAAAATCCCTCATTCGATTAGTAAGTATATTTTGTGAGTTTGTTTTGTTCATTATATTTTCATCATAATCGTGCTAGGCCATATTCATCATAAGTTCCATTAAAATGTTCACGGAACTAATTCCATGAAAAAAAATGCATGAAAAACTTTTATGTTGCACATTTTCAATGTTTTGGAAGTGATAAATATCGAACATCCATTATTTATCACTAGATATTATGGACATCGTCGTCGATATCGATATTTATGTAATATGAGCGAGAGCGACACTGTCAAATCTTTTGTGACATTCACATTGACAATTCCTTGAAAGATGGCGAGTTCAGTTGGTGATAAAATCAATGAGGTCACTTTTAAAAACCTATTAAGAATTAAACAGTGTCCGCTTGAATTTATTATTTTTAAAAAGCATATTAAAATATAATTAAAATTAACGTACACGTCAAATGTTTGTTGGTTATAGGGCGGTCTAGAACAATCTCCTTTACAAATATAACATATAAATCAATGTAAATGTTTTTATAAAAGTGATCTAGTTACATATTTTTGAATATCTTAATCTAAATGCGCGTACGTTGGTATGCATACTGTTTAATAAAGTCACGCTTGAGATTATCATCAACTGTATTAGAATAATACATAATAATAAAGTATTGTAACACACGTACTTAATGTTTATTATTATAAACCGTCATGTAATAAATTCCTAGATCCTGGCTGTTGTATAGTTCTGCCAGACGCTACTAGATGGCGTTGTGCATCTACGTCACGATCCTGAATCGCGGTGTTAAGATTTACCGTGGCTTAATGACCCCAGTCAGAATAACTACAGCTCCTCGATACTAGATGGCGTTGTGCAAATACGTCACATTTCTGAATCGCGGTGTTAAGAGTCTCCGTGATTTAATGACCCTCGCTAGTATCTTTGATTTTGGAACAACTGCTAACCAGGTGCACTAACGAGCTACATCCTACTTGGAATAGTTTACAAGACTCCTTGGTTAGTGTGTTGAGCTTATTTTGTACTTTTTGGATTAGAGGATATCTGCTGCCTCCTTCGTCCAAGCGGACGTCGTGAGGCTAGTGGAAACCTATTAGAAGTACCTATTCTATCGCTATTTTATGTAATCATCCATCACTTGGAAATTACACAATAAACCGTCCTGCCTGTCAACACCCCTGGAGTTTCTCTGCCTTCCTGCCGGAGCGAGTGACGTCATCGACTTCGAGTCAGCGTAACCCCTCCCCCTACAATCTGGCGACCAACGGTGGGCCCGACTGCAAGCCGAAGTACAGAACCCGCACCGGCCGTATCACTACGACTACAATAAAAAGGAGGAAAGCAGAGATGTCTGTCAACCTGTCCGACGCGCAGTTTGAAAAACTTCTGGCCAGACTGTCACCTGGAAGACACGGTTCCTTCGCTTCCTGTAACGCCCAATATGACGGAGTGAAGAATCCGGAAGTGGTGGAAGCATTTTTGGCAGCGACAAGTGTTTTTAAGGAAATAGAAAATATAACTGATTCAGAAGCTCTCACTGGTGTACCACTTATACTAAAAGGAGAAGCTGCAGTATGGTGGCAGGGAGTGAAACAGCAAATCACTACCTGGGAGGACTTCAAGGATCGTCTCCGTTACGCTTTTGCCCCTAAAAAGCCCGCGTATATAATTTATCAAGAGATAGTTCAAGTCACGCAGGATTTTGCAACGCCTACTGAGAACTTCATTGCTCATAAACGCATGTTGTTGGCTCAGCTCCCAGGTCCTGCACACACTGAGGCACAACAGCTGGATATGGTGTACGGACAGCTGAAGCACAGAATCCAGGAGAAAATTCCACGACATTCCATAACTACTTTTGATGAGCTACTTAGAGCAGCGCGAGCTATTGAACAATTATGGAGCAGCAGGTCAAAAGGAGATCCTGACACGTCTAATAAAAAGACCAGGCAACAAAAACTGAAGTGTGGGTTTTGCCATTTTCCAGGACACAGCACAGAACAGTGCCGAAAATTGAAAAAGAAAGAGAAGGAATTGGGTAGTGTGCAGTTAGACCCAGGTCCACGAGCAGAAATGAAAGGTACCCAGGCACCGTCACCATCGACACCTAGAGTATCCTGCTATGGATGCGGGGCACCCGGCGTTGTACGTACCAGCTGCCCAACGTGTTCAACGAAGAAGCAGGAGACCACCAAAACCGAAGTGGTTGGCCTAAGTTTCTGCCCAATTAACCTTCATTACGATGTGAAAATGAGGCCTATTGTATTTATTGAGGTCAATGGCATAAAGGGCACAGCTTATATAGACACATGTGCGAAAGCTAGTGTCGCCTCTTACCAACTCTATAAACAACTAATGAAGAATGGCAGAAAGTTTGAAGAGGAAATGGTTCGCGTCACCTTAGCCGACGGCGTCGGAAAAAGGCAACGCGTGTTATCAACCACAGCTGCTGTGATGCTGGAAGGGCGAACATTTCATACTCGCTTCATCGTGCTTCCTGAAGCGAGAGACAACCGTACCCTGCTGGGGGTCGCCTTCCTACAGCAAGCAAAAATGATCTTAGATCTCGGACAATTCACGTGGAAGTATCTGGACAGTGACGATACATTTGAATTGTACGAAGAAGATTTCGTGCACTTCGGAAGTAGTGCCATGAATATGACTAGTTTGTCAGAAATAGCCGATACAGCTGCGACAGCGTCGCAAGAGGCTAGCTTACCTGATAGTACCGGTTATAAGTTAATTCCGCTGGAGTTTTCGCCACGAAAGCGAACGCGAAAGATATTCGACGGATACGTACCTGCTTTCGCTGAATATATGATGAGGGATGCCGAGAAGAATATCAAAGAAGCGGACATTGAACTTTCTCCCCACTCTGAACAACTGTTCACTCATGATACTAATATTGATATAGTATAGTATTTTGGCTTGTATAAATTTAAAAGGATGCCTTTCGGACTACGCAACGCGCCAGCAGTTACGCACTTGGAGCTGTTCTCGTCCAGGGGGAGAAGGACGAGGAACATCCAGTAGAATATGCGAGCAGGTTGCTCACATCAGCAGAAAGAAACTACTCCAGTTGACCCAGAATCATCAGTTGGACTTTATCATGCATCCGCTTTAACTCCATACAAGATGGACTCTCACACTAATGTGCCAGAGCCTGTTCAACCCCTCCGCAGAAGAGGACGACCCAGGAAGAATGTGGACGACAACAAGTCATCCTCAGCTACACGACGAGGACGTGGACGTCCTAAGAAATACTAACGACCCATTATCCAGTCCTTCTCGCCGAGACGTCTTCGAGGACTGAGGGGGAGATTGTAACACACGTACTTAATGTTTATTATTATAAACCGTCATGTAATAAATTCCTAGATCCTGGCTGTTGTATAGTTCTGCCAGACGCTACTAGATGGCGTTGTGCATCTACGTCACGATCCTGAATCGCGGTGTTAAGATTTACCGTGGCTTAATGACCCCAGTCAGAATAACTACAGCTCCTCGATACTAGATGGCGTTGTGCAAATACGTCACATTTCTGAATCGCGGTGTTAAGAGTCTCCGTGATTTAATGACCCTCGCTAGTATCTTTGATTTTGGAACAACTGCTAACCAGGTGCACTAACGAGCTACATCCTACTTGGAATAGTTTACAAGACTCCTTGGTTAGTGTGTTGAGCTTATTTTGTACTTTTTGGATTAGAGGATATCTGCTGCCTCCTTCGTCCAAGCGGACGTCGTGAGGCTAGTGGAAACCTATTAGAAGTACCTATTCTATCGCTATTTTATGTAATCATCCATCACTTGGAAATTACACAATAAACCGTCCTGCCTGTCAACACCCCTGGAGTTTCTCTGCCTTCCTGCCGGAGCGAGTGACGTCATCGACTTCGAGTCAGCGTAACCCCTCCCCCTACAGTATTATATTACAAGCAAAAAAATATAAGTTACTAGTAGTAGTATTATTAGTTAAAAAGGCACTTTTTATTCAAGATATAATCCAGTAGGTACTTTCGACATATCAAAAATGTCACAATACAAAATAAATGACAGTCTGAGACGAAAGAGAAAATTGATTTCCTTATTTCACGTTACTAAAGTAGTTTTGATTGTAATTTTTTACGGTATTCATTAAACAGTATTCCTATTCTATAGTATTAATTGTTTAAAAGCGACTGAGAGATTATTTCTCAACAGAATGTGAAGCTAAGTCCATGGGCAGCTTAAAAAACTCTGACACCAGGTTAGTCACGAAGCACTCGAAAAGAAGAAGATTGTCTAAAAGATTTTCTTTGGAAAGATTTCGTTGGTTTCCCATGCTCATTGCTCATACCTTCCAAATCAAATAAATTAAATAGAATTATCTAATAGCCCATATTTAATGCTTCTGCTCCTTGGTATCCTAATTTATTTGGGGGTATTTAGTTTGAACGGCCCAAACCGAATGGACCGCGGGCCATTCGACCGTAACCAAAAATCGTCTACGTTTCAAAGGACCGGTGATAAAATGATTTCAAAATTAATTTAAAGGTACAGTCGCATACATTGTAATAGTCAGGCTAAATTTAACTTTTGTAAACATTTTATATTATTGTTGATTGTTTTTCTAAGGAAGATAATACAAATCTATGAAAAAAAAAAAACTTTTATTTCAACTTTTGCACCCGAATGTACTTGATGTAGTTTATGACACTGAATTTGTTTACCAGTTTTTATCACCGGTCCTTTGGAACGTAGGCGATTTTCGTTTACGGTCGAATGGCCCGCGGGCCATTCGGTTTGGGCCGTTCAGACTAAATACCCTTATTTGGAATTCATCATGATCGTCCTGTTTTTTTTCCTATAACTTTTCACATAATCCCTTCATCGTGTCCTGAGTCTTCCACAACACTTAGAGCCATTCATTGGTACATTCATAGATACTCACTTGTACTCAGAGGAACTTATCATTCAGACAAAATCTTCAATTAGTGTAGGTACTGCCTTTATATTCCTTCGTTCTTATATTACTTGACACGACAAGACACAGAGTCTTTTAATAAACATTTTTATATGACACAATAAATAAAATATGAACTTTATTAACCAAAATTCTGCAATGACCTGAACCTGAGTCATCACCTCGCCTTATATGTTCGTTATTATAGCAGCATTCTTTTGTATTGACGATGCATTTATTATATCTTTCGTTATATCAAAATGTACGTTTATATTTAAATCACGATTTGCCTTATTACATTCTTTTTTTACGAAGTTGAATTAATTCTTCCTCTCGCGTATGTAGGTGCTGCTATCATATTGATATTTGGTACAATCAGTTATAAATCTGATATCTAAGTGATCTTGAGTTTCTTAGATACAGTGCTTTCATATTTAATTGGAATACTTGATTATTCTTAAGTTCCAAGGCATATGATCGTTTCTTTCTCTTAAAATAATAATGGACAGCACAACAAACTGAAAACTTATTTATTGATATCACGGTAATATTTACTTACATTATGTCATCGACATAAAAAAAACTTCCTAATCGAATCCTTGTGAATTAGATTTTAATGTTTGAGATGTAAATGCAAACAATTCGCGATGCAATGGAATCCGTTGTCACTAAGCTGAAATGAGGAGCTAAACAATATCATTCCAAATTAGTACAGTCTCGAATGCTAAGTGAAGGGACAACTCAGTTTAATAAATCACTTTGTGGTTAGGTGCTTCTATTTACAAGCGGTACGTCGCTAACGGCAGAAGAAACTCGAGGCAACTGGTCGGCGGCAGACGTAGACTGCAACTGCAGTGTCGGCGGATGCCGTCGTATATGAGTAGTTGTACGTTAAAGATTATACAGAGTGTAAACGAAAAGGTTTATACATAAAAAGACCACCAAACTAAGCAACTTTTAGTATGGGACCAACCCCAAAATCGTAAAAAAAATCAGCTGTTCCCTACATTTCGACGAGTCACGTGACCGAACACGTATAGAGCAGCTGGTTTTTTTTTCGGTTACACCCTTTATATACGATCGGGATGTTGCCAACCTAACCAGTTGCCAGGGACGATTGCAGTTGCCTCTACCGTTCGCATACGCGATGCTTCAAGTAAATACTGCTAATATTCTTATTAGTATATGGTACTTATAATTGATAGGTATGATAATAGGAACATATTTTCATTATTTTAGACTTCATGTGTGGGTTTCCCCTTGTTTCAATTCCAAAAACGTGTTCATCAAATGGAATCACGATTCGCCTTTCAAATCGATGACATTTGTAAAGTGGCAAGGATATCACGAAACTTGGGGGAAATCCAGCCATAACAGTTAACAACAATGCACGATATATGGTTCAGTTTGGACAATTGATTCTACATTCATAATTTTAAATTAGGATTGTTGTACTTGCCAGTACATTACACAGTGTTTCACATGTTTTTATTGTGTGTCACCGAAGAATTAAAAAATCGAATCTTATCATAACATTTTTTTCTTGTTACAGATCAACAGTGGATGAGTTGCGGCAGTAAATTGTGTCAGTGCATTGTGTTCAGTGCCTAAAATGAGAAGACATTGGTGTTAACTATCAAACCATTAATGTCATGCGAGTGCGTTAGTAACAGCTTCGGGGCTGTTGACTTAGTGAGTTGACATTTCGCGTCAATGCCGCGTGTGTAGGCAATGGCTTTGACAAACTTTACGCTCGCGGGCGTCGGCGCAGCTACGCCGGCGTTCGTGCCCACCTCCTCGACACCCCTCCGAGTTGGCCTCGATGACCTACTCTATTCTCCCGCCGATTATCAACAAGATACACTCTCCGCTCAACCACCAGAGAACGAGCCCTTCGCTCCACCGAATCAGCGCAGGCCCAAAGTCAGAAAACGTGCCGGCACAGCCTACCTACCACCTGCCAACCAGTATACGCATTACCAAAATGAGGCTCCACAAAACCCCTACAGTGCACCCCTACATACACAAGTCTACCAACAAAATACAAGACTTAACGTACAGATAGAGAATCAGCGCGTCAAAGAAGTGAACTCACCGTACGATGTCGCTGGACAGTATGATAACACAGGACAATACGTTCACGATCCTACTGGTGACTACGATTATGAACAGAAGAGAATGAACCAGGGCCCGCCAGGTCCAGGGTACAGCCCTGGGTACGCGAATGCCCCATATCCGCCAGCAACAAAGCCAAACCCTTCATCTAGTCGAAGGTTCGATGAAAATTCGAATCAAAATGCGAATAACTTCAATTTTAACAGACCGCCTAGTAGTACGGCAGCTCCGGCCAGGCCACCTAGTAATCAAGCAAGCAATACTGGTAATAGTGAGAGTGGACAAAATCCTCCGGAAAGACCGCGAGGGTTTACTAAAGTGGAATCAGGTGGAACTGGTGGCAAAACTCAGTTACATGCGGTCCTTGACTATGATGATGATGAATATTACGATGATCCAAGTCTGGGTAAGTTTATTTCTAAGATTTGTTTCTATTACTTTGCAGAGTCCATAATATACTGTCTTCGGGTTTCCCAATTCTTCTCTTAACATTATAACTTCTGACAAATAAGAAGTATTTTTTACTGTAGTTTGATTGTTCCTACAGTTTTTAAAGAAGTCTCTATTAGGTTCAGGGTAGATAATGAAATAATCAAAATCTTTACTATTCAACCTTCCTTTAAGTGGAATCTTTTACCTTGATTTATCTCTCGCTTTTGTTTATTCGTCGATATAGGAAATCCTTGCGGTTCTATATAGTCAACAGTCGAGCAATTGTCAACACAAAGATCACGGCTTCTTTTGCCACCTAAATGTTTGATAGCAATCATTGATCACGACTAGACTTGATATTGGCGAATGATTTAAATAAAAAATCAGATTTTCAAAGCAAGATTTTTAAAAAGCAATTTAAATAATAACCTTCAAAATAGCAATTTAGGGAGCTTTGTCCACAACACTGAAAGCTAAGAAGCTTCTAAAGCATGAAATTGAAAAAGGCCAATTAGTATCTTGAACTACTTGCTATGGCTTGATATGGCGATGCTTGGGGAGGCCTAAGCATCGCCATATCGGCCACTACGAACTTTCACAAATTAATATACGTGTGACAAACTAAATAGCATCATGCCTTTTAACATCTATCGGCACAGCTGCAGAACGCAGTCACTTCACCACGCTAGACAATAATGTATATACACTTGTATAGGTCAAAGTAATTGGAGTACCAACGTACTAACAACTAACACGTTTCACTCTTCTAAGTCAAAGACCTTCGATCGTTTAACCGGTCGCCAATGCCATACATACAATGGACAGTCTACTGCAGTACAATGCTTGCATTGTCGCCTTCAGACTTATATTCCATTTCCTTGTTATCGAGTAAGTAAAGGAACATGGTTAAATTAGATCTGTCTGTCTCTCTTTTGGCAAATAGGTACGTGATATTATAAATAATAAATCTTTATTATACACACAAGATTCATGATACATAATAGCAATAATAATAGTAATAATAATATCCATGGACATTTCACACAACGCCATATAGTCCCAAGCTAAGCAACCTAATGCTTGTGTTATGGTAACGAGATGGCTGATAAACTACTTATATACATTTTTTTCTTGTAAATACATACATTTTATAGATAGAAAAACACCCAGACACGTAACAAATACTTGCAGGTTGTACAAATATTTGTTCCGTGCGGGAATCGAACCCGCGACATACTGCGCAGCAGTCTATCGCTCAACCACTGCGCCAATCGTGTCGTCGTGTCTTGTCGCAATGGATATAACATAAATCTACACAAATCATGTATCCCTGTCTCATAAACTAGGTAGTCCTTTATCTTAGGAGACAGTGTTAGGCCATACCGGACGGTTAATCATGTAGGTATTTCTGCAACTAGGGTGATTATCGGGAGTGTGGTTGAATCATACATTTGTGTGCCGGTGGTAAAAGTGTGAGAGTTTGGTTGTGTGAGTGAATGAGCATAAGAATGTGTAAGTGTAGAGGGTATGGGAGTGCGTGAGTACAAAGGAACAGTCCAAGGGTCAAAGTGAGACTGAGTGTGAATATGCAGGGATAAAGGATTGGTAGATGACTGAGAGATCGTGTATTGAGAGTGAATCGGGTGGAGTAATGGTTTTAGGATTATTCTATGTCTGTGAGTAGACTACGTGACTGTTACTTTTACTTTAGCTTTGTTCCCACAATAACCCTTTTCATCATCATCATTAGCATACAGCAGTCCACTGCCGGACATAGGCCTCTAGTTGGTCATAACCCTATTAGGATACTCATATGTATCTCTTAGGATATCACACCAACTTTCCTTTATATTCCTGTTGCATAAAAACACACATAAAACTTATTTGTTTCATGCTTCCTGCTACTGTAGATGTTGAATTTGAGCTCACAATCAAACTTGGGCCTACCTCTGTGACACGACAGCGACAAGTTACCTTATAAGCAGCGTAATACGGACCATAATATCATAAATTTTTGTCCAAAACGTGATCTGATGTAATAATAAAGATAATTTTAGTATATTATACGTTGCAATGTTAATTATATCAATGTCAAGGCATTGGAACAATAAGACAGTGGAATAGCAACTTTTTTGTTGTCCACATTGAACTTGTAACTAGACTAAAAAAGTCTACTTTTAGATTGTTTGTATAAGCGTGAGCAAGACTTTTGTTTTGAGGCTGGGAAATCATCCAATGACTTCTCCCGCTCTGAGTGGAGCGGAAGGGAGTGTCAGACTCTTACTGACTAAAACCCATCCATGTTCCTTCCTTAGCCCTTTATGTTCCGGGGTAGCGGTAACCCTTTCGGACAATCCCGCTTACCCGGCAGGCTTGACCCTATAGGGCCCTTTCATAATTATGCTGACATCTCTTTGAGGCGCGCGTGGAAGAGATAAAGCGTGAGCAAGACTTAACGTACAGAAAGAGAACTAGTGCGTCAAAGAAGTGAACTCACCGTACGATGTCGCTAGACAGTATGATAACACAGGACATTGTATGGTCGTTGGGACAATACGTTCAAGATCCTACTGGTGACTATGATTATGAACAGAAGAGAATGAACCAGGGTCCGCCAGGTTCAGGGTACAGCCCTGGGTAAGCGAATGCTCCATATCCGCCACCAATAAAGCCAAATCCTTCATCTAGTCGAAGGTTCGATGAATAATGTCTTTCTCTAAAAAAACGCAAGCTCTCATAGCACAAGCAAAGGAAAAAGTCCGATAATCGCTCATTTGTAGAGTTATTCATTTGTTTTTTCAATAAAAAACTTAATAGTTTTGCGAGAATTAACTGTGCCATATATCCTACTACTTTACTACACTTTTACTACTATACTTTACTTTACTATACTTTTACTTACTTTATTACTTTACTATACTTTTTCAACTACAAAGTTTTGTCCTGGGATAAAGTCATCCGAATTATGGCACCTTTTGGCACCGACTGTGCGTAATTCGATATTCAATTGGCTGGTATTTATTTAGGAGTTATTCTTAAAGACTACCATTATTGGTTTTAATAGGATCTAAACGTTTCTTGATTCAATTAATTTTTGAGTTTCTTTGGACCATTTTTATCTTTTAGCAGGTTATAACCAAAGTAATGGTCTTGTGGTAACACATAAGTTTACCCATGTTACGCTAAGACTCCGCCTGTTAAAAGCCCGAGTGGTATTTATGCGCAAGACCATAATTTGGTCTGTCTCATTCCTTTCACTTTTGAATGGAATATTTATTTCTTTTTTTACCTTATGTAGCATTCCAATTAAGCGCTTGGTTCCTTATGACCTTATTCAGTATGTCAATATGAAAGTTATGTCGGTTACATTTAATTTTTTTTGTAATATCACTCAAAGATTTCTTTTGGTGTCTACATAACTATCCCTATTTTAGAAATTGTTTGTAATTTGTTGATATTATATTCAAGTACAGAAGCCAGCACATCAAGCTACCACTATCTGACAATTGTTTTTGATAGATTTTCAACTTTAAATTAAAAGAATAGGGTTTATATGTTTAATTAGGAAAAATTGACAGTTTAAGATAGCTTGATGTATACAGAAAACTACCAAATTTTCGGGGCAAAGTGTGCGCTTTGATTCTTTTAGGTCTTCCGTAAATTTTTATTATGTTTATAATATTCATTAATATTAACTAGTTCATCAAACAAATAGTGTATGACAAAGCAGTAAGAGTTCGTTTTACTGTATTAGCCACCAGTCCCAGACACACAAGTGTTTAGTGTAACCTAGAATAGAAATTACATCATTCTGTACCATTCATACTTTTAATATGCACCTATTTGTTCTCATTCCTTTCAAAAGCATTGTGTTTATAGGTCAAACAAAAATAAATGTTATATCTGACCTCAGCCTTACCTACAATACACAATAGTTATAGTTCTATTTGTAATTAGTTCTCGCTCTTTCATCTGAACATTTCTTTTCAGGCTAATTTGTCTTAGATAGAAATCAAAGACAAACCTCTTTGACTGTACACTATTAAGATATATTACTATAAGTTTTTTTTTCTTCAATCTATATGTCGGACCCTTACGAACTCTGCTTGTTCATATTGTCAAATTTATCCACAGTGTCAACCCGTCATTCACATAAAAATTACCAGCAACTGTCTGAGACGAAAAGTAAATTATATTTCAAGTAGCACATGCTAGCTTCTTCTTAATTTATTCTGTTACAAGAACATTATAAAAATACGGCACTGAGGGATTCCCATTCTCATAACAATAGCATAATTAATTGACATGGAGCCAGTATCAGTTGAAAAACACAGATATCATCTTTATAACAAACCAAGAAAGAACTGGTTTAAATGCAATAACGACGAATGCTACTTAAAACGTCACTGCTTTTATTTTGCAAAATAAAAAAAAGATGTCTTACTGTATTCTAATTTTGAAAACACTGTTCGAAAAAAGAACTGTCAATAAAATACGAGCTCATTCATTAACAAAAATTCCGTAGTACCACTTAATCGTGTCAACACGTTACGTGACGATCGAAAACGAGGTAATATCTGGATTAAAATATTTTATAAAGTTACCTAACTCCGTTGATCGTTTCCGTATGTCACCGGTGACTATTCACATAACTCCTAAGACGTGCATGTTGCAGCCATGTCTGCAACTTGGACATAAGTAACACAAAAACTTGGACCAGCGACCTTGGTTTCACTTTCGAACTCGTAACATCATCTCAAGAGGTCGGAGCACTCGCCACAACCACAACGGAATTAAGCGAATAACCTCACTATTCATGACATGTTACATTTCACACGCGGAATTATGACTATAATTTTTTTAACGGAATTTTAATTATGTTGTTTTGTAATTCTCTTGCTGTTAAAACAAAAACAATAGTGTACAGACAATGATGTCATTACGTTTATAATTTGTTTGTTTTATGTTTTTATAAAAGAATGGGGTTTCCATGCCTGTATTTCGGTATTAAGTATTTTATATATTATAGTAGATAGCAAAAGGTAGGATTATTTAATATTACTTTTTTGTTAATTAAGGATTTTGTAACCGTCTTATAAGTTTACATTTTTATTAAGATTTGCATGTTAATTTGTTTTTTCAAACTGTCAATAAAACATTCAAAATTAATTCAGATTTTTTTTTAAGAAACCGACCATTTAGGTAAGTACTTGTTTATTCGTACTCATACGTTCAAACGTGAGAAATATTTACCTTTTTAAGTCTTTTTAGCACCGAATCATTGACATTGTTTATGTAAGTGTCTGGTAAGTTTGGCGTGTCGTAATAAAGAGTAGCATCTCGTAACATCCACAGGGGGGGGCGCGTGAATACCGGCAACTGTTTCGCAGATAGAACTTTACGATTTATAGTTTTGATGTCCGATCATTAAATACGACAATGTAGACGCCATCTTCTTTAAATAAAATCTGTAAAAGTTTTAAATTTGAGTACATTTCAGTGCGTGGAAAGTAACCAAAGTAACAGTGATTATTTTTGTCTTATTCATGTGCCACTTTTGTTTTTAACGTAATTATGGCAACACTAAACAGTTGTAACTGCTGTGAGTATTTTAACTATTCACTTATCTACTATACACAGTACAGTCAGGAAATTTAATTGACACTATGTCAATCTGCCATTTCATACAAATGTCAAGAAAATATAGTTGTGATTGGAATATACGAACCACTTAAGTTGGTATTCAATTTGATAAAGAAATAATTTTCCTGACTAGGTACAGACGCCAGCACATCAAGCTATCCCTAACTGTCAAATTTTCTCAATTAAAAATGAACCTTATCTCTTTGCAATAAAGTTGAAATACTATCAAAGAAATTTGGCAGATTGTGGTAACTTGATGTGCTGGCCTCTGTACCTACGATTTTATTTGTGCCCATCTACACCTCTGCCTAACCCATCGAGGATTAGGTACAGAATTTTCCAACTTTACAGGTATCGTAGGCAAGACATAACATAACATCACATGTTATGTCTTGGCCTACGAAATCTGTAAAGTTGGAAAATAAAAAGCAATACAATTGGGTATTCGAAAGGGTAGTCAATAACGTTACTTTTTATGACCTGTCAAAACTCGGAATTTGTACGTGATTTGTATGAAATATAACAATGTGACGTCACAGATTTTTAGAATCAAATGGAATACTTATTAGCATTAAATGCAATTTTACAATTACATCTTCGCATAATATTTAATTTCTGTACCTATTGTGATGAAAGTTTTTAAGACACGCGGTCTTTTTCTATATGATTTCATATTTTATTTTTGAAATAGTCTTCGTTTCAAATAGTCAATTTTTAATTTATAAACGTATTATTTGGGCAAATATCACCTATATCTGAGTACAAAGTTTCTCACATAATTTGACCACGTTTCGTGTATTGTGTCGCGCATAAACCAGTGCCATATCTAGACTCAGCCTAAGGCAAAACCCACCAGCTTAAAGCTATGAGTCGTCTATTTTATCTTGGCCCAAAGTCCTCGGTGCTAACGAAAATTAAACGCATAAATATCCTAGACAGCCCTTTCAAATACCGACCTTACATTCGGTAGGTGCTAGACCAGTTTCTTTGTACATTAACACTGACTTTGTAGGTATTGAATTGTGTGTTAAGGTCTGAATAAAGCTGTTTCAAGTGTTGGGATAAAATTTTTGTTGCATTACGTTAAACATTTTGTTTTTTGTTTTTATATATAAGCTTCCGCCCGCGGCTTCGCCCGCATAATATGTCGACAAATTATACACATAAACCTTCCTCTTCAATCATTCTATCCATTAAAAATAAACCGCATCAAAATCCGTTGCGTAGTTTTAAAGATTTAAGCATACATAGGGATATAGGGACAGATAAAGCGACTTTGTTTTATACTATGTAGAAAAGTGTTAAAAAATTAACTCTAAGAATTACGTGGGAGCATTGTACTCATCGTTACGAACAACTTTTGCTATGGAAAGAACCCTGAAATCGCGAAAAAAATGCATTTTATTGAGTTATGTGTGCATAAATGTATGGAATAGCTCATATTTTTTTCTTTGCGCCAGTCAGACTGTCTGTCAAAATGTAATCAAAAGCAGCTTTTAGTAGCCTCTTACCGTGTTATTTTTCACTGTAACTATTTTTTAAAACACTAATTTGATTATTATTTTTAAACGCCGTTTACCACTGCATTGATAAAAGTCAACATAAAAAAAAACTGCTCGGTCATCGCCAAATGTTGCATATTTAAACATGATTTATTTCCTAGCATTTGGAGAAACGGACGTATAAATAATAATTTGTAATGGGTTGATGACCTAATTCGGTAACAAAAAATACGAACGGAATATTAAAACTCGAGTACCTAATTAATTAAAACGTTATGGTGATGCTACAAATATAATCAGCTAAATAAACAACTGGTAAAGCTTATTAAGGTGGAGCTCGTGACGAAGTACTACAGCCGCACAGGTCGATCCACCGGGTTAAGCTACGCTTGCCGGGGTTGGCCGTGGATGGGCGACCATCTTTACATACCGAGACTCTTCCGTGCCTCGGAAAGCACGTTAAGCCGTTGGTCCCGGCTTTAATTTGTGCATCTTTGACAGTCGTTACGGGTCGTCAGAAGCCCGAAAAAACAACCAGTCTTATCTTGGGGTATCGTATTGCCCAGTTACTGGGATGTGGAGGTCAGATAGGCAGTCGCTCCATGTAAAATACTGGTATTCAGCTGCATCTGGTTAGACTGGAAGCCAACCCCAAAATAGTTGGGAAAAGGCTAGGCAGATGACGATGAAAGGAAGCGCGCGAATTTTTTTTTTTTTTCAGTTTCCTGAGGTCAGTGTCAGGATGGATGTATCTTGATCAAAATATGATTCGGGACTATACAAAATATGTTTATGTATTTACATAATTATAACCATAAGAACCATCAATACATATCTCTTAGTTAGAATTGGTTCTAAGTGTCATGATTTATGAAATCATGACATTTGAGACCAATTGAATTTGAATGCCGCGGGCTACCTTTGCGAATTCACCTTAATTTTCGTTCTACGCTTAGGTAGTTGTTTAAATAATAGTACGTATGACAACTTAGGCTATTTAGTATCTACATAAAATACTAGCTGCTACCGCGTGGTTTCACCTGCTGCTCAGCTCCTATTGGTCGTAGCGTGATGTTATATAGCCTTCCTCGATAAATGGACTTCCAACTGAAAAAATTGGAAATCCAACACAAAAATAATTTTTCAATTCGGACCAGTAGTTTCAGAGATTAGCGCGTTCAAACAAACAAACTCTTCAGCTTTATAATATTAGTATAGATTATGATTACTCATTCAGCCTCCCGATTCAGGAGCTCTCTTTTAATACTTAAAGATTAGGGGCCAACCACCACCTGTAAGTTATAGCATTATTATTTTAATATTGCTTCACCTTGGTCTTGGCGTGTCAGTCTGAGTACCACACTGACACATTGAAGTAACATTAAAGTAATTCTGCTATAAGCGGTAGTGGTCGGCCCACTGTATCAATTCATCAATATACTTAGTCGTTTGTTTTCAAATAATTTAAAAAAAAAATAGTTTGTGTCTGCTTATTTAAATACTGAATACGGTGTTACCTACCGTTAGTACAGACGCCAGCACATCAAGCTATCCCTAACTGTCAAATTTTCTTAATTAAAAATGAACCTTATGTCTTTGCAATAAAGTTGAAATACTATCAAAGAAATTTGACAGATTGTGGTAACTTGATGTGCTGGCCTCTGTACATACACCGTAAGACCAATTTTTAAAAAATCAATCCCATTCCTCAATTAAATTTTTCAGTATGTTTGTAGATGATTTTTGAAAATGGTCCTTTATCTTTCAACTGTCGAACGAAATCTAAGTTTACTAAAGCATTAGATACAAAATCGAATGAAGGCCTTTCAATTTGAGAGAAAAGTGATATTTAGTGACCAATAAATTCTGGTAATTATAGAAAAAAAACAAAATCAATGGGTTTCCACAAATTCCTTGAATAGTTGTTGCAAATACGTCCACACTATAATGTCCTGGAAGGAATATGTCAAATTATAAGTCATCATGTATGTATGTACATGTGTATGTATATTCATATCATTCATATCTCCTAAATTACTCGTCGTATTTTGACAAATGAGGTTGTTGTCACCATCACACTGATCGGAACAAGTGTTGCAATAGGTCCAATCAGTCTATATTATATTGAGGCCTGATAATCAATAGTATTCCGACCTTGCTTTAGTTAACGATCTGTTTCTCAATGTCATAAAATTTCCACACGAAAATGAATTTACATTTTAAAGATTGCCAAGACACGGTCGGAAATGGTAGAAGTGGTCCACATAACTTACATATGTCAATCAGAGGAGTGCTCGCTGACTGGTTAAAGTATATACCTACACAATTCCATACTAAATGGTAGGTATACCTACATGTAAAAGTGACTCTGTCTGTATGTCTGTCCATCAGTCCATCTATCTGTCTTCATTGCAAGTCTTACTGGACTTCGACACACATTGAGCAAACAGGTAAAGGGCATATTGTAAGTTCCCATGGGATAGTTTACGACCTCCACGCGGGCGAAGTCGTGAGCAAAAGCTAGTAGTAACATAAATGTTGGGTACCGCACTAATTCTTCATAAATTATTTCTTGAGCTTGATTTATTATTGAGTTTAGCCAGTAAACGAATCATATTCTTTCGAATTTTTGTACCTATCCAGCAAAAGTGTCTTGAGAAAGAAAACTATGAATTAGCTTAAAAACAAATGGGTGCATTTAGGTTTCGGTTAAAAATGTAAACCCTTAGCAATTTTTTCTCGTGTCGATTTTTTCCTGTTGATGAAGTGTCTTGCACGTTCTTCTCCATAGGTACCTACTGCTTTGGAATGGGCAACTAGCTTTATCATTCTAACTGACCGACCCCTTGACAATTCAAAAGTGCTTGTAATTAGTTTATTTGAAATAAATACTTTGAGTTTGAGTTTAAGTTTTTTTCGCGCAACGTATTTTCAATGCTTTCCTTAGCACCAAATTTTGTAAATCCATCAGTGTGTTTTTCAACGCGCTGTGATGCACTCTGTTGGATACTCAACACTCGACTTAACACCGAGAGTTGAAAATCCAGTGCTCGATAAAATCCCGCCGCGATATGTTATAAATAGGTAATTTATGTGATAAAGAAAGCTGTTGCTAGAAATAAAACAAAAACCTACACAATGGTTCAGTTTTTGCAATTTAATTACTGATCACTAACCAAGAAGTCGTTTGACCACCCACAGCCGTAATTCATGTCATGAATAGCACGTAATTCTCTTAAATAGAGTTCAATTAATATTAATTGCTCAATCATTAGGAAGGAAAACAATTCCGGAAGTTTGCCCACACGTGCTTATTACTTTTTTTATGTTTGTTTGTTGTTATGGCAAGCTTAAAGAGCCCTTTTTATTATCAAGTTCAATACGAAGGTCAAACACTTCACATATTATTGCATATATTTATTTTATGATGCAGATATATCATAGCTGTTATTTACGGTGACAGGATAGTAATGTGTTTTCTGTTTGTCCGTGCTGGAGAAAAATTCTTGACTATAAATAAAATAATGCAACAACAACGATAAATAACAAAAGAAATATGTACCTACGCATTTGTGTAAGGCAAGACACATAAAAAAAATGGAGGGCTTGTAAGATAGATTTCTAGACGAGGTGAGGAAGAACATTCCCTGAATCAATTTTTGTTTAGTGTATACTAGTGTTTGTACAAAGCTACTTACATACTTACTGAAATAAAAAAAAAATTAAGAGTCAGTTCCATATTCTATTTCCACCCTCTACTTCTTCCTTTATCTGATAGGTTTTGTTCTGATGATTATACCTGTCTATTACGAGTATGATGCTATAGACTTGGCAGATCTTTTATTTTTTTAATTTCATTTTTTATTCATGTCATATTTTTTATTTTATAAACAGTAACGTGCATCAGAATCAGGATGTTAATACTTACAAAGTAAAAATGGTAATTCTAAATAGAATGTAGCAATTATACGCTTAGAAAAGGACTTATTCGAAATAAATCAAGTTGCTACAATAACAGAGCGAAATTACACGCACGAAGATCCATCGCGTATTCCGCTCAGAGATCTAGTGGCTAGCCTAAACGGTATCTGCAAAAATCCTATTACATTAGGCTAGATTGTGACGAGCGGAACCATAGGTAGCAGCTAGTCTAACAGCGACAGTCACGACTGTATGCGCATTTACAATAAATAAGTTCAATGGCAATAAACATTCTAAAATCCTGTTTTGTTCTTTGTTCTCCACCGATGAATAGTTGGATTTAGTATTAACTGGATTAATGGAACTTCATATACCTACTAAACTTAGCGAATTATTACCCTTGGCCACCACTTTAACTATCACCAATGGTGGATCCTGAAACAGAATGGTCTCAGTTGTCCCATTCTCCACTGCCAGGACATAGAACAACGTCCCATACAATTTTGACATGCTAAATATGGATATGTAAAGGTAGAATTGTATAAGTATTACTTATCAGAACTGGAAGATTATGCTTTTAATTTGGTCACACTGATCGAAGGACAGGGAGTTATTACGTAGCTTGAGCGAGGTCTACGTCAAGCAGTAGACTGTAGCTGAGACTGCAGATCTGGCTCGCCTACTTAAGGTTAATTCTTTTATTTTAATCACACCACTCTGATCGAAAAATAGGGTATTGTGGCGTAGCTTGGGCGAGGCCTATGTCCAACAGTGGACTACGTTAGACGGAGTTGATTGATTGATGTATGTGCAGATGTGGTTAACCTACTTAAGGTTGATGCTTTTAATTTAATCACATCACTAGCACTGGTCGGAGGACAGGATGTTGTGGCGTAGTTTGAACGAGGCCTATGTCCAGCAGTAGATTGCGATAGGCTGAGTTAATTGATTGACGGCTGTGCAGCAGTTAACCTATTTCAGGTAAAAATAAGAATTTTACTGTCGAATGGAATCGCAGAAACAACCAATTTATAGTTATGTAATGTTGACTGACAAGTGAGACAAATATTCCCAATTATGGAATAGCCGGTTCTTAATGAACACACGACCACATGATCGTAATGTCACGTTCCAAACTTTCACTGTTTATATTCGATAATTGAGTCTTTATTCCTTAATTGAGGACTTTTTGTAGTTTTTAATTTATTTCGTTGGTAATTTCACTCGAAGCAACGAGGCTGTCAGCGATTATAGCCTTAATACCGTTGTAGTTTTTTTTAAAGATATTTCTCAAATGTTTATAACTAGCCGACCAATGCTTTCCTATTTTGTTGAGCTAGATAGCATGTTGAATATGGTCTATTTTAAAACTTTGAAGGTAAATACCTAACTTCCGAACGGAGACTTATTTTAGAAATCCACTTTAAACCACATGGAATCCTTAGATTATACCACGTGCAATAGGTTCCAAAATTTAATTTCTAATAGGAGTTAAAATTTCCCAGAATTTGAAGTCTTTGAATTTAATATGAATTATTTTAATGTTATATTCTCGATGCGCTTACTTCTTTTTTAGATCAGTTCATTGTACGAAACTGACATTGAAGATGATTAATATAAGAAGAAGACCTTGCTGATTACATAATTAAATCAATGTGTTTTAATTAGTTATTATTATTTCTATACATTAAAGCTTTATAATTCGTTTTCGATTTGTAACACATAAAATGAATGCTTGTTAGCTATTATTTGATTAACACTTGCAACGAAGCACGTTTTAGAGGTATTCTTGTTAACCTCTTCAAGTAAACCGTGTGATTGTAATCATGATTTGATCCCATGGCCTACCAATTAGCATTAGGAACTAACTTTTGAGTTTTGCGACCAAATACTCAAACCCACTTAAACTTAGGCCGTCGTTATATCTCAGTCTGTCCCTGTCACTTTAAGATATATTAAACAAACCAAAAGACTACCTAAGAATGTCATAAGTGTCGTTTGAGTATTCGAGAATTAGCCTTATTATTTATAATGATTAACAGCATGTTTATTAGTCGCAAGGAACAACGATAAAATATTGCACCTGCATTTCCACAAACAGACGTAGACTCTCAATTCCTTTTATCAAAAGTCAACATAGATTTAGTTAAAGCGTTTGATAATGTCGACCACCAAACCCTTATTCATGAACTGCATAATATTACTCATACATAATGCGATAAAACAGTAAACCGGTTTATATCGTATCTAGTTTACAAGTCGTGAGTAAACGGTGGTCCTTAATGGGAATGATTTTAAGAAATATGTATTTCGATTTGATTCCATTGAATTGAAAACAAACTGCTTAATTATCCTAATGTGTAAGGCTGGCTGCTAGTAGAAGTTATCAAGACGTTATTTGTTTGTTTTATTCGTTATTTCTTTGCAAGGTAGAATTTTAAATTGCTACATTTTATTTGGAAGGAAATCATCTCCGCTCTTACGGAGAATATACCTACTACATACAGAATTTGAAGCGTGTAGTTTTGGATCGTGTACCTTATCTGATCATAAGTTGGTGCTAGATAAATTGTATGGGGCAATTGTGAATGTATTAAGTGATGCGGCTGTACAGTCTAGAACCGATAATAGACCTAAACGGCGTAACAAACGTGTGTGCGGCTGGAACGAGCATGTGAGGGAAGCGCATTGGGAGGCCAGACTACATTACCAAAACTGGTTGGTTCTGGATAGACCAAGTAGTGGCCCCGTTTATGACCTGATGTGCGAGTCCCGTAAAATTTTTAAAAGCCGGCTAAAATGGTGTCAGAAACACCAGGTCCAACTCAGAATGGACGCCATAGCTAAACAAAGAGCCGAAAAAGACTTCACAAAATTTTGGAAGTCCACTAGTAAACTTGATCTTAAGCCTGGCCTCCCTGCGAATGTTGATGGCCGAAATAACCCAGAGGACATAGCTAATTTGTTCATGGAGCACTTTAAAGTAAGCTCTCCTTTGGGCCTTCAGGCCACTATGCCAGATGGTGGGCCCACCGTGGCGGGCGATGAACCTTTACTAAAATTCACAGCAAAACAACTGAGAGAAGTGATTAACAGTATGCGTAGGGGTCGGTCTTCGGGCCACGATGGGCTCAGTATTGAGCACTTCAAATATGCGGGCGTTCACATGCCGAGGGTCCTGTTCATGTTCTTCAATATGTGTATGAGTCATTCATATTTACCTGACGATTTAATGAAAACTACAGTGGTGCCCATAGTGAAGAACAGGACAGGAGACATATCAGACAAGGGAAATTATCGCCCGATCTCTCTAGCGACAACTGTAGCGAAACTGTTGGATAGTGTGCTTGAGTCTTGTCTGAATAAGTACATACACATACATGACGCACAGTTTGGGTTTAGACCTGGACTGTCGACTGAAAGCGCGATTCTAACTCTTAAGCACACTGTCCAATACTACACGGAACGGAAGACTCCGGTATACGCCTGTTTTTTGGATCTCTCCAAAGCTTTCGATCTCGTTTCGTATGAAGTGCTTTGGAGGAAGATGGAGGACAGGGGTGTGCCGGCGGAACTGTTGAAAATATTTCGTTACTGGTATTCAAACCAGACTAATTGTGTTAGGTGGGCAAACTGCCTCTCAGAGTCATACAGGTTGGAGTGCGGAGTGAGACAGGGGGGGTTGTCCTCTCCAACGCTCTTCAACTTGTATGTTAATGACCTCATAGTCGAGCTCAGCGGCATGCGTGTCGGTTGCAGGGTGGGGGGTGTTTGTGTGAACAACATCAGCTACGCGGACGATATGGTGTTGCTGGGCCCGACTGCGGGGTCAATCAGAAAGATGCTGAAGACGTGTGAAAAATACGCCGCATCACATGGTCTTATATATAATATAAGGAAAACAGAGTTCATGGTCTTCAAGGCCGCCGGTAAGTGCCCAGACACCATTCCTACAATTACCTTGAATGGCGCTAATATAAAACAGGTGACCAAGTTTAAATATCTGGGCCATATACTTGTCGACGACCTTAAGGATGATGATGACGTTGAAAGGGAGCGCAGGGCGTTGGCGGTCCGCGGGAACATGTTGGCGCGCAGATTTTTCCGCTGTACCGATCAGGTCAAAATAACCTTGTTTAAAGCGTACTGCCAGGGCCTGTACACGGGAAGTCTGTGGTTCAACTGCTCACGGGGGACGCTAAATGCCTTGCGCGTACAGTACAACAATGTTTTCAGGATGATGTTGAAGCTCCCTCGTTTCTGTAGTGCCTCAGGGATGTTTGCCCAATCGCATACGGATGGTTTCCATGCGATCATCAGGAAAAAGGTGGCATCGCTTGTGAGGAGGATTCGAGGGAGTAGCAATAGCATCCTGAAAGTTGTTGCTGAGGATCCGAGAGCTCCTGTGCTGAGGCATCTCATGCGAAATCATTGTCCGCATGAAATGCCTCGTAAGTACATGACTTATTAAAATTTTGTTACTAACCCTAGTGCATAAGTTATAGTATATAAGGTGTTTACTAACAAGAATGGTTCCAATGTTGTTCCTCAATAAAATTATTATTATTATTATATTATTATTAACGTAACCTTAGATGGTTTTCGTTTCAATTGAACTTGGAGTACCGCAGGGTTCTATTCTTGTACCTATTAATGGAATTCAATGCATGTCTGTAATTTATGTAACCATTAGACTTAGTTATTTAATGTTACTGTTGAGTCTTTGTGTTTGTATAGTTGACATCTGAAATGTGCCTATAAATAATGTAACAGATCGATCATGCCTAGTGTCGTGTGATTAATGATTAGAAACGAAAAGCTTTATACATGCAGTGATGACCTTACACAATTGCGTGTATTTCGTGACCTTAGGAAGATAGCTTCTCACAGATGTACCTACTCTGATGTCTCGTGTCGCAGATGAAACGGCTAGTTTGCTAGTACAGAACCAGCACATCAAGCTATCCCTAACTGTCCAATTTTCTCAATTAAAAATGAACCTTATTTCTTTGCAATAAAGTTGAAATACCATCAATAAAATTTGACAGATTGTGGTAACTTGATGTGCTGGCCTCTGTACATAAAAAGTGGATTCTCCAACACTGAACGTTGTAGTACCTTCAACCCTTTATTAATAAAACGGAGTAAAATTACACCATTACCTATTAACTCCGGTGTAACCATACATACTTTAAGGATTAATATTGGCTGGGCATAACTTCACTCCGGGGTTAATAATTTGGTTCTGTCTAAGACCGAACAATCGAATCCAAGTTTCCACTCCCCTTATATAAAAGTTAAAGAAAAAAAAATATCTATCTGCGCAGGAGTTCTTAAGTTTCCAACGATTCTGATATCCACTAGGCCATTGAAGCATGGCCTTAACATGTGGAAGATTAGTCGTTTCGTAACATGACCTGGATCTGGTGACGCACCTTCGAGACAGCGAGTGATGAAATTATGTTGTTTTACAACTAATAGTATGCGTATGAGCACGTCGCGGTGTCAGTCGGATGATGCGATACAAATTGCTCTATAATTTCTTAATTTCTCATGCTGTCTGAAGTCTGTAGTTGTTTGTTATATAAGTTTGGTATATTTATCTTAGATTTTAACACGTTAGCTGCGGCACCAATTTTTGCAAACTTTCCGTTCCTGCGGCACGAGGTTTTATCGGCCCGCACCCTGACCAGACGTTAGGGCGACACGCGGTCTATTAGACCCCACCTCCTTTAACAGACTAAAATCCATTTTCTGGCGCGAAATCTAAGATAAATGAAAAATTTGGTCCTTATCGATATAGACAGTGAATTGATGAACCCTAATCTACCGTCGCCCCGGGATCTGATCACTAGTTTAGGAATTATTGGCAAAACAAAGTATGGGATCTTATAAACCTCGTAACGCACTGAAATAGGGTAAATTTTCGCTAAGATTAGTGATGGGAAAAATAATATCGACGCAACGACGTTTATGTATTTTTGTGTGAAAATCTTAATGCGGTTCACAGAATAGAACAAAAGAAAACCAGAAGTAGAAAAGAAACTATCCTATGTATTCTGCCTCGGGCTTTAAAAATACACTTATTAGAACTAGAATTAACATTAAAAAATCAGTAACAATATACTTTTTTATAAAAAACCGCAATCGTTCTGTTTCTGGGTTTTTTTTTTAATTAACTTCTTCCGACATCGTTTAGACATGTTCGGCGATGTAAAAGGACGTGCTCTCCAATCGACGTGATGCACAACACTAGTCGCGGGAAGCTCGCGTTGGGTGCGGTACGAGGTCCGGGAGGATATGGGACGTTTTAGCCTCGTTCCGCACTGCATTAAAATTATATTAATTCAGTGCGGTACGAGGCCTAAGACATCCGGTACCAAGGTAGGTATACCACCGAGTCCGGGACCATTAGCGCGTCTCAAATATACATTTATCTCTTTTCTTTATTGGACCAAACCAAAGCTATGCCCTTCGCACGACAGAGATGTTCACGTTTTTCCTTGCCGCACCACAAGGAAGTTGCATGAGGGTTGATTTAGGCCTCGTTTCGCACTTAACGTGTTAAAGTAAGCATAATATTATGTTTGGTGTTTCCGCATCAGAAGTTTTGATTTCGATTTGTAACTTTTATACTATGAATTTAAATATGTCACTGATATCTTCTCTTGCTGCGTGTAGGTAACTAGGTACCACACCACACCTACCACACCTTCCTTCGTTTCGTCAAATCTACGTTTCCTCAAAAGTTAGAATGAGTAGCTTCGCAATTTTTTCAGGATTTTTAAACTAGGATCTTTTTTTTAAGGATGGGAAATCATCAAATGATTCTATTGGGTGGAGAGGAAGGAACTGTCAGGGTCTACGACGGTAATTTTAAATACACTCACATGAGTGTGATGGACAGAATGCCGTTCCTCCATACCTTTAAGTCTAAAACCTTTAATTTATCTTTTCCAGATTCAGGCCAGCCTTCAGTGACTCCTCTCCAGGGTCCAATACTCCTACGCAACGGATCAGTTCCCGTGGTGCCTCTGACGTCGTACCGAACGATCAACAATGGCTCCTTCTACCAAATACCTGTAAGACTTTTTTATTATATTATGAGTTATGTTATGATGATGAAGTATCTGCTTTGGCAAATTTGTCATATTAAGATATATATTTCTAGCCCTAGCTTCTGGCAGTGGCTACCGCCCTCGTGGATTCTGAAATAATTTCTCGGGAACATACTATAAGGATAAATAGGTCCTATGTGTTAATCCAGTTTATAAACTATCTGTGTGTCAAATTTCATCCAGATCCGTACTGTAATTTTTGCGTGAAAGACTACCAAACATCCATACATCATCCTCACAAACTGTCACGTTTATTCGTAGGACTAAAAAAAATCGCTGGTAAAGGTGACCACTTTACAGAAAAAGATTGGCGGTAGAATTATAATCACTGACTAAAAATTTTGTATTAACCTACATGAACATAGCACCACGCCTGTAATCCCCAAAGGATTAGACAGGAGGTACCTATAGTAAACCCACATTTCGCCAAGTAATAGGGGACAAGCCTATTGCCACCAACAGCCTGATTAATAATACTATAAGTATAAATTGTTTACACACTGCCTTAACACAAAGGAGTAATTACTGCGTATTTTATAGCATAGACGCAAATACATATAGTAGGTACGACTATGAACATACCTACCAAGTCACTGAATGATTTGAGCAAATGAAAATTGTCATAGCTGGGTTAAACAAACCTGCATTATTTGAGTTAAGACAAAACAAATGGTTGTTCGTCACATTTCCGAAGGCTTGAGTTAAACAAAATATTGCTTAATGCATAATGTTCATGGTGGGCGAGGATTTGTACCTAACGGTTTATTTAAAAGTCGTAGGTGTCAAGTTTCCTGGGTCCCAATAATGTTTATTATTTATATTGAATAATTAAAACAGATTATAAACTAAATAGTCTGCATTAACACTTTAAGTATTTCTTACAAAGATTTAAGACGCTTTAATAATTAATTATATATTTCAACCCAAAGAAACAGATTTGGCCCCAAGATTAAACCCTGTGGAGACCCTTACATAGGACAGCCCCCATATACGCATCTGATGTACCATCACCTGTAATGTAGACTACACTGCATGTGTTCCAATTCCTAAGCTGCAGTCATGGCTTACATAATTATCCGTGAGTTAAAACAATGTCTATAAAAACAAAGGCAAATACCGAACAACATACAATACCTTTATTTGTTGAGGCAACATTGTAATTACGTACATTTCACAAATGTCAATCTAAGCTGGTAACTCAGACGGAATGGCGTCGAAGATTGCACTGTGTTTTCTTTATTAAATAAATCTGAATAAATGAATTTTTATGATGTTATTATAGTTTCAAAATGTTGAATAATGGAGACGTTTCAGTCACATCAGTTTACTTGGAAGGCTCTTTATTATGCATTGTTTAGATTTACTTTTTTATTGCAACCCCGAGAAAGGTCAGATTGGACGAAAGACAAGCCGTGTTTTAGGAATTTTTCATCGACAAACATCTCAAATACAACTTTTCATCCCCTTTTTAATTTTATCCCAGATTTTAAATAAAATCGTTTCTTAGTTTTCACCTTCTTTAGTTATTCTTATAAATAACAACTTGCTTCTAGATAAACCTCTGGATTTAGACTGTACGTAGTCTTTAAGAGAATTAATTAATTAATTAAAGATTTATAATAAATTGATGAGAGTCAATAGTAGTGATTGTGTAAAAGATGTTAATTATGGTTCAAAAGGAAGTCAGCATTGGGTGAGATAACAGCTAGAGCTACCTATAGATAAAGTAGAAATGGAAGAAAATGACGTGCAGTCCCGCCCCAAAGCTTACCCCCAAAAAAATGGGACACCTAATGGCGGAAGCATCATGATGAGCCCTTTAATGTACCGTGAATGTACTTTATCCTACCCAGTTCCCTTTTCATTAAATATTCATTAGAAACCTCAAAATATTTCGTCAAACATTCGGACATTTTGTTTCTAAAATATTGTGATATCGTTTACTAAACAAAGTTAGTGACTACGTAATGCAAAGGTGCTAATTGCATGTAGAAACACCGTCACAAGAGCAGAGTCAACACCCGAAGTGTGGTACAGTAATGCTTTGCAATATATATGTTGCAGTCAAAACTCTTAACCAGTCAAAAGTACTATTGACTAGCAAAATCAGTCCAAAGTACTTTTGACCGTATGCTTTAGTCAATAATACTTTTGACTGAAAATTATTGGTTACTTTTAACTGCGAATTTGCGGTTAAAAGTACTTATGACTGACGCTCTTCGTCAAAAGTAGTTTGAACTGCAATAAAGCATCAGTAAAAAGCACTATAAACTCGTTAGATGAATAAAAAAGATATATATTAAATGTGAAATCGTTTATTTCGAAAAATTTGACATTACAATCAAAACAAAGAAAACGTACCTACACTTAAAAATTTTCATTAAAATAGGTAATCAGAAAATTCATAGGTTCTAAAAACGGTTTAGCCTACTGTACTGTAATGGTGTTTTCTTTCATCAAATTTCGCGTCTTCCACATGCATTGCAAACTTTTCAAATTTTTCTTTTGTTATAACATTGAAATGCCTATCTTTCATATCTTCTATCGCAAAAATTCTTTGCAAAAAGCGTTCTTTCTATTCGTAGTCACTCAATTTTGTTCTAATATCAGCACGTTCTTCACTAATAATGAGTAATATAAAAATGTATATGTGCGTTTGTCATTATTTTTATCGACCACCTTAACTTTTTAAGAGTTTTGACTGATACAACACGTCAAAACCACTTTTAACGGAATCACTTAGTCAAAAGTTCTTTTAACCAGCTCCATTGGGCAAAAGTACTTTTAACTGTTATTTCAGTCAAAAGTATTATTGACCAAAGCATACGGTCAAAAGTACTTTTGACAAATTTGCTAGTCAACAGTACTTTTGACTAGCTGTATTTATGTTGCAGTCAAAACTCTTAACGAAGAGTTTTGACTGCAACATATACAGCACTTTGACCCTTATGGACTAATTCCACTTGTCACAAATGATTCACAGCTTTTGTGAGTTTTCTATTTTCCATAATTGCAATTTGATGCAAGTGGGACGTCTTCCTCAGGTTTCAATAGCAATGAATATTCAAGCGGGCTGCACAGATTGTAATCAAAAGCTGTTCTGTTGCCAAATAAACTGTTTAGTAGGATTGGTCTTCAACGCCATCTATTCCGGTACACGAACTATGTATTAAAAATCAAATCACTTTTTGAACGTCAAAATTACGTGAGGCAGTCTCCCAAAACATCTGCTCTTCACTACCTTCTATCCTAGTGCTTTTGATCGGAAGGAGAAGTGGCACAACATGCTCCCCAGCAGCACAGCTGTCAATTAATATATGTGTATAAGAACTTAATTCCATCGTATACAATAGTTTGAAAAAAGAGTACATAAATAGAAACACAAAACAAAAGCAGATTACATTATTTGCCATTTAAGTCAGCTAGCACACGCCAAAAAAACAACAAAAACGTCGAAAAAGACACTACTCAAAGAACTACACAGAGAAAAATAAAATTATTTTAATGTTAACACAAAAAGAAAGACTTTCAGAAACAGAAAAGTTTAAACTAGCCACGTCCAACATCAGTATAACCCGCACTACATTTCCGATAATGCCATTATTTATACAATGCCTGATTAAAATTGCGACAGCGTAGGTTCACTAGAAGCATCCGACACTTCGATCTAAGTCACCGTGAGTCACAAGCGTGGGCTCCTCTGTCTCTGCGATAAAATATAAATCGTGACGGATTTATATGATACACGGCATGCTGTCGACATTATTTATAACCTTATTTGACTGCCATTACGGCTTGGAGCGTTCACCTTTCCTTAATGCTTTGTCTTGGACAAATAAATTTGAGGAACTTATAATTTTGCTATTTTGAACTTTTTAATGAAAGCTAACGATTGCTTTACAATATTTGGTGCAATGGCCTTTCTCTACTGGCGCAAGTTTTCCCTAATCATCTCCTTCTTAAATTTTTGAAACCCATCATGATCCTAACAATTTGTACCCTAAGTTTAATTTCAGACACGAAAGTAGTAAAAGCTTCACCATATGACAATCCTTGCCTTGATTTGCTATTGCAGTGGCATTGTGCTCGATTTTTATTTGAGTAGGCAGTAGCAACTAGCAGTGCTTTGGTCTCTTACTTTTGCTTATTATAATTAGCTGTCCAAATCGTACGCTGATCCATCTGAACAGACAGCTGTGCTGCTGGGGAGTTTTTTTTCGCCATTTCTCCTTCCGATCAAAAGCACTAGGATAGAAGGTAGTGAAGAGCAGATGTTTTAGGAGACTGCCTCACGTAATTTTGACGTTCAAAAGTGATTTGATTTTTGATACATAGTTCGTGTACTGCGTGTTGTACCGGAATAGTTGGCGTTGAAGACCAATCCTACTACCTTTCCAGCTAAAGCACTAGGAAGTGGTAAAGGTCGGGCGTTTTTGGGGGACTGTCTTATGTAACTTTGGCCTTCAAAAAGTGCTGATTTTCAGCCTAGTTTGAATAAACGCCACTTCTTCTTCCCAGTTAAAGCACTAGGAAGTGGTGAAAATCGGGCGCTTTAGAGGACTGTCTTACGTCATAATTTAGACCTTAAAAAGTGCTGGTTTTCAGCCTAGTTTGATTAAATGACTTTTGATTTTGATTAAGGTACACACTACCAAGTCACGGCAAACTCACGCATTCATGATGAGAGAGAGAGAGAGAAATTTTTTTTTTCCTTTTCAAGTCTGGCACCGTTTGCCAGTAAAGCAACATTTACGTGATGCATGTTGTCATCATCATCAATGTCACTATTCAGACCAATCCAGACTGTGTTATATTAATTTTTGCTTCAATGTATGGTATGCTATAGATACCTACAAATAGATAACATTGAAGTGTCTGTTCGTAATGATAAAATAACAGCTTTTTACTAAATGCAGAGGAAAGAAAATACGGTACTTATACAAAAAAAATGTGTTTGTTTCGGCTAATCTCACAAACGGCTGCACCGATTTTGACAGGACTTTGACCGATAACTGATGTTATAGAACTTAGGCTACTGTAACTTTAAAAAAATTGGGATTACGCGGCGGGCGATGCCTAACTACGACTAGTCTTATAATAAAAAATGTCGGTGTTTTATTAAGTGCTTAAACGCTGCGAAGCAGGGGCGGGTCGCTAATAAAGTTTAATACCTCCAAAAGTAATAGCAAAGGCCGGATACGTGTCTAAGGCCAGTGCCATTGGCGATTTGTGGTCGCACGACACTTAAAACTTCTACCTACATTTCATAGGCGTGACAATGATATTGTACGACAATCAAAATGCAAAACCTGACTACACCTTCGTCATACAGACGCATAAAAGCGAATAAAATTTCTGAGTTTCAAGTAAACTGCGTGAGTCACATCAAAAAGTCATTGGTAAACGTGAATGGAATAGATGCGAATTCAGGTCTATCCACACGTATCAGGGCCGTGGCTGGGACGTGATAGGACCGAGGCACACACAGGGCAGGCATTGAAGTTCCGCCGCCAGCCGGGGAACGGGCCGTCACAGACGTGTGTGAAAAGGTTCATAATCAAACTAGCTTCTGCCCGCGGCTTAGCCCGCACGGATGACGGAAATTGCATGTTATACATATAAACCTTCCTCTTGAATCACTCTGTCTATATCAAAATTTGTGTGTAGTTTTAAAGATCTAAGCATACATACAGACATTAGGACAGACGCGGGAAGCGACTTTGCTTTATAGGTTGTAGTGATGTCCACACTGATATTTTTTGAGACCCTGACGGAGCACGGTCCGTCCACGTCCCCGCCAAGATGGTGTCTGTGTAGACCTTTACAAGACGTACATGTAGCTGTCAATTTGGATGCATGTTACTGTTGCCGCGTGCATTCAAAATATTCAATTAAACGTTAAGTGACTCATTAAAATAATGTATTACTTTGTAATTAAGTAGATAGGCCGTTAGCTTGTGCGTCACGGAATTTGTGCACGGTACTCGTAACTGCCTGCCCATTTTTGGTTTAATGCCTGCATTACCACGGGCAACCGTACTTGAGCACTTGAATTACGAAAACTAGAGTTGCTGCTACGGAAAAAAGGCTATAAAAAAGTTAAACTGTTTTGCCATAGACGTGCACTGACGTTGTAATTGTGCATTAATACAATTAACAAGAAAATAATTATGCCTAGATACGTTTAATTTGGAAATGGCACTGTTAACTGTCTCTCTAGGATTAATTCAAATTTTTTTCCGAGGCCACGTCCTAACCAAAACGGTCGTCCGCCGATAAGCGATCGTCGCGTTCATTTTGCTGGGCCTTCCGAAATCCTAAGACGTGGTCATGTCGATAGAGGGCGCCTTTCGGTTTATCAAACAAAAGAATGGCAGATAAACGCGACGATCGCGGATTCGCGGCAACGATCTTTTTGGTTAAAATCCAGGGTTAAACAGCCTTCAGTCAAAACTAACCTTAGAATAGACTTAATCAGCACCAATAAAAAAATAAAAGAAATAATTTATTATTACCTCTTTATTGATTAAGTAGTAACAAACATAAAGCTTAATTGCTAGCTAAATAGGAAGTTGTTTGAATAATATTTATATGAAGATTAAGTGCACACCAAAATAGGCCAATCGATTATCAAATATCAATAAATTACGAAAAATAAACGTGACACGAATGGTATTATGGGATTATCTTGCAGGTGTCAAATGGCGCCAAGGAGGCAAAAAAATAAAACAATTGAACCGTTTTAGTGGGTATTTTATTCTGAATGCCTAAACACCTAAGTAGAAATAATTTAATGTTAGTAGGTATGGGACAGGACGGGTATTTTAGTGGAATTCAGATGCTTTTTTTTGAACCGCAAACTGGTTTTAGGAATAAAGAGAAAATAAAAAATCGAAAAAAGAACTGCCAGTGACAAACAAGCAATGACGCCGATTCGAATCTCGAAAAGTCTAAACATGACCACAATAGACTAAAAATAAGTTGTCTACAATAAAATTTGAGAAAAAATACGCTCAATCTCTATAAATCGTGTGAATAGTAACATGGCAAATCGATTGCCCGTACCTATTTGCTACCGAGAATGCTATTTTAATTTTAAATTAAATACTCTACTCGACACTAACAACTTACTGAGATACACAGCGGGAAACACCATCTAATATATCTTAAGATATATTGAGCAACATCTAATGCACTTACATAGCAAAAATTAATTAGCATTTTTTTCAATTAGTTTTATTTTAACCTTTGTACGGTCGTTAACAGAGATTAAAAATTAAATGATAGATCTGGGAATATTTCTTACAATTAAACAAGTCAATAAAGTTTTTTCGTAACATCGTAAACCTTCAGCTAATGATTTTTAAGTGGTACACCTGTGAACAATTGGTAATGAAACAGTTTACAGTCGTACAAAGTGAACTATTAAATCTAATAAATCATTTTCATTTGCAAAGTTGGGCGCCATAAGATGGGCGCCTGGCATCTCAGATTTTTTGCTTGTAAATAAGTATGTAAATTTATTTCATTCCATGCAAGGTTATTGACACAGTTGCGTCTAAAACATGCTGGATAACTTTAGAATTGCTAAATAACGAGCGCTTGCTAAATTAATGGCACGATCCAGTTTCCCATTTGTATTGCACAATCTAAATTCGCTATAAATCACTGCAATAAATATGCATACAACATTTTTTTTTGTATTTAAATATGATAAAGTAGATATTCTTGCACGAGAAATTCAATATTCTGAGCGGGTACGTGTTTTGTGTCGCTGGCTATTTTGAATCTCAATGAGTGTTTTATGTCAGGCACATTTTATGCGTAAACTGAGTAACAATAGAGGATTGCAAAATTAAAATTTATTTTTAATACTTTGTAAGGCCGTAAGGTTTATAATTCTGTAAAATCAAATATGGCGGAAAATGTGGATTTTTACATCGTAGGTATATCACCGGACGTATCTTGATAACATGATGCAGTGTTGGTAAGGTCGAGCTGAGTTAAACGTGATTTTTTCTGTATATTGTTTTTATTTGGAATCCGTTCAGTTAATTAGTACACTCTGCAGTAGCAGGACGTATTAATTAAAACATTAATCCGGTACCGGACATGGATTTGTTCTGCTTGAGCGTGAGTTTATTTTTATTTGTTTAGATATAAGTAGGAAGACAACTTGCAATTATTAGTTCTATTTGCCCACACATTCCGTGCGATATTGACAAGGAGTGATTGCAAAAGCTTAGGTTCTTACTTGCTCTAAGTGCAATCAATAATAATACCTTTTTTCCTTGGGTATCATAAAAGTTGCGAGTTATTTAGGTACTTACTAATATCGTGGAAATAATAGTGATAACATATGTTATATTTTTAAATGTTTTTGGTGTATTTTTTTAATGAAAATATTTTAAAATGTAATTTATAAGTTTTTAAATGAAATAACTTGATAATAATGTGGTAGAAACATTTAGGTAGGTATATCATTAGATACCATTTATTTAATTCATTTGAAGTCTTCCCCATAAATAATTGCATATTATAAAGACTCGTTTTAACATTTTTCCTTTTGATTCAAACAGCTGATAGCAGTACAATTACGGAGGTAGTTGATTCTTATTAGTTACGTTTTGTTTTTTATTTTTTTCTCGTTGCTTGTTACAACATCCTCAGTCTGCGACTGCGTCAGTTCATCGCTCGTCTTTCGTGTTGTTATATTTTTAACCACCAAATAATATTAATAAAACTGCCGCCTACTTCGTACGCTCAATAATAATTTCGTGCCTCGGAAAGCACGCTAAGCCGTTGGTCCCAGCTGTCATTTGTGCATCTTTGACAGTCGTTACGAGTCGTCAGAAGCCCGAGAATCTGACAGCCAGTCTTACCAAGGGATATCGTATTGCCCAGTGAATGGGTTGTGGAGGTCAGACAGGCAGTTGCTGCATGTAAAATACTGGTATTCAGCTGCATCCGGTTAGACTGGAAGCCGACCCCAACATAGCTGGGAAAAGGCTAGGCAGATGATGATGAAAGCTTATTAAGGTGGCGTAGCGCGCGAAATTTTTTTTTTTTCAATTTCATGGTCAGTTTCAGGATGGATGTATCTTGATCAAAATATGATTCGGGACTATACAAAATATGTTTATGTATTTACATAATTATAACCATAAGAACCATCAATACATATCTCTTAGTTAGAATTCGTTCTAAATGTCATGAATTATGAAATTACTAGCTGACCCGACGTTGTCCTGTCTTAACTATGATACCTACCCTACCTACCCTACCCTAACTTTCACTATGACAACAAAACTGAAATCGCGAAAAAAAATTCAGCTGCTCCTCAAAAATTATGCTGTCATAACTCGTCAAAATGTAGGGAACAACTGATTTTTTTTTCGCGATTTCAGATTTGTTCCCATAGTGAAAGTTGTTCATAATGATGAGTACAATGACCCCTTAAAATAATGCCCATGAATTCAATTACACCCTGTATATCACCACTATAAAGCTTAGCTTACAAAATTTTAGTCGTAGAGGGCCAAAAATACCCAAAAATAATGCGTAAGTAAATAACAGGCCAACAAAATATCTGACTGATTAAATCAGAAGTCAGTGAATGTTCGGCATTTGTTACTAACTACATACCAAGAAAAAAAACATTAAATACGTAGGTATAGCTCGCAAGTACTTAATTACTTTTGTAATTATTTCCAGATACTATGGACTGCGCTATCTTTAGCACTGGGCTACGAGCTTCAAGGTCAGATCATCAGAGGGGTTCCGTGCGTGAAGCGTAACTTCCAGTTGTATTGTCCAACGGCTGGAAATACCTATCCATTGTGAGTATAAATACCTCTATTTACTTAGAGTTCTGTTGCTAAGGGCGACGATATTGTGATGATTCGAGTAGGCACAAGTTACGTGACAATAATTATTAAGGACGTGGATGCCTCGTGGTCTTCTCGTTTATCAATTGATTGAAACTCACCCAAGACTAGTGCAAATCCAGAAATATGTAATTAGGTAAGATCATGACAGTCGGAAAATTGTCCCCGATGTAAGGCAACTAAGTAGGTACCTAGATATTCTATCAAGATTGTTGAGAGCTGCCAAGCATCTTCGAAAGTCACTCTCCTGCTACTCTACTCTCCTACTACAACAAATTAAATAATATTTTTTGTTCCTAACTGGTGGGAGGGCCTTTAATACTGAGCTGATTTTGTGAACTCGCTGAATTAAGCGAGGAAGTATAAGAAATAAGACTACAGACACATATAATAAATTAATAAAGGACATGGCGACTCCAACGCAATCGTGGGGTTGTTGTATGAATGATCATTGTGATCTGGAGGACAGTAAAGAGTATATAATTTGCATCAAATGCAAAAGATCTTTTCATTTCGTCTGTCTATCTATTCCGGTGATCCCTTCTGAGACCGAAGATTACTGTAAATGGAATTGTTCAGGCTGCACGACTGTCATTACAAACGCTTCTAAGACCGCTACTCCGAACCGGAATGTCTCAACTATAAGAGGAAACAAAAGGCCAGCATTGAACTCGCCACCTCAAGCTGCAGCTGTTACTACTGAGGATGTGCGTACCATAGTCCAAGAGGTTGTCAAAACTGAGTTCGCTTCCATGCTTCAACAACTCAACAGCACCATACTCAGCGTTGTTAACAGGGAGCTTGCACCTATTAAACATGAAATCAGTGAGCTGACAGCATCATTATCCTTTCATACGAATGAATTTGAAGAGTACCAATCAAAACATAAATTACTAGTAAAAACGGTGAAGGACTTAACTGAACAAAATTCTAATCTTAAAACAATAATGGCGGACCAAAGTTTACGTATAAACTACTTGGAACAACAGACGCGTTCAAACAACCTTGAAATTCAGTGCCTGCCCGAACACAAACAAGAGAACCTTTACACTATTGTTAAGCAGCTGGGATCTGTGGTGGGTTGCAACCTGAGTGACAATGAAATTCTGCATAGTACCCGTGTTGCCAAACAGCAAGCCGCTAATACCCGCCCCCGATCCTTGTCCAGCTCGCCTCTCCAAAAATCCGTGATACTCTCCTGGCGTCAGTTATAAACCATAACAAAAATAAGAAAGTTAACTCGGAGAAGCTCAATACTTCAGATCTGGGTATTGCTGGCGATAAAATGCCCGTGTTCGTGCTTGAACATCTATCACCTGCTAATAAGGCGCTGCACGCAGCCACTAGACAAAAGGCAAAGGACAAGGGATATAAATTTGTCTGGGTGAGAAACAGCAGGATTTTTGTTAGGAAAACTACCGAAGACGAACATATTTTGATAAAGAATTTAGATTCCTAAAATAAGTTAGTTTAGTTTTATTTCCTTTTTTATCTATAAAATGCATGTTACTGTGGAATTTATATTGTCCATAATTCGTTAACTTAAATGTATTCTATCAGAACTGCAGAGGATTGCGAACAAAAACGGATATAATTTTCCGCAATGTTTGTATTAATAACTATGATGTTATAATTTTTTCGGAGACCTGGCTTAACAATTCGATCCGGAGTAGTGAGCTATTCGATGACAGATATACGGTCCATAGGAGGGACAGAGAAACTAGTCAACTAGCTGGTAAAGAGCGTGGAGGAGTTCTAATAGCTGCCAAAAAGAAATTCAATCCTAAACGTGCCGAACATTTTGAGAGTGGATGTGAGGATCTCTGGGTTACTTTGGACCTTCCTCCCAATTAATGTTTGCGTCGAATAGCTTTCTGCGCTGTGTACTTGCCGCCGCCAGTACGCCTCTCTTACTTGGAAAATTTCTTAGATAATTTTAACGCTGTGTTTGAACAACTTAATGAATCATGTACATTTATAATAGGAGACTTCAATTTGGGATGCATAGACTGGAATCTTGACAGTACTATGAATAAAAGCCTCAAATTGCCTAATACCTGTGAAACTTTGTTGGATTTCACATATGTTAACAAGCTCAATCAAAGAAATAACGTATATAATGCCTCCTCTCGCATACTAGATCTTGTATTAACTGATCATCCACTGTGTGAAGTAAGTCAAAGTATGTGCTTCTTATGTAATATCGATCAGCATCATCCACCACTGGATATAAATATTTGTTCTGAAAAAGAATCAAAACTTCCATATAATATTACTAATGAGTTACGTAACTTCCGCAAAGCAAGCTATATACCGATTAAAAAATACCTAAAATAACTGGATTGGGAGGAATTATTTGAGGGACAACATGACGTTAATGATATGGTTCGGGTTTTTTATGACATTATCAATGGTGCTATTCAAAGATTTATTCCTATTTATATTCCCAAAAATAGTAAGTATCCCCCGTGGTTTAACAAAACTCTAATTAAAATACTAAACACAAAAAATAAGATTAGGAAACGTTACAATACTTACCAAAACCCGTTGGATAAAATTGAGTTGAGAATAATTAGTAAACGCAGTAACGCACTTGCTACGCTTTGCTATAATAATAATATTATTTAAAAAATCTTGAAGAGAATCTGATCAATAACCCTAAGTCATTTTGGACCTATGTTAAAACTAAACGAGGCGGATCCAGCTCCTATCCTTTGTCTATGACGGATGGCACAGCTGTATCATCAGATGGTACGGAGATATGTGAGTTTTTTGCTTCTTACTTTTCGTCTGTATACAGCCCTGCCGAAAACGATTGCTGTACTGATAAAACAACAAATATTAATACTCAAGCGAGTAGCATATTTTTAAACAACCTAGTTATTGACAGTGAAGCCTTGTACAAAAAGTTAAAAAGTTTAGACTGCAGCAAGGGTGTTGGTCCAGATGGCATACCACCAATATTTATACATGAGTGCGCGAGTGAGCTGGTCACGCCTCTGTTGCTTATTTTTAATAAATCATTATCTAGTGGAGTCTTCCCTACAAAATGGAAGGAAGCAAAGGTCGTCCCCATCCATAAATCTCACAATGAGGACTTAGTTTCGAACTATAGACCCATTTCAATTTTATCAACCCTAAGTAAAATCTTTGAGTCTATGATCTGCCCTTTCATTCAAAAACATCTTAAAATTTACTTAAGTGAGGAACAACATGGCTTCGTGGAGTCTCGATCCACAAATACCAATCTGACACTTTTTACTGAGTTATTGTCGACAGCAATCGACTCTGGCCATCAAGCTAATGTCATATATACAGATTTCAGCAAAGCGTTCGATCGGGTCTCGCATCACATTCTCATTGACAAACTAAGAACTTATGGTATCGGTGGATTTATACTCGCATGGTTGAGTTCGTATCTTGAAAACAGAACTTTCTTTGTAGTAGTCAATGGCTTTCAATCCACCATCAGACAAATATCCTCCGGCGTGCCACAGGGATCTCATTTGGGGCCGGTCTTATTTAACTTTTTTATTAATGATATTCCAAACTGCTTTCGCTATTGTAAAATTTTTATGTTAGCTGATGACTTAAAATTCGTCAAAATAGTTAAATGTAAGCAAGACGCCTCTGAACTACAAAGCGATTTGGATGAATTGGTGATTTGGTGCCAAATAAACCAGATGCTCCCTACTCTGAGCACTTGTCAAACAGGCAGAACAACAACATTCACAAGTTAAATAATTACATGCACTTTTTAGTGAGTCACCATAGTGACAAGTTTATATTTTTTGACACCAACATTTTTGTTGAGAAATTAAGGTCGACTAGGGATACTGTGTATCTGCCCATTAGTTTTAGACGTCAAATAGCTAGGCTATTAGCTTTTAATATTAACCCAGACATAAGTAATATGTCGAAGTCATATTTAATTAGCACCACAATTAGTAATAGTACTAATGTTAATGTGGTTAGCTCACATTCTTTAAACTAGTTTGTAAGACAACAGGAGATGCCACTAACAGTATAGTTTCGCTTAATAACAAAAAGGTATCTTCTAGCTCCAAAAATAACTGTAAAAAAGGGGCTAAGCAGAAATCCTTGACATTATTTCATCAAAATATTCAAGGTTTTTCTTCCAAACAATTAGAGATTGAATTGTTCTTAGAAAAAACAATGTATGACATTATTTGTTTTACTGAGCACTGGTTAAAAGATTACGAAATGTTGATTAATTACGAGAATTATAGTTTGGCCAGTTGCTTTAACCGCAAATCAATGCTGCGTGGTGGTTCACTAATCCTAATAAAAAATTGTATTAAATCAAAAACTCGTGAGGACATAGTTGAACTATCAGTTGAGCATAGCATTGAATTGTCTTGTGTTGAGCTGGATAAGCATGTTATAGTGTGCGTTTACAGACCCCCTAATTATCAAAACTACTCAATATTTGAGGCAGTAATGGAAGATGTTTTGGCAAAACTTGCTTCCAGTAATAAATCAGTAGTTATCTGTGGTGACTTTAACATTAATATTTTAGAAAATAATTCAAACAGGAGTAGACTATTAAATTTGTTTAAATCATTCAATTTGTCAAATGTGTTTGTAGAACCCACCCGAATAACTATGTCTACTGCTACTTGCATTGATAATGTTTTTTGTTGCTGCGACTATTTAGATAAAGCTATCGTTAATTACCTCCCTTCCGATCAAAGTGGTCAAACTGTAACTTTTGAGTCCAACACACCAATACAAAAAATCCAAATACAATCCAGACCCATAACAACTGTTAATTTAAATAAATTTAATATCGCCTTAAATTGTAAGTTAAGTGCTCAAGCACTTTCTTTAAAAAATATAAATATTTTGTATAAGGAATTCTTTATGGTAGTGCAAAACGAGTTTAATAATTGTTTTAAGAAGACCACTAAAACTATAAATCCTAAATTTTTATTTAGTGACTGGGCCACTAAAGGACTCAGGAAAAGTAGGGAAAGACTTTTCGAGCTTTATGGCCTTAAGCCTTTTATTAACACAGAATGTTTTAATAAGTATGTTGCTACCTACTCAAAAATTTTTAAGAACACTTGTAAAGCAGCTAAAGCCAAATACATTAGCAACAAGGTAAAATCAGCTGAAAATAAAATAAAGACGGTTTGGAAAATTATCAATAATGAAACGAACAGAAACAAAAGGCATAGCTCTGATAACATTCTGGAGACGTCATGTGGTCCCATTTGTGATAGCAAAGAAGTTGCTCAAGAATTTGTAAATTTCTTTACCAGTATTCCACTAAAAACTACTGAAACCTTAAATTCATCGCCTTCCCTCTCTTTTGATTTACTAAAGGCGAACGTTTCAGCCTGCTTAATTGAATTCCACTTTAAGCATATTAACCCCATAACAGTAATTAAAACTTTTAAACAAATCAAAATAAAATTAACCGAAGATCTTTGGGGAATGTCTACTAAAGTCTGCACCTCGATCATTGAGACAATAGCACCTTACTTAGCCTTAATATTTAATTGATGTGTGGATCAAGGCATCTTCCCGGATTTAATGAAATACAGCAAGGTAATACCACTTTTCAAATCCGGGGACAGATACCAATAATTATAGACCCGTATCCGTGCTGCCGGTTTTCAGCAAGATCTTTGAAAAGATAATGCTTAACCAAATGCTTAATCATTTTTACACTAATAAAATCCTTAACGATCAACAGTATGGTTTCACCAAAGGACGTTGTACAACTGACGCCGGTGTGACCTTATTAAAACACATTTTCAATGCGTGGGAAGAGGCTCAAGATGCCATAGGAATCTTTTGTGACCTCTCCAAAGCATTTGATTGCGTTGATCACGAAACCTTGCTGTTGAAGCTAGAGCATTACGGGCTTGGAAAACTTGCGCTTAGTTTAGTAAAATCTTATTTAAATGACAGACAACAGCAAGTTCAAATAAAAGGTGTCAATTCACTCGGTTTAAAAGTAAAAATGGGTGTGCCACAAGGTTCAATATTGGGTCCTTTCCTCTTTTTAGTATATATTAATGATCTTCTCCATTTATTAAAAAAACAACCGCAAATGGTGTTATTTGCTGACGACACTTCTTTAATTTTTAAGATAGATAGACGTGCTAAAAATTTTGACGACGTAAATAACGCCCTACTGCAGGTCCAGAATTGGTTCACTGTAAATAATTTAGTATTAAATGGAAAAAAAACTAAGTGCATTAGATTTTCTTTACCGAATGTAAAAAGTAGTGATTGTGAGATAGTATTGAATCAAGAGAAACTAGAATTTGTCGATAAAACTGTTTTCCTAGGGATCACGCTCGACTCAAGGCTACAATGGGGTCCTCATTTAACATCTCTTGCAGGACGGCTAAGATCTGCAGCATATGCTGTCAGAAAGATCCGTCAATATACTGATGTAGATACCGCGAGACTGGTCTATTTTAGCTATTTTCATAGTATTATGTCTTACGGTATTTTACATTGGGGACGTGCTGCAGACATCGAGTCTATTTTTATTCTGCAGAAAAGAGCTATCAGAGCCATATATAATCTACGTAGGCGCGATTCTCTAAGGGAACGGTTTAAGCTTATTAACATCATGACTGTACCTTGTCAATATATCTATGAAAACATCATGTATGCAAGGAAAAATCTACATCTTTTTAGTAAAAGAGGTGAAAGACACAATTATTTCACTAGAAATAGGGACCAATTAGTTCAACCAGGTTTCAGGCTGGCTAAAGTAGATTCATCTTTCATGGGGTACTACTAAAAACTGTTGGAGCTGCGGAAGATCAACAACAATAAAAACTATATTTGCATTGTATAAATTCAATTTCTTAATATTGTATAATTGCTTAGCACATATATTATGTGAGTACTATGTACCTAATATAAAGTGACCATTTACTGGGTACGTCTTTCATTGACTTGAATGTGCTTTGGCGGCTGAGAGTATGTCATGCTCACTTTAATGTCTCGCTGATGGTGGCGTGTGTGTTGGATCATTTAGCTCCCTTCAAAATGGTTGAGCTGAATGGTGCTAATCCATGCGTCATGTTCGTGAACGGGCGCTGTCGGTAGAGACTGGTCATCTCTTAGCGGCCATGGCTTGTTTTAATTTAACTTTTGAACTTTTTTTTTTACATTATTTTATATCAGATGCTTTCACCGTTCTGCATCGTTCTCACATGTATAATAATAATAATATGATCTATGTAACCAATATTTTGTAACCATATTTTGTTTAAAAGAGTGTCCATGGAGTTTCTTGCCCGTTCTTCTCCATAGGTACCTACTGCTTTGGAATGGGCAACTAGCTTCATCTCTCTGACTGACCGACACCTTGACAATTCAAAAGTGCCTGTAATTGGTTTATTTGAAATAAATACTTTGAGTTTGAGTTGAGTTTGAGTTTGCTCCTTAATCCTAGCAAGTGTTACCATATAAAATTTACTAGGAAACATCATCTCATCGACCAGGATTATTATATTGATGGAGAAAAAATAAAGGAATTAGATACAATAAAAGACCTTAGTGTTACATTCGATCAAAAATTAACTTTTGTCCCTCACATAGATAATATAGTGAAAAAGTCCTCCAAAATGCTGGGTTTTGTTATCAGAAACACGAAGCAATTTAAAAACTGCAGAACCAAAATTATCCTTTATAATTGCTTGAGTCGAAGCTTTTTAGAGTATTGTAGCGTGGTCTGGCGGCCGCACTATGCTACTCACTCACTGCGTCTAGAGCGTGTACAAAAACGCTTTCTGGGGCACCTGGCCTATGTTAGCGGTTTGTCCAGGAAAATACGGTCATATTATTATAGTGATAGGCTCAAATATTTTAATATGGTTTCACTAGACAAACATCGACGACTGAATGACGCGATGTTTGTGTGCAAAGTTATGGCCCATAAAATTGACTGTCCGCAAATATTAAGCAATTTTAGATTCCGTGCCCCCTCCAGAATTCCTCGCAATCCTACCACTCTGCCCTCCCCAGAGAAGAACGGTTTTAGGTGCAAATTCTCCCTATGCGAGGTTCTGCAGGGTTGTGAATGATTGCAGTGATCGGATCGACCTCCACTTCGACAGTTTAGGCAAATTGAAAGCCAGTTTTTATAAGTATCTTCCCGAACTTGGAGTCTCTTGGCCCTGCATTATCTCGCTGGGTGAGTGAATTTAGGCTACATATTACATAATTATTGTACCATCTAGTTTCATTCGGTTTAGTTTGTTTTTGCTTGAATGTGTTTATCTTAATTTTGTTTTATTTCTAATGTCAAAGTAAGTTTTAAGTCTAATGAACTTATTAAGCTCTACTCAGTGTAACTTTATAATATAGTCTTTTACTTTATTTTTTCGTAAGTTACGACAACGTTAAATTCTGTGCATGCAGAGTTTACCTATAAGTGATTGTTACACTTTATTCTTATTGTTTGCTTCTGTCTAATTTGATTGTACCAGTGTATACAATTGTTGGTGAACCTAATAAATAAATAAATAAATACTCTAATTGCAGTTCTGGAAATAGACTAAATCACCCGATTTTTCTTTTGCTAATTTGATTGATTGACGACTTATTCTGCTCAGATTTTGAAAAGGCTTAGAACATTAGATAATTTACTTATTTTCAAACATGTTACAGAGACAAAATCGAGAACTTCATAGACGAGAACAAAGCTTTAATAAAGCGTATGTACGGTTCGTTTACGACGCCGGCGGGGAACCGGGTGCGGCGGGCGCCCGGAGTGCCGGACATGCATGATGCGACCGGCGACTCCTACTTCAGACATGTGCGACAGGCTGCTAATACACCGCTGCCAGACGCACAGGCGGTCAATAATACTGGCAGGTTAGTTTTAGAAGTGCTTTTACGTATTTGGAATTTGGGAAATTCAAGCGATCCCTGGGGAAATGGTGGCTGAGAGTATGCTCTAGGCGAAAAAGGATTATAGGGCCGAAGCCTGCCGGGTCAGCGGGATTGTCCGAAAGAATTTCCGCTGCTCCGGAACCTAAAGGGCTAAGGAAGAAACTTGGATGGGTTTTAGTCAGTAACAGTCTGACACTACCTTCCGCTCCACCCTGGGCGGGAGGAGTCATTTTTTAAATGACCTTCATTTAAAAAAGGACTGGCAAGATGGGTGAGAAGCATAGTTTAGTTTATAGGGATCTAAAATTTGCGCAGGTACCTACAAAAGAGAGAAGTCAAAAAGCTATGACCTGCAGTAGGACGAAAAAGGTGTAGGTAATAATGATTAACTCGACTAGTTTTCCTGCTATCATATGACGAATTCGGTTTTATGTAAACGATTATAATAACAGGTTAAAAACTTCCACTATTAAATAAAAACTACTGATCGCTCCTGAATCATAGGAGGTAGGTATACGCAAACGACGTGCTGACCCTAGTATGACGAACTCCCTCGTGTCATCAATTTTAAAAACCTTCATTTCGTAATTTCAGAGTGGATGCATGCGAGAGCAAGACGGAGATAATGACGCCATATTGGGCGCTCAACTCGGCGAGAAAGCTGCGTGCCATCGTCAACACTATGCATTTCGAGCAGGCGATACATCAGGAGACTTGCAGGTTGGTTGTGTTGCATACAAATGTGCAGTTGTGCACCGATCTTACGTACACTAACGATAATCTTAGCACCTCATTTCGAAATAGGTACTTTCGAGATAGTTGGGTAGGTACCTACTTCCAAGATTGGGCAATTTTTTTTCGGTCACGTTTACCTGATCCTCATCGACCATTTTATAGCGTCTATTTAAAGCAAGATCATAATGTTCTACATGGTATGTGTGTGCTATAAGGCCTAAAGGCCTAAAAACATAGATAGGCTGTTTAAAGCTTTTACGAAGAGACTATGTATATGGATAGGTCCTACCAAGTTGTAGATTTGTTCGAATATTACCGTGGTCTGGCAACTGATGGAACCCGGATGGGTTTAAGTCAGTAATGGTATATGCATAGGTAATTTATTGATTAGCATATATACATTCAGTTCCATCCCCCAAGCGTTTTTTTTTTATTAATAATACATCTTTACATTTTTCAGCAAAACAACAACGGCGAGATGTACACGCGACTGCGGTTGCGAACAGAAGTACAAATGGCACAGACTGCTAGCGTACGACCCAAATGATGACTGTGCTGGCATTTTTATGGACTGGTTCTTATTCCCTTCTTGTTGCGTGTGTAGATGCAACCCTTGATGCACACACATACAACTTATCTTTATATTAATACTTGGTCCTAGTGCTGTCGCACTGTGCGTATGTCCAGTGTAGGCGTTAACGTCGCGAAGATGCTGCGAAAATGCAATGCAATGCGTAGCGTCGCGTAGATGTAAATGATTACATCGAAAATACGTCACATTGACGTCGTGTTAATGACGCCATTGAGCAGCGGGCAGCATCTACGCGACGTATATTCTGGACCAACGCCAAGTGCGAAGGCACCCTATAATGAATTTAAGCAGTAAGCATTTACGATTTCTGTTTAATTTCATACACTAAGTAGATAATATTGGAAGTGTGATTGCTATAAATGTTGCATGGGAAAAGAATGTTTCGTGGCCTTGACTCAACTCCCAGTATTTATGGTTATTTTGATACCACGATGAATAAGGAAATTATGATAGAATTGTAATTCGGACAACGTCAGAAGACGGCGAAGTTTTAACAAAAAAATCTGTATTTTAAATCAAGGACAGCCGAATTTTTTTTTAATGACTGGGTTCAAACGTCTCTTGGGCCAACGATAGATTTCCTAATTAGATCAATAGTACCGTATTGTTATAGTATGCGTCTAACTTTATGGCTGCTCTGAAGTGCGCCACGCGCTGCGCAGTACCCCACCTCTCACTCTCGCTGATATAAGAATTAGTTATTGCGCAGCGACTCGCCTCATTTTCCGAGCCGCCATAAAGTTCGAATTGGGCTGTACCAACTATCATTTTAAGCACTTTCTTTCCTTTTATTATATTAGCCAGCTGATTAGTAGGTATTGACTTTTTGTGAAGCTCTGTTTTATAATCAATGTTTGAATAAAATATTGACTTTATTTCTATCAAACTATCAATCCTATTTATAACTTATGTCTCTAATAAATAAATATTTTTTAACTTGGTACAGTCAGAAGCAGAAATAAATGAAAACATAGAACAGTGCTCACGATTGAAGACAAACTCACTTTTTTTTTTGTAAATTCTTATTCGTCATCAAAATCATGACTTTTGCTGTTGACTGTGCTAATATTATAAAATACAGTTTACTTATGTCGAAAATTTAATTTAGTTTCAAATTATGAAATGGAACACTGCCATTGTATAGTTTAATAGGTACTTTATCTATTTAAAAAACGTATCTAAAATTATCGATTTTGTAATCGATATTATTGGTTTTGCGAACAATAGTAATTGTAATTTTTGTTTAGGCGCTATAGTATAAGTACTTAATACCTTTTAGTTTATGGACAACTACTAATATATCTTTAAACTAGGCTACACTATTTGTATTTATATTTGTATGTGTGAAACGTATAGAGACGGTTTTCCAACTAAGAATGTGTAATTTAAAGTCGATCTCTATTTTATAGTAAAAATTATAAGTAGGTAACTAAAATATTATACAATTTTGATTTATCAAATTCGTTGGAAAACAGCCTAAGATACTCAGATATATTAAAAAAAACTTTTACTTTGAATAATAAAAGTGCAATAGACTATAATAACGACTTTTTATTTATTAACTTATCGATTTAAATCTGTTTCAATCAGGCCTAGCCTTTACCCAACTACGTTGGGGTCGGCTTCCAGTCTAACCGGATGTAGCTGAATACCAGTATTTTACATGGAGCGGACTGCCTATCTGACCTCCACAACCCAGTCAGTAACAGGGTAATACGATACCCCTCAGCCGGGACGTGCTTTCCGAGGCACGGAGGAGACTCGATAAGTAAAGATTTAAACGTGTTTAAATAGTGTAATTGGTTTGAGCTTTATATGAAGCCCTGATAAATTAAAAAAATAATCATAGAAGAATCGTATCTCACGATCAAAATTGCGTAAAAAACTTCGGGGCGTACGATACGCCCAGCTTCGGTTGGTACATATTGATTCTTTATTTAAAGTCTGCATCTTTGTGAGCTGCAGTGAATTGCATATAATATAATTATGTTCTGATCCTAAACTGTACAGAGGCCAGCAAATCAAATCAAATTTCTGTGATAGATTTTCAACTTTATCACAGAAGCATAAGGTTCATGTTCAATTGGGAATATTTGACAGTTTCGGAATAACTTAATGTGCTGGCGTCTGTACTTTAAGAGGTGAGTTAAAAAAATCCCAGAAAAATTTCAACATAGGCAATTTATTTTCTATTCATAAATTAATCAAAAAACAGGACTGTACATATACATAATATTGCGTTTCTACTTACAAATTATTCACAGATTCATTTATTTCGGTTCCGCATTCTCTTTGGTTTTAAGCTGTTCAAATTCTTTGAACACTTTCTCACTAAGTTTGTCTCCTTCATCATCAATTTGTTCAACAGCTACCACCTCCGGGATGTAGAATTGCATCATGTTTTGGACCTGTAATAGAAAAAGAATATACAGGTTAGGAAAAAAAAATCCGCTGTTCAGTACACTTGTGTTTGCATAATTCGTCAAAATGTATGGAAAAGCTGTTTTTGGAACTAAAACAGCGCGTCAGCGCATCGCGCGTTGCGAAAGGGGTCTAGACGGAATTAAGACCAAAAGTTGTAACAACACTTTTTTTGGAATAAAATATGATGTCTTTTTAATCAATATTTTTTTATTGGTTAATTAAAATTTAGTTCACTATTTTTTTCATATTTTAGAGTTGGTCCCGTAATCAGAGTTGTTCATTTTCATGAGTTCTATGCCCTGAAAGTATGTCCCTCGTTTCACCTATAACACACTGTATATGAAAACTGAAATTTTTTTTTTAGCCTATACTGTCCCACTGCTGAGCAAAGGCCTCCCCCAAATCCTTCCAGACATCTTTCTCTTGAGCCACCTCGATCCATCCCTTGTGGTATGCGTCTAGGTCGTCTCGCCACCTCTTCCTGGGCCGGCCTCGACGGCGCCGTCCATCCTCAGGCACCCACCTTGTAGCGACTATTGCCCAGCGGTCACTATGCATGCGGCTAACGTGACCCGCCCAATCCCATTTTAGCTTGGCAGCCTTTTTGCTAACGTCAACGATCCCAGTTTTGGAGCGTAGCGTGGCATTTCGTATTCGGTCAGTTCGTTTAATGCCCAAAACGCTGCGCTCCATAGCTCTTTGGCAAACCCCAAGGCGGAACTTTTGCGATTCGGTGAGCGACCAGGTCTGAGCACCGTAAGTTAGGACGGGCAGGATACACATATCGATAAGTTTTCGCTTCAGGGAAATCGGTAGATCACCCTTCATTAGCGTCTTCATGGACCAGTAACTTTTCCAGGCATTTTCGATGCGGCGATCGATTTCTTTCTCTTGCCTGTTTTCGAAAGAAACTAACTGGCCCAAGTAAATGTACTCATCGACATAAAGTATTTCCTGCCCATCCAGCTCGATCCTATGCTTAGCATTGTTGGTCATGGCTTTAGTTTTGGACCGATTCATCACGAGTCCAACCTTGAGGCTTGCCGTGCTTAGGTCTTGAAGCATAGTCTCTAGTTGCAGAGCTGTGGGGGCAAAAAGGACTATGTCGTCGGCAAATCGGAGGTTTGTCAGTCTCCTGCTGCCGACTTCAATGCCCTTGGTCATCCATGAGGCTGCCAGTGTTCTAAATACCTCTTCGAGAGTAGCTGTGAATAGTTTCGGAGAGAGTGGGTCACCCTGCTTAACACTTTTGTGTAGTCTAAACGATGGTCCTGTAGTATTCAGTCTGATGTTTGCAGTGCTGTTGTGATAAATATCCCTAAGCAGATTTATATATTGCTGTTCTAGCTCTTGGGTTTCTAACGACTTAAATATTTCTGAATGTTTGATGCTGTCGAAGGCCTTCGTGTAATCAACGAAGGCTAAGTAGAGTGTTTTGTTGTATTCGGAATGTTTTTCTATTAGCTGGTTTAAGGTGTGTAAGTGGTCGGTTGTTGAGAAGCTAGGGCGAAATCCGGCCTGTTCTGGTGGCTGATGTTTATCCAGTTTCCCGTGTATGCGGTTATGTATTACCTTGATAAAAGTTTTGTAAATGTGAGATGTTAAACTGATTGGACGGTAATTGCCGATGTCGCTTTTGTTGCCTTTTTTATGCAGAAGTACTATATTTGAATGGCACATTGTTTTTGGAACTTTTCCTAATTTTAAAATAGTGTTAAATAGGTTCGCAAGATGGGGCAATAAAGTGATTGAGCCGATTTTAAGAGCTTCAGTAGTAATACCATCTTCTCCAGGACTTTTATCATACCGCATTGTATTAAGCGCTTTGTGCACTTCATAACCGGTTATTGGGGGAATAGAATCTGAAGGATTGTATTCGGTATTGTTATAGGGTAGTGAGTGATCGGAGTATAATAATCTATAGAATGTTGATGCAATTTCCATGATTTTGTCTCTGGTGTAATGTTTTATACCGTCATTATCTACTAAACTGTTAATCCAACTTTTTCCTTTTGAGACTCCTTGCTTTAAAACTCTCAGTGATGTATGGTTTTCTAAGGCCGTTTTAACTAAATGTGTGTTTAGATTTCTTAAGTCTTTTCTAATGCTCCTTTTAACTTCTTTATCAATAATTCTGTATTCTTTTGATCCTATTACTTCATTTGTTCGTTTCTCTATCAAATTAATACTTTGAGCCGTAAGCTTGTTCCTATTTCTGGTTTTGTTATGTATGCTTTTACAAGTTTTGCTGATTCCGGTCACTATTGCATTATATTGTTCTTCTGCGTCTGTTTCATCAACTTTCAGTTCTTTAAAGTAATTTGATAATTCTAGGTTGTAATGTTCGGAATTATTGATAAGTGTTTCATTAGAAATTCTTTTGATTTGCTTTACAAACAATTTGGCTCGGTGAATTTTAAAATCTAGTCTGATTTTTGCACGGATTGGTCTATGGTCGGAACTGTATTTGAATCTATTAATGGCGTTAATGTTTTTTATAATATGACTGTCGGATGTTAAAATATAGTCGATTTCGTTACGCGTAGAACCGTCAGGTGATACCCATGTCCATCGTCGTTGTGGTTTTTTCGAGAAGAAACTATTGGCTATGTGCATGTTCTGTCCAAAGGCGAATTGGGTGAGTCGAGCACCTCGCTCATTGCGTTCCCCAAACCCAAAACAACCTATCGTATCTCCACTATCCAATTCCTGCCTTCGTCCAACTTTTGCATTAAAGTCACCAACTACCATGTTCCAAGTACCCCTATTTTCGTCGCATGCTTTATTAACAAGATCGTAAAAATCTTCTATGTCTTCGGCAGAGTGTGCAGATGTTGGTGCATATACTTGTACAAGAGTTAGCGTTTTCTTAGATGTTAGTCGAAACTTCAGCACAGCGACGCGTTCAGAGTAGCCCAAAAATTCGATGATATTATCCTTCCACTTCTTTGCCACCATGAACCCCACTCCATGTTTCCCACTGGTCTCTCCGAAGTGAAAGAATACAGCATCGTCTCTTTCCTCTGTGTGTTCACCCTTTCTCCTGATTTCTGAAAGGCCCAAAATGTCCCAATTGATGTCTTTTAGGGCATTCTCAAGCTCAACTAAACGTTCGTCTTTCATCAGCGTTCGAACATTGTTGGTGAGAATATTTAGTGTATCGGAGTCCTTTATGTAGTTTGCTGTGGTCATTTGACGGTTGAGCGATCTCGCCCGGAGATTCTTAGCTCCCCTGACTCCAGGGCCACGCCCGCACCCGTCTACGCTAGCACAACCGCTGGAGTCGCCGGGCACTTGGGGCCTGTCTCTTATTCTTCTATCCATGAGGGGCGGGGGGGGGGTTTGGACCATAACCCGCCACGCTGGTCCAGTGCGTGTTGGCGGGTTGCCATAGCCTCGTTTGCTTGTCGGCAGGGTGCACCACGTGCAGGTGAGGTTGGCTTGAGTCCCGAAAAGATGTTAGTTGGGAGCCCTGGGATTTTATTAGAACTTGTTGGTCTAGTAAAATCCCATCCAGCGGTCGGCAGTGCAAATGCGACAGTCCAGGAACAGACAGTGTCATTGGGTTTTCCACTAGGAATTTTCAGCAGCAGCAGCAGAGTGGATGTCATACTATACACACACCTACCCCTTTGAGACTACAGCATGGTACTCCTAAGCAGAAAAAAATACCAGTATCAACAAAATTGTCTGTGTACGTAACATATGTATTGGTGCGGCCGCCCGCACTCACGCGCCCTCTTGCGAATAAACAGTTTGCAATTGACGCGCTTGTTTGATTGACGTGTACGATCGCCTTTCCTATCACCCGATACGCATAGGTACTTAACAAAAATAAGGGTTCACTCACTCCATTCTTCAAAGTAACAATGGAGCTAGGACATGATGAACATGACCCCTGCATTTTCAACCTCAGTACACCATCTTTGAAGTCCACAAACAGAACGTCACCGCCGTCCTCCTGGACTGTAGGCCTGATACGCGTGTCTAGTAGTTCCTTTATCATTTGGACTATCTCATCGTCATCTTCATTAATTTCTGAAAATTATAATTCAATCATTAAAATTATAATTCAATCATTAATAATAATAATAATATATAATATAACTAGCTTCCGCCCGACGGAGGCTTCGCCAGCATAATATGTCGACAAATTATACACATAAACGATCCTCTGCAATCACTCTATCTATTAAAAAAAACCGCATCAAAATCCGTTGCGAAGTTTTAAAGATTTAGGCATACATAGGGATATATAGGGACAGAGAAAGCGCCTTTGTTTTATACTATGTAGTGATAATATCCTTGGACATTTCACACAACGCCATATAATCCCAAGCTAAGCAACCTAATGCTTGTGTTATGGTAAATATAAATCATTATATAACAGCAGTTATGTATAGAGATGTAAAACAATACTGAGGGGCCTGTGTGGTACAGTAGTACCACTATAGTAATAGGGCCACATTAGCCACTGAGGGGGCTAACTATCACCTCTTATAGCAGCATTGTTTTAATGTTACTTAACATTAAAAAAAGATGGAAGTCCTCTCTCGTTCTCACATTGAAGTAATAATAAAATAATAGTGGTCATCGAAAAGTCAGTTGGCCGCTTGTGGAGCAAAGCAAGTATGAAAACAAAAAGATAACATTTCTGCCTGAGATAAGTTGCAAAAACTCAAGATTGATTTTTATGCTGCTAAACAGCCTTCAGATTTACTAGTACTACTACTAGTTTTATATAAATCAATCTGCATAGACTTTTCCCAACCATGTAAGGGTTGAATTCCAGTCTGAGCAGATGCAGCTGAATGCCAGTATTTAACATAAAGCAACTGCCTGTCTGACCTCCACAACCCAGTAACTGGGTAATACAATTAATACCTATATATGTGAAGTAAAAATTATTATAATGATAAAAAAGGGTTGATTTACGTGTATCTCCTGAAGGTTTAGCATCAATAATTACTGGCAAGCCACTGGCAAAGAAGTCCATAATAGTTGCGTATATATCGGGTTTAAGAAGTCTCCAATCAACATCATCATCTTGTTTGGTAACTGTCACAAACTCGGGGCCAAAGAAAACTGATTTCACACCATCAATGCGGAAGATCATTTTTGCTGAAATTTTAAAAAGTAAATTGTATCTAAAGTGTTCATTTCAATAGGTAAAACTTTACACTAACTTACAAGAGAACATAAAATGATTTTTATTAATTACATCTCCTATTTTTCTAATTTGTATATGTGTCAACAATAATACTAAAATTAATTTTACTGGCAAGAAAGTTGGTTTGGCAATTATCTTGGATTTAAAATAATGATTGAAATGATTAAACCTATCCTATTAGTTGGTGATATTTCTGTTCTATTTCTTCAGTTTACCTCTACTTATGACTATAATATTAATAAAATTCATTCCTCACACTCTTCACAACACTCATTAAAACAATTGACAATAGTTGTGTAATTTTATAATAATCCTCTTTTTTAATATGAGTATGATCTCGGTAAGTTAACAGTGAATAACTTACCTAAAGGACTGCACTGTGCTGCTCCAATGTTAGGAAAGTCCATTGTCTGTCCCGTCTCCAGTACTTTAACTCCTGGTAGAAACTTTAAGCTGTTTGGATTAGGAGTGTCTTGTGTCTGTATGAACATCGTTCTGCAGACACAGGTGTTGATAATAGGAGCCTTCTTGTTGACATTCTTCTGGGCAGCTAGTGACAGTCCACTGAATTGCTTGATGCTGTTTTGGCTGAAAAGTCATAATTATAAATTCTGTATCACTAAAACATAGTGAGTAAAGTTATAATTATAGATTGGCTAGCTTTCTGTAAATATTTTGAGGTAATAGCTGTTTGCTTTTTTTCATACCAGTAGTATCTATAGCACGGTTTTTATATAATGTGGAAATTACGTATTTTTCCCAACAAATATGACTTCACTACATGGAAAAGACACTACTGTTGGCACCAGATACTATGCTTAATTCGTGAAAAAAACTAAGATAGTCAGGATTAGTAGTAGCTTGACTGACTGCCCAGGACGCATCAGATATAATTATTCAAACTGACTCGTTCTGAAGCCTCCTAAAACGTACCCGTGATAAAGTTATCATGTTTTACCTGAGCACTGTTGCCGCGCATAAACGTCCACATTGACTACCCGTTTTATGAATTCTAAATAAACTTCTCAACATCGTTTGTGTATTTACAGTAATGCCGTTCACAAATTTACAGCGCTTTTCAATGTATTAAAAAATGATTTAGTTGCGATTTGCAGTTTGCACAGAGTAGAAAAACACTTTGACAATGACAATTGACAGTGACGTTATGAGTGTGACAGTGATTTGACAGTTGTGAGTTGACTGGCTGCTGTCTGAGGAGTGAGCTAACAAGCACAGACTAATTAGTTTGATATACTTGGACATAATATATACATACTTTTCAGTTTTAGTATTAGATTATAAATTGTATATACCGTTTTAATGAAATAAATAAATATATTGTACAAATTATTGTTATCTAGTGACATTTACACCGGCACTGAACAAATCATGACGTTGTCTTTTTTTTATGAGAATTTAATCGCTTCAAGACATTTTGATTGATAATTGTTAAGCCGTGCTTACACACCTGTCACTCCCATTACGAAGTTTCGTTTGATTCATCCCAAATAGCGGTAAATTGGCCTGTGCTTAGCTCTGTAGTAAAATACCTTCAGTCCGGGGGAGCCCCCAAACCTCGAATTTTTTTTTAAATAAAATCCCAAACATTAGAATGATTATGCCAAACGGAATAAAGGACGACAATGAAATCGTTCCTATTACTTGCATCGTATACCCTATCACCAGCCTGCATAGGTGAAGACTTAATGGCTGCGACAGCGAACGGTATAAAATTATATAATATATTTTTGCCATCGACACGCTAAGAAGATTATTAAGCATGTATTGTGTAATCGACTGATGCTCCAGCTTTACGAGTTTATGTCGACAAAGTATCTCCTACTTCTGTATGTATGGTCAAAAGAAAACCTAGCCTTTCCTAGTCAGCGAGCTAGAGATTACAATTTATAACAATTTTAACTTACATATTGCTACTCCTGAAAGTTTTCTGAATACTTGGGCTACCTTGTCCTATTTAATTTGGTCACTCTGGGCCCTGTCAAGCTTTGTCCACTTTTGGACATTTTTTAGATATAAACTGCGAACAAAAAAGTGTTCATGGTTCAACCATTATATTATTGCCTATAGTGCTACCAACTTTCTCAATATCAAGAAATACGGATCATTATATTCCTGTCTTTATCGATAGATTCCTGGAAAGAAGAGTAAATTCTTAAACGTAAAAATGGGCTCTAGTAAAAGATAATTTATTTGCTAAGTCGTTTCCCAATTATGTTTCAAGGGTCGACTTTCAGTCAAGCTGGATGAAGTTGAATACATTTATTTCATAATGGAATTTCTGTTTAATGAGAGTTAAAATATTTTACTAAATTAATACATATTTAAAAGTAAACTGAAGACAAATGTTTGTAGAATCCAGAGGCGGTCAATGGAACGTTTGAAAAACGCTACTTAAGTTTAGGTATACTAAAAATATTTCACTTTGACTATTGGTTTTTGGTTAGAAATTAGTAATTTATTTTTTTAGTACCTAGTGTTTACACACGACTTCACAAGAAGTTTTCAATACAAAAATTAGTTAAACTATTTATAGTTTAAATAATTTAAAATTAAAATAAAATAACAATAAATTATATTAACTGAAGAACATTTTTTTGACTACAGATATTTATGGTGAAGTCGTACTATGTCCACAAAAATGGATCCAGCCTTGTCAGTGTCTCCTTTCGTTTCATGCCTTGATTTATTTGTTATCTATGATTATTGTCGTTGAGTTATCGTATGAAGAAAGAAGAGAGTAAGAATTTTGCAAGTTTTGCACAAATAATTTCGTTTTGAAGAATTAGAACAAAAAGGTAACTCAAAGTTATGTATTTTCTAGATAATTTATTATTTTATTGAATGACACATTGTTATAATTGCTGCTTATTTAATTGCTCCGAAATGTGTAGGCCTACGGCCTGTTGACGATAATGTTGAGGCAATCATTTTTGCTAAATAATGGAATTCCCTAAAACTTTATGTAGGAGTCTTACTTTTGCCTCGTTGAAATGTTAATACACTTGTTAACTTACTGAGTGATGAAAAATTAAAAAACAAATTTAACACTTGGGCTCCATAAATTAAAACTGGCTCCAAAATTGTTTCAGTTTAACATTTAGTTGGAAATTCGTTGGGTTTTTCTGTAATATCTATTCAGCACCGCATTTTACCCATAGCTAAGTAATATGTGTTTAATGCCTATAGTTATCTACGTTTGGAAATTAATTATGAATAAACTTAGATAAAGTAGGTACTTATTAGTACCTACCCTCAGGTTTTGTGTTGTGTGGTGTGTGTGTCGTCGAAATGTTAGCCTTCGTAGGCCCGAGCGATTTTTTACCGCGACTAGTTTGCAGTAGCGCACTGGATTTTTAACTGCGGTGGTCAGTGGGTTGTCTTAGAGGGTGCCATTGAGTTGAAAATCCAACAGTGCGGTTTTGCGACGCTCTGTTTGATTCTTAATGCTTGGCCCAGTATTGAAAACGCGAATTTTTGTCTGAATATCTAAAATTGTGCCAAATAACCTATATCTATTAAAAAAATTAAAATATTTTTCTAAATGCTCTGGATCCTAAAGAAAATGGATGTGTGTAGTCTTGAAAACAAGACTTGACAGCATGTGACTTCTTTTCTGATTTAGTCAATGTCTTTGATAGCGGAACAGTATGGCAGATCCAATGAGGGGCCGTGGAAGAGGCTTGGCCCTCCTCCAAGCTTTGAAAAAAGCCCAAACTGGCATGTCATCTGATGAAGCCACTCCGGAGTCTACACCAGATAATAGTGCAGCCCCAAGTGTTGCTCCGAGTGTTGCTAGCACTACGGGCTCAAGTATTCCTCCTAGTGTAAGTTATAATTATTGTGGTACTAACAATTTTCAGTCTTGTAGACCATGAAATCCTTCATTGTCATAGTCCATTTTTGATAATTTTGTGTGCTGAAACTGGCTTCAGTAAGTTAATATTTTTTCCGTAACACATTCAATTTGGACTATGACTGGTGTCTTGCTGAAGGTCAGGGGCATCTAATGGATGCGCAAAGCACAGGAGCAGTTGATAAGGTAACTCTTGAAGAAGGCCTATCCAGCAGTGAACATCCTTTGGCTGAAATGATCTTAGTCTGCATATTCTTATTAAATTCTATTATTTGCCATTAGAATAGAATAGAATAGAATAGAATATTTTTATTTCAGACCGGAGTCCACAGGGTTAGTAACAATTTTAACTTAAATGCTAGTGTTAGTAGGTTACAGACACATAGAAATATACAATTAAATTTCGGCATGGAGCCGCATCCACCTCCACAACATCGGGGAATCCCACCGATCTACGAACACACTGAGAATACTGTTGGAGCCACCGCGAACACGAGACATCAGGGATGCACATCTTTTTCTAATAATAGCGGCAAAACCATCAATATTATTATCTGCAAACATCCCTGACGCACTACATCGCCACGGCAGCCGCAGCAGCACTCTCAGTGCATTATTATATTGAACGCGTAGGTCGCTGTATGCCCTCTGCGTGAAGTTGACCCACAGGCTGCACGTGTAGAACGATTGACAGTAAGCCATTGAAGTTAGCTTCTAAGGAAGCATCTTTTGCATACATAATTTTAAGAACATAACCTGAAGAATGAATGTAAGAAAACATTCAAGCGTATTGTGTGAATTTACAATAATTTTCAATTGATTGTCTATGTTTTTTTGTTGTGGAAAGAACTTTCTCAATTTCAAGAATTTAAACACTATTTAGAGTACCTAGTGCTACATAACAGCATTAAAAGAAAATAATTACTTTATTCCAGTTCTCACAAGTAGGTCGGTCACTTGGGAGTCTGTTTATATCCTAGTTAAATACAGAAATATTACTGCATTGTTCATTCTTTCCTGACATGATAAATGAAACCGCAAGTAGTCGCATCCCTTTGATAAGATTACAACATTTAACTGAAACCTCGATAGAGTGTTTATTTCATATTATCATAATTTTGGCTCAAAATTTAACTTTAATTTCACAAAATTTTCCTTATTGGTTCACAAAATCATAGAAAATAATGCATTTGTTATTGTGTTCCGCAAAAGTTCCTTGACTCAGAGTATAACTTGAAGCTTGTAGCTCTTAACAGAAGTCAGAACACCTACGCTTCCAGTGCAAGAGATGTTTGGTAACTTTTCTCTAAATTATGAAGGATATTTTGAAAATATCATTAATATCATTTTTAGCGAACAGTGATCTTATATTTATGTTAAAAAATATTTTAGGTATGTTCGACCATCACATCTGGGACCACTTCAATTGGTGGACGGGGCAAAATGGCAGCCATGCTACTTGCAAAGGCACAACAAAAACCAGGTGTGTAAAATCGTCATTTTTGTCTGACAGCAAAAGAAACAGCTACCCTGACTCAAATACACTACCATAACATTGGATCACATGACGCTGGCAGATTCATAGACATCCGCTTAGTTGTCAAAACTAAAAAAATAAGAACTGGGATGGGACTTCAATACACATCTACTAAATCCTTTGGGCAATACAGGCGTAACCACACTAATATTATAGCGAAAGTTTGGGAGTGTGTGTGTGAGTTTGTATGTTTGTCCTAACCTTCATGCTCAAACGCCTGAACGGATCTGGATGTAACTTGGCACAGAGGTCGTTTATGATCTGGATTAAACATAGGATACTTGTTTCCCTTGCGATAACGTCCGTCATCGGGCAAAGCCGCTGGCAGCAGCTAGTATAACAATATCCTACTAAACCCTTTAGTTGTGTGTCAAGACCATAACAATTTATTTTATTAACGCAAACATACCTTTGCCTCTGTTACTTTTTCACGCCTTAACGGATTTGGACCCTGACCTAGGATATTTTGAATCCTGGTGGTAAGTTACCGTATTATAATCTTGGACCTTCACGCGGGCGAAGCCGCGGGTAAAAGCTGATTTATTTATAAGTTGTACTTTCTTGTAGGGCCACCGCTGTTTTCTCCTGCAACTGATGTTAGTCCAAGTCTTTCTGCGATGAGAGGCGCCGGAAGAGGATTGAAGCTGTTACAATCTCTGTAAGTTAATATGTAGAATAGTATGATAATATAATAGTTGTATTACGATATTTAGTGCCCTCTAACGAAAGTTATCGCAAAATTAAACTCTCACATTGGATTTTGATGATTATACCTCTGTAAATACATGTTTGTTATGTTCGCATTACAACTTGCTAAGTTCTAAGTTAAATTGCACTTAAATGTTACAATTTCATGAAATAATAATTTCGTAGGGTTTTATGAACTTAGAGGGTTGCATGGATGATTCTAATGATTACCGTTCTGTAAATACATACTTGCAAAATCATATTTTGATCAATATAAAATCTGACACTGACTGCAGCGCCCGGACAAGTTTTGCGATAATTTTCGATTGAGAAAATGTTTTTCTTTTTCTTTCTTTTTTAAGGCAGGGAAATCATCAAATGACCCCATCCCGCTCTGGGTGGAGCGGAAGTGGTGGGTAAGCGGGAGTGTCAGACTCTTACTTCCTTAGGTAGCGGTAACTCTTTCGGACAATCCCGCTGAGAAAATGACCCTTAATATAGCCCTTGCAAACTTCGTTTTTGTATGACAGGCGATATCTTTTCTTCTTATCTAAAAAGTATGAAACAGAAGTCGCCGGCCGCATGTCTTATTTGTATTCAAATAAGGCTTTGCAACTAATTGATAGTGTTACAGTTTACACCATATTCAACAAAAAAAATGTATATTAATTAAGACTGACTAATATTGGGCAAGAAAAAAACTGGGCATATATTTTAGGTATTCCGTTAACAGAAGTTTATTTTTTCAGACAAGCTTCTAAAGCGGCGGGCGATAGCTCTAGTTCGGATGTCACGCAGATTACAGAGAAAATGGCTGAAACAACTGTGGCCATATCCAAATCGCATGGAGACGAGCGTAAGAAGAAAGTCTATGTAAGTTGACAATATTGTATTCTTAATTTTTTTTTTATTTAATCATCATCATCAGCATCATAATCATCGTCATCGCCATCATCTGCCGAGCCTTTACCTCAACTATGTTGCTATGTTGGGTTTGGTCCAGCCTAGCTGGATCAGATAATTTACCAGTACTTTACATAGAGCGACTGCCTATTTGACCTTCACAACCCAGTTACTGCCCTGGGTAACACGATACCCCTTGGTAAGACGGACCGCCAGAGTTTCAGGCTATTATTTTTTATTTAATATCAAGAAAAAAGTTCAGTGCGGCCTTAAGCGCGCCGTTTGAGTGTAGTTTTTATGAGTTCTGAGTGAATTGTACTAAAACCTCATTGATCATACTCGCAAATGCGATTGCTGAGCTCGGGTCCTGGCTATACAGTGTGTTAGGTTAAACAAGGGACATACTTTCAGTGGTTACTATACTAATGAAAATGAACAACTTTGACTATGGAACTATACCTGAAATCACGAAAAAAATCGTCAAAATGTATAGAACAGCTGATTTTTTTTTTTTCATATTTCATTGTTAGTCCCATGAACTAAGTTGTTGATTTTCATGAGTACTATACAACCTAAAAGTATGTCTCGTTCAACCTAACACACTGTATAATTTAACTGCCGAAATTTGTGTGTACTTTACATACACCTCGACCCAGGAATACAGGCATAATGCTTCCTTATATTCAAACCTCTTTACAGCGAGAGGTAAAGGACACGCCCCCAGTTACAATGAAAGGTACCAGCGGCACACCCGTTCCAGTGACTGCCAACTTCATATACCTGAACTTTGAAGAGAACAATGTGTATGAGTACGAAGTCAGATATGATCCAGATCAAGATTATGTTAACTTACGCTTTAAACTATTGTCTGGTAAGTTTTGTTTGCTATGAAGTAAAATGTTATTACAAACTCAAATTCAAACTCGAAACTATTTATTTCAAATAAACCAATTACAGGCACTTTTGAATTGTCAAGTTGTCGGTCAGTCAGAAAGATGAAGCTAGTTCCCCATTCCAAAGCAGTAGGTACCTATGGAGGAGAACGGGCAAGAAACTCCATAGATAATCTTTTAAACAAAATAGTTGAATTATTTTCCAAATAAAACTTAATTGCCCTTTTGAAAGCCAGCTTATCATGTATGGGAAGAATACAAATGTCGATGAGCCTTCTGTTGAGACACGAGTAGCTATTTATTGGGGGTTCTGGACCACCGGAAGTCCAGCGTAACTAGACCCCTGTGTGTACGGAGTTTGCTAGGAGCGCGCGACCAGGTTATGTTGGTTTAGGTGCGTTTGCGGTTGATTTTGCGGTTGTAAAATGGTTTTTTTTAGTTCGGACAATGTTGTAGTGTGTTGATAAGGGACATTCTCGTGAGAAATTGATAAGAAACAATGTTGCGTTGGTGATGCTCGACCTAGCGGTAGCGCGTTGATAAGGGTTAATGTCGTGAGAAATTGATAAGAAACAATGTTGCGTTGTGGCGGTCCTTGACCTTCCTGGGGCACTGATTGGTGGATTGGGGAGTGAGGCAGGTGTGCTTTGACGTGGTGGGGGAGGGGGCAGCCGATGTGTTGCGCGATGGCGGTGTAGCGGGGGCGTGCAGCGGGTTATCTTCCTATTTAATTTAAATATTGAATTTATTTATAATTAATTATTTAATTGCATATTATCTATAACAGGATGTATGATATGTTTGATAAGCAATAGAACAAAGGAAATGAAATAAGAGTAGTTCCATAACTGTGATTCTGTATGTGTGGGCGAATGCGTTTATATAAGATCGATTTTAACAATAATTTTACAGTTCATGTCACGTCTGTTCTGTTGATAAACATCCATAATGCTTTTTACAAGCTTATTACCTTGGGTGGTAGTGTTCCAATCCACCCAATCCACCAATCAGTGCCCCAGGAAGGTTAAGGACCGCCACAACGCAACATTGTTTCTTATCAATTTCTCACGACATTAACCCTTATCAACGCGCTACCGCAAGGTCGAGCATCACCAACGCAACATTGTTTCTTATAAATTTCTGACGAGAATGTCCCTTATCAACACACTACAACATTGTCCGAACTAAAAAAAACCATTTTACAACCGCAAAATCAACCGCAAACGCACCTAAACCAACATAACCTGGTCGCGCGCTCCTAGCAAACTCCATACACACAGGGGTCTAGTTACGCTGGACTTCCGGTGGTCCAGAACCCCCAATAAATAGCTACTGACACGCCGAAATTCGCCCTTCGTCAGATCTTTCTTGGCTTAGTAGCTCTTCCAGGCACTTTCGTTGCGTCTTGCAACTTCTTCGTTCTTCCCTGGCGGGCAACGCCACGTTAATACTACGATGCACGCTGTTCGTTATCAACTTGATCTTTGTCATTTTCATTTGATGTCCAACCTACGCTTGCCGTGCTAAGATCTTCTAGCATCTGCATCTTGCATCTCGGAGACTAAAAACCACAGATATAGATAGACATAGATAACGCAAGTATCACGATCTGTATGAAAACCAAGCGTGCCATTTTGTTGACTACCTATTATGACGTCACAAGCACTATTTAGTGATGGATGAAAATCAAATCGACTCAAAGACGCCGCCGCGTACGGCGTCCCCCTCGCTCCACCCCCGCCTTGCACCCAGCCAGCAGTACGCTGAAAGTCTTTGTAGACTGTAGGTAGACTGAGCGCGAAAGTGACCACTTACGATTTTTGTACGTAAGCTAGGCACGCGAAGTAGTTGCTCTTGCGTTATCTATGTCTATCTATATCTGTGCTAAAAACGAAAAAAGGTCAAAAGCGTCGGCAAAATGGAGACATGATAATCTCTTATGTCCAACCATAATTCCTCTTTGTCAGTAGGTAATTGCCGTGAATAATTTTGGAGGCGGCGGGTCTACTTGCTTAACTCCTTGAATGATCCGGAAAGACGGTCCTGTCTTATAACTGATTTTAGTTTACCCTTTTGAACGCCAGATGTAAACGCACGCGCCCTCCAAGCTACAAATTTATTTCTTCTTGCTATCACGAATTTCCAAATATCCATGGTAATTTGTTTCAAGTCATTAAATACGTACGAGTCATCAATTAAGTACGTCATATAAACACTCACAAAAGTAATGATTTAATTATTTATTTCGTGTTACAGTGTTGTTGCCATTGTCACATATTTGTGTCGTTGGCGTAAAGGGCATGCGCTTGCTTCTCACATAAATGTGACAATGGCTTTCAAAAGTTTAAACTGGTGTTTAGAATTTACTATTGCGCGTTAATTTTTCAGAACATCGTCAATACTTTAAAGAGAAGACATTCGATGGTACTACTCTGTATGTGCCCCATAAACTGCCCGAAGAAGCTCTTAATCTGGTGTCCACCAATCCGTTTGATAACAGCAAAGTTAGAATCACTGTAAGTATATTGTAAATTGGGTATTTGAAAGGGTAGTCAATAACGTTACTTTATATTACCTGTCAAAACGCGGCATTTATACTTAGGTGATTTGTATGAAATATAACAATGTGTTGTCACAGATTTTTAGAGTGGAATGGAATACTTATTAGCATTAAATGCGATTTTATAATTATATCTTCGTATAATATTTAGTTTCTGTATGGTGATGGAAGTTTTTAAGAAAAACAGTCTTTTTTATGTGATTTCATATTTAATTTTTGACCGTTTCAAATTGTTGATACTGTAAAAACAAAAATTTTTGTTAGTTAGAGGCTGAGGAAGAAATAATTCATTTTTAAATAGTATGCATTCTAATTTGAAAATCTTCCCTCGTTATTATTACAGGTTGTATTCCGTAGAACCCGCCGTCTAAGCGAAATGATACACATCTACAATGTGATATTCAAATGTATTATGAAGGATTTGCAGCTGATAAGGATTAAACGCGATCACTTTAATGATAAAGCTGGTATACAGATTCCACAGCATAAACTGGAAGTTTGGCCTGGGTATGTCATTGTTACAAATCCCTCTATTATTATAAAAGCGAAAGTTTGTGTGTGTGTGTGTGTGTGGAAATTTGTTTTTCTTCACTCAAAAACTACTGAACGGATCCGGATGAAATTTATCAAAGAGATAATTTTTTTCCTGGGTTAATAAAACATAGGATGTTTTTTATCCTGTTGGTACGTTCTCTTGGGATAATTTCCGACATCCACCCGTCAACGCCCCAGGCAGAAGCTAGTAGTTTATAAGTATCGTATATAAGGTGTTAAAAAATTAACTCTAAGAATTTCGTGGGAGCATTGTACTCGTCGTTATGAACAACTTTTACTATGGGATGAACCCTGAAATCGCGAAAAAAATATGAGCTGTTCCATACATTTAGGCACACGTTACTCAATAAAATGTATGGAACAGCTCATATTTTTTTCGCGATTTCAGGGTTCATCCCATAGTAAAAGTTGTTCATAACGACGAGTACAATGCTCCCACGAAATTCTTAGAGTTAATTTTTTAACACCTTATATATCTTCATAATGTTACACACCATAATAGCTAAAAGCTAAGCTAGTTGAAAAGCTAGGGTGACTATGTAATTACGTTGTGCGACACTATAGCTTCATTGATTGGTGTTGTTAATGCTAACCTCACTATTTGTTTAATTTAATTTTTGTTGTTTACCAATTTTTAACTGTCTCATTGTTTATCTGTGGAGAACGTGGTTGATGTCACATTTGTATTTTTTTGTATCTTATATTTTTTTGTTATCCTTAATGTGTAATTGTTTGTTTTCCCAAATAAATAAAATAAAAGACAGCTGGACTGAAAATTTACACAACTGTAATCATTCACTCGAGCAAGGTTGTCAATCTAATTGATATTTATAAAATGTGATCAGTCGACCTACCGTTGTTACTACACGATCTAATCGATCCTTGTCAGTTTATGTTATCCTTTGTCTTTGAATCATTCGACTGGATCCACACGATAAACATTGGCTTTTAATTGTGTCTGTGTTTTTAATTACGAGGCACGGTGGCATACGAGGTGTGTGGTACAATCCTTGCAAGAGTATGACTTTCCAAGGAGAGCAATTGAACATTTTATTCGTAAAATTATAATTCTATTATTCTCTCTTCTACTCTTCTACTCTTCCCTTAATTATATTATTCTTTACAAGTAGGTTGTTACTTGCTTAACACTTTGAACGCCAACGCGGTCACCGTGTGTCCGACAAACAATAGTTTTTCTATTGTGTCTGATGCGTGGCAGTCAATGACTTAATTATCTCACAGGAACAAAAACAACAACAAACGCATAATTTCATATATTTTTCCACCTTCAGTTATGTGACAGCGGTCGACGAGTATGAAGGAGGTCTCATGTTAACCTTGGACTCCACGCACAAAGTACTCCGCACACAGTCAGTGCTGTCATTTATAAAAGAGACCGTTCAAGCAGAAGGAGCTGGCTGGAAGAAAGCAATGGCCGAACGATTGGTCGGCTGTTCTGTCATGACTATGTATAACAAAAAAATGTTTAGGTAAGTGTTGCCCAGGTTGAGTGAAAAAGTTTTAAAATGTGGCTGTGTTTCTAATAGCTTTACAACCTCAAAAAGTGATAGATGGCAAGGGTGTATCTTTATGGACAACATGTTCGCCTACGATTACAACATTTGTTTAAAGAAAATTAGAGTTGGTTGTTACAAATGTTTCTGTATTGATTTCAAGTATAGTTTAAAGAAAATTAGAGTTGGTTGTTACAAATGTTTCTTGAACTAACTTGACACACAAATAAACTATTTTTTTTTGGGTGTTAACAATAGTAAAATAATAATGACAACAACATGTGTAAGGCTGTCAATGATACGAGGAACATACTTTCAAGTTTTATAGTACTCATGAAAACCAACAACTTTGTCCATGGGACCAATTCTAAAATGGGAAAAAAATATATTAACTGTTCCATACATTTTGACAAATTATGCGCACATAAATGTACTGAACAGCTGATTTTCTTTAAGTGATTTCAGGTTTAGTGTTCATTTTCATGAGTGTACCCCCTGAAAGTATGTCCCTCGTTTAACCAAACACACCATATAAACGAAATTACTAAATTTTTATATTTGACCCCTTTAAGTCTTAAGATGCTCTAAATTTTGGACTTCGCCTTTTACAGGGTAGACAGTATCGATGATAAACAGTCACCAAAATCAACATTTGAGAAGATGGTGGATGGTCAACCAAAGCAGATTTCCTTCATTGATTACTACAAGGACAACTATGGTATAGAAATCAAAGATTGGGATCAGCCATTGCTTATATCAAGGTAATTTCATATACCATCGACATAATTCCACATTTCCACATGACCATCCGATGATCACGACCCTACCTTGTTGTACCCTACCTTGACCAATACCTACTTTGTAATGGACCCCTCCACCTACAATTAACTACACTGTATTGGAAACCGTCAAAAATAAAATTTGAAATCACATAGATAAACGACTGCTCATCTTAAAAACTTCAATCATGGTACAGAAATTAAATACTATGCGAAGATATAATTGTAAAATTGCATTAAATTCTGATAAGTATTCCATTTGATTCTAGGAATCTGTGACGTCACGTTGTTATTATATTTCATACAAATTTCGCTTTGACATAAAAAGTAACGTTTTTGACTACCCTTTCAAATACCCAAATAAGTGTCCGTTAACTTACTTGATAGATAATTTCATAAAAGATCTGTGTTTTAATTTATTAGGTAGTGGCTTTTCGGATCATCGTAAAACAGACCCCTTTTTTGAGGGTGGGAAATCATCAAATGACTCGTCCCGCTCTGGGTGGAGCGGAAGGGAGTGTCGAACTCTTACTGACTGTTTGATCCATATACTTCCTTAGCCCTTTATGTTCCGGGGTAGCGGTAACCCTTTCGGACAATCCCGCTTACCTGGCAAAACAGACCCTAAGCATTTGTAATACAACGTACGCGACCTTCAATCAATTATGGATACTATTCAACACCGATAACTGCCAATTTTACCAATGCAATTGAACACGATCAGCACATATTGATCGCGTTCAGGTCCTATCAGTGTCTATATCCCATAGAAAATGATGACACTGACAGCTGTTAAACGGGGTATAAAACCTGATCACGATCAGTTTCACTGGCGAAATCCACCGATCGTCGCGCAAATGCGTCTTATTAGCTGCAAGCTCAGCAAGCTGCAATCGCAAAAGAAGCTACTAAGTTAATTCAACTCCACTCAATTCAAAGCATTTATTTCAGATAAACCAATGACAGAAGTGTCTGTAATTGGTTTATTTTTCTAATTGGTTGGTGAGTCCTAAAGATGAAGCTAGTTGCCCATTCCAAAGCAGTAGGTACCTGCGGAGAAGAACGAGCAAGAAACTCTGTTTTAAATCAGAATAGGGTTATAAAATATGGGTTACATCATTCATGTTGAAATTATTATTCATGTGAGAACGATGCAGAACGTAAAAAGGGTCCATAATAAAAGATTTAAAAAAGTAATAAAAAGTAATTACAAAAATTTAGAAGATCCGTGGCAGCTAAGAGATGACCGGTCCCTACTGAATGCGCCCGTTAACCAACATGACACATACATAATAAATAAACATTATTCTTCTAGGGACTCAAAACGAATGCCAGGCCAGGAAAAGCCGACTGACTTCATGATATGCTTGATCCCTGAGCTGTGTCAGTTGACCGGCCTCACGGATGATCAACGAAGCAACTTTAGATTGATGAAAGATGTCGCTACTTACACCAAAATCACGCCAAACCAACGTCATGCAGCGTTCAAAAAGGTAAGAACTATTATTCACTGCTTTTATTAGTATCTTTATGTATCTGTTTGGCTGTTCCTCAAAAAAACTATTCATAACATTTTTAAGAACACATTTTAACCTGCACACGTAATGGCTGCGACAGCGAACGGTATTAGCGTTGCTGAATTTTGGACCAAACAAATAAAAAAAAAAAAACCCTGTTATTTTTGCCATCGACACGCTAGGAAAAAGAAGAATTTACCCTTGAAAATCGTACCGTTTATCAAATTTAAATTTTAAACGACAATGTATATAACGTATATAGCCCTTGATAAATAGTTCATCCAATCTTCCGAACATCATTTCAGTACATAGAAACAGTGATGAAAAACGAAACGGCAAGGAATCGCCTAGCGGGTTGGGGTCTAAGCATAGCGCCAGAAACCATCAACCTTACTGCTCGCACATTGCAACCAGAAGCGCTTAACTTCGGTAACAATGTCCGGGTGCCAGGCAAACCCAACGCAGATTGGAATGGTGAAGTCACTAGGCAACATGTGATGGAAGCTGTGGATATCATCAAATGGGCAATTTTACACACAGATAGGGACAAGCAGGTTGCTAATGTAAGTATTTTGGTATTATGTAGATTTAATATTTACATACCTAAAAAAACTTAAAATGTTAATAATAACTATGTACAAGTATACACGGTTAAATTTTAGTCGTTTAATCCCCTTAAGGGGATAAAAAAATCAGCTGTTCAGTACATTTATGTTCGCCTGACTCGTCAAAATGTACTGCACAGTCTGCACAGCTGAATTTTTTTTCGCGATTTCAGGTTCGGTCTCATAGTAAGGGGATTAAAACGACTTAAATTTAACCGTGTATAAAACAAGAGGGAAAAACAAATCAAAGGGCATCAAAAAAACATTCGTCCACATCGCTCTCAACAGGAAAAGTTACCAAAAGGCTGGCAGCATTGCCACGTTGTATGGCGGTTGTAATGCTGTTTCTTTGACCGAAAAATAGGCCAGCCCTCTGGTCACGCGAAGAGTCGACCAATCGCTTGGCGATGTCTCGATAAACTTAGTGGGCACTCGGACCCCAAGGCCCTAGTGTTTCAACCCGAAATGGCTCAAACTCAAAGTATTTATTTCAAATAAACCAATTACAGGCACTTTAGAATTGTCAAGGTGTCGGTCAGTCAGAGAGATGAAGCTAGTTGCCCATTCCAAAGCAGTAGGTACATATGGAGAAGAACGGGCAAGAAACTCCATGGACACTCTTTTAAACAAAATATGGTTACAAAATATTGGTATAGTTCATATATATAATACATGTGAGAACGATGCAGAACGTTAAAAGCATCCAATATAAAATATGTAAAAACTATTCAAAAATTAAATTAAAACAAGCCTTAGCCGCTAAGAGATGACCAGTCCCGACTGACAGCGCCCGTTCACAAACATGACGCATATATTAGCACCATTCAGCTCAACCATTTTGAAGGAAGCTAAATGATCCAACACACACGCCACCATCAGCGTGACATTAAAGTGAGCATGGCATACTCTCAGCCGCCAGGGCACATTCAAATCAGTGAAAGACGTACCCAGTAAATGGTCGCTTTATAGTAGGTACATAGTACTCACTCACATATTATTATGTGCTAAACAATTATACAATATTAAGAGATTGAATTTATACAATGCAAGCAAGCACTTATATGCTCGAACATATAAGTCCCAATTTGCGCCGTTTGTTTGTGGTATTATGTAGATTGAAACAATATGTTATGACCATTTAAGATGTTATAGGATAGGTCAAATAAGATGTGTCGGAATTGTTTCCTGAATACTTCTAGAGTTAAAAAGGTTGATTCATCAGGTTAAGCTACGCTTGCCGGGGTTGGGTGACCATCTTTACATACCGAGACTCCTCCGTACCTCGGAAAGCTTGTTAAGCCGTTGGTCCCGGCTGTCATTTGTGCATCTTTGACAGTCGTTACGGGTTGTCAGAAGCCTGAAAATGTGACAGCCAGTCTTATCAAGGGGTATCGTATTACCCAGTTTCTGGGTTGTGGAGGTCATAGGCAGTCGCTCCATGTAAAAGACTGGTATTCAGCTGCATCCGGTTAGACTGGAAGCCGACCCCAACATAGTTGGGAAAAGGCTCAGGAGATTGAATACTTCGAGCGTTATTTTACGATATTAAATCTTTTTGTAATCATTTATGGATTTTATAATAGGGCACATGTGATTAAAGCTCACGGCATCGAATGGTAGTGGATCACAAATCATTAAGTGCCATTTTCACCAATCAAACTGAACGCGTTCTGCACTTCTTTACTTCTTTCAGTGTCAGTGTCAATATTGCCAAACAATGTTGACAGTGACAACTCTTTAACGCGGTTCAGATGTGCTGGTCCTGTTCTATTTCATCGGTGAAATCGGCATTTAGAGTGTCAGCTAGTTTAGCTTAGTCCTCAGCATCAGCATACAGAATAGACATAGTTAGAATCGCTCTAAATTAAATCAAACCTATTCCACATTAAAACCTATATCATTAAACCAATTTCGTGCGGGTTCGATTCCCGCACGGAACATATATTTGTACGACAACACAAGTGTTTGTTCCGGGTCTGGGTGTTTATCTATCTATAATATGTATGTATTTACAAAAAAAAATGTATATAAGTAGTTTATCAGCCATCTCGTTAACATAACACAAGCATTAGATTGAGCTTGGGACTATATGGCGTTGTGTGAAATGTCCAAGGATATTATATTAAAACCTATTCCACAACAAAACACTCCGCATTTTATGTGCTGTTATTAAAATCAACAAATTCCACAGGACTTCTTAGAAACAGCGAAGCGCTCCTGCCGTCCTATGGGTATAAACGTGGCCGATCCCCAGATAATTCGCTTGCCTAACGACCGCACGGACACTTACGTCATCACCCTGAAGAAGGTCATAACATCCAGCATGCAGATCGTGGTGGTTATCTGTCCCTCGTCTAGAGATGACCGTTACGGTGCTATCAAGAAAATATGCTGCGCTGACAATCCTGTTCCCTCACAGGTATTTAATTTACTACCTGTTCCCGCGCGGTTTCACTAGCTGCTCGCCTCCTATTGGTCGTAGCGTGCTGTTACGTGTTTAGCCTATAGCCTTCCTCGATAAATGGACTATCCATCACAAAAATATTTTTTCAATTCGGACCAGTGGTTCCAGAGATTAGAGCGTTCAAACAAACGAACTCTTCAGCTTTATAATGTTAGTATAGATTTATATAACGAAGCCTCGGAAGACCACTTTATATAATAGACTGTTATTAGTTGAGAATTGTACGAAAATCAACACTGACATTAAACGGCTTTGATTTAACTGAACGGTTTAAAGCAATTCATCAATGGCAGGTCGTCTTACGTATACTATGGGAAGTTATACGAAAATGTGGTTTAAAAAATAATCAATATAACTTTAGAATAAATGAGGAATAACCCTTTTGTCTACACATGCTGAATTCTGGCAAAAAATCTATACATATACAGTGATTTTTAAGTCACTGTTAACCATTCAGAGCGTGAAAGTACCTACCCTTGATTATGAGCAAGTTTCACTATGAAATGAACACTGAATAATCAAAAAAAAATCGGCTTTTTCGTACAAACATACAATATTGAATCAATGAAAATGTATGAAACAGTTGTTATTTCGCAGTTGGTCCCGTATTCAAAGTTGTTTCTCATTTTAAAGATTTATAGTGAATAAAAATCACCATTAATAGATTTAGTTGTAAAAAAAAAAACAAAAATAATAATATCATATTCATTCCAGGTAATAAACGCCCGCACGCTTATGAACCAGAACAAAATGCGCTCTATTGTTCAAAAGATTCTCCTTCAAATGAACTGCAAGCTGGGCGGTACTCTGTGGAGCATCAGTATACCGTTCAAGAGTGCTATGGTCGTTGGCATTGACAGTCATCATGATGCTACTAGAAAGAAGCAGAGTGTTTGCGGTAAGTTGAAGATTTGATGTTTTACCTAAACTGATAGCCTGACTATGTTCTCTTAGACCAGTGTCGATAATTTTTGAAAACAAAAAAAAATATAGTAGGATGAAACCCATTGGAAAAGGAATAGAATGTAACAAAAATTAAAGGAAAAATAATTTATGGGCGATCTGAGGTCGGGAAGTGTATCATGTATGGGGGTGCGTTTTTAATGGTAAAAAATGGTTTATCTCGATTTCCGGCAAAACTACAAGTCCTATGGAAAATAGTTAAATAGCAAAAATGTAGGTAATAAAAAGATCTACAAATTTTGTATACACACTTCTTTCACATAACCTCAAAATTTATGTGAAAAGTTCAAATAACCAAGTTTTTGGTTTTTTATTTTTATCTATCAAAAAAAAAATGTTTTTTCCACGAAATTTGGTGATAACTTTCCTTTTTATATTCCAAACACAGTAATTTTTTGGATTTAAAATATTTATTTTTGCACCTTATTTTGACTTAATATCGAAAAATCACAATAATTTTCGATCGAAAATTCTCACCTCAAAATATCAGATTTTTTTAAAAAGTTGGTAGGCTTTATGTTCGCTGACATCTCTACTTTTCGATGGTGAAAAAAAAAATATACATAACCATAGTAAATGTTCTCAGAAAATGCAAAGAAACGATTACAATATTACATACACATTACAATATTTTGGGAAAGTTGTAAAATCTTCTTTAAATTATATGCCTTTTATTGCTTTTTTAAGGATTACTTATTTATCTGAGTGACTTACGGAAAATTTTAGGCCATCAAAAGCTATTTAATACAGAAGTGGGGAAGGGGCTAGGAGGGTATGGGCCTTACTACCCGTTATTTCGTTGCAGTACTGTGCATTTTCTGACAACATTTACTATAGCGATGTATATTTTTTTTACACCATCAGAAAGTAGAGATTGCAAAGAACATAAAGCTTACCGACTTTTTTAAAAAGCTAGTATTTTAACGCGAGAATTTTCGATCGAAATTAGGGTGATTTTTTTATATTACGTAAAATAAGGTGAAAAAATTAATATTTTAAATCTAAACAAAAATTACAGTGTGTTTGAAATATAAAAAGGTAAGTTTTCACCTAATTTCGTGGAAAATAAATATTTATTGTGAAAGATAAAAATAAAAAACCAAAAACTTGGTTATTTGAACTTTTCACATAAATTTTGAGGTTATGTCAAAGAAGTGTGAATACAAAATTTTTAGATCTTTTTAGTACCTACATTTTTGCTATTTAACTTTTTTCCATAGGACATGTAGTTTTGCCGGAAATCGAGATAAACCATTTTTAACCCTTAAAAACGCACCCCCATCCACTTCCCGACCTCAAATCGCCCGTAAATTATTTTTTTCCTTTAATTTTTGTTACATTCTCTTCCTTTTCCAATGGGTTTCATCCTACTATAATTTTTTTAAAAGTCAAAGTCTATTTATTTGCCAGAATGTAGGTTTACAAAGTATGGTCTTACAACTATAATGGCCCCTTTACATTCTACCATTACATATGGTGTACAAATATTTAATTAATAATAATCTTCACCAAGTTATATTTAGGTGCATTCAGAACAAAAATAAAATAAAAATAATACATCGTCAGCAACAGCAAGTCAGATCTCATGCATCTCTTTAAGGAATAAATACATTGTTAATTAATTGATGTCAGAGTTATACCTATGTCAATACAAAATATAGTTGAATAAAAATGTCAGATTAAGAATATTTATGTTTAAATAATTGTAAATTGTAATTGATAATGTCTTAAATATTAAATTGAACATCAATAAATTATTATAAGGTATATACCAATTATTATATATTATTGATTTCTATTTTCCTCTCCGCTATCTGACATGAATTCATCTATACTAATAATATTATAAAGAGGTAAAATTTGTATGTTTGTAAGTTTGTATGTAGGGGGTAATCTCCGGAACTAATGATCCAATTTCAATAATTTTTTCACTGATAGAAAGCTACATTATTCCTGAGTGCTATAGGCTGTAAATTATATTTATATCATACATATTAGCCGAGCTATTGCATTTTTCGTCTAGCAAGTCGGAAAGAAATACCTCCGAAAACAGAATTATTTGCATGCGCTGCCTAAACAGTTGTTTAAAATTGAAAGCAATGTATGGCAACCCGGTTCGCCTTAATTATTTCTAAAAAAGGCCGCGACACCACATTTCTATCTTTTGTATTTTAACTTTTATATTTCGTTTTATGTTTTAAAAAAGTATTTTTTCGACTTACTTCTGTTTGGATGATTATTTAAACAACAAAATATCAATTCTTATCAAATAAAATTATTTTATGATCACAAGGACATCACAGAGATAAGATTTGCCCTCTACAGTATGGCAATTGGTCATATATTTTCCGAGATAATATAAAATTACTAAACGCAAAATGCTAAAACATTCGCCGAGCTCAACTATCATTCCTACTTCCTACGTGCTTTGTGCGGACGTTTTATCGTTTTAGAGAAGCTTTAAATTAAATAGGTTCCTCACTTAAATTTTATATTTTTAACGTTAACATTTTTAAATGATGGTTTGTATTTTGTATATAGGTAGTGTAATATCTTTTGCCAGCGGCTTCGCCCGCGTGGTTTTTGGAAATTATCCCACGGGAACGGGTACGTTTTTCCGTGATAAAAATTAGCCTATGTGTTATTCCAGACTATAATCTATCTCTGTGCCAAGCATCCAGATCCGTTCAGCCGTTTTGGCGTGATTGAGTAACAAACATCCATCCATCCATCCAAACTTTCACATTTATAATAGTAGCAAGATAATTATATTATTATCCGTGTTGGGTTAAAAATACATAATGCATTTGCACCTTTACAATGCGAGGCAGGGTGTCGTAAACCGTCATCTACCCCGGTCGCGTTGGGGAATGGAACCGGCGAGAGATGTCGTGCGGTGTCCCACAGGGATCGGTTCTGGGGCCGCTCCTGTGGGACATCGGTTACGACTAGGTGCTGCGGGCCGACCTCCCTGACGGCGTCAGCGTAGTTTGCTACGCTGACGACACGCTGGTCCTGGCGCAGGGGAGGTCGCATCAGGCGGCGGCCGACGCGATGACACGCGGGGTTGCGACAGTCGTTGAGAGGATCCGGCAGTTGGGTCTCGAGGTGGCATTGCACAAATCCGAGGCCATGTCCTTTCATGGACCTCGGAATAGGCCACCATCGGGATCCCAACTTACGGTAGGAGGGGTTCACATCGGCGTCGAGACCACGATGAAATACCTAGGGATGAAATACCTAGGTCTGGTCGACGTTTGGCCCCCAAGCTGGAACGGACTGGGGCCGCCTTCAAGCGGCTCTTGCCCAATTCGAGGGGGCCAAACGCCTCCTGCCGGAGGCTTTACGCGGGAGTCGTGCGGTCCATGGCTCTATACGGGGCCCCGGTATGGGCGCGTTCACTGGGGTGGCGAGCCGCCAACTATCTGCCTCCTTGCCGGACTGCCGCCGTGGGATCTGGAGGCGATAGTCCTCGCGCGCCTGTACGAGTGGCGCGCGGAGGTACTAAGCCGGGGGGAAACTCCGTTTCCGCAGCAAATTGCGGCGGAGCGGACGGACCTCCGGCGCGATCTCATGGCGGCCTGGAATCAGCGACTGTCGCAACCCAGCGCAGGGCACGCCACGATAGTGGCGGTAAGACCCCTCTTTGAGAAGTGGCTAGAGAGGCGTTACGGCGCCCTCACTTACCGCCTGTCGCAGGTCCTCACCGGGCATGGATGTTTCGGGAGGTTCCTGCACATCATCAGGCGGGAGGAAACGCCCCATTGCGAGGATCGCCCAGAGGACACGGTAGAGCATACGGTGCAAACCTGCCCCGCTTGGGCGGAGCACCGCCGTGTCCTCATAGAGCCGATCGACGGCGGCGACCTTTCGCGCCAGGCCCTGGTGCAAGCCATGGTCCGGGGCGAGAGGGAGTGGGAGGCAGTCACCTCCTTCTGCGAAAAAGTCACGCTCGCGAAGGAGGTGGCGGGATGGGAGAGAGAAAGGTCCTCCCGTCCCAGCCGCCGCGGGAGACGCTCCGGGTGTCGGGAGCCACGTGACGACTCCCGGCCACCGTAGGCGCGGGCCTGCGGGCGGTAAGTAATGGGTGACTCACCGTCCGATCAGCACCAGACCCGTGCCGGACGGCGCGTATATGTTCCACGCGCGCCTCAAAGAGATGTCAGCATATGAAGGGGCCCCTCAGGGCCAAGCCTGCCGGGTAAGCGGGATTGTCCGAAAGGGTTACCGCTACCCCGGAACATAAAGGGCTACCGAAGGAACATGGATGGGTTTTAGTCAGTAAGAGTCTGATACTCCCTTCCGCTCCACCCAGAGCGGGAGCAGTCATTGGATGATTTCCCAGCCTTAAAAAAAAAAAAAGGGTGTCGTAAAAGGCGACTAAGTTGAGCAGAAAAGATCACCTCGGTAATCTTTGAAAATTCTGATCCGATTCCAAAAATTCTCTCACTAATGGGAACCTACAGTATTGCCGAGTATCATAGGATATATTTAATGTTAAAACTAGAAATTTTCCGCGGACGAAGTCGCGGGCAGAAGCTAGTTAAGTACAAAAGCATCTCACTTTTTACCATTTTCAAAGGCTTCGGCACTGGTCTATCTGGTGTTAGGTATGGGTCCAATTGCAGGGCTTCGCGTGTAACTGCTTATTTATTTATTTATTTAAACTTACACCCACTATCCTTACAGGTCACCCTAATACAATAGTGGGTGGGTGATCTCAGGTATAAAAAAAATCAACTAAATACTACATATACCTATAGTACCAACAACCTTGGAGGCCATGAACACTCAGGTCGAGCATTCTCTTCCTGCTAGAACTCAAATGGACATTCTAGACTCTTCGGTTGTAGTTGTGGAGGATACTCTGGATAGTTCTTTAAACTAGTCAGTAGGACAACAGAAGTTACCACTTTTAATAACCAGTTATTATTACTACAAAATAATAAAAAGGTATCTTCTGGCAATATAACTCTCAAAAATAATAAACTGAATGGAGTGCAACATACATTAAAATTATTAAATCAAAATATTCAAGGTTGCTCTTCCAAGTTACTGGAAATAGAATTGTTTTTGGAAAATACCAAGTTTGATGTCATTTGTTTAACAGAACATTGGTTAAAAGATCATCAAGTAGTATCAATTAATTATGAAAATTATTGTGTAGTTAGCCATTTCAGCCGAAAACTAATGATACATGGTGGGTCATTAATATTAGTTAAAAATTCAATAAAATCCAAAGAACGAAAAGATATCATCACACTGTCTGTTGAACACACCATTGAATTGTCCTGTGTTGAGCTAGATAAGCATGTTATAGTATGTGTGTACAGACCTCCAAATGATTCTGTATTGGAAGATGTGTTAAAGAAACTTAGTACTAGTAGCAAGTCAATAATCATATGTGGAGATTTTAATATTAATTTACTAGAAAATAACTCGAATACTGTCAGATTATTAAGTCTTTTTAGGTCATTTGATTTATCCAATGTTTTTATGGAACCAACCCGAGTCACTGCTTCTTCTGCCACTTGTATAGATAATATTTTTTGTAACTGTGAATACTTACACAAAGACATTTTAAATAAGTTGCCATCTGACCACAGTGGACAAACAATAACATTTTGTTCCTATATACCTTTACAAAAAATTCAAATAAGATTTAGGCCAATTACATGTACAAATTTAAACAAATTCAATAACTCTTTGGCCAGTAATTTAGGTGTTCACAATTTTAATAACATATCTGACCCAAGTGAGTTCTACACCGAGTTCTTTTTACTATTAAATAAGCAATTTAATGACTCTTTTCCACTACGAACTAAAAGTATTTTCACAAAGTTTTTATTTAGCGATTGGGCTACTCCAGGTATTCGCAAAAGCAGGGCAAAACTTTTTGAACTTTATGGCCTCAAGCAACATATGAATCATACAAATTTTCATCAGTATGTTGCAAAATATTCTAAAACTTTTAAAAGTGTGTGCAAATTAGCTAAATCTCTTTATATAAGCAACAAAATAAAATCAGCTGATGATAGAATAAAAACTACCTGGCAAATAATAAATAATGAAACAGGTAGGAAAAAGCAGCGTAATACTGAGTTTAATTTAGAGACTGCTCATGGCTGCATCAACTCAGATATAGAAATAGCTCAGGAATTTGAAAACTTTTTTGCTAATATTCCTCTTAAAACTACTGCATCTTTAAATTCCTCAGCAGCGCTTTCTGCTGCTTTACTTAGAAAAAATGTAAAGGCATGTCCTATGGAATTTACATTTCAGCATACAAACCCCCAGGCTGTCATAAAAGCTTTTAAAGATCTTAAAATTAAATCAACAGAGGATCTCTGGGGAATGTCTGTTAAAGTCTGTAGTTCTATCATCGAAACCATTGCGCCCTATTTAGCTTTCATATTTAATACTAGTGTGGACCAAGGAGTCTTTCCGGATCTTATGAAACACAGTAAAGTAGTGCCATTGTTCAAATCCGGTGATAGTAAAGAACCCAACAATTATAGGCCTGTGTCAATTCTGCCAGTTCTCAGTAAAGTGTTTGAAAAGTTGATGCTCAATCAAATGTTACGTCACTTTAATAAAAATTCCATCTTGCATGAACAACAGTTGGTTTCACCAAAGGGCGTTGTACTACTGACGCTGGTGTCACCCTAATAAAGAACATTTTTAACGCCTGGGAAGAAGCACAAGATGCCATTGGAATCTTTTGCGATCTCTCTAAGGCGTTCGATTGCGTAGAACATGAGACGCTTCTGCTGAAACTAGAGCACTATGGGATTAGAAATACAGCCCTTGATTTACTTAGATCGTACCTGAAAGATAGAAAGGTTAAAGTTCAAGTAAATGGTGTGAACTCGCTGGGATCGGAAATGACAATGGGCGTTCCTCAGGGTTCGATATTGGGTCCATTCCTATTTTTAGTTTACATTAACGATTTACCCCAATTACTTCAAAATCAACCGAAGATGGTGTTATTTGCAGATGACACGTCATTAATTTTTAAAATTGATCGACGCTCACAAAATCTTGACGACGTGAATAACTCTATTCTTCAGGTCCAAGATTGGTTTACGGTAAATAATTTGGTACTAAATGAAAAAAAAACCAAATGCATTAGATTTAAATTACCTAATGTTAAAAGTAGCGATTGTGACATCATATTGAACGGAGAAAAGCTAGAATTTACTAAGCAGACGGTTTTCCTGGGAATCACGCTAGACGACAAGTTACAATGGGGTCCCCACATAACAACTCTTGCGGGACGGCTAAGCTCGGCCGCTTATGCTGTTAGAAAGATAAGGCAGTTGACAGACGTAGAAACCGCGCGCTTGGTCTACTTTAGTTACTTCCACAGCATTATGTCGTATGGCATTTTACTGTGGGGTCGGGATGCTGACATTGAATCCATTTTTATTCTGCAAAAGCGAGCTATCAGAGCTATTTACAATCTACGTCGCCGCGAATCGCTTAGGGAACTATTTAAAAGTATTAATATTATGACGGTACCCCATGCCAATTCATTTATGAAAACATTATGTATGTAAGAAAAAATCGACATCTTTTTAACAAAATAAGTGATAGGCATAACTTTAATACTAGAAATAAAGATAAAATAGATCAACCCTTTTTTAGATTATCAAAAGTACATACATCTTTTATGGGGTTCTGTGTTAAATGTTACAACAAAATACCTTGTGACATTCTGCAATTAAATGAAACAAAATTTAAAACTCACATTAAAAATACACTTTGTAAACAAGCATATTACAAATTAGAGGATTATATAAAGGATAAGGATGCTTGGAAACATGCTGGTCCTGCTCCACAGGGCAATCTAGTGTCTAGACAAAATCAAACTGGTTGCTAAGTAAATTAGGTAATAATTTATTATTTATAAAATACTATTTTAACATGTTGAAATAACTTCTCACACATTGATTGATTTATTATATATTAACTTTTAGAATGTTTGTAAATATGTGAGCACCATGTACTTTTGACATACTTAAGTTACCTACTATATGTGTTTTTCTTCTCACCTTTTGTGGTGTAGTGTTTTTATTCTGGGTGCATCGTCTTCACATATAATGTTATAATTCATGTATACAAAACATTGTAAAACATTTTAAAAGAGTAACGGTGGAGTTTCTTGCCCATTCTTCTCCACACGAAACTACCTTTTGGAAGGGGCGACTAGAATCAATTCTATTTCTTGTTCATTTTGACGTTCAAAAGTGCCTTACTTGTGCCTATTTGAAATAAATGATTTGACTTTGACTTTGACATAAAAATCTACTTAAAACTAAATTATAACAAAATCTTAACCTAAAGCAAATAACAAACAACATAGAATATTTAAATGTAACTAACGAAATTTAACAATACTCTGGCGATCTCTCTTATAACTGCTTAGGAACCCTCTAGCGCAACCAAGGCAGCCCTGCTGACTATCAACCTCTCTGACTATATAAAGTAGTTAGTTCTAGAGCGATTATTGCCCCAGTACAAGAGAGAAATGGAGCTACATACAGGATCGTTAGGAGGTTTTACTTTATTTTCGGGAAGTACGGGTCTACGTTTAAAACGTGGGAATCGTAAGATAAACGTAGACCATTCGACTGACGGCAAACTGACCGGAAGTTCAGATACAATTTTATGCCAGCAACAAGCTTTGTGTCTAACAAAAAACTACAATCGACCATCTGCTGAATTTATTTAAAGCCGAACTTTGTTTGAATGCACTAATCTCTCTATCAGTCGAATTTGACAAAATATTTTTGCGTTTGATAGCCTGATTCCTGAGGAAGGCTAGGCTATTAACATCCCGCTAGAAGCTGTAGTTGACGAGCAAAAAGAAAAAAAGTCGAAAGGAACGCTAATTGAAACGAAGTAAAAGCACGGGCAGGCAACGCGATTCGACGAGGTGGGTCGAGGGAGACATGAAATTTCACGCGGACGAAGTCGCGGGCGACATGTAATTTCACGCGGACGAAGTCGCGGGCAGAAGCTACTACATAATAAGTGAAGAGTACATGTGGTGATGTTCCACAAACGATGGGACACTTAATATGACGCAAGAGATGGCGCCAAACACGTAGTCAAAATCTAAAGCATGTCCATTAAGATAGCTCTGCTTAGAAAAAGATAATACATGTTCTATGTGCCTTAAAGCAATTTGTTTTTTCGCTGTCAAAACATCTCAATCAATACACTGTGTATACAATCTCATATAAAGTTTTTGTTTCCAGGCTTCGTAGCGTCATACAATCCGTCAATGACGCATTGGTACTCCAGGGTGATGTTCCAATCAAAAGGCCAGGAGATAATTGATAGTCTTAAGGACTGCCTCGTGGAGTCCCTCAAACATTGGCTCAGTGTTAATGGACATTTGCCAGAAAGGATTATTATTTACAGGTATGTTGCAGAGCAATATATACAGATTATAAATTAAAGACGTGGTTCGGGTCTGTGTGACCGCGTTATTTTTCTGAATTACGAAACCATTTTGGATGCGTTTTTCGCTCTCATTTAGGTAATGTTTTCCGGGGGGTTTATGTGTATAATATATTATATTACACGAACATATAAGTTGTAAAAGCCGTGCGAAGCGGGGCCAGGTCGCTAGTTCTTACTAGAATACATTTTGAATCTATAGAGAAGTATTGCCACACTGAAGTAGCTGCGGGCGGGACACATTGTCGCACATCAGATGGCCGATGTGGCCCCAAGGTATTGGAGTAGCGACAAGTAAGCGTTGGATGGCCTCCCACAAGGTAGACCGATGAGCACACGAGTGATAATCGATGTGGCGACACTTTGGGAAAGGTTAAGTCGACAAACAAACGCATATTTCAGAGCTGAGATCAAAAACTAAACGCATAAGTGTAACTATTCCCGCTATATAATCATCGTCATCCGTCATTATTTTAGAGTGAGAATCCCAAATTTTCTGGGTATTCTTCTTAATAGAGACCTACCCTCATCGATCCCTAAAAAGAATACATTTTTAAATGGAATATTCTAACTTTTCTTTATTTAAATAGGGACGGCGTTGGCGACGGCGAATTGAAAGTGGTCCAACAGTACGAGATACCACAAATGATGATCTGTCTGTCTACAGTAGACGCTCAGTACAAGCCGGTTCTTACCTACATAGTGGTGCAAAAACGCATCAACACTAGGATATTTATGAAGAGTGCTGGTGGTTTCGAAAACCCTAACCCTGGGACTGTTTTAGATCATGGCGTTACTAGACGCGATTGGTAAGTATATTTTTTAAGAGAATACAAAAAAAAATACTAAAAAAAAAAAAAAAACGAAAAACACGAAACGAAAACGAAATACTCTTAATTATGTACAGAGAGGAGCTCGTGGCTAAGTAATAACAACTGCATGGGTCGATCCATCAAGTTAAGCTACGCTTGCCAGTGCTGGTGATGGAGACTCCGTGTGTCGGAAAGCACGTTAAGCCGTGGGTTCTGGCCGCCATTCATGGGTCTTCCACCGTCGTTACGGGTCGTCAGAAACCCGAAAGTTCCCACTTTCGGGTTTCTGACGACACAACCAGTGTTACTGTATTACCCAGTTACTGATAGGCGGATAGGGTTTCTGATGACTTACTAATACGATAACCTCATAAAATTAATCGTCCGCCTTTAATTCCAGGTACGACTTCCTAATAGTCTCCCAGAAGGTGAACCAAGGTACTGTAACACCAACTCACTACGTAGTTATCCACGACACAAGCGACATGACGCCGGATCAATGCCAAAGAATAACTTACAAATTGTGCCATTTGTACTACAACTGGCCCGGCACGGTCCGTGTGCCCGCGCCGTGTCAGTACGCACATAAGTTGGCGTATCTAGTAGGACAGAGCATACATTCAATTCCTGCTCCCACCTTGTCTGACAGACTATTCTTCTTGTAGATAAGTTTAGTCGTAGAATAACGTGAAGTTTTTTTTACGGTAAGATCTTTTTTTTTGTGTTTTTTTTTTTTAATTAATATGCGCGGTGTTTTTTGTTGTGTGTGTGAGTGTAACTGTTTTGAGAGAAATGTTCTTTCGTTTGTATTTCAGAGTACATAGCTAATTAATCAACATATATGCTAGGTTATTTGTCAGACAAACAAACAAACTTAAGCATTTACAATTTTGTGTGGAGAAGTGTGACTGCGATCGAGTTTCATTTAAATACGCATTTTTTAAGAAGACTTCCCACCGCTAGTATCTCATTTGACTGATTTTAACATAATTAATGTGTCTGAATTCACATGAGTAAAGAAACTTTGCTCTGTGGTGGTGTGATTGAATGACTATAATGTATGCAACATAAAATGAAGAAATAATATTTTAATTGAATGAATGCCCAAAAAGTAAAGTTGTAAAAAATATTAAGGGTGGGTTGCCATTATACAGGCTGTGTACTGTAGCTGGCTATGGCTAAGCTACGCACGGTCAAGCTACGCACGGTCAAGCTACGCACTTGTACTTGTACTTAGCTTTGCTTTGTATGAAAATGTAGGTGGGTTCGTCCCCTGCGATCCACGGCCACACTTAGTACGGTCGCGTAGCTGACAAACAGTGAACCGAGCAGCTAACGTGCGCAACTTCTCCGTACACGAACCTACGCAGCAGTATCTACAAAAAAGGCGGAATGCCCGCCTTTTTCCAAGTTTGCAAAATTTTGATGATTTTGCAAACTTAGAAAGTATTTGTATTTGATTATTAGGCTTAAGTGGTGTTTGACTAAGCCCTTAACGCAACCCACGCTCAATATTGGTACAAAAATACCGCGCATGTTACAAGTTTTCGTATTACTTTAATTCGTAATAAATCGTAGTTTTTGTATTTAGTACTTAAAGTTAAGTACATGGTAGTTTTTAAGAGTCCGCCTATCCGAGATTAGGTCTGAAATTGTTTTAAGGAATATCGAATAACTAATCGATAAATTAATTTGAGATCGTCGGCTGTTACTTTGTACGATTTTTTTAAGATAGAAATATTTCAGCCTGGCCGTCGAAGATATTGATTGAACGTCTGACAAAACTTTTTATTAGGTTTAATGTACGGTCAGTGTCTTTTACTTTGTAAGATAAAATTGTGAAGTTTGATTCTTATTTCCTATCAATTGATCACTTTTCTTGTATACTTTACACTTGTTGGCGCTTGTTCTTTCTGTGAAATTGATGTATAAAATGAGAGCATTGGTGGCGTAGTGCGAGCCACCTTGACTGACAAGGTGTAGATCGTAGGTTCGTCCCAATCAGGCGCACACGTTTCTCTCAGTATTCAGAGTTGATATGACACAGGGGCATTAAATTACACTACGTATACTATACGTGTTTAGTATTAACTCGGTACGGTATAAAAATAAAAAGCACCAAAAATGTGGTTTTTATTTTTTCAAACAAACTAAATAGCTTACAAATCAGAGTAAAACGCAACCATCCTTTGTAAATAAAAACTGACCTTGTAACAAAGCAGCACCGACGCGCGCGCGCCGGAGCGCTGTTAGGAAAGATACATCGTGTTCAAAGTGGGCAAAAACTTAAAAAATCATTTGCGACTACTGCTTCTATTTAATTGATTTTTGGTACAGAGCTTGAAAATTGTCCCTAGTATTTGCTGTTTAAAGGAAAGCCCCTCTGTCGTATCAACTCTGTATATCATCACCATCAGTTTGGTCTAGTGGTCTCGTGCATTGAACAATAATCTCAACTGCTCTAAATAAAATTCTAAACCTAAAAATTATTTTTCGTATGTTTACGTTGTGACAAAATTAATTGTGTGAACTGTAAGCGTGCCTAAGTGTATTGCTCAGAATAAAGTATAACTTATTTTATTCTGACATTTAAATAAACCTTTAACTGTTGTTTGTGTTGTTTAAATTCTATAGTCTAAAGTAAGTGTAGTTGTAAAAAGTATCGGCAAGAAACTCTACGGGGTGGCCGTGGAGTTTCATGCCGATACTTTAGGAATAATCGAATAGGCAGCTTCTATTCGAATAACTATCATTCGATACGCACTTAAAAATATCTTTGGAAGGCTCTGTTCTTCTCCATAGAAACCTATGTTTTGGAATGGGCATCTAGCTTCAACTTTCTGACTAACTGACCACCTCTTTGCAAATTAAACAGTAATGTAACTGGTTTAATTTAATTTCATCACCACTGCTCTCAAAATGGTGAAGGAAAACATCGTCAGGAAACCGGCATGTCCTAGAACCAAACATTCGAAGACATGTGACATCCGCCAAGTTTCGCTGGGCCCGCGTGGTGGATTATGGCCCACTCCCTCTCTCAGAGAGGAGGCCTGTGTCCCAGCAGTGGGATCATTATAGGCTGATTATGATTATGACAATGGTATGAAGATGTTTTTTTTTCTGTATTTTAGCATAGGGTACCTACCTTTTTTTTTCTTAAAGTATAATATTTTTGTGATCTGATTGACTACCTCGAGATAATTTTAAAGTTATTTTTGAATAAGTAAAACACCCAAATGATTTCTAAATCCCAAGTCTTTATTATAGTTCCTATGTTTTATTGCTGACATATTACACGCTCGGCATTATTGTTTAAATGATATTTCCGTATTACCACATTTAATTATTTTATTCGTATTTTTTAATTTTATTTAATGGTAATTGGTCAGCGCTCACAGATCAGATACGAAGTGCTAGTGTTTTTTTTTTTAAATGATAATGAACGCGCTGACCCTACTAAATATAAATAGGGTGGTCCCAGTTTCAAAAACTGTGGAATGTAAAGTATAATGTAAGAAGTATACTATGGTTCCAGTTTTAATAAAACATCCATTCCATAATTTTGTAAATAAATATTCTAAGTGATTATAATATCGACGTTAAAAGTGAGTCTTCAAAAGAGCTACATTTTTAACTGAGTTAGAAATGTTATGATTGTGAGTTTTCTGGTTCCCATCCTGCACTTGTAAAAGTTTCTTAGGATATTTACTTACAGAAACTGACATACTTAAATTTATTTTTTTAATTAAATAGTAACTGAATGTATTTTCCGTTCATATAAAAAAAGTTCTAATTACAAACAAATGTGGACTATTAAAAACGAGTAAAACACCCAAAGGTTGACTGGTAGAAAATGCCTATGGCATTAAGTCCGCCTCTTTACATTTCTGTGCTTAAAGTATTAAATAAATAAATAAAAAGTGAATTACTCAATAACTTTTGATTGCAAGGAAATTGATTTTATCAGGATGGTGGAGCACTTCTCGAGATTTACATAAGTCGAGATGCTTATAAAAGACGTCTTGTTATCACTACCGTGGTCTGAGTCCGTCATGTAGGTACCTGCCTTAGTCTAGATTTTTCTTTGTTTTGTAATAATAGATTATTGTGTAAACGAACACCATTTGTATTTTTTGGAATAAATCATTTTGTGCAAATACAATGTTTTTTTTTAAATATTTTCGGTCCCAAATCCAATTAGCCAATCCCACCATCATCTTCGCCACTCATAAATGAAAGTCTCGACATTGCACTCGATTCTAGAAAACAAGCTTTTTTCGTTAGGTAGATTTTTCTTTTTTTTAGTGAACAATATTTTTTTCTTTTTAAAACTTTATATTCGTCCGGTCCATTTTGTCTCTTGCCACCACATCAACACTATTTTTTTTTATTTCCTACCTTTGCTATAATTTTAGCTACCTCATCATATACATCATATTTTAACAAAATGTTTGGTCCCTCCATCATGATATCAAGATGGAGGGACCAAACTGACTACTCCCTGGAATGTTTTACCTACTTAGTTTTTTTTTAAATTTATTTATATAATTTTCTTGTTGCTTTTACAATTTTACTCGCCAAACTTTCGAGAAGCGCCTGTTAGATACACATAAATACTCTTAAATAAATAAATACTACAGGTATAAGGCGTGAATTTACTTCTCGGTAAAGGCAGATTCCTCGTTACCGAGAAGTAAACTCCTTAATTTAGATTTTAACATACCTTTACTCAGTTTAGGGTTTTGTCTTAACATATCCATTTTATTAAACACTTTTGGTACTAAATATTTAGAAGTTCTTTCCCCATAATAATTTGTCATTTTCGGTTGAACTAGTCTTTTCTCTCTTAGGGCACTATCATACTAGCGGATTGCGAGCGTCTTCAAAGCGGAGCGGGCGCGCAGCGAATGCGTCGCAAACACGCCGCGGCTGCTCAGCGAAGACGTCGCGGACGTGCGGCAACTTTGCAACGTGTTCGTCGCGTGTTTGTAGCAAGTTAACGACGCACAATACACTCAGTAACAAAATGGATTCTGACGAGGAGACACTGCTGTTGGCTTTGTTACTTCGAAGACGCCGGAGACGAAAACGGAAGCATCAAAGAATTTGGGAATATCCATTATTCGTAACGAATTCGCTGCGCATGCGCGGCGTATTCGTTACGCGCCCGTTCCGCTTTGAAGACGCTCGCAATCCGCTAGTATGATAAGGCCCTTGCACTTCTTGTATTATATTTATTTTTGACAGGTACTTTAAACTCTTCACTGTAATAGTGTTCTAGGCTTATCAAATATTCAACTTTCTTATCTATTGGTAGGATTTTACAAATGGGAAATAATTTTTCATATTCTTTGTTACACTTTTTCTTAACCTTTTTGCTGACAAGGAACTTAACTATTCTTATCTGTATTTTTTTAATGTCTTGTAAGTACGTTTTGAACGTTCGCCCATACACAATAAGCCCATAGCTGATTAATGAGTCAGCAAGTGCATAATATACAATCAAAAGCGTCTGTTTATTCACCACATTGTCCAACTGATAATTTCTGGGTATTGGGTATTGGTATGGGTATCTGCCTAGACTTTTCCCAACTATGTTGGGGTCGGCTTCCAGTCTAACCGGATGCATCTGAATACCAGTATTTTACATGGAGCGACTGCCTATCTGACCTCCACAACTCAGTAACTGGGCAATAAGATACCCCTGGGTAAGACTGGCTGTCAGATTTTCGGGCTTCTCACGACCCGTAACGACTGTCCAAGATGCACAAATGACAGCCGGGACCAACGGCTTAATGTGCTTTCCGAGGCACGGAGGAGACTTATTTATGGGTATTGCTACCATCTACAAAATTAGTTCAATCATAAAGTCACTTTGCATACAGGAACCGCCAGAACCTAATTATCGAAAGCCAAAGCAAACTACGACGATTGAAATTCGCCAATAAGATTATCAGAACAAGAAAAAATAAACTTGCTTTGTTAGAACAGTGCTTTCGTGGAAAAAAACTGTTCAGACAAGATTTTCTGTAAAAATCTCACCGTGGTAACAGGTGAAGTGAGCCGTCAATGTTGTCAATCCAAGTGAAATGACAACTGACTTGAAGCTCATTTCACCTAAGTGTTCACTGTGAGTCTTTTAAAGAACAGGTCGTCTGGTTTCCGAGACTTTCAGAATCAGAATCAGAATGTATTCTAGTTGAAACTAAATGGTCATATTTATTGTCTTAGTAGGTCACATTTTCTTTTTTAAAGTTATCTCAAATGCTAAAAATACAAGTAACAAATTATCTATAATGCGATCTAATAATATACGCTATAGTCTTGTCTCCAACTGTTAAGTACAAATCGCACAAATTAATTAACCCTTTAACCGCCCGACTAAGTATCAGTTGGCGTGCCCCCAGCGCCCAACTCATAAAAAAAAAACTTTTATTTCAGACGAATATGGTCTTGCAATTACATAAACAACGAAATCCGAACATAGATTCTCAGTCGTATAAACACGACTCAGGCGGCACGGGCACGACAACATTTGTCGTATTAATCCGACTGGGGCGGTTAAAGGGTTAAATGGCTGTAGTTATTTGAAGTAGACCAAAAAGCGTGAGAACGGAACAAAATGCCTACGCAACAAGAGAAAACCAAACTAAAACGTCTTCACAGCGTTCCGTAAATGCTGCTATAGCAGCGCGATAGTATGATGTTCAGTGATTCATTTCACGTTTACTGCTACCTCTTTTCTTACGAAGTTATTCGTGTCGGTACAACATACCCCCGACACTTTGAACCCGGCTGGCCAGGAAAGCAAGCATGGAGAGCTTCTTAATGACACCACTCGTTCAGAGATGTCGTTATTTCTTTCAATATACTTAGGTGTGTACCTTTTGGAACGAAGTTCCTTATCGCGCGTTGTGAAAGGGGGCTAGACGGAAAAAATTCTTACGAAAAAGTTGTCACGACACTTTTTGCTATAGTAAGCTATTGTAAGCTGTGCGGCGTCGCATGTTTCTCTGTCTGTCTCTCTCTCTCTTATAGAAAGCAAGCCAGATATTTTGTGTTCAGAGTTTTGGTGACGTAGGTTTCGGTGACGTAGGTTTCGGTGACGTAGGTTTCGGTGACGTAGGTTTCGGTGACGTAGGTTTCGGTGACGTAGGTTTCGGTGACGTAGGTTTCGGTGACGTAGGTTTCGGTGACGTAGGTTTCGGTGACGTAGGTTTCGGTGACGTAGGTTTCGGTGACGTAGGTTTCGGTGACGTAGGTTTTGGTGACGTAGGTTTTGGTGACGTAGGTTTTGGTGACGTCGGTTTTGGTGACGTAGGTTTTGGTGACGTAGGTTTTGGTGACTTTGGTTTCGGTGACTTTGGTTTCGGTGACGTAGGTTTCGGTGACGTAGGTTTTAGTGACGTAGGTTTTTTTTAGCAAGTACGCACTATAACCTCTCTTCTAATTAATCGAAAGGAACTTCGTTCCATCCGGGTGTCCCTTGACACCTCTCAAGTTTTTTTTTTGTACCTGCAAGGTCAGTTTTACCTCCCTTTCGTCTACCTACTTCGCGACTTTTATAACCTCTATTACTACTTCCTGGTCGAAATTAGGCACAACTACTAATCTTATTAAAAAATATTAAGTAAAATCAACATTCATATTGCAGATCGACAAGTTTTGAGGAAGGTGAGTCAAGAAGTTTGTGTCTTGACATAATTATCAAAAATATCCATGTTGGATATCAGTGTTGTCACTCGACAGCGTCATCGACAAGAGTGACTGGTCAGCGATCACTCATCACCAGGCGAATAAAATTGATTGTGAAATATCTGCAATCATATAGGACTTACCTCTATTGGATCTAAAAGCAACTGCGCAGTGGACAAATAACTCGGACGGCGCATCCATTCCATAAGTCCCGAAAAATAATACCTAGACATAAAATGGGCTAACTTTAAATCATTATCAAAATTGTATCAACAAAAAAATACTCTAAAATTATCCCTTTATCGTGTCACTCATTGATTCACGAATGGTCTAAACGTTTCCTAAATCTTTTCGCCCTAATTAGCTGCAATGAAGTCTTGCCCCGCGGCTTTGCTTGACAGGAGACGCCGAATGCACGCGCTCTAGACAGATGTGAATTAGACAACTTAATACCACGATACTTTGTTTTCCATTCCTCTAAATGATTTCTCCTATTCTTCCACATACATTGACGCATTTGATAGCTATATAAGAGACGACGATCTTTAATATACAGCAATGTATCGGCAACTGGGTAAATGTGTAAAAGACTCTACAGTGTTACCTACCACCCGCCAGTATTTCAACTGTTGCAATTTGTGATTGGCGGAATTCTTCAGCTAATTTCCGAGTATAAAGTTATTGCCAATTTAGATGATTTTAGAAAATCGTAACGTTTACTAGAATCTATACTGAGACGAAGATTAGGGGGGGGTGGTGATTTTGGATAAATCTTTTGAAGATAATAGGTATATCTTTTGTAGAAAAAGTGCCAAAGCTTTCAAGAAATGATGCCGGTGATTTGGATTTTCAAGTTTTTTTGCGAGGAAACTGACTATTCTATCTATTTAACTTTTTGGTCCCTTTAAATGCAAGTCTTCAAACATCAATTATTCAACATATTATTACATATTATGTATTCATATTATAATTGAGGAGCAATGACTCAATAAATGGGAAGGTATCTTTGAGATTGACTGTCACTTGGTGTAATTTCTAAATATCGAGACGAGTTAAAGCAGTATCGGGTAGAGCGAGTAAAGCATAGTGTTACATCGATAACAAACTTCTAGCAGCTAAGCTGTGGGCTGACGTAATGTATGTCGGTCTCCACCTCAGAACAATCTGAAATACCGACGGCGTGTGTGGGAGTGCTTCGTTTAACGAAAGAGCGGCAGTCCATCAGGAGCGAGCGAGACAACGCTATACAGAGTGAGGAGCACGGTACAATACGCTGCCCGTGGGAAATGCACAGTAGTGGTCAGATCAGAGTGCGCGCGCGCCGGCCCAGTGCACGTATTATTGTATTGGAATCTCTACTGCTCACAACAGCTTATGAGATTATGTTCAAAGAATGGACACCGGTTTTATATCAACGACGCAAGATTCAATTTTGTATTCACATTTTTTTGAACTTCAGATAACGTTTTTGTATCGAAAGTTATATAGGTAGTTCCGTCGGATACCTATAATGCGATGAATTTTTTTAGCGATCGATTGAGGTTTCTGCGGCGGGCTTTCGGTTGGGATGCAAATGTGTTTACGGAGTTTGTCGGCACACGCCTATAATAAAAGAAATACATGCTTTAATAAACACGTTTTCATGATGCTGCACGTAATGAGCAGATTTACTCGGATGCCCGGCAGTTTTATAATCATATCTGATGATAATGTTAACCTCAATTAATTAAGCTACTAAGGTTTTGACTTTTGGAATTTTTGGTTAAGTAATAACAATTTCGTGCACCTATAAAACGTGTTTTTTTTTCCACACACATTCAAATGCAGATATACTTCATACACCTTGATTGATACCGAAACTTTCGAAGAAAAGTGGTTTAATAGTTTTCTATGTCTCATTAGAGACGCGACTTTCAACCTACACAAAAATCGATCACACTGACTAACTGCAAAATGTGATTTTTATATTTCAATTTACAGTCGTAAACTTAATAATACCGTCGAGAATTTCCCCCGCCCATCACTATCAATCAGAATCGCCTGTAATTCGAAGTTTACACCTACGCAAGCAGTAAAACAAAAACTATAATAGAACATAAAATCTCGCGTTTATTCCTCACTTCAGAACGAAATTTATCGTAAATACAATCAATTATTTGTTACATAATTAAGTATGCTATACAAATAAGGGTCATTTTCGTTTAAGCTGTTGCTTGGTGGTTCTTTTATGTAGTGAGGGACAATAGTGCTTGAAACAGGGGTGGGTTGGCCATCGATACATATCTTAATTAGGCCGCACAAGGCGATCATCGATTATTTTTTCTTGTATCCGGCCGATTCCGGCCCGTCTGACCGTGACTAATATTTGTAGAGACGGATGAAAATACTAATTTCTTATTGGGGACGTGTGTCTTTTTGTGTCAAGTGTGATTTGGTTAAAAAGGGAATTCTGCTTCGTTGAGTTTCGGATTTACCCATTTAAGTATGTGAATGAGCGACATCCAGAGATTCTTTTTTTCAGTTGGGTCAGTTTTTTCAGTGAGCTTAATAATGAGACTCAAACTGGCTAAACCTACTACTTACTTGGGCTGACAATTATAAAGCCTACTTTTGCAACGACCCTTACTCGTAGCTTTCTTTATCTACACCTATTTGTACCTAAACACTTGCCTCGGTATCTGACTAAAATATCCATTTATAGTCACTGAAACCCTTTTATTACGTGAAAATAAACTGTCGAACAAAAACAAATTCAGTAGTGGTTTACTATCACCACCGTTTCAATTAATACAACGCAAATAGACGCTGCATTCTCCTGCCAGCTCACCCCCTTATGTAATTGGAATAAGGTTTATTATCGCATTCATTTTCTTGTATGCCAACCAGGGCAGTTGGAGTAATAAAATAGTTAAAACGTGAGAATCCCTGCAGAGAGCGCCGCGTAGGTACTATGCTCCTGCGAATATCTCGTTTTGCATAGTTATTTGATGGTTTTATCGATCGAAATATAAGCTGCAATGCTTACCGGCTTCTGAGCGTTTCGCCTACGTATTAATTAGCCATTACCGTGCAATATATACCCGCATTTAATATATGGTTGTTAATCTACTAGAATGAGTCAATAGTTTGCAGTTCAAAACCGAAATCATTATGCAATCTCCGAAGTTTGGTTCAAAAGTCAAAGTTAAAATAAAAAACAGCATAAATAAAAAGGAAATCAGTTGGTGGAACCGATCGTCAATCTAACCGGAGTGTCTCATAACTACGGTTTAGCTTTTACCAGTTTTCAGAGAGGTAATGCTCCATCGTGTTTCAGTCGGACATAGCCTGCGGCACTTTGCCGTGGGAACACTCGAGCCTCCTTGGGTTTACTCCCGTCAATGGACGAGGTTTAACTCCCTTTAATCCGAATTTAGTGCCGTTATTATTGTTTGGTTTTGAAGGTAGAATATCGGTTTTGTTATTTAAGTACAATTATTTTTGTGTCTGTTGAAACTTGTTTGAAGAAATATCCTAAGGTGGCTTGTCGTATAGGTTGTAGAAGAATTTACTTGGGAATTATTGACATTAATTAACAAGATTAAGGGGTGTGGCGTCTTCTAACCACCTGAAAGATCTGGTTAACTTTTTTTGAGACCTTGCTTAACTGTGAATACCTTACTAGAAAGGAGGGTTTTGGCTAATTTTAGAACACTGACGAAGTCATTAAAAAGTGACCCGAAAACCTTAATTTCATCAAATCAATCAGTCCCAATGAATCAAAAGAAAAAGCTTCTCATTTACATCGAAACTGCCGATTATAATAAACTGGACAAACATCAAAATGATTTTGGATGTCCAATCAATTGGTGTTGACAGATATGCCTATTATTCGCCAAATTTCGACCATAAAATGTGAAAAGCCTTTGACTACGAGTTTCATGGATTGGATTTCTCAATCAATCGGAGAGTTGATTGTGTATTCATTATGTTGATTTCAAAACTAGATTTTGGTGACGAAATCATTTGGTGATATATTATGTTCCTGATTAGTTTCAGACAAAAGTTATAAAGTCAATGGGTTATTTAATTGTCTATGATTTTTGGTTGTAAAAGTCGGGTATTTTTTTACAGTTATCATTCTTATCTATTAAGTCTGTAAGTAAAGATTATGGTCGATAGGTAGGTACTTAAGATCACTTGATAAGACAATCACAGCAATAAGAATTTAGTTAGCAGTACTATTTATTTAACCTCCTGTTGTGTATTTTTTGCTCTGAAAAAACGGCTATTTATTTTATTTCAGCTGAGAATTGTTTTCTTCATTCAGTAAATTTCTAGTTTCTTTTGTTTGTAGGATTTTTCGTCAGTTGGAGAATCTACTTGTCATGACATCTTTTGGTGTGTGTTTGTAGGGAAATACTTACCTGCAAATGAAAATAAATTGTCATTTACGTATTTATACCTTCAGATCAAAATTGGCACTTTATTGGACACAAACCGCAAAAAGCAAAAGCAAAGCAAAGCAAAGCAAAGCTTATTTTGTTTTCACAAGTTTTCACATAATAAATAGCAATCAGATTTAAGAATTTTATTAATATAATCAAATGCATAAATAGGCTACGTATCTAATGATTTCACTATATAAATATTAAAAGGTGTAAAATGTTTAAGAAAATCATAATAAATTCAAAGAATAAATAATGCATGTAGCTGTATTTAATTTATTGTTTATTTTATTAATTGTAAAATAAATAACAAACTAAAAAAGTGTTAAATTAAGGAAAATCAGTAATTTTTATGATGATTACGGTGATTTTAAGATACCTACTTTTGCAACAACAGATCTATCTTTTTCAAAGATTTAATTTATAATATTATCTAATGATCTCTGCAAAGACACCTGTTGTTGTAAAAGTGTCGTTTAAATGCTAAATGTTGTCTTAAAGTATTTTATTTATTATATTAATTCCACGTGATGACAGTCGAATAGGTTATATTAAGCACTAGCTGGTGTTGTTTTCAAATAAAAGCAGCCTTTTTTTTTTTTTAAGGCTGGGAAATCATCCAATGACTGCTCCCGCTCTGGGTGGAGCAGAAGGGAGTGTCAGACTCTTACTGACTAAAACCCATCCATGTTCCTTCCGTAGCCCTTTATGTTCCGGGGTAGCGGTAACCCTTTCGGATAATCCCGCTTACCCGGCAGGCTTGGCCCTGAGGGGCCCCTTCATATGCTGACATCTCTTTGAGGCGCGCGTGGAACATATACCTACGCGCCGTGAAATAAAAGCAGCCTAAGTTACTCCTTATAACATCACTCTTCAGGAAGAGGGGAAAGTACGCCTAAAGATGTTTTAACAGTCGTCACCAGTGTTTAATTAAAGGTCAAGTGTAGTATATTCTGCGTCTTGATTTGAACTTTGAAGAACGCTAAAGTCGAAATAAAAACACGCGCGTTAAACACCTAATAAATCCATATTTGGACAAGACGAGAACACTGCAGTCACATTTAAAATGTTTGCACTTCAAACAATGTAAGGCAGGGGACAAGAACATTAAAACGTAAAAAGATACTTTTGACATCATTTAAATAATGTATCGATGTAGTGTAATCCGATGAGGGACATCAACCGTGTGATATTTCACGACACAACCTTATTTAATATAATTTAGTTATAATAAGAAACTTTGTGGGTTCTTGCACTAGTTAGCGTATGGAACTTCGTTTGATAATGAGATACCAAGTGATACCAAGTTTCGAAAATTCAGTAGGAGGAATTAACTGCTGAAAAAAGCTGTGTTTTTCAGCTTTGTTTATCACACTTTTTTTTTTCTTCGTGTGGTTAGTGACTAACCTGGTGTCAGAGTTTTTATGCTGCCCATGGGCCTTACTTAGCCTCATATGCTGAGAAATATCTCTCAGGGATGGTTTAGTTTATTAACTGAAATTGCTTATGGTAGCAATTTCGGTGAGATAGCTACGTGATCAATCCTTCCCAAATAAAAATAAATAGATATAAGTGCCTCCTTGCAGCAGAGGGAGAGCAAGAGGCTGCTATTTATTTATTTAATTAACCATTTATTCATACACAAATCAACAGACAAGAAGAAAGAAACAGAAAATACGTAAAAAGGTGATGGTGTAGATGGTGATGATTTAATGGAGCTTCAGAAGGAAAAATTAACACTGAAATATATAATGTAGGTATTCTGCAGTTAAAAGCAACCAATAATAATATGGATGGACACAATATTCCACGTTCTGCATAAACTCTTCATAAATAAACCATTCCCATAGGTACTCCAAGTTATTTTCTCATATCAGTGAAAACCCTGTTATTCGGCGGATGTGTCGTACCACACAGGAAGTCTTTGTTTGCTGCCGACAAAGTTTCCACGTCGCCTCGACATACAGACAAACAAGTAACCAAAATACGAACATAATACGCGTTCTGAGAACAACGCGGAAAACCGATAGGGTGCATTTATAGCCTTTACTTAATGTAACGCCAACTTATATTTGCTGCTGAAATTTCGCATAATCATGCAATATTATACTCTGTTTCTTTGACAGTAAGTGTGGGGGTTTTCAGGGCAGGGTTTTTTGGATGCGACTTTTTTATTGTCCGAATGTTATTGTCGCTCATCGTTGGTGGTGACATTTCGCAAATAATGTCGCAAGTTGCCGCGACCACCGACATTAAGTCGGAACTTTTGTGGCAGACGCGATGGGAGGCCGTTGACTTGCTAAGATGAATTAATTGTTTTTTTTAATGGTTGCTCGTAAATACGTTTTGTAGATCAAATTCTGAGTGTTTTGGGATAAATGATGGATCGTTAGTTGAGAAGCTGTTTGATTGTTTACATTATGTGTCATCAGAATTTCTTCAGGTGGTCCTCGAGTTCACCATTAGTAAGTAAAAGTTTGTGGTTTGTGTAGAAATGTGGCGCTATTCATTTGCAACGCGTGGCTACATCAAGAAAATAAGAAATGGAAAATCGATGTTCAACAAGTATGGTGTACACCACCAACTTAGAAAGCGTAGGAAGAGAAAATGCTTCAAGCAAAGGAGTAAAGTAATAATCTGTGATGCTAGTTATGGAGAACTAAAGATAAACATAGGGCTAGTGCTGCAACTACCAAAGACGGTTGATCTTCGAATCCAGGACACCACCTACCAACAAACACAACGTTTAAAAATCATCACGGACCCGATAAATCCCGAACGACACACGAACGATGATTCATAACGCTACAATCACTAGTCGCCACGTTACATGACATGCGCAAGCGCTTATTTATACCCCTTTATCGGATGACGTCCGCATAAAGGCAGCCGCTCGAAATAATAGGGGGACAGGCAAGCCATTGTACGGAACATGTTCAACCATTCATACGATGAGTAAAGAAGAGTAATGCCTCGCAATAGTCATAATTTTAGTACACGTAGTACAAAGTAACGCCGACTTTACCGACTTGCAGTGTAATTGGGTTTTTTTGTTGGCGGTATGTCTTTACTGGAAGTGTTTTGGGGTGTGCCTGCAAGTCGAGTAAAGATGTAGTCCTCAGCTTCACCTGTACCATACAACGCGACTGCCACAGATAGACAGCTGCAATTTAAACGGTTGATCTGCTAGCTAGACTACCAGCTTAATCCTTTACAGCTTTAACGAATATGCCTCCTTGCCATCTGTGCAACTCAAACAGTCCCATAATATCAGAATATTAGGCTTGGTTATGATGCTGCGAGCAACACCTGCCAAAAACCACGTTAGTGTATTCAGTTTCCCGTGCCGGACGGCGCGTAGGTAGTTATATGTTCCACGCGCGCCTCAAAGAGATGTCAGTATATGAAGAGGCCCTTTAGGGCCAAGCCTGCCGGGTAAGCGGGATTGTCTGAAAGGGTTACCTACCGCTACCCCGGAACATAAAGAGCTAACGAAGGAACATGGATGGGTTTTAGTCAGTAAGAGTCTGAAACTCCCTTCCGCTCAACCCAGAGCGGAAGAAGTCATCGGATGATTTCCCAGCCTTAAGTATTCAGTTTACCCAAAAATCCATTTGAGGTATCGATCGACAGACCTTGAAGTGTATGCTGAAAGATGTAAAAGAGGATGCGGGAGCTTTGGGATGGTGGGTTATAACTTACAGTTGACCACTCTCTTGCTGAGCTATTCTGCAAAAAACTCTCACTATGAAAATCTAGCTAAGTGAGCTCGAATAGACCAGCTGGAATATTTGAATTTCTGAAGATGAGTTTTCAAACAATGAGATGAAAAATGAGTATATGATTTCGCCAACTTTTCTAAAATATTCCGTCAAAGAATTAACAGAAAGAATATTTAGGACATTAAAGGCTGACAGAATAATAGGTATTATGGTGATTGAGTTCAACTTATTGCAACATTGTCTGTTGCCATTTTGCCAAAACGTGTGACCGTCTCAGGAAATAATACTAAATGTCAACCGCAATGAACGGATGACATTTGGAGTACCAAAACATTTCAATTTTTTGCTACTCAAAGTTCAAGTAACCAGAAACCTAGGGACTACACAGAAGAGTTATAAATCTAATAATAGCTGAATCCTTAATTATACTTTTAGTAGCTACACGATGTCTAGGTATCCACATAAGAAGTCGGAAAATCTTAAATGGTATCTATAAAAAAAGAAGAACCTTTACGTTTCACTTGATATCTCGGAGTCGTCTACGTGAATGCCAAAGCAGTGATAGCCTAGAGGTGTGACCTTCGGACTGCCAAGCCTTAGATCTCGAGTTCGAACCCAACACACGCACCTCTATCTTTTCGGATTCATGTGCGTGAATTGTACCTATAATTTATCACTTGCTTAAAAAACGGCGAAGGAAAACATCGTGAGGAAACCACCATGCACCATGGGAGATATTTCTCAACAGCATTTGAAGCTAAGTCAGGGGCCCATCGGTAGCATAAAAACTCTGACACCAGGTTAGTCATTAACTACACGAAAAGAAGAAGTCCTCCACTTTATGTACCGAAAAAAGAATGCAAGTTTGCAACGACATATCAAAACCGTCTGAGATTCCGGGAAAAACCGGTGTCAAAGTCGGTAGTCGTCATTTTGGTCCATGTATTCATCGCAGAAATGTCGAGACGAATGATGCCATACGTTGAAAACTGCGCCACAATGTCTAGGAACGTTGGTCTTAAATAATTTCGATTTATATAAATGGTAATAGAATCAGAATCCTCTCATCTTGTTATTAAGAACAATTTAGAAGTTAAAAGGATTGTAAACTGAATATATAGGTGTTTCGAGTTTGTTTTGGTATGGTGACGCGACGCCAGAGCTCACTGATGCGTGAACTTATGACAACTGTCACCCCTCCCGCACCGCGTATCTACCTCAGGAACAGTCTCAGTTAGGCTTAGGTTTAAGTACCTACTTGTATTTTTTGCTGGAAATTTGGACGTAGCAGTTAAGAGCAGCGCAGATATGGAGGCTGTCTGAGACCACGCCTAAAATTAAGTTAATATTATTTAAGTACCAATCTAGACTTTTTCAAACCGTGTGACAAAAACAGCGTAGTCTAGTATTTTTTACTAACGATTTATTCTACTGAATTAAAGTTTTTTTATTCGAAAACTTGTCGATTCTTGTATCGATATGTGCAAAAAAAGAATATAATCTGGCCTTGTCCTTACCCCCGGTCCAATGTTATGACTTATTTGTCTCGCCCGTACAGATTTATCGATATTCGAAGAATAAAATCGACTAAATCTGCATAATACATTCATTAAATAACATGTAAATTGATTTTTGGCGTGGCCGCCGGTTCTGATGACGAAATAGAAGCATATGGACAATAAAATGATAAGGAAGGAAATAAGATGTAAAAAACTTAGTTGAAAATGTCATTTGTATAATGATTTGTGTGGACAAGTGTAGATAGCCATTAATATAGTGTTAATTGCTGACGTCGGGTCTAGTCGGGTCTGTGCCTTTTAGTAATAATTTAAATGTTACAAACTGTAGACTTGACTTCTCGCAGAATGGTTTTATTTTAGTAGAGGTATCTATATAAATAGCATAGAACATGTAGTTAAATATGTTTTAATTTCGGAACAATCGACAATAACGGAATGTTGGTTTCAGTTAGAAGTCGGCATTACTCAAAGAAACTTTCATATTGCTGAAGTAAAAATTGGTGTTGGAAAAATATGATTGTTGAGATGATTCTAATACCTATTTATAGCGTGAAGAGTGTGTGGTTGGAAGCAATGCAGATTAATATGGTGACGATTGGCTTTTGTTCAACCGTTCTATTATTAAAACTCACCTTTCTGTAAGTGAGTATAGTTGCTGTAAGTGAGTAAGTATCAGTCGGTCTATTCAGTAAAGCACCTCGTGCACTAGACGGCCACAACCACGACCAGTGGCCGCAAAAAAGCAGCTTCCCTGCTGGCCCGTATACGCGGTAGTAACAACAGCATTCTGAACGCAATAGCAGAACGTCTTGACTGTCCCTTCCAGAACCAGTGGGTCATGTCGTGTATAGGTGTGGCGAGTCATGCCAATACATAAATGTGGGTGTGGGGTGTGGGTGTGGGGTGTGTGTGTACTAGCTTAAGTTTTATATGGGTCTATGCCACCCGAAATAAAGTTAATATTATTATTAAATTAAACCATATTATGAACATCGCACACTATGCCCAGCGGCCAGCACATTATGTTTCAAACTTTCAACACAGTTTGTATCCAATAACGTCTTTTTGTGTGACGTCTTTTCCAAATCAAGTACACTCACATAATTTCTATGTACAGACGCCAGCACATCAAGCTATCCCTAACTGTCAAATTTTCTCAATTAAAAATTAACCTTATGTCTTTGCAATAAAGTTGAAATACTATCAAAGAAATATGACAGATTGTGGTAACTTGATGTGCTGGCCTCTGTACGTACTGTTCGAGCTCAGAACAGCAACTGCAGCAACTCGAAAAATGGCTGCTTTACGACCAGTCGTGGTCGTGGCCGCAAACATGGCCACAGTCTAACTAGCCCAGCCCAGTCTAGTGCGCGAGGTGCCAAAAAATGTCAGCGTGAAAACTTAGGTAAAGTGTGCTGTCATTCCACCTAATGCTAGGGATTCACAGCTCACTTCATCGTAAGTTTTCACGATGGGATTTTCACAGATTTTATCGGCATATCCACTTTTACGGAACCCTACAAACGACACATGTGTTTAGCATACCTAATAAAGGTATTTCAAAGATTGTGGTCTGCACCCATTTACCTAAGATAATACATCGCTCGCTTGTTTTTTGTTCTTTTTATCAATCTGGAGTTTAAATACCTAACATTAGCCTAATCTAATGTAAATATTCTGTAGTAGTTCACACACAATTCTTTTAAGGTTCTTTGCTTTATTTTGTAATAAAACACATAACAAACCTAATTTAAACAGCCGTCACGAACATAATAACAAGCTAATTAACAAAATAACATTAATTTAGAAGTTCGCAGCGCTAATGATGAGAATCATTCATGACTTCACATGGACCATTTTACGAATGAGAAATAAAGAATCGAATTCTTTGACGGTCACCTTATTATATTGGCTTATATTGTCTTATATTTGGTGTCGTAAATTACACCATCGTTGGTCAGTATTAGCATTTTTATTGTCGCATACAGAATGGGCGAACGATCGTAATTTAATCTTTGGGCCGCAAAATTGAATTATTTATATTGAACGGACTGTGTAAAAGGTAATTGAGGATTTCAATGTACACATGATTAGATTGATCGTAAGTCATTATAGTTATTAACTAATTAAGGTAATAAGTGGGCATCAGCTTTGTTTCTTTGGAGGCGTTACGCTCAAAATCTGAAGTTGAGACCAAACCTTGGGAGCGTCTATATTTTTTTATTACAATGTCCGTCTATTTTAAAGGTGTTTATGTTTAAGACTGTACAGTAATCGGTATAGGGTATAGGACTTACATGTGTCCTGAAAAATATTTCCTCCTAAAAGCTCCTTTGTTTCTAAAGAAATCTTCAGCTAACTTAGTTACCACTACTTCATTTCTACAGTGTCAATATACCAATTCAATTGGTCTGTGTTTGTCTTGAATCAAATCGAAATCAAATCCAAGTTTTCATCAAATCCTAGGCTTCTGAATCAGACTACTGTAAATTAAAAAATATTTACAGTACCCTCGCTCTCAATTTCATTTCTCTGGCGTGAAATAGTGACGTACTGTTTAGGTGTGGTTGTGGGGGGGTCTCCCATTCGTATTCATAATATGACTGTGCATTTGAATTGCAGGAAAACAAAGCCAAAGTCACGAAAAAGGACACATAATTTATATCGGGTCATCCCACATAAATTAACTTAATATAATTATACATAAAATGCAACTGCTCCCTTCTATTGATTAATCTTCAGGCACTGACTAAGACCTTCGCAAATGAGTTTATCATAATATCAAAAGCTATAAAAATACCATGGACTTAATAAAAAATATTCCTTTTATTATTGACATTAAAAATTAACAAGAACTATAATTTAATGCGAAGACGCGACTACCTGTACAACAGTGGAATTCAGTGGCAGATTGCAGATCAAAATTATTAATCATTCGGAAACTCCATATCGAATACCGTACATTTTTAATCGATTTCTCGTGAATGCGAATCGATACCGCAATCAATAATATTATTGTTTTAGTTTTGTCAACCGTTACGTTTAATGTTTCTTTCTTGGATTTCGCGAATTAAGATTTGTGAGATTTAATTGTAAACGGTAATTTGTTGTGTCACCTTGTTAGTGTATTGTTAATTTTTTATTGTTATGGTAACTGGCCAAAGGACCACTTAAACTCACAGATTGTCCACTCTCTTTTCGTGTGGTTAGTGACTAACCCGGTGTCAGAGTTTTTATACTGCCCATGGACCTTTGACTTAGCTTCACATATTGTTGAGAAATATGTCTCAGACATGCTGGTTTCTTCACGATTGTTCACTAAGGATGAAAGATTCTAGAAAACGCATGAAGTGATTGTTTTCAGGGGTGAAAGTTGCAAGTAGGTACTACCACCCTACGAATACTTTTCCAACAGTAACTGGGTAAGGTAGCTAAGTGGTCATGCTTAAGTTCGTCCAACTAATTTTGGTAGTTAAGGGCTGATTTCACCAATAAAAATCAACGCGATCAGCACCCTGTAGGAGTCTGTTATATTTCCCAACAATGATGACACTGACAGCAGCTTGAACGCGGTCCAGATGTGCATTTAGTTTAATTGGTGAAATTCGCCCTAAGTAGATACCAACCTTGTCTAATCATTCCGAAATGAGCTGATATGTACTAAAAATAATAGAATGTAATCGACACTCTTTACAAATGGATTAGTAATTGTGGCGGTTATCAGTGCGTGAATCAGGGGACGCACCTTTATGGACGTACACGTTATGTTTAATTGTAACTAAGCCATATCTTAGGTAAATAATGTATTTTTTTAAATTCTGTTTGTTGTTATGTTTTTAAAGTCTGGATTAGTGCCTGGTTGATAGCAATAGGCTCGCCTCTAACACGTGGGACTTCAACTTCTACATAATTATTCATAAGTATAATAAATTATTTAGTATCAAACAAATAAAGAACTAATAATATATTCTATGGTCGATAGATGCCTGTGCGATGAGGTATTAAATTTTTTATGAGTTTTTAATAAAGCCGTTAAAACTGTAGGTAATCGATAAGTTGGATCAAATCACGTCATCAGTCATGAGATTCTCTTACAGCTGCAGTATTGCGTAACGGAAGATTGACTATTCAGTTAAACCAGACATTTTTTTTAAAGCTTTTATTAAATGTAAGGTTTGGCTGAAAATTTGTAACATGTGTAGATACAGAGGCCAGCACATCAAGCTACCCCAATCTATCATATTTCTGTATTATTTTTTTAACTTTATGAAATAAGGTTCATGTTTAGTAGGGCAAGGTTTAGTTGACAGTTTGGGATGGCTTGATGTGCTGGTGACTGTACCTTTTTATATACGGGAAAGCTCTAAGTTAACGCTAAGTCCGATTATCTATTTTAGACAGACAATCGAAAGCCATTAGGTAATTGAACAAGTACACAAAAAATAAATAATAATTAATAGGATAAAGTTCTATATTCCGATACCTAAGCCTTAATTAACGGACTGCTACTAAATATTTTCCGTATAGAAATTCATAAGAAAAACATTTCACGTTAGGCAATCTACAAGACGCATAGGGTGGGCGCTGAAAAAGGAAACTCCACTATTTACCCTGTCACTGTACATACTAGTCTAGATATACCCGATCACACTCGTTTCGACCGACCGCTGTATCATCACGCACAAAATTGTCTTCGAGCATCCGACAATGAACATTAACAAAGACACGTTGAATAGAAAAGAATTTAAGCCGCGACTGTACATCTTGAAAGTTCTCACAGCCCATGAGAATGCTCTTTACAATCGATATTCAAAAAAAGAACAGCATCGATGTCTCTGTTGTCAACGGACAATTCTTTTGGAGATCAACAACAACGCCACTCATTTAATTTTCAACCTTGATGGAATGAACGTAGGGTTTTATTTTCTATGGTGTTTTTAAGAATTTTATTGTTCCGTTTCGGTATGAATTGCGTCACCGACTAAAAAGACAAAGCACGAACCGATCGCGTCGCATTGTCGGGCTAATGATGAGCCAAAACATTATTTTTAGAAGGCGTTCGGCTAGCCGGCCGCTTTATAAGGTATACAGCGATCGAAGTGCAGATACAGTTCGCTTTTATGGGGCCGGTAGCGTGCTTAGTTGTTAACACGCTCGAGTTTTCCGATACGATGTTAGCAGTGATTGTTTGACGATCGATACAGGCGATTCGTCGTACAATCGGTACTGTTATCGAATGTACTTATTCGATTTACCAGACAATTACATCACTATTTTGTTTTCAATTAAATTGTATAATCAGACTAATAAAGTAGTAAAATTAATCTCACAAAAATACTGTTGAAAAATATTTTACGAAAAGAGCCAAAATTATAGGTCTAAGAAAAGACATCAACGCGCTTACTGTATTGTATTATTAATCGGATGAGTACTTTGACGCCTCAGTGTCCTTTCGGTTTTTGTATTTATTTGTATATAGTTAGTTAGATCGTAATTTAATTTAAGTATAGTTTAAGTTGTTAGCTTTTAAATTTTATTATTGTTAAATATAATTCTTTGCATACATAAATACATTATATTATTAATCACACAATTACTCGGATTTGCAAAAATCTTTCATCATGGTTAAATGCATAATTTCTTTTGATTCCCATAAATAAATATTAAATTGAAGTGGTGGCTAAACATTTTTCAATTAGGTACTCGCCAATACACAAACAAAAAAAAACCTAATAGAAAAACTGTCAAAACTTAAAAGACGTCCAACTCCTTATAACATTCAACAGTCCCGTAAATTAGAAAATTAGCAACGCACCAACCCTCAGTGTGGTCGCAGTGACCATTCAATACCCCAACAAAAGCCGGACAATCACACTTTTTCCATCACCATAAAAGGTTTGTTTCTTAATAATTGTAAGCAAACATTCTGTGACACTTTGCAGTTTATAATGCAACAATAAGTCTATGAGCCCCCGTCGTCACGTATAATAGATGCCAATTTCGAAAACAATTCATCCCCTAATATGTTTTGATGTTTTCGGTCATTGTCGCCGCTTGTTCGCTTGATTGCTTGTTTGTGACCGTGACGGTGTTGTAAGGAATGTCCGTTTAGTCACAATACTTTTGTTTCTATTGTAGTTTCGCGCGTGTCTTCGAAATGCCCGTTATGATAATTGTGTTTGTGACAATATGGCTTGTATGGCGCGTAGAGTAGTGTTAACGTTCCGTGTGGTCTGAGGATGAACGGGTATCTCTCTTTTTTCGTGGGTTACGGGATTTTAATTTGTTTATTTGTTAAGCAGATTATTAATGTCATCTTTAGAATAATCCGCCATGAACTACAGTGAATAGCCGCTCATATTCTTAGCCTATTTCAGTTAGTAGTGCAAGGTCATATTAGGAATGAACGAGGTGTTCGATGAAAGCGGCTCTTTATGAAGGCTCTCGTAAAACCTTAAATAAGCGTGCAAATGAAGCAGTTTTTGGCGGCATTTACCGAGAAATTACATCTGAAAAAAAATGTAATCTACGTGAAATAATTCGTTATATGGGTTAGGCATAACTTATCTATCGGTATCACATAATAAGAAAAAAACAACCCCAAACCACCTCCAAATGTTGATATGAAACCATTTTACTCTTTCATTTTTATCACAAGAGTACCTATAATAAAATATCTACTGCTTTGCAATTCAAAAGAAAATGAATTGGTTTTGTTACTTAAAAACAATTTATTATTTATATTATAATAAATTAAAAATGCGTTTAATTTGGGACGTTCCTTGGTGGCTGAGACCTATTACTGGGTGGACGTACAACGCGTTGCATGAGCCCAGCACAGAACACGCAAGCTATGTACTCAAGGCCGAGCAATTAGTGCGTGAAATGAATGATTCTTGGTGAACGGAAAGTACTCTCAGCCTTGATTTATTTGCGAGTATCAAAAAATTTCCCATAAATGGTAGTTTTATATTGCGTTGTCTTAGAAGTTTGATTTTTTTAAGCTGCAAGAAACCGTAGACGATTCGTAGTCTATCTGATAATAATTTTAACCAGATATCTCCACGCGTTTCTGAGATAGGTAAAGGTTCTAAGGCAGACTGACAGACAGACGTGACAGTGATCTTTCAAGGGTTCCGTTTTTACCTATTGAGGTACGTAACACTAAAAAATGTGCAGAATGTTTCGAAAATCATGGTCAATGGAGTGTGTATCTTTTTTTTTTTAATCTTAATTATTTAAGGTATTTTTTTACACAGAGTGTATCTTAAGATCTTCAAATATAAGAAAATAATATTTTCATTTAGTAAAACTTTTGATCCTACAATTTGTCTTCATTGCAATGGAGAAGGCAAGCAAAAAAAAATCATAAAAGGAAATTTGAATTACCTATACACCCAATCTGAATAGATTTTTAATGTTTGGAAAAACCCATCAATTATATCCTCATAAAACTTGAATATCATGAAAGATGCATTATACGTCTGTGTTCTCCATTAGGAATTAGAATCAAAAAGATATATGATGACTTCCTTTAAATAGAAAAACAAAAAGTTCATTGTTTGAATAAATTTTAACCGTTTTTGATAATTTATTACTTCGCAACCGAATATCTCTCCCACGCCTAGTTATATATTTGGCAATGTCTACAGAAATGCAATAATGTACGCAAATATTCTTCATTTAGCTGATATTTCGATATAAAATAGGCGTTAAGTATTGAATAATCGTGTAGAAAAACAAATGTACAGAGGCCAGCACATCAAATTACCACAATCTGTCAAATTTCTTTGATAGTATTTCAACTTTATTGCAAAGACTTAAGGTTCATTTTTAATTGAGCAAATTTGACAGTTAGGGATAGCTCGATGTGCTGGCGTCTGTACCGAAAAAATAATTTAATATTCCATTCTAGAATCTGCTGTCTACTATAATTGAAAAAAGTGTACAGTTACTTTTTATTTAGAACAAGTCCGTGCATGTAAATCGTTCTAACATAAATACTGCTTGCTACATTAAAATATAACATCACATCAATATTCCCTATTGATTGTGTAATGTGAAATCATAGGAGGCGGCGCGTACTACAGTAGCCGCGCGCGCCGAACATAAATAACCGACCACGCCGCAAACAACTCGTATTTACGACAATTTTATATTTTATACTTGCGCAGTACATGGAGGCTCTAATACGTGGCCAACCTACATAATAACGAGAACGCGCGGAAGGCGTAACCCGGTGGCAATACACCGTCTCGCTCGACGACGCCCCGGGCGCGCGCCTAAGCGAGACGAACAACCACAAATTTATTGAAACGAAAAAAAAAACTTAGCTACTGCACTCCGCGTCGCCTCTACAGAACTAGATACATTTTTCCACGTCTCTGCGTGAGAAAGAGAGGCATATGTCTGCCAATGAGTGCGAGCAGGACAGCTATCGGTTCGCGGGTAGGCGCGCAGCTAAACGGCCGGTCATGTGGGCGCTGCCGGTGTTGCGCACGCGCTGCTACCTCGCCGCGGTTGAGTTCCACGCTCACGCTGCGTCGCTCGGCTCGCTTAGCTCGTGTGACCTTTACTTGGTGAACTTAGGAAGCGTCGTTCGCTGTGAAACTTCCATTAGGACCCCTCCGTCCCGCGCGACAGTGATTCTTCGGACCTCCAGCGCAGCAGCACCAGCATTGGAGCGAAAGAGATGGCTGGTGGTCGTCGGCGCCGTAGCTAAAGGTATTCGTAGAATGCGTGATCTGTATCGGGCGGGTGGAGGCGGCGCGGGGTGCGGGGACGTTCGGAAGCGGTGGCAGCTCCCATCGACTCCTGGGGTTATTCTTCCTCAGGCCACTGCTGCTCGAGCTACGTACCAAGCGAGCCAGTTTTTTCTGTCCACCGCACCGCACGCCACACACTCGTTAAGCCCGTGCCAACACGAGAAGTCGCCACTAATAAATTACTGTTTTTTACTGCAAACGCAACAGTCACCGCCGCGCAGCCGAGTAATTTATACGTAAAAATAAACATTAATCAACAATATCGCAGTTACTATCGCCCGAATACAGTGAGTACTCTGACATTTGTTCTTATATTTGTTGATTCAATCGTAGCTTTCTTAATTTTATATCTTGAGGTCTTCATTCAGAAAATCTTAGCAAAAGTTCTTGCACATATTCTTCAAAGGAAATTAATTTAAAAGAAAAGTAAACATTCTAATATTATACGATTGAATCAATAATACTATTTTATTTCTGTGTTATTCTAAGGCCTTTTTAGATAAAATATTATAAAACTTTAGTTATCATTCATTAATTCATTATCATTCATAATTAGCATTTTCATCACATTCTGCTTGATCATAGTATTCATACACTCTCACACACATACGTGATTCCTGTTTGGACATCACACATTCAGAGTTCTGAGTCTTTAGGTCAGTATTATAAATGTTGATACATTCGCGATAAACATCGCGAGTATTTTAATTATAGTTCGGACGGAGCTGGGATTTAAAAATAGTAATTCATGCAGACCACTATTATTATGGTCACACATTTAAGAAATGAATGCAATAAACTTTATAGAGGAATCTCAAACAATTATAGAAAAAAATGTTCCCATCCTTTCATAAACACACACAGAAATATTATTTGAATAATCGAGGCTATTATCATGTAAATGTCGCCTTAGCGCCTCTCGGCGCTAGCACCACAAAGGACATCCAAAAATATTGTCCTTATTATAAACATTTTTTACTAAAATTATGTGCACCCACCGGTCGATCCATTCAACGTACGATAGTGACCATTTTATAACGATTTATGGTTTATTTAACAATAAAAGAATAATAGCTATAGAAAAAATATTGAGAGATATTTTAAGGTAACACTTGAGGCTTTTGTGATTTTCAAAAGTTTTGTATGGCATGCATCATTAGACACACATTTTGACACCTTTAAGAGATGTTCCCGTGTGACTTCTATGCGAACATCCTTAATTGATGCAACTGGAAAGCGTTTTCAACGAAAAATATGCCAAAGAAATTCTATTCTCATCGGCTATGCTTTAACAAATTCCATTTAAATGATTGATTTACACGTTAAAGTCAATGTAAGACGAAAATTCAGATCTACACAAAAAGACGAAAGTCATATTTGAGAATTATGCGGTCCTTCGTTTTGACTAGCATCAGCCAAAATATCACCACAATAAAATAATTAGGTACAAAAGTTGTGTCAGCTGTCCAATAAATATTTCCCTGAAATGGTTTTCACCAAACAATTAACAATAAATTTAACAATAATGTTCGTCAAAAGTAATGTTTTAACAAGGAAACTCACTTTTATAGTCACAATAATAATTGCAGATTAATTTATGTATGGTCAACCATTGTGCTCAGACTGAAATGAATCTTTGATATTTGCGGTTGATAATTAAACGAACAGTTATAAATAACGATACAACCGGTGTTTAACTATAACCTTAACTTACAATACTGAAACTTATTTCTTGTAGGCTATGTTCTTTTTTTGTGACTATTTATCTTACTGACAGGGTTTAAACTTAAAGTACCTACTAACCTATCATTATTATTTTTAAATGAGTTCTTATAAAATTTATAGTAATCCATTCGTGAAACGGAAATTCATCTCATTTAATTCAAGACAGTTATTTTTTTTATTTTCTTGAAGACAGGTTCTAAAATATAAATTTATAAATAATATAAATTTATAAATATTAATATTAACAAATACTAGTCGAAACCAAAATGTTCTTGTAAAAACATCTGTTTGTTAAAAACAACTTTAAAAAAATCTTGCATGTCTCTAAATGCATAAAACCCAAATAATATAATTATAAGTTGAGTGATCCTCTGATCGAGCTGCAAAAAAGCTAAATAACTTATTTATGTGTCAAGTCGAGCCAATTTCTGTAGCTCGAAGCGCCTCGATTTACATCCATAATTACTTACAATGTGGGCTTTGTAGGCTAAGAGCTGGAGAATCACAAAATAATATTTGCAAGTCTTCGCTGTGTGTGAAATAACTAGCGATTAGGTCCGTTGATTTTGTAATGAGAGATTTGCCCGTTGGAAATCTTTGTGTTTTAATTACACTATGTATCATATCGGTTAAGTTTTCATACTGTCTAAAAATCTCACTAAAACTGACTCACTAAAAATCAATGTAAAAAGACGAATTGATTGATTTGTTATGCAGTTCGTATTATGAACCTAATATACCTAAGTAAAATTAAAATGATAACCAGAGTTGACTTACGTAGTTTATTTTTTTATCCAAATCTATTTTATTAAAGTGAACACGTCACACACACAAATACCTAATCGAGACCATTCAGATTTCTCTGCATGAACTCTATAAAATAAAGAAAATAAAGTGGTATTAGATTAAATTGCTAAAATCATAAACCTTTGCAGCAGTCGCGCATTAAATGTAATAAACGTAATATAAAAAGATCGAGCTCCCGGTCTATAGCGTATCACGGTGGCGGGGAAACACGCACTTGCGCACCTTGCAAATTGTGGATCATTCTCAATTATAGCTGATAATAAACGTAGCCTTTTTTTGAATGGATTTTTTGATTTAATGAAGCCAAATATTTCATTTTAGACGGAACTTTATAGAGGATTTTTTTTAAATATGGACGGTTACATTTTCTCTTTGGAAGTGAATGAAAATGTCTCCTGAGCTTTCATTTAAATTCCATTGTAAGTTTTCTACGTGTTGACGAATATACTGCTTCAGTACGTAGGTATCTATTGTGATTTAGAAAAATGGATATAAAGATGTGGTTTTAAATAGGAAAAGTTCATGAGTATCATACATTTTTTATTTTGTATGTCGGTTTTGCAATTTATCATCATTAAATATCAATGCCCATAAAAGTTATTTTTCATAAAGTCATAACGTAGTTAACTCAACAGCGTTTTATAATGTTAATTTCAAACGAATATGTCCCGCTGACATTAAAAAGTGGCCTTTAAATTCGCCACTTGTAGGTGCCCATATTTAAATTTTCAAATATCGAATCTGTAGAACGTTTCGGGAATGTCGAGGACTCACGACGGGGCGCCTGCGCATCGCCACTTTCTTTCAACTTCGCCGAACTACACCGCGTTCGGTTTTTAGTAGTGATGGACGGTTTTAATCGATTTATATGTATAATCGATTATTCTTATTAGGGTTTGAATTAGTATAATATGAAGGATAATTTGTTGTATTTTTTGTGAGGGGTGTATATTGTCAAATAAAGGGTTGGACGTTATTTATTGTATAGTTTTCTAGAACATGTAGACTTGTCGGAAACATTTTTTCTAATAAATTGTAAGAACGATGTAGTTTATCAGCAAGTTTATCGTTTTAAAGTTATAAGCGTTGCATATTTGCACAAAATAAATATAAATGAGCGGCATGCATCTGATTCTGAATGCAAATTATTAATACCAAGCTGAACTAGTAGGTACTCACATTCACGATCCACATAATGGGATACTAAACAATCGATTTAGTCGATTTGCATTAGTCGATTCTGTAGTAACGAACGCCCATCACTATCTTGTTTCACCACAAATAAAAGGCATACTGTCACATACATACGAGCACGTTTTAACACATTGCCCTGTGTTTACGACCAATGGGGAGGAATAATCTGAAGACAATGATTATTTATTATCAGAAAAGCTTTTGTCATGACACCGCCGACCGAACGTTGTAACCATTTATAACCTTTTGGTACTTAAATGTTGATCGAGAACACAGGTTGTGGTGGTTGTTGGTTTTGGAGCTATGATTATAACAGATCTTATTCGATTAATTATAATATACAGTCTGGATACTGTATCTTATTGTTATGCTAATATCTCGTTTACTGGGATGGTCCAATATTCTGATGGGTGATCAAAGGATTATGTCATGAAGATAGTCAGTAGCTATCATGTTGTGCAACACACGCCGGCGATTTTTTAAACGATTTCCTTCACTGAGTGAGGGAGTGATGTCTACGCCATCACGATGAGAATATCTTATAGTAGCTTGTAAAGTTCCTATAGTCGAAAAGCAATCCCCGAAACCACAAAATGTGAATGAAGTGTGGAAAGTTGCGAAAACTTGACATGTCACATCACTATCTACGGAATATTCAATATTCCTCATTCAGCCGATTTCTTCTAAGCATTTCTGCAAACAATTTTCGTAGTAAGCTTACTTTGTTTAAAACTTAAACTCACTCATAGTATTAATTGACCTAAGCTTTTTGTTTGTTCTATAAACGAAAAGCGTACATAAAATACTATCAGCTGTCCAATTATGTTCAGTTCTTATTAAGTCCCTAAGACCGACGCCTTGACCATTCATGTGTCAATTCAAACTCAAACTCGAAGCATTAATTTCAAATAAACCAATTACAGACACATGAATGGTCAAGGCGTCGGTCAGTCAGAAAGTTGAAGCTAGTTGCCTATTGCAAAACGTAAAAGATACCTATGGAGAAGTACGGGCAAATATGATATATAATATTGCCTTGAAAACAATGTCTTTCTAGTACTTCAGTGCCCATATTGGCGTCCAGTAGCTTACTTTTTCCCAACTCACCCATCAAATAGTTGACCGGAGCTGACACTGCTATCACCAATACTATACAAACGAAGGTGTCACAGACAAACCCAACAAACGCCGATATATTTATACATAACGAAACTTCTAAGTTTTAACATAATTTGTTCAAAAAGCAAACTGGCGCTCAGACAGGATACCTTTGTTTGAACGAGATAAAATACAAAAGTTCGTGGGTTCCGGCTATGGCTTATCTCCCGGGAATCTCGGCTGTAGATAAACGAATTCCAAGTTTAGATGTGTTAAATATTAACATATAGTTAAGAAATATAACGGAGGGATGGTCTTATATATCATAGAATACGCAGAACATTTAGTAGTGGATAAATTTGGATTGATTTTATGCTGACGATAGTCTAAAAGCAAATTAGTCTTCATATCAGTTTTGTTTCATTTTCGTCGGCTTTTTATCAGCCGTAGTTGTCTGCTGTAAGTGTCTTTTTGAAATTAAGGTGGCTAGTTCACATGTCAGCCACTTTCTTTTAAAGATTTTTCACTTATGTTCGGAAAGTTGACTCTATTAATTCCTGACTCATCATAGCTTTTTCAACAGAATTTTAGCTTACATGGAGAAACTGTTTATCTACTCGTTTTCATTCCTTTATCACCAATTACGATATCTTAAAGGTGTATTCATTATCAATATCTAAAATCTCATCCAATCCCATTAGTTAAAGTGAAAATTTCAAAAACAAAGGAAGTAATATTATCTAGGAAATAACATACTAACATCGCAGGCATATCTAAAACAGGACTTAAAGTTATCGACAACATAAAGACTGATAGCAATTGCTAAGATTACCGACAATGCCAATTAAAGGAGGTGTTATGTTAAAGAATTGATACATTCTTTTGTGTCTTATCTTAGTTTAAATAGTGGGTGAGGCGAATAGATAGGTTATCGTATGTTTGCGCACGAGTTGGTTTTTGTACGCTTTGAAGAAACTCCGACAAGATAACATTGTGGGTTGGTATTGATGCCATTTGTTGCTGATATGGATGGGACGATTGGATCGTTATTATTGGTCATTATTAATTTGGTGTTATCTTGAAGTATTGGCATTTCTAGTTAAGCGGAAACTTTAAGTCGATTAACTTCTTGCTTAAGGATGAATCACAAACAGTAAGTCGAATAATATAGATTCAGTAGCTATTAAAAAATTTTTTCAGTTTAACGCTATTGAAGATTATTTTCTACTAGCAATTGTTATGGTATAGACAATATATATATTAAAATCTTTTCGTCTTCTTTCGATCTTTGAACAAATATTTTGTCTTCACATTTGTTCTGTTTAATCACGGAATTGTTGAGCTTTGTTTATTTTTTTTTATGTCAAATTATTTGACACTTCAAGGTATATTACGATACCATATAGGCACTTAGCACGTTCATTCACAAGCGACACATCCATTGAGTTCCGTTTGTGTTTGTAAAGGTGGGTTCGCATGGCGCTATTTGCGCGGCTTGACCGCAAACATCCCGCCCGTTAGCGCCACAGGTGACGTTCTACCTGACCGCTTTTTGTATTGTGTGCATAGCCTTAATGTTCCAGTTCGCCTTTGTCCGGCCGATATTGAGTGTTTGCCTCGAGTTTTGCGAGTTTTTTGAAGATATCATTGCTATCAAGAAATTTTTAGCTAAATGTGTTTTTGTTTCAATTTTTCTTGTTTGTAGTCAGCTTTACTTATATAGTAATCATTTCAGTACTGGAGGTGGAAAACAAACGTTTTATACTACCTAAAACCTTCCACCGTTTAATTCTAAGCAGTGAATAAAATAGCCACCTAAAACTACCCATAAATGCGAGACGTGCGTCGACGTAAAATCGCGTAGATACGGACCTCTATAAAAAGGCAATTCGACTCTCCCATATAAATTTAACTGACGATACCCGTTCGGTATTATAATGTGTACCTATAGTCTGTATAGGCAAGATCGTTTGCATCCCACGAGAAAAACGCTGCGGGCTATAGAAAGTCCCACCCACACTGATCACAACTCACGCGCCGACGAAGCGGTGAAAAAAATGAATAATCTTTTTTTTAAACGCGGTTCAACAATTCGCTGCCGTGTTACGCGCTCCGCCCCCCGCCTCCTGATTGGTGAACAGTAGCCGGATTTCATTTTTTCCATGTGCACACGCACGCACGAAGATGCGTGTCGAATTGATTAGGTCATGTGAATAACGTCACCGTAGTTTTTTGTACGAAAATTGTGCAGATATACGATGTACTATGTACCTATCTGATCTGGACATCAGCGATTTAAATCATACAAAAATTCAATTAATTAATTTGTGTTGTGGGCACGAGGAGTATCTTGTCAATAAATGACGGTACGATTACTTACTACACTAATTTTAATGTTTTAATAAACAGCTAATTATCAGACCATTTGAAGTTACAACAATAAAAAATGCCAACAGTAAAAAAAAATATAATGGATACGAAACTGATAATAAGGCAATATCTAAGAACGTCTATATTTCCTCTGCTTGTACTTATTAGGTATAGTCAATAGATTAGAACGTGATCATAGAGCAGGGGAGCCAAGCATTTAAAACAACTTTTACCCAACACCTAACCTTTAACACACCTAATCTTCTACACAAGAATTGAGAGCATTTAGTCCACAAATCGACATTTAAAAGATTCTCACACATCTTAAATCTTCTATTAACATAAAATATATTGCATGATCAGACATCTTAATTTAAAGGTCGGTAGTCCCTGAGGCAATACAATCACTTAATTGATAGATTTAATGTGTGGGAAACTGAGAACAAGCATTTTAGATCAAGATTGCCTAACACTCGTGTTCTTAAAAAATTTTTAGAGACTTGTAATGAAATAGCGTTTCTTAAAATCCGCTCTTTTTGATGTCAAAAGCTCAGAAATTTAGTTTAAAATTAAAATTTAACTAAAGTTAGAACTGTTAATCCTTCGTTCTATATCAGCTTCGCTTACTGACTTCTCACGGGCCTGTAAAAAGTTGTCATAAGTACAAATCGTGCCTGAAAAGTAAGACAATTCGTGGAGAGGATGTACCTAATGTTTAGTTTTGATTAAAAAATACAGAGATGTTGGTGATTCTTTCATCTAAGATACACTCAAATTCTTACGTATGATGCTCGTGGTATCTTTTAGTTTTGTAGACGAAATAGATTGTTCCAAAAGAGAATGAAATCAAATGAAAGACTCATATTTTTGTTCTGAAAACACACTTGTTGTAAAACGATGTTTTCCCCTATTAGGAAATCAAAATGAACAACTAGACACACTGCTTAAATAATACCAATAATTAAGTACTAATCTAATTACCATGAAGAATTATCAAAGAATAAAATTACACTTAAAAAACTGCCCACTCTTTACAAGTTCCTATATGCTACAACATTTTTACCTACACTCATTGATTGGCTACCGCGTAAACCAGTAGCCGACGGCGGCATATACATTATGTGTATCGTATGCGTGTATTTATTTAGCTACCGGGCACGCCCTCTGTGAGGGTTTGAGAGGGCCGTGGGAACTGTAGAATCTTTTATGTATTAGTCTGTGGTTTAACTGCAACAAAGAAGCAGTGTATTCTTCAGGCTCGGTAGATTTTTTTTGTACATTTATTGTTTTATTATGAGAACAAATTACAAATTATTTGTAGCAGTTAAACAAAACATTTTTGAATGACTGATTGAAAATGCACAACAGAAACTGTTCATTGAAAAATTTAATTCGGAACATAACTTCAGCAAAGGTTTCAGTAGAGCACTAAAAAGGGTTTTCCAAAACTCGAGATCAGAGGTTTAATAGGGTAAGCATGTAGGGTAAGCGGGATTGTCCGAAAGGGTTACCGCTACCCCAGAACATAAACGGCTAAGGAAGGAACATGGATGGGTTTTAGTCAGTAAGAGTGACACTCCCATGCGCTCCATCTAAAGCGGGAGGAATCATTTGATGATTTTCCTCCGTCAAAAAAAAAAAGGTTCAACATAACTTGAAACATGCAAAAGAAACTGGACAGCATTTAAGAAAAAAAAAATTAATTAACTCTACCAATCAACTGACAACACTATATATGAAATTAGTTATACAACGAGTTAATCCGCTAACTACATGGTCAGTGGATTACCCAAAGACGTAGGGGATATAGCCCGGGCAGTCGCCGGGGGCTATCCGACCGAAGACCAATATATCAGCGCGCATACTTCGCTGCACCGAAACAGTGGACAGAGTGGAGATGTGTTAGAATTAGTTAAACAAAATAAAATAATTTGATGGATTATTTAATCGGAAAAAATTGTACTGTTTTGCTAGTTTCTGTTATGTTCGTCAAAGTAAGTGTTCAGGGAAAACTTATCTTTTCTTGCATCATGTCCATGGTGCCGAAATAGCGCCATTTGTTTTCCATTTCATCTATACTAATATTATAAAGAGGAAAACTTTGTTTGTTTGTTTGGTTGTAATGAATAGGCTCAAAAACTACTGGACCGATTTTAAAAATTCTTTCACCGTTGGAAAGCTTAGTTTTCTAGAAGTAACATAGGCTACTTTTTATCCCGGGAAAAATAACGGGTCCCACGGGAAAGACCACGGGAGCGAAGCCGCGGGCAAAGTGCTAGTATTTCATAAATCGAACCTTCCAAATTGATGTGTGTGTGGATTTCTTTTCTCTGGGCATTATTACTTTACATTAGTATTTCTTAATTATATATTTCATGGCATTATTGAAGCGTTCTTTGGGTATCTCATAATAAATTGAATTAGGTTTTTGACGAAAATGGCAGGGAATACTTTTAGCCATTCTTGTGAAGCTTCGCTAAACCAACTTGTAACAACAGCGAAGGCAGATAGGAACCTTCTAAAAATAATATAATCTTTTACCGTCTCCACGGCTGACTCTGTTCCCATCCAAGCGCATACCTTTCCTGTGGGAACGTGCGGGACATAAACTGTTTCGTTATTTCTGCTTACATTCTCATTTGTATATTATAATTTGGCCACAGTGGGGTTGAATTTCAATCCTTATTATTACTTTATTTTAGATACACTTTGTGGGTATTGATAATTTGATGATGCAACGATACACCTCCAAGGAAAACAGATTTATTATTTTTTTATTAGTGGTTGATGATTCAGAAAGGTATAATATTATATTTAGTAGGGTTCAAATAAAACAACTTGTTGCTGAAATTTATGAAATTAAATGTCTTCTAATTATGATGAGACCATTAATACTAACTACTTTGCCATATCATTTGTAATTTACTGCACTTTCGATTCAATAACAAAATAAAGGGACATTTTTACTTATAATTTAAACATTCCAGCTACCCTTATTAATTGTATAATTTTCTCCGTCACATTCTGAATTATTCATGAAACAAACGTTGTAATTATAACAACGTGATTCAGCTCATGTTTGGAATTCTTTCAAAATGTAAGAGCGAGCTGATAATCGCATTCCATCCTTTTCATTCTTACTACTATGGATCTATGTGGGAGTGAGACAGGCATTGCATTGTTCGTAAAAATGTCAAATAGAATGATAAACATAAAATTTCGTGTTGAAACGATGCGCTCGCGCACGCGCCGAACAATGAGATGGTAATAATTTTATTCAAATGTGGGTGATCATCAGCTTTTTTGTACCCTTGGTATTTGTTAAAAGACCGATTAATTTATGAGCGAGTTTTGTTAACATTTGTTATTTAATAAAATATGATTTTTAACGAGGTGGTTTTAAAATATAGCAAAGCTGATGTTTTTTGAGAAATTTTTGAAATGGATGAACGATTAATGATAACATTTTAAATCATTGTTACATGCTGGAAAAATCAATTGATAAGTTTTCTCATAATTTTAGTCTCTTTCTCCTTGCACGAGCAAAGATTACCACGCTTGCTCAAAGCGGCTTAGTGATTTCGCACTTACATTAAGTCCAGGTTTTCCCACGATGTTTTCCTTTGCTGTGAGTTAGTTTATCTTTGATATTTCCAAGATAAAGTCACATTGGTACTTGCTCGGATTTGAACCCCAACCTGCTAAGTCGTAACAGGCTCAAGTAATAATTACATTAACAATTGTACAAATAAATCCTCGCTACACATTCCCAACAATAGTTACACATGGAATTCCTAGAAAGCCAAAAGCCGAATGCCGAAAGACGAAAGCCGAACGAACTCACGCTGACTCGGCAACGTGGCCTCATTGAAAGCTCAACAATAGAGTCAATGGCTATAATAGACCGTATTAAATGTTATCATAAAGGCATTGACACAATAACTTGTTAAATATTGGAGACGTAGTTCTGTCTATTGTGTTAAATAATCCAAGAAATTTCATGCATCGCATCGCATCTTTTTGATGTATCCTTTGAGGTTTGCAAAAGTAGATACCTAATCGAATTTAAATGCATGAATATTTAGCTTCCATAGAACAGAAAATAGTAGATAGTTGTTTGGTACTTCAATCTAAACGGTTTTCGGACCTCGGTACAATATTAAACACTACATCATTATAATTAATCATCTGCCTAGCCTTTTCCCAACTATGTTGGGATCGGCTTCCAGTCTAACCGGATGCAGCTGAATACCAGTATTTTACATGGAGCGACTGCCTATCTGACCTCCACAACCCAGTAACTGGGCATTACGATACCCCTTGGTAAGACTGGCTGACAGATTTTCGGGCTTCTGACGACCCGTAACGACTGTCAAAGATGCACAAATGACAGCCGGGACCCAACGGCTTAAAGTGCTTTCCGAGGCACGGAGGAGTCTCGGTATGTAAAGATGGTCACCCATCCACGGCCAACCCCAGTAAGCGTAGCTTAACCTGGTGGATCGACCTATATTTTAGTAAAAAAAAAAACACTTTTATTGTATGGGAATCCCTTTCAATTTTTTGCGTTATGTTGTACCTATATTGTTACAGCGGCAATAGACATAGGTATAGGTACAGTCTGTGAAAATTACAACTGTCTAACTATTATAGTTCGTGAGATACAGCCCACCGATAGTCAGATGGACGGAGGGACGAACGTACGGACAGCGGAGGCTTCGTAATCGGGTTTCATTAGAAAGCCTTCGTTTACGAAATCATAAAAAGTATCAACACTAGTTAAAATCTGTTTAAATTCCTTTGTTCAAGGGTCCTTTAGTACTATAATTACTTAAAACACTACGTTTAATTACAAACACCAGAACGTTTTCAATCACTTAGAGTCAATTTCACCGATGAAACTTAACACGGTCAATACATCTAAACCGCGTTTAAGATCTGTCAGTGTTGACATTTTAGGGGATAGTGACACTAATAGTCTCTAAATTCGATCAGATCTTAGTACTTCCAAAGTTTCGATTCTTTTTTTTTCGATTCTATTTGTCATAAGCAAGCCATAATGTAAGCAACAGTACGTATAACATTGTTTCACGACTCAGCCATAACTACTGCAGATAGAATAAAAATCAGACAATGTTTACGATGCCCTCAGCATTTTAATATCTTGTGATGAATTTTAATTACTGACCTTAAAACCTGGCAGTACCACTGACAATGTTTTATGAACATCATTTGATCCATGGTTCAAATAGTTCAATGCTTCGACGCAGCATTAAATACTCAGTGTACCACGAACCGAATAGCTACAACTTTTCGCATAAACCTTTACTTCATCATACACGGCCTTGTTTGCCCTAATTGGTTGAAACGTTACTGGTGGCGAACAGTAATGTATGGCAAAATACTCAAATTAATCGATTCCCACAACAATGTAGCTGAGTGTTTCAATGTATTCTGGAATTTTAAGTAATTAAAGCTTGTAGTGGCAGTTTTTGTTAGTAATTATTAAGGTGCAATGTTTACGGCTCGAGAGATTCCTTACAATGGTATTAATGAACTGCGTTCAGTAATCTGTTGTGGTATAATTTATTTTCTTATCTTGCGTTTTTGCTATTATTCATAAAGATTCGATGAGTTCACTCAACTTTATTTTTCTTTCCTACAACGAATATTGCTTGACTTGCGAGATGTGGGGGGTGTACCTACTATGAGTAGGTAGTTGAAGAATGAATAAATGTTTAGTCTGGGTAAGTTGTGCTTCATACTTATCTTACTAGTTTCAGGATGTGATACCATATTATCACCGACATTCTTTTGGGTTTCTCAACCAATCTATGCTAATTAATCACTGCTTCGACTCATCACTTGAAATGAACCGCAAACTAGTGATGACGCATATCTTATAGGTACTTAATTTTGTTCGTATCCATCATCAGCTACCTAGCCAGATCGCCATGAATGATAAATATTTATTTCTGACTGATTGAAGCGCTCTTCCTCCTCTCTCCTACTATGATGTGCCCGAAAGGGTCCATTAAAGCCTCCGAACAGTGTGATAAACATTTATCATCTGCCTAGCCTTTTCCCTACTATGTTGGGGTCGGCTTCCAGTCTAGCCGGATGCAGCTGAATACCAGTATTTTACATGCAGCGACTGCCTATCTGACCTCCACAACCCAGTAAATGGGCAACACGATACCCAGTGGTAAGACTAGCTGTCAGATTATAATGTTTGGTTTTGTTTTAGGTTGCGTTCCAATATTATGGAACGCAACCAAGAATTGAGATCTCTTTACTTCATATGTTTTACTTTTGTTGATGTAAATATGAACTTTAACAAAAGAATGTTGATCCGAAGCCAAAAAATCTTTTTTACTAAAATCCACCCGGACTCTGATCAAGACATATTTGTTAATTAAAACTTGCTAAGTCATTGTGAATAGTCAGACTGCCTGTCTCATACAGTCAGGATGTACTTATCATGTAGTTCTTCGTACTACGGTACATGTTACATGTAAAACGCGTAGTATGCCGTTTGACGGTTTGACGTCATCATTTCATCAGTCATGACGAGAATTTCCTTGAATTTACTTTATCTTTCAAGGAATGTGTGAATTTCGATTTAATTTATTGGTAAAACGTTATAGGTTTCCGTTGGTATTGGGTTTTTAGAACTGTGTCGTTGTTATGACTTGGTTCATACCTGGATTTTACGGAAGAAATTTTGGAATCAGTTCCCTGGTGAACATCCGTTACGGCGGGGCTCCTATTAAATGGTTCTTTTAAGATTGATTTATTTTATGTCCAGTCTAATATGGCTTCTATTCTTTATTGGTCCAAGCCAAATTATTAATGGTACAGTGGGACTCGCGTATTACTTACCGGTATTCCTTTCATCAATTTAGTCTATGGATCAAGAGTCAGATCACAGCATAAAAATGACCTGCATATATTTCTGATATTTCAGAAGCCATAACCCATAATTATACCAAGGAAAACGATCCCCCATCAATCAGTAACACGTTAATAAAACACCAAACGATTAACGGTAGACGCGGTAATTAAAATCGTACCCAATAACAAATGTCAACAGTTCAAGGGACAACGATGTGAATCATCGGACACGTTTTAAGATGAATCTGAGGCCTATAGCCCATGTGGTGCATGACTCATCGCTAGATCCGCTTGGACGCATTAAATATGTAAGTAGGTATATGATGGCATCAGTTCATTTTGTGGTTTTGTCTGATGAAATAATATCTTTGAAAATTAAGTAACAATAGGTTTCTGATTCTAAATTAAAATTGCCTTAGCAAATAAAATATATTTTATGGTTAAATAAGTTTTTCATGTAGAGGGTTTGAGTTAACTGTCCACAATCAATATTGGGATAGCTGTGGTAAAATTTTAAGTGAGCTGAAAATCTAGTAAGCAAGTTCCTTGATTCTCTTAAGCTTTGTTTTTGCACGATTCAAATCTGAAAGTATCCATATATAATCTACTGAAGTACAGTATGAGAATGAATACCACTAAACTTTTAAAGCGCCTTAGTTAAAAGTGATATTTTAGTTTTTAAAATCAGGATATATGAAGGGCTCGAGAGAAAAATTGTACGTCAAATTAGGATCTTTTAGATGAGGCACAGATTATTCGGACTCCAATGAGCTTACTTCAGAAAATCGGCTAATTAGTTCAAAACAAAAAGGTTATAAGTAAACTAAAAAATGCCTCGACACAAAGAACCTTATTCGTAACAGCTGGACAAAACCATCTCTAAAACCTAACAGGCTTTCCCGGTAGACCCCTTGACCTGTTGGAAATGTCCCGAACACTTCACCACATAATAAAATAAGATTAATATTAATAATGAAACAACAGTAAAATTATATTCACGACTTAACTCTTTGGTGATGAATGGACGATACTTAATGCAATGTCAGGCTTGCTGAATCTGAATGATATTCCTAACATATTCAAATTGCCGTTTAGACGTTCGTAGTGTTAAATTATAATTCCCAATCATGAATAACCTTCGATTTGCTACGGTATTGGAGATTCGGTATTGAACTCGATCTAGTAGTAGGAATCCTATTTTTATTGATTGAGCTCTTGCGTAATACTTGCAAATTGGACTACCGAAACTTTGGAGTTAGTTAATAATGTAATCCAAGGTATATATATAGATATGTGAAGGGGCCAAAAAGTTTCAAATAAAACCTCGTTAAAAATAGGGCTTCAAACAGTGTAATAGATTGGCAATCAGTAAATTATAAGACATTTAGTTAATTATAAGACAGGGGTCTTCGTTACAAAATGAGAAAATTTCTTTTCCATCCAATTTATTTGCTCGAAGCTTCTGAAAGGTATCTCCGCTCACCATCGCATTATAAGCCTTCTGCTGACCTCAAACCGAATAGCGTAAAGCTCCATAAATCGTTTGGAACAAAGAAAACCTCTTTGCAGTCCGTATGTAGCCAAGTACCTATTTACCCTCCGTGACCGGGACTTTTAACTCCTGACCGACAATGGTTTTTATGACCACCATATCTCACTGGCCGTGACCATCCGATGGTTATCAAACGTTAACCGTGTGTGTGCCCATTTAGGGACTAAAATATGTGTACCAAATGAAAAGATCTGTATGATTGGTGATTTTTTTCGCGGGCGTCTTAGTCTCCCACTTTGTCGTGACTTCGAGATGTGATACGACTTGTATCGACAATCAAGTCGGCAGAAGGTTATGTAATGGCGGAATGTTTTATGCAACCTTTTTTCGCATGATTGGTGGAGTAGACAAGGTTTTTTGTGCGTAATGTTGGTATTGCGTCTTTTTATTAGTTGTGCTGTAGGCAAGCGGGTTCTCTTTTTGAATTCAAGATGATGTTGATAGATTACATAACCCAGAGCTCAGACAATAAAATACATTTCTACGTTTTTGAATAATACATTCGTGTGCTATTCGCAATGGGTGCCATAAAATGAGTTACATTGCACGCCATTGTTGTAACTTAGCCATAATGACCCAAAGCTATGCAGATTTCTGAGTTACTCTAGATTACTATTGTGCATTGAATAAGTACGAATAGATATTTATGACAGGCACTAAACATACCTACCCTCCCTTTCAGTATTTGGTCAAAACCAACCCAACAGTCCATTCACCAGTAGATACCTACATATTCTACGAATTGTACAGAAAATCTATTCGTGTAACATACTAGAAGCCCAAGAATAGGCTACCACAATTAGGTACATGTTACACAATACTCCATAACAATACAAGTAAAAATAAAGCCATTCAACATTGCTAATCAGCAGACACTTATGTCCAGTCATACTAAGAAATTTAACTATGAATACTCATTAAAGTCGAGTTTTAAACTCAGACGCATAGGTATACGAGGGTTAAGATAATTTGAATGGAGTTACGTGGCTATAAAGCAAGTCATAAGTGCCGCTTCACGCCTGTACCAAGAATTAACTTTAATAGCTTCTTTAACACGCGAAATTTGAATATTGTGTGAAAATCAGCGAGTATTTTGAATGAGTTTTCATGTTTAGTGCGTGTACTAGCTAGATATGTGAGTAGGAATGGTAATTTTCAGTGGTAGGTATCGGTTTTAGTTAAAAAAAAACAAGATTTAATTCGGCGCACTAAGTATTTCTGTCAGGACTTTCCGATATTTTAAATGTTGTTAAATTTATAAACAGCCCATTTATTAATTTAAAGAATCTTCCAAAAGCCATATATGCGTATTCTTCACACTACTCTTTTATGAATACAGAATAAACACCATGACTAAAATGAAACGCAATCGTTCACGCACTTGCAATTACAACGATTTTACCGCACCTAATTACACAGAACTACGACAACTAGAAAGTACACACAACGCCCGAGGACGCGGTAATGACAGAAGCCGAAAATCATCATCAATTTACCGGTAAACAGTATACCGGTAAACAGTACGGTGCCCAAATAGCCGGGGTCGTGTGTCGTGAGTGAAATACACGGTAGCGCCGCGAGCCACCGGGCGCTTTCCCACCATTTTATAATGCCATATGTATGTAATCGGTACTGACATTATTTCAAATCACGTGTAAAAATTTGATGTAATGTAGCCCGGGTCGTCAAGTTAAATTTTACAGAGAGCTAAATCTAATGAAATTTACGTCAAAGTGTGCAACTGCGTGCTAATCTAATCACTTGGCAACGCAAGTAAAATGAATGAAAAAAAAAGCTAGCAGAAAAAAAAATAAGTACTATGAAGTGAAAATAGAAAATCTGCGACAGTAATTACTTAAAAAACTCAAGTAAAAAAGAACGAAACATGTAACAAGAGAAAACGAAGCTTTCAAATAAGAAATAAGTTTATTAGCTTCGTGGAAAATAAAATTTATAGCACACAATCATAAACGTAGTTTGTTCACCACAAGCTAATAAATCTGCAGTGGAGTTTTCCCAGTATGAGCCGTCAGGTTACCGTCGTGCTACCTGTTCATTGACGGCGCAGGCGCACGTGGTGGGGGCTGCGCGCGCCTTCCGCGTAACGCTATCAGTAGTTTCCGCACCCTCGCGCCGCCGCAGTTGCTAAACACGCCCGCTCTTGGTCGCACGTACTGTCACATTGACACATCTAGTCACTTTAAATCCGCGCTCAAATAATGACACTCTCCTTTCAGTCTTAATTGTATACACATAAGTTCAAATTTAGATTTAACAAAGTTGTAGTGAAAGTGTTAAGTTAAGCTTGTAAAGCTTAATATCTTCTTCGTGGGCAATCGAATTTAAAGGTGCGTATTTTAATAATTCATAAAGTGTTATTATGACCAATATAATAAATTATTCTTGGAGTGTACCTATAAAGGTTACTTTGTTAGGAAATAATGTTATAATATCTTCATCATAAAGATCGTGTAGCTTGAAATTACTTTGTATATTTAAATATTTGATGTGGATTGAAGGCGTGAAATACTATTAGGGTATCGAATTACTTATTAAATATTTACATACCAATTAGCTTCTTCTGATATTGCCTCCATTATTTATTAATGATACAGTGAACGCCACTTGTTATCCTTTAAAAATGATTTGATAAGGTGTTAATGAACACATTAAAAAAAATAGGTGTTGACTCTATCATTATCATAATCAATTGCGACGGTTAATGACGGGACTTAGACATTAGGTATTCCATCCTCCTCACACACCACACACCGAGAGAGACGGAACACAAATTCGACAACATTTCCAAATACTCTACACACAACGTTATCACTGCACACTTACTAACAAGACAGCCACCGAAACATGAACTCTATACGTAGCACATACAGTCACATATCGAACGCACACGACATTTGATAACTTATCATTGTACAGGCGCTCAAGCCCCGCCCGTCGTAAGCATCACATCTTAGTCCAGACAAAATGTTCGCCGTGATGCAAATTGACGAGGACCACACACGGGATTTCAGACGCAAACTGCGCCCAAAATGCGAGTTCGTCTGCAAGTACTGCCAGCGTCGGTTCACCAAGTCTTACAACCTGATGATACACGAACGGACCCATAAGAGCCCGGAGCTCTCCTTCAGCTGCGAGGTTTGCGGGAAGAGTTTCAAGCGACAGGACAATCTGCGCCAGCACAGGTGAGTAACAATTATCTTTTACTTATATCCTTTCTTCATCATCGTTCTGAGTTTAACAGAAACTACTGTCAACTGGAAAATTAGGTGTTGATTTTTGAACTTTCAAAAGTGATCCATGGTAAAAACTTGTTGTTATATTTTTGTCAACAGTAATTAATTTCATAGCTAAAAAGTTAACATTTACTTTTGCCGTTGACTGGTTGTCAATAATTATGTCACCTATCAAATTTTCTTTTCTGATTTAGAAACTGGTTTTTTAAAGCATTAATTGAAAGAATGTTGTAAAGCATTTATTTAAATCCATAAGAACTAAAAACTTCTTCTAAAATTGTACCCATTGCTTTCAAGCCGTCAGAAGCTACAACTTAATTAATTATCTTTGTATAATATAGTTGACTGTTAAATTACATAATTATTGACCGACTCAGCTACCTCTTTAACCTAGTTTTACAATATAAATAAATAATTAATAACATTAGATTAATGTTTAAGTGGATTCAGATTCTTAGAACAATTAATTACATCAAAAGTTGTCTCTTCATTATTTTAATTTTAAGAGATATAACTCAGTGTTCTCATTTGAAGGTGTGCCTGGAATATGTTGTCATCATTGCAATCATTTCAAATTATCTAAATAGATAGCTTAATTCACTGCATTATATTTTAATAATTGAAATATGTCTGCTCTGTTTAATATATTCATCACAGTGAGTTTTGAGGTTATACATTCTTTTGTTTTCTTCTTCAATAATATTATACATCAAGATCGATACTGTAGGATTATTATCAACGTTCTTTAGTTAACGTTTCAAACTAATAAGACGCCATTTACAGCTTACTGTGTCTTAAATCACACTTCTACAATGTTTCTATATTTATGTCCTATTGTAACATCAGTAGTTTTTCATCTTCATAGGCGGGCCTTTATTTATTTGATGTTTAAAATGTCTTTAGACTAAAGTTACCGTTAAATTTTATACAAAATTAGCCAACTGACCTCTTATAACAAGTTTACTTGAAATTTAACGGTATGATTGTTAAAAAACTTTAACATGTCAAAATATTGAGATGAAAATTATAAATGTACAATTAGAGAGATCTTCTTTTTCGTGTGGTTCATAACAAACCTGGTGTCAGAGAATTAGAGAGATAAAATTCGTTTACTCCAAAACTTTTTGAAACAGATGATCTCATATCTGTAACGGCTGCAACAGGATAAGAATTCATTCCCGTTGTAATCCTCTTATCTAACGTAATAGGATTAAGTATGAACTTAGTACTAGCTAACCTACATACTTCGCGGTTAGCTGTCCAATCACCAGTCAGGTGTGACAAGGTTGTGGTTACTACAGTCACCATATATTAGGGTCCTAAGCTTCAAGGAGGCAGTCGAGTGTCCAATGCAATATACCACTGTTACACCATTACCGCAGATTGAGGTGTTCATGCGCAAAATTGATGAGGATTTAACGGGTTAAATGAGACTGCCAATTTTGTGATGTAATTATCATCGTTTGCCTTTGATGTCAATGACTGCATTAACTGTTAGTTAATTTTGTGTACATAGGCATAATCAGCCTATAACGTTTCCATTGCTGAGATACAGGCAGGAACCCTTATTTGCTCTTTTTGTCCTTCTGCTGGTATATAGGTCTCCTCTCTGTGAGTTGATTCGTGGAAATTTTGGTCATTTTTTGTCATGGTAGATAGTCAATTGAGTCCTACTGGACATTATTCCAATTGGATTAATGTTGATCAAGGAGAATTTACTGCCTGTTTTCATTACTGCCAGGTTTATTTAATTAGGGATCCATACATTGTCCTACACATTCTATATCATGGTCACAAACAACTTCGACTTTTTGGAAAACTGTGTCATTTAATTAGGTTTACAAAATAAATGCTATCAGTGACCTTTGTGGTACTTCATGCAATGTCGTGAACTCCAGATCACCTAGTAGTCTTTGTTAGGCAATTTTGTGCCTAACAAAGACTGTCTAGTGATTGCCACTGCTATATGAGTCATTATTTAAGCCTTTCCCAGTTTTTATTATATTGGGTTGGACATATAACAACAATCAGCACTATGTCTTCTTTTTCCTTTAAACCCTTCAAGATTGATAGTCCAAAACGAAAAGATCGTTTAAAAAGTCTATAAACTAGTAAAAGATAAAATTTAATTAGAGCATCATCAAGGCTTCAGTCAAGGGACGGTCATAAACCTTAGTGACATTGACTCATTGCGTTCTTAAACTAAGGCAATTAAACATATTTACATTGCGTTTATCAGCGCTGCGCTGGAAGATTTTACTATTGTTGCGTATAGACGTGGTACAGGCGTTTAAATTGACGGATTCAGGTATAACTTTATTAATAGTAGCTAGTTAAGAAATAAATTGGTCGAATTTTGTCGTGGGTTTCTCTTTTGTACCACATCAATATCTGCTGTTATGGTTCGTCCCCTTATCCCAAAAGTCGAAAATTTTGGTGCTTGAAAGCAGGTGCTCGATATAATTTAGAATGCACTTGTTTTATTAAGCGGACTTCGTCTGTGGATACAACCAAATACCTGTGTAGAGTAGCACAAGCTATCTATCTAAGTTATTAACCCTAATGTGGTACTATCCATATCTTGGTTTTATTCCACGCTAGCGTTTCTTGTAAACATATGTTGTTCCTCACGATTCCTTCATCACAACTGATGATAGGTGCATGTAAGAAATTGTACACAGATGTTTTTGAAATATTTACAGTTTTAGAAATAGACACCAGGAATATAGCTACGGGGTCGTAGTATTACGTCACGTTCATATAATTTATATTCAATGGTTCATGGGACTGTTATTTTTAAATGTATCAATTATCGACTCTATAATTAAAGATATCTTTAGACTATGGCACACCACTGATAGGAGATTTAGACCTATATTTAGAAAGTTAATTACCTTTCTTAATATATGTCCTACTTTTGACTGCTACACTTGACAATCTGTATCATCTGCTTCGCTAAAAATGCCCATTCTCATCCATTTCTCTTCCAAATCATTAAGAAAATCTTTTCCAACTGAAGTACATTATTAGAAAAAGTTAATATCTTTTCTTTAACAGTCAACATTGATTAATCAGTAATAACATATCTATCTAATAGCCATCTAAAAACAAAATCCTCTTAACTCATCATCTGTCAATACAATTTCAATGCGGGTTCAGTAAACTTCTTATACATTCGCATGTCATTTGGAGCGACATTCCGTGGTTGTCACTCGTAATTATCATACAATGTGACGGTAGCTTTAAGTTGATAGGGTCGCGACCTGATGCAAATATCTTGAGACAATGTGTTGTGAACAAAGGAATCTTGTCTTCGGCCTCGGCCTCGTTTTCTTGGGGAAAATTCGGCCGGGGTCTTTCAAGTGGGAATTTCCCACTTTCCCTACCTATAAATGAATTAACTAATTTGAAAAAATATTGTTTTCTAAAGGTTGTTTAGACTAGACATTTATGAATTTCAATAGGTGTTGGTAATATTTAACCAACACCAATATCACCTCTACTGTAAAACTGAAAATATCTCAATTTTCTGCTGTTATCTATTCTTCTAAGATCGTCAAACCCTAAAAACAACAGTTTCTCGTCTTTTACATAAAGTCACCCGTATTTGAACATATGCGATATTCGGTCTTCAGTCAATAACAAACGGCTGTAAAATCATAATCCCGCGGTATTACGCCGTTACTACACTGTTGTGACCTTTCCTGACTCAGGATCTAGGTGGGAAGAACTTGAACGGTATATTGAAGGTACTTTTGGAAAATCGAATGGGAAACTATTGATTCAGAAGCTTGAACTTGACTTATAAAAGATCATTCATGTAATCAAGGAAAGCAAAGAACAGTGTAAAAACAAAAGTCATAAATGTCAATAAAAGTAGACCTGAGATGGTTCTATGTAACAAAGCATCTAGGATAGAGAGACCGTACACTCTCCCATTGAAACAGACGTTCTCCTCCTCCCTTTTTCAACAAAATCCGCGACTTTCATTCTAGGATTGCGGCACAAAAACACGAATTGTCGTGTGTAATAAAATTCTAGAACACACTGGCTCAGTGCACGCGTAGCCCCGTGTGAAACGACACAAGCCAGCACAGGGCTACCGCGAGATCGCCGATAGATCGCTCATGCTGCGTGAATCGTGAGCTCGTGACGGGACCGTGTGTTAACGGTGCTTAATGGGCCCTAATGCTTCCGAAACTGTGCGAACGCTGACGGTAGCCCTCAACAGGGAAACACACGTGACCCAAGCGGTATAATTTGCAGTTTATGCCTCGCCGTACAAGGCACAACAATGTGTACCACGCTTAACAGTAAGATGATTACGGCAATTTGTCGGAAGGGAAGTGGAGTGTCGATGGCATGTTTGAATTATTGGCAACTGATCGATATATTGTGAAGGCACGACCTGGATGTAGACCTGTGTACCTGAAGTTCAACAAATCATTGAAGAACATTACTGATGATGTCATGTCTACGCTCTATTCGAGCATCTTCACTAGTAACCCATAATCAAAGAATTTTCCATCCCCAGTTCTTACTTCAGTGAACAAAAACCTTCTCCAAACCATTACTTTCCCATTGGCATCTTACCATCATAGACATCTTTCACATATCGCTGTATGTAAGGATAATGAGGCATCGTGTGAAACTCCGGAAACTCGGAAGGCGGCGTGAGTGCCCCGGGCATAGAGTACCGCTACTGATTGTTTTGCTAAATGTTACCCGTTCGTATGGTTCATAAAATTTATGGAGATCATGCCTTTGAATTGACGAGTTGTGTTGTATGAATCGATCGTGTTTATTACCATAGAGGCGTGGGTACCAGACCTTATTCTCAGTTTCGCACGTCCATGAATGGACTTCTAAAAATACGGATGCAATTTTTCATATTGATCGTTTTTTATGTTGGAATAAAATATTGACGGCACGTTCTCTGATTGAAAGAAATTTATTCAGCTGCGGTTGTTTTTGTCTTTTCAATTTTATTCCTGTTGTGGCTAATATATGATCGTTGGAATAGATATAGGCTAAATTGATTGTTTTATTGAAAGAATTTGATACTACTAAAGCAGGTTGATCGCTCTTTACAAATAAGTGGCTAGATGGTCTTGCGAAAATTAAACGCATAAATTCCACCTATAATTTAACCCAAATACAAACCACAAACCTTGTATAAATCGAGTATTGCCATTTATTATTCCCGTGCTTTCCCAATTAAACATGCTACAATCGATACATCGTTCATTAATCTAGCTAAAACAATACATCTTGCTTAATTACGATTCTAAGCAGAATCGAGAGTGCGATGTCCCATATAGTTAGTGCATTAGGTCATCGGTGCACGCCCAGTCTCTGCCGTAGTACTTATCTGTTGCATCGCTCGATAGGTCGATCCATTCGATTCACGACTCGAGAGAATCGAGTTGACATATCGATTATTTTCGATATATAATATATATGGCCACTTAATAAGGAATCTTCTTTCTTCTTCATTTTGTGATGTAAAACAAAGGATTTTGGTCAAAATTATATTTTGCTGGTTATTTATTGTATAGATCGTAGTCAATTTTGCCGTTCTATTTTAGTAAGGATTGGCTAATTGGTATTATCTTTAAATTTTATTATGTAGGTCTGATAGTTTTGTTGAAGAAGTTCATATCCAAAACAAATTTAATTATATTTTCTAACACTTAAGTAAGTTCCCATTCAAAACTCAACGCCGTCCTAAATAAAACTGAACAGTACAATAAAATAAAACAGTATATCAACAATATTACAACCAGAAAATTCGTTGACATCTTCAACCGTTAAGAAGTCCGTATTTAGATATAGGTGATACAAACGTCTTTGGTTCAGTATTGTTCTATTTCTATTGGCCCCAGGTCTAATGGCCTTAGTTCGTGGTACACAATAGTTCGCGCGTCCGTCGCGGCACAGAGGTGGCAATGCGGTTAATTAGGCACCCTTTAAGAAATCTTTGCTTGTATACAGGTGTTTTAGTCGTCACTTAAATAGTGATTCACTCTAACAGTAACCAATGTTAGCATAAGTCACTATTAGAAGGTTTTTCAGCTCAATTGAAATGGTTAGGCACAATAAAAATATATTTTGAGAAATGATCTGAAACCATCTTATACATCGTATATTAGAGCCAAACTAAAAAAATAAATTGTTTCAGTTATAATCTTTGTACGTAACTTTTTCATGAGCATTAATTACAGAATTATTCTATTATCCTTTTCAATTATCTTGACAATTTAAATTCCAAAACCGAATCGGCATAATTATTTAATCCGACTCCCAGCCACTTTACAGTTAGACTCCCTACACAAGACAATGTCTCATCTAATGGTTGAATTACGTAACACAACAGCCTGTATACGGGAACAAAGCTGCTTAGTTCCCACAGTCGCACATACAGGGTGTGCGCTCACGAACTAACCTAGTGTATCGTACGGAAGTGGATAATGCCGCGTCGGCCGTCACCCGCGCCCTTTACTGCACTGTATCGAGATCTAGACACTTAGGTTCGAAACACGTGGAGAACTATTAGCCCGGATTGCGATCAGGATGTACCTTTTGTTTTTAAAGGCTTTTTGTTGAACTAAACTGTTTTAAATCCCGTTTGTAAGGTTGCTCTAGATTTTGATTCAATCAGAATGCCAAATTCGATATTTTTCGTTATCAATATTATTATATTAGTTACGCAAAGATCTCAATGAAACTCGAATTCAACGGTTTCGAAACTCCTATTCATGACCGTGACTCCATTTTTATAATAAACCTAAAAATACATTTCGGATTCGTTCGTGTATTTTTGCCAATTTTTTTGCCACGAACCAGGTGATCAAGGATCTTAAAGTTAATGACAAATAATTTGTTTCCGCGTCTGTTTCGGGTGTTTATTAAATCAAAAAACAATGTTGAGGTTGTTACGTATGAAAAGGAAAAAAAAATCTTTTAACACCTGATACGAGTTCACGGACATTTTAATATCTCCATCACGATTTCGCATAATTAAACTGATGAATTGATGACACTTACACGCTTGGGAGCTTTTTTTAATCTCCGTTTGTTTTTTTGCGGACGCAAATGTTGCCTGGTCAAATATTGTGAAATTAAATTGGCGAAAACAATAAAACATATTAGGCGAACCGACAGATTTCTTTTTGTTTCTTCGCTAAGATTAATAATTTTACCTCGTGATTTCCAATTGTTTTGTAAGTTTCTTGTCGAGATTAGAAGTTTATATTTTTTGTAAAAAGTTAGCGTGGGTACTTATTTATTTGTTTCTAATATTAAACCATGTGCAAAGGTTTGTTGTTTTCGCAGCATATCTTTTGCAGTAAGACGTTTAACATGAATAAGTCCTCTGAAGTTTGGCGTTAATCCTTTTAAAAAGTTAACCCCTTCTTTGTTGCTGTCGCTACAGTAATCTTAAAAGGGATTCTGAGCTCAAAGCAGGGATTTTGAGATCAATTATTTTAAATCTTATTTTGAGCTTTAACAGTATTATTTTTACTAATTTCTTAGTAATTCACGCCATCTGTTTTTATTTAAAGTCCTCATTACATTGTTTATGTTCTGATAAATGTTTTCTTACTGTAGTTTTAAGGTTATTTTTAATATTTTCGTGAATAATCTTAGTTCATAATATTTTATTTGTAAGAACGGTGCACTTTTAAAATATTTTCTTCTCCTCAAATTCAATGAACTAATTTATTATTTTTTGAATGCACTTTTTGTACATTTTGCACACATTTTTTTAACTTTTTGTGGCAGCATGGTCCTTTACTATTTCTGGTTTTAAAAAGGATATTATTTGTTTCTTTTTTTACCAGGTATAAAATAAAATTGACGACATTTTAACGAAATTAACTGATTTATATGTTTTTTGATTTGTTATTCTAATATTTAATTTTTTAAGGAATATGTTTGATTTATGAATTGGGGAGTTGGTGTTTTTAAAAGCAGGGTGTTATTTCTTTTTATTTTTAACTGTAATAACATGTTTTTTTCTTAATTGTTGTAGATGTAGTCAATGCTTGTGGCGGTGAAGGTGATGGAAGCACGATCCTACTACAGCGGTCTCTCTTACACAAATAGAGTAAGAATCTATTTAATCAATACATGTTTCCCTGTTTGTTTTGTCAATTGATCTTAATAATACAACCAAGTACGATCATGACGGAGGACCGCAATAATTGATGATGACATAACAAAAAAAAATTGGTCGTGCAGTTTATAAAAGCCCTACAAGCATTATAATATTAACAGCGTGTGGCATATTGTGAAAAAAAAAATTGGGGTCAGATTTTTTTCTATCGTTTTCTAACATAATAATTTTTGTTGCAGAGAAATCCATTACAACCCTAACAAGGAGACCATGTACTTACGATGGTGATTAAATACGTCACGAAGAATAATGACGTCATCAGCGCCTGTAACACCTATGGGCTTCAACTTTACATAACAGTATTCGTGCTTCGTCAGTAACACCGCCAGAATGGGCTATTGCAATGTTTTGGATATTTTTTGGTAAATTTTCGGCCTCCACGTAAACCTTCGCACTTTTTAATTTTATTATTTTGACTACAATTTTGTGATATTTGGACCAGTGGGGTTGCTCTTGTTTATGTTTTACTTTTATCTTTCTTGTTTTATTTTTTGTAGTTTTAAATAAAATCTTGTGATAAAAACGTTAATTGATTGGAAAACGTAATTGAAAATGATGTTAAGAGGTGTTTTTAATTCAGAATTTGTAATGATAAAACTAATAAGAGTGACCCTACTGAAAAATTACCTTTTCAAAATTAAACATAAAAACATTCTGGTGATTTTGTAAATAGTATTTATTAGGATAAGTGATGGTAGCATTTACAGCTTAACTGCTTAGAAATATTTTAATGTAAAATAATATTTATATTATATTTAAAAAATATTGTTATTAAACTTGCTAATACGTAGGACGTATATTCATGTATTATTTAAAAGTTATTAGAAAATCTAAAACTGTTGGTTAATAACTTTCAAATAGTATTTCAGTTCTAAAATCATGACCTCTCAATATTTTTTTGCGAACGGTTGATTTATTTGACAAAACGGTTCACCCGTATATGTTTTATTTATTTTTAATTAATTTTAATTTAAGTATAACATTCCATTTATTGCTTAATATAATGTATATTATGAGGGTTGTTCCTAATACCTAGAAAACGTATGGGTAGTAAAGAAATTAATGTTGGATTAAAATAAATATAAATTCATGGTTTATTATGGATTTCCTAAAAAGTAGAAATCAATATGATCCCAGTGAAAATAATTAATATCCGAATGTTTTCTATAATTATTATGAAACGTAGATACTTAGATGTTTGATTCAAAGAAAATTCCAACTACTTAATTTTTTAATTATTCCAAATTAACCATGAATGAAATAATGGAAATGATGATTCGGTATATTTTTAATTATCATTATTAACGCTTTTTATATCCACGTATTTTGGAATCGTTCTCTAAGACAGCGATTACGTTTAGCTGTAGTTTATTATACCTAAGTTTATTTAATTTTGATTTAGCGATCTCAATTCTTAATTCAATAAAAGTCTGTTTTGAAATATGGTTTTCCAATCGGAACAATTTCAATTATAATCGCAGCTAATTATATAATCATGCATGTTATAATTATTGAGATAATTAAATCAACAAACACTTGAAACCTGGCTTCCAAAAAACTTTACAATATTTCGACATTTGCGCGAAGTAAATGTAAGGTTTTCAAAAATATTTTTGTTTTCACATGTTTCTTGAAACGCTGTCTTTATACACGATATATAAATATATTATATATTAATTGTCATACAAGACACCTACTAAAATTGCTTAATTAATTATTATGCTTTAATAAAATTAAAAATGTATCTAGATTTGGTAAATAATATTCCATGTGCCAATAAATAGATGGAGTTAAAGCTCCGTCATTAGCCATATTTTTGATATAGATTTAGATGTAAAAAATATAATATTTTGAATATATTTTTATGTATGTATGTATTCCATTACATTGTGTAGATCAATGATAATAAATGATTGATTAATAAGACATTGTCGTTATTTTATTGAAAATGATAGGTACCTTTATGCAACATCATAATTGTGGCTTTCGCCTAAGGCCCGGACTCCACCAAAGCGAAGATGTGCGGGGAAGTCCAAAGCGGAGACGAATAGAAAGACGAACGAACACGAGAAATGTGTGAATAACGAAATTCTATTGGTTATTTAAAAAACCTCTCTTCTCCGCTCGTCTCGTCTTGGTGGAGTCCGAGCCTTAGACGACAACTCTGCTAGTATGATATACTCATCGCTGTGTCGCAACAATAGTTTAATTGAAATAATTGTCAAAAATATACCTCAATAAAAACCATTTTAACTTTAGAAGTGATGTAGAGAGAGAAACAAAACAATTCAGATGCAGATGCTATTTGAAGTATTGATAAAAAAAAAGTAGAAAAAAAAACAATCAATACAGAATTTGACACAACCTTTTTTGTCAGTTAACTATTAGAAGTAATATAAAGAGAAAAACTAAACAAGTCTAATGAGAAACTTATAGATATTTAAAAAATATATTAAAAACAAGGCATATACTGAAAAATCGAATTAGGACAATGGCAGAAAAATGATGAAATAAAGAAAAAATAAACAATACAGAATTTGTACGTGACAGCTTATTTTAACTTTAAAGGATAAAGAATAGCTTGCTAAAACTACAAAGTAAATAGGAGATACCGTAGGCAATACAGAAACCGGTTTCAATAGGAGTAACACAGAAGTTGGGGAAGCCCATTTAGTCATGCACTATCATTATAATGTTGTGAAATATATACTAAGACCCAACGCACACTGGCGGCACGGCATGGCAAAGTATTTTTAAGCGACCAATAAAAATATAACTTAGTTGTATGGAAATAAAATTGAAATTTCAATGTTCGCCTAAAAATACCTTGCCAAGCCGTGCCTCTATAGTTCGCCGGGTCTTAGTATTATATACATTTCACACTTGATTACAGACAGAAAAACTATCTTGAGCTACAAGCTGTGTTGATAGATCAAACAGTCGCGGTTTCCTTCAATTTATACAGATTAATGAATCGACAATTGATGACGTCAATCTTTACTAAGAAAATGAGTTCGGTATTAGAGCTACAGACTTTTTATGAATGAAGGCATTTTATAGGTACTCTGATACACGGTGGTACATCATTTAAATCGTCAAGTGCGACACGAAAGTAGGGCAGTTCTGTATCTTAGATGATAGATTTTTTTTTACAGAACTACGGAAGCTTAAATGTGTCCTACACAGATCAAGCTGCTGCACCATTAATATAATAAAAAATAATAACACAGAGATTTAGGGCTTACTAACTTTTTCTATCTTCGGATGATACATTTCAAGGGTCGACAGCAGCTGGCTGTTGATGATTCTCCTGATGGCTCATTTGCTATTTTCACTTCACCTCTTAATATAAGACTACATAACATAACATCACGGCTCGTTTCCCCGTAAGTTTGGACAGAGGTGTACCTAACTGTAGTACACCTACATTTAGCTAGATATGTCTAAGTCCCATGTAATAGAAGGAGCGCATTGCCATCAACCGAGCACAGATTCAAACTGGGCTGCTATTGAAGTTTTAGATAGAACAACCCAAAATGGTCTTTGCCTGACCTGGGAATCGGACCCAGGATCTCATGCTGAGCAGTAACGCCACTAGACCAAAGCAGTCTTAATATAGAAAGATCTGTATTTTGACATACATATATCGCAGTAGAGACTATGTACATTGGTAAGAAGTTCAATGACAAAACTCCACTTAACTTAAAATAATTTATGTATTGTCATAAATTATTTTAAGTAAAGAGAAGGTTTGAAGGTGTTATTTAAGATTCCTAGCCATTTTATACTTTCTAGGTATGTTAATGGCTTATGAGACCATCCATTTGTCTCATTAATTTCTGGAGGCTCTGCAGCTCTTCGTTCGTCCCATCCATTTCTGTAGATAAATCACATAGGTTTAATATATTGTTTGAAAGTGAAACTTAGTCGAAAACCAGGAGCTTAGACTACTATCCCGCACACATAAATACACACACATCACGTCAAAGATTCCTGCTATTTTCTCAATTACCTACTGCTTACTGACACAGTCTTCTTCGCAATTAAAAATGAAGAGATTCATCAACAAAATCAAAAACACCTAAAGACTATAGTTTAAAACAGAGTGGCTCGTATAGCTAGTGCGTAAATTCCACACAAGTTACATCGGACTTGTCTGGACAGGTTTGCGCGCGTAACGCGGTGGCGGGCAGACGGCGGGGCACCGCTTACTCATAGCTGTCTCAATGTAAACGTAATGATATGGACACGAGCTGATATGATACCGAAAATGTATCAAGCGTTGATTAATAAATACGGAGTAACATTTAAGATACTTTAGAAGTAAATGGTGTTTCTACAAATACAGATTCAAGTGGAAATGGTATTCTTTTAGCATGGGAATGATAGAATTAAGTATTTAATTTAATATGATATTTTAGTGACTGTTCTTATGCAATAATATGATTAAGTTGTCAGTATTTGTTTGTGGTCCATCCATTGTCCATGGCCGAGATACTAATTGTCAATGGTTTTTAATGTGTCTGAATACGAGGTTTTTTAACTGCTCTGCACGGGTGTATTTAATGTTTATTCTGTTTGTGCAGAATAAACATTCTTTCTTTCTTCTTTTTCTCTTTATTAAACTTTTGTTTTTAAAAACATCTAATCGTAATTGAAGTAAGTAATGTAAAGTAATTTAATAGTCGGCTTATGTCCATTGATCCCAAAGATAATTGACGTCTCTCTGCCAAAAATCGCGCACATGCAAGCAAAGTCCCTCTAACTAAGAATACTCAAATTTCAAAAACTTAAAAAAGTTAACAACTTGACATGAATAATCATGCAAGTTTAACGAAACATTACAAACAACAGAATCCTCAATTGAGCAATACGCAGCATCCGTCTAGCATGAAACATAACGTGAGTCAGCCTCTCGTTTCGCGACTCATATCGGTCATCTCCGATCGTATCTCGGGTCGCCCAACGGAAGCAAAGCCAGCGAGAAAGCTGAATTTTTATATTATAAGTCACTATAAGTTCCCACGGCACAGTTTTAAATGTTCAACTAATGAGTGTTGGGATGTAATGAGTGTTGAAATGTTGTAATGTTTAGCTAAGATTTTCAATAACGTGATTTAGGATTTACAAAGGAGTGTAAGCATAGTCGTTTATTTTGTGTTACATATGGGTTTTTGGTAACTTTTGCTTCTATTATTTCACTGCCGAATTTGGGATATACTCTATTTACTAATATATTGTTGTATTGTTAATGTGTTTTTCTATCGGAACAACAGTCTATTCAGAATTCAACTAGATGAGAGAACTAAGAAACCAGATGACTGTCAGGGAACAGCTATATAGGAAATGCCGGAGCTAGAAGAAATGCTGAAAAAAACTCAGAGTTCATGGTAATAATATAATAATAATAATATCCATGGACATTTCACACAACGCCATATAGTCCCAAGCTAAGCAACCTAATGCTTGTGTTACGGTAACGAGATGGCTGATAAACTACTTATATACATTTTATTTTTCGAAAACACCCAGACCCGTAACAAATACTTGCAGGTCGTACAAATATTTGTTCCGTGCGGGAATCGAACCCGCGACATACAGCGCAGCAGTCAATCGCTCAACCACTGCGCCAACCGTGTCGTCAAAAATGGTGTCTTTTAAACCGTAAACCAAGGTGTACCAAGTAAAAGTGTAATAAAAGTTATACGTACTTAGATATGAGATAAAGGTACTATTTTAGAACAACTGTAGTGAAGACGGTGGGGTTCAGCCATGGTCCTGGTTGTCACGAGTTCACACTTCACCTCGATGGAGTTACATGGAACTACCGGCTAAAACAAAAATGAATTGCATTTTATAATGTGTTATTTTTTAAATTCCATTAGATACTCTAGGAAATGTGACCATATCAAAGATCCAACTTGCATATTAATTATTTTCAATTGTGATTGTTTTTTTTTTGTTTTTCATACCAAATAATTCGATAAATTCACGATTATTCATGTAAAACACCCTTTCGTGAAACATGATAACGTCGCATTTTCTTAGCTTTAAATCATTCATATGATTGGTTCAATCGAATGAATTTAGTTAATTTTATTTTTTCCGTTTTTACTGTTTATAAAATATCCTGTGCGTGTATAAAATAAATTTCTTTCTGTAAAGGTTTCATATCTTTCATGTCACTTTCAAGTCATCATGATTCTCCTGACCTTATCCCAATTTAGTTGTGGTCGGCGCAACATGTCTTTTTCTTCCATATTTTCTATTATTCTTCATCTCGGTAATCAGACCTTTTCTAGCCATCACATAATCCATCATTTTCTTCCTTATTAGTCTTCATCTGCGTAGTCACTCCATTCCTAGCCATATCATTTTACACACCACCCATCGTTTCTTTGGTCTTCCTCTACTTGTATAACCATCTACCTACATTCATACTCAAAACAACAAGCAAGTATTGAACGTAAAACATAAGGACACTTAGCTGGTTGATTTGCCGGTGTCCACGCTCACCATCTGCCTTGGCTTTTTCCCAAATATGTTGGGGTCGGCTTCCAGTCTATCCGAATGCAGCTGAATACCAGTATTTTACATGGAGCGACTGCCTATCGGACCTCCACAACCCACTAACTGGGCAATACGATACCCCTTGGTAAGTCTGTTTGTCAGATTTTCGGGCTTCTGACAACCCGTAACGACTGTCAAAGATGCACAAATGACAGCCGGGACCAACGGCCAACCCCGGCAAGTGTAGCTTAACCTATTCGATCGACCTGTGCGGGTGTTAGTACTTAGCCACGAGCTCCTCCCGCCGGTGTCCACACTCATGTATTAATAATTCAGGTGCTTTACCTTATCTCACTGAAGTTGTAACATGCGCTTTGAGTAAAGTGCCTGTGGGCGGGTAAAGTGCTTGAGATTGGGAATTGCAAAATTTGTCATTGAATACGTGATATATTTTGAATCGATACTCTTGTTTGTGTATTTCCATGATTTCTTGTGTCTTGGTAATTTAAAAGGAGTAACGGCATCTGTTTGGAAACGAAATTCCCTTGCCCTTAACTTAGGAGAATGATTGTAATTATATAGGTACTAATTTGTTTGGGTGATTGATGCCTTGCATTTTTTTTATATTATGCAGATAATGGCTTGTCATAAATAACAACATAGCACCCACATTTCGCCAGTTATGTTTTAAGTCCCATGTGATAAGGGCAAGCCAATTGCCACTAACCGGCACGAATACAGAATCCGGACTTCTACTGAGAAATTTTTGGTGGAAAAACCCAGCAACTTTTGTCCGACTCGGGAATCGAACCCAGGACCTCATGCTCAGCAGAAGCGCTTACGACCACTACCCCATACACTGCCATGAACACGTATGTATGTAGACACGTATGCGTGTTGAAGGCAATGAGCTTAGAATAGCACCGACAAAAATAATGGCAGTGTTTGTGCTCGACCAACGAGGCAGTACTGAATGGTTTCGTTTAAATTTTGACTCTCTACCAGCAATAAATTATTGTTTCCTAAATTTCTTCTTCTACTTGTATCATGGTAGGAAGTCCTTCTTGGGTAAGCGGGATTGTGCGAAAGGGTTACCGCTACCCCGGAACATAAAGGGCTAAGGAAGGAACATGGATGGGTTTTAGTCAGTAAGAGTCTGACACTCCCTTCCGCTCCACCCAGAGCGGAAGAAGTCATTCGATGATTTCCCGACCCATCCTAAAAAAAAAGTTAGTCCTTTTTAATACTATTGAGTTAATAAACAGTCCACACTATTTCTTTCGCCAATTGGACTTCCCAAGACGTTTGAATCGAACAAAAACAAACACGAAGTGGCGGTATCGCGCTAATTTCGCTCACGGCACAATCACACAATACGCGGAAGGCAGCTTTGTACTGTTCCAGGATTGTTGCAGTACAAATAGTTTGTTTTATTTTGTTGGTACTTTGTGTATATGAGCACGATCATCGTTGAGTACATAGGTAGCTGTAAGAGAGAGCATCCGACTACGGTACGCAGTCAAGTAATTTTTTCCTAGCTATAGCCCCAAAGTGTGAAATTTATTGACAGCTTGTATTCATCTCATGAGGAGCTCGCTAAGTAATAACAGTCGCTCATATCGATCCATCAGCAGGGTAAGCTACGCTTGCCGGGGTTGACCGTAGATGGGTGACCATCTTTACATACCGAGACTCCTCCGTGCCTCAGAAAGCACTTTAAGCCGTTGTCCCGGCTGTCATTTGTGCATCTTTGACAGTCGTTACGGGTCGTCAGAAGCCCGAAAATCTGATAGCCAGTCTTATCGAGGAGTATCGTATTACCCAGTTACTGGGTTGTGAAGGTCAGATAGGCAGTCGGCATGTAAAATAATGGTATTCAGCTGCATCAGATTAGACTGGCAGCCGACCCCAACATAGTTGTGTAAAGGCTAGGCAGATTGATTTTATATTCATCTTAATATGGTGAGCATGGTGTCACAGTGTTATCAGTGGCCCAGTGGTAACAGCCGCGACTTAGAAGTAGGTCGTAAGTTCGAACCCGACAGGCACTTTACTTGTGTGTAACTTGCTTCATTACCACTGTTCTCAAAACGATGTTTGAAGACATGTGACCTCTACCAACACGCACAGTGCTCGCGTGGAGTATATTACGGTCGACTCCCTCTCACCTGAGAGAGGAGGATTGTGTCCCAGCAGTGGGCACATTAGGTATAGGTTAATAATGCTATTCATTTCATGTGCTGAATACCTTCACCAGGTCATCAGAGGGCGATGCCTCGGAGTTCTGTACTGGCCGGTGGTCGGCTGCTTCCGCGCCAATGATTGTATGGTCGACGGCGAGAAGCATTCGTCGTTAGAGATCGACGCAGGCAGTATCTTACACTGTAGCAGATTTTGGCAGTTGCGACGCGGCTTTGAGCGACCACCTCGAAGATATTGGGCGTGTGTCGTCAAAAATTCATTATTTTTGTCGGAATCATAGAATTCTCATTGTCTGTATGATGGAAAAGTTCTTTATGAAATGAAAATGAATGTATGAAATGAAATGTATATGAAAATTAAAAATAGCCGTTTGAATAAGCATGAAAGAATGACGTTAAAGGTAAACAAAACATAACATAACATACAAGACTGTAATCCCAATCAATAGTATTTATAATGTTCAATATACGGCGGCTCAGTAGCCTATTACAATGTTAAACAAACACACAAACTTGAAATGTGTGTAATCAAGAGACCAATGAAGATTGTCCTATGTTGTGGGGCATAGTTTAGATTAAGACTTTTTGTAAACTTTAATATAAATAAATAAATAAATAATAATAATCCTTTAGAGTGGACGTTAAAATGAAAGGTCATCTCAAAGTTGTGTTGTTACAGTGAAAGCGAAGCGAGAGATTTAAAGAAGTTTATAGTCTTCTGGTAACTAATTCGGCTTTTTCACAAATAACAACCAATTTTATAAATGCAAAAATATAATAACCTAACCTAACTAAAATATTTACAAACTAAAATATGGCGTCTAAATTCCGCCGCTTTGCTGTTTATTGGTAATGTATCTAAGAGACTGGTGGTATTGCTACGTAAAACCCAGCGAGATTGCCCGAAAGGGCTACCGCTGCTCCGGAACATAAAGGGCTGATGAAGGAACATGGATGGGTTATAGTCAGAAAGAGTCTGACACTCCCTTCCGGTCCTCCCAGAGCGCCCTTAAATAAAGGCATCAGGGGAAGTGTCCACCAGCCGTTTGGGGATTTAGCTTGAAAGTAATAAATATTCTAGTAGTTGTGTTGAAAACTGTGCAAGAGTTTGGGATTCTATCAACACTGCCCTAAGTAAGAGTAAGAAGAGTATTGATAGTGCGTAAAGATTTTGGTAGTTCTCTTCAAAATGTTGTAAAGCCGTGGCGATATAAACGCTGAGCGCCAAGAGCGTATAAGAAAGAAAGAAAAATATTTTGTACACGCACAAGAAAACACTAATCGAAAAAATAAAAATAAAAGGAGCAATCAAAGCTAACAAAATATCATTTAAAACTAAATTACACAAAAACCAAATAAATCAAAAAAGACCTGTACGAGGCCCAAAAATCTCAGCATAGTGCTGCCATATTTAAAAAAATAAATAAATACCGCAGCGCTGGCATTCTGATAGGGTTCGCTGTAATGCCATGGACAGACCTACGGACATCTACAGAAGTGAGCGACCAGATAGTCGCTATCCGTCATTACTCACTACTCTAAAGCCGGGTACTCACTAGCGAGCTGTAACCGTAACTTATGTGATACAGTAACGAGGTTCTAGTGTGTACGCGTTTTACAATTACGGCTCACGACGTCGGTCGCCGGAACGCTTTCACCGAGCGTACTCATTTTGCGAGCTGTAACTGTAACCAACAGACCGACCGACAATCCGACAATCGTCGGCTCGCTGCAAGTCGCTCGTGTAGCGTTCGTCGCAGGCTCGCGAACCACGTACACATTATGTTTTTGGTAACAGTAACGGTTACAGTTACGTGCAACGTTACGGGTTTAGAAATGAGTACGTTGTAAACGTCGGGTCGCTGCAAGCCGCACGCGTACCGCTCGCAGCAGGTTTGCGAACCACGTACACACTATGTTTTTTGGTTACAGTACATGCAACGGTTACAGTTACGGCTCGCTAGTGAGTACCCGGCTTTAGAAGCTGGTGAGTGCTTTATCGTAGTAAAAAAGTTCAGCTAAGCGATTAAATTATATCTTTCAGTGGACCGCTCCCTAATATGTTAATACTATTGATTTAGACGGGTTATAAATATAACATTTATTTTATATGGCGTTCCTCATTAGGTTAAAATGTCACTAAAATATGTATGGAGACTCCCGTGATCATTCACGTTCTGGTCTTTAATGATTTCTTCGGTTTTATGGATTTGGTCGTTATTTGTATTACATAATGATAGATATAATATAGTTCGTATTTTATGTCTTTATGTCTATTTGTGCTTTCCGAGGCGCGAAGGAGTCTATGTGCAAAGATGGTCACCCATCCATGGCCAACCTCGGCAAACGTATCTGACCTGATGGATCGAACTGTGCGGCTGTTATTACTTAGTCACGAGTTTATCAGCTGCATCCGGATAGTTGGGATTTGTTTATGTCTATTTATATTTTGGTATTGTTTCGTAAAATACAGTTACTCTTTAAACATAGTTTGCTAGACCACTGTTAGCTACTCCTAGCCGCTTGTCAATGTAGCAATTAGAATGAATACCATATACCTACTTTACTGTTGTGCCTTGAAGGTATATATATTATGACTTCAAAGGAGACTTCAAGGTATATATATTTAATAAAGCTGACAATCCAACAAGTCCGACAAATGTCATAAAAGTGTCAATTCGACAATTTTTCTGTTTAATAATTTTTTTTAAGCGACAGGTTAGTGACAATTTGTCGTGAAAAACTTGTCAAATCAGCTGTATTAAACCGAAAATTTTCATAACATATTGACATATTTGTAGAATTGTCCGACAATTCTGACAGGAGCGTTACCCTTTGTCTCGAAATCATATTTTGACAATTGTCATAATATATGTCGAGTTTTATTAAACGCGTTTTTACATGACAAGTTTGTCAAGATTTCACCTATCAAATTTTGACATATTTGTCACTTTTATTAAACAGCCTAACCGCGACAATTTTGACATTTTTTGACATATATTTCGAATTGTCAGTTTTATTTAACAGGGCCCTAGTTTTCTTCTCTTCTTCGTCACATTTTTCCCCTATACTACATTGATTAGCCACATTTTATCATCGAATAACACCGCATAATATCATAATAAGTGGCGAGCATTGGCCAAAGCGTGGGCGAGTGTGGGCGAGCCAACACTAATGAGGCTAGTTCACACACATTGTCTTCTACCAGTTGGTACAATTACATGTTTATGTCCTAAGCTTTATAGGCACGCGTAAGTTTCGCGAGGTTACGCTGTTAATTGCATTGTAATTGGAGTGGATCTTTAGCTCCTTATACAATGTATGACCGTTATAACTTAAAAAATGTATAAAATCTAATACCAAATTGGGACTAAAGAGCTTCCGTTATTTTTCTACAAATGTTCACAATTTCTAAGTAATTTTAATTCACCCTGTATACAAACAAGTGACCTAATTAAAAGCCATCATACATACTCTATTCTCAAAACGATGAAGGAAAACATCTTCAGGAAACTGGCATGTCCTTTTTTTTTGAGGGTGGGAAATCATCCTACCCGCTCCCGCTCTGGGTGGAGCGGAAGAGAAGAGTCATGCTTTTACTGACTAAACCCATGTCCCTTCCCGTTCCTTAGCGCTATATGTTCCGTGGCAGCGGAACCCCTTTCGGACAATCCCGTTTACCCGGCAACAAAGTACCAAAAATACAAAGATATTTGTGCCATCTATTAACCCGCACTGGGTCAGCGTGGTGGGTTACGGTCTACTCCTTCCCATAGAGAGGATGTCTATGTCCAAGCAGTTATATGTTAAGTTATATGTCTGTATACCTATAACCGCTCATGAAAGCAACAATAAAAACTACCAATATTTATTGTTGAACATTTTATAACAATTCGTTATACAATTAATAGAATACAATTCATTGGTTCCGATGATTTTAAGTTCGAATCTTCTATTCAGATTTATGTTGAATTTATTCGTTCCACGGTTAACCGCACGCTAATTAGTCTGGTCTGATGTTAATGGAAAATTATGAATGACAATATTTATTGTTGGATTATGAATGGTGGAGCAATCAATGAAGTGGTGTGATTTTTTTTTGATAGTGTTGTGCAAACAGTTTGCTCAGATAAAACTTGTCAAGCGATTGAAAAATCGGCAGAAATAAACATTTTATTTCATAGCGAATTTCCTCAAAACAATTAGTGTTTTGAGGAAATTCGCTATGAAATAAAATGTTTATTTCTGCCGATTTTTCAATCGCTTGACAAGTTTTATCTGAAGAATAAAAATGGCGGTTTGACATATTTTCTATGCAAAATCTGTCAAAATGCCATATTAATTATTCCTCCGATAAAACTTATCTGACGATTGAAAAATCAGACCTAAATAGATCTTTTGACGTCAATATTTTAAAACTAAATGGCGCCAGCATTTCTTAGCGGACTGATCCCTAGGGAGAAATGCCGAAACAAACTTAGAGGTCTGTTTTAAAAGTCAAACATTATATTATTCGGATTTATATGAGTCTAACAACGTGCCATACTGTGAAATTATTAGTATTTAACTTTTTAGCCATACTGAAATATTGGTCATACTGAAATATTGGTCTTTTTATGCGACAATTTTCTTCTTTACAGTAATATACGTAACGGTCGTTTTAGTTTTCATCCGACTTCTTGATATTTTATTAATTTTATGTTACTTCTCTTTTATGAAATGCTTGGTACCATGGTGGACATATTTAATAGTTCATTTAAGCCTAGGATTTATCCCAAAATGTTCTCCTCAGTTCTCCTCAGCCACTGTTACTTGAAATGATTTTTTTATAATGTGATATTCGGAAAAGTATGTAATGATAAGTTTATGTTATTTTTTTTTTGGTACGGCTACCTTGTCGCGATAAAGTGAACTGCACTTCTCTATTTTATAGGCAGTCGACGAGAGTACGCGGTAATGAACGCGCAAGTGGTAACCGTAGCATTAGGTACTTAACAGAAAAAGTAATATAAAATTATGTAAATATTGATATTCCATCACCACCATTCAACCTAGCAGAATGATTTTGCTAGTAGATAATAATACACCGTGGTGGTTCTAACCGCAAAATAATTACTTTGTATCAATGGTTCATCATGAATGAGTGGAGAAGAATGACGTACATCAAGTTTTAAGAATGATTTGCGTGTGACATGGTAGTTTAAGGAAACTGAATTGAATTAGTTCGTTCATTTGCGGTTTTGGCAATTATGTTCTTTTCATTCATCTGTGGTTTTGGCTATTATTTGTTTTGATCCATTGGTTTTATGGATTCTTTGTTAACCCATATTATGAAGTCTTAAATATTTGTTAGGTACCAACAATAGCTTCCAAAAGTATGGAATATGCATTGAAACGGACGTGGTGTGAAACGGACACTTTTTATTTTTTTTTTAGTGCTGGGAAATCATCCTATGACTTCTCCCGCTCTGGGCGGAGCGGAAGGGAGTGTCAGACTCTTACTGACTAAAACCCATCCATGTTCCTTCCTTAGCCCTTTATGTTCCGGGATAGCGGTAACCCTTTCGGACAATCCCGCTAAACCGGCAGGCTTGGCCCTGAGGGGCCCCTTCATATGCTGACATCTCCTTGAGGCGCGCGTGGAACATATACGCGCCGTCCGGCACGGGCCCGGTCCTGATCGGGCGGTGAGTCACCCATTACTCACCGTCCGCAGGCCCGCGCCTACGGTGGCCGGGAGTCGTCACTTGGCTCCCGACGCCCGGGGCGTCTCCCGCGACGGGAGGTCCTTTCGCTCTCCCATCCCGCCACCTCCTTCGCGAGCATGATTGTTTTGCAAGGAGGTGACTGCCTCTCACTCCCTCTCGCCTCGGACCATGGCTTGCACCAGGGCCGGGCGCGAGAGGTCGCAGCCGCCGATCGCCTCTACGAGGACACGGCCGCCTGATGATGTGCAGGAACCTCCCGAAAGTGTGCAGTGGTGGCCCCGTGGTATCGGCCTCGACTTACGAGTTGTAGGTCGTGAGTTCGAACCCAAGCAGGCGCTTTACTTCTTTGATTTCATCACCACTGCTCTCAAAACGGTGAAGGAAAACATCGTGAGGAAACCGGCATGTCCTAGAACCAATAATTTGAAGTCATGTGACATCCGCCAACCCGCACTGGGCCCGCGTTGTGGTCATGGCCCACATCCTCTCTTATAGAGCAGCAGTGGGAACATTATAGGCTGATATTCATTATGATGTGCAATGTTATGAGGATTCTCGTTTGTTTTGCCTGTACCACGTGATCTGTCGTAGATTTTCCGTAATACGTAGAAATACATACAATCTTCGGCACACCAAGACTGTTTACAGACTTCTCCATCATTTCCTTTTCCCATGGTTGCCTCTTTTTTTGTGTGTAAAATAAACCATTGTGTTAAAATAGTTGTAACAATGTCTTTATCATTTAACTGGTTTGAAATATCTACGACAGTACTGGCGACTCTTTTTACACTAAGTGTATCAAAATCAAAAGTCATTTATTCAAATTAGGCTGAAAATCAGCACTTTTTGTACCTCAAAATTACTTAAGACAGTCCTCCAAAACGCCCGCCCTTCACCACTTCCTAGTGCTTCAGCTATAAACTCCCCAGCGGCTATTATATAACTACAACACTTTCAAATGCTTGAGATCAATCTGGGTGAACTGAAACCCAATCTCACCGTTAAACCTTAGGTGAAGTGAACTTGAAGTGAGCTATCAATAGTGTCAAGCCCTAGATTCGGGAGAGGTGGAATGACGGCTCACTGCAAGCTCACTTCACCTAAAGCATTAAAGAATAGGACGGAGATCTTAGACCACATGTCATCAAATAATTCATGTAGGTTTGTGAAATAAGTTGGATCACATATCGATATAGAAGAAATTCTATGCCCAGTAAATCAGTTTGTGTAACATTGTGTGGGTTGACACATCTGCTGTACGTGGAGCTAAGAAGATTTTTGATTGAACTGGAGATCTTTCTTCATTTGGCAGACTGAGGGCTAAGGAAGAAACATGGATGGGTTTTAGTCAGTAAAAGTCTGACACTCCCTTCCGCTTCACCCTGGGTGGGTTAAAAAAAAGTAAGTATCGTAATAGACATCTTATTACAAGGAATTCCAAGTACCGGTTTGAAAAGACCATGATAATCGAGAATAAAGTTTAGAGTAGACACTCTAAACTGCCTATTTCCAAAGCATTGCTTAGAACAAAACTGAACCTCTAAACATTTTATTTTCAATATTAAAAACAAACACTTCAAAATCTTCAGAAAGGTATTCCGAGCCACATTATGGTTCTGTGGGTGTGAGTGATGCGGTCGATCATTTGTCATGAGATCATAACATGTCGTCGCAGTGGTTGCGGGTTGCGGTCCAGTAAAACGCCGTGAAATTGACTTTCGGAGAAACTTTTTGACTCACAATGTTTACGCGACCTAATTTTTCTGTTAACTTATTTGAGCTTTCTTGCTTGAGCCTTCTTAGCCGATATAAGTATGTTTGGAACAACTTCACGAGGCCGTATTGAAACATATTTTGTAACAGAAAATTATTTCTTTTTATCGATCAAAGGTTAATTGGATCGCCTAATTTAAATGTGTAATTATGCTATTGTTTCAATACGTTACGTTTAATTTCATCAAAGTTTTTCAGGAAAATACAGAAACACCGCGAATCTCGCTATAATACAGACAGATATACTGATTGCGTATAAATAAGAACGAAAAATTGGAACCTTTGAATAAGACTGCTTTTCAACTTCTTTATTATAACACAAAAAAGTCAGCAAAAGAAACATATCCTTGAACATTTTAGCGAACGGAACGTCAATTCTTTAAGATGGAACAAGAAAAATAAGAGGAGCAAGTACCAGGACGGCATAAATAACGCGGACACAACTACATACGTTCAACGGACGGTGTTGTACATCGTGTCCGACACGGCTCGGCCGTTGAACGGTCTTTAGTGCCCCCCATTCACTACGGACTGGATCGTGGATGAAGGGTTGTGTCGAAAATATACACATCAGATTTTATTGTTTAGATCGCTTTAGATCTAGCACTAAACACACTAACTAATGTTCTTATTATTTTTAGCTTAGAAAACTAAATTTCTGCATAAATTTGCGCAGTAACAATATAGATATCCAACTATTTCTACTTGTTTTTCAGTGTTGCTTAGTTCTGAAATAAATAAAAATACGTTAATTGGTGCCCATTTTTTTCTTGTTTTTTTTGGTGCCTTGAGACAGTGAGGCGGGTTTGCGGCAGACCAGGCAGGAGATGGCGGGACGAGCTGGATAGATTCCGTCAAAACTAGAAGGAGGACGCACGGGCTCACGAAAGATGGTGGGACTGGAACTTTCCTTAGCCTCAATAGAAAATCTAATCATAATTCAAATACACAATCTAAACTTGTTAAGCAGTTTTGTATTTTATGTTAAAAAAAAACCTCTTAGTTACTTAGCTATTTACCTGCCAACCCTATCCAATGTAAATGACTATCAATATAGGTGAAACTGAAGCGATATCTCCATTGAATAAATCGCTTGCTTGTACCACATGATGGGGTGCAAGCAACGACGGCAAATGCTTGCCTATCTTTAACCTAAGTATGTGCATTGTTGGGCTAGCTAATTTATTTCACACCGTGGAGTACAAGAATCTCTTTCAATTAGTGAATTGTGTTTTTTAATCTATGTATTTTGTTTTCTCTTCTAGTCTTACGCACGTTGTCTATCAAATTGTTTTTACCTAGTTTCCTATTGCAGTTATGCTAGAAAAGATTTTTTTTTGAAATGTGCATCACCTTTGTACATATTTTTTGTTCCTGTTCTGTCTGTATATATGTGTAGGCGTAGATGGTTAAATAAATGTCTACCTATGTTAAAGACTAGGATATGTACAGACGCCAGCATATCAAGCTACCCCAAACTGTCAAATTTCTTTAATGGATTTTCCACTTTATTTTAAAAGAATTAGGTGCGTGTTCAATTGTGAATATTTGACAGTGTGGGATAGCTTGATGTGCTGGCCTCTGTACCTATGTTAAAGACTAGGAATATTTAAATAATGGTTTTCTATCTTCCAACATCGATTTATTTCAGCACTTACTTGTTGATGCGCGATGTGTTTATTTCAAGTGCAGGTTTTTCAAACCAAAAAATAAAATGTGCTCAAAAAATAGAACAATATCCAATTTTATTCAAAAACAGATTTGCGACTTAAAGCTTTAAGATCAATATTAATTTACAAGATATTAAAAAAAAATATCTCATCATTTTTCTATTCTTAGATCACACATTATCACGTCACGTCACGTCACTTCGTTTAAAAAAAATATCTCATCTTTTTTCTATTCTCAGGTCACACATTATCAGGGTCTCGTCACTTCGTCGACTGAAATGTCAATCGACGTACTGACAGTGAACTTTTGCGAGACTTAAAAAGCTTTTTGACCTTCCCACACTTTTTACATGTTTTGCAATCGCGACTTCTTTGTCAAATGTGTCCCTTTCTTTTAAACTTGTAAGTTATTTTTAAATTTAATGATGCACTTTATATGTCGTCTTGGACACTTTGTTTTCGATTCATCCTACAAGGTATTAAGTGACAATCAAAATGTTTTTAAACGGCATGAAAATTTGCAAGCTTTTTCAGCTGAAAGATGACCACAGCTGGACATAGGCAAGGATGTCAGCATAATATATGAAGGGGCTCGTTAGGGCCAAGCTTGCCGGGTAAGCGGGATTGTCCGAAAGGGTTAAAACTACCCCGGAACATAAAGGGCTAGGGAAGGAACAAGGTTGCGTTTTAGTCAGTAAGAGTCTGACACTCCCTTCCATTCCACCTAGAGCGGGAGAAGTCATTGGAAGATTTCCCACCCTCAAAAAAAAAAACTGGACATAGGCCTCCCCAACCACCACCACTTTGACCGGTTTCGTGCTTCACGCATCCAGCGGATTTCTGCGGCCTTCACAAGGTCATTAGTCTACCTAATGGGAGGCCCTCCAACAGCATCATACTGTACTGTAATCATCTCTAACATAGGCCACCTCCCTCTGCAAGGTTTGGAGAAAATAATAACTCAATCACCAGGCTTTGTAATCATTTTGGTCCTTGCATGACGACACTGTTGCCAGATTTCTTGGTCATTCCTTAAGCGCCATTTTTATCATACTCATAATCACCTTATAATGTACCCACTGTTAGTACACAGTTCTCTACTCGGTGAGAGGGAGTGGGCCTCAATCTAACACGCGGGTCCGGTGCGGGTTGGTATATGCAACATGTATTAAGGTTTAAGAAAACCGTATTTGATTGGCTTCTAGACAAATGCTTCTACTCAGTTGCTGAATTTTTTAATTACAAATTTTGACATGTATGTACAATTTAAATTTTATTTTTTCTTGACTGTATAGCAAGACATAGATAGTACCTTTCATTTTTGACATTTTTAATGGTAGTTGATTAGTGAATTATATAGCTTTTTTTTTAAAATTAAATTCAATTAAATATTTCTACACCGGCAACGGCAGCATATGTGAAACTATTTTATATTGTAAGACCTGAATGTAATTACCATATCATATACTAAGAAATAAATTCTATTCTATTCTATTCGTTTTTTCGGTTCTAGGACATGCCAGTTTCCTCACGATGTTTTCCTTCACCGTTTTGAGAGCAGTGGTAATGTAATAACTTACACAAATTTTATCATACTCATGTTCTAATATCTACTGAATCATCACTGAGCAATTTCATTTGTTGTGTGTGTCTAATGGTGTAGCTAGTTTTCTGTGAGACGAATTTATAACTGCAGTTTTGTTGTAAAAGGCAACTGAGGAAGAATTACACTTTACCAGACTTGACACAGCCTATATTCTACATATAGCCTGGCCTACGTGTGGGGTGCACTGACTCGTCGCGTGCCATTGCCGAGCCTCCACTAAACACAGGGGTTAACAACTAATATCTTTTAAATTAAAATATATTATTTAAAAAAAATACAACTACCTTAAACTGTTTGCCAGTTCCTGTCTGAGCGCTTTTGTTTTTAGGCTTCGTTCGGCACGCAAAGGATGTTTATAATATCATGATTATGTGAAATTAATTTAATCTACATACCGCTAAGATTTTAAACACTGGTTTTAATAACAACGTTAGAACGCAACATAAATTATTAGAAAACGTCGGACATATCGTGGGTAAGGCCCACCCATGACTCTTACAACACTGACCCGAACAAAAATCGCGACTAATTAACAATAATAACGGCTAAACAAATAGAAAGTTGGCACTCAGAGCACCCACACATACAGATACATTATAAACGACACTACAGAACACACGTGTTAACAATTAAAAGTCTTAGTTTAACAAATGAACGCTCTCAACAGCAATTATTCCCGTCACGGCTATTACAAGACGTATAACGGACCGAACCTCGGACAGTTCTCAAATTATAGTTTAGATACGGTGGTTTTAAACCCACACACTTCCGCGTTTAAGTGCCTTAATGATCTGATATTATATTACAATATTGTGACTGGATGGACGGTACCGTTGTTAGCCAGTCAATGGATGCGGTAATTGGGCCCTGAATGAATTGGTGACATCAATAATTGTATTTTTTATTGGTTTTGTAGACGTTGGTAGTTTTGTATGTGACAAAATGGGTCTTTTTCCTTCGCAACAGCTTGTGAACTACATGCTAAACACTCAGACATGGCTTCTTTCTTCTTTGGGATTCAATTAAATCCTATGTTTTTCTATCATAATAAGCTCCTACATGATGTAATGAAGTAATCTACTACTGGTGAAGACTTTGTTCATCAATCCCTTTAATATGTTATTTGTTTTTTCATCCAATATTCTTCTGTCACCTTATTCTACATTAAGCCAAGCTTATACTGAAAGCACATCAGTATTCATCCAATGACTGCTTATTAATTCAGATTTTATAGTTTTTTAAATGTTAGTAGTGGGCAGTGATGCAATATTCATTGATTATATTATTGACCGCAATAAAAATACAATCATGTTTGTTCTAAGAGCTTTTGTGTTTTTTGTTCGCATTGGATGGATCAATATGGCTGATAGGATCTAGAAAAATCACAGACATATATTATACTTTTCTGTCAATCAATAATTGGAAATTCAAAATATGAATAATAGGCTTTCTTGCTGCAATATGAGAAAGATTTTCTTTTGGAAAATTATTCCTTCCAACATGCTCGACTTTGAATGAAAATTACAGTTGACATTCGACGTGTACTAAAGCCCACTGGCACCACTAATCGCTAAAGACAATTAGCACTAAACATATATAAACCACCATTTTGTCTCGTTCATCGACCAAACGGAAATCGAACTGTGTTTTGAATTGGTTTAGCCATAAACGTATTTTGTGATTTGTGGTGCAAGCGGGCCTAAATCTAACCGGTCATTGTACTTCATCTGTCAAGGATATGTCATAGCATCATAGTAAAAACATGGATCGTTCTTCCCCGACTTTATGGATCATTTATGATTAAAGGGAATTTTTAATGGAAGGTACGTCCAAAGGTTGTGGATGTGGGACTGTTGCGAAAGATATTGAACGATCCCGTGATGTTATGTCACGAACGCGGGGCGGCGCTCGCGCCGATCGCGACCCGCGTGGGCGGCGGAGGTGTAGGGATGGGAACGTGCCGAGGTTAATGATTTATCGATAGATTCAGTTTTTCTTTATCTTTTGAACAGGTATGTGATATTTGGAATAGCATTCTATTGTGACTAGAGCTAGCACATTACAAGTCGGTAATTCTTGAACTAGGTACCTATGCAAAACAATGTTTATGCAAAGTTATGTATGACTAGAATTGGTATTGGACACCAATGTGATGCAAACAAAGCTTTAGTTTAAAATTGTTAAGACAATAATGGCTATTGACAGTTGCATGAAAATAAGTTATTGCGATTAGGAGAAACACGCGTAAATGTAATAATAATAATTATAATTTCCTCTTAATCGTAAATACTAATAGAGCTATATTGCTTTAACGATTTTCATGAACATGTGTCATTGACATAAGGACATCAGCATAAGACATCTACTGAAAACAATGACAGGGACAGTCAAATACTGCATTAGATTAAAAGTTTTATTGTCACAAAAAGATAAATAATACCGATACAGATTTTTCTGTGTCTAGCCCATACTGTAACACGGCTGATCAGTGATCTCCCAAAGTCCTTCTATGAAGGTTTTGCAAAAGATAAAAAAAATATAAATTTATCGACAACAACATCCTTCACATCCTTAACCGCACATCTCTACGTCGCAGGCGCAATCTTTTGCTAAACCCGTAGCTGTGGCGACAGACAACATAAGATCACAAACGGCCCATAAGAGCGGGCCTTTAAATATATAGCCTTGTACGTTAAATGTCTAATGTTGTTTCATTTGCAGCCTGCCATTACAACGATGTGCACTCAGATGTCGATGTTTTGTTTTAATCATTTTTTTAAATCCTTTGTGTTGGAGGATTTTAGTTGAGATTTGATTGACTCGATTGAACTAGAGATGTACCTTTGAATATATTACTGTTTTTGCAGAAAGGAGATCGCGTATCGGTGCGTAGTGAGACGCCCTCTAGCTATATGGACCGAGGACTGACACGCTGCATGCGGAAGGCGAACGGCAGGGCGTCGAGGCCCGGCCTGGGATCGGCCTTTGTCAAGAAGTGGACTGCGACTGGCGTGACTCTATTTCAGATCTTATCAGAGGGATCGCGGAGATTACTTTGGCTTTATGTTTTCGGACTCATCAGGTAGGGTAGGAAGTGGAGTACAGTTTGAGACATAGCAATACATACCTACACACCATGCTACCGTACCGTCGAGGTAACCCTACTTTACCTATCTATAATATGTATGTATTTACAAAAAAAAAAAAATTATATACGTAGTTTATCAGCCATCTCGTTACCATAACACAAGCATTAGGTTGCTTAGCTTGGGACGATATGGCGTTGTGTGAAATGTCCAAGGATATTATTATTATTATTTTCGGTAAACAAATTTTGTTTCTTAGCTCTTTGGCTAGTTTCAACTACATTAACGGGCCCAAGCCAAGTCAATGTAGAGTATGTGTTGTGATTTGTTTTTAATGATTAGTTGTCTGTGTGTTAGTGTGACTGTATTATTATTATTATTATTACCAGGTTGCAGTGACATCTTCCCACTTGTGTCCGGAGACGATGGACTGTGATAGGCTAAGTTGATTGGTTGATTTTATTACGGTTAGGATTCTGGCAATTAAAATATTTCCTTTCCAATAAATGCCCTTTATTCTATGGAAAGCAAAGATATTATTATTTATTTATTTAAAATTTACGCACACAATAAAGGTACAAAGGCGGACTTAATGCCTTAGGCATTTTCTACCAGTTAACCAAGATTAGATGGCAGGTGCTTTCAAGAGCAGGCATATACGAAACATGAATAAAATAGGTACATAAATAGGCCATTCTTGTGACGTGAATGTTTAATAGTTAACAGCGTCAACTGGTTTTCTAATAACACGTTACAATGGTAGTCTTATTAATACTTATGGTTATGTACGATCAGTATTGAACAGTAGTACATAATACAGGAAATTATCTAGAGTTAACCTTGTTGTCAGTAAAATGACACCTCCTTCAAAAACGATTGACTTTTATATAAATCATTGTGGGGGTCCAACTTCACCTGCTATGTTGTGCTTGCCAACTGAAGTGTGATGCACTGACAAAATCTTCAAGGGTTGATTTGATCATAGTGCTGTTTACGGGAAGTATCGAGACTCCTCCGTGCCTCGGAAAGCACGTTAAGCCTGGTACTAGCTGTCATTTCTAGATCTTTGACAGTCGTCACGGGTAGTCAGAAACCCGAAAGCCTGACAGCCAGGCTTACCAAGGGGTATCGTATTACCCAGTTACTCACTGGGCTGTGGTGGTCTTTGGAAAACTGGTATTCAGCTGCATCCGGTTAGAGTGGAAGCCGACCCCAACATAGTTGGGAAAAGGGTAGCCGGACTGTTTACGGTAAGTTCGTTTATACTCAGTGAAGCAGTACCTACTAGGGTTGGATATACCCTAAGTCTGTCCACATTCAACACAACCCCGCTGCGGGGTTTGTGTGCACACGTCGAGTGCTCTTTACCATTACATTAAAAATTACCGACTCTGCAAGTGCCTGTTTCTATCTAGTTTAAGCTTTGTCAGAGCCTGCGAGCAAATCTTTAAAACAAAGACGCTAATCTTACAACTATTCTTCCTGTCGTGTCATATTGTATTTTATTCTAAAATGTATTTCTTTGAAGTGTCGGACGGGAAGTGAGATCATGTTTGTTCCGCACATCCAATGCTTTTGTTTGAAAAGATCGTTCGTGACAGGATTTTGACGTCCGCTTGACCTTTGCTTATTTTAAGTAACTTTGTATAGTAAATAATAGAATAATAGGTACCGGTACATGGAAAACGTGACCGTTTAAATATGGTTGAAGGAACGTTGTTCCGAAAATTCGCGAAGTAAAATAATATTAGTCACATCGTTGACACGAATATATGGAATGTTAGTTGTTGATATTTCCGCTTTGAGCTTCATTACATTTTCTAATTACTTTGGTGTGCTTTCGAGTAAAGTCTCCCTGAAACAACTACAAAACAAATATCATCGAGCTAAAGAAACTCAAGCGACCTCACACAAAAGTAATTCCATCAAAATTAATGGCTGTCCATATGTTCTGTTTGACTTACGAGGAACATTACAGTAACATCTCATCATTATTCTCTGCAGAGATGCGCCATGCGCCAACACTGTCATTGTGTAATGTTGCGTGGCGTCTGCTGGACGTGCGCGTGGCGTGAGCGTGGCGGATGCGTGACGGCCGCGGCGCGGACCGATGAATGGACGCACCTCTCGGCCTGCGCCGGCGCCGCCCACCATTGTTTCGGGGACAGATTATAATAATTTCCCGGCAAATCAAAAGCATTTTGGAATCGAACGATCGGCTCTGCTGATGTTATTAAATCAATGCTTGTACTATGGCTGATGTGATTTGATACTATAGAGAACGAAAGAAAAATGAAAAATACACTTTTCTTTTGTTTTTACCAAGTGTGTGTTTATATAAGAATAAAAAACAATTGATTCCAATTTAAACGAATATTGTGAATACAATGTCATGTGTTTGACTGCATAACACTACCTGTAATACTGATATTATAAAACTTTGGTTGGACAATGTTTATATTAATGATTTGGCTTTAGGGAAACTCTTTGAAGATTTGATTGATGTTATTAAAACAGAAATGGAAATAAACAAGGAAGGAGGATATTTGAATATTGAATATTTGTCTGTTGAATATTTGTCTTAAAGTATATCAAGTGTCAAAATCATTGAATCATAGTACAAGTAACATAATACACGTTTTGTATCTGATGCGACAGCTTGCAATATGCATATTTGTGAGAACAATACAACTCCTCTAAATACGGGGTTCATTTGGACTCGCGTGTTTTCACTCACCATTTGCATTGGAATCACGTGAAAACGATCTCCAACGCCTTTGTCAACAACTTAGGTAATTTATTCTGAACCACAACAATTCAAATTCATCTTTATGCGACTGAATATAAAGTTGAGAATATCAATAGTGACAGCCTACGTAACACCGGTAGCTACACGCTATTTTGGGTGAGGAGGAGTAATAAGTTACGTGAGCCCATTAAAGGAGAATAGACTGTTTTGTCTAAACTAAAAGGTTGATTTTGTTTTGAAGCGTGGTTGGTTTTTGCGTCTTTACGTGTGAAGTTGGGGGCAGGTAAGACCGGTAGCAAGCGGACAATAAGCGATCAGTCATCTTGTTAGATAACTGGCACGATGATTACACTGCATGCTACGCCTCGCCTTAGGACAAATTAAAATAAAGCCTTGCGTTTGTGGGCTGACTTTATTGAAATAAATCACGTCGTTTTTGTGGGTCCTTTTGTAATGAATTTATTTTGCGTGTTGAGGAATTTTGTAATGCGTCACGTCATGTTTTTTATTGAATTTTAGGGTCTTTAGTGGTGTTAAGTAGGTAGGTTATATTCGTGGTTTATTTCTGATGGTGGGTTAAAGCATCCTCGTTTATTGTTTAAAAAAAAAAGAAATAAATTTAATTTGTAAGTGAATTAAGTATTGTAAATATTTAGTCAGATTCAGATTCATTCATTTGCCTGAAATATGGTGTTTCACAGATTTAATAACAATACACAATAGTTCTGCATATTTCGCCAACTAAATTCGGCATGCAAATTTTGTAACATCAACAATTAAAATAATTAGATTCCAATGTCAAAAAAATTATGTCAATAGCTAAAATAAAAATGTCAAATGCAATTTACATGTCCTGCAATTTTCCCATTTGTCTTGAACTCATAAATTCCTTAATACTATAAAAACATTTTTCTATAAGCCAAGCTCTGAGATGCTTTTGAAATAGTGTGCCTTCTTATTTAATTTAGATTTTAAATTTATTAACTTAATTAATTTAGATTAGTTTTTTAGTCACCATCTGACTTAGCTATCTTCTATTTACTTGGTTTAATTATAATCTACTCCTTTTATAAATCGGTTTGAAATGCTATATTTATTCTCCTAAATTATTTTCGGAGGCGGTGAGAAGACACTACTTAAGGTCCTCAATGGTGACCCGTGAAATTAGTGTCAGGCTTTACATAAATTATAACCATAACAATAATTAATACTGTAAGTAAAAATTGTCTCCATTGTCATGGTTCCATGAAATCAGAAAAAGTTTAAATAGATCTCAAATGTTATGATTTCTTGAAATCACTTTTGACACTATTAATATGAAAAAGCATTTGTTATGGTCGGCTGGCCTTTTGGTGAACATACAACCAGACACTGACCTGCAGATAAGAAAGACTCAAAAAAAATCGTAGGCTAGCTTCACGCCACCACCTAAATTGCGATTAGAATGAAATCTACTAATGAACTTAGTAGTTCTCAACGCAACTTCCTTTAACTCATTAGACTAGCTACGTACCAACCAACGCTACAATAAATTTCGTAGCAAAAAGGCTACGAGTGCTACGACTTTAAACAACTTACATTAAAATATTACACAAAACATACAAAAATCAAAAGTTTCTTTATTTCCCACTAAAATAATATTAAGTATCATTAGTCGAATAAAAATCGTGACAAATACTACTAACATACGTAGGCATTCTGACTCAAAATATTCGGAACAAAATTGCAAAACCATGTAGCAATATGTCCGCGTCAAAAACCGTTGGTTTTGAGATAAAAGATTAAGTTTTTAACCCTAAAATGTGACTTGCTCACACATCTAATAGACTCTTTTATTTATTTTTTTGGGTATTAGGATGTTTGAAGTCATTGGTGTCATTGTTAATTTTAGACTAGGAGTTGTGGTTTATGATATTTGTATGATGTTGGATTGCTAAAGACGGCAGGACGAGCTAGAGTAAAAACAGACGGCTCGGACCTGAATCACCATCTCTTGTAGCAAACATTTTTCATTAATACTTCAGTGTGAGAAAGTGATGGCATACATCCTGTATAGCTCCGTCTCTTTCCCACTGTGAAGTAATGTTAAAATAATACTGCTTGTGGTGGTGATCCACATTAGGCCTGGATTAAAAAAGCGAGTAGACCTGAGGATAGACTCAGCCATGAAATAATGATTTGATTATGCACTAAACACAAAAAAATGTAGGTAAATATATTCAAAAAACTTACGTTTGAATAGTTACCGCGATATTATCTTCCAGTTTCGTTGTGTTCAAGTTGGTGCTTCGAAGACTAGCGATGATAAGTTTTGTGTTTTGAAACCTGAAGATTAAAGACAATAATTATGTTGATACTGCCAGGTTCTTATTATAAGTCTACCGTCTCTTCAGTGACAATATACTTCTTATTGACATAAAAACTACTCATTTAGAAGGTATATAAATGTAACCCAAACACGTTTTTGACTTCCATCCACTATAGTGGATGGAAGTCAAAAACGTGTATCTTTCACCATCTGTACCCAGCTCCTAGACTATTCTACAGCGCACATTACATTTACAAAGTAGCTAGCATTAATCAACACTAATAGATTTGTCTGCGTGTTCGTGTAACAATATACTAAAGATACGCCTACATACAACTGTCAACTCGTACTACTTTTTTTGTACATAATATAAATAGCAGAGCAAGATAGGATATTAGCCGAGGAAAACGGCTTGTTGCTTTGGACTAATATGAAGTTTTAAATCTTAAAACAATTAAGTTGTGATTTCATAGATAAAGTATCGGCCATTGTAAAAAGGATAGCAAAGTTGAAGTGGGAGGGGGCTGGTCATGTAGCCAGAAAGCAAAACTCTTGGTGTAAATGAGTGTTAGAATGGAGACCATAGGACCAGAAAAGACCTTGAGGGCGGCCCAGCTGAGATGGAAGGATGACATCAAAATAGTGGCGGGCAGCATCTGGACCCTAATTGCCCTAGACAGGGGAAAGTGGAGAGAATTTAAGGAGGCCATTTTTTTTTAGGGTTGGAAATCATTCAACGAATTCTCCCACTCTGGGTGGAGTGGAAGGGAGTGTCATACTCTTACTGACTAAAACCCATCCATGTTCCTTCCTTAGCCCTTCATGTTCCGGGGTAACTGTAACCCTTTTGGACAATCCCGCTTAATTTAAGGAGGGCTACACCAAATATTTGGTCGATTAAGGCTAAAGCTGAAGAAGAGGAAAATAAAGTATTAATTTGATGTTTTAAAATAATATATTTTATTTTATCGGGTGTGCTCGGTTGATGACAAATAGGCTAGCCCTGCAAGTGTTGCTCTGACAAATAAATGTATTTTTCTTTTCTTCCTTCTTCTTTCCTGCCGGTCATAAAAGATTTTTTTATTCTGTTTCTCTTTTCTTTCAATTAATTATTCATTCTACGTCACCCTAGCCTTTTCATGTTACTTTAAGTACAATCTTTTCTTTCAAATACCTTTTTAGGTTTTGTTTATGATGATTCATAAGATTCTTTTTTTATTTGATATAGATTATTTATAAATGTTAGATTTAAGGAAAAAATATTTGCCAAAAACCTAAAAACATTTAACACTTTCAACAAAACTTTTGCGTGGGTTTCTAACAAGATTTTCCACGTAATATTTGTCAAGGTATCGTAAGTACTTACGTTAACCATGCCAATGTGGACGGGTCTTTTTAACACCTCGCCCGTTTTCGGTGCGTCGTATATCAAGTTAATGTTATCTGCGGCGCGCTGTCTCCGTGATGCATTGCGCTTGCGCATACGCTGATTAACGAAATTAATTTGTCACACAACAGATTGTTGGCGGTCGTAATTAATTTGTAATTTAAACGAATACGTTCGCGTTTACATGTGGTTGGATTTTTGGGTTTCGATTTTAGATAAAGATATTTTTTGTAAAGTTGGAATAATTAAAAGATCTTGTGTTGAAATCAGTGTATCATCTTTTGTTGTAGATCTTTTATAACAATATTATTCGTATTGTATAGAAAATTTATGTAAACTTTACGACGGCATAAATCAATGCATAAATTATAACAAAACAAATGGCTTTGCCTTTCCAAATAAAATTATTACTTTTTAAAACAAAAAATATCTATGTTAATTGAGACAGATACGTCCGGGGCTTCCAATACTGTAATTTAGATAAAAAGGTGTGTGTCCCAACACAGCATAAATACAACATGTCCAAACAAGCTTATCTTGTGACCACCTCAGAGCTCTCTAAATTAATGGGGACCAACGATATTTCACCTTTTTTATTAACAACATTTTCGAAAAAATAATTAGCGTAATATGGTTAATCAGCGCGTTGAGTGTAAAAGAACAATTATAAAACGATTCACTTATAACTTTTTTTATATTGTTAATACTAAAAACCCTTCCTTGAAACTAGTTAATTATATGATCACTGTCAATAATGATTATTGACCTTATAAAATCATCAATAGGACCGATGGCTGGACAAAGGGTTCCGTCGCCGTTAACTCTCCCGCAAACGTTTGAAAAAACAAAGCCAATTTGCCCTAATAAACTATAATTAAAAAACAAATTTTATTGTGATACCCGTTCACGCGTTACTATTCCTTATTTTTAATTAATCGATTCGTTTATTGGGAAGTCTTTGGTCGGTACCAGTGATGGTATTAGATAGAATTATCCTTTCTTATTGTGTGATTTGTTCCGCACGTATTTAAGGGTTAAAAAGTCGGGTGCTATTAATGGTGCGTTTACGATTTCGTTTCGAATGAAAATCATAATATTTTTTTCTAGGTCCCTGATTGGCTCAATTTTGTTTCATCAACTGTATTGATTGGAGCGCCACCTATTAAATTAATTTTACAGCGTTTGAATATCGCTACAAAATATTAAAATATTAGTTATACCTACGTGAATGAAGTTTCCCGCCATGAAAAAAGTACCTTTAAGATATTAAGAGCAGCTATTAGGACATTAGTGTTTTAACCCATGCACTGCCATGAACACGTATGTATGTATGTTTAAGGCATTGAGCTTAGAATAGCACAAAAATAGTGGCAGTGTTTGTTTTAAGAGCACCGTAATGCCAAAAACAACTCGTATGTTCAATTTAGGGTTAAATTGACATGCAACAGTTGATGATGTTAAATCAATTGAACATCATTTTTTATCTTCTACCCTAGGGTATAGGATACAAAATGTTGACACATCGATGTCCACATATTTTATTTATGTTTTTTTTTTATGACCGTCCAGTAAGTACAATCATTATATTAAATTCAAAAACATTCAAATATTGAATAATTTATACAGATTTCAACTTCACAATAGTAAACGCTATAATTTTTATAATTACGTACATTCGTGGCCGGTTACGGTTAACTAATATGCAATTAAAATGTTCGTCTGTCTATCAAAACGTCCTTCGGTGGCATTAGATGAGCATTTTGACAACCCCTGTCTAGGAGGGCCTATTATTACGGTTTTACGATTGGAACCACAAAGATGACGATCAAATGATATCTAATTATGTGCTAGAGTTTCTGTTTTAATTGGTCCAATTTCGGTTCGTTGTTTTAAATGTTGTTGTTTAAAACGGGACTGTTGTGTAAGGTGTGTGTGTAAATGATCTTAATCATAATATATATTTAACCAAGGAGGTGAATAGTTGTTTTGTTATTAATTTCAAATGTGGAGCAAAAACGTCCAGAACGCTAATTAAAGGTTCAAAACCAGACTAACCATAGCTATGCTTAGGTAACAAAGTCAAAATCTCTTAGAATAGGTGGTTGAATAAATCCATGAACTTTTCAGCTGGTCACTGAAACATTCCAAATTGGTGCTAGCTGTCGACGGGAAATTCATAACTTTTAATTTAATTAAGGGCCGATTTTTCAATCATTGTATACTTTTACGTGCAGAATAAATGTGACTAGCTGACAGATTGTCCATACATAAAATGTCAAAATAACAAACTTATTCGTCGGATAAAATTAGAGAAGGTTTTTCAATCTTGGGTGACTTTTATCTGAAGAATAAAAATGGCGGTTTGACATATTTTCTACATGCAAAACCTGTCCAACTGTCATATTTATTCCTCAGATAAAACTTATCAGACGATGACGAACTTCTTACTCGAATATCCTTATTTTCTATTCAATCCATTCTATCCTTAAAATAACTGATGCCACACGGAAAGCTAACACACTTAAACGGAAATAGAATGCAGGAAAGTAAGTCAGGAATAGGCGGCAGCTCTACATCATGACTGTGTTAAGAAGGCTTCCACTCAGCATGATGCTGAGCTATAGGGTACCCACAGCACAGCAGTATATCATTATTTCAGACACACAGTTGGTAAAATTTCTTCATAAAATGTTTGATTCGTCTTTCAACAGCCTCAAAAATCCTAATCGGTATTGAAATATTCTATTTTTTCTTCTTTATTCTTCAACATCTCTTTTAATTCTGAATCTGGGACAACACAACATACACAACGTCCTCAGTGCAATCAATAAACATTATTCACTGAACATTAGTATAAACATCAAAGCTAGCCAACCGAAAGTTTATCCTTTCTTCACAACAATCGAGTTAATTACATTTAAATCTCTTATATACATAAAGGATGTTAACAAATCGATTCGTCTCGATTGTCTATCGAGTCGTGATTTCCTGTCGATGATATTTATCAATCGATTCAAGGTGCGTTTCGTTTGAATACGTTTATTTAATGCAACGTTCTCCGGAAACAAAGGTACTGTAGGTAAGCTGGAACATGCGCATACAACTATGTATTATGAATACATTGTTTATTTCAATATTATTAAAGGACCAAGAAGCAATGTATAAGTGTAAACAAAATATATGACGACACGGTTGGCGCAGTGGTTGAGCGATTGATTGCCGATTCCTGCACGCAACAAATATTTGTACGACCTGCAAGTATTTGTTCCGGGTCTGGGTGTTTTTCTATCTATAATATATAAAAAAGTATATATGTAGTTTATCAGCCATCTCGTTACCATAACACAAGCATTAGGTTGCTTAGCTTGGGACTATATGGCGTTGTGTGAAATGCCCAAGGATATTATTATTATTAGACAGGTTTGTACTAAAATCTCTTTTTGTATGGCCTCAGTATTAATAAAAATAACTGGCGAAATGTGGGTATTCTATAGGTGCACCTCTGCCTAACCGTTCGAGGAATCCAGGTGTCTTCTTCTTCTTCGTGTTGCTTCTGCTGCGCATGGGCCTCTGACTTAGCTTCACATGCTGTTGAGAACATGACAACATGCTGGTTTCCTCACGACGTTTCCGATACAGTACGCAAATGAATCCGTAAAATCAGAGGTGCGTGGCTTGGGTTTGAACTCGAGGCCTAATACAGGCGTGATTAAATAATAATAATCACACTAATATTATAAAGGTGAAAGTTTGTGGGTGAGTGTGCGTCTATGTGAGTTTGTATGTTTGTCCTTCGTTCACGCTGAACGGATCTGGATGAAACTTGGCATAAAGGTAGTTTATGAACTGGTTTAACACATAGGATACTTTTTATCCCGGTAGGTACGTCCCCTTGAGATAATTTCCGACATCCACACGGCCGAAGCCGCTGGCAGCAACTAGTAATATATATAATAATAATAATATAATAATTTATTCAAAAAAGTAAAGTGGCAGAACATAAGAATAAAAACTAAAAACAATAGGTAACATAATGTTAAAAATATGCCTGCACTAGGATAAACCTGTGTCGCAGGCGATAAAAAAATGCTTATTGTAATATTATTCCTCGAAGGAAAATTGGATTCTTAGCAATGTTAATACTAGCACTTTGCCCGCGGCTTCGCTCCCGTGGTCTTTCCCGTGGGACCCGTTATTTTTCCCGGGATAAAAAGTAGCCTATGTTACTCCTAGAAAACTAAGCTTTCCAACGGTGAAAGAATTTTTAAAATCGGTCCAGTAGTTTTTGAGCCTATTCATTACAACCAAACAAACAAACAAAGTTTTCCTCTTTATAATATTAGTATAGATAACAAGTAAAATAAATAGTGACAAAAATTGAAAAATTAATTATCATAAAACTAAATAACTACTAATAAATAATTGTTATGTGTTTTGTCTTATGTTCAGTGATGTTTATTCCCATATCTATCACGTTCTATCGGAAAATTACAGCTCCAGGACAATCTGAAATTAACACACCAAGGTTGTTGCCGAACTAATTGGTGATACCAGCTATCAGCAATTAGTTCATCAACAATAATGATTAGTTCAATATTATGTTCAGCAGTGAACTTTTTAAGGGGCTCATAATAACAATCACACGGGTCGAACTATCAGGTTAAGCTGTACTTGCTGTAGTTAGTCCGTGACTGGGTGACCATCTTTACGTACCAAAACTCCTCCGTGCCTCGGAAAGCACGTTTATGTATTGGTCTCGGCTATAATTCTTAAATCTTTGACAGTGTTTACAGCTCGTCAGAAGACCAAAAGTCTGTCAAGTAGTCTTACCACATTCGGTAAGGTTTAGGGGTTACCAGTAACTAGGTTGCGCAGGTCAGATAGGTATTATAATATATAGTAGGTTTAATACTGGTAGTCAGATGCATCCAGTTAGACTGGAAGCTGATCCCAAAATACTTGGGGTATGTTGGGGTCAGCTTCCAGTCTAACCTAAAGGCTAGCCAGTTGGTAATGTGCAGCAGGGAACTTTTATAAGCTAAAAAACACTGAGCTAATAATCGCAACAATAGTTTTTTATTGCGCTACTAACGAACTACAGAAATAGAATACTTTCAAAATCAGTGTACATGTAAAACCCATTAAGGGCAAGCATACAATAATTGGCGACGGCTTTTTATTTTTTTGTTAAGGTGCGAGCGCCCCTTGATTGACGCGGCCACTACGTCTTTTTGACGGGTCTGACGTATTTTATGTGTAGTATCTCTATACAGGGGGTTTGGAATGCAAAATATTTTGTTTAGTTTATCATTTCAGGATATTATTGATAGGACAATTACAGTAGTCTGGTTATCTATTAGAAAGAGAATGAGAGAGTGTACTAATAATAATTTTGCTACTTTTGTACATGTTTCTCCGGATTTACCAGCAATCGCTTCCACAGCGTGTTAATTTGCCTTTACAAATATTATAACAAATGTGTATTCATGGTTACTAAATCGGCACGTTTTTGTTTTAAACTAAATACATTCAAACTTTCAAACGCAGAGTCCGAAAGATTGTTCTTATTAATCTGTAAAAAATTGCAGAAATGAAATAAACTTACAAAAAAGAATCCAGCATCTGCTCAAATCAAATCATTTATATGCATAACACAGGTTTAGGGGATGTTACAAAAGGTTCATAATACAAAAGGTTATAATACAGTGTACCTACACTGTATTTTAACCATAGTATGAGGTGTGCAAATTTATAAGAACATTATGACACAATTATTCTTATTTAGGTTTTCTTATTCAACTGCTGCTGCTAAAACTGCAGCTAAACTATTTGTGAAACCAACATAGACGACCTTAATTTCTCCTTCGATTTCGAACTCCAAAACCAAACACACTGTACATCGCATTCTTCCCACAGATGCGTATCGCCAGCACATTATCGGTCGGTAATCGAGCTCACTACGTTTCGCAAAAAGGTGTAACAGAAGCTGGCAAATGAGCGCGAGGTAATGACTGCCCCTTAATTTAAAACGATCGACGTTAGCGCCGCTTATTACATGCTTGGTAATTGCTAATTTGTTTTGGATATATTGCTAAAGTGTTAAGCATTCCAATACCGAGGTACATTTTAGGTAATGTAACATGTTAAATTAAAATTATGTTATGTTTTTACAACCTGTAATAATACTCACCCTTTATACTCTCGCAAACAGACGCGACGCGACTCTAGTGATAGAACAATTTCTACCAGAAAAGCGTTGCGGCGTCATCGTACCTGTCTGCAGGAGCCTTTAATAATAGCCCACACAAATAAAAAGTAATAGCGGCGCATTGGAAAGAAATGGAGCTATACCTCCTATATAGCTACATCTTACCCCCACACCGAAGTAATATTACAATAATACTGTCTTTTGGTTTTTTTTTGTTGAGGGTGGGAAATCATCAAGTGACTCCTCTTTCTCTGGGTGGAGCGGAAGGGAGTGTCAGACTCTTACTGACTGAAACCCATCCATGTTCCTTCCTTAGCCCTTTATGTTCCGGGGTAGCGGTAACCATTTCGGACAATCCCGCTTTAGGCATTTAGTAAAAATAAGTCCTTCGAAAATGTAATAATTTCGTTTAACATGCTGCAATTACCAAATAATGTAGGAGAGATAGTTGATCAACTAATGTTATTTTTTTCTTATTTAATCAATGTGTGTGTTGGACTTTTTACTTCCCTGATCGATGCGTCATGTTGGTGAACTGGCGCCTCAGGTGAGGCTGGTTATCTCTTAAGTGCCAGGGCTTATTTTTAATCATATACCTATTTGAAATTGTTTTTATTTTTTTAACATTGTTCTCACTCGAAGAAGTAACGAGAATATTTTGGATTTTGTAAATTACTTTGATTCAAAAGAGTGTCCTTGGAGTCTCTTGCCCGTTCTTCATCATAGAGATATACGTTTTGGAATGGGCAACTGCTGCGCCTTTTTTGACTAACTGACCGACTTCTTGACAGTCCAAAAGTGCCTGTATAATTGGTTTTATTAAAAGAAATGCTTTGTCTTTTTGAGCTTCACTTCGCCTGTTAAGTGGAGCGACTATCTCGGTGTCTCTCTGATGAATAATGTTCGTCCGTCTACATATAACAGAGTAGATGGTTTGCAACTTATTACTCATCTGAAAAGAATCCATAACTCACTTGATGACCAAGACAAGTGTTAAAGTTCATGTGAACTAAAACATAGATAATTAAAACAATGGTTGAGCTGCGTCTACACTGACCTTTGGTTAATGCACTGTCTATCTGTATGTGATAGCTGATAGCCAAAACTGGTAATTAGCCCGTGATTAAACGCCGATATGTTGTGGCGGGCTCCCACGGCTCTAGGGTTGGCAAAAACACTTTTTCTTGTAAAGTATCGCTTTTCTAAGTAACCGCTTTCTGGGTGAATTTCAAGACTTAGGGCGTCATGTAGCGTAGTATTCTGATACGTATGAAAAGGTCAGATTAAATATGCTATTAAATCAACCTAGCAACTGAACATTATTTTAGTTCTTTTCTAAATTTTTTGTGATCAAGGCTAATTTTGGCAAAAGAAAATAAGCACACAAACTTCAAACATACCACATTGGCAACACAAAATCATAGAAACATAAATATCGGATGCTTATCTGTTACCATCAGAGACAACCCTACTCCTGATGTTTCTCAGAAGTCTCTCCAAAGTTTTACACCTAAAAGGTTTTAGATTAGATAATTATATGTAATGGGACGAGTGATAGCCAATCTTAACTTTAAGGGTAAAGAAAGGATCAATTGTATTGTACAAAGATGCTCCCGACGATTATGCGGTAGCATCCTGTTTTGTGGCAACCCTAACGTGTAATTTTCTCGTCTGGATTCTTTTTTTTTGTGACATTTTGTTTGGCATCCGATAATGGCTGGTAACGCTTTTGTGATGCAGCAAAATTTTATTATTGGTAGTTTGTTTATTAATTCCTTTTTCGAACAAGAAATAGTTTTAGTCAATTTGCTGTCTATGAAAGGATAAGTTTTTAATTCATTAAAATTAGTATGGAGGAAATATTTGCTTAGAGCATTTAACCTAATATTTGCTATTTGAAATTCTATCATATGAAAATTAAACATGATCAAATAATACTCGATCGATAAATACTAACCAAAAATATCGTCTGTAAGTTCTTATTGTCATCCTACTACGTCCGTTCGCATGTTATAAACTTATCCTAGTTATACAGGGAAACCTATTATTAGCTATACAATACTGTAAATCTGAAACATACTATAAGTATTGCTGTTCGTTACCTTAATAAAGAAAAAAAAAATTGCCAATATTGTTGTAGTTTTATCTAGTTCCTAGGTCGAGGATTCATTTCCCGAATAGGGCAAACTGTTATTCGGTTTTCCATCTAGAATTTCTCAGTAGCAGCCCTGAGTCTGGTTTTGTACCCAGTTGGCAATAGGCTCGCCACCATGGGACTCAAACATAACTGGCGAAACATTTAGGCAGAGATATACTTATAGTACACCCAGTACTACAAGTATATCTCCTCCTATAAATGGGATCACTGGTATGATGTTAATATTCTATCTGGTTAGTCTTTGGAATTTCGTTCCTTTAAAATCACCCGCAACCTCATATGAAAGGAGAATATATTATTATTGACATTAAAACTGGATATTAAATCACAGCATAAAATACCAAGTCAAGATGATACGAGCAAATAATACACACAAAATTGGCATCCTTCAAAACAAAACAGAAAAACGCGAGTTGCATTTACATCATTTTCAATGTATTTTTTCCGCATAGCGCACCATTTTTTACTTCCAATAATCTTTCGTATCTATAAATCAATAACTAAACAATTGCTTTGATTGATGGGTCGGAATCTAAGTTAAGTAGTTATGGCTTAATTATAGGCAACGTGCAGCCGACTTTATACACGCCATAATGTTTTGACATCACAATGGACGTACTTTTCGATATGACTTTCTATAAATTGTGTTGGGCGTGAGAATTAGACGGTGCATGAAGGACGTATGTATGAAGTAAAGGATTTTTTTAATTAATTGTAAACTACAGTTACATAATTATACAACCTTTTTTTTGAGGCTGGGAAATCATCCAATGACTTCTCTCGCTCTGGGTGGAGCGGAAGGGAGTGTCAGACTCTTACTGACTAAAACCCATCCATGTGCCTTCCGTAGCCCTTTAGGTTCCGGGGGCTACGCCTACCGCTAGGTAACACTTACGAACAATCCCGCTTAAATAGACAACCCTTTGTCACTCATAATCGTCGGTAAGGGCGGCGAATGATTATAAGAGGAGCAGCGTCTTCGAGGAGCTCGTGGCTAGGTGTTAAGCTACGCTTCCCGGGGTTGGTCCGTGGATGGGTGACGATCTTTACAAACCGAGACTCTTCCATGCCTCGGAAAGTACGTTACGCTGTAGGTCCCATTCGTGGATCTTTGACAGTGGTTACGGATTGTCAGAAGCCCGAAACTGACAGCCAGTCTTACCAAGGGGTATCGTATTACCTAGTAGTTGGGTTGTGGAGGTCAGATAGGCCACTCCATGTAAAATACTGGTATTCAGCTGCATCCGGTAATTAGACTGGAAGCCAACCCCAGCGTAGTAGGAAAAAGGCTAGGCAAATTGATTGGGTACAAGCGTCTTCCTTGCTGCTGAATAACAAGTTGCGACTACTGTTATGGCAATAACCCCTCTGTTTCATTGGACATGCAATCGAAAGGCCACGAGTGGAATTCACGCTCTTATAAATACTATGTTATTTCTGAAATTGGAGATATGAAGACGTTCTCCTTGGTTTTGGTCGTTGGTAAGCATTTTAACCCGCCTGTTTTCATCAGGCTTCCATTCCATCTTCTTTGCTAAATACTGAGTTAACGGTACCCTTAAATTTGCTAAAGATATTAAAAAAGAAAATCAATTTAAAAATACATCCCAACAGCAAACAGTCTTCAAAGGAACATTCACACATATAGGGTCTTCTTCGAAAAAAACAAACTATCTGCTTACAAAGGCTCAGCCATAAAGACTTTTGACACGTGCTTCATACAAAGTAGAACCAACGTAAATAATGTTAACGAGGTCAGGAATCATAATGTGTGTATTTCGCAGTGTCGTAAACCGGCCTACAGCGTAAGAATCAATCATCAATGTTGTATTTTGAGTTACGACCTTACGAGTGTGACTGTACATTATAAGATAGACAATGTTATGGACATGATAAAAGTTTTCATGATTTCGCTTCTTGTTTAATGTTTTTGTTAATTTGTGCATTGTTTTTTACTTGTTAGGTTGGTTCTTGGTTGTAAACGCCACAGTTGAGGTGAAGACAATGCAAAAGCAGAGAGCAAGAATAGAAAAATGCTTGGAGACATGGAAGTGTTTACAGGTAAATGAGAGAAATCTAGGATGAGATATTGTGTGCGGTTCGAGAAGTTCGTACTTATCCAGCAGTGACTTGCTGGACAACAGCGACAAGCTGTTGATGATGATGATCTACAAGACAATGTTAGTCAAATCTGATCGTGTAATGAAAGTTGATTGGAATGAAAAGATTTTTTTTGTTTGAACTATAGTGTTTATTTTCTGTTAGTAGATCTTTTTTTTTTTAAACAGACGCGTCAATATTTAAATTCGATATACAATCATGATATTATTATGTATTCAAACACGTCAATATTGACTTTTTTTCGGAGATCCTTGATATAAGAGATATGTATAGGGGACAAAATCGGGGAATAAAATACCCCTTGATATTATAAAACCGTTTCGCAATACCTAGAGTTCTAATCTTATTAATATTCAAAGACGATTTTAGCAAAAACAGCTCCCGTTAATGCGCTTAAAACAATAATTAAACAGAGATCAAATTGCAACATTGTATGTGAACCGAACCGCTTATTATACCATCTTAAATATCGGCTTGTTTCGATAACCCATAATTTGTATAAGGTTATGAATTATGATTTAAGCATTTATAATTTTAGTATAATTATTGATTACCTTTTGCATAATTATGTTTTAGTGGGTTAGTGGATTGGTAGTTTTATAATTAGCAAGATAAACATAATCATGCAGATGTGTTTTCCGTGTGAGTTTGGCTTGATATTTTTTTTAATAGAGCTTCATAGTTATTATATTGTTTAAGTTTAGCTTTAATTCCTTTTAGTTCTAGTATTACGCATTACGCATTACGGTGGAGTTTATTACGTTGGGCAACTAGAATCAATTCGAATTTTTGTTCATTTTCACTATCAGAAGTGCCTGTCACGGCCCGATATAAAATAAATGATTTGACTTGACTTTATTGTTAGTTTGATGATTCTATATTAAAAAAAAAACAACAACAACTGTGAGAGACAGAAGCAGCCGTAAACCACTGCCCTTACCTTCGGGCATTGAAGCCGTGATGGTATGTTACGTTGTATACTATACTTGCTATCAAAAATCTAAAAGTCTTTTATTAAACTAGGCTGAAAATCGGCACTTTTTGAAGATCAAAATTACTTTAACAGTCCCCCAAAACGCCCGCCATTAACCACTTCCTAGTGCTTTAGCTGGAAAGAAGAAGTGGCACAACGAACGCCTCAGCAGCACAGCTGTCTGTTCAGTTGGAAGAACTATAAATATATTTAATATTTATTTTATTAACTATATTTTTTTATGTCTCAACTAGGAACTTTGTCCAAAAATTTGGTAGATGTGACACACTCAATTATACTTTTAGATTGTTCAATGTAGTAACTAGTATTTTAAAGCTTGGCATTTAGCGTGTTTATTGTCTAAAACTATTGATAAATCTTATCTAGCCTAAACGTGGGGGTTATTGACCCGATCTATTTTTAGGTACTTTTTCCCACTTTACAAAATCCATTATGAAACCTCTCATAATAATAATTAAAAAAAAAACATTGCACTCTTATCATTCTCATTTACCAACAATTACAATATTAATTAAAAAGGCGCTCAATAAATTAAAAAGATTACGCTTCAAGCATAAAGATATGGGCAGACTAGCGACATGTTTCGATTATTGAATGAGCACCGATGCGACGAATCGATTACATCCGAGTAGTTGGTACGGTCTTGCCCAGTGCGACGACGGACTTAACAAGGTTTGCTCGATTGTACTTTTTGTAAGGAGTATTATAAATGACTGTATGTTCGATGTCACCAAACTGCTGTGCTGAATTAAGATTTGTTGGGATTTTATGCAAGGTTGCTGTGATTAGGGGATCGTTTGTGGGTGCTAGTTTAACGTAGAGCTTCTTGAAATATTGTCATATGAAATGGGCTAACAGTGTAAGATGTTATATAAGAACATTAAAAAGCTCTGAGATTTTACTTGAAATACCTTTACCAATAAATAGCTTGATTTAGAATCAAGATTGTGAGTCGATTTGTAAGTCGGTAATAGCTAGAGGAGCTCAGGCAGGAGGCAGTCGCTTCATGCAAAATACTGGTATTCAGGTGCATCCGGTTAGACTGGAGGCCGACCCCAACATAGTTGGAAAAAGGCTAGGCAGATTGATTGACTAGCTACTGCTACATCGTTACCTTATTGCTGTACCGAGTTCAAATCCTGGAAAGGATGTAGGTTTTCATGTTATATTATTATGTTCGTCAAAAACTTCGTTGTACTTCGCAGGACTTCCAATTTAACTTGAGAATGCCATCTTAAAATGTTGCTACCATCTTCTAGACTCCCATCCAGCACACTCCCGGTTGACGCTAGTCGAACTGCGCACTATCGCGACATGATCGCAGCGACAAATCGCAAGATGCGCCGCCGTCCGTTATTCCGCGCCGCTGCGCTCATGCGTCGGATCCTATCCGCGAACATATTAGTATTGTAACCGATCTAAAGGTTGCCGTACAAAAAGATTCATGGCTTGCGCATGTGAAGGTATTGACGGTTAATGCGTATGAAGCTTTATATTTTATTAATAGAATTTTAATAGGACTTTGTAGATTGTGATTGTGTCGGACGATGTTACCTATAGGCTGTGATTTTGACGATTCCAGTAATTATCTTTCGACTTCACTAATCATTTTAATTTTCTCCTTATTTAAGATTCCTCAACTTTTCATTGCTGAACGTTTTGACTGGAAGTGAACACAGAGAGTGGTTTTTTTTGCATATAAAATGCATAAGAATGTATGAATCATACTCATCGATCCGCATTATGACAATAGAGATTTATGATCAAGCCAAATTCCTTAAAATATCGTTCCAGATTAAACCAGATCCTATTCAGATCGAAAGTACAATAAAAACAGACGCCATAAATCCGACCACTAAATCAATTACCGGTCATCTTCAACAATAAAGTACGCAAGAATTTACATTACACACTTCGACCACGTGACACTGAATTCTATGCTAACGATATAAAAGAGGCAACATTTCCTTGCGCCTCAAAACAGCGAATGTACGAACAAATGCACCAAAAACCCGAGACCTATCACAAAGGAACTTGCTCCTTAAAACGTAGAATATACGGGAGGTCTTTGTGTATTGGTGATGTGCACATAAGTGGTTTTGAATCTGTTATCGCGGTTGTACATTAGTGAAGGCTGGACACAGCCAGTCTTCTGTAAAGCCACGGCTTGTATTAGTGGCTCCTAATTTATTGGGAACGATAGGACGTCTGACGCCGGCCACCCTGACCAAGGATCCATTCACACCAGGTGGGGAGGTCCGGACTAATTGGACCTGTGGCAGATGACATCTGTTTTTGTTTTGTGTATTTTTTTCGAGGTGAAAGTTTTGACGGTGATTGGAATTTATGTTTTTGGTTTTTGAATTTGTAGATTTGATGTTAATTGTAATTTTAATAAAGATGTAGGTAGAATTCATGTATGTATATATAAAAGGACAAAGTAGGAATATAAACAATTTATCATTCAATTGTAACATAAGGTAAAATGTTAGGATCTGCTATCAAAGTAAACGAAGTAGCAACGTAGTAAGCCAGTTACTAATTCATCCATTAAATGATTCAATGCCAAAGTTATGAACAAGATTGTTATTTATGTACCTATACAGGTATAGTGCTTTACTGCTTAATTGCTTTGGAATCGATATACACACCTTCAGACAACCAGTAGAAAGGTCAAATCAATCAGTTATTGTTCATTTATAATTTAAACACAGAATGCGAAGTTCATAATAATAAATTAAATCGATCGCATAACAAAAACTTTTGGATTGAAAATAATGAAGTTTCCTTGTATTTTGTGATTTAGAAACATAATTTATCATAATTATGTCAATGAGGGTATTGTGTAAAAACTTTATCAAAGAGCCCGAATATTATGTACCTACTGCAGATGAATGTGCATCGTACATATACTATACTGCATCTTTATTTTACTGCCTATTTATGAATACGTTTTTTCGTTTTTGTGAATAGCGGCACTTATTTACACACATCAAAAGTGTCTAGGGATCAACATATATTTTTGCAATAACTTTTCTCTTGATTGATATTAATTTAAATTTTCTTTAAGGATTCATCAAATAAAGTGTTTTCGTTTGTCACAGTAACGATAAACCAAGTCACCTTTGCATTAATAAAGAAATTTGCCATTTTCCTAATAAAGGGATTTTTGACATTTGAACCACTAACATTAAAGTTCGAAAAAAAGACTGAAATAACAGTTTTCTTTAAAATTTTATTGGGTAACTTAAACAATTAATAATCCGTGTTTCTACCGCGAACACTAACAACACAAGAACATCGGTTTGGCATACTCAAAATGAGTTCATCCAAATCACGCTGTGGAATGGCCGCCCATGTTCGTTGCAACAACAAAAAAAGGTCTTCTTGCAACTGGATACCCTCCATATTCGGCAGAGCTCTTCTCTGTAGCATATCCCATGAATGCTCAATCGGGTTCAAGTCTGGCGACTGAGCAGGCCAGGGCAGGACATTGATGTTAGCTGCGGCGAGAGTCTGTCTTACAACTCTTGCGGTGTGCGGTCGTGCATTATCATGCATTAACTGAAATAAGGGACCGATTTGCACTTGTAGAGGAACGATGACGTCAGATACAATCGTCTCAGCATAAATTTGAGCGTTGAGGTTGCCTCTGATCCAAATCAACTCAGTTCTTCCGCCGATCCAAATACCCGCCCATACCATGATGGTTCCACCACTATAAGGATGGACTTCCTGGCAGGATTTTAATCGCTGTTGGCGTCCAGGGGTTCTCCAGTGTCGTATACGTCTTGTATCCGGTCTCATACCAAAACGAGACTCATCAGAAAAGCACACGAAACGCCATTGTTCTTCTGCCCAATTTCTGTGTTCAAGAGCCCATTGATATCGAATCCTACGATTGTGCATTGCTATAGGTGGTACCCGTAGCGGTCTTCGGGAATGAAGGTTCACTTCATTCGTTCCTCTACAAGTGCAAATCGGTCCCTTATTTCAGTTAATGCATGATAATGCACGACCGCACACCGCAAGAGTTGTAAGACAGACTCTCGCCGCAGCTAACATCAATGTCCTGCCCTGGCCTGCTCAGTCGCCAGACTTGAACCCGATTGAGCATGCATGGGATATGCTACAGAGAAGAGCTCTGCCGAATATGGAGGGTATCCAGTTGCAAGAAGACCTTTTTTTGTTGTTGCAACGAACATGGGCGGCCATTCCACAGCGTGATTTGGATGAACTCATTTTGAGTATGCCAAACCGATGTTCTTGTGTTGTTAGTGTTCGCGGTAGAAACACGGATTATTAATTGTTTAAGTTACCCAATAAAATTTTAAAGAAAACTGTTATTTCAGTCTTTTTTTCGAACTTTAATGTTAGTGGTTCAAATGTCAAAAATCCCTTTATTAGGAAAATGGCAAATTTCTTTATTAATGCAAAGGTGACTTGGTTTATCGTTACTGTGACAAACGAAAACACTTTATTTGATGAATCCTTAAAGAAAATTTAAATTAATATCAATCAAGAGAAAAGTTATTGCAAAAATATATGTTGATCCCTAGACACTTTTGATGTGTGTATGTTTGTACTTTGTTTTTTTTTGTCACGTAATCATATTTTAATCAACATAGGATAGTAACATAATATACATTTAAAAGCTTAATATTCGTAATAATACTTGTAATATTAATGTACTTGTAATTATTGTACTTTGTAATATTAATGCATTTCAGCATCATAAAATCACATCATTACATTATTTGTCTTTCTTTCTACTTTCTAAATATACAAAGTGGAGACTACGATCATAAATTAAACTGTGTATATCTGATGCTGTACCCAGCCTGCGTACGAAAATTCAATCAAATATATCCAAAAGTTTTGTCACTATAGCTAGTCAAAGATTGGCAAAACTCATAGTCGGCCCGTCACTATTATTTAGTTTGTTCGAAAAAAACACTTTTTAAATTTCGGTGTTAGGATTTATTTGATAGTTCCAAATTACTCCTATTCATCAGTATTGTCAGTGTTTTCATTTATGGTCGTATTATTTTCTCCACATTGTATAAGCAAAACTTCATTAGACAAATGCATCGACGCGAAAACCATTCAAAATTAAATAACAGCATTTTATTACCAAACAATGACCATGTCCATTCACCCCGAATCTCCTCTACATTTTTATTAACACCCCAAACCAGATAAACAGGATACGGAAAATATATTTATTTGTCCAATCATCAAATATAAGGGGCGTTCTCGGGTTACACGAAATGATTCCAGTATAGCAATCGTCCCCGTGATTTGTTACGATAATCTATCCTAATAAATAACGCACTTCGTCCAAGATTGAGCTGCCTTGCGCTCGTACCTTTTGTTTCGCTTTTGGCTGGTCACCTATTGATTTATTGTGCTCAATGATTTTTTGCATTTTATGGTTCTTACCCGTGATTAACACGACATGATGGCACCTATAGATTAATCAACGGATTTAGTGGTTTATCTTCAAGATAGTCGCTTGTTTTTAAAAGTATTGTTTTTCGTTTAATTTGTTGCTTTATTATGTCCTCAATTTTAATGGTAATGCTTTTGTGGTTCGGTTTTTTTGGTCGATGGAGGTTATCTCGAGAATCGCGGTGTTTTAAGTTTATGTGTGTTGCATTATTCGATACGGTTTTATGTTTAATGACTCCATTACTTGAAATATAAAATCACGCCATCGATCCTCGAATGGTTAGGCAGAGGTGTACTTTTAGTACATACACATTTCGCTAGCTATGTTTGAGTCCCTTAGTTGGCGAGCTATTGCTACCAACCGAGCAGAAATGCAGACTCCGGGCTGCTACTGAGAAATTCCAGTTGGAAAAACATCTTTTTTATCTACTTTCCTATCGCAGATATGCTGGAAGAGATTTCTTTAGAAATAAGCATCATCTTTCTACGAATTTTCTGTTCCTTTCGTCTTGTCTGTTTTTATCTGTGTAGATGAATGGTTAAATAAATAACACTTTGCCCGAACCGGAATTCGAACCCAGGACCTCCTGCTCTGCAGTAGCGCTAGCGACCACTAGACCAACGAGACGGTCATTTCTCCATTGCTTGCATGTATATGTATTGAGTTCGATTATGGTAGTGATCTGGGTATCGTATTACCTAGTTACTGACTGGGTTGTGGAGGTCAGATAGGCAGTCGCTCCATGTAAAATACTGGTATTAGCTGCATCCGGTTAGACTGGAAACCGACCCCAACATAGTTGGGAAAAGGCTAGGCAGAGATTTATGGTTTTATTTATTTATTTATCTTTATGGTTTTGATTATTAATACAGTACGCATGGTGACGTCAGTATTTTTCTATAAGTTAACCTCAAAAGAAGCATTTTCATCATCACCAGTGAATCATATGCTCATTATAAATGACCATTAAGTATAGGACGGCCACATTATGGCGGCAACTATAATAAAAACAGTAAGGCCATAAAACAAAGAGCTAGAACACCCACATAGTGCTACCTACAGTTTACTGTATCTTCTAAGACTAAAGGCGAACTTCACCAATAAATGAACGCGATCAGCACATCTAAACCGGGTTCAAGAGGTGTCGGTACCAATATCACTGGGCAATTGTCACTGACAGTTCTTGAACGCAGTTTATATGTGCTGATCGCGTTCAGTTTCATTGGTGGAATCACCCCTAAGCATTTACTGGGTGTTAAGGATTTATTTTGATGTTCGAAGAAAGATATAAAAGTTGGTAATGGTTTGAAGTCTATGTTATAGGGTGTTTGGTTCTTGGTACATGGTACATGGTGTTGACAATTGCTTTTGGCAGTAGATTCAAATATTTTCTCTCTATCTTGTGGTCTATTCTTTTTGAGTTAAATATGTTTAAATTAGCCTGTATGTTCCTAGTGTTGTGGACTTTCCTTTTTCTGATCGTCTTTCAGTCTACAAGCCAATGTGGACTTTAAATAATAGAGAAATTATGACTGAAGGTGATGTTTTTCAAACATACCAAAAAACAATCAAATCTACTCTTTGCACGCCAAAACACTACCATACAAAGTAAAGCCTGCAGCGCGACGCTCCATTGATTGCGTGGTATTCGGTCGCCTTGGAGAACGGGTTGTCTACCAAAATCGGTCACCCATCCAATTATCCGCTTGACTAACTGTAGCTTAACTGCGTTGATTTAACAATTAGCGCTTACGGTATATTTTGAATAATTTTGGTGCATTTTTCTGTTGATGTAGAAATTTTTGGATAATATTGAGTGATGATGTCACTCGTGGAAAGATTATTACCACTATCGGTTTATTCTATTCTAATACTTTTGGGTAAAACTATGTTATTTGTCTCACATAACATATCATCACGCCTGTTTTCCTTGAAGGGTAAGCCAGATGTGTACCTACATGACACCAGTTATGTTTAGTTCCATGTAAAAGGGGGCGAGCCACCAACCGGGCACAAATCCAGTCAAAAGGATGTCAGTTTATGTTTATGTTTTCGAAGGAATTAGTAGCTAAGTAATAACAGCCGCACGGATCGATCCATCAGGTTAAGCTACGTTTGCCGGGGTTATCCGTGGATGGATGACCATCTTTACATATCGAGACTCAGTCAGATAGGCAGTCGCTCCATGTAAAATACTGGTATTCAGCTGCATCCGGTTAGACTAGAAGCCGGCCCCAACATAGTTGGGAGAAGGCTAAGCAGATTGATCTCGGATTCGTATTAAGTGGGTATAAATCTGCTGTTCTATAATTAACGTTAGATCTTTATTTTATAGAATGGGATCGAAATGTAATTGACAAATGGTATTGCGGGAAACAGATCAACACACGGCGACTTTTAAATCACAACAGACTTGCATAGCCATAAAGACAACAGGATTGCAAGAAAAGAACTATCGAATGTCATATAAAAAATGCATTAGTGTAAACTTGTGGCAAGAGACGCCGACGGGCGATGCTCGTTCAATTTCGCTTATACGCTCGTAAAGCCACAAGGCGTGTAAAAAGCCTATAAAATTCAATTGTCACCAGTTAAACTCGATAATGTACAAGTAAGAAACACTTGTGTTAACATAAATTGTCGAGATTCCGACGTTTCTAAGTCGTTTATCGGTTTTTAAGCATGTGCTGAAATGGTTAATGTAACTGCTTCGGCAGACATATCTCACGTACGCTAGACGCTGAAGTTTATATTACCTGAATGAATAGGGATGATGAATAATTTTTTTTAGTCCGTCAGCTAGTTAAAAAAAATATTGGAAATGTATTTTTTACTCTAACCAGAAAATTACGTCGATATATTGAGTTAACGGGTACATACAGCCTCCCCAACTAAAATGCGTTTTATCTGAGTAATTCTTTGTTAATATATTATGATAAAGCAAAAAATACGTGTCTCATATTTGATTATTATATTAATATATCTGACGGACTTATTATAATTTCTTTTTTTAACCCTGGCATCACCCCTATATTATAATGGATAAAAAATATTTAACTACTAATTATAATTATTTTTTTACCCTGGCTTCATCCCTATTATAATGGATAAAAACTATTTTCTATTATATATTTTCTCTGAACTAAAGGTCATTGACTTAGGCAAAACGCTAATTGTTGCTAAGTAATTCCGTTTGAACTTTTAATTTCAAATATTTAATAACTACACGCCAGTAATCCCCGAAGGGTTAGGCAGAGAGTTTGGAGGCATTGGATGCAGAAATAAATATATTTTGAGCAGAATCCCTGTCCGATACAATATTTCATTGTCTTGATCTCACTCAAACCAAAACCATAAGACATTAATCCCAACCAGGGTCAAAATTACACAAGACAGTCCCCCAAAACGCCCATTCGTCACCACTTCCTAGTGCTTTAGCTGGGAAGAAAAGTAGCGCAACTAACGCCCCAGCAGAACTGACTCCCTAACTTCAAGGCCATAGAAAATCAGGTTACGTTATAAATCAGACATTAGACAAAGGGCCAATTTCACCAATAAAACTGAGTGGGATGAGCACCTCTAAACTACGATCAAGAGCTGACAGTTTTAAATTTCCATAATTGTTGAAGTTGAAAACTTGAACGCGGTTTAGATCTGCTGAACGCGTTCAGTTGTCAGCGGGGAATGCCACCCTAAGAGTAATTACTTACATTAGTTTGTAAATTGCTAAGGAAACTGCTCTGTATCTGTTTAGATTTAGAAAATGACCTTAGAGCTTGGTTTGGCTTGGCTTGGCGTAGCTTATGAGCTAAGTCAGAGGCCCATGCGCAGCATAAAAACTCTGACTGGTCAGTCACTAACCACACGTAAAGAAGAAGACCTTATAGTTTTTCATGCTAGTGTCGTTATCTTTTACATAGCAGTGGCAGTGAAGTTTTTTAATCCATCTTTAATGTTAAACCCTCCAAACTATGAATCAAACATTCCCTTGTTATCAACTCCAAACATTTGATCAAACATTCAGACAATTCTAACAAATCCCTCAAATATTTAACGCGAGCAACAAAAATAAAAGTCGTAGCTGTATTTATCTTAACACACTCAACCAAAATGTTTCGACAAATTTCTAATAGGTATTATAAACAAAATATTCACCCGGTTAAGAAGCTTGCTTGGCTTATTAATTTGTGTAATACCACCGGCATAACTTGACCTGTGTTTGAACTATGAAAGATTAATTCACAGGTCAATGTATAATGGACGATTGGTAACGATTCAGGAATGGTGCCATTATCTTAGGATCTCGGGCTTTTGAACAGGTAGGTAGAGGTTGAAAAAAATGAAGTAATAATCCGACCACAGCCTATGATAATCTGATAGTAACGCCATTTTGTCCTGTGTGGTTTGCCGTAAAAAACGTGTGACATGATTATCGTTACTAGGGCGACAAAAAATGTTAGAGCTGGTTCACATTTTGATGGCAGTGTTTGTTGCAAAGTGTCTTCATGGATAGGTTGTCGGAAAATGTTTTGATTTTAGTGGTAAGATTAGTAATGGATAGAAAGAACAATTCGGTGTTTTTGGAATTTGTTATAGATAACTCGTTTGAAATACTTACACAAATATTTGCAATCTTTTGTAGTAACTTGTATCTTTGAATAGATAAACCGTATCTCAAGATAAAGCGACAGCGTATATACCTACTTACCTATAGTTTATTTTTACCCTATTATTTCGTTCCTATTAAGCGGTATTTTTATTTCATGAGGATAAATAAAAGCAAAAGAAACAAAAGACTAAAAACATGGCATGCAGTGAGGCATATAAACCCACCACCACTTAATTATCAGGGCGCGGTCATCGAAATCAACAGCGTTACGGATTAGGGATGAAAGTAATACACACGATAGCATCAGGGGTGTCTCGTTAGTCGCAATAAAAACGTTTTTGTGTTCAAAGTGGCGCGATTTTTTGTCGCACCCGTCTCGACTGGCGGCAATTTGTCGTGTGACTCGATGTGTATGGAGCTTTATTGTTGTGACGTCATAATTAAATTTGAATTTAGAAGATGCTCACTTCCTTGATGAAATTGACGTATATTAATTGTAGGATATAAATTTTCTAATTAATCTGGCTTTACATGCATCTCAACTACTAAATACACTACTAATACAGAATAGGTAAGTAATGTCAGCAAAAACAGAATTAAAAACATAGCTATTTATTTTTTCATTTTTAATTTAAACAAAAAACAACAGGATTTAATCGGTACCGCAAAAAAGTGCACATTTGCATACAAATAACTGGTAACAATATAGTCTTATTAACATGGGTAACGAGACAAAATTAATTATAGGTTCTGGTGTATAATTTGGTACCGGGAAGGCGGTACCCACCTGCGTTGTGGAGTTGTGGCCGCCAATGGAACTTGCATGTTCTTGTGACGTCATTGTGTATTTATTTTTGTACTGATTTCCGGCATGGGGTTAGCAGAATTCTGAGGGTTGTATAAGTTGATTTTGCCATAGTTATTTTCATACTACGTGAACAGTGGGCAGCATAAAAACTCTCACACCAGGTTAGTCACTAACCACACGGAAAGAAGAAGAAGAAGATCGCGTACTATATCCCACAGACAAACCGTGATAACGGTTTTGTGGGGCATAGTTCATAAATTAAGATTTTTTGTAAACTTTTCTTCAATAAAAAAAAATAATAATAAATATGTGCATAACAGAGTGAAAACAGATTTTTCGATAAATTGTTTAGACAACATTCGTTTTGAGAATGTATCACCTAAAGCAATAGTCTCACTAGACTATAGACAATATTGACTAAGCTGGTGTGTGTACAGCCTTAAGTCATGAAGTAAGAACACTGACAGTTTTGAAGTGATTTTGAAACACATATGAATACTTATCTACGCCCCAAATCGGGCGTGTTACGTAAATAAATGAATTTGTAATAAGGGGATCACTTTTAGGAGACAAACAAGATAAATAAAAAAATGGTTTTGCGGACTGCACTTGTAATTAGCATTTTATCTCAAAAGCCACACATAATATGACAATTGATCACACTGCCGTTCATTTTAAAGTATAGTCAAGTTCATTGCGTTATTTATTTGTTGAGCAGACGTTTTTTTCAAACCTATGAAGCAATGGATTTGGCATATCTTTCAAAATCCTCAGATTGTTATTGAAACGTGTAACGTAATTAGAGTACTTACAACCAAACTATTCTGTAAAAATCTCACCGTGAGATTCAAACTTACATAGGTGAGCTTGAACTGAGTTGTCGTTCTACCTAAAGCTCATACTATTGACAGCTCACGTTAAACTCACTTTACCTAAGTTTTCTCGTTAACATTTTAAGTTTTCTCGTTGACATTTTTACTTACATAGGTAAAGTGAGCTTGAAGTGAGCTGTCATTCTGCCTAATAGGTACTAGGAACTCACACTATTGATAGCTCACGTTAAACTCACTTTACCTAAGTTTTCTCGTTGACATTTTTACTTACATAGGTAAAGTGAGCTTGAAGTGAGCTGTCATTCTGCCTAATAGGTACTAGGAACTCACACTATTGATAGCTCACGTTAAACTCACTTTACCTAAGTTTTCTCGTTGACATTTTTACTTACATAGGTAAAGTGAGCTTGAAGTGAGCTGTCATTCTGCCTAATAGGTACTAGGAACTCACACTACTGATAGCTCACGTTTAACTCACTTCACCTAAGTGTTCATGTTGACATTTTTACAGAATAGCACTATATATATTATTTGGTAAAATGGTGGAGGAGTCCAGTCTATCAAAATTTTCCAATAGCATATCGATTGCTACTACCGAAAACGACATAAACAAATGAAAAGTATTGCCAATAAAAAGGCAAAGATACATAATGTTTGGTGTCAAGTCCTCTGCAGCAAATTATTGTGTTCGTAGCAAGGTGCGATGCCAAGCGATTGTGCGCGATGTTCAGATTACATAGTGCAAAGGCTACTAGAGAAGTTAAGGTGAGGACACATTGGGTATTTAGTGGGAATGGTTATTTTATTGTGATAAAAATATGTTTGTGATCTTTTTCTCAAAAGCCCATTGATATCATCAATGGGCTTTCTCTCATCTTATATAAGTATTTGATTTTATTATTTTCAAGTAACTTGACAGCTAACTTATACAGTGTGCTGAAACAATGAGAAATTGAAGGACATTTATGTACAAGTTTTCACTGATAAACACACACAAACAAACACAACACACACGCACGCACAATTTTTTTTTTTTTTTTTTTATAATAATACCGAAAAATAGGCGGTAAAAATACCTATAAACTAAATATGGAAATAAAAGGTGCATTATCGACTAATACAGACTAAAAATCATTTAGAAGCAAACAATAATATTTCATAAAGAATTTATAAATATTAAATATAAATCAATCTGGTAAAATATTGGGGTTACTATAAATACACCTAAGCTTACCGCTTCGAACAATACAAGCGTTGTGTTAAGAAAGTTATGTGGTTAGAAACAGTCTTGGCAATTGTTGAAAATTATAGTGATATTTGTGACCTATTTTCTTTAAAATGAATTCTGCCTAACAACACTATTTCAAAACCTTTTAACATATTTTTGTCGCGTTAATAATCTTTAAGTCTCACAAACTTCCAGTACATAATTACTCAAGCACTCACACAGAACTATGAGTACCTAAGTATCTCACACGAAGTCTAACCAAGATCCTCTTCATAAAAAGAGAAAAACTGCAATAACAAATTCCATAAACCCTGGTGAGTCAAAACCTAACGCACAAGTCACAATATTTCTAGCAAAAATGTGCTATAATTTATTCCTGAGTATAATTTTCACTGCAAAGCCAAGCTACTTCAGTAAAGAAAATCATAAGACATTGTAAATTGTCTCCTGGCATCGGATTGCATAAAAGTGAGCTTAAATATGTGCATATTATTGCATTCATACAAACATATAAAGACGTCAAGGTGTAGGGACAGAAGAAACAGTTGTTACGGCAGTCACTAATTAGTAAATTGATTAAATTAATAATAATATTACAAACTGCTTGTAACACAATCATTGTTTTTTTTTTATACTGACGTTCTATAGTTGCTTTGAAAACAAGTAATAGACAATATTGTATCAAAACTTTTCATTTAAATTTGGAACAAGTTCTTTTAGGCGGCTTGTGGTTAGCAGTAAACTGGTAGAAAATAAATTGTTTGTACCGAATAAAAATTATTTCTTTCTTTTTTCATCAACACCTTTAGCTGAATGTATAGGCCAGAATGAGTAATAATGACTGTTTTAGATCGCGTTTATAAAAGTTTTCACCGGGATGTAAACAAAGTTATTCTGCTAAAGACTATCAATAGACTGGAAAAAGATTAAATGCCACAAGGAGTCAAATAGTCAAAAAAATACCTTGCAATTGTTATGTAGGACATGACATGGTAAGGTGCCTTACTATCTAGCAAAGCCCACTTGCACTACAAATGTAAAAGATTGTTCTGTTTCTGACAACAGTCTGCTCAACGTGCTCGGCAAAATCTACGAGAGGCTTATTTATAAGCGTCTCAAGGACTATGCCGAGGCGAAGAGCCTGATTCCGGACGAGCAGTTCGGGTTCCGTACCCAACACTCGTGCGTCCAGCAAGCGCACCGCATAGTCGAGCACATCAGTGCCGGCTTCCAGCGTGGCGCTATGACTGGCGCCCTGTTCTTCGACATAGCGAAGGCTTTCGACAAAGTCTGGCACAATGGCTTAATATATAAGCTATACCAACTCGGCGTGCCCGACCGTCTCGTGCTCATCTTACGGGACTTTTTGTCGAACCGCACCTTCCGCTACCGCATCGAGGGCGCCCTCTCCTCCCCCCACCCGATTCGCGCCGGAGTCCCCCAGGGCTCCGTTCTCTCCCCCCTAATCTTTACCCTGTTCACTAGCGACATCCCTAAGAGTAAAAAGGCCCAATTGGCGTTATTCGCCGATGACACGGCCATTTACTACACAGGGACCAGTCCGCCAGCTATAGCTCAGACTCTCCAGAACTCGGCCAACGTCCTCGGCGCTTGGTTCCGGAAATGGAGAATCGAGGTCAACCCCGATAAAAGCCAGGCTGTTCTCTTTAGGAGAATTCGTAGGCCCTCCCCAACCCCCCTAATCCGATCACCATGTACGGCAAGCCGATCCCTTGGGCGAAGCATGCCAAGTACCTGGGTGTCACTCTCGACCAACACCTCAGTTTCGCAGAGCACATAAAGCAGGTCCGTTCGCGGGCCGCTTTTGCTCTCGGTAGGCTCCAATTCATGCTTACAGAACGCAGCAAATTGTCACTCCGGTGCAAACTGCGTCTCTATAAGGCTGTAATCCGTCCCATTATGACATACGCTTGCGTCGTCTTCGCGCACGCCAAACCCAAGTATCTGCATCGAATGCAGACACTTCAAAACCGGTTCCTCCGTAGGGTCTCAGGAGCTCCCTTTTACGTCCGTAACATGGACCTTCATGTAGATTTTAAACTCCCCACAGTTCAGCAGTTCATGAAACGCCTCTCGAAGCGTTTCTTTGACACTGCCATAAAGCACCGCAATCCCCTGATTGCGGCCGCCTCCCGATACACCCTGTCCCGCATCAGTAAGGTTCGCCGTCCACGGCATACCCTCGTTGCCCCCGACGATGCCACCACTCTCCTCCAGGAGAGCAGCCCGGCTACTAGCACTGTTAGATCAGCATACAGACACAAATTTCCGTCGTTCCGTCCTCGCCGTCGAGGCCCGTCGCGACGACCCTGTCCATTACCATCCCCCCGACCCTTGCTCGAGCCAGCCCGCGTTGCCGCTGAGCCAGTAGTTTTAAAAAACCCCCGATCCAGCTGTCCCTTGCTGTCCCCCCCCAGCGACGCCCTAAGCCGAGGTCCGAACCCCGCAGGGGGTGCCCTTAGCGTGTAGTCGCTTAGTTTTGTAAGTTAGCTTTAGTTTTTATTAAGCCCTGGCTGGAGGCTACAATTCTTTTGTGGCAGCCACAGGCAAGCCCGGTTAAGCAGTAGACAACCCTTTGGTTGAACTGCGAGATGCCATTTCCAAAAAAAAAAAAAAAATGTTTCTGACAAAAGTTTGAAGATGAGAGAAATAGAATGATAATTTACACGTGTATTTAGCGCTAACCGCATTTAATGATTTGTAGTGTAAGCGAGCCTGATAGATGCCCACTATTTCGCAAACCACTTTTTTTGCACTCTGTACACAATAATATTTGAACTGACATCAACGCGCGCGCATTTATTTAAATATGCCTACAGTACCTATCAGTTCAGTGCACTTGAGAAACCTTATTGAATGATTTCATTTGATATCAAACTTTAATCAGCTACAATAGAGTTCAATTTATAAATAGCACTCGAAGGATCCTGTGAAGTAAAATGTTGGTACTGTGTATAATTAATTAATAAATTGTTATCCGTGAATAATAAAATGTACAACTTAATATGTTAAAAGTGAAATCTGAGAAAAAAGATACAGTGGACTTTGAAAAGTGATCCTACTTTACGTAAATTAAAATTTATTATGCAGTTTTATTGTTACTGTCAAGTTCACAGATTTTAGCAATCACTGGATATTAAAACAAAACAAAAAGTTATGCAATATGGAGTATAATCTGCTTATTACTTTTTTATACTAAGTCGGTAAGTCCCTAACTAAATATTTTTCTTGGACGAGGCTTAGAAAAAAGGCAAACATAACCAAATATTTTCCAAAGCAGATCAAAGTGCCCTAAAACTAAAAAAAAGAGAATCTAAACGTAAAGCGGGAAAAAGCAAAAATGTTTTTGCACACAAAAATCATAAACCAAAAATAAATATTTCCAAAGACTGTAGAACAAAACAGGAAACAAACTTATCCGACACCCTATAGCGCCACCAATGCCGAAAACGGACCTAAACCAACAAAAATATACCGGAAGACAAAAGATCGGTCCCGATAACATTACCTAATCGATAATTGTATCTACGACACTTTGACTCACACGTTACGTCGTAAAAAGGCGAGAAAGCACCATGATAAAACTATACTGGCGGCAACACAAATTTTGCTGCCAAAACAATAAAAAACAAACGAAAACCAACCTTATTTTTACGTCACCAAAGACGTATTATGAATTTTTGTTGTGGTGAGATATTTTTGTGTCGTGAAGTCGCGAAGAGCACGGCAATAAAAAAGGTGAAATGTCTCATTGGAAGCGATGGTGGACATATACCCGATAAGGGACCACCGCAGTGGAAACTGGTCCCATTTTTAGAACCGTTTTCCGGTACGAATTTTGTGTGAACACTGATATATGGCGGGTAGAGGTAGCTGTGGCTGTAGGTGTTATAATATAGCCCTTAGTATGTACCAAAGTATTATTTTTTTAAGAGCCAAATAAAAATTAGTACGTAATACAAAAGACATGATTGGAAGAGAATTTCTAAAAAAAAGTTACTAGTAGCGCCATCTATGAATATAATCATGAATGCGTAGTGACTAAAATACAAAAGAGAAAAAATCCGCAAGAAGAGTCTGTGGGTTTGATTTACACAAGTTCATGTCAAAAACTATTTCTTTGCAACAGTAAGCCATGTTTTCATAAGGAAAAACCCATTCCAACCAAAAAAAATGATGATTTTGCGAAAATGTCTATGGCGAATGTGCACGCTCATTATCAAATCAACTGAGTTTGTTTTTTTAGCGTTCTCCAGCATTAAATATCGTTTTATCTAATTGGCTTGTCATAAAGATTTTTTTGTTCTCGGTTTGCAAAATTAAAAATATTATGATTAATACTCAGTCTAGATTTATGCATAAAACCTAATGTTGAAGCATTCCGACATGTTTGAGAAACTGTTATGATAAATGTTTTTCTAGTAGTCCATCAAAAGACCTTGCTTGCGCTAGCATTTCTGTCTATCAACACGAAATGTTGTCTTTGCCGAGTCGATGGCACGACAGTATACAATGGGTTAAGTTAAACGAGGGACATACTTTCAGGTTGTGTAATACTCCTGAAAATCAACAGTTTTGTCCATGGGTCAAACTTTGAAATATGAAAAAAAAAGCTATCAGCTGTTCCATACATTTTGACGAATTAGGTACGTGAACATAAATGTACTGAACAGCTGATTTATTTTTCGTGATTTCAGGTATAGTTCCATAATCAAAGTTGTTCATTTTCATGAGTATCGTAACCCCTGAAATTTTGTCCCTCGTTTAATCTAATACACTGTATAATTTTTCTAGCTCAAAACTTTGCAAATTCTACGGTATTAGAGGCTATCTGGACAAATTTTAAGGAAAAAAATTTAAGTTTATTTTTTCCCTACAGTGGATGTGGAGCTGTGGAACTGCGGGTATGTCATACTATCTATCCAGCCCTCTGGGTCTAAAAACATGCAGCCATAGCGATCTCTGAGATTTTAATAATTGATAATTTTTGCACGAACACATTTTCTCGAGCACGACCAACTAACTACTGGAACAAAAGCTGCTACATTGCAATGATTCACGATGGCACAACAAAGGGAATACCAACTGATGTCTTAATTCCATAAGGAGTTGTTGAAAACGATTCGTAAATGCTAATTGCTTCATGATGGATTTATTTGATGTAGTACAGGAGGATAATGAAATTTAAACTGCATGAATTTGTGTTTTCGAATTATGTCATCTGTTTAAGCTTAGTCAACCCTTACTGTAAGACTGAGAATGTATTGGTGATGGTGGTAGTGGTATGTATAATTGAATATTGAATTTAAATTGGATATTGAATAATTTTTTCAGTTTTTTTTAATATACGTTCCGTATATAATAATAACAACAAATATTTGTACGACCTGCAAGTATTTGTTACGAGTCTGGGTGTTTTTCTATCTATAATATTATGTATGTATTTACAAAAAAAAAATGTATATAAGTAGTATATCTCTGACACTCCCTTCCGCTCCACCCAGAGCGGGAGCAGTCATTGGATGATTTCCCAGCCTTAAAAAAAAAAAAAAAACCATCTCGTTACCATAACACAAGCATTAGGTTGCTTAGCTTGGGACGATACGGCGCTGTGTGAAATGTCCAAGGATATTATTATTATTATTATTATATAAAAAAACAATTAAAAAATCCTTTATCACATATTGGGCGTATATAACCTTTGCGAATCTTGTTTCCATTCAAAATATTGGCATTAGGTATCGAGTCGAAATAATAAGTAGCAAAGAGTGCAAAAAAAAATCAACCTTAAAGGGGATGCCCCGAAATAGCCCGTGAAAGTTAATTTGTCTTTAGACGTTTTTTGCCATTTGTCAGGTTGTATGTTGATCAAAATATGATTAGCGACCGTAACAAATAAGAATTGACCAGATTTGTATTGATGATTTTAATGGTTATAATTCTGTAAATTTAAGACATTTGTTACGGTCGCCATTAATATTTTGATTGCAAAAAACGTATGACATTTGAATTTCGCGGGCCACACTGTAGTTTTTACCTTAAGGTGCTTATATTATTATTTAATACTCGACTGTAAAACTGAAAATATTCTTGCTAACATTTTCTTTTATTAATTGAGTGATAATTCGTAAGCGGTGAGACCCGACGGGCGTCGACGGATGTAATAATGAAGTCGTATGTCTACGCACAACGGTTTTTCTTAGGACAGAGAACTTTATTAACAGTATTATTAGGTGTATACCTGGTATACAACTGCTTGCAGTTAGACTGGAAACCGATCATCGGGAAGTTGTGAAAAGGCTTGGTAAATGATGATTTATTAGGTACCTACACATTTCTGCACAGTTTTTTTTTTTTTTTTGATCATGGCATCTCGCAGTTCAACCAAAGGGTTGTCTACTGCTTAACCGGGCTTGCCTGTGGCTGCCACAAAAGAATTGTAGCCTCCAGCCAGGGCTTAATAAAAACTAAAACTAACTTACAAAACTAAGCGACTACACGCTAAGGGCACCCCCTGCGGGGTTCGGACCTCGGCTTAGGGCGTCGCTGGGGGGGGACAGCAAGGGACAGCTGGATCGGGGGTTTTTTTAAAACTACTGGCTCAGCGGCAACGCGGGCTGGCTCGAGCAAGGGTCGGGAGGGTGAGAGTGGACAGGGTCGTCGCGACGGGCCTCGACGGCGAGGACGGAACGACGGAAATTTGTATCTGTATGTTACTCTAATAGTGCTAGTAGCCGGGCTGCTCTCCTGGAGGAGAGTGGTGGCATCGTCAGGGGCAACGAGGGTATGCCGTGGACGGCGAACCTTACTGATGCGGGACGGGGTGTATCGGGAGGCGGCCGCAATCAGGGGATTGCGGTGCTTTATGGCAGTGTCAAAGAAACGCTTCGAGAGGCGTTTCATGAACTGCTGAACTGTGGGGAGTTTAAAATCTACATGAAGGTCCATGTTACGGACGTAAAAGGGAGCTCCTGAGACCTTACGGAGGAACCGGTTTTGAAGTGTCTGCATTCGATGCAGATACTTGGGTTTGGCGTGCGCGAAGACGACGCAAGCGTAAGTCATGATGGGGCGGATTACAGCCTTATAGAGACGCAGTTTGCACCGGAGTGACAATTTGCTGCGTTCTGTAAGCATGAATTGGAGCCTACCGAGAGCGAAAGCGGCCCGCGAACGGACCTGCTTTATGTGCTCTGCGAAACTGAGGTGCTGGTCGAGAGTGACACCCAGGTACTTGGCATGCTTCGCCCAAGGGATCGGCTTGCCGTACATGGTGATCGGATTAGGGGGGTTGGGGAGGGCCCTACGAATTCTCCTAAAGAGAACAGCCTGGCTTTTATCGGGGTTGACCTCGATTCTCCATTTCCGGAACCAAGCGCCGAGGACGTTGGCCGCGGTCTGGAGAGTCTGAGCTATAGCTGGCGGACTGGTCCCTGTGTAGTAAATGGCCGTGTCATCGGCGAATAACGCCAATTGGGCCTTTTTACTCTTGGGGATGTCGCTAGTGAACAGGGTAAAGATTAGGGGGGAGAGAACGGAGCCCTGGGGGACTCCGGCGCGAATCGGGTGGGGGGCGGAGAGAGCGCCCTCGATGCGGTAGCGGAAGGTGCGGTTCGACAAAAAGTCCCGTAAGATGAGCACGAGACGGTCGGGCACGCCGAGTTGGTATAGCTTATATATTAAGCCATTGTGCCAGACTTTGTCGAAAGCCTTCGCTATGTCGAAGAACAGGGCGCCAGTCATAGCGCCACGCTGGAAGCCGGCACTGATGTGCTCGACTATGCGGTGCGCTTGCTGGACGCACGAGTGTTGGGTACGGAACCCGAACTGCTCGTCCGGAATCAGGCTCTTCGCCTCGGCATAGTCCTTGAGACGCTTATAAATAAGCCTCTCGTAGATTTTGCCGAGCACGTTGAGCAGACTGATGGGGCGATAGCTGGTGGGGTCTGATTTGGGTTTGCCGGGTTTGGGGATACCTATAACAGAGGCCTCTTTCCAGGCTTGTGGGAACATGTTATTACTCATGGCGCCATTGAAGATGGCGGTCATGAGCATGATCAGTTGGGCGGGGAAGAGTTTGAATACCCTATTGGTAATTCCATCTGAGCCGGGGGCTTTACGAGCCTGAAGACCCTTGATGATGTCTTGCACCTCGTCACGGGTGACGGGGGGCAGAGGATCATCTGGATCTTCGACGGGTGGGAGAGAGGCTCTACGTTCGACTTCGGCGTCGACTTTGGCGAGGTGCTTTGGGTCGACCGGAAGGGAACTGGGGGAGCATTGGGACTCGAGACTGTCGGCTAGGAGCTCGGCTTTTTCAGAGCTATCGAAAGCGATGCTCTTGTCAGGACGGATGAGTGGAGGGGTGGAAGATTCTTCGGGAGCGCGAAGCTTCCTCTGAAGGTTCCAGAAGGCATGGTGATTGGGCTCAAGTTCGCCGAGTAACTTGTCCCAGTTGTCCGAACGAGCTTCCGCAATGCGTTTCTTTACAGCACGCTGTAAATTGCGCATGTGGGCTTTGTTCGCATCGCAGGGGAAGGAGTCGTAGGCACGGATGGCTGCGTTCTTCTCGGTTATCAGCTCACGTACGTCAGCGGGTAGTTTCCAGCGGTGGTCTTCCACCACCGGGACTTCCCGTGAGCAATCCGTCAAAACGGATTGCACGTGTTCTGTAAACGAGGCGATCGCGCCGGTAGTGTCATCGACAGAGACAATGAGGTCAGGAATGGATTCCAGCTGAGGTGACAGAGTGTCGGATTTAAGCTTTTCGCTTACTTTCCTCCAGTCGGTCACCAACTGGGTGCGGGGCGGGTGGTCAGGGTCAAGCGGACCCCCCGTGTAGGGGGTGAGGTGCATGACGACGGGACGGTGGTCAGAGTTAAGCTCTTGTAGCGCCTCTAAAGATTGCAAACGAAGGTTCACATTCTTGAGGAGCGCTATGTCGAGGACATCGGGAGTTTGGTTAGGGTCGCCGGGATAGTGGGTGGGAGTCATCGGAGCGATGACGTCAAAGTTAAGGGAGGCCCCTAAGTTGAACAGTAATCTGCCTCTGGTAGAGGTGAGATTACTGTTCCAGGCGGGATGTTTGGCATTGAGGTCGCCCGCCAGGATGACGGAGTCGCTCAAGCCGAAGAGGAGTGAGAGGTCGGCGGCGATGGATAGATGATCCTCGCTACCGTTGGTCGGTGGGAAGTAGCCGGAGATGATGGTGATCGGTTGATGACCGGTCATGGCGAGCCGACAGAGAGAGATCTCCAAGTGAGAGAGGAGAGGGGGGGGATCTAGCGGGATGCAATGGAGAGTCCTTCTGAAATAGATGAGGGTTCCGCCCTTGTGACAGCGTGACCGATCATTGCGAACTATGCGATAGTTGGCGATGTTCGGGTTGCGTATATGGGGCTTCAGAAAGGTCTCCTGAACTAATAGGACGTCAAGCTGATGGTCGCGGAGGAAGGCGGCGATCTCATCGCGTTGACTTTTAACGCCGTTAGCGTTAAAGAAACCTAGCTTGAGGGACCGGGGCTTTGTACATCTAGCACCTTTTGTAATATCCATAATTGATATTTAAAAGGTGAGGTTGGAGATGGCGCGCAGTACCCCGGGGTAGCTGTGGTATGCCATGAGGATTTTAATAGGGTCGCCCTTGGCGGCGTAGACCTGATCGGCCATCGCGATTGCCTCCGGGGTTTCGAACACTTGGTTCATAACCGCGAGGGTGTGGACGAGGATCTCCGTCGTGGTGGGCTTGATACCTGCTGGGGAGAGGGAAGGGACCTTTTTCGGAGCTGCCGAGGCAGGCTTCAAGGGGGCGGCGGGTGGAGTTGCCAAAAGGGCCACGGGGGAGGGGGTTAGCCCAGGGTTAACGGTAACCTTAGGCGCGGGGTTGGTAGCAGGGGGCTGAGAGATGGGGGCCGCGGTGACTGGAGCGTCGCTGCGGAATAAGTTGGCCCAGGGCATGGGTCGTTGGGGGCTGAGTCGCACTGGCAACTGCGCTGAGGGCACCTTGATGGTAGCCGAGGGGCTTTCCCTCTTCTGGCGATCGCTAGCGCGCTTCGCCAGTTTGGGGGAGGAAGCCTTGGGGGCTTTAGGGCAGCCACGGTAGTTGGCTGGGTGGCCAGATTGACCACACAGTACGCAGCTCGGGGGTTCGGTGCATAAAGCCCGATCCTTGGGGCGGGGACAGTCCGCTGTGCCATGGTCACCCAGACACTTGACGCACCTGGGGGTGGCGAAGCAGTTAGACTGCGCGTGACCATATAATTGGCAGCGATGGCACTGGCCAATTATATTAGTGCGGCGGGGTTTCTCAATAGAGATCCCCGATAGTGAACAGACCGACTTGATCTTGAAGATCGGGTGGTGCCCTTCTACAGGGTCACACACCACGAGGACCATGTCGTAGGCATGTCCGTGACGCGCCTTGTGAAGGCGGTGCACCGCTGAAACTGAGATGCCTTGGGCAGAGAGGTCATCTTTGATGTCCTCCGTAGGGATCTCCTTCGGGACTCGGCGGATGACTACGCGAGTCGGTGTCTCTTCCGGGAGAGAGTAGGTGTGGAACGAGTAGTTCCTCGTTCGCAGCATAGCGGTGAGCTCCCTGTAGTCCGCGGACGAGGGAACGGACACCTTGATGCCCTGTTGGGTTGATGTGGCGCTGGTGTACTGGATCTTACGATCCACGCACATCTTGGACACTTCGGTCCATTTGGCCTTGTCTTGGATAAAGACCGGAGGCGGGGGCTTTTGCTTCTTTCCAGAAGCGGAAGCGGGTTTCGCCTTACTGCCGCAGGGGCGGGGAGCCTGAGAAGGGGCAGGGGTGGGGGAGGATGAGGCCGCTACGGCCTTTTTGGCCTTGCTGGCCTGGGATGAAGACCCTTTCTTCCTCTTCCCTCCTTTTCCGACGACCTCGTAGTCGTCTTCCGAGGATGAGGAAGAGGCAGAGAGGGGGCCATCGTCGTCCGAGATCGGAGCGGACGTGTCCATGCTCTCCGGTAGAGCTTGGACTGGGGTGGTGGGGGCAGCCTTTGTCATTACCGGGACAATAGAGCCCAGTGCAGCTGCGGACGGAACAATAGAAGTGGCCGAGACAATGGGTCTCGCACTAATTGGGTTCGCGGAAGCGGGCTCAATTGTCGGTAATGACAATGGAGCCGGAATTCCGGCAAGCGGGTTTGAGCAAGCCGCTTGAATAAGGCCTTGATCGGCCGGCGGGGGCGAGAGCGGGCTGTCGAGCGCGTCGGTGAAGTCGGCGACTGCCGACGATGACGCGGTGGGACTGGCACGCAAAGCACGGGCGGAATGCTGGGCCACGAATTTCGGGTCCGGGAGCAATTCCGTAAGAAAATATTTGACCCATCTCGGGTCGTAGTCCGACATTGTCGGTAGGGAAAAATTAAAACCTAAATGCGAAAACACATGGCATTCGCACCTAACGGCCCTAGAACCTAATTCCCCGGGTGGATAGGCCCGGGGATGTGTAGCCTCCCTGTCGGGCGCAGACAGGGAGGTGAGTACCTATGGTGAGCCCTAAGCTTGTAAACCGTTCGCCAATCTTATTGTGCGAACGGGCCCTGACCGGGTCTAGTGCGAAGGGGTAGACACTCCCAACCGACACTAGGTGTGTTGCTGTGGACGAAGTCAGAAACTAGAGTTGACTAGGAGATCCCCCAAGGCCAAACTTCTAGCTCTCGGCTCCAATTGACTGCCTCACCCTGAAGGGGATCGGCGGGTGTGATTGGGTCAACACCCCACTCGGCTTCGTTGACACCGTGAGGTTTCAACCGAGGACCACGAAACTGTGGTTTTACCCAGAGGGGGCCAAGACCGACGATAACGTTTTGACACAATTTCTGTTAAGAAATAGCGACTGTAACTACCTCCTTGAAAAAGGCAGTAGTATACAGGAAACACTTGTAGTCGATGACTACGAAACTGGCGTCGACAGGAACGTCGACCGGAACACACTAGCGGCGAGACAGGGTGCGGCAAGCAGGTAGCGGAGAGCAGGTAGCGCGCGGCACGTCCGTCCGGGGCGAGTGTCGGGCAGCGAGTGCTCATTTCTGCACAGCATTTTTGCTACCATGTCATATTAAGTGGACTGGTTATTTTTCAGGAATATTTAAGTTTATGGAAAAAAAAGACAGGAAAAGGAGAACGTATTTAATAACTTGCAGGGAGACTATTGTTTTTCACTGATCTGAAAAAGAGAAGTGGTTAAGAATTTGTTTGTCTGTATCTGTGTCGTTATTTTGCTATAAACTATATAAATCCTGGAACTCCCCAAAAGCTGGTGGTATCACATACGATTAAAAGATACGACAGTTTCTCAGCGTCTATCACTTTATTTAGTAACAGCTTCGGAAATCATAGGTTTTTTGTCGGAAAGTAAACTCTATAGATGTTTCTTGGAGGTATTTGTCTATGGTGTCGATTGACATGATAGTACTCTAAGAGGAATTAAGTACGTCTTTATTTTGGTAAGTTTATTAAGATTCATGTGATTTTGTGTATCAAGAGATGACAGCTTCAGTTTCGTTATTTAAAAAAAAAACTAATTTAGGTCATTTCTCAAAAAAAGTCAAGGAAAGTAGAGATAATTTAAAACTTTTTATAGTAAACTTAAGCTAAGTAAGATGCGGGCAAAGTCAGCACAAAATATACAAAAAGCTTAAAAGGGTGACAAATAACAGTACACATTTTATAATTGCAAGACTGAAAAAGTTAAACCATAACGGTGCATAAAACATGCAAAAACTCCGCAAAAATTAACGGGCACGTGTTTTAGCTCAGAAAGGATTAGCATAAAGAAAGAAAGAACCGAAAATTCATTCAGTTATCTAAATCCAAACGTAATAAACAGTAGCTCGCTTTGAAAGTCATAAATCATAGGACAAAAAGTGAATGATCAAATATCACCTACAAACAAATCCAAGCTCTTTGCTCCAAAAGCTACAGTTCATTATTGAATGGATGCTAAAGAAAGACTGGCCAACCAGGATTAAACGCCTAAAGAAATAGAGATCCTTGATTGGATAAAAAAGACATGTCCCAAAGTTGTAAATCCATCATGGACAAAACACGGGTACATTGTCCCTTTTATACATTTCGACCGCAACTGGGTGGGATAATTTTAAACAATAACTTTACATTTAAAATCCGATTATATTTTTCGTCTAATCCGATGTACGATTGAGACAAAGATGTGTTTTGTTAGTGGCCAGTCCCCTTTCCTAGGTTGGACGATGTTTGTTTGGTGTTTGCACGGTAAACTGACTCTTAGCCTGAAGATACTGGCCAAAGCTGACACGTATTGTCACTAAATGGGATTAGATTGGAATTTGTTTAAGAAATTCTTACGATTGGATGAACATCTTAACGTTAAATTAAATAACTTTTAATCTGCCTGTTTATGGAAACAAAGGTAGTATAACGGAGAGTGACAGTTTATACCAGGAAGAGGAAGAATCTATCAGCTATGTTTATTGTATTTAAGCTTATACACACACTTCTCATACACCAAGGCAAAAAACAAGAAGAAATAATTTTCTGTATAAAACCATGAAAGCTAATGAAAAAGCTACGTCGTTATAAACAAATTACCATAACGCATATTATATGAGGTCTGTTTAATCCAGTACAGATAGAATAAAACCTCGAAAACCGATCGTCAATTATTTTGTTGGAATGTTTGAACACGAAGGCTAGACCTAATACGGTTTCCTTATCTAGTCCAAGGAACATTCATACAAAACAATGGGCGATCGGAACATTCACATAGAGATAAGATGTGCTCAAGCACCTTTAATCAGATGCATCTAGTAATACTAACATCAGAGAGAAATGATGCTGTTGCCAGGACAGAAAATGATCTTCTTATAATAGAGATTACTGAAATCATTAACTTGCTTGTCACCTGTCAGATAGTTAACTCCATCTGGACAGGCAAACAAGGATTTATATTTGTAAAGCTCAGTAGGAATAGGATTAAAGTTGGACATTTTTTTCCCATAGTTCTAAGTTTGAATATAAATTTGTTCAGGTTAATTTCCCATGGGATACGATGGTGTGAAATTTGGACGATTCCATAGTTATTATTTGTTTTGGATTAGCGACATTTTCGAATACAATGTGTTTGAAGGATTTTTGGATCGGTTTCTTGTGTTTTTAATTATTTGTTGGTTATGTTGATCACGTTTATTCTTCTCTTACTTTTGCCACTTTTGCTTTCTCTTTCAATACTTTTGAGTATTATAATTTCATTGTGTGAAAATTTGTAATGGTAATCTGATTTTAATAAATAAATTAAGATTTTTTTATTTCTCATACTGAACCTTCGATTTTTAAATAACATTTATTTGCTCAAACATGAGTAGGTATCTACGTACAATACATACAACACAAATTGTCCGGATGCAAGATATATTAAAAGTAAATATAAAATAGATCATCAGCTTTGCCTTATACTATGGCATGCAAATATTAAAAATGTCACTCCGAGTCTAATTATTAAAAAAATGTCATGATAATTATTATAGATCATTACAAATTTATAGCATCCCTCTTTTTGCGTCCGAGGTTAAAAATAATAAATTAGAAAAGCGTGGTCAAATTTTTTCTAAATATTTAAATATAAGTATGTAAAATATTAAACTCTTGCCTTATTTACTAAGAGCCTCTATGCACCCACGTAATGTTGCAGACAACTATACAATATGACTGCATCGACTAATCTTCAATTTTATGAACTAAGAATTTCAAATTGACGGAGGTGTATCTTGGTATCGAAAGAAATATACGACAGTTGTATTGTGGGCGCTATAGACAGTTTTATGGGATTCTCAATTCAACATATCTGACAATGAATTGTGACATCCCTAGAGATAGCTTCCGCATGTATAGTTGGAGGCAATTTTTATTGCACAACTTTCTTACTAAGTTAGTTTGTACTTTAGTCTTTTTTTTATTTTTTTGAAAGTATCATGTCAGTAAAATTCAGGTGTAGCTGGTGTTATCAAATTTAAAGTTAATTCAAGCTCTTCGAAGAAGACGTAAGTAAGTATAAAAGATGTTTTGTTTTTTTTAAAGAATTTCGTTCGCCGCTCTAGAATGACTTTCCATTTTAAAGGGCTACGGAAGGAACATGGATGGGTTTTAGTCAGTAAGAGTCTGACACTCCCTTCCGCTCCACCCAGAGCGGGACCAGTCATTGGATGATATCCCAGCCTAAAAAAAAAAATAACTTTCCATTTCAAAGGAACTTTTAAGACAAATCGTTAGGAAGTACTAAAAAGCGCTTCTCGTAAACAAGCTATTTGGTATATAGGCATAGGAAAGTTACATATTTTGCCTGTTTACCGAATAGCTTGTTAAGACTGTAATTATTTTATTAAGGGAGTATCATAAACGCGTTGAACCATATGGCAGGTGGATTAATATTATTATTTAATACCCATCAGATTTGTGAACATAGCTTATTTTTATTTTATTTTTAACCTATTTATGTAATTCAACTAACAGTAGGGGTCTTCCAAGTCTTCAATTCTTAATTTCCTGCTAGTGTCCCAATGTGTGCACTTCTGTATGTGACGTACTGACAATTAAGTACCTAAAACTATAATTACTTATGCATATTTTTATTTGTGTATGTTTTAGTCAGTAAGTCGTTGAAATGTCAAATCAATAAATAAAATCAAAGTGATGAAAGACAGTCGATTGTATGGAAAAAAAACCTAATAAAGAAAGTACTGTCTCGTGTTGGCGCCAAAATAAATTTCACCAGCGAAGCATAAGTTTAATATCTATTATTCCACCTACAAAACCGAATTTAGACATTTTGACGTCATTTCACATGCCTTGGAAGAACGTAGTAACATGAGACGCAGCGATAATGCGTCGCCTTACAAGACATAAGCGCCAGGCGCCGCTTGTTTCTTCATCCAGAAACAACTTCACTGATGAAACGACGGCTTAATACGCGGTGACGGACACTACATAACCTAATTAAGGCCCACTTTAACCCACCACTGTTAAAAGACCCTTTGTAACACAAACATTTAAGGAACGAGAGGGTCTAGTCAATTGGTCGGGTTTGAAGTTCTTATCTTATCTACTAGCATTGATTTTGAGATTCGAAATCTTGGTGTGCGGTTTCAATATGTTGATAACCTGTTCGTTTCAGGTATTTTTATGGGTTTGTTATTGAGATTATAAGGTTTTGATGGTGTCTCTTTGTTCCTTTTAAAAGTATTTTTATATTTTAAGTTTATTTGGAAGTTGATCCAGAAATTTTATAAAGATTTAGCGAATGACGTAGGTACCTTTTTTTTCCTATAAAAAAGTGTTGCAAGATATCAAAAATGGGGCCGTAATAGTTCGGGTCTTATGTGCAAATAGAAGAATAGTAAACTAAAAACGTAAGTCCTATGATCACCAAATTCACGGTACAAACACTGCTTGCATTTCAAAGATCCTATAGGCAGCATTTATGAAAATAAATAACCAAACGAAATTACTCTTCAAAGATCCTATTCATATAGGCAGCATGTATGAAAGTAAATATAACCAACCAAAATGACTCTGAACATAAAAACGAAAATAATATGAAACAAGTGTAACGGTAGAGCATTGATAGTTTTACAAGAAATCAGAAAGTAGGTAAAACGGAGCCATAATTTTTTTATGTAGTACCTACGCAGTACTTGTCTCAGGAAGGAAATAAAACGGTACAGCGTTATTTATTATACCAATAACGCATACATTCGCAGTTAACAATACGTGCTCAAGTACCTAGTTACTGAAGGTTTAGCACTGTGGTTGCGACGACACAAAAGTTTGTAGTATCAACGCCTACAGAAGTGTTTACTGTTTCCTTCATTTCTTAAACGGTATACCGGTAACATATACTATAGGTAGTTCTCAGAATGAATAAATGCATACATTTTGATAAATAGGCTCATACACATATACCACATACTACACAGGGTGTAATCGAAAGGGTATGTACATACAAAAGTATATGCTACAGACCAAAAAAAAATCTACTGTTCTATACATTTTTGGTCACGTGACTCGTCGAAACGTGAATAATTTTTTTTCACGATTTCGGAGTTGGTCCCATAGTAAAAGTTGTTCAGTTTGGCGGTCTGTAGAATATCCTTTTGTATGTAATAATTTAATAATAATAATTTTATTTGTCACAAAAAACATAGGTTACATTTATACCGATATACAGGACCATTTATAATTCTATCTTGGTTTTATAGTGAAGGCATCTGTGTCTGAACTAGATAAAAATATCTGTATCTCAGACATCAGCGCTCTTCCTTATTATGACCATTACTATACTAGCTTGAATTAGACATGTTGGTATATCATTACACAGAAAACAGGACTGAAATAAAATTTTATAACATAAAAAAATCAAATGGGTATGTGGAGTGTTAACCTCTCGGTGAGTAGTGTGTGAAAGTGTGTGAACGAGTGTGAGAGGGTGAGTATAAGAGTTTACTACTTCATTATTTTTAATAAGTTTTCTGTCTCTTCATATGTCAGTTTATTAAGATATTTAAAGAGTGTACTTTTACATAATTGTTTATTAAGCGGGTATACTTCCAAGGCGTCATTAATCTTATTATATAAGTACGGTCCCAGGAAGCAAAAGTATTTGTTTACGTAAGCATGTCTGAAAGAAGGTCGGTTGATATTACTAATGACATTTCGTCTTCGAGCTATATCACCTTTTGAGAATTGTAGTAAAGAGTGTTGCTTCAGAACCACAAGAAATACAAATAACTGGCGAACTGTCAGGACCTCACTCGACTGATAGACAAGATGGGTTGGATACAAATAAGGACGAAAAGTACTAACTTTTAGAACAGCCCTCTGGGCTATTTCTAAGGGCTTTAATATAGTTTTATGTGCACCTCCCCACACTGTGATACAATATTGGAGAATGGACTGTGCGAGTGCTAAGTATATTTGTTTCACTAATTTTGGGGGTGCAACATGTCTAAGGTTCTTAAAAACGTAGATCAGTTTTCTTGTTCTAGATGTAAGCAGGTGAATATGGTCTCTGAAGGAGAGATTACAGTCCAAAATAATTCCAAGATATTTAATTGATACTGTCTTTACCAGTGTTGGGCAAGAGCATACTAAGCTATTACAACAACTGTGTGCTATAATCGAGGGGGTATAAGGTAGCTGATTATTTTGAGTGCGCATCGAAAATATCATATATTGCGTTTTATATGTATATACCCTTTCGGTTACACCCAGTATACTGGTTACCATCGTCTATGAAATCTGCAACACAAAGGTGATTGACAATAGGCAAGTTGCCGACCTTAGAACCTGATTTGCGAAGTTTAGAACCAGGCAAACCTGTTGGGTGGAAATATACAATAATATTGACTAACTCAGTCCATTTGCTTTTGCGATGAATCCGCGAATCATGAATTGATTTTGATGAGTCGTTTTTTATTTGGTAGGTCATACTTCAGAGGTGGACTCTTATAAATTTAATAGTGGAACGAATACGAACGTGAGGACTGTGGGGTAGATAGGTTAGGTAAGTACCATAATTCAAAAGTGAAAAAAAACCTATTTATTAAGTAATAAAGACACTACAAAGTAAAAATAATTAATTTCGGAACTTCCAAAATTGAAATTATTTTACACTTTATGATTTCAAACAATTCACTTCGTTACATAAGGATTCAGTGAAATCGTGACGATGATCGTGAAAAATCGATGAAAGCAGGGGAGAGCAATGATACAGCACTTCACCACTTCAAAACTAGTAAATTGTAAAGTGGAAAACATAATCAGCTTCGAAAATGCGTCAGCAGGCGTGTAATTATAAAATACGTGTTTAAAGAAAGTAAGATCGACGATAAAACTTGTCAATGGTGGGTACGAAGAAACTACCTATGATTTTATTGGCTGTGGCTTTTGTCTTTAAAAGTACATGAGGTGTTTAGATAAAAAGAAAATGCAATTTAAAGATAAGTGCGAACGTATATAATGTACTGAGACGACTTGGAAGAATTCTTTTATTAACTACCTAGTGTAATAATTTATACTGACATTCAGTTTGAGTTATTAAGTTTCTGTTTGGTATGATTACAATGATGATGTGTTAGAAATAAAAGACTTGGTTCTCGCATTGGTTTGCGAAGAGAAAATGTAATCAATTATGTTAGTTAAAGCATACAAAGGCTATAAAGTAAGGAAATCGAAAGCAATAAACTTTTCCAGATACGAGTATAAAGAAATTTCTATAATAACTTGAGCCTCGCATATTAAATTACAATAAAATCTTTTCTCTGATGATGTTATAAACAAATCTCACGGAACATCTAGGTTTGAAGGAGATATTTGTATCCGAACATAATGCTAGACTCGATGAACCGAACAGAATCGAGACAAAAGGATAGCGAGTGGAGCCAGCGAGAACATCGGATGTTTCTGGGTGAGGATTAGTACGCCCTTGCGTTCGTATTAGAGCACAATGACTATAATTAGATATAGTAGACACACTAAAGGAGACTCCATTTTAAACTGAATATAGAAGGATTAGAGAGTAATTTAGATTATACTTGCCGCCTAAAAATCGAATCATAAACGTAAGGATCTATCATAATTTTTGGTTTCCCAATTAAAATTTTGGTTTCTCATTTGTGTAGACAGAGACAAAAGTACTTATAGATAATTAAAATTTTCAAAGAGCCGTCATCTTATTAATTGCAAACAAAATCAATAAATCATAAATAGACGAGTTTTAACAAAATGCACAAACTGACATTGTCTCCAAACAAAACATCAGACCGTCAAATTGAATCTTTTTTTACTGCAGGAAGAAAAGTAATGTTTCGTAACATTAAATATATCATTCGGCTCGTGTCGGGTGTGTGTGTTCACGTGAAGCGAGCAAGACGCGGCGGTCGCGACAGTCGAACTAATGTCAAGGCGAGCGCAATCAGGGTGCGTGGGCGCAGCGACGGAAATTGTGTGGATACGCTCTGAGTTTTATTTATTTATTTAAAGACTTTGGAAGACTTACAGCTAAATACAATGGTCATAAATAGCAGTATGATAGTCTGACAGCCAATTACAGGTCTTCGTATATAGTTATTTTACTATGTGAGTGAGAGTTATAAATTCATTTTCAGGTTTTTCTGGAATGAAGGCAAGTAACACTTTCCTGTGGATATCTCATCTGTAATAATATGTAGTAAGGAAAAAGTATTTGGTCTAAATATGTTTGTATGAACAGATATCTAAAGTGCATTCGAAAATCAGCTTTCAGAACGCAGGAAGAAGAATTATTTCAGAATTGAAAAGTACAGTATTTATTGTGGAAATTATCACAATCATTAGAAATGGCCAGCAATGTCGTGGTCCAAAAAGAGATTTTATTAAATTGTTTGATCTGTCAATACGGGTGGCAACGTACTTATGTGTTAGAGAGTCTAATCACAAATAAAATATAAGTAGGTACCTTAACTTTGTAGGCCCTTTAGTTTTAGCGAAAAGGTGGTTGTAAATATTCTTGCCAAGACATATTTGGCCGTTATACCTACTCGAAGTGCACGATTTTCGAAAGATTATGTAAAATAGAGCCTAAATGTATATGTCAAAATATAAAAGTCGTTACTGTGTCGTGTCTGTGTTACCTATGTGTATTTTGCAAGGAATAATGAACAAACTTATTGGAACTATTTAATTAGTTTATGTTGGTTAATTGGTTTATGAATACCTATTTCACAGTCTAAGATATGAGATATGAGGACAATAATATATGATCTGCTGACAGACTGTATGCGGACAGCAGAAAACCGACGCAACTTGGGCGTGTCCTATGTCCAGCTGTGGACTGCTAAAAAAATAATGAAATAATTACCAATCAATTTTCTCGATATGTTTTGATAAGCGTATCCAGCAAACCGGGATTTGTGGCTTTTTTGGGATCTTTGACAATATTTTTAAGAACGTTATTAAACTTAAACAAAGGTCTTATCCATACTAAGCCGACGCTCACCACACTCGCGCTTCAGTAATTGAACGGCGATGTAAAAGGTATCTACGGCGCAAATAACAAAAAAAAGGCAACGATAATCGCGGGTCGCTTTGCCCCGCCCTGCGTCGTGCGCGCGCGCTTCGTGCGGTACGGTTATTGTGCGGTTAAATAAAAATGTGAGCCATTCAATGGGTTGGATTTCAACGCACATTTTAGGTTGATGATATTGAAAGTGTAAACGTGGAGAATTACTGGAGCAATAACCACACAACATCGCAATAAATTAAAGAGGTTTTTAGTGCATTTACATTACAGCCTCGTATAAATCAGCCATACAAATAACCCATTTTTGGGTATCTAAAAATACGCAGACTTATCATCACGAAACTACCTTTTGGAATGGGCGACTAGAATCAATTCTATTTCTTGTGCCTAATTGAAATAAATGTTTTGACTTGACTTGACTTGACATCATCATCATAAGCTTCTGCTGGGCCTAGATTTCTTTAATCACACCCTGTGGAAAAGGTTCCACAGGGTGTGATTAAAGAAAACCCGTAGTAGCTTCTATAGTAGCTTCTAGAAACCGTCGTAGCTTCTATTCGGCTTCTAGCCGCCCTGAGAAGATCTTCGTACCATCAAGCCGTTGACTTGACTTGACATCATCATCATAAGCTTCTGCTGGGCCTAGATTTCTTTAATCACACCCTATGGAAAAGGTTCCACAGGGTGTGATTAAAGAAAACCCGTAGTAGCTTCTTTAGTAGCTTCTAGAAACCGTCGTAGCTTCTATTCGGCTTCTAGCCGCCCTGAGAAGATCTTCGTACCATCAAGCCGTTCTTTACCGATTAGCGGACTTCGTTCAAGAACACATCTTCTACAACAGTCATCATTATATCCGGCCCATCGCAACTATCATTGCAGTGGTAACCCAGGGTAACGTCTGCGAACGGTCGCAGATTCGAGCGCAGACAAGCGCTTTATTTTGTGTAAATTATTTTAACCGACATGTCCTAGAACCAAAAATTCGAAGACATGGTGACATCAGCACTGGGCCGGCGTGGTGGATTATGGCCCACTTCCCCTTACCAAGAGGGAAGGCTGTTTATTCATCGCGGCTTTGCTTATTCTATGGACAATATCGACCTCTTTGGTTCTCTGTTGTATCACTTTACTCCGGATTCAATTCTTTAGAGATATTCCATAGCTTGTTGACGAGATTATACGCTGCTCTTAAAACAGTCCTTTAATAGAAGATATGATCTCGTTAAGATGACTTAAATAAGATATTTGCCTCTATTGAGAAATTGACAGTTTATTATAATAATTATATAGGCTTCTAAATATAATTTCACGCCTCACGCCTCGACTAAAGCGCTACTGTCCCATCTATTTGCAACTGAAAACCCATTCTTATTGTGTTGTATTCAACTGTAACGCTTCTCATATTTTTATTGTATTATGCAATCAAGAACCCTCATAACAAATTCTTCGTATTCATAATACATGAAGTGCTCACATAAAAATATTTATAAAAGGTCACAATAAACTATCACTATACAAACCGAATGTTTTATTTGTTCAGCAACTGGATGCATTGCGCGTGCGCGAGGTGAGGACGTATAAAAATGTGCGTAGACACACGACAAGTGGCATGGCGCCCATCGGAGACCGTGTTATGTGAATACATTTGTCAAATTGAGACATTTTTTCATTTTTCTTTTCTTTGTGTTTGCTCATTCTTGGGATGCTTGCATTTGAAAGAGAAAAAATAAGAGTTTTCTTTATGAGCTGGTATATTTTGAATGATTGTCATAATATTTTATGAAGAAAATCTGGCTAGTGGGGAGCTGGAAGCCACAGTAAATGCAGAGTGGTATTTGTTTATTACGGTACGGTTCAATACCTTTAAAATTCGGAAGACTTCGTGAATTCAGAAATAATACTACAACTTACTAAATATGGACAGTGTATCTATTGTCGTTAAATATGTAACATTGCGTAAAACAATTTCAAATGACGAAACGATAATCGTCATATCCAAGTACCAATTTTAACGAAAAAACTCTGCTCAAATTCTTGATACAACTTTTAACTGGATTCTTATACAAAAATAAAATCAACAAAAAAACATTTAATCTAAATTCCAGAGTCGAAATGACTAATAAAGACATACTAATGTAAACAGAACACAATCAAATATAAAAGCCCGTAAAATATTCAATGATTCTTGCTTTAATCCATGGTAGAAACCATGCACAGAAGAAAATGATGAATGCAGAAGTTCCAATCGATAGAACCTCTGAAAATCAATAGAATCACGTAACGGTGTAGATCGTATCAACGGAGTGAACAAAGTTAAGTTGAAGTGCCACAAAGGTAAAGGTAAAAAAAAGGTAAGCTCTAAGGTATAAAATACAAAAATAAGGATAAGAATGCTCTTGCTCAAAATTTGATCGTAAAAGTTACTAAACTTATTAAATTTAAAGATACTAATAGTTGAGTCGAGTGAGGTATAGTTGAAATAATATAATTTGGTTTCTTACCCAAAGGCTTTATCAAATTATTTTCTGCTTAATGTTTAAGGCACCTTTGTGGAAGAGAAGAGAAATAAATGTTTATTAATTATAATAAAAGTGAATTAATATTTATTTCTTTCTACTCTTAATTTAAAAATATGTCATATTATGTACGAGTATACAGGGTGAATTTGAATTCATGGGCATTATTTTAAGGGGTAATTGTACAACAATTGAACAACATTACTACCTATGGGAACAAATGTGAAACCTTCCCTACATTATGACGAGTTAAGCGAGCTGTATTTTTTTTTCGTGATTTCAGATTTGTTCCCATAGTGAAAGTTGTTGATAATGATAAGTACAATGACCCCTTAAAATAATACTGTAAATCTGCATCATTCTGCAGTTTTTCCGCGTTATAAAATTATGTTTTAACTTACATTTCAAATCAAGCTGGACCTTCTCGTTCTACATTGCTATGTGTCATAGGTCCTACCACCGTTATCTAAGACCATATCTTGTCACAACTCGATTGAAATCCGAACAAATATCTATTGTTAACACTTTAACACGGATCTTACAGATATAAGATTATGTGTGTATAATTTTATTTTGGATTCCTACTGCGTTATACGTTTTTTGTTAGGTCCTATGAATTTTATGAGCAGTGGTCGTTTGAATATTTTTGTTTGATTGTGAATGTGTAACTGCCTCGGTATTTCCAGGTTTCCGAATTTTGATAGTGGTGATCTGGTATGTGTAATTCGTTTTATCCGATCCGTAATTCTGCTTTGTCTACTCACTTCTACTAAAAATCAATCTGCCTAGGCTTTTTCCCAACTATGTTGGGGTCGGCTTCAGTCTAACTGGATGCAGCTGAATACCTCCACAACTGGGTAATACGATACCCTTTGGTAAGACTGGCTGTCAGACTTTCGGGCTCCTGACTACTCGTAACGACTATCAAAGATCCACGAATGACAGCCTGGACCGCTTAACGTGCTTTCCGAGCCACGGAGGAGTCTAGGTATGTAAAGATGGTCACCCATCCACAGCTAACCAAGTGAACATCTCTATCAACATACCTTACATTCCAAAGGAAATAAAAATACCGTTTACAAATGAGTAATATAAAAATGGTTACTACATGATTCTTATCTATAAGATCTATCGAACACAAATCATCGTTAAATGAATCACTATTAGGCATAACCAATGACTCAACTAACCCGGATTCAAACTTGATACGTGATAAAAGACTTACAACAAACCCTCCGAAAGGGACTACAGAAAATAACACTTTATTTGCTTGCTAAGCCAAGAATATCTCAATTTCTCTGAAACAATAACACCAAGCATACATCAGAGGTATATTAAGTCTTTTATTGGGGGACGTAAATAAAAAAGGCAAGGGAAAAAACTAAGTTTTTCGTGAAGAAAGGGCACACGCGGTTACACAGTCCTATCAAAAAATAAACAAACACAGGATTCTACTTAGGAACGTCGTCGGTTACTTGGAAGACGGCTGTAAAATTTACGATTCGTTGTATTATTGTCAGGTCTCGTGATACGATTAAAAATAAGTATGTCTACCTAGGTATATTGTGCACTGTCTGTAGGTCTGCCTTTTTTTTTAAGGCTGGTAAATCATTCAATGACTTCTCCCGCTCTGGGTGGAGCGGAAGGGAGTGTCAGACTCTTACTGACTAAAACCCATACATGTTCCTTCCTTAGCCCTTTATGTTCCGGGGTAGCGGTAACCCTTTCGGACAATCCCGCTTACTGTAGGTCTGCCTGGAGCTGGATTTCATCAAGGTCCTTCTTGTAAGGTCTCTGTTGGTTTGGTTCGTTCATTACCGCTGCATCTTTAACGAGACCATCATCTATAACGTTACTATGTTTCGCTTTGTAATGAGTATTCATTATTGTAAAGTTGTTATTGCTTGTTGAATTTTTAGCTATACAGGGTGTAACCGAAAGGGTATATAATATGTACTTACAAAAGGATATGCTACGGACCACCAGAATCAACAACTTTTTCTATGGGACCAACTCCGAAAAACATTTCGCCGAGTCACTTGACCAAAAATGTATAGCAACAGCTGATTTTTCTTTTGCGATTTCGGAGTTGGTCCCATAGTAAAAGTTGTTCATTGTCTGTATCATATGCTTTTGTATGTATATACCCTTTCGGTTACGCCCTGTAGAAGATAAGTGACAAACAGTAAATATCTAAAAAACTTTATTGGTATTTTAGGAGACTGCAAGCTGGCATTGCACTGAACACAAAAATCTGTTCTAAAACCATTATTCTAACCTACAATTACGTGTTTACCAAACTATCTGACGGGTTGCCGATACATTACAATGATTATACGTTTTGTAAACATTATTACATTACTAATGAAGCTGCACTGAAAAAAAGAATAATCTTATGATTATAGGACGCTTATAAGACCATTATAAACGCATCTACCCTTTAACAGATGTAGGCTTAATAGCAATGGCGGTTCTATTCAATGCATATTTATTCATTCTTTGTCCAATTTTGATAGGGATTTAATTTTGAGTTTACGCCTCGTTTTTTTCATTGTGTTCGGTGATTTTATTTGTGGTGCACTTTGAGGGGATGATACTTATAGTGTAGTAGTTACGGGTGTCGGGGAAAGGGTTGCTCTTTTTAATTTGGGTGTATCATTTTATGATCACTTAATGGTTTTGGGTACATGTTCCATCTAGGTAGCTTTTATTGCAACAAAAAAGTGAGCAACGGTTGAGCAAAAAAAAATATAATTACCTTTTAAGGGTTTTCCAAAGTAACAGTTGGAACTGGGTGCTACTTTAACAATTAGACAGACATATGAATTATCAACGACTATTTGAAACGGTCAAAAACAAAATATAAAATCACATGTACAGAAGACCGCTCGTCTTAAAATTCCACCACCGTACAAAAATGAAATATTATGCAAAATATAATAATAATTGTAAAATTGCATTTAAGTAATGCTAATAAGTATTCCATTTCATTCTAAAAATCTGTAACGTCACATTGTTATATTCCATACAAATCACGTAGGAACAAATACCGCGTTTTGACAGTTCATAAAAAGCAATAATATGTTATTAACTACCCTTTCAAATACCCAATTAGATGATTAATCTTAGCAAGTAGAAGACGACTTTGGCTAGAATCTTGTGGTGGAAAGATTTTAAGAAAATAAAACGATGCTTCTGAAGAAAACAAGACGGTCACAACACAGCTACACAAACAAACTAAACTTCCAATTCCACAGTTGACCACAAATACCGTCGCATAAATTATCGATACGAATATCGCGTTCATAAGCCACGGTACGGACAATCGTTCATTGAGGTTCTTATTTATTTTAAATACAATCATCAGGGGGGCCTCCAACTGTGACACACCTGGGGCGCTGTCCCTTGGACCCCAACCTCGGCGCTTTTCGGCCCCCTTTAATCAACTGTCATGAGACCATTACAAAGCTATAAATCCATTTGCTTTCACCTCCTTCTTTATTCCCATCTTCTTACGTTTCAATATCGTATGGTTGATTGCTGTTGATAAGTTGGTTTATGCCTACGGTAAAGTCCGAGAGCAGACGCCATTTTCGTTTATTTGATTGCGGTGTTATATCAGAACTGGGGCAGGTATGACAGGGTATGTATTTAGGTTATAATAGGTAATTAGTGGATGGCATTTTTTGGGATGGCCATTGTCCATCTGTTGGTCAGAAACCACTAACTGTTCTTCATCTGTAATTATTGTAGGACAGATATTTTGAAAATCTAGAAATGGAACGATTCTCTTTTGTTTCTATTGCAATGATTTCATAAATATCGTGGTTAGTGTAAAGCCTCTTTTTAAAAACTTTATAGAAATATGCATAAAAATGTGGCTTGTTTCGACAAAACGGTTCGCTTTGATAAAGAGGATAAGAATTAGAAGTACCTACCTACTTTGAAACGCCGCAAACTTTTTTCCGATACGGTCACTAGATGCCAATTTCTCTAATAAAACTGAACGTGATCAGCACATTTTAATTGCGTTTAAGACCTGTCAGTGTCAATATCCTACAGAAAATAATGGTACTGACAGCGTTATCGTGCTGATCGCGTTTAGATTCATTGTGAATTTTGCTCCAAAACTTGTAAGTGGTAATTAACACAAAATATATAAAAAGTAGAGACTACAATACGATCATAAACTAAACTACGTATATCTAATGCTGTCCCTATCCTGCATACGAAAATTAAATCAAATATATCCAAACGTTTAGTCACTACAGGTAGTTAAAGATTAACAAAACTCATAGTCGGGCCGTCAATATTACTTAGATTGTTTGAAAAAAAAAACACTTTTTAAATTTCGGTGATAGAATTTATTTGATAGTTCCAAAATAGTCCTATTCATTAGTATTGTCAGTGTTTTCATTTATGGTCGTATTGTTTTCTTCACATTGTATATAAAAAAGTACCTAAGCGACAATAATTTTCGGATAATTGCTACCCAATTAATTTAGGATATTCCTAACAATAGAGCTCGGAGAAAACATAATCTAATACCTATATAACTTAATGTACAACAATATAACAACGATTTAGTTTAATAATCACCGAACCGCATCAATAACAATAAGCAACAATCATAATTTTCATACATCGGAATCCATAACGCACCGTCGAGTCGCCTTTGCCGTTGATCTGACGAATTTGTTATGGTCTCAAATAACTTAGGATACACACGGCTGGTACGGATTGACAGCATCGATTGGGGGTTTTGGATGCCAGTTTTACAAAAGTAGGGAAGTAAAAAGAAAACGTGTTGGTTTGACCCCCAAATGAATTGGGATAAGGGCAAGAGAATGATGTAGTTATGTAGAGCAGTGAAAGAATCATTTATGAAAAAATAATAATGCACTATGAAAGACATTATCTTCAGACTCGGACTCGAGACTAGGGACTCGGGAATCAGAGGTCGTAATTAGGTAGAGTTATTTTTGTACTTGCATCGAAATGTTAATATTAATATGGATCTTCCCGGGATTCCCTGGGATTTATAATACAATGTGTCCCATCCCGTGGGGCAAACAATATTACAAATAAAAAATGGTAAAAACCTCAGAGATAGATAAGACAAATAAAACAAAGGTAATTAACATACAATTTTTATTAGTATTTAGATTAATTTACAATACATTTTTTTTATTCACGTTGCCCCGCACTAGGTTTTTTCCCTGTAACCGCGTTTGCAAAGCGTTTGCAAAGATTTAAACTCACAAATACCCAGACCCGGAACAACTACTTATAGATCAAACAAATATTTGTTCCGTGCGGGAATTGAACCCGCAACATGCAGCACAGCAGTTAATCTCTCAGCCACTGTCGGATGGTTTTAATTGTGTAAAAGTAAATAACTTTTTAAATTAATAAATCACGGGCTTTTCTGGTCTCTATAATTCATCCCGGGATTTGAGGCATATCTACTTTATTCTTTCGCTGTATGAAATCAGTGTAAGTACATAAATAACTCTACCTAATTCCGACCTCTGCTGATAATGTCCTGTGAAAAATGAAAATGTCCTTCTTTCTATCTTTATCCTGATTCCTGTATCACTCTTTTTTTTTGGCGGCGACTCAGTATCGACCTCCGAGGAGTTTGAGTTTGGAGTTAGTGCTTAGATTTCCAGCCACTAGCATCTTTCTCACAATCAGGAACAAGACAAATAAAACACTTTATGTTCAACTTCCTTTGCTAACAATATTCAGTAGCAATCGAGCAACACATATCTAGGGCTTTTAACGCTTTTATTATTCTTGTTATTGTGCCTGTATTTCTTTTTTTTGTGAGTCATCTAACCTATTGCAACATGGATATTGCAACATGGATAGTATGAACATGAATAGTATGATTGGAATGCGCGATAGGGCTAGGGCGTACCCCACAGGCGACGCGCAGGGGCAGCACCCGGCTCCTGTGGGAAATGGACAAGGGTTGTCGCACCAGAACGGGCGGGTGCGATGTAAGACGCAAGCTCGGAAAAGTGTGAGAGAAGTAAGATTAAGGTGCGCGAGCTGGAATGTAGGTACGATGACTGGAAGAGGAAGAGAATTAGCAGATGTTTTAAAAAGGCGACGACTGAATATTGCGTGTCTGCAAGAGACAAAATGGAAGGGTGCAAAGGCTAGAGAGATAGGGGAAGGATATAAGTTTTATTACTGTGCATCTGATGGCAAGCGAAATGGTGTGGGTATAGTTTTGGATAGTGAGTTGAAAGAATGTGTGGTAGATGTTAAAAGAGTGAGTGATAGAGTGATAGCTGTTAAAGTTATTGTGAAGAGTTTTGTGTTAAATATAGTTAGTGTGTATGCACCCCAGTCAGGATGTGAGGATAGTGTAAAAGAGAAATTTTGGGAGGACTTCGACCGAGTGATGATGGATGTACCAGAGAGTGAAGAAGTGTATGTGGGGGGTGATTTTAACGGGCATGTAGGAAGACAGAAGGATGAGTATGAGAGAGTGCATGGCGGGTGGGGATACGGCGACCGTAACACTGATGGCGAGACACTGCTTCAAGCTGCTTCTGCCTTCGACCTGGCAATAACAAATACGTGGTTTCAAAAGGAAAATGAACACCTTATAACCTATAAAAGTGGCCGCCACGCGACACAAATTGACTACTTGCTGGTTAGACGGAACAGCCTTAAATGTGTCAAAAACTGTAAAGTGCTGCCAGGCGAAGACTTAGTCTCACAACACAGACTTTTAATAATGGAGGTAAAAGTCAGTGTCTCGTCCAGTAGGAACAAAGAACGGCCCCCACCCAAAACCAGATGGCGTATGATAGAACAAGAGGAATGTGCAAGTATGTTTAAGAGTCAAGTGGTAGATAAAATGATTGAAATGAAGGATATGGAAGGGAAAACTGTGAACGAATGTTGGGAGGACATAGCGGATTGTATAAGAAGAGTAGCAAAAGATGTGTTTGGAGAGTCGAAAGGGAAAGATGTGATAGAAAAAGATACATGGTGGTGGAATGAAGACGTGCAAATGATGCTAAAAGAAAAGAAAGCTGCGTTTAAAGAATGGCAGGGTGTAGAAATAATGATTTGAAAGAAGATAAGAAGCAAATCTATAAAGAATGGAAGAGAAAGGCAAGAAAGGCGGTAGCAGTTTCCAGGGCTAAGGCGCAGGAGGAGTTGTATAACTCACTGGACAGCCCAAGAGGCCAGAAGGAGCTATACCGGATTACAAAAGCAAGAGAAAGAAGAACGAGAGATATTGTGCAGATTAAGTGTATGAAAGACGACGCCGGTCAGATTCTGTCCAAAGATGGCGAAATAAAAGAACGATGGAAGGTGTATTTTGAAAAGCTAATGAACGAAGAGAATGAATGGAAAGGTGTGCTCAATGAGGTACAAGCAAATATGGGTTTGGTAAGGGAAATTAGCATGGATGAAGTAAGAAAGGCAGTTCAAAGTATGAAGAATGGAAAGGCCATGGGCCCAGATGATATACCAGTAGAAGTATGGAAGTGTTTAAAAGAAGATGGATGTATGTGGCTGACTTTATTCTTCAATAAGTTGTTGCAAGAAGGAGTGATCCCAAAAGAATGGTGCAATAGTTCGCTAGTGCCCATCTTCAAAAATAAAGGTGATGTACAGGACTGCAACAACTATCGAGGGATAAAGCTCATGTCCCATAGTATGAAGGTATGGGCGAAAATAATAGAGAAAAGACTGCGAGAGGAGAGTGAGATTACCCCAAACCAGTTTGGGTTTATGCCAGGGCGAGGAACAATGGACGCCACCTTTGCACTCCGCCAATTGAGCGAGAAGTATAGACGTGCACACAAAAACTTGCACATGGTGTTCATTGATCTAGAGAAAGCGTATGATAGGGTACCTCGGGATGTCGTGTGGTGGGCCTTGAAAGAGAAAGGTGTGCCCGGGAAGTATGTAGAGTTAATTCGTGCTATGTACAGCCAATCTCGTACATACGTTCGGTTGGCTGCTGGCAACACCGACAAGTTCAATGTGGCGGTAGGCTTGCACCAGGGGTCGGCTTTAAGCCCTTACCTCTTCCTTTTGATTATGGATGCTCTAACGGCGGACATACAGGAAGAGGCACCATGGTGCATGCTATTTGCCGACGACGTCGTTCTTGTCGGTGAAGATGGACCTGAGATCCAGAGCAGACTGGAGAAATGGCAACGGAAACTGGAGATTGTTGGCCTGAAAATCAGTAGAACCAAAACGGAGTACATGTTCTGCGATTTCGGCGGTCTCTCCAGTTCTGGGGTCATAGCGCTTGATGGCGCGCTTCTCCCAGTTTGCTCCGACTTTCGGTATCTCGGTTCACTTGTGCAAAGCGATGGCGAAATAGATCGGACTGTTAAGCATAGAATTAACACTGGGTGGATGAAATGGCGGCAGGTCACGGAAACAATTTGTGACTCCCGCATTCCCCTTAAACTCAAGGGGAAGATTTATAAAAGCATGGTTAGACCAGCCGTCTTGTATGGATCAGAGTGTTGGGCCACAAAAGGAATGAATGAAAGACAATTGCATGCAGCTGAGATGAGAATGCTAAGAAGGATGTGTGGTGTTACCCGAATGGATAGAATACGGAATGATAATAATATATAAGAGGAAGTCTGAAAGTGACACCGGTGACTGAAAAGTTGTGTGGAAATCGGTTGTCATGGTATGGGCATGTTATGCGGAGGAATGAGGAAAATGTTGTCAGGAAAGTTGTGAGCATGAATGTGGATGGCTATACAAGTAGAGGGAGACCAAAGAAACGATGGATGGATTGTGTGAAAGATGATATGGCTAGGAAGGGAGTAACTACCGAGATGACGACTAATAGAGAAGTATGGAAGAAAGAGACATGTTGCGCCGACCCCAAATAAATTGGGATAAGGGCAGGAGAATGATGATCTGAAAAGAGATTTGAAAACAAATTAATATCAACTTAGTAAACCATTTTGTCAGAACTGTTTTCTGTAGCCTTAAAACTTTTGGACTTGTTTGTCTGCGCTCTTTAAAAAGCTTAAAATTTTCAGAAATTAAATTTCATTTAGCAGAAACTGCTATTTGCTTTTAACTATTTTCTCAGCATATTTTTGTATCTACTTTGTAAAATAAAAATAAAAATCACGGAACATTATTAATATTCCTAACTGCTAGCCGACCTCTCCAACACTATCACACGGCACCTTAGCCATTTCTTTTTTCATGTCCTAAACTGGGCATAAGTAAGGCATTGTGCGTCGAATATTACAATAGCGGTCATAATGGAGGACCAACGATACCCTTTCTTTGACGGGATTTAATTGTGTGATGAAGTGTGGTTACGACATATTATTTTTTCTTCGTGCGGCCGAAAGTGTAATACAAAAAATATTGCGGGTTAAGTTTTGTTTGGAGTTAGTGCTTAGAGTTTTTTTTATTTAGGAAAGTGTTGATCGTCATGGTTTAATGTTGCTAAAAATAAATAATACATTTTATCATAATTAATTATTAATTGAGAGCAGTGGTGGCCCCGAACTTACGAGTTGTAGATCGTGGGTTCGAACCCAGCCAGGAGCTTTAATTTGTGTAAATTATTTTTTCATCCCTTATAACCAGTGATCGGATAATCGTATGCCTATTTACCTAAAGTGTCGGTGTTGGATTATGGAATGCACTTTTGTATCGAAAAAATCCCGCGAATTCGGAATCGACAATTTTAGTTTTTTTACTATAGAATCAAATCGGTTGAAGGAATATTTACTTAGTTTAAGGTGTTGGATAACATAATGGAATGCACTTTTGTATCGAAAAAATCCCGGGATTTATGTTTAAAAAAATATGTTTTAAGAAGCCGCTTCCATAATTTCCTAACCAAAAATAATATCCTTGGACATTTCACACAGCGCCGTATCGTCCCAAGCTAAGCAACCTAATGCTTGTGTTATGGTAACGAGATGGCTGATATACTACTTATATACATTTTTTTTTGTAAATACATACATATTATAGATAGAAAAACACCCAGACTCGTAACAAATACTTGCAGGTCGTACAAATATTTGTTCCGTGCGGGAATCGAACCCGCGACATAGTGCGCAGCAGTCAATCGCTCAACCACTACGCCAACCGTGTCGTCAAAACTGAACTTTAGGTAAATATGCATCCGATTATCACTGCTTATAACGGTGTAGGAAAACATCGTGAGGAAACCGGCATATCGTAGAGCCAAAAATTCGAATACATGTGACAGCTACAAACCCGAACTGGTCCTGAGTGGTGGATTATGGCCTACTGCCTCTCAAGGAGGCCTTAGTCAGGCCTCTTGGGAGTAGTGGAAACATTATAAGCAGATTATGATTGATCATAATTAATACTTATATCAATTGAACCATTGACATAGAATAGTCTTCGATGATCTTTTCAAAATGCAGATTAAAAAAAATCCAAATAAAAGTATCGATTTTCTCAGAGATAAAGCAGCAGTTTACAGCTTCAAAAATACTGAAACTTCAAAAGTCAGAAATACTTATTTAAATTACAGGACAAACGATATTTTAAAACCATCGTTAAATACTTAAAATTACAAGTACACTGGATCCGTTAATTACCTTCTTTAATTAACAAGTGAACGTATCTAATTAAGAAAGCACAAATCCAACCACAACTCTGGTAACCATATAAAGAAAAAAAAAAGCGATACAAATTAATTTGTTAATTCGACCTCAATCGATTGTAACGAAAGGGTGTCGCTCCATTACTCGATTACCACCCGCCAAGCCGATGCCTTGATTGTGATATACAGCAATGTAATTGCAATAAAGTGTTGCAAATTATTTCATTATCGTTCGCCTGATTGTTCATAACCGTATCGTGTTGGGTTTACTGCAGTGTTCATCGTTATTCAAGTGCTCACTTTGACTTTGATATTGTTGTTGTAAGTTTTCTGACTAAATCAGCTGTAGGTTGTTCTTTTTCTGAGGGGCTCGTGGCTAAATAAAAACCGCCGCAAGGGTTGATCTTCAAGATAATGTAACACTTACCGAGGTCGATTCAGGATGGGTGACCATCTATAACATACCAGGATTTTCCGTACCTCGGACAGCACGTTAAGCAGTTGGTCCCGGCTATCATTCGTAGGTCTTTGACAGTCGGTAAGGGTAGACAAAAGCCTTAAATTCTGATAATCAGTCTTGCCATGAGGTATAGTGTTACCCAGTAACTGGGTTATGGAGGTCAGATAGATAGAAGCTCTCTGTATAATACTGGAAAGCTGCGTCCGGTTAGACTGGAAGCTGATCTCAACATAGTTGAAAAAAGGCTAAGCAGATCAGATTAATTAAGGTTATCTTTTTCAGTTCGAAACCATCTTTTTCTTCTTTTCGTGATGTTAGTGACTAACCTGGTGTCAGAGTTTTTATGCTGCACATGGGCCTCTGACTTGAAGAAACTGATACCATGAATTGAAGATATATACAATAAGAGTTGCACCGTTTAAACGTTGTTCAGACGATGCAAGTGATTTGTTGCTTCAAATCTATCGTATGCCACGCGAAAGAGAATAGCATCGTGTAAATGCGGCTTTAGGACATTAACTCTACGATTTCGCGATTTTTATCGCAAGACTATAATGGTTAAAAAGCTTTCCTAAACCTCTTTTGTTCGAGTTAGTTCTTGGTCACATTGATCTGATTATTTATAAGTAACGAGTTGTTGTCCATTGATCAGTGGAGCTGAGGCGTCCTGGAGTAGTCACTGCGTATCAGCAAGAGTAGTGCGGGAGTAGGTGCCTGGCTGGATGACTGGATGCATAAGGCGGAGGACAGAGTGTTGTGGCGCAGCTTGGGAGAGGCATTTGTCCAGCAGTAAACTGCGATAGGCTGAGTTGATAGAGCTGTTGGCCGCAACTTCACCTGCGATCTAAGATTAAAAGTAGCCTTCCCATGTGCCAAATTTTAGCGTGAAAGCGACACAAACTCAAATTCGTATTTATAATATCTACATATTAGCACAGTAATAATAAGTAATGTAACCATAGTTCCTATATTATTGTCAACAACAGGCGTAAAACCTAAACAACTCCACCAGTCTTTAAAAACACTCGATTTACCACCCTACACCTATCACACTCTTCAAAAAGCTGCAATATTGAATACATGCAGGATTGTGAGAAAGTTTCTGCAAAATGACAACGAAACTTCTATGGTCACCGCACATACGTATGCAGCAACCACCACATGGACACAGGCGAATGTACAGACACACTCACTATCACCATCACAAAATCCGACTACACCATCATCACATCATCATATAACCAATTACCAGGGGTAGCACTTGGCTTCGGCCCGTACTACCCCATAAACCCAGTGCAACACCGAGATACATAAATGTATACAAAAGAAATAATAATAATAATATCCATGGACATTTCACACAACGCCATATAGTCCCAAGCTAAGCAACCTAATGCTTGTGTATGTCAAATAAAAATAAAATAAAATGTGTATAAATAGTCTATAAATCATATTAGTTATGGATTTTCCTAAAGGAGGAGGAGATCGTGGCTAAGTAACTACAGCCATATGGGCCGATCCATCTGGTTAAGCTACGCTTGCCAGAGTTGGTCCGTAGATTGGTCACCATCTATACGTAACGAGACCTTGCCTCGGAAAGCACGCTAAACCGTTGGCCCCGCTGTCATTTGTGTATCTATGGCAGTCGTTACTGGTCGCCAGAAGCTCGAAAGGCTGACATCCAGTCTTACCAGAGGGTTTCGCGTTATCCAGTGAGTGGGTTGTGGAGGTCAGATAGGCAGTCGCTCCATGTAAAATACCGGTATTCAGCTGCATACGGTTAGACTAGAACCCGACCCCAACGTATTTGGAAAAAGGCTAGGCTAGTTAGGATTTTTCCTAAAGTTTCATTTCTTAATACTCACTTCAGTAATACTTACGCCGCCAAGTTTAAAAGCTTACAGTTTCAGTCCGTGACACTAACTGTTTAAATGACACATACGCGCCGCCGTCATACGGTCAATAGTTGTTGAAAGCAATACCGCTATGAATGCACTTCTGCTCAATTTACCTACAACTGAACTGCACATACCTGGTTATAGGAACACATAAGGATTTGTTATGCTAATATCCTCGATTCTGGACATACCTTTTTGGCTGTAGATTTATGCCAAAAATCAACACTTGCGACCTCCTTAAGAAATACCTTAACGACCACATTAATTTACCTTAAATCGGTAAACTAATCAACATTCAAGTAGTTGTACATAAAATAAAAACAAATACCACAGAATTGAACCGAAAAATTAATTGAATTTTTATTTTGGGCCATTACCGAATCGATAAATTACATGAAGCGATGCAATTAAAAATGTTGACATGTGTCTCGTGCTCACTTACCGACTGACTCACAAAAATTGCCTACACAATCGTAAATAATAATTTTTAGGGTTCCGTGCTTTAAATATGTAAGAACCACCTTTTTTATCGTAGATTTCCATGATCCAGATGAATACCATCAAACACCTACATCAGTAGATATTAAAAAGAAAACGCTTTTCAATTAATAAAACGAAACAGAATTAAGATACTGGTTTCTAAATATATAGGTTTTTCAGGCACACCCAGGTTTCAGTTGAAAGCAACAGCTGTTTAATCTGAATTCTTATTTCAAGACAATCATAAAAGTGACCATCCGAAACTTACCTATTTAATTATGTACGGAACTCGGAAAAATAGTGAAAGTCCCACTTAACCGCAGCTTTATTTAACAGGTAGAATTTATACGAAGCTCCCGACGTGATTCTGATTAGTTTTTATATAAACTCAGAAGAAGCTGGTTGAACTAATTTTGTATGGAATTAAAACTGGACGTTGTAATGTCCACAAATCTGTGATTTTATTGTGTGCGGCTGTTGAGGAAGCCTCCAATTGTGGGGACCGCTTTATGTTGTAATGAACCAAGAAATTATATTTTTAATATATTCAAGTTGTTACTGTTAAAAGTTTGCATGTTTTATTGTTCTTATTAATAAGTAGTTATTCTATTTATATGACGCACGAGGTTCCGTTAAAAAAAAAAATTACACATTTTTTTTTTACTTTTCTTTGGTAGATTGGTTCTCTTACTCTAGAATCTTTTGCCCATAAACATCGTTGTTTTAAGAAAACTTGTCAACCTTGTCAACTTGTGTTGTGATTAAAGAATGAGTCAAGTCGAGGACGTTTTGAGGAAAAAGTGGTATTTTGCAAAATAACGTGACTTGAAATGGAATGAAATGGTATTTACTGACGCACTGGTCGTCAGTAAATACCATTTCAATAATAGGTAAATATAGTAGGTATGTTGACGTTTTTTATAGATATTGGACAAATATTCTTGAACTACTTTATCACTTCCTTATTGATGCACTTTAAAGGAGTGCGCCATTTGTTTAAACTAATATTATAAATAATTACATAAAGTCGATATAATCAAAAACTCCAAGAAAAGTCATTTACTTTGGAAATAAAAAAGCAATGATCCTAGTCTCAGTGAATATAATACATAAAAACACACTCTGATTATTATACATAAAATAAACCGTGACTGACTGACTGCGACACATTGCTGAAACCACTGAACGGATTGGGGTGAAAATTGGCACACATATATTTATTATGACATAAACAACCGCTATGAATGGATTGAAAATTCATACCCTAAAGGGTCAAAAGGTTCAAAAAGGTTCAAAATCTGTATAGAGAAATCATTTCATGACTTCATCGCAGGCAGAAGCTAGGCAATCATATTATTTAACATTTATTATGCAACGATTTCTCGATTTCGGTAAAATGCAATTTTGCTGTTAAATTGTGCAAGTTTTGACATTAATGACATGTGTTTTTACAATACTTCGTAACTTTGATTTTAAGGTACCTTACCATATATTTTATTCAAAGTTATATTACAGCATTTATTTTAATTACTGTCACGTTTGAATTGTCACGGTGTGGGTCAGCTGAGAACTATAGTCTAGACACTATTTATCACAATAACAACAACATTTATTAACCATCATCTTGCATAACACCGTCCAAATTAGAGAATCATTCTTTTTTGTGAGCAGCATGTCGCCATAAAAGCAATTTGATGGGACCCTGCCCAGTAATTAGGGTATTATTTATTGTGAAAAATCCCTTCGTTTCGTACTTAATTTAAACAAGAGAATTTAGCGTTTAAATTAGCCTCGTAATGTGTTATTTGGCTCGATTTATTAAGTTTTTACTTTTTTTGGTCGCGGCGTCGGCAGACTTAATTTTTTTTAATGAAATTAAAGACATTTTTTTCACGGTCTCGTTGTTATTGGATTCATAACGCGATGCTTGAGATTTTTTATTGCATCCAATAATGAGTATGATGTTGCGATCGATCGAATGTTTTTCTGTTTGATGGCGTTTAACGACACTTAATTTGTTTGAGAATCATACAGTTAAACACACATAAAATTAAAGAAAAACGATTTGTCACCTTCAAATGTTTTAATCTTTTGTGTAGTAGAACATAAGTTAGCATGAAATGGTTTTCTAAGACCCTAAAACTTCTAACTTATTATACAGAGTGAATAATTAGATAGGACTTCAAGAAATGGAGTCATAATCCCATCAGACTTTCATAGACGTCTCATTTAGTTAAGCTTATAAGATAACTTCAATAGATAAGGAAAGCAAATTAGGATGTCGTCTCAACACGAAGTTTCTTTCACAACGCAACTATTTTTCAATCACCCTTAAAAAAAACCATTACAAGTGCAATGCTCCTACAACTACACTAACCAGAGCGTCGAACCCCTAACAATTCTTAAAAAAAACCCTCAGCTCCACTATCTTTACAACGCACATAAATTCTCTACAATAAACCTTAGCCTCCTTCAATAAAATTAAGACATTTTAATTATTCGCCCCTATTTTGTCCATAAGCTAATTACGGACAGACGGTGGTCTTTTCAAATTAAGCTGTTAATTGAAAAGGTACTTGAGATGCTATTGGTGCAATAAAGGCATAAAAACGACTGCCTACTTGAACGTCCGTGAATAAAATGAGACTTAAATAGAGGTACTTAATTGATTTGCAATTAAATTTTAAAACGGGTTTTTGCTATACATTTTAATTGTGTACAGTTTTTTTTTGTATTCCTGGGTATATTTGAATTGGAGGTTGTACCGAATTGGAGATTTATTATACATTGGTAGCACATACGAAATTTTAATAAAATTCAATACTAGCTTCTGCCAGCGGCTTCGCCTGCGTAGATGTCGGTAATTATTCCATATTGGTCGGTAATATTAGTAGAATATAGTGTGTAGATTTGGTACATTGTGTGTAAAAATTATTGCACACTGAGCAAAGCTTTAAATAATTTTATTTCGGATGACATCCATAATTTGTTGGTAAACATTACCTTAATAACTAAGTTAGCAAAACATAACAAAAACCGGACGAGCGGGCAATCAAATTTCTCCGCAATGACAATCAGGAGAATGTTCAAGCTGCAGCAGCGACGCGAGACGCTTACTTCTGATTGCTGTGAAGATATCATTGTGAGTATCAGCAAATATTCCCGAAGCACCGCAGAAGCCTGGCTGCCCCAACAGGATCCTGGAATCCTGAACGCATTGTTGAAATGAACTCGAAGAACATAAATGGCTTACTACGTACAATTTGAATATAGCAGGTAATTATATAGTAGGTAAATAAAATTTTTGCAAGGTTCAATAAGTGACCGCTTAAAATGCACCAAGAGGCCGAGGAAATTAAGTCAAGAATCTAAGATATCAATCTATCAATTGATGTCTACAATATAACTTTTGACTGTCAATTTTGTCCATGATTTTCGATTTGTCCTGTAATAGAATCACATAGTTCGGCAAAACCTCATCAATTACACCAACTGCAACAAGCCATAAATAAAAAAGAAAGTTAATAACAAGATCACAACAAAACTTCTAAGCGCCCTCTCTGAGGACGGCGTTAAGTACTCAAAATCTTAAGAAAACACCGGAGAAGGGTTGACAGGAAACTTCCCGGAAATTCTACAAGTTCAATACGTCAATTACTTAGAGATAAGGTTTGAGAGACAAACGTAGACACACGAGCGTCTGTCATCAAACATTAGTGTTTGCGCTCAAACAGTTGATAAGATAACCTTTAGTTAACGCCGACACAATGCTTCGGCGCGTCAATATTTGTTGTGTGAATACCTTTCGGCCTAGCGCGTGCTAGTGGGGCGGCTGTTACACCGGAGTGGACGCTAGGGCTGAGTGTGTTCCTCGCGCGCCTGTACGAGTGGCGCGCGGAGGTACTAAGCCGGGGGGAAACTCCGTTTCCGCAGCAAATTGCGGCGGAGCGGACGGACCTCCGGCGCGATCTCATGGCGGCCTGGAATCAGCGACTGTCGCAACCCAGCGCAGGGCACGCCACGATAGTGGCGGTAAGGCCCCTCTTTGAGGAGTGGCTAGAGAGGCGTCACGGCGCCCTCACCTTCCGCCTGACGCAGGTCCTCACCGGACATGGATGTTTCGGGAGGTTCCTGCACATCATCAGGCGGGAGGAAACGCCCGGGTGTCACCACTGCGAGGATCGCCCAGAGGACACGGTAGAGCACACGGTGCAAACCTGCCCCGCTTGGGCGGAGCACCGCCGTGTCCTCGTAGGGGCGATCGGCGGCGGCGACCTCTCGCGCCCGGCCCTGGTGCAAGCCATGGTCCGGGGCGAGAGGGAGTGGGAGGCAGTCACCTCCTTCTGCGAAAAAGTTATGCTCGCGAAGGAGGTGGCGGGATGGGAGAGAGAAAGGTCCTCCCGTCCCAGCCGCCGCGGGAGACGCTCCGGGCGTCGGGAGCCACGTGACGACTCCCGGCCACCGTAGGCGCGGGCCTGCGGACGGTGAGTAATGGGTGACTCACCGTCCGATCAGCACCAGACCCGTGCCGTACGGCGCGTATATGTTCCACGCGCGCCTCAAAGAGATGTCAGCATATGAAGGGGCCCCTCAGGGCCAAGCCTGCCGGGTAAGCGGGATTGTCCGAAAGGGTTACCGCTACCCCGGAACATAAAGGGCTACGGAAGGAACATGGATGGGTTTTAGTCAGTAAGAGTCTGACACTCCCTTCCGCTCCACCCAGAGCGGGAGCAGTCATTGGATGATTTCCCAGCCTTAAAAAAAAAAAAAAAAAAGGGCTGAGTGTGTTGGCGGACAAATGTGTTTTCTGAAAAAAAAATCGACGAAAACTTAAAGTATTGAATAAGCTTTACGCTACGCTAAGAAACATATTACATGATTATATTAAGATATTCAGTTGTTAATTAAGTTTTAATTTTAATTATTCGTCGGCAAACTACTACTAAAAATATGTTTAAAGATAAATGCCTTTACAATATTAGAAAAGCCGAATGTTGAATAAAAGAATACTATGCCTTATTTACTTTTGGTAATCACTCTTCCTCGTAACTACATAATTATAATCACCCTACGGCCTGATGATGCTTTTACTGTAACATTCGGGAAACGCTTGTATTGTTCCATTGATCTTCACTCTTCAGAGCATTTGTCTTTAACTCTGCCAGTTCTCTCCTGAACACAAAAAGCCTGCAAATCCTGATTCATCACATCCTGAAAACATTTAAAATTGGAAAGAAGTTAGTGTCTACAAAACAAAATACGCGTCGGTGTAACAGGCGGCCCAGTTAATGCACAAACGAGGCACTTAAGATTGTAACGGATGTCAAAGATAATAGAATTTAATTTTGAATGAAGTGTGAACTTTTGTTAAATGATGAATGTTGTGGGTATGAGGAGATGATGCGAAACGTTCCTTTTTATGTAATGTTATTACGTTTGGGAAAAATCTTTTAAAACGAACTAGATGACTTTAAATGCTCATGTTACGAAGATTGTCCTTCTATTAATCAGTTGATCCTTTACTTTTCAGAGACTATACGTGAGTCGAGATATAAGGAAACTGTGTACATATAGACCACAGTATAGGCAGAGAAACGACTAAGTCACTTAACTTTTTTGTTGACCGTCCAAAAATTTAAGATGTCCAGAGGCCGTGATTTTGTTATGCAACCTTATTCAGCTTCTTCTTATTTTTCTTAAAAACAAGAAAAATAAGCAATGGAAATCTATCCAGTAAATATTTAAATTAAAATTAATTATTGTTATGATATTGACAATAACGTAATCTATTATCGAACTAACAGATGCACATATTTAATTATTCATACTTACGATACTACTTAAACACAAAATCTTAAATATAATATGAACAACCTAAAACTAAAAAATATATCTATTAGGTACAAGTGGTAAAGAAGGGGAAGTGCTCACATGGCGTCAAAAAATGTATCCCCATCGCTGTCAGTGGGAAATGTGCCCAAAAGACTGGCAGCGTTGCCACCTTGGATGGCAATGCTGATGCTTTGGCCTAAAAATTGACCAGCCCTCTCATTATTGTTTAAGTTTAGGCTCTGCAGAATAACGCAGCTGAAAAACACACTACAAATAAACATAATATTGGTTTTCCCATTTGAAAACCTTCTTGGTCAGTTTCTTGCCTTACACCATTAATTTGTATAGCTCAAAGTTTCACTTGCACAACCATATTTTGACGCCAGCTATTTCTTGACGAAACTTGTACAAGCAGAATCAAATAAATAATAAATACCTACTTATTCATAATTTCAACATGATGTTAAGCTGTTAACACATCAATAAAGTAAGCAATAACGTAAGTTGTGTGGTGTTGCCAATTTATCTTAAAGTCGCAGTATATCGAAAGAAAATGACGGTGTTCGATGAGACTTTTCATCATCGTCTTTGCAATCCACGTCACAGACGTCACAGTCATGAAAAGGCATCTGCAAAGAATAAGGCTATACGTTTAAATATAAAAATCAACATTTAAAAGAATCTAAGGGGCCTCTGCGAGTTGGCTTCAGCCCCTAGTACGCCTTCCAAAGATCTGAGACTCCACGCTTACGAAATATGTCAAAACACAAAAAAAAGATTATTCATCAAAAAATAAAAGTACCTACAATATCACATTTTCAGAGAGCTACAAACTAAGCGTCACTTGTATCTTGTAGCTCTAAACTGGAAATGGATCATTCTCCTGCCCTTATCCCAATTTATTTGGGGCAGCGCAACATGTCTGTATCTTCCATAATCCTCGAGTAGTCGTCATTTCTATAGTCACCCCCTTTTGAGCCATATCATCATTCACAGAGTCCATCCATCGTTTCTTTGGTTTTTTCATTCATATACATTCTCAAAACATTCCTTACGACGCTTGATTTGGTTAAGGTGTGTGCAATGAAGATGCCCAGTAATTAATTGCCATAGCCAGACAATGATGTCACTGCAATAGTTTCATGATTTTCACTGTCAAATCCTTAATATAATGATAGATACTAACAGCTTGTTCAGGGAAGGTCGTAAAACGTACTAAAGTTATGGCTGACTACACCCCTTAACCTTTTGAACGCCAGAGCATTTATGCTCGCACGCGCATGCTCTTCACGCCAAGCACCAAATTTATTTTTTCTTGTTATCATGAATTTCCCAATATCCATGGTGTCTTTAAATTTGTTTTATGTCATTAAATACGTACGAGAGCTTCAATTTTTAAGAGTAATGAGTTCATTGTTTATTTCGTGTTATTAGTGAACCACATTGTCACATATTTGTGTCGTTGGCGTACAGTGCATGCGCTTGCTTGTTACTTATATATGAAAATAGTGTTCCAAAAGTTAAATCACTAAGTGCTTAGACAAGAGTTACAGTCAATACAGAAACTTTGAAAATTCGTGTTGTCTGAAGTATTTTCGCTTGCCAAGTCTGTGGCTATCCGCCATCCATCAGCTGTTAGGTTAGGGTTACCAACAATCCCGGAACTAAGTCACTTACAAGATAAATGTGGGAACTCCTGCCGAGATTCATTCAATTGTCGGTACGGTAATTTGAAACCTGCCAGTGGTAACACTATACCAGCAATATAACAAACTCAACAAGGTACGTAGGCCGATAACAAATAGCAAAGTAGCAGTTTTGCAACCACAACGGATTGGCGTAAGAATTGTATTATAATTCATGAATAATCGACTGTTTGTAAGTAAATAGTCGTGTTGGACTTGCTTACCGATTGTTAGTTTAAATCGATTTATTTCGCAAAGTTATAGTGGTTGCTTTGAGTGTTGACTCCATGAGGATAGTGGAAATTCTTTGAATGGAATCATAATAATAAAGTTTTAGAGACTTTAAACTTCAGAGAGGTTAACTCTCACACATCTAATTGTGTCCCAGCATCATCTTTAAGTATGTTTTTTTTTAATGCAGGTCATTTTGATACCCACACAGTCTTCAGAAAATTTGTTATTCTTTGGTAGGAATTCATCAACTGATTCCTCCCGCTCTGGGGGAAGCGGAAGGGAGTGTCAGACTTTTACTGACTAAAACCAATCCATAGCATCCTTAGCCCTTTATGTTCCGGGGTAGCGGTAATCCTTTCGGACAATCCCGCTTACGCGGCAGACCCGCTTAGTTGACAAAAAAAAAAGTGAAAATAAGACTATGAAGTAACCTGTTTCATAACTTAATGCCTGTTATCCCTGAAGGGTAAGGCAGTGGTATAAGTACACCGAATCTGTTTCATTTTCTCGCATAAATCGTTTTTTTCTTTATGTTTGCCGAACTGCAGGGCATTAGCATCTTATCCTCATAACAATCACCTTACATGAACGTGTACTCATTGTAACATTTCAATGGCAGGTCGTTAGTACCTGGTTGACCCCAACAAGATTCCTCGCATTGCCTCGTAATATTTATCACCATTAGAATTTGTAATTGCCACGTATGGGTGCCTTACGTTTTCTAACAGTTATGGGTTGGTGATAAACTTATACAGTGTACTGGTATGTGCTTGCGCATAAAGGATGAATGCAGATCGTTAAGTATTTATTGGTAAGTTACCTTACCTACATCTGTCCTGAACTCCTGAAGGTTTGGTGTGGTTGAAGGTTTTTTTGGTTTATCTATTTTATGTCTCGCCACTGCTGCTGGAAAGGCCTCTGCTCTCGAACCTCTCTCTTAGCTCATCTCTTTTGAAATCTCTGGCCTGGTCAGCCTCGCAAACACGTCCAGAATCTCACATTGGTTGTCCAAAATGGTTATGTCCTGCCTAGGCCCTCTTATCCATTAGCCACAATGGGCATATGCCCTGGGTAACGCGGTCTATGGGGCTCCCTAGTTCCTCCCAGAACACTAATCGTAACCCTATAATTTAAACAACAAAATATATGTATTTTCAAAAAATCAAACGATAAAACTGACTATAAATATGTAATCAGCCTTTTTGAAATTCTAACAAGGGGCCTTACACAGGGAACCCTGTCTGGCTGACTAACTACAAGGTGATCCTCCTAAATTGTTCTTAAGTTGCATATCTTACTCATAGCTAGAGGCCCCATTATCCTAAAGTGGCCAGGGCCTCCAATAGGTTAAAGACGACCCTATAGGTATCCTCTTTCAGGCGTTCAATGAGTAACAGTCTTGGCCCACAGACTTCTGACTGCGCTGGTCATCTTACTCAAAGCGATGTCTAGATTTAAAACTCATTGACTATCGAAGTTAATATCGCTTGCCGGGGTTGGCCGTGGATGGGTGACCATCTTTACATACCGAGACTCCTCCGTAGCTCGGAAAGCACGTTAAGCTGTTGGTCCCGGCTGTCATTTGTGCATCTTTGATAGTCGTTACGGGTCGTCCGAAGCCCGAAAAAATCTGACAGCCAGTCTTACCAAGGGGTATCGTATTGCCCAATTACTGGGTTGTGAAGGTCAGATAGGCAGCCGCTCCTTGTAAAATACTGGTATTCAGCTGCATCCGGTTAGACTGGAAGTCAACTTCAATATAGTTGGGAAAAGGCTAGGCAGATGATATCGAAGTTAATATCTGTCTGCGCATATAAAAAATTACACACATTTAAAAATTTAGATTCATGGTCATAGATGCTAGCTAGTCAATTGCCTCTACCTACGCATTATAGCGGTCGTTACACCCAAAATATTACCTGTTTGTTTCTTATAGTGTAAGGCGCGGTTTTAGTATACCTACCTACCTACAGCACCTACGTCATTTTACTACTACCAACCTGTAAACCTGATCCACTGCAGGACATTGAGACTTGGGCGAATTTCACCAATGAAATTGAATGCGATCAACACAGCCCCGTTTAAGGTCAAAGTGTCATTTTGTTCTTTGGTATATTGATACGCCTTCAGTTTCACTGTCAAAATGGGCACTGATTCACTTTTTGCCTGATTCTGTAGAGGCGTCTTTGTAGGCTTTTTTTTTGTTATTTGCAGCTATATCATGGTACGGTTTGATAGATCCCTTGAGGGAACTTGAATATAATTAGGTCGCTAGTGAAAGTTGCTAACTAACGTGCTTTACAATTTTTCTACAAAAAAAAAAACATGGATAATTATTTAAAGTGCTAATCAAAATTCTGGCCACTTAGGGATTAATGTTTTGTAATAAAAATTCGCAAAGCTAATCAATTAATCACATAATCGCAGGATCTCAATTTCCACAACAGGAAAATACCGTTCTTAATTCAGCTGTCGTTTACAAAGTTTATCTAATTGCGTTTAATAGTGGCAAATTACTACAGCAATTTATACTTAAAGCTAGAAACAATGAATTCTCCCTGCACATCGCAGGAACCGTACATTTTAATAGAACGATTACCCGTACTTCACATAAAAGAGCATTGAGCACCTCAATTGAATTGCATTCTTCAGCCTCGGCGGGCTTGAATGCGCGTACGCATGGATACTTCCCTCCCTCCACCAATCGCGTCGCCGCTTGGGAGGGATTAGGCGGAGTCTTGCAAGCCCCTCCCACCGCCTTCTACCACAGTTTCGTATTAAGTATTGAGTTACAGATAATAGAGATCGGATGTTTTACTGTTTCTGTTTTGTTTTTATTAAGGGATTTCATTGAAAACGGAAATTTAAAGATAAGGTCTCAATAGCCGTAAAGGTGCCTTTGTAAGGTCGAAGTCAGTTTAATCGTATCAAATGTCTCTCACGTCAACATTGTTAATGTCCTCACTAAAGTGATTGGGTGGATTGTGAAGACATGAGTTTTACAATTAGGTAGGTAGATGACCCCGTTGGCATCGGGATCTTGTTACAAAAAATGTAACGTCTTTATAAAATAATTATACGTGTGATACTGATTACTTATTTATAAATTAAGTCTTTTTATTCAAGTGGCGCATATTGCCTATAACTTCTATGTTTTCCAACGAAAATCAGTCAGTTGTTGCTTATGTTAAATCGGTAGCAAACTTAATAAGTAGATTCAGTCGCCAGTGCATCAAGTTACACCAAACCAAATGATTGTAAAACTTCAAATGTTGATTGTAAAGTTCAAAATCGATTGAGAAAATTTGACAGTGTGTGGTAACTTTATGTACTGGCACTGTACCTACCTACTTCTAATAAAATTGTGTAAAGTCAAACAAACCAGGTTTTAGAAAACCGAAAGAACTAGTCAGAATATAAAATAGGGTTAACTGCCAAAAATCAATCATCCTAAACAGAATATATTAATAGTAGGTAGGTACTACTTTTATAAATCTCTATTAAAAATATACACAATCATAAAAATCCAGTGCATATTTCATGCACATCGTGTGCGGTCAGTATCTAGCGAGCTATCATGACGACGTCGTTACTGTCAGCTACGACACGATAGCACACACTGACACTGATCAACAACACAGATGAGACAGTTCATCAATAGTGCAATCCTTCTGTGTTTTATATAAAACACAGTTTGTGCACATCGTGGGCGGCCAGTATCTAGCGAGCTATCATGACGACGTCGTTACTGTCAGCTATGACACGATAGCACACACTGACACTGATCAATCAACACAGATGAGACGGTTCATCAATAGTGCAATCCTTCTGTGTTTAATATAAAACACAGTTTGTGCACATCGTGTGCGGCCTTTATCTAGCGAGCTATCATGACGACGTCGTTACTGTCAGCTACGACACGATAGCACACACTGACACTGATCAACAACACAGATGAGACAGTTCATCAATAGTGCAATCCTTCTGTGTTTAATATAAAACACAGCTTGTGCACATCGTGTGCGGCCACTATCGAGCGAGCTATCATGACGACGTCGTTACTGTCAGCTATGACACGATAGCACACACTGACACTGATCAACAACACAGATGAGACAGTTCATCAATAGTGTAATCCTTCTGTGTTTAATATAAAACACAGTTTGTGCACATCGTGTGCGGCCAGTATCTAGCGAGCTATCATGACGACGTGGTTACTGTCAGCTGCGACACGATAGCACACACTGACACTGATCAACAACACAGATGAGACAGTTCATCAATAGTGCAATCCTTCTGTGTTTAATATAAAACACAGCTTGTGCACATCGTGTGCGGCCACTATCGAGCGAGCTATCATGACGACGTCGTTACTGTCAGCTATGACACGATAGCACACACTGACACTGATCAACAACACAGATGAGACAGTTCATCAATAGTGTAATCCTTCTGTGTTTAATATAAAACACAGTTTGTGCACATCGTGTGCGGCCAGTATCTAGCGAGCTATCATGACGACGTCGTTACTGTCAGCTGCGATACGATAGCACACACTGACACTGATCAACAACACAGATGAGACAGTTCATCAATAGTGTAATCCTTCTGAGTTTAATATAAAACACAGTTTGTGCACATCGTGTGCGGCCAGTATCTAGCGAGATATCATGACAACGTCGTTACTGTCAGCTATGACACGATAGCACACATTGACACTAATCAACCGACACAGATGAGACGCTTCACCAATAGGTACGTATTAAAATACCTACACAGTTTGTGCAAATTGCAGACAAAATTTATCTAACGAGCTATCATAAAGAACATGCCTTAATTTGCTTCAATATCTTAGATTTCATTATCTAAGTACTTTTCGTTATTTAATAAATCGATTGGAAAACCAACAGTTAATACGGTGAAACTGGAACTTAGGTATTATGAAATGAATTTGTAAAATTAACAAAATTAAACTTACCCTTATAATTACTTTATCATCATCCTTCAGTTCTTAAGCTTTTTACTGGGGTCAGCATAGACTTTTTGTCTCTTTCAGTCATACTCTATGACTCGTCATCCCAATATTCACACCATTTCTTTTAATCATCCTTGACACAATTAATCAATCTATCGCATTTCTTGTTTTCCCTAATTTATTCTTGATACTTGGGTACCTTTTTTTTTGAAGGTGGGAAATCATCAAATGGGGATCATTTGATGATTTCCCGCTCTGGGTCGAGCGGAAGGGAGTCTCAGACTCTTACTGACTAAAACCCATCCATGTTCCTTCCTTAGTCCTTTATGTTCCGGAGTACACAACAATCCCGCTGAACTTGGGTACCTACCCTGCAATAAAAAACCCACCGTGAAATACCTTTTAATGATTGCATAGGTATTACTTTCAGAATCTTATTCAGGATCACTTTCCATCTCACAGTACCTACGTATTAGGCATAAAACTTTAAAAACCGTGTCTTCTCTGTATTTTTCATACTCACCACGCATACTCTCGGCACTTAGCGCTGAAGCTTGAACACAAATGTGGTTTGCAATCACAATTGTCACCGTTAATTCGCATAGTTGCGATAACATGTCGCTTGTAGCTCTGCTATTAAAATAAATAAAATTACATACATTTAAATGCTTACCTAAATCACTTGGTGCATGGACCACTCCAAGAAACATGAAATGGAATATAAACTTTGAACTAAAAGCTATAGAAGTTAAAATTGAATGAGAGATGCTTGGGTGTGTCTGTTTGTTTTCTTTTTTTAAATTATTATTTATTGAGAGCTATTTCTTTAGTCTTTTGTGAATTTCCTTAAAGAAGTAGTTTCTACGGGATAACAATACTTGATAATATGTAATTTATTATCTTGCAGATAACGGGGTATAATTTATTCATCTGTGATTGTATCTAAGCCACTTACCCTTTTAACCTCGACTATTAGCAGACCTTTAAGTAGTGGCAAGCAAGTACTTAAGTTAAATCTTGTTTACTTGAATTTGTATAAATACTTAGTTGCAAATTCTTGAGTCAAAGCCATGAATTTAATTACAACTTCTGGACGCACTTTCTAAGTTCAACACTAGAAATAATGAAACGAGAAAAGGGAATTTGTCATCTATTTAAGATGTAAGAAGCCTATAAGATGTCAATTTATGGTGATGTACGTATGTAATGATTAAACAAAATTACCTGTACGTGAAGTTCTATCATAATTTATACGAGCGCTGAATTCGAAGACATTGGTAATTTACACATCTAAGTAAGTAGTTACAAATAGTTACTATATTGCACTTAGTGCTTAATGGCAATTCAATTTAGTATAATTCGAATTTGAAGAGGCTACTTGGACCAATTACGTTCTCATAAGTCATTCTCAACTTAGGATTTCTCCAATGAAACTAAACGCTATCAGTACGCGAAACCTGTGTAAGGGTTGTCCGTGTCATTATTTTGTATCGAATATTGATACTAACAGGTTTAGAACACGGCTTGGGTGTGCTGATCGCGTTCGATTCTTCTCATCGTTTGATACAAAACAAAAGACGAATCGTTAAAATTCGGTCTTCTGAAAATGATATATTAACCATTTCAAAAATAAAATAAGAAAGTTAGAACACATAATTTGTGAACGACAAATTAGTGCTTAGTAAAGTGTATAAGACATAAAAGAAGCTATTGTACTACACGACAAGGATATTGAAGCAGGTACCTAGTTACTTATTTATTTTAAAGTGATAACGTTCTATTTTCTTACCGCCCTGATGAACTGCTTAAAAATCTTTGAAGGGAAACATCGTGAGGAAACCAGCATGTCTGAGAGATATTTCTCAACAGCATGTGAGGCTAAGTCAGAGGCCCATGGGCAGCTTAAAAACTCTGACACCAGGTTAGTCACTAACCACACGTAAAAGAAAGAAGACAGTCCTGAAGTGCTGTTCTGTAAACATATCACCGTGAAAATGTAGGTGAAGTGGCGAAATGAGGGTATACTAAAGGTCACATCTGCCTACCCTTCAGGGCTTTTCAAGCGTGTAGCATTAGGGTAGCCCGTCAAATATTTTTTTAACAAGAGAATGTAAGAAAATTTGCATATCGCGGGCTACGGGGCTACCTAAAATGTATAGGTTGAAAATGTTTATACGATGAAAAGAATTTTCTAAATAAAATAAGGTCTGGTTGAAGTGGTTAAGGTAATTGCCTGGCCTACTTACCAACATGATCTTTATAACCTTTCTAATTTCTATTAGTTCAATACTAAACTCAACAAAGTTAGTCCAGCTTCAATCATAAAGCCAATGTTTCCAAAAATAAGTTCTAAATGGTACGTTTGAAACGGAGACAAATACGACACGAAACCGTGTTTAAAAATACGAAACGTCGGGAACTCACGTACAGTCGCCATTGTCAAAACACCTTATATAATTTCACACCGACATTTTTTTTGTATTTGTGTTTTTGCAGCGTGTGTGTGGTCGCGAATAAAAACGGCGACTAAATACGGGATAATGCGCACTCGAAACGGCAAAAGCAAATATTTTTCAAACACCTCTGAGTTGAGCGTAATTCTTTGTGACATTGTAATTTCGGTATCGTTGACAATACTTGAAAAAAAAGCAAGGGAAGAAAAAGGACTTTGTTTAACTCTGCGGGATTTCCGATCACTTAGTAATTTGTGAATAATTTACAGCTATAAAGGGAGGCGGAGACGCGGCGCATTATTATGTTGTCACCGTATTTAAGAAAGGTGCGTTTGCGTCGCATTTGTTTTGTTGTCGTGCTCTTGATCTCTGACATTGTTTGTCCTTGTAATAGTTTCACTTTATTGTGGAACATTATTTTATGGATACACGGAGATTTGGGTTTATTTCTTTCGATGACTTGAAAATTATTTTAACAAAGATTGGGTTATTTTACTGATAATTTTATGCAGCTTTTTATGCTAGCTAGAGAGTTGATCTTCGCCAGGTGGGTGGTAGCTGCTGAATGATAGTTGCCAAGACTCAAGCTGACAGACGTACAATTGATGATAGAAATGATCTACCCAAATTAAATTTTTTTTCATTAAAATATTCATGTTCACTAAACTTGCTCTATCAATAGCTTTCAGCATTCGCAACCATGGTAGGTTACTCAACTATGAATTTGTTATGCCTATCAAAAAGTTTATTCAAAGCATTCGAGCATTCGTTGAACACTCCCGTTATAATATTTCGGTCATGGCCGGGTCCTCAATATCCAACATTTGGCAACATCAACACCTGTTCGTAATTAGAACGTATTCAAATTTGCCATAACTGAAACGTCAGCCAATCAAAAACACCAAAAGCCACAAAATCCGCAACGGATCATTTCAAATTTCGAATCGATGTAATGACGTAATATATGACGGTTGGTAAAGAAACGAGATACGATGCTCCGGAACGCATACAATTTGTTACCTTTTTAACACGTCATCTATTCCCAAAAACTGACAAAAAAAGTAAGACATGTGGACCATTATAAACGTGTTTTGTGTTTAAGAAAAGAATCGAGCTTTATGTCATTTTGATACACTCTTAAGGGTCTTTGTGTGGGACTGAATCGAATAGTCTTTTTATTCGTGTGAATTGCGTTGCATCGATTTGGTGTTGAATTGAACCGATTTTTCAAGCTCAGTAGTCGTCCTTTGTTACTAATGGTCGCGTTTCGTCTTGCCTTTTACATTGACCTTTATAATTACTACTTTAACATCTATTACACGGTACTACGCCTATTAGTGCATCTGTTGGGTTAAAGAAAAGGTTGCTTTTAACAGATTGTGTGCAAAATTAGTCTGGTTTTTATTCTACATATCCTCCAGATTTTGTAACTAAACAATTTGGTTTGTTTTAATTGTGAGGGCCTAATATAATGGCAGCAAAGGGGCTTACGCTTAGCATTGGGTGAACAATGATGATGAATTTTAGACAGATGATGCATCTAACTGAGTAATTCCAGAATTATGTACTCGTATTGATAAACAGAAGTTTCTTGGCGAAAACACTGTCGGAACATTGATTGCTCAATAATGATTTTACCTTTTGGCCGACACAATGTGGACTGACGAAAGTATGTTCCCGCGCAACGGGATTTGGAATCGGCAGAACCGGCAGAAGATACTGGTGTCGAAGTAATCCGCTCCTGATCGTAGAGTCTGCACAACCCAGTAAAGTTTTGACATGAATGTCTGGGTTGCAATACATGGAGACCAAATAATTGGTCCCGTGTTTATCGATGGTAGCCTGAATGGACCCAAGTTTTTGGAATTGCTCCACGGTCCAGGGTCGGAGTACGCTGAAGAGTTATCGGTGGGTGCATATCGCCTCAATAATTATTATTGTTGATTAATCACCCAGACCAAATATGGACCAGTTTTCTGATAGAGTTGACGCCAATATTATTGCAGGAATTACAGGAATAAACACAAAACTTAAGTGTAGGTAAGATAACATGACTATGAGTGCTCTTAAATTGTCCTAATGGTATCAACACCAGCCTCCAATGAGCCACTAGGAAGTGTTCTAAATTCATATAAACGTTATCTAAATTATCGTTATTTTTCTTAGCATAGTGATAGCAAACACAATGTAGTTGGTCACAGATGTAACGTAAGTAGGTATCTTCTGGACCTGCCATAAATTAAGGTAAGCCTTTTTTCAGAAATGAAATATGGCGAATTAATTCGTATCACTTGACAAAGACTTCTGAACTCATGCGCATATTAATGTGACCAGTAACGCCATCTATTTATTTAATGAGGAACTTAATTCAAACAAAAAAATAAAATTAAAATATAGGTCCTGAAATTTATGTCCACTAGCAGGTCAATGTAGATAAATGATTTCTCAATATAATTTATTGAATACCGATACCGATCAAAAGATATAGGGGTCTATTTTAATTGGAACAATGACAGACTCAAATAAAAATACGTTTACTTTGAAATGTGTTATGCGAAATTTTTGTCGATTTGTTTTTGTCGATTTGGAGACTGTAGGGGATGACAGTGAAGCTAATATATATTTATCTTTTAATAGTCTATGCAACGCGCCATCACCGTGCATATAACGCGCTGTCAACGCAACTTGTGCGTATTTCTCAGGTTTAGTAAGGAAGAAAACGCTCCGTCGACGCAGATTACAGGAAACGCGCCCCGTCCCCGTGTGTTTTAGCCCTAAATGACACCTAAAACAATGGCTAAATAAAAGCGCGATGTTGGATTTTCAACGTTCATTATTGAGCCGAGCGTTGAAAATCCAATAGCGTGCTTTTCTAAGTGTGAATGTGCACTTTAACAAAAAAAGTAATATCTCTCTAATTCTCTCTCTCGAATCTCTTATTTATAAATCCTCAGCTTGTTGAAATTTCGGCTACTGTCGCCCAATATTACATGGGACTCCAACATAACTGGCAGAATGTGAATGTACATGTATATGTTTGAATATGAATGTAATATACCTTCTATTTTCTTTTTTTTAAGATTTTGATATCATCAAATGACCGCTCCCGCTCTGGGTGGAGCAAAAAGGAGTGTCCGACTCTTACTGACTAAAACCCATCCATGTTCCTTCCATAGCCTTTTATGTTCCGGGGTAGCGACCTTTTCGGACCATCCATACCTCTGCCTGACCCTTTGAGAATTGCAGGGGTTGTGTAATGTTATTGTTTTGAAATCTTGTTTTGTTAGTCTTTAACTCAACTCTTTTCCCGTCGCTAGATTTATTATCATCAGCCTTTCTGATATTGCGTGATACTTATATTATTTTGTTATCATCTCATTGCAGATTAACCTACCATCTCTAGAAATAAATTATAATACTAGCTTCTGCCCGCAGCTTCGCCCGCATGTATGTCGGAAATTGTTACATGGAGTTTTAGTAAGGACCTCTATTTTTTTTGAAAATATAAGATATCCTATGTCACCCGGGGATAGTGTAGCTGCCCAACAGTGATAGAATTTTTCAAATCGGTTCAGTAGTTTCGGAGCCTATTCTATGCAAACAAACAAAAATCAAATCTTTCCCCTTTAAAATATTAGTATAGATATATTAAGAGAAATTTAAAACAATGCAACTTATCATTAAGTATATTCATTTGTAGGTACCTACTCATATTATCTGGATAAATATCGCACTGATGAGCTCAAGTTTGTTTTATAGTCTTCTGAGTGTCATTAATTCGAATAGCAGAATCAATGCAAACGATACATTATCCAAACAAAATATAATATAATAACTACTGAACCTTTTTCTTAGAACAGTGTGGAAAAAGTCATCACGTGATTCATTTTTTACTGAGAAGTGGCATACAGGTAGTCTTTAACATTATTATAAGCTTTTATTTTAGCGACAGTACCCAGAAATATTAAGAACTGTAATTTGATACCCATGATAGGGTCGAAGAAGTTTACTGGCGGACCCTGACAAAGCCCGGAAATTACTTTCAGATTTAAAATCCTAACTACATTTATCATCTACCAATAAAGCTTATGCGGAGTTACCTTATTTCAGACTAACTTATTTGAAACTTGTTGAAACGATAGATGAAATAAAAATAGTAATATTCAAATTCATCATTTAATTACATTACAAATATAACCTAAACAAGATCTTGGATAATACAGGTTTTGAGACAGAATCAGATTATTCGTTCTTCAAGATCTCAAAATGCAGGAAGACATAACTTTACACAACCATCATATACATTAAACATTTTTACATAAACATTAAGGTGGACGGAATGCACAAATTGACTTAGCTATAATTTATATTTACAAACACAAAATGAGATCAGAAAATTTACAAGATTTAAAGAAAAAAAAATTACAAATAAGTAGATAATACTAAAACCCAGACATTGTAAGGATATTGCAAGAATTTATTTCTACACAAAAATTGCCACTACCGAACACAGATTTAAGATAAAATCTACTAATACTCCTCTAGAGGAAGAAACGCACGATAAACATTGAATTTAGAACATAAATAAATCCAGTTTAACACTAAATGCAATATCTACTCTGAAAACAATACTTCTTCACCTTAATATAAATTGGGCACTCGTGGCATGAGTTAACTAAATCTTAATACTAGAAGGCACCGTTTTAGGAGTAAAAATCAGTCTTTTCGCATTTGCCACTAATAAAGTAACAACTAATTCTCATCTTCTGTATCTAAGCTGTCAATTGGAAAGTTCGGATTTAGCAGTGGGCTTTTTCCATTGCTGCCGCTCGGAGATGTGTTCACTGATGATATTCCAACAAGGTTGTGTGTCAGACTGTGTCGTCTTAAGTCACAGTTTCTTCTGAAAACCTTCCCACAGGAGGAACAGTTGTATGGCTTTATGTCTGTGTGTGTCAGAAGATGGGTCTTGAGATTCGACCTTTGGTTGAAACTTCTGCTGCAGACCGGACACTTATGGGGAGATTCTTCCATGTGTAAGATTTTGTGGACAGCTAACGTTCTGGACTGGCAGAAACCTTTTCCACATTCCAGACATTTGAACGGTTTCTCCTTCGAATGGATGTACCTGAAAGAGAGATTTATTGTTAATGCTTTTTATCTTTTTACCATATTATGTAGAAGTTAATTGAAATGAGTAATAATGTTCACTATTTAACACACAATATAATACAACTCAATGCTTAATGTTGTTGGAAAACATCATTTCTTTAACTTGAAGGTAGTGAAATATCCACGCAACAAAGTTATTAGAAATACCATCGGCATAGAGAGAGTCTCGAGACTACCTCTGCTTATTGTTTGATCTGCAGACATTGAATACTTAAGCAAACTAAACACTATGTTTGTAAACTATCTAACAGAGTATAAATATTAGTTAGGTTACTTTATTATAGGGATTTACGAGAGAATACAAAGTTACTAGGCGTAGACAGATGTAATTTATGCTTTTTGTGATCTTTCTACAGTTAAAAGCAACTGGGTGCAATGTTTGTGAAGTTAAAACTGATACTCTATACAAAATGACCAATTACTAAAGGATAGTTTTGCTCCATCGTCTAAATCGTGTATTTATGTACTATCTACAACATGTTGTTGAGATGCGTTGAGCTCAATAAATACATCATGTCTGTAGGCACCGAAACATTCGCTCTCGCGTGTTCTGCGCACCTTGTGGGAGCAGCCGGGAAGCAAACAAGAGCCCCAGGGTTATTGGTAATAAATTTCAGTTCTCTCTTCGCTTTATTTCCAATATCATTAATTTACACCCTTACTTTAAATTTGCAAAACACCATCAAGACAAATGAGGTGAATTTGCATTAAAAGACTTAACGTCCAAATATCTGTACAAAAAATACTTTTAGAGAAACCATAAATTACTTATTATTGGATTTACACCCAGTAAAAACAGTATATAATTACGTGGACGTAAGTTTTAATTATAATAAAACATATGGTTTATATTTCTCACAAATGTTGATAGCAACTGATTTCAAATTAAATTTAACTATACAACGTATAATTAACACACCGGGTAACGTGTAATCAATAATAACGCAGCACGAGGGACCAGCGATCGAGTGTACAATTCGAGAAAATTATCTCCGTATCGTATAAACAAACAGACTCGAGGCAAGAAAATTACGAGCCGTTCAAAGTAACGTAATACATGTAATAATCGTTGGGATTAGTTAGATCGGTGACGATAAAGCCGAGTTACAAGATGATGAATGAAATAATAATTTCAATATTAAAACACGCGATGATGATGGCGATTAAGACGGGCCGGGCGCGCGTGCAGTCGAGCGTACCGAGACACCGGCGCGAGCGCCGCGTTAGGCCTAACTCGAACCAACGCGACAACACTGATTAATTAAGCTCGCAATGCAGATCGATGGTCTATGAAATTCACATTCTCCATACGAATTATTGATACTAATGAAAATAAACCGTGCATGAATAAGAAAATTAGGGCCGCAAAAATCGACATCCAAATTACTAAACAAGTTACAAATTAATTTAAGTCCATTATCCTTTCAATCTAAACAAAAAAATCTCAACATCTCGAACACCGAAACTTGATTTTGTATGCGGAGAATATTTACCAAGGTTTTTTTTTCATTTTTTTGTCATCCATATTAATCCTCACGTCAGGATCACCACGTGCTTTGTTAAAACCCGTCGAAGGCCCGCTCCGGTCCATTATAATGTATCGTGTCAACGGACATCGATTGAACATCGACAGGCCGGGCCGAGCTCGGGTTAACCCTCCGGCGTCTACACGAAATTTATTTTATTGCCACAGAGATACGGTGATTTGGGAGGAAATCGCCGAGAGACAGGTGTAAAAATTCAACACCTTTGGTTCTTTTTGGGTGGGGGATCTCGAGAAGATAAGTGAAGAAATAGATTGAGAGTTGTTGTAACACTATTATCATATTTATTGTATTCGAGATCCGTGATGTTTGGAATTCGAATTCTTGTAACGGTCACTAACATCTTATTTGAGTGCATTGTAGAGACGTTTTAAAAGGATAAATATTTTGATATGAAAAAAGATATGCTCTGAGATTTATATGGAATGCGAAGGAGTCGGGAAGAAAACAAAATGAAAAGCCAAAATTAAAACATCGTCTCTCGTGGGATTAGCGGCGGTTTTGTGAAATAATTTACGAGCGTGACGAAAGAGTTGTCGATACCATCTGCTCGGTCCATACTTAACCCTTTTTGTTTTAAAATATTTTTATTCGTTCCCCACCATTATTCAAAAGTTTCTCATAATGTTTCGCGTTGAAACCCGACGACCAAAATATTTTATTGATATCGAAAAATGAGTATCGTGAACCTTAAAATGTTTCTCGACACGGTTATAAGATTGTCTTTATCTTATTTGAGAGCTCCACCACGGGGTACTTTTGTAGTAGAAAACATAAATGGACCTTAGTTGTATCTAAGAATACAAGCTTTAAAAAGACTGCCTTGGAAATCAACAGGTGTTTGATTACAACATAAAAGGTTAAAGCCTAATGAAACATAAATCATGGATAAGATACGGCGTAGATTTTATTGATTCATTAGTAGTTGTTGTTCCTATTAAGTGGAACCCCCTTGAAGTTAGATATAAATTTAAAATTATGGGCTTGAAAGCATGACTATAAAAGAAAATGTTTGCTATATTACTCAAACCTACGTCATGATCTATATAGTTATTCATGATAGAAACACAAAAAAATAAAATATATGAATATTATTTTTACCTGTGGTCTCTGAGGTGGTCTTGCCGTCGGAAAGCTTTCCCGCAAATGTCACAGGAGTATGGTCGTTCATCTGTGTGTGTCCTTTCATGGATAAGTAAGTTATATGACTTCGTGAATTGTCGGTTACAGAATTTACAAATAAATTGTTTCTTCGTTCTAGGCCCACTTCCTCCAGTCTTCTGTTTATTAGATACACTACTGCCCGTTGATGACGTTGAGCTGTTAGTTGATTTTGAAGAGTTTGAAGCTTGTGGTGACAACGGGGCTTGTGATGGGCTTCCATTCATTTGTTGTTGATACATTGCATTCATAAGAAGACTGGGATATCCATTATCGAGGTTCTGTGACGAACTATATCCATAACCTTTTGATGTTGATTCCAAGTGTTGTTCCAATGTGAATTCATCTTCATTATCTAGGAGGGCCAAGTCTTCTTCTACTTCTTCGGACAGGTCAACATCTTCAGCTGCTATGGCGTCTGACAGTGGGTACTCCTCGGGTGTCTTCGGTGAGAATTCTTTAGACGTATCCGACGCATCAATTTCACTTATTTTTGCACTTGCCGTCGCTATCCTGAGAATGTCTTGTTTAGATGACGAATTATTTTCCGACGTGTTAGGTTGAGTAGTGTTGTTTACCGAGGATACTGAAGTCAAACGTTGTAGTGTCAAATAAGATTCCAAAGCTTGTAAATTCAATGCAGCTGCCGCGGCGGAGTTAGACGGTAACAACGCCGCTTGTTGTAGGGAGTTCATCATTGCATTTTGAAGTGATATTACTACTCCTTGTAGTGATCTTTGAAGCATGTTTTCTTGTAACAATGCAGCTGATGCAATTGATAAGTTAATGTTTGTAGATGGAGAAGAACTAGGGCTCTTACTTGCATTTGTTTTCGTGTCCGAATGCGGCGACGGCGGGTCGGCAGCCAACAAACCGTTCATGTCTGTTGTTGTCTTGGTGTCCTGTATCTGCAAGTTGTTTTTCAGCTTTATGATGGCGCTTTCCAAAGAGTTCAACGTGGACTTGCTGGATCTCGACGAACTTTGTTCTTGCATTGTGAAACTTTGTCAATATGGGGTCGATATCATCTGTAGACTTCCACTGATATTATGTGCACGTGTTGTATGGGGGGCGCGGCGGGGGAGGTATCGCGTGCGCGTGCGCTGTCCGAAAGGCACGCTTCGTGGTGCGGCGTGCGAGGCGGCTGTGAGGCGCGGCGCGACTGAGCCGCCGGGCAGCCGGCGACCGCCCCGCCCCCACCTCGTCCCTCGCCTGTCTTCCCGCCTCACAAAAGCTCTCTATTTTAGGCAACTCTTTGTACGCAGTAATGGTCACCTCACGCTGCCCTAACGACAGACACGTCCATGAGAAAACGTTGCGCCAGATTTGTTGTAACCCCTTTCAAGTGTAATGAGATTCTGAATGGAATCGTTCGGGCTATGGGAAAACAATGTGATGCGGCGATCGCTTCGCTTGTTTTGTCAGTGGGTCACGCGCATCGGTAAAGGGATAATTGAGTGAAGTGCCGCTCTATACGGTTCAGAAAAAATCACCTGTACGCAGTAATATTTTGTTTATTGTTGGGGTCGCAAACAAATGCAATTAAGAATTAGATTAGGGTAAATTAGCGAGTTATTTGTTTCTAGCTTTAATTAAACTGTATAGATACATATCTTACCAGAATCATGCTAATACATACTTCATTTCCATCATTACCATTATAATCTTTCCTCCGAATTCAGGTCAAATGTCAAAATTACCTGTAAAATTAGATGTGGGACCTGTTATTAAGATTTAATGTGTTAATAAGCGTTTAAAATATAATAGCTTAGAATTACCATCGTAATTCATGACGTCGAATTTATTAGACATAATTTTATTGTCACTTCGTCCAATTTTATGATAGCCTTATGAATTATGACTAAGTCTATCTGGTTGTAACTATCATTGCTAAAATGATATTTATAATAAGGACCTATAAACTACTTATCAGACATTAAAGCCTAATCGCATAATGAGGTACTAAATCTGTTTTAAGATTCGAATTAAGGTATTCTAAATTTATGCTTCTAGAAGACATTAGTGTTATTATTGACTTTTATAACGAATAAGATTTTTTAAATATTTTGCAAAAAAAACGGCCATGTAAAATCACAGTCTTACACGTTGGTAGGTGTATAGACAATAATTATATTCTTTTATATATCTCGAGAATTATGTTGCTACGTTGAAAAATTTCTTGATAAGATGTAAGCAGTTTATTTGTTTCAGGGCAAGGCAGTTTGTGTCCAACGTTTAATCGTATGATTGTTAAATAACGCTTTAATTAATAAAAAACCCAAAACTGTTAAACTAATTAATTAACACATTTAAGAGTCAACTTAAAGGAACATCAACGGTGTCTTTGACTTTTGAAATTAAATATTAAGTTAAGAACCATTAATAGGTTACAAAAAGTCGCGCATAAATGTGTAATATATTACAACCATATATTAAAAAATTAAGGGAAAGAAATAAACAGTTTCTACTATCTTAAGTAACCACAACATATAGCGACCAATTCCACTAAAACCCCCTTACGAGTCTGTCTGGTTGTTTAATAAAAGAATAAAATATAGCAATTAACTTTCATGTTATTCAAATAGACAACTGCAGTGCAATGTAAAGTTGATAAGATTAGTAAGTAAGTGCTGTTTATTTCAACAGTGTGTTAGGTTAAACGAGGGACATACTTTCAGGGAACAGGTAACTATACTCATGAAAATGAACGACATTGTTTATGGAACTATACCTGAAATCACAAAAAAAAATATCTGCTGTTCAGTATGTACTAAATAGCTAATATTTTTTCTGTGATTTATGCGAACGTAAATATTTATATTCGCATAATTCGTCAAAATGTAGGGAACAGCTGATATTTATTTTGCATATTTCAGAGTTGGTCCCATGGACAAAGTTGTTGATTTTCATGAGTACAATACTCATGAAAATCAACAACTGAAAGTATGTCCCTCGTTTAACCTAACACACTGTGTAAGTGACCAATTCACCATAATTTAAAACAATGAACGCCAATGAACGTCGTTAATGAGTTTTTAGTGAATTAGTCGTTGCGAGTACCTTTAAATAAATAAATATGAGTAAGTCAAAAACGCAACACATTTTGAGATTAGGTGAGTAGGTACTTGTAGAGTCTGTTGCGAGTAGTAAAGTTATAATTATGTAGTAATGGGCTAATGATATTACATCATGTACAATTTATTGTTATGTATTAACTATACTATTATACACATGTATATGAACAATGAAACAACGAATTAGTCAACTGCTTTTCGTTATTGTTGAAAAAAAACTCAGCATGGAATTAGTAGAAAAATTGATAAAAAATAAAACAAATAATAGAAAATGTAATTGATTAAATTGATTGTGAAACGGGTGAATACCTAAATGCTTGCCAGCTCATAGCAGCCCATACAGTTGATATACAAATTTTAATGATGACAAGGAAACGCTAAGCTACGCCTAACTGTGGCGGGTAAGGGGGATTGTCTGAAAGGGTTACCGCTACCCCAGAACATAAAGGGCTAAGAAAGGAACATGGATGGGTTTTAGTCAGTAAGAGTCTGACACTCCCTTACGCTCCATCCAGAGCGGGAGAAGTCATTTGATGATTTGCCACCCTCAAAAAAAAAAGTCTAGCTAAACAAGTAAAGCAAATTACGTATTTAAACTCACAAGTGTTTCTCAACGAACAGTCTTGTCTATCACTTCACTTGCTATTGCACCAACGGACAATACTATCGAGGCATCGTCATGGGTACCGCTCTGAAACAAAGCCCCATGCTCCAATAGAGCGTTGCAATTACAACAATTGACATGAGAAAATGGGAAGTGCGTTTTATTGCAACAAAAGATTGGGGAATCCAAATGAAACTATTTAGTTGTATAAAGATTGACTTATTTGGTCGATTCGCACAAATATATTCGCTCAAAACGCGCGAATTTCGCGAGACGTGATTCTGGTAAAACAATCTTAATGAAGCTTTAATAAAAAATGCTACACTAGTGTTGCGTCGCACTATGACATTGTGCCTGTCCGCGGGAGCCTATGATATGGTCACTTATGACTTAACTTTATCAAGCGTACAACTTAGTAGTTGTAGGTAGTCTACTGATGTCATTATATGATAACTACTTCTTCTTCTTATCGTGTGGTTAGTGACTAACCTGGTGTCAGAGTTTTTATGCTGCCCATGGATAGGCCTCTGACTTAGTTTCACATACTGTTGAGAAATATCTCTCAAGCATGCCGGTTTCCTCACGATGTTTTCCTTCACCGATTTTTAAGCAAGTGATGGTTTTACAATACGCACATGAATCTGTAAAATCAGAGGTGCCTTGATTACGACTAAATGACGCTATCATTCCACATCATTATTATCTATAATATGTATGTTTTTGGAAAAAAAATATATATAAGTAAGTAGTTTATCAGCCATCTTGTTACGATAACACAAGCATTAGATTGCTTAGCTTGGGACTATATGGCGTTGTGTGAAATGTTCAAGGATATTATTAATATTTGAAATCCAACTTTTGCTAACGACACTGGTCACAAACAAATCTCATGAAGATGTACAAGTATCCAAACCACGAGATAATCCAGTTCACGACACGTGTCGTACCACGTACGTTAATTCGCGATAGCCCGAGCACGAGTCGGTTCTCACGCCGCCGCCGCCCGGGGGCAGAGCGCGCTCACGACTTACTGCAGATATAAAATTAATTTATCTATAAGTAATACGTCCATGTACTTAGATTATGAGACGGGAAATGTTTCGAGGGAACTTTACTTGTGTAGGCGTCTTTGGAATGGAGATTTGGGAGTTTTTGTGTATGTAGCGACCGCCCGTTATGGCTGATAGAAATACAGCTTATGTATATGAAATTCGATAGAGTACTTTTTTTAAGGCTGGGCAATCATATATCCAATGACTTCTCCCGCTCTGGGAGCGGAAGGGAGTGTCAGACTCTTACTGACTAAAACCCATCCATGTTCCTTCCGTAGCCCTTTATGTTCCGGGGTAACCCTTTCTACAATCCCGCTTATCGATAGAGTACTAACATATTCTTTGGCGGCGCTCAGTGGGATTATTCTTTTGCAGAGAATAATCTAGCGTTGATCCATCATGGTTGATCAGTAGATACGCATTAGTGGAAACTATTTCCTTTTCAATATTTCGTAGTACCTTCTCGCCCGTGCTTGTTCGACCAGATAAATGAACCTAAACGAGGTAATAGGAGTAAGGAACGTAGCAACTAATGTTCTGTAGTTTCTGCCTACCCCGTGAATTAATTTCAGAGGCCAGCACATCAGTCTACCCCAATCTGTCAAATTTCTTCGATAGATTTTCAACTTTATTACGAAAACAATAAGGTTCACATTCAATTGGGAATATTTGACAGTTTGGGATAGTTTGGTGTGCTGGCCTCTGTACTTAAGTTAACCAACGAATAAGAAAAATACTATTGGTTTTATTCATGGTACAATACAGCTCAAAGTTTAAACAGCTGAAGTTTAAGAGTGACGCGGCCATAACTCACTGATGGCATGGAAAAGGGAGAACTGATGTATGAACCCCAAGGCAAGTTCTGAACACGTAAGTAATGTATGATGATTTGAATTCATTGAACCTCTAAAAGGTACTTTTGTTACAGTTTACATCATTCAGACAGGAGAAGTTTATTTATGTAATCAAAAATTGTTTAAAAATTATCTACTTAATTACAATAATATACAACGTAATACAATAACAACTTATACGTATTTAAATTAAAAGACTATCTAACTAACTATATACAAATAAATCCAAAAAAAAGGGGATACTTAGGCGTCGAAGTATTCATCCGCATCGCTGTCGTCCGGAAACGTGCCCTGAAGACTGGCAGCATTGCCACGTTGAATGGCAATGCTAATTCTTTGGCGAAAAAACATTTTTATTTTACAAAAACATTTTTGTAATAGCATACAATATTGTAATATATACTATATTGTTATCATTATGTGTATCTAGACCGCTTAATTATGTCTGGTCTAATCTAACTGATCTTGATAAGTCAACTAATGCCCGTTCCAACACACTCTTGCTTTCACCTACATAATAATCCAAAACATTCTTCATACGTCACTATTAATTTGTATAACTCCCTACAAACTTTACCGACTGTGACAGCCCGAAACCATAACAATTTTTCACCTTAAAATTTAATAGGAAAGCTAATACGGCCATAAACTTACTTAGAAGCGGGACATTACTCAATATCAATAACTTAATTTCCTGCGTCATCAATCTTTAGATTGGACTGATATCAAGTTGAGTTTATCACAATTTTATTACCACATATGTCACTCCCACCGTAACTAAAACAATGTGGTCACACTAGTTTATATATTGTGTTGGTACTTTGGCTTTCTCCACGCTATCTCGTGATTTACCGACTCGCCAAACGTGTCTGGCACTTTTCGGTGGATTTTAGTTGAATTAGGTACTATCCATAAATTATTGCGATCGATTTGGTCGCCCTATGTTGTGGGTTAAGATGGCAGTAACAGTTTATTTTCTTTTCTTAATTGTAAATATTAGGTTGAGAAATATTATATATCGTTAGTGACCTTTTGTGACCTATTAATGTTGCTTTTAGCTTAACATTTTATTCCAAGTGCTAAAGATACCGTTGAAGTATCTTTAAGTGGACTATTTTGGCATTTAATTAAAACATATTTTATTTTTAATCAGACGCTTAAATGTGTTAATTAATATGTTTTAATTTTCTTCCAAACGGCTGCTGCTTTGAAATGATAGCATTAATTTATTTATGTATTTTGATTACCTACAGCGCGACGAGAGATCGTGCGGTAGACGCTTATAACATATTCATATCATTGAAGTACCATATATTCCTCTCCTTTACTTCTAAATAAAATCAACGGAACCCATTACCAAAACCGTAACAGACATAAAGCCATTACCATGTTCTATGGCCTCATATGGTCTCATTGACATCAATACAAGTCGGTACTTAAAGGTAAATTATTATTAGGTCACAGGTCGGGCACCATATGTACGGCTCGTTATGATAGCTTGATGATGATAAAACAGCCAGAGTTTTGATTGAGTTAGAATATACGGCTAAAGTTATTACATTTTATATGTGTTTATTAGATGTAAACTTCTAAGAGCGTAATGGAAGATTATCTACTGAACGGGTTGAAGTAATCAGCGCTGGTAAAAAGTAATTGGGTTTTTTCACTAAATGAATTAATTTGACTATATACACTAGGTACTTCAAACGAGGAGATCGTGGCTAAGTACTTACAGCCATAAGGGCTGACCATCTGGTTAACCTACGCTTGCCGGGGTTGATCCGTGGATGGGTGACCACCTTTACTTAACGAGACTCCTCCGTGCCTTGGAAAGCACGTTAAGCCGTCGGCCGGCTGTTGGCTTTTGTGGAATTATGACAGTCGTAACAGGTCGTCAGAGGCCCGAAAGTCTAATATCCAGTCTTAGCAAAGGTTACCTTATTACCCAGTTACTGGGTTGTGGAGATTAGATAGGTAGTCGCTCCATGTAAAATACTAGTATTCAGCTGCTTCCGGTTAGACTGGAAGACGACCTCAACATAGTTGGAAAAAAACTATGCAGATTGATTGACTCTATCGATCGAAATAAAATGACTATGTAACTATACATAATTATAAATACAAAAACAAAAGGACACTTGACGTGGACGTACTCATCCGCATTGCTGTCATCTGGACGTGCCCACAAGACTGGCAGCATTACCCCGTTGAATGGCAATACTAATTGCCATTCAACGTGGTAGCCTTTTCAATTATCAATTCTTTAGCTAAAGAAGAATCCTAAATGTATTGGTAACTTTACTTATGTTTTATTGTTCATATACTGAATCTATACGTAGTTTCTGATTGTACTTTTATCCTGAATACACTTGGTCTTGTTTAACGAAATTACGTCGTAAAAATTAAATCGTAAAACGGTAACGAAATTATGTCATTCGTAAACGTTTACGATCTATCTGCTGTCTTTCTATATACACAAAGCTATCACCAGCTTAGCTATAATTACTAGGTATATTTTGTTTTCAGCTTAAAATTTTTGTGCTATTTCACCTTTTTGTTTAAAAAAATGAGAAATCATCAAATGACTCCTCCAGCTGTGGATGGAGCGGCGGAAGGGGGTGTCAGACTCTTACTGACTAAACTCATCCATATTCCTTTCTTAGTCCTTTGTGTTCCGAAGTAGTGGTAACCCTTTCGGACAACCTCGCTGAGCGAACTGATTTCACCTAGTGGAAACTGTTGTTTGAATCTCATCCAGAGCCACTGCCCTCTGACTTCCGCCACCCATAAGATAAAATAATTGGCTTATTCCTATGTGTCCGACCACCTGCATCACTGTCATACATAAACACTTCTCCGCCATACACAACTCGCGTTTTCTTTGAGGCTCATACTTCAAGACGTACCACAGTTCATTCATTATCTAATCACGATTCACCTTTACACCATCAGTTCGCCATAAAACCTCCTCCTTCAAACACGATGGGCTAACAGCGTGTAATAGTCGCCATACTTCACAGATACCGTCCAAAATTATCCGTTTAATCATAACGAGCCCGCCATTATTGCCCACGTTGCTTGATGGACCTCTATGTGTGATATTGTGGTGTTTTTTTATATGGTTCAAGTGATAGAAGACAGTTGGATTGTCGTAAGAGAGTTACAACTTGTCGTAGAAGCGTTAAAATTGTTAGAATTTGTTTTTTGAATTTCACCTAAGCAATGGAGAGTGCATTTTAATAATATTATCACGTCGTTTTATTAGATGGCATTTAGTCTAACATCATTACAGATAACAGGGTTTGAGGTTTGTAGTGTCATTGCTCTTGCATTAATGAACTAATGGCATTTATGTCAGTCAAAAGATCCTGCTGTGCCCTAAACTGGTGAAATACCTATGTCACTGTCCTTTATCAGTGCTTTTTCAACATGCAATGCAAGATTTATGTGGATCACATAAGGCATTGCGTTAATCGTTTTTAATGGTATTAAGTAACTTCTCTCAAATTCTGACTGACCCGTGCACAAACCAAACAGTTCTTATAACATATTCTTATAACTTCCACCACACTATGGTTATGCAACGCGTGGCATCGTGCGTGACCGCGGCGTCGCGCCCACACTGCGCACGCGCGTATACAATTTGCATTCAAATATGCCCAAGCTTACAGTTGTTGAGCACAGAGCTATCTCTATACTCTATAACTGTACAGAATTGATTGTAATATTGAGATGGGTGTCCCATCTTACGTGCAATTAAAGAGGATGTGGAGGACTGGCTTCAATTTTCTAGAAGGATTTAAGAATTTGGTAAATGGATTACTCTCGTCTCAACGCCTTTATTTAAAAAGCAAAATATGTATAGGTTAGGTAAAAAAATCCTGGAATACCTAATAAAACATGATAAATAAAAAAATGGGAAATTTAATTCTTAGGAAACATGAATTAGTCAAGAGAAAGAATATTAATACCCACTGTTTCCTAGATTCTTTTATTTTTTCATCAGCCTTGACAAAATCAATCCATCTTGACGGTCATTAAGAAATTATGTAGTAATTGAGGCCAGTGAGAAAAAAGATGCAGATTAGTGTGTAGATTAAGACGTATAAAATATGAATCTAGTTTTTATCACATTAGTATTGCAGAACAACTTAATTACGATATTGTATGTGTTAGATCAGTAATGTATATTTAGAAGGAGTCCCCAGTCTCTACCGTCATTTCTGTTGTAAAAAGTTACGACAATACCGTGTGTAAGGTTAAACGAAGAACATACTTTTGATTATTGGAACAACTCTGAGATATAAACACAAATTATGCAAACATACTAAACAGTTGACTTTTTTTTACGATTTCAGTTTTGGTCCCATAGTCAAAGTTGTTCATTTTCAAAAGTACTATGTAGGTACTCCCTGAAAGTATGTCCCTTGTTTCATCTAACACACTGTATGTGAAAAAATATATCTAGCATCTTAATAGCCTTTACTAGTGGTGATAATTGTCAAAATCCGAGGCAATCTGGTCAAGCCCTGCCTTATTGCTGACTGGCAATTATTTTAACCACAACGTCGAAAGATCTTCTCTGGTGAACATAGGAGATCTTCCCAAAGCATCGCCACATGAACCTTGTGCTTCTCGCATCGAGCGGATTCTTGCGATCTCCATCAGGTCATAGGTCAACTTGAAACTCCATTTCATAATTTTTTGGACACCTGTATATATTGAATGTTTTAGTCAAAATATTTTGAAATCCTTTTTCATCTAAGTTTAAACCTTTCTGTTTACAAACATATCCGATGTGTTCCTATCTACGAAGTATCTGTAAAAGGCAATATAAATACGAATAAAGATAAAGTGAACACGCATTTCTAATCTCGCTTCGATACGGTTGAACATAAGTACAACAACTTTACTATAAAGTGATAGTGGTTGAGGTGTTGTGTTCCTAATTTATCATATGTTCCTGACTTATGTACTAAGCTTCTAATGAGGTGTGTCTGAAATGTTTCTTGGCTGTCTTTTATATATGTATAATATTCTCGTTTGGAATTAACTTTGTAGCTTTTGCATTGTATTTGCTGTTGTTGTCTGACTGTCTATCATCTTAATAAGACTGTCTTTAAATATTTTATTGTGTTTGGTACAGAATATTTAATAACACATTAGGGAATTCAAAAGTAGTTCATTATTAAAATATACATTGTATAGGAGTCAACAAACATTTTTTTTTAGTTAATGCAACATGTAATTATCTTTTTTTACAATTCGTTATTTTATGTAGAGTTTTCTTTTTTTGGAAAGGCAAACAAACTGAAACGCATCGTCTTTGATAGTGGCTGAAGTTTCGATTTTTTGCAAATTGCTTGAAAGCTCACTACGTAAATAAGAAGAGCTGTTAGTAGGTGGTGGTAGTAGGTGGCGGTAGTAGCTGCTTGAATTAAGCAAAATAATTTATTTTAGGAGCTAAAAACAGATGTAAAAAAAAACAGTATCGTGATGAATGACGTCACAGCATGATCGGGACGGAAATGGAAGTTTCCACTGTAGTAGAAAATTGTTGAAGTTTTATATGTATTATTTTCAGTAACGAGCAGTTATTGAATTAATTAATTTATTTATTCAGACTAACTATACTAATTAAACACAAATCTTAAATACAATATATATACAACCTAAAACTAAAAAATATAGCATGTACAAGTGGTAAAAATAAAAAGAGCACATAGGGCGTCAAAAATTCATCCCCATCGCTGTCAGTGGGAAATGTGCCCAATATGCCAGGCTGGTAGCGTTGCCAGACAGTAGATACTTAGGCTAAATGGAGGTCGGTTGAATAAAAAAGTTATGAAATTCTATGAACCAAACAAAGAGCAGGTTGCTATCAATATTAGCGTTGTGCTTGTGATGTAACAAGTTCTACTGAAATTCCAAACATTCTTGAAATTGGGAACTTTTAATATAATGTTTAAGCGTCTTTAATTTATACACTTGTTCCCCACTCATCATCATCATTTGCCTAGCGTTGTCCCAGCTATGTATGTTCAGCTTCCAGTCTAATCGGACGCAACTTTTTTTTTTTTTTTAAGGCTGGGAAATCATCCAATGACTGCTCCCGCTCTGGGTGGAGCGGAAGGGAGTGTCAGACTCTTACTGACTAAAACCCATCCATGTTCCTTCCGTAGCCCTTTATGTTCCGGGGTAGCGGTAACCCTTTCGGACAATCCCGCTTACCCGGCAGGCTTGGCCCTGAGGGGCCCCTTCATATGCTGACACCTCTTTGAGGCGCGCGTGGAACATATACGCGCCGTACGGCACGGGTCTGGTGCTGATCGGGCGGTGAGTCACCCATTACTCACCGTCCGCAGGCCCGCGCCTACGGTGGCCGGGAGTCGTCACGTGGCTCCCGACGCCCGGGGCGTCTCCTGCGGCGGCTGGGACGGGAGGACCTTTCTCTCTCCCATCCCGCCACCTCCTTCGCGAGCATAACTTTTTCGCAGAAGGAGGTGACTGCCTCCCACTCCCTCTTGCCCCGGACCATGGCTTGCACCAGGGCCGGGCGCGAGAGGTCGCCGCCGCCGATCGCCTCTACGAGGACACGGCGGTGCTTCGCCCAAGCGGGGCAGGTTTGCACCGTGTGCTCTACCGTGTCCTCTGGGCGATCCTCGCAGTGGTGAAATCGGACGCAACTGAATGCCAGTATTTTACATAGAGCGACTGCCTATCTGACCTCCACAGGCCAGTTATCGGGTAACACGTTACTCCTTGGCAATACTGGTTTCATACTTTTGGTTTCAGGCGACCCATTACAACTGTTAAAAATTACAGCTGGGACCCGTTGGCCCCAGCTAACACGTTAGTTAACGTGCTTTCCGAAGCACGGCGAGGTCTTGGTATGTAAGGATGGTCACCCATACATTTACTCAGCCCCTCTACTCTTGTGACACCCCTTTGATACAAAATCAATAAACAGCTCAACAAGCAAACAAGCAACCTCACGAGAGCTTATACAAACTGATTTGCGCCGACTATTTCAGCTCGAGCATTCGTAATCTTAGCAAAAGGTCTCAAGTTTTGGCTCGAAAGTCGACCTCCGACCTGCTATGCGCTTAAATTATTGCAAACAACCGGTTCTTACATATTCGGAGTCCCAAGCCTTTGGGTACTTATATTCATGTTTATTACACCCTTCTCGTTTCAATTCGCAGGTTTAGAAAGAGACGACAAATCAAAGTACGTTTGGATTTAAAATATCTGCTTGGTAACGTCAAAATTGGCGTTTTGAATTTCGATTTAGAATAATTCAGTTGCAGTTTAAGTTTAAATTGGGTGATTGAACCGTTGCTGGATAAATAATAATAAACAAATGAGTGTCTTTTTCTTTTTTCAAAAGCATGATGTCTTTGAAGTGTCTGTGGTCAACAATGATTGAATTTGGCTTAAATTATGACGTCTATAAATAATTATAATCTATTACCTAAGTCATGAATACCGCCAAAATAGAATGTAATTAAAATTCTGATTTATGTCAACGCTAACACATAAAGACAGATATTAAAAACAATGATAGGATCTACAATTTTTATTGTCACCTATTAACGACATATCGAGTTTCAAAACTGAGAAGGCTGTTAAAAATTCCTAGCTACCTACAAAGAATAACTCGGCGGCATCTATTAAATTAAATAAGAGATGAAATATTTGTTTTTTTTTCATGATATAAAATTGTATGTTGCTGGTTTGTAGAAATCAGATAGCCAGTCAATCCATATAAAATATTGACATTCAGCTGCATTCGGTAAGACTGGAGCCGACCCCAACATGCTTGGCAGAGTGCTAGGCAGATGATTTTTAATAATAATTATGTTAGTTAAGTATAAATATAACTGAAATAGACAACTGAAACACGTTTTTTTCTGTCGTAATTCGATAGGTTCCAAGGTCACTTCCGTAGAGACGAAAAAATAAATTTTGTGCGACTGACAGTGCGAAATCTAGTCTATGGTTTTTGATGGTGAGATTAAGTAGGTAGCTTAAGCCAAAAAAATGTGGTTGGAGAAGACTGAATTAAATGTTATTGTAATTGTTGACGTTCAAAAGTGTTTCGATAAATATTTGATTTGACTTTGCATCATCCCACTGCTGGGCTAGTGCGTGGCTAGGGCCCCATTATTATCAGTTATTTCGATTTTAGAGCTAACTGTTGCAGACGACTTCTTAATGGTTTGGTCCAGCCTGTCCCGTAATCTTGTAAGGGTTCTGTCGTTATTCCATGTTATGTAGTTAAGTACAGGTTTAAAAAAAATTAAATCTAAAGCATTGTGTAGGTGCTATTGCGAATTTCATTCTTTAGGCATGGGCTGACTTGTGATCGAGCATTCGTTAAATTTTATATCATGACGCAAAATTGTGTCCTGTTTACACAATAAGGAACAGCGTAAATATTATTTTAAAGCGTAAATTCCGTGAATTACGCGTGCTCAAACATTTTTACTGGTAAATGTGCCCCTCAGTGTTCACGGCTATAATGTTTTATGAGGACTTCAATGTTTTACGATTGTCACATTTAATTATTTCATTGCCAGCAATTAAAGTTTGGAGGAAAGCGATTTTTTATGTTTTACAGCTGCATTTGAGTAAATAAAAGCTCGAATCCACTGTCTTTTTTATGCCACACACGATTTCTGAATAGTGATGGGAAATTAAGTTTTTTTTTGGATTAATTGGTTGACTACCTACTCAAATATTTATTTTACAAAATTAATACAGGTTTCTTTGCTAATTGGTCTTATAGCATCAACAGCGGTTGCGTAGTGTGAGTACTTTAGTCCGAATTTTGTATTGGGGTTTTTCCAGAAGCTAGTCCTGTTTCTCTAGAAACTGTTGGGTTATTGGTGTTAAGGTCTCTTTCTGTTTACTAAAACCTAATTTGCAAAACTGTTTTGTTCCGGCATTTTATAATAACGTTTAATTATTTGAGATCGCATTGCCAGACAGATATCAGATCCTTAGCGGGGATGTGACTTAGGTGTGGTCCATGTACAATCGCCAGAACATCAAGCTTTCCTAATCTGTGAAATTTCCTTGATAGTTTTTCAACCTTATTGCAAAAGAATAAGGTTCATATTCAATTGGGAAAATGTGACAGTTTGTGGTAGCTTGATATTCTGGCAGCGTCTGTACAAAACATAAAAAGAAACATATTCAAAGTAAAGCTCAAAGATTAATTGACCAAAAAATTCAATTATTGAATTAAAAAATAACTTAATTGGTAAATACGGATATGATATTCATAGCTATTCAATAATACGATATTCAAATGGTCACTCACATAAATAATGTTTCAATTAAAACCAATCGTTCTATCGACAAGCAGCGCCACATTTCATCGACAATCAGACAACATCAGAACAACACAATAATTCTTATTGGATCGCCCATTAAAGTACGGTCCGTAAATTTGACAGAAGCACGTGCGTCAATATCGATAGGCACTTATATCGATACTTTTTACTGTCAGCACTAAATTTGATACAAATCCTTACCGGTATCCGGATTTATTGACGACACTACGACTTTGCCTCGCAATTTATTAGAATGAGCATTAACTAAAATGATTGACTTTAATTGTTTTAATTAGTAATTTATTATTGAAGGAGATTACACTAATTGGCGGTATTTAGTTATTTAATAATAATATGGAACGAGTAAAATAAAAAGACTGTAAGTCCGCACATCCTGTTTGTTCACCCACGTAATAAGAGGTTATGGCGGCAAAACTTTGAGTTATAATCTGTCTAAGTAGTGTAATTTTACAATTATAGTGTTTATAGACGATAATTTATATTATGTACTGTTTTGGCAACTTGTGTAAGTTGATTTGTGTTGTGGTTATTGGTCGCCTAACTTTCATTAATGGGTTGTTTGTTAATATGTTAAATTGATTAAAAGCTGGAGCTAATAATTAGTTTGAGTTATGGAGATGGACTAAAACAGATGGTTTGTATTGGAGTTTGAAGAAGGTATTTTCTTTTTTTTTATTTACATTGTTAGTGCATAAGAACTTTTTGTTTCTAATTCTCTTTTTTATTTATACCAAAAATGTTAATTTTAATCTTTTTGAGTGATAAGTTTTCGATCTGCTTAGCCTTTTCTCAACCATGTTGGGGTCGGCTTTCAGTCTAACCAGATGTAAATGAATACCAGTATTTTACATAGAGCGACTGCCTATCTGACTTCCATAACCCAGTCAGTAACCGGGTAATACGTTACCCCTTGGTAAGACTGGCTGACAGACTTTCGGGCTTCTGACTAACCGGAACGCCTGGCAAAGATCCACGAATGGCAGCCGCGGCTTAACGTGCTTTCCGAGACACGGAGGAGTCTCGGTATGTAAAGATGGTCACTCATCCACGGACCAACCCCGGCAAGCGTACCTTAACTAGAAGGATCGATCCGTGCGTATTTTATTACCTACTTAGCCCTTTGAATGATACCGAACGACCTTTGAGTGATAAGTACATGCGTTTATTTATCAATCAGACTATTAATCGCACAAACTATCGATGTGCACGAAAGACAACCCTTGTTCAAAAACCAAAAAATGAGCCAACAGTTCCACCAGTACTTATTTACATTTTAACGATATCAGTAATCATTCCCCTCATTAAAACTTTGCATTCAAAAGATATATTTACATACTTATTTAACCCTAAATTGGCAACATTATTCGCTGTAATAAACGCCATTCGAATAATTTAAACTGGTATATTCAGAAGCGTAGTCTAATAATTGCAGCATTACAAAGTTCAGGTGAAACCAATCTAAGATTTATATTACATTGTTTCGCATAGATTAAAATACGATTTAGTATCCCTCTCGCCGGCGGTGCGTTGAGATTCTATTGAGCTGATATTACCACCTTTGGTTTGGGACCTTAGTTGCCTTTAGCGTCGGTAACTACTGACCAATAACCATAGTTAGAGTGATAGACAGAAGATGTGAACTTTACATAGCTCGTTATCATGAAATTAAAGGCAGTATTTACAATGCCAAACTGAAAACAATATTGAAATTTGTATAAGTCTTAAGATAACTAAAACTAAGCGGGCATGTCCGAAAGGGTTACCACTACCCAGGAACATAAACGGCTAAGGAAGGAACATGGATGGGTTTTAGTCAGTTAGAGCCTGACACTCCCTGCCGCTCCACCCAGAGCGAGAGGAGTCATTTGATGATTTCACACCTCTCTCGAAAAAAAGTAATAAAATAACAGAAAATTCGAAGGCTTTTTCTGTGCAAAAGAAAAAGCCTTCGAACTTACTTACTTACTTTTCTTACTTTTCCACCACACTTACTTTTCCATGCAATAAATACCCAGTAACTAACTCTCACTATAATAACTTCAGCAAATTGAACTGGTAGTACCCACTTACTTGCATCCTCGCATCATCAATAACATCCCTACCTGTCCGGCAATGCAATTATCGGTATCCGTTTTCGTACAAATTGACACGGATACAAATTGCGCGGTATTAACCACTCTATACGACTCCCGACTGTTCGTACGATTCTTACCCGGTGTATACAAACGGGTACGAACCGGACAAATAACGTGGTGTGCTAATCTAATTACTTAGCACAATGTCTTATTTGTAAGTTTTTGTTGCGCAATTAAATGCGGCTTCGTTCCGCGTGTAAACAGGGATCGGCGCAAGCGCACCGATTTGTTACAAAAGCGATGCAATTTTGCGCTTTTATTTATTGATTTGTATTGGCCCGTTTGAATTGAGTTAACGTTGTTAATTAATTTGATTTGTTCTTTGATGCTGAGTGTGCAATGGTAATTTCTTGTTGAGCCAGTCATTAGTCATTATTCGAATCAAACGAAGCGGCGGCGGCGATAGACATGATTTGGAACTTCGAGTATTAAAAATACGAATTTTAGATATTAATTTGAAACTGAGTGCTATTATTATTACTGAAGGAAGTTTATAGAAAATATTAAGAAGGTTTAACAAGAACTCAAGACTCATAATTCAGCAAATGCCAAAGGTGTTATTGTTAGCCTGTCCCAAATAGCTTCTGAGTATTTTTTTAATAAGTAGTCCTTAGTAACAAAATTTTTCTTTAGTCTCTAAAAATAACCTCCGAAACTTTTAACGTCAAATTTTATCTTAGAGCAATAAAACAGAAAAACCTCTCCAATTATTATTTAATAAATAATTCGAAATAAAAAACAAACATAGATCGTAGATCGGCCGTGCCTGCGCGTGCGTTTACACCGTGGTAACAATTAAGTCGATTAGCACGCGTCATTTGATCAAAACATGTCGACTCGTCAGTTGAATGGTTTTGTAATAGCCATGGACTTGGTAAACATAGCTATGGAGACAGGTAAAAAATGAATGAAAAAGTTTTAATAGCAAGTTTTAGGGTTCCAAAAGCATTTGTATGCTTACGTATTTAAAAACCTTTAAAAAAAATGTTATATTGTCTTGTGCAGTTTGTGAACGATATACGCGAAAAATTTCCGAGTTCTCGCTTCATAGTTCATTAGTTCGTTAGGTAACACCGGCTTGTACTGAACAATAACGACCTAGTTCGCTAATTTTAAATTCAAATTCAAGGTTAAAAAGACTTATCATTAGCTTTTGAAAGAAATTTAAAAAGTTATCATAATTACATACGAGTAGTTATCCCTATTATAGGCAACAGGCAATAGGTATGTGGACGACGCCTGATAATTTTTAAGAGAATAAGTACATAGTTGTGACTCTAGTAGTTGAGTAGAAGAAGGAAAGGGATAGGCCCTGCAATGTGACAATACAAGCTAAATAATTTTTTTTTTGTCTCCTTGGTCTAGCGGTCGCAAGAGTAGTAGCTCAACAGTAGTTGAGTATGTGGCTCAGGGTTCGATTCATATTTTGCACAGGCAAATTTTTTATATCTGGTATTTTTCAGTAGCGACCCGGAGTCTGGATATGTGCCCGGTTGTTGGCAATTAGTTCACCCCTTATTACAAGGGACTTAAACATAACTGGCGAAAGTGGGTGTATGTAAGTACTACTTCTTATTATATAGGTGTACCTCTGTCTAGCTCTTCAGAGAATACAGGCGTAATATTCAGAACAGACTGTTTGTTGAGTTATTAATTTAGTGAGATATTTTTCAGATACTGTATCTTAAGCTATTTGTTAAAATCTGAATCATCGATGACCCGACCAGATGCGTTCAAATCCAATACAGTTAACTAAATTAAGATAAATATTAGATAACAGAGACATCCAGACGTGGCGCTGTAAAATAGAGGTATAAAGCCCATTTGAACCCAACCTCTTAAATAACTCTCACGCTTAACCTTCCTTTACTCAAGCCAATAATTGTCTAGAAGATAGAGTTGCCTACGCAAATTCTATTAAACAAGTAAGCGTGATTGCACAAAATCAATTATATACAGCATTCCCATTTAGTTTTATACTCCAAACAAAATACTCCACACCAAATTCACACTTATTTCCAAGTATTAAGATCTTAAATGCCGTAGAAGATAGAACGGAACATGTAACCGGTCGAATTCGTTAATTTAATCGTTGTGTGTTGTTTCAATTCCTACTTAAAATTATTCAATTGCTTTGAGGTAATTATTGATAAGTTACGGGCTAAATCTACATGGTTCTAGCTGCGCAGAGTCAATATTATAGGGTCTATACAGGCCATGATTTGCACCAGGTCAAGTTATCATTGTCTTTGTTCAGAGAGTCTGAGTCGGCGAAAATGTACTTATCTACATAGGTACAATTGAAATCTATTTATTTGTCGTGGTCTTGAAGGAATCTACGTAATTACCTAATATATAGGGTGGAAAGGATATCGACGCGGGGCCGGTTGTCATGGATTTAGTTAGTAATGATTCAGAATGTTTAAATTTTTCGTCGGTTATAAAAAATCAGCAGTTCTATGGAAAAGTGCAATACGTACTTACTATAGATATAATATGTAACATTGTTATATAACACCTTTTTTTTGTGGGTGGGAAATCATCCAATGACTTCTCCCGGTCTGGGTGGAGCGGAAGGGAGTGTCAGATTCGTACTGACTAAAACCCATCCATGTTCCTTCCTTAGCCTTTTATGTTCCGGGGTAGCAGTAACCCTTTCAGACAATCCCGCTTAAATATATCACCGTTAACAATATTTTATAATTCTATGGTAGGTACTTACGCAGTGAAAATGTATGGAACAGCAAATTTGTTTTGCGTTCTACTATAATAGTAGCGTTTCAGAAAATCACTAGACATACCTACAAAAAAATTAGAAAAATATGAACTTTAAAATCCCTGTTAAAATTAATTACAGGCACATCATATTGATTTATTATCCAGTAGATATCATAATGGTATCGGCTGCACCATAAAGAGTACGTTAAGACCACGTTTAACCCAAGAGATTATTAATGGCATTATTCAAATTCCTTTATTAGATTAACAGTGGGGACCCTACTGTGTGGAGAATGCAAAATGTATGAACTTCTTGTTTTAATGAACGTATGTATTATTTTAAATGAAATATTACTTCGAAATGTACGTAAAACTGTAGGGCTTGCGTTAAAATTACGCACGCATTATATTGTTTTATGATTACAATTATAGAGTTTTTAATCGGTTTTTAAAATGAATGAACTTAAATTTAAGGTTGCTGTTACTTTTAAGTTTAAATGAAAAAATTAATGGATGTTTTTTGCAGTTATAAATACTTAGATAATGTGCTGCCACGATATACCTTATTCTTTTAGGTATGAATGAAAATAATAATATAATGGCTTATTGGACGACTCGCACGAATTTAACTCGCACGAAACGTGCGAATCGACTACTTTAAAAAATATTTTTCTGTAGTCGATTCGCACACATTTTATTTATTGGCGTGCGAATCGACTCCCTCACAAAAATGTAGTAGGCTATTCGCACACATTTCATTTTAAGGAATAAAAAAAACTAAAGTACAGTCGTATTCAGCCATCACTGAAATAAAACTAAAAAATAATCGAAGTTTAAATAACAGATATTTACTTGAAAGTAAGAAAGATCTGTATTAAATAAGTAATAATTATTACTTAAAACGTGGCATATCTACATGTTTTTTTTTTATTTTTTTTTACTTTTTTATTTTTTTTTGTTTTTAATTTTAATACAGATATTTTTTATTATAGATTGTGTTTTCATTATCTATCTATTACGAGTAAAACACATTTGACCTTACCACTTCTGTACTCAAGTGTACTTTATCTTAACTGCATTTCATAAAAAACATTACGTGTGCGAATAGCCTACTACATATTTGTGAAGGTGTCGATTCGCACGCCATTAAATGAACTTCGTGCGAATCGACTACATATTTTTTAAAGTAGTCGATTCGCACGTTTCGTGCGAGTTAAATTCGTGCGAGTCGTCCAATAAGCCAATATAATATTATAGAGGGGATTGTGGCTAAGAAATAATAGCTGCAAGTTTTGCCGCAGCTTTGCCACCATTGGTCAATGGATAGGTAACCATCTTTACGCACCTTCGTGCTTTGGCGTTATGGCGTTGGTCCCGGCTGTCATTTGTAGATCTTTGACAGTTGTTACGGGTCATCAGAAGCCCGAAAATCTGACAGCCAGTCTTACCAAGGGGTATCGTGTTACCCAGTAACTAGGTTGTGGAGGTTAGATAGACAGTCACTCCATGTAAAATACTGGTGATTAGGAAACGGCTAGCCAGATGACGCTTGAAAATAATAATAATGGGGTATTTTAAGGCAGGCTTTATTTGCTATCGTTTAATCTTAATTATATTATATCACCAATTTTCTATGTGACCGTACTAATGTTAATATCAAAAATGGTCTCCACACTTAGTATATCGACGAAACATTGCAGCGTGCATTGTACAAAGATATAAAACATATGTACGATTTATTCAAAGTGTATTCCAACGAAGAACACAGTGAAATAAAAGTACAATCAACACGCAACATTTTAAACTCGCATGTCACAAGAAACTCATTGGACATGACTGACAGGGCTAACAAGCATCGCAATACCATAAACAAAATACCCCATATATCAGCAAAAATTAAGCGAAATATTTCACAGCTGGTATTCAAATATACTGAGACAATAAAGTTTACCGCTACTGGCCCATAAAACACTATATTTACGCCAGAAAGATGTACGACTTGCCACAGTCACAATAAACTCTTAATTTTTTATATTAAGTGTAGCCGTCATTGCTTCCACCACATACAGCGAAGTCATGACTTAAACCAATAAACATGAAATATCATGTGATCGTGAGACGCATGCGTGATTTCGACTTTCGTGTTACACAAAAATAGCTACACGCAACCAATATTCGACGTTTAACAAAACATAGATAAATGTTAAATAAACTTTTGTTGTTTAAAATATACATAATAATGCATTCATCATCGATGACTGTTGGGCCACAAGGCCAAGCAAAGAGGACTTAGCTGAAAAACCGAAGGTGTAATGATCAGAAGTTTAATAAAGTATGCATAGATAGAAGTGGTATTGGTTCACTTGAAGTGATTGGTTATGATGAAAAATAAGGCGGAGACATTGATAAACAAGTAGACGATAGAGTCGTCAAAAAATAAACACCCTGTCTTGATAATAGATCGTACAAGGTGTCAAAACATTATATTTTCCAATAAATGGTACTATGAGTTTTCTTTTTTAGATAGGTTGTTAATCATCAACCATCATCAACAAAACAGTTCCCATGCTTAGACATACAAATGAAGTGTCTTGTAAAAAAAAACTACAAAGTTAAGATGTGGAAAGATCCTACCAAAACGGATTACAAATTGACACTATTGTTGATCCCATCGGGTGACGGTGCAGTGACGATTTGATTTTTAAAACCAAATCCACCGTCTTGGTTGACAGTAATCACGTTACAACAATAATAAAACGGGGCTTACGGTTAACGCTTTTCGATATCAGAGACACGATCTACTGCGTTCCATTTGTCAGGTGACTCAGCGTTGTCGTTGACATGACGCTCTCAAAATGCAAATTTTCGAAAAACCGAACAATATAAATCTCGATCTTTCGATCTCGATTCGGTATCGTCTTGTCCCGCCAAGCAATTGAATTCAGTCGATCACTAATCGATGTCTTGTCCGTGATAGGCGCGGTCGGGGGCCACGGCAGCAGGGTGCCGACTTACCACACAATCCATCGTTAACTTCTTTCTTTCTTTCATTATCGTCATCACTTACAATATCAACCCTACACGCATCTCCTTTAAAGTTCATAATATTTAATTCGATATTAAATGTTGTATCTTTTTGTAATTCATTTTCTACCGCATCTTCGTCAGCACGGTTGGTATAGTCATCAGCAATAAACACCGTAAGACTTATGACTGTAATATAAATTACATTGAACGTGCTATGGAGTTGTATCGTTTTAGAATTGCGTTTTGAATTTAACCTCATTACCTATCTTAATAAAGGATTTGCCCTTTCGCGCCGACTAATCACAAATGAGCATGTAAAGTCTGTAAATTATGTTGCATTGAGTTCATATTACTGTTTTTTACTTATTGAACCAGAGGTTGCTTATTCATAATTAGCCCCCCTCGACGTTTATTACTTCTGTACGAGTAAATGAATGTGTGCAGTTCTTGATTTGAATGGTTTGTTACCTTTAATGCATCGATGTCTATCAAATCGTTCTTTGTTGCGACTGACGTTTTATTCAAAGGGGTCGGTGTTATTTGTGGTATCATAATGGGTTTCAATCAGATACCATTTATCGTTGTTTGCTAAAAATTTATCGGCGAAGTAACTTTAAAATGCATCAGTTTCATTGCTTTCAGTTTAGGTATGTATTGTTTCTTTGTTGTGAATAGGTATCTTACTGGGTTGTTTCAGATTCATACTGTGTGCGATGTGTTCTAGTTTTTATAGAATGATAGTCATCCATATTTCTCCGTTCCCTATATAAAGTGTGGAAGGTTCGGCTGATGACGAGTGCAACAGTGAAGCTGAGCCGCGCTCGTGGTCGCCCCCCGCCGCCGCACGCCAGGGGCCGAGCCAGCCCGCCGAACTAAATCAAATAATGACTAATCGATTCTCTCTTATATTGCACAGTAGGTACACGTCAAACGTTATTCCCCTTAATTTTTAATATTTAAGCGTTTTTGTTCTGTTTGCATAAATCCGAATTCGTTATAGACAATGCAATGATTGATTCGTTTTAATAATGCTTTGGCGGTTGATTGATGTTTATTATTTCAGTAGTCGGAGTTTTGGGAATCATTAGATGAGAACTGTGTCTTATGAAGAGTAATGATCAAATCGCTTTCGGTACTCAACTTAATTCGAGGTTTGACCATTTGTTATTTATGATTCGGTCCGTGTGTAGTTACTCACACTACATTGATATCATAAGTCGAATGCCTATCATCGTTGGAATCTTTGATCATGGCTGTTAGAATATTGTCTTCATTCCTTTTAGGTATTTGAATCATGTACGTATATATTAAGTTGATTACTTTGAATCGTTTGTTCTTTATTTTTAATGTGCTCATCGTTTCAAAAATCTTCACAAAAAAGAATATCTTCATCTATTTTTTTTATTTTATACAAAGTTGTCCATGGACTAGTACTACAATGTCAATGGTTTACTTCGAGGAATGGCAAGCTTAGATAATAATAACTCATATTCAGTCTATAACGTTCCCACTGCTGAAACACAGGCCTTCACTCTGTAAGTCTGTGAGAGTGGGCCTGAATTCACCAAGCGCGCCCAGAGCGGTTTGGCGGATGTCACAAGTCTTTGATTATAAGAGATGCCAGTTTCTTTACGATGTTTTCGGTCAAAAACGTTTCAGATTTGAAAATTCAGTTAGGAAACAAAATTTTCAAATCTGTAACGTTTTTGACCAAGGAAGTGCTTCTTGAAACTGTCTTAAATTGTATTGATTTAGCTTACCATACCCTAGATAATTATTCTACAAAGTAACGGTGAAAGGAAACAAACAATTCAAAGTAATCAACTTAATAGATAAGTACATGATTACAATATTGTGAACTTATATTCCTTATAAGTTCACGAGTAAGCATATTGTGTAGTATATCGTGCTAAATCTCCCTTTCCCATTCCAGCTTTGCTGGGAAAAAAGTGAACGAATAAACTGTTTCTTCCCAAATAATAGAGTCAAGAAATAAAGTGTCGACATTTTTTTCAATTATTTCGGCTATTCGTGACTACAAGCTAAACTACAATTAGATATAGCGTGGCTTGCGCCCACGCATATCGTTCACACTGGATTAACAGGTTATATTGTTATCTTTAATTTTTTTCTCATTTGCTCTTTATCATTAAACGCTCAATTATTTTTATTTGGAGAATAGATGAATATATGATTCTTGACCGTGAATTTTGGTCGCGTGGCTCAAATGTAAACTTTATTGTTTGATCGCAGGCATATCGTGATTGCGTGATTGTAGGTACAATTATAAACATACCGGATCTTTGTAAATCACCGATAAAAGTTCCGGATCGCTGACTCTGTAAGGTCAGTCATCTCTAAATGTAATGGCTTAATGAAGCTGGCGTATTTGTGACGACTAGTTGTTAATTGGTCACCATGTATGTAGTAATTATCAGAAGAAACTAGGCTGTTTTCACTTACGCTACGAAACAACTACATCAACGTCTGAGTACTGTTTTGATTTTATTAAGGCATTAATTTTGGCTTCACCTAGTATATATCAAACAGTACCTATCTAATGTAGTTAAACAACATATTATGATATTATGTGTTGATCATAATAATACCGAGTATAATATGTTTATAAGTAAAATGTTCCATAACTTTAGATTCCACTGTTCTATTCTTCATTTTCTAAACTTTCACTGTGTTTGGTTGTGTACCAATTTCATCATCATTACCATGTATGTAAGGGATATGTCCCGTACTTATACCGACATAACATTACTATGTATCAACGGTAGTCCATTACTTGGCGCCAACGAATAGCCATACTTTCTTAGCCGCTATAAAAACCATAAAAATAACCCAGTATTTAACAGTCTATTCACAGTATGTCCACCGGACTATACTTATGTATGTGTACAAATATTCAAATATCGTAAAATCTATATTCATAGAAAACTTGGAATTGTTACGACTTTATTTCAAACTGCTGTTACGTAAATGTCTTGAATTGAATATTGTTTATTAATATAACTTTTGGTAAAAGGCTTTGGTCGTCGTAAAGAAGATATGAGAGATAATGAAAACAGTGTAGAGAAAGTAGCAACAAGAACGGCAAACTTAGATAATTACTCATAATCAGTCTATGACGTTCTCACTGCTGGGACAAAAGCCTCCACTCCGTGAAAGAGAGTGAGCCTTTTTTTTTTTAAGGCTGGGTAATCATCCAATGACTGCTCCCGCTCTGGGTGGAGCGGAAGGGAGTGTCAGACTCTTACTGACTAAAACCCATCCATGTTCCTTCCGTAGCCCTTTATGTTCCGGGGTAGCGGTAACCCTTTCGGACAATCCCGCTTACCCGGCAGGCTTGGCCCTGAGGGGCCCCTTCATATGCTGACATCTCTTTGAGGCGCGCGTGGAACATATACGCGCCGTACGGCACGGGTCTGGTGCTGATCGGACGGTGAGTCACCCATTACTCACCGTCCGCAGGCCCGCGCCTACGGTGGCCGGGAGTCGTCACGTGGCTAAGAGAGTGAGCCTGAATCCACCAAGCGGGCCCAGAGCGGATTGGTGGATGTCACGTATTTGATTCTAATGCCCGTATTACAGAACCTCACTCAATACTCAAGCATTGCTTGAGTCTCTAAAGCCAGTTGATTGATTAAAACTAGTTTTAAGTAATGCTTGGGTCTTGAATGAGGTTATGTATTCTATTGACTTTGAGAAAGCATATAAGTATTTACTTGAAAATAAATTAGCTGATTTACTTTTTTGCAGCGATCCGGAATCCCTGACAAACCTTCTTATTTATAAACTATCAGAATCGATTAATAAAAATACTACTCTTGTAAACATTCCTAATAGTAAGCGCATTATCAAGCCATGGATTACCCCAGGCATTTTAAGATGTATCAGGAACCGCAACAAATTGCAAATAAATAGTAAAAAAGAACCATACAATGAAATATTAAAAATAACGTTTATAAGATATAGGAACTATTGCAATAACTTAATAAAAAAAGTAAAAAGAAAGTACGAAAGCGAACTAATAACTAAATCAGCTACTAATAATAAATTACTTTGGAAAAATATAAAAACAATTACCTACTCTAATATATGTAAAAGTGACAACACAGAATTATTAAATATTAAATCATCTCCATTAGAATCGGTTAACTATATAAATAATTATTTTGCCAACATTGGTAAAAATCTAGCACTGAAAATCCAGCCACGTATAAAACATAATCAACAGGATCGACATCTCTCTCCATCGGGTCAACCAAACTCATTTGTACTGCTGGACACTGATACGAGTGAAGTTAACCTTATACTCATGAGTCTTAAGACCGGCAGTGCACCTGGATGGGACAACGTTTCAACTAGTTTTTTAAAGTACATGCGCAAGGATGTTGTTCCCATTATTACTCATCTCGCCAACCTTTGTTTTAGTCAAGGAATCTTTCCAGCCGCATTAAAACAAGCTATCATTACGCCAGTATATAAGTCCGGAGACAGAGACGATGTCGGCAACTATAGGCCTATATCTGTCCTACCGGTAATTTCTAAAATAATCGAAAAACTTATTAACATAAGGTTACTTAAATTTCTAAAAGATTTTGGTACATTATCGGACTCGGCCAAGCTAACTTTAATTTCTATACCTAATAGTTACAACCTAATCTTGCATTTCTTACGATAAATTTTAGATATATAAACAAAATGTACCAGCATAATCAACCATGAATAAATCCTGACGCTATAAAAATAGTACTCCCTCTTAAATTCTTTGAAAAATAACCAATAACTTTGTCATGTTTATTATTTTCAAAGAACTACTCAAGAATTCATGCAATGTCTGCCAAATTGATCGCAATGCAGTTAGAACAACATGGTCCCTGAATGCGATGTGTACAAATAAATTTGAGTGTAAGGATCGAAAGGGATTATCTCCAAAACCTTTACCTAGCTATTTTATATCTAATGCCTCACGATTTAAAGTTTAAATTGACAATTTGAAACGGCGTTCCTAAGCGTTTTTCAAAACTCGGCTAGTGATGCGAATCAGAATGTTCGCCGCAAGTTTGTACGGGAGTCGAGTGCAGGTGACAAATAGTCACGCCATACTGGAAAAGGTTGGGGGCGATGCGACACGTCGATGTTTTTATTTGTTTAAGTCGATGACTTAATATTAGTGCGGGGAAACATCGATAGTTTAATTAATTGGACATTAGATGCATCAGTATCAAGTGTATTATTAACACTTAGTTAAGTCGTAAATGCTGTTTCAAATCAGAGCTTTGCAAAAAACAGTTGCTCTGAAACTAATTTTATCAGATTCTACAAATTATGCTTATCACAACATTTCAAATCTAAAAAGCACCAATGCAATCTAAAACACTGTAAAGAGCTTTTAATTAGGAGATGAATAAAAATATTGATAATCTTAAAGCTGTCTATCGATAAAGCTTCACACATTCCCACATCCCTAGTTTTATAGATTCATATCTCTTAAATGTATGCAGTCAGCAGCATATAATTCAGGATTACAAATTGTTTGTTTTAGGGAGAGACACCAAATGTATTGGCGAGATTTCAACTTAAAAGCCTGGCGATAAATATAAAAAATCCGATGAGGTATCGCAAGCAAAGGATTGCGATTTTACGTAGTGACATTTTTCTTGTTTGCCTGACAAAGGGTTTTTAGTAAATGTTTGCTGACAATGTTAGTTTTGCCTTTGTAAATGAGTTTGTGGTAATTATGTGTCGTTTAATCCTTTGTTAAGATTCAATGATGAATTTCGCAACTTTTTTACGTATTTTTTTGTTGTTTGTGTATGGAAAGGGTCTCGTTAGTGCGTGATTGTATGAGGCTGTATGGATCGCTACTGCTTTTTAAATTATTTTGGGTGTTTGTTTGTTTCCTCATGTGTTTGGCATTAATGTTTCAATAAATTTATTTCTGGACGAATATTTCCCTTTTTTAATTTTTTTCTTCTTTTTTCGTTATCTCTGTGTATTGATACGGTTATAAACCTCTTTCGTTTAGTTAGCCATTGACTGTTTCTAAGTCTACAAGAATGGATTTCTCTATCGATTTAGTAATATAAATAACAATATCAATACAAAAATCTAAGTTTCCAGTGTTCTCTAATCTCTAATTAGTAACAGTAATTAGCTACTATCATACTTATCACACTGATAACATAAAGTCGAAAGTTTGTGTGTGTGTGAGTTTGTATGTTTGTCCGTCCTCCACGCTCAAACGGCAGAACGGATCTGGGAGAAACTTGGCACAGAGATAGTTTATGACCAGAATTAACACATAGATATTATAATATTTTTTAGATTTTTTTTTTATCCCGGTAGAACGTTCCCTTGGGATAATTTTCGATATTCACGCGGGCGAAGCCGCTGGCAGCAGCTAGTTTTTGGATTAAACTTTATGTGTTTGCTTCTACTTGAAATACCATCACTATTATTACTCCGCCTGATAGTTGAAGCCATTAGTTGAATTTGTGGTCGCATAAACATAGTGTCACATCTAGTTAAAGTCACCTCTTTGATATTTACATCGCATAACATTGTACTGAGTGTATTACTTTACATGCACTGGTTTGATGCTTCTCGTAAATTAAAATCTTCATGTAGTGCTTCGTAGGATAAGCTTTTTGTGCTTCTTGATTTCACACATATCCAGGGTTTAGTTTCTATAGCATAAAATTAAGTACGTATTTTTATTAGGTTTTGCATTCTGCGATATGATACATGTTACTGAAAATGTATTTTATTTGTAGGTACAAAGGTACGACACACAGACAACACAGAACAGGCCAAAGTTTTTTTTTTCAATCAATTTTTTATTATATACCGGTCATGTGAGACTGGGTTTCTGGGATGTCAAGACCCAGTACCACCGTACAGTTTTTATACTACTTTAAAACAAACAATCTCTCCATATATCCTGTTATATGGGTACCTTTAATTTTTTATACATTTTGGTATAGCGGAAATAGAAATACACAATCTGTGAAATTTTCAACTGTCTACCTATTACGGTTAATGAGATATAGCCCGCTGTCAGACAGACACACGGCCAGCGGAGGTTTAGTAATCAGGTTCCGTTTGACTCCCTTTAGATATCCCTAAAAATAAGCAATAATAATAATAATAATATAGCATTTATTTCGGGCTATGCGCATAGTGTTAGTAACAATGGTCTTAAATACTAGTGTTAGTAGACATAGGTACATGTATTAATCAGTGTGGAGTTTCATCCAATGTCGCAGCATTGGAGACTCCCATCTATCTGCGAATAAACTCAAGACACTGTTGGTACTGCCACGAAGACGAGCGAGCAGGGAAGCGCTTCTCTTTCGCATGATGGCCGTAAAACCATCTATATGCCTATCTGCAAACATTTTTGATGCACTACAATACTACTACTACTAATTTTTGATGCAATACTAGACGTATTCAGTTTCTTACAAAAACGCTAATAGATCAATCAAATGGACATCGTTTACATAATATTATTATACTATCACTTTATAATATATTCCCCAACACATCAAAAAAGATTACACATCATAAATATTGTAAACGCGTATTAAATTTCGTCAGACGCCATTTTACGATAACATGTCATTTCATATAAAAATACATATAACATTATCAATATATTATAGCTTATTGACAGTGTTATAGCAAATTATGACTATTTATGTGCAAAATAAGTTCTAAAGTTGTATGGTGGAAAAGGTCTTATGTGACAAATATTGTGGTTCCTACCGGTTGGGGAAACAAGAGGTTATTTATGATAGTAAGGTTTAACTTTTTTGTACATTCAGGTACTAATCTTTATCCGGCATAATCTTTTTTTCATATTATCCTGGCTGTTATTGAAGATCGAATGAAGTAAGGACTAGAGAAAACTGGCCAAGTGTGTGCTGGACTCGTACACGAAGAGTTCTGTATGACTTTTTGATTACGTACTTTAAATAAAGACTATACTTTTTAAGATTTAATTACAGTTTTCAGATTTTTCCCTGTCACTACTTGTCGTTTACGACGATATGACTTGCAAAATTTCATAATTATAGGTCAACGGAAAGTGCCCTATAAATTTTGATTCTCTCGAGAGTGTCGAAATATTGTTTTTTTCCTGGCATAAATGGCCGTATCTTTTTTTACGTTAACATAGAAGTTTGATTTTTGCTCAGCTTCAAGGGACTTCAACTCGGTACCTCCACGGTTTATGATATACCTACAGCTCGCTGACAGACAGTCGGACGCATAGACAGCGGAGTCTTAGTAGGTACTGAGGTTCCGTTTGGCACCCTTTGATTACGGAACCCTAAAAAACAAGAAATGGAGGACCAAATCAGGTTGACATTATAAAAGATACATAAAATAGAATCACTGCCAAAAGATAAGGAGTAAAGAAATTACCTGAAGCTCCACTATTACGAACAACATCCTTATTTATGAACTAACGGTCTAAGATACAGCAAACAATTTCATGATATATGGCCTCACAATAATGATGAACCAAGTCGCAGAAAAAGTTTTACAAAGAAAAAAGTAATAGATGCATTATATTTTAAGTAGGTACTCAAAACTTTTCATATATCGAATGCTGTCAACATGTTTTGAAGTATAGTTATCTAATATTAACTGACAGATTGATTTGTTTTTCAAACGAAGATTGATCAATGGTCAAATTAGACATGACGTGATCAGTGCCGGACGTAAAATGTTTTAATATACTCGTAAATCTTTTCCGAGCCATGTATACGTTATAGATGCCTATACGAGTCTGACATTGATAGGTAAAGAGTGTATTTTGGTTCGATTTAGTATAATTTTAGACGTATTGAATTTCCGAATCAACTGTCGTCGTGATGTAGGAAATAGTCTAAACTGTTCTTAAACCAATTAGTGCATACCTTTGTTTCTGTTGTATTTTTTATGTTTGTTACCACCTGCCTTAATAATAGACCGATTTGGAAAATTCTTTTTTTTTTTAATTAAAAGTATTCCTGATTTGTCCTTTTAGAACAATAATATATCATTTATTTACATTTATAGCAGGTAGTATTCGAATATGTGTGGGGTAGGTACCACAGCTAAAAAGCGAACAATCAAAATTAAAAAAAAACCACTAAACATCTTGGGAGGCTCACACTAATCTCAACAAAAAATAATATTAGAAAAGTTTTTTTTTTATTGAAGTATTTTTTTAAATCGCTTATTTTTTTTGGGTGTGTGAGTCTCCCAAGAAGATGAACAGAGAGATTCCTAACATGTGATAATAACTTATGAGTTTGAAAGCCCTGTTGCTTAATTTAAGTTTTTCTATCTCTCTTAGTCTTTTAGTAGAGCTTACCTTTCTATTAATGCTGAATCTAGATCTTTCCACTCTATTTTTAAAATTATGTACATATAGGTATTTTTATTGACGTAAAAGGCCTTATTCATACAATATCAACATGTCAGATCATAATCATTAACACCATCGCTCCTAAACATCACACTTCAACAGATGAAACGTAAAGATATCCTCAAAAAGAGATAGGAAAGGATTCGCGTCGTACGGCAAACGGTCAAAGTTGAGTGCTTGAACTCGCGTGACCTCGCAAATCCGTTACAGATGTGACTCAGGGTTCAGGGGCTAGGCAGCGATCCAGGTTAGTATCGATTGCATGGAAATTGGATGTGTTGTGAGTGGGTACTGTTTTATTTAAGTGTTTAATTCTATCCTTTCCTCGATATCTTTTAGAAGAGGAAAAGTGAATATAATAATGTATTAGGATATAAATATTGTGCTGGCAATTTTGCGATTAATTGTTATCGTGTCATTGTCGGGATGTTTAAATTAAATTAAATGTTAATTGCTGTAAGTAGATCTTTAAGATATTTATGTCAATATTTAAAAGCTAGAAGGCGCCGCCATTTTTTAACTGACTGATACTTGAGAAGATATGCCGAAACAAACTCAGAGGGCATGGTCTTTTCAGGTTCAAACAAAATATGATAAAGACAGACAGGTGATGTGAAGGAATGAGGACAAGCAAGGATAATGCAGGGACTATCAGAGAGCAGTCAGAGCAAAGAAAAGATGAATGGTTTATCACACTAATATTATAAAGGCGAAAGTTTGTGAATGAGTTTGTATGTTGGTCCGTCCTTCACGCTCAGACGGCTGAACGGTTCTGGATGACATTTGGCACAGATGTAGTTTATGACCTGGATTAACACATAGAATACTTTATCCTGGTAGTACGTTCCCTTGGGATAATTTTTGATATCTACGCAGGCGAAACCGCTGGCAGCAGCCAGTAGGAAATAAGATAAGACGTGCTGCCTTGATCCTAAACAAAAATATATAACATAGAAGCATGGGTCGCTCCCCAAAAATCAAGGAGACTGCTTCAAACAAAGCTTTAACGCTGTTGCGATTTAGAAATCAAGAACAAATTCCTACGACTAATAAATGAACCGCACCTACCAAAGCTTTTATCTGTTCTAATACACTAAAACAAGACAACATTGGCCTCAAAGAAGGAGCTCTATTGCATAATGAAGTGATGGTATTCAAAAGATTTAGTATGTTGACTGTAGCTATTGATAAATAATAAGCCGCTCCTACGAAAGTAACTCAGTTTCTTAACACACCCAAACCTGGCGACATTAGCCTCAAAAAAGGAGCTCATTCTCTTGCAGATTTAAATAGTTCTTGATTAAATTAGTTAGTTAGTCTATAGTATTTGAGAGTCGTGGGAATCTGTAGCATTTATCAAAATTTACACGATTGTCTTTGTAGCGGCGTTGACATCGCCACATGCGAACTACGCTTTACACTGACGTCACGCAAAATCCTGCATCGCGCAAGCAAAGTTTATCTTAGGACTCGCAATACCTACACAACATCCCGACATCAATTGTATCAGTAGCCCACCGTCCTTCCTTTTTTATGGAGAATTAGTGAACATCCTCATACCTTTAAACAACTTCGAGCTTGTCAGAAAAACACCCCAAAAAGCGGATTCAAAAAAATAACTAAGTTTTGGAATCTCATCAAACGATGAAATATCGTATGGTATTCGTGGAAACGAAGACACTGACAAATCCAACGCACTATTCTTTACCACATAAATACAAAAGGCTGAACATTCGCTCAGAAACTAGGCCTTCAAAAGAATCCGGAAACAATCGCACACCACAAACAACCAGCACACATCTCCAATATTCACACGAAAACAAGGCGACGTTCGACATCCCAAAAGGACGAAAGGGCCTCAAAAACCGATTCGCAGCTAATTATATCATGCATTAAAACCGTTCAGTTTAGAATAACAAAGTGATGGCATTGAAGACACGCGGGACATGGCCTTAGGCCACTGAGCAATGGCCGGCCGCACCATATTTCACGGTGCCGCTCCAATGGTTTCGGGAACACCCGCTGAGCTCCTGAATTAAGTAAAAGCCTTCGAGCTCTTGTTTCTTGATACCTCTAGTTGGGTGTAAGGATGTGTCCTGAGTGTGCGGTTTTGTCAAAGGTTTAACTTCGACAATTTTTGTTTGAGGAGATTTTTGGACTGCAATCTCGATTCCAGATTTTGTTCACTGTTGATATTCTGTCAGAAAATTGTAATAGACGATAGAATTGTCTCGTCTACCACCGAACATGTGTTTTTTATCTGACTTGTAGTTTCAAATGATTGGGAAAAACTAGCAGAGGTTATAATATTAAAAAAAAAAATAACGTTTGTGTTTTTCTACGCCACACTTATTCTGTAACAGTCAACCATAATGTCTTTGTTTAACACATAATAATGATGATCTGCACAGTAAAACAAACCTCACATCCCCGAATACAATAATTATACTAAAACGAACCGTATAAACAAACCTTAACCCTCCTTAATAGATGTCTCGGACCAATTTAACATTTGACGTGTTTTTAATTTAGCGGCCGCGCCCGCGGCACCCGTCCGACTGGCCACCTAAATAACGTACATATATTACCAGAAATCATACGCCGCCACTCATTACCGACCTCATTTGAATATTCCGGGTTTATACTGGATATTTTGTTTTGGATGAGTTCTTTGGTATATCAGAAAAGTTCGTTTAAATGGTGCAATGAATTGGAGTTCGATTTCTATTTGTTCTTAAAGGTCAATCAATTAATTCATATTTTAAACTTTTTTTTTTGTAAACATACATTGCATTGAGTTACGTGTGCATAACAACTTATATAGTATATGAATTTACATTTGAAACCTAAATATTCATAATAATATGTACAGAAATAATAGGTCAATCTAATCTTCTAGGTAAGTTTGGTAGGTACAGACGCCAGCACATCAAGCTACTGTCAAATTTTCTCAATTAAAAATGAACCTTTTAACTTTGCAATAAAGTTGAAATACTATCAAAGAAATCTGACAGATTGTGGTAACTTGATGTGCTGGCCTCTGTACATAAATATATAGAACCACAAATTCGAAGATATGTAACATCCTGCAACCTGCGGTGTGGATTACGGCCTAATCTCTCTCCCAGAGAAGATGCCTTTATCCCAGCAGTGGGAACATTATGGGCCGATTATTGATGACGTAATTGTGTCACCAGCTTGAGAGAGGCTGCGACTGCAGGTTAAGGCCAGCAGTGGACTAGGATAGACTGAGTTTATGGGTTTCTTTTGTATACCAGAAAGATACATTTGTCGTTCATTTAACTTTGTATTCCGTGGCTACTATTGCCATGATCTTTTACAATGATGATTTTATTGTTAGGTATCGCTCTCGTTTTAATATTCCGGGTTATTACTAGGTATTTTGCTTGTATCCTTTTGTAGCATTAGGCTCTTTAGAAGCGTGATAGTCTTTCTGAGTTCTAGAAAATTTATTTCTTAAGTCGTCAGTAGATCATGCTAGGTGTTGACGTAAAGTTATAGGGATCCTGCCGTTTTGCCGAAAAGATTTTGCCAAATTTTCATTACCCAAACAAATTTTAGCAACCTTTTTTATACCAATGTAATATTTGGAATAATTCTAGTACGCACATTTTCATTTGGTCAAATGTTTACTTGGCCGATTATTACCAAGGATAATGTCATTAAGGCTTTTGGTCTTTAATCAAATGATTTATTACAGCAAACAATATTTAGACAATAAACGTTTAGTCAAATGATTTGTTATGGCAAAAAATATAAAGGCAAAAATAAACTTTTTACTTGTTTGTTAAATTTGATGTCATTTGCGTATTTCTTTGTAAACTTATGTGCTTGAATTTGTCTGAAACATGTCAAATTTATGGTTACTAGACATTAGGTTATTTATGGAACTAGTTACAGTAGGTTATTAATTAAAAAATGGTTAGGTTAAAACTGTGACCACCTACGCACGAGCCGAGCGAGCGAAGCGAGCGGTGCCGCGGCAGCGGCCGGCGAGTGCCAGAAACGACTAGATTATATAGAAAAAAATATGGAGAACGGGAATTTTTATAAGGCTATCGAGAGAAATAATATAATTATAATAACATTATTATTACCTCATTAGTTTAGAATTTGTCCCAAGTGGAAAAAGCACCCTTGTAATGAAACGTCTTCAACGTTAGATCTTATTAAGTTTAAAATTGACGACACCAAATATTTGGCTTATTTAATTTTGCGTAAAATATGTTATACCAACTGAAATATTTGACTAGATAAAAAATGGTAAAAGTACTAGTTGGTGAACAAGTTATTGTTCAAACGTTCACTTGCCAAACATAGGTTTTCGTAACAATTATTTGTAAAGAGATTTTTTGGTACGTAATAATTTGGCAAATGAAATTATGCGAAAATTTGTTTGGGAAGTGATAATTTGGCAATTTCTTTTCGGTTAAACAAGGGAGACCCAAAATTATATTTTAGGAAATATTATTTTACGTCAACACCTAATATAATTTCAATAAATTGTGAGCTTACTACTAAAATATTCAGGTATTTAAATATATAATTTCACGGACTACCTAATGAATTAATCAAATAGCCAAATAAGAATTCGTCACTCAGCCAGAAACGTTTTTAGCTTACCGTATTAAACTAATCCAATTAATGATCCGATTAAGTATCGATTAGGAAATGATAAATGGAATCGAAATTCCTAATCGAGAAGATAATTGATGATCTAATCATAATTATCAAAAGTGTTGAGATATTTGAAGGTACCAATGTACTTCTATGTTGTTGAACAATAAAACAGCTAAGTAATTATAATATACTCGTGTTTGATTTAAAAGTCACTTAAATTGTATATTTTAATTAATAAATTATTATTGTGATTTTACAATTAAATACGACTATAAGAGTAAATTTTTATTATTAGTAAGTATATAGACACACTTCTCTGATACGAAGTTTATAATATTCAGTTTATTAAGTAGGCAATTGGCTATGTAAACCGTACGTTTAACGTCGTTTGACATAACAAATATCCCAATCTAATCTTCATATATCAGTCTCAGCAAACCTTGACGAAACGTTCATAAAAATTCATTAGAACTTCTTCGAAACCTTATAAAATACCTCTGTCGGCGTCTCAACGCTCAAGACGCAATTTTCTGAACTCAGAAACGCATTAATCAAACATACAAGTGACGTTTAGAAGTAGCAAAACAAATTGTCAGTCCTTTTTCGAATATAAAAGCTTATTTATATCCTTAAAGGAAAAAAAGTTAATTAAGTTTTAATAGAATACAAAACGGGAGTGATTTTGGTAGCCAAAAATAGGCGGGGATGTTGTAAAATTTAATTATTTTTTTCATAAAGCCGCTCAATGGTTTTTTTGTTTGGAACATTCAGTCTTTGAACAGGAAATGTAAACAATTAGTAGCATTTTCGTTTGAAGTATGGTTTAGGGAATTAATGTGGTTGATGATAATTTTAATTTATGGAGACGTTAAAGTTTTTCGTTGGTTAAAGTAAATGAATGCTGATGCATAACTTAATTAATTTATGTTAAATGATGTTAATAAAGTCGAATGATAATTATTAATACTGATCAGTACTTAATTAAATATTTATGGATAGATATTTACAATTTGAAGTGCACGTTAATTTAAGTAAATAGTTTGAGATGAATGCTAGACCATAAACCCAGTTTGTGTAAAGTTTATTTCCTTTAATGTAAACACAGTAATTTCGAAAAATATTACCTGCTGTAATATAATCCTTTTTCTTCAGTTTGAGTACCAACAAATCACCCAAAAAAAACTGTTCCAGTAATTTAAGCTTAAATATTTCAAGCTAACACGAATGTCGTCCCACCGTTTGTTTACACAGGAGTTTCGTAAAACCAATGTCACAATGGTTCATAAATCGACGCAAGAGTCGCTCGTATGTCGCGTACAGGCCGACTTTATGACTCCATTCAGGCCTTCGAGGTTTGGCCGATCGTTTTCACAACCACTAGGCGACTCCTAAATAAATGTCTGAATAAAACCGAGTTGTTAGATTTTCAACTTTCACCGCTGAGTCGAGGATTGAAAATCCAACAGCAAACTTTTGAATTCATTTAGGTGTCGCTTAGCGGTAGTGAGAAGAAACATAAATGTATTATTGTATATCACACTAGCCCTTTGATGGAGGTCGCCAAACCTCAAGCTTAATGATTTACTGGACACCACAGTACCGCAGTAATTCTAACGGAGAATTCGTAAATTGTCAAAAATACTTTATGACGGTGGCGAGGCGAATCGATTTAATCTCATTCTGTCTTTTTGACTAGTTTGTGTTGCTGGTTTTGCCCAAATTGAACTCTTTGTGGCCTGTAAGGGTTTTCGGAACCTGGAATTTGGGCTTGTATTGATACCTATTTGGCTAGATTACATAATCAGCCTATAATGTTCCCACTGCTGGTACATAAGCCTCGGTTCTATGAGAGGGAGTGGGCTATAATCTACCACGCGGGCCGAGTACGGTTTAGCAAGCTTCCGAAGAGATAAATCAACGCAGACGATTGCAGCATTTCAAGACATATATCAATAAGGAGATTGGCCCTTTTATACCTACCTAATAGTAGTACCAAGTGGTCGTATACTCCGGGTAAGCGGGATTGTCCCGGGTAAGCGGGATTGTCCGAAAGGGTTACCGCTACCCCGGAACATAAAGGGCTACGGAAGGAACATGGATGGGTTTTAGTCAGTAAGAGTCTGACACTCCCTTCCGCTCCACCCAGAGCGGGAGCAGTCATTGGATGATTTCCCAGCATTAAAAAAAAAAAAAGTGGTCGTATACTGTTATTAATCGATCCACAGACCCAAGCCGCGAAAGAATTCGAGCATGATACTCATTTCGGCATCATCGCCAAACAAACAGACAAATCGATACCCAATAGTGACGTGATCTTTATCGATACCGCGAATGTTTTAAAAATACTCGATCCTTAATAACTCAGCTTTTTAATTGGTTTATATAAATCATTATTTCTCGTAACGACGTACTGTGATTTACTCACTGCAATGACACACAGGTTGTCTCTTAAATCACCTGAATGACATCCCAGTGCAATGATATTCTTTTGTCATTTACTTTATGCGAATTTTTAATGAGATGAACGAGATTGAAAAATATGATTTAATCTCTTGTTTTGCGAATGCAATCTTCATCAATAAGGGCTCTTAATGTTCTTTTAAGTTTCTGATTGATGCTCTCGAGTGTGTTACTGATAAACGCGGCTTTGGAAAAGCATTTTAAATCAAGGTTTGCGATTAAAATATGGCTTCCACTAGGGTTAAGGATATTGTGTTATGTAGGTTCCTATTCTAAAAAAAAAAAAATCATACAACCTAAAAAGTAATTTCCATTGACAAAAGTGAGAGACAAAAGTCCATTTATAAATAAATACTTTCACTTATCTAGCATACTCAGCCTATTCTCCCACTGCTGGGAGACCTCTGAGGGTCTACTATACGGGCTCAGTGCGGATTTATAGATGTCAAACGTCTTATTACTGTTGGTTCTAGGACATGTCAGTTTCCTCACGATCTTTTCCTTTACCGCTATAAGGGATGAAATAATTTCGAACGGCTTCGAACCTACGTAATACAACTCGTGAGTCGCAGCCGTTACCACTGGGCAACCACTGTTGAATTTACCTATTATTTAAAATTTCAGGTCTCCATATTTTTATATTTCTAAAGCCACCTTTAATCATAACATGTACTTCTAGTATTGAGTAGTGCATAATATAATTCAATGTAAATGGGGCGACGAAATACTAGTTGGCAGATTACCTTACGGTAAAGTTGAATCTTTTATGAAAAACTCGTATAAAATATCACAATTGTTACTAGGCTCAACTAGCATCATAAGAAAGAAATAAAATATATGTAAAAATGGCAACATGACTATGACCGGTAAACGCCGTGAGGCAACCGGTATGCTTCAGAAATATTTCTCAGCATGTGAAGCTAAGTCAGAGGCCCATGGCAGCATAAAAACTCTGACACCAGGTTAGTCACTAACCACCCCGTAAGGTTTACCGCTACCCCGGAACATAAAGGGCTACGTGAACATGGATGGGTTTTAGTCAGTAAGAGTCTGACACTCCCTTCCGCTCCATCGAGAACGGGAGAAGTAATTGGATGATTTCCCGGCCTCAAAAAAAAAAAGTCACTAACCACACAAAGGAAGAACATAGTATACATACATACTAAGTTCTTAGTTTACACTCTTCAAAGAAACAACGCTATTTAAAAAAACTATTTAAAATGCCTTTCAACCGTATATCAAGCTATTATTTTTCCTATTAATTATACACACTATTTCGGAGTCCATTAAGCCTCAAATCGATGGACAGGTCATTTCTTACACATTGTTTGTGTCAGTCAATGAAGGGGCTCACTTTAACTAGTGTTTGCTTCTCAATTTGAAACTGACACATTGAAACAAAGAAATTAATTGATGTAATAATGAAGGTATTGTAATGAATGGGAGTGTGTAGAGTAGTGTTGGTTCAGAGAATATTGTTTAACAGAGTATACTGTTGTGTGTTTAATACAATATTGTCTTTAAAATATTAAGCGTGGTTAGATGGTTTATAAAGTACTAGCTTCTGCCCGCGACTTCGTCCGCGGAAAATTTCTTGTGTTAACATTAGAAGTAAGTCGCAAAAATACTTTTTTAAAACATAAAACGAAATATAAAAGTTAAAATACAAAAGATAGGAATATGGTGTCGCGGACTTTTTTGTAGAAATAATTAAGGCGAACCGGGTTGCCATACATTGCTTTCAATTTTAAACAACTGTTTAGGTAGCGCATGCAAAGAATTCTGTTTTCGGAGGTATTTCTTTCCGACTTGCTAGACGAAAATTGCGATAGCTCGGCTAATATGTATGATATAAATATATTGTATAGCCTATAGCACTCAGGAATAAAGTAGTTTTCTATCAGTGAAAAATTTTTTGAAAGTGGATCATTAGTTCCGGAGATTACCCCCTACATACAAACTTACAAACTTACAAATTTTACCTCTTTATAATATTATATATTATAAGTAATAAGTATAGATTAAATTTAATTTTGTTACCCAAAATTATTATATGTGTAGACTAGTCAATGATTAACTATGGAGTTTGGGATCGAACGCTTTCAATTTAAAAAGTAACACATAATGGTAGCTGATGATTTTACCCTAAAATATACACTGTGAAGATACTCTTTTAATCTGTACTATTTAAAAGTTTTGTATCTTACGTTATAGTTTATCAGGTCATTACTATGTACAGTATTTTTATCTAACAAAACGACACGCACTTTACTTGTGATAACCAAGTGTACAGACGCCAGCACATCAAGCTATCCCTAAATGTCAAATTTTCTCAATTAAAAATGAACCTTTTATCTTTGCAATAAAGTTGAAATACTATCAAAGAAATTTGACAGATTGTGGTAACTTGATGTGCTGGCCTCTGTACAAACACTATATAAATGTGTGTGTAAGCGCAAGAGCTCTCGGTACCGTCGGAGATAATGGCGAAATAGGAAGTGCGTGTCTCAATGTCTCCATGTTTTGTATGTTCCTGCTTTTTAAAGTACCTGCCATCTAATCTCTTCACCACCCTTGGTTGACTGATAGAGAATGCCTAAGGCATTAAGTCCACCTTAGTACCTTTATTGTGGGCGTAAAGTTTAAATAAATAAATAAGTGCTGCCGATACTCGTCTTCACGTACACATTCACAGCGTATTTGTGCACTTGGTTACCACAAGTAAAGCACGCATCGCTTAATGAGATAAAAATACTACATTATACTCTCTGCCCTCCACTTACTCCGTGGCTACTCTGTACATCGATCAGATCTATCAACATTGGCTTCAGGCGATCCTCGTGACTTCTGCGATTGCCCTCCGATCCTCAATAAATTATGTTTGTTTTTAATTAACTGACATTACCTATCAGTTACTTTGTCAATATTGGACTGGGAACGTGCTTTGTTGGACTGGTATTCGTGCAATTTGAATAAGAGAAATGGTATTTATGGTGATGATTTTATGTTTTGCTTGTTTTTTTGGTTATCAGTGTACGGTAAGTCTCGCAAAAGGCTCCCAATAAAACATTAGATGTAGATTGTATTGCTTAGTCCCAGGTACGCAACACTAAATAAGGATTGACGCCAATTATGGATTATGGTCATGCATGTTAATCAAACATTCGACGAAGCAGTAGGCAATTATTTATACCATTTCATTTCAAGGCAACTTTTGTGTTCATGTTTTATTTGAGTTTACTAGCTGCTGCCCGCGGTTTCCTTCGCATGGACCCATAAAAAATATTTTTCCAAAATAAAAGTAGCCAAAGTTACTCCTTATAACATTAGCTAGATACCTAATTAGCTATATATAGCTAATGTTACTGATTTTGTCAGGACCTGTCAAAATCAGTATCCTAGTTCAGCCGTTTCAGAGATTAGTTAAACAGATAGACCAAAAATGTAAACATTGTTTTTTTTTTAAAAGCTGTTATCTTTATATTACATACAATTAAATTTTAATTACTTGTTTGTATGTATAGATTATAAGAAGATTGAAAGTTTTTAGACCTAGACATTTTTGTTTTTAGGCATGTATTGGTATCTTTTATTTTAAAACAAGATAATATTTACACAGTATATACGCTGACAGACTTAAAATAATAATAATATGTACATGTATTTTTGTAAAAAAGGAGGCGGTAAAATCATGGGGCTACATCAGAATTGGTGTGCATCGCTGTCAACAAGAAAACTGCCCAAAATGCTAGCAGCTTTGTCACGTTGTTATTGTTTAAATTCGATTATTCACTTCACAATCTAAACGTAGTTACTTAACTAACATTACATTCTCAAACTAGACTAAAACATCCGTCATCTGTTATCCCACCAGTTTCCTACCTAAACCTCTGCTCAGCCCCCTAGGCGTAAGCGTGAGCGACACATTAATTAGCCAACATTACCATCAGTTAGCCCCATAGATGGCTACAGTCTATGGCAAGACAAATGGCCACAGTTTCTGGCTGGTGTAGCGTGGGAAATGATTTACAGCTATCGGGAATCTAGAATAATTTTATGTTAGTGGTTATTATTAAATATAAATTAGCGTGTAACAACATAACGTAACGTCACGCCTATTATCCCAGAAGAGTTAGTCAGAGGTCTACCTGTAGTATATTCATATTTCGCCAGTTACGTTTGAGTCCCAGGCACTAGAGGGCCCGGGTGTCACCACTGCGAGGATCGCCCAGAGGACACGGTAGAACATACGGTGTAAACCTGCCCCGCTTGGGCGGAGCACCGCCGTGTCCTCGTAGAGGCGATCGGCGGCGACCTCTTTCGCCCGGCCCTGGTGCAAGCCATGGTCCGGGGCGAGAGGGAGTGGGAGGCAGTCACCTCCTTCTGCGAAAAAGTTATGCTCGCGAAGGAGGTGGCGGGATGGGAGAGAGAAAGGTCCTCCCGTCCCAGCCACCGCAGGAGACGCCCCGGGCGTCGGAAGCCACGTGACGACTCCCAGCCACCGTAGGCGCGGGCCTGCGGACGGTAAGTAATGGGTGACTCACCGTCCGATCAGCACCAGACCCGTGCCGTACGGCGCGTATATGTTCCACGCGCGCCTCAAAGAGATGTCAGCATATGAAGGGGCCCCTCAGGGCCAAGCCTGCCGGGTAAGCGGGATTGTCCGAAAGGGTTACCGCTACCCCGGAACATAAAGGGCTACGGAAGGAACATGGATGGGTTTTAGTGAGTAAGAGTCTGACACTCCCTTCCGCTCCACCCAGAGCGGGAGCAGTCATTGGATGATTTCCCAGCCTTAAAAAAAAAAAAGGCACTAGAGGGCGCGGGCGGTCCTATTGCCATCAATCGGGCATAAATCCAGTCTCTGGGCTGCTACTGAGAAATTCCAGATGAAAAAACCCAATAATACTGTGCCCGAACCGGGAATCTAAGTCGGGACCTCATTCTCAAAGTAATGCTTGCGACCACTAGACCAACGTAGCAGTCAGCGCAGCGCCAGCAGTGTGTATTAGATATTGATTCATTTAAAAGACAGTGTGAATAAGTTCAATATGTTCACATTCTAAGTGTGTGCAATGTATAACTACTTATTTATCATTCTTCTGCCCTCATTCTGATTTATTTGAAGTCGGCGAAACAAGTCTTTTTCTTTCATACTTCTCTATTAGTCGTCATCTCGGTAGTCACTCCCTTTCTAGCCATATCATCTTTCACACAATCCATCCATCGTTTCTTTGGTCAAGAAAAATAATAAAGTAGGAAATTAATTATTAATCAAAATTCAACTCAAGGGTGTTGTGATAATGGGGTATTCGGTTTTTGTATGAAAAATCTTATTCCTTTGGTTAATAGACTTGAAACTAGACACGAATACTTATCGAAGTAAAATAATACAAATTGTCATCATACATCGTGAAGAAACCGGCATGCCCGAGAGATATTTCTCAACAGCATGAGATGCTAAGTCAGAGGCCCATGGGCAGCATTAAAACTCTGACACCAGGTTATTTACTAACCACACGAAAAGAAGAAGAAGAATTATTAATCACTAGCTTCCACCCGCGGCTTCGCCCGCAAAATATGTCGACAAATTATACATATAAACCATCCTCTTGAATCACTCTATCTATTAAAAAAAACCGCATCAAAATCCGTTGCGTAGTTTTAAAGATTTAAGCATACAGACAAACAGACAAAAATAGCGACTTTGTTTTATACTATGTAGTGACAACGTATTGTTAATAATTATACTTGTAGGTATTATTTATCATCTTTATGATTAAAAATACGCATTACCCACTTGAACGTTTTGCTGATAAAGTTGCACTTCCTCTTATTTTTCACTGACTAACTTCAATTCAATTCAAATTATTTACTGCAATCATTAATGTACTGCCTATACAGGTGGAAAAATACAATAAGAGAATCAATTGTGGACCCTGTCGGACAAGGCAAAATTACAAAATAGCTATTAAATTAGGTAGATTGATTTTTTTATTGTAATTATATCATTAATTTATATAGAAATTAATTATTTACTAGTTTTAGTCCAGTATCTTTTGTCCTTCACATCAAACATTAAACAGATAACTTTTTTTCAACAAATCGATTCACCAAAATTTTCTCAAAAGTCTCATGTTTGTATCTAACAATTTCTTTAAAAAAAAAAACGACACTCCATTAATTACAATATAAAGTTCACCTGCCTCATTCGCTTGTACACCGATGACGTAGTAGGTACTTAACTAGTAAGGCAAAAATCGCAATGCCCCACTGATCTCGAAGGTCAGATGGTAGTCACGCAGTGTTAAACTGGAACCTCAATAACTCTTGGATGGAAGGACTGATCGTGCACTTGTTAGCTAGTACATGTCCGGTTAGTCGTGTCGTTGTTAGCAGCCAGTGACAATAGTTTCAGAGCGAAAAATAATTTTAGGATGGGACAAAAGAGGTTGAATTGCATTAAAACAATTGAACTCTGTTTTTTTTTGAGTATTTGTCCTTTAAAAAGTGTAAAAAACGATCGACAGGTGTAAATTCACACTTTTGTTGGAGTTATTATACTAATATGGCGGCAACTGTAACTTATTGAACAACAGTAGCATAATCAGCCTATAATGTTCCCACTGCTGGGACAGAGGCCCCTCTCTTGGAGAGGGAGTGGGCCGTAATTCATCGCGGGCCCAGTGCAGGTTGGAAGATGTCACATGTCTTAGAATTTTTGGTTCTAGGACATGTCAGTTTGCTCACGATGTTTTCCATCACCGGTTTGAGAGCAGTGGTGATGAAATCATTTACACAAAGTAAAGCGCTTGCTTGGGTTCGAACCCACGACTCGTAAGTCGGGCCAGTCATCACTAGGCCACCACTGCTCTACAGTTAAACAACAGTGTTAGTATTAAATCAACTAATAAACAAAATTAGCCCTCCAATAGACGCGACTTAAGTACTTAAATAAAGCAAGCTTAAAAAGAGTCAAATAATTTATTTGAGTTCAAAGTAATGAAAACTCTCAAATCATTACGGCAATAGCTTTTAACGGTTTTAATCAATTTTTCATTGTCAACGAGTTGTAGTTGAAAATTTGTGGGAATACTGCAGAATGGCTTGAGGGCATTTTCTAATAGTTTTTGCTTTAACCTACCACGATACTTTTTCTGTTTGGTGACCCTTGTTTTTAGTGAGTTAGGGGCTATATTTGAGTGTGTTGGAATTAAGATGGTGTATAAAGGGTCGAATCGTGGCCTAGCTATTTAAATTGAGCCTCCTCCAGTAGATGCAAACGCAGCAGGGAGTACACCCTTAATTGGGAGCGCAATACGTTATATCTTTGGATGATGGCGCAGTGCCTTTGACGTGGACTGGTGTCGATAAATGGAATTTTAAATAGTTGTTTGTAGCCTATCTATGTATAATCTTTTAACAGCTGTGTGTTTAGAAATTATGGTGAGTAAATGATGTGGAATTATGATAAAAATATCGACAAGATTATCTCAATGTGACAAAGACATGACAAAAAAAAAATAATCCCTGATTTTATCGCCTGCTTTTGTCATTTGCAATAAGTATTTAGTTCTTTTTTTTGTAAATATTTGTTTGTTTAAAAAAAGAATCCTTTTATTTCTTACTAGCTTCCGCCTGAGGCTACGCCCGCAAAATATGTCGACAAATTATACACATAAACCTTCCTTTTGAATCACTCTAACTATTAAAAAAAACTGCATCAAAATCCGTTGCGTAGTTTTAAAGATTTAAGCATACATAGGGATATAGGGACAGAGAAAGCGACTTTGTTTTATTCTATGTAGTGATTAAGAAGAAAACTTCAACCAAATCAAATCTTTCGACCATTGCTCTTCCATGTGACATTTGGATACCAATACATTAATTTCAGCACGACTATAACACCTATACGCAAACTATACCCATCATATTTATACACCTACATTATCATTTTCAATTGGCATCCGTAGCATTAACATACAGGCTCGATACAGTGCTAACGAGTGTCATTCAAAGCAGTTTGTTGCATTTTTAAAACAAAATCTATCTATGTAACATCACGCTACGACCAATAAGAGCCGAGCAGCGGGTGAAACCGCAGCTAATTATTGATATTTGTATTTGTAGGTATGTTGGTTACATCTGGTATTTTATGGTGGTTCAACTTGGCTATCGGCTGTCTTCAATCTTTCTGTGCCCATTAAGCTAGGATTGACTTGGGGGTAGGTCAGATGGAACATCCAGGGCATGAGCGGGCTTAAGAATAATCTTGGTATTTAAGAAAGTAGAAGCTAAATAAAATCCTTGTAGTTTACAGTGTCAGTTCATACTTACCCAGAAGGATTTTCAAAAAAAATGTATATGACGCAGGAAATATTGTTGAATTATCAATGTAAAACTAAACACCGTGCCATTGTTAGTAGGTCAATCAATCTGCCTAGCCTTTTCCCAACTATGTTGGGGTCGGCTTCCAGTCTAACCGAATGCGGCTGAATACCATCGAGGTAGGAGGTAGGTAGGTAGTACGATACCACTTGGTAAGACTAGCTGTCAGATTTTCGGGCTTCTGACGACCCGTAATGACTGCTAAAGATGCACAAATGGCAGCCAGGACCAACGGCTTAACGAAAGAGGTTCGGTATGTAAAAATGGTCACCCATCCACGGACCAACCCCGGCAAGCGTAGCTTAACCTGATGAATCGACCTAAGCGGCTGTTATTACTTAGCCACGAGCTTCTCCATTGGTAGTAGGATTGTTACGCAATTACCCCCCAGAAGGTAGATATGACAGATTATCCTAGGAATACGAAATAAAATGCGTTATGTTAATATATTATATACTGTAAACAATGAAAATGGCAATATTCCTTCGTGGCCGATAACTGTCACGAACTCCAAGAAGGAACAAGTTCACTTGTTCGTCATACAACGATTCTGCATTGATAATTCTGACAAAACATTTATGTACACATTTTATTTAGATGTCCAGAATCTCGTTTATCATAAACTAAACGGGACAATAGATCAAATTGATTGCACAACACCTAATTTACATTACATTAGCACCAGGTTTATGCAGAAACTGCCATGTTCGGCTGACAAATTGTTCCGGAATATGAATTTGTAGACATTTACCTGCATTCGTCGAACAACAGATGATAAATTATGGGCAATTCGTATTGTTGGATTGAAAACTAATGTTGCTGTTGAAATAAAGTTAGGATTACTCAAGTAATTTTAGTTGTTTGTATTTTAAGAGAAATTGCGTGGTGTTTGTTTAGTTGTTAGTGCAAATATATGTTGAGGTGTAATTTTTAATGAGACCGTTTTATAAAATTTATTTCAATTACAAAGATGATAAAATAATTATTCCCATTATAACAGCGATAATCTGCGATTAAAGGAAAATAAATGAATAAATATGAAAAACATAGACATAAATAGAATTAGTTTATTGGTTGATTCGCACAATTTTACTCGCCCGCAACGGGCGATTTGAGAGTTTTACGAAGTATTCGTTTTAGTTAGTATCTATCAGCAATTGGCACATTTTGGATTCCATGTAAATGGTTTTTTTGGTGAATACATAGGTATAAACTTGTTTGGTAAATATAGTTTCCAGTGTACTTTTTTCTAAGCTTTGTTGAATAGAATGAAAAATGTACCAATTTCATAATATTCTAAAGTATTCGATGCGCCCAAAATTAATTTCAGGTGCGTCGTGTTTAGAAATAAAATATTATTTATGAGCGTCAATTCGCCCGTTTCGAGCCAGTAAATTCGTGTGAATCAACCAATAAGTCATAGATTTATGTCCATGTTGAAGAACGTTTAATTGACGAAAAGTTTTTTTATTCCACGGTAGATATGCTTAGCCAAACGTCAAACGGTCATTTAACGTACCTGCCTTACTATAAGACCTAACGACTAGCTCGTTAGGTCTTACTTTTAATAATTATCATCGGTACTTCTATACCATCTTCATTAAAATCCAAGTCCCACAAAGCCCACCTGCAAATTGAAGACTTAATGGGTAATAGGTTCGTAAACATTCTCTGGGATGGACGTAAAGTGTCCTTTCAGATAATTTTGTATGCCTTTGTCTCGTGTCGTCGTATCTCCTCACTAACAAATATTACGACTTCCCTGTACAGTACAATAGGAATAGAGATGGGAACGCAATTAGTCGATGATTTTGGTTCGAGTTAATATTTTTTATCGTTGTACCTTCTTCAAGATATTGTCGTCATGGTAAAACAAATAAATGTCATGTTTTTTTTTGCTAGGATGTGATTTAACAGCAACTTTATTTTCTCTACTTAGGTACATTAAAATGTTATAACTTCCAATTAATTCCTAAACGTTATTTAGCAGAAGGGATTAAATAGCTATGATTAATTGACTTAGATTTAGGAAACCTTTCACAAACAGTTTATTCCAGAAACGGACGGCATCGATATACGCAATCAATGTCTAAAATCAATTAAGAGTATAAACTCCTCGACTCGATTAATCACCACACTAACAGTCCAATCAATCGGAAGAATCAAATATTGATTCGAAAACCTTACCTTGCCTTAATACCTGCAATAATTGCCAGTTCCACTCATTGTTTCGCATGGAGCGTGTCTTGTAGTAATAAACCTCACTTGATCATCACTTAAGGTTTATTAGAAATTGTCCGAATGTCCGTCCAGAGTTTTATGAAACATTCGGACAATTTCTTTAAGGTAATTTATAAGGTATCTCTATTACTCGCCACGTTTCGTTGTGCTGAGTAGATTTTAATGCATGTCTCTCGAGATGATGGCTAGTGATGTGCATTGACAACACTATTGTGTATTCGATAATTTTAGTTTTCGTTTTACGTTCGTCTTCGTTAACTAGTAAAATTAGTATTTTATTTTAGTGACATCACATCTATCCGAATGTTTAGGGAAATAAATTTGAAAACTGTTCAGTACGATAAATCCGCAACAATCCATTGCAGCACCCACGCTAAATCGAATCAACAATTACCGAACAAACCTGAATTGTACTCAAAACAAAAAGATACAATCACCATCCCATTCATTGAGAGCCACGTGTACTAAACACGCTTTTTTTAAGTTACTCGATACAGATAAATGTAACAAGTAAATGTATTCAAATTGATGATTGATTCGAACATGTAACGCAACATTGATTGAATAGAGATACATAACATTAATGTCGTTATGTATCCAGGCAGATGTTGACCCCTGACCGGTGTCGACAGATAGGTGTTCAGTTTATCCCGTGTTTTGATTTTGTGTTTTGAGTGATGTGCCTGTGTTTGTAATTTGACGGACAGCGGGTTATGTCAGAGATTGTCCACCTTTTGTAGGTGATGTTACTGACGTTTTGTTTTGACGTCACGTCATGGTTGTAATCGAATTGATGTATTGGTATGTGGGGGTCTGCGATTTAATTGAATGTTATCGGTAAATACTTAACTTTCGTTTTTTTTCGCTCATTAGGGCTGATTTTTCAATAGTCAGATAAGTTAAATCCGAGTAGTAATATGGCAGTTTGGCAGATTTTGCATACAAATTGGTCAAACCGTCATTTTTATTCTTCAGATACCTAAAATTTATCAGGCGATTGAAAACTCAACCCTTAGAGTGAAATGTTTCGTTCTACCTAGACGCTCTGAAATTTTTAATTTAATATTCACGCTTACACAACAACACAAAAAATCACAATAATTCCCACCGATTCAACAAAATAGGCATGTAAGTTCATCATCCAACTTCTCATATCGACAAAAGAATACAGTATGTCATATTATTTCTTTACAAAAGACATCGCCGCCATAAGGTGGCAATTAACGACAGGTGCTCTCATTCCAAAAATCATATAAATTATACTTTTTCTGCCACTTCAAGTTGGGAAAAACGATCTTTGTTCTTCTCTACAAAGTTTATCCCAACACCCTTTGTCAATGTCATATTCGCTACCATTTTTGAGAATACAATGTATGGTGACATGAGGGGGTGTGTTGGTAGTGTCACCATTCGTCTTGGTTTAGTGGAGATCTGTCCTGTTTGAAATTGGGCGATGCGGTATATATAATGCAATGATATTGCACATTAAGAGGTTTATTCTGTTCACCGTCTAATCTACAAACCAAATGGAAGGTGCTTATTAGATTTTTTTTATTTTGGACATCAGGCAATAGGTAAAGTAACTTTTTACTTAACTTCTAGTGTTAGTAAGTTACACAGATTAACGAATACAATAAAAAATCAATATCCGTGTTAAGGTCTACGCAAATTGTATTTTGATTGACCATTATTTGACCTTTTTTTTTTGTTGCTTCTGTCATTAATTCGGGCCAATGAATGCTGATGTGATGATCAAATATGTCTCAAAATTTATACTACCGAAATTGAATTAGGTATGTTATACAGATATATTATACAAACTTTTTATGAAACTTGTTTTTATTATTTGTTGTATTAACAAAATATGTCCTTAAAACATTCTCAAAGCATGGTGCACCTAACAATAGGCAAAGTCATGATGACCTTAACAAATTTGAAGGGCTGTATCTCGCAAAGATTTTTGATGATTTTCATACCACTATCCGTTTTTGCTACTTTACCCAAAGCTTTAAATTTTTTGTATATATTTTTTTGTTTCTCTTGTATTTGTGCGACGGCGACTCGAAGTCTGTCGTTTGCGTTTCACTGCTTTTTGTAAAAATAATTTAATAAACTGGCTTTTGTTGGTTGGATTTTAGAAAAATTAATTTACTGTACCTAAAAGAAATATTTTTTATTTCACCATCTGTGCTTGAATTAATAATAGTCTATTAGGAATAACATAATATCGAATCATCGCAAAATCTTCTTTTTCTTCCTTAGAATTTTTAAACACTGGCTATCTATTTACTTGTATTATTTTCCCAATTCATGGCGGCCTTCTAAAAGCTAAATATGCTCTAAAAATTAAATGATATTATTTTAATAGCAATCATAACTATATTTCATATTTACAATCATTGTCTGCCCACGTGCTACACAGGTAGATCGGACATAGATAACATACGCCTCTTCAAATGTATTTTAAAACAACTGCCTTTAAAAAAACATAATTTGAGTTCGAGTATTGTAACTATGAATTTGTATGTGGACAATGGATTGAGACTTTCCAATGAATTAAGTTGATCTTTATAATGATAGTTGTTTTTTAACCTAGATTGACCTACTCTTTTTTTTTATGGTTAGTTCACGAACTGCCGTTCGACAGAATCCGTGATAAGTTTTGCAAAAAAAGAAACGATAATCACTATGCAAATGGTTGAATTTTGTTGTAGGTATTGACTTCAAAATACAGTACTTATAAGTTTTATAGCAAGAATTATCACTTTATTATGTTCCCACTGCTGGGACACAGGTCTCCTCTTAATGACAGGAAATTAGACATAATCCACCACAGTTAGTTAATTACAAAAATAAAGTGCTGATTTGCCTATGATTTCGCTCTTATATATCCACCTAATCACCTAAACTGAATTCATTTTATATATTATAGCACTCTTTCATTTTACATTATTTATTAACATTCATTAAAATGACACAATCATTTTTCCTTACATTATAAAATACCAAAACACACTAAAAATACTTCTAAAATTACAAAAACTAACATATTACTTACGTCTCAAAAAATATAAACATAATAAAAAAAAATAAGACCCATTTGGTCACACTAATCATAAGCAATTTAGTATAAACGCACGAAATCGGGGCATGCTTTGTACCGATGTTAATGTTCCCAATTCTGTTTAGTTGATTTCTATAAAATATTATAAATGAGACGGCTACCACTAAGAGAATGACCAAATATTGTGTATAAGATGCATGGGTGCACGAAAGTCCTGCCTCGCTCTGTTTAATTTTTTTGAGAGGGTGGCAAATATTTGTAATGTTTTGATTATACGATAGTTATTCATGCGTATTTAATTACATTAAGTTATCAAATAAGTGCTCGTTCATTCTGCAACTTTTTATGATTTATTTTAATGTTTATCATGATGAAACAACACAGATCAAATGTTAATAACATGTTAAGGCTCTCAAAATTCCATACACACAGTTAGTTCTATCTACATCCTATAATAATTATGACAGTTGTGCCATTGACGTGGACGTGACTAAATGACATGACCAAAGGATTAAGTTAGTCGTTTACTCTCCTATTACATTCACCCATACGGTAGAAAATTTTGGTCCAACTTGCCGGGACTTACCGAAACCATACACCTTACGCAATATGAATCCAGAAAAATGGAATATTCTTTATATTTTATTCACTGCTGGAGCTCAACAGGTAACCATGAATAAATTCTGTTGCCGATGACAAAGCCGACACACAGTCCGACTGCGTTTTTCATAAAGTGTCGGCCTGTTAAACATTTTTTATTTGGCCATTTGCTACCAACCGCGTTATATGAAAAATGGATCGTAACATCGTACCCTTTTCTCGTGTTTTTTTACACCACCTTGAATAAATCATGTCATTAAAATTTAATAGTCACGCCACAAGCGGGGTTAGTTAGATCTTTTGTTGTGTCGAGATTTCGAGTATCTTTTCATTCGATTGTTACTATTTAGGGCTATTGTGGCATCACTATGGTTAAATCGACTAAATGCCGACTTAATTTCATTAATCGACTTCTTTGTACGAATTAAGATTTAATTGAGTCAAGCTTACCTTTGTTAGGCTTTATGTTGAAGTATTTGAATGTGTGGAATTCGAATTATTTCGTGGTTTGAAATTCGAATGCGTCTTAATGACGGACATATGTTTTGGATCGCGTGCGCTTTGTGTTTTATTCGATTCTGATACGTCATATATCACGGTATTGTTGTTTTAACAATGTATTGTATCGATTTTTGTGATTGGTTTCACTTTTTGAACGTGCAGTCCGTGAAAATTTGACGAAGGTATTATTGTTAAGGTGTACCTGCATCATTGTAATGAAGCTTCTACCTGTATAAATATATAATTTTATTTAGTGTCTTATACAACACAAGAAGAGCATTTGCTGTGCGCAAGTTTATATCCTTTCCCTGCCTGAAATTGTAGAAGTGTAAGTGATGTTTCAATTAAACAGAAACTAAACAAATCCCCAACCTGACTTACCGTACACAAAAACAGAATGAATCAACAATAATCGCACTATCGAATCGATTTGAAAATCCGAATACAAATTCGGTATCGATTTTTTCCGTTGATACCAAAAAGGTGTTGGGCGGGATCGCTAAGAGCGAGTCATGTGTGCGGTTTGCGGGGCCCGAGGGGGGTGGGAGAGGGGGGAAGTGCGCGGGCGAAGGGCAGAGGTCACGCAAGCCTCAGCTCTGTCTAGTGATGAGATTGATAGCTTCAATAATATTTATAAGTTTAACAACGTTTAAAAATTTACGATGATTTTTTTAAATCTTTATTTTATAGACTTAGCTTTCAGAAACTTAAATTGTTGCCTAGGTTAAAATATGGTAAATGACGAAAACAAAATGAAAAAAAAATTAAGTAAATTAAACTAATAGTGTCAGTTGTTTCACAAATAATAATTATTATCAAACATTAACATGTAAGTCATCAAATTGTAATCTAATGTGAGTTTATTACTACGATTACTTATGTGATGAGAAGGAGAGATGATTGATATACCCGGGTAATTACCCGTTATTTTCAACGTGCTGATTTGTAATTGTCCAAATCTGATTAATTAAAGTTTAATTACGATTTCAAAATAAGCAAGATGATGTGGCAACGGGCCGGCCATGTTTACCGTAGAACTGATGACCGTTAAGGAGGACGTATTCTGGAATGAAGACCGCGAATCGGCAAATGTAAGGTAGGACGCCCTCAGGCTAGGTGGAGCGACGGTCTTCACAGGGAGGCTGGTAGCTGTTAGTATTCTGATCGCCCACCAAGAGTTTCCGGGGAATACGGCGGCACTGTGGTCACGTGCTGCTGTGCACATCGAGGTTCAGGGGAGCCCGCTTTACAGTCTCCTCAAAATTGAGCCTTAACAGGGTCCTGGAGTGGTCTTTTAAGAGGTAACGGGGGCTCTTCCATGTGCTGATGGTGATCAACGGGGTGGTTTTAGTAAGCCCACTTTTTCCCAAAAGTCCAGGCGCCTTTTAAAGATGGGAAATCTTAACACAAAAAAGGGAGGCTGGTTGTAGTTGAATGAGAGTGGCCGAGAATTGAGCTGAATGGCGTGCAGTTGAGAGGCTATGACTGGCAGTGGACTGCTATAGGTTGATGATGATGATGATAAATAACGATTTTGATTATGTCTTGGAGTTTAATTACGGTTTATGTGCAATATGGTATAATCTTTTCCACTTTCTTAACGACGATAAGACTCAGTCTTAAACATATTTAGTAGTCAAATACTAAAAATAATTAATGACCCCTATTAGGCAGAAACTTTAGGGACGCCAACTGACGTTATAATTTCATATTGCTTCCTCTTTTAGTAGTTAGTAGTTCTAAAAAAAATCTGTCATTCAATTTATTAACATCCAGAAAAAAGTACCATCGGCACGAAAAAAACAAAAAGAAGAACAATATTTTCTTTCAGGTCCATGACAGCCAACGAAACTGGAAGAAAAAGATTTAACAAAAAAACTGCGTACATCTACATGGTTTATAATATCGATATCGATAGTACTATTAGTACAACACTAGGGCCCACACCTTGCTTCACCTACCGTCGCGGTCATGACGAAAATGTAATTTTAATTCAACTAGTCGTATGAGGATAAAACATTGTTTAATTCTTTTTTTTTGGACGGATTTCATGGAAACAAAAATAACCTTTATGAACAACTGTATAAAAGCTCTTTTGCCTAAAAAAGATTTTAAAAGATAAGAGGATGCCTGTATTATACTATTTATTTATTTATGGAAATATATGAAATAAGATTGACTCAAGACAGAAAGATGTATAAGAATCTAGCTACCTAGGTACTACGCCTAACACCTCACACATTGTACACATATATAGATAATAATTGTTCCCATTTCCAAAAATGTACTACTTTTCAGAAATTTTTCATGAATATTATTTAAACAAATTATATTTAAGCATAATTACAATCAGTCAAGAAAATCCCCACTACTGGGAACACAACGCTATAGATATGCCTATTTTAAATAGTTATTCAAATGGTAGAATTGACATCACAAACTCCACCATAAATATTCACTACCAAAATATAGTCAACGCTTCTCAAACCCAAAACAAAACAGTATAACTAACCTAATACTTAATGACAACATAAAGAACGCCTATTGGTACGAGACCTACATCGACGAAGCATTTATTCACGGTGTAAAATTTCAAAACATCACTGAATGGGCGACGGATAAAAACAAAATGAATGCAATCTCGATGTTCAGTCGATCAGTGTATGCAAATAGGGATGAAGGAAAACAATGTATGGTTCCTGCTGATAATCTTTTGATTTTACATATTAAATTTTGATATGAGCAACGTGTTTGGATCACCTGTGCTTTGTAGGCTGGAGAGAAAATGAATGCTTTTCTTGGACGTTTTGAATTCTGAATGGTCTGATGAATGGATCGATTGAAATGATCGTTCATTAACTTCTTTTAAATAAAACAAATGAAAATGACGTTCCATTGTCATTTGAAGTGAAAATTGTTTCTGATTTCCATTGTTTTATTTGTGTTGAGGGAATGTGTAGGGAATAGCCTGCAAAATGAAGTAAAAGGAAAACCTCTTCGAATCGTAAATATAAAATGCTGCATATTGTCTATTCCACGGAAAACAACAATTTTTGAGGGTGGGAAATCATTAAATTACTCCTCCCACTCTGGGTGGAGCGGAAGGGAGTGTCAGACTCTTACTGACTAAAACCAATCCATGTTCCTTCCTTAGCCCTTTATATTCCGGGGCAGCGGTAACCCTTTCGGACAACCCCCTGAATAAGGAATCCAGGGGTGGCCATGACCTGCCAGGTAAGCGGGATTGTCCGAAATGGTTACCGCTACCCCGGAACATAAAGGGCTACGGAAGGAACATGGATGGGTTTTAGTCAGTAAGAGTCTGACACTCCCTTCCGCTCCACCCAGAGCGGAAGCAGTCATTGGATGATTTCCCAGCCTTAAAAAAAAAAAAAGGGAGTCCATGACTGTGTCAGGATAAGAATACCCAGTAACGTAAGTACCTATAATTATACCATCTTTGTATCTACACTATTTTTCTTGTATTGTATTCCAATTTAATTATACATACATACCAAGAAATGAATCACCAATTCAGCACCCAATTTAAATATATCATATAATAATAGCGCAACAAATTACATTACATCCCATTTTAACACAACCTTTTCAACAATATCATCGTAGTATATGGAGCACATTGCTAATAACAAATAGGTCTCTTATATCAGCTAACGACAAATTTAATAGTTTACATCTGTAGTAACTAGTTTCGTTTGTTACAAATATATTGTGAGCGAGTTATCTTCGCGAGACAACTAGCATTTACAACTTTACGTTCTTGTTAAGGGCTAGAGTGTAATTGTGTTTTGTTGCTAGTTCGAATTTGTAGCTTGAGTGTAAAGGGGGCATGGATTGAGAATCATTTAAGAGCTTGCTTAATTGGAACTGAAAATAAAATGTGAATAGATTTTTATTGTTGGAAAAGTCAGACTAGAAATGTGTTTTATGTGTAGCGGTATTTTATTTTATACATATATTTTAAATAATGAAAACATCTTTATATAATGTCATCGTTTTGTGTAGCACGATGGTTCTACGTGCCTTGATTGATCAAAATGACCTCCTCACTTCCGAAGTAGGTACGTATATTGCACCCGAAAAACGTAGCCAAGTCGTAACACAATAATTCATACTGAAACGTTCGTCACTCAAAGCTAGTTCAAAGAGCTAGCAAACTTCAATATACAATATTCTGTGCCTTAAGAGCGCTGTAGCGTTGTACAAGTGTAGCGATAGATGGCGTTCACAAATAGGCGCGCGCGCCGCTCGCGGGCAAACGCAACGAGCTGTCGACGCGTCCGACGAATGTTCCTGTGCGCGATTGCCGCAACGAAACGTATCTGAAAATTTTAGAGAAAGATTTCTGATAATGCCTGTTTTTGTCAAAATTAAATAAATTTATCGTTTTACACTCTAAGGAGGATGAGACCATGATCGATTTATGATATTTAACATTATTATACTGTTCTGTGTGTCTAATGTTAGTTTTTAGAACCTTAATTTAGTTGTCTATGCTCGCACAAACAAATAAATAAAGGATAACATTTAAGTAGAGATCTTATAATAGTTTACTATAAATATTGTAATGGATGATGAAGTTTGATAGAAAAACTAGCAGTTTAAAACTCAACGTCTGAACATAATGAAACCAATCATAAAAAGGCTTTAGAAATGAAAAGAGTTTTTAAAATGTAGGTACTGTTTCATGGATATGCACAAAATTTTGTGGTAGTGGTTCACCTACCTATCATGAAAGAAAAATCTTTGTTAGTTTTATTGGACAATGTACTGGTATTTTGTACTAAAATTTTAGGACTCTAAGGTGTTCAACAAAGCTGCTTATCTGATGAAACTGCGTCAATCAATCAACTCAGAGTTTCGTAGTTCACTGCTGTCTCTCTCAGGCTGCACCACAACTCCTGTCTTTCGCCTTTCGTAACCAGCCTGTTCCAGCCACCTTTGTAAGATCTTCGGTCCATCTAGCTGGGTGGCGACCAACACTACATACATGTCGGTCGGGTTGGTAAACCGATACGCGGTCTTCACTACAGGGTTATCTGCTCTACCTGTCATCGGTTCTTCGTCAAACATGGCTAACCCATTGCCACTTCAGCTGGCTTATTCTGCAAGTTCCGGTTCTTTTCATTTTTCTTCAAATTTACTTCAAAGAAACTTCGAACATAGCGCTCTGAGCAGCCTTGAATTTGAGGACAAGCCCGACAGTCAGTATCCATGTTTTAGCACCGTATGCTATAACCGGGCAGGATTCATTGGTTGCAGACCTCAGTCTTAAAATATGGCGGGTTCTAAACTATGCACAACTTGTTTCATTTCTACTTTTAATCCACATAGCTTGACCAAGAATAATGTTTGACAAATTAAATTCAATCTTTACAATGCTTACTAGCGCCTCTATCCTTCTTCACTGTCCGAAGGCTTTGTAATATCGTTACAATGGCGTAGTTTGTCGAACGTTTGACGCGACCCCTGACTTATGCGCCCGCGTCTACATCAAAACATGACCTGTCTTCTATATAACCTTCGGAGCGACAATTCTTTAGTTACTAAAATACTGCTTGTATGTAGTTACATGTAGTGTCGTTAAGGTCTCAAAAGTGGTCTGACTTGGAAGTAAATACAAAGAGTTTTTTAAAAATTAAAAAGTTACTAGTTAGCAAAGAGTTTTGTATCATTGTCATACATAGAGAGGGTCCGAAATAAAAAGTAGTGATATGGTATGAGAATAGACGTAATCGGTCTTATTACAAAACAGGGACCCAAGGACCCCAGGTTTAAAACATCGAACCATTTTATAATTTCAAACTGTTAATGTCTAATTACAAAAACTGTCCTTTAAACCGAGTTTAAATTGTCAATACTGTATTAAGAACTTTGCCACTCTTAGAATAAAACTCAAAATACAATAACTGGTCCGTTTTGTTATAGGACGGTATGTTTTATGAACTGAATGTCTATACAGGTTGAAAAATTTAAAAACTGTGACTTCCGATTAAAAGGCCAAAATCTCCTGCGTCTTGGGAATGATGCCTTGAATAATGGGTAATTAATCGGTGTTTACTAATTAGTCTCTTTTCCAGTTTTTCCCCGACAGTATTCTTCTGATCAATGAATATCTTAATTTTCTGTAAAGGTCACGGCTAATCAGTAAGATGTTATCGGTTTTTAGTAAACTATTGATTGTTAATGCCTTAGTTTTTTGACTGGCAGTTAAGATGCTGACCTTGCTAGGCTAACCGTAGAAAATGATGTCATGACATAAAAAAGAAAATTGTCAATTTACATAGTGAGCGATTAACTTTTTTCGAGAATTTATAAATGGGCACCGTAGTCACTTAATTATAATTTTAGTTTTTTTTCTCGGCCTGACCATGTGATTTTTTTTACATGTGAATTGCTTCTACAATTATGTACAAACATTATATTGGAATTACTAAAGATGGTAAAAATAAAATGTTTTTTTTCCTATTTTTTCACAAGAAAATGATGTGCGCTTTATCATTTCTAACGTGACGATATTATCTTGAAAGTCCACGTCCACATTACAACGTTACTGTAGACGGAAATTTAAAAGGCTTTTTTTTACAATAGGCTCGCGCTTGACCACTATCTTACCTGATGGCAAGCGATGATTTGGTCGACAGACGGTAGGAGTTTACATGTAACCTTACTAATATTATAAATGTGAAATTTTGTGATAAAGTGTGAATGGATGTTTGTTATTCTTTGACGAAAAAACTACTGAACAGATTTGGATAAAATTAGACACAGAGATAGATTATAGCCTCGAATAGCACATAAAATACTTTTTATCCCGGTGATACATTCCCGTGCGATTATTTCCGCGAAGCTTCTGGCCGAAGAGAGTACTTCCATACGTTTTACTTCCCCGAGTTATCGTGATGCCATAAACGTACAGGACTATATCCTCACGTAAATTATAACAATGCCCAATGTTAGAGTTAACGTTTTAAACCAAGTTGTGAAAACGAATGTAAAGTTATTAAGACTACACCCACATAGGATCTATGTTATACAATGTCGGAATTTGACCGACACGACGTTCTGTCGGACGTCGGGCACACGGGCCGAATAAATAAGGTACCGTTTAAAATGGTAATAAATAACATGAATTTTGTTTGTAGAATAGAATATTATTATATTAAAAGTTAAATAAAGAAGAAAAGTTTAATATAGAGTATTCTGTCTGTTAAGTTTTTTTTAATACTTTGTTCTTTTTTGGGAGAAGAAGGAGGGATAGAGGAAGAGTTTCTTAGCTGGTAAAGCAGTGCAATGCCTAGGAACGTGGGAGGTATTAAAAGATGCAGAAAAGGGTAGATAAAAACAGACAAAGTTTTCTCCAAAGACCGCTTAGATAAAGGCAGACAGACAGAGGCGTATTGTTGAGGATTAAAGTTCCTCAAATGAGGTACAAAGCTAAATGATTCGGAAGCCGATCAACATGGAAATCTCAAGGCCATTGGTGATATCTATTTCTAAGTCAGTGGAGATTAAATAATAATTTATTATTAACTTTTAATAACTATTAATTGATATCAGTGATGACGATTGCATCAATAAGGATCCTCGCTTTGGCCATGTGAAAGCCCCCTAACATTCAGACGCGTGCTATATCAAAAAGAGCTCTAAGAAATTTCTTCGTAAACAACGTAAGAGCAAACCGTTCTAATCTCTTCATTAACTTATTATCACGGCTTTTATGTCGTCAGCATAGAGTTCAATTTTGTTTGTTACATTTCAACATTTCTTTGGACGGATTTTAGTCGATATTAAGTACTAGTGGAATCTCGATTTAAAAACGTCTTTAAAACATTTGAGCCGCAGTTGATTTTCAGACTTAGTTCTACCAATTTAAGGTTTGGTTTTGAAAGTTTCCTGTGCTGGATTTTAATGTATTTTTTTCATATAAATTATACCGTGGGAAACCGAGCGTGCCTTCGGGCGCATTATGGAATTTGCAAGTGAATGGGACATAGTATAAAAAAGCAAGTGAGTGTATTTCGATTAGCATTAATTCATGTATGACCTTTGACCTTTCATTTTGAAGGTTGTATAGCAAGTAGGAACAAGATAAATTAAGTTTATGATATTTGTATATGTCGTAGTGAAAGAAAGTTGGACAAGTAATATTCTCAGAAAACATATTATGATATATATTTGAATATTTCCGTATTGAAAGTGAATGTTACAACTAAGACTTGTTCCAGTTTTATAATTTTACTGAAAGATACTTGTGAACAAAATACACTGATTGAATAGAATAGATGTTTTCTCCGACTTCGGAAAAATTACATTATAAAATAAGCCTAGTGATTCTTCTTTTTCGAGTGGTTAGTGACTAACCTGGTACCAGAGTTTTTATGCTGCCCATGGGCCTCTGACTTAGTTTCACAAATTTTGATACTGAAAAGTATTAAATAATACTTTTTAGTACGTATTTTGTTTAGTAAAAATGTAGCAATACATTTTTACACTAAACTCAAGGGATCAAGCATCACCTCAAAGAGTCGTATCATTTTTACATACTTCAGTGTGAGAAAGTAATGAAACTATACAGGAGGTATCTTTCCAAATATGAAGCAATAATAATTTATAATACTGCTGCTCGTATAAGAGGTGGTAATTGGTCCCAGGATCAGTACCTAGGTACCTTGTGCAGGTGCCAAATAACCTAGAAAACCGGCCAGCTCTTACCTTCATAAACGGAACTTTAGTCTACAACAAGAAGCATCATTAGCACAATTTCACAACAATAGTAAGTGAGGCAATAATTGCAAAAGCAAGCGTTACCCAGGTTAGTAGTTCATACTTTGAGTACTCATAACCCTTTAGAAGTTTAGAATTCGTACAAAACGATAAGCAGCTACACACCGTTTTCATTCATTTGCGCATGAGCATGGAAAATTGAAGCACTGGAAGATGGTGTGTTCCCATTGCCTTCAATGCTCTATCTCTATTTGTGAGATCTAAAACTGAACTTTATCTGGTAAAAAATTGAGCCTCCCATTGGTCCTCTATCTGAGACGATATCTCAAAAATGTTGGTGTATATTTCAATTACTCCTATACTTTCACGACATCAATATTTTTGACAAGAGCGACTCGATTCTTCAGATGTTCTCATTACTTATTTTTGTTTGGAAAAAACTGCGATTATTTTTTAACTTGGATTTTTAACTCACTTAAAAAAAAGTTTTTAGTCTCTTAAACGAATTAATCTGTTTTGATTTTTTTTACGTAATTCACATATATTCAGCAAGGTACACAATATAAATAGTTATTTTTAGTTAGTCTTTGAGTTTATCTTGTTTCCAATCAGAGAGAACAAGGTGGATCGTTTTTTTGCACGTATGTAAGTGTAGTTCCCTTGACCGTGACGGACTGGTGTTCCCGTTGCGTGTACTGGCTCTACTGCAGTGTGTGCTGGTGACCGTATTAATTAACCATAGAATGGAGTGAGCGGCATCATGTTTCAAGTGGGTTACTTATTTTGTAGAATGTGGAATATTAATAAGTATCTCAGAGCTGAAGTATGAAAGTGAATTTGGAGAGAACTTCATAGGTTATTTTGACTCCTTTTTTTTTAAGGTTGAGAAATCATCAAAGGGCTCTTCTCGTTCTGGGTGGACCAGAAGGGAGTGTTAGTCACTTACTGACTAAAACTCATTCATGTTCCATCCTTTGTCCTTTCCTTAGTTCCAGGGCAGCGGTAACTCTTTCAGAATCTCGCTGACCCGACAGGCTTCGGCCCTAACGGGTCTCTTCCTTTATGCTGACATCTCATCGAGGCGCGCGTGGAACACGTACGCGCCGTCCGGCTGCTTTTACACCTATGGACTTCTTTCGCCGTGAACTTATTATTGTTGACATACCGTGGGACAACGAGAACACACCAAAGGTTTCAAAACACCAGTGAAAATAGTGTGCGGTTAGGCACTTCACGTACGAGGTATTATGGATAACTATTGAAGACTGAGAGCATTAACTTTAAATGCCTAAGGTCTAGGCTGTCGAAGAAGAAAGTTTCTGAAAGAAAACCATTGTTTGCTATTGTTATTGGAGTACGTATTTAGTATAGCAGGCCTTTTGTTGGTTCCAAGTGGTCCTACTTGCGTTGCAAGTACAAAAGGGCGTGACGAATTATATCTATACGTCGGTACAACATTGTTTTGTATATGTAGGTGCGTAGTACATAAGTATATATTGATGTAGGTAGGTAGGTGCAGTGAAAGTTTCTCCTCGTACCTATATGAAGTAATCATTTCTTAGCACATAATATTACCATCTTCAAGTCAATATAAAAATCTTGATTCTGAAACAAGATTGTAACCAATATTTTGTAACTGTTACTTGATTTAAAAGAGTGCCCTCGGAGTTTCTTGTTCATTCTTCTCCTTAGGTACGTACTACGTTTTGGAATGGGTAACTAGCTTCATCATTCTGACTGACCGACTTCTAAGAAGTTCGTGTAATTGGTTTATAAAAGCAGTGATAGCTATTGGTGTGACTGTCGGACTGCACGAGATCTCGAGTTCGATTGAACCCAAGATCAAGACATCTGATTTATCAGATTTATGTGCTTATTGTACAATTAGGTATCACTTGCTTAAAAATCTGTGATGGAAAATATCGTGAGGAAACCAGCATAGACATAGGATATTTAAGATCATACTATTCTTAACAGATAATAGTTTTTTTTAAATGTATTTATGTAAAGGCCCTTATAAAAATCTGATAGTTAAATACTTCAGTCAAATTCCCAAGTACTTAGCACCTAATAGGTACTTGGACCTTTTGCTCTCATTCCTTCCACAGACTATAAAAAAGGTGCAATTATAATCAAACGCAGTACCCTTAACTCAGCTGGTCGCGACCCAGTGCCCTTGCGCCTTCGCGAGCCCTGATTGGAATTTATCGTCCACCCAGCCTGTAAGTCGGGCCGGCGTGCATTACACTTATTTTTTTGCCATTCGCCCTGCCGCAGTCGGGTAATAACGCGTATTAAGTTTGTTGTGACGGCATTTTGATGCATTTAATTAATAATGAGCGGGTTTTCTATGTGTGAAAATGGGTTAGTTCGATGAAGTAGAGTTTGGATTTTATTAATGCAGAGTCGGCAGCAAACATTTTTTTTTTTTAGTAACTGAATTTTATTGATGGAAAGATAACACACAAGATTAATGGTGTGTGTGCTCGACGGTAGGTTTTTAGTAGGAGTTTTAAAACTTTATTTAGTCTGAAGGTTAAAGGCAGATATGCATGACGCGTCGCGGTTCTTGTAGAATAATTCCCATTAAGGTTTCATAGGGTCTGTCATCGTAGAACAATCAACAATCTAGTAAAACAAGTAGTCTGCTGGAGCCTTAAAGTTATTTATTTTGTTAAAACGATATCTGAAGATTTACAGAATTACCTAACGTTTTTTCGTAAGTTCAAATTTTAATATTTTGGGTAGCAACACTTTATTCAAATACAATCATCGCTTGATCTTGTCATACTTGTCAGCGACACTAACGTACTATCTGTGTGTACAACGACGGTATAATAAAAAGCATTGCGATGGGAGTTTACAATCCTAATCGCGGAGAAACGTGAAAAAATCCACCCACAGACGCGTGCGCACAGCCGGGCAAAAAGAATGCAAAGAAGTCATATAGAGTTGGTAATAAGTCAAATAATTTTAGTAGGAATTTAATGATTCGTTTGACGAGTGTTTCAAAGAAAAGAAGTAAATGTTCAAATGTGGTTTTATTGTTCTTTATTCGTTCGTTTTTCTAGGAACCATGTTTTTACCTCCGCATGGAACCCCACGTCCTAACATACAAGCGTCCGTAACAAGCAGCCATTATGCGATTGACGCAATCGATGCGATCTTGTGTATGAATGATGACGTAAGTACAGAGACCATATGAAGGGGCCCCTCAGGGCCAAGCCTGCCGGGTAAGCGGGATTGTCCGAACTGGTTACCGCTACCCCGGAACATAAAGGGCTAAGGAAGGAACATGGATGAGTTTTAGTCAGTAAGAGTCTGACACTCCCTTTATTTATTTATTTAATACTTTAAGCACAGAAATGTACAGAGGCGGACTTAAGGCATTTTCTACCGCTGCTTTCGCTCCACCCAGAGCGGGAGAAGTCATTGGATGATTTCCCAGCCTTAAAAAAAAAGTACAGAGACCAGTACATCAAGGTACCCCAATCTGTCAAATTACTTTGATAGTTTTTCAACTTTATAACAAAAGGATACGGTTCATTTTAAATTGGGAAAAGTTTACAGTCTGGGATAGCTTGCTGTACTGGCGTCTGCGTCTGTACAATGGCTAATACGTGGCTTCATTAGTCGCGCGAGTATGTCATATTCATTTACAATAGAGCGACGATCGCTTTCGGTTAGGATGCACTGAAAAAACTAATAGTTGAATTTCTGAATGTTGATTCCTTAACAGTTGAGTCAACAATAAATTACGTTGTGACAACCGTAGTACTACATTCAATATAACAAATTAAAAAAAGTTAAAATCTAATTGTTGTTACAACCAAAAAAATGGGTTAAGCTAACATATTTTTTCATGTATAATCGCATAGCGGTCAATTTAACTAATAATTCGGTAATGTCAACATAATGTTAAGTGGAATCAGCAAATGAAATTAGTCAAATTTACAAAATTGATTCAACTATTTGCAAATGTTCCCATCAACTATACGATTAGTTTAATTAACTAGTATGAATAAAGTTGTCAACACCTTACATTTAATAAAATACTAGAATCAACAGATAAATTTAGTCAAAATAACAAAAATATTTAACCTTTTGCCAGAAATTTAAAACAACTAATTAAAAATGTTTAATTCAACCATATTGCAAAAGTTGTATCAACAAGTGAACGTAGCTAAATTTACAAAATTGATTCAACTATTTGCAAATATTTTAAACAACAAAGCAAATTGGTTAAAATAACTATTGTGAATAGTTGTCAACACCTAACATTTAATTACATGGTAGAATCAACAGATAAATTTAGTAAAGATAACAGAAATATTTTAACCTTTTGCTAGAAATTTAAAACAACCAATAAATAATGTTTAATTCAACTATATTGCAAAAGTTGTATCAACAAGCGAACATAGCTAAATTTACAAAATTGATTCAACTATTTGCAAATATTTTAAACAACAAAGCAAATTGGTTAAAATAACTATTGTGAATAGTTGTCAACACCTAACATTTCATTACATAGTAGAATCAACAGATACATTTAGTCAAAATAACAAAAATATTTTAACCTTTTGCTAGAAATTTAAAACAACCAATAAATAATGTTTAATTCAACCATATTGCAAAAGTTGTATCAACAAGCGAACGTAGCTAAATTTGCAAAATTGATTCAACTATTTGCAAATATTTTAAACAACAAAGCAAATTGGTTAAAATAACTATTGTGAATAGTTGTCAACACCTAACATTTCATTACATAGTAGAATCAACAGATACATTTAGTCAAAATAACAAAAATATTTTAACCTTTTGATAGAAATTTAAAACAACCAATAAATAATGTTTAAATCAACAATTTTGCAAAAGTTGAATCAGCGAGCGAACGTAGCTAAATTAACAAAATTGATTCAACCATTTGCAAATATTTTAAACAACAAAGCAAATTGGTTAAAATAACTATTGTGAATAGTTGTCAACACCTAACATTTCATTACATAGTAGAATCAACAGATACATTTAGTCAAAATAACAAAAATATTTTAACCTTAGGCTAGAAATTTAAAACAACCAATAAATAATGTTTAAATCAACAACATTGCAAAAGTTGAATCAACAAGCGAACGTAGCTAAATTTACAAAATTGATCCAACTATTTGCAAATATTTTAAACAACAAAGCAAATTGGTTGAAATAACTATTGTGAATAGTTGTCAACACCTAACATTTCATTACATGGTAGAATCAACAGATAAATTTAGTAAAGATAACATAAATATTTTAACCTTTTGCCAGAAATTTAAAACAACCAATAAATAATGTTTAAATCAACAATTTTGCAAAAGTTGAATCAGCGAGCGAACGTAGCTAAATTAACAAAATTGATTCAACCATTTGCAAATATTTTAAACAACAAAGCAAATTGGTTAAAATAACTATTGTGAATAGTTGTCAACACCTAACATTTCATTACATAGTAGAATCAACAGATACATTTAGTCAAAATAACAAAAATATTTTAACCTTAGGCTAGAAATTTAAAACAACCAATAAATAATGTTTAAATCAACAACATTGCAAAAGTTGAATCAACAAGCGAACGTAGCTAAATTTACAAAATTGATCCAACTATTTGCAAATATTTTAAACAACAAAGCAAATTGGTTGAAATAACTATTGTGAATAGTTGTCAACACCTAACATTTCATTACATGGTAGAATCAACAGATAAATTTAGTAAAGATAACATAAATATTTTAACCTTTTGCCAGAAATTTAAAACAACTAATTAGTAATGTTTAATTCAACCATATTGCAAAAGTTGAATCAACAAGCGAACGTAGCTAAATTTACAAAATTGATTCAACTATTTGCAAATATTTTAAACAACAAAGCAAATTGGTTGAAATAACTATTGTGAATAGTTGTCGACACCTAACATTTCATTACATAGTAGAATCAACAGATACATTTAGTCAAAATAACAAAAATATTTTAACCTTTTGCTAGAAATTTAAAACAACTTATATAATGTTGGAATCAACGATATTGCAAAAGTTGAATTAGCAAGGGGACTTAGTCGAATATACAAAATTGATTCAACCATTTTGAAATATTCTAAAGAACTAAACTTATTAGTTAACTAACTTTAGCTTCAGAAGTCGGTGACACAAAAAACAAAGGTCACCGACTTCTGAAGCTAAAGTTATTTTTCACTTTTATGTGTTGTGTTTTTTGAAGTCGGTTTTATTTTTGCAAGAAGTTTTTATTTTTCCATTTTTAGTTGTTCCCAAACAAATATTTGCAATGAATTTATTTTAAATTGTAAACAATACATGTCATGGTGATACGCTTATCCCCAATAAATGGAATTAAACATACCTAACTGTTGAAATCTGGGTGTATTGAACACATCTGCATACCCTCTCAGAGCATACAAGCGTGATGTTACGTCATGATGTAGTATAAACAATAAACATCCAAGCGATTGCAGCAATCACGGCAGATTTGCCGTCTATTTTCGAAGAGTTCCATTGTATATCTCCGAAGATCAGCATCAGATCTTCACTAAATTAAAATGGGACCACAAGAGAAGCACCAGCTTTCAAATAAAAAAAGAATCATCAAAATCGGTTCACCCAGTCGAAAGTTCTGAGGTAACAAACACAAAAAAAAACAAAATACAGTCGAATTGAGAACCTCCTCCTTTTTTGATTATACAACAAGTGAATAAAAAGGGAATTTAATTCGAGGGACGAAGTTGGATCCCGAGAGCAGCGCAGGATTCTAGAGTAGAATCACGAGCGTAGCAAGGGCTTCTAGAGTAGAATCCTGAGCGGAGCGAGGGATACAAGGACCGAGATAAATTTTTTTTTCACGTGTTGTGTACCTACTCTACTTTTTACCATTGACTGTGAGAAAATAAACAGGAGCTGAATTATTAACCCACGAGAAATATAAATACTATTATTTAAATTTCTCGTGGGTTAATAATAACAGCCAATCGGGTAAATCTTCAAGGTTAAGCCACGCTTGCCAAGGTCGGTCTGTGGATGGGTGACCACTAATTCATTACATACCGAGTTTCCTCCGTGCGTCGGAAAGTACGTATAGCCCTTGGTCCCGGTTGTCATTTAAAATACTGATTTAAATTAGAACAATATTCGAAATTCAGTTCATTCATTCTTGTGCCGGCACGTTTTATTTATTTTTTGTTCATAATTAATCCTTGTTCCAAATTCAAAAAGTCTTTATTCACTCAGTGAGTAAAAGAGCATTTTATTCACTGTTATCGATGAATAAATAGGTACCTACTAGGTACCCAACTACTTTTTTAAATTAATGTTCCTAATTCCTGTTTACCTGTGCCTTCTTGATCTCGAAAACATTGTGCCATTTCATATTAGTGATAATAGCAAACTTATAAGTAAGTAGGTAGTTAAATATTGATTTTTATGATGGTACCTATCCTACCAGTCAATATTTGGTATACCTAATATCCCATATTTCCTAAAAACACAATAAACCTACAAAAAATTAATGAGGTACCTACTTTTCAAAGTTAACTTAACTTAAAATCATCTTTTACCAATGATCGTCAATAAATCGAATTGTTAGCTTATCATGGTAATCTACCTACTAGGTAGGTAATCTAGAATCTCCCAATCTATTTATTTGTATCATCGTCCGCCCATGTTTTGCATCCACATTTAAAGCTAAGCTCCACACATTAGGTAGGTGGGTAGGTACCTACTTATCTAGGTTACGTTTTTATGAATAGCAGTAAAATAATTACCTAGGTTACCTACCTACTAATGCTGATATCTAATAATACCCACTTATACCTAGGTAGGTAAGTAGTAGTACCTAAGTATAAGTATAGTTTTAAGCTAGGTACCTACCTACCTATGCAAAAACAGACTCGCAAGGTCTACAACTCCCTCTCGCGCCCGGCCCTGGTGCAAGCCATGGTCCGGGGCGAGAGGGAGTGGGAGGCAGTCACCTCCTTCTGCGAAAAAGTTATGCTCGCGAAGGAGGTGGCGGGATGGGAGAGAGAAAGGTCCTCCCGTCCCAGCCGCCGCGGGAGACGCTCCGGGCGTCGGGAGCCACGTGACGACTCCCGGCCACCGTAGGCGCGGGCCTGCGGACGGTGAGTAATGGGTGACTCACCGTCCGATCAGCACCAGACCCGTGCCGTACGGCGCGTATATGTTCCACGCGCGCCTCAAAGAGATGTCAGCATATGAAGGGGCCCCTCAGGGCCAAGCCTGCCGGGTAAGCGGGATTGTCCGAAAGGGTTACCGCTACCCCGGAACATAAAGGGCTACGGAAGGAACATGGATGGGTTTTAGTCAGTAAGAGTCTGACACTCCCTTCCGCTCCACCCAGAGCGGGAGCAGTCATTGGATGATTTCCCAGCCTTAAAAAAAAAAAAAAAAAAGGTCTACAACTCACAGATGCCCGAGTCCCATTAAAAAAAGTTGAAATCTAATTGTTGTTACAACCAAAAAAATGGGTTAAGCTAACATATTTTTTCATGTATAATCGCCTAACAGTCAATTTAACTAATAATTCGGTAATATCAACATAATGTTAGGTTACTAGGTCCTATCGCGGCCAGTGGCGGGGAGTGAACACGCGTTCTCTCTCGCTCTCTCTCCGCCCTGCTTGCTCACGCAAGAACAGGATGACATGTGTACCGTTGGTGAAATTTCGCGGCGCCCGCCGGTTCATCTTTTAGTTTACTTTAGGGATGGCGATTCTTTACGAAAAAGATCGATTTTTAAATCGATTCGAATCGTAGTCTAATGAATCGATTCACGAAAAAATCGAGGCCAACAAAATCGATTCTTAAAAAATCGATCTTTTTTTTCAAGTTTGCGTTTACAATGTAAATTTGTATCAATTTTACTAAAAACAAGATTAATATTGCAATCAACGATATCTTATCAATAAAATCAGGGAATTCAAAAATAACAATTATTTTTATTACCGTATCAAACTATAAGATCAACTATAAAAAAAAAACTATTTATATACTGAATGTTTTTATTGATTGCAAAAAAGTAAAAAATAAGGTAAGAGTTAAAAGTTTAAATATTAAGCATTGGGAATTATAACTGGGAACTATAGTTCCCAATGCTCACGACAACAACAAATGAATAATGCAATATCAATCGTCACAGATTATAGATACATAAAGTCAAAGACTACAAACGTAACTTTTTTATTAAAGAGAGGCGAGTAAAGGATACTAAACATACAGCCATCTCGCGAGTTTATGAGTAGTTAACTCTTTAACCGGCAGCACTCTTATAATTCAGGCACATTCAACTAAATGCAAATAATTGTATGGTTTATACCAAAACAGAAAAAATCGAATGTCGATTTTCAAGGGTGATACATCGATTCAGTGAATCGATTCAGTACTTCATATTGATTTAAAAAATCGATATTTTCTGCTCGAAAAATCGATTCTTCGATTAATCGATCTCAGATCGCCATCCCTAGTTCACTTCATTTCAAATTCAAGTGCGCGTTTGTTTAGTCAACTTTAGTCTGCACAGTGCACTGTTACAGCTGTTGCACTCTGCCCGTCAAAGAGTATAATAGTATAGCTGCCCGTATACGACGTAGGTACTCGACGTTAGACTGTAATTTGAATAATTAAAAGTGGTTAATGTAATAGAACAAACAAAGTAAAAGGTGAGTTTAGTGATAGGTACCGTTGATTCAGTGATACCTTACGTAAATATGGAAGATTTTGAGAAATCTCTGGTTCCAGTATATCTCCGAGAATGGGGTTTATCTGAAGAGACAATTGAAAAATTTTGTGGTAAGTACCTACCTTACATAGAATGTATGAAACGACACAGTCTGATCATGATGAAATTACTAATTGTAGCTAAATTAGTAATTTATCTACAAGTAGGTAAGTAACATAACATAGATTTTATTTATCTCAGTTTATGTACTCAGTACATAAAATAGCACTGAGTAGGTAGGTACCTAATACGAACAAGAGGTAATAAGTTAAATTAACCTAGATTTTAGGTAGATTGCACCTAGAATATGTGGTAGAAGCAACGTAGGTAGGTATACCTCTTGTCTGTCAAAGCGCTTAGAGGCTTACGCAAAAAAACGGCCGAAATGGTCATTTCAACCAACATGAAAAGCCGTTGGAGCGTCGCGATAGGTACATAAGGTGCGGATTTTATTAACAGAATAAAGTATGGCGTGTTTTTTATGTACCGTATTATAGTTATTCGGCGTTTAATTTGAATATTATCGTATTTTTGTTGTGTTTAATTCATCTATAAAAGACGAATGGTACCTAGTAGTAGCCTAAGGTACCTAACCTAGTTATTTTTTATAGTAAACTACCGGGATCGCGTACCGAAACTACGATAGATGGTAGGTAGGTAGGTACCTAAGGAACTTACGTATTTGTGTAATATTATTTGTTTTGTTTTTCAGATAATGAAATCACTATAGATTTACTTACAGAAATACAGGATAACGATCTAAAAGAATTAGTGCCGCTTATAAAAGAAAGAATATTATTCAGAGTCGGTGTGGGGAAGCTGGAAAAAATAACCCATGTAAGTAAACCTATCTCTATTATTTTTATTTTTATTAGGTATTTTAATCTCACTTGTTGGTGAATTATAGGTAATTACTATGATTAATTATCTAATCATCTATTTATTTAGGTAGGTTTACCATAGGTTTTGGAAGCACTAACAAAATGTAGTAGGTATATCAAACACGTCACAAAATGTTATTTTAACACAAAAGTAATGTTAACTTGTTACTTATTTGAGTACCTAACTTGTATCTTCCTAAGTTGAGTGGTTGTGAGGCCTAAAGGTACAGTTACACATGCTTATTTTAAGCACGAAAGCAGCATTTGCTGCTTACAAGCACGTGTGTCCATACCTTGCTCAAAATAAGCATGCTTATTTCGAGCATACTTAAAAATCGACAGGCGTGCGATTTTTGAGCATGCTACCTGCGGCGCGGGTGGCGGGGGGCGTGGTTTAAGCAAGTGTGGACAGGTCTGCTTATTGAGAGCATGCTTGTTAGCAGAATTCCGATCGTCGCTGCAGGAACACGCGCCGATTTCGAGTTTTTGAACACATTGTATGCCAATTAACATTATGATTTTATTCAATTCTGTTGTAAGGGCCACTTGTTTTTCCATTTTTACATAGAGAAATGTCGAATCCGTGAATCTCCAGACCGTGCTATCGAGCATGTGTGTTGAATGGTTTGCTTTGAGCAAGCTTATTTAAAAGCATGCTTATAATAAGCATGCTTAATAGAAGCAAATGTATCGAGTTATATAGAGAGTGTATCACCTAGGTATAACCCGTACTTGAGACTCCGCTGGAATGCGACCCCTCTCCCGCACCCCGCACTCGCCTGATAGTATTAGTGTAGTTACATCTTTTATTAGTACCTACCTAGTTTTGAATCATTTGATAATATTTCTGTTGAGTTTTGTTGTTGACGTCACAGCGTGAAGTCTCTAGTTAAGTCGCACGGATAGCAAACTAGAAAATCTAAAGTTTTAACTTGGTTTATTATTTTACAGGAAACTGCATCGGAAGACACAAATTCTGCTCCTGCAAGCCCTACAACGTGCTCTAGTCGTAGTAGCTTATGCTGTAGCGTAAAAACTAATGCTGACCCAAAACAAATACTTAATGTAAGTTTGGATTCTTCATAATTTGAAATGAAATGAAATTGTTTATTCAGTAAATAGGATGTAGGTGTCACTTTTACACGTCATCACATTTTAAACTTAAGCTAGATGGGGTCGACATTTCGTATCTGACTACCCTGAGAAGAAATGGCGGAACAAACTCGGGGATCAAAGTCTGTTTTAAAGCATGTACAATATGTTTCAATGTTTTACAATGAATTAAATAATAATTTGAACATACAAAATAGGATAATAATTATAATGTCAAATTTACATGTCAAAAATTGTAAAAGAAATATTTTTCATTATAAAGTTCATATAGCCGCCGCCTACTTTAAAAAAAATTTTATTTGACACACGTTTTCCTTATGTTCCTTACTTTTTTTTGTACTGTTCTATTTTAGAGTATAGATATACCCACCATTCTTAATGAGAACAGTTATGGAAAACTGGTTCTGGCCCGTCTGAAATCAAGCGATAAGCTTGATGCGACTAGCAGGTCATATCTAACAAAAAGCATTGTGGAGTGGTATATTAACAAATATCAGTGCATGAAAAAAGAAGACTTCATTGTGTTATCAGAGGCTATCACTCGCTTTGTTCCGACAGAACATAAGGTTTATATACCTACCAGCCTATTTATATGATACCTATAGTACATTCTTTACCAAGTACCTACCTACCTAGTATAAATACATAATAGTAGTGCAACGTACCTAGTTAGTGACAATAGTGAGCGTTATGTAGGTATCTATGATGTGTATCTCCGTTAATATAATATGTACCTACCTATTATATATTTTTCATCTTTAAAGTCATACAGTAGTCGTAGAAAGCGTAGTTATCGTAGTGCGTCGTAGTTAGTGACAAAAGTGAGCGTTATGTACCTATCTATGTATATATATCTGTATCTCCGTCATATTATATATGTACCTACCTATATACCTATATCTTTCATCTTTAAAGTCATACAGTAGTCGTAGAAGCGTAGTTATGATTCCTTTCAAAAAATGGTCATAATTTGACACATACTAGTGTGTGTAGTAAATTTACAAAATTGATTCAAGTTCATACCATTAGTCATGTTCACTATCCTTGCATAAATTCCTTTTTTCTAGGAAACCTACTACATCCCGGCCATAGTTACAAACAAAAAAACGATTCCCGCCAGAGGAAAACTAGTGGACAGGTATAATAATCAAAGACGCGTCCTAAAAAAGGAGGGGGTCATATCAAGGAAACGCAAATATAATGATGATGAAAAACAAGATTCTGAGGTCGAAGAGAACATGATCATCGGTAATACTTTAGTATAATAGGTATTATGTTTATTTAAAATACCTACACATCGCTTTGCAATTATTTATCATACCTCTGTTTTTTGGTTTCAGAAAATGAAGAGCTGGTCATCTGGCTAAAATACCATAAAGAACCGTTCCAACAGGTGCGTGAAAACTGGCTGGCAACAAGAGCGTACCGGGTCGAGAAAGACTATAACGATAAAACGAAACAACTGCAAGAAATATTACAAAAATATCCTATTTTGAAACAAAGCTTTGGATATAAACTGGTAAATTACATTCAGATCTATTACTAAGAGACGAGACTTTTGCATTTATATATTGATAGGGCCTATATTCTATTATTTTCTTGTTCCTAAATCTAACATCATCTATGTTTTTATAATATTTTTTAGATTGACATTGACTTCGAATATCGTTATCCGGATAAAGAAGTCGTTCTGTTTGAAAAATTTGATAACTTCATGGAAAAAGCATACACAATTTTCAAAAATGACGTTAAGTCGTTCAAAGAGTACAATGTAGTTTTCGAGAAAAATCCAAATGAAGGTTAGTTTGTAAATGTACTAAGTAATTTTACTTTGGCATTGATTGTATGACAATTCAAACACCCATGGCTGACTTGACACCCTATTTGTTTGTCAAATATTTGCTAACAAGCACGACTCATCAAACGATACCTCATCGATACGATGAACTTTCGTACATACAAACATACATAAATAGACTGCTAAACTCATAACCCTCCTTTAGCTTTGCCGTAATCAGGTAATTAATGTATTATTTTACATAGATTAATTTCATTTCAGATACCAAAGTATTCATAATACTGTCTCTCCTGTGCGGCAAACTAGTCCCTTCAGTCGCACGAGGTCGTGCAGCCTCATCAAAGAAATTTACGAAACCATCTATCTTGGAAGCCCGGGACAATTTGGTCCTGCATGTTAAGGTAAAATGGAATAATAATAAAATAAATAATACTGGACAAATTTTTTCACCCAGCACTATCTAGCCCCAAAGTACGCAGAGCTTGTGTTATGTGAACCAGATGACTGATATACTATACATAGATACATTTTTTTTTGTAAATACATAGGTACTTATTAAACATAGAGAACAACTTAATATTAACTTCAATGAGAACACAAAATATTAAGTAGATACGGATAATTAAATAAAAAAAAATGTTCCTACCTAGTTTACAAAATTCATCTGTCTTTGTGTTTGATAGTTTTTTTTTTCTTTTCAGACACAAACTGACATAACAAACGTCCTGGTCAAACGGCGAGAAGTCCATCTCGAAAAAAAGTTGACCTGTCAACCCATTGTGGTTTGCGTCGGGCAGTCAGTAGAAGAATTGGAAGCATTTTACGTGAATTACGACGATGTGACCTACCACATGTCAACACTTCTACAGGCCGTGGATATATGTTTCAAGATCTTCCAGGTATTTGACGTCCAATACCCCTCCGAATGCCTACAGCAGTGGATGTTCATTCAACACTATTTCTATAAAATTGCAACGCCCCAAGACGTCAAATTTCCAAGCGTTTGCTCGTTGATCGCCGACCTAAAGTGATGTTGAGGTAATTAACGTGTTTATAATAATGGTATTGCATTATCGCTGTTATGTTTGTGCTAGTGACTTAGAGTCAATTAAAGGTTTGTTCCTCCACTTTACATACATACATAATGGTTTGTCAGAATATCATTGCGCACAGCATACATGTCGTAGATTATTTCAAAATGAAAAAAGCTTCAAACGCCATCTTCTGATACACAAAGAACAATTTGTTAAATCATTAGAATCTCCGAACGGTAGCATAATAAATAATAGTGAGTGCGAGGTCTTATTGCAAGAACACAGTCGTAATTTAGTTGGTGCAGACCAACTAAATTACGACTGCGTTCAAAAGCCTCAGTCACAAAATAACAATGTTCAACTGGAAAATGCTTGTAGTACTTTAGCACAAAGTGATATATCGCTGAAACAATGTGGCATTTCACAATTTTCAAAACAATTGCCAATGGATGAAACCATAAATAATTCTTCTAACACATTTTCTGTAGATGGATGTTTAAAAGATTTGCAAGATTCAGCAACAGGTTTTGCTTTATCTCTTTATAGCAACCCAAACTTAAATAGAGCTACAGCAAAAAGTATTTTACTTGAAGTTACAGATAATATTACCAAAGTGATTGGAAATACTATACGACATTGTATCTCAAATACTCCACAAGGTAGTTCTGCTATTGAATCAGTATTAGACGCATGTTCATCTCCATTTAAAAACGTAAATACAGAATTTAAATTGTTAAGATATTTTGAGTCAACTGAGTACTACATAAAACCAACGCAATTTGTTATAAACTCATCTGTGAGACCATGCGTACAACATTCTCTGAACGCCATGCAAACTAAAACAGTGACCGGTACAATGATCTCATTAAGGGCTATGTTCAAATCTTTTTTTGAAATTCCGGGCATCTTTGAAGCTACTTTAGCAAATATGCACGTATTAAAATCTCAAACTAATGGAAATATTTCCAATTTCATCCAAGGAACTCTATGGAAATCGAAAATTTCTAAAATGATTGGATTATGTATCCCATACTTTTTGTATTTTGATGACTTTGAGACAGGTAATGCTTTAGGTAGCCATGCTGGAAAACAGTCTATAGCAGCCACATACGTTAGCTTTCCAACAGTTCCTTCCGTATACAACGCGTTATTAGAAAATATATTCGTTGTTACATTATTTAATACTTCATTGAAAGGATTCGGTAAAGATTCATTATTTCATTCACTTGTCAGTCAACTTGCAAATTTAGAAACAAATGGTGTTGAAATTGTAATTGAAAATGAGAAGCACACAGTATTTTTTGTTCTTGGATTAATTACAGGCGATAACTTGGGCTTAAATTATCTGTTAGGGTTTAGTCAATCTTTTTCCAGCAACTATTATTGTAGATTTTGTAAAAACCACAAGTCAATTTTGTGTAAGCAAGCTGTGCAAAAAGCTCATGATATTTTAAGGGATAAAGACAATTATACTGCCGATTTGCTTTCAAATGACTCTACTATGACTGGCTTATACGCGGAAGGTGACAACATTTTTAATACAATACCTTCATTTCATGTCACTGAAAACATGGCTGTTGATATAATGCATGACTTATTGGAAGGAGTTTGTCATTACGATATCTGTAACATGTTATTACATTTTATAGATATTTCTAAATATTTCAGTCTAATCACATTAAACAATCGCTTGTCATCATTTGATTATTCTGGCCTAGAACTTCAAAATAAAATTGTAACTGAAATAACTTACAAAAATTTAAAAAATAAAAAACTTAAGATGAGTGCATCTGAAATGTTAGGTTTCGTAAGCATTTTACCATTTCTTATTGGTGATCTTATTCCTGAAGATGATGGCATTTGGAGCTTATTTTTGAATTTATCAACGATAATTGATGTCTTAATGATGCCTGAGATCAACTATTCAACAATAAAATATTTACAATCTATAATTCAAGAGCACCACGAGCAATATCTTCATTATTTTACCGATAACCTTAAACCAAAACATCATTTTATGGTGCACTATCCACATATTATTCAATGCGTAGGACCTTTGAAACACATTTGGTGTATGCGGTACGAAGCAAAACACAAACAACTGAAACAAACAGCTCATAATACTGCATCAAAGCGCAACTTACCATTAACTTTACTAATTAAACAACAATTAGTATTTGCACAAAGAATTTATTTGAAGCTAGGATTCGTTAATAGAATTGTCTGTGGTGGTATTGATGATAAACCTTTATCTACTGAATGTTCTCTTCTGACAGTGAATGGTGTTAGTATAGAAAATTATCGATTAAAGTGGGTTAAAAACTGCGGGACGTTATTTAAACCAGGCTTCATTGTCCCTATTGTTGAAGATACTGTTATTCTATTTTATAAAATAATTTATATACTCAAGTTCGTCACAGGTATATTTTTGTTTTGTAAACCACTAAAATATATAGGCTTTAATCAACATCTTCAAGCCCATAATATTGTTATTGAAAGTGTCCCGAACACTCAATTCAAATGTATAGATATTGACGATATATCAAGTTTTCCAACGGTTTGTCATATAATTTGTAATGGAGAAGTTTACTGCAAGATAAATCAATATTTTTCAACAGATAATGAATGACTTACAGCCTTTAACGAGCTTTAAGTTAAGTTAAGTTTGTGAGTCTGTCAACTGTAATGGTTAGGTTTTTTCTGGTGTTAATGCAGGTTCATACTGATTGGTGGCCTTCTAGGCAATTTTTTAACTATGTTATATATAGCAGAGTATATCCTGTAGGTAACTACCCTTAAATTCTATTATTTATATAAAAAAGTGTCGCAACCAGTAGGTCTAGTCTGTCATGCAAATGTAATTACTACCGTTTTTTGGATCGTAGCGATTATTGGTTGTTAGGCCTAACAAAGTGATATCACTCGATTGTTAGGCCTAACAACTAATGGCAAATGGCTTTTACGCTACGATCCAAAAAACGGTAATTACATTTGCATGACAGACTAGACCTACAGGACGTTTAAAGTCGGGCCTTGCAACATAGGTTCCGCAGCTGGTTAGTTTTAGGCTAGCGTTCATAATGAACGAGCTTTAAGTTAAGTTAAGTTTGTGAGTCTGACAACTGTAATGGTTAGGTTTTTTCTGGTGTTAATGCAGGTTCATACTGATTGGTGGCCTTCTAGGCAATTTTTTAACTATGTTATATATAGCAGAGTATGTCCTGTAGTTAACTACCCTTAAATTCTATTATTTATATAAAAAAGTGTCGCAACCAGTAGGTCTAGTCTGTCATGCAAATGTAATTACTACCGTTTTTGGATCGTAGCGATTATTGGTTGTTAGGCCTAACAAAGTGATATCACTCGATTGTTAGGCCTAACAACTAATGGCAAATGGCTTTTACGCTACGATCCAAAAAACGGTAATTACATTTGCATGACAGACTAGACCTACAGGACGTTTAAAGTCGGGCCTTGCAACATAGGTTCCGCAGCTGGTTAGTTTTAGGCTAGCGTTCATAATGAACGAGCTTTAAGTTAAGTTTGTGAGTCTGTCAACTGTAATGGTTAGGTTTTTTCTGGTGTTAATGCAGGTTCATACTGATGGGTGGCCTTCTAGGCAATTTTTTTATTATGTTATATATAGCAGAGTATGTCCTGTAGGTAACTACCCTTAAATTCTATTATTTATATAAAAAAAGTGTCGCTACCAGTATGTCTAGTCTGTCATGCAACTGTAATTACTACCGTTTTTTGGATCGTAGCGATTATTGGTTGTTAGGCCTAACAAAGTGATATCACTCGATTGTTAGGCCTAACAACTAATGGCAAATGGCCATTACGCTACGATCCAAAAAACGGTAATAACATTTGAAAACTTAGGTAGGTACGTATTTGTTAAATCTACTAATAATTGTTAGTTTGTTTGTGCAAACTCTGACATTCTCTTCCTAAATGTCCATACGTATTGGACGATTTGCTAGTTACTTAATTTGAATACTATAAAGTTTTATTATGTTATTTATGGTTAAATAAATGTGCTTTGTTATGGTTAAATAAATGTGTAATAATGATCTATAACTTTTTTATTTTATTGTCTATAATTAGATTTCCTTAAGTACAAAATATGTTATTCTAATCTATTAAGGCGTATCGTTTCAACATTACACCTTTGTCAAAAATACTTTATATTGTAGGTAGATATTACTAATAAATGCAGGTTGATTTTACCAAAAACAAGTAATTTTAACTGAATGTCACATGTCAATACTACATTTACAACAGTCAAGAATACCAATATCGAAGGTTAATTTTACCACTAAATTTAGGTTATTCTAACCTATTGTTACATGTCGATTCTACATTACACTTTTGTCAAAAATACTATTATGATCTAGGTAGATTTTACCACAAAGCAGAGGTTCATTTAACAAAACACCACAAGTTGTTTCAACTTAAAAATACAGGTTAATTTTATCATAAAAATTAGGTTGTTACAACTTAATTTCACATGTCAATACTACATTTACAACAGTCAAGAATACCAATATACACAGGTTAATTTTACCACCAAATTTAGGTTATTCTTACCTATTGCTACGTGTCGAATCTACATTACACCTTTGTCAAAAATACTATCACGATCTAGGTAGATTTTACCACAAAGCAGAGGTTCATTTAACAAAACATCACAAGTTGTTTCAACCTAAAAATACAGGTTAAATTTATCATAAAAATTAGGTTGTTATAACTTAATTTCACATGTCAATACTACATTTACAACAGTCAAGAATACCAATATACGCAGGTTAATTTTACCACCAAATTTAGGTTATTCTAACCTATTGCTACGTGTCGAATCTACATTACACCTTTGTCAAAAATACTATTATGATCTAGGTAGATTTTACCACAAAGCAGAGGTTCATTTAACAAAACACCACAAGTTGTTTCAACTTAAAAATACAGGTTAAGTTTATCATAAAAACTTGGTTGTTACAACTTAATTTCACATGTCAATACTACATTTACAACAGTCAAGAATACCAATATACGCAGGTTAATTTTACCACCAAATTTAGGTTATTCTAACCTATTGCTACGTGTCGATTCTACATTACACCTTTGTCAAAAATACGAATATGATCTAGGTAGATTATACCACTAAGCTTAGGTTCATTTAACAAAACACCACAAGTTGTTTCAACTTAAAAATACAGGTTAACTTTACCACAAAAATCAGGTAGTTACAACTTAGCACCCTAAACTTAAAAATACAGGTTTAATAATATAGTTAAAATAACTATTTCAAAATAGTGTTAAAACAACCTAACTGGTGGTTTGGTTAAATTTACCTGTTACAAGTAAGTGTTAAACTGACTTAGCTGATGGTTTGGTTAAATTTACCTGTTACAAGTAAGTGTTAAACTAACTTAGCTGATGGTTTGGTTAAATTTACCTGTTACAAGTAAGTGTTAAACTAACTTAGCTGATGGTTTGGTTAAATTTACCTTTCAAGCAACACATTTCAGATTAATTGATTCAACTATTATTAAAGGTAGGTTCTATATCAACAAAAAAAAATAGTTGAAAAGTTGAATGTTCTGATAACCTATAATAAACTAGTTGATATTACCATTTCAAAACAGTGTTGAAACAACCTCACTGGGTTTGGTTAAATTTACCTTTTAAAAGTAACAATTTCAGTTTGTTTGATTCAACAAATCTTCTATGTAGGTTCTATATTAACACAAAAAATAGGTTGAATTAATGTTGATTCAACTAATTAATTTTTTCAGTGTGCGGCGTGATAGAATTACTTTTATTAGTGTTTTTTTCCAAGGCGCTATTTGAATCTCTAAAGTCTGCATTTTCAAAACTTTCTCTTTGTGTTATACATTGTCCGTATTTTTTTAGAAAGTTCTGGACCTATATTATGTAAAAACATAGAAAATACCAAGTATTGCAGACAACTTAAACAAATCGAGTTTACTGCTCTATATAAATATAATAATGATGCGCCAAATAATAATCGACTATGTGAACCAAGACGTCCCGCCAAATTGTTTATTTTTGCCGTTTTATATATTTTTCTCACGGTATAAACAAAATAGTTTTTATTTTGATAGTAATGTTCAAAAGATCAATTCCCGTATTTAAAAAGCTTAAGATCTAGCCGTAACCTCATCTTAGTAATTAGGGTCAATACGGGCGAAGCCTTTTTTTTTTCAGGCTGGGCAATCGTCCAATGACTTTTCCCGCTCTGGGTGGAGCGGAAGGGAGTGTCAGTTTCTTACTGACTAAAACCCATCCATGTTCCTTCCTTAGCCCTTTATGTTGCGGGGTAGCGGTAACCCTTTCGGACAATTCCGCTTAACGGGCGAAGCCTGTGGCAGCAGCTAGGTGATAATAGATGAGAAATACCTACTAGAATATGTGTCTAGGTAGTACGGTCGTTAGCAGCGCATAAAGATGTACCAAATTGACAAATTTCTTCAAATGATTTAAAACCTTAAAACGTCGACAATTACGTTCAAAATCGATTGACAAAATTTCACAGTTTGTAGTACCTAACTTGATGTGCTGGCAACTGTACATAAACCATTAGAAACAAGTAGGTAGGTAGAACAGTTATTATAATTCAAACTACAAACCTACATAATTATAATCACGCTGCACGTATCCGTATCGAATCAAAATTGCAAAATAAGTACCTACCTACATATTAATCGTGGCTATAACGATCTATGATTCCTTACCGAAGATTGTGATTTCAATAATCCTTAAACGGTAGGGTACAAGCACCTGTTATCGTTGATAGTTACATGATTTCGTTTTTGACGGGAATGGGTTGGAGTTAATTAATTTATAGATGTGTCATAATCATAAATTATGATTTTTGTGGAATTGTAGATATATTTTTTGGTTTTTGTTCTTCTGGTATGGCTTCGATCGCTTTCAAATTAATTTTAATCCAATACCTCACCAAATAATATCTAGTAGTCTCTTCTTTGTCTAAATCTACCCTGATTTAGACAAAGAAGAAAAATTAGAACTTTTTATTGAATACATTTACTATTAAATTTAAATTTATTTAATTACGTGGACTAGCTGAAGACAAAATAGATTACTAATCTGCGGCCCGCGTGGACCCACATTCTTTTTAAAAATAAAAGAAACCTAAATTATAACATCAACTGTCTACCAATGTAAGTTTCCTCAAAAGCGATCCAACCATTTCGGAGAATATCTGTAACAAACAGACATTTTACATATAAGAACCGTATAACCGTACCTAAATTCATAATATAAGCATTTAGTTTAATACTGTTATATTGTCGTTAGAAATCGCCAAATCAATGTTATTAAATTGTATAGATTGATAGAATGTTATTTGCTACAGAGCAGACAATAGATAAAAAATGGTGTATAAAAATTGCTAAAACACAATCAAACCATCAGCCGATTCCTGTAAAATATTTAAAAACAGAATAACGATTTAAATATCTTAAATGCGTAGTCGTGCAATCGGGTCTCAGTGCATACAATCACGTAAAATGATAACCATTATTGTAAAACAAGAAGGCAACAGGGCCGCTTACCCTGCATAATGGCTACCGATTAGCTTGTTTCTCACAACTGTGCCCAGGCTCCATGAGAAATTCAATCAATCGGACTATTTTAATGGCTGACGATTGCGCCACAATCAATATAATTTTTATCATTTTCCCACTGCAGTACGCTGTCATTAAGACTATTATGATTTATTTCTGTTTTGTTTTTGAGTTATTATTGTTTGAGAACTTTGTTTGATGTGAGTTTTGCGTTTTAACGATTAACAATGTTTACCGGTCCCAATACATCTGCACGTTCTTCAGGATATTGAGATAAATTAGCGATTATTTGAGTCGATCCGCCGGTCTGATTTGATTTGGTTTGACTTTTAGTTTTTAAGGCTTGCATAGAAATATGGATACAAAAGGAATTTCTAGACAGGTCTGAAGAAATTCTGTTACGCTCAAATAAAAAAAAACTTTGCTAGTTAATAATCAACAAAATGTAATATTATATTTTCGACACAATCCTTCCAGCATAATTGCGACATACATCAAGTAAAACACCACATTCAAAATTAGCCCAAAGCCATAACGCAACGATAAGCGTTGCGTGCGAACACGAGTAGCGTCCGCAACACGCAACTGTCGAGTGATTTAAACACAACTTTCAATGACTAATGACGTTTATTAAGCCAATCAATTTATTGAGAGAACGATTGAGATATCCTTAAGGGTGGTGGTTGTCCTACGCGAATCCGGTAGCAACGGAACCAGAAAAAAATTGCAGCGAAATTTTAATTCGCTCGAAATTATTAACAAAAATGATGTCTTTGTGTAAGATTTTCATCCTATTTTATAGGAAGTTTAATGTCTTACTTCCTAATGAAAATCAAGTTCCATAATTATATTTGTGGCACAGATATCACAATATCTTTTTGCTGACATAGCTGTATTAATCGCAAAGTCGTATTACGTCTTTTCCTTTATGTATTTTGATGTGAGTGAGCTTTTACCTTATCAATTTAAGTTTGATGAGCAAGTTTCTAATCAGTAATTTTACTGACGACTGTCATATAAACAGTAGTGATAAGATGAAAGAAATAGCAATATCCTTTTTTGTTTCAAATTTAAACCTAGATACCTGGTGATACAGTAACTAAGTAGAGAATTATTTGTAGATACTTCAAAGCGAGTCAATTCTTAATCGAAATCTAATTTAATGTTCTATAATGATCGTATAAAACAATCACGCACCTTAGGCCAAGTAAAAGGTAGCGTTTATTAAGTGGGAACAAGCACGCGATCTTAACTCCAACGATTTTAATTTTGTTGTAAACAAATTGCGATTAATGTGAGAAATTTGTTTCTGTATGTGCTGTGAGGGGAAAAGTTTATTGATAATTAATTATTTTATTGAAATCTGACTCATTTTTTAAATTAAATTTAAATAATATAAAACCACTGACCTTTTTATAGATTTTTTAACTTTGCTTGTGGTAAGAGTAAACTTGTAGAAAATATGTTGTAAAAGAGCGTTATGGCATTTTTTTAAATATAAAAATATAAACTTATGTCACTTGAAACTTGAGATTATACCTAGATGGCTCTATATTAATTATATAATATATACATAGATATATAGCGAGAGAAACTTCGTTCCAACCAGATCTTAAACGACTCCTCCCAAATTTTTTGTGCAAGATTATATATTATTTAACATACATTTCAGCTGCATACGGTTAGAAAAACGGGTATTTAGTTTGAACGGCCCAAACCGAATGGACCGCGGGCCATTCGACCGTAACCAAAAATCGTCTACGTTTCAAAGGACCTTGTTTACGGTCGAATGGCCCGCGGGCCATTCGGTTTGGGCCGTTCAGACTAAATACCCAGAAAAACATAGTTGAGAAAAGGCCAGGCACTTTTTTTTATATACAACATACAATTATTCTTTTTTTTCGAGAAGATTATTATGGACGAATTATTAGTATTACTGATGCAAAGCCACCGAGGCCACACTTTGATTTTGGCAATCACTTTACAGGTATTTATGTTCCACAAGAATCTATCAGTGAGTTTGTAACATTAATTATAAATGAGTTCGTAATTTCCACTTCTTGGTGGAGCGGAAGGGAGTGTCAGACTCTTACTGACTAAAACCCATCCATGTTCCTTCCTTAGCCCTTTTTGTTCCGGGGTAGCGGAAACCGTTTCGGAAAATCCCGCCTAATCTTCAACACCATAAAAAGAAGTTGTCAAAGGTACTCAATTGTATTTATGTGTACTTCTCGAGGAAAATCAGTGAATAATAGGGCATGCAGTATATTTAAGAATGCTGATAGCTCCTCATCAAACACACCAATTACTATGTAGTAACACCAATAGAGCTTAAGCTATAATGTTGTACCTTCTTGCAACGCAAAGGTCAGAATCATGCACGCTTCTAATAAGTTTATCATTAGATTACTATTATAAGTTATATCTTTACTATATTATCACAACATGTAGTGATACGCATTCTTAATTAAATTGTTTCATTTTCAATACTTTTGACCATTTATTTTGGTTTTGATTTAAGGATATCATAATTATTATATTAGTAGTTATGGAATTTCATGAAACCTCACTCTAACTTTACTCAATTGCCTACAGTATTAGCCAGACTTAATACACATTCGTTAATTCCTTTGTCGAAGAAACACAATTTGTGCCAAAGGTTTCACAAGCCATGACTTGGAATTCACTCTCCGTCACACTGGTTACCCCTTATTAAGCCAATAAAAGCCAATCCCTTCGAATCCCTTCCCTGTAAAACTAGGTCACAACTCATGAATCAGTCATTTACCTGATACCTCGCCTGTTTTTATCAGAAACGCAACTGTTTTAAGTTCGCGTGACTTACAACTGGCAATTTGAATTAGAATGTGCCCGCCCATGGCCACGCCTGCCGGTAGGTGCAACGGTATCTGATCGTGGTGGTTACGTAAAGCTGATTATGCATTTTCTTTGGTACTGTGGTTGGTGGTATTAAGCTGGTGAAAAGGTACAGGTTCGATTTTGACGCTTAACAAATAAAAAAGAAGCCAAAACCATTTTTAGAGAACAATTAATATACAGTTTTGCAAACATTTGTCCGGATTTCGCTAATCTAGAAAAGAAAACAGGAGCGGTCCCAAGATATAATCTTGTGGTACTCCAATTATATTACAGGGTCGTTTGAATTTATACGTGATGTATATTTTTCGAACGCGATTTCTATTCTTCTGTCATTCACAATTCTCGATCAAGACTCAATAATGCATTCCACAGTATTGTTGCCTATTGGTTAGGTAACTTTGTAACCATTCGAATGCTAACCGCGAATCTCATGCGCTGGAAATTGGTCGATTTTAGGTTCACTATTATTATTTATTTATTTATTTATCCTTTATTTCAGGCATCGTAGGCCCATAAAATAGAGTACATGTATAAAAATAATAACTATAAACTAATACATAATTTTAAAAATAAACTTAAAAACTACTGCACTCGTTGTGACGGCGTCGAGTTACGCTGCGAGGTGTCGCGTAGCCGGCCGCGGAAACGCCGATACAGCACACCTTTCGGCCAAAACTCTTCCTTGAGGAAGGTTACCAAATGGTGAGTTGGAACGCGCACCACGAACGACTTGAAATTAGTGCTATGGCGCGCCTCCAACTTCTCCACCCTCAAGGTCCAGTTGGTCTTCACCCGTATGTACTCTACGACGTCTTCAGCTTGCGTAGAGTGGTGCAAACGGGACACGTACAGCTGCGTCGTCGGCACTGCAGGACGTAGCAGCATGTTACATCCAGCCGGCGCTGTCCCGCACTGGTTGCGATAAGTAGCCTTCCTCTTCTTTCTCTCCACCTTGATGAAGCCGTCATCATCGCAAGTGTTCTTGCGTGGAACCTGATGTTCGTGGTCCATCACAGCGCCTTTCTTCTACTATTATTCGTCTACCTCTTCTAATATATTTAGGGAACTGAAACCACTTAATGTTTACATAATACCTAAATCTTCTCTAAAGAAATCGCGTAAAGCTACTCCACACGTCCCTACTCCCCAACAATACCCACCTACAATCCTACATACGTTCTGCGATGACGCGAATGATATCGCACGAACATGTGTGAACGGTGTTCCGAATGTAATAGATAGAAGCTATTGTTTTACTCGACCGACCACATAATGCCTTGTATGCAGATTGGAGTTACGCGAAGTAGGTTGCCCTGTATTCGTATGTGGTTATACGCAATTTGTAATGTAGGCTGTCTCTAGATAAGACGATTTACTTACTTAACTACAAGTGATTCAAATTGTGCTAGGCCGATTTGTACTTTGACTTAGTTAGGTATTGGTTGGAGTCGTAGCATCCTAGTGGGAGTGGGGCAGTCCCCCACTACAATTTTACACAAGGAAAACTATTTAAAAACAGATCCCATGAGAAATCTTATAGGTATCTTTTCATCTTAATGCCCCAATCACAATAGAACTTACACTTACGTCCATTTTAGATGCAATTACCAAATTAGATGTTCCGAAGTGACCTTTTACATACGACGTGACATCTTCGTATGAAATGAAAATTGCTGTCAAGCGCGCACGTTCTTCATCTGACATATAATTTGTAAGGTCGTGTCCCGAACTAAGTTCCCAGGGTCCGTGTGTGTTACGAATACCATTTTGAGCCTTATTGTAATTCGATTTGATGTGTATGATTTCTTTATTGGGTGTATAATTTGTCGCTTTAGATTGAATGTTTTGAGGAGTTGGTTCGTGGTTTAGGCTACTCGGTATTTTAGTGGTGGGATATGACTCAGGGGAAATATTGGACACCATTCGTACCCCCGTAACCTCACGTCTTCTTCTCTTGGGGGTAGGCAGAAACTATAGAACAACCTGCTATGATCCTTACTTAAGCCTTTCACTTTATGTTTATTCATTTGGTCATAAGCGCCTGTTACGAGTACCACGCACCTGACCTTTCTGAAGAACTTCATCAATAGGGTCACTGTCTAAGTTCTTTTAGGGCGTCCTCTCGCAGCCTTTCCACCCACATCTGCCTTGTAAATACTTTTTGTTAGTCGCCTTTCAGTCATCCTCTCAGCTCATATTTAGGTAATGTTTTTACACTAGATCAACTTTTAAACCGCAACTATGCTTTACCTCATCGTTACACAGCCTATCATTTATATATCACGTCATTATGCTTCGAAAAGAACTCATTTCCACAGCATTATGTTGGGATAACATATTGTTAACACTAAGTCTAGTTACCTAGAACAAAATGTTGTGATTTAAATTAATGTGGTACCAATTCTTGTAAGTAAAGATGACAAAGCATTTGAAATTAAAGTATAAGCAAAGCCTTATTATAAGAGTCGTTTTTGGGTTTTTTTTTCACATGGTCTATGATTAATTTTTGGTAGATCTACGAATGTGACGTAAGTTTATGTTGCGGTTTGAAACTATAACATGTTTTTGTTTGAGTTCCTACATATTTTAACACACTAAAGGTTTCTAGAAATGCTATCTAATCAGATGCTCAGGGGGCGTACCTGGCCAGTGAAATGTTGCCCGTTTCCCCTCGTTACTGCGTCTAGCCGCTGTGACGGGAGCACTGCCGTATCAAGACCATCTAGATCTGTGTAAAGTTACGCCAAGAAAATATATTGAAGCACCTTGAATATATTTTCTTGCCGTGTTACATAGCCATTGCATCGTTATCTCTCTGAAGGGGTGTAGCTAAAGCGAACCGTTACACCTTCAACTACCGAGAAGAAGAAATAAACGAGGAAAATAATTTCGAAAATTTCTGCAATGGCGTGCAAAATATTAAAGTAATAGCCACACTAATGTCTACTGAGGGAAATATGGCTGTTGGAATAGAGTGTCATTGGCAATCATAGCGTTTGAAACGATGAATCGAGGCCTTAAAGATGGAAGAAGATTTACCACATATTGTAATCATTAATTAAACATAAATCTTAGGTAGGTATAATTTGAAACCTAAAACTAAAAACATGTATATTATATAAAAGCTAATAAAGAACAAGAAAAATAGGGAAGAACTCATTGGAAGAGGTCACGTGTAGAGTCGACCAACAGTTCGGCGATATCCCGAAATACTCGATGATCACCCGGACCCTACGACCTTAGTGCTGTGTATTGACGGGATTCTTTTAAGACCGGGTAAAGAACTACAAGTTGAAAGCGTCTTTTCGTTAACTAGCTTGTAATAACCAATTAAATATGCCACTTTTCTTACAAAACAAAACATTCGCTATTACTACAACTCACCAAAACTCAACGTTCCATCGACATACACTAAGCGAAAATTCCTCACCTAAATTAAACTGAAATATAATCGTAATAAGTCCCTTTAATATTTGCCCCTGAAATATACGTTTCTTTGACACTAACGACGCGGCACTAAGGTGCAATGAATCAAGTGCGCAAACGCACTTATAAATAAGCGAGACCATATCGTAATTGGTGTGTAAATATCCGACCAAATGAGCATTAATGAGCGAAGTCCAGACCGTGTCTTCATTCTTCATTTGAAATATTTATGTTCTCATTTTGAAAAATTCAGGAATGCATAACGAATTTTTTTGATTTATTTCCCAGTTCGTGTAGAGGGTTTGAATGGATGACGCGTTTTAGTGACGTTTCTTCTAATAGGATACATACCTACTTACAGTAACTTACAAGGTTTTATGTATTTTATTAGGGGTATTCTGAAATTATTGCCATAAAGAATTAAGTTAGTGACTTCGGTATGTAATTGAGATAAAGCCATCACTATTCCAAAGAAATCATTGTATTTCGACACTCTGATAACATTACTACTGCTGGGAGTAAAGAGGCAGTAGGTAAAAGTCACTACCAATGTGAATAGGTATTACCAAGTGAGTTATAAACCAATTCATTTACCATATGATATACAATCTATTTACCATAATATGATATACAATTTATTAACCCTAAGATATACAGTTCATTTCTTAAACCATTAAAATACTAGTATTCAGCTGCATCCGGTTAGACTGGAAGCCGATCCCAACATAGATGGCAAAAGGCTAAGCAGATTGATTGATTGATTAATGATATTATTATTAACTTTGTTTTAATCGATTGGATTCAATCACCAGATGCAAATTCAAGCCCGAGATGCAAATTTCCCGATACATACCTCCTGGAACTTTCCAACCACGGCTTAAATACTACTCTAAACAAAAAACGTGCTGTCACAAATAAACGCATATAAGTAATTACGTTCTGTTCCCATACTCCTATACAAAGGCGGCCCATTAAACGGTCGTGTATAGGTTTTTTGTGGTGGCATCTTTTGACCCTGCTTGTGTCCCCGGGCGAAACAGTAAATAATGATCCCCATCGTATGTATAAATTATGAAATGAAATCATAAAAGTTGGGATGTGTACATCTATAGTGAGCTCGTGATACCGTTTTTGTTGATTTTTGGTTAATCATTTTGCCGATTCTATTTATTTTCACATTAACGAATTTTTATAATATCATTATTAGCATTAAAATCGTCGGCAGAAAATTAAGAAAATTTATCATTCTTTTACCAGCTTACTTTTGTGACTTGTACTTGTATCTTTATTTACCCGGCAGACATTCATTTTTCTACGACACTGTTTTCTTTAGGAAAAGCATCGAGAAAAACAAATTGAATGTAATATAAGCTTTAGCAAGCTGATAAATTCATAAAAAAAAAGAGAAGCATGTTTATATTGTTTATTTTATACTTAATGACTTGACTAACATCATTATCGTACACAATTGAATACTTAAGATGTATTCTCGTCTATTTTGCTTGTTAATCTACGTCTTTAGTAGACTCAAGATACTCATTTATTACGGATTAATTTTGTCAATGATGCAGTAAGTAGTATTCTTTAACTTAATAAATAAATAGCTAAAATGATGGACTCGGTATTAAAACTAAATTTTAAACTTTACTGCGAGTCGATTCTGTGTTGTTAAAATTCAAGTGATTGCTGTTTTGATCTTAAATTTGATTAATGAACTACTCAGTTATAAACGTATGTAACAAAACGCAATTTCTATGTAATTTCAGTTTGTTGTAGATTTGACACACCAAAACCTTCACAGTCACACCCACAATATCACCATAAATTATTCAAAGATGACAGCAACGTCAGCGTTTTGCATAGAGGTCGTTACCGTCTATGATGGATGGGATCACACGATCATGACCGAGCAGAGCCGAGGAGTGCCGAAGCGCAGCGGAGATAGCCGACTTACCCCGAGGCGCTTAAACTATCTCGAACGTTTTAGCTATTTAAATGAGTTGTCAATAATAAGTTGCGGATAATTTAAAATTATATTGCTGGTAGGCAAAGGTAAATTTAGGTTATTCTGACCATCTTTTGTAAGCAACATTTTGTATGAATCTTATTAGGAATCGTTCTGAAGACTGGACGAGGCTTATTAATAAATAATAATAATAAATAATTTTTCTCTGTCTTTATACATTCGTCATTTAACTTAATAATTATATTATTATTATTATACATAAATGTATTGAAGTAATGACAATAAACTGTATACGGACAGTAAAACGCTTTATAATATTTTTCAGGCCAAAATTGCAAGCATACGAGTAGCTAGTTTTGGCTGGTGAATTGTCGTTCAAGCGGGCTCAAGGCCTTGATAAGGCCACTTTTTAAGGATCTACTTGATAGTAGTATGAACACAGCTTTACCCTCCCATAAAAACTATAAACACAAAACAGTAAAAAACCAAAGTACCACCGAATGACGGAATGCAATAAAATCGTGACAATCATCTAGAGGCAAAACCTTAAACGCCTTATAATAATCTTATGCACCGCCTTAATTTACAGAGGACCTAACCTCAAAAAGTTGGCCAAAAAACCGTGAGAACACATCGTTCAGCGCTGCAGTGACTCGATCCTTATGATATATTGCCTTAAACGTGCCATTTAGCGCTTACTCGTCCATTCTTAAGTATAGTGGGGCAAATTAGAAAAAAAAAATGTAAACACAACATTGTACGAATTCAATAATTAGATTAAGCTTGTAATGAGGGGGTTGTAGAGCCTTCGGCGACGTCGGGTCGCGTCGGGCGCCGCCCCGTGGCGCCTCGAGCGGGGTGCTTTTGACCCTATTTGTTTTAATTACCAACCAACGGTCTTTAGGAGGACACGGGGCCTTTGTGCTAGCCGAAAATTGTGGCTAATTGGCGGTAGGCCGCAACCTTAAAACGAGGCGAGGTAAACTCGTGATCTTAGACGGCCTTTCTTTGGAAATTGAGATTTGGATGATCCTTTGGGAGGTTACAGGAATATACACTGTGTTTTGGCACTAATTTAAATGGCAGCTGATTATGATGGGGATTTGATTAATTTTATTCTTCAACATAATAATTATGGTTCCAAAGATAATTCAAAATCAACATGGTAAGTATGAGGATGCAGAAAAGTGAATTTAATGTGAGTTTTGTAACAAATTATATTACTTAAAATCATACTAAGTTAAATGGTAATTAGATGAGAGTAGTTTAAGTAATAGACACGGTTTTATATAATGTTATTATGACCTTTAAATTCCCCTTTTACAGCAGGGAGCATATTTATTACGCAATTCTTGAAATCTACATACCCAAATACATCAATCATTTCTACTACTTGTCATCATTTTCCCTATTAATAATTTTTCGTTCGTTTCTGTGACGTAACAAATTACATTTTTCCAAACATTCCATAGACCGTCCTCCCCACTTATTCAACAATCATCACATTAACATAACTGAACTAAATACTATATTTACATCGCCTTTTACGACTGAATTCCGTTCCAAGTCCCTAAGGATTCCTCAGATGTTCCCAATATTACTTTCGATTACCGAATCATCCGGTAAATGCTTCGGTAAACGCTTGTAATCGCCTCTGCTTTACCGTCGTGATTACCATGAGCGCCGCTATTACGTTCAGCTAAAAATGTTGCTGTTTCTTTTTGACTTTCAATAAAAAATCGGTCATTTGGCTTCGCAATTTTGTTTGTCAGTATAGATGATTGGCCTTGTAGTGACACTTTTAAAGGGAAATTTTACTTTTACTTACGCTAGGTCCCAGACTACCCATCTGTCAAATTTCAGCCAAATACGTTCAGTCGTTTTAGCGTGAATGCATAACAAAGTCACTTTCGCATTAATAATACAGTTAGGATTATTTGTAAGTATTGCATGTTGCAATGAACGAGTTTTTTTGCTAAACTTAAATGAGTTATTATTAGTTATGATAAAGGAAGCTAAATAGCAATATTTTAACGTCAATATTTAAATTACCCATAACTTTGATGTATAGGTTCTGAATTGGAGCCATTTATTTAAATTATGTATATTATTTTGTGCAAAAAATATAACATCCGCATTCATGATTAATGAGACGGAAGATGACTGCAAGTGATAATTATGACTTATAATGATATTCGCTTTCTTTAAATCTAATAAACACTTTCCTTAATTAATTATGGTCAGTTATGATTAATGAAACAGCTATTTTTAGGCAAGGTCGGCTTACAGTATAACCGGATACAGACTTTAAGTTGTCAACAAGGAAAACTATAGCCCACACACCACCATGAATATTTGGCTAATATTTCATTAATTTACTGAGCACAATGTAACCCACATAGTATTACAACAACGATTCCAAAAAAAATCACTTATCATTATTAATCTCGAAAAGCCTTGTCCAAAATCCCACGGTCTTAAAAGTCGGAGGTGAGACCCAAGAAATGTAGCCTGAAGCAAACGGTAGATCCACTGAAGCAGCCACAGCGTCCGTATGTGATATCACAGACGAAGCCGACGAGGTTGATGAAAATGCCGCAGAGGAACAAAATGTAGAATATTCGGATGATGATACTGGTCAAGCTGGATACAATAAAAACGATGTTAAGATTATATGTGACGTGTCAGTTGATGAAGTGTTCGTAGTGTGAACGGGTATGGTTGCTGAGGAGGTCGCACGCAATCTAAGCATTCGGAGCACGTGGGAAAGACGCAAAGCCGAGGCGGGGTGCCTCGAGGCAATCCGCCACGGTTGACGATCAGCGCGATAAATGTATCCAACATTAGTGCACAGAGCACTGAAGGAACGAGAGATGATTGTTTGGAAAGTGGAAACGTAATTTATGGTGAAGTTTAAGTTTTGGGATTGCAAAATTGTAGTTTGTAAGTGGCCAATTTCCTGAACAGGGGAAAATGATTTTACCGTCCTTTGGATAAAAGGCTGTTTAGTGGCATTGTAATTTAGATGAGGATTTGATGAATGAGTCGTAGCAGTTACTACAGCGCATTTAAAAAAGGAGTCTGGAAATTCAGATCTAAGTTTATGAATTAGGAAAAACAAACTAATCTAAATGTAAACATATCGAAACTTAAACTCACTTAACAAATCAACAGTGTTAGTCCCAAGTAACTGATATTTAATATAAACAAACGGTCGACATAAACAAAACTTGATACCCTACTCTATACGGCGTTACAGCTACAGCCTCAGGAAGAATTCCCTAAAAACTCCACAGGGTCAAATGTCGAAGAATTTATTGCCTCCGCAGTAAAACCCGAATGTTCGGCGTCTTTGGGAAGAATCGCGAACCTCTAATTAGTGAGATTATGAAAATATTCACACAGGTGCGTTGCAGCCCTAATAAGCATGTTCGCTTCGGGCAAGTCGTGAAGGCAGGGCTAATGTTTTGGGTGTTACCTACTCGCAGGTGAGTTTGCTTTGTTTTTGGGTCGGAGGTAATCTAGGATCGTCTGTTTGTTGTATGGGTTTTAAATTTAAGGTTACGTTTGGGTGCCTTTTGGATCGTGATTTTGTTTCACAGGTGTCTGCGAGTCGATTAAAGAAGTCTCGGGAATGACAATTAAACAAAAAGGCTCTGTTCTACTTTTTTAACATGCTTTTATTAGCTCGGGTTGTATCTATGTATGTATGTAACGGAATCTTTGAGCTTAATTTTCACCGGTTTCTAAAAGTCTGATCAACTTGAAACTTTGCACACGTCTCAAGGACCGATAACAATGCAATAATTTGATAATAGTTTCCCATTATCCTTATTTTTACACGCTTTATATTAGCTTCACTTGTATGTATGTTTGTAACCGACTCATTTGGAAGCGTTTTTACCCACTTTAAACGGCCAGATTTCGTTCAAACTTTGTAGATTTATCGAGGACCGATGACAATACATTAATTTGAACTAAAAAGTAGGAAATAAAAAATAGTTTAAAAAAACTAAAAAAACACGCTTTTTATAGAAAACCGAACTAAAAATATAAAATAAATTTTACTTTTTTTTTTAGTTTTTTAAAACTATTTTTTATTTCTTTGTAGGAATTATGTGAACTTTGTAAATAAATAAAAATAAAATTCATTTATTTCGGATAACTAATTGATCCATAATTACATACATTTACAATTAAAATAAAATAAATAAATAAAATTAATTTGAATTGAATTAAGAGTTAAAAAAAAATATTATAAATTGTTATTAGATACTATTATTATTATTTATTTATTTTATTTCAGACAATACAATTAAAAATTATTTATGTTGTTCAACTCCTGTAGTAGCTAAATGATTTTGCTAAGAAGTATACTTGCTGATTGTTTAGTTTTTCATTGATTAAAAATTATTGCTGATTCTTTAGTAGGTACTTAAGTTCTACGTTTCTGCAATATGGTCTGGTGTTTACCTGTCGTGTTTACGTATATCCCATGGGAGTATATCCTGTCTAGGGACGAAAAAATCTGAGCATTTTTATGTAAGTACTGTGTAGACTGCAGTTCCTTGATTACTATCTCACACGTGCTCTATTTTATCAGACAGTTAACCAGTAGTTAAGACCACCTATGTTCACAATCTAAACAATTTATCAGTCACATTAATATGTTGCCAGATACAGATACTGATGCATCATATTTTAGAACATGAAGCTGTGTCATTTTAAATTTTTAAATCGTGACCTTAAAAAACTCTTGCTAAGATACCTTAGAAACTAAACAAACCATTTTACGACACACTCGAGCCATGATCTTTTTATTTAAATAAAAGTATATTGATACAATACCATACAATATTTTTAATATCTAGGTAAATTTCACAATACCTAAAGGCGCAAACGTTGAGATCCTGTCTCCTAAACTAGGAAACCTGTGACTTAAGAGTCAGTGTTCTACTGCCACTTGAACACTATAAACCCTTATGGAAATTAAGAGCTGTTATGCTGATATTATACATGTCTCATCTCTCTGCATCGTCCAGGAATTCCATTGAAATTGAAAAGCAGCTGATCTAAAGCTGCTGAAATGTGGTGTGTGCTCCAAAGTTACTATGGGTAAACTACTGTAGTGACAAGAATATTAGAAAAGCTTAATTTCCATGATCAGATAATCTGCTACGATCCCACAGGTTATTCCAGTGATATCCTAGGTGCTTACGTGGTTGGTAGTACTATTTATAAAAATATAGTACAAGAGCTCGTAGCTTAGTAATAACAGCCGCACGGATCGATCCATCAGGTTAAGCTACGCTAGCCAAGGTTGGTCCGTGGATGGGTGACCATCTTTACATAATATCGAGACTCCTCCGTGCCTCGGAAAGCACGTTAAGCCGTCGGTCCCGGCTTACATTTGTGAATCTTTGACAATCGTTACGGTTAGAAGCCCGAAAGTCTGACAGCCAGTCTATTACCAAGGGGTATCGTATTACCCAGTTACTGGATTGTGGAGGTCAGATAGGCAGTCGCTCTTTGTAAAATACTAGTATTCAGCTGCATCCGGTTAAACTGGAGGCCGACCCCAACATGTTGGGAAAAGGCTAGGCAGATTTTAAGTTATAACAAGCGTATCTGTCACCACCCCAAAAAGAGGACAAAAACCTCATAATAAATGCATTGATATGACACACTTCTTAACTAATGCCTTTTAGTAGCAGCTGTCCAAAATAACTAAAATTAACGCAAATATTAACCTACAAATTACAGAACATTGTAGACAGTCCCATTAATATTACATTGTATTGCAAAAAAACAAATTCGCAACCGAAACCCTAGGAGTCCATTCACGAAATGGCACAAAAACTGAAATATCGCCCTCGTTATAATAATAGGTGGCCGGCAGAACCCGCACCGCAAATAAAGGACGCCATAATTTTTGACATGTCGAACGTAAACACCTTATAATTTTGACATAGATTAAAAAACATTAGGCTAGCAAGATACGTCTCACCGCTTGCCCGTCGTTACCGTAGGATTATTTACTTGTTGTCTATGTATGTAATTGAATGACTTGGATTAGTATTCAGCTTAGCTTTAGCTACATCACATCCGTCGTAAGTCATCTTCTGCTGTATAAATAAAAGCTTCTTTATTAACCTTGATTATTCAGTCAAGTATTGTCTTTCAGTATTGGTTATCAGTCTATAACTACCATATGAAGGCGCCCGTTAGGGCCAAGCCTGCCGGGTAAGCGAGATTGTCTGAAAGGGTTACCGCTACCCCGAAACATAAAGGGCTAAGGAAGGAACATGGATGGGTTTTAGTCAGTTAGAGTCTGACACTCCCTTCCGCCCCACCCAAAGCGGGAGAAGTAATTGGATGATTTCCCACAATAAAAAAAAATTGCCTATAACTTCGCCGTTGATTGGTTTATTCTCTCTGTCAAATGTTGTAGCATCATAATACCCTTTTCAATAACCTCTAAGAGTATCACAAACTATAGGCAAAATTCTTCCCTGAACCCAAACTCCCTTATCCCTCCCTGAACCCAGCTTTTACTCATTTTCATGGCCTATCCCACGGGTGATCATTTCCAAAAATGACGGTATAATGATACGTTGTTTGATTAGTTTGTGGTAAGAAGTGAATGGTGAACGCAGAGTAAAGGTTGGCGCCGACAACCGCGGTGGCGCCAATGAATCAGTCATTACTTACTGAAATGTCGGCTTTACTTTGTTGGATACTTATTATTTAGCAAATTAAGTGTCTACCCGTTTAATTTGTTGGTGATTCCGAATAGATGTGCGGTAGACCTAATTCGTTCTGCTTTGTGATTTGTACAAATTGGATTTTGATGCTTGGTAGAGGATAAAACATTGTTACTGGAATTACTAGCTCTTAGAATTGAATCAGTTCTTCGAAGTCTAACATTTTTTAATCCAATGAGATTCCGGTTGTGATGGAGTTATATGAAACAACTGTATTCTTTAGATACTTCATGTGCTACAGAATTCCTGAAATCGAATCCATTTGGTAATGACATGTAAGGTTCAAGGAACCCAAAAATGCAGATATTAAGTAACACACAAGTGAGACGAAATAAGATATTGGGACGAATCTGTATAACATCGTATAGTGGCATCTTCAATAATTTTTAAACAAAAACGCTACAAATAAATGGCATAACATTTTTTATAATTTGTCAATTCAAACCAAGAGGCTGATACACTCATAAATCTATGCATCACACCAATTTAGATGACATCAAAATGTCAAAAACCATTCATTAAAGAAATTAAATCGTCCCTTTTACACAATGCCCGTTATTTCGCGAAATGACAGAGCACAGGACGGAAGGCACGTCCCTCGAGACGGGTAACCGCAAAACTGCAAAATTTGCTCTTTTTGTTATTCACAATAAAATTATATATTATTCTATTCCTGTATCATTGGAAACGATTTCGGACAATTATAACCACATTTGCCCCTAAATTCGTTTAATAACTGGCCGTTTGGCCAACTCACATTTTGATCTTTTATAATTATATATCTGTATTTCTGAGCGTCGATTTTCTATTTTTTTGATCTTACACCGTTTTATTTAGGATGTCAGTTTGAAGGTTAGTTTCGATTGAGTATTTTACCCTTTTATTCTAGAATTTAATTGCTCAGTATTAAAATAGTGATAATTATTGTAAGCAAGATATAATTATTATAATAACCATCTATGTTTTATCTAAACTATACACATGCAAAAAAAGCTACCGCAGTCAACAGCTTAAACTAAACTAAAATAATTCGTTGAACAAGATCGATAATTTGATTTAGGTTGTAGGTAGTCATTAAGATTAAACAAAAACATCACGACTGTATTCTTCACAGAGTTTACGTAGAGGCTCACCTATGTACAGAGGCCAGCACATCAAGTTACCACAATCTGTCAAATTTCTTTGATAGTATTTCAACTTTATTACAAAGACATAAGGTTCATTTTTAATTGAGAAAATTTGACAGTTAGGGATAGCTTGATGTGCTGGCGTCTGTACACCCACATTTTGCCTGTTATGTTATGTAATATGGGGCGGGGCTAATGCCTTCAACCGAGCACATATCCAGGACCTAGGTTACAGCGGGATTGTCCAAAAGGGCTACCCCGAAATATAAAGGGTTAAGGAAGGAACATGGATGGGTTGTAGTCTGACACTCCCTTCCGCTCCACTCAAAGCGGGCTATTTGACGATTTCTCACCCTCAAAAAATAAGGCTGCTTTTGAGAAATTGCAGATGGGTAAATCCAACAATACTTTGCCCGAACCAAGATTCGAACCCAGGACCTCATATTCAGCAGTAGCGCTTGCGACTACTGGACCAACGTTATTGAGTTTTTTTTTTGTTTAAAAAAATAACATACAAAGTGAAATGTAGCAAACAAGTCCCAGAAAGAAGGATCAAACAAAAACTACTAGATTGTCAATCAAGGCTCAGTTTTGACATGAAACGGTAACCTATAATCATAAACCACTGAATAAAACTAGCTGAGATCAGTTATTTTATGTATATAAAATGCGTTTTCTCGCTTGTCAATCATAATTTTTATGATTTAGTAAAAAAAGAGCGCGTTTTTTGTAAGAATTGTAGAATAAAAAATAAAGGTTTTTTTTGTTACAGACGGTGGCGACCAGTTTGAAAATCGCAGTTGCCACCTGATCAGGGTTTCATCGCAGAATAGGGCTTGGGTGTTTGAGAATACTTGTAGTTGACAATGATCTCTTATTATTAATCAATGTTTAAATTAAAATAAAAATATGTTGAGATAAGTACAAATTAAAATTACCAGTGTTCTTCATCTTCTTCGTCATATCGATCTTATTTCTGTCTCTTTTTCTCGATCATGTACAATTTTTTACATATACTTCAAACAGTATTCCACTTGACTATACAGTTATATGTACCTGCAGCGGCCCACCAAGATTTCAAACGTTAAAAACTCTGCATAAAAGTTGTAGCGTCAAAGTATTTTGAGATTTACAGAAAACGCACTTATAAATCAATTCTAATCAAAAAAAACCTTGACCTTCCTATAAAACATAAAATCAAATAAAAAGAACATGACCAAACCCGGAATTTTTAGATCAATAATTTGTAGGTACTTCCGCACTTCCGTACGAATAATTCATCAATAAATCAGGAACCGTTTAAAGATTTTCGTTACAAGACAATCGCTTTGTTCTTCAGAAGGCTGTATTAGAGGAAGGTGAATTAATAATAGCAAAAACATTAGGAAGTCCGTTTTAACTTGGAAGAATCGATTTATACTTACGCTTCGTAAAATATTTTATTCAAATGTGTTGTACGTAGATAGGTACTATTTATTAACTATAGGTAGGGTCAGCGGGATTGTCCAAAAGGGTTACTGCTGCTCCAGAACACAAAGAGCTCAGGGAGGAATTCGGGTTTTAGTCAGTAAGAGTCTGTCACTCCCTTCCGCTCCACCCAGAGTGGGTCATTTAATGATTTTCCATCTTAAAAAAAAGCTAAGTAAATGAAAAATGAAATTTTATTTCCAACATAATTATACTAATTGAAATTCCACGTCTTCAATTTCAAATTCTATAGAGCAGACCATCAAGTCATTATTAGCAATAAAAACCTTAACAAAACAAACAAACAATCCGCCAAACATTTCCGCCATTTAATCAAAATGGCCGAGAAACCAACAAACACTGGTATCCGATCACTTTACATCATATTACCGCACATTAGCTTATTGTATTGGGTTTTACATTTCAACAGCAGTGGGTGCGTGATGCGTCGGACCCCTAATTGGCTGAAATGAAACCTATTATGCGTTTTGATACGTGATGATTGACAGCTGCCAATCAGGATCGCGTGTGGATGCCGCCAGGTGGCGCGTGCGACGGCTTCGATGCGTTGAGTGGTGGTTTTGAAATACATATTTGAATTTAGGTAGGTTTGTGGGAATTGGAAAAATGTGTGGTATTCGTAGATATTTGGGTAACTTAGTTTGAATTAGGAATTTGATTGTTTTTCCCTTTTTTTGTAGGTACAGACGCCAGCACATTAAGCCAAAACTGGCAAATATTCCCAATTGAACATTAACCATATTCTTTGGTAATAAAGTTGAAAACCATCAAAGAAATTTGACAGATTAGGGTAGGGGGAACTCAATGTGCTGGCCTCTGTGCGTTAGATATGTGCTGTCTTGGCTTTGGTGCCTTAGAAAAACCAACCGAAGATTCAATAATGCGAATGTGTTTTAGTTTGGAAGGGATAGTGCCAAAACAATCGGCGACAACAGCCTTATTCCTGTTTTCTCTTATAACACAGTAATGTTGAGACATTTTGTACCTAAGATTATTTATACATACTCAATAAACGTTAGTATACCCACAAATTGATGCCTATTACTTTTGACTCCTGATTACTTTGATAAAAATAATTATGGCAACACTACGCCCATAAACTATAACCAAACCAGCAGCCAGAACCCAAAGCCCAACATCTTGCACCCTCAGGCAAAAATCCGTCAAAACTCACGAGTCTTACCTTAACCTATACAACAATAAATCAAGTCATTTTAATCCTTCAAAAACAAAATAACGGACAAAACGCTTACAGCTACAAATAAATCTTCCTCAAAAAACACCAAAAATATGTAGTAAGTAGTAATAAATCTATATATAATTTCCTTAAGTTACCAATAGGCTACTTCAGGTGGTCGTTACGTTAGATCTAGCCTAAGGGAGAATGCAATCTTCATTAGATTGTTTGAGCCACGCGATATGGTGTGTGAGGCTAAAGGTCATAAAATACACTGTTTTAAAGATCAACTAAATAATAGCAATTGTTTGCACGATCATATGTTTTGATTGTAGAGTATGCAGCTACGCTAAAATGGAGCTATCATAATTTATACACATCATCTGCCTAGCCTTTTCTCAACTATGTTGGGGTCGACTTCCAGTCTAACCGGATGTAGCTGAATACCAGTATTTTACATGGAGCGACTAGCCTATCTGACCTCCACATCCCAGTAACTGGGCAATACGATACCCCTTGGTAAGACTGGCTGTCAGACTTTCGGGCTTCTGACTACCCGTAATGACTGTCAAAGATACACGAATGACAGCCAGCACCAACGGCTTAACGTGCTTTCCGAGGCACGGACGAGTTTTGGTATATAAAGATGATCACCCATCCACGGCCAACCTCGGCAAGCGTAGCTTAACCTGATGGATCGACCTGTGCGGCTGTTAGTACTTGGCCACGAGCTCGTTTTAAAAATTATGATGAAAGAATAAAAAGCATAGAGCTTGACAAAGTTAAACCTCATTTAATCGCAAAAGGTGATGGAAAGCACTATTTTCTATTTTAAGTAGTAAAACAACGATCACAAACAAAAATATATTGATGGTGGTGCTGTTAATGACAATGATTTAATGATTGTATTGTGATATGATGTAACTCTAACCGTTTTCTATCCCACTACAATACATGAACCCTTTTTTTTTAAGGCTGGGTAATCATCCAATGACTTCTCCGCTCTGGGTGGAGCGGAAGGGAGTGTCAGACTTTTACTGACTAAAACCCATCCATGTTCCCTTTATGTTCCGGGATAGCGGTAACCCTTTCGGACAATCCCGCTTAATACATGAACCCTTAATGGGTGCTTGCAGAAACACCAAAATAAAGCAATTCTACTCAATGTTAATACAAACGTTCCTAAATATATTCTAGTATATCTTGATTATTACAAATAATAAAGCTCGATATCTAATAATCGAACTTGATAAAGTGGTAATCGAAGCTGTAGGTAACCACAACACTATCTATGGTTTCACAGCTCATTAATTAACTATATCGATCGTAACTAATTGAATAGAACTGCTTGTATTACCTTCAATAAATCAGTGCGATACATTCATAAATCAACAACGTCAGTCAGGTTGCGCATACGCGCGCCGCCATGACAGTCGAAATCGTTTGAATTATCACCCCATTTTCCCCCAAATTCGACTTTAATCCCTTCCGAATTGCTTTTAATTGGCTCAAAACAACAGAACCAATTATTGAAATGGGATAAATGGAATAGTCATGGGAATTTGCGGCGATTTCGGGTAAGAATGCGCGATTGCGATGCGATTAGAGCCCAATCAGACGGGATTTGTTGCAATTTCCATTGACTGGCAAATTGCAGATGCAAGTTTAGTGTTCAATCATCAATCACACGTCGATTCGAGAAAATTGCCTGGATCTTTCATTTAATTCTATGTTGAGCGGCGCTTCTATATTTTGTGGTTCGAGTCCGTTAAATCTGTATTATTTTAAAATGGATTTCTACTGTTTAAAATAAGCCTCCTTGACCTAATCCGTAAAAACGTTATTCTTCAGGGTGCTAAGGTTAATCTTCTTATTGTGTTTAAATCTCTATTATTTTGTGGTTACTCATTTGTAACGGGATAGATATAAAAAAAAAATAAGAACCTTTTTGGCTTAACGGGGTTTATCATAATGAACTCAATTGAAATAAATCACTTCGCTGTTTCTCCATGTAGGTATCAATAGTGTAGTTTTTTTATTTACTTTTTCGTGCAGGAATCTTTGGCTCAAAACATAAAATAAACAATCAAAATCGACTAAAATACCATTAATACCACCAAACGGCAAAATCAAGAGTCTTCTTCCAATTCAAAATATTTCAACACGATCACCAAACACTACGCGTAGCGACATCGCATGGTGACAAATGACATATCGTAGTTCCGCGGCTATAAACTAGATGGCGCAATCATTACCGCGACCAAGAACGGCCATTATCAAGGAATTTTATAATTCCTTGAGAGAATGTTATGGCATCTGAAAATTATAGTGCTTGTAAAACGCTCTTACTTTAATACTGTAATGTGTACGGAATGTATGTTATTACATTATAATTCACATTAAAGGATGGAATGTGATATGGGCTTGATAATCTCGTCAGTAACTTAGTTTGTAGTTTATGAATCATCTTTCTGTGGGAGAGGAGGATTTCTTTTCTCCTTGGTCCACTTTATAGCTCAAAGATTTTAAAAATTATGCTGCTTTATAAAAAAGAACTAATAATTGCGTGTTCTTGGGAAACAAATAGGTAAACCTACTTCTGATAAAGGAATGTCGTGTAAATCCTAATTACCTTCTATTATAAGTAGTATCAAGTAGTTAGCCCATTGTGTACTAAGCCATTTAGTACCTACTTAGATTTCTTGTTATTTTATAGGTTTGCATATTAAGTAGCTTGATCCAAAGAGTGATGAGCTAGAAAGTTCTTTCTGTGAAATTATGAATATAGTCTTTAGCTGACTTCTGAAATAATGAATTTAACTCAACTTTGGCAAACAATGAAATATGCTTAGTCAATATCTCATTTTCTAGAAATCCAAATTTTAAGTGGATGTAAACAATATTTTGATTCATAGATTTTATTATATTATTTATGTTATTTTAAAAACACTAGCTGCCAATATTTTAACTGCTCCAAGTAACGCTCTATGCTTTGAAATAATATAATTAGTTAGTAGGTATTTATTTAGTGTTCTTTTATTAAGTGAGTCAAAGTCATAGTTGTTACAATTATCCAAAAATCCATTCAGATTAGAGAGATTAATTAGGATTGTTATTAATATTATTATTATAATTAATTTGTCACTACACCTGGCTGTCACAACTCAACAACAACCACCAACAACTCAACAAAACAACAACTCAACTCGTCTAATAGTCACCTAGTAATATCTAAAATATTACCTTTGCCATCCACCCGAAAAGACGAAAATTATTAACGGACTAAGTAACTACCCTGTCGAACTCCCACCAGAAATTAGGTACCTATTCTAGTATTAATAACTTAAAAAATGCAAAAACTTTCCAAGCCGAATCCACTTACTTATTAAAATATTATTATAATGGTTCATTAGTACCTCCGTAGATGTACGTGCGTTTAGAATTTCAATTGAAACGTCCAAGTGAATTTCATCACGATTTTTTATTAGCAAAGATGATCATTACTTAAAACGGGTTTGTACGAAATCGCTCTCGACTGGCTCTCACCTATAATTATAATTAATTTCATTACATTACTCTAATGATTGTGTTTGGTATTGCACGATGTGTGATGTGTAGGGTTGCCGACAGCCAACATGTTCATGTTTACACATAAGTGGTTGAGCTCCTAGATCTTTTAGATATACCTACTCATATATCAATTTTGCTATCATCTGGGTGCAGGGACGTGTTTCATTTGTTTTTGTGAACGCTTATCCTGTGTCCTGCAGAAACTAAAGTTGCTTGTTCATTTCTATTCATGTATATTCTAGTTTCTAGTTATTCTCATTACATTGAAAACTATGAATAAATCAAGTGAAGTACGATTTAGTATGACTACAAGATGTTGATCAAAATTTTAAATCATGAACCATAAACTGGAATGGTGAAAACCCTATTACAGGCACATAGGCCACTCGTTAATGGGCAAACTGACACACTACGGAACCGTTACTGTTAATGTGAAAATTCTTTTTAGTTTTTGCTATAAATAACCACTTGCTAACATTTATGTGAGTGAGAAAGTTCAGATTAAAATTTACCATTTGCAACACGAAGGGAAGAGAAACTGTGTAGGAAAAAGGATTACTTTAATAGATGGTAGGTGAGTATTAGAATTTAGAAAGAACATCAAAACCAAAATTCAGTACGTGAATGTTTTTGGTTAAAAAATTGAGAACTCTATTTGTGGTTTTACAGGTTTTGAATTAACGATAAAAATCTTCAGACAATGCGACAAACAACCCACCTACATCAAACAAATTATAGATAATTTTTAAGGTGGCAATAACTATTTCAGAAGTTATATTAATTTATGTTTGAACATATTAAGTACTTCAAGCGTTATAAATTACGTTATCTCCGATCGAAGCAATTTGAGATGGATAACGTAAATAAACACGCAGAAGAAATAAAACAATGCAGTAATTTTCATTACTATTTTCTTTTATTATCATTATACTTCTAATAGTAGCCTCGTCGACTTAACAATAATACTTAATTTACATATTTACAGCAAAATGTACATGCACTAAAACTAACTACTGAATTCTTGTACTTACACAACATACATCTAATTTTTGAACATGATTTTATTGATGTCATAGCCACAATTTTGGAACGAAACGAACTTAAAAACGAAGGTAATACTTTTCGGTAACTTTAGTCAACCATAAACTTATCTAAGTAAATCTATCACAATAAATAAACCTCTAAACAAACAATAACAATATTAAAAACAATTTCAGTCTTCCAAGTGAAAACAGATCCGAGTTTCGGCCGTTACATGAATCATAAGATGGTGATACAAATAATGATGAATAGACATTACAAAGAAATGAATTACTATTAAAACCGTTAAATGAAACAGGATAAACGGATGCACAATGATAAGAACCCTTACTAATCAGTCAATGATACATCTTTGGCAATTATAAATTAATTAAATTAAACATTATATCCCCGAATATAAGCCTCTTGCCAATTTGAACAGGTACCTAAGAACGCGGTGAAAGCATACAATAAATATTTACAGGTATGAGAATCAACGCTTCATGATGTCTTCTATGGAAAAGCCGAGTGTTCTCTTAGGCCCTTCAACTGGAGATTGGTGTGGACTCACAAGTGGTTGAACTTGCTGCGGTAGAGGAGGTGAAGGTTTATGTGAAAGGTCCAATAGAGAGTTCTCCGACTGACTCGTTGAAGAAACTTCTTGACAACCTTCTAAATGCTCCAAGTGATGCTTGTTCGCATCGCTGTGGGTCAGCAGATGCGTCTTCAAGTTAGATCTTTGGTTGAAGCTCTTGTTGCAAACTGGGCACTTGTGAGGAGATTCTTCCATGTGCAAAATTTTGTGTACTGCCAGCGTTCTTGATTGGCAGAAACCTTTTCCACACTCTGTGCATTTAAACGGCTTCTCCTTTGAATGTATGTACCTGGAAAATAGAGAACAGAAATTAGACACAAGCTCAACTTTCACTTCTACCGAGTACACAATGTAAACAAACATCTACATCTTTATGGCTCAATAGGCGACGAAATAAACGCTTTGAATGAAAATTGAAGTGATTCTACATTACGGACACATTAGACTGTTAATATATTCGGTACGATATGAGAAAAAAAACTTTGGTCTCGTAAAAGCGAAGAAATATAACGTGTAATTTGTTCGACGGCGGAGCAAGACAGATATGGTGATCGTAAAGAACGAAACCGGTTGGCGAGGGCGCGCGTGCGCCCGCCGCCTCGCGAGTCGCGACCTCACAAAAAGGTTTACACTTTTAATTTTTTTTTCTACTCTTATCGTCAACAATGCCTCGGTGAAACACGTCCTAAATCACGTTGTTGGTATTTCGAGGAAACATTAAATTAAATTAGGAGTCTCCCTGATAAAATTGATTACCAACATCAGGTAATCTTTTAACTAGTGAAAGTGGTTTGGTTTCTAATGCGTTTATGTAATAGATTTCTTTGATGTAAAAAATCTTGAAATTCAGCATTAACCGACATAAAATGGGCTAATTTGTGGACTTGAAAATTTTCTGTATCAAATCTAACGGCCATTAAATTAATGATGTTGATCTTTTTAAGACTTGAAAGACATAACATTGAATTTTAGTAGTTCAGATAATGTAGCTTTAAAACAAATTTTAATGCGTTGATACGGACTATCATATAACATGAAACTTAATAGCACGCGACATAAACAACTTAAATACAGATAAAAACGATGATACATACCTATGGTCTCTGAGGTGGTCTTGCCGGCGGAAAGCTTTCCCGCAAATATCGCATGAGTAGGGCCGCTCATCAGTATGCGTCCTTTCATGGATCAGCAGATTGTAGGACTTGGTGAACTGACGGTTGCAGTATTTGCAAATAAACTGCTTCTTAGGTCTTGTTCCAGGGGCACCCGGTGCTCGCATTGGTGGCGGGTTTCTTCCTGGCATTCTTTGTGCCATGACGCCCGGGTATCTCAATGAATGGTGGTAGAAAGCAGCGTTTCTGATCCACTGGTTGACAAGCATCGCGTGGTACGGGGCCGACGGCGGGAGTGTTGCGACTTGGGCTTGCACGTAGGCCGACATAGGGTGAGAGTAGTTCTGAACTGGGACCTTCTCGTAGGGGTAAGGGGTCTGCATGGCTGGTCGGGGGTAGTTGTAGGGTTGTGCGGGTGGCGTCCAAGGCTGATGCCGCGAGATAACAACAGCAGGGGGCGTGTCGTCGGTGGGCGTGTGCGGCGGCGTTGGCAAAGGGGGTGACGGCCGCTCGAGCTTGACTAAAGCTTCGATGGGGAAGTCTGGTGGGTAGCCTGGGGAAATAATAAATGCATCGTTAGTATGTTGAGCTTAGTTACTTAAAACATGGCGTAACATTTCTTTTTGTAGGATTTTTTTCATGAATATGATGCACCAAGTAATCCTTAATTTAGGGAAATATTCGGTTTACAACTATCTGAACTACTTTAGGTGTTATAAGCGTTATATGTTAAATCACTTTATACAAACAAGACCAGTTACATCAATAAAAAATAGGCATAAAAAAAATTCCAAACGTTTGTTTACTTTGTATTTTTTTAATATTTAAAACATTGAAGTCTAAAACAACATCCTTAACCGAGGAGGATAATAACACAAAATTAATAGCTTGTTTTTCTATATCGTCATCATAATAATATTAGCCTAAAAACAAAACTACACAACAAAAAACTATAAATGGACACTTACTGTGATTTTCCTCAATATGTTCTTCCTCCTCTTCGATATTGATATCGTCCGAACTGTCAACACTGTACGGCTTATCTTCCATTTCCACAAATCAATTGTCCATATAACTAAACACTAGGGCACTGTCCTCTCGGGCTCACTTTGGTATCACTATAGCTGTGTCGTCACCGCAAAACTGGTTTGTACTGACAACCGGCTTGTGAGAGCGCGCGGAGCGTTATGAGTTTGTGTGCGTTCGTTATCTGGACCTGCGCTAGCGCGCGGCGGGGAGGGGGGCAGATCAAAAGCGCCGCTCCGTCCGGGCGCCTGTGCTGGCTCCCGAGGCAGCCGCACCTCCCAATAGGCGGGGCCTACCGAGCACTGCCTTCGGAATCGATCGGTAACAATCGCGAATTGCTGCAACCATAACTTCACTTGCTTCGACTTAGTTCTATTTTCCATGTTCTACATTGGGAATTGGAACTTTGTCTAAGTTAAATACTGAAGGTTTTGTATCGTTTCGTAATTGAGTTTGTTTGGCAATGCAAATTTTTGGTGACAACGCGTCCCGTTGAAGCTATTAGGAGAGCGGATTGCTCTGGTAATTTAGTTTCGTAGGCAAGGCTTTGTGTTTGATTGTCGTATGTCTTTGTACGGTTGTTGTAATTTGTATCTGTATTGAGATTAGGCACGTATTACATGGGTCTTTGTGCACTGTTTTGGAGTGTTAGTGAAAGCTCCGACGTTCTGGATTGAATTGTTTATGTTCCCGTATCTGAATATGCACGACTTCGCTTTGCTCCTTTGATGTAGTTATTGCATTTATATTTAAGTAAGTAGGTATGACTTGTAAATGAAATGAGTTAGACAAAACATTTTAACGTCTTGTATTTGTTGCTACATATAGGTACCTACCTAATTATTTTTATTTGTAATACGTATTATAGTCCTAGGTACGTTTTTAAAGAATATTTAAATGTTTTAAAAGTTACACCCCTTTCTAATTTTTAAAAATCCCAAAACATACAAATCACTACATATGTATTATGATGAAACTTACTTAACTAGTTTATTACTTCAAATTGTTATACCACGACACCTTAAATGCGAAACAAGAAAACTCACTTCAAGCAAGCGAGTCATGGATCTTTTAGAAATAAATTAATCACATAAGTAGATAATTATAAATTACATAGGTACCTACTAGAAATTAAATTAATAAGATAGATTCTTACTAAAAGGTGATTAGGTATGTTAATAGGTATTAGTAGTTACCTACCTAATTAACATTACGCATCGAGTTCAAGGAAATAAAAACAGTAGCGATTAATAAATACGTAATTATCTACATATACCTAGATTAATTAGGTTCTTTTTCAAATAATTAGGTAGTAGGATTCTATACCTACATTATGGAAAGATTTGGATCTGAGTTTATTTCGGCCTTTTTTCGCAGAGTAGTCAGATAGGAAACACTGAGTCTACCTAGGTATAATTATGTTTTTTTTTTTAATACTAGCACTTTGCCCGCGGCTTCGCTCCCGTGGTCTTTCCCGTGGGACCCGTTATTTTTCCCGGGATAAAAAGTAGCCTATGTTACTCCTAGAAAACTAAGCTTTCCAACGGTGAAAGAATTTTTTAAATCGGTCCAGTAGTTTTTGAGCCTATTCATTACAACCAAACAAACAAACAAACAAACAAAGTTTTCCTCTTTATAATATTAGTATAGATGACGTGTAAAAGTGAATCCGATAATTATCTTTTTACAGAATTAACAATTTCATTAATTTTTTCTATAAGTAAGTACCTACTTGCCTTATTTAATGGAAGTAGTTTCAGGATACTTCAGTTTAATTAAGTTAAGCAAGTGCATAGAGAGATTGATTGATTTATTTACTATTACCAATTACATTTGTTTTCAGTGGTGGGAAACTCAATGCAACAATGTAGTCACAATTTACTGTACACTAACAGACGTTACCCAAAAATAATTAAACACAATCACCATGCAAAATGTTTTAAACTCGTCATTATTAGGTATGACTTAAACAGGGTCCAGACTTACAAACTTTAAATTTACGTGGATGACTTATTAACAAGTCTTAAGTAACGACTCTGAATAATAAAAACAAGTAGGTACCAAGGACAATATGTTCAGATATCTGCATTTTTACGATTTGTGTATTGAGCAGAAATCTTGTACCTACCTAATCTATTGCAATATTAGGTACCTACCTATTTATTGAAAAAGCCTTTTTTCAAGAAACACCTATAGCAATTAATATACTTTGCATCCCTCTATTATTAGCTTTCTAAAACGACTTCCAAATTTAAATTAAAATTCTTTATTGCGAACTATAAGTGTAATTTTGAAGATCTTAACTATAAATAGGTTCTAACTTAGTTGCCTGTTACGGCATTGCAATTTAAATTGAAATACATAATTAAAATGTTTTCGTTACTATTAATTCTTAAGCTTTATTTGCCTACAATTTCGTTCAATCCTAATTTTCCTGTGCCTGCGTTACTAATGGCCAGATTTTTTAGTATGATGCATAAGTATACCTACATCAAAATGTTTCTTCACCAAACTTTTATCTTTTCAAAGTCCACATGCCACATGCAAAATTGCTATAAACAAAACAAGGAAAAAGAACATAGTATCTTACATTTCCCAAAAAAAAAATCCCGTATGTCATTGTTAGCATCCTCACATAATGCACATATTCACTGACCTTATGCACAAACAATATAGTACTTTAAACAATTAGCATTATGTACACTAAGCTACACAGAAGTGGTTTAAACAAAAGGTACCTATTCACATTTTACATAATAAGTACCTATTGGTTACCTACCTACCTTACCTTTTCATATTTTACATAATACCTATTGGGTCCCTACCTGCACCGAGTGTTGAAAGGTTTAGGACCTTTCAAACTCCTTAGCATAACATGTTCAGTCTATAATGTTCCCATTTCTGGGAGACAGTAATCTACCACGCGGGCCCAGTGCGGAATAGTAGATGTCACATGTCTTCGAATTTTCGATTCTTAGACTTGCCGGTGTCCTCACGATGTTTTCCTTCACCGTTTTGAGAGCAGTGGTGATGACATAATTTAGACAATTTAAAGCGCCTGTCTGGATTCCAAGCTACGACCTACAACTCGTAAATTGGGCTTATTGGCCGACTCGCACAAAACGTGCGAATCGACTCCTTTAAAAAATATTATTTTTTCTGTAGTCGATTCGCACAAAGTTTATTTAATGGGGAGCGAATAGCCTACTACATTTTTGTGAGGGTGTCGATTTGCACGCCAATAAATAAAATTTGTGCGAATCGACTACAGAAAAAATAATGTTTTTTAAAGGAGTCGATTCGCACGTTTTGTGCGAGTTAAATTCGTGCGAGTCGTCCAATAAGCCGTAAATTGCGGCCATAATCACTGGGCCATTACTGTTCCCTTATTTTGCTAAATCTACATATAGGATAGATGAAGTGTAAAAATACTTTCTGTTAACCTTTCCACCCATCTGTGTCCCACTCACTTGCTCCTGCTATTCAATTGCAATCTGTGTCTACCTATACATACATATAATTAAATAGTCACCAACGATTTTTAACCGCTAGTCTTGACGTACCTACCTATGTTCCGTGTTTGCGAAAAAACTGCTGAAGAGATTTAGATGTAATTAAGCACACAGATAGTTTTAATTCTATTAATAGTAATACATTGGAAGGTACTTCTTTTGGTAGTACATATGTGTTATGGCAGTGAATCATATTTCGATCAAGATACAACCTGAATTTGAATATCGCGGTACCAATGCGCTTATATTATGTTCAGCCAAGTCGAGTATTCCATTATTATACCTATTCCTACACCGTACATTAAACTTAATTCTACATAATTACCTTATATTAAGGTTGGAATTAGAACACGTAGAAGCGTTACACATTTAAACTTAACTTTACAAAACAGAAAACCTTAAGTAATTCGGAACTTTGATTGTCATAATTTAGTTCAATCAAACTACTACCTACTTATTTACCAATTCTTTAGTCTAGTACCTACCCTCAGATGAACCCTTGCTTCTCACGGTTGTTTCATGAAAACTCCGAATGTCTTTAGTCTAAGTAAGTTAAAAATACGCGCAATTACGTGGAGTTGCGGGCACCACACCCTATACTTAATTAAGTTTAATATCAATATGTGAATTATAGACATTAACCTTCCAAAAAACCTAAATGATAGTGAAACTGCATTGAAATCCATAGCGTGGTTTAAAAAAACAACGCGGTAACACAGAAAACTACGTTTTAAATATGTATGGATATTAATTTATGCTAGGCCGTTTACTTTGAAAATAACGTCGAATCTATAAAATTAAAGTTCTACATAGAAACATCATCATTCTGCCTGTGTCAGATATAACCTTAAAACGGACAATGACTCTTAGTTAGCGTTAGAATCGTCGTAGAACTCACCCTTAGAACTTAGAATGCCAAGCAAATTCCATCTAAGCTTCTAAACATACTAACATGAACGCGGCATAAGGTACCTACATCGCAAGCGACTATTTCGAAGCGCAAGCAAACACCGGTCAGGTGGGCGAGGGACACACGCACGACATTCGGCGGGCGCCCTTTGTACCAGATATCAAAGGCGCCGACTCAAACAAGTTAGCGTTCTAACTTAACTGACGTAACTTAACCACTCGTCAAAAGAATTTAAACCTTAATACTTATGTATAAAGTTCATAATTCGCTGAGTTGTTTCGCAGTGAGATGGCAGGCAATTCTCGAATTTAGTGCTAACAAAATGTGGTTGGAAATTGGTTGTTTAAGGCTGGTCTTTATGATCGTTTTGTAAGAAAGTCAGGTAGAGCCACTAGACACCTTGTTGAGTCTAGAATTCGGTGTTAGTTCGTGTCGGTTAAGTAATGGTGTGAACAATCATGGGCTTAGTACGTAATGAGTCGGATAACTTGTTTAAAGTTGAATTGTTATACACCATACTATAGTATACTGTAGAGCTAAGAGTGTAGGTACTTGTATGGGCATTTATAATAATGAAGAAGAGTGTTGTCGGACTTGTGTCATAAAACCAAAAAGGTTGTTCAGCTTACTTCCGCATAATATTTAAACTCTTTGGTCTCTATAAGGGTAAAAACGTGGATTTAATGCGCCTTTGCCTTTTCTAACAATCAAGCAAGGGTGAGAATTGATGAAGGTGCTTTGGTGGAGCAGAATCATTATGTCTTAGCCATTTTTTCCGTTAAAATATCTTTGATCAAAGGAAAATATTAAATAAAAGTTCTTATTTTGGTGTCTCTTAATTCAGACTATTCAGTGAAAAATCTACTTAATAGGTAATAATCATTTGAGCCAAATATACCTTAGTACCTATATGTATTAGATCTGACTAGAATCGACGAATTTCTCCATAATTGACTGTAGACCTGAGTTAACATTTACTTTGTAAGTAAAGCAGGAATTAAATCTTGCAGAATACTACAGTAACCGCTAAACCGATTAGAAGAAAACAAGGTTTTAATCACAAGGCCTAATCCACCACTCAAGGTCAATTTCACTAACGAAACTGAACGTGATCAGCACATCTAAACCGTTCAAGACATGTCAGTTAATATTCCAAAGAAAATAATAACACTGACAGCGGCCCTTAAAGGGGGAATCGCCAGGGTAGCCTGCGGAATTCGAATTTTCTTACGTTTTTTGCATTTTGCAGGTCAGTGTCGGGTTGTATGTTGCTCAAAATATGATTTGCGGCCGTATCAAGTAATGTATTAAGAGAATTAAGATTATAAGAATCATGAATACGACTTTATAGGTTAGAATTGCCCTCAAATGTCATTAAATATTCATTCCGTGGAGTTATATGAACATTGAGGGTTGTATTGGTGATTTTAATGATTAAAGATCCATAAATGCTTTCTTGGTACGGCTGCGAATCATATTAAAATTTTTGTTCAACATAAACCTAATACTGACCTGCAAAATGCAAAAAACCTATGAAAATTTGAATTTCCCGGATTACCCTGGCCGGTATGCTCCTTAAACGGGGCTTATGGTGAAATTCACCCTTAATCAACTTAGAAGCGGCGCAAGAGTTGCGTAACCAAAACTACCCTTGAGCTGAAAAAAAGAAACATAAAATGAAACAAATTAGCTAATAAAAACGAAATAAACAGGTTGTCTACTCAGAGTATTATTATTTTATCTTTAAAAATACTTTATTACTATAATTCAATTATTTACTTACGGCTTCTGTTTCAAGTCGGACAATATTTGTTGAACACATATAAAAAAGATTTCGTCACATTAAGAAAATGTTATATGTTGATACAGTTTATATCAAAGGAAATGTTATTCAAATTTGTGTGTGTGGGTGTGTTTGTGTGTCATTGTAAAGATAACATAAAGTAATAGACAGTATGTAATTTATTATATAGATTTTGTGGTAGTAAATGCTCTCATTTTTTATCGCTAGGGATTTTAACGTTGGATATTGTACTGAAGGAAATAAAAAGATTTATAGTCAAGGTCATATCGTTCTTTAATCAGAAAGAAGTAGGAAAATGTTTATTGTTTTATAGGCGCAGTCCACTCTTAACAACCACAATATAATTATTATAACATACATAACATCTCGCTCGCAATCGCTGAAGGGTTAGGCGCAGGTTTAGGTACCGTTTGCAGTATACCCAAATGTTGCTTGTTATGTTTGCATCCCATGTAATGAGGGGCAAGCCTTTAACCGAGGACAAGTCTAGACTACGGGCTGCTACTGAGAAATTCCAGATAGAAGCACCCAATATCACTTTGCCCGACCTGAGGACCTCATGCTCAGCAGTAGCGCATGCAACCAATAAATCAATAAGGCAGTCTATTATTATTTCCGAAAGGGTTACCGCTACCCCAGAACATAAAGGGCAGTGGGAGAAGTCATTGGATGATTTACCAGACTTATTTTTTTTTTAAATATAACTAGCGAAAAGTGTGTGTACTAAATGTGTGTACACCTCTGCCTTACCCTTCGGAGAAACAGGGCGTGATATTATATTCATAAATTCAATATAATAAGGTTTTTTCAAGTTTTTATGCCCAGTCTCATTTATTTATTTATTTATTTATCCTTCCACTGGAACGCCATACAGCAATTACACCAATGGAATAAAAATTACTTAATGTGCTGCTTTCCATCCATCCTGTGCGCGATGGACATCGAACGATACATCTCATGTTTTTTTTAAGGCTCGGAAATCATCCAATGATTTCTCCCGCTCTGGGTGGAGCGGAAGGGAGTGTCAGACTCTTACTGCCTAAAACCCATCCATGTTCTTTCTATAGCCCTTTATGTTCCGGGGTAGCGGTAATCCTTTCGGACAATCCCGCTTACCTCCCAGTCTCATGTTGCGATATACTTAATCATTGAACAGTTCGGCAAAACACTTAAATACTTCCTTAATAAGTATACAAATGCTGGCTGATCTGACTTTCCTCTGCACAAGATTTACGTGCAAATATAGCTACCGAATTAAAAACAATTGAGGCTAGCCCAAGAAGAGGTGGCGAGACGACCTAGACGCATACCGCAAAGGATTGATCCAGGTAGCTCTAGAGAAAGATGTCTGGAAGGATTGGGGGGGGGGGGGGCTTTGTTCAGCAGTGGGACAGTGTAAGCAAAGGAACAAAAATAACATCACATTCTGTCTATTTCAACTTCCTTGTATTTTTTGGTCAACTCCTATCTAGCGAGTTCCGACATCATAGCGTATGTAGAGGCTCTTATGATGTTTAAATAGAATTGCAATCTAAATTATAAACCAAATAATATTATCTGCATCAAAGGATCGGGTTAGAATAAAGAGCGTATCATTTGATACAATCTAAATGATACAAAAGGGAACACGAATTATAACAACTTAGCTTTGAAAAAGATATGCAAATACAATTAAGGATTATGGTTTTTGTCATAGTGATGAGGTTTTATAGTTTAAATATGTCCAAAATAGGCTTAATACATATACTTACAAATATAAACTTAAGCCTTTACCCCCAAATTAATACTACACACGGCTAAATATTAAGGTATACCTACATTTTCAGTTTATGTTGACCTCTCATTGTATTATTGTAATCCGATACTATGCAATATACTGAAAATGCATAGTTTGATATGCAGCCGTGTGTATAAACGTAATGATAGGGTTTTGAAAACATTAGAACCTAAATATTTTATGGAAATAATATTCCGATGCCTTCAGTTTTTTGAGCCTTTCCATATAAAATTTTTACTTAAATTCTTATTTGTTTTTTGTTAGGTTTTTGAGCCTCTCCTTGAAAACCTATACTATGTACATATTTAAGTTTTTTTTTATTATACATTCGCATAACAATGTTTACATTGTGATTGTTTTAAAGAAACAAAATAAACAAACCAGGACATGTTAATATTATTATGTTTGTACAACAAGACGATTAACCGCAACGTCATGGGAAATCCACAGGTCACGCCTTGACGTGATGACATGCTGACGTGATGTCGTGGCTTGTCGATCGTGTGACAGCCATGGAAGAAGCTGAGTTTGGACCACCTGAACGCCGATGGAATACAATAATGCATTTACCTTACTAAGAGCCATTCAGCACTACATCCGATCCGAATGCGAGAAGTTTCGTCCTAAGTAGCTAGTACTATTTGTATGAGGGGTTGCGCACAAGATCCGAACTCTGTCCATCCAAATTTAGAACATTCCTAATTCGAATTCAACTCGAATCTTGAATTCGGTTTCGGATCGGGTGTAATGCGGAACCACTCTAACTGTTACACCCGAATACTTCTGCGTGAATCCAAATTGTAAAGTAGCCTTAAGTCCTTTTTCAAGTGCCAGACGGGTATCTGTCAAACTTTACGATTGAATCAGTTATTTGGGGGTAAAAATGTAAGAGACAGACAGAACAAGTTACTCTCCCATTATAATGTTATATGTACTATCGACGAATTTTAATTGCTGATCATGACTCATGAAGTCTTCTCATTGGCTGCCGTACTAAAAGTAGGAACATATTGATGAATTCAGTGATCTATATTTTAAGATACTGGCTTACCCACTACGCTATGGCAGATGCTGTCGATACATATTTCTCAATCTCTTGGATACTGCATACCCCGTTGAAAATGACGGTTGAGTATTCATGAAATACAAAAACACAAACGATACGCGTATTCAAACAAAACACTTACGTTACACTCTCATTCTTGCATTGCCGGAAAAACCAAGAACGACTCACGTTGAAAACATTTTTGGGAAATCTTGTGAAAAATTCAATTCACTGTCCCGAACGTAAAATTTTGTGTAATTAGGTACCTAATATAATTTCAAGATTAGTACGTTTATCAGCTTGCCAATATAAATTTTAGTACGACACGTATTAAAATACTAGTATTTCCCGTTTTCTTGTTTTTGATAAGTCATGACTACGCTGCGTTTTGTTGTGAATGTAAAAGTTTGTAAGGATGTTTGTTACTCAATCACGCCAGAACGGCTGAATGGATCTGGATGAAATTTGGCACACATATAATTTATAACCTGGATTAACATAATATAGAATACTTTAATCCCGTTGGTACCTACCTATGTTTCCGTGGGACAGTAGAGTTTCAACATCCACGCGGATGGAGTTGCTCGCAACAGCTAGTCCTAAATAACGTATGAAACTTGTGTAAGATGCATATATGCATGCCTATTAAATTGTGTAACAATTCGTGAGAAGAATGAGATGTCACACTAATCAAGTTTCAACATCTCTAAGGTCAAGCTCTTGTAATAGATCACCGAATTTGACGTTTTCGCAATATCAAATCATTAGCTGTCAACGCAACCAAAATCATCGCTTAAATACTCGTTGGTAGATACCTATACTTACGTGTAAATTGCAAAGTTATGTAGTGCCTTTCAGTAGGTACATAAATAAATTATTCGCATAAAAAATATGAACAAGGACAATGAAGTCCTCACTCCTACGCTAGTTAAAAACCACCTGTGCGATGATGGCAGTATAGACAGAGATGGTGGCAGACATATTTTTAACCGACTTCAAAAAGGAGGAGGTTCTCAATTCGGATGTTTGTATTTTTTTTTTTTTTTTATGTTTGTTCGCGCATAACTCCGTTGCTTGCCAACCGATTTGAAAAATTCTTTTTTTGTTGCAAAGGGTATACTTTCCAAATGGTCCCATAAAATTTTTATCGAAATCGAATAAGCGGTTTTTGAAAAATCAACAAAAATAACCTACTTAATATATGTGGACGATGTTCTAATAAGTTCCTGTCACTGTAATTTACATACCAGGTAGTGGTATTAAAATTTTGGGGGGGAGGGGGGGGGGGTTGTCTAGGTAGGTACCACAACTAAAACGTGAAAAATAAAAACTTTTTTACAAAAAATAAAACCGACTTCCAAAACAAACACTACAAAGTGACAAATAATTTTGATTTCGGAAGTCGGTGGCAAAAAATTAAAATACAAAACCGAAGACACCGACTTCCGAAATCAAAATTATTTGTCACTTTGTAGTGTTTGTTTTGGAAGTCGGTTTTATTTTTTGTAAAAAAGTTTTTTAAATACGTTACTTAGCATTTGGCTGTCTCGTTGGTGTCTTGGTCGCAAGCGCTGAGCATATCGGTGTAGGTTTGATTCCCAGGTCGGGCAAAGAATTATTGAGTTTTTTTATTACGAATTTCTCAGTACCAGCCCGGAGTCTGGATTTGTTCCTGGTTGATGGCAAAAGGCTCGCCCTATATTACCGCCGCACTTAACCATAACTGGCAAAATCTGGGTGTACCTACCATGGGTTCAGACTTCCTAAACCTTCGCGGAGACAAGACGTGCTCTCTCGTTATATTTCGTAGCATTGGACATCAATATAATTAAGTGGATAGACTGTAACAATTAAATACTCACATAAATAAAAACGCGTCCTTTAAACCAGCTCTAAAGTAAGTACAACATTAAAAAACATTCATAAAAATTGTACTCGTCACATAATACCGCTAATAAACTTCTTAATTTGAACAGAGACAATAAAAACTATGTGAATTATCATCCGACTACTAATTACTGTAATAATCTTAGTACAGGCGTTTCGGTTTATGTACACACGTCAAATTCCTAATTGGCTGGATTAATTTAAGACCTTGTGCACGCGATAAAGAATAGATTATACTTTGAGATGGGGATTTCGTAACAAGTTGGTGTGAAAAAATCGTCAGTAATCCTTGTGATTCAGTTGAATGTTACTAAGAGGTCTGCATATTAACCATGCATTTTTTGAGATCATCATTGGTTGTAATCAATCTGACTAGTCTTTTCCCAACTATGTTGGGATCGGCTTCCAGTTTAACAGGATGTATTTTTTTTTTATATAATGGCATCTCGCTGCTCAAACATAGGGTTGTCTACTGCTTAACCGGACTTGCCTGTGGATGCCACAAAAGAATTGTACTGGAGGCTACAATTCTTTTGTCGCATCCACAGGCAAGGCTTAAAACATACTTACAAACTAAGCGACTACACGCTAAGGGCACCCCCTGTGGGGTACGGACCTCGGGTTAGGGCGTCACTGGGGGAGGAAAGCAAGGGGCAAGCTGGATCGCGGGTATTAAAACTACTGGCTCAGCGGCAACGCGGGCTTCTAACAGGATGTAGCTGAATACCAGTATTTTATATAAAGTGACTGCTTATCCGACATTCGCAACCCAGTTAGTGCGCAACAAGATAAACCTTGGAGAAACTTGCAAGAATTTTGGGCTTTCTGGAATGATAGCCGGGACTAAAAGCTTAACGTAGGTGTACTTTCCGAGGCATGGAAGATTCTCGAATTGTAATGGATAGAGTAGTGCTGACCCAGTTTTAACAGTCGCACCTTGCAAGTCGTAGATCGTAGATTCGAACCCAGTTTACTTTGTTTAAATTTATTTATCACCACTGCTCTCAGAAACACTGAAGACAGCATCAGAAAACATCGTGAGGGAACCGACCTGTCCTAGAGCCATACATTCGAAGACCTGTGACATCTGAGGCTGTGTAGTGGATTAAGGCCCACTCCCTGCCACCAAGAGGAGGCGTGTGTCCCAACAGAAATATGGCAAGAAAAAACTCAAACTCAAAGTATTTATTTCAAATAAACCAATTACAGGCACTTTTGAATTGTCAAGGTGTCGGTCAATCAGAGAGATGAAGCTAGTTGCCCATTCCAAAGCAGTAGGTACCTATGGAGAAGAACGGGCAAGAAACTCCATGGACACTCTTTTAAACAAAATATGGTTACAAAATATTGGTTACATAGTTCATATTAATATTATACATGTGAGAACGATGCAGAACGTTATAAGCATCAGATATAAAATATGTAAAAACTATTCAATAATTAAATTAAAAGCAAATCGCCTTCTGCGATATAACATCTACTTCATATGAAATGCACTTCGTTTCTGAAAGCTGGTTCAAGAATCATAATATTGTGTTAACCAAAATAACAACCAATCAATCAATCACAAAAAGTGACACAAACAATGTGAGATCAAATTGATTAGGTTTTCAGTAACTGATGGAGATCTTACACACCGCTGAAACGTATTTTTCATGTATTTTCTTCTCTTGGTTGTGTATGTGAGTGTTAAAGTTACTGACATAAGGTTGCAAATTGAACTTAAAATTATTAGGCATTATGTTCTAATATTGCTTGATAGAAATAGTATAGTATTCTGTGTCTATTAGTAAATGACGACATCGAACATAGCCGAAATATTCTTCAAACACATTATACAAAATGGGTTCTCAAAATCGCCACATTATGTAACTATGTCCTTGAAAGGAATAATTTAAAACGAACAAATAGAATAGGTAACCAAAAAATCCCACACCTATGTATTTCTGAACGCGAGTAGGCTTCCAAAAATCTCTTATCATTCCTGGAATAGGTCATGCGAAGTGCCAAACGACCCTTTGTTATTCTACTATCAGTAAGCCTAATGTATGTAACTTAAAACTAAGCACTGATAAGCCAGGTACGTCGGCACCTCAAAGGTAACAGTGGCAAGTCAGACGCCTTAATGCTATTATGCTTATTGTAAACAAATAGCAAACTTTATTATGCGTAGGCGCAGTCGGTATATTTTTGTTCTTTTGTTTCGGCGGCTCTTTTGATCAGCTGGAATTGGGTCAATTTTGCTGGCTCAATGAGTAATACATATTAGTAATAATAATATTTAGAGTAAGTTATTTTGCCAAGCTCATGAGTGTGTCTGTAGGTTCTTTAATTTTTTGCTCCCTTTGAAATTAAATATTGTAAGCCTAAGAACTTATGTGTTACCATTTGTTACTGCATTATGATACCTTGGTTGCAGTATTTTGTATAGACTCAAGTTCTTCTAACTGAACGGAAAAGTAAAGTGGCAGAATTCAAAAATAAAAACTTAGGATAAACAATTGGTAACATAATGTTAAAAATATGCCTGCACTAGGATATACCTGTGTCGCAGGCGATAAAAAATGCTTATTTATTGTAATATTATTCCTCGAAGGAAAATTGGATTCTTAGCAATATTTAATATAACAAGTATAAAATAAATAGTGACAAAAATTGAAAAATTAATTATCTTAAAACTAAATTAAAATGATCTACACAAACATAAACTAGGTTAGAGTGTGTGTATAAATTAGTTTTGATTGATAATTCTTCAGTTTAGTTTAATTTATGTTTTTGTTAATTATTATTTTCCGTATTGCCCTACGGAACAAGGATGAGATCAGTTAGTTTTTATAATGGCATGTAAGTTAAACCACTTGTTGTATATATTATATCATTATCGTACAAATGTTTTGAAAGTGATTATTCATTTATGAAAAGTAAACAGAATGCACAGAATAAAATAATGCTTCGTAATATCATCACAAAACAAACATTAACTGATACAATTAAAAGTAATTGAATTACCCAGAACCAATTAATTGCTGTAAGTATAAACTACATACATTTAACATAATGTCGGTGATATTAATCCGTAAAATCAATTAGTATGACAACGTTATGATAAAGGATTATGTCCATTAATTTGTAAGACAATAGAAATGCTTTAATCCATTAAACGTGGATGATTAAAATAATTACTTCCAAAAGCAACACTACAAAGTGAAAAAATACTTAAATTTCTCCCGAACTGAAAAGTTTTGTGCCCTGACTCCCGAAATTTTTGTACAAAGTGAATTAAATGAAAAACCACCGCGACAACGACTGAAAATAGAATTTTCAAAATCGGCCTTCACACACGACTACACGGTAAGGGCATTTCCTGTGGAGTACAGACCTTGGTTTAAGGCGTAGCTGGGGGACAAAAGCAAGAGACTATAATTATGGATCTGATTGATATCATTTAGGGAATAATTTAATGCTACAGCCTCGGCGTGGGCTGTGACCCAAGTAGGTCGCACTAAGGACAACCTCCATAAATGGGGGTTCATTGATGGCTCAGATCTCCGATGTGTATGCGGCGTCTCCCCACAGACAATGGCTCCCCTCCCATCTTGCACTGCATGCCCCGTCACATGCACACGTGAGGACCTAATGGCTGCGTCAGTGAGCGGTATTCACGTTGCTGAATTTTGGGCCAAACTGATTTAAAATATAAATATATATTTAAGTACTATTTTTGCCATCGACACGCTAAGAAGTTGTGGCGGTGAGGTCAGATAATCAGTCGCCCGACTAAAAATAGGTACTGGTATTCAGCTGCATCTGGTTAGACCGGACGCCGAACTGCAAAAGGGAAACTCAGGTTAAAAGTTTTGTGTTACGACTTACTATATGAAAACAAGTACTTAACTTAATATAAAACACAATTTTAATGTTTCTAAGTGCCAAATTCACCAACGATACTGAACGCGATCAGCACGAAACCACGACCAAGATCTGTCAGTGTGAATATGCCCTTAAACGGGGTTTATGTGCTGAATTTCATTGGTGAAATTCGTCCAAAGTGTTTAAGTGATATCCACGTAGTACAACTGTTAAACTTATCTACTGACTATATCACTATCTATCCATTTAAACATAGAACATGATAATAATCTTGTTCTTAATTGCTATATCCTTCCTTGAAACACTAAGTGAAAAATGTAAGATAGGTATCTTGATAATAGGCCTTTTAAACCAAATTAACAATTATTAAGGTGAACTTGAACAAATTGATAAAAAATTGTCCTTTAATTTTCTCTTTACCTGACTGCGTGACAGCAAAGACGTAATAGTTTTGGTAATTTTAAAAGACGCTAAGAATTTACGTTTTTCAGAGTGACTCTAGTTAATTAGAGTTGGATATTAGTTTTTCCGTCAAAAAAAGTACTAATTGAGTTACTTACAAGAGTAAAAGGAAATTCTTAATCACTTTTTCTTCAACAAAAACCAAATGAGGAAAGAAAACATCTGAAATTCTTAATAACTAGCTTCCGCCCGCGGCTTCACCCGCATAATATGTCGACAAATTATACATACAAACCTTCCTCTTCAATCACTCTATCTATTAAAAAAACCGCATCAAAATCCGTTGCGTAGGTAGTTTTAGAGATTTAAGCATACATAGGGATATAGGCACAGATAAAGCGACTTTGTTTTATACTATGTAGTGATGCATGAGATCGTGAATCAACTAGTTAATACTGCATTCACATTTTATCAGAAATCTGAACAGTAGTTATCTGTATAATTTCCTTCGACCGGTGATCAAACAATGGTACTTTAATATCGATTAGATCGATATCTCGCGTCATTCGATGTTATATCGATCTAAAGAGCTCCGATCTAATGTTGCGTTTGTATTATAATTTGATAAGAGCTAATCATACTATGGAGTGTCAATAGAAATGACGTTACAGAACGGAAAGATTACAGTAAATAAAGTTTGGCGGAAAGATATTTAGAAAATTAAATCTCATCATGCCCCACCTGCTAGAATCTCTAAGTGCCCATTTATCTGCAGCTCAGATGACCTGAAGATTGCCACTGATGCCGCGATCAATATGGCAACCTACTGGGCTTCAATTTAAAGAACGACGGAGTACCATCGACACTAAAAGAAGAAGATCGAAGAGAAATAGGAGTTTGCTACTATTATAAGCATCATCAAGCCGAAAGTCCACTGCTAGTCATTGGACATAGGCCTACCCCAAGTATTGTGTGCAGCAGATTCAAGCGGCCTTCACCAGGTTCAGTTCACCTAGTAGGGGACCATACACACTAGGCTTTCTGGTATTCGGTTGCCGCTCTAGAAGTTTTTAGCTCCACTGATCACAATGGTACCTATAATGTTTTACGTTCCTCGGTATATAACACTGAAGAACAGACAAATAAAATTCGCAGTTCAGACTGTTATCTAAATCGTTATAAAGGAATCACCTTTCGTTATGAAAATTGCAACGCCCATCGCATCAATACGACCTCGTGACGATTTTAAATACCGATTGATAATTCGATAAATGAAATGTACAAAATCGGTCTGATTTCTCGAACACATAAAGAAGTGACTAAAAGCCGCTAACCCCAGCTTAGTATATTATCTGCCGGCAAACATCAAAGGTTTGGCAATAATCTATATTATTATACATACGACCGGCTACTGTGGCATGTCGGTTCTTCAGAAGTGTCATTATCACGAGCGGCGCGCTTTGATCTGATATCGCGTCACACTCATATTTGCCACTACGTAGATATTGTTTTGTGAAGGAAGTACTTTGATAGTGTAGGTAATTTCCAGAAGGATGTGAATGGCGCAGGGAAAGTGGATGATAAGATTATTTTTGTACGTGTCGAGGGTGTAATATTGTGTGGGCTCAATGAAAATGGCCGCACGTTTCAGAATAAGTCACCATGCCATCATTTTTGAGTCCAGGGGGTCGAGCAAAGTGCAATTGTCCGAAAGCATAAAGGGCTAAGGAACATGGATGGGGTTTAGTCAGTAAGAGTCTGTCACTCCCTTCCGCTCCACCCAGAGCGGGAGAAGTCATTGGATGGTTTCCCACCCTCAAAAAAAAAGGGGGTCGACCATGACAAGAATGAGAATGTGGGAGAGTGAGGCAGAGCTATACAGGACGTATAGCTCCATCTCTTTCCTACGGCTAAAAGAGGTTGTTCAGGTCCTGATAATCAATTGTTTATTTGAATTTGCGAAAATCAATATCGGAAGAAGTATCACAATCAAATGTTAGTTTAACTGATGTTTAAACTCAATGCAAATAATTTTTGCGTGTTTGCACTTCAAAGATCTGTCTTTTCATGTTGACGGTGGTGCATCGTGCTTAGGAATTAAATCCCGTTAGCAAGAAAACGCATCTTCATGGATCTAGGTAAGGTTGCTTACTTGACATAATGGATGTCTATGAAAACGTTGAACCTAGCGACAATAAAACTTTGTCAGACCTAGGAATCGAACCCAGGAGCTCAGGGTCAGCATCAATGGTTGCGACCACTAGACCAACGTGGCAGTCGAGGTTTTGGGTAAAAAGTCATCCCATCTTGAGCAAGCGTGGTGGTCAATGCTCCTGCCTTCTTTGTATGAGAAGAGGCCTCAGCTCTGCGGTGGGATGTCTGGTATTATATTGTTTACCCGTGATTTCACCTTGATCTAATTTCAATCAGTGACGCAATTTATAACCTCACTTTTATATCAGTGATTGACAACATCGTAATTTTACGATTAAGAATTTTTTTTACCATCAACATAGTTCCGATTAAAAATATATTGATTAAATGATTGTTTTCATTATGTATATTTTTATCGATCTATTTTCTTCGTTTATTGAAGTAGTTGAAATCTAGTGTAAAAATAGCAGCCGTGTGACATGTCTATTATGACAGTTTTATCGGAGCGCTTATCATTGATATTGGTAGGTGATCCAAGTTATAAAGGTGGCCCGAGAGCGTAGTTAGGGCTAAGTAGGTACTTAAACTAGACTCGAAAGCGAATTTGTTTCCCTGAAGGCAAATAGAAAAAAAAAGGCATTTAAAGAGGTAATGCAATTGACCCCAAGCAAAAAGTTTTCCAACCTTTTCATTTTTGTGAAGGGTATGTCGCAGTTCTAGGAGGTTGTTTACTGCTTAATCGGACTTGCCTTTGGATGCGTCAATAAATTAAAACCTCCAGACAGGGACCTCGGATTAGGGTGTCGCTGGGGGAGGACAGCAAGAGAACAGGCATTGAATTTGCGGAACTAAGAGAGGGATTTATGAAGTCTTTTAAATAAGTAAATTGAATTAAATCACTATATTTATTATTCTTCTCCAATTGTTAGTAAACGTCGCGGGTTATTTCTCCATTTTATTTACCTGTAATAGTACTCCACTGCAGATATAGGCTTTTCCCATCGCAGGCTATTAAAATCGACTCTCTTGAACAGCACCATCATGATCAGGCTTATTTCCACATGGCGTTTTGTGCCGCTTCTGTCTCTAACTTGCACCACATCGGCTCATAGCAGCGGCTAATGTGTCAGCGCTGTAACATAATGGAACCTCGGCTGTAATCAGCGTATTAAAGTCAGGAGTGCTTTTCAGTACGCTATCAGTTGCTGTAAAGGTGTATACAGGTTTCACTAATAATTTTATAGAAATATCGTCAAATATTACAACGAATAAAAGAAAATGAGAATCTTCTACCAATTTTTTGGGTTTCATATGTTTCCTCGTGCCTGGTTGACTAAGTGTTAGTTCCGCGCAGGCGCTGTCCTGCCCCTTGCTGTCCTCCCCCAGCGACGCCCTAAGCCGAGGTCCATACCTCCCAGGGCTTAGCGTGCAGTCGCTTAGTTTGTTAGTTTTTACTAAGCCCTGGCTGGAGGCTGCAATTTCATTGTGGCATCCACAGGAGCGGGAGCAGTCATTGGATGATTTCCCAGCCTTAAAAAAAAAGGCAAGCCCGGTTGAACTGCGAGATGCCATTACCAAAAAAAAGCGCCTGGTATCTATGAAAACAATCCATTTCTTCCATACTTCTCTATTAGTCGTCATCTTTCACACAATCCAATCATCGTTTCTATGATCTTGCTCTACTTGTATCCACATTCATACTCCAAACTTTCCTAATGACATTTTCCTCATTCTAAATGACACATTTTAGTTAATTTCAGATAAGTTGGTGGTAGTGCTATCAAATTTAATTCTAGTTTAACCCAAACCTTTTTAAAGTTTGAAGTTATTAATAAATCGGCCAGCTCTGAATATTGGCTTTTTTTTATTCTTATGTCATTTTAGGTACTAATTATTAGTACAGAAAGTATTAGTTGCGGGTACTAAGGATTTAAAAAAAATAATTTTATAAAACTGTAGTTGTGGGTGAGGTTCTTTTTTCAAAATCAGTACATATGACCTAATGTGTAAACTTCCTTACACTTTTGAAGTTAACCGCTCACTACCGAAGTGGGCACTCGGTACCTAATGTGTCAATTATAATTGGCGTTATCATGGCTAATGCATTTCATGATGTTTTAACGATGGATTAGCTTGTTTCAGAGATTACGCAGTGACTCGGCTGTAATGAAATGGCGAGCTTTCGTTATGATAGATAATGTTTTGTAACTTTCATTAAAAAATGTAAGTGTAGGTCGCCTAAGTCAGCTCATCAGCTCCGTGGTCAGCCCATCAGTGTTTAAGAAACCACTGTGGGAAGCTTAAGGCCCAGCGCCCACTATCGGTGGGCTTCGGGCAGCTTCGGGCGCCTGAGAGCTGTTTCGGCAGTCGCAAGCACACCTAAAGACGCCGTAGCTGATTTTGGGTAGCCTCAGAATAGTTCGGGGGGCAGAAACACCGCAGAGCAGTCGTAACGTTACGTGAAAACAGTTTTGCGAAAAATGCCACCCAAAGACAGTCTCGGCGGCCTTAGCCATGCTTACGGTTCCCGAGGCAGCCCAAAGTCGTCCGACGCAGCACTCAGGCACCCGAAGCCGCCCGAAGCCGCCGTAAGGCGCCCGGGCCTTAATGTCATAAAAGTGGTTTTATTCCGTTACATTTCAAGCCTTGCTCGACATTCTTCTTCTTCGCGTGTCGGTGGCAATCTAAAGGGACTTTCTTTTTGGGGGTGGAAAATCATCAAATGCCCCTCCCGCTCTGGGTTGAGTGGAAAGTAGTGTCAGACTCTTACTGACTGAAACCCATCCATGTTCCTTTTTTAGCCCTTTATGATCCGGGGTAGCGGTAACCGTTTCGGACAATCCTGCTGACCAATCTAAATGGACTGGGCCGAACTCAGAACTCAGCTGCGTGTTTGGCTCCATCACTAGCGTCCATCAGTTCCTGTAACGTCCAGACGACAGGAAACGTAGGCCACATGAAAGACATTGTTTTTTATGCAAGGCTATTTGACATCAATGGGGAAAAATGAAGCATAACCGGGCCCAATTCCTCTCTGCAATATACAGAAGACAAACACGTCCCGGTTCTTGGTTGAAGCCAAGTTTTTGACGATGATTTTCTGAAAGAAGCCGCTGTTAAAGTATTATTGTTTCTTAGTTAATTTAGTATGAGTGTATCCAATTACAAAGGTGCGGTACATAAGTGCAACGGCAATACTGGAAGAAAAATAATTAGTCCTGTCAACATATTTTCAACACTTCATAAACGTGAATCATGAGTGGGTCACTTCTGTGGCACACTTGTATGTACCGTCACCAGTGCATCAAGTTATACCAAACTGTCAAATTTCTCCAAATTATTTTAAACCTTAACACATTGAGCGTTAAGTTCCAAAGCGATCGAGAAAATTTGACTGTTTGTGGTAGTTTGATGGCGTCTGTACTTATACAACACTGGGCATTGTTTTCAGAAGCTTCTACTTCTTATGACGTGGTGTTAGATTTCAAAGCATACGATTGTGCCTTCCGCTTGGAAGTGACCGCTAGTTAGTGTCGCTCTACTTTCAAAAGTGAAACAGTAACTGACCTCCTATTACTAAACAGAAATACTTCAATCAATCAATCTGCCTAGCCTTTCCCGACTACTTAGGGTTCGGCTTTCATTCTGATCGGATGCAGTTGAATACCAGGATTTTACATGAAGCGAATGCTTATCTGATCTCCACAACCCAGTAACTAGGTAATACGATACCCTTGGTAAGACTGGCTGTCCGACTTACGGGCTTCTAATGACCCGTAAAGACTGTCAATGATCTACGAATGGCACCCGGGACCAACGGTTTAATATGTATTCAGATTCGCGGAGGAAGCTTAGCATGTAAAGGATATCACCCATCTACGGACCAACCCCGGCAAGCGTAGCTTAACCTGATGGAACCGTGCAGCTGCTCCTTCATTAGGCGAAATACCTACTTCATACTTACTGTTTATACTTATAAGTCTTTAACAAACAGGCACACTAGAAATGAACAAATAGGTAGATAGACTTCTGCAACCATATGATAGGACAGCTAGAAGCAATTCCTGATGTCATGTTTTTCAGTTTACCGCAAACTTGGAACTAGAAACTCCTTCATCTCAATCCTTGAATCCCAAAATCTTACTTAGCGCTCAGCTTGAAACAAAATGTGTTTGAAACGTGTGTGAAAGATTTTTCCTCATTCATTTTTGAGTGTCCAACAGCACTATCATGTCGCGAAGTTTACCTACATCTCGGGGTTTGGAAATTTCATTCATAAAGACAAGTCAAAAGTAAATATTTGGTTACGATGTTGAGTAAAAACATGCACCGTGCTATGCAACACTGAACTTTATATATTATACTTTTAGGTTGAAAGTTCTTTGAATGTCAAGTATCGTAAATACGTCCAAAATACACAGAATGTAGCACGGCCTGACGCCACTTAAGGCCACCCAAGGAGAAGTTTTTGCACGCATCGGATTAGCTTACAGTTTATTTTGAAGCGAAGATCTGTGAAAATAATCACACCTTTTACAACTACCAGACCAGAGGTTTGTCAATAGTATGGCACTGAGATATCCACTGTGTTTTAGGGACAGCGTTTTGGGAATATATTTGGGCATGAATATTTCCTGCCTAATAAGCGCCACGGTCCGTCAGTTAGAGTAAGTACGGCAATTAAGGCTCTCCTTCTATTTTATCTCATATTTTAAGTCGTTAATCTCGTGGAGCTCATGGCTAAGTACTAACAGCCACGAGCTCCACACAGGTCCATCCATCAGGTTAAACTACGCTTGCCGGGGTTGGCCGTGGATGGGTGACCATGTTTACATACCAAGACTTCTCCGTGCCTCGGAAAGCACGTTAAGCCGTTGGTTTCGGCTGTCATTTGTGCATCTTTGACAGTCGTTACGGGTGGTCAGAAGCCCGAAAATCTGACAGCCAGTCTTACCAAGGGGTATCGTATTGCTCAGTTACTGGGTTGTGGAGGTCATATAGGCAGTCGCTCTATGTAAAAACTGGTATTCAGCTGCATCCGGTTAGACTGGAATCCGACCCCAACATAGTTGGGAAACGGCTAGGCAGATGAATCGCCTAGCAAGATGGTTAAATAGATAACTAAAATAAATTAAGTTGAACATAAAATCCATATCACGCAAGTTTGGAAGCTTATAATCAGTCTACGGTGTTGCAAGATGTCAGTTAGTTAATGTGTTATTGCCGTAACTAAAGAATAAATCGCGAAAGTTTGTAGGTTAAATTACTGGCAAGCTACGTTAAGTTAAGTTTTATACTCTATTGCTTATCGCTCTCAGTTGGGTTCCCGCTGTCAACTTCTATTCTTCACCAGAAAATAATAATTAAAAAAAAATTGGGTAATTTCCGAATCTTCTTGCTTTTAAATTGCATACGTTTGTCAAGTACCCCAAAGCAAACCAACATTCACGTTTACATAAAGGCACTTCCACACCACTAGATTAAGAAGTGTAACGACACTCCATATCAATGCTTTTGCCACTTCAAAAACGCAATTTCTGCTAAGCATTAACGCTGATAATGTGACGCAATTTCACGCTATTTTGACTTAAATTGTTGTAAAACGCTACTCAGTTACATAGACCACACAACGTATGATATTTTTTTTTCTATCATCTATCCCCATTTCGCTGAACACCTACAATTTTCAACCTTATCACAATAAAGTTATGATTTAATTTTCCGAAAATATAGACGTGGTGTTTTCCATGCCTTGCACATTTGACGGTTTCGATTTCATTTACAATCGAATGTCAATCAGAACGTATTTTGTATGAATGTGGTTATTTGAAGTGTCAATAAATTGTTTGTCGTATCGCAAATTGATCTGACAATTGATGCTTTTGAGTATTTTTTTTTATGTTGAATATTGATACTTGGGTAAAGTACCTAAGTTTAACTTATAAATGAGTGTTACAGTTAGTTCGATATCTGATGTTAAAATGCAATTTGGAATGTTTGTGATGCTTATCTGTTGAAGTATTCTAAAGACAGCCGATAGGTAGGGATAAAATTATATCACTACACAGGATAAAGCAAAGTCGCTTCCCGCGTCCTGATGTCTGTATGTATGTATGCTTAGATCTTAAAAACTACATAACGGATTTTAAATCAGTTTTTTTTTAATAGATAGAGTGATTCAAGAGGAAAGTTTATATGTATAATAACATGCAATTTACGTCATCCACGCGGGCGAAGCCGCGGGCAGAAGCTAGTCATGCATAAATTAAATCGCAGTTTACTGCAGCAAAGCTTCATACCTGAAAATCATCCATAAACTGAAGTCTTTCTCCCATAGGCATAAACTAAAGATCGCCACGTGACAGGTAAGATCTTAGAATAATTAAAAAAATAATAAATTTTGTTCTCCCAGGAATGATTATCAATTCGGCGAGTTCTCTTTGCTACTCAAAATAGTCATAAATGAAATTATTATGAGCGTTACTTAATAGCCAACAAAATTATGATTAAAATAAAAATAAATCCGATACATCAAGCTAAAATCACGATGTCCGTGGCAATTTTGAGTTCCATTCAAACGACAATACATTGAAAGTGACAATTGCTTTCGGTACGTGTCAAATAAATGTCCTGCAGTCACCAATTACCAAGAACATTTGCTATTTTTATTCAGGTTCGTCATTCGATTTCCAACCTTATGTAAGTAAAATAAGGGTTTGGGTAAAGTTTTTGGGAAAGATGTGTAATTTTGGTAGGATCAAAGTTACAATGTTTGTGTATTGAGGACCCCTGTTTGAACAACAAATTAGTTCCATTATACGCTTATGAGTAGAGAAGTAATGATCTTTAGGGGGTAACAGAAAAAATATGTACAAGGTCCCTTTAGTAGGACGTATTTTTCATTATAGTTGGATACTTTGTAAAGGACATAATTATTACACGCTGAGAAAAAAGGTTTTTCCTTTTGGCAATTTTGGTTCGAAGATTTTTATCTCCACCCAGTTTTGTAAAAATTGGTAAAGATAAGATGACGCCTATTACTATTCATATTTACATAGGATTAGGGACCACCAAACGAAAAGTGCACCAGTAATAAAATCCGAAATCCTAGTCATTAAGAAATTTTGCATAACACGAACAAAAACTGGCGCATGTAGCCAGAAAAAATACAAAGAAGCGTGCAAGCCGGCTTCTTTTAACTATTTCAAAAGTTAAGTAAGAATGTAGAACAATGGCACCTCATAAAGTTCATTTTTTCTCTACAATAAAGCAATTCGTCCTACTGTTGGATAGCATTGTAAACTTCCGAATTGTAAAGCAATGTTACTAACAGCCATTAGCGGCATTGAACCAAAGGCACAAATTTTAGAAAATATTCATCTTTGCCCAAACTTTTTGCAAAAAGGCTAAAAATTGCATAAAAACTTTTTATTACAAGGACGCGAAACTCGTGTAGTTTTGCTAGGTGAAATTTTTATTGCGCAAAATACGCTTGGAGAAATTGTGATAAAAACAGCACCAACATTGGTAATAAAGAAACCGTTATAGATTTTAGTAGATGCATTTCTTTAACGGGAGAAATGTGTTACAGATTTTTTTGCTGTAGAAAGTAGTTAAAAAGTTTAACTGTAACTACTTAATGAGAGTAGAGTAACTACGTGGAACTTTTTGTTGGTAGCAGTATTTATTCAGGTTCTACTAAGTGTAAGTATCTATAATGTTTGTAGTAATTGGTGTACCTACCGATTTCTTTAGCTAATAGATCAACGCTGCGTCGCGTCCGTCTATTTGAACGCGTAAAACTCGAAAACTATCGAATTGATTTTTATACGGATTTCACAAATGGATGGAATTATTTATGAGAACGATTTAGATGCATAATTCAGTATGGTTTTAAGTAAATTAGCTGTTCGAAATATGACTATGATTTATCAAGATATCGAAAAAAAACAAGTCGACTTGGAGTTTTACTGGCGTGTGCCGCTCTCAAACTATATAAGTTAGAATTGTCCTCAAATGTCATGATGTTATGAAATAGACATTCCATGGTGTTATATGAACTTAAAGTGTTGTATTGATGATATTAATGATTAGAATTCTGTAAATGCAAATATGTGGCCGCGAATCATATTTTGAACAACATTGCACCTTAAATAATTATGATAGATGTACGCAAGCTAAGATCCACCTCTTATCCTCTATATCCCAAAACATGCAGCCAAAGTGATCTCTACGCTGCCACGGACAACGCCTTCGAAGTGGCGAGATTTTGGGCCAACAAGATCAAATACAGGCAGCGACACGAAGAAGAAGAACGCTTTTAAAAGTGTATATTTTTGGCAACGGCAGTAAGTCAGTAAGTTGCAGAAGTTTTTATTTATTTATTGTAGGAGAACCAACAGCTATAACAAATGGATAACAGTGGTAACATGCAACACAGAGCCAATAACAGGTTCCCACGGATAAAAATAGGATAAGTAGTAGAGAACTTAGGATCTAACAAGCACGTGAAATATAAAAATAAGTTTAACTACGGTAAATAAAAGATTAAAAGATTATGGCCCTTTGAAAAAGCTCGCATTCTACTGACTGCGTACAGAGTAGGATTTGGTAATAAATGGATCGAATGAAAACTCTTTACAAATAGTATTAAAGTCCTTGCTCGCTCTCACCATAATTATGAGTTTTGCCTATAATTGGAATGAAAAAAGGGAATGGACATAGGCGGATTAAATCTAACTGACCTTTGGGGTACATTCAAATAAAGTTTGTTCAGGAGATCAGGACAATCGATCTCGTTAGATAAAATTTTCATAAGAAACACGCAATCTGCTAGTCGACGACGATTAATGAGTGGCTGTAAATGAAATTTCCTACAAAGGTTTATATAATTATCAGAATGGTATCGTAGCCGAAAACATAGGAAACGAATAAATCTTTTTTGAATATTCTCGATCCGATCGATATATTTATGGTAACACGGTTTTAGTTGATGGTTTACTCAAACAAGAAAAAAATCAAATCCGAAGAGAGTAACTCTATCACAATTAAAGAAATGTGCAATAAAGGCTCCCGTAGACAGGGGCGACGCGGTTCCCGTGGTACAATTTCTAAAAAGAACGTCATGGAAATATTGATCTACTGGATTCGCGTCGCGCTTATCTGCAGAATCCTTAAAAACAAATTTCGCAAGCCCAATTGTTGGAACAGTTACAATCATTTTACAATATATTTCACTTCCTCACTTCGGATCCTTTCGGTACAGTTAGTTGTTACATTATGGTCTTACGGTACAGCTCGTAGTTTTATTACCTAACTGTCGGATTCTTTTATAACCGGGCTACTTTCTTTCCGTTAGTCCAATTATGATTCTTTGAAGGTGCCGGCAATGTTACCGTTCATGTGTTTACTAAACAAACTTGAGTGGGCGCTGAGAAATGTTCGGTGTGGACATCCTTTTTGGAATATGATTCTGAATGTAGGTATTTAAGCTGTTGGAAGCTAATTTTACAGAATTATCAATGTATTCCCTAAAATAAGAGAAAATATGTACCAATATGTATAGGTATATAAGTAGGTACCTATAATAATTAGGAAACAAATGACAAATGATTTTAAGTATTTCAGTAAATTGGTAAGAAAAAACACTTAGGTACATTTATATTACTTATATTAAATTATATTTATAAAACTAGATGATAATGTTATACATATAAAGATGTTGAACTTTAATATAAATATATTAAGTAATTACTAGCTGACCCGAAACCGTTTTTAAGTATTTTACGAATTATGAAAATGTTCGATTTTATTTCTTCCTGTTTTTCTTTTCGCTAGAATTCTCATGTCATTTAAACAATAGCAAATCATAATTAACGTATATCTACAAGTAGGTACACTTAGACACGTTATGTTGTTTGTTCACAAATTATCTTTTTCATAATATTAAAAACATCAAAGGACTAAATGATAAAAAACATATAATTTTGAAAAGAAATGCTTTCTAATTCGATTTAAAAGAATTGCACCAACGTCAATGTATGGGTTTGCAAAGACTGCAAAAAACAATAAATTTGAAGCGAATAAAATTAAAAAAGCGGCGTTTTTTGCATTTCTCTTGTCCATTGAAAAGTAATTGCCCAATATGTCATTACTTAACAAAATTTAGGCAAACAACGTTTCCGAAAAAACAAAAAATACAAATCTAACTGTTAAACCCCTTTGCAACTCTTTCGCCAAATAACCGTCTACTGCCAAAAACCTCAATAAAGACATTAAAAAATAAACGCCAAAAATCTACAGTTATTTCAAAAAAACAATAAAACCGTTTACGAAATGGCTTTTACAGCCAAAGGGTTCGCTAAAATCTCGCAAACATTAAAACATGCAATAAAATTGGAAAATCGCGTTACCCGTTCGCAATTTCGGCGAAATAAACGTTTACAAGGTTATGCGCAAAACTCCTGAAAATTACCGTAAACCATTATAATTCTAAGTACAACATTTTAAGGTTCCTATTCCCTAAAACGCCATCCACTTGTTTCCTAGTGAACAGTTAAACACGTGAATAATATTTTACCCTTTTCGTTACCGTAACTAAGTCCGTTTTGTATGGACGGTTATATTATTGAATAACAGTTAAAGGGGGCCGCTATGCGTCAAAGGAAGAGTTGCATTTATTTGGGACATTACAAAAACCATTGTCTCCTTTGACTTTTGTCATTCGCGCGAAACAGTGAAAAGTCATAAATTCTGTTTTATGGTTAGTAAAAGAGTTACCTTTGTCTAATAAAGGGTAATTAGGATGTAAAAGTGAAATTCCGTTTGCATTTAGGTGCATTCGCAACGCCTATTTTGTGACAGTTTAGAAAGGGTTGTTACTTTCACTAAGACATTTCATATTTATTTCTTTATACATACAAATTAATTTCTAGAAAAGAAAATGTTCAAGTTTCAAGAAACGATACTGTAGGTAAGTCCACGCGTCATAATATACGCGTAGACTAATTAAAAAATATATTACCTACTTAAAATTAAGATCGTGTAAATCCGTCTGTACCTACGAATTGCGCAGTTCCTGAATCACAGGCTTACGAAGATACAATCAAATTTCCCCACACAAACGTAACTAGTATTTATCCAGACAGCTTAGACGTAGGTAACAGTGTTATTTAAGAAATTATAAGTGAGGAAATTAAAAAAAGAAGTAGATCACTGACTAACGAAGCATTATCGTTTTTTTTTATCTTGATTACATTTCAACGTAAAAGGTTAAAAAGATTTTGAAATAGTACTGTAGTCAAAAATCAATATAAATTTGCAAATTCGTACCGAATAATAATAAAGCGCTTCTATTAAAAACGACTAACGGGCTAATGCTAGTTGGCTTTGGCCCCACGGACACCTTAAAAGGTTCCAGAATGCCAGGGATTCCGACAAATATCAAGAGAAACCTTGAAGATCACAACAAAATTAGATTTTTATCCCTCCATCATGTTACTTCATCTCTATTTTTACGGCAAGTTTGCTAGCAAAGTAACCATATTATTATATTTATTTCGTTACCGCAAGTCATGTGAAACAACATAGGTAGTACCTAATAAAGGACTAGTTAGTAATACTAGGTTACATCAAAACGTAAACGCACTATGATATGTTTGAAAATATTCCGGTTTCCAGAACATAAATTAGTCTTATGAATCTCAATTCGTCTCGACCTTTAAAAGCGAAACTTTTTATTCGATTCCGAACAAAGACATAATTCATCCACTGTTTATAAACAAAAGAGCAAATAGTTCGTTGAAAGTAAGAACAGTTATTAACTACTATGGAAGTCTGCTCTTATAAAATGCTCCACTTTTAAAATATTTATTGGTTTCCATAAAATTGTCAACAAAAAAAATCTTCTAACTGTCGACAAGCGTGCGCTGTGAAACTTGGGCGCAGTTGTATAACGGAGCCTCGAACTAAGACATGACAAGTTACAAATGCCAAGAATAGAATCGTTCTTAGAAATGGAAACCGAAATTTTGACAAACTGCGGTGTCAAATACAGCGTGGAGGACTCAGACAATGGCGCGCGAGACGTAAGCGTGCCTACGTGTTTTGACCATTTCAATAAGTATAGAAAAGAATAAGTTACCAAAGTAATTATTGGACGAATAGTTTTTAACTGTAGCCTAGCGGGGTGTTGGGTTGACAATGTGAGGGCAGATAGGCGTGAACGTGTACAGTTTAGATGTACTGTTTATTTTAAAAGTACATTAGAGGAAGGACACAAGCGGACAATGAATATCCGATTCATATTCACTTTCAAGCGTGAAGTAATTTTGGAATTATTTGTGTCCACAAAGACGTCACTGCTCTTTTGATTCCGTACCTTACAATATTATTTGGTTTTGTTGGGTACCTATACCAAATTATAATAACCTAATTTTTTTCTGTGTTCTGTTTCAAATTAATTTATCTGCATCAGCTATTCTCCGGTACGGACACTTGAAACTATATCGCTGAAATACTTACATCAATCGAAATATCCAACACATGTTTACACTCAATGGGTAATGCAGTAGCATACAAGATTTATGTCAAAATTATCTCACACCATCGAAAAAAGTCTAAAATTCATGAGAACACACGCGAATTAGTAAAAAATGTCAACCACATGTGACAGGCTGTAATTCGAGATTTTCGACTTCTGTGTCGCGTTTGTCAGTCATTTGGGAGTTTCGATTTCGCGGAGAAATTCACCGAAACGGCGTATTTGATGGCTAATCTTACGGTTTAAATGAGTCGTGAAACCAGTGTGGAGCAAAAAAGAAAAAATTGAGTTATGCTTGTTTATAAGTCCCTGTGACATATAGAATCGCTTCCTAAGAAATGCTTTCATCTTTCTACGCCTTTCTTATTCTTCTCAAATTAAATAAAGCATCATTACCGCAAATAAATCTTCTTCTTGCGGTGACTCTCCAATCACTATAGATTGGTCATCGAGTCTGAATTGTAGACAGCCGCTCCATATAAAAGACTTGTATACAGCAGCATCCGATTAGAATAGAAGCTGACCCCAACATAGTTGGGTAAAGGCTAGGCAGATGAACTCGGGATATATAGTTCTCCATGTTCTTTACAAATCCAACCATAAAAAGCAAGGTAAAATTGAAAAGTTTATTGCAGCTTTTCAATCATTCTATTTTTAAACACTCTCTTTGCGTGTATGATTTAGTTTTGCGTCATTCATTTAAAAGAGTACGATTATGTCACTCAAGGAAAACTCAATTAAAATATTTGACATTGATTATTCATTGAATGTTCATTGATTAGTAATTTGTTCCCTAACTAATGGCTGTCATATTATAATGTGTCATGTTTTTATTACTAACACATGTCAATAAGTAGTGTTCAATATATTGTATCACTCTAAAAGTTCTACGAAGAGCTACTCATTAGTAATTACATACTCGTATGGCATGTTTTAGCTTGGACATGATTTAATAAACACTAGCTTTTGCCAGCGGCTTCGCCTGCGTGTATGTAGGAAATTATCCCACGGCATCCGTACATTTTTCCGGGATAGCGATCCGAGCTTATATGCTATTCCAGACTATAATCTATCTTTGTGCCAAATTTCATCCCGAGCCGTTAAGGAGTTTTTAAGTTTATTTGTTGCAAACATACATACAAAGCTTTCCTCTTTATAATATTAGCATAGATATGATTTCTAAAGCGTTTGTTAGAATGTTGTGTGCGTATCTGTACTAAGTTGCCCATAGAGAGCTTTGGCTACTTATCGACCAAAACAATCTCTCACCACGTAACATAAGCTGTGCCATATTATAAGGGGCGAGCCTATTGCCATCAACTGGCACAAATCCAATCTCCGGGCTGCTATTGAGAAATTTCAGATTGTAAAACCCACAAACACTTTGCCTGACCTGGAAATTGAGCCCAGGAACTCATGTGGGTGTACTAGGTACACTTCTGGTCAAACTACTGGGTTTGAACCTACGTCCTACAACTCGTGATTCGCGGCAAATACCACTGGTCCACCGCTGCTCGTTCAAAAGCCAACGCCACACCATAAAGATTACATGACATTTTACTTCTACCATCACCTTGTATGTGGAAAGTCCTTCTCCCAAATGTAAAAAAGACTTTTAATATAGATGCAATCACAGAGTGTCGAGATAGTGATAATGAGTCAGTTCACAGCAATTGTAACTCAATCGGTGGGCGGATGCATGGCATCTGGCTGCTTATCAACAGCTCCCGCCCGCTGACTGTGACGATTAGTATCAGTAATCATATGACATAATGGCTGTCGGGACTTACAATATCTGTGAGGTATAAGTTCTGTACTTACGATAGCTGGGCTTGTTTGTGTAAATAGGCTATGAGATTTGATGTCATTATGTATGTCGCAGAAATAGATGGAATAGACACTCCTGACTCCTGATTTGAGCAACTTTTTCGATCGAAATGGTCGTGAATTTAAAATTCTGGCCGAGGATGATAGCAAAATGGTGGCCAATTGTGACTTCAAAACTGTGTTAAACCTTTCATGGAACCGTTCGGTGGCTCGATTAGGAGTCCGGGAGTATAATTCATTGTACACCAAAAATACCAGAATTGTAACTCAGCCATTTATGTTACAGTCAGCTACATTCTATCTGATTGTCATGACTGACTGACTGTCTTTTCTAACAAGAAGAAAAGATGTTTTAGATTCGCCCTACCGCGTCAAAATGGTCGTGATCTTGATTTGACGCCATTATTATTGTGTAAGCCTTCTCTCCTCGGAATGAGCGCTTTTCGTACGTCTTAGAACAGCAAGGGCAAATTAATATAAGGATCTAAATCTTTGGCTTCAATTATAATAATCGGCATTTACAGACAAAAAAGCAAAGAAATACGAACAGTCTATACATATTGTTAAAATGCTACAAGCTGAATGCATTGGATGAGTTTGATCATTTCTACCTACCTACTGGAATGACGTCTGTGACGAACTTTTCATATTATTAATTTTATAAGCATTGTTCTCATGTAAGTGACTTTGTGTCTTTTTTGAGAATAAAATATCTTTAAACCTAAACCTAAAATGCAAATCACTATTGACTATTAGCACCCTCCGACCCACCAGTCTGTACCTACCTACGTACGTACCTAAACTGTGTATTACAGTCGATTATATGAAACACCCCTTTGGCATCCATACACGGCGTTGATCATGGTAATCGATTTATGGGTACTTAGAAGAGGTTGACAACGAGAGTTACTTATGTAGAGACATCAATTCTAATGTAAATGTTGGTACTGTAATTATTTTTTCATCAATAACTTACTTATTTTTTTCTTTATAGAGGAGTCTTTTCACAACAAATACCTAATTAGATAACCAAAGAATTTACCAAGACACTTTAACATTAACAAAACTTGACGCTCACAGTTCCCAACCCTTAAGCCTGAACTATAGTTTCAAAACAACCACTTGAGTAGCACATAATGATAATACTTGAGTATCTAACACATGTTAACGTCTCCCCATTAAGTTATCAGGACCTCACTTACGATCTTAGATAAAATTCTCTCACTGTGCCGTGTTAAAACCCTTGGTTTTGTATATTTCAGCTGATTTTGCGCTGTGCCACTTTTATAAACATTTTAGCTCCTCTAGCTTTAGAGGCTAGAGGAGCTAAAATGTCATCAGAAAAAAAGAATCGAACAATAACAGACTACTTCGAGAGAGTATTGAAGTCAATTTAATTTAAAAAAATCTGTTAAGATTTCAGTTTATGGAGAAATAACTAAGACCCAGTTCAGGGACAAATTCAAATAAGTAAATAGATACTATTAGTAGAAACTTGGAAGACTGAAAAAAACTTGTTTTTACTTTTTAGCTATTTGTGGACTGTGGATTCATTTCATGGGTTTAAAGTAATATCAAAATCAATGCCAAAGAGTGTATGTTTAAAGAAAAGTTCGCTTTCAGCGCTTGCATCCCCTTCAAATATAAGTGGTGTTTTTGCCCAACTTTCTAACATTGCACCCACTTCAGTTTGTTATCCTCTTGCGTAACAGAATTTTAAAGGAGTGAAAACGTTTCAAGGAAGATCACTTTTTGTGCACATCGAAGTATTTTTAACACTCACGGGGAGTGTTAACTATTTTCGTGTATCGCGATAAGTATTTGCTATGTTTGGGAAAGACTAATTATGTGACAGCCATGTTATTGCGAGGCGTTTGCTATTTTTGAGATATTTTTATCTTTTTTTGAAAGTGGCTTGTGAATTTCACGCGTAGGAATGTTAGCAAAAAATTGGGTTTGAACAAGCTTTTATCTGCTTTAGATATATTTTTAAATATGCACAGACATTTTGGTACCAAGCATCACATTTGGCCAGTTACTGGATAAAAGTTTTTTTTTTACTGAATATATATTTTTTTCCTTTACATCATTTTGGGTTGTAAATATTGAATTTAAAAGTTGTGTATATAAATTCATTTGTGATTCAAAACAGGGAAATAAGTTTCGAATTCCATTATGCAATGGATCTTAGAACAATTATTATTTTGTAAAGCGATTCATACACACGGGCGCAATGCCTCATCAGGTGCAATACAATAACACCTAAACTGACAATGCACTATCTGTGAATTATTGTGATGCTGCAAAAGCACATTTCAAACTTTGTCATCTGTCTCTTGAATTCGTTACAAAATTAACGAAGTGTAATAAAACACCTAAGTTAAAGGGTTTTACGACGGAAACCGTTCCGCGAATTGTTACAACTATAAATTTTAGTTTTTCGAATCGTAAAACGTCAATCATGTGTACACCCTGTATTATTTTGACAATGTTAAATTTGCATCTCTTAAATTAGAGCGTAAACCTTTTCGTGTTGTGATAAAGTTCTAAATCGTTTTCAGGAGCTGCAAGGAGCTCTGGCACCAAATAAACACCGTTTCAAAGTTACGTGCGTACCTAATAGTCTTTCCTTCTTTGTAATAAAGTTCAAAATTGCTTGAGTTCCAAAGAAAAAATGCATCATCACCAATCACAGGGTAGTAACAAAACGTGTTTAAGCAAATCCTAGCTATAAAGTTTTTCGGCTCCTGAAGTAAAAACTTTTGGGAACAAATCGTTGGAAATAAAATCGATGGCTCTTGAATCGATTATGTTTACGATAAACACTGAAAGGGTGAGGCTGTAAAAACGGTAGGACGAATTCTCGAATAGTAAATCTCTTGGTTTATTGCATTTTATTTCCTAATGTCACAGTGTGCACCTTGAACATGTTAGTCGAAATGTCACCTGGGAACAAATTCTGCTTCCAATTTTTATGATTATTTATTACAGTTGCAGTATCTAGGAATGAAATAGTAGGTCAATGAATAAACTCAGCCTATCGCAGTCCACTGCTGGACATAGGCCTCTCCCAGGCTGCGCTACAACACCCTGTCCTCAGTCTTAAGGTCATTGGTCCATCTAGCTAGGGGGCATCTCACGCTACGTTTGCCGATACGCGGCCTTTAGGGCTCGTCTGCTCCTAAATAGTAGGTAATCTTTATATACATATCTGCAAGTGTGATTTCCGGGAGTAACGTAATGAGAGATAGTTAATACATTTTGTCGCATAAGTGGGGAGTTGCCATGTTAATAAAACCGAAAAAGTAAGATCAAAACGAAAAAAAAAATGTTTTTTAAGTTACTGAATTAAGTAGATACCTGTGAGATTATTATATTCGTTTGCAATGTACGTAAGTGCATATTATTAGTACAATTCTATTGTATAATACAAAAGGTTGCGCAAAAACGTTCTAAAGACTACGTGATTCGACATACATAGCTACAACAAAACCCACTATTTTACCTTTAAACTATAAAATAACCAACAATAACATCACTAATTCTCATTAACGATCCGTACGAAAGAATCGCCAAATTCTGAGTAGACTGCACCAAAAAAGTCTTGCACCTAAACGTCAATAATTTTTAATGGTTTTTCTAAAGAAAACAATGGGCGAAACACGGGGAACTATTGTTTAGCCATTGTTTGTATTATTTGTGTTAATGTGTTCGTTAATGGTTTGTCCGTCTGTCTGTGAGCAAACACTGATTTTGTGCTTAATACGAGTAATGTCATGGTATGGTGCGCCCTGCTGGTACTGTGTGCGTTGTGATTATGTAGGGGTGGTGTTTCTAAGGCTTTGTTGTAGTTCCATGATTGGGAGGATTGACAGTTATTTTACCCGTTTTTAAGATGTATTAAATTTTCTAATGTATAAATTGAAGTCGTTTCATGTCGTTCTTGTTAGCAGCAGTGTTTCAGAAGCAGTGGTGGCCTAGTGGTCCCGACTTGTAGGTCGAGTTGTAGGTCGTAAATCAAACCCAGGCAGGCACTTTACTTTGTGTATATACCTAACATCACTACTGCTCTTAAAACGAAGGAACCTCGAATTTTTGGTTCTAGGATGTGCCGGTTCATCTTAGTACTCCTAAAACCAAAAATTCGAAGCCATGTAACATCCATGAAGACATGCTATTCCGTCTGATAGAGATGAGGCGTGTCCCAAGAGTGGTAAATATGGTCTGAGTATGCTTATTTATGTCGTTTTACGACTTTAACAATACCTCCCATCGTCTTGGATGTCTGAAATTTCATAGACTTAACAGGTCTATTATATTTGTCGGTGAAATTACTAGCACTGGCGTGTTCTAATATTGAGGGGGTTAAAAAAATGTTATATTAATTTAATTTTAAAACTTTCTCTTGTAATTGTTGGCTTTATTTTATTAAGACACTATCGATGTAGCCCAGAATCCTACAACCACGTGCCACGTGTCTTTTCACAAGAAAAAACAAAAAACGAGAGTTACCAGGAATTACAAACCTGCATCTGACAATAAAACATTTTGCGCATTTTTTTTCATTTTGCAAATCATTGTGCACTGTTTTGCCAATTGCATTTAACATTTTATTGGGTGTGGAGAAACCACATACAAAAGCGTTGAAAGAATAATTGTTTAAAGTGTTTGTAATTTTTTAGGGAATAGTAAGTGTGCTACCCTCAGTATGCCAAATTGGCGTGGAAAACAATTTCATAAATTATAAGTGTGTTTTCATGGTAAAACATTATTTTTCTTTCTAGGTTTTAAAATACTGTTAAACCTCTCCAGCGGTTTCTTCGTGTTTTCTAGTGAAGAAGAGTAATTTTGCTATTAGATTGCAATGTATACCTAAACACATACGCTGCCACGAACACGTACATATGTGTGTTGAAGGCACTGAACTTAGAATAGCACAAAAAATAGTGGCAGTGTTTGTGATAAAGTAATTACTCTTCTCAGGTAGGTTAGGTAATTACCTAACTATAACAAATGACAAACCAGAAAACTCTGATTTTCTTTTGATCAATGATTGCAATTTATTATTTCTTTCATTATTTCTTACCTGTACGAATCATAAACGATTTTCAGTTGCATGTCAGCAGTCAAGTTTTATGAATAAGTAGTATACTAGGGCACGCATACCTTCTACCTAAAAACCCTAATAAAAAATTGGGGGACAATTTCAAAAGACTAGTGAACTATAAAAAAACTGAACAAGACGCACTATTAGCCTTCTCAGACCTTCCGAAAACGTTCGTAAAGAATTCTCATATTTTTGTGTCATTTATTTATTCATCTATTATTTTTTGAAAATTGTTTTATAGCCCTGGCGCGTGTTTGGAGCGCGCCATAGTGTACAGCCGGCAACACAAGACAGTATCTTTTATTTTAAGCTCACTCAATTTTAGTCATTTTCACACAGCAATAAAGAGTATATTCGTTTAAACTTTTTTGTCTTTGGTACGCGACACTCTGACTCGTGCTTAACAGGCGCAAAAGCTGTAAAACCATTTGTATTTTGAATGTCTGCCGATGACATTGAACATTAATGTTATTATGTACTGTTAAAATATTTTCAAGCAAAAAATATCCAATATACCAGAGCAAAGGAAGGAAGCTGACGCATGATCATTTTGCTCATTCAAATATTGATAGCAAGTAACTTAGGTTTCTACTTATGACCTTATTTATCTAATACCTAGATGCCATCTCAAGAGTGACGTCATCGACCGGGGAACTTCCCCACTTAGTTTGCTGCCAATCTCCCTCAATTAAATAGCTAGTACAATTGCGCTTTTGGAAAAATGTCGAATATTCGACTGACATTTTAATGTCGAATATTCTATTTTTTTTTTACATTCGACATTAAGGAACGGTGTTCTAGTGGATAGTATTTATATTATCCACTTGAACACCGTTTCTTAGTCACACATTGAGAACCTTACGTAATCTTATGAAAATAAAGCGCTGACAGACAAACGACAAAAGTGACTAGCGAAACATTTCTGAGCCCTGAACTACCTACCAAAGTCGTATCATAAGATAGTCAGCTACCGGATTTGCCTCGTGATTCCCATGTATGAGTATATTGTTATCAGTAGTCAGTGGATACAGACTATTTGACTACCATCTCAATATCAAATATTACAGAAGTCAACCGTCATAAAAAAGCGGATTTTGGTAGCATACAGTATCGCTATAAACTTTATTATAGCTGGCTTCTTAACCTTGGCAGAGTATGAAAGAAGTGGTTAAGAAATCAATGTAAAAATTTAAATAATTTACCATAATATGTATTACTTCTAATAATAAAAGATTAGTGTCACTAGGTCTACTCGCGTAAAATCCATAAATTTGGCCGAACTAAACGGGCATTTCCCGAAATTCTCCGTATCACCAACGGACATAAGTTATTTTGGGACGTAACCTAAGAATGGTACTACGATTTGATAGTAAACCCTTCTTCCGGTGTGTTTCTGCCTGTCCACAAACGTTAATTAATCGGGTGTTGGGTCTGTCCCAAGTTTCGAACTACATACTTTTAAACGGAACCATCTTCGTTGGCAGACTTCTCCAAGTCCGTTTACCTACTCTCTAGTAGGAACCAAGACACAGGCTGTTCTTACGTTTAAAGAAACGTCTGCCTGGCTTAAGTGTCTGCCTAATAAAGAATGGTACGTTCAGTCCTCTCGAAAGTCAAAATCATTACCAGGCAGCATCGAAGAAAAAGCCGGTGTCACAGTCAGTTTGAACTTAGTTTAATCAATTTTGTAGTTTCGAGATTTAAACACAAATCTGTTAAATTAGATAAGTTTAGTTAAGGTATCTGCTATTGTATTATAATATTATTTAGGTAGACAGTTAATGCCTGACGCACGAGGACAATTTTATTTTTTTTGGTCCGGCAGTGTATGTGTAAAAGTACATCCAGATATTAATAAAGTCCTAATACCTCTCGATGACGATTCCCAAAAAACCCACTGCGAATTTCCCACAAGTAATAGTAGCTATAAAAAACGTAGATTAAACGACAGGTATCTGGTAATTCGGTTAATTCCCACGCGTAAGAAAAATAACTAGGAGTTGATATTACTAGATAAATATTTGAGATGATAATGATATAATTTTACTGATAAGCCGACGTGTGAATCAGTAGGGCTATGTTCGATGTCATGTCGCGTAACTCGCGGTTACGGTAGTTCAGTCGGTAGATTCTGTAAATATCTGAAAACTCGGATGAAGTGAGATGTCGTTCCACGTTCCACCTAAGGTTAGGGATTGACACTATTGACACCTCATTTTAAACTCACTTCACCTACGTTCACGGTGAGATTTTTACAGAATAGATCTGAAGATTCTAAAGATTTTTACATAGATAAATAAAAACTTGCAAATGTACCAACACAGGGGCCTTGATGTTCCTCGTAGAGGCGATCGGCGGCGGCGACCTCTCGCGCCCGGCCCTGGTGCAAGCCATGGTCCGGGGCGAGAGGGAGTGGGAGGTAGTCACCTCCTTCTGCGAAAAAGTTATGCTCGCGAAGGAGGTGGCGGGATGGGAGAGAGAAAGGTCCTCCCGTCCCAGCCGCCGCGGGAGACGCTCCGGGCGTCGGGAGCCACGTGACGACTCCCGGCCACCGTAGGCGCGGGCCTGCGGACGGTGAGTAATGGGTGACTCACCGTCCGATCAGAAACAGACCCGTGCCGTACGGCGCGTATATGTTCCACGCGCGCCTCAAAGAGATGTCAGCATAAGAAGGGGCCCCTCAGGGCCAAGCCTGCCGGGTAAGCGGGATTGTCCGAAAGGGTTACCGCTACCCCGGAACATAAAGGGCTACGGAAGGAACATGGATGGGTTTTAGTCAGTAAGAGTCTGACACTCCCTTCCGCTCCACCCAGAGCGGGAGCAGTCATTGGATGATTTCCCAGCCTTAAAAAAAAAAAAAAAAAAAGGGGCCTTGATGTCTTTTCATATTGAATTCTGAGACAGGATCCATTAGCTCTATAGGACTATTATTTCGAAATTTTGAATAAGTACTGTCTCTGACATCTGAGCTATATGTAAGGTATAGTTTAATTAATTATTGTCTTCCTAACAAACACTTACTCAAATATATAAATGTTTTAAATTTTAAACCAAACAACACAGTCGCCAAAGAAAACATGCTAAAAGAAATAACTGTGCAAGATGCAACTCCAAAAGTCAGCAATTTTAGAAACTTTGCCAACCCTATCAGCTAAGGCCTTATCCAAACACACACAAAGCATTAGCATAACTTGCACAATATTTAATACACATTAATATGTACACGGTTCAACATGCTACCGATGGCATTCATTTCATGGGAATCTATCATAGGACGCTATCAGTCAAGTGGCTTGACCCTGCAGTGGCGACAAAAAGACGAGAGATTCAGTTATCGTCTGTGAGAATATGTTTACTGTATTCTCTACTGTGTGCTGCTATCCTGTGATGGTGACAAACAGATTTACACATAGGTGCCATTCGAAATGTTAAATTATGAAGATAGGTATGTGTGTATGGTGGTTGGTATTCATGAAACTGACAGAATACAGTGTGACTACTGGTGGTTGACGTACGTTGAAATCGCGCGCTGTAATGATTTTAAACCTAAGCGTATGTCATCAAAAACACTAAATAGCACTAATTAATTAGCTGGAGATTATAATCAAAGTAAACTTTCGGTAAGACAGTGAAGATGAACAAAACCCACAATCTTTACTAACGCGTCTAATTTACTTCCAATGTCACTTTTCTCTCTTTGCAAATTAGCAGTTTCAGCTTATACAATGTATTTATTGCTGTACTGAGACAAATATATTATACATATATTTACACCCCACTAACGCCACCGAAATCCATATCTTCCATTTACTGTTTCATTCAATGAATTCAGCCTATCGCAGTCCACTGTAGGCATGGGCTTCTCCCAGGCTGCGCCACCACGCTGTCCAGTACTGCCTTCTGCATCCCGTCTACTCCCCAGCTACTCTCTTTGTCGTCGTTCACTTACCTTGCATATTTACTAAGTACGTGCTCCAAATACCTGCATTTCTTTTACCTGTGGAAAACTACTAAAATTGAATTATGTATTATCCAATGGATGAAAATCGCAGTGTAGACGCCGAAGACTATGCCTGTGATCTAAGATCATAAAAAAAAATCCGTGCGTAGGTAAACTTACGTTTTGTCTCTACCTACATGGTCAAATTAGGCTTCTTATAATATAAGGTAATAAACCTTTTTGCTACGGGTTTATTAAAGATTATAATTATCTTATAAAATATCGTTATTAACTCCTTATCGAATGTTTTTCTTAGACATGGCTACCTCATTATCATTATTATTACCTATAAATTTCTATTATGACGGTACCTTTATCAACATTGATATTACCTCATTGCGATTATTTTAATGTGACGAATTCGACAATATCAATGATGACATACATTATTGTTTTTCTTATTTCTGAAAACTGATTAAGTATCTTTTTAGTCAGGCTCATTTCCATTTAGTTTATCTTAGTAAAATTTGGAACAACAATAAGAATTACATCATCAATATGAGTGTACTTAGATTTAAGAGAGTAGTTCAGTCAAGTGTACAGGAAGGAGCTATTTCCTACTGGAAAATGATAAAGTTCTCAGTAATTTTGATAGTTTGATGATATCACACCTTGTCATAGGTAGACAAACTGACTACTGCGGTTACGTTATCGTTTTCCTCATGCATATTGGCTGCAATAACATCATCTAACGGTGTCGGTTTCCTCAATGGCAGTCCAGAATTTTCTCTTAATTCTTTCTACCCATTCTTTGGTCATGACAGCTCCCGCTTTTTAAGAAGTTCCTAGTTTATCAATAACAATTTGGGAATAGAATCAATTTCATCAACATACTCTTTTTACATACCGTCTTTTGTTTAAATCCATTCAAGATAATGAATTACAGTAAAACATTGCTTTTTATTTTCACTGTAGATGGTCTTATTTTCATCAACATCCCAAAATCTTCCTCCACAGATAGTAGTATTCCGATAACATCAATAAATTTAAGAAACAGGTTACTATCAAAACTAGTGTGGGAAAAAGTTACTTCTCTATTTACACAGATACAGATACATTCACTGCTCAGAGAGATAGTAGTAAAATACTCTTAATCCTTCACCAATAAGCTGTCAATCGGGTGTCTTCATATCTTGTTTATTTTCTACTTGATAATGTCCGAAAGTGTACAAGAGATCACTGGGAAATTGGGTCTGGTAAACATTGTTGTAAATCTTAAAGAATGATAGATACTTTCGGAATGTGATGGATTGTCGAGGAAGCTTCAGATCGATATAACTTTATCAGCTCTTGGGTAACTGTACAATCAAGAGAAATTTTGAAAGGTTTATAATTCTTTCAATGAAACTACTGAATAGCGTAGATGTTCTTCGTGTATCTAAATAAAAGATTCTAGGAAAACATGAGGAGTGCAGCTGCATTAACAGGAAGTATCAGCCAAGACCTCCAAAAAGAAGGTGCCCAGACTCAACAGCTTTCGCCTTTGCCTTTTTTTCAGTAATTCATGTTTTGATTCGAAAACATACTTTTTTCATGCCTTTGTTAGGATTTCTTTTCACTACTTTATCCTTGTCTAGATGACCTCGTTGAACGACATAGTAGGTACTTCAATACCTATTATAATTATAGTTTATTTATTAAATTAGGAAAAAAGTCCTTTTAAATTCTCCCATGCCAAAGTGAGTTAGTAAATTGGGGGCGGGTTTCAACCTAACCAGATACCCGACTATCAGTATTTAAAATCCACTCACTTTATTCAAACAGCGCGTCGATAACCGTTTGATAGTGCGCCTATTACAAAATATTAAATTGCATTTATACCAAAAAATCAGAACGGTGACGTCATGGGGGCTTAAACAGATGCGTGGTTATCAGTAATCGATGCGATAGCCACCCGTCGTGTAACGCGTACCGACAGAGTGACACTGTGATAATTAGTAGATATAGGGATCGTGTTTGATATTAATTTTGTTTTGTTTTTGTTCGAATAACTAATATCTTTATTTTTTTGACGAAGCGATATTGCGATTTTCCTTAAAAAGTGTCTGGGATGAACTGTATCACGCATCCGGTTCCATCATCATCCAGACACTTAGCGGCGTAACTTAGGAGTATAAATGCCCAGTTGAGTAGCTGATTGATATCCCCAAGTCTTCCAGTATCAAACAACTTTTGTGATTAGTATTAATTAATATCACGTTTGGTATGCTGGTACATACTTAGGTATGATTTGTTCACGTTTTCATGTTAAGGAAAGGTGTTAAGATGTTTGCCGGGCTAAGTATCGTCAAAACACTAAAAATTTCAGTGCTGTTCAATCTTTATTAAAAACACTTCCACCTCCTATGTGGCCGAGTAAATCGATTCAACTTTGCAATCTACAGCAACTTTTCCAAAACAAATTGACAATCCGGACCAACCCCTAAAAATTTGCATGCAGAAGCGCCACTTCAAAGGTAACCGTTGATAACTACCTTGCTTTTAGGCTGCTACGGCTTTCATACAACTATCAACCTTATCGACTTTGTCGAAAAGCTCTAAATTAACAGTGGACAAAATATGAGCTCCTACAAATACCAAATTTTAAGTGCACGCCAAATTCAACCCTTGCTTCTAAAAATACAGTCAAAAATTCTTTGATTCTGTGACGATTTTATGTCATTGTCGTTCCTTATGTTCGGCACAGATTGTTTTATCTCTAAAGCGTAGTTCCCGAGGGGTGGTTTAACACAATTTTGTACCGGTGAATGAGTTTTGGTAGCCGCCAGCCATCTTTTACTTTGAAATATAGGTACTGTATCTACGTTGTTTTGATAGTCTGAATAGGTCCATCAAGTTAATGTTTTATGTAACAACGTAGGAGCTTGTATATAAAGTAATTGGGCATCAAATCATAAACTTCCATAGGTCATCAATTAGAAACTGAAAGAACTGACTCTTCTTCTCGATTAACATTCTGAAGAGTGTGTACATTAACATATCATGACGCCTGTTATCCCAGAATGGTTAGGCAGAGGCGTACTTATAGTTCATCCACATTTCGCACGTTATGTTTAGGTCTCGTGTAATAGGAGGCGAGCCTATTTTCACCAATCGGGCACAAATCCAGACACGGGGCTGCTGCTAAGGAATTGCATGGAAAAACCCAATAACACTTTGGCCGATCCAGGAATTGAACTCAGGACGTTGCGACCACTAGACCCACGATAAAGAGTTTACATTTTATAAACCTTACTTCAATATTGTCATGCTTGCGGAACTTCATACTTATATGAAGTTCCGCAAGCATGACAATATTGATTGGGTAATAGGTATTCGACTCGGCAATTAGGTTAGCTTAGATAGCTTAGCTTAACTCAGCAACAGCTCATATTTTAGATTTATAATCTACATTCTGATAACAACGTAACTAATGAAGGATATAAAACTAAATAATTATAATAAAAAATATAAAATCGCCGTTGATTCAAACAATTTTTGACTGTATTTTCAGAAGCAAGGGTTGAATTTGGCGTGCTTTAAAATCTGGTATTTGTAAGAGCTTATATTTTATATTCTTAAATATATTGTAGATACGTATATAATACAATACAGTTATAGATCAGTAACTGCTGTAAAGTATTTAATTTTGTTTAGTGATGGGCATCATCATGGTTAATCTTCCTCTATTATGGAGCTTACAGGAATGGATAAGGTGGCCTATTTTTAGGCAGGGCTGCTGAAACTCAGTGAAACTGTTTAGGCAGGTATAAATCGTTGTATTTAGGTTTGCAATATTTATTGAAATAGTTGTCGAAATTTTTATGTTTATAAGGTATCACTGCTTTCAAAATGTACTGAATAAAAAAGTTGTAATATCAAAGCTCAACACCATCTATGATGTAAAGAGTGAACTAAATTCCGATCTGTTATCGATTCATACATTCAAATTAAGATAAACGTCAATAGATGGCGTTGTACAAATTGTACCGAAATCACGAAAGATGGCGTTGATGTTGGCATGTTAAGTTCACCATTAAATTTAACACTGACAGTTATGTAGTAAAGTGAAGATCCTTTGTAACCATGTATCTTTTCCATTCCATGCCTGATAAGGACTGCCTTTGGTCAAAACCGTTTACTAGCGCCACCTATGAGTTCAAATGCGCACTTTCTTTGCACAAAGATATCGATCGGTTTGTTTCGTTTATTTTAGATTTAACAGATGTCGTAGTGCCCAGTTAACACTTTAGAACCTCCGAAAAGTAGGACCAACATAAATAAGCAGTGTCATGTCTCTATCATGATTTTCATTTCGAGAGACTAAAAAGTATACTTTATAGATGGCGTGACAAAAATCTATAGTAGCAGAGTTTTTTTTTATTACTGAAAGTAGAAAATCTGACAACAAGGCGTTACCAAGGAATATCTTTTACCGAATTACTGGGTTGTGAAGGTCAGGCAGGCGCTCCATGTAAAATACTGGCACTTATTCAACTGCATTCAGTTAGACTGGAAGCCAACCTCACCATATTTCGGAAAAGTCTTTGCAGATAATGACTGCCATCTTGATCATCAGTCCATTTGAACAGAAAGCAGTGTGGTGTAAAAATGTTCTGTAGGTAATCATCCATTTTACCAGTCCCGCGGGCCACACAAAATCTAGATTTAAAACTTTAACTTTGATGTTGTAGGTCCAGTACTTAGGTACCTAATATCGCCTCCTGTTGATTTTTCCTGAAGGCAGCTGAAAAAGACTGTGTGTCGCAATAAATTTTAACAGAAAATAATAAAGTTACATTTTAGTAGCGTGTTCAGTGATCCACTATTAATAAAATAATAGTACTTTTATTAGTTCGCGCGGAATGGATCATTACACTGTTGGCCGCGTTATTGGTCTAATTTGGCGTTCGATTTTATGTGTTTGCTCGCCCCGCCGGCGACCGGGTTTCATTATCCGTACCGAATGCCATAAATTGTCCGGATTCTCTGTGTTCAGAGTGTGATAGTTTGGGAGTGAAAGGTTGCTATTTTTTATAGGCTTCATGCGCTTTTTTTGGTCTAGTTATAAGGGGTACCTAACAAACAATAAATTGTCATTAGGAGATTAGGTGTTCCATTGGGCTGCACAGAAAAGTACTCTTATTTACTCAATACATTTCTTACAATCAATATACACATTCAATTTTTCCAAAACTGAATTTACAAATACATAATTATTTGCTGTATTTACTTTGTACCTACACACATTGTTTGGAATTAAATGAAATAATATTCTTAAGAAGGCATACCATGTTTCAAATACTGGATTATTTCATGTATTGAATAAAGTTTTTAGCTTATCTTTTAATGCCTATGATGAAATTCTGAAAACCTTATCATATAAAATTACCTACTTGATAGGTACCTACTACCAATCAAACAGTCCCACTACGCACAACCATTGTGAAATTACGTCGATTCGCTTGCGCAACTTAATTTATCTGTGTTGTCAGTCAATTTCCGAGGCGAGGCTACTTAATCAGATTCATTACAGAGCGGCTTGTGTCAGCAAACAAACAGGGATCGCTGTTTGCACAGTCGAACCGTAGCGTAGGCTTATTGCGGAATCGATAGGGGCAGTAATTTTGGCCCGAAGTGTACGTGCTAATATTACAGTAGATTACTTTTGTATGTGTACGTGTGAGTCTTTGATAGTTTGGTGAAGTTTTTGGTAGTAATATTTATATATGAAACAGATAACTAAGATATTACGAGATGATAAAGAAATAAAGTCCTGTTATTACTTCTTCTCCGTTGTATCTTTGGCACGGCAGAGGGGTGAATTTTGCTAGCCCAAAACCTGAACACTTTATTAAAAGCTTAAATTTGCTATACCTTTTCTAGCTAGCATCTTCAACCTAGGTTGATTTTCCAGGCTGTATTTTTTAATGAAAATTTGAGTGTCGACAAAATGAACGGTTTAACACTTCAGATAACTTGAAAAAAATGTTGAATCATATTTAGAACCGTACCTACATAACAGCACTAATGTCTTCTCAGTTAAGTTAGGGGTGGCTTTGGTAAGTAAAGCTATAACTTAATTTTATAGCTTTTCGTCCGCCTCTGTACAAGTGTGTGCTTTTAGTTTTAAATAAATAGATACATTTTAAGACACAACATCATTTGACAAAAAAAAGTAAGGTTTTAAATGCGCAACTTGCTTTTCGAGACGTGAATGCCTCGAAAAACACGTTAGGTACATCTCGGAATGTAAAGATCACCCATCCATGGACCATCCGTGGCAAGCCGCAATTTTTGTTTTAGTTTCATTCTAGGGTATTTATTTTTATTTTAAACACATGCTGCACCGGTTTGACGTCGCTGAAAATCGGCGCTGTGGACCATCTCGCATGGGGTCGAAGCATTATGCTGAGGGATGGCCGTTTTGCGCGGATGTGACTTAATTTCCCCACAACCTATTTATTTTTGCTTGTATTTTACTACGTCATGATTGCCGCAAATAAACGTTTTTTCTTTCTTTCTTTAAGCGTAGCTTTAGCTGAACCATCGCCCTGTACGGCAGTTATTACCCAGCCGTGAGTCGATCTGCAATCCGCAAATCGTACATCAAACATTCGAAGTACGATGCGGTATCCTCACTGCAGTGTGAACTGACAGTAACTCACCGACCGGCATTGAAAGTCATTTTCAGTATTAAGTGCTTGTAAAGTCCTTTGCGTCGGAAGCAGTAACTCGACAAGTGACCCAACGCCCACGGATTCCGCTCAGTAACCCTATAGTAGGTACAGACGCCAGCACATCAAGCTATCCCTAACTGTCAAATTTTCTCAATTAAAAATGAACCTTATGTCTGCAATAAAGTTGAAACACTATCACAGAAATTTGACAGATTGTGATAACTTGATGTGCTGGCCTCTGTACCTAACCCCACGCGTGTTTGACGGTAAACCGTAGTAAAATTAAACGTTTAACACTAAGAATGAATTATAGTGAAAGGGTGGTTAACTGCCTTTAGTTTAACTATTAGATATACGTAGAGAATAATTTATGAAAATCTGTAAGCGTTTTCAGGACGAAGATGGGTTTCTGAAAGAGTAATCAATAACGTTACTTTTTATGAATTGTCAAAACGCGGTATTTGTACGTGATTTGTATAAAATAGAACAATGTGACGTCACAGAGTTTTAGAATCAAATGGAATACTTACTCGTATTAGCATTAAATGCAATTTTACAATAATTATATCTTCGCATAATATTTCATTTCTGTACGGTGATGGAAATTTTTTAAGACGAGCGGTATTCTATCTATGTGATTTCATATTTTATTTTGACTGTGTAAAATAATCAATTCAGACTCCGATGGCTTTAGTCAAAACGGATTTTGTCTGTTACAGACACTTTTCGCTACAAGTGAACGTCGATGTCTTGGAAAACAAATAAAAAGGTTACCATTTTTTTTCCAAAATATCGACTTTTCTCATATCTTCAGATATTCATAATAACCTCAACCAAGTTACAAATCATGTTCGGACGTCGATAAATTAGATTGTGGATAAAGACAACTTCATGTACAGACATAAAGTAGCTTTGTAGTGAGAATACTAGATATCTCTTAAGACAAGACACATAACCCGATTTACCACTTACTCCCTAAATAGGTTCAAACGACCCCGAACACCCCATACCTATGTCTTTCAACCTCTGACTCCCGTTCAACCCTCACCCCTAGGGGCGTGTCACTCAACGGGGGACGACCGGGACGTACGCGCATGCTCTGTAATCATCCCCCGGGATATCAAAGATGGCTGATACGATTGATGGATGGGACAAGGTTAGCAGGTTATTACAATTTTTTTAACGTCTCGTAGATATAAAATATTTTTTTCGTGTCTCGTATTTTTTTTTTGTATTGTGGTAGTGAGTTTGATTGTGGTTGATTTTTGTGTAATAAAGAGACAAAACAGCCATAGATACGTGATACTGGATACATTTAACGATTTACCGGTAGACATTGGAGTACTGGCACATTATTAAAAAAAATTTCTTTAACTCGGTCTTGATAACTAAACCTTTAAAGAACTTCTAGGCGCTCGCAAGAAGTTCTTTAAAAGTTTGGTTTTGTAAACGTCGGTAACTGAATATGTTTTTTGTTTATCCTCTAAATCAAAAAAGCAAATCTATACTAATATTATAAAGCTGAAGAGTTTGTTTGTTTGAACGCGCTAATCTCTGGAACTACTGGTCCGTATTTTTGTGATGGATAGTCCATTTATCGAGGAAGGTTATAAGAAGGGAATAGGCTATGTAACATCACGCTACGAAAAATAGGGGCCGAGCAGCGGGTTAAACTGTGCGGGAGTAGCTAGTAAATGATATACATACATTGCGATTTAACTTGTAGGAATGGCAATAACCTCAATCATGTGACTGTAACTTGTAAAATACACCTTGTAATTTTTTTTTTGTTTTGTTTGTTTGTTATACGTTCTGTTTTCGTATATCCCGCCGATGTTGCGTCAAAACTGGTAAACGTGGAGTTGTTTTGCTAGAACGTCTTTGGGCCAATTTCGCCAATAAAACTGAACACTTAGCAAACCGCGTTTAGGAGCTGTCACCGTCACAATTCTTAGGGCATATTGAAATTCATAGCTGATGAAAGCGTTTTTTTTCGTCATTACTTCTTTGCTTCTTGTCTTAAGTTCTCATATTTAGTACCTATCCTTTTATATAACCCAACTTTTTTTTTATGTGCTGTGTGAATTGAGTTCAGTTATTTATGTATGGTAAACGCTTGTTTCAAACCGGTTACAGAATAGTTTGGTGATGGAAATGTTATGTAGGTAAACTACCAAAACATAATTCAGACTTTTCTAATCTTTGTCCCTTACATCACATTCCGCCACAAACCAGTTATTACTATATATCCCATTTTTTATGATGTAAAGTCTAAAAAATTTGTTTAATGCCCTGTATAGGATTTCAAGAACGCTTAAATATGCGCTCTCCGTCATCCCAGTGGTTGTCAAACTTCTATGGGACGAAAAATATGATCGATGACTGATTTTTGAAAGAGACTCAGATTAACTGTTTGATGTTGACATTTGCTATAGACTTGACATTCTTCATAATATCGGTGTAGGTATTGAATCACTCAGCAGGATTGTCCGAAGGGTTACCGTTGCCCCGGAACACAAAGGAACGCTAAGGAAGGAACATGGATGGGTTTTAGTTGGTAAGACTCCCTTCAGATCCACCTAGAGCGGATGGAGTCATTTGATGATTTCCCATTCTTAAAAAATAAGGTATTGAATCACCGCATAAGTCACACTGCAGTGCCAACAGGAATGTCATTAATTAAAAAATTGAAAAAAAGTTTTCAGCTTATTTAATTTTAAGTACAAGCCCAGAGGAGTAATGCCCTTATTTTCAAACTTGTCTTATTATCAAGAATCTCTGTCATAAGATGATACAGATCTGGATCTGGATATCTTCCACGATATGGCGTACCAAGTTTGTAAACATTTATAGTTATTTCTAAGTAAATAATACCGTAAGTTTGTATGAGGCTTTTTTCATTCTGTGTTTTTCCTATAGTTTTGGCTACTAAAATATAAGTGATTTGGTCGTAAGCATCAAAAACTTATGTTTTAATAAATAAATGAACACATCTTTACCTAAATTTTTGTCAATTTTTAGACATAAATTGTCGCTAAGATGTGACTTGAATTTGGCTGCTTTTTAAATGCCTACGAGATTTTGCCTTCAGTTTTTTCTGGCATCATTAAAGTTACCAAAAATTACGTAACCATTGAATTTGGAAGTTAATACTTCCAGGCTTCCCAGCATCTTCTTACCAGTTCAAAGCGGTGTGTTTTTTTTTTCATATTTATTAGTAAGATAGACCGGTACACGCCGACACTAAATAACTCCTAGCGCCATTTTTTTTCTTATAGGTACAATCGCCAGCACATCAAGTTACAACAAACTGTAAAATTTTCTCAATCGATTTTGAACTTAACGATCAACGTTTTAAGGTTTGAAATCCTTTGGAGAAGTTTGACAGTTTGTTATAACTTGATGTGCTAGCGATTGTACATGGTTTATTGGTACCTCTCAAAGTCACGCACATCCATAACTAACTAGATAAAGACCGCAACTAGTAACAGGTTGCTATGACATTATGTGTGAGCAATAAAGTCCGTTTAAAAAGCCGTTCTACGAGTTTAAACTGCGTTTTTGTAAGTTTTTATTAAAGTAAAAAAGTTAGGGGATTTCATTGTTAATTTTGGAAATAATTTTCATTAGAAGCGGGGGACTCTGAGCTTGTTAGGTTAAAGTATCAGAAGGTGGCTTACAAATGTTATAGTTTCAATAATAATTCACAGAAATTAATTAGCATTCGGCAGTCACTTTAAAAATTACATATCACGCCTTTAAAATCCCCGAATGGTTAGGCAGATGTCGCCCCCCCCCCCACAAACATAAAAAAACGCTTTGAAAATATGTTTGTAAAAAAATTTGTTAAGTAGGTATTTTCGTTGGTTTATAGTTATATAAACTCGGCGTGAGTTTATATAACTATAAACCAACGAAACAACGCGTTCTTCCCTTCTTCCTGTGGGGGCACGCAGAATTTATGGAACACCACTTGCATTGTAGAGGTATTTACAAGTTTTATTCGTTTTTTAAAATCTGTAAAATCAATGTACAGAGGCCAGCACATAAAGCTACCCCAAATTGCCAATATTCTATGATAAGCTTATCAAGTTACGCCAACCTGTCAATTTTTTAAAATAGATTTTCAACTTTATTGCTAAAGATTAAGGCTAATTTTCAATTGAGAATATTTGACATTTTGCCGGGAAGCGGGCCTTATTGTAAAAAAATACAATGAATAAACTGTACTCATTAATACTGACATCTAGAACCTGACCGATTTTTGCAATGAGTTAAAATCCCAAGATTCTTTTATGGCTGAAGTGACTGTACAAAATTCTAGAGATGCAATCTCATTTCCCAAGTTGAGAACCCCAGGCCGAACACAATACATCGACCGGCCGCCCAGGCCGCTGTGACAAAAAAAAAACTTTCCTCTCTGGCCGTCAGACGACGAGTGACTTACCGGCTATTTGTTTTTTTAGGCTGCCCCGCGCACGATAAAATATTTTTTGTGGCAGTAGCTCGGAAGGGTTGGGAATTAGTCGATAAAATTGCTCGATAAGTAAAGGGCTGAAGTTATCAATAAAGGTTAGATTTTTTATTCTAAAATTAAATGATTAGCTAAATCTTTTTTTATGAATCTTATCTTGGTTTTAATTGAATCAAACTAAGTATTTCTAAAATTATTTTTGATTTATTTGACAGACGCGTACATTGTTTTTGATTGTACGCACGTCAAGAAATCGTAAACTGTCAAATTTTCCCAATTGAACATGAACCTTATTTCTTTGTGATAAAGTTGAAAAACTGTTACAAAAATTTGGTAGATTAGGGCAGCTTGATTTACTGGCCTCTATACCTTTCAAGAATCCATAATTATTATACCTTTAAGTCGATTCTGACTGGAATGAATCGCTTGAGTGATTATAATGGCAATTTAATTTCTGCTCTTAGGTTTTTTGTAGGATTCTACTTTATAACGTATCTGTAGTTATTTTTATACAGCAGTACAAAACATTAAGTTACACAATAATTAAATAGTCTGATTTATTCATAATGCTTCTTCATTCGTGTCCTAAAAATTAGTCGTCCCTCAAAAAATATAATTACTCAACGTTTATGATTCAAACCATCAAACTTTTATTTCCTCACAGTACAGCTCGTAGAAACAAATACAATCGATAATAAAACGCGACACCTTGACAGATATCGATATTTCATAAGATTAAAACTGTCGATACACTATCTCGACTTATTCTTTTTTGGACGCACTATGCCATTGTTTGTAGACAAGGACAAAAACACTGTGGCTCTGAAAGTGTGAAAGAGATAGTGCATCTCAAAAAGAAGGAAGAGATGCTGTTAATTTTCCATTTCATTAGAATACAATGAAAGTTTTTCTTTGTTAATTTTCCTTTTTTTGAACTTCGTAATAGGAGCTGTAATAGCTATCTTTTGGTGGTTTTGAAAAAATAATTGACTTCGGTTTTGTCGTAGTAATAGCTTGGCAGCGATGGCGGCAGTCCTGCAGGCTGTGCTGTTGGAATAAACATAGCATACTATATCATACAATCTGATAGATTCTTTTGCGGTCTTAAAAATACCTTTTTTTAGTGTTTTAAACTAGCTAAAATGCTCAACCATACTCAGAGTTAGCCATAGCGCAAAAATCGATAAGCGGGATTGTCCGAAAGGGTTACCGTTACTCTGGAACATAAAGGGCTAAGGAAGGAACGTGGATGGGTTTTAGTCAGTAAAAGTCTGATACTCCCTTCCGCTCCACGCAAAGCGGGAGGAGTTATTTGATGAATTCCCAAACTAAAAAAAAAATCAAACCGCTAAACTTATAAGTGGTTAATGACTTAGCCTCCTCTGAGTCTATTGCCATACATCGATTATCTACATTTTCAATCACAAAGCATTGTTAATTAATATCAGCATTTCTGTACTAGGAATCGAATCCTTATACTCTACAACAACATCGTTTGCTACTACCAAACGTCTATAAGGCAAGTTTAGTGTTCCGTAACCCAATTCCTGTTAACATTACAGGTTCTGAGGTAGTAGGAGAGATTTTTATTAGCATTATAATAGAAGGCCGGCTCGGTTCGCCATTAAACCTAGCTCGGGAAAACGGTCTGTTTCAATTCATTATATTAGTTCATACGTGTATAAGACTGAGTAGTGTGACCATGTTTCGGATGATAGTTTTATATTTCTGTCTATTTTATAATTTGATGATGGTAAGAATTTTCTGCCAATCACTGTTGTCGCTGCCTTCTTTTGTTATTTTCCATTTTCCTTTCTGGTATTTTAAATGTCTCCAACAAGACAAATCGTTGAAAGAAAGTTCCCATTCGAAAGGAATAGTGACTTTTTAGGAGTGATTTCCATGTAACCATTTTGATAATTCCTAGAAATACGGTATTTAGATGTAACCTCACTTGCGAGAAGCAAACTCATGTCAAGAAGTTATGGTATTGCATCTTGTAGGAGATAGACTGACATCTACACGAAGGAGAATAATGAGGTAGATTTTTTTTCATTTCCACATAGCGACTAACTGCTTCCTAAACTAGTCTAGTCTCCTGAGTTAGTTGGTTTTATCTTGCCAGAACTTGTAGCGCCATCTAGTTCGCCATATACGAACTACACGTTACACTGACGTCGAGCAAAATCCTGCATCGCGCAAGCAGAGTTTACCGCGCGACTAGCATTTAATACAGCATCCCGACATCAATTATCGTGCAGTAGCCAAACACAACACCCGTCTGGGCGGAGGGTCCTTCCATTGCTACAGAGTATGAGTGAATTTTACCTCCTGTTCCTCATACGTCTTTGAACTAAATATCTTCCAGACAGTGTCGAGAAGCATGGTGCATATACGCAAGCTGCAGCATAGGCGGTCTAGGCATAAAGGAACCAAACAGGTTTGTAGCCTGAATGCCGACGCAAGTGGAGACTGCAGTACTATAATACCAGTGCGGGGTACTGGCCACTACAGGCATTAATTTGCTTTGGTATCTAAGTTTAGACCAAACTTAGATACCAAAGATTTGAGAAAATGTGAATCGTTGAAAAAAAAACTTGTTAATAACAAATGTTTGAAGGAGCAGTTTTGTAAGTGATAATTAAATTTATTTGTTACATTGGTGTTAAAAATACTTTCACGCGCCAAAACTAAATTATGTTGTAGAACTGCATGAGATTAAAATTACCAAGAAAAGTGAGTAGATTGTACAACTTTAATTAAAAACAGATAAGAAAACTTAGAATGTATTTTCCACAATTAGCGTCCTCTAACAGAAACCAAAAATGAAAGAAAAGTGGTACTGATTTGCTGCGGCTACATTTAAAACTAAAATAATTCTAAAAATTCAGATACTTTAGTACCCACTTTACACTTAGAAATGTTTGCATTCGTGGAATTTCTTTAAGTGATTCTGTGAAAGTCTCGAGTTGTCAATACATAACATAATCAGCCTATAATGTGCCCATTGCTTGAATTTGTTGTTCTAGGACATGCCAGTTACCTCACGATGTTTTGCTACACCGTTTTGAGTCTATCCACATTTAGAAATACAAGTCTTTCAAAATACAAGTAAACTAAGTAGAAAGAAACTTATGCAGTGGCCAACATCGAACGACATCACTACATAGATTATTGGGTGCATTCTGTACAAATCATAAACTTGATTAAAACTTCAAAAGTTATAATGCAATTAGTTTTATGTTTTCGGACGAGCGTCGGTTTCCTATGTTTTAAGAAATATAGAACCAAATTATGTTCCCATACTTCCTATTGGTGTGAGGTGAGCATAGAGTGAAGATGTCGGAGGATATTATAAAAAGCACTTTTATAACAAAGTGCTTGTGTGAAATAAAAGACCTTTACTTTATTCAAGAGCTTTTTGTAAGTGATGGATTGTTAAAAGTATTTTTTTTTTCCTGCGTAAATTAAGTGCCTTATCTTCTGATTTTAATATTGAGAACGACGCGTTAATTGAGAGGCTCTTTAATCAGCTTCTTCGTTTGTCTAGCTCATACACTGCCATGATACACAGAGCTACTATTAAGCATGAGGTTCTAGGTTCGATTCTCGGGTCGAAAAAAAAGTATTATTAAGTTTTTCCATCTAGAATTTCTCAGTATCAGCACAGAGTCTGGATTTGTGTCTGGTTGATGCCAATAGACTCGCCTCCTATTACCTGGGACTCAAGCATAACTGGCAAAATGCTGTTGTACTTAAGGTAGAAATCAGCTTAACCCTTCGGGGAATAAAAACGTATGTTGTGTTATGATTATATTTTATTATGTAAAAACCAGTAAGACTTCGATCGTGTCCCAACTTGAAATTCTTATTTACTATATTCTTTTCAGTAAATAAAGAAGCAGTGTCAATATGTCGTGAACATGCACGATCGTTTGTTTTTCTTGTCCTCCAACATCGCAACATCGCATTTTGTTACAGCAACATTGTATTGCCTCAGTAGTACTTACAACAGTTTAATTTCGATGTTAACGGCCTCAGGTCTGTCAAAACGTATTATTTACACGTTACACTAAAGAAAAAAAAAACTTTCTCAATCGCGTTCGAATTTTAAAGCATTCCGAATTAAAAAATTGCAGTCTTTCACCGCACTTTATCGAATCGAATCGCGAGCCGAACGCTCCCGAAAAGCGCCGAACGGCCGAAATGTAGCGAGAGTTCGCGTGTCTTTAAGCCGTAACCGTATCTTCGGTAGATAAAAGGGTCTCTTGGACCGTTTTAATTAGGCGGTAGAATGTATCGGGTGCCTGATGGCCCGATAGGGTTACCGTGCGGTATTGGAATTTTGTTGCCATTTTTTTTCGTTTGTTTATACTGAAGTGTGTTGTTTTTTTGGCAATTAGTGTGAATGTTGTTTTTATAAATGTATTTTATGGCGACTTTTTAAGAAGTTAGATAGTATGATCTTAATGGAAGGGCGAAGTGCTTCAATCAGTTTTGTTGGGCCTTGATTTAACACGTATCAATGTTTTAGTTGTAAGTCTTTAGTTATGCACGAGAATACAAAGAATAGTAGAGCCTAATCACTAAAAGGAATTAACATAACAAACCTAGTTTACCCATGTTTATGTCTCAAAATAGAGTTGGTAAGGCGCAGTCAGAACAGGCGGGATTAAGGCAGTGACCGAGTGGCGTCCAGGGGATAGTATTTTTTTAAAGTGTGTTTCTATGCAAAAAAATAAATAAACTTAAGGAACAACTAAACGTACTACCATACATTTTCCGGAAAAAATAATGTAAACAGCAGTCCGTTGTCAACCCTACTGTCTGCAGGGAGGTACGTAACCGCTTGCGATCGGCTGGACAGTGCTGTTCGGCTAATGCGTACCTATACGCGGCACAGCGCAAGCGCAACCGGGTAAACAGTGGACTTCAGCCCATGGCTTGGCTTTTTTTTTTAGGAAGTCCTGACCGTAATGCTGAGTTATACTTATAGTTGTTTCCTTTTAGTAATTTAATAATATTTTATTAATCATTATTGTTCTTCAGAAGAGAAATGTCTTTTTATCGTTGATGTTTCCATTACATGAAAACTCACAATTATGTCTATTGTAATTATTTCTCGTGACACGATACATTTTTTAACAATATATAAGGTATTAAACAATTGAGTTAATTTTTTAACACCTTATAATAATATATTGTTAAAAAACGGACTACAGGAAAATTCTTCAAGGAAATAATACGAATAATTTCACGGTCCTATTTCACTATCTCATTGATATTAAAACTGTGACAGAATTCCAAGAAAACATGCCACTTTGGTTCACATTACAAATGGATAAATGTAGATGTGAATCAATATAATAGATTAAAATGATGTTCTAAAACATGACATACTTGATCTATTATTTAATTTAAAATAAGCAGTCATTCTCAGAAACGAACCTTGATCAATACATTATGTATCTAATCAGTTAATTATTAAAACAAAAATCAGGAAGTTGTTAAAAAGTGATAATTTTAACTTTTAAATTTGTTTTATTATGACACAATTTATTTTCTGTTGTTCCATTTTATTATATTCAAGAATATTAATGTGAGTTCGTGAAAACTGATAAAAACTATTACCTGCCGAGTTTATTGACGTCTGAACATTTTTTTTAAACATAAGTAACTTTACCAAATTATCGCTGGCTCAATATGCGTTTAACAATCATCGTAGATAATCTAAAGTAGTGCCATGTAGTGCACTAGAGGCAAATTAGGGTATACAGTTAATTATCACACTGCATAATGAAAAGTAATTTTGATAAAGATTTTAGCGAGAACTACTTGGCATTGGCACTTATAAGTAAATTTTTGGAAAGTAGTTTTTAATTAATTCCGTTAATTAGATTGAAATGTACTAAAACGCGATATGATGAGTCAACAGTAGTGTATTATTACGGCATCTGCGTCACATTACAATATTGCGATTGTTATACAGACATTTTTGTTTTATTGGGCTTTGTCACTTACAGCAGGTTTTCCAACATTTATCTACAACTTTTGCCTATGGCTTTGCTCGCGTTAAAGTAAATTCTGACAATCAATTCAGGTTGTACTCTCCTTGTTGTTTGGCGGTTGGAAGAACGTAACGTACACGTGGCGCCATCTGTTATCTGGTGTCACTATTATCATAAGAACGTTACCTTTTTCGGCATTAAAGGTACATACCTCATGTCCGTTTCTGTACTCCTGATAATGAAAATGTTTTTCAGGATGATCGGTTCAGTGGTTAAGGCTCGAGAAGGTAGCAAACTACTTGTTGACAAACTTACTTTCGCGTTTATTTATACATTAGTTAGGATAATCTTTGTTTTAAACAATCATGGATAATATAATTTCTTTCTTTAACCACATTCAAATATAAACTTCGAGTTCAATTAATCGCATGTTGCATCCAAGGATCGTTGTAAGTTTAGGATTCCTACCGGTAGTTTTCCTTAACCGATGACTTAAAAAGTGCAATAAGATTGGAAAGCCACATTGGTACTTGCCAGAATTAAAAATAAAATGAAAGAAAAATGTTCTTAACCCCACACCTTAAGCGATGGCACAGCCGACTCCAGTTGCAGGCGGGCGCACCGGACAATGCGACCAGTTCCGCAGATCGGCGATAGCGAGTAACCAGCGATAGTATTTCGCTATGTGGCCCCAGTTTAAAACAATGTAGAGGTAAGCTGTAGAAGTTCCATGTTATTTTAATATGTAGAGCTTTTTAATGTTAGTAGTAGATACCAGTGCCTTTTTGGGACTGGCGTATTTTTAACCGCTATAGCTCTGGGAAAAGGCTTTAGCGTGCAAAATTTATGCACAAAAGCTTGTGTCATACATCAAATTTTTTCGTTCATATTATTTATTTTTAAACTTTTCGCACACAATAAAGGTACAAAGGCGGACTTAATGCCTTAGGCATTCTCTACCAGTCAACCAAGGGTGGTGAAGAGATTAGATGGCAGGTGCTTTAAACAGTTTATAGTATTAGTGATTATAGTGTATATTCAGTGATTCCTGAGCTCTATGCTATTACGTTAAATTTATACAAGGTATTGAAATATTGCACTTGACATTGATATAAGCTAGACCGACATGACGGTTCAACTGTTTGGAGCGGGTTGCACATCGCTTTCAAACTTAGTTTACTGACCCTTACATGCATAACAACCTCTTACCAGCGAAGTTTATAATATTGGTAAAATGTCAGACCACCTGTTTGTATCTCAGAGAGTTTCCTTTACATGAGAGTCGATTTTTTATCTAACTTATTGAGCCGATATGTGCAGGTCACAAAATAAATTCCGTATTTACATTTCCAACTCAGTTCTCGCTCTCATTCGTACTTATCGCAATGATATGTTAGTACATCTGGTTGTGTGCTAATAACATCATACCGGTATTGGAATCACCAATCCGCGTTGCAACTGATGATAATGGAATGGTTCTGCGGGGGCGGTTATTGTTTACTTATCGTACTCGTAAACGTTTACTGCTGAACATGTCTCTTCATAGACCGTTGTAATGATTGTTTTTGATGGGGTTTTGGCTTGCGGTAATGTGACGTCTGGCAATCGGATAGTGGATGGGGATCAAAGTTAGTTTTAAAGCCCACAAACAAATGCTGATGTCTACCTTCTACGAGTACTGTCTCGTTAGTCTAGTGATTGTAAGCGCTATTGCTGAGCATGAACTTCGATCTCTGTGTCGGGCTGCTTAACCCTCATTGGGGTTTTCCATTTGGAATTTCTCAGAAGCAGCCCGGAGTCTATATTTCTGCCCGGTTGATGGCAATAGGGTCACCCCCTATTACATGGGACTCAAAAATAAGTGGAGAGATGTGGGTGTACTTACATCTCTGTCTAACACTTCAGGGTATTCATACTGTGTTATGTTTATCTTATAAGCAAAATCGTACGAAAATACTGGTACGATCACCAGAGTGATCGATGCCAGCCGTACCTAATACATGAAGACTTGCCGATGCCTTTGGAAAATAAAAAAATCGATAAACAGTAACCATATTGGACATCGACATCGGTATTGCTTAGTCATACAAATATATAATAGATATGCAAATATGTAGCAATCCTTTTCAGACCCGAACCTTATTTGGTTAGACTTCTAACTTAACAGACAGCTGCAGTGTGCTGCTGAGTAGTTTGTTTTGCCACTTCTTCTTGCCAGCTAAAGCACTAGGAAGTGGTGAACAGCGGGACGTTTAGAAGAACTGTCATAATATGTAATTTCTTTCTAAAAGTTTTGCTTTTCGGGCTAGTTTACAAAAATTACATTTTGATTTCGGTGTAGAAGAATTGTAAAGGACTAAGTGTAAAGAAAGGTATATTACTAGCTGTCCTTAACTATGATACCTACCTACCTTACCTACCCTAGATAGTAGTTAGATAGTAGCCGATTCTCAAATCTACTGAATATTCATATAAAATTTCATAAAATTCTGTCAAGCCATTTCGAAGGAGTATGGTAACTAACATTGTGACACGAGAATTTTATATGTAAGATTATGGAAAGAGATTTATTATGCTACTGACCCCACAAAGCCCCATCAAACAGTAGTATTTTCTCACAGGTATGTGTAAGAATCCCAGAAAACCCCATATGACGTCATGGTTATTCTTGACCATGGTTACAGCAACTTTCATGGAAGCTCCACCCACCCGGATTCATACGATACAGAATAATCGTAAATCTTGCGCGTGCGACGAATACTGAAACAAATGAGTTGTTTGACGTTTTTATTTGTAAACGAGGAATGGGAAACCCGTATAGGTAATCTAAACCACTGTGCTGTACGTGATGAGAAAGCTTAGTAAGAAATCATGAGTTTTATAGGACTTGATTAGACATAGCGTCTATTAGTTGGGTGAGCTTTGTTTGAACATGCAACCCTAGTACGGACTTCAGTCTTCTTTCTATTTCAGTTAACTCAATCAATACGAGACTGATAAAAAAAATAGAATGGTTATCCAAAATTATCTAAAAATAAAGAACCTAAGTAATGTAAGAAAAGAAAGAAATGTATTCATAATGATGATAGAGATCGTCTTTATAAGGAAAGAAGTAGGGCTGATTCCAATCACAAACTGGCCAAAACGGATGGATAAAATGGTACAGGAAGACCAAAGAAACGAGTTGACTACACAGATGTCAGGTAATGTATGTAGGTGTATGGATGAAGAAGCCGTTCTGCGCTGACCTCAAATGAATTAGAATAAGAGGAAGAAGGATGACAATAATCTTCTTAGTGTGTCGATTGCAATCAAAATGGACTCAGCACAGTATTTGGTTACGTGTTTGGCGCCATCACTAGCGCCTATCAGTTCATGTAACGTGCTTACGGTAGGACACGCAGGACACGATATTTAATGTTCCATTGTTTGTGGAATATTACCACATATATACTTCAAGGTGCAGTTGTCTATGAATCTCCACTTGAACAGATTTCCGGGTTTGTCACTCGGAAACCTGTTCAAGTGGAGACAGAATCTGGTCTGTTTAAAGACTGATGATGATAACAAGATAACTGCATCTGGTTAGACTGGAAGTCGACCCCAACATAGTTGGGAAGTGGCTAGGCAGATTGATTGATGATAACTGACCAAAATGAATGAGCAAGCACCAAGACCTTCATAGCAGTGTGTCCCAAACGTCTCAAGTACTGACCTGAACTGAATACTGACATTACATTCATGATTCATGCGAGTACATTCACAGAAACATTGCTCTCTGATAGTTCTTTTACGAATATTCGAATGGACATAGTTTCGCTGTTACAATGTTTTACTTTGTTAACCTTTCAAAACCGGTAAAGAAGGTGATTTTTCTTACGCACTAAACGTTTTGGGAATACTTTTATTATGCGTGTAAGGAGTGGAATTCTCTGCCGGAGCCTGTGTTTCCCGATAGCAATAATTTTATTTAGATATTAGCAAATTACATGAAGAATTAATTACTATATAACCTAAAACCAAAACATTATGTACAAGTGGTAAAAAAGGGGGAAAACCTCATAGGGCGTCAAAAAATTCATCACCATAGCCATTATTTAGGGGTCTTTAAGTCAATAGTGATAAGGTTTCTTCTAGGAAAGCGTGCTTCACCACATCATGGCTTACCTTCAGTTGAGATAGTGGTTAAGAGCGAGCATATAATAAAAAAAACGAAAATTGAAACTTGTCACAGATGAATTTTTAGACAAAGATCAAACTGTTTCATTTACCAATAACGTATCGTACTTAGCCATAATAGTTTAACATCAATTCGATGAATGAGAAAATATTTTGAAAGCAAGTTTACCTCTCATTTCTTCTAACGACTGAAAGAATGCTGCGGGATGCTTTTTATGAATGATTCAAAACTGATGAAAATTGAAAAGTGTTTTCAGAGACTACGGTCGGCAAAGCAAAAACCGGTACATGAGATCACCTTTTACGAAACACACTGAGGTGGTCTATTCGAAATCAAACCACATTACAACATGTAGTGCATACATAATTCGATGATTCATCACACATTGTAAGTCAAGCTGTCTGTTATGACTTCTTCGAAACAGTTTCCTAACGTCTTTTCTCACGTACAGTAGGCCGCAAGTCAGTGGTAACAAAGCCGATATAAGCTGACCTCGGATTCTATTGAAACTCGGTACTACGCTATACCAGTTCATGATCAAAGTTTTAACAAACATAACATGAAGAACTGGGGGAACTATTGAGCTCATGAACAGGTGATTTGAGAAGATAGTCATAGCTAAGACGTTTCCAGTTGGGAACGTCTTAGCTATGACTACCTTTGAAATAAAAAGCCATTGAGAGTTCCCAATGGTTTTTGGTTTATGGTTTTATATTTATAAAAATAAAACCATGTAGCATAGAATTTTATCATTTTAACAAATATGAAGCAAGTATGAATATGAAGTAAGCTGAGATTTAATCTGAATATTAGGAGGTTTTGTAACGAGAAAATAACTCATGCTCTAATAAATAACTTACATGAGGCTGAAGAAAATAACTGGGACGAATGATACCAACATTCATATCAGCAAAGAGGGCAGCCAGCAATTACAAAAAAAGAATAGCCTAGAAATATTTTATTTCATTTATATGTAATTTGCGGCAAATGCACTTCCTCTTCCTATCATTAGACCGTCCCGTTTTAAAAGCCCAATTGCCGACTATCTGGTCAATACTGAGATCACCGTGGAAACAAATGCAAAAGCATGTAATTGCTCACTGGAATTAAATCGAGGCAGACCGGAAAACGAACTGAATATTTTATAAGACAAATCCTTTATCAAATTGTTTTAATAGTTTTTAAATTTCCGTATTGGAAGTGACCTCCCGAGTTCCAATTATTTACGAATTTGGTGTTCGGTAAATACTTGCGCGTTACCATGTTTATTGGTAAAATAGTGTGGTGGTTTGGTAGTCACAATGATGAGGTAAGATTGGATTGTTCTTTAAAAGGTAAGACGTGTTTATTTATGGGGCGTTCTGTACAATTGTAACGCTAGGAATCAATTAGGTTGGGGTAAAGGGCGAATCTCAAGGTAAATTTCCATGATGATACTGTTTACCAGGGCCATGAGACAACAGTAGGTAGTTTAACTTCTAGTATCCCATAGAACTATAGATTTGTTTTATTGTTTTTGTTGAAATCTAAAAAAAACCGCAACACTGTCTGAGGGCAGTAAATTGGCTATTTGACATGGTCAAAAATAAAATATGAAATTACATAGAAAAAAGACCGCTCGTTTTAAAAACTTCCATCACTGTACAGAAATTAAGTATTATGCGAGGATATAATTGTAAAATAGGATTTAATGTTAATAAGTATTCCATTTGATTCCAAAAATCTGTGACGTCACATTTCAATATTTCAAATAAATCACGTACAAATTCCGCGTTTTGACAGTTCTTAAAGAGTAACGTTATTGACTACCCTGTCAAGTACCCTATTAGGGGTATTGTAGGAAAGTACTTATATCCCTCAGACGAGCGTCTTTTCAAACCTTGCTACTACTTAAAGTGCAACCAGGCTCAAGTAGATAGTAATTCTAAAGCGTTAAATATTCTGCTTATTCCTAAGTTTAGGGGAATAAAAAATCATGCAGTTTCACTTTTATAGACAGTTTACGGCACTAACATTTGAACCCAACACGTTCTGTATTAAAGTGACGCCTGAGCCGCCACGCGCCGCCCCGCTTGGATTGTAGTAGGTACAAAAGGTTGCCGATACCTAACACAGAACACCCACGTAGTGTCAAAGTGTATATTTTTAGTGGCCATTCGACAAAGTAGCTACAATGCTAGGCTACCTATATGCATTTATTCAAAAGTGAGCGAAACAGTGAACATTATCCTACAGTCGCGTACAACAGGTGCAATGCACCTACCTATAATAATTACTTTTAAACTGTTCAGTATAACGTGAAAGGCCTTGAGGTACAGTCACGATCAACAATTATAAATTATCGTTTTTACACTGTGAAATCGGTACCAATAAAACCTCTATGCTCTAAATGATGCGATTGATTGAACGCGATGGTGCTTTCACTTCGCATCAACTCGCGAATTAAAATATCTGAGTAACGACATTCGGTTGTCTTAAAAAATATTTTTATTGTTTTTAGGGTACAGTTGCTACTGTTGTTTTTATAAAATATTCAATTAAACCTTACTGAAATTCAATCTCTTATTATATTTTTGTATTAATTCATTTTAAATTAAACAAATTTTTGTTCGATATTGATTAATAGCAAACTCTGAAGAAGAAAATAGTTTTCCTATCAGCTGTTTATGAAAGAGTCTTCAAAGACATAGAAAAAGAAAATATGCTTATCAAAACAAATGAGCGTCACAGAAACTAAAAAATTAAATTAAAATTATAGAAGGAAAATATTTAAAAACGGAACCCACACATCTCATTTTATTACAAACTTTTTTTTAGTTAGTCGGCGAGCAATTTGCATAAAGTCCCAAGTAGCTGGCCGGTTGACGGTGGTTCGCGGCGCGTCGTAAAACGGACGACCATAAAAGAAACACCTTTTTGCTTATAAAGGATGTCGTTGTTTTGCACTGAATTAATATATGTGATTGTATTATCTTGAACAACAGTTGGTGTAAAGTGGCATATTGCGCTGTTCCGTTAAAAGTTTTGATGCTCATTTTTATGTTCACTTGTATTATTTTTGATATTGTTAATGTAATTTTTCATGACGTCAGTTTTTTTTTCTCTTTATTTAATTTAGGGACTGTTTTAACAGTCACTTTAACATCAGTATGTTCTATGTATATGATATGTATCTTAACTACTATCTTCAAAATCTTTCAAAACATTTTGACTGTCTTATAAACCAAGCTAACTATCTTTCACCTTTCCTCGTTCTCAATATCTGTCCAGTCAATAAACTTTAATCTTTTTTTTATCTATATTTAATTTATATCGTCGAATAAAGAAGTCTATTGTCCAATGTAAACAGCTAACTATTTCACATTACAGAAATCTAACACGAAACACAGTTGTATAGAATAAACTAGCAGTACCAATTATTACTGACGTGGAATAGCTACTCAATATAGGAGTACATTGGTAATATGTATGTTGAACCACAGTTATTACCTGCTTAATGTGACAGGTGCTAGGTGCTAGGAATAATAGTTATTTTTGCGGCACAAAATGCAGTCGTAGAATCGATATGTTCATATTGATGATATTTATGTAACTTTATCACCGTCTTAATCTTATTAAGTTTATCATCTTCTTGATCGTTTTTTGTTTTACTCTATTTTGGTTTTACAAAATTAGGACTTTAAATTCTCGGCCAGATTGCCACGTTGGTCTAGTAGTCGCAGATGCTAATGCTGAGCCTGGTCCTGGATCTTTTTTTTTCTGAGGGCGGGAAATCATCAAATGTGTCCTCCCGCTCTGGGTGGAGTGGAAGGGATTGTCAGACTTTTACTGACTAAAAGCCATCCGTGTTCCTTTCTCAGCCCTGTTCCTTCCTATTGCAAGGTTGATGGCTCACCCCCGATTACATGAGGCTTGACATAACTGGCGATGTAGGTGTACTTCGTGTACATCTCTGCCTATCCCTTCTGGGAAACAAGTGGTGATGTTATGATGACGAAATTCTCGCCCAAAACTGAAACTTTTATTGTAGCTGTATAGACACAATTTTCACAGTAATCTTTATTTTCGTTTTAAACTGCGCCAAAGGAATGGAAAAAGTAACAGTGCCTTAATCTAATCTATTCCTCTAGCATTTGTGATCAGTTTACCACACGACGACGTAATTCCTACTGGTAATGATCTTCTCGCCTTTGACAACCAGGAGTCTAGTACTTATGTCGCTATGTTAATGTAAAAGATTCTATTACCTTTGTTTGGATCCTTTAAACCTGCTTACCAAGGGGTATCGTGTTACCTAGTTACTGGGTTGTAGATGCCAGATAAGTAGTCAATCCATGTAAAATACTTGCATTCACTTGCATCCGTTTAGACTGGAAGCCGATCCCAACATAGGAACAGGCTTTTGTTTTTAAGGTTGGGAAATCATCCGATGACTTCTCCCGCTCTGGGTGGAGCGGAAGGGAGTGTCAGACTCTTACTGACTAAAACCCATCCATGTTCCTTCCTTAGCCCTTTATGATCCGGGATAGCGATAACCCTGTCGGACAATCACGCTTAATAGGAACAGGCTAATGATTCGGATCCTGCAATACAAATCGAATGAAATCGACCAATAAACGATTTATATTATTAATATTTGATGTAGGTTACTTTTTTTTAACTGTCACTAATTATCTAGAACCTTATAATGACGTCAGAGCTAATGACATCATACGGCAGCTGGTTACCACAACTTGTTACATTTAACATAAATGGTTATCTCCAAGGCTATCAAACACCAGTACACCGTAGCTATGAATCATTTTTGCAAAAAAATGACGTAAAACATTCCAAATTATGTTACGGTTATAATTCCGATTTTGGCATATGCACGACTGATGTTAACTACCCGTGTTTTTATAATAATTTCGTTTTAACCTCAAGTTCAAAGTGGATGATCCGACCTTGTATTCACTAAATTGGTATGGCAGAGCAAAACTATTCGCTCACTTCGATCCATTAGGTCTTTTCCTAAGACTCCCACCATCTTTCTTTTACAACCGTAGACGTACTGCAAGGTATCATCCGCATTTGGTTGATATCCCGACTACCTAGTCGTAATCAACGCTTCTTCTTCACTTTCATTTTGCTTACACCCAAATTGTGGAACTGTCTACTAGCGACAGTGTTCCCTTCCACATTATTTATTTTATTGATTTATTTATATCAGGTGACGCAGGCCTATAACCTGAACATACATAATTTTAGAATAATATTAGTACTTCACTAGCTCATTCTTGTGCTGTTCTGTGGTACTCGACCGCGGAAGAGACGGAACACCTCGACCAGAGGTCTTCTTCCATGACGAAGGGTATTTAACAATTCAGTTCGCGCACCACGAACGCCTTGGAAGTTGTAGTTGCCGTGCGACTCCAGTAACTGCACCCTGTGTAGTCTTCTCGCCATTAAACCAGTCTTCAAAGCTAGAGTAAACGGACATCTTCGGGCATGCTTGCTCCATCGTAGAGCTCATCCAGCGGTTTCCATCAGGCAACATCGAGGTAAAAAATAGGGCGATTTCGTAATAATAAAAAAAAATCTTCAACATGATTGTTGCCTTGTGGTTCTCAGTCAGGTTTTCCCATTTTCTTGTGAAAATCTTATTCAAGCAAAATATTAAGGCAGACAGTGAAGCAAAATATTAAGGTACACAGGAACTATCGCGTCGTGGCTGTCTGCGGGATCCTTTATGAAAATGACACGGGAATTGAATAGCCCGGGGTTACAAAAGCAATTGCAAATTTATAGCTTATATAGCTTAATAATCACTATCAGGATCTGACTTTGGAATGTTTTTTTAGATTTTCTTAATTGGCTTAAGTTCAATGAACATGAATTCCGCCATAATTTTCAATAAGAGCCTTAATTATAAAGACCGCATACTGTTTTATTGCTACTTGATATAATTTGTTTGACATTCTCTAAGACCTAACGTGTTTGGATTATTATTTCGACGATTTGTCTTTGTATAAATTTGACAGGTAACATCCTGTTTCAATCTGATATGATCTAGTACAAGTTGATAGTTCTAGTCTATTACTGTACCACTGCTGGACAAAGGTCTCATCTCATATAGAGACGGCACGAAAATCAATTACCATGCCTGCTCAAGACGGGTTGGTGATATCAGACTTATATTAACTCCAGGTTTCTTTACCATGTTTTCCCTCAATAAGAAACAACCCCTCTCAAAAAGTTCATATAAATTTATAAAGTCACATTGATTACCTGGATTTGAACCTGTAACCTCGTGCGAAGCCTTCACCACTGGGCCATTACGACAATAAAGACTGTTACAAGTTGGACCTTACATAAATCAATGTATTTGGCCAAAGGTGAACAAAATTAAACAACGTTTCGTTATAAGTTTAGTGACTTACATACTTACAAGCAAGATGATACTGGTGTCATGGTGTATGTCGATTTTTTAAGTAATAAAATTATTAAAACTTATTGACTTCAAATGTGTGAAAATGTTTAACTGTCTCAAAGGGTACCGCTGCGCCGGAACACATAGGGCTAAGGAAGGAACATGGAAGGGTTTAAGTCAGTAAAAGTCTGAAACCTTCTGCTCCGTGGAGTCATTTGATGATGTTCCATTCTTAAACAAAAAAGGTATGATGCTGGCAAAATTCTGAAAAAGTTTTTTTTTACATAATCTGTTATTTTTTATCTTTACAATTATAAGTACTACATAGAATTATACCCAGAAATGATCGAAGTCGTAAATAACATTTGACTCCAAACGATAGATTCAAACCATATTTTTTCTACTGCTAATTTTGTTTTGTTGCACAGACTTTAAAAGAAATATTTCATTTAGTTGACATCTTTATTAGAGTAAATTGTGTTGTATTAATAAAAATATCACCTGTTGCGGTCTTGGGCTTATAATTTCACAAATTATACCTACGTTTTTGCTATGGTGTGTTTTGAAAGGTAACCCTATAATTCATTGTTCTTTGCAAACGCAAAGGTCATCATTGCAAATAATTTGTCGAGAACGTACGCGTCATTATGTAGGTAAGTACTAATAATTATGTTGTTTTTGGTTTTCATTTTATTTGTTTTGAGAACCCAAAGTTCTTGATCGTATGGACTTCTTATTTTAGCATTACTGCCAGCAACTAGACATATTTATTAGATTACTTACTGATCATAATATACCTACTTACATTCTCAGATTTTACCACTGCACGCTATAATCAATGATAAATCAAAAGATTTGTGTACCTATGTACTACCAATTAGCACTACCAATCAATTACCACGTCTTAGAATATTTTTTTTTTTTTTCCTTTAAGCAATTAGCTCTTTTCCAGCCTTCGCTAGACAGAAATGATGCAGTTAAATATAACTTTAACTTATTGGAAGGCAATACTTGGTAACTTCCTTTCAATCATCATAATATCACAAAATTAACGAATTATTGATATAGCTGCGTCACCATAAACAGGCCAACAAGTCTCCCAACAAAATTTATCATTTCACTTGGCAAACCACAGTGCAATCTAAGCGGCGATTCGGCTGTATTCAGGCAGTGTAGGTTTTTGTGGATTTAAAATGATAAAAACTAGTTCGTATCTGTCATCATAATTTATTAATTAATTAATTAATATAAAAATACTAATTACATACACAAAGTACACTTAATTACATCTGAGCAAAAACTATTAAACTGTATAGTAGAGTCTGCGTTTTGTAACTAAATGCTATTTTCAATCTTTATTATGCTTTTTGTTATTTATTATAGCAGTTCAGTTTAATGTATTATCCAAATTTTTCAACAAATTTAACAGTTTAGTTTACGTACGTATTATGCAAATTGTTCAAAATTCAGATTAACAATCAATCAACTATTTTTAAATTAAATCTAACAATGAAATTATTTATTTACATTTTTCTAATACCAAATCTTACATTAAATCACGTAAATTATTATCAATTAAACTGCTTATTGCCCGACAAAACTAACATTCTCAATAATTAAACTATAAAATAACTAAATAATAAATAACAGCAGTAATAAGAACCAGTCAATTCTTAATATTTTAAATCTAACTGCAAAAATAACTAATTACCTTTTATTATTTTTACTACAAATCAGCACGATGGATTCAAACAAAAGAAAATCACACAAACAACTGTTTTGTTCGACGACATCCAACAATAATACGACGAAATAAAAATTATTGCCTAAAATATTTTCTCGATAAACTAATTTTTTAAAATTTGGAGGTAAACAAAACACTGCACAAACAAACCATATGAGATCTTTACGAAAACCAAATCCACGTTGCGAATACGTACAAACATACCTCTAGTAATTTTACAATGTGTATCATCGAAACTTGGACTAATAATACTTCTGATTATAGTTAATCTAAAATTAGGTACAAATACAATTTTATATCTTAAAATCTCTCTAAAAATGCACCTATACAATCGATTAAGAACCACTGCCTACAGACATATCGCGATACAAAAACTTTTCATACTATGTAGCTTAACAAAATAAGGCAACGTCTCTAAAGGCTAAACTTTAACGTAATCTATACTACGCAATCTCATTTGCATACAGTAAGTCTTTGCAGACAGCGGCGCTTGTTAACATTTCATCAGCGTCTCATAATATCTTCTATACTGAAGCCTTTCTTCGGTCCAGTCGACGTGCTCGTCCCCGGCTTCGGATTAGTTGGCGGTTGTATTCCAACAATATTCTTTATTCCACTTGTTATGAAACTTGAGCTGCCCTCTTCAGGATCCTTCTGACCATCCTTACAATTGGTTACATGAGTAGAAGTACAAGGCGTAGTGTCTTTCGGCGGTGCGTGTTTTACTATCAAGTCTTGTGCAACAGTTTGCTGTGGTCCTAATATTGGGTGAGGAACAGGACCGTACGCCATTTGAGGATGAGGTGGAGGCATGGGTATACCAAACTTATGATATGCTGGCATTCCCATTATAGTCGGTGGGATTCCAACTACGACCTCTCCATTCCCTAACGGATGCCGAGGCATTGTCAAGTTAGTAGGCTCAGGCGACCGGTTTCGATAAACAGCAGCACAAGTTCTCACATTATCTCCAATATCAGGAGGATGACTTCTCTTTCTGAATGGACTCAGGTATATACCAGAAGGCCCAGGGTCTATAGGCGGAGTTGCCATTTGACCCATCTTTGAAGGATCAGGAGGCACAACCTGATGAAGGTCTCTTCGTATTTGCAGCTGAGGATGTCTTATTGGTTGTTCAGGAACTTCAGTATAGCGCATCTCTTTTTCTATAATCTCTTCAGAAGTAAATCGCCGTTTTTCGTATAGGTCTGACGGCATGCGCATGTATTTTTCTTGATGTTGAGGGCGCATAGTATAAGGACTTGCCCTGTCTTTCTGCTCATCGTGATGGCAGTGAGTTCGTTCTACTGGAGAAGGTGACGTCCGTCGTTGCGGTGGTCTTTCTTCACTTTGCTCTCTTCCAATACTTTCGATTGACGACGATCGCGCTCGTCTAACGGGGGAATGTTCGGGAGACGAGAGTTCAGGATCTTCATCATCAAATCCTGGTTCTATTGGCGATCCCGGTCTGCCAATGTCCTCTTCGCCTACGTCTAGAACATCACCTGGCGGTACGTCACCAACTGCGTGTGTCAAGGCGTGTCTCCTCAAATCGCAGTTTCTTCTGAACACTTTCCCGCAAGAGTTGCATTCGTAAGGCTTGTGATCCGTATGAGTGAGCAGATGAGTTTTGAGGTTGGACCGTTGATTGAAGCTTCGGCTGCAAACTGGACATTTGTGAGGTGACTCCTCCATGTGGAGGATTTTGTGTACTGCCAGGGTTCTCGACTGACAGAATCCTTTCCCGCATTCTGTACACTTGAATGGCTTCTCCTTTGAGTGTATGTACCTGGAACAATGAAAGAGAAATTAAATTCCTCTGCTATATTTAGCAACATATCTAGATAAGAGTGTTCCTCGGGAACGTTTTAATGATTCGTACCATAAAACATAGTGGTTTAATTAAATGTCGGAGTAGAGGCGGAGTGAATTCGAACACAAGTTTCGCTGATAATATACAATGTGGTTTATTTTTGGTATGTAACAATACGTAGGTATGCGAGACGGGTTTTGATTGGATTTGGAGGCGTTCATTCATTAAGAGAGGAACGACCTTTTGTCGTCGACAGTATTTCATTGTCCGCTACTAAAGTGAGTAGATGTCACTAAGATAATACAATAATTGTACGGGTCTCGAATACAATGTAATAGTAAAATTTTAATGTCGGCGACCACTATACTGTTCAGACGCGCCTTGAACGTGATCCGAGTAACATGAGCCTTTAGTCTCAAGGCGAGCCCGACGACGTCGCATTCGTTCAGTACGTACAGCCTCACCATTTTTTGAAGACCTCCGCTAATACTTTTCACTTCCCCGTATCATTAATGGATCGCGAATGTGAGGGGGGGATGGGAAGGTCACATCGTATTGGTTCCGTTCCACGAGAGTTCCAGTCCAACCGAATCGAATTACGTTAAAAGCATTTTGTGGCCAATCGCTGCGATTAATATTATTAACAGCGGCTATATTGGATTACTAGTGACCATCTGCTTTATGGCTTGTAGGTAGGCGAGCGATGTGAAAACAGTGTCTTATACTCTTCTAAGATGTGAACGAAGCTCAATTACATTTTGTGTAGGTGCGTATTAATTATTATTGTGAATGACGCACTACTCACTAGTTTTTCGTAAGATAGGTAAATTGTTGTTATATATAATCTTTGACGGTCCTGATCATCTGACAATAGAAATACCAAATAATCAAATAATAATAACTTGACACACCTACCTAGATCAAAATAAATTTCAGAAAAAAACCTACCGACTATTCTAAATTACGGTTGGTTCTAAACCATATTTATGAAGAAATTATCAGAATTTTTCTTACATCACTTTTATAATTGCATTCCTATTTTTATTTGAGGAAACACCCAGGCGAGGTCGGTATAAAACTATATAATATTAATGAAGGAAGTATTGAGAGCTTCGTGTAATCATGTTAATTACACGCTTGCGAACTGTCCATGTAGCTTAAAACGGAAAGATGGTAAAAACTTGATTCGTTAAGGTAAAGTAAACTTGAACTTGGAAATTATGTTCTTATAATAAAATGTAAATCTTTATAAATGCATGAACTGATAGGAAAAGCTAATCTTCAAATGCACGGATATTGTTGCTACATGCTATAAATAGCTATAATTTTGTATAAATGCACTCAAGAAATATCTCTTTATCGAACTTATTTCTCCGGTGACTTAGTTCATTGACTTGATACGAATCTCAAAATGAACACTAAAGAATTCAGATGACTTAGGCACGATAGACTTACAATACATAATTCAGCTAATGATAGTGACACAAAGTCCGTAGACCCAGCCAATCATGGGAAACTTAACAAAAAAAGTAATGAAGAATGGTTTAAGTCCAGTCCGTTTAATGATGATGACTCCGAAAATTCTTTGGGCTGTCATGGAAAGAATGCGTCGCGGAGATGAGTAGTTACATAAGGTAGTAACCGGTTAAACTTAGGCATAGATGACAGAAAGTCTCGAATGAAAGAAGGTCATAGTGGAGACTGGGTAATTACTATAGGCGCAGATGTTGGTAAAGAAACTGTTAACGGGACAGATGATAAAGCATAGACTGTTACGGCTGAAGAATTAAAAAAAAATCAGCATTATGTGAAAATCGCATGATTAACTTTGAAATACATAGAGCGTTTTGGTAGTGCGTAATAAAATTGCATATAGTGAAACAAACAGCAATGTATTTTCTCATCCCTACATGGATGAATATGTAAAATAATATTGGATATACTCGTAAACCCTTCACTTTAGATGTCGTGTTTTACAATTCTAACTTTACTGCCATATCTTGTAAATGTAAGGTATATTATTACCAACCATATTAAGTTAAAGACAATCGATAAATATCTAAACAAATCCATAAAGTGATCATTTACGTATATATCGTAATTGAAATCTGTAATCTCGAGCAGAGATATCATTTAAGTGAATATATGTATATATATATTAACTTTCGAGTGACCGCGGCAGTGAAATATTGTAATGCCCAAAATTTAATTCCGAGTTTATGATAGAAATCGATTCCATCAAATCAATTCAGGCAGTTATCCATAAACATCACGAGAATACAAAAAATACTAACGTCTGGTGTCTGAGTATGTTTGTGTGTTGAGATCTAGCTACGCACTAACTTTTTAATTGATTTATGACAAAGATAAAAAAATAGTTTGTCAGAAGCAAAAATATTTTAAAATTCGCAACAATTCACAAACTCATATTGCTTACGCAAAGCACGGTGGAGTTGAAAATAACAAGGAAATTCTGCCAACACAAAAACTTAGCATGTCCCTCCATGTCATCCCGTAAGTTGAAAGGAACAATAACTCATTTTCTCACAAAACAGCAAAACATTGTATGTTTGTAACGTTCAATTGTACATACGGAACTCTAAAAACAGTAACGACCCACACTGCCAATTACACGGATTGTGCACGCATTTTGCTTCGCTCTTAAGTTCGCACATTCGATTCTTAGAAAAGCTAAAAGTTCAGTTTTATTCTCAAAATGTTATAACAAAAAATGATTTTAGTCTCAACACTGGGTCCACGAATAATATAATGCTACTACAGTTTCTTTCTTCATCCCGTTCTATATTTATTGACGTGCCTCAAGAAGTCATTATTAGCTAGCCAACACCTTAATCGCGTAACACTTACGGCAGCAAAGGCTTCAATTTTGAGAGTTAAACAACATTCATTGCGTTATTTAAGTTGCTGAGCAGACAAATTTTTCGAACAAACAGAGCCATGGATTACCGATATCCTAAGTGATTCGGGTTGTGATTGATATCAGACTTATATCAATCACAACCCGAATCACTTAGGATACGCAATTAGGGTGCAAGTTTCATTTGATCTTAAAACAATATGTGATCTTACACCCATTCCTTAATTGGGACAAGTTGCAACGTCTTATAAGATTCCAAAATTCGAACGGAACTGCGCTAAAATTCTAGTTATTGAACATTGATTAAGAAAATTGATCAATCAAAAATCTCATTTGCCGTTTTATTTATTCCAATATTTATGAGAATCGATTTCCGTATCTTATGATTAATATTGACCTTACTAAATTTTATTGATGATTTATTCGCAATCGTACAATCATGCGTTGCCAAAAACGGATGTTTTAACAAAAAAAACATTCGAGGGCTTGCCCATATCAAGGACCACGGTTGTAATTATTTTAAAACTTCCTCATAATTGGTAACTCAATTTTGGTAATTAAGAAAACGCCCACACCTAATCCAGTATTTATTTCAAGGTTACCAAGCTTCTTCGTAACTATCGAAGATTTTACTAGTTATGATCCAATTGGTTACTCACTATAAGACCGTAGGTACTGAAGATTAAGAACTCTGCGAAAATCAAACCTAGCCATACTTTAGCTACTGCAATTTCATTGAAATCTAGCACTCCGTAATCAATACATTACATTAGCACACTATGATATTCGTATTGGTACTTCTGTATGGATTACAGGCAAGTCGATACTGTTACGACAGTTTTTTTCTAGCGGGTCAAGCAGAATGTCAAGTGACAACATTAAAAATGTCAACATTACGTGTGCCGGCAAGACTCAAAGCTTCGCAGGAGTAAAGTGTAAGCTTTTATACCCGTCACAAATTGTGCATAAATAGTTACGGTTTACTTGCAAGTGAGGCTTTACCTATAAAAGCATTTAATGGTAATACATTCCACTTGTTATGACATGATTCTGAGGCAAACGCTATCGAAAAGTCCTTTAAAGAAGAAATACAAGTTGAAGGAAGTTCAGAACTAAAGATGAGTCTAATCTAAAGAAATCAAAATTCCAAAGAGAAAGTCAAATTTAAAGAACTAACTAACAAATTCATGAATGAAGAAGGGAAGGGCGCAAGCTTGCCATCGTCATGCAAATATTGTGTAGTGACTGACGGATAGACCGGTTTTAAAGTACACACGGCTAGTCCAAACACCCACGTTGTGTATTAAGATTTTGAAGTATTATTAGATAATGGATGGACCTTCTAAAATTCATGATAGATTTATGTATTGGGTTGGGATGAGGATAAAAAATTATAGGATATACGAGCTTGATACTAAACTATTGGAACAAAATTGCTTTGACATTGCTAGAGGACACGGCAACTAGTATTTAGACTTTATTAATAGTAACAATAAGGGCGGCATCTTCTAAACTGTTTTAATTTTATAACACTGAAGTCATTAAAGTAAGCCGGTTATCGATCTGTGTTGTGTTTACGATGAGATGAAACACAACATATAAATGTAACATCGATAGACGTAGAGAAAAAGTGTTCCAATTAAATAAAAACCTGATATTTTAATATCGAAGCCGGAATTACTTCCAATAAATTTTAAATATCTAATGAACGCGATATCTTCATTTTAAAATGAATCGAGAGCCACGATCGACATCGTATGATGACGGATTCGGAAACACCAGTCAAACAGCTTTACTAACATCAGAGAGACCGACGCTAGATTCAAATTAACAAGGCAATTACCAGGTTACTATGAAAACGTTTGATGCGAACCAACTAAAACTATAAAACACACTATTGCTGCTCCAATGGCTACACCCTAATACCATAACCAATTGGTAGAGCAAAGAAGAGTTAAACCACCCAAAATTGAAAAATGTCACAACAAACATTCATTCGGAAGTTTCAACGACAAAAAATGTATAAAAAAAAGAAATAGGCTAAACGTGAAGAATACACATAATTTATGACATAAACAAATCTTACCCTCCGAGGTATCTTATCGTACCAGTTCGATCAATTCTGATGTTAAATAAAATATAAGTAACGTCTGTCTCTTCTTATTATACTCCGAGATAAGGATCGCGATGGACAGTCGCTCAGAACCCCATCAAGACACGGAACGAAGATTAAAAAACTTTGACTCCAAATTACAGAGAGGACCGAGATCCCGCGCTAATGGGTTACATTAAAAAATATTTCCATTACGGTTGCTAGTTGGATAATGTGTTTTGTGAGCACACTTACAAGAGATGGCGCCTGTGGTGTAGAAAACAGGCAAGTGACTCATGAAATGAACAATAAATCGGTAATAATTTGAATTGATAACAACGACGTAATGCTCTCAGAAGTGGCCATTGAATATAAAGTTTCGGTCACTTTACTAAAATGTCTAAAAATGTTAACGCTCTCTTTTCTGCTGAAAATGTTATTGGTTAAGCCAAGAAACCTTTTGCGAGGACGCGAACAGGTTCTTTAAAGTGCTCTCGTTTCTTAACAAGCTATACTGTAAAGCTTATAAGACAGAACTGGGAATACGAAGTCAAACAAAATCTTGGCTCACTATATTTTAACTTTCGTTCTTAAAATTAAGCTCTTTGTAATTAAAGTGTACTCGATAAAAGTGATACAAAGTTAGTTAGTAGTTGCGTTTTAAACTAAGAATATAAAGGAAATATTTCGTCTACCGATCCGGGTCAAAATGGTTTTTTTCCAATTCAATCGTGTTCGAGATAGCCTATCGAACAACGTTCGTGAGGTTGGTAACAGATATAGAGTGACGATTATGGTAGACCAGTCTATGTTCAAAGTTTCTGAATGAAAACACCTGCGCATTATTTATTATTTCATTCTAGAACTTGGTAGTGTTGAAATAATCAGGAGCTTAATTAATATACCTAATATCTAGAAATTGAATTGAGGTATTCTGCAAAAGATAATTAACGCCAAAAATACATAAATCTAATAGTGCAATTTGAAGTCATAATTTAAAAAATACCATAATTATTTATTATCTGAAAGGCGTCATGTCTAAGAATGTAATAGTGCTTTGCAATGACCAACACCACAGAGATCGAATCAATTTCTCTACACAGTTTTTTTTTCTTATTACGAAGTCTGAATGGTAGATAGAGTGAGCCAACTGGGCACCAGTACGTACATAATTATATTTGTATATTACTTTAGTTATATTTTTAGTTTGCTTTGCGACTTAAGTTTTATGTGAATATTTATCTTTTACATCGCCTATCAATCGCTTCATTAATGTGTCTGTCAAACGTGTTCATTACCAAAAAGTTATCTACTGTTTTATTTTCTGCAAAAGTAAAAATGTAGTTTTAGAATAAGAATCCTGACTTTTATGCCTTGCAATTTTAAATTCAAAATAAGGCGAGAAGCGAATGTGGCTGTGATGTTTATGGACAGTGGGCTTGCAACCTTATGTTCGTGCTTTATTGCCAACTATGAACTTGACACTTGAATACCGAGACAGGGCTATAACTACACAAGTTTTTGCATGCTAGAAACGAAACGTAGAACGATAACTCAAAACATTTACCTGAACCACTGAAGCTCTGCTATCTACATTAGTAAACATATAGTTAAATAGTTTTAACATGCCATAATAAAAAAATGTATTGTAGTTTTCTAGAAATAGGGTTGACATAGGACCTTTCTGGCATAAGTTGCGTAGCATTCCTTGAACACAATAAGCATACGAAATAAGCATTCCGTCTCTTTAATAGTACTGAAGATTTTCATAAAAAAATCTAGTTAAAAGTAAAGAGAGCAGGTACAGCGGACGCGCGTTGGAATGCCGCCGGGGTCACTGTCCGATCCCTCCTTACGTACCTCCCGTTCATCTACGCTATCTAAACCTATCGCATAGATTGATCGAAAACGCTTTACTTATTAACTTTACTAATTATGTTTTTGCCTTTAAAAGTGCTGGAAAATAAGAAACACAAAAGTTTGCTATCATGGGACGAGCAGAAGTTCAACATTTTAAAAGTTTAATGATCTTAGCTTTCTTGCTGTCACAATATAATATCGGCAAATGTAAAAGTTATTGTGTGTCTCCACTAAAATATCAAGCTTTGCACCTTCCTAACCCAATAACCATAAAGATCCAAAAAACGAACAAAACAGTAACATAACACGAATACAAAATGAGACTTCACACTAATTAAATTAAGTCATATAAAACATAAATATGGCAAAGAAGACAATGCCACCGTATTTATGATAATGAGTGGAGAACTTAATTATGTACGTAGGTGTATTTGCGGAACCCACACAAATGCAGAACGGTAGCGGTTGATAATACATAAATTTATTCAAAGAAACTGTTACATGCCGCACACTGCCACATAAGTAAATCAAACCCGCTTACAAATAGCTGATATTAACATAATCTTGCGATTTGAATAATGAAGTAGCAGATTTTGTTATTCAAAACCGCGTTGCTTTCAGGCAGATGCATCGGAACATAATTTTATTGGCCGTTGTGACTTTTCTATTGGTTTTAACATACCGAGAGACGCTGAGAATCTAAAAGCTTACAGTTTTATGTAAATTATTATATTTTAGGAACAAACCTTTCGATGATTTTTATGATAAATTTAAGGTTCATCAATATACATAAGTCCCGATGTATTTTGTTACAATGACAGATGAATTTGAAATTGTTGTTAGAATTGAGTATAAATGGTGAATATTATTATAATATTTCATGCATTGGCAGTAACATTCATAATATTCATCATTTGCCCAAAGTATTATAAATGTCTCCAAGAAATATTTGTATTTGTCATACTTAAAAGGTTACATACAGCTTTGTTTAGCTTTAAGAGAAAAAATTACGAATGTATGTAAGTATTAAAAAGTATATGTAAGTAAACGTTAAATAATTCAACGGACATGTTTCTCAGGAGACACTTTTGCTGTATTAAGCAGCATAAAAGGTGTACTTAGGCAACTGTGGCCGACTCGAGTCTCGAACCCACGCACTTTTATCTCTTTACAACTAAGCTGGTTTCCTTTAAGACGATTTATTGTTACGCTACTAATATCTCAGCATCAGTAGTAAATGACGCCAACGCTTTACTTTCCAATAATTAACATTTGAATGACAGAAATTGTTTAGTCAGTCCGTGTTAACTTATTCTGTATGGTACAGCTATATTTTACGTTTAATATTTTAACCACTGATAAAAGTCAAAATTTGTTGAATGAAATGCTTTGAGATCGTTCTAATGAATCAGAAGAAACAGGAGATAAACAAAATGATTATACAAATATGAATATTGCAGTTGAAAATAAAAAAAGTCCTAACCTGGAAGCAGAACATACAAAAACAACATTTCAAAGAATCATTCGACTAATTAGCTAAAGTGTCGTTTCTAACGCCTAGAAACTTAGAAGTCCAATTAGCATAGACGTTGTCAAGCTAATATTTCCTAAAACCGAACCGTAGGAACCCGTATAGGTAGCAAAATATTTACAAGAAGTAAATGACATAATGTAAATGAGGCGAGCGTTTTCGCAACTGCTCGAGCGAAATTAGCATTACCATTAGAACGTTTTTTTGCATCGCGTTTAACAAAATGAGACGTCAATACATTGAATATATCGTTTTGTTTTTAACCGCAATGGAATTATGGTAATAAGCTTCTTTTGCATGACAAAACTCAAGTCAGTTTCCAATGGAAAGAGACTTTGGATAAACGAACAATACTCTGTGGGTTATGGATCTTTTTCGAAATGTTGAAAAAAAGGAGCAACAATAAATTACTTCGTAACTGACATTTTTGTATTGATTTTTACTTTTACAGTTACTTTTTGGCTTCCTTCATTCGTAAGATATGCATTCACAAACATAATTTTCTGCCAATGTGATTTCTGGCATATAAAATTGCAGATGAATGTTGAATGAACAGCAACCAGTATTATTAAACCCGCTTCTTCCGCTTCTGTAATCTTTAAACCAAATACATTCCCTTATGTGGCTTCAAATGTACAATCCGGTTTGTCATCATTACTTTAAGATGTTGTTAAATGTTTTCGGGTTCGATTACATTTTAAATTCTGCCTTTTTTGGTTTACGTTTGAAACATTGGCTTAAATAAAATCTTCTCTATTAATTTTACTCTGGGTGCTTTCTTTGAAACTAATATGGCGCTGTAGTATTTGATTTATAATTCTTTATTTAGGTTTTAGATATTAAGCAAGTCCAATTAAATAGGAGTTTATTCACTGAGATATAGATACACAGTGACATTTAGATACCGTATCTAAATGTCACGGGCGCTATTTTGAGTCCCAACCGCAACGAAGCATTCATCAGTCCAGAATTTTTTCGGAGATTAAAAAAAAGTAGGTTCAAAACCAGAACCAGTAGACAGCGAACCTTGTTTGTTAACACGAAAAGCCAAAAATGGATTTTCAGCTTCAGATGGCGCCTAAGCCACAAAAAACAGAAAGAAAAGAAATATGGACTTAATCCGAAAACAAAGATACCATTGAAAACCTAGTAGATCTACTGTTTAAACAGTAGAATTGACAACAAAACAGCGGTTTCGCGAGTCTAATATTCACATTATTCAATAAAGACTTAGCCACAATGCAGAGGGCACGCCACGATAGTGGCGGTAAGGCCCCTCTTTGAGGAGTGGCTAGAGAGGCGTCACGGCGCCCTCACCTTCCGCCTGACGCAGGTCCTCACCGGACATGGATGTTTCGGGAGGTTCCTGCACATCATCAGGCGGGAGGAAACGCCCGGGTGTCACCACTGCGAGGATCGCCCAGAGGACACGGTAGAGCACACGGTGCAAACCTGCCCCGCTTGGGCGGAGCACCGCCGTGTCCTCGTAGAGGCGATCGGCGGCGGCGACCTCTCGCGCCCGGCCCTGGTGCAAGCCATGGTCCGGGGCGAGAGGGAGTGGGAGGCAGTCACCTCCTTCTGCGAAAAAGTCATGCTCGCGAAGGAGGTGGCGGGATGGGAGAGAGAAAGGTCCTCCCGTCCCAGCCGCCGCAGGAGACGCCCCGGGCGTCGGGAGCCACGTGACGACTCCCGGCCACCGTAGGCGCGGGCCTGCGGACAGTGAGTAATGGGTGACTCACCGTCCGATCAGCACCAGACCCGTGCCGTACGGCGCGTATATGTTCCACGCGCGCCTCAAAGAGATGTCAGCATATGAAGGGGCCCCTCAGGGCCAAGCCTGCCGGGTAAGCGGGATTGTCCGAAAGGGTTACCGCTACCCCGGAACATAAAGGGCTACGGAAGGAACATGGATGGGTTTTAGTCAGTAAGAGTCTGACACTCCCTTCCGCTCCACCCAGAGCGGGAGCAGTCATTGGATGATTTCCCAGCCTTAAAAAAAAAAAAAAGCCACAATGCAGAAAACAATTGTTTTTATTGTTGTAATTATTTTTGTTTCATCTATTTATTAAATGTAGGTACATGATTATTGCTTATTCCATTATAATTCTGTGAAGTAAGAAACTCTTTGGTCTAGCTGTACTTCAATAGTTATTTTGATGAATAAGTTTTCATGCGAACGTTTTAGTTGAGATTCCAAATGCAAATCACATTATGCACCAGTAGATTATAAAGAAATTTGGTGTAATATAATTCCCCAGCTATAGATATGTCTTTGATGACGCTTCAGGTTTGCATGACACAATTTGACATTAGCGAGCAGGTGACGTGAATAGATTTTTTTTTCGATTTCAAGCAGCCGCTTGCTTTTAAGTCGGTTCTTATAAATCTATTACAACATTTTAGAATGGCGCCTTATTGAATTCAGATTGAGTTTCAAAAATAATACGTCATTACTAAAGTAGTTACGTTAAAGCTTAATAGGATTCGTGTAGGCGAGGTGCTTTCAATCACATCAGTACAATGAGTCGTTAATGTAGTCGGTGGGTCTCCGGTAATGGTCTAGACGCTACCTACACATGAAAGTCTTTCGTTTCTTTTGTCACAATGTAGGTAATGTTGCATTGTGGCAAGGTTGGTTTTTAATAGAATGTGCACGTGCTGAATTTACTTCCAATACTTAATGCGTAAGTGGTATTTAAGTTTTTGTATTTAAACTGTCATAGATATTTGATGTAACTCGATTTTTCAACTTAAAGAATCGTCAAATAGTGACTTTGAAAATGGCAATTTTAAATTCAGAACTCTGGAACAAAATATAACTTTGAAAATTCGAAAAATATTCTCACAACTAAATTGGAATTTGGAGAGTCAAATCGTTCATTATCACAAAAACTTAATCGAAATATAATACAGAGCGTTCCGCAATGCATGGCGGTGCATCATTTATTTTTCGTTTGTGTACCAAAGAAATTTAGTATTCGTCGCGCGGTCGACGTTATAAAAAGTCAAAACCCCAAAAGTCGGACAGGTACGTGGACAAAAAATAAATGGAAAATACTAATGGAGCGGCGCGGCCAGGTTGGACCGCGACCGCTGTGTTGTAAGTAACTGGTAGAGAAGGGTATCATTTACTTTATTTTGTATGTATGGCGGTAGATATGTGAGTATTGTCTGAAACTGTTGTCCTTGTGGCGGTGATACAGAGCTATTCAAGGTTTAGGTGCTTGCTGAAGTTGTAACGTTTCTACGCAGACAATAAAGAAGTAAGAACTCTATGTTGTGACTTGTAAAGTTGATTAAAGTTTGATAAAATATCAATGAAAATCATAAAATTGCTATTGATAAGTCGGTAAATATTTTTATAATTATTTATGTATGACGTTCTTAGTTCATAATATTTATGATATGGCCGGTATATTGTAGGTACGTGTACGTAATAGAAGTCAGCTAAACAAAGCAATTCTAGCGTCTCAAGACGAACCACAACAATATTACCAACAATCGAGCCTACTACATACAGTGCGACGTCCACAGCCGGTTTGGCTGCGCGTACGCCGGCCATGCGACGTAATGGGAGCGACGGCTTGCCGCTGCCGCTTCACACACAATTTCACCTCTGAGTGACGCAAACATTCATTGTAAATACGTACTTCACTTGCACGGTATCAGGTGCATTTTACCTAAAACTACTAATGTCTTAGAAAGGGTTATTGAACAATATCAAAAAAACTAAAAATTATGGATTGGGGGCAGGATAAAATAAAATTGGATGGAGGATAAAAACTTTATAACTCGCATGACCTAGGTCTTAATAGAGTGGCTTGCGTTCCATTGCGAAATAATTCCGTTAGAACTAAGTATAATTATTATTCATGCCATTTAATTAATTTACTTAATTAAAGAAAGAGAAGCAAAAACTATGAGACTTGCAGGCACAGGCAAGAAATTATATGTTCAAATTGAATCATCAATCAGACAGAATCATAATAAATACAGGAAAGTTACCTCAAATTTTATGAAAGATTAGAAAGTAAAGTAGGAAAAAACAAGATGAACATTAGTTGTATAGCATGTATAAATACTACTTATAAATAACTGGATACCTAGTAATATAAATGAAGCATCTCAAATGTTAACAATTTTGCCGTCAAATTTATAATTGTGCGTTTTTCTGACACCATTTGTCTATTTTCCGTGATCCAACCGTATTGTTTTTGTCTATCGATCATGAGATTCGGTTAACGCACGTCTACTGTCTACAACAAAAAATTGGCGCCTCTTATGAAAAAACTTTGATATTTGATACGTCCAAGTATCAAATACCTCCATTATAGTCGCGCTTCAATAGTTCCAAAACTCAATTTTTCATGGTTCATATCTTTAGAACCAGATTCGATTCTCGTTTTACGACCTCAAACGATAATTTTATCAAAATGGTATTTTATTATTTTGTCTAGTAGCAATAACTCGTAATTTGCCGAATTCTTATGATCTCAAATCGATAATCAAACGACGCGTCTCCATTTGATTAAATCCAACTGTAAATTCTAAAAGTTGTTGTATATAGACGACAGTCGTTAAACACAGGTAGGTAATATATTTTTATTATTACTAGTCCCGTTCTGTTTATTCATTAAATGAACTGATAAGATTAAAATATCAAACAGATAACGCAGCTGTACGTTTTTCGAAATCATTACGCTTAGAAAGAACTTAAACTGGATAGCTCCGAGTCCGAAGTAGCTTAGGAAGTGAATATTCTTGTTCGAAACGAGTTCCAGTTATCAGATTTATAACACTGGCAGTTGATTCATGAGCGTCTCGTCTGGCAATTATACCGGGAGAGGAGATATCATTAATCAAACTATATTGATTGGTCCACTCTATGTACAAACCCAATTAGATTGAATCCTTCAATTTTGTTTGATCCTACATGATTTATTACTTATGGAGGTGCAATTAGGCTATCGGGATGCGCAGGAGTGTTAATTTTGGTTTCATCGTAAATCCTCTTTTAGTGCTGTGTGTAATTGACCGTAATCGCCTGTAACCGTTTCGTATCGTAGATGCTTTTATTGGCTGTTTTACATGTGGGAACGATGTAAAGGGATTGATTTTTCTTCGTTAATCTATTTTTTTATTTCAGATTTAAGAGGAATTACATTCTAATACATAATTTTAATTACTTTTCGTTGCTTTTCATTATTACTCATAGGCTTGCGCTTGACCACTTCTTTACAAACTCTGTTTTTTTTTTAGTGTGTTAAGTTTTTTAGGTACTGCCAAACGAATATTCAAAGATGCATTTTTGTTTGTTACCGCGTCCATATTTATTATTTTTACCTTTACTACGTTAAATTCAATGAACATTAAAATATTTATATAAACTTTAGTAAATTTTTTTTGGTAACTTCCATAATCCTCATAAGGTTAAGATTACTTACCTATATTCAGTACGGAGGTAATCAAAATAACTAAAGGTATTAACTAACCTTATCCGCCTAAAAATGTACCGATGTCCAAGGCGATTTGATAATGCTATATTCTGAGAAACAGCATTATGCTTTATTACTTAAAGAAATTACAGAGAATCGATTATTGGATGTTAGATAAAGATAATTATATATATCTACTATTCAAATGTAACATAAATGACTGCAAACTGCAGATCCTTATGGGGTACTTAAACATTGACAAAATTTGACCACATTTTCAAAAAAAAAACCCAAAAACTAAGTAATCTAGGTTTGTGCACGGTTGGTGGCAATAGGCTCGCCCTTTAATACATGGGTCTTTATCATAACTGACAAAATTTGGACATACTATACATACACCTCTTTTTTTTTTTTTTTTAAGGCTGGAAAATCATCCAATGACTGCTTCCGCTCTGGGTGGAGCGGAAGGGAGTGTCAGACTCTTACTGACTAAAACCCATCCATGTTCCTTCCGTAGCCCTTTATGTTCCGGGGTAGCGGTAACCCTTTCGGACAATCCCGCTTACCCGGCAGGCTTGGCCCTGAGGGGCCCCTTCATATGCTGACATCTCTTTGAGGCGCGCGTGGAACATATACGCGCCGTACGGCACGGGTCTGGTGCTGATCGGACGGTGAGTCACCCATTACTCACCGCCCGCAGGCCCGCGCCTACGGTGGCCGGGAGTCGTCACGTGGCTCCCGACGCCCGGAGCGTCTCCCGCGGCGGCTGGGACGGGAGGACCTTTCTCTCTCCCATCCCGCCACCTCCTTCGCGAGCATAACTTTTTCGCAGAAGGAGGTGACTGCCTCCCACTCCCTCTCGCTCCGGACCATGGCTTGCACCAGGGCCGGGCGCGAGAGGTCGCCGCCGCCGATTGCCTCTACGAAGACACGGCGGTTCTCCGCCCAAGCGGGGCAGGTTTGCACCGTGTGCTCTACCGTGTCCTCTGGGCGATCCTCGCAGTGGTGACACCCGGGCGTTTCCTCCCGCCTGATGATGTGCAGGAACCTCCCGAAACATCCATGTCCGGTGAGGACCTGCCTCAGGCGGAAGGTGAGGGCGCCGTGACGCCTCTCTAGCCACTCCTCAAAGAGGGGCCTTACCGCCACTATCGTGGCGTGCCCTGCGCTGGGTTGCGACAGTCGCTGCTTCCAGGCCGCCATGATATCGCGCCGGAGGTCCGTCCGCTCCGCCGCAATTTGCTGCGGAAACGGAGTTTCTCCCCGGCTTAGTACCTCCGCGCGCCTCCGCGCGCCACTCGAACAGGCGCGCGAGGACTATCGCCTCCAGATCCCACGGCGGCAGTCCGGCAAGGAGGCTTGCCGCCTCGCCCGAGATCGTGCGGTACCCCCGGATTAGCCGAATGGCTACCACCTTTTGGGGCGCGTTAAGATTGTGGGCGGCTCGCCACCGCAATGAACGCGCCCACACCGGGGCCCCGTAAAGGGCCATGGGCCGCACGACTCCCGCGTAAAGCCTCCGGCAGGAGGCGTTTGGCCCCCTCAAATTGGGCAAGAGCCGCTTGAAGGCGGCCCCAGTCCGTTCCAGCTTGGGGGCCAAACGTCGGAAGTGCTCCACGAAATTCCATCGGCTGTCGAGAACCAGACCTAGGTATTTCATCGTGGTCCCGACGCCGATGTGAACCCCTCCTACCGTAAGTTGGGAGCCCGATGGTGGCCTATTCCGGGGCCCATGAAAGGACATGGCCTCGGATTTGTGCAATGCCACCTCGAGACCCAACTGCCGGATCCTCTCAATGACTGTCGCAACCCCGCGTGTCATCGCGTCGGCCGCCGCCTGATGCGACCTCCCCTGCGCCAGGACCAGCGTGTCGTCAGCGTAGCAAACTACGCTGACGCCGTCAGGGAGGTCGGCACGCAGCACCCAGTCGTAACCGATGTCCCACAGGAACGGCCCCAGAACCGATCCCTGTGGGACATACATACACCTCTGATACATACATAGGTACCCACCTGATGTATTGAAGTTATGTCGTTTAGTACATCATTTTTTTTTATTCTGAAAGCGGCTCTTAAAAACAGCGGTATAAAGAATGGACATTTTTTAAAACTAGTAATTAATTGGCCACACAATATATTCCTGGTCAGATAAAAGATTTTTTTATTTTTAGGAATACCTACACAGCGTAGATTTTGATAATTACCCAGAATTAATATTGGACTAAATAGTAATATGCCATTAAAGATTCCTATCGGTATGCATTATACTAATCAAGCCGATTAAAAACATCATAATTTACTATAGACAAGTCTCTCGTTTGTGTACGTCAAGATTTTTTTATATTTTATTTTTTGGGAAAATCATTTTCTGGTTGCATAGTATTAAAAGTATTTGTTGTTTTGCTGGATAAACTTAAATGGTTTTTGCAACTACTATTAAGATGATAGTAGATTTTTTTTTAAATTGATTAGTTAATTATATTATTATTAGGTATATTTTATTATTATATTTTTGTATTAGACCAGGATACATTGTTTAAGTTTCTGCTGTTCAGTACAATAATAGATGGCTCAAGCACAACCCCGGCACAGCTCAATAATAATATTTAGTACTATTCGAAAACTTTTCAAAATTCGATCACTGCTTTTAATCTCCCATAAAATCGTTCCGTACGTGTCGAGAAGAGATTAAAGTTGCTTGCTCCCAGCCACAGGTAATAAATAACGTGATTATTTCGTCTTTCAAACTGGCCACAACATCTAAGACGTTCTTTTTTTTGAGTGAATTCGACCAAAAAGAATTCGTTAACGGGATTAAGGTTTTATTCCGAGTTTTTTTTTTAATCTGTGTGCTGCTGCCGTTTCTATGGATTTCAAAACTGTCTAGTAATTCAGTTAATTTTTTATCGGCTTTTTAAAATCCCCTAATTTTAATATGCATGGCTTGGAGTTAAGTCTTCCTTTATGTTAGACGTTGACTAGTCTTGAATTATTTTCTTTTGATACTTCTACTGATTCTACTTAGGGGTCTTACTGATGTAGCCCTTAGAAACAAGTCACCAACTAGTCTAGAAACAAGTTTACACACTATGTCTATATCTTTCATTGACTGCATCTGCTGCAGTACCTACCTTTGTGCTCTTTTATCTTTATATGTTTTATGTGTACATAAATAAATAAAGGTATAAAATAGGCGCACTAAATAATCGCCAATATTTAACCTTTATTTATTTTTAAACTTTTATTAGCTTACACAAGAACATAAATAATAATATGTTTACATATAGCCCCTAACCTTGAAGCCAAAACAAACATAACAATCATTAGACTTCTACAACACAGACTAAAATCACCGTTTTCCATCACAATAATTCATTACTGGATGCACCATAAACTCCGTATGGAAAGCCATGGGTGTGCAAGAGGGTTCAACCGCCAAGGACGACCGGTTGTACTGCGACTTTTAGTCTGGTCGCAAACGCACCTACTTTATCCCGACAATCTTGAGGGAGAATCTTCAACCTTTTATTCAGTTCAAAGATAGAGGATTAAAAGACAGTGGTGGCAATAAAAGTTTGAATGAATAGAGGGATGTTAATAGATTTCATCCTGAAGTGGAAAATTACAATAGTGTGCTGGTATTGGATGTTTTTTATTGTCAATTCACACTATAGTGACGATTCTATTTAACTAATGCAACTTCGTCTGCAGTATAGTGTGAAGTGGGCCTTACAAGTGTTCTATTTTTCTAAAATATTTTTTTATATTGTTTTTTTTTTTTAATTTTAGGTGTCTCTTAAGAATCGATTTAACATACATACCTAAAAAAAGAATGACGTTGTTTTTAAATTTACAATTGTCAAAGTTGGTTGTTGACCACATTTTGCCCTTATTATTAAGTCTGAAAAGTGGTCAACGGTGGATATTGCCGACTGTACTTCATACATAATTTAGTGGCTCCTCTAGAAATCTTTATGTACACAACCAGCTCGACCCCGTGGGTAGCCATGACAGATAAAATCAAAACTCATTTCCACCATTTTTAATGTCTCCGAAAGCCGTCACGTAGGACTTCGAAGTATTTTTGTGGTTATCTCTGATCGCTTATGATTTGATAAAACAGGGTTATGGGAAATGAAATAACGATACAGAAGTGTATGATTAAGGGAATTCAAATTATTACATTTTTATGTATAAAAATGTAGCTTTTGGAATGGTTACAAAATATGAAAAAAAAAACAATATTTATTTTCCTTTTTGTCACAGTTGAAGTTGCTGTTCGCCATAAAATAAGTTGAAGTTGCATACTTATTATTGCAAAATTCATAAACCCTTTATGTTCGTACATATTTATTTAACCGTCATAAAATTAACTTCATGTCTAAGCATGCAATTTAATGCAATAACACAAACTTGGAAGTTAAAACAAAAACCTACTTTCGTTTGACAAAGTAAAGTCACAAATTCATATTATTTCGCCACGTACCAACAATACAAAATCAAGGCAAATCCACGTAAACCTTACAACAGTTATTTACTAAGAAATTCTTGAAATAAGAAAGAGATCCTTAATCTTTACCTGTTTTTAAATTAGCTTGTGTGTGTCAGGTTACGTTGAAAAGACATCCCCTGTACATGTGTGAGTGTCCACGGATTTTATCTAACGTTGACTTCGTCATATGATTAATGGTTAATACAGAAAGCCATACAACACAACCTTTCCACAACAACAATGGAATTTAAGTTTGAAATATTTGTAAACTTCATCTTGTTTGGGAATTGGAACTGATTTTTTAGAGCATTCAAAAGGATTAATAATAGTAAGTAATGTATCAAAGGAACACATACAAAATCCTTATACCAATAAAATGTTTCGTGAAGTTTTCAGCCATATCAAAGGACACATAATACATAACATCACGCATATATTCCACGAAGGGTTAGGCACTGCTGATCCTATTATAGTACACACGCAATTAGCCAGTAATGTTCAAGTTCCATGTAATAGGGGGCGAGGTTATTATCATCAACCGGACACAAATTCAGACTCCCAATTCCAGATGGAAAAACCCAATAACACTTTGCCCGACCCGAGAATCGAACGCAGAACCAAAGGATATTTGATTAAAACTACATTATACTTCTCCTCAATCCGAAAAAGCAAGCCTGGCATAGTACGCACCCATTTCAAAGAAATTGGTTTCTGACGTACATAAAGGTAATTACATTATTCGTATGCAAATAGCGGAGGATGTTAATGTAAATACAAATATTCTTGAAGAACGTGGGCTCGAGTTTAGAGGCCACATAGTGGATGGCACCGGTACACCCGCTTTGTTTGGACAACCGACCGGTCACTGTTTGCACGGGCCTCCACGACAACACTCAGAAATATTTCAACCGAACTCTTGAGCAAGTCTTAAGTGAAGTTATGGAACCGACTTTTAAAAACCTCCCACTATATACCGAAGGAAATATAGATTCTAATGGAATAGAAAATAATCTACTTAAAGAAAAAATCGTAAATGGAGATATAAATAAAGATGGAGGCGAAAAAAAAATCCCAAAAAGATTAACGAATTGGTGTAGGTAAAAAAAATGTAGTAACAAGATCGGCTGTAAATCATTACATCCCGTTCACAGATGGTAGACACAAAACAAGCAAAACAGATTGCTACTACAAGCTTAATGGCTTTTAAAAACTGGATTAAGTAGCGGAGAAATGCTAAATCGACGATAAGCATAAGTCTTGTCAACCCACGCATAAGTTCACTTGACATCTTGTAATAAACTTTATTCTGTTAGCATTAAAGCTTTTTTTTCTGTTTAAAAAACGATTTGAACTCAAGTTTTATATTCTTCTGTACCATTGAGATAAATCCTCTATTGTTGTACGAGAAATATTCATAAAATACTTTTGTTTTATGTGAAGAGCAGCATCGGTTGACATTAAATGAACATAAAAAATATGAGCAGTGAAAAGTCCATTCCTTTAATATACCACCATGCCACTGCCACTTTTACTATTGAGTGTTTCGTATGGACATACTACAATTCTATAAGCGTAGTTGTTTTAAAATTACGCTAGATAGCATGTGTTCGACTACTAAGAATAGGATATGAGGCCACTTATATAGTAAATGGCCAAACTTAATTAAATGTCAGTCATTATGGTAAATGGTCGGTACTCGAAACACCTTAAGCCAGTATTTCATTTGCCGACAGGTGGCGCTACCTGCCACAATTTATAGGCGAATTTTATTTTTATTCTTTCTGCCGTCTTTGGCCGCGCAGCCTACCGAAATGTCATAAAGTGCGCTATATTCTCATAAAAAATATGATAAAAGGAGTGTCAAGTATCTCTCATATCGGATTATAAAACTCCAGAGAGGATTATCACAATGAGCTTCAATTTGGTTAAGTTTCATGTCCCAGAAATTTATATGCGTAAGTCGCCATGGGGTATAATAACAGAAATGTTTTCTCAATTATTAAAATATTTAGCGATACAAATATCAAGTTGCAAATGCGTTTGTTTGATAAGATCAGTTCTTTTTAAATGTATATTTAAATTTTGTTCGATTACTGCATTGGATTGACAGTATAGATAAGTTTATTTATCATAAGCCTAAGGAACCCTGAAGACTGACGTTTCGACACCAAGAGACAGGTTTTCGGATTACGAATGGGTTACTTTCCGTTTTTGCGATAGCTAAAGTATGATTAATCGTACCGATTGTATCGCAAGAATGTTAATTGAAAACTGACGTTTTGTGGAGATTGTATATAATGCAGTTTTAGTAACTTAGATATTATTAGAATGGTCAAGAATATGATGCTCATTTATTTCATTGAAATTATGAACGAGACTAAGTTTTCACATTTGACTAGAGACATCGAAATAAATCAGTGATATTTTCAGTGGTCAACCCACCAAAACTATATCATAAAATACATATACATACTAACAATTCACTCACTTAATACAAAATAATGTGAAGCTGGCGGACAAAGGTTACCATGTACCTAACCTCGCTAGGAGGCCAGATTCTATTTTGTAGTTTGTTACTATCTTTGCAATTTATTCCTTAATTGTTTAATTATATTTATTGTAACAGACTGTACCACCTTTTTTTCAATAAATAAATCAATACTTAGTAAAAATATTTTTTTAGACATGGTTTATCATCTTTGTGTTAGATTATAACGAAACCGGAATATTCAATTGCCTATTATGTTGCTATCGGAATCAATGTATATTTTAAAAATAATTATGAAATACATAATTATAGGATTGTATTCTTTATTGCTACGCGTCAACCCATTTGGCATTCCATATAAAAACAGCAACATGGACAAAAACACCAAGCAATTGTTTTTTAAAATACGGTGATATTATAAAACAGTCAATTATGAACACAGAAACAAGAATCCGACAACGTTTTGCCTTTTATTTTATCCGAGAATCCGAATCACGCGAATACTAAACTTAATTGGTTGGATATAGCGACAAAAAAGCGTTTTGCAACCTAACACGCAATCGCCCGAAGAATAATTTAAATAATACGTTTACCTGTCTGAGTCGCTTCGACAATAATGGCATCTGAATAATCTAAGACAGATTATAATGGAATCCGTTACCACAAATCCAGGTGAGTCCAGATGTGTGTGGTATCTAGAGCCGAAAATTCGAAAGTAACTTGCCATGATCGAAATGGTCGGCGAATTTTTTGCGTGACTTATCACCGATCCAATCAAGTAAATTCATGAATTAATTAACGTATGAAAGAGGCTCCATAAACAGTTTTCGTATCGACGTTTCAAATGAGACCGTTTTCCGAAATTTCTTATCGGACGATCTTTTGGCAAATACTTTTGGAAGATTTTGCAAGCGATCTCTACCGAGATTCCGCGAGCCCAACGGCAGCGTTTTGACTTATTTCTTTATAAATAAACAACCAAGTTTATTTTCAGTGCCGCAGGTGCACAGGATACGTATAAAATGCGTCCATAACGTCAAAACGAATCGAGAGTGCAAGAAAGAAGTTGTGCAACAGTCTTCAAGAAACTTTCAAAAGGCAATGAGATACTGTGAAATCAACAAGAGGTATGCCGCGTATCGTGAACCTTGCTAATTATTCTACAGCCTCAGTCACGATTCTTTCAAACGCATATTTGTGAAGATGAATCCATTACAAAGATTAGAGTTATCTACATGAGCTTGTTATAAAAAGACAATACAGGCCCCAAACAAAACCAAATTAACATTCAGCATCCATATAAAAATATAAGAATGTTGCGTCCACTTCCAAAATTGATGAAGGTACCTACTCTATATATGAACATGAAACAACCTTAAGAAGATCATTCTATGTTTTACTGCCTTACGTCATTATAAAATTTATGTATTTATCCGATATGCACCTTTAGTAATATTATGTTAATAGCACATCGAACATGTTGATCCCAAACAAAAAATCGTCTTCACATATAAGATACGCTTGAAATTATCAGACATTTACATAAGCAACCATCTGTTTCCGACACAGTGAAAACGAAATGCGTTTATTGTGTCACAGACGGAATTAGGGATGGAAAAATTCGGACATCGCGTGACAATCTTACAATTATGCGGAATCGCCCGGAGTAACGAATTCTGGATTCAGAATAACAAAGATTCCAATTCCAACGTCGTAAGAACGCTTAGGTATATGATTGGCTCCAGCCAAGACGATAATTTCTAAAGACCTGTAGGCGAATCTCGCGTTCTTGCGATCGAGTCCACCTGCCCCTCTTTGATTTATTATGGATTCAGTATTAATTTGATATCCCTTTTTGTTGTAGCCCCTTGAGCGATCTGAACGAGCGAGAGCTTTACGCGGTCCCCATTATATGTGGTTTCGGTTCAATCATAATTGCATATGAGCCTCGAGATAAAATAATATTCAATGCAATAATAATTCTTATGAAGACTTTGGCAAACATTAATGCGAATGGTATCTCTATTATTGAATGACGATAAAAAGTTTGATACCGTTTTGTTGATTCTTTTAATTTATGTTTTGCTGTTGGACAAATAATACGAGAAAAGACAAAGATATTTCTGTGAAAGTCGTGGGATTGTATGTCATGTATCGGTGAAAGATACATAATCCGGTGATAGATAAAAATTCAACTCTATACATCTCGTTGTTTCATTAGTTTTATTTTTAATGTCCATTAAAGAAACAGAATCAAAAGAGAAGACAGAGAAATACATCAACACGTTATAATATTAATGTATCTCTAGAGATAGGTTTCGAACCAGTTTTTAATAAGAAATTGCCTCGCTTGCGGTAGAAAATTAATGATAGCAGATACACGTCTAGTTGCAGTGCACTGAGGAATGTTTCTTGTTAGGGTTGGCGTATACGTGCGGCTAATCGCTGGTTTCTAGTCTTAACAAAATAGTATGTTGTTATGAAATATTTAAGCAGTAAAGACTCCGTTTCGTACATCGGTACAAAACAATAGATTCTGCTTTTATTGATTGCAGTTCTATTGATAGTAGTATACTAGTAGTATTGTAGAGCCTTTTCGTTTGAAACTTGAAAGCATTTTGTTTTCCAGGGACTGGCACAACATAGGCATTATCAATAGATGTAAATGCTACCTTCAACAGTTTTCAATCTTAAACTCAGTTCAAGCTCAGTCGTAATGAAAAGCAAACGCGACTGTGTACAGTCGTAATCAAATCTTGCGTGTGAGCTACGCCTAATGCGGTATTTTTATCTCACTCCGGTACTACAGGTTTATGGTGTGAATAGTGTTGTTTATATAGCTATATGTATATAGTTATGTCCATCATTCGATGGGAAACTGACGGTACTTAATGGCTAAATTTTGATTCGATGCGAACCATAATATTTTGGAATGGAGACGTTTGGGAGAGAATTTCATTTAAGTTTTATTGATTATTATGCACTTAAATTCTTTGTTGGTATTCAATAATGTTGCGATTTTATTTATGATGACCATCACGAGGTTATAAGGGCAAAGTAATCAGTAGAGGTCATAAAATTGTTTGCGTTATTGCTTTGTTAAATTAATCATATCATAATCGTTATTACTTAATCTTAACACAATAATATTATCGAAGAATGCTTTATTGTAAGTGAATAGGTACTCAATTCCATATCTATCATAATGCTAAGTGTTTGGGACTAAAAGTACCACGTTGGTTCGATAGTTTATGAGTATGTCTAACGTGACAGATGCAATCTATGGCCGTTCTCATGAGATAATACATGTTAGGAATTTATATTTCAAAGTACACATGTTTTTCTTGACATACTAAACGTATGCTTCCATTTGAAGCGTCATATTAGAAATATTCTAATTATGAGAAAGAAATGGTCCGATGATAATTTAACGAAAAATATTCAAAGTTTGAATGTAAAATGACAGTGCATCGTTCGTAAATTTATTTAGTATGTGCTTTAGGCGTCACAGTATTAAAAAATAAGATTTATTTGGTTTCAATATGTTCAAACATACTAAATATATATATAATTATATTATATGCGATACCTACTCCTAATCGAAGGACTACGCTGGATTCTTAATTTAAGTAAAAATATTCCGATCATGCTTCGATTCTACCGATCCATTTTCGATAAGACAGAATCATTAAAAGCCATTTTATATTTACGTAAGGCCAGTAAACTTGTTAATTATTCATGAAAAATATACGATACGCTTATTATTTTTGCTTTTATTATAATTTTTTCTTAATGGAGGTTCGCAGTATTGGGTTGAATTGTGTTATCGAGATGTTTTGAATACAGAAATGGGCGAAATAACATGGATACTTTTACAATGTTCGAAGGAATGCGTGGGCTGCACGGTTAAGTACTGGAATCAGAAGTGAGTAAATATTAAAAGAGGGAGCTACTTGACGCCTTTAGAATAAGCTACAATATTGACGTGGAAAAATTATAAGACCAGTTTTCACACGATAGCTCTCGACTAAAGCTGAGAGAGCTCAGCTTGCCTTGTAAACACTTAAAAGCTTGAATATTTTATATCATATTTTAATATTTGTGCGGCTTTTAGTTGCATATTTCTTAGAAACTTGCGAATAATATTGCGTTCCTGACGTTGGCGTCGTTCTTTTTCTGCAAAGGTATTAATTACGGCAGTGGGTTTAATGGGCTGGTATTATGCATCATATGCACTTCGATTATAAAAGCAATCATAACATAATTATGTACGACAAAAAATATTAACTGCACATTATGAGGAGACGATGATTTCATATTTCCAGTAATATTTGTGCAAACATTGTTTTAGTGGGAGGTTTTCCTTTTAAATCGAATCCGTCTGTGCTGTGAAAAAAATATATGGTGTTCTAGCTGGTTGTACATTTAATCATGCTGTGTGCTACGCTGCTAAGCTGAAATACATATATAGACCTTTTTTGACGCCTTATATAATATATTTTGTCAAACTAATATCCAGCATTCGTATTTTTTTAATCTATTCTTACTAGGCATGAGAAATCGTGTAGACACATAATTACGAATAAAAATATCCCTGGACGTAGTCGCCGATCATTCGATTTAAGTGATAAATAATACTGAACAGTTTTTGTTCACATCTATTCAATATAGACTTAAAAAGATGTACAGAATTGTGTCGAATAATAATAGTTTTAAATTGCTTCACGAAGGCCCAACTAATTCACGCGTCTGTAGGTACAGTTAGCAACGGAAATAAAATAAATCAAAATTGTTCCCAACTAACATTTTTGCACTCTAAAACATCAGTAAATTTTCTTAATGAGCAGAAACTAATTTGCCGAAACACACTCAAAGGATTTTTATGGCAACGACAATAAAAATAATCAGTAGACGCAATAAAAGTCGAAAACATCTTTATAATGTTGTTCTATAAAAATGTACGGGAAATAAAATATTTGGCATTCTAGTTTGTAAGTGGTTTGATTTATTTGCCGATGGTACTGAGTCCTGTACTCTATTATGGCCTGGGCCAATAGAAAAAGATGAATCATCAGAATTTAAACTAATTACGGGCCGATAAGTAAAAAACTTGCTATATAATGTAGTATGAATTGAGTCAGTTGGTTCGAATCCATCAGAAAATCACAAAGATCATGTTTTTTGTTTAAATGAGAACTAGTGCTTGTGGTCTGCCAGTAACGTAAGTTTGATTAGAATTGTATGTTTTTGCAAAACTAAAAAAAATTGCTTCGTTCTTTGAACTTGATATAAGGCTAGCTAAGATGAGTGTAATGAACCGAATTTATAAAATGCTATTAAGTGTTTTTGTATTATCAAAATTTTAAATAAACTAACAACAATCAGTTGTATTGTTAACTAACAATATTTGATTAATTTTGTTGACAAACAAAATCAGATCTATCAAAACATAGCTCAAACCACTGAACGGGTTAGGCTAAAATTTGGCACACAGATAGGTAGTTATTATGACGCAGGCATCCGCTATTCAATGCGAATGAAGTCGCGAGCAAAATCTAGTCTTTTGAAAAGCTGAATTTACAAAGTTGATTTTATTTTAGTAGGTGTCAGTGGCTTTTTAAAGGGTGTAAGTCGTGTATAATATTTCAGAAATATACAAACTCAAACTCAAACTCAAAGTATTTATTTCAAATAAACCAATTACAGGCACTTTTGAATTGTCAAGGTGTCGGTCAGTCCGAGAAATGAAGCTAGTTGCCCATTCCAAAGGAGTAGGTACCTATGGAGAAGAACGGGCAAGAAACTCCATGGACACTCTTTTAAACAAAATATGGTTGATACACATGATAATGTAGAAGTAAAAAAAACCGGCCAAGTGCGAGTCAGACTCGCGCACCGAGGGTTCCGTACAAACCTGTAGGTATATAAGTAAAAGTTATGGTATTTTTATTGCTAAATGAAATCCATAACATAACAATGTGGAAAGCTGACGGTACCTTGTCAATACATATATGAAAACATTATGTATGTTCGGAAAAATCTTCATCTCTTTAAGAAGAGAAGTGATAGACATAATTTTAATACTAGAAATAGGCACAATTTGGATCAATCTCGGTTTAGATTGGCTAAGGTACGAAATTCTTTTATGGGGAATTGTGTAAAATTTTATAATAAAATACCACTGCGGATTCTACAACTGAACGAGACAAAATTTAAAACATGCATAAAACGCACACTATGTAGACAAGCATATTTGTCCCTACTTGTGATTGCTCCCTGAGAGCTATCTTGGCGTGCGCTGCCTATACCGTTGGAGTTACATGAAGTTAATGTACTGTAAGTTTGTTTATCTTAAATAGTTCTAAATAAAAGTCCGCGATAGCATATATCTATCTCTTATGTGGTAGCCACTATATGCAAAATACTGAGCCATGAATACAATTAAATTGGATACATTTTTTACCATGCACATTTTAGAATATCTGTCAAATTCTTATAAAAATTGATAAAATGGTCGTTTTAAGTATTTAATATAGATAAACTTTGTCTTTTACACTAAGTAATTTTGACTAATCGTTCAAAAGTTAGCGGAGCATCGCCGTGTCCTCGTGGAGGCGATCGGCGGCAGCGACCTCTCGTAGGGCCGGGCCCCTGGTTCAGACCATGGTGTGGAGCGAGAGGGAATGGGAAGCAAAATTCTCGTGTCGCGGTGTTTGTTTCCAAACTCCTCCGAAATGGCTGAACCAATTTGCATGAAATTTTGTGTGCATATCGGGTAGGTCTGAGAATCGGCCAAAATCTATTTTTTTATTTTTTTTTGTTAATCGCATAACAACGTTTGCTGGGTCAGCAAGTCTAATATATAAAATTCTCGTGTTGCGGTGTTTGTTTCCAAACTCCTCCGAAACGGCTGAACCGATTTGCATGAAATTTTGTGTGCATATCGGGTAGGTCTGAGAATCGGCCAACATCTGTTTTTTTTTTTTAATCGCTGAACAACGTTTGCTGGGTCAGCTAGTAAGTTTATGATTATTAAAAAAAATATACTATGTGATGTAACTAAAAATTTAAGATTTTCGGAATTTTTCCTATATGTGTACTTTATAACGTTGCTTCATGCCAAATTTCAAGATTCCAGGTCGTCTGGAAGTATCCTTTAGGTTTTGATTCCCTTGCGAGTAGTTGCGAGTTTCAAAATATGCGGCTTTAATTGCTGTATCTTTTGATTGCGTTGACGTAGAAGTTTGATTTTGTTACAGCTTAAAGATATTATAGACTTGAGTATTTGTTAAGAATTTCAATATAATACCACTACGCGTTCATGAGTAAAGGGGTAATAAGTTTAAAATTATTAAAAATATTTTTATTATATGATGTAACTAAAAATTTATGCTTTTCGCAATTTTTCCTTTATCTGTGTTATAAGACGTTGCTTCGTACCAAATTTCAAGATTCTGAGTTCACGGGAAGTACCCTGTAGGTTTTGATTCCCTTGCGAGTGTCGAAAATTTGCGGCATAAACGGGAGTATCTTTTGATCGCGTTGACTTAGAAGTTTGATTTTTTCACAGCTCCAAGAGACCATAGACTTGAGTATTTGATATGAATTTCAGCTTGATACCTCCACGCGTTCCTGAGAAAAAAGGTCTTGACAGACAGACAGACAGACAGACAGACAGACGGACAACAAAGTGATCCTATAAGGGTTCCGTTTTTACCTTTTGAGGTACGGAACCCTAAAAATGGTTCAAATTACATAGCAATAGTCCAAAATATTAAAATACTTCACAATTAGTTTTAAACGAATTAAAACGCTACTAAAAATTATTACCTATACCTACCTAATTATCTCAAATGCCAAAACGGATTGATATCTTTTTCCAAATTCGTCATGGGTATAAAATATAGTTCCTAATAGTTTGAGCACCCAAGAATGTCGAAATCATTAGAAGAGGTTACGAAAGAAATCGATATTCAATTTAAATATTAATTCATTCAATACGGAAACGAGTTGATTCGTTATAAAATTGACACGTATAGAAATATGAAAATATTTAATTTAGTTTGTTTTTTAATAACGAGGCTTTCTATTGTAGTTTTAATGGGACATAATCAGACAAACGATAATGAGCAAGTGAAAAATCTAAAGAAGCAGAAAGGTTTAACAGTTTTCGCTAATTTTTTAAACAGCTACAATGGCGCAAGTTCCTGGTTCACAGTAAATATCTAGCATAAAAATGAATCTGTTCCTAATAATAAATATTATAAGTTAAGTGTTTGTGATAAAGTCGAATTCAGTCCATAAAACGTATTGTATGTCTTTGTATTTTTCCACCAAATTATAAGCGCGATGCGAGTTTAGTAGAACAATTTGTATGAAAACTTCAAGAGTTTTTATCTACCAGAATTGCGTCGCACCGTAGCAACGCGCCTGTCTGCGGGATCCTTAGTTAGTCAAATTATAATTTACAAGGCCTAATTTAATGGACATAGAAATCACATTAGAAACACGATATGTTTTCAAGATAATACAAATGATGGATAGATTGTTCTAAATCATTTGATGTAGTTTTTCACAATAATTTAGTTTATCAGTTTTTATTATGTACTTTCCTTGTATTTTTTTTTAATAATATTAATGACCTTTTTTTTTTTTTTTTAAGGCTGGGAAATCATCCAATGACTGCTCCCGCTCTGGGTGGAGCGGAAGGGAGTGTCAGACTCTTACTGACTAAAACCCATCCATGTTCCTTCCGTAGCCCTTTATGTTCCGGGGTAGCGGTAACCCTTTCGGACAATCCCGCTTACCCGGCAGGCTTGGCCCTGAGGGGCCCCTTCATATGCTGACATCTCTTTGAGGCGCGCGTGGAACATATACGCGCCGTACGGCACGGGTCTGGTTCTGATCGGACGGTGAGTCACCCATTACTCACCGTCCGCAGGCCCGCGCCTACGGTGGCCGGGAGTCGTCACGTGGCTCCCGACGCCCGGAGCGTCTCCCGCGGCGGCTGGGACGGGAGGACCTTTTTCTCTCCCATCCCGCCACCTCCTTCGCGAGCATGACTTTTTCGCAGAAGGAGGTGACTGCCTCCCACTCCCTCTCGCCCCCGACCATGGCTTGCACCAGGGCCGGGCGCGAGAGGTCGCCGCCGCCCATGGCTTGCACCAGGGCCGGGCGCGAGAGGTCGCCGCCGCCGATCGCCTATGACCTACAAAACGATTTACCATCTATACATCTTTGGGCTCTGTATTAGGGCAATATTACGAAATCTTGAAAAATAAAACTCCTTAAAGAAGAAGCATGGAAATATGATACATACGAAATGATAAATATGAAACTAACACGGAAACTTATTGTTGATCTTACAAAGCATACTTTTATTTTAGAAAATTGTTAGAGTCCACGCGGCCAAAACCGCGGGCAACAGCTAATAGTCAATCAAATTTTGAATTTACTTAATAAAAAACTCATTTAACTTGTATTCGTTAGCGATAGTGAATTATTGTGTAACACTGTCTGTCGCTCATATTGACCGCTTTTCTTTTGTTTATAAAAAAAGAAAGTTTTAATGTTTGCGTTGACATAACTTGAGATTTTCTCTTTGTAATGTAAGTAGTGAAGTGGGATTCCGATGCTATTTTATTTCGAAAAAAAAAAAAAAAAGATTTCTAATCTTCGTTTTTTATTGCTTCCAGATTTACAAAAAGCACTGACGACTTGGGTTGAACGTGTCAATTAATTGGCTAACTGCCAACTCAAGACTTGCCTTATCATAACCAGGATTTCAAGAATTTCAATATCTGTGATAAGAGCTAATCCTTCAAGTGGATTGATAAGCAATATAAAAAATGAACGAACAATAACTTTCTTCAAAACTTATAGGTAACTAAGCTACATACTTGCAGCTATAGAAACATGGATGTATGGTAGCAAACTCCAATCAGACCCCGACACCGTTCAGTTTTTATAACTCGCTATAAAATTACTCGATTCGCTTCATAAGGCGTCGACCCTCACACGAAACGTATGTTTTAATGAGTTATATATTATAGGATTGACGAACAAAATATTTAAATCCGATTACAAGCTTCTTTGTGTGAGTAACACATACAGTTTCGATAGAACGATAAAAATTCTTAGACCATCTTAGATTTTGACGTTTTATATGAGTTATGTCTTCTGTAAATAATATTAATTATAAGGTTATAAATAAAGGACTTTTAAACTTTTTTGACGTTGTTTTTGATTCAAGGTTTTTAATACAAATAACCAATTGTTATTTCCTACCATCGCAACCAAGAGATACTCTAATAAAATCCATCAGTCCATCTGTCATGTACAGTCCGAGACAGCGATATATTATTTGTCTGTTATCTCGAAGTACAATCAGGAATGACCACTACTTAGACATTACTCAACAAATGGCATTCGTCTGAACAGTCGTCAGCCGATGTTTTTTCATCATAAGTGTACATGAGCTTGAAAGTATAATCACCTTTTACTTATTAATCAAGATATAAAGATTTCTTAGAAGCCGGAGCTAGCAACGATCGAGAAACTTTATAAATATTCCGATTCCGAGTATTCGGGCGGATACGGCCACAGTCGGCTTAACATCTGCAACTTGAGTTACACCGGCTGCTTGTTACGTGCATACAAATTAGCTGTATAACATACTACGATCAGTGTTCTAGAAAATTGAAGCGGCACTTTAATTATTCACTCAGTAAAAAATATAGTCGTAATTACAGTAAGTGTATGCATGATGATCTGGAAGAAATAGACCACTTCATCACTTCCTGTGTGTAAAAAGCGGTTAGAGGATAATTTCAGGACGATGAGTGGTCGCTTTTACGAGTGAACTAATACTCAGACATAGTACGGTTTCTAATTACGATAATGATAGAGGTGGATAATGAAATGAGTAAGACAAATATGACGTACCTGTGGTCTCTCAAGTGATCCTGTCTTCTGAAAGCCTTGCCGCAAATGTCACAGGAGTAAGGTCTTTCATCGGTGTGGGTTCTTTCATGAATCAGCAGGTTGTACGACTTGGTGAACTGGCGGTTACAGAATTTACAAATAAACTGCTTCTTCGGTCTTGAGGCACGTCCTGGCGCTCTCAAGAGCCGCCTATCTAAATGTGGGTGCATTTGATGTGGACCAGCTCCGGGAGGAAATAATCCTGCCCCAGGGAATGTAAAGCTGCCTGCAGCGGTTGGTGACGGCCCTGGGGCACCGAGGAATGGCCCAGGAGGACCGTAAATAGGTGGCTGTGAAGATCCATCAGACATCATGCCTTCGATAGACGATGTTCTATGATGTGGAAGTAACATTGCTGCCGCAGCCTCACGCAACGCTACTTCTTTTCGTTTTTCCACCATCATAGCCATTAAATCAAATGAGTTTCTTTTAGGAAAATTTCCGGACGCTCTGTCCGGCGACCCTTTAGCGGGTTCTGTTCTCTCTCTATCCATCATTCTTTCCCTTTCAATTATTTCTGAGGGTATCAATGCTGGATGCATTTCGTTAGGATATATTACTGGGTGCATAGTGCGAGTTGGCACAACAGGAACAAAAGCTGAGGTCTCGCGATGAGAGGCGGTAAGTAAGGAACCTGTTGTCATCTGTCGATGGTAAGGTAGAGGCGGTGATTCAAAGTTTCCAGAAGGATTTCTGCCGCTTGAGGAAGTGCGTTGTTGGGCTCTTTCGGCTGAGCTAGCGAGGAACTGGTCATGTCTGGACCTTAGAGGCGCAGCAACTGGCGTTTCATTGACAGGACGAGGTGTAGACGCCCTCGATACTACTGTTCCGGCGTTGTCCGACATCACGGTTTCAAGTACATCTGGAAATAAAATTATAGTCATAATTTAAAAAAACTCACAGTAACGTTAATTACATGCATTTTTATTAGTAAAAATATTTATACTACAAAAACCACACACACACTATGGGAACCAAAGAAAACCCAACAACCAACAATTTTGCTACGTTCATAAAAATTCCTTTCTCCAAGTACCTAAATATAGTTAATGCTTCTCTCCCATATAAAGACACCAAATTTAATGATAAACACGTCAATTAACAGAATTTTAATATAACCAACTTAGATTCTTATCTCAATCTTTCATTTGATCAGAGAAGAGATAAAGCTCTTAAATATTATTCCATTTACCATCTCACGACTGATGAACATTTAGATTTATGGATCGAGAAACATGCTTAATTAAGCAGCCCTGCATTGTTTTACTGTATTAGCATAAAACATAAATTCTCACCTAACAGATGAATCGAAATCAGATCATTTGTTACCATGCTTCATTTACATCTTATTGATTTCATACTGTTTTATGGATCAGTCCTCCATGGGATACATTTTGTCATTAAAATCAATGTTAATTAGTGACGTCATATTCATTTACGAATAATTGGGTTTTGTGATTCTCGTGTGAATGTCAGACACTTTAAGAGATAATCCGGGATCTGGTTCCTTTATTAATAAATTGCAGTAGTATGATTTTTTATACTTTAATTCATTCAAATAAACATTTTTAAATACGTATAAACCATTACCAATAATATGTGATTTTGAGGAATTTTGTTATCTACATCACGCTTTGATTTCATTAAGAAAACAAGATTGTTCATTCAATTTATAAAACTAAGCAGACAAAATCGAAATGAAACAAATTAAAATACAATATCGATCTATATCTCAATATACTTCTAACATTAGCATATTCTAAGCTTCAAAACGTTTTGTACAGATTTTTATTTTTAAAAGAATCTAGTTCTCTCATGCATCATTCATCAATTTATACTTTTGTATAAGTTTTAAGCTTCTGGTGATATCAGTAAATGTTAATGAGTACCGGATTTGGTCACAGTATCGACATTAGTGTCATTGCTTGATTTATAATAGACTGTTCTTTGATTTGATTTTACTATAAAATTTAAGTAATTTACTTTAAAATTTATTATTATTGTGCTTAAAATCCCCATGTTGACCTCAAGTAAATGGTGTGGAGTCAATAAAATTGCGTCTTATGTTATAAATTATGCTTTTAATCAAATTAGTTTAATTGGATTTTATGTCTCATACTTTATTTATTTTGGGGGGAAATTCCTTAGATTACTGTTAGTATCTTTAATTCTTTTTAGTATCTCAGGGTAGTTGGAAATATTTTCTTTATTAATTCACCTAGCACGCGAACATTAATTCGATCAAATATTTCGTACATTTTGTGAACGACCTAAGTGTTAAAATTGAACGTCCGATGTTGCGTCCGTACACTTTATAAGAACGATCACACTATCCAATATTTGTACAGCTCTAATAAAGTCACATACATTGCTATTGCGGGATTTATGAGCCATTCTATTTCCATTTGAGATGAGCAACATGCTATGACAATAAAACTGTTTAAACTCGTGCACAGCGTGTGTTTTCATAAAGTTTCCGGCGTCCGTCTACTTTATATGCTGTTGTCTAGTAATGGTCGTTTACGTTTTGTTGTTGTCGGCTTTTTATGTTCAAAGTTACTGGTGCCGTGAAAGTTTTCTTTGTGTCTGTAAGTGTGGGATTTTCATGAAGTTTGCTTTTGATATCGGGAAATATTGTTGAATTCATACGGGATATTAAAATGTTTGTGCTGTTTTTAACCGATGGATGTCTAATCGTTAGTGATTTTAGTATTGAAATCGTTACAGAATTTTATCAATAGTTAATTTAATTGAGAGCCTCAAAACAGACGTAAGCCAATATCCTGCCGTCTAAAAACAATTCGTTGTTTTTTTACAAATTTTTAATAAGTTTTTTTTAGAGTCAAATTTAATTGAGACCATTAATTTGAAATCAAAGTGCCAATATCGTTTAAGCGTGTTAAGGTAACTATATACTCAGACTCGGCTATCGTATGAGTAACTAACCAATAAAATTTGATTGCATACCGGTTATTTTAATCTTATTGTTAAGAACTACTAGTATGCCATACGTAGATGTTATATATAGCCGGATTAAGAATCATGATGCTTCAATCCAACGTAATCTTACTCATAAAAACACATTTTATTGCTCTGCCCATCATATTTTTAACATCAGAAAAACCTAGCCGTCATTTATAGCAACTACAAAAGATTAATCTCAAATTCAATTTATTCAAGCGAGATCGAAAAAGGTGTACCAGGCCCGCATTTCACTGCTCGCTGCCCGTTCTACCGTAAAAGCCTCTGATTTTGTTGCTATCCTTCTCACACCTACACCCAAGATCTCGTATCCTCCTCGCACTCGAGCCGCCTGATCGAATTTCTACCATCTTACTTGCACCGAAGCAGTAAAACTACTTTTATCTCTCTTTCGGTTTGAAAATTTAGTGATATGAATATTTATGTGGACAGTGCAGTTAGTAATGGAGGTTGGGATGTAATACCGGTCATTTCAATAACATAAAGCTTTTAAAAGGAATACTTTAAAGCGATCTCCTTGGAAATTTAAATTTCTCGGATTGGGAATACGTGTGTTTACAACTCTGTAGAGATATGGTGGTATCTCTATGTGCGTGATATGTGAAGTCCGTTTGACTGTTGATCTCGTACGTTGCGATATGAAGAAGAAATGTTTAAAGTTTAAGTAAGAAATAAGTATATTGTACATATCTTGTACGATGTAGGTACAACAGTAAAACCATAAAAAGTTGAACGTTAAGTTCAAATCGATTGAAAAACTTAACAGTTTCGTGGTAGCTTGATGGGTTGGGGTTGGGGACTGTACGATGTAGGTACTTATTTAATTGCTTTCGCTGAAGTAATTTTGCTAAGACCTAAATTGACCATATTAGACTTCGAACACAAAAGTACGTTGGTCACAAATTCATAAGAAGTGATGAAATACATCCATTATTATTTTTTAAATTTGTATAATCTGTAGTCAATAATATATAACTTAGTACGTACCTTAAGAGACAAGAAAAAGTATTAAGTGCCATGTTCAACCCTCACCGTTTTAAACTGATAACATAGCATCAAAATAATACACAGACTCCTATAAATAGCCAGTAAACACCCCTACCCTTTTTTTTTTTTTTTTTTTAAGGCTGGGAAATCGTCCAATGACTGCTCCCGCTCTGGGTGGAGCGGAAGGGAGTGTCAGACTCTTACTGACTAAAACCCATCCATGTTCCTTCCGTAGCCCTGGAAGACACTTTAGTACTATCTATGTAAATACATTATCACCGTCTCAAACATACATATTATTTATATTAACGATCATTGAATAGGTTTTATTGCATTCAGCTACTTATAAACACTACATTGTAGATGCAACCTGTTTGTAACTAAGTATCAATTTTACAACATTGTGTATCTGATTGCTTAGAACTTCTTATGAACACCTACTTCTAATATCTGTATAAATAATGTGCATGTGGTTATAATACTATGCAACTGCAGTGAGCCTAGTTTCTAGTTCAATAGATATTCAATCAACAAATCACGCCTACTTCGCACGGGGGTAGACAAAACCTACAGACAAATCAATCTTTTCCCAACTATTTTGGAGTCGGCTTCCAGTCTAATAGCTGACTTCTAGTATTTTACATGGAGACACCGTCTATCTGACCTCCACAACCCAGTCAGTAACTGGGTAATACAATACCTCTTGGTAAGACTGCCTGTCAAACTTTCGGGCTTCTGACTACCCGTAACGACTGTCAAAGATCCACGAATCACTGCCGGGACCGACGGCTTAACGTGCGGCTTAAGAATAAAAAGGGAAGTTTGACAGCTTTTGATAGAAAATATGTCAAACCGCCATTTTTTCTGCAGAAAAGTTATCAGGCGATTGAAAAATCAGCCCTTAGTACAGAGCACAGCACATCAAGTTACCACAATCTGTCAAGTTTCTTTGATAGTATTTCAACTTTCTTGCAAAGACATAAGGTGCATTTTTAATTGAGAAAATTTGACGGTTAGGGATAGCTTGATGTGCTGGCGTCTATACTATGAAATTTTGTTAAGAACTTCTTAACAATCCAGTGCCTACTTGCTCCAATAAATAACTTATGTTAAGACCCTCCTTTATTGTGTCTGTGTTAATGATGTGTCCAGAGAGAAATTGAATTTACGTGACTAGTAAATAGAGGTTTGGTTTCAGACCAAAACCAAACATTATTTTGTTTTATTGAGAATAAGCTAATATGATACTGGTATACATCGGTATTTCTTTTCTATACTTACAAACTAATAAACCAAATAAAACATGGCGCCTAACAGTACAATTGTATGTTTTTCTCGAATACACACGGAAATCTTTGTGTCATTGAAATGTAATGTCTTACTTCCACGAATAATTTATTTGGAAAATTATACTTATTGTAATGAAGTGGATCCCAAAAAGGTACAACAACATTGTAAACAGAACTACAAATGCCAGTATAAGCTGACCTCTCATTGTACGGGTGTCTTGCATAAAGCGAGATCAGCTTAAACTGGAAACGCATAGCTTGATATGTAGCCGTGTGTACCTACAGAATGATAGTTCTGATGGTTCAAGGTGAATCCTCCAACCAGCCCGCGAAATTCAAATTTTCTTAAGTTTTTTTGCAATTTGCAGGCCAGTGATAGGTTGTATGTTGATGAACATTTGATTCACGGCTGTAAGACGTATGTAGTTACAGAATTATAATCATCAAAATCATTAATACAAACCTCCGAGCTCATAAAGGTGTAAAAATGACTTTTTACAAGGTCAAAGTCATTCCGGAACCTTTATGAGCTCGGAGGGTTGTATTAATGATTTTGATGATTATATCACTGGCCGGCAAATTGCAAAAAACTTAAGAAAATTTGAATTTCGCGGGCTACCCTGGAACATCAACCTTAAATATTCTAAAGACATTTTGTAAAAGGTACAACAAAGTAAAATTTACGTGAAGATCCTAGAATTTAGTTAAACCAAGCAATTATATTTATTTTTTTCCACGGTTTCATTCGCGAAGAATACAAGTTTCGACAAAATTATTGATCCGTTATGATTGAGTAACAAATAAACATTCTTTCATCCATGGGAACTAAAGAGAATTCCAGATGGAGTGTATGTCCTCGATTATGTAAGCTTCTTTATTTATAACTAGGTTTTGCCCGCGGCTTCGCCCGCGTGGACGTCCGAAATTATCTTACAGGAACTTAACTAACGAGATCAAAAGTATCATGTGTGTTAATTCAGGTTTCAAACTATCTGTGTGCTTCATTTCATCCAAATCCGTTCAGCCCTTTTTGCGTGATTGAGTAACAAACATCTAAATTTTCTCATTTATTAAGTTTTACCTATAGTAGGATCAGGTTTTGGTTAATTATTGGTACTTCTGCCTTTAAAGAGTTCGTTTTATGGATTCAAAAGAGAACAAGAGCAACATTTAAAACGCCGATTAAAACTATATTGCATTCACCAGTTCGAGACATCATTCGAACCGCCAAGGACTCCGACATTTTTGAACCGAAATCTTAGTTTAGTAGCCTTCAATGAACACGTGTTTAGGCGGCACGTTTCAAGTAATTTCGAACTGTCAGTAACGAAAGATGAATAAAATATATTGAAATTTATGGATCGAGATACACGCCTAATAATTAGGCCGGTTCTTCTCACGACACCTCTAATTCACACTGAATATTTCATTGCGATCTCTATATTATTCAAGAAGATGAAATCATTAACATTTTTATATGAATATTCATATAATTTTAATGTTAACACTGTGTTGAGAAAAAAGATTGGATTTTCAATTAGTTTAACAAACATTGTTTTATATTACTATTACGTCTTCTTTCTGCTGGTTGACTATTTTTTATTGAACAAAGTTTATTTTAATCAAGATTCAGTTTGTATTTTTATACAAAGTTGAGACTATAATGTGATCATAAATTAAACAACGTCTATCTAATGCTATCCCCAGCCTGCATACGAAAATTCAATCAAATATATACAATAGTTTACTCACTATAGCTAGTCAAAGATTGGCAAAACCCATAGTCAGTCCACCACTATTATTTAGTTTGTTTGAAAAAATCAGTTTTTATATTTCGGTGATAGGATTTATTAGATAGTTCCAAAATAGTGCTATTCATTAGGATTGTTAGTGTTTTCATTTATGGTCGTTTTGTTTTCTCCGCATAGTATACACCTGATGTCTAAGGTTTTTTATACAAGGGTTTGTCAGTTCGATATTTTGTTTCTGAACACCCAGCTATGGAGGGAATTTGAAATATCGACTATTTTATCGACAGACTGCTTCGTTGGTCTAGTAGTCGCAAGCGCTACTGCTGAGTAGTTTGCCCGATCTAAATCAAACCCAGGCCAGGCTCGATTACTGGACCGAGCAAAGTGATATTAGAATTTTCCATTAGGAGTGTGAAATTAGAATTTTCTACAAGTAGTAGAACGGAGCCTGATTTTGTGCTCAGTTAGACTATGTTACAAGGGACTTAAACAGAACTGGCAAAATGTGGATATACCTGTAGGTATACCTCTCCCCAATCCTTTGCGGGAACAAGGCGTGATGTTCTGTTGTTGTCATGTTGTCCAATGAGTCACCGTGAGTTTATCGAGGACATCAAAAAGGAAATATTCGTTTTTACTCTTCTTCTGCATTTGCCTTCTTACCTTATACAGTTGTTTATCTACTATAAATGCTTTTCCAACTTAGCCTTCATTTTTCGGTTTGACTCAATTCCTATTTTCATCTAGTATATACTGTATTTAGCTGTCGAAATATCAGGTCCAGTTAAAATAACGTACGTTTTTGCTCTTCACTATTCTGAATTTATCAGATCTCTCACAAATTCTTTTGTGACAGCAAAATTTGGTTTAAATTTTAACACGACTCTCAAAAAAGTAAATACAATTTTACATTAAATCCTGTTTCTAGATTAGTCCCCGTCTGTAGCTTATCTGAAATCAAGTCGGCATTTCGCAGAAGTTTTTTTTTGTAATGGCGCTTAACTGTTGGTTGTTACGCGAAAACAAGTGTTACTTAGTTTGATGCACGATGATAAACTGCAATATCGGATTATCAATTAAATGAATCTCTTTGATATTTGCCGATGGTTAATTGCTTTTAGTTTTCTTTATAAAAGATTGGAACTACTTGGAATTACTTTGGAGGGCTTTTAACTGTTTTTTTTCCACTTAATAAATTAATATCTAGTAGAATAAGTTTTTCTTTGTAAAACTTTACCGTTCAGGCAAAGCATTATTTTGACTTTGTTATTGTACATGCAATTTCCCTTAGTCCGGATTTGTGCTTGAGTGATGGCAATAGGCTCGCCCCCTATTAGAGGCGATTTAGCATAATTTATGGTACACCTCAGCCTAACTCTTCGGGAAAACAAGGCGTGATGTTATGTTATTATTTGTTGTTCTACATGTACCCTAGCAAAACCAAAACATGCATCATCATCTGCCTAGCCTTTTCCAAACTATGTTGGGGTGGGCTTCCAGCCTAACCGGATGCAGCTGAATACCAGTATTTTACATGGAGCAACTGCCTATCTGAACTCCACAACCCAGTAATACGATACCCCTTGGTAAGACTGGCTGTCAGGTTTTCGGGCTTCTGACCACTCGTAACGACTGTCAAAGATGTACAAATGAGAGCCGGGACCAACGGCTTATCGTGCTTTCCGAGGCACGGAGGAGTCTCGGTATGTAAAGATGGTCACCCATCCACGGCCAACCCTTGCAAGCGTAGCTTAACCTGAAGGATCGACCTGTGCGGCTGTTAGTAATTAGCCACGAGCGCCTCCAACCATAACCAAAACATGCATTAAACAAAAAACCTTTTTAATTAGTTCTTTCAATAGACTTTCCGTACTACAAGCTACATGTAATACCACCACGGAGAGAAAGCCGCGTCCATCATTACCAATCAGAGCTATATGTATAGCCAGCCTCGGTGTTGAACACCGACTCAGTTAAGCGTTTTGTGTTTTCGGGTCTTGTGTTTCTATTGATATCAGATAATGGTCAATCAAACTACAGTTAATAGTAATTTCCCTTTACCACCACGAAAACACAAAATACTTGGAAATTGTAAAGTTTTATTGATGTTGTGTTGCGGCATCCATTTTCGGTGTCGCAAGGTTCCCGATAAGTATCATTCCCTGATTAGATTACATTGCTATCTCTTGATGGTTAAGATTAACTACTATTTGCTGAACAATTAAAACCTTCCGACGTTTCTACTGTGTTACCGTTGCGTAATGTTTTCTTACTTCTAGGCTGTAGTATAGTGGATTTATGATCGAGAAATGCTTGCTCTTAGCAAAGAGCTATATTACTATCTGTTTGTTGAATCTAATTGTGAAATGGATCGTTCAAAATGGATGGTTGTACATTTTCACCTTCTACCTTTTCTTTCTTATACTACTTTTCATAGATCAATATCAAGAAGAGACATGTTTCTAGAGTAAGTACGTCGCAGCTCTGGAACTATTAACGTTCCATTGCGTACAATTGTGCCGTCTCCATCACCAAACAAATTTTGTCCATAAGATGGACTTGGTAATAGATGCATTACGATTTTGTAGGTGCATCTGACTAGCAGAATATTTTTGCCGAAATAAAGATAAACTTTATCGATAAATCCGCACAGTTTATATTAATATTTTTACTTAAAATAAATTTCATAAACATTTGAGACTACAAATGCATGTTTCCCGCCTTATACAGGTAGATACTCAAAATGGCAAAAAATATAGTTCCATTATAATTGTTCTTTTGTTTAACTCTATAGTGTCTTGAACAGCTTGACTTGTTAGTCGGCCTGCATTTCGAATCGTAGTCAAGGCTTACCCATCAGTCGGATCTAAAATGTAATTAGTTTTTATAGCGGTTTTTAGGGTTCCGTACCTCAAAAGGTAAAAACGGAACCCTTATAGGATCACTTTGTTGTCCGTCTGTCTGTCTGTCTGTCTGTCTGTCTGTCAAGACCTTTTTTCTCAGGAACGCGTGGAGGTATCAAGCTGAAATTCATATCAAATACTCAAGTCTATGGTCTCTTGGAGCTGTGAAAAAATCAAACTTCTAAGTCAACGCGATCAAAAGATACTCCCGTTTATGCCGCAAATTTTCGACACTCGCAAGGGAATCAAAACCTACAGGGTACTTCCCGTGAACTCAGAATCTTGAAATTTGGTACGAAGCAACGTCTTATAACACAGATAAAGGAAAAATTGCGAAAAGCATAAATTTTTAGTTACATCATATAATAAAAATATTTTTAATAATTTTAAACTTATTACCCCTTTACTCATGAACGCGTAGTGGTATTATATTGAAATTCTTAACAAATACTCAAGTCTATAATATCTTTAAGCTGTAACAAAATCAAACTTCTACGTCAACGCAATCAAAAGATACAGCAATTAAAGCCGCATATTTTGAAACTCGCAACTACTCGCAAGGGAATCAAAACCTAAAGGATACTTCCAGACGACCTGGAATCTTGAAATTTGGCATGAAGCAACGTTATAAAGTACACATATAGGAAAAATTCCGAAAATCTTAAATTTTTAGTTACATCACATAGTATATTTTTTTTAATAATCATAAACTTACTAGCTGACCCAGCAAACGTTGTTCAGCGATTAAAAAAAAAAAACAGATGTTGGCCGATTCTCAGACCTACCCGATATGCACACAAAATTTCATGCAAATCGGTTCAGCCGTTTCGGAGGAGTTTGGAAACAAACACCGCAACACGAGAATTTTATATATTAGACTTGCTGACCCAGCAAACGTTGTTATGCGATTAACAAAAAAAAATAAAAAAATAGATTTTGGCCGATTCTCAGACCTACCCGATATGCACACAAAATTTCATGCAAATTGGTTCAGCCATTTCGGAGGAGTTTGGAAACAAACACCGCGACACGAGAATTTTGCTTCCCATTCCCTCTCGCTCCACACCATGGTCTGAACCAGGGGCCCGGCCCTACGAGAGGTCGCTGCCGCCGATCGCCTCCACGAGGACACGGCGATGCTCCGCTAACTTTTGAACGATTAGTCAAAATTACTTAGTGTAAAAGACAAAGTTTATCTATATTAAATACTTAAAACGACCATTTTATCAATTTTTATAAGAATTTGACAGATATTCTAAAATGTGCATGGTAAAAAATGTATCCAATTTAATTGTATTCATGGCTCAGTATTTTGCATATAGTGGCTACCACATAAGAGATAGATATATGCTATCGCGGACTTTTATTTAGAACTATTTAAGATAAACAAACTTACAGTACATTAACTTCATGTAACTCCAACGGTATAGGCAGCGCACGCCAAGATAGCTCTCAGGGAGCAATCACAAGTAGGGACAAATATGCTTGTCTACATAGTGTGCGTTTTATGCATGTTTTAAATTTTGTCTCGTTCAGTTGTAGAATCCGCAGTGGTATTTTATTATAAAATTTTACACAATTCCCCATAAAAGAATTTCGTACCTTAGCCAATCTAAACCGAGATTGATCCAAATTGTGCCTATTTCTAGTATTAAAATTATGTCTATCACTTCTCTTCTTAAAGAGATGAAGATTTTTCCGAACATACATAATGTTTTCATATATGTATTGACAAGGTACCGTCAGCTTTCCACATTGTTATGTTATGGATTTCATTTAGCAATAAAAATACCATAACTTTTACTTATATACCTACAGGTTTGTACGGAACCCTCGGTGCGCGAGTCTGACTCGCACTTGGCCGGTTTTTTTATTATGTTCCGTTGATTGGATGTTGTAAATTTCGCTATTATGACCTAAAGCCGGTGATCAAAACAGAATCTTCTAATTGATTTTGTAATTACATAAGTAAGTTAGCCGTAGCCGTCTCTTAGGACTACGTTTTTAGTATATTTTTTGTCTTAAAGTTACTAATTATCCTAAAACGAAGATGAAAACGTTTTCCTGTCTAAGTTCCCATGTATCCAAGACTTTAAGTGCTGCAATTGCATATGAATAATAACATAAGGAAGTCATTTCAGACGGCAATGTCAGTAATATCTCGAGATATGCACGCTATTTTGACCTGCTCCACCATTGGTATAGAGTTAAAAGTTCCGTGCGAGACTGCTGCACCTGGTTTATTTCAGCGTGTTTCTATACACGTGGAAGTGCCTACAGTTATAACTAATAACGAAATAATTATAGATGAAAACGTTTACGAGCATGCAGTGGAAAATTAGTTTAAAAAAATAAAGATTAATAATATAGATAGCAATCGAAATGTGCTACATGAAATGCATTAGTATTGATAAATACGTGCATGGAAGATATGGCTCAATATTACTGCTGTTAAATAGATTAAGTCATTGAACTAGGTAAGCAGATACAATTTGTTATGGAAATGGAAGGATCAAAAGGTTCCGCAGTAAGGCACGCGTCAAAACAAAAGCCGTTGGCATTCGCAAGTCCATTTACAGTAAATCCTTAAAACAATTACAAGGTAATTGCTGCCAAGCACGGTGGCAGGAAGCATTAAGTAAACAGCACTGTAAAATAGAACAATATAGCAAACCGCGGGCCCGTTAGTTCCCAGAATTGTTTCTATAAAGCATATGCGTTGAAAACAATAACATGAGGGGCACGCGATAAAACAGGTAGCGAAGCTCACCCAGCCTACCCAATTTATTCCACATCCGCTGTATTAAATTACAAATATCGTAAAAAATCCACTCACAAGGCGGTTGGGCGATCAATCGTCCGATCTGTCGAGGTCCAACCCTCCAGTAGTCAGGTAGTCAACCCGCAAAGTTTACAAACTGGCGTCCGCATGCGTACAATGGTTGTCCATTGCAGTTTTTTGTCACATTTCACAGTTCAACCGCAGTAGGTGGCGTTGAGACAGGTGAATAGGAGATTAGTGGAAGCGAACACAACAATAGACGCACTGTACAGGCCATAAAACAGTTAATAGAGACTGTGAACGAAAATGTTATTGCCGTAGCTAAACTGTCACTTGGTCACTTGGTCTCACACGATAATAATGCACTTTTAGTTTGTTCACTGTAATCCTTGGCAAGGTTCAGATGTTTTTTCACTACACTTTTTTTCAGTGTGGCATCACCGTGTCTTGAGGTTGCGCGTGCGCATGGCGCGCGACTGGAGGGAGTTGAGCGCGCGTACTACCGTCGACCGTCGTCAGAGGCAGTAGCGCTCCTGTAGCGTCGCCCCCCCCGCGCCCCGCGTCTTCACCGCCGCCCCACCGAAGCCTCCATACTGTTTTTACTTTGGGAGCGATAAAAAAGGGAAGGATATCGTTGAATTGTTTATTTTTCGTGTTAGTAGCTTATAAGTCGTGTAAATTAACACCGCCCTCGGACTTTGTATCGTGCTTCATGAATTTCGACTGCAGTCGCTAATTGATTATGTTTTTAGTACGTATTATGCTTATTTGAAATCCGTTCCCATTTTAATATTATTCCTGTGAAAGTTTTTCTAAGGAAAGTTCTTCAATATTAAACCTACTATTACACAAATTCTTTGCTGGTAAAACTAAATTGTTATAATTGTACCGCTTTAGAGAGCCAATACTTTTCTGGGAGAATAAGAGGTCTACTTAAAAAAAGACGTGTATCATTTTATTTTAATCTTTATTACAACGAAATCTATTAATCTATTCTTACAGTCACATATATTATTTAAAAAAATCGGACTGATACTAATTAAATATGTATTTATTTTCATCTTAAATAAAACATTTATAGATCAATATTATATGGTTAACAAAAAAATATTTTCGTATTTGGCAACATTTACAATAAAATCTGGCACAATTTCTTTGGCATGATAAAGAAACAATGAATACAATAATTTTGTTAAGGATAAATTGAATGTTTCTTTTGCTTTCCTGATCCACTTATTTACTGAACACATTACAATGACTAGGTATATTAGGTATATAATTTTATATTTTTGATAAATCTATGAATTATCAATAAACAATAAACTTTAAGTTTAAACAACGTGCGTTAGTAAACTTGCGATAGATTAAATAAAATTTTTATTTTTTACACCTCTATGTAAACATTCACTAATTTACAATAGCTACTCTATAAGCTTTTAACCGACTCTGTTACAATCAAGTCTTTTAATTTATTATTTAAATACATATATTGAGCTTTTACCGATTATTTATATACAAATCATCAATATGGATTTTTAATTTTTCTCCCTATTATATTTTTATCATTTTAATGCACAATTTAAGTCACCTAGTATGGACCACATTCTAAAGGGGATTATACCAATCAATTAATTATATTTATTATTTATTTATAATTATTACATAATATACATATTATTATTATATTTTGAATAATATAAAGTGATTTATAAATTCTGTAACCCCTCATCAAAATTATCGATATTTACAAAAATTTTAAACAAATTATAATAATACTTACATAAAATTATACGACCTTATTAATTTGTAAATAATTATTCGAAAATTCACAACACTTATAATAATCACAATTATAGGGTTACAGATAAATACGATGAAATTAATAATATCCAATGGATCGTGCTTTTTAGGGTAATTTCTAACTACGGCTTAATATTTACTAACGAATTGGCACATCAATAATAATACCTACTATGTATTTATTTATCTAATGATTCTACGTTTCACACCTATGTAGTAGATATTATGTAACTATTAGTAGGAATATTATTTCATCTTATTTTATCTTCTTAGATTTCATCATCAATATTTTTATATCGTTACGATGTCAGTCGTTACTCTAAGTTCATTAGCTTGTATCGTTTTGCTTTTGCAGTTGATTGAAAATTCCGAATGGCTGATATTATCATTCATCATTTAAATTATTCGTCCCCAAGAATGTATGCGGGTGGGTACAGGTATAGTATTAGGAATATTTTTATTGAATTATTTATTTTTCCATTTTAGTCTCATATTCATCAGTCATAATATCAGGTGTATAAAAAGACATTTTTATATAATGATTTTAGCCATTAACATCATTGATATAGTTTATTTTTAAATATCTATTTAGAATTACATAGATTAAAGCTATGCATATAATAAAACATGTATCATCTTCGATGCGTCGTTGCCGTGATATCTACTTTAAATATTTTTAAATTATCAAAAAAATTACAAGCAATTTATAATTTACAATTCAAATTATACTCTACGTCTCAATAATTATATATTTAGAATAATATACATTTTGATACTGAGTTTTTTATTATCTGCGTGGATTTAGGGTACAAAAAGACGAGACATAATGTCGTTCGTCGTATTGAAACATTTTCGAAGAAAATTTTGAAATAAAACGAATAATTTCGAGCACATTATGTGTGCCAGTGAACCCAGATAGCGTGATCAATTCATTTCTCATAGTGCCGTCTGCACGCTAGGCATGTCCGAGCAAAATTCGAAAATTGCCATGTGAAATCTCACAATTAAATGATTGAAGGCGCTAAGTTTTAGTGTCGTTATAGGATAGGTTTTAAAATACGTGTATACTGTTGTTTCCAATCCCATTCATGGAAAACTATCAGATTGTTAAAATTGATTGGATCGATTAGGTGTTTCTTGTGGGATTTCAATTGTTAAATGGTATATTTTTCCTCCAAGAGTTAAAAATGTTCTCATCATTACAAATTAGAAATGCCTTTAATTTTCAATATCTGCAACTAATTCCAAGTAGGTAATAATTATCTATGTTCTCTGCAATGATTAAAATAAACGAATTTTAACAGTGCGGGCTGGTAAGTACCTACTACATCACATCCATTTCCTCATTATTATTTTTTTTTTTTAAGGTTGACAAGTTTTTGGACTACTTGGTTAAATTTAACATTTCGATAACAAAATTACAATGATTACTTAATAAAAGGTTAAAATAATAAAGTCGATAATTTATTTTAAGTAAAATTGGAATCGTCACAAGTGTGCAATTTTAATGGAATCCAAAATGCACTGAATTTGGTACATTTGTAATAATGCAATGGGTTTCCTTACCTTAAAAATTTGTATGAATGGGATCAAAAACCATAAGTCAAATAAATATAATAACTCAAAATATGGAATAACACATTATATTTAATACACCTAAAATTATATAAAATCGTATGCATATTCTGCGAGGACGGCTTGTCGTCAACCGGCCTTCATCCATCTATCTATGGAGTACTCCAAAGCTGCCATCCAACTAATAACAGACAAAAACAATATTATTAATACTTCTCCATGTCGCTTTCGTACTTTGTGTCCTGGAATTACAGCTAAAATGCCAGCGTTAATGAACGCTACAATGTATGAGTTCACATTTAAGGAAGTGTGAAAGAGGAATGGAGGAGGAGAGTTCGAGACTAAAGGCTGACATTGATCCAGTATTACAATCCAGCTTTTAAACCCAGTAATGATGTAACTAATATTTTGTAACAATATACATTTAAAAAGAGTTTCTTGCCCATACTTATCCTTAGAGGAACGAACCCCGCTTCGGAATGGGCAACTAGCTTCATCTAGCTGACTGACCGACTCGTTTGTCAATTCATAAGTAAATGGTTTATTGAAATAAATGGATCACGGACGGACAAGGATCTACTTGGTCCTCACATGATCTGACCAATATCAGAATGTTAATGATCGGCCCAGGGAGACCTGGGCCGATCATTAACATGGGCGGGATGGGTCAGACCCAGAGGACACGGTAGAGCACACGGTGCAAACCTGCCCCGCTTGGGCGGAGCACCGCCGTGTCCTCGTAGAGGCGATCGGCGGTGGCGACCGCCCGGCCCTGGTGCAAGCCATGGTCCGGGGCGAGAGGGAGTGGGAGGCAGTCACCTCCCTCTGCGAAAAAGTCATGCTCGCGAAGGAGGTGGCGGGATGGGAGAGAGATAGGTCCTCCCGTCCCAGCCACTGCGGGAGACGTCCCGGACGTCGGGAGCCACGTGACGACTCCCGGTCACCGTAGGCGCGGGCCTGCGGGCGGTGCGTAATGGGTAGCGCACCGCCCGATCAGGACCAGGCCCGTGCCGGACGGCGCGAATATGCTCCACGCGCGCCTCAAAGTGATGTCAGCATATGAAGGGGCCTGTGAGGGTAAGCGGGATTGTCCGAAAGGGTTACCGCTAACCCGGAACATGAAGGGCTACGGTAGGAACATGGATGGGTTTTAGTCAGTAAGAGTCTGACACTCCCTTCCGCTCCACCCAGAGCGGGAGAAGCCATTGGATGATTTCCCAGCCTCAAAAAAAAAGAAAAGGGAGCGGTGGCGAGATTTATCTCGATAGTGGTTTTTAAGCAGGTGAAAAACTGAGGGCGCTAAAAAATAATTTATTCTCAAAGTAGGCAGTAGACAAAATAAGTTTGGGAACCCCTGCTGGGGAATGATGGCGTTTGGAAGGATTTGGGGGATGCCTTCGCTCAGCAGTGGGACATTGTAGGCTACTTAAAAAAAAATTGATAAGTATGTCGAACTTAACATGCATTCAGGTTTAGCACACTTTAAAGGGTTGTTGATCTTACTTCGCGTCATTCCAATCTGAATAACCGATCTGGTAGGGGTCTTACAAATTAAAGAACGTTGGTTCTCTTTCGTTAATCAAATGATCGGTCAGCAGATTGGGCTTGAAGACAACTTGACATGTGACTCAGAAATTTCGATTGTAGGATTATATTTATTTACAGTGCCAATACTAATTGCAACCCTCTGATGTTATGCAGTTTAGTGTTTACAAAATAAATGATACGGATATTTTATTTTATTTCTAATCACTTATGACATAATTGATTAACTACTTTTTTTTGGGCGACTCCCGCTCTGTCTTGTGCAGAGGTTATCCATTGCCATTCAACGTGGCAATGCAGCAAGCGTTTTGGGCACCTTTGCGCCGGGAACAGTTAGGGGCGGGTTATTTGACTAGTTTTACCTCTTTTTCGTTCACGTATTTTTGTGACCTTTTAATTATTTTATTTCCCAATTTACTAAGAATCCCATTTGTAGTGGAATCCTTAGTAAATGGCAATTGATTTTGAAAGTCGTCATTTTTATATAATACTAACTTCTGGCCGTGACTTTGATTGAGTGGAATAGCGAATGCCTACATCATAATAACTATATTAATGCCAAATTTCAGCACAATCCGTTCAGTGGTTTGAGCTATGTGTTGATAGACCATCAGTCAGTCACGGTTTCCTGTTATATATCCTACAGATTCCTTTAACGTCTCAATAAGCAAACGCCATATTTAAGCAATGTAAGCATGTACCTGCAGACGCCAGCACATCAAGCTATCCCAAACTGCCAAATTTTCCCAATTGAAAATAAACCTTAAACTTTTGTAATAAAGTTGGGAAACTATCAAATAAATTTGACAGATTAGGGTAACTTGATGTGCTGGCTTTTGTACAAATCAGAGAATGTAATTTTATTTACTAATCGCATACATAGTTCTTGTTAATTAGTTAATTTCTTAAAATAATATCTAAGTATCTACCTACTTATAATATAAAATTAGCACGTCGTAATGAATGAATTATGAGACATCAATTAATTGTCTTAAGAACTCAGATGAAATAAATGTTTTTTTTTGGTAATGTATTAATTACTAGATCAGAGTGCTATAAGATAAATAAATAATTGAGGCCTTACAATGATGTAGTCATTGAAAAATTTAGTTAACAGAAAGGATTATAGAGTGGAACGAGTTAACGATCAATGTGATGCCTAAGGCCAGACCTAACGAGGTCTTATGAAACATCAACTTTGTTTTTATTGATTCAAAAAACGATACGATTGTTGCTTTTCGATATCGTTATTGCTTTGGTCTACATTGAGAATGTCTATAATCTAATAAGTAACTGGAAAACGGAATTGAAGAATGTGTTATTGTTGATATGAACGCACCGTATAGACCAAATGAAACTCGGTTAAAACAAATGATAATGTTGTTATCTAGATCTTTGAAAACATTGTTACATGACAATATTTTTCATACCAGATGGCGCTTTTAAAATAGATAATATTAGTGATGATAAAATACCTATAGATTTTAAAAGCCACTAACCAGGATTACTTTTTCTGTCATTTTACTTACAGTTAAATAGAGAAATTATTAAAAAGAGAAGATTTATTATTTATTAAAAAGAGAAGATTATATTATAAATTATTAAAAAGAGAAGAAAATATGTATCCTCAGTACAAAGTTCCAATTATGATTCTGTTACTATTCTAGAATTTAAAAAGAAAAAAAAATAGGTTGGTTGTTCAAGAAACACGTGAATACAAAATAAAAAAACAAAACAGATCTTTATTCACAATCACAGAGCAGAAAAAATCAGGAGCTGCACATCGTGACTGTGACAAGAAGACTCACCGCTTCCTATCCATTTCTGATTCAGTGTGAAAGTAAAAGTGTCTCTGCTTCGGTTCTGTGGGCATCACTTCGAAGGCGAATTTCTTGCCACCAGGAGCGCAAGTCTGTATTCTGTAGCCGTGCAGGCAGGCCATACCTTTGGAGAAAGCAAAAGATTAAATTATTATGAGAGTGATAATATTTTGAAGTCCAATTCACTGCTTTGATCCTTAGGTTAGACTCTTATCCATCTCCCCATCACTATCGAACTTATTTTAAAGAACTTTTACTTAAGCGGACTTTAACTGAAAGAAATGTTGAGGTGGATAAACTAAACCTAATCTTACAATATACTATAATTTAATTTTAAAATGTTCTGTAGCAGCATCGACATCGCCACATAAGAACTACGCATCACAAAATCATCATGCAAAATCTTGCATAGCGTAAGCGAAGTGAACCAACCAACCAACTGGCATATTAACATAATCCCGACATCAGTTGTCAAATCAAAAGTCAAAAGTCAAAAGTCAATCAAAATCAGCACATTTAGAAGGTCAATGTTACATAAGACAGTCCCTCAAAAACGCCCACCCTTCATCCTTGGGCGGGAGCCCACCAGACACTGCACTCATCGGATCGGAAGATCTTCCCTTTTCTATGGAGGATGAGTCAACATTACACCCTGAGCCCCATACCTGTATAGTAGTAAATTAAGTTAAACTTACCAAATGCATTTTTGCTGTTGCCATCATTGTAAAAGTAGAGGCAAGCGTCTTTGAGCACGCAGTACCTCTTGGCCCAGGACTTCCATTTGGACCCTAACTTCATGAGGTAGCCGAAGCAATCGGGCCTAGGGATCGATGATGGTGGAAGTTTCATGTTCCTCATCGTAACCTCTAACCAGCCATCGCGCTGGAAAGAACAAGAGTATTAAAATTTGAGTCTTGAATTATAAAATTAATAAAAAACAAAGAAAATACAGAGTGCTCCTTTTTTTTTGAGGATGGGAAATCATCAAATGAGCATGATAGTGGAGCAGAAGGGAGTGTCAGACTGTTACTGACTAAAACACATCCCTGTTCCGTCCTTAGCCCTTTATGTTCCGAGGTAGCGGTAACCCTTTCAGACAATCCCGCTGAACAAAGTGCGTGTGAGATGGTCATTTTATTCTTATTTTTCACGAAGATAAGAAAATACGTTTTTCATGTCAAGCAAACACACGGACATTAAATGAAGATAGATAAAGCATCAAAGAACGAGGCAAATTAATTTATTTTAGAAATACATAGTGCATTTCTATAAACTCAATTACATGAATAAGAAAAAGTTTCAGTATGCTTTTAATTAAGTACCTACTACCTAGTTACAACAACTTCTTTTTCTTTATCTCCGGATGCTAAGCGTGACTGTACCTTTATCGCACTTTATCAAGAAAGAGTTAAGGAAAGGGCTAAGAAAAGGGATAAGGAATCATTTATCTTGTGATTGCCAACTTCTACAGTTCCAAAAGTTCGTTGACAGTAAATAGACAACTCGTGTGTTACAAAGTGAATTTGAATTCTGCGCCATCTATAATACGACTAAAGAACTACCAAGTCCTATCGTTTACATAAAATCATACTGATTATATGTTACATCTCAGCGAAATATGACGCTTTTTATATTAAAACTAAAAAAATGCATAAAACAGCAAAGTAATATTACAAACCTGATTGCTAGCATCAATGGCATGCGCAAGCACTGCACGCCATCTAGCGGCCGCTTCGGAAGTGTCTGCTGCCAGTTGTAATCGCACGCCTCCGCCACGGTGCAATCGAAACCCGTGGGGCCTGCCCGAGTCCTCTTCGGTCAGTTGATAGTTTACAAGCATAAGAGCACCCACGGGATGAATGCTCTGCAAAGTAGTACGGGATTGAGTCAATAGATGGTAGTGTTTTCAGTTTTATTAGGTTGAGTAAAACCTTTTTATTTGAGGGTCGCCATGGAATATATTCCATTTTACTATAGAATTTCATAGTAGAGGAATATAACAATGAAATCCAGTATGCCGAGTATGTACAACATAATAGAGAGATAGAGGAACGTTGAATTGGCAAGGCAAGCTATCGGTCAGTCGTTGATATAATTAGAAAGTACTTGAACTACACCGACAAAATTACAGCTGCCATTTAATAGCATGTCCTTTACAAGATTATTTATAATGTAAAAGAAAGTAATATTGAGATTTAAAGAGCGCGAGATCATTTAAATCTTACAACAAAAGATAGCAATAAAGAAGAAGCTGCTACTTACAGAATCTGTCTTATAATAGTACAGGCAGTTGTCTCTCTTGAGGACGAACCACCGTCGGGTCCAGCGTGGAGGGTGATGAGGTCTGACTGGAGCTGCTCGCCAGAGATACCCTGAGTATAATGCAGCTGGTCCTCCTTCATGAGCTAATGAGGCTACCACCTCGCAAGTTCGGGCCACCTGAAATCAAAAGACGGTTAATGTCAAATATCATTCAATTGAAACATCCAATAAACGAATTTGAAGACAAAAGAAAAAAAATACTAATATAAATATGTTATGCATAAACAGCCTATGTCACATGTCTTCAAGTCTTTGGTTCAAGGACATGTCGGAATTGTCGCCGGTTTCCTCACGAAGTTTTCCTTTTTCTGAGCAGAGGTGATGAAATAATTTACACAAACCAAAGCGCCTGTCTGGATTTGAACCCACGACTAAGACTACAACTCGTAACTTAGTGGTACCTCTGAGCCACCACTGCTCTAGATGTAGTAGTTTTGTTGAAGAAGATTTAATAAGAATCAATTTTATAGTGCCAACTATAGGTACATAAACCTAAAATCTTTGGAGTGGGCAGTAAAGATGAAATATTTAGGATTGTAAGTACATATAAATCTGAATGTAACATTTAAAACTAAACCAGAACACAAAAATGGGTTACGATGTGGTATGGTTTGGTTGATTTAATTTTGATTGATGTTGCGAATTCTAAACTACAAATATAGCATACGGTGGTTTATTACCGTATAAACATCTGTTTGACTCACTTATCCAGTAAGTAATCAAATCGGTTACTAAATACAGGTAACAAATCAATCAACTGATACTGATCATTGAACTGATAGGGATGTAACTTCAAAACTATTGAAAGCTTCTTTCGATACGAAAGGAGAAGAAGTAGTTGAAGTAGTTTTTATAAGAAATCTTTTCAGCATATCAATAAAGCTCTTGGATTGGGTAATGCAAAAACACTTTTGGAGAAACTTACCTCTAATTCAAGTATTTCTGATCCAGAATGCGCAATCTTCACCACTTCTGAGTGTGTCTTATCTAAGACATTGATTCCTGTAAATAAATTAATGAACATTAGGCATCGCAATAAATCAATCGAGAGGATTTAGTGGGCAATCAATTTTCCAATTGAAACGAAAATGCAAGCAGCATTTCGATCCTAAATAATAAAGTCTTAAATCAAACTGTTTAAATGTAATAATCGTTTTCATATAGAACTAGGAAGACAACCATATTTCAATCCATCACAAATTGTGCCCATAAATGTGCTTCTATTTTAACTTCCAATAGTTACAATACTTGCACAAATATTTACCCATTTGTGATAACTTTAAATGTTATACTAGCTTCTTCATTAAAAATTATTTCGTCATTGTTTCAATCCAGTTTTACGGTAGGTCGTCCAAAATTCAGTTCAAACTATTTTTTTTGTTAAATACTTTACCATTAACAGCTATGACAATATCCCCAACTTCTAAACCAGAGGTTTCGGCAGGCGTATCGGGCTCGATCGCTGACACCACTACTGGCTTGCTTCCGTGGATTCGGAATCCAAACTCTTCATTTCCACGCCTCACCACCACAGTTTTGTCGCTCTCTGTAAAAAGAAATTTAATTGTGTCATTTATTTTTCCGTTGATATTTTGTCTAAAATATTTGCAAATGTTATTAAGTGTTTTTCATGGCCAATTTTTCTACATTCAGCCCTTATTACATGTGAGATTTATTCCGGTATTAACATAACGATTGATAAATCAAAAGCTTTTTTAAAAACACTTGAAAGCCACGTACAGCAAAAACGTTTTACCATTAAAATGGTTTACAAATATTAGCAATATTCAATAGTTAGACGAAATAATAAACCAATAATCACTTAACAATAGACTCTTAGGTTTACGATACCGTGTATTTTCTTTGCGTCATTCCTGGCCTAATATTTATTTTCTTATCTAAATAGTACAATGATGTCGGCCTAGAGACGGCAATAAACTCGCCCGAGGAGATCTGGCCATGACACACATACGTACTCTACATGGTAAGTGCGTATCCGTCCAAATATTTGCAGAAAAACTTTCATTTTTGGCTGATGCCCAGAAAAATCAAACGGTGAAGTTTCATTCATACAATGCATTAGAGAATGCAATTAACATGCCGCATTATGATATTGTTAACCCAGGGTGCACCAAAACTTTTATAGAACCGCGTATGGTTAATATGTAGCGTGGTATTTTAAGTGGATCCGTTGCTAGGAGATTGTGACTAATACGACTAATTTTGTTAATAGATAGGTACTGTAATATTGTTTTATTACGGAAGCAGAATTATTATCATTGCACCACACATGCATTATAAATCGCACTTTCTTTAGAAAACAACACAAAAAAATCAAATTATTGGAAGTATTCATTTTATTAGTTTCAAATTTAAAAAAAAAAACATTTTTTACCGCACGGTTCTGGAGCCACAAGTCTGCTAATTTGACTTTGTCGACACCATAACATCAGCATCAATTTGAGGATTTCCTCCAGTTTCTGTCTTACACTCCCCTTGGAATTCAACATGTCTCTGACTAAAACATAAAATAATAGAAACGGAAAATAAAGCTATTGCTTCAACTTCTTATCACGTATTTCATGGTCCACGAAAAAGTTTACTCACATGAATGCCCCATTCTTGAAAAAAAAACTTCGACAGACCACACCGAAAGTCTAAACTACACTCTTGAACTTTTGAACCGGCGTTTATCACTTTTAACTGTCCGCATGGACTGCATGAAAATTACGTCATTAACCGTCGCCTAGACAAGTTTTGCTATGTAAAATCAATACGAACTAAACATTTGTTGAACGTCAGACGTAAAAATATCATCTGGCCGCAGTAACGTGTCGTCAACAACTGAATACTGACGTTCAAATACGCTACGAGAATTAATTTTAGTTCGCAACAGTTCGGTCACTTTTGATTCTGAAACGATTCTGTACCTTTCACTGATTGAAACTAAAATAGATCGCGTGACTAATGCAAACGGTCCATTAAAATTCATTACTTTCATGTCAAGGTCTCCAAAATTATCGAAAATTACACGCACATGTACTATGATGACATTGCCAGCCAATTTTTTTTTGAGCAGATGGCAAAGATGAACGGAAGAATTCAGGGGACATTCTTAAAATAATAGATGATGCTATTTAATATTGAGAGAGTACTAGGAATAGTTTAACACGTCACGCTTCCGAAGTAGACTGGTTAAGTATTCGTTAATAATAGTGACGCAATACTGTACCTGTTTTATAATAGCTTTAGTGGAATGAAGGGCTTTATATAGACGGTAAATGCGATCAGGCAGCGTCTATCAGCGCTGGTACAGTCTCGAATAGTGAACTTCTTTGACAATGTCTCCAGGCGGAATAATGACTCCATCGAGCATCTAGTGCAGCAGGTCAAAGTGGATCAAATAAATTTCGCGGCTGGAGGCCCTGTTTACGAATACGCCAGACTTTCATCTAACAGATCCAGATGGAGAGAAATCGTGAGGTCGGCAACTACAACACCTGCGACTGGACACAGTTTATCGTGACAACTCTGTCAAGAGCGAAGCGACGAAGAAGAAACGCGACCATGCAACTAGCTTCATGGTGTACTCACTGATAAATAAAATACGATATACATCATTTATTAACTTTTATAAAGCCAAGGGGTTTCCATGTAGTTATGGAGCAAAATAGAGCGTAGCAGGAATACCTAACAATGTTTTTCCCTCTTCATAAAAAAAAAGTAGAGAGTTTTGAACCCTTGAAAAAATTAGAATAGGTTTTTCATCATCATTGCTGTATGTGGCTTTATTCTGTATTTATTTATTCAATAACGAAATTGAGCGTGAGGCACATAATTCTAACCATTTAAGGGGAACGCACACTGTAAAAAAATCTTACCAAAACTGTTGTCAGCTTGTCGCCGGTTCAACTCTATGCACGCTCTTCGGTGAACTAGCCTGTGTGTAAGCGCCACGTATCTCTTGTTGAATTCTGATTCTGATTCCGTTGGATCTTCCTGTCCAGCATCAGATCCAGTGTCTAGTACATCTGTTGAAAAAGGAATATTAAAGTATTATATATCTATATATATATCTTTCAGACTCCATGACAATTAAAACGTGCCCGTAATTAGTTTAATTGAAATAAATGTTTTCATGAAATGACTTATTACAAACGAGTTTTAATTTTCGTCCAAACCTAAACCTTCAGACCAGTTTTGTTGAATTGTATTTGAGTTTTATTCTAAGCGCGATAAAGTTCTTAACACATAATTGACAATTTAAACTCTGAAATGACGACAGTTTTTGTAATTAGAACTTGAACATAGTCGAAATACAGTTTGTAATTTAAAAAGAGTTGATGGTTTAAACATAAACCTCGGGGCCATAGAAAAACTTTTTTTTGTAAATGGCCTTACCATTTGAGTTTATTTATAATTTTATCCTAATTGCATTATGTAAACTTTATTTCATAATCATAATTTAGAGACTTAAAAGTGCGGCTTGCTGAAGAATGTTTCTTATCTATTAGTCGAAAATATCTTATCCATCGGTTAAAACGTTTCATGTTTTAGAGACAAATCTTTTTTTTTCATTATGTATTTTATTTCAAAGTTTGCATTGTCAATGCCATGATATTATTTTATAATAAACTGTAGTAACCAGTAGCTATGCTACTGTTAATGATAAATTAATATGCATAACATAATGTACTGACTGTTTGCGTTCATCACCAGCTGACCGCAAATAATATTTAGAATACGTTCATCTAGGTAGCCGGTCAAAAATTGATTTAAGCTAGAAAGAATTTGACCCGTGACCTTGTTACAATACAGCACAAATTCCTTTGAAGTATCATCTTGATCACAGGTTGATGTAATCGGTATTTCAAGTCTCCTATTTTTTTCAAATGAAGTCATCGAGCTCAATTTTTGTTTTTATCCCATGATTTGGGCTGCTCTCAATAATCATTGTTGACGACAACTATTTTAAAACTTATAATGTAATAAGTAGGTACCTACTAATGCACAAACTTTTTTTCGCTTAATTTGTTTAAAAATAAAACTAGTAAACAAAGTTTCAAAAATCGATTTTTTCGCGTGATAATGAAACTTCGCGTGAAAATTTTCATTTTTAATTTTTAACAATATTTGCCCAATACCTGGTGGGATCCTGGCCCAGTGATCATTATTTTCGGACAGCATTATCCAGTTTCCACACCACCAGGGCGCAGCATAGATTCCTTTTTCGTCACGAACTCCTTCAGCACCCTCGGAACTTCCAGAACATTCTTCGTGTTCTGTCAAAATCGTAAAAAAAGTTTTATCACATTATAGTCTCCTTGATTTAATGGGTGGTGCCCGCAACGCTACTGGTGTGCGAAAATGGAAAATATTCGGTGTTTCAAATCCATCGTTCAATTCGTTCAATGACACACTATTTTTTCTCATATTTAAAAATACGATCAGGTCAGACGTGACGCGCAAAAATTCTGATTAAGGTTTTGGATTCAGAAGCACCAAATCTATCACTTTTGTACGGTTTTGGTAGTAAAACGACCAGGCAAACATTTAGGTCACGCGCTCTCGTAATATCCAGGTCGAGGTTAACATTAATTCCGTTTTGAAGTTGGGATTTATTGTGTAAAACGACAATAATGTGCGACCAATTATTGTACTCAATGCCATTCTATCAGCAAAATTTGGAAACTAGTAGGTACATAAAAACAAACAAAACCCAAAAGTTTTCAATCATTAATCATTAAATAAATTTAATAATAATATCTATCTCAATTATGGTCAAAATATCTTACCTGTGACTCAAAAAAACAATGCTAAAAAAATGCATAGTCTACGAAAAGAACATAACTTCAGGGTTAAAAAAACATTCACTTACCATCCGGGTCTACGCTGGCACTGGACCCGCCAAGTTTATCCAGACTGTTACCAGCTGATCTTGCTATGCGACAGTCTTGAGGTTTTTCACAAGTCGCATATTCTTCCTTACCTCTTTCTTCAGACTATTAAAAAAACAATCAGTTCAAAAAAGTTGCAAAAGAAGAATGCTCTAAATTCAAATAAAACCTATAGAATAAACCTTTTTAATTGATTATTTTTACTGGCCGTAAATGTTTTCTTTTTCTAAATGGCGTCTGTCTTTTGTTGAAAAATAATGATTTTCTTGCAAAAATTGCATAAAATTGATACATGAAAATGTTCATCTTTAAATACATTAGCATAGTTTTTACGTTGTGTACAAATTTAAAATTGTATTTATGTGCTTGTAAAATCGAAGAGGGATTAGGAATAAGTGATGTTTTGAATCCGACGTCGTTGAAATATTCTACTAAACCAGCTGAACAAACTCAACCGTCAACATTTCTAGTGCCTGATGATAATTGGTTAGTAAATTCCTTACAAGATATTGCTTATTTTTTACGCAACCACAAATTCAATGAATGGGATCGTAGAAAATATGCAAAAAAACCTAAAGATATTTCCATTGGGTTCTATAATGCTTTTCCTGATCCAAGTCTCAAAGCTCTTCATTGGGAAGTCTATAAGAACTGCTACAAAGACTTTTATCAATGCATTAAATACTTGTACAGCGTGACTGAAACTGCACCTTTTACTAGAAGTGATGATATTACTACAACGTTAAATAAAAATAAAAGTATTGATAAAGAATCAATTACTAAGTTAGACATTGACTGTAAGAAAGCTCTGTTGTATGCAGATAAAACGGGCCTTCCTTTTGATGAACCAAAAGAAAAGTTTCAATGGCGAACATCTGCCTCTTATTATATGTGTTGGTACACAATGCTAGGAATTCCTGCACTATCAATGCTTGGGGAATCTTGTGATAACTTCGCCAGTTGCTTGGATACAACATTTGGGAACCGAAACCATGACCCTCGTTCTGATGATAAGCTTTCTTTTGCTTGTGCTATGTACAGTTTTTGTCCGGACCCGTGTTGTCCATTGAAACATGTGCAATCAGTCTCGCAATGCCATGAAAATAAAGACAATCCTTGTTTTACTGAAAACGCTCACAGTACGGATATAACGAACAGGAAATGTCGATTTGATCGAAAAGATAATCATAATTTGGCAGGCATTATTGCAAATAAATGGAACGTTTCTTGCCATTGTAGAGAAACAGGGTTTGTATGGAAATCTGAGTTTGGAATGTGCGTAGATATTAACGAATGTACAAACGGAAAACACAATTGTCATAGTTTAACCCAGAATTGCATAAACCTTCCTGGAACCTTTCAATGTATTTGCAGATGGGGATATGTATTCGATATTGTCAAAAAGCGATGTACTAAAAAAGTTATCTTTTCTTATTCTCATTCTAAAAGTACAGATAGCGACGTTGGAATTTTAGGTAATTTAAAATGTTTTTTAGAGTATATGGGATTTTGAATAGACAATTGTACCTTTGCTCGAACGTCCTGCCTGTTTCGATAATAATGTCTTGATTTATCCTCAGATCGATATCGTTTGTCTAATTTCTTGTATAATCGGGCTCCGCTTGCGTGTTTCTTGTTTGTTACGCAAGACGGGGAATCGGCAAAACCAGCAGGTGCTGGTACAATATCTGGTGTTGCATCAGCATAAGATTCCTAAAAATAAGTTGAAGGTTAGTTTTGTTGTGAAAATAGGAGTTAACTTTGTAATGAAAAACAATCTGTCAAAAATTAAAAAAAAAACAGCCGATGAATGTACTTAAGAAAATACTAGAATTAGTTTTGAATAAGATTCTTTTAATTGAAAGAAAAAAAAAATCGTTTTCCATTAATGTATTGTTGTTTCACTTACATCGGTATGAGACGTCCTTGAAGCTACACTGTCATGTTCATGGGTCGCAGTTATGATATGGACTTCTTTGCCACAGTGCAAGCAATGTGCTTTAGATTCGCCGTCAGCTCCAACCAAGCTGTGCTCCGTTTGCTCTGAATAAAATACTGAATCTGATCCTGGTGACACAGAGCGCAAAGATTCGGCTGACGCTGCTTTTGCGAACTTTCCGTCTTGAATAATAAGGTGTTTAGTTGTTAGAATTATGTAAGACGATTTAAGTTTGGAAATCGTAAGGGGGTATTCAGGTACAGTTTATTTCCGAAGAGATTAATAAATTGCAATATTTACCTTTATCCGGTTTCCGATTATGCCTGGGTGACGTTGTAGGACTTTTAATGTATCGAAGAGGAGTCAATCTAGACCCAGCGCTGGTAAGAGTTCTTGTCGTTTCTATGTCTTCCGCTTCCAAAGAACTTAGGTGAGGGACTGTAGGAATCGATTGTTTTCTTCTTGGTAAACTACCGGGAAGTGATATGCTTTCGTTTGAGCCGCTTTTTCTCCTTGGCCTGAAAATAAAACGTTTTAGTTATTACGTTATTATTTTGTTATAGGGTTTCTCCATCTAGAATTTCTCAGTAGCCAGTTTGGTGAAATGTGGGTGGGTATTAATTCTTTAGGTGCACCTCTGCCTAACTCTTCGGGGAAGTCAGTCATTATTTAGGTTTAAGTTTTATACAATGACAAAAAGCATTACCTGTACACAGTGTGGTTATTAGCTGTTGTGGGAGATTTAGCATTATTTGAATTATTGGCAGTTTTTCTTCGTGGACTGTCGCGTAAACGCCTGTGTTTCCTAGGCGAAATATTACCGTTACTTGTACCTGTAAATAAGAAACGCAAAATTAAAAAAAAAAATTGCCCAAAGCGAGACAAGTTTACACAATTGAAGGTTTTGAACCAAATTATACCCAAACTACACGAGGTGTCTGTGGAACGGTCGCTGGCCGCTGTTAACTGTATCACTTGTGCTAGTTCCTTAACTATACATATCAATGACCGCTAGCTTTTACACTATATAAAAAAAGTCTGCACTAACTAAATTCGTTAACTAACAATTTTTGATTCATACAGAATACTTCTTCAAGTCGTAAGACCTTTGATTAGTACCTAAGCAAATGTATATAATTTTTTTTCAGCAATCATAACAGTGTCGCAAACCCCAACATGGATGGTCCACTACGGAATCCGTTCTAAAATCAGTATTGTAATCAAAATTTTATCTTTAGACACTAAGGATATGAAACATTTTTTTTTCGTTTAACAGGCTATCTGTACGCACTTTTCTGAGATCTAATCAAAAGGTTCAGTTTTTCGTTTCAATAAGCTGTTGTACTTGTAAAAATATATCACAGTTATAAAAATATATGTAATATTGTTACCTTCTTTCCGATACTGTTCACTAGAATCATCTGATGTCGGAATATTTAGGTGTAATTTCATGTTAGACCCCATAGCTTCCCTTCTGTCATAATGAGTTGGTCTGTAGCTGTGATTATTACCATCGCCACTTTTGCTCTGGGTTGGACTTTTTGGTTTTAGTTTGGTTCTTTTAACGTATCTTTCTCTTTCACCTGGGCGTTTTGGTTCCGAATCTTTTTCTTTTGATACTTTTTCCTTGATCAATTTTTCTGTATCTATTGGTTCTCTTGGTGAAGATTGAACGCTTTTAGTCTTATCTGCAAAATGAGTTTTCTTCTTCCTAGTTTCAGGTGCTTTCTCTTCTTGGGGGGATTTAACATTAGATGGTTTGAAGATACTGCGTTCAGACTTTTGACTTATACTGTCTGGGTCTTTAGCCTTTTTACCCCAATCATCTTGTGAAGTAGAAACAGAATCATCGTAAGATTTAGAAAATTCTAAAGTGAAAGCTTTCTTTTTTCTCCGTTTCTCATCTGCTAACCAAGACTTTGGTCTGGTGGTTGATTTATATCTCTGTGAATGCTTATAGGTTAAACCACCATCATCATCATCTTCAACGGGGCTCTCATAATATCCTGAAGATGAATAGTGGACACTTCGTTCATCGTCGGATAAAGAACACTGTAATAAATAATAAAAAAAATTGCATGAGTAATGTAGCTTTAAAACAATTAAAATTATGGCTAATTCTTTTATATTACCATCATTTTCGGTACTTGTTGTTCTTTTTCACGAATAGTTGCGGTTGATTTGTCTTCTTTTCCGTTACTTTCGCTACGTTCCGGCAGTTCAACAATCTTTTCAGTGGGCGTTTTTTCGTCAATAGCTTCAGTAACATTAGGATTTGATCCACCTATACTATAACTTCCACTTGAACTACTCTTTCCACTAATTGTGCCACGCATAGTCTAAAAGAGAATTTATACATTAAAAAAAAACACTTGACAGTTTGACCTTCAGTTAATTTTACAGCAACGGGACTTACCTTGGAAACTTTTGGTAAATCGTCTTTAAATTTATTATCAGTCTTTTCTCTCTTGATGTGTTCAATATTCGGAGTGATTTCGGCTTTGACTTCAATTTTTTCCATAGAAACTCTAGGTAACCTATCAGGCAAGGGCAATGGAGGCGATGCAAGGTCTGGGACAATAAAATCATCATTGATTTCTAATGGCGGGGAAAAACTTGGTACGATCAAATCTTCAGCGATATTTTCTGTGCGAGTTGAAGAATAGAGACTTGAAGCACTTTCAAAAGACGACCCGTCTTGTGTTTTGTTATTTTCTGGATCTATAAGCAAAATGGGTTTATAAGAATCTAGCGAATATCCTCTAATTTCACGTTTGTAATACTTACTTTGATTTTGGATCTTACTATTACTTTTTTTTGAGCTGTCAGAATTTGCTGTTACATAATCTTCAGTCGTTGTCGTGCTCTCTGATACGTCAGTGGTATTAATTTTGCCCGAATCAGTTCTTGCCAAGCTGGTTTCACTGCTAGCAGCTTTGGCTAGTGGTGCCTCAAATGGAGACTCTACTATCTGATTAGGAATAGTGCCATTTGGTTCTTTTTGCTGTGCTTTTTTCTGCAGATCTCTTCTTCTAGATGGACTTAATGCTCTTTCTCGTTTTTTATTTATAAAACTTGGAGTTCGTTTAAATGGAACATCAGCCAAGTCCAGGCTTGGGTGGGTAATAGCAATGGCAGGTGTATGGTTTATTTTCGGAGGTGCTATTGGGGAAATTGATTTTGAGATAGTTGGCTGCTTTGTGATGGGCAGTGAAATGTTTGGGACAACTGCAGGTGGAGATAACGACGCTCGCGCCTGTGAGCTAGAACTTGATGTGTCCAGTTTATTTCTTGGAGAGGTCGGTGACTGACTCTGTTAAAAAATAATAATATAAAATAATATGTTTGAAAGATAATATCAGCCACAATCGTCCTACCGTTATTTTAAATGAATATTTATTGATTTCATACCTGTGAAGCATCAAATTCTTCATCCAAAGCGTCTGTATCTAACGACGATCGCTGCTGATGTTGCAAAAGTAGAAGTTGTTTTCTTCTTGATGTTGGAGTCAGCAATGCTAATGCTCCAGGTGAAGCAGCCAATGAACTAAGATCTGATGAACTGCAAAAATAGTATATTGGTTATTTAGAAATGTTGGATAAAACAAATTAGTAATGCTAAATGTTAAGAATTTCGGGTCGCTTTATTTACCTTATCACAGTCCCATTTTCTGTGCCTGAATCGACTTGCAATACAGTTGTTTGTGATTCGTTCCACATACCATCTGAATGGTCCCTAGAGATATAGAGACTTTAAAATATATGGTAAAACAAGGAGTAGCTCTGTAGGCAATCACTGGCTATAACACATACCTGCTTTGATCAACTGTTAGAGATTCATTCGAAGCGCATGGTGATACTTTATCAAGGGGCGATAGAATCGTTGTAACAGTGTTAGAAATAACAGCTCGTTTAACTTTTGGTTCCACATCCACTTCAATTGTAACTGGCTCTGGTGATCCTGGGCTTGATCTAGCAGTACTGTAAGAAATTGTTAATTTGCTACCGTTAGAAGACATATAGCTACATAATTGCACGCCGTGAATGTAGGGTATTTTTAAAATATTTGTTTCTTATTGTATGTGCTTTGTAAGGAAAATATTTGGCAGGATGAATTGAACAATGGCAATTGGGTGTTTTGTGAAAAAGTAGCAAAAGGAAAGATGTTTTACTATAGCTACATTTCAAGATGCTTTGCTAATATTTGCTAACCAAACGGTTTACCGCTAATTGTGATGCGTGCATACCTGCTCTCAGGAATATCGTCCTTGTCAACTATTATTTCTGTCTTTTCTTCAAAACTTACGCTTCGATTTCTAAATGGTTCATGCTTGTAACTAATGTATTTTTCATGAAAATCTTCATATGGTGCATTCCCATCTGAAGAACTATGGAAAGAAATATGAATGAGCGCTGATAGAAGCATAGCGTTCAAATCGGAAGCCCCAAAACTAACGACTTTTGAATGTTGGAAACTGAAGAATATGCTGTATAAAGACCTAAGCTCAGAAACAATGCCAGTTGGTGGATGTTATGTGCAATGGGCCTAATTCCTATTGTGTTCAAAATAATCTATGTACAAAATAGTAATAGTAGTATCACTACATTTTCTTTACCTGAAAGATCCATCTGGCTCAAATCCAAAGATCCCTTCGTCTTTTATGGGTGTTTGGCTGTAATTCTGCCCAATATACTGCGTGTACATTGCTTCCCTTTCACGATCTTCCCTGGTCATATTTTCTTGACTTGTTGACATAACTATAGGAGCATCTTTTATACCGTCCCCACTACTCTGTATTTCAGTTTTCCTTCTGAAAAAATATATTATAATTATAATGTGATAGGATTTATTTTGAAAGTTATTACAGTCAGTTTGATAAGTTATTTGACTATGTATGCTTGTAAAGAAAAACGTTGCCAAATTTAGCTTTACAAACGTTACTGTTTTCAAATGGAAGGGTTTGGTATGTCAGTGGCAAAAGTCGGAAATGCTATAAAGAACGCAAGGATGACGTGTAAGTTAGCTGTTGTGTCGTACGTGAACGAGACAGTGCTGTACTTATTCGACAATAATTATGTGGTACTGTCATTATGATTGTATACATACACGTCTAGAAGAATTTCACCCTCAGATAAAGTTTTCTGCAACATTCTTCTGTTTTTCCTGCGAAGCGTTGTAAATGGTATAGCTTCATCATCAGGTCGTGGCTCAAAATCTATGATAATTTCCTTTTCATTCTTTTCACTGTCATCAGTTGTGGTTGCCGAAGTTTCGGTAGAAGGTTCAGATTGGAATGTTGAAGTCTTTGAAAATGGGTGCGATGAATTAACTGTCTTTTGGGAGGCATCGCTAGTACTCTTAGAGAGAATAGATCTTAGCGATTTGTCGCTTTTAGTTTGTTTAGCAATCTCTTGTTGAAGATATTCCAAATTTCTGCGATTAAGCGCCATACTTTTTTCAATATTTTCAATATCGTCGTCTATAGTATCGTCTCTGTCACTCTCGTGAATAAATTGAAAGTTTTGTTGGAAGTATTCTTGAGCTTGCCTCTGCAAAGCGCTAAGTTCTGAAGATTTGTCAATTTGCGATGAAGAAGCTACTGATTTAATCGATGAGGACGTGACATCGTCCGAGTCACCTCGTTGGAGTGGAGATGAAGGCATCATCATTGCTGTTGGAGATCGAGGTGATCGTGGTGGCTCCTCTGACTGAGTTCTATGTAGCTTTTCGTGGTCGTTTGTGATGAAACTGCAAACGTTGAAAAGAATCTTCATTTATTTACTGCGGTCAGTGGTCATGTTCAAAATGTATTAATTAGTTATGCAAAAATAAATATAGATGATTTTATTTTAACTTGAAGGTTAATATTTGGTTTTTGCTTGCTTGTCATAGGATTGATTTTACCTTTCCGCCGTAGTTGCAATATCACTTGGTGATTCACGACCAGCTAATCTATCGCCTCCTACTTCAGAGAAAGACTTCGTAAGTCTTCTAACTCCAACAGTATATCCATTTGTTTGTACACCAGCCGCCACCATTTTCACCTGAAATTCAACAATATTATTATTTATAACTTTATTTCTATCACTATCGTAGGTAAGTTCATAAAATATTATTAGTATGCAAATACATTGTTCATTAAAAGTAAATAATAATTTATACAATTTTCGTGTCTTAGATGGTCGGTTAATATAATAATAACAATGCGAGCTCACCCTTTTGATAGTCCGAGGGCTTAAAGATAAATAATTGGGTGGCAACGGTTTTCTACCTAAACACACTTCTGTCTGTGTTGCTTGTGTCCTCATTACTCCTTTCTTCAGAGAATCTGAAATTAGAGGTAATATTTATAACAATAATTATTATTATTGATATATATTAGGCATCATATGTATTCACAAGCGTGTCACCACATTATTTTTTACTGATCCCAAGATTTCCCATCTTGCGGATTGGATTCCTACGACCACCTTCACCGGGGGCAAATTTTCTTGTCGTATTTTTTTTTATCAAGGGAATAAAATTGAGTCTTGGTAAAGAAAAACTGTCAAAAATGTTTAAAAAGGCCACGAATAAATGTAAAATGCCACTTACCTATTACTACTACTTTTGGTTGCTCTGCATGCGCTTGCCTTTGTGGAGGGGGTGGCGGGTGAGCGGGGTGTAGCGAAATCGGCGGGGGATAGTGGGTAGGCGCCGGCGCAGCCTGTGACATGAACTGTGGGTATGGCGGGAACGGTTGAAACATCACCGGTAAAGTTGAGTAGGGCTTTGGTTCTGGCTGTAAAAGAAAAATAAGTTTTTGTTAGTATCTTGTGGTGTTGGTAACCATGAAATCGCCAAGCTAGACATTTTTAGTATAAGCTGGGCCTTGTTTAGTAAACGTTACAATTTGTATATTTTAATTTAAAAGTTGCAAATCAACAAATTTCTGTTTAATAAACATTTTATCTTTACAGGCTACAATTTATATTTGTAAGGAAAACTTTTTTATTGAACGCATAATTGTAATAAAAAAAATTGTAAATTGTAGAACAATTCCGACAGGTGGACCTGTCTTGTGTCAGATAACTTAACAATATTGTACAGACGCCAGCCAGCACATCAAGCTATCGCTAACTGTCAAATTATCTCGATTAAAAATGAACCTTATATCTTTGCAATTAATTAAAAATGAACCTTATATCTTTGCAATTAATTAAAAATGTGTGCATGTGACGGGGCATGCGGTGCAAGATGGGAGGTGAGCCATTGTCTGTGGGGAGACGCCGCACACACAAACCGCATGCCCCGTCACATGCACACGTGAGGACCTAATGGCTGCGTCAGTGAGCGGTATTCGCGTTGCTGAATTTTGGGCCAATATAATTTAAAATATAAATATATTTATTTAAACTATTTTTGCCATCGACACGCTAAGAAGAAGAATTAAAAATGAACCTTATATCTTTGCAATTAAGTTGAAATACTATCAAAGAAAGGAGAATGCCCACGGATGGGCCCACTTTGTGGCGCCGTGTCTCAACTTAATGATATGCAAAATTTATATCTTATTTTTTTATGTACATCTGTTTTTTATTAACATTTACTTTACCCTAGCATTGAAAAACGTAATAAATGTTCATATAACTGAATTCAGTACATCCTCCGCCAACCAAACTTAATCTAAATGTTGCCAGGTGTCAAACAATATTTTAATAAAAATCGATATTGATTGATTGACATCGATACTTAATGCCAAAGTCTAGTTTTTTTCTAAAACTGACTTATTTCTTCATTATATTTTTGTTAACGTTTACTATTGCTAGGCCCACTTATATGACATAAAATCAAAGTTTATTACAAAAATAATTATTATTTCAAGTTGACCTTTTTTGTACTAAGTAACAAAAATGTTATAAACAATCAATATGCTATTTTGTAGTTATAGACATTAAAACAACTGATTAATTATAAAAAAAAACAATATTAATAAACACAAAAGCTTAAAGACTAAAGTTATTATGAAAAAATACTATCAAAATCGATATTGAAAATCGATTGAACAATAATTATACCTGGCAACACTAAATGGTGTAAGATGGATCTATCTGTCAAATCGAACAAAAATCACTAGCCGGTTTCGTTTCGTAGTGTTTGTTTTGCTTTTTATTTTTAATAAACCTGTTATTATGAGTATTAGTAAAATGGCATTTTAACATAACCACCCCAAAAACTAAATGCATTATTACTCATTGGACGGGGCTTGGATTTCCCCCATCCACTTGGAGGCGGTATGGTATTATGTATTAAAATGTGTGTAAAAGTGTATTGAGGGCGCCTGCCAGTAAGATTTACCACAATATCCATTAGAATGGTAAATAAATACCTATTTAGAAGAAGTAAAATCATGGATAAATTAATTTTTATAACCTCAATTTCAGCTACCTAAAATAAATATTTCTCTTCAACCAGGGTGAATAAATGGAAACTGTTAGCATAATATTAAAGGATATTTATAATATCTATAAAGTAAAATGATAATGACCGTGACACGACAATTTTTAAAGGGGCCCAAAGCTCCTAAGAAAATGGGCAATGTCCTTTGACAGATAGTGGTAACTTGATGAGCTGGCCTCTGTACCTCAATTTAATATGACTGTGAAGAAATGTAATTATTGTAACTTTGAAAATGCCTCCTTTCCCTAAAATTTCCTTTTCCTTAAACTCTTTTCACTTTTTCCAATTGCGGGCCAATCTTATCGTGCCATGTCTTTAAAAACCTGCCCCGATTTGGTTTCCTAACTAATCGAAGAAAGTTAAGATTGCTTAGCTGTAATTATTTTATGTGTATTATTATAATATACCTTTACTACACGTCCGTCAATAAGCCGTTCGCAGTCTCTCCTAAATCGGTTGCCGCTAACTGCAGCCGGCATCACGGAGTCGTCAAACGTGGTTAGAGTATGTGAGCGCGCGAAAGACACGTGTTTTGTTCTGAAAGAAACAATATTGGGATATGAATCTAATGTATTGTACTAGATACGATACATTATTCTCTAGGTGTAATTTTCATAACAATTTTGCCGTTTTGAGATGGAAAGTGGAAAGCGTAAAGAGGAAAAAGCATGATTCTCGGTGTGACGAGATGACGCGGCATTTTTTTTTGAGGGTGGGTATTCATCAACTGACTCCAGCCGCTCTGGGTGGAGCGGAAGAGTGTGTCAGACTCTTACTAAGGCCCATCCATGTTCCTTCGTTAGCCCTTTGTGTTCCGGGGTAGTGGTAACCCTTTCGAACAATCCCGCTGACCCGGCAGGCTTCGGCCCTAGCGGTCCTCCTTCTCTAATGCTGACATCTCTTTTAGGCGCGCGTGGAAAATGTACGCGCCTTCTGGATGACAAATCAATGATTCTTGTGGAAGTTTTTAAGTATTTATGTAGGTAGATTTCCATAACAAGGTTGCCGTTTTGAGATGGTAATCTGTGTGAGGCATAGAGAAAAAAAACGCAGAGTTGCAAATATTAGTGAAAGTCGTTGCTACAAAATCAGCGACTCCTGCGCAAGTTCTTCTTACAATTGTTTTCAATTATAAGTTCGTGACAAGAATTTTTACATTGTTTTTTGAGAAGGCAAATCCGCTTCTATAAGGAAACATGATTATTATTATAAAAGTTCATAGTATTCTTCAAACGGGAAACTTGTTTAAGATCAGTCTACAGGTAGACAGACACCCATCGTCCGCTTGTAAAACTTGAGATCATAAGAGAAGTTGGCGGTAAATCTCTATTGTTAATATTTAATTTTCGAATTAAATTAATATGTATTTTCAAATTAAGATTTTTTTTCCTTTACTAAAACATCACAAGTTTTTGTTTTCGGATGAAGCCATATTTATCGATAAAGTATCCTTTCAATATACAGTGTGTTGGTTAAACGAGGGACATACTTTTGCATTTAAGCGGAAATTGCAGAGTTATTTTCATAACAAATAGCGTAAAGTTATCTCACCACCTGTCTTCCTTGTATCTATATATATGTATGTATGTATATATGATATATATATATTATAGTTATCTATTATAGTAAATAATTATGTATGTCATGTATTATAGTATAAACTGTTCTAATAAGGTTTTAACCTATTTATGTACCCATTTTATTCAAGTCTTAATGTTTTGTATGTTCCTACTATTTAAAGCACCTGCCATCTAATCTCTTCACCACCCTTGGTTGACTGGTAGAGAATGCCTAGGGCATTAAGTCCGCCTTTGTACCTTTATTGTGTGCGTAAAGTTTAAATAAACAAATAGATAAAATACTTTCAGGGGGGGGGGGGTACTATACTCATGAAAATAAACAACGTCGACTATGGAACTACACCTGAAATCACGAAACACAAATCAGCTGTTCAGTACATTTATGTTCGCATAAGTCGTCAAAATGTGGTGCGTCAAACGTGATTTCAGGTATAGTTACAAAGTCAGAGTTATTCATTTTCATGAGTACTATACAACCTGGAAGTATGGCCCTTGTCTAACATAACACTGTATATATTTGGCTTACATATCCTGTGCTGTTTGGTAGAAGTTCAATCTACAGAGAATTAAACTTGGGAAATAATCTTAGCCGTTATAGACATCTAGATAGATACATGTCTTCATAATATTCACCTAGGTATGTTAACAGACTACACTCTAATAAATTTGATGCATATGACAAACATTCGCGTTCGATAGAAACGTCGCACAAAGGATGTAGGTCATCCCATTTAGGAGATGCATCAGGAAAATTATGTCTCTGTATGATTGGGACCACGGATTGGGACTAAACAAAACTTGAGAGGTGTCAAGGGACACCCGGATGGAACGAAGTTCCTTTCGATTAATTAGTGAAGGAATTGTAATAAAATTTTATTTCTTTTAAGTTATAATGATCAAAAAATATCTGATCTAAAATTAACCAATCAAAAAATATTGATTAAAAAGACATCATATTTTACTCCAAAAAAAGTGTCGTTACAACTTTTGGTCCTAATTCTACAGGCATCTTCTGGGAATGCTCGGTTCATTATATATCGTGATAGAGTTCAAGAGCAACCCACAATTTGTTTTTTTAATTACTAATTCGATGACTGATTTACCGATTCGATTTCAATTCGATGATGATGATGTTCTTCTCTTTTGGTACTACACACATACTAGCTTCATCTTTCTAACAAACCGACCCGTTGACAATTCAAAAGTATCTGTAATTGGTTTATTCCAAATCAATACAGTTGAGTTTAAAGTTTTACTGAGTCACCATTTTTTTCTACTTTATAAACTAATCCACAGACTGCATAAATTAGTGTTGTTTTAGTGTCTAAACACACTATACCGAAGATACGCGACCAAAATTCCGTGGCCGATTTTACGTTCCGACGTATTCGGCTGATATGACACACCATAATGGGCCGAACTTACGCGGCAGAAATTCAGTTAGGTACGCAACTTTGTATGTATTCAGTGTCTCGAGTGCTGTTGTGGCGTCGACTTCGGTCGCGTATAATGTGTACTCTACAGGCTGCCGAATTGCCGCGGAACTTACGACCGACTGAAGTTCGGCTGTACATTATCACGCAACGTAGTTCGGTATAATGTGCCGTCAGTAATTCTTAATTGCATGCGTAATCATGCCAAATTTCGGTTGCGTACCTTCGGCATAGTGTGTTTAGACACTTAAACTTTTTAGTATTTTTTACAGTTCGACTTTTTTGACAATTTATTACTGGGTTTATTTGAAATTATAGTTGGCGTTTGTATTTTGGTTTGTTAAGTCTGTTACGCAAAATGAGGACTTAATATGTGAGTTAGTTAGTCTAAGTTGTTATAAGCAGACAAAAGAGAATATGCTATGCATGCTATGTAGTGATATTAATAGTACAAATACTATTATTACCTGTGGGGTGGTATCGTGAGGGGGGGTGGCGGGGGCGGCGGCGGTATGGGCGTGTGGGCAGGGCATCTGAAAATATCATTAATAGGAAACTTTATAAATACTAATTAATATAATCTACTAAATACAAATTTTAAATTTATTCATTCACTGACAGAAATGCAGAGCCTTACCGATGGGTTCTAGGGCATGGAATTTTGTATATTTTTTTTTAAATAGCGAAGATTTTTGATAATATTCGTTCGGGTTAAATAGGGGAAAGTTTGTAGGGAAGCTCATTATTTTTGTAGGCAAATGGCTTAAATTACATATTAATAAAATTAATAGAAAATCGTTTAAAAATAAACGTTGACGAAATCAAACAAGGATAGAATCGTAATTTGTTTTTTTCCATATTACTTTTTTTCCTGGAAATGTTAAAAGCCGACATCTTGTCAATTATATCTTCAGAAACGAGCAAAAATATTTTATTTATCATAAACCCGTGTGATCCTTATCATTTATCCTTTTTATGAATGCACGTGATTTACTTCAGCTTTCAATTAACAAACTTCATTCAACATTATCAACCTAACTGTGCCGCAGCAGCACCACAGAACCCAATTTAGCCCCCATTCCCGGGTATAACCCTTAATTTATAAAAACCCGCTGGGTTTTATCCCATCCCTATCCATTACGGTCATGACAGTGTTTCGGTTTACCGCGGCTGGGGTAATTACCTCATATTAACCCACACGAGTGTCATTAGTTTACCCAGAGCCTGAAAGCCTACAGGAAATGGACCATTCTAGAAATTGCATTATGTTGTATGTGACAACGGTGATGTATGGCGCGATTAGTATTTTTTGGACATCGCGTGTAGTGCTGTTTCTGGGATATCATATTTTATAAATGATTACGTTGTCATCGGTTTTTGTATTTGGTGTTATGGTTGCTGTTTTTTTTTGTTATATTTTGGTGTAAATAGGAACGAAACGAAAATTCTCGATTTCCAAATCAGAGCTTATTTTTTTCTTTATATACCTTACTGCCTTGGGAAAGGTTAGGCAGATAGTGATATTGTTATCAGCAATCATACTATGCGAAAGAGTCGATTTAAAAAGTGGTCAAAATTTTTAAAATTTCCATGAAAGGTATCACTGTATAATTATATTTTTTTAATTATTATGATGTATGTGTTGGTAATGTAAACTATGCAGTAGTTCTACTATATAGTTGTATATCGAAATCGTTCAATCAATATATTCATTAGTTCAATTTTGTGCTCAAAGCCATTCATTTCGGATGCATAATAACACAATTGGATTTTAAATTGGTTGATTAACTTTTAACTTGTAATTTCGACAAACACTTGCATTATGTCTAGTTAATTTCATAATTATAATTATCTCGCAAAATGAAGTACGTTACCTTTCCAATCACTCGTTTTTACAAAGTACCACTTAGCTAAATCAGGCGGAGAATTTCAGAATTATGTTCGAAAAGCACGTGTGCCTCTTGTGGTTGAGAATTCTCATTGTTTGTTGATCCAAAATTTGTCAAATACTCCTTACATCACGCCTTGTGTTCCCGAAGGGTTAAGCAAAGGTGTACACATAGTATACCCACATTTCGCCAGATATCTGTTTGTAGTGTTTAAATTACTCCTTAACCCCAAAAAACTTATCAATGAACAGAAAACAACAAGTTTGTAAAAACAACGCAATGTTTATTGCTTCCGAATTGCTTAGTTTTAGTACAGTGTAGTTTCAGTTCCGACCAAAACTCTGACAAAGCCCCTCCGGCCGTGATGGCAACTGAGTTTGGCAACCAGTTGCTTAAAAATATTGGATATTCTTTTTACTCAACCAGTTGCCAAAGACGAATGTCGATTCTTGATACGCACCTAGTTGCCAACTAAGATTTTCTCAAAAGGTGTGGTTACTTAAGAAGAATTACCACTCTCAGTTCGTAACTAACATCAGTTGTGGAAATCAAAATAAGGACTAAGGTCTGTATTATATTAAATTAGGATGTTTTCAATCAGATGCATATAAAATTTTGTTTCTATTGAATTTGTTTGATTAAATTTCTTAAGAGTTGCGTCATCGAAAGGGAACAAGGGTAGGTACATTATGTTTCAAATAATAATATCGTGAAAACAACATAATATAGGTGTATATGCCTTTATTCCATGTAATTACCTAACTACAGCTTAAAGTTACTGAAAATTAACAACTAGGTTCCCCATTTGCAACAAAATTGAAATTATAAGTACACTTCGAATTTAGTAGGTAGTTAATATGTCTTTAGAATGGGATAACAAATGGACTGATAATTTCGAGACAGTGTCCGACACTAATTTTGTTTTCATTTAAAGTTTTTATCGCTAACCCAATTTCCTCATCGATCTCCTCGTACTCCTTCTTTTTTTTAGGTGTAATTTTTTTCAAATCATAGTATGTCGCTTCAGATTCTAAAACATCGAGTAGATGTGCCAACGTTGGATTTTTCTTACCAATAAAACTGTTGATCTTTCTATGCCATCCCTCTATATTGTTATTAGTTCTAAATTTTTCAGTTTCACAACAACAAGATTCAGCAAAAAAATCTTTATTAACCCACTGCTTTTGGAAATATTTATTAAACATATTGATTTCCTCACCAACAGGTCTTTTTGCCATTACATAATCATATCCTTCTCTTAAGTATTTTTTTGGTAACCGTGCAATTCCAATACATCTCGCCACATGCCTTTTTTTTACTCTAGTTTTTATTTGTAAGGCCTTCGCCTTTTTCCATAACGCATGGTTGAAGTGATAGTACGAGGGCGGCACTGAAAATTTCGGGAATCAAGGAAGTGACACAACATTACTATTTAAAAATGTATTTATTGCTTTTCGAAGTATTCTCCGCGAAATTTGACACATTTTTCCATACGATGGAACCAATCATTGAAGCAACCATTCCATTCGGAAGTTGGGGTCTCCAAAATGGCCGTTTTGTAGGCGTCCACAGCTTCTTCAGGTGATGAAAATCTCTGACCACGCAATTTATTCTTTATTTTAGGGAAAGTATAGAAATCATTAGGGCTTAGGTCGGGGCTGTACGGCGGATGGTCTAATAATTCTATGTTTTGTTGCTCTAAAAACTCTTTTGTTCTGTGCGCGGTGTGAGAACTCGCATTGTCGTGATGGAGAATGATGCGGCGGTTGCAGTTCTCTTTACGGAGTTCAGAAACGATCTGTGGCAAACAAATGCTAGCATACCATTCTGCACTAACCGTTATTTGTCCCTCAAGAGGAATAGTCGCAACATGGCCGGTTTTGGTGACAAACGTGGCCACCATTTTTTTTGCAACACTCCGTGAACGAACAATTTTTGTTGGCTTTAACTCATTTTCGAACACCCAAACTCGTGACTGGTTTTTTGTTTCGGGTTCGTACGCGTATATCCAGGATTCGTCACCTGATACGATGTTATATACAGCATTTGAGGATCCTGCGTGGAATCTTTCGAGAGTTCTGACGCACCAAGTAACGCGAGCCGCTTTTTGCTCTTCACAGAGCGAATGCGGTATCCATCGGCAAAACAACTTTTTTACACATAATTGTTCATGCAAGATTATTTGTATTTGACTCATGCCAATGTCTAAAGTTGCCTGAATTTCGCGGTATGTCACATGTCGATCTTCCTCAATCAGCTTACGCACAGCATCAACGTTTTCTTGGGTGACTGCAGTTTTTGGACGACCTTGACGGGGATCATCACTGAGCTTGACACGTCCACGTTGAAATTCAGCAAACCAGCGATAAATTGTGGTTTTGGATGGGGCTTCATCACCAAATGCAGAAATCATCCGGTCAATACACTGTTTTTGTGTTAACCCACTTCGAAAGTCTTAATAAATCATCGCTCTTGAATTTTCTCGAGTCAATTCCATTTTCTCAACGACTAAACAAGTTTGACAAAACCTTGTGACAAGACCGAGAATCTTTTTTTAAATAAATAAATGGTATTCGATTTTTAAAACCAAGGAGTTTTCAATTAAAAAGATTTTAATATGCCAGGAACAATGGAAATATTCCATTCCCGATACTTTTAGTGCAGCCTATGTAACATCCCTTAAAAAGTATACCAGGAAATATGTCTTTAAATGCATTAATTGCTGCAATTTCGAAATCCAATGTAATTTTTTTTGGACTCCAGGTAGGAATTTGAGATTTAATTATACTGAACAAAATTTTATATGTGTTATTTCTTTTATCGGGAAGAAGTGCGAAAAATAATGGAGTTATGATATTGTTAATTTCATCATAGCCATGAATGGTATACAACTGTTTAACGGCTTTTGGGCAACTTCTGAAAGTGCCATCAGCAAAGAAATGATTGAAATTACTCATTTTTGTTGTCACATCACGAATACAAAATACAATGATTCTAAAATCTCCATCTTCATATTCACAAAGATAAAAATGTTGGTACTTCATGGGTATTTCAACGTCCGTAGCATTTGAGAAACGCATTTTTGTGGTACCAACTACTTTGTTTCGCCCATTGTAAAGGTCACTTTTCACACTGCTGAACTTTGGTATATCGCCGACGAAATTATATCCATCGTTTTTTAAATCACGAACCATATTGTCGTATTGTTTGGGGATTGATTCAAAATTGCAACTACTCACTCTCTTGAGATCATCCAATTTTTTCAAAAATGTGGTTTTCGCAAAATTACGTCTGCAATCGGTTTCGTGTGCTCTTTGCATTATTATCTCATTACGAGTATTTAAAGTAATATTACCTCTGCATCCTTTTGTAAGGCTACATTTCCAAAATGAGTTTTTATTTACATATATTTTTTTACGGCTGTAATGCCTACCATCGTACAACGCAGAAACACCTCCTCTTCTTGAACTAATGAATTCAATGTTAGATGTATTTGGGTATACATTTAAAGTAGACATGTTGATGTCTCCGGAACAGACTATTATACTGGTCTTAAATCGTACACATACTCGTGCAGTAAATACAGTAATCTAATGTGTATTACACATATATTGCAATTAATCGATAACCTCAAGAGGCAAATAAAATGATAGATGTCAACTACGTCAGTAACAAAAGAAAATTTATTCTGAACATCTGAAAAAAGTTTGAATTCTTAAGTCTGAAAAAAGTTTGAATTCTTAGCAGATTTGGTTGAGTAACAAGAAAGTTTTTACTCCTTCGGCAACTGGTTGCGAAACTGCAAAGGTAAAATATTATAGGTGCGTATCAAGAATCGACATTCGTCTTTGGCAACTGCTTGAGTAAAAAGAATATCCAATATTTTTAAGCAACTGGTTGCCAAACTCAGTTGCCATCACGGCCGGAGGGGACAAAGCTTTGGCTAACAAAACGGCTATTGCGTTTTGTATACCGCTTTACCAAAAAACTAAAATTGTTTCCCACAAGGAACAACTTTTGGTTTGTTGTAGCCGCCATCATTTAATTTTGACCGTAAAGTTAGTATGAACGAAAAGATATAGATTTGATCAATAGTAGGCAGGATAGTCAAAAAATATTGATTAATATAATATTATGCTGCAAACGGTTCTGCTTCATTATAAAATATGCAATTACACTCGAGAGCAATGAATCCGGGTCACTTAAAGAATGTTAAAAATCTCGGAAACTAAAAATGATAGGTTAATGCAATAAATTGTATTTAATAGACAATGTAATACTCCTTAAATGAAAGTAAAAAAAATATGAGTAACCATACATTTTATTAACACAAAATTACTTAAAGAAAAAAACTGCTGATCTCTCCTTAAAACAAAAATAGGAAACATGAAATTTTTGAACTTTATTACGATTTTCTTGAATTTTAATACTTCGTATTGCCTCCTCGTGCTTCCATTACTGCGTTTACGCGGTTTGGCATGCTGTACACCAAGTTCCTTATACGACTTTGGGGAATATTCTCCCGTTCCTCTGTGAGAGCAATTTTGAGCTCACGAAGCGTGATTGGGGGAGGGTTTCGTTGTTTTACGCATCTGCCTAGCTCGTCCCAAGCATGCTCGATCGGGTTGATATCCGGGCTGCGCGCTGGCCACTCCATACGAGTAATGTTCATCTCTTGAAGGTAGTCATTCACAATCCTACCTGTATGAGGTCGGGCATTGTCATGCATAAATATAGCATCCTCACCTAAATTGACCATAAATGGACCAACGTGATCATTGAGGATTTCTTCCACATATCTTACGCTAGTTAAAGAGCCGTTTTCTATGATCACCAGCTCTGTGCGACTTTCAGAAGAAATTCCGGCCCACACAAGTACAGACCCACCACCGTAGGCTACTTTTTCTTCGATGCATGCTTGCTTGAATCTTTCCCCTGGTCTTCGATACACTCTGTGTCTTCCATCGTGCTTGTAGAGCATAAATTTTGATTCGTCGGAGAACATAACTTTTGACCAATCTTCAATACTCCAATTTACGTGGCCCTGGGCATATCTTAGTCTTGAAATACGATGCCCACGCTCCAGTTTAGGGCCGTTTGCAGGACTAAGGGGTTTTAAGTTAGATTCAGCAAGCCGACGTCTTACTGTCCATGCACTTGGGTTACTTCCTCCGAGGTGTCGAAACTGATTTGTGAGTTCAGTTCCTGTGAGAAAGCGATTTCGAAGCATGGTGTTCACCAAGTATCGGTCTTCTCGTGCTGTGGTACACCTGGTTCTGCCCGTTCCTGGTCTGCGTAGGTTAGAACCAGTTTCTTCGTAACGTCGGAGAACTCTTTGTACTGTTGACAGCGACACACCGACAGTCCTGGCTGTATCGCGCTGACTCCGGCCGGTTTCCAGCATTGTAAGTATTCTGGTGCATTCTTCAGGCGTAAGCGACATAATTTCAGCTTGAATAATGAATATAGAGCACTATCAACATGGTTTATGTACCCACATAAATGACAGATTACAAACAAAAGCAAAACCAAATGCTGTAATTTCGTAGTTCCATCTTCGAAAGTGGCCCTTTTTCAAATTTGATTTTTTTATGATATAACTTTACAATAACTAAGAAGTTTTAATACCTTCATTTAAGGAGTATTACATTGTCTATTAAATACAATTTATTGCATTAACCTAGCATTTTTAGTTTCCGAGATTTTTAGGATTCTTTAAGTGACCCGGATTCATTGCTCTCGAGTGTATAATAGTTTGTTGATCTTGATCCTTTATTAAGTAGTCTTGTTTATCTTTTTCGAACTAGCCAAGAGATTTGGTCTTCTTCTTCTTTTCGTGTGTTTAGTGACTAACCTAGTGTCAAAGTTTTCATGCTGCCCATGGGCCTCTGACTTAGCTTCACATGTTGTTGAGAAATATCTCTCAGACATACCTGTTTTCTCCAAGATACGATAAGAGATTGGTAGGCATGCTCTATTCGACAACGTTACAAGAAAGCATAAACACATAAAAAGTCCGCATATGTTGTTCAAGAGTTTCACAGTAGGTATACATCACTTGACCGTTCGCTGACCTTACTCCGCATGACACGACATGTTACGTCACAAAGCAATGGAATAGGAATAAAGTTCTCCACAAGACAAGTACCGTAAAACGGGGTAAATAGGGATGCAGCGGTGAATCTGAACGAAACTTTTAAAGCGATTTAAGCATTAAATAATATAGTTTGTGGCCAAAAAGGACTCGTAATGTACTCGTTTATAATAATTAATGATTAATTGTCCTGGTTGGCAACTATATTATTTCAATGTTAAAATCCATTTATAAGTATTGAAGTTATGGGGTAGAATTTCATCAGTAAGCTATGAAGCTCGAGGTTTATTTCATGCTACGCTCCGGCCGATGATTGAATTGAATGCTGTTACTTTATCTGTCAGTTGAAAACAAGAAAATACGTGTTTAATGAATTTAAACCTTAATCATGTCCAACTAAGGTATCAGGAGCGTATTCGCTCAGTGGCAGGATCATGGAGTGCAGATACATGTTTCCATGAAAATATGTTTGCATACAAAGGTTGATTATCTTTGATGCTCTTACATTTTATTAAAGCCTACAAGGTAAAAAAGAAGTAATGTATCTAAAATTGTGTTCCGAAAATACAAGGAAAATAATAAGCTAGCGAAACTACAAGAAGACTTTTATTTTTATTTTAAACTTATTAGATAAGTTCCTACCCTGGATAAACTTCAGACTTGTTGAGTATCGAGCAGGTGTGTGGGGATGCACCAGCGTACGGCACGGGTGGTGACTATCAGGTTACGTAGTATCATGGCTGTTTTCTGGTTACGTAGTATCATGGCTGTTTTCTGGTTACGTAGTATCATGGCTGTTTTCTGGTTATCGAGGATTGACCTGGCGCACGTATTCTCTCCTTCTTTTTCCATATTAGCAATTGGTCTATAACTGTTTTGCAGATGCAGATGCGTTGGACCAGATACTTTGACTTGGAAGACTTTAAATCGCTTTAAATCTGCAAGTTCTTTAACTAAGCAGACAAAAAAAATATTTGCGGTTAATGTCTACTTTAACAGCCGTAGCTAGACGATTTCCATTTCCTATTTTTTTTATGTGCCTACGCAAAATGACTAAATACTACTAACTTAGTACTGTGCGAAAGGGACACACTACCAATCAGTGTAATGTTGTTCTTTTCAACGCTATTTCTTTAGTATGTCTCTTGGTACTTGGGTTTTATTTTATAATATTGGAATAACATCTCACACATTGATTAATTTATTATTATTAACTTTTAGAATGTTTGTAAATATGTGAGCACCATGCACTTATGACATAATTAAGTTTACTTGCCACTGCTACATGTGTTTTTCTTTTCACCTTTTGTGATGTATTGTTTTTATTCTGGGTGCATCGTCTTCACATATAATGTTATAATAAATGTATACAAAACATTGTGAAACATTTTAAAAGAGTAACGGTGGAGTTTCTTGCCCATTCTTCTCCACACGAAACTACTTTTTGGAAGGGGCGACTAGAATCAGTTCTATTTCTTGTTCATTTTGACGTTCAAAAGTGCCATTCTTGTGCCTATTTGAAATAAATGTTTTGACTTTGACTTTGACTTTTGTACGTTTTGTAAAATAAACTGTGTCCTATGTATATTAGGGCGCGTATATTGTACCTACATAAAACCTATTTTATCTAGCGTCAAGCTCGATGCATTTAAGATGCGACGCCGCATGGTAGTTGTGTACAAGCCCTTACAATTTAAAATTTGAAAGTTTCATCTGAAAGTCGTGACGTGTCGACCAACGGCTTTAATTTTACGTACAGTAAAACGGGGTGAATAGGGATGCAGGGGTGAATCGGAACGAAACTTTTAAATAGATTTTAACATTGAAATAATATCTATACTTTGTTTCCAACCAGAACAATTTGATCGTTAATATTATTATACAGTCAACACATTAAAAGTCTTTTTTAGCAACAAGCTATATTATTTAATGCTTATATAATAATAATAATAATTATTATTATTTATTTATTTGTTAACATAGGTGAAGAATTACAGGTCTTATGTTTGATGGTCAGAGCGCTATGTTATGCCAGGAGGCGTACAAATATTGGCATTACAAATTAAAATTGATTAAAAATCATGCATAGCTGGTGGTATGGAAATAAATTTAACAATTCAAAATTAATTTAGAGCTTATGTCAGACCTAAATGAGGAATTTAAAAAGTCAAAAGTCAGAATCAACATAATTGGTTAAAATGTCAAAATTAGTTAATGTCAATTCTAATCGTTGGAAAAAATGTCAAATTCGTTAAATGTCAAATGTTACTAATCTTAAATATCGATAAAAGTAATATAAATTTGTCATTTATTCTGCTAAATTAATTTAGAGCTTATGTCAGACCTAAATGAGGAATTTAAAAAGTCAAAAGTCAGAATCAACATAATTGGTTAAAATGTCAAAATTAGTTAATGTCAATTCTAATCGTTGGAAAAAATGTCAAATTCGTTAAATGTCAAATGTTACTAATCTTAAATATCGATAAAAGTAATATAAATTTGTCATTTATTCTGCTAAATTAATTCGTCATTTAGGTAATCATCAATAGTGTAATAACATTTATCAATTAAGAACAATTTCATTTTTTTTTAAATTGTGAAAGATTCAATTCTTTTATGGCGTCTGGAATTTTGTTATAAATGCATGGAGCCATACCCAGGACACTTTTTTTTACTAATGCAGTTTTACACTTGTAATTGCTCAAAGAATGTTTGTACTGACGGCGGATTGGAACACTTCGTACCATTGTAACTTTTTCAAAATGGTTGGGATTGGTTTTTACGAAGGTACTAATTTCTAATATGTATATCGCCGGTAGCGTGAGTATTTTTAACGCTTTAAAGTACGGTGCACAGCAATCATCTGTTTTCAGACCACATATGGCTCTAATGCACCGTTTTTGCGCTTTGAATACTAAGCCCTTGTCCGGGGAATTACCCCAAAAAATTATTCCGTACCGTAAAAATACGAGGCTACTAAACCATGATAGGCAACAAGTAACGCGTCTATATGTACTTTTCTAGCCAATTGAAAAAGTGCATAGGCAGATTTATTAATTTTTTTACATAGCTGTTCTATATGAGCTTTCCAATTGAGGTTATTGTCAATATGACAAAAAACACTTTCTTTTACTTCTTCTATTTCGTTACCATTGTAGTTGACAAAAAGTTTTGGTACTTCGATTCTTTGGTGGAAATGCATTACTTTGGTCTTCTTAAGGTTGATTATTAAATTATTCATATTAAGCCAATTAATTATGTCAGTAAGAGTATTGTTAATGTCGGATTGATAAGTATTTAAGTCATTACATTTAACTATGGCAGTGCTGTCATCCGCAAACAAAACCATTTGTTGTTGTGCCACTTTTGGCAAATCATTTATGTAAAGGAGAAATAAGGGTGGCCCAAGCACACTACCTTGGGGCACTCCATATTTTATACTCCTGAAATTCGACACATACGTCCGTTCTATTTTGGTTTTTGCGCACACTAGTGATTTCAGTACATTGCAATCGATTACTTAGATATGATTCTAGTAGTTTTAAAATGTTCCCTCTGATGCCATAGCAATGCAATTTGTCTAGAAGAATTTTGTGATCAACATAATCGAAGGCTTTAGTCATGTCGGTGTAAATAGCGCAGATGGGAGTTTTTTTTATCTACAGCAGGCATAACATTCTTTAAGAAGTCAAAAATAGCCATATTAATTGTTTTATTTTTCCGAAAACCGTATTGTGCTTCACACAAAATATTATATTTGTGAAGATATTGGTATAATGATTTTAAAATAACTTTTTCAAATATTTTGGAAAAAACAGGAATTTTAGCTATTGGCCGGTAATTTTTAATATGGGGTAACTAATATAGTTATTGCCCGGTTAAGGGATTGATAGTCGTTTCTTCTTATTATTTTGTTTATTAATTACAAAATCAAGTAAAATAGTTGTTTTTATGTAACTTTACCATATTTTTTTATAGAAAAATCAGTCATTTGTTTATTAGGTATCTTTAGAAATAAAATAATAAAAAATCAACAAAAGCAAAACCTCTAAAATCACAGTAATTGCCCAGCAGACATAGTAATTGTTTTACATAATGAACATGTAACATGTGAACATGTGTGTTATTGTCCACCTAGCAGTTATCATTAATTAACGTCTTATTCTAATAATAATACTTAAAAATTGAGATCTCTTCGAGCCTTTTGAACATTTAAATATAATTCTTCGCAATCAGAATTCGTATCATCGTCAGAATCATTAATTTTATAACAAAAATGACATAAAAATAGCAACATATCAGCATCATCAGGGATGTTACTTTTATGGTGTTCTGGAATACATCGTGATAGTCCAGTAGCTAAAAGAATATGCCCTTTGATAATTCTAAAGTTTTTTATTTTCACTGAGTGGATACCTTGAATTCAATGCTATGTACAACAATGCTAACAGTTTAGAGTTATGCAATAGGTATAAAGTAGGTATTGCCTATTATTTCGTGTTATATCAATATTAGAAAATTTAAATTAAAATACAATACTGTTTTTTTATTAGTACTATCTAATGTACATAATAGTGAAAATGCTAACAGGTAGGTACTGTGGAACAATGGAAATCTGAAAATGTCACGTAACTCATTCAATAAAAAAATTAAGGTTTCAAATAATTTCTTATATACTTATGGGGATTAGTTATACCTTTCAGCAAAAGTTCTAACAACTAAGTAATATGCTGCACAAGTTATTGTATTTTTACTTTGCGATTAGCGACATATTGAATTTAAGTTTATAAATTTGCGCCTACATATTCGTAATAATAATCTCTGCTACCAGTCAAAAGTTTCAACAAATGCATATTATGGGTTTACTTGGGAAAACTTTAGAATTATCGAAGGATAAGTGGTAAAAATATTATATCTCTACTTTTTTTTTTTTTTTTTTTTTTTAAGGCTGGGAAATCATCCAATGACTGCTCCCGCTCTGGGTGGAGCGGAAGGGCGACGCCCGGAGCGTCTCCCGCGGCGGCTGGGACGGGAGGACCTTTCTCTCTCCCATCCCGCCACCTCCTTCGCGAGCATAACTTTTTCGCAGAAGGAGGTGACTGCCTCCCACTCCCTCTCGCCCCGGACCATGGCTTGCACCAGGGCCGGGCGCGAGAGGTCGCCGCCGCCGATCGCCTCTACGAGGACACGGCGGTGCTCTGCCCATGCGGGGCAGGTTTGCACCGTGTGCTCTACCGTGTCCTCTGATTATATCTCTACTGGACTAGTGAATGGAACGACAGGTGACAGCTACTACATTCAATTTTGTTTTTTATAATAATGTGTTTGCACATTGCACATATATCACTGGACTTCACCAGGACTTCCTTTAAAACAGTGATTCTTTTCGACTCTGGGAATACACTGCCACTATCATGGACATCATTAACAATATCATCGTCAGATTCTCTTCTTATTGTTTGAGTTTTTAATTTATCTTTGATTTGTAATTTATTACATTCTTTTTTACTTTTCTCATTCTTCTTCACTTCTCTCTCCAATTTTTTCTGTTCTTTTTCTTTCAATTGATTTTCCTTATCTGTCTGCTTTTTCTTTACTGCTAATTTGAATTTTTCTGATGCGATAGCAAACGGCTGTCGCTCTACTTGTCGTTTTCCTTTTCTTATTGGGGTTTTTGGATATACCAGATATTCTCCAAAAGCGGATTTTATTTTTACCAACTTTGGACTCTCAAGGGTAGTAGCGTCTGGAGTAACGAGGTCAGACTGAAATTTTGAATGATTTTGAGTTTCAGAGTGATCAGCCAGAAAAATATTTTGTTCACAATTAGATGTTCCAGGTAGACTATGAAAGTAATAGGGGATTTGCTCAGTTTTGGATGTGCTAGGGATGCTGATTAATTCGGCTGGAGGGACTTCAATTGGGTATATAACTTGTTCTGCACCTAATATTTCAGCAATTTGATTGTTGCTATCTGGATTCAAAATAGTTGGAGATTGAATTGTTGGTGTTGACCTCGGGATACCGTACTTTTGAGAAATTTGGCGATCTGACAATTGCTGTTCATTATTTTGAACTTCAGCTATTGCCTTCTGAAGGTTTTCTTGAGAGTATTTTAATTTAGGCACCTTTGGCATTCTGAAAGAAACGATTAGAAAAAATTAGAAAAATAAATAAGGATTAATATACAACTATTGACCGGGCAATAGCTGTATCTATTGTCAGTGACAATAGCTACATAATGATATGGCAATAACTAAAATTATTAGAATTTTGGTACAGTGATTGCCCACCCCCTTTTAAAACTTTACGAAAAAAGTAACCGTTATTCCAAGTAGTTAGATAGGCACTTAAATATCTTTTTTATCGAATAACATTAATCACAAAACATTTAACACAGAAAAAGCCAACAAAAAATGCAATTTTGAAACAACTATCCTTAAGAAAAATCACAAGAAACTTACTTTTTTTGACGAGCTGCACACCTGTTACATCAAAATCGGTTATGACATTTAAAAAATAAAATGTTACCAGTTATTGAAATTTAAAATGCTACTATATAAATATTAGTAACAACTATGGTTATTACATTTATACTAACCCTTTGAAAATTACCAAAAAAACGCACTGCTTCTTAATGTTGGCAATCACTATATGCTGGGCAATCACTATAGTGGTTACCCTGTATTTTTTCTTCCTTTTTGTGGAGCGGTTTTATTATGACTTTTTTTAAGCCTTCGGGATAGCCACCTTCGATAATCCCTATGTTAATAATATGTGCTAGGGCAGGTGCTATTTGCTCAATAACATATTTAATTACTTTTGTGGTTATACCGTCAATACCTACCGTGCTAGTATTTTTAAGCATCTTTGTGGCTAAAATTATATCGGATTCTAGCACAGGCTGCATAAACATTGATTGCATTGTCAAATTTTCTAACCTATTGTTTATTTTAATGTAATTTATTAAATTATTCTCAATGTCATCTATAAAGTAATCATTAAATGCATTTGCTATGTCATTTGGGTCTGTGTAAGTCAAATTCCCGGTTTTTATTGTCAGTATCTGTTCTTTAGGTAGGTTGATTTTAGATCTATTGATTATCTGCCATGTGGCTTTGGATTTATTTTGCGAGTTGTTTATAAAGTAATTATTTTGTGCCTTCTGAGTTAGTCTAACAATTTTTTTATACCGCGTATTGTATTTTTTTAAGTCGATTTTTAGTTGTTTTGATGGGTGTAGTCTGTAAGCCCACAATAACCGTCTCTGTCTCTTACTACATGTTTTAATGCCGCGAGATATCCATTTTACCTGTTTGTTTGTGCTAATAGTTATAATTTTCTCTGGGAAACAGAGATTGTAAAACAAAGAGAAAATGTCAAAAAAGGAGTTATAGGCCACATTTACATCATTACTTTCGTAGACTTCTTTGAAGGATAATTTTTTTATACATGAATTAAATCTATCAAGGTTCTCTTTGGAGTAATCTTTTTTTACGGTTTTCCAGAATTTTAAGCGACACGTTTTATTAACTGGTATTTTAAGTATCTGTGATGTGTGATCCGATAACATGAGGTCAATAACTTCCGTATTCCATCCTTTTCTTAGATTATGTGCAAAGTTATCAATGCATGTATCTATATAGTAATAATGTACTCTGTGGCATGTATTACTATGAGGTCTAGTAGGCTGGTTCAAAGCTAGGGTCAAATTATAGTTAAGTAGTATTTTAAAGTCTTCCCCACCTATCAATATAATACAAAAGTCTTGTAGAGTGAACTCTGACAACTTTTCTCTTATACCCTTTAACAGAACTTCTATAGTTCCATGAGGGGAGATGTAATGGCAAAGTTCGCACTTCTCAAAGGTATTTTCTGCAATATGAAGCAATTTGTTTTTATTGTCTGTGCTTATTACGCAGATTTTTTTGCGCTTCGGCTGGTTTCCGTCTGCATTATTCCTGCATTGGTTTATTGCTGGCGGTGTAAGTTTATTGCATTCTGTCACCACTTTTGGGTTTTTGCATTTTATTTTTACTGTTGTTTTTTTATTTTCTTCCTTATACATTGTCAAAGTCAAAGTCAAAGTCAAATCATTTATTTCAAATAGGCACAAGTAAGGCACTTTTGAACGTCAAAATGAACAAGAAATAGAATTGATTCTAGTCGCCCCTTCCAAAAGGTAGTTTCGTGTGGAGAAGAATGGGCAAGAAACTCCACCGTTACTCTTTTAAAATGTTTTACAATGTTTTGTATACATGAATTATAACATTATATGTGAAGACGATGCATCCAGAATAAAAACACTACACCACAAAAGGTGAAAAGAAAAACACATATAGTAATGGTAGGTAACTTAAGTATGTCAAAAGTACATGGTGCTCACATATTTACAAACATTCTAAAAGTTAATAATAATAAATCAATCAATGTGTGAGAAGTTATTTCAACATGTTAAAATAGTATTTTATAAATAATAAATTATTACCTAATTTACTTAGCAACCAGTTCGATTTTGTCTAGACACTAGATTGCCCTGTGGAGCAGGACCAGCATGTTTCCAAGCATCCTTATCCTTTATATAATCCTCTAATTTGTAATATGCTTGTTTACAAAGTGTATTTTTAACTCATTTGTATCTTTGAACTCGCGGCTTAATCGAGTCTGTTTTGCCGAGCAACGATTTTCATGATGTCCTCAGCCTCTTTCATCATTCCAATGAATGATTCTCCGAATGCGGCTTGCATCTTCACTTTAGTTTCTTCATCTAACATAAGACTCATTGATGATGTTTGGGCGGTTAGGAAAGACTTAAGGAATTTAATACATATTGTTGAATTCTCCGTTTTTGCTCTGTATCTGTCTAGAGTTTGGTTCTTAGGATCAGCCAGCTCTTCTATAACATTCGCCGTAACTACATAATTCGCTGAAGTAAAGCACTGAATTTCCGGCATGAATAAATGAATAAACACAATATCTTCTGCAGCATACCCATGATGAATTATTATCTTCTCGATTTCCTGTTTCTCCTTGAGGAAAGCTAGGACTTGATTCGGGAGAGGTGGAACTAGAATGACATTCTTTCCAACCTTCAATACCAACGAGTAAGTAGTCATTTCCGATAAGGTAGTCAACATTTTAGTGTGAATCTTGATAGCCGCAGCTCGAGGATCTGAAAAGTCATTCTTGATCAATCGGAACACGATCATTCTAAGACTGGAACGGGTACTAACCACTTCATTAACTCGAGTTCCTCCAGTTTATATGTCCGGGAATGCAGACGGTTCAGTGGCATGTTGGAGTGAGGAGAGGAAGGCATTGTACCGTTTAAGAACCCATTGTCTGAACTCCCGCTTGTTGGCAACAGGCCTGCATATCACATATGCACCGTACACAGCATGAAATCCCAGAAGACCTGGAGGAATGTCAAAGGCCAGATTCTTCATTTCTTTGTACCGGCTCTGGAGAGTTGATGGGATACAAGCGTTGTCTTCTACCATAACTTGAATATGTTGCGTTGCATATGACGTTGGACGTAGTGCTCCTATGATGTCTACATCAGTCATATATTTGATGCAGCTTATATAACAGGTAACGAGAAGTCTATTAATTTCGTCCGCAGCGTCTCCTGAATCAGATCCAAATAGATTGACAATTTTGTGGATTGGATCCCTTAATCCATCATGGAATGCTAAAATGATTCCTGCAGCAGAAGATCTAGTCAGAGGAACGTAAAGAGGTATCTTTCCTTCTACCGAGAATGGTAGCTCTAAAGCTGTTCGATTGAATCCTTTAACAAAGGTCCCTAATGTGGGGATTATCGTGCAAGTGATTGAATCGAATCTTTCCTCGGAAAGAGCTCTAACTTGGTCTTCAGTAATCAGAGCTTTTGATTCCCTAAGGTCGAACAGGAAACCAGCAATGGTTGAGATATCGACTCCTTGAACCCTAACCACAACTTTCACTCTTCGGAATGCTAATTTTCCATCACTTTCATCAATTGTACTGATCTTCTCTCCATGTTCCTTGTCAGATATGAGGTTCGGTATAAGTATCTGATCCATCCCTGTGTCTTTAAATTAGTTGATGATCAAAACAAATCAAAGTAATAAGCGAGTTAGATATTTGACAAATTGAGATTTAGTGCTTAGTTACTATGTCACGTGTCGTTTCGTGTCCATTCTTCCATTGTCTCTGTTTGCGTGTGTTTATGATTTTTGCTACCATTTTTTGCCTTTTTTGTGCTAGGTGACTTTATTTTTGTTGGACTGTAAGTGACTTTCTTGTACAGCTCGTTCTGTTTGCTCAGATTAATATTCACTGTTTTGAGATTATTATTTTCCATTGTCAATTCTTCAATTTCTAAGTGAGCGCTCTGCAGGTCAAGTGCGAGGTTAGTAATTTGATCTCGTAGTTTTTTTATTACTTCGTCATCATCGTCGGACATCTCCGGTACACTAGTGACTGTGTCATTTAATGTTGCGCGCGTAGCAGCTACCTCACTGTCGTTCAACATTGAGTCCAATTTAGTCCTAGTACGGCGGAACGTAATATTTTCTAGGAAATTCATGTTGGATGCAGTCGAATTAACTAACTTTTATGTAAAAACATGGTAAAAGAAGCTTCGAAGAATCTTGGATTAGAACTCGCGCCTCACCGTACTTTTGGGTAGGAGTTGCGGCCCCCAGGCCAAACGTGTCATAGATTTCCTATGCGAAATAGTGATCCCAGTTCGTTGATCTATACACAGCGACACCTATTTATTGATCACTGTGTTATTTGTGGGTCACAGCATCAAAACTTGCTAGGGATGTATGGTAGCAATCGAAGTTACAATCTTAGTAGACAGTACGCAATGGATTCGTTAGATGGCGCTGTTACCACTTACGCGCGATCATAGTGATTTTTCATAATTTGAATTTGTTTTGGATGACATAGCCGTTACTCATTTTTTCACTTTTTTGTTTTCCGAATCGTAATATGTTTTGATAATTGTTTATTTGGGTTTTATTCATCATATTGTTATTTTCACTGTTGATTGGTATTGTCACACATTTTTCACTGTGTTATTTCACTTTAATGTTAATTTTGCACATTGTTATTATTCTAGTCCGTACGTCGCACTTTTATTGTTCAGTTAAATCACTTTTCCCTTAGAAATAAACACTTTTTACTATTTATTTACATTATAAATCACAGAGCCGATGTTAACGCGTCAATGATAGATGGCGCTCCTTATTTTTTACGAGAAATTGAACGTTCATCGGGTTTTCCGTAACATAGCTCTTATCCGGATGGATTATCATACCAAAGTTTTCCAAAGCTAGGGGTACTTAAATCGTCCAGATTAATGGTGCCGTTACAGATAACAAACGAGTCGTCTCCAAGGTACATCTCCCCAATGGGTAGATGTCCAGTTGTCTCAAAAACGCAGAATCTTGTGATAATGACGTTAACAATGGTGTCAATGATGTTGGTAAACATTGAACCAGATGGTACACCTCCTGACTTACGGTATCGTTCACCTGACGGTAAACGTACTGGAGTATTGATGAAATACTTTATCAGTCGGTTTATACGCCTACGTGTCCTGTCTGAGTTTACATTCCAAACGTTATTATCACTACCAATTACATGCCCTAGGTCCATAGAATCAAATACCATATTAAAGGCATCGCGAATCAGCCATGGCGGAACGGTCTTATCAAATTGACTAAAATCTGTCATCATCATTGGTTTCCCTCTGTGATGGCGAATCATATCATCAATGTAAGCCATACCACCTGTAGCCATCTCGAGTCTATAGGCAATTGGTGCATTAGTAGTTTTAAGGAACTTGATGTAGGGAAGAAAGAAACGTGCTTCCTCTGAAATTACATCCAGTGGTACGCCCCAAACTCCTCTAATCTTGTTTTTGTCCAAGGTAACAACTTGTGCTCTAAAGAAAGCAGCAGTGTCTGGAAGTCCTGTGTCTCGTCCTCTTCCTATCGCATCCCAACGTGCTAGCATTTCGTTACGTGCTTGAGTATCTTTCAAGACATCACCTTTTGTTTTAAAGCCCCTTTCGGTCCAGGGTAGTCCGGGCGACTTGTCTTTCGGAAATTCGTCGTGTTCCCAGGCCCCACCTAGTGTTAATGGTGTCAGCTTATTAGGTGATACAAATTCATCTTTTACAGACTGTAATACCATACGGTAGTTGTCTGAATTTCTGATGTTTGATGTAACGTACTTGCGATCGTAGGATAGAATATCAGCTTTAATCTCCTCATGACTGGCGACTGAACGATGAAGTGTTCCTATTGCGTTGTCTACTTGATAACGGCCGAATGCGGCATTTGCGAACATACATGCATCTCTGTCTAAACCATGGTGTCGTGTATCGATTTGAAAGCCTTTCTTAGACGGAAGTGGTTCCATTGCGCTGCGCGCTAGTCCACAAATTGAGTCAGTCAATTTGGGATATATAGGTAGAGTAGGTAGGTAGGTTAGGTAAGGTAGGTATCATAGTTAAGACAGGGCAACGTCTGTTGGGTCAGCTAGTTATACTATAAAATCACTGCACAAAAAAAAAGAAATAAAAATACTGAATTTAAGTAGCAAACGGAACCTACTTTCTTGGCTTGTTCGCTACAGACACGCAATCTCTTTGCTCAAGTTACAAGAAAAATATTCTAGTGAGAATAAAATAGAAATGTTTTATTTACTCAATAAAAAATATCACAATTCCTTCACCAGTCTAGGTCGTCTCTCGTCTCGTTCTTTTGAAAAGAAAAATACTGAGAGAAAAAAAACACGAAATAGAACAAAAACGACGTTGGCAAAGGAACATTACATTGCGTTATCTCAAGGCGAAACATTTTCTAAGAATATAATAGCTACAGGGGATATCGAACTTTCTTGGGCAACGCCCTAAGTTTTAATTTGTACCCTTTTAATTAAAAGAACTTACACTTTTTTCAGACAATGTAATAAATAAATATTACATGATAAGAAAAACTTACCCAGGATTAATAATACGCTTTTATAAAAGCCACGTTCTAAGTTATCAAAGTTACTGAATCAAAACATAACATCATGGCTTGTTTATCCAAAGGGTTGAGCAGAGATGAACCTATAGTACCTTCATCCAGATCTCGCCAGTCACCACAGTTTATGAACTGTGACGAATTTTCAAAATGTTCTACAAAACAATGCCCTGAAGCTGTAACCCAGACTGTTTTGGATTTGTAGGCTTAGTTTTAAACTCAAGTGAGTTCATATAAAGCTACATTTATTTAGGTATAATACGTATATACTCGTAGTTCATTAAAACGATACAACAGTTAATTGAAATTAACACGTAACCGTGGAAACCCTTGTATACTTTCTTTCACACAAGTCAAGTACGCATATTTTTATTCATCAGACATCACAAACACATCAGGTTGGCAGTCAGAATGTAGGTCTGGAAAATTCTGCCAAAATTGAAAAAATTGGAATAAATTAAATTATTTGATTTGTAATACTTACGGAATTATAGAAGGTGGTCGAGGTAACGAGCCTCCTCGACTGACTGACGCGATTTGGTCCACATTATAATTTTGGGGCCAACCCGCGTTATCTTCTATTACCGATCTGAAACATAAATCATGGAGTTTATTGAATTTGTATCAACTTGCCCGAGATATTAAGTGGAGGAAAGTTTATCTGGGTTGGCCGCGCTGGCAGCGACTAGAGATGACACTGACATGATGTACAGACGCCAGCACATCAAGCTATACCTAACTGTCAAATTTTCTTGAGGCCCATCATGGGCAGCATTAAAACTCTGACACCAGGTTAGTCACTAACCACACGAAGAAGAAGAAGAAGAATTAAAAATGAACCTTAAGACTTTGCAATAAAGTTGAAATACTATCAAAGAAATTTGACAGATAGTGGTAATGTAGAAGATTGAAGATCTTCTACTGAGGGGGCTCAGTGGTAGAGCGTGTAATGTGTGTATTGGGTCTTCTAACCTATCAAAGCAAACTCACGGACAGCGTTCAACACTTCATATAATATTATCTCTTGATTATAACGAATACATCTGTCTAGCTCCGCCGCCTGTGGCCAACTCTCAAATGTACAAAAGGCTTAACTAATTTAAATTATTTGAAAGGTTCGAATGCCGTCCGATTATTACCAGCCGTGTTTCATTTTACTCAAGGGGGGCGTAGCTGATGTAGAGCCCTGGAGTAAAACACTGATGAAGAACATCAAATCAGTTTTGGCATCATTCCTCTCGTACATCTTCACTCCTGCCACTTCGATCATCTGGTCATTATCACCTCTCTTATTGGCATCGGCTTTCTTAAAGAACTGTTCTACTATTTTCTTGGCGTCAAAACCAATGTATGCGACAGCTTCTCTCACTTTAGAGTTGTTACTCCATTGTTCATCCGTGAATCTCATGAAACTAATTCCGCCCTGGTCGTCAGGGTTGCCTAAAGCATGTGCAATCTCTCGCACCTGTTAATCATTTAGGCCGAGCACCGTCTTAGATAAATCCGTCATGTTTATTTTAGCAATTCTCACAAATGGTCAACTTCACAATCGCTTTCAGTACACTTAATAACAATTTGAATTTCACCGTCTTTGTGTGAAAAGAAAACTCACGGACAACGTTCAACACTTCATATATTATCTCTTGATTATAACGAATACATCTGTCTAGCTCCGCCGCCTGTGGCCAACTCTCAAATGTACAAAAGGCTTAAATTATTTGAAAGGTTCGAATGCCGTCCGATTATTATCAGCCTTGTTCAACATAAGGTTTTACTCCCGCCAAGTTCAACATAAGGTTTTACTCCAGGGCTCTACAGTAACTTGATGAGCTGGCCTCTGTACTAGTAACATTTGAGGCGCCAAAAGTGCGTTGAGCGCATAACTTCTGTCACAGACACCCCCTTCATAGCCGGAAATTTCGATAAATGACATTCGAGGCATAGTGCGAGTGATCGGTGATGATACACATAGCGCTTGCTTGGAAAGAGTTGAGTTGCTGCCTCTAGCAGGGGCCGATGAGGCCTCTCCGCGATCTGTAAGGACATTGTAGCAAGACAAGCATCCACCACCTCGTGACTTCGTTAAGGGCTGGGAACATTTACTTCCCGGACGTGATCTCCAGAGGCCTATAAGGAAAAGTCTCAATTAATTTGGTACCCAAGTAGGCAGGCACTATTTGTTATTGTATTACTGACCTACCCAAAACCCAATCTGATTGCTATGCTTCTGATCAGACCATGCCCCACTTGCTGGAGTGTCCTAAGACCCGTTCACGAAGCCGCGATAAATGTGGCCACCTACTGGGCTCATTCGATATAACGTCGAAGAGGAGTATTATCGATAGGAAAATATTTAAAGCCACCTGGCCTATCCCTGGAGATCGATCGGCTTCCAGCTTACGTAGATGCAGCTGAATATCAATCGTTTGATTGAATTTTGCACGGTTTGTGATGAAAATAAATGCAACCAACCCTACTGTTATTATAAATACGAAAGTTTGAATGAAGCCAACTGGTTGTTAATCAATCACTTCAGAACGGCTTAACAGATCTGGATATTTGATATTCTGGCGGGCGAAGCCGCTGGCAGAACCTACTGAATATTTGTTAATGCTTCTAAGAAAATTGGGCAGGTACTACTAAATTCATCAACAAATTCTGTGTGGACTAAAAATACCTTCAGTATAGAGAGAAGAAACGTGTCGTGCTGATAGAAAGAATAAAGAGCTTTTATTTTACAACACACGTAGGTAAGCACTTACTTACCAAGTCAATTGATACAAGATTTTAACCTTGAAGGGCGAAAGTCTTAAGAGCTCCTACTTATGTAAACTGTGAAAAAATACTGTGGACTGGAATGAAAAAATTAAGCAAGAAGCTATTTTCTTAGTGCCTGCCTAGAATTACATTATAATATTGTTACGTTTGTCACATGCATTTAAGAAATTCTTCTCACGTTTTGATGGACTGCCTTAGACTTGAAAATTTAGTCCTAGATTAAACTACACATAGTTTGGATGGCTGTCAAAATTGAAAATAAAAAGTTTTGTGGGAGTGACACTAGAATATCTATACTAATATTATAAAGAGGAAAACTTTGTTTGTTTGTTTGGTTGTAATGAATAGGCTCAAAAACTACTGGACCGATATTAAAAACTTTCTTTCACCGTTGGAAAGCTTAGTTTTCTAGGAGTAACATAGGCTACTTTTTATCCCGGGAAAAATAACGGGTCCCACGGGAAAGACCACGGGAGCGAAGCCGCGGGCAAAGTGCTAGTAATAAATAAAAAAACACTAATATCCGAGGGACATCGACACCATGTCGCCTCCTAATATTTTCACTGCATAAACTCTATCTCGCATTTAAGATGTCGATAAAGACGGCCTGTTAGCCACTCCAAAACCGGTTCTTCCGTAGAGTCTCAGGAGCTCCATTTTACGTCCGTAACATGGACCTTCATGTAGACTTTAAACTCCCTACAGTTCAGCAGTTCATGAAACGCCTCTCGAAGCGGTTCTTTGACACTGCTTCAAAGCACCGCAATCCCCTGATTGCGGCCGCCTCCCGATACACCCCGTCCCGCATCAGTAAGGTTCGCCGTCCACGGCATACCCTCATTGTCCCCGACGATGCCACCACTCTCCTCCAGGAGAGCAGCCCGGCTACTAGCACTGTTAGGATAGCACACAAATACAAATTTCCGTCGTTCCGTCCTCGCCGCCGAGGCCCGTCGCGACGACCCTGTCCATTCACATCCCCCCGACCCTTGCTCGAGCCAGCCCGCGTTACCGCCGAGCCAGTAGCTTTAAAACCCCCGATCCAGCTGTCCCTTGCTGTCCCCCCCCCCAGCGACGCCCTAAGCCGAGGTCCGAACCCCGCAGGGAGTGCCCTTAGCGTGTAGTCGCTTAGTTTTTTAAGTTAGGTTTAGTTTTGATTAAGCCCTGGCTGGAGGCTACAATTCTTTTGTGGCAGCCACAGGCAAGCCCGGTTAAGCAGTAGACAACCCTTTGGTTGAACTGCGAGATGCCATTACCAAAAAAAAAAAAACGGCATGTTTTAAACTACAATAACCTTTATAGGGTCAACTTTTCTTAGGCTAGCTTTGAAATCCATTTACATTACAGGGGCCAACCACCATTATCTTAACATTACTTTTGTGTGAGGAGATGAAGCTATACAGGAGTTATATCTCCATTTAATTCCCATGTAACCCAATATTAAATAATACTGCTATAAGGTAGTGGTTTGGCCGCCAGGAAACTTGTTAGGCATTGCTTACTAATCCCTTTTATTAAACTAGATCTACAAAAAGTTATAAAAGAAAATAGCCGCCTCAGATAAAGGATTTCAAAACATTAATCATTCGTTATCCTTTAACTTCTGAATTAAATATAAATAATAATTTGGTACATATAGGTTTAAAAGCAGAAATTTCCCAACATTCTTTCTTATTTGCAAACTAAGGGGTGATTTTTCAATCGTCAGATAAGTTTTATTAAACGAATAATTAAGGTAGTTTGACAGTTTTTGCATAAAAAATAAATCAAATCGCTTCAGGTAAAAGTTATCAAGATATTGAAAAATTGGCCCTAAATAGGATAAGTTAAACATAGGTCGTAGTAAGTTACTGTAACTAAGCACTTATTTTGGACACTGTCGTTTAAAAAGGATTTTAATTGACAGTGGGATAGATTTCTATGACAATCATGTACATAATTAAAATAAGAGAAAGAATATTTTTCGAAACTCTTCAATTAGTATTGTTTATGGATTATTATGTAACCATTAACAAGCGCCTTGTATCCCCATATGGATCTTTATTAATGATAATAAAGATTGTAGGTAAGTACATAATTCGAATTAAGTATTATGAATTCATTTGTATTTTTGTAATAACATGGTCCAATTGATTTTATTGTCTCGATGGAAAAGCCAAAGGAATCGTCAAAAAGGTTTCTATCTATTCATGTGACCCACATTTTTTAATTCCCGGGGTTTTCAACGGTCGTAACCTTAGAATCAATTAAGCGAGCAGTCATGAAGACAAACGATTCATTCTTGTTCCCCCATGGTTCTGTAAATTGCAGAATTCTCTGCTTTTAAGTTGCACAAGCCATTTTGAATATAACCGAAAATACAAGATGGATCGATTATTAAAGGGTTTTTGCATGTTAGCAAATTCACCTACTTGTTTTTAAACACATTTAAATTGTTCAAAATATACATAGATCTCAAGTTTTCTCTTAGAAAGTGTCAATAAGTAAGTCGTTGTCGTTGAAAAGGATAGTCGTTGATATTTTTCAAAGGCTCTGTCTGTTAGGTTTCAGCCCGTGTTTTCTTCCCATGTGATTTTATTAAATTGATCGATAGTAAAACTAGATTTGTTCAATCTTCTTTGCTTTTTCTGCCAAAATTCAAATTCTTAGTTCCAGACCTGGATCTAACATCAAAACTCTTTATACAAGTGAAAAATCAAGTTTAGGAATAACAGTACTGACTGTGGCCACTCCATGCGGGTGAAGTCTTCATCCTCTGGCATCCAGGTGTAGCGTTTGGGGTCAGGTTGGCTGCACACAGACCGTGGCCGTCTGCGGAAGTATGAGCACTCCAAATCGGCGTCGTATGCACAAAGCTCGGGCGGTGCCGGGGTTGGTTGACCGAACCTGGTAGATACAGAAATATCTTTAATTGAGTACTGAGGGATGTTACACAGCCACTATCAATGTGCTATGGTCAGCACACACAGAGCAGCAAAACAGCAGACGGATAGACCAGATTTTTCCAGTTTGGGCTGATTTTTCAATAGTCAGATAACTTTTAACTGAAGAATAAAATTCATGGTTTAACATATATTCTACGCAGAAGCTGTCAAACTGTCATATTTATTCCTGGGATTAAACATAGCTGACGATTGATAAATCAGCCCTTAATCACAAATATAGAGTTGACAAATGCCTGCAAGCGATTGTGGTGTTGGCGCATTTTCAACATTATCGATCTAAGCATAACATTTCTCAATTGAAAAACAGGCCTACTATCTGGAAGACTGAGTGAACTGTGGTCTACTGTGCTAAGGCTGTGGATGTGTTTGCTATCTTTAACTGTATTTCAGTTTTGGTGTAGTTAATTTTAAATTTTCCTGCTCAATGCGTGCCGACCGATAGAATAATCACTATGACTTACCTGGGATACCTCTGTATTGGTGCATAATCGGTGTTGAGATTCTCATCTGAGGGCACACGCCTCCTGACACACACGGATAGAAATGATGCTCTGGAACAAAATACCTTGAGTAAGCATTGTTTATGCTAACGGCAGAAATATTGGTTTAAGTGTAGATCTCACAACGTTTAATTCTCCATTTGTTCAATAAAATTATGCGAGTCACAGGCAGTCATTTAAAAATAATGTACAGTCACGAGCACACATGTATACACATAGCAACATTCAGACGCCGTTTTATAGAATAACTAAAATAATAAGTAAATCAATGGATTTGAAAATGCGATGTGTATGACAATATACAATTTCATTCAATAATTAAGTCATTCATTAACAGCCACGCAGCAGACACAATAGAAAAACTATTGTTCGCGGTCACCGGTGACCGCGTTGGCGCTCAGTGTTAAGGAAAAACGCTTTTGAAACTGGCTAACTGTATACATATTTTTGCTCGTGACTGTACGTCAAAAATTGTACTGCACTGTCTTTAGGATGTTGTTGGGGTAGACTAATAGTGGTAAAAACAAGTTTGCAGCTTCGATAAACTTGCGCTTGCGCTTGCTGGCGTGGTCGAATCGAAATCGAATTTTCCTACTTTTATGTCTACGGTGACAGCCAGCCAGGTATTACATGAATGTATAAAAAAAAATCAATCTGGTGCTGACACGTAGTTACGACACACTGACTAATATTTTTTTCTTACTTTTACCACCCCTAATTTATTTCTGTCAAACTGTTGACTACCTTATAAGATTCATTAATCCAATACACTTAAAAACTCATAAAATAAGAACCACCGATTCCTACAATCGTGGAGAAAAAATAATTAACTACGCCTATAAAAAAAATATTGTTAGTTCTCGTTCAACCATCTGAAAAGTAGGACATTTTAAGAATAAAACAAATAAACCTTAATTGCAAAGGATTTTAAGCGCTTAATTGCCCAGAAAGGCAACGAACCTATAGAAATAAGAAACGATATTGTTTCGTGTTGTTTCAAGCAAGCTTAATTATTTTTTTCCGAAATGAGGGGTGGTAACAAATGGAGTATAAGTATTAAAAGAACTCATCGTTTATAGAGTTCCGTATCATAAGAGTGCCAGCAGGGCCTAATAACTAAGGCTCCGCTGACAGTCTATTCGTCTGTCTATCCGTCAAAGGGCTGCATCTTTTAACCCGTTATAATAGACACTTGAAATTTTCAGTGTGATTTATAATAATAGTAGCTTCTGCCTGCGGCTTCATCCGGGTGGATGACGGAAATTGCATGTTATTATACATATAAACTTTCCTCTTGAATCACTATCGATTTAAAAAAACTGCAACAAAATTCGTTGTGCAGTTTTAAAGATCTAAGTATCTATACATACAGACATTAGGACATACGCGGGAAGCGACTTTGCTTTATACTATGTAGTGATAATAAAGTTAAAAATTAAAGGTATACAAGAAACGTGTTTAAAAAATATTTAGTGTTAAAATATTGAACGCGTCAGTACGGGGAACCCTTCGTATGGTCACTTTTTCTGGGAGTCAAAATTATTGTTCCGTTACTAAGAAAAAACGTTTCAAGCTTAACTAAAAACACAATTCGGACTTTAGCTAGATAGATGATAGCACAGAACAGATAAGAGGTTCATCTGTTCTGTGGATGATAGAATAGTGTGTTCCTTTAAATCGTCATAAAAAAACTGAGTTGTATTATTTTGGTGATAGGTTTAGACGCAGCGAGTAAAGTCAGAACGAATTGGCGAGCAAAACGAGCAGCGACGAGCGGCTTCTCGCTGCCTCTCGCTGCCTCTCGCTGTCTCACTATGCCTCTGTTGTTGAACGAACACTCTTTTTTGCTCTGTCGCTTCGACAAACGAGTACTTGCCGGTAGATGATGTGAACAGTCGGCAATCAACTATTAATATAGTAAAACTTGAGAGGTGTCAAGAGACACCCGGATGGAACGAAGTTTAAGCACAGAACAGATAAGAGGTTCATCTGTTCTGTGGATGATAGAATAGTGTGTTCCTTTAAATCGTCATAAAAAAACTGAGTTGTATTATTTTGGTGATAGGTTTAGACGCAGCGAGTAAAGTCAGAACGAATTGGCGAGCAAAACGAGCAGCGACGAGCGGCTTCTCGCTGCCTCTCGCTGCCTCTCGCTGTCTCACTAGGCCTCTGTTGTTGAACGAACACTCTTTTTTGCTCTGTCGCTTCGACAAACGAGTACTTGCCGGTAGATGATGTGAACAGTCGGCAATCAACTATTAATATAGTAAAACTTGAGAGGTGTCAAGAGAAACCCGGATGGAACGAAGTTCCTTTCGATTAATAATAGTGAAGGAATTGTAATAAAATTGTATTACTTTTTTTAAGTTATACTTATCAAAAAATATCTGAAAATTAACCAATCAAAAAATATTGATTTAAAAGACATCATATATTACTCAAAAAAATAAAGAAAGATAAAAAAAAGTGTCGTTACAACTTTTGGGATTAATTTTTCAGTCTAGCCCTCTTTCGCAACGCGCGATAAGGAACTTTGTTCCAATAATATTTATGTAAGTATCTCTTATTCTAAGGCACTTGTCTCACCGTCGGCGTTTAACGAGAATCCAGTCGATCTAGCAACCAAAAACGACTACAAGCAATTACTCGCTGATATGCGTATATACCAAACGCGACTCTCAGCGAGAGTACTGTCTTTGTTAGCTCTTGTTGCCGCGAAAAACTAGCATTCACCGGTTGAGCATGAGCATTCTAAACTTGCATGGTTTTAACCAAAGTCACAATAGAAATGTGACAAAATATAGCTACCTACTGTGAAATTATTTCCAAGATTTCGAGTGGTATTAGAAGGGAGCTACAAAACACACCACCACCTAACTTATTACAAAAAGCAGCTTAGCAAAATAGATGAAAAGTAAAGCCAGCAAAAATATAAAAGTGCCCCCGTTGACCTCCACTTGAGCCCAATACGATTACAAGGGTGCAGAATAATAAAATGCTCAATTTGTTACCTTTGCCTCGTCTAAAAGAAGGTCATTTATCGTCCAAATCAACTTAGAACGCCGATACTCGAGTCTCGAGTTTATGTACGCCATCTTTATTTTCTGTTAATGACCCTAATATTTTAGAAAAAACATATATTATATTGATTTCTTTCCGAGCGATCTCGATTGAGTTGTTTTATTTTATGAAAAGTAAGTGAACACTGAAAACGGACGAGCTTTTCTGTAAGGCTTTAATTTAATTCAATGCTTCCGGTAAATTTCAGATTATCCTTTGTGAACCTTAAGATTATATGAAAGAAAAACCTGTAATGATGATTTCAAGTTTTTCTTTCATAAAAGCTTGAAATGATATTTATTAATTATGGAGTAATATTATTATTATTTTCTGAACCTATTCCAAAAATAAAATCTCCGATATTTTTGCTTACAAGATTCCTGATGATATATTTTTAGGGCCACAGAAGAAAAGTATTTTTAATAATACAAACTTTTCCTCAGGAGAATAATATTTATATTAACTTGTACAAAATGGGTCAAGTTTGCTCATATCTTATGCATGGCGGGTTTCCGGCTAAACAGCTCAGATGGTACTCGACGAAACAAGATGAAACATAGATTTTATACGCAGAAGTTAAGTATGGAATATTGTTTTAAGAAAGATAATTATGAAAAAAATATGGATACAATATTTTTAAGTTTTCTTAACTGCATTAAGTTCAAAATAATTTGGGTCCTAAAAAAAAATTTTTGGGAAACAAAATGAGAATTATCAGATTCGAAGGCCATGCAATAATACACCGAACAATTTCATTAAATTATTTCTATATTTTCTACTTGATTCTCGATAGTTTCTCGACAGTTATTTACTACTAAATTCATCGACTTTAAGTCCTACCAAACCCTAAAAGCAAATGAAACCAGGCAGTAAAACTCGGCAAGTAATCCGACAATTTGTAAGCCACTCTGATTGGGTAAAGCGCTTTCCCTTGCCTTGTTTGCTTCAGATCTAAGTTTCGACATCTTTGCAATCAAAATTATGTGAAATATTGACAGGACTTAAACGCTGTTTAGATGTGCTAATCGCGTTTAGTTTTGTGGCGATTAAAACCCCGTCCACCTACTGATCTTGTCGCACGGTTACATCACTAAAAGTGACACATTGTTTGACAGGGAAAGAAAGGAATTGTTTTTTCTGTTAAATATTATAATAATTTATTTTCACTATTCGGTACATATTTAACACACTATTGTCTAAACTATTTTGAACATACACTATAAAAGCGATTACAATGCAAAAGCGTTTAGTTCTAGATATTATTAGTAAGTTTCTATTAGACAATAGAGGCATTCTACTTGCTGCAAAATTCATGGCCTTAACAGATGCTGCAGATAAGGAAAATGAAATTGGACTGTAAGGATTTCGAACTAAATTAAGTTGACTTAAATTGAGAAGATTAGGACAGTCGCGGAACCCCGCACATTTCTAAGAGTTGTTGTTCCCATTTTTAATAAATGGGCGCCTTCTGCATAACGCTACTGCTGAAAATTGGTTTGCTACTTAGTATTTTCCTAACAACACATCAGCAGGCCCTTTTCATCCAATTACTTGCCTCGCCTGGTCACCCGCTCTGGGTGGAGCGGAAGGGAGTGTCAGACTCTTACTGAGTAAAACCCATCCATGTTCCTGCCGTAGCCCTTTATGTTCCGGGGTAGCGGTAACCTTTCGGACAATCCCGCATCCCCGGTAGGCTCGGACCTAACGGGCCCCTCCATTCATATGCTTACATCTATTTGAGGCGCGCATGGAACATGTACGCGCCGTCCGGCACGGGCTTGGTCCTAATCGGGCGGTGAGCTACCCATTTTTCATCGCCCGCAGGCCCGTGCCTACGGTGGCCGGGAGTCGTCACGTGGCTCCCGACGCCCGGGGCGTCTCCCGCGGTGGCTGAAATGGGAGGACCTTTCCCTCTCCCATCCCGCCACCTCCTTCGCGAGCATGACTGTTTCGCAGAAGGAGGTGACTGCCTCCCACTCCCTCTCACTTCAGACCATGGTTTGCACCAGGGCCGGGCTCGAGAGGTCGCCGCCAATCGCCTCTACGTGGACACGGCGGTGCTCCGCCCAAGCGGGGCAGGTTTCCACCGTGTGCTCCACTGTGTCCTGTCCTCTGGGCGATCCTCGCAGTGGTGACACCCGGGCGTTTCCTCCCGCCTGATTATGTGCAGGAACTTCCCGAAACATCCATGTCCGGCGAGAACCTGCGTCAGGCGGTAGGTGAGGACGCCGTAACGCCTCTCTAGCCACTCTTCAAAGAGGGGCCTTACCGCCACTATCGTGGCGTGCCCTATCAGCAGGCCCTACTGTTTAATTGAAACGATGTCTAAGGTAGCTACGCGGTGCAGGACGGGAATGTTGGCATGTCGCGAGAGCTCAGTCATTTACCGGCAAACGCGAGACAGGCGTATAAATTGAACGAAGAATCAAGACCCATAAATTTTAAACAGAGACGTATAAAACAATCCGTTTTATTATACATATAGTCCGCACTACATTCGATAGTTTAAACACTTACTTCCGTTTTCCACATAAAAATAAACGAATACATCACTTCCGCCCCATATCGTTTTCACACATATTGCAACTGCTGAAAGGGTAACATTTACACGTCTGTTAAAATAACCTTTCCATAAATAAATTCAGTTACATGTTCACCCGCGTTGAGAAGGATTTAGTGGTATTTTTATCTCACTACTAATTCAATTGGTGAGAGTGAATTGGGCGGGGAGGTACGTGTAGTTTTTCAGTTGGACGAGTTCAATCAAACCAAACGTCTACTGAAATAATAAATATTTTCCATTTACATTTGGTAAATAGTGAAAAAAATAATCGGACTAAGAGCGGCCGTACACGGACTGCTCGAGCAGTTAACGGCTGAGCGACGTACACGGACCGCTCGAGCGGTCGGCGTCGACTGCTCGAGTAGTCAGTTGTTGACTGTTCGAGCTGTCGCTTCCAACCGCTCGAGCAGTCGGTTGTTAACTGCTCCATCATGACGTCGACCGCTATGGAATTTCGTCATGCAGTTGACGGCTTGAAGCGGTCCGTGTACGGTAGGCCAATGAGCTCTTGAACACGAGCGGCATATTGTAAACGGCAGAGGTAACTGCAGCCGTCGACATGCCAACATCAAAGGTCAGCAGTAGCCGTCGTCGTCGGCACTCTTAGCATAAGAGTCAGTTGCAAAATGGATTCCGAATAAGAAATACTGTTATTGTTTTTAGTTCGTCGACGCCGACAAAATCAAGAAATAAAACGTTCATTGTGGATTCAAGAATTAATATTAATCAATACAGTTTTTTCACTGTCTATCCATTTTTACGAAGAAACGAGCAAACGTTTTTCAATTATTTTCTTATGTCCATTGCCACAATTAGCACATCACTTTGTTCACTCATTTTACAAATTCGCGATGTGTGCTGTTTAAAACTAAATGATTCCTTGTTTGGTTGGAGAAATTTATAACAGTGGTTTGGTTTCGTAATATTGCAGCAGAATTATCTTTATTTTTCTTCTTTTATACTTTAAAAGAATCCTTGTATGACAAGTCTCATTCACCGATGGATCCATATGCCAACAATATGTTGCTTCCTTACTCCCTATTATTTCGACTACATAAAGAACTGCCGGGTTTCTTCCGCTCACCCATTGTTAACGACTGTATGTGTTTTATGCATATTTCCCGTATAACGGAATACCTCGTCATAAAACAAGTGACATTATATCCGCGAAAAATAAATTCTTTTGGTAGTCATGGAAAATATTTCAGCATAATGTATTTTTATGGTGCCTTGTGAGTTTTTTTTTTGCTTATGTGAAGAATTTTTCCTTCTAAATACTTGCGGTGTGTGTGTGTGTGTATGTGTGTGACTCCTGAGATCTTGCAACATCAGATGTGGGGTGGGGTTTTTCGTACCTTATGTTCTCAGATTTCTTTTTCAAATTGTTCCAAAGTAAATCAAATCATGCAGAGTGAATGTTTTTTTTTTAATAACCTTGAAACTAAAATACAACGATATTGTAGTGGAAATCTTACCTATTGGCTCTGGAACATGGACTCTCGATATGGTACTGTGAGAGGCATCCGAGAAATCGATCCTTCTTGGACTTCTCCAGTTCCAGCAGATCCAGTTGTTTGTTGTTGATGCAGTACTGCTCCCGGAACTCCTGGAAATAAAGACAAGGAATGAGCTTATAAAGTCGATCTTCCTCCTTTATGATTTGATCATGGAAGTCGTGAAGGCGAGAAGCCTTACTACGCGTCTACAATAGTAAGGGAAAATGTTTGGTTCATCAGTTAAAAGGTTCAATGGAAAACATAATAATGACACTAGTGGCTAGTGGTGGCTCGTTTTGTGGCCAAAGAATTAGCATTGCCATTCAACATGGCAATGAAAGGTTCAATGGAGAACATATGACACTTGTGACTTATGCTGGCTAGTTTTTTGGCCAAAGAATTAGCATTGCCATTCCATTGCCCTTCAACGGGGCAATGAAAGGGAAATGTTTGGTTTATCAAACTTAACTTGTGCTGGCTCGTTTTTTGGTCATAGAGTAGTACTGTCATTCAACGTGGCAATGCTGCCAGTCTTCTGGGCACGTGTATCGATAATAGCAATGCGGACCAACATCGACAATAGACACCTAAGTGTCCTTTCGTTGTTGTATTTTTTTTTTAGTTAGTTTACAATTGACGGAGAAATCGGTGAACATACCATAAAAAATAACATACATACAGTCGAACATAGAACCCCCTCCTTTTTTTTCGAAGCCAGTTAAAAAGAAGAAAGAATAAAAGGAGACGGGCGAATCTGGGCCTAACGTTACACAAATGAAATATTTATCAATATTTTGTTTCAGTTTTTTTGTGGTCAATTATAAAATATTAAGCAGTTTTATCATGGCATAAGAAATTAAATATTTAATGAAATTAATACTGACTTCCCTTATTTTCTTTTTGAAAAAATGTTGCCAGATGATAGGTAAGTTAATCGATGTTACAATCGACTGTTATTACAAAAATGGAATAACTAATTATCTAAAATAATTTAAAAGTGTTTCGTTTTTATTCTTTATTACATAAGTTTAAACAAACCACATATATTTATTAAGCTTTTGAACGCCAGAGCTTAAACGCACGCGCGTGCCCTCTACGCCAAGCTACAAATGTATTTCTTCTTGTTATCATGAATTTCCCAATATCCATGGTGTCTTTTAATTTGTTTCATGTCATTAAATACGTACGAGAGCTTCAATTTATAGATATCTATATAAACACTCACAAAAGTAATGATTTAATTGTTTATTTCGTGTTACAGTATTGTTGCCATTGTCACATATTTGTGTCGTTGGCGTTCAGGGCATGCGCTTGCTTGTCACGTATATGTGACAATGGCGTTCAAAAGGTGAAATAATGGTTTCCTCGTGACACTTTAACGTTTTAATAAAAGTCGTACAAATAAAATTGATGAAAAATCGATTTCACAATCGATCGTCAATGTTTTAATATACAGGCAACAAAGCGGAACTCATGTCAATGTCAGGTCAAAAACTCAAAACGTCAATCAAATCATTTGCTTCGTACGTTATCTTTGAGTATGCGGTGGTACGTTAGTGGATATTTGCTGTTTTGTTTTCGTGTGCTGTAATAATTTTTATTTATTGATCTTGTAACGACTTTGGCTACGTATAAAGGATTCTGACGGTTATTGCTTTATCGACCCACGCATTTGAAAGTGTTTTTAATTCATACTCCCTCTGCTGCTATCTCAAACTTCTAGAATCTAGTTGGACGGCGTCTGAATCTTCAATGTATTACAATAAATTCAAGTTAATTCTAATTAACAATAAAGTCAAATAGTTATTTTCTCGAAATATAACGTGAGGGCACGGTGTCTAACCTTAGCTTAGAGTTTTTTTTGTACAAACCAATATCATCCTATATTTTCTTTCTCCCAAGGAGCAGCCGTAAATAATTTAGTTTTTTTAAAATGGTATAAGTGTATAGATAAAATAATTCAGTAATTGTTACTGTAACATCAAGCCCAACTTTCTATGAACTTTCGCCCGTCTCCTTTGCTTGTAAGTCTCAACACGCCGTCCTGCCGCATAATTTCGGCAAGATGTGATGCTACACTAAATTGATCGAAGAAAACAAATTGAATCAAACAAGAAATAAATATTACCTACCAAGGATTCTGTTTATTCAGTGCTTAATTCCCAATTTTCTTCTAACAATATTGAATCTGTATTCATCAGAACTGAAATTGGGAACAGAAAGTTTGTGCCATTCCAAATATGTTCTTAGAAGTGCGTGTGGGCAGGGTAGGGAAGCTTTACACTTATTAAATTATGGTAGTAGGCGGAACATGTAATTATGTTCATAATACGATTTCAGTGTTTTACTGGGAACCTAAGGTGATACAAGCAATTTTCACCTTTTTAATGAAGATTAAAAATGAAGTTATAGAAATTGAGTACGATTTTAGAACATTATAAATCGAATCACTATAATTTTATATTATACTGAAGTATTAGTAATTTCTTCGTATACATAATACAATAACCGTGATAAAAGCTAAAGGAAAACATAATTATTTATAAAAATAGTTTTGCTTAATCACAATATTGTCTATAATTTATTCACTACACAACACCTACCAATTTTATGATAAGGAAATAAATTGCAATACAATTTGCTATTTATTTTTCTCAGGCGCTTATAATTATAATCAAGGGAGCTTCTGGGGAAATGCTCTATAGCAACTCATCATTCAATTGGCTGTACCAGTTAAGGTACAATTGTTTGTAAGTATGTACAGTCCGCGAGGTATAAGCTGAGCTTTGCATTTTTGTGAGTGTACATGGATAGTGTAGGTGTGATAACCGGCCTTAGGCGCGGCGCCATTTTCGCCCGGTGGTTTAAACTGATTTTGGGTAACCGGCCTGAGGCGCGGCGCCATTCTGTCTCGCCGCGCTCCTCTCACTCACACTAATGCAAAGCTCAGCTTATACCTCGCTGACTGTACTTATTTGATACGTACAATTGTAATATGAGTTTATAAACAGCAGAATCGGGGTTTCAGCATGACGTCTTTATTTGCGTGGATGTCTGTCATTGCAGTTTATTCATTGAAAGCCTCAGTCTAAGAACTAATAGCTGTAGGCTGTGCAAATATTTGGCCCGATACGAAATTGCACCGTATTTGAAAGCTGAAAACTGAGCATCAAAATCAATTCTCAATCTACGAACCACTTTGCTTTGAATGAACGTTCAACTGTCCTCAACGTTGAAACTTTGCACTGTTATTTGAAAACAAATTATTTAGCCTGAGATCGCTTTAAATGTAATAAAATCATGAGCAAAATTATTATCAAAATAATGTGATGTGAAGTAACCAAAAGAAAGTGAACGAATTAACAAATAAAACATTATATTTTGTGATATTATTAAATGAAGACATACCTCAAGGACATGAAACAAAATAACTTCATTTTATATTCAAAGGCTTCAAAAACAAATTGAAATAAAGTTATTTTATGAAATTGCCACGATATTATTCATATGATGACTTTATGGTCTTCATATAAATAATTATTCTATAATATTATTTTAACAAAGAGAACTGCCTCTTGCGTTTTGTTGGTTTAGCGGCCAAAAGGGGGCAATAACTATGTTGTCCTGGGATGATTCCCAGATTGGCCAAAGTGTTTTTTTAGGAACTTCTCAACCCCGCCGGGGTCAGGATTATGGCTGGTTGAGGGCAAAATGTGCTACCTACATAGGTTACCATCTGGTGCTTTATACTCCAGCCACCGAAAATGACTGCCCACAACTCTAGACTATTCCTGAAACTAAAACATTAGAAAGACCTCGACACCAGTTCAAAATTAAGCTGATGGATAGCAGAAAGAAGATACTCGTGTCATGTCGAATGGGATTTCCAACAAAACGAGGGAAAGTCGGATTTGCAAGCATTCGCAGCACTCAGGCTTTCTCAGCATGTTACTTCCTCTTCAATTACAATCCTATCTGTTGAGGTAGAATTTCTTTGTCAGCTGAGTTTGATATCTATATTCTGTACAGTATATAAAAGGAAACCGTGACTACGATTTTCGGAAATTAAATCCCTATAACGGGGGTTTAAAAAATACCGGGGGTTCTATGTCCTTCAAGCAAACGAAGTCGCGGCCAGAAACTGATAATTAATAAAATAGAAATGATTGCTCGCGCAAGTTTTTTTTAGTTATAAGTTTTTGCCACTTACAATTTCCGAACGCATAATTGAGTTACCTATCTATCTTCCTATCCTATATTATTCCCTATCCAACGGACCAATGGAAGATAATCGCGCACGACCAATCGCAGCACACGTCAACTGTGATTTAAAAAATACTCTAAAAAAAATAGTTAGTGCAAGTTCTACTCATAACCGCGCCGCTCCATACTCATCCCGCTTACAAAAACCGCAACCGCATCAAGAAACTATAAAACTATTAATAATAAGTGTTGGCCGACACAAGTGTGACATTTACAGAAGTGAAAGTTCACCGCATTGAAAAAGGAAGAAAACAAAAGTGCTGGAAATTGGCGTACGCTCGGCGGCCGCTACCACTGGGCCACCACTACTTTAAAAAAAAAATCTGATATGTGAATATAAAATGTATATAAAATGTCCATTTACAAGTTTTCAACATAAAATGCTTTATTTACTGATGTCTGTCTAAGCCCTTTTTTTTTCGAGGGTGGGATTTCATCCAATTACTCGCCTCGCCTGGTCACCCGCTCTGGGTGGAGCGGAAGGGAGTGTCAGACTCTTACTGAGTAAAACCCATCCATGTTCCTTCCGTAGCCCTTTATGTTCCGGGGTAGCGGTAACCCTTTCAGACAATCCTGCTTACCCGGCAGGCTCGGCCCTAACGGGCCACTTCATATGCTGACATCTGTTTGTGGCGCGTGAGCGTGAAACATGTATGCGCCGTCCGGCCCGGGCCTGGTCCTGATCGGACGGTGAGCTACCCATTACTCACCGTCCACAAGGCCCGCGCCTACGGTGGCCGGTCGTCACGTGGTTCCCGACGCCCGAGGGCTCACCCGCGGTGGCTGGGACGGGAGGACCTTTCCCTCTCCCATCCCGCCACCTCCTTCGTGACTGTCTAAGCCCTAAGCTAATAAAGAAAGCCTCGTAACAAAAGCACTCAATTCAGTACCTTAGTATTATTTGAAACATTTCTAAATGAATTTTCAAGAAAAGCATCGATTTATTCTCAGTACTATTGGAAAGTCAATTAATTTGTGGGCAGGCTGTTAGCTTTCCAGCTTTTAGTTTTTAATCAAGATGAATTGAATGACTGGCAATTGATTTAAAGGTTCTAACTAACCATTTTCCCATTTACTTTGTTGCTGTACCTAATCTAATTTGAACTAAACTTTTGAGTTGGGCAGCATTAAATTAAGAGCAGCCAGCAGAGTGACGCACAACCTTTGTTTCTTTAGTTATTGCATCAGCCATATTCGAAAGTGTGCTCCGCGGAACCCTAGGGCTCCGCAAAGCCTCTATCGACTCTCTGACACTCCCTTCCGCTCCACCCAGAGCGGGAGAAGTCATTGGATGATTTCCCAGCTTTAAAAAAAAAAAAGGTCACTATCAAATATTTCGTTATCCAAAAGAGGTCCGTCGCCAAAAAGTTTGAGAACAAAAATTCTTGGTTACAATTTACGCGTCATTGTCTCTGCTACCATGTATTTTATAATAATTGCTTAATAAATCATTATTTAAAAGTAGTCAAGAATCTAAAATAGTTTGTCTAGGTTACGTGTTCCGTAGTTAAAGTTGGTTCAAATATTCAGCGTTTAAAACAATAGCAACGCAATATAGATCAGTTCCGTTTTTTGCGGGATTTAAACGATCCAGTCACTATTGGATCTCAGGAAACGGAAAAAAAATTAGCTCACCTGCTTAGAGTACATGGTAGTCTTACTGGCTGGCCGCTCGTCGCTGGGCCTCTGCCACTTTCTCCCCGCGTTCTCATCCTCCGACTCGTAGCCTTTGGCCGAATGTGCTATGTCCGCCTGAAAAGAAATACAAAACGTTATTTATTTTGATTTGGGTTTTTTTAGATGTCCGCAGGTGTCCGTGGCATCACATTGGGCCCTATCAGAATATACCAGCAACCAGCGTTGCGGTATTTATTTATTTCTAAAATATCGTACCGCTATGCTGAGATATGCCTTTTGGCCTCGAAGAAGTCTGTTTCTTTTTCTGTAATCTTTTTGTTTTTGCGTACATTTTTTGTTGTTAATTTTTTTATACTTATTCTTTTTTTTTCTGTGCATTTCCTGTGCGTGTCCGGAAAAAAAAATAACTCTTGTTATTAGGTAGAGTGGCAGTAAGAAAAAAATTTACTAGATCCTTATTTTCTTAGTTTGCGGAAAATATTTTGGGTTTTTATGTAGGTTTTCTACAGCCTACAATTCTTTTGAACCGTCAAATCGTGACCAAAACCAGCAACCAGTTACTGGTTGGTGGTCATGCTTTGTTTTATCAAAAAGAACGAAGTGAAGTAATAATAGACGAAATCCAAGTCAGAGATGATTAGCACCTTAAACAAAACATCTTTCACTACGACTATCTTCCAAAACCCATCTTATCAATCACAGTTTGTAACACTAAACAACAAACAGCAGAAACCAATCAAAGATGAAAGTTTTACCGCTCTTCTCTCAAACTGAATTTCAACAAATTGCAGGCTCAGAGAGGCACAACTTCAGACATTTGCATCAACCGATACCATCTCTTGGTTTAAGTTTAATTGCAACCAAGTTTCTACAGCAGGCGAAGGAATGACACTTTTTTTTTAACGGGATTTGTGAGATCTCTTTTGTTCAGATTATTGAAACCGGGTTGGACTGCGAAAAGACTCGCACTCGCACATTCAGAGGAGGTACTAGCAGGAGCGGGGCGGAGTACCTGCCGCCCCCTATATTAGCGGAGAAGAAGCTTGATCACTCAGTAATGCGATTTACACACGGCACCGTGCTCTGCCGCGGTAAGCGGATCTCATGTCGCATTGGTCTCTAAGAAACCCGTTGATGCCTAACACACGTACACCGCCCGACCGCGCGGTCGAGCGGTGCTCGTTTCTACCGCAAACTGCTCCTACCGCGCGGTCGAGCGGTGCCATGTGTTAATCGTTTTACTCGGTAGATAGTCAGTTCTTATTGTTGCCGAGCACATAAATGCGCAGATTGGCCGTCCCTTATATCTGGCCGCCTAAGCCCAGGGCCTAGACGGACTTAAAGTTTGTCTGACACTGTGAAAAATAAGAATTCGGTGCCACATTACAATATTTGGTAAACTAGGTGGTGTTTCAAAAATATTTCAGTGTATAAGAGCTGTTTCTTGAATGGGGACCACCTTTAATTTTAACTTATCTGATTTTATTCTTGGTTAATGTTCTATGTGCTTGTGTAAGGATTACAATCCTACAATACAAAAACAGGGTGGCTGCAGCTAATGAATTATATTGCTTTTCGACTCGCAGTGGCGGGCGACAGTGGCGCGACTGTGGCGCAACTATTCCGTCGCAACTATTCCGTCGCAACTATTCCGTCGCTTGTGATGTCGGAGTCCATCATTCTTCTTAAATTTATCTATCGTTTTGAAAAATCGAATGCTGCCAGTTATTTTCAAACCAACCAACTAGGTTCCACATAAGGGGTCACCTAGGCTCTACTGTACCCTGCATCGAAACCACCGCCCCAGATGTATAGAAGATAATTATAATAACGTGTATTATCGTACGTATTTTCTGTTCCTTTATTCTTGTTTTTATGTGTGTACATAAATGGTTAAATAAATAAATAACTTGTCTTATGAGAAATAAAATTCCTTAAACCGAATTCTGAGCTACAAAATTCATAATTAAATAAAGTAACAAAATACCTATTAACAAACTTCTGAAATTAAACTTTCTTATGTAATAAACATGGTCTATTAAAAACAACAGTAAATAAAATATACATTTAAATATTTTTACTTGAGACAATTGTAATGAGTTTTAAGTAAAATGAGTATTCTACAGTCTACTTATGCTGGCGACATCGCTTCAGGCCAACGTCTTTGTTTTTCAGCGTAATGGCATTTCATTTTCATAATTTATTTGGCCCAGTACTGCGAGATGGCATTCGTAGTGTAATTATTATGAGGACTGTTTTGTTTTGTTTTATTAAGTGAGCAAAGTTGTAATTGTAGAAGCTAGCATTTCTACGTAGTATAAAACAAAGTTGTTCTCTCCCTCTATACGCTTGGATATGTTTAACAGCGCAACGGATTTTAATGCGGTTTTCATCAGTAGATAAGAGTGATTCAAGAAGGTTTATACGTATAGTTTAACTAGCTTTTGGCCGCCGCGTTGCGCACGTCAGCCGTGTGAGATAGTATACAACATTATCTTTAGTTTATGCGAAACCTGAATATTGTTTGTTCAGAATAAGGAACTGAATCGATTCCAAGTATACAACATTACCTTTCGTTTATGCGAAACCAGAATATTGTTTGTTCAGAATAAGGAACTGAATCGATTCCAATAATTTTTACACTGTTATATTTTTTCCCAAAAATATTTTAAAAAGGTTACAAGTTGGGCATCTAACATTATCAATGAGCGCAAGACGATGTCGAGGTAAATGTAAATTCTGGTTATTCATAATACAGTTTTGAAATTTTGTACATAGATTCTTTAAAAAAAAAAACTAGATACGTGTTTCGGGTTTCGCATATACTAAAACGAACGTTGTATATGTCGTAGGATAATTTGATACTTTGAATCTTCGCGGAAATCCTAGGGGTTTTGCGAAAACGCGGATAATTAGACATAGGCGAAAAATTATCAAATCTTACTGGACAAAGTCAGGATTTTTGCGAAAATACTCGTTATTATAGCAATATTGCGAAACGAAACGCTGGCTGTTATGAAATAAGAACGCTGATTGGTCGGTCAGCGCGTTCAATAAGAGATCGTCTCTGATTGGTTGACGTCTTAATCATCGGCAAACTAGGAACCAATTAGAAGTCAGCCAGCAAAATTGTAGCCAATCAGTGTTGAGCACATCAAATCTTACTATAGTAACGAGTATTTTCGCAAAAATCCTGACTTTGTCCTGTAAGATTTGATAATTTTTCGCCTATGTCTAATTATCCGCGTTTTCGCAAAACCCCTAGGATTTCCGCGAAGATTCAAAGTATCAAATTATCCTACGACATATACATTGCACCCGTGCGAAACCCGGGCGGGATCGCTGGTTTTTGTTACAAAATAGACTATCCTGATTGGGTGGACTTAAGATTAAACGATACCGTCATGCGTACCTTATGACTATTTACAAAATGTTTGACGAGACTTAAATTCGTTTTTTTAGCTAGCGACATACTTATAGAACTCTTAATCATTGTTTATTTGATTATTGACTGGTTCAATGTTCATGCAATCATCATATTATGACCCCTTCCGCTCTGGGTAGAGCAGAAGCGAGTGTCAAGACTCTTACTGACTAAAACCCATCCATATTCCTTCCGCTGACCCGGCAGGATGTTCATGCCTCTTGTCCGTTAGAACTGTTATGTTATAATGGATGATTTTATTATACACTTATAAATATACCGTGACTGAATATTATTTAGTTGATTTTGTTGATCACCTTAACAGTCTAGTCCTGACCACTTGCAAGTTTCTTGCTTTGATGCGTACTGTAGAGCCTGAGTGAAACCTTGTGTTGAACATGGCTGGTAATAATTTGACGGCATTCGAACCTTCAAATTATGTTTAAAGTTGTTGATAGTTTTTTGTACAAGTGACAGACCGACTTGGGCCGCGGGGCTTGGCAGATGTATTCGTTATAATATATGTGGTGTTTCTCGTCCTGCGTGTTTGCTTTCATAGCGTAGTAAATTCCCAATACACACGGACAACACGCTCTACCACTGAGCCCCCTCAGTGGAAGGTCCCCAACCTTCTACAGTACTATAAAACTGAAGCCATAAATAAGTGGCAGCGTCGAAACACGTAACATTTTCTAGAAGGCAAGGAATGCAATTATGTGGTTATCATTTGCTTGAACAAAAATTATCTCGCGTCAAACCTATTTACTATAGCGGATAGGTATTGCTCTTTCCCGTACTCGCATAGTGTAAATGAGGCACAACGTGTGTTAGGGACAACATTTTGCTTATCTATGGAGTCTGTAGGTTTGGTTTACATTTTTTGTTGTTAAATTATGATTATTCTATTTCACCTAAACATCACGGGGTGATCGGCAGAATTAAAACAAGTTGAAAAGGTATTCCAAACTCTAATAATATGCCCTATTAAATCTTTACAAAATACTTAAATACCCATACATCAAAACTTGTGTAACATAAACAAGTAGGTACACAAGGAAACATAAAATAAATAGCTTACCTTTGAATAATGTTACCATCGGGGTGTTTCTAATTCAAGTTTGAAACTAACAACAAACAGCAATATTATATTCTGTACCTACAATTTCATGAAACATGGCGCCTACTCATATTTTCTCATAGATATTAATATTTTAAGTAGATATTTTTAGGACCATTAAAAACATATGATATAATATCATTCGTCTTGGTACTTCGATCTGTGACGAATAAGCGTCCAGTAGCAGCGGGGCAATCGTCTACTACTCCATTTGTCATAAAATTAGACAAATCCTTACCGAAAATAAATGTATAATTACGAAGGAGTGTAATCTATTTAACATTTACATTTAAATAAATACCTTTAAAGTGTGATCATTTCATCAATATAACACAGTAACTGTCGTTATTTAACCATTATTTTTCTACTATAATAAATAGTATAGTCAGTACGAAAGTGGCGAACATAACGCATTGAAGCACTAAATGGGGCCTGCCCAATGAAACGAATGAGCCCGCCCCGCTCGCGGAATGGAATGGTACCTACCTGGCTCTGAAAGATCCTGATTGAAATTGTTTATATTTTATTTATTACCCGTGTATATTGCAATATTAGTTGGGCAATAAAAGTAAATATAAATATTATGTCCCAGGGACGCCTAAAGGCGAGTGAAGATCGGGGGTATCTGAGCAAACAAATTGAAAGATGCCGAACGTCTGTCATACATAACATGTTAGCTCTATGGAAATATGGATTTAAAATAAAGCCTCTGCGATTTTATAAATGAATGACGAACATTGATTTCGATTAATACGATTTAAATAGCTGAAATAAAATAATATAAATAAAATATATTAAAACCAAGTAAATCAAACATGTACTAGCTTGATTCACGTCCCGGGTGTCGTAAGCTACATGAAGCTCACAATACTGAAAATGTTAATGTAATTGTAGAATGAAGAGAAAATTAAAAAATTATTATACTTGTGTATTAGGTTATTACTTTAGCACGGCGATTACTGCCAATAAATTTAATTTAGCTTGATTCATTTCGATATTGGTACTAGTGTATTTTTTAGAAATACTTATTTTGACCATCAACACAAAGCCAAATATGTCCACTGATATATTGCGTTACAAAAAAAATCTTAAACTTATTTTTTACCGGGAAAGATAAATTATATAATATTATTATCAAATTAAATAAACGACACATTCAAATTTATTTATTAAAAAATATTTTATAATATATTTTTATTTTGTCCCCTCCGTACCCTTCTCCTCGACTAGCAAATGGTCCTAGCAAAACGAACTGTAATCAAAATGACTCTTTTCATATAATTTTCATACTCCCAAACGCACTCCCCCTAACAGTAGAAAACTTATCCAGTATCGAATGGATCAATTATAACTCTAGCAGTCTGGCATTGAGTGCTCCCGATAGTAATTAGGTACGAGAGTGTTTTATCGCCTATACATACAGTTCCACGCAATATTACTGAAGCAATAAAAGTGAATGTCTACATCACAGAACATATCCTCAATATGTTCTTATGTTCAATTATTATCAATTATTTCCATGTTGGAGACCACGACCTCTGATCTTGTATTGACATTACCTCTCCGAGTTTAGACAGCAATGAAATGACGGCGTCATTCGTTTTTAAAATACATGTATTTCAGTGTTACAGTAAGTAAGTCATCATTTTCTTTTACAAAACTATTGTAAATCCTGAGTTTTGTTCTATTGCCTACACCACACTCCTGAATTTTGTTCTATTGCCTACACCACACATCATAACATCACGTCTGCAATCCCTAAAGGGTTCAGCTGCCTCCGGTTGTTCTGAAAGCCGACCCCAACAAAGTTGCGAAGAGGCTAGGTGGATGATGATGATGTGGGGAGCGGGACGCGTCAACTGCAGACGTCGACTGGTCGGCGACTGACCTCGACGTGTCGCTTGTGTATTTGACTACGGTGCTCAAAGCACTAGCTGCTGCTCACACACGTTGTCCATTTGTATGAGCACTTAGTTCTTAAAAAAATACTGTAGGTAGTTATTGAGTAAAATGATCAGCGTTTTTGTTTCCTACAGCAAAAAATTGCTTCACAGCTCACGCAGCAGATTATATAGAGAAACGCCAGCTTATTTCGTGTTTATACCTTGCTCCTGTCACGTATCAATTTAAATGAGACAGGACTCCGTAGATTTAATACTGTAATCATTTTCCCTAAGGCTTGAGACGAGAATTAGCGTATCTTGTTTAATCTTTAAATATGCACTGACGGTAAATTATGCGAAAAGATGAAGTAACAGAAGGTTATTCGCCTTGGTTTCTTTATGTTTGGAAAAAGGGTATCATTATGTAATACTTGCGGAAAACGATTATTAGTTGCTGGGACAAGGGCCTCCTCTCTTCGAGAGTAGAGAGGAAGCAGGGGTTCAATCCTCCACGTGGGCTCAGTACGGGCTGGTAGACTTCACATGTTTTAGTACGGGTTGGTAGACTTCACATGTTTTAGTACGGGTTGGTAGACTTCACATGTTTTAGTACGGGTTGGTAGACTTCACATGTTTTAGTACGGGTTGGTAGACTTCACATGTTTTAGTACGGGTTGGTAGACTTCACATGTTTTAGTACGGGTTGGTAGACTTCACATGTTTTAGTACGGGTTGGTAGACTTCACATGTTTTAGTACGGGTTGGTAGACTTCACATGTTTTAGTACGGGTTGGTAGACTTCACATGTTTTAGATTTTTTGGTTCTAGGACATTCCAGTATCCTCACGACGTTTTCCTTTACAATCGATGAGCCACTTACAATAGACTTCACATGTTTTAGTACGGGTTGGTAGACTTCACAGGTTTTAGTACGGGTTGGTAGACTTCACATGTTTTAGATTTTTTGGTTCTAGGACATTCCAGTATCCTCACAACGTTTTCCTTTACAATCGATGAGCCACTTACAATGTTTTCCATTTTAGTTTTATAATTTTACGAGATTACACGTTTTTACACGATTAAACACGAACTGAAACCGCATGCTTGCAAATAAGATGACAAATTTCTAATATTCGGAAATAATCTTATCCATAGAGATTATTTGTAGAGATTATAAAGAAGGTTGAATACGTCTATCCAATCTATTTTGCTACTGACCTCTTCTGAATCATGGCTCATTAGATAATCGTTATTTCTGAAAACCTGTCCGTGACAGTTGAAATGTCGATGTCAAAGAACAATCATAATATTTCACCGCATGCTAATGTTACCATGGCTACGCTAAAACAACTGTCGCTAGGTTACGAATGTTAGACCCGCAAATCGAAATTCCCGAACCGACTAAACCCAATTTGCTTTACACGGCTAAAATACGAACCGTAACAAGTGGCTCAACAATATTAAGTCCGTGACTGTAATAACGGGATAATGTATTAATCCATATTACAAACCGTTTGTATGCCAAATATCATGTGAGGAAGATTAACGCGTTTAAGAGCGTAGTCGGTCTGCGACAAAATTGAGAAATAGGTATTTGTACAAACTATTGCCGTCGCGTTGCGCCCAAGCGACCGCGCTATCAATGTGCGTGTGAGTAGTCTGTGTTTGTGTGCGTGCGTACCTGACCACTTCCCGCGCCCGGCCGCTTTTCGTTATGCGGTCTTTCAGTTGCATTTGTTATCGGCATCGGTCGGCGTTTGCAGTGTTTGGCATTTACGAGCTACTTACTCTATCAAATTATTGTTTACGTTTACGGACTTGATTATATGCTTTACTGAACTGACTTGGCTTGTGTATCGGATTTTGAGTAATTATATTTACGACTAAAGAAAAAACGTAAGTACCTATTATTTTTAAATATTTTACCCATAAAATTTTTTACTAAAACCCATTTTTTTATAAAACTTGATCTCGATTTCAGAAGAGTGTTGTTCTCATTTCAATATATTGAAAAGCAAAAAAAAGAACTGAATTACGGATTCAAAAGTCGCAAGTTTCGAAATCACAGCCGAAGGAGTTCCAACTATTAGAAAACTTTAAACTTTTGTAACTCATCTCGCTCTTGAGAACTCTCAACAAGAGAATGCTTTTAGCTGTATTTTATTGATGCCTAGGCGTTTTTGTTAGTACATTTTGTAAATAATTAATATGCAGTTTCTTAAAGTAGAACAGGTGTTGTTTTGCGCTATTCCCACAGAGGTGGCTCAGTAGCACCGCAATCTCATTTTATTTGTGTCCAGAAATGTTACTTTACTCTGATTTTGATATTCTGTGATCTTATTTTTTATTTTCTTGCCCATTTATTCATCGCGCAGCATTTTCTTTAGTAAGGGTTCCATCACGACGAGAGACATATTTGTTTAATAGAAATACATAATATACTATAATGGCATTCATATTTTCATTAATAAATTTCAATTTCAATTTAGAGCTAAAAGAGATATGTACTATATATCCAACAACATACTTGCCTATCTGTTTGCAATATACTTGTTTTTTTTGAGGGTGGGAAATAATCAAATGAACCCTTCCGCTCTGGGTGCAGCGGAAGGGAGTGTCAGACTCTTATTGATAAAACCCATCCATGTTCCTTCCTTAGCCTTTTGTGTTTCGAGGTATTTGGTGCTGACACCGGCAGGTTATTCACAATAATTAGACAAGTTTTGATTGTACCAGAATTTTTAGATATGTTAGAGTCAGTTGCAAGTTTGCGTCTGCCATTATAATGATAAAACGCACAGCATGCACATCAGAACACACAGCATGTGATGCTAAGTCAGAGGCCCATGGGCAGCATTAAAACTCTGACACCAGGTTAGTCACTAACCACACGATGAAGAAAATGACCTGTTCTTAATTTTGCCCACTTTAAAAATTCTTTCAAATACCTCCTTTATTTTAAACTTTACGAACGTACGATACAAAGTAAATGGTACGAATTGAAGGTGTAATGCAGCAGTTTCAAGTCAAAGTTAAAACGTTGCAAAAGCGCAATAGCGCGTTAAAAGGCTTCTATCGTTTCGTTTAGGAGCGGTTTCACAGGCATATGTGGGCCATACTCAGTCGTTAGGATGTTCGCGCCTCTTTCATTGAGTAGAGTGCCAATTTGGATAGTTAGATAGTTTTGGATTAGGAGTACTGGCTGGTATCGTAATATTATCAGGATCGTCGTTGTTCGTATTATTATTGCTATCAAAATGTATAATGATTGTGCAGAAATTGACTTTTTTGTATTTAATAAATACAAAAAAGTTTTATTTTAATTTCTGCTGAGAATTTTCTCAGACTTGCAACTCAAGTTATTAAACTTTTGAATGAATTCCTCGGAAACTTAATTGAGATAACGCTAACTGATTGTGATAGTTAAAATACGCTTAAAAGCTTTTGGTAACCGGAGTGCATCGTGCAATGAATTCGGACTATTGTTTCATAAATTTTAATGTTGTACTTTAAAACAAATAAACTTAACTACAGCATTATGAGGAGGACGCTGCTACTACGTAATTTATTTGGAAACCAACTAATATTTTATCAACTGGCTTCAGATTTTCGCTTGATTTCTAAAGAATTTGGTAAATTTATATCATTTCTAATAAGAAAGTAAAGATAAGAGAGCGTTTAATATTCATCAGTAGATATTCCATTAACAAAGAACCCAGTAGTTTATAAACGTTTTCACTGAAAATGAAGATGGGGTGCAAATTAAATACCCAGTTAATGAGATAGGACTAATGAGGCATTGGATAGATTAAGAGTGAACTTAGTTTGCGATTGCTTTGATAATGTTTTTCTTGATCAATTCTCGGGTTACCATCCGATTCTGCTAATAAACTCTGGTTACTATTATTTAGAACTTTTCAGACAATTGTAGGTAATCACATTTAACACAATTATTATTATTTTTTTTTTGTAAATGGCATCTCGCAGTTCAACCAAAGGGTTGTCTACTGCTTAACCGGGCTTGCCTGTGGCTGCTACAAAAAAATTGTAGCCTCCAGCCAGGGCTTACAAAACTAAGCGACTACGCGCTAAGGGCACCCCTGCGGGGTTCGGACCTCGGCTTAGGGCGTCGCTGGGGGGGGACAGCAAGGGACAGCTGGATCGGGGGTTTTTAAAGCTACTGGCTCAGCGGCAACGCGGGCTGGCTCGAGCAAGGATCGGGGGGATGAGAATGGACAGGGTCGGTCAGGGTCGGGTCGACGGGCCTCGACGGCGAGGACGGAACGACGGAAATTTGTGTCTGTGTGCTAATCTAATAGTGCTAGTAGCCGGGCTGCTCTCCTGGAGGAGACTGGTGGCATCGTTGGGGGCAGTGAGGGTATGCCGTGGACGGCGAACCTTACTGATGCGGGACGGGGTGTATCGGGGAGGCGGCCGCAATCAGGGGATTGCGGTGCTTAATGGCAGTGTCAAAGAAACGCTTCGAGAGGCGTTTCATGAACTGCTGAACTGTGGGGAGTTTAAAGTCTACATGAAGGTCCATGTTACGGACGTAAAAGGGAGCTCCTGAGACCCTATGGAGGAACCGGTTTTGGAGTGTCTGCATTCGATGCAGATACTTGGGTTTGGCGTGCGCGAAGACGACGCAAGCGTATGTCATGATGGGACGGATTACAGCCTTATGACAATTTTTTGCGTTCTGTAAGCATGAATTGGAGCCTACCGAGAGCGAAAGCGGCCCGCGAACGGACCTGCTTTATGTGCTCTGCGAAACTGAGGTGTTGGTCGAGAGTGACACCCAGGTACTTGGCATGCTTCGCCCAATGGATCGGCTTGCCGTACATGGTGATCGGATTAGGGGGGTTGGGGAGGGCCCTACGACTTCTCCTAAAGAGAACAGCCTGGCTTTTATCGGGGTTGACCTCGATTCTCCATTTCCGGAACCAAGCGCCTAGGACGTTGGCCGAGTTCTGGAGAGTCTGAGCTATAGCTGGCGGACTGATCCCCGTGTAGTAAATGGCCGTGTCATCGGCGAATAACGCCAATTGGGCCTTTTTACTCTTAGGGATGTCGCTAGTGAACAGGGTAAAGATTAGGGGGGAGAGAACGGAGCCCGGCGTGAATCGGGTGGGGGGAAACAAAATTTGTATATTGTATTTTTATTTTTTAATTTTGATCTGTATTTTTAAGACGACTAGCTTTTGCCTGCTACTTCGTCCGCGTGGAGTTCAGTTACATCGCATTATCGGGGCATATTTTTGTCCTTCTCCGGGATGTAGTCATCTCTCTGCCAAATATTATTGAAATCCGTTCAGTGGTTTAGGCGTGAAAAACATAGGTAATCACATTTAACACAAAATTTGTATATTTTCTTAGTCCTATACTGCCAATTTTTATTATCTGTATTTTTTTGACGACTAGCTTTTGCCCGCGATTTCGTCCGCGTGGAGTTCAGTTACATCGCATTATCGGAAGATATTTTGTCCTTCTCCGGGATGTAATCTAGGTACAGAGGCCAGCACATCAAGTTACCACAATCTGTCAAATTTCTTTGATAGTATTTCAACTTTATTGCAAGGATATAAGGTTCATTTTTAATTGAGAAAATTTGACAGTTAGGGATAGCTTGATGTGCTGGCGTCTGTACATACAGACAGACAGAGTTACTTTCGAATATAAATATCAAGATGGATGTTCTTTAAAACGTTGTTGAAGTAGGAGGTAATCTCACTGTTTAATGCATATACCTCATATTATATAACATAATATAGTATGTTATACGTCAGACTATACAGAAGCTATATTCTAGCCTCCAAGTTCGTAACCTGCCTGCGCTAGGAATCTCTACCTGTCACGTGCTGGCGTAATTTGCATACGTCCTGTCATAACTACCCTCTATTGTTTTGAATTTTAATTATGCGCAGTATGCAAAAAGAGTATGTGAGTATTACAGCAGGTGGGATTCTCTAGCCTCTTCCTATCCCCATGGCACTAACTTCACTATATCAATGAATGCCAAGTGTGGTACAAATAAACTTTATTACATATCTTTTCGATACGAAATGAATTTAAGTATGTATATTATGTATAAAAAGCATTTTTATTGGAACCATCGCAATATTTTTCTCTCCCTAGTGATCTTTGTTCTTGTTCACTGAGTCCAACGATCTATTTCCATTATAACGATAAAAATGAGCTCAAGAAAATTTCTATATACCTAATTTCTACTGTTGTTCATGGATCACCTGAATAGTATATTTCGTAAGATGAAATGTATGAAATAAATAAAATCTCATGAAAATTGTCATAGTTACTGAGGAGTTACACGTGGAAAAACTAGTTCTACGTGAAAATACTCAGCATGGTTATTATTATTATCATCCATTGAAAAAGGAAATTACAATTACAAAGTAAACCATCCCGCAGTAATACCAGGTCTTAGTCAGCAGGACTCCGATATAACCCTCGAATCCCATATGTATTTTTAGTTTATACAAAACCTGAATAGGGGTTATGCTCGTTGCACGGAAGCAATACCGAAATCACGAAAAAGAAATACATTTTGCCGATATTTGCCAGAGGCCCGACTCCCACTCTCCCACAGCCAGTAGGCGGGCACGGTCAGCAGTATTGGTGGACGTATTAATTATTCCGTACTAACCAGCAGAGCGGCTCATCCCACTGTCTCTGAGAAGATGAGTTCTCGGGCTGCACCGTATGGCCGGACAAGCCACCTTCCAGGCATTATTGGATCGGTCAAACACGGCACTTCAGAGTCAACTTGAGAAGGGGCTATATTTTTGCGGGTAACTCTTTAGTGCTGTGGATCGAGGACAGGAACTGTAAGCTTATACTAGAATTTTTCCGGACGCAGAGTCCACCAAAACGAGTGGGTAATGTGCAAGCACGATCGTCCAAAGCCATATTTAAAATGGATGTCAGAGTACGTCGAATAATAGGGAGGAAGAGCGGAGGAAATACATAAAATTTGGACCAAAACAGCAGTATCTGATGAGGGGTGTATGCCGAATGTAATTTAATTTTAGAGAGTCTATCCGAAATATCAATAAAATGTAAAATTTTTTCGTCAATGAAAGGTGAAAAACTGTCTTCTCAAATTGGGGAACCTAAGAGGTGCATTGTACTTTATTCCAAAACTTGGGGCAAATTAAATTTCTGTAAAGTCGATTTACTGTCAGTATTGTTACAAACGTAAACTTCACATTGGGAGTAGTTAAGGTCAAGGCCGATTGATTGGAACTGATGCTTCAGGAGTTCTAAATCTTTTAGAACAGTATCTTCGTCACCTCCTAAGAGATCCATCATCTAAATACCATACATTAAATTTTGAATTTAGCTTTTGTATAATGGGATGGATAGCCAAACTGAAAATAACTGGCCCGAGAGGATCCCCTTATTGGCATCCGACTGCAGATTCCAAAACATTTTCTCTATATAATAATTTTGAAGGATGCCTGTAACGCTGCCACAAAAAACCATAAATTTCTGGTAGTTCTTTTTTAACTACAGCCAACAAAGTGTACCTGTTAACGGAGTTGAAGGCGTTCTATACGTTAACCTTGAGGATGACCTCACTTTTACCAGAATTTAGAAAACTAGAAGAGAGGGCGGGCATGTACGGTTGCCTCAGAGCCCTTTGGTTCCCAAGCCAAGCTGTAGGGGCTGAAAGTTATTTTTTTAAATTTCGGTATAATACTCGTATCGGCAACATATTTTGGCTGCATGCCGTACGCCGGTAAGTACAACCAACAGCGATGGGACGAATACCGCCGTCCTTCTTGCGTAGGGCGCATAAGTTGGCCCCGTGCAAGACTTCGATGACGGCATCATGTCATTCACACCGCCATTGTTCATCAGGGTTTTAGAGCCGCAAGCACCTTTAAAAGTGACTCACTCGCTTCCCCGGCGCCTGAACTCGGTAAATCTTTTAAATGTTGAGGAGTCAGGGCGTCGAGGCCGCCAGCAGAACCACTTCTAAAAGAGCTCACGGCTGCAATCAGTTGCGGGGCAGTAACCAGTAAAGGTGAAGAATTCGGATCGAGAGGGAGGGAAGATTCGGGCAAGGTGAGACCATTCGCAGGCGCTGGATGCTTACTCACCAGGGCTGAAAGAGCTACCATATTGCTACTGAAAAGAAGCCTGGCTGCTCCCATGATATCACCTTCACTTAGTTTCGATTCTTCATGTGAACATAAACCTTTCCGTGAAGGGTTATTGAAAACAGGTAATTTTGGATCTAAAATAAGGGCCGAATTATTACAATTATCTTTAATTTGGTTTGTTAAAGTTTTTTTAGTTGCCAAATTTTTTGGACATGAGAGCAATAAGAGACAAACTTAGACTCTTTAATACTGGGGTAGAATTTTTCAATTTTGACAATGTTTTCCATAAACTTTGATCCGAAGTTGTTGATGATATGGATGTGCCTGGGGGGCACAGAGGTAAACTATCAGGTTTGTTGCCATAGTGTATCCGTAGTCCCCGTTAGCCTTTAAATAATCGTGGCTGGAAGCAATGGGGACATCTCACCCGGACATCGACCGATGTGGCAGTTTGACTGGCACTATTTCCGGCGTCGCTACAGCCGGCATATAACATAAATATAAAAACACTTACCTAAAAGAAAAATAAATAAAAATCACTGCACTTAACAACATAAATTACACGTATAAATAACGGACTATGTACACAAAACACCAATTGTTTGTGTCACTTGGTGACAGCTTATTGACGGCTTAGCGCAGGCCTGGGGCGCCGCGACCGACGCCTCGCGTGCTTGGGCTGATTTTCCTTGCGTGTGAGCTTTTTCTCTTGCACTCGGTTCCGAAAAGCTTCCGTTTTAATTCTTTTGAGTATTGCTCCATAAGAATCAACCTTTTGAAAAAAAGGGATACCATCGGAGCCGGGATACCAATGGAGCATCGTTACTATGGTCACGACTTTCATTTTCTTTCAGCGATAGATTGGGCCAGCAATAGCTTACAGCTAGTTTTATTGTGTTTAAAAGTTGTGTGCTCATTAGTAAATACGTGCTTGCTTGCTTTTTATAACCATAAAATGAGTGGTTGTAAATAAATGTTGATCTTTTGTTATTGATTTTAAACTAATCAAAAAAATAATATCGGAAGAACTGGAATAGAAGATAGACTGAAACGCCATACAACAATTACACGAATGGAAAATTATTTTATGTTCTTCCTTCCATTCGTCCTGTGCGTGGTGGACATCGATCGGGTGGCGAAATGTATGTCTTGCCCATCCTTATTACGCACATACCTTCCGAGTTTTAGATTCATTAAATACACTAAAATTGTCAATTTTTATGTGGAGTTTAGCTAAGGTTTCCCATTTTTTTTAAAAGGCGTCCATTCCCTATAAAATAAGTTACATAATTGTGTAAATGAGCTGGAATTGTGACTCTTACTATCATATAATTCCGTTTAAATAACGGTTAACTTAGCTTCAACAAATGCCTTACACCACTGTAAGGGCATTTACCTGACGTCTTAAAGTAAAGGGTTTCTCTTTATGATCCAGACGGAATTTCATTATAAGAAAATCGCGTTTTAAACGAGTTTTGGTAATGGGATGATAAAGTAAACACGACTGATTAAATTGGGCGAACAATTGTTTTAGAAAGTAAAATTTCACGCCTTTTTTTTGCTTGCCTGCCTTTAAGTATGACGTGACAAGTTTTAAGTGGATTTGCTGAATGTTTTTGTGAAATTCTGAGATTTGATACTGAGACTTTTTCTAGATAATTCAAGAATTGTTTGGTTTTTTCGACCAACCAGGCGAGGCAAAAGCATCTATTACCTATATTAGAGGTTTTGTGGTTTGCATTTTTTAATAAGTGAAATCATGAATTAGTGAAAGTATTTATTTTTATTCATTTCAAATAGTATTATTAAGTTGAAAATTTCATCAAATGCCTAGGAGGTACCCTGGTGTGTTAACATTAAATTTTGGCTTAAATATATTTTGAGTCATTAATTATTATAGCTATGCCATGATGTGTGGCAAAGCTTAGGGGAGGCCTATGTCCATCAGTGGACGTGTTTTGGCTAAAATGATGATTTTTCTTGACTACACTCGAGAGCAATGAATCCGGGTCACTTACAGAATGTTAAAAATCTCGGAAACTAAAAATGATAGGTTAATGCAATAAATTGTATTTAATAGACAATGTAATACTCCTTAAATGAAAGTAAAAAAAATATGAGTCACCATACATTTTATTAACACAAAATTACTTAAAGAAAAACAACTGCTGATCTCTCCTTAAAACAAAAATAGGAAACATGAAATTTTTGAACTTTATTACGATTTTCTTGAATTTTAATACTTCGTATTGCCTCCTCGTGCTTCCATTACTGCGTTTACGCGGTTTGGCATGCTGTACACCAAGTTCCTTATACGATTTTGGGGAATATTCTCCCATTCCTCTGTGAGAGCAATTTTGAGCTCACGAAGCGTGATTGGGGGAGGGTTTCGTTGTTTTACGCATCTGCCTAGCTCGTCCCAAGCATGCTCGATCGGGTTGATATCCGGGCGGCGCGCTGGCCACTCCATACGAGTAATGTTCATCTCTTGAAGGTAGTCATTCACAATCCTACCTGTATGAGGTCGGGCATTGTCATGCATAAATATAGCATCCTCACCTAAATTGACCATAAATGGACCAACGTGATCATTGAGGATTTCTTCCACATATCTTACGCTAGTTAAAGAGCCGTTTTCTATGATCACCAGCTCTGTGCGACTTTCAGAAGAAATTCCGGCCCACACAAGTACAGACCCACCACCGTAGGCTACTTTTTCTTCGATGCATGCTTGCTTGAATCTTTCCCCTGGTCTTCGATACACTCTGTGTCTTCCATCGTGCTTGTAGAGCATAAATTTTGATTCGTCGGAGAACATAACTTTTGACCAATTTTCAATACTCCAATTTACGTGGCCCTGAGTCTTGAAATACGATGCCCACGCTCCAGTTTAGGGCCGTTTGCAGGTCTAAGGGGTTTTAAGTTAGATTCAGCAAGCCGACGTCTTACTGTCCATACACTTGGGTTACTTCCTCCGAGGTGTCGAAACTGATTTGTGAGTTCAGTTCCTGTGAGAAAGCGATTTCGAAGCATGGTGTTCACCAAGTATCGGTCTTCTCGTGCTGTGGTACACCTGGTTCTGCCCGTTCCTGGTCTGCGTAGGTTAGAACCAGTTTCTTCGTAACGTCGGAGAACTCTTTGTACTGTTGACAGCGACACACCGACAGTCCTGGCTGTATCGCGCTGACTCCGGCCGGTTTCCAGCATTGTAAGTATTCTGGTGCATTCTTCAGGCGTAAGCGGCATAATTTCAGCTTGAATAATGAATATAGAGCACTATCAACATGGTTTATGTACCCACATAAATGACAGATTACAAACAAAAGCAAAACCAAATGCTGTAATTTCGTAGTTCCATCTTCGAAAGTGGCCCTTTTTCAAATTTGATTTTTTTATGATATAACTTTACAATAACTAAGAAGTTTTAATACCTTCATTTAAGGAGTATTACATTGTCTATTAAATACAATTTATTGCATTAACCTAGCATTTTTAGTTTCCGAGATTTTTAGGATTCTTTAAGTGACCCGGATTCATTGCTCTCGAGTGTATATTAAATAACCCTAACAACTAGATGAGCTTATTTATACACTAGGACAAGTAGTGTGTGAAGATAACGCAACTAATATTAAGCTTAGCAACAAAGACAAACTTGATAATCAAGTAGTCGGCGACTTGACAAACTGCACTTGTTGTTAGACCAACTTCTTACTTAGTAACAATCATAATTTTCTCGAGACTCGAGAACTTGCTAATTACAAGTTTGGATGTTCTTGATTTACTTTTTACTTGTTTCTATTCTTTCTTTGGCAAAATACATGCGGGAATTCCACACTCTGGGATATGTCAAAGGATTTTCCCTTTTGGTTGAATTCTTAACAATCATTCACTTGTTACTTAGTTGTCATATGTTTAATCTTTTCAAAATCGTGTTCAAACAACACTCAGATATTGGTGGAATTCGTGAGGGTGATTCTCGATTTATTAAGTAGTAAATGATAATCTGTAACCCCATCAACTTCAATGGGAATCAGAGCAGGGAAGATGGTATGGGCCATCAAAAGGGGTAGACCAGGGAACAGCTTGGAATCCAACTTACTCTTGATGCTGTCTTTCAAGATCAGAGTCGCTGTAGCATGGGGGAATGCCTGAGCCAGCCTAGCTAGAGTTAGATGTCTAGTACCCAGAATAGACCGGTTCTGAGTCTTTTCAAGAGTGATCCCATACGCTTGAGTTTTTCTGCGAAGGACAGGGGCCACCACATCGTCGCAACGCAATAGTGCTTTCTGGAGGTTGTTGCCCCTCTCTAGAAACACATTAAGGAAAAACATAAGATCAGTCTTCGCATCGTTCTTCTCAAAGAGCTTGAAGTCCCCCACAGTGAGTGGGGTGTCATTCTCACTTCTCTTGTTAGAGTCAGCCTTCTTAAAGAACTCTGCGACGATCTTCTTTGCGTCAAAGCCTATGTAAGCTACAGCTTCCCTAATCTTAGCATTGTTACCCCATTCCTCGTCAGTGAACTGCATATAGCTGATATCCTTATGAGTCTCCGGTATTCCTAAAGAAGCTGCTAGCTGTGTTATCTGGGAGTCCTCCAAGCCGAGGATGGCTTTGGACAGTGAAGGTACGGTGGAAGCCATACCTGAATAATCTCACGTGCTACAGTTGTATTATAACAAACACAAATCACGGCTTGCCACAAGTTGTCTACAAAGTACGATTAGTTCAGAATTGATTTCACCATCTTTGTGTTGGCAACAAACATAAAATGGGACATAATAGGCATCAGCGAGATGAGAAGGCCGGGAGAAGGGATAGAAGAGAGGACTGACTATATCATGTATCATAAAGGAGAACACACCGGTCAAAAAGGAGTAGGTTTCCTTATTAAGTCTAAGCTGAAAAAGAATATTATGGGATTTGAAGGGGTTTCTGACCGAATTGCGGTAGTTCATTTAAAATTGCCGGGCTACAAGAAAAATTGGGCCATCTTTCAAATATACGCCCCAACAGAACAAGCGGGGAAACCAGACATAGAATATTTCTACGAGAGTATCTCAGAAGCAATAAAACCACACTACAACAACAACATAATAATCATGGGCGACTTTAACGCACAGGTTGGAGAAAGGCAAATTGGAGAAGAATCCTCAATCGGGAAGTTTGGGCATGGCAAAAGAAGCCAAAATGGACAGAAACTAGTAGAATTCATGATGGAAAATAACCTTTTTCTAATGAACTCGCGTTTCTACAAAAAAACCAAAAGCAAATGGAAGTGGTCCTCCCCAGGTGCAAAATTCAAAAATGAAATTGACTTTATCATAACCAACAAAGCAAGCGCGTTCACAGATACCAACATAATAAAAAACCTCAACTTTAACACAGACCACCGTATGGTAAGAAGCTGCCTAAGCCTAAACCAACCCAAAAGATCCAGGAAAAACATAGTAAATAATAATAAGTTGCATCAAATATCAGGCCACGGACATTTCTCTAATGCCCGCATAACAGAATCACTCAAGGAAATTATTACCTCCGACGCAGAAACTGGGATTAAATACTGGAAATTACAAAACAAATTGAAAGAGATGCTAGACAGAAAACCCAGAAGCAAAGAAAGCTATTTAAGCAAAGAGACACTAGAACTATTAGATGAAAGAAGAACACTAATATCAAATAAAGAGATTAAAGAAAGACCCCAAAAAATTGCAAGCCTTAGCAAGAAAATCAAGAAGAATATGAAGAAAGACCGCAAAGAGAACAGAAATAGAGTTTTGGAAGAAAATATAAAAAGAACAGGAGGAACAAAAAAGGCTATGAAACAACTAAACGGACATGGGAAAGAATGGATACCAAAACTAAAGCTACGCGAATCCTACTTAACTAATCGACTCTCAATACAGAAACTAGCTACAGACTATTACCGCCTATTGTATTCTGATAGATTCGATTCACGGCTGGCCACAATTCCGGAAACAAACGAAGCAAAAGAAAACAAAGTAGACCAAGTGCCAGAAATCCTTGCCTCAGAGGTAACCAAGGCAATAAAATCCCAAAAACTCGAGAAAGCCCCTGGGCCGGACAAGATACCTAACGAATTGCTCAAGGGAACCTTAGAGGAAATCAGTCCTGTGCTGGCAAAACTCTTCAATGAAATCATACAAACAAGGCAAATCCCAGAAGAATGAACCGAGTGTCACATAATTCTACTACATAAAAAAGGCCCTAGAGACGAGATTGGGAATTATAGGCCAATTTCTCTAATATCAAACATATATAAAGTATTTGCTAAAGTGATCCTGGAAAGAATATCATTAACACTAAACGAAAACAAAACCGTAGAGCAGGCAGGATTCAGAAAAGACTTCAGCACAATAGATCACATTCACACAATAAAACAGTTGATACAGAAGTATAACGAATACAATAAACAAATCTACTTGGCGTTTATAGATTACTCAAAGGCATTCGACAGCCTCAGGCACCAATACATTTGGCGGAGCCTTGAACAACAAGGAGTCCAGAGCAACTATATAGAAATACTCAAGAGTATATACAAATCTAGCAAGGCCAGGATTAAATTAGAATCAACAGGTGAATCATTCCCTATCAAAAAAGGCGTACGCCAAGGCGATCCTCTCTCTCCTACGCTATTTAATGCCGTACTCGAGTACATCTTTAGACAGCTAAACTGGGACCACTTAGGTCTGAACATCAACGGAGCTCGCCTAAACCACCTAAGATTTGCTGATGATCTGGTGCTTCTTAAAGAGAGTCCAGCAGCAATAGAAAAAATGATGCAGAGCCTAGCAAATATAAGTAGAGAAGTTGGTCTGGAAATCAATGCCAGCAAAACAAAATTGATGTCAAACTCAAGGGAAACAGACGTTACGCTAGATGGCAACAAGATCGAATACGTCAAAGAATATATTTACTTAGGACAGATAATATCCCCTTCAGATGAAACGACAAAGGAAATAAACAGGCGAATAGCCCAAGGATGGAGAAAATACTGGTCATTGAAGGAAATTGTGAAAAGTAAGGATCTAGGAAATCACATAAAAAAGAAAACATTCGAGACCTGTATTCTACCAGTTCTCACTTATGGCTGTGAAACTTGGTCAACAACACTCCACCACAGGGAAAGGCTAGCAAAATGCCAGCGTGCCATGGAGAGAAGCATGCTAGGGTTAAAAATCAAAGACAGAGTCAGGAATGCAGACATAAGAAAAAGAACAAAACTCACAGACATACTTACCCGTATAGACACCCAAAAATGGAGATGGACTGGACATCTGATACGCCACCCCATTAACAAATGGAGCAAGCAAGTCACCCTCTGGCAACCAAGAGACGGCAAAAGAAGTAGGGGTCGTCAAGTCAGGAGATGGGAAGATGACTTGAAACAGACAGCGGGACCATTCTGGTTGAGAGTAGCAAGGGACAGAATCCACTGGAAGGAATTGGAGGAGGCCTATGCCAAAAGGCACACCGAACTTAGGGACTTCTTGTAACCCTATGTTTAGGAATAAAAGGCTATTATTATTATTATTTATTATTATTATAAATGATAATCATTTAATCACATTATCGCATTGGATATGTACCTGTAATAATGTAAGATTGAAGTTCAAGTTATTATTGCGAAGACAAGAAAAAATATGATACAAGTTTTAAATATGTTAACCTCTTAAAGTTAAAAGTGTACTAGGTGGACGAGGTTTTAACCGGTCGGTAGTCAGGACGGGCAATAATTGCATAGTGTTGATCATCTGCAACCGACGTGTTACTCTTGAAATCATCCAATGACTCCACCATGACATCCGCTCTGGGTGGAGCGGAAGGGAGTATCAGACTCTTACTGACTAAAACCCATCCATGTTCCTTCCGTAGCCCTTTATGTTCCGGGGTAGCGGTAACCCTTGTAATACCATGGTTAACATCGCTCCAGGACTTGGTATAGACCCAGAAAAGGTGGTTGTAACACTCTTCAAACGGTGTCGTCTCTGAGCTGATATATGAGTTGCAGTTGATGAATCCTTGAGAACAAATGATGGAAGAAAAGATGGTTCACTATGTCGACTCGCTGGTAGCGGTCTTACCGTTGACAATGAGCTGGATTTTCCAACTTTTCTGATGCTAGAGGCGGGACCAAAGATTCTCCAGGGAGCCTGAGAGGCGCTCTCCATACAAGTTAGTTTTCCAGTAAATAGTTTCTGATCCCCACAAAAAGGGACTATCGAGTTAATTAGGTTTTTGTTTCTTAAGGTCCGGTTGCTCGTACATTACAGTAAAGTTAAAGTTAAAATTATTAAAGTTAAATTTAACCGTTGTCAATTGACCGCGGTAAAAAAAATGACTTCGGTTATCTTGACATTCAGTTGCCCAAAAATATTCTACGCGGCGGGTAAATCAGACAAGGGTTAAAAGTGTTTCCAGTAGAATTTCGTTTATCTTCCCTTATTTTTTGATGGGTAATAATTTTGTCGACTGCCAACATTGTATTTGCTGGCAAGTTGTCATTGTTGTGTTGTTGTTGGTGAAAGGAAATAGTCAATATAAATATATGTCGGCGTCGCATTATAAACAACACGCGGTGGCGCCGTAGCACCGTAGCGCGCTGCATCATTCTCCCGCCTCCTTGCTACGGGGCGGAGTTAGTATGCGCTACGTCGTAGCACTGCGTATAAAAGGGGCCGCACGGCGGTAAAACGGCATTCTGACTACAGACGTCGCCCGGTGCACAGGTTGTATTGCTCTTAATTATTGTTACTCTGCCTCTCTGTACATTCTTGCTATTTTGTGTGAACTAAGCTGTTACTGTATTACTGAGGTGTCGTGGCTATTATTATAAGGTGTTGAATTAATTATTCCCTGAAAACTGATTAAGTGAGTAGCTGTAAAATTCATTGATTCTCTGTACTCGCTTTTCCATTCTATCCTTGAGTAATTTGTCTCGTTCTCTACTAGTACCCCAGGACCAAGTTGTATCTCTTTCCATGCCTGCATTAAATGTCCCACCAAACATATCCTTTGAAACAACTTACCATACTCTGACGGCTTTGGAAGCCCAAGTTTTATTCGTATATCTTCACTGTACAAGTAATAATGAGTCAAAGCAAATATTCCAGGTGAGAGACATTCGTTCCATTTTGTTGCATCTTCAGTCCCTTGACATATGTGTGTTGCTATTCCATTGTTTAGCATGCACTCTTCAAGGTTGTTTGTGATCTTGGCTTTCTTCTCTTCTCCACCTACTGAGATTGTTGAACCGGGCAGATGTTCTGATAGTTTTAAAGAATTCAACTCCATAATATGTAGAAACGCTCTGAGAAACATGGTTCCAGAAGCTATGGCCCTTCGATCCTTCTTACCTCGTTCTTTGTGTTTTATGTATGATGCAAAGCGGCACACTAATTCTTGCATCCTCTTTCTAGCCTCTTCTACGTTATTTGTTACAAATGTTTTGGTCATCAATTTTTTCTTTTTTACTGTATTCTTCTGCTTTGTGACACTGTCAAAGACTACGACCCCCGTTTCTTTTTCAACAACTTGTGTGTGCTTTAACTGCTCCTTTTCAAAACAAGACATAGTCCCTTTAATCCACCCTATCAAACTATGGCAATCATCTATCTCATTCGCCTCAAAGAAGTTGTATGCGTTCTCGTAGGCTTGAGCAGCAGTCACACTTTGTTCTTGAAATGGACAGAATGTTTGCCTACCCTTGGTAAGAACATCTGAACTGGATAAAGCGACCTCTTGCATGGTTTGACTAACTGCACTATCAACAAGAGTATGATACCTTAACAGGAAATTCTCAACACTTTCTCTTACAAATGTGGTTATGTAATTTCCATGTACAGAATGGTGAGGAAAATCCCCATCTGTCTTTTCCCAATTGAGGCGGGCCACTTCAATCCCTCCTATCTCTGTTGTTCTGTTCTTTTCCTTTCTGTTATACTCCTCTGCCCTGTTAACCGTCACTGCAACTTTAGGTGCTTGTGTCCCGTACCCGTGAGGTGGTGTTCCTGTGTATATGTAAAGAGCACTTATTAAAGAGAGATTTCTTGTTTGGCCTTCCTCAAATACTCTTTTGTAGCCCAGGTCTGTGTCCGTGTTCTCTGTGGCTTCTGGCAACAATGACTCAAGAAGAAAAGTGTTCTTTTTTTTTCTTTTTCTTATATACTCATTGCGTGGAGAAAATTCGTCAATTTGTGGTAACTTGATGTGCTGTCGACTGTACATACTGAATCCAAACATTGTACAGACGCCAGCACATCAAGCTATCCCTAACTGTCAAATTTTCTCAATTAAAAATGAACCTTATGTCTTTGCAATAAAGTTGAAATACTATCAAAGAAATTTGCCAGATTGTGGTAACTTGATGTGCTGGCCTCTGTACATCTGTCTGCTTTCTGCCCAGAAGTCCCAGCTCGAGATGAAAACCGTTTTGAGAGCATCGGTGATCAAATTAATAACACAAAGTAAAGTGCCTGCCTGAGTTCGAACTCACGACCTACAACTCGTTCGTCGAGGGCAATACCACTAGGCCACCACCACTCTACAACACTACTCTACTATTGGATTGGTGATGTCCCCAATACGAAAGTAAACTAACTTTGAAGGATATTTGGGAACGGAAAATTTAAACACTTAGTTTCATCCCTGAGGGCAGAGGGATTAAGTGCCCAAAGAGGATTGGATGATACAGAGGCCACCACATCAAGTTACCCAAATCTGTTCAATTTCTATGATAGTTTTTCAACTTTATACCAAAGGCATAAGGTTCATTTTCAATTGGGAAAATTTGACAGTTTGGGGTAGCTTGATGTGCTAGCATTTGTACATTCCGATAGTGTGATTTGATGGGTTTTGGTAGAAACAATTGAAGTTCTAAACCTCGAAACCTTCTATATAATATAGTATTTACTTTAGGAACAGATAAAGTTTAATGAATAATAGGATCCATTTTCAGGAACAATCTTCTTCTCGCAACCAAAAAATAAACTAAATGTGTTAAAACGAGCGCTATTCTAACCGACAAACTCTTACGCAGTTTAGCAGGTGTATAAAAGGTGTAAAAGTGTTTGGAAACAAAATTTCGAAATATGTATTTACACAACTTTGTTTTCTTCAGCATTAAATAACGCTACGTAGTTTTTATTCACTAACCCCTTACTATTAAACGTAATATAGCGTCTGTATAGTGACACAACGCTTTGTCTTTTTCTTTCAATAGTCAAATTTCTGACTACTAAAAGAGAGAAATCGGTGTGTAAGTATTCACCTCAAACTCAAAGCATTTATTTCAAATAATCCAATTAGGTACAGGCACTTTTAAATTGTCAAGGGGTCGGTCAGTCAGAAAGATGAAGCTAGTCGCCCACAGAACAAATAAAGAGACCTCTTTAACTGTTCTGTGTAGTCGCCCATTCCAAAGCAGTAGGTACTTATGGGGAAGAACGGGAAAGAAACTCCACGGGCACTCTTTTAAATCAATAAAAATGTTTACGAAAATTGGGTTACATCGTTCATGTTGTTGTTGTTATACACATAAGAACGATGCAGAACGTAAAAAAGCGTCCATATTTACAAGATTTAAAAAAAAACAAAATTAAATTAAAAACAAGCCGCGGTTGCTAAGAGATGGCCAGCCACTACTGACGGAACCTGATAATATAATACGTTTATTAGTAAAGGAGTATGAAAACATTAGGTACGTTAATTAATTCATGTTTCCAACGCAACTGCAACATTTCTAGTAACTAGAAACGTAATCAGATTTCTTAATAAAAATACATGTAATCTATTTCATACGATACTAGCTTCTGCCCGCGGCTTCGAAAGTCGGAAATTGTTACATTATTGGAGATTTAATAAGGATCCCTAATTTTTTTGAAAATATAGATAATAAAGCCTATGTCACCTGGGGATAGTGTAGGTTCCCACCAGGAAGAATTCTTTAAATCGGTTCAGTAGTTTCGGAGCCTATTCCATGCAAACAAATAAACAATCAAATCTTTCCTCTTTATAATATTGGTAAAGACTTTATATAAACCTGTCGGCGTCGCATTATAAACAACACGCGGTGGCGCCGTAGCACCGTAGCGCGCTGCGTCATTCTCCCGCCTCCTTGCTACGGGGCGGAGTTAGTATGCGCTACGTCGTAGCACTGCGTATAAAAGGGGCCGCACGGCGGTAAAACGGCATTCTGACTACAGGCGTCGCCCGGTGCACAGGTTGTATTGCTCTTAATTATTGTTACTCTGCCTCTCTGTACATTCTTGCTATTTTGTGTGAACTAAGCTGTTACTGTATTACTGAGGTGTCGTGGCTATTATTATAAGGTGTTGAATTAATTATTCCCTGAAAACTGATTAAGTGAGTAGCTGTAAAATTCATTGATCAAATAATTCTATTTCTTACTGTTAACCTAACGTCTTCTATTTTACAATATGTCTGATCCTGTGCCTTCATCAGAAGTGGGATCAGACCCACTCCCACCTATATCTGGGACTGCCGGCAATTTATTGCAGGAACAAATGTCGTTTTTTTTTCGGCTAGTATGGAATCTATTAAAAAAAAAAAATATCAGATAATATGACACCTCGCCACATGACACCCAGTATGCAATTTCCTTTCATATCCGAGTGTAGCCTTATGAAAGAAAGTAACTGTGATCTTATTACTGGTGAAAAATTTCATTAACAAGTTTAAAGGGAGTTGGTTCTAATAACGTTAATTGCTCCCTCCAAATAAAAAGTCCAACCTTGGTACAAAACTGTCTTCTCGATGTTACATATCATTGCATATTGCCTGATGAATGTCTCAATGAAAACATATTATTAGGTCGCGATATTTTGAGGCAAGGAATATCCGTTGTGGTTAGTAACGATGCCTTAACTTTTTCCAAAAAAAACAAAATGTCATGTCCTAGCTCTAAATTAGAAATGCCTGTTGACATTAATTCGATTGACACAGATCTTTGATATCATCTATAAGGAGGGGAAAAATATGGCACATGCAGATTTCCTTTCACGTAATCATGCTGACCCATCTTTTACTCATAAGCCAGCTAAAATTGTAAATTTATCTGAACTGGAGAGAAGTTGGTTATCTGAGGAACAACAACGTGATTCTGAAATATCAGACATTATTTCTAAATTCCGTTCAAATGACTTGCCATCTGAAATGTCACACACATGCGATATTAAACAGGGCGTACTTTATAGTAAAATCGAACGTAATAAAACCACTAAATGGTTACCAATATTGCCACACTCTTTAACCTAGTCAATGATTAATCACGTACACAGCGAAATTAAACACCTTGGTTATGAAAAAAACAGTAGATAAATTATACGATCTATTTGTAGATTCATTCGTCGTTTGTTAAACTTCCAAAGGTCCGTCTACATCCAATCCCTAAATTGGCCGTTCCATGGCATACAATTCATTTAGATTTAACTGGCAAACTCAGCGGAAAAAGCGAGCGTAAGGAGTATTGTTCCGTGATTATTGACGGTTTTACAAAATTGGTCTTGTTAGAACATACCTTAACCCTAAATGCATCAGATGCTATTAAATCACTTAAAAATGCAGTGAACTTGTTTGGCGCTCCTAAAAGAATAGTTGCAGATCGTGGTAGGTCATACGACAATACTGAATTTAAGAATTTTTGCAAAGATAATCGTATTGATTTACATTTAATAGCCACTGGTTCCAGTAGGGCCAATGGCCAGGTCAAGCGTGTCATGAGGACCTTGAAAAGTATGCTGACACAGATACCGATAGCTTATGGCAACATCATGTAGGCGATATCCAATTGGCTCTCAATAGTACTCGTTGTAGAGTAACAGGGTTCACGCCCTTGGAATTAATGTTTGGTATTAAGAGTAGTTCATTAGGGATATCAAAAGTATCTACCCATCATCCTGATGAAGACAGGTTAAACCTCGAAACCATTCGATCCGATGATTCTGCTAGTATAAAAAGGCTGGCCCAATATGACATAAGTCGATTTAACAGGGGTAAAGCTATAGTAAAACCTTTTTCAGTAGGTGACTTTGTCTTTGTTAAATTCGAGGAAAGACACCAAACGAAATTAGACCGTAAATACAAAGGCCCCTTTAAAATAACCGCTATTTTGGAAAATGATAGGTACGAATTAAAACACATTAATGGAAACAATAGTCTACAAATACTCTCACGAAAACTTGCGAGAAGTACCACGTGGTCAGTCATTCTTTTCGGAAAATTATGATGAGGATGACGTGTCGGCGAATAATAACACAGAGGTTCATGAGACTAGGCACCAGATTAGCAATGATGATATTCAGTCTGATAATAGTGATACTTTCTCTGTCAATAGTGATACCATGTCTGCTAAAAGTGACACTATATCTACCAGTTCAAAAAAAAAAAAAAAAAGATCCGGTCCAGTCTAACTGAAGGGATACAAAAAAAAAAGATCCGGTCCAGTTTAACTGAAGGGATACAAAAAAAAAAGGATCCGGTCCAGTTTAACTGAAGGGATACAAAAGAAAAAAAGAAGGATCCGGTCCAGTTTAACTGAAGGGATACAAAAAAAAAAAAGGATCCGGTCCAGTTTAACTGAAGGGATACACCTGAAGGGCAGTTGCCGGACCAGGGAGTAAATCCGGTCCAGTTTAACTGAAGGGATATACCTGAAGGGCAGTAGCCGGACCAGGGACATTAAAAAAAAAAAAAAAAAAAACGAAAAGAAAAAAAAAAAAAAAGAAAAAAAATAGAAAAAAAAAGGAGCTCATCTTGTAGGGTCAAAAGTTGACCGGACCAAGAAACAAGCCTTGAAGGTTCATGTATGACCGGACGAAGCAGTAATAATTTTGAAGGGTCGATAGACCGGACCAGATTATTACTCTGAAGGGATTACTTTGAAGGGTCTAAGTAGACCGGGCAAAAAAAAAAAATATAGCAGGATGACCAAACGGTGCCTAATCAGTTTTCTGTTCTAGATAATGACATTTTAAGCTAAGCGTACGAGGACGTCCGCACGTCAGCATGGCCGTGTCGGCGTCGCATTATAAACAACACGCGGTGGCGCCGTAGCACCGTAGCGCGCTGCATCATTCTCCCGCCTCCTTGCTACGGGGCGGAGTTAGTATGCGCTACGTCGTAGCACTGCGTATAAAAGGGGCCGCACGGCGGTAAAACGGCATTCTGACTACAGACGTCGCCCGGTGCACAGGTTGTATTGCTCTTAATTATTGTTACTCTGCCTCTCTGTACATTCTTGCTATTTTGTGTGAACTAAGCTGTTACTGTATTACTGAGGTGTCGTGGCTATTATTATAAGGTGTTGAATTAATTATTCCCTGAAAACTGATTAAGTGAGTAGCTGTAAAATTCATTGATCAAATAATTCTATTTCTTACTGTTAACCTAACGTCTTCTATTTTACAATATGTCTGATCCTGTGCCTTCATATATGTGATGTAGAAATTAGCATCAGCAATAACTTGGTCATTTAAAGAAAATGAATCCTTTCTATTGCGATAATACTCTGCATTATTGCCACCAGCTGATTGTATTTAGACATGTGTGCAATCTATAGCGCCAAAAACTTTTTTTGAGGCTGGGAATTCATCCAATGACTTCTCCCGCTCTGGGTGAAGCGGAAGGGAGTGTCAGACTCTTAGGGACTAAAACCCATCCATGTTCCTTCCATAGCCCTTTATGTTCCGGGATAGCGGTAACCCTTTCCGACAATCCCGCTTACCTGGCAGGCTTGGCCCTACAGGGCCCCTTCATGAGCGCCTATAACTTTTGAAAAGCGGCTCATGTAATAAAAGCTGTTTACTCGTACTGTGCTTTCCTATCATCTTAATTTCTTGGCATATAAATAAAATATGATCAAAGTTTAGCTAACTCCTTGCTTACAGTGTGAATAGCTCTACATACTGTCGATTTGTGCACTCCTTTCAAATCCCCAACTCATCTGAGAAATGATCCAGATGCGTGAAACTGTAGAGTTAACAAGACTTGATCTGCAGATGTAATTAATATAATAATATAATAATAATAATAATTTATTCAAAAGTAAAGTGGCAGAATACAAAAATAAAACTTAGGAAAAACAATTGGTAACATAATGTTAAATATGCCTGCACTAGGATATACCTGTGTCGCAGGCGGTAAAAATGCTTATTATAATTATTACAAGATAAATTGGATTCTTAACAATATTTAATATAACATGTAAAATAAATAGTGACAAAAATTTAAAATTAATTATCATAAAACTAAATAATAAATGATCTACTTAAACTAGGTTAAAGTGTTTGTTGCACAAATTAAACACGCGCGTTATTGTTTATGCAGACGACTGCAATTTTTGCATTGCATTGTTTCTAAAAGAAGTGAACGAACGTCAATCGGTGGTTGTTATATCGAGGTAAATTTTCTTTGAAACCATATTATTATGGATAAAGATTGATTTACCTCTCGGTCAAACGTCTGAGACGAGAATCTAATAAATTTACAAGCACTTAAGCCAAATTCCTCGACACTCTAAAGCGTGATCTGAAATCTATTCCCTCCCATAAAAAAAATCTGTTCGTTGACGAAAACTTCTGTCTTTGTCAGACTACTTGTTGAAATTTGAAATCGTGATCGGAAGAACTGTCTTCATTAATTAAATGCAAAACAAAACGCTCTGATCCCAATTTAAATTGTATTCGCAAAGAAATATTTTGTAAATAGCCTAAAAACGGTAAAGGTTCACTACAATTCTACCAACGTCAAAATTTAAACCAGCCCCACCCTGTCGGTTATTTTGACCGACGTCAAATCTGTAATTTGACTGCACGTTAAAGTAACCGCTGCTTCAACAACGCTTAGATTTGACCGCCGGTTAATTTTACTTGTAACTATAACTTAACCCTAACCGAGCTTCGAGCAACCGGACCAAAGTGTGTAGAAATAAATAGGTAAGTTACGTTAATTAAGTTTTACTAAGTTAAGGTTGGTATTGACGACTATAAAGGACAACTAGAGTATTTGGATTTTTTATATAATTATTTTAGTATCTTTTTTTTTTGTCCAAAACCTGATGGTTCCTCATTGAAAAATTACTGTTTTGTGGGATGGTTCTTTATTGCAATTATTTATTTAATTAATTAAATTGCTGTAAATAACTCTAAAATACTTATGTTTAACATACTTTTATTTACTTGAACATATACAAATTAATGAATAAAAAGTAAATAATAGTAATGGTTCCCCCGTAAGCAAGAAATAGTCAAACAGAAATCGGTCACTTCATTTTTTTAACGGCTTGGTTCTATTTGGCAATGAAAATGCTGAAGATCAGATGCCAGCACATCAAGCTATCCCTAACTGTCAAGTTTTCTCAATTAAAAATAAACCGCCTTTGCAATAAAGTTGAAATACTATCAAAGAAATTTGACAGATTGTGGTAACTTGATGTGCTGGCCTCTGTACTATGCGACATAGGTCTGTTTAGCTTTTAAAAGTTGACTATATCTAGTGTTGGTAAAATGCGTTTCATCGAATAGTTCCTATGGCGTTATGTTGGGACCTCTGTCTGTCAAAGTCATTGGCTCGAGAAGACGCTTCCGCAGATTTTGTTGATTTTCATTTGATTTTTGACTGAAATCATGCCCAAAACTTTGAAGAGGTGGTGAAAGAAGGATGGTGTTAAAGGTGAAAAACTTTTGTGAACGTGAAAAACGTAATGAGGCCCCGTTAATTCCTTTAAAATGTGTTCAAGCTCGTGTCGCCGTCATTACAGGTTAGTCAAATAGGGTCGACTAAGGTTTCAACGCCACGCAAAAGCGGTCCCCGGCCTAAAAGAATCGAACTGGATGATTTCGAACGGTGTGCTATAAGGCATAAAATACATGAATTCTATGCCGTAAAAAAGGAATTGCCTACCCTTACAAAGTTATTTCATGAAATGCGAAGTGAGATAGAGTTCAAAGGAAGTCGTACCACTTTGTGGAGAATTATTAAAGATATGGGATTTTAGGGATCCTGCCGTTTTGCCGAAAAGATTTTGCCAAATTTTCATTACCCAAACAAATTTTAGCAACCTTCTTTTATACCAATGTAATATTTGGAATAATTTTAGTACGCACATTTTCATTTGGTCAAATGTTTACTTGGCAGATTATTACCAAGGATAATGTCATTAAGGCTTTTGGTCTTTAATCAAATGATTTATTACAGCAAACAATATTTAGACAATAAACGTTTAGTCAAATGATTTGTTATGACAAAAAATATAAAGGCAAAAATGAACATTTTACTTGTTTGTTAAAGGACCATGGGCAAAAATGTATGAAGCCTGGGCTCACCCACCAACAGAGATGAGACCACTTTGAATATACTTGTAAAGCACTAAATATAAAGATTTAAACTCATTTTTGCGAAGAATCCATGGGGTTTTTTTGCTATAAATATTTTTCTCCGACTATAAATAAACTAAAATTCTGCAAAAAGTAGTGCTGTTATGGCATTGTAGGTTTTGTTATTGAACATCTTCAACTAGTTTTTATTCCAGGTTTAATGTAGACATGAAAAAAACAGCTGCTAACAGTTAAAATTATTTTTATTAACATTTCAATCAATATCAATAATAATGTCGTCTAAATATCCTGCCGGTGGATTAAATTGTATGTGCCTGCCTAACCCTAGATACCATATTCCCTAGATATATATAGGCGCATCTATTGTTTACCACTATTTTAAGCATTTTAAGAATGAGTATATATATTGTTTCAATAAGTTTTACGACTCCTAACAATTGTCTTTTTCTACAAAACCTATTTAGGTGCATATCTTTTTTCTGCAATGGAATTGAAGGTGGTGTCCATAGTAACAATTTTAGTACAAACAAAATCCTTCACAACGGCATATGCTATAACTCTGTTGGACACTGAGCCCAATTTGACTCATGGTCCTTTGATGTCATTAATTGCGTATTTCTTTGTAAGCTTATGTATGTGCTTGAATTTGTCTGAAACAAGTCAAATTTATGGTTACTAGACATTAGGTTATTTATGGAACTAGGTACAGTAGGTTATTAATTTTAAAAAAATGGTTAGGTTAGGTTAGGTTAAAACTGTGACCACCTACGCACGAGCCCAGCGAGCGAAGCGAGCGGTGCCGCGGCAGCGGCCGGCGAGTGCCAGAAACGACTAGATTATATAGAAAAAAAATATGGAAAAAAGAGATTACTTTTAGGAGGCTATCGAGAGAAATAATATAATTATAATAACATTATTATTACCTGTTTAGAATTTGTCCCAAGTGGAAAAAGCACCCTTGTAATAAAACGTCTTCAACGTTAGATCTTATTAAGTTTAAAATTGACGGCACCAAATATTTGGCTTATTTAATTTTGCGTAAAATATGTTATACCAACTGAAATATTTGACTAGATAAAAAATGGTAAAAGTACTAGTTGGTGAACAAGTTATTGCTCAAACGTTCTCACTTGCCATACATAGGTTTTCGTAACAATTATTTGTAAAGAGATTTTTTGGTAAGTAATAATTTGGTAAATGTAATTATGCGAAAATTTGTTTGGGAAGTGATAATTTGGCAATTTCTTTTCGGTAAAACAAGGGAGACCCATTGCGAAATAATCGTCTGGGAGACCAGCGCCCAGTTGTATATTTGGACGAGACGTATATACACGCAACATATTGCACCGGAAAATGTTGGCAAAGTGAGCAAGAAGAAGGTGTATTAACATCAGACTCCAAAGGGCCTCGTTGGATTATCGTCCACGGGGGTGGTGCTATGGGTTTCATTCCCAATGCTCAACTTATCTTTAGATCACAGTCACAAGCGGCCGATTATCATGACGACATGAATAAAACGAATTTCAATAAGTGGCTTAGTGAAAAACTTATACCAAATCTGCCTCCCCAATCAATTGTGGTAATGGACAACGCCTCGTACCACACAGTACAAGTTAATAAACCACCAACAATGGCAAGCAGAAAGGCAGACATGCAAAATTGGATTTCGAGTAATGGTCTTTCTTACTTGCCAACTATGGTTAAAGCCCAGTTATAAAGAAGTGTGTGTGTGTGTGTGTGTGTGTTGTTAATAATAAATGAGCACAAACAGCCGCCCGTTTATGAAGCCGATGTAATGTTGGAAGCGCATGGACATAAAGTGGTAAGGCTTCCACCTTACCACTGCGATTTAAACCCTATAGAGCTCATATGGAGTGTCTTAAAAAGACGAAATGCTGAAAAGAACGTGGGTCAAGAAGCAAATAAAATCGTTCAAATCACAGAGGAAGCCTTCGCATCGATCACCGAAGAAGAATGGAGAAAAGAATGTGAGCATGTTATAAAACTGGAAGAAAAGTATGACGCCGATGGTCCAGCTATTGATAATGAGACGGACAGGTTCATTATTGAAGTGGGAGACGATAGCGACACTTCCGATGACGAGGATGATATGGAGGATGACGATCTCTCGGGTATAAGTCGGTTGGATGAACATAATTACTGTAAACATATATAAGTCATTATTATGATCCGTACAAAAAATCACATTCATAATATTATATTTAAAAAAAAAATAATCTATATATATAAAAGAAAAACGGGTTTGTTCCCTTCGTTATAACTCGAGATCTGCTAGACCAATTTTCATGGTTTTTGTTTCGTTGGATTTGTCTCCGCCCTGAATAGCAGAATACATTTTTTTTTTTTTTAGCTAGGTTGGTAGGGTAGGTAGGTAGGGTAGATAGGTAGGGTAGGTAGGTAGGTAGGTAGGTAGGGTGGGTAGGTAGGGTAGGTAGGTAGGGTAGGTAGGTAGGGTAGGTAGGTAGGGTAGGTAGGTAGGTAGGGTAGGTAGGTAGGGTAGGTAGGGTGGGTAGGTAGGGTAGGTAGGGTAGGTAGGGTAGGTAGGGTAGGTAGGGTAGGTAGGGTAGGTAGGGTAGGTAGCTAGGTAGATAGGGTAGGTAGCTAGGTAGGTAGGGTAGGTAGGCAGGTAGGTAGGTAGGTAGACAGAACAACGTCTGTCGGGTCAGCTAGTTAATAATATAAGTCATTATTATGATCCGTACAAAAAATCACATTCATAATATTATATTTTAATAAAAAATATTAAATAATAAATGCTTTTTATTACTGTCCTGAATTTTATAATATAGCTGTGGAACAATTTGTAAAAATGTAAGAATCTAACAAAAAAAATATACTTTGAATCACCCTTAATTTGAGGTAGATTACTATAGGTAATGTAGCAACACTGGAAAACATTGCTGCCAACATAACGCCCTATATAACTATTCGGTGAAACGCACTTTATCCTTGGCGGCCTTCATTCTTTTTTGAGTATATGAAAGTTAATTCGTATATTCTGCTCGAACCTACCTATAACTCAATTTCACCAGCTTTCTAGGTTGGTTCTAGTTTGTATAACTGTGTTCAATTTGTAGGTCATGGTCAGGTTATATATTATGCAGACCAAAATATACGCGGCCGTAGCAAGTATGTATTTACAATCATTAATCTCCTGAATAAAACTCGTATCAACGTTAACAAGTCTGCTCAGATTTCCTTCCGAATAGATACGATTGTTCGAGACGACAATAGATACTGTTTGACAATTACTTTATCTACCAGGTTTAATTGGAGCGGCGGCTCTGATCCCGTTTGGATTGTGTCGTTTTCTTTAGAGTTTTTTTGAGATCCGTGACTTGATTAGTCATAATGCGAACCATACAGTGTGTACGCCATATCTGTATGCGTGTGTGCGTTTTGTCTGTGTGTGTAGCCCTCCTCTCTGTGAGATCCGAGCGAGCCGTATGTTCCCCAACAATGTTTCCCTTCACTATTCAAACACAAATGATTTATTTCAAATTCAAGTCAAGGGGTCAGTCAGTCAGAAAAATGAAGCCCATAGATATATATTGAGAGCGGTGACAATGAAATCGTCTTCGAATTTTTGGTGCTAGGACATGCCGGCGGTTCCTATACAATGTTTTCCTTCACTATTTTGAGAGCGGTGGTCTTTTTCTTAGCGTGTCGATGGCAATCTATATCTCCTCGGCCCAGAATTCAGCTACGTGTTTGGCACCATCACTAGCGTCCATCAGTTCCTGTAACGTGCATACGGCAGGACACACAGGACACGAAATTAAGTGTCCCATCGTTTGTGGAACGGCACCACATTTACACTCCAAGGCGGAGCGGTCTATGAATCCCCATCTGAGCAGGTTTTCCTTCTTCGGCCAACCTGGGTCCGGGTCGGAGAGCGGTGGTAATGAAATATTCTACTACAAAGTAAAGCGCCTGGTTGGTGTTCGCACCGACTAATCTGTAATGGGTTGAATTATGCTCGTACGTCATCGGATTAACTCGGTCGATTGAACCAAACGTACAGACGCCAGAACATTAAGCTATCCCTGTCAAATTTTCCCAATAAAAAATGAATCCCATTGTTTTGTAATAAAATTTGTAAACTATCAAAGAAATTTAACAGATTGGGGTAACTTGATGTGATGGCCTCTGTACCAATGTAAAAGAAAGTGAGCGCGTCCCAAATATAAGGGATGTCATTAGCCGAATACGGTTGAACTAGTGTGCACTCACTTTGATATTCTCCCTCACATCTTTTACTATGTTTCATTCAATCGATGGCAGACGTAGAATTTGCATTTCCTACTCAGTCGTAGAATCATAAACAAATATAGGTACCAGCCCAGAACCTGTTTTATTACTGGCCGACTGCCAAAAATATCACAGTTTTAATCACATAAATCAATCCTTTATCGTCCAATTTTTTTATACTATATCTATACATATAATAAAACAGTAAAAAAACTGTGTCTGTACATTGAATATATTAAAAAATAAATAATTGAGGGGGGTTTAGAAACAGTAATAGAGCACGAATCCAAAAAAAAAATTTGTCTGTTTGTCTGTATGTCTGTTTGTCTGTTTGTTTGTACAGGGATCCTGCCGTTTTGCCGAAAAGATTTTGCCAAATTTTCATTACCCAAACAAATTTTAGCAACCTTTTTTTATACCAATGTAATATTTGGAATAATTTTAGTACGCACATTTTCATTTGGTCAAATGTTTACTTGGCAGATTATTACCAAGGATAATGTCATTAAGGCTTTTGGTCTTTAATCAAATGATTTATTACAGCAAACAATATTTAGACAATAAACGTTTAGTCAAATGATTTGTTATGACAAAAAATATAAAGGCAAAAATAAACATTTTACTTGTTTGTTAAATTTGATGTCATTTGCGTATTTCTTTGTAAGTTTATGTGCTTGAATTTGTCTGAAACAAGTCAAATTTATGGTTACTAGACATTAGGTTATTTATGGAACTAGTTACAGTAGGTTATTAACTAAAAAAAATGGTTAGGTTAGGTTAAAACTGTGACCACCTACGCACGAGCCGAGCGAGCGAAGCGAGCGGTGCCGCGGCAGCGGCCGGCGAGTGCCAGAAACTTCTAGATTATATAGAAAAAAATATGGAAAAAAGAGATTATAATAACATTATTATTACCTGTTTAGAATTTGTCCCAAGTGGAAAAAGCACCCTTGTAATAAAACGTCTTCAACGTTAGATCTTATTAAGTTTAACATTGACGACACCAAATATTTGGCTTATTTAATTTTGCGTAAAATATGTTATACCAACTGAAATATTTGACTAGATAAAAAATGGTAAAAGTACTAGTTGATGAACAAGTTATTGTTCAAACGTTCACTTGCCAAACATAGGTTTTCGTAACAATAATTTGTAAAGAGATTTTTTGGTAAGTAATAATTTGGCAAATGAAATTATGCGAAAATTTGTTTGGGAAGTGATAATTTGGCAATTTCTTTTCGGTAAAACAAGGGAGACCCGTGTTTGTACACGCTAATCTTCGGAACTACTGGACGGAAGAGAATGTTTTTTTTTTTGTTGTATAGGTATTAAGTCTGGGCAACATATAGGCTATAATTTATCTTGGAAACTTGAACACCTGGTGCAGAACCGCAACAGACCAGCTAAACTATAAGAGATAAAAAAATGATACCGTAGCAAAAATTGTTCCACGTGATGAGCATTTTCTGCTGAGAGAATAAATTTGAAGATCTGGAACACCGGATGTGGAACTCCGAGAGCCCAGCTACACTATAACATATATAGGAATGACGTCTTAGCCAAAGTTGTTCAGCCTGATGAGCACTCTCTGTTGACTTATAAAAATCGAAGATCTGGTACACCTGTTGTGGAACTCCAAGAGCCTAGCTACAACATAACACATATAGGAATGACGTCTAAGCAAAAGTTGTTCAATCTGATGGGCATTTCCTGTTGACTTATAAAAATCGAAGATCTGAAACATCTGATGTGGAAATCAAAGCTATCACTAATTTTACTGTGTAATTATATAATAACATAAACTGGGAGTACCTGCACGCGGTGAAGGCGGTAACAGTTTAGGACTGATTTTCGATGACGATGGTATGTCATTGAAAATTTGACTCTATTGGCCAAAACTCCTATTTATTTTTTTATTTTATCGTATGAATATGCCTTCGGGCTTATGTTGTTTGAGTATTTAATTCACTTTTCCATTTATCTTCGTGACACGGTAGCCTACCCAGTAACGCAGGTGAGCAGTCATTTTAATTTAGATTTTTATTCATTAGGTATCTTCACAATAAAACTATGACCATGCCTAGAAAGAGGTCAAATCTTTCCCAATGTTCCAAAAGAGCTAAAAGATTGAGGATCATAAAATCCCAAGAATCTACCGAAGAGCGTCAGGAGAGACTTGATGCTGTTCGAGAACATTAGGCTGCAACTCGCTCCGTGGAAACCTCTTCGGTTCGCGAAGCACGCCTGCGTTCTCAGCGTATTCATTAGATCTTTAGAGACCAGTGAAGAATATGATGCGCGACTGACCGCTGATCGTGAACGTCATGTATTGTCTCGCGAGTCAGAGACGTTTACGGAAAGAGAATTACGCTTTAGTTCCAAGCGTATCTACGCATCAACTTCTAGGTCTCTAGAGACAAGTGGGGCACGTGATGTGCGACAGACCGCTGATCGTGAACGTCATGTATTGTCTCGCGAGTCGGAGACGTTCACGGATAGAGAATTGTGCTTGAGTTCCAACCGTATCTACGCATTGACTTCTAAGTCTCTAGAGACAAGTGGGGAATATAATAATGCGGTTACCAAAAGAAAACGATGACAAATGGACTGTATGTTTTGGTGGTTGTTGGAATGAAATAAAACTTAAGCTCAGTGTGATAAAAGATTTAAATGGGAAAAATGATAAAAAATAACATAAATGGCGTTGTCGCTGGCATAAGCAACAGGGTCCGCGTACGAAGTCGCGGGCAGAAGCTAGTCTATACTATTTGAATGGGATGGATGTTTGTTACTTAATCATGACCAGAACAGCTGAAAGGATCTCCGGAAAATGTACGGTTCCCGTGGGATAATTTCATGCAAACTTGCGGGCGAAGAAGCTGGCAAAAGCTTGAAAACATATAAATCATCTAGCGAATTCGTGATCAATTCAATCAATATCAATTTGTGGAGGAAAACACCTAAAATTACTGAAAATAGTATATGTAGGTATCAAGAGAGACAAAAACTCAATTTGATTATTTATGATATGAAACGAGACAAAATCTAATTAGGTGGTTTGCTTTGCTAGTCTCGCTAATTCAAATTTCCAAAATTCATTTCATATCCTAAAATGGCCAATCCAATTATATTGAATGAAATTTTTTAATTGAAACGGATCTGTCCAATTTATTTGATCTCCTATAGGGACCCAAAAAATGGACTGATCCACGAGGACACAATAAAACAAATTGTGTCCGAGTTTTATCTGATAATATAGGCATTGAACAGTAAAAGATACGACCAGGGTTAAAAGCACAATTTATTGGTTCATAAAAAGTAATAGGTTCATAAAAATCGATATTTTAATTGGTACGCAGAAATCTTCTAATTACCGATTCAAGCCTTTGAGTTTGCTTTCTGATCAAAATCTTTGTTCTTATTTTAAAGATACTTAATACATTTTATTACTAAACAATAGATGAGCTATTGTTTAGTAATAAAATGTTAACGAAATAAGTTTTGCCGAACAAAATTGTCATAATTAATTCATAAATTCAAAAAACTTTTATGATAATGTAGAAATTAAAGTGCTAAGAATTTAAGAATGAATAAATAGATAATCTTCATTGCAGACCACACAATGATCCATATTATAAATAAAAATAAACTCATTCATTTATACTCACGCACACAGACTTTACGTGGCCATATCTCAGATTAAAAAAGTGACCCTCGGGTCACCCACATCTTTCACAGCTGTTCTCAACAGACCGGGAGATGTGATCAGCTTCTGGAGGGAGAGTGAGGGCTGGTTTTTTTGAGGAGGAGGCTGATTTGAGCGGGAGGATCTCTCCCGCTCTGTGTGGAGCGGAAGGGACTCTTACTGACTAAACCCCATTCATCTTCTTTCCTTAAACCTTTATGTTCCGGGGTAGCGGTCACCCTTTCGGATAATTCCGCTGACCCGGCAAACTTCAGCCCTGACGGGCCCCTTCCTTAATGCTGAAATCTCTTTGAGGGGTGCGGGGAACACGAAAACGCCGTCTGGCGCGGACCTGATCCTGATCGGACGGTGAGCTACCCATTACTCACTGTAGATCCCTCACATCACTGCATGTTGTAGATAATATTTTTACCTCTAAAGGCCAGCTTTCAATAAATCATTCAGATGTTGGTTACGGCCACTCCAATATAATCCTTTTAAATGGTAAAGAGTTAAAACGTACCTGAGTTGAAACCGATACGCCCGGGCTCGCGCCGCCACCTGAAAATAAAGAAAAAAGCTTTTAAATTGATGGAAAATGCATTTCAGTGTTTCTGTTAACCAAGTCTAGGGTTTCTCTCGTAAAATTTACTGGGCACTGGCAGGGCTTAAAAAAATATATTCTTTCGATTAGGCTTAGAAACTCCTGGAATTGAGGCCATTTTATTACCATCTACGTAAATATTAGGCTCAGTGGTGGCCCTGTGGTACAGTCCGCGAGGTATAAGCTGAGCTTTGCATTAGTGTGAGTGATCACCAAAAGTACAGTCAGAATGGCGCCGCGCCTCAGGCCGGTTACCCAAAATCAGTTTAAACCGGTTTTTACCGGGCGAAAATGGCGCCGCGCCTAAGGCCGGTTATCACACCTACACTATCCATGTACACTCACACAAATGCAAAGCTCAGCTTATACCTCGCGGACTGTAACAGCCGCGACTAACAAGTTGGGAGTCGTAAGTGTGAACCTATACAGGCATTTTGTGTACCACTGCTTTTAACCCCTCAAACGTAGTATGAACCCCATAGGTTCATAAAAAAAAATCTCTCGTAACTACAATAATTATGCTTCTAATAGGTGAACATCTAATAGGTTAAAACGGTGAAAGAAAACATCATAAGCAAAACCGGCGATGTCCAAGAACCATAAAATTCGAAGGCATGTGACATCTACCAATCCAATCCTATCGAATGGTAGATTACAGCCCTCTCCATCTAACAGACTCATTTTTCCTTCTAATAGTGTCACAGCAGTGAGAACATTATAGGCTGATTATGATATAAATAATATATTATCTATATTTTCATGAACCAAAAAACTACGCTGTTGTGGCAAAGTCCAGTCCATTAAACTGATAAGAACATAATCCGCTTAAAAACCCAAAATGCATTACCGTCACTGATAAACACATTAATCTCAAACTGCATTATAATAATGTATATCGGGACAGTAAGTGACAATCGGTATTATGTCGTACGCGCTGACAACATTAGTAATCCCTTTTTAAATTTATTGCATGAGGTAGCGTGGCTGTCTCGTTGGTCTAGTGGTCGCAAGACCTACTACTTAGCACGAGATCGTGGATTCGATTCCTAGGTTGGGATGTCATTAGGCTTTTCCATCAGGGATTTCTCAGTATTAGACCGGACTCTGGATTTGTGCCCAGTTGATGGCAATAGGCCTGTTACATGGGACTTAATATAACTGGCACTATGTGACTGTACTTTAGGTACACTCTGTCTAACCCTTCGGGGATTTCATGCGTAATGGTATGATGACGTGAGTAACGCATTGTGATGGTTAATGTAATATTAAATAATATATATGCAATTTAATATAGCATATAAAAGCTTAATAAAGTCCTTAGGCCTCTGCCTCGAATCTCGCGGGCAGCGGGGCGGCGGCGGCGGCGGCGCGGGAGCGGCAGGATCTTACGCGTATAATCAAATGGGCCGGCCCTCGAATACAGCGGTGCAGGAGCGGCGCGGGGGCGGGCAACGAGCGGTGCACTCCAGTCAAGCGGTGACCGCCCGCGTTGCGCGTCTGCATTGTAGGTATAGTGTTGTACATTTTTTTTGTGACGTATCAAAATGTCTTCGGACGTGCAAGAGCTAATTATTTCGGCAATCTTTGAGAGGACACCCATATGGAACAGCAAAGATGTGAACCATAAAAATAGAAGAATAATTAACCAATTATGGGAAGAAATAAAAAACGAACTGAATATTGAAGGTATAATATAAAAATGATTTATTATGTCAAATACAATATTTATTATGTTAGAATATAGGATCGAGCGTTAGGAATAAATTTGAATCAAAAAGATGTCGCCGTTTTTCAGACATTTCGTTCGCGAATAAAAACAAATATCTCGACAACAACCACGAACACAACACTACACCGCTATAGTGCCGCGCGATCTGCCCGCTAGTTTGGAGAACAGGTATGCGTTGCCCGCCCCGCTGCCGCGCCGCCGCCGCCGCCGCCCCGCTGCCCGCAAAATTCGAGGCAGAGGCCTCAAGCTATCTATGGCGATGCAATTATGGTCAAGTCATTTTTTTGTAACAATTCTGTTTCTCTCAACTCAGGCAATCGGAAAGGAATAATTATATCAAATATACTGATTAATGTGTCTAGAATTCAAATAAAACAAACGTGTTGGCATTAGTTAAGTGATCGTGGAGAGATCGTCGGATCGTTTCATACAGTGTGAAGCCCAACCTAGTTCGAATTTTAAATATTTCTCTGTATGAAAACTGTATGAAAAGTGCTAACAGCACACGGCAGTTTCAATAGACCATTCATTTTATCGAAAACGTTCTCCAAACAGCAGCAGGTATTACAGCTTTTAGTTTCGCAGCCGTTTCCAATAACCTAGAGGAAATATTGACATCGTCACTAGGCCGGCCCTAGGTTTACTTGTTCAGTTTGTATAGGTACTCTAGGAAATTCAATATTTTCTTTGGGATCAACTTAGATAGAAAGTACTTATGAACAGTGCTGGTTAGTATTGATGATCTTTATTTAAACCCGTTTGTTTTTTGTTTAAAAATTGTTTGGTAATTTTTTTGTACAATGCTAAGAGAGCTAATATTTGTCAAGATCAGAAAAGGTTTAACAATTTTTAAAATTTTATATTTACTGGTATTCAAGTTATAAGTAGAGCAGCAGAGTATGCTTCGCTTCTTGACATTTACAGCCGGTGTAGTCTGTAAAAATCTCACCGTGATAACTGAGGTGAAGTGAGCATGAAGTGAGCTGTCATTCCACCTGATCCTAAGGATTAACACTACTAAGCGGGATTGTCCGAAAGGGTTACCGCTACCCCGGAACACAAAGGGCTAAGGAAGGAACATGGATGGGTTTTAGTCAGTAAGAGTCTGACACTCCCTTCCGCGCCACCCAGAGCGGGAGAAGTCATTGGATGATTTCCCAGACTTAAAAAACAAAGGATTAACATTACCGACAGCTTACTTAGAGCTCGCTTCACCTATGTTTTCCCTTGAGATTTTTACAGAATAGCGCTGGTGCTCACATGAATCTACGACAGCGGGGTACGGCAATACTGGCGTGAATGTATGTCATTACACGTATAAAAGAGTGTAGAATTAGGTCGCCCGTCCATCGTCGATAAACAATAGAACTAGCACTGCCCATAACGGCTGCACCCGACACATTAAATTTATTGACATCGTTCCCATATATCTGTAAAATATATTATGTCTTCTATAAAATATTATAAGTACCTACTGTGAAACTGTTTAAGCCCATTTTGGATACTGTTTTCATCTAAGTTTGTACTGTTAGCATCGAAAGAGCATGGTTTATGTTCACAAGGTAGTCCTTGTGAACGTAAACCATGCTCTTTCGATGCTAACAATATAAATATTATGAAATAAAAGAATAAGACTGTAATGGTAGTCCATTACAGTCTTATTCTTTTATTTCATAATATTTAAATTTACAAATCTATGTATATCTAAAAATAATCAGGGTAACATAAGGGTTTCTTGTAGACTTGTAAGCTTTTAAGCTATATTAGGTAATATAGGGTGCGACTCTAACCATGCACGAAACTTCAAGTAACTTGCGAGATGTGGTGTATATAGGTACACCTCTGTTAAACTAACCTTTCGATGAAATAAGGCGTAATATTCTGTGTGAGAATGGTAAAGCATTGTATGAAAGGGTCACCGTTTCAAAAACGTAAAAGGGGGAACTATGGGTTTTTCATCCTGCTGTCCACTTGTCAGTTCCACACAAGTGACCTTGAATGCCGACTCCACAATTGGACCAAGTTGGGCACATAAGGTCGAAAATGCTTCAATGTAGAGTTGTGGGTTTTGCACGACATTGTGTGCTCGGAACTTTCGTTATTAGCAAAAAGGATTTTCGAGTATTCAAACCTTTTTGCTAATCACGGCTTTTTAGTAACAGCGGTGATGTGACTGTAGTTATTTATGAAGGAGGCATGGAAATTGTTTGGTATTCTGTGCCAACCGCTTATTAATCAGTAAATAATTATAAGTGAAGGATTTAAAAGATAGGTTCCGTGTTACAGGTTTGTGAAGGTGAAGTTGTTCCTTGTAAAATACGGCCATTGAGCTGCACTTGGTTGTCTGGAATCATACTTGAATATAGGCGGGCTATGGAGGCGGGCTATGCTCAGAATCTCTGAAGTATATAAGATTTGAAGTTAATCAAGAATGAAATATCCAGAAAAGAACCGCTGTTACCGACATAGCTTGTATAATAAGCAAACTGAAGTGGCAGTGGGCGGCCGGCCATGTTTGTCGAAGAACCGTTGGCCGGTGGAGCAGACGAGTCCTGAAGTGGAGATCGCGTATCGGCAAGCGTAGTGTGGACAGCTGTGGATGTAGGAGGCGGAGGACAGGATTTCGTGGCGCAGCCTGGAAGTCTGCCTATGTCTAGCAGTGGATTGCGGTAGGCTGAGTTGGTAGGTAAGAAAAGGAAGATGATGTTATGCAACAAAAAATTACATGTTCTAGTTGCCAGTAGGTACTAGAAGTAGTCTAACGAAAGAAATAAAGAAAAAAATATTATTTTGCACAAACAAAATGCACATTTCTAAGCAGAAACTCATATTGTTTCGGGTGGGCATAATGTTTGACCTTCAATCTGCTTATTAGTTCCTGTTTTAACTATTGGCCTATGGCTGGTCTTTTTGACCCGCAAGGTATCGCTAAAGTTTGTTTGAATGTTTTACCGAACATTTAATTTAGCCACCCTTCCTAAAACAGCCCAGGCAACACGTACAGTTCAGTTTACAGCCTTAGGCCAGGCAAGTTCAAATCCCAAGTCGCAGTGTTTTGTGTTTGGGTTGTAAGCTGAACTACCTTCTAAAGTAGGTAGTAAGTTGGATACTCTCGGGGAATTATCTTTTATTACTGTTTGTACGTAGGATATACAGGGTGGAAGGGACATCAACGCGAAACGGGTTACCATGGATTCTCAGTACATGATTCTGAACCTCCTTAGAAAAAAAAAATGTTACTGTTCCATTAATTTTCACTGCACAGATATTGCACTTTTCTATGATACAGCTGACTTTTCTTTACAGCTTCGATTAAGTAAAGACGATATGTGGTAGCCCCGTAACATAAGCAATAACACTGAATTTGCCTGGGAATTAAACGCGATATCTGCGTGTCACTGATTAAATACGATACACATATTACTCACTTTTACATCTTGTACGTGTTTCTAAACTTTTAAATATTCTGTTATATGTATTAAAAGCGGTAACTGGGATACATTTTAAATTTCCACAAACTTCAAACAACCGTCATCCTTTTTTTGCTCGTCTTAATTTATCTTGTCATTGAATTGCTAGTGATTGACATAAAAATTATCGACGATTTGTACAAGGAGTATGTAATACTCCTCCTCTCTCCTTTATTGAAAAATGCCAAATTAATGTGTTAAGAATAAATATTGTTTTTGATTTGAAAGTTACTCAATATCAAAAACACTGATGAAGCACTAGATCGGTATTTTTTTTTATAACGTAACAATGATAGCCCCAAAACTTTAAAATTCGTTACACCGCTTCACTAAACGATAGACAATTTCGAGCGGCCATTGTTGTTTACATCGGATCAGATTGATTTATTATATATTAACTTTTAGAATGTTTGTAAATATGTGAGCACCATGTACTTTTGACATACTTAAGTTACCTACCATTACTATATGTGTTTTTCTTTTCACCTTTTGTGGTGTAGTGTTTTTATTCTGGGTGCATCGTCTTCACATATAATGTTATAATTCATGTATACAAAACATTGTAAAACATTTTAAAAGAGTAACGGTGGAGTTTCTTGCCCATTCTTCTCCACACGAAAATACCTTTTGGAAGGGGCGACTAGAATCAATTCTATTTCTTGTTCATTTTGACGTTCAAAAGTGCCTTACTTGTGCCTATTTGAAATAAATGATTTGACTTTGACTTTGACATATTTGGCAAATTTTGAAACTCTGAGGTATAGGTATTAAGAGTAGATAGAATGCCTCATGGGGGTAACACGGTCACACGATGAACTAACACGTGAGGATAAAAAAAATACTTAGGTACATTGTACCAAAACATTTATTATATATAGTGTACAAATATTTAAAATTCGTTCTTAACTAGGTACAGTCGTGTAGAAAATAAACAAACATTGAAAATAATATCCCTTCCAATAACTAGGTAGGTACTACTTTTACTAAACATCAAAAAGTTCAATCACCCGTTTTATTCCTATTGAACTTCGGAAAAGCAAACAAAAAAAAAAATCCAATCTCAATCGCTCTAACAAAAGGATAAAACAAAAAAAACCGTGTTCTATTTACTTTTAAAAATCACTACCGTGCAATTCCCTCTTTTATTCCTTCGATGTACGTGAAGTCACGTACAGTCCTGGTACATAGTGCCGGCGCACTCAACTAAGCACAGAGTTTCTTCACAAAATGCAGGAAACCACTAGCTAACCACTAAAACTAATTACGCTAGGACGTGTACATTATGTTGGGTATATTATTATAATGTGTCCTAGTTTAATGTTCATTTGGTTAGACAATTTGGTGAGGTTGACTGGGGAAAATGGTTAGATGCTACCTGAAGATATCAACGCACTAGGCGGCTCTGCACGCACCAACGTGGAAATTTGTCATACAAACTACCATTTACAAGTAACACTAGCTTCCGCCCGCGGCTTCACCCGCAAAATATGTCGACAAATTATACACAAAAACCTTCCTCTTGAATCACTCTATCTATTAGAAAAACCGCATCAAAATCCGTTGCGTAGTTTTAAAGATTTAAGCATACATAGGGAGATATGAACAGAGAAAGCGACTTTGTTTTATACTATGCAGTGATTTACCACAAACATCTAAACTCCCAATATTTAACACCGATTTTTATTTCTAGCTACACAGCTATTAACTATTACTTCACAACTAAAAGCCAGTGCAGTTAGCCGCAAATCGGATTAACGAGTTGCCGGGGGTAAGTGGCTCGGCGTTGCCACTAAAACTTTTAGTTAACTCTGCGCTAGATTATCTGGCAGTAAGTTTTTATCTTAAGTTATTGGAGTATACCCATAACTTGATAAGTACTTAGTGGTTTTCATGATATAATTATTTCATATTATTTTGCCTGTAAACTGGTTATTTCGAACCAATTTCTTATTAGTAAAAAAGTCAAAAAAATGTTTTTTTAGAATAATAATGACTTGTTGAACGAATAACGCACCAAAAAAAATATCATCATCAAAGATAATCCTAAGTAATTCAGCTACCATATTTGTTCTCAGTCTGACCGTAATGCTCTTTCCGTCATATAAGTTTGAACTTCTTTATAAGGGAATATTTAAGCACACGCTATACATAATACATTATTGTATTCGACGGAAATGGAACAGGTATGTTATTTTCAGGTAAGCCTTCCTCCTTGTAAATCTTCAGAAAACGGGAAATAATAACATGAACAGATTGAGTTGATCCTCTTTAATTATATCCCAATTTCAGAATTCACAATAATGAACTATATATATCCGCGATGGAAATAGATGGGTGTTGTGAGGTTATCCGCTCACGCCCACAATCTCCGGCAGAATGCCGGCAAATTGTCATACAATGACACTTCCAAAATGACATTGCTTGATAGCTACGACTGACAGACAGATGAAATAACCTCACTACCGCCATGCTAAAAATGTTAGAGGTTTCTTAATCTATGGCTTCCAAATGCGACATAATATATGACGTATTACCGGATTATTACTTTAAAGTTTTTAACACTTCTTGGGAGCCTGGGGTCCCGGAACTTTAGAAGGAGTACTATGAAGGACCGAAGCCAATTGCAGAGACCCCCTATACATACCATTTTAAATGTTAAGAAGGCACCACCCGACGATTATCCCTGTATGCACTATGCAGTGCACTATCCTTGGGTGCAGTAAAGTTGGTGCAGGACTATTGCAAAACATGGAAACAAAAACTTATTATGCCTTGGTTCAAAAATAAACAGCGGTCACACATAAAAACATAAAATTTCTCTTTCTTTCTCGTTTCTAACAACTCCAGTTTATATTTTTCTTTGCCAAGTGGAGCACCGAGTGAACTTAAGAATTTAAGTTTTGCAAAAAAGATGGACGCATCTGTACTTATGACTTGTTTTAAAATTCATAAGCAATTTGTTTTTTCAGCAGTTTTTGTAAGCAGTTTGATGTGAAAGTAGCTGAAAAAATTTGCGTTAGAAAATTATTTATTTTTTTGTTGATATAAGGAAAAAAACCGGTTTATTATTTTCCATGCGACTAACTATGCTACAAAAAATACTACTTCGGTAGGTAAACTCAGTAATAGTAGTATTATTCGTTTATTCATTTCATTTCTTATCTAATACATTTTTAAATATTTTTATAAAAAACAAAAAACAAAACATTAAAAAATATAAAAAATAGTGGTCCGCAGATGTCTGGAGCTGGGTCCAAGCCACCGGTGGTTAGGGCTGAAGAGACAAGAACCTCCTCACAATGCGAGCCGTATCGAGGAGTGCTGCCTTCTGAATCTGGCTCTTGATCCAAACGCCTAACGAGAGCCTCGAAAGATGTTGGTCGAGGCTTTTGGTTATCAGGCCATTGACTATTACGACAATCGGTACAATGATAGCCGACCTCACATTCCACATGTCAACAACCTCGTGTGCTAAGTCGAGATAGTATTATCATTATTATGTATATTTTCTCCGTTAGTATCTCTCATAACAATTCAAAAATGTTTGAATTCCAACTTCTACTATAATATTCAATGCTAGAAAAACCACAGTTGAAGTATTTCTGATTGCTGGTGTTACGGAGTTCGGATACAGTTTTATTTTATTTATTTGGCTCCCCAACATTTGAGTACACTGAAACATATAAATGAGAGACAGTTGAAGGAACTTATGGACTAGTGTACCAATCCCTTACAAGCGAGCACAGCATGCATCATAAATTAGCCTATTGGGTGTTTATACCCACTTACACTTAGCATTATTATCACATACAGTTTGTTTCCAGAAACTATCTGATTCCGTCATACTTATTTAACCGCAAGGGAAATCAGGGGTTTCTTTGCTTGCAGCAGATCCACTATTTTTTTTATATTATTTATTACTATTTAAATAAAAGTAATCTACGTTTAGTCTATATATATACTATATCTAGGTATGTTAAATACAAGACAGTCAATCTGCCAAGCCATTTCCCAACTATGTTGGGGTCGGCTTCCAGTCTTATCGGATGCAGATGAATACTAGTATTTTACGTGGAGCGACTGCCTATCTGACCTCCACAAACAACCCAGTAAATGGGTAGTACGATAAACTCAAACTCGGAAAACTCAAACAAAACCAATTACTGGCACCCTTTGTAGAAGATACCCCTTGGTAAGACTGGGTGGTCAGACTTCCGGGCTTCTGACGACCCGTAACAACTGACAAAAATTCACGAATAACAGCCGGGACGAACGGTTTAACGCGCGTTCCGAAGCACGGAGGAGTCTCGATCGGTGGCAATCGTAGCTTAACCTGATGGATCCAACCTTGCGGCTGTTATTACTTAAATAGTTTGGAATATTCTTCACTGTTGCAAGCGTGCTTCTATACTTGATTCTTGAGTGTGATTACAAGGGAAGGCAAAGTCTAAGCGATTTATCTTATATCACCTGTACCTATGGTAATAATCTTTATCTAGTACTCTATGAAACTAAACTGAATAACGTCCTTAGGCCATGGTAGTGAACCTACAACTATATGTCGGCTGATCCCATTTCTAAACAAACACATAAGGTTCTTTCCAAAAATTAAACGTAAAGTATCCAACCACGCAAAATAATAGTCACCGTGAGAATACTTTTTAATAAACAACTCATAATACCTCTCGGAGGTCTCCTGAAAATGTATTCTTTGTTTCCAATTAAATGCCCCCATTTATATTCAATAGGTTGATATTTTACGAGCGCTCCCTACGAATGTTAGTAGAAAATACCTACCTTAAGCCCCGTATTCATTGCAAGGCGATAGTTGAAAACATTGTTTTAGCAACATGTTTTTGTTTTCTGTTGCAGGAAACATAATTATTGCAGAGTTGCTAGCACCATTAAGTTAATGTTTTATAGTGGTATTGGCAAACAAGGTGGTAATCTTAAGTTCCACATCATTTTTGTCACCAACATTTGATATTACAAGAAACAATGTTTCGCAACTGTTTTTAAACTTTGTTTCTAATGAATAAGAGGCTTTTTTTATCTAATTCATTGTAGATAATTGCAAATGAATTTGTATTTTATTGTTATATCATGTAGCGTATGTTTATGAGGGAAAATATTTTTGTTGAGGGAATGTGTTTTATAAAATATTTACATGAGAATGGAGAAAATAAAAATGAATACAGAATTTAATAAGAGTAAGAGAGGGGGAGAGGGAGAGGGCAGACAATATTTTTCTGGTTTACTGTTAGTGTGAGAGCAGCCCCCTCGACAAGTCAGACTTATTGAGACACTATCACACTCGTGACAGCTCGCCGCTGAATTGTGTAAAAACAAAAGTGTGCAGACTAATTTTTCCGATTTACACAAGAAAATTATTTTTTAAAACAGAAATAAAAGAGATCGGTGCACGAGAATGCAGAATATGTTCCACATGTAAGTGATTTTTTGGTCACTATGATCATTTTGGTCGGTTTTATTTTGTGTTACTATCTATAACGACGGGGTTCATATGCTACGGTATACATATTGTGTTGTTTCTTCGTTTAGTATATCTGCAATCCTGCGACAATTACTTCGTATGTATCGTTTTATTGGTTTTCCAATAATGTGATCACGCTACGACCAATAGGAGCCGAGCAGCTAGTTGGTAAAATATAACTGAACCTACCTCTTATCTGTTATCCACCATGTGCTGTACCAAAATTTGCAAAATAAAATTTACTTACTTACTATTATAAATACATCTTTCACGTCATCCCAAGCAATACGTGTTTGGGATACGTCATCTGTCTCACCTACACCTTAATATTCAGCCATTAGACACAGTCATGCATTCATCAAAGCTCCATTCCCTCATTTATATTTAAACTTCAGTAAACATTGTCCAGTTCTCCAATATAAAATATAATTTATATACTACAGACGATACTCCTCCATTTTCCGGGTAACTATTTCCTCTATCGCCATTTTCGAAGTTAGTTTCAAAAGCGTCTATTGCAAATATAGTTTTCGAAGCCTGACTTCTGGCTTGCCCAAAGGATTAGGTAGCTACCTATATTCTATTCCCGGTACTAAATGAATACCCCGAGATTTATAGGAGCACGTAAATTTCCGTTTGAAATTGATTTGGTTTCCTGAAATTCTTGGATGGGAATCGACTTAGAATTATGGGTATCGATTTATGTTAGGAGGTTTCTATGAGTTGTTGTTATTGCTTAGAATTTATACATTCTAGAATTGTCGTAGCAACAACATAGTCGGTGAATCTTGTGTGAGAAACAACATAGGAAGCTAGGTCAGAGGCCATGGGCAGCATGAAAACTCTGGCACCAGAATAAGAAGACGAACAACAGAGCGAGGGGAACGCCTTGGCCTTCACGAGAAAGCAATTCCGGCATGCCAAATCACTATTATCTCATAAGTAGAATAGGTTCTAGGATTAAACACGATTAGAGTGCCTGACGGCCAAGATTCTGGTCGCGGTGTCAACTGTGTTCATGCTGAGCGGAAAGGGGATGTGCGCCTCAGTCGCTCTGCTTTTTTGGGTTTCCGTTCGTAAAAGATCCTCATTTCTTTGCCTTTGTAATTTTGTGTCACGTAGATATCAAGCACCTCCCTGAAGACCCTTGGGACCTCCGTCTTAGTTGGCACGCCCGGCTCTGTGAGAACACGACAGCCAGCCAAGGCACTATGTTGCGTTTAAACTTGATAAGAATAAAAATTTATAACTTATTCAAAATGTTGTCAGTTAGAATATAAAAAATTTAAATAAGGATATTATTGTTGACAATATAATGTAAACACTCATTCCTTTAAATAATCTTCTGAAAGGAGATGGTGTTATGATTCACTCAAAAATCAAAGTGTAATCGATTTCGCATCGATTTTGGGTTTTTGTTCCATAGTTCCATACATGTTGAACCATGTTCTTTTCATCTCAAAATTCCATTTGAGACTTAATCCACATTCCGAATTCACATACATTTGGTCTCACCTCCGTAATTGTATTTCATTGTTATAATTCATTCGTACAATTCCAATGAAAAGGCTACACGTTTACACAACCGTCTACGCTTGTAGGTACAGCAAAAAGGGGTAATATTATTGGTGAAACGTGTTCTCCATTCCAAAGTTTTATTTACCACCACTTTAGGTATTAAAACTATTGTAGCGCAATTCTGAGGATTTTACGATCAAACGTAAACATTGTTGCTCTTCACCTCGCATATTTAAGCCATGTATTCACTGAGAAACAATGTTTCAGATACACAGTTTCTGAAACATCACGTAGATGTTCAGCAACAATGTTTCGGAAACTCTGCCGTCCACATCGTCAGATGTTTACAATATGTCGCCCGACACTACAGCCATGTTTATAAACAAATGAAACACGCGTCCACACTTGTATACACCTGTTGCGCAACTGATTTGTTTCTGTGCTCCCCGCCGCAGGTGGGGAGCACCGAAACATTCGATAAACACGTAGTGTTTACAGAAACAAAATTATATGTTTCAGAAACAAAATTATTTGTTTCAGAAACAAAATTATTTGTTTCAGAAACACGTAGATTTTGTTTCTGAAACAGTGTTTATAAACAATTGTTTCTCAGTGAATACATGGCTTTACGCTTGGAAACATAATTTATTTATTTATTTAATAACCAACTTATATTAACAGTGTGCACTAAACATACAAGTTATAGGTTAGATATTAGTACATCGAAATTATAATATAATGACTTATAGATATTATAATATTATACGAATTAATAACATTATGTTGCGCTCATATATATAGACTAACATTTGTATATAGAAAAGCAATGGATAGGTACAAACAGAATTCTTAAAAATAACAACCTAGGTACGTAAATAATAATTTGTGCAATCAAGAAATAATAGTACTGGGAGTGGCAATAGACACGAAGTAAAGGTTCGCAGTTTTAAGAAAAGTCAGTTCAGTGCTAGTAAACATGTCAAGTGAATCATCAAAATGCAAAAGGCTAAGTAAAGAGGCATAATAATGCTTTTGCTTCCTCCCACCACCAAATGTAAGCCAGACATACTTTATATTTTGTACATCATTGGCAAAACATAGTGCACATATTTTTAGACTATATTAGTACCTGTAACCTATGTTTAACAAAATAAATGATTGATTGGTTCAAGGTCACAAATAAAAGTATGGGCAGCACGATCAATGAATATAAAAATAGGAGTATGTCACTAGCTGATTATTATCGATAAAGAAAATATAGAGAAAATCTAGTTTTATGTAGGACATTTAAATAGCTTTTAGCGAAATAAATACGTTGGTCTGACAGAACCTTGCTAACCTAGCTGAGAGGCTAATAGTTTTACTATTGGCTTAAATTGTCATATAATTTATTTACTTTATTTCATTCATTTGTAAACTTAAACCACCGGTAATGAGAACCGAGTCCCAAGCTAGCGGTGGTAAGGGCTTCTCAGAGAGGAACCTCCTAGCAATGCGCGCTGGCTCCAGGAGTACCAATTTCAGCATCAAGCAAGCCCTTGATCCAGCTGCCTAACGAGAGCCTCATTATGTATTCTCTATGGTCAAGATTCTTGGCTATTATTGGTAGTCACGACTATCGCAACAAGGAAAGACTGGCTTTATCCACATTTCGACAACCTCACGAGACAGGTTCACGTGGTGTTCGTCATGAGGGACCGCTATATCAATCGTCATAGTACGAGGTTCTAATCAATCGTATCACCAATAAGTCTGGCTAACTGGCAAAAAATTATTGTCATATTATTAATATTGTCGTTGCGAGAGGAAGAACAAAGATTAGGCTACGAAAACATTAGGCATGCTTTGAGTATCTACGTATTTATTGTCTAATAAGTATGTAAATGTAACACCATGGAATATATTATTATGCATTATATTGTCTCTCCTTCTCCTTATAAATAAATCGCAAGGTTGTCTTTCAAAGATCGCTTTTAGCGATAAGGCCGCCCATCTTGTCCAAACTATGATGTAATATTTTCTACATTCAAATGTGTCGCATCCTATGTTTACAACAAGACAAGGTGCGCCACCTAGCGGCCACGATCGAAACTAGAATTGGCGAGCTTTGACAGAGTCTGAGCGTTTTCGGCGGGTATTACGAAGGATAAAAACGCGCGAAGTGACAGATTGGAACTGTCCTACGTTTTGTTAAACCATAATTACCAAATCAGTCTGTTATTGTTTCACTTACAGGCCAAAGCCTTTTTTTTTTTTTTAAGGCTGTGAAATCATCCAATGACTGCTCCCGCTCTGGGTGGAGCGGAAGGGAGTGTCAGACTCTTACTGACTAAAACCCATCCATGTTCCTTCCGTAGCCCTTTATGTTCCGGGGTAGCGGTAACCCTTTCGGACAATCCCGCTTACCCGGCAGGCTTGGCCCTGAGGGGCCCCTTCATACGCTGACATCTCTTTGAGGCGCGCGTGGAACATATACGCGCCGTCCGGCACGGGTCTGGTGCTGATCGCTGGCCGTGAGTCGTCACGTGGCTCCCGACGCCCGGGGCGTCTCCTGCGGCGGCTGGGACGGGAGGACCTTTCTCTCTCCCATCCCGCCACCTCCTTCGCTAGCATGACTTTTTCGCAGAAGGAGGTGACTGCCTCCCACTCCCTCTCGCCCCGGACCATGGCTTGCACCAGGGCCGGGCGCAAGAGGTCGCCGCCGCCGATCGCCTCTACGAGGACACGGTGGTGCTCCGCCCAGGCGGGGCAGGTTTGCACCGTATGCTCTACCGTGTCCTCTGGGCGATCCTCGCAATGGTGACACCCGGGCGTTTCCTCCCGCCTGATGATGTGCAGGAACCTCCCGAAATATCCATGTCCGGTGAGGACCTGCGTCAGGCGGAAGGTGAGGGCGCCGTGCCACCTCTCTAGCCACTCCTCAAAGAGGGGCCTTACCGCCACTATCGTGGCGTGCCCTGCGCTGGGTTGCGACAGTCGCTGATTCCAGGCCGCCATGAGATCGCGCCGGAGGTCCGTCCGCTCCGCCGCAATTTGCTGCGGAAACGGAGTTTCTCCCCGGCTTAGTACCTCCGCGCGCCACTCGTACAGGCGCGCGAGGACTATCGCCTCCAGATCGCACGGCGGCAGTCCGGCAAGGATAGTTGATTTTATTTTGATAAATTTGCCTAAGTAATTGTTATTTTATTTGCACGATACCCACATGGCCGCCCGCCCGCCTGCCCGCCTAATGGCCGATCGTAGCTCGAACCATCCTGATGATCCGTCAAATATATATTAAAGTATATTTACTTTTGTCTTTCCAATTCCATACTATAAACTCGTACCTACATCAAAAAGTGTCTAGCAAACGTTTTAAAACATTCATCGATAGACAAATTGCTAGTTGCGCGTCGCAAACGATGCTACAGACTATTTGTCAGCGTTTCAGATAGATTGGAGTTCAGATCAACTAACGATGTCACGAAAGACAGATTGTGTAGAAATCGAGTTCAGTCCAATTTGTTAGCTGATCTTTCGCAATGTGCATCGTATATATTTTATTCTATAGTTTGGTAAATTGAGTCGGTTAGTCTAATGGTATGTAGCTACTAAGAAAACGATAAAGTTGCAAGGTTTCAGAGAACACAGCTGGGTTTTCTGGAATCTTGTAACTTTTTCTTCGTCTTTTGAAACCTTTTCCATTATTAATACATTTTCATATTTTCACGACTATTAAAAATACACAAACTGAAAATCCCTGGCTCCACTTATTTACACGGTGCAAGTTTCAAGACAAGAGCAGTAATCGCATGCCATAAAACACTTTTAATGATTGCCATTCAATAATTGCACGCACTTGTTGTTTAGACGGTGCCAGTTGCAATTCATGTCAATTGTTGCTCAAATTTTATAGTATGAAACGGTAAAAAACTTGCACCTTGTAAATGGAGCTTAAAAGACCTCCGGGCCAAAATATTTTCAAGCATAATGTTTTTTATCTTTTTTGAGAAATAATTACTGAACGATAGCAAACCACCAATTGATGAACACCGAAATACTAAAAAACTGTTCTCACTAACGAAGTTCGTAACAAAAACATCAGCATCTGCCTAGCCTTTTCCCAAATTCAGGAAATTCATACTAAATACTCGGAATTTTTATAAGGATAGAAACTCCTTTTGTTCGAAAATTTTGTTCGTTCAAAGATAATCCAATTAGAGTCAACTCCTAAACAAAATCTGCAGGTGCTGCCAATACTTGATTGCGGCCAATTGTTAACTGCCAAATATTTAAACCGGAAATATCCCATAAATTCTACGAGCTTTAAGCTGTAGATACGATTTGGTTAAGAATAGTTTACAAGTATGATGAGGCTGACATGCCACTGTGGATAAAAGAATCTCATAAAATTTTAAGATTAAAAAAAATCTTTGTGCAAAGCATGGCGCTCGTCCTTTCCTTTTTCGTTCTTCCACATCAAAGCAACTACGTCAGTCGGAAGCAAAAACTATGAAAAACTTCCGCCTCTCACGGATCTAGTTAAATTGCCTCCACCTTAGCTCCTGACTTGTAATATCCGGGAACGCGTCATTTCGATAGCTAGGATGAACGTTTGATATCTCTTCCTGGAGTCGACTGCATTCGTGTTGATCTATTTAGTTTTAGTTGGAATCGGGAGTTACTTGCGAGTTGATCGAGAGATTAAGATGGTAATTACATCCGATTTGAGATGGATGTAAGTATATTTTAGATAATTATTAACTTGAGAAACATACGGGTGGTAGAATCTGTTATACAATCGACAAAAAGCACACATAGGGATGGATAACCACAGGCTGGGTGGTTTAATTATTAATAATCATCACAAGGTGAATAAGAAGAGACGTGGACGTGGATTCATTTACAGAAATGGAAACAAATCTATTTAACAAATCTAGACATTATTCGTCGAGCCCTTGCCACCGCCGGCGTACCAGCGGTATTAGAACCAAACGGCTTGGTACGTGACGATGGTAAGCGACCAGACGGAATGACTTTGTTGCCTTGGAAGGTGGGTAGGCCTTTGGTGTGGGACGCAACCTGTGTCGACACCCTTGCGCCATCTCATGTTCTTAGCACGGCGGGCTGTGCTGGCGCCGCTGCTGCCGCTGCTGAGACCCTCAAGCGGCGTAAATACAGTAACCTGATGTGTAACTACAGATTTGAGCCGTTTGGGGTCGAAACTCTAGGGTCATGGGGCCCGAGTGCGCAACTCCTTTTTAAGGAAATTTCTCGCCGATTGGTCGACACTTCGCGTGACCAGAGGGCTGGATTGTTCTTTGGCCAAAGAATTAGCATTGCCATTCAACGTGGCAATGCTGCCAGTCTTCTGGGCACGTTTCCTGATGACAGCGATGCGGATGAGTACTTCGACGCCTAATTGTCCTTTTTGTCTTTTTTTTGGATTTATTTGTATATATAGTTAGTTAGATAGTCTTTTAATTTAAGTATGTATAACTTGTTATTATTAGTAATTGTGTAACATCCTCGTAGGTATCGAAAAAATGCCAAAATAACGAAATTATAGTATTTTTTAAATAAAATAAATACTAATATAATATGTTTAATCCTTTGCTTGGCAAAAATAAATATTCTAATATTATAAAGAGGAAAGATTTGATTTTTTGTTTGTTTGTTTGAAATGAATAGGGTCCGAAACTACTCGACCGAATTAAAAAAAATTAGCTTAGCTTAGTTTTCTAGGAGTAACGTAGGCTACTTTTTATCCCGGGAAAAATAACGGGTCCCACGGGAAAGACCACGGGAGCGAAGCCGCGGGCAAAGTGCTAGTTGGTAATAATACAACAGACTTAATGTTAACCAAATAACGTTACGTAAATAATAGATTGCCGCATTGGTCTAGCGGTCGCAAGTGCCCATGCTGAGTATAAGGTTCTAGGGTCGATTTGGGTCAGTAAAGTTCTCCATATAAATTTCTCAGTAGCAGCCTAGAGTCTAGATGTTCGCCCCCTATTAAATGGTACTTAAACATAACAGGCAAAATTAGGCTACTTTAGGTGCACAACTAAAAGGTGTACTCTGCCTAACCCGTGGGGAAATACAGGCGTGATGTTATTCGGCCTCAAGTAACTCTAGAATGCTACATGTAGAAAAACTTCTGTAAAAACAAAATACAAAGTTCAACGTTACTACAGAGAGAGCTACATTACATTTTTACTACATTTTTACTTTCTATCGTAAAAGAAAGCAATAAAATGTAAATATAACAAATTGTAATGATGAAAGTTTGGTCTTATAAATGTTACCTATTATTTTATTGTTACACAAATCTCTTGGGATAAGTGCGCCGCTTGAAACTTTGCGGTTTTATCATAGAATATATTTATCTCTAAAAAGTTGTTCTTGTGGAATAATGGTGGTTTAAGGGTTTTTACAAGTAAATAATATTGTCAGTAGTGTATACGTCGTACGCTACGGAATGTGTGCGCCTATTTAGAATTAAATATATTCTAAATATTTTTCAATTTTTTTTATTTATCACTACATAGTATAAAACAAAGTCGCTTTCTCTGTCCCTATAAGCCTATGTATGCTTAAATCTTTAAAACTACGCAACGGTTTTTGATGCGGTTTTTTTTAGTAGATAGAGTGATTCAAGAGGATGGTTTATGTGTATAATTTGTCGACATATTTTGCGGGCGAAGCCGCGGGTGGAAGCTAGTTCTATATATTTTTACAATGAAACCGCTGATGTCTTCTTAATTTTCGTATTTTATCTCCGTCTTTATAATGTAACGTCTTTCGTCACAATTATCTTCATTCACAATCTCTTTCACTTCTTCACTATTTGAAAGAATGTACCTATCTTTGGACTAGCGTGTATAAACTTGTTTGCGTGGCAAAACTATGGAACGGGGAACCGAATTATGCCCCTGCAGTATATTTGGTTCGGTAAGAACTTAACCGAATATTATTTATTCGGTATACGATTATTCGGTGAAACCACAATTCGACGCATCTCTACTGGATGGCTACCTTCTGGTTACGGTGATATTGAAGGTCAAGGTTCAAGTATATTTTTGGGTACTGTCTTATTTCTGGTTACGGTGATATTGAAGGTCAAAGTTCAAATATATTTTTGGGTACTTTCTGGCTACAGTGATATTGAAGTCAATGTTCAAATGTAATTTGGGTACATTCTGGTTACGGTGATATTGAAGGTCAAAGTTAAATTATATTTTTGGGTACTGTCTTACTTCTGGTTACTGTCATATTGAAGTCAAAGTTCAAATATATTTTTGGGTACCTTCTGACTACGGTGATATTGAAGTCAAAGTACAAATATATTTTTGGGTACCTTCTGGTTACGGTGATATTGAAGGTCAAAGTTCAAATATATTTTTTACCATTTTTATGAAAACAAGGTATTTTTAGTGCGCGTTGTATGCACCCATAAGCACAGTGTTTGCGTGCGTTACATTGCGAGCTGTGCTGGAAATAGCAATTATACTCACACAAATATGGAAGTCGTTTCAAGAATTATTTTAGTTCTATGTTATTTAGCCGACTATAGAATGGGTTTTTTTATCCTGTATTAATAGTGTATGTAGTCACACAAAACAGACTATTTTGTCACAAGAATGCAGTGTATTGAAAACATTGTGGGAGTCGCTGAACCTATAGAAGGTACAATTTACTTTGAAATCTCTTAATAAGCCGAAAAATCGATGACATTATAATAATGAATAACAAATGTATTAAAAATTTAAGGACTAACGTTAAATACAGTTTTCTTAAATCTATGTCAAGTTTACCGATGATTTTATAAATAAATAAATTAAATTTGGAATACTTTGACGTAGGATTTGAAATGTCAATGTCAACCGCAACGCCAATTTGATTAGAAATCACAACTCGAAACTGTTTCAAAAGCAAGAAAAGGAGAAAGGAGTTCCGTAACGTTTGAAAATGTTTATTGCTTGTTAAAAAGAGTTCCAAACTCTTCTGTATTGAAATTCCTCATCAAAAGGGTCTAGCAGGAACGGGGCCTTGGAGAGGAATATTTGAATTTACTTGCATTGATTAATTGACAAGACATAATAAGGTAACACTACAATAATTTTCAGCCCGTTCCTACCTTGATCCGTCACTTAGCTAATGCCAAAATGTTATTTTTGAGCACTATTTTTCTCCTACACTTAACGACTAAAGCAATGAAATAAAAACCCACTCAGGTAGACGGAGTTCTTCTGTACCTTCTCCCGAGTGTCACCACTGCGAGGATCGCCCAGAGGACACGGTAGAGCACACGGTAGAGCACACGGTGCAAACCTGACCCGCACGGGTGGAGCACCGCCGCGCGCCGTGTCCTCGTAGAGGCGATCGGCGGCGGCGACCTCTCGCGCCGGCCCTGGTGCAAGCCATGGTCCGGGGCGAGAGGGAGTGGGAGGCAGTCACCTCCTTCTGCGAAAAAGTTATGCTCGCGAAGGAGGTGGCGGGATGGGAGAGAGAAAGGTCCTCCCGCCCCAGCCGCCGCAGGAGACGCCCCGGGCGTCGGGAGCCACGTGACGACTCCCGGCCACCGTAGGCGCGGGCCTGCGGACGGTGAGTAATGGGTGACTCACCGTCCGATCAGCACCAGACCCGTGCCGTACGGCGCGTATATGTTCCACGCGCGCCTCAAAGAGATGTCAGCATATGAAAGGGCCCCTCAGGGCCAAGCCTGCCGGGTAAGCGGGATTGTCCGAAAGGTTACCACTACCCCGGCACATAAAGGGCTACGGAAGGAACATGGATGGGTTTTAGTCAGTAAGAGTCTGACACTCCCTTCCGCTCCACCCAGAGCGGGAGCAGTCATTGGATGATTTCCCAGCCTTAAAAAAAAAAAAAAAAAGCGTGATGTTACATAGCCTTCCTCAATAAATGGACTATCCAACATATTTTTTCAATTCGGTCCAGTAGTTCCAGAGATTAGCGCGTTCAAACAAACAAACTCTTCAGCTGTATAATATTAGTATAATTATCATTAACCAAACTAAAAAGAAATAAAAAATCGCTAATAAGTATGCTAAGGTCTAACCTTTATCTGACGTTTTAAAGTTGGTGAAAATTATGTCTACATAAAGATTTCGTTTACATACATTATATAAATAAAGAGATAAATGTGATATAAAAGCTAATAAAAGCGGGTTAAAAAAAGACTGTATACAAACGAACATTAAACCTTTTTTTTGAAGTCGATCAAAGTGAGATGAAACCGTGAACGATAGTGATTTGTTTGCGTTCCCGCAAAGTTTTCGCTTTCCACGCAATATACTGCGCACTTTATTGACAGTGGCTTTATAATGAAAATTCTACCATCGAGTCGTATAATAGGTACTTATCTACAACGACAGAAAGTGCATGTGTGGGAACATATTTTCTGTTATATCGCACAAATAAGATAATAAGAATAAAGGCAACAAGTGTAATACAAACAACAAGAGTAAAAAGTAAACCTTACCCATTTTCTATAGCTGCAATATAACGTTCTATTACAAAAAACTTTATTTTTTGCCCAAAAGGCTACATTCAGCTCCGAGCGTACTTAATGTTTACAGTATTGCAGTGTAGGGAGGTTTCTGTATTCTACAGTGTAGCACTAGAAATACAAAGCAAACCATATCAATCTTAAACTTTGTTTTTATTGGCTTACATAACTTGGAAGTTGTTTAATACTTTTTTTTTTTTTAGGGCTGGGAAATCATCCAATGACTTCTCCGCTCTGGGTGGAGCGGAAGGGAGTGTCAGACTCTTACTGACTAAAACCCATCCATGTTCCTTCCTTAGCCCTTTATGTTCCGGTATAGCGGTAACCCTTTCGGACAATCCATCTTACCAAGCAAGCTTGTCCCTAAGGGGCCCCTTCATATGCTGACATCTCTTTGAGGGGCGCGTGGAACATATACGCGCCTCCCACTTCCTCTCGCTTCGGACCATGGCTTGCACCAGGGCCGGGCGCGAGAGGTCGCAGCGGCCGATCGCCTTAAGCGCCTCGGTTTAAAACAAACTGTACAAGCTAATACACCACCTATAAAATTAACTGGAATAATCTCCCTTCACACCTCCCTTCTTCACAACAAACATTACGACTGCAACGTCCAACAGTCATAAAAAACCTTTTCAATAATAAAATACCAACAATCGAGTTCCTGAAATTCCATTCGTTTCGGGCCTCAGTACTCGGGAATAATGTCCAATTAGAGTGCCAGTAACTTCTGTCTTTTCACACGTTCGAACATCGAGCGATCGAACACATTTGGTTAATCGAGTTTTCGATGCACCACTGATGATTCGGGGTAACGTTGGAATTAATTGCTAAACTGTTTCGCCTCATTTGTTTCCGTATTAAGTACCGTTGTGTTTGATTTGTTCTTGTTTGGATTCTGTAATTAATGATTTGAAAACTGGTTACTTCTTATATCAATTTTCCATCTATGTGTAGTTAATGTAGTTACTTATTCGACTTTTCCTTTGTATTTAAATTGTAATGTTCTAGTTTACCTGTTACACTAGTTATTGCTGTATCAATCTTTTTACGGATTCCAGCTACGTCTTCAGGACCTATCTGCTTCACTTGACATTAGTTAGTCCCGTCAAAAAGGGTTTTTTTTAAAGTATGGTCATGATAATAGATTTGGTAGTAGGGCGTGTATTCGCGCGATTGGACACAGTTCATAGTGACCACGTTCGCTGTGTCAAGAGCGAAGCGAAGAGGTAGGCGTGTATTTTATATAAATAGATATAATATGTAGATATTTTAAAACAATGACTGTATAACTAACAGTATGAGGAAAATATTTAAGAATTGAAATTCTAGTCGTAAAAGAAAATAATAAAATAAAATCTATACTATCTATACTAATATTATAAAGAGGTAAAATTTGTAAGTTTGTATGTAGGGGGTAATCTCCGGAACTAATGATCCATTTTCAAAAATTTTTTCACTGATAGAAAGAAAGCTACGTTATTCCTGAGTGCTATAGGCTATAAATTATATTTATTACATATCGCAATTTTTGTCTAACAAGTCGGAGAGAAATACCTCCGAAAACAGAATTATTTGCATGCGCTGCCTAAACAGTTACAGTACATCGCAATTTTGCGCGGACGAAGTCGCGGGCAGAAGCTAGTTAATTATATTTTTAGTAATTCATTGATAACCATCAAACCAAAAAGCGAATAAAATTCTAACTCCTTTGAGTGTAGTTTACTACAATTAGGTATGTCTGGCTTGACATAGACACAACGACAACAAAGATGACGACCGGAACTAACGTCGCCATCTTTTTTGTAGGTTATGACACAGTTTCCCAAATGTCTACCATTACTTGAAGACATGTCAATGTCATGCAGGCCCCAAAATATCCTTGTAGCAGTCTAATTACTCTCACTCTCAACCCAACGTAGACACACACAGTACAGCCAACGTAGGTACACATCTACAAAAATCTCTTTACAATCCTATCTAGCCTTCAAAGAGCACACACAGCTGTGACGTATGAACTTGTAAAAGGACAGGTTGAACGTGGCTAGCGTGTAATCGAATGGAAGTGTCGCAATATCCGAGAGCAGGCTGACGCGATTTCAAGGCGAATGCACCCGTAATGCATTTCCGATTTGTGTAATACCGTGATTAGGGATGATGAATGTGCTGAACGCTTTTGTAGTTGGTGGAATATCTGTAGTTACAAATTGATATTGCATTGGTGTGGAAATTAAAACGTTAGTTGGTTAAGATAAGCAAGTTGAGGACATCAAAGAGAACCTACATTCGGATGAAGACCAACTGGACCTTGAGGGTGGAGAAGTTGGAGGCGCGCCATAACACTAATTTCAAGTCGTTGGTGGTGCGTGTTCTGACTCACCATTTGGTGAACTTCCTCAAGGAAGAGTTTTGGCCGAAGGGTATGCTGTATCGGCGTTTCTGCGGCCGGCTACGCGACACCTCGCAGCGTCACTCGACGCCGCCGTCACAACGAGAGTAGTCGTTTTTAAGTTTGTTTGTTTTTAAATATGTATTAGTTACTTTATGGTTATTATTTTTATACTTATATATACTGTGTTTTATGGGCCTACGTTGCCTGATAATCACTACATAGTATAAAACAAAGTCACTTTTTCTGTCCCTATATCCTGAAACTATGCAACGGATTTTGATGCGATTTTTTTAATAGATAGAGTGATTCAAGAGGAAGGTTTATGTGCATAATTTGTCGACATATTTTGCGGGCAAAGCCGCGGACGGAAGCTAGTAAAGGATAAATAACGAAAAGTAATAATTTATCTGACGTGACACGTTCAGCGGTTTCGATTTACCTGAACATAATAATTGTGTTGATGCTACATAAAGACCAAATCATATTCAAAACAGATACAATGAAACAATATATTTTTGTAATAACTATAAGGAAGCTTTAACTAATATCGGGGACACATAAAAAACAAGTCTCGGTTCTACAACACCAACACAATGTTTCCTAAAAAACACACCATAATTAGAAACAAGGACTATTTATCATCCTCGACATGTATACAAAAACTGCATGGCCCTGATAGCTCTACGTAGGCATTAATTCTTGTCATACTTTTTAACTAGTCCAAAAGAAATGCAGTACTTTATTTAGCCATTCCAATTTATCCAGACACTATAAAAAAATCTCACTTCTTTGAAATACGTCACAATTCAAGATCAAAACGCTTAGCGTTATAGCGCTCTCTCTATAGCGACAAAGTGCTCTCTACGAAACGATAAGTCGCTCTTCGCTATCGAGCCTCATATTAACCCTGACCGTTCTACTGAAGCCCATCAATCATCATCAGTATGCAAATGAGGGAAGTGGCTCGTTAAATTTTGTGGTCTCTCTTCAAGTTCTAGGCACCTACTGAAGTTTATCAGTACAGGTGGTCGTAGTTTCGTATACTAAATTGGTTATGAGTTAATTAGAGTTGAGAGGAGCGGCACGGCGGCCCAGTGGCAACGCCCCAAAATTATGAGTCTTCGGTTGTGGGTTATATTTTAACACAGGCAGGTGCTTTACTTTGTGTAAATGTGCTCTTAAAATGGTGAAAGAAAACATTGTGAGTAAGCGAGAAGAATGTTCTAAAATTTAAAAAATCGAAGACGTGAGAGATCTACCAACCCACACTGGGCAAGCGCAGTCTATTACAGCTCATTCCATCAAAGAGCCCTGTGTCTCAGCAGTGGGAACATTATAAGCTAATTAGTTTTTGACAGGTTTGTTTATGGGTAAAGTCATGTGGTCAAATCGTATTAAACTACCAATCTAGAATTGGTAATTAAATATATCTTTAGCACACCTTGCAATAGGAGTTGACTGGTAGAAATCATCATGACGCAGAGAAAGTGTGAATTAGGTCAAAATCAAAGTACAAGATGGCGGTCACCAAACGTTTGCAAATTTTTCGTCGTGGGTGTCGTTGTCATGGTTTTCGAAGTTACTGGAAATGATTATATTATTATAGTCAAAATCGAAACTCAAGATGACGCCTATGAAAAGGAGACAGTTTTTGGAACATAGTTCCTTAACGCGGCTTGCGGTAGGAGTTGCCTGTCTTAGAAAGAGCGTTACGCCCTCTCCATGCGACTTTTTTTCTCTCCGTGTCTTTTTCTATTATATCCGAGTGCATGGGTGCGTGTGCGAGTATCCAAAACATATATTAAAATAACCATTTATGTTAGTGTATGTATTCTGCATCATCAGGAAATTTTCATTCAAAGTTCAAAAACTAAACGACGAAAATGAAAATTACAAAAAAAAAATAATACCAAAACGTTTTTAAAACTTTCGCACTACCCGCCAGGTGGCGGTAATCACAGTACCTACGTACGAATGCCCGGAGCGCGCTCACGGGTGTGAATACAAAAATGACTCTCATTTTTATGTGCACCTATTGTTTAAATATCCAATAGCGCTTTTGTAAAATGCTGCACTGGAATTTCACTTTGTAAAAAGTGATTCCAAACTTGGTGACAAGTTAAAACCAAAATATCATAAAAAGTGAATCTCTGTAAATATATTATTATTATTAAAATCTATAAACTTTACCAGCATTTAGACTCGCTATTAAATCATTTAGGCGAGCGTTAGTGGTATTTATTACATTAATAAATTAAAACAATTGTTTTGCTTTGCAAATCAGCTTAATCGTAATAAACAAATGTATAGAATTCGTTATTTTCCCGATAACGCGAAATACACTTCGCGCGCACTCTCTCGTTCGCCACATTGCTGTACACTAGAGAGCACGGGAAGTGTAGTTCGCGTTATTGCGACAATATAACCGTATCATTAGATGTTCTAGACAAGTTCTGAAGAACACAGTTTTAACCCTCAGTATTCATTTAGTTGTAAAAACTACTGCTAGGTGCGACTTTAACACGTTAAGTGCGAAACGAGGCCTAAATCACCCCTCATGCAACTTCCTTGTGGTGCGGCAAGGAAAAACGTGAACATCTCTGTCGTGCGAAGGGCATAGCTTTGGTTTGGTCCAATAAAGAAAAGAGATAAATGTATATTTGAGACGCGCTAATGGTCCCGGACTCGGTGGTATACCTACCTTGGTACCGGATGTCTTAGGCCTCGTACCGCACTGAATTAATATAATTTTAATGCAGTGCGGAACGAGGCTAAAACGTCCCATATCCTCCCGGACCTCGTACCGCACCCAACGCGAGCTTCCCGCGACTAGTGTTGTGCATCACGTCGATTGAAGAGCACGTCCTTTTACATCGCCGAACATGTCTAAACGATGTCGGAAGAAGTTAATTTAAAAAAAACCCAGAAACAGAACGATTGCGATTTTTTATAAAAAAGTATATTGTTACTGATTTTTTTATGTTAATTCTAGTTCTAATAAGTGTATTTTTAAAGCCCGAGGCAGAATACATAGGATAGTTTCTTTTCTACTTCTGGTTTTCTTTTTTTCTATTCTGTGAACCGCATTAAGATTTTCACACAAAAATACATAAACGTCGTTGCGTCGATATTATTTTTCCCATCACTGATCTTAGCGAAAATTTACCCTATTTCAGTGCGTTACGAGGTGTATAAGATCCCATACTTTGTTTTGCTAATAATTCCTAAACTAGTGATCAGATCCCGGGGCGACGGTAGATTAGGGTTCATCAATTCACTGTCTATATCGATAAGGACCAAATTTTTCATTTATCTTAGATTTCACGCCAGAAAATGGATTTTAGTGTTTGGGGTCTAATAGACCGCGTGTCGCCCTAACGTCTAGTCAGGGTGCGGGCCGATAAAACCTCGTGCCGCAGGAACGGAAAGTTTGCAAAAATTGGTGCCGCAGCTAACGTGTTAATAGAATATTTATTATTAAATGCAATTTTAATAAAATAAAATACAAAATAATCGGAAATGTGCGGTAAAGTATTCGGTAAATGTTTCGTTGATACTCATTATTTATTGGAGGAAATCGTGGTTTACCATGCGGAAGAAACGAACACCGGTTCGTTAAATATATGAATTCTTTTCTGTAATTGTTTATTCATAACAAAAATAATAACAAAAGTATGTGGTAAGCGTCGACTGTGCAAAAATGATATTTTTAAAGGACATTATATTATGCATAAACCTGGTGATTTTAACAGGCTTTTTGTTTACAAGAGCTGTGTTTTTTATTAGTCGTCAGATATATTTATTATTAAGACAGTTTGATATATATAAATTCTTTAGTTAAAGGTTATCTGACTATTGAAAAATCAACCCAAAGGGCTATTTTTTCAATTGTCGGAAAAGTTTTATTGGAGAAATAAATATTATTATTATATTATTATATATAAAATAATACAGTTTCTAGAAAATATGTCAAACCGCCATTTTTATTCTGATAAAAGCCAGTACATCAAGGCACCCCAATCTGTCAAATTTCTTTGATAGATTTTCAACTTTATTACAAAACCTATGTTCAATTGAGAATATTTGACAGTTTAATTTGTTTCGACATATATATTTTGCTATAGTTGAATAGAAGTTTATATCCTTTAGTAGTTAGTCTTGAACATTAGGTACCATGCTTGTTATTTCCTATAATTGATTCAGAAAAAGTATCGTTCAAGAAAAGTAGTTTTCACTTAAACAAAATAGAAAATGTAATATCCATTTCCCACTGCCAAATCACCGCGGTTTATCCCGTGTGGACACGGATCCGGAGTTTCCGACTTTCTCCTAACTCCCGCTTTCTGACAGAATACTTAATTCAAATATGTAAATATATCACCTTGACAACGATGCGACGAAGGTACTGTTATAATATTTCAAAGGTATTTATTATGTATGAGAGTCTGATGCGAAAGTTTGAATGGATTCAGTTAGTTTAGGGATGGAATGCATGACTATGTAGGAATAATTTTTAATAACGATATAGTTTGATGTATTGGATCAATAAATACGTTAAGAATAATACTGCAACTAAGACGGAATTTTTTCCTATTATTTTCATAAGCTGAACATCACTAAATAGTCTAAAACAAAGTCGCTTTCTCTGTCCCTATAATTATCCCTACGTATGTATGCTTAAATCTTTAAAACTACGCAACGGATTTTGATGCAGTTTTTTTTAAATAAATAAAGTGATTCAAGAGGAAGGTTTATGTGTATAATTTTTCGACATATTATGCGGGCGAAGCCGCGGGCGGAAACTAGTAAAATATAATATCAAAACTTATGACTGCCTGCCTCGTTTGTCTAGTGGTCCTGCTACTGTTGAGCATGAGGTCCTGGGTTCGATTACCAAGTGCGGCAAGATTTTAATAGGATTTTCTTATTTGTAAATTGATTTCTCAGTAGCAGCCCGGAGACAGGATTCATGCCCTTGAACTTGACTTAAACATAACTGCTAAAATATGAGTGTACTATTGGTACACCTCTTTTTTTGATGGTTGGAAATCATCAAATGACTGAAGGGAGTGCCAGACTCCCACTGACTAAAACCCTTCCATGTTCCTTTCTTAGCCCTTTAGGTTCAGGGGTAGTGGTAAGCTTTTCGGACATTCCCGCTTACCCAGTAGACTCGGCCTTAACGGGCCCCTTCATAATGCTGACATCTCTTTGAGGCGCGCGTTGAACACGTACGCGCCGTCCGGCACGGGCCTCGTCCTGATCGGACGGTGAGCTACCCATTACTCTGACGTTTCGATTGTAAGGATTGTTTGAACTGGTCCACCAGTTGTCCATCAGGGTGTTATTGTTAAAAGCCTTGGCGTGCTGTAGCTGGTAAACAAAATTCATCCCCTTTATGACCTGGAGGAGAACTGCATATCCTACATGAGCAGCCTCTGAGAGAGACGAGTGGATCACGGGCCAGTCTAGGAGGGCAGCACTTGTCAGTATCCTGAAATTCAATGTCAGAAATCCCTTGTCCAACAGATTCAAATCACCTACCAAGTCCACAAGCCTGAGGAGGTCTTCCGAGAGGGGGTCTATGCTTGTCTTGAGGAATTGACCGTGTTGAAAACAAGAAGCCATAGAATGGCAAACCAGCAGGTTGCACCCTGGGTTTATCCTTTCCAATCATCAACTTCATAATTCTCCGACCCTGCGGGGTGGTGGTCCGTAGTTTCCTGGATAGTGACATGTCGTAGAGACTTAAAAACTTGGGCTGAGTCTTTGTCCTCGAACTCTCGTGTTCTCATGCTGACCTGTTAGGTAAGTAGCAATTCTAGATATGTCGAGCATCTCTGCCAGATAGTCCTCATTGCCCCTCAGTTGGGCAAACATCAAAGTTCTCTTCGGAAATGCCAGACATGATAAATCTTACACCAAGACAGCCAAACCGAGAATGGGAATGGTTCTAGGAAAACACTTAAAATACCTAGGGTTCCTGGGGGCTGCGGGAAAATTCACCAATCATAGAGCTCGGATGTCTTGCATCAAAATAGGTATTGTTCTTTTATAAATAACCTACTTTCATGAATGAGCCAAGAGACTTAAATTCAACCTTCATGAAAGAAGGAAAACTCGGCAATTTCTACAATTTTGCACCTCAAACGGAGGAATAAAAAAATCCAATGAAGTGAAGTGTGCGAAAGATTTAATCTTCTCAATATACGTTTGTGTGTGTGTGCTATAAATATTTACGAGACGATATCGGGGGCGATATTGGAAAATAATAAATTTTTCGACTTGGAATGAAAACGTTTCCGGCAAAGGGTAATGTAGTATTGGAATTGTGAAGTTATGTACAGACGCCAGCACATCAAGCTATCCCTAATTGTAAAATTTTATTTAATTGACAATAAACAAGAAATTTGACAGATTGGGGTAACTTGATGTGCTGGCGACTGTACCTATGGGTTATTCTTCCTCTTCATTATTGTGTTTTATTCTTTGTCTAAGTGACAGGTCTCAGGGAAATATTTTTTTAAAGTCGAATAAAACAAACTTCCAATACACATTGTTATTATTTATTTACCAATATTCAGACAACAATAAAGTCCATTTTGTTAGTAAGATATCTTATAACTAGTGTAATTAGTATAGAAACAAGGACAATAAAAACAAACAACAAAGTAGGTTGTCTGAGGCAGGCAATTCCTAATATATTTTTTTATATATTGTTGGCCCGTCCTTGACACTTTTTATAATTCCATTTTTATATTTTATAGAATCATATTTCAACCACCCGGTAGGTTTTTTTTACACGAAAAAATGAGTTTCAAAAATAATAATATGCAAACAATTCTTGTAAAAATGGGTATTACAGACGTGAAAATATCCCCAAAAGCATCCCATACCTTTTATATTTCAATTACTGCCAGTAGGCATCCTTGCGTGTACGCTGAATATCAGCCTCGTGTTCTTCATACATCAGTCAATAAAGACATTTATAGGCCATTCTCCAGATAAAAATATATTTTCTCGTTTTCTCGTACAAATATACTTTTGGGAATAGCAACACCGACGTTTATAGTGCGTACTCTGTGTAAATACTTATAGAACTGTTTCTATTAACAAGCCACAAGATGCGTTCCTGATATCTGTCACGTGGACACGATTGGGAACTAATAAAGTTTAAATTCTTACAACGCATTCTGTCATCGGTCAGAGTATAGTTTAAAAATGGCCTACAAATCCTAAAGGTTAAACCAATCTAGGCTGACCCTTGCTCTGGGATCCCCCAGCGACGCTTGTTCCGTACCCCACAGAGGGTGCCCTAAGCGAGTAGTTGTTTAGTTACGTTTTTAAGCCTTGGTTTTGTGGCCTTAATTTATTGCGGCCTTAATTTATTGCGGCATTCATTTCATTTCTCGTCTACTTTTGCTCACGGTCTACACATGCTTTTCAATATTCAACTAATGAATAATTAGGTTGCGCAACTAGTTTTTAACAGACTTCTAAAAAAGGAGGAGGTTCTCAATTCGACTGTATATTTATATATTTTTTTATGTTTGTTCGCGCATAACTCCGTTGCTTGCCAACCGATTTGAAAAAATCTTTTTTTGTTTCCCAATTGGTCCCATAATTTTTATCGAAATCGGATAAGCGTGTTGAGACCGCTACTCTCAACATCGCCGCGCGCCAGCGGCAGTGAACGAGAGGTGCGGGGCAGAGGGGAGTCAGCCGGCCGACGGCCGAGCGCGGGCCCCCGCACCACACGGCAGTCAGCTGTTGCACGCCTCCACGCACGGCTGCGCTTGCGCGTTTTCTTAGCGTCTATTCATTTTGTCTTATTAGTTCCAACCGACCGTTGTAATTCCTCATATCTACGATCATTGGTCCTTCTACCGTTAACGTTTGAACCGATTCAAGCAACGGAAATTTTCAAAAAGTCAACGGTTCATCGGTTGGAGAACAAAGGACTTCATCTTCGGGTTCAAGTGTCGAAAAAGATCTTCGTGTTCTACGTGTCATCGTCTGCATTTGGTCATCGTGAACGTCGATACGGCAACAGCCGTCTTCATCGAGTTCAAACCAACAGGCAGCGCAAGAAAAGATCGTCGAGACATCGTCATCAGCACCGGAAAGGATTTCTGGAGCTACTTATCGAATCCACAGGCGGCATTTCATCGTCAGAGGTTGACAGCATATAACCGTGAGAACGTTCCAATTCCTTTGTTCCAACATTTTGCCTAGTCATTTCACCTCATTCATTTCATTTCACCTATCCAAATAATTTTATATAGTTACCTACTACCTATTAAGTAGTAATACCATCAATCAACAATCTTCAGCCTTTCAACTTGTTTTATAAACAGTATCTTTTCTTTTACACAGTGCCAAGGTGTAGATGATAACAAAAGTGATTTCAACATTTTATTCATTTAGGCTCATTTTAATCCATTACATCCCCATTATTAATTCATATTCATTTTGTCACAGTTTCCAATTGACTTATTTTGCATTATTCCGTTTAATTAAATTAAGCTTTTCTTTTATTTTGCAGATGAACATTGCATCATTCACATAGCATTACTCAGCAGATTCGATCGTAAACGCCTAACGCTTTTTTAATAGCAATCTCATTTCTTACTGCTTATAGCTCCAATACCCACGTCACAACTTATTGCTAATCGTTTAGTATCAGTAATTTTCGCTTAAACTAAATAGTGTTTTTCTTCTTTCTTTTCTTTTATACTGCAACACTGCAACTGCTAAATTTCACTGTCATGGCTGACATGAAAAGCTTTATTAAGAAGCGAGCTTCAATTAAAGCCAAGCTTACACAATTTACTTCTTATTTAAATATTTCTAAGTCTTGCGAAAAGTTAAGTGAGGTACAAGTCATCGAAATCGAATATCGGCTTAATATATTTGAAAGCTTATACGAAAAATATGATGCATTACAGGATGAATTGGAGGCGTTGGTGGATGACCCCAGCGAGCAATTTGCGGAACGCGAAGAGTTTGAGAAGCTGTACTACGGCTTGGTGGCTTCTGCACGCCAGCTGATCAGCGGCTCAAGAAAGCTTCTCGAAGGGGACTCCGCAAACGAGGTGGATTCTTGTACTACTAGTACACACAAACACAATTCAATTCGTTTACCCAAAATTGACTTACCCAAATTTTCAGGCAGTTATCATGATTGGCTGGAGTTTAGAGATACTTTTGTCTCTATAGTGCACAGTAACACAACCTTAGATAAAATAAATAAATTGCACTATCTGCGTGCTTCCTTAAAGGGTAGTGCTTCTCTTGTCGTTGATAACCTTGACTTCAGGTCAGAAAACTACGACGCTGCCTGGAAGTTGCTTTGTGAGAGGTATGACAACAAAAGATTGCTTGTCAACAATCATGTGCAAGCACTCTTTAACGTTCAGCCTATAGATAGAGAGTCAAGTAAGTCACTACGTCACATAATTGACACAATAAATAAAAATCTTAGAGCTTTAGCAACCCTTGGTCAACCTGTTCAAAACGCCTTCTTCGATGTTCTTATCATTTACATAATGACCAGTAAGCTCGACCACGTGACGAATCGTCAGTGGGAAGAGCACAGAAACACTTTTTCTGAACCTCCTACATTACCTGCTTTCACTAGCTTCATCAGTAACAGAGCTGACTTACTGGAAACACTAGAGGAGGCTAAGCCCATAGCAACAGCTAAGAGTGAACCTGCCGCACCTGCGCCTAAACCAAAAAGCAGTACCACTTTACCTGAAAAATCATCAAAACCTTTGTCGTGTCCCATGTGTCATCAAAATCACTTCATTTTTGCATGTGAGCAGTTCAAAGGTCTTTCAGTACAGGCTCGCATTAAAAAGGCTCAGGGTTCAAATGTGTGCATGAATTGTCTCCGTCCAGGCCACGACATTTCCAGGTGCAAATTAGGTCATTGCAAATACTGTCGTCAAAAACACAACACACTACTGCACATCGATAGTGACAACGTTCTACCTAGTGCACACAACACTGCATTGTCAGCTAGTCAATTGCTTACATCTCAAATAATTTTGCTTTCCACTGCGCTCGTGAAGGTGACTGGCGCTGACGGTAACCATCATACAGCACGAGTCTTGCTGGACAGTGGAAGTACAACCAACTTCATCTCGGAGGACTTCGTTCGTAAGTTACATACTCCCACCCACATTGCCAAGTCCAAGGTAACCGGCATAAATTTTCAAACTTCTTCTTGTACTCAGGGGTGCTCAGTGTCATTAAAATCAATTGATGACAGTGAATACGAACTGAACATTGACTGTCTCGTATTGCCAAAAATATCAGCATCAGTTCCTAATACTTATGTTGATATTAGCAACATACGTATACCTGCGAACGTGCGTTTTGCTGATCCCACCTATTATATTCCATCTTCGATCGACGTCCTCGTTGGTGCGGAAGTCTTTTGGGATATTGTAGGCACTGGCCGTATTGCGTTAGGTAACCGTATGCCCACTTTACTTGAGTCAAAATTAGGTTGGCTCATTTCGGGTGCTTGTCATCAGTCTGATTCCTCTTCACATGTCTGTATGTACACTAACAACTTACAGGTAGATTTAGATCGGTATTGGGAGTTAGATTCTGTGTCGTCTATACATAAACATTCTGGTGAAGAGAGATCCGTTGAACAACATTTTATAGATACCACATATCGCAATTCTGATGGACGATTTGTGGTAAGTATTCCTTTTAAAGAGTCACTCGACGTATTGGGTGATTCGTACATGATGGCTAAGCAGCGATTTATATCTCTTGAACGTCGTTTGGATAGAGATCCTCGCCTTAAAAGCCTATACGTAGACTTCCTTAATGAGTACATAGAGCTGGGACATATGTCTGAATTCACTAGACGCCGACTCGACTCAACATGTTCTAACTATTTACCACATCACGGTGTTCTGAAGGAATCAAGAACTACCACCAAATTAAAGTTAGTTTTTGACGCTTCGGCCAGAATTCAGGAAACTGTAGAAGGAGAAGCTTGGCATTATGTTCCGTCAGCTGAAAACCCCGCAGACCTCGCTTCGCGTGGACTTAGAGCTGGCAGGCTGCTATCGTCTTCATTGTGGTGGTCAGGACCACCATTTCTTAACAAAGAAATGTCTTCGTGGCCACAGTTCCCTGAATCACATCATGGTAATACTGGGTTACCGGAAACAGTCTCTTCTTGTCATGTCTCTAATCACATTATTGAAAATCCTATTACAGCGTTATTTTCAAAATTTTCATACTTCACAACATTACAGCGTGTGATGGCGCATATGTCATGCGATTCATTAATAAATGCAATAAAAAATCACTTGAGTCTGGTTCACTAACTTCTGCTGAACTTAACAATTCTTTAAACTTGCTATTAAAACTAAGTCGAATAGAATCTTTCCCGGAAGAGTACCACTTACTTAAATCAGGTAAACAATTACCAACAAAGAACAGGCTATTATCTTTGTCTCCTTTCTTTGAGACTCTTTCTGGCCTAATCCGTGTTGGAGGAAGATTAAACAATTCATTTTATGATTATAACGTTAAGCATCCAATTCTATTATCTACTTCTCATATAATTTGCATTCTCTTGTTCAACATGTTTTATGTACGCCTTTTGCATGCTGGGCCACAACTTTTATTGGCCACTGTTCGTCATTACTACTATCCTATTGGAGGTAGGAACCTGGCTAAAAAGGTCACACATCAATGTGTAAAATGTTGCAGGATCAAGGCTAGCACCATTCAGCCTATCATGGGTAATCTTCCAGAGCAGCGTCTACATTTAGAGTTTCCATTTTTGGACACAGGGGTGGACTATGCCGGTCCCATCATGATTGCTGACCGGAAAGGTAGAGGATGTAGGCTCATCAAGTGCTTCATTTGTGTGTTTGTGTGTCTAGCTACGAGAGCCATCCACCTTGAGCTTGTGTCAGACCTTAAAAAGGAGGCCTTCTTAGCTGCACTTAACCGCTTTATTGCTCGAAGGGGAAAGCCCCGTAACATCTTTTCCAACAACGGCACGACCTTTGTCGGTGCTTTCAATGAGTTGGCCAGGCTGCTTTCGCAAGACTTAAACTTCAACAACATCGATCCTGGCATAAACTTTTCTTTTATACCTGCATATACTCCACACTTCGGAGGCCTATGGGAGTCTGCAGTTAAATCCACCAAGCATCATCTACGCCGCATTTTGGGTTTAACAAATCTAACCTTCGAAGAGATGGCTACTTGTTTAATTCAAGTCGAGGCTATATTAAATTCAAGGCCCTTAACTCCTCTGTCCGACGACCCTACCGACCTCGCTCCTTTAACCCCGGCACACTTCCTAATTGGTCGTTCTTTAATTATGCTGCCTCATCCACAGATCCAGAACGCCAAGGTCAACAGCTTGCAACGATTTCGCCGCATCGAATATTTGAAGCAACACTTCTGGGCTCGATTCTCCCACGAATATGTTCTGTGGTTGCAATCGAGAACCAAATGGTGCCGGTCGTCTGGCGAGCTCAATATAGGAGCATTAGTCGTCATAAAGGACAAAAGCTTACCTCCTCTTATGTGGCTTCTAGGGCGCATCACACATATTCTCCCAGGCAGAGATGGCGTCGCGAGGGTCGCCGGCATCCTCACAAGAAAGGGTGTCATCCGGCGCGCCTTCAACACCATCTGCCCGCTGCCCGTTTCAACGGTTGAAGACACTTCAACGGGGGGAGCATGTTGAGACCGCTACTCTCAACATCGCCGCGCGCCAGCGGCAGTGAACGAGAGGTGCGGGGCAGAGGGGAGTCAGCCGGCCGACGGCCGAGCGCGGGCCCCCGCACCACACGGCAGTCAGCTGTTGCACGCCTCCACGCACGGCTGCGCTTACGCGTTTTCCTAACATCTATTCATTTTGTCTCTTATTACTTCCAACCGACCGTTGTAATTCCTCATATCTTAATTATACATATTATACAGTCCACTACACATTTCATTTTGCTCCACCACGATCTATCGTCGCGAACAAAGCGGTTTTTGAAAAATCAACAAAAATCTAAAATAAATCCTTGTGGACGATGTTCTAATAAGTTCCTGTCACTGTAATTTACATACCAGGTAGTGGTATTAAAATTTTGGGGGTGGGTTGTGTAGGTACCACAACTAAAAAGTGAAAGATAAAAACTTTTTTTGTAGTGTAAATCCGGCTTTCTGTTCACATGACTGTGATTATATATCGCAATGAAGATGACGAAAGAAAAGATAGAAGTATACAACTGCACATTGAATACGCAATATAGGGTTTTTTTTTTTTTTTTAAGGCTGGGAAATCATCCAATGACTGCTCCCACTCTGGGTGGAGCGGAAGGGAGTGTCAGACTCTTACTGACTAAAACCCATCCATGTTCCTTCCGTAGCCCTTTATGTTCCGGGGTAGCGGTAACCCTTTCGGACAATCCCGCTTACCCGGCAGGCTTGGCCCTGAGGGGCCCCTTCATATGCTGACATCTCTTTGAGGCGCGCGTGGAACATATACGCGCCGTACGGCACGGGTCTGGTGCTGATCGGACGGTGAGTCACCCATTATTCACCACCCGCAGGCCCGCGCCTACGGTGGCCGGGAGTCGTCACGTGGCTCCCGACGCCCGGGGCGTCTCCTGCGGCGGCTGGGACGAGAGGACCTTTCTCTCTCCCATCCCGCCACCTCCTTCGCGAGCATAACTTTTTCGCAGAAGGAGGTGACTGCCTCCCACTCCCTCTCGCCCCGGACCATGGCTTGCACCAGGGCCGGCGCGAGAGGTCGCCGCCGCCGATCGCCTCTACGAGGACACGGCGGTGCTCCGCCCATGCGGGGCAGATTTGCACCGTGTGCTCTACCGTGTCCTCTGGGCGATCCTCGCAGTGGTGACACCCGGGCGTTTCCTCCCGCCTGATGATGTGCAGGAACCTCCCGAATCATCCATGTCCGGTGAGGACCTGCGTCAGGCGGTAGGTGAGGGCGCCGTGACGCCTCTCTAGCCACTCCTCAAAGAGGGGCCTTACCGCCACTATCGTGGCGTGCCCTGCGCTGGGTTGCGACAGTCGCTGATTCCAGGCCGCCATGAGATCGCGCCGGAGGTCCGTCCGCTCCGCCGCAATTTGCTGCGGAAACGGAGTTTCCCCCCGGCTTAGTACCTCCGCGCGCCACTCGAACAGGCGCGCGAGGACTATCGCCTCCAGATCCCACGGCGGCAGTCTGGCAAGGAGGCTTGCCGCCTCGCCCGAGATCGTGCGGTACCCCCGGATAAGCTACCACCTTTTGGGGCGCGTTCAAATAGTGGGCGGCTCGCCGCCGCAATGAACGCGCCCACACCGGGGCCCCGTAAAGGGCCATGGACCGCACGACTCCCGCGTAAAGCCTCCGGCAGGAGGCGTTTGGCCCCCTCAAATTGGGCAAGAGCCGCTTGAGGGCGGACCCAGTCCGTTCCAGCTTGGGGGCCAAACGTCGGAAATGCTCCACGAAATTCCATCGGCTGTCGAGGACCATACCCAGGTATTTCATCGTGGTCTCGACGCCGATGTGAACCCCTCCTACCGTAAGTTGGGATCCCGATGGTGGCCTATTCCGAGGCCCATGAAAGGACATGGCCTCGGATTTGTGCAAAGCCACCTCGAGACCCAACTGCCGGATCCTCTCAACGACTGTCGCAACCCCGCGTGTCATCGCGTTGGCCGCCGCCTGATGCGACCTCCCCTGCGCCAGGACCAGCGTGTCGTCAGCGTAGCAAACTACGCTGACGCCGTCAGGGAGGTCGGCCCGCAGCACCCAGTCGTAACCGATGTCCCACAGGAACGGCCCCAGAACCGATCCCTGCGGGACACCGCACGACATCTCTCGCTGGTTCCATTCCCCATCGCGACCGGGGTAGATGACGGCTCTGTCCGTCAAGTACGCCCCGACTATTCGACGGAGGTAGGTCGGCACCCGGTGATACCGGAGTGCTTCCCCAATGCAACTCCAGGGCAGGGTGTTGAAAGCGTTGGCGATGTCGAGTGACACCGCCACGACGACCCTACCCTGGGACACCGCGTTCCCCGTCGTGAGGTCTCTAACGCGCATGATGGCGTCTACCGTCGAGCGCCCCTTGCGGAAGCCAAACTGGCAGTCCGCAAGGTCCGGCCCCGTCCTTCCAAGGTGCCCGACGAGGTGGCCCGCAATAATTCTCTCGAAGAGTTTGCCGACCTCGTCGAGCAGCACTATGGGCCGGAATGCGGATGGAGAGTCCGCAGGGCGCCCTGGCTTCTGTATGAGGACCAGCTTCCCCGTCTTCACGAACATCATAACGTTCTTAATACAATACTGGCTATTTAGCAGTACCGGCCTAAGTTGTCAGTTCTGTAAGTAAGTACAGTATTGACTTACAAACATTGACTAGATGTTTTGAGTAAAGTTAAAAGAAACGCCTAGGGTTGTACTAAGGCCGCATAAGCTTACGATAGGGTTAAAATCAGATTTTTTCCTGGGTATATAGCATTTCGAAATTCCTTTAGCGTTCGATTCCCATTATAAGAATATAACATTTGGTTTCTCATAAGCCTGGTTGATGGCAAATTGCTCAGTGGCAGCCCTCAGTTAAGATTTGTGTCCGGTTAATGGCAATAGGGTCACCCTTAAAACACGGGACTTGTATAACTGGCAAAATTTGGGTTTACCTACTACCTACATTTCTGCCTAACCCTTCGAGAAAATGAGGCATGATGTATTATTGTGTATAATGCTCATAACTAAAGTGTATGTAAACCAAAACACTATACTTTACCCTTGGAGTTCAATAATCCGCTTTCGCGAAGTTTATATGGAAAAATGCAGTAAATAAATGCATTTTCCACTGTTTACGGTCAATAAAGCTGTTGGAACTGACGGCGTTTGATCTCCGTTGCCAATTCACGTTGCGAAGGATGGAAGTAAATTGAGCGAAGTTTTTATTAATACTGATTTTTAATTTAAATACCAATATAGGAATAAAGAGTAACAACTTGTACCAAAAATTAAATGACTAACTAACTGTACAAATAATAACAAAAAAGAACATTCAGACGTCGAAGTATTCGTCTGCATCATTGTCATCCGGAAACGTGCCCAGAAGCACGAATTTGCATTGCCACGTGGAATGGCAATGCAAATTTTTTGGCCAAAGAATTAGCCAGTCCACTGGTAACGTGAAGTGTCGATCAATCGGCGAGAAATTGCCTTAAAAAAGAGTTGCGCACTCGGGCCCCATGACCCTTAGAGTTTTAACCCCAAACGGCTCAAAACTGTATATTTTGTATTTGACGACTCTTGAGGGTCTCAGCAGCGGGAGCAGAAACGTCAGCACAGCCTGAATTAGGATATTCCGTATAATACTGCAAAGCGGCACGTCCCACCGTCTCTGGGAAGACAGGTTGTCGGGCAAATCCGTATTGGGACAAGGCATTTTCCAAGCGTTCAACGCCTGATGCGTTCAAACACGATATTTTTATCAAACTGAATAACTTGAAATTTTGCGGACACCGAGACCACCCAGGCGAATAATGGAAAGTGTAGCTTGCTGCCACGCTCCGTCATCCAAGGCCACATTTAGCATTGAAGTTATAGTCAAAGATCCCAGAGCGATATGACACAACTTATTTTCTAAAGCATAGAACTTTCGGTTCTAAGTAGTCTCTCGTATACTTTTTAAAACATGTACGTTTGTGGAGTTGGCTCGATGACACCTGCGCAGGTACCAGGTGAGATGGGTAAGTAAAAATCAGCGTTTCTTAACTTAAATTTTAATGACTGATTTTTATATATATATTGTAAAGTATTACTCCGAAGTAATTATCCAAAAAGTCAGACGCTTTCCATGGGCCAGAACTTTTGTCAGACGCTTTAAAGCTCTTCAAAAATAATTTTATTTAATTTATTTTTAAATGTCTGATTTTTATATGATGTTAAGGTAACTATTAAAAACTTACATTTGTAATGTCAAATTGTAATGACCAAACATCCCCAAAACACAAAAATTACTCAACCATGAGTTTAAGCGCGAGAGCACTATACACATGCGTTTCAGAGCGACTCGGTTCCCCTTCTTAAACTCACAATCAAAGCAGATTTATTAAGAATAACTTCATCCTTTCAAAATTCTAACGAGTTCTCATCGATAGCAGTAACATGTTTAGGAGTCAAAAGCTTCTTATTTCGACACATAAAAAAATTAATTTATTTTTTAATTTTACTCTACAAGTTTTGTGAAGTGAAATTTTCCATCACTTCTTCAAGGTTTTCTACTTCCTCTTTAAAGAGCTCAATATAATTTCTAAGGAGATACGTAAGAAAGTAACACCGACCCTTGTTTATAATATTTCCTTGTATAAAATTACAAATTTCGGTGAAAACAGCTTGATGGTGTTGACGAAGATCATGCCAGGATGTTTTATTTGTGTTTTTGTTAGATGATATTTTATAAAAATACTCCCTTTGACATTTATTGTAATAATATATTATTGAATCGATAACATCTTCAACTTTCTCATCGCTCTGGGGTCTTACTCTATTAGAGTGTTTCTAATACTTAGGTCTACTTTTTCAAAAAGTTCCTTCCGCAGAGGGGAGGAACGAAAGCTATATGTAAATTTGGGACCAAAGCACCAGTATCGAAGGAGTGTGAAGACCGAATGAATATTAATTTTGAAAAAGTCTTTCCTAGATGTTATTGAAATTTTCTCCTCAATGAACGTTGGAAAAAATTCGACAAAAAATTGTGGACCCCAGGAGATGAAGAGAGTTTATTTCCGAAATTTTAGTATTTTGTCAGTAGTTTGGGAAAAATAAATTTTACACTTAAACAACCCTAGCTAATAAAAGCGTGTTAAAAAGGTTAAGGTTAAGTGAAATTAAATTTTTCCCTGTTTTTACCCTGTTTTAAAAAATTCTACATTTTTTTTAACAATGTCTACATCATCCAAATACCATACGCTAAGGAAAGAACATGGATGGGTTTTTAGTCAGCAAGAGTCTGACACCTTCGGCTCCACCCAGAGCGGGAGGGGTCATTTAATGATTTCCCACTGTTGACAGGAATAAGGTCTATATTGGGTTGTTCGGTGAAAGAAACACTTTGAATACGTCTTACTCAAATGATATATTTTTTGTACTGCCTTCTAAACACTTTCAATAGTTAAATAGTGGACTGTATACATATAATTTAAATGTGTGTGTGAGCTGTATGTCTGTGTGCGTGAAATGTGGCAAGTAATTGATGTATGAACTTAATCTATTTAAACATACCGCCCACCAAAGGACGTAGTACTTTAAACCTTATAAAAGTTGTGCAAGTTTACAAAATGCATAGGTTAAAACTCTATTTTACAATCTCTTGAAATATCTTAATACTATACTATGACTCTAAGTGTACATTGTGAGTACCTACCTATCAACTATTCATGTGTACTTATAACTTAAACTAGTTCTTAAATGTTATACTTATGCAGAAACAGTCTTTTTTACATTTTACAAGATAACACCGCCCACCGTGATACAAAATGAACACTTCATGAATACTTATAAAACGTTGGTATACCTAAACAAAGCAAATACAATAATTGGTACTTCTAATTTATGAAAATAATAATTTGGTAATCTTATTTTACAATGCAATGAAGCTTGATGATAACTGGTAAGTAGATAAGTATACTTAGGTACATTTCAACCTCACAGATAAGTAAGTTAACATCACAAGAGTAAGTGATTTTACTTAGGTAATAAACATAATTTACTAATGGGGCGTTTAAATTCGCCATTTCTACATTTAACAGATACAACACGTGCAATATTGTCAGGTCCTAAGTATTTTTTAATTATTTTCCCTAAAATCCATTTAGCAGGTGGAATATTATCATCTCTTAAAATCACTACGTCACCTACTTCAGGCTCTGATTTATTAGTGTTCCATTTATATCGTTGATTTAGATTAACCAAATACTCTTTATACCATCGTTTCCAAAAGTTATTTACTATCTTTTGTGTTAATCTCCATCTATCCACAGACCTATAACATTATGATTAGAATTATCTTCATCGGGAATACTTATCAATGGTTCACCTATAAGAAAATGTCCTGGTGTTAAAGCTTGAGGTTCGTTAGGAGAATCACTCATCACTGTGATTGGTCGAGAATTGAGACAGGCTTCGACCTGTGTTAAAACAGTAGACAACTCCTCATAGGTGAGTGTGCTATCTCCGATTACCTTGTATAGATGTGTTTTAACGCTGCGAACTCCGGCCTCCCACAGACCTCCAAAATTAGGGGCATGTGGAGGTATAAAATGCCATGCTGTATGTTCTAAACTTAATAATCCCTCAATTTCACGTGGTATTGTTGATATAGATCGATCGAACATCTCACGAAGCTGTCTATTGGCACCAACAAAATTAGTGCCATTGTCACTATATAAATCTTGACAGTGACCTCTTCGTGCCGTGAAACGCTTAAATGCTGCAATAAACGCCTTTGATGACAGATCAGTTACCACCTCCACATGAATGGCTCGAGTACTCATACAAATAAATAAGCAAATATATCCCTTATAGGATTTCGCTCCTCTGCCCGGTGAGAATCTAAGACTAATAGGCCCCATGTAATCACAACCAGACGATTTAAAAGGTCGGGTTGGTTTCAATCTAACTTCTGGAATTTGACCCATCAGTTGGTTACTTTTAGACTTAGAATATCTCAAACACTTTACACACGATCTATAATGACTTTTAACGATCTCTTTTGCTCGTAATATCCAATATTTCGATTTTAAGTAGCACAACATAGCTTGTGGTCCACCGTGAAAAGTTTTAAGATGAGCGTGATGTTTTAAGTTTGATGATGTTTTAAAATGATTTTTAGCAGGCATAACGATAGGATGCTTTGTATCATAATGTACTTCTGACTCATCAATACGACCGCCAACTCTTAGTATCCCATTTTCATCAAAAATGGGACAAAGGGTGCGCAGCTTACTTTTCTTGAGGACAAACTTCTTCAACTTTAACTGTTTTATCTCTTCACCAAAATGATCTTCCTGAACTTGTTTGATACATACATTTAAACTCTTATCTATTTCTGCTGGTGTTATAACATTTGTGTATAATTTCCGTTTTTCCTTTGGAAGTCTTAAATTTTGTAAAACTCTTCTCCAATAAGATACAGCTTTTAAGGTTTTAGACAGAGATGAAAACATAGTCCAGATAAATTTATCTTCCTTCAATACAGGTACAGCTGTTAAAGATGTGTGTCTTTCTTCCTCATGAGTGTCTTCAATAACATCAGTGTTATCAAAAGCTGTGGTTGATTGTGAAAGCCAAGAAGGTCCTGACCACCACAATATATGTTCAGGTAAATTTTGTGTAGCTATTCCTCTGGAAACACAATCAGCTGGGTTCAACTCAGTTGTCACATGCCTCCATTGTCTGCAGTCTAAAATATTAAGAATTTCCGACACACGATTGCTCACAAAAGTAGTCCAGTGGCTAGACCCTCCTCTCAGCCAAGCTAGAACTATTGTTGAGTCGGACCACGCAACCAAGTTCTCCTTCTGAATTTTCATGATTTGTGAAATCTCAAAAATTAATTTAGCTGCTAGAGCTGCACCACATAGTTCCAGTCTAGGAATTGATATCTCTTTCTCAATAGGGGCTACTTTGCTTTTTGCTGATACCAAACTCACACTGATTTCGTCGTTATTATTAATAACACGAATGTAAACAGCAGCGCCATACGCTACCATTGATGCATCTGCAAAGGCATGCAGCTCAACCCTTGACCCTGGACTGGAACGATACCATCGTGGTATGTTTATTTTATCTAAATGTGTTAATCCTGATCTAAACTGTAACCATTCATTCGCTAAATCTGTAGTCAGTACATCATCCCAACCAAGTTTCGACCTCCACAGTTTTTGGATAATTATTTTGGCCGTGATTATCACGGGAGCAATCCATCTTAACGGGTCGTATAGTCGGGCAACATCCGACAATACTTGCCGTTTAGTAATCGGTTGTTTAACGTCTGGTAAGTCGAGTGAATACTGAAAACAATCTATATTCTTGTGCCATTTTAAGCCTAGTACTTTCATGACAGTAGTTAGTTTTAATTTCAACGAATCTTCGCTACTGTGATTGTCCTCTCCTATATGTGTCAATAAGTCTTGATTATTGCTACTGAATTTTTGCAGTTCGAAGCCACCACTGCTCATCAAATTGTTCATTTCATTATAAATGTGTATAGCCTCTGGTAGCGTCTCACAGCCGGTCAGGAGATCGTCGATATAATAATCCCTCTTTGTAATGCTCGACGCTGTAGGAAATCTTGCATGTTCTTCATCAGCGAGCCTTTGGAGGGTTTTTACTGCCAAATACGGAGCGCACGCCGTACCAAAGGTCACTCGCAATAATTTAAAATGTTGTAATGGCCCGTCTGCTTGTGGTCTCCAAACAATTCTTTGGAAGTCTGTGTCCTCAGAACTGACTTTCACCATTCTGAACATCTTGATAATGTCTGCTACTATGCAGATCCTGTGGCTTCTCCAACGCATTAGGACGTGTCTTAAATCCTGTTGTAATTTGGGACCCACCATGAGATTGTCATTAAGTGAGATGTTGTTCAGTCCTTTACATGACCCATCAAAAACTACTCGCACTTTTGTGGTGTCCTTGTCTTCCCTAATTACAGCGTGGTGTGGGAGATACACCGCTTTGGGGTTATCTACTTCTTCTTCTTTTATTGGTGTCATGTGGTTCATTGTAAGATATTCATGTAGAACTGCGTTGTATGCCTCCTTTAGGGTAAGATCTTTCTGTAGTTTCTTCTCTAAAAACTCATATCTTCTTGTTGCTATTACTACTGACTTTCCATATTGACACTCTGGATCTTCTTTATCAAAAGGTAGCTTAACTACAAATCTGCCGTCCTTTTCTCGTGCTGTTGTCCTGTCATAAAACTCTTCACATCGTCGCTCTGTGTCTGTCATCTTCTTCTGTATCAAATCGGGTTCATTCTCAATTTCCCAAAATTTCTTAAGCAGCTCTTCTCCACCTAAGTGTAAATGCATGGTTAATATTCTATTGTCAGCAGAAGTTAAATTTCTTGACACCTTCCCTGATATTACCCAACCAAGGGTAGTGTTTTGTGCCAATATTTTATTGTGACGGACAATACCATCCAATAAAATCTCACTATAAACTTCGGCTCCAAGAAGAATGTCAATTTTTTTAGGTGTGGCGTAATCTGGATCGGCCAGCTGTATTTTATCCAAAAGTAGCCAATCAGATGTATGTAACTCAGTTGAAGGAAGTAATGACGTAACAGATCGCAAAACATATGAATTTACCGGGATTGAAACCTCAGGGTCGTGACGTGATACAACTCGAAGAGAAACCATGTGCTTCACACTCGTGTGGCCACCACCCCCTATCCCGGAAACCGTACCGCTAACACGTTTACGAGAAAGTCCAAGCAATTGAACAGCTGACTCACTAATAAAAGACGCTTGCGACCCTTGATCCAATAATCCTCTCAACTGTTGTTTGTACCCGTGTTCATTGTATGCCCAAACAGAGACAGTAGCTAACAAAACTCGACTCGGTTCTAAACCTCTACTCGAAAAATTAGTTGAAATATGTGTACTCACGGGTTGGTCTGACTCACTCTGCACAGAAACGTCCACATTCTTTGGTACGCTGCTCACCTCCTTCTCAAAATGTAGTAATGAATGGTGCCTCCTGCCACAACGCTTACAGCTCACTGAATTACGACATTTAACAACTGGATGAGATGGGGAAAAACAATTAAAACACAAGTTGTTGTTTTTAACATAATCTAGCCTTTCATTTACACTAAGTTGACTAAATTCTTTGCAATGGTATAAATAGTGTTCACCTTTACACTTAGAACATTTATTAGTTACGGTAGAATTATTCTTATTACTTTCAATAGAACCATGAAAAGACTTCGACTTAGTGCTAGTGTTAGTACGTACCTTATTAGAGTCTATCATCTCCAACGACCTGAATTTCGTTTCTAAAAACTCAGATAATTGGGTCCACGTCGGTAGATCATCACTCAATATACCTAACTGATATTCCCACTGCTTGATGGACTCAGGATCTAATTTAGAAATCACTAAATAAATAACAAAAGCATCGTTAATTTGCTCAGTACTGATACCCATACTACGCAAAGATTGTAAGCACGTTGTAGTTGTATCTAATAAATGTCGAATGGCACTAGAAGATTCGCTAGAAACAGGTTTTTGCATAAACAATAACTTCATAAGTGCATTACAATTAAAACGCTTATTATCGTAACGTTTAAGTAACATTGTCCACGCTTCCTCATAATTTTTGTCAGTGATAGAAAAATTACGTAACAAACATTCCGGTTCACCTGACACATTACTTTTAAGGTAATGCAATTTTTGCACGGGAGACAAATTTTTGTTGTTATGTATCAGTGAATTAAACATGTCATAAAACGATTGCCACTCAATGTATTTACCACTAAACGTAGGTAACTGCACACGTGGTAACTTAACTTCGCCCTCACTGACCGTTTGTCCAGTACTTAATTTCGGTGTTGCTGACGAGATTCCACACGATGACGCGATGAAGGGCTGCAAAGCTTCTTTTAATAAAGTTTTGTATTTTACGTATGATTCTTCGAACTCCTCGTACATATCCTCAGTGAAATATGTATCCTGTCTATCTTTCGGGGTCACCTTGCCTATAAGCGCCTTGTGTCCATTTTTGAAATCTGTCCAAAGCTGCTCCAAATTATCCAATCTGGTTTCTACATAAGGTTTTTTCATCCGATCTTTGGGTGTCTTCTTATAGTTTTTTTCCGCTTTCCTCAGGTTCTCCAGTAGTTCCTTTTGGTATATCAGAAGGGCTTCCATGGTGTACAAATGTGTATGAGACGTTGAAACTCCAAAATCCAAACAACTTGATATAGATTTGATGAAAAAAATGATTATTTTGCTAATGATTTAACTAACTCGCTCGATGTTAGCAAGATAATCCGCTCAGGAATGCTTTTGTTCTCGCGGTAACGACGGGCGCACGGCGCGGTTACCAAATTCGACTCGATAGTAATCCGTCTCGATTGGACCATATGTTGACAGGAATAAGGTCTATATTGGGTTGTTCGGTGAAAGAAACACTTTGAATACGTCTTACTCAAATGATAAATTTTTTGTACTGCCTTCTAAACACTTTCAATAGTTAAATAGTGGACTGTATACATATAATTTAAATGTGTGTGTGAGCTGTATGTCTGTGTGCGTGAAATGTGGCAAGTAATTGATGTATGAACTTAATCTATTTAAACACCCACCCTCAAAAAAAAGAAGAATATCTGTATTTTGACATGTTACGCGCGAAGCATAAATGTGAATAGTTAGTAGTTATTATAAATTAACACTCTTTACAGGAATATCTCGCTGCACAAATACGAAAAGATTTTATTTCAGGTGCAATTCCCTTGTTCACCTTTATCTCGGAACGTTTCGTAGAACTGACATAATAACAGCTTTTGTGGCATTGCGTTTGAGAATATAAGATAAATGTCACTTCGTTATAAAAGATCGACTTATTACCTACATTTTTGTGACAGTTTTGTCGCGATTGTGTTAATTTAGCATGGGTTAAGCGACACAAATCTACGAGTTGTAGGATACACTCATATAACAATTTCAGTACAGGCATTGTGGAAATATTTTAAATTAATTTAACATTTATAGATACATTAGAAACCAGGACAAAAAAATAGAGGACAGTAACGTAAGAATAACTAGCTAGCTTAGTTAAGGGTACCCATTATAGCAACTCTTTTAGCGATGGTCTATGCTTAGTACAATACGAGTATATATATATATCTCTAAAGCTTTCTGTACACGCTCACGAAAGTTCTATCATCCTTTTTGAAATTTTATAAACAACTTATATCCTGGACTTTAACTGGACGGAAGAAACTTTCATCGACTCACGAACTATAAACACAAGTTACTGCTGAGCATTTCCGTTGAAAAACATGAAAACGCCCTTTAATAAACGTTATACTATATATTAAATTTAATAACAACTTGAATTGAGAGCTTCATAACGTTTTGAGCACACTTTGATGCTGTTCTCCGAAACGGTTATGATTTTATGGACTTTGCCGCTACATATAAAATTTTTATATCGAACAGAATCGTGTTTTATCTCAATTAGATTTCATTTTGATAAGCGGTAATAAAAGTTATCGGGCTACCTTCGTTTTTTTTTTCGCAAAATCAATCGCATTCGATACTGTCGACCAGTATTACATTTATTTATAACATCAACTAATTAATAACGTTACATGAACTGATAATTCTACAAATTACGTACCAACCTGAAATTGTAAACTGATTGGAAATTCCAGACATGTTTTAAGAGACGTGTTGAGTATGAATGTGTATGGTTATAAGAGTATATTAGTTATAGATAGAAATTCCAATAGTCGGAAAACGATAATTGTGTTAATCCAAAAGACAAATAACTTTATTTCCGCCAAATATAACGCACTAAATCGAGATCCATTTGTAGTTGTTCAGAGAGCTCAAATAATTATATATCAATAAATAATTATTTAATAAAATAAATCCAAAATGAAATGCAAAAGCTTTAGAAAGTAAAAGTTAATAATATTTTTTATTGATTCTTTTAGAGTCGTTAAATAGGGAAAATTTGACAGATTGGGGTAACTTGATATCTGTACATGTTGAAGAATGATATCGATAGACATGTATAGAAGAAAAATACAACACAAACACAACAAAGTCAGGCCATACATGGTTCACCAAACAAAAAACAAAAATGTTGGACCTGAGTGATACAGTAGTACCTATGAAATCGGTACAAACATCCAGGATCAGATTTTTCCTAATATAGCATATCAAAGCGAGCTATTAAGAAGTAACGTTACTCAATCATTAAAATAATAATATATCAAAAAAACAATTTGCAATAAACGTTTGGGTAATGCTACCTACTACTTGTATCGTACTGCTGTAGTCTGATTGGACGATAAAATTCCAATTGTGTTGAGTTGAGGCAGAGGTGTATTACTAAAGCCATCATTTTTTATTGGACGTCGTAAAAATGTCGCTACTTTATAGTTCAACCAGATTTTGTAGCAGACTCCTTGTTTCAAGATATTGGCATTTCGAAATAAGACATTTCTCTAGAATATCAACTTTGCGATTTTTCTTTCACTGCATTCTCAATAGGCGGAAGATGGTTTCTAGTTTTGCTTGGTATTAAGCTAGTGCCCCATCTAGCAGCATCATCTGCAATTGTGCAGCATTATGATTATGCTGAGCGATGATGGCCGATCGAGCAGCATCATCTGCATTATGCAGCATTATGCTGAGCGATGGCCTTTTTTATTTTTTTGTGTTTGAGTTCTTTCTCTGCGTCTTGCACGTATGTATATTCTTCCTTTCTTTCCAAGAGTTCATTAATATTGGTTTTATGTAGTACTTAAAAGTGTTAGGGTGCCGCTTTTCTTATTAGTCTTGTAAAGGAGCTTAAAAGATTGATGTAAGTTCCATTGCCAGTTTATTTGAGTAAACTTTTAATCCGCTGGAGTATGTTATAATACTTGTTTTATTTCAAATTAAATATCGTTATTCTAAATGTACCTATGTCACACTGTTGGTTTTTTAAAGAAAACAAACATACTTATTGTTTTTCATACTATGTTAAACGTCAATTCTTTCGTCCCTGTACTGTAGAAAAAACGACTCCGTGCCGGAAATGAAGATTTTATGTAAAATTGTATTTTACTTCGAAAGTCTTTAAATTTTTCCACCCCACCGTACGCCTTTTAAAACATGAGATGTGTTTGTTTGCTTTCCACATATTCACGAATTTTTGTTTGTTTGTACGTATATGTATCGAACAATAGAATCGCTGGAGGATAAAAGCCTGTTACGTAAGGCTTTTTAAATGTGGATTGCATGCGGATGGCTGTTTCTGTATTTTTGTGTGTCTCTATTTTATATTTTATTTTCATTTTGGCTACACTTTCTTTTTTGGCAACAATTTTAAAGTGGTTTCTTTTAACAAAGATTTTTCTTTGGTCCAAACAATACTAACTATTGTCAGTTATTCGCAATGTTCGTCTATGACCAGGTATATTAACGTAAACGAAGCAAAGGGGAATGTTAGAATCGTAGCAGGCTGTGTTCCGTAGTTCCTGCCTACCCCTATGGAAATAAGGCGTTAGTCTATGTATGTGTGAATATTATTTGAGCGTTTCTAACGTTGCAAAACTGAGCGAGGTTTGAACCTTTGCGGCCAAAGTTTGTAGTCTTAAACTACAGGAACCGCTTAAAAGTAAAAGGGAGTAAGCGCCAAGACATTTGACGTAACCTGAATTTTTATGACACTGCGAAAGCTAAGTTTTCACGAAATATATTTTCACAAGGAAACTTATGTTTACCTACAAAGTAAAATCATTCCGAGGAATATTTTATGAAATTTACTGGATGTAACTTTTTACATCTAAAAGTATGGCCTCTTCCTGCCTGCGCCGCAACACCTTGTAATCCGTCTTCCACATCCAGTCTATACCAGCCACCTTCTTAAGGTAATTGGTCTTTCTAGCTGGAGGGCATCCCACACTACGCTTTCCAATGATGTGGCCTCCACTCTAGGACTCATCTGCTCCATTAGCCATCGGTCCTTCGAAAAAGATGGCCAGCCCACTGCTGTCGGTTTCTCCAGTTCTTTTTTGTATAACTTCATTCCTGATTTTATCCTTGTAAGATACCATGAACATATAGACTGCGACATAGCGTGTTTAACCTCTTTGAATTTCTTAACCAGCCCGACTGGCAGTGTCCACGTCGTGGCACTGTATGTCATAAGGGGCCGGACGCACTGGTTGAAGACCTTAGTCTTCAAACATTGTGGGATATTTGACAAGAACACTTAACGGAGTTTTCAAAAAACCTTTTCGACTCAACTAGATCCTTCTGTCGGCTTCTTCCTCAAAGTTCATTCTACGGAGGTGTATGACTCGGGCTCAGGTTACTTTAAACTTGTCTCACGTGTTTCCACTTTTATGCACATTGCGCTTAATGGAAACACGCCTAGAAAGTCGTAAATCCATGCGTAAACACTTCCTATTACTTGCTTTGTAGTGGATACCCAATGGGGCGAAAGGACATTCTGTAGAAAAATGCTTTTTTTTTTTTTTAAGGCTGGGAAATCATCCAATGACTGTTCCGTCTGAATGGAGCGGAAGGGAGTGTCAGACTCTTACTGACTAAAACCCATCCATGTTCCTTCCGTAGCCCTTTATGTTCCGGGGTAGCGGTAACCCTTTCGGACAATCCCGCTTACCCGGCAGGCTTGGCCCTGAGGGGCCCCTTTATATGCTGACATCTCTTTGAGGCGCGCGTGGAACATATACGCGCCGTACGGCACGGGTCTGGTGCTGATCGGACGGTGAGTCACCCATTACTCACCGCAGTAGAAAAATGCTTGGATTATTCTATTTGTTCTAGCAATTTTTATCATGAATTCATACAAACACAAATCCCAGTTTTTTTATTGGATAAATGTTCACGTAAGTATAGAATAGTTATATTAAAATGTAGTGAAAATCTAGTGAACTGTATTTGTTCATTTATTATGGCCACGTTGCATGAGGCTAGTTTCTCAAGCCAGATCTGTATTTTTGTACTGGTATTGGATGAAATGACTGACCAATTTATTTTTTATTATTGTTGATATAGCATACTAATTTGCCAGCCGCCAAAAAATTGTATGACTGTCCGTTAGTTTTCTCATCTGATCATAATAACCTCCATCATGTTTAAATAACAGTTCACAAAATTTATAAATGAATTGTATTAAAAACTTTCCAAACGTTATCCATTATAGTTTCTCTTTGCTCGTGTTCCGTTTCTTTAACAGTTAGAAAAAACAACCGACAAAACTACAAAAGCGATATATCTGGGAAGCAATAAAAATCGAGCCTTTTTCCCGCCCAATGGCCCGAAAACTTGTTTAGTAGAAAAAATCCTGTTTCTAGAATTTTATCAGCGTTTAAACGGCGCAAAACTATTCATACTTTCATGGATTTTTTCCTCATTAGCAAGGGATCGGTTCAACCAATTGGCACCTCGTTTATAAGCTTGAAATTCGGTCCGGTTCGAACCAATTTCTAGAGAGTATTGGTAGCTGACAGCTACGATTTGTTTGGAACTTGCAGGTACAGATTTTATAAATGGCCGTTCGCTGTTTGGTGTACGGATAATCTGAAATGAATGACTGGGGAACTCAGTTTGTTGAAGGTAGTTCATTGAATCGTAGAATAGAAAAATCTATGAGAAAATGAATGAATTATGTCGTCAAAAAAATTTGTTTTGGTCAAAGAGCATACGTGTCTTTCTTTGACAAAATAATATCTGATCTACGCAGAGAAACAACACTAACACAAAAAATGGAGGAAAAAATGCGTCACATCCACGCAAAACGGCCATCCGCATATTTGCAACCTTATACGAAACGGCCACAGCGCTACAGCGCTGGTATACTCAACGTGTTAACGTTATAGTTAAGTGTCCGATTCATCTTTAAGACTTTAATTGCGAATACAAGTCAAAACAAATAGACGGAATACATTTTAGGCAGTTTTGTATAGGTAAATGGCTCGAAGATGACGATAGAACAAGTATCTTAATTAATACCAATTTCCTCAATAAACTTTATCAATGATAAACAATTATTCACAACGCCAATTAAACTCTGTGGTAGAACAATCAGAATCCCATAGTTAACCCACTTCAATCGCCCTCCATCATCCTACAAATGTTCAAATGTTAATGAAATATGCATCCACTATTATAATTTTCACGAAACAATGTCTTGTTCGATTTCGTTTTGTTTTATATTATTTTCGAACAAAGCTTTGCAAAACGTAACATTGCCCAAATTTTTTAATACAACGAATATATTATTTTCGTATGATATTTCTCGGAGGTCTTCAACGGACATAACTCAAAAGCTTTCCATTAAAAATAAAAAGAGAAAGTTTTCCATTCCAAATAAATAAACGCACTTGCCAAAAACGTAAAAAGTACTTACAGATAGTTTTCAAAATCAAAGAAAAGCCTTCCTAGTATTAAAAGTTTGGCTCCTAAGACCGTGAGCGCCGCAAAGTGCTCGGAACGTCGAGAAATATAAAATGTTCAAAGCATAATAAATGAAACGCAGTATTTTATGAAATTTATTTCAAATGTAGAGCTCCAAGCAATTGTTTTGGTGTTGTCGATATAGCTTGTTGGTTAATGCTTTTATTAACTAAGGTAGGCAATTGCTCTTTTGATTTTGATTTCCGACTTGCTTAATTTTATTTAACTATTACAATAAAAGGAAATCAATCGAAAGGGTACAGAAACTGACGAATAGATAATTATTTATTTAAACTTCAGACAGGTGGATTTAATGCTTTAGGAATTCCCTACAAGTCAACCAAGTTAAGCGGGATTGTCCGAAAGGGTTACCGCTACCCCGGAACATAAAGGGCTACGGAAGGAACATGGATGGGTTTTAGTCAGTAAGAGTCGGACCACTCTCTTCCGCTCCACCCAGAGCGGGAGCAGTCATTGGATGATTTCCCAGCCTTAAAAAAAAAAAAAAAAAAGGTGGTGAAGAGAAAAGATGACAGAAACAGTGGTTGCAGATATATTTTTTTAAATAACGAATATGTCAACCGCACTGTACCCCCGTGGTGGATTATGGCCCGCTCCCTCTCGAGAGAAGAGGTATGTGGGAACATTATAGGCTGATTATGAATTTACGGAGACATGACATCATCATAAAATCATGCCAGTAATCCCTGAAAGGTTAGGCAGAGGTGTAGCCATAATACACCCACATTTCGCCAGTTATATTTGAGTTCCATGTAATTGGGAACGAGCCTATTGCCATCAACCGGGTACAGATCCAGATCCGAGCTGCTACTGAGAAATGCCGGATGGGAAACACAAAAATACTTCGCCTGATCCGGGAATCGAAACCAGGACCACAGCATCAGCAGTAGCGCTTACGAACACTAGGTCTTTTTTTTTTGAGGGTGGGAAATGCATTGGATGACCTCTCCCGCTCTGGGTGGAGCGGAAGGTAGTGTCAGACTCTTACTGAGGCCTACGAGGCTTACAATAATATTACAAAAAATATGATTTTTGACCATCCAGTTTATACTTATAAATAGATATTGAAATATAATAATAATCACTACATAGTATAGAACATGGTCGCTTTCTCTGTCCCTATATCCCTATGTAGGTATGCTTAAATCTTTAAAACTACGCAACGGATTTTGAGGCGGTTTTTTTTAATAGATAGAGTGATTTAAGAGGAAGGTTTATGTGTATAATTTGTCGACATATCATGCGGGCGAAGCCGCGGGCGGAAGCTAGTCATTTATAAAATGAAAATAAAAAATATATATTCATTAATATTTAGATTTAGATATTGCATGTTGTATTGTTATAATAACAATAAACACAGGGTACGAAGTTAACAATTGAAATAAAATAACTAACGACATTTTGATTGACAGATGGTAGTTTTTTCATACTTTTTGCTTTTATATGATCATCCAATATCCTTGTCATAGAAGTAAATTATGTTTTGCGGAATTCTGTAAAGGCGACTCAAGATGGATCTTTTCAATATTCCGCATAATGTATCATAATGTGTGGCTCCTATACAAGTTTCGTGAATAACATGATCCTAAGTAATTTTTTAGGAAAACATGTCTTGGGTTCTGAATGAACTATATTTTAGTATCTACATAACAATATATTATATACGTTGCTCGCTTCAAGTGGAAAGTGAAGAAGCCTGGGCAAGGAAATAAACTATTCTACATGCTTTGAAATAAAATGGAAGTTTATTATAACTGCAAATTTATGTATATAGCATACTTGATTTTAGTGGAAACAAAAATAAACATGTATAACCCTTCTCTTGTACAACGTGGCGCTACAGTGGTAACATTAATGTAACACACATATACGCAACCTACCTCTACTTAAAGAACTGTCGCGCAGCGGTCATTTACCGGGTTCACGGATCATAACATTCGCATCACTGATTTTTTTTTTCAACTTGCGGTTTATTTCACCCTTTCAACATTTATATAATTAGGGCACTAGCCTTACCCGTGTGTTAAATTAATTTCACCATTGTAGCGCCACGTTGTCTAACAACTTTACTCCCACTTCATGGCCGGTCGTACAAAGGTCCATTTTATAACTGACTTCAAAAAGGTTTCCAAATACTGTTTTTGTTCAGCCATGTATTATAAACTGATTTCGGTGATATTTTTTGTTTGAAATATATTATTATATTTCCCAGGTGGTCCCTTATCTCTGACTTAGCTTCACATGCTGTTGACAAATATCTCTCAGACATGCTGGTGTTATAATCATGTGATGTAAAGATTGATGGTTGACGTACCAGGGGGCCTAGACAAATGCCAATCGCTCCATGTCGATTCGATTTCGAAAATTGTTGATTGAACAATTCGTTATCTCAGCGATTTGGATTGTCAAGAATGCCACTCGTGAACGCATTTGTATGGGAATTTCGGAAAGCGGGATTTTCAAAGAGGGTTAGCGCTGCTCCTGAGCGCAAAAGGCTAAGAAAGGAACATGGATGGGTTTTAGTCAGAGCCAGAGCGGAAGGGGCGATAATTTAATGGTTTCCCACCCTCAAAAAAAATGTGGTCCCTTATAATTTTTATTAACCTTACTTTACTTTGAAGTTCAATAATACGTATTTTCTTATCCACTCTCCACTACCCACATAAAACCATCACATACTTGAAGCAGTTTACGATCAATCGATTTCCAAAAATGGCGATTACGAGCTGATAGTACTATTCGAAACGATGCGTGTTCAGTAGAGATCTCGTAATAAAACCCTGCGGGAACATAAAGGAAACAATCTCGAATTATGTTGGGTAAGAGGAAATATGAAATAGGATTTATGGCAAACATATCTCAAATGTAACCATCCTCCGGTTTCTGAAGTCTCTGATTGGTAGATCGTCTGTCAATTTCAGGTGCTGTCATTGGTTAACGATAATAGCAATACTCAATCGAACCACTTGACATATCTATTATGGTACGGTACGGTATGGTATCTATACGGTAACAGATTATGTTGAAGGCTTTCAGAAATTTAAGGCTTGTCACAAATTTGAAAGTAGAACAGGAATAATATCACGTAATTTTCAAAAGGCTTTATGCTTAAGAACGGTTTGTGTCAAACTTTGAAAACAAGATCTTTAGTAGACTTCAAATGAACAACTTAATCCCGTTAAAGTCACAAATGGCGGTAGAATCCCACCGTTTATGAGTATTTTTCGTATCACCAAAGTTTATGAGCCACCAACTCCAAAAGACGTCATACCCAGCAAGTTGCGATCCATAAATCATAAGTACCAAACGGTAATTGATTTGGAAACTTTAAGGTACTTTTGGCACCAATAAACTAAAAGTGTCGTTCGAACCGCCATCTTAGTTTTAAACAGCTTTACTGTATACATTTAGAAGTTTGCTTTGAGTACGGTGTCCCCAGTCGTGTTTGAAGTGGGACTGTCCCGTATCTGTCACTGGTAACTTTTCTTTTATCGAGTTTCTTTTTATTGATGCCTATTTCGGTTCGAGTGAGATTTCTTTTCTACTGGTTATGTTACAAAGTTTGACCTTTTCTGACGAGTTTTTTCGAATTTACATGAATGCTGGGTATTTTTCCTTGACATGTAATTTGTGAATTTGAATATTTTTTCAGTCATGCGGAAATGAAAACGACTGCGCCGTGTTTCCACCCATTGGTCAGGCTTTGACTGAACTTTGCACAAAATATCACAATAGCATGAGAAGCCTGCCTGAAGGTAAAAATATTAAAATCTTTTTATAGAAAGCTCTTTTAAAAAAGTCACAAGGACTAACTTTTCCCGCGACATCTACCTTTATAGAGCTTTATCGGGAATCTTAGAAATATCGACGGATATTTCAACACGACATGGTGTCCCTACATCATGATCACCAGTACACACAGCGCTAATTAGTTGCTTTACTTTGCTTATAGCTGAGCTAATTAGCACACTGGCAGAAATAAAATGGAAACATACACAAATTACCTTATTTACTTAATAAAACAGCATTTTGTGAGTGACAATTTGACGATTTCATTTATTTACTACTAGCTTTTGACCGCCGAAATCCGTTCAGTGGTAGCCGAAAAACGAGACAGACAGACCAGAGTTACTTTCGAGTTTAAAATATTAGTATGGATAATCACTTCATTGGGTATGCCGGAAATGATTTTTTTTAAGGTTTTAGATTATTTTCATTTTGTGGCTTTTCCCAAATCTATGGCGGTTGGCTTCCAGAATTTCCAGATGCTAAGTGAATCATTATTTTACTTGACCCTACTGCTTTCTCACCTTACAGGAGGTGCCCTAATTACTGGATCTCGGCTATTTCAACTTGGAAAAATAACAATAATTACTGGCATACATATGTCTGACAAGATGGAATATTCAATTATGGCATCAATGTTAAAAACTCGAATCATTCCATTTTGCCCCGCCAAGCCCGCATCATTGGTGGGCAAAGTAGAATGCCTAATTTTGCAGTGGAATCTCCCTAATAATTCGATTTGGTGGGCCAGATTCTACTGCTCTAATATCTTGTTGGAGTTTGCCCGACTAGGGTTAGATAGAATAAAAGTGGATACAATCATTTTTTTTTGCAAATTTTCATTTCCTATTTGTTTTTTTTAAATTGAATCTGGTTGTAAATCACAGATATACGATTTGTTCTTACAGGTTCATAAACGCTTTTCTTACGAAGATGATTTGTGCCCGTAAATAGAAAACCAAATGCTCTGTATTCTAACTACTTCAAAATCACATATTAATCATCTGGATTTGAATGGAACATATATGGATAAGGGGCCATTTGGCCTCAAACGAGACACTGATTCTTTTTTCAAATTACATGATTTTGTTAGTTTTAATACTCTTTTTGTTTCTATTTTCCTGTACGTTACTATAATATTTTTCTTTACTCGTTGCAAAACTCCCCAATGACGTAGTGGTTACATAAGTTACTTTGAACTAAGAGACTGCTAGGTCTCCTATTACTAGAACATACTAAGCTAATTAGTTTTGAACTTCACAAATTGCTCGATTAATTTGCACAGGACGGTCATAACTCGTGTGTTGGTGATGGGTTGCACAAACTTAGGGTGTGTAGTGTTAATCATTATGTAGATTTGTTTTGAAGAAATATATAGATATTTTTATATGTAGTTCTCCTTATTGAATTCAATAGCGTAGAAAGAGTCGTCCCCATTCAAATTAATATATTTCCTAGCGTGATCGCTAATAATATGACTCGATAGATCGATTTTTTTTTTATCCGTCAGTCATTAAAAATATAAGGCACTTTTTTACGTTGAAATTCAAAAGATTATGTCGATGCACTCGAGTTATATGTAGGATGACGTCACGTGTTTGTAAAGTTTATACTTGTGACGTAGCGAGCCCGCAGTCCCCAAAAAATACTTGTCTTTTTTTTTTAAATTATTATCGACGTACTTAATCTTGTTCCTTTTTTTAAAGTCAGGCATAATCCCTATATTGTTTTAAATAGCCGGTCCCAACTAATGCCGCTGTCCGTCAAATTAAAGGTTCTGGTATAGATAGGTTTTTTGGTTTATCATTACGTATTTGGCATTCGTCGGTTACTGTATCGAGTTGCAAAATAAATATGTATGTAGATAGTTGTTGAGCTAAAAATCTGAAGATAAAAAAAAAATACGAAAATATATTTGTCAAGTTCTCGCAAAAAAAATAACGTAAAGGAGTGGGGGCTCACAGCATTGTGCTAGTAATGGCCGTCTAGAGTGTATTCTAAAACTAATAATTAATTTAATGACGTAATACTGATTGAGTCAAAAAATTAATGTAAATTTTGTTGGAACAAAATTTGTTTTATTTATTTTTGCAGCGAACTGGTATAGACTTAGTTAATTTATTACGAACTAATGTTGTGCAATTTACTTATGTGGCGATATGTTAAAACATCTAGATTTCTGGGCCCTAACTAGGTCAAATATTAATTTATCATACACAACTCTCTTAGTGATCGCAAACACCCGCATTAATAAAATCTATTGAATAGTTTAGAATTTAAAGCGGTCACACAGGCAGACATGAAAAGTGACTTTAATTTATAATGTAAGTATCGATATAGATTATTATTTTATATTTTCCTCACTTAAACCAAATTACTTGGCCCTAAAGAATCCTGATCAACCGCCCATCAGGGCTCCTAATTATTCCTTAATTACTGTTTTCCCTACAACAATAGAAAGGATTTTGAGGTAAGCACCTTCCATTTTCCTTTAAATAAATACTAATTACGGATAAAACTTCGTTTTCAGTTAAACCCTCGGTTAATTTTCGCAGCGAGCCATAACTCGTGTGCTGGTCGTTGATTACGTTTTGATATTAAGCTTAGTGTAATGTACGTTTATTATTTTCTGATTTATTAGAACCAATTAGCATGGAAAGTGGTGATAATTGTCGAGAAGTATTTATGATGTTGCCACTGTTAGGAAAGCAGTGATAAGTGATAGATTTTCTATATCGCGGAATGTAGAAATTCACTCAATAAATGGCTCTATCAAAACTACAATCTATCGTAGCAAAGAAAATGTTATTATTTGCATTCACTTACGAAGGCTTCTTCTTCTTCTTCTTGGGGCTTTGGTTTCCGCACTCAGTCCTTGGCGGACCATTGTGCGTGGGCCATGGCGGCCTATGGCGGTTATTCCAGCCAGCCCACCTCCTTCCAGAAGTTGATGACGTCTCCTGGTCTGTGTAATATATCTGTAAAAGATTTAGGTGTTCCAATAGTTTGTGTCCTAATCTGTGTGACGCCTGTGCACTCAAAGAGTACGTGCGCGACGGTTTCTTCAGCCTCCATGCAGGCCCTGCACAGAGGACTGTCCGTTATGTCTATTGTGTGGAAGTGTTTGTTTAGTGAGCAGTGTCCCGTGATGGTCCCCGTCATCAGGCGCAGGCCGGTTCTGTTCAGGCGGAGTAACCGTCTGGTTAACCTTTTATCTAGGGATGGCATGGCCTCCCTGGATTGCCTGCAGCCCGGTGCCGAGGTCCACCAGCTCTCCGCTAGTGTGTGGGTGATTTCTTGTAGTCATCTGCGTAGCTGGTTAAAGGGAATTGGTATCATGTGTTCCGGTCTGCAGGCTGGCGCACTGGAAGCTCTCCTCGCTAGCACGTCAGCCGCGTCGTTACCCAATGATCCGCTATGTCCTTTTATCCATTGTAGTGTCACTTTGTTGCGGTAGAGTACTGATATACGTTCTAGTGCGTTGTGACATTCTAGTGTTAGTTTTGAGGTGTGGTGTTGTTTCTTTAGGGATTGCAGGACCGAGGCGCTGTCGGAAACTATGCGTATTTGCGCATCGGTGACTTTCCTGGCTTCTATTGCGTGTGCTGCCTGTATGATGCCCACACACTCCGCCTGGAAGACGGTGTTGTGCTTGCCCAGTGGGCTGGATATGTGTATATTAAGGTCTCGTGAGAACACCCCAACTCCGCTTCCGGAGTCGGTCTTCGACCCGTCGGTGTATACTCTTAGTTCTTCCGGACCAGAGTAGTCACACTGTTCTTCGGTGAGTGATATGTCATAGTGTTTTTGAAATTGGTGTTGTTTTGGGGCTCTATCGCAGGGTGACGCTAGCATCGGTTGATGTCTGATTGCGGCATCCCTTACCCGTGTGTGCTTTACTCTGGAATCTTTACTTAGGGTTCCTGTTATATTTAGCCGAAAGGCGGCCATGGTTGCCTCCTCTCGCACGATGAGGTGTAGAGGCGGCAGTCCTAGCATCGCCTGTAGGGCTGCTGTAGGCGTCGTTCTCATGCAGCTAGTAATAGCTACACAAGTCGCTGCAGTTTCTCAAGTTCTTTTTGGGTTGTGCTTAAGTTTGTTCTGGGCCACCATACTAGTGAGCCATATGTGATAGTTGGTCGGATGACCGTGGCGTATAGCCAGTGTGTGATTTTGGGTTTAACACCCCAGTTCCTGCCCAGCAGTTGTTTGCATTGCCACAATGATATGGTGGCTTTTGTGATCATATGTTTAGTGTGCCTTGCCCAGTTCAGCTGACTATCCAGAAAGATTCCTAGATATTTGGTCTCAGTTGATAGGCTTAGGGTTGTTCCGAAGAATCGGGGTAGTTGTAGTGTGGCCATTTTCCTTTTTTTGGTGAAAAGGATCAGTTCGGTCTTCGTAGGGTTAACTGATAGTTGGTGTCTGTGGCACCAGTCCTCTACTATTTTCAAGGCTTGGCGCATGAGGTTGCATAGTGTGTTTTCATGTGTGCCATTTATTATAATGGTTATGTCGTCGGCGTAGCCTACTGTATAGTAGCCTTTTTCGTTGAGTGTTTTTATGAGGCTGTCTACGACCAGGTTCCATAGTAGCGGTGAAAGAACGCCCCCTTGCGGGCATCCTTTCGCTACGATGGCCCTTGTAGTGTCGTTTACTGTAAGTTGTACAGCTCTCATTTTGAGCATATTGGTGATCCAGCCGTTCAAGGTTGGGTCTATCTTGTGGTTGTCGAGGGCCTTACGAAGGCTTATAAGTCATTGAATAATTAGTGAAGAGTCGTCCCATACCAAAATCTCATGATAAAACGTTAGCTCAAAGCTGTCTAGAATCTAATAAAGCAAATGCTAAACTATTAGACCTCAAAGGAATAAATGCACTAAGAGATTTGTAGTACCCACTTGTACTAACTATTATGGACAAAGATGTAGAAAATGCTTAGTACCTACAATTTTTAATGACATACCGTCTGATTTAGAAAGTAGCTGTACTACAAAAATGTGTTTTAAAAATAAAATGGGGAAGTTTCTTTTTAACACCCTTTGTCGAAGCCTCATAAATGGGGATGCATAGTTGAATATTTGTTTAGTTGCATAGTTGAATATTTGTTTAGTTGCATAGTGGAATATTTGTTTAGTCGTAAGTAATTGTTATTGATGGATAAGTACCTACGAGTAACATTATAATATAGGTTTTTATATGGGAGCTACATCTGCCAACAAACTGCTTTACAGTTTGGCAGAAGTAAGATTTATGTAATTCGTAGGTTTGTTATCACGAATAAACGCTTTTTCATTTTTTTTTTTTCATTATTATTTGCGATGGTTTAATAATCTGTATAAGACAACGACTAAGGTTGATACTCAATTCAGGATCATCATTATTTCAACCAAAAAACGTGCTGGACTTACCGCACTTAAGTGTTCCTACATTGTCTGTAGACAGCTCGTATCCGTATGAACCATTATCAATTCCGGCATCTTTGTCTTTAGCTGCGAGAAGCTCGTGGCTAAGTACTCACAGCCGCACAGGTCGATCTCTCAGGTTAAGCTACGCTTGCTAGGGTTGACCGTGGATGGGTGACCATCTTCACATAACGAGACTCCTCCGTGCCTCGGAAAGCACGTTAAGCCGTTGGTCCCGGCTGTCATTTGTGCATCTTTGACAGTCGTTACGGGTCGTCAAAGCCCGAAAATCTGACAGCGCCAGTCTTACCAAGGGGTATCGTGTTGCCCAGTTTCTGGGTTGTGGAGGTCAGATAGGCAGTCGCTCCATGTAAAATACTGGTATTCAGCTGCATCCGGTTAGACTGGAAGCCGACCCCAACATAGTTAGGAAAAGGCTAGGCAGATGATCTTTGTCTTTAGCTGCAAGAGAAGTGCCGCAAGCTTGACCCAATGCCGATATGACAGAAGCTGTTTGTGCTTGTTATATTTCATAGCTGTAAATATTGAGTGATACTTTTCAATGCGAAGTAATATGAAAATAATGCTGTTTCAAAAGGAAGTGTCCATTCTACCACAATATTATTTTTTTCCCAAAGCTGTACAAGAATTCACTACTGCAATAAATTATACTATAAAATTAATGTACACTTGTCTGTAAATAATGTAAAAGCGCTACCACATATTTTAACATTCATAGCTTGAATACAGCATATGAAAATCCTTTACAACAATGGCGATGCAACAGTACATTCTTTCCTCTCTCATCTGTGTTAATTAAATTACTCATCTTTTAATGGCTTCCCTGAAATTCGGGCACGTATAGTCGAGTACTGACCACGGTAATTTGATGAAATATTTTCCCCGGCTAGATTTGCCCAGTGGCGATAAATGTGGGGTAGCGTACTGTAGCTACCACATTTATATATTCGGATATTTAAAAAATGTGTCTGGAATATTTCAAATATCCGGGATGAATGTTGTTTATTTGCAGGTATTCGTATTATGGGTAGTGATATGATTAAATAGTGTGTTTTCTCTTACCGGTTATTCATAGATGTTTCCCGGATGTATAATAAAAATAGCTTGCTTCTCACATAATTTACGAATCTAGGACATTCCATTTTACCTAAAGACTAGATTTTTCACCTGGCAAAAACTGTTGGGCCTGAAATGAACTCTACTACGTAATAATAAATGAGATTGCGGGCGCCAACTCATACATAATTTAACACATAAAGCTCATATTGTGCTGTGTTCCATTTCACTAGTTCTGTTAGCCGTGAGCGTGAAAACTTTTTTTGAAAATATTAATTAGATTGTTGCAAAGAACGAAACAAAAATTAGATATTAATTCCTTTTGGGAACAATTACATTTTGACTATTGGATTCCCATAAATTAATTTAGCTATTTAAGACAACCAGAAGCTCCGTACGGCATCATAAACATAATGTGAGCTCAATATTTTCAATAATATAACATTTTTTAATATCAACATTTTCGACTAAATTAAAAACCATGATATGGATTAAAATCCAAGTTACAAAATAATTCAAGCACGGTATTTAAATTTTTATGTCCTACCAATTAAAGCATGCAAAATATTATTTGTAATTATTAATATAAACGAGAAAAAAAATGAATACAATTAAAAAGCATTCAGCAAAAGATAGGTTATGTCAAAAAAGGAATTCTAAATTAAAGTAACATTTCACCTTACATAGAAATTGACAAGAATTAATAGTGTTATAAAAATGGTTGAGTTCTAATTAACCTATGATTTCAATGTAAGTGAAGGCAAGGCGGACCCTGAACTCAAAGTAATAAATTCATAACCGCATTCAAGGCAAAAAACAATAGAACCAAAACCATTCAAGCCGTATGGAGCAAAAATCTTTGATTCCATCACCGAGAGTTCACAATCGACATGTCCCCACTAAAATAATTTTACCGAATCAGCATTGCAGAAGCTGTTTGAACTGTGAGCGCATCAATCATGGCACTTGCCATTCGTAGGACACACCCTGTACCATCCGTCAAAGTGACAGCTAGAATTGTGCATAGGTATTATGTATTTTAGGTCACGTTGTGCACAAATACTGGTTAAAATTCTGTCTTTTTTTTCGGTTTAGTTATAAAACTTTTTTGTACGAGCTATGCGTAAATCACCACATAGTATTAAACAAAGTCGCTTTCTCTGTCCCTATATCCCTATGTATGCTTAAATCTACTACGAAACGGATTTTGATGCGGTTTTTTAATAGATAGTGATTGAAGAGGAAGGTTTATGTGTATAATTTGTCGACGGAAATATTATATGGGCGAAACCTTGGGCGGAAGCTAGTATATTATAATGAAATGCTAAATGATTTAGCCGGTCAGGAATATAAAGAGCGGCATAGGAGCTGTTATTGTCATCATGATCGAGTGCGAAAAAGAAATGGAGCTATTTAGAACGTATATTATACCTTTTTCTACAGCATAATGATCACTTGGCTTTAACACTACGCAGTGTTAAAGCCAAGTGACCTAGTTATATATATACTTCTCCCACCCACATTTTAGCATAAATTATGTGAGAATTAGTTCATGCCCAGGTAATTAGTCTGTCAGCAAGGTGGCGGGAGTGACCCAGGCTGCGCCGGGCATAATTAACTACCGCTAAACGTGAACGCTTCTTTAAGGCACCTGTCCCACCTCCGCGCCGACAAGGAAGCACGTACCTATTGATTATTTTCTCGCTCCTGAAACGTAGAATAGAGGGAGTTCTTTCCGCTTTTAATATTTATATATCTCAGGGGACCTACGCCTATTGTACTTTTATTGGTACCGAAAAAAATGTCGATGGCTTGTCGCTTCCTCCTTTCTTCATTGACGAGTGCCTTAAAGAAACATTCACGTGAAACTTTGTTTGGAGTTTAGTCATTTTTGCCGATGGGAAATCCTGGCTAGCACACGGTTTGTCCTATGTATAAACTTGATCATATTTTATATACATTTATTTATAGGAAGGGTATCTCTCAGTTCAACCTAGGAAGTTGTCTACAGCTTAACCGGGCTGGCCTCAATAAATTAAAGCCTCTAGCCAAGGCTTACTATGTACATCTTTCATTTTCTTTATAAATAGATTTTGAAGTCATTTTGTTTCAGGTGATAGATACTAACAGTTTTGTCGTGATATTATTTTATCAAGCTTAACTTGACGAATGCATACTCACGCCTGCTTCCTTTCGACGGTAAGCAGAAACTAAACCCCGCCACCTGGGTGCGTCTTACATACTCCTTTTGCTTCGCTAACGTTCTTTCACCTTGTCATATATCCTACGCATACCTACCGGTTGCGGGTATTATGCACCTAACCTTTTGCAAGAACATCACCAATTGATGAATTAAACTACAAACATCAAAATTTTAAGATTGCATAGTATCCAGTTATTCCTATTCAGGTCAAAAACCGCCGTATAGTTTTCTCAATATATTTCAAACCCATACTCCATCAAAGAGGAGAAGCCTTTATACAAACAATAAAATAATATCGATAAGACGTTCAATCTTTCGATTTTCTGGAACGTTTTGCGGTAGCTGGGTTTCAATTCAGAGCCATATTGTTTAGCCAAGGAGATTGAATGAAATAAATTGTATAGTGTAAACTAGAAAGATGTGGTTTTGGTACAAGTTATAAGAGACTTGGGCTGATTTTTCAATAGTCAGTACTTTTATCTTATTGAATAATCAGCCCTCAGATAATTATAATTAGTCGTAGTATCAGTTTTACGTGACATTAAATGCGATATTAGTGGTTTTTAATCTTAAATTAATATTACCTTTAATATAACGGACCGGTGTTAATGTAACTAAATAGATAAATGTAAATAAATAAATAAAACTACATACCACCTACCATCATTATTCTTAAATATTACCTATAATATAATGGACCGGTGTTAATAAAACCTTAGGTGAGCGAATTAATTGAAACCCGTGTAAGTAAATAGATAAATGTAAATAAATAAATTAATAAAACTATATGCCTACCATTAAAAGTGGGTTCTATAAAAGTGTTTATGGGCGATATAGATAAAGCAAATGTACGTGGTTTTAAGCCGCAATAATATTTTTTAAGCCGCTTTATTAGACCATAAAAGAAATAGCCTGCAAATAAAAAACATATAGGCAGGTATGTACATACATGGACACATTAAGTCATCAGTATTATCGTTATGAAAGAGTTATTTAACTTATCCATACAATTTTCTAACATTTTTGTGATTAGCATATATTGCCGCTGCTGGGCAAAGGCCTCTTCTTTGTCATTCCAAACCTTCTTGACTTTTAAGATTTCTGGCCATGTGGGCCCTGCGAACCTTATCAGGTCGTCGCACTACCTTTGCCGTGTCTGTGCCGCGTCTATCTTGGCGGCGACATCATCCAATCCAGCGAGGGACGGTCTATCCCCGAGTGCTTTCAGCCATTTATTAGCTGTTAAAATTAAAGGCGTTAAGAGAGATACACCGACATGTGTTAAGAGTGTGTGTTTGCTTGATTGTAACTTGCGTTGCTTGCGTTTTGGTTAGGCTTGCTTGGCCTGTATGCGGGGGTCGGTTTTCAGCCATAGCTAGGTCTACTGTATCTACGAAATTGACTGCAACTATCTTTTAAAAACTCAAAATTTTTTCGTGTCAGGTGTCAGCTCAGCTATTTGCTTTGACAGCGGATTGCTGGCATTCCTTTTCGTCACATTTCTGACGTATCGTTTTTTTTTTGAGGGTGATAAAATCATCAAATGACTCTTCCCACTATGGGTGGAGCGAAAGGGAGTGTGAGACTCTTAATGACTAAAACCCATCCATGTTCTTTCCTTAGCCTTTTGTGCTTCCGGGGCAGCGTTAACCCCTTCGGACAATGTCGCTAACCCGGAAAATCCCGCTGACTCTGATCTCTGACATATCCTATGATCATCTTAAAATCAAGAACCAATATTGTTGATATTTTAAACCTGTTGATATTTTAGTTTCAAGTTGAAAATAAAAAGGGATTATAACTTTAAAATCCAATTTACATAGAGAATAGAGACAACCATAGACAATTTACTAAACTAGCAATAAGGTTGCGTTCTCAATTCCTAACAGCAACTAAATTTAATACACTTCACATTGATTCACTCAATCTGTCAAAGTCCAAGCAATATAGCCAACCTAAGCAGCCATATCGTCCATAATTGCCAACCTAAGTTCATGAGCTGCAGCGTTCATCACGTTTGATCTAGACAGATTCGAGCTCATGATATAGGATCATGAGCTCGAATTTGATCTACGATACGTCACGGTACATGCTTTTCGATTCTGTCGAGGAGAGGTCATCTCAATGTTGAGTGCAAATCGATCGATCTAAGAGGCTGGTGTTGATAAGCCTTAATTTTGAGACAGTTTTGTAAGCTTTGCGGCGAGTTAGCAACCACAGATATAATAGATTTTAAAAATGGCGCGTCTGGCACTGTACATGTCAGTAAAATGCGTTCATGATCAGTCAGTGCCAACGTGCCACATAAAATAATGACAATGACAGCTCTTAAACGAGGCTTATGTTGTGGTCGCGTTCAGTTTCTTTGGTGGAATTCCCCCTTTGTGAAATCATTTTTTTTTCTGTTATGCAAAAAAATGTGCCTAAATGTGACGCGTCCTTGAAATGTCACTCTTAATAATTAATTCCCGTCTAGTCATCGAATCGTCGACTAAGTGTCAATTTCGCCGAAAACTGAACGCCTATCAGCACACCTAAACTGCGTTCACAGATAATAATTACACTGACAGCCCTTAAACGGGGCTTATCTTCTGATCGCGTTCAATTTCATTGGTGAATTTACGCTAAGAAGCTTCACTTTAAAAATAAATCATTTTTGCCTTCAATTGCCTTTGAAGTTAGTTCTATTCGTTGTTTTTTGTTTTAACGGAATGCCAATTATTATTAATTATGTGCTCCTCACTGATAATTGGTGTTGTGAAACTGTAACGATACATTGTAACGGTTTTAACCGAGGGTGGTTATCGTAAAAAAACAGTGACTGAAGGAAAAAGCTCTTTAGTGATGATACGCTCAGAACTTCTAACTCAAAACCGTTACAATGTATCTTTTGATAGGTGGTTGAACTTAGCTCAAAAAGGGGTGAATGTACGTACACTTATGTAGTAGTTTTATAAAGTAGAAATTAACTTAACACATTACAGTGACCTTTGCGTTAAAAGCGCTTTATTTTAAAGTGGCTTTAAAATTCTTAACGCTAAGTTAAATGAATATGGTTATTTTAACGTAATTGAATATTTTAAATGAAAATGGTGTAATTAGGGTCTAATAATTGGTTTTGTGAAGTTGGTTTTGAAATTATAATATTAAAAAACCCATAAGATAAATAAACTTCTATTTCATTTATTTTTAGCTCTAGACAAATAAGTGCAAAATAACGACAGTTATTGTGAAATGTTTTTGAAATTACTGCAGTTTAGTTTTTTTTTTATGTAAATGGTAAATACATTTCTTTCGATTATACTTATCGTTAAATAACAGTGTTTATTATACGTTTATATCGAAATAACGACAGGGTTAATACCGTTGTTTGTCCTAAAGTCATAATAAATAGAGTATTGTTATTAAGAAATATCTCGTAAGCTATTGAGTATGAAAATAACGATAAAATAACATCGCATAAAAAACGATTTTCATGAAAATATGGGAATATTATAGCCAAGTTACATCCCCGAAGTGACCGAGGTAGATCTGAGAGCGGCGGTTGGAAGGCTCAAGGCCAAGAATACCGCCCCAGGACCCGACGGCTTGCCTGGTAAAGCCTGGGTCCTGGCCTCAGGGGCTCTCGGGCCCCGACTGGAGGCGCTCTTTAGCGCATGCATGGAAAGAGGCCAGTTTCCGCTCCGTTGGAAGACGGGGAAGCTGTTCCTTATACAGAAGCCAGGGCGCCCTGCGGACTCTCCGTCCGCATTCCGGCCCATAGCGCTGCTCGACGAGGTCGGCAAACTCTTCGAGAGAATTATTGCGGGCCGCCTCGTCGGGCACCTTGGAAGGACGGGGCCGGACCTTGCGGACTGCCAGTTTGGCTTCCGCAAGGGGCGCTCGACGGTGGACGCCATCATGCGCGTTAGAGCCCTCACGACGGGGGACGCGGTGTCCCAGGGTAGGGTCGTCGTGGCGGTGTCACTCGACATCGCCAACGCTTTCAACACCCTGCCCTGGAGTTGCATTGGGGAAGCACTCCGGTATCACCGGGTGCCGACCTACCTCCGTCGAATAGTCGGGGCGTACCTGACGGACAGAGCCGTCATCTACCCCGGTCGCGATGGGGAATGGAACCGGCGAGAGATGTCGTGCGGTGTCCCACAGGGATCGGTTCTGGGGCCGCACCTGTGGGACATCGGCTACGACTGGGTGCTGCGGGCCGACCTCCCTGACGGCGTCAGCGTAATTTGTTACGCTGACGACACGCTGGTCTTGGCGCAGGGAAGGTCGCATCAGGCGGCGGCCGACGCGATGACACGCGGGGTTGCGATAGTCGTTGAGAGGATCCGGCAGTTGGGTCTCGAGGTGGCATTGCACAAATCCGAGGCCATGTCCTTTCATGGGCCTCGGAATAGGCCACCATCGGGATCCCAACTCACGGTAGGAGGGGTTCACATCGGCGTCGAGACCACGATGAAATACCTAGGTCTGGTCCTCGACAGCCGATGGAATTTCGTGGAGCATTTCCGACGTTTGGCCCCCAAGCTGGAACGGACTGGGGCCGCCTTAAAGCGGCTCTTGCCCAATTTGAGGGGGCCAAACGCCTCCTGCCGGAGGCTTTACGCGGGAGTCGTGCGGTCCATGGCCTTTTACGGGGCCCCGGTGTGGGCGCGTTCATTGCGGCGGCGAGCCGCCCACTACCTGAACGCGCCCCAAAAGGTGGTAGCCATTCGGCTAATCCGGGGGTACCGCACGATCTCGGGCGAGGCGGCAAGCCTCCTTGCCGGACTGCCGACGTGGGATCTGGAGGCGATAGTCCTCGCGCGCCTGTACGAGTGGCGCGCGGAGGTACTAAGCCGGGGGGAAACTCCGTTTCCGCAGCAAATTGCGGCGGAGCGGACGGACCTCCGGCGCGATCTCATGGCGGCCTGGAATCAGCGACTGTCGCAACCCAGCGCAGGGCACGCCACGATAGTGGCGGTAAGGCCCCTCTTTGAGGAGTGGCTAGAGAGGCGTCACGGCGCCCTCACCTTCCGCCTGACGCAGGTCCTCACCGGACATGGATGTTTCGGGAGGTTCCTGCACATCATCAGGCGGGAGGAAACGCCCGGGTGTCACCACTGCGAGGATCGCCCAGAGGACACGGTAGAGCACACGGTGCAAACCTGCCCCGCTTGGGCGGAGCACCGCCGTGTCCTCGTAGAGGCGATCGGCGGCGGCGACGGCGACCTCTCGCGCCCGGCTCTGGTGCAAGCCATGGTCCGGGGCGAGAGGGAGTGGGAGGCAGTCACCTCCTTCTGCGAAAAAGTCATGCTCGCGAAGGAGGTGGCGGGATGGGAGAGAGAAAGGTCCTCCCGTCCCAGCCGTCGCGGGAGACGCTCCGGGCGTCGGGAGCCACGTGACGACTCCCGGCCACCGTAGGCGCGGGCCTGCGGGCGGTGAGTAATGGGTGACTCACCGTCCGATCAGCACCAGACCCGTGCCGTACGGCGCGTATATGTTCCACGCGCGCCTCAAAGAGATGTCAGCATATGAAGGGGCCCCTCAGGGCCAAGCCTGCCGGGTAAGCGGGATTGTCCGAAAGGGTTACCGCTACCCCGGAACATAAAGGGCTACGGAAGGAACATGGATGGGTTTTAGTCAGTAAGAGTCTGACACTCCCTTCCGCTCCACCCAGAGCGGGAGCAGTCATTGGATGATTTCCCAGCCTAAATTTACGAGTTAACTACGTATATATTACAACGTTTATATTGTCTTTCTGACACTTAAAACTCGCCACTAAGTGCCAAGATTGGCGAAAATAATATTTAAAGAATATATAAACGGAAACTATATTCACAAAATACCGAAATTCTAGAAAATAACAACGACACAAATGGTGTTTTAGAGTTATAAAAACCTACAAATTATGTTATTACAAACTGCAGTATTTCGCGCACACACATTTCCCCCAGGCAAATATGCAGAACTAAGTAAACTTCGACAATTGCTTGTAAAACTACATGAAACTTATTCATATCAAATAACATAAGGAATTCCTAAAAACTGTGTTTTAACAAAACAACCGTTGTAAAGTTAAAATACAAGTAAAGACAAGAAAAAGTTTGAAATATTGGCGTATCAGAGCCTTTTACATGAGTTTTCAGGCTTAACTTTCAAAGTCTTTTTATGTCGGGCTCAGTACTTTCTTTCAAAGAGGCAGTGTTACTCCGTGCCCAATAGCTGTGCCTTGACAATGAGTTCGCAAGTTTTGGATAAGGCACTTGAGGTTGAGAGCACTTGAGGGATCGGTGCCAATTGGAACAGATGGAAGAAGATATTTTGTGAGGTATCTAAGAGTAATGATTGCATGCGTCAAAATTTCGATACTATATTTCGATGGGTCCTATGTATAAGGGCCAATGTGCAAATTGACAACTTTTCAATACGGGCTCTCAAAGTTTCATCTTGATATATTTTTTACATGCTTCAACTGATGTTTGTGAAACTTTGCATGATTACTATGACACACATGTTTGTTATTCTAGTTACATCGATTTCTTTGAATATTTATTAGTTTTTTGAATAATGTGGACAAGCCTATATACGTCATTTTTTTAAATTAAATTACATTGAAAAAAACTGGTAAAAAGGCCTAAGTGTCACTTTGGACTATTTACACGGCATATGCTAATTATGTAAACAACGTGTATTTTAATCATTTTGACTAATCTATAATTATCAAAAGTATTTTAAACAGGTAAAAAACTTAAACAAACAATAATAATATAATTATTTCATGACGTAATGCACTTTGACACTTATACGTTATCTTACTTGGTGACGTAATGTGCTTAACCCACAGTTTGGTCTCAAACATAAAACCAAATAAAAACGATTAGACTCCTTTATTTTCTTTTCTTCAGAATTATTAACGTTTCTGAAATCAAAATACAATCAAATAATGAGGATACCTGAACTAAAGGTAGTAATTTAACAATAAAATAATATGGTAACATCCTACTGATGTAGATGTAACCAAATTTTCATAATACTCGTGGTAAATTGGTGGAATAATATTTTTGCGGCACAAATCAATTTAATCTTTTTTTTATGGATGTATATCGGTAAGAACTGTTTGTAACGTAGTTTTTTTGTAAGCGGGATTGTTCGAAAAGGTTACCGCTACCCCGGAACATAAAGGGCTACGGAAGGAACATGGATGGGTTTTAGTCAGTAAGAGTCTGACACTCCCTTCCGCTCCACCCAGAGCGGGAGCAGTTATTGGATGATTTCCCAGCCTTAAAAAAAAAAAGGGTATGTCCGTAGATTTATCAGACATTTTGTCTTCTTGTTATAGCAGAAAGAAAAGTTATGTTAATTTGATAGATGCTATCGAAAACCATTTAGAGTCTCAAAAACATCTGTTTGCAAACAATTAGCTTAGAATTTTGATTATTCTGAATACAAGGCAAATGATAAATGTATGACCTGCGAGATTCATCTTCTGTAATTATTATTTTTTTATTTATTTTAACAACATGGTTCCTAATAAAATCATACTGTTTAGAATGATCGCCGATTCCCCAGAACTTATTAAATATTTCACTTCTTGTGTCTTCGTCTAGTTTTTGAAAACATTTCAATGTACATGTGATTTGACACGGTTCACCCAATTTTTTCCAGATTTTTTTGTACCTTTTCGACTATAGTATGACTTTCCGGTATTTTTAAGTCTTTTTCTCTTTACATCTATCCATTCATGATAAAAATATTCGCGCAATCTGCCGCTGTCCCGTTTTTTGGTAAATTTTCTTTTCAAGGAATTTAATGGAACAGAAACCACTTCTAATGAGTATTGTGTAATCGGTGAGGACTCATTGCCATCCGTTAGCTAAGACGCAACTGATGGCATTGGTTCTTGTTCATCAAAAAGATAAACACACCCATTGGGTGATGGCACAGGGGTATGTTCGCTACCTACGTATACCTTGAAGTTCAGGCTCATTAATTGTCATTGAAATTAATCCTTGGCTGTCACACCCATGAGACGTGTTGCTTATTTCAAGCAAAGGTTTACTAGCTGAGTTAGGATTATTCAAGGAAGCATTTTCTACAGTGGGTTCATTTGGCTCATGGTTATTTAGGTATAAATCTTGATGTTCTTGTTGAGTCAGTTGAACAGGTGCTATGGAAACAATATGTTGCAATGTGTTGTTTTAATTTAATTCTCACTGTCATCAAAAATGTCTTGCAACAAATTCAGATTGCTATAATTGTTTAATATGTCATCAGCTTCAAATGGTAACGGAGAAGTAAAAAGCAAAAAATCTCTTTGTACATTACCTGAATAAACACAAATAAAACATAACACAGGCAAAGGTGTAGATAGGTACTTAATAGTAGACCCACATTTCGTCAGTAATATTTTAAGTCGCATGCATGTAATAGGAGGCGATTGTCATCAACCGGGCACAAATCCAAATTGTGTGGCAGCTCAACACTCAATCACACTCAAAAACTCAATAACACTTTGTCCCTGGTGTCTTTGAGAGGGAATCGAACCCAGGACCTCTTGCTTAGCAGTCGCGCTTGCGAGCACTAGACAGTCCAAGACTCCAAATAAATCAGTTAATTTTTATTTTTAAACTAACATAGTCTCTAATACTCCAATTGTGATTTAAAACGGGATATTTGCTACGTATAATATTTTAAACTCAAAACAAACATTAAACATAGTAAATATGCTATTCTAAATACAAATATAGTAATTTTTCTAACTGAAACATCAATTAAATCGTTTGGTCAATGTGACTGTTTTTAAAATAAAACGCGTATAAGGGCCAAAGTACTACATTGGCCTTTCTATGCAGGATCTGTCATTCAGCGCAACATCGTTTCGTGTGACGTATAAGTACTCAACTGACTAATTGGCCGTTGAAGTAAACAAAGACACGAGATCTCCCCGCGTACAAGTCTCTAATGACCGCTTGGCCTTTATACGTTTAAAATTGTGTCACTTAAGCCCTTCTACTTCACTTTTAAATTGTACTTTCACGTACAAATGTGTAATTTTTTTTAATGCACATTATAAACTAGAGTAAAAGGAGGCATTTAAGCCAAAAAAGTGAAAATACCCAAATTGTTGCATTGGCCCTTATACGTAGGACCCATCGATTTACATATATATTTTATGCAAAACTGATACAATACCACATCGCAGCTACCCTAAATAAATGCCTAATCGCATTTTTGACTTCCTTCCCTCTCTTTTCTTTACGATATTTTGTTTTTACTATTTTTACTAACGACCTACGACATTGGTCTTCTTACTACTACATAACCTTTGTAAACTTTCCTCTACTCCGTTTCGTTGCCCATAATTCCCTTCTTCATAGTCACACTGCCGCATCCATTACTCTATCATCCGTGAGAACACGACGTGTAGCCCAGGGCTGTGCACTGAGAGTCCTTTGCAGGGGTTCTTTGCAAGCATGTGTACTGCAATCGTGGCTTTTACGTTTCTTTTTATTTACAGTTGAATGAACCCCTGTTCCTATTGTGTTTTTTTTTCTGTATGACGTCATGTATTTTTGTGTAAATCTGGGAGGGAAATGTAAAGTTGTTCTCACAAGTTCAATTATATAGATTTCATAGTAGAGTTGTTAAAACAGTCGAACGTTTTGAAGGAGTTTCCTTTCCTTTTCTACAGGTGTCTTACCTGAAACAAAACAAATAATATTTAGTTCTAATAAAATACACAGTTACCAAAATTCTTATTACTAAATTACAAGGATTTAAAATATAGGTTTTTTTGGAGAGGCTCTTGAATAAATAATAATAGCCGCCCGGGTCGATCGAAGGTTAAGCTACGCTTGCCGAGGTCAGTCTGTGGATGGGTCCGTGGATGGATTACATATTGAGACCCCTTCATGCTTCGGAAAGCACGATAAAACGTTGGTCCCGGGTTTAATTTATAGATTTTTGACAGTTGTTACCTATAGGTAGTCAAAAGCCCGAAAGTCTGGCAACCAGTCTAACCGAGGCGTAGCATATTACCCAGTAACAGGGTTGTGGAGGTCAGATATTCGCTCGGTGTAAAATACTTGTATTCAGCTGCATGTCGTTAGACTGGAAGCCGAGCCTAACATAGTTGGGAAAAGGCTAGGCAGATGATGATGAGGAATATGATGCGGTTCCAGATGATTGGTACTTGTGCAAATGTATTCAATGTATTTTCAAGTTACTTATAACAATTTCATCATAGCAACTGTGATACGCAACTAAACCACAACACAAAAAGTAATCACAGTTTTCGAGCAAGAAACGGCAATGTTAAAAGGAAATACTCGAAGAAATCTCAGTAATACATTTTCTTGGGTCGCAACAAACTTGCACACCATCTGGATACGTGACCCCGCATAATATTGTTACGGCATGGCAGTATGCCAAAGCGATTCTGTTAGACGCCCCATTGTAAAAGTGCAGGCCCTAATAACATAAGCGGGATTGTCCGAAAGGGTTACCGCTACCCCGGAACATAAAGGGCTACGGAAGGAACATGGATGGGATGGTTTAGTCAGTAAGAGTCTGACGCTCCCTTCCGCTCCAACCAGAGCGGGAGCAGTCATTGGATGATTTCCCAGCCTTAAAAAAAAAGCCCTAATAACAGATGTCCTCTGGGAACCCCAAGATGAAATGTAGACCTGTGATTTGGGAAATTGTTTTGGTATGCTGACAAATGTGTGCACCAACTGGATAGATGCACTTATTCTGTGTGATTCTTGCCTCAAAAGACCATTTCAGATACCATTCATTAGTCTAGTCTTCACAATAATCCAACCAATATTATGTCGGGCTTTAAAAGACCTCTAAGTTTGTTTGGGCCTTTTTATCTCAGTGCCGACCTCATAAAGTATTTTTACAAACCTTCATACAGGGGAAGGGATTATGTTTGAATGAGTTATAATAATTTCAAAAAATGAAGCATCTTAATTAGTATTCACAGCATTTAAATTCATTGTATTGATTAGATCTAAATTTTGTAGAAGTGTACACTATAGTAGAAGGCTATTGGGAACTTTGACATGAAATGTAGGTCTGTGCTTTATATAGGAATGGTTTGATGTGTTGAATAAGTTGTGATTTTCTGAGATATGAATAATGGCAATGGTGAAGGTAATATAAACGACGATGATATTTCAGAAATGTATGGATTTGTATTCACAGAATTTAAATCCATTGAGATTTTGCAGATTTATAAACTACAGCATAAGTCCATTCGGAGCCCTGAAAGGGAAAAATAGGGCTGTACGTGTAAAAGGAATTTTTCGAAGTGGGAAAATGAGTTGTGATTTACCGAGATAATAAATGATAATATAAAGAAAACGATGAGGTTTCCAGTGTTACAAGCACTCAATTTGAAATTGCAGCACTTAAATCATTCGCAAATGTAGCAGGAATGTAAGTGATAGCGTGTCCTTTGGGAACCTCGAGATGAAATAGGGTTTTGTGCATGATGTAAGTATAGTTTCATGTGGAAAAACGAGCAGTGATTCGCTGAGATAATAAATCATGGCAATGATGTAGACAAGGGAATTGATAATGTTTCAAGGGATAGAGAAGCTCCGATTTTTATCAAAAAGTTTATGTATGGGAGTGAAAACTACTAGCCGCCGATGCGCCGTGCCGTCAACGCCGGGTGTCGCTGAAAATCAGCGCTGGGGCTCTGTTTCGCATGGGTCGAAGCATTATGCTGAGCGATGGCCGTTTTGCGCGGAACTGTCGCATATTTTGTTTTTTTTACTGCGTCATGTTTGCCGCAAATAAATGTAATATCTTTCTTTCTTTCACTAGACCAACAAAACAGTAAACTTTGTCATAAATAAACTAACAAAGATGGTACTACTAATTATGCTTCCCGTTTTCTAAATCTCGGTTAGTGTGTTCAAGACTGGATATGTATAAAACATTACTACCTGAGCCAGCAGGTGGATACGTACGGAGTGACACGTGCTTCGAAGAAGATAACTGCATTTATAGGTAGCTAGGCTCTCGTACCGACACGTGTAACGATCCAACCACTCTTTATAGTGTCCTTGGAGCATTTAAATGTGCGATTCTGTACAGTGAACTTAATGTGGGTGATAGTTGCTGAATCAGAATAAGGTCTAACAGTAAAAAATTGCTCACATACTTCCATTTACATTTTTTTTAGAGATGGGCCGAATGTGGTTTGAACCGAATCCGAACTTTGGCCGAACATTCAGAATAAGGTAACAAATAAGGGAATAGGGTCTAACAGTAAAAATTGCTCACATACATACTTCCATTTACAGTTTTTATTTTTTTTCATTTTTTATTATTTGGAGAAAATGAGAAAAGAATCTCATTGGAAAAGTTATAACATTTAGTTAAAATGGACCATGAAAGGACGATTGTAATGTAACTTTTTTGAATAATTTTATTTTAATTTTGAGGAACTATTGTAGTCAAAACTCAAACAAAGCGACCAAATCTTTATATTTCCTCAAACAAAAATTACATTCCATTTTGGAGAGAGACGTAATATAACTCGGCAAAATATTAACAGAAGAAAATATACAGTTAAGCCTAAACAAGTTAGGTACAATAACAACAGAAAACCCAAAATTTCTAAACGTAACAAAGGGACAGACCCTACGCTTAGAAAATTACAATCTCAAATGTTTAACAAAAGAATGCCTTATTACGCTTTTAAAAAGAAAAGCTTAAATGAGGGCAACAAGGAAAGGTCATGAAATGTGAAATGTGAATAAGCAGACGCTATTACTACTTAATCTTGTTACAATAGAATTGAAGACTAGAGAATACTCTGAAAAAACTAGGTTTGTGCTAGGTCTAAGTAACATGAGGCAATGACAGCGTGTAGCATAATACGGAATTGCTATAGAATAAGAGGCTAGAATCATCGGTTTTACTGACGTGCCGCCTATTGTACCTACGTATATTTAGTGCTCATACACATACACATGAGCGGCACGCCGATCTAGCTGCCCCTTGCTGTCCTCCCCCAGTGACGCCCTAAGCCGAGGTCCGTACCCCACAGGGGAGGGGGGTGCCCTTAGCGTGTAGTCACTTAGTTTGCAGTTCTTTTGTGGCATCCACAGGCAAGTCCGGTTAAGCAGTGAAGACAATCCTATGGTTGAACTGCGAGATGCCATTACCAAAAAAAAAACGACTGCGCGCGTCAATGACAGCGAGTTAACTGAAATACGCGAGCGGCGCGGCGTGTTGTTGTCGGCAGGCGGCGACACGTCTACGGCGGCGCCGACGCGTGTCGATTGTTGCAGTTGGCTATGTGAGCACTAAATGTCAACTCCGTGTTACGCTAGGCCAGCTCAAAGTCAAAGTAAAATCATTTACCACTACATAGTATAAAACAAAGTCGCTTTCTCTGTCCCGATGTATGCTTAAATCTTAAAAACTACGCAACGGATTTTGATGCGGTTTTTTTAATAGATAGAGTCTCAAACTCAAAGTATTTATTTCAAATAAACCAATTACAGGCACTTTTGAATTGTCAGGTGTCGGTCAGTCAGAGAGATGAAGCTAGTTGCCCATTCCAAAGCAGTAGGTACCTATGGAGAAGAACGGGCAAGAAACTCCATGGACACTCTTTTAAACAAAATATGGTTACAAAATATGGTTACAAAATATTGGTTACATAGATCATATTATTATTATTATTATACATATGAGAACGATGCAGAACGGTGAAAGCATCCGATATAAAATAATGTAAAAAAAAGTTCAAAAATTAATATTACGAATAATTTGACGAAATATTATGCTGGCGAAGCCGCGGGTGGAAGCTAGTTTCAAGATAAAAGTATTTATGCATTGTTCACGAGTAATTATAATAAGAATTCAGAATAATGCTGCAAATGGAAGAGTTTAAGAGAATTGTAACCTCCATTAATTGATCTGATTTATTTGTTCGTTTTTTTTTCAATGTCTTTTTTTGTTATTGTATTTCGTTGCCTGTCCCAAATCAAATATGTTTTCTTTCCTCGTTTTTTTTTAACAGCGGACCGAAATGGGACGAAAAATGGAAGAAAAGTAAAATAAAAAAACAACGCAATGCTTCGTCAATTTGTTCCGCAATAAGACAAAAGAAAAACAAAACATTTCAAGAAGTCTTAAAGATTTAATTTTCCCGTTATTGTTGTGAGTAATTTGATATTGTTGTCATTAAATATCCCCGGGAGGTAATTGTGGGAACTTCCGCCATCTCAAATTAACACGAATGCAGAAATTCTTAGGTTGTTTGGAAATAAATGTACATAGAAATCATGGCGAGATTAATATTCAAGAAATTAATGTGTTAGGTTTGACCCTTGGCTCGATAGATGGCGTTGGCGTCGAGTTAAATCTCGCTATGGTTTCGTTACCGGCATTTACCTTAGCAGATTTGATATTTTTATTTTGAGTGAGCCTCAGATGTAAAGTTGTGTACTTGAATATACGCTATAAACGACGCTTATAGTGTCATTTCATTTACTCCTCGCCAATAGACGGACCCTCGGTAAAAATACATAGGTAATAGAAACCTACAGTATTTATGCTTTGAAGAAATGTTTCCGTGAAACAAAAAAAGATGAGCTAGTTATTCGATTTCATAGATCTATGTATTAAGTTATAGCAACAACATAACATGACGCCTGTATGTCCTGAAGGGTTCGGCAGAGCTGCTCTTAGAATACACCCCTATTCACCAGTTATGTTAAGTCCCATGTAACAGGGAACCAGCTCATTGCTATCCGCCTATCAGCCGGGTATCCAGACTGAGCTGCTACTGGGAAATTCCAGATGAAAAAAACAATAACATTGTCTCTGACCCGGGAATCGAACCCAAGACCGCGTGCTCGGTAAGCGGGATTGTCCGAAAGGGTTACCGCTACCCCGGAACATAAAGGGCTACGGAAGGAACATGGATGGGTTTTAGTCAGTAAGCGTCTGACACTCCCTTCCACTCCACCCAGAGCGGGAGCAGTCACTGGATGATTTCCCAGCCTTAAAAAAAAAAAAGAAACACCTCGTGCTCAATAGTAACGCATGCAACCACTAGACCAACGAGGCAGCCAAAAGAAGAATAATATGGAGTATTTAATGAAATTTCTGTGAAAAAATAATCAAAGCTATTCGGTATCAGAAATATCAATGATTCTTCAACCAATTTTTCCTTTCCCGTTTCTTTAGTTCAAACCAATTTTTCTTTCCCCATTTCTTTAGTAAATTGAATAGGCTCCCAGAGTATCGTCCTCAGCCATAACATTTCACACTGGTCGTAAAAAAATAGCGCCTGAATATAATAACGGGAAAAAGTAAAGTTTTGTAATGTAAATAAATATTTTACATCAAAGAGTTTCACATTTCCTATAAAAGGTAGAATATATTAGATAATGAGGCGTTATATCGGGTCAACCCTGAATATGTAATGTATGGGGTCAACTAAAATGTCGGTAAATAATATATCGCTCAGTTACTCTTAAGGTATTCTGTAACAATGTTTTACCCTACAAATATGATTAAAGCTGTATTTAGCTATTTGTGTTCAGATATTTAATAAAATTCCAAATATTTAAAGAAATGTGTATCTCAGATTAAATGGTAAAAGCATTATTCATTTTTACATCATAAAAGAATGTACAGACGGGATAAATTTTGGTATCTAACTTATAATATTTATGTGCTATGACGTAAGCAAAACATGTATAATCTTTAATGTCTTTTTAAAACAATTTCATTCACATTACATACATTATTAGGATTATAAATGAAAACCCTTACGACAGAATCAAATTCCTAGAAACGTACTTAAATTGGCAATATGTAAAATAACATAAATACTTTAATTACTTTAATCTTCATCATTCTTCTGCACTTTTTTTTTTGAGGGTGGGAAATCATCGGGACTGTCAGAAATTCTTCTGCCCTTATCCCAATTTATTTGAGGTCGGCGCGGCTTGCCATCTTATTATCTTTCACACAAATCCATCCATCGTTTCTCTTGGTCTTCCTCTACTTGTAGAACCATCCACATACATACATACTCAAAACTTTCCGGACAACATTTTCTTTATTTCTCCGCATAAAATACACTTACCATGACATCCGATTTCCACACAACTTTTCAGTCACCGGTGTCACTTTCGTATAACCATGTTATTATAAAATTAATGTTATTTTTTTTTATTACTTTCATTAAAGCAATTTGAAGTAACTCTGTATTAGCCACAGAACAGTTACTCTTTATCTGTTCTGTGGTATTAGCGATTTTCATATTCAGCAAACCTATCTGTAGTATTCTTAAATCTACATTGATTGTCGGGATCTGATATAGAACAATATTTCGCGTTAGTTACGATGACCCTTCAAAATGGTCACTATTCCAAAATTTTCCTTAACCTCCTCATCATGTTTTCATATGACCATCATCCCTAAAAGACCGTCAGCTGTATTATTATTCAGTACAAAAAATGGCATCCCCCTTTATGCAGTATAGTGGAAGAGATAAATATATGCGGTCACAATAATTTATGAAGGGATAAGACACAGATAAATTGTCAATTCGAGAGATGAGGAAGTATGAATCATGGCGAAAGTATCTGCGCTTGCCAATCCTGAATTTTATAAAGAAGAATGTTCGTTATTGTCGCTTATTTAGTGTTGACTCTTCGGTATAATACGTTTTGGGATATGCGGATATGAAAATCTTTTGTTTTATTGTGGGTTCGGAAACAAAACTTATTTATTTTATTTGACTGTTTCAAAACGAAGAAAATAAAATTTGCATAACTTTGGTTTTTGTTGATGGTTTGAAGAGGAACTGATTTATATTTGAAGGAATATAATACTAGATAAAAATATTTTTCAAACAGGCTTTGGTTTATGCTCTCAAAGAGAAGAAAATAAACCTTACATTAGATAAAACCCATCAATTTATTACATTACTCAATTTATATGATACTAGCTCACCCGACAGACGTTGTCCTGTTTAAACTATGATACCTATTTACCTACCCTACCTACCTACCCTACTTACTAACCTAACCTAACCTTGCGTACCTACCCTACCTACAAGATAGGTAGGTAGGGTAGCTAGGTACCCTACAAAAAACCCTAAAAGTCCTAAAAATCCTTTGTCAAATCGGTTCAGCCGTTTCTGAGTTATAGATAGTGTAACTAACACGACTTTCTTTTATATATATAGATAAAAGCTTGCGCGAGATTGATTTAATTTATAAAACACATAATATTTTTTCCTTAGAATTACTTATGTGAATATCAAGTTCTCGCGACAGGCTTTTTAGCTCAATCGTCATGCAAAATTTTAGCTCAACTGGTTGCGGATAACTGCTTTAAAATTCAGTTGCAAGATTTGACCCAAACAAAAATTACATACATAGGAAGTTAAATAAAAGCTTTTTAAAATACAAAAGGATTTCACTGGTAATAATACGACATGGGACCGACATCGACCATTATTATAAATTATGATGTAACGTTGTACCGTTACTTATTAATGAATATAAAAAATATCTGAACGTATTAATCTTAATATAACAAATTGAAAGTTAATGTACTTTGATAGCACTTAGATACCTCTAGGGATATTGTAACACAGATTATTAAACACAATGGCTTTTTATATTTCTGCTAACAACTTAGTCTCTAAAGTCAAATATAATAACTTTGACCTTTTCATTATGAAAATATAAATTTTTGGCTTCATCCAACGTTTTACCAGGTTATTTAATTAAAATACATTTAATAATTCTTACCTAAATAATCATAACGGTACCATTTTCCTATCGTGCCATTTTACCCGAGAGGGTAGTTTAATATTTTACGTCAGAATTAAATAATAACACACGTTACCCCAGACTTTATTGCGCTACGGGAATTTAATTTAAGTAACATTTTAGCTATTTATATAAGTAGTGTTTGCATTTTCATAACGCTGTTAGAATTTTATTATATTTGCTTGTAAATTGAAAAACTAGTTTTTGCACTTGAGTTTTAGTTTAAGTATTTACATATTTTAATTACTGCAATCCAACAAAAAGTCATCGATTGGAAATTTTAAATAATAAAGAAAGCTTTGAAAAGGAATAGGAGGAAGGAGGACAATAAGGTTCTTCAATATGTTCAAAGTATTCTTGATTAACTCCAAAAAAAAAAGTTTTTGATTTTAGACCCCCAGCAGACTTTAGCCATAGAGTCAGCATTACCACTCAACGAGGCAATGCTCCCAGTTTTCTAAGCACGTTTCCGGATGACAGCGATGAGGACGAATATGTCGACGCCTAAGTGTCCTTTTGTTTTTGTATTTGTTTGTTTTAAGTACCTAGTGTAAATTTGTTGGTTGTGTAGCGATCCTAGCGATGCGATTTGCTGAATTTGCTGCACATTTGACATTGTAAAGAAACGTCAGAGCCAGACACGCTAGTCGCTCACATACCTTCACCCAGTGAATCCTTCTCTTCTTTCTTTTTCGTGTGGTTAGTAACTAACCTGTCATAGTTTCTTTGCTGCCCATGGGAATAGGCCTCGGACTTAGCTTCACATGCTGTTGAGAAATAACTCTCAAGCAAGTGATAATTATACAATACGCACATGAATCCGTAAAATCAGAGGTGCGTGCCTTTTTTTTTTTTTTTAAGGCTGGGAAATCATCCTATGACTGCTCCCGCTCTGGAACTGGTGGAGCGGAAGGGAACGTCAGACTCTTACTGACTAAAACCCATCCATGTTCCTTCCGTAGCCCTTTATGTTCCGGGGTAGCGGTAACCCTTGCGGACAATCCCGCTTACCCGGCAGGCTTGGCCCTGAGGGGCCCCTTCATATGCTGACATCTCTTTGAGGCGCGCGTGGAACATATACGCGCCGTACGGCACGGGTCTGGTGCTGATCGGACGGTGAGTCACCCATTACTCACTGTCCGCAGGCCCGCGCCTACGGTGGCCGGGAGTCGTCACGTGGCTCCCGACGCTCGGGGCGTCTCCTGCGGCCCCGGGGCGTCTCCTGCGGCAAAGAGGTGCGTGCCTTGGGTTCGAACTCGAGACCTTGATGACTTGGCAGTCCGACGGTCACACCACTAGGCTCTCACTGCTGTTATCAGTGACTCCTTATTTTACCGTATTCATTGTAACCGAGTAATTGTGAAAAATTGCATATCATTAATATTATTCTGGACCCTAACCATTGCACGCACAACAAGTTCTCTGTCAAATCGCGATACTACAGGTAAATGAATTCAGTTGTCTTGTGAGGCCCTCATGGAAGTCCTGGTCCATCGCCCGCTGGTACCTAGTTATTTGTTTGGACCTTGAATTGGTGATGTTGTTGTTGAATGCTTTAGCGTGCTGTATTTGGTAGACTTGGTTCATTCCTTGTAAGCATATGAGGACTGCTTGGTAATTAGCCCTGCAAGCTCCAATTAATGTGCACTTCCGTACAGGCCAATCAGCAGAAGCCACACTGATAAAAAGTTGATATTGGGTTGATAATAAGGTCTTTTCTGCCAGGTTTTATGTGCTAATTAGGTTCACCTTAGTAATTAATATAAAATAAAAGTGAGGATAGACGAGTTACAATCTAAATATTTTGTGATCAGATACTCAACTGTCCTGGGCAAGTGTTCACTGTGTTTTGGGCCCTTTCTTTAACCATACAGAAATGGTTAAAGAAAACTCTTTAAATTGTTTTTTTACGCTTAAGGGTAGGATGAGCAAATCTTAAGTGCCCTGTACTACTTTAAAAGGTTTAAAATTCTAATGTAAGCCCAGCTTCTTATTGTTTTTTTTTTATGGTATGCATTATAAAGAGTATTCTATTCTATTCTACTCTAATTCTGGAGTACTTTTGGGGAAACTAGATTGTGTGGTTATGGAGAAAAGCAAGCTAAGCATTATTAGGAATGGTAATACACAATGTTGACGTTGGGTTCATGAGAATGATCTGGTGTTACGAGTCTTAATAATTGTTAAGGTGACAACATACTACATATTCCAATACCATCTTCGTAAACTGTAAATTTTGACGGTTGCCAAAATTTGTATTCCGTTGTTTTCTCATGGCTAACACAACGGCCCATTGTCAATGTAGCATATTTGCCATTCATGGAACGTCCGTGTTTACAGACGTCCCCAATTGGGTCACAGCTATTTCAATGGCCTAAACGGACGGTGCAGTCCACCCACAATCTGCTCTTGCTTCTCGTATTTTATTTTGAATGACATTAATTTGTTCTACATGAAACAATTTGTTTCGTACTTTTTTCAATTTCAATGGCTTTTCCAGAATTATTAACTGCGCATTCAATAGGTGCACTGATGTGGAAACATTTTCACCATCGACTTCATCAGTAAACTGGCGTTTATTATACAGAGTTGATATGAAGAGGGGCATTAAATTACACTACGTATACTATACGTGTTTAGTTTTAACTCAGTACGGTATAAAAATAAAAAGCATCAAAAATGAGGTTTTAATTTTTTCAAACAAACTAAATAGCTTACAAATCAGAGTAAAACGCAACCACCCTTTGTAAATAAAAACTGCAATGACCTTGTAACGCAGCGGCACCGACGCGTGCACGCCGGAGCGCTGTTAGGAAAGATACATCGTGTTCAAACGGGGCAAAAACTTAAAAAAACATTTGCGTCTAAACTATTAAATCTCCTATTTAATTGTTTTTTGGTACAGAGCTTGAAAATGGTCCCTAGTATAAGCTGTTTAAAGGAAAGCCCCTCTGTCGTATCAACTCTGTATACTATTCTATAAAAAATTGTGATAAATTCGATGAAGTGAGCTTGAAGTGAACTATCATACTAGAGATTGACGCTTTTTTTATATGTAGGTACCTGCATTATTAAATTATTGTTCAACTGGTTCATTATTACAAGAAAACATATTTGTTTTAAATAACACGAAGTTTATTTCTATTATGTACAAACTTTCTAGTTACTAAGTCACCCCAAACCTGAAAAATAGCTACCATTTTTTTATAAAAGCTTCTTTGCTTAGAAATTACTACTTGTCTTGTTACCTATTGATCGCTCAACTGATTGATTCGTTGACTTTAGCGTAATGTTCTGTAAGCTTCTTATCTCCTTTATTGGGGTAATAAATCAAGTGGCTGACACGATTATTTATTACCCAAATAGGTACAGTTTAATTTAGTTACGTAGTAACAGTGTAAATGTAGTGCCTAATCTAACTGATCTCGTGGTCTTGTGGTCGCAAGCGCTACTGAACATAAGGTCCTTAGTTCGATTTCCGGGTCGGGCAAAGTTTTATTGGGTTTTACTATCCGTATCCAAGACACGCAAGTCTGACTTTACAGATTCATGTGCGTATTGTATAATTATCACTTGCTTAAAAACGGTGAAGGAAAACATCGTGAGGAAACCGGCATGGTTGAGAGATATTTCTCAACAGCATCTGAAGCTAAATCAGAGGCCCATGGGTAGCATAGAAACTCTGACACTAGGTTAGTCACTAACCACAGGATAAGAAAAAGAAGCTATCCATATTTCTAAGTAGCAGTCCGGTGTCTGAATTTCTGCCTGGTGGTTGGCAATATGCTTTCTCCCCCTCTGTTACATGGGACTCGAACATAACTGGCGAATGTCGGTGTACTGAATAGGTACACCTCTGCCTAAAATTACGGCGTGTTATGTATGTACTACAAGGAACTTGGCTCTCTAGTGACGGTCACAGGGTGGCGCTGTTAGTAAACACTTCTTATGTGATATGTATTGAAAAAACAAGATGGCGGTGTGAGTTACGATTTCAGTCACGCGCCAAAAGATCCTTCTACAGTTTTTTACCGTTCTATCGCTCATACATTTGAAAGGAATTGAGTTTTTTTCTAAACTTATTTGAGAGGTAATGAGTTTTTTTTTTTAACTTATTGTAGTGATGTGGTTATTTGCTAGTAAAGTCTCAGTAAGCTGGTAAAATGCATTGGTAAGTAATTTATTCGTTGAATGAAGGTTAATTCCATTAATGCGTCAAAGTGATTAACTGTCGTTCAGACATTTTGAGAGGTCAGGGATTAAGCACAAAATTTCCAGCAGGACTCAACAGGAAAGTTTAAATTATTTCAATAAATTCGTCTTCCATGATTTCCTTTGAATCGCGGATTTCATTACGAGAAACAGTATTTTCTTCTCAATTAATATCCTTTTTATTTTAAGAATTGTGCGGACCCTCCGTATTTTGCTTGTCCATCTGAATATTAAAATGCTAATACCTAAAAGGTACCTACTTTATTTTTATTAGCGTCCTACAAAATCTCGGCTTGCAAAAACTTTTGCAGCCGCTGTTTACCCAACTGTTAACGGCACTTGTGTCCCCAGTTATGCCTTATCATTTCAACTTTTGCTGTAGGACACTTTTTGTTTGTCACGAATCTTGGACAGATTGAGCAGTGGCCAAGCTAAATTGAATTTTATGCTGTAAAAGTAAGAGTTCGTTTTAGTTTGATTGTTTACGTGAATTGTTCGACAGTAAATGCTATCGGAAAGTAGTCTTAGTTTGTTACATGATGGGTTGCTTGAGAGAGTGTTTGTCTTCGATTGATCGGTTTGACTCACAATTATCACGACTACAATAAATTCTATTTCTTGTTCATTTTGACGTTCAAAAGTGCCAAGTACTTGTGCCCATTTGAAATAAATGATTTGACTTTGACTTTGACTTTGAATTTATGTGTAAATTCTTATAGACGCCTCACACTCGCACTCTCACTCCTCTCTTCTTCTTTGTCTTCTTTCTATCTTTTTCTATCTATCTATATATTATACTGCAAACTTGTTAATTTATTAAATTCAGATAGTCTTCCATGTATAACATATTTTTATAATAGTCCATATTTATAAACGCATTTCAACAGTCAGACAAAAAATTAAATGAATAAAAGGAAAAATAAGGCTTTTTTAATTACACGGAACTGAATCCATGTGAAAATCAAATATAAAATCGTCTGACCTTTTTTGAGGGATAAACAAACAATAGGATAAAACCCGCGCTAAAATATTTACGGCCCCAAATTTTTCAGATGAGATTTTAACATGTCTATGACAGAGATAGAACTTTTCGAAGAATCGTAAATAACCGCTAGCTTTCAACGTCAACAATTTACATTTACACACGGTTACAGTGAAAATCAAATAATAAATAAATCCTTGAAAATTATACTCAAAGCAGCATTCTTTTTTCAAAACTTCTCTGCCATTCCAGGACGTACGCCTTTTAACTGTTCGATTTTCGAACGTAATGAAAGACCGTGGATGTCGTTCGCACGGAGAATGGCCCCAGAATTTAGGATCTATAGAAATGTAAATGCTTCAAAACTTCGAAGGTGTCATTCCATTCCGAACTTTAGCATTGAAATACGAAGGAATGCTTTAAAAAGTTCTAAAGTGCTTTCAGGGTTTCTTGCTTCCAATGTGCATATTAACTACCTATATTTTTCTTTACCTGTATTTTTGTAAAAACAAAATTGTAATTCTGATAAAAACAAATGACTGACTTTAAAACAGCCTGTGTCGCAAATGGCTTATATGAAGGTTCTTTTTCGCTTTTGCCATTTTGCGTAATCTTCTTCACCCAGTCCTGACAGTCCCCTAATCACTGCCATCTATCCCATAGACCCAAAATGCTCTATCAAAGGAAAAAAAACGCATGGATGCCTCCAATTATGTGGGTCAAAATTCCTCTGCTTGAGGCTTGGGATAAAGCATCGTCACGCAAGATATTATCAATAAAGCCATCACACACGATGTCATCACAAAATATAATTAATTTTCACGAAAGGTATAACACATAGGTACTGAACCATATTAAATTCTACGAAACAATGTGATATTAATGAATATGCAAACAAGTTTTCTAAGGGTTTTGTTTGCATAAAATTTCGGTTCAAATATTAATGGCTTTAGGTCCTGCTTGCTTTTGTGACGGGTTTTGTAATGTTGTGGAGGTATTATTTATTGTTCTGGTATCTTTTGCTGCATGAGTTTTCAACTTGCGGTTTGCATTTGTAGCTTGTAGATTTTTTAGTTATATTATTATTCAGTTTTAGTTTTAGTTATGTTATTCAGCTATTAAGCTAAGTTAAATTGTTTTCTTTTTGTATTTTTTTCTACTATTTTTTGGTGTAGTATCAGCCTAAATAAAGTTCCATTTACAATATGCCATTTTCTTACCTGTGGCATATAAAACTTAAGCAACAAATAAGTTTCATACACGCGATAACACGTTTCACTGTTGCTTCAATCTATATTAATAATAAAAAATAATTAAAGAAAAACATTACGGTATACCAATACTTTGCAAACATCTGCGATTCTTCCTTGGGTCCAAAGGTTTCGTCAAAACATCTGCAGGTAACCTATCTGTTGTGTTGAAAGAATAATATTGTAAAAAGAATAATGTTACAAATAATGAAAAATGTAATAAAAAAAATAGATAGTAACGAGTGCACACCATAACTTTATTATAAGGCACAGTCGCGAGCACCAATGTTTACACCTAGCAATTTTAGGAAGCGGTTTTCTTGTAAAATAACTTTTCCAACGACGAAATGCGACATGTACGGTAAACCTATGGATTCGAATATGCAATGTGTTTGAAACATTCAATTTCATTTAATAACTGAGCAGAAAACCGCTTGTGAAATTAGCAAACTGTATACATAGTTTTGATATTGACTATACACACAATTCTCGTCTTCAGGAATCTTCAGGAAAGAGTGATCACACGTATGGTGTTTGTAACGTTGTTTATGCTGCTTCTGTTTTGTCTTCCAGCACAAATTCCTCCTTCAGCATACGATAATTAAATTGTTTTCTAGTACTAATTCCAGCAATAAACTACTAAATAGATGTTTCCCCGTAAATGTGGGAAGCAAGAGCTTTTACATAGTAACTAATGGCCTCATTGTGCGACAACAGTGTCCTACGTTGTAACAATGGACGGTTAACAATCGTATAACTATTATTCAAAGTAGCAGCGTTCATGTTCCGGGATAATAATTATAATTTTGTGAGGCTAATTTATGACAGCTGTACGGGTCGACCGAAGGTTAAGCTTCACTTGCCGCAGTGGTATCGTAGATGGGTGACCATCCAATCAATAATATCCAGACCAATCCGTGGCTCGACAACTTTGACAGACGTTACGGGTGGATAGTCAGAGACCCAAAAGCCTGACAATCAGTCATAACAAAGGGTATAGTTTTACCCAGTAACTGGGTTATGGAGGTCAGGTAAGAAGTTGCTTCATATAAAATACTAGTATTCCGCCTGAAAGCCAAACCCAACATGCTAGTTTGGAAAAGGCAAGACCGATTGATTTAGTGAGTCGATAAAGATACATTTTGGAAAGTAAACATATTCATTCCAAATGATATGGATTTTACTTACGTAATTATTGAAAAGAACAGTCAGAACGTAGGTGAAGCGAGTTTAAAGTGAGCTGTCCATACTGTCCCTATCATTAGGTGGAACGAACGACAACTCAACTTGACGCTCACTCCACCTAAGTTCTCATGGTGAGGTGTTTACAGAATCGACCGACTGAATTGTGACATGAAACATGATGACCTATTTTCATTTCAGTGAATATTGAGCGATATTTTTTTATAAACTGGCTGGAATCGTAAAAAGGAACAGAACGGAAGAAATCGAAGGAAATAAAATAAGAAAAAAAAAACTGGATAGTGGAATGACTTAACTGAATTTCTTTTAACTTTTCGTTTATAGATGTCTTGGAAAATCAAGGTGTTGCTTTGACTTATCTACATTTAAATATTAAGTTAACGCTGAAAAGGCCTATTAGAATGACTGAAACAAATGAAGGAATCCCATTTTTTTTTCAGTCATTCTTTGTTGCCAATCCACACTATTAATATGGTCATTGTTGTGGTAGGTATAGAGTACAATTTAGTTAGGCGATAGATGACTCAGAGAATCAAGCGGAGTCTATCTTTGATGGTATTTATTAGTAAATAGCTGTTCCCGCACGGTTTCACCCGCTGCTCGGCTCCTATTGGTCGTAGCGTGATGTTACATAGCCTATAGCCTTCCTCGATAAATGGTCTATTCAACACAAAAAGAATTTTTCAATTCGAACCAGTAGTTCCTGAGATTAGCGCGTTTAAACAAACAAACAAACAAACGAACTCTTCAGCTTTATAATATAATAATATTTATTAGTAAATTACTTCAAAACAGCGAGACATCATAATTTAATACGATCAGCGGCTAGCTACTTATCTACTACACTAATGAAACGTATACTGTTTGTTTGTTTTTTTTTTCGTAACTTTAAACTTATTGAAATGAGCTTCAACAGTCTTTGCGCGCCAAAGTTCTGTCGCCGAAAATCCTACAAACCCCTCGAATTCCTAGGAACCTACAACTACGAAAAGCAAATAAACTAAACTACAAATTTTAGTTGCAAACAGAATATTTCAATTGAGACGTGGATGTTTATTGAATGCCAGATGCGACACCAAGTTTGGAACTAACTCGATCACACCCAAGACTGGATTAGGAAAGTTTTCAATGTTTATTTACAGAGCTTAAGAGTTGCGGATTTAGAATTTGTGCCGTCTTTAGGTAATTCTCGCTAATCTCCTTAGAATTGGAAGACGATAAATGGTGGTTGATGTTATTGTTGCTAATGGAAGTCTAGAGGACGCCTGTTTATCCAAATCAGAAAATATCCGTTTAGTCATCATGGGTATTTCAGAGATTACAGAGGGTTCACCACCTAAGGCTGAACATTAGAATGTAACAAGAGAATCCCAATACATATACCCATGAGTTGGTCTTGTCCTTTCAGGAAAGTCCAAAGAGAGGAATAACATTTTAGTCCATTTGGGGAGATAAGCTAGGTCTTTTTGTGAGATATAGGGTTCTGATCCTCCTAGTAGAAGGTTAGCAGATTGGTAAACAGTGACCTGATCAAGCTCTGTGTTTCTCTCTTGACCAGACCTGTAACATAGTGAGACGATCCCAAGGACTACTAACTCTATTCCTACAGTCACAAGCCAGATCGGATATATATGCAATGCCTGGTGGCCATCTGAGGATGGGGCGTTGATGCAACAATCGTCGGCAGAAGGGTCATAATCACCAATTAAACCGCATTCCATCCCAAAATGAAAACGATGACAAATGGACTGTATGTTTTGGTGGTTGTTAGAATGAAATAAAACGAAAACTTAGCACAATAAAGAATTTAAATGGGAAAATTATAAAAAATAACATAAATGGAAAACACAAAACCAAACCATTTTGACAGATGATAACAAAAGCGAAGAAAAACAAAAGAATAACATTCGAATAAAAAATACAAAAATTTATAAAAAGTTTGCGCAACCAAAGAGTTCGCAACATTCCACCACCTTGTAGTGCACAAAACTAATAAACAAGTTGACTTTAGGTGGGAAGTCTTACAAGTTTCTTGGTTGGTCGACGAAGCAAGCCACCCGAAGTGGCTACGTCCACCACTCTTACTAAACCGTCATTGCCAGGAAAAGTTGCAGCAACGCGGCCGCGAAGCCAAGTTCCACGGGGTAAATTTTCATCAACAATAAGGACAATGTCCCCAATTTTGAGAGCTTGTTCTCTTGTATCCCCAATCTGTCGCGGCTGCATGGTGGGTAAAATTTCTCTTACCCATCGGTGCCAAAAATGGTCAGCCAGTCGTAGTGCTTTCCGCCAATCTAAACGTCTTAACAAGTCCCGGTCATCCAGTGTTGAAGGCAGAATTTGATTGGATGACGAGCCGAGCAGAAAATGAAAAGGAGTAGCGTCTCTTGGTCTTCGTGGCAAACTGAAACGTGACTAAGTGGCCTTGAGTTGACAATAGCTTCGGCTTCTAGCAAAAGGGTCACGAACACTTCATCCTTCGGTGCCTTTTCATGCAGGGTGGCATTTAATGCACAACTCAATGCAAGCCCAGGCAGATGGATTGTCCGAAAGGGTTACCGCTACCCCGGAACATAAAGGGCTACGGAAGGAACATGGATGGGTTTTAGTCAGTAAGAGTCTGACACTCCCTTCCGCTCCACCCAGAGCGGGAGCAGGCATTGGATGATTTCACAGCCTTAAAAAAAAGGCAGATATAAAACAGAGGACTTGGCGGAGCACACGGTGGAAATCTGTCCCGCTTGGGCGGAGCACCGCCGTGTCACTCAATGAAACAAATATTTTCCAAAGAATTTACTTGATGAACTCTAAAGAATTCCTCGACGTTCAAAAATGTGATGCTCATGAAACCTCACTTTACGACTTCAGTTCCCAGCCTATAAAAAACGAAAACATTTGCTTAAGATGAAAAACGCACCGAAAGAGAAAACAGTCGGTTACGAGGAAATTTTTAAGATTAAGATGTGAGCATTGCCATCGTTCGTTCAAAGAAAAAGTAATTCATCAATCGGGATTTAAACGCGATGGCAGGCGTTTTATTTCACACGAGACGATCTCGGCACGATATTCGGAATAGGAACGCTTTCGATTTGCTTTGACAATAGAAAAGTGCCTACAGTACGGTTGTTATAGCAATTTGTCTTTGTGCGGCTATAACGAAGTTCGGTTTCGTATTTTCGTTTGTTTTGTTGATGTTTGTTTGAAGCAAAAAGAATATTAACTTTTTGCTTGCTTTTTTATGTACAGAGGCCAGCACATCAAGTTACCACAATCTGTAAAATTTCTTTCATAGTATTTCAACTTTATTGCAAAGATTTAAGGTTCATTTTTAATTGAGAAAATTTGACAGTTAGGGATAGCTTGATGTGCTGGCGTCTGTACTAGCGGGCTTTTAACCCTTAAATGCATGGAGTATCAAAACTGAAACACTAACTTCATAGCCAACTGTCAGCTGAAAATTTTTCCCGACGTCAAACACAGTTATCAGTTTTGATACGCCATGCATTTAAGGGTTAAGGAGTGGTCTTTTCATGTCTAAATTGGTAAATTAAATGAGTGATGAGTCGGATGGTGGATTATTATTTGGGAAAATTTAAATATTGCTCTTAAAGAAAGCTTTGTCATTTATCATTTTTGAGTTTCTGAAGTTGGAAAACGAGATAGTAGAATCTATCCTACTATCTCGTTTTCCAACTTCAGAACATTACATTATTTATGAATGAAAACTAACGATAAACACTATTACTTTTCACATTTAGATTCGCTATAAAGATAATGGTTAGTGCGAAATTACTTTATTGACTTTTCGTGGTAGTTCACAGTAAACAATACAAATATTATGTGAAATAATAGAAATATTTCTTATGTTGTTAATTGGGAAAGCTGTAATAGCAATTTCATTTATTCCTCTTATCCTCTCGTTGGTCTAATGATCGTATGCGCTTCTGCTGAGCATAAAGTTCTGGGTTTGATTCGGTCAAAGCCTAAGGTCTGGACTTGTCCCGGTTGATGGCAATAGGGTCGCCTGGCCCCTTATGATGCTACTACAACAAAACTCATCCGGGTGACACAGTATGTTTTATATAGTGAATCAGGGTAAGTTGTGTGAACATAAAGAGAAAAGGAAGGAACATGGATGGGTTTTAGTCAGTAAGCGTCTGACACTCCCTTCCGCTGCATCTAGAGTGGGAGAGGCAAATGGATGATTTCCCACCCTCAAAAAAAAGCCACAAAAGTCCAAATAAAAATATTTAAATTTCGATATTTTTTTATTGCCTGTGTGATTATTGCGTTACGATACTTTAACACCCCTGGCGTGTAAACAAGATTTAACGGTGGCAATATACCTTTCACTTTCAACACTCGCTTCTTAGATAAAGCCGATATTGTCGTATTCAGAATTTAAGCAAAGCTATTTGGGAATGTTAAATAAGTGAATGTGTGTATATTTACGGTCTTTAGTAGAGATCGGGGAGTAACTCTTAAAACATTTTCGCTACAGATTTATGAGAAAATTAAACGATTTTTGTTGTCTCAGTCTTAAAACAACCCATCCTTTTGGGTGAATTGGAAAATTTTCAACTTAAAGACTGTATCTGTCAATCACCTACAAAAAGGTTAGATAACTTATTTCCAGGAACAATAATTATACTTACAACTAAAAAATAATATATTTATTTATAAGCGTGTGCTTTAAATTAGGATAAGTTAAATGATAATTTTTTTATGGTTAATGGTGACGTCATACAGACCCATCTGTTCATCGTAAAAGAAGAAATAAAAGGAGTATGTAAGGCCGTCGCTGATGGCGTTTTGTAGTTTCTTGCTACCCAACCTTCATAGGAAGTAGGCGTGACTTTGTGTACATTGTGTATAGGTTTATACACATAATTATGTAAAATAAAATAAACCACAATATGCAGAAAATAATTCACTAACAAAAAATATCTTAGTAGAACCGACATCTTCAGAATGTTTGACGTCAACAGCGATTGTGTTTTGATAAACTTCAATCAAACTAATTATTATTTTTAACCCCCAACAAAAAAAAAGGAAGTTTGTAGTGTGTATCTTGTCTGTTTGTTGCATCATAACTCCTGAACGGATGAACCAATTTAGTATTTTTTTGTGATTGTAAGATCATTCATGATGTTTTGATACTATGATTTATTTTATCGTTTTATCGCGTTATTTTCTCTAGCGGCTACAGCGGTAGCTATATTAATAGTCAAAAATTTACGAACAGACGAAGTAATTTTACTAAGCGTAAGAGCGGTAACCTGGAGGCAAACGCCGAGTTACCGCTACCTAACTTAGTAATCACAGTTTACGACCCAAATTCTTGGAAATCTGTTAACTAAGATAAGTTATCAGGCACGTCTTATACACGATCTGTTTACCTTTCATGAACTCACACAAGACAATGGACCAGTGATGTCTAGTATGTGAAACAATGTGTCCATGTTAAGGACCTACCTACGTATAGCAACGCTGGAATAAGTGTGCGTATCCACCAGAGATGTGCGAAGTCGCTAGGCGGTGGTTGAGGAAGTATCGTGTGACTCCACGACCCCGGCGCAGGTGTGAGAGGGGAACACCCGTTTTAGTCGAGTAAGTCTGACAGGCCCCTCAAAAAACAGTACAGTACATCAGTAGCTAGGCGGTGTGGGAGGAAATATCTACCAATAGGATCACTTCATTTTCATACCTTTTTTTTTGCGTTGGAAATCATCAAACGACTCCTCCCGCTCTGGGTGAAGCGGAAAGGGGGTTTCCAGACTTTTGCTGACTTAAACCCATCCTAGTTCCTTCCTTAGCCCTTTATGTTCCAGGGTAGCGGTAACCCTTTCGGACAATCCCGCTTACCCGGCCCCTTGAAATGCTGATATCTCCTTGAGGCGCGCGTGGAATACGTACTGGTTCTGATCGGACGGTGAGCTACCCATTACTCACCGTCTGCAGACCCGCGCCTACGGTGGCAGGGAGTCGTCACGTGCCTCCCGACGCCCGGGGCGTTTCCCGCGGCGGCTGGGACGGGAAGACCTTTCCCTCTCCCATCCCGCCACCTCCTTCGCGAGCATAACTGCTTCGCAGAAGGAGGTGACGGCCTCCCATCATTTCCATACCTTGGACTAGTGTTGTTATTGGTTAGCTTTACGGACATTCGCCGCTACGCATCCTCACACTTGTCTGGTGGAAACGCTCCCTAACACCGCTATCAACCAAACATCTTGTCCCATAAACAATAGAATATAATAATCGTCATTAGCATTCTGTCAGTCAATGCACTGGACATACTCTATAGAATTTACTCTGGCAATGACAAGACGGCTTCTTAGGTGTATAGGTTATTATTATTGACCATGTTATACTATTTCACCTACATTCTTTTAAAGAGCCGTTGCTGGCTAGATTATTTTAATGGCTCTTTAATATACTGAGCTTGCTTTTGCCCGCGGCTTCGCCCAGTCTCACAAAAGAATAGTCCGGGCTGGATTCCAACAGCTCGACTTCCTCGACCATGGGAGAGTATAAGGCAATAGATATGTTTTTAGTTTCTTAGTTGAATACGAGGCTTTTGGCTTCTATGTAGTACAGTACCTACGGGTGGTAATTTTATCTCTCTTTTTTTTCTTGCTGTAATGTGCGTTTTGTTTGTGCAAAATAATTCTTTCTTTTCTTTATTTGTTGGGTCTGTTGTGCTCACCCTCGATGCGCGACTCCGACTAGCTCTTCACCGGTTTTTTGGTTTAACAAATGCTGTTTTAAGTGTACTATTCTTATACTTTTGGCGGTACATGTATAAAGAGAGCTAGTTACTGCTTCATTCAAGATCACAGATTAAACCATTATTTATACATTAATAAAATATATATAAAACAAAAGTAAATACATATGTACAAGCAATTTTTTTTTAATTAGTATTAAAAAAAAATTGCGTATACGAGGCCAAAAGGCTTCTATCTCAGTATGACGCTACAACATTTAAAAATAAATGTTATACGATGAAACATTATTTTGTAATAAAATGTATTATGAAGAGGCTCGCACTTCCTCCTCTCTAAGAATTTCCTTAAATGCATAAAGTTAAAATGCATGAAACACCTGAATTTCTTATTAAATTTTACGTCTTCGTGCTGAGATTCGCGACAAGTTAAGAAGTTTAACATATTTTTACTATTTATTCAACATTTTTCGCCACGACGTCGAGTTCAGACATTCTTTTTCACGTTTTTTTAAAATTTTCTTTTACTTTACACATCACTTAACAAAGGTGGAAGAATACGAAATGTTTTATGAAGAATTTAAATATTTAGAATTTGTTTATAGATCTTCAGTGAGTAATATAAAAGTAAAAGTTTGTGAAGTGTCTGTTAAAGTTGCACAAATAATTTTTTCGGGAGTCTGTTGAGAACAGGCCTTTGTGTTAGGAATATTTTCTATATGAATGGCTCGCGTTTTGACGAATTTGGTCAAAGCAGGCTTTACTTTTACTTATCCCAAAATCTTTTTTTCATATTTTGATTTGCCTACACTGTCCCACTGCTGAGCAACGGTCTCCCCCAAATCCTTCACATCATTTCCCTGAGCCAACTCGACCCATCCCTTGCAGGTCGTCCTTCCAAAATCTTTACAATATCGCAATTGACTGAATAAATAAAGGTAAACATTCCATCGATATAGATGAGCTAACTCTATTCTAGCCTAGATCCCTTTTACGTCTCGCCTACATTGAAATTCACCCACGTATTGCAGAAAAGTCTTCCGTGATGAATTCTATTTTCGTACTGAAACCACTGAAAGTCAAAGCGCCTCGTGAAGATTGAAATAGAACACAATATCTGCCAACGCAATCCCAGTAAAGGGATAAACTTTGAAAAGTGTGCAGGCACTTTGTTTGGCTGCTCCCACCAACTTTATATTATGTTCAATATAGCTGAAGGAAAATGTTTTTCTATAAATATAGGAGAAATAATATGCGGAAGATATTGCAGGATTGGTGGGAGCGGTGTTCGCGGGATGATATTTTAATAACATACTCGTGGGCGTGCAGTTCGATTGATATGTGAGGATAGGTTCTTGTTTCTTCAACTTCGTGTCGCTGACTCGACTGTATTTCAGATTTTCTTGGCCCAAAACTTGGCCACTTCTCCAGTGTCATCCGTGGCAGCGCAGAGATCCCCTAGCTGCATGCTTTGGGACTCAGAGGGCAGTATAGGAACGAGATGGAGCATAGTTTGCCATTTAGGTGGAGCGATATGGCAAACTATCCACACCCTACTGCCGTACCGTCGAGGATACCCTACTTTATCAGGTTGGCGTTACATCTTCCCGCATGTTCTCGGAGATGCTTCAAAGACTACCAAGTGAGCCACTGCAGGGTGATGCTCCTTTGGTGAATGATAGTAAGTAGGAGGGGGAAGTATCCTGAGGCTTTTGCTGCGGCCGGTGCCTGGGGGTGGGCGACTAGTTTTTAAAACATCAATACCTCATCTTTTCATCAACACCTTTCGTCTTTGGGCTGTGCCAAAAATCTTGTTCCACCTTTTCATTGTTCACATACTAGATAAACAGTGCGGCTTGAGGCCTTGCTGTCGATATTATCTGGGGGCTCTTAAATAAGAGCGTTATTATGTTTTAATAGCTTCTTCCTTTACGTATCACCAAGATGAGCGTTTATATTTGCGTCCAAAGAAAAAGTTGTACATTGTCATCGATGTTCTGAGCATCCAGCAGCAACATGATATCAACAGCGTTTTTTCTTGGCAGTCGAGTCTCGGCGCCAAATTGTCTCAGGTATGTCTTGACCACATAAGCACATAGCAAGAGTCGGATACATTCACATAACATTATTCAGCCCTTGCTACACACAAGTGTAGTCAAGTGTAATCAAATTCATCACCACCACGGCATCAATGTTCTGAGCATCTACCGGCAACATGATATCAACAGCGTTTTTTCTAGGCAGTCTAGTCTCGGCACCAAATTGTCTCAGGTATGTCTTGACCACAAGAATATAAAGCGGGAGTTAGATACATTCAACATTATTTAGCCCCTGCTACACACAAGTGTAATCAAATTCATCACCACCACGGATTCGTTGGCAATCTTGGTGACTCCAATCATATTTTCGTCTTCGATGAAATTGCAACCGTTCTTCCAACACTGTGTTTTCAGCGGCGATCGTATTTGTTTTTTATTCTTGCGTCTATTTCCTCTGAATGATTATGAAGTTACAGCTTATGATTACATTATCATCAAATTTTAAGGCTCCTGCAGACAGGTACTGCGACCCGACGCCGAAACGCGATTCAGGTTAGTAAATTCCAATAGTTTTCATAGAAATTGTTCTACTAGAGTCGTTTCGCGCTTGTTAGCGGGGGCGCCTTTACGGTTTCGAAAAGAGTCCGCTACACTCAAACACGTTTTTGTGACACCAGAATTAATCTTCATACATTATGCGACACCCCGTAAACATTACAGGGCAATGAGAAACTGATTTAATGGCAACCCGAAAGGCAGAGATGGCAACCCACTACGTATAATCATTAATTAAATATTTTATATACATTCTCTGTTATGTACCTACTGTTTTAATTAAGCTTACCCTCTTATATAAAGGCCTTTTAGGGACATAATTACCGAATAATTTATTGAATGCCCATGCTAAGTCCTTGTGAAAGATACCTTATTTTGTAAGTTTCTTTAGCAAAATTGGAATATAAACAAACCAACCTTATTATGTGTAAAGCGTTCGTTCACCTATTTTTAATTTATAATTACCTAGACATTAAAAAATAATTATTTATTCTAACTCACACAAAACGAAAGAGGAACAACAATTGAACGATTTTTAAGCATGCATAAGATGAACTTAGTTTATATTCCTGCAGTGGAAAGCATTTTTAATCATTGAATAAAGTTCCGATAATTCAATTAAACGTTTTAGAGTAATTAATGAGTCCAAGACTATTTCAATTCAAAAGCTACTTTCGAGCTTAAGTGCGAAAAGCGTAGCTTTTGTTTGGTTTTTTACGATTTTTAGAAATACTATCTTAAAAAAACACCTATGTCATTTTACATGGTAATTGAATATATATTGTGTATGGGCAAAAAAACAACAATAATTTCATTCAATTTTGCACCATTGACACCTTTCCATACAACTTAAATTTTTTTATATCAAGTCCTGTTTCATTAGAATTAATTTTTAACAGCTGACTCTAACAGAGACTTAATCTTCAGTCCAATACATCCAACGCTTACGAATTTCTAACTAACAAAGTTAGAAACCTATACCATTACAAACATTTGAGCCAACACCTCCGTTTGTGGCCTTGCTCAATTGACTCCTTGATTGTAATAAGATACAACAATGCAGGGGCAATGCATTGTGGCCGAAACTAAATTCTAACATGCAGAATATTGTCTACAAACGGAGCAGTGCTTATTCACGTGAAATAGGCAAGGCTTTGTCGGAGTCTCGAGACTATTGTATGTGATTATGTTCCATCTAGTAAATATAAATATTCATACAACTTAAAAAAAAAAAAATTACATATTAAACACAAATCTTAAAAACCATATACAACCTAATACAAATATATCATGTACAAGTATATAATGTACCTACACGTATGTAAAGAACAAAAAAAAGGCTAACAGCTAATTGGGCGTCAAAAAATTCGTCCTTATCAATGTCAGTGGGAGATGTGCCCAAAGGGCCTGGTAGCCTAAAAAATCTTCTTTGCCCTAAAAATTGACCAGCCCTTTGGTCATGAAATACTTAAAGAAACAAAGTTATCAATTACAGACAAAATATTTCTGTAAATGTGTTGGCAAGTGGAACAACAGTGGGTTTAAAGTCAGTAGAAGTTCGACATAACCCTTTACTACCCTAACAATGGGTTTGCCAAGATAGCATATCTTATGCTTATAAATACGCAGGCATAGGCATGCATGCGGATCAGAGTGTTGGGCCACAAAAGGAATGAATGAAAGACAATTGCATGCAGCTGAGATGAGAATGCTAAGAGGGATGTGTGGTGTTACCCGAATGGATAGAATACGGAATGAGTATATAAGAGGAAGTCTGAAAGTGACACCGGTGACTGAAAAGTTTTGTGGAAAGCGGTTGTCATGGTATGGGCATGTTATGCGGAAGAATGAGGAAAATGTTGTCAGGAAAGTTGTGAGCATGAATGTGGATGGCTATACAAGTAGAGGGAGACCAAAGAAACGATGGATGGATTGTGTGAAAGATGATATGGCTAGGAAGGGAGTAACTACCGAGATGACGACTAATAGAGAATTATGGAAGAAAGAGACATGTTGCGCCGACCCCAAATAAATTGGGATAAGGGCAGGAGAATGATGATGATGAGGCATGCATCCAAACCATCAAAACCAGAAATTTCTTACATGACTACAGCAGCAATCTATTTCACCTAGCTAACATTTTACACTCTCCTGTAAATTGCTTATTAAAAGGACTCGAACGAGGTCGTTTCTAACCTGATCCCAGGGGATAAAAAGAAAAAGATGGAACTGCATGATACCATAACAGTGTTGGCTCAATGTACAGAGGCCAGCACATCAAGTTACCACAATCTGTCAAATTTCTTTGATAGTATTTCAACTTTATTGCAAAGACATAAGTTCATTTTTAATTGAGAAAATTTGACAGTTAGGGATAGCTTGATGTGCTGGCGTCTGTACGTCATCACAACAGTGAAATAGCTCAATCGACGTCAAGATTCTAGACAGGACAAATAGCAATTTTCAAGGCAATTTATCTTGCATTCGCGTTGTAAGCTTATGGCTAAATGTCGTTCTTTAATTGGTTCTTTTTATATTGAGTATAGTGTATATGCCATCATAATTGTAATGTACAAGCACACAAAATTTCAGTTCAGTGATATACATACATTTTTTTGTGGTTTGTATACTAACTTGCTTGACTGGATATAATTATTTTCGTAAATAAAAGATCCGTAATAGAACGATACTGAATAGTGTTGAAAGAGGAAATCTGCACCCAGTATTGACGTATTCACATCGGCTACGACAAAATACCACTTGAAGTTACTTCGTAGGCCTCAGTTGAGCTCAAGAGTGCGCTTTATAATTATTTTCGTAAATAAAAGATCCGTAATAGAACGATACTGAATAGTGTTGAATGAGAAAATCTGCACACAGTATCGACGTATTCAAATCGGCTGCCACGAAATACCACTTGAAGAAAATTCGTAGGCCTCAGTCAGTTGAGCTCAAGAGTGCGCTTTCCGTAGGTACAAATCTCCGTGTGCGTTGGTTGCGAATAGTTTGTATGAAGTTTGCAGATATTTCTTGTTTTGAGCAGATAATATTGATATTATGTCGGCTCTCGTGTCGACTAGAAACTTCTCTATTGATTTGATGTCGATGATACATAGGCGGGAGCCAGTTCGGTTTACATCGACATCAATTCAAGAGAGAAGTCTCTAAATCTATACATATAATAAAACAGTAAAAAAACTGTCTGTACATTGAATATATTAAAAAAAAAATAATTGAGGGGGGTTTAGAAACAGTAATAGAGCACGAATCCAAAAAAAAAAATTTGTCTGTTTGTCTGTTTGTCTGTATGTCTGTTTGTCTGTTTGTCTGTTTGTCTGTTTGTTTGTACACGCTAATCTTCGGAACTACTGGACGGATTGGAATGATTTTTTTTTTGTTGTATAGGTATTAAGTCTGGGCAACATATAGTTTATCTTGGAAACTTGAACACCTGATGCAGAACCGCAACAGACCAGCTAAACTATAAGAGATACAAAAATGATACCTTAGCAAAAATTGTTCCACGTGATTAGCATTTTCTGCTGAGAGAATAAATTTCAAGATCTGGAACACCTGATGTGGAACTCCAAGAGCCCAGCTACACTGTAACATATATAGGAATGACGTCTTAGCAAAAGTTGTTCGGTCTGATGGGCATTTTCTTTTGACTTATAAAAATCGAAGATCTGGAACACCTGTTGTGGAACTCCAAGAGCCTAGCTACACCATAACACATATAAGAATGACGTCTTAGCAAAAGTTGTTCAGCCTGATGAGCACTCTCTGTTGACGTATAAAAATTGAAGATCTGGAACACCTGTTGTGGAACTCCAAGAGCCTAGCTACACTATAACATATATAGGAATGACGTCTTAGCAAAAGTTGTTCGGTTTGATGGGCATTTCCTGTTGACTTATAAAAATCGAAGATTAGGAACACCTGTTGTGGAACTCCAAGAGCCTAGCTACACCATAACACATATAAGAATGACGTCTTAGCAAAAGTTGTTCAACCTGATGAGCACTCTCTGTTGACGTATAAAAATTGAAGATCTGGAACACCTGTTGTGGAAGTCCAAGAGCCTAGCTACACCATAACACATATAGGAATAAGGTTCTTAGCACAAGTGGTTCAATCTGATGAGCACTCTCTGTTGACTTATAAAAATTGAAGATCTGGAACACCTGTTGTGGAACTCCAAGAGCCTAGCTACACCATAACACATATTATAGGAATAACGTCTTAGCACAAGTTGTTAAATCTGATGAGCACTCTGTGTTGACTTATAAAAATCGAAGATCTGGAACACCTGTTGTGGAACTCCAAGAGCCTAGCTACACTATAACATATATAGGAATGACGTCTTAGCAAAAGTTGTTCGGTCTGATGGGCATTTCCTGTTGACTTATAAAAATCGAAGATCTGGAACACCTGTTGTGGAACTCCAAGAGCCTAGCTACAACATAACACATATAGGAATGACGTCTTTGACGTCTTTGTTGTTCAATATGATAGGCATTTCCTGTTGACTTATAAAAATCGAAGATCAGATCAGATCTGATGTGGAAATCAAAGCTATCACTAATTTTACTGTTTAACTATAAAATAACATAAACTGGGAGTACCTGCACGCGGTGAAGGCGTTAACAGTTTAGGACTGATTTTCGATGACTATGGTATATCATTGAAAATTTGACTCTACTGGCCAAAACTCCTATTTATTTTTTTATTTTATCGTATGAATATGCCTTCGGGCTTATGTTGTTTGAGTGTTTAATTTCCTTTTCCATTTATCTTCGTGACACGGTAGCCTACCCGGTAACGCAGGGGAGCAGTCATTTTAATTTAGATTTTTATTGATCAGGTATCTTCACAATGAAACTATGACCATGCCTAGAAAGAGGTCAAATCTTTCCCAATGTTCCAAGAGAACTAAAAGATTGAGGATCATAAGATCCCAAGAATCTACCGAAGAGCGTCAGGAGAGACTTGATGCTGTTCGAGAACATTAAGCTGCTACTCGCTCCGTGGAAACCTCTTCGGGTCGCGAAGCACGCCTGCGTTCTCAGCGTATTCATTAGGTCTCTAGAGACCAGTGAAGAATATGATGCGCGACTGACCGCTGATCGTGAACGTCATGTATTGTCTCGCGAGTCAGAGACGTTCTCGGAAAGAGAATTACGCTTGAGTTCCAAGCGTATCTACGCATCGACTTCTAGGTCTCTAGAGACAAGTGGGGCACGTGATGTGCGACTAACCGCTGATCGTGAACGTCATGTATTGTCTCGCGAGTTGGAGGCGTTCACGGATAGAGAATTGTGCTTGAGTTCCAACCGTATCTACGCATTGACTTCTAGGTCTCTAGAGACAAGTGGGGAATATAATAATGCGGTTGCCAAAATGAAAACGATGACAAATGGACTGTATGTTTTGGTGGTTGTTGGAATGAAATAAAACTAAAGCTCAGTGTGATAAAAGATTTAAATGGGAAAAATGATAAAAAATAACATAAATGGCGACCCCGTTGTCGCTGGCATAAGCAACAGGGTCCGCGTACGAAGTCGCGGGCAGAAGCTAGTAGTACTAATATTGCTGAGTTCGGTTACACGATCTATGAGTTTCCTCTGTTGTAAGTCAACTAGTATATTTGGCTTGAGTTAGTAGGTACAGAGGCCAGCACATCAAGTTACCACAATCTGTCAAATTTCTTTGATAGTATTTCAACTATATTGCAAAGACTTAAGGTTCATTTTTAATTGAGAAAATTTGACAGTTAGGGATAGCTTGATGTGCTGGCGTCTGTACATTAAATACTCAAATGTTATATTATGTCTGCAATATCATAGAACGTTGGATGTATCTGATGCACTAGCCGCAATCACCACATAAAATTGGGGTGAGCTACCGGCTTGTTTGTTGGCAATAGGAAATAACTCAGTACCGGTATAAACGGTCTCCATTTGTGCGTTTGTTGGGAGAGTTAGCTTTTTGTTGATTTTGTAGGAAAACGGTGGAAAATAGGCAATATACCTTTTGCACCGCAGAGTGTACAATTTTATACCGATATTGTTATACCTACATCTATTTTGAATAGTTAGTAACTTATGGCAGTTTTCCCTTAATTAAACATGAAGTGTGTGGCATTCATTAGGCCTCATGATTCTACTCTATCTCATTTTCTTACCAAAATAAGTCAATTTAACAACCTATGTTTTTCTGCCACGCAAAGAGTTAGTGGCGAATTTGGGCAATTAATATGGTAGTCCCAGTGTCTTTCAAAACAACACCGCAAGCAGAAAAATAATTTTCCTACCTCGCAAACATCCATCCATCATAATCGTGGTAAACAAAATCATCACTTATCCCCAAGACAGTTAGCTGCCACATCGCTCTCAGCAAGAAGCGTGAACATACGAAATTGTAGGTACAACCCTATTGTGACGTCATTCATACGATATTTAAATTTTATGAGCGTGTTTTGTTATTTCGAGTCAAATGTACTGGTTTTATTAAAATACGGAAAACGGAATCTGCATGTTTTTGAGCTGATCCTGTGTTCCGAATCGTAAGCGTGGGGTGTATTATTTAATGCGTTGACACGTATGAAAACCACGTTTGTAACAGAAAAGGTATAAATTCGCAATTTTATGGAAATACAAAAGATTATTTTTTTCAGATTTTTATATTGCCTACTGTCGCGTACTGTTGAGTAAATACGTTTGTACCCTCCATTTTTGTTCAATAATTGAAATAGAAATTAAATGCAAAGTTTAAAAATATTTATTGGAGTGTACTACACCTGTACTTTGACTCGTGAACTGTTCAATCTACAGTGACAACTGATACCTTTTGAGTTGATAAGAATAAATTTGAACAGAAAAACCTATATTATCTGTTGTTCTTCGATCAATTATTATACCTAAAGCGGTTTCGATCCAATTGAATTGAATTGCTAATGATGGTAGAATCAATACACATAATATATTATACCTACAGAAATTCTCGATGAAAAAGCAGCCAATGTAAAGAACACCAAAATATAACGTACCCTACATACATACTCGTACATATTTATAAAAATAGGGAAACTATCCACAGGAAATAAACGAAGAAGATTTGTACAAAGGACGTGATGCGAAATAACATCGACTAATTACTGTGGAAACTGATTTACGCGATGATCCCGCGTAAATTGTGCCTGTAAGCATGAGACTGGCTTTGATGAAATCACTGTACCTACTGTAGGAATTGTACTGATTTAGTCTATGTGGGTAGGCAAGTCCGTGGTTAGTTTTATTCGTGGAAGATGAGTTTCAATGTTGCAACATACATTATTTTGAGAGACAATTGGTTCTCGTTGTGATTTTGTAAGGTAGCAGAAAAAAAATGTGCTTCCTAGACCAAACAGAAACACCATTTAAACCCACATTGGTCGAAAAATTTGTAAACTTTTGGTGGCGCCTTCTTCAATTTTGATTTTGACCCCGTTGTTAGCTATCACCGATCACGAAAACCATAAAAACGACACCCATGACGAAAAATTCAGTGTCGCGGCGGCCATCTTGGTTTTTCATTTTGACCACATTCACACTTTTTCTCTCCGTCTCTTTCTATTACATTCAAATCTATATTTGAATGTTCTTTAAGGTTCTGTATAAAAATACTAAACCTTGACATTTGAAACTGACGGCATAATCCTTTTTGCTTTACGCCATATTGGCTGCCTGTTTACTACAAGCCGCGTTGAAGAACTTCGTTTCTAAAACATCTTAGTCTAAATTGGGCATAAGCACGAATCTGTAAGCTTACAAGCACGATGTTGAACACGTTTGCGCAGGAGTTTGGAGTCTACTTTAGTGTCCTAGTAAGGCACTGTTTCTTTTGAACTGTTTACCTCAATTTCATTGCTTTTCTTCATATTATTATTCATTTTCTTTTCTTACATTTTCCTGCTATTACAATTTCTCAGAAATTTTTAATGCTATTGTTGCGGACGTCGACGCTTTAGAATATAAGAGATGATGATTGTATACACTGATTATTAAATCAATAAAAACACAGTTTGTAATAGGGTTAATTAAGACCAATCGTAGGGCTTGTTTTATTCCCCCAATCACAGACGCCACAGAGGCGATGTTGTAAGAAGGGCTAATGCATGGTCTGGACAGGTTCCGACAAGTCGAGACTTGTCGGGCCGCATAACTGCCGCCCTCCGCAATCGAGACGGAATAATGGCAAACAATAGGCGGACGGGCGGCGGACCATGTATTAGTCCCTCCACTACTTGCGCCCTGCTCAAAATGTATATAAGCAGGGCGACCGTGTATTTGAAGAGTCCACTCGGCGAACTTGAGCCCAATCACCATGCCTTCTGGAACCTTCAGAGGAAGCTTCGCGCTCCCGAAGAATCTTCCACCCCTCCACTCATCCGTCCTGACAAGAGCATCGCTTTCGATAGCTCTGAAAAAGCCGAGCTCCTAGCCGACAGTCTCGAGTCCCAATGCTCCCCCAGTTCCCTTCCGGTCGACCCAAAGCACCTCGCCAAAGTCGACGCCGAAGTCGAACGTAGAGCCTCTCTCCCACCCGTCGAAGATCCAGATGATCCTCTGCCCCCCGTCACCCCTGACGAGGTGCAAGACATCATCAAGGGTCTTCAGGCTCGTAAAGCCCCCGGCTCAGATGGAATTACCAATAGGGTATTCAAACTCTTCCCCGCCCAACTGATCATGCTCATGACCGCCATCTTCAATGGCGCCATGAGTAATAACATGTTCCCACAAGCCTGGAAAGAGGCCTCTGTTATAGGTATCCCCAAACCCGGCAAACCCAAATCAGACCCCACCAGCTATCGCCCCATCAGTCTGCTCAACGTGCTCGGCAAAATCTACGAGAGGCTTATTTATAAGCGTCTCAAGGACTATGCCGAGGCGAAGAGCCTGATTCCGGACGAGCAGTTCGGGTTCCGTACCCAACACTCGTGCGTCCAGCAAGCGCACCGCATAGTCGAGCACATCAGTGCCGGCTTCCAGCGTGGCGCTATGACTGGCGCCCTGTTCTTCGACATAGCGAAGGCTTTCGACAAAGTCTGGCACAATGGCTTAATATATAAGCTATACCAACTCGGCGTGCCCGACCGTCTCGTGCTCATCTTACGGGACTTTTTGTCGAACCGCACCTTCCGCTACCGCATCGAGGGCGCTCTCTCCGCCCCCCACCCGATTCGCGCCGGAGTCCCCCAGGGCTCCGTTCTCTCCCCCCTAATCTTTACCCTGTTCACTAGCGACATCCCCAAGAGTAAAAAGGCCCAATTGGCGTTATTCGCCGATGACACGGCCATTTACTACACAGGGACCAGTCCGCCAGCTATAGCTCAGACTCTCCAGACCGCGGCCAACGTCCTCGGCGCTTGGTTCCGGAAATGGAGAATCGAGGTCAACCCCGATAAAAGCCAGGCTGTTCTCTTTAGGAGAATTCGTAGGGCCCTCCCCAACCCCCCTAATCCGATCACCATGTACGGCAAGCCGATCCCTTGGGCGAAGCATGCCAAGTACCTGGGTGTCACTCTCGACCAACACCTCAGTTTCGCAGAGCACATAAAGCAGGTCCGTTCGCGGGCCGCTTTCGCTCTCGGTAGGCTCCAATTCATGCTTACAGAACGCAGCAAATTGTCATTCCGGTGCAAACTGCGTCTCTATAAGGCTGTAATCCGTCCCATTATGACATACGCTTGCGTCGTCTTCGCGCACGCCAAACCCAAGTATCTGCATCGAATGCAGACACTTCAAAACCGGTTCCTCCGTAAGGTCTCAGGAGCTCCCTTTTACGTCCGTAACATGGACCTTCATGTAGATTTTAAACTCCCCACAGTTCAGCAGTTCATGAAACGCCTCTCGAAGCGTTTCTTTGACACTGCCATAAAGCACCGCAATCCCCTGATTGCGGCCGCCTCCCGATACACCCCGTCCCGCATCAGTAAGGTTCGCCGTCCACGGCATACCCTCGTTGCCCCCGACGATGCCACCACTCTCCTCCAGGAGAGCAGCCCGGCTACTAGCACTGTTAGAGTAACATACAGATACAAATTTCCGTCGTTCCGTCCTCGCCGTCGAGGCCCGTCGCGACGACCCTGTCTACTCTCATCCTCCCGACCCTTGCTCGAGCCAGCCCGCGTTGCCGCTGAGCCAGTAGTTTTAAAAACCCCCGATCCAGCTGTCCCTTGCTGTCCCCCCCCCAGCGACGCCCTAAGCCGAGGTCTGAACCCCGCAGGGGGTGCCCTTAGCGTGTAGTCGCTTAGTTTTGTAAGTTAGGTTTAGTTTTTATTAAGCCTTGGCTGGAGGCTACAATTCTTTTGTGGCAGCCACAGGCAAGCCCGGTTAAGCAGTAGACAACCCTTTGGTTGAACTGCGAGATGCCATTAACAAAAAAAAAAAAAAAAAATTTGAAGAGTCCGTCCCGCATCAGTAAGGTTCGCCGTCCACGGCATACCCTCGTTGCCCCCGACGATGCCACCACTCTCCTCCAGGAGAGCAGCCCGGCTACTAGCACTGTTAGATTAGCACACAGACACAAATTTCCGTCGTTCCGTCCTCGCCGTCGAGGCCCGTCGCGACGACCCTGTCCACTCTCATCCCCCCGACCCTTGCTCGAGCCAGCCCGCGTTGCCGCTGAGCCAGTAGTTTTAAAAACCCCCGATCCAGCTGTCCCCTGCTGTCCCCCCCCCAGCGACGCCCTAAGCCGAGGTCCGAACCCCGCAGGGGGTGCCCTTAGCGTGTAGTCGCTTAGTTTTGTAAGTTAGGTTTAGTTTTATTAAGCCCTGGCTGGAGGCTACAATTCTTTTGTGGCAGCCACAGGCAAGCCCGGTTAAGCAGTAGACAACCCTTTGGTTGAACTGCGAGATGCCAATTCAAAAAAAAAAAAAAATATTTGAAGAGTTTTTCACGTTTGGAGTCTTTATGCTAATTTCGTTGTCTATTTGTGTGTCAGTTTAAATTGTTAGAGTCACGTTATTGCTGTTCAAGTTTGTTAAATATTAGTAAATCTGTTACGTTCTAGTGCTATTTGTGTTCCTAAATAATTATATGTGTTAAAGTACGATCGAAGTTTAATTTGAAGCAAAAGTATACAGTCCTCCCCCGATAGCTATATCTGGCTTTTACAACTGCAATACCTTGTAGGTCTCGTCAACATGACCTCAAATGTCGTTGTGTTAAATGAGTCACAGAGAAAGTCTGAAGTGTCTCAAAAATTGTGCTTTTAAACTGGAATAAAGTGCAATGGAGTTTGGCGGTAGAAATAGGTTTGACTGAAATATATCTCCTGAATAATCTCTTCTAATAGTTCTTCTATTACTAAGGAACTGGCGTGTAATTAATTTAAGGCGTTTTTTTACTACAAGCAGCGGATGATTTAGTGGTATAGAGAAACAAAGGCTGAAACTAAAGATTCTGAACCGCGCTTAGATTTTCTCATAATCAAACCCTGAAAGATTTTTTTTTTGTCCCTCCCGTTTTATAATCTTGTATATAGTTTTTATTAAAAGTCTTTTTAGTTATGTAAATATTATGTGTATAAATCGGAGAAATAATTTAATTCCAATAAAACCCTGAATGACACATTGAATGAATCAGTATTCCAGAAATGAGCTTACATCTGAAATACTTAATATTTGTTTTGGATGCAAATCGTTATTTCTCTCCTAACAATTATTAATTCTCTTGACAAAGTTTATTCTGTTTATATGTATGAATGTATTTATTGTTGTATTTTGTAGTTATTATCGTGTTATCTATACGTTATGTTGCACCTTCCATCCTATTTATGAATCGCCCTAAGATTGAATAGTAGAAAATGCCTCAGGCATTTAAAGTTTTTAATAAATAACTAAATCACTCTTCGTTATTTATTAAAAACGTCGCACGCGATAAATTTACGAATTTGTCGCACTCTTGTAACTCTATCTATTAAAAAAAACTGCATCATAATCCGTTGTGTAGTTTTAAAGATCTAAGCATACATACAGACATTAGGACAGACGCGGGAAGCGACTTTGCTTTATACTATGTAGTGATATTCTTCAGGTATATTCAAACGCCATGAATTTCCACACGTTTGCGTTTTTTCCTCTCAGATTGATTCAAAGGGGGATGTATAAACCTGTGGTGTATCAGTCACCACGTAAAAAACTCGAGCATAAAACCAAGATAAACTTGAAGCATGTTTAACTTGAAGACGTGTTGGCATTTATGTTATGTTTACACCCTATAGGGGGTGTATTTTATACATTTATGAAACGTCACACTCTTTTCCTTTCGAACGTGAGGGGAAGTTCAAACGACTCGGCTCAGCGACGGTCGCGCAGTCACGTATGCCTTAAATAAGTTAGGTACTGTATCTCCACGTGTTTGGTTATGATTATGAATTGGCGTTGATATCAATGTTGAATATATTATTAATACTCGATTTATTTTATTTTGGTAGCTGGCGGACCACCGTCGTTTTTAAAACAGGAGGACTTCGACATAACCTTTTATTCCTCTAGCAAAGAGTGCCCCAAGAGGGGATTCCCTCTTGGGGCACTCTAAATTGCTAAATTTATAAGATTTTATAAACTTAGAAACACATAGGTATACCAACGTGACAACAGCAAATTATTTCACCTAGGTAAAATTATCCACCCTCCTCCCGCAAATTGTATGCTAAAAAGACTAAAAAAGCCGTTTCAACGAGATCGTTTTATCCTGATTCCAGGGCATAAAAAGAGAAGAATGAAACAAAATGAATACCCTATAACCGTGTTGCCAGAATAAACGTCATCGTGGCAGAGACGTAGCTCAATCGACTTCGAGATTTCAGCGAGGACAAATAGCAATTCTCAAGACAATTTATCTTGGATTCGCGTTGTAATGCTTATTGCGAAATGTCGTCATTTAATAAGTTCTACTTTTTAAATGAATTTGTTTATTCATTTCGGTTTTGAAAGGAGGATTGCTGTTATGGGTTGAATAGTTGATGGGAATGGTGCCGAAACAGTGCCTTGATGATAGGGGTTTTCAGTTTCGTTATAATTTTGATAAGATTGTTTGGATTTTAATTTATCTTGTTAGCGTTGTAGTTTGGGGAAATGATATTGGATTGGTACAAGCGCATGACATAGCAAAAATATCTAGCAAAAATAAACATAAGTACCAGTCCCTGTTTTTTTTATCCACTCGTGCCTACAGTCCATTACAAATCCAACTTCGAAAATAAACTCTGTTCTCACTTATTTATTAACAAAACAATAGTCCAAAGATTCTGTATTAACATCTTCAAATATTCTTAACAAAAATATGTTACTTATACACTGCTTCGCAAAAGTTTTTCCATTCCGAAATTCCTCTGCCGATCAAAAATGATAAAACTTTTGTGGAGTAATTAAAAGACAAACAACAAAACTCAAGAACTTTGTTAATTTATTAAACGGGCCCTTAGTTCGTGGGACGGTAATACTAAGAAACCGTTTGTTACCGGTGTGGGTCGATAAAATGGATAGAATTAGGGAAGAAAGAATAATGTTTTATTTGGGTTAGGAAATACAACACTAAAAAAGAACAAAATCTTTAAACCAAAAATGAGAAGAGGTTCAAAAGGCCTATCGCAGCATTGTGCTAATTATGCGGCGAGACACATACCTTTTTTAAAGTGGCGCCGACAGAGACCGGGAAGTTCTGTAGAAATGCAGTTGGCATGGTATGGTATTGTGAGGAAAGTTTTTACTACGAATGTGGATGGTTTTATGAAAGGTAATATGGCCAGAAAAGGGTGACGACTACGGAGGTGACTCAATCAATCTGCCGAGCCTTTTCCCAGCTATGTTGGGGTCGGTTTCCAGTCTAACCGGATGCAGCTAAATACCAGGACAGACATGGAGCGGACTGCCTGTCTGACCTCCGCAACCCAGTAACGGAGTAAGTCGACTCATCATGAATAAAATTATGAGTTGGTAACAATCATTGTTTTTTATTTCAAACCAAAAAATATATTTTTTTTTACATCTGGACACACTTAAAATTGAAACGATAATTAAAAGCTAAAAGAAGAGGTTGTAAAACAAAAACTTCTATGAGAACTAATGGAACACCTCGCGGGATTTTCAAGTGACTTTCAAGTGAATTAATAATAATAATATCCTTGGACATTTTTGTGTGAAATGTCCAAGGATATTATTATTATTTATTATTAATTATTTGCTCTTGTAGAATTTCTATCTAATAGGATCCTATCGTTACGATAGTGTTTCTATCACCCTTTATTATGTTTGTCTCATATTTTCTTACGTAATTTTTTTCATTGCTATTGTCTCTACTCTGGTGAAGAAAAAAATGAATAGATAGTAAACAACAATAATAGATCCCAGTATTAATTACGTACATAGTGCCAAATACGTTACAGATCAACATTGTTTTTATTTATTTTAGATGTTAATTAGCTTTTTTCTTTTAAGGAATTGTGTAGTCATATAAGCGGCGCGTTGAAACGAGCGGATTCTTTTTCGACGCGACACAGCTCACGCATCTTGCTCTCATGTGAACACGCCGAGCAATTTGAAATTTACAGGGCTAATAGTACCGTCAACCCTAAAACAAAAATGGTAGAGAAAACCGGGAACTGTCGTGTCCACTTGTTATATTTCAGCAAAACTATTACTAAAGAACAATAAAAATGTAACATGATCTTGTCACCAACTCGCCATTTATCTTTCTATCTCTTACCTTCCAGGTCTAAAGAATCCTGTTACTACCCATCTCCTTAGAGGTTCGACGTAATTCATTTTCTTCAGTTGACATTCGCAATTTTGTGGGATGATAAACAGCTCATGCAATCTACCGTTTTTTTTATATTATTTTATGATCTGTCTCTAACCAAAATTGGATTTTTCATGGTCACCGCTATAAATTTCACAAGAGCCACGTAATTTTTTGATAGCAAATTGACTATTTTGTAATGAAATGAATTATTTTTTTACAGGTTGCTCGGCTTTTGCTTTAGAATGGGAAAACATAATTGTGTGAATACTTTGAAAAAAAGCAAAAAAATCTGTTTTTTAAAAGTCCATTCATCTGCCTTTGTCAACCGAATTATTCATATAAAGTTTTAAGTGTGAATAGACAATAAAGCTAATGTAATAAAACAGAAAGATATAAAGTATTATTTTCACTGTTATCAGCAGAATAATACTGAGACTGATTAGGCCCAAAAGTTATCTCCTGACAGAAGAGAGGTCGTCCAGAAACAAAACTATTATAGGGGCGCGCAAATCGTTCAGAAACAACTAAGTTAGGTTAATGTTCATAATTTTCAATAAAAGCCAAAATTACATTACAAAATTATTAGTGTCATGAAATAGCAAAAGTGCGAGTTTTTCGTTGGTGACAGTACCATGGTTCACGTGGACAAGCAACAGACGGTCCCGCAAAGCGGTCCAACCATCTGCACATATTCTTAACTATTATTTAGTTATTAATTTGCATCCTTATTTATCACATTTTTAAATATTTTTCTAAAAACACAAAACATTTAAAAATATAAAAAAATTGTGGTCCGCCGGTGTCAGGACAGGATCCGAACTACCGGTGGTTAAAACTGCAGAGACATGAACCTCCTCACAATGCGAGCCGTATCGAGTACTGCCTTCTGAATCTGGCTCTTGAGCCAACCGCCTAACGAAAGTCTCGAAAGATGTTGGTGGAGGGTTTTGGCCATCAGGCCATTGGCCATCATTGGCCATTTTCCGTTATGACACATCCGGTCAATGATAGCTGAGGTCACATTCCACATGTCAAGAACCTCGTGTGCTAAGTCGAGATATTTTATTTGTTCGGTCGTGTTTTGTTTGTTGTCCTTCTCAGCTTTCACGAGGTTCTCGTCATTATAGAATGGTAACATCGAGTCATTGCAAGGCGCGCTAATCGATCTATCACCACTATATCAGGCTTATTAGCGACAATAGTCCTGTCAGTAATGATACATCGACCCCAATACAACGTGACATGGTCATTCTCAAGAACTTGGTGGAGGGGCACATACTTGTAAAACGGCACCTCTGGGTCCACGAGTTGATATTTCTATGCAAGTTGCTGGTGAATAATCCTGGACTTGGTTATGCCTGTGATTGTACTCGCCGTTAGCCAAACGAGAACAACCAGAGATAATATGTCTGATGGACTCTCCTGCATGCCAGACACACGTCAACCTTCATGTCTGCGATAGTTATTCGACGTTATCTTAATTGTAAGAATACTGATATACAGAGTTGATATGACAGAGGGGCATTAAATTACACTACGTATACTATACGTGTTTAGTATTAATTCGGTACAGTATAAAATTAAAAACACCAAAAATGAGGTTTGTCTTTTTTCAAACTAACTAAATAGCTTACAAATCAGAGTAAAACGCAACCATCCTTTGTAAATAAAAACTGACGGTTAAGAAAGATACATCGTGTTCAAAGTGGGCAAAAACTTAAAAATCATTTGCGACTAAACTACTGTTTCTATTTAATCGATTTTTGGTACAGAGCTTGAAAATTATCCCTAGTATTAGCTGTTTAAAGGAAAGCCCCTCTGTCGTATCAACTCTGTATATAACAAGAGCAACCTCGACCCCAGTCAAACAAGATGTCCTAGTTCAGGGGTCGACACCAAATTGATGTAACATTACTGAAGTTTTAGAAAAATAAATTACTATTAATTTTACTACTAATAATATTATGACAGCAGTGTCATATTTTTTTTTTACAACTGTCAGTGACTAACTAAGTTTGCTCAACTAGTTATATAATGTAAGTTCGGCATATAATTCTGACATCAACTTTCATGATTCAATAGTTACACACTAACGTAAGTAGTATCTTTACAATCACGTATGTCTCAAATAACGATACAAGAAACAACATCTTTAACTAAGAATTTCACATTTAACAACAAATTAGTTGAGTAATTCTCAAAATCCATAAACAAGACCAAAAGCAAATTGAAACGAAGTAACAAATCTAATTATTTTGACTGTGAAGAAAGACCTGCTTAATTAAAATCTGTCTCAAATATCTTTAGGTAGAATAAAACATTTTCTTCACGAAATTAGGTGTTAGTTCTGGAAATTCAGACTTAATTGAAAACAATAACTTTTGTAAGTAAACTTGAATTTGGATGAAAGGATACTTACTAATAAATTGTATTGCGAAAAGCATTAATGAATTAGTAAAATCTACTGAATAATTATTGACGACACGGTTGACGCAGCGGTTGAGCGATTGATTGCTGCGCAGCATGTCGCGGGTTCGATTCCCGCACGTAACAAATATTTGTTCGACCTGCAAGTATTTGTTACGGGTCTGGGTGTTTTTTTTTGTCTATAATATGTATGTTTTTACAAAAAAAAAAATATATAAGTACTTTATCAGCCATCTCGTTACCATAACAAGTCTTAAGGTGGGTACTGACCGGCGTTACGCGGCGTAATGCTACGTGTTACACCGCGAGCCTTCGTGCAGTCAGTACGCCGTGTTACGGGGAAACCAGCGAGCAACGAGCCGCTCGTTGCTCGCTGGGAGCGCTCCACCCGGCTGTCGGTTTTTTGGCGAATCCTTTGAGTGTTACGCGGTTCGGTCAGTACGCTCCTGCAAGTCGTCGCGAGCGCACGGACGTCGCGAGTAATCACACGTCGTTCCTATCGTATTTACTCTCGTACTCGTCGTTCTTAAAACATGGAGTGGACCCAAGAAAAAACTCTATATTTTATAGAAAAATACAGAGAAGAGGAAGTGTTGTGGAACCCAGCTCATCTAGAGCATTATAATAAACGGCGAAAGCGGAGCACAGAGTTTTGACGAGCATGTTACGCCGTTTGTACTGACACCGCGTATTCGCGGCGAGCGTGCTCAATGCGAGCACGCTCGCCGCGAATGGTCCATTACACCACGTAACGTTGGTCAGTACCCACCTTTAGGTTGCTTAGCTTGGGACTATAAGGCGTTGTGTGAAATGTCCAAGGATATTATTATTATTTAAAAGCTGTAATAATTGTTGATGTTTGGATTGGATAAGCAGCTTCTGAAGACTGGCCTCTTGACCAGCTGCTGTAAGAAGACAATCTCTTTTTTTAAGTAGCTTGTGCTTCATAAAAAACAATTCTCTTCTTTAATTATTATAAGGTTATACTTTTCATAGGCGAGGAAAACTTCCCTTCACCTTTCACTTTTCTCTTCTTATAGCTTCTAATTTACATAACACACACAAAATCACGCCTGTAAACCCCTAAGGGTTAAGTAGAGGTATGTAGATGGGTGGTGTGTGATTTCTTTAACGTGGCTTGTGTGGCGTAACAAAAAAGCGTTATGCTGTCAGATTCTTGTGTCAAAAGTTTTGGTGCTGTATCTTTAAATATAAAGACTTCTGTAACAGTTTATAACTAATAATAGAAAGAGTAAAAAAATGAGAATTTTGCCAAATTGATTATCCAAGGTGGCGGCTGCAAAAAGGGAATTGCTAATTTGTCGTCTTATCGCTTTCATGGTTTTGTTGTTTTTTGTTTCAAGTCATGCGTGTCGTGCCCGTCTCAATGAAGCCGGACCAAGTCAAAGAGAAAAAATGCGGTTTGGAGCTCATAAATATAAGTTAAGGCGAGTTGGTAAGGAAAATGTGAGATCCCGGAGAAATCCTCATATAACCTCTAGCAATATTTTATCGTAACTTTCCGATATTATGAAGGTTAAACGTATCCCCCGTTCGTACGTTAAGAAAAGTAAACGCAATATGGCTGCAAGCGAAAACAATATTACTTCTGACACCAGTATAATATACTAAATCAAATCAAAATCCCGAAAAAAAAAAAAAGAGAAATAAAGGAGCCCGAGCATTGTAAAGAAACTACCCACATCCGCCATCCAATTTACGTGATAGCATTTTGTCATTTCCGGTATTTAAGAGAGACTTTAATTTCCACTATTTCCGCTTTCTCATATAAGTATACAAAAAATGTAGGTATTTTGTTGACTCGCATGTGGAAAAAAATTAATTCCTATAAACGATCTGGGTGTCCTGAAAACCGAGATAGGTTCTTTTTCTGTCCCATTATATAAATCTCTGTCTATTCGACATTTTTTTTGGCTATACCATGACAGGCTAAAATTTCGCCGAGCAATTCAAAATTGTATGGCTGTGAACACAAGGGTCATAATAAAATGGTCGTTTGTCTCTGAAAATCCTACTTATGTATTTTACCGTTATTTAGAGATGCTGGAAAAAAAGCCTCTTTGTACTATGTTGTCCATTATTTTATTGAATAATTATTGATACGATGTATTTATTGGATTGCATTTCACACAAATATTCGAAAAACTAGATAAGTATAATATATTCACGTGATTACCATTGAAAAACATTTGTAACTATTTATCTATGACGAGTATGACGGAGCATCAAAGACTCGACAGATTTGGCTGTTTTATTTTTTGTTGAAGGTATTTGTAATTGTCAAGACAAGGTTTATGTGCCATTTTTTTTTATCGTTCAAAAGTCGGAAATTCACGCTGGATACGTCGGGCACGAACGTTAAATATATAAAAAATCATTGCCACAAATAAGTGTTCCCTGATTACAAAATAAATTGTGAGAAATCATTTAGGGAGCTAGCTTAAAGCCATTAGAACAGTGTGGTGCCATATCTTTCAATGACAATAAAGTACCATCGTTTTATGCTCGTTTTAGGCTAAAGATTTATGTTTAATTATAACTAGAGAACGGAGGTTACATCTATCTTCAAGATTTTAGTATTTTATGGTGTGAAAAAGGTTTATAAGTGATCAGCTTTTTTCATAAAAGCTAAGATACCTTATCAACGCAAAAAAAACTGAGATGTTTTTTGTAGCTGTCCTCTGCAGATTGGCACTGGATTTTTTATAATAATTTGGTTTTATAAAACAGTCGGTATTTTTTTTTATTAATAAATACCAGCGGTTTTGTGGTGTTTTTTGTACCAAAGGAGCGAGAATGGATACCTGTGTGTTCTTTAAATAGGTCTAAAGAACCCATAATTATCAATTCTCGCTCCTTTAGTATTTCTACAAAATATATAATATCTACTAGTATTGCAGATTATTTTGCCACCACAAATAAAAGACAGCTAATTAATATTCATAAAATATTGAAATCACAGACCGCTGACAAGCAATACCACCCTATCAAGCACCGCCTGAATCAACATGCCACGTTAACAAAATATCACTTAATTACGAAATAATCCAATATCAGCTCAGAGTTGGAACAAAAATTAATTAGCGATGAGCGAACGGAAAATCGCATTAAAAATTCCGTTTGTAATTTAGATGGCAACTCGTCTGCGCTCAGGGGAATGAATGCTATATAAAATTACGCGAAAAACGGTTCATATCAGCGGAGCATAGTCGGTGTGTCCACAGCCTATATGGAATGGAAAAACGCCGATCCAATTTTATGAAACGTCAGCGGCAAAAGACGGGGAGATTGTGATGTCGATTTTAGATTGTCGGCGATCCGGTGGTTGGCAGATTTTTATGCGAGATGTGTCGATGTTATTGGATATTTAAAGTATTGAGTTGTCTGTTGCAAGGCCAACTACAACACACGGCGGCATATATATATACATATACAACAAAGTATTTTCAATACACCCATAAAACTAAACAATTAACTAGAAAAACTCAGTTTTTCAGTGTTTCAATACTAAAAATTGTTTAGTTAACCTTTTGAACGCCGCCGGAGCATAAACGCACCCACCACGCCTAGCATTCTTGTTATCATGAATTTCCCAATAACCATGGTGTCTTTTAATTTGTTTCATGTCAATAAATACGTACGAGAGCTTCATTTTTTTAAGATATCTGTATAAACACACACAAAAGTAATGATTTAATTGTTTATTTCGTGTTGATAGTGTCGTGTCGTTGGTGTATACAGGGCATGCGCTTGCTTGTCACGTATGTGACAATGGCGTTCAAAAGGTTTATCAGTATAATGGTAGCGTTGGCTTTTAGAAAGGTTTTGTGTAAATTCAAACGTTTTACGCACACCCTATGATCAGTCTGGAAGCCGATCCTAACCCACTATGTATCAACTTCGGTAGTAAAAGCTGCGAAACTATGCAATACTACGACCTACCTTCGTGGTATTGCATACTTTCGCAACATTTCGCACCCTTCGATATTACCTACCTAACGATGGCCAATCTATCAGGATGTCCTCCATTTTACTGTGTCCCCCTAATATTGACACAATCTCTAAAAATTGTTAGAGCGCCTGGATTGAGCAGATATTTGGAATTAAACAAAAATTCTTCAGTTACCACCTCAACGCAATAAACCAGTGAATTTTACCTTTAGTTCTACGCAAACATACACGTTTAGAAACTCTTGATCTCATTGTATCAGTACAATAACATTATTAGCGGTTAACTTTTGCTAAACAACTGTAACTTTTGTTAACAGACTTAACTTCATGCACCTGGTCTGTTATCGGTTCCCAAATGACTGCGAGTTCAGTTCGCAGTTCTGAAACTTTGTGAATTTGTTTCGCATTGTTAGTTGGGAGAATAGTAAGGGCATGTGGATGAAATGACAACATATTGTGCATGGTCTATTTGAATCTTAATGTAGCCGGTAAAAATGTGATAGGAAGGTTTTCGAAAAAGAAAAGAAATGGACGATTCGTGCTTTTTTTATTAAATTTTATGACGAATGATCAGAAAATTGTGGATTCGAGCAGAAAAAGAAGTTATCTAATTACAACTAATAAAAATACAAGCAAACTTCGGGAGCGTACTTATTAACTCTCCTTCAATATACATAGGTACTTGCTGTGTAAATAAATGTGGCAATTTTGGGACAGGTTTGGGTCTTGCGATGAAAGGGAACACAGCACTATAGTTAAAATCGATTAATTTACAGAATACATAAGTAACCTAAACACTAAATATTACTAAAACCCTAACACAACGAATTTAACACACATTTCATGTGACACAGAAATTCATAGAATCCCAATAATTTCGCATTATTGAACATTGAATGATGCCAATCTTGTATCATCCCTTACGTTTCCACATACACCTACGAGTGATGAGGTATTCTATTGTTACCAGGAATCAATACATAGACGGAGCTTCGTAACACATTATGATATTATTAGACAATAGAACCCTACTATTACCATAGACAATGAATAGGGTACTCAGTGTCTAAAGTGTTAGTGGATGTTACATACCTACATTCTGATCGTTATTACTCTAGTTTTGTAATTAATCTTGATATTGAATTTTGGAGCTGTTTGGGGCTCCTCTTGTTAGAATATAATTTAATTTTTCGATCGAAATTTATTAATTCTTGTTTTAGTTATATATATTATTGTTATAGGTAAATACATATCAGACAATTAGTCTAATTACTGGTTATTTGAAACCGGCAAATTGAACGATACGTTGCTCTGAAAATACAAAGTTTTATTTAAACAATTTTACACTAGAATTACAGTATTGCAACAAAGACAAAGAAATGGCAACTAAAGTTTATTACTAGGTTGTTGGTCCTCCTTTCCACAATTTAAAATAAATCAATTTTGTTAAATATTAATACAATCATGACACTCATCCGTCAGAAAGCGTCATCTGCAGTAAGTTAAGGTAATAGCTTATTTATTTTTAATTTTACGGGCAATTAAAGACGCACGACGCACCACAATTCAAAAACCATAAAGAGATCTTATCCCTTTATAAAATACATATCATAAAAATCATTTTTTTATAAGGTTATGTAGTTAAGCTGTGAAGACAAAACAAACAACCAAAACCTCGCTTTTAGATTGTTTTGTAAAATTTGCGGTAGTGGGTGAAATTGTTTTCTGTTTTTGCCTTTGCTTTTATAATGAAATTAGTTTACTGTATTCATTTATTAGAAGGACCTATTAGTAAAAAAAGATGGTCAGACGAAAAGAAAGGGCCAAGACAATAAAAAGACAAATTAAAAACTTATTAGAATTCCAACGGTCCCCGTTTCAATAAATAACGTTGTCGCCGCCATCTCCCGGTCTGAAACACTCAAACCGCGTTAAATTCTCATTAGATTGATCAATTCACTTAAATTGTTCCCAATGCCTTGTAAGTGAAATCCTAACATTTTAATCAAACAGGGTCACAGTTTAATTACATTCTCGATTTTCCCTTCGATTCTCCTATAAACGGTTCGCGGTTTTAAGGGACTCACCTATTTACGAAGATTAATTAGTCGGAATATCAATTTATTTATTCACGTAAACATATTTCGAGTTGTGTTGAGTTTCAAACGCAGAAGTAATAATTATGTAAAGCAAATTCAATATTACGTCACGCTCGGAAATTGTCGTTTTCACGTGCCGAAGTTAAACGAACGTTATGATTCGAAATTCAAATGTAACTAAATAAAAGTTTAAATGCATTTTGTGATTTAACTGGGAAATAAAACTACTGAACATGAAGTCACAGAGTACACAGTCAGTAGTAGGCAGAAAATTTCACGGCGTTCAATTTAAAACACTTAAATAATACGAGTAGAACTGGAGACATACATATTCTTAAAACTTTACATACGAGTAGAACTGGAGACATACATATTCTTAAAACTTTACAAAAAAAAAAACTAACGGTTAACATCACCCGTTGTTTCCCCGAAACATATCACCAGTTATGTTTAACGTTCGTGTATTAGTAAAAGAAAATTACTGCTATACCTATTTTAGGCTAGACTTGCCAAATAAAAACAGATTCAAGTCCAACTTAACTTTGAAAATCAAGTAGCCATTTTCAACGTGAAATCAGTTTACCCGAACGCGGGCATTTTGATCTCTTACTCCGATTGCTTTTAATTGAAAAACTTCGTCGAGGGTCCTTCACATTGCAAAGGCGAAGTTTAGAAACACAACTAACCGGTGTAGCAGGGAAAAGACGAATTTGAATGAGACTGTGGATCCCAATCTTTACATAATCTAAGAGTGAATGAATGAGGTCTTTGTGCGTATCTTTGAAGTGAATATTTCTTTAGGCGCATTTTGCGCTCTTTCTCAACAGTAAACGAAACTGAACCGTCACGCTCAGTTCGTTGACGCTGAATCGGGTAAACTCTGCTTTAAACATCGGTGACGCTGTTTCGTGTAAGTAGGGATTACTTACACGAAACACTCCTGTTGTAAGTTTAAAATTTTGTCGTGTGGTCATAAACACATCTTTTTTTTAAGTTACTAGTTGCAAATTGTGCTTGGTATTTTTTTTTTACTCTGTGGAGTTGTTTTTGCTAATAAAATGTTGTTTGTGGCTAAAAACTTGCATGGTTCTGGTGTAAAGTTGGAAAACTGCCATGGCAGCCACGTTTGTTAATTGTGTTTCTGCGTTAACAAAATTAACTGAATGTATGTATGTACTGACGTTACCACGGTAACAACTTATGTATGTATAATACACATACAAAAACTTTTTAATTGTAAGTGTTTTTTTTTATTTTTTTAGTATATAGCCCACACTGTCTCACTGCTGAGCAAAGACCTCCCTCAAATCCTTTCTTTGAGCCACCTCGGTCCATCCCTTGCGGTAGGCGTCTAGGTCGTCGCCGTCCATCCTCAGGCACTCACCCTGTGAAGATGGCTGCCCAGCTATCACTGTGCATGCTGCTAACGTGATTGTGGTTTAAAAATGTATCCCTCAGTAGATTTATTCAAGAAACACTTGATTCAGGCATGTAACTATCTACCGGGTAAGCGGGATTGTCCGAAAGGGTTACCGCTACCCTGGAACATAAAGTGCTACGGAAGGAACATGGATGGGTTTTAGTCAGTAAGAGTCTGACACTCCCTTCCGCTCCACCCAGAGCGGGAGAAGTCGTTGAATGATTGAAAAAAAAAGCAAATTCAAATTCTTTATTGCATGTTGTTGACTTTTTTGCATATAACGCCACTATATTATAATACTGGTTGTAAACACAAATTGCAGCTGCCTGAGTCTAAGTAACTTGATACTTTAATACACCAAACCAGAACTTCTATTCCTAAAACTTGATACTTCACCGAACACTACACAATTACTGGCAGCTCAGTTTAACATCGCCTGAGTACTGTTGTCCGCACGTCAGTGTAAACAACCAGTATAATCTGGCCCCTTATTGTATTGAAACTCCGCGCTACATTAGACACTTCAAGGTCATACTTCAAGGTGTTACCACCGACGTGAGTTCGACTGTACCTACAAACTTTAAATTAGTCGTTTATAGTCTGATATTTGGCCTGTTTAGGTAATTTTAGAAGTTACCAACATGTTACTAAGGATGTGTGAGTTGGATGATATTTACTTGAATCACTTTAAATTGGATAAGTTAGAAAGTTAAGTAGTGTACTTGAAATATGAGTTCCAACTATGTATATTTATTGTAGTTGAAAAATAAGTTTGTTGCTTTGTGTATTTGATCGGAATATGATTATGTTGTGCTAACATGAGTTTATAACCTAGTACCTACATACATGACGTTGCCAGATTTTTTTCCCAACTATTTTGGACTCGACTTCTAGTTTTACTGGAAATAGCCAGTTACTCGGGTAATACGACACGCCTTAGTAAGTACCCGTAACAACTGTCAAAGGTCTTTAAATGATAGCAGGAACCAACGGTGACTTGCTTTCTGAGATAATTAGGGGTTTTGATATGTAATGGATAGCCACCCATCCACGGATCCATCTTTCAATTCTATGCAATAAAGTTCAGAAAGAAAATAAGTAATAGTAAAATTCAAAATGTACCTATTGCCAAAAACGCGTTTCTAGACTTATCGATGCGCCCACAAATAAATTAACTGTGTACTAGTCGCCTACAAAAAGTAACGTTATTTAAAAATGTCAGATCACTCATTCTGAGCGAGTAAATTCGTGCAACAATAAGCCGAATATCCTCCTCCTCCTAATATCCACAAGTACACACATCAAAAGTGTCTAGGGATCAACATATATTTTTGCAATAACTTTTCTCTTGATTGATATTAATTTAAATTTTCTTTAAGGATTCATCAAATAAAGTGTTTTCGTTTGTCACAGTAACGATAAACCAAGTCACCTTTGCATTAATAAAGAAATTTGCCATTTTCCTAATAAAGGGATTTTTGACATTTGAACCACTAACATTAAAGTTCGAAAAAAAGACTGAAATAACAGTTTTCTTTAAAATTTTATTGGGTAACTTAAACAATTAATAATCCGTGTTTCTACCGCGAACACTAACAACACAAGAACATCGGTTTGGCATACTCAAAATGAGTTCATCCAAATCACGCTGTGGAATGGCCGCCCATGTTCGTTGCAACAACAAAAAAAGGTGTTATCAGTCGACTTTGGACACGTTACCGAAGCACTGGTACCGTGGCTGAGCGCCATGAAGGACGGTATCGCTGCACCACACGGAGACAAGACCGATACATTCAAATCTTAACTCGAAGAGCTCCAACAATAACCGCCATGATGTTAGCCGTGAGGCTTCATCACTCTTCAGGGAACTTAATTAGCGACCAAACAGTCAGAAACCGCTTGCATGAAGTGAACCTTCATTCCCGAAGACCGCTACGGGTACCACCTATAGCAATGCACAATCGTAGGATTCGATATCAATGGGCTCTTGAACACAGAAATTGGGCAGAAGAACAATGGCGTTTCGTGTGCTTTTCTGATGAGTCTCGTTTTGGTATGAGACCGGATACAAGACGTATACGACACTGGAGAACCCCTGGACGCCAACAGCGATTAAAATCCTGCCAGGAAGTCCATCCTTATAGTGGTGGAACCATCATGGTATGGGCGGGTATTTGGATCGGCGGAAGAACTGAGTTGATTTGGATCAGAGGCAACCTCAACGCTCAAATTTATGCTGAGACGATTGTATCTGACGTCATCGTTCCTCTACAAGTGCATATCGGTCCCTTATTTCAGTTAATGCATGATAATGCACGACCGCACACCGCAAGAGTTGTAAGACAGACTCTCGCCGCAGCTAACATCAATGTCCTGCCCTGGCCTGCTCAGTCGCCAGACTTGAACCCGATTGAGCATGCATGGGATATGCTACAGAGAAGAGCTCTGCCGAATATGGAGGGTATCCAGTTGCAAGAAGACCTTTTTTTGTTGTTGCAACGAACATGGGCGGCCATTCCACAGCGTGATTTGGATGAACTCATTTTGAGTATGCCAAACCGATGTTCTTGTGTTGTTAGTGTTCGCGGTAGAAACACGGATTATTAATTGTTTAAGTTACCCAATAAAATTTTAAAGAAAACTGTTATTTCAGTCTTTTTTTCGAACTTTAATGTTAGTGGTTCAAATGTCAAAAATCCCTTTATTAGGAAAATGGCAAATTTCTTTATTAATGCAAAGGTGACTTGGTTTATCGTTACTGTGACAAACGAAAACACTTTATTTGATGAATCCTTAAAGAAAATTTAAATTAATATCAATCAAGAGAAAAGTTATTGCAAAAATATATGTTGATCCCTAGACACTTTTGATGTGTGTAGTATGAAAAGGTATTTGCATGAATCATGGTAAAGTCGTGCTATCTCTGTTTTCTCCTTACTTGCCTTTAATTCACTTTCCCGAAACTTTAAATAATTCTGAAAATTGGGAACCTTCGCCTGAGAGCTCTTTTACACGGCATATGTAATAAGTTCCTACTCTGGGCCTGGCGCTTAATACAAAATTCCTTTTGAACATTGCTCATAATGTCATTCTCCTTTGCAGCTTACTGAAAATTTACGAGCTAATTAAACAAGGTAGAAAATTTTATTATTAACTAGCTTCTGCCTGCGGCTCTGTCCACGTGGATGGCGGAAATTATCCCATAGGAACTGTAGAAACGGGTAGGTAGAAACTATAGTACCTACGCGCCATCTGCTACGCTCTTTACAAATTCTTTTTACGTTATTTACGTAAAATACGTAACGACAAAATAAAAACAAAATCCCAATTTGTTATTTCCACTTACCTAATTTCCATTTTTTTTGGCGGAAATCGCTGGCAAAAACAAATAAATTTACATTTTTTAAAACGCCCAGAACAGTCAGAAAACAAAATATAAAGAAAATAATTGTCCGAATTTGGACCTCCACATTTTTATCCCTGAAAATATGAATACAGATATTGAGCGTTAATCCTACTACTATTATAAAGGCGAAAGTTTGTAAGTATGGATGTATGGATGTTTGTTACTCTTTCACGTAAAAACTACTGTATAGATTTGGATGAAATTTGACACAGAGATGGTTTATATCCTGGATTAACACATAGGATATTTTTTATCCCGGTAGAACATTCCTGTGGGATAATTTCCGACCTCCACGCGAGCGAAGCCGCGGGCAGAAGCTAGTGGACCATAAGAGGAAATACGACCATTATCGTAACACAATAAAAAGTACCTACAAAATGTATACCTTAATTAAACAGGTTAGGCATTTTCGTTTTTCAACTTCTGTAATGGATTCGCATTTATTAATTGTTCGAACTTCGACAAATGGTCGTGAGTGGGTCTTGTTAGCGTAAAGAACTTTCTTGAACGTGGGTGTAATACAGGATGTTTTTATTTCATAAGAAAAGTTAAGAAACGTCTAATGGTGTTACATCAGATGAAAATTTTCCTTATTACGATAAAAGCGAATTTAACTCCCACACTACAGGTTCTTAACGTCAAACAACTTATAGGATAAATGTTTACACAGAAACATGTATTAGGTATCTACGTCTAAAAGAGATATTTTTGTATTAAAGTTTCTACCCACGAATGTCAAAACACTCTTCTCGAGTAGACGACTATACGGTATACCCATATTATTCATCTTTATTCACACTTTCATATTGTTGTAGCAGTGTAAAAAGTCTCGCTTTTACTACAACTACAGAAACAATCTCACTTAGGTACGGTCAAAGTGAGTTTTACAGGCTACTGTTAAATTCCGCTATAAAGACTAGCAATAGCCAGACAGGGAGCTAACACAGTCGACAAGAACAAAGTACCATCGCACCCTGTATTTCCAATATGGCCGACCATAAGTTTAAAGGGATTTGTTTTAGCCGTGCCGCCATCGACTCTCCAACACAGCTAGGACTAAAGCAAACGTAGGTATATGCAAGTACAGTCACGGTCTCAAAATACTTTCAAATTAGATTCTTTATTATCAGTGTGTAGTAAAGTCTAAAATGAAGTAATAAATATAATATTATAATAATAATAAATAGAATGTATACTTTTTAAAATCCGTAGTTTACAAAATGTAACAGGTCTGAGAAATAGTCTGCGGAGAGCGACTTTGTTTTAAAGTGTGTAAAGATATAATTTCTTACTCACTTATCTATACTAATATTATAAAGAGGTAAAATTTGTAAGTTTGTAAGTTTGTATGTAGGGGGTAATCTCCGGAACTAATGATCCAATTTCAAAATTTTTTTCACTGATAGAAAGCTACATTATTCCTGAGTGCTATAGGCTATAAATTATATTTATACCATACATATTAGCCGAGCTATCGCAATTTTCGTCTAGCAAGTCGGAAAGAAATACCTCCGAAAACAGAATTATTTGCATGCGCTGCCTAAACAGTTACAGTATATCGCAATTTTCCGCGGACGAAGTCGCGGGCAGAAGCTAGTTAATAATACAATGGTTATGAGTCCAACATTTGTGGCTTAAAATATGGTACCTTTTTTACTAAATGAAATCAAAATCTCATACCGAGCTTCCCTAATGACTGCATGACCATCATTAAGCGAAATTTATCTAAATGTAGGCCACTCCACAGTGGAAAAATTCCATAATTATTCTTGAACCCTTTCAACATATCTGCATATAGTATCTAATGTCATCGACGGGAATTAACTGCCGCGTTGCTCGTTAGTGATAAGGGAAAGTTGGTACCTACCTGTTGGCACTATTTAAGCTGCATTATGCTATGAAATTAAACACTTTATGTACTTTAGTGTCATGAGAACTTGGTCCAGAATAAAAAAAAGCTGTTTTTTGGTAGACTGTTTATCTATACATATATAATTAAACTTTACGCCTAATTTCGCCGAAAGGTTAGGCAGAGGTGTGGTAGTAGTAGGTACACCTATGTGTATAATCATAATACATGCATATTTTATATATTTATTTAGAACTAGCAACCCCCCACCCTTGCTTCGCAAAGCATATTTATTTTAAAATTAATGTATTATGCGCATGAACCTTCCAGAATAAATTATAATTATCTAATTATTTAGTAGTTTAGAAGTATAACGCAGTAACACCTAGAGACCCGACAGACGACTTTGATTTATATATGCATAGACTAGATTCTGCCCGCAACTCCGTTCGCGTTCGCGTGGAAGTCAATATTTTTGAAAAATTTTGAACTCCCGTTTGCACCCGTTGATTTTTCTTTTGTGTATGTTGAAATCTGTTCTGAGCCTACGTCATAAAAATATCTGTATCCCGCCAAATTTCAGCCTTATTTGTTCAGTGGTTTATGCTACCCTTCTCAGTCAGTCAGCCAGTTTCGGTTTCCTTTTAATATACAATATGGTGATGACAATGCGACAATGAATAAAAACACTAACAACACTAATACATAGGAGTATTTTGGAAATATTATACAAATCCTAACATCGAAATAAAAAAAAGTGATTTTTCAAACAAACTAAATACCAGTGACGGTTTGACTATGGGTTTTGCTAATCTTTGATTAGCTATAGTGACTAAACTATTGGATATATTTGGTTGAATTTTGGTATGTAGGTTGGGGACGGTATTAGAGTTACACAGTCTAATTTATTGTCGTATTGTTGTCACCACCCTGTATACACAAGATAAATTCCACAATTATAAGATTATTATAAAGCTGGTGCTGCCCCTGATTTTTGAAACTCAAGTATAAAGGATCTAAAAAATAAACTGTTTAGCTTTAAATAACCAGACAATTTCTAAGAACAATAGGTAAGGCAGCCTTATGTTCCCAACACAAATGCAATTTCCCTACTGTCAATCAGTTACACTGCCGGCCATATAAACTTGCAGACCGTTGCAAGTATAATTCCACTACCATTCTTTTATTTATTGTCCTTAAATCGTAGCAAATATATTGGGTCTTGCTACAAGTATTTTATTTGAATACGAAACAAATATTTTGGGACCCAAACTTGTATCCATCGGAAAAATCCAAACTGATAAAATTTTATTACAGACAACAAAAACAAAGTACCTAGGTATACTATTTTTTTATTAAATAAGAAGCGTAAGTACAATGGACGGTCTTATCGCCTACGGCTATCTCTTCAGAAACCTTTGAATGAAATATATACGAGGCAATATCGTTGTGATTTTGTTCAATAATTTCCATTAAATACTATTTATTTTTTGGGCACTAAAAATAGTGGCCCAATAATATCTGTACTTATATTTGTTTAAGAACTACGAAATATAAATAAAATAATTATGTAAATAAATATATACTTGTAAAGAAATATCCTAAGTAAATCAAATTAGGTCGCTTTGTTTTAATTTTGTCAGCCAAAAACTGCCACACAATGAAAACTAATGAAGGTCACTAAAGAAGTAACTAGGCCCATTATTTAACGTTGAAAACAGCGTCGCAGCCTAAATCCTAGGACAGAAGATTAATAACACGATACAGAAAACAAAATAAATTATTTAAAAGGATTACTTCAACTGATCGATCGATGAACGTAAAAACAAATCATTATTTAGCAACAACCACCATACTCTATTCCTTATTCTGACATGGACATTAATTTTCTGAATTACTAGTCTGTACATAATTAGATCTTCATTTACATTATAAGATCAGCAATAAATATTTATTGGTAAACGAAAATACTGTTTTGATATTTTTGTAGTTAATGCTAAGGAAATATGATAATTTGGGATAAATTAAAGATAATTTATATACAGATTTGTTTGCAACAACAAGCCTTGGATTTGGCTTTCAATCAAACATGAACCGCTACAGGATGAGAAAAATAATCTTAGTTTTAGGTCAATTAATTATATGTGTACTGCAGTGTAAATCAAAGGCAGTTTAGCAGACCCGGTAAGTCAATTATGCGGATCAATACAATTTCTTTTACCGATATGTGTACTGCAGTGTAAATCAAAGGCAGTTTAGCAGACCCGGTAAGTCAATTATGCGGATCAATACAATTTCTTTTACCGCTAAAATTCTCTTTAATACCTTTCAAACGTTCGTAATATTCAAATCTCGAATATACCGAAATTTAAATATGGAATTACAAGTATACAATTAAAGTTCCTGTGAAAGATGATAATTCTACCGTAAAAATATAAGAAATGCCACTTCAATCATGTTTTAATTTATTCAGACCATTAATACTTGTTTTTCAGTAACGGTACAACTTTTGGCTTTAATAGCAAAACTTTAGCGCCTCCGAAATATGGACTAACTAGCTTCTGCCCGCGGCTTCGCTCGCGTGGAGGTCGGAAATTATCCCACAGGAATGTTCTACCGGGATAAAAAATATCCTATGTGTTAATCCAGGATATAAACCATCTCTGTGTCAAATTTCATCCAAATCTATACAGTAGTTTTTACGTGAAAGAGTAACAAACATCCATACATCCATACTTACAAACTTTCGCCTTTATAATAGTAGTAGGATGTCTGCCGCATTTAGATCATCGTTCACCGCCATAAAAGACTATTCGTTCATAGAAGGCTATTAAAGTGGTTAGAAATAGTGTGCTGGACGTAACTTGTTGACGCTAGAGTGCCAACGTATAAAGGCAGGGTAATATCCCAAATTACCATAATTTGAGGTCAGGTAAATTGCAATAGCGTAGTCAAATAGCCCATTTACAATGTCCGTGAGTGTAATGGAGAACTTCAAGGGACAAAGAAAATGGCTTTGGATATGTGCTAAGCTTTTCCTCACAAAATTATTTTCACTATATTTAATAATTTCATTTGTATTGTCTGTAACTTTATAAAGTATGAAAAAAAAAACTTGAGAGGTGTCAAGGGACACCCGGATGGAACGAAGTTCCTTTCGATTAATTAGTGAAGGAATTGTAATATCGTAAGAATTTTTTCCGTCTAGCCCCCTTTTACAACGCGCGATAAGGAACTCGAATTAAATTACACTCGTATAGGTAGGTAGGTATGTAAGTATCTAATTAATAAGTTCATCCGACACCACAGTCACGAAAACAAACAATGCCGCGACGGCGACGCCGCGCGCCGCATGCCGCCACCCTGTGTTCAAGATACATAAACATAAATGAAAATACATACGCGATTTTACGCGAAAGATAAATAGGTTAGGTACACAACTACACAAATAAAAACACGAAAAGCGAATTCAGACTTTATTTATTAACAGTAAACGGTAAAATTTAGAAATACCAAACTAGGTACCTAAATAGGCAGTTTACTAAAATTATTCTGAGAAACCTATTGTCTCGTATCGGACCCGACTTTACAAAGATGCACAACCGAATTACGCGGTTAACTTAATAAAAATAAGGTCTTAATTCGGTCCAATATTTTCATAGAGCAAAGCTCGTCCTAATAATAATGAACTCTATTCGACCGACGAAACGATTCATTTTTCTGTTCGAATTGCTTGCCTTTGTAGAAGCGGCCAGCATTACCGCAAAAAATGTTTTACAAAAAGTGTCGTGACAAATTTTTCGTAAGAATTTTTTCCGTCTAGCCCCCTTTCACAACGCGCGATAAGGAACTTCGTTCCAAAAATACGTGTTGCGCCTACCCCAAATAAATTGTTATAAGGGCAGGAGAATGATGATGACGTCTGTAACTTTATAGGAAATCAAATTGAAAGCTTGAATTATGATGAAGCTTTATTTTTTTAAATAACTCTCGTAAATTTTACAAGCAACAACAATTACATTCTCTCATAAAAACGAATTAATTTCAGAATGGCGCTTATTCCTTTATTTTCCCGTTGGTTTACCAGCATTCAAATTAATTAAAAAGCTAAAATTAGTTGCTTGTATGTAAAAATGTATTGCTAGAAAACTGTATTCAAGAATGCAACATTGTTTGCAGAATGTTGGTCCATTTTCATTTTATTGTGGCATCATAAATTAAATACGTATGTTTGTAGTTGTAGGTGTGCAGGCCTTGAATGGGGCCTCGTTGGGCCATACAAAGGCCAGGTGGACTTGCCAGTCCACTACATTGTGTCTGTATTCTATTCATGGGATGCTCTGGTATTAATAGTTGAGTTTATGAGCAATAGATGGGACTTGCATCGTTCGTGTAGAATAGCGGATGCTTATCATCATAACAATCCAAATAATAATCAACCTGGAAAATTTCAGCCTAATCCGTTCAGTGATTTGTATCGATCTGCCTAGCCTTTTCCCAACTAAGTTAGGGTCGGCTTCCAGTCTAACCGGATGCAGCTGAATACCAGTATTTTACATGGAGCGACTGTCTATCGGACCTCCACAACCCAGTCAGTAACTGGGTATTACCATACTCCTTGATAAGCCTGGCTGTTAGACTCTCGGACTTCTGACTACCCGTAACGACTGTGAAAGATCCACGAATGACAGCCGGGACCAACGGCTTAACATGCTTTCCGAGGCACGAAAATTCAGTGGTTTGTATGTGTTGATATATCAATGAAATTCCTATTGCGACTCCAAGATAATGGCGCGTACGTTTATAGCTTTGTCGTTTAAGTTTAGTACCGAATTTTTATCTTACACTTCAGTAAACACAGGTGTTTTATTTTTCTAGAAAGTAACACATTTTTGGATTACAAAAACAATTTTCCAAGTAAAAAATTAATGTTATAGAAAAAAAGTGTATCGTTGGTAAACATTGTATTACAGATAGCAGGGTCTTCCATATTTGACTAGGTTACATTAATTAGGTAACCCGCGATATTTAAATTTTCATTGATATACTCGTATGTACTTAATTTGCAGGTGTATATTGATCGTACACAATTTGCAGGTGTATATTGATCGTACACAATTTGCAGGTGTATATTGATCAATGAAAAGAAGATTGTTTGATTTTTCAAATAATTATAATTCTGGAAACTCGTACTTGCTACGGCGCGAATCATATTTCGATCAGTATACAACACGACACTGACCTGCAAATTGCAAAAAACATAGGAAATTTGAATTTCACGGGCTAAAATGGCGCTTCATCCTAAAAAAATAATTGCGCCTGCTACATAATATGTAGTTAGTGACGTCAAAAAGGTAGTTATCTACTTAGTTATTATTCATATAACGAGTATATGCCTGTCGTAATAAGGATATTACGTACAGACGTGGAAATAATGGTTTACATAGATTTAAAGAAGTATGAGGTTAAATATTGACTGTTTCTTTGAAAATTGATGCTTGTCGATTTATGCTTCTAAAAAGGAAAGTAAATACGTTTATTTGCGGTAAACATGACGCAAAAAGAATACAAACACCTAAATAAAGATTGCTAGTATTTAATTAGAAGTACCTAATTGTAATTTTATGAACTCCTAAGGCTACATTTCAACCCAATTATGAGATAAAATAAGATGTTTTTATTTTTATGTTACGCGCCAAAATTTGGTTTTTGTTAGATACCTACTAGAGTTTGTATACACTTCGAGTATTTAGAAGTTATTACGATAATGCTGTTAGTATGTGAATACCGAATTTAATATAATTATATTTTTTATTTATTGCTCTGCAAACGAATAAACATAATTATGATTAATAAACAGTTAAGTTTGAACAAGTTATAAGAACTTACCTTCTTTTTTTATTTTCCTGGATAATTAATTATTTACACAAGTGAAGTTTATTCAATTACTCCAAAGTTTGTCCAATATACACTAAAATATTCTACCGAAGACACAAAGAGCTTACTCAATACTAAGTTTTTGAATATATAACACTATATTAAAACTACGAAACACCAATTATATTTACACACAGTTATATTTTATAGAAAGTAGCAATAAATAATGTTATTAAATTCACATAGCAAATAAACTACTATATTAAATCACTGTTCCATATTTGAAAAATTTTATCTGTTGATCTCGCGTTCTGATTTCAAACCATCCCGGGACGACAGGTCGGTACCGCGGTCGTCGAGCGACTAACGTTGTCATCTCCCGACCGTTCCGACAATGGACGAGAACTGCCTACAGTTGCACTATAGATACACACGTTGCAACTGAAAACGGGAAACTGGGTTGCTTCAAATTAGTGAGAATTGTGAAAAAAAAAGCCGTTTCCCTTGGAAAGAAAATTGCGATTCATAAACTGAGCGTTATCTAGCTGAAATCAGGTTAGGGTGCTTTTTCTTACCCACGCGTTCGCACACGCTTCCGAAATCACAACGTTGCGGTTTAGGGGTTATGGAGATCATAATTTACGTTTTTATGTATCAAAACTTCAGCTTCGTATTAGTTGTTTATGATTTTGTCAGTCTGACGAATTGGTTAGTTGGTATACTAGGTCCTCTTGTTTTTAAAATATCGACCTAAACTTTGACTTGTAAAAGCGTCTTAGAAGATCAACTTACAGAAAGAAACATTTAAATTCAGTTTTAGTTGCGGTAATTATTTAGTCAAGAATAACACAATGGACGCCAACAGACTCAGCATACACAGGCTTCCTCTCTGAGAGGAATTGGGCCGTAATTCACCAAGCGCCCAATACTGGCTAGTAAATGTTTCCACCGCCGTAAATGTTTACCAGTTTCCACGCGATATTTTCCATTACCGTTCTGAGAGCAGTGGTGATAAATTAAATACACAAGCTAGCCTATCGAAACAAAATCGGATATTGCTATCTTAGTGTAGTTCCCATTGGATTTATGGACATCTTCGAAGACAATAGACGGGTCGCCGGAACAAAATGATCAACGACACTCTTAAACAAAAGACTGCAATTTTAGAATAGCCCTCTTTCATTCCGCTTTGCGACGTAGAGTAATGCTACTGGAGATTTTAATGACTTAAATGGGCATTGTTTTCGAGCGGTTCATCGGAGTGACGTCATTTGTTACTTCAGTGATTAATTACTCTAAATAAATCTTGGGGGATCTTGGGAATGATGGATTTAAAATTTACAAGTTTTTGAATACGTTTGTCTTGCACTGATTAGGTACTTATTTCGTGAAGATTTTTTGATGAAAGTAGGTACTCGGCTCAGCATTTCTTTTGAGATGTGATTCTTTTCAATTTTTCTTATTGCTTGACCTTTGTAAATGGAGAAATGTCTAAAGAAGACTTCCAATTTAGATAGGTACGAAATTTCATATCAACGTAGACCCAAAATATCGAAATACGTATATTATTGAAAGACAGCACTGATTAGAAAGGTTTCTATTTCTAAGCTTTTATTGGTATGGTATTATGTTTTTCTCAGAAGTTGTATATTTCTAAAGTTATGATACACTAACGAGAAACAAAGCAACATTTCATTGTAATACTCGTAACGTTTGAAATCTATAAGGTATCGACAGAGATGTAGGTGCTTTTTATAAAATCATGTTCTACCCATCCATGGACCGATCTCGGATAGCGTTGCTTAACCTTGAAGATTGTCTCGTTAGCCACAAACCCTTCTCTATGACAAACTAACACAATCAACGAATTATTCGTCCACATTACGTGAACTCATAGATTTATTAGCAGTATAAGAAAAACAGGATGTCCTCAAAGGACATTTATTTCCAACAGAGCAGTAGGTGGCGCCACCTACGGACATTTACAATGCTTCAAACAGCTTCCGAGAACGTGAAGATTTTCTCTAAATAATATATTTTTCTTCCCCATTTGACGCTGGGGATAAATTGAGTACATATGTTAGGAGATGTCGGAGCACGCTTCAGATTTAACTCAATATAACACAAGAGCCAAATACATAAATAAACCTGAACAACCACAGTTTGCAGCTAGCTACATTTCAAGGCTCTCGCAGACAGGCGCGACGCGACACTAGTGAAACAATTTCTATTAATAATTTTATAGAAATTGCGTCAACCCGTCGCGTCGCCCCTGTCTGTGGGGGCCTGTAGGTGGTCACTTCGCCATTTGCTTAAATTTTGCTGAGAATTTGATCACAGAATAGCCGAAACACACGCAGAAATTCAATTCTGATATAAGGCAGACTTTTTGTTTAATGATCTTTTTGCTCTAGGTAGAGCTCGTTGCTAAGAAATAACAGCCGCACGGATCGTTCCATCGGGTTAAGTTATGCTTGCCGGGGTTGGTCCGTGAATGGGCGAACATCTTTACACATCGAGAATCCTCCGTGCCTCTGAAACAGTTGAAGCCGTTGGCCCCGGCTGTCACTCGTTGATATTTGACAGTCGTTAAGGGTCGTCTGAAGCCCGAAAATCTGACAGCCAGTCTTACGGGGTTTTACGTTGTGGATCGTAAATAAATAATAATATGACATAATTATAAATAATTAAGTACACTTAATTGTTTACCTTTTATCTTTCACTGGAAGCCAATAAAAAATACCTATCATAACATAACTAGACTGCAAGTCTGCATTTGACAATCCATCCGTTATAAACTGAAACTCCAACGCACCAACAAGCAATACCAGAGCTATGCTAATCTAGTAGAATACTATCTACAGTTAAAGCAGTAGAAACTTTTAATGATGCCGCTACATCAAAGGCTAACGCTAGTGAGTAAATATTTCCCGTAGGAAATATTGATACGAACAGTCCGGTTCTCTAATTGCGTTATTTATATCCGTATATCATTGCGTTGGTATTTCCAGGGGGACAAATTATAAAAGTTTATTTCATTGAAACCTAAATACATAGGTAGGTACTTAAACAATTTTATATGTATTATTAGCTCACCCGACAGCCGTTGCCCTGCCTTAACTATGATACCCTATTTCTCTGACCTACTGAATATGCATATAAAATTTCATAAAAATCTGACCAGCCGTTTCGAAGGAGTATGGTAAGTAACATTACATAAGTGGCTATGCCATACACAAAACATTGAAAACCCGATTTTTCTGGTTGCTATTCGGTATAAGGAATTTCTTGCAGCCCGGGGTCTGGATTCGTGCCCGGTTGATAGGAATAGGCTCGCCCTCTAAATAAACTAACCTAACCCTTCAGGGATTACAGGCGTAATGTTGTGTTAAGTGAACTACATACATACCTATGTAGGTATTTATGTAGTTCATTATATAGCTATGTAGCTACATAACGTTTTCAGTGTATGTGTAGATTTAAAATATTTATAATCTATTGTGTTTGGCGCCATCACTAGCGACCATCAGTTCCTGTAACGTGCAGACGACAGAACACGCAGACATTAATAAAATCGTCATTGATGGTAGCCTCAAAGTAGCATTTATCAAAGCCCATGTTTTAAATAGGGAACGTGGCTCTCCTACTGGACTTTACATACTTAAAATATATTCCTGCATTTCTTAACAAACATTAACCCTGCCAACTCTCACGAAAATTCTGAGCCGAAATGAATACTCTTTCCTTAATTATAACTACGTTTCGAGCAGGCACGTCCCAATTCAGGCTAAAATTTCAAAAGGCTCGAGCTACTCGTATGCTAAAATATATCAGAATTTCGCTGAATCCACGTCTTGTACCTCATACAAAATGTGAAAGTTTGTTTGTGACTTTGGGATGTTTGTTATCAACTCTATCACGCAAAATTGGTCAAACGAATTTTGATGAAAATTGGCACACAGATAGACCATATCCCGAGTTAGGAGATACTTTTCATCCAGGTAGCACGGTTCCGTGTTATAATTTTCGGCCTCTACGCGAGCGAAGTCGTGGAAAAGAGAAGTAAGTCAAAGGAATACCGTGAGATTCGTACCGACTAGTTTCAGACACCATTGTTTAATATAAATAAGGGTTACCAAAGGTATACAATGAATGTGTAATGAGTTGAAACAGGAAAATGTTGGGAATTTGAAAGTTTTCAACTATTTTATGTTATGGTGCGGGCAATAGGGAGTTTTGACCGGTATAAATAGGTTTTAAGTTTTGTGAATTGAGTTAACAAGATCCGATCCAGCTTGTCCCTTGCTACCCTTCTCCAGCGAAGCCCTAAGCCAAGGTACATACTCCACGAGGGCTTTGTTTATACATTTTTCGCCTTTATTTACTAAAGCGTCCACAGAATAGCCCAGTTGAGCAGCCGACAACCTCGTTGGCTGACCAGCGGGATGGCATTAAAATAAAAAGGCTTAGTATTATTGTATTATCTGTGTAAGAACGGCAAAAAAACACGTTTGTTGTATGGTAGCTCCCTTAAATACAAAAAAAAACAGAGTAAAATGTTCTGTTTTTTAGTATACAATACCTACATCATATTATGTGAAAATTTTAACTGTCTAACTATTACTGTTTATTAGATGCAGTCTGGTGACAGACGGACGAACGGACAGGGCAGTCTTAGTAATAGGGTCTCGTTTTACCTTTTGGATTCAACTATAAAAAGTATGTGAGTTTTATTTAGCATTTATTTGCTTTTGGTACATATACATATTTTGATTTGTTCTATTACCAATGCAACAATAGTGACTGTGGGTTTATTCTGCTGTAATTCAGAAAAATAAGAGAAAAAAAGCAGTATGAGCTGGTTGCTATTCTATTAATACCCTTGTTAATGTAATAAAAAATATATTAATAAAACTAGCTCAGACTGGTTTTGGTTCCGGATTTGGTAGTACCATAACAGAGGTAGTTTATGACTTTTTTTTTTTTTTTTTAAGGCTGGGAAATCATCCAATGACTGCTCCCGCTCTGGGTGGAGCGGAAGGGAGTGTTAGACTCTTACTGACTAAAACCCATCCATGTTCCTTCCGTAGCCCTTTATGTTCCGGGGTAGCGGTAACCCTTTCGGACAATCCCGCTTACCCTGGCCCTGAGGGGCTTGGCCCTGAGGCTTGGCCCTGAGGGGCCCCTTCATATGCTGACATCTCTTTGAGGCGCGCGTGGAACATATACGCTCCGTACGGCACGGGTCTGGTTCTGATCGGACGGTGAGTCACCCATTACTCACCGTCCGCAGGCCCGCGCCTACGGTGGCCGGGAGTCGTCACGTGGCTCCCGACGCCCGGAGCGTCTCCCGAGGTAGTTTATGACTTGGATTAACACATAGGTTACTTTTATCCCCGTAGTACGTTCCCATGGGATACATTCTGACATCCACGCAGGCGAAGCCACTGACCGCAGCTACTGCGTTAATATAAAATGGAGTATAGTAGTAGTATCTTTTGGGATCACCAATCAATCATTCAATCAACCAACAATCAAACCAACCCACTAATAGCCTGTAAGGTAACTCGATTTGGAAGCCAACCAATTCAATTTTGAAAAACCGACGTGTAATGGAAATACAAAAATTACCTATAGTTTTAAAACGTCAGATGTGACTTTGTGTGACGTCAGATCTATGTCAAATCATACATTGAATACACAAACGGGGTCATTGCAAATCGGATTAACTCGTCAAAAATCTTTTTAAATCCGATTTTAACGAAACTAATCAAATCCTACCTAACTAGTTTTATGTATTTACCTAGCTTATGCGTTTTTATTTTTTTCTGGCAGCACTTGCAGGTATTGCCTCTCTTTGGGCAGCACGTTTATGCCCGTTTTCACTGACACTAAGCGACATCTAAATTGTTGCCTAAATAAAAGCGCGCAGTTGGTGTTCAACACATTAATTTAGGTGTCGCCTAATGTTAATGAAACGGGCATTAAAGGGGTTATATTTTGGAATTAACATTGGAAAGTTATGACAGTATTAGCTTAATATCAGTCACAACCTTCTCACTACTGATGGGACATAGGAGGGAAAGAGAGTGAGTCATCTACCACGCGGGCCCGGGTTGTTTTGATGGTGGAATATTTAGGGTGATTCCCAACTCTGACAGTCGTGATACAGGGATGGGAAAAATATGTGTATGATGTATTTCAAGTTTAAACGCAGACTAGCTAATCTTCCTCAAAGGCTTAATTCAAATTTTCTTATGACTTTATTAGTCACACTTATATTATAAAGGCAAAAGTTTGTGAGTGAGCGTGTGTGTGTGTGAGTTTGTATGTTTGTCCGTCCTTCGCGCTCAAACGGCTGAACGGATCTCGTTGAAACTTGGCACTGATGTAGTTTAAGACCTGACTTAATACATAGGATATTATATATTTTTATCCCGGTAGTACCTTCCCTTGGGATAATTTCCGACATCTACGCGGGCAAAGCTGCTGGCAGAAGCCAGTTATTCATTGAGTAACGTTGATAGAAGTTAATGTGTATGTTGGTCATTAATTTTTAATTATTTGATATTGCCAACTCCTGACAAAGCGTGATCCGCAATCCTTCAGCCGTTTCAGCGTGAAGAACGGACAAACATACAAACACACACACACACACACTCACTCACAAGCTTTTACCTTTATAATATTAGTGTGATAGTGTGATTAAATTGTGAAATATAATACAAAATGGTTCTTACAATATAAAACCAGTAAGGAAAAAACTATTCATCATTTCAGGGTAACTTCTATTGTTTATGATTGGATTCTGAATCCATAATATTGCATTCAAAAACAAATGAAATTGTAACATAAATAAAAGATTGACAGAAAACATTGTTGCATCCGACTCAATGAATGAAATATGCACAAAATGAAATTCAATTTAATTTATATTCAAATACGGAGGATTTTTATTTAAATCTATAACGGTCTTTGTTGTTGGTAATTTACAAAAGCTGCAAAAGCTGGGTCTACACTGGCGATCCAAATGCGCGGTCAGTGTGAACGTGCAGCGCGCGATCTGAGCCCACGCGATGGACCGCGCGCTCCGTGGTGTGGTCGATCCCAGCGCTGTTGGTTTTATAATGCTACTCTAGTGATACGCCCCGGCTTCGCACAGGTGCTATGTAGATACTATAACGTGGACAAAACCTAGTTTACCTATTCATATAAACCTTCCCCCTGAAATCGCTCTATCTATTAATGAAAACCGCATTAAAATCCGTTGCGTGGTTTACAATATCTGAGGATCAGACGACGGGGAGCGACTTTGTTTTATACTTTGTAGAGATTACTCATGACGCCGTTTGATTTCAATCTTTCTTCTGCTTGCATTTCAAAAGAAATAGCGTTTTTAATACCTAATCATATTGGATTTGCCTTTTGAAAGCATCAGATTTACTATCAAGTATACATAGTTTTGAAGCATTTCATTTCAAGTTGATCGCCGAATTCAGCTCGCTTTATCTTAAATGCGGCTAACATTTTTCATATAATTTATTTATTAATCTTGAACCTGACATGTATCTAAAAAGAATATGTCTGGCGTAGAAAAACAATACTGAAATATAACTGGTATTGAAAGCTTGTCTGTTCTTTTACAGTAATTAAGGTTGAGGTATAATTATAGAATTTTTTTTAGTTACGTACAAGTAGGTACCTTAGGCAACACGGCAAGCGAGTGGTAGTGATCTTATTTCATAACAAACGTTATCTTGATGACAATGTCCACACTAGAATACAGCTGGTAATTCTGAATTCTGCTTGAAGTTTTCACATTTTCTTAACGGCAACGATATTTATGAAACTTTCTGCTACTGTATTTCATATTTTCTTCTTCATGAGGTGATTATGGACGCAGCTGGACCGTAGGAAAAGTTTTCACTCATAATCAACAGCTAGAAGACACTATATTCTCGCGTACATTACGAATATCAATCAAGGAGACTACCACCAATAAACGTCACACCACTAATGATAATGATGATACATTGACTTCAAAAACTAAAACTAATTCTGCCACATAACATGAGTTCGGGACAACGTATAATTGCGTTACCCGTGCTTATAATACCGGAGTAAAACATTAACTCAATACACGGAGCTGACGTGGACGTCCCAACTTTTAATGATGAGGGTGAAACAGAGAATAATTTTGAGACATGCTCCGTTGTTGATTCAGGGAGTGGTAGAAGATAAAAACTTTTAGCGGTATTATTTAGAATTAACTTCTGAAAGTTTAATTTAGGATAATCAGCCCAAGTACTAACAGCCGCACAGGTAGATGCATCAGGTTATTAGCTACGCTTGTCGGGGTTGGACATGGATGGGTGACCGTCTTTACATAACGAGACTCCTCCGTGCCTTGGAAAGCACGTTAAGCCGTTGGTCCCGGCTGTGATTTGTGCATCTTTGACAGTCATTACGGGTCGTCAGAAGCCCGAAAATCTGACAGCCAGTCTTACCAAGGGGTATCGTATTGCGCAGTTACTGGGTTGTGGAGGTCAGATAGGCAGTCGATCCATGTAAAATACTGGTATTCAGCTGCATCCGGTTAGATTGGCAGCCGACCCCAAAAATAGTTGGGAAAAGGCTAGGCAAATGAATCAGCTCATAATGTTCCCACTGCTGGGCCGTAACCCATCACGCGGTCCCAGTGCAGGTTGGTAGAATTTCTAGGACATGCCGCCGGTTTTTTCACGATATTTTCCTTGAATTTTTTGAGATTGAGGTGATGAAAACAATTTTTAGAAAGTAAAGTGCCAGTCTGGGTTCGAACCATCTGAATGGTAATTTGGGATGATTTTCTGAGAAATCATGCGATATTTTGGCGGAAGTTTGAGTAGCTTTTGTGCCCATTTTTCTTGCACTAAAAACAACATGGACAGTTAGTAAAACTATCGCATTTTTATTGAGGAATTATCATTATACCCCATTATTTAAACTTTTCCGTTATACGTACGGGTACTTATGGAATCGTTACTACGATAAGTTGGCTAACTACTAAACTATTTACTTCGATATGTATATGTATGTAAAAAAATTACAAAAATTTAGATTGTTTTGTAACCGCTACTTGTCATACCTTGCACCAAGCGAAATATTAACAAAATTATGATGAATATCTAAAACAATTTGTTCAGTCACGAATTTGTCTAAAACTTTTGCGTCTATGTTCACACTCCCGTATTGAAGTGAATTTATCAAAAAGACTAGAGATTTTTTTTTGTAATATCTAACTTTTGTTTTTACCACCCACTGGTAAAAACAAAAGTTAGATATTCGTACAAAAAAAAGAGGAAATTGTTTTTTTTGTGTTAAACTCCCTCGTCGGTGCCTTTTTTTGGGGTGGGAAATCATTAAATTACCCCTCCCGCTCTGAGTGGAGCGGAAGGGAGTGTCAGAGTCTTACTGACTAAAACACATCCATGTTCCTTCCTTAACCCTTTATGTTCCGGGTAAGGGTAACCCTTTCGGACAATCCCGCTTACCCGGCAGGCCCTCGTTGGTACTGCGGTCGCAATCGCAACTATTAGCTTAGGCTTTAGGTTGAAACCCCCGCTTAGTCGAGTATCATTAGGATTTTCCATTACGAATAATTTCTTAGTAGCAGCTCGAAGTCTGAATTTATGCCCGCTACGTTGCCATAGTCTCACCCCCTATTATCTAAGGACTCTTAAATAAAACTGGCCAGATGTGGTTGTATACTATGCAGTGCATACCTTCTTTTCTCTTCAGAAGAATACAGGGTGATGCTATGATGTGGCGCGCGTTGGTGTTGTTTTGCACACCTACATGTTACTGAGGCGTAGTAATTAATAAATCTATATTCTTACATACATTATTATTATTATAAATGCGAAATAGGACACAAAAAGGTAAATCACCTGGACCTGCGTCAGGTGACGAAATAGGACACTTAATATCGTGTCCCGTCGTCGTCTTCTGTTCTTTACACGAACTGATGGACGCTAGTGATGGCGCCAAACACGTAGCCGAATTCTGAGCCGAGTTCATTTAGAGGACATGTGAGAACATTTGAGAAGAAGAAGAATGTGAAAGTTTGAATAGATGACGAATATTTGTTACTCAATCACGCCAAAACGGCAAAACGGATCTGGATGAAATTTGGCACAGAGATAAATTATAGTTTGGAATAGCACATAGGCTACTTGGTATACCAGAAAAATGTACGGTTCCCGTGGAATAATTTCCTAAAAACACGCGGGTGAACCCGCTGGCAAAAGCTAGTAAATAAAAAAATTGCCTTTATTTTCTATAACATTCATTTTTATAGTATAAAATTTCTTTTTATAGGTAGATAAATTTTTTTTAAGGCACTGTGTAGTAATTATTACTTTGTATTATTTTTATGGTAGATGTAGGTTCTAACACTAGCGTCTAACCTAGTATACACTCTAGAGTATGCTAACAAATTGGACTATAAGTACGTGTCCGGATTTCTAAACTTTTGGTTTTGTTTTTTTTTCCTTGCTGTTTTTTATACATGTTTTTTTTTTAGTTTGAAATCTGTCGTCCAAAATGTCTTTAATCCAAGTGAAAACAAATGGTTGGTCATGTCGTCACCTAATGAGGTCGTTAGTGGAGCATGTCCAATTCCATGTAAGCTTCGAGCAGTAACAGTACAAACTGTGTGTACTATGAGAGGTTGTTAGTTGTTACAGAAACAGACTCTGGAAGCCTGATTAATTTAGTTTGATGTCCCTTATGTCAAATTATTTGATAAGCTGTAATTTCGTTCGAACCAATGGCATCTTATGTTGACTTGTTTTAATGACTTTCCTGGCAGATAGCTGACATTTTATAGAGTAACATAAGCTTCATTTATTATAGAAAAATAATTTAATATATTTTGCTTTATTTTATTTTGAGTCCTATGTATTTGATCTTTGCAGAATGAAATCTTTAGATGCTTTAAGTGGACTATTTTAATTTTTATAATTTATATGGAATTATCTATGTATTTGATCTTTGCAGAATGAAATCTTTAAATGCTTTAAGTGGACTATTTTAATTTTAATAATTTATATTGATTTATTATAATATTTAAGACTCATAATGTTGACCAATGTAATTGATGGCAATGCTTATGACTATTTTCATTACTTGTGTTTGTTTATTACTACTTACCGTTTTGTCAAAATCACTGTTCAACACAAATGTAAATTTGTATTGAATGAATAAATAATAATTAGGGTTCACGTGGCCGAAGCCATGGGCAGCAAGTAGTTCAGAAAAAATACGCAAAATGTACATATATATATATTATTATATAAGTGCTTTTAGATAGGTACGCTCTCTACAAATCTAATAACAACAATCATCTGTCGGAATTAACTGTCGATACATCTAAACGGTCCACGATAGATTACAAACGCAATGTAGTTTACGTCACACGTGATAGATGGAAACCATTTCCTTTCTAAAAGCGATATACACAACTTTGGTGCTTAGTAGGCACTTTTCGTTTGTGTATTTACAAAACAGGTACATAAATTCACTTTTTTTCAAATGTGTTATGTAAGTATTTCAAACTTTACAAAGGCCTCGGTCTCGTTTTTTTTTGGCCGTCCGTCTGTCCGCCTTCCCAAACGTGTGTCTGTCACCGGGCAGTATCTCAGGAACCGTATTAGATAGACAGTTGAATTTATTGCCGCTATAATAACAATTAATAAAATTAAAGTATAGTTATAAATTAATACAAGAAGCGTGGTTTTTATTTAAAGGTGGAACGGAACCTTTCGTGTGTGAGTCGTGCTTGGTCGATTTTTTTCTCTGCACTTAATACTCGAGTTTATTTTTATACAGTTTCTGTTCAGTGTTAAGTTAAAATGAAATTGGAATATTTATTTTATATTCAGTTTAAGCCCACATTTGTAACAGGGCTTATAAAATGAAAACAAATTTTAATAGCTTATAAAATGAAAACAAATTTTAATATCAACTTTTTTTTCGTTTCATATATTTGTACTAATAATAAAGCTGGATATATTGTTTTTTTTTAACGCGCTTATCTCTGGTTCTACCAGACTGATATGAAAAATTATTTTTGCATTTTATATCCCAATTCTTGACGAAGGTTATTATTGACTTTAATATCACGATACGACCCTTTGTCGTCGAGCAAAAAGAAAAAAAATACAGAAAAAACGAGAAGCGAAGGCAATACCACAGGCGGGCGATGCGATGCGACACGCTAGGTTGGGTACTGAGGGAGTTTATGAGCTTGTTATTTCAGTATATTGTTTATCTAACAACATAACTTCCACGCAAACGAAATCGTGGGCTGAAAGCTAGTAATCAAATAATCTTATAACTTTAAATTCTCGCCATTAAAATCTTTACTTTTTTATCAGACTCGCGTCAAAACTTCAACATTGTTCTCATTCTTGAAATAACGAAGTTTCTTTTGAAGTTCACAATGTTCATCATGATAATGCAGTATTATTATCAGATACATTTTTTCTCGAAGTTTTGTTAGATATTAAAGTTTTAATAGGAGTAAATCATCGAGATTGGATGCAGGGAAATTGAACCTTGGGGACTATATTATATATAGCTTTTTACTGGCAGTCAATTTTGTTTGAACGTGTTTTAAGTGATTTCTTCCTATCATAATAACATCACGCCTTATTTTCTCGCAGGGTTAAGCAGCGGTGTATCCATAGGATAGGTGTAGATACACCAGCTAGGTTGTAAGTTTCTAGGTGCTGTCATAATTTACTAGGGGAATAGGAGGATGTTTACCAATTTATTTGGGGCCTGCGCATTATTTTCTTTTAAGAACTTTAACATGCTTAGAATAAAAGTCAGAATACAATAACTGGATCGAAAGTTTAGATTCGGACTAAAATTAGAACTCGTTTTGTAATAAGACGAAATAAGTTTTTGAATTGTTTTACAATTTTTAGTAATAAACCTCAAAACCGTAATAAACTCCGACCTATATTATAAGCTACGATTAATAGACAGAAACAAGATACACCACGGTACTAACATTCTTGCTTCAAACAAACGTGTATAATTTATTTATACGTTAAACGTTGAATCTCTCTCGGGTATCTGACACGTTCATAATATGGAGAAACGGCAGTAGAACACAGATTCACTTCGTACTTTATTAAACTAGGCTTTAGGATTTTTCACGCAAACAACATATCTAATGGCACATGGCCATTATCAATTATTTGGGGTTCATTGGAGCTGCCGAGCTAACGTGGGTAGGCGGGCGAGGAGAATTAGAACCACGTATAGATGAATGATATACGATTATTATTTTAATGAACTACCAACGGAATCACAATCCGAACTTTCTAGTCAATCGAAATACAACGACACTCCACCGAACACGTCTTGCTTGGTCGCGATGCAAACGGATCTTCCTCCGTCCTACAGCCGCATGCAAAAAAGCCCGGAGTTGTGCCAGGGTGCAGAAACGTCTATCCATGCATGTCAATGTCCGCTGTCATTTTCTTACGTTTCTCTACACTCTCAAAACATCAAAGCGCCGCTATATCTATATGTTATATTTATGTACCTTTTACAGTTCAAATAATAAAGAATAACAATGAGCCGATTTATCAATCACCGGATAACTTTTATCTGAAGAACAAAAATGGTGGTTTGACATATTATGTTTTATGTGAAAGCTGTCATATTTATTCCTCCTATAAAACTTATCTGACGATTGAAAAATCAGCCCTAAATGACATACAAAAGCTTAGTTGTTAATTATGATCAGTACTTTTTGCCAAGCATATTAATTCCCAAACTGGTCACGAAGGAGATACATATTTTGAAGTTAAGATACATGACTACAATGTCTCAATCGTGAAGCATTTCATATATAGGTAGTTCACAATTACGAAATACGTAGTTCACAGTTCAGAAGAAGTGCAGTAAAAACAAACACTGAGCTGTTGGTTCAGGTTGATTTAGATTAATTACACCACAGACTATCTGCAGTATTGTCTCTCCATCTCCCTTAATCCATTCAAAGGCTGTCTTTAAAAGATCGCTTTTAAAGACAGCCCATAGCGTCAACCCATGTAAAATGTTCTACTTTTTAACTATAATTTTATGGTGCACATAATAATATTTATTTTATTCTGTTCTACGTATATTATATCATTTCTACATACAGTATAAAACAAAGTCACTATCGCCATCGTTTAAACAGTTTTTTATGCAAATTCCATCAATATATAGAGATATTCAACAGAAAGGTTCTTGACCGCAAAAAACGGCTAGTGAGACTACATTTACAGATGTTAGAGTATAATATCCGGCATTGCCGAACTGTCATATATACGCAGCTCCATGTACCACAAAACGTTAGCGCTAAACGAATTTAAAACACCTTCTGCCTGACTACCTCATTGGTCATGTGGTCGCAAGCGCTAGTGCTGAGCATGAGATCGTGGGTTCGAGTCCCAGGTCGGGCAAACTGCTAGTGGGATGGATGGATTTCTTAGTAGCAGTCCGGCGTTTGAATTTGGGCCTGATTGATGGTAATAGGCTCGCAATGTATTATATGGTACTGAAGAGCCCTGGAGTAAAACCTTATGTTTTGCTGCATTGTTTAATGAGCTTGGTTATCATCTGGTTACGCACATTTTGGTTTGTAACCCTCTTAGTAGCACTAATTATAGCTACTATAGCACATGCCATATCGATGGGTCCTACGTATAAGGGCCAAAGCAACAATTTGGGTATTTTCACTTTTTTGGCTTAAATGCCTCCTTTTACATTAGTTTACAATGTCCATTAAAAAAAAAACACATTTGTACGTGAAAGTACAATTTAAAATTGAAGTAAAAGGGCTTATGTGACACAATTTTAAACGTATAAAGGCCAAGCGGTCATTAGAGACTTGTACGCGGGGAGATCTCGTGTCTTTGTTTACTTCAACGGCCAATCAGTTAGTTTAAACTTATACGTCACACAAAACGATGTCGCGCTGAATGACAGATCCTGCATAGAAGGGCCAATGTAGTACTTTGGCCTTTATACGCGTTTTATTTTAAAAACAGTCACATTGACCAAACGTTTTATTTGATTTGTCAGTTAGAAAAATTACTAAATTAGTATTTAAAATAGGATATTTACTATGTTTAATGTTTGTTTTGAGTTCAAAATATTAAACGTGGCAAATATCCCGTTTTAAATCATAATTTTAGTATTAGTGACAGTGTAAGTTTAAGAATGAATTGATTTATTTGGAGTCTTGGACTGTCTAGTGCTCCCAAGCACGACTGCTAAGCAAGAGGTCCTGGGTTCGATTCTCATTCAAAGACACCAGGGACAACGTGTTATTGAGTTTTTGAGTGTGATTGAGTGTTGAGCTGCCACACAATTTGGATTTGTGCCCGGTTGATGACAAAAGGCTCGCCTCTTATTACATGCATGGGACTTAAAATATTACTGACGAAATGTGGATCTACTATTAAGTAGCTACCTACACCTTTGCCTATGTTATGTTTTATTTGTTTCTTTATATATTCGTCGTTCTCGTAAACTGGAATGGAGTAGCTTAGACAATGTTTATTCAGGTAATGTACAAAGAGATTTTATGCTTTTAGCTTCTCCGTTACCATTTAAAAATGTCATTTTAAACACTGAATTTGTTGAAAGACACTTTTGATGACAGGGAGAATTAAATTAAAACAGCACAAGATTAATTTCAATGACAAATAATGAGCCTGATCTTCAAGGTATACGTAGGTAGCAAACATACCCCTGTGCCGTCACCCAATGGCAGTGTTTATCTTTTTGGTGAAGAAGAACCAATCCCATCAGTTGCATTTTGCTAACGGATGGCAATGAGTCCTCACGGATTACCCAATACTCATCAGAAGAGGTTTCTGTTCCATCAAATTCCAGGAAAAGAAAATATAACAAAAAACGAGATAGCGGCAGATTGCGAGAAAATTTTTAGATGTAAAGAGAAAAAGACTTAAAATACTGGAAAGTCATACTGTAGTCGAAATGGTACTAAAAAATCTGGGAAAAAATTAATAAGTTCTGGGGAATCGGCGATCATTCCACACAGTATGATTTTATTAGGAACCATGTTGTTAAAATAAATAAAAAAAGGACAATTACAGAAGGTGAATCTCGCAGGTCATTTACATACATTTATCATTTGCCTTGTATTCAGAATAATCAAAATACTAAGTTAGTTGCTTGCAAACAGATGTTTTTGAATAGTCTTAGCTGTGGACCAAAGATGATAAGAACCACAATATCTAAATGGTTTTAGATAGCATCTATCAAATTAACATTACTGATCTTTCTGTTATAACAAGAAAACAAATGTCTGATAGAACTACGGACATAACATACGCTTAAAACAACGTTAGAACCAGTTGTTACCGATACATCCATAAAAAAAAATTAATTGATTTGTGCCGCAAAAATATTATTCCACCAATTGATAATGAGTATCTACTATGAAAATTTGGTAAAGATGTTACCAAATTTTGTGATAATTCAATGATTAGATATTACTAGTGTTAATGATGACAACGAGTGGTTTTGGAACATGTTTATTCAATGTTAAGAATATTGTTAATTTTTCTACTTATATTTTTTCTTCTTATATTATGATATAAGAGGAAAAAATATACGTAGAAAAATTAACAATATTCTAAAGTTCTCTAAAGTTCCAGTATCTTTATTTTAAGCATTATTTTATTGTTAAATTACTACCGTAAGTTCAGGTATCCTCAATTAAATACTGATTATTTGATTGTATTTTGATTACAGAAACGTTAATAATTCTGAAGAAAAGAAAATAAAGGAGTCTAATTATTTTATTTTTGAGACCAAACTGTGGGTTAAGCACATTACGTCACCAAGTAAGATAACGAATAAGTGTCAATGTGAATCACGTCATGAAATAATTATATTATTATTGTTTGCTTAAGTTTTTTATCTGTTTAAAATATTTTTGATGACTATAGATTAGTCAAAATGATTAAAATACACGTTGTTTACAAAATTAGCATATGTCGTGTAGAGCCGTGTAAATAGTCCAAAGTGACACTTAAGCCTTTTTACCAGTTTTTTTCAGTGTAATTTAATTTTAAAAAATGACGTATATAGGCTTAACTACATTATTCAAAAAACGAATTAATAATCAAATAAATCGATGTAGCTAGCATAACAAACATATATGTCATAGTAATCATGCAAAGTTTCACAAACATCAGTTGAAGCATGTAAAAAATATATCAAGATGAAACTTTGAGAGCCTGTATTGAAAAGTTGTCAATTTGCACATTGGCCTTTATACATAGGACCCATCGATATCTGACTTTGTTAGATACTGACCACCACTACATGTGCTTTCATTTATAATTTGAATAACTTCCAATTGCTCTTTTCTCAGCTCAAGTGCCATAGCTGGTATTGACTCTCTTGAGAAAACAGCACCACATAATGGTGTCATTAATATTGCACTGTCAATATTGAATGCAAAGGTGCCTTTGAGAATGTCACCATAGACAACAATGCTGCTTGCTTAAATGTTATAATCATCTTGTCTCCTTCTTGCCTTTGAGAATGTCACCATAGACAACAATGCTGCTTGTTGAAATGTTATAATCATCTTGTCTCCTTCTTCCATTTTCTTATAAATCATGTCTCTAAAAGTAGTAACTATCACTACCTTAATAGCAACATTATTATCTTTATTATATAGGAATCGGAAACGTATAGCTTTGTCCCCTTTGCTCTTCTTTTCATTTCTGATATAGGTTCCAAGTTCAAATATAATTTTGGCTGAAAATTCCAAAGTATATGAAGCTTTGTTAGACTGTAGGTCATCTTGGTAATCCTTACAGTACTTATTAAATGTATTCATCAGCAATTGAAAATCAAATTCCACAGATGGATAAGATTTCACAAACTCTTCAGGAGTAACCCCAAATATAGTTATGACCTTCTTAATATCAGCACTCATTTTAGATGCTGGAGTAGTTCCTCCTATATTAAACTCTTCATTAGTCACTTGCGTCAGAGGAAGATTCGGTTTGCTGATGATTTCGCTGTTTGTCAAATCTGAAGCCATGGTTCTGATTTAAGGTTCTCTTTACTTTATTTATTATAATTATGCTGTAAAACTTCAATAGGGATATTATGTTAAGTGTTTCCTTTTACTCAAGGGGGGCGTAGCTGATGTAGAGCCCTGGAGTAAAACCTTATGTTGAACATGGCTGGAGTAAAACCTTATGTTTTGCTGCATATTGTTTGTAACCCTCTTAGTAGCACTAATTATAGCTACTATAGCACATGCCATATCCGACTTTGTTAGATACTGACCACCACTACATGTGCTTTCATTTATTATTTGAATAACTTCCAATTGCTCTTTTCTCAGCTCAATTGCCATAGCTGGTATTGACTCTCTTGAGAAAACAGCACCACATAATGGTGTCATTAATATTGCACTGTCAATATTGAATGCAAAGGTGTCTTTGAGAATGTCACCATAGACAACAATGCTGCTTGTTGAAATGTTATAATCATCTTGTCTCCTTCTTCCATTTTCTTATAAATCATGTCTCTAAAAGTAGTAACTATCACTACCTTAATAGCAACATTATTATCTTTATTATATAGGAATCGGAAACGTATAGCTTTGTCCCCTTTGCTCTTCTTTTCATTTCTGATATAGGTTCCAAGTTCAAATATAATTTTGGCTGAAAATTCCAAAGTATATGAAGCTTTGTTAGACTGTAGGTCATCTTGGTAATCCTTACAGTACTTATTAAATGTATTCATCAGCAATTGAAAATCAAATTCCACAGATGGATAAGATTTCACAAACTCTTCAGGAGTAACCCCAAATATAGTTATGACCTTCTTAATATCAGCACTCATTTTAGATGCTGGAGTAGTTCCTCCTATATTAAACTCTTCATTAGTCACTTGCGTCAGAGGAAGATTCGGTTTGCTGATGATTTCGCTGTTTGTCAAATCTGAAGCCATGGTTCTGATTTAAGGTTCTCTTTACTTTATTTATTATAATTATGCTGTAAAACTTCAATAGGGATATTATGTTAAGTGTTTCCTTTTACTCAAGGGGGGCGTAGCTGATGTAGAGCCCTGGAGTAAAACCTTATGTTGAACATGGCTGGAGTAAAACCTTATGTTTTGCTGCATATTGTTTGTAACCCTCTTAGTAGCACTAATTATAGCTACTATAGCACATGCCATATCCGACTTTGTTAGATACTGACCACCACTACATGTGCTTTCATTTATTATTTGAATAACTTCCAATTGCTCTTTTCTCAGCTCAATTGCCATAGCTGGTATTGACTCTCTTGAGAAAACAGCACCACATAATGGTGTCATTAATATTGCACTGTCAATATTGAATGCAAAGGTGTCTTTGAGAATGTCACCATAGACAACAATGCTGCTTGTTGAAATGTTATAATCATCTTGTCTCCTTCTTCCATTTTCTTATAAATCATGTCTCTAAAAGTAGTAACTATCACTACCTTAATAGCAACATTATTATCTTTATTATATAGGAATCGGAAACGTATAGCTTTGTCCCCTTTGCTCTTCTTTTCATTTCTGATATAGGTTCCAAGTTCAAATATAATTTTGGCTGAAAATTCCAAAGTATATGAAGCTTTGTTAGACTGTAGGTCATCTTGGTAATCCTTACAGTACTTATTAAATGTATTCATCAGCAATTGAAAATCAAATTCCACAGATGGATAAGATTTCACAAACTCTTCAGGAGTAACCCCAAATATAGTTATGACCTTCTTAATATCAGCACTCATTTTAGATGCTGGAGTAGTTCCTCCTATATTAAACTCTTCATTAGTCACTTGCGTCAGAGGAAGATTCGGTTTGCTGATGATTTCGCTGTTTGTCAAATCTGAAGCCATGGTTCTGATTTAAGGTTCTCTTTACTTTATTTATTATAATTATGCTGTAAAACTTCAATAGGGATATTATGTTAAGTGTTTCCTTTTACTCAAGGGGGGCGTAGCTGATGTAGAGCCCTGGAGTAAAACCTTATGTTGAACATGGCTGGAGTAAAACCTTATGTTTTGCTGCATATTGTTTGTAACCCTCTTAGTAGCACTAATTATAGCTACTATAGCACATGCCATATCCGACTTTGTTAGATACTGACCACCACTACATGTGCTTTCATTTATTATTTGAATAACTTCCAATTGCTCTTTTCTCAGCTCAATTGCCATAGCTGGTATTGACTCTCTTGAGAAAACAGCACCACATAATGGTGTCATTAATATTGCACTGTCAATATTGAATGCAAAGGTGTCTTTGAGAATGTCACCATAGACAACAATGCTGCTTGTTGAAATGTTATAATCATCTTGTCTCCTTCTTCCATTTTCTTATAAATCATGTCTCTAAAAGTAGTAACTATCACTACCTTAATAGCAACATTATTATCTTTATTATATAGGAATCGGAAACGTATAGCTTTGTCCCCTTTGCTCTTCTTTTCATTTCTGATATAGGTTCCAAGTTCAAATATAATTTTGGCTGAAAATTCCAAAGTATATGAAGCTTTGTTAGACTGTAGGTCATCTTGGTAATCCTTACAGTACTTATTAAATGTATTCATCAGCAATTGAAAATCAAATTCCACAGATGGATAAGATTTCACAAACTCTTCAGGAGTAACCCCAAATATAGTTATGACCTTCTTAATATCAGCACTCATTTTAGATGCTGGAGTAGTTCCTCCTATATTAAACTCTTCATTAGTCACTTGCGTCAGAGGAAGATTCGGTTTGCTGATGATTTCGCTGTTTGTCAAATCTGAAGCCATGGTTCTGATTTAAGGTTCTCTTTACTTTATTTATTATAATTATGCTGTAAAACTTCAATAGGGATATTATGTTAAGTGTTTCCTTTTACTCAAGGGGGGCGTAGCTGATGTAGAGCCCTGGAGTAAAACCTTATGTTGAACATGGCTGGAGTAAAACCTTATGTTGAAATGGCTGGTAATAATCGGACGGCATTTGAACCTTTAAAACAATGTCATTAAGTTAAGGCTTTTGTACATTAGAGAGTTCGCCACAGGCGGCGGTGCTAGACAGATGTACTCGTTATAATCAAGCTATTAATATATAATGTGTTGAACTTCTAATGTGTTTGCTTTGATAGCATAAAGTAAACCCAATAGGTACCTACTGCTTTGGAATGGGCAACTAGCTTCATCTCTCTGACTGACCGACACCTTGACAATTCAAAAGTGCCTGTAATTGGTTTATTTGAAATAAATACTTTGAGTTTGAGTTTGAGTTTGACATTACACGCTCTACCACTGAGCCCCCTCAGTAGAAGGTCTTCAACCTTCCACAGTACTTATACATAACTGGCGAAATGTTATAGGTACACTTCTGCCTAAGACTTCGGGAGAAACAAAGCGTGATGTTTTGTCATGTATGAATTTAAAACATGGTTATTTGTCTATCAATCGGTAAAGATATCACAGACAAATAGTGATTTGGGTGCAAATGTGCCTTAAATATTGATCAACCTACACAAATAATAAATAATTATTATTTAATACAATGTTTAATCATCTTGAACTCTAGCTCCGTTAACCCAGCATTTTATAAATTCAAACCTGCTTTAATTAAAACAGTAGTGAAACAAACCAGATGGAAGGTAGCTTGCCGTTAATTCATACTGTTTTAATCTAATATTATTACTTACTCCCTGTACTTAAGGGGCTTCGCCAACTCCTGAAGAAAGTTGGATTTCATTCATTTATCATTCTACGTTTTCGTATTAAAACGACTTATTTAACTTTTTCTTTAGACGGCGAATTCTCTTGGGAATTTATTTTTCAATCATCTTTACGGGTTTTATTGAAGAAGCGATAAGTGAGATTCTTTTCAGTGCTTAAGGGATTAATTTTAGTATTCTTTGAATTAAAATTATTGCTATTTTATTATGTCCAATTAGTCAATACAATGGAATAGATGCTGACATTGTGAATACTTAGTATTGACTATCTCAAGGACACTATTTTTTCCCTATTCATTACAACTGGTTGGTTGGTTTTAAAAATTCACACCTCTGCCCATAACTTCGGTGAATCCAGGCGTGATGTTATGTTATGGAATTAAAATTGGAACACGTGAGTTTTTTTTTATTAAAAGCTTGCAGAAAAGGAACAGGAATTATTGGCTGCACTGTCGCTTTCTCCGTTTAAATTGTGGTCACTTTTGTGAGACTTATCACAAGAGGATTATACTGAACGTTTTTCAGGCCAATTCTCCATTATATCTCTGTCTGTTATACCTACCTACTTTGTATAATTCAATTGTTTATACCATTTATTAGAAGATGACCGCAGAGCGCTAGTTCTACCAAGAAGCTGTCACGCTATTTGTTTGGTAGGTTCGTAAAATGTGTAAGTCAATTAAATGAAGATTTTTTTCTTTAAGACCGCCCATTGTAAAAAGTATTTTATTTATTAACAAAATATCCATTTTAATTACAGTACAGTCCTCATCGTTTCCAAAGTCGTTCAAATAAACTGGCTTCAATAAATAAAATCGAACTTACTTCATTCATCACTTAATTATAAATATCTTGAGAAGGGGCGAAAAAAAACATTTTATAAGTTTTATTACTTTTCGGGCGTAAAATGAACTGAAAGGCAGCCTAAACCAATATTTTTCGTACAAGTTATAAACTTTTAATAAAAGTGTTACCAAAATAGAAACTCATTAGAAACTGGAAATCGGGGTCTACTTTGAAAGATATCAACATCTAGATAAAATAGCTGTGACGTCAATATTTTTAACTTTACTAGTACATAATAATTATGTACTTCACTTGTATACATGGTGTGCAATTCAATTCTTCTATCATACCAAATTCAAAAACTGCCGTATCTCAAGGTATTCCAAAAATATCAAGAGTGAAACAAATTTTCTGCCATTTGGTGAGAACAATCATAAATTATGAAATATTAAAATAAAAAATCGTTTAAAAAAGTTCATATTTGCCCACAGTAGAAAAAATTCGCATACATGTATAAAAATTATCTAAGATATTGTAGAACACGCACAGGAAACCATAATAACAGTAAGTAATAATTAAAAAAAAAAACAATTTTAATATATGACTAACAAAATTAACTTTAACAACAAAATATTAAAAAAGACCTGTGCGAGGCCAAAATGGCTCCTATATCAGCATAGTGTTGCGATATATAAAAAATAAATCAATACCGCAGCTGTTGTATTCTGATTGGGCCCGCAATATTTATAAATTAACTATCTCTTTCTTCATGTCCTTGGCAAGAAGGAGATAGTTGCCATTTATATAATTATATTCTATGGAAGGATGGAAATCATAATATTCACATTAAAACACCCCAAAGGATTAACGGCTTTCATGCCCCGAGCGAGTCGTCGTGGGTTTAGCAGGTAAGGTAACTTTAGTTTGGTTCCTAAGAAAGCAATATGTAGCATGGAGCCCTTGTTATTAACAGAAGCTTAGTAAAAAAATGTTGAACATTATACAGATATTTCCAATTGAACATTGAACCGTTATCTTTTGTGATTAAGTTGAAAATCCTTCAAAAAAATTGGACAGATACCTAACCCGTTGTACCTACCTACTACAGTAGCTTTGCTTGTAAAGACAACGCACTAGTTTGTTAAGATAATATTACCTAGTTTGAAATTATATTCCACAATAGAATTATAGATTTAGACAAGTATCCTTGTCATAAACCCGTTGTTAAAACGAGCATCTCTCCAACAAAGATACTACTAGTCTACTACTAACAATAAAAACACGATACCGTATCGAAACCCATATTGTTACAACCGTATCAAAGAATGGATACGTAATCGTTCCAGCCCTATCTGTCAGGCAACCGCGATATAAGCAAAATCTTGGGTATGTAGGTCAACTAGCGTATGAGAAACGAACCCGAGATAAACCCTAGCGAGTACGGATACCAGATATTGGAACAAAAAGGCGGGATTTTAAGGATACAAATAATTTTTGTGGCATTATGATTCATACGTTTTTAAATAATTTTATTAGAGAGAAACCAGTGTATCTGTCTATCGCTTAATACGTTTAATCTGACAATGAAATTAGTTTGTACCACCATTTAGAGATTATATTAGCGAATGTTGAGCTATAAAATAAAATTAATCTTTTTCGCTGTCAAATTGTTTGGTTTTCTGGATTAATAATAATCCAGCCAGCAATAATTGGGCACTGATCGACAACCATGCTCGCTCACAACTGTGAAGATAATATATTTATTTTGAATTTGGAACATTTGTTCTTTTCAGATTCAAAGCTTGAGCTTGAAAGGCATACATACATACGGCCAACATTTTGTAACCATATTTTGTTTAAAAGAGTGTCCATGGAGTTTCTTGCCCGTTCTTCTCCATAGGTACCTACTGCTTTGGAATGGGCAACTAGCTTCATCTCTCTGACTGACCGACACCTTGACAATTCAAAAGTGCCTGTAATTGGTTTATTTGAAATAAATAATTTGAGAGTTTGAGTTTGAGTTTGATACAATAAAGAGTTCTGTATCCACAACGCAAGATGGCCACCATTCAGTAACATACAGTAACAAGGCGAGCGCGACATCGGATGACGATTCTCATCACGTTCAAACTGTAGAATATAGATTGTTTTGGTTCGTAACGAAAACGAGAATTTTTTGGTTTCGTGTATTTGCTGATTTATTTTTAACGTTGCTTGAAGCCAAGAAAAATCTCATGGTTTAACAGAGATTCTTCTGCATTCCATTGTCTTTGTCAATTTTGAAAGACAACGACTCTTTCTTATACCGAGTTTTTCTTCTTATTCGTCGTATGGACTTTTCCCAACTACGTCGGTTTCCAGTCTTACCAGATGTAGCTGAATACGAGTATTTTACATGGAGCGACTGCTTATCTGACTTCCGTTACATAGTTACTGGGAAAGACGATACAAAGAGGTTCTGAGCATCACAAGTTTGATTAGCGGTGTCTGATTTCTTCAAGATTAAAATAGATACATTGAAGGCATATTGGAATGCCATATTTTCATCTCGTCACCTACTTACTATGCTGTATACTAATGTTTCAATGAGTTCTCATCACTACATTGTATAAGTCGCTTTCTCTGTCCCTATATCCCTATGTATTGCTTAAATCTTTAAAACTACACAACGGATTTTGATGCAGTTTTTTTTAATATATATTCAAGAGGAAGGTTTATGTGTATAATTTGTCGACATATTATGGGGGCGAAGCCGCGGGTGGACGCTAGTTCTATATAAATCATGTCAAGTACTCAATATTAGGAGAAACTATTTTTTCTATATACATTTGTGAACCACCTTCGATCATCCACAAGCCTCCAACTTTCAATAAAGTTCCAAATAAACATCGCAGTACTAACCATTAAATCGTTCAGCTGATCTAACAGTTCAGCAACTCCACCAATAAGGATTAAGGTCGTGATTATAAGTGGTACATATCAGAACTTCGACCATTCACCGGATTTACGATCTGAACTAACGATAACGTCACTTAAGTCTACTCAGGTTGTTATAAATCTATTTTGATTGTTGTTTAGAACTTTATTTACAAGTCGTAATAATTGAAAACCTGAAAAAGGGGTCATTCGCTCATCATTATGAACAACATTTATGTTCACATAAAAAGACGTTTTGTAGGAAAACGAGACTTATGGGATGTCAAGGTTCACCCGACACCTGTACAGTAAAGGTTCTTTATAATAATTACTAACTTCTGCCAGCAGTTTAACCGCGAGGAAATTATTCCATCCAGGTATTATTTGCACGGCTATTAAGTCGAGTGAGACTCTATTTATTTTACCATGTATGTACCTATATTTTCGCAAATAAATAAATCATTCATTATTTTTCAGGTTCTAAACTATCTTTGTGCCAAATTTCATCCAGATCGGCCCACAACCATCACTGAAAGCAGTATTATTTTAATAAACTTGATAGTGGAAATGAAATGGACCTATTCATTCGTTCTGTATAGTTCCGTCTTATTCTTACACTGAATGAATATACAGGCGCTTACTTACGCAACTTCTTAAAATACCCAATAGGGTTTATAATCCGGCTCGAAGGACTATATTCGAAGTTGAATCAGTAAAATTCGGAAATACAAATCAGTAGGCAATATAGTTTCTCTATTAGTATTAAATTAACATAAAAATATTATAAAAAACTTAAAACATCTTTCTTTCTCCAAATTTTTCACATAACAAACTTAATTACCATGGAAACTACTTATTTGTTCTAGCTATACAGCTACAAGAGGTAGTAGGACAGGTTCTGAAATCTTTAGTATCTCTACACCTTTTTTTTGTGGGTTTGTATTTGTAATCATCAAATGACCCCGCTCTGGGTGGAGCGGAAGGGAGTGTCAGACTCTTACCTACTAACTTTTTTTAAAGGACTTAGGGCTTAAGATACTTTATGGTCTTGTTGCCATCCAACTGAACTTCACCAACATAATTTAAGTCTTACCTTTTCTCCGCATATTCTTGCTAGGGATGGGCCTAAAGCAGGTAAAGTTGTCTAAATCCAAGAAATGTAGACTTTTTTTTTAATGCTGGGAAATCATCCAATTATTTCTCCCGCTCTGAGTGGAGCGGAAGGGAGTGTCAGAATCTTACTGACTAAAACCCATCCATGTTCCTTCCTTAGCCTTTTATGTTCCGGAGTAGTGGTAACCCTTTCGGACAACCCCGCTTAAAGAAATATAGAGTAAGGTAACATAATTGACAGCATCGCCCAGAAAACAAACCTTCAAGATAGCTTCCACCCATCCCTTTTTCATAAACGGTTCCCATATTACTAAACACATGTGCGTCTTTCAGGCACGTTCGCAAGCAATCGTGGCCTGAAAGGTCAAGAATAAATTACCAGTTCCCTTTTCCTTGTTTTTAGGGTTCTCTACTAGAAGGGTGAAAACGACACCCTTTGGCTAAGGCTTCTAATCTAATGCTCATCTTTTTAACTGGAAAAATATTGTGTTTCCTGATGCCGAAAGCATTGGTTAAGGCCTCGCGACTCATACACGAAATGGTCCAAATCCGGGCAGTACAAATGTGACTTTTTAATTCCTAATTATCTACAAGTCTTATCTTTGACAACACTGAAGGAAAACATCCTGGGGAAACATGATTACAAGTATGAAATCAATCTAATCGGCTTTGAACAAGCGTGATGATCAATGCTCATGGCTGCCGTGTATGAAAAGAAGCCTTTTCTTGCAATGAGACAATAATAAGCTGGTATTATTGTTATTAGTCGAAATGGAGACCCAGGGTAGTATGTGATTCCGGGTTGAAATGATTACCATGTGGGTAGCCAGTAAAATGAATACTGTTTCTTTGGCCTATGACAAAAATGTAAAGGAATGAAAACTTTAATACATTTAGAGTTACGGAACCCTGAGTGCTAAAGTCCAACTCAAAAATGCCTGTTTCCTTTATTTTTCTTTCCAACAAAAGAACAAAATGAAAGTTCTTCTTATCTCATTATGTATAGGAAAATGTTTGAACAATGTTAATGAGTCGATGATGTTTTGAATTCTGTTCTGGTGTCAAGGAAAATGGCTGAGAAATGGTTTTAGGAATGATGGAAGTTCATTGGGAGATTTATTACTTTTTGTTTGGTTTTGTATGTGTACGATTTTTTAGCTTGGTTTTACAAGTAGGTGTGTTTTTAAGCGCAACCTTTTTTGTTTTTGAGGGTGGAAATCATCAATTGACCCGGTCTGGGAGGAGCGGAAGGGAGTGTCAGATTCTTACTAACTAAAACCCATGTATGTTCCTTTCTTAGCGCTTTGTGTTCCAAGACACGGTAAAGAATATCTATTTCCCTATTCCTAACTTAATACAAAGAAAAGCGTTCCTTTCACTTCAATCATAACTCTTGAAATGTAGAACTACTTCAAATAAGAATGGATAACGAATCTTGACTGTGCAAATGCAGTCGAGACGAAGTGGAGGAACGAAATGGCATCAATGTCTTTTGTTGACACTCAAAGAACTGTGAACAGAGAACCTTTTACAGTATTTTCTAGTACAGCTTAAAAGAATCGCGATGTAACTAGTTTTTCTACGAGTTGAGGAGAGTAAGTTTTGTCACAGTTCTAACCTTGTTTTTCCTCTTTGTTTTCTTTTTTCAAACGCGCACGTTTCTTTCGCTCCCCATTTAAAATTCGTCCCGTATCGAGGGTCTCATAATAATATGCTTGAACATCGAATATTTAACACGGTACATCAGATTTGTTTCCCGTGGGAATCAAACCCTTGACCCGTAGTGCAACAAGATTATTTTTTATCTTCTGCAATTACTGTGCTATGTTATTAGAGTGTATTACTTTGAAAGTCATGTTAGTTGCAGTTTTTTTTTTAGGGCTGGGAAATCATCTAATGACTTCTCCCGCTCTGGGTGGAGGGGAAGGGAGTGTCAGACTTTTACTGACAAAAAATTATCCATGTTCCTTAGCCCTTTATGTTCCGGGATAGCTGGGTAACCCTTTCGGACAATCCCGCTTATCCGGCAGGCTTGGCCCTAAAGGGCCCCTTCATATGCTGACATCTCTATATACGCGCCGTCCGGCACGGGCCTGGTCCTGATCAGAGGTGAGTCACCCATTACTCACCGTCCGCAGGCCCGCGCCTTCGGTGGCCAGGAGTCGTCATGTGGATCCCGACGCCCGGGGCGTCTCCCGCGGGACGGGACGACCTTTCTCTCTTCTATCCCGCCACCTCCTTCGCGAGCATGACTGTTTCGCAGAAGGAGGTGACTGCCTCCCACTCTCTCTCGCTTCGGACCATGGCTTGCACCAGGGCCGGGCGCAAGAGGTCGCCGCCGCCGATCGCCTCTACGAGGACACGGCGGTACTCCACCCAAGCGTGGCCGGTTTGCACCGTGTGCTCTACCGTGTCCTCTGGGGTTAGATGCATGAGTAGAACGCAATGTCAAACAAGAATGAATAAAAAAAACTAATGCTAATACATACTTATTACGTTTACTTGTTTCACACTCTTAATTATTTTTAGATCACAAACGGAAACATTAACACACAATAACAATAATTATGCACGCATGACGTTCTCATCCACTGAGTCCATTTCTTGCGCTGCACACAACCACCGGTAGCGGGTAACCGACTCGGCCCCTAAGTCCCAAGCTCCTCGGTGGTGACCTCTCCCCTGCCGACGTATTGGTGTTGGCGACGTCGGCGGGGAAAAATACTGGTCACTCGAATTCGACCCCGCGGTCGGGCTCTGCCGCAGTCGGTATTGTCACACCGCTCAGGGTGACACTGGGTACCGGTGCCGGTGAGCTGTGCGAAGAGTCCGCGAGGTGGTAGGCGTGCTTGTCTTGCAGCTGATCGAGTCAGTATTTTTTGCATTTTATCGTATCAAATTAGAGGTGACTTGACAAATGTCATAACTCGGCAGTTTTTATACAAATCTATAAAAATTTTGATGTAGATGATGTTGTGCATTTTTTATTTATTAAATATAGATTCAAAGAGTTTTCCGTGTTTTCGTTTGGATTTGGCTCTAATAGAATAAAGAAATGCGTTTTAAATTAATAAAATTATGAAAACGATTAAAACGTGACCGGTTGATGTTGGTGTTAAACACCTTCGTCTTATTCTCAGTTTTATAATTATTATCCCTTTCATCTTATTATGGTTCATCCGTTACAGTTATCGCGTCTCTTCTATTTCAATATTTACAAAAGTTTATTCTTGGCTTGGGTGTCAGAGGTCTTTTAATCTGAATTAACCTACAATTTATGTGACAACATTATCACGATAAACCAAGTCAAATAGGAAATTAAGATTTAAATTATATAATACTTCTACAATAAAGCAAATTATCAAATGTTGTATAAATTTTGGGACAGCTTTTATTACTACCTAACTCTCTCGTAAACCAGCTAAGCAATAACTATTTAGAAGTTTTCTTATCTTGTCTTTCGTGATCGGTTCTGCGCAAAACTTCCACAATTTCCGTTATTACCTGAAACAAAATAAAACAACTCATTAGAAATTTTTCAAAAAGGAGGAGGAAGTCAATACGGAAGTATATATTTTTTATTACATAGAAAAAATATTGCCTCCTGAACATACTAGGTAAATTTATGAGAATTCCTGTAGAAGAAAGTGAGACAAATTGTTTGTTTCTTGCGGTTTTTCATATTGAAGTTTCAGCACCAAAATGCAACCAATGACAGTAAAGATAAATTGTTTCAAAAATGTGCAAGAGTCTTCTGTTTGCTAATTTTGAAGACTTTATTATCAGATCATTCATACCTCTAAATTTATCAAACGGCAGACACAAAAGTAGTCACCCAAACAAAAACGAACTTCGTGGCAAACATTTTCAAGTTAAGCAACGTCTATTATGTGACAAGAAAAGGATCTTTAATATCATAACCGAAGAACGTCACAAAATGCTGAGTTTCCAAGTTTCACAACACAGAAAACTACACAAGTAGCATACAGCGAGTGAAAACAGCTGCACGCTCAAAGACTCAAACGGTCGGCTAATGGTACAGACGCCAGCACATCAAGCTTTCCCTAACTGTCAAATTATATCAATTGAAAATGAACCTTATGGTTTTGTAATAAAGTTGAAAAACTATCACAGAAATTTGACGTATTGTGGTAACTTGATGTGCTGGCCTTTTTACGAAAATCTTCATGTTTAACGAGTCAGTCAGTACAAAAGTGATTAATGTTTTGACGTTCAAAAGTGCCTTTCTTGTGCCTATTTGAAATAAATGTTTTGACTTTGACTTAACAAATATGTTTATTTGCGGCTATCATGAGTAAGCAGTAAAAAAAACAAACAAGAAAATAATACCAGTTGGGGGAAAATAAATAAGCGTATGTGCTAGTGTAGTACACGTAAAGTGTGAGTGTCGTGTCGCGACTGCGCTTGCGCATACACTACCGGTACGCGAAATGTGACTTATAACGACTGCTATTGACTTGATGGCAGCGGCAATGGTTAAAATCGTAAGATGCATCCTACCATGACAAAAGATGGTCGCATTTCTTTGTCGTTATGACACCGCTGAAACATAATGAAGCAGTGACTTGGTTGTCACGGTTGATCACTTCTCAGTACACTTTTCCGCCTGACTGAATACGGTGAGTGCAAACCTATCGACTTGAATCTTTGGACAGCGGGGTGTCAAAGTCAGTCTTTAGGAAAACACTCCAACTTACTTCATACTTAAAGTTTCTGTAACGTGATTCGCCCGCAAATGCAAATCCGCTGCCTGCCAATATGTGTCTTGTAGAAAACCGGAGCGCTAGAGAGATCCATAAGGAAGACTAGTTACTAAGCAAGACTAGGTAAATAACGTAAGCAATCAGCTTAGGTTACTTTACGTTACTTTAGTTTGTTTAATATGACTTGAGTGCAAACGGGTTTTTTTTACGTACAATCATGTGAAGTAGTTATTTAATTTTTTAAATAAAAGGTCGCCAAGTTGTAAGTATTCCTACATTATAAAGCAAAATCAAACTGTACACTTAGTTAGCAAAAACATTTTTGACTTTGACTTCAGCATAAGCGTTCGTGCGTTTTCATTCAGTGTATGGAATCAACCTTCTGTATTTTCTATTTTGCGTCCACAACTTCTCAGGTGACCCAGTGAGCGTGTGAAATCGTTAAACCGCCCTAGATATCGCAGAAGGCACTCAAAATGGACAATTTGGGTCCCGACCGAGTAGATCCTTAAATCCCTGGGGATATGGAGATGTGCAAGTTTGTATTCAATTTGTTGTTGTAACAATGTTGATAGATTTTCAGTTTCAAGATGTTTGGAAGCTTTTTGAGGGCGGAAATTTAATAGGTATGGTAAGATTATGATAAGGTAACGCATATTTATGTTGTATTTAAAGAGCTAATGTAATCCTTTTAACTACTTCGTTGATCGCAAGTGTTAATGCCGAGAATATGGTCTTGGATTCGATTCCTGGGTAGAGAAAAGTGTTGTTGGGTTTTCACATCAAGGATTTCTAAGCACTGCAGCCCGGACACAGAATTTGTGCCCGGTTGATGGCAATAAACTTGCCCCCTTTTGCGTGAGATTTTAACATAACTGTTATAGCGACAGGTGGGTAGGTATACTCTCTACCTAACTGTTATAGCGACAGGTGGGTAGGTATACTCTCTATCTAACCTTTGGGAAAATATACGTTTTCGAGATTATTGTCGTTAAAGGAGCAATAATTTTCCAAATTACAGCTTCATCACCAGCTGAAATACTCACTACTGTCTTCATATCTAGTACAATCACAGACAGTTGCGGTTGACCACTTTTCAGCCTTATTTCGGTATACACTTAGTAATAAGTTTGAAAACTGGTCCACGGCTAGTGACCGCGACGGTACGTATTGTAACGAAAAATACCTTTATTTATCTTACAAGATTTTACAGAAGAAATGTTTTATCTTGTACCAGCTGCTGCCCGCGACTCCGCCTGCATCAATTTTTCATTCAAACTTCCACCCCGTATTTCACCTCTTTACGGGGCGAGTTTCTTATAACCCTTTCTAAGTTGGACGTCTCCTACTCATATCATCCTCCGTGCCAAATTTCATCTTTGTTAGTCAATAAGTGGATGTATGAATGATCTTTTGCTTTTATATATAATTATGTATATGAAATGGCCCGTGTTCAGAAAGCTTTTCAATAACATTAAACAATTTCGAGTTATCGACACTTTAATTCCACTATTCCGCGTTCACTTAAAATTCACGGCGGCTCCAGTACTCAGGTGCCTTTCAGTAACAGCTGCATTTATCGAAGTCAACAAGCTAGGAACAAAATAGCCCAAGTTTTGAGTCAAGAGAACAGTCAATACACTATGCAATCGCATTCAAAAATGTCCATATTTGTACTTTAAAGAGCTTCTAAATTGAACTTTGTATACATTATCGTAGTGTTTGCTTTGCATTATTTGTTTATTGTGCGGCAAATTATCCCACAGAAACGTATCACCAAGATGTAAATTAGCCTACATCCTAACCCAGGCCCTGGTATACCACCTATGTGCCTCATCCAAATACGTCAGTCATTTAAGCGTAAAAGCGTTACAAACAAAAAAAAGGTATTTCCTCTGTAGTAAATATTAGTTTAGATACTTTTGAAATTAATGCCTCGCAAACATTCCTTTTTCAACAGCAATGTCAAAATGAAATAAATACCTGCTGAAATATTACGCTTGAAAAGATACGATAATTAAGCATTGAATGCTGCGAATGAAAAGCGAAATAAAGCTCACAAAGGACATTATGTTCCCACGTGATGTTTTAATTAAATGTCAATTATTATGGACCTACTTCGCTCAACATTACACTCAACTTTTGTATCGACTGATTGAGTAAACGGTCTAGAAGATCTATGTTCAGTACTAAAAATGTAGATATGGATCGCATCGGTTAACTATGTTAATTAACTTTTCATCTAATGAAATATGGTAATGTGAAGTTCAGAGCCTTTACTTAGGGAGCTCAGAGGTAGAGCTCGTGCAGTCTGTTGTAGGGATTTCTATCCTACAAAATACAAACACACGGGGCAGCAGCTATTGAATTGACTATTTGAAAAATAAAATACGAAATCCCATAGATAAAAGACCGCTCGTCTTAAAAACTTGCATCACCGTACAAAAATTAAATTTTATGCGAAGATATAATAATTGTAGAATCGCATTCAATGCTAATAAGTATTCCATTTGATTCTAAAAATCTGCCACGTCACATTGTTATATTGCATACAATTCACCTACAAATTCCGCATTTTGGCAGTTCATAAAAAGTAACGCTATTGACTACCCTTTCAAAAATACCCAATAATATTACTTTTCAAGAATACATGCGTCGGGTAGCACCGCTACTAACAGACTCCTTTATTCATTTCTTTTATAAAAATGTATAAACTATTGATTTTGAAAGGTCGAATGCAAGTTATTTTCTAATCGACAAGGCTCTAAGTTTCACCTAAGGTTTCACTCTACAGTACGACATACATATATGTCAACTAAATAATAAAACCTCTTATTAGTTTAGCTTTTCACCTTAGAATGTATAAAAAGAATCAAAGGTACACGTAATTATTAGCAGAAATAAAAATACAAAATCTCTCTGATTCGCTTATACACGAGTATTCTTACCTTTTGAGTTGCCAGTACCTTTTGTCAGCGACTTTCAAAAACCGTCAGACGTAAAAATATTTAAATTTGGAATGCAACACGAACAGAAAATGGTTTATAGTGAACACGGAATGTTGCGGTAAGTGCGGGCGGTGAAAATCAGGCGTATATCCTCCTCTGAATGTTGCATGTTCATCTGGATGGATAAATGGAGAGAGTACTTCAGGTTTATTATGTTAAGGACTCCGGTTTATTCGGTTACTAGCGACCTACCTCTACTTGGCACGATTTTTACGACTTAGACATTTTGAATACTTTGTTATGTAGTTGAATATTTTTAATTATATGATATCCATAAAACTTTCGAAATAAATTATCAAAATTATTGTGGAAACTGCATCAAAGTTCGTTGTGGTGAAGAAGTTAGCAGAACAATGCAGTCACTCAGACAGGCATGAAAAGCGTCTTTAATCATAATATTTGTATGTTTTATAATTATGTTACTGAGAATAAAGTGCAGGGCATAACCTCGGCGGTTTGCAGAGTTGCAACCAGTGTACAGTCATATTTTAGTAAAGGTATCCTTGATTATCTCGCTAAAGTAACATAAAAGATTAAAGAGATTACATTTAAAAAGGAAAGCTCGTGGCTAAGTATTAAGAGTCGCGCGAGTTAATCTATCTGGTTGAGCTACTATAATAATAATAATAATTTATTTATTTCTCTGATCATCATAAACAGTACAAGGTCAATGTTCACTACAAAGAGACTGGTGTCTGTTTATTTTTTTTTTTTTATTTTTTTTTTTATTTATCCTTTATTTCAGGCAACGAAGGCCCATAAAATAGAGTACATGTATAAAATAATAACTATAAACTATTACATAATTTAAAAAATAAACAAGTTATAAACTACTGCACTCGTTGAAACGGCGTCGAGTTACGCTGCGAGGTGTCGCGTATCCGGCCGCGGAAACGCCGATACAGCACACCTTTCGGCCAAAACTCTTCCTTGAGGAAGGTCACCAAATGGTGAGTTGGAACGCGCACCACGAACGACTTGAAATTTGTGTTATGGCGCGCCTCCAACTTCTCCACCCTCAAGGTCCATTTGGTCTTCACCCGTATGTACTCTACAACGTCCTCAGCTTGCGTAGAGTGGTGCAAACGGGACACGTACAGCTGCGTCGTCGGCACTGCAGGACGTAGCAGCACGTTACATCCAGCCGGCGCCGTCCCGCACTGGTTGCGATAAGTAGGCTTCCTCTTCTTTCTCTCCACCTTGATGAAGCCGTCATCATCGCAAGTGTTCTTGCGTGGAACCTGATGTTCGTGGTCCATCACAGCGCCTTTCTTCGCGCTCGATGCTGAGCGACTCTGCTTTCCCCCTTTCAGATTGACTGCTGGTCGTTTAGTGTCTGACCCAGCAGATTTCTGATTAGCGACGGTATCCGAATAGGTACGTTTGGGGGTCGATGTACCTATAACGCGCGTCACTTCCCCGGCAGGTACGACGCGATCAACGGAACACGATGCAACGTTTGCATTCTTGACAGCCGATGACGTTGATTCACTCGCCGACTGAAAACTGCAGACAGAAGCATTTTGTGCCCCGCGACGTGTGTTTGCATTGGAGCCTTCCGGTGACCCACTTGTCGGAATAGCGTTGCTCAACAACGCTACTTCGGCTCGCAATTCACCAATGGTGACATCCGATGACTCCAACTTGGACTTCATCTCAGCCAGGCTCACCTTCAGAGTCGTGATGTCCTTAAGCAGCCTGGTGACGTCGACGTGGTCGAAAGTGACAGGAGGCAGCTTGTGCAGCTCTTTCGCCACAAAATCTGGCACGTCATCCGGATCGGTCTTCTTCAGCAGGTCGATGATGTCCTGCAGACTCTTCTGTCCACCATCCCTCCGGCGAGATGGCATCTGTCCGACTTGGTCGAGTGACTGATATAACAGCAACTTGGCACTGCATACCTCATCCTCTTTGAAGGAGGACTTGCAGATCTGCAAGATGCTAACCTCGTCCATGTAATCGATGGCATGCTTGACGAATGCCAATAACTCGTTGGCAATGAGCTGCTTCGTAGTCATTGCTTACAAAATCGGGCAGCGGTTATCGCTGCGCAAAACTCGAATAAAATATTCGTGCTGTGTAGCGCAAACGCGTCCGTTTCCGAGCGCGCATCGCTCACTACTCGTTTTAGGTAAAACCTGTATTACAGATCACCAGGCTGACCCTCCGTCGGACATTTAAATGACATTAACTGCATTAAATTAAACTTTCATACAACATTTACATTATAAATAATTATGTAAATTAAAATTAGCAAATACATTAACAATTTTAGATAATCAATTAATTAATTAATAAATAATAAAATTAGGGTACACATTTTCAATATACTACACTTGGCGGAGTTGGTCCGTTTATGGGTGACCATCTTAACATACGAGACTCCTTCATGTCTTGGATAGCAAGTTAACCGTTGGTCCCGGCTGTCATTCATGATTGTTTGACAGTTATTACGTGTCGTCAGAAGCCCGAAAGTCTGACATTCAGTCTTACCAAGGGGTATCGTATTACCCATTTACTGGGTTGTGGAGGTCAGATAGGCAGTCGTTCCATTTAAAATACTGGTATTCAGCTGCTTCTGGTTAGACTGAAAGCCGACCCCAATATAGTTAGGAAAAGGCTAGGCAGATGAATTCATATAAAAAAGCAATCGTTTTAAAAATATCAACTAAGTAGGTAGGTGTGTGATAAGTTCAACGGAATGGCTTTCCGTAACCGACATATTTCCCACTAGACAAATTCTTGTACCTAGACTATTCCAATAACAAAATTCCCAACACCCCAAAGTGATATTGACATCCACAACTATTCATAAAACACTCCAGTATTATGATCCTCCATAATCTTCGATCGGAATAAATTATAGGCTTGTTATATGACATAAAGGGTGTATGAGGCCGTTTGCCGGCTGTCCCTTAATTCCGAGGTTGACCGCATCCATGGACATCCACTGGTCCTGTGGTTTGGTGCCGCACTGCGTAATTATGTGTGCCTACCGTCAAATTTCAAATTTCATGTACTTTGTTATTAATTTTGAAGTACGAAGGGTAGTTCATGAGAATATTTTGAAGTTAGAATTTCGTAAATAGTTTAAAGCGACAATTTAGATAAGAATAAGATTTCTTTATTTGGTAAAACATTGTATACATACATGCAAGATATTACACCGTTTGATCTCTCACTATTTGAAACATATTTAGCCGTATTTATCGACCAAATAGTTCCATTACATTGAAAATAATTAAGAAAATTTACATAGAATACAGAGTTTATGATTTTGAAACTTCATAAATTATTTTTTATGTTATAATGTCAAAATTTGTCAAAAACACGAATGATGTCTTATTATGTAGATTTGAATACTGTGTAACTTGAAACTAGATTTTTTTTAATTGTCTTGCCTTCACCTTTTCTGTTTGTGAGATGGCAAAATAAATTGTCATTTTATCACTTAAACTATTATTTTCGTCTAACAAGTTTTATCCAATAATGAGAGAAATGTGTAGTGTAAACTTTGATGGATTACGTGATGCGCTGGTTGATGGAGTGTGTCCAGCCAGTCTCAATTGACTAAAGGTTTTTCTAAAAGAGATAAATTAGTTGTTTACCGTGTGTGTTAGTGTTACCCCCAATTAATAGGAACTTCTTACAACTTTGAGGAAAGGAAACGTATAGAATGTTTGTCGTATTTCTAGTAGCGTACAATCTATGGTACGAGTACATGGTAACAATTTCAATTGAACAGCACCTTTATTTTGTAGCAGTAACGGCAGCTTAGTTGCTTAAATGTTACTGCCGACGTGCGGTTGACCGTACCAGCCTTTTAGTACTGGCCACTGAAAATACCTTCTGGACTAAATTGGTATTCCGAACTGCTGTAACGATGTTACACTATATCTGTCCCTTTCTAACCCGCAGGAGCTGCCTCGCTCACGCTTTCTAGTTTCAAAATTGGAATTCATTATGCTGACACAGTTAGGACGTTATAGTTAGATTAATTTTAGAATTCAATCGGAGTTTAGGGCCTAGGCTGGAGTGAAGTATTCCTTACTAAAAGGAGGTCAAAAGCAGAAATTATTTTCAATTATTTTTCTTTGGCTTTTATTCCTTACTAAAAGGAGGTCAAAAGCAGAAATTATTTTCAATTATTTTTCCCTGGCTTTTTGCCTATCATACTTTATTTTTTATGGTGGAGCAAATTCGAATTACAAATTGTAACATGTTTGTTCTTGATAAATAATATTTTGGTAACATATTCGTTACACGTGGAAAGTGTATTACCGCGTGGGTGTGATGATATTAAAACCAACCCACGCAATCATTGACACACTCATTATTATTAACGTGAAAGTGAGTCTTTGTTTAGTCTTCTCAAAACTTAAGCCAGCAAACAGATTAATATTATAAGAGAAGGTAACTCGATGTCTCGTAAATAATACTACAATCGAAAAACATTTATCAAAGACACGCATGTGAAACTTGTGAGCTTTTTTATGTTGACCATAGTAGTTAAATCTTAACCAAAGCTACTGTGGAACATCGAAGAAAAATAACAATGCCACGAGCATAACGTATTCGTAGCCAATAAGCGTAGCTTATTCGTAGCCAACACGCGTAGTACATTCGTAGCCAACGCGCGTAGCACATGTAGCGTAGCCACGTATAGCAGTGAATAATAGCGTAGTATTGTCTCTAAATTAATTATGAGTGAATAGGTAATGAGATTGACACGAACATTAGATTAGTAAAGTTTCATGAATTGAATATCGAAATGCCACCATCTTGTATCTAGCAAGTAGGTGCGCGCAATGAGCCTGCTTTGTGAAACATGGCCCCTTTTCTTCTAATAGTAAGGCGCCCTGTGTCCTAGCACTAGGAACTATATATTATGTATTCTATTATGTTGTACTATTTTAACAGAGAAACGCGGCTCCGTTAAAAAAAAATCCCCCGTTAAAATACTTTTAATTTTTTTTGGCTTTTTATGTGTCTAGTCCTTGCCAGAAGGTCATCTTTCAACACCAACTTTATAAAAACTTATGTTCCAGCAATAAATAAGCTCACGTTCAAAACTCTTCAATTTTATAGACCAGCTTCTAGAAAAGTTTTATTATGTTCCATTTCCAATATATTGGATTATTGGTAAGCAATTCTGCAAAAATATATTTTGTATTGAACAAAGTTATGATTATGAAACAAGAAGGATTCGTTTTGCAAAGATACACACTATATTTTTAAAAGAAACTACGAAAAAAGACGACTTTAAAAAAATTGAATTTTCCAGTAATACTTAATGTAAGGGTAACTGATGCAAATTATCATTTTAGTGAGAATTGTTATTAGTTTTTTGGTTTAATAGCCCAATTTCTAAGGTCTTCTTCTTTTCGTGTGGTTAGTGACTAACTTGGTGTCAGAGTTTTTATGCTGCCTCTGACTTAGCTTCACATGCTGTTGAGAAATATCTCTCAGACATGCTGGTTTCTTCACGATGTTTTCCTTCACCGATTTTAAGCAAGAGATAATTTTACAATACGCACATGAATCCGTGAAATCGGGGAATCATGAATCATGAGTGCGTGCCTTGGGTTCGAACTCGAGACCTATGACTGAAAAGGGGATGCCAGTTTTAGGCCCAGAGACGCACAAGGAATTGGTTTCACTATGCCTTGGGTTCGAACTCGAGACCTATGACTGAAAAGGGGATGCCAGTTTTAGGCCCAGAGACGCACAAGGAATTGGTTTCACTATGCCTTGGGTTCGAACTCGAGACCTAGGACTGAAAAGGGGATGCCACTTTTAGGCCCAGAGACGCACAAGGAATTGGTTTCACTATGCCTTGGGTTCGAACTCGAGACCTATGACTGAAAAGGGGATGCCAGTTTTAGGCCCAGAGACGCACAAGGAATTGGTTTCACTATGCCTTGGGTTCGAACTCGAGACCTATGACTGAAAAGGGGATGCCACTTTTAGGCCCAGAGACGCACAAGGAATTGGTTTCACTATGCCTTGGGTTCGAACTCGAGACCTATGACTGAAAAGGGGATGCCAGTTTTAGGCCCAGAGACGCACAAGGAATTGGTTTCACTATGCCTTAAGTTCGAACTCGAGACCTATGACTGAAAAGGGGATGCCAGTTTTAGGCCCAGAGACGCACAAGGAATTGGTTTCACTAAAAAAATATGCTATTTTTTTCCCATGTCTTCCACGTATTCATTATTCTATGCAAGTCGGCACAATTTATTCAAAATATTAAATATTGAAACGACTAAACTTATTGAACTTGAATAAAAATTAATTACAAAATGTTGCCGTTGCAAAAAAATGTTTATATTTAATCAATCGGAATAATCCGTCATCATTACTTTAATATTTACTAGCTTCTGCCCGCGGCTTCGCTCGCGTGGAGGTCGGAAATTATCCCACAGGAATGTTCTACCGGGATAAAAAATATCCTATGTGTTAATCCAGGATATAAACCATCTCTGTGTCAAATTTCATCCAAATCTATACAGTAGTTTTTACGTGAAAGAGTAACAAACATCCATACATCCATACTTACAAACTTTCGCCTTTATAATAGTAGTAGGATTAGTGAACACCGTTCATTTTGTACCGAGCAAACGATACATAATATTATAAATCACAAAGTCTCTTTAATAATGATTGTTATTTCTATCTTTGATGATTCTAGCGTAAACAAAAAAAATCAAATACCGATCAACCTTTTTTGCATTTTTTATGGCAGCACCAACTTGTCCGCTAGCGGAAAACGTAAGTGTCAAATGTGTTTGTCTTGTCACGCCATTGCGACAGCTTGTGTATATTTATTACGGTTTAAATTGACTACTTTTACCCATGGATACTAAATCTGACGATTCTCCTATACCTGACGACCATGACACTGGCGATAACTTGGATTTGATATTAAACGCTTCGACCGAAGAACCCGGCATTCACTCGGACCTATTTTGTCACAACAGTCATCATCTTTAACTGCTGTAATGTGTCTAGAAAGCGAAGACAGGCGTTGGAAATCGCTGAAGTTCAATGTCGTATACAACGATGGGTTGGCCAGGTAAATAATAATATAACTAGTGTATACCTACAAGCTCACCTTCCGATCAGGACTTTGATTTTTTCTACAATGTATTTTTGTGGGCCTAAATTACTATGGCGACCTGGCATCGCCCTTTCTAAGGTTATACTCTATTTATCATAACGCTTCGATCTTTAGGAGCGGAACTAAAGAAAAATAGAAACAACGCTAAACAAAAACGAAGTAACGAGGCACATGATATATGACATAATATTTAATGTTAAAACAAGAGATATAAAGCGCGCAAAGTCGCGGGCAGCACTAATCGTGTCTTAACCTCAACCTAATCTCCACAAACACACACGTAAATATTTATTCTGTGATTTCCACAGATTTATTTAGACTTCTAACCTGACCTCTGCTAACTTGAGGTCGGATTAAATATGACCCAATCAACTAACTGAAACATACTCGCAGTGGTATCTCATAATTGAGTTATTGGTGTAACATTACGTGGTGCGGAATATTTGGTTAAGTGAGTTATTGGTTCTGCAGGAATCAGGTGTAATTTGAGGATTATAATAATAAACCTTAATTGTTTGACCTCAATTATGTTCCATACTACTCAAAAATGGCTTTAATGGTTGGAACGTATTAAAACGAACGTAAAAAACATACTATGCCATTAACACGTTAAGAGGAAGAATAGAATTTGTGATTAAATCAGGAACCGACTTCATGGCGACCGCGTCATTGAATTGTCAATTAATACATTCCTTTAGATGATTAATGATCGCAATAAAAGACAAGCAAGCGAACTCACGTAAAGTAGGGGTAGAATAAATAGAATATAAAAGAAGTATCATTTAACAAGGTTCGAGTTATTGAAGGTTTGCTTTAACTCATTTAAGGGCTGTTTCCAAACGAAGGTTAAGGTTAAGGTAAGATGAGGTTTCCGTCATTATATTCCATTTTCCATTCTCTATTCAACCAAAGCCTAATATGACATAACCTAATTGTTATCACACTTATTAATTAGGCCGAGCACAGAGGAACTAATATGCGAACCTGCGTCATCTTAGTGCCTCGCAAATGTGTCTATTATTAAACTACAAAGGAGCTTGAGGCAATTGAACGGCTGTATGGAATATCGGATGCAATTGATGAATGACTATGTATGGTTTAGACATAAGCAATTACTCATCAATGCTTATCACTGAGACACGTTTCCTTTTACTGTTTTAACTAATAATAATAATAATGATAATCTTTATTATGAACATCTTACAGGGTATCTTTGAGGTGAGATCCTGACCTCCAAATTAGTAAAATACTGTTTATTGAAGGTCAAAGTCAAATCAACTGACTTTTGACATAACTTTAACCCAAGTATTACGCAAATTTACTAAATGCGCTTGTTGGTATATGATAGATTGTAGAAGGATTTCTACGGCTTGAAGTGAAAACTTCAGAAAATAAATGTCACTTTTGCAAGTCACTCAAGCTACGCGTGCTGGATTGTCTATCGGTCACATTGTAAAACATAGTATGTCAGCGTTTGTCAGGCTGCTACTAATTGCTTTAAGAAATCTACCGTACAGGTCTCCAAAAGTGATAATGCGCATAGAAATCTTCGCCACTGTTCGGCAACGGTCGTATTCCCCGAGCATCGGAAGACGATATGTATATAGAGTGGTTAAGTGCATTTTTTTCATGCATAATTTAGTAAGATTATGTGTTTTGTCCTAAAAGAGATAAATATTGATTTATCAGTAACGAAATTTGATTCAATAATTCCATGTAAGTAAATAGCGAGCTATAATTCATATAAGTCTAAATCTGATTTTTAATATGTTTTTTCTAGTACTTAACACGTTGAACGCCAACGCGGTCACCGTGTGTCCGACAAACAATAGTTTTTCTATTGTGTCTGCTGCGCGGCAGTCAATGACTTAATATGTATTTTACGTAGGTATTTTGAATTTTTTAATATTGAAAAAACGTGAAAAATGTTAGTATATTTAAATATTCTACAAAATTAACTATTTAAATTTGAATAAGATAATTAAAGTTGAAATTAAATTCACCTTTGATAACAAAACCAAGAAGGGTGTGTAATAGCAGCTCTATATAATTCCAGACAAAGAGAACACGTGCAGTCACCACCAATATAACAAGACGACTGACGGACCTTTGACTGACCGCCGACCGCTGCCGACCGCCCGAATTGTTTTCGATTGTGTACACATGATATTGACTCCTATTTCTTTCGAACAAGGTGCAAAATGCAAGTGCATTGTTTAGGACTCGAACGATTCAATGATTCGGGTGTTTCCGGGAATACGACAATTAGCGAAGATCTGCATGTGCATTATTAATTTGGGAGTACTGTACCTACTTTACAATGTAGGCACCGTGTTTACAGAAAAGTTGCTGCAAATACTTATCACCAAATTCTTGATAAATAGATTTACTCATCGCACAAACACTCAACATGTATTTTTCGAATCACCTTCAGACAACTTTTAGGCCCTCAGGCCTTTATCCTTTTTGTGACATCGGCAATTCGACGCACCCTTTGTAACACCACACATGAATCAAAAGTTTTCAGCTGTATAATTGCTATACGTTTTGCTTTGATGGCTAGACTGTACACATTAATTTACACCGAATGTAATACTGAGATCGACAAATACCAGTGTGAAAGAATCTTAGTATAAGACCTTGCCAGTATCTGAACTCAATAGAGGACAACCAACACCCAAAAAAACAGCACGTATCTTAAAAAAAACGCGAATTTCTACTTTAAAAAACAGCTGTACCAACATAAAAAAGAGAGACCATTCTCTGGGCATCGGCATCAGACAGATCAATGAATTGTGACGTCAGCTGTCTGACAAACGCTGAACATTACCACTCGACTAACAAGGATCGTAAAACCAAAGTATAGGACCAGAAAGCAAATTTTAATATGCTCAAAATGTGCATGCAATGAAAGGGTCAAAGGATTACGATTAGTATTGGTTTTCCAAAATGTGTAGTTTCCCTCAACTCCCGGTGCAATGTATTATTTATTTATGTCAAATCAACATCATTGTGATCTTTTCTGCCGAAAGCCTGCTGAACACAGGCTTACCCCAACGACCCCCCAACGACCCCCAACGACCCTTAACAACACTTCGACTGGTTCCTTGCTTCTCGCATCCAGCGGATTGCGGGGCAGCCTAGCAAAATTGCCTTCAAACGCCTGGGCCCTTCTAACGCTGTATTAAATACATGGGGTGAAACTTAAATGACACTCAGTCACAAAAAATCTTATAAACAGATTGATTGGTGTTCATTGTACTTTTCGCAATATATCATAAGTTATAAGTGGTCTTAAATAACTAAGTCTTCCAACGTTGCTTTATTGAAACGACATTCAATAAGCAGTGCAGGGCCCCAAATGACTAGCTAAAACACAAGCGCATGGAAAAACGATATTTTAAAAAAAGCATGCCATATTCTACGTGTAGTTTCTACGCTCCTGGACACTTCCCTGCACAATTGTACGGACAATCGTGACGTGCTTTGTATGAAGAATCAATGCGAATAGTAGAATCTCCTTTGTTGGCAGCAAAATAATTTTTATTTTCAGTTCCTTTTTTTGGAAACTGTTGCAATAAGGTAACATAGGTATCCCATTGTTACTTATCTATGTGTCACACGTATCTTTAACAAGCGTTTTTTTTTACAGTTTCCTACCGTCATTGGTTTTACTTAGGAGGCAAAGTATTTCATTACTTTTGGCATTTTATGTTTTTGGTTATAAGTTATTATTATAGGCATAATATTGGAATGAAGTTCCTTATCGCGCGTTGCGAAAGGGGCTAGACGGAAAAAAATAGACAAAAAGTTGTAACGACACTTTTTGCTAGAGTTGTAAGCCGTGTGGCGTGTGTGTGTTTCTCTGTCATTATAACTTAAGGTGTTCTGTTATTATAACTTTAAAGAAATAATTTTTTTTTACAATTTCTTCACTAATTAATCGAAAGGAACTTCGTTCCATCTGTGTTCAAGTTGGTGGACAATATGCATCACATCCACGCAAACACGCAATGACCGCTCAGCATAATGCTGCGACCCTATGCGAGAACCGGCGTTGCGTCAACCGGTGCAGAATATAATTGAGAAAAAATTAAGATAAATAGTACAATACCTTATTCTAAACGTTTATATAAAAAATGCACTGCTATGTAGAAATGTACGTGTACGTAATGTCATGATCTTGATATGAAATATACCATACATGAAACATAAATAAAATGAACCAGTCTATTCATCTGGTGCGAATTATACCTAAGAGGATTCTCACAAGGCCTGGTGAGGCATTATGCGGAGAGAGAGATTTGGCATTGTTCATAAAATATTGAAGCAGAAGGTTCATAGTTTTCACGATATATTGTACTTATGGCTTCTACCAGTGACTTCATTTGCATGAAGCTCGTAAGATACACTTCAAACAAAAAAAAAACATCCACATTTTTATAACTATATAAACTTTCTCAACAAAACAGTAGAATCCGTTTATTATGACTCCGGCTATATTGACCAACCGCCTATTATGACGTAATAACACGCCGAAGTTTGGTTTTTATATAAAATTCTTAGTAACAAAGTCGGATATATTGACTTCGCTTACAGTGACATGTCGCCTAATATGACCCATTTTAAATAAATTTTGTCCGTTTATAGTGACCGACATTTTTTTTTACACTATAAACAGTGTTTGTTGATTCCCGATGACGTTCGGCACGTGGCTTGTTTTTGTTTTGAATCACAGTGAGTAATTGTGTATCAGTTGAACGTCACATTGCTTTTAGTGATATCCCATGTAAAAAAAAAATATCTCAACGTCGCACAGTGTTTTAGAAACCCTCAAAATCGCACATGACTAAGTTAATGCCATGAGTCTATGGCGTTACATATTTTAAATAAAAAAAAAAAATTTTTTTTTTTTTTTATTTTAATTTTTGAACTCCGTAAAAAAATATGAAATGCCATAGACTTATGGCATTAACTTAGTCATGTCCGATTTTGAGGGTTTCTTAAACACTATGCGTCGTAAAGGATTTACGATTGAGATTATCCTCAATGCAGGTGCAATAATATGCAGATTAGAAAATGGAGAAAAAAGAAGGTTACTTTTTTCACAATAATGCTTTGTATGACGTCCGCTTAGTATGACGTTTGTCAATTCCCTTCGATGTCATTATAAACGGATTCCACTGTATTAATATTGATAATAGCTTGTTTCTAAACAACTTAAGGCTGATTTTTCAATAGTCAGATAACCTTTATCTAAAGAATAAAAATAGCGGTTTGACATATTTTCTATGCGAAAGCTGTCAAACTGTCATATTTATTCCTACAATAAAACTTATTTGACGATTGAAAAATCAGCCTGTAAATACTTTATTCAATGTAAAAGACGAAGTTTACTCGATATTAATTTTTCGTCATGCGAAGTTGCATAATCAGCTTATTATGTTCACACTATGGGACACAGGCCTTCCCTCTGTGAGAGTGAGTGGGCCATAATCACACGGTCCCAGTGCGGGTTGGTAGATGTCTCATGTCTTCGAATTTTTGGTTCTATGACATTGCGGTTTTCTCACGATGTGTTTTCCTTCTCCGTTTTGAGAGCAGTGGTGATAAAAAAATTACACAATTTAAGGCTTTTGCCTGGTTTCGGAACCACGACTGTTTTTTTCGATTCATGCGAAGCAGTTTGTTTTAAAAACACTTGAATCAATTGTGAATTTGCTGTTTTTTTTTTGGAATGACGTTTTTACATGTACAGAGGCCAGCACATCAAGTTACCACAATCTGTCAAATTTCTTTGATAGTATTTCAACTTTATTGCAAAGACATAAGGTTCATTTTTAATTGAGAAAATTTGACAGTTAGGGATAGCTTGATGTGCTGGCGTCTGTACATTTGCCAGCACATCATATTAAGACAAACTGTCAAATATTCTCAATCGATTTTGAACTTAATAATTAACTGTTTAAGGTTTTAAACAAGTTGGAGAAATTGGACAGTTTGGTATAACTTGATATGCTTGCGACCGTATATCGTAGGAGTTTGTTCGATCGAGAAAAGGTAAATGTGGAATTACTGATGTTTCTATTATGTGTCCAAAAGTATAGTGATGCTGTATGAAATCCTAAATAGATTTACATATAAAGTGAAATTCGCTATGTCACGGAGATGAATCAGTTTTAGTGTGTTTTCTTCTTATAGTACGTAAGGTGAATCAGGGAGGGGGGTGTAATCCTTATCTTTCTAGGGAACGAAGATCCTATTTCACTGGTAAACTGTAATCCCCCTTCAGGCACCCCTTTAGGTAATATCAAAAACCCAACAAAAAACTGATACCTGTTCTTATAACCCATAAAGCGTCCCCATTATTATTCAAACTACCCTCCTTTAACCAACAAAGGGCCACAAAGATAAATAAAAGTAATCGAATCATTCCATCCCTTTGAGCTTTTTACCTTCAATAAAAGAACTTAAAAGGTTTTCTCTAGGTAGAAAAAGGCCTCTTTATTCAGATAATCATTTAGTACAAATTTTTCATTCAAATTCGAATTCGCTTGGATTGAATCAGAGCAGAAAGTTGAACAACTTCTTTGTTAAATCGTTAAGTGCAGGAAAGAGATAAAGGGAAAGAAAGAGTGTCTTTCCGCTTCAAGAATTTGCCTTTTGTTGGAAAAAGAAAGTTTTCCGTAAAGTTACATTTGTCACTACAAGTTGTAATGTGATCACCGCTTCACGTTGACGCATTTTCGATCCGTTTGTTTTCAACTGAATGAATGAAAACGTGTTTTTTACATAGCTTTATAATAGTATGTTATGTTTTATATACTTTTGCTAGCGTTTTCGCCCGCATGGACGTCAAAAATTATCCCACAGGAACCGTAAATTTTTCTGGGCCTAAGTGCTATTCCAGACTATATTCTATCTCTGTTTCGAATTTCATCCAAGATCCCATTAGCCGTTCTGACGTGATTGTGTACCGTTACGTAAGTAATGTAAAGTACGTAAAGTTTAAACATCCATCCAGCATTTATAATAGTACTAAGATTGGTAAAGTCAAAGTCAAATAATTTATTTCAAATAGGTAGGTGCCTATTTGAAATAAATGAAAGGCACTTTGAACGTCAAGTTGGCTTCGGCCACGTCCGATAGCTATTATAATCGATAGTAGTGGAATCTGGAGTAGCTCGTGACTAAGTAATACCTGCCGCTCGGACCGATCCATCAGGTTGAGCTCTTGGTTGAGCTACGCTTGCCAATGACAATCTTTACATACCGAGACTCTTCTATGCATCGGATAGCACGTTAAGCCTTTGGTCGTCCCGGCTGTCATTTGTGGATCTTCGACAGTCGTCAGAAACCCGAAAGTCTGACACTGGCTGACCGAGTTAGATAATTATGCAGTCGCTCATTATAATGCACTGATATTCAGCTGCATCCGGTTAGACTGGAAGCTGACTCAAACATATTTGGGGAAAGCTAGCTAGATTGTTTGATATTAAGTATTGCAATCTATTATTGCTGCTGATTCTTTACTTGTAATATAAACAAACGCTTCGGAAATTAATCCTTTTATGGGTCCCGTATATCTAACAGAATCAAAATGCTAAAATTACATTATCTGCCTGCTTTCGACGGTAATACAGATCCAGTTATAAAGACAGTAATAACTTAATTAAAATTCTCACAGTAAACTTAACACAGCTTCTTGCCACCACCAGTTTTCACGAACAAACTCAACAAAGTCACAAGAAATGGCCAGAATGGACATCCATATTCAACAGAGTTAGAATTTAGGACGGCTGACGGCCATGTACAACGAAGACACTGCGTACATAAATCCCGGCTTGTCACTCGCACCGTTTCGAGAACAACACTAAAACGACCAGTGTGGAACATTAAACCCGACCTTTACAACTATAGAAAATACTCTCTTGGGGCTAAACCTATAATGCGTTGGCATAGTGAATTAGTGTATGTGCAGTACCAGTGAATTTCGTATACATCAATGCCCTGTATTTCCCAAAGGGTTGGTCTGGTGTAAAGTGCACCCCTATTTCGTCTGTATGTTCAGATTAATGTACGCAGATAAATGTATGCGCTGAGAATTAATTAGTTAAATGTTACAGCGTTTAATTATGTACTTGATCATTTGTAAATATGATTATCTAAAACGGCGGTTTCACCCGCTGCTTCGCTCCTGTTGTTCGTAGCGTGATGTTACATAGCCTATAGCCTTCCTCGATAAATGGACCATCCAACATAAAAAAAATTTCAATTCGGATCAGTAGTTCCAGAGATTAGCGCCGTTCAAACAAACAAAATCTTCAGCTTCATAATATTACTAGCTTCTGCCCGCGGCTTCGCCCGCGTGTATGACGGAAATTGCATGTTATTATACATATAAACCTTTCTCTTGAATCACTCTATCTATTAAAATAAACTGCAAAAAAATCAGTTGTGTAGTTTTAATGATCTAAGCATACATACAAACATTAGGACGCGGGAAGCGACTTTGCTTTATACTATGTAATGATAGTATAGATTTAATATTTATACTTGCAAAATTTTGTTTGCCGCTCTTTTTTGTCTTTGTTTGTATGGATACGTCGCACACGGTACGGCAGTACGCAATCAAGAGGCTACTGCCACCGGTGGCTGTAGCCTCTTGCTGCGGTGACTCGTTTGCGGCCGAACCTAACTTAGCCTGTCAGAGGCAATAGACCAGTATGTAAATAGGTTACGGTGCACGAAGGTACCGTGTTCGCAGGTTGAACTTCAAATTGATTTTCGTAGGTAGTTGGTAAGACGTGAACAGTTTGAGTATACGAGTCTGAACTCAAAATCTTGCCTTACACACAATGTGTTGTGTTATGTGTTATGTTTGTACTAACTATATGTACATTTGCTACAAACTGATGGTCATAATTTTCTGACAATATGTAACTCTTTTTACATCCATAACTCTCCTCATTTTAATAAAAATCAACGCCCCTTTAAAAATACTGGGAGAATCATTTTCCCTCGCCTATTAATTGCATTTTCTTGACTATGATATTACACAGTACTTAACTAAAGAAACTCTTAAAAACAAAATAAGTATATTAAAAAATAAAGGAATTATTTTGAGAAAGTTACCTTAACTTAACTTTTATATTCAGAACGCAGCCGAATTGAGGTCATTATTAAAAATTTTAAACTGTAGACTGCTCTCGAGTATTTTGAGATACCCACCATCCCATAGATAATAAAAAGGAGATACCCCAACAGCTTTATTTACTGCAGTCGTTTATGGTCTTACAACGATAAAATTCTGATATAGTGCAACTGCATGCCCAAAATCCCCGAAGCGGTACACGTAGAAAGAGGTTCACCAGTTACGTTTAAGGGCCAGATTTACCAATGAAACTGAACGCGATTAGCCTATCTAAAATGCGTTCAAGACCCGTCAGTGTCCTTCTCATCCTTTTAGTGGTTTAGGTGCTGACCGCGTTCAGTTTCAAATTGGCCCCTAATCTCATATAATACGAGATGAGCGAGTGAATAAACGAATAACTTGACCAACATAGAAGATGCTACTGATTCTGTACTTTTATCTCTTACAGCGAGGAACTTGTGTTAAGGTGTAGCCCTCTTATTACAAGAATACTTCATAAGTCACGTCCTCCTAGCGCGTGCTCTACGTGTTACTGCAAAGCGTCACCCGAAGGACAAAAGTAAAAGTATGATAGCTTGTGGAGTCATTAAACTTGCAATTTCACATCCTACGACCTAGATTGCTTCCAAGCACCTAGAGATGTACTTTACACAAATCATCCTAATTCCTATCCTACAAATATTAAAAAAGTTTAAGTTTGTGAGGATGGATGGATGATTGTTTGTTACTCCTTCCCGCAACAACCCATAAACGGATCTGGTTCAAATTTGGCACAGAAATAGATTATAGTCTGGAATAACACATAGGACTTTTTATGCTAGTGGTACGTTCGAAGCCGTAGCGCGGGCGAACCCGCTGGCAGAAGCTAGTCTATAGTACTATTTTTTGAGTTTATAAACTTCAAACTTAGCATAATTATAATAATATATTTATCTAAGTAAATGATAAATTTCGCCATGTTTTTTTTATCTAAGGGGTGTTAAAGTTTATATGGAAGAATTTTACGGCGTGGTCCGATTAACTCGATACTCAGTATTTATACCAAAAATAAAGAATAACGTGTTTTTATTGAAAATCTACCCCTAAGGGGTGAAAAGGGGTTGTCAATTATAAAGGGGATTATACTGCGTGTCTTTGGTTACCTCGAGTTGATACCTAAAACACGTCTGTTTATTCCGATATTGCGATATAACCGAACTCCACGCAGACGAAGTCGCGGGCAAAAGCTAGTCTATACTAATGTAATCTAACATAGATAATATATAATCTTTATAAAAGAGGTAAAATTTGTAAGTTTGTATGTAGGGGGTAATCTCCGGAACTAATGATCCAATTTCAAAAAAAAAAATCACTGATAGAAAGCTACATTATTCCTGAGTGCTATAGGCTATAAATTTCTCGCAATTTTTGTCTAACAAGTCGGAAATAAATACCTCCGAAAACAGAATTATTTGCATGCGCTGGCTAAACAGTTGTTTAAAATTGAAAGCAATGTATGCCAAACCCGGTTCGCCTTTATTATTTCTACAAAAAAGTCCGCGACACCATATTCCTATCTTTTGTATTTTAACTTTTATATTTCGTTTTATGTTTTAAAAAAGTATTTTTTCGACTTACTTCTAATGTTAAAACAAGAAATTTTCCGCGGACGAAGTCGCGGGCAGAAGCTAGTCTATTATAAGAATACAACATGGATCAAAACAAAACATCGTTTTATCATTCGTACCTTATAAACCTTGGCATTGGAATTAGCCCAGCTATTCAACAGTAGTCAATACACCAGACGCAATAACTAACAGTCTCGGAATTCCGAAGATAAACGAAAGCAATTTATATCGACAATACATCATGCCAAGAGATCCCGCCCACTATATTATCATGAAATATGGGAGAGAAACCTCCAATAGAATGCCATAATACGGGAATTTCGGTATAGAACAATGACCAAGAATGCCAACTACTCCTTTTAGGTGAGCAAAGAAAATAATGTATTTTTCTTCGTTTCTAAGTTTTATCATGTTTTCAACCCGTAATGCATGGACAAGGACATGCTAAGACTGGCTGTCAGACTTTCGAGCTTCTGACGTCCCATAACGATTATCAAAATTTCCCACAAATGACAGCCGGAATGGCGTAACGTGCTTTCCGAGACACGAAAATAAAAAAAAGGGTCGTGGTAAAGATGGTCACCCATCCACGAACCGACCGTAGCGAGCGTAGCTTAACCTGATCGTTCGACCCGTGCGTCTGTAAGTAAATGCTTAGCCACGAGCTCCTAATTTTAAGCTTGCCAACTGTTTTATCTAGATTATTACCATCCATCCATCCATCCATCTCGTTACTATAACACAAGCATTAGGTTGCTTAGCTTGGGACTGTATGGCGTTGTGTGAAATGTTATTATTAATAATTATTAGAACGCAATAAAATATTGAGAAGTTTCACTTTAAGAAGTACCAACAACCGAAGAGCATTCAAACAAGTGGTGCCAACATGGTCCAACACCAACGCCAACAGCTAAGTATTGCCATTACCCAGCGCCCGCTTTATCCAAGCCCATTGTCTTTGGGTCCCTCAGGCAACACAAGCACTATCTTGAACCCAAAATTTATCTTTCTCAGCAAAAGAAGCTAAGATAAATAAACCAAGTGACACTTTGTCATTATTTAAAAGTTTCTTATCGTTGGTAAAGCCGTGAAATGGACTGAAATGTTTATTGTTTTCAGTCTAGACCAGATTTAGATCCCTATTTAGATGGCAGTTAAATGGATACTGGGTAATATTAGCAGCTGAGTTGGTTTATTGTTTGTTATTTACGTTTGAACGGCTTTGTCTGTATTTTATCTTGTAACAGGGCTGTTTATAATCGTGAATAAAATTAAAATGGTTTAGGTGACATTAATCTCAACGAACAAAAAGTGTTAGAAATGCCATCAATATTATCATCAACATATAGCAGTCCAATGCTGAAACTTAACGACAAAATATTCTACAAATACGATCAGTTCTTGTAAATATACAAACAAACTTCGAAGTCCTAAAATAATAATAATAATAATAATATCCTTGGACAAATAAACAATTATGAAACTTAATTCCCACTGAAATAAACAGATAATGGTAATGGATTTTTATAAGACCTGTGCGGCGAAACTCGGATCACGGACGTTACCCAGAAAGCCTCTAAGCTTAAGTGGGACTGGGCTGGACATGTCTGCCGGATGTCAGATGACAAATGGGATAAGAGAACCACCGATTGGGTCCCACTAAACACACGACGACAGCACGGCAGGCCGAGGAGAAAGTCAAAGTCAAGTCAAAGTCAAATCATTTATTTCAAATAGGCACAAGAAAGGCACTTTTGAACGTCAAAATGAACAAGAAATAGAATTGATTCTAGTCACCCCTTAAGGTAGTTTCGTATGGAGAAGAATGGGCAAAAAACTCCACCGTTACTCTTTTAAAATGTTTTACAATGTTTATCATGGATTATAACATTATGTGTGAAGATGATGCACCCAGAATAAAAACACTACACCACAAAAAGTGAAAAAGAAACACGTACGTATAGCAATGGCAGGTAAACTTAATTATGTCATAAGTAGGTACATTGGTGCTCACATATTTACAAACATTCTAAAAGTGAATAATAATAAATCAATCAATGTGTGACTTACGAAGATGGCGGGACGTGGACTCCTACCAAGAGGTCTGGCCAACACTAGCAAGTAGACAAAATTATGTGGAAAAGGGAGAGAGGCCTAGCTCTGCAATGGGACAATACAGGCTAGTTAGATTAGATAAAACCTTCAATTATTTTAGATAAAACAAACGTCTAATGATAGTAATTGTTAGGGAGGGAATCAATAGAATTGGTAGTAGATATGTACAATTTAGATGACGATAACCATTTCTTTATGACCATTCCTTAAAGATGGATGATTTAAAAATAAAAAGTTTTAAAAGGAACGTAGATGTTTTTTGTTGTAAATTCAGCAAGTCACAAATCTAAAGACTAATGGAGTACTACTGACGTTTGTTTTTAAAAAATTGCTCCTCATTCCAAATTATTTCTACGTATTCTTAAAAACTCTCCATTATCATACAAAAACGAACATAAAAGTCGATATAAATATGCACGCTTGTAATTCTGAGGCACGTACGCCGTAAAAGCACCATTACGCGTCATCTTGCTAATGTCCGCCATTATTCTGTATGCTTTTTATTTCTTCTTATGTCTACTGTAATCATAAGGAATGACTTTTATATTCCACGTGGGAAGATTTTTAAAATTGTGGTAAAAGGTTTACATTTACGCATGTATATTGTTGTGGAAGGCCAATAAAGGTGAAATGGTTTCATGGGGTAAATACTTGAAATTTTCATTTTAAACTGAAAGCTCTAGTACAGACACATCAAGCTATCCCTAACTGTCAAATTTTCTCAATTAAAAATGAACCTTATGTCTTTGCAATAAAGTTGAAATACTATCAAAGAAATTTGACAGATTGTGGTAACTTGATGTGCTGGCCTCTGTACAACAACAAAAATCACCTTATAATGTACCTACTGCTGGAACACAGCTAGGCCTCCTCTTGGAGTGAGTTGTTATATACCATGCGGTGGGCCCAGTATGGCAAAGTTTGTGGTCATCACATTATAACCAACCAGAATGACTTACGGCGATAATGATGCCGTAAGACATAACTCCAAAAAGTGGTGAAGAAAAATCCAGTGGTTGGCCTGATGCTGGAATTCAACTAGAATTTTAATGTGGCTTATGCTTACTTGTTTGTGCTTGTCTGATAAAGATATTTTGTCACTCCTTTGAAAGTCACAAAATACCTTTCTTTCTAAAGAGCTTTTTCTCTTAGCATGAGTTTCGGATAGTGCGAGCAGTACATCTCTGGGTTCAGTGTTGCACCTTTCATGAATATGTTCAGAATTATTTATTGCGTACCATAATGTACCTAGTTGGTAGGGAAATAATTTATTAGTCACAATTATGGACCCTGTCGGGCACAGCATAGACCAAGTAGAAGGAAGGAGGAAGTCCACTGGGAAAGTTTTCTGCGGGAAATTATTTATTTATTTTCGTAAAGCACAGAAATGTACAGAGGTGGATTATTGTTTCAAAAGATTTTTTACATGTTAGGTTAACTCTACCATTCGGGAGGTTCCTGCACATCATCAGGCGGGAGGAAACGCCCGGGTGTCACCACTGCGAGGATCGCCCAGAGGACACGGTAGACCACACGGTGCAAACCTGCCCCGCTTGGGCGGAGCACCGCCGTGTCCTCGTAGAGGCGATCGGCGGCGGCGACCTCTCGCGCCCGGCCCTGGTGCAAGCCATGGTCCGGGGCGAGAGGGAGTGGGAGGCAGTCACCTCCTTCTGCGAAAAAGTCATGCTCGCGAAGGAGGTGGCGGGATGGGAGAGAGAAAGGTCCTCCCGTCCCAGCCGCCGCAGGAGACGCCCCGGGCGTCGGGAGCCACGTGACGACTCCCGGCCACCGTAGGCGCGGGCCTGCGGACGGTGAGTAATGGGTGACTCACCGTCCGATCAGCAACAGACCCGTGCCGTACGGCGCGTATATGTTCCACGCGCGCCTCAAAGAGATGTCAGCATATGAAGGAAGGAACATGGATGCGTTTTAGTCAGTAAGAGTCTGACACTCCCTTCCGCTCCACCCAGAGCGGGAGCAGTCATTGGATGATTTCCCAGCCTTAAAAAAAAAAAAAAAAAAGGTTAACTCTACCATGTTCGTTTATAGATTGTCTCCAAAAGACGTGTCATCATTTTCAATTATAAGACAGTCGAAACGAGTTGCAATGACTTAAATGATGCTCCTGGCACCGTTACCTTTATATCTTCCAAGAACCATTGTAACATAGAATTTTACTTCCAACCGCATTTATTCGAAATTCCTATTTTGTATCACTTTACAAAGCCCAAAAGGCAAATTTAAGCCACAAATTTTCGTTTATTCGAATTTTTTGGGTATCTAGTCCGCTTAGAAAAGGGTCAGGATCGTAACTAAACCCCTTTATGTACAAAACCTTAATTCATACATATTGTTTGGTAAACATTTTCCTTTATTTTCTTTTAAATGTTATATTTTAGCATACAACGAGTATATTATGATCTCAAATTTAGACTGCAGCATAGTTGTAAAATAACTGGTATGGTTAGATCGTCATCGGTTTTCCTTTTTTTTTTTTTGTTGCTTCGACAAATGAGGAAGTTAGATTAATTATCAATCAAGGTTGCGAACCCTTCGTACGGGAAACTCGTAGAAATAACCGATTTCGGAACTTTCGCATGAGATACTAGACACCTCGTACGAGCAAAACTATGTATCAAGTTAGCTAATTTCAACAGCAATTTTCTCCATTATTATTGAAGGATATTGTTTGTTATCACACACATTGCATTTTCGAATCCATACGTTTACCGAATATGTCGTATCTCAAAGTTGAAATAGTACTTTTACGAGAAAATCGCTTTTGAATATTGCTGTACTCCGCTTATTATAACATTAGAAAAATAACGGCTAAATAACGACAGTTATTGTGTAATATTGTTGACATAACTGCACTTTACAGTTGTTTTTTTTAATGTAAATGGTTAATAGATAACATTGCTTGGTATCATCATCATCTGCATAGCCTTTTCCCAACTATGTTGGGTTCGGCTCCCAGTCTAACTAAATGCAGCTGAAGTATTTTACATAATACCTATATGTAACGTGAAATAACGGAGTTTATTAGACGTCTATATAGAAATAACGAAAGAGTGATAATCGTTATTTGTCTAATGTTATAACGAATAGAGTATAGGTTGATAAATAAGCTAAATATAACTGTTTAGACACGAGCAATAATATGTATAATTAGTGCTCGTGAAAGTACAGTTATATTTACATAGCAAACTTGTCACCTAATTACTTCATAATGTAAAATGTCTGGATTTAAACCGTCTATATGCCTTATTTTTAGTTTTATCACACTTTATATGGTTACTGAATGTTCGAGGTTTGGGATCCAAGATACGAGGGTTTAAGCCTCTTTTGTACGATGGAAAAAGTTGTAAGTACAGTCAGTAAAACTGATATTCATCCGTATAAATCATTTTATTTAAATAAGTTGTCTAATATATAACGACGTTTATCCACTTGATTTTTAATATAATATAAAGTATTTTTTTCATAAATATCTCATAAACACGCATAGGTACTTATGAAACGTTTGAATTAATAAAATACATTACTCTTGATTATGAATACATAATTATATGAATTACAGATATAAAAGTAGAAATTTACAAAGTGGGTAACAATTGACGATCTTATAGAGACGGCGGAGGGGTCTGTTAAACTTTTACTGACTAAAAACGACCCTGGTGTGTTCCATCTCTCATCTACGCCAGAGGTTGCGGGAACATACGATGCTTCCGCAACCCTCGAAGTTGGAAACCAACCCAAGCCGAGTTGAGAAAAAGCAAGTTGGACGATCCATTTCATCGTTATCTCTGATTTCAAAAGAAAGCCTTTGCCGTATCTATGGCACTAGTAATAATCGCGCGTTTCCCATCTCATATATAAAAGGTCCCTTATTCCATTCAAAGAAGCCAGCTGAAATCGACAGCCTTGCCGCCTGTCGATTTCAGCGAATAGGAGTCTTTGTAATATTTCACGACAAAAAAAACTTTTTCCTTTATTTATTGCCTGACCAGGAAAATAAAGTGTTTGAATATTTGGAACCGAAAGGTTTTCCAGAAGTTATGGTGATTGGGTTTTTTGAAAGTTATGTCCCATCTTTTTGGATACGTAATCGCAAGTTCGATTTGTGTTTAAAGTTTGTAAAGATATTAAGTATCTTGATTTGTCCTTTTCTGATTTGTTAGTTTTTGCCGCTACCTCTACTTCATCGCTCAGTTTTACCACTGACATACGGCACATCTTCCGCAAAGACAATGCCGACCTCTTATCCCTTTGGGGTCACCAATGTGGTAGATTGGGGTATGTAACACCAAGAGTCAGAAGGAATAAAAACAACACAAATCAATGCACAACCGATCGTGGCGATATAATTCCAGCACAATATATTTTATAAATAAAAAACTAAAATTTGTTGATGTCATAGACACATGAGAAAAGTGACAAGCGTCAGATGACATACATAGATGTAACGAATGAGCACTTCCATCCTCCCTTCTATGGGTGTTACCTACAGGGTTACAGGGCATTGAATTGAAAACGGTTTCTGAGATGGCGGTGCCGTCACGTAAATAACTTGCTCCGTGTAATTTAATTATTAAAAATGTTTAAAGTGATAGTTGCGTGTTAAGTGTAATGCTAAAATGAACTAGGCAGTGCAAATATTGAGCAAAATTGTTATCTCAACCGAACTCACACATTAAACATCGTAAATCATCTTTGAGTTGTGAAGTGTAAACAATATCGAATTTAATGTTTTTGTGTTGATAAAACTAACAAACAATAAAAAAAAAACAGAATATTAACCACTCACCCTCATAAACAGTTAAAGTGCAATAGTACCCATTCATTAAATTAAAGAATAATAAAGTAAACAAATATTAAACATACGCGTCGGTTTTTTAAATAAATTCCAAACAATTGGCGTCCTAACGAACTTTTAAAAAAGTCAATGAGCACATCTATAATTTGGACTATATTCGTGTCAACAAATATAGCCCTGTTGGTGAACGAACGCCTGCCGTGCGAGTGTACTGTGGTTCGCGACCGACGAAGTGTAAATCTTTTTGCATGTTTTTTATGAATGTTTTGAATGCAGCTTACGAACTTTGTCGCTTATCAGTGCAATTTTGAACTCTTTAATTTTAAATAATATTACTGTCAAATAGTTACGTGTTAAATTTAAATACACACATCAAAAGTGTCTAGGGATCAACATATATTTTTGCAATAACTTTTCTCTTGATTGATATTAATTTAAATTTTCTTTAAGGATTCATCAAATAAAGTGTTTTCGTTTGTCACAGTAACGATAAACCAAGTCACCTTTGCATTAATAAAGAAATTTGCCATTTTCCTAATAAAGGGATTTTTGACATTTGAACCACTAACATTAAAGTTCGAAAAAAAGACTGAAATAACAGTTTTCTTTAAAATTTTATTGGGTAACTTAAACAATTAATAATCCGTGTTTCTACCGCGAACACTAACAACACAAGAACATCGGTTTGGCATACTCAAAATGAGTTCATCCAAATCACGCTGTGGAATGGCCGCCCATGTTCGTTGCAACAACAAAAAAAGGTCTTCTTGCAACTGGATACCCTCCATATTCGGCAGAGCTCTTCTCTGTAGCATATCCCATGCATGCTCAATCGGGTTCAAGTCTGGCGACTGAGCAGGCCAGGGCAGGACATTGATGTTAGCTGCGGCGAGAGTCTGTCTTACAACTCTTGCGGTGTGCGGTCGTGCATTATCATGCATTAACTGAAATAAGGGACCGATTTGCACTTGTAGTATATACATTTTGAGTATGCCAAACCGATGTTCTTGTGTTGTTAGTGTTCGCGGTAGAAACACGGATTATTAATTGTTTAAGTTACCCAATAAAATTTTAAAGAAAACTGTTATTTCAGTCTTTTTTTTGAACTTTAATGTTAGTGGTTCAAATGTCAAAAATCCCTTTATTAGGAAAATGGCAAATTTCTTTATTAATGCAAAGGTGACTTGGTTTATCGTTACTGTGACAAACGAAAACACTTTATTTGATGAATCCTTAAAGAAAATTTAAATTAATATCAATCAAGAGAAAAGTTATTGCAAAAATATATGTTGATCCCTAGACACTTTTGATACACATCAAAAGTGTCTAGGGATCAACATATATTAATTTGCTCAAAAATGGAGTGCGCTGCATGCTATGGTTGTATTATTGATAAGGAAGAATTTTTGAAATGTTCTTTGAGTGAGTGCAATAAAACATACCATTTATTATGCATGGGTAAAACAACCCTATCACAGGAAACCAATACATGGGTTTGCCCCGAATGCTGCTGCACAATTAAAAGAAGTAGTGATGACAGTCTCCCGTCAGTTGATACATCTACTCTGTCTAACATTGCATTCAGACAAAGCAATTCAATTGGTATGGTTGAACACCCCATAGAGAATAAAATTTCGCACGAACTTTCACTTTCACTTGAAATAAATAGCTTAAAACAAGAAATGCATGATTTAAAACAACAGCTTACAAATGCAGTATCTTTGCTTGCGAGGTATGAGGTAAAATTGGAGAGTCATGTGTCTCTTATAGATTTCCTGAAAGAAAAGCTTGAGTTACTCACCAACAACAGATCGGACTCTCTTAGCGTCGCTACACTCTGTACTGAGCCGCCTACACCAACTGACAGCAGTCCTACCCTGAACGAAGTTGCAAATAACCAAGTTAAGTCCAAGCAACGGAAACAGAAGAAGCGGAAACAACAAAAACCGCTACCGACTACCCAGTTATCCCCGTGCCCTCAACTTGAACCTGAGGTCATTGACCTTAGTCAGTCTGCCAGACTTGACCTATCAACCCCGGCGATAACGACCAACGTGGATGCTATCGATGAATCCCTCAAGGTGCCTGATCCCCAATGGACAACTGTAACTCGGAAACATCGACAAATGACTTCAATTAGTGGTATTGCTAGACCAACTGTAACCTCACTAAAGGCAGTTGAACCACGTAAATACTTACATTTGTGGAATATGGCGTCGGGTGCTGATGAGATACGCAACTACCTGCAACAGCTGTGTCCAGCAAGTACAGGTGCATGTTCGGTTGATATGTTAACGGCAAAGGGAGACTACAAATCTTATAAGGTAGGAGTACCAGTTGCTAGCTATGACATGTTTCTCTCAGCTGATGTCTGGCCGGTCAACGCCAAGATTAGACCCTGGGTGAACTATAAAAGATCAACTAGTTTCTATAAGCAGAACGCAAAACAACCCCAGCCCAGCTCATCAACCAACAACCAGCCCTTTCGTAGCATGTAAACTCTCAAACTTACATTGTTTTTACCAGAATGTGAGAGGTATTAAAACCAAACTATCTACATGGCGAAACAATTTAATGTTGATGGAACATAATCTCGTTGCGATAACAGAAACATTTCTTGATGAGTCGGTTGAAGACGCGGAATTATCGCCAGGAGACTGGAGTATTCTGCGTCGTGACCGAGGCACTCCGTGTGGGGGAGTTCTACTCGCCGTACGGTCGCTTGTGGTGTTGCGACGGCGCCGCGAATTTGAAACCGACTGTGGTGAAGATCTGTGGGCAAGTTTTACCTGGTGTGGTCGTACTATTTACGCATGCGTGGTGTACATCAAACCAAGTGCTAAAGACGCGGACTATATGCGCTGGTTTTGTAAAGTAGAAAGTGTTGTACCTGACTTAAATGGAACTGTTGTAATTTTAGGAGATTTAAATCTGAATAGTGCCTCTTTGTCTATTGTTAACTATTATTCCTACTTTTTATCTTTCTGTTGCCTGAATGAGAGGAATGTCGTGAGTAATTCGAATGGAGGTATGCTAGATGTGGTGTTGGTCCAAGAGAACGCTGACACGATTGATACTTTTGTCAGTGCCACGGATGGTTTAGTTAAGCCTGACAATTATCACCCGCCATTAGATATTGATATTAAAATTAAATCCAGACATATTTCTGATGTCATTGAACCTAGTAACATTATTTCCAGTAAAGACTGGAATTTCAAAAAATGTAACCGAGATAAGCTTTTTGATTTACTTTCGAAAAATACATGGGAGAAAGTTGTTCAGACCGACGATGTATGTTTAGCTACAAGGTACTTTTATGAGTCAATTTATTCGATCTTTGATGCTTGTGTACCAAAGAAACGGCGAGGTAAAACTTCAAGTAGGCGTTATCCAGTGTGGTTTTCCAAAGATATAATTCAGGACACTAAACTCAAGCTCCAATGGCATACTAAGTGGAAGCGCACTAAATGTACAATGGCCTATAAAACCTTTTCAGAATTGAGAGCTAACCTTAAAACACAGGTGGCATTTGCTTATGCATCGTATATCAGTATGATTGAAAATAATTTAAGATCCAATCCGCGTAATTTCTGGCAACATATTTCCAGCTTATGCTCAAAAGGTGGTTTCGAGCCAAGTGTTACCTACAACGGTAAAAAATGTTCAGGTGTTCAAGCAGCTGATGCCTTAGCTGATTTCTTTGCTAGTGTGTATCTTCCAGATGTTCCGCTACTTGATGCGGAAAAAGTTTCTCTTTGCGATAATAATGTTAACAGTAATTATGTAAATATATTTAAGTTCACTCCCCAAGATGTCATGTCAGGAATTGGTAAACTTAAACTTAGTAGTTCCGTAGGGCCAGACAATATTCCTCCAGAAATTTTAAAAAGTTTTAAAAAACACTTTTGCTTACCTTTATTTCATATTTTTAATCTGTCCTTAAAAACCGGAATATATCCACCACAGTGGTAGGTTTCCAGGGTCACGCCTATTCCCAAGAGCCTGAATAAAACATTAGCAGAAGAATTCCGTCCCATTGCCATTTTGTCATCACCAGCTAAAGTTTTTGAAAACATATTACATAATTATATCTATTCCCAAGTTGAAAAGTATCTGTGTAACGAACAACATGGTTTCAGAGCAAAAAGATCAGTAAATACTAATCTTCTTACCTTAGTAGACTATATATCAAAACGTATGGACTGTAGAGGACAGGTTGATGTCTTATACTTTGACTTCCGGAAAGCTTTTGATAGGGTCAATAATGATATTCTGCTAGAAAAACTATGTGCCATCGGATTTCCGCCAGGTCTTTTACGGCTCCTCGCTGACTACCTCCGCGATCGTCAGCAGTTTGTCAGACTGGGCCTTTATGAATCCAAGCTTTATCATACTCGTTCCGGAGTCAGTCAAGGATCAATTCTTGGACCGCTTCTTTTCTTGATAATGATCAACGACCTTCCTTCAGTTATTCATCACGCCAGAAGTCTATTGTATGCAGATGATTTAAAACTTTTTTCCGAAATTCATTCTGAAGCTGATTGTCTGGCACTACAAAGTGATATTGATGCGATAGTGGAGTGGAGCGTTAAGAATAAAATGGAATTTAATTCTTCCAAATGCTTTGTCATGAGTTTCACTCGAGCAAGAAACCCTATCACCCTTACATATAAAATTAATAACAATGTAATTACTAGAACAACTGGATTGAAGGATCTGGGTGTCACATTTGATAGCAAATTAACGTTTCATGATCACATGGTTTCGGTAGCAAAAGACTCATTTAGGCGATTAGGCTTCATACTACGCAATGCAAAAGATTTCAGTAACATCAGCACTATAAAATCTATTTTCAATGTGCTGGTTCGGAGCAAACTGGAGTCCAGTGCATGCGTCTGGAACCCACATGAAAAGAAGTACACCTTACTCTTAGAAAAGGTTCAAAAAGCTTATCTAAGGTATATCTATAAACGTTTGAATGGATATTATCCGTTTATGTATCCCTCGAAATTTCTTTTAGGTTGTTTAGGGTATAATTCTCTAGAAGTGAGAAGAAAAAATGACCAAATCATAAATTTTTGTAAGATCCTTCACGGAAAAACAGATGCTCCTGAATTGCACGACGAATTGTTCCATCTTTTTGCTCCAATAAATTATAACCGTAACAGGAACCACAGATTGTTCGCTGTGCCTCGAATTCGAACCGTCGCTCGAGCCCGGTCTCCTGTCCCTCGCACACTTTCTGCGCTCAACGCTCTCTTGGATGCTAAGCCTGACTGTGATGTGTTCGCGGATGAATGGAAGAAATCTTGTCAGTATGTTTGGAGTACTGTGAGATAAGCGTATGACTGTTGAATTACTGTATACATAGTTACTACATTTATGTAATGTGATTAGACTATTGATTGCCACGCAGCAGACAATGCAAAAACTGTTGGCGTATAACGTGTAACTAATGTAATTGGCCTTGGCCGTTTTATGTTATAAATAAATAAAATAAATAAATAGTAACAAATTGATTGAAATTGTTATCAATTATTATTTATTTATTATTTTTGGACTGTGTGAAACATGATATGGCTAGAAAGGAAGTGACTACCGAGACGACTCCAAATAAATTGGTAATTCCAATTTGCCGGAATGATGATATTTTTTATTAGCCTGTGTTGTTCCACTGCAGAGCAAAGGCGTCTCTTTCTCCTCTCCTCCTCTCTGTATTGAGTTAATGTAGACCATTCCTGTCTGTATGCGTCACGCTTGCCACATTCAGCAAACCAGTGCGGCCCAATCCAACTTAAGCTTGGCTACTTGAAGTGACGTTGCCGATCTGTCCCGGTTGATGGCAATAGGCTTGCCCCCTATCACATGGGACTGAAAACACAATTAGTGAAATGTGCAGGGTATACCTACTATGGGTACACCTTTGCCTATCCCTTCGGGAAGACAAGGCGTGATGCTATGTTTATTAGATCAAAAACCCATTCCCATCACTTATCATCAAAACATCATAAAAACAACAAATATTCATGTTACATCGCTGCCTCACCTGTAAATAATTGTGCGTGAAGCTATTCACTCGAGTGGTCATACTGTAACCGCAGTATGCATTAGGTTTACACAGGCATTCCATCGCAACCGCATGATGTCACTATGCCTGTATACCTAGTTTGTCACCTGGATTTGTGTGTTTATATAAGGTATTTGATCTGGTAGGCATGTTTACGTACACATAACGCGACGCCTGTATGCAGTAGTACTAAAACTAGTGTCCGCAACTCCAAGCGCTTATTTTGTGTGCGTTTCAGGCCTGAATTCCCTGACGATTCAGGTAGAACCATACTAAAGCCGATACCAGTATTTTACATGGACCGACTGCCTATCTGACCTCTACAACCCAATTACTGGGTAATACGATAACCCTTGGTAAGACTGGCTGTCAGATCCACGAATGACAGGTGGGACTAACGGCTTAATGTGCTTTCCGTGGCACTGAGGAGTCTCAGTATGTAAAGATGGTGACCTATCCACGACCAACCCCGGCAAGCGTAGCTTAACATGGAACGATCCCTGCGGCTTCTTTTACTTAGCCACGAGCCCAAATTCTATTCAACATCCAAGTTAATAAAAAAACATCAGCTGAAATACAAACAATTTCTAAATTACAAATGAACAGACTTAGTTAAGGAGAGTACTTTAGAAAGTATTTCTGTTTGTTTGAAACAAAAATACTTTTCACTCTGGCCCAAATTAGCAGAGTTAATTTACCTTCTGACCTTTGAGACTGATTAAATCGTGAAGATTCAGTGTTTGTATTACCTTGCTTTCCGTTGCTCGTTTTTACGTTCATTGATTTAAATACTCTTGCTGTCTGTTTTAACTTTGGTTCAAGTTCATACTATTAAGTTAAGTTGGTTACGTTTTTGTGTACTGCCAGCGAATTAAGTTATACCAAACTATCAAATTTCTCCAAATGATTTTAAACCATAAAACGTTGTGCGTTAAGTGCAAAATCAATGTTTGTGGTAACTTGATGTGCTGGCGACTGTCCCCATTTAATTCATAGTTCATAATCATAATTCAATTTTGTTTTTTTTCCTATTATTGCTCCTCACACACGTACAAACATGTTTACGAGTCAATCATATTTTAAAAACTAGACGAAGTCAGAGTTTCCTATCTAGGCCGAGACAAACTCAGAGGTCACAGTCGCTTTAAGTACATCATCATTCTCCTGCCCTTATCCCAATTTATTTGGGGTCGGCGCAACATGTCTTCTTCTTCCATACTTCTCTATTAGTCGTCATCTCTATAGTCACTCCCTTTCTAGCCATATCATCTTTCACACAATCCATCCATCGTTTCTTTGGTCGCCCTCTACTTGTATAGCCATCCACATTCATACTCACAACTTTCCTGACAACATTTTCCTCATTCCTCCGCATAACATGCCCATACCATGACAACCGATTTCCACACAACTTTTCGGTCACCGGTGTCACTTTCAGACTTCCTCTTATATACTCATTACGTATTCTATCCATTCGCGTAACACCACACATCCCTCTTAGCATTCTCATCTCAGCTGCATGCAATTGTCTTTCATTCATTCCTTTTGTGGCCCAACACTCTGATCCATACAAGACGGCAGGTCTAATCATGCTTTTATAAATCTTCCCCTTAAGTTTAAGGGGAATGCGGGAGTCACAAATTGTTCCCGTAACCTGCCGCCATTTCATCCACCCAGTGTTAAACAGTCCGATCTATTTCGCCATCGCTTTGCACAAGTGAACCGAGATACCGAAAGTCGGAGCAAACTGGGAGAAGCGCGCCATCAAGCGCTATGACTCCAGAACTGGAGAGACCGCCGAAATCGCAGAACATGTACTCAGTTTTGGTTCTGCTGATTTTCAAGCCAACAATCTCCAGTTTCCGTTGCCATTTCTCCAGTCTGCTCTGGACCTCAGGTCCATCTTCACCGACAAGAACGATGTCATCGGCAAATAGCATGCACCATGGTGCCTCTTCCTGTATGTCCGCCGTTAGAGCATCCATAATCAAAAGGAAGAGGTAAGGGCTTAAAGCCGACCCCTGATGCAAGCCTACCGCCACATTGAACTTGTCGGTGTTGCCAGCAGCCGACCGAACGTAGGTACGGGATTGGCTGTACATAGCACGAATTAACTCTACATACTTCCCGGGCAAACCTTTCTCTTTCAAGGCCCACCACACGACATCCCGAGGTACCCTATCATACGCTTTCTCTGTCAATATTAATCTTGGTCACATCATCTGATAATCATGTAATGTAGATTGGTGTCTGAAATATTATTTTAAGGGAAGAAAGAACCACACAAAGCTTAATATTATTTATAGTTTCTTCACACAAGTTCCGATTTAAAAGTCGTAACGAATTTGTTGTCTATGAGTTAAAACCAATCCTAGTTCTGGATTATTGGTTTTTGCCAACTGCAATGCTTGTCCATGTCTGGATTTGTGCCCGGTTAAATGGCAAAAGGCTCGCTCTCCCCTATTACTTGGACATTTCTCTGCCTACCCTTAGAGCATTACAGGCGTAATGTTTTGTTATATAAATCGGAAAACCAAAGTGTATTGATACACAATAAATAAATTTTGGCTGACACGTTCTCTACTAATTTAATATTCAGTATGCGACCATATTAATGATGCATCGCTGTACAAATTCATTCAATTCAAATTCATAAAACATGAAATATTTTTAGTTGTCATAATAATTACTCCGTAGAATTTTGTCACAAATCAAAATACATTTCCCATTTGCTTTGATTAAAATGCAAATTACATTTTGTTAAACTAATCTGTTATTAGAATAGTTTAAATTATTATGTAGCAATTTTACAGGAGTTTATAGGCTTTGGAATATTTATCTACATAAATTCTAGTTTGAAACAGAAATAAGATAATAATAACCTTATCATATTTGCTGAGACATTGTTTGCGTAAATGTTAATGGGATTACGAAGTTACATCTAATAATAGTTCGATTTGTGTATTAGTATTACCTGTTACATAAACATAGAATAGAATAGAATATCACATACTATACGTACATATATTAAAGCCTTCTTTGGATGAGGGTAGGCAGAAACTACAGAGGGCCACCGTGCTACGATTCCAACTCTCAACTTAAACTTTTTCATGGTTAATGTTGATACTTTTGGTAAAACGCGCACGGCGGTTGCGAGTACTAGCACCTATATGTATGTACAGAGGCCAGCACATCAAGTTACCACAATCTGTCAAATTTCTTTGATAGTATTTCAACTTTATTGCAAAGACATAAGGTTCATTTTTAATTGCGAAAATTTGACAGTTAGGGATAGCTTGATGTGCTGGCGTCTGTACATGTTACTACATTTGAACTCAGAATAATATTACTTTAAGAAAAGCATACATCATTATTTCAGCCGAAAGAAGTCCACTGCTGGACTTAGACCTCTCCCAAGCACTGCCACTTCAACCTTTTTCTGCCTTACCAGCATCCAGCGGATTCCTGCAGCCTTTACAAGGTCATCGGTCAATCTTGTGGAAGGCCTTCCAACGCTACGTCTTTCGGTACGCGGTCGCCACTCTAGAACCTTTCGGAAATGCGAACACTGTCACTACACATATTGTTCAGGCGAACAATGGCTTCAGGTGAACATGATTATTGTTCAAATTGGTTTTTTTTTAAATTGGCCAAAAGCAGCTCACACAGTTATTGTCCTGTACCAATACACTGCAGAGCTACTGCTACTGGGGAGTGGTAGCCCAATAGTATCGGCTCCAACTAACGAGTTAAAAGTGTAAATTCGGACCCAGACAGGCGTTTTACTTTGCGTTAATATGCTCTCTCAAAACTGTGAAGGAAAACATCGTGAAGAGAAATCGGTATGTCCTAGAAACAAAAAATCTGAAAACATTTGTGATGTTCACAACCCGCACTGGGCACGCGTGGTTTATTATGGCCCAGTCTCCCTCACAAAGAGGAGCCTAGAAATGACAAAAAAATAAAAATGACGAAAGTATAAAATACTATCGGTATATACTTCGTATCAACACGTGGTAGTTAGATACCCATCATAATAACATGATTATTTTTGGTTCTTATTTCCGAAAAACAAATTGTTTATACTTCGTAATGAAAGAACTTTTCATTGCTGAAATGGGTCTTTAATAGACGAGGAAGATTAATGTTACCTGTGAAAGCTTAATATCGTTGTTTACTTGAAAGGTCTTTATAATTATTAAAACTGATGGTACCCGTAACGGCCCTAATGCAGTAGGGCCATGTATATTTTAATTAAACCTGTTACAATAATTAATTATTTACAGGAATTTACTGTTAAAACTTGTAGCTTCTGAATTTAACCTATTATTTACTTGAATAAAACATTTATACTAAATTGCCTACTCCCATGGGAAGAAAGCGAGAATTGATTTACGGTCGTCATCGCATCAAGTTATACCAAACTGTTAAATTTCTCCAAATGATTTTAAACATTAACAATGTTGATTGTTAAGTTCAAAATCGATTAAAAAAATGACAGTGTGTGCTAACTCGATATGCTGGCGACTGTATATTATACGTAAGTATGTATTGTACTTGATTAATTTTAAACAATCTACCTATCACTAAGTAAGTACCGTTTACACCCCCGGATCTTCGACCTAATTTTAAAACCATAAAACAAATGAACATCTAGAACAAAGAACTAAGCATCATAACAACGTCGACTCAACAATAACCCACGCTTTGATGTGATCTACTTAATGAAGCTCTCACATAAACTTAACGTACGAAACGACTTAAAATCTCCTAAGTATGCTCAATTTGAGGCACCAATGTTCTATCACGCACCATAAAAGGGGCTTAAGGGAACGTCTGAGGGCCTCTTAGACTCATTGTTGATCTGAGAGCATCAATTTAGAGATCAACGTTAAGTTAAACAAATGAATTTAAGTAATTTTCTCGAGAAGGTAATTCTTGTTTATGTTCGCACTAGAAAAGATTGTTAAGTAAAACAAATATCTCATTTTCTGGTCTTTATTAAAACCTTATTTTGTGTGATTTTTCATTGCGTTTTCTTTTAATAGTGTTTCACAAGTCCGTTTTCAAAAAACTAGCTACGTCTGCCAACAAACTGCTTTGCAGTTTGGCAAATGGAGGTAATATGTATTTAAAAAATATTTCTGTGAATAAAAACTTTTTCATTTTTTCATTTTATTTCATTATCCCTCTTTTAAAGCCTGATATACACGTACGATTTAATTGCCTGTGGTGCCATTGAAACAACAATAAATGTTGCATCGTTCAAACGGTGTTAAGACGATGTAAGTCATTTGTTGCATTATCCACTTGTGCGTCTGAGTGTGACCTGTCTGTCAAACTGTCAACTGTCAACACCTTGTAAGTTCGCGCGCGCGATCGGTGTTGAACTGCGTCGAGCGCCCCATGCCATTACTGTTTCAAAGTTTATTTTCTAGCAATCTATTGCAGCTATAGCAAAGTATACCTGTATAAAGCTGAATTATTATTAAGTGAATAAAGTGAGTGAATTAATATTATAATATTATTAAGTAATAATAAACTGGTTATTAGACTTTCGGGCTTTTGATGACCCGTTATGACTGTCAAAGAACCGTGGATAACAGCCGTGACCATAGGCTTAACATACTTTCGGAAGCAGGAAAATGGTCACCCATCCACGGACCAACCGGGGCAAGCGTAGCTTAACCTGATCCATCGACCAGTGCGGTTGTTATAACTTAGCCACAGACTACCAGTTGTAATAGGGTTGCCTTTCGATTACGCGAGGCTCAAATATAACTGGTTACTAAGAATTTCTCACTTTTTAAGAATACAGCCGTGATGTTTTGCTACGATAACAGTCTTTGACTGGTCACTATACCACTAAGATCCAAAGTTCACCTGTTTCTAGAACTTTGACCAACGAACGTATAGCTTTGGTTTACTTCCTTTGACGTAACTTTGAAATAGGTAGCTTATACCCTTGGGAAATAACAGGGATCCTAGTTCTCGTCTATTTTAAGACGAGACAAGAAATTACAAACAAAACTAGAACGAATTCGACGACACGGTTGGCGCAGTGGTCGAGCGATCGACTGCTGCGCAGCATGTCGCGGGTTCGATTCCCGCACGGAGGAAATATTTGTTAGATCCGCAAGTATTTGTTCCGGGTCTGGGTGTTTTTCTATATATAATATGTATATAGGTATTTACGAAAAAAAATGTATTTAAGTAGTTTATCAGCCATTTCGTTACCATAACACAAGCATTAGGTTGCTTAGCTTGGGACTATGGCGTTGTGTGAAATGTCCAAGGATGTTATTATTATTATTATAATTACAGTCTGTTTTCTTACACATAAAACACAATCCATTTTATAAAAAGATAAATAAAAATGAAAAAACTGTAAAAAACAACAACTCAGAGACAATATGTGGTTTTATCATACTAATGCTACATTTTAATCGAAAACACAACGAAGCTAAATGGAGTTTTCATAACCCTCTAAAAAATCGTGTAAATAAAGATTTTAATCTACCAATTTATTATCTTCCATCTCAATTATATGAGGCCTTCGAACAATGTTATAGCTTATAAGTAATGGTTGAACATTATGTGGGCTATAAAAAGTACGTCTTACAATTATGAATATAATTAATGTTTGTTACATAAGTGCTTATCTATGTTACGATGCCAAATCGAAAAAAAACCTGAAAATCTTTTAAAAAGAAATAAAAAAAAACAAAATCAAAACTAGGGTAGAATTGCCAAATTTTGAAAGCTTTTTCCTCTAGGGTGGTTCTAGGGGTGTTGATGTTGGGGCTAGGGGCACAATGGTACACTATGTGATTTATGGATCTTGCCATAGTGTTTACTCAGCCCTCGTTCTTTTTTAAAAAAGCCTGCGTGAGAGTAATGTGAACATATCATAGCTCTGGACATCAAACGATGTGGCAGGTATTGTCTGACTAGCACAGTTTCCGGCGTCGCTGCTGCCGGCATTGATTATGGAAATATAGTAACTTACAGCTACACTTACCTATTTAAAACTAAATATAAACTATAGACTATAAACACATACATGCACTCACAAAAATTAACTATAAAGCAATTTTCATTTAAATAAAATATCAGAAATTGTCACAATTTTGTTTGCCAGTTAGACGACTGCGGCGCAATCGCGCTCGGGGCCTGGTGCACCACGCAGTGAAAACTGTCAACATTTTTTCACGATTACGAACATCGACACTTCTTTTGAGTTAAATGAATTAAAATATGTAAGGTTGGTTGGAAAAATCGGCAGCTTCGAAAAATCCAAGGATATAAATCTTCGTCCACACATTTTACCTATACAATTTCTAAAAAGTTACTCACACTAAAATATAATTTCTCAGTCGAGACCAATAAACATTCATGAATATTTAAATAGACAATTTAAATTATGCTATTATAATGTATAATAAAACAATTTTAATTTACGGTAACCAAAATATTTATGTTAAATAATACAAACTGAAACTCAGACGTAAACAAATTTTCATCTCAAAATTCCTTTTGAGACTGAATCCGAGATTAAGATTTATTTAGCCTATTCAAATATCATTTAATTTTGAACATGAAGTCTAGGGAAAATATCATTACACGAATATCAAATAAAGAGGTAATAATGTTTTTTTTAAGTACTGTAGAGGTTTGATGCGACCTTATGTCGTAGCTGGCTGGTAAGAAAATAACTCCGGCTGCATTAGAGTTTTCAAATTAATAAGAATGAGTTTAAATATGACTGTTCAGGGTTTTGTTTGGAAAAAAAGGACTTTTGTCACACTATAAATTTATGCTGTGATTTTGTACTAGGCGCTTTGCATGGTTCAAACTCAAACTCAAAATCAAAGCATTTATATCAAAATAAACCAATTATATTATATAAAACAGGCACTTTTGAATTGTCAAGGGGTCGGTCTGTTAGAACGATGAAGCTAGTTCCATTAAGTAATTCATTTTTATTAGTGATAATTGTAAAAAGTGTTTTTAATGTGAACGTTTCCATAAGTCATTTAGCGAGCACTTCTCCGGGACTCAAGAGTGAGGTCCCTCTCCGCCTCACAGTACTAATTTTTGTGGCAATACAACCCCACACAAGGATTTCATTGTAAGTATCGTTAGTAAGTATGTTCACAAATGTATAAAACTTACATGCACAAAATTTTGACCCGAAAACTGTGCGACAATTCATCCGTACAAAATTATCTTCTTTCTTTTTAATCCTTTACAACATTATCAAATAATGATTTAATCATAATAACATAAGACGACGCTTATAATCCCCGAAGTGTTAGGTACAGTTGTACCTATAGTATACACACAATTCGCCAAGGGTTAGGTAGAGTTATACCTATAGCACATTTACAATTAGCCAGTTGTGGTTAAGTCCCATGTAATAGGGGTTTAATCATTCAAACTTTAGTGAAACTTTATTCATTATTTGGCTAGTTACTGGACTACTGAAGATTATCAACAAACGAGTACCTAGCTTAAGATTTACACCGTTTAGGTTCATTGAAGGCAAATAAATCTATACTAATATTATAAAGCTGAAGAGTTTGTTTGTTTGAACGCGCTAATCTCTGAAATTACTGGTCCGAATTGAAAAAATCTGTTTGTGTTGGCTAACAGCTGTAACATCACGCTCTGACCAATAATAGCCATGCAGCAGGCGAAACCGGGAGCAGCTAGTCCGTTATATAATCATTGATATAAATAAAAACACAAGTAGAAGTACACGTACTTTTATCTCCTATCCATGAAAGTCTAAAAAAAACTTAACGAGTTCTATTTACTTCAGAAAGCTATCATCAAATTAATTCTGAAGATGCGAGCAATGTAAAAAAAGAAGTTCGATTGAGCTGTCATTGCATGCCCTATCTACCCCTACAGGTCAAATAAGGTCATTTCAGACGTCCTACTTAGAAGCAGATTATGCTCAAGTTCAATAACTTGATCTGAAAACTTGTTTTGTTTTATGCTAAGTGTTGAATTTTCTGCTGTTAATTCTCTTGAGTGTAAAGTTATTGCGAGTAAATGTGTTTGGTTTGGAATTATTTATTTCGAGAGAGAAACTTAGTGCCCGTTATATAGTAGGTATACACAGCTGTATACATTAATATCGTAATTTTGTACTGCAACAAAAAAGAGTTTTAATTTTTTACCACGTGAAGGAGTTGTCGAGATTTTGTTCAGATAACGCAACAGAACAAGGCAGTGTCCTATGAGGTTTTTAAGCAAACCAGGCCAGAATTTCGGGGATTGCTTGTGGATTGTTCACCTGCCCTATACCTACTCAAACGCAAACTCGAGCATTTTTATTTCACATAAACCAATTACAAGCACTTTTGAATTATCAAGGTCACTGTATCACATACTAGCTAGTAAAGACACCATAACGTTTACAAAGGGAATGTGTGGTGTCACCACGAAATGTGTACACAAAACCCAATCATTTCGGTAATTACCGATAATTTTAGTCGAATAAGAAGAGTTTTAACCCCAATCACATTAAACATGGGCGTTGCCCCCAAAATACAATAGTAAGTTTTCATTGCAGCCAACGTTTACCCATCCAGGTCCCGATGTGTCTTAAATCGTGATGAGTTAGTGCTGTCTAGGGACTGCCGGATACTTTACACTCTCACTCTCATAAAATAGGAGTGTTGGAGTGAACTGTTGTCACCGCAAGTCCCTAGCCGAGTTGATTTGTGACTATATTTTATTAGTTTTGTCTATGAATAGTATTGTTTGTAATATTTGAGGGGTCGTAATAAATATGAAGATTAAATTAATGTAATATTGTGGTTTTCAAATTCATCATCTTACGTTACCTGACAGACACCTTGTGTAAACCACATATCTTGAAAGTATAATCATATCAAAAGCAGGCGCATGGCGCATGTGAAGCTAAGTCAGAGGCCCATGGGCAGCATAAAAACTCTAACACTAGGTTAGTCACTAACCACACGAAAAGAAGAAGAAGATCATATCAAAAAAGCGGAGAGTCCTTAAGTTATCATGGACACAAAGGTGAGACATCTATATCGCGAACTTTAAAATACCTTACAAGTATTATAACAACCAAAAACCTAATAATATACGACAAATTACCAGGACTAAAACTCAAAGCATTTATTTAAAAGAAACCAATTACAAACAAATCTTTTTCTTTTAAATTAATAAGGGAGCGGTCGGTCAGAAATATTAAGCTAGTTATTCTAGTAGTGCATGTGTATTCCCAGAAGCCAAGCTTACAATAATCCCACTGCTGGGCCTTCAGTCCTAGACTTCAAAGTCCATTTTGTAAAATTAATATTCACCTCGTTAACGACCAATGTTAATAAGAGAAATTACATTCTCTAATGGAAATAAATTAATTACTCATCAGCATACAGTTGAAACGAAACAATAAATGCCCACTCAAATTCCCACCAACATTAACTAATGAGTACAACATCTGCAACATTTTTAACCCTAATATAATACCTACCCAAACTACTACACTACTACACTACCCAAACTACTACCTACCCACATTTCAAACGCTATAAATGTAGTGGATTGTTGATGTATCAACACAGAGTACCACATATAAAATATAGCTACCCACTATATTTTAGGTAGGTACTATATTTTTTAGGTTCTTTTCGTTTATTTTTTATACCTACTACGGTTTTCTTAACTTTAATGAAAAAAATAGTTTACGAATATGTGCCATATATTATGTAAGTTTGTAACATTTTCAAGACTATGCACATAATTATTATTATGTATAATATGCACATGCAACGCATAAAGCAATAATTCGAAAAAAAAAAATTAAAAAAATTGAAAGTGTGAAAGCTGAAGCTGAATTGACTGCGCTTTAACATCAAGAATGAGAGGTGCCTTTGACTTGGATAATTAAATTAACCCCGCACACGTCCAATAGATTCTTTATACTTGATCTGCACACCTGGTATGCAATCGAGGTATGAAGATTTAATGACCATTCGGCAAATAATTAGATGAATGTCATGTTACTATTAGAAATTGTATAAACTTTCATTTAATTTATTTGCATTAGCGGTAACTAGAAATGCTAGAATAATAATAATAATATCTTTGGACTTTCACACAACGCCATATTGTCCCAAGCTAAGCAACCTAATGGTTGTGTTTTGGTAACGAGATGGCTGATAAACTACTTATATACTTTTTTTTGTAAATACATACATATTATAGATAGAAAAACACCCAGACCCGGAACAAATACTTGCAGGTCGTACAAATATGTATTCCGTGCGGGAATCGAACCCGCGACATGCTACGCAGCAGTCAATCGCTCAACCGCTGCGCCAACCGTGCCGTGTCGTCGTAATAGGAGCTCTTTTAGTATCAGTAGCAGGCAGTAGTAGTTTTTAGAGCTCTATTTTCCTTTCTAGCAACTATGTCCTCAATTCCTATTCCCATAAGACCTTCTTTTACCTGCTTACTTAGTGGTATTAACCGTGCTGAAAGTTTTAGTCGTCACTATTTGGAGAGTCGTGCCAATAGGGATAAACTTCATACAAGTCATATTGACTTTAAAAGGTGGTATTTACATAAGGTACCCACGGTTTAAGTTGACGGATTTACTTTGCTATGTTCACGGAGAGTTTCTGTTTATCCATGGTGAATAAGTAACGTCTTAAATTCCCATAGGCTTTGTGAGCTCATAATATGCTGGATACGTTTAGCCTACCAGAAACAAAAACCTACTTACGTTAACACGTAGCGGGACACTAGACGCTTATTGGTGTTTGTAACTATAATGTTTCCATTTTGCCTCTTACAATGTCCTTGAATGGGTAAAAATGTACAGTCGCCAGCACATCAAGCTACCACAAACTGTCAAGTTTTCTCTATCGATTTTGAACTTAATTTGCAACGTCTTAAGGTTTAAAATCATTTGGAGAACTTTGACTGTTTGATGTAACTTGATGCGCTGGCGACCGTACAAGGTACTTATGTAGTACACCTAATTTATGAATAAAAAATATTAGGTTAATAAAATGAGCGCTAACAGGGAAAATATTCGCTTCAAATCGGTTGACAATGTTTGAAGATTTTTACCAAGCAACTGAACCCAATTTGACCAACTGTCTGGTTGTTACAGCTACGTATACCGACCAATCACCAATTAAATTAGTTTAGCATTTGCTGCCTTATTTATAAAAATCTCGCTAATCGCTAATCGCTCATCTAATAAATTAGTTCTTAATCAATGCTTAACTTTTCTTCATTTATAATTCTTCTTCGTGTCGCTGGCAATACTGTATTTTAAATTTTGTTGGCCCAAAACTTTCACAGCGTCGTCAGTGGCAGCACTGAGATCACTAAAACGCTAGTTAGCAAGTGATTAGCAAAACGAAACAGAGGTGAAATTATGCGTTCGCCAAAGATTTTAATCAAACTAGACGCCTCAGAACAGAATTTTAATAAAAAAAGTTAATATAACCAAAATTTATGTATATGTCGAGACTTCAGACAATAATAATAATAATATAATAAAATCCTCGGACATTTCACACAAAATAAATCAATTCAACAGATTTTTTTTAAATTGTTTATTTCGTTGTGTTTCCAATGGTAACAATGAAAATATTAAGCTCACATAATTTGGAGTAAACAGAACAAGGTATTTCTCTCTCAATGATTATAAGCGGGAGCCGATAATAGCTTTTTATTATCATGTCCTTTAAGCTTTGTTAACAGAAATATACTCTTTTAGAAATGAATAAGGGTATTTGTCTATTTTATATTACTTCTCAGCTTTTGCACCTGAGTTTCAGTGTCTTTTATTATTCCTACTTGTTTACAGTGTCTGCTGATATGAAAGCCGTAGCACCTAGCACCCATGCCATTCAACATGAGACCATGCTAGGTGTAAAAGATGGGGAATGAGATATGAAAGTGGCTTGAGAAACGAATGGCAGCTATGTCTTTGGAGGAATTTTGAAATAAAATCAAATAAATAATTCTAAACGCAACATAGAAATATTATCTATGCACATGCCTACCGACTGCCAAGGTTGGTAAAGTTGGGACAGTTTTTGTTGGGACTTTTTGGGGAAAATGTCATTTACTTGCAACATTACTGTTGAGTTGTTTCAATTTTGAACGGAATTTTGAATGAATCTATAAACTCTAGCTGTAATTACTCAAAGAGTTGCATAGGAACTTTAAATAGAACTAGAACTTACTAGTTGGCTCCAATCGTCGTTATGTATTTCTGTAGCTCTTAGTATGGTCATTTGTGTCTCTGATCTTCTAATTTGAGAAGCTGTAATTCTTTCGTTAGCGAGTATTTTGCTGGCGAGGTCATTTATTTCTAACTGTATTTGTTGCACCGCTTTAAGCTTCTTGTGGGCATTTGTGATACATTTATCATTGATATACATCATTGGGCACTTTCTATGCAATTGGTGTCATGTCAGAATCCGGCAGATATGTCGTCACTCTAAACGGGGTTAGCATTTTTATACGGAGCACTGAATTCACTAAAGCTATCCATAGACTAGTATGTATCCTATAAACACAACTAAACACCAGCGAACCGCTCAGTAATTTGACCTGATTTAACAAGTTCAGACCTACATAGCCAGGCTTCCGAAATATAACCTCCTTAATACCTTTTGTCCCCTAAAAGCACGTTAAACCAGTTAATCCTAACGGTCCCAATTTTCATCGGACATCCCTACTTCCCGGATTCAGATCTGATTCCCGTGGGATGCCGAAATTCCCGAATTTTCGATGTCTGACTGTCAGTACCTTGTAATTAGAAACGGGTAACGTTAGCTTAGTAGTCGTAAAATAAGGATTAGTGTCGTGGAAAATATAGATAACTATTAAAAGGTATGGGTTAAGTTTTGTACCTTACTTGACTATTAAGTTAAACAACGTTTTTAATGTAAGCTTAATTGTGGATATCCATTGCAAATGTATTGAAAAAAAGTCCGGAGGTAGAAATGCTGGGGTTGTATTATTGTGATGGGGGAATAAAACACAATAAGTGAACGAAAAATGAGCATATTTATTAATGCGGATAGGATACTTGTTGTTCGACCGCGAGTTTGCTGTGGCCCGTATCTTGTAAAATCATCGATAAAATTGACATAGTACCTTGAGCCTGCCAATATCTTACACTCAAAAGGTCCACAAACGTCACTATGTACTATTTCCAGTGGCTCCGTTGTGTAGAGGTCATCTTGATGCATGTATCGCAGGTTTCAATTCGCGCAATTGCTATTTCGTAGATTTGAGGTAGTACAGTCCGTCTCTTCTCTATGCTGTCAGTATTACTTCGCCGCTTTTTTGTATGATATAAGCCTTGTCTTTTTCGAAAACGACTTCGTTTCCTCTGTCTGTCATCTTGCCTACAGACAACAGATTCACAGATACATCAGGAATAAATAGAGTGCTATCAAAATCAAAACTTTGTTTCTCTATTTTTACTGTCACTCTTCCTTTTCTACTTTTTTACTTGTATATTTGTCAGATGCCAACTTTTTCCCACAACTAGAACCAATGGCTTAAAGTGCTTTCTGAGACTCAGGGCCTCAATATAAAATAGGTGGACGAATCCAAGGAGGAGGAGTAACGGTGGAGTTTCTTGCCCATTCTTCTCCACACGAAACTACCTTTTGGAAGGGGCGACTAGAATCAATTCTATTTCTTGTTCATTTTGACGTTCAAGAGTGCCTTACTTGTGCCTATTTGAAATAAATGATTTGACTTTGACTTTTGACCAAGAGCAACCACGATCCAACCGGATCAAAGTCCAGCATAACAGTTGATCGACCCGTGCGAAATTATTATGCAGCCACAAGCCCCTCTTCCTTAAATGAACAATAACCTATAAACAAAGATAAATGTGGAGTTACTCGTCCAACGTGCGACTTATTGGTAAATAGGTCAATTGGCCAGTCATGGGACACGTTCTGAACCAGGCGGAATGTGGTTGACCTCCTGCTACCAATACCGAGGGGAAAGCTTGTGTTTTAGTAGGTAATATGTTATTTATTTTATGTTTATGGGGTGTGGAAATCGTTTTGGTTATTATGACTCCACTTTAGTTGGTGGGGTTATAACATTTAACTTTTTACCAAACTCTAGTAGGTAAAAAATAATTTTAAAATATTTAATGTTGAGTGAGTGAAATTATTTCTCAAATATAAAACCCATATTTGAGAAATAAATTGTTACGGAATTTTTCAAAACATTATTGTTAAATTATGCTGACAAATATTTACACAAGAGAGCAAGATATTCATTCACTACAATCAATATAAATAAACATTATTTCATTTATTTTTTTTCGAACGAAAAAAACTTCCAACTCCTTTGTTAAAAAGCTTACGTCAATGTTTAATTTACCACCACTGCATTAACCTGAAATAGCAAATGTGCAATTTATTTGGACTCTAAAAACAATTGAATACAAATTAACCAATTGTTTATAACCCCGAAATGTGGTTCTGTGGTTATGGATATGTGATCAAGCTACAACGCTACAATATAAATTGAACAGATTTACTGTGGAAAGCATACAGTGTGTGACCTAATTAAATAAACAAGCAATTAATTTGAATTTGGCTAGCATAAATGCACTGCAATGTTTGTGGTAATTAATTAAAATTAGAACAATTACCCTGTTTTTTTTCATATCGTCAATTTATCTGGCTGCCGGGCATCCTACGCAGTGTTTATCGTGAAAGCTTTAAAACTAAAAATAGATTATAACCGTTGTAATGAATAAGCAACAAGAAGGCTTTAAATTCCACTCCATATTATTTACACAGCCCACACCGTTACTCGGAATTCGCACAAATATGCTAAAACAACATAACATCACGCCTCACGCTGTAAAAAGATCTGCAGAGGTATACCTGTAGTACACCACAATTCGCCAGTTATGTTTAAGTCCCATTAAATGGGGATCGAGCGAATTGCCATCAACCGCGCACAAATCAAGACTCTGGGTGCTACTAGGAAATGCCAGGACGAAAAACCCAATAACACTTACAACCAAATATTAAAAGCAATCCTGGTTAATAAACAAGAGAAATAACAAAAGTCGGAAACAATTCTTGGAAACAGACGAACTCATTTTACAGGTTTTTTTAATAAATTGAACCCGAACTTAATTACTCTGCGTCGCAATATACGTCTGTCTTACTAACGCCATCTAGTGGATTCCGTTTGAACTGTAAAGGAAAAGTACATGCTCTTTTTTTCAACTAAATAGGTCAACTTCTACCTTCCAGTGGTATGTAAAATTTTGTTTTTTCTGTTGACATAATCGTCAATCCAAAGTGTTTTGTCAATAGAAAATATAGAACTTGCAATGTCCGTGAACGTTACCAAGCAGTTTAATGTATTAACTCAGCATTGGCATTGGCTAGTGAGACTAAATAAATCATCATGTTGACAAATAAAGGAAGGCTTTTGTGTCCCTTTGTGGAAAATAATGATTGAAAATAACCATACAACCCATATTAAAATACAAGCTTTCAAATAGTTTCAGCGGGATTGTCCGAAAGGTTTACTGCGGCCCCGGAACACAAAGGGCTAAGAAAAAAACATGAAGGGGTCAGTCAGTAAGAGTCTGGCACTCCCTTCCGCTCCACCCAGAGCGGGACCCGGGTGTCACCACTGCGAGGATCGCCCAGAGGACACGGTAAAGCATACGGTGCAAACCTGCCCCGCTTGGGCGGAGCACCGCCGTGTCCTCGTAGAGGCGATCGGCGGCGGCGACCTCTCGCGCCCGGCCCTGGTGCAGGCCATGGTCCGGGGCGAGAGGGAGTGGGAGGCAGTCACCTCCTTCTGCGAAAACGTCATGCTCGCGAAGGAGGTGGCGGGATGGGAGAGAGAAAGGTCCTCCCGTCCCAGCCGCCGCGGGAGACGCCCCGGGCGTCGGGAGCCACGTGACGACTCCCGGCCACCGTAGGCGCAGGCCTGCGGACGGTGAGTAATGGGTGACTCACCGTCCGATCAGCACCAGGCCCGTGCCGGACGGCGCGTATATGTTCCACGCGCGCCTCAAAGAGATGTCAGCATATGAAGGGGCCCCTCAGGGCCAAGCCTGCCGGGTAAGCGGGATTGTCCGAAAGGGTTACCGCTACCCTGGAACATAAAGGGCTACGGAAGGAACATGGATGGGTTTTAGTCAGTAAGAGTCTGACACTCCCTTCCGCTCCATCCAGAGCGGGAGCAGTCATTGGATGATTTCCCAGCCTTAAAAAAAAAAAAACCCGTGGTGGGAGGAGTCATTTGATGATTTCCCATCCTTAACAAAAACAAAATAAAGGCTTCAGAACAGTTTCCCGGAAAATTTGTGACCGCGCTTGATAATAAATTTAAATTAAATTCTGAGTAAGTCGCTGGGTTATGTGTTAATAATGAAAAACTGGATAATTGCGAGTTGAACTTGCGTGGGGAGGGTTCTGTACGACGAATTTATGTAACATAATATATTTTGTACCAATCATTATTATACCAAGAACAAACATAACATTGAAGTTTGTTCTACTAACTGACTAAAATTTATAGATTTACCATGTTATTTAAAACATACCTAACTTCTCATAGTTTGCCATGTGTTCTCAAAGAGCTATTTTCTATTATTTTTTCAAAAGGATAGGCTTGTTAAACAACTGTGCTTCAGAAATAAAGGGATAGATATAAATGAAGGGAGAGAGAGGATATTTTGATCAATTTTCTTAAAGTATCCTGAAAAAAATAAAATATTTTCTTGAAAAATTAAAAATTTTTTTTTTCAACCTCACGATACTTGGAGAGATGAGTGCATTCAACAAACAAACACTTCAGCTATATTAACAGTATAAATAGTTATGGATTAAATTTCATCGATATTTCGACGAAACTAAAATATTATTTTCAGTTATTGGCTTTTCCATAGAACGTTCCTATATCCAGCACACTTGATGAGGTAATTTCAGGTATTTCATTAAAGCGCTACCAACGGTGAACGGATAGATTCACTCTCTTCCCGGAAAATTCTTGATTTAATTATTATGAGGGAATTCTAATAATAAAAGTGCTTCGAGTTTGACGGCGTATATTTACAAGTTTTTAATGTTTTGGGTTGTGTTTAGCGAGAAGGTTGATTTGTATAGTTTGTTAGAAAGTCATTTGATTTTTTAGTATACAGTGTAAATAGTTTATTTCTATAATTAGATTAAAAAATATAAAACATAGATAACTAAGTGTTTCTTATCGTCAAGAAACTTTGATTAAAACCTTTTAACATTCTCGCAATCAGAACTTGTAGGCAATTCACGTGATTACTTGCAAGCCACGAACAACTAATAAACAAAAACTGGATCCGAATGGCGGCCGCAAAAGTACCCGAGAACTTCAGTCGTAAACCGTAAGAACTTGAAATATAGCACTTACGTATTATGTAGGTTGTCATGGTCACAGTATACTGTGACCATGACAACCTCGGTACCCATACTATAGTATGGGTACCGAAATTCAGCTCCATTCAACGAGCAAAAACGAAAAAGGCCTTAATAAAAAAAAAATGTTCGTCACCTTTTTTTTATGATGGGATATCATACAATGACTCCTGCGGCTGTGGGTGGACCGGAAGGGAGTTTCAGACTTTTACTTTTACTTATACTGCGTGTCCAAATCTCGTGGGTGTACTCAACAGTATAGGTGGTTAGTGTTAAGCGGGATTGTCCGAAAGGGTTACCGCTACCCCGGAACATAAAGGGCTAAGGAAGGAACATGGATGGGTTTTAGTCAGTAAGCGTCTGACACTCCCTTCCGCTCCACCTAGAGCGGGAGAAGTCATTGGATGATTTCCCAGCCTTAAAAAAAAAAAGGTGGTTAGTGTATGTAGCACCAAGAGTTAGAAGAAGAATTTAACAACACAAATATGATCAGCCGAACGTGGCCCAACTACACAATTTACACTCATGTTATAAAGGCGAAAGTTTGTGAGTGTGTGTGTGTTTGTGAGTCTGTATGTTTGTCCGTCCTTCACGCTCAAACGGCTGAACGGATCTGGATGAAATTTGGCGCAGAGTTAGTTTATGACCTGGATTAACACATAGGGTACTTTTATCCCGGCAATACGTTCCCTTGGGATAATTTCCGACAACCACGCGGGCGAAGCCGCTGACAGCAGCTAGTATTTTATAAATATAAAATTGTTAATCTTGAAAATATGTAGTCATAAACACGTGATGGATGAAGGAAGGGACAGGCGTCAGAATACTTAGAAAAACGAGGGAGAAAGGAGAATAATAAATAACTAAATAATAAATAATAATTTATTCAAAACTAGCTTCTGCCCGCGACTTCGTACGCGGACCCTGTTGCTTATGCCAGCGACAACGGGGTCGCCATTTATGTTATTTTTTATCATTTTTCACATTTAAATCTTTTATCACACTGAGCTTTAGTTTTATATCATTCCAACAACCACCAAAACATACAGTCCATTTGTCATCGTTTTCATTTTATTAACCGCATTATTATATTCCCCACTTGTCTCTAGAGACCTAGAAGTCAATGCGTAGATACGGTTGGAATTCAAGCACAATTCTCTATCCGTGAACGTCTCCCACTCGCGAGACAATACATGACGTTCACGATCAGCGGTCAGTCGCACATCACGTGCCCCACTTGTCTCTAGAGACCTAGAAGTCGATGCGTAGATACGCTTGGAACTCAAGCGTAATTCTCTTTCCGTGAACGTCTCTGACTCGCGAGACAATTCATGACGTTCACGATCAGTCAGTCGCGCATCATATTCTTCACTGGTCTCTTGAGACCTAATGAATACGCTGAGAACGCAGGCGTGCTTCGCGACCCGAAGAGGTTTCCACGGAGCGAGTTGCATCCTAATGTTCTCAAACAACATCAAGTCTCTCCTGACGCTCTTTGGTAATTCTTGGGATCTTATGATCCTCAATCTTTTAGCTCTTTTGGAACATTGAGAAAGATTTGACCTCTTTTTAGGCATGGTCATAGTTTTATTGTGAAGATACCTGATCAATAAAAATCTAAATTAAAATGACTGCTCCCCTGCGTTACCTGCGTAGAAGATAAATGGAAAAGGAAATTAAACACTCAAACAATAAAAGCCCGAAGGCATATTCATACGATAAAATAAAAAAATAAATAAGACTTTTGGCCAGTAGAGTCAAATTTTCAATGATATACCATCGTCATCGAAAATTGGTCCTACACGGTTACCGCCTTCACCGCGTGCAGGTACTCCCAGTTTATGTTATTTTTTAATTACACAGTAAAATTAGTGATAGCTTTGATTTCCACAACAGGTGTTCCAGATCTTTGATTTTTATAAGTCAAAAGGAAATGCCCATCAGACCGAACAACTTTTGGTAAGACGTCATTCCTATATGTGTTATGGTGTAGCTAGGCTCTTGGAGTTCCACAACAGGTGTTCCAGATCTTCAATTTTTATACGTCAAAAGGGAGTGCTCATCAGGCTAAACAACTTTCGCTAAGACGTCACTCCTATATGTGTTATGGTGTAGCTAGGCTCTTGGAGTTCCACAACAGGTGTTCCAGATCTTCGATTTTTATAAGTCAACAGGAAATGCCCATCAGACCGAGCAACTTTTGCTAAGACGTCATTCCTATATGTGTTATGGTGTAGCTAGGCTCTTGGAGTTCCACAACAGTTGTTCCAGATCTTCGATTTTTATAAGTCAACAGGAAATGCCCATCAGACCGAACAACTTTTGCAAAGACGTCATTCCTATATGTGTTATGGTGTAGCTAGGCTCTTGGAGTTCCACAACAGGTGTTCCAGATCTTCGATTATTATAAGTCAACAGGAAAAGCCCATCAGACCGAACAACTTTTGCTAAGACGTCATTCACATATGTGTTATGGTGTAGCTAGGCTCTTGGAGTTCCACAACAGTTGTTCCAGATCTTCGATTTTTATAAGTCAACAGGAAATGCCCATCAGACCGAACAACTTTTGCAAAGACGTCATTCCTATATGTGTTATGGTGTAGCTAGGCTCTTGGAGTTCCACAACAGGTGTTCCAGATCTTCGATTTTTATAAGTCAACAGGAAAAGCCCATCAGACCGAACAACTTTTGCTAAGACGTCATTCCTATATGTGTTATGGTGTAGCTAGGATCTTGGAGTTCCACAACAGGTGTTCCAGATCTTCGATTTTTATAAGTCAACAGGAAATGCCCATCAGACCGAACAACTTTTGCAAAGACGTCATTCCTATACGTGTTATGGTGTAGCTAGGCTCTTGGAGTTCCACAACAGGTGTTCCAGATCTTCGATTTTTATAAGTCAACAGGAAATACCCATGAAACCGCACAACTTTTGCTAAGACGTCATTCCTATATGTGTTATGGTGTAGCTAGGCTCTTGGAGTTCCACAACAGGTGTTCCAGATCTTCAAATTTATTCTCTCAGCAAAAAATGCTCATCACGTGGAACAATTCTTGCTATGGTATCATTTTTGTATCTCTTATAGTTTAGCTGCTCTGTTGCGGTTCTGCATCAGGTGTTCAAGTTTCCAAGATAAATTATAGCCTATATGTTGCCCAGACTTAATACCTATACAACAAAAAAAAAATCATTCCAATCCGTCCAGTAGTTCCGAAGATTAGCGTGTACAAACAAACAGACAAACAGACAAACAGACAAACAGACAAACAGACAAACAGACATACAGACAAACAGACAAACAGACAAATTTTTTTTTTTGGATTCGTGCTCTATTACTGTTTCTAAACCCCCCTCAATTATTATTTTTTTAATATATTCAATGTACAGACACAGTTTTTTTACTGTTTTATTATATGTATAGAAGTAAAGTGGCAGAATACAAAAATAAAACTTAGGAAAAACAATTGGTAACATAATGTTAAATATGCCTGCACTAGGATATACCTGTGTCGCAGGCGGTAAAAATGCTTATTATAACTTTTCCAGGTAAAATTGGATTCTTAACAATATTTAATATAACATGTAAAATAAATAGTGAGAAAAATTTAAAATTAATTCTCATAAAACTAAATAGAAAATGATCTACTTAAACTAGGTTAAAGTGTTTGTTGCACAAATTAAACACGCGCGTTATTGTTTATGCAGACGACTGCAATTTTTGCTTCGACAGCGATAGTCCGAGTGTTAGTAGGACAGTGCAGCGTAACACGGAAGTCGAACCTTGAGCTTGAAGTGACTCAGGCACTAGGTGCCCTCATAATCAATAGAATTAATATATCGATTTTCTGCTAACTTTCTAGCAGGGCACTCAGTGTCTCCGGTTTTATGATTGCTGGGCTTCTTAAAACGTGAGCAAGGTGCACATTTTGTTACGTCTGATTTCTTGGCGCAGTTTGACATCATGTGACCTGCCTCACCACAGTGACCACATATCGGCTGGCCATATCTGCATGACTTCGCTGCATGACCATATTGGTGGCAATTATAACATCGCGTCACCAATGTGAAGTCTCTGACGGGACAAGACGACCAATTTACAAAAAGCCTCGTTTGGGAAATTAGGGTCTTGCGGATATGTGCTGGCACTTCAATCACATAGTTGCAGGTCGAAGCATCTTTCTTTCCAGATTTGTGGCTCAATTTTATTAGCGTCAAAAAAGTTTCCAGAGTCACTGTTGGAAGTTTATCCGCTATATTCTGTTGAAATATATACCTAAAAACCTCATTTTCGGTAAGGTTTGTTGGCACTCCAATGACCACGATGCGGGGCTCGCGCTTGTTGGGTTCGTCAGCAGTAAGTCCAGATGTGGAAGCCTGTACTGCACGTTTAAGCTTCTCGGCGTCATGTTTTGTCTCCATGCTGATTATAACGCCTCCATCTCTTGTTCTACGGAGACCTCTTATTGGTAGCTTAATGTCATCGGGGCGAATAATTTTCTGTACAAGAATCTTTGTTTCGTCACTGGATTTGGACTTGTCTTCGGGATAAATGACAACAGAACTCACGTTGTTTGGGCGGACATAACTGTTTGGGCCCTTCTTCACCATTTCGGCAAAAGAAACATTTCCTGTATTATTTGAGTCCTGTATCGTCTTCTTAAGCTCCGAGAGGTGTTCAGACAGGTCACGCTTTTCTTACATGGCATCGATCATATTGTATGCGTGGGCGGCTTTTTGCTTTAGCGACTGGTATAGGACTGCCACCTGAGAGGTGCCTGATCCTATTTTACGGCACAGGTTTGAAATTTTCAATTTCTGCTCCCATCCGCAAGTTCATGTCCCATCTAAGTTTCCCATCCGCAGCAATAGAGCAAACCTCATTGAGTTGCAGTTCAATATTGGCCATCCATTTCTGTAACTCGGGAGTAGAGACCACTTCAACCGGGTTGACAGATTCTTGGGCTCTGACCGTTGTCGTCTTCGCTGGCGAAGCAGAAGGGACTGCCCCCCTTGAATTAAAGGGGCTGTTATCCATTATAAAATATCACTATTTCCATGTATTTATTTGTAGCACTTACATAAAGTTAAGACACATTACGTCAGTAATGCACAAAAGGAGGTCAATATACAATGACTAATGTTATAAAATATTGCTAATGAGCACGTCTGTACGCTTCGAGTGCGCAATGAGCTGTTGTGTGTAATGTTCTTTCTAAGAGTGTATCTTATACATGTATCTTCGTTAGCTCTATGTGTTCCGGGGCAGCGGTTACCCCTTTGGATAGTCCTGCTGACCCGGCAATGTTCGTTACTTTAAGAGCTATTTTTGTCTGTTTAGTACACGATGAATCCGCTTTGGCGACTCTGCATTTTATCCCAAGGTGGTATGGATATTGAGGCAAAACCAGTTGCTATGAATTCAGTACAGTCACAAGCACCACTATGTATACACTGAGCAACTTTAAAAAGTGATTTTCTCCTTCTTCATTTGATGTAATTTTATGTTGTTAAGAATAGGTTCTATTATTACAAAGTTATCGTAATTCCACGAGAAAATCGCCTATGAATGTTTCCAAGTGTATACATATTGGTGTTCGTGACTGTACATGTCTCTAGACGAGCTTCCTTTTATTTAAAAAAATGCGAAATCTTAAAATGACCCCTTGTATGTTACCTGCACTTGTTCAAAGAAACAACTGCACAATATTTTACAAAAAAATTACCAATTTTAACCATGAATATGAAATAAATGAGTCGAATACATTTTAAAACTCTGATTTAAGCTAGTCTGGTTTAAGAATAGCATACCATAATATCTTCTTCTTAGCGTGTCGATGGCAAAAATAATAATTAAATAAATATATTTATATTTTAAATTAGTTTGGCCCAAAATTCAGCAACGCGAATACCGCTCACTGACGCAGCCATTAGGTCCTCACGTGTGCATGTGACGGGGCATGCGGTGCAAGATGGGAGGTGAGCCATTGTCTGTGGGGAGACGCCGCATACACATCGGAGATCTGAGCCATCAATGAACCCCCACTTATGGAGGTTGTCCTTACTGCGACCTACTTGGATACGAAGTCTGTTTAGGGTTTTCCAAGTAGGCCACGGTAGCTTGTGCCCAGATGGGAGGCTTTCCGATGGCTCAGGCGAAGAAATCAGGCGGCTTAAGCAATTCCTGCCAGAGGTCGCATCTACCTGTGGAGGGGTTACCTTCGGCTGGACTCACGCACCTAATGAAATTTTTTCGGCTTTTACCATAACATAATCAGCCTATTATTTTACCACTGCTCTAGGTGAGAGGGAGTGACCCTAATCCACCACGCGGGCAGATATCTTCGAATTTTGGCCGGTTTCCTCAAGATGTTTTCCTCCACCGTTTTGAGAGCAGTGGTAATTAAATAATATACCCAAAGTAAAGCGCCTGTCTGAGTTCGAACCTACTGGGTTGTGAATAGAATTATTATTACGAGTCTAAGTTTCGATCCTGGAATTTCGAGAATTTCTAACCTTACATGAAACCACTGTCTAGACACAATAGCGTAGGGACCCCAGACAAATAATGTATCTTTACTTCTATTTAAACAGTACCTACAGTGAATCCAACAATTCTTAACAAAATTGTTAACATACGAGCTAATCTTAGGCTATGCACTGACTGCGGTGAGACCGTCTATAACACAATCTCATGTTGCAAACACTTTAAAAATCTCCCTTAAAATATCTTATAAAAGTTCTCGAAATATGTTGCCACACACATATAAACTCATTTTTTGACCTTTGATCTTGAATATTGTTTTTCCATACACCAGAATAATGGGGAACTTTCAGGTTTTGTTTATAATTATATTTTGGACAATATTGTACCAATATTCAGCTTGTTGCGAATTTATGTAGCACCGTATATCTATTTTGACCGGACTAACACTCCATTTTGGCGTGTCATAGCTATAACATTGCTGGCAAAGAATGTCCGTTGTGATTTGCATTTACAGACATAATAATTTACGTACGATTTGGTTATCAATCAAGTTACCTACTTTTAATTATACATTTGTTTTTAATCTAATGATTATTATAGCATTACACAGATATAACGGCTTAATCCCGACTGTCATTGTGTAATATGTTTTATTGAAATTTCTGTAGAGTATTTTTTTTTATGTAAACGGTAATTAGCGCATTGACTGCCGGAGCGGCGATCTCCGCGAGACACAATGGCTTTGTAATAGTAATAAATGGAGTATACACAAAAGACAAATCGTTTTCGGTCTAGTGTGAACTCGGTCTTAATTTTTACTTGAGACTATGTAGGTATTTACAGTCGAGACGACTCGTCAGACGTATCTCTATATATATTAATATTAGATTTAAGAGTCGCTGACCTCTAAAGTGCGATGCACTAGAAGTAACGTTAGGGTTCAGAGTTATTTTAGACGTTGAAAAGGATTTGCATATTTTAAGGATGAAAAAACTCATACACGGGTTAGATGCTCTGTAAAATATTATTTTTTAGTTATGTTTACATTTTGAATTCAATCTCAAAATCGAATTAAATAAAGTCTCTTGTTTCTATTCGTGTGGTTAGTGACTAACCTGATGTCAAATTTTTTATGGGCATCTGATTTAGCTTTACATGTTGAGAAAGATGTTTTAGACACGGTTTCCTCACGATGTTGTCCTTCACCGATTTTTAAGGAACTGATAATTATACAATACGCATGAATCCGTAAAATCAGAGGTGCGCGCTTTGGGTTTGAACTCGAGACCTACTTGGCTTGGCAGTCTGACGGTCGGGCTGGCTATCACTGCTGTCAAGCTACTGTAGTTATTTAGTAGTGTAGTATAATAGTAATGACACAGTCATGTAAGTTACTAAAAAATAAATTAAAAGGAAGGAGATTCATGACCGGCTATCAGTCGATCGACTTTGTAAAAATCTGTGAATAGCACTACTGTTAATTTTTATATAGTTTAGTTTATTAATAGTTTATAAAAATCGAATCTGTAGGTAGTACGGACTTTTATTCTGTTTACGTTACAACTTCAAAGACTTACGTTAGTATGCGCTGCATCCAAACCATGAGGTTGATTGAAACTTGTTATTTACCTGAAACAAAAACACATCAATATTAAACTCTATAATTGCAAAGCAAAGCAAGGCATTTACGTTAGTAAAGGTATTTCAACAGACGTTCTTCCATAGAAAGCAATCAATCTGCCTAGCCTTTTCCCAACTATGTTTGGGTCGGCGTCCAGTCTAACCGGATGCAGCTGAATACTAGTATTTTACATGAAGCGACTGCCTGTCTGACCTCCACAACCCAGTAACTCGGTAATACGATACCCCTTGGTAACTGACTTGACTGGCTGTCAGACTTTCGGGCTTTTGACGACCCGTTACGACTGTCAAAGATGCACAAATGACAACCGGAACCAGCGGCTTAACGTGCTTTCCGAGACACGGAGGAGTCTCGGTATGTAAAGATAGTCGCCCATTCACGGTATACCCCGGCAAGCGTAGCTCAACCTGATATATCAACCTGTGCGGCTGTTATTACTTAGCCACGAGCTCCTCACAAGTATTACTAAATCTAAATCATAAAAAGCTAAATCAACGCGTATGTGGACTACATAACATCAAAAATTAAAAAAAAACGGTACAAAACCAAACCTAAAACAGAACAGGCGAAGCGTAAAACTAATTATAATGTGCAAATTGTAATAACTTTTATGTTTTTACTTTTTACACAGACTGAAAAAGGTCGAATTGTTTGTGTGTTGACCCTTTTTTGTTATCCATATAACACAAATAAATACGGAAAAATAAGGCTGTTACCCTGAATCATCGCCCTGAAATCTTTCATTGAGATGGATGGGCAACGGCGATGGGAATAGTCGAAAGCCTTACGTACTTAAATGGCTTACGTATGAACTAGAATTTCAGAACTTGGGAAACTAGCTGCCTGACTTTTCTGGGTAAGATTTATTATATCGTAAAAATTCTTCGGATATGAAGCTTGTTAATGGGAAAGGCGCAGTTCATGGGAAAGTCTTTTTACAAGCCTTCAATATGCCTTGTTAGTATGGATGAAATCTCATAAGATGAATTAAAACTATATCCCAATATCCTACGGAGTTGAAATTTTACATGTCGGTTCAGTTTCAAAGACAATGCATATTTATGACGAATCACTTGATATCACACCCAGGATTGGCACCAGACTAAGATACTCATTAGCGGGCAACAGTGTGTGTAATGACACACAAATTTTTATATACATCGGCATTTAAAAATGGTTTTCACTTTAATTTTATTTCCACATGATTGTATACTACAATTCAACTAAATGGGATTTGTTTGAAATAGCTAAACTGACTATCAGTTATCAAAGATAATGCAAGTGCACTTATAGCCTGATTGGATGGACACATTGTGATGACAGGCCAGCCAAAGTAATTGCTTGACCCGATACAACAAGCCAGCTACTGCGAAAAAGCCTTGACCAAACAGGTTTTCAGAACAAAATTGATTACAAGGCTGACCACACAGAAATAAACCGGGTGAATTTTGGAACAAGCGTGCAAAAAGGCCACCGCTATACGTAGGCACATAAAAGGTTCCAGCTGACCGCGCTAAGTACCCAAATCCGAGCGTCTGATAGGCCCAACGTATCTCCATCTGTGGCAAACCGGTCCCTTTCAACGAGAAAGATCTTAAATCGTTTTATGTTCGATATCATTTAAGAAAACCCATGGAAAAGCTCCGAATAATACGGAAAATTTTGTGGGGAGAAACTTTGATCTCTAATTTTGTGGGGAGAATTAGGTGGTGTTAGTGCCAAAATGCTATTTTGGCAATAAATTCTACAGGATATATCGGTAAAAGTTTATATGATTCTTGGATGTAACTGAACTATGAGTTTAGTATCATTTACCCAATCAAAAACGATTCCCTTTTGTCCCTGTCAAAGTGATATGTCACCTTCGTAGTGATGTTACTGTACGATACGAGCGTTAGGTGGACGATGTGTTAATCGCCACAGACGTTACATGTCTTGATTTTTTGTTTCTAGGACATTACTGTCAAGGTAGTTATAAAAAAAAACAAGATAAATATTCGTAGCTACATGGTTATTGGTTATATGGAGATCTGCGCAAAAACCACGAGCAGGCCAAAATCGAAAATTCCAAGACGAGAAACATTTTACGAAGGAAATGACGACGTTACCTAAACAAATAAAGCCATGTAAATAAATCCTAGGTATTGGCATTTAATCTAGGTCAAACCGATATTTGGGTATTCGCAGTTCAGTTGATATTTGGACCATTCGATGCATTCAGAGTTTACAAATTGGGAGATTATTTGTTCATTCCTTGTTTCTGTTTGATTGCTTTGCTTTTGTACCGAAAAGTACCGAAAAATAACAGACACATAATAATGTATCTGATTCTGTTATTTTTCGGTACTTTGGTTCAGGATTTTAGCGTTAATATTGTGATTTATATGAAAATAGTGTTTTTTGCGGCTTGGTTTGTGGTCCAAGGTGCCAACCATGTTGTAGTCGGTGTGACAAACAAGCTACCAACTACAATATACTACGTTGAATACTTCTGTAAGTACTCAACGCCTTAATAAGATGTCATAGCCCCCGTTGGTTTGCACATATGCAAACACCAGGCAATGGTTATGTATATTTGATCTCGTGACAACTTATGTTAAGCGGGATTGTCCGAAAGGGTTACCACTACCCCGGAACACAAAGGGCTAAGGAAGGCACATGGATGGGTTTTAGTCAGTATAAGTCTGACAGTCTTTTCCGCTCCACCCAGAGGGGGAGAAGTAATTGGATGATTTCACACCCTCAAAAAAAAAAAAACTTATGTATAGTTTCACACGACACGTAGGTATTTGCAGAGCAATATCATGTTTCGTCCATACACAAACATAAAACAGTCGGCTTAAGTCAGTGATGTACGTACCATTTCAACTAAGTTGTACACATAGCTCACGTCCAGATGCCCTAGGCTCCATAATTCTCAAACAGCTCAGCTGAGACCAAACATTTCTCAAATAAGCACTAACTTTAGGTTGTGGAAACAAAGGATGCTGAAGTTTGTTCAGCGCGGAATCAGCGTGACGTTTACTGCGAACCGTTTGTTGGAGTATTGACAGAGCTCGTCGCTTTGAGATTCCTTACGCTAACTTTTTCGGCGCTAGCTATGTCACGTTCCTCTCTATTTATGGACATACCCCCACCCTTCAACAACTTAATCAAATACACATGGAACATACACAAACAAAAACCACATACAGTTTTTGGTATTGTGAGCACGTCACTTACAGACGTACACAGCACTAGCAGAGATCTTAATGATATCTCGATGTCATTCGCTAAGAGATCCGTGTCACTGAGCTCGCATCTTAATTCCTCTTTGATTTTATAAACATGAATGCAAATCTAACTAAATATTAATTCGTTTTAAACCAATGCATGCTCCAGTAGACGTTAGTCATAAATTATATTCTGTATCGAACATTCAAGGATGGCACAAATTCTAAATTTAAAAAGTTAGTTATTTAGCTGTCAGGCGTTTAACGATGTCCGAGCAGTATCCATGAAACGAATCGTCACGTGTAGGCTTTCACACAGTTGATAGCAGAAGAAAAAACCGAACATCCGGTTTCACGGACTCGGGGCGGTAAAAAAACCGGGCGTCCGGTTTCAAGTGTTGCGGCCACTTAGTTTTAACGATTGACAGTGATGAAGAGGTCGGAAAACGAGGGCTGTTGGTGTTCATTTTACATTCAGGTTAAAATAACGAAAGGTTACAGAACTCCAATTTTTACTTATAATAGGGAGAAAGTGTACTACGTAAAGTGTACACGGACCCTGTTTTCAGGTTTATTATAGCATTGATCTAAACCTTAAATCAAAATTCAGTAGCTTAATTTCATGCCAAAAATATCTATCAAATCACGGCATTGAGTTCTAAATGATTGAATTTATATAATTATGCCTTTTCGAATTTGTAATGATGGAACATTATCTATTTTAACGTATTTTCCAACTCTAGGAAATTCCCTCACTAGTTACAATTAATTATTTCCCTCCACCAATATAAATCCGCTACAATTTATCTATGAAACGACGAGAAGTGGTGTATAATTTCACTTGCATTTATCACGGCGTAGCGCGTAGGACGCTACGCGGGGTTACGGTGCTACGGTGCTACGCTCCACTGATCGGTTGCAATTAATAACGCTACGACCGCCTGGACACGGAACTATTTGTTTTATACGTTGTGAATATACGTCACGCTTTGTTTAATTAATTGAGGACGAGATGTGGTAATTAGCGTGGATGCAAAGAGTAAATTAATGATAAAATATTATAATTCAAAAGTTTTGGAACGAAACTGTTTAAAGTATTCTTACACCTTTTGTAATCTTGCTTGTAAATTTTATTTGTATTATCTATTTCCACTAACTCAACTCTCTAACGAATAAAAACATAATATCCACCAAACAGATACAGTTAATGACCACAAAATATTGACACCTCCACGTAACAACACGGGCATTCAATTACACTACAAATTGCCATCAATATTTACGTTCTAATTAATTGTTTGTTAACTGGAACAATGCTAATACACTACTAATTAGGGCATCGTGAGAGTCACAAACATACATTTTTCATATTTATTATTAAGATGATTCATGTCGGTCGTTTAATCGTATGGTTAGCTGATTGTATGCAATTAACAATCGTCACTAACCTTTGGAAAGACAGCATTTGTACTATTATTAACAAGGCTGAGGACAGATACGTAGTCGCTCCTTGTAAAATACTGGTTAGACTGGAAGACAATTCCAACATAGTTGAAAAAGGCTAGGTAGATGATACCTTTGTGTAAGAGTCATATTGGGACTTTCATAAATTGTTTAAACAAAAAACCTTGTCGTGATTGTTTCGTTTTACTATTTTTATGTATGATAAGAATGGTGAAAACTGTTTTTAATATTTCTGTGGGTGAAAATCAGGTCAACGTTAAGAATTTTGAGACAGGGATTATTTCAACGGACTGCTGTTGACTTCAACGTTCAACCAATCACAAACCAAGTTACTGATGCGTGACCAAGTCGGATCGTGTACGGGCCGCCATTAAATTACTACTAGTGCTGTGCCGCACTGGCTATTCATTGATTTGGGTTTGTACCACGTTGCTTTTGAGGGGCGTGTTGAAAGAGGAGCCTAGTTACTGTTTTTTTTAAACTTGACTTTTGTCTGCCTTGTGGGTCCAGTAGTCGTAAGCACTACTGCTGAACATGAGGAGCTAGGTTAGATTTCCGGGTGAGGCAAAATTTTATTGGGTTTTTCAATCTGGAACTTCTCAATAGCAGCCTGGAATCTGGATTTGTGCCCGGTTGATGACAATAGGCTCGCTCCCTATTTATTGGAACTCTAACATAACTGGTGAAATGTGGGTTTTCTGTAGGTACAGACGCCAGCACATCAAACTGTTGGCGTATAACGTGTAACGAATGTGATTGGCCTTGGCCATTTTATGTTATAATAATCATTACATAGTATAAAACAAAGTCGCTTTCTCTGTCCCTATATCCCTATGTATGCTTAAATCTTTAAAACTACGCAACGGATTTTGATGCGGTTTTTTTAATAGATAAAGTGATTCAAGAGGAATGTTTATGTGTATAAATTGTCGACATATTATGCGGGCGAAGCCGCATGCGGAAGCTAGTAAATAAATCAATCAAGTTACCACAAACTGTCAAATTTTACCAATTGACTTTGAACTTAACGAGCAAAGAGTTCAGGTTTAAAATTACTTGGATTTTTTTTTACAATTTGGTATAACTTGATGCGCTGGAGACCGTACATCTCTGCCTAACCCTTCGGGATTGCAAATGTCGTGTTTATGTTAAGAAAAAAATTCATCGTAATCAAGGTCAAGTTAAAATTAAGATTTGTTCATGATTGTCTTTCTTCTCAGTTATCAGTCAGGTAGGAAATGCTGGCACCATCTAGTTTCAAAATATTGACGTGCAAAAGAATCTTACAAGATCTACTTAAAGAAATTTCTTTTCACCTCATAAACATTTCAATTCATACTTTTACTTCTCGATCCTAACTTAGACGTAACATACTCTCACGTGTTTTCAAAGCTTAAACAAATTCGCTCCCCCACGCTCCATGACTTTTACCCCAACCATGAAAGAGAAAACAAATATTAGACAAGATAACTTAAACATTAACTTATTCAAAGTATTATTTTGATGTACACGCTGCTTTAAGTTACGTAGGGAATACAAACCTAAGGCGTGATTTGTTTTATCACGTAATGACATGGTTTTTTTGCATTATTTGACTGCCTCGTTGGTCTAGTGCTCACAGGCGCTACTGCTGGGCATCTGATTCTCAAGTCAGGCAAAGTATTATTGGGTGTTCCATTAAAATTTCTCAGTAGCAGACCGTAATCTGGATTCGTGCCCGGTTAATAGCAAAAGGCTGGCCCCCTTTTACATGGAAATAGAATATAACTGGCCAAACGTGGGTGTACAGTCACGAGCACGAATATGTATACACCTAGTAATTTATAGAACCAATTTTCTCGTAAAATAACTATTTCAACTTTGAGATACGACATGTGCGGTAAACCTATGGATTCGAAAATGCAATGTGTGTAGCAACATTAACATTCATTCAATAATTAAGCAGAAATTATGCTTATGAAATAAGCTAAGTGAATACATAGTTTTGCTCGTAACTAACTCGTACCTACTAAACACCTCTGCCTGACCCTTCGAAGAAATAAAACGTGATGTTAAGTATATTTTATGCATTACTGAATTAAATGAAGACTTTTAATTGGCTGTCAGTCTCACATATTGTTTTTATTCTGTTTACATTAGCTGTAAGTCTTCCATCATTCTCCTGCCCTTCCACGATTCATCTATACATATAATAAAACAGTAAAAAAACTGTGTCTGTACATTGAATATATTAAAAAAAAAATGGTTGAGGGGGGTTTAGAAACAGTAATAGAGCACGAATCCAAAAAAAAAAATTGTCTGTTTGTCTGTTTGTATGTCTGTTTGTCTGTTTGTTTGTACACGCTAATCTTCGGAACTACTAGACGGATTGGAATGATTTTTTTTTTTGTTGCATAGGTTTTAAGTCTGGGCAACATATAGGCTATAATTTATCTTGGAAACTTGAACACCTGATGCAGAACTGCAACAGACCAGCTAAACTATAAGAGATACAAAAATGATACCTTAGCAAAAATTGTTCCACGTGATTAGCATTTTCTGCTGAGAGAATAAATTTGAAGATCTGGAACACCTGATGTGGAACTCCAAGAGCCCAGCTACACTGTAACATATATAGGAATACGTCTTAGCAAAAGTTGTTCAGCCTGATGAGCACTCTCTGTTGACGTATAAAAATTGAAGATCTGGAACACCTGTTGTGGAACTCCAAGAGCCTAGCTACACTATAACATATATAGGAATGACGTCTTAGCAAAAGTTGTTCGGTCTGATAGGCATTTCCTGTTGACTTATAAAAATCGAAGATCTGGAACACCTGTTGTGGTACTCCAAGAGCCTAGCTACACCATAACACATATAGGAATGACGTCTTAGCAAAAGTTGTGCGGTCTGATGGGTATTTCCTGTTGACTTATAAAAATCGAAGATCTGGAACACCTGTTGTGGAACTCCAAGAGCCTAGCTACACCATAACACATATAAGAATGACGTCTTAGCAAAAGTTGTTCAGCCTGATGAGCACTCTCTGTTGACGTATAAAAATTGAAGATCTGGAACACCTGTTGTGGAACTCCAAGTGCCTAGCTACACCATAACACATATAGGAATAACGTCTTAGCACAAGTTGTTCAATCTGATAAGAACTCTCTGTTGACTTATAAAAATCGAAGATCTGGAACACCTGTTGTGGAACTCCAAGAGCCTAGCTACACTATAACACATATAGGAATGACGTCTAAGCAAAAGTTGTTCGGTCTGATGGGCATTTCCTGTTGACTTATAAAAATCGAAAATCTGGAACACCTGTTGTGAAACTCCAAGAGCCTAGCTACACCATAACACATATAAGAATGACGTCTTAGCGAAAGTTGTTCAGCCTAATGAGCACTCTCTGTTGACGTATAAAAATTGAAGATCTGGAACACCTGTTGTGGAACTCCAAGAGCCTAGCTACACCATAACACATATAGGAATAACGTCTTAGCATAAGTTGTTCAATCTGATGAGCACTCTCCGTTGACTTATAAAAATCGAAGATCTGGAACACCTGTTGTGGAATTCCAAGAGCCTAGCTACAACATAACACATAGGAATGACGTCTTTGACGTCTTTGTTGTTCAATCTGATGGGCATTTCCTGTTGACTTATAAAAATCGAAGATCAGAAACATCTGATGTGGAAATCAAAGCTATCACTAATTTTACTGTGTAATTATAAAATAACATAAACTGGGAGTACCTGCACGCGTTGAAGGCGGTAACAGTTTAGGACTGATTTTTGATGACGATGGTATATCATTGAAAATTTGACTCTACTGGCCAAAACTCCTATTTATTTTTTTTATTTTATCGTATGAATGTGCCTTCGGGCTTATGTTGTTTGAGTGTTTAATTTCCTTTTCCATTTATCTTCGTGACACGGTAGCCTACCCGGTAACGCAGGGGAGCAGTCATTTTAATTTAGATTTTTATTGATCAGGTATCTTCACTATAAAACTATGACCATGCCTAGAAAGAGGTCAAATCTTTCGCAATGTTCCAAGAGAGCTAAAAGATTGAGGATCATAAGATCCCAAGAATCTACCGAAGAGCGTCAGGAGAGACTTGATGCTGTTCGAGAACATTAGGCTGCAACTCGCTCCGTGGAAACCTCTTCGGGTCGCGAAGCACGCCTGCGTTCTCAGCGTATTCATTAGGTCTCTAAAGACCAGTGAAGAATATGATGCGCGACTGACCGCTGATCGTGAACGTCATGTATTGTCTCGCGAGTCAGAGACGTTCACGGAAAGAGAATTACGCTTGAGTTCCAAGCGTATCTACGCATCGACTTCTTGGTCTCTAGAGACAAGTGGGGCACGTGATGTGCGACTGACCGCTGATCGTGAACGTCATGTATTGTCTCGCGAGTCGGAGACGTTCACGGATAGAGAATTGTGCTTGAGTTCCAACCGTATCTACGCATTGACTTTTAGGTCTCTAGAGACAAGTGGGGAATATAATAATGCGGTTACCAAAATGAAAACGATGACAAATGGACTGTATGTTTTGGTGGTTGTTGGAATGAAATAAAACTAAAGCTCAGTGTGATAAAAGATTTAAATGGGAAAAATGATAAAAAATAACATAAATGGCGCCCCGTTGTCGCTGGCATAAGCGACAGGGTCCGCGTACGAAGTCGCGGGCAGAAGCTAGTAAATAAATAAATAGCTTTTGCAATAATTCCAAGTGTATTTAAAACGCTTTGTTACATTAAATTCCATTACGTATTTTAGTTCAGAAAGGATTTTAATGCGAATAGTTTGGGTTGGTTAGTTTGTCTTACTTTTCTCATAATACCCTTGTTTACCAACTTATTTACAAATAAATACATTAATTTGTCATGCTTATGTGAAAAGGTTTCCCATCCCTGTCGTACAGAATATAAGTCAGCTTTAGCTTTTAGTTTAGCCTCAAATTTTCAACATACAAAGTCGTATCGCAACTTCAGTGTTGCATTGTATTTAATGCTAACTTTATTGACATCATAAAGATATAGAATTACGATGCAGGACATTAAAAGGTATATAGATGTCCCCTTTGGTAGTTATAGCTCCTACGTATTAAGTGAGCTGCAACATTCTTCTTCTCCTTTTCGTGTGGTTAGTGACTAACCTGGTGTTAGAGTTTTAATGCTGCCCTATGGGCCTCTGAGTTAGCATCACATGCTGTTGAGAAATATCTCTCAGGCATGCCGGTTTCCTCACGATGTTTTCCTTCACCGATTATACAATACGCACATGAATCCGAAAAATCAGAGGTGCGTGTCTTGGGTTCGAACTCGAGACCTAAGACTCGGCAGTCCGACGGTCTTACCACTAGGCTATCATTGCTTATCTGCAGCTGCAACATTGTAAGCCTAAGATTTGTAATACAATTTACCTACATGGCTCATTCTTTGGTCAAATAAATAATTTGTGGTAATCATAATTCAGACAATCACCGCTTAAGTGTTCTTATGTTTTTACCCGACTGCGCTAGAAGGTGGGTTATGTTTTTTGTTTAATATGTGTAATGAGTAAGTTAGTTATTTAATTTTGTACCCTAGTGTAATTAAAGTTATTTTATATTAAGACTGAGTAATAACAGCCGCACGGATCGATCCATCAGGTTAAGCTACGCTTGCCGGGTTTGTCCGTGGATGGGTGACCGTCTTTACATATCGAAACTCATCTCTGCCTTGGAAAGCACGTTAAGCCGTTGGTCCCGTCTGTCTTTTGTGGATCTTTGACAGTCGTTACAGGCTACATAAGCTCAAAAGTTTGACAGCCAATCTTAGGGGTATCGTATAATCCAGTTACTGATTGGGTTGTGGAGGTCAGATAGGCAGTCGCTCCATGTAAAATACTAGTATTAAGCTGCATCCGGTTAGACTGGAAGCCGACCCCAGCATAGATTGAAACGCTTGGCAGATTTATTGACCCCAGTGCATCGATCACTCGATGCCCCAGTGTAATTAAAATGACTACTAGATTTACCTACCATTATCTATCTGTTTCCCGATAACATTCAGACAAAAATCTGTAAGTCCAATTTCAACAACAAACACATTGTGCAAAGTATCTTTCCCAAGGAGCCATTAGCCATTTCAGATAAAAATCAATCGCAACGAAAATAATCCCGATTGTCATTTACACTTCCAATAAAAAAATAATTTTCTCCGCCTCGATCTAAAAAATTACAAGAAAATAAAATAATAAAACAGGCTATTGCTTGTTATATTATTTCTTAGATCGAGGTTGAAAGCCCACTTGGGTACATACAAAAGGAAGGAACGGTGATTTCCCTGAAATTGCTACCCAACAATGTTTCAGTTTCTTTTATTATTCGTCAACAGTATAATTATTTTTCATCTTGTTGAAAATTCTTGCAGTTGGAGGAAATAAAGTGGAATGGTATTAAGGTCCTGGTAGATTGAAACAATATTGTTATGGACAGTGTAACTCAATGGTAAAAAATAAGACAAGTTCGTAAGGTCTTTTATAATAGACCACAACACCAAACGTCATGAAGGGTACTACAGGAGAACTTAGGAGCATCCCTGGGATCGTTGTACTCTAAGCTACTAGTATGAAAATGACATTAGTTTCATTTTTTCGTTACTTTGTCGGTGACTTGACAGATGTCAGTTCGGTAATTTTTTATCCAATTATATAAATTGTGGTCCATTTTGCTGTTTTAAAAAAAATTAAATATCGTTACAAAGGGTTTTCGATGATTTCGCTTTAATAAATTTAAAAAAAAAACTGCATCTAAAATAAGAAAATTAGGAAAAAGTGTGACTTGAGTCGATATTGGTGCTGCCAGCTTAAATGGAAGCTGACCCCTACATAGTTGCACGAGTTGGGAAAGGACAAGCCACATTGATTGATTTCTATTTTACAATACATTGCTTGTCAGCCAACGGGACTGACTTAAACAATCCCTATCTATTCTATTCTAAATTTGAAATAGTGTTTATCACGTTAATGCCATTACCGTATTAAACATTCATGGAGGTTGGTTCGCAATCCTCTATAGTGCCATGTTCAACATTGAATTCTATATTCAAAACTAACTTGTATTTACATAAGTCCAAATCTCGCATAGTGAAGGCACTGACCGGTCAACAAGACGAGTTCTAGCCAAACTTTGTGAATTTAAATGTTCCCAATGCACTTCAGTTTGTACTAATATATTAAAGTGAGTAAGTGTGAACTAACCAAAGTGGTAACATAAATACTGGGATTGTAGCTTGACCAAACTACAGCAACTAGGTAGCTAAGACTGTTATGTCAGAATCTATTGTTTGAAATGTCGACTCCATCTAACTAATTTTTTACTATCGTGATTTTCCAAAACTCAGGTTTTAGAAATAACTTTTAAAATTGGTTAATCAGTAAATAGTTACTGAGTAACCAATCTCATTTATCATTTCAACTCATTTCTGGCCTGAGTTGTCGTGTTACTTGACATTTAACGTATTATGATTAAAAAATTGATGAAACAAATGACAAAATATCCAAATTATATATTTATGGTTTTATTGTAACAAAATTTACTCCCAAAAAGTCTCTACCTCTTCTTCCTTCCCAATAATATTAGGTATCAATAATCTTTCAGATATCTACTTTCCTTATCACATTGCTAAGAATAACTGGAAACAGCCCAGATATCTCAGAATTTTCAATCTATTCCAGCAATATCTATTTCTATCTTCGATCAATCTAACAAGCAATGTCTGTGACGACAGTCGATTGACTGAAACTTGTAATAAAAGTAGGGTAAGTATTTATAGCCTGGGACGGGGTGCGATAAAATAGCTCTTAGCTAAATAACTACAAACTGTCGGAGTTACTAAGTTGCCTTCAAGTTCCTGAGAGAGAAACTAAGAAAAAGCTCAAAGGCATCATCGTATTTAGCAGACGTCAAAGTTACCGTGTTTTAGGGTACCGTATCTCAAAAAGAAAAAACGGAACTCTTAAAACTTACTTCGCTGTCCGTTACGTCCGTTTGTCTGTCAAAACCTTTTTTCTCAGGAACGCATGGATTCATCAAGATGAAATTAATATCAACTACGTAGGTCTACTATTTCTTGGAGCTTTAAAAAAATCAAACTTGTAAGCCTAATTTGACTTATTCACAAATAAGTACTTCCCATAACCAACAATCATTCTATTTGGCAAAAAGCAAGAACTCAGTCTTTGACGACGATCATTTTCAGAAATTAAAGTACATTTACGTGCAACATATACAGCAAAATGTTCTATTAATACAACTCCAAATATGAACCTACAAAAATATAAAGTCACACAAGGAAAAGCTTCTAAAATTCGTGCCAAGTCAATCGTAACGGAAATAAAGAGACGTTTGACGCCAACGGGCTTTAGATACGCTGTTAAAAATGAATGTTAGCTTTTTAAAAAAGGAACGAGAAATCTTGTTGCTAATTTTACCTTTTAAAGTTGGAAAGAGTGTCAAGCCGGTGACATAGTGAGCGACTTTGATGTGCATCGCGACACGAAAACACGCAACGTCTTTTATACTTAATGCGAAAGTAGCTCAACTATTAATATTTAAGCACTGCAGGCTGTTTTGCCCTTAACAATAATAAATAATATACAGAGTTGATAAGACAGAGGGGCATTAAATTACACTACGTATATACTATACGTGTTTATAATTTATTAACTCGGTACGGTATAAAAATAAAAAGCACCAAAAATGAGTTTTTATTTTTTCAAACAAACTAAATAGCTTATAAATCAGAGTAAAACGCAACCAACCTTTGTAAATAAAAACTGACCTTGTAACGCGCTGTTAGGAAAGATACATCGTGTTCAAACGGGGCAAAAACTTAAAAAAACATTTGCGACTAAACTACTGCTCCTATTTAATTGATTTTTGGTACTGAGCTTGAAAATGGTCCCTAGTATAAGCTGTTTAAAGGAAAGCCCCTCTGTCGTATCAACTCTGTATATGTATATCAATCTGCCTAGCCTTTTCCAAACTATGTTGGGGTCGGCATCCAATCTAACCGGATAAAACTGAATATGATGAAGAATGTTATGCAGCGCCTATCGGATCTACACAACCCAGTTTCTGGGTAACACGACACCCCTTGGTAAGACTGGTTGTCAGACTTTTGGTTTTCTGACTACCCATTACGACTGCCAAAGAAAGATCTAAGAATGGAAACCGGGACCAACGGCTTCAGCGTCTTCGGCGGATGGTCACCCATCCACGAACCGACCGCGGCAAGCGTACCTTAACCTTCCATCGACCTGTGCGGCTGTTATTATTTAGTCACGAGTAACAATATAGAACACTGAATTTGTGTGTAATATATGCATGTTGTATTAATAAATTGAAACTCTGCAACGCGCGGTAATGCTATCGGTGATGGAATTATTTTAGGTAATCCCTTACATAATTGAATGCAAATTATAATTACTTTTCACTAATTGAAATAACTCAAGCGAACTTCAGATTTAAAATAATTACAATAAATGAATGAGTTTTTATGTTATAGTTCTTTTTTAGATTTAATTATAACTAATACAATTTCTGCACTGATTGACATAGTGATTATCTTTTTATTTTTACATTTTTGTACTTAAAAAACCTGCGTTCGTTCAATCTATATGTAATATTTCCAAATTCAACTCTTTACTAAATAATAATGGTCTATTTTGACTTATATAAAGCTTCCTTTTTTATATTTCGTCGAATTCTCGATTGTTTTGTAATATTTGTATCGTTATTATATATTTTTATTTTGTGAAAAATTCTCAGTAAAGTACATATTGTGCTTCGTGGATATTATTGAACATTATCATTTGAAATCATTGACGTTTGGTTTCGATTTTTTTGCGCTGATTCATATTTATTCATAGTGGGGCCCATTTTGCGGAATACAAAGAAAATATACGTTCCCAAAAGTCGATTATATTCGGGTGAATAGCTGGTTGTTGAAATTCCGGGGAAACTACAAATTATGACTGGGACACTTTTTCTTTAATTTTGTGTTCAATATTTATAATGCTTTTAATCATCCTTGAAAAGTAGGCTATGTCCTTCCCCGGAATGTAATTTTTCTCTCTGTCAAATTTTATCGAAATTCGTTCAGTGGTTTTGGCGTGAAATGGTAACATACAGACATAGTTACTTTCGAATTTATAATATTAGTATGTATTGTGGTCCGTTGGCGTCAGGAGCAAGGTCCAAGCACCGGTGGTTAGGGCTTCAGAGACAGGAAACACCTCACAATGCAAGACTTATCGAGAAGTACTGCCTTCTGAATCTAGCCCAAGATCTAACCGCCTAATGAGAGCCTCCATAGATGTCGGTCGAGGCTTTCGACCATCAGGCCATTGGCCGTTACGACAGCCGGTGCAATGCTAGCTGAGCTCACATTCCACATCTCAAAAGCCTGTGGAATGGTCTTGCTCTTGACCTCGATCACGCCTGATAGAAAGCGATGGATCAGGTCTATGATGAAGGTAGCACGCTCAAAAGATGCCTGTTCACTCTTTGAAGGCAGTAACGCAGTACATTACGTAAGTACCAACACTTCAGCACTTTAACGATTATAATATTAATATTTTTTGTAAATAACCTATAAAAAATACTCCAAGAAACTACCTACGCACTTATATCAGAGTGCCTTTAGCAGTTCGGGAGTTATAACTTATTTCATAAGTCCGGATGAAAAGTCACGGTCGTGGTCGAATTATGCGGCAACTCTTGTCAAACTTTTAAAGACCCACTCTTTCAAAGTGGTTCTAGGAAAAATAATATTAAGACTACTGTGCTGAAATAAATTAGTGTTTGATTTTTATAGGCTGGCCTCCCATAATACATGGGACTTAAACATAATTGACGAAATGTGGCGTACTATAGGTACAACGCCGCCTAACTCTTTTAGGATTAGACGCGTCATATAATGTTAAGTTTGATTACAATATGATTTTACACCATCGATTAGACGATTTATTTCGCAAGGTGAAACGCAAATTCGAATTTTCTTCGAATTTTTTGACACCCTATGAGCTCTTCTCCTTTTTTACCACTTGTACATAATGGATATATTTTTTAGTTTTAGGTTGTAGGTATATATTAATCATTGTTTTATTATAATGTTAGTTTATTACAATATTATAACTTAATATAAAACATAGTTTCTGTAAAAAGAAGACTAGTCGAATGAAGACTGAAAAAGTTGTGTTGAGGATTTAATTATTATAATTCTGTAAATAAATGTTTGTTACAGTTGCAGATAATATTTTGAGCAACATAGAACCAAACAGTGATCAGAAAATTGCAAAAAAAGTTAATTAGTCGGGTCTCCTTAGTACCTACACCCCATCAAGACTGGATCAGTAATGCAGAATACAGTTATTATAAAATCTATTCCTTTTCTTCATGCAAGCATGTGTGCAAGGAATTTCAGGCTTATATAATTCTTGTTTATCATTATTTTTTATGTACAGAGTCCTGCACATAAAGGTCCCCAATCTGTCAAATTTCTTTGATAGTTTTTCAACTTTATTACAAAAGCATAAGGTTTATTTTCAATTGGGAAAATTGGACAGCTCCGGATAGCTTTATTTGCTGGCGTCTGTACCATTGTGAACACTAGTATAGAACCACTATTCATTACTATAAAGACTTACGGGTGATTATAAAAAAAAAAAGATGAAAAATATAAATGAAAATGATTTAAATGTTGAGTATGAAAGTGGTCAACCACAAATGTCCGCAGTTGTATCTACATATGTTTTAACTGTTATTTCTGAAGTTGGGCAGTTGTGTTCCACTACAAAATCATTACCACTGCCGGAGATGCGCCTAAAATTATATTTACAGAATCTGATTTTCTCTCTCTTTCTGACAACTAATCAGTTAAATGTTCCCACTGCTGCGACACAGGCCTCCTGTTTTCAAGAGAGAGTGGGCACGCGGGCCCAGTGCGGGTTGATGCGGAGTTCAGTCAAAGCATAGGGAAAGCCAAAGTATAGGCAGTAAAGTTGGAAAAGCGAGCACAAAATGAAAAACAAGCTACTCTTTCACTCTCAAAAGGAAACTCGATTACCAATTTGGTACTCGCTGTTATATAAGTAGGAAGGTATCTAGAATTTTTAACCCCGCCTTCTCATAAAAAGAGGGTATAAAATTTTCTACCAAAGCACCCTTCGGTATGCTAATAATTTCAATGGCGGGCTTCGCCGAGGGAATTAACAGCTTGTCACTTTTATGTAGAATCGTAGCGAAAAGACGACGGCAGTTAACTGTTATGTTTAGTACGGTATTATTTCTAGATGGGGAAATTAGGAACGCGATTGCCGATGCCTCTTTTGTTTTTTTAAAAGAAACTCTTTTCTTTTCTTCTTCTTTTTTTGGTTTAATATATACTTGAAAGGTCAAATTAATCAACTATAGCAGTCCACTGTGGACACAGGCCTCTCTCAGGCTACACCTTTTTCTCCGAATCCAATCAAAATCAAAATCAAAAGTCATTTATTCAAATTAGGCTGAAGATCAGCACTTTTTGAAGGTCAAAGTTACATAAGACAGTCCCCCAAAAACGCCCACCCTTCACCACTTCCTAGTGCTTTAGCTGGGAAGAAGAAGTGGCGCAACAAACTCCCCAGCAGCACAGCTGTCTGTTTAGTTGGAAGAACTTGACTCTACACATTTATCGTATAAGAAGTAATTAACATTACGAAACACATCACATTAAAAACAATCATTTGCCACATGTGAGCTAGCACACGTCAATATACCAATTAAACCATTAAAACTGACTGTACTGCGCCAGCCCCCTTTTTAAAGTTGTCGGTTCATCTAGCAAGGGGGCGACACTAGCAGATACGCGGTCTAGTCCACTACAGGACTCGTCGTCGCCGCCTGCTATCAATCCTTTAACAAATATGGCCGCCAACTACCACTTCAGCCTGCTGACTCTGCAGGCTACGCAAAATCCGGCTCTTTGCCGAATTTGGCACAAAACTCGACAATAATGGATTTTAGAAGGAAATTGCTGGTGGATGACACCCTGGCGCCTAATCAAGTAGCGCGGAAAGGTCGACTTCGCTCAAAGCAGGTTATCAAAATGAATATATTATTTATAATTACAAACATTTTTAAGTAAACTATTATTATTCACTTTTTTTTATATATATATATTTTTTTAATAACCTATATATATAAGATCTAACCTTGTAAGTGCTCAACTGCGCTCTACTTAATTTCACAAAGGAACGTTATTTTTATTTATTTTTTTCTAACGTTTTTATGTGGGTGTTTTATAGGTACACCTCTGCCTACACCTTGGGGAATGACAAGCGTGATGTTATGTAACGTTAGTTATTTATATGTCTACCTGTTGTACCTAGCTACGGAAACTCAGTCATCTATAAACGTAAGTGTAAAAACATTGGTCTAGCCTTCAAATAGATTTTCCGGGTAACAACCACATGTGTAGGACACACCCACGCAGCCACGAAACACGAGGCAAAGATTTATTTTAATCATCCTATTGTCCTTGCTTACACTGTAAGCCAATTTGCTACAATAAAGGTACAGGTTGCTCTAAGATGCTTTTTTCTAACATTTTAAATAATACCGTTCCGTGGAAATATAATGTCTTCATGAAACGAAAATATGAAATCGCATATTTGTATTAAATTAATGTTACCATTGTAGCGCCACGTTATGATATTCTCTGGAATATTTTCTACTCAGAAATAGCGCAAGATTGATTCTCGGAAACCAGAAATAGAAATTGATGAAACCTTGGAAATTTTATACCAAGAGCATTTCAATGAGAATTTTCACCGTAATATTCTGAGTGAAGACTTACATACCTACCCTAGCAATTATTGTTCCAAGAAGTTCACCTTGTAATAATATCCATTGTTGATGAGATTTTTTTTATAGCGAATGTTTTTTTATCATGTTCACCGGATTTAAAAAAGTACCCGATATATTTTAAGTAACGGAAGGACTACGTTGTTTCCATCATATCTGTATACGTAGATTATTGGCAAATAAATGATTTCTATAAAATAAAAAAGATGACTGACAATGGCGTAAGCATGGAAAACGTGTTCAGGTGGAGATTCATAAAAGACTCCACGTTAATGTGGTACTGTTTCACATATTATGGGAGTTTTAATATAGTATCCTACGTGTCCTGTCGTTTGTACATTACAGGAACTGGTCGACGCTATCAATAAAATCGACTCGTAGTCGAATTCTGAGCTAAGTCCATTTAGATTTCCTCGACATGATAAGAAGAAAAATAGAAATTACCTTGCTATAAAATTTTAAAGGCTATTTTCGACCATTGAAGGTATTTGGGGAAGATTTTTCTGTATCCGAAACAAACATGCAAACGTTTCTCCAAGGGCATAGAATGGTAAGTGGGATTGTCCGAAAGGGTTACCGCTACCCCGGAACATAAAGGGCTAAGGAAGGAAAATGGATGGGTTTTAGTCAGTAACAGTCTGACACTCCCTTCCGCTCCACCCAGAGAGGGAGAAGTCATTGGATGATTTCCCAGCCTTAAAAAAAGGGCATAGAATAACGGAGGTAAATAAACGCCTATAGAAACCGACTTGTACATCCTGTAATTGGTATATTTAAAGATTGGTACCTGGTTACCGCCTACCTGGTTGTTATTGGTGACAAGAGTGTAAGGAAAAAACTCCATAGTACGTTAATTTATTCCAAAGAGATCCTCCGTTATGCAAACTCCAACATTTCTCCGCCTCACCACTAGCATAATCGCTATATAAAACCAAGTGAGGACCTCGACTCATTAAGCCTTGGTCTAGGTAAACTCTTAGTTAATATGTCTGCCTTCATGTGGACACTTGGACGGTATTCTATTTCAACATCTTTCAACTGTCGTATGAAATGTAGTTTCGTATCAATATGCTTTGTCTTAGAGCCAATTATTGGAATTTTTTGACAATTGTATGGCAAGCCTGATTGTCGTTATATATTTTGACCGTTTGTTGGTAAAAAAAAACACCGTAGTACTAGCAAGCGATCCAGTAGTACCACGGGAAGTTCTTTTTTACCCGTGGTACACTCTAATCACATTCTATAGTCTTGACACCATTGGCATTTGTCATTTTGAGTTTTGTTCTTTAGAAATTTCCCTACCTTAACATTGCTGCACTGGTGTGAAGGCTCAGTGTGAAGATGGGTCAAACAAACATTTTTAATAATAGACCGCCGGTGCGTATCAACAGATATATTATATTAATTACTAGTATTAAACATATTATTATGTACATGTGTATTCTAACGCAATTTTTCAAGTGCATATCCAACTGTTATTCCTCCCGATATAAGTTCCAATAAAATGTGCTTTATATTGTCGTCATTTATGATATCATGTTTTTGTGTTTCGTTTTTTTTTGCTTGAATTGTAAATTAAACTTCTTTTTCAACACATTTAGCAGACGTATTAACGTAACGTTGTTTTTATTTATATTATGTACTTATTTATTTTTCAGTGATAGCCTTCTAATACATTGTGTGCCTCATTCGATAAACACTCAACAGGTTTAGGTATTTCTCTCTAATCCACGTACGCTTGATGTAATTTTGAAATTTCTCTAAATTAAGGTGTTCACTTTCCTCTTTAATGTAAGAAAAACCATCTACAATCAAATCCTTTGGTAGAAGTGGTAAAGCGGCACAAAGCGCAACTATACGTCTCTCTGCTTTGCACTTATCATTTCCAAATTCTTTGGCTTTCTTTCATAAACACCGATGCCAGTGATAATAGTATCCTATTATGAACTTCCGGGAACGCCACTGATACGGCGTTGATTGCCGCTATTTCAAAATCACAAAGTATTTTTTTTTGGCTTAAACTCAGGAATTTGGGATTTTATTAGATCAAAAATAAGTATAAATCGGATTGTTATTTTGTCACTCAAAAGTGCAAATTTTGTGCGGCGGTGTTGGTTTGTTTGTACGTCACTTACGCCGTGCTCCATAGAACCTAAGAGTCAAAATCAAATTGATGAACTAACGGGGTGTCCTGCGTGAGCGACGACTACGACGCGACGTGAAACGACACGATACTACGCAATGCGACGCGATGCTACATGCGACAAATGGTCTACGTGATTTTGGTCATTACTTCCAGAATCTTGGAGAAGTACAGCACCATTTTGCTTTAGTTAGTGGTGTCGCGTCTGGTCACCCTAAAAAAAAATACGCATCACGCCGCGTCTTGTCGCAGACTGCCATAAAGACCGCAAACAGGGTATGCCATTGAGTTGATCGCGTTCGTCGCGTTCGCAGCGTCGTATCGCGTCGTGTTCGTCACTCACGCAGCACACCCCGTAAAGGATAATGTAGGTACTACTTATGTGTACTTACTTCCATTGTCATACTGCCCGAGCATTTTAATTTGGTGAACAAGCTACACCTCCATATTTCACTACCATTTTTATAATATTTTAGTTTATAATATTGGTGTCCATCATTGCCAATGACAATAGTGCCACCTTTTCTTTGATAAATACGAGTTGGGGGTCGCTTACTTCACTCATAATGGTAGTATGGTAAATTGCAAACAAATACGTAAACAGAATTATAGAGTTGAGGTAAATATGTACTAAAATGAATTATCACAAAATTACCTACTCAAACCTTTTGACAAATATTATTACGAAACAAGGTTTTTTTTTGACATATAAATGTCAAATCAATCATTTGTTTCGAAATAATTTGTTTAAAAATGTGACAGAAAAGATTTTAATCTTTATTCTGTGAAAGTAAAAAGGAGTTTGTATACGTAAGATTATACCGAGAGTGTAGTGTATAATTAATTTGTTATTTAAACCTATTCAACTAATTTAATTGTGTTAATTTGACTTCTATGATATTATTATATAACGTAACAGGTGTCAAACTATAAAATGTGATAAGAGTGTAACATGGGTAAAAAGAAACTTCCCGTGGTACTACTGGATCGTTTGGTAGTACTACGGGTTTTATTTTCACCCGTGGTACTACTTGTAATACTAGTGGTAGTACCACGGGCAACAAAGGATTTTGACGATGGGTTGCCTACAACTTGATCATCATCTGCCTAACCTTTTCCCAACTATGTTTGGGTCGGATTCTAGTCTAACCGGATGCAGCTGAATACCAGTATTTTACATGGAGCGACTGCTTATCTGACCTCCACAACCCAGTAACTGGGCAATACGATACCTCTTGGTAAGACTGGCTGTCAGATTTTCGGGCTTCTGGACGACCCGTAACGATTGTCAAAGATGCACAAATGACAGCCGGGACCAACAGCTTAACGTGCTTTACGAGGCACGGAGGAGTCTCGGTATGTAAAGATGGTCACCCATCCACGGCCAACCCCGGCATGCATAGCTAAACCTGACGGATTGACCTGTGCGGCTGTTAGTACTTAGCCACGTCCTCTTGATATGTCATTTATTAAACTTCTTAGATGGATTGCTTCCTAAGCAGTTTCAGCTACAAACGTGTGCTCTGCTTCGGCCATTGATAAGGGTACACTCCTTTTTTTCTTATGCAAACTCCAACAGATATTTTGTTAGTCACTTGAGTACTTTCTGGCTAAGTTTTTAATTTATTGACGGCCCTATGATTCTTTCACCTCCTTTTTATAAACTTGTTCATGTTATTATGATTATTTTAAGACTATTGAGACTACCATCATCTTGAAAGTTAAATTAAAAAAAAACCCTTTAATAAAAAGATAAAAATGATTTTTACGAGTATTATTACAATACAAAAATAAAATACAAAATTTTTATTTTTGTACCAAATAGTTTACATTCGTTTATGATTGGAGCCTCATTTTAAGCATGATGACGCCTCGCGCCTGTGTTAGGAGACTCCACTCCTTCACTGCTTTGGCTGTTGATTAATTGACTTTCAATACCCTCACGACCAATGTACTGTGTTCTGTGCTCCGGCAGACACTAGTAGCGCAATGTAACGCACTAGAAAGTGCGTAACATTGCGCGCTACAGTGAGCAGCATTTTTTCTAACTAAAAATAAAAATCGTTTCGCAGCAATTATTTTTGTACAATATTCATTAGTTCGTTGTACAGACTGCGCGGATGACGCCTTTGTGACGAGTCTTTTTTCACCCTGTCTGTATTCATAAAATCCTAACTCCAGTGCTCAGAACCCTTTGACGCTACGCACACAATAGGTCGATACGCAATTAGAACGGTTGCTATGGCAACCAGGTTTAACTGGCATCTCGTTAGAACTGCAGCCAAATCAGCCATTGTATATGCATCCTTGTTGGTATGCTTAGTAAGAGTTTTATTTGTGTTTATTCTTTCTACTTTAATGGCTATTGGCGTGCACTGATTAGTTGACAAACAACTGTTGAGATTTGTTGTTAAAAAATATCTTTCACTTTAGTTTTAGGGTTTAAAATTGTAAGTGGACAACGATACGTGAAATCTTATCATCTATTGACATTTCATGACGTTCTGTTGTCCCCATGACGGGGCCACAGATTACGGGGTCATTGGCAATACACGAAAATGTGCCACTAGATTCAAATGCATGAGGTGAAATTTTAACATTCTCCCTTCTCTAAAATATTATGTGTGTGATGTAACGGCGCAGGATATCCTTTACCAGAACCGGTTATTGTTATGGTGGTGCAATAGGTCCATTATCATCAGGATGGTGCTAGAATATAGCAGTTCATCGTGGATGTGGTAAATACGACAGCGGACCCCCTGAGGGATCTCAAAGAAGAAGTCACTTTCAAAGCGAATTCTTGAGGATTGAATCAACCTTTTCGGTAGCATATTTATTCAATACATTTTTGACTTTTCCACTATCATTGTCGCTGATTAAATCCCACTTTGGCCAGGACAACTTATATTGTGACTAGTGCAATAAACTATGTAGGTGTAAACTAATTGGCGCATGTCCAGAAAACACACTAACACCTAGCACCTAACGAGTGCAAATAACAGTATGAATGAAACGGTTCATAAATACAAACAGCCAGGAACGGACCGTAACGAAGCTATTTCTTTAAATGACCTCATACAAGTTGGAATATACGGTTGTTTTAGTACGTATTTTCCATTCATCGTTAGTGGAAGAATAAACACGTATTGTTACGGGATCTGCCATAGGTAAGTGAAAGGTGATCATTAAAACTTATGTGCCATATTATTAATTATTAACTTATAACTATAAACATTAACTACTAGCTTCTGCCCGCGGCTTCACCCGCGTGTATGTAGGAAATTATCCCACGGGATCCATACATTTTTCCACTTATATGCTATTTCAGACTATAACCTATCTTTGTGCCAAGTTTCAATACGATCCGTTAAGTAGTTTTTGAGTTTATTCGTTACAAACACACATAGGTACAAATCTTTCCTCTTTATAATATTAGTATAGATTGCTCCAAATAGCTAACGAGTACTAACTACACGTACCATTTTTTTTTCTTGTCTTTCGGAAAAGGCCCAAAAATTGATGGAGCCTGAATGGTCTCCTATAAACGTGGTGCGGGTGTGGATGACTCAATAAATGAAGGGCTCCAGCAGGGCTTAAAAATTCACACTATGCGACTACAAGCTAATGGGGTAAGCGGGGTACGACTTGCTGACGATGACAGCAAGGGACAGGCTGGAACAAACTGAGTTTTTTGTAATGTGCTGTGAGAAACGCACGCTCTCTATATAGTCATAATATCCAACTCTACCCGTTATCCAGCAAAATTCTAAAACCCGAATCACTATTTTGAAATTTGATGAAAAGCTACAAATCTAGGACCTTATGTTTGGCTGGCGCACTGTCACCTACAAGATCAATAAGACACGTAACATAAGGATGAGTTACATGACTAACACGACGCGTTGGTAGGTACAGAACGTAGCTATCCTAACTTCCTAACTATAAAGCGAAAGTAAGTTTGTTTGTAACCATTTCACGCCTTAACCACTGAACCGATCAAGGGGGATGCCAGGCCGCCATAGTAATTTAGGCCCTCTGTGCACACATATAAAAAACAATTATAATGATGGGAGGCAATTCCAATAATTAATTAGTAAAAGAAATGATGTACCAAAAACTTTGCATTTCGAAGTCATTTAAGATTCTTATATTTCATCCATGTAAGGTTAAGTATATTTTAAATAAGCGAAAGATCACTTAATACATTATATTAATTTATTTATCAGCATAATTAGCATAGTCAAATAATATAAAATACACTGAAGGAAAATCAAAGTGCTGGTCCTGAAGGTGAGCTTGTTTACCTTGCCAACCCATTTACCTGGCCAACCCATCGTTGTATAAGACTTTGAACTTCAGCGATTTCCAACGGATGCCTTCGCATTCTGGATACATTTAAACCTCAGTTTACACAACGCAGATCACCACTTCCAGCAGTAGATGATGACTGTTGTGAAAGACTAAGTCCAGAGTGAATGCCGGGTTCATCGGTGGAAGCGTCTAATATCAAATCCAAGTTATGGCCAGTGTCATGGTCGTCAGGTATAGGAGAGTCGTCAGATTTAGTATTCATGGGTAAAAATATTCAATTTAACCCGCAATAAACATATACAAGCTGTCACAAGTTACAAGACAAGCAATGGTTTAGACATTTGACATTTACGTTATCTGCTAGCGGACAAGTTAGTGCTGCCATAAAAAATGAAAAAAAGAGGTTGATCGATATTTGATTTCTTTTGTTTACACTAGAATAATCAAAGATAGAAATAACAATAATTATTAAAGAGTTTTTTGTGATTTATAATATTATGTATCGTTTGCTCGGAACAAAATGAACGGTGTTCAATAATAAATATTAAAGCAATGATGACTGATAATTCCGATTGTCAAATTTTTTTTGTAACGGCAACATTTTGTTACCATTTTTTTATTCAAGTTCAATCACTTTAGTCGTTTCAATATTTAATATTTTGAATAAATTGTGCCGACTTGTACAGAATAATGAATACGTGGAAGATATGGTAAAAAAAATAACGTAGTTTTTTAATGAAACCAATTTCTTGTGCGTCTCTGGGCCTAATTTTGGCATGGTCATTTGCATATACGTTTTCAGGTATACAGAAATGGGCATTACCTTTCAACCCGAATACAAGTAACAACAACAACTGTTCCCGAAACAACAACAACGTTTTAATGGCAATAGATGGCGCCACGTGTCTTTCAAATCATGATTGAATTACGTTATTATAGAAACTTTAGTAGCGTGTTAAGTTTTTAAATTTAAGTACTTAATACATTTTGTGAGTCGTATCGATAAACCAGTTTTTCATCCTTCTAGCTATAATAATACACAAGCAGAGTACAACCCGAACTGATTGTCAAATTCTAAATTAACATGAGCAAAGCCGCGGGCAAAAGCTGTACGTAAAAGCTCACACAATTGCTCACAACACACGCTACCCGCTATAGGCGCCACTGTACTGTAAACACAGCTTGTATCTCCCAGACACATTAACAATTCCAACTCATAACCACACTACGGGATGTCAATCAAACTTAGCTATAGCCACATGTCTAGTTCATGCTAGTACCTACGTGCCGACATTGTATGAGCTGACAGAGTCTGCCAGTGACTGGAAATACGTTACCTAAGAGTAATCTGACTTGCATAATAATCAGCCTTTTTTTTTTAACGCTGGGAAATCATCCAATGACTGCTCCCGCTCTGGGTGGAGCGGAAGGGAGTGTCAGACTCTTACTGACTAAAACCCATCCATGTTCCTTCCTTAGCCCTTTATGTTCCGGGGTAGCGGTAACCCTTTCGGACAATCCCGCTTACCCGGATAATAATCAGCCTATATGTTCCCACTGCTGGGACACTGAGCTCCTCTCTGAGAGGGAGTGGACCGTGGGCAGTGCGGGTTTGTGGATGTCACATGTCTACGAATTTTTGCTTCAAGGAAGTCCTCACGATGTTATCCTTCGCCGTTTAGAGAGCATTGGTGAGGAAATAATTTATACTAAGTAAAGCGTCTGGCTGGGTTCGAAGCCATGACGTAAAACTCGTAAGTTGGAGTAGTTACCACAGGGCAATTACTGATCTCCGATAACTCACGATCACTGATCTGACTTGGCTTGGACATCAATATCCCTATTGTAAACTCCATATTGTTATCATTTTACAAGCATGTCAGTCAGCGCTACTTAAGTGAATTAATTTCGATGCAGCGCGCTAGCGTCAAACATATAATTGGTCCTTACTCCTTAACCTGTTTTAAAAGTTTTAATAATATTAATATTTCCTATATTCAAGTTATTTGCTTAGAGATTTACACGACTCTGCATGTTTAGTGAGCAGCACTATTTTATTATTCTAAAGAAAAATAAATAAACAACTTGTATCAATGCAACAGTAGGTGTATAATTTTACTAATAATTATTAAGAACTAAATCAAAATACTTTCTGTATCTTAATGGTTACAACATCGCTTTTTTTGTATAATTTTAAATTCAAACAGCGCAGACATGGAGATGAATATAAATCTATTTAATTTCTTGAAATGCATTAAATACAATAATTATTTATACTAGTGCGATAAAAATCATCATCTATCGGTAAATGTCAGTCAATGTCAGTGTTATCCTTGTTTTTTTTTATGTTGTTGTTTTGTACCATTGGTAGCTTGTATTCAAAGGTTACAAATTCAATAAGGTATTCAAAAAATCAGGTGATTCAAAAAGAAATTAACTATTCTTAGATATTAAAGCTAGGTTTGACACGAGAGATCAATGACTATTACATAGAAGTGTATTAAGGAAAATGATAATTCCGATAAATCCTTCGGCCAAAACGGCTATCCCAAACCAATTTGGTGCCAACCGCAGGTCCCGCACATCCCTAAAAAATTCAATTGTATCCCAACACTTATCTGAACCATAAATTCATTGAAATAATTCAGAGCCGCCCCATAAGCCGCTTATAAATTTAATTTTCACGCGGAAAATAATTAAATGTTTTACATTCGCATAGCTTAAATAATTCCACAAATATATCCCCGTTTCGCCATTAAACCGATACCGCAAGGGTTGTCTAATGAAGCCCTCTGAAGGAATTATATTGCTGGGTCTGAGGCTGAGGTAATAACGTATTCTACACACGTTTGGAAAATGCCGCCACATTTGCAAAATAACATTCATTTCAGTCACAAGCACAATGTCCAGCAGTGATAGCCTAGTGGTGTGACCGTTGGACTGCCAAGTCATAGGTCTCGAGTTCGAACCCAAGGCACACACCTCTGATTTTGAGAATTCATGTGCGTATTGTATAATTATCACTTGCTTAAAAATCGGTGAAGGAATCGTGAGGAAACCAGCATGTCTGAGAGATATTTCTCAACAGTATGTGCCAGCTGTTTTAGAACCCAAAGGCTTGGCACGCGACGATGGGAAGAGACCAGATGGAATGACACTAATGCCTTGGAAGGTAGGTAGGCCGTTGGTGTGGGATGCAACGTGTGTCGACACCCTTGCGCCATCCCATCTTCCTTGCACGGCGGGTTGTGCTGGGGCAGCTGCTGCAGGTGCAGAAAACCTCAAACGGCGCAAGTATAACAACCTTATTCGAAGTTATATATTCGAGCCGTTTGGGGTTGAAACACTAGGGCCATGGGGTCCGAGTACCCACTATGTTTATCGAGACATCGCCAAGCGATTGGTCGACTCTTCACGTGACCAGAGGGCTGGCCTATTTTTCGGTCAAAGAATCAGCATTGCCATACAACGTGGCATTGCTGCCAGCCTTTTGGGAACTTTTCCTGTTGACAGCGATGTGGACGAATTTTTTGATGCCCTTTGATTTATTTTATTTTGTTTCCCTCCTGTTATATACTTGTAAATAGTTATTAATAATGTTTTAGGTTTATAATATTGGTTAAAAGTTAGGATTCTTAACAGTATGTGAAGCTAAGTTAGAGGCCCATGGGCAGCATAAAAACTCTGACACCACAAGCACAATTTCTATAAAACATTGTTGGGAGAGCGCTGGTGGCCCTGTGGTAACGGCCGCGACTTTCTAGTTCTAGATCGTAGGTTTGAATCCGGGCAGGCGTTTTACTTTGTGTATATTATTTTATCGCTATTGCACTCAAAACGATGAAGGAAAACATTGTGTGGAAAGCCGTATATCCTGGAACCAAAAAATCGAAAACATGGACATTTACCAACTCGTGTTGGATTACTGCCCACGGTGAGAGGATTCTCACAGAGAGCAGACTCGTGTCCTAGCAGTGGCAGCATTATAGATATTATCTATACTATAATCTATATATTATATAAAAGAAAGTCGGGTTTGTTCCCTCCATTATAACTCGAGATCTGTTGGACCAATTTTCATGGTTTTTGTTTCGTTGGATTTGTCTCCGCCCTGAATAGCAGAACACATTTTTTTTTTTTTTTTTTTTTTGTTTTTAGGTAGGGTAGGTAGGTAGGTAGGGTAGGGTTGGTAGGTAGGTAGGGTAGGTAGGTAGGGTAGTTAGGTAGGGTAGGTAGGTAGGTAGGGTAGGTAGGTAGGTAGGGTAGGTAGGTAGGTAGGGTAGGTAGGTAGGTAGGGTAAGTAGGGTGGGTAGGTAGGGTAGGTAGGTAGGTAGGGTAGGTAGGTAGGTAGGGTAGGTAGCCAGGGTAGGTAGGTAGGGTAGGTAGGTAGGGTAGGTAGGTAGGGTGGGTAGGGTGGGTAGGTAGCGTAGGTAGGGTAGCTAGGGTAGCTAGGGTAGGTAGGGTAGGTAGGGTAGGTAGGGTAGGTAGGGTAGGTAGCTAGGTAGGTAGGGTAGGTAGGCAGGTAGGTAGGGTAGGTAGGGTAGGTAGGCAGGTAGGTAGGTAGGTAGGGTAGGTATCACAGTTAAGACAGGACAACGTCTGTCGGGTCAGCTAGTAATATTATAAAGAAGAAATATTGGATTGTTTGTTTGCATTTGAAAAATTCTTTCATTGTTAGGAAGCTACACTATTCCCGGGTGACATAGGCATTCTATTTTCATAAAAACTCCAATAATGTAACAATTTCCGACATCCACGCGGGCGAAGCCGCGGGCAGAAGCTAGTATTATGTATATATATTTCAGTGATTGGCTAAAATACAAATTGGTGTTAACATAATATTTAGTCCGTTGCTACGTGAAATTTCTATAAATAAGCGATAGGCATGATTTTTACATTTGAATAATAAATTGTCCCAGAAATAAAAAGACCTACAAAGTTGCCATTAAATTAGTTTTCATAGTGAAGTTCAGGATTATTAACAAACTTTTATTAGCTTTAATTATAATTTTAAACTTTCATTACGATATTTGAAACCTTTGAAGTACTTACCTATTACTTTTGCTGCAAACTATATCCATTGTCCAATACACCATTTTAACTAGAACACGATTAAGTCTAGGATTTTAATGAAACACCGTCAAATGCAAAACCTTTGCATAACGTAGCAGTGTTTAAAAAAAAATATACAGCTTATCCTGGGAGCAGGGACTGTGAAATTAATGACGTAATAATTTCCGGTCCGCCGGCCACCCTTAGCACAGCGAGAATGGTCGTCGGACCATTGCAGAAACGGTGACGTCAGAGCTTTTAAAAAAACTGACTCATTGTTTTATATTGACTTTCATGAATAGATTCTTTGAGTTTCAAAGCAGAGTTACTAATGTATGAGTGAGACATGTGTGTTTTGTTTTGAGTGTTTTGTTTTGCCTTTTTCATGTGGCAGGTGAGTTAACTGTTTAGCATCGATTCTGAGGAATCGATGCTAAACAGTTATTTTGTATCTTTAGGACTACGCTAAGCTACCGTGGCCTACTTGGAAAACCTTAAACAGACTTCGTGCCCAGGTAGGTCGCAGTAAGGACAACATCCATAAGTGGGGGTTCATAGATGGCTCAGATCTCTCATGTGTATGCGGCGTCTCCCCACAGACAATGGCTCCCGTCCCATCATGTACCGCATGCCCCGTCACATGCACACGTGAGGACCTAATGGCTGCGTCAGTGAACGGTGTTAGCGTTGCTGAATTTTGGGCCAAATTCATTTAAAATATAAATAATTATATTTAAGTACTATTTTTGCCATCGACACGCTAAGAAGAATTTCGTTAGGACTAATTATGTTTTTTGTACTAACGTTAATCGGAGCATCAGAGACGTCTGTAAGATTATTAAAAACACTATATTCCCAGGGCGGGCAGTGTTATTGGGTTTTCTGAACTATAATTTTTCAGTAGCTGCCCGGAGTCTGGATTTGTGCCCGGTTGATGGCAATAGGCTCGCCCCCTATTATTACAAGTAATTACACGACATTTCGCCAGTTATCCCAGTCATCAATTCTCATGGGACTGTGAAATGTGGTAGGTCTACATATATTTCATCTCTACCTAAGCCTTTGGGTAAACAAGGCGTAATGATATCTGATGCTTTTAACGTTATGCATCGTTCTCACATGTATAATACTAATATGAACTATGTAACCAATATTTTGTAACCATATTTTGTTTAAAAGAGTGTCCATGGAGTTTCTTGCCCGTTCTTCTCAAATCAAATCAATCAAAATCAAAAGTCATTTATTCAAATTAGGCTGAAGATCAGCACTTTTTGAAGGTCAAAGTTACATAAGACAGTCCCCCAAAAACGCCCACCCTTCACCACTTCCTAGTGCTTTAGCTGGGAAGAAGAAGTGGCGCAACAAACTCCCCAGCAGCACAGCTGTCTGTTTAGTTGGAAGAACTTGACTCTACACACATTTATCGCATGAGAAGTAATTAACATTACGAAACACATCACATTAAAATCAATCATTTGCCACATGTCAGCTAGCACACGTCAATATACCAATTAAAACATTAAAACTGACTGTACTCAAGCGTAAATTTAAAAAGAAAAAAAAAGAGCCTCAAGGTAAAAGTGCGTGCCCGCTTACATGTGCAATGCTGTACTATGTCCATACAGCCGTAACTCGAAGTTAAAAATGATAAACTAGGACCATCGAAGTAAAATCAATCAATTAATTGCTAATGATTACTAACTAGGATCAAGATAAATAAATATGATCAACTGTCGAGGTCTCTAGCTAACCACATTTTGCAATACAACTCATTAAAAAAAAAACATTGTAATGTGTAGATTATGTTAACAATAAATGGCTAATAAAAAAAATAAAAACAACCAAAACAATGAATTGAATACATAATAAAAATAATTTTATGAAGCTAATTCTGGAGAAAGAACATAAACATTGTCTTGTGTTAATCACAGCGACCAACTATTCTTGTCATTTAAGTAGTCGTTGGTAGTATAGTAAGCCTTTGAACAAAGGATAGATTTTACTTTAGATTTAAACGTATTAAAAGGCAATTCTAGCAAAGAAGAGGGCAGCTTGTTATAAAAGGTTATACCAAGCCCCACAAATGAGTTATGAACCTTATGAAGCCGATGAAAGGGAGCACGTAGTTTATCCTTATTTCTAGTATTGATGTTGTGAATATCACTGTTTTTAGTATATAAGTGTAAATTTTGTCTAATATATAAAATGTTGGCGAAAATAAATTGTGACGCTACCGTAAGAATACCAATTTCTTTAAAAAAATCTCTCAGAGATACTCTGGCACCTAGCTGGTAAATTGCTCGAACAGCTCGTTTTTGAAGAACGAATATATTATTTATATCTGCGGCTTTGCCCCACAGCAGAAGGCCATAGGACATAACGCTATGAAAATAGCTAAAATACACTAACCGGGCTGTATCAACGTCAGTGTATTGTCTTACTTTCCTGACGGCATAGGCGGCTGAACTAAGGCGTCCTGCTAGACTTGATATATGTGGGCTCCATTGGAGTTTAGAATCTACTGTTATTCCCAAAAAGACTGCTGTGTCTACAGTTTCAAGCACCTCTTTATCTAATATTATTTGTGGTCCTAGATTTCTGACATTGGGTAAGGCGAATTTTATACATTTCGTTTTCTTCGCATTGAGAACTAGGTTATTAGATGTAAACCAATCCGTTACTGTTGAGAGTGCACTGTTAACATCGTCAAAAACTAGTCTATCTCTGTCTACTTTAAAGATAAGAGAGGTATCATCTGCAAACAGTACAACATCACAGATACCCTTTAAATGGAATGGTAAGTCATTGATATACACTAAGAATAAGAATGGACCTAGTATTGAGCCTTGAGGTACACCTAACTGAACTGGTAGCTCAGTAGATTTCACACCATTAACATCTACACATTGAAACCTATTCTGTAAATATGAATTTATAACGTTAAGAGCTTCGTTTTGAACACCGTAATGACGTAGTTTACGTAAAAGCGTGTCGTGGTGCACGCAATCAAAAGCTTTGGAGAGGTCACAGAAAATTCCAATAGCATTTTGCGAGTTCTCCCATGCGCTAAATATGTGTTTCAGCAGAGCAACACCTGCATCCGTAGTCGAACGACCTTTTGTAAAGCCATATTGTTCATCATGAAGGAGGCTATTTAAATTAAAATGTCTTAACAACTGCTTGAGTATTAATTTTTCAAATATTTTGCTAAATGCAGGTAAGATTGAAATAGGCCTGAAATTGCCAACGTTATTTTTATTACCAGATTTAAATAAAGGAATGACTTTACTACTTTTCATGATCCTTCCTTCTCCATAGGTACAGACGCCAGCACATCAAGCTATCCCTAACTGTCAAATTTTCTCAATTAAAAATGAACCTTATGTCTTTGCAATAAAGTTGAAATACTATCAAAGAAATTTGGCAGATTGTGGTAACTTGATGTGCTGGCCTCTGTACCTACTGCTTTGGAATGGGCAACTAGCTTCATCTCTCTGACTGACCGACACCTTGACAATTCAAAAGTGCCTGTAATTGGTTTATTTGAAATAAATACTTTGAATTTGAGTTTGATATGTACCTACTTTATTTGGCACAGAACGATATGTAAAGATAACAGGAACTAATACAAAAAACAAAAGACAAAATTGCTATAACTTGCGAAATAACTTAGGGATCATTTTATGACTGCACTCAAGCTTTCAAAACAAAATATAAATTTATATAGGCGTATCGACGTTTCATTTTCCTTCTTTCCCCCGTGAGAGTACAATATAAACATGAACAGGCAGATCTATCTTTTCTTTTATCAATAAACAAAGCTGTTTACACGTGAATTGCTAGAAAACAGAGAATCGGGAGATTTTATCATTGAATCGCTCGTAAAACTCAGGCTTGGTGGTTACTACCCAACGTGATTTTATTATTCATCTGTACAAAAGCTTTCCTTATGGAATAAAAAAGGACTCATTTTATTCTAAAATATTTAATCATTAACAATTTTGCCTAAAATAGCGAAACTTTTAAGACATCAGCTGTCATCAGAACTTTTAGGATTATTTTAAACTTCAAGAGTTGGTCACCTTGTTAAAACTCAGGCAGGAATTTTAACTTTTTAAGCTTAGAAGGTTAGAAGCTTGTCCAAAAACAAAACTTTCACTCGCAAAATTCAAAGTGATATCTGTCAAATAACTCTGTCTAACCCTTCGCGGAAACAACGCGTAATGTTATGTTATTCCAGCTGCGGTCAGTGGCATCGGCCGCGTTGATGTTGGAAATGACCCCAAGATAACGTACTACCGAGATAAAAATTATCCTATGTGTTAATCCAGGTCATAAACTACCTCTGTGCCAAGTTTCATCCAGATCCGTTGAGCCGTTTGAGCGTGAAGGACGGACAAAATCACTCGCAACCTTCCGCCTTCATAATATTAGTGTGATCTGTAGAGTTATTCTATAATAAAGTCTTTCTCCCTTAATACGTATATAATTCAGCAGACATGCTAAGTATAACATAAATGAGCCTGAAATTTATTTGAGACTTAATATACTTTTATGCTCCTATGCTTCGCTTCCGTATCAGCATTGATCTCATTATTTAGAGAGAATTCTTGTGACGTGCTTTATAAGACTAGGAGTGAAAATAACAACACATTTACTTGGTGTGTATATGAGATAAAGAGACTTCTCTTTCTCTGTACTCATGTTAGATGTTGATCGTAGGCAATAGCTGTAAAGGGGTTATTTAAATAATTTTGAATAAATAAAATAATTATATTAATTCATTAATAATAATTTATTAAAAATATTTTTTTTTATAACTAGCCGCGTTAATGTTGAAAATTGTCCAAAGGGATAAAAAATATCCTTAAAATGTTTTATTATTTAAATTAAAATCCACCAATAAACTCAACCCCTCCTTACATCACTAACTCATCCATAAAGCTCACCAAACTCAAACCACATTCATCCGCAACGTTTTTCCCCGCATCAATATAGAACGCGGATTTTCATGTCATTGTGCTTCTTGATACTTTTTAGGGCGACCGGCTGCTCAAATAAAAACCTATGCATGAGTGTAAATGGGCCTTTTATTTTTTCATATCCTTTTCTGGCTGTTTAGAAAGATTGCGGTGATTTATAAGGACAGTGCTTTTTCATTTGTGTTCAAATACATTTTACTGGATTATTTCAGAAATCCCCACAAATGGGTATCGTTTTATTTTGTCAGAAAACACCCCAGGTTAAATAAACATAGCCATAGTGGGGATTTTTCGAAAAGAAATAACAATCAATTTGTAAATTATTTCAATAGGGATGATGCCTGGGTAAATAAAAGGAATTATATAATTTAGTCCCTTAATCAGATATCAAAAAAATATTAGACACGTATTTTTGACTTTATCATATTTAATAAAAAAAATCTTAGATAAAACGCATTCAAGTTAGAGAGTGAGGCTCGCTACGCCACAAGTATAAAATCTACATACACGTGACGTCATGCAACATTTCAACCTAATGTATCGACGTAATTACGTAAAGAAATAAAAATACGTGTCCAATATTCTTTAATAATTTAGCTGACGGGCTAAATAAATGTTAGTCATCCCTATTGCTGACGTTGGGTAAGGATGGTCAGGATGTTTTAAGACAGTCATCCGGAATTTCATTTTGGTTGATTCTTTACTGGAACATGAAAAGCTTTCTCCATACTAACGACCTTTTTTACATCGATACACGTTTCGAAATTCAAAGCAAATTGACATGAAACAGTTAAAAAATGTGCGCAAATTGCAAAACGCGCATCACTAATGCAGATGTGATTTAAAACGACTTAAGTTGTCATAGACATTGAATTCAAATGTAAAGGCTTTCAAAAATCAAGGGGTCTGGGTATTTAAATCCAATATCTCACTTTTGACTTACTAGTAATAGATCATGGTCCCATTTCTGGTGAATTCCGAACGTCGTCAAACGAACGTAAGTCAAAAGCGAGATATAATTTATTTATTTAAATAAATAGGTAAATAATAATGTCACTTTTGACTTTTAGTTACTGATGGTCCCATTTCTAAACGATTGTAATTTATGTGTCTTTCATACTTTTACAGAAAATGCCAGTACTTATTTATGTAATAGAACTGAGATGAGTTTACATTGAAGTCGTGCTACAAGAAGCAATTTCCTCATAATGCGAATTTTCGTCCGCGCAGATGTTGATTCAAGAAACAGGGGTCCCTGTTTCCCTGTCCCACTTTAACTAATAAGTAGCAATTTTGGTAGACTGTTTTATTTAATATTGAGATTATTATGTCCTTTGTGAGAGAGTTCTTGGTTTTTTAGGAAATTAAAATTACAATTTCAACCCATATTTTTATAAGACCTACCAGAAATATTTTGGAGTAAGGCAACACACATACGCACTCACAAATTTTCGCCTAAAAAATATTAGTATGATGTGATTTTTAGCCGACTTCAAAATAGGAGGAGGTTTTAAGTTTGATAGTTTTTTTTGGGTATGTTCATCAATGTTTTCGTCAATGGAGGACTAATTTTGAAAATTCTTTTTTTTTAGTGCCTGGAACTTTGCGCGACTGTTTTTCAGTTAGCTAGCTATGTGGATGGTGTTATCGATCTTAAAAACTAAAATAGAAGTCCAATATTTATTTTTTTAACTTTGTAGTATTAATATTTATTTTGTATTTTTTACTTTGCAGTGTGTTTTTTTTTGCGTTTTTAATTAGAAAAAAAACGCTAAAGAGACATTATACTTACACACTAAAAGAGACATAGATAATTTGAAAGGTAGCACCTACAGATAAATGACGATGATCTATAGATATGACTACCTTCAACATTAAAGAGAACGACGCAAGGAGGACGATCTTGATCAAAGAGGGCTCTAGGTTGAGTGTCCTCGTGTTCTGTGTTCAGTGACACACTGGAGTGACGATATCGCCCCACTTTCGATAGTTTCCGATAAAGTTCTACACCTACTTCTCATTACGATATCGGAAATCTTTGTTCATTCGTGATTTTAGTAAACTTTTGAACAATTGTTGATACATAGTCTAGGACTAACCCATTTTACTTAGAAACATGAAGGAATTTGTTGTATGAAAAATATAACACTATTTTAAAGAAGGAGAATAAAGATTAAATTATTGTATTATTTATTTTATTTTAAAAATTAACAGTAACACTGTCGGTGGAATTAGATTAAGAAGAGCGTAAATCAGTACGGAACAGTGTTGACCCAGTCGTATCGGCTCCGATTTAGGAGTGGATTCGAAACCAGACAGGCACTTTACTTAGTGTATTTTATTTCATCATGAAATGTCCTTTTAGAAACAAAAATTCGAAAAAATGTGATTTCCACCTACGCGCACTGGGCCTTCGCGATGGATTACGGCCGACGCTCTCTCACAAGAGAGGAGTCTTGTGACCCAACAGTGTAGACATTATAGGTTGATTACGCTTTTCCTATGCATATTATATTTAAGCGGGATTGTCCGAAAGGGTTACCGCTACCCCGGAACATAAAGGGCTACGGAAGGAACATGGATGGGTTTTAGTCAGTAAGAGTCTAACACTCCCTTCCACTCCACCCAGAGCGGGAGCAGTCATTGGATGATTTCCCAGCCTTAAAAAAAAAATGCATGTTATATTGAGCAACTAAATTATCTATATATTACACTGAAACAAATAAATGGTCAACTGTGTTTTTTTATAATTTTTATTTAGTGTTTTTAATTTGTGATCTTCCAGTGCGGTAGGTACCAACAAAAAAATCTTTCTTTCTATGTAATATTATACCAATTTTAATGCTGAATAAACATTTATTATTAATTTCTTGTCATTTCTCCGATAGCAATATCAACAGTCAATACTCAGCTTTATTGCCAATATGAAAAACAATTTACCTTCCTACAAAGACTTCACTGTTCTATAAAGGTATATATCTCATTGTTCAAAATCTGTACACAAAATTGGGTTTCTTCAAACATTACCAAAAGCCAAGTGATCCTTGAATGATTCGCGGTACAATTGTTCATAATATCTTACCTGTATTATAATTATTTCTTCATTCCTTTTTTGTTTCTTTTTTATAGGTCGATTTTTTGAGAATGCCTGAAGCTTTTGCTTGTAAATAAACTAGTGAGGATATCAAAAAGTATTTCAGATACCGATTTTGGTCTAATTTGCTCGATTGACAGTCTTTGATATTTTTAGTTCAAAAGAGTATCCGTGGAGTTTCTTGCCCGTTCTTCTCCATATAACTACTTATTTGGAATGGGCAACTAGCTTAATTTTTCTGACTGACCGACCCTTTGTCAGTTCAAAAGTGCCTGTAATTGGTTTATTTGAAATATTTGTTTTGATTTTGAGTTTGAGTTTGGATTTAAGGCCGCAGTGATTAATTGTAGATTTGGTAAATTAAGAATTAAAAACTGAACTTGGAGTTTATTTCGGCCTTTTTCTCAGAGTAGTCAGATAGAAAATGCTGACCTCATCTTGCTTTATTTATGTTGTAACTAAATATCAAGGTTTACGAACATAGATAATTAAGATTCATTGCTTACTAACCCATGTAACTCGTCCGAAATAAAGTTTTTTTTTTAAGTGTTATTGACGTATAAAGTGTTATCACATATATTAGTTTAAAAAGCTAAGAGGGGTAAAGTCGGAGTTCCAACACTTATAAGATTTCCCGGCCTTAGGCACATAAAATGACATTGTTTACACAGGAAGAAGATAACGAAATAACAAATCACATCACAGTACTACGGAAGCTTGGCGGAACTCGTCAATACACGGCACAAATAATTTCCATCCATTTTGCTACGAAAATTGAGCAACGAGTTGCGTCCCTATTCAATGGAGGAATTCGACATTTCCTATCTTCAGGCATTTTGATCATTATTGTTCGTAATGAACTGTTACCTTTGAAACAATTAACAAGGAAATGAGAGGTGATTGTCACACCGAAATATGATATCCGTATTATGGTTAATTTTTCATTAAATGAAAATTTAGAGAAAATTGCCGTTAAAAAATTTGAAATTAATAGGGAGATTTGAAAAAACGATTAAATAAAAAAAACACCGGCCAAATGCAAAGCGGACTCGCGCACGAAGGGTTCCGTACCATTATCTGAATAAACGGCAAAAATATCACGTTTGTTGTATGAGACCCCCTTAAATAATATTATTTTATTCTGTTTTTTAGCATTTGTTGTTATACCGGCAACAGAAATACATCATCTGTAAAAATTTCTAACTACCACGGTTCATGAGATACAGCCTGGTGACAGACGGACAGACGGACCGACGCGGACGGACGGACAGCGGAGCCTTAGTAAAAGGGTCCCGTTTCACCCTTTGGGTACGGAACTCTTAACATATATCATCATCATCCTATCAGCCGAAAGGCGTCTAATGCTGGGACATAGGTCTCCCCCACCGCCACTTCGACCGGTTCTGTGCGTCCGGTATCTAATCTATCTATAAAATTAATTGTAATTATACTGTTTTCAATACAAGCGATTATTACATAGGCATACGATTATGCCTCTTACCAAATACTAATAATTTTGACAATGGAGTGTCACTAACAAGTCTTCGGAAAACCATAGCTAATATTCCTTGGATATTAGCAAAACCCACAACAGAATCTGGCATCCCAATTTCTAGATATCATTGCCAATAATTTCCTAAGGTTAAGCCGATTATTAGACTTCTGAGTGCCACATAGTCTGCAATAAATGATAGCGGCTTAACGCTTCGCCAAAAGGTCACCTAGACATCTCGACGGGCAAATAAGGGTCAATCTGTGACAAACAAAACCTAATATCACGTCTGATATTCCAGAGAGGATCAGCTGACGTGTAGGTACTGTGTGGCCTACATTTCACCAATTTTGTTACAGGTGTCCAAACTTTTTCTTCTTCTCGTAGTAACAGTAAAACTGCTTATGTTATACTTAATGTTGGGCGAAGTTCAGTACGTATTCCATGTAATGAGCATTAAGCGGCAACTGACAACAAATCCAATATCAGAAAACAGTTTCATCATCATCAGCCTATTGTAGTCTACTGCTGGACATAATCCTCTTCAATTCCATGCCATTCAGATCGATTCTCGGCAACTCCCATCCTGCGGCTACCAGCCACCCTGCGAAAATCGACAGGGCTTCCTACTTTAAGCTTACCAATTCGCGGTCCGTCCCCCAACGTCTACACGTCTACCTCACGGTCATCGGTTCTACGGCTAATATTTATTATACTAGGTACAGTTGTTCACTTTAGCTTGCTTATTCGTAGAGCAATTCTGATAATTATGGTTCTCTGCTAAAAAGAGATTCCAAGCATAAAACTCGAATAATAGGACTTAATTGGTTTTTTATTTCGAATGCTTCACTAATTGTTTACTTACTAGCATAAGCCCGCAACTTCGTCCGCTGAAATTTCTTGATACCCGACCTATCCCGCGCATCGCACCGCCTGCCCGTCCTACTATGTACAGACGCCAGCACATCAAGCTATCCCTAACTGTCATATTTTCTCAATTAAAAATGAACCTTATATCTTTGCAATAAAGTTGAAATACTATCGAAGAAATTTGACAAACTGTGGTAACTTGATGTGCTGGCCTCTGTATTTCGTTTTTTGTAACCTCTTTTCCTTTTTGCTCGGTTCTTGAGGGCCCTAGCGTCATGGTAAATAGACTACAGGCTTTCTCGAAAATTAGGCTATCAAATGATAAAAGTTATTTTTTTATGCGACTCCAGAGATAAGCGCCTTCAAACAAAAACCGACCCTTCAGTTTAATTTGAATTTATGTAAATAATTATAGATATTATATTATAGTATACTTTTTTACAATCCCACTTACCCGACAGGCTTGGCCCTGAGGGGCCATATTATAGTATACTTAAGTAAAGAAGTAAGCTTTAGACTAAGAAGTTGGTCAGTAGAATAGTCTGAAAGGGTTACACCGCTGCCCCGGAACCCAAAAAACTAAGGAAGGAACGTGGATGGGTTTTAGTCAGTAAGAGTCTGACACACCCTTCCGCTTTACTCAGAGCGGGAGGGGTCAATAGATGATTTCCCACCCTGAAAAAGAGATTTTAATAAGCTTATGTTTTTGCGCCCGAATAAGCAATCGATAGTTCGGTATAAAATAAAGTTTGTTTATTTTATTAAATTATATTATAAATATATATATTAAATTTGAGTTAGTCTAAATTAAGAATGAAAAATAAAGAGGCTAATTTAGTTAAAAAATCGTATTTAGCTAGACGCTCTGCAGGAAAAAACAAAAAGGTTTTAAAATGTAGGTCGTAAATAGAAACGTGCTTCTTATTTCAGGCTTTCAGCTGGTTCCAAACTTTCACTTACAAACGTACAAACTTTTGTCAGGGTGAAATTTTATACTCGAAAGATGCTGTATAATGTATCATCAACTCTGTTGTCACATTTTTTCTTATTATTCTGAGTAAGACTGACAACCAGTCGTGCAAAGAAATATCATATTACCTAGTACCTAGAGGTCAGATAGACAGATGCTTCATGTAAAATACTGATATTCAAGGGCATTCGGTTAGACTGGAAGCCGACCCCCAAATTGATAGGCTCGCGTTTCACCTTCATCTCACCTTACGGTAAGCGAGCGTGTGGTTTGGGGTTTATTATTCGCTTGCGCCACTTAACTTGAAAAAATAAAGCTGACATCCACTCATCACACCCGAAAGTAACACGCGTCTACTTAAAACAAAACGGTAAAGGTCACACCATTTTTAAATCAAACCTGAATTTTAATGCGTTGCTAACTCTTGTTTGACAAACTTAATTATAAACACAACAAAGTTACGGTACGGTGTGACAAGCAGCCGTGGCCTCTATAATCAAATTACAAGTCCCGTCATCGCGCTATCGTAGGCGACAAATTAGTTCTAGAGCATAATGTTTTCAAAGTTAACCGGGATTCTAATTAGTGGGTTTCGTGAATTATGTTAAAATTGACACGGTTTTGGACCATTTTCGGTAAAAGCGTTACGGCTTAGCTAGCACATAGATTGCGGCCAGACGGCCTAGTAAGTTACTTGGCAGCGAATTGTGAGGTCTTGGCTTGGAATCGAATTGTCTCCGCTAGTCATAAGACGTAGGTTAATATTCCGTCATTGTATTACGCTAGGATCTTTGGTAACACAAATGATGCATCTTAAAGAAAAAAAAGAAAAGACGTATCATGCCGCAAAGAAAGAATACAAAAGCAAACCTGGAGGAAAATATGCGCTACATCCACGCAAAACGCTCAGCATATTGCTGCGACCCTAAGTGAGACAGAGCCCCAGCGCTGCAGCGACGACGGTGTTGACATCTATCATTCATCATTTGACAACTAAGTCTTATAACAATTCCTGATACAAATTTAATACTTCCTTAGATTTGAGAATTTTCTGTAAGCTCTCGTCGTTACCATATAGAGCGTTATATCGTAATTGACACAAATAAAACGCGAACGCGACCATTTTCCCCTTGAAAAGTAGCCGTAGTAGTTATGTCATTGTGTTCTGCTGCTATAATTGCTTCTTCCCCTCCAATGTGGGCCATTAGCGAAGCTTAATTAATTAAAGGAGTACGGTGATACACAACTTGTAATTAATGTTGAGCATCTTGTTTGGCATTTCCCAGGCTGTAGTAGCGTTACAATTATTATTACGAACTGACTTCTGAAATTTCAGCCGTCATAGATATTTTCCCAATGATGACAGTACTCATGGCTTAATTTTAGCATAAGGAAGGTTTAGACTAAACGAGTTAAGCGGGATTGTCCGAAAGGGTTACCGCTACCCCGGAACATTAAGGGCTAAGGAAGGAACATGGATAGGTTTTAGTCAGTAAGAGTCTGACACTCCCTTCTGCTCCACCCAGAGTGGCAGGGGGTCATTTGATGATTTACCACCCTCAAAAAAAAATAAGCTAAACGAGTGAACGCTAATTTTATCCTCAATCTGTCTCATTGTCTTTGAAAGAACAATGAAATAACGATATTTCGTTGTTTGAATTGAGAACAGAAACTCTCACTCTGTTTTTCCAGTTCAACCTTGGTACATAACTTCTTTTTTCTTGGGAATTCATTAAATAACTTCACCCACGCTGGGCGGAGTGGGAGGGCGTGTCAGACTTTTAAAACCCACCCGTGCTCCTTAAGTTGTCTGTGCTAGGGCCACGGTTACTCTTTCAAACGAACCTGCGTTCCTGGCAGATCTCAGTTCTCATGCGGTAGGTACTCCAATGAGCCGAAATGCAATTGTGGAGCTATGGTGTAGCAAAGAATGCTTCAACTCTTGTCGTGCTCTCTATATGAAAACGCCTGCACTATGGAAGACCTTTGCGAGGCCAGCGCTTGCGCTATCGAAGTCAGCCAAATACTGGTGGAATTTTATTTCAAACTAGCTGCTGCCAGCGACTTCGCCCGCGTGAATGTCGGAAATTATAATAATAATAATATCCTTGGACATTTCACACAACGCCATATAGTCCCAAGCTAAGCAACTTAATGCTTGTGTTATGGTAACTAGATGGCTGATAAACTACTTATATACATTTTTTTTTTTGTAAATACATACATATTATAGATAGATAAACACCCAGACCCGTAACAAATACTTGTAGGTCGTACAAATATTTGTTCCGTGCGGGAATCGAACCCGTGACATGTTGCGCAGCAGTCAATCGCTCAACCACTGCGCCAACCGTGTCGTCGAGACTACGACTAACTCTGTGCCAAGTTTCATCCACATCTGTTCAGCGGTCAGCCGTTTGAGCGTGAAGAAGTGACAAACATATAAACACACTCACAAACTTTCGTCTGTATAATATTAGTGTGAAGACAATCATGGATACGGCGAAGAAGAAGAAGTTCAATGAAACATGAAACAATCTCATGCAAGATTACCAAAGTGCAATCAATCACACTTAATTTACGATACAGAACGATATCCTAACCGAATTATCTGTCTCTAAATAATGCCTGCTAAATGCTTCCTCGACTTCTCAACACCAAAAACAGAAGTTAAATTTGAGGAAACAAAGTTGTTTAACTTGGTTTGCACTCGTTATTTTCGTATTTCGGGGTTTTTTTAACTGTGATGTTAATTGAATGTCCACCATTTTTATGTCTAAATTTTACGCCACGCTTATCATGAGTTTTAGATGAGCGGGAAAAATGCAGTGGTTTCTGCTTCGTTTATGTTTATGTCCCTTTTAAGCACTTTTTTATCTAAATAGAGACAAGGCAACGAAGTATACGGACCCTCTGAGAGTCCATATACTTAAATAACAACACGCATGTTATCCCCGAAGGGTTAAGCAGAGATGTACCTAATAGTACAAAGGCCAGCACATAAAGCTACCCCAATCTGTCAAATTTCTCTGATAGATTTTCAACTTTATTGTAAAAGCATTACGTTCATGTTCAATTGGGAAAATTTGACAGTTTTAGTTAGTGTGGTATCTGTACATTCACAATTCGCTATTTAGGACTCGCAAGTCCTATATAATAGGGGGCCAGCCTATTGCCACCAACTGCTACTGAGAAATTCCACATGGTAAAACCAAATAACACTTTGTTCTGACACGGAAATCGAACCAAGGACCCCATGTTCAGCAGTAGCGCTTCCGGCCATTGGACCAACCAGGAAGTCATTCAATCAGTTTATAGGCACTAATTGATAGCATATCAACAAAAATGTTGTTAAAAGATGGATAACACTCATGTGCATGCCAAAACAGGAAGCTATTAAGGCCTTAACAGGAGAAGACAGTTAGCAAGACATTACCTAGATACGTTCTGTTGATGGTTATTTAGAAATTTTATTCGCTCCAGCAAGAAACATAAAAACGTACCAGCTGCTCATTCCATCTAAGTCGTAAAGTGAACTGAGTGAAAGGTTTTGTAGAGTACTACTACAGACACCAGCACATCAAGCTATCCCTAACTGTCAATTTTTTTCAATTAAAAATGAACCTTATGTCTTTGCAATAAAGTCGAAATACTATCAAAGAAATTAGTGCAAAGTTATTTGGTCCAATCGAGTCGGATTCAAAGAGTGTAATTTTTGCATTCATCCGCTCCATACTCAAACCGCGCCGCTTCATAATCAAACCGCTTACTCAAACCGCAATCGCATCAAAAACTGTATAACTATTATAAATAAGTGTTGGCCGACACAAGTGTGACATTTAAACAAGTGAAAGTGACCACAGAGAAACAGAAAGAAAACCAGATAGCACGTGGGACTTCTGCTGAGCAAGCTGTCCTTGAATCCACGTGTTTTGACCAGAAGGTTCGCAAGTAAGTCCATCCATTCCTATTTCTCAAAACCTCATATCCCGTATGCTCAATTCTGTGTCGTCCAACAGTTCATTACGATAAAATCTACATCCCAACATAAAATTAATACCCCGCTATATGGTCCTTCGAGAAACCGCTAAGACTTATCCACCATAAGTTATTTGGTGTAACTAGTATCTGTACCTAAGTGTAATCGTAAGCACATATTTTATTCATGTACTAGCTTCTGCCAGTGGCTTCGCCCGCGTGGATGTCAGAAATTATCCCTCGAGAACCTACCACCGGGATGAAAAGTATATTCTATATGCTATTCCAGACTATAATCTATCTCTGTGCCAAATTTCATCAAGATCGGTTCTGTAGTTTTTGCGTGAGAGTAACAAACATCCATCCTCCGGGCATCCTCACAAACTTTTATGTTCATAATATTAGTAGGATTAAATCACTAGTAGCGAAGTGTTAGGCGATTATCACACGGCACCGCTCGACCGCGCGGTAGGAGCTGTTTGCGGTAGAAACGAGCACCGCTCGACTAACACTTCGCTGTTAGTTTGTCTGTCCGTCTGTCACCAGGCTGTATCTTATGAACCGCTATTTCTTAGAGATCGACGGATTTCTTAGAGACCAATGCGACATGAGATCCGCTTCATCGCCTACCGTGTGTAAATCGCCTTAGTAATAGGGTCTTACCCTTAGGGTACGAAAATCTAAAATCTACTATTTCGTAAGATTTTCTTCAAAAAACTTAGAACATTGAAAGTAAAAAACTCTTTCCATCTGTTTCATTCACTAGTACACTGTTAAAGCATCCAAAGCACACGAACATCTCTATTTTTGGCACAATATTCCTTCTCGGGAAATTCACGAGCACAATACGACCATAGAACAGATAGCTGCAGAAGGACAGCTCTATACAACCAACGAAAAAGCAAAGACATGCACACTCGCGAGTGACTGTCATTTGTTTTTAAAATGGTATAGAACAGCGAGATTCGTTTGAGTAGTGTAGTGAGCTGACTGAAATGATTAAGTTATATCAGTATTAGGGCATCTTCTTCTTCTTTTCGTGTGGTTAGTGACTAACCTGGTGTCAGAGTTTTTATGCTGCCCATGGGCCTCTGACTTAGCTTCACATGCTGTTGAGAAATATCTCTCAGGCATGCCGGTTTCCTCACGCTGTTTTCCTTCACCAATTTTAAACCAAGTGATAATTATACAAGGATATAGTTAGGATAGTATTAGGGCAAATTACACCAATGGAACTGTACTCGATCAGCGGATAAACTGTATTTAAGAGCTGCCAGTGTCATTTTTTTCTAAGGAATATTGACAGGTCTTGAACGTGTTTTAGCTGCACTGATCGCATTTTTAGTTTCATTGGTGAAATTCGCACTTAATGGCTAACTTGCTGTACTAAATAGATAATAATAAATACATATGAGTGTTTTCAGTTGTATAGAGCCTTCTGTACGTACCCATTCTGTGTCAAAACGCTGCAAATATAGCGTGGAAATTCTAATTTTAACTGTCTGAAATAAAACAAGCAAACAGTTGGAAATGCACGAATAAGTTAATTAATAAGTAGAAACATCCGTGCTTCTGTCTTGAGAGCTGTGTCCTACATTTCTGGTGGGTTTAGACATGAAATATATATGTTATACTAGCTGCTGCCCGTGACTCCGCCCGCGTCAATGTTGAAAATTGTTCATACAAACCCTTCTTTCACCCCTTTACGGAGGGAGTTTCCTAAAACCCTTTCTTAGCTGACGTTTCCTACTCATATCTGTGCCTTTCATCATTGCAGGTCCAGTATAGTTGAGATTTCGTGTTTCAAAATGATGTGTTTCAAAATGATGTCCGTGAGTCAAAATCAAAAGTCATTTATGCAAATTAGGCTGAAAATCAGCACTTTTTTGAATGTCAAAATTACATAAGACAGTCCCCCAAAAACGCCCACCCTTCACCACTTCCTAGTGCTTTAGCTGGGAAGAAGAAGTGGCGCAACAAACTCCCCAGCAGCACAGCTGTCTGTTTAGTTAGAAGAACTTGGAGTGTATGAATAAGTGTTTTTTCGCTTTTATTCATACACCATGCTATTTTATTCGTCTTACAAATGTGGTCCAATTGATGTATCCGACATAAATAACCTCTAGGCTTGATTAAAAGAGATGTCAGCATATGAAGGGGCCCCTCAGGGCCAAGCCTGCCGGGTAAGCGGGATTGTCCGAAAGGGTTACCGCTGCCCCGGAACATAAAGGGCTACGGAAGGAACATGGATGGGTTTTAGTCAGTAAGAGTCTGACACTCCCTTCCGCTCCACCCAGAGCGGGAGCAGTCATTGGATGATTTCCCAGCCTTAAAAAAAAAAGGCTTGATTAAAAAGTTGTTACCATTAATTAATATACTATGTACAACGAATAATAAATACTGCATTACAATAAGTAAAATCCTGTTAATAATGTTTACGTTTCGATAGGTAGATCTTTCCATCCCCGTTTTTCTATGAGACAAAATTTCTTAAGCCAATCTAAAACAGTCCACGTGCAATAGTACTCTACAGGCTGTTTTGAAGAACGTCGTGCGTTTACGATATTTAATGTTTATATATAGAATATTTTTTATGACTAATTAGTAGTCCATGGATACCTACATGAATTGGGCTAACGTTGTAAGATGACTAAAATTGCACGGTGTATACATATCATAGATAATTAAAGTATGTACACAAAATTTCTTCCTTAGAAAACATTTTAAATCGAATTCGAAATTGGTTTCGGATGGTTGGGCTTTTGTTGTTTCCAATTGTTGTCGGCATATAATTGATTTATTTGCCAGAGTCGCCATTTCATCTTTTGTAATTTATACAAGTTCGAATCGTTTTGCAACAATACGGGTGCTTTGACATCTTGAAGCTTTATGATGTTGTTTTGTTTGACTTTCCATCATATTTACAAAGAAATTTCAAAAAATCATTCAACAATGAAACAAACGTCGTAGAAAAAGAACCATTTCTTTTCCAAAGAGCTGACAAAGATTATAACCAAGATTTTGGAAATTGAATAATTTTCTAAATAGTATCACGCCTAAAATCCCCAAAGGGTTAGGCAGTAGCTATAGTACTCCTTATCACATCAAACTAATATTATAAACTCGAAAGTTTGTGAGTGAGTGGGTGTTCGTGTGAGTTCGTATGTTTGTCCGTCCTTCACACTCAAACGGCTGAACGGATCAGGATAAAATTTGGCGCAGAGGTAGTTTATGACTTGGATTAACACATAGGATATATTACATACATTTTTATCCCGGTAGTACATTCCCTTGGGATAATTTCCTACATCCACGCAGGCGAAGCCGCTGGCAGCTGGTAGTTTTAAATAAACTGTTACTTCGAAACCTGATTCTGGACTGTACCTATTTACTTCTGACCCACTTAGTAAATTGGTTGACAAACAAACCAAAATATGATATCCGAGTATGTAGTTACATTCACAACGCAAGGCCGGTTTTTGTTTGCAGACATTAGTAATGGAATATCTTGTGGTCTATATTTCTTCACAGTAGATATTTCTTAAACTAGATTTTCAGTAGATATTTCTGAAACGTGGTCGCTCACAATGGGCCTTATTAGAAAGTCACCGAAAGGGCACTGGAGAGGGCTGTGATTGGAGTTTCCCTACGTGATCGATTCATAAATGAGGAGATTTGTAGGAGAACCAAGATAACCGACATAGCCCGAAGGAAAGGAAAGGTCCTCCCATCCCAGCCACCGCAGGAGACGCCCCGGGCGTCGGGAGCCACGTGACGACTCCCGGCCACCGTAGGCGCGGGCCTGCGGACGATGAGTAATGGGTGACTCACCGTCCGATCAGCACCAGGCTCGTGCCGGATGTATGCTTAAATCTTTAAAAATACGCAACGGATTTTGATACGGTTTTTTTTAATAGATAGAGTGATTGAAGAGGAAGGTTTATGTGTATAATTTGTCGACATATTATGCGGGCGAAGCCGCGGGCGGAAGCTAGTAATACCATATACTACACAATGTAAAGCAAATCGGAAACCCAATATTAAACAAAAAAATATATAATGTAATACGCATGAAAACAACAATAACAGCCATACTTAAGAAAAGAAAGAACGTTTAAAAGTAATATCAGATTCTTTGCATTCCCCATAAAAACTATGTCGGGTAATAAAAGTTAACGGCTAGAAGTTACGGGTGGGGGAAAAAGAAGTAAAATCAAGTGGCCGACAAGGTCAGTCGGACCCTATATTATTATGGGACAACTGAAGTAACTTGGCTGGGGACATGACTTTCAAAACAGGGGAATGAAACATCGTTTGGGGGACAACACATGGCGGATTAGGGACGTTTGAAATAAAGGTCATGAACATTTTTTTAGTTATGTGCAGTGATCGAATAATCGGATGCATATTTACCTAAAGTTCATTTTTGGTTAGGAAATTGTGGAAGCGGCTTCTTAAAACATATTTTTTTTAATATAAATGTTAAGATAAGTAAATATACCTACAGCCGACTTGATTCTATGATAAAAACAGTAAATGTGTTGAATCTGAAATCCCGGGATTTTATCGATACAAAAGTGCATTCCATAATATTATCCAACACCTTAAACTAAGTAAATAGCCCTACACCCGATTTGATTCTATAGTAAAAAATCGAAATTTGTCGATTCCGAATTCGCGGGATTTTTTCGATACAAAAGTGCATTCCATAATATATAATATTAAATATACATATAATATAATAACCAACACCTACACTTTAGGTAAATATGCATCCGATTATCCGATCACTAGTTATGTGGCTTATAAAAGGGTCTGCATCCGTGTGTGGTAAGGACTTCTAGAGCCTCCTTAATGGCCAAGACGTCATTCTCCTGCCCTTGTTTTAATTTATTTGGGGTTGTTTTTAGGGCTCCGTACCCAAAGCGTAAAATGGGAGCGTAAGATTTTGCTGTCCGTCTGTCCGTCAATCACCAGGTTGTATCTCATGAACCGTGATACTCGTAGTTTAGGCAGTTGAAATTTTCACAATTGATTTACCTATTTCTGTTGCCGCTATAATAACAGAACAGAATCAAATACATATATTTTAAGGAGACTCCCATACAACAAACATGATTTTTTTGCCGATTTTATAGATAATGGTACGGAACCCTTCGTGCACACGTCCGACTCACACTTAGCTGGTTTTTTTTTTTCCATTCTTCTCTTTTAGTCGTCATGTAAGGTAGTCACCCCCTTTCTAGCCATATACTATATGCCTGCATAGCCTTTCATACAGTCCACCCCTACTCTTATTGCCATCCACATTCATACCCAAAACTTTTTCATGATATTTTCCTCATACATCAAATGCCCCTGTCATTCTCAACAAACCATTCAAATTTTCGGTCACCGCCGGTGCAAACTTCAGACATCCTCATATGTAACACTAGCTTTTGCCAGCGGCTTCGCCCGCGTGTATGTAGGAAATTAACCCACGGAAACCGTACATTTTTCCGGGATAAAAAGTAGCTTATATAGTATTCCAGACTATAATATATCTTTGTGCCAAGTTTCATCCAGATCCATTAAATAGTTTTTGTGTTTATTCGTTACAAACATTCATACTAATGGTTCCTCTTTATAATATTAGTATAATATATATTATGTATGTATGTTTAAGATTCTGTGAAATGATAAGATTTAAGATTTAGTTAGTTTTTAACAAGCGGCATTTTCTGCGCGGAGCGGAGTTTTCTATGATAATAGCGTAATATAAAAAATGCATAGCCAAGGTAAACTCAACCTTACATTATTGCGACCACTTAGCCAAATAGAATAGATACGACGTGACTTTTAAAACAGGGTATATATTTGCTTGTCATTATATGCGAACCCTTTTCCCAACTATCTAGGTCATGTGAGCAGACGTAGCCGAGTAAAATAATTTTACAAAAAATTGTGTGGGTCTAAAATTGAGGCTATTTGAGGAAAATTTTTACGTCTGGAAATATTTTTTTTTTTTTAATAATTTTACGGTGTACTTTTTTAAATTAAGAGTACTTACCAAATAAATAATGCGCCCATATTCAGTTTTTTTTTTGCTTACTAATGCAATTAATTGACACAAGTACAGGTTTCCATGTCTGCTTAGCTTTGGCTAAGCAGACATGGAAACCTGCCCGAAGAATAATTATAACTTTTTTCTTTGGTTGACAAAGCGATGTTGAGAAAATCTTAATTTATTAGTCTACAATAAACTAGTCACCGCAACCCACCCTTTGCCACCTCTGCTTAACCTTTCGGGCTAAGAAGGCGTGATTCTATAATGCAATAAAATAGCTTGGCAAAAACCCAAAACCATTATACTCAAAAAAACCTAAACTAGCCCTATGTAATCACAATATGTGTTTAGTAGAACGCTTTTTTTTTAAGGCTGGGCAATCATCCAATGACTTCTCCCGCTCTGGTTGGAGCGGAAGTGAGTGTCAGACTCTTACTGACTAAAACCCATCCATGTTCCTTCCTTAGCCCTTTATGTTCCGGGGTAGCGGTAACCCTTTCGGACAATCCCGCTTGTAATCGCCTTTAATTCTTTGACACAGAGAGTCAGACAGAGAGACAGAAATGCATCTCTATCAGTTACTAATACCATGCACTATATAATGGACCGTTCCCTCAACTCATGTATTTCTAAGGCTCGGTAGACTCTCTTGAGCCAGTGTGTTCAGTGTATCACAAACTAACGTCTTTGCACTTGTGCCAAAGGCTATAGAAACGCGTTTTCTTTAGCGAACATACCTACAGTTTGTACTAGATCAGTTAGATTCCCTCAACGTATAATAGGTAGGTAGGTACGCTTTCGTGCATAAAAATGTTACCCACCCCATGCTCTCTATTCGAGAGACGATAATATCTTAATAAAGTATAGTGTGTGGAGGTTGGCAAGAGCCCTTTTACCTGGAGGCTCTTTTTTTCTTATTTTTTTTTTAATTTACGCTTGAGTACAGTCAGTTTTCATTCTTTTAATTGGTATATTGACGTGTGCTAGCTAACATGTGGCAAATGATTGATTTTAATGTGATGTGTTTCGTAATGTTAATTTACTTCTCATACGATAAATGTGTAGAGTCAAGTTCTTTCAACTAAATAGACAGCTGTGCTGCTGGGGAGTTTGTTGCGCCACTTCTGCTTGCCAGCTAAAGCTCTAGGAAGTGGTGAAGGATGGGCGTTTTTTGGGGACTGTCTTATGTGACATTGACCTTCAAAAAGTGCTGATTTCCAGCCTAGTTTGAATAAATGACTTTTTATTTTGATAAAATATATTTTACACAAATGATTCTATATTTGATAAAAGCATCTGAAATGATCGACTCGATTCTTTAGATGACCCTCATCACTAACTTTTGCTTGGAAAAACGGAAGTTAACAAAAGCCCATTTTTTTGTTTTTTTTTAAAGCCTGTCTTCTCTATATCAAATTCTGTTATTCTAAACAGCGTACCCAACTCTCACTGTCCTATAGATAGTACTAACCCCTTGGGATGGCGCTGTACAGACGCCAGCACATCAAGCTAGTATTTCAACTTTATTGCAAAGACATAAGGTTCATTTTTAATTGAGGAAATTTGACAGTTAGGGATAGCTTGATGTGCTGGCGTCTGTACATGCCGTTCGTTCATTGTCAGATTAGCCGCCAACTTGGCGCCGTCGCTTGGTCATTACAGTGACGTCGAGCTATTAAAGAGAATAACGAGAAGACTTATTAATGCAATAAAGCTCATTATACGTTGGTCGTCATCCGTCTAAAATTCGAAGACATCTACCAACCCGCACGGGACCCGCATGTTTGACTACAGCCCTCTCCCTCTTGAAGAGAAGAGGTCTGTGTGCCAGCATTCTAGGCTGATTACGATCATCTGTCTAGCTTTTTCATTTATTTAATTATTTAACCAACAGTTGTTACATATAATAAAAAGATAGGAACATACAAGTACAAATTGTGTCTTAAATCTAACTGCACAACCAATTCAAACACCACATGCAAAACTGTTCTTTATAATTATAAATTTAATTTTAAAGACTTAATGTACTGAAATTCTAGATAATTATATTTAATACTAATACTAAATTTGTCTGACAAACGTCGATAATGAGACTGCGTGGACGTCAACCAGGTCGCTGCGTTTAGTATGTTTAGTATGTTGTCGCTTGTAATCCCGAAGGGTTGGGCAGAGCTGTAGAACACCCACATTGCGCCAATTATGTTTGAGGAGCTCGTGGCTAAGTACTAACAGCCGCACAGGTCTATCCATCAGGTTAAGCTACGCTTGCCGGGGTGCCGTGGATGGGTGACCATCTTTACATACCGAGATGGCTGTCATTTGTGCATCTTTGACAGTAGTTACGGGTCGTCAGAAGCCCAAAAATATGACACTGTTACTGGGTTGTGGAGGTCAGATAGGCAGTCGCTCCTTGTAAAATACTGGTATTCAGCTGCATGCGGTTAGACTGGAAGCTGACCTCAACATAGTTGGGAAAAGGCTAGACAGACGATGACCTATTTAATAGGGTACGAGCCTATTGCCATCAACCGGGCCCAAATCCAGACTCCGGACTACTTCTGAGAAATTCCACACCGCTATGTTATACAACTTAATACCTATACATCCTGGATAATATTCGCCAACGGATGTTTATCTCCCGACGGCCGTCCACCACATTGAGCGACACATGTCGCCGTGATATGACACGTGCGTATAAACGTCACAGGCTCACAGGTAATGTGAAATTGTGTGTGGCAGACTTATTACCACCGTTTTCCGTGTTAAAATATCGAGGGGAATTTACTTTGCCGTAATGTGAAACTGATGCAAGGTTTGGAAACCCTGTGTGTAACTTTAATATGTTGCAGTGTTTATTTTGCTTTTGCTCGATAATTACTGTGATGTTGATTTTCTTTTACATGTACATTTTAATACCGTTTGTATTTTAACGGTATCTCTTTGAAGAGTCCTGAATTAATGCAAATATTGAATCATTCCTAGTACTGTTTTAGTTTAGTTTATCGGCTGTCATGGTATGGGCATGTTATGCGGAGGAATAAGGAAAATGTTATCAGGAAAGTTGTGAGTATGAATGTGGATGGCTATACAAGTAGAGGGAGACCAAAGAAACGATGGATGGATTGTGTGAAAGATGATATGGCTAGAAAGGGAGTGACTACTGAGATGACGACTAATAGAGAAGTATGGAAGAAAAAGACATGTTGCGCTGACCCCAAATAAATTGAGATAAGGGCAGGAGAATGATGATGAGTACTGTTTTAGTTTGCTTGCGATACACTCGCAGTTTGTTTTAAGTACAGCCAGCACATCAAGTTACCCCAATCTGTTGAATTTCTTTGATAGCTTAGCTTGATGAGCTGGCGTCTGTAAACTTGTACAGTGTACTTACCATCCTACTAATAATATAAATGTGAATGTTTGTGAAGATGTTTTATCTCGGTAAAACGTTCCCGTGGGGTAACTTCAAACATCCAGGGTGAAACCGCTGGCAGAAGCCGCGGGAGTTCGCAGTTCCACAAATTTTGCGACTCATATTTCAATGACGTAGGATTGCAATTGCACTTAATAATTAACAAAAGGAAAAAAAACTGGTGTGAAGCGGTTAAGAAAGCCTAGTACTGCATAATATTTCTCCAACTTTACACTTGTCAAAGCACACACAATTCATGCTCCGGATACGTGCATTTGTCCAATGCAGGAATCTGTCTTCTCCAGTAACTCGACTACTGATGATTTTGCGACGGCTGTATCGCATCACATCGAATCACGTCGGGGTCACCAATGCGGGAGTTCGCAGTTCCCGAAAATAAAAGAATAGGACTGTGATACTAAAAGTTTTAAATTACTTAAATAGATAGTGAAAATAATTAGTATATATTTTACGGGAGATAAAAACAATTCCTTTTTTTCCTGTCAAGAACCAAGTGCCATTCGGTGGACGAGGTTTTAATCGCCAAAAAGCTAATAAATAATATTATTTTAAAGAAATAACCACGAAGAACTTAAGAACTTGATGCCTCTGTCCTCCGCAGAGCTAACTCCACAGAGCTAACGGTCGCCCTTCTGTAACTTCAGACAGTGCTCCGAGTTTTATGAAAAGAAAAGGAAATCTGACACGTGTCTTTTTCTTTATATTTCCTCAGGCTCTTTGTCGGGTCGTACACATAGATGAAAAGTTTGAATGAGAGACAACCAAGAAACCCGAGACATTTCTTATTGAACCTTTTTTGTGAACTCCGTGGCATCAACACAAACACGCAGAAACTTCTCCGCCACTCAAACTCAAACTCAAATTATTTATTTCAAATAAACCAATTACAGGCACTTTTGAATTGTCAAGGTGTCGGTCAGTCAGAGAGATGAAGCTAGTTGCCCATTCCAAAGCAGTAGGTACCTATGGAGAAGAACGGGCAAGAAACTCCATGGACACTCTTTTAAACAAAATATGGTTACAAAATGTTGGTTACATAGATCATATTATTATTATTGTACATGTGAGAACGATGCAGAACGGTGAAAGCATCCGATATAAAATATGTAAAAAAAAAAGTTCAAAAATTAAATTAAAACAAGCCATGGCCGCTAAGAGATGACCAGTCTCTATCGACAGCGCCCGTTCACGAACATGACGCATGGATTAGCACCATTCAGCTCAACCATTTTGAAGGGAGCTAAATGATCCAACACACACGCCACCATCAGCGAGACATTTAAGTGAGCATGACATACTCTCAGCCGCCAAAGCACATTTAAGTCAATGAAAGACGTACCCAGTAAATGGTCGCTTTATATTAGGTACATAGTACTCACATATGTGCTAAGCAATTATACAATATTAAGAAATTGAATTTATACAATGCAAATATAGTTTTTATTGTTGTTGATCTTCCGCAGCTCCAACAGTTTTTTAAGAAGTCTAATGAATTAGGTGATACGCCCTTGTGGAGCGGGAATAGCATTGACCCAAGCGTTTTTATCAGCGATGTAATCTCCCAATTTATAATATGCTTGGCTGCATAGTGTGCGTTTTATACAGGATTTAAATTTTGTTTCATTAAGTTCAAGAATGTTGGGAGGTATTTTATTGTAACATTTTAAACAGTACCCCATGAAAGATGAATCTACTTTAGCCAGCCTGAAACCTGGTTGAACTAATTGGTCCCTATTTCTAGTGAAATAATTGTGTCTTTCACCTCTTTTACTAAAAAGATGTAGATTTTTCCTTGCATACATGATGTTTTCATAGATATATTGACAAGGTACAGTCATGATGTTAATAAGCTTAAACCGTTCCCTTAGAGAATCGCGTCTACGAAGATTATAAATGGCTCTGATAGCTCTTTTCTGCAGAATAAAAATAGACTCGATGTCTGCAGCACGTCCCCAAAGTAAAATACCGTAAGACATAATACTATGAAAATAGCTAAAATAGACCAGCCTCGCGGTATCTACATCAGTATATTGACGGATCTTTCTGACAGCATATGCTGCAGAACTTAGCCGTCCTGCAAGAGATGTTAAATGAGGACCCCATTGTAGCCTTGAGTCGAGCGTGATCCCTAGGAAAACAGTTTTATCGACAAATTCTAGTTTCTCTTGGTTCAATACTATCTCACAATCACTACTTTTTACATTTGGTAAAGAAAATCTTATGCACTTAGTTTTTTTTCCATTTAATACTAAATTATTTGCAGTGAACCAATTTTGGACCTGCAGTAGGGCGTTATTTACGTCGTCAACATTTTTGGCACGTCTATCTATCTTAAAAATTAAAGAAGTGTCGTCAGCAAATAACACCATTTGTGGTTGATTTTTTAATAAATGGAGAAGATCATTAATACCTATATACTAAAAAGAGGAAAGGACCCAATATTGAACCTTGTGGCACACAATTGTCCACATATTGTATCCACATATTGTCTAATCAATATAATTGTGTCAATGACGGTTTTCAAGAACATTGACAGCCAGGTACTGTCGACCGCACGTCAGTGATAACACTTTGACCTTCAGCTGGTCAAACGTTGTACTTTTTTTTGCATGGCAGGCAACCTAGAAGTGTGTCTACAACTGGTAAACTGGGCTGGCCTGTGGATGCCTCAATAAATTAAGGCGTCTAGCGAGGGCTTAAGAACTAAGCCACTACTCGCTAAGGGAATCCCCTGTGAGGTACGGACTTCGGTATACGGGGTCACTAAGGGAGGGTAGCAAGGGACAGACTGAATAGGATTAATATTAGTTAGGGACGAATTAAAGGCTACAGGCACAGCGGCGCGGGCTACCTCTAAAAAGGTTCGGAGCGGGGATGGACAGGGACATTGCGGCGGGCTTCGGCGGTGAGGACGGAGTTTAATAGAAGAAGAGGACAGTTTATATTGGTTTTGTTACTACTGACTTGCGGCCTATTGTCCAATCAATATTTTCTGCCGTGGTCTTATGTTGACAGGTGCTGAGTTCGATATTGGTAAAAGTAATATCTGTCTTAAGTGACAGCTAAACAATTGTTGTGTTATTTTATTTGGCAAAAGTGGATAAAGTGGTTTATAAGTACGTAGGTTTATATTGTGCTTGTTATTTTTAGTTACTTTTTTTTGAGGGTGTCGGCTATCATTAAGGGATCTCCTACCGTCAAAACCGCTCTGAGTGGAGCGGATAGGAGTGTCAAACTCTTACTAACTGAAACTCATTAATGTTCTTTCCTTAGCCCTTTGTGTTCCGATGCAGTGGTACAGAGGCCAGCACATCAAGTTACCACAATCTGTGAAATTTCTTTGATAGTATTTCAACTTTATTACAGAGACATAAGGTTCATTTTTAATTGAGAAAATATGACAGTTAGGGATAGCTTGATGTGCTGGCGTCTGTACATTATGTTCAGTAGTAGACTGCGATTACCCTGGTGACACGCTAGTCCCGGCGCAAGGGAGTCCCGATGCGATGACACGCTGGGTTGCTATAGTCGCTGAGAGGATCCAGCAGTTGAGTCTCGAGGTGGCATCTCACAAGTCCGAGGCCATGTCTTTTCGTCTTTTAGTTACACCACCCTACCCTCTGCTTAGCGGTATTTTTTTATTATTACAAATGCATATAGCGTAACAGGTCAACTTTGGTCATGTTGAGAGGATGAATGAAAGGCAACTGAGTGTCGAAATTTATATTACCGTATAGTAAAAATGCACGACACGATACCGCAACTTTTCACGAGGCTGTGAAATAGCCGTCTCTGTCTAGATATAGACCGATTCGTCGAACTCCGCAACGACGTTGCTGTACGCAGGTCAACGTCAACGTGTCGCGGCGCGATTACGTCCACACCATTTTGGCGATGTGGACAAGGCCTTTTTTTCTTTTGAGGGTGGCAAATCATCAGATGACTCCTCCCGCTCTGAGCGGACAGCGCGGTGGAGCGGAAGGGAGTGTCAGACTTTTACTGACTAAAACCCATCCATGTTCCTACCTTAGCCCTTTATGTTCCGAGGTAGCGGTAACCCTTTTGGACAATCCCGCTTACCCGGCAGGCTTCGGCCCTGATGGGCACTTTCAAATGCCGCCTTCGCTTTGAAGCGCGCGTGGCGCGGTCATGGTCAGGACCATCGTACGGTGGCCGGGATTGGTCACGTGGCTGGTGGACAAGGCCTTAAGTTTTCATTTCCTACGTTAGCGGTGGCAGCCACACAACGGCACGAAATGACGGTCTTCATAAAAAAGATGACACCGGAGTTTGACTTTACGGTGTTAAAAATCGGGCAAAGGAAACACCTTAAACTTATCAGAAACAATTCAGGTACGTCATTCGACAATAAATTGCTGACTGTATCTGGCCCCATAGTCTTAAGAAACACTACCTTTCGCACTAGAGAAAATGGCGCGTCAATTCAATGGCAACCAAGGTCGAAAGTTCGTAACGTATTATTAAAGGTTCAATCCCAATCACAAAGAATAGAAACTATTTACTTTTAGAAGCCCCAAAGCTTTGTTCCACTAATCCTTCAATTACCCAGTTGGTTTCACATAGATCGTGTGAATCTTGTCGGTGGGAACTTGGACCCTTGTCTGAAAGTGTCCGGTAGCCAGCGTATTCCATTCGTCCTGTCAATCCGACGTCCCTTTTAATTTTACGAATCTTGCCCCGATCAAATAATACTGGTCGAAAATATTTCCTTTTTCATCTTCGGGGATTGAGGAAAGTTGTCTGAAGGTTTGTCCTTTAGTTGTGTTGGAAATGTAAGGAGCTCAAATAACACGTACAGTTATATTTATGGTGTTTGTACTGACGTAAAATAATCGGCTTTTGACGTGCCTAATGCCACTTCTCCATTAGAGGGTGTGGGTTTGTAGATGTCACATGTCTTTGAATGTTTGCTTTTAGGACATGCTGGTTTCCTCACGATGTTTTCCTTCACCGTTTAGAGGGCAGCGGTACTGAAATAAATACTAAAAAACTGGTATAACACCCACGATCTACAAATCGTAAGTCGGAGACAAATCAAATGAAGTTTCTAAACCTGCCGATCTATTTTTTAAGAGTTTCTTGCCCATTCTTCTCTATACGAAACTACCTTTTGGAAGCGGCAACTACACTCGAGAGCAATGAATCCGGGTCACTTAAAGAATCCTAAAAATCTCGGAAACTAAAAATGCTAGGTTAATGCAATAAATTGTATTTAATAGACAATGTAATACTCCTTAAATGAAGGTATTAAAACTTCTTAGTTATTGTAAAGTTATATCATAAAAAAATCAAATTTGAAAAAGGGCCACTTTCGAAGATGGAACTACGAAATTACAGCATTTGGTTTTGCTTTTGTTTGTAATCTGTCATTTATGTGGGTACATAAACCATGTTGATAGTGCTCTATATTCATTATTCAAGCTGAAATTATGTCGCTTACGCCTGAAGAATGCACCAGAATACTTACAATGCTGGAAACCGGCCGGAGTCAGCGCGATACAGCCAGGACTGTCGGTGTGTCGCTGTCAACAGTACAAAGAGTTCTCCGACGTTACGAAGAAACTGGTTCTAACCTACGCAGACCAGGAACGGGCAGAACCAGGTGTACCACAGCACGAGAAGACCGATACTTGGTGAACACCATGCTTCGAAATCGCTTTCTCACAGGAACTGAACTCACAAATCAGTTTCGACACCTCGGAGGAAGTAACCCAAGTGCATGGACAGTAAGACGTCGGCTTGCTGAATCTAACTTAAAACCCCTTAGACCTGCAAACGGCCCTAAACTGGAGCGTGGGCATCGTATTTCAAGACTAAGATATGCCCAGGGCCACGTAAATTGGAGTATTGAAGATTGGTCAAAAGTTATGTTCTCCGACGAATCAAAATTTATGCTCTACAAGCACGATGGAAGACACAGAGTGTATCGAAGACCAGGGGAAAGATTCAAGCAAGCATGCATCGAAGAAAAAGTAGCCTACGGTGGTGGGTCTGTACTTGTGTGGGCCGGAATTTCTTCTGAAAGTCGCACAGAGCTGGTGATCATAGAAAACGGCTCTTTAACTAGCGTAAGATATGTGGAAGAAATCCTCAATGATCACGTTGGTCCATTTATGGTCAATTTAGGTGAGGATGCTATATTTATGCATGCATAAATATAGCATCCTCACCTAAATTGACCGTGACAATGCCCGACCTCATACAGGTAGGATTGTGAATGACTACCTTCAAGAGATGAACATTACTCGTATGGAGTGGCCAGCGCGCAGCCCGGATATCAACCCGATCGAGCATGCTTGGGACGAGCTAGGCAGATGCGTAAAACAACGAAACCCTCCCCCAATCACGCTTCGTGAGCTCAAAATTGCTCTCACAGAGGAATGGGAGAATATTCCCCAAAATCGTATACGGAACTTGGTGTACAGCATGCCAAACCGCGTAAACGCAGTAATGGAAGCACGAGGAGGCAATACGAAGTATTAAAATTCAAGAAAATCGTAATAAAGTTCAAAAATTTCATGTTTCCTATTTTTGTTTTAAGGAGAGATCAGCAGTTTTTTTCTTTATGTAATTTTGTGTTAATAAAATGTATGGTGACTCATATTTTTTTACTTTCATTTAAGGAGTATTACATTGTCTATTAAATACAATTTATTGCATTAACCTATCATTTTTAGTTTCCGAGATTTTTAACATTCTTTAAGTGACCCGGATTCATTGCTCTCGAGTGTAGAATCTGTTCTATTTCTTAAACATTTTGACGTTTAAAAGTGGTTTTCTTGTGCCTATTTGGAACATGAAGGTATAGATAAAAATGGAGACCACACTCAGAACAACAGCTTGAGTCAAATACCTACATATCTCTATCTTACTCTCTGTGGGCCGACCTCTCTTTTTGGTGAGGACGATAGTATTGCTATCTTCTTATTTGAATCTCCTAGTAAATTCTTAGGAATAGTCATCACAATAACAAAATCATAAGTTAAACGCTGTCTGGTATTATATAAAGTAATAAATAGTTAAAACGCGATTAGTTAATTGTGTTTTTTTTTTTTTATCGGTCCCTTAGGCAAAGTTGGATTGGCTCATAACGGAGTTAGAATCCCATTTCCTTAGGATTCGATAAAGTGGCAACATTGACCCTATGTCAAAATAAATAAGAGGCAATATGGCGGTTGTTTACTTTGCGGTTCACAGCTTTAAATGAGATTATTCACGGTATAATTGATATAATTCAAGAAATGGTGCAAAATTGTATAGTGCGTGGTTGCGGAAGTAAGTGGTGTCCAGGAGGTGATATAAGATTTCACCCGTAAGTGATTTATGGCATTAAATCATTGCAAACATATTTCTTTGTTTTTTTCACTTTATTTCTACCTAAAATGTTTTATCAGTGTTTTCAACATATTATTTAATGATAATTACGACCGAATCAAATAGTTTTACATTGAATTTAATTGACTATGTGCAATTTTTTAGGTGAGGATGCTATATTTATGCATGCATAAATATAGCATCCTCACCTAAATTGACCGTGACAATGCCCGACCTCATACAGGTAGGATTGTGAATGACTACCTTCAAGAGATGAACATTACTCGTATGGAGTGGCCAGCGCGCAGCCCGGATATCAACCCGATCGAGCATGCTTGGGACGAGCTAGGCAGATGCGTAAAACAACGAAACCCTCCCCCAATCACGCTTCGTGAGCTCAAAATTGCTCTCACAGAGGAATGGGAGAATATTCCCCAAAATCGTATACGGAACTTGGTGTACAGCATGCCAAACCGCGTAAACGCAGTAATGGAAGCACGAGGAGGCAATACGAAGTATTAAAATTCAAGAAAATCGTAATAAAGTTCAAAAATTTCATGTTTCCTATTTTTGTTTTAAGGAGAGATCAGCAGTTTTTTTCTTTATGTAATTTTGTGTTAATAAAATGTATGGTGACTCATATTTTTTTACTTTCATTTAAGGAGTATTACATTGTCTATTAAATACAATTTATTGCATTAACCTATCATTTTTAGTTTCCGAGATTTTTAACATTCTTTAAGTGACCCGGATTCATTGCTCTCGAGTGTAGAATCTGTTCTATTTCTTAAACATTTTGACGTTTAAAAGTGGTTTTCTTGTGCCTATTTGGAACATGAAGGTATAGATAAAAATGGAGACCACACTCAGAACAACAGCTTGAGTCAAATACCTACATATCTCTATCTTACTCTCTGTGGGCCGACCTCTCTTTTTGGTGAGGACGATAGTATTGCTATCTTCTTATTTGAATCTCCTAGTAAATTCTTAGGAATAGTCATCACAATAACAAAATCATAAGTTAAACGCTGTCTGGTATTATATAAAGTAATAAATAGTTAAAACGCGATTAGTTAATTGTGTTTTTTTTTTTTTATCGGTCCCTTAGGCAAAGTTGGATTGGCTCATAACGGAGTTAGAATCCCATTTCCTTAGGATTCGATAAAGTGGCAACATTGACCCTATGTCAAAATAAATAAGAGGCAATATGGCGGTTGTTTACTTTGCGGTTCACAGCTTTAAATGAGATTATTCACGGTATAATTGATATAATTCAAGAAATGGTGCAAAATTGTATAGTGCGTGGTTGCGGAAGTAAGTGGTGTCCAGGAGGTGATATAAGATTTCACCCGTAAGTGATTTATGGCATTAAATCATTGCAAACATATTTCTTTGTTTTTTTCACTTTATTTCTACCTAAAATGTTTTATCAGTGTTTTCAACATATTATTTAATGATAATTACGACCGAATCAAATAGTTTTACATTGAATTTAATTGACTATGTGCAATTTTAATGTTTTGTTTACGTTTTTTTTTGTTTTATGTCATGTTGAAGTAGTGTAACCATATTGAGGATATATCTGGGAATTTCCGTGGAACATGAACTAATTAAAAAAAAAAGTCTTAAGTATTATATATGTCTCTTAAGGATTGTGGACTATGTGATTTTTTTAAATATAAAATTTTTGTTTCTCACTATTCAAAAAATTTAATATCCATCAAATGCTTTTTTTTTCAGATTTCCTAAAAATAGTACTCATAGAAAATTGTGGTTATTCATTGTACCATTGAAAAACAAGTTTTATGAAAGTGCACGGATTTGCAATTTACATTTTCAAGAATCAGATTATTATAAAAAAACAAGGCGCTTAAAAGAAACATCAGTTCCTAATATAATAGATCAAGAAACAGTCCCACCAGCCATGGTAAACATTTAACATAGTTTATTGTATATCTGTATTACAATATATTACGTATTTAGAAATATAGTTCAAATGTATGGCAAAAGGCAAAATTTTATAAAATATATTATAATTTTCAGATAATAAGTTCAATGCATGAAGACTATATGGTGAAAATAGATCCTCTGGCTGTACCAAGCACTAGTTCTGACATTTCTGATAGAAATTTTCCACTTATGGAAATAGCAGTGAAACGTGCTGGCGGCAATATTGAGGAACCAACTGATAAAAAACAATGTCGGAAAGTTCTGGAAAATATAAGCAATCTTAACGAGTTACCTGTAAGTTTCCCTTTCCCATACAAAATATTAAATACTCATTTACATAACATCATATTATGTATAGATTCAAATCTATACTAATATTATAAAGCTGAAGAGTTTGTTTGTTTGGTTGAACGCGCTAATATCAGGACTACTGGTCCGATTTGAATAATTCTTTCAATGTTGGATAGCCCATTTTTCGAGGAGGCTATATTTTACCCTGTATTTCCTAATAACTTTCAATAAAACAAACAAATTCATTAATGTAAAGTACTGATTTCACACAAAGTTTTCTTGTTTTGTTAGGTCAGCAGTGAAGATCGCGTTCCTGCGAAGATTAATAGGGGCGTGCAAGTGAAAATAAAGTCAACTAAAGAACAAATACTTCAGAAGAAAACTAAGATGCTTAAGCAAAAAGTGGCGCGGCAAACTAAAAAACACGATATGTCTTCCTTAATGGCAACAATTAAAAAGTATACGAGTCAGTCAGAAATTGAAAATATTGTACAAGGGCGTTTTGCTGATATCTGCAAGGAATTCAAAAGGCCACCGAGTAATCCACATGGTGTTCGATATAGTGAGGAAATCAAAGCCTTTGCTTTAACTTTGAATTTCTATTCACCCAAAGCTTATGATTTTTTAAGAAAATATACAACTTTGACTCATGTAGAAACAATACGAAGATCTTTGTCTTTCTTTAATTGTAATGTTGGTTTCTTAAAAAATATTTAAAAAATGTTGCTTTAATATTTGATGGCATGGCATTAAAAGAAAATTTGGCCTATGATAAAAAATTGGACAAAGTCGTTGGCTACGTTGATTTAGGACCAATTACTGTAAGTGATCCAGAAAAATTAGCTTCTGAAGCTCTCGTATTTCAGATAGTTTCATACGGTGTACGCTTTAAATGTCCAATTGCATATTTTTTTATTGCAAATAATTTGCCTGGGGAACTTCTATCAGAATTAATAAAAACAGCAATAATTGTGCTTGATGAAATTGGTGTCACCGTAAGATCTTTGACCTGTGATGGTGCATCATCCCATGTTAAGGCTTACGAATATTTAGGCTGTACACTTGAACAAAATAATTTAATACCGTTCTTTGAACATCCCAACGGGAAGAGCAATATTTATTGTCTACTTGACGCTGCATGTTAAAACTTGCGAGAAATGTGTTGGCTGATTTTGAAATGAAGTCAAGTACCGGAGATATATCGTTTAAATACATAAAAAAATTACACGAAGTACAAAACGAAGAGGGTTTGAAATTTGCCAATAAATTAAGCGCTTTACATGTAGATTTTAAAAATAAAAAAATGAATGTTAGGCTTGCTGCACAAGTACTAAGTTCATCAGTTGCTGATGCAATAGATTTTTTGAGGGTTAGTGGTCATCCTGACTTTTTAAATAGTGAAGCGACATCAGAATTCTTGCACGTGATTGATAGACTTTTTGATTTAATGAATTCAAAGTCACCCTTTGGAAAAGGTTCCAAGTCTCCATTATCGTTGAAAAACCAACGTTATTGGGAACCAGTATTTAGTGACACTGGAACGTATTTAAAATCCTTAATGATAGATGGCACTGGTATTTTAAATCATCGCAGAAAAACTTTTGCACTAGGTTTTTTGATGAACATACATAGTTTGCCATTACTTGTTAATGATTTGTGTACACTGCAGCAAAATCCACTGAAATATTTGTTGACTTTTAAGTGTTCCCAAGACAACTTGGAAATTTTTTTTTCATGCATTAGGGCTCGCGGCCGGGCTCAAGATAACCCGTGTCCTCTTGAGCTCCGATATATAATGCGGAAGATGTTGTTCAGACATTCTATTCAACCGTCCATAAATGCCAACTGCATAGAAAATGGTTTTGAAACTTCACAAGTCTTCGATTTCAATAAACCGAAAAGTTTGTTTCGACCTCGGGAAGAACCTGACTTTCAACAAGATGTTGAAAATGTGTTTCAAAATTTAGACGCAATTCATACTAGTCCATACCACGAAAATATATTATATTATATAACTGGTTATATAATAAAACAAATTCTTACCCACATGTCTTGTGAACATTGTTATAATGCGTTAGTAGCACTGCAAAGTCTGCCAACAGATCATACATATTCTATGATTATAAATAAATTTAATTCATTTACGACATTTGTAAACCGAGGCAAACTGTACTTCCCTTCGGTAGCAGCTTACAAAATTGTAAAATATTGTGACAAAGTTTTTCAACAAGCTAATTTGATGGGCCAACTTAGAGCGAATAATATAGAAAACAAATTAATTAATGTCGTATCACAACATTTTACTCCTCTGTTGCAGGGAATGTTTAACCATCCCATCACGGAATCAATTTACTGTAATGATTTGCATGACACTAAGATAGTTAAGCAAATAGCTAATTCGTTTTTTAACATGCGTATACGTGCTCACTTAAAGAGACATACAGAAAATATACTCAGTGATTTACGTGGTAAGAGACAGAAATTACATAGAGCAATGATATTCAGTCATGTATAATTGAGAAGTTATAAATAAGGTTAAATAAATGATTTAATTCGGAATATGTTTTTTTTTTTTTTTTTTGAGGCTTCACACTGTTCCTATTACAGTCCCGCATAATATATATAAATAATACTCATTTGCCCACATGGTAAAAAATTCTGAACACTGACTAACCCAGAATACTCGAAAAAAGCTGCTGTCCATTATGTTTAAGTAATCTAAAAAAATAATTAAACTGAGTTTTTTTTTCGCGATTTGTGTATTGTTCCCATAGAAAGAGTTGATAGTAATTTATAAGTACATCCCTAATAAATTCCTTTTAGTTTTTACGCAAAACTAAAAAGTATTTTTCAGCTTCTCCCGAACCCCCACTTATCACAGTCATTCATATCGCATTACCCGCGGTAACTAAACCTATGTCATGCATTCTAATTGCGTATGACGCTATCAATAACAATCTGAATCCATAACGATACTTAAATTTTTATGCAGACAAAATTTATAATAACTGTCACAATGATAACTATTTTTCTCTGGTAGAGTGTTGTGCAATTACACCTCTGGTCATGCTCTATTTTCGTGCAAAATTCTGTATAATACGTCTACCCAGAACTTTTTGTATGATTAATGACAAACAGCCAAATTTACACACTCAGAAACATCACAAGTTTCACACTTTATCAAACAACTTTTTTCGTAATTTCATAAACATGCATCATATCATGTTGCATACAATCTTTAGAAGCTAGAATCTAAGTAGTAAACAGTGATGTAGAGAAATTTATAAATATGTTAATCACTAAATGGAAAATAACTACAAGCGTGTCCCAGGAAAACTAAAATAAAGGTTACCCTACTGAGAAAGAGAGGGGCTGCCCACAAAGAGCGAGATAGCGATACATAGGTATAGCTTCAAGTAGGTATTCGGAGTGTGGTCTCCATTTTTATCTATACCTTCATGATTTGGAATAAACGATTTGACTTTGACTTAAGCTGTCAATAGTGTCAATCGCTAGCATAAGGTGGATTGACAGCTCACCTAAATTTTCAGTGAATTTTTTACACAATTGACCGGCTGTAACCAAAAATTTGTACAACCCCTGTATCAAACACTAACTCTCTGCCAGCGACTTTATCTGTGTTCTATCCAAATGTATTATAAAACATACACTGTGGCACACACATTTTCAAAATTGGATCAGTACCTAATATTAGAACCTTACCTCCTAAGTAAACTTAAAAAGTTTACTCCACAATATTAGTGTAGAGAATGGGCCATAATATAATTTCAAAAATATCCAGGTTAGCGTTTTCGCTTAGAACATAATCCTCATTATGTGACCTTACCGTATAATGCGAGGGCACGTTTATAATACTAGAACATTATTATGCATAAGTATGCGCGTACCTGCTCTCATTTTCTTAACAACGCTGTTATATTTTCTATTTATACTATAATATACTATACTATATAATAATATTATAAAGAGGTAAAATTTGTAAGTTTGTAAGTTTGTATGTAGGGGGTAACCTCCGGATCTAACGATCCAATTTAAAAAAAAAACACTGAAAGAAAGCTACACTTTTCCTGAGTGCTATAGGCTATAAATTATATTTATATCATACTTATTAGCCGAGCTATCGCAATTTTCGTCTAGCAAGTCGGAAAGAAATACCTCCGAAAACAGAATTATTTGCATGCGCTGCCTAAACAGTTGTTTAAAATTGGCAACCCGGTTCCCCTTAATTATTTCTACAAAAAAGTCCGCGACACCATATTCCTATCTTTTGTATTTTAACTATTATATTTCGTTTTATGTTTTAAAAAAGTATATTTTCGACTTACTTCTAATGTTTAAACAAGAAATTTTCCGCGGACGAAGTCGCGGGCAGGAGCTAGTATTATATAAAAGAAGAAACTGACTGACTGACTGACATACGAGTATCAACGCACAGCCGACTGGGACTAGGACCGTGAAATATTGCACGCGGCTTTCTATTATAATGTAAAGGAGCACTAAGAAGGGGTATTTTGAAATTCGACCTTTAGTGGATGAAAGGGGGGGATTTTGTTTGTATGAAAAATGCGGCATCCACGTGGGCGAAGCTGCTGGCAGAAGCTAGTGTAGGTAGTTTCTAGTGTATGGAGCTGACTTGACAGCAGTGATGATTAAAATAATTTACGAAAATTAAAGTCTGGTTGTATATATCACCGTAAGATTGTAAACATCGTTATATTACAATCTATCTAGTAAGATTGTAAACTATCGATAGATTGTGAACCGTATCATTATGATTGCAATTTAACGCATCATTTTTCGCTTGATTGTAATCTATCGATGGGAAGCGGTCAAATTGTGAACCGGCGTAGGACGTTTAAAAAAATGGTTAGGTTAGGTTAAAACTGTGACCACCTACGAAACGATTAGATTATATAGAAAAAAATATGGAAAAAAGAGATTATTTTTATTCAGATTGTAATTTAACGGTTTCACTTCGGTAGATTACAATATAGCGAAGAATAATGAGTCAAATTGCAATCATAATGATACGGTTCACAACCTATCGATAATTTACAATCTCGCTAGATAGATTGTAATCTAACGATCTTTACAATCTAACGGTGACATATATACCGTACCCTGACAGGCGTGTCAGGGTTCGAACCTACCTACGACCTAAGAACACTATGAATGATTTAAATAAACAAAATTAATCTGGGATATTCTCATTGATATTGAATTTATTTTAATTTATTTATTTTAAATTAAATGTTGTTTTTATTAGTATCCTGGCATATCTTCCTGTAACCAGAGATAGAACACAATAAAACAAAATTAACAATCATCCACAAGCACTTAAAAAGTTTCTAGAAACTAAAACCCAATATCTCACATCAAATTGACCTCACAAACCCTAAAATAAATCTCTAAAAATCAAAACAACACTCTAACTCCCGACAAACAAACCTGGAACAAGCAACATCCATCAGGCACTAAAGAAAAAAAGAAAAATGTCAAATTTATCCTCACAGTTTCACAACCCCGTCGAACAAAACGAAAATGGAACAGTCAATGTATAAAAGTGACTTTTACATCAATTTTGCTGAAACATCGGGCCTAATGCAAGTCAAGTGCGCTCATTTACACGGAAAAATCCTTAATCATGGCGGTTTCACCGTACTCTAATAAATGGTCGAGCGTGTATCGTGGCATTGACGAACAATGGCGAGGGTAGGGAGAAATAAGTTTATGTAGGTTTAAAAGTATTGTCGGCATGAACATCGCCACATGCGAACTACGCGACGCGTGGATTTTCCATGACGTCACGCGAAATCCTGCATCGCGTAAGCAGAGTTTACCGCGCAAGTAGGATGTCACATTGCTGAAGACTAAACACCCTTAGGCATTATAACAATAAAACTTCTGTCGTGTCTCCTTCAGTATTCCTGAATAATAATAATATCCTTGGACATTTCACACAGCGCCATATCGTACCAAGCTAAGCAACCTAATGCTTGTGTTATGGTAACGAGATGGCTGATATACTACTTATATTTTTTTTTTTATGAAATATATACAACATCCAGACATCAATAGTCAGGCAGTAACCCACCAGAATACCCGTCTAGTCATGGAATCTTCCTTTTTCTATGGAGTATGAGTGAACCTTACACCCTTTTTTTTTTTTAAGGCTGGGAAATCATCCAATGACTGCTCCCGCTCTGGGTAACCTTACACCCTGTGCCTCAAATAGTTTGTATATTGAAAGAGAAGTTCTTGTGCCCAAAGATAATGAGACATTGAATCTGAGATTCACACCCTTGCAAATATATTATGAATCACCCAAGGCAGATCTAAATATTTTTTTCTTGCTTCAGCTCGCCCTAAGATTTTAACGACCGCTTAGAATATTTTATTTTACATAAAACTACATGGGCACTTATGAAACATCAGAAGCTAGGTGCACAGTTCCTAGTTTAAAACTACATGGGCACTTATGAAACATCAGAAGCTAGGTCTCAGTTCCAACTAGCTAGCTACAAGGTGAAAAAGTCTGCTGTTCCCTCCATTTTAATGAGTTATGCGAGCATGAAGAATGGAACAGCACATTTTTTTTCAGCAATTTCAAATTTGTTCCCATACAAAAAGTTGTTTATAATGGTGAGTACAATGACCCCTATGAATTCAAATTCACCCTGTAGATTCCATCTATGCAATTTCAATCTTAAATAGAAAGGAAATTGCTTTTCAATCTCGTTACATCTTTACTTCATTTCACAGGTAGTATTAACGTATGTGGTTGTTTCAAAAACATATTGAAAGTATGTTGAAGAAAATTCATTCAAAGATTCAAGAAAATCTTATTTATTTGTTTCTATTAAGTTTTGCCAGTCTTTTAATGTCTAACATAATACATGAGTGCAGGGACTAATTTATTACACTTTCAAAATATTGTTTTATGCTTAGAAATCAAAATATTTTTCTTCAAGAACTGAACAAATCGAATTCAAAAGCTTCAGCTTTTGTTTTAGAGACTTTTGTCTTATAGACGCTTATAATTTCTTTTATTTATGGCTGTTCACTGTTTGACATAGTTTTCTCCAGTTTCACACCATTCAGCTTAAATTTTAGCATCCAGCTACGAGTCACCCTGCCTAAGGGCGTTCTACCTTACTTTTGCTGAATCGCAGTCTCTACTCGAGAACACGTCTAACCCAAAGTTCATCAGTTCTATCGCTAATATGGCCAGCCCATTACAGTATATGCAAGCTTGTTCTATGAGCTACTTCGGTTCTCTGCCTGATCACTTGTTCAGGATTATAATCACTCAAAAAGATACGAAGTATAGCTCGTTCCATATCTCAGCAAGTGACCTTCACCTCAATCTCCAATAACTAAATAAGGTAAATAAAAAAGAGGTTCTGAATAAAAGTATGAATAATTTACCCAAATTACGGTCCCATTCAGGATCATATATGCCTACACAAGTTTTCATATTATTATAGAAAGTCACAAAGAAGTTTCCTTGGATAACACATATTTTTTGTGTGTTAAAAATGGGACTGAGGCAAAGCTAGTAAGGCTACCTACGCACTATGCGGTTAGCCGGAATGCGGCCAACCGTGCGGCTGACCGCAATAGGAAATTTGTACGAGAAAGGAGTTTTTATTCACACTGCGATGCGGCTGCCGGCTAACCGCTCCGGTCGTTCTGAGCGCTGCGGCCCGACTGACGGCCAGCCGGGCGGTTGTTATACACACTAAGCGGATAGTGCTAGTTTGCGGTTGCCCGCCATTGACAGTGAACGTGTTCACCGACGCTAGCGCATTTTCTTCAATTAAATATGGATTTCAGACTCATTCTAGTATATCCAAAAAACTTGTCTTCATACTTTTTGAGCTCTTCGAAAAACAATTCGAAATGCTTGCTATCGTCTCGAGTTTGCAAATAAGGATGCACCCAGTACCTTTTTTTCTGTTTCTTTTTATTTATATACCGCGAGTAAATATAATAACTTCCATCTTGGAAATGAGTCGATCCAACCGCAAAACAACGACGGTTTCTAACCGCACGTTCCGGTTGCGCCTGCGGTTAGCCGGACGGCTGACCGCATTCCGGCTAACCGCATAGTGCGTAGGAGCCCTTAGTTTGAGTCAACATGACGTGTTCTTATGACGGGGTTCCGTAATCAATGTATCCAAAATATGCCCACTTTTACACGCTGCCAATAAAATTTTGTATTTAAAAGTCTGGTTAAAGTAAACAAATCCTTCGTATAGCAATAGTCTTTTATTATTTTTAGATAATAGAAATTGTAAGAGTACCATCATCACTGACCGCAAATTCCCGTAACAAAATATATTGTAATACGGGTAATGCAGCTAATATTGTTAACCATGTACTATCTTTTTTTTTAAGGCTGGGAAATCATCCAATGACTTCTCCCGCTCTGGGTGGAGCGGAAGGGAGTGTCAGACTTTTATTGACTAAAACCCATCCATGTTCCTTCTGTAGCCCTTTATGTTCCGGGGCAGCGGCAACCCTTTCGGACAATCCCGCTTATAACCATGTACTATCTAATGAAAAATATGATAAGACATTTTTTTTTTCAAATATTTGATTTGGTTGATTGTTATATGAATAAAGACTTTTTACGATGACATTTGGAGGTTCAGTTATTCGAAATCACATAGCTACGGTGTTCAGTTTTTGGTGGTAGCGTGCATTCGTTGTTAAGTGTTTCGTATTCGTAATCTTACGGGGACGTGAGACTCGGTGTTACACTTTTTTAAGTCACGTATCACACTCAAGCTCACACCTCCTTCTTATGTGGATATGCAGAAACTACAGAACATCACCTACTAGATCCTTATTCTGTCTGTTCTGTTATTATCCTACTTTTGCTTCAATAACTTCATACATCTGGCCATACTAGTACAACGCACGCCAGTTACGAATATCTACGAATCTGTCCTTATTATTATTTTGTAGCTAAAAGGATATCTTTATCGACATAGATTCGCCAACAATTTCTTCACCAAGTGTTAACTACGCAGTCGTGCAGTATGATAATATCGTAGTTTATGTGAAAACTCGACAAACAAAGTAAGTTGGCACCCTATCTTTTGAACTTATTCACAGAGATATTCATTCATTTTAATCAAGTATGAATAACTTTTTTAGTTTTTATATAAAGGTTTATTTTAGACGCTTGATCAGATTTTATCATCATCAAATAAAACCATGAAATAGGAAACTGTTTTGTTTAATCATGTACTTATCTATTCATAGATAAATAGGTAGATAAACAGAGTACTGTAAAGGTATTTTTACATAGTATAAAACGAAGTCTGATCATATTTTTATCATCATCAAATAAAACCATGAAATAGGAAACTGTTTTGTTTAATCATGTACTTATCTATTCATAGATAAATAGGTAGATAAACAGAGTAGTGTAAAGGTATTTTTACATAGTATAAAACGAAGTCACTTCCCGCCATCTGTCTCCCTTAGATTTTTTGAACTACGCAAAGGATTTTAGTGCGGTTTTCATCTGTAGATAGAGTGATTGGAGAGGAAAGTATGTATATATATGTCACCGTTAGATTGTAAAGATCGTTAGATTACAATCTATCTAGCGAGATTGTAAACTATCGATAGATTGTGAACCGTATCATTATGATTGCAATTTGACTCATTATTCTTCGCTATATTGTAATCTACCGAAGTGAAACCGTTAAATTACAATCTGAATAAAAATAATCTCTTTTTTCCATATTTTTTTCTATATAATTTAGTCGTTTCTGGCACTCGCCGGCCGCTGCCGCTACCGCGTCCCATCGATAGATTACAATCAAGCGAAAAATGATGCGTTAAATTGTAATCATAATGATACGGTTCACAATCTATCGATAGTTTACAATCTTACTAGATAGATTTAGATAGATTGTAATATAACGATGTTTACAATCTTACGGTGACATATATACGTATAAGTTAAGTAACCCATAAATATAAATATCAAATAAATACGAACAAAGATATAATAACTAACAGCCTTAGTAATTACTGTGAATATTCTTGTCGCAAAAAGAGGGATCTTGTCGTTGACAGGACTTCTGCAATTCTCTCTCCGTGTCATTTTCGTGAAGTTCCAATTCATAGACCAGCATATTTTTTTATACGGAATCCTTAAAGCAGAGGATCTTCTTAATGGGTCGTAAGCTTGTGTCATGAGGTCTGTTGTTCGGCCATTTTCAACTAGAGGTCGCTAAACCCGTCGCCATTTTTATTCCCTTAGGCTTAAAGAAAAATGTTTGTAAAAGTAATTAATTAGGTTAAACACCGACGTGGGACGTTTTAATAAGGTCGCATTTTGACTTAAGACTTATAAAAACGAGTTACTGTTACCTTTTTAGAAATAAAATTAACTTTGCACTTTTTTGGGGTCGGCATTTGAACTTGTGCGGGGTATTGACCTCTCCTTTTGTGTGTTTTTTTTAATTTAGATTGTCATTTCATTGGTAGGATGAATGGAAGGAAATATTTACAGAACTGGATTTGGAATTAATCAATCTATATGCCTAGCATTTTCACAAATAGGTTTTGGTCAGATTCCAGCCTAACCGTATGCAGCTGATTCGACTTCGGAGGATTTGCAAAAAATATATTTTGTTCTTTGTTTGCAGAAGGTTAGAGTCGCCACTTTAGTACAACACAGAAGGGGAAAACGTAAACAAACAAATAAAGATGCGCCTGAACATCGTAAAACTCAAATTCAATTAGGAATTTTATTGCTAAGTTAACAGCTAATAAAATTGAACTGCGGCAGGCTATTTAGTAAGAAATGGTGGCCCAGTAGGAACGGCCCGACTTACGAGTTGTAGGTCGTGTGTTCGAATCCAAACAGGCGCATTACTTTATGTAATTTGTGACAGCACCACTGCTCTCTAGACGGTCAAGGGAAACATCGTGATAGGATCGATGTTCTAAAACCAAAAATTCGAAAACAATGTGACAACTACCTCATCCGTACTGGGCCCGCGTGGTAGAGAATGCCTTTGCCCAATAGTGGGAACTTTATAGGCTGATTATGCCAGGCTAAAGATTAGCATGTGAAGCTAAGTCAGAAGCCCAGGGCAGCTAACCTAACCTAACCACACGAAAAGAAGAAGAGATACCAGGCTATGTATCGTTCCTGTGCCTACCGTATAGTATCATAAACACTACGTTACTTTAATTGAAATATATACTTTTGTGTAATAGTATTGCACCCACCACATAGGATATGAAGAGAACATGCAAAATATGAGTTTACTGTAACAACTCTGCCCCACTTTTTCAAATGTAAGCGTAATGTTATGTAAATTGAAGCGACACTTCAAGATTCAGTGACAATACCTCCTCAGTCTGTAACCTCCCAATTTCAAGGTGAAGAATTCAGAGTCAACACCTTGAGGCTATTTACGAACCTCTTAAGAAGGGACGAAAGTAAATTTCGGTGTACTAATGAAATAAGAACAGTGGAGGAAAAAGATGGCAAGTATTAATGCGAGAGAAAGAGACAAAACATCGTATTGTCAGGATAGAGGGTGTAAGGCAAAATAGATAGGGACAGAAGGTTGGCTAGGACTAAGTACATACGTGTGAAAATGCACGCACACATAGATACGCTAACCGTATGATCTGTTTCAAAAGTATCTTATAAAATCGTAAACAAACCTTGTTCAGCTTAAATTGTAAACTATAATATATGTATAACTCACTAAAGTAAATTAGTAACATATTCATCTGTACTTAAAAGGTTTCCACTTTATTTTTTGTTCCAACAAACATTATTCACTGGTAATTAAAAAATCAACTACGAAAATTAAAGTTATCAAAGTACCTAACCAGAATTTTCAAATGAAAAAAAGTTGCACGTGATTTAAATTTTAAATTCTAATTTAAGTTGATTGGTTTAAGTATTGAGTTAAAAAATTAAAGCACCCAATTAGTAAGTGGAACTTCAAACTGGCACCCACACAGGTGCGTTTTCTGATCAATTTGTTTACATTTTAATCAGTTACTTTTTTGATAAGACTATAAAGCCAGTGCACACTAACGAAGTCGCCACTGTCATTCATTTATTGCTGTAATTCAGTTTGAGAACTCTGTACGTGCTAGTCTATGACTGCGTGCGCCTGTTTTTGTCCCTGTATAGACCCAACCTTCTGCATCTATCTACACACATCAAAAGTGTCTAGGGATCAACATATATTTTTGCAATAACTTTTCTCTTGATTGATATTAATTTAAATTTTCTTTAAGGATTCATCAAATAAAGTGTTTTCGTTTGTCACAGTAACGATAAACCAAGTCACCTTTGCATTAATAAAGAAATTTGCCATTTTCCTAATAAAGGGATTTTTGACATTTGAACCACTAACATTAAAGTTCGAAAAAAAGACTGAAATAACAGTTTTCTTTAAAATTTTATTGGGTAACTTAAACAATTAATAATCCGTGTTTCTACCGCGAACACTAACAACACAAGAACATCGGTTTGGCATACTCAAAATGAGTTCATCCAAATCACGCTGTGGAATGGCCGCCCATGTTCGTTGCAACAACAAAAAAAGGTCTTCTTGCAACTGGATACCCTCCATATTCGGCAGAGCTCTTCTCTGTAGCATATCCCATGCATGCTCAATCGGGTTCAAGTCTGGCGACTGAGCAGGCCAGGGCAGGACATTGATGTTAGCTGCGGCGAGAGTCTGTCTTACAACTCTTGCGGTGTGCGGTCGTGCATTATCATGCATTAACTGAAATAAGGGACCGATTTGCACTTGTAGAGGAACGATGACGTCAGATACAATCGTCTCAGCATAAATTTGAGCGTTGAGGTTGCCTCTGATCCAAATCAACTCAGTTCTTCCGCCGATCCAAATACCCGCCCATACCATGATGGTTCCACCACTATAAGGATGGACTTCCTGGCAGGATTTTAATCGCTGTTGGCGTCCAGGGGTTCTCCAGTGTCGTATACGTCTTGTATCCGGTCTCATACCAAAACGAGACTCATCAGAAAAGCACACGAAACGCCATTGTTCTTCTGCCCAATTTCTGTGTTCAAGAGCCCATTGATATCGAATCCTACGATTGTGCATTGCTATAGGTGGTACCCGTAGCGGTCTTCGGGAATGAAGGTTCACTTCATTCGTTCCTCTACAAGTGCAAATCGGTCCCTTATTTCAGTTAATGCATGATAATGCACGACCGCACACCGCAAGAGTTGTAAGACAGACTCTCGCCGCAGCTAACATCAATGTCCTGCCCTGGCCTGCTCAGTCGCCAGACTTGAACCCGATTGAGCATGCATGGGATATGCTACAGAGAAGAGCTCTGCCGAATATGGAGGGTATCCAGTTGCAAGAAGACCTTTTTTTGTTGTTGCAACGAACATGGGCGGCCATTCCACAGCGTGATTTGGATGAACTCATTTTGAGTATGCCAAACCGATGTTCTTGTGTTGTTAGTGTTCGCGGTAGAAACACGGATTATTAATTGTTTAAGTTACCCAATAAAATTTTAAAGAAAACTGTTATTTCAGTCTTTTTTTCGAACTTTAATGTTAGTGGTTCAAATGTCAAAAATCCCTTTATTAGGAAAATGGCAAATTTCTTTATTAATGCAAAGGTGACTTGGTTTATCGTTACTGTGACAAACGAAAACACTTTATTTGATGAATCCTTAAAGAAAATTTAAATTAATATCAATCAAGAGAAAAGTTATTGCAAAAATATATGTTGATCCCTAGACACTTTTGATGTGTGTATTTTGTGGTAAAAGGCTATTGGTATCGTAGACCACAATCTAAACGAGATCTTGGCTGCAAGTAAATAGGCTATTTATGTGGGATAAACCTTTGAGAGGGTTCCAAAGGGATTATCTCAGGTGTGGGCACAGTTTGTGGTTAGAGTATGATAATAACTTAAGTACCTAGTGTGTCGTCGATTATCCTGATATAGTAAAGTAGCTGTGTTATATCGAACAAAATTAAAATACAAAAAAGTGCGGTCAGCGGAACCCCGCCAGGAAAAACGTAACGTCTCACGTTTGATTTAAAACAAAAACCATAAAACGACACCCATGACGCAAATTAATTAAAATTTCGCAGTCGCCATCTAGGATTTTCCAAATGTTTTGACCAAATTCACACTTTTTTCTCTGTCTCCGTCTCTTTAGACTAGATGGTTCTCACTGTAGAAAAGTTTTCACAATGGCGGCTAATAACGCTTTTTCGTTACGCTACATTTTTGCCAGTTTCCTCATTCGTTTTCAAAAACTATAAATATAGGGAATTTAAAAAAAATAGTCAAATTAACGTTGAAACAATTTTGACTACTAAATTTTTGATAATACTATGAAAGAATTAAACACAGCGTCGAAATAACGAATCACACGCGCATTAATAAACACAAATCTTACTGACATGCACAAGCTCTCAAACCCTAAACAACTGCCCATAAGACGCCAGAAACTAAGTCTACATTCAAGAATGAAACAAAACACAATCGCCATTTAACCTTTCACCAATTCTACAAGGAAAATTAGAGTCACAATCATAAATATTACGTATAGATAAATCTGTTCATAAGTTCCAAGTTGACCCAGAACAGCCTAACCTTGTCAGAAACACGATATTGGAACAGAGCCAAGTAGGCGATTACCTACGTGTAACTATATGCCGAATTATCAGGTCATATTTGGTCGAGAGAGTGTGTTGGGTTGTTAAATTTAATTGGGTTACTTTGGTTATAGAAAGTAGATCTTTTTAACGCAATATATAGGGTCGTTTGATCAAAGAAGGTCCTTATAAGGTTTCATGACGTAAATCCCGACAAAGAAAAGAATCGTCTTCACGAATATCATTGTCATCTTTTCGAATATAATATTTGCACAACGTGTTTCTATATGTCATAAAATAACTACGTATAGGGCTATTATACATATATAAATTATTCTATAAGTAAAAAGGTCTAGAATATGTGGTCCAAAAATGCATAGTTTCGAAGATATCATCAATCATAATTCATTTATCCCGATGTGTGTAGGTATATAAGTTAGAGTAATGAATTTTCATTCAAACCAATTGTCATATTTCACGGAAGGGTGTTTTACATTTTATATGCCTGTTGATTCTTGATTGATAGGTAAGTAGTATGAATGTGGATGGCTATACGAGTAGAGGAAGACCAAAAAAACGATGGATGGATTGTGTGAAAGATGATATGGCTAGAAAGGGATTGACTACCGAAATTACGACTAATAGAGGAAGTACAACAGAAAAAAACATGTTGCGGTGCCGATCACAAATAAATTGGCATAAGGGCAGGAGAATGATGATGATGAGTTGATTGATGATTGCCAAAAACCACATGACTGATATTTATAACAGAAAAGATTGCACCTTTCTTACAATAAGCCTTTTCCTGCTCGTTGTTGTTGCCCTGACAACACAACTCGTGAAAACCCTCACAAATCATGACGGGACTTAATTCTACAAAATTTAGGTCTTCGTGCTCAGTTCCTATCACAATACTGAAGATGAGGCGGGTAGTGCTGAACTGAGCAGTGTAGGAAAGATTCAAAGATATCATTATTTTAATGAGAATAGGGCATACCGCTATACAGCCTGTTATGTCAACCTTTGTAAAATGTATGGTGTATATAATAGTCTGCTGTGAGTATGTCATGCTCACTGTAATGTCTCGCTGATGGAAGCGCGTTTGTTGGATCATTTAGTTTCAAAATGAGCTGGATGGTGCTAATCCGCCGTTGTGTTCGTGGACGGGTGCCGTCAGTAGAGACTGGTTATCTCTTAGCTGCCAGGACTTTTTTTTTTATTACGGACTCTTTTAACTTTTTGCATGGTTCTCACATGAATGATGTCACTAATATTTTCTAACCATATGTTGTATTCAAAGAGTATCTGTGAAGCTTTTTGCCCGTTCATCTCCTTAAGTACCTACTGCTTTGGAATGGGCAACTATAGCTTCATCTTTCTGGCTGACCGACCCCTTGACAATTCAAAAGTGCCTGCAGCTAGCAGCTTTATGCGGTTATAAGAAAAAATGGTATACAGTCAAACCTGGATAAGCGAGAGTTCAAGGGAGCACAATCTCATTCTCGCTTATAGAGGTTTCTCACTAACCCGAGTTTCTCGCTAATGCAGGTACATAGGTAGCGTTTCTCTCTTATAGAGGTAAGCAGCAATAACAAGTCACATTTTTAAATACTTACGAAAACAAAACAAAAATTCATGCACTATGTAATTTTATTTTATTTATTTGATTTTTCTTTCAAACAAAGGTCCATCTATGGGAATGATTTTATCGAGAGTTTGTTTTATCCATTCCAAAAGGCACTTTTCGATATTGGGAAATTCAGAAACTCTAGTCCTCTTAACATTTCCATGTCCATCAGAGCACTGAGACTTTATAGAGTCTTTTGATTTTATAATTTTATAATAGATGGAATCTGGTAAATTAAACTCCCTCTGAATTTCATTTCGCGATTTTCCGGATTCAAACACATTCACTATTTTAAGTTTATCACTTAATGACAGTACTTTAATTTTCCGTTTTGACATGATGCAGAACAAAACTTTCCTTCGCAATTGATAACTATAACCTGAGTAAGTCCGACAAACGGGACGGTACACAGGCACACGTGTCCATTCGAAAAGAATGCGATAAAATAACAACATTTTAGTTCCACGAAATAGAATAGGTACAATATAGACGATAAAACAATACAAAAACAATGGTAGAAAGTTCCACGAAAGTTAAGAATGAGTCATAAAATAGCAGATGTTAAATTTGTAAATAAAGCTTGACTGTCGCTTATAGAGGTATAGATAAGTAGCAGTCTCACTTACGGAGGTCTATGAGGGAAAAACGACTCTCTGTTACAGAGGTTTCTGTTTCTCGCTAATAGAGGTTTTTGGAGCTTAAAATGACGGGTCCTGGCTATTACTCTCACTTATAGAGTTTTCTCACTTATCCAGTTCTCACTTATCCAGGTTTGACTGTATATGTAAGTTTATTTTTAAAATTATGTATTAGTTTATAGTTATTATTTTTATATATGTACTCTATTTTATGGGCCTTCGTTGCCTGAAATAAAGGATAAATAAATAAATAAATAACAGCTGGCGTTCTACAGTCTGTGTCTATCCCCATAAGATGAAGGCGTGAGATTTGGTAAAGGAAGATGCAATTTTTGGTCTCACCTTCCAATAGCTACATCAGTAAATCTGCCTAGCCTTTTCCCAACTATGAGTATGTTGGGGTTGGCTTCCAGTCTAACCGGATGCAGCTGAATACCAATAGCTACATATAAAGTATAACTTGTAACGGACTAAGATTTCAGGCTAGTCTAACTATGCGCCATAGTATCTTTTATTCAGCTTAAAAATACCTCTCACAAATGATGACACGTAGCTATTGGAGGGTGGGACAAGAGTTCATATAAAACTTGGCATCGTCCTTTATTTATACGGTTTTCATCAGTGATTTGTACCCACTTAGAAACCGATCAATAATTCTAAATTCGAAATGTCTTATGTTGAAAAGATCGTGTCAAATATACCCTTGAATTTTATTTTAAGTTTGCATAATAAAACCGTACCATACGGGCCAACACATTTTAGGTGATAAATATTACGATAAAGTCATAAGAATTCGTTTAGATCACAGAACCCTCAAGGAATAAGTAAAGATTTTATATCCTTCTAATAAAACAAAGAATATATGCCCCTATAACTAATCGAGGGGGTAAGCACAGATGTGTTATCGTAAACCCAAAGTACAGTTCTGCAGCTGACGGTATTGGATCTCAATCTGTTAGGCCTATCGCTTTATCGGGCACGATTCCAAATCCCGGTTATGGCCGATATAAATCTAACCGGAATTTTTGTAACGGGAAATCACAATTACAATTTTGTTCCATCTCGGAGTAAGCTAAGGGGAGAAAGCTTTAGAATCGTTTTTACTAGGTCACAAAAAATATAAAAAAATCTAGGTCATAAAAAATAGAGCGGATACGTGAAAGCTCTCGGTATAGGTTGCCAGTCAACCTATTTTATACCTTTTCTGTAAAAATCTCATCGTGAACGTAAGTGAAGAGAGCTGTTATTTTAACTGATGATAGTAATTCTCACTTGTACAGAGGCCAGCTCATCAAGTTACCACTATCTGTCAAATTTCTTTGATAGTATTTCAACTTTATTGCAAAGACGTAAGGTTCATTTTTAATTGAGAAAATTTGACAGTTAGGGATAGCTTGATGTGCTGGCGTCTGTACTTATGACATAATTAAGTTTACATTTTATTGCCATTGCTATATATATTTTTCTTTTCACCTTTTGTGGTGTAGCGTTTTTATTCTGGGTGCATCGTCTTCACATATAATGTTATAATTCATGTATACAAAACATTATTAAACATTTTAAAAGAGTAACGGTGGAGTTCCTTGCCCATTCTTATCCACACGAAACTACCTTTTGGAAGGGGCGACTAGAATCAATTCTATTTCTTGTTTATTTCGACGTTCAAAAGTGCCTTACTTGTGTCTATTTGAAATAAATGATTAAAATTTGACTTTGACACTTGACGACTTTTCGACAAACGACAAATCACTTCATCAAAGATATCACCACAGGTTTAGCTCAAACTAAGAACGAATGATTGCATGACTAAATAAAAAAATGGATGTGCAAACGGAAAAAAAATGCACAGTGTGGCATGAAGCAGACTGCAATGTGATTTCGACGACTCCGTATAATTCTGATTAATTGCTCATCCGGTCCAGCTCTTGCATGTGCCCTTGGCGTGTAGTAGCTTAGTTTGTGTTTTGAGCCCTGGCTCGAGGCCTTAATTTTATTGAGGCAATCCAAAGGCAGGCTGCTCTCACCTGTGAGCAGTAGACAAACTTCTTGGTACAAAAAAAAATATAAGCTTGAATTCCAGTCGTAACTAATTTGATCAAATATCTGACTTCATCACATAAAGTTGTCGTCGTCATTGTCTGCCTCGTTGGTCTAGTAGGCGCAAAAGCTAGCGCCGAGCATGAGCTCCTAGGTTCGATTCCAGGGTTGGGCAAAGTGCTTTTCCATGTGGAATTTCTTAGTAGCATCTCGAAGTCTGGATTTGTGACCCTTGATACATGGAACTAAAACATAACTGGCGTAATGTGAGTGTACTATAGGTACAACTCTGCTTAACCCTTCGGGGATTACAAGCATGTTATGTTTATCACATAAAATCATACTTCAGAAACAGCGAAAAATTATACAGAAAAATATTAATAGAACATACTCAAATACGCTCTACAAAATAACTTTTTGCATCAAAAGCCAGAGGGGGAGAATTCTTGTGCCGGAGCATTCTTCAGATCTTTTCAAGGCTGAATACACGTGGCACTTGAATTGTGAGAGCCCGCCTTATATGCATAGTTGGGTAAACTAACTTTGAAATTGTTTTTCCGTGTACTTAGGAGTGAAAAAACATTCTAAAGCTGCGCAAGTTTGCGCATTTGTGGTGGAATACACGTTGGTGCATTTTGTGATAAATTCTTTAATAGACTCAAACATTTTTAATTTTTGATTATTAAGGTGTGGTGTACCAATAATATTCTAACATTATTATTGGTGCACCACTACCCAAACCTTCGCGGAAAGAAGGCATGATGATATGTTATCTTATGTCAGCTCTTTAAACCTCGCCCTCGTTTCACTATGTAAATCGGGGTTCAATAAAATTTTGCCAGGGTCTAGAAACTAGAGACATTTTCAGGATGGGCATCATAAAAAAAACCGGCAAAGTAGGAAACGAATTCACACACGAACAGCTCCGTACAGCCGTGCAATATTTAACACTACTTATTAAACTACTTTTACTACTTTTTTTATTGCAGACCTCGATCCATCATTTGTGATATACTACTTACTAACCTTTTATTTTTATTTTTCATGAATATAATAATCTTTTTTAATTTTTTTTAGACGCATACCACAAGGGATGGATCGAGGTGGCTCAAGAGAAAGATGTCTGGAAGAATTTGGGGGAGGCCTTTGCTCAGCAGTGGGACAGTGTAGGCTAAATAAAATTTTTACCATCAGAATATTGAATCATTTTCTGCTGAACTACACTGTTTTTCCATAATAACCAGTCTGCTACAACAATAAAGAAGCTATAAAACTTAATTGCAATCTATTTCAAAGCTAATTTTAATATAGGGTCAGCTTTATCAAAGCCAAACCGCACGGAAGCCACGGCTTTAAAATTAATTCTGCGCGTGTAATGCCTTGAACGGCGATCGACCAGCTGTCACTATGAGCAAAATGGATGCAAACAAAGCCTTGCGTTTAAAAGCGATGCAGCAATATGACGCGCAATAAATCAATATGTAACGCGTGTTAAAATTATAAAATATTAACTTAGGATTTAGCTTTAAATACGGTCTTTTATTTCTGTATTTTTTATTTTCATTTATTTCACTTTCATTTATTATAATATTAGACCAACAACGGTTGCCGGACGGCGCGGCGTGTACAGAGGCCAGCACATCAAGTTACCACAATCTGTCAAATTTCTTTCATAGTATTTCAACTTTATTGCAAAGACATAAGGTTCATTTTTAATTGAGAAAATTTGACAGTTAGGGATAGCTTGATGTGCTGGCGTCTGTACCTACATGTTCCACGCGCGCCTCAAAGAGATGTCAGCACATGAAGCGGCCCGTTAGGGCCGAGCCTGCCGGGTAAGCGGGATTGTCCGAAAGGGTTACCGCTACCCCGGAACATAAAGGGCTACGGAAGGACCATGGATGGGTTTTTGTCAGTAAGAGTCTGACACTCCCATAGTGTTTAGTGGTACAACTTGGAGCAATGTCTGTAAATCCGCTGAGGACGGTCTGAAAAAGGTTGCTACTTGGCTCGACCTTAATCTTCTAACCCTAAACACGTCCAAAACTAACTTCATCTGCTTCTCCAAGTACGATTCCTCCCAACCACCAGCAGATTTCAATATTAAAATTCACAAATGCCATTACCCTGCTCTCTCTTTATGCTCATGCGACAAAATTGATAAAGTTAAATTTACAAAATATCTGGGCGTAATGATTGATCAGCGCCTGACCTGGCATTTTCACACAGAATTGTTAATGAAGAGAGTTAGAAAACTTATCTGGACCTTTAAAACGCTACGATACGTCACTTGCAAACGCCTTCTACTTCAAATTTATACAACGCTAGCACAGTCGGTTCTTTCTTATTGTCTCCCGGTCTGGGGAGGTGCAACAAAAATCAAATTTCTAGAGCTAGAGAGAGCTCAGAGGTCACTACTTAAAGTCATGCTCTTCAAACCCTTTAGGTACCCGACGGAAAGCCTTTATAAAATATCTGATCTCCTGTCAGTCAGAAAGATGTACGTACTCCATATCATTCTAAAACAACATGAATCCCTCGTTTTTGTCCCCTCGTTGCCGAAAAGCAGAAGAATGCATAATGTTGCCCCAGCAATCACGATTAAATCAACATTTGCAAAAAGACAGCACGCAAGTCAATCATCTCGCTTATATAATCTCCTTAACAAAGAGCTAAATATTTATCCCCGTACACATCGTGAATGTAAAAGTATTATGACGAAATGGCTACAATCGAAATCGTACGATGAAGTTGAAAGTTTAATACAAACATTAAACAACGGTTAGTGGAAGATGTTGTCATGCAACATCTTCCGATCCCAAGACATGTCGTAGGGCTAACTCCAACTCCAAAATCCACACTAAAACTTCAATCTCTTATCCCAATCACACCCCATAGTACAATCACTTTTATAATACATCAACACCTACCTCACCAATCCTCTCTCCTCACTCATACACGCATACACGCACTTACTTCATGGCCTCTTACTCACACATAATAATATAACGCATACACACACTCACACACACTCATGCATAACACACACACGAACATACACACAATCACTATGTGCGCACTCTTAATCACCCAATTTTCATTCGTTTAATTTGGACTCCTCCTTTAATATGGAGGATTTGTCCTCTTATTTTTAACTAAGTACTTTTATTATCATATTATTCAATAATTCGAATACGACACTGTACTGTAGTTGAAGGGCGGAATGTCCTAACACAAGCATTTATTTTGCTTAAAGGGTCATTCCTAAAAGCATAAATGTAACTAATTTAAGTTATTGAAATAAACAATTTTATTATTTATTATTTTACTCCCTTCCGCTCCACCCAGAGCGGGAGAAGTCAATTCATTGGATGATGTCCCACCCTCAAAAAAAAACAACAATGGTTTCAGCGGGATTGTCTAGAAGGGTTACCGCTGTCCTGGAACATATAGGGCTAAGGAAGGAACATGGATGGGTTTTAGTTTCGACGTAAACACATATAATAAACTCCGTTATTTCACGATAAGTACAAAGCAATGTAATCTACATATTTATCATTGAAATTGAAAAAAAATAACTCTCCGGGAGTCGTCACGTTATTAAGGCCCCCTTAAGTTTTGAATTTAGAAGTCGTTCTTGGTTTGTGTGCAGTAATTTTAAGAATATTACACAATAACTGCCGTTATTTAGCCAGTATCTGTCTACGGGACTATAACTAACTTTGGTTTCTTAAAAAAAAATACATGCACAAATGACATACACTTCGCGCCCTGGCTAGTTTAAATTCGAAAATATTGGGAATAATTTTGCCAACTTGGTAAACTTATTTTTTTTTCTCTACTATAATTAATTTCATTAAGTGAGTTACTGTAATTAACTCTATTTAATTTCATTTAGTGAGTTGCTCTAATTAACTTTACTTAATATCAGTTAGTGAGTCTTTTACTACTAAATGAAACAAGAAAGTGGTGAAGGGAAATTCGAGCTGCCAAATTACTCTGAACTTAATCTTCCAAACAGGTTTGGGTGACACCTGAGATGTAGTTGGCTTGTTGCCCACCTTACATCAGATTATACATGGAGCCAGGTAAGGTATAACCTTTAAGCGGGATTGTCCGAAAGGGTTACCGCCACCCCGGAACATAAAGGGCTAAGGAAGGAACATGGATGGGTTTTAGTCAGTAAGAGTCTGACACTCCCGCTCCACCCAGAGCGGGAGAAGACATTGGATGATTTCCCAGCCTTAAAAGGTAAGGTATAACCTTAGCCTAAAATATTTGACCAGAGCACTCACCAGCGAGCTCTTATCGGCAGGTTATATGATCCGAAGGGACAGTAAACTGGCGATGCATGTAGAAAGAGACTGGTGGGAATATCCGTCGTGGAAACAGAATACTTAGGTTCTTAGGACTGAAACTAAACAAATAGATCATGTCAGGAGAGTAGCTATCAATGTGCGGACAGAAAGGAGTTCGATACCTATTGAGTTTGCACCCATAGTTTTTAACTGTCAAATTGTAATTGTTTTTTTTTAATTATCTTATTATTTATTTCCAAACCTAGTCTGTTTTTACTTTAATTAAGGCGATGTGTTATTTTTTTTTGTGCTATCAACAAAATTATTATTCTGTAACTATACGAGAGGATTTGTCATTGGCTTTTTGGTGAATATCATTTCATTTTTTGTTTTTTTTTTGTTAGCTGTAAGTCCTCCATGATTGTAATAAATAAATTGTAATCAGAAACTATAATTGGAATAGTATTATTGCCAAAGTTACACATTCGGTATTTTCTGACATCATTGAATCAGTCTATTACAAAGGCTAACTATGTATTTATGTAACTATGCATTTTTTACAGGATTAGTTAAATAACGGCAAATAACGACAGTTACGTATTGGGTAATATTGTTGAAATTACTGCAGTTAACAGTTTTCTTTTTAATGGATACGTTCATGTCGAATTCTGAATTCTGAATTCGAACATATGTTGTTAACCGTTATTTTTCTAATGTCAAAATAAATAGAGTATGTTTCGTTACAAATGGAATGAGCAAGACGCAATCTATCGTGCAATTCGACATAATGTATGTTGATATGAAGGCAAACAAAATTAATTCACGTTCCGTCGGTACATATTTGATCTCCGTTTGGCACAATTTCATATATTTAGCGTGATGCTTACTTAAGGCACACTTCAATTCTTAATTTTGAGAATTCTTCCCTCCTTTTTCCCTTAACGTTTACATAACAAAAAAAAATGGTTTATTGGTAAAACAAGTTTAGGTTTTAACAATTTTTGTGATTGGATCCTCCTTTTACGCAGATAGTGCCTGTGTTAGGAGAATCTAGTCGTAATAATGTCTTCGGCCACAATTTTGTAAAAATGGCCACATTTAAAGAAAAAAAAAACATTTTGATCACGGAATAAAAGTAAAAAAAATTGTCTATCGATTGTGAAATATCCGGCAGAGTAACCATAGCTACCTACTTCTTACGTACAGCCGTATCTCAAACCTTAGCGAACTAATAATACCCACATTTACTTAGCGTAAAAGCGCTAACTCTGGAACTACACACATCAAAAGTGTCTAGGGATCAACATATATTTTTGCAATAACTTTTCTCTTGATTGATATTAATTTAAATTTTCTTTAAGGATTCATCAAATAAAGTGTTTTCGTTTGTCACAGTAACGATAAACCAAGTCACCTTTGCATTAATAAAGAAATTTGCCATTTTCCTAATAAAGGGATTTTTGACATTTGAACCACTAACATTAAAGTTCGAAAAAAAGACTGAAATAACAGTTTTCTTTAAAATTTTATTGGGTAACTTAAACAATTAATAATCCGTGTTTCTACCGCGAACACTAACAACACAAGAACATCGGTTTGGCATACTCAAAATGAGTTCATCCAAATCACGCTGTGGAATGGCCGCCCATGTTCGTTGCAACAACAAAAAAAGGTCTTCTTGCTACTGGATACCCTCCATATTCGGCAGAGCTCTTCTCTGTAGCATATCCCATGCATGCTCAATCGGGTTCAAGTCTGGCGACTGAGCAGGCCAGGGCAGGACATTGATGTTAGCTGCGGCGAGAGTCTGTCTTACAACTCTTGCGGTGTGCGGTCGTGCATTATCATGCATTAACTGAAATAAGGGACCGATTTGCACTTGTAGAGGAACGATGACGTCAGATACAATCGTCTCAGCATAAATTTGAGCGTTGAGGTTGCCTCTGATCCAAATCAACTCAGTTCTTCCGCCGATCCAAATACCCGCCCATACCATGATGGTTCCACCACTATAAGGATGGACTTCCTGGCAGGATTTTAATCGCTGTTGGCGTCCAGGGGTTCTCCAGTGTCGTATACGTCTTGTATCCGGTCTCATACCAAAACGAGACTCATCAGAAAAGCACACGAAACGCCATTGTTCTTCTGCCCAATTTCTGTGTTCAAGAGCCCATTGATATCGAATCCTACGATTGTGCATTGCTATAGGTGGTACCCGTAGCGGTCTTCGGGAATGAAGGTTCACTTCATGCAAGCGGTTTCTGACTGTTTGGTCGCTAATTAAGTTCCCTGAAGAGTGATGAAGCCTCACGGCTAACATCATGGCGGTTATTGTTGGAGCTCTTCGAGTTAAGATTTGAATGTATCGGTCTTGTCTCCGTGTCGCCAGACTTGAACCCGATTGAGCATGCATGGGATATGCTACAGAGAAGAGCTCTGCCGAATATGGAGGGTATCCAGTTGCAAGAAGACCTTTTTTTGTTGTTGCAACGAACATGGGCGGCCATTCCACAGCGTGATTTGGATGAACTCATTTTGAGTATGCCAAACCGATGTTCTTGTGTTGTTAGTGTTCGCGGTAGAAACACGGATTATTAATTGTTTAAGTTACCCAATAAAATTTTAAAGAAAACTGTTATTTCAGTCTTTTTTTCGAACTTTAATGTTAGTGGTTCAAATGTCAAAAATCCCTTTATTAGGAAAATGGCAAATTTCTTTATTAATGCAAAGGTGACTTGGTTTATCGTTACTGTGACAAACGAAAACACTTTATTTGATGAATCCTTAAAGAAAATTTAAATTAATATCAATCAAGAGAAAAGTTATTGCAAAAATATATGTTGATCCCTAGACACTTTTGATGTGTGTATTTCGAAACATGAACTTACCGCTTATTGGCTTAAAAATTTAATTAGGTTTTTGATTAATATTTTTTAGGCGTTTCTAGCCTATGTCGGTATAAGGCTATTTGGCTTCATAAAAACGACATGCCGTCAAATCTCTTCGTAATTTAAGGAAAAATTGAGATATAAAAAAATTTCTTAGTGGTTTATTTTAATGTTTTAAATTAGATATCGCTATTTGGCTTATACCATTACATGCGAAATTATTCTAGCTATTGAATGGAATAAAAAAAACTAAAAGGGCGTATCTCAGAGATAGCGCCTTTCGGCTTAGCAGGGCAGAGTAGTTAAAGCAAAAAGTAACATGATGATTTCAGACCAGCATAGCTCATCACGTGTTGGATTACGCCTTCTTACCGAGTGGAGGCGTATGTCCCAGCAGTGGGCACATTATGGACTGGTTATAGTTAATCAGACGATCGACGATCTTCGCAAGGTGGCTCGTATCAGCGGAATTGCCCTTTGCAATGGCAAGAACATGGATGGGTTTTAGTCATTAAGAGTCTGACAATTCCTTCCGCTCCACCCAGAGCGAGCCCCCCCGCAGAATTTGAGGATTTCTCTAAAAAAAAAAAGGATGGCTGGTAGCAGTTATGTGAGAGGTGCCGATAATCGAGCTGAATAGCGTGCAGCTTGAGAGGCTTATGTTCAGCAATGGACAGCTGTAGACTGATGATGATGATAGCTAATCATAACCAATCGACAGGCTAACGTAGAAACGCGTGCTTTTCAAGCGATATCACTCTTACACGTTCGCGAACAGCTCTGCAAAGCTCAAAACTAGCTGTTTGTGCTTGGACGATGAGCTGCCAACTACAATACTCAACCATTTATTGCATTCCACAATGTATATGCTTAGGTGGTAAGTTAACATTTGTTGAACCAATCGTGGACCCTGTCGGGCACAGCAAAAGAATTTTTTTTTTGGAAGAGGACTTATCTATGTATTATTTCTATTATATAGGTCGATCCGTCAGGTTAAGCTACGCTTGCCGGGGTTGGCCGTGGATGGGTGACCATCTTTACATACCGAGACCCCTCCGTGCCTCGGAAAGCACGTTAAGCCGTTGGTCCCGGCTGTCATTTATGCATCTTTGACAGTTGTTACGGGTCGTCAGAAGCCCGAAAATCTGACTGCCAGTCTTACCAAGGGTATCGTATTGCCCAATTACTGGGTTGTGGAGGTCAGATAGGCAGTCGCTCCATGTAAAATAGTGGTATTCAGCTGCATCCGGTTCGACTGGAAGCCGACCTCAACACGGGCTAGGCTAGGCAGATGTGATGACATGCAACAAACTAGTAAGTGGCGCCTGAACAACAAGCTGTCATTTCACCGCTTGAGTGCCAGCAGCGAGCAGTCGTCCTGCTGTCAGCGCCTTGTTGATGACAAGGGTGGATTTTTTCTTGGCGGTGCATTGGGGCCGTTACTGTGCTGGAGTGGGGCTGTTAATGACCTTCAGAGTTGTAAATGTTACAAGTTCGTGTCACATGACTTGCCTTTTTATTTGTTGAGGGTAGGAAATCATCAAATGACTCCTCACGCTCTGGGTGTCAGACTCTTACTGACTAAAATCCATCCATGTTCCTTCCTTAGCCAAATAGCTGGAAGTAAACTGGTTGTTTATTTGTTTCACACTGTTACAGTTTTCTGGTTTCGGGTTTGTGAACAGCGTTTAGAGGACGTTGTAATAAAAAAAAAACAGAAGGACGTTACGCAGAAAAAATGCAGAAATTTGTAAGAAACCAATGCAAGAAGTACACGAACTCATAAAATAATTAAACGAACAGGAACTGTCTCTATACCATCTCAACTAATGAATTATTCAAAGATAACAGAAAAGATTTAATAATATTACTTTTCACTTTACTCTTCACGTCGCGTCGTTGGGAAAGGAAAGAAAACTAAGCTGAATAGCGCACAAATAGTGCTTCCTACGCTCTGCTTGTAATTTTAAATGCCTAGGAGATACCTGACCTTTACCTAGAATACCTAGATATAATTTATAAAAGTGCCTTGCTAGCACTCTACAGACTTCTAGATTGTATTATATTACATCTAATATTATAAAGAGGAAAGATTTGTCTGTATGTTTGTAGCGAATAAACTCAAAAACTACTTAACGGATCTGGATGTAACTTAGCACAAAAATAGATTATAGTCTGGAATAGCATATAAGCTATTTTATCCCGGAAAAATATACGGTTCCCGTGGGATAATTTCCTACATACACGCGGGCGAAGCCGCTGGCATAAGCTAGTCATATTATCAAGTGTATTGTGTTATAAGGTTAATTATGTCACGAAGCTTCGCAGTTTCCTTGCACCTAAGCAAATATAACAACACAACGACGCGCCCTGCTTCGCAAGTATGCACGGCGAAAACATTGCCAAGTCTGTGCTATACTGCTATGTCTAAGTTAAATGTGAATATACTAACACCTATACTTTCGGAATAATTGCTCAACTTATTATAACATTAGCCAAATAACGGTTATCAACCCTTTCGTTATATCCATATCAACGTATAATAATAAACTTCGTTATTTCACGATAAATACAAAGGTATGTATTCTATTCACCATTTACATTTTATAAACCGGCCAAGTGCGAGTCGGACTCGCACACCGAGGGTTCCGTACAAACCTGTAGGTATATAAGTAGAAGTTCACCCATCACGAGAATCGAGTCATAGTTATGGTATTTTTATATTTTGAAAAAAAAACAATTTTTTTATTATTATATGATGTAACTAAAAATTTACGGTTTTCGCAATTTTTCCTTTATCTTCACTGTAAGACGTTACTTTGTACCAAATTGCAAGATTCTAAGTTCACGGGAAGTACCCTGTAGGTTTTGATTCCCGTGCGAGTTTCGAAAATTTGCGGCATAAACAGCTGTATCTTTTGATTGCTTTGGTTTAGAAGTTTGATTTTTTCACAGCTCCAAGGGACAGTAGACCTGAGTATTAGATATAAATTTCAGTTTGATACCTCCACGCGTGCCTGAGAAAAACGGTCTTGACAGACGGACGGACGGACAACAAAGTGATCCTATAAGGGTTCCGTTTTTTCCTTTTGAGGTACGGAACTCTAAAAATACCTCTAAAGTGTTGTAATTACTACAATATTTTACAATAACTGTCGTTATTTTTGTCTAATGCTATATTATCATATATATAAATGTCTAGCTGACCCACGCAACTTCGTCTGCGTTACCTAAGAGAGAGAATGGTTTAAATATCTCCTAAGATGTTGATTGAAATCAAGTGATGTCAAGTACAATTTTGTTTACATTTAAATACTTGTGATTAGTTACATATTTATTTGGATAAGGATTAATATTATGTTGATAAAACTCCTTCGCAAATAATGCATTAATTTCGTACAAATTTTGTTTACCATAAAAAAGGTATAGTGAGTCAATCTTAAAAGAAAGACATTATGCTGTCGCGGACTTTTTATTTTAAAGAGGAACGATTCCATCATACGTGATATTTGCGTAACTTAAACGGTTTACGGAGCGCACACAACGGAAGCCCTAAAAAGGAATAATTTTTCCCGTTTTTGCAACTTTTTTCATTAATGCTCCGCTCCTATTGGTTGTAGCGTGGTGTTATATAGCCTATAACCTTCCTCAATAAATGGACTATCCAACACAAAAATATTTTTCAATGCCAACAGTTCCTGGGACTGGCGCGTTCAAACAAACAAACTCTTCAGCTTTATAATATTAGTATAAATGTGTATGTGATGGTGAAATCCACATCAAAATTTACTGCGTTGTTTAGAAAATATAATCTACCACACTTCTTGCTTTTGATCTGTTTGTTTACTAATCTTTTTGCTGAACTTGGTATAAATATTCAGAACTAGATAGATATACATAATGATAAATTATTTCAAAAACAAAAGACTGCCTCGTCGGTCTAGTGGCTGTAAGCGTTACCTACTGCTAAACGTGAGTGACAGGTCGGGAAATTTGTCATTGGGATTTTCCATCTGGAATTCGTCAATAGCAGCCCGGAGTTTGGATTTTTGAACGGTTGGTGGCAATATGCCGATTACGTTACGTGATGTTATATTATAATATAAGGTTCCATTAAAATAGATGGACAAATTTTAACACAGCGTTCAGTACGTATAACTAAAAATAGCCAAGTTAAAAAAGCACTGGTTAAGGTGATTTTAATTTGACCTGAAATATTAAATTATAATAAAAATATATATATTATAATAAATTATAGTAAATTGCCGGCTCACTAGAATAAACACATCCATTATGGGTAGGTTCTTGTAGGTACCTACCTAATGCATTTTTCTTATTATTATTTTTGTAGTCTGAATAATTTCTAAAAGTTTGTCCATCTATTTTAATGGGACCTTATATTAAAAACAAAAAACTAACCTATTTAAATTTTCCTAGCCAGTATTATTTTCATTTTACTCCAACAACTAATAAGAAAGCCACAAAAAAGAAAAGTAAATCCAAGACAAGGAGGTTCGTTACGATCCATCGCCGTTTAATTGCACCGATATCCTTTCTCGGATAGTTTCTATAGAAACCAGACTGTTTCTAGTCTTTGAGGTTACGAGCAACGATGTCTCATTAATTAAGAACTTGGCTAGAATAAATTGGTGCAGCCTGAGCTTGAATAACCTAACCTGCCCGGTAGCCAAGTTTGTAATTGACTTTATTATTTCAAACTCCAGACAGTCAATAAAGAAATTGATACGACCCTTTTCAAATGTTATTCCAACATTCCTTTTTTAATTTTTTATCTGTTTTACGAAATGTCATGATCACGACTTGCTTTTGTTTCTAGCTTTTTTTTTTGTAACTGGCCGTAGGAATTTCGAACGATACAATTTTTAAGAGCTGCCAATTATTTTGTGACGTGATTGAGTTTGTACTTCTTAATGTGGATGCGCAAAGGTAGCCCGCAAAATTCGAATCTCTTGCGTTATGGTAATGTGCTAATCAGGTCAGTGTCAAGTTGGATCTCGATCATAATAATAATATGATCTGCGACCAAACTATCAAACAAATTTGACAGATTGGGGTAACATGATGTGCTGGCCTTTGTACATCTATCAATCTATAGCAGTCCACTGCTGGACAAAGGCCTCTCCCAGCGTTCGCCAGTACATCCTGTATTACATAAATATAATGTTGCACATCTGTATTTATCGGAATTGGAATTTAAAAACAATGATGGATAGTTCTGATGAAATAATAAATATTAAATTTTGGTTGGCGAGATTCCATTGATAAAATCTAATTTCCATCACTAATAAACATTTTAAGGAAGATGGAATAATGCTGCGATATCAAATAATTGAAAATAATTATTATAAAAACAAATTACGAAAATTATTCAACGAACAGAAAATTCAGCCGACTGGTAGGCTACGTAGGCGAACGTTATTATCCTACTTATCTACCTAAGAGTATTACCCAGCCAAGTTTAGTAGGTCACACACAAATGCGGCATACTCCATCATGACGTAGATTCCACTTTTCGTTCGTAACATGCAAATTTAGTCGCGCAATCTTCTCGAGTCGCATGTGGGAGTAATTCGAATGTGGAACTTGTTACTTCTAAATTAAGAAAATAATATGCGTTTATAAAACGGGTAACCGAGAGATACTATTTCGGTTTTTGAATTAGGAATGTCCTTTGAGGCTGAAGTAGGTACCTACCTTATTGCTTTAATTTTAAAACAATAAGGTATTTTGGCTTCGCGATACGGATTAGCTAGAGTTCAGTAAACATGAATCTAATAAACGTTTATATTTATAATCTATTTATTTATTATTTATTTTAACTTTTCGCACACAATAAAGGTACAAAGGCGGACTTAATGCCTTAGGCATTGTCTACCAGTCAACCAAGGGTGGTGAAAAGATTAGATGGCAGGTGCTTTAAATAGTAGAAACATACAAAACATTTAGACTTGAATAAAATGGGTACATAAATAGGTTCTATAAACTTTATTATCCTATAACTCATTTGTTTTACAAGTCAAATATTGTTCACACAAGATAACTCTTTTCTTAATTCTAAATAACGTAAAAATAATCATTAGTGTATAAAGAATGTCCTTTCGGTTTTGTCCCGTGCCTTGTCCAAGAGCGGGTATACCTACCTATATCTTATGCTAGCTGCTGCCTGCGGCTTCGCCCGCGTGGATATTGGCAACTATCCCAAGGGAACGTACAGCCGGGATAAAAAGTAGTGTTAATCTAGGTCACAAACTACCTCTGTGCCAAATTTTATCCAGATCTGTTCAGCCGTTTGAGCGTGAGCGGACAAACATACAAACTCACTCACAAACTTTTGCCTTTATAATATTTGTGTGATACGATTTGGAACCTCTCAAAGTCTCCAGGTTCCGAACACGTACAGCCTTCATAGGCCCAGTTACCTTTAAGGTTGATGTTCCAGGGTAGCCCGCGAAATTCAAATTTTCTTAAGTTTTTTGCAATTTGCAGGCCAGTGATAGGTTGTATGTTGATGAACATTTGATTCGCGGCTGTAAGACGTATGAAGTTACAGAATTATAATCATCAAAATCATTAATACAACCCTCCGAGCTCATAAAGGTGTAAAAATGACTTTTTACAAGGTCAAAGTCATTCCGGAACCTTACGAACATACGTCTTACAGCCGCGAATCAAATGTTCATCAACATACAACCTATCACTGGCCTGCAAATTGCAAAAAACTTAAGAAAATTTGAATTTCGCGGGCTGGTTGGAGGATTCACCTTAAGACGCATACCTCTTATGCATAGGTTGCATCTACATGAATTTCAAATACATAACTACATAGTATAAAACAAAGTCGCTTTCTCTGTCCCTATATCCCTATGTATGCTTAAATCTTTAACACTACGCAACGGATTTTGATGCGGTTTTTTTTAATAGATAGAGTGATTAAAGAGGAAGGTTTATGTGTAAAATTTGTCGACATATTATGCGGGCGAAGCCGCGTGCGGAAGCTTTAATAATAAACGTACAAGATAGTTCCCGGTATTACCCCGTAAGATTACGTCGCAAACGCACTTTAAAGAGACTAAGACAAAAATAAGCTGAAAAACATGACACGCTCAAAACATAACTTTTTAGCAATTAAATATAATTATGATATAAAAATTAAATTCCACAAAAGCCATTTTTACGATTTTAATTTAATATTTCTTTACTTTTAAAAACAAAAAAGCACCTTCATCCTCTCTCCTATTACCAATTAATGTAACTTTGCTGTGCCCGACAGGGTCCATAATTGATTCAATGTTTAACATACCGACTGTTTTATTTAACACTAGCACTTTGCCCGCGGCTTCGCTCCCGTGGTCTTTCCCGTGGGACCCGTTATTTTTCCCGGGAAAAAAAGTAGCCTATGTTACTCCTAGAAAACTAAGCTTTCCAACGGTGAAAGAATTTTTAAAATCGGTCCAGTAGTTTTTGAGCCTATTCATTACAAACAAACAAACAAACAAAGTTTTCCTCTTTATAATATTAGTATAGACTAGCTGCTCCCGCGCACTGCCCGGGCTTTAGCGTGATGTAACATAGCCTATAGCCTTCCTCTATAAATGGACTATACAACACATAAAGATTTTTCAATTCGGACCAGTAGTTCCAGAGATTATCGCGATCAAACAAACAAACTCTTCAGCTTTATAATATACTAGCTTTTGCCAGCGGCTTCGCCCGCGTTTGTAGGAAATTATCCCACGAGAACCGTATATTTTGCCGGGATAAAAAGTAGCCTATGTGCTATTCTAGACTATAGTCTATCTCTGTGCCAAATTTTATCCAGACACATTCAATAGTTTTTGCGTGAAAGAGGAACAAACATCCATCCATCCATCCTCACAAACTTTCGCATTTATAATATTAGTAGGAAGTATAGATTATGGAATGCAATAAAGTATTGAGTATTGAGTACTGAATTGTTTTCCATTTACACTATGCATGCTTAAACTTTGCTGAAAATTATGTTCACTTACCTTTATATACGAGTTTATTGAAACACTTATGTAATTTAAGGAATTTTTGTTCAAACTATCAGAATGGCTAGGTTTAAAAAAAAAATATATGATCCCCAAGGCTATCATATTGGAACATTGAGTGTTGTGTAGTCCCCTTTTTTTTGAGGGTGGTAAATCATCCAATGACTTCTCCCGCTCTGGATGGAGCGGCAGAGAGTGTCAGACTCTTACTGACTGACCCATCCATGTTCCTTCCTAAGCCCTTTATGTTCCGGGGTAGCGGTAACCCTTTCGGACAATCCCGCTTACCAAAATGGCTAGCTGCAGCGAGCAAACGCGCGCAAAAATTTCAAACATTAAAGAGACTAAAATTCTTTGTTCCAGTTTTATCCCCAATACCCGGTTTTGGACTAACTGCAACAATATTTGGAAATTAATGTCCTAATACCATTCAGATTTTTCCCTCATCCCATAGAACCCCTATACGTCTCATGTAGGTACCTACTTAGCGAGGAATATCGTATTTCTACCCACTTGAATCAGTATTCACCCCACGTTCAATATAAAGTACGTAAAAAGAATCAGTAAATAAAAACCTTATTCACGAAAATAGGGACGAAGGAAGGAAAAAAGCAGTAGTATTACCTATATTGTACAGAGGCCAGCACATCAAGTTACCACAATCTGTCAAATTACTTTGATAGTATTACAACTTTATTGCAAACTTATTTAATGAATGCATGCCAAGTTTCAAAATACATAATACTATCCTTACATACTTTGTAAGACAAAACTTGCATAAGCAAGAAGATTTTTACATGTCCTTGACAGAAGTACCTCGATCAATTCAAGTGAATACAATCTTTTATATCTATACAACACTATTTTCTATTTGATTGACTTACGACAGGTTGTATATCTCCATCACACTTGTTTGGTTTGGAGAATATTGAAACAGTTTTCTCAAACCTAACCTTACTACCACAAAGCCGTGTTTATCAAATGTTTAGGGTAAACAAATGATATAATTATATGTATGGGTTAGTGGTAGTAAGTTAATATTTTATCATAAGTAGATCACTGTATACTTTGCTGTTGAAATCTCAATAGTTTTATAGTTTATGAAAAAAACATAAGGTTCATTTTTAATTGAGAAAATTTTACAGTTAGGGATAGCTTGATGTGCTGGCGTCTGTACTGTTTTCACTTCCAACCTCACTCAAGTGATCGCGCACATTTCGTCTCTAACTAATTTTTGGTTCAAAAACTAGCATTTGCCTGAGGCTTCGCACGCGTTAAATTCGTAGCTAAACAATTCCCCTATATTGTGAAGATTTCCTACTATCTTTGGAATATCTAAATGCATATACTACATTTTACGACTTCGAATTATAAATCTTGATTAAGCATGTTATTATACATATAAACCTTCCTCTTGAATCACTCTATCTATTAAAAAAAAACAGCATCAAAATCCTTTGTGCAGTTTTAAAGATCTAAGCATACATACATACAGACATTAGGACGCGGGAAGCGACTTTGTTTTATAGTATGTAGTAATTAGTCATGGATTCACAGCTCTACACTATACAAAAACTATAATGATGTTTAGAGAATAATGCTGACTAGTTTAGAATTACTAACTGAGTCTAGACTAATCCGGCTGAAACATAGTATAAGTGTCGGGTTTAACGTAAGTCTAAGTCGAAATCGGGCTTTAAATCCTAAGACATTTCTTAAGATCTTGAAGAAAAAAAATTAACTCGCCACCTAGTACAAACTTGACACGTATACACGGGATTGACACATTATTTTTCTAACCGCCAAGGGGGATATGAAAATACATCTATAAGTCATCCTAATGACTTAATCTATTAAAAGACTTAAAAAAGAAAAACCGGCCAAGTACGAGTCGGCCTCGCGCACGAAAGGTTCCGTACAACTATCTATAAAAACGGCAAACAAATTCCGTTTATTGTATGGGAGCCCCCTTCAATATTTATTTTACTGTTTTTTAGTATTTGTTGTTATAGCGGCAACAGAAATACATCATCTGTGAAAATTTCAACTGTCTAATTATCACGGTTCATGAGATACAGCCTGGTGACAGACGGACAGACAGACAGACAGACGGACGGACGAAAGAAAGCACGCTAAGCCGAGGATCCCAGCTGTCATTGCCGTCTGTCTTTGCCGTCGTTAAGAGTAGCCAGAAAGTAGCCCAAAAAATCTGACCACCAGTCTTGTCGTGGACATCAGACAGGCAGTCGCTCCACGTAAAATATTCGACCCCAACATAGTTGGAAAAATGCTAGACACTAGGCTAATTGTTTTTTTTTGTCTGGATTTAGATTTATTGATCACCTCATTAATTAGGTACAGACGCCAGCACATCAGGCTATCCCTATCTGTCAAATTTTCTCAATTAAAAATGAACCTTATGTCTTTGCAATAAAGTTGAAATACTATCAAAGAAATTTGACAGATTGTGGTAACTTGATGTGCTGGCCTCTGTACCTACTCTTTGTCTCGTCTCAATCCTACAGATAACACAAATACGTCCTTCAACCATTTAGCTGCCTCCATAAATCTCTCCCATTTAAGATCAAAGAGATTTAGTAGAACATATGAAAAACAAACCCCGAACACAATCCCTCGCTAGTTTTATCAATAAACTAAGAGTTGTCTGGCAAAAGGCGTGGAGAACGGTTACGTCACAAGAATGGCGACCGACACACGCGTTCCGAAAGGGATGGCCGATGATATGTGAAGGGAGATCTTGATGTTATGTGGTTGGCTAAAAATGGCTGAATGTTTGGAAGAAATATGGCGAAATTCTTTCGACAAAAATTTAGTAAAAGGAACACGATTATTTTCATCCTCACGTCAAGAAAAATCTACTCCCCTACCGCTGCTTCTTTCTTTTCGTGTGGTTAGTGACTAACCTGGTGTCAGAGTTTTATGCTGCCCCCATGGGCAGCATAAAACTCCTCTCTCTGACTTAGCTTCACATGTTGTTGAGAAATATCTCTCAGACGTGTTCTCGACGGTTTCCTCACGAAGTTTTCCTTCACCGATTTTTAAGCAAGTGCCCTACCGCTAAAACCTAAAATCCTAAATTTCCTATCGCAGGTTTGCTGGAAGAGATTTCTTTAGAAATAAGCATAACCTTTGTATTTTCTGCTCCTTTCTTCTTGTCTGTTTTTTTGAGTGTTTCATAAATGGTTAATTTAATAAAAATATTCAATTTATAAATTGAAAACTTTTCTTAAATTAAATTTTTTTGGAATACAAAAAATATATTTCGAAGTGCGACATGACACAAGACGAAGCGAAAACGTTCTTCTCACTTAAATAACTTTCATACAAAACCCGTTTTAAAGCTTATCTTATCAAAGAATATGGAGTTACAGCGCTTTCAGCGGTTTAATAGAAAATGCAGCCACGCTCCTCCATTGCACCCCGCTGGTCTGGCCAGCTACCATTTTCACTCCAACGCGCTTTTAATGCATCAAATAGAAAATTTTCTTGTAAGAACTCCTTTGTTCTACTACATAGGGTATTTAATAGCTTTTACAAGAAAATCATTTTAATAGTTAAGTGGCTCTAGATAGTACTTACTATTTATTACTCTTTTATGGATTACTCATTTTGTTTGATTGTGCATCTTTGACAGTCGTTACGGGTAGTCAGAAACCCGAAAACCAGCCATCATGACAGCCAGTCTTACCAAGAGGTGTACCTATCGTATTACCCAGTTACTGGGTTGTGCAGGTCAGATAGGCAGTCGCTCCATGTAAAATACTGTTATTCAGCTGTATCCGATTAGACTGGAAGCCTCTCCTCCTTCTTACTTACTCAGACTTATTCTCGTGGGGTTCTTTTTTCTATTTATTGTTTATACCAAAAAGGGATAAGACTGAATTATATTCATACGTACATTTACGTGATCCCCAAAGAGCAAGCTACGTCTGCTATTTCTAGAGCTGCCATTAGAGAACCGAAATGCTTTGGGAAACCGGTAGATTTGATTAGTAATAATACATTAAAGCAATCTGCGTTTTCCCAATTATGTTGGGATCGGCTTCCAGTCTAACCGGATGCAGTTGATTACTAGTATGTTACATAGAGCGACTGCCTATCTGACCTCCAAAACCCAGTCAGTAACTGGGTAATACGATACCCCTTGGTACGACTGGCAGTCAGATTTTCGGGGCTTTTGACTACCCGTAACGACTTTCAAAGATCTACGAATGACAGCCGGGACCAACGGCCTTACGTGCTTTCTGAGTCGCGGAGAAGTCTAGATATGTAAAGATGGTCATCCATCCACGGACCGACCCCGGCAAGCGTAGCTTAACCTGATGGATCGATCCGTGTGACGGTAATTACTTAGCCACTAGCTCCTCAAATAAAAAAATAATATATTAAACAATTTTCTAAAAATAACTGTGTTACTTATTCGGAAACGTCCACATTTTGAAAATACAGACTGCCTTAATTTTATTCGGAATTGCTTGACTAATACTTAAAATATTGACCCAAAATATATTAACTTGAAATAAAACAAGCCTTTTCAACGAACATTACTGTGACCTAATTTTTGCGCGCGTTATATTAAGTAAAACAACCAAAAAACTAAGACTGGAATAGAAGTCAAAATTCGCAGAGTGGACAAAATCTCTATAAATGTCCCATCACTAACCTCAAACCACTATCTTCCATTAAACTATCACAAGAAAAATCACCTTCAATATCCCATTACATTCCCCCAATAGGTGCCGCTATTCGGGGCTCCCTAAAGGTCAAATTATGGGGGAAAGATTTGATAAAATATCGAATCTTTCAATTTCTATTCCCTATCTATCGAGTCGAAGTTCGCAAACGGGCATCGTTTAGACGGCAGGAGTATTAATATTATGATTCCACGGCATTTTTTCCTTGGGACGTGGTTTTCTACAGGGTGAAATTGAATCCATGGTAATACTTTAAGGGTTCATTGTACTCACCATTATGAACAACTTTTACTATCGGAACAATTAATCTGAAATCGCGAAAACAAATATCTTCTGTTTCATACATTATGCTCGCATAACTCGTCAAAATGCAGGAAATTTTTTTTCGCGATTTCATGACGTGTGTTCCCATGGTGAAAGTTGTTAATAATCATGAGTACAATGGACCCTTAAATTATTGCCCATGAATTAAATTTCACCCTGTCTAAAAGAATTTTGCATGTGTAATTTATTGTAGCATTAGGTTTTCTAAGGATTTGATGATTATGTGCTAATTTCACCAATGAAGCTGAACGCGACCAGCACATCTGAACCGCGTTCAAGAGCTGTGAATGTCAAAATTTTTATGACAAGTTTGTTTGTCTCACAGTTCTTGTTCTGTTTAGAAGTGTTTATGGTGAAATCCGCACTAAGTTGTGGTTTTGTAAGGATATGATGACTTAGGTCATGTCTTTCGTTTCATTATTAGACGAAATGTAATAGACAAAAAAATTTAAATTAGTTGACGATGCGGTAAAAGGACTAGACTGTCAGAGAAAAAGTTAGTAGCGTGGGTAGTCGTTTTAAGAGCCTGTTTTCAATTACTTAATCTAATTACAGCCACAAAACGAGAAAATGAGACTTAGATATCATAAAAGATCTATTTCTGTACAGAAAGGGTAATTTATAACAGAAAATGAGTTTCATTAGCCATTTTGTTATGTAAAGTAACAATTATAATAGTTTCAAATGTTGTTATACGAACTTAATGCTAGACTATGTCTTAACATTTATATTTAATGTAGGCAATTCAACAACACTCAATGTGTTATTATATATAATTGGTGAAGAAAAACATCGTGAGGAAACCAGCATGTCTGAGAGATATTTGTCAACAGCATGTGAAGCTCAGTCAGAGGCCTATGGGCAGCAAAAAAAACTCTAGACACCAGGTTCGTCACTAACCACAGGAAAGGAAGAAGATTGTGTTAATTTGTTATTCATTACATTTTTGAGCATACTTTTTCTAACATTTATGAAGCAGGTATCTCTAATACTTGAAAATCATTCAGCTTGTGAATGATGGTGCCACGATAGAGAATATAATGGTAATTTTTATAATTATTTTAGAATCAATGTGCGCTTTAGTTTAACAACACCAGGAAAGAAAAGTTGTTTTTTAGATTTTTCTCTTGTTTCATATTTATTTGGATACCAGTAACAGCTTCATCGGCAAATAATGTAAAAAAATAATATTAATTATTTTTATTGGGAACAACAAATGTCTTAAAGTCTGAACGGTAGATGTGCAATTATTCGACTATGTTTAAAACTCGCCTTCAAGCATAAGTTTACTAATAAACTGCCTTACGCACTTCACTTCCACCCCATAAAAGATCACCATGAAGATACAAACAAATGACGTCACAGATGCGTGAAGTCACTCGTCATAATTCAGATGTCATTTGTAGAACGCCATTACGGCTGAGATAGCTTTCGGTTTCTGCAGCGCCCCGCAATTTGAATACAGCGCTTTTTAGAAGCCATTTACTAAGTATGGCATTATTTCTATTAAAATTTTATGTTTTGCAGAAATAAATACGATCACAAATATTTCAGTTCTGCACTACCAACAGAAACCTTTGTATGGTTTAAAGATAGGTCTACACAAGGACTGGAGGTTTTCATTCAAATCTGGTTACCGAGAAGAAGTCTTATTGATCATTTCCAATGTGCCAATTGCTTAATAACTACGTATTTAATCCTAGGTATATTATTATTGTTAGTTCTCTATGTAAAAACAATGAGAAAAAGAAAAATTACAATGTATGATTAAAAGTCCTGATAGCAAAGAGATGTCACATCTAACGGCGCCCATACACGAGAATGACTCGTAGTAACACTATCCAGCTCAACCAATTTGTAGGGAACTTATTGATCCAATACACGGACCACCATCAGCGAGACATTAAAGTGAGCAAGACAAACACTACTGACATTTGTTAGTATGGGTAATGTACCTGGATTAAAGTCGAATTAAAAAATAAATAAAATGGGCATGAACGCATTTCTTAAGAATAAATCTAAAAGGTTCCTTAACAGTGAGGGAAATTCCATAAAGTAGAAGTAGAACTTCCCATAAATAAGAACTTCCCTGGGCGCTAACCAAGAACCTCTTTGTAAAGTTTATTAGTTAATTGCTTATAAAAAATCTGATTAACACTTTGCCAAGTTTCAGAAATCATTGACCGAACGAATAATCAAATTATTGTTATTGTAATAAAGTTTTATGGGGTTGTTGTAATGTACATTTTTGGCTTCTATTCTGTTTGCTATGTTATTGGGTTTTCTGTCCTTGAATGAGTTCAAGGAGCTGTCCTTTGTTAAGGACACAAGATTGGTGGCGCGTGTACCTATGTGTTTTTTTACATAATTTTGAAATAAACAAGATTTATATAAAAGTCAATGTACGAAATGATTGTCAATCAATCTACCAGCAGCATGCAGCTGAATACTAGTATTTTACATGGAGCGACTGCCCCTTGGTAAGACTGGCTGTCAGACTTTCGGCCTTCTGATAACCCATAACGACTGTCAAAGATGCACAAATGATAGCCGCGACCAACTGTTTAACGTGCTTTCCAAGACACGGAGTAGTTTCGTTATGTAAGGATGGTCACCCATCCACGGCCAACTCCGGCAAGCATAGCTTAACCCGTGCGGCTGTTATTGCCACGAGCTCCTCCGTAAATAAACAAGATGGTAGACACATAAAAGTAAATATACGAAATATTGTATTTTTTGTTATAACAAAACGATTCTCCAAATATTTATTCATCAAAGCTACGTTTATCAAAATACAAATTGGAAAATTGAAACTGCAAGCCTTGGAAAATAAATATTCCGTACATATTATTTCGAGCTTTAATCGTTCTTATTTTGTATTTGAACGCAAAGTTCAATCTCAATTTCCTACTACAAATCTAATATAATCCGTCTATTGTCTTCAATGATAACCTACCTACCTAGAAGCCTACGTACTCGTATAAGCAATTATGTATAGAGTTGAGATCTATTCAACTCCACATGTAAAACTCAGGCGTGTGCAGATTTGTGCAAAGCTATGTATACAAATTCCGGGTAAGTAATACATTGCTGGGTGTGTTCTGAATTATATATAAAAATGCAAGCTTTTCGTGCTTTAAGAAAGATCAGTGGAAAGTGTTCTACTTACAACTGTTTAAACGGTAGTGTAATCTGTATACAATGCATTCTAGATTCAGTTCGTACTGACTCAAGAAGTTGAAATAACAAAGGTACACTCGCTCTCTGCTTTGCTACAAGAGCAGCCTTCTACTTCATAATAAAATAGCGTAAGCACAAGTATAAACAGCCTGTCCTGTTCCTGCTGTTGAGGCACGGGTCTCATCTCTGTCAGGAGGTGGGTGTTATCCACCACGAAGGCCTAGTGCAGGGGTTCCGAAACTTATTTTGTGTACTGCCTACTTTGAGAATTAAGTATTCTTAGCGCCCCCATATTTCACCTACTTAAAAACCACTCATCATTCTCCTGCCCTTATCCCAATTTATTTGGGGTCAGCGCAACATGTCTCTTTCTTCCATACTTCTCTATTAGTCGTCATCTCGGTAGTTACTCCCTTCCTAGCCATATCATCTTTTACACAATCCATCCATCGTTTCTTTGGTCTCCCTCTACTTGTATAGCCATCCACATTCATACTCACAACTTTCCTGAAAACATTTTCCTCATTCCTCCGCATAACATGCCCATACCAAGACAACCGATTTCCACACAACTTTTCAGTCCCGGTGTCACATTACAAATCGCCCCCTAAGCCTCTACACAACGCCCACGTTTATATTCTGGGTCTCTTACTGCCGTCCTTTAGGATTGCATCGCCCACTTTGGAAAGGCTGGACTAATGCGTGTTGGAAGATGTCACATTCTTCGAACTTCTGGTTCTAGGACATACCAGTTTCCTAACGATGTTTTGAGTGCAGGGCTCGATACCACCAGGTAGACAAACCACTAGGTCTAGAAGCAAGAAATTTTGAGACACAAGAGTTCCTTTTGAACCGAATTCATCCCACCTAAAGAGCTTAAATTCCCTCTTCATCATCATTCTCCGGCCTTTATGGCAATTTATTTACGGATACGACATACCTATGACTTTTCCTTCCATGTTCGCAGACACTTCCTTTCTAGCCATATACAATCTCACGCAGTGCATCCATCGTTTTTTCGACCCTTCCGCTCGCTTAAAACGCATCTATATACAAAATTTTCCTGATGATATTTTGGTCTTATTTCATTTTAAAATTTTCCCATAATCACTTTTATTTTTCTACCCTTTCGTCTTCTTCTCAAATAGTCTCCATTGGAGCCTAATCAAGTCTGATACCGTTTGCGTTAGTCAATATACCATTCCCACTCAAATGTGCACATAATTACGTAACCCAATATTCCATATTCCCCAACATCGTCATTGGACATAATGCTACATAGTCACTCTGCCCAACCGATTCGCAGACTGCATTATGCATTCGCAAATATTCCCTCAAACTCGAGCCATCGACATTTGCATATGTCTTCAAACATGGTAAGTAGAAAGTTGGATCCTGTAACTTCAGCTGTAAGGAAGCTTAATCGCTTTTCAAACATTACAAGTTTGTGAAACCGGAGTGTCTTCGAGTAAAATGTCTTTGTGATTTGTCTCGTCATCGTAAATGAATTAATTCATTGCCATTACATTCTACCTTCATATCCTTCCTAAAAAAAAATATATTTCATTATTCTGCTGCCACTGCCTGCCTGCCTAGCCTTTGCCCAACTATATTGGGGCCGGCTTCCAGTCTAACCGGATACAGCTGAATACCAGTATCTTACATAGAGCGACTAACTGGGTAATACGATACCCCTTGGTAAGGCTGACTGTCAGATTTTCGGTTATCTGTCGACGTGTAACGACTGTCAAAGATGCACATGTGACAGCGTGGACCAACGGCTTAACGTGCTTTCCGAGGCACGGAGGAGCAAGTGTTCGGTATGTAAAGGTACCCAACATACCCATCCACATGCAACCCCGGCAAGCGTAGCTTAACCTAAAGAATCGACCTGTACGGCTGTTATTACTTAACCACGAGCTCCTCTTGCCGGCGCAACGTATATTTTGCTTCCATAATTCTCTATTAGTCGTCACCCCTTTCTAGTCATATCATCTTTCACAGTCTCCGCTGAGATCGGTCGCCATGGCTGTTGTTCGGTCTGGAGGACTGTTATTATTACTTATTTCACTTATAAAGAAATATTGTATCCCTTTGATAGGTATCAGCAAAATAGTCCAAGCTACAAACAGTTGGGGCAGAAAACCTCGTTTTGTTTATTATTTTTCTCCTTTTCCAGCGTTAGTCAAACTCAAAGCGTGTATTTCAAATAAACTAAATGACAGGCACTTTTAAATTGTCAAGGGGTCGATCAGTCAGAAAGATGAAGCTAGTTACCCATTCCAAAGCAGTATGTACTTGTGGAGAAGAACGGGCAACAAACTCCACGGACTCTTTTAAATCAGAATATGGTTACAAAATATGGGTTACATCATTCGTATTGTTACATCATCATCATAATAACATCACTGCCATTAAACTCAAGTTATGTTAACATCATTAGACAGTTTGCAAGGTTGGCAATGAAGCTGACCTGCAAGTCTGCGCCAGGTGTGCTTAAGTGTTGGGACACGTACTGGCTCTTTTGATGCAGTCAGTCTAAAACATCCGCAGAACGTGAGCAACCAACACAACTTTATCTTTACTGATTCAGTTCGCTAACAATAGAAAAAGTAATTGTGTCTCATTAGTAACAGTTGAAAGGACAAACTTATAAATTTAAATTAAACAGACACCGGACCTGGGTTGGCCGAAGCAAGGAAAACCTGTTCAGATGGGTATTCATAGACAACTCCGCCTTGGAGTGTAAATGTGGTGCTGTTCCACAAACGATGGGACATTTAATCTCGTGGCCTGTGTGTCCTGCCGTATGAACTGATGGACGCTAGTGATGGCGCCAAACACGTAGCCAATTTCTGGGCCGAGTACATTTAGATTAAAGTCTTTAGCATATTTTTTATGAAGGCTCTTTGTGCTCTTATGATTTCGATAAATGCAGTTTTACCAGCACTACCCAGACAGGGATTCCATATGGAACACGCAGACAGACAAGCCCAGACCAAGTTAAACAGTTAACGGAATATGGGGGTGTCCCGTCAGATAGTGTTTTGTTTTATATGCGTTTGATCGGTTTTTATTTTATTTGTCACCAACCCACTTATATATTTAATTAAATTCATCCCTAAATAATCGCTATTCGACCTAGCCTGGTCCTTGCTGCCCTCTCCCAGCCACACCCTAACCCTCACCCTCGCCCTTAGCGTGCAGTCGCTTAGTATATAAGTTATATGCCCTGCCTGGAGGTCTTAAGTTACTAAGGCATCCACTGGATAGCCCGGTTAAGCAGCCATAATCTCGCAATCACCCTATCGTAATTGCCCCAATGTACTATACACGTAATAACTAGCTAGTAACCTATAAAAAAATACAAAGGAAACAATACTCACTTCTGAGAATTGAAAGCAATTTTCAATCTATCACAAGTCTACAAACATTTGCCTGACAATCCAAACCTCCCCTCTATCAGAATAGAGCTGCACCATCAATAATTCCAGCGGATTTAAAAATGCATTAGCGCAAGCAATGTCCGCCTACTATCTTTAACCTACTTTTAAAACTAGGATCTTATCTTACGTCTTGTTAAACTCCATTGTAAAAGGATGATTGATTTTCCAACAGTTCCATTATTCGCATTCGTGTTGGAATTTGATCAGGAAATTCAGATTCAGCGTGTGGTTTATTAACTACTAGCTTCCGCCCGCGGCTTCGCCCGCATAATATGTCGACAAATTATACACATAAACCTTTCTCTTCAATCACTCTATCTATTGAAAAAACCGCATCAAAATCTATTGCGTAGTTTTAAATATTTAAGCATACATAGAAATATAGGGACAGAGAAAGCGACTTTGTTCTATACTATGTAGTGATTTGTTCAATCTGTACAACTCTTAAAACTTGACTTGGTTTCCGTGCGTAATTTTTCGGGTGACCACTGGAAATCAGAGCTGGGCTATGGATCCACAGCATCATGCTGCGGATCCTCCATAGCCAGACCTTTACCCTAGAATAATACGATAAAATAACGCATGTACTTTAAAATGACCAAGCGTAATATTATTTTTTTGGCATCGAAATCGGTCGTTACTCATTACTTAAACACATGTTTAGACTTACACCTATATTATATTATTAGAGGAAGTTTTATACGTAAACACACATAAATCTTCCTTTTGAACCACTCCGCCAACCTGCACTGGACCTGCGTGGTGGATTATGGCCCACTCCCCTCTGTTAGAGAGGAGGCAAGTGTCCCAGCAATAGGAACATTATAGTGTGATTATTACCTTGAACCACTGATTATTACCTTGAACATTGATGAAATACGCAGTAGTTTAAAAGGTGTAAGGCGTTCAGAGGGACAGACGGCAGCGACTATGTTTTATAGGTACTACATGGAGATAATCTAGACCTGTGTTAGTTTAATGCCCTGACTGAAGGCATTATAATTTATTAAGGCATTCACAGGTGAAGGGTTACCCGTTTAAAGAACCGTCGGTCTTAGGTTCACTTATACCCACAAAAAGAAACTGGATTTCTGCCCATTTGTCGTCAAAATCTGAAAAAATTAGGGTGTGCAATAGGTAGTGTACATATACTTCTGCATTACCCTTTCAGGAACACAGGCGTGCTCTTATTATGAAAAGCATGTGAGTGCGACAGCTCATCAAGTTACCCCAGTTGGTATTTATATATATATAGTATTTCAACTTTATTACATATGTATAAGGTTCATTTTCAATTGGGAAAATTTGACAGTTTGGGGTAAGTTGATGTTCTGGCCTCTGTACCATTAGATCCCCTGCTAAATCCTCAAAGCAAAAGTAAATACTCCTACTTGTGGTACCCTACTCGTTTAATTAGTTATCTATGCATAATATATGTATGAGACATCCTGCATTTCCCAATTATACGGTCCGCTATGAACCTTAACTAAATAGGAAACCATAAACATAGTTAACAATAGTAATTTAAATTGTGCCAATCATGAATACACATAGGACTACTAACACATAAATTCAACTCTAAGTCGATTAAAATAAGGCCCAAACTGCAACAGTCTATCTGGACAATCCTTTTGACACCCACAATTAGGTAACATTTCAAGAAAAAAATAAAAGCCTTTATAAATAATACGAACCCTTTTTCCCAAAAGATTTACGTTGGATATTTGACAAATACCTAGTGTAGTTTTCCTTTAAATCCAACAATAAATATGTTCTGAATACAAAAAGAGGACAAGGGCCCTGAAACCCTGAATATCCCTAAGGATATCCATGAAAAATCCTCTGATTCAAGGCTGCAACCCACCAGAGAATTACATAACGTTAATAAGTTAGTTTAATAATGAAAACAGTTGGTTTTGCGAAACTGGGTCAGCCCTGATTAAATGATTGTTAATTTGTAAACGTTTAATTTGCAATGACTTTTGTTTTGGATACCGCATTGTGTTGTGGGTAAACAATTACCTAGGAGCTGAATAAATGACGCATTAGGAGGGATCATGCAGCGTCAAATTAATATTTAGATACTCATACGACTGCCCGCTGCAATGACAAAAGAAATCACGTTTATCATTAACAATAACTGCAGATATTGATTACCACGTGGTCTTATGATATCCCTAAAGGAATTCAGTCGATTTTCACGGCCAACATAGTTTAATAAAGTCAAACCACGCTGCATTACTTTCATTTTTCCTTAAATCGAACGCCGTATGACATTGCACATGCTCTAAAAGCCGTAACGCTTGCATAACACGCAATCGAAAATCGTCCTTAAGGAAGTGCTGTTTGCGCTTGAAATTTCTAAAAAGCTCACCTGATCTCAATTCGAAAGGCATGATCAAGCGTGAAAATCGCCCCTCCCGTGCAGCTGCCCCGGTCACAGACTCGTCCCACCACCCCTCAACATTGCACGCCAACTAATGCATCGCACACACTCACACACTCTCAACACACGTGTTCACACCACAAGTTTCGTTGTGAACAGCACAACAACGTAGGTCAGTCCTCAAAGGTGTATATTATCATTACGCACGGTATATTCCCGTCTCGTGAAAAAACGTTTTTCGGACGGCTGACGCGACGCGGCGAACGCGGCAAACGCGAGGTCACTTCTGCCGCCTACCGCGGCGCGCGCCGACAGCACCCCCCGTTGCCATGACAACGGGCCCGGGCGATATCTGCCCCGGTCCTCTTTTGCGAACAAAAACAAAAATAGCAAATTAATTGCGTAATCGTGTGCCGTGAACATTTTTGCTAAGGTTAATTAGTACATCAAAGGGGTGCAAGTTAAATATGGGAGCTGGCGATCACCCATGACGAGGTACGTTCTCGGTGTTACCTTCGCTTCACCTTTTAGGGCGTTTTGGACGTCAAAATTTGCTTTGTATTTTACGAAAATATATTCTGAAATTCATTATTGTCTAAACATTATTTTGGTTACAGTGTTTAAAATAAATTTTTACGTCATATTCGCTTTAACCACTTGATTTAGATGCCTTACTTCTCTCACAATAAAATTGACAGTAGTATTGAGATGACTTACTGAAAAATTATGTAACTGGGGCGCAGAGGGGACATTTCACAGTGCTATAGCCAGATAAATTGGACTGCAACCAATATTCATTTATTTGCCAAATAGAATGGGTTGCAAAAACGATTTTTTCGATGCCTTTCATTGCATTTTCAGAGCTTAAATCTATGATTCCTGATGGGAAAACTAAACTAGTTTTTACCAATACATTCTTGACAACTATATTGACCCATTATAACTAGCTAAGTCTATTTCTTTTAAATTTTATTTTAAAATAGGCTTGTATTGGATTCGTTTTGTAATCTTAAAAGTACGTAAAGCATCTTTTAGTTTTTTCACTGACGCAAGCATGTAAAACTCCTTACCTTGTATGTACGAACACGGTTATGCATGAAACTTCTGGGATCCGGCTCAACTTGTGACGAGAATATTCTTTTTGATAAAATATGTAGGTGGTACTAGCAGCTTTATTTTGTAGTCCGATAAATAATAAGGGAGACATAGGGCTTCTGACATTACGAGTGAAGTGCCAGGGTAACCAAAAAATTCAAATTCTCTTACGTTCTTGCAATTTGGTGGTTAGTGTCGGATTTTATGTAATCTAATCAAAATATGTTGCGCGAATTATTAAAGAATTATAAGTAAGTATCAGAATCATCAATTTAGAATTGTTTTAAAATGTTATGATTTCATGAAATAGTCATTGCATAGAGTAATATGAGTTTAGAAGGTTGTATAGATGATTTCAGTGATATTTAACTGCTAGATAAGATACGATCGCATATTTTTAACACTCCTATTCTTATGTTTATCATATCTCTCAAAAATAATGCCTATCCGGATACTATGAATATTTAATCCAAAAGCAAATGTTAAAATGACTAAGTAAATCAAAAAGCACCTCAGACACGGAATAATAAATCCAATGACATTACTTTTCTTCAGACTCAGCGCCACCTCCCAGAAAGCACATTCCCTGTGATATTTTCATCAAAACGGATCTATCGGATTCCGGGATATTCAAGCTCGGGGCCAAATGAAAAATCGACCTTAAACGTACAATAGGAAATGGACTGTATGGCTATAAGTCCCTAAAATATCTCCAGCCCATCTCGACCTTAACAGACCGTCAAAATATCTACGTCATAGTCTAGAACGTTCTGAAATTCTGTCTTATTAGATTCCTTCAGGCTTGAGACTGTTTGCTAAGAGAAAATTGCTTCTGTGATTGAAAGGGTACGTGCTTAGGTAGATAGGGGAGTGAAAATTGTAGACAATCTTTAACGTATATTATTAGAAATCAATCAATCTGCCTAATCTTTTCTCAACTATGTTGGAGTCGGCTTCCAGTCTAACCGGGTCCAGCCAATTTTCTATCTGTAGCAACTGCCTTACTGACCTCCACAATCAGGTTCAGTTACTGGGTAAAACGATACCCCCCTTTTTTTTTTAAGGCTGAGAAATCATCCATTGACTGCTCCCGCTCTGGGCGGAGCGGAAGGGAGTGTCAGACTCTTACTGACTAAAACCCATCCATGTTCCTTCCGTAGCCCTTTATGTTCCGGGGTAGCGGTAACCCTTTCGGACAGTCCCGCTTACCCAGCAGGCTTGGCCCTGAGGGGCCCCTTTATATGCTGACATCTCTTTGAGGCGCGCGTGGAACATATACGCGCCGTACGGCACGGGTCTGGTGCTGATCGGACGGTGAGTCACCCATTACTCGCCGTCCGCAGGCCCGCGCCTACGGTGGCCGGGAGTCGTCACGTGGCTCCCGACGCTCGGGGCGTCGCCTGCAGCGGCTGGGACGGGAGGACCTTTCTCTCTCCCATCCCGCCACCTCCTTCGCGAGCATAACTTTTTCGCAAAAGGAGGTGACTGCCTCCCACTCCCTCTCGCCCCGGACCATGGCTTGCACCAGGGCCGGGCGCGAGAGGTCGCCGCCGATCGCCTCTACGAGGACACGGCGGTGCTCCGCCCATGCGGGGCAGGTTTGCACAGTGTGCTCTACCGTGTCCTCTGGGCGATCCTCGTAGTGGTGACACCCGGGCGTTTCCTCCCGCCTGATGATGTGCAGGAACCTAAAACGATACCACTAGAGACTAGTTATTAATGTTTTGGGCTTCTGACTACCCGTAACGACTTTCTTAAGTTCTACGGATGATAACAAGAACAAAATGCATCCAGTTTAACAATAAAATAATATGTTTATTACGTAACTTACCTATTATTGCTGCATTTATCGTCCAATATAGCCCAAGTGAACATAATATTTGATGATTGGTAGATTAATTTGCGAAAGAGAATAATTTTGAAAGAGGGTAGACTGATTTGTCTGGCATTGCGCGGCAGCGTAGTTTATTATGACCTGTTCTAAACCTATCTGATAAAAATGTAAACAAATGGATCTGAAAAAATAATGCTGGGTGCCAATTTTCAATGCCTGACAAAATGACTTACAAATGAATGTTTTACTGACCTTACCTTTAGTGTGTGATTGCGTATGATTAACATGAACAGGGTTAGTTTACATTTTCTTCGTATACTTTTGGAACAGACTATAGATCGTCACACTTCAGTGCGGCGTGTGATAAGTATACAAGCTTCAAGAATTTCGTTTTAAAAGACTTATCACTCTTTCGATGCGTTAGCGTTTAATTATTAATTACAGCGTCAATTTGTAAATTCTTTTATTAAGCCTTTAAAAACAAAACCGTGATCTTTCTCCAGATACACATCGGGCAAAAGCACGGGCAACCTACTAGTGTTTTCGGAACCGGTATTCTTTTTGAGAACCGGGAATTTCGGTACTCTTGTATAACGGAACCGGGATTTCCCGGTTCTTTCGGTATTTTCGGTTCTTGCTACTTTTTGTTATAGAAAACAAGTGATATGCTTCAAAAGTAAACTAAAATTTAGTATTCAAGAAATTCTAATTCGATTTTTTTCTTCTATTCTCTATTCTCATACTTAGTAGTAGGTAATTATATATAAATCAGACTATAATTAATCACAGTGTTATTGTTATGTTCTTTGGTAAGTGTTTACTGTCAATAAAATGGTAAAAATTAGGCAGTCCCTAACCTAAGATTCCTGTAACATTTATATGAACAATTTTCAAAGAAAACAAAATTAAACTTTTCCTTCCGAGTATTCATAAAATATGGCGTAACCAAAGTTTGGCTTTTTAAGAGTTTTAAGCTGAGAGAGCTTCTTTATAATAGGATCTTAAAAGCAACAGTGCATCTAGACATTTGTCACTCATACGAGATCTTATTTTGTTGCATAGCAAACCAGCCGAAAAGAAAACTCTTTCTGGCCCAACACTGGTTGGCGGAATCGTTAATAGATGATCATATGCCTGATACATAGTTCAGATTAAGTGTATGAAAGACGATGCCGGTAAGGTTCTGTCCAAAGATGACGAAATAAAAGAACGATGGAAGTTGTATTTTGAAAAGCTAATGAACGAAGAGAATGAATGGAATGGTGTGCTCAATGAGGTACAAGCAAATATGGGTTTGGTAAGGGAAATTAGCATGGATGAAGTAAGAAAGGCAGTTCAAAGTATGAAGAATGGAAAGGCCATGGGCCTAGATGATATACCAGTAAGAAGTATGGAAGTGTTTAAAAGAAGATGTATGTATGTTGCTGACTTTCTTCTTCAATAAGTTGTTGCAAGAAGGAGTGATCCCACAGGAATGGTGCAATAGTTCGCTAGTGCCCATCTTCAAGAGTAAAGGTGATGTACAGGACTGCAACAACTATCGAGGGATAAAGCTCATGTCCCATAGTATGAAGGCATGGGAGAAAATAATAGAGAAAAGATTGCGAGAGGAGAGTGAGATTACCCCAAACCAGTTTGGGTTTATGCCAGGTCGAGGAACAGTGGACGCCACTTTTGCACTCCGCCAATTGTGCGAGAAGTACAGACGTGCACAAAAAAACTTTCACATGGTGTTCATTGATCTAGAGAAAGCGTATGATAGGGTACCTCGGGATGTCGTGTGGTGGGCCTTGAAAGAGAAAGGTTTGCCCGGGAAGTATGTAGAGTTAATTCGTGTTATGTACAGCCAATCCCGTACCTACGTTCGGTCGGCTGCTGGCAACACCGACAAGTTCAATGTAGTGGTAGGCTTGCACCAGGGGTCGGCTTTAAGCCCTTATCTCTTCCGTTTTATTATGGATGCTTTAACGGCAGAAATACAGGAAGAAGCACCATGGTGCATGCTATTTGCCGACGACATTGTTCTTGTCCGTGAAGATGGACCTGAGATCCAGAGCAGACTGGAGAAATGGCAACGGAAACTGGAGATTGTTGGCCTGAAAATCAGCAGAACCAAAATTGAGTACATGTTCTGCGATTACGGCGGTCTCTCCAGTTCTGAGGCCATAGCGCTTGACGGCGCGCTTCTCCCAGTTTGCTCCGACTTTCGGTATCTCGGTTCACTTGTGCAAAGCGATGGCGAAATAGATCGGACTGTTAAGCGTAGAATTAACACTGGGTGGATGAAATGGCGGCAGGTCACGGGAACAATTTGTGACTACCGCATTCCCCTTAAACTTAAAAGTAAGATTTATAAAAGCATGATTAGACCTGCCGTCTTGTATGGATCAGAGTGTTGGGCCACAAAAGGAATGAATGAAAGAAAATTGCATGCAGCTGAGATGAGAATGCTAAGAGGGATGTGTGGTGTTACGCGAATAGATAGAATACGTAATGAGTATATAAGAGGAAGTCTGAAAGTGACACCGGTGACTGAAAAGTTATGCGGAGGAATGAGGAAAATGTTGTCAGGAAAGTTGTGAGTATGAATGTGGATGGCTATACTAGTAGAGGGAGACCAAAGAAACGATGGATGGATTGTGTGTGTGAAAGATGATATATGGCTAGAAAGGGAGTGACTATCGAGATGACGACTAATAGAGAAGTATGGAAGAAGAATACATGTTGCGCCGACCCAAATAGATTGGGATAAGGGCAGGAGAATGATGATATCTGAGACAAGTAACGCCCACGATCTCCTCCATTCTCAAAGAGAGCCAATCCTAACATTCCTAAAGAGATCTTCATGAGCAGAAGATCTAACGCGTTTTTCACTAACAGCTTTTGCAAGCTCAGCATTTAACTCATCGCCTTTTCAAAGCAATGTTTTGAACTTCAAACACATCAGAGTCAAACTCACGTTCTCTCGCCTGTTCAAGCGCACCATTAATTTCGCGCGTTATTTCTTTTAACGCTGAATTATTCACGTTAGTTTTGAATGTTTGAATAGTAGAAAGTGTGGAAAAGTAAAGTAAGAGTAATTAAGTAAATAGTAGTGTGAAGTAGTGTGAATCGCGTAATAATAATAAAATTCCCGAAAGTACCGAAAGAACCGGGAATCAAATTTGATTTCCCGGTTCCATTTTACTGACAAAAGAACCGGGAATTCCCGGTTCTTTCGAGACCGGGATTTCCCGGTTCTGAACCCTACAACCTACCTCACCTCACCTTTTATAATATTAATGAAGATAATGTTAGGCTGTTACTCTGATCGGCGGCGGCGACCTCTCGCGCCCGGCCCTGGTGCAAGCCATGGTCCAGGGCGAGAGGGAGTGGGAGGCAGTCACCTCCTTCTGCGAAAAAGTTATGCTCACGAAGGAGGTGGCGGGATGGGAGAGAGAAAGGTCCTCCCGTCCCAGCCGCCGCAGGAGACGCCCCGGGCGTCGGGAGCCACGTGACGACTCCCGGCCACCGTAGGCGCGGGCCTGCGGACGGTGAGTAATGGGTGACTCACCGTCCGATCAGCACCAGACCCGTGCCGTATGGCGCGTATATGTTCCACGCGCGCCTCAAAGAGCCTGTCAGCATATGAAGGGGCCCCTCAGGACCAAGCCTGCCGGGTAAGCGAGATTGTCCGAAAGGGTTACCGCTACCCCGGAACATAAAGGGCTACGGAAGGAACATGGATGGGTTTTAGTCAGTAAGAGTCTGACACTCCCTTCCGCTCCACCCAGAGCGGGAGCAGTCATTGGATGATTTCCCAGCCTAGAAAAAAAAAAAAAAGGGTGTTACTCTGCTATTGTCACCTCTTTTGTGGAACGCTGTATTCTATGATAACTAGAGTCTCGCGGGATGCGTATGTGCGAAATTTAGGACAATGAGACGCTAAAACAGGTACGAAATGTTTAAATTTCGAAGTGATGTAGTAAGGAATATTGACCATGTTTGTTTTTCTTTTTTGCCAAAAGAAAAAAGGATGAACTTCTATCAGTCTTTGTAATGTAAAAATACGAATGCTATTTTTAGGTATGGTAAATAAAATGCGGTACTTAATACAATGTGCAAGGTTGCGCTTCTGAACTACATAATTGTCACTGCCCTTTACATACTAACAAAAAGAAACTTAACAGTTCCAAACATCGCTGCAGCATGTATTCAACGTTACGGATTCAAAGCTTCCCAATGCCTTTCTAATCCCAATTATAATCCAAATTCAATTCTTTCATCCATTCCCATTCAGTAAATCGGTACACAATCCCAAATAATATATTCTAACTCGCTAACAAACTTCGGGAAACGATTCCCGATTCCTTTCGGAATTAATCAGGAGCACAGAATCACTTTATCCAGTACTCATCACAATCAACTTTAATATTAATATAGAAATGTTCGTTTGTCTTGTAAACAAGGTTGTGAAAGACTTCTGTGAAGTCATTTTCTGCGGAACTCTGAAATTACTTAGAAAGTTTTCAACTTTATTAATTAGACAGTAGACATACCTTCTGTAAGGTTAGGGGTTTACATTGTTAACGTGTAGATACTCAAAGATATATAGGAGTTTGGGAACATATTATTTTGTTCTGAATATTAAGGTACATACCTATATCCATTTTGATGAAGCTTTTTCGTGCATAAAACCATTCTGCCATCCATTTAGGAATCATTTGCATACATTTATTTCTTTCTACTTCAGTTAGCGACCCGCCCCTACTTTGTACAGTGTATAAAAAAACATTGAGATTGTTTTATTTCATACTAGCTTCAGCCAGCGGTTTCGCTCGCTTGTATGTCGGAAATTATCCCACGGGAACGTACTACCGGGACAAAAGGTATTCTATGTGTTAATCCAGGTAATAAACTATATGTTAACCAATTTTCACACAAATCCGTTCAGCCGTATCTGCGTGATTCAGGTAAGTACAAACATTCAAACATCTTCACAAACTTTCATGTATTTTTAATATTAGTACGGAGTAGGATCAGTACTCGCTTTTTTCTTTTGCCAATACTAAGTCATCAAACGATCCTTCCCGCTCTGGGTGGAGCTGAAGGGAGCGTCAGTCTCTTACTGACTAAAACCCATTTATGTTCCTTCCTTAGCCCTTTATGTTCCGGGGTAGCGGTAACCCTTTCGGACAATTCCACTGACCACTGACCCAGCAGGCTTCGGCAGTAACGGCCCTTCCCTATTCCCTATCCCTATTGCTGACATCTCTTTGAGGCGCGTGAAACACGTACGCGCCGTCCAGCACGGGCTACGTCCTGATTGGACGGTCAGCGAAAATAAAATACAGAATTTCGTACTCGAATAATATAGATATTGGCAAAAGAAAAAGCAAGCTTTTGGAAATAGGCTCGCCCTATAATACATGGGACTTAAAACATAACTGGCGAATTGTGGGTGTACTATAGATCTCTGCCCAGCCCTTCGTGAATACAAGGCATCATGATATTATTTCATACGCGTTTCATTCATCTACCTCAGATGGTATTTAATGAGAACTATGGTAGTTTATTATCATTCTGTTTTGTTTTTTTGAGGGTGGGAAATCATCAAATGGCTCCTCCCGCTCTGGGTGAACATAATGAACTAAGGAAGGAACATGAATGGGTTTTAGTCAGTAAGAGTCTGGCACTCCTTTCCGCTCCACCCAGAGCGGGAGAAGTCATTGGATGATTTCCCACCCTTTATGTGTCAGGGCAGCGGTAGTAACGGGTCTCCCTTGTTTTACCGAAAAGAAATTGCCAAATTATCACTTCCCAAACAAATTTTCGCATAATTTCATTTGCCAAATTATTACTTACCAAAAAATCTCTTTACAAATAATTGTTACGAAAACCTATGTTTGGCAAGTGAACGTTTGAACAATAACTTGTTCACCAACTAGTACTTTTACCATTTTTTATCTAGTCAAATATTTTAGTTGGTATAACATATTTTACGCAAAATTAAATAAGCCAAATATTTGGTGTCGTCAATTTCAAACTTAATAAGATCTAATGTTGAAGACGTTTTATTACAAGAGTGCTTTTTCCATTTGGGACAAATTCTAAACAGGTAATAATAATGTTATTATAATTGTATTATTTCTATCGATAGCCTCCTAAAAATAATCTCTTTTTTCCATATTTTTTTCTATATAATCTAGTCGTTTCTGGCGTAGGTGGTCACAGTTTTAACCTAACCTAACCTAACCATTTTATTTAAATTAATAACCTACTGTAACTAGTTCCATAAATAACCTAATGTCTAGTAACCATAAATTTGACTTGTTTCAGACAAATTCAAGCACATAAGCTTACAAAGAAATACGCAAATGACATCAAATTTAACAAACAAGTAAAATGTTTATTTTGCCTTTATATTTTTTGTCATAACAAATCATTTGACTAAACGTTTATTGTCTAAATATTGTTTGCTGTAATAAATCATTTGATTAAAGACCAAATGCCTTAATGACATTATCCTTGGTAATAATCTGCCAAGTAAACATTTGACCAAATGAAAATGTGCGTACTAAAATTATTCCAAATATTACATTGGCATAAAAAAAGGTTGCTAAAATTTGTTTGGGTAATGAAAATTTGGCAAAATCTTTTCGGCAAAACGGCAGGATCCCGGTAGTAACCCTTTCAGACAATCCCGCTGAATTTATTATCATACTTAGCAATTTAATGAGTTTGAATTCTCAATTAACTTAAAGTAATCGTAATCGTAGTTTTGACGACACGGTTGACGCAGTGGTTGAGCGATTGACTGCTGCGCAGTATGTCGCGGGTTCGATTCCCGCACGGAACAAATATTTGTACGACCTGCAAGTATTTGTTACGGGTCTGGGTGTTTTTCTATCCATAGTATGTATGTATTTACAAAAAAAAAATGTATATACGTAGTTTATCAGCTATCTCGTTACCATAACACAAACATTAAGTTGCTTAGCTTGGGACTATATGACGTTGTGTGAAATGTCCAAGGATATTATTATTATTATTTATCCATAACGTCACCCTAAATCCGACCTCAGTGAAATCTCGAAAGGCGAACTTACTCATGTTCATTTTCTATTCACATTCCATGTGTACTCCAAAACAAGAACTTCGTACATAACCCAAATGTACCTATTCCAATTTGTCATACAAATGTCAGACTCAGTTTTTACCCAAAAATCGCTTTTTAATACGAAATTGGCCTGACTAAAACGAAACTCGTTTTTAGCCAAAAATGGCGGTGCGGAATCCTGCAGTCCCAAACTAACTTTAGTCCAAATAAACGCTACGCATTGCTACTCTAATAAAATTTCATTGCAATGGCGGCACATGAAACATAGATGACGTGGAATTTAAAATCTCTAGGACCAGCCTATTATTCTCCCACAGCAGGGCAACGCACTTACAATGTCAATGCTTTTCATTTTGACAGTTCAACAACTTTAATTGCGTTGTCTACATTGTTGAGCAGATGTATTTTCAAAACATGTGTAACAATGGATTAGGAATTTCCTTGGTTGAAGATGTGTAGGCATGTATGGGCTGCTAGACTATGTTATCGAAAATTGTCTCAACTGATGGTATCATTATACGACAAGTTTAAAAATAACGAACTAAGTATTTATTTTTGTCCTCAAGTGTACTCGCGAAACGGAAGAGTCGTCAAAAAGTAAAAGGTTTCTATTTGGACTTCCGAGGATGAAAATATAGGGTTGGAAAGTTCATTATAATTAGAGAATTTAACTAAGTTCCGACCAACCAGCAGTTGACATAGCACTAATAAAATTAAGAAGAATCACTAATACGGTTCCCGAAGGGAAACGCCAAACGGAACCCTATTACTAAGCCTCCACTATCCGTCCGTCCGTTTGTCAGCGAGCTTTATCTTATGTCAAATATTGTACAAAGGTACGGAACTATTTCTGTGCGAGCCCGACTCACACTTGCCCGGTTTCTACATCATTGACATCTTATATAATAAGGTCATAGTCATAGTCAGCTAGGGTCAGCTAGTTCTGTTATATTACCTACTTGAGATCAATATTGTTAACTGACAACACACGTGCTCAGTGTGTGATGACCCCTAACAATAGAGACATATTATGTAACCGGCCCTCCTTTCTTAAAATAGACCTTAGCTATATAGGTACATAAGGTCTAGGCTATTTTATATAAAGCCGATACAAGGCTGAACACTGACTGCCTTGATTAATCTAAAGGATATTGCGACATTTCATAAAATTCATTTTTTTCACCGTAACTATTTACCTCTGACGTTGCATCTCTGTCAAAGTCCCAATGATCTTTATTTCCTTCTCAATAAAGTTGTTTTTGGGGTACTGCTACTAGCAAGTCTGTGAATATCAAAATGATCTTTATTCTTGTTTCGATACGGTTGCTTTTGGGTTGCTGTCAGAGGTAAAATATCTGTGAAAGGACTTTACAGTAAACAACAGGGTGCAATAAAGAACTCCTCCTATCTTTCATCTTATTTCCCTGAATTTCAGGAAGCCTCCTGCCGTGCCTTTTTTAGCCGGTAACTAAAATACATGAAGGAATTATAATACTAGATAAAATAGGTAACAGAAAATACAATAATAAATTGAACTTCAATATGCTACACCCACGCATAGAAGATTATATTTCATAGGTACAGACGCCAGCACATCAAGCTATCCCTAACTGTCAAATTTTCTCAATTAAAAATGAACCTTATGTCTTTGCAATAAAGTTGAAATACTATCAAAGAAATTTGACAGATTGTGGTAACTTGATGTGCTGGCCTCTGTACATAATTTCCGCTGATTCCCGAACACGACTATGAATATAATGGAAAGGTTAATAATTAAAGCTTTACTTGGGTTCATCGTGTTTTTGAAATGTCACAGTGGGTACTGCCTCATTACTTTCGTATATTAGGTGACATATTAATATCTAAATAATAATAATAAATATATAATAAAATCATAAAGAAGATTTTATGTCCGTTTGTCTGGATGTGTTTCGGATTGGTGCAAAAACGGCTAAACGGACATACAGAGTTGATACGACAGAGGGGCTTTCCTTTAAACAGCTTATACTAGGGACCATTTTCAAGCTCTGTATCAAAAATCAATTAAATAGGAGCAGTAGTTTAGTCGCAAATGTTTTTTAAAGTTTTTGCCCCGTTTGAACACGATGTATCTTTCCTAACAGCGCTCCGGCGTGCACGCGTCGGTACCGCTGCGTTACAAGGTCAGTTTTTATTTACAAAGGGTGGTTGCGTTTTACTCTGATTTGTAAGCTATTTAGTTTGTTTGAAAAAATAAAAACCGCATTTTTGGTGCTTTTTATTTTTATACCGTACCTACCGAGTTAATACTAAACACGTATAGTATACGTAGTGTAATTTAATGCCCCTCTGTCATGTCAACTCTGTATACATGCATAGGGTATGCATGCATCATGTCCTATCTACATAATATGGTGTCATAGCTACATATGGTACACGTAAAATCACATTTGACGTAGATTTTGAAAGAATTCCTCTTCTATACTAATATTATAAAGCTGAAGAGATTTTTTGTTTTACTGGTCCCAATTGAGAAATTATTTTTGTGAAACCGCGCGGAAGCAGCTAGTATTTAATATAAAGATCAGGTTTTGGTATAATTGATGTAAAGTAATATTTTTCCTAGCACAAAGCTCATACGTTACTCTTCAATAAACGATTCATTGCAATTCATTTTCTGCCAGGCGTTTAATACACATTAATGTTGTAGAAATGCATTCTATGCGAAGTATGTGTGGTGTGACTAGTTTAAAAGTAGATGTAGTGACAAAAATTTAAAAGAGTAAACAATGTAAGGTATGGTTTGGTCATGTTGGGAGAATAATTGAAAGATGACTAGCAAAGGGTATTTAGAACGCAGCTGTGAGTGGAAACGCTGGGAGGGACGTTCTAGGACAGTGGTTCCGAACCTAGGGGTTATTACCTTCGTGGGTGTAAATCAGTTTTTTTTGTGGGGGTAACGAAGAACTTAATAATTAAGACCTAATATGTAAAATTATATATGGCCACGCAGTAAAAAGTACCGCGCTCGTGGCATTTTTTTCTAGCTTCTGTCGCGACATCGTCATGTAAGATTGCTGTCCAATTTATAATTGGACAGCAATCTTACATGACATTACATGACATACATTCCTAATAGGTTATAGGGGTAACAATATTGAAAAGGTTAGGAACCCTGCCCTATGAGGGATCACCTTATTTGTGATGTTCTTCAAAATGATCAGGTGCGTAGCAGTCGTGATCGACGTGCATGTATGCCAACGTAAACGAAGCAGAGAAGTATGTAAGGATCGTAGCAGATGGCGTTCTATACTCTCTGTCTACCCCCAAATGAAGGTTTATGTTTCTACGTATGTCAAAATGTCACAGTATCTTTATTCCTTTCAAAATAAGGTTGTTTTTGGGTGGCTGCAACTGTCAAGTCTGTCAAAATCACAGTGATCTTTATTCCCATCTAACATAGAAGTCGACGAAGACGAAGTCGCGGACAAACGTTTATTCTTCATTAAATTGCTAATCATTTATGATCTGAAATTGCCTCCACTTTGTATTAGAGGTGGCTTTTGCCTGGCCATGCCGTACATCTCTACATAAAATAAATCAATATCGCCCCGCGCCGTCTGCCTTTCTGTACGCGTAGATCTTTTAAACTAGGCAACGGATTTTAATAAGGCTTTCATCAATAGATAGAGTAATTCAAAAGGAAGGTTTATACATACATCTAGTATAACTAGCTCTCGCCCACGGATTTGTATCCACAATGCACCAGTGCGATCGATCGATCTTACACGAGCTGAAAATACGCCCAAAATCTGTAATAGCTACAGGCTAAATGTAACGCCGACTTTGAACAATAAGTTTCTAAGGAAAGTACCCATGTTACAAAACTTCTATTGTGCAGAACCAACAATCGGGAACGCAAAACCGTATCAGAGTACACAACCCCAAAACTTTTCAAATATTTTATGGATTAGAACTTTTAAAGGAATTAAGTTGTATATTGGAGCTCTTCCCTGGATTAGCTCTAGTGTTGCGCTTGCACCAAAGAGCTTCTCGAAACACTATGTCCACAGTTATGTTGTTTTAACCACCCATCCATGCTAACAAGGGTAGGTAATGTTTTTTCTAGCCATAAATTGGTTAGCTAGGGTATATATTTGCTTTTAATTAGCATCGGTATGTGAAATAATATTCCCCTTTTATTGATATAGGTATGCAAAGGGTTGTTCTGAGGGGTGATAAGTGATTAAAGAGGGTTGAAGAACTTCAGTTTTTTTTATTTAGGTTTTATTGAACTTATCAAAACAAGTCTTTGTTTTGTTGAGTATATTTTATGTTTTATTCATTTTTGTTTTGGAAACCTCTTGGCATTGCATCATGACTGTTCCTATGATTTATTTACAACTGAAATAAAAGTCACTCCTTATAACATTAGCTACCTGTCAGTGGAAGTTCCGTCAAAATCAGATAGGCAGTTTTTTTGAAAAAATTATTGCATACCGTATGGATTTCGGAGAAATCTGTTATTTGTCATTCAATTTTATGGATTAGTATAGACGTAATTAAAGTTTTGATTCCCTGTGGTAAATGATTTTGACAAAATAAAAAAAAAACAATCTAGTATAGTACTGTAGAGTCGAGGTAAAACCTTATGTGGAACCTAACTGGTTGGTTAGAAAATAACCGACAGAATTGACCTTTCAAAGTGATGGAATATTTTGATAGGTATTTTTAAAAGAATTGAATTGATGTGTGTCACTCTGTCTGTAGCCGTGCTATTGAACGCATGTATTCTTAAAAAGTAATATAATGCAATAGCTGCTGCCCTGTGTGTTTCTATTTGTAGGATTGAAATCCCTACACCACATTATGCTACACCGAGCTCTACCACTGAGAGCTCTCTAAGTGAAGGCCCATCCGGTCTTCTCAGTAGGTACCTTTATCTTTTAAAAGAAGAAGAGCTCATTGGACATTTAAAAATGCGTCCACATCGCTGTCAATGGGACAAGTCCCCACATGCAGGCTTGCAATATTTCCACGTTACTTGCAAATACAGATTCTTGGACCGAAAATGAACAAGAGTTATAAGTACTTCAATCCTAGATTACACACGGTAACTCGACAGATCCTGAGCAGACATCAGTCAAAACTAGTTAAACCAGACTGATAAATGATGAATATATACGAATTTGAAGATTAATGCTAGACCAGCGTTTCCCAAAGTGGGCGATAAGCCTCATTGTGGGCGCTGCAGGCCTAAAGGAGGGCATTAAGAGTTCCAGAAAAAAATGGGGGCGTTGTGTAGAGGCTGGTGTAGAGGATTGTCCGAAAGGGTTACCGCTACCCCGGAACATAAAGGGTTACGGAAGGAACATGGATGGGTTTTAGTCAGTAAGAGGCTGACACTCCCTTCCGCTCCACCCAGAGCGGGAGCAGTCATTGGATGATTTCCCAGCCTTAAAAAAAAAAATAGGGGGCAATTTTTAATTTCACCTAGATAGTGGCTTTTAGTGTGAAAAAATGAGGGCCCTACAAATAATTTATTTTCAAAGTGGGCTGTAGACAAAATAAGTTTGGGAACCCCTGTGCTAGACGCACATGCTACGAACACACGATGTAACTGAGCGTACATTATCGGTCTGGCCTCGCTTGTCTGAGGTCGTCAGTATTCAAAAAACGTTCGCCCGACGCAGCGATTCGATCGTAACCACAGAGGGCCTACATTCTCCGAACTTAATTAACTTCATTCTATCGCCTATCGGTGATTACTAACGGCTGAAATGGGGGTTCTTTATCCATACTTAATCATTATTATTATACTAGCTGCTGCCAGCGACGTCGCCCACGTGGACGTCGGAAATTATATCAAATCAACGTACTACCGGGATTAAAAGTATCCTATGTGTTAATCCAGGTCATAAACTACCTCTGTGCCAAATTTCATCCAGATCCGTTCAGCCGTTTGAGCGTGAAGGACGGACAAACATACAAACTCACTCACAAATTTTCGTCTTTATATCATAGTGTGATAGCTACAGTAACTGTCTGTCTGTTTGTAAACGTTTTTGCTTTACCGTTTCCTCAACAGCTGTACAGATTTCGATGATATTTGGTACACAGGTGACCTGGCTCTGGATACTTTTTTATCCCAGAAGTACATTCCCGTAGTAACATTTCTAACATCTACGCGGGCAAAAACTAAAACGTTAATTATAAATTACGAACATAATCAGGCTGTATAGAATACTGGTTTAAGGGCTAATTGCATCAATAAACTTAAAGCGACCGAGCTCAAGCTCTTGAACGCAGTTTAGACGTGCTGATCAGTTTCATTGGTGAAATTCGCTCTAAGTTATTCTAAGAAAGTCTACAAAGAGAGACTAGTTTGGTAAGTTATAAAGGCAGAATTCTAAGTTAGATATTTCTTTCACATTTATTTTCTTAGAAATATTGCAACTAAACGTAAATAGGTGTCTCCGTCGGTTTTTACTTTTGGGTTACCGAGCCTGTTTGGAGTTTAATCTCGAAGAATCTTTGTTTTCTTTAACCCAACCCTAATAATAAATAATATCCAAACGTTCTCCAAAAAAGCTAATAGGATTTCTAGAGAGAATCTCTAGAGTTCAAAACTATAAACGATATGAAATCGCCAAAACTCTGAAAAATGTTTTTGCCTACAATTTTTCGGTTAGCAAAAAGCTTCAAAATATTTTTGCTCTAAGATTTTTGATAGGCGTCCCAGTATTTTATGATCCCAAATAACACATATTCGATACGTCTATCCATTATCATATGAAAGTATTTAATAGATGGACAGGTTTTAAAACATTAATAACACAGCTGTGTAATGAGTTTTTTTTTCATTTATTTTATCTGTGAAAGTTAGTTTAAATCGATGGAATTCTATTCGCTATTTTTTTCCGTTTTTCCGTTTTTGAATCCAATCTCATTTATCTAGCCTTGAACAAAGTGGTACCTGCTACAAAGAAGAATCACGACAACTATAAAAATCCTTCCTTTCTAAAGAATAGCTCACACATTTCTAACTTAATATTATGTTTTGCACTAAAAGTAGGTATGTTTGACCGGGTCTATTTATTTACGCCTCCCTATCTCTCCCAAATTCACCTTATATCCTTCCAATTGTGGAACTAAAACAAAAAACTACTTTCAATCAAACTACAAAACCCTGGCCTCTCAAGACTTCAAGCATTTCTCTCTATAAGACCTCCTTCAAACAAAATAACGCGGAAACACACCGCGGGATACCGGATGGCGGATTTCTTTGCGCCTCTGCGATGTATCTATTGTCCGGGTTAACAAAGAGTCAAAGATACTCATTATAAGTATAACACTACAAAAGTACTTGTTTCTTTTCTGTAATTTATTTGAGATAGATAAGAGGTAGCGATCATTATCGTGTTTTGTCGATTCTGGAATAATCTGGAGTACTGACGACTCTTATTTGGTTTTACTTGTAGCTCTTTTTTAACCCCCGATAGAAAGAGAGGGTTGTTATAAGCTTAACGTGTGTCCCTCTGTGTTTGAGAGCTATGATGCCGCAGGCAGAGACACAGATAGTCTCTGCCTGCGGCATCATAGCTCTCAAACCGCGGAACCGAAATAGATTTTTGTTTTGTTTGACGAGGCTCACGGGGCCGTCCCAGAAAGAGGTGGCGAGACTGGAGGTGGCTGGTACGAAGTGGAGGAAAAAAAATCCTGATAGGACTTAGGGGAGGCCGTAGCCCAGCAACGGGACAGTATAAAAACTAATTTAAAAAAAAATTACTTAATTACATGTTTCATATGTACCTAATTAAATTATATCAATTTTATGACCATATTTATATAAATTTTATACCTTTGTGGTAATGACTCAAATTGCCTACGTGCGTGTCACTCGTCAATTGAATCATTTTGTGACTCACTCGCGTAAAAATGCTGTGTAAATAATGCGAATGATATGATAATTGTGATATTGCATGCTAATGGATAATATTCCACTAAAATGACCCAGACAACTACACTCCGTTTCAAAAACACATAACTACAAATTAAAATGTTAGGTTCATTTTTTTTTCCAAAAAAAAACGCGTGAACTCTCTTCTTGGTTTACACAGCTATTCAATCTCGTTAGTATTGAACTCTAGAATTAGTTAAGCATTCCACATCAACGCAGCCTCTCCGCCATCCAGTCTGTCCCAGCCACCTTCTTAAGGTCATCGGTTCATTTAGAAAGAAGAAAGAAAGAAAGAAAAAACGTTTATTCTGCACAGACAAACAAAACGCACTTTTCTAAAAACAAAATTGCTTAATAACTAAATACACCCGTGCAACCGGCTAAAAAACCTTGTATTCAGAGCCACGATTGACAATCTGTATCTCGGCCATGGACAATGGATGGACCACTGACACTTAGTGACAGACACTGACAGTTAGTCTGACAGTTTAGCTGGGGGGCGTCTCACACTACGCTTGCTGTTACGCTGTCTCCACTCCAGGACTCGTCTGCTCCACCGGCTATCGGTACTTCCACAAACATGGCCAGCCCATTGCCACTTCAGCTTTTTTCTCAGCAAGCCACTAGTTTCCTTAGTCTGCAAACTATGTCGGTAACTCCAGTTCTTCTCCGGATAATTTAACTCCAGTTCTTCTCCGGATAATTTAACTCCAGTTCTTCTCCGGATAATTTAACTCCAGTTCTTCTCCGGATAATTTAACTCCAGTTCTTCTCCGGATAATTTAACTCCAGTTCTTCTCCGGATAATTTAACTCCAGTTCTTCTCCGGATAATTTAACTCCAGTTCTTCTCCGGATAATTTAACTCCAGTTCTTCTCCGGATAATTTAACTCCAGTTCTTCTCCGGATAATTTAACTCCAGTTCTTCTCCGGATAATTTAACTCCAGTTCTTCTCCGGATAATTTAACTCCAGTTCTTCTCCGGATAATTTAACTCCAGTTCTCCTCCGGATAATTTAACTCCAGTTCTTCTCCGGATAATTTAATTCCTAACTAGCTGTTCCCGCGCGGTTTCACTCGCTGCTCGGCTCCTATTGGTCGTAGCGTGATATTACATGCCTATAGCCTTCCTCGATAAATGGACTATGTTTATGGAGACCGAACATTAGAAAAGCGTATCCCTTACATGCTCAACAGCTTACCAGTAGAAATCAGAGACGAAAAAAAGAAAAATAAATTTAAGACAAATCTAAAAAAATACCTACTTGGTACGTTGCCTTAGCTTTATCAATATAAGGTTAAGGCAGTGTACTAAGTAGGTGTTACATATCCTAAACTACAATCATACTTACGTACTTAATATAACTAGCCACTACAATATTATATACTTAATTGTACTTAGTTCATGATAATACCTAAGCAAAAATAATAACCTTGATCCAACAGACAAACTATGTGTATAGTTTTGTTGGACATAATTTATGTTACAAACCCTAAAATGTACCTTTTTTAGATAAAATAAATAAATAAATAATAATAATAATCCAACACAAAAAAAAACAATTCGGACCAGTAAATCCAGAGATTAGCGCGTTCAAACAAACAAACTCTTCAGCTTTATAATATTAGTATAGATTTTATCCTTCAAAGAGATTTAGACCGTTCCACATGGTCATTCAAATCTTTGCAAAATAAAAGGTAGGTCGAAAATTAGATAATGCTATAATATATGTAGATAGTGATAAAGAGCGCACCACACCTGCCTTTTTTTTCAGGGTGAGAAATCTTCAAATGTCTCCTCCGCTCTGGGTTGAGCGGAAAGGAGTGTCAGACTCTTACTAACTAAAATCTAACCATGTTACTTCCTTAGCCCTTTATGTTCCGAGGTAGCGGTAACCCTTTCGGACAATCCGCTGTTAGCATCTGCCTACGATATTACTCGTAATTCAGGATGATAATGCCAGTCATCATTTCCATAAGCTTTTCTCACACTATATAGAGGGTCAACAACCCAACCAGCGCCGTAATTGCGTAACACACTATCAATCAAATTTTTCTATTAACTCTAATAAATAAAACACGTGCTAAATTTCTAATTGTCTACCACGAATTTTTCCTCTCTACGTGGCTTGAAATCATTAATAGGCGTTCTATTCTAGTAAATGTCGCAGTGTAAAAGGAATTTTTCAATTTACTAGTAGGTACCCAATTTACTGCTGATTCATGAAGGCCACACGTATCAATTCATCAGGTTAAGCTCTGCTTGCCGGGGTTGGTCCGTAAATGGCTGACTATCTTTACACACCAAGACTCACTCCTCCGTGCTTCGGAAAGCATATTAAGCCGTTGGTCCCGACTGTCATTCTTGGATCCTTGTAAGTCGTTACGGGCTGACAGACCGAAAGTCTGACAACCAGTCCTAACAAAGGGCACCATATTATCCAGTGTGAACGTTATTGTATTTATCTGATGTTATAGCGGACATAGCAGTGCATACTCTACGAAAATTTCAAGTGTCTACCCATTTTGGTTCAAAAGATACAACGGGTTCTGTTAACACCCTTTAGGCAAGAACCCTAAAAATGGGTATTGCTCCGCACAGTATTGCAAACTGGGCAGTGGGACAGTCATAAATCACCATTTCACTGGAATACCCGGTTTTGTCTCAATGGTACTTTACACTTGAATTGAATAACTTCTCTGTTGTTGTAGTGGCACTTTTTATGAATAAGCGGTGCTTTTTATGGCACTTCATAATAGTGGATTTGAAGGACCGTGGATTTATTTTCGAACACGATTTGAAATAAAAATTCCTTATCTTGTTCTAAAGTAGTAACTTTCACAAGAAGTCGACATTTAAAAGCGAGGAAGAAAATGTGTGAAAAAATATGATGAATCTGATTGCTAGTGAACTGAAAAATAATATAGAAACACTCAAATATATACTCTCAAAATAATACAACCTAAAGCTAAAAATTACATTATGTACTTAGGTACAATCGTCGTAAAATTCCTCCGCAGCGCTGTCGTCTGGTACATCCCAAGGGACTGACGGTATTGCCACGTTGAATGGCAATGCTTAGCCTCTAGCTAAGGTAAAAGCCAAGGAAAGTGTCAACCAGCCGTTGATTAGGTTCTTAGATGGCACCTGATACAGAGTTTTAGTAAAGGAAATCCTTAAGGAGAGGCTGGAGTATAATGATTATGAAACAACAAAACAATACACAAATAGAACAAAGACATTACAAAGAATCAAGATCACTAATGCTTGTAACTACACTAACGGCACGGTTTTGCTCCCATTTTCGATAAATGGCGACACAATTCCGAACACATCTGGAGATCACCAAAATTTTATGAGATATCATATCTTTTACTGCCCATTACTTAACTTAAGTACATTTTATTACCTCTTATTCCTAGTTTGTCCTTGAACTTACGAACATTGAACCTTAAATCTTGAGTCGCCGCCTTCGCTTAGGTCCCTTGGGCCAAACCCGCTCTTATCTTGCAGCTCGAGTTTTTTACTAAAAATATGTTTTGGACACACAAAAACATTACATGTCATCTGTATTCCTCAAAGGGTTAGGCAGTACACCCACATTCCACCAGTTATCTAAATAACCTAAAATATGTCTAGGAGAAGACATTGAGTCCAGGCGGTTGGGTATCAATTAGACTAGTTGGTATAACTATTATATTGATTTACCAAGAGAACGGTGATATTAAGGATCTTTGAAAGCCCATGATAGACACAGAATTAGTTGGGATGCTTTCGAACCGATAATATCAATATCAATAGAGGTGTGTTTCAATCAATCATCTCAGCCTATCGTAGTTTACTGCTGGACTGATGCCTCACCTAGGCCGCGCCACAACACCCTCCAACGCCTTCGGTCCATCTGGCTGGGAGGCGTTCCATACCTACTACGTTTGCTGATACGCGATCTCCAATCCAGAACTCGTCCTTGGACAAACATGACCAGCCCACAGCTAATTAGATGTAGTTTGGTCAAATTCCTAGTACGTCCTTTGAGTGCACGACTTATCAATCGTATGTAGGAATGAAATGGATTGCGGTCTTTGGTAAATTCTGTAGAGAGCGAGGCGTCTTCCGCCTTTGAACTCATGGTACGTTAACGTTAGTGCAAAAGCTACTTGCACATAAGTAATAGGACTCAGGCACAGAGCTCACAAAGCTCAGATATATGCGTCTCTAACGAATTAGGACCTCATTTGAATGTAACTGCTAATTCTTCATAATATATCCGGCCAAGACCGTCTTCTTAGCGTGTCGATGGCAAAATAACGCGCAAACATATATGTATATTTTGATTCTCTAATTTTGTGTGGCCCAAAATTTAGCAATGCAAATACCGTTTGCTGACGCAGCCATTAAACTTAGGCATGCGGTGCAGGATGGGAGGTGAGCTATTGTCTGTGGAGAGACGCCGCATACGCACCGGAGATCTGAGTCGTCCATGAGCCCGCACTTGTAGAAGTTCCTTGATGCGGCCTATTTGGGCACGAAGTCTATTTAAGGTTTTCCAAGTTGGGCCCGGGGCGAGGCTCTCTGATGGATCAATAAACAAATCACCCACCCATGAAAACTTTTGCGGCTAACCTCCGTGGTACTTTAAAGATAGGTTGGTAGGTTAAAGTTGTGCATTGCGTAGCGTGGGTCATCCTGTAGCTTCACTTTATCAATGGGTGGGATGAAAGGAGCCTCTCAAGCGACGACCTTTTGTTACGTTACGCGTACCCTTTTTTTTTGAGATTGGGAAGTCATCCAATGACTTCTCCCGCTCTAGGTGGAGCGGAAGGGAGTGTCAGACTCTTACTGACTAAAACCCATCCCATCCCTATATGTTCCGAGGTAGCGGGCCCCTTCATATCGGGCCGAGCCTGCCGGGTAAGCGGGATTGTCCGAAAGGGTTACCGCTACCTCGGAACATAAAGGGAAGGAACATGGATGGGCTGACATCTTTTTGAGGTGCGCGTGTAACATATACTCGCCGTCTGGCACGGTCCTGGTCCTGATAGGGCGGTGAGCTACGCATTACTCGTGGCCGGGAGTCGTCACGTGGCTCCCGAAGACCGGGGCGTCTCCCGCGGCGGCTGGGACGAGAAGCACTTTCTCTCTCCCATCCCGCCACCTCCTTCGCGACCATGACTGCTTCGCAGAAGGAGGTCACTGCCTCCCACTCCCTCTCGCTTCGGACAATAGGAACATAAAGGGCTACGGAAGGAACATGGATGGGTTTTAGTCAGTAAGAGTCTGACACTCCCTTCCGCTCCACCCAGAGCGGGAGCAGTCATTGGATGATTTCCCAGCCTTAAAAAAAAAAAAACAAAAAAGGGGTCGAGAGGTTGCAGAGAGGTCGCCGCCAATCGCCTCTACGAGGACACGGCGGTGCTCCGTCGCAGGTTTCCACCGTGTCTTCAGCGTACCCTGGGCTAATCCTTTCACCACGGTGGCAGATATATTATGCCGAGACCATATTTAACTTTCGTAATAAACAAGCCAAATAGTATATTATGTAATTCAAATACACACAAACACAGAAAACACGGTATTGTGCATTATAATGCCGGTCTTTAGGCTAGGTCTACATACAACGCGGTTTATGCACACAAAATAGAAAGACATTACCATCGTGTATATCCTACTTTATCTGCGTCTGTCACTAAATATCCTTATACGAATACATTTTCAGTTCGTGAATAGTTTACGTGAAGCTTAAAGCACTTTGCGAATGTAATAGTTACTATTTTGGCCTGTAATCCTTCGAGTTGGGCCATGAAATACGCGTGTAAGTGTACCTAGGTACTGTGTATTCATCTGCCTAGCCTGTTCCCAACATGTTGGGGTCGGATACTAGTCTAACCGGTTGCAATTGCGGCTGGTACCCTGAAGTATGTCTGGTATTCCTGTAGAAAACAAGTAAGAAGATACAGACGCCAGCAAAGCAAGCTATCCCAAACTGTCAAATTTTCCCAATTGAAAATGAACCTTACCCTTTTGCATAAAAGTTGAAAATCTATCCGAAGAAATTTGACAGATTGGGGTAGCTTAATGTCCTGGCCTCTGTACCTAAGCAATGCGATTTAAAAAAAATGGCACCGCCTAGTTTAGACAGAAGTGTTGTGTCATGTATGAATGACTTGCGGACACGGGCGCGCGTTTGATAATAATTAATAAGTGATGTAAATCGCGCGTGTCGTGTTCATTAATTGCGACATGTTGCATAATGTTTTTTTTTGTAGTAGGTACGTAATTACTTAGAAACAGTTTTTTTTTATTGTGATAAAATTAATAAGTAATTAGGTTTTTTTTTTGTAAATAACAATAGTCAACATTTTTACTAAAAATAATTCGATTTTTATAATTAGAATTAGAGATTTTTTTTTAAGGTACCAAAATTGATATCAATTGAAATGTTTCCTTTGAAACGACACTAATCAACTACACCGATGACTAGTATTACGTAAGTTCCTTTTACGCAGAATCCCAAACAAACTCTCTTTAATAATTGGCAAGTTAATTTCGCCGTAAGCAACAATGTCAGCTACGTCATTTGAAAACGTCATGCAACCATGAATGAACTAAACAGGATCCTATGCGTAACGTTTACGGAAAACCACAATTGAATAATGTTGTGGATTTACGAGTAGTAACACGGAATTTCATTCATAAAATTAAACTCAATATTGATTGGCCATGGCGTCTGTTCACCGCCGTTGTCACCGGGGCGTCACCGTCACCGAGAAATGAGATTATTCTGACCGAATGTGAAGTCCCGATTGTGTGTCCACCGCAACGAGGTTTACCATCTATCCGGGCATGTCTGGCTTTTAGGCTCACCCTCCGGACTATTTGTTTTATATTATAATTTTTTATTTTACAATTGGGTAGGCCTTGACAATTATAAAATAAAAAAAATAAAAATAATTACGAAAACATATGATTAAAAAGTTTACATATGTCGGGACTTATTAGCCAATGTCAGATTTTTCGTCGGGACTTTTCAAATTAGTTGTTTTCCGTAACGCCTTTTACCTTTGTTTTCGGACACGCTATTATTTTAAGTATAAATAGCATTTCCACTTCTATTCTATGATACAAAACAAGCATTAGATTTAAATAAATACCTTTACTGTGATTACTTAGAGAACGAGTACCCATGACCAAAATTTTTGCCTCATCGGTTTACACCTAAACCGTATAAAATCAGTAGTTATTCTGAATCTAAAAATACTAAATCCAGAAGTTTTTCGCGTCACGTCTGACCCGACCGTATTTTTAGATACAAACAAAAAAAAACTGTCAGAAATTGTTTTCCATAAAACTGTGACATTTCGGTACTGACTGCCCAACAAGTCGAGTTCAAAACTAACGATGTCATACGATTTTGTTTTTTTTTTGCATACCAATGGCAGTATTTGACAGTACAACGATTCGACTTATTTTTGGTGGTGGGCTCTCGTACTATATACCTACCCAATAAAATGACATGAGTAATTCTTGTAGAGAGCTCACCTATATAGGTAATAGTGCGTGTAGATTTGTCTGAGTTTTAATAGTAATTGGTCAAACGAATCTATGTTGTTTTTGACCGTCACGCGTCGTCGGTACAGTACTTACAAAATTGTCATCGAACAATTTTTCTTCGAATCTTTGTAAGTTTGTTCTAATGGTTCAGTGGTGGCGAATTAGCGAGTTGCGGGTTATGGCGTCGACCCCAATCAGGCTTTACTTTGTGTAAAATATTACATCGCGACTGCTCTCAAAATGGTGAAGGAAAACAACGTGAGGAAACTAGTATGTCCTAGGACTAAAAATTCAAAGACATATGACAATCGCCAATCCGCACTGGACCCGCGTGGTGGATTTTGTAACTTCAGATACAGACGCCAGCACATCAAGCTATCCTTAACTGTCAAATTTTCTCAATTAAAAATGAACCTTATGTCTTTGCAATAAAGTTGAAATACTATCAAAGAAATTTGACAGATTGTGGTAACTTGATGTACTGGCCTCTGTACATATTACTTGTTTATGAATAAATAAACCTATGACGGCCCACTCCCTCTCTTAGAGATGAAGGCTATGTCCCAGTAAGGGGAACATTACCTCAATGCTGATTAATCACTTACAGCATAGAGTATACGTAAGTAGGTACAGAAGTACCACAAATGTATACATTCGACATCCTTTGTAAACTGGCCGCGCACGCTCCCCACTCCATCAATAAACGAACATTCAAAATCAAAAGTAATTTGGTAAAAGTAGGCTGAAAATCAGCACTTTTTGAACGTCAAAATCACATGTGACAGTCCTCCAGAACGCCCGGCTTATACCACTTCATACTGCTTTAGCTGGGAAGAAGATGCGACACAAACTCCCCAACATTGAATTCTTCACCCTCCTCTAACTTTCTGGCCCCAATTCTGCCACCACGATACAAATCTCTTTGGGAGTTTCTGTTAATTTGTGCGCAGATACGCGCGCCACCTATTGTGTTATACTTGAAGTTTAAGCCGAAATTATTTTACACTTTGTAGCCCGTATTCGGGAGCTCGAAAGACTACTGGAATTCTGGCAACAGATACATTTATGATTTGTACCTCCACCTCTTGAAACAACATAATAATAACAATTTCTTCACTGTGGGAAAGGTATGGAGCTATACGTCTGTATAGCTCCGTCTCATTCTCACACTAAAGCAATACTGAAAAAATACTGCTTTAAGAGGTTTCAGGTCCTGGTGATGGCAGAAGACACTAGACTAGACTGTCCGAAGGCGGTAGTCCTCGAACGTGATCACTTACAGTTGGTCGTTGGGAGGAACTTGTGGCTATAGCTGTACGGATCGATCCATCAGGTTAAGCTACGATTGCCGGGGTTGGTCTGTGGATGGGTGACCATCTTTACATGCCAAGACTCCTCCGTGCCTCGGAAAGTAGGTTAAGCCGTTGGTCCCGGCTGTCATTCGTGGATCTTTAACAGTCGTTACCGGTCGTCAGATGCCCGAAAGTCTGACAGCCAGACTTACCAAAAGGTTACCGTATTACTCAGTTACTGGGTTGTGGAGGTCAGATAAGCAGTCACTCCATGTAAAATACTGGTATTCAGCAGCGTCCGGTTAGACTGGAAGCCGACCCCAACTTAGTTGGGAAAAGGTTAGGCAGATTGATTTCGTTGGCCCGAATTCGGGATTTCACGAATCATTCTTTAATTTGGAAATTACCCAATTAGAGAATGATTGATGAATTTCACCTCCCACCACCCACCAGGTGAAATTCATCAATACTCATAAATCATCAAGGAAGTTAAAAGACCGATATTAATTTCACTTTTCTTGAGTACTAAGCTGATAAATGGTAAGTAGGTAGGGTAGGAAGGCAGTTACCTAAACACTGAGAACAACGCATATAAGCGATAACGGTCCTCAGGCCTTTTTGATAAAAAAAGAAATGAATTGCTCGCGTAGGTGTTCAGGACATGATAGATCACCATTACACAATACACCCAACAATTTCAATCGAAAGAATATGAAGGGAAGCTTCCAAGAAATTCTCGCCTGACCTCCTCCCGTCAAGGAATTTGTGAATGAAGGGTGCGATGCCAAGATGGCCGACGGGCAGGTAATACTTTTACAATAGTACGAATTTCAAGGCATCGCGCAATGAGTATTTTTTTTTGTATTCTTTGTTGTTCAGTGATCCGAATATTTTGCCGGCAAAAAAGAATGATGTACTTGCATTTGCGACTACGCTACAAGGACGATAGCCAAACAAAATTTAAAATTTGGAGAAAAGAATAAATAATGTGGAGGATATACCTTTGTCTATAAAAAGCGTAGGTAAGCATTTAATTTCCTATTTTTCAAATATGTTTTTGATTTGATATGTGAATATCATGATAGGTAGGTTAGTATGTATAAGTAGGTATTATGTATCAATGATGGCTTGTTATATTTTACTAATTTACCATAATAATTGCTTGAAAAATCAATGAGTCTTACCACGGGGTATCGTATGGTTACTTACTAGTTACCTACTAGTTACTGGGTTGTGGAGGTCAGATAGGCAGTAGTTCTAAGTAAAATACTGGTATTCAGCTGCATTCGGTTACACTGGAAGCCGACCCCACCATAGTTAGGAAAAGGCTAGGCAGCTGATGATAAATTGCTAGAAAAATCATTCCACGGTAGTTAACTCTTTAAAAAACGCGGGACAGCTTAAAATTCGTGCGAGAAGAAAAAAAATACAGTGTCATTCTAGTTGCCTTTTTATAATTTCCTATCGAATGTAGCTGTATTGAGAGTTAAATATTCATACCTAATAATATGTACAGAAATAATATGTATAATAATCAAAGAGCATCAAAAAATTCGTCCACATCGCTGTCAACAGGAAAAGTTCCCAAAAGGCTGGCAGTATTGCCGCGTTGTATGGCAATGCTGATTCTTTGACCAAAAAATAGGCTGGTCTGGTCACGTGAAGAGTCGATCAACCGCTTGGCGATATCTCGAAAAACATAGTGGCCACTCGGACCCCATGGCCCTAGTGTTTCAACCCAAAACGGCTCGAACATGTAAGTCCCAATTTCTGCACCAAATTTATTGAGATTGATACAATTGTATTGAGAGTTGCCGATAATCAAGCTGAATGGCGTGCAACTGGAGAGGAGAAGCCTATGCAGAGCTGTGGGCTCCTACCTATAGGCTGATGATGATGATGATGATGAATGTAGCTTCTTTGTTTCAAATGTGAAAAGAAGTTACTGACACAACAACAGACTCATCTATACTCTATACATTCATACATACAGGGTGTAACCGAAAGGGTATATATACTATACAAAAGCATATGCAATAGATCATCAAACTGACAACTTTTAGTATGGGACCAACTCCGAAATCGCAAAAAAAAAAAAAAACTTTTTTACAAAAAATAAAACCGACTTCCAAAACAAACACTACAAAGTGAAAAATAATTTTGATTTCGGAAGTCGGTGTCTTCGGTTTTGTATTTTCATTTTTTGCCACCGACTTCCGAAATCAAAATTATTTTTCACTTTGTAGTGTTTGTTTTGGAAGTCGGTTTTATTTTTTGTAAAAAAGTTTTTATTTTTTAGTTGTGGTACCAACACAATCCCCCCCCCCCCATTTTAATACCACTACCTGGTATGAAAATTACAGTGACAGGAAGTTATTAGAACATCGTCCACATATATTAAGTAGGATTTTTTTTAGATTTTTGTTGATTTTTCAAAAACCGCTTATCCGATTTCGATAAAAATTTTATGGGACCATTTGGAAAGTATACCCTTTCCAACAAAAAAAGAATTTTTCAAATCGGTTGGCAAGCAACGGAGTTATGCTCGAACAAACATAAAAAAAAAAAAAATACAAACATCCGAATTGAGAACCTCCTCCTTTTTGAAGTCGGTTAAAAATCAGCTATTCTATACATTTTTGGTCACGTGACTCGTTGAATGTAAGGAACAGCTGATTTTTTTTCACGATTTCGGAGTTGGTCCCATAGTGTTAGTGTAGTAGTGGTTCAGTTTGGTGGTCTGTAGCATATCCTTTTGTATGTATATGTATACCCTTCCGGTTACACCCAGTATAAATAAAATTGGAGTGTCTGTTTGTAATATTGAAATAACCGCTTTTTACCACATGTATATGAATATAATACGGTACATACACCAAAATAAGATTTTTTTCAATTTTTGTCTGTCTGTTTGTTCCGGCTAATCTCTGAAATGGCTGGACTGATTTTGACGGGACTTTTATTGGCAGGTAGCTGATGTAATAAGGAGTAACTTAGGCTACGTTTATTTTAGAAAAATAACTGTTAGGCGGAGTGAAGTTCGCCGGGTCAGCTAGTTTTCGTAGATGTTGGCTGATCGAAGATTTTGGCAAAAATCTTAGCAATAGATGTTAGTTCAATGCCATAGATGATAGAATGTCGGAATAAGATCCGTCATCAAATTATTTCTAGAAACCTTGCTGTGTTCTCTACAAAATATACATTTATTACTTATATAATTATGGCATGTAATTACCAAAACCAGTCGCTTGTTTCCCTGGCCTTTGCATCCCAATTTATTTGGGGTCGGCGCAACATGCCTTTTTCTTCCATACTATTTGGTGTATAAGTCTATGCGGCTTTCGAAGGACCATAGGGCGGAGTATTAATTTTATGCGTGGATGTAAATTTTAGCGTGGTGAATTGTTGGACGACACACAGAATGGAGCTTGAGGGATATGAGGTTATGAGAAATAGGAATGGATGGACTTACTTGTGAACCTTCTGGACGAAACACGTGGATTCAAGGACAGCTAGCTTAGCAGACGTCCCACGTGCTATCTGGTTTTCTTCCTTTTTCAATGTGGTGCACTTTCACTTTCTTTAAATGTCACACTTGTGTCGGCCAACACTTATTTATTAATAGTTATACAGTTTTTGATGCGGATGCGGGTTGAGTAAGCGGTATGATTATGGAGCGGCGCGGATCAGTATTCACACTGGACTTGTTGAACTTAGACTGTTGTCTCTTGCGGGCGGGAACGCTTCTGTTTGGTCGTGCGTGACTATCCTCCATTGGTCCGTTGGATAGGGAATAATTGATAGGATAGGTAACTCAATTCTGCGTTCGGAAATTGCAAGTGGCAAAAACTTATAAATAAAAAACTTGCGCGAGCACTATTAGTCGGCATCTCGGTAGTTACTCCCTTTCTAGCCATATCATCTTTCACACAATCAATCCATCGTTTCTTCGGTGTCCCTCTACTTGTATAGCCATCTACATTCATACTCACAACTTTCCTGACAACATTTTCCTCATTCCTCCGCATAACATGCCCATACCATGACAACCGATTTCCACACAGCTTTTCAGTCACCGGTGTCACTTTCAGACTGTGCTCTTATATACTCATTACGTAACACCACACATCCCTCTTAGCATTCTCATCTCAGCTGCCTGCAATTGTCTTTCATTCATTCCTTTTGTGGCCCAACACTGATCCATACAGGACATTTAATGCTGAGCTATGTTCTATGTACCTATCTACCTATTTAACTCGACGAAACATTAATTTTAACTAGTTAGTGTATTCTAGTATACCCAATTCACTTTAGCGTGGCAATAGCGGTCATTGCCCTTTGCCTAATATCTCTCCGTAGGAACCTAATTATCAGTGGCGTAACTATAGGGTTGCAGGACTGGCAAAATGCCACGGGCCCCCGGCCTGACGGGGCCCCGACCCGAGAGGCTGCGAGCTCAAAAGTTTCCTAGCATTTTTGACAAAATTTAGTAAAAGTATATAATATATTTGAGGCCCCATGCAATAAATTTGCCAAGGGCCTCAGATGGTATAGTTACGTTATTAGTTATTGGAACATGATGAATATCACAATAGATATTGATTCAGGATGTTAACAGTTTTTGGAATAAAGAATGCTAGAAAATGTAGGTGGGTAAATGACCGCTATTGCCACGCTAAAGTGAATTGGTTATAGATGCTACAAGTGTAAAATGCCATTCACCCGTAAGCCTAATTGTCGGTGTCAATTTACATAATTCGCGGCCACAAAGCGGTACAGTAATTCGGGTAGCCTTGACAAGTTCATTTACTTACAGCACCAGCAGACCGATGACAGTACTAATGAGATAATGTTACCATTTGTCTCCATAAGGGGTGAAGTTTTAAAGCAGCACCCACGCAACTCATAATAGCGAGATGAAGTGCAAAACTTTAACGATTACTTACTTTAAATGGCGAATACTTTCTTATATTTTATGACACGTTTTTCAAGTTAGAAAAAATCTGCCAGCCTTTTCCCAACTATATTGGGGTCGGCTTCCAGTCTAACCGGATGCAGCTGAATACCAGTATTTTACATGGAGCGACTGCCTATCTGACCTCCACAACCCAGTCACTAACTGGGTAATACGATACCCCTTGGTAAGACTGGCTGTCAGACTTTCGGGCTTCTGACTACTTCTAACGACTAACAAAGATCCACGAATGACGTGAACGGCTTAACGTGCTTTCCGAGGCACGGAGGAGTCTCGATATCACCCATCTACAGACCAACCCCGGCAAGCGTAGCTTAACCTGAGCTCCTCACGTTTTTCTAGTTAGAGCGGAGTAAAAATAAAATATGAAGTGATAAAGGTGCATGCAGAAAAAATGAGACACCAGCTGCTCGCAAGATCCTGCGCCCTGTGCGTGTCAGACGCAATTATGTATAAAAGCCAGCATATCAAGCTACCCCAATCTGTCAAATGTCTTTGATATATTTACAACTTTAATACAAAAGAATAAGGTTCATGTTCAATTGGGAAAATTTGACAGTTTCGGATAGCTTGATGTGCTAATGCAAAGCAGACTCCCCTGTCCTATACTTAGGTACATAGAGCTAATTGATTTTACATGTACTCGTATTTAGCACGTGGACCTCATTTATAACGGTATCGGGATTATATTGGACTAAATCTATGCGTAAATAGAAACAGCAACCGAAGGGCATTAATTAAACATATAATCTATTTGCTAACCAGGTCTTCAGTCTGATTAATAGGCTAATTAGCTTTTTATGCGAACGAAATTAAATATATAATTTATTATGAACTAGCTTAGCACAGCAACGTACTACCGGGATTAATAGTGGGTTGTTGTACATTCGTCACAAACTATATCGTCACAAAAAAAAAGTGTAAATTCGTCATAATTGTTGTCCTTAGTAAAATAGAATAACTACATGTTGTGTTTACCTGTAATTGGGTGTGCAGTAGAACTAAGGTCTATTGCTATGTATTTTCTATGTAGGTATGTATCGCTGTAACATCTGTTGGTAAACCATAATAAATAAATAAATAAACAATTCCCAATATATTAATTTTGTTTAGGTACCTATAGTAAATTCGGCACAGGGGCTAAATCCACCGATACCAAAAAAAAAGTAAACAAGAAGTAGAATAAAAATGTTGTATATTTTTAATTATCACAGCACGTTTACTAATTTACCTTACATCTATGTACTTAAAAATCATGGTTTTCAAGTGAATGATTTAAATCAATAATTTTGGTTGCTATCGCTACTTTAAGAATAAAATATTTGAAATGAGCATTTGAGACGAGTTTACACATATTTATAATACGTGTGACGAATTTACTTTCAATGTATGGATTCTTTAAAATATGACGAATTTACTTTGTGACGAATATACAACAATCCTTAAAAGCAACTTATGTGTTAATCCAGATTATAATCTATCCGTGTGCTAAATTTGGTCCAAATCCGTTTTGCTGCTTTTGCGCCAATCCGGAATTTACATCTAGATTGGCATCAATTTTGCACCCCATAGCAATGACTTTTTTTTAAATATTCAAATTTAAGTTTTGTCTTCATTACTTTTTTAATATGTATTTTGAATGTTGAACATTTAATATGTATCCATGTGCGTTTTTTTTTTAATTTATGTTAGCTTGTTTTTTTATGCTTTACAAAGTAGCTGTACAAAAGTCAATACCCATAAATCCCATTAGAGAACCAATAATTGCGTTTGAACTGTTTGAAGTAGAAAAACTTGAGGGTAGCCTTTTTTGTGAAACATTTTTGAGTGGGTGTAGAAGCTCTTTGTTTACACACTTGAAAGATAAGAGCCATTTTCTAAGAGGGACGATTCGTTTGTGATTGAAGTGGTATTCTGTGTTGATTTGTCACTTGTGGATAGAAAAATATTTTTACTTTCTTTTATTAGATTTTGTTTAACGAGGCAGCCTTTGTCATTTACGGTGTGCTCTAAAGTTCAAAAGGTGTCATAACTTTGCTGTTTTATGCTATATTCATAAAATTAATTAATTGGCTTAACGTACAAAAAGACCGGTCGTCTTAAATACTTCCATCACCGTTCAGATATTCCATTTATGTGGGGATGTAATTGTAAAATTGGATTTAATTTTAATAAGTATTCCATTTGGTTCAAAAATTTGTGACGTCACATTTTAATTTTTCATTCAAATCACGAACAAATTCCGCGTTTTGACAGTTCATAAAAAGTAACGTTATTGACTACCCTGTCAAATACCCAATTAATACACAAGCTTTATAAATAAACCATTATGGGGATATAAGTAGTTAAGGTAATTAATTCTATAATAAGATTTTCTACTATGGTTAATATTAGTAACAAAGTGAACAAGATAACAAAGCACTCTTCAGTTTTCATTAACAAAGAAAGAGATATGAGAGAGATTTCCGCAAATGAACAAGGCCCTTGCAGGAGGAAACACAAAAAGCTAAAACTCCGCTCAATTCATAGAGGTTTTATGCATCATACTACACAGCTGTTTTTGTTTTTCAACCCCACTTGTCTGGCTACACGTGCTGCTAGCTTTTTTATACAACCGTCACTCCCTAATGAACCGTATGCTCGGAAATGGCCGCCAGGACGCCCTAGCCAGGATATCCTGTTTAAAAATAAAAGAGCTACCCTCAAACCTTTGCAATAGCACATGAGTCTGACATAAAAGGCAACTTTGACGATTAACTCCATGGAGTAAGGTTGAAAATAGAATTAAGGCCTGTAAAGGGTTTAAATACGGAGCAAAACGTCTGTGTATGAGTGTGTGTGTGTGTGAGCAGCCGCTACCAAATTGCTATCGCTTTGTGCTAACTATGCGTTTTGAAGTTATACGTCTTGAACTTTTATTTTTCATTCGATAGTGAAAGCTATTATTTTTAATGAGAATTAGAATGAGAATTATTTCCTTTTGCTGGTTCCTAATGACGGATGTATTCTGCAGTTATTTTGATGTTCTACGCTTGTGTATTTTCTAATGAGCAAAGGAAATTGGTTAAGTTTTGCCTAAGCAAACTAAACATGGCAATGAATAAAAAGGTAGTACGTAGGTACTTACCGTAAGTACCTACTTAATTAATATTTTTATGAATAATTAGTCTTTCTAAACAAACAAGTGAAAATCTAAATAAAATAACATGTTTCGGCAAAATTTAAACAAGGAACCCGATTTGAACTTTTCTCGATTGATTTTTAGTACAAAACGGAACAACCCCGACGTAATGTTCTCAACGTACGTAATCTCATACATCTCCCGAGACAGTCTACTCCAACTTATCCGTATTATGCTTTCGTCTGTCTACTTCATGACGCTCTCCCGCTCGCACGTTTGTTCTTTGTAATATTCCCTTCTCTGTCACCTCGAGTCGAGAAAACGTTCGCGTTCGGTTTTCGTTCGTTCATCAGTCAGTTTGCGCCGGCAGCCGAAGGAGGGAGTGTCGTATTGCGCATGCGTGATAACCTCGACGATTGTCAAAATTCGAACGAACGTAAATAAACAAGTGAAAATTAATTTGTGCCAAAACCGTACGTTATTGTATTACGATATTTACACGGACTTATTATTGAAAAGTGACATTTTGTTGTGAGATATTGTGCAACGAATTTGCGAGTGAGTATTCTTTTTGTATTTTTTCGCATGCCCGTTTGGAGCCGGCAACCGGCACTGATTTTATCCAGTAGGAATTGTATAAATTCTTACTGTTGATTAGGATCTTTAACAGTGGAGTAGGTACACGGATGGTAATCGTGGGATGTTATTGTTTCATTACTTTTGCCTTTATTGAGAATTTGAGATCCGCGTTGCAAGAAAAGATGCGGATGCGGAACTGCCGCGTTCGAATTTTGAATTTCGAAAGATGTCAAGTTCATAACTAAAATTGAATATTATGTGTGTGTGGGTACGTGTTTAGTATATATTTATTAGGTAACTAGATAAAGATACGGTAGCTACGAAGCTAGTTCCTCTAATAAATCTAATTTAGTCATCTGTACGTTCATACATTGGGACAATACGAAGTTAGTTCGTATCCTTTCCGCCTAATTTCACTCTGTTTTAACTAAATTAAAGTGTGTAATTTAGCCGTGTGTAATGTAAACCTACCTATTACCTATCCAATGTGTACGTGACGCCTGGAGAGGCATTCATTTGTTTTCTATTTCCTCTGCGAGTAATTAATACCTACTAGTGACGTTCCACAAAGGTCATTGAACTATCTCATAAATAAATAGGTACATTACGAATTACATCAAATTAATGGTAAAAATAAGTTTTTTATCAGGCTATTTTATTACTCCCCGATACCCTGACGAGTGACGATAAAGCGAGAATTTTTGGACCTTCCATAAATACCTATAAAACCTGGCCTTTTTCAATTTCGATTTAATGGTTTTACGATTAGCCAGCTGCAATACGCATCATCGGGATTTTATATTATTCCTCCTTTTATAACAATGAGTACCGACTAGGTACCGTACCTATACAATTGAGTATCATACCTACAAGCCCCTACGGCTTGTGGCTAGGGTTGCCAGGCATCCGAATAAAGCCGGACACAGTCAGGCTTTTTGGTTGCGTGTCCGGCCAAATCAGACCTTGTCCGGCTTCTGGTTGGCATTTTAATTTAACCATCGCGCAATGTACGTAAGATGATTTTATGGTAAATTATAAAAAGGAATCGTTTTACTTTAATAAAATTGTCGTGTTAATACCTACCTACTGAGACTAAAAAATGAAGGGTGTCTGGATTTTACCCTACTGTCCGGCTAAACTGGCTCGTCTGTCCGGCATTTTGGTTTTAAGACCTGGTAACCCTACTCGTGGCTAAATAATATCAGCCTCACGGGTAGATCGAAGGTTGATCTACGCTTGCCAAGGTCGGTCCGTGGATGGGTGTCATCTATTACATATAGAAACCCCTCCGTAAGTACCTCGGAAAGCAAGTAAAACTGTTGGTCCCGGTTCTCTTATACCTAGATCTATGACATTGGATACGGATAGTCAGAATCCCGAAAGTCTGACAACCAGTTTTACCGGGTAGGTATCGTATTACCCAGTAACTGAGTTGTGGAGGTCAGATACCTAGGTCATCATGTGAAATATGGGTATTCAGCTGCATTCGGTTAAGACTCAAATGAGTCAAAGCCGACCCCAACATTGTTGAGAAAAAGCTTGGCTTATTGACCAAGTTAGGTACAGACGCCAGCACATCAAGCTATCCCAAACTATTAAATATTCCCAATTGAACAAGAACCTTACTCTTTTGTTCTAAAGTTGAAAATCCATCAAAGAAATTTGACAGATTAGTTAGGATAACTTGATGTGTGAACCTACCCACCTATTACTTGAGTAACTGGGCAGGTACCTACCTACAGGTTTGATAGACAGCTACATGATTCACCTGCGTTTAGTCACTTCCATCTTCAGCTAATCTGAGCTGACTCAATCGCGTGTACATGAAGGAAATAACGCGAAATAACTAAGTGTGAATGGCTTGGTTCACCTAACGTTTACCGGTGTAAAAATTAGTCTCACGAGCACCTAGTAACTGAATAACTGAGTCACTGTATTTTACTAAAGAATTAAAGTAGGTATTCAAAGAATTAAAGACCGTTTCGCTGAGCTGCTAAATGTTGCCTTGTGTTAAGGTAGTTAAAGTATAAAAATTAAATAATTTACTTGCCTACATCCGTCGTTTTTCTAGGGACAGATGTGAAATGCGATGCATCACGTAGGTTCGGCACTGATCATCACAGTTCATGCAACGGCCCCATTGTCGCGTTAAAGCGAACTTCAATTCGCTTCACCCGCTCTCTGTTTAACAGCCAGACGTCGAGCGGTGTGAAAGAGAGATAGCGCGAAATGTACTCGTCTTTTCACGCCAATGTAGCCGTAGCATTGACGACCCAATCGCCATTTACCGGGCAAATTACAAGGCAGTAAAGCCAAATGGGCGAAATACCAATAGGACGGTATAGTGCCACTGATTTCTATATACTCGTAGATAGGTAGGTACAGTCATCCGGAAATCAGTGGTTACACTTGCACTATGAAAATGGTCCCTACTGCGACGGTATAGAGTATAGAATCTACAACGACCGGCGCTGGACTTAAACGACGCGACACACGTTTGGAAACGAAGAACGAGGCAGGCTGACTTTCCAAGTAAAGATTTAAAGAACTGTGATGTGCTAAATAGGTTTGCAAATCTAGCTAGGGCTTTCGCCAGCCAATTGGCAGTATACCTTGGTGTTGGTAGGTACGTATTCCACCAAGGTAGGTAGCTATTTCGGTTGACTCTTCATCTATTTTTGTGAATCATTGTAATTTTACGAACTGACAATGATAACAAGAACATAAAACAAAACTATACGTAAAATTGTTCTTCATAACGGTCACAGGAATCCGACTAACCAACTTCTAGTAGCAAGAAGATCTACAACCGATATTTTTTATGAAATTGCGATCTTTTCTCAATCAATCTGCCTACTGCCTAGCCTTTCCCAACTATGTTGGGGTCGGCTTCCAGTCAAACCTGAATGCAGCTGAATACCAGTATTTTACATGGAGCGACTGTCTATCCGACCTCCACAACCCAGTAACTGGGTAATACGATACCCCTTAGTAAGACGCTGTCAGATTTTCGGGCTTCTGACGAGCTGTAACGACTGTCAAAGATGTACAAATGACAGCCGGGATCAACAGTTATACGTGCTTTCCGAGGCACGAGGAGTCTCGGTATGTAAAGATGGTCACCCATCCACGGCCAACTCCGGCAAGCGTAGCTTAACCTGGAAGATCGACTTGTGCGGCTGTTACTACTTAGCCACGAGCTCCTATGAGGGTTAATCCACATATACATTAGTCGTGTTGTGTGACGCAGGATATATCTACCAATAACCAAACGAAAGTGTTCAGCCGATCTAGGTATTCTGTAGAAATCTATCCGTGAAAACTAAGGTGAAGTGAGCTGTTATTCCACTGATGATGCTAGGGATTGACACCATTGACGGCTCACTTCACGTAAGTCGTGACGGTGAGATTTTTACTGAATAGTACTACGGGACTTCGTCAAATCACTGGCTTTTTTTTTCTGATGGTGGGTAATCATCAAAAGACTCCTCCCGCTCTGGGTGGATCGGAAGGGAGTGTCAGACTCTTACTGACTAAAACCCATCCATGTTCCTTCCTTAGCCCTTTATGTTCCGGGGTATCGGTAACCCTTTCGGACAATCCCGCTTAGTCAAATCACTGGCTAACACTGCGTCAGAAGGCGCTATGTCACGTCACAACACAGTAATACGGGTGTAGTTTCGTAGGTAGGTACTTTTCTTAAAATCACTACCTACAAAACGTAGATAAGGTTCGTAGGAAGAAGGTTTATTTTGTACGTAAAATAAGACCTCTTTTCCTTCCAACCTCATTCAAAGACATCTTCATTACAGCTAAGTAAACAGTCTTACTCATTCCTGTTCCAGTCTAGGTAAGCAGTACCTATTTGTTCCGCCTCGGGTCATTACTGAAATCGCTTTGGTTTATTGAACCGCTGCCAAAGATAGAACACAGCTGATGAGCTGACTACTTATTTATTTTAGAACGTAGACCGAAGATACTTGAAGGTACCTTCCGGTCTATTCTGTGGAAATCTCGTCGCGAATATTTCAAGTGAAATAAGCTTGAAGTGAACTGTCATCCTACATGACGCTAGGGAATATTTTCGCGGTGAGATAAAAAATGAAGAAAGAATAAAGAAAGCAGTGATAGCCTAGTGGTGTGACCGTCGGACTATCAAGTCAAAGGTCTCGAGTTCGAACCCAAGGCACGCACCTCTGATTTTACGGATTCATGTGCGTATTGCTTAAAAATCGGTGAAGGAAAACATCGTGAGGAAACCAGCATGTCTGAGAGATATTTCTCAACAACATGTGAAGCTAAGTCAGAGGCCCATGGGCAGTAGAAACACTCTGACACCTGGTTAGTCACTAACCACACGACAAGAAGTAGACGGTGAGATTTTTACAGAATCTATTGATATTATTGACTAAGTGAGATAGAAATAGGTATGCGTAATGAGTCTGTCTGTAAGTACTTAATGTAAGGTTCAGTGACGACATCACGGGTTGTGTTTTTCGAACCTCATCATATTGTGTTTTAGGGCGAATTTTACCAATGAAACTGAATGCGATCGACGAAAACCCCGTTTTACGTGTTGTCAGTGTCATTAGTGGAATATTGACGATGACAGAAACGCTGTTTAGGCGTGCTGATCGCTTTCTGTTTCGTTGGTGGAATTGGCACTTTGTATTAAACACAACTACATCACGCCTTGTTTCCTTGAAAGGTTAGGCAGAGGTGTAAACCCTATAATAGGGGTACGCAAACATTTCGTCAGCTAAGTTTAAGTCGAGAGCTAGCCTAATCATAATCGCAAAAAACAAATCAGCTGTTCTATACATTTTTGGTCACGTGACTCGTCGAAATGTATGTATGGGAACAGCTGATATTTTTTTTCAGGATTTCGGTGTTGGTCCCATAGTAAAAGTTGTTCAGTTTGATGGTCTGTAGCATATCTTTATGTATGTAATACCCTTTCGGTTACACCCAGTATATGTAGTATATGTTTTAGTATTAAATGATACATTATTATTTTAATTAGGTTCTCAAGTTAGGTCATTCGTATTGTCGTAAAAGCTGGCTCCAACTGAATACGAAGAGCGCTTTCCGTAGCCAAGTTTCGGATGAAATTGGGCCGGGAAAAGGTTGACGAAACTCAAGTAGCATTCCAATTAGGTTCTTTAATTTACAAAACAATTCGATTACAATGCTTTTTGGTACATTTTCCTAGTACACAGTACTGTGTAAAGTCAAATCATTTATTTCAAACTAGCTGACCCGACAGACGTTGTCTTGTTGTCCTCTTGTTCTACCTACCCTACCTACCCACCTACCTTTTCTCACCTTTTAAACCTTCCCTGGACTACGACAAACAATTCAACACCAAAATCAGCTAAATCGGCCCAGCCGTTTTAGAGTTTTAGCGAGACTAACGAACAGCAATTGATTTTTATTTATATGTATAGATAGGCACAAGTAAGGCACTTTTGAACGTCAAAATGAATAAGAAATAGAATTGATTCTAGTCGCCCCTTCCAAAAGGTAGGAAAAGGTACCAAATTTTATTTAAAAGTTTTTCTTATCATTTAAAAAAAAATATAAATTGTGGTTAGTAAATTGGTGTTAGCAATAATATCTTAAAAGCAAACTTACCACCATAAAATTATTTTCGCCACGTAACATCTTCCTTATGAGGTAAAAGCCGACCGTAGGGTGACCACGCAAAGCGGGATTGTCCGAAAGGGTTACCGCTACCCCGGAACATAAAGGGCTACGGAAGGAACATGGATGGGTTTTAGTCAGTAAGAGTCTAACACTCCCTTCCGCTCCACCCAGAGCGGGAGCAGTCATTGGATGATTTCCCAGCCTTAAAAAAAAAAAAAAAAAAAAGGGTGACCACGCAGTATGGTAATAATTAAAGTTTGCGCCTAACAAAACTGTTAAAGCAGGTAAACGGGCCTCGGTACTCGACGAGCCATACAGATAAGCTAAACAGTGACTTCCTGCATGGCAGAGTGGCCATACTTACTAATTATGCGGGACTGTCTAACATTGTAACGATGCGATGTCACGAATAAAAAATACGTCGAGTCCTATCTCGTTTTGTTTTCGGTGTTTTTACGGTTGGACCCCGAAAATTATGGCATTTTAATGTCATGTTTTTATAACGGGTCTGTTGCATATGAATCATAATTAATTTTGTTGTAAATTTTAACACTATTACGTAATTTACAAAAAAAAAACTACTGGAAGCTCTATGCTTATGCTGCAACGCATATGCAAATTTTAAACGTGGATTTCCTGTCATTGAATTTTGACCTCAGCCCGCAGACTTAACATTGATAAACTGCAGTTTTCCTACTATTATGCAAGTTAATATACCAGTGATAAGTAAGTTATTCCCCCTTTTCACATTCCATTCATCCGTGACTTCGGCTAAGAGATATCTATGGAAATAAAGATTTTTGACATGTTTTATCGTCGACTGCTTCAATTTGCCGATTCACCTCACGTGATTGCCTTTACGACTTATAAAGACGGGTATGACATGACGTGTGACGATCAGCATGTCTAGCCGAATTAGCCTAAGGATGGGATTGAATATATTTAATTTTATGACCAGGTTTTCCGTGAGAACTGTTTTTCAGAATAGTTAAAGTTTAACCAACAAAGCAGCAGGCGTTATTGTAAAAAAAAACTCACGTGTTTCCATAAATATTTAAATTAGCGTTTGTTAAATAGTATAAAAATAAAGTCTGGGTGTTAATTGGTTAAGTAGGTAATTAAAATAAACTTGAATTAATAAAATTGACCAAACTTCTTATTAACTAAGGCCCAAATCCAAGTTTAGTGCGTATCGTTGTTCAAGCCTGTGGCGTAACTATACCATCTGAGGCCCTTGGGAAATCCATTGCATGGGGCCCCAAATGTATATTTTTTACAAATTTTTCTTAAAAATGTTAGGTCACTTTTGAGATCGCGGCCTCGGGCCGGGGGCCCCGTCAGGCCGGGGGCCCGTGGCATTTTGCCAGTCCTGCCACCCTATAGTTACGCCACTGGTTCAAGCCTCAATCCTCACAAAACACAAACAAAATTCATTGAAGACATAAAACGGTTATAGGACATGACCTACCTTCCTTCCGGCCGGACTCATCCCAACATTACCGGTCAAGCTGGTGTTTATAGTGTAGTGGCGTTGACTCGAGTCTCGGCCTCGACCCTGCGACTCTCAAACGCAGTATTTTTAGTTTTCATTGCATACCTAACAAAAACGTGAGTCGTGACTCAGTAGGCATTTGTTTTTATTGTGTGCGGAAAATTTACGTGTTAACGGCCTAGAGTCAAGTAGTTGGCGATTAGGGCTATGATATATCGTCTGTAATAAAAGGTTGGAATTTCTTGTAATAAATTAGATATGCTCTTTCTGGACTACGGACTACAATATTGTGAGAAATCATGTTTTACTTGCGTTAAAGTACAAAAGATTGATTCATTTTTCTCTTCTTTTCATTATTTCAGTTATTGTCAATCAGCTGTTCTCTGGAACTGGGATTTATTTATTTATTATTAGGCTCTTCAACAACGAGTACACTGTTACTTCATAATTTCTACGTATCGCTAACTTAGGTCTAAACGCCTCATTACTTATAGAAGAGCGCAATATCACTACATAGTATAAAACAATGTCGCTATTTTTGTCTGTTTGTCTGTATGCTTAAATCTTTAAAACTACGCAACGGATTTTGATGCGGTTTTTTTTAATAGATAGAGTGATTCAAGATGAAGGTTTATATGTATAATTTGTCGGCATATTTTGCGGGCGAAGCCGCGGGCGGAAGCTAGTGCACTATATTATGCGCAGATAGTAACACAATATTTACTAAGAGCAGAATGCAAACAGTTGGTGGGAAAAATGTTTTTTTTTTTAAATATTATTTACACCTTTGTATTAAAGAAAACACCCTGTAGACTCGTAGTACTACATCCGCAACACACACAAAATATTACAAGAACAGACATCTTATTAAACAACCAAGTATTCGCATAACATAAAGACTCGAATCGTACTGTTTTCATTTTGTTCTTACTAAAACGTATTTCCGCTGTAAGACGGCGGATCAAAGAGCTGAGTGCAAACAGAAAACATTCTCGTATCGTTTGCTAAGTCGTATGTATGTCATTTGTATCGTCTGCTACGGTCCTTAGTTCCTTGCTTATTTTATTGGCAGTATGTGTTGAACGAAATAAGTTCTCCTGATTTTCTTTAATGCACAATTTACCTAATGATTTCTGCAAATTGAACATAATTATGACTATCATTTATATCGTTTGCGACGGTTTAGGTTTTAGCGTAGTTATTGGCAATCGGCATATGTGTTGAACGAAGTAAGTTTGACTGATGTACTATTGTTTATTTATAGCACTGTTTATCTAATGATTGGTGCAAATTGAGCGTGTTTTTTTTGTAATAAAATTGTTGCTTCAGGACGAATCATTAGTAATCGTTGCACCTGATCGAAGGTTGAATCACTATTATTAATGGCAAATAGGAGCGCGTGGCTAAGTAATAACAGCCGCACAGGTCAATCCTTCAAGTTAAGCTACGCTTGCCGGGGTTAGCCGTGGATGGGTGACCATCTTTACAAACCGAGACTCCTCCGAGTCTCGGAAAGCACGTTAAGCCGTTGGTTCCCTTGTGTGGGTCATAATGTCATTTTTGCATCTTTGACACGACTGTCAAAGATAAGAGAGATTTTCGAAAATCTGACAGCAAGTCTTACCACGGGGTATCGTATTACCCAGTTACTGGGCTGTGGAGGTCAGATAGGCAGTCGCTCCATGTAAAATATTGGTATTCAGCTGCATCCAGTTAGACTGGAAGCTGACCCCAATATAGTTGTGAAAAGGCTCGGCAGATTGCAGATTGATGGTTTCAGATAATATATTGGTATTACATACAACTGGTATACCTACCTCATCTATGTCTTTTCAAACGTCTAAGTGGACAGTCTTTATCGAGTGCGAGTGCGAACCGATCGCCGTCGCAGTGACCCTTTCACCGGTTCACCCTTACAACTCAAACGTGATAAACACATTCACTGTATTTTTTCTTTCATTTCACAAACAAAATTTAATCAATAATTCGGAGATGTTTTTCTTATTTTATCGCCCGGAAATGTCCACCTTTGACCAGGATGTCTGTGATAAACAGATTGATACGAAGACTGATCTTAAATGTTACTGTCTTCTTAATACGTAATTTTTATTGTAAAAATGAAAATATGAAATTTTACAAAACCGCGTAGAAATACTGAATTCTGCGGCCTTAACTTGGCAATATAGACCTTGTTTATACCATCCCAAGTCCCATGTCATCTTCGGTAATATAAATCAGGGTCCCATATCTGAAATGGTAGAGTGACCTGGATCCAGTTTAAGCGATTGCCCAAAAAACCTGATCTGGAGTTTGCTGGGAGTCAGTTGATGAGACCCTCCTAGTGCCTTTGCCTTGTTAACTACTCTTCTTTTGTTTTGTTTCTACTTGTCTTTGTTTCCATACATTTACATATTTTTTTTATAATTACGATATGTTTTGTGATAAATGCTGTGTACACCTTTAATAGGCGTACATACCAGTACTTTTATTATTTTTATTATTGTATTTTCTTTTTTGTATGTACTGCTGTTTGTGTACTAATAAAAAAATAAATACTACTAATATTACTAAGCATTCTTTGATACAGTTATGTGCTGTACAGGTACATGTTACTCCTCTAGATAAAATCGTTATTCTTCTTGCGACAGACGCAGGAAGCGATGAGGACATAAATATTGAATATAGGCACTAAGTACCAACAAATGCATTATGCTCTGTCAGTGATCTGTGAACCAATTACGAATGGGCGTTGTCCCTGTTCGAACACATTAATTTTATTTCTCAGAAGAACTGCTATAAACAAGAAGAAGTAGGTAATTGAAAAATACCGAACAGTCGATACTGTTCGGTATTTTTCAATTACTTCTTCTTTTTGTGTGGTTAGTGACTAACCTGGTGTCAGAGTTTTAGTGCTGCCTCTGACTTAGCTTCACATCCTGTTCAGAAATATCTCTCAGGCATGATGGTTATGCTAAGCTATGTAGCAATCACTGCACTATTGGGAAAATAGTTTATTACTTAATAGCTGAGTACCTAACTACCTACGTAACACCTGAGATTTAATACATATACTGGATTCATTCGGTTTATTTTACTGGCTTACGTATAGTGGTTTATCACTAAGATGGGAATAAAGGAAAGATGCAATTGAGTAGTACATCTGGAACTTCATGTTTGGGTACTATATGAGCTAAATTTAGTGTTGCCCAAATGCAAGACCAAGACGAGACTCAGGCCAGTCTTGGTCTTGGTCTTGCGTCAATACACCTGGTCTTGGTCTTGGTCTTGGTATTGCGCTCTCAGTCTTGGTCTTGGTCTTGGTCTTGCAGCAAGAGTCTCGCAAGTCTTGCAAGTCTTGCAAGTACCTATTAGCCTATTGCTATTTATTGAACACGTTATTTTAGATTATGATTCGCGCTGTAAGACGTATGTAGTTACAGAATTATAATCATCAAAATGATAAATATGATGATTTTGATGATTATGATTCTGTAACTACATACGTCTTACAGCGCGAATAATATTTTAATCAACAAACAATATAGCACTGGCCTGCAAATTGCAAAAAAAAATTGAATTTCGCGGGCTATCCTGGAGCATTCACCTATGAACAATGTTATCACATCATCATTCTCCTGCCCTTATCCCAATTTATTTGGGGTCGGCGCAACATGTCTTCTTCTTCCATACTTCTCTATTAGTCGTCATCTCGATAGTCACTGCCTTTCTAGCCATATCATCTTTTAATAGAAGACTACAGGCAAAGCCTACCTATGCGGCCAAAATAAGGAAGTGCGTGTGTGTTGCGATTAGCAGATTTCATTACAGTGGCGTAGGTACATTTTTTAGGCAATTTGGCGTACTCGTGACTGGCGCGCTTTGCTACGTAGGTACTGTCGTAAGTATGTGTAAGTAAGAAACGATGTAGGTACAGACGCCAGCACATCAAGCATCGATCACTAATAAAGAACTAGATACACAATCAGCGTCAAAAAATGTCCTCACCGAATGACCACCCAATTGAACATTTGGGTGGTCTTTTCATCTAGTAGCATTCGAACGCTCCGACGGTAAACATGCCTCAGTGCTCGTTTAAAAACTGCAAAAATCACACGTCTAGGACGCTAAAAAAGGATGGAGTTTCTTATTTTTTCTAAGTATTAATATTATCATTATATAATTGTTAACACTGTATTGTAAATACTAATATTTTGTCAAGAAATCATCGTAAAAACTTTATTTTAAATTAAGTCGTAACAAATAGCAGGCGATATAATGCAGCTCAATTGTAAAGACTCTTACTAAACGTATTATCATACTTACGCATGTCCACTTAAATTGTTTGGGTTATCCGCGTTGACTCTGTTCCATTTGTTGGAGACGCTATTATAGTTCTTATTTTTTTTTAATGCGAGATTTGATTTTTGTTGTCATTTACCTGACTGCGCGATGCAAGGGAGGGTTATTTGTGTTTATTAGCCTATGTATGAATAATTGACCTAAAATAACTGCCACCAACTGCATAAGACTACTTGAAGTGACTTGTTTGGAACTTGTTAGTTGTTTTTTATCAGTCGGGTTTTTTGATATTGTAAATATTTTTTTGTGGTATTTTAGTCGGGACTTTTGAAAATATTCAAGTATTTTTAGCTTTCCTCGTGATCCAGTGAGGTGTGGAGAATGGATATCAGTTACAGCACGTCAAAGATCCGAAGAATTCTTCGATCCGAAGTATTTGGTGTGAAAACATAAAAAAAACCATATATATATTTATAAATACGCGACGCATTGAGTAACCTTCTCTTTTTTTTGAAGTATGTTAAAAATACCATACATAATAATTTACAGTACAAATAAAAAATATTGTTCTGGTTCGTCTCCACTCGTTCCTTGTGCTAGTGGCGAGCCTCGGTTGTAAAATTTTATTACTTTTTTTTGACACTTAGTAATTGTTACTTTAATGCATGCGTATAAGGTTGAAATTGTTTTGATGTATGTTGAGCAGCGAGTACCGGTCGTAAAATTTTATTGCTTTTTGTAATAGCTTTGTGAATACGGCTTTAAACCTTGCAAGTAAGGTTGAAATTACATTAATATAGATTTATTTTAACTAAACACAATTGGCGACATTTTTAAGAGAACTTTTGTATGAGATTGTGTATCTAGTTCTTTATTAGTGATCGATGACATCAAGCTATCCCTAACTGTCAAATTTTCTCAATTAAAAATGAACCTTATGTCTTTGCAATAAAGTTGAAATACTATCAAAGAAATTTAACAGATTGTGGTAACTTGATGTGCTGGCCTCTGTACCTACATCGTTTCTTACTTACACATACTTACGACAGTACCTACGTAGCAAAGCGCGCCAGTCACGAGTACGCCTACTACAACAAAATTGTATTCCTAAGAAAAATAATCGTCGTACCTACACGACGATTATTTTTATTTATTTAGTAAACTATACTTTACTAAATCATCGCTGAAGACTATTGTCTTCAGCGATGATTTAGAAACTAATAATAATTAGTTTGTTTAATGGAATTGGATGGAAGAGTAGTAGAATAAAGAATCTATGCAATTTAAAATTTATTTAAATAAAAAATTGAACACAGATAAAAAAATTGCAGTACAGTACCTACACAATAGCCTTGACATAATTAACTTCCAGTAGACTTGCAAACGTTATACAAAACGAGTTCGAAAAGTTATAAGTACAAATCAAAGCGTTTCCTTTCACAAAAATTCTCCTTGTACCTATGTACAAATGTATTATTGTATCTACCTATAAATTGGTAAAAAAATTATATGAACGGCTCGCCAATATGCAGATATAAACCCCGGGAGGTTTTCGTTGTGTGGCTAAAACTAAATGTGAATATGGTTGTTTTAGAATAAAAAAAAATTATTAATATTATTATTAAAATTTTTATATAAGTATATATGTAATCTCTTGAAATAAATGAGTACCCAATTAAAAAAAAAAAAATGGCTTACTTTATAATAATTCTTTTGACCAAGAATTAATACAAAGTAACCACCTGGCTGACTCATCACTTAATCTATTTCTATGTTTTCTAATTACTAACGATGCTTTAGAAAATAATCTCTCAGCAGGTACTGAAGTTGCAGGTATCGAAAGAAAATCACGAGCCATCTTAGATAAAATCGGATATTCCGTCTCATGCGTTCTCCACCACTCTAAAATGTCTTCTGAGCTGGCGGCTCTCGGTTTACTTAGGTACTCCTCCAACTCGTCAATAACTAAGCCTTGAAGACAAGATCCAGATCCAGATGACGACGTAGAGGGACATGCATACAATTTCTCAAAGTCAATTACATCTTCATATTCTTCATCCTCACATACTTTTTCATTTCTTGGTAATTCTGGAGATTTAGACACCGAGTGTTGTTGTACGTGTAGACTTTTATATTCTTTATAAAGTTCATTAAATTTGCGCAGGCTTTCTGTTTTAATTTGCTTCCCCCATAATGTCATATCAAAAGTCTGAGCTTTGTGCCTTGGGTCTAAAATTAAAGTGGTACAGTAAATCCAGTTGCTCTTCTTATAATGTTTCAGCATTTTATCTCGGGCTGCTTGGAAACCTAGAATGAGCCTTTCATCCACTTCAGTTCGATTAGGTTTCTCATCTAATTGTTTTACCATGGATTCTATTTTATCAAGCAAAAGATTGAATGATACAATGACTAGCGGTAATGTAACATATTTTTCTCCACCAAGTTTCGTTGATAAAAGTTTAAAGTTTATTAAAAACTTATGTATTTTTTCTAGTATTTGCCATTCAGTTTCTGTGATTTGAAAATCATTCAATTCGGTAACTGAAACGCATAATATGTTAATGCCAGTTCTCACTTTTAAACCAAATCCAATCATATCATGTGTGGAATTCCATCTTGTTGGACAGTCGAGTATAGGATTCAGATTTGATGGCACGCCAACTGCTTCACAGGCAGACTGGAACTTCCTCTTCAATATCTCGCTTCTTTTTATTTTACTGCAAATACTGCGTAATTTTGTAATACCTGTACGAGAGTCAGCAATATTTGGCGCATATTCTTCATCTTCCTCAGTTTCGTCTTCATAGTCTTCATACTGCTGTTCTTGTTCTTTATTGTCAGTTTCACTGTGTAATGCTAAGGTCTTTAGTAAATCTTGTACACCAAGGTTCAAAATGTGAGCAAAGCACCGGAAATGTTGATTGTCTGAATCAAAATGCAGCAGTTGTTTGCCAAGTTCATACATAAATTTGGTATTTGCAGTTGCGTTGTCCACCGTGATACCCTGTATTTTATCAATTATGCCATATTCCAATAAACATTCGTGGAAAATCGTTGCAATATCTAACCCAGTATGTCGACCGCGCGATGGTATAAAATCAAGGACTACAGATCGATACTTCCATTCATTGTCTATATAATGAATAGTGATCCCGTAGTAACTCCTACCAGCAATGGACGTCCATCCATCAATGGTAAATGACATTTTACATGAATATTGTTGTAGTCGATTTTTAACATTCGATTGTAGCTCTTCAAATCGCTCTTTGACTTTCCTTCTTAGTGTCGACCTTTTAGGAAATATCGTATTCGGGCAAATCGATCGAAAATATTCCTGTGTATCTTCATCATCGAAAAATGAGAAAGGAAGATATTTTTTTACAATCCAATCAACTGTAGCTGTCATGAAGTTGTCAGACTGAAATAAAATATTAAAACATGTGTTAATAATAGTAATAATAGGTACCTATTAGATTTTAAAACTATGAGCATAGCATGATAACTATAAAAATATACTATAGGTACTAGCAAACCTGCGGCGGCTTTACTGTCGTAAATAACGGCATGCATGCGTTTCTATAAATCAATACCTAAACTAGCTTCGTATTTGAATAAATTACCTAGGTATAGGTACAGATAAAAATCGTGTTACAGAAAGGATATACTTAATGTACATACATATCAAGGGCACGGATTCCTATGGTGATAAGTGATAGGTAACAAACCAATAAGGCAACATTTTTTAATACCTATATAATTATAAATGTTTGTAAGTGAATTCTACACAAATCATTCATTACATAGGTACCTACGTCAGCTGATCGGTGTCAAATAGTGTCAATCAATTATTCATCCAAGAAACAACTCCGTAAAAGATTTGTTTTTCTGGTATTTTTATTATTATATTGATAGCTTTATGCCACAAAATAACAAATACTTGAACACAAATTATTTAGTACAAAATCTAAGTAGGTATTGTAGCTTGGGAAATTGCTTTTTGTTTGTAGTAAAAAAAACTCAAGAACTGCCGCGGCTGCCTCAGTAATTAAGTAACTATGTACCTACTTAAGTAGAGTACTTTATTTAGCTGACGGTTCAAATGAATGCAGATTATAAGCCAGATACCTACCTATCAACACTCTGAAGAGGGTGAACCCCGTTTGAATGGATATACCTACCTACCCTTTCTGTAACACGTAATACCTACAAAGGATACTACAAACACCCGTTGGTAGAAATAGAAATTAAAATCGTAAAACAATTTAATAACTACGTACTACAACGTCCACTGCTGGACAAAGGCCTTCCCACTCGGGGGGTAGGTAGTTGCCTTAATTGCCACGCTGGGCAGGTTTGGCGGCAATCGGAGGACTACGTACAGAGGCCAGCACATCAAGTTACCACAATCTGTCAAATTTCTTTGATAGTATTTCAACTTTATTGCAAAGACATAAGGTTCATTTATAATTGAGAAAATTTGATAGTTAGGGATAACTTGATGTGCTGGCGTCTGTACATACTACTAAATAAGTTATTTTAAAAAAAGTAAAGTCAGACCTAAGTAAACTCATAAATTTTAATGTAGGTATTTATGAAACACCCTTATTTGCATTGTTTTTTTCATCAATTTACAAAAATAAAGTACCTACGAGAAACAGCTAGGTACCTACTTTACTTTGGTAAATTACTGTAACCGCCCCTAAGGCTACCCACTGACTTAATTATTAATTGAGTACCTACGTAGTATTTACGTAACATATTTTTTTCTTACCTGTCTACTTTTTGCAGTGGTTGTAAAAAAGCTTGTGATATCTCCACTTTGACTTTGACTTAGTGTTGGTTTTCTTACAGGAAGAAATATTTGCGATTCCTTCTCGTGAAAAGATAGTAGATGCTTCCTTAAGCCTGAAGTGTTTCTGTTTTTCATTTTTATTTCAACTTTCTTATGTTGGCACAATTTACACATACCAATTTGGGACGCATGAATTATTTCGAAAAACTCGTCAAATTTGCTTTTAGGTCTTTTAGATCTATTTCTGCAACTCTCACTACTCCGACTAGAGCTATTTGAATCTTCGTCACTCATGTCAAATTGTAAACATTCACTCAGAAAGTAATAAGGATTTAGAGTAAGTAAATGGGCGAGAACAATAAATAAGATAGACTCGAAGCGAAGCTCAATTGGAAATGAGTGAAATTGAAATAAAAACTCATATTTATAAGCACAAGCCGACAAAGGAAAATGCGGCATTCTTTGATAGATAGAATAAATCTTTGAAAGATTAAAAAACAGAAGTATCAGAATCAGATAGGTTTTGTGCCTACGCAACAATAAAGTGTAGATAATTATGCAAATAATATTGTTTATAATGTTCCTATTTTATTGGAACTAGGCAAGTTCCGTTCCACTACGTTGCCTGCTGTTTTTATGGAGGTTACTCGCTACTATAGTAGTTGATAAACCGACACTGCAAATCTCGATTTTTGGAAGTGTGTGATTTTAAAACAAAATGCGTAAAGCAATATAACGTCGCTCATATTTGTAGCTTTTCCACGTTTCAAATTTGTTAAAATCACCCACTTCCAAATTTGCAGTGCAATGTCCTTTAAAAAGGTATAATAGGTAATAATAATATAAACTAGGTATATTATTATTACTTACTACAATTCTTATAATATCTACCTATCCTTACGACTACAATCTTCCTTGCGAGGACAACTTAATCTATTTGTGTCCGTTCTGAGCACCCGAAAACTTATTTTATTCTTTGGAACATGGGCGGCGACACAAAGTCTAGGAGCGGACTAAATTTTTACCTATTTTGGTAGGGTTGTCAATGTTGGCATTAGCACAGAAAAATAAAATTAAGTAAATACAACGTTTGTCTACTTTTTAATAACTAGGTATCCACGATCACGATAGAATATTTTTTCTACTAATTTCCTAAGTACTCAGTCTAAAAATATTTTTCATGATTTTTGTTTTTCAATAATTTGTTGTGTGTAATTGAATGGTAAACTCTAAATCTTACTTGAGAGTTTTTTAAAAATATACTTATGGAAAGCCCTGACATGGCATATACCATTTTCAATCCTGCTGCTTACATTTTAGTACCTAGGTATATCACTCACTATCTATAATTTACCAATATTAACAACATATGATTATTTTGAAATCAAAATATTCGCAATTCAATAGATGCCATACCTACTTAGTTATTAGTTATCATCTCGCCCGACAGCTTTAAACGCTGTAGTGTTCGAATTCGAGCCAGTGTGAGAATGTATTTATACAAGAAACTCAATTCAAGCATTCAATTTATACCTACCTACTGCCGAGACATCTTCAATGTCGTTTAATTTTATGCTCCTGTACCAACCCTACCAAAATAGGTAACAATTTTGTGTGCCTCTTTCCGTACTCTTTGTCGGCGAATGCGGCGCTCAAACAGTGTCAAATGCTGTGATACCTACACTTGTTGCAAACTGCGGCGTCTTTGTCGGTAAATTATCAAATAAGTAGGTATACCTATATTACACCGACCGACCAACAGTTTATTCGCGGAACGTCACATTTTCCCAATCAACCTTGACCTTAATTCTTTAGCAATAAAGTTGAAAATCTGTTAAAGAAATTTGACAGATTGTAGTAGGTAGCTTGATGTGTTGACGTCTGCGTCTGTACCATAACATGGTTGCCGTAAAAACTGTTACTAGACCTACTCGACTCGCTGTTAGTTTTAAATTTTGCTGAATAGAAGAATAATATAAACTTTGAAACATAAGTAGGTACCTACATAATGTTTATATAATTTGTTGGCTATAATTTTAAGCACATACCAACCTACTAACGTTTGCTGCACATTAGACACTTTTAAACAAGCATAATATATTATTATAGGTAGATACCTACCAACTTTGCTAGAAAGTTATTCTAGGTACATTTTATCACATGGGATGATGGGAACAGATTTGTGAATATTAACACGCTACCTACTTAATAAATAGTTGAAATATAATAAGTACCTACCTATTCAATACAAAACCTTTTAGGGTTCTTTCAGACGAGCGGCACGTTGCCAACTGCAGATACAACTGCAGCCCTTAGTTTAGAGTTATGTCGATGCCTACGGTTTTGATACTGGGGAACGTCTATCAAAATCGGGATTGAAACCAAATACCTACTTAATAACTCAAATCTCAGTTTGTCTAAACTGCAAGACGCGAGAGTCTTGCAGGCTTAAGTCTTGTCTTGCTCAAGTCTTGCAGGGTTCAGTCTTGGTCTTGGTCTTGCTACAATAAGGCGGTCTTGGTCTTGGTCTTGGTCTTGCGAAATTGCAAGAACAAGACCAAGACTGCAAGACCAAGACCTATTTTGGGCAACACTAGCTAAATTCACTTGTTCTGGTAGGTGTGATGTAAAAGGGCATTAATACGTTTCTAATCGTTTCACTTCAGTGGTTTAGAAGATTTTTTATTAAACAAGTTTTTTTTTGTTATCGGATCTTATATGTCTGCCTACCCAACCAAGCAGTATAATCGCGAAGACCTACCTGCGCTTGTGCCTTAAAAATACATCGAAATTGTAATCTTCGGGGCTCAGGTTACATAAAAATAAAACAAGACTATACGCTCATACATCAACTTCCTTATTTAACTTTTTAAACAAAAAATGTAAACCTACTCCACAGTCACTAAATACGGCTTAAAAAATAAAAATAAACGGGTTTATTTTTAAATTAACCCCAGCGTAGCGGTCAGCTGCGCGAGCGCAAGGGTTGCCTTCCGACAGCACCGTTTCCGCTGTTAAAACTAACAAAATTGTAACTTAAAAGTTCTTAAAATAACTGAAAACTGACAAAACAAAAAGAGCTTTTATGTCATCAACATATGGTTTGAAATCGTTTGACGTGATTACGGCTTAGTCCGTCTAGTATTTAGCAAGTAGGTCGGTCGGAAACATTAATTTTATTAGCTTGAGTCATCATATCTATCAAAATTAAGTGGTTTTTGAGTTGATACAACCGTATTTGGACAGTATTCAGTTTACTCGCAACGGTCTCCTGTTTTTATTGTTATTAAATATGGTTACCCTAATGAATTGATTTGCTTTGTCTGGGCGGACTTAAAAAATATTATGTTGTTAAATACTGACACGCGATAATTAATTTTAATCGGCTTCCTCTTCGACGATTTCCATTTTGGGTTTGAGATTATAATTTGCTGTGTGTGTAACTTATAATATTTTACTCCTTTCATAATGACAACTTATAATTATGTAAATTACAAGAATTTGAATACATTTCACATGGTCATCCTAAAGGTACCTACTTACTTAAGTAATTATAAATTAAAATTATGATAAGTGCCATATTCCAAGGACTAAAACAATGAGTATAGAATGCTAACGATATATCTATATTTCCATAATCACTTTTTGTCGTCTCACATATTAATAAGACATCTACGTATTATAATAATAAATTGACATGAGTGTTGAACGAAGTCAATTTTAACGATTTCTTCCCCCGACCCATCATCTGCCGAGCCTTTCATTGAATGACTGCATATCTGACCAATATAACCCAGATACTGAGTAAGTAAAACGATATCCTTTGGAAAGACTGGTTGTCAGACTTTCGGGTTTTTGAAGATCTACGAATGACAACCGGGACCAACGGCTTAATGTGCTATCCGTGGCACGGAGGGGTTCTCGGTATGTAATGTATGGTCACCCATCTACCAAACGACCTCGGCAAACGTTACTTAACCTTCGATTGCCCCGTGTGGCTGTTATCGTTTAGCTAAGAGGTTGTGTCAACGATCTATTACTTAACTGAAAATAGCAACAGCTGTTTTGTGTTCCCGAATCTTCTCAAAGTTCGTGATTTCTTTGTCCTTGGTTTCTTTGACACCTTCGGACTCAAAAGTTTCTTATTTACATACTTGATTCGCGAACAATAAATAAAAGATATCAAAGCCTGCATTGTCTGTGGTTTGTTATGTTTTGTTCTTCGTCTTCGTGGTATCAATGATTCTGTTTTAATAATTTCACTGACAGTCGCCTTAAAATCCTCGTCAGGTTTACTAAGGTGGCAGTTTTTAAAACGAAACTTCTTTCAAGATCGGTTTTAACGATATTAAAGAATCGAACGACCTTCCTATATCAGCCTTTAACATGGAACTTGGTTGCAAAAAGTTGATTTAAGTAGATACCTGTATTTTGACCTTCCTATCCTCATATAATAATGTATTACATAGGTATTTTAATATAACATAACTGTACGCCTTGTTTTCTAAAAGAATTACGCAGAGGTGTAGCCATAGTAGGTATACCAACATTTTTCACCAGTTATGCCGATGTAATGGGGGCTTATTGCCATCACACGGGTACAAAAACCAAAACTGGACAGCTACTGAGAAATTACTAATTGAAAAACCCAATAACACTTTGCTCTAAGACCTCTTGCTCGGCAGTAGCACTAGTATAAAATTTCAAAATTAATGCTTAAAGAAAAACCAAGCCATGCATCACGTATTCTCGATTTAAATAGTAAAAAAGCATTAAGATTTGAAAATGGAAATAAATAAATTGCAGAATAGCCCAATTGGGTATTTGAAAGGGTAGTCAATAACGTTACTTTTTATGAACAAAACACGGAATTTGTACGTGACTTGTATGAAATATAACAATGTGAAATTTAGATTTTTAGAGTCAAATGGAATACTTATTAGCATTAAATGTAATTTTACAATTATATCTTCGCATAATTTTTAATTTCTATACGGTGATGGATTATTTTAAGACGAGCGGTCTTTTATCTATGTGATATCATATTTTATTTTTGACCGTTTCAAATAGTCAATTCTACAAATATCTCTCTTCAAAATTTAAACGTTATTTTCTGTTCTTTCCCCTCATAAAACTCCAACAAAATAGTCTAATTCTGTAACACATGGTATGTGAAACACGAAGTAGATCAAACATTGTATTTCCCATACATATTTGGTAACGTGGGAGTGGCGAGGTGCTAATGATAACAAGGATGATGTTCGTACTGCGACTGACCCTTTTACTACGTCGAAAATCATGAATGGACTTGGAGGTTGGAGGGACCTGTTTTGTGAATGTTTGGTGGGCATCGGAATTTTGAATGGATTTTAAATGAGGTTGAGAGTTTGAATGGTGTGCTTCTTTTTGGAGATATTTTACAATTCGACTTTAAACTTTTTGACATGATATTTTGCAATGATCTTTTTGATAAGTGTGTAGTTACTACATATTTTATTATGCATAACTAACAAACTTTTTATTTGAATAATTAAAAAAAAAACATACTCTATTAAACTATTTACTTACTTGGTAAATTGCCTGTTTAGTATTTTGTACTGTAATAAGTAATAACAGTTAATAGATAAACACCAATAATACTTTTAGGAGAAAAAAATGTCTTTTTTTTCTTATCGCGAACAAGTTAAGAAGCTCACAGTGGTCAAATCTGTCAAACGCGCTATTGAAGGATATTATTAATCCGTTGGATGAACTTGATTCTACACATTTAACTGACACAGATAACTGTGGCTGTTCTTGTTGCGTGTGATAATTATGTTTCTAATAGAACCAGTGAATGAATAAAATACCTATAAGTATCATACAAATAAATTATGAAGTAAATATAGCGAACCAGACGAGATCAAAACTGTGAAATTGCAACCGCTCTCCCTCCGTTAAGTGTAGCTCTAAATTGGAAGCTTAGAAAAAGCCAGAAGTTAATGTCGGAAATGAGGGGTCTAGAGCCCTTTCAACGTTTTGGGACTTTGGGTACTTATTTTAGTAAACGCTGACGCGAGCCCGTAATATTACGTAGGTAACTACTTGGGTACGTGTGGGCTGGTTTTTCTGGCAAGCACGTTAGTTTTTGTAATTAGGGTTCGAAAATTAAACGCTCTTTTTATAATGAAGTTTATTACTTACAGCTTTTTATTTTTAATATTTCGTTAATAGCTTTTTGTTTCTTCTTTACTCTTGTTTTTGTGTTCGCTTCAGAATCTTCATTTGTTTTTTTGCATGGCCAGCTATAAAACCTCATCTTCATGCTAAATTAAGGCTTAAATCAGAACCTGAGAAGTTACTCAATCCGCTCAGTTACTTAAAATCTTAGATTTTGTAATTATAATTAACTGCTCAGAATTCTTATAATCTGTGGGTAGACATTAAAGTAAAAGGAAAGGCTTCTAATTACTTTTTGGGAGATAAATCTCTTAGGATTAAAATCTGGTGAGATTTATTCAGAAGTATTCTTAATTATTTCCTGAGGAAATCGAAGTATAAAAAATAGAGCATACCCATGGACTATCATTTCGGCGTCTTTAAACAGTTTATTGAGGAAACTGATCATGATTGTAGGTGTCGACTTAATAACCTGTCGCCGCTTATTGCAAAGTTTAAGATGAAATTCCAACACGTTTTTATGTTGTAAGCTGCATTCATTGAAAACATTTATGTCTGACTTATCCGGCAATAAACTTGTACACTATAACTGGTACTTAGATTTTTTTAAATGATTTACTTATTCTACCTGTCGCCATTAGTTTTGACCTAGGCTGGACCAAAATTGCGGTAACAATACTAGCTTCTGACTGCGACTTCGTCCGCGTGTACCCGACCTTAGACGTCACATCGTATCTTCTGTCTTCTGATCTTTCTTATTAGTGGGTAGTTGTATTTTAATTAGTAGGTGAATAAACCATATTTAATATAATTGGTTTTCTCATTCTGAAGACATTTAGGACCCCGTCTAAAATGAAGCACCTATTTTTTTGCGCGTAATATTATCTGTGAATGCGCGGCGAATCCATCAAGTGTAAGGTCTAAAGTCGAAAAAGAAGACTTACTACTCCTGAACCCAGAATCTAGAAGGTGGAAACAAAGACGCTCTTCTGAAGGACATCGAAGGCCATGTGAAGCAGCTCAGTGTTATTACTATCGTCATCTTCGGCGTAATATCTGTCTTGGTCATGTCCCTTTTGAAATATTATCGGAGATCGGATCAATGGATACATGAACAGATCGGCCTTACCGCCATTCAGCATAAGAGTATCCGCGCAGGACCAGTGATGATGACTGAACGTACATCTGCCAATGAATCAAGCCCATCTTTAATCCATATACTACCGGAAACGCGGATCTACGCGAGCTGCAATGCTTTTAATTGTCTCAGTAATGATGGCATACTAAAGGTTAATAGTAGTTTTCGGGTCACCTTAGCCTAACCTTTCTCAAACACAGACGATTCAGTTATTTTGATACAGACAGACACTTCATTCATTCACATTTTCAGTAAGCTAAGCATCTGCTGTCCTGCCCATACATCACTCGCCGGTGAACTTCGAACGCAATTCATAAATTCAGCTCTAATGTGCCTTCATTATTGTCAGTGACTCGTACATATGTTTATTTCATAACATCTTGTCCGTAACAAGTCGTGACTTGTTAAGACATGTCATGAACTTGACTTATCTTAAACTTTTGCTCCTCTATTAGATTGTATGGATTGTAGTAATTACTTTAATTAACCGTTGACAAAAGTGTGAAGTGATATTAATGATGTTAGATGATGGAGCGTGTGAATATGTGATGTGAAGTTTATGAGATGTTAGTAAATTGTGTCGTTGTTAATAGTTTTAATTCAAGGCAAAGAGTTACAACTTTAATTGATGGAGTTTTTATAAGAACCAAGGGACAGGATAAGATTAATAAGAAACATTATAATGATAATGGATTTGGTATAAAAAAGAAAAGGTTTGCAAAGTCCTAATTGGGCATCGTGAGCCAAATTTTTGATTAGGATGAGACTGACGATGTCTTGACCCGATAAACTGAGATTTAAAGAATTTCGAATGAACTTTGGCAAGCTTTCAATTATAAAAGGAATCTTTCTTATACTAAGGAATATGTAGCCCTATATTTTGTTGTTCTAGTTTATCTAAGGTATCGTCTTTGGGCATTAAACGACCCATTTCCCTGCTCTGAAAAACTGGTCGTAAGTTAAGATAAGCGCTTGTCACATTCTGTAGCTTAATAGTTCCTAGAAAACCATGGAAATATTACTTACAGTGATTTAAAGTCAGAAGTCGTTGACAGGTAAGAATCTCGTTTCTTTAATGTATCCAGTTTCGGAATTATTCGAACCAATTACTTGTTTTGTATGTGTTTAATCTTTTTCCGAGGAAGTCGCTGATTAACAGGTTTTTTATCTTTATGAGTGGTCGCTTCTGAATCACTTTACTAACTAAACTTGAAGGAAACTAATTTGAACGCTGTTTGTTTTTAGATTTTGGGTCTATTGCTGCCAGTGTACTACCCAGACTGGTTTGGTGTATTTATTTTCATGGAATTAATGAATAAATTCAACTTTCTTCCTAGATAATAGCAGGCCTTGAACTTGTTTGTGTCACGAATCGTCAAATGGCTCGGAAAATTATTCTGTTATTTGGAAACTTATTTTCTCTTACAAATCGGTCATAGCAACTTGGAGTTTGTAATCATTACCGTTGTTGTTTTCGTCTACTTCAATGTAATGGATACTTTAGTGGACTGTTTTTTTTTTGCTAATGTATCAATTATCAGCGCCTGTCTGACCCTGTTACAGTATAAGACTTATTCCTACAAACTGCTAATAGTGTGAAATCAGAGAATCTATTAATCACCCTCAGTTCGAACCAAGGCTTCTCAAACATATGTATGTACATTTATGTACATAATTTAGAATTCGATTTATCACCTGTGAAAGGAAGGGAAGGCAATCGCATGGAAGCCCACTCGTTAGTAATATTCTAAACGTGCGTAATTCCCTGAGAACTGGAACGCCATCTGCTATGTTAGGCATAAATTATAGACGCAACTCCAATCACCCGGTAGTTTGACATCGATTTGTTTCTGGTTAACACGCTGGGGTAGAAGACAACGACATTATTCTTTTCCTATAGCATACGCAAAAATATTTGCCTAATTCTTCACTGACACATTCCGGAATTAGATTTTGAGATGTTAAACATTTTCAGTGTTCGACAAAATGTTTGTTGATTGAACAACAGTTTGATCCCAGAGTTGTACTGTCTTTTGTATTTATAAATATTTATGACAAAATACAATTATTATTGTTTAGTCTACACGTTACCGTTACATTTTGCGTCATTGACACTGCGTAACCGTTTCTTTCTTTAGTCGTACTTGAATTCTCATTGAAATGAATTAAACGTATCAAACTATAATTTGCTGCATCCGTATATCCAACGTTTTCTTTTTTCGACACACCTGATAATTTTAAGATCGAGTAAATGGCTTTATGTTCATAAAGAATTGAACAAAAAATATGGATTGCTTGCACGTAATGACCCCTTGCGGAGTCTTCAACGGATATCCTTCACATATGGTACAAGTGTTTTAGAGAAAACAAAAAGGCTAATACCAGCTACCGTTTACGCGTTTCTTTTATCGTTTTATGCCCCAAAGGTGTTTGCGTGCCGAAAATTGTTTGGAGAAATATTAAGAGAAGAGTAAGATTTTCATAATAATGAGGCGATTTGTTATGTAAATTGTGCCTTCGCGCTCATTTTCGTTAAAACGGTGGATCGGAGGAATTAAGGCAATTGCTTTGGAGTGTGCTGTTGAAATTAAAAATCGGAAGTCTGCATGAGCTCCCAAAACGCAGGAAACAAAAGAAGTATGAATCGCTACCGGTGTTGCTTCCCATTTCTTGCTCGGTTTCCATTTGGGAATGTGAAGCACTTCAACTTTACTTAAAAAAGGGCAACCGAAACTCAATTTACGTATATATTAAAAAACTTTTATCAGAGCCATATTTTAGCCAATCGCCGATGCCTACTTAGCAGCGAAACACATTTTCAACTTCAGAACTTATTGAAACAAACTTACGAAACCAATATTCAAACAAAACAGGCCTCGTTATTAAAGGCATGAGAATTTGAAGGCTCTTTTTTACTCTCAACGACTACCTTGGCAGCTTAGCCTCTGGCGGGTTAACCGCTGGTCAAATCACCGTTGATGAAGAATGATTACTGAGATTTCATTTAATGATGGACTCAGACACCGGCTTCCAACTGACAGCATAAAAAGACAGCCTCAAATTGTCCGAACAGTTTTTTATACACTTTGTACATTGTAATGAAATGTGTAATCGTTCTTTGTGGAGAATGATGGATGGTCCTAGTTCTATATATTGAAGGAACGCAATAGTTTTAATCGGTTCAATTTAGTACAGTGATATTACTAGATTGATTGATATTTGTGGTCTAGTTGACGAAACGTTTTATATATTTGATATTTTTACCGTCAACGGGCATATCTTTTGATCGGAACGTCTTGTGTGACCTACATCTTTCGTATTTTCTTTGAAATTAATCAACTTCTCAGAAAGACCTCGATCATTTTATCCGTTTTCAAGAAACGTGTCATTAGTGTAATCCTCTTTAACTGTTCTGTGGTGTAATCCATGCTCAAGCCATATTTCACTGAACACATAAACCCGTTCCTGCCGAAATCCTTTAATAACTTATGCAGTAACTTTATCTCCTACGTAAACCTGATTGTGTACTATATCAAATTCATATTCAAAACAAGTCGTAGGTAATCCTAAACTCGTAATAAGGCAGAAAACTGATTATAGATTCCTTCCTTCTCTCCTAAGGTAAGGCTTATGCAAATAAAATGATATCAGAAGGTGTTTTCGGAATATGGTAGCCAATATTAAGGTTGGGTTTGTGGATCGATTGTTATTTAGCATTCTTGTCAGGTAAAAAGTTGTGTAAACTTGGAAGTAATTGAGAATCTTGTACCACGTTATTTTCAATGTTAATTTGGGTGGGTTTTACTCGTGTTTTGAAGGTTCTGTGCATGGAGCAAAGTTCATATCTGTAGTATAGATGTTGGTTCTTTGTAAGGTAGTAGACAGTTACGTATTAGGCTTTAAGCGCTCAAAATTCTGTTAATTTTCTCGTTGCAAACTATAATTTGTATTGAAGTTTGAAGCCGAGCGAGACTATCTACTGGTGAGTGATTATAAATCTGGTCATTGGTTAAAAGCTGGTTTTGAATTCTATGATTCTGTTTTTTTTCTTCTTTTCGTGTGTTTAGTGACTAACTTGATGACAGAGTTTTTATGCTGCCCATGGGCGTCTGACTTAGCTTCACATGCTGTTAAATATCTCTCAGACATGCTGGTTTCATCATGTTTTCCTTCTATTTTTGATTTACGGGTATTCTGAAACGTTACGACGTAAACAGATGTAGATACCAGAGAATATTCTTTGATCATTTAATATTTGACAAACAGAACATCTCAATCAATTCAGGCTTTACCAGTTCACTGCTGGACATAGGCTGCTCTCAGGCTGCGCCACGAAACCTGGTCTTCCGCTCAGTCTATCCCAGCCACCTTTTGAGGGCGTCGGTCCATCTAGCTGGGTGCGTAGCTGTCTTCACTCCAGCGCTCGTCCACTAACCACTCCACCTGTCACAGAATATAGTATAACCAAAATCCTTTTATAAACACATTATTTAAATTATGTTAAGCCGTTGGTCCCGGCTGTCATTTGTGCATCTTTGTCAGTCGTTACGGGTCGTCAGAAGCCCGAAAATCTGACAGCCAGTCTTACCAAGGGGTATCGTATTGTCCAGTTACTGGGTAGTGGAAGTCTGATAGGCAGTCGCTCCTTGTAAACTACTGGTATTCAGCTGCATCCGGTAAGACTGGAAGCCGACCCCACAATAGTTGGGAAAAGGCTAGGCTGGTGATGATTGTTTAAATGATGTTAAAACACCATATTTATGTTAATTCTGGTCTTGTCGATCATCAAGGTGGACCCGTACATGAACCCGACATATGTATGATGATTAGGACACTTGATTGTTCAATACCGAATTGTATTGTTCTATGATATTTTCATTATGCATGACTGATGAAAAAACAATAGGGTTTCTCTCAGCACTTTGTATGATGAAATGTTCTTTTGTTTGTTTGTTAATACTTTTTGATTAGTGGGTCGTAAGTATTTGATTTATCCACCGGATGTTGGATGGAGGTGCGTTTTGAAGGACACTGACCGTGGTTGATGTCCTTGGTCCTCATGAGGTCGGGTCGCGTACGCATGTGTTAAGATTGAGACTACGGTGTTGTTATTCTATATAAGTAGGTGCTTCTCATTCTCACGTTAACTAGAAATAGGTCGTTGATACATACTTATTAGATTTTTATTTAGATTTCAGTCGGCTAGACTTGTTTTAATTGCTGCATTGTCTGCATTGTCCGTGTGGTTTGCTTTGTATTCTTTAAAAAGTCTCTGCTTAGGTGATTATATTTTTTGGCTAAGCGAACTTTTAATTGCATCAGCGGGACGTCAAGTAATACCCAAAAGTGGAACATTTAGTAATAAACTGTTTCATTCCGACTCTCCGAGACAAGACGTAAAACCCGCCAAACAATTTTTCCCATATACAAAAAATACCAAATTCTATACAATCTTTCATCCCCCTATTTAACCTCATTTAGTGGTAAAATTTTCAAAAGTCCTTTTTCTTCCAAACCCGGCTGTTTAGGCTCAGCATGATTGTAAGTGAATTTAAGATTTTTATCAAATACATTTATTTTCTCCGTGACCACTTACGCCGTATCGGAAACTAGTGTCGCTATCAAATGACAAAGTTCCCTTGTTTCAAATATAATGACCAATGTTAAATAGGACTATAAAACTAATAGCGCTCACTAAGTTCTTAAAATCCATAATTTATAAAACCAAAAAGTATTAAATCACATTTCGAGTTAGGAACGCGGCCGTGGGCGAATGAATGGTGCGCAGGAGTTTGTTGACTGATCTGGACAAGTTATGATGTAACATTATGTTGGGAACTAGACGGGTTATGTGTGGCATTTCTACTTAACCGTCTATTTCTTGTTTCTCTGCAGATTTATTGCAATGCAGCTGTAAAAGTTATGTAATTTTGCGAAATAGTGTTATGTTTTCCAGGCATTGCAGAAACACAACGTCTTTAACCTTAAATGTAAGAAACAAGCTCTTGTTTAACATTGTTTAAATTTTGGAGCGAAAACTATAATCCCCTTAATAGGTGTTGCTTGAGTCATTTCTCAGGCTATTTCTATAAAAGGCTGCCGTACCAACAAGCCGAACAAAATTAATTCTGAAATCTAATTTGGTAGGTAACTCTTACGATGAATAAAATTACGGACTTATTACTATTACCTGGTCTGGTCAAACCACAGAACTGCTCAACAATGTGTCAAAAAGATTCGCGATACTCAAAAAACTTATCCAAATTCAAAAATCGGCTGCCTATTGTATCTATATAGCCGCCATTCACTGGTTCTCATCAAAAACTGGCAACACCACAGACAGGTGTGTTCCCGTCGTGCCCCTTTTTTTTTCAACGTCCGTTCCCGTACGAAACTTCGAACAAAGGCGTTACTGCTCTATGGCACAACAATGGAACTGACATCTTATTCTACCCTGTTTTAAAGTTGAAATTACTCTGAAGCTGACGATGAAGCTGTACAAGAGTTACAATGAATGGATCGTTTCCCTTACAATGTGGTGCAACGGTTAAAATTTCGTGGTTAACGGAAAATCGGATTTAAATGAACTGAGTAAGATTTAAATTAAGTTGAGTATGATAAGTGTATCGTGTATCCTCAATAATTGTGTTATTTTTAATTTATTTTGGGATTCTCCAAATCAGGGCCCTGATTTCGGTTATTGTTATTCAAGGGGTTAATCAAATTCGTATGAAGTGCCCCTGTTAGGCTACTATTATTATTTTAAAATCGTGGGTCGTCAACCTGAACATTTTCAAAAAAAAATAGGACAATAAAGTTTGGCGAAAAATAGAATTTAGTTGAATTGAGTGAGACACTTTCGTCTCAAGTTTCCGACCGTAGAACTACGGTTCTAGAATACACTGCAATAGAAAGCGTGTCATCTCAATCCACTGTATGCAATAGTGTGAATAATAACAGTAACAAAAGAACTTAGATTATCAACAGCACAGCGATCTCAAGATTTCTAACGATACATGTTCACGGCGAAATCCGTTAACGATATCAATTTCTATGCTTCACACACGGTAATTAATTACAATCTTCTGCGTGATTGGAAAATTCTCACGATTCAAGGTAAAAGCCGCTTTGTTGGAACCAGTACTTAACATATTATTTGGATATAAACTTAGATATAATAGACCCCGACAGAAAAAGATATTGAATCCCAAATTAACGAACACATGCTTAGCTAATTTTATCTCTTGTATATATTTTGGTCATATTAATTTGGGATAAGATGCAACCTTTAATGATGCCCCGGATGTGAAAGTTAATTAGGCTGATTTACTTAAGATATTTTCTAATTATAAATTGTTGAGGCAACCTGCCGAATTTACCGACGAGGCCATTGCTATATCATTAACTACTCGAAAGACTAGAGTCATGATCGAGTTTGAAATATTCATCTCATTTTATTTATTTCTGAGCTCAAACTTTAGTATCAAATACAAATTGCGGAGAGCATTGAATTATGAAACTATCATTAACGTGGGATGAGCATTCGGCATTTGCATTAGTTATGCGAATAAAAAAGAAAGGATACGAAGCCTCGTAGCTGATAAAGATGAATCTCGCATGACTCAAATAAGAACCAGTCATCGATTCACAAAAATAAAAAGTAACTGCTGTAAGATAATAAAAAATAACTGATGTTATGGCTGACACCCACTGAGATTATAGATGGACTGGGAATGTATAAGACTTCTGTACTTCCTATTATAAAACTTTATAAACAATCTCGCAGCCAATTCAATGTTTATGATCTCGTCAAGAGATTGACGATCTACCTACTTATTTCGCTTCTCCACATTTATATTTTCTGTACCTATGCGGATAATTAGTTATCTTCCGTCTCAGACATGTAGAAGCTAAGAGCAAAAACTCATGACTTTTTTGTGCGTCTGACTATTTAAAATTAAGTGTAGTTTCGTCTATGATAGATGACCAATTATATTCAAATGGTTTTGACGTATATTTTAATTGAAATTGCACAGATAAGTACTTAACCAGTATTTTATTAGAGCATTATCTAGGGTCTTGGCACTCCAGGGACCTTTCGCTAATGCAAATGGAAGGAGTCTGAGGCAGGGCTCGGAAACGTTATTTTAAATAACGTTCTTAAAACGTTTCTAACAGTTCTTTGTACATCATTTTGTTCGGAACGAAAACGAAATGAGAACGTTTTCAAAAACCGGTTTATTCCGCACGGTGCAGCAGCGCACAGGGTGCGGTGACAAGTATGAACTTGTTTAGTTAAATTGGGTACTGTTTATAGTATTCATTTCATTACATCATTCATTCAATTTCATTCTGTTGCGCTGCTTACGTATTGATTGGGGTTGTGTTGCGACTTGCGAAAGTGATTTCTTGGTTAGTGGTGTTTATTTCTTGTTTATAAAATGGGGCGGAAGCGAAAAAATATAATTTACTCATATTATAATCTTAATGAGGAAACTAACAAATCCAAATGTCAAATGGAAGGATGTCAGCAAGAAATACGAGTAAGTACCTACCTACTTATTAAATTTTGTTGTTCTTGTTGTAGATTGCATATATTATTTAGACTAGATAAGGTGCCTATTCAGCAGCACACAAAGTTAACTAAACACTATAACATCGAGGATCGTGGAGTACAGAGTGCATTTGATCCTCTTATAAAATTCTCTCTAAATTTTTTCTATTACGAAGTGGATTGAGATCTTTAAGTAATGTTTTAGTTTATTTAGTTTGTGTACTGCTAAATAAGTAACGACATTAGTTTTTCACCCAGAAATTAAATTTTATGTAGGTAGGTACAGACGCCAGCACATCAAGCTATCCCTAACTGTCAAATTTTGCCAATTAAAAATGAACCTTATGTCTTTGCAATAAAGTTGAAATATTATCAAAGAAATTTGACAGATTGTGGTAACTTGATGTGCTGGCCTCTGTACATAATGCGGGTCTCCCTTGTTTCACCGAAAAGAAATTGACAAATTATCACTTCCCAAACAATTTATCGCATTATTTCATTTGCCAAATTATTATTTAGCAAATAAACTCTTCACAAATAGTTGTAACGCAAACCTAATGTTTGGTAAGTCAACATTTAAACAGTAACTTGCTTACTGTTTAAATGTTGACTTACCACTAGTACTTTTACCAATTTTTATTTAGTCAAATATTTCAGTTGGTTTAACATATTTTACGCAAAATAAAATAAGACAAGTACTTATGTAGTAGGTATCGTCAAAATTTCATTTCTATTCAGATACTTGCTTAGTCAATGACTAACCCAAATGATTCACCAACAATAGAGGGGATCTGGTGCTCGGCGGCCGCTGCCGCGACACGCTCGCTCGCCTTCGCGCGTTACTGGTCACAGTTCTAACCTAACCTAACCCAGATGATTCACCAACAATAGAGGGGATTTGGCGCTCGGCGGCCGCTGATTTTTTATCCTAATATTTTTTGTCATAACAAATTATTTGCCTAAATGTTCAATTTCTAAAGATTGTTTGCTGTAATAAATCATTTTATGAAAGACCAAATGTCTTAATCACATTTTCCTTGGTAATAATTTGCCGAGTAAAAATTTGACCAAATGAAAAAATGCGTAATAAAATCATTCCAAATGTTGCAATGGTATAAAAAAAGATTGCTAAAATTTGTTTGGGTAATAAAAATTTGTAAATTTTTTTACGGCTGGCTCCCACATAATGCAGATCCGATAACTATCTAATAATGTGATGAAAACAATCTGATGCTGTAGTAAGAATCAATTTGGATTTAGCCATCTAAATCTAAGTTGATTCTCACTACAGCATCAGCAGCTTCTTAGTAAAGCCGGGTACTCACTAGCGAGCCGTAACCGTAACTTATGTGATACAGTAACGAGGTTCTAGTGTGTACGCGTTTTACAATTACGGCTCACGACGTCGCCGGAACGCTTTCACCGAGCGTACTCATTTTGCGAGCTGTAACTGTAACCAACAGACCGACCGACAATCCGACAATCGTCGGCTCGCTGCAAGTCGCTCGTGTAGCGTTCGTCGCAGGCTCGCGAACCACGTACACATTATGTTTTTGGTAACAGTAACGGTTACAGTTACGTGCAACGTTACGGGTTTAGAAATGAGTACGTTGTAAACGTCGGGTCGCTGCAAGCCGCACGCGTACCGCTCGCAGCAGGTTTGCGAACCACGTACACACTATGTTTTTTGGTTACAGTACATGCAACGGTTACAGTTACGGCTCGCTAGTGAGTACCCGGCTTTACATATATATACATAAGCAGCAACATGGCTACTATCCTTACCTCTATCCGACAAAAATCCTACTGGGTTGCCTCGGATACAACTCGCTAGAGGTAAGGCGCGCTCGAGATCATCTCACAATAGCCTGTAATATGCTCCGTGGCGCTATTGACGCTCCCGATCTGCATAGTGTGCTGGCGCGCTTCTTTGTCCCAGACAATTACTGCCGAGGCAGAAAGCACAGGCTGTTTGCCGTGCCTCCATGTCGTACTGGTGCACGTGCTAAGTCGCCAATTCCTCGCACTCTGGCCGCGCTTAATGATCTCTTAGATTTCAATCCAGCAAGCGATCTGTTTGCGGATGGATGGACGAAGATTTTGTTGATATGCCAGAAGTACTGTGAGATGAATGTATGAAAGTGTTGTTTACCTTCTTTTTGTGATTTAAATTTTTACTTTACATTATAAATAATAATAATAAATAAATAATAAAAAATTTATTCAAGTAAGTATAAGTATGCTAAGATTTAAATTAAATACAATCGAGTAAAAATACATAATTCATTGTTTAGTTTGTATATTTTAATATGTGTTAATTTGTTTCTTTTTATTATTTTAATTACTGTAATTGGCTATAATACCGTTATTAATAAAATAAATAAATCATTCTGTACAATAGCTTCTATGAAACCGTATCAATAAACAAGCTATAATTGTTACAGGGCATCACGCTGGAAATTTATTACGACATTTTTTTACACAGCACCGTGTTGAGTATGATAGAATTCAAGCAAGGACTTTTTCTGACAAAGATGTAAACCCCCCTGCCGATCATAGTAGAGTTCTTGAATGCTGCATCAATTTAGTAGCAATTCACGGCAGGCCGTTATCTTTACTCGAAGACGAGGCATTTCAAAATGTAATTACATTGATACCAAATTGTGGTTTAAAACCTAATATTAGAAACATAAGAACATGTATTGAGAATAAAGCCTACGATGTCCGAAAGAAGATCCACGAAGAATTAAAAAGTAAACTCGTATGTCTGAAAATTGATGTGGCTTCCGTGAAATCACGAAGGTTTCTTGGAATCAATTTGCAGTTCATTTCAGAAGATAAGCTTCAGCTGCGTAACTTGTGCGTTTTTGAGCTACATGAACGAAATACTGCAGTATTCCTGAAAGACACTGTGTTAATGATTTTAAGTCGTTACGGAATCGAATCTCAGCAACTGTACTCCATAACCTCAGACAACGGAGCTAATATGCTTGCAATGTCTCGTCAAATTGAAGAGGAAATACAAGAATTACAAGATTCTATTGAAGATTTGAACAGCACTGAACACGCTGAAGAATTTCAGATTGATTTTACTCCAGAAGACGACCAAGAAATGCTTGTTCTGGTGGAAAGCTTGGAATTCGAAAGGGAAAATATAGCACAACTCATGGTGACAGCCGTACGTTGTGCCGCGCACACTTTGCAGCTCGCAGTGAGAGATGCCTGCAAAGAACTTGAACCCTTTTTCGAGGTGTGTCGTCGTGCAGTGAGAACTCTTCGTACACCTAACGTGGCGCTGGAGTTAAAGCGCAATCAACTGCGTCAGGCAGTCTTGGATTGCCTAACTCGATGGGACACTACTGCCGAAATGTTAGATAGGCTAGTAAGCTTAAAAGACTTTTGTGAAGAACATTATTCAGCCTTAATTGATAATGATACATGGACAAAAATTGAAGAGAACTTGCATGCACTTAAACCGTGCAGCAGAATACTATCCAAACGGTTGCAAGAGGAACAATTGACATTCGGCGATTTTTACATCGCGTGGATTAAATGTGTTACAGAGCTAGAACAAATTAACAGTATAACTGCAATATTTTTGGTGATATGTATGAAGGATAGAGAGAATAATCTTCTGACAAATGACACATTTTTGTCTGCTGTTTATTTGGACCCGAGAGTCAATTCGATACTTTCGGATGAACAAAATGAAAGAGCTCGTAACCATTTAATGCACACTTATCAAAGATATAATAATTTGCAGTTGCAATCCCAGGAACAACCAGGAATTGATCCAAACGAAGCTAATGTTCCTATAGAACCACACACATCACAAAATAATAATTATAGATAGTTTCTTTGAGAGGCGATATAGGGAACGTCAGAGAGAACAACAGACGCATGCAACCAGTTAAAAAGTTCATTAATTGATTTTTTAAATCAGCCACGGTTGCCTACACACGAGAATATTTTGAAATATTGGTACGAAAAAGGTTCACTGATCCACAACTATATTATTTATCCAATATAGTGTTAGCTACTCCACCAACGCAAGTTAGTGTTGAAAGATTGTTTTCTTCGCTAAAATTTGTTTTAAATAACTTGAGAATTTCTCTAAAAGATTCTATCATTGATGACATTTTGGTAATAAGAAATAACAGCATTTATGACAAACCAAGTTAATTTATTATAATGCGCCTATATTAATTATTAATATGTTATTGCGTTTATTATTTTGATTCTTATTTTTTATTAGGTACATTACAAACATACGAACATAATTATAATTAAAATCTCGAGATCACCAAGCAAAAGTAAATTGAAAAAAAAAAAGTTATTTATTTTAGACTGTACCGAGCGCACAGTGGCGCCCTCATCGCATTTTTTATTGTTGCTTCTAATTTAGAATGAAAATGCACAAAATAAAACGGCCAGGTTGTAGTCCACAAGACTATACGTTATTATTATTACAAACTGTAGTTTTACATTGTTAAGTTTCCGTATAGGAAACAAAACGGACAATTGTGGCCACTAAGCTTCGTTTTGTTTCTTGTATGGAAACTGCGATGAAGACGCCACTGTGCGCTCGGTGCAGTCTTAAGTTAGGTCTCATTTTGTTAAATTTTTATTTCCATTTCTTCAACTGGCATGTGTCGATATTTGTTTCTGTGTATTAGCTTCAGTATATTTCCACATACACATAAGTGCGCATGCATGGCTCGACAAATTGTAATTCTGATGAAATCAGTTTTCCGTAATATTCATTCCTAAAATCCTTCTGATTGTTAATCTTATTGGAGTCATAATTGCACAGCACACAATCATATTTTTCATTTTCCTGTTCTGAATGTTGACTTGGCAAAGCCAATTCCTCCTGAGATTTCTGGGTATCCTGGCGTTGCGGTATTTCTGAAATAATAAATATAAAGTGACTACTTAAATATTTAATTTGTATTTAGGATGATTTGTTTAATTATATGACAAGTTTTCGAGCGTTTATGCACTGCATTCCATCCGCGTTCGAATCGAAGACAGACATAGCAAACTGTTCTTTACCTTCATATGAAAAATTACTAGGTACTTCTGCTTCGGATCGGACATGGGTGGGATGCAGTGCGTAAACGATACTATTATTTTTAATTTACTACTACTTAAGTATTTTACTAAATTAAAATACTTACTTACTTAGAGTACTGAGCGCACAGTGAAGTGGTCCTAAACCACTAGTTTCCATTTAAGAAACAAAACGGACAATTGTGGCCACTAAGCTCCGTTTTGTTTCATATATGGAAACTTAACAATGTAAAACTACGGTTTGTAATAATAATAACGTATAGTCTTGTGGACCACAACTTGGCCGTTTTATTTTGTGCATTTTCATTCTAAATTAGAAGAAATAATCAAAAATGCGATGAGGGCGCCACTGTGCGCTCGGTACAGTCTTAAGTAGCGGAGTAAATCGAATCGTGAATCGAGAATCGTGGTACTTACCTAAATTCTCTGTTGTACGTCTTTTCGGTGTCAATAGAGATGGCGTTTGCGGCTCTTCCACTTTTCCTAATGTAAGATGTCGTTTCTTTTCTAAAAAAAATAAATGATGTTATATTTACGTTCTTGTTTCTTTTTCGTTGCACTGCACCTATATGAGCACTAACATAACCACTTCACACTCGACATATTTATGCAACCACCACTATACCTACTCCAGCCAACTTACGGAAATAATGTTTATAACCTATAGCACCCATAGGTACCTACTTTACCTAATAAATATTTTTGTAGTAGGTACACATTTAATAAATAAAATATACATAATCATAGAGCTGACTATCCAAGTTTTATTGTTTAAATTAATAATTACGTGCTATTATGTCCTCCTCATTTTCAGTAAAAAATGGTTGACTGTCTGGAAAACCAGTAATTGGATTCACATCTGAAATAAATTTCATATGATTACCAATTTACTATCATGATTTAATAATAAAGCATAAAAAGTTAGATCTGTGTGGGGAAGATGAAAAACAGGGTAGGTAAGTAACACAAAAATCGTCCATAACGTATGGCATTATGGACGAATTTTGTGTTACCCCGTTTTTCATCTTCCCCTACTCATTATACTGTAATGGTAGTGGTACTCACCAGAATCATCCATGCTTACTCTACCTACCACTCACTTTTTACCTACTCGTACTGACAGAATAAGTCACTGATAATTTTACTCGAAACGAGGAAACTATAAGCCGCGCGGCCGTGAAATAACAACTGAATGAAATTCGTAATATTTGTAGTTTCGTATGTAACCCAAAAATGGAAAAAAACGTTATTAAAACGTTTTATTAACCAAGAACGATTTAAATTTTGTTCTTTTTCAAAAACGTTTTTTATAACGTTCCGTTCGAACGTAACCGAAACAAATCGTTTCTTAGGTATTTATGACGAAACCGTTTCGAAAAATATACCGGTATCCGGGCCCTGGTCTGAGGAAGAATTTTAGATTAAGCAAATAAGTGCGTTCCGTACAATCACTATTTAGCTCGCTTCGAGGTAATTCCCTTTAGGTTCGAACAAATACCACAAAGTTATAAATTATGCCTTCGGATGTGCCCAGTACTTCTTGATGGTGCTACTTCCGCTGTTATTGTACTTGAAAGGGTTGGGTGTATTTGTTATAAAATATAACCGTCATTCATTGTCATCTGAAGTGGTTTGTTACCTCATTATTTATGGCTGGGCTCAATAGTACCCTTCACACAAAACGGAAATACGGGTGTTCAACTTGAAATTACAATGTCTTTAAACTTCGCAATTTTTAATTAGTAACTCAAACAAAACATGAAAAATATAAAACATTGGTCTTGATTAGGCTCTGTTTTGTCTAAGTGTAAAAATAGAGATCGGAGCAAAAATATAAAGTGTGATTAGTCTTTGTTCTATATTCCCATCGCCTTAATAATTCTCAGGTTTTGCCGAGGTTAATTTATTCAAGAAAATCGTACAGTTAATAACTTTTTGTACTTCTCACTGTTAATAAGATGTGTTATTCTAGAAAATAAACATCCCGAACCACTTGAAACGAAGAAAAATCTGTATAGCGTTCAGTCACACCTGCCCATTAACCCTTTGAAAAATTTCTGTGATGCGCTAAACGATTTACGATAGCGTAGCATGCCGAATTGAAAACAAGGCCGTCTTGGAAGACTGGCGTGCTCTGAATAGTATTAATTACGAAATCATTGTGGCCATTTTGCTACGGAACCTCCGCGCCGGCCGTTAACGGTGTCGGCGTGAACGAAGAGAGGGATTAGAAGCATGCGCCAGAGCAGCTGCCGCACGCACGGACTACTTACTTTGTAAATCGATAAAAAAACCTCTTTTTACAAGTGTCATCGCCTTCGGAACACGGCTCTTGACAATGTGCTCGTGACCATTGCTTAGCAAATTAATCTTTTGCGCATTCGGAAGTCAGTGTTAGGAATAGTTTTTGTTGAAGAAACTTATACGTGGACTGGGAATTTAGTTTTGATGATGGTTGCTTTAGAATTCGTTGGAATTTAGCCCAGTTTTTTACTGATGTTTTCGAAAGATCGGTTATTGACATAGGCAATGACCGAACAGGCGCCATTATTGTTGATTTGTGAAACGAAGTGAATGTTTTCAAATAACGCGAAACAATTTAAATAGTGCAATAGTGTAATCTACAATAGATGCTTAACGACATGTGACTCAAAGATCAAAACCCTAATACGTGATCTGCGATAGTTAGTTTAAATTATTTTCCTTAACCTAGATTATATGATACTTTCATCCTTAACTCTCCAACCGTAATATACCAACTTTCTCGACAATCCCTCGTGTTTTAAATTCCTGTTACTCAGACAAAAGTATGGCGTTGATGTTTTTGTCAGTGCCAGTTTGCTTATGCTCAGTGGCCGGTGGAATGTTCACGGTCCGTGGCTTCTTTCGAAACAGTCTTGGGAGTGCTAGTGCAAATGTTTTTGTATGGATATGGTTTTAAATGGATTTGTGTCGGCGTCGACGTGTTTGATCGTCAGATCATCTGATTCCGATCCAATTTTGCTTACAGCCTTTTTTAGATCGGCACCTTTTTTTTCACAAATGTTTGGTGAAGAAAGTGGAGCACCTGTTTCTGTGTGTTTAGTTTCTTAATACAAATTGAGAGCGAAAGTGTGAATTTACAAGTTGAATGTGATTAGCACGTGTTCGTGAAATGAGTCAAGATGGATACTTTTAGGATTTCCGTATCAAATTATTGTGTTTACTCTTTATTGCCACTCTATCCGTCGTTTTCGGTTTAGAAGAGTTAGCGATCCCGAAACATTATTTTTTTCTGTTGGTTCTATCTTCAGGAATGTCAGGTCGTGATAGTGCAGGTGTAGGGGCGTTGCTCCCTTCACGGTGCTCGTGCTCACTTCGGGGGCATTCGGTCGCACCCGTGACTCTCGAATTAAGAATGAGCTTGCGATTGGTTGTCATTATCGACGATTCATTCAATGTAATGTAGGGGCTTTTTTCAAGTTTTTGAATGAAACGTGTATTTATGAATCGTCCGTAGTATAGGCCCGAGTATAGGTTTACTACCGACATTCATATTTATGTTCCTTCGTACATTTCTATTATAATATTTCCGTAATGAAAAGGGGCCTTCACGGGCATTATCGTAACTCTAGACTCTAATATCCCGGATAGTAAACCGTCAGTCTTAAGTGCAGTTTAGCATAATTTTATTCATCAATTATGTATGATATGCCAGAATCTCTCAGCCGGCTTGCAAGTGCTTTAACTATTTAATTGAAAATGAAGTGGCTTACAATTCACGATCGAAGTTGAACCTTAACGTAATGGTTTTGAAGGCTAATCTATCACAATTTCCATTGTTCGTCGTTTTCTCACCGTCTCATCATTCTCGTGTATAAATACCTTCTGTTACTTGAGCTTTTAAGCGAATTCCCATTGTATCCTAAGTTTCTGCCGTGTCAGAGGCAAGAGTGATATAACTAAGTAGGTATTTATTGTGCAGTTCTGGTGATTCATTAGAAGCATTGTCATTTTTAAACAATCTATAATGCTTATATTACTTATAAATGACACCAATCGTATCGTGTACGTATGCCAGTATGAGAAACGTTGCAAACCTTTGGGTCTACCTCGTCTCAGTCAGCACCTGCCCAATAGCATGGTTGCTGTTTTCTTGAAATCACACTAATATCATAAAGGCAAAAGTGAGTTGTAAGTTTGCTACTTCTTCACGCTCAAACGGCTTAACGGATCTGGATGAAATTTAGTAATGATGTAGTTTATGACCTGGATTAACACATGTATACTTTTTATCCGGGAAGTACGTTGGGATAATTTACGAAATCCACGCGGCGATCAATCACGACATCCAATCTTAGTTATTGTTGGATCTAAATCTGAAAATCTATGTTAAATTGCCTAATATTTTACTCTAACAACTTTAAATTACTTGAACTTCTGAAAACCCTTTTGATAGCAACCTTTCAATAGTTTGACATTATCCAAATAGGTCGCGTTCCTTTCACACAAATAAATGAACTTTAAGTGTCTGTTTGTAATGACAAAATAACAGTTTTTACTAAATGCGTAGGAAAGTATGAACGGTAATTATAGCAGCAGTCTGTTTGTTCCGGCTAATTTCCTAAACGACTGGACCGATTTTGACGGGACTAACTTAGGCTACTTTTATATTAGAAAAGAAGTAGGAGCCACGCGGTCGATACTGCGGGCAGCAGCTAATCTATACTAATATTATAAAGAGGAAAACTTTGTTTGTTTGTTTGCTTGTAATATATATATAATATTATAAAGAGGAAAACTTTGTTTGTTTGTTTGTTTGGTTGTAATGAATAGGCTCAAAAACTACTGGACCGATTTTAAAAATTCTTTCACCGTTGGAAAGCTTAGTTTTCTAGGAGTAACATAGGCTACTTTTTATCCCGGGAAAAATAACGGGTCCCACGGGAAAGACCACGGGAGCGAAGCCGCGGGCAAAGTGCTAGTCAATAATAAAACGAATAGTTTACAAGGTTTACTATTATGAAGTATTCGAGACATCTATTCAGTGTCTTCGCAACAATTTTCAAGTTCACAGATTCGGTTTGTTTATTTGAAATTATGTTCACAAATAACTTTGATCAATAGGGTCCATTTATATTAAGCATATTCACAACAAAAATGATATTTAGAGCTAATAATAATAGAATCATTTAGCAACTAATTAACTAACTAGCAATACGAATTACTCCGAAATTGAGAAGTTCAAATTAAGCTTTAGTACAATATTCTTGGGTTCAAATTATTACATTAAAGCTTGCTTGTTAGAAAACTTCTGCTTCCACTTGGGACCGAACTTGAACGTAAACAAATTTATACAAACACGATCTCAATATGCATTTCAAACGTCTCTACGGAATTCTTCAAGATACAATGTTGTTAGCATCGTTCTTTGAAGTTCCCATAATATGCGAGGGTCTCATTACCTGTGCTCGTCTCCGTAACTCCTCATACTTATGCATCTCAGCTGCTTAAGTCCCAACTTTATGCTAGATTGGTTCCGTTCCTTTGTTTCAAGAATTTCTCAAAGGTGCAACGCAAAATTCTGCACTTCGTTTGTTCTCTTTTATCTGGGAGTATATTTTTGCTCATGTTTCTAGTTAACGCTTCTGCATTATTTTGAGACTTCGGGGAGATTTTTGCTTATTAAACTGTTTTGTTTATCTATGTCTCTCTCAGACCAATAAGACGATTTGTCTCGAGAACTTTGTCTTCTAAAGGACTCTTGTTACTATCAACGTAATCCTTGGTGGAAATCTAACAACTTTGGTGTTTGTCGCTTTAAGTTCTTCATATTTCCCCACGAAATTTCACGACCTTCAATAGTAAACACGTCTGCCTAATCTTCTACCTCTGATATATTATAATTGTCACAAAAAAAACAAACAATTAACGTCTCTATGACTCTATACAGTCCTATCAAATGGAAGTTTACGAGTCTATATAACCATAACCAATTTGCAATCGGTTTGTGACTATTAAATAAATCTGCAGCTCGAATTAAAAATTAGCTCCGTTTATCATGTCCGTGAGAGCGTGTTTTTTATATATTTTTTCAATATTGATATTGATTGCATTCGAAGTAACGGTGTGTTGTTTGTTCTCTCACGGGTTTGTCGTATTTGGGCACATGTGGTTGGTTTCTTTTTAACACTTGAATCTAGGCACATCATTTTTTTTTGAGGAATCATCAAATTACCCCTACCGCTCTAAGTGGAGCGGAGAGTGTCAGACTCTTACTAACTAAAACTCATCCATGTTCCTTCCAAAGCCCTTTATTTGCCGGGTAGCGGTTACCCGGCAGGCGGACGATAAAGTCTATAAGTATAGTTATTTTATAATGTTCGTCGAAAACAAATGTAGTCATATCTCAGTAATTGACACCATGTTCATCACCAGTAGCCGAAAAACGTTCACTGCTGGACAAAGGCAACACCTCCAAGCATGCATGATCTTTCTCTTGGCTTCCATTCTATTCCCGCGACGACCAATTACCAAAGATTCAATTACTTAAAAGTTCCTATACATAAACACGTTAACATAATTATACAGGCTCTAGTTCCATTTGAAATCCACGCAACATTAATCAAGAAAGCTTACCGTCCTCCCGAGGGATCTAGTGTGAAGCGCAAATTGATTGGTTATTCATTTGCAAGGGGAATGTGTCGCAGACAAAGTTATTCCTGTATTTACCATTTTCAACATGTACATTTTGAGTAACGGTGGAGTTTCTTGCCCATTCTTCTCCATACCTTTTAGGGGGGCGACTAGATTCAATTCTATTTCTAGTTCATTTTGACGTTCGAAAGTGCCTGATTGAAATAATTTGTCTTTGACGTGCCAACATACTTGTGAGCTCTGCGATGTGTTTTTGAAGAAGTACATATGAACCACAATAATCCGAAGATAGTCCAGTGAACGAAGAAATTTTTTGTATGGAGAAATAACATTAATTCCTCTGTCGCTGAAACTTTGCAGTGTGATAAAGTAATGTTTATAGATAACGGTTGACCACTTATCCAACATTTTTTTATTTAGAAGTTAGGTTTTTATACCTAAACATGAAAATCATTTCTAGAAGAATATTCTGTGATACGAACTATCATGCTCTCTTTATCATCTTCTATGTTTCAACTGAAACTCTTAAACAATAGGGATGATGACTAAAATATCTTTATTTGTCCATCAGCTAGATTATAAAAAATATTGGACACGTTTTATTTTCCGGAATCAAAACATTACGTCGATACAAATTGTGTTAAAATATCGTATGACGTCACTCCCTTGCAAATATACTGAGTTGTGACGTACCGCGCCTCCACTCCCCAACTGTCTAATAAATATTTTTTCATTATCTGACTGACGGACTAAATATTATTTATTTTTTTACCCTGTCATCATCCTTATTCTATTAGACAGTTTCCATCTTTAACTATCATCCATGTACGTTCAAGAAATTTTTATTCAAGTCAGGTTGTCTATAAGTTGGCAGCTATTGCACATTGTGTTACAAAAGTACACCAACAGGTGCATAAACAAATAATGCATTCAACATGCCATGACGTCAAAGTGCCCCGACAGAAGCAAAATTTGTAGCAACATTTACAGGTAATTCATTACAAGTTCCCAATGTCGGATTTGTTTAGAACACAATTCAAACGTTGTACAGTCACGGACTTTAATTGATGCGCCACTTACAAACTTTTCAATTTTGCAGTTTTATAGATTCACGAGATTACACGACTTTACACGATTAAACACGAACTGAAACCGCATGCTCGCAAATAAGATTACAAATTACTAATAATAATAACCAAATAGTCTTATCCATAGAGATTTGTAGTTGTTGAGATTATAAAGTAGGTTGAATACGTCTATCCAATCTATTTTGCTGCTGGCCTCTTATGAATTAGAGCTCATTAGATAATCGCTATTTCTATAAACCTATCCGTGACAGTTGAAATGTCGATGTCAAAGAAAAATCGTAATATTTCACCGTATGTCGCTAGGTTACGGTTGCCAGAACCGCAAATCAAATTTCTAGACATTATGACTCTCCATGTCTGGATGTACGAGTATAACCGACTAAACCCGATTTGCGTAACACGGCTAAAATACAAACAGTGGCATGTTGCTCAACAATTAAAGTCCGTGACTGTACCTATCTAACGTAGTTAGTAAATTTTCGCGAGTCGTGTCTTTGCAGGTGGCTAGAACGTGTACTTCTTGCCACATAACACGCAGGATAACATTTAAGCTCTAGTTTCTCCTCTTAAATACCAAAATCTAGTTACAATTTCAACTAATCCACGGCCATACTATATTTCATGCTATACAATTTCTGTACACCGAACTAATTTCCTGCGGTAACTGCAAACGATTTTAGCAAAGCCATTACGGTAGCAATCTACGTTGTATTGGACTATTATGGACAATATTATACTACTTTATTTATATCATCTCTGTAATGTTCATTGTTTATCGATTATATTAGAGATAATGCGTTAGAAGTTTAGGGTTATTGGCACAGGATGAGTGGCAGAAAATCTATTGTTCTCAATTTTCTGAGAAATCATACATCAGAAATCCCATCTTCATATATACTTGCACGGTGATCTTTTTCTTGCTTTACTTCAGTTCTTGTAGTAACCGGGATGGTTATGCTTTTTTTTTTGTTGATGGGAAATCATCAAATGACTCCTCCCGCTCTGGGTGGTGCGGAAGGGAGTGTCAGACTCTGACTGACTAAAACCCATCTATGTTCCTTCCTTAGCCCTTTATGTTGCCGGGTAGCGGTAACCCTTTCGGACAATCCCGCTTAGGGTTAGTTATGCTTGCGTTGTAAATACACCAAGCAGCGTACATATTTATTTCGTCTTTCTGTATTATCTGCTTTGAAGATAATGGTCTTGTATTCCCTTGCCAATCGTTCTTTATGTAGGGCCATTCTCGTTTTCCTCCGATTGCTTAGTTTTGGGCGCCATCTGGCGGAATGAGTGCTTTAGTTTTGTCTCCTGCCTTTAAGATAGATGTTTTTCTATTGTAATTTATAGTTTGTTACTTATCTACTATGTTTAGTATTTTGTGTTGTGCTAAGCAGTACCAATTTACAAGTTTTATCATCACGAAGTAATGATGAAATATATTGCGTAGAACTTCAAGTGTTTTAAATGGCATCAATCTTGTGAATACCTTGAATCTTAAGATAATATCTCTGAGAATGAGTCATTTGTAAACAGTATTATTCTTTGTTCCAACAGCAAAGGCTCCTATAAAATTATTGACGTCACTCATTTTAGTTCCTGGACATATTTTTAAATGTCTACTAGCCAATTACTATGCAAACAACTGAGCTTTTGTTTTTGGCATGCCGCAACATTACATTGTATAGTAGAGAATTTATTGTAAGAATTGACACAGGAAGCATCACCAGCTCAGATTTTTTTGCAGCTGATTTTAGAAAATCATCGTCATCTGCCTAGCCTTTTCCCAACTATGTTGGGGTCGGCTTCCAGTCTAACCGGATGCAGTTGAATACCAGTATTTTACATGGAGCGACTGCCTATCTGACCTCCACAACCCAGTAACTGGGCAATACAATATCCCTTGGTAAGACTGGCTGTCAGATTTTCGGGGTTCTGACGACCCTTAACGACTGTCAAAGATGCACAAATGACAGCCGGGACCAACGGCTTAACGTGCTTTCCGAGGCACGGAAGAGCTCTTAGCAGCTTGCCAGGTACCCATCCACGGCCAACCCTGGCAAGCGTAGAATCGTAATACGCCTAATAATCATAATTAATATTTCAGAATTACAGCAAGATTCATAGAAATGCTATCCTTGTTATCCTTCCTTATTAATGTCCAGCCTCTGCGTATTATTTCAACCTCCACAACACAACACACGTCCATATGTAATTAATACTTGCTATCGATTTCACATCACGTTCATAAAGCTTCGCATTCACAAGACGGATCGCGTATATATTTTAATATCGAATATCACAGACTGTTTTTATCTTACAAAAACACCGATACGTTTTCACAAGTCCCCATCGTTTGTTGTGTTACCAACGTAAACACTCTGTGGTTAGACTAGTTATTTGGCTGTCCTTGTTTTTGTTTCGTTCATCATTTCTTGTTCGTTTTTCTTGGTGTTGTTTTTATTGAAAGTTGATTCTAGATCATCTTGCATTTCGTACAGGTTTACTAAAATGTCACCAATGATGATGATATCGGATGAAATAGCTTGGTATTTGTTTTTTTGGGTATTTCCAACAGAACAAGGTTTATGATTTACTGTTATTTTAAGGCCAATTTTTCTTTTAAATTCATCTTTAAGATGTACTTAACGGCCAGTATAAAAAAAAAATTGTTTGAAGGATTGCCTCAAAAGGAACTCCTTTAAGACCTTTCTTCAGTGCTATATTTAGTTATTATTATTAGAATACAGGTTTATAAGACTGGCCATTTCTTCCTCATAACTACTCCTTCATATAATGGATTCTATCCACAAGGGGAGAACCCTCGCCTTACAACCTTTCATGACATCACAACTTGATGTCAATTGTATGTAATAACTTAATAACGATTATGCATAGCCTGTGAACTTGAATGTTAATTATGCATTGTAACTTGAATAACCCGTTAGGTCGGCAATTAAGTAACATTACAACACAATGCTTTGGGATCAAAAACTTAGAATATGAAGACAATGACGACAGTCAGAATAAAATGTTCACAGAGTTAATTTTAAAAGATATTAAAATGATTACAATTTGCGCTGCTTACGTTATTATAATGGGCATTCATATTTTTTGCGTGTAAGCTCAAAGAGAGGAAAAAATGAATTCCGCTTCTAGGCGTTCAGGCTTTTTATCAGAAAGAATATTCGCTGCAGTTTCGATTTAGCATCTTGCCAGATCTGCGAAGTGAAGCAGTGGAGATAGGGTCGTTTCTTGGTATTTAAGACCACCGATTAGTAAAACTGCATTGTCATTAGCAAACTGTAGGTGTACGGAAGAATAACTACATACTCAACCTGCCAGAATTACAGACAATTTTGGTAAAGACTTCTACATAAACGGGTAGACAAGGTAGAAAACCGGAAGAAATCTATACTAAATAAAATTGAAGTGTATGTTTGCAATGGCAAAAAAAACATCTTTTTGTTTGCCTGTTTGTTCCCTCCGAAACGGTTTTTGACGGGACTTTGACTGTCAGAGTTGGAGTAACTTAAATTTTATTTTAGAAAACGAATTAGGCTACTGTGAAAGTCAGAGGGACCTTCTCTTAGGGAGCTCAGCAGCGTTGTAGGGATTTCTATCCTACAAAATACAAACACACGGCAGCAGCTATTGAATTATATTGCTTTTAACGAATATATGCTTCAAGCAGCACGGCTACTGACAGTCTCCTCTTCAATTCTTTTATAAAAATTTTGAAAGGTCGAATGCTGTCAGTTATATTCTAACCGACCAGGCTCTTAGTTCCACGAGGTTTCACGTCAGCTCTACAATACACGCGGGCAGCATCTAGCTGGCAACTTTGTTGAAGACAAAACAGACGTTGCACAGGGTTGATCGTTTGTAACTTATTAGTATCTCCATGTTTTGACGACACGGTTGGCGCAGTGGTTGAGCGATTGACTGCTGCGCAGCATGTCGCGGTTTCGATTCCCGCAACGAAACAAATATTTGTACGACCTGCAAGTATTTGTTCCGGGTCTGGGTGTTTTTCTATCTATAATATGTATGTATTAACAAAAAAAATGTATATAAGTAGTTAATCAGCCATCTCGTTCCCATAACAAAAGCATTAGGTTGCTTAGCTTGGGACTTTATGGCGTTGTGTGAATATGGCGTTGTGTGAGAGTAATAACTATAATGTCCAAGGATATTATAATTATTATGTCTGGAACAAAATGAAGTAACATTGTAGCAGTTGCAAGTACAAAGGAAAAGATTAATATGTAGTAGCACTAGCTTAATAAAAATTATAGCCAGCAAACGACGTTCCTTTACCAATATGAATGTCAAGAAAAGTCGTTCTGTTGCGTGTTTTTTCATGTGCACAATAATTAATTATCCAGACACATAATTTGTTGTGACAGGACTAAATAAATTCTACACAGCCCAGGGTTTATTAAAGGACATAACAACCTTGTATGAGATAGAATAATATAGAGAACAAATAGAGAGTGTCCTTAAAGGAACCCTTTTAACGAAATAAGCTAGTTAAACAGTTCTACGTTGTTCCAGAAATTCTGTTTTCTGTTTGTATAATTTTTAGCCGACGTGCAAACGGTTTTCTTTGCTATAGAAATTGGGAGGCATGGCAATGAAATAATCTTCAAGAAGTCTTTACAGTTTTTCAGGCCGTAAGTTATCACTGCTGAATATGAGGTTCCAGGTGACCGCTTCTTCTTCTCTAGTGCCAAGTCTGTATCTCATTGTTAGTAGATAAGTAGTGAGAAGTGGTAGCCTATTGGAAGTAGCCGCCGCTTGCGATTTGCAGGTAGGTGGTAGGTCTGAACCCAGTCAACTCTTTGTGGAATTATTTCGGCTTATTGGACGACTCGCACGAATTTAACTCGCACGAAACGTGCGAATCGACTCCTTTAAAAAATATTATTTTTTCTGTAGTCGATACGCACAAAGTTTATTTAATGGGGAGCGAATAGAAAGTTTATTTAATGGGGAGCGAATAGCCTACTAAATTTTTGTGAGGGTGTCGATTTGCAGGCCAAAAATAAAATTTGTGCGAATCGACTACAGAAAAAATAATATTTTTTAAAGGAGTCGATTCGCACGTTTCGTGCGAGTTAAATTCGTGCGAGTCGTCCAATAAGCCATTATTTCATCACCCCTGCTCTCAAAACGGTGAAAGAAATCATCGTGAGGAGAAGGGCTTGTTCTGGAAACTTAAAAAAATCTAGAACATCCACCAACCCGCACAAGGCCCACTCTCTCTCGAAGAGAGGAGACCTGTGTCCCAGCAGTGGAACATTATAGGTCGCCTACTAAGATGCACTTGTTTAAAAATCGGTAAAGGAAAACATCGTGAGGAAACCAGCATGTCTGAGAGATATTTCTCAACAGCATGTGAAGCTAAGTCAGAGGCCCATGGGCAGCATAAAAACCTCTGACACCAGGTTAGTCACTAACCACACGATAAGAAGAAGACTAAGATGCTAAGATAGGTAAGCCTGTCGGCAATGTTGGTATCGGGGTTGTAATACTGCAGTATAAAGGACGTTTATTCCCTTATTGCGTCTGTTACCGTATTACCGCGTTTGATAGACCGATTGCTGGTGATAAGGTTATACGGGCTGGTGTCCGGAACTCCACGTCAATGCGCGTATTTTGCGCACGGGTGGGAAAATCGATGACTCGATTCACTCCTGCTCCTCTAGAAAGGCCTTAAAATTGCTGGTGACCTTTGTTGCTAAGGCTGATAGGAGCAAGTACTCAGACTCGCCCTTTAATAAAAATCATGATAATTCTATACTTAATATTTAACCCTCGTTGTACAGACACCAGCAAATCACGCTATCCCTGTCAAATTTTCCCAATTGAAAATGAACCTTAAGTTTTTGTGATAAAGTCGAAAATCTATCAAAGAAATTTTAACAGATAGGAGTAACTTAATGTGCTGGCCTCTGCATTTAAAATACCGCTATTAATCTCCTCGGCGACCGTTTGCCGTTTGCATAAAATGCAAGCCACGGATGGTTGGGTATAACGTAAATTGCGTTTTGCATCAAGAAAAAGCATGTCTTTTTTCGCTCTGTCTTAATGGGGTCCGAAAGGTAAAAAACACGTATGAGCAAAATGTATATTAAGCTTTAATAATTACTAGATAATACTGGTTTTTGTCGGTGTCTTTGGTTTTTTATTTTCGTTTGTTTATCACTGACTTCCGCATTCAAAGTAATTTTACGGATTCATGTGCGTATTTCATAATAATGTCTTGCTTAAACATCGGTGAAGGAAAACATCATGAGGAAACCAGCATGTCTGAGAGATATTTCTCAACAGCATGTGAAGCTTAGTCAGCGGCCCATGGATGCTGCCCATAGGCCTCTGATTCTGACACCAAGTTAGTCACTAACTACACTAAAAGAAGAAGAAAGTAAATTTTCACTGCTTTTAGTGTTTTTTTAAGACGGTTGTTTTTTTGTAAAATAGTTTGAAATTCTTCACTTTTTTGTTATGATACCTACCCCCAATTTCTATACCGCTACTTGCTATATAAACAACAGTAACAGGAAGTTATAACTTCTAAAAATACGTATGTATTATCAAAGCTAACTAAATAACCACTCAAATAAAGTTAATACCTACAATTTATATGGGGCCATGCTACCTTTACCAAATGAAAGAAGAATTTTTTAAATTGGTCTGCAATTGACAAAAATATTGATAGATATTCAGACGCACATAAATCAATACCATCTTAATCTTTTGAACGACAGAGCATAAACGCACGCGCGTGCCCTCCACGCCAAGCTACAAATGTATTTGTTGTTGTTATCGTGAATTTCCCAATATCCATGGTGTCTTTTATTTTGTCTCATGTCATTCAATACGAACGAGAGCTTAAATTTTTAAGACAACTATATAAACACTCACAAGTAATGATTTAATTATTTATTTCCACTGCACAGTTACACAGTTGTTGCCACTGTCACATATTTGTCACGTAAATGTGACAATAGCGTTTAAAAGCTTGAGCTAAAAAGTCATTATTCTAATTAAATGCTCACACAAAGCAACGCAAACTCATCGGAAAACAACAGAAGAAATATATATAATTAATGTTTATTAAGAATACACAATCCCGTTATTACTGTGAACATTTAATGTGGAGGTGTTGAACCTATTTACTGTTAATACATTCAATAGTAATCCAATTACTGCAATACTTGGAGTAAACAACTTTGTTCATCTTAGTAATTGTTCCGATTAGTCTTTGAATTATTAATATTGCTTCAACAAATATGCTAACGGCATTTTTGTAACACAATAAGAGCATAGTATGACGCGCATTCTCCTTTTTATCAGTTCAAATACAAGGTGGAAATGACAATCACACTAAAATAATAAAGGCGAAAGTCTGTGATGTGTTTGTGTGCGTGTGTGTGAGATTGTATGTTTGTCCGTCCTTCACGCTCGAACGGCTGAACGGATCTGGATGAAACTTGGCACAGAGGTAGTAGCTGCTGCCAGCGACTTGGCCTGCGTGGATTTCGGAAATTATCCCAAGGGACGTACTACCAGGATAAAAAGTATCTTGTGTGTTAATCCTGGTCAACACTCACTCACAAACTTCCGCCTTTATAATATTAAGTGTGATAGATGTAACAACCTGTCCTGTTCATTACCTGGCAACTCTAGTTAATGTTTTTATAACATTTGAGTTTTCTCAGGTCCCTTAAAACATCACAACGGAAATCACATTTTTGTTAGGTAAGATGAAAAGCAATACAAATATTTTTTGCGTAAACAAAAGTAAAATAAATTTTACCTTGGAAGGTCTACGTTAATTTCGTTTCAAATTCCTTTAGCATTGACTTTAAGGAAAAAAAAATCGTAATTTACTTACGATATCCTCAGGTCTCTGAGGCCCTACCTAATGGCGTTTAAAATTCTGTTGTTTTATCTTGGCATTCATTAAATATAAGGCTTTCTGATATTTTCGCGAATCATTTTGAATGATAAAATTTGGATGAAGATTAAGTTGACTCACAATTATTTTGTAGTACTTAGTATATTCGAGGATGTTGTTGCTTGTCTTTTCGGAGTCCCTATCTCGTGTTACGCAACACCCATTTAGGCCCGTATTACAGAACCTCACTCAAGAACCAAGAATTACTTAAAGCTAGTTTTAAGCAATCAAATGGCTTTAATCGAGATTCAAGCAATGCTTTAGTATTGAGTGAGGTTCTGTAATACGGGCATATGAGCAATCGCCTTTTAATTGTCACTATACACACGAACGGTTGCCGATCAACCAACAATCCGTTTGAAATTACAATTTGGCTAGTTACAGTACGCAGTGGATTTATGCTCAGCAATCTGCTAGCCATTTACATTCCCCAATATTGATTATACACTGTACTATCCAGATACCCTGTTCTGTTTGTCCAAGCGTGATTCAATGATTGCTTAATATAAACAACCTTATGCTATTGGCTTTAGATTGTTATCTGCCTTGTGCGTTGAGAATGTGGTTTGTCTCAGACTTTCTTATTACTCAAGCTAAAGACATACATACACAAACTGACGCCTTCTTCCTATGGAGCTAAGCAGACACTATAGCACGCCACTGCGTTCCTTATATGTATACTTCTCAGTGTGTTCTTCTTCAGTGTTAGTGCTGGAGTTAAAATATTTCTGCAAAACAAGTCTTCTAATTATGTACCAAAGAGACACTATCAATTATCTACTACGTGCCTTTAGATGACTTGAATTTCATTTGGTAGGAGGATGATACGACTACAACATCAAGCAGAGGAGCTCTGCATCAACTAGAAGATGTTCAAAGTTTAAGTAAAATAGAGCCAATCACGGTTCAGTATTAACAAAAAGTTAAACTATTCGACCATGAACAAACACAACAGTAAACAATGCATTAGATATATCTCTTTAATTATACTTCAGATTTTTCCTGGTAATATTAGCAGATGCAACTTTTTCTCCGTTAAACCGGAACTAATGCATGCGTTAGTTATCGTTAATCAGAGGGCTAGCTCAGATAACGGCTAATTAATTGGATGCTAATAATTGAACTAATTAAGTACCGTACACGCTTGTACGGGTCATTAAGTATTACAATATAACTGTTGTACACTATGTGTTGCTTTTTCGGTTCGAAGGACCAAAAGTATTATCTTCATCACAAAACAGGGTACTTCGTTAGATAGTATGGTATAAGCATAAACATAATCAGCCTATATTGTTCCCACTGCTGGGATAGGCCTCCGCTCTGTGAGAAGGAGTGGGATACAACGCGGGCTCAATTCTAGTCACATGGCTCCGAAGTTTTGGTTCTAGGACATGCCATGGTATCCACGCGATTTTTCCTTGGTGGTGATGAAATCATTTATATTCGAAACCACGATCTACAATTCGAGATAGCGTTATACAAAAATGTATGTGTAGCGTTGCTTAGATTGTTTACAAGTTCCTTTCAAGATCTGGAACAAGGAAGTAATTAAAATAACTGGGTAAAATGAAGTTAATGGGACGAAGAAATGAGATGAAATTCAGCATTCTTGTAATCGAAAGCTACGACTAGTCCCTTTTTATATGTTCTCAACTCTGGCCTAAATGAGCAGCAACGAGTTAGATCAGATTATAAATCTAACGACAGGGATATCACTGCTCCAATTACGACAGAAAAAGTGGTAGAAATAGATTTCTAGATCACTTTAAGCCCCCTTACAAGCTTTACCATGAATGAATCTACAAGTTTTTTAATAAAAGTAGTGGCTTAGCTACTGAGTTTCTTATCAAAGCCACAAATAGTAACGGAAATGAGTTTCGACGATAAATGAAAGTCAGTAATCTGGATGCCTGCATTAAATTGAATTAATGTTGCTTTTTATCACATAGTAAACATACCTTGGATGTTGTGGTCATGGTTCTTAATGGGATAAATACAAGTGTATGATGAAGATAATTTTGTTCAATGAAAAAGGCGAAGATGCAAATTCTATATTCTAAGTATTTGGGATATTGGAATCATTTACTGGATGGTAACCAATTTTGTCACACAGTAACTTATAACAAACTATACTGCCAATCTTTAGACTTTTTACCAACCCCAATAAAATTTCGCAGCATTCCGGGATGACATAAATCAGCGAAATACTCTAGAGGGCGTCGTAATGTTCGCCGAGGGAACAATTTACAACTTATGTCAGTTATGTCGGGGCAAAAATCTTTTTTATTTAATGTCAATAGTCATTTCATGATAGCCGGAAGATATACACCGCTGCTCATAGAAACTTTTTTGTACTATTCTGCAATAAGTATAAGGAATAGTTTTTAAGTCGCCTCACATGACCAAATATTTCTCCCCATTGTTGTATAAGCAAAATTATATAAATTCCAGAAGACACAACCAACTCTATACAAGTAGAAAACAATGCTGATATTAAAAATATTTCACGTACTGTTGAACAACGGCGTTTCATCTGCACGACACTGCTAGGACAAGTTGGAACAATAAATTCCTGCTCACATGTGGAAGTGCAACAAAATGGTTCACTGCCGGCACACGCTACAACTCTTGCTTGTTATAAACTACGGACCTTTGAGTATGAATGAATGAGTTACGTAAAGGACTCGCGTAGCTTCTAGAACTTCGCGAGAATCGTTAGCAGTGCCTCTAGCCAAAGTTTTTCTTCGTTCTGAGTGATTTTTTTAAATGCATAAGCAAGAATTGTTTTGCTTGTATCAGCGGATGACTAAACATGTACACATACATAATTATTATGCAAGTGTTTCGTATTGTGATACATTTTTCTCTTTTGTTCTTCTGTTCATTATTGACGATATTTCTTTTCTGGTAAAGCTGGTCTTGTTCATACTCTAAGCTCTTCAAACTCAGACCTTTTGATACATTATACTGGTACTTTTTTTCTATCGTCTCCATTATGTGAACGGGCGAGTTTCTCAGGATTAACTCCACGGCTTTATTCTTGTCTTCAATGTGTGAGTAGTGTGAATCGCGATTTTTTGCACATATTTTAAGATCACTGATTTCGATGCAGTATTCTGTTGATGGGTATAAAGCTTCCCGATTTTATGGTAAAAACTGGCGCCGTTTGGTTGAAGATATTTTAAGTATCATGGGTTTTTTACTCACATTTCCATTAACCTCTTACATTGCCGGACAATCAAACTGAGTCGAAAATATTGGTCTTGAAAGAATATATGGCTTACAAAGTTTAATACGAAGATAAAAAAAAATTACCTATCTTTTCCTTTCTGTAATATTCTTTTATGTTCATTTTACATACCAAAAGACATTGGCGCTAAAAAGAACCGGTTCAACGATTAAAAGTTCCGGTGAATTTCCTGTATCCACATGCAATATTATAATAACCGCTATGGACATTCCATTAATTCCTCAGAGGTCAATATTGTAATATTGAAATACTCTCACCAAAATACTTGAGATTCGTGATATCTAATTAGAATTGAATCCCCAGATATGCTAAGCAAGATCTGGATATCCGAGAATGATCAATTAATTCCTAAAATAAACGATACCAATCGATAAGTGAATGAACTTGTTCAGTCAAACAAAGACTCCCTCTTCCTCCCAAACAGGATGCATCTAAGTAGATTAGATAAAAGTACTGGCTTCTTGTGCTGCGGTTTCATAAGTATTACCAACGAAAATATCGCTCCATTTGTTTATAACGACTATGGACAAAGCGGTCTCGACTTCCTCTCAATAAGTGGATAATGATCTGTTATCTCGTTTTGCTCGAACACCGCAATTGGTAGTTTTTGTAGCCTTTCCGTTCTGATTCATAGTTGGCAAGAAAAATAGAAAATTAGTTTTTTATATCTGGTATTCCAGTTTTTGTTTGATGTAGGAATGGCCGTGTTTTCATTTCATTGATATTGTGGAACTGATTAATGTTGCTAAGAGTATTGATAGTTCTAATATGAACATTCACATAAAAAAATCTAGATCAAGACCATCTAGAGTTATTGCTTCCTTTAATTATAGATTTATCGCCGTCTTATATGATTCGATCAGTTCTATTGAGTTATCTCTATAATAATACCTATATGATATAATTACATTAAGCCAATGACTCGTATTATGATAAAATCTTGAAGGCGTCGAGACATTTAAATCTAAAAGTTCGATGACCGTTGATTGTTTGAATATTTCAAATGCGTTCAATGTCGCCTCTTCATAATAGAGAAATTTTCGCATCAGCTTTTTTATTACACTTCGTAGTACAATAGCATTGGTTTCGTTCAAAAAACTTTCTACTACTTTTGGTATTTTTTAGTTTTTATGTTTTCTTAGGGTGATATTTATTGACTTTGTTTTATTCGTTTTATCTTCTCAACCCTTCCAAATTATTCATTTATTATTTAAGTTCATGACCTGACAAGGCCATCGCCCCAAACCAAAAGTTTTTAAACCGATTTTCTGAATACATTTTTGTCTTTCACAGCATCCATTTCGGTCTGTAATGAGATTCTAAATGCCGACCCTTTTTCATTTCAGTTTCAGTCATTACTAATTCTAGGTAATTTCCTTGTGTTTTCCATCTTGTCGAAAGAGACCTAACGACGAGTCCCTTGTAAGTACTTAAAAGGGCCAACCTCAATAATTTTGGAGGTTTCTGGCATAATTGGGCCATTGTTTTGAATTTAAACCTTCTAAGTGCTCAACTATTTTGTCTTTAGGAATGGGCGGTCTTCGAACAATTTTGACCTCGTCCAGACGGCTTTTATTATCAGGTCTTTAATCCGGAAGATTTGGAGACAACGTGACTGCGTTCCTATTAGGCATTTCTGAGTAGGAAATGAATTGTCCCGGAGCTCTCCCAGTCACGTTTGCAATTAACGTTAGCTGAGTTTGCGAATTACATTAATTTGTAAATAGATGCGGTGCTATATATGGATAAATATATAACCTTGTTAGAATATTATTTAAATTGTGGTCAATTGCTTTGGTTTTATGTAGGTTTATAAGCGGATGAGCTTTTGAACTGTCAAAACGCGGAATTTGTACGTGAGTTGTATTTGACGTCACAGATTTTTAGAATCAAATGGAATACTTATTAGCATTAAATGCAATTTTACAATTATATCTTCGCATAATATTTAATTTCTGTACAGTGATGGAAGTTTTTAAGACGAGCGGTCTTTTTCCTATGTGATTTCATATTTTATTTTAGATCGTTTCAAATAATCAATTTCTGATGTATTATAATATTAATTCTGTCGAACAGTTCCCTTTGTCTCCACCACAAGACGTATCATACTTCTCGCTGAATCGTTATGGAACGACGAGTATCAGGCACTTTGCGCTGATTATATCAAGGCTTCTTATTATCCTCAATTTGGGATACGTCATACGAACATTGTGTGTTCCCATTATTTATTCACAGATTTGCTCGTAAGCGTTTCGGGACACCTCGGGTAACAGATGGCACATTCGAGTTTTTTGCTTCAAGTGGATTTCTCACGATATTTTTTTTCGTAGGTTTTTTGCGGTCATGTCTTTTTTTGCAAGGAAGTAGCTTTATATTTTTATTGTATCCTTAATTAGAGTCATAAAGGTTTCTTTCACCTTTACTTTTGTTTGAACCGAGCCTTCTCCCAACTATGTTGTGGTCGGCTTCCAGTCTAACCGGATGCAGCTGAATACCAGTATTTTATATGGGCAATGCGATACCCCTTGGTAAGACTGGCTGTCGGATTTTTGGGCTTATAATGACCCGTAACGACTGTCAAACATGCATAAATGACAGCCGGGACCAACGGCTTAACGTGCTTGAAAGAATATATCAATTGATTTTCATTTAAATCGACTCAGAATCTTATTACTTATTAATTATTAGTGCGTGCACACAAATGGTATTACCTAATCCGGTCTAAAAATACTTGACCTTGGCCCCTACTCTTTGCATAATGACTAAACTGATTACAATGTCGCCGTTTCGTTAATATATTCCGTAATTAATTGACGAATTTGCATAGAAATGGTTTTTATCATTGTTGTTTTACTCTGCCCCTATGTTATTGGCGTCGTTATCTTTTATTTATTGTTCTATTAGATCTTTCTTTTTTTTCTTTTGCAGTAGAATAACCCGTTTTTGTTAGTATGATGGTAGCTGTAACGCTCGTTTGAGTAAGGTGTGTTTTTTTTAATTTTCAAATAGAAATGTAACTGGCCGTTTTTAGAACTTGACAAAGTCTACTCTAAACAGTAAAAACTCCCTGGTTGTTTTTAGGCTCAAAGACCTAAGTCCTAAGCCTCGTCAAAACATTTCCTAATATCTAAATCAAAACACTTTATGCCCACGCTGAGTTCTACGACCGTTTAAAACTGAATCGTTCACTTAATTACATTTCTTTAGATACGTGAGGACAATTCTTTGTCACTAAACTTTTCTGTCGGCAATTTTAATTAATTTCTTCAAAGATGTATCGAAGTATAATACCTACTTTATAAAAAAAAAAATTTTTTTGTCAAATCTAATTAATAATTGTACCATTTCTAAATTCGGTATAGACAGAAGCTATGTCTAAATATAAACCTCGTGAATCTGTTTTGGCTTCTGTAACAGCGACCTACGCACGCTTTTGGGTTGAAGTTTAAATCCAAGAACAAACAGTTGCTCAACTGCGAACTTTCCTAAAATTTCTATCCTTCGTTAAAGCACAAATGCAATACCAGCTATAAATCGAATTACCTTCATTAACACAATAAGTAGACGCTTCACAAAACTCGTTGATCGTGCCAACAAAACGCTTTAACTGTGAAATCGATTACTGAAAAAACCGATTCTAGGTATCGATTAAATCTAGATCGGCTTCTGGAAAAAAATGGACAAAATAATCAAATTATCTAGGTGTTTATGAATAGCACCGAATAGGTAAATTTTAATATTAAACTGACTTTGTGGGACCGTTGACTCATTCGGCGGCGCCAAACTGTGTAGTAGATATGGTAATAAGGAATACCTCTACTATTTGTTCTCGACGACTTGTCGATACACCGGAACGAGTTATGACGTCCACCTCGTTATCTGGGCTGGTTTTTGTTACGTCAGTGGTAGTGGTTGTTACACCGGAAATCGTACCTGTTTATTGGCCACATCCTTGTTACAACATTATTGTTTTTTTCGTTTTCGTTATATATTGCTCTCTGTTTATTTTCTTGATTTAACACCGCATTGTCTGTGTTACTAAATGTTGTAGTAATATCAATGTTCTCTTTTTTGTTTCAGATTTACAAAGTGATGAACCAACGACATTGAACGAAAATGCATCTTCAAATATTTGTAGCTTTAAGCGCTATTTTACTCTGTGAAGCTAAACTGCCACGGTTTAAGCCGCATGCGCAGCCTAATGAGTTACCAGCGAACCCCTTACACTCACAAGCTCTAGGCCAGCTACAAGCTCAATCGAAAACGGTAAAGACTAGTCAAATAGTTGACCAATATCGAGTGCGGCATCGAAGAGAAATATTCGATTCAAAATCGTATGAATCGAGTTTGACATGGGCTCATTCGGAGAGGCTAGACCAGAACGGTGACGTGATCCTCCGGTGGGTGAACACCGACTCGAGCATAACGTTCAGGTTGGAGGCGAAGACTCGTGGCTATGTCGGTTTGGGTTTCAATTCTGCGAGGAACATGAGAGGAGCAGATTTGGTAGTCGCTTGGGTGGATGACAGGAATGGCAACGCGCAAGTTTTGGTAAGTTTAATCAAGATTGTTAACAGCTGTTCCCTCATTCTCACGGTACAGGGTGGTCTTGTTTGTAAAACATGGAAATTATATTGCGGTAGCGTGTGAATTAATTAAATCGGAAGAATTTGATGATAACTTGAGATTGTGACATTTTGTGTTCGGAAATTAATTATTTGTAATTTATTAAGCGATGGAGATTGAAACTTGGTAAGGATTTGTGAATGGTAAGAAAAACACATTTGATATTAAAGCCTACACTTGTATGGTTATCTAATGAGATCAATTTGAGCAAATATGGGAACATCCGTGAAATCAAAAGATTAAAAAAAAAGGTTAATAGATAGGTATCAGGAGGATTTAGGTGTTAAGTAAATTTAATTTACCAATAAATCAATAAACTTTCCTCTCAGGCGCAAAATAAAAATACGACTCTAATTAAAATCCACCCACGCATTAAAATATTCTTTAAAACAATTTCAAAGTATTTTTAATTGGCATGTAACCTGATTATGTTATTCAATTTTACGCGAACATAAAGTTCAGTTTTAATTTTCTTGGTTATACTTGTTGGGAATATGAAATCTTTATTAATTAGCACATAATTCATTCTTGAAGCTACATTTTCAAACTTTCTAGGTATACATGACCTTAAATTGATTAATGCTGTACGTAATTAACTATGTAATTAGTTTATGCGTTCGAAAACTTTATGAATGCCTATGTACTCCTTTAAACACTGCCAAGATTAATAAAATTAGTATTTCAGACAATTTTGTTCTTACATCTTTAAGTCCGTCCGTCCGTCTGTCAGCTGGCTGTATCTCATAAACCGAAATAGGTAGGAAGTTTAATTTTCACTGTATGTGTATTTATCTAGCCACTATAACAGAAAAAAATTAAATTAAAGGGGTCCCCATACAAAAACTGAACAGTACTTCTATTCTGTAAAAATCTCAACGTGAAAGAGTGGTTGAAGTAAGTTTAAAGTTAGCTGTCAATAGTGTCAATCCCCTTTTTTTTTTAAGGCTGGGAAATCATCCAATGACTCTTACTGACTAAAACCCATCCATGTTCCTTCCGTAGCCCTTTATGTTCCGGGGTAGCGGTAACCCTTTCGGACAATCCCGCTTAAGTGTCAATCCCTAGCATAAGGTAGGTGACAGCTCAATTCACTTAAGTTTTCGCGGTGAGAGGTTTTCAGAATCGACCGACTGAACTTAACTGAAGTATTTTTTATTATCTAAGTCTCATCTGCCTAGCCTTTTCCCAACTATGTTTTTTTTTTTTTTTTTTTTTTTATTTTTTTTTAAGGCTGGGAAATCATCCAATGACTGCTCCCGCTCTGGGTGGAGCGGAAGGGAGTGTCAGACTCTTACTGACTAAAACCCATCCATGTTCCTTCCGTAGCCCTTTATGTTCCGGGGTAGCGGTAACCCTTTCGGACAATCCCGCTTACCCGGCAGGCTTGGCCCTGAGGGGCCCCTTCATATGCTGACATCTCTTTGAGGCGCGCGTGGAACATATACGCGCCGTACGGCACGGGTCTGGTGCTGATCGGACGGTGAGTCACCCATTACTCACCGTCCGCAGGCCCGCGCCTACGGTGGCCGGGAGTCGTCACGTGGCTCCCGACGCCCGGAGCGTCTCCCGCGGCGGCTGGGACGGGAGGACCTTTCTCTCTCCCATCCCGCCACCTCCTTCGCGAGCATAACTTTTTCGCAGAAGGAGGTGACTGCCTCCCACTCCCTCTCGCCCCGGACCATGGCTTGCACCAGGGCCGGGCGCGAGAGGTCGCCGCCGCCGATCGCCTCTACGAGGACACGGCGGTGCTCCGCCCAAGCGGGGCAGGTTTGCACCGTGTGCTCTACCGTGTCCTCTGGGCGATCCTCGCAGTGGTGACACCCGGGCGTTTCCTCCCGCCTGATGATGTGCAGGAACCTCCCGAAACATCCATGTCCGGTGAGGACCTGCGTCAGGCGGAAGGTGAGGGCGCCGTGACGCCTCTCTAGCCACTCCTCAAAGAGGGGCCTTACCGCCACTATCGTGGCGTGCCCTGCGCTGGGTTGCGACAGTCGCTGATTCCAGGCCGCCATGAGATCGCGCCGGAGGTCCGTCCGCTCCGCCGCAATTTGCTGCGGAAACGGAGTTTCCCCCCGGCTTAGTACCTCCGCGCGCCACTCGTACAGGCGCGCGAGGACTATCGCCTCCCAACTATGTTGGGGTCGGCTTCCAGTCTAACCGGATGCAGCTGAATACCAGTATTTTACAAGCAGCGGCTGCCTATCTGACCTCCACAACCCAGTAACTGGGCAATACGATACCCCTTGGTAAGACTGGCTGTCAGATTTCGGTCTTCTGACGTAACGACTGTCAAAGATGCACAAATGACAGCCGGGACCAACGGCTTAACGTGTTTTCCGAGGCACGGAGGAGTGTCAGTATGTAAAGATGGTCACCCATCCACGGCCAACCCCGGCAAGTATAGCTTAACCTGATGGAGCGACCTGTGCGGCTGTTAGTACTTAGCCACGAGCTTTTTTATTATGTAAGTAGTATTAAATATAATACGGTGGTGCGGAACCAGAACCCTTCATGCGCGAGTCAAACTCCCAGTTGGCCGTTTTTATTTAAGCTATCCATGTGTAAGCGCTCTGTTTTAAAACTTGTAGAAGTTTTAGATATTAGTTTTAGCTTAGAAATGAGTTAGGATTTAATATATTGGAAACTGGTCCAAACTCAAATTAGTTTCAGTCCAACTTTGGCCGAACACATCTGTTTTTCTGATCTGCTTTCACGCATATTTATGTTTGATTTATTTGTTGTTCTAAATATTACAGAAAAAAAATGCGGTTTTGAGTTTTAAGACGGCTAGTAGACTTAACACCATCAATGCTATATAAACCTAAAAAGGGCTTAACTATGTAGCCAGCAAGAAAGCGAAGATCAAAGCGTTCTGTGAACAAAGTTTGGCGTTTACCTACTTCCAAACAAACATTCCACATACTTTAATTGTGCAAGGGTTACGGTTACGTTATGACCAGATGTATGTATGAACGTAAACGAAGCAAAGTAAAGGTAGGTACTATGGAAGGAGCCATAGCAGGCGGCATTCTATATTTTAGTTGTGTGTTACAGCATGTAAATGTAGCCATGTGACTGAACATTACGTCGGAGGGATAATAAAAAATTCGTGTTTTTTAGTTTTACCCGCCAATGTGTGTTCCTATTAGCCCGCTTTCGGATGGTACAGAAGTTTTGTTACACCTGATATAAGAAAATGTACATTACCATATTTATTAATACGATACTTACAAGTACAGGAAGACCAAAGAAACAATGGATGGATTGTGTGAATGATGATATGGCTAGAAAAGGAGTGACTACCGAGATGACGACTGATAGAGAAGTATGGAAGAAAAACATATGTTGCGCCGACCTCAAACAAATTGGGATGAGGTGAGGAGAATGAAGACTTACTAATACTATAAAGTTCTGTTTAATGGGTTTTTGTGTGTAGGGGGGAGGGGGGAATACTGATCAGATTTTGATTTTTTTTTCACTATGTGCAGTGTTGCCCGGGACCATAGTGGGATATATTCTATTTAAGTATGATAAAACGGGAACTTTGACGCCTTTGCCCAGCAGTGGGACAGTGTAGACTAAATAAAAAAAAAACGGGAATTTCACTCCAGCGAAGTCGCGGGCAGTCTGTTTGACAACTAGACTATCCACTAATAGCTATGATTGTTTATGCGTTATGAAGCCTTTCCTGAATATGTTAGACAGGTACAGAGGCCAGCACATCAAATTACTCTAATCTGTGAAATTTGTTTCATAGATTTTGAACTTTATCACAATTTGATAAGGTTCATGTGGAATTGGGAATATTTGACAGTTTAGGATAGCTTGATGTGCTTGCGTCTGTGCTATGGTACTTAGCTTGCTCTATTACTGATATTATATATTATGTAACTGTTTAACGGTTGCATGCTGCGGGTAAAAGCGTTTTACTTCGATTTCCATTTTACGTTAAACGGTAAATTTTGAACGATTTTCAAGCGTTGGTGGTATTGTAATTTCGCGGTTTAAACAAACCAAAAGGTTTGTGATTGCCATTTATCTCCATGATATCTACACGCAAGTGATAGATTAGTTCTCTTAGGAATTGGTGTTGATTCGGTACCGGCGCCGGCGTCGAGTATGAAGACTGGAGTGCTCTATAAGTAAAGTTGGTTTCCTCTTAGTTAAATTACCACATGACACACAACACAATGCTTTAGTAGGTATGATATATTATATTTCTTCTTCTACATAGCCTTTTCTTAACTATGTTAGTGTCAGCTTCGAGTCTTACCGGATGTATCAACTGCCTATCTGGTGTCGACAACCCAGTTAGCGGGTAACACGATAAACCTTGGTAAGACATAATCTAGACTAATATTATAAAGCTGAAGAGTTTGTTTGTTTGAGCGTGCTAATCTCTGGAACTTCTGGTGCGAATTGAAAATTCTTGTTGTGTTAGATAGTCCATTTACTGAGGAAGGCTAAAGGCTATGTAACATCACGCTACGACCAAAAGGAGCCAAGCAGTGGATGAAACCGCGCGGTAGTAGCTAGTTATTATTATATTTGACAATACAAATTCGAGATTTCTCATTTATTTCTGTACTAAGCAAAAACAACTAATATGTAAATACACTTAACACAAAAAATATTTATAATGACTATTATAAAATCACGTACAAAACCCATAACAATAACCACAATGTTACACGAAACCAAAACGCAAACTAGAGACATTTTTATATAGAAACAATGGTTTGTGGTTTTTGATAGACGTGTCAACGTCCGGACTACCAAACCGTGACGGCTGCCAACTCCTCACTCCGACCAAACGGGAGATGATTCGCTAATCCAATAGCTATGAATTAAGGGGCTACTGAAAATTTTAATCTTAATTTTGGTAACTGTTCGTGCAAAAAATCTCGAAGAAATATTAAGTATTTTTATTATAGCATAGGTTCCTCGACTTCAAAAGAACTTGACCTATGTTTTGTGTGAAAAGTTTAAATAAATAAATAAATAAGTAATAATAATAATAATATCCTTGGACATTTCACACAACGCCATATCGTCCCAAGCTAAGCAATCTACTGCTTGTGTTATGGTAACGAAATGGTTGATAAACTACTTATATACATTTTTTTTTTGTAAATTCATACATATTATAGATAGAAAAACACCCAGACCCGTAACAAATACTTGCAGGTCGTACAAATATTTGTTCCGTGCGGGAATCGAACCCACGACATGCTGCGCAGCAGTCAATCGCTCAACCGCTGCACGAACGATGTCGTCAGTAGTAGTCGTCAAGTATTCTAATATTCAAGAAAAAAATAGTTGAGTGTTGTATCTTTCAGTGGTTTTGAGAAAGCCGACCAAGTGCGAGTCGGACACACGCACAAAGAATTCCATACTACTGTAGAATATTTAACACTACATAAAAAAAAAACTTCATATTATAAAGAAACACGACTCTTGTATGGGGATCCATTTTAATTATTATTATTTGTGGTTATAGCGGCACGATAAGCCGTTGGTTCCGGCTGTCATTTGCGGATACGGGACAGTCGTTACGGGGCGTCAGAAGTCTGAAAGGCTGACAGCAAGTCTTACCATGGGGTATCGTATCCAGTTACTGACTGGGTTGTGGAGGTTAGATAGGCAGTCGTTCCATGTAAAATACCTACTGGTATTCAGCTCTACGATTAGACTGGAAGCCGATCCTAACATAGTCGGGAAAAAGCTAGGCAGAATGAATGTGGTGTAGCGGCAATAGAAATATACAATGTGTTAAAATTTCAACCGTCTAACGGTTCATGAGAGGTATCTCTTCATGGTGGTTCTGAACTTCTGACAGACAGACGGACGGACAGCGGGGGCTTAGTACAGAGGCCAGCACATCAAGTTACCACAATCTGTCAAATTTCTTTGATGGTATTTCAACTTTATTGCAAAGACATAAGGTTCATTTTTAATTGAGAAAATTTGACAGTTAGGGATAGCTTGATGTGCTGGCGTCTGTACCTAATAGGATTCCGTTTGACACCCTTCGGGCACGGTACCCTAATTGTGATCATTTATGTTCTTTTCTGTTAAGTATAAGTATAATATATACATGTGACATACGAAGATTTAATATAAGATTGTTGATCAAAGCAGTGAGTAGGTACTCAGAGGGCCGTCGGGGTATTTGCGTATTTTTTGCACAACAATGCCACTGTTATTTTTAACAATTTTATAAACAGTATCTCTCCTGTCTGGTCTCGCTTTTGCTTATAATTTACTAGCTTCCGCCCGCGGCTTCGCCCGCATAATATGTCGACAAATTCCTTCCTCTTGAATCACTCTATCTATTAAAAAAAAAGTTTTAAAGATATAAGCATACATAGGGATATAGGGACAGAGAAAGTGACTTTGTTTTATACTATATAGTCATAGTCAAAGTCAAAGGCGACATACTGACCCTTAACTAAACATTGAACGCGATTGTTTACGTTTTGTTAAAGCTTTTAAGCCGGCTCGAAGTCACTTATCGTTATTAGCCCACGGAATCAGATTTACGGGTGGATTTGAATAATTAATGTGATACTTATTATTGAAATTGAGATTGATATCACGAGTTGGAGAATTGGTTTTGATGTATGAAATATTAATTTAGTAATGAAGGATTAACATCAAAATACAATTTAAAACAAACTTACAAATTCATGGTCACCACAACACGTCAACAAAATCGTAAAACAAAAACGTAAACGTAAATAAATGCGTTTTCGTTTTTAATAAGCACTTCTATGGAGAGGCACCTTTTCTAAATTGGTAATTTATTTTAACGTTTACGTAATTAAAATAAGCTTAAATATACTTCTCCGAAATCTATTATAATGTAAGCGAAAGACTTAATGTAAACAAACAACACAGAACTTTTCAAATCATTCTTAATTTAAACCAAAGTTGTAACAGTTCCAAGACGTACCTATTATTTTTTGATAATTAAAATAAAATATGGAGTCGAGAAACATGTTGTAATTTTTGGCTGTCCCGTCACATTCTGTTTTCAAAAACATACCGAATCAAAATTTTCCGTATCGTTATTTAATTCTTTGGAACAATTCCTTCTCCTTTCTCATACAATCGTTCTTAGCCAACGTGTGATGAATCTTTCATGCCCACATGTAACGAGCCAAGTTCTTTGCATTGAATACTTTTCCCATACAATATTTAGTTGCGACAATTCGTTCTCAAAACCACAAACAAGAATTTGCATACAGATGCACTATTCTAAGTTCAATTCGATAGAATTTTCTTTTCAAATGTCTTTGTGGCCAGCTTTAACATATTACTTTGTTCGTAATACAAACTCCAACACGCAAGAAGGTTGAGTTTCGAAATATCCTTTTTGTTGCATTCTAGCCTCTGTTTGCGACTTCACTTAACTCAGCTTAACGCAGTCCACTGCTGGACATATCTAAGCATCTCCCGTAACAGTCAGTCCTCCGTCTTCTGTGTCCGGTCTGTCTCAGCCACCTTCTTAAGGCCATTGGTTTATCAAGGTTGGGAGCTTCCCACACTACGCTTTCCGATACACGGTCTTCACTCCAATACAAATCTGCTCCACCGGCTATTTTCCGTAGATTACCCCCCATACATTCCAGGCGGTAAGTTCTATGTCTACTGATCTGTGTATAACAGCCTAGACAGACATTCATTTTCATCTGGAAAGATCGCGAAACAAAATACTCGTATCATGAAAAGCTTCTTTGAAAAGGCTAGGCAGAGAGAGAGAGATGAGTTCTTATTGTTTATAAATAATACATTTGGCTTTATCTGTACTAACAGTCTTTACTTACCCTTTAATAAAATAACGCTTTTATTATATCCTCCTGTATCAATACTAATTACATGTCACGCGGCCACCTATTCAAGGCCACCTCTTAAGTGTCCATTGACAATAATTCCTTCATCAACAAAAACAATTGATGTTGACACATACGACAACCAACAGTTATCCGCAGTATACCTCCTACCATAAGGACCATTGTTCTTTGTAAACAGAGGAACAATCGTTTCCCCTCTTTACCTTTGTTTCTGAAAGGAGCATTTATATAGAAAATCTGTATTAATTACATAAATGTAAGCTTTGTTGTCTCGCGTATGCCTATTGTTTTGACATGTAGATATAATATATGGTGTCTTTTGATATTGTTATTCCTATCGTTGTAAATTGTTTTGTTTACCGCTTCGGGTGTGAGAATTTGGTCTTACAATACAAGATGTCTTTAATTAACATTTTGTAGGAATTTGTCATCAACGCAATGATTACGATGTTGGGTGTTTATTTGCTTATCAATTGTTTTTATTAACATTCTGAATAATAATAAAGATGTTTTCGTTTTGAGGTTATTTTTGTCATATTATGTCAACATCTGCCTAGCCTTTTCCCGACTGTGTTGGGGTCGGCTTCCAGTCTAACCGGATGCAGCTGAATAACAGTATTTTATATGGAGCGACTGTCTATCTGACCATATCATATTAAAATTTAGACTTACTAATTATCTACGCACTCGCATTTTTTTGGTAAAATACGACAAGGAAAACAATGGTAAAGAAAATAAGAATAATTATTTTTTCATTCTTATTTTGAAAGTCATTAAAATGAAAAAATGCTGACAACAGATAAAATTATTTACCGTGGATTTTCCTAATTTTCTACAAAAAGACAGTATATAGTGTTTAATATGCACATTTTTATTAGGGGTTCGTTTTAAGCCACAGCCCTCCCCTGGGGTTGGGGTAATGTTACAAATGGTTAACCACTCCTGCGTTGAGCTCTCCAGTTAGTTAGTCCCGGTACATTCAAATACAGCGGTATTCGGTAAAATAGGAAAAAAAGACGTTAGTTTATTTTGTGAAACGAAGAGAACAGTTTCCATAGCTATAAGAATAGGGGAAACCCAAAGAAACGATGGATAGAATAACTTTTCTGGTAAGGGAGTGACTACTTAGATGACAACTAATATAAATTGGAAAAAAAAGTCATTGCGCTGGCCCAGAATACATTGAGATAAGAGTAAGAATACTAGAATTCAACGATGTAATTTTCAATAATTGTTATTATTCTACTCAGCACATTAAACTATAAAATTCAGTGATAAAGAAAGATGTTTTAAAAAAAAAATCTAGTACTATTATTTTTTGCTATGTCTCGCACCAAAAGTCTTTGCCGTTCTCGTTGATAAAAATACACGTAAAATCGCCGTAAAAACTATAAAATTTATGTCTTACGCAAAAGAATCCTGTGATCGCTCGTTTACTGGAAATGGCTCTGAATATTCAACGTGCATCATGTGATAAAACATTGAATATCTCGATTCAACCGTCCAATGACACATACTATAAACATTTAAAAATATTTCCTAGTTATCCAATAAACCGAAACAGGCACTCGCAAGGTAGGTACGTATTGTAATTCTTAAGGCATATTTATCAATCACTTCTCTGCGCACGATCTGTCATCAACGTGAATTAAAAACAACTAAAAAAAAATAACAAGAATGAAATTACTTAGTATTCCATAAAAGCGGGCCAAGTTATCGTAATTTTGAGAATTCCATGCTAAATCGATTTCGTGCGCGAATGTACACAAGCTGTCGCACGCATCACAGATTAGCTGTTTTAAACGAAGTACAGTCACGTACAGTGACTCACCTGATTCATATGAGAGTATAATGTAGTAGTCCGTTGTTTCCTGAAATGGTTGATAATGATCTAAGTCAAGGCGTTAAGTGCACCGTTGTCATATCAATGTTGGCCTATGCCATGCACCCCGCATATTCTAAACTGCAGATGGACATCACTACATAGTATAAAGCAAAGTCGCTTTCCGCGTCTGTCCTAATGTCTGTATGTATGCTTAGATCTTTAAAACTACACAACGGATTTTGATGCAGTTTTTTTTTAAATAGATTCAAGAGGAAGGTTTATAAATGTATAATAACATGCTTAATATATTAGAGAACCACTGATAATTTCAAGATTTCTTAAGGAAATCTTCACAATATAGGGAAAGGGGAATTGTTTTACTACGAATTTACCGCGTGCGATACCGCGGACATAAGCTAGTATTGTATAAAAATCTCACCATTTGCATAGTTTAGAAGAACAACGCGATCATACAGACACGAAAAGTGACTAAGTTAAAATATGTATAGATCAATCAAAACGTGAGATGAATGCTTTCAAACCTAAGGGATGATTCTCCCCCGCCCTAAACATTAAATGAGCCGTCAAGGAGATTATTGGATATCTCATCATTACGATTTAATCCAAACCAAAAGGTATCTACTTAATTAATCAGTACGAATAAACCTTTTCGAAGAGAAGTTAAAATAACAATTGTTTGTAGATAAACAAATCTAAGTTATTACGTGCGTTATTGTAGTCCGCGAACGTTTTTTGTAATTTGCAGACGTGTCAGGTTGTACGTTAATCTTCTTCTTTTCGTGTTGTTAGTGACTAACCAGGTGTCAGAGTTTTTATGCTGCCCCTGAGCGTCTGACTTAGCTTCACATGCTGTTGAGAAATATCTCTCAGACCTGCTGGTTTACTAAGCAAGTGATAATTATTCAATACGCACATTAATCCGTAAAATTAGAGGTGCGTGTCTTGGGTTCGAACTCGAAACCTATGACTTGACAGTCACAGCACTAGACCATCACTGCTGCTGAATCAAAATTTGATTCTCGGACATAACAAGTACTTACAGAATTATAAGCATCAATACAGGTTTATAAGTTAGATTTGTTCTGCAATGTCATGATTTCATGAAATATTCATTCCACAAAGTAAATATGAACTTGAAAGGTTGTATAGATGATTTTAATTAATACAATTCTGTAAATAAGCTGTACTTCTTACGGCCATAAGTCTTTTTTTTTGAGGATGGGAAATCATGAAATGACTCCACCCGCTCTGGGTGGAGCGGAAGAGAGTGTCAGACTCTTACTGACTAAAACCCATCCATGTTCTTTCTTTAGCCCTTTATGTTCCGAAGTAGTATTCCTTTCGGACAATCCCGCTTACCCGGCAGGCTTCCGCCTTGCCGCCGTCCCTTCAGGCCATAAGGCTTGTAATATACTTAAGGTAAAAATGTTTAGGTTCAATTATTAGGTATTATATTACCTATACCTCCAGTTGGAGTTGCGGTGTACCAAGCGCCTTAACATTACACAAGTATTCTCCCTTCCTTATAAGAACACAAGTATTCTCATTACAAAGACTCCAAAGCAGTTAATTTCAGTTAATCAATACCAATATAAACCTTTTAACTTAAACCCACTCGCACCCAGAAAATGCTAACTTACCAATTTGAGCCCCAGAAATGGGCCCTAATTGAATCAAAGACTTTTAACTGGTGAATCAGTTTATTTTACACAATTATCCTGTCAAATGAGATATTTTTAAGTGGCCAAATGACAAGCTTACTTGTACCTATTTTAATACGTGAATCATTCGGGATTGCCACAATCTTTGTTATTGTTGTGCAATGTAATAGGTCACTTAATTAAAAACAATGTTATTTACACCGGGTCACAGACAGAGAACGAAGTATACCTGCAGGTGCAAAGGAAATACTATCACGCGGGCGAAACCTAGTTAAACTATACGCATAAACCTTCGTTTTGAGTAACTCTATCTATTAATTAAAACTGCATTAAAATCCGTTGCCTAGTTTAAAAGATCTAAGCGTACAGTCGGCGGGGAGAAACTTTGCTTTATACTGTGTAGATATGGCTACTGTGTAGATTTGACGATATGGTTGGCGCAGTGGTTGTGCGATTGACTGATGCGCTCTATGTCGCGGGTTCGATTCCCGCACGGAACAAATATTTGTACGACCTGCAAGTATTTGTTACGAGTCTGGGTGTTTTTCTATGTATAACATGTATTTACAAAAAAAAAAAAATGTATATAAGTAGTCTTATCAGCCATCTCGTTACCATAACACAAGCATTGGGTTGCTTAGCTTGAGACGATATGGCGTTGTGTGAAATGTCCAAGGATATTATTATATAATTATCCTAAAGAGGGGGTTATCGCACTAGGCTAGGCAGAGGTATAGGCATCTCCAGCACCAGTAATTAAAAAAATGGAAAAACCGGCCAAGTGTGAGTCTGACACGAAGGGTACCATACCATTATCTATAAAAACGGCAAAAAATCACGTTTGTTGTATAGGAGCCCTTAAATATTTATCTTATTCTGTTTTTTAGTATTTGCTGTTATAGAGGCAACAGGAATACATCATCTGTGAAAATTTCAACTGTCCAACTATCAGGGTTCATGAGATACAGCCTGGTTTCAGACGGACAAATCCACGGACGGACAGCGAATTCTTGGTAATAGGGTACCGTTTTACCCTTTGGGTACGGACCTCCTAAAAATTAAGAAAATCCAACAGCTGAAAGAAAAGTGCGCTATTGGATTTCAACAATTTCAACGCTAGGCAGATATTTAGGTATCTTTTTGTGTTAGTAAACACGGGACTTGCGCTTGCACAGGCGTTCCTTTCAAACATACGTTTATGTCAAGCACGGCCGAATAATTTCCTTATTGAATACTCATTAAAACAGGAAGTGTATCCAATTGGTAGTCAAAACCCCCTATAGCTGGTTATCTATTTAATTTCCTTAAAAAACCCTCTGGGTGTAATCATGAGCCATCAGCCATCCAATTTAATGGGTTACCGACATTCCTTTACTGCCATTCGTCATAGAAATGAGATTTATTACTGATTTTAAATATAAGGGGCTTGTTTAATGGCGGTGTTGAGGATAGGGTTGGCATGCGAGAGATTAAAAAAAAAATTAAATTAATTTTGAATATGATTCTGAATTATGTATGTTATGATGCATTTTACGTGTTACGTGTAACCAATCTCCATTATCATCTGCATAGCCATAGATTCCAGTCTAACCGAGTGCAGCTGAGTACCAGTATTTAACATGGAGCGAATGGCCTATCTTACCTCTACGACCCCAGTTAAGAGGTATCGTATACTTGGTAATACTGGCTGTCAGACTTTCGGGCTTCTGATGACCAGTATGTTGTATGTTAAAACGACAATATAACATCACGACTGTCTTCCCGAAAGGGTAAGGCAGTAGTGTACATTCAGCATTCTAATTTTCATGCCCTTTCAACAATTTATTTGGTGGTCGGCGCAACGTGTCTTTTTCTCCACATTTTTCTGTTAGCCTTTACGCAGTCCATCTATCATTTATTTGTATAAGAAAATTAGTCCAGTTAGATAGGAAACGGCAAAAATGGACGATTCATTGCTCTGTAATATAGAGATTTATTTCAATTTACATCTTCACACTAAAAATGAACATGTTGCGACAGAGATACCTTACCTGAAATATAGAGAAACGATATTTATAGTCGATTGTCGATTCAAAAAAAAAATACATTTTCTTCACAAATTCAGTTCGCAAATTAAAATAATTTAACATTCGTCTGAAGGTATCATCTGTCAGATGTGAAAAATAAAAGATTTATAAAAAAAATAAAACTTTATTTAGGTAATTATAACAGAGGTCAGACAGTAATCCGATGAAGTTATATCCCTAAAACATTAACCCCCTTACTAATAAGTGTTGTATAGCATCTGTATATACACACATCAAAAGTGTCTAGGGATCAACATATATTTTTGCAATAACTTTTCTCTTGATTGATATTAATTTAAATTTTCTTTAAGGATTCATCAAATAAAGTGTTTTCGTTTGTCACAGTAACGATAAACCAAGTCACCTTTGCATTAATAAAGAAATTTGCCATTTTCCTAATAAAGGGATTTTTGACATTTGAACCACTAACATTAAAGTTCGAAAAAAAGACTGAAATAACAGTTTTCTTTAAAATTTTATTGGGTAACTTAAACAATTAATAATCCGTGTTTCTACCGCGAACACTAACAACACAAGAACATCGGTTTGGCATACTCAAAATGAGTTCATCCAAATCACGCTGTGGAATGGCCGCCCATGTTCGTTGCAACAACAAAAAAAGGTGTTATCAGTCGACTTTGGACACGTTACCGAAGCACTGGTACCGTGGCTGAGCGCCATGAAGGACGGTATCGCTGCACCACACGGAGACAAGACCGATACATTCAAATCTTAACTCGAAGAGCTCCAACAATAACCGCCATGATGTTAGCCGTGAGGCTTCATCACTCTTCAGGGAACTTAATTAGCGACCAAACAGTCAGAAACCGCTTGCATGAAGTGAACCTTCATTCCCGAAGACCGCTACGGGTACCACCTATAGCAATGCACAATCGTAGGATTCGATATCAATGGGCTCTTGAACACAGAAATTGGGCAGAAGAACAATGGCGTTTCGTGTGCTTTTCTGATGAGTCTCGTTTTGGTATGAGACCGGATACAAGACGTATACGACACTGGAGAACCCCTGGACGCCAACAGCGATTAAAATCCTGCCAGGAAGTCCATCCTTATAGTGGTGGAACCATCATGGTATGGGCGGGTATTTGGATCGGCGGAAGAACTGAGTTGATTTGGATCAGAGGCAACCTCAACGCTCAAATTTATGCTGAGACGATTGTATCTGACGTCATCGTTCCTCTACAAGTGCAAATCGGTCCCTTATTTCAGTTAATGCATGATAATGCACGACCGCACACCGCAAGAGTTGTAAGACAGACTCTCGCCGCAGCTAACATCAATGTCCTGCCCTGGCCTGCTCAGTCGCCAGACTTGAACCCGATTGAGCATGCATGGGATATGCTACAGAGAAGAGCTCTGCCGAATATGGAGGGTATCCAGTTGCAAGAAGACCTTTTTTTGTTGTTGCAACGAACATGGGCGGCCATTCCACAGCGTGATTTGGATGAACTCATTTTGAGTATGCCAAACCGATGTTCTTGTGTTGTTAGTGTTCGCGGTAGAAACACGGATTATTAATTGTTTAAGTTACCCAATAAAATTTTAAAGAAAACTGTTATTTCAGTCTTTTTTTCGAACTTTAATGTTAGTGGTTCAAATGTCAAAAATCCCTTTATTAGGAAAATGGCAAATTTCTTTATTAATGCAAAGGTGACTTGGTTTATCGTTACTGTGACAAACGAAAACACTTTATTTGATGAATCCTTAAAGAAAATTTAAATTAATATCAATCAAGAGAAAAGTTATTGCAAAAATATATGTTGATCCCTAGACACTTTTGATGTGTGTATTATAGAAAAACACCCAGACCCGGAACAAATGCTTTTTTTTTAAGGCTGGGAAATCATCCAATGACTGCTCCAGCTCTGGGTGGAGCGGAAGGGAGTGTCAGACTCTTACTGACTAAACCCGTCCATGTTTCTTCCTTAGCCCTTTATGTTCGTTTGGCCCCCAAGCTGGAACGGACTGGGGCCGCATTCAAGCGGCTCTTGCCCAATTTGAGGTGGCCAAACGCCTCCTGCCGCTTTACGCGAGTGTCGTGCGGTCCATGGCCCTTTACGGGGCCCCGGTGTGGGCGCGTTCACTGCGGCGGCGAACCACCCACTATCTGAACGCGCCCCACAAGGTGGTAGCCATACGGCTTATCCGGGGGTGCCCCCTTACTAATAAGTATTGTATAGCATCTGTATATATCTACACAATATCTGCTACACAACGCTTTGTCTTCTTTCAAAAGTCAAATATCTGACGGTTGAAAGAGAGAAATCGGTGTGTAACTATTTACCTGATATAACGTTTATTAGTAAGAAGGTAAGAAGGTTCGCAGTGTCTTCATTCACAGTGATTGAAAAAGTTTAGTTTTTTCAACAAAAGAAAATACATTTGGGAAATCAATTCGCAGCTAGGTACCTCCTGAAATCGTAAAGAATTCAAAGACAAACCTTGGAAGTACTATACATACTTACTTAGTAATGAATGTTCTTTAGTTAGCTTAAAAAAACTCTGTAACTTTGTTTTATGGTTCCTTTCTTCAAAAGGAAATACAGAATCTTTATAGGATCATTCCGTTGTCCGTTTGTCAGTTGCCAAGCCCTTCAGAAACGCGCAGGTAATAAGTTGATGTCTACGGTGCATTAGAGCTCTAAAATCAAGGTTTTAAGTCTACGCATTAGAAAAATATGACCATTTAAGCGACATGTTTTGATACTTTCTAAAGGGTCCTTCTCATTGACCTAGAATCATGAAATTTGTCAAGAAGCAAGAAAACAATAATTAACTTTTATTAACAAAAAAAATGCGATTATAATCATACATTTGCCATTGCAGAGTTGTCTGGAACGTATTTGAGAACAAACTACAGAACCCTTCATTTTGCGTGGTCCGACACGTATTTGACCAGTTTTTTATTTACTTTTTGTTCAGTTGCTTTGGGACGGCATTAAGTAATAAGATTCTTTTCCAATAGAAAGTACGAAACTAAGGGTGATATTTAAGTAACGCTGCCTGTGGAGTTTTTAATTTTCTTCGGCGAAAGTAGGTCCTGTGGTTGAACGACCTCTTATAGCAGTATTATTTTCATTTCACTTTAGAGTGAAAATGAGACAGACCTATACAGAACGTATAACTCCGTCTTTCTACCGTGAAGTAATATTAAAATCGTACTGCTATGAGAGGTGGCCCCCTGATTGTACGTACAGAGGCCAGCACATCAAGTTACCACAATCTGTCAAATTTCTTTGATAGTATTTCAACTTTATTGCAAAGACATAAGGTTCATTTTTAATTGAGAAAATTTGACAGTTAGGGATAGCTTGATGTGCTGGCGCCTGTACCTACCTACGTGTTCTACCAGGAACAAAACGTACCTATCTCTCTCTTTCTCTCTCTCCATCTTTCTATCTCTCTCTCGCTGTCTATAATATGTATGTATTTACAACAAAAAAATGTAAGTATATAAGTAGTTTATCAGCCATGTCGTTAATAGCCATGACACAAGCATTAGGTTGCTTAGCTTGGACTATATGGCGCTGTGTGAAATGTCCAAGGATACTCGTATTAATTATTTGTTATCTGTATAAGTGAAACTATGATAATAATCTGACCATCTAATAGATACCTATAATTGTATGATTAACCTAATTAATTGGAGCTGAACCCTTGTCTGATCTTCTTGGGATAACTTATAAAGACACAGATCTCAAATGTTATGTAATACTCATCCGTATTCACTACATAGTATAAAACAAAGTCGCTATTTTTGTCTGTTTGTTTGTCTGTATGCTTAAATCTTTAAAATTACGCGACGGATTTTGATGCGGTTTTTTGTAATAGGTAGAGTGATTCAAGAGGAAGGTTTATGTGGTGTCCGTTTCGATTGCTCGGCCACAGTATCGTAGAAAAAAAACGACCACATCAACATTACGAAGGAATTTGTAAAAAACTAGTAATGAAAGTCGCAAATTCGTAGATCTAATATTCAGAAAGTTATAAAGGTTTAACCATGGCCGCGCGGTCGGCACAGGGAGAACCGCGCGGCCACGCAATTTTCTTAAACAGCGCTTAGTACAGCTGTGGTAGAGGTCCCATTCTTTTTGCTAACCACTGATACGATTTCGAAGAACATGTAGATAGTATAAATAAAACTCTTATGTTTGGATTTTATGAGCTACAGCACTTAAAACCTATAATGCGAGTTAAAAGTAGGGCGACCAAGATTTATGGTGCGTCAATCAGACATTTTATAAAGCGTCGTTTTGATATCACATACGGTGTTTTTCAATCTACATACATATAATATGTATGTATTTACAAAAAAAAAAGTAGTTTATCAGCCATCTCGTTACCACTACACAAGCATTAGGTTGCTTAGCTTGTGACCATATGGCGTTGTGTGAAATTAATGTCCAAGGATATTATTATTATTATATCATATATAATATGCCTTACCTTGACGTTCAAAAGTGCCTTTCTTGTGCCTATTTGAAATAAATGTTTTGACTTTGACTTTACCCGCAAAGCAAGCTCACTGACATATACAATCATAGGGATGTCGGAAATGCAATAAAATATCGATATATATCGTATCGATGTTTTTTGAAAATATCAATATCGATATTGATATTTTTATTAAAAAATATCGATATATCGGTATGATTTGAAAGAGAATATTCGTGCTCTAAAAATTAATTTATTTGGTCTAATCTAATTCAATCATCTTACATTTCTAGATAAATATTAATTAATATACATAATTTTTAATAAATCAAACAACCATTCAAATTTTTTTATTAGTTATTAATCAAACCAATATTTCAATATTTAATATAAACCAATATTTCGTATTCGTAAAAACTTATAAATGTTTATTGGTCTGAAAATATATCGGTTTTTATACCTTTTCGATACTTAGAATTTTATATCGATACATCGATATATCGAACTATTAAATCATCATCTGCCTAGCTTTTTCCCAACTTTGTTGGGCTCGGCTTCCAGTCTAAACGGATGCAGCTGAATACCAGTATTTTACATGGAGCGACTGCCTATCTGACCTCCACAACCCAGTAACTGGGCAATACGATACCCCTTGGTAAGACTGGCTGTCAGATTTTCGGGCTTCTAACTAACCGTAACGACTGTCAAAGATGCACAAATGACAGCCGGGACCAACGGCTTATCGTGCTTTCCGAGGCACGGAGGAGTCTCGGTATGTAAAGATGGTCACCCATCCACGGCCAACCCCGGCAAGCGTAGCTTAACCTGATGGATCGACCTGTGCGGCTGTTAGTACTTAGCCACGAGCTCCTCCGATATTTAATATCGAACTATTAAATATCGCTCAAAAATATCGATATATTGAAAAAATAATATCGATATATCGATGTATCGATATTTAATTATATTATATTTATTTTATTTATTTTTCAACAAGCCTATACAATCATGCAATTCTTGCAAGTCTTGTGTCTGTGGTTTAGTGATACGATGTAACAAATTTTTAAGTTCTGGGGCTATGAATGTTACGATTTTTTAGAATAAAAAGAAATACCGATGAAGAGTTTCATCAGTATTTTTTATATTGAGTAACTTTCATATCAAAAACAATAGGCATAGGCAGGTATATTTTTTCGTATAGGTAAGTACTGATCCAATAGACAATCATTAATCCATTTTACAATAAAAGGTACCAATTGAAAATGTCTAATTGATGCACCATAAATCTTGGTCACCCTACTTTCAACTCGCATTATAGGTTTTAAGTGCTGTAGGTCGTGAAATCTTAACATTAGGGCTTTATTCATACTATCTACATGTTCTTCGAAATCGTACTAGTGGTTAGCAAAAAGAATGGGACCCCTACGATAACTCTACTAAGCGCCGTTTAAGAAAACTGCGTGGCCGCGCAGTTCTCCCTGTGCCGACCGCGCGGTCATAGCATTTAAGTGCTGTAGGTCATAAAATCCAAACATTAGAGTTTTATTCATACTATCTACATGTTCTTCGAAATCGTATCAGTGGTTAGCAAAAAGAATGGGACCTCTACCACAGCTCTACTAAGCGCTGTTTAAGAAAATTGCGTGGCCGCGCGGTTCTCCCTGTGCCGACCGCGCGGCCATGGTTAAACCTTTATAACTTTCTGAATATTGGATCTACGAATTTGCGACTTTCATTACTAGTCTTTTACAAATTCCTTCGTAATGTTGACGTGGTCGTTTTTTTTCTACGACACTGTGGCCGAGCAATCGAAACGGACACTTTATGTGTATAATTTGTCGACATATATTGCGGGCGAAGCCGCGGGCGGAAGCTAGTAATACAAAAATCTTATTATCCCTGTTTGAACATAATATTCATGATATTCACACTCCGATTGCTTCAGTCAGCAAACGTTTTGTTTCCGAGATGTTATCCAATCATGTATGTTTACATATGAATACACGAGATTAAATGAAATTTCGTCAAAGGTAGGTATTTAATAATACAGCTATAGTATTTAGGTGCATCTATCTTATACAGGATGTAACCGAAAGGGTAGATACATACAAAAGCATATGCTGCAGACCACCAAAACCCATAACAATAACCACAATGTTACACGAAACCAAAACGCAAACTAGAGACATTTTTATATAGAAACAATGGTTTGTGGTTTTTGATAGACGTGTCAACGTCCGGACTACCAAACCGTGACCGGCTGCCAACTCCTCACTCCGACCAAACGGGAGATGATTCGCTAATCCAATAGCCATGAATTAAGGGGCTACTGAAAGTTTTAATCTTAATTTTGGTAACTGTTCGTGCAAAAAAACTCGAAGGAATATTAAGTATTTTTATTATAGCATAGGTTCCTCGACTTCAAAAGAACTTGACCTATATTTTGTGTGAAAAGTTTAAATAAATAAATAAATAAGTAATAATAATATCCTTGGACATTTCACACAACGCCATATCGTCCCAAGCTAAGCAATCTAATGCTTGTGTTATGGTAACGAAATGGTTGATAAACTACTTATATACATTTTTTTTTTGTAAATTCATACATATTATAGATAGAAAAACACCCAGACCCGTAACAAATACTTGCAGGTCGTACAAATATTTGTTCCGTGCGGGAATCGAACCCACGACATGCTGCGCAGCAGTCAATCGCTCAACCGCTGCACGAACGATGTCGTCAGTAGTAGTCGTCAAGTATTCTAATATTCAAGAAAAAAATAGTTGAGTGTTGTATCTTTCAGTGGTTTTGAGAAAGCCGACCAAGTGCGAGTCGGACACACGCACAAAGAATTCCATACTACTGTAGAATATTTAACACTACATAAAAAAAAAACTTCATATTATAAAGAAACACGACTCTTGTATGGGGATCCATTTTAATTATTATTATTTGTGGTTATAGCGGCACGATAAGCCGTTGGTTCCGGCTGTCATTTGCGGATACGGGACAGTCGTTACGGGGCGTCAGAAGTCTGAAAGGCTGACAGCAAGTCTTACCATGGGGTATCGTATCCAGTTACTGACTGGGTTGTGGAGGTTAGATAGGCAGTCGTTCCATGTAAAATACCTACTGGTATTCAGCTCTACGATTAGACTGGAAGCCGATCCCAACATAGTCGGGAAAAAGCTAGGCAGAATGAATGTGGTGTAGCGGCAATAGAAATATACAATGTGTTAAAATTTCAACCGTCTAACGGTTCATGAGAGGTATCTCTTCATGGTGGTTCTGAACTTCTGACAGACAGACGGACGGACAGCCCCCCGCTGTCCGTCCGCGCCACATATTACATATAGCTAGATTTCTTCAGACATGCTGTCACTAGTCTTTGTCATTGGTGTATCCAAATAAGACTTCATTTAATCACTGCCTGAGGAAAGAACTGTACAGAGGCCAGCACATCAAGTTACCACAATCTGTCAAATTTCTTTGATGGTATTTCAACTTTATTGCAAAGACATAAGGTTCATTTTTAATTGAGAAAATTTGACAGTTAGGGATAGCTTGATGTGCTGGCGTCTGTACCTAATAGGATTCCGTTTGACACCCTTCGGGCACGGTACCCTAATTGTGATCATTTATGTTCTTTTCTGTTAAGTATAAGTATAATATATACATGTGACATACGAAGATTTAATATAAGATTGTTGATCAAAGCAGTGAGTAGGTACTCAGAGGGCCGTCGGGGTATTTGCGTATTTTTTGCACAACAATGCCACTGTTATTTTTAACAATTTTATAAACAGTATCTCTCCTGTCTGGTCTCGCTTTTGCTTATAATTTACTAGCTTCCGCCCGCGGCTTCGCCCGCATAATATGTCGACAAATTCCTTCCTCTTGAATCACTCTATCTATTAAAAAAAAAGTTTTAAAGATATAAGCATACATAGGGATATAGGGACAGAGAAAGCGACTTTGTTTTATACTATATAGTCATAGTCAAAGTCAAAGGCGACATACTGACCCTTAACTAAACATTGAACGCGATTGTTTACGTTTTGTTAAAGCTTTTAAGCCGGCTCGAAGTCACTTATCGTTATTAGCCCACGGAATCAGATTTACGGGTGGATTTGAATAATTAATGTGATACTTATTATTGAAATTGAGATTGATATCACGAGTTGGAGAATTGGTTTTGATGTATGAAATATTAATTTAGTAATGAAGGATTAACATCAAAATACAATTTAAAACAAACTTACAAATTCATGGTCACCACAACACGTCAACAAAATCGTAAAACAAAAACGTAAACGTAAATAAATGCGTTTTCGTTTTTAATAAGCACTTCTATGGAGAGGCACCTTTTCTAAATTGGTAATTTATTTTAACGTTTACGTAATTAAAATAAGCTTAAATATACTTCTCCGAAATCTATTATAATGTAAGCGAAAGACTTAATGTAAACAAACAACACAGAACTTTTCAAATCATTCTTAATTTAAACCAAAGTTGTAACAGTTCCAAGACGTACCTATTATTTTTTGATAATTAAAATAAAATATGGAGTCGAGAAACATGTTGTAATTTTTGGCTGTCCCGTCACATTCTGTTTTCAAAAACATTCCGAATCAAAATTTTCCGTATCGTTATTTAATTCTTTGGAACAATTCCTTCTCCTTTCTCATACAATCGTTCTTAGCCAACGTGTGATGAATCTTTCATGCCCACATGTAACGAGCCAAGTTCTTTGCATTGAATACTTTTCCCATACAATATTTAGTTGCGACAATTCGTTCTCAAAACCACAAACAAGAATTTGCATACAGATGCACTATTCTAAGTTCAATTCGATAGAATGTTCTTTTCAAATGTCTTTGTGGCCAGCTTTAACATATTACTTTGTTCGTAATACAAACTCCAACACGCAAGAAGGTTGAGTTTCGAAATATCCTTTTTGTTGCATTCTAGCCTCTGTTTGCGACTTCACTTAACTCAGCTTAACGCAGTCCACTGCTGGACATATCTAAGCATCTCCCGTAACAGTCAGTCCTCCGTCTTCTGTGTCCGGTCTGTCTCAGCCACCTTCTTAAGGCCATTGGTTTATCAAGGTTGGGAGCTTCGCACACTACGCTTTCCGATACACGGTCTTCACTCCAATACAAATCTGCTCCACCGGCTATTTTCCGTAGATTACCCCCCATACATTCCAGGCGGTAAGTTCTATGTCTACTGATCTGTGTATAACAGCCTAGACAGACATTTATTTTCATCTGGAAAGATGGCGAAACAAAATACTCGTATCATGAAAAGCTTCTTTGAAAAGGCTAGGCAGAGAGAGAGAGATGAGTTCTTATTGTTTATAAATAATACATTTGGCTTTATCTGTACTAACAGTCTTTACTTACCCTTTAATAAAATAACGCTTTTATTATATCCTCCTGTATCAATACTAATTACATGTCACGCGGCCACCTATTCAAGGCCACCTCTTAAGTGTCCATTGACAATAATTCCTTCATCAACAAAAACAATTGATGTTGACACATACGACAACCAACAGTTATCCGCAGTATACCTCCTACCATAAGGACCATTGTTCTTTGTAAACAGAGGAACAATCGTTTCCCCTCTTTACCTTTGTTTCTGAAAGGAGCATTTATATAGAATATCTGTATTAATTACATAAATGTAAGCTTTGTTGTCTCGCGTATGCCTATTGTTTTGACATGTAGATATAATATATGGTGTCTTTTGATATTGTTATTCCTATCGTTGTAAATTGTTTTGTTTACCGCTTCGGGTGTGAGAATTTGGTCTTACAATACAAGATGTCTTTAATTAACATTTTGTAGGAATTTGTCATCAACGCAATGATTACGATGTTGGGTGTTTATTTGCTTATCAATTGTTTTTATTAACATTCTGAATAATAATAAAGATGTTTTCGTTTTGAGGTTATTTTTGTCATATTATGTCAACATCTGCCTAGCCTTTTCCCGACTGTGTTGGGGTCGGCTTCCAGTCTAACCGGATGCAGCTGAATAACAGTATTTTATATGGAGCGACTGTCTATCTGACCATATCATATTAAAATTTAGACTTACTAATTATCTACGCACTCGCATTTTTTTGGTAAAATACGACAAGGAAAACAATGGTAAAGAAAATAAGAATAATTATTTTTTCATTCTTATTTTGAAAGTCATTAAAATGAAAAAATCCTGACAACAGATAAAATTATTTACCGTGGATTTTCCTAATTTTCTACAAAAAGACAGTATATAGTGTTTAATATGCACATTTTTATTAGGGGTTCGTTTTAAGCCACAGCCCTCCCCTGGGGTTGGGGTAATGTTACAAATGGTTAACCACTCCTGCGTTGAGCTCTCCAGTTAGTTAGTCCCGGTACATTCAAATACAGCGGTATTCGGTAAAATAGGAAAAAAAGACGTTAGTTTATTTTGTGAAACGAAGAGAACAGTTTCCATAGCTATAAGAATAGGGGAAACCCAAAGAAACGATGGATAGAATAACTTTTCTGGTAAGGGAGTGACTACTTAGATGACAACTAATATAAATTGGAAAAAAAAAGTCATTGCGCTGGCCCAGAATACATTGAGATAAGAGTAAGAATACTAGAATTCAACGATATAAGTTTTAATAATTGTTATTATTCTACTCAGCACATAAAACTATAAAATTCAGTGATAAAGAAAGATGTTTAAAAAAAAAAATCTAGTAGATACTATTATATTTTGCTATGTCTCACGCCAAGAGTCTTTGCCATTCTCGTTGATAAAAATACACGTAAAATCGCCGTAAAAACTATAAAATTTATGTCTTACGCAAAAGAATCCTGTGATCGCTCATTTACTGGGAATGGCGCTGAATATTCAACGTGCATCATGTGATAAAACATTGAATATCTCGATTCACACATAAACATTTTAAAATATTTCCTAGTTATCCAATAAAACGAAACTGTAGATACCTGTAGGTACTCGCAAGGTACGCATTGTCATTCTTAAGGCATATTTATCAATCACTTCACTGCGCACGATCTGTCATCAACGTGAATTAAAAACAAGTAAAATAAAAAACAAGAATAAAATTAGTATTCCATAAAAGCGGGCCAAGTTATCGTAATTTTGAGAATTCCATGCTAAATCGATTTCGTGCGCGAATGTACACAAGCTGTCGCACGCATCACAGATTAGCTGTTTTAAACGAAGTACAGTCACGTACAGTGACTCACCTGATTCATATGAGAGTATAATGTAGTAGTCCGTTGTTTCCTGAAATGGTTGATAATGATCTAAGTCAAGGCGTTAAGTGCACCGTTGTCATATCAATGTTGGCCTATGCCATGCACCCCGCATATTCTAAACTGCAGATGGACATCACTACATAGTATAAAGCAAAGTCGCTTTCCGCGTCTGTCCTAATGTCTGTATGTATGCTTAGATCTTTAAAACTACACAACGGATTTTGATGCAGTTTTTTTTTAATAGATAGAGTGATTCAAGAGGAAGGTTTATAAATGTATAATAACATGCTTAATATATTAGAGAACCATTGATAATTTCAAGATTTCTTAAGGAAATCTTCACAATATAGGGAAAGGGGATATTTTTTTTTTACTACGAATTTACCGCGTGCGATACCGCGGGCATAAGCTAGTATTGTATAAAAATCTCACCATTTGCATAGTTTAGAAGAACAACGCGATCATACAGACACGAAAAGTGACTAAGTTAAAATATGTATAGATCAATCAAAACTTGAGATGGATGCTTTCAAACCTGAGGGATGATTCTCCCCCGCCCTAAACATTAAATGAGCCGTCAAGGAGATTATTGGATATCTCATCATTACGATTTAATCCAAACCAAAAGGTATCTACTTAATTAATCAGTACGAATAAACCTTTTCGAAGAGAAGTTAAAATAACAATTGTTTGTAGATAAACAAATCTAAGTTATTACGTGCGTTATTGTAGTCCGCGAAATTAAAAGGAGAAACCCATTTCTGGGCCTAGCCGTTACACGAATCAAATATGTACCAAAAATATCTACTGTTCTGCCTAATTAACCCATTTAAATCTTAGCCTCAATTACAATGGCCAAGTGTACAAAAAACTACATTTTTATTTTTTTTGTTTTAAACAACCTTTGTAAACCGTCACAGCACTTATTTCATTCTACGTCACTTACTTTGCAAACACTGGCATTAAACAATACAGCGTACCCTAAGAATGTAATCGATTTAGCGGATATCGATAATTACAAATTATAAGTAATTTAATAATACTCCATTATTTTAGTATAATTGCTCTTTAAATATTGAAATCATTGTAAAATAAATAAATCAGGAATATAATTATTTTTAAACGTAAGCACGATTAAAAAATCATTAAAGGAAATAAATAATCAAAAAATCGATTGCAACGCGGATTGCGCATGGATTACACTAGTAGACGGCAAATGTCAATGTCAACGTCTGTCAGTTGTCATTGTTATGATTAGTAGTGTCATTACAGTCATTCGCTTTTCGTACTTTGCGCAACTGAATGTGTTTTTCGAATTGTCGAGATTTATTACAATATTAAACCTCTGCTGACTGCTCGAATACTGGACTCTAAAATTGATTGCCTTCTGACTGACCCTCGCTTGAATAATGGACACCGTAGCCTGCCATTCCTGGTAAGCGGGATTGTCCGAAAGGGTTACCGCTACCCCGGAACATAAAGGGCTACGGAAGGAACATGGATGGGTTTTAGTCAGTAAGAGTCTGAAATAAAACCTTATCTCAATAATACGGTTTTTATTTAAATAAACCTATTGTTGCAATGTTGCAATCTCAGTTTACTGTAGTTTGAGATAGCATCAAATCCCCTGGTAGTAAATACAATGTTTAAAAATGCAACCCATTAGTACCTAATGTAAATGGGCCTTACTTAGCAAACATAATTTTTAGCTGAGGTTTTCAGTAATATTATTTCTGAATTCACCGCTTTTGTTTAAAAAAAATAACCAAACATGTAAACATTTTCTGATTTTACCAATTTGGCCATTGCTGAGAGACGTGAAAATTGGGCTAGTGAAATCTTCCTAGGTGCTCTAATTTATGGCAAAATTCCAGCTCTGTAACGCCAGGCCCAAGTTTCTATGGAGTTTGGGTTTCTCCTTTCGAACGTTTTTTGTAATTTGCAGACGTGTCAGGTTGTACGTTAATCTTCTTCTTTTCGTGTTGTTAGTGACTAACCAGGTGTCAGAGTTTTTATGCTGCCCCTGAGCGTCTGACTTAGCTTCACATGCTGTTGAGAAATATCTCTCAGACCTGCTGGTTTACTAAGCAAGTGATAATTATTCAATACGCACATTAATCCGTAAAATTAGAGGTGCGTGTCTTGGGTTCGAACTCGAAACCTATGACTTGACAGTCACAGCACTAGACCATCACTGCTGCTGAATCAAAATTTGATTCTCGGACATAACAAGTACTTACAGAATTATAAGCATCAATACAGGTTTATAAGTTAGATTTGTTCTGCAATGTCATGATTTCATGAAATATTCATTCCACAAAGTAAATATGAACTTGAAAGGTTGTATAGATGATTTTAATTAATACAATTCTGTAAATAAGCTGTACTTCTTACGGCCATAAGTCTTTTTTTTTGAGGATGGGAAATCATGAAATGACTCCACCCGCTCTGGGTGGAGCGGAAGAGAGTGTCAGACTCTTACTGACTAAAACCCATCCATGTTCTTTCTTTAGCCCTTTATGTTCCGAAGTAGTATTCCTTTCGGACAATCCCGCTTACCCGGCAGGCTTCCGCCTTGCCGCCGTCCCTTCAGGCCATAAGGCTTGTAATATACTTAAGGTAAAAATGTTTAGGTTCAATTATTAGGTATTATATTACCTATACCTCCAGTTGGAGTTGCGGTGTACCAAGCGCCTTAACATTACACAAGTATTCTCCCTTCCTTATAAGAACACAAGTATTCTCATTACAAAGACTCCAAAGCAGTTAATTTCAGTTAATCAGTACCAATATAAACCTTTTAACTTAAACCCACTCGCACCCAGAAAATGCTAACTTACCAATTTGAGCCCCAGAAATGGGCCCTAATTGAATCAAAGACTTTTAACTGGTGAATCAGTTTATTTTACACAATTATCCTGTCAAATGAGATATTTTTAAGTGGCCAAATGACAAGCTTACTTGTACCTATTTTAATACGTGAATCATTCGGGATTGCCACAATCTTTGTTATTGTTGTGCAATGTAATAGGTCACTTAATTAAAAACAATGTTATTTACACCGGGTCACAGACAGAGAACGAAGTATACCTGCAGGTGCAAAGGAAATACTATCACGCGGGCGAAACCTAGTTAAACTATACGCATAAACCTTCGTTTTGAGTAACTCTATCTATTAATTAAAACTGCATTAAAACCCGTTGCCTAGTTTAAAAGATCTAAGCGTACAGTCGGCGGCGGGGAGAAACTTTGCTTTATACTGTGTAGATATGGCTACTGTGTAGATTTGACGATATGGTTGGCGCAGTGGTTGTGCGATTGACTGATGCGCTCTATGTCGCGGGTTCGATTCCCGCACGGAACAAATATTTGTACGACCTGCAAGTATTTGTTACGAGTCTGGGTGTTTTTCTATGTATAACATGTATGTATTTACAAAAAAAAAAAAATGTATATAAGTAGTCTATCAGCCATCTCGTTACCATAACACAAGCATTGGGTTGCTTAGCTTGAGACGATATGGCGTTGTGTGAAATGTCCAAGGATATTATTATATAATTATCCTAAAGAGGGGGTTATCGCACTAGGCTAGGCAGAGGTATAGGCATCTCCAGCACCAGTAATTAAAAAAATGGAAAAACCGGCCAAGTGTGAGTCTGACACGAAGGGTACCATACCATTATCTATAAAAACGGCAAAAAATCACGTTTGTTGTATAGGAGCCCTTAAATATTTATCTTATTCTGTTTTTTAGTATTTGCTGTTATAGAGGCAACAGGAATACATCATCTGTGAAAATTTCAACTGTCCAACTATCAGGGTTCATGAGATACAGCCTGGTTTCAGACGGACAAATCCACGGACGGACAGCGAATTCTTGGTAATAGGGTACCGTTTTACCCTTTGGGTACGGACCTCCTAAAAATTAAGAAAATCCAACAGCTGAAAGAAAAGTGCGCTATTGGATTTGAACAATTTCAACGCTAGGCAGATATTTAGGTATCTTTTTGTGTTAGTAAACACGGGACTTGCGCTTGCACAGGCGTTCCTTTCAAACATACGTTTATGTCAAGCACGGCCGAATAATTTCCTTATTGAATACTCATTAAAACAGGAAGTGTATCCAATTGGTAGTCAAAACCCCCTATAGCTGGTTATCTATTTAATTTCCTTAAAAAACCCTCTGGGTGTAATCATGAGCCATCAGCCATCCAATTTAATGGGTTACCGACATTCCTTTACTGCCATTCGTCATAGAAATGAGATTTATTACTGATTTTAAATATAAGGGGCTTGTTTAATGGCGGTGTTGAGGATAGGGTTGGCATGCGAGAGATTTAAAAAAAAATTAAATTAATTTTGAATATGATTCTGAATTATGTATGTTATGATGCATTTTACGTGTTACGTGTAACCAATCTCCATTATCATCTGCATAGCCATAGATTCCAGTCTAACCGAGTGCAGCTGAGTACCAGTATTTAACATGGAGCGAATGGCCTATCTTACCTCTACGACCCCAGTTAAGAGGTATCGTATACTTGGTAATACTGGCTGTCAGACTTTCGGGCTTCTGATGACCAGTATGTTGTATGTTAAAACGACAATATAACATCACGACTGTCTTCCCGAAAGGGTAAGGCAGTAGTGTACATTCAGCATTCTAATTTTCATGCCCTTTCAACAATTTATTTGGTGGTCGGCGCAACGTGTCTTTTTCTCCACATTTTTCTGTTAGCCTTTACGCAGTCCATCTATCATTTATTTGTATAAGAAAATTAGTCCAGTTAGATAGGAAACGGCAAAAATGGACGATTCATTGCTCTGTAATATAGAGATTTATTTCAATTTACATCTTCACACTAAAAATGAACATGTTGCGACAGAGATACCTTACCTGAAATATAGAGAAACGACATTTATAGTCGATTGTCGATTAAAAAAAAAAATGAATTTTCTTCACAAATTCAGTTCGCAAATTAAAATAATTTAACATTCGTCTGAAGGTATCATCTGTCAGATGTGAAAAATAAAAGATTTATAAAAAAAAAAAAACTTTATTTAGGTAATTATAACAGAGGTCAGACAGTAATCCGATGAAGTTATATCCCTAAAACATTAACCCCCTTACTAATAAGTGTTGTATAGCATCTGTATATACACACATCAAAAGTGTCTAGGGATCAACATATATTTTTGCAATAACTTTTCTCTTGATTGATATTAATTTAAATTTTCTTTAAGGATTCATCAAATAAAGTATTTTCGTTTGTCACAGTAACGATAAACCAAGTCACCTTTGCATTAATAAAGAAATTTGCCATTTTCCTAATAAAGGGATTTTTGACATTTGAACCACTAACATTAAAGTTCGAAAAAAAGACTGAAATAACAGTTTTCTTTAAAATTTTATTGGGTAACTTAAACAATTAATAATCCGTGTTTCTACCGCGAACACTAACAACACAAGAACATCGGTTTGGCATACTCAAAATGAGTTCATCCAAATCACGCTGTGGAATGGCCGCCCATGTTCGTTGCAACAACAAAAAAAGGTCTTCTTGCAACTGGATACCCTCCATATTCGGCAGAGCTCTTCTCTGTAGCATATCCCATGCATGCTCAATCGGGTTCAAATCTGGCGACACGGAGACAAGACCGATACATTCAAATCTTAACTCGAAGAGCTCCAACAATAACCGCCATGATGTTAGCCGTGAGGCTTCATCACTCTTCAGGGAACTTAATTAGCGACCAAACAGTCAGAAACCGCTTGCATGAAGTGAACCTTCATTCCCGAAGACCGCTACGGGTACCACCTATAGCAATGCACAATCGTAGGATTCGATATCAATGGGCTCTTGAACACAGAAATTGGGCAGAAGAACAATGGCGTTTCGTGTGCTTTTCTGATGAGTCTCGTTTTGGTATGAGACCGGATACAAGACGTATACGACACTGGAGAACCCCTGGACGCCAACAGCGATTAAAATCCTGCCAGGAAGTCCATCCTTATAGTGGTGGAACCATCATGGTATGGGCGGGTATTTGGATCGGCGGAAGAACTGAGTTGATTTGGATCAGAGGCAACCTCAACGCTCAAATTTATGCTGAGACGATTGTATCTGACGTCATCGTTCCTCTACAAGTGCAAATCGGTCCCTTATTTCAGTTAATGCATGATAATGCACGACCGCACACCGCAAGAGTTGTAAGACAGACTCTCGCCGCAGCTAACATCAATGTCCTGCCCTGGCCTGCTCAGTCGCCAGACTTGAACCCGATTGAGCATGCATGGGATATGCTACAGAGAAGAGCTCTGCCGAATATGGAGGGTATCCAGTTGCAAGAAGACCTTTTTTTGTTGTTGCAACGAACATGGGCGGCCATTCCACAGCGTGATTTGGATGAACTCATTTTGAGTATGCCAAACCGATGTTCTTGTGTTGTTAGTGTTCGCGGTAGAAACACGGATTATTAATTGTTTAAGTTACCCAATAAAATTTTAAAGAAAACTGTTATTTCAGTCTTTTTTTCGAACTTTAATGTTAGTGGTTCAAATGTCAAAAATCCCTTTATTAGGAAAATGGCAAATTTCTTTATTAATGCAAAGGTGACTTGGTTTATCGTTACTGTGACAAACGAAAACACTTTATTTGATGAATCCTTAAAGAAAATTTAAATTAATATCAATCAAGAGAAAAGTTATTGCAAAAATATATGTTGATCCCTAGACACTTTTGATGTGTGTATCTACACAATATCTGCTACACAACGCTTTGTCTTCTTTCAAAAGTCAAATATCTGACGGTTGAAAGAGAGAAATCGGTGTGTAACTATTTACCTGATATAACGTTTATTAGTAAGAAGGTAAGAAGGTTCGCAGTGTCTTCATTCACAGTGATTGAAAAAGTTAAGTTTTTTCAACAAAAGAAAATACATTTGGGAAATCAATTCGCAGCTAGGTACCTCCTGAAATCGTAAAGAATTCAAAGACAAACCTTGGAAGTACTATACATACTTACTTAGTAATGAATGTTCTTTAGTTAGCTTAAAAAAACTCTGTAACTTTGTTTTATGGTTCCTTTCTTCAAAAGGAAATACAGAATCTTTATAGGATCATTTCGTTGTCCGTTTGTCAGTTGCCAAGCCCTTCAGGAACGTGTAGGTATTAAGTTGAAGTCTACGGTGCATAAGAGCTCTAAAATCAAGCTTCTAATTCTACGCATTAGAAAAATATACTATATAAAAATATACTATATAAATATGCGACATATTTGAATAAGTACTATTTGAAATAAATTCTAAAGGGTCCTCATTGACCTAGAATCATGAAATTTCACAAAAAGCAAGAAAACAATAATTAATTTTCATTGACAAAAAAAAATGCCATTACAAACATACATTTGCCATTGCAGAGTTGTCTGGAACGTATTTGAGAACAAACTACAGAACCCTTCATTTTGCGTGGTCCGACACGTACTTGACCAGTTTTTTATTTACTTTTTGTTCAGTTTCTTTGGGACGGCATTAAGTAATAAGATTCTTTTCCAATAGAAAGTACGAAACTAAGGGCGATATTTAAGTAACGCTGCCTGTGGAGTTTTTAATTTTCTTCGGCGAAAGTAGGTCCTGTGGTTGAACGACCACCTCTTATAGCAGTATTATTTTCATTTCACTTTAGAGTGAAAATGAGACAGAGCTATACAGAACGTATAACTCCGTCTCTTTTCTACCGTGAAGTAATATTAAAATCGTACTGCTATGAGAGGTGGCCCCCTGATTGTACGTACAGAGGCCAGCACATCAAGTTACCACAATCTGTCAAATTTCTTTGATAGTATTTCAACTTTATTGCAAAGACATAAGGTTCATTTTTAATTGAGAAAATTTGACAGTTAGGGATAGCTTGATGTGCTGGCGCCTGTACCTACGTGTTCTACCAGGGACAAAACGTACCTATCTCTCTCTTTCTCTCTCTCCATCTTTCTATCTCTCTCTCGCTGTCTATAATATGTATGTATTTACAAAAAAAAATGTAAGTATATGTAGTTTATCAGCCATGTCGTTAATAGCCATGACACAAGCATTAGGTTGCTTAGCTTGGACTATATGGCGTTGTGTGAAATGTCCAAGGATACTCGTATTAATTATTTATTATCTGTATAAGTGAAACTATGATAATAATCTGACCAACTAATAGATAGGTACCTATAATTGTATGATTAACCTAATTAATTGGAGCTGAACCCTTGTCTGATCTTCTTGGGATAACTTATAAAGACACAGATCTCAAATTTTATGTAATACTCATCCGTATTCACTACATAGTATAAAACAAAGTCGCTATTTTTGTCTGTTTGTTTGTCTGTATGCTTAAATCTTTAAAATTACGCGACGGATTTTGATGCGGTTTTTTGTAATAGGTAGAGTGATTCAAGAGGGAGGTTTATGTGTATAATTTGACATATATTGCGGGCGAAGCCGCGGGCGGAAGCTAGTAATACAATAATCTTATTATCCCTGTTTGAACATAATATTCATGATATTCACACTCCGATTGCTTCAGTCAGCAAACGTTTTGTTTCCGAGATGTTATCCAATCATGTATGTTTACATATGAATACACGAGATTAAATGAAATTTCGTCAAAGGTAGGTATTTAATAATACAGCTATAGTATTTAGGTGCATCTATCTTATACAGGATGTAACCGAAGGGGTATATACATACAAAAGCATATGCTGCAGACCACCAAACTGAACAACTTTTACCATGGGACCAACTCCGAAATGGCAAAAAAATCTGCTGTTCTATACATTTTTGGTCACGTGACTCGCCGAAATGTAGGGAACAGCTGATTTTTTTTTCACGATAGCGGAGTTGGCCCATAGTAAAAGTGGTCGAGTTTGAAGGTTTGTAGCATATCCTTTTGTATGTATATACCCTTTCGGTTACACCCAGTATATTAAATTCTCGTATGACAATGTTAGTTACCATACTCCTTCGAAACGGCTTGACCGATTTTTATGACATTTTATATGCATATTCAGTAGGTCTGAGAATCGACTACTATCAATTTTTCATATCCCTAAGTGATTAGGTAGGAAGGGTAGGTAGGTTCGGTAGGTAGTTAGGTAGTTAGGTAGGTAGGGTAGGAGGGTAGAGTATGTAGGTCGGGTAGGTAGGTAGGGTTATAGTATCATAGTTAAGACAGGACAACGTCTGTCGGGTCAGCTAGTATTTATATCGAATTTCCACAAGTCGTGTGCCTGATCGGATTTCCAATCGACTAAAAAATTAACTTCTCTCACATTACAGGTCAATTTGTAGTTCAACATAGAATGTAGCTACGTACGGACGTCAGCACATTAAGCTATCTCAATCCAATCAAGCTATCTCAAATATTTCCAATTCAACATGAACTTATTCTTTTGTCATAAAGTTAAAAATCTATCAAAGAAATTTTACAGATTGGGGTAGCTTGATGTGCTGGCCTCTGTACAGTTCTTTCCTCAGGCAGTGATTAAATGAAGTCTTATTTGGATACACCAATGACAAAGACTAGTGACAGCATGTCTGAAGAAATCTAGCTATATGTAATATGTGGCGCTTTATTTCAAAGGTCACTTCTTTACGACACGTCAGCGCAATCACAGCTTGTTTACTGAGAATACAAACGCGAGAGCCATTTCACAAAATGATTACGCTCGAGTTTAGGTAAAATATTGCATCATTGTTTATGTGTGCGTAGCTACTCACTCAAACTTAGCGTAAACAGTGTAACGCGAGAGACGAGACGGACGAAACAATCTTGAGCCTTAATGTGATTTTATTTGAGATTTATAAAAAGTTATACATTTTATTTAGTGCAATGATATTTTCAAGCTAGGTTAATAGAAAAACAAGAAGGTATGGTATGTAAAATAATATAATAATAATTGGCATAAAAACAAATAAAAACTATAATTAAAAACAATCACATATTTTTGCCTAAATGCTTATTATATTATTATACTAGCTTCTGCCCGCGACTTCGTACGCGGACCCTGTTACTTATGCCAGCGACAACTGGGTCGCCATTTATGTAATTTTTTATCATTTGTCCCATTTAAATCTTTTATCACACTGAGCTTTAGTTTTATTTCATTCAAACAACCACCAAAATATACAGTCGATTTGTCATCGTTTTCATTTTGGTAACCGCATTATTATATTCCCCACTTGTCTCTAGAGACTTAGAAGTCAATGCGTAGATACGGTTGGAACTCAAGCACAATTCTCTATCCGTGAACTTTTGCTAAGACGTCATTCCTATATGTGTTATGGTGTAGCTAGGCTCTTGGAGTTCCACAACAGGTGTTCCAGATCTTCAATTTTTATACGTCAACAAAGAGTGCACATCAGGCTGAATAACTTTTGCTAAGACGTCATTCCTATATGTGTTATGGTGTAGCTAGGCTCTTGGAGTTCCACAACAGGTGTTCCAGATCTTCGATTTTTATAAGTCAACAGAGAGTGCTCATCAGATTGAACAACTTTTGCTAAGACGTCATTCCTATATGTGTTCTGGTGTAGCTAGGCTCTTGGAGTTCCACAACAGGTGTTCCAGATCTTCGATTTTTATAAGTCAACAAAGAGTGCTCATCAGGCTGAATAACTTTTGCTAAGACGTCATTCCTATATGTGTTATGGTGTAGCTAGGCTCTTGGAGTTCCACAACAGGTGTTCCAGATCTTCGATTTTTATAAGTCAACAGAGAGTGCTCATCAGATTGAACAATTTTTGCTAAGACGTCATTCCTATATGTGTTCTGGTGTAGCTAGGCTCCTGGAGTTCCACAACAGGTGTTCCAGATTTTCGATTTTTATAAGTCAATAGAGAGTGCTCATCAGATTGAACAACTTTTGCTAAGACGTCATTCCTATATGTGTTATGGTGTAGCTAGGCTCTTGGAGTTCCACAACAGGTGTTCCAGATCTTCAATTTTTATACGTCAACAAAGAGTGCTCATCAGGCTGAATAACTTTTGCTAAAACGTCATTCCTATATGTGTTATGGTGTAGCTAGGCTCTTGGGGTTCCACAACAGGTGTTCCAGATCTTCGATTTTTATAAGTCAACAGGAAATGCCTATCAGACCGAACAACTTTTGCTAAGACGTCGTTCCTATATGTGTTATGGTGTAGCTAGGCTCTTAGAGTTCCACAACAGGTGTTCCAGATCTTCGATTTTTATAAGTCAACAGGAAATGCCTATCAGACCGGACAACTTTTGCTAAGACGTCATTCCTATATGTGTTATGGTGTAGCTGGGCTCTTGGAGTTCCACAACAGGTGTTCCAGATCTTCAATTTTTATACGTCAACAGAGAGTGCTCATCAGGCTGAACAACTTTTGCTAAGACGTCATTCCTATATATGTTATAGTGTAGCTGGGCTCTTGAAGTTGTTCCAGATCTTCAAATTTATTCTCTCAGCAGAAAATGCTCATCACATGGAACGATTTTTGCTACGGTATCATTTTTGTATCTCTTATAGTTTAGCTGGTCTGTTGCGGTTCTGCATCAGGTGTTCAAGTTTCCAAGATAAATTTTAGCCTATATTATGTTGCCCAGACTTAATACCTATACAACAAAAAAAAAACATTCCAATCCGTTCAGTAGTTCCGAAGATTAGCGTGTACAAACAAACAGACATACAGACAGACAAATTTTTTTTTTGGATTCGTGCTCTATTACTGTTTCTAAACCCGCCTCAATTTTTTTTTTTAATATGTTCAATGTACAGACACAGTTTTTTTACTGTTTTATTATATGTATAGATGAATATTTGGCGTTACAACAAACAAATAATTAAAATCGTACAATATACTAAACTTGATAAAACCAAACTTTACCTTGTGAAAAAATACAAAGTGAATCAAAACTATGTGGTCGCAGTACAATAATGGTTTCACTCTACGAACGCTCGATAATCGGGACGCGGGAAAAAATGACACAGGTCCTGCTTCGATGGGCGCTCGCGCCGTACTAAGCGGTCCCCACTTGTGTATTGTAATTTATTGTAATTTCGATTGAAGTTTTATCAATATTTTGACAAAGTAAATGCAAGAATTTTCAATATTATTGCAGAAATTGGTTCTCTAATAAACGTAGTTCATGTTGAAGTAATTTTATTTTTGTAATTATTGTGTATTTTAAACCAAAAATCACGATAAAATTGCGACGGTAAACTCAAAAATTGGCCTAATGGTTTATTTTTTTACTAAATAATGGTAATACAATTCAAGAATCTGTTATATTAAATGACGACTAAAATATATGTCCAATGCTTTACATATTTTTTTAAACTTAATTTATAAGTGTTTTTGATAGAAATACGACTCTGACATCAACTCTGTGGCGTTTTTTCAATAAAATGGTTGTGGGAAATTGATTACTATAGATTAAACAAGTTATTTTTAGTAAATATGATACATTAAACGTCAATACGAAAGCTTAGTCCATTTTTTGCGTGTATTCAATAACTTCTGGGTATTACAGAATATGGCAATTTAGGAGCCCAAAATATTAGAAATTCGTGCGAAAACGTGAAATGGCTCTTAAGGGTGAATTTTTCAAGTGGGCGTGGATGGCCAAATCCGAATCGAGGAATAGACAAAAGTACTCAAAAGAGTCGCGGGCTCGATTTTGATGAAAACTAAAACTGCATTATTGGATTTTTGAAAAATCCATATTTCTAGCCAGGAATCGAACCCGTAGATTTTGAAAAAAGAAAAAAAAACTTTTATTACATTATTTCATAGTGTCGCTAATGTGAGGATCGAATTCTGGGAAGAATTTTGTGGCTAGAAATATTGATTAAAAAAAAATCAGCAGTTTTAGTTCTCATCAAAATCGACCTCGCGATTTCTTTGAGTTTTTTCGCTTTTTCCTCACAGTTTCGGATTTGGCCATCCCCGCTCACTTGAAAAATTCACCCTGTACAGCCCATACATATACCACCCCAAAACTACAAGACGTCCCTAAGGTGACCCAAACACCGAACTGTCATTTGAAGATCTTCGTCACCCAGGTCACGTCCGTTTCGGTCGAGATACTTAAAATTCCCTTACTGATGCAGCATTCTAAATGAAGGCATGTTACACCTTCAAATACTTTGAATATAGATGTCGCACATGTGTGGATGTGTTTAGAATATCTTATGGACACTAATTGTTCCAGCATTTCTACTTATTTTATGGTGATTTTTAAGAGTCAGTGTTGGTACGTGTGATAATGTATCTGTAATTTGTTGAAAGTTAAGCAGTTGAGTATTGGTGTTTATAAATGCATCGTGTTTTTTATAGATCTAACCTAAGAAAAGTCTTAAAATTTTGCTTGGGTCATAATCTTTGAATAGGGATTTATTTATTCATTCATTACAAATTTACAGTAGTGTCGAACAGTGATTTTTACAAAACGGTAAGTAGTAATAAACAAACAAGTAATGAAATAGTCTTAAGCATTCGCATCAATTACATTCGTCAACATTATGAGTCTGGGTCCATTTCTTCATTCAATTCTTAATTTTATTTCCTGATGCTGAGGGGCTTCTGATCAAATCAGCCGCACGTGTCGATGAAAGAGTGAGATGAGTCTGTCTGGTATTCAGCAGCAAATGGTTAAACTAGAAGCCGAATCCAACAAAGTTGAGAAAAGGCTAGGTAGACTGATTTGCGGGATTGTCCGAAAGAGTTACCGCTACTCCGGGACATTAACGGCTAAGAAAGGAACATGGATGGGTTGTAGTCAGTCAGAGTATGACTATCTCTTCCGCTCCACCCAGAGCGGGAGGAGTCAATTGATGATTAACTACCCCAAAAAAAAAGGCAGATTGATTTATTGCGTGCACACTTACCCTCGCCTCTTACGTTACTTTTACAGACGCAGTATTCAGAATATTTTGTCTTTCATTATTTGCGTAACCACCTTCCATTAAGATCTAAAGCGTGTCTCTTATTTCCTGTCGATCTACCCATTTCCTGTTTCCTTGTATCCCAAGAACCTTTTCGCTTTCATAAAAGCAAACTATTTTTAACCGACTTCTAAAAAAGGAGGTGGTTCTCAATTCGACTGTATTTTTTTTTTTTTTTTTTATGTTTGTTCGCGCATAACTCCGTTGCTTGCCAACCGATTTGAAAAATTCTTTTTTTGTTGCAAAGGGTATACTTTCCAAATGGTCCCATAAAATTTTTATCGAAATCGGATAAGCGGTTTTTGAAAAATCAACAAAAATCTAAAAAAATCCTACTTAATGTATGTGGATGATGTTCTAATAAGTTCCTGTCGCTGTAATTTACATACCAGGTAGTGGTATTAAAATTTGGGGGGGGGGTGGGTTGTGTAGGTACCACAACTAAAAAGTGAAAAATAAAAACTTTTTTACAAAAAATAAAACCGACTTCCAAAAAAAACAAATGGCAAAAAATGAAAATACAAAACCGAAGACACCGACTTCCGAAATCAAAATTATTTTTCACTTTGTAGTGCTTTTTTTGGAAGTCGGTTTTATTTTTTGTAAAAAAGTTTTATCTTATCTAAGATTTGGTCAACTCTTAGTATTTTGATTTTCTTAACTTTCCTTTATTTTAAACTAGCTTCTGCCCGCGGCTTCGCTCGCGTGGAGGTCGGAAATTATCCCACAGGAATGTTCTACCGGGATAAAAAATATCCTATGTGTTAATCCAGGATATAAACCATCTCTGTGTCAAATTTCATCCAAATCTATACAGTAGTTTTTACGTGAAAGAGTAACAAACATCCATACATCCATACTTACAAACTTTCGCCTTTATAATAGTAGTAGGATATTTTTGTATCAAGTTATTATTACATTTCATATAGAACATAAGTTCATTATCTTTTATAGTCATAAACTTTTCTATAAAGAATCAAAAGTCTATTTTTTGTATATCAAAATAAAAAGTCAAATTAGGCTAAAAATCTGCTTTTTTTAACATCATAATAGTCCCCCAAAACGCCCGTCCAACAGCAAAGCTAGACAGCTTTGCTGTTGGACGTTCTTCAACTGAACGTCTGTTCAGTTAGAAGAACCTGATTCTAACCAATAGTCATTAAATTAGTATTACGAAACACAAAACAATAAACAAAAATATTGGTCACTAGCACTTTACCCGCGGCTTCGCTCCCGTGGTCTTTCCCGTGGGACCCGTTATTTTTCCCGGGATAGAAAGTAGCTTATGTTACTCCTAGAAAACTAAGCTTTCCAACGGTGAAAGAATTTTTTAAATCGGTCCAGTAGTTTCGGAGCCTATTCATTTCAAACAAGGAAACAAAAAATCAAATCTTTCCTCTTTATAATATTAGTATAGAAGTATAGATATGTCATCTAGCACACCTAGCATATGTTATCCACCAACGCGCACTGCGTCGGCGTGGTGGATTATGGCCCACGCCCTCTCGAAGACAGGAGGCCTGTGTCCCAGCAGTGGGCACATTATAGGCTGATTATGATTATACATCTAGCACACGCCAATTATAAGTATACCAATAAAACCATTTCGATATCAAACAAGTGAAATATTTTTGGTTCTTTTTAGGGCGTATTTTTTTCGTTACTTAAGTCACCTAAATACTACTTAGATAAGCAGAGCCATAAGCTATTATCCCATTTGACTAAAACCTAAGCCAAAAGGTCAAAAAGTGTGTTTTTGTTTACTAACTCATATGGATGCTGCTTATCTGAATTAAAGATTATTTTATTTTATTTATTTTTTATAAAAAGGTTTTCATTGCATTATGGTGACCTGGTTTCTATCTTTTGAATGGATTCTCTTGTATGCAGAAATGGGATTAAGCAAACTTGCTTCTTAGAATTTTGTAAACTTGGGCTAAAATAAACTTCGCCTCACGTAAGTACCTACACATATTATTATCATACCTATAATAATATGTTTATATATATACGTCTATCTGTGGATTTTTGTTAAGCGTTGACACATTAAAAATCACTCTGAACAAATATTCACGCTTAAATATTCAAACTGCTATAATCTAAGTTAACCAACCAATCATTAAAAACGAATTAACGAAACCCACCCAAAATCAAAACGAATTAAATTAATGTAAACTATCCAACACTTCTACGCGTTACGATAATTATCCAAACAGTACTTTAACATGTCGATACAGAAAGAGGTTTTGACCAAATAGTCACGTAATTATTCTTTGAAAACGATCAGTGAACGCTCATCTTTATCTTTCAAGCTCAAATGCTCCCATCTTAAGGTGATAATTAGCCGATCGACTTTTAACAAGTGTGGATGTTTCTTTTTAAAAGTGTTTTTGTAAACTAATGTAAGCTTCACACTTTCTAATAAATTAATGACTAATTAGTTAAATTGAACTGTGAAGTTTCTGATTACAGAGATTGTATGTCCACATTCACACCCGCGGTGAGCTTGTTAGGAGCTGATTATTGATTCGTTGACACTTATTTAAGGTTATAGACTAATACAAAATAATGTGGAAATATTCCAATGAGCGCTTTTAAAATTTCATATGTGATGATATTATCGTTCACGTCACGCCATCTTCTTCTTTTCGTGTGGTTAGTAACTAACCTGGTGTCAGAGTTTAATGCTGCCCATGGGCCTCTGACTTAGCATCACATGCTGTTGAGAAATATCTCTCGGGCATGCCGGTTTCCTTACGATGTTTTCCTTCACCGATTTTAAGCAAGTGATAATTATACAAAACGCACATGAATCCGAAAAATCAGAGGTGCGTGCCTTGGGTTCGAACTCGAGACCTATGACTTGGCAGTCCGGCGGTCACACCACTAGGCTATCACTGCTTTTTACGCCATCACGGTAGCATAGGGAAGTAAATGTATAGAAATATTGAAATATACTTGATACTATGCAAACTTAACAATTTAAGGAAATATTACTACGACTACATTAAAATTAGCATATCTTTGAAGATGTTACCAAGCCGGAGGATAAGACTAAATGTTCTGCTTTCCACGTTTAGAACTTTCTCCTTATAAACTTTAATGAACATTCTCCTTAACTTGGTCAAGTATTGCTACTATAAACTGGCTTGAATTTGCAATACAATCTATGTTCTTATAGTATTTTTCAATAGTAACTTGGTCTTATCTAACACATTGCTTTGTCTTGCATATTTTGCTTTTCCACTCATAGTATTCATTGTGATATATATCCTTATTAAAATTATTCTTGTGTGCTGTCACATTCTACAGTTCTTATTTTCTTTCGACGACTTCGTGGGTAAAACGTAGGATTATCAAACCGAATGAATTAATCAATCTTCAAAGGACAATGCTCACGAAGTATGAAAAAAAAACCCAGGCTTGGCGCAAATGAAACGTATCTCAGATTTTTAGTATAACTGTTTAATAAAATGCCACATCATCGAAATAGGTGGCTAAATGTAAGAAATTGCTATTTGTTTAGTGGCAGGGTTAACGTTCAGGTATTTCAAAATGTAATTGAAATATTTACAATTAGCATATACTAGATAACAAAAACAAACTCTTTACATTTAAACTGATGACTGAATGCAAAAAAATGCTATTTATTTTATGGCAGGGGTAACTTTAAGGTACCTAAAAACAGTTACATCCGGCATACTTACTCGTCGAGTTCATGGGCACCATCAAAAATAACGGGAACGATAAAGTTCTTAGATAAAGTACTTAGAGTAAAAAAAAAAAAAAAAGTCTTGATTGTATGCGACAAGTATAAAACAGAAAGAGAATACTCAGTATTTTGAAGAATGAAGGAGATAACCTCCTGTTGCCGGTGCGCACACGCTCTCTCTCTCGCTCACGCTTCTTACTTAGACATCTTATGGAGCGCTGTAGTGATGCGTACGATGAATACGTACCAATAATAAAAGAAAGTCATGTGGTTTTACGTACTTTCACACAGAAAAACAATTAAGTAAAAATAATCCCTGCCACTAAACAAATAGCATTTTTTTACATTTAGCCATCGATTTTAATGATGCCACCTGTGTGATATTTCATTTCACATTTATACAAAAAAAATGAGATCCATTCCGTTTGCGCCAAGCCTGGGTTTTTTTTGAGCATTGTCCTTTGTGGTCTCCCACATGTTTTTTCTGACTCTCTCTTCTTTATTTATATTGTTAACTCCGGTTAACTCACACAGCATAATTGTTCAATTATTATCTCATAAATCTGAATTATTCACATTGATGACTGATAAAATAAGCAATAACTAGAGAAAGACATTCATCGCCTTCAAGTCCCCATCTACTGAGGCTGTATGCCTATGAATATTCTAGAAATCTCTGTAACTTGTCTATTGCTTATTAACTGCCTGACATTTAGAATACCTATATAAATTATTGGATAGACGCATAAAGGCGTTTCGAGTGCAATGAGCAATGCTAATGTAATCAGTAATAGTATGAAATTCAAAGCAGGTACGCGTTTTCTCAATATTCATCGCTTTTTAAAACACTTGTTGGTGATTAAGCACGAACTTAGCTTATCACGAAGAGATCACTTGATTAATTAGAAATAAATTGAGATGAAGATCGTGACACAGATGTGGGAGTCCATGAAAGGTAAGTCTGGTTGAATTCAGTGATGAAATAGTTATGCTGAATGTGCAAGCTCTTAATACGACAAAGACATCACTTAAGTAATTGGAAATGGATGGAGATGAAGATCGTGACACAGATGTGGGAGGGCAAGAAAGGGAAGACTGCTTGAATCCAGTAGTGAAATAGTTATGCTGAATGTGCAAGCTCTTAATACTATTATCACAAAGACATCACTAAAGTAATTGGAAATTAATGGAGATGAAGGTCGTGACACAGATGTGGGAGTCCATGAAAGGGAAGACTGCTTGAATCCAGTAGTGAAACAGTTATACTGGATGAGGAAGCTTTTAATACTACAGTATCATCGGCATTAGTAGCGAAATATTCTCAATCGTAAGCCGAACTTGGACTAACAAATGTAACTCCTATATACAATGTGTTAGGTTAAACGAGGGACATACTTTCAGGGTGTATAGTACAAATGGAAATCACGAAAAGAAAATCAGCTGCTCAGTACATTTTCTGTTCGCATAATTCGTCAAAATGTATGAAACAGCTGATACCTTTGTGATTTCAGGGTTGGTCCGATAGTTAAAGTTGTTCATTTTCATGGTTACTTATACACCCTGAAAATATGTCCCTCGTTTAACCTAACATACTGTACATTGACTTAAATGTTGACATTTTGAAATTGTTTCTACTGGTAATGCAAAATATTAGAATCTTGTGATCGCAGCAAACAGAATGTCTACCATTCACTTCTAGTACCATAAATACTAAATCCTTTAACGACGCCAGCGCAATTACTTTTGAAACATAAGTTATGGGCACACATGCAGGCGCAAGGTGCAAGCGTACACCTGCACGTAATGTTTACGCACGAGAGAGGAATTAATGCTGCTTTTAAGAATACTAAGTTGCTATACGATAATAGCCTTAGGTAGTGAACTTTGGACCTACATGTTTTATGTTAGACGTGTTGCCTGTTATGTCATGATATATAGGGGCAAAGAGATAAGGAACAAATAACTACGTATACTGGGTGTAACCGAAAGGGTATATACATATAAAAGGATATGCTACAGACCACCAAACTGAACAACTTTTACTATGGGACCAACTCCGAAATCCTGAAAAAAAATAAGCTGTTCAAATAATATGGATGATGATGGATGAATACCTAACTATGGTTCGGAATTCGACTTTATTGAATTACTAAAAAGAATGGCAGATGTAGTTTTTTGTACTTCGAGAAACATGTTAATTCTGCAAATTACAGAAGATCCGAGCAAAAATAGTCATTGAAACTTGTATAAATAGAGGGCAAAATATTTTTTTTCCAATCTTGCTGGCAATCGAAGATCAGACCTGGTATAGCCTGTTTTGTTGTCGAAGCAAGATCAGCTGTGAAAGATAAAAGAATGCCCACCTTTCCAACCGTGTAATACACCCTTTTGAACAAGCCGCTTGCAGGTATTGAATTTACAAACCGATGAATAAGCATACAAATCAGAACAGTTACAGGTAGGTATTGCAAATTCTTCCCACAAAGATCTAATCGAAACCAGTCATAGATGCAATTCTATCTTATTGCGCAAAACGCGGCACGCCAAAATCGCATTCCAAACAGGTAGTTAGCTCATTGATGCACTATTTAACCCCTATTGCTTATAAAGCGAAAGGCGAGAATCGAGTGGCGTATCGATTTACAATGAGATTTGCGAATGTACAAGTCTACGTTGACATTTTAAATAAGATTGTCATGTGCATTTTAAACAGGGATGTGTGATTAATAGAATAGGTAATATCTACATATATTATCAGAAGACTAAAGTTTGTCAGCGTAAGTTTCGTTTCTGAGGATCTGTTTTACGCTCTGATGTGCCCAAAAGCCTCGGACCAAACTTCTCCAAAGATTGAAGTGCTTGATTCAGGTCTTGTTTCAAGCAGAATGGATAGTATACTGTGAGTAAAGTCCTGTACAGATATAGATAAGTATCTACTGAAGTAGTCCTCATTGATGATAGTCTTCTGAAGAGTTAGTTCCGTTATGTTGCTAAATACTTACTTGGATGTCATGATGCGGGTGGCCTTAGAAATGCGCTCAACTGTGACTAATGAGAAAAACTTTCTTTTTCTATTGTTATGAATCATATTTGATATTTCAACAGTTGAGTGGTAATGTCGTAGGAAAACCGCTTCAATTATTTTGTCATCCATTGAAAAGCCACAGTATTGTCTGCCATAGAAAAATAGCGCCTTTCATTTATATTTTGTGAATCAAAGATGTCAAAAAAGAAATGTCGTTTACTCAAGACAGCTGGATCTAAGTGAATGATTACAAGTTATACAGATAACTGGCAGCCCTGTGCCGCTCCTATTGTGTTTCGATTCTCATGCGCGAACATCAGGTCGATTCTCAAAACTTATTCTTTTGTGTGAACGTAGAAAGAATTTTAATGCTTCCGTTTGAACTTGGTATAAAATCTCACAATAGAATAGCACTTTATTGCGTAATGCCGACCCATTTGATAGTCGACGATCATTTTCCTTGCTCATTTAAGTTTCTGTCCATGCACTTTGTGTTGTCGTGAAATTCTTATTTACATAGTAGGACTCAATGTGTTGTCACATGACACATTTACTGTTTGATAAAAGCACGATTCGAGGAAGCGCGGTGTTTGTTATGCAAAGAACAGCTATTATAATAAAAATGTTAGAGCTTTGGCCACGTTTATTGTTATACTAGCTCAGACGGAACAACATGAACATATATATAATTTCAGTAATATGTAAAACAGCAAAGCGCGCATTAAATCCAACCCTATTTGAATATCATGTGACGAAAACAGGTTATGCAAATGCCTTAGGCAGTAGGTTACAAACTATTACAAACAGACAGACTGCACCTGCATTGAAAACAGCACCTTTACACGGCTAAAAATTCCCTAATCTTGTTGTTACTCCTCTGACCAAGTATCAGCGACAATCCAACGGCATTTTATAAAAATCTCTACAATTAAACACGTTATATACGTATGTACGTTTAGCGTTTAGACCGTGGGAACGTGCGCCGGAGTCGAATCGACGAATCCATGCAAAATCCTGTTTCGCTCCAACATTCACTACCTGTTGTAAAATAGGATAGCGAGGTTTATGCGATGCTTTTGTAGCTATTAAAGTTTTATTTTTGTGGGGTAAGTAGTATCTACTGGTTATGTAATGTGCTTTGGATGTCGTAGGGTTTTTCGTCTCTTTCCAATGGTATTGTTGAGTGAGCGTTCAAGTGTGGATTTGGTTACTGGGTTGTGGAGGTCAGATAGGCAGTCGCTCCATGTAAAATACTGGTATTCAGCTGCATCCGGTTAGACTGGAAGCCGACCCCAACATAGTTGGGAAAAGGCTAGGCAGATGACGATGTCCTTGTCCCAACAAGATGCCCCAATTTAGAGAAATAGACTTGCCAATGTCCCATACATTGGCAAGTCTATTTCTCTAAATTTTAGAAGTTTTCAGTTGTTCATCGCATTTGATGGTATGAATTACTTTCATTTGTTTTCAGTGTTGTATATCCCAAATGTGATATTTCTTTTGCTTTTTAGAATTTAAAACTTGTCCCTGGCAAATTGACAACGCGCTGTTCTGAAATCAAACGAGCTCCTGTGTAAATGCTCTTTTTAGATAATCGTGCATTCAACAAATGTGTCATGGGTTCTCTGTTAGAATTCTGAACTCGTGAACTATCGGATGACTCACTACACAGTATAGCTGTATTGCATTAGTTATTTGATGTACTACATGAATATAAGTAGGTGGTGCTGTGTCATAACAACTTACTTTGGCTGTATTGAACCTGTTTCTAGTAATTTCAAATGGTGTTGACATAAATTGGTACAAAGCATTATTAGTTTTCAGATATACAAGCTTTTGCTTCAGGTTTTGACAGTTGGAACCGCTTCGGCAAAAGGGCTATTTAGAATACCATGGGAGATAAAATAGGAGATTTTAAGTCATAATGCGCGTCAAATAATAATTCAATCCAACTGTATCCCAATACCTTTGAGGTAGTTTGGTAGCATTGTTCTTGGGTAAAGTTTTGAACTTTGAACGGATAGATTTTTGATCGTAATATTCAGAGAAAAGTTACGCCCCTGAAATTTGGTTGCATCTGAAGCAGAACATAGCATATTTTGTTTTTTGAACAGTTTAAGGCGCAGATATATTATTATGCGGCTTTGAGTGCGTGCATAGGTTGCGCGTTCTTTGCTGAGTTCACTCAACGCGTCGTACGTCCACTCAGTAATAGGACTCACTCATCAAGGAGCGTTATCCCAAATTAAAAGCTTTTTTAACCTATTATAATAAAAATAATATATATCTTTTTAAAGTAACAAAACCAAATCATTTTCTTTTGTATTGCAAAGCAGTAGATATTTTTATACTCTTATAAAGGAGTAAAATGGTTTATCTCAACGATTTGGAGGTGATTTGTTGTATTTTTTTTCTTACCACGTGTTACCGATAGAAAATTTATGGCTAAACCAAATTACGTATCATATCATGTAGATTACCAACTATTTTTTTCAGATATAATTTCACCTTTTTTTATTTTTTTATTTATTTAATGAAATTACAATACAGCGGTGTTACTTAAGTCTAAAACTCGCCAAACTTTTACGTTTGATGGCGAGAGGCGCTCTTATACAATTAAAACAATTTACCACCTTACGTACACACAGCACCAGGACGTCAAGCTACTACAAACCCAAATTTTCTCAATCGATTTTGAGTTTAACCATCAACATTTTAAGGTTTAAAATCATTTGTAGAAATTCGACAGCCTGGCACAACCCGATGTGCTGCTGTCTATACATACTTACTTCTTATACTACTCTGTCAAGAAAGTACCGGGAAAAGATCAATAATACACAAAATGTCTGTTATTCATCCAAATTTATTTTATCACCTTCAAAGTATGCTCCTTTAGAAACGATACACTTGCGCCAACGAATAATCCATTCATCAAAACATTTTTTAAACGCTGCTTCCGGAATTGAGTTCAGTTCTCGCCGCGAATTCTCCTTTATGTCTTCTATCGATTGAAAACGGGTGCCACGAAGTGGTAATTTGAGTTTAGGAAAAAGAAAAAAGTCAGCCATATCTGGTGAATATGGTGGTTGCTAGATGGTATTTGTTGAGTGTTTGGTCAAAAATTCGTTCACAATGATAGCCTTGTGCGAAGGGGCATTGTCGTGGTGCAAAATCCAAGAATTTTCTTTCCACAAATCTGGCCTTTTTCGTCGAATTTGCTCTCTTAAACGCCGCATAACGCTCAAATAATATTCTTTATTTACCGTTAGACCTTCCGGTAAGAATTCAGAGTGCACAACACCGCGATAGTCAAAGAAAACAGTCAACATGACTGATTTTTGATCGACTTTGGCGTGGTTTTTTCGGTTTCGGTTCAGTTGGAAGGCGCCACTCCGAAGCTTGTTGACTACTTTGCATGTCAAACTCGTAAACCCACGTCTCGTCACCAGTAACAATGCGTTTTATGAATGTTGGGTCCGAACTGACTCGTTCTAGCATGTCCTCAGCGACTTTCATGCGATTGAGTTTTTGGAGAAAGGAGATTGTTCTAGACCGCCCTATAACCAACAAACATTTGACGTGTACGTTAATTTTAATTATATTTTAATATGCTTTTTAAAAATAATAAATTCAAGCGGACACTATTTAATTCTTAATAGGTTTTCAAAAGTGACCTCATTGATTTTATTACCAACTGAACTCGCCATCTTTCAAGGAATTGTCAATGTGAATGTCACAAAAGATTTGACAGTGTCGCTCTCGCTCATATTACATAAATATCGATATCGACGACGATGTCCATAATATCTAGTGATAAATAATGGATGTTCGATATTTATCACTTCCAAAACATTGAAAATGTGCAACATAAAAGTTTTTCATGCATATTTTTTTCATGGAATTAGTTCCGTGAACATTTTAATGGAACTTATGATGAATATGGCCTAGCACGATTAAGATGAAAATATAATGATCAAAACAAACTCACAAAATGTACAGGTAGTCGAATGAGGGATTTTCTCACAAGTGAGAAAATATTAGTTCAAAAGAGGCGTTGTTAAAAAATACGTCACTGTCTCAGGTTTTTGACATCAAATAAGCTTTCTTATTTACGGATCTTATTTTTGTTATCAGTAGCCAGTAAAAAATAGACGTATTTTTACCCACGCCATCTATTGAACTATGTTTTTTCACTTGTCAGAAAATCTCTCACGATTGAAATATCATTTACGACGCAACTCTAGTGAATTGTTCTCATAACCATTTCACGACTTCAATAGCCATATTTATACTTTTTAAGTACTTAAACTCTATTTTTAAATGTCGCAAACTAAAACGTTACACATTGTTCGTCGGGAACAAAATATTTTATTTTAGCATTAATTTAATTGGAGTAGAATCATAGCAACAACGTGTTTATGTTTGAAACGGAACAAATTAATTTACATTTGACATATTGATCTTTCATTTTGGTCTACTAAATTAAAACCACAGATTAAATAGGTGGTCATTGATAATCGATATATGTACAATGATTGATCTTCAAGAGAGCATCTCTACGTCACTACGTCAGTCGGTGCCTGTGGCTGTGTTGTGTTGTTGTGAATACCTAACTATTTGGCGATTTTTTTTGGCGTTTTTGATTTTGTTTCTGTTTAACGGACTACAATTTGGATTGCTTTCAACGTGACCTGCTGGCTTCGAATAACTGATTCTGTGATCTGCTTAAACGACACCTTAGCATTTTGACAACGGATAACGGACTTCGCTTAAAGTAAACTTCAACCAATAAATAATAACTGTACCTAAAAGGCATAATACAACTGTATGTACGGTAATATTTTACTGTATTTGAAGTTTAATGCTTTGTAGAAACCAGAAATAGCGATTTTAGAAGGAATTACTTACGTTTTCTTTTATTAAAAATAACCTCAAAATCGGTTCCTTTTCTTTAAATAAATCTTTTCTCTAAAGTGTCCGTCAAGAAACTTTGTTCTTATGGGCTAATAAGGGCAGTTTACAAATAGAAAATGATTTTTTCTATGCTGTTGGCTCCAGGGCGAACAATGTATGGGCGTAGAACAATCTCCTTTCGGATCTTTTGGGACTAGCCGAGCAGCAACATGTTTCATACCCAAATGATTAGTTAAAATGGTACGGATCGACTCGTGAGATACAGAAAGTTCGGCGGCTATCTCTCTCAGAGTTGAATGGGGATTTTCAGTCACTATTTTCTTCACTTTTGCGATGTTAACTTCAGTTGCAGAAGTTGACGGCCTACCAGAGCGAGGCAAATCTTCCATCACATCTCGACCGCTTTTGAATGCTTTGAACCACTCATAAGCACGAGTTTTTGATAAAGTCGATTCACCGTAAGGCTTCTGTAACATTTTCAGTGACTCCGAACACGAAATTCCATTGGCGATGCAAAATTTAAGACAAACTCTTTGTTCGATATTTTTGTCCATTATGAAATTCGCAATACACACTATATATGATATTACTAAAACCAGCACTGTATTTAATATAAATAACAGAATGATGCAACTCAAACTCCGCGCCAAAATGGAAAACAGTTGTGCCAATCTAACAACTACAAAAAAAAACAAAAATTTGAATTTGGAACCATAAACAAATCATCCATTCCCGATACTTTTTTGACTGAATGTATATTATATTGTTATGGTTTAATCTTATACAATGTTTTAGTTCTGTTTGCTATCCTGTATAATGTTTTTTAATTTTGTCTTAAGTAAACTGCAAATGCCGACGAAAAGCTGCTTCATTTGCACGGTTTTTTAAAGCTTTTTTCGAGAGAGCTGCCTTAAAACATTCCAGAAGCAGCAGATGGAGTCGAAAACCCAGCTAGTTATTCACAAGAATACGAAGTGTCAACAATGTTTATGTCCACACATAAAGCTTAAAACAACCTCCACTATTTCAGCAAGACTTCGCACATTACGACACGGAATATTTAAACGTGTTTTATTACCATAGTTCATACCATCACTTATTCTATAGTCCTTATAGCTAGAGCTAGGACTAGAGTCACAAATATTTATGCTATCCTCGACCGAGTATGCGAATTGTTATGCGATATCCCCAAATATTCTACGAATTGAATTGCGTATTGCTTTTGGAATGTTTCTTCGGTTTTATCGTCATTAGAGACTTACGAATAAAGATTGTTTTAGTCCCTCCATTCCATAGTTATCCATAATTCTGACTTTCATTCGGTCTATTAACCTTTTGAACGCCAGAGTATAAAGGACGCGCGTACCCTCCACGCCAGGCAACAAATTTATTTCTTCGTGTTATCATGAATTTCCCAATATCCATAGTGTCTTTTAATTTGTTTCTTATCATTAAATACGTACGATACCTTGAAATTTTAAGATATCTATACACACACAAAAGTAATGATTTAATTTTGTTTATTTCGTGTTGATAAGTAGTGTACCGCATTGTCACATATTTGTGTCGTTGTCGTACAGGGCATGCGCTTGCTTGTCATGTATATATGACAATGGCGTTCAAATAATTACCCGGATTAGCTTTTCTTCTCTTCATAAAATTAGCTATATTTACAAACTCGGCACGGCACTTGCATTGAATTCTAGGAGTTTTCGACGAAAGTACTTCAAAAACTGCATCAACATGACCACATTTAGGACGAGGTATTACCTTGGTATAAGTGTGAGATGTTGAACATATAAAGTTGAGTAGTCTAGTATAACCTTAGCAAATTCCTTAACCGCATCAAAAACCACAGGAACAAGCTTCCACAAAAGGTCAAACCGATGGTTCTAAAAGAGAAAAAGGGAAGAATACATTCCTGACATTTGGCATGTGTTACGTCCCCCTATCACTACGGACGAAGCCAGGTGCTCGAACATCAGGCATGGCACGTGCACACGACATCTGCCGAGCAAAAAAAGAATTTATAATGGTATACTACTATTATATTTACTTACCTTTATGCCTCGAGACATCTGTTTTCTATCGTATGTGCAATATAAAGGATATCTTGAGATTAGGGATGTGCCTTGGAATGTCGCAAGCTGACTCAGCTGGGGTTAATTTTTTTGTAAATAATGATTTGATACTGTCGTTGCGCTGTTGGAAAAAAAGCTGGGAAAAGGCTAGGCAGATGATGATGATGACTGTCGCTGCGCTGTTTTATTATAAACAGCATTTCAGTTTCCGTACCCAAAGGGTAAAACGGGACACCATTACTAAGACTCCGCTGTCTGTCCGTCTGTCAGTCACCAGGCTGTATCTCATGAACCGTGATAGTTAAACAGTTGAAATTTTCGCAGATGATGTATTTCTGTTGCCGCTATAACAACAAATACTAAAAAACAGAATAAAATAAACATATAATGGGGCTCCCATACAACAAAAGTGATTTTTTTGCCGATTTTATAGATATTGGTACGGAACCCTTCGAGCGCAAGTCCGACTCGCACTTGGCCGGTTTTTATATTACTACGCAGTTGTTTTTGATACTTAATTAAAAGAATTCCGTCTGAGAAAAGGTGGCAACTTTTATTACTGCTCACAATTCAGCAACAGTATCTTGATAAGTATTTGTGTCGTTTTGAATGTTTTTGTATCAATATGTATTTCTATAACGGTTTTAGTGTTCCCTTTTATGATTTGAAAACATCGCCGATACTAGCGCACCTTTGACTTTTCGGATTCATGTGCGTATTGTGTAATTATCACTTGCTTAAAAATCGGTGAAGGAAAACATCGTGAGGAAACCGGCATGCCTGAGAGATATTTCTCATCAGCATGTGAAGCTAAGTCAGAGGCCCATGGACAGCATAACAACTCTGACACCAGGTTAGTCAGTGACCACACGTAAAAGAAAAGAAAAAATAGCACACTTGCGGTGCTACAGAAAAAAGGACAATCAAATCTGGCATACGCTGCTGTTATTAATAGGACTGTTACAAATTGCTGTTCCAACTATGCTTCTGCGGCGAAAAAAAAAGCTATTTTTGACATCGAATAGAAAATCCTTAGACAGATGTTTCTTATTTTGCGGTAAAGGCAAAGGTGTGGGGAGTAAACTGCCTTCTGCTGTTTATGGTCAATTTGTATCTGCGATGCCCGCAGATGGTATACTTTTATTGCCTTCGGTATACGAATGGAGCGATGGATATTACATTGAGAGTAGTATGACCAGTGTTGGCGATTGTGTAGATGGTGTCTCTTAGAATAGTATGTTGCTATCCGACAGCTGGTTTGACTTCATGTAAAGATTTTAATCATTTATTAACCAAGTGAGTTCTTTTACATTTTTATTAAAAACTAAAGTACACAGTATATACATACAGTTCTACATAGACACTAGGCCGGAGAAGTCGGCCTATCTCGTGGAGTCCTTGAGAGGTTTAACATTTTTGTGATTGAATATTAACACTAAGGTAGGTACACTGAACAATGGATCTCTAAGGTAAATGCAAGTGCATATAATGGGGTTCGCTGTGCGCTCCTGACTTTATTTAGTTCGTGACATAGCAAGACCCCTCCATGCCTCGGAAAGCATTAAGCTGTTGGTCCCGGCTGTCATTTGTAGATTGACAGTCTTTACGGACCCTCAGAACCCTGTAAGTGTTACAAGCAGTCTTACCAAGGGTATTCAGCTGCATCTGGTTAGACTGAAAACTGTCCCCAATATAATTGGTAAAAGGCTAGGCAGGTGGTGATGATATAAAGCTAGGTACAGAGGCCAGCACATCAAGTTACCACAATCTGTCAAATTTCTTTGATAGTATTTCAACTTTATTGCAAAGACATAAGGTTCATTTTCAATTGACAAAATTTGACAGTTAGGGATAGCTTGATGTGCTGTGATGTCTGTACGATGTTTTTTTTTAAACTTTGTGAGGCTTAAATAAGATTCCCTTTGCTACCATAATTTCAAATAGTTTCAGGTTTTACTACGCACTAACAAAAGAAGTTTAGCTAAACCACTTTCTGAATTTTCATTAGTTTTATGAACAAAGTTAAAGTCATTTGGCTGCTGTGTAATGAACGACTTTTACCAAAAATAGTTCTATTATTTACTTAATTATAGTCGAACAGCTAATAAGTGCAATAAAACATCTTAATGTGTATACTTAACTCCTTTTACGTCTTAATTGCGAGCTATAAAACTGCTCGAGACCAAGATTTTACGTAGCAAAAAAATTGAGCAGTTATTGAGCTACTATAAATGAGGCAGGACGCTTACCGAATTAGCCATTTCCTGTTCATATTTAAAAGTAAAACGTAGATAAACGAAAATGTTCTTAAAACCTTTTAGAGTTAATTTCATTGCTTTCAAAACGGTGAATGAAAAATATCGTGAGGAAACAATTTTCAAAGACATGTGATCTGTGATCATCCATCAACCCGCCCTGGGCTCACGTGGTGGATTGCGACCGACTAGCCTGGAATTTGCATTATTTACGTTTATCGGCAAAAGTTCCAGCAAATCAATCTTTGATCGGCTCATAGTCACTCCTCACAGAAAGAGCCTCTGACCCAGCACGGTGAACAAATGCTGATCATGCTATTTCGAAATTCTTTAATTCCTCAGTTAGAACAAAACCGACTTTCGAATACATATCATCGAGCTCATAACTAAAGCGTGCACTGACTGGACAGGCCCACTCAATCTGGATGGTTCATTCTCAAAAGGCCATTTCAGACACCAACCTTCATGGTATTTACATAATTTGACCAAGATCATGTCTGGACATTAAAAGAGACTGTGACATCTGAGTTTGTTTCGGACTTTCTTCTCAGATTACTCAGTTAGGAAACGCCGACCGCATCTCGTTTAAAAAAATATTTTTGTCATGTAAAAGTATTTAATTTTGTGAAAACCCATTTACAAAAATAAAATCATTTATCATCTAACTTTGTTTCAGGACTGTTACGGCTCCGAACTCGAAGACCGTGCGATAGCCGACGATGTGAAGAACTACGAGCTGATATCTGGTTATCAGAATGATACGCACACTACTGTCGAGTTCAGAAGACAGCTGGATACATGTGATAAACAGGACTTTGTTATCGGTGTAAGTAGAAATGTTAAAAAACGTCTTCTGGGACTCCATGAAATAAGAAACTTTTTTTTTTGAGGGTGGAAAATCATCCCGCTCTGGGTGGGTCAGACTCTTACTGACTTAAACCCGGCCATGTTCTTTCCGTACCCCTTTATGTGCCGGGGTAGCGGTAAACTTTTCGGACAATCCCGCTCCTTCATATGCTGACATATCTTTGAAGCGCGCGTGGAACATGTACGCGCCGTCCGGCACGGGCCTGGTCCTGATCGAATGGTGAGCTATTACTTACCGCCCGCAGGCCCGTGCCTACGGTGGCCGGGAGTCGTCACGTGGCTCCTGACATGAAATAAGAAACTGGTATTCAATATTTTAACTGCCTTGTTGGTCTAGTGGTCGCAAGTGGTACTGCTAGGCATGAGGTCCTGGATTTTATTGCTAGGACTGGTAAAGTGTTATTGGGTTTTTCCTTTTGGAATTTTTCAGTAGCATCACGGAGTTTTTCATTTTTGGTCGGTTGATAGCAACAGGCTCGGTCTCAATTAAATGCAACTTAAACATATATGCCGATAAGTGGGTATACTAAAGGTTATCACGTCTGCCTAACCCTTTGGGGTATACAGACGCGATAATATGTTAAATATTTTGATGAGAAGTCTTATAGCATTGTATTTTCTGAGATAACGATCAAAGAAATCAAATTCAAGAAGATTCATCTAACTCTCAAGGAGCATGAAGACTCATACCGGCCAGTTTACCAGTCCTTATGATTTGCTGCATTAGTCCTCAACTCTGTGGATAGTCCAGGGGTCTAATAGCTCAGCAGAATCGTCCGAAAGGGTTACCGCTACCCCGGAACATAAAGGGCTACGGAAGGAACATGGATGGGTTTTAGTCAGTAAGAGTCTGACACTCCCTTCCGCTCCACCCAGAGCGGGAGGGGTCATTTGTTGATTCCTCAAGCCCCAAAAAAAAGGGTCTAATAGAAGTTGATGTAACAACAAAAACCAAAGACCTTGCAATAGGTAATAAAGGCAACTTGGAGAATAATTCTAAGTGATGACAAATTTCTAGTTATTACTGGTTCCTCGGAGCAGTGGTGGCCTAGTGGTAACTGCCCTGACTTAGGAGTTGTAGATCGTTGGTTCCAAGGCAGGTGCTTTACTTCGTGTAAATAATTTCATCACCACTGCTTTCACAATAGTGAAGGAAAATATCGTGAACAAACTTCTAGCACCAAATATTCGAAGACATGTGACATTCATCACACAGCACTGGGCCAGCCCAGTAGGTTGCCACATTGATCGTAGCATCGGTATGGCGTGGTATTCTTTTGGTCATCCGAGGTGCAGGCGAACGGGCACTTAGAACACTCCAGCAGGTGGGGCATGGTCTGGTTACTCGCACTTCTTCTTCGTTTCGCGTGGCTAGTTACTCACCTAGTGTCAGTGTTGTTATGCTGCCCATGGGCCTCTGACTTAGCTTCACATGCTGTAGAGAAGAATCTCTCAGAGATTCTGGTTTCCTCACGATGTTTTCCTTCACCGATTTTAAGCAAGTGATAATTATACAATACGCATATGAATCCGTAAAAATCAGAGGTGCGTCCCTCGGGTTCGAACTTGAGACCTATAACTTGGTAGTTCGACAGTCACACCACTGGGCTACCACCTGCTATATTAAGCAGTACTCGCACTGGATTATTATAATATGCTGGTCCGTCCGCAAAAAGATTTCACTGTTTCCTTACAGTTTCAAACACAGTGACATCACAAAAACTAATTCGTATTATTATTCTTCACAGGATGACACAACACAAATTCTCTGGGCTTTAGGACCGGACGGCTCTGATGGCCAGCTGCCGAAACATGTGAAGAGTGGAGCCAGACCACTGAGGCTTCTTCAGCCTGTTTCCAAACCTGAATCCATACCGCTCGACCATTGGGATGTTAGATTGACTAATGTAAGTAAATTGATATTTTTCATATCCATACTTATCTACGACCTGGAAGACTGCCGGGTTTGATTAACTACAGCGGTATTCAGCTTGTAGACTCCGGCAAAGATTTGAACCAAAATACTGTAGGTAATTTAAAAGACGGCAATGGTTCATCTCAAGAGCACAGAGTTCAGGAGAATGGACTGAAGTCACTCACTATTCAATTCCTATAGTTGGACGTGACAATTATATCTATTGTTATTACAGCAGCACTTCGAGTAATTATTGTATAAAATAATCTTGAGCGTAGCGAGGTTTCCAAAGGTACGAAACGCAGAATAACTTTGCTGCCGACCGCAACACACAACTTTTCACCTCGAAAAATTTAAAGTAAAATTACTTACAACGCAATGACATCAAATAAGTACCAATTACCTAATGCATTTCCAGTGGACTGGCGGTATAGAGAATGATTGAACCGAATGGTTCGAATTTCAAAGAATCTTTCCACGCTAGCGGATAAAAATGTACTTTTGCACACATATTTCGAATGATAAATCTTTCCGACGTGAAAAATTGTTTACCATTTTATCATTACTTAAAAACTTTTCTCGCCTTCCAGCTCACAATCCCCTACGTAATGGCAACATTATTCTGGTGCAAGATCTTCAAAGCTCCAGATTTACCGAAAAAACACCACATTGTAGGCTATGAGCCACTTATAGACAGCCGACCAATCAGGAACAACGTACCGGTTCAAGAACCGAACAGCATGTCGCCAGTACATCATATGGTGCTGTACGAATGTGCTGAGGATGATGATAAGCATCTGTGGAATGGGTGGGCAGAGGGCGAGGGGTATTTTGGACCTAATAGGCCGAGTGCATGGGCGGCATGTGCGACTCCTCTTGCGGCTTGGGCGATTGGCTCTCAAGGTAAGGAGACGGTTTGGTTTTTGTTGTAAACATATTCCTAAAGCTATATCTCGCATACACGGTGCGATGTCATTGCCTTGGGTGTACAGAGGCCAGCACATCAAGTTACCACAATCTGCCAAATTACTTTGATAGTATTTCAACTTTATTGCAAAGACATAAGGTTAATTTTTAATTGAGAAAATTTGACAGTTAGGGATAGCTTGATGTGCTGGCGTCTGTACCATAAGTTAAAAGCAGTGACAACCTAGTGGTGTGACCGTCGGACTGCCAATGTCTTGAGTTCGAAACCAAGGCACGCACCTCTGATTTTTCGGATTCATGTGCGTATTGTATAATTATCACTTGCTTAAAATTCGGTGAAGGAAAACATCGTGATGAGAGATATATCTCAACTGCATGTGAAGCTAAGTCAGGGGCCAATGGGCAGCATAAAAACTTTGACACCAGGTTAGTCACTAACCACACGAAGAAGAAGACCATAATTTTAAACAACAATAAAAGTTTCTTGACTGTACACTGTTTGGACGCATTAGTCGATTTGCACGAATTTACTCGCCCGAAATGTACGAATCGACCCTTTAATAATATAATTTTTTCTACACGCTGTAATTTTCGCGGGTGTTTTTCCGCAGCGAATTTTTACTATTTGCTCATTTCAAGCTACTATTACGTCCGCTATTGTTATAGCAGACGTCATAGTAGCTTGAAAATTTCAAGGGTCCACCTATTACAGTTCAAAAGATACAGCACTGTGACGGACGACATCCGAGCCTTAGTAGGGTCCCGTTAGCACCCATTGGGTACGGATCCCTAAACACTAGTAAAACCATTAGGTCTTCAAACAAAATGTAAAGTTTATTAGAGAATTCCACACAGAATTATTTATAAACATCTTTCTAATTCTATTCTTCATAATTCATAATAAAGAACATTTTTTAACAAAGCGTCAGCCCTTTTTGTATCGTCTCAAGTTCGTAATTAACACCTTGTCTACCTCAAAATCTTAACAATAATGAACCTTAAAATCTTCATAAACATCTAATTAGGAAGTTAATTAATTATCTTAATAATTTCAGGTGAATTCCTTCCTGAGAACGTTGGAATACCTTTGGGCGAGAAAGGCGGGGTTTCATACTACATGTTGGAAGTTCATTATGATAACCAGGAGCTGCATAATGGTGAGTTTGTGCTTTGTGTTAACACACACACACACGCGCAAACACACACACACTCACACACGCAAACACACACACACTCACACACGTACACACATTCACGCTTTCACTTTACCCATGGGGGTAGGCAGAAACTACAAAACATCACCTACGGTCGGTTTATCGGATCATACACGCACGTTCCGTTCCTCTAAATTATCTGCCTTTAACAAAAAAAGCTGTTACAAAATCCATGATCATGTTTGTAAATGGGCACTGTCAGTAGGGGCTGGTTTGCTCTTAGCTGGCTTCTTTTAATTTAGCTTTCAATTGTTTATTATGTTTGTTACGTTCTACATTGTTATCACATGTATAGTAACAACATGAATGATGTAACCAATATTTTGTAACCATATTTTGTTTAAAAGAGTGTCCGTGGAGTTCTTCTCCATAGGTACCTATTGTTTTGGAATGGGCTGACTGACCGACCCCTTGAAAACTAAAAAGTGCCTGTCCCTAATTGGTCTATTTAAAATAAATGCTTTGAGTTCGAATTAGTATACCTACATTGTGAAATGTCCAAGGATATTATTATTATTATTATTATAAGAATTTACAACAAAAACACGATAAAAGTTCATTAATTTTCCTTTTTCTTAACACTGAATTCCACTAACCACCATCTTTATTCCGCAGTCCTTGACAGTTCAGGCATCCGAGTCCACTACACATCTTCACTCAGACAACACGATGGAGCTCTCGTTGGCGCCGGAATTTTAATATCAGCGTTACACGTGATCCCGCCAAAACAGAAACAGTATAGAACTGTTGGGATCTGCAGCACTGAGTGTACCCAGGAGGTTGGTAGCCATACTTTTGTAATTAATTCTCCTTTCAGTCTACCTACATCGTGGATTACAGCACCACTCGACACTAGCTCGAGAAATAGAGGAGTGGAAAAGAGAAATGGAGTCCTATACTTTGCAGTGGGACAAAATAGTTTAAAAAATAAATCATTCAGTCTTCGTCCCTAGGTTTGGAGTCAGGTTCGGCTAGATATGAATCTGTCTGAATTTCACCACATTATGGACCCTACCAAACCAATACACCAATTGTTTGTCGAAATTAGTATTATAAAACCATTAACGAACCTAAACGCCAACTATTCAGTAAACAGAGATATCGAATAGTTATGTAAATAATGAGACTGAACTAGGAGAATGGATACTCTTTGGTATATTAATTTTGCCCTTTGCACGTTTGCACCTTTGCTGATTATGATCTCTTTCAGAAAACAAACTAAAACGCCGTTTTTGTTTACAGACTTTACCAGAAGACGGCGTCAACATAGTGTCAGTTCTTCTCCACGCTCACGGAACAGCGAGAAAGATTTCCCTAAAACATATCAGAGGAACACAAGAGCTGCCCAGAATATCAGAGGTAAAAAAAAACTATTGATAAGTTTTGCAAATGTTTTCAATTCATCATGTTAAACGCCATCTGTTAACAAAATCAAACACTATTTCAAACAACTGCATGCGTCTTAACGGTACTTTGCAAAAACGATACTAGATGGCGTTAATAGTCTTTAAGAAACAGCTTGACATGATAGTTTTTCTCAACAGCAATAGATGGCGCTACAATTTATTTATGAATTTTAACTTTCTCAGGAAAATTTCTACGATTCGCACTATCAACAGTCCCGCATTGTACCCCGAGGAAGGAAATTCATGAGAGGAGATACATTGATCACAGAATGTACCTATGACAGTACTTCAAGAGATAAACCAATTTTGGGAGGCTATTCTGCTAAACAGGTAACAAAACAGCTTCCAATTTGTCATTTTATTTTGTGATCATTCTCCATTCTTCTGTGATTTTTCCGAGTGTGAAAAAATGTGTTTATCAGGTTTAAAAATTGCTTACTATTTTTATTATAATGCTCTCTTTGCTAAATAGATAAATTGAGACAGCGGATACTTACATTCGTTATTTATAAAATTACAAAATGTTTTTTTTTCTAGGAAATGTGCCTATCGTTCATACTATACTACCCAAGAACTGAACTGGCAGCTTGCTTCTCCATGACGCCCGTGAAGGAGTTCTTCGAAACATTTGGAGTCAAGGAGTTTTATGGGTTGAACTTCATGCAGGTTGAGAATATCTTCCTGTCTTCTGGGTTAGTAAAGGATTGTTTTTGTTTCTAGGAGACTTTACATACATGCATAAGCTCACGCCATCTTTCCATGAGGGTAGGCAGAAACTATTGAACGCCACCTGCTTCGATCCTTCCATACTCCTTTTGCTTCGTTAAAAGTTCATACATGTGGTCATACACGCACGACGGTTGCAAATATCGTGTACCTGACCTTTCTCATGAACATCACTAATGACATGTCCTCCTAGGGCAGGGTTGGCGAACCTCATGTACGTGCCATTTTTTCGCAATACATTTTGAATATGGCCATGACGTGCCAACAAACAATCTTGTATTAGGAAAGAATACACAATAATACCTTTTTGTGTTACAAAAATAACTATCAACATTAACAGTTTTATATTTATTTATATTAAAGAACAAATTAGTGCAACTTTTGAAATGATGCCGGGCCCGAACTATGTTGTTACGTGCCATCGATGGCACGCGTGCCATTGGTTCGCCATCCCTGTCCTAGGGCATCCCGTCCCGGCGTTGCCAATGACATCTGCTTTGTAAATTAAATATCTTTATTTTATCAGTTCATTATTTCACAATCCATAACGGAATTATAAATGATTTGGGTTCTCAAGTGTCTAGAGCGCTCCTAATTTTGGGTTGAGTTTTTACAAGATACAAAATTCACTCCTTATTATTTGTCTAAGTAATATTGTATTTAAAGTACAATTTTTGTTCTTTTTTAATGATTTCTGTTTTAATTGACATGACTCGTGGCTCAGTAATAAAAGCCATATGAACCGATCGATCTGGTTAAGCTACGCTTGGGATTGGTCCTTGGATGGGTGAAAAGAACGTTAAGCCGTTGGTCTCAGCTGTCATTTTTGGATCTTTGACAGTCGTTACAGGTCGTCAGATGCCCGAAAGTCTGACCAAGTCTTACTTAGGGATATCGTGTTACCAATTAACTGGGTTGTGGAGGCCAGATAGGCAGTCAATCCATGTAAAACACTGGTATTCAGCCGGTTACACTGGAAGCCGACCCCAACATAGCTGGGCAAATAAACTAGCGTAATTGTTGAATGTATTTTTAATATAATCATAAATCTCTCCATATTTCAGGAGCTGGGAGAATCTGCCACCTCTTGAAGCGTCTTCATCACTGTCAGATCTTGAAGCTCAGAAGCGCATGGTGAACGAAACTGGGGGGGAGCAAGGCGTCCAAGGCGATGACCAAGGAGTTGGCTTGATGAGTAAGTATCTTTTACCTAGTTTAGTGCGTCCAATGTCGAAGGGTCCATTAGTTGTCTTTGCCCAAACTTAAAAATGGCGAATTGAATGTGACTGATCCATTTAAGTGAAAGCTACAAAGTTAACCCGCGAAATTCAAATTTTCACACGTTTTTTGCAATTTAAAAGTCAGTTGTCAATTTGTATGTTGATCAAAATGTGATTCGCGGCCGAACAAAACGTAGCTTTACACAATTATATTAATTAGAGACATAAATACAATTCTCTAAGTTAGAATTGGCCTCAAATGTCCTGATTAAAACATATTTAGGCAAATACAAAAATGGTGGGAATATCTCAGTAACCAGTGGGTTCCCAGGTACGGTCTATTAGAGTACGGGAAGAACAAGTGACTCTCGTCTCTCGGCTTCGTAACGAGTCCTTTTTACTCGAGAGCAAATAACCAGTTCGTTATTATAGATTGTTCAGCTTCTTATAAACGTTTCCCATTTTTCAGAGGAGCTGGTAATCTGGGAGCCTCCAGAATTCCGCAACAAATCGTTCATGGCTCACCTGAACGAGATGCCATGGGCTGAACCTTTGTTGACTGAACAAATAGAGAAGACCCTGTACAAAGGCATGCATATGACCTTCTGTAAGAAGAGGGATGATACTTATGGAGTGGTGAGGACCTTGTTTTTTACTGTCTTAAAAAACCTTACTGATGACAAAACAATTTGGTATAGTATCGAGTATAGGTGCTTTATTATGACGTTTGAATGCCGTCATCTTTCCTGTACGAGATCTAGACGAAGTCATACATGGCCCTTAGCACCATCTGTTGTTCCCCACTGTAACCATGATGGGATTATTAATTTATTTAATGCCATCATGTTTACAGTGCGAGAGAGAGACGAAGCTATGCATGGCCCATAGCACCATCCCTTTTGCCAACTGGAACCATGATGGGATTAATACTTAATTTAATGCCGACATGTGTCCAGTGCCAGAGAGAGACGAAGCTATACATGGCCCATAGCACCATCCCTTTTTCCCACTGGAACCATGATGGGAGTAATACTTTATAATAAGTTCTCAGAACAACTTTCTGTGGCTGTGTGCTTTCAAAAAGACTTTTTTTAAGAATATACCTACTTAATTCTAATTATTTCTTTTCTCGTTACAGCCAATTCAAATTCAGAGCTACCCGAACTATACAGAGCTAGTATCAAACGAAACTGCCGAAAAGTCCTGCCATTACAAGAGTTTCAGGTTGCCCTCAGTAACCAAGGGTTCAACAACCAGTACATACAGTTGGACAACCATGTTCGCCTTATGTACAATGCTGGTTATTACACGGTAATACTGTAAAAAAACACTTTAAAAATGTTAGGGTCGAGATGTGTGAGGAATTGCTGGGCATTTATTCAACCTCTTTGTTAAATTAAGGAGGAACCAGCACGTATTGCGGGATGAAATTCACTCGCGCCGATTTTGTCAACTAACTTGTATGATGTGTTTAAGAATGCGCGAACGGCCGCGCGACTTCCCAATGATTTGACACGGTGAAAAATAAAATATGAAATTACATAGTAAAAAGACCGCTCGTCTTAAAAACTTCCATCGCCGTACAAAAATGAAATATTATGCGAAGATGTAAAATTGCATTTAATGCTAATAAGTATTCTTTTTGATCTAAAAATTTTTTAATTTATTCTAAAAATCTGTGACGTCACATTGTTATACTTCATACAAATCATGTAGAAATTCCGCGTTTTGAGAATTCATAAAAAGTAACGTTATTGACTTCCCTTTCAAATACACAATTGTCTCATATTGAAAAGTCCTGTAACGTTGGCAGTTATGTGGATGAAATTTATTTGTGATTCAAACTCTTTTCTAAAATTCTAAAGCTCAATCTATCTATGTGTTCTTTTTTAAGCACTGTTTTGTTTTATCATTCCCTGTGTATGATCAACTATAGACTTCTTAAATCTTCAATTTTTTTTCCTATAATAATTGGTAAAATTGCGTTTGGCAATAATGATAGTGCCTTAAAAGTTCATGTGCCTTTACGCCAACTTTTTTAAACATTATAATATAAAAGTAGTGGCGTTTTTAAAATATACTTTATATGACCTTCAACTATCATAATACTTCATAAAGTACCTAGATTTTTTGCTAACTACGGAATACGAAGGGCTATAAGTATAACAATTTATGTGTGTTCGTATGGAGGTTCGATGCTCTTTAACTGCTGATCAGCTTTTTGACAAAAATGAGCTTTAGTTTTGATATTAATGATGATTTAATAATAATGATGATGTATCAAACACAATTTAAATTGTTCCTGATAAATAAATAAATAAGATAAAACTTTTTGGAGGTCTCATTTTGGCCTTTCGAACGAGCTTTCCTCACACATCTGTACCCGAAATCAGTCTGAGCCAATGATTTCGTTGTTTTTCGTTTTTTTTTTGAATTTTTTACTTTTAAAATGTTTTCGACCGACAAATAAAATAGTATTATTCAGCCAAATTATGTATCATAATTTGCGAATATATGTACAGTTATTTTTATGTATGTATCATTAGGGCGTTGAACTGTTTAACGGTTTTATTTTGTAACTTAGGTACATTGAGTGGATGTTTTTTTTTGTGATTATTGTACTTATGAGTGTTGTTCGAGAATGTACCCAAACAGTATAATTATTTAACTTGGCTTGCGGTAGGAGTAAACTGGCAGAAATCGTCACGTAACGAAAAAGCGTTATGCCTGAAAATATCAGTTTTAAGTGTCAAGTTTTAATACAGAGCCATCTATTATAGCTTTTAGCTCTTGATACTAGACTTATTTCTAGATGGTTCCGTATTAAAACATAATATAAAGAGAAAGGGATATCTTTCCAACTTTTTTTTATTGTTAATTTTATGAAACTTTCTGTTGTGTCCCAGTGAAGTAATATTCAAGTGATAGTTTTATTCTAAATCTTATTAAGAGGCATTTATATCAATTTTGACTGATTCGGAGTGGAACGAAACTTATTTGGATTTTTTATTAAATCAATGTAAAATCTAAATTAAAGTCAGACCAAGAACTATATTTGTTACTTAAGATTTCATATACTTAGGTGATTAATGATTTCGATCAATCGCAAGTGTGTTATTGTGGCACGTTTTAAAAAGTTCCGTTTTTTTATTCTGAGTGTTAATCAGGGTTGTTACGGATACAAAAATTTTGGCATCCGTGAATGCGGATTATTAGAAGTTCACATCTGCGAATGCGGATTATTAGAAGGTCACTTCCGTGGACGCGGAGGTACGCACCACTCTGGCCCCGCCCACTTTTTTTTACAAGTCGTAAGGTACTTGTTTCATACATGAATACACATCCGTAAAAGCTTCGCATTAATTGATGCAGATACGGATGTGGATGAAAATGTCTGAATTGTGAATATTCCGCATTTGCGGATGCGAATATGATCCGTAAATAATCCAGTTTACTGTATGTGCTATCGAGTCAAGCCTTGGCTATATCACTTACATAATAATTATGTATATTCCTATTACTTACACGAATGTAACTTAATTAATAAAATATAGGCATTCGTATGTTGGAGTCAATATACCATTTTGAATGAATCTTTGGTTCCATAACAGTTTATACTGCAGTTAAATATGCTTGCTTTGTATTATAATGATTTCTACATTATGTTCGTTCGTTGGTCTAGTGGTCCTGGGTTCGATACCCGAGTCAGGACAAAGTGTTACTGGGTTTTTCTGTCTGGATTTTCTCAGTAGTAGCCCACGCCATTGGCTATAGGCTCGCCCCCTATTACATGAGACTTAAAACATAATTGGCGAAATGTAGGTGTACCTTCTATGGGTACTATTCTGCCCAACCCTTCGGAGAAACAAGGCGTAATGTTATATCAACATAACGGTCTTTTTTGGGCTAGGATGAGAACTACAACAGTTAATTATTCCAAAATCAATTTTTTTTCTAAATTAATTTTGATTTGGTTTATAATTGATTGGCAACTCTTATTAATTCCTGTGTTTGGTTAAGGTTTCTAGAACTTAGATAACATTTAGGGCTGTGCTTACTTAGCTCCGTAGTGCCTTGACGTCTATACAGTAAATGCCTTCAAATAATCTAGACTAGGACGTAAGCCACGTCCACAAGAGTGACGTCATTATTTTATACAAAGTGAAATTAGGCAACACCATTAAAATATCGTTCGATATTTGAATTGTAATATTTATACTTTTATAAAACTATTTTTTTGAAACAACATCTAGTAAAAAGGTAAGGTTTTCGAGTCAAATAAAATGAACAATTAATTGCATTTTACTATTATTTATATTCACTCTAATGAGGATTTAGTTGTAAGAATACGCTTAGTAATTAAGTTTTATTTATTTAAAAAAGTCAATAAAATGTTTTATTAAATTAAATATTGGTTTTTCTTATTTACCTACTTAAACAAAAAGATAAAAGAAATTCATATCTATTTCTTTGAGGATACGTGTTGGACCGTAGGTGGTAGTTTGATTATTTTTCTAAAAGTGGTAGTACTCACATTTGACCACGTGTAATGGGATTCCCACTGATGTTTATGTGTCGTTTGGATACTTGTACCATTTTTGGTAACCATCTCGGAATTCGAATGGGAATTAACATTAGCAGCCTGATATGCATTAAAAGTGGTATTACCAATGGGATAAATATTAGGATTGGGACTACCAGTGGGGTAAACATTAGAAATTGGATTAACAGTGGGATAGACATTAGAATTGGGATAAACATTAGTATTGGGATAAACATTAGAACTGGGATAAACATTAGTATTGGGATAAACATTAGTATTGGGATTAACATTAGAATTAGGATAAACATTAGTATTGGGATAAACATTAGTATTAGGATAAACATTAGAATTGGGATAAACGTTAGAATTGGGATAAACATTAGTATTGGGATTAATATTAGAACTGGGATAAACGTTAGAAGTTAAATTACTATTTTCTCTGGTGTAAACATGAGAATTAGAATTACCATTAACATTGGGACTGACATAAATATTAGGAATGGGGTAAGCATTGTTATTAAAATTACCACTTGGACTAACATTATTACTGAGTTGACTCGGAGAAGCAGTGGGGTCGAAACTATTATACACTACAGTTGGTTCAGTGCCAATAAATCCAGGAGTAAGTGTTGGAAGTCCGTTGTTGGCTTGCCCAGAATTAGTGAGGGGTGTAGCCTCCAAGAAGGGATTTGGCCTCTGCGGGTAAGTCTGTGGATCCTTCCTTTGTTTCTCATATGCTTGCCAGTTGATAAACCAGAAGGGTTGCTTGTCTATGGGCAGTTTGCTGAGCCGATCGACGAGGTCGCGGTCGCCATTTGCTTCAATCGGTAGTCTTTCTGTGTCTTCGCCGAAACTGTAAAAGTAAAGAATAAAAGGTTTTATATACTGCCCATAATACTGTCTTTACTTAAAGCGAGGCCCTTTTTAGTGTTTCTTCTCAGAATAGTCAGATAAGAAACACCGGTCTCATCCAGTTTCATTACTTAAATATTTTTGATGTGTCAATGTGCTTTTTTAAACGAATTTGCAGAAATAAATATAATTTCTCATCATCATAACTTTGTCAAAATTAAGCACATGGTAAAGAACCTCTGTTAAAACAAACTGCTGATAACATTCCCTCTGCTAGAACTCAGATCCTCTATATGATGAATAGTGGCCAAAATCCTCAACGAAGGTCGGTGAACCGTTCTCTTCGAAATCTTTTTACTTGAAAATGCCTGTATTTACTATGATTCTTCAGTGCCATAGTTTTAGCCACACACTGCATTAAAGCGACGAGTCCAAAACGTTTTGCTTTTGTGACGGGTTGCCATTTTATAGAAAACCCATTTGAGCTGTTGTTCTGGCAGTGGTGTTTAAATAGATTTAAAAAAATGAATGTAATGATACCTACCTTTAGGTTTTAAATGCCTTGTCTTTTCGTACAATACCTGCCAACGCCAATACTATGACGTGCATTTAATAAAGGTACCTATGATTAATAAGAAAAACATTTTAGTCATGACTTATGATACGTCATACCTTTAAAGGTCAGGACATTATGTGTGTCGCGCGTTCCTGAGTTTTAAACTAAGTAGGTATGGGTGTACTAATAAAGAGTGGCGATGAGGTAAATAATATTACATAATTTATATAGATAACTGCTACATAACCTGCAGAATAAAACGTTCAAGCAATGTATTAAGGAGTAAGACTTGCTTTCAATCGTTCCGTAAGTCAGTGTAATGAGGATTTCGTTGTAAAAATACGCGTGTTAATAAAATTTCGTTTATTTATAAAAAGTCAGTAAAGATGTTTTATTAAAATAAATATTTGTTTTTCTTACATACTTATACAATTAAAAGAATTCATTTCAACTTCTTTGCGGATAGGTATCCGTCGGTGGTTAATATTCTGGATATTTTTTTAAATTGGTTGGACCCACACGTGAGGACATGAAGTAGGAATCCCACAGATATTTCTGTGTCGTTTGGAAACTTGCACCGTTTTCGGTGACTGCCCCGGAATTCAAATGGGAATTAAGATTAGAAGTCTGATATACATTAGAATTGGGATTAGCAGTGGGATAAACATAAGAAATGGGATTAGCAGTAGGATAAACATTAGAAATGGGATAAGCAGTGGGAGAAACATTAGAACTGGGATAGTTATTGTGATAAATATGAGAAGTGGGATCACTATTTCCATTGGGATAAACATTAGAATTGGAATTACCATTTACATTGGGATAGACATTAGAATTGGAATTGCCATTTACATTGGGATAGACATTAGAATTGGAATTGCCATTTACATTGGGATAGACATTAGAATTGGAATTGCCATTTACATTGGGATAGACATTAGAATTGGAATTACTATTAACATTGGGATAAACATTTGTACCGGGATAAAAAGTATTAGGAACGGGATAAGCATTGTTATTAAAATTGCCACTAGGTCTGACATTAGTACTGGGTTGATTTGGAGCAGTAGCATCACCAAACCTGTTTCCAATTACAGGTGATTCAGTAAATCCAGATGATGAAAATCTATTGTTCACTTGCCCAGAATTAGCATTGGGGGATATAGGATCCAGGAAAGGATTGGGCTTCTGCGGGTAAGTCTGTGGATCCTTCCTTTGTTTCTCATATGCTTGCCAGTTGATAAACCAGAACGGTTGCTTGTCTATGGGCAGTTTGCTGAGCCGTTCGACGAGGTCCCGGTCCCCATTTGCTTCAATTGGTAGTTTTGCTGGTGTGTCTTCGCCGAAACTGTAAAAGAAGGAATAAAACGGTAAAGAAATTAAGCGCTGCCATGATAAAGTCCGACTTTAAAGGTGGGGCCTTCTGAGTTTGTTTTTTTGTTTCATCTGAAAATAATAGTCAGATAAGAAACACTGGATCTAGTATTTTAACATAAATTATTTTTGACATTTGAGTCACAATCTCTTTAGCCTTATTCTTTCTTTTCTTTTTGGGGTCGGCTTCCAGTCTAACCAGATGCAGCTAAATACCAGTATTTTACATGGAGCGACTGCCTATCTTACCTCCACAACCAAGTACCTGGGTAAAACGATACCCCTTGGTAAGACTGGCTGCCAGACTTTCGGGCTTCTGACGACACGTAACGACTGTCAAAGATCCACAAATGACAGCAGGGACCAACGGTTTGACGTGTTTGCCGAGACACGGAGGAGTCTCGTTATGTAACGATGGTCACCCATCCACGGACCAACCATGGCAAGCCTTTTTTTTTTTTTTTTTTTTTTTTTTGATCCGGGGGGAAAATCCTCATGGATGTCCCCCGCCCCGGGGAGGGCGGAGGGGTCTGTCAGACTCTTACTGACTAAAAACCACCCCGGGTGTTCCCTCTCACACCTTCGCCGGGGGTCGCGGGAATCAAAAAGAATTCTTCCGCAACCCCCGTGGTGCCGGCCCGCCGCAGCGGGCCTCGTCTCGGCCGAGCGGGAGTGAGGTGTACGACACTCCCCTCGTACCGTCTTGGAGGGGCGCGCGTGGAACACTACGCGCCGCCGCCTCGGGTCCAGATGTTGTTGTGGGGGGCGACGGACTAAACCCCGCGTCCGTCGCCCCTGGACCAATTTAGGGGGGCTGGAAGAGGGCATTGTCTGCCCTCCTCCGACGCCCGGTGCGCCTGCTGCGGGCCGGGTTGAGGGAGGTGATCTCCCGCTCCCGCTCCGCAGCCTCCTTCTGCGAAATGACTTGCTCGCAGAAGGATACCACCGCGTCCCAGGCCTGTTCACTGCCGACCATGGCGTTAACGACGGCCGGCAGCGACAGGTCGCTGCCTACTTCTGAGATGAGGGCACGGCGCGGCTCCAGCCATGCGGCACATTCTGCCAGCGTATGCCGTGCCGTGTCCTCCCGACAGAACCATGGCAAGCCTAGCTTAACCTGTTAGATCGATGTGTGCGGCTGCCAGGAGCTCCAAAATCAAAATCATATTACGTACGTATATACGTACTGAAACAAATAATTTGTCACGATTATCATTTTATCACTAAGTTCTAGCAAAGGAGATTGTTCTACGCCCATACATTGTTCGCCCTGGAGCCAACAGCATAGAAAAAATCATTTTCTATTTGTAAACTGCCCTTAGTAGCCCATAAGAACAAAGTTTCTTGACGGACACTTTAGAGAACAGATTTATTTAAAGAAAAGGAACCGATTTTGAGGTTATTTTTAATAAAAGAAAACTTAAGTAATTCCTTCTAAAATCGCTATTTCAGGTTTCTACAAAGCATTAAACTTCAAATACAGTAAAATATTACTGTAAATACAGTTGTATTACAAACAGAAACCAAATCAAAAACGCCATAAGAAATCATCAAATACAATGCAACACAAGACTCGGTGAGACGAACCGACTGACGTAGTGACGTAGAGAATAGAGATGCTCTCTCGAAGATCAATCATTCTATATCGATTATCAATGACCACCTATATAATCTGAGGTTTTAATTTAGTAGGCCAAAATGACAGATCAATATGTCAAATGTCAATTAATTTGTTCCGTTTCAAACATAAACACGTTGTTGCACGTTGTCTTCAATTAAATTATTGCTAAAATAAGATATTTTCTTCCCAACGAACAATGTGTAACGTTTTAGTTTGCGACATTTAAAAATAGAGTTTAAGTACTTAAAAAGTAAAAATATGGCTATTGAAGTCGTGAAATGGTTATGAAAACAATTCACTAGAGTTGCGTCGTAAATGACATTTCAATCGTTAAATGAGAGATTTTCTGACAAGTGAAAAAACATAGTTCAATAGATGGCGTGGGTAAAAAATACGTCTTTGTTTTACTGGCTACTGATAACAAAAATAAGATCCCTAAATAAGAAAGCTTATTTGATGTCAAAAACCTGAGACAGTGACGTATTTTTTACCAACGCCTCTTTTGAACTAATATTTTCTCACTTGTGAGAAAATCCCTCATTCGACTAGTAAGTACTTTTGTGAGTTTGTTTTGTTCATTATATTTTCATCATAATCGTGCTAGGCCATATTCATCATAAGTTCCATTAAAATGTTCACGGAACTAATTCCATAAAAAAAATATGCATGAAAAACTTTTATGTTGCACATTTTCAATGTTTTGGAAGTGATAAATATCGAACATCCATTATTTATCACTAGATATTATGGACATCGTCGTCGATATCGATATTTATGTAAGATGAGCGACAGCGACACTGTCAAATCTTCTGTGACATTCACATTGACAATTCCTTGAAAGATGGCGAGTTCAGTTGGTAATAAAATCAATGAGGTCAATTTTAAAAACCTATTAAGAATTAAACAGTGTCCGCTTGAATTTATTATTTTTAAAAAGCATATTAAAATATAATTAAAATTAACGTACACGTCAAATGTTTGTTGGTTATAGGGCGGTCTAGAACAATCTCCTTTAATAATACTTTGGTATAGCATAATCTGCTAACAACGTTCCGACCGTTGGGACTTAGGCCCTTTGTATGAAGGCTCAGGATTCACGGTGCCTCTTCATCAAGGCTAAGGCACGCCGTCTAGATGAACAGTGACACAAAATCCACAACGCGGGTTGGTGGATGTCCCATGACTGTCTTCGACATTCTTTTACAAGGAAATTTTCAAAGTTCCATTGTGATACTTGAGTGGCATCAGTTTTAGCCACACACGAAAATGTGCGACGTGTTGTTTTTTTTAATGGCAACTCGCAGGTCAACCATAGGATTGTCAATTGCTAAACGAGTCTTGCCTGTGGGTGCCACAATAAAATTGCAGCCAGGGATTATTAAAAACTTACAATCTAAGCGACTACACACTATGGGCACCCCTTGTGGGGTACGGACCTCGGCTTAGGGCGTAGCTGGGGGAGGACAGCAAGGGACAGGCTGGATCGGGCGTAGGTATTTAATACTACAGGCTCAGCGGCAACGCGGCCTGGCTCGAGCAAGGGTCGGGGCGGGGCAAGTTGTTAAAAACTTTATATTGCTACCTTTTTATTAAAAACTAGTTGTGCTTAAAACAGACTTCATTATAATGAATGTAAGGATACCTACCTACAATATTTTGTTATTATGCTTTGTCTGTTTTTGCAATACCTAGGTACCAACGTCTATTGAATGAAGTGCATTTAATAAGATGTAGGTAGCTACCTAAAGGCTTATAAGAAATAAGTTTAAAATCATTAAGTCACTGAATTATATATATCACACCTTCATAATTATGTAAGTATTTAGTTAGGTGCGTATCACGTTTTTAATTATGAGCCTATGTACAGAGGCCAGCACATCAAGTTACTCCAATTTGTCAAATTTCTTTTATAGTTTTTCAACTTTGTTACATTTTCAATTGAGGCAATTTGACAGCCGTCTGCATATCCTACACGAAGTCTGTTGAGCATAAACACATTTTTTGTTTTTATTTAGGTAGTTGATAGCTATTAATATACGACATGGTATTTAATCTAACCTCAAAATAAAAGCTATTTTGCTTATTGAACACTTTTAACAATGAATGCACCTCTTGTTAACCTTAGATAATTCGATTTTGGTCCCCTTAAAATTCTAAAAATCCAAGTAGATAACTGCGACAGACTTGGATGAAGCGTTAGTCACAGATTTAGCCTAACCTAATCCATCTGGTCGAGGTGCCCCAGCTTAGCTACTATGACCAATTCGTCTCGTGCGTAGTTTTAGAAGGTCAAGTTTTTAGAGGATCAATTAAATATTTCCATTAATATTTTAGTTGCGGTAGCTTTTTGTTGTTGTTTAGGTAACTACCTAGTATTTATTATCATCATGTACCTAAATGCATAGATTTATCACCTGACGAATACTAGTAGGTCAACGACCCATGGCCGGCGAAGATAGTTCGTTGCCATTCCAATTTCAAATAATGATAAAATAGGAACCGCGCGTGGCGGGGTTGCGCAAAAATATCCAGCGAAAAATGCACTTACAAGAAACGACTTAAGACATAATTCTATAATTACAATATGCGTAAAATGGGACGGGATGTCGGAAGTGCGTTTGGTATTGCCAAGATTTGTATTTTACCGGCGCGTGAGACTACGGCAGTGTAACAGTCCGGCCTCTGTTCTTGAGGGTAGTTCGCGAGGCATATGTCGCGCACGCGCCCTTCGACATTTTATTTTCTTTGGTTTTGTGGACATTTGAATAAGTTTCTTGTTTTATTTGTGGACACGTAAATCTGTTACTATTAGTAGTTTTAGCTTGTGTATGTTGTGTGTGACACTTTGTGCGGTGTTTGGTGATTTTACCGTTTGATTTATCTTCCCCTAAGACAACCCACTGCCTCCCTTTTACATATAAATTTTAAAGAATTGTATTTATTACACGAAACCGTTACATAACAGGGGTTTTATGACTATTTAATTACTTCAAGAATATCGTAAACATGTCGCATAAATCCAACATTCCTGTAGGGGTACGCTCCAACCCACCATAGACACAGGTAACAACATAAAATCATTGAATACTTGTCATTCTACTGCCCTTAACCCTATTTATTTGGGGGTCGGCGCAACATTTATCTTTTTCTTCCATTCTTCTCTATTAGGCGGCATCTTGGTAGTCAACTTTCTAGCCTAAGGGGAGACCGAGGAGGGTTGTAACAAGTCTCAAGCCAATGCTCACCATATCTCAGCCGAAAACTAACTTAGTTACATGCAAGTTTTTGTCAGATATAAATAGAGTCTCTATCCTAAGAGTAGGTTGTGACAAAGGTAAGTTGTGGTACATGTAGGTGGATTGTGTGTGGAAATGTAAATAAGCAACATTACTGAAAAATTAACTGTGATTAACTTAAAAAAAAACTACAAAAAAAAAACCTTATTTTGTAGGTACATGGAAATATATTAAGTTAAAGAAACCTTTTAGGACGTACAAGCCTAAACAATCCTAACCGACTCCTACGACTTAGCCCTATAAGCCCTACAGCCCTTTTTTAATTCTTGGTGGAAAGACCTCATGGATGTCCTCCACCCTGGAGGGGCGGGGGGGAAGGGGTCTGTCAGATTCTTAATGACTAAAGACAACCCCGGCTGTTCCCTCTTACATCTGCGCCGGGGAAATCCGAAAGGGTTACCACTACCCCGGAACTTAAAGGGCTAAGGATGGAACATGGATGGGTTTTAGTCAGTAAAAGTCTGACACTCCCTCGGGAGGAGTCATGTGATGATTTCCCACCCTCAAAAAAATGCATGTACGCTCGCCCCCGCATCAAATTATATAAAACTATTAAATTTCTCCAAATGATTTTAAACCTTAAAACGTTGACAGTTAACTTCAAAAGCGATTGAGAACATTTGATAGTTTGTGGTAACATGATGTGCTGGCGACTGTACGAACCAAATCTGTGCTGAGTCAATGTGCGAATTAAAATTGAACAATTTCAATACTTTAATAACTTGAATCACACTTACGAAATTAAGACAATGTGTGTTTCCTTCGAAGACATGCCTCTCGCTATCTGTCTTCCATAATTTTATTAGGCATTCTGAAACAAGACAACAAGCCATGCAAAAACACACCTAAACACATTCAATATAGGAAAGTTATTAGTGCTTGTCATAACCCACCTAGGCGCAAACAATAATGTTTTTTTTTTTGAGGGTGCAGCGGAGCTCTGGGTTGAGCGGAGGGAGTGTCAGACTCTTACTGACTAAAACCTATCCATGTTTCTTCTTTAGCCCTTTATGTTCCGGGGTAATCAACAATCCCGAAAAATGTATCAATCTAAATTCAGAATAATGCACCTTGAGAAGTGCAGTGAAGCTTATTAAGTCATCTTATAGTATTTAAATGTTCATCAATTATTAAAATTTAGACATGTTATGACGTTTTGAATTTCAGCCCGAGCCTAAGCCTTCGAACCAGTCAGTTATTGAATTTTCAGTTTTATTCTAAGCACGGCAAAGTTCTTGATACAATTAAACTTCAGTTTGACGACAGTTTTTCTGAACTGAACTTCAACGTAGTCGAAATACAGTTAGAAATTAAATAAAAAAATCGAAGATTTAAACCTGGGTCGAAAGATAGAATAGAATATATTTATTTTAAAAACCTTGTTTTGTAATAAGGCGATCAAAGTTCATGGAATATTAAAAACTCAACAAAATATCGCATATCGATGAGAAGGTCTATTCAAATTTTTGTGAAAAACTTACTTTCGTGATTCTTTTCGACGTCGACGTCACACAGGCATATCCACTCCCTCTGGGTCACTGCGGAAAACTGCTTCAGCTAGCGATAAGAAAGACACGTAACGCGATTTTGCCAGCTCGCTAACAATTACAGAACCCGAGCAATTAAGTTTGTAACAACACTCCTCTGTTACAAATCTCCTCGTTCTCCCTTGTCATCTTTCACGAAAGTTCGTTCATCATTTCTTTAGTCGTCCCACCGGCTAAGAGCCGGTGGGACGACTAAAGAAATGAGCCACCCACATCCATACAAAAAACTTTCCTTACGACATTTTCCTCATTCATCAAAATCATTGAAAACTATTTGTTAGGGAAAGTGTGTTCTAATAAAACTTCTTAATATGTCTTACCTTCTCATTTTAAATTCAAAATAAGAATTACGATACGAGTGTACTTAAAGTAAATTCAGTGAATAGTGAGTGGTTAATTGGTTAAAAACAATATCATAAAAGTGTGTGTGTGCGTCGTGTGTGTTGTGTTGTGTGTGTGTGTTGTTGAGATGATGTCACACTGCGCGGCATGCGCGGATGCATGGACAAGTTACTGCTGCGTATGCGCCGGTGCTGGTTTTAGAGGTCAGTAAACTAATATTATTTATCAAAGGCGGATTAGCGACATTTTTTATGTTTTTATGTTGTTCGATATTATTTTATTTTTAATACGTATATATTTCTTTATTTTGTTATTTTAACAGACACTTTACCAACTTGTATGAACCGCTGTACTCTTTAAGGTGTTAACTATACGAATAGGATACGTGGAAGAATTTGGAGAGGGTATTACCAACTGAAATGAAAAAACCTCATCGCCACTATGTATATAACATTTAAGATCGTGTTAATTTTTTAAGCAGACAGAAATATTTTAGTTTAAACCGACTTACAAATCGCCGGGTGTGCCATTTTTCTTTGAGCGTGGGACATTGTCAAATGACCCCTTAACAACGTTTAGTAACTGCTAAAAGGACCCATTGACCTTGGCTTCGTGTCGATGTCCTTTTCACACTATGTATATAAAAACAGCCAGTATTTCTATGGTCGAAACTGTGAAAATTTTCAAATTTCGAATTCTGCGACAGGCGACAGCGGACTCGTTCGACATAAATACTGATTGAAGTGATTGATGTTCGATTCGGCACGGAAGCGTATCGAATAGAAATAGTTTAGCTGTTTACTACTGAGTAATTCCCAACAGGTACTCAGCCCGAAGTAGGAACTTACTGGGGACGACTGAACTACTTCTATAATGTTTCACATTGGGAAAGAGACGGAACTATTCCTCTTATTAAGCTGCATGTCTTTCTCACACTGAAGTAATATTAAAATAATAGGTACTGTTTTTGAGGTGGTAATTGGCCCCCCGGATCCCATGCTGCAATACCCCACGCAGCATGGGGTCCTGGGCGCAACAAGACCAATAAGGTAGTATTTTTTTTCTAAACTATACAAACAATATTTAGCAATCGGTTAGATTACACTTCACACAGAGTCAACAAGGAAACAAAACATAAAAATATTAAGAGACAAATAGAATATTTTAATAACATGTTAATATTACCGGTTTCCAAGTGGATCTGGTGTCGTGGTGGTTCTGTTTGGCGTGTCAGGGAAGCCGATGGGTTTTAAGCCCGCGAAGGACCCTCGTTGACCCGCCACGATTGATGACGTCACCAACACCAAGGTTGATATCTGTAAATTAATACACACATTAATTAGTTTAGTTGATTGAATCAATGGATTGTTGCATTGGTTTTAGCTTTAAAAATCATAGTTTAATTTTTAAAAGTTTCTCCAAAGCTTGATTAATTAAAATAGTGTTCCTGAATTTAAATTCATTCAGGAGTAGAGGATCTATTGAATTCGTATCGCAATTCCCAAAAACATGGAGTCACCAGCAAAGTTTTTTTTTTTAATTTATTTTAGAATAGGCCAGCTCTTGTCCTCGATCCTGGCTGATAGAAAGCGATGGATGAGGTATATGATGGAGCGACCAGGCCCAGAAGATGCCTGTTGGTACAGACGCCATCACATCAAGCTATCCCTAACTGTCAAATTTTCTCAATTAAAAATGAACCTTATGTCTTTGCAATAAAGTTGAAATACTATCAAAGAAATTTGACAGATTGTGGTAACTTGATGTGCTGGCCTCTGTACATTCTTGAGTTTAATTGAAGTGGCAGTGAACTAGCCATATCTTTCGAAGAATCTAAAGCCATTGGAGTAGACGACTCCAGGCGTAGTAAGGGACCTGTCCTGTCAAGGGGTATCGTATTACCCAGCGCTCCATACAAAACTGTTGTGCTACTCTGTAAAATCTCACCGCGAAAACGAAGGGGAAGTGAGTTTAATGTGAGATGTGTTGCCAACTAAAATGCGAAGTGCATTCTATTGGTGTGGCCAACTAAAAATAAAAACGTTATGGTTGAGTTCTCTGTTAATTCCCAACAAATACGGCTGTATTTGTATTTTTTTTTTAATATCAGTAAGTTGCAACTAGTCTTGAAGGTGTTACCTGACAGGTTTTAGTAAATAACTATGCGCCTGCACCTCATATACATACGTACAGAGGCCAGCACATCAAGTTACCACAATCTGTCAAATTTCTTTGATAGTATTTCAAGTTTATTGCAAAGACATAAGGTTCATTTTTAATTGAGAAAAGACAGTTAGGGATAGCTTGATGTGCTGGCGTCTGTACGTTTCGTATATTTGAAAACAGTGCTTATCTCAACTTGTTGACTTTTATAAATACTACCTACGTCATATGATAACTAACATATTAAATTAATAAATTAATAAAACCTGTTTTTTAGCATAACTAAATAGCTTTGTCTAAATCTTCGTCCAGATCAAGTTTTGCAGGTTTTCAAAAGTGTCTCACAACTTTATAAATCAGAATTCTACCTACGAAACATAGCTGTAAAAAAATTTGATGCTTTTGTTTTTTTTCGGGTTCCGTACCTCAAAAGAAAATAACGGAACTCACTTCTTATCTGTCCGTCCTTCTGTCAAGACCATTTTTCTTAGGAACGCGTGGAGGTATCAAGTTGAAATTGCTATAAGATGCGTAAGATTGCGGCGGTGGTTGGAGCTCAAAAAAAATACGGTTGATTATGTGATAGGTATGTTTTAATCCTCGCAAATAGAAAAAAATTAAAACCTTTATAGTTCTTCCCGTTAAAATTTGGCAAGAAACATTAATATCATTAATATCTCTCAGCAAGTTAAGGAATTAGTCAAAAAATAGTTAATGTGTAGTTATATCACATAAAAAAAATATTTTTGCAATAACAAACTTACATTTGCAGTTGGGAGAATTGACCATAACGTATACAAATGTATGGGAGAATATTTTTTCAATTACAAAGTAAAGTTTGTTTTTAGGATAAATTCACCCCAACTACAGATAAGCCCAACTACGGAACGGTTTAATGTGTGTAGCCCGACGTTCACTTGGCCGGTTTTTGTCATCACAATCAGAAATAATCCTAATACCTACAATAACATTTATCCATGCATGAGCAATTAATATTTTGCCCACCATTCCATCCCGCTGATGTGTGAATAACATCAACAATTATCATTCTTAAGTCATAACTCGTAACGTTATCTCTAATTAAACATCTATCTTTATGAATGACACCCTATTTAAAGCCCATTGTTAATATGACTTTATTAAAAACTAACCTTAAAAATAGAACACTAAATTGAACACATACTTAAAAAATCATTCGAACTTCAAATCACTATTTAAGACGAACTTACCAGTATCTTCATTCTTGTAGATAATATTTTCGTTTTAAATTTCAAAAAACAAGCACTCTGTTCCACGTTTAAAAAGCAACTGGTTATACCGCCAATTTGAGTACAAAAAAAAAACAAAAACTTGATTAAGGAAAACTCAGTCTGCCTATATGAGTACCTGTGCTGAGTTCACACCGGTTTGTTGTCATACAAATGACTAGTGTTTATATTTATTTGATTTGTTTTACCGTTTCAACGATAGGTTTACCCACTTTTTGCGTGTTTATTTGGGTGTTCTTGCGCACTTTCCTATCTACATCGGTGTAGATTTTGTTTATAAAGGTCACATTATGTCTGACCTACTGTCTAGATTTGCTGCAAGTAAATACTTTTTCGCTTTGAAGTTAACAAGAAAAACAATACAGAAAACCATTTTAGTTATGGAAAATGAAATTCCAAGCTATATGATTTTTTCTGCAAATAATTCTGTTTTCGGAGGTATTTCTTTCCGACTTGCTAGACGAAAATTGCGATAGCTGGGCTAATATGTATGATATAAATATAATTTATAGCCTATAGCACTCAGGAATAATGTAGCTTTCTATCAGTGAAAAAATTTTTGAAATTGGATCATTAGTTCCGGAGATTACCCCCTACATACAAACTTACAAATTTTACCTCTTTATAATATTATTATATTATATATATTAGTATAGATTATTCTATAATAATTCAGATAGGATATAATGTATTTCAAACTACGAATAGATAAATCTATCGGAGTATTTTCAAAATAAAGTTGCAGGTGCAGAAAACCTCGAACGGTGCTAATACTCCAACCTTATTGGGACTTATATGTTCAAGCTGTTTGGGGTTGAAACACTAGGGCCATGATGGGGTCCGACTGCCCACTATAATTTTCGAGACATCTCCAAGCGGCTGGCAGGGCTGCAGCATAAAATGCTGCCAGCCTTTTGGTAACTTTTCCTGTTGACAACAATGTGGAAGAATTTTGATTTTCCTCTGGTTTCATATACTTGTACATAGTTATTATGAATATTTGAGGTCTTTATTGGTATGTAAATATTATGTGCATAAACGCAAATAAAAATATAGAGTTAGAGTTTATTGTTTTGACCAGTTTGCTGTTGGTCAAACATTTGCTAAAAAAAAAACGCTAGTTGTTGATTGGGTGCTGGCGCAAATCACAAACTTGTTCTTGAGTTGTGACTAATCGGCAAGCCCGGGGAAGTAAAGTTTGTCGAATAAATTAATGTTTTTTACCTATTTTAACATCATCTATAATAAAATAATAACGAAAACGTTTATTCATCTTCACAAATTACATTGTTACGATAGATATATTAGTTGACATTTAGTTGGCAAAAAGTTGTAATTTGTGGAAGATATTTTTTTTTTAAGGTGGGATTCATCAAATTACCCCCCTCTCCCGCTCTGGGTGGAGCTGAAGGGAGTGTCAGATTCTTACTAACTAAAACCCATCCATGTTCAACCCATGACAATCCCGCTTACCCGGCAGGCTTCAGCCCTAACGGGCCCTGTATGCTGATATCTCTTTGAGGCTCGCGTGGAACACGTACGCGCCGTCCGGCACGGGCTTGGTCCTGATCGGACGGTGAGCGACCCATTACTCACCACCTGCAAGTCCGCGCCTCCGGTAACCGGGAGTCGGGGCGTCTCCGTCTGACCCACCCAGAGCGGGAGAAGTCATTGGATGATTTCCCACCCTCAAAAAAAAAAAGCTGTATCCGGTTAGACTGGAAGCCGACCCCAATTTAGTTGGGTAAATGCTAGGCTGATTGATTAGTATTATGCTGACCGATGCCATTTTGCGTAGATGTGACGCATATTTTACTCCAACTTGTTCTTTTGAGTTGGTGTTGTTTTTGTGCGTCATGTTTTCCGTAAATAAATTTGATGCTTTTTCTTTTTTTCCATTTTCTATGTTTTTACTTTGTGAATGTTGCTTTTATGTTATTTTCATGTCAAATAAATGTTATCTATGCTATTCTTATAAATAATTAACGCATGGGAATGGAAATAGAGAAACTCTTTACTGTTTGTAGATAATGATACATATAAACTTCGTTCTAGGAAGGTGGAGAGCTTAATTTAAGCCTGGCCGAAAAACAGTTTGTCCTGGACCTATTTCCTTAAAGGTTAATCCATTTATGTACTAGGGGATTCCTACATCCCAGGAGTGTATACATTCGTCATTGTATACTTAGGATGCGTATCAAGTTATACCAAATTGTCAAATTTCTCCAAATGATTTTAAATCTTAACTGGCTGATTGTTAAGTTCTAAATCGATTGAGAAAATCTGTCAGTTTGTGGTAACTTGATGTGTTGAGGACTGTATATTGACCCAAGTGACACCTATCAATCAATCCAGGTGTTTTTCTTGTAAATCTTTATGCTTACATTTGTGCCAGCACTTAAGGACTTTGTAGAAGGTGCTATGCATTATCCTGTTAGTGTATTTCTACATTCAGGTAGGTACAAGTACAGCTCAAGGAGGAAAAATCAAACGTGTCATGGCAATTGTTTCTATCGTGTACCATGTATCAATGCCGCGACGGGCGGGCGATGCGACGCGACGCGGTGGGTAGAGGGAACAAGAACTTCTTGTTCCCTCTACCCACCGCGTCGCAAACTTCTTGTCAAGAAGTTTCACGCAGATGAAGTCGCGGGAAGAAGCTAGTATTATATATACGTAGGTACATGTGAAAGTAATTTCTGTCTGGGTGTCTGATTTGGATGAAAGGCACACGGATAGACCCATGACCTGGTCCAGGCCATAGGATGCTTTTTATTGCCGTAGTACGTCCTAGAAAACCAAAGAAACGATGGATGGATTATGTGAAAGTAGATATGGCTAGAAAGGAAGTGACTACCGAGATGACGACTAATAGAGAAGTATGGAAGAAAAAGACATGTTGCGCCGACCCCAACAAAATTGGGATAAGGGCAGCAGAATGATGATGATCTATGCAGGCGATGCTGCTTGCAAAAACCAGTCCTTCGTGTGAAGATTCCAATATTCGATCACATTCTTAATAAGCATGTACCTATATACGTACGTAGTAAGTGTCGCCTCTACATTTAACATAAGGAAAAGTTTCAATTTTTTTTTCAAATATGCAAATTATAATCAATACGAAGCTAACATGTTTTACTTGTTATCTCCTGTTGGTAGATATTAAATTAGGACTTTTTTTGACTCGAAATAATTTAAAGGGATATACACACTGTGGTTTATTGACGCGCTTACGATACATGTGCATCTTATCTTTCCTAGTTTAGTAAGGAAAAAGACACACCGTCAGAGTCGGATTCAAAAAGCGCGTCGAGCGCGCGTAAATAAATCACCGTGTACACAAGCCCTAAGATAGAATTACTATTTTGACAGTTGATTTCTAATAATTTACAACATTATACCACTTAAATTTATCTGTCTCGTTGGAAAGGTCAAATCTTTGGTTCGGGCAAAGTATCCTTGAGTTATTCATTCAAAAAATCCTAGGATGTAGCTCGAAATTACTTGAATTTGATATAACTAGAATCGCTCCGTACATGGGAGTTATACCAAGACTGGAGAAATCTGTATGTAGTGTTATACCCTTGCGTTCTCCTATAGGAAAGTATTATGTTTTTTTTTTTGAGGTTGGGAAATCATCCAATGATTTCACCCGTTCTGGGTGGAGCGGAAGGTAGTGTCAGACTCTTACTGACTAAAACCCATCCATGTTCCTTCCGTAGCCCTTTATGTTCCGGGGTAGCGGTAAACCTTTCGGACAGTCCCGCTTAAGGAAAGTATTATGCTATGTTACAGTCTTTGGGCAATAACAAAGTATATTGTGGTCTTCGATCTGTTTGCCGAGCATGGCAATTATGGCAAAGTTCCAAACCGGCTGTTGCTTACAGCAGAGTATGAAGAACCTCATCTTGAGGAATGACTTTGTGCGTTCCTATAAAAAGTATGAACATACAAATACTCGGCTTATCGGTTTCAATAACTTTGAAACTTTTTGGGATTGAAAAACAGGTAGTTTCTGCCCATTCAGTTGCTTGCTTCTTACGAGGGCTTATAAAAAATCACATTTAATACGATAGAAAATAAAGAAAAAAAAATAGTGTTTTATATAATTTTGTCTTTTTTTTATATACAATCTGCGAGGAACTATATTATCAATACGATTATGATTTACCACGTTTTGCGTAGTTTGGCTGGCAAGTGGAGAGCAATACAGAATGTTGTCCAATGTCTATTATACAGTGTGTTAGGTTATTATAAATGACGGACATGCTTTAGGAGAGTGAAGCACTCATGAAAATTAACTACTATTACAAAGGGACCAACTCAGAAATACGAAAAAAATAACTAGCTGCTCCATAGATTTTTGTTCGCATACTTGGACAATAAAGGTGCTTATTTTTTAAATTTTGGAGTCAGCCTCAGTAAAAGTCTGACACTCCCTTCCGCTCCACCCAGAGCGGGAGAAGTCATTGGATGATATCCCACCCTCAAAAAAAAAACCTCATATTAGAAGTTGTTTATTTTCATGGGCATTTCACTATTTCTTTTAATCTAACACACTGTGTACATATTGGACAACATTATTTTGCTAAGTATCGAGTATCCAACAGCCTGGATGAGTAAAAAAGGCCGTGAGCCAGATTTTCACGATGCGATTTAATTGCCTGAGGCATACCCTACGTTAAAGCCGTAATAACAAGTTCTACAATAAAATCTTATGCCGCTGACAAGAAAATGGCAGCGTTTAATGGGGTTTTATACACATTTCAGCTTCGAACACCACTGTCAAAACATTGGAAGATCGCATAAGCCATATCCTTGGCGTCGAAACCAGTGATACTAGTACACTTTTGGAGAAGTTCTTCTGCATCATTCTTCTCAACTCCTAATAGAGTTAGTATGGCCATAGCAGCATCTGCGTTTAATTTGCCATCTGGTTCCAAAATGCCTGCTTTATGGAAAAAACAACGAGTTACTTTTTCCATGACTTCTTTGTCATTGTTTTGTTCGCCGGAAAATATTGTTGTGACGTCATCCGTGTTTATTTCTGATTCTCGTTCACCGATGCATTCTGTGACGTATTGATTCATTTTTTGTGTTAGTTTCAATATGTGTGTCACTTCTGCCACCTGCGGAAAGGTAATTTGATTAAATTTTATTTTAATTAAGTCATTTATTTTTTACTAGCTTTTGCCTGCGGCTTCGCCCGTGTGTACTTAGGTAATAAACCCACGGGAACCGTACATTTTGCCGGGATAATAAGTAGCTTATATGCTATTCCAGACTATAATCTATCTTTGTACATGACATGGTAGCTAAGTACTTATAGAATCCCCAGCAGTGGGGATCATAGTGGTGGAACATTGAGTGTTGTGTAGATCCCTTTTTTTTTGAGGGGAGGAAATCATTCAAAGGCTTCTCCCGCTCTGGGTGAAGCGGAAGGGAGTGTCGGACTTTTACTGACTAAAACCCATCCATGTTCCATCCTTAGCTCTTTATGTTCTGGGGTAGCGGTAACCCCTTCGGACAATACCGCTCCCCCCTTCCCCTTGGGGACTGATCTAGGGGATTTTAGTGGAACGTGTGTGTTAGATCATTTAGCTCCCTTCAAAATGGTTGAGCTGAATGCTGCTTATCCATGCGGCATGTTCGTGAACGGGCGCCGCGCGCCGTCTGTAGGGAATGGTCATCTCTCAGCTGCCACAGATCTTTTAAAATTTAATATTTTTTTAATTGTTTTTGATTACTTTTTTAAATCTTTTATTACGGACGCTTTTTACGTTCTGCATCGTTCTCATAATTATTATGTATAATTTCAACGTATATCTAACCCATATTTTGTAACGACATTCTGATTTAAAAGAGCGTCCATGGAGTTTCTCGGCCGTTCTTCTCCGCAGATACCTACTCCTTTGGAATTAGCAACTAGCTTCATCTTTCTGACTGACCGACCCCTTGACAATTCAATAGTGTCTGTAATTGGTTTATTTGAAATTAATGCTTTGAGTTTGAGTTCGTGCGGTTGGTTTTAGTATGGCATCTCAACAGGTTATTAATAAGGTTGTCCGCTGTTGAAGCCTTATTAAATTAAGGCCTCCAGCCAGGGTATAACACTGATGAACTAATGACAAGGTAATTATTATCAAACCGGTGAAAATTACTCACGTAAGCGTTTATTCCACTCGCTGCGAACACAACACACAGCAATAGTATTAGCTTCATTGTATTCTTACTAAAGTTACTACAAGTATGACGAATTTAACTGTGAGAGTATTACGCTATCAATCGATATTTATACTTCCTTTAGCAAAAGCAATTTGTTGATTTGCAACTCCGTAGCATATGGCATGTCTTTATAGCAAAATGTTTATAGACTATAAAAATAACGGTTCTGTTTATGAAAACGATGGATATGGACTGTGGTTTTTTGTCCCCGGATTCTTTTTAGGGTTTCGTACATAAACGGTAAAACGGGACCCTATAACTAAGACTCCGTCTGTCTGTGCGTAACCACGCTGTATCTCTTGAACCGTGATAGTTAGACAATTGAAATTTTCACAGATGATGTATTTCTGTTGACGATAAAACAACAAATACTAAAAAACAGAATAAAATTAATATTTAAGGGGGCTCCCATACATCAAACGGTATTTTTTTCGTTTTTATAGATAATGGGAAGGGTTCCATCTTCGTGCGTGAGTCCGACTCGGATTTGAACGGTTTTTTTGTAACCATTGTCGTCATAACAGTAGTCACACTTTCAAATCAAATCAAATCAATCTTTATTTGTGAACATAAGTACAAAAAGGTGTTTTTTATACATTTTAGCTGATCTGTATAATATTCGGCCAATAATCGGCATACAATATAATACTAGTACTAAGTAGGTTATTTTTACTATCATAATTAATAAAGTCTAGGATAAAAGAAATGAACCAATTGAAAAATGTCATAAGCCGCATAAAATAAAGTAATTGAATTATAGAAATAGTAAATTAAAGTAATTATAAAGAATGTCAAAGAAAATTAAATTTAGTCATAATTTGACATTTAAAAAGTCTTCAATCGAGTAATAGGTCTTTTCAACTAGAAACAGGAACAACTTTTTTTTTAAATGGCTGACATTTTCCTCACTTCTGATACACTTTGGCAATTTATTGTATAATTTTGGAGCCACTTTCTATATCATCTATGTCACATCATCTTTCACATAACATATTCATCCATCCTTTTATTCATCTTCCGCTACTCTTATAGCCATCTATATTCATAGCTTTACCCCAAGCTTTCCTCACGATATTTTGACCGGATATCTATTTAAGGAATCAAAATGGTAATCAAGAAAGGGTAAATCTAGTTTATTTGGTCGCAACTACATCACAATAGGATATCAGGATATCAAATAAGTAACAGCTGTCTAAGTTACTCAGAAAAACGTGAAACTATGAATGTCAAACATCATTGATAATGCTTTTTTTTAAGGATGGGAAGTTATAAGATCACAGCTCATTAGAGCCACCCGGCACCCACTCCGCCTCGCCTCTTGTGGCTAGTATTCTTTATATGCACTTGTATGGGTATGCGCTCACTACTTCTCAACTCCGTGGTGTCATCGGATCGCCCCAGTTGTAAGCCCTCCACGGGCGAACGGCGGCGGGTGGACCTCTCGGTGACCACTTGCTGCTCGCATGCTTGCCTTGCATTCACTCCACTGCGAGTTGCGAGGTCCACTGGTTGACCGCGCGACGTTTATCGGTGATAACGCGGCGTCCACCCGTGGACCACCTGACGGCAATACGTGGACGCCGTGCGACAAGGCGGTGTGAGGTGGGTGCCGGGTGGCTTTAATGAGCTAAGACTTATAAAATGATCCCTCCCGCTCTAAGTGAAGGGAGATTGTCAGACTCTTACTGACCAAAACCCATCCATCCTTGGTGTTCCTTTGTGTTCCGGAACAGCGGTAACCTTTTCGGACAATCCCGCTGACCCAGCAGACATTGGCCCTAACGGGCGCCTTCTTTAATGCTGACATCATTTTGAGGAACGCACCGTCCGGCACGGGTTTGGTCCTGATCGGACGATGAGCTACCTATTACTGCTAATGTTTTAATTAAAATACTGCTTTATCATATTGCACATGGCGTTATAGTCTACACAGGAAAATGCGTCACTTAAAATGTATGGATTAGAAATTGAGGAAGTTAATATTGTAATGTTTAAATTAATACTAAATCACCTTGCCATTAAGAAATGATTAGTTATCCATAATTCAAAGTCAAAGTCAAATCATTTATTTCAAATAGGCACAAGTAAGGCACTTTTGAACGTCAAAATTAATAAGAAATAGAATTGATTATAGTCGCCCCTTCCAAAAGGTAGTTTCGTGTGGAGAATAATGGGCAAGAAACTCCACCGTTACTCTTTTAAAATGTTTTGTATACATGGAAGATAATTTTATATCTATCGGTGCACAATGATCGTTGACGTAACAGTTCCACAAGATGGGAACCTCGTGAAAACCAAAAGACTTTAACCAATGAAGTATCTTGACTTGGACTGTGAGGTTGTCGACATGTGGGATGTGGACTCAGCAATCATTGTGCCGATAGTTGTGACAGCTACTTGCTTAATAGCCAAGAGCCTCGACCAGCACCTCAGGAGGTTTTGGACAGCTGGATCAGGGGCTTGATTAAGAAAGTGGTACTTCTACACACGGCTCGCATTGTTAGGAGCTTCCTCTCACTGGAGCCCTTGGACCCTGTTTCCGATACTGATGGGTATCTTTCTATACTAATATTATAAAGAGGACACATTTGTATGTATGTTTGTAACGAATAAACTCAAAAACTACTCAACGGATCTGCATGAAACTTGGCACAAAGATAGATTATAGTTAAACATAGCATATAAGCTATATATAGCTAGCTAGCTTTTTATCCCGGAAAAAAATTACGGTACCGTGGAATAATTTCCTACATACCTACACGCGGGCGAAACCGCTGGCAATAGCTATTATTTATATTTTAAAATGTTTTTTTATAAATAAAGAAAACAAACAGGCAATCTTCCTAGCTTATGTAGTCACATATCTAATGGTACGCCTTTGTCTTCCAAGCAAGCGTAGTATATATTGTATCATCATCATCATCCATGCCTATTACCATAAGCGCTACAAAATCTTCTTTTATCAAAGAGATTAGAAATGAACATTAAAATAAACATAATCTTGTCATGAAAACAATACATTGTTCTTTTTAGCTTGGCGTGTCCATTTTCTTTGACACGTGTATTTAATTCCATTAAATGGATTTCATAGGCTTAGCGATATGTACAGAGGCCAGCATATCAAGTTACGCCAACCGGTCAAATAACTTTGATAGATTTTCAACTTTATAACAATGTCATAAGGTTCATTTTCCATTGGGAAACTTTGACAGTTAGAGATAGCTTGATGTGCTGGCGTCTGTATCTAAGAGAAATCGTTTTTTTTTACTGGAAAATCATTTACTCCCAATGAGGGGCTTGTGGCTAAGTAATAACAGCTGCATGGGTTGATGGATCAGGTTATGGTTGGTGCGTGGATGGGTGACCATCTTTACATAGTAAGATAGGTCCCAGCTGTTATTCGTGAATCTTTGACAGTCGTTACAGGTCGTCGGAACCCCGAAAGTCTACGACTTGTCTTACTAATGGGTATCGGTATTACCCAACTGGGTCGCTCCATTTAAAATACTGGTATTCACTTGCATTCGGTTAGACTGGAAGCCGACCCCAACATAGTTGGAAAAGGCTAGGCAGATACCTATATTTCTTCATTAATCTTCATATCTTCATGTCGTCTGTTTTATTCAAAATTTGCCTCAACGGGATTGTCCGAAAGGGTTACCGCGCTTCCCTGGAACTTAAAGGGCTAAGGAAGGTACATGGATGGATTTTAGTCAGTAAGAGTCTGACACTACCTTCCGCTCCACCCAGAGCCGGAGGGGTCAGTAGATGATTTTGCACCCTCAAAAAAAAGCATATTTAGTTTATCTACAGTATAAAATACAAATTTACACTATACAACATACAGATGGGCGGTTTTATCGCTTACAAAACATTTATTTGTATTTTTTAGAAGAAAAAAATATTCAGATTATTTATATAAATATTATATATTTATTTTTGTAGTTACATTTTCCAGACTTATTTATGGAGTGCAGAAATATTAGCTAAATGCTGTTCCACAGTTTATCGCTCCGGTTGACGTTTGAACGTTACGAGCGTTCGTAAGTTTAGTGACTAATGGTTTCTAGGCACGAAAACGATTGTTTAGAAATAGGTTATGTACTTGTAGAATTTATTTTTCCAATAAAATTTTAGTTCGCTTTCCTATTGTGCTGGAAGTATGCCATGAAATGCATGAGGAATGAGTTTTCTTTCGTTTCCGTGTGCACTGTACACGTTTTAGGGATTTTATGCCACATTTCAACTCCAAAAGGTTCAAAGTTCTCGTTTGATTTGTGAGACGGCTACCATATTATGTTCAACTAGTTGCTCCCGAGTGGTTTCACTCGCTGCTCGGCTCTTATTGGTCGTAGCGTGATGTTCCATAGCCTTCCTCGATAAATAGACTATCCAACACAAAAATATTTTTTCAATTCGGACCAGTAGTTCCAGAGATTAGCGCGTTCAAACAAACAAACCCTTCGGCTTTATAATATTACTAGCTTCCGCCCGCGGCTTCGCCCGCAAAATATGTCGACAAATTATACACATAAACCTTCCTCTTGAATCACTCTATCTATTAAAAAAACCGCATCAAAATCCGTTGCGTTGTTTTAAAGATTTAAGCATACATAGGGATATAGGGACAGAGAAAGCGACTTTGTTTTATACTATGTAGTGAAGTACAGATTAATATTAACACTTTAAAAGATACCTCATTCATTAAAGTTCAAATTCTTTTTAAAAACTGTAGACACGTGAAAGAAAAAAATACCTAGTAATTATTCCCAATGCCTTTCACAATTTCCTGTATATTTTCTGAATTTATTGTATGCCTTGAAATTAACAAAACAAAGAACCTTCTTTTCTGTTTCGTGTGGTTAGTGACTAACCTGGTGTCAGAGTTTTTTTGCTGCCCATGGTCGTCAGACGGCTTCACATGCTATTAAGAAATATAAGAAAGAAAGAAGAAGAAAGAATACGTTTATTTGCGGGAAACATGACGCAGTTAAAAACAAGCAAAAAAAAAAACGGGTTGTCGGGAAATATGCGTCACATCCGCGCAAAACGGCCATCGCTCAGCATAATGCTTCGACCCCATGCGAGACGGAGCCACAGCGCTGATTTTCAGCGACAGTCGGCGTTGACCTGATGACGTCAAACCGGTAATAATAAAAAAAAAATACCCTAGAACTAAACTAAACACAAATTATTTACAAAGATTTATATTTCGGGCAACGACTCCCGACGAATATCTCTCAGGCATACCGGTTTTCTTACGATGTTTTCCTTCACCGTTTTTTAAGCAAGTGATAATTAGACAAAGAATCTCATCAAGTTAACTACCAGGAATCCTATATAACAGACGAAAAAAGCGATGACGAATTACATTTATTATTGCATTCATGTCGACGTACATACTTCAACCAAATCAGATTCTCGAAATCTCGCGTGTTTATGACTGTAGACCACAAAATGCTACCATCAATGCTGTGACGAATCTAAATGCTAACCGTGACTTTCGACCTTCAAGTTTACCATATTAAAACCTGCAATCATAACCTTCGGATCCTAGAAAAAAAAACAGCATAGTTTTAAAGAATTTTATTTGCTCGAATAATTTCTTCGGAAGGTAAATATATTTAGTACTGACGAAATACTGCTTAAAATACATCTTTCAATAGACTATACAAAAATAACCGTGATTTGACGTAGCTTCCTTCGTTATGACAGTAAAATTAAAGTAGAATACATTAACAATATACTGTGTATAATTTTATATGAGAAAATTGATTTTGCCCCGGAGTCATCTAAGATTTCTTTGCAACACTTCGTCCCAATTTCTACAACTTTTGGATAAAAGTCCGTCCAGAACTCGAAAGCTTTGTAATTAACCGTTGCTGGGGTACTCATTGTAAAATTGGCCCTGTCAATGATCAAATATCCGGGCCTCTCTAATTCGTAAGATTGCCAATCTATAATTACTCCGGAATTTGTTGGGTTAGAATACCAGGCGAAATTTGACCACATTCTCATAATGATTTCTGAAATGCTTTTATCTCTGTAGTCCCATTTACTCAGGTCTTCTGGTAATGCTAAATAGGGCATCCCGAAAGTGTAGATCAAGTCGAAATTGTGAGGGACGCCTATCCATTCCGGGAGACCTTCATTAGCTATATCTGAAAAAGGTTTCAGATCGAATCTGTAAAGGAATACTGGAGCGTGCGGACAAATATGTCTGGCCAGCTGATATGTAGTAGCGCCATGTGTTTTATCAGTGTAGAAATCTACAAAAAGTTTTCTTAAAACAGTTTCATTTGTTGTATGAGGAATTGGTTTATAGAAGAATGCAACAGCGTCTTGTATATGATGTTGATTGGTGAAACAAGAGCTGTTATCTACAGTGATATCAGACAGGATGATTTCTTCTCGCATAGAATCGAATTCCCTTTGACTGATACCAGAGTCTCCACTTTCATCCTTTTCTAGTAACAATCCATCTTCCATATTAGTATATCCTGCTAGCAGAGGTACTGGCGAAAAAATCTCATCTTTGAACAGCTTGGCTGGAAGTTCTGGTAGGAATGGACTGGTTATATTGCTAAAGCCACCGTCCACGATAGGTTTCCACTCGGCTACTGGCCCAGCTATATCTAGAAGTGCTTGATCGGGGACTCTTCTAAGACAATCGAGCAACTGGTACGTTGGTTTTCTGAAGCAGCTGAATGCAACTGCAACTTTGTCGACAGTTACGATTTCTTTTCTAGCTATGTTTACTGATTCTGATGACAGTGCGTTTCCACTCATTGCTATAGCCTTTTGGAAGAGTCCTGCTGAGTATGAGGATATAAGGTGGAGGGTGACGCTGACTGCCCCAGCATCATGACCAATGATGCAGACGTTTTCAGGGTCTCCTCCGAAGCTTTCTATGTTGTTCTTCACCCAGTTTAAAGATGCTACCTGGTCGAGGAGACCAAAGTTGCCCGGAGCTTCGTTGTCGAGGGTTGAGAAGAATCCGAAGATATTCAACCGGTAGGCTACTGATACGAATATTACCTGGAAATTGAAAATGGAAGACATTTAAAATTGACTATTCCTAACTTGTTTTTTTTTGTATTGTTATTTGAAATATATTGCCATTTACAGTCATTTCAAATTGCTTTAACGTTAGTGTAACGTTATGTCTACTAGGTTGAAATATTTTGGTTTAAATGAGCGAATTTCAAGAGTCGAAATTACGAAAGTTACTTTCGGATTTATGTTCAAGTTTATTAAATTCAGAATCTGTGTCAACTATATTCACACTAATCTTTCCATCATTTTCACACATGCTTCAAACTTCTTCAACTAGGTCAGTCTCATTTAAAGTTGTAATAAAATAATAGATTACGCGAAAAGTTTAATTACCCTTTGTTTTAGCACCAGTTGGAACGGATTGACACTGTTAGGGCTGCCCCTCACGAAGTCACCTCCGTGGAACCAGACGAGGACTGGGTAGCCTTCCACTTTGAAATCTGAAAAGAAAAATACATTTTAAAATGAAACTAGAAAAAGGATGTTTACCTATCAAGATAATTATTTGCTTCGAAACAGAGTCAGAGCAATTTCAAGTTATATCTAACTATACAGAATTTCAGGTTGATACGGGTCGTCAGAAGCTCGGAAATCTGACAGCCAGTCTTACCAAAGAGTATCGTATTGTCCAGTTACTGGGTTGTGGAGGTCAGATAGGCAGTCGCTCCATGTAAAACACAGGTATTCAGCTGCATCCGGTTAGACTGGAAGCCGACCCTAACATATTTGGGAAAAGATTAGGCAGATTGACATTTGCTGCCCACGGATAGGGTAACATGTTAAATGTTGGTATAAAATTGTACTTGAATAAACATTATAGCTATTCAATCACCGATCATACACCCTTACTACAAAGCAACGTAACTGCAAAAGTTAATAAAAATAACAATCAACCGTTCTATATGGCTAGAAGCTGCTTTAGAAGCCCCAAAACACGTGGAAACGGTTGAAATTATACACTTATATAACATTGATCTTTCAATCAAAATTGACACAGTTATGCCAAGAATTAGGAAAGTTTGAACAAGCTCAACAAAAACACTTTAGCGGGAACTTTGAGACATAATTTCCTCTATAAGGCTCAATTTACATTGCCGCAGAACGGAATGAAAGCGTTTTTTTTGTACTAAGCATAATTAACTTTATGATAATATTTATTTATTTAGCACGCACACCTTAAATTCAACATATACAACCTAAAACTCAAAAAATATATGTATTATGTACAAGTGGAAGAGCTCATAGGGCCTCAAAAAATTCTTCGCCATCGCTGTCAGTGGGAAATATGCCCAAAAGGCTAGCAGCATTGCCACGATGGATGGCAATGCTGATTCTTTGGCCTGAAAATTGTCCAGCCCTCTGGTCACGTGTAGAGTCAACCAACCGCTGGGCGATATCCCGAAATACTCGACGAGCACTCTGACCAAGTGTTTCAACCCCAAACGTCTCGAACATATAACTTTATGATAATAGTATAACGTACAAACTAGATATGAACCAAAAAATCACGCCTCGAGGTTTCTGGAGAATTCTCGCGCATTCTCGATAATTCTTTCAGTTACAAACTCGTATCTACATAGTTCACATTACACAATTGACATAAAGTTAATTTTGCTCTGTACATTCCATTCCGATAGGCAGTAGCTCCATGTAAAATACTGGTATTCAGCTGCATCCGGTTAGACTTGAAGCCGACCCCAACATTATGTAGTTGGGAAGGCCTTTTTTTTTTAAGGCTGGGAAATCATCCAATGACTGCTCCCGCTCTGGGTGGAGCGGAAGGGAGTGTCAGACTCTTACTGACTAAAACCCATCCATGTTTCATTCCTTAGCCCTTTATGTTCCGGGGTAGCGGTAACCCTTTCGGACAGTCCCGCTTAAGTTGGGTTAAGTTGGGCTTAAGGCTTGGCAGATGATGATGACATTCCATTCAGTTACAATGTAAATTGAGCCTATGTCGAAACAAGTTCTCTTTTCAAAGAACAATAAATTGCTGAACTCAAAAACGAATAAACAACAAAGCTCTAATTCTTGGTTTACTCTAATCGGGGTCAACAATGATATTAAGGTTAGGTCAACTTGGTAGGAGGTCTTACGACGGCGATTGGCACGGCAAACTTGCATTAATGGCTACTTTACCTACTTAGGAGTTTTAATGACTTTGCCTACCTACTAATTTGTGAGGGTGTTAAAGTTGTTTGCTGTAATAGGTTGTTAAAAGTTAATGTTGGTTTTCTATTGACTTTAGAACATCCTATTGCCAGTACTGCTTTCATCAACCAATAAAGTAAAACTCCCGAAGAAAACATCTTAAAAAATCTGTCTAGCCTTTTCCCAACGACATAATTATGTTGAGGTCGGCTTGCAGTCTAACCGGATGCAGCTGAATACCAATATTCTACATGGAGCGACTGCCTATCTGACCTCCACAAAGCAGGCAGTAACTGGGTAATGCGATGTCCTTTTGTAAGACTGGCTGTCAGACTTTCGGGCTTCTGACTACCCGTCACGACAGTCAAGGATCCGGGAATGACAGCCGGCACCAACGGTTTAACGTGCTATTCGTGGCACGGAGGAGTCTCGATATGTAAAGATGGTCATTCATCGACGGACCAACCCCGGCAAGCGTAGCTTAAGGATCGATCCATGCGACTGTTATTACTTAGCCACGAGCTCCTCAAAAAAAGACCTTAAAGCCACCTAAGTTAAGGCTTAGGTTACGCCACGATACCAATCTGTAAAATTATTTAACAGATCTTTAGATCTAATAAGCACTGCCCATAATAGTTCTTTAACAAATTAAAAAATTGCCTATTGAACAAATTTTAATCACTATGCCTTTGAAGATTTGTATATTAGTTCATATTTCCTATGTAAATATGTTATGATTTATGTAATCCTATTTATTTCGTGAAATCAATGTTATTTGTTTTCTGTGTAATTTAACATTAACTTAGCGTAAATTTAGATACAAATTATTGTTGACGAATAAAAAATGACTAAGCGATATCTTTAATGACTCCATCCACTAACATTTGTGACCCATAAACCTTACAGTGTAATGATTCATTGCTAATCGCGCACCTTATGACATAGTGAGTATATTGGTCACTCCAATTATAAACAATGAATTTATGACTGCAAAGTCACAATAAAACTTTTAATTACCTCACCGATATAATTTAACATGGTTTCATACCTAGAAATTGTTATTTTTTCTAATGAAATAATATCGGGAAATGAAAAAACGCGTCGCAAGTGCGAGTCGGTCTCGCTCACGAATGGTTCCGTACCACTGTAAATATATTAACACTACGTTTTTTTAAATATTGTTATAAAAAATGAGCAAAGAAAGCACGTTCTGTTATGGGGATCCAATTTTTATTTAACATTTTATATTTATTATAATAGCGGCCATAACTTATATATGAACTAAAACTTTTCGCACACAACTAAGGTACAACGGCGGACTTTATGCCTAAGGCATTCTCTACCAGACAACCAAGGATGGTGAAAAGATTGACAAATGCCTACCTATTACGGCTCAAAAGATACAGTCTACTTAACCTTTTAAACGCCATTTTCACATATACGTGACAAGCAAGCGCATGATCTGTACTCCAAGCGGGATTGTCCGAAAGGGTTACCGCTACCCTGGAACATAAAGGGCTAAGGAAGGAACATGGATGGGTTTTACTCCGTATGAGTCTGGCACTCCTTGCCACTCCACCCAGAGCGGGAGAAGTTATCGGATGAATTCCCACCCTCAAAAAAACAAAATTACCTGTAATCCGACGACACAAATATGTGTCAATGCGGGTACACAATGACATGAAATAAACACTTAAACCATTACTTTTGTATGTATATTTATGTAGATACCTTAAAAATTTAAGGTCTCGTACGTATGTAATGACATGAAACAAATTAAAAGACACCATGAATATTGGGAAATTCATGTTAAAAAGGAGAACTAGCTTGGCGTGCGTTTATGCACTGGCGTTCAAAAAGTTAATAATTGATCCCGTAGTTTACGGATCTCTAAAAATGTAAGTATGTATGAGCAAAAAAAATGGTGTTTCAGACAGAAATTATAGTTTTAATGACGCATACTTAGGGTTAAAGATCCATAATGGTATGCTATGTTAGTAGTATTATCGCATGCACACTTGCAATTTCTATGGTGGTTTTTCTTTAAGTGAATAATATTAATAAATACGTGGAATATATGGTGCTCGTTGCTAATATAACTGTAACCTATTAAAACGAATATACTTGTAAGAATGGGCGGAGTATTATGGCAGAACCATTACCATATGGTTATTAAAATATTTTTCTTTGTTTCCATCAGTATAATGCACAATTTTATTATATTATTCGTTCCACCTGCTGAACGTCTCCCTCCTGGGTGCGACTTGCACTGGTCAACTTGGAAGGCTTTAAACAGACTCCGGACCCAGGTTGACCGAAGCGAGGAAAACCTACTCAGATGGGGATTCATAGACAACTCCACCTTGGAGTGTAAATGTGGTGCTGTTCCACAAACGATGGTACACTTAATCTCGTGTCCTGTGTGTCCTGCCGTATGCACGTTACAGGAACTGATGGACGCTAGTGATGGCGCCAAACATGTAGCCGAACTCTGGGCCGAATACATTTAGATTGCCATCGACACGCTAAGAAGAAGAAGTCGTTACAATAGTTTGAGAGGTTCGTTGTTGGTAAGAGATAGAGTTACACTCTCCTCAGCTTCACAGGGTGTATAAAAAATAAATGTGGTCATACTTGTGACTTGGAAACATGCTGGTCATGCTCCATAGGATAATCTAGAGTCTAGGCAAAATCAAATTGGTTGCTAATTAAATTGTGTAGTTTAAATTTTGTATCATACTGATTTAACAGTTTTTGATTGCTTAAACTCACACATTGATTGATTACTATTAGTTTTGGTACAGACGCCAGCACATCAAGCTGCAGCATTCGACAGTTAGGGATAACTGTCGAATTATCTCAATTAAAAATGAACCTTATGTCTTTGCAATAAAGTTGAAATACTATCAAAGAAATTTGATAGATTGTGGTAACTTGATGTGCTGGCCTCTGTAGATCGTTTTTACATATATTTAATGTATCCATACAAAACATTGTAAAACATTTTAAAAGAGGTGGAGTTTCTTGCACTTCCCCATACGAAACTGCCAAGGGACAACTAGAATCAATTCTATTTCTTTGTTCAATTTGACGTTCACAGGTGCCTTTCACATGCCTTTATTGAAATAAATGATTTGACTTTGAGTTTAACATAATTAAGGGTGTGGTACAGACCAATAAACTAAACGACTTTCTCTATGAGACCAACTTCGTAAATGCGAAATAAAATTCAGTGATCCCATAGTTACTACCGCGGATGATTGTGGTTGACCACTTTTTAAACTCAAACTCAAACTCAAAGTATTTATTTCAAATAAACCAATTACAGGCACTTTTGAGTTGTCAAGGTGTCGGTCAGACAGAGAGATGAAGCTAGTTGCCCATTCCAAAGCAGTAGGTACCTATGGAGAAGAACGGGCAAGAAACTCCATGGACACTCTTTTAAACAATATATGGTTACAAAAAATTGGTTACATAGTTCATATTAATATTATACATGTGAGAACGATGCAGAACGTTAAAAGCATCCGATATAAAATATGTAAAAACTATCCAAAAAATAAATTAAAACAAGCCTTAGCCGCTAAGAGATGATAAGTTCCTACTGACAGCGCCCGTTCACGAACATGACGCACATATTAGCACCATTCAGCTCAACCATTTTGAAGGGAGCTAAATGATCCAACACACACGCCACCATCAGCGAGACATTAAAGTGAGCATGGCATACTCTCAGCCGCCAGGGCACATTCAAGTCAATGTATACGTACCCAACAAATGGTCGCTTTATAGTAGGTACATAGTACTCACATATGTGCTAAACAATTATACAATATTAAGAGATTGAATTTATACAATGCAAAGATAGTTTTTTTTGTTGTTGATCTTCCGCAGCTCCAACAGTTTTTAGTAATCTAATCAATTAGTTTATGCGCCCTTGTGGAGCTAGACTAGCATTGACCCAAGCATTTTTATCAGGTATGTAATCTCCCAATTTATAATACGCTTGGCTGCATAACCTTAAGCTCTCAGTGATAAGGTAGAGAAGTGGTCCAACGTGAGTGTCCGCGATGGTACAGACGCCAGCACATCAAGCTGTAAGATATTCTCAATTGAAAATTAACCTTATGTTTGTGTAATAAAGTTGAAAATCTATCAAAGGAATTTGACAGATTGGGGTTGCTGGATGTCCTGGCCTCTGTACATTCGTGTGGAGTAGATCTTGATTTTTTTCATGGGACTCATTGTTTTTTTTTTCGCGATTAAGATGTTGATCTCATGGAGAAAGGTTATCAAAATCAATAAGTAACACAATCAAAGTAATTCGCATTAAGGTAAAAAAGTTCTTGTTCTTACATCACGCCTCTATTTTCCAAATGGTTGGGCCGAAGTATACGCCCACATTTTACCACTCAAATCATAAGTTCCATGATCTGCCTAGCCTTTCCCCAACAATGTTGGGGTCTGCGTCCAGTCTAACCGGATGCAGCTGAATACCATTATTTTACATAGAGCGTCTGCCTATTTGACCTCCACAACCCAGTCAGTAACTGGGTAATACGATACCCCTTGGTAAGACTGGCTGTCAGATTTTCAGGCTTCTGACTACCCGTAACGGCTGTCAAAGATCCACAAATGACAGCCGGGACCAACGGCTTAACGTGCCTGCCGAGGCACGGAGGAGTCTCGATATGTAAAAATGGTCACTCATCCACGGACGAACCCCGGTAGGCGTAGCTTAACCCGATGGATCCATCCGTGCGGCTGTTATGACTTAGCCACGAGCTCTTCCTATCATAACTTCCATGTAATTAAAAAATAAATACAAATTATGTAACAAGTGGGCAAAGTCAATTTCGAAGCCAAATAATCAAAGGAAATTAATTGGAATTGAAGCCAGGCTTAAAATAGCTTCAGATTAAAATATGCAGAAGCAATTAATCTCAATTGGAAATCGAAATACTAATGACCTACTTTATCTTGCAAATGAAAGCCTGATTGCTTCATTGTTATAGTGGTTGTACGCACTACTGCTGAGCACCAGGTACTGGGTTCGATTCCCAGTTCCCAGGGAATTTCTCAGTAATTGCTAATTGATGAATAAAGGTCATTGCTCATTAAAGCCACCTGGCACCCACCCCGCACCGCCTCGTCGCACGGCGTCCACTCGTTGCCGACAGGTGGTCTACGGGTGGACGCCGCGTTATCACCAATAAACGTGCGGTCAACCAGTGGACCTCGCAACTCGCAGTGGAGTAATACAAGGCAAGCATGCGAGCAGCGAGTTGGCACCGAGTTGTCCACCCGCCGTTTGCGCGTGGAGGTCTTACGACCGACGCGATCTGGTGGCGCCACGGAGTTGCAAGTAGGGAACGCAAACCCATACAAGTCCATATAAAGAATACAAGCCCCAGAAAGCGAGGCGGTGTGGAGTGGGTGCCGGGTGGCTCTAATGAGCTATACTAACCATAGAAATGACTTACAGGCGTGATGGATGACACACGGGAATACTAAATGTTGAGAAACGGGTCAGTAATTCTGAAGTTTACCCTCCACATACAAACTAACTTTTTGTATATAAGAGGTTACATTAAACAATAGATTCATTCATCTGAACCGTCTTTCACTCTAGACAACATTGGGACTCCTACTCAACAACCTCTATATTAGAATAGAGACTGGGTTGTTTCCAAAACAATTATTAATTGTTTCCATGCATGTTCTCGTCGAACTAATATGTTCCAATTAATAAGACTCTGCTCATACAAAACCTAATTAATAGTTTGAGATTATCATGTAAATGAGGAGCGCGGACAACTTTGATATTATACATATTCTAGTTATCCAGACTTATAAATCCAAGTTTGAGTAATTTAAAGTTTGTTACGTGGCATGTGGTTAACTTTGGCTAAGTAATAACAGCTGCACGGATCGATAGATCAGGAGAAGCCAAGCTTGCTGGGGTTGGTCCATGGATGGGTGACCATCTTTACATATAGAGACTCCTCCGTGCCTCGGAAAGCACGTTAAGCCCTTGGTCCCGGCTGTCATTCGTGGATCTTTGACAGTCGTTACAGGTTGTCAGAAACCCGAAAGTCTGACCAAAGGGTATCAGATTACCCAGTTACTGACTGTGTTGTGGAGGTCAGATAGGCAGTCGCACCATGTAAAATACTGGGATTCAGCTGCATCTGGTTAGACTGGAAGCCGACCCCAACATAGTTGGGAAAAGACACGGGTGTATTTAGTGTCTAAGTTCATTTTTTAGAAATGTGCGTTTTGTTGTGCAGAATAAATATTTTTTCTTTTCTTTATATGGGTTAATGTTGTCGACGATAACAGTTGCCTCTGTCAGTGTCGCCTGAACTTTATGTCAGGTTTAAGACAGGAGGCAAGGAGTTCTCAACTGTAACTTTTGATAAATGATCCGCTATTTTTCAGACAAGACGGGGCAATTTTGCATATACTTGTGTTAAATGGTATACCGTTGCTGTTATGTTAGTCATTTGTTTCTGGAGGTTATAATTTATGAACCTTTTGTAATAATGTTTTAAGAGTCCCTTGTAGACAGTATAATTATTTTTCTTTAAATTAATATGTAAGCCACAACATTCTTTCAACAAATTACTCTTTAAAATACTTCTTAGATTTATTACGATTGTACGGCCATGGGGCTGGTGGTAAAATAATAAGCTATAATAGTTAAGCTACGCTTGCCGAGGTTGGTCCGTGGATGAGTGACCTTCTTTACATACAGAGACCTCCGTGCCTCGGAAAGCACGGTAAGCCATTGGTCCCGGGCTCCCGGCTGTCATTCGTGGATCTTTGACAGTCGCTAAGGTCCTCTGAAGCCAGAAAGTCTGAAACCAGTCTTACCAAAGTGTATAAGGGTTGTTTTAATTTAATTTTTGAATAGTTTTTACATATTTTATATCGGATGTTTTTAACGTTCTGCATCGTTCTTACATGTATAATATTAATATGAACTATATAACCAATATTTTGTAACCATATTTTGTTTTAACGAGTGTCCATGGAGTTTCTTGCCCGTTCTTCTCCATAGATACCTACTGCTTTGGAATGGGCAACTAGTTTCATCTCTCTGACTGACTGACACCTTGACAATTCAAAAGTGCCTGTAATTGGTTTATTTGAAATAAATACTTTGAGTTTGAGTAGTTGTGGAAGATTTAACCGTTAAGACTGCAAGCTGACCTAAAAAAGGTAGGGAAACTACTCACATGGAAGATGATGGGCTTTATATGCATATATATTATTTTTAAAATCACTGTTTACTATCTCATAATCCACTGCATTTGTGTAGCTATAAAACATGTTTTCACATGTTGTGGGTACTGTTTTCGCTTTTTGTTTGAGTTATAAAGATATACATGTTTTATGTATGTTTTTGAGAAGTCTTTTACAAGACTTTCTGAAAACAAATACCATTACACTAGCCCTACCCGTGTGTTAAATTAATGTCACCATTGTAGCGCCACGTTGTACAGGTGTAAAAGCGGTACCCAATACAAAAACTACAACTGACCTACAGTTAGCACTTACAACCAATTGAAACCAATTTTAATTAAAACATTATAATTGGTTATCAAAACAAAATCTGTAAAATGAAATGGCTCTGAAAAGTCAATCACAACAATAATTAATGTCAGTTGTTTCACTTCCCACGCACGATATTAAAATTAAAAGTCAATAAAGAAAATGATTAATTACCAACACAATGATGATCGAGCAATTTTCATGTAAATTAAACTATGAATTCAGCTATTTGTTATACGATTGACTATTAAGAAGTTAAGTTTCACTCTCTTTTTTATTTTTACTTAATTTTTTATTTGTCCTTCCTGGGAATCGAACCCATGACCTTATGCTCAGCAATAGAGCTTGCGATCACTAGACCAACGAGGCTGTCATTTTATAAAGCAACTTATTTTTTCTACACTTTGAGAATAAATTATTTTTAGCGTCCCCATTTTTCTACTTAATAACCACTATCTAGATGAAATTACAAATCGCCCCCTAAGCCTCTACACAACGCTCACATTTTTTTCTGGGCTCTTACTGTCCCCCTTTAGGCCTGCAGTGCCCACAAGGGGCGTTGTCGTCCACTTTCAGAAAGGCTGTTATAAAGGGTCCTAATACTTAAAACGAAAAGACAACAACTCCTAAACGAAAACCAGTAAAAGATGACAGAATATAACGAAAATATTATCCACTATACTATCGTTTTATATTGTAGCAATCTATTTAGGGAATGGTGATATCCGATGCTTTCACAGAACATTGAGAGGGGTAATGTTTCAAAACTTTGGGATACAAAATACAGGCCGTAAAAAAAAACTAACCGGTAGGGTAGAGAAAGAATAAGTTTGGGTCATGGAGGTCGGATAGCAGTGGTGGTCGTGAGTTTGAACCCACGTAGGCACTTTTGCTTTAAGTATTTCATTTCATCACCACTGCTCTCAAAACGGTGAAGGAAAACATTGTGAGGAAAGTATTATTAAGGAAAATATTATTATCCTGGAAACAAAAATTCGAAGCTGTCTTCTAATCCACCCCCTCTCACAAAGAGGAGGCCTGAGTCCCGGCTGTGGGAACATTATAGGAGGATTATGCATGGAAGTCGGTTGATCAGCTCATTAGTGTCCCATTGCTGGACAAATGCAAGGGACATTTGCCCAATGGGGCAGAGACAGAAATACAGAGAAGGCATAAGCATTGATCGCCACGATTTCTCAAGTAGGATTTTTACACGCTTTTACACGCTTTATATTAGCTTCACTTGAATGTATGTTTGTAACTGACTTCTTTGAGCGCGATTTTGACCCACTTTAAACGCTCTAGTGTCAGTAGTTCGGTTGTTAGTTCGGTTGACCGAACTACTGAAACTTTTCAGTGGCAATAGTTCGGTTCTAAAAAAACACCGAACTACTGAAACTTGGGAATATACTTCTTGTAGCAGTAGTTCGGTTGTTAGTCCGGTTGACCGAACTACTGAAACTTTCAGTTGCGATAGTTCGGTTCTAACAAGGCACCGAACTACTGAAACTTAAATATGTACCCCTTTAGTTCGGCAAATAAACTTATCATATAATATAAACAAAATACATCTTAATTTTATTTTTAACACGTAACGAGAGCGACTTTGTGTATCAATAAAACACAAAAAAACCTGTACTTATATAACAACAGTTCGGCAAATAAACTATATAATTCTCGTATTTGTACAACGTATATTTACATTATAAAAAGTACACGTAATAAGAGCGACTTTGTATAAGAATATCTCTGTAGAAATTTCCTAGAAGTTAATTGTACTTGCGCTTCTCTATTGAAATCTTCACTATCAACATACTTCTTGCTTCTTTTTGGCAATGTCTTCTTTCCAAAATGTTGTACTGGTCGACTTTGAAATTGGCAAGAGTAATTATCATCCTTCAGAAAGTTTAAAATTTATAACAACGTTGGATTTTTTTGATTAGCCCATTAATTTTGAAATTCCAACCTTCCACAATATTTGTTATCCGATGGCGTTCGGAAAAGACTGATCATACCTTAATTTAAACTAGGTATATGTACAAACTTTTTGCGACTCTGTAGGTATGGATACTCTCTTATAGGTTTCCATTATATAAATCATAAATGACAATGTCTATTTGATTGAGTAAGTATTTAGTTGTTTTTCCTTGTTGAATCCTATGTTTTTGATATTCACAAGTCGAAAATTACATTATATTTAATAATTCTTTAGTAAAATTATATTTACATCGTATCAAAATGAACGATAATAGTGATTTTAAAATAATTAAGCGAGGACGAGGCAGAGTTTTACTCTATTCTGGGTACCAGTTTTTGTTACACCACAAGAAGCAGCTACTGGCGTTGCAAACACTATAAGACTGAAAATATACGTTGTAAAGGCTACGTTATATTATCAAAAGTAAGTGTTTAAGTAAGTGTGTGTGTTGTACGGTTGTTGTGTGTGTTTCAGGTACGGGTACATAAATACGGTAAATGTCAAGCCATTTCATTTCAATCTCTTGTAATACACGCTAATTGGCTAAACTATTATTTCTTGATTCTTGTCATAAAACTCTGACATCCTGATAACCTTGTTTATACATTTTTAGCAGTTTTAGTAGTTGGGTTTTAGTTTTTAACTTTGTTTCTATTATCCTTTTGTTTGTGTGTTTTAGGAAGAGGATAAAATTGATAAAACAGGTGATCACACTTGCAGTTCAGATCGATCCCAAAATGAAATTGATGTTTTAATTAATCAAAGCATAACGGAGGCTACAGAAGGAAGAGAACCTGCACCCAGAGTATATCGCAAATGTTTGGTGGCAATAAGAAATAAGGGCCTAGATTTAGCGTCTCCCAACCCAATCCCATCATTTTCGCAAAAGAAATGTACAATTTACCGTAAGATTCGTCACAATGCAGGAGTAGAGAAAATACGCCCTACGTCCCTTTCTGAGGTGGATGTTCCATCGTTGTTTTTCGATATATTACTAGCGGATTATTTTGATGGCGAAATCAGAATAATTATTTTTTGTAGCAGTGATGCACGGGCTCTTATGAAAAAGATCAAAGTTTATTTCATGGATGGTACGTTTAAGGCTAGCCCTCTTCCATTTTCTCAATTATTTAGCATACATGGAGACTTAGGCAGTTCAACAAAAACAAAAAATGTTTTACCGCTGGCATTTGCCTTCATGTCCCACAAAAATACAAAGGCATATAAAATTGTCTTTGAATTGATTAAGACAAATATACCAGAGTGGGATCCAAAAGAAATACACGTGGATTACGAAAAAGCCACCTTGAATGCGTTAAAGTCAGAATTAAAAAATGCATCAGTGGTTGGTTGCTATTTTTCATTTCCGCAACTGTTTAAAGCGAAAAGCAGCGGAATATAAACTAACATCAACAAAACACAAATACATAATTAATTTATGTTCTGTGTTAGCTTTGTTACCAGTGCAAGCAATAAATGATGGTTGGCAATATATAAAATCTAATGAAATATCTTCGGATGACACAAAAATGACAAAATTTATAAAATATTTTGAAAAGTTTTGGATGAGGCCGGACTTTATTAATGTATGGTCAGTCTTTTCCGAACGCCATCGGACAACAAATATTGTGGAAGGTTGGAATTTCAAAATTAATGGGCTAATTAAAAAAAATCCAACGTTGTTACAAATATTACACGTTTTGAAGGACGATATTACTCTTGCAAATTTTAACGTCGACCAGTACAAGACGTTTGGAAACAAGACATTGCCAAAAAGAAGCAAGAAGTATGTTCAGAGAGATGATTTCATTAGAGAAGCGCAAGTAAAATTAACTTCTGGGGAAATTTCTACAGAGATATTTTTATACAAAGTCGCTCTTATTACGTGTACTTTTTAAAATATAAATAATAGGGGTTAACGTGTGAAATTGCGGCAGAAACATCAATATCAATGTTGCGTTTGGAGAGGGGACTGCTATGAACGCACCGTGCAATTTTGGTTTAAACGCTTTCGTGATGGAAACTTTGATTTGATGAACTAACCACGTAGAAGACCGCCCTCACAGGTGAATAACAATGAATTGAAAGAGATAGTGGAAGCCGTGATACCATTCATCGCCCTCCGTATTTGCCGAACCTTGCTCCAACGGACTACCATTTTTATTTGTTTACATTACATGACTAGTTTATTTGCCGAACTAAAGGGGTACATAATGTAAGTTTCAGTAGTTCGGTGCCTTGTTAGAACCGAACTATAGCAACTGAAAGTTTCAGTAGTTCGGTCAACCGGACTAACAACCGAACTACTGCTACAAGAAGTATATTCCCAAGTTTCAGTAGTTCGGTGTTTTTTTAGAACCGAACTATTGCCACTGAAAAGTTTCAGTAGTTCGGTCAACCGGACTAACAACCGAACTACTGCTACAAGAAGTATATTCCCAAGTTTCAGTAGTTCGGTGTTTTTTTAGAACCGAACTATTGCCACTGAAAAGTTTCAGTAGTTCGGTCAACCGAACTAACAACCGAACTACTGACACTAGAGGCTTTAAACGGCCAGATTTCATTACAACTTTGTAGATTTATCGAGGACCGATGACAATATATTAATTTGAACTAAAAAGTAGGAAATAAATGTATTTATTTAAAAGCGTGGGGTGCATGGTGTTGGTGAATATTATTTAAAAAGGACCCCACGCTTTTAAATAAATAAATTTTATTTTCTATTTCTTAGTACGGTTTTCTATAAAAAGCGTGTTTTTTAGTTTTTTTTTAAACTATTATTTTTATTTAGATTGTTACTTATTGTAATCAAGTGTCCATAACGTGCTGTTCAACTACAGCACGTTATGTAAGTACACTTGGTAATAGGTAGACAGTTGAAGTATTCACATATTGTTTTTCTATTGACGCTATAATAACAAATATTAAAAATATATAAGGTAAAAAATACGAAAACAAATAAATATACTTCAGTTTAAGACAAAGTTACCGTTTACTTTTTTTAAACTGAAGTTTTTTGATATAAATGTGTAGTGGTACAAAACCCTATGTGAGGTAAACTGAAAGGAATCGTATTTTATTGGCTCTGTAGTCCCATGTGCGTAGTTCTTTTCTTTTTTTTGTATTAAGGAAAATCTTATCTCCAGTTGCAAGGCATACATTTTTTTTTTACAACCTGTATAGTGACACGAAGTTGATGTATGTTTTTGTATCCTCACTATTTTTTATGTCAAGGAAATGTTTTGCGATACACAAAGTTTGCCAAGATCGTAAAATGGGACGAAAATAAATATCTTATGTCGGTATAAGCTTCTAAGATTGCCGGCAAAAAATGGAGGTAATAATAATGCAATCAATCAAACTAGGGTGAAATGTAACAGTTTATATTAAATTTGATTTATATTTCTTTTACCAACTCAGTTCCTATTGAATTAGATTTAAATATATTTATTTTTCCGACTTAGTTCCTCTTCTATTTACCGAAGAAACCGAATAACTAAGTGTCTTCAACCCGGGAAATACTGCCTTTTTTGAGGTTTTGAAATCATCGAACGGGAGGGGTAACCCTCCCGTCTTGGGTGCAGCGGAAGGGAGTGCCAGACTCTTACTGACTAAAACCCATCCATGTTCCTTCCTTAGCCGCCTTTATGTTCCGTTGTACCGGTAACCCTATCGGACAATCCCGCTGATCCGGCAGGCTTTGGCCCTAATGAGCCCCTTCCTTAATACTGACATCTCTTCGAGGCGCGCGTGGAACACGTACGCGCCGTCCGGCACGGGCCTGGTCCTGATCGGACGGTGAGTTACCCATTACTCACCGTCCGCAGACCCGCGCATATGGTGGCTGGGAGTAGTCACGCGGCGGCGAAATAATGCCCTATCAGGACATTTAAATTGACATTAATGGTGATCATGTTCATAATCTTCTTCACGTGACTAAGTTATAACAGCTGCTGGGTTGATCCATCAGGTTAAGCTATGCTTTCCGGCTTTGGTCCGTGGATGGGTGACCATCTTTACATACTAAGACTCCTCCGTGCCTCGGAAAGCACATTAAGCCGTCGGTCCCGGCAGTCATTTGTACATCTTTGACAGGCGTTACGAGTCATCTGAAGACCGAAAATCTGAGTGGTATCGTATTACGCAGTAACTGGGATTTTTTTTTTTTTTTAAGGCTGGGAAATCGTCCAATGACTGCTCCCGCTCTGGGTGGAGCGGAAGGGAGTGTCAGACTCTTACTGACTAAAACCCATCCATGTTCCTTCCGTAGCCCTTTATGTTCCGGGGTAGCGGTAACCCTTTCGGACAATCCCGCTTACCCGGCAGGCTTGGCCCTGAGGGGCCCCTTCATATGCTGACATCTCTTTGAGGCGCGCGTGGAACATATACGCGCCGTACGGCACGGGTCTGGTGCTGATCGGACGGTGAGTACTCACCGTCCGCAGGCCCGCGCCTACGGTGGCCGGGAGTCGTCACGTGGCTCCCGACGCCCGGGGCGTCTCCTGTGGCGGCTGGGATGGGAGGACCTTTCTCTCTCCCATCCCGCCACCTCCTTCGCGAGCATAACTTTTTCGCAGAAGGAGGTGACTGCCTCCCACTCCCTCTCGCCCCGGACCATGGCTTGCACCAGGGCCGGGCGCGAGAGGTCGCCGCCGATCGCCTCTACGAGGACACGGCGGTGCTCCGCCCAAGCGGGGCAGGTTTGCACCGTATGTTTTACCGTGTCCTCTGGGCGATCCCCGCAGTAACTGGGCTGTGGAGAACAGATTATAGACATAATAAAGATTACATTATAATTCAAAAAGAAATATAATTATATTCGTCCTTTTAAAGTTTATTAAAATAGTAATGAAAATATGACCTACGTAGAAGCTTCTCATTAATTTAATTATGTGGTGTTAAGTAGCGTCAGGTATAAAGCGCCTTTTTTTTTTTTTTTTTTTAAGGCTGGGAAATCATCCAATGACTGCTCCCGCTCTGGGTGGAGCGGAAGGGAGTGTCAGACTCTTACTGACTAAAACCCATCCATGTTCCTTCCGTAGCCCTTTATGTTCCGGGGTAGCGGTAACCCTTTCGGACAATCCCGCTTAAGGTATAAAGCGCCTGAGAAATACATTTTAGCATTCTCTCAAACAGTAACAAAGTTGCGGTTTGCTTATAGAACGATGTTGCTGCCTCTAACCTTTTGAACGCCAGAGCATAAACGGATCCATGGTGTCTTTTAATTTGTTTCATGTCACTAAATACACACAAAAGTAATGATATAATTGTTTAATTGGTGTTATAGTGTTGTTGCCACTGTTTCATATTTGTATCCTTGGCGTACAGGGCATGCGCTTGCTTGTCACGACTCACGTATCTGACAATGGCGTTCAAAAGGTTCAATTGAATTGCGCGGGCTACCCCGGGAGCTGACAGCGCTTACGTTTTTTGCAATTTGCTCTAAGTTGAAATGATTACTTCACGAAATCATGACATTTGAGAGCAACAGTTGTAATGATGATTCTAATGATTATAATTCTGTCAGCCCTTAGACGGGGTCTATGTGCTAATCGCGTTTATTTTCATTGGTGAAATTCGCCCTAAGAAATTATTCTCGTGAATGAAAAGAAAACTACTTCCACTAACTGTCAGATGTCAACAATTTTAGATTTCTTTGTAGAACAACTACAATGGACAGTATAATGTATCGGTTTACAAAGTCTATTAATCATGTCTATCGATCGACATGTAGTAGGTGCTAGTCTTGTCGACAGCTCAACACATGTCTTTTCTCATGATCCGCCTTCACGGGTAAATATTTGATTGACATCGGAAGCCGCTTGTGGTGTAAGCTATTTAAGGTAATTTCATTACGTTTTCGGAGGGTTTATAGTATAGTAGTGGCAAAGATAAGTCAGTGAACCGGTCGGTCGGTCTAATTGGAACTTACGGACAATTTTTTAAGATGATTGACGGTAAAGGAACTTATTATATAGGTATATATTTATTTATTATTAAATTTATAGTTTGTATATGTGTTTTTAATTAAATAAATAGTTACACTTCAAATTTTCTATTGCACCTACCACTGTTTATCTCTGCATCACCCAAAGGTTGACTGGTAGAAAATGCCTATGGCATTAATTCCGCCTCTGTACATTTCTGTGCTTAAAGTATTAAATAAATAATAAAGGGACCATCGTGAAGTAACCTGAGTTTGTCGTTCGTTGAACTATTTTAACAAGTGGTAAAATACAAAAATTAATGTGTGTTGTTACTTTGTATGAGAATAAGTTAACATTTTCGCGACCATATTTTAAGGTCCCGCGTTGGGCGCCAAAATGGTTGGGATGGGGCTGGTTACTAAAAAGGCTTTTGTTGAAGGTTAAACCATGCATTTTACGTAAACAAAGCAAAAGGTAGGGAAAGTAAGGAGCATATCATCTGGCGTACTATAGTTTCTGCCTACCTCTTGGGAGAAAAGCGTAAGTTTTTCTTGAAATGCTTTTAAACCTTAGAACGTTGACGGTTAAGTTCAAAATTGATTGGGAAAATTTGAGTTTGTGGTAACTTGATGCCCTGGCGACTGTACATTTTACAAAAAAAAAAACAGTCGGGGCCTTTTGTCAATCTAATGCCATGCGTGTCAATCTGTCAGACTGCCTTGCTGGTGACAGCCGCCACAGAGCTCTGTTAGGCCGGAGGAGTTTCGTACATCGTAATCATTTTTCGTCTCCAGGCAACACTACTTAGTAGCATAATCACACTAATATTATAAAGGCGAAAGTTTGTGAATTTGTGTGTTTGTCCGTCCTTCACGCTCAAACGACTAAACGGATCTGTATGAAAATTGGTACAGAGGTAGTTTATGACCTGGATTGGTAAAATTTGTAAGTTTGTATGTAGGGGGTAATCTCCGGAACTAATGATCCAATTTCAAAATTTTTTTCAATGATAGGAAGCTACATTATTCCTGAGTGCTATAGCCTATAAATTATATTTATATCATACATATTAGCCGAGCTATCGCAATTTTCGTCTAGCAAGTCGGAAAGAAATACCTGCGAAAACAGTATTATTTGCATGTACTGCCTAAACAGTTGTTTAAAATTGAAAGCAATGTAGGGCAACCCGGTTCGCCTTACGTCCGTCTACAAAAACGTCCGCGACACCATGTTCCTATCTTTTTTAACTTTTATATTTCGTTTTATGTTTTAAAAAAGTATTTTTTCGACTTGTTGTTTAAATAATCATCCAAACAGAAGTTCTGTTTGGATGATTATTTAAACAACAAAATATCAATTCTTATCAAATTAAATTATTTTATGATCACAAGGACATCACAGAGATAAGATTTGCCCTCCACAGTATTAGCCGCAGACGAAGTCGCGGGCAGAAGCTAGTATTTAATAAATCGACTATATAAGGTGTTAAAAAATTAACTCTAAGAATTTCGTGGGAGCATTGTACTCATCATTATGAACAACTTTTACTAAGGGATGAACCCTGAAATCGCAAAAAAAATACGAGCTGTTCCATACATTTGATTAATTTACGTGTGCATAAATGTATGGAACAGCTCGTATTTTTTTTGCGATTTCAGGGTTCATCCCTTAGTAAAAGTTGTTCATAATGATGAGTACAATGCTCCCACGAAATTCTTAGAGTTAATTTTTTAACACCTTATATAATATAAGATTACATCACACCTTGTTTCCCCGAAGGGTTAAGCAGAGTTGCACCCATAGAAGGTACACTCACATTTCGTACACTCATAAATGTGTGACTTTTTAGTTTATTTTTATAAATGTGCGTCTTGTTTGTGCTGAATAAACATTTTTTCTTTTCTTTCTGTCTTTCTTTTAATTTTGCCAGTTATGTTTAAGTCCCATATAGTCCCATATATTCCTAATGCAAAAATCCAATAACACTGCCCGACCTGGGAATGAAACCCAGGACTTACCGCTCAGCAGAAGCGCTCGCAACTACTAGACCAACTTTACTTTATGTAAATTTTATTTTCTGGTCTTGACTAGCGATCTGTTAAGCAATGATTAATGCAATAATATTTTTTTCTTTAGCTGCCATATCAGCCCGGCATAAATTACAAAGCAAATATTTTTCTTTCTTTTTTCCATTTAAAAATAAAGTCTTGAAGTCACGTAATTGCTGAGCTCAAATAATCAGTTGCTACAATAATTGTTTGCCTTCCATTGCATGGTATATAGCGTGTCCATTTTATATTGACACTCTAGATGCATGCTCAAGTTACTTTGTAGTTTAAAGCTTGCCTACACCTTAATTTATTTATATTATTATAAACTAGCTGTCGCCCGTGGCTTTGCCCGTATGGACCCTAAATATTTTCCAAAAACTCCTTAGTTAATAACCATTTTTTCCTTTCTTATTCCTTATAACAACAGCTAATTGCACGTGTAAGTTTCGTCGTAATCGGTCCAGCCGTTTTGGAGATTTGCCGGGACAGACAGACACAAAAGACGATCCAAAGGACACAAAACATTAAAATAATTTTTTTTTATAGAAACCGTATATGTATACCCCATTTTTTTTAAGGCTTGGAAATCATCCAATGACTGCTCCCGCTCTGGGTGGAGCGGAAGGGAGTGTCAGACTCTTACTGACTAAAACCCATCCATGTTCCTTCCGTAGCCCTTTATGTTCCGGGGTAGCGGTAACTCTTTCGGACAATCCCGCTTACCCGGCAGGCTTGGCCCTGAGGGGCCCCTTCATATGCTGACATCTCTTTGAGGCGCGCGTGGAACATAATATACGCGCCGTCCGGCATACATTTGATAAAAAGCTGTGATTTTGTCATTACAAATAGAAACTTAGATTTTATTCACTTGTGTTCATATTTTTATGTATAGAAAATGTGACAGTTAATTAATGTTTATTACTCAATGAATAATATAAAAACGACTGACTGATTTGGATGAAATTTATCACATATACAGTTTGTAACCTGGATTAACACATTTAGCTCGATATTCCGACGGGATCGAGATTCATACGGGTTAATCCACGGGGCACTGCTAGGAAAATGTTAAATGCTTGAAAAAAAGTTGATGATCAGAGTAGCATTTGTATAATAATTTTGGCTTACCAGAGACGATGTTGTAGAAATATTTGTAGGTTGTTTGGAAAATCCAACAATCGAAAAAGCTTCATACCTAAATTAATTTGATAGGATCATTGGAAAGATAAATAGTTAATTGATTAACAGAAACATAGGTTCACATATTTGTACAGACGCCAGTACATCGAGCTATGCCAAACTGTGAAACTTTTTTCATTGAAACCTTAACCTTATGCTTTTGTTATAAAGTTGAAAAACTAATAAAGAAATTGACAGATTGGGGTAGCTTGATGTGCTGGCCTACGTCTGTCTGTAAGTCTATCAAGATCCTTCTTCTTAGGAACGCATGGAGGCATCATGTTGAAATTAATATCCAATACTCTGCGATTCCTTAGAGTTCTAAAAAACTAAGCAAAAGCTCCTTGGTCAATGCAATAAAAAAAAACAGCCATTCATGCGACATATTTTGATACTCGCTAATAAATCAAGACCTACTTCTTAATGACCTAGAATCATATTTTAATCAATCATAATCATCAAGGTCTAATAGCTGAAGTTAAGAAAAAAATCCAAAAAACTTTAATCTTAAGTTTTATCACATATTTTTTTTGTGATTACAATTCTCCCATATATAATAATAATAATTATGAATGATGTAACCAATTAATTTTGTAACCATTTGTTTGTTGTATTTTGTTTAAAAGAGTGTCCGTGGATTTTCTTGCCCGTTCTTCTCCATAGGTCCCTACTGATTTGGAATGGGCATCCAGCTTCATTTTTCTGATTTACCGACCCTATGACAATTCAAAAATGTCCGTAATTAGTTTTTTTGAAATAAATACTTAGAGTTTGAGTTTACAAACTTACATTTGGAGTTTTATAATTAACCGTGACGTATAATGATGGGTAAAATATGTATTTAATCTTGCTAAACACTTCAAAATGGTGTGCATAAAGCCTAGTAAAGATTGAAAATTCAGCCACTTTTATTGTTTCATATTGTCTAAGGGGCAAGTATCAAGATACAATGGTCGTAGTAACATGAAATGTCAGAAGCATGAAGGCATGTTGCCGTAAAAATTCTTTGTAACTGGCTCGAATACAATCGAGTTAAAATGATGGTAATTTTATTTAATGACTGAAACAGCGTTGTTCAGTAAGGCTTGTTGGTTAAGTGGTAATGTTGGATTAAGAATGGCTTGGTTGGTTGATTTTATTGGGTGATTGTAGGACTTTATGTCCAAGTGTCCTTGTGTGGCCAACATATGCATCAATTAAGCTAATTTTCGTTAATTTAAAGTTGGTATTGGGTATTTGGCGTTGGTGTTGGGTATGGTGGCCCAGCGGTAACTGCCCCGATTTACGAGTCGTGGATCCGGACCCAGGCAGGCGCTTCACTTTGTGTTAATAATATCATGACCACAGCTTGAGAGCAGATGTTTTCAGGAAAACATCGTGAGGAAGCCAGCATGTCTTAGAACCAAAAATTCGAAGAAATGTGACAACTCGCACTGGGTTTGCGTGATAGATTACGGCCCAATTTCTCTTTATAGGCTGATTATGTTGGACATTTGGAACGAGGATCATTTATCAGGAACAACACAGGAAAGTTATCAGGCATACCTATTATACATATTGGTTGGCTACTTTGTATGGGTGTATTATATGTTTCTTTTGCCGTTTTGTTTGTGCAGAATTAACAATTTTTCTTTAGTACGGGTATGAATAAAAATCAATCGTTTATTGGGTACGAAAAACAAATACTTTATAAATTAGTAAAGGAACTTATGGCCAGACTAGTACTAGACAAGTTATACCGAACTGCTTAAATTTCTCCAAATGATTTTAAACCTTAAAACTTTGAGCGTTAAGTTCAAAATCGATTGACAAAATTTGACAGTTTATGGTAACTAGATCGGCTGGCGACTATACATTGCACCTGTGCGAAGTCGAGACGGCTCGATAACTATTAATATTGTAGATATTTAATACCAAAATACCAGTTCAATTTAGAATGTTGACCAATTTTAAACACAGTATCACAGGTTTAATGAAAAGGTCGAGATCCTAGCATACTTTCAGACCCTCATTATGGAAGGCTTAACTGATTTGATGAGAGTTTTACGAGAAATTCACACATAATTCGTTTGAGCGTAGACTTCGGGCTATCTTGGGCCAAGAGAGCATGACGTATGTCCTGGTAAGCTGTTCGAATTTAAGATCTTTTTTGATAAGATAGCAGTATGATAACAGAGAAAGACACACACACAGACTACATCTATATCTATATCTATATATATAAAAGAAAGTCGGGTTTGTTCCCTCCATTATAACTCGAGATCTGCTGGACCAATTTTCATGGTTTTTGTTTCGTTGGATTTGTCTCCGCCCTGAATAGCAGCATACATTTTTTTTTTTTTTGGTTGGTAGTGTAGGTAGGTAGGTAGGTAGGGTAGGTAGGTAGGTAGGGTAGGTAGGTAGGTAGGTTAGGTAGGTAGGTAGGTAGGGTAGGTAGGTAGGTAGGGTAGGTAGGTAGGTAGGGTAGGTAGGGTAGGTACGAAGGTAGGGTAGGTAGGTAGGTAGGGTAGGTAGGGTGGGTAGGTAGGGTAGGTAGGTAGGGTAGGTAGGTAGGGTAGGTAGGTAGGTAGGGTAAGTGGAAAGTAGGGTAGGTAGGTAGGTAGGGTAGGTAGGGTGGGTAGGTAGGGTAGGTAGGGTAGCTAGGGTAGGTAGGGAAGGTAGGGTTGGTAGGGTAGGTAGGGTAGGTAGGGTAGGTAGGGTAGGTAGGGTAGGTAGCGTAGGTAGCTAGGTAGGTAGGGTAGGTAGGCAGGTAGGTAGGTAGGTAGGTAGGGTAGGTATCACAGTTAAGAGTGTTAAGACAGGACAACGTCTGTCGGGTCAGCTAGTAATATATAAAAGGAGAAACTGACTGTCTGATCAACATATCAACGCACAGCCAAAACTACGGGGACTAGGAAAGTGAAATTTTGCACACGGCTAGCTTTTATAATGTAGAGGAGTTTAGAAGGGGTTTTTGGAAATTCTATTTTTAGGGGATGAAAAGGGTCAGCGGGATTGTCCGAAAGGGTTACCGGTACCCCGAAACATAAAGGAACATGGATAGGTTTTAGTCAGTAAGAGTCTTGACACTCCCTTCCGCTCCACCCAGAGCGGGAGGAGTCATTTAATAATTTCCCACCCACAAAAAAACGGGGCTGAAAAGGAGGGATTTTGTTTGTATCAAAAATTCGACATTCACGCGGGCGAAGCCGCTAGCAGAAGTTAAGATTAACACAGTCATGATGATGACAGTGTGACTGCTACTGCTGATCATGGAGTCCTGGGTTCGATTCCCTGGTGGGGTGGGCAGTGTTTTTGGGTTTTTCTATCTGAAATTTCTAAGTAGCAATTGGAGTCTGAATTTGTGCCCGGTTGATGATTATACGCTTATTCCCTATTACATGGGACTTAACCATAACTTGCCAAATGTATGGGTGTACCGAGCTCTCTGCACAACTCTTTGGGGAAACGAGGCGTGATGATATGTTGATAATGTAAGAAAGGGAAAACGATACCTGGATAGCGAAGGTTTAATACTTTGACATATTACATGTACAGTAACATATGCGTGTTTTAATTATGTCGCAGAATAAATTAAGATATTCGGTGGCGTATATTCTAATTACGGTACAGGGCTGTCAAAATTGTATTACATATTTGAATTCATAATCAGCTTATACTGTTTCCACTGCTGGAAAACAGACCTCCTTTCTTTTAGAGATAGTGGGTACAGGCACTTTTGAACTGTCAAGGGTACCGACCCTCGAGTTGAGTGATCGGATGGTGAGCTACTGACCGCAGTAGCTCACCGTCCGATCAGGACCAGGCTCGTGCCGGACGCCGCGTTCGTGTTCCACACGCGCCTCCTAGAGAGGTGAGCATTAGTGAAGGGGCCTGTTACGGCCGATGCCTGCAGGGTCAGTGGGATCGGAAAGTGTTAACGCTGCTCCGGAACACAAAGGAAGGAACATGGATGGGTTTTAGTCAGTAAGAGTCTGACACTCCCTTCCGCTCTAACTAGAGTGGTAGGGATCATTTGATGAATTAACACCCTCAAAAAAATAAGTGTTCGGTCAGTCAGAAAGATGAAGGTAGTTAATCCACCTTATTCACCACGCTGGCCTAGTGCGGGTAGTTGCAGTTACATGTTTTGGAATTCTGGGTTGCCGGTTTCGTCACGATGTTTTCCTTTACCGGTTTTGCGAGCAGTGGTGATGAAATTATTTACACCAAGTAAAGTGTCTGCCTTTTTTTTTTTTTTTTTTTTTGTTTTTTTTTTTTTTTTTAAGGCTGGGAAATCATCCAATGACTGCTCCCGCTCTGGGTGGAGCGGAAGGGAGTGTCAGACTCTTACTGACTAAAACCCATCCATGTTCCTTCCGTAGCCCTTTATGTTCCGGGGTAGCGGTAACCCTTTCGGACAATCCCGCTTACCCGGCAGGCTTGGCCCTGGGGGGCCCCTTCATATGCTGACATCTCTTTGAGGCGCGCGTGGAACATATACGCGCCGTCCGGCACGGGTCTGGTGCTGATCGGACGGTGAGTCACCCATTACTCACCGCCCGCAGGCCCGCGCCTACGGTGGCCGGGAGTCGTCACGTGGCTCCCGACGCCCGGGGCGTCTCCTGCGGCGGCTGGGACGGGAGGACCTTGTCTGCCTAAGTTCAAACTCACGACCTACAACTCGTAGGTCAGGGCCGATACCACTGGACCACTGTTCTTATACCAAACACACTGTATTAAAAATAGTTCTTTCGACGACGAAAATAAAATTCTACAAGTCATTTTGTTTCGTACTACTTTCAGCTATTTTCTCTTTTAATTAATTTCAGTGCAGCGTCCAAGACAATTTAATTCATTCTCTGGGACAGAACACGAGAGGCATCCCTATTTATTTTCTTACTAATTTAGGTCTTGGTATACAGGGTGAAGACGACAATCACGCGAAAGTTTGTGAGTGAGTGTATGTGTGTGTGTTTGTATGTTTGTCCGTCCTTCACGATCAAACGGCTGAACGGATCTGGATTAAACTTGGTACAGTACTCCCAAATTAATAATGCACATGCAGATCTTCGCTAATTGTCGTATTCCCGGAAACACCCGAATCATTGAACCGTTCGAGTCCTTAACAATGCACTTGCATTTTGCACCTTGTTCGAAAGAAATAGGAGTCAATATCATGTGTACACAATCGAAAACAATTCGGGCAGTCGGCGGCGGTCGGCGGTCAGTCAAAGGTCCGTCAGTCGTCTTGTTATATTGGTGGTGACTGCACGTGTTCTCTTTGTCTGGAATTATATAGAGCTGCTATTACACACCCTTCTTGGTTTTGTTTTCAAAGGTGAACTTAATTTCAACTTTAATTATCTTATTCAAATTTAAATAGTTAATTTTGTAAAATATTTAAATACTAGCACTTTGCCCGCGGCTTCGCTCCCGTGGTCTTTCCCGTGGGACCCGTTATTTTTCCCGGGATATTTTTTTTTTAAAATCGGTCCAGTAGTATTTGAGCCTATTCATTACAACCAAACAAACAAACAAACAAAGTTTTCCTCTTTATAATATTAGTATAGATACTAACATTTTTCACGTTTTTTCAATATTAAAAAATTAAAAATACCTACGTAAAATACATATTAAGTACTAGAAAAAACATATTAAAACTCAGATTTAGGCTTATATGAATTATAGCTCGCTATTTACTTACATGGAATTATTGAATCAAATTTCGTTACTGATAAATCAATATTTATCTCTTTAAGGACAAAACACATAATTTTTCTAAATTATGCATGAAGAAAATGCACTTAACCACTCTATATACATATCGACTTCCGACGCTCGGGGAATACGACCGTTGCCGAACAGTGGCGAAGATTTCTATGCGCATTATCACTTTTGGAGACCTGTACAGAGGTAGTCTATGACCTGGATTGACACATAACATACTTTTTATCCCGGTAGGACGTTCTCATGGGATTATTTCCGACATCCACGCAGGCGAAGCTGGTGGCAGCAGTTTGTACGACAATAAATTAAACTGTGTATATGTAATACTGTTCCCAGCCTGCACACGAAAAGTCAATCAAATAATATCCAACAATTTAGTCAGTATTGTTAGTGAAAGATTGGAAAAACCCATTGTCGGAACATCACTACTATTTAGTTTGTTTGAACAAAAACACTTTTTTAACGCCCTAAGCCGAGGTCCGTACCCCACAGGGAGTGCCGTTAGCGTGTAGTCGCTTAGTTTTGTAAGTTTATTTTTAAACCCTGGCTGGAGGCTGCAATTCTTTTGTGGCATCCACAGGCAAGCCCGGTTAAGCAGTAGTCAACCCTATGGTTGAACTGCGAGATGCCATTATAAAAAAAAAAACTTTTTTAATTTCGCTGTTAGGATTTATTTGATAGTTAAATACTCCAATGCATTAATATTGTCAGTGTTTTAATGTATTGTCGTATTGTCGTCCCCACATTGTATAAAAAATAAATGTATAGACTGCCTCGTTGGTCTAGTCGTAACAAGCGCTACTGGTGAGTGAGCATGAGGCCCTGGGTTCGATTCCCCGATTCTGAGCAGTCGAGATAATGGGACAAACTATTTGAATTATTGCATTTTCATCGGTCTTGTATAAGTGTGCCAAGTTTCAATTTAATTCGACGTTTTGAAGTGGGTCAGAATCATGTTCGAAGATTCCGTTACATACATATCGAGCTAATAAAAGTGTGTTAAAATATGGATAACAATGTTGAAAGTAAATTAAATTTTAATTATACAAAAAATATAATACCAACTTATACAAACATAAATTAAATGACTATCTAGCTAACTATATAGAAATAAATTAAAAAACAAAAAGGACACTAATTAGGCGTCCAAGTACTCAGCCGCATCGCTGTCGTCCGGAATTGTGCCCAGGAGACTGGCAGCATTGCCGCGTTGAATGGCAATAAATAAATAAATGGAAGTAAATAATTTGTATAAAATTAAATGCCTATCTACAAATAATACAAAAACAGAAAGGACACTTGGTACTCATCCGCATCGCTGTCGTCCGGAAACGTGTCCCGAAGACTGGCAGCATTGCCACGTTGAATGGCAATGCCTATTAATAGGTTGCCTATCGTTGTTCGCGCTATGAAAAATGAAGAAAAAATTTAATTTTCCTTTCGTGGATCTAATTTGACGATCATTGAAGTGTTGTACCTACCTAATATTGAAATTTAACGAGACGGTCAGATAAAATCACTTTCAAATAATTTATTTCAGTGTCAACGGAATGAAAAATTGCTTACAAATTACAAAAGTACTTATTACGACGATACTGTAAAATACTGTATTTAGTGAATTGAAATAAAAATCTTGATAAATTGCTAAAACGATTATTATTTTTAATTAAATAAAAACTTTACTTGCGGAGGTCATTTATTTCTTTTGAACGAAAGAAAAGAAAGCGTTATTAAGAAGATTTTTTTTCAGAAACCTACCACAGTTCATTTGGAAATCGTAATGAAACTAATGAAATTTTTGTTTCAGTAAGTTTCAATGGAGACTAAGTTCTTGAGTTATTTAACGAATAATTCCTCTTTTGCTCCTTACACAACATCACGACTTGTTTCTCAGAGGTTGTTGGGAAAAAGATAAGCAGAGTTGAATGATTTTAGAACTAACTAATGTAGATTTCTACAAGGTTTTATTGTTTAATACGATGAAATTATTTTAAAACAAAAACGTTTAGCTCTTACTATTTTGCTAATTTTTAGACAAATGTTAACAAGAACAGTTGATTAAAAATTATCTATTTCCCTTCAAAATGGTTGAGCTGAATATTGCTGGTCCATACCAACATCATGTGCGTGTACAGGTGTCATCTCAGCTTTTTTTTTTTAAGGCTGGGAAATCATCCAATGACTGCTCCCGCTCTGGGTGGAGCGGAAGCGGGAGTGTCAGACTCTTACTGACTAAAACCCATCCATGTTCCTTCCGTAGCCCTTTATGTTCCGGGGTAGCGGAGGGCGCCGTGACGCCTCTCTAGCCACTCCTCAAAGAGGGGCCTTACCACCACTACCGTGGCGTGCCCGTGTCATCTCAGCTGGTCATCTCTTAGCTGACACGGCTTATTTTAATTTTCGAATTGTACTATGGACGCTTTTAACATGCACATGATTCTACATCGTTTTCATTTAACATTTATTTGCGGCAAACATGACGAAGTAAAAAAACAAGAACAACATACAAACGCAACAACAATTCAACAACCAACAACATCAATTTTTATGATGTTTAAATTTAAAAGAGTTTCCGCGAAGTTTCTTGCCAGTTCTTCTCCATAGAAATCTTCTACGTTTCGGAATGGGTAAAATTAGCATTATCTTTCTGACTGACTTTTGACAACTGTAAACTTTAGTTTAGGTTTAGTTTGAGATTTACCCCTTCAAAGTTAATGATGTGAGCGACTTTAACTAAATCGGTAGCCGCAGATGTCAGTATTACAAAAATTAAACACACTAATATTAACGAAAGTTTGTCAGTGTGTGTGTGTTTGCATGTTTGTTACTTAAGACGACACGTTTGGCGCAGTGGTTGAGCGATTGACTGCTGCGCAGCATGTCACGGGTTCAATTCCCGCACGGAACATATATTTGTTACGACCTACAACTATTTGTTCCGGGTCTGGGTGTTTCTCTATCGATAATATGTATGTATTTACAAAAAAAAAATGTATTAAGTAGTTTATCAGCCATCTCGTTACCATAACACAAGCATTAAGTTGCTTATCTTGGGACTATATGGCGTTGTGTGAAATGTCTAAGGATATTATTATTATTATTACTTATTCACGGAAAAAGCTACTGAACGGCTCTAAATTTGGCTGAGATAGATTATATCCTAGATTAACACATACTCTACTTTTTATCCCGGGTAAAAGTACCGTTCCCGTGAGATTACTTCCGACATCCACGCGAATGAAGCTAGTTACCTAATAAAAACTTTCTTTACTGATAACCTTATTTGATTTACAGCCGGAAAATCTTGAATAAATCGCATTCCAGCCAATTGTAGGGCAGAATGGCGCCTACCACACGTGGCTTCGAACGAACCCTTATCAGATCGAAGGGGGAACTGGCGGATCCCCAAACTGGGTTAATGAAGGACTTTTTATGCCTTTCTTTTCGTAAATAACGTTCTTAGATGTAAGCAGGTCATATACGACATTTTTAGTAGTCAACAGCCATGTTGCAATTGCCTGAAAATTTTTTTTTGGAGAATAGAAAATGTTGAGAGCATAATGTTCTAGTATATAAATAGTTTTGTAAATACCTACACATTTATTACGGTCGTGAATCGTATTTTGATCTATGCACATCAAGCTATCCTAAACTGACAAATATTCCACATGAACCTTATTCTTTTGGAATAAAGTTGAAAAACGGTTTGGTACGTGGATCCTCGGAAAGCACGTTAGGCCGTTGGTGCCGGCTGTCATTCATAGATCTTTGACAGTCTTTACGGGTAGTCAGAATCCCGAAAGTTTGACAGCCAGTATTACCAAGGAGTATTGTAATACCCAGTTATTGACTGGGTTGTGAACGTCAGATAGGCAGTCACTCCATGTAAAATACTGACATTCAGCTGCATCCGGTTTGACTGGAAGCCGACCCTCACATGGTTGGGAAAAGGCAAGGCAGATTGACCTTTAACATTAAAAAAATATTTATTTCGCCAGTTTAGCGGGACCACTGGCACCACTATTGACTGATGATGCTACGGGAGGTGCCCCTAGAATAATTAGCTTAAGAGGGCCCATCACTGGGTCACAAACCCACTCTTTAGGAGGAAGTGGAATCATTTATTTGAATGTCAAAAAGCGAAAAGACGTTATAACAGTCAGTATCAATGAAATCTTATGTAACAACTTTGTTACTTTTTTATTTTACTTTGGCCAAAGAATTAGCTTTGTCAGTCAACGTGGCAATGTTGCCAGTCTTCTGGGCACGTTTTCAGATGACAGCATGTGGACTAGTGAATACGTTTTACATCAGTTCTAGAATAATAACAGTTATAAAATAAGAACAGTAATAGTTCTAGAAGTAGGTTGAAATCGATCTAATTGTAAAGAAGTTGCAACATCAATAATACGTATTTGAATATAGAATACGGTAATTATAGCCGGCCAGCTAATCTTAGACTTGATAATATCGATATGCCTTTTAGGAGTTATTTTTAATGTATGTTTTTTATATCATTTTCGAATATGGAATTATAAAACTTGAATGACCTACGATCATTTAATTTCAAAGTCAAAAGGCAAAAGTCAAATAATTTATTTTAATTAGGCCATTTTAACACATTCACTGTTCACAAACTAGACACAATAGTTAAACAATCAACATGAACCATATGTGGTTCATTGGACAGTGAATGGGTTAAGGTACTTTTGAAGGTCAATAAGGTAGTTTTGTATGGACAAGAATGGCAAGAAACTTCTAGAAGTAATAGTCGTCATAATTTCTCTACTATTATGTTTTTACTGCCAGACAAAAACCTCTTCTCATACAATAAAGAAAAGAATTTTGATCAACACATTCTCACTGCTTGTTATTGGATTTTAAACAATCAAGTAACTATCCAATAAGCTTTCTTGAACCGCATGGCAGAGTTGTCTAAGGTTATTGTTTAACTGAAAATCAGAATCGTCTTGTCATACATAGAACAAGCCAGGTTTGATCACCACATTAAAATTTGCTCACTGTGTGTTACAGATGTACCTATGTACACTGTACAGAGGCCAGTACATCAAGTTACCTCAATCTGTCAAATTTCTTAGATAGATTTTCAACTTTATTGCAAAAGTATAAGGTTCAAGTTCATTGGTGAATAGTTGACAGTATGGGATAGCTTGATGTACTGGCATCTGTAAGGTGCAGCGGGGCAATCTCGACAGCGGGAAATTTCAACTAATCTTAATAACTTCTACATTTTACTTTATTTGAATAAGTGCCATCTATGACCGGATAGTTCAAAAGCAATTTCATAATTTCTACATAGATGGCACTGCTAGACCCAATACTGTTTGATCGACACGGCCATTTTGTTTTCTTCTCTTTTTCTTGTTTGCACGTGCAAATTAGTGTCTCACATTTTTGCGAAAAAAAGTGGTAATTAATGTGTTTTTCGAAGATTTTCAAAGGTAAGACATTTAATTAAAGCCTATTTCATGTTTTTAGCTATTTTTTTCTGTTGTAACTTGCGTTTTAACAGCATTTTGGTGTGAGTTTGAATAACCCCACCTGGATTGTAATGGCGGCTAATTTCAACTTTTTTGCAGTTGAAATTGCCCCACCAGATTTTATATGAAAATGAATAAACACTAGTGATGTGCATGTTTCGATATCTTTTGTCGATGTAAATACTTTACAAATATTTAACTTGTAGCTATATTATTGTAATCTTTCTATTCGCAACACGAATCAAATCGATGCATTTCGAGGGATTTTTCAATTTCTTACTACTTTATTAATTTTTTGCAGATGGTTCGCCACTATAGAAAAAAAACGGACAAGTCATACACAATGGCAGAATTGCAGCAAGCAGGGCAAGATGTTAAAAATAAAGTAATGACGAGTTACCAAGCTGAAGAAATTTATGGCATTCCTAGAAAATTATAAAATTGCTGAACGTTTATATGACCGATTGTAGATTTAGGACGAGGGGTGCTCTGGTTCTATTATAAATACATATTCCTTTCTTAAAATGAAGTTTTGATTTATGATTAGTGAGTAGATATAGTACCTTTAGTAGATAGCAGACCAAAATTATTTATTGGTGTATCAATCGACTTTTTTTATTACGTTCCCATCACTATTAACTATGGCGAGCAGTCGAAATTACCCCGCCTAAACCTTTAACGTGTTTTTATTCAAAAATGAGCCTAGCTGCAGCAATGACATGATTCAATTTAGATTACCATCCCTATAAAAAAACTCTGCAACTGACTAACATCAAGCTAAGAGCTCTAGAAGAGAAGTTATAATTCATAGTTGAAATTGCCCCATGAAGGGGGAATTACAACTATTTTTGCCTTTTTTGACAAAAACACATTTTTAAGCCTATCTATTGAATATTTTTCAATATGAGTTTGTAAAAATAATACACAGATAATGACTCTGGAGCGTCAATACATTACATTTTTAATAAAACTATATCATCTAATATTTTTATACCTTCAAAGTTGTGGTTTAGGTTTTACCAGTCGAGATTGCCCCGCTGCACCTTATAAGGCTTTCTCTAAACGTCAAAGTTTTCAATTATTACCTAAGAAACATTAAGTTAAAGTTAAGTCAAATTTGAATATTTTTCACTTTTCAGAGCTACATAGCAATGTGACTTTGTTTCTCGTCAGTACCAAGAAACGGGTCAATAAACCTTCAAGCTATCGTGACGTTTCGAAGCTACACTTCGAATATATCGCGACAAAATAAATGAAACAACTTAGTCTTGCGAACGCCAAGAATATTTCAAGTAAGCAAAGCTGAAGAGACCATTTCCTAGTAAGAAAATCGTCGCAGGGAAATTCGTATCGCGAGAACGCAAACGTCGAAATGATCGATGAAATATAATTTGTCACGGCTTATCCCCTTGTCTAAAGTGGGGATTGAAGACGGGAATTTGTCGAGAGAACGTTTTATTTTTATTGATGGCAGCACTGAAATTTTAATTGGAGGTTTAATTTTTGGAATTTAAATGTTCTTAATTCAATATTTTTTAGATAAAGAACGTAGAAAAGACGTTATATTTAATTTAAAAGACTGGGATTATTTATGATGAAGGTCAATGTTACTGCCAAAAAAATGTATGTTTAAAGTACATAATTAATTTTATTAATTGCGAATTATTTTTTCCCACCAAATAGATGAGTTCTGAATATACTTTTAATGTAAAATGTTTCATTTAGAATAATAATAATTTATAATTATTGAAATGAAAACAAATAGCTAACTGAAACATACGAAATACATTGGCAATAGGGTTGCATACCTCCACAATTTTGGTTCAAATATTCATGAAATTCATGCAATTCACGTTAAGCAAACTTAGCCCGGAAGCCAAATATTGTATTCAAATGTTACGAATTGTATAATTTCTACAAGTTTAATAATAGGACCTACTTACCATCAGGTACATATACGTTCAAAAAGAGACAGTCTTCGGAATACTCCTTTTTCTTCTTATCCTCCATTTGTGATTCCAGTAACTTCATAAACAAATCGTCATGTTTCTTCAAGGGATTCTGCACATCCTCCTTTTTTGGGTCACTTTGCATACAGTCTGGGGCATAAATCGTCGCATTCTTCACTCCTTCCCACTGAGGCAAATCAGTATACTCAGGGGGCAAAAACCTTCTAAACTCAATTGGCGGCTGAGCATACGGTATTCCGACGTAGGCCGCTATTCTTTTCGTTCGGAATCTCGTAATATACATTCCCGAAATTGTCCCTTGATTCGCTAAAGTTATTTGGCGCGGTTCCCTCGCCGATAGAACTAATGTCATTTGCAGTAGCAACACTAATAAACGAATCATTTTTTTTAAATTTTATTTAGAACAATTTATTTAACAGCACCTGGCAGCACAGAATATTTGGATTTGGATTGCATTTTATTTTAAAAACGAAACCGATGTTCGAATTCATTAAAATGGACGGTCATTTCTATATTTGAATTTTTTATCATTGACGGTTATTTTTGTCACGTTTCTGTTTTATTTTCATTAGTTTCGTTTAGTTTTGTTTCGATTTTATTACTGGTGGTGAATAACCGGTATCGGTGGGTGTTCGTGCTCGAAGGTGGTGCGTTACTGTTTCTCGTGCAGACTTCGGCTCGTAAACAGTGGGGTTGTCCGTCGTTATAGCGACGAAGGAACTGCTATTCTGAACTTTGTTTGTTTTAGAATTGGCTTTTAGAGTATTTGATTTTCGAATAGTTTTTTTCAAGGAGGTTTTTTAACTTTTGTAAATATAATTCTACAGAATCACCAAGCATGATTTTGTTTATGGTCTGATTATTTATATTAAGTTGTAACAAGATTTTAATAGACAAGATTAAATAAATTCATCATTTAAATAAAATGCTATCCTGAAATAAAAAAAAACAATTAGATTTGAATCTCGAACACGTCTTTTATTATCTCCGTATGTCATCTAGAAAACGCCGACCGTAACAAAAGATCTATTTTCAAAATAAGAATTGTTTTAAAGTCAACAGTAGAACACTGGCCGAAAGTTCTAGTAACATGAACTTTCTTTAATTTCAGCCATTGCCAAGTCTAAATATTTCTTATGCCGACAAATAACTGGCAGTAAGCTTGCGACGCGACGGATCGCGTGACGACCGAAGGCAGGAGTCATTGCATTTGGCCACCGTCGGCTTGTTTTCGCCTCATCTCTCCCTATGTGGGTCATTGCGACTCGAATATTGATCGATATTGTGTTATGTTTTTATGTACTCAAAGATTTTTATGCATTGCTTTGGTGAAGTTTGGAAAAGGAAGCTAAAGCCCAACTTTACCAACGGGTATCTTGTTTACTCAGTTACTGGATTGAAGTGGTAGGATATGCAGTCTCTCCATGTAAGATAATGTATATTCAGGTGTAAACGATTAGGCTTTTTTAACTGAGGGTGGGAAATCATCAAATGACCCCATCCTCTCTATGTGAAGACGAAGGACTCAGACTCTTACTGACTAAAACCCATCCATGTTCCTTCTTTAGACCTTTATGCTCCTGGGTAGCGGTAACCCGCTTAAATCGATTAGGCTGGAAGTCGACCAGGACATAATTGGGTAAAGGCCAGGCAGATGATAATGAAGTTCTCTTTTTCAATATGTCGAAACATAATTTGACTATCGAGTCAGTCTGAAAAAACTGATAGGTGACTAGGATGAAACAATTGACTGCTGAAGGCCATCCAAGCTGACTGAAAAACTCGACTACAGAATCCGGCAATAAATATTGCACATCGAATACCTCGTTAAAATACGCAAATTTAGTGAATCAGGAAAAAATATCGTCTACCTCTACATGGATGAGTCTTACCATACATACATCCCACACTAAAGGGAAATCTTGAAGTTATGACAAGAAAAAAGAGGTAACGCTCTACGAAGCCGCAATCAACCGATTGTCTTTTTCCAAAGACGATTTGCAATATTTATCGCCGGGTATTGTACAGACGCCAGCACATCAAGCTATCCCTAACTGTCAAATTTTCTCAATTAAAAATGAACCTTATATCTTTGCAATAAAGTTGAAATACTAACAAAGAAATTTGACAGATTGTGGTAACTTGATGTGCTGGCCTCTGTACATCTTTTTGATACCTACCCAGACTGACGCACACATGATGACGATAATTTTGCTTCTAATTCTTCAATAATCATCATCGAACCATAGTGTATCAGATTAATATTCTAAATTGCTATTGTGTTAAATTTTAAAGGATTTAAGTAATTATAAGTGCTTTTCACTTTTTTTTTTTTTTCAGGCTGGGAAATCATCCAATGACTGCTCCCGCTCTGGGTGGAGCGGAAGGGAGTGTCAGACTCTTACTGACTAAAACCCATCCATGTTCCTTCCGTAGCCCTTTATGTTCCGGGGTAGCGGTAACCCTTTCGGACAATCCCGCTTACCCGGCAGGCTTGGCCCTGAGGGGCCCCTTCATATGCTGACATCTCTTTGAGGCGCGCGTGGAACATATACGCGCCGTACGGCACGGGTCTGGTGCTGATCGGACGGTGACCCATTACTCACCGCCCGCAGGCCCGCGCCTGCGGTGGCCGGGAGTCGTCACGTGGCTCCCGACGCCCGGAGCGTCTCCCGCGGCGGCTGGGACGGGAGGACCTTTCTCTCTCCCATCCCGCCACCTCCTTCGCGAGCATAACTTTTTTGCAGAAGGAGGTGACTGCCTCCCACTCCCCCCGGACCATGGCTTGCACCAGGGCCGGGCGCGAGAGGTCGCCGCGGCCGATCGCCTCTACGAGGACACGGCGGTGCTCCGCCCAAGCGGGGCAGGTTTGCACCGTGTGCTCTACCGTGTCCTCTGGGCGATCCTCGCAGTGGTGACACCCGGGCGTTTCCTCCCGCCTGATGATGTGCAGGAACCGCCCGAAACATCCATGTCCGGTGAGGACCTGCGTCAGGCGGTAGGTGAGGGCGCCGTGACGCCTCTCTAGCCACTCCTCAAAGAGGGGCCTTACCGCCACTATCGTGGCGTGCCCTAAGTGCTTTTCACTTGAAACCTTATTATTATTACTAGCTTCTGCCCGCGGCTTCGCCCGCTTGGATGACGGAAACTGCATGTTATTATACATATAGACCTGAATCACTCTATCTATTAAAAAAAAACCTGCATCAAAATCCGTTGTGTAGTTTTCAAGATCTAAGCATACATACAGACATTAGGACGCGGGAAGCGACTTTGCTTTATACTATGTAGTGATTATTTTAATACATAGTTTACAAGAGCCTACATAGGTTCTTAAGTTTATAGCCAAGCCACAATATAAGTATGAACAGTACGGAAACTACGTACTAACGTCCGAAACGGCACACTCACACAAACACGCGAATCGACGAGACTCCTAAGCGGTTGTCGCGGTGCTGTCAGTCGTGAGTGATGCGTCAAGACGATTGGTTAATGCACACGCATTTTCGGGTTAAAACGTGGTAGGCACTATGCGTTTTAACTAAGAATAGGATGACCTTGGCCCAATATTAGATAAACAATAATCATATGAAAATTACATGATAAGTAATTTGCATAAAGTATTTTTTTGTTAAACTTATTGTTGTCACAATATGGTGCCAAGGTCATCCTATCCTTAGTTGAAACGTATAGTACGGTGCGCGGCCGCCGGGTTAATCAGGCATCGGCGCCACATATGCGCCATGCCGCGCCGCTTGCGACGGGCGTCCTCCGCGCGCTCTTCCGACAAGGATCGCACGAAACGTTTTCGTATTTCCGCGGCTCACACCAAAACTTGTAAAAGGTTACGCCATATTGATAAAGTTCACAAGTTGTTGTGTATTGATTTTGAACTGTTCCGTGTTATAAACAATCTTCTTTTACTGGTACTAACCGAAGCCATGAGATTACCTATTTAAATGTTATTAGTAAACAATCGAGTTGAAATAACTAATTTCAACTCGATTGTTTGAGAACACAAATATTTTAATAATTTAAAAAACATTAGGAGTGACAACCCTAATGCTGCAGTAGAGCGTAGGTAATTATTTCAACAAATAGGCCTAGTTTCCATACTGTTCATTTTTATATTGTGGATAAGCGATGGTACGCAACTTTATAAACAAGCGAAAATTAATCTTTTCAAATTAAAATTGCCAATCAATCATTTTGGTAATTACTTTTACGTCAACAAGGACTGATGTTTTTAGTATGGCACATTGGCACCAGTTTAAATGGTCATAATTTGTTTTATAATGAGAAAGTCAAATAAGATAATAGTGATGCAATTGGGATGATGCCTAGGTAAAAAAAGAAGTTATATTTAGCCCGTCAAACAGATATTTAAAAAAAAATTGTCACGTGTTTTTTGCTTTATCATATTAATAGAAAATAATTTAGATAAAACGCATTAAAGTTGGGTAGTGGGGCTCGCTACGTCACAAGTAAGTATAAAAACTACATACTTGTGACGTTATACTACATTTTAATTCAAACTTTGAATCACGTAAAAAAAGAAAAAATACGTGTCCAATATTTTTAATAATCTGCTTATGGACATATTTAAAAAAAAATTGTTATCATTCCCATTATAGTTGTGACGACATGAGCAGCTTAATATAAGTGCGACACTTCCCGCCAATGTGAAGCTGTCACTCATGACAGTGACAGCAATGTCAAATGTCATCCGAAAAACAAAGCCGTTTTCTGCGCTATTTTATTATAAGCTATCATTAGCAGCTGGAACTATTATTTTCCGGTTACAATTTACAAATTCAGTTACATAAAATACATATTTTTATTAGGTACTCAAACTATTTTTTTTTTAATTTACCAAAATAAAAATGGAAACCGACATTAATTAAAACTTAAAGGAAGTTAAATATAAAATGACCATGTATGTAAAAACAAACAAAAATAGAGTTTGAAACGTGTGATACAGTGATTCCATTTGCATCTAAAGTCAAATTTGCATAGATCACTATCGGTCGAGTCCCACATGGTTGTAGGGTCGCTAAGCATTGCGGAATTGTCGGACATTTCATATTCATGCCGCGCTGTATATTTGAAAAATAATTGAGAAAATATTTATACGCATGTATTTGGCTTTTGTTCCCATCCCTACTTAATTATTTGCTGTCTAACGTTAATTTGTAAAATGATAGCTCCCAACGTTTGAGTTTTACCAGTTAGCATTATCGGAAGCGGGGACTCCCCAGCCCACCTTGACAACATCTATACCGCCATAATATACACATACTACGCAAGACAGCTGACATCACACAAATCCTACATCGCGCAAGCAAAGTTACCGCGAAATTTGATAAATATACCACAATCCTACAACAACACCCCCTCTAGACAGAACACCCATTTGATCGGAGGATCTTCCACCTTCTTCATGGAAAGATCTTACGACCCGGTTCCTCCATATCACCAAGGGTTCCTCAGGCTTTAAAGACATCTAGTTCGTGGTTATTTCCATTATAATAATGATGCTGGGCAGTGTCTGTCTTTTAAACTTCGACCCATTATTAATACACTGCAGTGCTCCATTACCCCAGTCCCAGCCATAGAGAAAAGTAGGTATTACTACCGCAAATTCGGGTACTTATACCACTATTAGTTTAAATTATATTCGTACGAATACGTGATGTTAGGGTTGCCAAGAATGTAGCATTTATTGGACATTCCACTTAGTGATAACTGGTGTATTCTATGTTGTAAGGAACAGCCGAAAATTTTATTTTGGAGTTTATAGTGCATTTATAAAATTTAAATGAGGTTAAGCTGGTTGAATGTCTACTTAGCGCGGTTATAAATTATGATCAGATCATTTCAGCAGTCACAACCTTTTTTTTTATATCAGTGAATCTACTAAAAAGTCTGAAATAAATGTTTTGAATTGAATTGGAGTCGGACATTTAATATCCATGTATTTCATTCAACATTAAAAGTATCAGATAGTAGTTATCACACTACAGAGTAAATGTGACTGCTCAAACGGAAACGGGACGAACATTAATCATTAAGGTTGCAATTCGACATAATAACCGTATTTCCGTTGTCTCATAATACACTCGAGAGCAATGAATCCGGGTCACTTAAAGAATGTTAAAAATCTCGGAAACTAAAAATGATAGGTTAATGCAATAAATTGTATTTAATAGACAATGTAATACTCCTTAAATGAAAGTAAAAAAAATATGAGTCACCATACATTTTATTAACACAAAATTACTTAAAGAAAAAAACTGCTGATCTCTCCTTAAAACAAAAATAGGAAACATGAAATTTTTGAACTTTATTACGATTTTCTTGAATTTTAATACTTCGTATTGCCTCCTCGTGCTTCCATTACTGCGTTTACGCGGTTTGGCATGCTGTACACCAAGTTCCTTATACGATTTTGGGGAATATTCTCCCATTCCTCTGTGAGAGCAATTTTGAGCTCACGAAGCGTGATTGGGGGAGGGTTTCGTTGTTTAACGCATCTGCCTAGCTCGTCCCAAGCATGCTCGATCGGGTTGATATCCGGGCGGCGCGCTGGCCACTCCATGCGAGTAATGTTCATCTCTTGAAGGTAGTCATTCACAATCCTACCTGTATGAGGTCGGGCATTGTCATGCATAAATATAGCATCCTCACCTAAATTGACCATAAATGGACCAACGTGATCATTGAGGATTTCTTCCACATATCTTACGCTAGTTAAAGAGCCGTTTTCTATGATCACCAGCTCTGTGCGACTTTCAGAAGAAATTCCGGCCCACACAAGTACAGACCCACCACCGTAGGCTACTTTTTCTTCGATGCATGCTTGCTTGAATCTTTCCCCTGGTCTTCGATACACTCTGTGTCTTCCATCGTGCTTGTAGAGCATAAATTTTGATTCGTCGGAGAACATAACTTTTGACCAATCTTCAATACTCCAATTTACGTGGCCCTGGGCATATCTTAGTCTTGAAATACGATGCCCACGCTCCAGTTTAGGGCCGTTTGCAGGTCTAAGGGGTTTTAAGTTAGATTCAGCAAGCCGACGTCTTACTGTCCATGCACTTGGGTTACTTCCTCCGAGGTGTCGAAACTGATTTGTGAGTTCAGTTCCTGTGAGAAAGCGATTTCGAAGCATGGTGTTCACCAAGTATCGGTCTTCTCGTGCTGTGGTACACCTGGTTCTGCCCGTTCCTGGTCTGCGTAGGTTAGAACCAGTTTCTTCGTAACGTCGGAGAACTCTTTGTACTGTTGACAGCGACACACCGACAGTCCTGGCTGTATCGCGCTGACTCCGGCCGGTTTCCAGCATTGTAAGTATTCTGGTGCATTCTTCAGGCGTAAGCGACATAATTTCAGCTTGAATAATGAATATAGAGCACTATCAACATGGTTTATGTACCCACATAAATGACAGATTACAAACAAAAGCAAAACCAAATGCTGTAATTTCGTAGTTCCATCTTCGAAAGTGGCCCTTTTTCAAATTTGATTTTTTTATGATATAACTTTACAATAACTAAGAAGTTTGAATACCTTCATTTAAGGAGTATTACATTGTCTATTAAATACAATTTATTGCATTAACCTAGCATTTTTAGTTTCCGAGATTTTTAGGATTCTTTAAGTGACCCTGATTCATTGCTCTCGAGTGTATTTATAACATTAAATTGAGAAACACCGTACATTAAGAAGAGCATGATTACGAACAGAGCTCGTGTAAGTACGGTCGCCAGCGCATCAAGTTATACAAAACTGTCAAATTTATCCAAATGTTTTTACCTTGATTAAATAACAATAAGGTTCTATATAGATTGAGAAAATTTGACAGTTAGGGGTAACTTGATGTGCTACCGACTATACAAATAGGTTCTTTACGAATTTGTCTGTGACCATTTAAAAATTGACAATAAACTCATTAGTTATTTTAAATATTTTTTTTTTACACCGGATAGCATTATGGTTATCCTACTAACAACGCACGGCGCGGCCAGAAGGGTGTGCTTTCAATATTGTTCAATTTTACTGCGAGCGGTCACGTGACCGAGCCCGTACGTGAACATGGGTTCGCGACATTGTACCCGCGATTACTTCAGTATTTTTATACGAGTATTCTACTGAAACATGGGGAAAATACGAATTGTTCAACAAAACATTTGTTCCCGCGATAAGCGGATTGAAATTTCGCATTTTCTTTAAGAACATAGCTAGTTATTCAGGTATTCAAATTCGGATTGTAAAAGGCTAAGGTATCCTTCTGACGTGTAAATCCAAAACACTGTATCTCAGAAAAACCTATTTCGAGAAAAAGGCTTGTAAAAGTTTTTTTGGTTTTTGGTATGTTTTGCTTATATTTTTTAGCACAGTATTAAGTGCTAGGTACCAAATTAAAGGTATTTTTGCGTTCTATCTAGCCATGTCAATTTTATAACCATACTATACATACAATTAGAATAAACTAAGTAAACGTGTATTGTCTCTATACAAATTTGAAGAAATGTTCCCAATCGTTTAAGCAAAACACTGTATATTTAGTTACAGTGTTTTGGTTTTATGAGGACAGAGTTATTGGATCATACAAAAATACTGTATTTTCACACAATTTAAGTTCTTGCGGTCGCGCAGACCGAGAGAATTTAAATTGCAACTACTGTTTGATACAATATACTTAGTGTATTTTAAGAGTAAAATTTTGTTAAGATTTTCATCAAAAAATGTTCTTGTTTTAGGCATAGATTTGCATAGTGCTAATAACTCTTTTTTTTTATTTCGCTAATACCTCTAGGTGCGGTCTCTTTAGGTATATCTTCCAAAAGATCAGTAACACCCTGTGTAATTTTTTTTCGCAATTCAATTTCTATTTTCTTTTTCAGAAAAGGTATCTCCTTATAGTCTGCGTTATAATAATTCTTAGCAAATATACTTAATTCCATTCTTCTAAATTCTATTACTTTAAGATTATGTATATTATACCCTTTGGGGAATGCTACTTTGGAATCATTACTGAATATGATCATTTGTTTGTGACCTAATAAATCGACTTGCATGTTTTTTCGTGCATTTTTGATATTGGATATAAAATCATCTATATCGTAAACTTGGCCTTTAGACTTTAATTTTTTTGTAATTGCAGCGTGAACAGCATCTGCGGCCATAAAAGTGTGTCCTGGCTCAAAGTATTCTAAAGTCATTTTATCTATATTTGTCATTGTATCATTAATTACACCAAGCAGATTTATTATATTAATTAAAGCAGATAAAAGTATTTTATTTTTGTTTTGCGCATTACAGTTATCTAGGAAAAATGTTATAGACTTTAGGTCTCGGCAATATTTTCTGAGAAAATGAGTGTATGTAGAAGCACCGTTATGAGCTTTTCTACCACTTTCTCCCTCATGCCAAACTGCACAAACAGCTTGTTTGTTTTTTCCTGGGAGCACAAAAGATTCGTTAAAAAGTACTAGTTTTCTAGAAAAAAAGTATTCTTTTGTAGTCAACATCTCAGTCTCTCTGTCCATTTCCAAGATTTTAACGGAACAGTTTTTTTTACAGTTTTGGCAGTGAGGTCTTATGGGGTGCTTTGTTTTTTGATTTGCCAAAACAACTTCAGGATCTCGACTTCTTTTGGCTGGTGGAGAATAAGGTCCTATTGGCGTTTCAGACGGATGTACAGCATTTAAAGTATCAGGGCACTCTGCGTTAGTGATAGAAGTAGAAATCATGTTGAAATTTTATGTGACAATTTCAATAATAGTCTATTACGATATGCACTCATTGTTATTGTTCTAACACCAACTTGTCTAAACAAACAAACGTAAACAGAACGCAGCGTCGAAAACACCAACCGTGCGTCCGAGCAAGCGCAATGATTCGTGACCACTAACCGCTGAGCTGAGAGCTCTCGCCCCCGCCCCCGCATTGCTTTTACGTACTACGCGTAGGGACGTGTCGCCGCGCGCGACGTATCCAGTTAGTTTGGTTATCCAAAACACTGTATCTCAGAGTTTCAACTATCCCGCGTTAACGTTTTTTAGCCAATACACTGTAACTTCAATCACAGTGTTATGCCATAACAAACCTTAAACATAACTAAAATACAGTGTTTTTTATGTGCTCATATCTCCTTTTTAATACAATAAAATAAAAAAATATGAATGTGGGGATATGTAACTGCCTCGAAAACTTCGAATGAGCGCTATTAAGGCAAAACACTGTAACTCGAGTTACAGTGTTTTGGATTTACACGACAGCCTTGCCAATTGACATTGGTTTTGAATTTAGAATATGTTTTTTGTTTGAGGTTAAATAGGTACAATTTTTGAATTTTGAAATGATACGGAAAAATTATATAGGTTGCTAGAGGTTAAGATATAATTTAAAGCAATAAGTAGCGTAAATTATTTGTTTTCTGTTAAGTATGTAGGTAGGTATAAGTTGATTTCCTCCAAAACCAATGAACTGAAAAAGAAAATTTCAGGTTCGTTCTTCAAGGTATAGGCATACTGAACTAACTACAACCTATTATATTCAGAATTTAAATCATAAACCCCGGAATCATATCGAACTAAAACCGCTTGGAAGTTCTCCAATAACGAAATAATTTACTTGGCAATACCATAGGTAATAAAAATCTACAGAAACGCCGTAAAGCCCCAATGACGAACTTGATGCAAGTTTCTTGTCTGGGCCTTATATGTTCAGTTAAATAGAAACAACACAAATTACTCACATCGTCTCTAAATACTATGACGTTGTAACTTTTATTGTTACTCCAAATTATGGTATGCCAGCAGCAATAAACCTTTTGAACGTTATTGTCACATATACGTGACAAGCAAGCGCATGCCCGGACGCCAACGACACAAATATGTGACATCATTTTTTGTGCGTGTTTATATGGATATCTTAAAAATTAAGCTCTCGTACATATTTAATGTCACGAAACAAATCAAAAGACACCATGGATATTGACAAATTCATGATAACAAGAAGAAATTAATTTGTCACTTGGCGTGGAGGATATGCGCTTGCGTTTCTGCTCAGGTTCAAAAGGTTAAAAAAGTTAAAGTCAAGGCTTGTATTTCAGGTTCTAAGGTTATTTTAGGCCCCGCACCTCTCAACGGGATTCTGACTACCCGGGCGTAAGTAAAACGAAAGGAAGGAAATTAGAATGCGTACGTTCTGGGGATTAACCCCTCTGTGCTATTCGATTTTGTTAATCTATGGCGATACTCTTACCTGCAATCACACAGCCCGCATAACCCCCCTATTATTATCACCGATTACGTTGCCGTTTTAACACAGAACCGCTTCAGCTATGGTCGAAATGACCTTGTGTTCTGACAGCTTGAGTATTATATTAGTATTGATTAAAATATTTTAAGTGTTGGCAATTCCACGCGATCGCGTATCATAGTGAGCGTTATAACTCGGTTTTACGATACGGTTTTCGGTAAAAAACCGGACGGCCTTGACTGTTTCTAGTACTTACCTTAATTATCTTGACTTATTATTATTATTATTCAAAGCGAAAGTAAGTTGGTTTGTTTGTTAATTTGTTACCGTTTCACGCCTTACCACTGAACCGATCGTCCTGAAATATTGCATATACGTTGTCAGGTAAACAGAAACGAACATAGGGTACATTTTATCCCGAAACAATAACGTTGTTATGATAATAGATGGCACCACGTGTCTTTCCAATCATGGTTGTATTATATTTTTATAGACCCGAATTGGTTGTCAAATTCTAATCTATACATATTTATAATAAAACAGTAAAAAAACTAACGCAATACCATACCATACTGCGATACCATAGCAAAAATTGTTCCACGTGATGAGCATTTTCTGCTGAGAGAATAAATTTGAAGATCTGGAACACCTGATGTGGAACTCCAAGAGCCCAGCTACACTATAACATATATAGGAATGACGTCTTAGCAAAAGTTGTTCAGCTTGATAAGCACTCTCTGTTGTCGTATAAAAATTGAAGATTTGGAACACCTGTTGTGGAACTTCAAGAGCCTAGCTACACCATAACACATATAGGAATGACATCTTAGCAAAAGTTATTCAATCTGATGAGCACTCTCTGTTGACTTATAAAAATCGAAGATCTGGAACACCTGTTGTGGAACTCCAAGAGCCTAGCTACACCATAACACATATAGGAATGACGTAACATCTTAGCAAAATTTGTTCAATCTGATGAGCACTCTCTGTTGACTTATAAAAATCGAAGATCTGGAACACCTGTTGTGGAACTCAAAGAGCCTATCTGATGTGGAAATCAAAGCTATCACTAATTTTACTGTGTAATTATAAAATAACATAAACTGGGAGTACCTGCACGCGGTGAAGGCGGTAACAGTTTAGGACTGATTTTCGATGACGATGGTATATCATTGAAAATTTGACTCTACTGGCCAAAACTCCTATTTACTTTTTTGAATATGCCTTCGGGCTTATGTTGTTTGAGTGTTTAATTTCCTTTTCCATTTATCTTCGTGACACGGTAGCCTACCCAGTAACGCAGGGGAGCAGTCATGTTAATTTAGATTTTTATTGATCAGGTATCTTCACAATAAAACTATAACCATGCCTAGAAAGTGGTCAAATCTTTCCCAATGTTCCAAGAGAGCTAAAAGATTGAGGATCATAAGATCCCAAGAATCTACCGAAGAGCGTCAGGAGAGACTTGATGCTGTTCGAGAACATTAGGCTGCAACTCGCTCCGTGGAAACCTCTTCGGGTCGCGAAGCACGCCTGCGATCGACGTCTCTGTCTCGTGAATACGCTGAGTATTCACGAGACAGAGACGTTCACGGAAAGAGAATTACGCTTGAGTTCCAAGCGTATCTACGCATCGACTTCTAGGTCTCTAGAGACAAGTGGGGCACGTGATGCGCGACTGACCGCTGATCGTGATCGCCACGCATTGTCTCGCGAGTCGGAGACGTTCACGGATAGAGAATTGTGCTTGAGTTCCAAGCGTATCTACGCATTGACTTCTAGGTCTCTAGAGACAAGTGGGGAATATAATAATGCGGTTACCAAAATTAAAATGATGACAAATGGACTGCATGTTTTGGTGGTTGTTGGAATGAAATAATACTAAAGCTCAGTGTAATAAAGGATTTAAATAGGAGAAATGATAAAAAATAACACGTCACGTAACAAAACGACCCCGTTGTCGCTGGCATAAGCAACAGGATCCGCGTACGAAGTCGCGGGCAGAAGCTAGTATATTATAAATATGTTGTTATATATATCTTTGAATGCTAGTTATAGAATAAAAACTAAGCTTGTAATAAGTACGCGGTTTTCGAGAAACTTATGTAACTTCAAAGTCAACTACGACAGTTTTTTTTTTTTTTTTTTTTTAATTTATTTATAGGGCTTTGTCGCTCAGCGACCACATCGCCCAGTTCAGAAAAACAAAAAATTGTTGATTACGATCTATCTTATAACTAACTTGTACAATTCTTTGGCCTTCTCGGACACTGGAAAAGCAAGGATGGTGTTACAAAAGCCAATATCATACCTTTTGTATCTTCCAAAAATATTAAATCTAGTATTTTCATTCCGGACACACTCCATCAGAATATGAAAGACATCATCAACCACTCCACAGTCATCACAATTTGGAGACAAAGATTTCCTCATTAAGTAATAAAACTTATTTGATGGAATATGTCCGGAACGAAGTCTTAAGGCTATAGTAATTTTATTTTTATTGAGGTCACAATCAATCCACGGAACCCGAGAGATCTGTGGCTGAATAGTTCGATACCATATCCCTTTTGCTTTTGATCTTTCATCAAAATATTCCTGCCAAAGATCTAAACACTTTCTTTTAACCTTTCCAAAATAGTCCGAATACAGTGGAGTAAAGTTCATGGGAACTCCATCAACACACGCTTGTTTGGCGAGCATATCAACCTTTTCATTTTCTTCTACCTGACAATGCGACGGAATCCATTGAAGACATACCTTTTTGGAATTAGACTGAAGCTTTAAGAGTAATTCATATATCACATAGGCTGTCGGATTACCTCGCATGTGAGAAGTGTGCCGAGCCAGGTGTTGCAGCGAACTTTTGGAGTCTGTCAGAATCACAAATTTGTCGCCATTGATTGATAGAATATACGACAAAGCTTCCAATATTGCAATCAATTCAATGTGCATAATAGAGATATCTGAATCAATCTTAAGCTTCATGTGGTTCATCAGAATGGAATCAAAAAAGGCAGCGCCTCCCAAATGTTTATCTTTGGAGCCGTCAGTAAAAATGGTATGATAACCTGAATATTTTTCTTGAATATATGAAGTGCATAAGTGTTTTATTTGTACAGTACTGTACTGGCGTTTAGCTTTAGAAATACCAGGAATTTTATCGATTACTATAAGAGACATATCTATACTACTTATCCACTTATCAAGTGAAAACATTCCAAGTTGAACGCTAGAGTGTATTGGAGCAGAATTATAACGTGAAAAGATGTCAATAAGTAATGGCAGCTTCTTGTTCTGCCAATAGTTGGAACCAGTAGCTAATGAAAGATTTTCTAGTGATTCTATAGTTTTATTATATCGAAAAGATTTTGATTTTAAAATAAATTTGCTGCCTAAGTATCTCCGACGAATATGAAGTGGCGGTAGGCATAACTCGTTTTCCATGACATGTATTGGGGTGCTCCTTATAAATCCGCCGATAACACGTAATGCCTGATTTTGGACCCTGTCTAGTTTTATTAGTTTAGAATCACAACTACTGTCAAACAAGAAACTGGCATAATCAATTCTACTCCGAATTATAGAAATATATAAACGTCTGAGGTGTTTTTGATGGAGTCCCCATCCCGGACCAGATAAAACTTTGAGTAAGTTCATGAATTTCATTACCTTCTGTGCGGTTTCGTTAATATGTTTACCCCATCGTAAAGAACTGTCCAGCCACAGACCCAAATATTTAACATTATTGACGACTTCTATTGAAACATCATCAAAAACAAAGTCGATAGACCTCCTAAAGCAACCTTTTTTAAAAACACATATCTTAGTTTTATTTGGAGACATAGTTAAACCAAGATTATCAATTAGTACTTTGGTATATCGTAGAGCCAACCGAAGTTTTTCAAACGCTGAATCTAAATTATTTTTTGTTGAATATAACACAAAGTCATCAGCATATTGAGATATATTAACCTGGCCAACGTTTTTACATATGTGTAGTGTTAAAATATTAAATAAAAGTGGAGCCAATGGATCTCCTTGAGCTAACCCACGGCCGGTAACTCTAACAGTTTCACAGTCGTACGTCGCCACTTGCAGGTGTCTATTAGATAAAAAGGACCACAAATAAGTACAGACTTTTGATCCAACCCCAAACTGATCTAAAACACGTAAAAGGCAAGGAAAATCAACATTGTTATAAGCACTTTCGATGTCTATAAAACACGCCGCTGTAACCAAGTTTTTTGAGAACCCTAGTTGAATTTCAGAAACCAACCTCGTAAGATTATCCAGACAAGATCGTGCCTTACGAAAACCCACCATCTCCTCAGGAAAAAGACATTGTTTTTCAAAAAACCACTCTATACGTTTGCCCAAAATCGCATGAAAGATTTTACAAATACAAGATAACAGGGAAATAGGACGTAAAGATGAAGATGGACTACTATGTTTGGGAATTGGAACTATTTTAATTTGACGCCATTGTAAGGGAACAAATCCAACAGAAAAACATTGATTATATATTAAGAGTAGCATGTGTTTACCGGAAGGAGGAAGGTACTTAATCATAGAAAAGGAGATTTGATCTGAACCAGGAGCTGTGTCGGTGGATTTAATAGAATTGACTAATTCTGGCATTGAAATTGGCGACTCCAACATTGCATTATTAGAATTAAAAGTAGGCTGCGAGGGGCAAACAAAATCTGGAGCAAGGTCGCTAAGCAGGCGCTCGGCTTTTTCTTTACCTACACAAGCGTTAGGACTTTGCCGACCTTTTAACCACCTCATCTTGCGCCACATTTCGGATGCGGAGGAGGTTTCATCTACAGATGAACAAAACTGCTGAAAAGATTTACACCTAGCCCTACGAATAAGTCTTTGAGCAGTGCTAATTTTTTCTTGGAGAATATCTAGATTCCTTGAAGAGGGGCAACCTCTCAGATTCGCAAGAGCTAATCGCCGCTCCGCAACGGCCTTGGACAACTCTGAAGACCAATATGGTTTTGGCTTAAATATGTTGCATATGTTTTGAGGGATTTTAATATAGGGAATATACTTATCCGCAGGTTTTTGCATAATATCATATAGTAGATCATATATTTCCTGAGGATCATGGGGAGTTATGCAATTTTGTAAATAATCGGCTATAAATGCGGTATATGAATTCCAATCAGATTTTTTAAAATTTCTTCGGTTTTGGTGTACACGGTTAATATTAAGTACACAGTTTAATTTAATAATTAAATGATCACTTCCGAGTGATTCGTTTGTTGGTTTCCACATAAATAATAAAGACAGATCTGAAGAAACAAATGAAATATCAGGGCTAGATTGCTGGAGAACTCCATCAACCATTCTGATTCTAGTGAAGCTACCATCGTTCAAATGAATGAAATTATAATCCAACATGGAGTCAAATAATTCGGAGCCACGCCAATCAGTTCTTTGAGACCAATTAGAATGATGCGCGTTAAAATCGCCCAAGATAAGAGATTTACTGTTTCCAATTGAAAATATCGCGTCCCAGTCGCTTTGTGTGGTGTGTACTGTGGAAGGACAATAAATAGAAATTATATTCTCAATATGCTGACAATTCAGAATTCTAATATGTAGTAATTCAATACCAGGATTGTGACTTTGCGTTCTACAAACCACAGCCTTAACAGAGCGATGAGTCATAATGGCAACACCACCGTAACCATCTTCTCTGTCCAATCTAAATGTATTATATTCACTAATTTTAAAAAAACTCTCGGGTTCCAACCAAGTTTCGCTCAACACGGCAATGTGAATTTTCTTGACTTAGGTGTAATTCAAGTGAACGACATTTAGGCCTTATACTTTGGCAATTCCACTGTATGATATTTAAGTTCATACAATTATTATTATTAGCCATTTCCAATAAATAAATCGAATAACGAATCAATAGATAAGCTACTTACAATTTTATGTGTCAGCCACTCTGAAAATATGGAAATTGATTGCTGGATTTTATTCTGAAGGGATTCTTTGCTTTTTATAATATTACTGATTTTTCTAATTAAATGCCAAAAGCTTAGATTATAAGAAGACTTATGATCAGAGTTATTATTTTCCTGTAAACAAGGTGCATTAAATGTTTCGGAAGAATCTGAAGATTCGGCAACTTGATGGCATATTATGTCCTCAGCAGGCGTAGGGGTCACTGGTCGACGATTTTGCTTCTTCAAATTACGTTTAGGTATAGGCTTAGCTCGTTGATATGCTGTGGATGTCTCAGGGCAGTCCACCTGGGAGACTCCAACATTTTCGTCAATTGGAAGTTGCGTTGCTACCGGTATGATATTTGGGGCAAACTACGACAGTTAAGTTGATTGATTGAAGAGTTTTTAGTCGTAAGGAAACGGAAATGATACGCAAGTTACCTAAGGTTTCAAGTTTCCATTCCAAACGACTTTATCAGGCATGAAAAGCATAAACTGTTTATTTTGACATTTTATGCCATAAGTACCTGTTTTAAATTTACAGAAAATAACGAATCTTTAAATTATGATAATCATCAAATGGCAGAAGCCCATAAACATGATATAAATGATGAAGAGGCACCAACCGAGTGACGATCGTTCCTGTTTGCACTCTGCAAGTGCACCCAAGGACAACCCCCGGTTGATGCAGGACTATTGCACTACATGGAAACCAAACTTTATGGGCTATAGATATAGCTATTATTTGAACAACAACAACAAATTATGGTAGACGACCCACGATGGGGCAGCGCTTCATATTATGTTCAAAATTCGAGAGTATAACTTTTCTGCCCTTTACATTAAAAGGGCATTCATAGCTACTTAAATATGAACACGTCAAATAACAATAATTAAAAACTCTAATATTTAATTAGGATCCAAATTTTCCATGTCCAGAACAGGTTTTGCAGTTTCTAAACTGAAATAAACGAACATACAGCACAGCTGTAATTATTATTCTTTTATGGAAGCCATTCCGGACAATTTCGACCTCCTCTAACTTAATTGTGAAAAAAACCCTGCAAAATAAATTCACTTATTTCAGGTAGATAACTCCCATTACCAAACATAAAATAAATCAAATTAAATCAAAACAAATCAAATTTTAAGGACACAAATCAAATAAAATTACATCAACATAAATGAAATAAAATAAAATCAAAAGAAATTTAGCTAGAACCCAGAATTTCCAGTGACTTAAGGGTCATAATATAATTAACTATATTCTGCCCTTATTATGTTCAATTTCGCATCGTTTGTGTGATTCCCTGGCAGACTCAAGGAATCGTTTTCCCAACATGGATCGATGGGTTTTAGTAAGTAACTGTCTGACGCTCCCTTCCGCTCCATCTTGAGCGGGAAGAGTCAATCCAAGATATCCTAACCTTAAAAAAATCCTGGTAGTTTATGGTAAATACCTCCTTTCCAGAAGGCCAGTTATTAGTATATTTCGAAAGGCTTTTACACAGCCAGATTGCTTTATAATCGTTGCTACGCAAAATGGCGTCATTTTGCAATCGTAATTTCACAAACCAGCCCGCATTTACATTGAAACAGATCGTCTATTTTTTTCGGGGTACTTTTAAATCATGCAAAATCTAACCTTGGTTTTCGGGTAGGGACTGACCGGTAGCCTGCTACGATAGGAATGGTTCAAGGGTACATTTTGTTATTCATGAGCCCCAATAGGAGTTTATCTGATTTCCTGAAACGTATACTTTAAGTCGAACGCTCGTTACACCTGTGGTAGAAAGTTTTACGTAGTGGCGGACTTAGGAATATTTTTACAACCCATCTTGAGTATGGCGAGGTAATCAGGTAGTACGTATGGTCTTTACTGCTCTGGGTGGACCGGAAGAGAGTGTCAGACTCTTATTGATTAAACTCATCCTTGTTCCTTTGTGTTCCGGAACATCGGTAACCCTTTCGTAATTAGAAGAAAATCATGAAACGTTCACACGGAAATTTAAGAAAACTACTAACTACGTTAAAAATACTAGGAAGTGTTATAACCCGTAGTCGAATCCGGGAACAATACCAAGAGTTTGTAAATAACTGAGCCATCACGGTCATTATATATACATAATTATGATTATGAATACAAATCTTTATTCTTGTCGCGTGATGTCGATCTTCAGTGTGTCGCATAAGCTTGCATTTGAACTATAGTGAGTCGCAGTACAGTTTTGTCGCATAAGCGTTAATCACACATCCATTTGTCGAGCTCACGTAGTACACTCGGACAATCCCGTTGAGATGGGTTAGGGTAATAGGCTAGTCATAATATATCTTTATTCAAGCAACATGACTCATTTTTGTTAGTAACAATATGCCTTACCCCTATGTTAGTATTCCTATTCTAATCTATTAACCTAAAACCATGAATAAATGTGAATCACTGCCACACGCTTATCACCGAGGTGGACAGCTTGCAGCAGTGATTCACAAAGACAATCGAATCTGCTCGCCACACAACGCAGAATAAGGTTAGGCTAGTGTTATTATTATTCCATTTTATACATAAAATTTTCATTTATAAAAACATTTAAAATCCTTTATAATATAAAAAAATAGTAGTTGACCGGTGCACCGGTCGGCTAACCGCTAACCGCGGTGTCGGGAACAGGGTCCAAGCTACCGGTGCCGTGGTCAAGGCTCCTGAAAGAGGAACCTCATAACGATACGCGCCGTGTCCTGAACTCGACTCCATGTGACTCATCGAAATGTAGGGAACAGCTGGTTTTTTTTTTGTATAATGTGGGGAAAACTATACGCCCATAAATGAAAACACTGACAATACTAATGAATAGGACTATTTTGGAACTGTCAAATAAATCCTAACACCGAAATTCAAAAAGTGATTTTTTTCAAAAAACTAAATAATAGTGGTGGACCGACTATGGGTTTTGCCAATCTTTGACTAGCTTTTTTTTTTTTTTAATGCTGGGAAATTATCCAATGACTGCTCCCGCTCTGGGTGGAGCGGAAGGGAGTGTCAGACTCTTACTGACTAAAACCCATCCATGTTCCTTCCGTAGCCCTTTATGTTCCGGGGTAGCGGTAACCCTTTCGGACAATCCCGCTTAATCTTTGACTATAGCTGTAGTGACTAAACTGTTGGATATATTTGATTGAATTTTCGTATGCAGGCTTGGGACAGCATCAGATATACGCAGTTTAATTTATGATCCTATTGTAGTCTCTACTTTATATAATAATATATCCCACATGTTGCCATCCTACCGGTTCAAGATAATTATTTTTATTCCTCCAGTAGACCCGAAACCTTTTGAGCCCGTCACAAATTCATTTCACGGGTTTTCAGCGTTTTAAAATAAAAATACAATGTACCTGTGTATAAATGATTATCTCCAATCACGCAATGCGAACACGCACAGAGCTCACTTACTTATATACTACGTATACATGCAAATTTTTAGGGTTCCGAAGTCAACAAGGAACTCTTATGTCTGTCCGTCTGTCTGTCTGTCCGTCCGCTTTTTTTCGTCCACCCATGGTGTGGTATGTTGTTGGATGACTGTTAAAAAAATTGTGGGTTAGTTAAAAACAATTTTTCGATTAAGGGACAGGTTTCTGATATATTATTGCTAATTTTTATTAGAGTCAAGGGTCCTCTTTGCTTCGCTTTCGTGAAAACAATCGCGGTAGTGGTATACAAAGTTAAAAGGAATAATATCACAGCTTGACCAGATAGGCTTTACAAGTTTTTGAGTAATAATCGACCAAAGCAGCCGATAGCATAGTGGTATGACCGTCGGACTGCCAAGTCTTAGGTCTCGAGTTCGAACCCAAGGCACCTCTGACTTTTTAGATTCATGTGCGTATTGTATAATTATTACTTGTTTAAAAATCGGTGAAGGAAAACATCGTGAGGAAACCGGCATGCCTGAGAGATATTTCTCAACAGTATGTGATGCTAAGTCAGAGGCCCATGGGCAGCATTGAAACTCTGACACCAGGTTAGTCACTAACGACAGGAAAAAGAAAGAAGAATTGACCAACCATATTTGCAGTTAAAATGTCAGGGAGAACATGATTTTTGAACAAAATGCTAAGTTTATTCTTATCAAAAATTCATCCCAACTACGGAACTCTTCTTAGTGCGTCCGACACGCACTTGGTAGCTTTTTTATAGTTTACAGTTAGTACTTTCTTTTCATTAGGGTGTTGAACTTTTAACCTTTATTTGTTTGGTATTTGACCAAATATTTCAGTCGATTAACGTTAATTGGGAAAGGGAACTATATTTTCTATCACCAAAATTTATATTTGTCATCAAGTTGTATCACCTAATAAATAGATCTATCGCCACGAAATATTTTCGTTCTCAGATAAACAAAAATTGTTCCCAGGTATGAATTATCAAATTAATGTTAATATACATTCAGTCAAAAAAGTATCGGGAATGGATGATTTGTTTATGGTTCCAAATTCAAATTTTTGTTTTTTTGTAGTTGTTAGATTGGCACAACTGTTTTCCATTTTGGCGCGGAGTTTGAGTTGCATCTGTTATTTATATTAAATACAGTGCTGGTTTTAGTAATATCATATATAGTGTGTATTGCGAATTTCATAATGGACAAAAATATCGAACAAAGAGTTTGTCTTAAATTTTGCATCGCCAATGGAATTTCGTGTTCGGAGTCACTGAAAATGTTACAGAAGGCTTACGGTGAATCGACTTTCGAAATCAAAAACTCGTGCTTATGAGTGGTTCAAAGCGTTCAAAAGCGGTCGAGATGTGATGGAAGATTTGCCTCGCTCTGGTAGGCCGTCAACGTCTGCAACTGAAGTTAACATCGCAAAAGTGTAGAAAATAGTGACTGAAAATCCCCATTCAACTCTGAGAGAGATAGCCGCCGAACTTTCTGTATCTCACGAGTCGATCCGTACCATTTTAACTAATCATTTGGGTATGAAACATGTTGCTGCTCGGCTAGTCCCAAAAGATCTGAATTTTCTCCAAAAACTCAATCGCATGAAAGTCGCTGAGGACATGCTAGAACGAGTCAGTTCGGACCCAACATTCATGAAACGCATTGTTACTGGTGACGAGACGTGGGTTTACGAGCTTGACATGCAAACTAGTCAACAAGCTTCGGAGTGGCGCCTTCCAACTGAACCGAAACCGAAAAAACCGGCGATTCGCGGCGAGAACTGAACTCAATTCCGGAAGCAGCGTTTAAAAAATGTTTTGATGAATGGATTATTCGTTGGCGCAAGTGTATCGTTTCTAAAGGAGCATACTTTGAAGGTGATAAAATAAATTTGGATGAATAACAGACATTTTGTGTATTATTGATCTTTTCCCGGTACTTTCTTGACAGAGTAGTATGTGTAAAATAAGAGATCGATAACCAATAAAATTATATTGCATTACATGAATATAAACTTCGTTCTTATAATAACAGTTTTGTTACTTAAATAATAGCTCTGTGCTCAGAATGGTAGATCTGTCACCAAATATGGCGTCTCCGAAGCCAAGTGTTGTGCATATCCGAAAAATATCCAAAACCGCCTTGCCCTACCCCGACTCGGACAGGTTAGGTTAGAAGGGGATGGCGGGGTCTGAAAGACCCCGCCATCCCCTTCGTGGTTATTTTTTTTTAAACCATTGAGCCCCGCGAAGCGGGGCTCAGACTACGCTTTTTGAGCAACTTTTGAGTGTTTTGAGGTTAAGTTAGGAAAAGTCATTTTTCTCGGAAATGGTGAGATTTATTGGTGATCTCTTTAAATTAGTTTGCTTAAATACTTATTAGGACACGCCTATTATAATACATACAAAAACATTTATTTGGTACTAGACCTTATATCTCAGGATTTTAGGTGATTTATTGTGGAACTGATTTTGCATTGTTTGGTGACTACATTTTGGTGACAGATCTACTATTTTGAGGACAAACCCTATTATTTAAGAAACACAAAACTAATTAAATTGGTGATAGCTTAAATGACACCCATTGGGAAACAAGTGCCGGCCGGATTAACTGCTTCTAATAATAATTTTGTAGGATTTTTGTAAGTGGTATAAGGAAAACTGTTCAGTGGTCGTCTATTAGGATATGTATCTAATATAAAAAATAGGAGGAGCTCGTGGTAACATTCGCACGGATCGATCCATCAGGTTAAGCTACGCTTGCCGAGGTTGGTCCATGGATGGGTCGAGACTCCTCCGTGCCTCGGAAAGCTAGTTAAGCTGTTGGTCTCATCTGTCATTCGTGGATCTTTGACAGTTCTTACGGGTAGTCAGATGCCCAAAAGTCGGACTGCCAGTCTTACCATGGGGTATCTTATTACCCAGTTACTGACTGTGTTGTGGAGATCAGATAGGCAGTCGCTTCATGTAAAATACTAGTATTCAGCTGCACCCGGTTAGACAAGAAGCCGACCTCAACATAGTTGGGAAAAGGCTACGCCAATTGTTATAAAGAAGAACAATAAGAAAGAAAAAAAACCTAAATCATAAGTTAATAGGTTAATTATAATCATGTGACCGAACATTGAGAGCGAAGGAAGTAATAATGCATTTGTATCTGCGCATACACTTCTATTCCCCCTCCCACCACAGTGTACGTATGCGCATGAGACGACAGAATCTTGATTATTATTCACATACAATACTCTTATTTTTATTAAGTCAATAAGTAGAGAAAATTTTCCCCTTTTAGAGGCAATGGAGGAACAGGGTGGAAACTCCCTCCCTTGAAAAGGGACTAATACCCGACAACTTTTAGTCGGGGCTGAGTATATATGTTATATCGCGCTGAAAACTCTGTTTGCGCGATGTAGGAATTTGTGTGAACATGTCAGCTTTTGACACTTCGCTCGGTATCGGTGTAGCTCCTATGTGGCTGGATAGATGTCACCACACTCTAAATGCATTACAACGTCTTGAAAAAATCAATAAAAACAATCTTCCTAGCCTTTTCCTGACTATGATGGGGTCGGCCTTAAAGTAACCTTCAAATTACTTAAACTATAAATAATTCATTGAGGTTCTGGAAATTAGGCGAATAGGCAACTAAGACATCTAAGGCCAAATTTCACCGATAATTTAAACCAAGTTCAAGATCTGTCAGAGGTGTTAATATTCCATAACAATAATGACAGTGACAGCTCTTGAACTCGGTTTAGATGTGCTGATCGCTTAAGTGTTCTTGGTGAAACCAGCTCTAAATGTATGAGTTACTTGATAGTGTTAACTTGAGTAGACTTCTTGTAAGTACCTACTAAAGTTACAGTTTCTAAGTAAGTTTGTAGAGTAGTAGTAGTGTTTGTAGTAGTTCCTATTCCTAAACCGCTGTTATTAATACATTCTATTTTAGATGGAAACAGAAACTAGACAGACCTACCTTCACTACATAGTATAAAACAAAGTCGCTTTCTCTGTCCCTATATCCATATGTATGCTTAAATCATTAAAACTACGCAAAGGATTTTGATGCGGTTTTTTTTAATAGATAGAGTGATTCAAGAGGAAGGTTTATGTGTATAATTTGTCGACATATTATGCGGGCGAAGCCACGGGCGGAAGCTAGTAAATATTTTTTATTTTTATTGTTTTGAGGAAGGCTTACAGATAATAATATAATCAGCTTCTAATGTTCCCACTGCTGGGACTCAGGCCTCCTCTCTAAGAAATGGGCAATAATCCACCATACGGGCCCAGTGCGGGTTGGCGGATGTCACATGTCTTAGAATTTTTGGTTCTAAGACATGCCGGTTTCCTTACGATGCATGTTTTCCTTCACCGTTTTGAGAGCAGTGGTGATGAAATTAAATACACAAAGTAAAGTAATAATAATAATAATATCCTTCGACATTTCACACAACGCCATATAGTCTCAAGCTAAGCAACCTAATGCTTGTGTTATGGTAAACTACTTATATTTTTTTTTTTTGTAAATACATACATATTATAGATAGAAAAACACCCAGACCCGGAACAAATACTGGGAGGTCGTACAAATATTTGTCCCGTGCGGGAATCGAACCCGCGACATGCTGCGCAGCAGTCAGTCGCTCAAACACTGCGCCAACCGTGTCGTGCCTGCTTGAGTTCGAACTTAAGACTTACAACTCGCAAGTCGAGGCTGACACTACTGCGCCACAACGCCGCTGGCATGAGCTAGTTAAGGTATAAATGGAATCAATGATACGACAAAGACGAAGAACTTATTAACAAAACTCAAACACCCCACAAACTGCTTTAACCCATTACGACCCAAATACAAAATAACTATACATTTTGGAAAAAATGGCGTATGGTAAATGGCGTGGCTTTATTGGTGTAACTATCGAAGGCTATTAAGACATCTTATCAGAAATAACAAAAAAAAATGTGTGCGTGTTGTCTTGTTACACTCGTAAGAAGTGAAACTTCTTTATGACGTTATTTTTCAAAAAAATAATTTACTATATGCAACTTTACAGAAATTGGTTAAATAAAGTTAAATTAGATAAAGTTGTTGTTGTTGTTGTAGTTGTTGTTGTTATTGTAATACCAATACCTACTCCGCTGGAGAAAGTATACTTCGAATCACGCGTGGTAGGGATAAGAAGAAGATGGCGCGTAACGGAAAAATGTGACGCGTAACGAATAAATGTTACACTCCAACCCCGATAAAGAAGTTTCACTTCAAAAACGGGGTTGGTACATGTCACATGTCTTCGATATTTCATGGTGTCATTGGTGATGAAATAATTTAGGTACCAAAGTGAAGCGCATGTCTAGGTTCAAACGGAATCCCGTAAGTCACGCCTGCTACCACTAGGCCACCACTACTCGAAGCTCTTTAAATAATCTGGCCCAATTTTCCCTTGTAAACATCATTATTTGTAACCACCAAAATAACCTTTTCCGACCCCGCCGGAAGTAATTTACGTTATCTTAGAACCTTAATAAAGATGCAAAAAGGTTTATTTGCGGTTTACTTTTAAAATAGCTTACATTACTCCTCTTTGCTTTGTACTCCTTGCTCATAAGGTGTTAAATAAGAATATTACGCACGACCGACGGACAGACTCCGACCTGTGGATAAGACTAACATTAATAGGTGGTCCTTTAGTATCCTGTACTCAAAGTAATATGATGTATCATGTCTGCCTGGCATTTAACGCTGAAATGAACCTTTTTGGCGTGGTCGTGATAATTTCATGATCATTTGTATTTTTCGTTTGTGAAATCACAATTATTGTTAAGTGTTCAATCTTTATCTATTTGAAATACTTTTGGTGGACCATTTCAATACTTTAGCGAAAAAATAATAAATTATATTTATTTCAGTAAATTGGTTTTAAAAATCAATTTATTATTATTATTTTTTTTATTTCTGGTATTCACCTGCATCCGATTAGACTGGAAGCCGACCCCACTAAAGTCAGGAGCAGGCTAGGCAAATTTTGGTTTAAAAAATCACTTTTTATCATTCAAAATACTACTTTTTAACACTAATAACTAGCCTGTCTAGGCAGTAACTCTTCTATGCTTTTTACAATTCAAACATGAAAGGTGAGTCGAATCAATCTCACTTTTTTCTCGGTAAGTAGGGCACGAGATGAAGACGAATCGCCGTAAACTCAACAGATTTCCCTCAATCTGTGACCCGGATGCTGGTGAAACAAATATTTGTTCGGCCCTCTCAGGTATTTGTTCCGAGATCGGTACCTCAGATGTATGATTAACGTTACTCATGCTTCAAGGAATTGAACAACAAAGGACTGAAAGCAAATAAACGATTACATACACCCACATTTTGCCATTTAGGTGTATACAGGGTGTAACCGAAAGGATATATACATACAAAAGTATATGCTACAGACCACCAAACTGAACAACTTTTACTATGGGACCAACTCCGAAATCGGAAAAAAAAAGCTGTTCTAAACATTTTTGATCACGTGACTCGTCGAAATGTAGGGAACAGCAGATTTTTTTTCACGGCTATAGCCGTGAAAAAAAATTGAAAGGGCTCATTGTACTCATCATTATGAACAACTTTCGCTATGGGAACAAAGCTGAATCCGCGAAAAAAAAGTCAACTGTTCCTTACATTCTGTCGAGTTATGCGAGCATAATGCATGGAACAGCAGTTTTTTTTTCGCGATGTTAGATTTGTACAGCGGTGGTTTTCAGTAGCACTACTGGTCCTACAAATATGAGTTTTGGCACAGAGGTGGAATATAAGTAGGAGACATCAGCTACGAAAGGATTTTAAGAAACTCGCCCCATGAAGGGGTGAATTAGGGGATGGAAGATAGCATAAAAAAAATTCAACATTGAGGCGGATGTAGCCGCGGGCAACAACTAGTCGCTAAAAAAGCAATAACAAAACTTCTAGAAAACCTTAACTTCCTCCTTCCAAGGATAACAGGTAAGTGAATTATTTTCAGTTCAGCCAGGATCGTAATTTAAAAGCAGCTTTGGGAAGCATTATTCTCAATTTAGCCCTTTCATATTTTTACTAAGGCAGTTTATGGTTATTTATCATCATGGATCAAGATTAACGTGTTTTCGCACCAAACAAAAGTAAAAATAAAGTGGGTTAGAAAATATTTTGTAATATTTAAAATTTTTTTGCTTGTTACCGCTCTAGGCCGGATGAAAACAGACGAAATGAAACAAAGAAAAGACGTTTATTTGCACAAAATATGACGCAAAGAAAGAACACAGACACAAGGGAACAAGTTGGGGGAATTCATATCGTTTTTTTTGATAATAAAAAAAAAAATGTTTTGGAAAATCAGAACCACTTGTCAGCTGTCAGATTGATAATAACATGCATCATTCAGTACCGCAAAAAAAACCAGATAGGTGTGCCACGTTCATGATTACTCTTTAGGAAACAGTGGTAGGTAAGCAGTTTTGAATTCCCTCCGTCTCTGAATATCATATTCTCAAAATATCATAATCTCAAAACACCATAATGGCAAATCTCGAGACCATTATTTTAACCCAAAATATTGTCAAAGAAGATCTTGCCATGCCGTTACATTGGTGACCACTGGTTACTGTCACTAGCAGATAGCAGTATGACCATAGACTAACCTAAAAAGAAAAGATTTTTCTCAAATAGTTTCCGGAAAATCTATTAATATGAAATTGAAAATAAATATTGTTTGTGCGTCTATGAAAAACTCTTTACGTGGACATTAGGGTTGGACTTGCTGAATGAATAGAATGATTCAGAGAAATTGAATTTAGAAGATAAATCCGCCATCTTGTTTGGGCAAAGTTATAGATATTAATGGATTTTCGCGTTTCAATAAAAATAAATCTGTTTCTTTTATCAGCTTGTTTTCAGCTTTCACCCAATTTCTTGATTCTGAAATGGTTTTTAAGGGCTGGTATTGAAAGGGAATTGCGCGAATTTTTTTTATTTTTTGAAAGGGCTATTATTTAACTAAGCTCGGAGTATTTAAGACTAATACCGAAACTATTATTATGTTTTGCTCCCTTAACCCTGAAATGCTATATCGGTGGTTTTGTTTCTATTCTGTCTGCAATTTTTTTTGTTTTTTTTACTCATGATCTCACAACCAGCCTATACCGTTCCCAGTGCTAGATCACAGACCTTCTAGAGAGAAGGAGGCGAGAGGTAGTGACTTTTAATCCACCATTACGGGTTGGGAGATATCCCATGTCCTCGAATTTTCAGTTCTAATTCCGGATTCCGGATAACGTCTTTGAGGAATCATCCTCAAAGACGTTATCCTTCACCGTTTTTAGAGCTGTAATGAAATAAATCAGACTATGAGAGCACTAGAGCATCTGCTTGGGTTGGAACTCACTATCTACAACTCACAAGTTAGGGTCATTAACACTAGTCCACCACTCACTGATGATAAATTTTTGGACAGAGGCCAGCACATATATCAAACAGCGTATGTCAAACTTTGATAGTTTTCAAAATTATTACAAAAGCTTAAGATTAATTTTCAATTGTGAAACTTTGACAGTTTGGGGTAGCTTGTTGTGCTTGATGTAAAGTTGCTTTATTATAAAAATTTCGTTTTCTCCAAGAGACATACATAAGAAGCTAAGTACTATGATTCTTCCCAGTGGTTTAAACGAAACATTTTCCATATATGCAACAAAAAAAGGTTGAGTGTGTCTCCGCTACTCCGTCTAGACTTCTAAACAAACAGACTATTTATTAACAAGGGCTGTAAACGATTAAAGCGAAAGCATGCATCCTTCTTTGAAAGTCTAAACGCTTCCTCTAGGCCCTAGCATGAACGAGCGAATCAAACGTAAAGCAAATTCCAAAGATTTTTCTCTAATCTAAAATACAACTTTCCTATAGCAAGCGTATAGTTAACTATCTACGATAATAAAGATGTGAATACAGTCTTCAAACTTAATAAATTGTATGTGCGAAACGAGTATTTTTAATTTAATTTTACAAATTGGAACAATAAATAGCTACGTTATGCAATATTGCAACATGATAACATAAATAATAATGCTGCAAATGCTGTTCACGGATTACCATTAATGACTAAACCTTAAATAAAATAATTAAGTAATATTCATTAATTAATTGAATTATTATTTTTAATTTTAAAATCGTTAGAATTTACGTTGTGTAAGTATTCTACGCACGTTCGTGCTAGGCCTACCGATTGTCTAGACACCGTCTCAACCACAGATATAGATAGACATAGATAACGCAAGTATCACGATCTGTATGAAAACCAAGCGTGCCATTTTTTGACTACCTATTATGACGTCACAAGCACTATTTAGTGATTTATGATGATCGAAAACCAAGCGTGCCATTTTTTGACTACCTATTGTGACTCACAAGCACTATTTAGTGATGTATTATGATCCGACTAGCGCTGTATACCGATGCAGACTGAGCGCGAAAGTGACCACTTACGATTTTTGTACGTAAGCTAGGCACCCGAAGTAGTTGCTCTTGCGTTATCTATGTCTATCTATATCTGTGGTCTCAACACTTATCAGACAATTTAAATTACTGGAAAGTGAGTGCCGCGTTGGTTTAGTAGCAACAGCTAATACTGAGCGTGGTCCAAAGTTACGGATCCAATTTCTAAGTCAGGCAAATGTGTTAATGGGGTTAGCCATCATGATATTCTCAGTACCAGCCCGGAATCTTTTTTTTTTTAGGGTAGTAAACCAACAAATGACCCTTATCGCTCTGGATGGAGCGGAGAGAATGTCAGACTCTTACTGAGTAAAACCCATAGGTTCCCCCCTTTTACATAAATGTAAGTGTAGGTACTACAGCACACTTCTGCCTAATCTTTCCGGGAAAGAAGGTGTGATGTTACATTAATATTTTTTATTTTATTTTTCTGGCGCTCCAAAGCTTTATCCATTTTTTGTTTTGGTTTATGTACCTAGTTTAGAACACTAGTAGTGCCCTCTGTTATAGAATTAATTAACTAAGAAGTTACGCTAGATAGAAACTAGATGTCGCTAGCATGCTTATTAAAACTTAGTTATCAAAACTTAGAAATAGTTGTTTGCAATATTTTACAAGATAAAGAATACCAAACGGATATTATGGACTGATTTTAGTCGTGAGAGTCGAAGGTATGAGAATACACAACAGTATCAATAATTGTTTTACAGTAGCTATAAAATTATTGTAACTACAAATTCTGTACAAGGGATACCTAGAACAGAACATCTCAACTCAAATGTCATGATTTCGTAAAATATTAATTCTATATGGTAATAAACTTAGGATGTTGTGCAGGTGATTTTAATGATTACAGCTTTGTAAATACGTAATTGCTACAGCCGCAAATCATATTTTGGTAAACATAAAACCCAACACTGACCTGCCAATTGCAAAATACATAAGATAATTTATATTGGGGCTATCCTGGCGCTTTCACTTTAAGGTGTCAAAAAACGTTGTGCATTTGAACAACCTTTAGGGTACGTTTCCAACAGAGATGTGCGAGGTTGTAAAAAAGTAGAAAAAGTAACTGACCAATAACAATGAGAGCTTAGCTCAAGCTATGAAAATTAAGTGTTCCTATTGGTGGCTTTTCCCTCGCACACCGCTTAGCTATCTCGATCACTGGGGGCCTAGACAAGTGTCAATCGCTCCGTGTAATTCAATTTCGAACATTATTGATTGTACAATTCGGTATCTCAGCGATCCGGATTGTCAAGAACGCCACTTGTCAACGCATTTCATGCGGGAATATTGATCGAGTTTCGTTACACTATTTGACATTGTCTAGCACTTAGCGATTGAAAACGATTGATCACGTGATATTTCGAAAGACACACGCGAATTACCTACATACATTTCGAATTTATAAACCAAACCAAATTTTTAAAACCAAAGCGACTTGGTAAAACTGATTTATTAATCTTGGAGCTTTTACAGTAACATTTATTTATTTGTAGTAAATGATAATTAAAATATTCAGTTGGATTTACAATACTACTGAAAGACCAATTATAAACAGAACAAATGGATGTGGTAGTATGGAGTGAAAAACATAATACATTGAAATTGTTGAAATAAACCAAAGAGCATTATTTTGTTTTTACTCTACGAGTGCAAAAAAAACACGGTAAAACACATTTTTAGGTAAAGCAAAAGGCTTTACAAAAAATTGAATATACTGTTTTTCATGTTTATACTCTTGCAATAATTCTGTAAATAAATTATTCTATTCTTCAGAATTGTATCGATAAAACACATTTTCCGTGATTTCATTGGATCCTTTACTCATATTGTCAGTTGGACTACGTAATGAAAGCAAAATGTACAAAGGCCAGCACATCGAGTTATTCCAATCTGTCAAATTTCTTAGATAGTTTTTTAACTTTATTACAAAAGCATAAGATTCATTTTCAATTGGGAAAATTTTACATGCAACGTTGCATGCCATGAAAATATGGGTGATCCATGTTCAATCTACCTTAGAATAAGATAGGTTTAAAGAATCTTTATTTCTCATAAGAACATGATACAGTTCACTTACATGAGATTTAACTTTTAACATAAATAATTAATCGTCGTCTAATGACGAAGCATGCAGATTGTAGAATAAGTAAAACTATTAACAACAACATAATTATGAGATAAACAGAAAACCAAGCAAAGTGTGGGTAGTTACATAAAAAAAGTTAGTACAGCTGGCCAACTTGACACCAAGGTACCCTCATATACTGATGAGGAACAAAAACAATGATTAAGAAGCGAACTACTGTGTGAATGTATTTGTGTGTGCTAGTTTAGTGCGTGCACGCGTTTGTTTGCTTGTGTGCGTCAAGTATAGTCTCGGAGACCGCTAATCAATTTAATTTTGATTTTATAATTTTAATCATTACGTGTGAGTTCTGATTTTATGTGTTGTTATTTTGTGTTACTTAAATGTTAATTTTTTAAATGTAATTTTATATACTTAAGTATTTTATACTGTGTTTTCAGGGTATTTATGTAGAAGTTACTTTTTGCATAATATAATCCTTTAGTTTTCTCTTTACTCTTCTCTTAGATTGAACATGGATCACCCATATTTTAAATTGTTACATCTTATCGTAAACTTAAGGGGAAGGTTTATAAAAGCATGATTAAACCTGCCGTCTTGTATGGATCAGAGTGTTGGGCCACAAAAGGAATGAATGAAAGACAATTGCATGCAGCTGAGATGAGAATGTTAAGAGGGATGTGTGGTGTTACGCAAATGGATAGAATACGTAATGAGTATATAAGAGGAAGTCTGAAAGTGACACCAGTGACCGAAAAGTTGTGTGGAAATCGGTTGTCATGGTATGGGCATGTTATGCGGAGGAATGAGGAAAATGTTGTCAGGAGAGTTGTGAGTATGAATGTGGATGGCTATACAAGTAGAGGGAGACCAAAGAAACGATGGATGGATTGTGTGAAAGATGATATGGCTAGAAAGGGAGTGACTATCGAGATGACGACTAATAGAGAAGTATAGAAGAAGAAGACATGTTGCGCCGACCCCAAATAAATTGGGATAAGGGCAGGAGAATGATGACATCTTATCGTACCAACAATCTATGCAAATAACTGTTTACATATTCAGCCTATAATGTTCCCAGTACTGGGACTTAGGCCTATATGTGAGAGGGATTGGGTTATAATCACAGATATAGATAGACATAGATAACGCAAGTATCACGATCTGTATGAAAACCAAGCGTGCCATTTTTTGACTACCTATTATGACGTCACAAGCACTATTTAGTGATGTATGATGATCGAAAACCAAGCGTGCCATTTTTTGACTACCTATTATGACTCACAAGCACTATTTAGTGATGTATGATGATCCGACTAGCGCTGTATACCGATGCAGACTGAGCGCTAAAGTGACCACTTACGATTTTTGTACGTAAGCTAGGCACGCGAAGTAGTTGCTCTTGCGTTATCTATGTCTATCTATATCTGTGGTTATAATCAACCACGCGGGTCCAGTGCGGGTTGGTAGATGTCACATGTCTTCGAATTTTTGGTTCTAGGACATGCCTCACGATGCTATCCTTTACCGTTTTAAGAGCAGTGGTGATGAACCCACGACCGACAACTGGTAAGTCGGAGTAGTTACCACTGGGCTGCCACTGCTCCTGCAATTATTTACTTGACTTTATTTTTTTACTCACAAACACCTACCGCTTTGAAAAATTAGGATGTATAGATTCATCATCATCTGCCTAGCCTTTTCCCAACTATGTTGGGGTCGGCTTTCAGTTTAACCAGATGCAGCTGAATACTATTATTTTACGTGGACCGACTGCCTATCTGACCTCCACAACCCAGTATCTGGGCAATACGATACCCCTTGGTAAGACTGGTTGTGAGATTAGGAAGTATAGATTATTATTAACCCTAATGCACTTAATCCTTCAAGGAGTCAAATACAAATCGACTTAAAACATAATCATCATCATTCTTCTGCTCTTGTTCCAATTTATTTGGGGTCGGCGCAACATGTCTTAAACGCGACTTAAAACATAATCTATACATCTATACATATAAATAAAATTAGAGTGTCTGTTTGTAATATGGAAATAACCGTTTTTTACTATAATATGTATATGAATATAATACGGTACATACACCACAACATTTTTTTTCAATTTTTGTCCGTCTGTCTGTCTGTTTGTTCCGGCTAATCTCTGAAATGACTGGACCGATTTTGACGAGACTTTTATTGGAAAGAATATTTTTTTTATTTTAGAAAAATAACTGTTAGGCGGAACGAAGTTCGCCGGGTCAGCTAGTATGAAATAAAATATGTGCCTTTCGAAAAAGAGCCATTTCGTTCACTTTTAAAACAGGCAAAAGTTAAAATACTTGTCTACCCGGTCTGAAGCGCCAGGAAGAGTTTTAAAGTTAAATATACTTGGGGTGACTAAATGAACATGGAAAGAGCTAATATTTCGTCGGTGTACGTCACACTGTAAGCGAGAAAGATCTTTATTTCCAAAGAATGACGAAGCGTTTTCGAAAATTATCGTTTGTCAGTCTGAGAGTTATTGCTTAGAATATTGTTGGCTAGAGATAAACTTTGGAAGTTAGACAGAAAAGTCTGTGTCTGTGTCGTGTAGTTAGTGACCAACCTGGTGTCAGAGTTTTTGAGCTGTCCGTTGACCTCTGACATAGCTTCAAATGCTGTTGTGAATATCTCTCAGACATGCTGGTTTCCTCACGATGTTTTCCTTCACCGATTTTTAAGCAAGAAATAATCATACAAATCCGTAAAATCAAACGTGCCTTGGGTTCGAACTCGAGACCTACGATTTGACAGTCCGACGGTCACACCATGGCTATCACTGCTGCTAGAAAGAGAATTTATTAAGAAGGTTGTATTGAAGGAACATGGATGGGTTTTAGTCAGTAAGAGTCTGACACTCCCTACCGCTCCACCCAGAGCGGGAGAGGTCATTGGACGATTTCCCAGCCGTAAAAAAAAAGAAGGTTGTATTGGTGATTTTAATAATTACAATTCTGTAAATACGTACTTGCTAAGGTAGCGAAGTATATTTTCATCAATATGTTCAACGTGATACTAATTTGTGAAAATGTAATGAAAATTGAGTTTCGCAGCATAAATTGGCGCTTCCCCACGTTTGAGCTAATCTGAGCGTCAAAATAAACTAATGATTTGTCACCTCATGAGTTCTGAATATTTTTAATTGGGTCAAAAAAATTTTATGACTCTCCGCAGAATTTTGTGTTTGGATATTTGTTACTTAATTAGGCAAAAACAGCTGAACGGATTTGGATGATATTTGTCCCGATAAATGGTCTACATAGCCGAAGTCGCAGACAGAAGGTAATTGATTGCATTTCATGGGAATAAGTGACAATCGCTAAACGCTTACTGCGAGACCACAGTACGAGAGCGAGCCAGTGCCCAAAGTCCAACTAAGTTTAAAGATAGAGAAGGAAATAAATTTCAGCTCGTTTAAATGTCGACTTAGCTCAACTCGGGGTTAAAACTTGAACGTTGTATGACATGACTTTGAAAACTTTGTATTAGATGAAGTAAATAATGATTATGAGTTAAACTTTATGAGATTTTATAACGATAAACGAACCGCGTTTCTTTGAAGGATTGAGTAAAAAGTTGTCGGGATAGGACCGGAGTTACCGACATAGCTTGCAGAGTATCCACCAATCATATTCATTGGTCCACATAGCATAGCGCTGGTAGAAACGGGTTCCGCTAAGCTATGTTTTTTAAATGGCTGGATGCATGATCTGGATGCATGCCCTGGATGCGTGCTATGGATAGTCGAGGGTGGTGTAGCTATAATTATGTGCAGCGCGTCGATACATCGCATAGCTCGACCTGCGCATGTCCCTTGCACAGCTACCTCGTGGCGGCGCATCTTCATGGCGCATCTTACTAGCCCGCTACATAGCTTAACTTCAGTGGAAACGGTCACATAGTTTCATTATTTAGCTTTCACATCCTTGCAGCATAGCTGCATAGCACATCTCTGGTGGAAAGGAACCTTAAGTAAGCTGAAGTGGCAGTGGGTTGGCTATGTTTAACGGACGCCCGATGGCTGGTGGAACAGACTACTTCTGGCATGGCTTCGGCTTCTACCATATTCGTGGCGTGGATTATGACCCGCGACTGGTATAGGCGATAAGAGTCACCGAACACGCCGCGCTAATTCCGCATATCAAGATTGAAAAATAGCGTCTGTGGACCGCGTTACCGCCAAGCTGACCATTTCAGGCTGATGACCCGGAGGTGTGGTTTTCGTAAGTTGAAGTCCAGGGGGCCTAGACAAAGTCACATTAACGATAACGAAATTAGATAAATCCGAAATGTATGAAATTGGCATAAGCTTTCGAAATGTCACGTGATCAATCGTTGTCGATCGTTAAGTGCTGGACAATGTCAAATTGTGTAACGAAACGATCAATATTCCCATACAAATGCGTTGACAAGCGGCGTTCTTGACAATCCGAATCGGTGAGATCGAATTCTTCGATCAACAATTTTCGAAATGGAATCGACACGGAGCGATTGACATTTCTCTAGGCCGGGTGCGAGACTTCTGCGAGTAAATCGGACAACACTTAATTTAATATGGTACTACAGTACCTATAACAAAACTACGCGAAGGATGTACATAATATTAGTTTACGCTTAATACACCTTAAACCCACGAGGTCGCATTATTTTCGACATTACCTTCAAAAGGGTTTTAACATGACCTCCACAACCCGGTAACTGGGCAATACGATACCCCTTGTTAAGACTAGCTGTTAGATTTTCGGGCTTCTGACGACCCGTAACGACAGTCAAAGATGCACAAATGACAGCCGGGACCAACAGCTTAACGTGCTTTCCGAGCCACGGAGGAGTCTCGGTGTGTAAAAATGGTCACCCATCCACGGCCAACCCCGGCAAGCGTAGCTTAACCTGATGGATCGACCTATACGGCTGGTAGTACTTAGCCACGAGCTCCTCGGGGACTAACCCTACCCATGTGTTAAATGAATGTCACCATAGTAGCGCCACGTTGTAGATATCCATGGTAACCATTACGTTTATTTAAGCTGTGGGTTAAGGTCTAAGGTAAATACCATGCCAATCTAGACCGCCAGTGATAAATCCTGTTTTAAAATGTGGGTACGAACATTAAAATGCCTCGCGACCTTGTACTGACAAACGCGTGATGTTGCATATTCATTACGAGGATTCCATGTTTTCTCTTTGTTTTAATAAAAAAGGCGTAATATAAACAAATGTCAACTGCTGTCATGAGTTAATAATTTACTGTGGAAAGAGATTTTTTGATGCGAATTTGGTTAAACAGAATCATTTATACTGGGTGAAATTGAATTCATGGGCATTATTTTAAGGGGTCATTGTACTGTAGAAGGTTGAAGACCTTCCACTGGGGGCTCAGTGTTAGAGTGTGTTGTCTGTGTGTTATGAGGGATTGCTACGCTATGAAAGCAAACACACAGGACGAGAAACACCACATATATTATAACGAATACATCTGCCAAGCCCCGCGGCCCAAGTCAGACTGTCACTTGTACAAAAACCTATCAACTACTTTAAAACATAAATCCGAAGGTTCGAATGCCGTCAGATTATTACCAGCCATGTTCAGCATAAGGTTTCACTCAGGCTCTATAGTACTCATCATTATGAACAACTTTCATGGGGACAAATCTGAAATCGCAAAAAAAAAATCTGCTGTTTCCTACATTTTGACGAGCTATGCGAGCATATATGTACTACTGCTGGGTTTTTTTTCGTGATTTCTGGAGTTGTTCATAATGATGAGTACAATGATCCCTCAAAATAATGCCCATGAATTCAATTTAATTTGCAGTAATTTGTTGCATAACTTCAGATCCTTATGGATCAGAGTTTTGGACCACAGACGTAATTAATGAATGTTAAGAGGGATGTGTGGTGTTACGCGAATGGATAGAATAAGAAATGAGTATACTACTCTGTCAAGAAAGTACCGGGAAAAGATCAATAATACACAAAATGTTTTGTTATTCATCCAAATTTATTTTATCACCTTCAAAGTATGCTCCTTTAGAAACGATACACTTGCGCCAACGAATAATCCATTCATCAAAACATTTTTTAAACGCTGCTTCCGGAATTGAGTTCAGTTCTCGCCGCGAATTCTCCTTTATGTCTTCTATCGATTGAAAACGGGTGCCACGAAGTGGTAATTTGAGTTTAGGAAAAAGAAAAAAGTCAGCAGGAGCCATTTCTGGTGAATATGGTGGTTGCTGGATGGTATTTGTTGAGTGTTTGGTCAAAAATTCGTTCACAATGATAGCCTTGTGCAAAAGGCGCATTGTCGTGGTGCAAAATCCAAGAATTTTCTTTCCACAAATCTGGCCTTTTTCGTCGAATTTGCTCTCTTAAACGCCGCATAATGCTCAAATAATATTCTTTATTTACCGTTAGACCTTCCGGTAAGAATTTAGAGTGCACAACACCGCGATAGTCAAAGAAAACAGTCAACATGACTTTGACTTTTGATCGACTTTGGCGTGGTTTTTTCGGTTTCGGTTCAGTTGGAAGGCGCCACTCCGAAGCTTGTTGACTAGTTTGCATGTCAAACTCGTAAACCCACGTCTCGTCACCAGTAACAATGCGTTTCATGAATGTTGGGTCCGAACTGACTCGTTCTAGCATGTCCTCAGCGACTTTCATGCGATTGAGTTTTTGGAGAAAATTCAGATCTTTTGGGACTAGCCGAGCAGCAACATGTTTCATACCCAAATGATTAGTTAAAATGGTACGGATCGACTCGTGAGATACAGAAAGTTCGGCGGCTATCTCTCTCAGAGTTGAATGGGGATTTTCAGTCAGTATTTTCTTCACTTTTGCGATGTTAACTTCAGTTGCAGACGTTGACGGCCTACCAGAGCGAGGCAAATCTTCCATCACATCTCGACCGCTTTTGAACGCTTTGAAGCACTCATAAGCACGAGTTTTTGATAAAGTCGATTCACCGTAAGCCTTCTGTAACATTTTCAGTGACTCCGAACACGAAATTCCATTGGCGATGCAAAATTTAAGACAAACTCTTTGTTCGATAGATTTGTCCATTATGAAATTCGCAATACACACTATATATGATATTACTAAAACCAGCACTGTATTTAATATAAATAACAGATGCAACTCAAACTCCGCGCCAAAATGGAAAACAGTTGTGCCAATCTAACAACTACAAAAAAAACAAAAATTTGAATTTGGAACCATAAACAAATCATCCATTCCCGATACTTTTTTGGCTGAATGTATAAGAGGACGTCTGAAAGTGACATCGATGACTGAAAAGTTGCGTGGAAATCGTTTGTCCATGGTATGGGCCTGTTATGGAAGAGGAATGTGGAAAAACTCAGCCCCGGCGCTCATTGGCGGCACGGCATGGCAACGTATTCTTAGGCAAACATTGAAATCAACTCTATTTACATACTATTTAGTTATATTTTTATTCAGGAAGAAAGGACAACATTGTAAGGAAACCCTCACGATGTTTTCCTTTAGCGTTTTGAGAGTAATGGTGATGAAATTAAATACACAAAGTAGTGCCTGCTGCTAAGTCGAGGCTGATATCACTGGGCTACCACTGCACTCGACACTTCTGCCATTGACCAGATAGAAATTCAAATTTTCTTATCTGGAAAAATCATTTTGTATGCATAGCCAGAGTAGAAACCGGGCATTTCAGTTGATAAAAAAATATCCTGCAGATTTAAGGCCTTAAGATATCAAATCCATATCAAATTATTACGGCTTAACGTATTCTATACACGTTCAGACACTTACATCAAAATTAGGATACATTTGCCATCTTCGAGAGAGAGGACATCAAAGTCCCGACCCAATTACAGAGCCATTTAGATTCTCTCGTCGTGGCCGAAAGCGGATGACATTAATTACGATCCCGATCGCAGTAGCACAGAATAGTATCTGCAGAAGGTCAGGTTGGAGTGTGGCCTTATACCTTCCTTCTGCTTAATTACCCAACTATTTCGGGGTCGGCTTCCTATCTTACCGAATGCAGCTAAATACCGGTATTTTATATGGAGCAACTGCCTATCTGACCTCCACAACCCAGTTACTGGGCTTTTTTTGGTGTTTCAATCGGCAAATGACCTCTGACCGTCTAGGTGAAGCGGAAGGGAGTGTGTCAGACATTTACGACTAAAACCCATCCATGTTCCTTCCTCAGGCCTTTGTGTTCCAGGGCAGCGATAAACCTTTCGGAAAATCCTGCTGACTAGGCAGGCATCGGCTCTAACAGGCCTCCATAATGCTGACATCTCTTTGAGTCACGTCTGGAAGACAAACGCGCCGTCCGTCACGGGTCTAGTCCTAATCGGATGGTGGGCTACCCATTACTCTTAGTCGTTACGTCGTCACGCGGCTCCTAACGCCCGGAGCGTCTCCTGCGGTGGCTGGGATGATCATGGTTACCTACCCAACCTACAGCCGACGCACTGTTTCCAAGTTAGCTTCCAATTTTTCTTTTAAACGCTGTTTAATATTCTAGAAATAGTATATCGGGAGAAAATCTTTTCTGGAAATAAATTGTTGTTTTGACGACCATTACATGATGTAAAAAAACCCGCGAAAAACGTAAACGCGGCGATCTTTAACCAAACGTCAATTGCGGTTGCGCTTGCCCTTGTACGAAAAACTTGTCCACCGATGCGTGCGTTCTCGCTCCTCATAATATTACAGAGTCAATCTTCTGTAGTTACTTTGGACACACGATTTGGTATCAATTCCTTTAGGTTGTAGGTATTTCTTGGAAAACCTCGAGATTGATTCGGTGGTTTTTATATTGCCAATATCTATATGTATAGGTATACATACATATAAATACAATTTTAGTGTCTGTTTGTGTCGTCAAAACAACAACTTTTTACTAAATGCATACTTAAGGTACGCTCGGGCGCACATCAAGTTATACCCAACTGTCAAACTTCTGAAAATGAATTTAAACCTTAACCGATTATTAGGCTCAAAATCGATTAAGAAAATTTTACAGTTTGTGGGAACTTGATGATCTGGGGTACATAAAAAAAACAATTACCGTATGAAAAATCTTGCCTGTCAATCTGCCTGCTTGTTCCGGTCATAAAACGGGACTTTTACAGTTAGATAGGTGATGTTCTAAGGAGCAACTACTTTTATTGTATTTTAGAAAAATAATTCGGGTCCACGCAGGCGAAGCTGCGGGTAGCAGCTAGTTCGAAATACTACGTTAAAGTGTGTTTCTTGACATTCAGTGTACCTAATACTTTTATAGGACTAGCTAGATGCTTTGTTAAATAAATAAAAGAGAAATAGGTGCGTTAAAACCCTCTTTCTGTCTTTACTCTTTCTGTAAGCTGGTTTTCTTTTCAATGTAATGGGATTTTCTTTCATTATTATTATAACTGGCCAGTATTGTTGATATTTATTTAAATACTAGCTGCTGCCAGCGGTTTTACTACCAGGTTATATTAAAGTATCCTATGTGTTAATCCAGATCATAAACTACATCTGTGCCAAATTTCATTCAGATAATGCCTTTATAATATTTGTGTGATTATTAGCACTCGAAAAAAAATACTTTTATAGAAAAATTTCGGTAAAGATTGGCTAACAATATGGTATTGGCATTATTTAAAAGAAAGCGTGAAAGAACTCTATAATCTTTCCACTTCGTCGTAGTTGCGTATATGATTATTATTTTACATTGTAGTGATGTTTATTTTAAAAGTATGTGTATATAAGTTTGCATGTTCTTGTGGCTGGTTTTTTTAGGGTTCCGTACCCAAAGAGTAAATCGGGACCCTATTACTAACACTCCGCTGTCCGTCCGGCCGTCTGTCAGTCTGTTCGTCTTTAACCTGTCTCTCATGAACCGTGATAGACAGTTGAATTTAAGTTACGTTTTCTCTGTCATCATGCATTCAAAAATCAACATTCTTCGACAGTACTTTAAGTTCAAAATAGTTTCAACGACGACATCGACCATGTTGGACGATTCTTATACATATATAAATTATTATGTATAAGAAGCGTCGATGCGTTGCGCGTTTTTTTTAGCCGTCTATCGAAGTAGTAGACTGTTGATTTTACTATTCCGTTCATTCAACGCCCATCTCTAGCAAGAATGGTTGATACGAAATCATTCAAAACTCCCTACAACTTTCTGCTCCTCTAGTGCCATTTTCAGTGAATCGATTTGTTCAGTATCGAGAGTAGAATAATAAAGAGCGAATGAGAAAACTTTTACATCACGAATACGGAAGCTGTATTTACTTAGAAAACTTTTTCTTAGTAAGACGAGGCAATTAACCGTTTCAGAGTCATAGTGAATAATACAAAATACAGTTTGAGGATGCGAACATGTCTTGAAGTATTTTCCTTCGCTTCTTTATGTAAATCAGAATGCACTATGTTGTTAGGGCAGTTAATTTTATTCTTTCTAATTATGTACATACATACCATTTTTTGGTTTTCGGGGGGACACCTTCAAAAGGCGCCGGGAATTTCAAAGAAAAGACCAGGGAGTTTGGGATTCTTACCTCACTAAAACCACCCCAGTGATTACCATCAGCTCATAGAAGTGGCCCCGTTACCTCTTAAAAGACCAAGACAGACTTTCGGGCTTCAGACTAAACGACTGTCAAAAATCCACGAATGACAGCCAGGACCAACGGCTTAACTTGTTGTTGTTTTCCGAGGCACGGAGAAGTCTCGATAATATATCATGTAAAGATGGTCACCCATCCACGGACGGATCATATTATAATTGTGTTTGTTTGAACGCGCTAATCTCTATGATGGATGATGGATTTAAAAAATCTATACCATTTTGGTACGAAAACCCTAAAAAAAGCAGAAAAGATGCTAAAGAAAAACGAACTTAAAGCCCGGGGTGGCGATGCGATACGACGCAGTGCTTCGGGGTAACAAGTAAATTAACACCGAAAAAGTTGCCGGCAGAAGCTAGTTTACTATAAAATTAAATCCATTTTTCTACGAACTAAAAGTCGTTTAATACAAAAACACAGAAGTTCAGAGACAAATAAAAGTTTATTATTAGACGAGCCATCTTTAAAGTCAACACGCCTGGAGCACTAACAGCTCACTTTAAGACTTAACAGATGTTGTTATCAAAGGAAATAGCATTAATTCCAGCTCGAGATTTCCTGGAAAATTAAGCTGAAGATATGATACAAGAAAATTGGAACTAGCTAATTAGGAAGCTCCCTAAAGAAGATGCTTTGCAACTTTATGCTTTACTAGCTTTCGCCCGCGGCTTCGCTCACGTTAATTTTGAATTTGACAGTTAAATCGGGTTATACTCTGTAATTAGGGTTCCGTAACAAAATGGTAAAAAGGAACCCTTATGGTGCAACTCAATCTGTCTGTCTGTCCGCCTGAGCGCTGTTAGCACATTCTGAAACATTTTTTTGTTTTTTAGGCCGCATTGTTTTCGACTTTTGATGAAAAATGTAAAAAAAAAATACTTCTTCTTTTCGTGTGTTTAGTTAAGTACTAACCTGGTGTCAGATTTATAATGCTGCCCATGGGCCTCTGACTTAGCTTCACATGCTCTTGAGAAATAAATCTTTCAGACATGCTAGTTTCCTCACGATGTTTTCCTTTACCGAAAAAAACTAAAAATACCTTTTCTCTTAGCTTTCATAGAGATAAATCTGAAATGATTAGTAATAGAAGTTTATGTAAAGAATACATGAAAAATAAAACGATGTTCTAAATAGCACACTTTTTTCAAAAATCATCAACGATGGTACGGAGCCTTCGGTGCGCGAGTCCGTCTCGCTCTTGACCGGTTTTAATATAATTAAATCAAGATTCGAAAGTACCGCCATCTATTTTCTGTTTTATTCGGGATGAAAGGTTCTGTACACTATTTTTTTTTTTGACGATGTATTTGCAAACTGTCGGGATCGGTTCAGTGGTTTAGGCGTTAAAGGTAACACACAAACTGACAAACCTACTTTCGCATTTATAATATTAGTTAGAATTTTGAGATAAAAAAATCATTTTTATATTATATGTTTTGGCACTTTAATCTTGCACCTAAGTATTTTCGTAATAAAAACTTTGTAGAGTCGAAAGTTTTCAAATAAGATTGGAAAAGCTTAAAATTAAATAACATGCTTTCGCCATTATTGGTTTTATGCAAAAGGGTTTTTTTAGGGCTTAAAGTAAGTAATGTTTGAATTCCAATATATTGGAAAAACATTAGTTTTGACACTTCAATAGAGCATTGGGCGGGTGGTGTCAAAATTCATAATATATGCATACTTACATAATACTATATATATGTTTAAACTTACGCTTTTTTCAAGGGCAAAAACTACAGAAAATGCTTATGGAAGAGTTTTACCAATAATACTGAACGCGTTCAGTTCAGCCAATTTAAACCGCGATTAAAAGATCACTGTCAATATTTCGGAACAATCATGATACTGTCAGTTCTTGAACGCGGTTTGGATTTGTTGATCGCGTTCGGTTTCATTGGTGTAATGCGCGTTAAGATTCTCAAACTATAATTTTTCTCCTACTATTTTTTTGCTGTGCCCGACATGGTCCAAAATGATCTCAATTTTCTACCTTACCACCTAGGTACACACTGTGGAATTCATATATAAATTGAGTATTGAGTAAACTTCTTTAGATTCATCCGTTTTATATCTGGTCGTACACGACAAAGTTTTTCTGTTCGGATTAGATTAAAGAAAAATAGGTTTATTGGCATAGGTACACGTTCTTCACACAAAAGAAAATAAACGAAAGTAGGTTAACAGATACATAAAAAAATAGATCAACATTATAATCATGAGTACAAAACAAAAATAGCAACTAAACGTCATGACTGACAAGAAGGCTTCCACTCAGCATGATGCTATGTACCCAGATAGTACAGCGATGATTTTCAGTGGTCACCCGAAAAAAAAACCAATACACCTAGAGACATAACTATGTCTTTCTGAGTTCTTGGATGACTAAGAAACATCGAAGAGTCATTTAGTTTGATTTTGACAATTGAGGATATTAGATTGTTGATTTTCCTGTTTACAATCGTGCCAAGGATTACGTTGATAATTTTTCTCACCTATTTCCTTTAGTGTATATTTTTTGAGCTAACCAAAAAAGGTTCGTCCCCGTTTTCCAGAAAACAGTACTGAATCACTTTGATTTATGATTGCAGTAAAAATCATGGCTTTATTTTGGATGCGTTGTGAATAGTAATTATTTGACATTGCAAAAAATTTTGTGTTGACTTACGCGATTAAATGAGCGTAAGACAAAGTCTTAGGAAATTAATCAGCATAAGTGGGTTCTTATTGTACTTAATTGTTTTTATGGAAGTGCATGGTCGTGTTTTTTATTAATAAAGGCCCCCATAGACGGATTCTGGTAGAACAATCTCCATGACGTTTTCATAAAAATTGTTCTACCGCGCATTCACCTTAAATGATTAAGTGATGGTACTTCGTGCAAGTCGGGCCTAGTCAGGCTTGCTAAATAATATATCATTAGCTGTTTAATAATATTTTAAATCACATTAGTTCTTGCAGATTCCAGAGTAAAAAAAATCTTAAGTTTTTTGCTGGTAAAATGAGCAAATGCTACACCTTAAGGTGAATATGCTAGGGTAGCACTGATCTGCAAATTACAAAAAACACTTTTTTATGGTTTATTGAGGATTTATGGATTTCTTTTCGTGTGGTTAGTGACTAACCTGATGTCAGAGTTTTTATGCTGTACATGGGCTGATGGGCCTCTGACTTAGCTTCACATGCTGCTGAGAAATATCTCTCAGAAATGTTGGTTTCCTCACGATGTTTTCCTTCACCCTCTTGCTTAAAATTTGCTGAAGGAAAACATCATGAGAAAACCAGTATTTCTGAGGGATATTTCTTAACAGCATGTGAAGCTAAGTCAAAGGCCTATGGTCAGCATAAAAGCCCTGCACAGGTTAGTCAATAACGACACGAAAAGATTCACAAATAACTAAGAATCAACTAGAGAGACTGTCTCGTTGGTGTAGTGGTCGCAAGCTCTACTGAACATAAGCTCCGGGGCCGATTTCTGGGTCGAGCAAAGTGTCATTGGATGTTTCATCTGATATTGCTCAGTAGTACCCCGGATTTATGTTCGGTTGATTACAATAGCTCGCCGCCTATTACATGGGACTCAAATATAGCTGGCGAAATGTTGGTGTACTATAGGTACCCTTCTGCCTAACCCTTTGGGATTACAAGCGTGACGTTATGTTATGTTATAAACTTAAGTGCGAACTAAACTTAATCGAACCATAGTTTAGGTACAGAGGCACATAAAGTTACCCCAATCTGTCGAATTTCTTGAATGGATTTTCAACTTTATTGCAAAAGAATAAGGTTCATTTTCATTTGTGGAAATTTGACAGTTCCAACACTCTTTGTCATCTTCAAGAGATTGCCAGAAACACAACGATATTTTAAATTCATTTAGAGTAAAATATGCGTAGCTATTTACGATGCAAGTTGGCTAAGTGCTTTCTTAGGGCGTAAAAAAAATTACAATTTCTCTAGGTAGTATACATTTTAATTTTAATACATCCCCAACCAAAATCAAATTAGAACTAATTTTATGAAAAGCTCTATGAGGTTTTCGTTACCAAAATTCCTGACTAAGTGAACCTTTTAAAAATGTGTATTTTATTAAGGTAAGGCCCACTTAATACGCTAGAGGGCGACCGAAATATTTTAATAAAGCTATCCACGGCCTTATATTTTTGGCAGAGGAATAGCGAGTCTCTAAATGAGAATCTTTGAAATTCTTCATAATTATTGCGAAGTTGAGATCTCAACTCGAGGTTGATTATTGTTAACACTCAAACTCAAAGCATTTATTTCAAATAAACCAATTACAGGCACTTTTGAATTGTCAAGGGGTCGGTCAGTCAGAAAGATGAAGCTAGTTGCCCATTCCAAAGCAGTAGGTACATATGGAGAAGAACGGGCAAGAAAGTCCATTGACACTCTTTTAAATCAAAATATGTTTACAAAAACTGGGTTACATCATTCATGTTGAAATATACACGTGAGAACGATGCAGAACTTATTAAAAGCGTCCATAAATTACAAGATTTAAAAAACAATTCAAAATTATACTGACGGCGCCTGTTCATGAACATGACGCATGGATTAGTACCATTCAGCTCAACCATTTTGATGGGAGCTAAATGATCCAACATACGCACCACCATCAGTGAGACATTACAGGGAGCATGACATGCTCTCAGCCGCCAGGGCACATTCAAGTCAATGTAAGACGTACTCAGTAAATGGTAGCTTTATAGTAGGTACATAGTACTCACAAACGTTCTATGCAATTATACAATGCTAAGAGATTGAAGTTATATAATGCAAAAAGTTTTTGTGAATCTTCAGCAGCTCCAGGAGTAATCTCAGATGCTAATCAATTAGTTTAGGATGTAAAAAAAGAAAAAAGAAGAAAGAACATTCAATATGTAAACAATTGGACACAGCCTGGTGACACTAACACACGTGTACCTATTATCATTTAAGGGGAAAGCCCCAGTGTGACCCGCGAAATTCAATAAGTTCAATGATAGCCTAGTGATGTGACCGTCGGACTGCCAAGTCTTCTTCTTATTTTCGTGTGGTAAGTGATTAACCTGGTGTCAGAGTTTCTATGCTGCCCATGGGCCTCTGACTTAGCTGCCAATTCACAGTTCTCGAGTCTCTCTGATATTACGGATTCATGTGCGTATTGTTTAATTATCACTTGCTTAAAAATCCTTCCACCCTTCATCACTGCTTTATCTTTGGTGGATTAAATTCAACCTTATCCTCATACACATAATATGTATATTAGTTTATTTAGGAACAATAACCACATAAGCCTTTGACTCATGGTCACATTGCATGTATGGTCACGACGTGCCCTTTAAGTACATGAATAGTCGGCCATTTTCCCAATATTATTTGAATAGAGAACGCCGTTATATTGGCTTACCTGTCACATTCAGGGGTTAACCTTTTATAATGGAAAGAAACGGTTGGCATTTCGAATAATTTGGTTGTAAATGTGTAGTTATTAGGGCTTCGCATCCAAAGAGTGAAACGGGAAACTTTTACTACGACTCCGCTGTCCGTCTGTCTGTCTGTCCGTCTGTCACCAGGCTGTGTCTCATGAACTGTGATAGTTAGATAGTTGAAATTTTCACAGATGATGTATTTATGTTGCCGCTATAACAACAAATACTAAGTAACAGAATAACATTAATATTTTAGGGGTTCCCATAAAACGGATGTGTAACGATTGACATAATAACAAAAGTTCTAATGATCATGAGACCTAATTTCATTTAATATATTTTTTTAATATAACGATCAAATGATATAATGAATTATTGATATAATTTCATTTTACCTAATTTCATATGGTATAGTGAACAGTTTATATTTATAATGCACATTTGAAATAATATTCAATTAGTATAATATTCAGTTGATATAATATTCAAAATCCATAAGTAACTTTTAAGTTTTAATATAATTTAGAAAATCTACTAAAGATCCTTCCACCTGCCACCCTCAACTAATGTTACCGGGAGAAACAAGATACAATCTGGAATTTAGGGCACACCGACTTAGAAGGGGATGGCGGGGTCGTGTGAGCGAGCGAAGCGAGCGAATAGACCCCGCCATCCCCTTCGTGGTTATTTTTTTTTAAACCACCCAGAACGTCGACAAAGCCCATCCTCAACGTTGCATAGAATATTTTAAGGTTTGTTTAGGTGCCATTTCAGTTAGGTTAGAACTGTGACCATTAAACAAGAAAATTAGGTCAAAAGAACATTAGGTCAAATGAACGTTATAAAAAATGAATATTATACACAATGAAAATTAAATTAAATGAACGTTATAATAAATGAAATTATAGCATATGAAAATTATATCATAATTATGCAAGTTATGTCAAATGAAATTAGACTATCTGTTATTATAGCAAACATTACACACCCCCATAAAACAGACATGACTTTTTGACGTTTTAATTGATAATGGTACGGAACCCTTCGTGCGCGAGTCCGACTCGCACTTGGCCGGTTTTTGTTTTACTGTCGAATTTGTTTGACTTTTGAAGTATTTCTTGTTACGTACTGCTTCTCATTTTGCTGTATTACGTAAGTAGTGTATCGTTTTGTTTATTCGATTGATTGAATTCGCTACGCAGAGGTGAATAGTGCACCCATATTTTGCTAGTTATGTTTATGTCCCATATCGTAATAAGCGGCGAGTCTATTGACATCAACCGGGCACAAATCCAGACTTCGGGCTACTACGAAAAAATAATTCAGATGGATAAAAACAATAACACATCGATATTGCTAAAAAGGAAGTGACTACCGAGATGACGACTAATAGAGAACTATGGAAGAAAAATACATGTTGCGCTGACCCCAAATAAATAAACCCAGGACCTCACACTCAGCAGTAAAGCTTGCGACCACTAGGCCAACGAGACAGTTTGATTTTATGTTTGTATAGGTATTGGATTCGATCAGGACCAGGCTCATGCCGGACGTCGTGTTCGTGTTCAACGCGCGCTTCAAAGAGATGTTAGCAAATAAGCCGTTTGGGCCGAATCCTGCCGGTCAAGCGGGAATGTCCGAATAGGTTACCGCTACCTCGGAACGTAGAGGGTTAAGGAAGGAAGATGGATGGGTTTTAGTCAATAAAAGTCTGATACAGGGGGTATCAGACTTTTATCCGCTTCACACAGAGCGGGAGGAGTCATTTGATGATTTCCGACCCTCAAAAAAACTAAAAGGTAGGTACTGGTACTGTGTCAAATATTTACACATGTTTCTTTGTTTCAATATTTTGTTTCTGACATCACATGATTGTGTACTAATTAATAAATCTACGCCTATAAGCATTTCAGAAATGCTGAGCAATCGCCAAAACATTGTAATTTCATAAGATTTTTACTTAATTGATAAGTTTATTACTTTATAATATAATACTAGCTGCTTCCGCGCGGTTACACTCGCTGCTCGGCTCCTATTAGTCGTAGCGTGATTACACAGCCTTCCTCGGTAAATGGACGATCCAACACAAAAAGATTTTTTCAATTCGGACCAGTAGTTCCAGAGATTAGCGCGTTCAAATAAACAAACTCTTCAGCTTTATAATATTAGTATAGATTTAAATAGTATAAGATCAAAATATTAATTGGAATTAGGGGCTAATTCATAATAATAAACACGAGATTTTGAAATGGTAAGTCGCCATGAAATTAAACGACTGGAGTATTTCCGTCAAAGAAACTCAAGGAACTCCCGCCAGTCAGTTTTTGGGAACTGAAGGTAAACAGTGTACTGTAATTAGATAAACAGACATAATGAAGTAATATATTATGTCAAGAAGATAATGTTACTCCTCCCTCATTCCTACTTTCCCCTAGTTAGATAATAATGCACGCGCTACGCCGCAAGAAGCGATCGCGGTAACAGAGTTATGTTAGAGTGCACCAAGAGAAAATTTAGTACCCTAAGTACCCTAATTGAATATTCAATTTCAACCATCATCATCACGATCTTACTGTTGGACTTAGGCCTCTTCAATCCACACCATTCAGCTTGATTCTTGGCAACTTTCATCCAGCTGCTATCGTATCCTACGACGATCGTCGCTCCACCTAGCCTTTTTTTTGTGTCTGGGAAATCATCAAATGACCCCTCCCGCTCTGGGTGGAACGGAAGAGAGTGTCAGACTCTCACTGACTAAAACCCATCCTTCTTCCTTCCTTAGATTTTAAAGATATTTCTGAAAGATACACGAACTTGCATATATATTATTTTAAATTAATTACGTTCTGTATCGCAATTTCCACCAAAGAGTGATTATTCATTCAAAGAAGGGTTTGTTTTTACTAAGAATGGTATTTAGGTAATAGTATATATACGTATAGAAACCATAATTATTAGCATAGGTGGGTTTAAGTAGGTACACATTTATAGGCACGAAGGCACATTATTTTGTGATGAACTTCAATCTGACAGAACAAAATTTCGTAAATAATTCTAAAATTAAAACGAATCATTTTTACGACAAATTAAAATATAATTAACGGTCAAACATGTGTCACGAAACACAAAAAACAGGCGACAGAAAAGGCATACATACCCACTTATTTAATACTAGCTGTATCTCGTCACTTCACTTGCTTTTGCAATTATTAAATTTTTGTCACTTTTAAGTATTCTGCTCGAAAGATATTTGGGCTCCCGAATACAGTTGACAAGAGAACGCTGTTGGTAAATATTTGAACAATTTTATTTTACAAATACAAAGTGTTGACAAAACCAGATGGCGATTCCGATTTTCACAAGTTATACCTCGATAAGTATCTTGCCACCTTTCTGTAACATATCACTTTGAACTGTCAGATAGTTCCACAATGAAAAGTTAGCACATACATAGCCAAACAAATTAATTTGAAAAACGAACATAATTTGAATACAACAATAGATTTCAAACGGACCCGACCTTTTTTTGCTTATTTATGTTACTGGCCATTACAGCTGAACGCCGTCCATCATTTGCTTAAATATGATGCTGCATGGTCCCGCATAATTTAGCTGAGATTGAAAGTCGGGCAGAAACGGGATACGCATTAATTGCTCACACTTGCCCGACTAATTGTATTTTGAATAAATGTTTTACATTTCGCTTTATATCTTCATTTGTTTTGGCGAAATAAACAAAGCTGACAGCGGTAGGAATATAATTATTTTCAAATTTTAACTAGATTTTGATTTATGTGACCTTAGACCCAACCACAGCTTCTTACAGCATTATTATTTTAATATTAGGTCTTTACCTATGAAATTGCCGTTCTGCAGTACTGGTCATTTGAAATCAAAATAATTTTTGTTTGGCTAAGAATTCTAATTTTAAATTAATTTTATTTTAAAATCATGTTTTTTTTTCCAAAAGTCGTCATTTTGTTTATTGATTAGTGTTACATTTTCATCGCATTTCAATCTTTTTCGTCATCATGGATACGTTAAAAATTCGAGTAATTATGGAATATGAGTACCTACCGTCGTGGCAGCAACGCGGCACAAGCGGCACGCAACATCAACGACGTTTACGGAGCTAACACTACAAACCAACGCACCACCTGTTATTGGTTTGCTCGCTTTCGTTCTGGACATTTCGACCTGAAAAATGAACCTCGCGGTCGTCCGAAGACTTTGGTCGACAATGACGAATTAAAGGCGATTGTGGAAGCTGATGATACACAATCTACGGCTAAATTAGCAGCAGCTTTCGACGTTAGCGTCAAAACAATATTGGTCCATTTGCGTCAAATTGGCAAGGTAAAAAAGCTTGACAAATGGGTGCCCCACGAACTCAATGATCGCTAGCGCGAAGTACGCGTCGAGACGTGCCTTGCACTGCTCAACAGACACACAAATGAAGGAATTTTGAACCGCATTGTTACCTGCGATGAAAAATGGATTCTGTTTGATAACCGCAAGCGCTCAGCAAGTTGGTTGGATCCTGGTTCAGCACCTAAACAATGCCCTAAATGAAAACTTACCCCTAGAAAAGTGATGGTCACTGTTTGGTTGTCTAGCGCCGGTGTGATTCATCACAGTTTCTTACCAAACGGGGTGAGCATTACTGCAGCTGTGTACTGTGAAGAACTGAACACAATGATGGAGAAGCTGGCACATCTCCAACCAGCATTGGTCAATCGCTTCGTCTCCGCTGCTCCTGCACGACAACGCGCGACCTCATACTGCACAGCAGACGGTCTCCAAGTTGCAAGAACTGGGGTTGGAAGCTCTCCGTCATCCGCCCTACTCACCAGACCTTGCGCCTACAGACTACTACTTTTCCAGGATTTGGATAACTTCTTGGCGGGAAAAAAATTCCATACCCGAGAGGCAGTACAAAATGCCTTTGAAGAATTTGTTGCCTCCCGTCCAGCTGATTTCTTTAAGAAGGGCATCAATAAACTGCCACTGCGTTGGTAAAGATGCATTGATTGTATGGGTGATTACTTCGATTAATACAAATAAAAAATACATGAAAAAAATTCGTTTAGATTTTTTCATATAAAACGGCAGTTTCATAGGTAAACCTATTATTACTTCATATTCGGGAAGAGATAGCTTCATTTCTTTCTTACACTAAAAAAATATTTAAAAAATACAGCTATGTTTTTACCCTCTTATTAGTAATACACATTGCCTAATCTGAACATCGAACCTAGGACCTCATGCTCAGCAGTAATCCCTACGACTAATACAGAAAGTCATATTTTAGAGATAGAAACTCATACAAATAATATATGAACTATGGCTCACAACTTCAACTGTTCCAGGTTGTACATAATTTCAGCGGGATTCTTCTTCTTCTTTTCGTGTGGTTAGTGACTAACCTGGTGTCAGAGTTTTAATGCTGCCCATGGGCCTCTGACTTAGCATCACATGCTGTTGAGAAATATCTCTCAGGCATGCCGGTTTCCTCACGATGTTTTCCTTCACCGATTGTAAGCAAGTGATAATTATACAATACGCACATGAATCCGAAAAATCAGAGGTGCGTGCCTTGGGTTCGAACTCGAGACCTAAGACTCGGCAGTCAGCGGGATTGTCCGAAAGGGTTACCGCTACCCCGAAAAATTAAGGGCTAAGGAAGGAACATGGATGGGTTTTATTCAGTAAGAGTCTGACGCTCCCTTCCGCTCCACCCAGAGTGGGAGGAAAAATAATTTGATGATTTCACACCCTCAAAAAAAAAAAGCGACGTAATAAAGTTTACAAGAATATTGGCCGTAGGAGGTCTAAATTACTTGGGAAGGAGTAGACATCAAAGCAATTATTAACAATTTCAGCGCCAGTGTATCATTTTTGCACACGGGTGTGTATACCAACTACTGTTGTTCTTTTTTTTAAAGGGAAGCGCCAGAATAGCCCGAAAAATTAAAATTTTCTTCCGTTTTTTGCGGGATACCCAGTAGCTTCCCCTTTAAAAAATTATAGTTTAAATAACTTAAATCAAGGCGACTAGAATCAATTCTATTTCTTGTTCATTTTTGACGTTCAAAAGTGCCTTTCTTGAGCCTATTTGAAATAAATGATTTTACTTTGACTTAAAAACACGCTTTTTTTAGAAATCCAAACTAAAAAAAAGAAAATAAATTTGAATTAAGAATAGTGTATTTTTTTTCAATAAATATAAATTAATAAAGAGAAAAAAAAAATATTGTAAAAAAACACTTAATCCTAACGATCCAAATTAGGATAATGTAATAGTCTTATCAAATTAGTGTATTGTTATCGATCCTTGATAAGTTTGCGAAGTTTAAATGAAATGTGACCTTTAAAAGTAGGTCTCAATCAAGTCCAAAGGGGCGTTTGTGCTCACTAGTTCCTTTAGCAGTTCCTTTGAAGGAACTACTGAGAATTTTTGGTATCAGTAGTTCCTTTGCAAAACTAAAGGAACTACCGAGACTAGATAGTTCCTTTAGCAGTTCCTTTGAAAGAAACTATCAAATAATACCGCCGCGAAGTCGGTTACAAACAAACAAACAAATGAAGCTAATAAAAGGCGTGTAAAAATGATGCACTGGCGCTGAAAGCGTTAATTTAATGAGAAAAGAACAGACAATATTACTGAAACTCATATTACAGCAGGTAACGATGTCATTATCTGTGTAATTCCCTTTACGACTCTTACTGGCACTAGACGTAAAAAGTATAGTAATCATAATGTATTACTGTAAATACGAAGAAAACTAGGTTTTATAGGTCTGGATCTGGATCTGACGCTCCTTAATACAGTTAAATGACATAACCATAACAATATGTTATGAGGTCCGGGGTTTGATTTCCGGGGTCTGATTTACGGGTTGGTCAAAGTGTTTAATTTCGCAATAGCAGCCTGAAGCGTGTGTTTGTGTCCGGTTAATTGCAATAGACTCGGCATTACATACATAAGACTTAAACATAATTAGCTATATGTACCTACCTACTGTGGGTAGGTAAAGTCGCCAGCACGTCAAGTTACCACAAACAACAACAGAATCGAAATGGAGTGATTGACACTTGTCTAGGCTGGTTTCTTGCTAATCGTCTTGTGGGACACATTCTTACCTTAAAATATATTACAAAAAAGTCTGCAATTTTTTGGAAGTAAAAAATATTCATTGCTGAAAGCTATTTTGGGTGTAGGTATTTTAATTAAATCTTTGGGAATGTTTACAGTTACTTTTATATTAATTTACTTCTTTCGGCGTATATTTTGAAGCACCGGGCGTTGTTTGTTCTTAATTTTATTCTGGCACTGAATTCCGAGGTTGTTTATACATAGGAAGTTAGTTATGAACTTGTTTCTGCCCGCGTATTCATCCGCGTCAAATTTTTGACTTTGAACAGTTCGGCTTTTCTCGGTAATGCTCGGTTCTCGTCGGGTGGCCCCACCGCGTCGCATCGCAGGGTTCGCCAACTGTTAGTTCGTTTTCTCCTTAGAGTTTCTTTCTGTCTCTTTCTTTTTACTCTGCTCCTAAAGGTCGTAGCGTGATGTTAAATAAGCCTTGCTCAAGAATTCAATTGTATGTATAGTATAGATGTTAAAACGGGTAGGTCTTCTGTACATAGTACAATTCCATGCATATCCCTTTTAAACCAACCCACGTCCATTTCCAATGAAGAGGTGAATGAAAAAAGATGTCATGGAAAATATCAAAGACCGATATTAAAGGAGAAAGTTTTATTAATAAAGAAACCTCGTAAAAAATCTAGAAATTATTTTTTCTCAAATTCATTCTGGTTTTTTTACTGAAATATTATTTGTAGTAAAATCAACAGCGCATTAAGTTATACCACACTGACAAATTTCTCCAAGTTATTTCAAACCTTAACACGTTGATTGTTAAGTTTAAAACCAATTGAGTAAAATTTACAATTTGTGGTAAATTTATGTGTTGGCGACTGTACATACATAAGGTCTTACTATCTCCAATGGGAGTAGGCAGAAACTACAAAACACTACCTGCTCATCATCATAATCATTCTGCTGACCTTATCTTTGAAAATTTCAACGCTATACCTAACTATCGCGGTTCATGAGATACAGCCTGGTGATTGACGGACAGATGGACGGACGGACAGCGGAGTCTTAGTAATAATAATAATAAATTCATTTATTGACATACTAGCTTCTGCCCGCGGCTTCGCTCGCGTGGAGGTCGGAAATTATCCCACAGGAATGTTCTACCGGGATAAAAAATATCCTATGTGTTAATCCAGGATATAAACCATCTCTGTGTCAAATTTCATCCAAATCTATACAGTAGTTTTTACGTGAAAGAGTAACAAACATCCATACATCCATACTTACAAACTTTCGCCTTTATAATAGTAGTAGGATAAGTAATTACAATTACAATAATGAATTCTCTAACACCTACGCTAGTAAAAACTGTGTTGCAGGTGTTAGTGTCTTCCCCTTAATAAAGTGACAATACTTTATGTCTGACAGAATTATATTAACACAAATAGAGAAAAAAAAAATATATATTTAAAAATACGGAAACTAAATAAAACAATAAAGTTAAGTAACAAGCGTGCTGCCATGGGTGTATGTGTATTGTGTGTGTATGTGAGTGTATGTGTGCGTGGGTGTGTCTGTGTGTGTCAGACTGCGTGTGTGTATGATGGAAAATTTAGAATACATTAAGTTTTCAAAATATTTTCTACTTCAATATAATCTAAAGTCTTTAGCCAATTAAATATAACTATTTTGAATTTGTTGTTATTAAACTTGTTTAATTTCAGAATTTTATTACATTTATTATAGGTGTGCGGAGATAGATAACAATAGTATCTTCTAGCAAATTTTGATTTGGCACGAGGTATAGGGTAGTACTCTACGCACTTTCGTGAAATGGGTAGGTAAGGTACAACTCGTTTGTGGTATCTTCTTAGCATTTCGTATATAAATATCTTCCTGACAGATAAGACTCCTGCTAGTTCATACACTGAGGATGTAGGATGTCGATATGGTAAGTATAAAAGTACTAAGGACCATCCGCTGAGCCCGTTCGACTCCAATCATGTGAGTTTTTGCCGCACTTCCCCAAGCGCAAATGCAATATCTAATAATGCATTCGCACAAAGCTCGGTAAGTTTGCACAAGAAGGATATTATTTGCTACTGTGCGCAGGTTTTTAAATATATATACTAGTTTCCTTATTCTCCTTCCTTATCTTCCTTATACTATAGCCATAGTCAACGATATATGCATAGTCCAGGAAAGGTGGTCATCTAACGTTACTCCCAAATACTTCACAGTGGTTACTCGGGATAGCGTTGTACAGTCGCAGCTGGTATGGATCTCTCTTCTGTTGCAGGGGTCTGTATGTATTTTGAGATTGTGCGATTCAGTAGGTTGCCCTACAGATGTTTTACTAAAGCATACATACTTTGTCTTGCTAGTGTTCAGCGATAGAAGACTATTCTCCAGCCAGGTGGTCACTTTCGCTAAGCCGGTCTCAGCTAGTTCATATACTATGTCCCAGGTGTGACCATTAAAGATCAACACTGTGTCGTCGGCAAACATTAGTAGGTCCATGTGTGGCAGGGTGGCAGCTATCTTGCACAGGCTATTTATATAAATGAGGAATAATGTAGGCCCCAACGTGCTGCCCTGGGGAACGCCATATTTGCACATGGAATCCGTACTTTCATAGCCAGCTACTCTAACGCGTTGGGACCTATCCGTCAAGTAGTCCTTAAACCAGTTCAGAGCAAGCCCCCTTATACCAACGTTCTCCAAACGCGTCATTAGTATTTTGACAGATACGGAATCAAAAGCTTTTTGGAGGTCTAAAAAGACCCCAAGACATTTCTCCCCCCCATCTAGACCAGATACAAGATTTGATGTCAATGCCAAAAACTGCATCCTCCGTTGACCTTTTCTCTCGGAACCCAAATTGAAAGTCGCTTAGCAGTTTGTTACTTTCTAGGTATTTCATAACTCTCTTATTGACGACTTTTTCTAGGATCTTAGACAACACTGACAGAAGAGAGATGGGGCGATAGTTGCTTGGATCATCCTTGTTTCCAGATTTAAAAATTGGACAGACATCCGCTTTTTTAAAAGTTGACGGAAACCTGCCAGTTGACAGTAGTTAGTAATAGGGTCCCGTTTTACCCTCTGGATACGGAACCTTAAAATATTGCGTGAAAACTGATATGAATATAGTTTGAAGTAAGCTGTCAATCCTTTGACAACCTAGCGTAAGGTAGAATGCTTCAAGGTAAACCTTACTCACTTTACTATTAATTCACCTAAAGTTTCTCAGTGAGGTTTTTACAGAATATAACGACAGATCACACACGCACACCTTTTGTACAAACGCCAGCCCATCAAACTATCCCAAACTGTCAAATATTACCAACTGAACATGAACCTTATTCTTTAGTAATAAAGTTGAAAATCTATCAAATAAATTTTACAGATTGGGGTAACTTGATGTGATGGCCTCTATACTTGCTCAGAAGTTTATAGATTAGGGTTGACCTTTCAAATCAGAGAATAAATCAATCAAATGTAGGGTCCGAAAGGCAAACCTTTTGAGGGTCAAGTCACTTAGGACAACATACTATAACATTACGCCGTTACGTCTGGCCCTATCAGAATACCAGTGCTGCGGTATTTTTTTTTTAATATTGCAACATTATGCTGAGATGAAAGCCTTTTTGGCCTCGCACAGGTTTTATTTTGTTTTGAATATTAATTTTTTAGTCTTAATTGCTTTTTTGTTTTGTTTTATTGCTTTTGTTGATCGTTATTTTACTGTTCGTATTTCATATTGTGAATGTCCAAATAAAAAAAAATCTTTCTTTCTTTCTTAATCTCAGAAGGATTAGGCTGAGCTGTACCTATAAGAACACCCTTTCGTCTATTATGTCGTTTCCGTCGCTCAGTAATGTAAGATTATTGTCAACTAGCACTTTGCCCGCGGCTTCGCTCCCATGGTCTATCCCGTGGGACCCGTTATTTTTCCCGGGATAAAAAGAAGCCTAGAAAACTAAGCTTTCCAACAGTGAAAGAATTTTTTAAATCGGTCCAGTAGTTTCGGAGCCTATTTATTTCAAACAAACAAACAAAATATCAAATCTTTCCTCTTCTAATATTAGTATAGATAATAGAACAGGATTAGGTATAAATGTTTCTTATACATAATGGTGGATGAACATTTTCAAATGAATGAATTTTCATGTCTCAAGACTCATTCGATTTCCCTCGGGTGTGCCGTGGGTTCAGAGAGAATGAAGGATTTATTTTATCATGATATGCTAAGCTATGTAGATTTGTTGTAAGTATGTAATAATTGTCGTCAAACCGTGTTCATTTAAAGGAAACGTGTGTGTTCAGCAGTGATTATAGGCTGTTTATGCAATGTGATAAATGTTAAAAGTGAGAGAGAAAAAATATCGTAGGTCTAAACATCGTTATATTAACATACAATTAGTATTCCTTCCAAATACTTTCACTATTTAATTAGTCAGATTTACTGGCTGTGTAGACTGCATCTAAAACAGGCTCATTTGTTTGGGCAGTACCTACCAACAACCTATGATTAGGGATAAAATGATACCGATACTGACCTTTCAATCGATGGTGTATCGGCCGTGAAGAATCGAAAAATTCGTATATATATTTATATCCTTTGATCTTATAAAAAAACAAGTAATTAAGATATAAGTATATTACAAAGGCCCCGTAACTCTCGAGTCAAAAAGAATTATAAATTATGTTAAAGCTGGATGTAGTGATTGTTGCGCTAGCTTCATAAATCTGGGTGTACATGTTTTAAATCCTCCCATTCCTCTAATGGGTTGGCTATCGAAGCGCTAACTGAATTCAGACGAAAAGAAAGGTTATCCAAGGAAGGTGGCCAACATAATAAACACAGAAAGAACGTTGCAATGTGTTCAAAAACCTAATGTGTGTGTGAAATAATATTAATGAGTAAACAATACGAAACAAGTATTTCTGACCGCTACCTACTTGGTACTCAGTTGTAAAGTCGACAACACGGACATAGTGAGAAGACTAAAAAGGACAAAACCTTTTGAGTTAATTTAGTAAAGTGTTAGTTTAATGTAGTGAAATGAGTGCTACCCATAAAGAACACAAGAACAAAGTGTCTTCCCCTTAATAGAGACAATAAGAAAAGTGTTAATGGACACATTCTTAGGCTTAGTCTACCTAGCAAATTAAGTGAAAATTTAATTACTCATTAGCTTTAGTATTAAGCTAGATTGTATTTTTTATGATGTTTCTGTATTAGGACACATCATTCAATAAAAAGAAAAAAAAAGTTGTAAAGTATCAACACCAAAAGTACTCAGTACTGAAAGAAAGTATCGAGTAAGTATTTGCATTTACTCTTATCGTTTCATCCTTACCTATGATCGGGAGCGAATTCACGGGTAAAAATGAAACTTAATAATAGCATAGAAATGTTACTTTAGGGAGATAAGCAAATAATTATGTATAATCTAATACTAATATTATAATGGGAAAAGGCTTAATTTTCTGTATGGTTGTTTGTAACGGGTATACTGAAGAAAACACCAACTTAATTCTTAATATCTGTTAAACATAAAAAAAAAACTTTAAAAACATAGGTAGGTACATAGTTACCTTATTTCTTCAATAATCTGAAGTACAAAATATAAACTCGGAAAAGCACAACCACTTATCAATCACGCCGCAACTCGATTATCGCTCTCAAAAGGGAGTAGCAAATAGTTATTACATCTTCTGCTGCAAAAATGGTCCAGTGTGCAGGCTGCTACCAGGAAACTCCAAATGTAGAATTTCTAAAGTGCACCCTTTGCAGTGCTTACTATGATTTACCATGCGCGAATATCCCAGAAAGTCACTTTTATTCCACCATGACAGCTCATCACAAATCGAATTGGAAATGTCAGGCCTGCGTATGCAAAATGCCTAAAGGAAAGAATATAAACACTCCATTAAACGAACTGATTCAAAGTAGCACTCAAATTGAGCCAATTGATGCAAATATTACGCTGCGACAAAAACCAACTGTTAATTTGAGTTTAGGAGAATATGCCATACATAGTCCCGAGGAAGATAGTATCTCTGTGGATGAAATTATTGGTGACACTATAACTAATACTATAAACGATTATATTAAGTCTGGAAACGGCTATACAAATATTGAGGAAAACGAGCACTTAACATTGAATAACATCAGCTTGCTACTAGATGCTAAATTAGATAAGATTAAATCAACATTATTAGCAGATTTAAAACAAACAATTCAAACTGAAATTGAAAATACCATCAAGAATATTCAAAACGAGCATAGCCATGTTTTTAAATCAGCCCAAAAAGACTATCAAGAAGAAATAAATAAAGTCGATAAAAAAATAGAAAATATTCAAGAAAAACTTCAGAACCTAGAAAATACCAAAAAAATTGTAATTTATGGATTAACAGAAGAACATCGTGAGACCGAAACAAACCTGTATGAACGTGCGTCCATACTATTTTACGAAGTTATGGGTATAGATATAGACCCTTATATAGAAGATATTAAACGCATAGGAAAAAGAGGAAATAAAAGGCCCCTCGCTATTGAACTGATTAGCAAGAGAATGACCAACTACATCCTGGAAAATGCGGGTATGTTTAGGAATACTGGAATAACTATCGGAAAATATATGGACAGGAAAACACTTGAGGAAAGAAATGAACTAAGGCAACACCTAATAAAGGCACGTAAAAACGGAGATTATGCTATTATTAGAAACAACAAATTGTTCATAAATGGTAAAGAATTTATCAGTCGCGATGAAGCAAAAATGGAAACACCGCAAACTAAAAACCTCATTGAAAATAAAGTCTTGGAAGACATACCACCCGTCATGGAGAAAAAAAATACACCGACTATGCATTCGTACTCACAACCAATCCCCAGTATCTCATCGGAAAAAGTAAATTATAAGCCACAACATGTAATAAATAAGACATTTCGCTAATGATATTACGATAACGTTTCAAAACATACAAAGTATAGGAAATAAGATAGATTTAATTGAACATTTGTTACTAGAAAAAAATATTTATATTCTATCCTTGTCAGAAGTATGGAGAAATGAGCATTTTTGTAACTCTGTATCACTTCAAGGATATAAAATTGCATCCCAATTCTGTAGAAAAACTAGAGAAGGTGGAGGCGTTTGTCTAATTATAAGAGAAGATGTCAAATTTATAGAAAGAATAGATATATTAAATTATTCCAAAGAATTTATAATAGAAATTTGTGCAATTGAAGTTCCTGAATTAAACTGTATATTCATAGGACTATACCGTCCAGATCGCCATATTAATGTATTTTACGAGCAAATGGAAAAGCTTTTAAATAGGTTAAATACTAGAGATAAAAATAAGTATATTGTGTTTGGAGGAGATTTCAATATTAATATACTCGAAAAAAACAAACAAACAGAAAACCTTCTCACCTTCATGCGCTCACATAATCTTAAACAAATTATTCGCGAACCCACACGGGTATTAAAAACTACTTCCACTTGTATAGATTTACTTTTTATAAATTATAAACCCTTAATAAACAAAGAATATGTCGAAGATTACGGACTCTCCGATCACAAATCTATTAACTTAAAATTAAATACAAACTGCTTATATATAAATAACAACAGAATATGGTATAAACAAAAAAGATTATTTACAGATAAAAATATAATAAAATTTAAAAATGCATTAAGGGAAATTGATTGGGTAAAAATTATAAATACAAATAAAAACGTTAACGAAAACTATAACATATTCACCAAGACTATAACACAGCTTTTAGATAAAATAATACCAAAACAAAGAGTTAAATTAAAATCTAAAAAAGGTAAAGGATGGATGACAACAGGACTAAAACTATCATGCAAACACAAAAGAGCACTAAGAATTATACTAAATGAATCTAAATCAAACGTCATAAAAACATATCATAGCAAATTTAGCAAAATATTAAAACGTAGCATAACAGTCTCAAAAAAAATAGAATTCACCAGACAAATGAAAAAGTCAGATAATAAAACTAAAACTATGTGGAACATTATAAATATCAAAACTGGCAAATCTATGACAAGGCAGTATAAAAATATAACACTAAAAGTAAACAATACAACTATTTCATGCCCTAAAAAGATATCAAATATATTTAATGACTTTTTTGCTACAGTAGGTGAAACAACAACAGATACAAACACAAATAATCCTATAAAAACTGGACGTCCAGTAATGTACTCACCAACTACGTCAATGTACCTTCGCCCAGTAAACCAAAAAGAAATATTAAATATAATGAAGCAAATAAAAAATAAACATAGCTGCGGAATAGACGACGTACCCCCTATTTTAGTAAAACAATGTGCAGAAGAATTGTCAGCTCCACTCACATTCTTAATAAACCAGAGTTTTGAGCATGGAGAATTTCCTGACTTACTAAAAATTTCCCTAGTAAAACCGATACATAAAAAAGATGATATCCACACCCCTAGCAATTATAGACCCATAGCGTTGTTGCCGACCTTTTCAAAGATTTTTGAAAAGGCGATGTGCAACAGACTAAATTTCTTCCTAGAAAAATACAACATTCTTGATGACTGTCAAAATGGTTTTAGGAAAACAAGATCCACAACATGTGCTGTTTACAAATATGTCCAAACAGCTCTCCAACAAATAAATGACAAAAGGTGTGCATTAGGCCTGCTTCTTGATATGTCAAAAGCCTATGATAAAGTATCATATAGTATACTACTAACAAAACTTTACGGTTCTGGTATACGTGGCCCAGCTTATAATTGGTTCAAATCATATTTAAATAACAGAAAGCAAATAGTCCAGGTCGATCATCATAGCATTGAAGATAGGGAAACCATATCAGTGCGGTCTCAGGTAAGAAATGTCACATGCTCCATCCCTCAAGGCAGTGTTCTGGGCTGCATACTATTTCTAATATATATTAATGACCTCCCAAAAATTCTAAATAAACAAACTACATTACCAGTCCTGTTCGCTGATGATATTTCCATACTTGTAAAATGTGACAAAAATTCTGACCCAAATCCAATCTTACAAAATACTCTCCAGACAGTGACACTTTGGCTACAAGATCACAATTTAGAAATAAACTACAAAAAAACCAAAATGATACAATTTAGATCGTACAAAGCCCCCCCTCTAAGTAATAATGTATTTTTTAATGACACCCCTATTGAATTAGTAACTACAATTAACTTACTCGGTATAAACATAGACACACATCTCAATTGGAAAAAGCATATAGAAATAGTTAAATCTAAATTATCTAAATTTACTTACGCCTTGTTTCAACTTAAGCACAGCACAAACACAGAAACAGCACTATCGGCATATTACGCCTATGCATACTCGTGGTTAAGATATGGAGTGATGTTATGGGGGAACAGCGTAAATGCAAGCGAAATATTTGTTATGCAAAAGAAATGTGTTAGAATACTAGCCCATATTGACAATAGCGAGAGCTGTAGGTCATATTTTGTCAAATTAAAACTCCTAACTTTACCTTCTATATATATACACGATCTTTGCATATTTGTATTTAAAAATAGTAACATTTTCCCTAAAATAAAAGACACTCATAACGTAAACACACGTCATAAAAATAGATTATATCTGCCACCATCTCGGCTCAAAATGCTTTACCATAGCCCATACCACATGGCAGTAAAAATATTTAACAAATTACCGAAACAAATTAAAGAAGAACCCAAATTCAATATATTTAACAGAAAATTAAAAGAATATCTAACACAAAAATGCTTTTACACGGTCGCAGAATACTTAGAATAAAACATTGGTAAATATGACACTAAGATAGATAAATTACTCATAATCACAGAAATAATACTTACACAAGGAAGCACATTTACATACACTTACACATAACACAACAAACAAATTAATAAAATATACATAACAAAATATAAAAAATAATAAAATACAATATTTAATACAACAAATATAAACAAATAAACTACAATAATTAATAGAAGTAAACAAATAATGGAATTACATATTGATATTAATTAAAATAATTACATATTAGTATAACTATAATAATTACAATTATTGTTTAAAGCTAGTGACTGGATGCTTCTTTTATCCAATGTTAATATGTTGCCGTGCCCTAACCGGGTTTCATGTTGGAACTTATTTACCTCTGTAACACCTAATGTACACATGAATGCAATAAAGAATTTGAGTTTGAGTTTGAGTTTACTCAAAAAATATTTAATTAATTTTAAAATTTAATTCACATTCAGAAAGTTATGTTATCAACAAGTAACATGGATTGTGGGTATTATATTTTTGGATTGTATTTAACACGTTGAACGCCAACGCGGTCACCGTGTGTCCGACAAACAATAGTTTTTCTATTGTGTCTGCTGCGTGGCAGTCAATGACTTAAAAGTAAAAATTGCAATAATTTCTATTACATGGGACTTAAACATAAAAGGTAAAGTGTACTGTAGAAAGGTACACTTCTGCTTAACACTGAGAGAAAAACAGGTGTCAAACTCAAACTCAAAACATTTATTTCAAATAAACCAATTACAGGCACTTTTGAATTGTCAAAGGGTCGGTCAGTCAGAAAAATTAAGCTAGTTGCCCATTTCAAAGCAGTAGGTCTGTCTATAAAGTCCTGGATTTAATGAAAACATATTTTACTCCTAGATGCTTTTTTTAAACTGGATATAATGATTATTATGATTTTTTATAGTAAGATTTACGGATTTTATATGACTAACATAATTCCGTAGATCTTACTAAAGTAATCCACAGAAACCATAGACGAATATGCGACCTTCGTTAGTTTGCATATACGATCAAATAGCACAAATAGTCTCTGTCGTTCAAATAAAATGAGTAAACCAAAAAAAAAACATATTTTTTTTTTTATAATATGTTTTAACATTTTTTATTAATGAAAAATACCCATAAACATAACACAATAATTATTTACTTTCATCATCTGATTCCAAATACACTACGTTAAAAAAAGAATTATCATTGTCAGCTGTATCACTAACAACATCTTCGCTACTACTGTCACTGCTGCTGCTATCTTCACCTAGGTGAATGACTAACTCATCTATATCTTGATGGTTCTTCCATGTTCTTATAATCCTTTTCAATGTTTGCAACATGACGGCAACAATTTTTCCATGTTTCCTTAAGGTTGGTACCTTTTTCTTTACCGAGCAAAAATATTGAATCTTTTGTCGAAGTGCACATATAAGGTGTTAAAAAATTAACTCTAAGAATTTCGTGGGAGCATTGTACTCATCGTAACGAACAACTTTTACTATGGGATGAACCCTGAAATCGCGAAAAAAATATGAGCTGTTCCATACATTTTATTGAGTTACGTGTAGTGTGTGTCACACGTCCTTCCATATATTAGGGTCACTAGCTTGTAAGTAAGCAGTATATTACACATATTCAAATAAGTAACACGTCTTTCATTGAGTTCTAGAACGCTCCATATTACATGGCGACCCTGCCAGTGCTGCCACGTTGGCAGCGCTGTGCATATAATAATTTAAAATACATCAATAAAATATAGTGCCTGGTTCTATTGGGACTAAAATATATACATAGACATATAAGAAGGAAAAAGTTGCAATAATTGGCAAAAGAGGCTGCCGGGTGACGTTCGAGTCTGATGTTGGATTTGGAGCCGGGAGCTGTTGGCGTCCAGATGGCTGCGTTGAGGATTCTCCGCGCCCTGGAACGACCTCCTCCAAACATTAAATACGATGCCTGATGTGTGACAAAAGTGGAAAAAGTGAAAGTGGAAGAGTGCGGCAGAAAAACAATTTTTTAAATTACTATAAGTAATAGAGTTACATGATGAGGTATGTAGTAGTAGCAGTTTAAAAAATCATGAAAATAAGATTATAAAGTGACGCCTGTTGACTACAATTCTATGCTATTGGCATTTTTTTTTTTTAAGTTATACATCTACGTATATAAATTATTTTATTATAATAATCAAAAAACCAGATTTACTCGTATTAATTACTGTGACATAATGTATTTGGAAGATTCATCATACATACCTAGGATTCAAATTACTTGATAACTTTCTCATGCCTGATGATGTCATAGCTGTGTTATTTGATGATAATATCGACATAGAGTCATCCGACACCACAAGACAAATTCAACGAACTGTTTGTGCATTGTTAATGATGATGTAGGTAATTTTATGGAGCGGTATTAGTTACAAGTTTAGGAACAATTATAAGGACATTGAATGAGTAAAATGGAATTTGTTAGACGTAATGGAAAGTTTATGAAGCAGTCTGGGATGATTTGGTACACAAGGTTTGATGTGTAAGAGGGCTGATCACCCAAATACAATGCAAATTCTTGCAGACCAAAGGATTCAACTTGAACGTGTTATTTTCAAATGTATTGGAATGAAATATACTAAGTAATATGTATTACGTTAGGTACACATGGTAAGGTACAATTAGGGGTTCTATCCTTCAACTTCGATCATGGTGCAGACGAGATCTCTCTGTGAGAATTGTTGGAGACTAAAAAGAGTCTTAAATATGTCCCTAAATTAATAATAAAATAAATGGTTGTGAATAAATGTAGTGCGCAACATAAATGTAGTAAGTAAAACAGGTACAGAGAGCCCTGTAAATTATTGAAGTTATCTTACGATTATAAGTTGATAGTATAAAAGTAAGTATTGTGAAATGTGTACCTAGTAAGTATAAGAGTGTGAGAATTAGTGTGTCTAGTAAGAAGCGCGAAATCAGTAAAAGAAAATAAGATTTTAATCTGTTTATATATTTTTAACGAATGAGGTAAAAGATTTAAAATAAATGGAGATGTTAAGGTAAATAAAAAAAAATTCCTTGTGATAGTGTCCGTACGATAGTTTTGGAGTATAAAATAAAAAAAAATAGACAAGTATAATGTTTGACGTCGGTTTTAAATTTGTCAACAGTGCGTTACCTAAGAATAAGTATTTCTAATTAGTGTAACTAGATTTTGTTGAATTGTATAATGTTGGAAAAAAAATATTTTTTTTTTTCTAAAAAACGGGGGAGGTGTAGTGTGTGTCACACGTCCTTCCATATATTAGGGTCACTAGCTTGTAAGTAAGCAGTATATTACACATATTCAAATAAGTAACACGTCTTTCATTGAGTTCTAGAACGCTCCATATTACAACGTGTGCATAAATGTATGGAACAGCTCATATTTTTTTCGCGATTTCAGGGTTCATCCCATAGTAAAAGTTGTTCGTTACGATGAGTACAATGCTCCCACGAAATTCTTAGAGTTAATTTTTTAACACCTTATATATTGAAGTCATCCATTTCCTAGGACGGCCAGATCTGTGTTTACCAGGGGTTTCAAATTTGCCATCATTTTTATTGCCTTCATCTTCATACGCCTTACTCTCAGATTTTCCTGAAAAAAAGATTAAAAAATAATAATACGTAATATCTAACAGAAATAAGATAGCACTATTTTTAATTTCAGACATGATATACTTTATTCAGAATTAAAATCAGCGGCAAATTTTATCACCCAAAAGTATCAAAAGATTTAGTCGCACTACAATATGGCCTACTTATATTTGCAATCTAACCTATTACTGCGCAATGTAAACAATCCTTATTTTAGTCTTAATATCGTATATTTAGTAAATTTGTAACTTCTGGTAGATAAAAACAAACAATAACACGATTACATACCTGTCATAACTGCTGTTCGAGCATAAACATCATCCAAATTGGATAAAATTTGTCCAGCTTGGTGTTCTAACAAACATCGCTGAAACACTTTAAAAATAATTTCCCGACCTCCACTCCGGATTGTTTTCCGCATATTTAACACGTTTTTTCAATGTTTCGTACACGTACATTTGAAAAACAATATAAAATGCAATAGTTAACGAGTTACAAAACAAGTTGATGACAGCCGATGACATTCGATGTACTATGATTTAGTGTTGCCCTACTTTTGAATAATGTTAGTTCCCAAAACATTAATTTCATGACTGTATAGACAGGCTGTACCTATGGAGAAGAACGGGACAGAAACTCCACGGACACTCTTTTGTAAAAATATAGTTACAAATTATTGGTTACATATCATTCATATTATTACTATACAATATGTGAAAACGATGCAGAACGTTACAGGCATCCGTCATAAATATACAGGTTATAACCGAAACATACAAAAGCATATGCTACAGACCACCGACCTGAACAACTTTTACCATGGGACCAACTCCGAAATCGCAAAAAAAATCTGCCATTCAATACATTTTTGGTCACGTGACTCGTCGAAAAGTAGGGAACAGCTGATTTTTTTTTCACGACTGGCAGTTGTTTCCACATTAAAAGTTCTTCAGTTTGGTGGTCTGTAGCATATCCTTTTGTATGTATATACCCTTTCGGTTACACCCAGTATAGAAACAATTCAAAAATTAAATTAAAACAAGCCATAGCCCCTAAGAGATGACCAGTCCCTACTGACAGCGCCCGTTCACGAACATGACGAGCATGTCGACAAGCGTGATGGTGTGGTCCAGGCCTACGCACGCTGTGGTGAAGGTATAGGCTTATACATTGCTTATTTCTAGGAAGGCCATATTTTTTGTAGTCCCTACAGTGATCTTCCACTCGACAAGATTTCTAGTCAGTTGACGTAAACTAAGTAATTGTTTTTCCAGTAAGAAGTCACATCTGCAATCTGGTGATAAAATTGTAATTATTATAATAATGAGTCATGGTACAGACGCCAACACATCAAGCTATCCCTAACTGTCAAGTTTTCTCAATTAAAAATGAACCTTATATCTTTGCAATAAAGTTGAAATAATAACAAAGAAAGACAGATTGCGGTAACTTGATGTGCTGGCCTCTGTAATAATCTATGAAATTAAATCGATCAGTTTCCACCATGGAGATTAATTTATTATTCTGTGGTTGGGTTTTTTTACTCTTTTTTTTAGTGTGCTACCCGAGATTTTAAAATTAGCCTCTATTTTCAAATAAAGAAACATCTCAGACATTTATAAAAAAATGTATATAAGTAGTATATCAGCCATCTCGTTACCATAACACAAGCATTAGATTGCATTAGATTCAACAGCATGTGATGCTAAGTCAGAGGCCCATGGGCAGCATTAAAACTCTGACACCAGGTTAGTGACTAACCACACGAAAAGAAGAATATTCAAATAATCAAAGGAAGCACTCAATTTGTGACACTAGAAATTGGCATACACGTGTATTCTACTGATCCTTTTGCTTACAATTTCGTCAGAAACTTTTGAACAGACTATAACAATATCCTATCGAACGTATTATGTTGCTAAACGAGCCAATGACAGTACCTACAATTGCCGCCAACAATTTGCATACCAATCGGGAACTAGCAGACCCTCTAGTTGTAAGTAGTCAGATAGTCTGCTTTCTAATATTGATATGGGGAATGAAATCTCCATATTTTATTCTGCAATTCGAGTTTAGTTGGTATACCATAGATTTGATGAGTGTTCTGGCGATTATATCAATCTCAGTCTTCTAAAAATACTTGTAGTCCTTGAAAGGTACCGTAAAGCCTGGTAACTTTGCAGTTATGTATTAAAGAAAATCGATACATTTATACAAAACCGTTTTTTTATTATTTGAATTCGTAAAAACTAAATTCTATCTTAAATCTAATTTTAAATGTTTGCTTATTTGAAAATTGAGGCTAATTTTAAAGCCTCGATTTTTTTCAATCACAATTTAATCAAACAATATTTGTTGATAACATATAAAGTTTCAAACTTTCTAATACAGATGATAAATGAGTTAAATTACAAATTCCCTTTAGTGAGCGATTGCGTAAGAATTTCAGCTGAACTGGTTTTGTTTACATTTTCATCAGCTATTTTTCGAACAAACTATTTTTATTTTATCTTAATTAATGAGAAAAAAAAAAAGTACTTTTAGATAGTATGTTTACAGTAGAAAGAAGGTCCCATCTTGACGTAACTTTTTGGTCGCCTTTGTGGTATAGCAAGGGTACGGAAGCGGAGGCCATATTCTTTGTAGGTACACATAAATGTGTATACAGTGACTAACAAACATAAAATAACATCACACCCGTAATTTACGAAGGGTTTGGCAGGGGTAAAGCACCCACATTTTTCTAGTGGACTATTTATTTACTGTACAACAAATTTGTAATGTTAGAAACGACGGCAGTGACAGCTTAGTGGTTTGACCGTCGGACAAACTCAAACTCAAAGTATTTATTTCAAATGAAACAATTACAGGCACTTTTGAATTGTCTGTCGGTCAGTCAGAGAGATGAAGCTAGTTGCCCATTTCAAAGCAGGACTGCCATGTCTCGAGTGCAATCCCAAGGCTTCGAGTTGCTATCACTTGCTCAAAATCGATGAAGAAAAACATCGTGAGGAAACCAGCATGTCATTGTCTGAGAGATGTTTCTCAACAGCATGTGAAGCTAAGTCAGAGGCCCATGGGCAGTATAATAACTGACACCAGGTTAGTCACTAACCACACGAAAATAAGAAGAAGAATGTTAGAAATAGTCAACACAAATCATTTACAATATTTATTCTAGGTATTAGATTAAATGACTAATTAACTAAATATACAAATAAATTCAAAAACGAAAGGATACTAAGCGCTGTCATTAGAGTAGTTAAGATTTTGTATTGACCTTCTGTTCAATTTATACTGTGCACCGGTAGCCACAAAGACAACACAGTTGATCGCATATACCTACTGCACTATCCTAGGGCTAAAATTAAACTTAATTACAAAATCGTGAACTAAATTGTACCGCAAGTAAATGCAAAAAGGTAAACATTGTCACGATATATAATCGATTTACATAATTATTACCCGCACCGAATGATTATTGAATCATAGTAAAATGTGGGTAAATCATCATGATTAATGCTTGGAACTTGTAGAGAATGCCCCTATTGAAGTAGCTTCTGACCGCGATTTCGTTCGTGTGGAAGTCATAATACACTCGAGAGCAATGCCGGCTACGCGACACCTCGCAGCGCAACTCGACGCCGTCACAACGAGTGCGGTAGTTTTTAAGTTTATTTTTAAAATTATGTATTAGTTTATAGTTATGATTTTTATACATGTATTCTATTTTATGGGCCTACGATGCCTGAAATAAAGGATAAATAATAATAATAATAATGAATCCGGGTCACTTAAAGAATGTTAAAAATCTCGGAAACTAAAAATGATAGGTTAATGCAATAAATTGTATTTAATAGACAATGTAATACTCCTTAAATGAAAGTAAAAAAAATATGAGTCACCATACATTTTATTAACACAAAATTACATAAAGAAAAAAACTGCTGATCTCTCCTTAAAACAAAAATAGGAAACATGAAATTTTTGAACTTTATTACGATTTTCTTGAATTTTAATACTTCGTATTGCCTCCTCGTGCTTCCATTACTGCGTTTACGCGGTTTGGCATGCTGTACACCAAGTTCCTTATACGATTTTGGGGAATATTCTCCCATTCCTCTGTGAGAGCAATTTTGAGCTCACGAAGCGTGATTGGGGGAGGGTTTCGTTGTTTTACGCATCTGCCTAGCTCGTCCCAAGCATGCTCGATCGGGTTGATATCCGGGCTGCGCGCTGGCCACTCCATACGAGTAATGTTCATCTCTTGAAGGTAGTCATTCACAATCCTACCTGTATGAGGTCGGGCATTGTCATGCATAAATATAGCATCCTCACCTAAATTGACCATAAATGGACCAACGTGATCATTGAGGATTTCTTCCACATATCTTACGCTAGTTAAAGAGCCGTTTTCTATGATCACCAGCTCTGTGCGACTTTCAGAAGAAATTCCGGCCCACACAAGTACAGACCCACCACCGTAGGCTACTTTTTCTTAGATGCATGCTTGCTTGAATCTTTCCCCTGGTCTTCGATACACTCTGTGTCTTCCATCGTGCTTGTAGAGCATAAATTTTGATTCGTCGGAGAACATAACTTTTGACCAATCTTCAATACTCCAATTTACGTGGCCCTGGGCATATCTTAGTCTTGAAATACGATGCCCACGCTCCAGTTTAGGGCCGTTTGCAGGTCTAAGGGGTTTTAAGTTAGATTCAGCAAGCCGACGTCTTACTGTCCATGCACTTGGGTTACTTCCTCCGAGGCGTCGAAACTGATTTGTGAGTTCAGTTCCTGTGAGAAAGCGATTTCGAAGCATGGTGTTCACCAAGTATCGGTCTTCTCGTGCTGTGGTACACCTGGTTCTGCCCGTTCCTGGTCTGCGTAGGTTAGAACCAGTTTCTTCGTAACGTCGGAGAACTCTTTGTACTGTTGACAGCGACACATCGACAGTCCTGGCTGTATCGCGCTGACTCCGGCCGGTTTCCAGCATTGTAAGTATTCTGGTGCATTCTTCAGGCGTAAGCGACATAATTTCAGCTTGAATAATGAATATAGAGCACTATCAACATGGTTTATGTACCCACATAAATGACAGATTACAAACAAAAGCAAAACCAAATGCTGTAATTTCGTAGTTCCATCTTCGAAAGTGGCCCTTTTTCAAATTTGATTTTTTTATGATATAACTTTACAAAAACTAAGAAGTTTTAATACCTTCATTTAAGGAGTATTACATTGTCTATTAAATACAATTTATTGCATTAACCTAGCATTTTTAGTTTCCGAGATTTTTAGGATTCTTTAAGTGACCCGGATTCATTGCTCTCGAATGTATTATGATTTCTCCATCATTTTGAATCGTTCATTCAAATCATCACCATGCGTGCCTCGGAATGCACGTTAAGCCGTTGGTCCCGGCTGTCATTTGTGGATCTTTGACAAATGTTAAGGGACGTCAGAAGCCTAAAAATTTGACATCCAGTCTTACCACGGGGTAGCGTGTTAACCAGTTAGGTACTGGGTTGTGGAGGTCGGATAGGCAGTCGCTCCATGTAAAATACTGGTATTTAGCTACATCCGGTTTAACTGGAAGCCGACCCCAACATAGTTGGGAAAAGGCTAGGCTTATTATCAGTGGCTAGATTCATTTGAATCCGTGTTACACTCCTTTAGGGGTTGAATTTTCAAAAATCCGTTCTTATCGGATGCCTATGTCATAATACCCACATGTACAGTGTGTTCGGTTAAACGAGGGACATAAGTACTTTCAGGTTGTATAGTACTCATGAAAATCAACAACTTTGTCCATGGGACCAACTCTGAAATATGAAAAAAAATATCAGTTGTTACACATTTTGTCGAATTATGCGAACATAAATGTACCTACTGAACAGCTGATTTTTTTTTTCATGATTTGAGGTATAGTTCCATAGTCAAAGTTGTTCATTTTCATGAGTATAGTAACCCCTGAAAGAATGTCCCTCGTTTAACCTAACACAATACTTGTGTATCTGTGTGCCAAACAGACAGTAACGGTTTCCTTTTATATTTTTACATATACACACAGACTATTCAACTTAAAAAAAATGCCATGTCATTTAATTTTTGTGTGTCATCATATGGGAAACGGGGCGAAAGTCTACATTGCCGGCTAAATATAGCTTCGGTATTATCCTCAAAGTCATTTTTAGTTGGGAAAATACGCGTTACGTGAAGGAAATACGCGGACAAAATACGCGTTACGTATAATCGGGAAGTAAACTGGGTGTTATGACGTAATTAAGAAGTGTGCGAGTCTATGCATGCTGTTGAAGGGTTGATTTATTCATGTCATTGTCATCGAACATCATAAATTAGTGTTCTTTATTTCAAATATTAAAAATAGTTTTTTTCTCTTCATGCAGTCGTACTGGCCAGTGCGATAAGTATTCTAAACAATGAGGTTGGCGCATTGACATGAAATAAGTACCTATTACTTAGTGCATTTTCAGTAAACTGGCAGTATAGAAAATTATTGAATATAAAGGTTCGAATTTTAAAAACTTTTTCAACGCTCGCATTTTGTCTAATTTATGCACTTTTGCATTTAGATTTCGAATTATAAACAGAATCTTTCCAAGGTTGTGAGGTAAAAACAAATATTTACTATTAATATAGATTGAAAATTTTGGGATCAAAACAGGAATAAATCTAAACCTAAACCGTAAAGTTTATAAATCCGGCCTTAGAATTTTCTTACTGACTTGTCTATCTAAGAGTTTCTTTTTCAGTGTATTCAAGGTATTGATTAGTCAGATTCTGACCTAAATTGAACCCATTCATTAAGGCTCCGTGCACGAAAAACACAGCTTAAAATAATTTAATCATATGGTTTTGATTAAAGTACACTTTCCGTTGAGTTAAACCAAACATATTAGTCCTGCATCCGGTAATAGTTTCATCATTTTAGAATTTTGGAACAATAATTAATTTCGCCTTTGATTTACATTTTGACGATATTGAAAACGTTGAACAAACGTCACTCTCGCGATATTTTTCGGATAACTAGTTCGAATATTAATAATTTTCCATCTATACTAATATTATAAAGCTGAAGAGTTTGTTTGTTTGAACGCGCAAATCTCTGGAACTACTGGTCCGAATTGTAAACTAACTAAACAGATAGTCCATTTATCGAGGAAGGCTATAGGCTATGTAACATTACGTTACGACCAATAGGAGCCGAACAGCGGGTGAAACCTTGCGGCAGCAGCTAGTTAACCCATACACTGCCACGAACACGTATGTGTGTTGAAGGCTTACAATAGCTTAGAATAGCATAAAAAATAGTGGAGGTGTTTCTGTTAATACTTAAATGATTTGAAAAATCATTTTAGTCACATGCAAAACTAAGAACCCGACTTAACAAATTAAAAAAAAACTATTTAAAAAAAATTGAATTGTTTTTCCTTTTCTCACAAAATGTGGACAAAGTTGTTCAAAGCAGTCAATTTCGTGCACACCCCTTTTTTTGAGGGTGGAAAACCATCAAATGACTCTTCCCGCTCTGGATGGAGCGGAAAGGAGTGTCAGACTCTTGCTAACTAAACCCATCCATGTTCCTTCCTTAGCCGTTTATTTTCCGGGGTAGCGGTAACCCTTTCGGACAATTCCGCGGCAGGCACGGCCCCTTAATTGGATTACAAGATATCTTTAGAAAAGCTAAAGAAAGCTACAGTACACTAAGCTAGTACTCAGTTGCATTTAAATTCACTAAGTTTTAGTACTGAATTCCCGCTTCAAGAGGACTAAGAGTCATAGCCTCCCAAATCCGGTTTTATTCGTTTTAAATCCTTTGACGTTGAAAAGATTTAAAGAAGGAGCTCACGGATTATATTTGGAAGATTTTTTCTTTCTGATTATCCGTTTAAAGTCTGCTTTCGTTATGAATTGGGAAATAAATTTGGTGTTATTCGGAAAGGTCTACGCACTGATTTGAATTCTTTTTTTCGTTTTTGTGTGGTTAGTGACTAACGTGATGTCAGAGTTTTTATGCTGCCCATGGGCTGAGATTTGGTTTCACATGCTGTTGAGAAAGATCTCTCAGGCATGCCAGTTTGTTCACGATGTTTTTCTACAAGGTTTTTTAAGCAAGTGATAATTATACAATTGAATTGATTTGCGCTTATACACCTTCAGTAATAATTGTAGAAAAAAAAGAAAGATTATTCTCAGAAAAATATGACGCACAGAGAAATTAGTTATAACTTATACACAAAAGAACAAATGGGATAATATGCGTCACTTCCACGCAAAACGGCCATCGCTCAGCATAATGCTGCGACCCTGTACGAGATGTTGGCGCAAAAACTTAGAAGTAGATAATAATTATTTAATTAAACTATTAAATATCTCATACTCAACGTGGCCATATAGTACTAAGGAGTAAAAAAATGATTACAGTCAGGGAGTCGAAAGATGATCAGACAGTTAAATCCTTGACAGGAAAACTGAGATGGGAGTACCGACTAACTAATTAATGCAGAAGGCAACCCTACATATCTTTAGTTATACTAATGACCTTGCAACTTCAGAGGGCAAAGGAGATTGTTCTAGACCGCCCTATAACCAACAAACATTTGACGTGTACGTTAATTTTAATTATATTTTAATATGCTTTTTTAAAATAATAAATTCAAGCGGACACTGTTTAATTCTTAATAGGTTTTTAAAAGTGACCTCATTGATTTTATTACCAACTGAACTCGCCATCTTTCAAGGAGTTGTCAATTTGAATGTCACAAAAGATTTGACAGTGTCGCTCTCGCTCATATTGCATAAATATCGATATCGACGACGATTTCCATAATATCTAGTGATAAATAATGGATGTTCGATATTTATCACTTCCAAAACATTGAAAATGTGCAACATAAAAGTTTTTCATGCATATTTTTTTCATGGAATTAGTTCCGTGAACATTTTAATGGAACTTATGATGAATATGGCCTAGCACGATTATGATGAAAATATAATGAACAAAACAAACTCACAAAATGTACTTACTAGTCTAATGAGGGATTTTCTCACTTGTGAGAAAATATTAGTTCAAAAGAGGCGTTGGTAAAAAATACGTCACTGTCTCAGGTTTTTGACATCAAATAAGCTTTCTTATTTACGGATCTTATTCTTGTTATCAGTAGCCAGTAAAACATAGACGTATTTTTTACCCACGCCATCTATTGAACTATGTTTTTTCACTTGTCAGAAAATCTCTCATTTAACGATTGAAATATCATTTACGACGCAACTCTAGTGAATTGTTCTCATAACCATTTCACGACTTCAATAGCCATATTTTTACTTTTTAAGTACTTAAACTCTATTTTTAAATGTCGCGAACTAAAACGTTACACATTGTTCGTTGGGAACAAAATATTTTATTTTAGCATTAATTTAATTGGAGTAGAATCATAGCAACAACGTGTTTATGTTTGAAACGGAACAAACTAATTTACATTTGACATATTGATCTTTCATTTTGGTCTACTAAATTAAAACCTACTAGATTAATACTAAATTAAATAGGTGGTCATTGATAATCGATATATGTACAAATGATTGATCTTCAAGAGAGCATCTCTACGTCACTACGTCAGTCGGTGCCTGTGGCTGTGTTGTGTTGTTGTGAATACCTAACTATTTGGCGATTTCTTTTGGCCTTTTTGATTTTGTTTCTGTTTAACGGACTACAATTTGGATTGCTTTCAACGTGACCTGGCTTCGAATAACTGATTCTGTGATCTGCTTACACGACACCGACAACGACACTGCATTTTGGCAACGGATAACGGACTTCGCTTAAAGTAAACTTCAACCAATAAATAATAACTGTACCTAAAAGGCATAATACAACTGTATTTACGGTAATATTTTACTGTATTTGAAGTTTAATGCTTTGTAGAAAACAGAAATAGCGATTTTAGAAGGAATTACTTAAGTTTTCTTTTATTAAAAATAACCTCAAAATCTGTTCCTTTTCTTTAAATAAATCTTTTCTCTAAAGTGTCCGTCAAGAAACTTTGTTCTTATGGGCTACTAAGGGTAGTTTACAAATAGAAAATGATTTTTTCTATGCTGTTGGCTCCAGGGCGAACAATGTATGGGCGTAGAACAATCTCCTTTCACTAATGAAACTGAAATGGCCCAGCACATAAACTAAACCCCGATTAAGGAAGACTAATATTATTTATTTAACCATTTATGTAACACATAACAGACAAGAAGAAAGAAACAGAAAATACGTACAAAAAAAATCTCTTCCTTCATAACATGACACTGACAGTTCCTAAAGTTTAGTTACGTTGGTGAAATTGCCACTAAGTAAATAAAAACTCCGTAGTCTAGGTATTTCACCTACAAACTTTTCGAAGCCAAAAAAAAAACTTAGAGCAACAACAAAATATTAACAACAAGTGTCTCCTTCTCCTGAACCCAACAAAAAAAACTTGGCAGTACACTTCCCTCGATAAACTGATAAAAAAGATTAACAGTCGCTAAAGTATAGAACGATAAATCTTTGTTATTCGCGTTCCAAGTAACTTGTTTGTGCCGAAACAAAATTTATGAGTCTACGGTAGAATGTATTTCGAGGGATCCAGACCGTTTTGAGGCGTTAGTCGATCAGTTCATTGGTTTCCGGATGTTGCAAAGTCCAGTAATAGACCAGTCAAATAAGCAAAAATATGGCGCCAACTTCGGAATGAGAGATATATAATAAGCTGATTTTTTGTATATACAAGCGAAATGAGGGTTTATTCAGTGCTAACCCTTTAGGGAGGCAGGTGTGATGTTATACAACGTAGCGCTACAATGGTGACATTAATTTAACACACATAATTATACGTTTTCTCCATTTTCGTTTCATGAAGACCATATCTTTAAATTAAACGTTATAATTTACGGATTTATTTAAAATGTTTGAAAATAGCATCTTAGAGCAACCTGTACATGAAGAATCTTCACGCAGCGGTCATTTGCCGGGGTCACGGATCAAAACATTCGCATCAATGAAATTAAAACGAATAAGCAATACTATGAGAATGAAACAACTGCAAAAAGTAGGCGAATTGATTTTATTATTTCAGTTTGTTTGAATTCTTTTTTTTTCAATTTGCGGTTTATTTTAGCCTATCAACATTTATATGACTAATGGGCACTAGCCCTACCCGTGTGTTAAATTAATGTCACCATTGTAGCGCCACGTTGTATATTATGTATACAGTGTGTCAGGTTAAACGAGGGGCATACTTTCAGGTTGTATAGTAGTCATGATAATCAACAACTTTGTCCATGGGAGCAACTCTGAAATTATGAAAGAGGAATATCAGCTATTCCATACATTTTGACGAATTATGCGAACATAAATGTACTGAACAGCTGGAACTGCTAAGTAATAACAGTCGCACGGTTCGATTCATCAGGTTAAGCTACGATTGCCGGGGTTGGTCCGTGGATAGGTGACCATCTTTACACATTGAGACTCCTGCGTGGCTCAGAAAGCACGTTAAGCCGTTGGTATCGGCTGTCATTCGTGGATCTTTGACAGTCGTTACGGGTAGTCAGAAGCCTGAAAGTCTGACAGCCAGTCTTACCAAGGGGTATCATATTACCCAGTTACTGACTAGTTATGGAGGTCAGATAGGCAGTCGCTATATGCAAAATACTGGTATTCAGCTGCATCCGGCTGGACTCGAAGCCGACCCCAACATTATTGGGAAAAGGCTGGGAAGATTTTTGCGTCAGCGCATACTTCATAAAAATAAATAAAAAACATTTTTAAATGGTGAATTGATGTTATATTCCTAGGTTTAATTATGTAAGTGTTTCATTATACTCGTATAATATCAAGGTAAGTGAAAATTGTTTTCTAGCAAAAATGCATTGTAGTGTCCATGAATAAAAGTTTAGTTTTAAATGCGTCATCGACTCCCGGCCACCGTAGGCGCGGGCCTGCGGGCGGTGAGTAATGGGTAGCTCACCACCCGATCAGGACCAGGCCCGTACCGGACGGCGCGTACGTGTGCCTTAAATAGATGTCAGCATTAATGAAGGGGGCCGTTAGGATTGTCCGAAAGGGTTACGCTGCACCGGAACATAAAGGGCTAAGGCACATGAATGGGTTTCAGTCAGTAAGAGTCTGACACTCCCATCCGCTCCACCCAGAGCAGGAAAAGTCATTTGATGATTTCCCACAGTCAAAAAACCTAAATAAAGGTTTTAAATGCGTCATGTTTTTGTCTTGTTGTAATTTTTTCTCTAAAGTGCATTTGTAGCAAAACCGGAGTAATAATCCGAAATTTTATTCAATAAATACTCAAAGGAGCTGTGCATGGGTGGACTAAAGCTTATACTGGTTGATGAGTTCCATTTTTACGGCTTTTAAGGGGCGAATTTGGGTGAACCCGGTTTTGGGCAAGGGTACAAAACCGGGTAATTCAGAAAAGAGTGATTTCCAGTGCAAATTAAATTATGTGATTTATTATACAAACTAAAAATATAGTCTATTAAATTATATTTTTATTCTTGGAACTTGTGATTTATTAAATATTTCCTTTTCTTTCCGATTCCTAGGTACTTCGTGAAGGACAAAAATGTGAAGGTACTAATTTATCGTTGTGCAAGAATGTGAGGCGAATAATTAATAAGAAAAGTTAGATTTGCGGCAACCATAGAGATGCCGCAAACCACGTAGCGTTCGGGGCTTGGAAAATTTTCGATCTAAGTTTTGGAACTTCCAATCTTTTGTTAGTGTTGCTTTTACGAGCATCAGCTATCTAAGATCGTAGTGGAATAGAAATGGTTGGGGGCCTTAATTTATGAAGGCAATGCCGAAAAATCAGGTGAAACAGTCGATAATCTCCTATATACATACATTGGCAATAAGCAAGTTTAATTATGCCACAAAATCAAAAAATATAAATTGACCTTATTCTCGACACCGGGCCACTTTTTAAATATTATACAATGTTTCTATAAAAACAAAGGACAATATAATGTTGTAGTTAAATATGTACATACTTTTTAAATAAATTCAGGAAGTGATGTTTACCCAAAATATAAAAACGGTATTACTTTCAAACTACTTTTGCTTATACAAACTATTTGTTATTATTATCTATAATAAAATGATTATGTAAATAAAAGAGCCTGGAAATACCCTGATTTACTAGATAGACGTTTTTAGGCAGTGTACGTGAATTGCAGCAGTTTAGTGCGTCAAGGGATGAGCAGGATGAAGAGGGAGTGACGCGGCCAGTATGGCTACATGGCTGCGTGGAGTTGCGACTGGAGAAACGCACCGCGCGTTTTTCCAGTCGCACAAGATCATCCGAATTTACCGTCGCCTTAAGACTTCATTTTGTCACTCCGTCAAATAATTCAAACGCTTAGTTTTGATACAAGCGGGTATTTGGGAAAACGTTCTCAGCATATCGAAGATCTTTTTCATATAAAAGTAAATTCTCACACAATAGAAAGGGATCCATAGAGTTCGATAAAACATTCTGTTCATCCCGACTTTGGGTTCAAGGTTAAATAATGTCGTATTTTATATTGGATCCCTTTTATGAATGTTTGGCCAGGTCAGCCTCCTTGAAATTTCACTTTTGCAGATAATATCTTAGGCCCGTGTTATAGGTGTAGATTTTCTTATTGAAGAATTTATTGAGGTGGAGTTATGACGAATTGAAACCCATAGTGTTGTATAGCTTGGTAATGTTTTCAAGATTGCCGCTTTTCGACTTATAAAATATTATTCTAATATTATTATTATTAAAGAGATAAGTTTGGATAACCAGGGGATTAGACAAAGTCATATTTTCATTAACTATAACGAAATTAGATATATCCGAAATGTATGGAATTGGCATAAGCTTTCGAAATGTCACGTGATCAATCGTTTTCGATCGCTAAGTGCCAAATGTCAAATTGTGTAAAAAAAAAGGTTCAATATTCCCATATAAATGCGTTGACAAGGGGCATTCTTGAGAAGCCGAATCGCTGAGATAATGAATTGTTCGATCAACAATTCTCGAAATTGAATGTACACAGAGCGACACTTACACACACTAGGTTTTTTAAATTCGTGATTCATTTGAGAGGTATCAAACAAATTGGTAATATTGCATCTAAAGACTTTTTAGAGTATCATACTCGTAAGGTAGGATCAAATAATGATTAATTTTAAAATATCCCATGTTTTTGCCTCTGGTTTTTGTCACAATGAGAGCCATGTCAAATGGCAAGACGCGCAGCAAAGCAGCCGCGGCCATGTAGCTGTTTATAATAAATCGAGGTCATGTAGCTGTTTGTATGAAATGAGCTGCAACCCGTGGCTCCGCCCGCGTCAATGTTCTTTTTCATACAAACTTCAACCCCCTATGTCACTCCTTCACGGGGGAAGTTTCCTAAAATCCTTCCTTAACTGTCGTCTCCTACTCATAATCTACCTCTGTCCTCCGCCTTGGAGTGTGCTGTCCCACAAACGATGGGACACTTAACATCGTGTCCTGCGTGTCCTGCCGTATGCACGTTACAGGAACTACTGGACGCTAGTGATTGGCGCCAAATATGTAGCCGAATTTTGGACCGAGTAAATTTAGATTGCCATTGACACGCTAAGAAGAAGATCTCCCCCTTCGTAAGTCCAGTAGTTGTTTTAGATTTCGTGATTGTGTGATCACTGATCAATGACCTTCCGCTTTTATAATCATTTAAAGATTAAAACAGCCGTTATCATGATTATCAGAAAAAAAAACTGACACCTTGCGACTAAAATTCACATCGGCCAACAATCTCGAAACACCAGCTCTAATTAATTTATTTTAGCAGACAAAGTTCCAAACTATAGTAAAGCATTTTACGTGAAACAGTACCTAAAGTTAGAACGGGAGTTGGCAAGAAGTGGCAAGGACTTGTTGTTAAATTTTCATTCAGCAACTAAATTGGGATGGAAATCTTCAATTACTTTTTACGTCGTATCACAATTTCTTGGGGCAAAGTTTAATAGCCTGGCTAAGGTGGAGGAAAATTAAGTGAATGAAAACGAGATCTCACTTTTATAAAGTTTCGAGGCTTTGCGAAAGGTCAAGTGCGCTGGCCTATTTAATGAAAATAATGGTGTCATTAATTTCCTGGTTTTTGGAATGTTTATTTTGTGGGTGGGATAAGATATAAGGTGTTAAAAAATTAACTCTAAGAATTTCGTGGGAGCATTGTACTCATCGTTACTAACAACTTTTAACTATGGGATGAACCCTAAAATCGCAAAAAAATATGAGCTGTTACATACATTTATGCACACGTAACTCAATAAAATGTATGGAACAGCTCATATTTCTTAAACGTATTGCTTAAACATACTGTGTCATACATTCAAGAAAAGACACGTTCCTCATTGTTAGGACAGACATGTTTGCGACCATGTGCAAAGGGATCCCTTCTTTTCGCATAATGTTCTTTGTCCTAATATACTTCGGCATAACGATTTTGGCACAATTTGTTTTGGCATAATAATACTTCGGCATAATGTTGGCATAATCATCTTAAAGACTAATTTGTTTTGGCATACATTTGATTCGCATAACGTTAGTAGGCCTAATGACTATTGATATATAGATATTGATAATTTTGTTTACATAGTTTGTTTGTGTTAGCTGTCAGTGTCCATTTTTCCATGCGTTTTATTCTCGCTATATGAATATCCGAAAAATACCCAAAACCGCCTTGCTCTACCCCGACTCGGACAGGTTAGGTTAGAAGGAATAAAACACGCCTACGCCTACGGTTACAAAAAGTCATGTTTCTCGGCAATGGTGAGTTACCTTATCATGGGAGTGGTGCCAGGGTGGAGGGGGCATAACAAATTTATGCTTTAGAATATTATGCTTAAAAAAAATATGCGTAAGCTGTTATGCGTAATTATAGTATGCGAAAATATAATTATGCCAAACAAAATTATGCTAAGTTATTTTATAATTATTTTCGTGTTATTTATCCCATGTTCTCTCTGCATCATCCAAAGGTGGACCGGAAGAAAGTGAATCAGACACTTTTTTTTTTTTTTTTAAAGGCTGGTAAATCATCCAATGACTGCTCCCGCTCTGGGTGGAGCGGAAGGGAGTGTCAGACTCTTACCCCCGCCAGTCTAACCGGATGCAGTTGAATACCAGTATTTTTCATGCAGTGACTGCCTATCTGACCTCCACCACCCAGTCAGAAACTGGGAAATTCGATACCTATGCAATTTTTCTATTGGGTATAGACACACACCCTTAATTGTTCTGTCCTTTGTCAATTTACACTCTGTCTAAATCCCAGCATACAGGAAAATAAACAAAAAATATTAAAGCCCCGTTATCCGTGTCCAATGTTTAAAAAGTTAGCAATTTTCTTCGCAAACGGTATGAGTTTTATGAGACCCTTCGTTATGAAGGATGAATATGTAAACATTATTATCCGACCCTCCCTCCGGGGGGTCAACCTTTTTTAAAACAATTATTACCTTTTACCCAATTGTTGTCCATAAATATTATGTTTATTTTCGTCAGATTTTATGGAATATGTTAGCAGACTATTTCGTAAGTTTAGCATCGTGCGTTCTTATGTGGTTTAAATTTAGTATTAATAAACAGGCTGTTTTACTGATTAGTAGCTTGTCTATATTGAGTGAGAAAACGAATTGTAACGTCAAATAATAATTATCCAAACAATAATTGTGGGATTAAATAGTGAGATATAAATAGGAAGAAGGGTCGAGACGACCTAGACGTATACTGCAAAGGATGGATCGAGGTGGCTGAAGAAAAAGATACCTGGAAGGATTTGGGGGAGGCTTTTGCTGTAGGACAGTGTAAGCTAAGTAAAAAAAATAAAATTGCCACCGTATAAAGGCAGCCTACAAAGTGAGTGATTACCTAAAAAACCCATAAATCGGATTGTTTACACTTTCATCACACACTTTTGGAACAGACATTAGCTACCTTTAGGTCCGATAGGGAACTATTCCAGGTTCAGTGCGATGCCAGCCGAATTCTTGTCAGAGTCCATTTAGATTGCCATCGTAACAAACTAGACGGAAGAAGTACGATGCAAGTGTATTAAAAATTGACTGTTACGACTACAGCTTGAAGTGACCACAACAAACATATTTCTACGTATTTTACCTTTCGATTGGATTCGGTAACGTGTGGGTCGTCTCGAGTCGCCTTGTAACACACGTCTTGCACATCTAAGACAATACGGTTTTTATCTACTATAGAGTATGACACAAATAAATTGTTTGTAGTTATATGCTTGTGAAATAGAAAAAACGAAACACTAACGTTTATTGTTGAGGTGATATTTATATGTTATCTCAAATGTTTTAAGTTAATCTGGCCAAGAGCATGTGCGATAACCTATTTTATTATCTAGTAGGTTAAGGTTATAGGGCTTTTTCTTGGTCCTTACATAATCAGCCTATAATGTTTCCACTGGGACCCAGGCCTCCTCTCTAAGAGAGAGAGAGAGTGGGCCATAATCCGCTACGCGGGCTGGGTTAGTGGATGTCAGATGTCTTCAAATTTTTGGTTCCAGGACGGTGAAGGAAAACATCGTGAGGAAACCGGCATGGTTTCCTCATGATGTTTTCCTTCACCGTTTTGAGAGCAGTGGTGATGAAATTAAATATACAAAGTAAAGTAGTTCCTGCTTGGGTTTGAACTCACGACCTACAACTCGTGAGTCTAGACCAATACCACTAGGCCACCACTGATCTGCCTTTTCAATAATCAACTCAGGGAATCGCAGACCTCTACTGAACGTAATATACCGCTGCCCTGAACACAAAGGGCTAAGGAAGGAACGTCGATAGGTTTAAGTTAGTAAGAGTCTGACACACCCTTCCGCTCCACCCAGAGTGAGAGGAGTCATTTGAAGATTTCTCGTCTTCAGAAAGATGAAGCTAGTCAATTGACCTAATCCAGCTAATCCACCACGCGGGCCTAGTGCGGCTTGCTGCATGTTACATTGTTTCGAATATTCGGTTCTAGGACATGCCAGTTTTCTCATGTTTTCCTTTTACCTTTTTGCAGCAGTGGTGATGAAATTATTTACACAAAGTAAAGCACGAGGCCAGGGTACCAGACCCGTGCCGTACGGCGCGTATATGTTCCACGCGCGCCTCAAAGAGATGTCAGCATACGAAGGGGCCCCTCAGGGCCAAGCCTGCCGGGTAAGCGGGATTGTCCGAAAGGGTTACCGCTACCCCGGAACATAAAGGGCTACGGAAGGAACATGGATGGGTTTTAGTCAGTAAGAGTCTGACACTCCCTTCCGCTCCACCCAGAGCGGGAGCAGTCATTGGATGATTTCCCAGCCTTAAAAAAAAAAAAGGGTACTCCCTGTCCTCTACCTTCCGTATCGAGTCTGTCTAAGCCACATTTTCATGGTCATCTGTCCATGTAGCTGGGGGGCGTCCCATAGTCTTGGTCCTCTATGAAGTGAATAGATAATAAATTGCTGATAAAATATTGAAATAAATTCATAAATTAATGATCTGTACCAATAAATAAAATTGAAGTGTTTGTTTGTAATGATAAAATCACAGATTTTTAATACATGCATAGCATGGGAAATAATATACGGTAACTATTATTTAAAAAAATATCCGTCTGTTTGGTCTGGTTAATCTCTCAAACGGCTAGACGGATCTTGACGGGACTTTCACTGAGCGATCTTTGATGTTATATTGCCGCGTGTTATAATATTATATAGCCGTGGGCAGCAGGTAGTTTAAAATAAATCCTAGCGTAACGTATTTTTCTACGTGATAAGGAAGACCAATAGAATATCTTAAAGTTCAAGCTAATATTTTTTTCACTTACAAGAAATCCTTGCTTATGCTAATATGCAATAGCATTGACGTCACAATATAAAAACAAAAGAATCCCTTTTACCATTTTTGAATTTGGTACTATCATTTTTTACTTACAGTCTGGTTACAGTTGTGTCACCTCCAATTTTGCATCATAATGATTTTTATTGACGTTGCAATAAGGTTTGAAATAGGCTGAGCTATCACAGGTAATATAATTGTGTAAAGCTTTTTTAATGAAAAAATACCATACTGTCTAGCGTTTTCAGTGTTAAGTTCAGCTTCCAGACTAACCAGATGCAGCTGAATGGCAATATTTTACATGGACTGCCTATCTGACCACAACCCAGTTACTGGGTAACACGATACCCTTTAATAAGACTGGATATCACATTTTTGGGCTTCTGACAAACCGTAACGACTGTCAAAGATCTACGAATGGACTCGTTTTGATATGTAACGAAAGGTCACCCATCCACGAATCGACCGCGGCAAGAGCAGCTTAACCTTCGTATGGCGTAGTACCATAACATAAATGTGTATTTGGGCCTTGTACTTAATACATACTTCTTATTTTAATCTTTATTGTGTTGATATTATTTAACATCCTTGGGAAAAACCCGGCTGAGTAAGCTTAGCTGAAAGATTATGATGGTACGTATAATTGTGATGACACATAAATATGTTGTATGGATTATGAATATACGCCAGCACATCAAGTTACCTCAATCTGTCAAATTTCTTTGATAGATTTTCAACTTTATGACAGAAGCATAAAGTTCATTTTCAATTGCGAAAAGGAGATTGTTCTAGACCGCCCTATAACCAACAAACATTTGACGTGTACGTTAATTTTAATTATATTTTAATATGCTTTAAAAAAATAATAAATTCAAGCGGACACTGTTTAATTCTTAATAGGTTTTTAAAAGTGACCTCATTGATTTTATTACCAACTGAACTCGCCATCTTTCAAGGAATTGTCAATGTGAATGACACAAAAGATTTGACAGTGTAAATATCGATATCGACGACGATGTCCATAATATCTAGTGATAAATAATGTATGTTCGATATTTATCACTTCCAAAACATTGAAAATGTGCAACATAAAAGTTTTTCATGCATATTTTTTTCATGGAATTAGTTCCGTGATCATTTTAATGGAACTTATGATGAATATGGCCTAGCACGATTATGATGAAAATATAATGAACAAAACAAACTCACAAAGTGTACTTACTAGTCGAATGAGGGATTTTCTCACAAGTGAGAAATATTAGTTCAAAAGAGGCATTGGTAAAAAATGCGTCACTGTCTCAGGTTTTTGATATCAAATAAGCTTTCTTATTTACGGATCTGGTTTTTGTTATCAGTAGCCAGTAAAACAAAGACGTATTTTTTACCCATGCCATCTATTGAACTATGTTTTTTCACTTGTCAGAAAATCTATCATTTAACGATTGAAATGTTATTTACGACGCAACTCTAGTGAATTGTTCTCATAACCATTTCACGACTTCAATAGCCATATTTTTACTTTTTAAGTACTTAAACTCTATTTTTAAATGTCGCAAACTAAAACGTTTCACATTGTTCGTTGGGAACAAAATATTTTATTTAAGCATTATTTTAATCGAAGTAGAATCATAGCAACAACGTGTTTATGTTTGAAACGGAACAAATTAATTTACTTTTGTCATATTGATCTGTCATTTTGGTCTACTACATTAAAACCACAGATTAAATAGGTGGTCATTGATAATCGATATACAATGATTCATCTTCGAGAGAGCATCTCTACGTCACTACGTCAGTCGGAGCGTCTCACCGAGACGAACCTGTGGCTGTGTTGTGTTGTTTTGACTACGTATCTATTTGGCGATTTCTTTTGGCGTTTTTGATTTTGTTTCTGTTTAACGGACTACAATTTGGATTGCTTTCAACGTGACCTGGCTTCGAATAACTGATTCTGTGATCTGCTTAAACGACACCTTAGCATTTTGACAACGGATAACGGTCTTCGCTTAAAGTAAACTTCAACCAATAAATAATAACTGTACCTAAAAGGCATAATACAACTGTATTTACGGTAATATTTTACTGTATTTGAAGTTTAATGCTTTGTAGAAACCAGAAATAGCGATTTTAGAAGGAATTACTTACGTTTTCTTTTATTAAAAATAACCTCAAAACCGGTTCCTTTTCTTTAAATAAATCTTTTCTCTAAAGTGTCCGTCTAGAAACTTTGTTCTTATGGGCTACTAAGGGCAGTTTACAAATAGAAAATTATTTTGTCTATGCTGTTGGCTCCAGGGCGAACAATGTATGGGCGTAGAACAATCTCCTTTGACAGCTTAGTTTGATGCGCTGGCGTTTGTACCAATATGTAAAACAAATAAATATTCTTTTTAGACGACTTCAAAAAAGGAGGAGCTTTTATGGTCGTCATTATGTTTACAAAAAAAATATGTAGGTTCATCGATATGTTCGTCAATTGTCAATCGGTTTAATTTTTTTTTTATTTGGTACAGACGCCAGCACATCAAGCTATCTCGAACTGTCAAATATTCTCAGTTGAACATGAACCTCATTCTTTTGTGATGAAGTTCTTCTTCTTAGCTTGTCGATGGCAAAAATAGTACTCAAATATACGTATATTTATGTATATTTTAAATTACAGACAATGGCTCACCTCCCATCTTGCACCGCATGCCCGCCCCGTCACATGCACACGTGAGGACCTAATGGCTGCGTCAGTGAACGGTATTCGCGTTGCTGAATTTTGGGCCAAACTAATTTAAAAATTTGTGATGAAGTTGAAAATCTATAAAAGAAATTTGACAGATTGGGGTTGCTTCATGTGCTGGCCACTGTACATTAAGCTTGCGCGGTAGTCCCATGTAAATATTAACTTTGCTTGGGTAGCCTTTGAGTTAGCTTCAATAATAAAAAACAATCCTACTTTGTCAAAGTGGAAGATGTTTTTATCACTTCCTGTCACTATATTTATTCGAATTAGTATGTTATGATACCTACCGTATCACAACTAAGAAGGTAAATTAAAAACCAACCAACTTCCAAAAAACGCTACCTACCAAGTGAAAGTAAATTTAAATTTCGAAACTCGCTGGCATCATTATGCCACCAAGTTTACCGAAAATACAAAACCAAAGACACCGACTAGTAGTTTTTGTTTGTCATCATTCTCATCATCAGCCTGTAACAGTCCACTGCTAGATATAGATTGCATACCATTCAGCTCGTTTTTTTGTTTGTAATAGGAAATACTACAAAAAAAGAAACCCACCTGAATCATCATTTTCAGCCCGTATCGAACCACTTTACGGTACAACCTCGACCTTTTCTGCCAATCCAAACAGAACTGCTCTAAGCTAATCGCATCGAGGTTTTTCCTGCGCACATTTCTACGTCAATAAACTTTTTAGATAGGATAGAGTTGCCTAAATCTACTAGAGACACCTTGGCAATCTTAATGGACTTGGCCAAGAATTCGGCTAAGTGTTTGGCGCCATCACTAGCGTCCATCAGTTCCTGTAAAGAGCCGACGACAGGACACGCAGGACACGATATTAAGATTACTATAGACTCCTGAACATGGAATTTCCAATGAGTATTACAATATATTGAGTCTAAAAGCTGATTGCTGGGAAGGGCTGGTTGAGACTCGCACGTACCAGGGAAGCATGGCACAAAAGGAAGATGCCTAATTTCGACAGTAGGTGGAATAAGGTTGCTTATGATGATGATGATGTTGATATTGGATGACAGATTGGTGTCCTTAGAATAAAAGCACTGCTTGTCCTCTTGATACACACATCAAAAGTGTCTAGGGATCAAGCATTTTTATGCGGATTTCTTGAGATTGAGATGTGGCTTTGTAATAAATTTATGATTTTATAAATTTATATGGATCCTTTTTGGTGCATTTCATAATTTGAAACAGGAACTGTCAATCAAATTCGAGTAAAAGATGAAAATCAGCTGTCAATATTTTCCCTATAAAAACATACAACGCATTGAAGACATTATTAGTGCTACTGTTTCCCTACTACTGATTAAAACCAACGTTATTATGGAGCGGCGACGTCATTTAAGCAGGGAAGAAATGCTCAGAGCCGTGGGAATGATAGAAGCTGGTTCCCGGCAACGTACTGTGGCTTTAGCTCTGAATACAAGTCAGAGTGTTATCAGTCGACTTTGGACACGTTACCGAAGCACTGGTACCGTGGCTGAGCGCCATGAAGGACGGTATCGCTGCACCACACGGAGACAAGACCGATACATTCAAATCTTAACTCGAAGAGCTCCAACAATAACCGCCATGATGTTAGCCGTGAGGCTTCATCACTCTTCAGGGAACTTAATTAGCGACCAAACAGTCAGAAACCGCTTGCATGAAGTGAACCTTCATTCCCGAAGACCGCTACGGGTACCACCTATAGCAATGCACAATCGTAGGATTCGATATCAATGGGCTCTTGAACACAGAAATTGGGCAGAAGAACAATGGCGTTTCGTGTGCTTTTCTGATGAGTCTCGTTTTGGTATGAGACCGGATACAAGACGTATACGACACTGGAGAACCCCTGGACGCCAACAGCGATTAAAATCCTGCCAGGAAGTCCATCCTTATAGTGGTGGAACCATCATGGTATGGGCGGGTATTTGGATCGGCGGAAGAACTGAGTTGATTTGGATCAGAGGCAACCTCAACGCTCAAATTTATGCTGAGACGATTGTATCTGACGTCATCGTTCCTCTACAAGTGCAAATCGGTCCCTTATTTCAGTTAATGCATGATAATGCACGACCGCACACCGCAAGAGTTGTAAGACAGACTCTCGCCGCAGCTAACATCAATGTCCTGCCCTGGCCTGCTCGGTCGCCAGACTTGAACCCGATTGAGCATGCATGGGATATGCTACAGAGAAGAGCTCTGCCGAATATGGAGGGTATCCAGTTGCAAGAAGACCTTTTTTTGTTGTTGCAACGAACATGGGCGGCCATTCCACAGCGTGATTTGGATGAACTCATTTTGAGTATGCCAAACCGATGTTCTTGTGTTGTTAGTGTTCGCGGTAGAAACACGGATTATTAATTGTTTGAGTTACCCAATAAAATTTTAAAGAAAACTGTTATTTCAGTCTTTTTTTCGAACTTTAATGTTAGTGGTTCAAATGTCAAAAATCCCTTTATTAGGAAAATGGCAAATTTCTTTATTAATGCAAAGGTGACTTGGTTTATCGTTACTGTGACAAACGAAAACACTTTATTTGATGAATCCTTAAAGAAAATTTAAATTAATATCAATCAAGAGAAAAGTTATTGCAAAAATATATGTTGATCCCTAGACACTTTTGATGTGTGTATTAATCAATCAGTTACGTTGACCTATTTTTGGCCAAAGAATCAGCATCACCAAACAATGTGGCAATACTGCCAGCCTTTTGGGTAGTTTCCGGTTGACAGCGATGCGTACAAATTTTTTAATGCTCTTTGATTATTTTCTCTCTTTTTTATTATGCATGTTTCGTTTTACGTTAGGTTAGAAACTTATTTGCCAAGTTAATTTTATTTTATTTGCCAAGTTTATTTAATTTAATGATGAATGACATTGTATTATTTTAAGTCTGTTAGCATTTATGTTATGTATGTTTACTACTAAGGAAATAAACATCATACTTTCATTTCATCAAACTAGGTTTTAAGTCACAATTGCAAGAATATAAAAGACCACTCATCCGTTACCACGAATTTCAGATCAAGCGTCATTATCTACTATAATATCGTGACATCTGCTAATCTGATAAAAAGTGTGACTCGTAAGAATCCTGTATGAGTCAGTGATCATGCAAATAAAGGGCGAGGATGTGCGTATGCGCAGTTTCAAGTGTTATGCACCAGTCGTGAGCTTGAGCTTTATTGTGTACTTTAGAAGATAGTAGACTGGGCAACAAAAGATAATACATAGACAACGTGTAAGCTACGGCTCAGAAACAAGGGGTTTGCTTAAAAAAATAATATTATATTTAGACAGAAACACATTTATTAAATTTTCCACAATGTTCGTAAAATATTTAGAGATTGCCAAAATAATAAATCAAAATCAAAAGTCATTTATTCAAACTAGGCTGAAAATCTGTACTTTTTGCAGGTCAGAGTAACATAAAACAGTCCCCCAAAAACACCCACCCTTCACCGCTTCCTAATCCTTTAGCTGGGAAGAAGAAGTTGCGCAACAAACTCCCCAGCAGCACAGCTGTCTGTTTAGTTGGAAGAACTTGACTCTACACATTTATCGTATGAGAAGTATTTAACATTACGAAAACCAATTACATTAAATTCAGTCATTTGCCACAAGTCGTAACTCGAAATTACAAATGATAAACTAGGAGGTCCTAGTTTATCTATACTATTTATATTTATACTCGACGAATAAGTCCTATACTTACATGCTAAGATTCGCGTTTGACTGCTTAGCGTCTTGAACAAGAAGGCCGGTTGTCAGTTACTTTCCATAGACAATGACAATGAATGTCATGATGAAGAATAATCGATTGCATGACATACGAATATCAGTCTACTAAATAAGTAGGGTTACCAGGTACAAGATAACAAACGTGATTTTTTATACGTCATACCCATAGAGGTGTGTAACGGGGGCTCAAAATTTGTATGGAGAAATGAGATAGATCGCTGTATAATTATTGTGAACCTTATAACTTCAATGTGAACGCTTTCAGAAAGCCCTGATAAGACCAAAACGATAAGTAATTAAAGCCAAGCCATAATCGATCCAAATAAAAATAAAAATTATTCCAGTGGGAAACAAGTTTAAATAAAAGTACTTGCTAATGATCGCACTTTTTCTAGTTAGCAAGCCCTGTGACGGGTTGGATAAAAACCGGTGTAGAAGGATGAGCCTAGCGGGCAGTAACGCCACAGACTAATGTAGTAATAACAAGGACAAAGGACAGTGCTCCTGAAGTATGTTAAAAAACCCCAGAATTTTAGTATTTATACGTGACAAAATAATAAGTAGGTGGCGTTGTCATAAATTGCTAAAACAGAATTACTAAAATCGAGTTTACTAATACAAACTTATTATTTGCGGTTGGTGCAAAAATGTAGGGATCGATCATCCTGCAACCTGCCTAGCCTTTTCCCAACTATGTTGGGGTCGCTTCCAGTCTAACCGGATGCAGCTGAATATTAGTATTTTACATGGAGCCACTACCTATCTGACCTCCATAACCCAGTCAGTATACGATACCCCAAGACTGGCTGTCAGAGTTGGCTTCTGACGACCCGTAACGTCTGTCAAAGATCCACAAATAACAGCCACGAATTAACCTAAACATACTTAATTATTTTCATTATAATAGCCCTAACACTTTACTAGCTTGTTCTTGAGCAACAATGATTAGTTAGTGCAATAATGTTTGTACGGTGCTAAACTCTCATTCGGCCGAATGGGGTATTTGAAAGGGTAGTCAATAACGTTACTTTTTATGAACTGTCAAAACGCGGCATTTGTACGTGATTTGTATGAAATATAACAATTTGACGTCACAGATTTTTAGACTCAAATGGAATACTTATTAGCATTAAATGCAATTTAACAATTATATCGTCGCATTATATTTAATTTCTGCGCGGTGATGGAAGTTTTTATGACGAGCGAGCTTTTTTCCATGTGATTTCATATTTTATTTTTGACCGATTCAAATACTCAATTAGAGACAAACCGATTTACGTGAACTTCACTGTGTTCTAAATTATTGATAATAACAAACCTCACCTGTGTGGTGCTATTCTGCTAAAATCTCACCCTGTAAACGTGGGTGAAATGAGTTTAATGGAGCTGTCGAAACGAGGTTTTTAAGCTGCTTCACATGGGTGTATTTAGTGTAAGTTTTTTTTTAGGGTGGGAAATCATCAAATGACTCCTCCCACTCTAGATGGGGCGGAGGGGAGTGTAGACTCTTACTGACTAAAATCCATCCATGTTTCTTCCTTAGCACTTTATATTCCGGGGTAGCGGTAGCCCTTTCGGACAACCCCACTTAGGGTTCTTACAGACGAACGGCAAGTTTCTTACAGACGAACAGCAAGTTGTGAACGGCAGAGGCTACTTCAGCCGTCGCCACCTGTCGACGACAGTCGTCAACGCGTCGGCGGCAGCAGTCAATACGTCGACGGCTGCCGCCGACAGGTGGCGATGCTTGCAGTTGTGGCGTGTTTCATCCGCAAGCGTTGTCGCCTGTCGGTGGCAGCCGTCGACGTATTGACTGCTGCCGCCGACGCGTTGACGACTGTCGTCGACAGGTGGCGACGGCTGAAGTAGCCTCTGCCGTTCACAACTTGCCGTTCGTCTGTAAGAACCCTTACTCGACACACTGGTACTGATAACCAAGTGACGACCAAGTTTTTATTTTTTTTAGAAATGTGTGTATTTTTTTGTGCAGAATAAACATTTTTTCTTACTTTCTGTCAGAAGTGTCAATCGATTCGAGTCGATTTTTCAGAATTGACCGACTGATCTACTGATTAAAACTATAAAAAAGTGGACACATATACATCAAGAAAATAACAACCGCAACAAATTCGCAATAAATGTCGCAGAAAGGTGGACATAATCAATTAATCATGCTCAATATTAAAGGCTCGCGCAGATTGTCGATAAAAATTCTTTGTCTCAAATTTCTTAATTGATGTCAAAGGGATTTAATTAAGATCTTTCTTCGGACTCATTTATTTTAGGTTGGCCGAGATTGGGGAGCACAGGTTTTATTGCTTTTTTCTTTATTTTACTGTCGGAGATTTGTGCCTAAATGTTTAGTATAATATTTTTGTCATTATTAATACATTTTTGTGCATACTCTGGCTTTTTTAATATAGTTAATTAGTATCACAATCATCTGCTTTTCTCTTTTCACCACCAGACTCACTATATTTTTATAACAATTTTTATAACAACTTTACTGTACAGCACCTACATTCTATGCGAATAAATGATTTGATTTGATGCAAAATATAACTAAGTAGTTTTATTTTAATTTAAATGTCCATTTTAATTTTAATTAATTTGTATCTGTATCACTTAGGTCTTTTTTATTTTGAGGGACTGAGCTCTAAAATAACAAATGACTCAATTACAACTGTCTCACAACAAAGACTTTGATAATAATTATGTGGATTTAAAAAACTAATTTAATATTTATTGTAAAACCTTATTCTGTTCTATAAATAACCTCTAAATAATAATGTAATTTTAACAATAAAAAGAAAAAATATCCTTTCTACTTACTAGGACAGCATAAAAGGCATTTTGGCCTAGTTTAGGTACTAAACTTTTTCCCAATTTTTTCCTTAAGGGAATGGAAAAAACTATAATTACGAGATAAGGCGCGTTGCTCGTTCTTTGGTCTGTGGGTATTCCGTAGGTACCTACTATAGGTACATCCAACGTGAGGGCATGGACTAAAGTACTATATATTGAAGTGCGTTTTATGCTCAAACATTCCAGTTCAGATAACGGAGCCATTCACTTGTGCGATTCAGTTTAGAGATACAGGTAAATGTGTGATGTTTTTATCGATCATTTTTAATTTAAGAGCAAATTTTGAAATGAAGCATTAATTAAAAATGTGTTTCGTAGCGTAAATAATATCAAGAAGAATAAGTTCTAAGTTAAAAGTGGAAGTGAAATGTTAAGTTGGGAAAGCAATTTTTTTTTGTTTATAAATTATTGGAAAAAGTGTCAGGTTCAAGAACTTGAGTAATTTGTTGGTGCCAAAAACGTTTGAGTAAAGTGATATTTTAGTTCATGTCTCAAAGAAAGTTTAGTTTATTCAATGATAATAATGATTAAAAACAACATTGCAGTGGTTAAGAATTAAATGAGGTTGATATTAAACAAAAAAAAGTGGTTAATAGCAACCTCATTTAATTCTTTCAAATTAAGCCTTTTTGCAATGGCATTCTAGATAACACCTAAATATCATTTAAAAAAAACACCACGGATTCGCATAGTGTAAATTTCGAAGCAATATTTAAATTTCGATTGGATCTTCGTCGTAAAAATCGTGTGAAGCAGGGGCGGGTCACATGCTGTGACTTGTAAATTGTAGAAATCGGAGCGTGCTCAATTTACATTGCCACGGAATGGAAGCGTTTTTTTGTGTGCGAAGCATAATGAACTTTATGCCAATAGTGTAATGTAGATCCAAATAACAAGTCGAGCGTTTTCTGGAGTTTTAAGCTCGCTTCTAGTTTATACGTTACACAAAATAATGACATAAAGTTAATTTTCCTATGTACTAAAAGTCGCTTCCATTCCATTCCGCGGCGGTGTACGAGTATATTGAGCGTTAGAAATCGGAACTGAATGTAAAAGTTCGGAAATACCTACTAGAATGGTAAATAATACTTCGCAGATTTTCCTCATAGAGAAATTGAAACGATTTGACGGTCGGCTAGTGCAGTGGCTGAGCGATTACCTACAGATTTCGATTGCGGGTTCGATTCCTGTTCGGTACAAATATTATGTCTGGTCACGTTATTATTGTTGTTTTGGGCCTGGGTGTCCCTATTTTATTTATGGGTCGGTACACAAGTAAAAGTAACGAGGTTAAAAAAAAACTTGATTATTTTATTTTTGTAATTTCAGATCACCATGTCGACTCGAGCCCTCATTTTTGTCCTGGCCATCGTGCCCTGCTTCTGCCAGCGTCCATTCTATGCTGGAATTCGACCAATCGGATTCCCGAACACTCCAGCCCCTTATGGTTTAGTCGACAGATTCCAGGATCAGCCAATACCAGCCCAGTTGAATGGCGACAGGATCACCGCAAATCAGTTAGCTGCGTTGCCGGTGGAAAACCAGCCTTTCTTCTTTGTGAATAGAGAACAAATTGCTGCAAACTTGGCTAACCCACAAACTTATCCAATCAGGCCAAGTCCGTTCAATGAAAATCGGATTTAGTTGAATTTATTTACTGTCAAAGATTACTGTTAGATGTTTTTAATTTTTAAGTTAACGATGTACTATTTATAAAATTAAAAGAATATTTTTATAAGAAAAAAAAAACGATTTTATTGAGAACCGCATCAATATACTTATATTTTTATATATATATTTTAAGGATGGGAAATCATCAAATGACTCCTCCCGCTCTGGGTGGAGCGGAAAGGTGTGTCAAATAATACGAAATTAAGATTCAGTTTTCGGATCATTTCCGGCTAAAATATCTGTAATTTTAGTATTTTAAGACTACATATTCAGCCTATAATGTTCCCACTGCTGGTACACAGGCCTCCTCTCTAAGAGAGGGAGTGGGCCATAATTCACAACGCGGGCCCAGGGCGGGTTGGTGGGCACGCCACGATAGTGGCGGTAAGGCCCCTCTTTGAGGAGTGGGTAGAGAGGCGTCGAGGACATGGATGTTTCGGGAGGTTCCTGCACATCATCAGGCGGGAGGAAACGCCCGGGTGTCACCACTGCAAGGATCGCCCGGAGGACACGGTAGAGCACACTGTGCAAACCTGCCCCGCATGGGCGGAGCACCGCCGTGTCCTCGTAGAGGCGATCAGCGGCGACCTCTCACGCCCGGCCCTGTTCAAGGCCTGTCTCAAGTTATGCTCGCAAAGGAGGTGGCGGGATGGGAGAGAGAAAGGTCCTCCCGTCCCAGCTGCCGCGGGAGACGCTCCGGGCGTCGGGAGCCACGTGACGACTCCCGGCCACCGTAGGCGCGGGCCTGCGGGCGGTGAGTAATGGGTGACTCACCGTCCGATCAGCACCAGACCCGTGCCGTACGGCGCGTATATGTTCCACGCGCGCCTCAAAGAGATGTCAGCATATGAAGGGGCCCCTCAGGGCCAAGCCTGCCGGGTAAGCGGGATTGTCCGAAAGGGTTACCGCTACCCCGGAACATAAAGGGCTACAGAAGGAACATGGATGGGTTTTAGTCAGTAAGAGTCTGACACTCCCTTCCGCTCCACCCAGAGCGGGAGCAGTCATTGGATGATTTCCCAGCCTTAAAAAAAAAAAAAAAAGGCACGTCTTCGAATTTTTGGTTCTAGGACATGCCGGTTTCCACACGATGTTTTCCTTCACCGTTTTTGAGAGCAGTGGTGATGCAATTAAATACACAAAGTAAAGCGCCTGCTTGGGTTCGAAGACGACCTAAAACTCGAGACCGTTACCACTAGACCACTACTGCTCTCCCACTACAAATATGCGGACTAAATTGTCGCCATTCAAAATCGATTGTTTGCATAAGCCTTTAGCGTACCTACATGTTTTATTGTACTACATTATGTAACACTAGCACTTTGCCCGCGGCTTTGCTTCCGTGGTCTTTCCCGTGGGACCTACACCAGACCACTAGACCACTAGTTTCGGAGCCTATTCATTTCAAACAAACAAACAAAAAATTAAATCTTTCCTCTTTATAATATTAGTATAGATGTAAATTATTACTAGCTTTTGCCCGCGTTTACGCCCGAGTGGAGGTCGGAAATTATCTTACTAGAACGTACTATCGAGATAAAACTAGATTCTGGCCGGCTACTGAGAAATTCCGGATTGAAACACCCAATAACACTTAGCATGACGCGGGAATCGATCCTCATGATCATTAGCGCTTGCGACAACTAGACCAACGAGGTAGTAACAGCAATTTACTTTACATTATAAAGCATGAATAAATTTTAATTTAATTTAATTGAATCAAATTGAAATTAACTAAATTACTCTATACATAAGTGTGTCAGGCATATTTCTTCAGTTGTGAGTACAAACGTGATATGTTCCATTGTGTGTAAAAAACAGGTAAATAATTATTTATAGTTGGCATTTTCATACGTGGTTAGCATCTAAAATCGAGGATATATATGAGGGGTATTAGTTCCAGTATGCCGAGTAAGCGGGATTGTCCGAAAGGATTACCACTACCCCGGAACATAAAAGGCTAAGGAAGGAACATGGATGGGTTTTAGTCAGTAAACGTTTAACACTCCCTTCCGCTCTACCTAGAGCGGGAGAAGTCATTGGATGATTTCCCAAACATAAAAAAAAACAATACCAGTGGGTTCATTAAATCTACCAGCCAGTAATTCAACTCAGCCTATCGCAGTCCACTGCTGGACAAAGGCCTCTCCCAGGCTGCGCCACAGCACCTTGTCCTCCGCCTTCTGCATCCAGTTTGTCCCAGCCCCCGTCTGGTAATCGGTTCATCTAGCTGGGGGGCGTCACACACTACGCTTGCCGATACGCGGAGCTAGTAATAGTCTTGTTTTTTTATTATCTATGACACCGGCCTTCTCCTTGTGAGGCGAAAGGGGCCATAATCAACCACGTAAGCCCCATGGCATGTCACATGTCCGCAATTTTTTCTGTTCTGGTAAATGTTACGATACGATACGATATGAACGATACTTGGATACTTTTTAACTGGCCCAATGAAAGAACTAGGCTATTTCTCTTAAAAAAAAACGCCTGCAAACATAGTTTTGGTGGTAATGGAGGTACAGGGTGGAAAGTCCTTCCATTGAAATGGGAGGATCCAACCAGACAGGTGCTGCGTCTGGCGTGCTACTGCCCGACAACGTCGGGGCTGAGTATATCTGTTAAATCGCGCTGTAAACTCTGTTTGCGCGATGCAGGATTTGTGTGACGTATAGTGTCGTCACACGTTAGCTTTTTGACACTTCGCTCGCTATCGGTGTAGTTCCTATGTGGCTGGATAGACGTCGCTACATTGTCATCAGAAATGATCATTCTTTGGATTCATTCATAATTCGTAGGACGCAAATGACAACGATTAAATTCAGCTTTATTTATTTTGATAAATTTGTGCACCCTTTATTACCCGTCGAAGATAACGAGGAAACTAAACAACACCAAGTAAATTACAATAAGGATGTTTTATTGATAAGGTCGCCGTCGGAGAAAATCCTTTATATGTGGGATCAAGGATGATTTTTCTCTCAAGGGGTCTATTATAAGTTTATGTAAGGGATCGTTTTCTTGTTGGATAATAGAAGCTAGTAAATTATACCCATTTTATGAGGAACTCTTCTCCATAACTTTTATAAAAAAAGGTGAGTTACACAATAAAATACTTTTTAGGGATTACAAAGGGTGACAAGGAGACCCAATTACTGAGCTGTAGTCCCTCTGTTTGTCGTTTTTTTTGTCAGTCTTTATGCCAAAGAGTTGTATCATTACAACTGAAATATTTAGCCAGTTGATAATACTAACAAATATGCGTTAAAAAGCGTTATTGTTATGATAATGAGGAGCTCGTGGCTAAGTCATAACAGCAGCACGGGTCGATCCATCAGGTTAAGCTACGCAAGCCGAGGTTGGTCCATGGATGGGTGACCATCTTTACATACCGAGACTCCTCCGTGCCTCGGAAATCAGGTTAATCCGTTGATCCCGGCTGTCATTTGTGCATCTTTGATAGTCGTTACGGGTCGTCAGAAGCCCGAAAATCTGACAGCTTGCCAATCATTTATCCAGTTACTGGACGGGTTGTGGAGGTCTGATAGAGAGTCGCTCTATATAAAATACTGGTATTCAGCTGCATCAGGTTGGACTAAAAGCCGACCCCAACATAGATGGGAAAAGGCTAGGCAGATTGAAAACTGTAGAACTTATGACTACCTGTAACGACTTTCAAAGATCCATGAATGACAGCCGGGACCAACGGCTTAACATGCTTGCCGAGGCACGGAGGAGTCTCGATATGTTAAAATGGTCACCCATCCACGGACCAACCTCGGCTAGCGTAGCTTAACCTGATTGATGGATGGTGCTGCTGTTATTACTTAGCCACTTCTACAGTATGACTCTGATTTTTAATACATTGAGCCTATATATTTTTTTTATTTTTTTATTTAGTTACAACGTTGTTATGACATTGTGCCTGATTATTAATACTTAGAATACAATGAAAGGTTCTTCGTTCCAACGGTAACCCGAGACACCTGCCGAATTTCTTTTATGTCCACTTTTTAATCACAGTACACACACACATTACACACACATTACACACACACAGACACACCCACACACACATTACACACACACACACACATTACACACACACACACCCATTCCATTCACATTAGTATCATAGTATGAATGGGTCTTTAAGTTTTAAATACCTACAGCTGAAAATGGCAAAAGAAACAAATGTTAGTATTTTATCGTTTTTAAATTACCCGAAGTGGTTAGCTAGCGGAACAAACGTTGACCGATTCTAAAAATTTTCGATTTTAAACAATCATCGAATGATTAACATTTTTGAAGACTGTTATCTTTTTAATTTTGTCAATATCATCTGTATGAACAAATAACAACTTGTAAAAATAAAGTTACTACCATTGAATTTGTTTTTCTTAAGACGCTGTCCTATTCGGTAAGTTTAACTGTCTTCACGAGAAGACAGAATGTTGTTATTAATTTTCCGTTAAGGGCTGCGCACGCGGCGACCTATCGCGTCCGGCCAGTGGCGTAACTATACAATGTGAGGCAAATCCATTGCATGGGGCCCCAAATTTATATTTATTACAAAATTTTGTTAAAAATGTTAGGTCGCTTTTGAGCTCGCAGGCTCTCGACCTCGGGCCTGCGGACGGTGAGTAATGGGTGACTCACCGTCCGATCAGCACCAGGCCCGTGCCGGACGGCGCGTATATGTTCCACGCGCGCCTCAAAGAGATGTCAGCATATATGAAGGGGCCTCTCAGGGCCAAGCCTGCCGGGTAAGCGGGATTGTCCGAAAGGGTTACCACTACCCCGGAACATAAAGGGCTACGGAAGGAACATGGATGGGTTTTAGTCAGTATGAGTCTGACACTCCCTTCCGCTCCACCCAGAGCGGGAGCAGTCATTGGAAGATTTCCCAGCCTTAAAAAAAAAAGGCTCTTGACCCGGGGGCCCTGTCAGGCCGGGGGCCCGTCCTTCCACCCTACAGTTACGCCACTACGTCCGGCCCTGATTCAATCCACGGTCCGGAGAGTAAAACACTGTATTTTGTTTTTCAGGTTAACATGTCAACACTAGCCTTTATCCTCATCATGACCATCGCCCCTAGCTTCTGTCAACGCCCATTTTATGCCGGAATCCGCAACATCGGTTTTCCAAACATAGAACCTGAAACACAGAACGGTGTACAGCACACTGGAGCATTACCAGCACAGCTAAATGGCGACTTGGAGTACGCTAACCAATTAGCCAGGTTGCCAGAGGATCAGCAACCTTTCTACTATGTTAATAGGGAGATTATTGCACAACAGATGAAGAACCCACAAACATACCAGCAGCGACCAAGTGGCTTTAATGAGTTTAATCGTGAAAAGCCTTTGGATTAATAAATGTGACTATTAATGTACAGAGGCCAGCACATCAAGTTACCACAATCTGTCAGATTTCTTTGATAGTATTTCAACTTTATTGCAAAGATATAAGGTTCATTTTTAATTGAGAAAATTAGACAGTTAGGGATAGCTTGATGTGCTGGCGTCTGTACTTTTTGTAGGATTAAACTCTGTTTGAACCCATATCGTTTTTTATAACGAGAATTATGTAATTTATTTACGTAAATCTAACCTACAACGACGTGCTAAATCTATATCTATACCAATATTTTTGTGTGTATGTTTGTAATGAATAAACTCAAAAACTACTGTGCCGATTTTACAAGTTCTTTCACCATTAGAAAGCTTAGTTTTTAAAAAGATTAGGGAGTTACATAGGCTACTTTTATTCCGGGAAAAATAACGGGTCCCGCGGGAAAGGCCACGGAAGCGAAGCCGCGGGCAAAGCGCCTATAATATTACACACTATATCCTAAATATTAATCTACGGGGTTGTTGCTGGAGGAGGGTTGTTGCTGGATGAGGGTTTATTTATTTATTTACTTATTTATAATAGGTACACCCAACAGTATATATATAGTGCGTTAAATAGAGATTTTTATAGGTAAGGGTTGATGTATTGTGGTGCAACTTCAGTGAAGGATTAAGGATATAGTATGATGTGATAATAAAGTTGGTCAGTGGATACGAAACGGGCACTATGAGAAAAAGACATTCTCAGGAATAGTAACAGGTCAATATTAATGGTTAGTGACCTTGACGACCTTGGAGTTCATAATCAAATGACCTTGAGAGTTTCTGGAATTCCAGTGCTTTGATACTACCGACTCCTTAACTTGGAGTGCAAAATCAGTATGAAATTCCCTGACGCCTTTAATAGAATCCTTTTGACATCGTTTTTGCGACAAACGGTTGGTCGGCGACAAAAATTATTTTTGCAAAAATTTTGTCTCTTTTCCTCAGTGCCCCGTAACGTATACTCCAACCATTAAGTTTCTTTAAAGACAATAACTACGCAACAACGATGCGGAAGACAGTGAAGTGAAGGGTCCGGGCGAGACTAGGATTGGCGAATATTTAATTATAATTATAGGTCCATTTAATAATAGTTTTATGCAGCCATGCAAAGTGAGTGCATAAAATGTATGATACCTTACAAAATGAACGTTCATTTCTCACTGATTGTTAACATAATGATAACAGCCTTGAGATTTGTTGGATGGATTACTGGATTTACACAACTTAAGCTCGTTTGCATTACAAATCACTATTACATGTTCGCTACTTAAAACATCTTTCTGTCTCAGTCATTTTCAAACGATTGACAGAAACAAAACCATCTCTTGAATTAATTTAGCGCTAATAAGAAAGGAAAGTAAAGTAAAGTATTCCACAAATGAAACTGGACGCTTTCAGCGCATAAAATATTTTTTCTATGGAATATTGACAGTGATAGCTCTTGAACGCGTTTTGGATGCGTTGATTGCGTTCAAGATCGGTTAGTGTTAATATTCCTTAACAATTTTGACACTTAAGTACAGCTGTTGAACATGGCTTACGCTACTACGTAATTTAAATTAGTCGTTTTTTGGTTCGCGATGGATTTTGATGCGGTTTTCATTATAATTTAAATAGTTTAGAGCACTGTTGTGCGATCTGAAAGTATAATAAGAATAAAAATAATCATAAGGGCTAGAAACACACTTTAGAAAAACGTCATTCAATCCAAAACTGTCGAGGTACAAAATATATCAGTATGACAAGCTATCACCTGTTGATAAATTCCGGAAGGTTTATGTGTAGAAAAAATTAATATTAATAATAATAATAATATCCTTGGACATTTCACACAGCGCCATATCGTCTCAAGCTAAGCAATCTAATGCTTGTGTTATGGTAACGAGATGGCTGATATACTACTTATATACATTTTTTTTTGTAATACATACATATTATAGATAGAAAAACACCCAGACTCGTAACAAATACTTGCAGGTCGTACAAATATTTGTTCCGTGCGGGAATCGAACCCGCGACATAGTGCGCAGCAGTCAATCGCTCAACCACTGCGCCAACCGTGTCGTCGATTAAACTTACATAGGTATAGCACAGAAATCTTGATATTTTCATATTACTTACTACTACTTGTCGCGCGGATTTGTAGACGCACACGTGCCGGGTTGCTAGTGTAGAATAATTTAATTTACGTCATCACCCATGCAGCGTTGACAAATGGCTACAAAACACAAGTTTGGTGTGAATTACCGGGCCACACATATTTGCTCTCGACGACGCGAACACACTATAAATTGATACAAACCAAATATTTGTAGATTTCTGGGAACGTTACACAACGATGAATATTTTGCCTGCGTCTGAGTACCTACGGTTAGTCTAGCTGTTTGTAATTCGTGTTTGTGTGTTCGCAAATAATGTTGATGAACAACGGTTAGCTGTTTTCTGCGAACGCATCATTTGGGAGTTGCGTTGGCAACTGGTGAAATAGTTGAAATAAAGCTGCCTGACAGAGAAGAGAAAAACAAAACATTAACACAAAACAAAACATTATTGCCCGCATTACAGAAGCATTGCTTCAGTCTCGATTAAAGCCGTTTGATTGGTTAAAACTAGTTTTAAGTAATGCTTGGGTCTTAAGTCAGGTTCTGTAATACGGGCCTAAGACATTTTAAAAGATGAACGTTGGAGTTTCTTGCCTATTCCACTCCATACGAAACTATCTTTTGGAAGGGGTGACTAGAATCAATTCTATTTCTTGTCTGCCTGCCTATTTGAAATAAATTATTTGACTTTGACTTAGAACACAACAAATCTTAACAAACACTGGTGTCTCAATTATTCTTAAAGCGATTCTTAGAGAGGAGCGGATCAGTGCCAATATTAAACCAACAGAATCTAAATTCCGCTTCAGAGGTTTCTAAATAAATAATTCTATTGGTTAATATTGACACTGCTCCACTGTTCTCTACTCTTCTCCGCTCCAGTGGACAGGGTTACCGCACAACATATATAGCTAAGGAAGGAACATGGATGGGTTTTAGTCAGTAAGAGTCTGACATTCACTTCACCTCCACCCAGAGCGGGAGGGGTCATTTGATGATTTCCCACTTTCGTGCACAGGCAGCCATAAGGTTTTGAGGAAATCTTGATCAACATTTAAAACCCGTGAATCTACGTCAATCTATGACATCATCATCACGCTTGTAATCCCCCGGGGATTGGCAGAGTTGAATCTATACAGTACACCCACATTTCGTAAGTTACTTGTAAGTCTGATGTAATAGGGAGCGAGTCTATAGCCATCAATGCAGCAGTGATAGCCTAGTGGTGTGCCCGTCGGACTACTAAGTCATAGGTCTCGAGTTCGAACCCAAGGCACGCACCTCTGATTTTATGGATTCATGTGCGTATTGTGTAATTATAACTTGCTTGAATAAAAACTTTTTTACAAAAAATAAAACCGACTTCAAGTATAAACATTCGAATTTTGTTTCGTCCGTCATCGAAAACAAACCTCTTTCTTTTAAGCCGGTATAATTAATAGGTGTGAATATTATAGCCATAGCAGAAAATGAAATAATCAATAAATTAAGATAGCTACTAAACAATCCGATTTTTCATAATATTACTTCGAAGTTTATTTTTCAATTAAATAAATGTAACAGAGACAACCCTAAAACCATAGAAATTCTATGAGAACTTTAGAAGTATGTTTCTCCGAGATCCTGCTAGTTATGGACATGGTTATTTTTTTGGGGTTTCATTATATCTTGCTTAATATAATAAGCTAGAAAGAATTTCCATATTCGTTTGGATATGTCATAAAAAAAATAAAAACCTAAATAAAAAAAAATACCGATACTTGGTTTCCTTGCGGAGATAAAGTCTTGAAAATATAGTCATAAAATGCTTAAAATATACCGGTAATTGACGATTGTTACAAAAATAAGAAAAGCTTTTCCTGAGCCGTGTTTTTTTCCAATTTATCAAAATACGTAAACAAATCAAAATGGCTGTAACTTTGGTTCTAAATATTTTTGAACTCCGGGTATTCTACTCTCGCATTTGAAATAATTTCCGGCATCCATAATTGGAATAAAAAGGGCATGTCCGATTTTGAGGTCCAAAAAAACACTGTGCGAAGTTGGGATCCCGATGGTGGCCTATTCCGAGGCCCATGAAAGGACATGGCCTCGGATTTGTGCAATGCCACCTCGAGACCCAACTGCCGGATCCTCTCAATGACTGTCGCAACCCCGCGTGTCATCGCGTCGGCCGCCGCCTGATGTGACCTCCCCTGTAGTGACTACCCTGGGGTCAGAGTTGAGAAATATCTTTCAGACATGCTGGTTTCCTCACGATGTTTTCCTTTACTGTTTTTAACCGACTTCTAAAAAAGGAGGAGGTTCTCAATTCGACTGTATATATATATTTTTTTTTGTTTGTTCGCGCATAACTCCGGTGCTTGCTAACCGATTTGAAAAATTATTTGTAAAATCAGCAAAAATCTAATTTTTCTTTTTTTTTTTTTTTTTTTTCTTTTTTTGAAAAATAATTTTGATTTATGAAGTCGGTGTCTTCGGTTTTGTATTTTCATTTTTCGCCACCGACTTCTTAAATCAAAATTATTTTTCAAAAAAAGAAAAAAATTAGATTTTTGCTGATTTTACAAAAACCGCTTATCCGATTTCGGTAAAAATTTTATGGGACCATTTGGGAAGTATACCCTTTCCAACAAAAAAATAATTTTTCAAATCGGTTAGCAAGCACCGGAGTTATGCGCGAACAAACAAAAAAAAAATATATATATACAGTCGAGTTGAGAACCTCCTCCTTTTTTAGAAGTCGGTTAAAAACAGTAAAGGAAAACATCGTGAGGAAACCAGCATGTCTGAAAGATATTTCTCAACTCTGACCTCAGGGTAGTCACTACAGGGGAGGTCACATCAGGCGGCGGCCGACGCGATGACACGCGGGGTTGCGACAGTCATTGAGAGGATCCGGCAGTTGGGTCTCGAGGTGGCATTGCACAAATCCGAGGCCATGTCCTTTCATGGGCCTCGGAATAGGCCACCATCGGGATCCCAACTTCGCACAGTGTTTTTTTGGACCTCAAAATCGGACATTCCAATTATGGATGCCGGAAATTATTTCAAATGCGAGAGTAGAATACCCGGAGTTCAAAAATATTTAGAACCAAAGTTACAGCCATTTTGATTTGTTTAGGTATTTTGATAAATTGGAAAAAAACACGGCTCAGGAAAAGCTTTTCTTATTTTTGTAACAATCGTCAATTACCGGTATATTTTAAGCATTTTATGACTATATTTTCAAGACTTTATCTCCGCAAGGAAACCAAATATCGGTATTTTTTTTTATTTAGGTTTTTATTTTTTTTATGACATATCCAAACGAATATGGAAATTCTTTCTAGCTTATTATATTAAGCAAGATATAATGAAACCCCAAAAAAATAACCATGTCCATAACTAGCAGGATCTCGGAGAAACATACTTCTAAAGTTCTCATAGAATTTCTATGGTTTTAGGGTTGTCTCTGTTACATTTATTTAATTGAAAAATAAACTTCGAAGTAATATTATGAAAAATCGGATTGTTTAGTAGCTATCTTAATTTATTGATTATTTCATTTTCTGCTATGGCTATAATATTCACACCTATTAATTATACCGGCTTAAAAGAAAGAGGTTTGTTTTCGATGACGGACGAAACAAAATTCGAATGTTTATACTTGTTTTGTTCGTTGTTTGATTTTTGGTTTTTTTTTTTTTTTTTTTTTGAAATGGCATCTCGCAGTTCAACCAAAGGGTTGTCTACTGCTTAACCGGGCTTGCCTGTGGCTGCCACAAAGAATTGTAGCCTCCAGCCAGGGCTTAATAAAAACTAAAGCTAACTTACAAAACTAAGCGACTACACGCTAAGGGCACCCCCTGCGGGGTTCGGACCTCGGCTTAGGGCGTCGCTGGGGGGGGACAGCAAGGGACAGCTGGATCGGGGGTTTTTAAAGCTACTGGCTCAGCGGCAACGCGGGCTGGCTCGAGCAAGGGTCGGGGGGATGAGAGCGGACAGGGTCGTCGCGACGGGCCTCGACGGCGAGGACGGAACGACGGAAATTTGTGTTTGTATGCTAGTCTAACAGTGCTAGTGGCCGGGCTGCTCTCCTGGAGGAGAGTGGTGGCATCGTCGGGGGCAACGAGGGTATGCCGTGGACGGCGAACCTTACTGATGCGGGACGGGGATTTTTGGTTTGTGAGATATTTTTTTTTTATACCGTGACAGTTCTCAAATAAATTTCGAAAATACCTAATTCTGATGGAGAATTTTGGAGGTAGACAACGAAATCATCCATAACTTACAGCAATTTGTTCGCGATTGCTTTAATCGTACGCCTACGTTTTTTTTAAACCCTTACATAACATAATATTACGCCTGTACACTGTAAATGGGTCAGCAGACATACGTTAAATTTAATTTGTTTAATAAAAGTCATGATCATTTACTGGTTTACGGGTTGGGTCAACTCCTGTTGAGGCAAAGTGGTACCATGGGTCTTTAACGGCTCCATGGTGCCTCACCCCCGTTCCTCCAGAGATTATTTAATAGTAAAGGGTTTTAGTTGAAACCTAACGAGGGCGGACCCCTTCCCTTTACCAAATAATCTCCTTCATCAGAATAAAATCACTTTTAATGTGAACAGTGTATAAAGGTTTAAATTGGTTTAAATTAATTAAATTTCAATTATTATAAAGAAAGATCTTACAAGTACCTACTGTTAAATAATAACCCTCCTTTTAGGTTTCGCCGTAGTCGGGTACAAATAACGTTCATGGTACCTATTTATATATAAAAGCGTTATTATTACGTATTACGATCACCTCTTCACAATTAGGTATGATTTTAGAAAATATTTTGTCTTTTTGGATTTGTGTCAACCCTAGGTCGACTTTTTCAAAATACGATAACTTCGAGATCCTGCTAGATATGGATTAGATATTTTTAATTTAAATGGATAAATATATAATTAATAACTGTATTAAGAAATAAAATCCATATTCGAAAGGATATAAAAATTAAAAATAAATTACTAAATTAAGCTAAAAGTTCCATAACTCCCATTTGAATGCAGTTACAATTACAATTACTATCTTAAAATTAAGAGGAAGTGGTGTTTTATTATTATGTACAATAATATATAAGAATTATTGAATAGTTTTATTAATATTAATAATTTTGTGGTTTCTCTGGTTTCCATAGAAAAATCATAAAAACGACTATAACTTTAGTTCTAAATATAATTGAGCTCTGGGTGTTCTACTCTCGCATTTCAAATAGTTTTTAGCACCTATTATTGGAATAAAAAGGTCATGTCCGATTTTGAGGTCCAAAAAAACACTGTGCTTCGGTAGGAGGGGTTCACATCGGCGTCAAGACCACGATGAAATACCTGGGTCTGGTCCTCGACAGCCGATGGAATTTCGTGGAGCACTTCCGACGTTTGGCCCCCAAGCTGGAACGGACTGGGGCCGCCTTCAAGTGGCTCTTGCCCAATTTGAGGGGGCCAAACGCCTCTTGCCGGAGGCTTTGCGCGGGAGTCGTACGGTCCATGGCCCTTTACGGGGCCCCGGTGTGGGCGCGTTCATTGCGGCGGCGAGCCGCCCATTATCTGATCGCGCCCCAAAAGGTGGTAGCCATTCGGCTAATCCGGGGGTACCGCACGATCTCGGGCGAGGCGGCAAGCCTCCTTGCCGGACTGCCGCCGTGGGATCTGGAGGCGATAGTCCTCGCGCGCCTGTTCGAGTGGCGCGCGGAGGTACTTAGCCGGGGGAAAACTCCGTTTCCGCAGCAAATTGCGGCGGAGCGGACGGACCTCTGGCGCGATCTCATGGCGGCCTGGAATCAGCGACTGTCGCAACCCAGCGCAGGGCACGCCACGATAGTGGCGGTAAGGCCCCTCTTTGAGGAGTGGCTAGAGAGGCGTCACGGCGCCCTCACCTACCGTCTGACGCAGGTCCTCACCGGACATGGATGTTTCGGGAGGTTCCTGCACATCATCAGGCGGGATGAAACGCCCGGGTGTCACCACTGCGAGGATCGCCCAGAGGACACGGTAGAGCACACGGTGCAAACCTGCCCCGCTTGGGCGGAGCACCGCCGTGTCCTCGTAGAGGCGATCGGCGGCGGCGACCTCTCGCGCTAGGCCCTGGTGCAAGCCATGGTCCGGGGCGAGAGGGAGTGGGAGGCAGTCACCTCCTTCTGTGAAAAAGTCATGCTCGCGAAGGAGGTGGCGGGATGGGAGAGAGAAAGGTCCTCCCGTCCCAGCCGCCGCGGGAGACGCTCCGGGCGTCGGGAGCCACGTGACGACTCCCGGCCACCGTAGGCGCGGGCCTGCGGACGGTGAGTAATGGGTGACTCACCGTCCGATCAGCACCAGACCCGTGCCGTACGGCGCGTATATGTTCCACGCGCGCCTCAAAGAGATGTCAGCATATGAAGGGGCCCCTCAGGGCCAAGCCTGCCGGGTAAGCGGGCTTGTCCGAAAGGGTTACCGCTACCCCGGAACATAAAGGGCTACGGAAGGAACATGGATGGGTTTTAGTCAGTAAGAGTCTGACACTCCCTTCCACTCCACCTAGAGCGGGAGCAGTCATTGGATGATTTCCCAGCCTTAAAAAAAAAAAAGGGTAGTCACTAAGTACATAAAGGGAACAAGCATGCATAATAATAAGCATAATCAGCCTATAAAATTCCCACTGTTGGGACACAGGCCTCCTGTCTGTAAAAGGGTGTGGACTATCTCTAAGGCTCAGTGAGGGTTGGTAGATGTCACGTCTTTGAATTTTTGATTCTAAGACATACCGGTTACCTCGATGTTGTCCTTCACACACTATCTGCATCGACACATACGAATTAGCGTTACAGTCACGTTATGCAAGGTCTTGCATCGCGTAAGAAAAGATTTCCGCGCGACTAGCATATAAAGGATGAACATGAATTTATGGGCATTATTTTTAGGGGTCACTGTATGAACAACTTTCACTATGGGAACAAAACTGAAATCGCGAAAATAGAAATCAGTTGTTCTCTAAATTCTGAAGAGTTGTGGGAGCATAAGGTATGAAACAGCTGATTTTTTTTCACAATTGAGTATTTTACTCACCTGTGAAAAAAATCAGCTGTTAGAGACTCCTTAAAATAATGCCCATGAATTCAATTTCACCTTATATACAGCATTCCGTCATCAATTTACCAGAAACTGGAGGATCCTCGCTTTTTTTTGGAGGATGAGTCAACTTTATACCCTGTTCCTCCTACCACTTTAATACCACAAATCGACAAACCTAGTGTTGTCAGTCCAATTCCAGAGCATGTAACATTGAGACCGCTTGGAGCTCTGCCCAAATCTTTAATAAAGTGTCGAGAGCTTGGTCTAGTCAAAGAATATGAATCTATAGAACAGACACTTATTCATGTTTCGATTATATTCTAGTAGCCTGAGGGTGGGAAATCATCCAATGACTTCTCCCGCTCTGGGTGGAGCGGAAGGGAGAGTCAGACCCTTACTGACTAAAACACATCCATGTTCCTTCCGTAGCCCTTTGTGTTCCGGGGCAGCGGGTCACCGCTGCCCCGGAACACACTGTGGTCAGCGGGTTTGTCCGAAAGGTAACCCTTTCGGATCTCTTCCTATCTGAGAGCTTGTCATGTTAATTATACGGAAATTCATTTCTACAAATATTTGTACGAAATGCAAGTATTTGTTTCGGGTCTGGGTGTTTTTCTATCTATAATAATATATGTTTGTTTTAACTAAAAAAAATGTATACAAGTAGCTTATCAGCCATCTCGTTACTATAACACAAGCATTAGGTTGCTTAGCTTGGAACTATATGGCGTTGTATGAAATGTCCAAAAATATTATTATTATAATCGCCTGTACGAGGACATGGCGGTGCTCCGCCTAAGCGGGGCAGGTTTCCACCGTGTGCTCCACCGTATCCTTTGAGAGATCCTCGCATTGGTGACACCCGGGCGTTTCCTCCCGCCTGATTATGTGCAGGAACCTCCCGAAACATCCATGCCCGGTGAGGACCTGCGTCAGGCGGTAAGTGAGAGCGCTGTGACGCCTATCTAGCCACTCCTCAAAGAGGGGTCTTACCGCCACTATCGTGGCGTGCCCTCGGCAATGCACCTTTTTTTTTAAGGCTGGGAAATCATCCAATGACTATCTATTAATCCGCTCTGGGTGGAGCGGAAGGGAGTGTCAGACGCTTACTGACTAAAACCCATCCATGTTCCTTCCTTAGCCCTTTGTGTTCCGGGGTAGCGGTAACCCTTTCGGACAATCCCGCTTAAGCAATGCACCCTTAAGATCTAAATTACCAGATGAGTTCCACCTCTACTCAATTTTCTTAATCTTTGCCCTAGTCTAGGAACTTTCATTAAGGAGTCCAATGTTCGTAAATAACTTGGTAAGTTGGATCACCAGACTTTGTACCAGTAAGGAACACGACAATAGTAAGGAATTTGGAGAAGACAAAGTTATTCTGAACCCATAAACACTTCAAACCGGAACCTATTCTTTTAATATATGAAAAGTTCTAAGAGCTTACCCATATCTTACAAGAACGATTGCGTGATCCATACTAATATTATAAATTCGAAAGTAACTCTGTCTGTCACCACACTACCTAAACTACTGAACGGATTTCAATAAAATTTGGCAGAGAGATAGATTGCATCCTGAGGAAGAACATAGGTTACTTTTTGTCTCAAAAATTTCTGTAAAGGGGGGAAATAGGGTATAAATATTGATAAGTTGTAAATAGTTTGAAGATAACCCAACTACACGCCGACGAAGTCCTGGGAAAACCTAGTAAGTAATAAAACTGTTAAATGTTTTAAAATATTGTTGTTGTTTTTTGCTGGTGTTGGCTGTTGCTGTGTTGCTGTTAATTTTTTTTAAGTACGGTATTTCTAAAGATCAGGTTTCTTAGTTATGTTCTTAATGAATAGGTTCACAAAAATTCTAACGGAAGTATTTGGAAATTAAATAGCTAAGAAATTAACCATATTCAAAAGAAATTACTGCCTCATTTTATGAGTAAATAGGTACCGTCAAACGGGGTGAATAGGAATGCAGGGGTGAATCGGGACATAACTTTAAAAGGGATTTTAACTTTAAAATAATATAGTTTGTTGCTAACAAGGGCACTTATTTACTATATGTATATATGTATGTGATGTGTTTCGTAATGTTAATTACTTCTCATACGATAAATGCGTAGAGTCAAGTTCTTCCAACTAAACAGACAGCTGTGCTGCTGGGGAGTTTGTTGCGCCACTTCTTCTTCCCAGCTAAAGCACTAGGAAGTGGTGAAGGGTGGGCGTTTTTGGGGGACTGTCTTATGTAACTTTGACCTTCAAAAAGTGCTGATCTTCAGCCTAATTTGAATAAATGACTTTTGATTTTGATAAAAAATACTTATTTACTATATAAGGGGACTATTATTTCAATGTTAAAATCCATTTTTAAACTTTCGTCCCGATTCACACCGCTTGACCTTAAAGTCGCATAAAAATATCCAGATAAAACAACAGAATACATATAAAGGTACCAGCTATAGTAAATTTTCCGCCATCTTGGCTCATTTGCACAAAGGTCCATCTAATAGATCGCACTGCTTAAATTTTTTGTTTGATGTCCCTATGGTGCTTAGTTTCACACTTTTTCTGTCCGCTAAGGCTCTAGTTACATTTAAGGGCGTCCGTTTCCTTTGTTACTGTGTCATCAATCACAGACCCAAAATGACGTCATGTGGGTCACGTTTGAGCTTAGCGGGCCCTTTAACGAGGGTAACTAGTGGTTATTATTTCATGCTAGACAGATATTTTTGTAAAGAATACTAGCTTTTATCTGCGGCCTAGCTCGTGCTAATTGATATTTTGACAAATCAATTCGGGTTGTACTCTGTTTGTTAAAATATTATTTCAAGCATGATCCGAAAGATACGTATCGATCATAAGAATCGATCATAAGAAGGTAATTGTGGTTTTCTCGGGAACAGTACTTTTTTCGGATTGGAAGGTTTTCTATGACGTATTCTGTACACTTGCCAACGTATATGTGAAATTTCAGGATGATTGATTCAGTGTTTTAGGCGTGAAAATGTAACAAACAAACGAACAAACTTACTTTGGCATTTTATAATATTAGTTGAAGTAGATAGAGTTAGATAAACCCGTATGACTGATTATCAGGATTAGGTATAAAGAACGCTTTATGATCATGTCATCTTTATATCATCTGACAGCCAGTCTTACCAAGGGTATCGTATTACCCAGTTACTGACTGGGTTGTGGAAGTCAGATAGGCAGTCGCTCCATGTTAAATGCTGGTATGATGACCCCAACATAGTTGGGAAAGGCTAGGCAGATTAATTATTGATTGAACGCTTTATAATCATGATCATAAGGCTTTCATATGAAAGCTATTCCTAACTTTGTTGGGGTCGGCGTCCTAACTCCCAGACTACCAAACCAACGGCAATGCGCCATTGGTACATGGTGGACACCACTCATACGCACTAAACGTTGTCAGTCCCAGAGATAGTTTATGCAAAAGTCGAAAAGGAGTTATTGTTCAGTCTCCAGCACATCAAGTAACTTCAAACTGTCAAACTTTCTCAATCGATTTTGAACTTAACTATTAGGGTTTTAAGGTTTTTAAAATTATTTGGAGAAATTTGACAGTTAGGTATAACTTAATGCGCTAGCGACCGTACTTATTCAACAGCTGTTACTTTAGGAAGAATGCAGAAATCATGGAAAAAAACAGATGGTCCATACATGTGTGTTTACTAAAATGAAAAGGATGTATGGAACAGCTGATTTTTTTCCTAATAAAATAATTATGACAAAATATTCTCACGCATGTGGAATAATTAATTAAACTAGTAACGCCTACGCCTGACCGCTATTGAGAGGACACAGTATCTTAAACGCGTTGTTCAATCTTTAACAGGCCGCACTTTAGAGGATCATTTAGTTTGAAGGTACGCCAGCACATCCAGTTAACACAAATTGTCAAATCTTGTCTGAATTTGAACTTAACCTCTAGCGTTTAAAGGTTTGAAATCATTTGGAGAAATTTGTCAGTTTGGTACAACTTGATGCGCTAGCGACCGTACATTGCGGTATTTGCTGAAAATGAGTTTTGAAGTTGGACAAATAGTAAAGAATACAGTACATCCTGTAGGGTGTAACGTTCAAAAGAAAAAATAATTCATGAAATAAACGGTTAATCAGAAGTAAACCAATCTAAAAAACACCAATACACAAAATTCTTCTCAACTCATTATTAGAATAGGCTCGCCCCCTATTATTCAGGACTGGGACTCAGACACAGCTGGCGAAATGTGAGTGTACCTCTGGGAAGGTCCCACCTTTGCCTATCCCTTAGAGGATACAAGGCGTGATGTTATGTTTTGTTTCATTATTAGACGCGAAACTGGAACAGAAAAAGAGAAGGAGAAACAGTTGCATTGATGATTCATAATTACAATTCTGTTAATATTTATGTACTGACTACGGCCTCTATTTGTATCAACATATTATAACCTGATACTGACCTGCTGTTAGACCGTTCCCTATATCCCTATGTGATGAGGGCAAGGATGTCTTCAATGAATAGTTTTATTGCTTTGCTTGAAAATATAAACGTATATTCTAAAATTTACAATAAAATTCAGAGATGAAAAAACGAGAGGATACCGATGAATTCGTGGAGAGTGAAGTCTGTTGCGACGGTGCTGCCTCCAACCGGGTAGAACGGGAAGATTATGCACGATGTTCACGCCGCAGAGTGTTGACGCTATTTGCCGCTAGCTGGCGTTGTAGGTATATCGAACACCTGCAAATTGCAAAAAAATCGTAAGAAGATTTGAGTTTCACGGGCTACCTTAGCTTTAGCTTTCACAATATTTATTTTACAATCAAGGACGCATCAATTAAGTAGTCATTAAAGTAATTGCAGTATTAACACAAATTTAATATCCTTTCGTTGAAAGGGACGCGCCAGAAGATAATTAATCGAATATTATTACGTAGAGTTCATAATAAATCAATTAATTAAGTATAATTAATGCTCCCACAATATTGTTGGATGGCAAAACCAGCTGTTGCAAAATATCCAGTGATAATGAGCGAATCATTTATTGTAGGATTATCGAAATCTCATTAAGGAAAGCCTTCATTAAAAAAACCTGCGAGAATACAACAACAATACGAAAATGTTGATGTGTTTTCCCTTTTTTTTGTCCTGAGGCACCAGTTAGCTTAGTAACTATTCTTCTTCTTCGTGTGGTTAGTGACTAACCTGATGTCAGAGTTTTTATGCTGCCCATATAGACCTCTGACATTCTTCACATGCTGTTGAGAAATTTCTCTCAGACATACCGGTTTCCTCACGATGTTTTCTTTCACCGAATTTTAAGCAAGTGATATTTATACAATACACACATGAATCCGAAATATCAGCGATGCGTGCCTTAGGTTAGAACTCGAGGCCTATGACTTGGCAGTTCGACGGTCACACCACTAAGTTATCACTGCTTAGTACCTATTGGAATTATGGACAGACCATAATAACGACAGAGGCTCATGGCTAAATGATATCTGCCACTTGCATGGATCAATCGGAGGTGTAAGCTTTGCTTACCGCGATCGGTTCGTGGATGGGTGACCATCCATGATGTAATAAAACCTCTCCGTGCCTAGGAAAGCAAGTTAAGTCGTCGGTCCCGGCTGCTATTTGTAGATTTTTGACAGTAATACAATTCGTTGTCCAAAAGTCTCACAACGAATTGTATTGCTTCTGATTACCTGTATTCATTAGGCTAAAAGTCTGACAGCCAGTCTTACCAAGGGGTATCGTGTTACCTAGTGACTGTGTTGAGGAGCAGTCGCTATAAGTAAAATACTATGACTCCACCATGAGATTACAGGTCTGAGTTCCAGCAGTGAGGACATTATAGGCTACTAGCTTTTGCACGCAACTTCGTCAGAGAGGAGTTCAGTTACATCGCCTCCTTTATGGGATTGTTTCGAAAAACACATAATGAAAAACTTTATAATTTACTTAGATAAGTGTGTGCCAAGTTTTAAGTGTAATAACTCAAGGAATACGATTTTTCAAAAAACTAAATCCTCCTTTTTACCCCCTTTGTGAGTAGAATTTCCAAAATTCCTTCCTTAGTGGGTGCTTTATAATAATAAATTCCTTCCTTAGTGGGTACATTATACTTAGCTCGTGGCTGAGTACTAACAGTCGCACAGGTCGATCCGTCAAGTTAAGCTACGCTTGCCGGGGTTGGCCGTGGATGGGTGGCCATCTTTACATACCGAGACTCCTCCGTGCCTCGGAAAGCACGTTAAGCCGTTGGTCTCGGCTGTCATTTGTGCATCTTTGACAGTCGTTACGGGTCGTCAGAAGCCCGAAAATCTGACAGCCAGTCTTACCAAGGCGTATAGTATTATCCGGTTACTGGGTTGTGGAGGTCAGATAGGCAGTCACTCCATGTAAAATACTGGTATTCAGCTGCATCCGGTTAGACTGGAAGCCGACCCCAATGTAGTAGGGAAAAGGCTAGGCATATGATGATGATAAGTGGGTGCCTACATTGTATAAGGTATCTATTTGCAAAATTTCATGTCTTTAGCTCCAGCGGTTTGTGCTGTGCGTTGATATATCACCCAGTCAGTCAATCAGTCAGTTAACTACTTTATACTATAGGCTACAAATTATGCTATATTTTTATAACCTTGGGATGAAAATCCAATACATCTAACCCAAATAAAAATATGCCAGTATACTCCAAAGAAAAACCATGGATCGCAATTTCTTTCATTACGGTACAAGATGTTGCAATAAAAAGAGCCAAAAGTGTTTTACGTCAATTTTATACATTTTTACGGGAAATTCCCCTTTTTTTACGCAGCCTATGCCTTTCATAAATGTCACTTGAGAAATTGTCCCCCTTCAGTCCAACGACAGCCATATTTTTCACAAATTGACAGTAGTTATTGGTCCTTACGTCACGTGAATTGATATGAATTACTTTCTGATAACATGAGTGAGGTGTTCCGAAATGTTTAGAAGAAGATAAGTTAATATAATATCAGTTTTTTACAGTCCTACTACGGCACAAAGGCTTCTTTAAATAATTAATGATTGCTTTACTCGTATTTAACTCAAACTCAAAGCATTTATTTCAAATAAACCAATTACAGGCACTTTTGCATTGTCAAGGGGTCGGTCACTCAGAAAGATGAAGCTAGTTGCCCATTCCAAAGCAGTAGGTACCTACCACCATTCAACTCAACAATTTTGATGTGAGTTAAATGATCCAACATACGCGCCACCATCAGCGAGACATTACAAGGACCATGACATGCTCTCAGCCGCCAGGGCACATTCAAGTAAATGGTAGCTTTATAGCAGGTACGTTAGTACGTAGTATTCACAAACATTAGAGCATTCATCAACTATAAGAGAGCTGATAATTTTCAAACGACTGTAAAAGGGTTGCCGTTGCCCCGGAACATAAAACACGGAACAACGGACAGGTGGAAACCAAAGTGTTGGTAAAGGGCGAAGAATTGAATCCTGAAGATACCACAGTATTCTTAGGCTTAACTTTGGATGCTAAGCTTCAGTGGGGGCCACATATAGATAAATTGTCAAAAAAACTAAGCTCCGCAGCATACGCTGTTAGAAAAATTCGTACTTTAACTGACACAGAGACAGCCCGCTTAGTGTACTTTAGCTATTTTCATAGTGTTATGTCGTACGGTATTCTATTGTGGGGAAATGCCGCCGATATTCAGACTATCTTTGTTTTACAGAAAAGAGCTGTTCGAGCAATTTATAAATTAAGTCCGAGACACTCTCTGAGAGAAAAATTTAAAGAAATAAATGTAATGACTGTACCTTCACAGTTTTATTTTTGAAAATCTTTTGTATGCCCATAAAAATATAAAATTGTTTAAAAAATATAGTGATATTCATGATAAGAATACTAGGAACAAACACAAATTTGTTGTACCCACTACAAGGCTCAAAAAAATAGGAGGCTCGTTCAGATGTCAATGTATACGCTTTTATAATAAACTTCCAAGCCACGTTCAAGATCTAAGCCTTAATAAATTCAAATCGTTCGTTAAACGCAAGTTGTGCCAGAATGCTTATTATACTGTCAAAGACTTTATTGAAGACAAAAGGGCTTGGGATTGAGCTGCTCCAATTGTTTACATTATTGAATATTCTTTCTTTTTTTTTTAATATCCTAAACTAATTGATTAGCATCTGAGATTACTCCTGGAGCTGCTGAAGATTCACAAAAACTTTTTGCATTATATAACTTCAATCTCTTAGCATTGTATAATTGCATAGCACGTTTGTGAGTACTATGTACCTACTATAAAGCTACAATTTACTGAGTACGTCTTACATTGACTTGAATGTGCCCTGGCGGCTGAGAGCATGTCATGCTCCCTGTAATGTCTCACTGGTGGTGGCGGTATTTTGGACCATTTAGCTCCCATCAAAATGGTTGAGCTGAATGGTGCTAATCCATGCGTCATGTTCATGAGCGGGCACCGTCAGTAGGGGCTGGTCACCTCTTAACTGCCACGGCTGTTTTAATATTTAAATTAATTTTGAATTGTTTTTTAAAATCTTGTAATTATGGACGCTTTTATTAAGTTCTGCATCGTTCTCACGTGTATATTTCAACATGAGTGATGTAACCCAGTTTTTGTAAACATATTTTGGTTTAAAAGAGTGTCCATGGAGTTTCTTGCCCGTTCTTCTCCATAGGTACCTACTGCTTTGGAATGGGCAACTAGCTTCATCTTTCTGACTGACCGACCCCTTGACAATCAAAAGTGCCTGTAATTGGTTTATTTGAAATAAATGCTTTGAGTTTGAGTTTGAGTTTGAGTTTAAAGGGCTAAGGAAGGAACATGGATGGGTTTTAGTCAATAAGAGTCTGACATTCCTTTCATTCAGGAGGGGTCATTTGATGATTTCCCACATCACCACTGCTCTCAAAACGGTGAAGGAAAACATTGTGAGGATACCGGAATTTCCTAGAATCAAACTAAACAAATATTATATTTATTCATACATATTTCTATTAGCACGGTCAATTAATCCATTTTTGCAATAACAGCATCATCGTTATTTTATGAGCAAGTAATAATGATAATATCCTTGGACATTTCACACAACGCCATTTAGTCCCAAGCTAAGCAACCTAATGCTTGTATTATGGTAACGAGATAACTAATAAACTACTTATATACAATTATTTTTTGTAAATACATACATATTATAGGTAGAATTGACAACAATGTGTAGGTATCGTTTATGTAGAGTTAGCAAATAAAATTCAAGTCAAAGTTTAATTCTTAATTTTAATTTTATTTTATTTAGATAATAATTTCGACTAACATTATCGTCTCATAACATAATTAGAATAATTTGTAATAACTAATGTATTCAATTTGTTCTAAGTATCAGTCTTTTTTAACAGTAAAGACCTTGATTATTAAGGTTAATTGATTCCTTAATACTTTTGTGACGCTTTGATTAAAAAATTACCTAGTATTTATTATGTGTAATTTTAAATCCATTTGAGGTACGCATCAGTAACAATTCAAATTTAATAATCAACATTCGTTTTTTTTAAATTTAGATAGTAATATTATCTGTCTTGTAGTCTCGTTCTGTTTAAATTTCGAAGCAGTCTTAGTTTTTTTTAAATTCTTAATTTAAAATAAATCTTTATTTCATTTTATCTCTGGAAGAGAACAGAATTGGAGTTACTGATATCATCGACAAAACTGTTGCCTCTTTGTGGATAGGACTGGGGGCTGTTCCTGTTTTCTTCTAGGGCCTTCCAGTTGATAAGCCAGAAAGGCTGCTGGTCAATAGGTAACTTGCTCAGTCTCTGAACTAGTTCCACATCACCGAGGGCTTCTAGAGGCAGTCTGATTGTAGTTGTAGTGCCGTCTTCTTCGCCAAATCTGTAATTTTAAAATTTTGACTTTAGTTTCTAAAATCGTGTCACGAGTGAATTTAGTTTTTAAAAAACAATTTGAAAGTGAATATTTTTAGCAGCACACGCTATCCCGCTACTGACCAAAATCCTTTCCATTTAATTCAGTTATTGGATATGGTTCGTTTACATATTCCATTTGTAGTTTCCAATTTTGAAAATGTATTTATTTATGCACACAGTATTTACATACCTAACAAGCCTTAAAATATTAACTATATACAAGTATATACAACGGAAGGGGAAAAAAAATCAAAGGGCATCAAAAAATTCGTACACATTCTCTGTCAACAGGATCAGTTCCCTAAAGGCTGGCAGCATTGCCACGTGGTATGGCAATACTGATTATTTGGCCCAAAAGTAGCCGAGCCTGGTCACGTGAAGTGTCGATAATAATTGGTTAGATTTAATTAATACACTTGAACAATACCTAAACAAATATTTCAGTAAGTTTAAGATAATTACCGGTTTCCCAATCCTGAGTGGTTCGGAGTAGTTGTGGTGGGTGGAATGGGTCGCCTGCCTGCGTACGGTGATCTTTGGCCCACGCAGCTGATGATGATGGCTGAGAATACTACAATGGTCCTCATTGTGGAGACCTAAAAGCAATAATTTTTTTGTTAAATGCAGTTTACTTTTGTTTATTAGTAACAACCTTTTGCCCGTGGGTTTGCACGCCTTAAATTCGTAGTAAAACAATTTCCCTTTCCCTATATTGTAAAGATTTCCGACTATCTTTGGAATATCTTCTAAAATATACTACATTTTACGACTCCGCATTATAAATCTTGAAATTATGAGTGGTTCTCTAATATATTAAGCATGTTATTAAGTTATTATACATATAAAACTACCCCTTAAATCACTCTATCTATTAAAAAAAAACTGCATCAAAATCCGTTGTGAAGTTTTAAAGATCTAAGCATACATACAGACATTAGGACAGACGCGGGAAGCGACTTTACTTTATACTATGTAGTGATTAATCCTTACTTTACTTTTTATATAATCCTCTACCTACGTCTTACGTTTACTAATGCTAATAATATTACAAATGTGAAAGTTTGAATGGATATGTTTGTGAATGTGTTTGTTACTCAATCACGCCAGAACAGCTGAACGGATCTAGATGTTTGGCACAGAGATAGATTACGATGACGTTTCCTATCCGACGACAATGCAGAAGCATCACTGAATCAAACCAGAGGTCGGTATCAGTGTAGGTCTTGAATCTCTCAGCGGGATTGTCCGAAAGGGTTACCGCTACCCCGGTACATAAAGGGCTAATAAAAGAACATGGATGGGTTTTAGTCATTAAGTCTGACACTCTCGCGCCACCCAAAGTGGGAGGGGACATTGTGATGACTTGCCCCTTCACAAAAAAAAAGAGAATCAGAGATTAGAATACTTTTTATCCCGGTTGTACGTTGTTGTGGTATAATGCCCGAGACACACGCAGATGAAGCCTTTGGCAGAAGCTCGTTGTTAATAATTAAAGAGACTGGCCTTTATTCTAGCCTAGCCAACGGTGATAAAACATTTTAAAAGACTTCCTAATTAGATACAATATGATTATTTAGTTATATAGGTACGTGATTTTTATTGGAATTTACTACCCGAGGTAAAATGACGTCATTTCCATTAGGAAATGAATTAGAAGAGCTTTACCGACGACATATTTCCGGTACTGAGGCGATTAACACACGGCACCGCTCGGTAGGAGCAGTTTGCGGTAGAAACAAGCACCGCTCGACCGCGCGGTCGGGCGGTGTTCTTGTGCTTGGCATCAACGGATTGCTTAGAGACCAATGCGACATGAGATCCGCTTCACTGCGTACCGCGGCGGAGCGCGGTGCCGTGTGCAAATCGCCTAAACAGAAATGTGGCTTATACTATAAAAATATTCTTTAGTAGGCATTTACCACGAAGAATGAAATACCTAAACTATACAGGATTCCTTTATCTGTAGGTATAGTAAGGTCAATTGACCACAATAAAACCACAAGCTGATAACAAACGAACCTACATCACCCTCGAATCACAACGATAAGAGCCAGTTGATATAACTGTTATGAGCATTTAAACGGAAACTTGTTTTTGAACGTAGTATATTGTTGAAGTGATTAAGGTTCAGATTGTCGAATGGAATTTAATTGTTTTTTTTTATAAAACACATTCCCAAATAAGTTAATAATAGCAATAGAAATCAATGACAGTAAAATAGAAAAAAAAAATGACAATTTACAACACTAATGTTAAGTTACAATACACAAAATAAATTAAAATGAGCTAAAAATTTGCTCTCGTGGCTCGAGCTCACTTAGGCTACCGATTTGGATAGCATAAATATCAAAAATATTATGTGTTAGTTAATATAGAAATGTTGATGGTATATGAATTTAGTTTACTTAGTATTTATTCAGATTGTTATGCCGAGGTTTTATGGATTTAAAGGCTCCTATGAAATATGAAGTAGAAAAGCTTAGAGTTCAGCAATTTTTTTTTTTTAATATAATGGCATCTCACAGTTCAACCTTAGGGTTGTCTACTGCTTAACCGGGCTTGCTTATGGCTGCCACAAAAGAATTGTAGCCTCCAGCCAGGGCTTAATAAAACTAAAACTAACTTACAAACTCGCTAAGGGCACCCCCTGCGGGGTTCGGACCTCGGCTTAGGGCGTCGCTGGGGGGGGACAGCCAGGGACAGCTGGATCGGGGGTATTTAAAGCTACTGGCTTAGCGGCAACGCGGTGTTCAGCAAAGCCTGACCGGACACTAATAAAGGGTCTTTCAAATAGGGCGGGTCGATGTTGACAGTTTGTGGCGGCCATGTCGTTTTGGCGGCATCTGTCAAATGCGTTGTTATTTCTTCAGTCACTGATGCCAAATCACCATGGTAAGTTACAAGATTGAGTAGCACGCCCGAATGATAAAACTTTATTATCAATCAAAATGAGTGTTTGTTAGTGCAAACGTTGCGCGCGATACGTCCATTTTACGGCAGATGCGGTGGCCCTTCAAAGTCGACTCTCCAAAGTTTGGTGACCAAATTTGAGACGACTGGTTCGGTAAACAACCAACCAACACCCTTACATCAAAGGAACGCCAGATCGGCCGAGAACATCGCTGCTGTCCGTGAGAGTGTGCAGGAGACCCCGAGGCAGTCGATTTCTCGCCGTGCACATGAACACGGCCGTTCGCAGACTTGAATTTGGCGAATTTTGCATGAGGACTTGGGCCTACACCCGTACAAGATCCAGCTGACCCAAGAGCTCTAAGTGAATGGCATTCTGCATAAACGGTTCGATACGGTAGACTTATCTCTCGCAGAGGTGACGTAAATTGTCCACCAAGATCGTGCGATTTGACCCCGCTAGACTTTTTCTTGTGAGGTTTTCTCAAGTTGCAGGTCTATGCCAATAATCCGCAATCAACCGATGCCCTGAAAGTCAACATATCGCAGGCCATCGCTCAGTTTCAGCCGGATCTATGCATTAGAGTAATCGAAAATTGGACCTCTCGAATCCGTGCCACCGTTCGAAGCCGCGGTAGACATTTAAACGATTTCATATTTTATAAACAATGGCATAAATGGGCCTTTCAAATAAAATAATTATTTCTTTAGTATCTCACATACAGCTTGTTTTATTTAATTTCAACATCGACCCGTCCTTGTTGAAAGACCCTTTAGATGCAACATGTCTGTTCTTTTGTCGTAAGCTGACAGAAGAACGCTTCTACTTCTCTTGTCCTAAACAAAATACAGGTTAGATAACATAAATATTACGCCTAAAACCACCAAAGGGTAAGGCAGAGATATACCGATGGTAACACCCACATTTCTCCAGTTAGGTAAATGTTGTTAAAAAGTTATAATTGTTCACAGATTTCGGAGGGAAGCAGTGAAAAACTGCTCATTCGATATGGAGTCTAGCCTATGTAAGTACACAAGTGGTTTTGAAACCTGTTTCTATTTTTATATTACCCAAGATATTACATAATTTAGCAAATAAATTGGCTTCAAAGTACAGTCAGCACATAAAGTTACCACAAACAGCCGAATTTTCTTAATTGATTTTGAACTTAAGTCTCAACGTTTTTAAAATCATTTGGAGTAATTTGACAGTTTGGTATTATTTGATGAGCTAGCGACCTATTGCAATGCCAAAGGAACTTTATTGAAGATCGACCTGTATGTTAGGTCGTTCTAAGATCCAAAAGAAAGTTGGCAAAATATTTAAAATGTTGTAGAAACTTACTTAAAATTATTTTTTCTTAAAAAACACTTAATCACCAGAACAAAGTTGAACTGATTTTAAACAAATCTATGAGTAACTATCACAACTTTATTTTAATATTATATTTCGTGTTCACACGGCGAACGTAAACAAACGAATGAATAAAATTACCAGAAACATTTAATATATAAACAAATACTCTTAACTAATAGGTTTTCCGAGTAAAAGAGACAAGCTTATTACGATTTGTGAGCGTGTGACAAGGACAACGATGTTTTACAACCAGTCTGGCTTTTGCTGACGCATTATAGTGCATTGTCGGTTTTATTTCGATTTGGGTATTTCCAACATTGGAGAGTTTTGTTAATTATGTTCTTAAATGGAAATCAATGACAATGGCTATTTCTCATTACGCGACTAGATAAATGGTATTTAGATTTTTGCGTTCTGTGATTTTGTCTGAAGGTAATATCAATCTGCCGAGCCTTTTCCCAACTATATTGGGGTCGGCTTCCAGTCCAACTGGATGCAGCTGAATACCAGAATTTGACATGGAGCGACTGCCTATCTGACCTTCACAATCCAGTAGCTGGGTATAACGATACCCCTTGGTAAGACTCATATTTTTGGGCTTCTGACGACCCGTAACGACTGTCAAAGATGCACAAATGACAGCCGGGACCAACAGCTAAACTTGCATGCCGAGTCACGGAGAAGTCTCGGTATGTAAAGATGGTCACCCATCCACAGCCGACCCCGGAAAGTGTAGCTTAACCTAATGGATGGACCTTTGCGACTGTTTTACTTAGCCACGAGCTCCCCATGCGTCTAAAGGTAATATAGGTATTAATAAAATGTTGTTTTACTCCTGTCAGTCTCTCATTTAATGTATGTAATATAAACCAAAGCGTTTGGTGCCGGCAAAGAGACTAAAAAACAAATTGGTACCTACATTACTAATTATACGCTAGCTAGACTACTCGTATAACCTTGAAATTAAAACTGGATAAATGCAAGTAGGATTCCGTATCAAAGCTGTACGCGGCTGACGGTAGCTTAATTTCAAGCTATTATAAATTTCCTATTTTGATTTAAAGGAAAAATAAAATTACTGCAAATTTAAGTTCGTACTCAAAATATATTGTGAGTACAAACTTAAACTTACTCAAAGAAAATAGGTACTTAGATGAAAATTAACCATTGACTACTTTTTTTTTTTTTTAAGGCTGGTAAATCATCCAATGACTGCTCCCGCTCTGGGTGGAGCGGAAGGGAGTGTCAGACTCTTACTGACTAAAACCCATCCATGTTCCTTCCGTAGCCCTTTATGTTCCGGGGTAGCGGTAACCCTTTCGGACAATCCCGCTTACCCGGCAGGCTTGGCCCTGAGCGGCCCCTTCATATGCTGACATCTCTTTGAGGCGCGCGTGGAACATATACGCGCCGTCCGGCACGGGTCTGGTGCTGGTCGGACGGTGAGTCACCCATTACTCACCGTCCGCAGGCCCGCGCCTACGGTGGCCGGGAGTCGTCACGTGGCTCCCGACGCCCGGGGCGTCTCCTGCGGCGGCTGGGACGGGAGGACCTTTCTCTCTCCCATCCCGCCACCTCCTTCGCGAGCATGACTTTTTCGCAGAAGGAGGTGACTGCCTCCCACTCCCTCTCGCCCCGGACCATGGCTTGCACCAGGGCCGGGCGCGAGAGGTCACCGCCGCCGATCGCCTCTACGAGGACACGGCGGTGCTCCGCCCAAGCGGGGCAGGTTTGCACCGTGTGCTCTACCGTGTCCTCTGGGCGATCCTCGCAGTACCATTGGCTACTTCGGTCAAATTTTCAGAATATAGTTATTTACTTAAAGATATACAAAGTAGAGACTACAATACTATCATAAGTTAAACTGCGTATATGTAATGCTGTTTTTAACCTGCATATGAAAATTCAATCAAATATATCCAATACTTTAGTCACTATAACTAGCTAGCTAGTCAAAGATTGGCAAAACCCATAGTCGGCCTGTCACTTTTATTTAGATTGTTTGAAAAAATCACTTCTTAAATTTCGCTGTTAGGATTTATTTGATGGTTCCAAAATAGTCCTATTCATCAGTATTGTCAGTGTTTATATTTATGGTCGTATTGTTTTCTCCACATTTTATAAGATGAAAGTACCTACTTTCTTTATTAAAAAAAAAATATATATAACCCCACTACGAGTTCTTTCATTTGATGTGTCACACGGAACCTTTGTCTATTGCTTAATTTATCTTTTCTTTCGACTTAAAATTCTTACCTACTTGAGGTTATATTAAAAATCGTCAATAAAAAAGACAAAACCTAACCACAATCCTATTTTTTACACATTTTAGTTTGTGGTTAGGTGTTGTTTTTTTAAAGTAATCTGTTGTGTACCTATATTTCTTATGAAATGTGAACGTATTTTATTTCTTCTTTTCTTGATATGTATATTTCATAATTATGCAGCCTAATATGTGCCCGCGGTTTTACCCGCATGGATCAAGCAGCCTAGCCTTTTCCCAACTACATATGTTGGGGTCGGCTTCCAGTCTAACCGGATGCAGCTGAATACCAGTATTTGACATGGAGCGACTGCCTACAGCCTACCTGACCTCCACAACCCAGTAACTGGGCTATTGGGCTATACGATACCCCTTAGTAAGACTGGCTGTCAGATTTTCGGACTTCTGATGACCCGTAACGACTGTCAAAGATGCACAAATGACAGCCGGGATCAACGGCTTAACATGCTTTCCGAGGCACGGAGGAGTGTCGGTATGCAAAGATGGTCACCCATCCGCGGTCAACCCCGGCAAGCGTAGCTTAACCTGGTAGATCAATCTGTGCGGTTGTTATTACTTAGCCACGAGCTCCATAATGGCCCGCATAGATGTCAGAAAATATCTCATGGGAACGTAGTACTGGGATCAAAAGTACCTTATGTGCTAGGTAAATAATGTATTAATCACGAAATTCGTGGTTTTCATTAATTATTTTCATCGTAACTCTATTGGTTTGCACGGCGCGCAGTCAGCATAACGTTTTCCGACATCTTCAACAATCATCGTCATACTTCAGCCAATTTACACAGAACCTTGTATGAGTTATACGCCTTCATCATGAATCACTCCGTCTATTGGTGAAACCCGTACGATAATCCGTTTCGCAGTTTTTGGGTTTAACACGTTCATACAGACGCGGTGGTACCTTGTTTTATATTGTACTAGCTTCTGCCCGCGGCTTCGCTCGCGTGGAGGTCGGAAATTATCCCACAGGAATGTTCTACCGGGATAAAAAATATCCTATGTGTTAATCCAGGATATAAACCATCTCTGTGTCAAATTTCATCCAAATCTATACAGTAGTTTTTACGTGAAAGAGTAACAAACATCCATACATCCATACTTACAAACTTTCGCCTTTATAATAGTAGTAGGATAGTTATTAATTCAAGTTCAACCAAGAACGTTGTGATAATTCATACAGAGAATATTTACATGACTTTATAGCTAACAGACTTAAAATATGAATACTAATTGTATGTACAGACGCCAGCACATCAAGCTATCCCTAACTGTCAAATTTTCTCAATTAAAAATGAACCTTATGCCTTTGCAATAAAGTTGAAATGCTATCAAAGAAATTTGACAGATTGTGGTAACTTGATGTGCTGGCCTATGTACAAGTATAGAAAAGGAGGGATAATAATTAATAAAATTGTTTAAATCGCTGTCAACAGGAAAATTTCCCAAAATCCTGTCAGTATTACCACGTTGTATGGCACTGCTGATCTGATCTTTGACCTAAAAATTGGCCAGCCCTCTTGTCGCGTTAAAGTTTTTGTGTATAATATATTATAGAAAAACACCCAGACCCGGAACAAATGCTTTTTTTTTTAAGGCTGGGAAATCATCCAATGACTGCTCCCGCTCTGGGTGGAGCGGAAGGGAGTGTCAGACTCTTACTGACTAAACCCGTCCATGTTTCTTCCTTAGCCCTTTATGTTCGTTTGGCCCCCAAGCTGGAACGGACTGGGGCCGCATTCAAGCGGCTCTTGCCCAATTTGAGGTGGCCAAACGCCTCCTGCCGCTTTACGCGGGTGTCGTGCGGTCCATGGCCCTTTACGGGGCCCCGGTGTGGGCGCGTTCACTGCGGCGGCGAACCACCCACTATCTGAACGCGCCCCACAAGGTGGTAGCCATACGGCTTATCCGGGGGTACCACACGATCTCGGGCAAGGCCTCCTTGCCGGACTGCCGCGAAACACTGTTTCGAAACACACTTAATGAAAAACTTTATAATTTACTATTCAATTTCGAATAAGGGTGTGACTTTCCAATCTTTAATTTCATCATATTTTAAATTAAACAACATGAAGAATTAATTACTATATACAATCTAAAACTAAAAAATATATACATTATGTACAAATATTGTATGTATAATTTACTTAGATAAGTATGTGCCAAGTTTTAAGTGTATTAACTCATGGAATACGATTTTTCATAAAACTAAATCCTCCTTTTTACCCCCTTTGTGAGTAGAATTTCCAAAATTCCTTCCTTAGTGGGTGCCTACATTATACTTAGCTCGTGGCTAAGTACTAACAGTCGCACAGGTCGATCCGTCAAGTTAAGCTACGCCGGGGTTGGCCGTGGATAGGTGGCCATCTTTACATACCGAGACTGCCTGTGACGTGCCTCGGAAAGCACGTTAAGCCGTTGGTCCCGGCTGTCATTTGTGCATATTTGACAGTCGTTACGGGTCGTCAGAAGCCCGAAAACCTGACAGCCAGTCTTACCAAGGCGTATAGTATTATCCGGTTACTGGGTTGTGGAGGTCAGATAGGCAGTCACTCCATGTAAAATACTAGTATTCAGCTGCATCCGGTTAGACTGGAAGCTGACCCCAATGTAGTAGGGAAAAGGCTAGGCATATGATGATGATAAGTGGGTGCCTACATTGTATAAGGTATCTATTTGCAAAATTTCATGTCTTTAGCTCCAGCGGTTTGTGCTGTGCGTTGATATATCACCCAGTCAGTCAATCAGTCAGTTAACTAATTTATACTATAGGCTACAAATTATGCTATATTTTTATAACCTTTCGATGAAAATCCAATACATCTAACCCAAAAAAAATATGCCAGTATACTCCAAAGAAAAACCATGGATCGCAATTTTTTTCATTACGGTACAAGATGTTGCAATAAAAAGAGCCAAAAGTGTTTTACGTCAATTTTATACATTTTTACGGGAAATTCCCCTTTTTTTACGCAGCCTATGCCTTTCATAAATGTCACTTGAGAAATTGTCCCCCTTCAGTCCAACGACAGCCATATTTTTCACAAATTGACAGTAGTTATTGGTCCTTACGTCACGTGAATTGATATGAATTACTTTCTGATAACATGAGTGAGGTGTTCCGAAATGTTTAGTTTAATATAATATCAGTTTTTTACAGTCCTACTACGGCACAAAGGCTTCTTTAAATAATGAATGATTGCTTTACTCGTATTTAACTCAAACTCAAAGCATTTATTTTAAATAAACCAATTATAGGCACTTTTGCATTGTCAAGGGGTCGGTCACTCAGAAAGATGAAGCTAGTTGCCCATTCCAAAGCAGTAGGTACCTAGCACCATTCAACTCAACAATTTTGATGTGAGTTAAATGATCCAACATACGCGCCACCATCAGTGAGACATTACAAGGACCATGACATGCTCTCAGCCGCCAGGGCACATTCAAGTAAATGGTAGCTTTATAGCAGGTACGTTAGTACGTAGTATTCACAAACATTAGAGCATTCATCAACTATAAGAGAGCTGATAATTTTCAAACGACTGTAAAAAATATCTTAAATTAAAGCTAAGAACCATTTCGATTACGTCAGCTTTCGAACTAAAAAAATCACATCAAAATCGGTCCATTCGTTCGGGACACACAGAGAGACACGTCAAACGTATGATACACTCTTTTTTTCGTCAGGTGTCAAGAGTTCAATAGGTAAATAATACAAACAAACTTTCAACAGCAGCAAACACTCAACAAAAACACCAAGCAGAATTAATTAGATCCATTAATTAATTTAAAATAATTTTGTTTTGTCAAACAATTGGGGCACTTAAATGCTGAAGTTCAGGAAATATGGCCTGAATACAAATTGTGTAAAGCCATTAAAGTGAATAGGGCGAATAATTTATTAAATCATTAGCACTGTATAAATAGGGTTTGTTATGAAACGAGTTTCACTTAATTGGGCTGTACTTTGAGTAGTGGTGGCCTTGACTTTTTGTAAATAATTTTATCACCACTGTTCTCAGCGGGATTGTCCGAAAGGGTTGCCGTTGCCCCGGAACATAAAGGGCTAAGGAAGGAACATGGATGGGTTTTAGTCAATAAGAGTCTGACATTTCTTTCCGCTTCACTCAGAGCGGGAGGGGTCATTTGATGATTTCCCACATCACCACTGCTCTCAAAACGGTGAAGGAAAACATTGTGAGGATAACGGAATTTCCTAGAACCAAACTAAACAAATATTATATTTATTCATACATATTTCTATTAGCACGGTCAATTAATCCATTTTTGCAATAACAGCATCATCGTTATTTTATGAGCAAATTAATAATTAATAATAATGATAATATCCTTGGACATTTCACACAACGCCATTTAGTCCCAAGTTGTAGTAGCAACCTAATGCTTGTGTTATGGTAACGAGATAACTATTAACTACTTATATACTATTTTTTTTTGTAAAAACTGACATATTATAGGTAGAATTGACAACAATGTGTAGGAATCGTTTATGTAGAGTTAGCAAATAAAATTTAAGTCAAAGTTTCATTCTTAATGTTTATTTTATTTTATTTAGATAATAATTTCGACTAACATTATCGTTTCATAACATAATTAGAATAATTTGTAATAACTAATGTATTCAATTTGTTCTAAGTATCAGTCTTTTTTAACAGTAAAGACCTTGATTATTAAGGTTAATTGATACCTTAATACTTTTGTGACGTCTTAATTAAAAAAGGACCTATTATTTATTATGTGTGATTTTAATCCCATTTGAGGTTCGCATCAGTAACGATTCAAATTTAAAAATCAACATTCGTTTTTTAAATTTAGATAGTAATTATCTGTCTTGTAGTCTCGTTCTGTTTAAATTTCGAAGCAGTCTTTTTAAATTCTTAAGTTAAAAAAATTCTTTATTCAATTTTATCTCTGGAAGAGAACAGAATTGGAGTTACTGATATCATCAACAAAACTGTTGCCTCTTTGTGGATACGACTGGGGGCTGTTCCTGTTTTCTTCTAGGGCCTTCCAGTTGATAAGCCAGAAAGGCTGCTGGTCAATAGGTAACTTGCTCAGTCTCTGAACTAGTTCCACATCACCGAGGGCTTCTAGAGGCAATCTGACTGTAGTTGTAGTGCCGTCTTCTTCACCAAATCTGGAATTTTAAAATTTTGACTTTAGTTTTTAGTTGGTACAACAGTTCAAATACCTCGGACATTATGTCACTGAGGGCCTTGACGACCAGGTTGACATAGAAAAGGAACGTAGGGCATTAGCGGTCAGGAGTAATATGCTGGCCCGCAGGTTTGCGCGTTGTAGTGACCAAGTTAAAGTCACACTATTTAGAGCCTACTGTCAGACTTTCTACACGTGCAGCCTGTGGTACAGGTAAACGCAGAGGCCGCTCAATGCCCTATGTGTCCAATATAACAATGGATTTAGGATGTTGTTAGGGCTACCCCGTTTTTGTAGTGCCTCTGGTATGTTTGCGGAGGCCAGGGTAGACGGCTTCCATGCCATCATGCGCAAGCGGTTCGCAGCCTTACTAGGCAGAGTCCGGGCTAGCACTAACAGCATCCTAAAGGTCATTGCGAGTAAACGGGACTCAAATATCCTAAAATCATTTATTCGGGCACACATTTTATAAGGTTTTTGTTTATATTTTAAAAATTATGGACTCTTAACTTGGTCTGAAATAAAGATTATTAAAATCGAGTCACGAGTGCATTTAGTTTTTACATAAACAATTTAAACGTGAATATTTTTAGCAGCACACGCTATCCCGCTACTGACCAAAATCCTTTCCATTTCATTCAGTTATTGGATATAGTTCGTTTACATATTCCATTTGTCGTTTCCAATTTTGAAAATGTATTTATTTATGCACACAATATTTACATACCTAACAAGACTCAAAAACATTAATAATAACTATGTACAAGTATAACGATAGGGAAAAAATGTCAACAGGACCAGTTCCCAAAAGGCTGGCAGCATTGCCGCGTTGTATGGCAATACTGATTCTTTGACCAAAAAATAGGCCTACCCTCTGGTCACGTCAAGAGTCCGATAATAATTGGTTAGATTTAATTAATACAATATCTTAACGAATATTTCAGTAAGTAAGTTTAAGATAATTACCGGTTTCCCAATCCTGAGGGGTCCGGAGTAGTTGTGGTGGGTGGTATATAGGGGAATCCGATGGGTCGCCTGCCTGCGTACGGTGATCTTTGGGCTACGCAGCTGATGATGATGGCTGAGAATACTACGATGGCCTTCATTGTGCAGTACTGGAAGCAATAAAAATGTTGTTAAATGAAGTTTACTTTTGTTTATTAGTAACTAGCTGACCCGACAGACGTTGTCCTGTCTTAACTGTGATACCTACCCTACCTACCTACCTACCCTACCTACCCTAGCTACCTACCCTACCTACCCTACCTACCCACCCTACCTACCCACCCTACCTACTCACCCTACCTACCCTACCTACCTACCCTACCTACCTACCCTACCTACCTACCCTACCTACCTACCCTACCTACCTACCCTACCTACCTACCCTACCTACCTACCCTACCTACCTACCCTACCTACCTACCCTACCTACCTACCCTACCTACCTACCCTACCCTACCTACCTACCCTACCTAAAAATAAATAAAAAAAAAAAAAATGTATTCTGCTATTCAGGGCGGAGACAAATCCAACGAAACAAAAACCATGAAAATTGGTCCAGCAGATCTCGAGTTATAACGGAGGGAACAAACCCGACTTTCTTTTATATATATAGATTAACTAGCTTCCGCCCGCGCCTTGCCCGCATAATATGTCGACAAATTATACTCATAAACCTTCCTCTTCAATCACTCTATCTATTAAAAAAAACCGCATCAAAATCCGTTGCGCAGTTTTAAACATTTAAGCATATATAGGGATATAGGGACAGAGAAAGCGACTTTGTTTTATACTATGTAGTGATTTATCCTTACTTTACTTATTATATAATCATACAATCCTACTAACTTACTTTTACTAATGCTCATAATATTACAAATGTGAAAGTTTGAATGGATATGTTTGTGAATGTGTTTGTTACTCAATCACGCCAGAACAGCTGAACGGATCTAGATGTTTGGCACAGAGATAGATTACGATGACGTTTCCTATCCGACGACAATACAGAAGAATCACTGAATCAAACCAGAGGTCAGTATCGGTGTAGGTCGTATTATCTCTCAGCGGGATTGTCCGAAAGGGTTACCGCTACCCTGGTACATAAAGGGCTAATAAAAGAACATGGAAGGGTTTTAGTCATTAAGTCTGACACTCTCGCTCCACCCAAAGCGGGAGGGGTCATGTGATAACTTCCCCCTTCACAAAAAAAAAAGAGATTCAGAGATTAGAATACTTTTAATCCCAGTTGTACAGAGGCCAGCGCATCAAGTTACCACAATCTGTCAAATTTCTTTGCTAGTATTTCAACTTTATTGCAAAGACATAAGGTTCATTTTTAATTGAGAAAATTTGACAGTTAGGTATAGCTTGATGTGCTGGCGCCTGTACGTAGGTACTCGTGGTATAACTCCCCACACACGCGGGTGAAGCCGATGGCAGAAGCTAGTTGTTAATATTTAAAGCGACTGGCCATAAGTCTAGCCTAGCCAACGGTGATAAAGCATATAAAAAGACTAACTAATTCACGAAGATACAATATGATTATTAAGCTAAGCGATTTGTATTGGAATTTTAGTGCCCGTACGGTAAAATGACGTCATTTTGATTAGGAAATGAACTAAAAGATCTTTACTGACGACATATTTCCGGCACTAAGGCGATTAACACACGGCACCGCTCGACCGCGCGGTAGGAGCAGTTTGCGGTAGAAACGAGCACCGCTCGACCGCGCGGTCGGGCGGTGTTCGTATGTTAGGCATCAACGGATTGCTGAGACCAATGCGACCAATGAGATCCGCTTCACTGCCTACCGCGGCGGAGCGCGGTGCCGTGTGTAAATCGCCTAAACACAAATGTGGTGTATACTATAAAAATATTCTTTAGTAGGCATTTCCCACGGAGAATGAAATACCTAAACTATACAGGTTTCCTTTAACAGTAGGTATAGTAAGGTCATTTGACCACAATAAAACCACTAGCTGATAGCAAACTTGACCTCTACGTCACCCTCGAATCACAACGATAAGAGCCAGTTGATATAACTGTTATGAGCATTAAAACGGAAACTTGTTTTTGAACGTAGTATATTGTTGAAGTGATTAAGGTTCAGAATGTTGAATGGAATTTAATTGGAATGTTTGGTTTTTTTTTACAAATAATCAAACATTTTTAACACAAATTAATTGATAGTAAAATAGCAATTTATAGACATCAATGTCAATAAAATAGAAAAAAGAATAATAATATGTCAATGTACAACAGTAGGTAAGGTTAAAGTTACAATACAAAAAAAAAGAAAAAAAATTGGCTCTAGTGGTACGAGCTCACTTTGGATAACGATTTAAATAATATAAATAAAAAAATGTGTTTATTAATATACATAGAAATATTGATGGTATATTTATTTAGTTTAGGTACCTACTTAGTATTATAAGGCTCCTATGGAATATAAAGTAGCAAAGTTTAGTGTTCAGCAGAGCCTGATAGACACTTCGGTAGATGCAGCATGTTGATGCAAAAAAATACAGTTTACATAACATAAACCTTGGTAACGCCCACATTTCTCAAATCATGTTTTGTTGTTACAATAGTGAAATTGTCCACAGATTTCGGCGGTAGGCAGTGAAACGCTGCTCATCCAATATCTAGTCTAGCATATAAGTACACAAGTGGTTTTAAAACCAGTTTCCATTTTTATGCTACCCAAGATATTACATAAGTTAGCATATAACTTGGCTTCAAAGTACAGCCAGCACATCAAGTTACCACAAACGGCCAACTTTTCTCAATCGATTTTGAACTTAACAGCCAACGTTCTAAGGTTTAGAATAATTTGGAGAAATTTGACAGTTTGGTATTACTTGATGAGCTGGCGACCTATTGCAATGCAAATAGAACTTTATTGAAGATTGACCTCTATCATAATAAGAACCAAAAGAAAGTTTGCAAATAAATCTTAGTATTTAAAATGTTGTAGAAACTTACTTTAAATTATTTTTCTTTTAAAAAACACTTAATCACCAGAACAAAGTTTAACTGATTTTAATTTTAAACAAATCTACGAGTAATTATCACAGCTTTATTTTAATATTTTGTTACTATTTTCGTGTTCACACGGCGATCGTAAACAAACGAATGAATAAAATGACCAGAAACATATAATATATAAACAAATACTCTTAACTAATAGGTTTTCCGAGTAAAAGAGACAAGCTAATTTCAATTTGTGAGCGTGTGACAAGGATAACGATGTTTTACTACCAGTCTGGCTTTTGCTGACGCATGATAGTGCATTGTCGGTTTTATTTCGATTTGGGTATTTCCAACATTGGAGAGTTTTGTTAATTATGTTCTTAAATGGAAATCAATGACGGCTATTTCTCATTACGAAAATGAGGGATCTCCTTTAGTTCTCTAGAAATAGATTTTTATGAGTCAGTGTTTATTGATATTAGCGACTTTAACAGTATTAATTAGGTATGTGAATTAATCGTCTGTCCATGTGTGGGTGACAATTTGTTATTTAATCGAGGCTCTTCCGTTTCTAGGAAACCACGATAAGCCGTTAGTTCCGGCTGTCATTCGTAGATTTTTGAAGTTGGATACTCTGACAACCAGTTGTACCGAGGGGTACCGTATTACCCAGTAACTGGGTTGTGGGGGTCAGATATGTTGACGCCCCATGTATAATTCTGGTGTTCAGCTACAGAAGGTGCACTAATGTAATTCAAAAAGCAGTGATAGCCTAGTGGTGTGACCGGTGGACTGCCAAGTCAAAGGTCTCGAGATCGAACCCAAGACACGCACCTCTGATTTTACGGATTCATGTGCGTATTGTATAATTCTCACTTGCTTAAAATCGGCGAAGGAAAACATCGTGAGGAAACCGGCATGTCTGAGAGATATTTTTTAACAGCATGTGCTAGTGCTAAGCTAAGTCAGAGGCCTATGTGCAGCATAAAAATTCTGACACTAGGTAAGTCACTAACCACACGAAAAGAAGAAGAAGAAGAAGTTTCTTTTTTATGTAGCTACATAAGGTTAGACTGGAAGCTGACTCTAACATAGTCGAGAAAAGGCTAGGCAGAAAATATTTATAAAACCAGGAAAATGTGTTGCTACGATACCGGCAATCGATAAGAGCTATCATTTACTGTTTCCGTACGGGTGCACATCAGTTGCGACACCGACATATTGCTATCCTTGAAACTGTAACCGATATCCTGATGCTGCGGAGGTTTTTATGGGGTAGTACCATTTTTTATTATAGTATTCTTGGATCGATTTAAAAACCTTTGTTTTTTGTTGGTTTATAGGTCTAGGGCTAGGGAACCCTATTATACACTCAATATATGACAGAGAATAGGGTACTATTGCTCGGGGGCTTTCCCGCTTGCTGATAATATGTGGCCAATTATCCTGGACTCGCCTGCTTTACCGGCTGTCGATCCTCTGTCGAACACTACCAAACCACGTCATTGCTAGATATACTGACGATCTTTAAATATTATTGCGGGCCGACTGGATGTAGAAGGCGAGGGATAGGGTGTTTTGGCACAGCCTGGTAGTGGCCTATGTCCAGCAGTGGACTGTGATAGGCTGAGTTGGTTGGCAGAGGGCACTATTACCTATATCATTGAGTGAAACTTGTTTGAACCATGTTTGAGCAACTATTACTGTCAACTTGCTTGGCCCTGGGCTTAAATTACATTACATATTATTATAGTTTAAGGCCTGCTTGCACTATAAATTATTCATATTCTTCAATCACATCGTTATGATTCTGACAATCGTTTGAAGATGACAGAGACCGAATGATTTTTTTTATTATAGTAAAATATGTTTAGCGCTAAACGCTTACTAAAAAAATTACGTCTTACTTTTTATATTCGTTCTGAATTATGTCATGGTGTGCCATTATTTATCATGTACCCATGTTTGATTGGCAACGTACAAAAGTAATTAAATTATACAGGAGACAGATTTTAATTTTGGTACACATTCATCTTGCTCAGGCGGATAGATTAATGATATTTAGATTTTTGGGTTCTGTGATTTTGTCTGAAGGTAGTAATCCTGCCGAGCCTTTTCCTAACTGTATTGGGGTTGGCTTCCAGTCTAACTGTATGCAACTGAATACCAGTATTTCACCTGGAGCGACTGCCTATCTGACCTCCACAACCCAGTAACTGGGTAATACGATACTTCTTGGTAAGGCTGTCAGAATTTCGGGCTTTTGACGACTCGTAAGGACTGCCAAAGATGCACAAATGACAGTCGGGATCAGCAGCTAAACTTGCATGCCGAGGCACGGAAGAGTCTCGGTATGTAAAGATTATCACCCATTCACGGCCAACCCCGGCAAGCGGAGCTTAACCTGATGGATCGACCTGTGCTGCAATTATTACTTAGCCACAAGCTCCTCATACGTCTAAAAGTAAAATAAGTATTAATTAAATGTTGTTTTACTCCTGTCAGTCTCTCATTTAATGTATGTAATATAAACCAAAGCGTTTGGTGCGAGACTAAAAAACAAATTAGTATTCTTATTTACCATACTAATTATACACTAGATTATAACCTTGAAATAAAAACTGGATAAATGCAAGTAGGATTCCGTCTCAAAGCTGTACACGGCTTTTTTTTTTTTTGAGGCTGGGAAATCATCCACTGACTTCTCCCGCTCTGGGTGGAGCGGAAGGGAGTGACAGACTCTTACTGACTAGAACCCATCCATGTTCCTTCCTTAGCCCTTTATGTTCCGAGGTAGCGGTAACCTTTTCGGACAATCCCGCTTACCCGACAGGCTTGGCCCTAAAGGGCCCCTTCATATGCTGACATCTCTTTGAGGCGAGCGTGGAACTGTACGCGGGGACGGAGGCTTCATTTCAAGCTATTATAAATTTCCTATTTTAATTTAAAGGAAAAATGAAACTACTGCGAATTTAAGTTTGTACTCAAAATATATCGTGAGTACGAACTTAAACTTACTTAAAGAAAGTAGGTGCTTTGATGAAAATAAACCATTGGCTCCTTAGGTAAAATTTTCAGAATATAGTTATTTACTTAAAGATTATACAAAGTGAAGACTACAATACGATCATAAATTAATGCTGTCCCCAGCCTGCATACGAATCCTGCCGGGTAAGCGAGATTGTCGGAAAGGGTTACCGCTACCCCGGAACATAAAGGGCTACGGAAGGAACATGGATGGGTTTTAGTCAGTAAGAGTCTGACACTCCCTTCCGCTCCACCCAGAGCGGGAGCAGTCATTGGATGATTTCCCAGCCTTAAAAAAAAAAAAAAGCCTGCTTACGAAAATTCTATTAAATATATCCAATAGTTTAGTCACTATAGCTAGTCAAAGATTGGCAAAACCCATAGTCGGCCTTTCACTTTTATTTAGTTTGTTTGAAAAAACAACTTTTTGATTTTCGGTGTAAGGATTATTTATTTGATAGTTCCAAAATAGTGTTGTCAGTATTGTTAGTGTTGTCATTTATGGTCGCATTGAATCTATCAAGATTTGCCACGATATTTCTATTTTCTACAAATATAAACTCCCACTACGAGTTCTTTCATTTGAAATGTCACACGGAACCCTTGTCTATTGCTTAATTTATCTCTTCTTTCGACTTAAAATTCCTACCTACTTGAGGTTATATTAAAAATCGTTAATAAAAAAACAAAACCTAGCCACAAACTCAAATGTGTAAAAAATGGACTTTACTATTTTTAAACATTTTAATTTGTGGTTAGGTTTTGTCTCTTTTTTAAGTAATCTGTTATGTACCTATGTATATTTCTCATGAAATATGAACGTATTTTATTTCTTCTTTTTCTTGATATGTATTATTTTATATGCAGTCAAGCATTTTTCCGCGGATTTGGGTGCATGGATCATTCTGCCTAGCCGTTTCCAGTCCAGTCTTCCAGTCTTACTGGATGCAGCTGAATACCAGTATTTTACATGGAGCGACCGCCTATCTGACCTCCACGACCCAGTCACTAGGCAATACGATACTTCTTGGTAAGATTGGCTGTCAGATTATCGGTCTTCTGAAGACCCGTAACGACTGTCAAAGATGCACAAATGACAGCCGGGACCAATGGCTTAACGTGCTTTCCGTGGCACGGAGGAGTGTCGGTATGTAAAGATGGTCACCCATCCTCGGTTAAACCCGGTAAGCGTAGCTTAACCTGATGGATCGATATTCGCGGCTGTTATTATTTAGCCAACAGCTCTTCAATTGGCCGCATGGATGTCGGAAAATATTTCACGGTAACGTAGTAAAGGGATCAAAAGTACCCTATGCGGTAATTTAGGTAAATACTGTAGGTATTAATTCCGAAATTCATTGTTTACAACTCAAACTCAAACTCAAAGTATTTATTTCAAATAAACCAATTACAGGCACTTTTGAATTGTCAAGGTGTCGGTCAGTCAGAGAAATGAAGCTAGTTGCCCATTCCAAAGCAGTAGGTACTGTAGAGGATGGAAGATCCTCTACTGAGGGGGCTCAGTGGTAGAGCGTGTAATGTGTGAGGAACTTCTAATACTACCAAGGGAAACCCGTTAGGAATTCAACGTAAGATAATATATTTTCACTTGGTTATAACGAATACATCTGTCTAGCACCGCTCCCAGACGTCAAGTCTAGAATGTACAAAAGCCTAATCTATATTTTTATTATTTGAAAGGTTCGAATGCCGTCAGATAAATACCAGCCATGTACAACATAAGGTTTTACTCTAAGGCTCTACAGTACCTATGGAGAAGAACGGGCAAGAAACTCCATGGACACTCTTTTAAACAAAATATGGTTACAAAATATTGGTTACATAGTTCATATTAATATTATACATGTGAGAACGATGCAGAACGTTAAAAGCATCAGATATAAAATATGTAAAAACTATTCAATAATTAAATTAAAACAAGCCTTAGCCGCTAAGAGATGACCAGTCCCTACTGACAGCGCCCGTTCACGAACATGACGCATATATTAGCACCATTCAGCTCAGAAAAGAAAGAAAATATACGCAGTAAAAAACAAGTTGTGGGGAAATATGTCACATCCGCGCAAAACGGCTATCGCTCAGCATAATGCTTCGACCCCATGCGAGACGGAGCCACAGCTCTGATCATTGTTTTTATTCATTATTTTCATCGTAACTCTATTGGTTTAAACGGCGCACAGTCAGCATGACGTTTTCCGACATCTTCAACAATCATCGTCATACTTCAGCCAATTTACACAGAACCTTGTATGAGTTATACACCTTCATCATGAATCACTCAGTTTATTGGTGAAACCCGCAGGATAATCCGTTTCGCCGTTTTTGAGTTTATCACGATCAGACAGACAGGCAGACGCGGCGGTACTTTGTTTTATATTGTATAGTTATTAATTCAAGTTCACGTTACGTTCTTGGTTAACAACCAAGAACGTTGTGATAATTCATACATATAATATTTACATAATTTTATAGCTAACAGACTTAAAATATGAATACTAATTGTATGTACAAGTATAGAAAAAAGGAGGGATATAATTAATAAAATTGTCTAAATCGCTGTCAACAGGAAAATTTCCCAAAATCCTGTCAGTATTGCCACGTTGTATGGCACTGCTGATTCTTTGACCTAAAAAAGGGCTAGCTCTCTGGTCACGTTAAGGTGTTTGTATATAATAATTTTTGTCTAGTTGTAAATATCATGCGAGACAGGGGCGGGCTACAAGGACTTACTATACATATAAAGGCACTCCCTAAAAAAAAAAAGTTTTCAAAATGTATACTATCCTCCTACCTACCATTAGTAACAAAACATATAATATATTTTTCTACTAAAACAATAAAAGTCAGCGAACAGGAAAAATGCACTACGACATAACCTTTGCCAATAAAACATCAGTTTCCTAGTGGGGAATACCCAAACCCCGTACATTCTTCCTTATACCACATTGACCTCAACATTTAAAACTAGCTCAAAATATGCCAACCAATATCTTCCAAGAAAACCCTTGATTTGGCGAAATCTATTCAGAAATATCGACCTACTTAAAGAGTAGTTAAAGTCCCCTTTTTCGAATACATAATCAATTCTATTATAATCGTTTTCTGTTATACTTTATTCATGTCGACCTTATTAGGCTATTTCGTTTTGGAATAGAATAGAAAACTGTTTAATATGCACACATCATCAAGCATTCGTATGCATCTTCTTTCTTAATTTGTTTTTCGTGACTAACCTGGTATCAGTATTCTTATGCTGCCCATGGGCCTCTGACCTAGCTTCACATGCTGTTGAGAAATATCTCTCAATCATGCCGGTTTCCTCACGATGTTTTCCTTCAAGCATCCATCCATAAGCATGGGATAATTAAACCAAACCATTTATTAAGCTAAATACCACTTATTTAGACAGATCAACTGCCTACCTGATCTCCACCACCCAGTAACTGGGTAACACGATACCCTTTCATAAGACTGGTCGTCATACTTTCGGGCTTGGACAACCTATAACGTCGGACAAGGATCCAAGAATGACAGCCGGGACTAGCGTAACATGCTTTTCGAGACACAGAGGGCTTTCAGTATGTTAAGATGGCCACCCATCCACGCACTGACCGAGGCAAGCGTGCTTAGCCTGTGTGTTCTGCTTTTAGATTTGATCTAACTGAAGTGATACTGAGGGTGAGAAAATGACAACAGTTACTTAGTTATTGTACCAAAAAATAAGAGTTATAATATTGAATTGTTAAGCTTTATTAATTAAAAAGTTTTTAATAAGCAGCTCAAGAGTCTATAACAACCAAAATCCTAAGTCTTTTAAAGTATTAAAAACATGAAAGCGCTTTCCTCACAAAAGTAAAGACTAAAATGTTAGGTACAAAGACTTTCAAACTTTCCGGCCTTTTACCTTTCAAAGAACACATCGAGTAATTGACTGTGAGTGGACTTCGCTTGAAGCACAAAGAGCAACCGATCATAGAATCTCTTTGAAAACCGACGATTTTATTTATTGGAAATATATCATTTTATTTTTAGTAGTTTTTTATATAGTAAGTGGCTGATATAGTGATTTAATATCAAGTAATGACGGCGATAAGTTGTGCTCCGTCTACTCATCTTCTTCTTTTCGTGTGGTTAGTGACTTACCTGGTGTCAGAATTTTTATGCTGCCAATGGGCCTCTGACTTAGCTACACTTGCTGGTAAGAAATATTTCTCAGACATGCTGGTTTCCTCACGATGTTTTCCTTCACCGATTTATAAACAAGTGACAATTGTACAAAACGCACATGAATTTGTAAACTCGAGACCTATGACTTGGCAGTCCGACCATCACACCACTGGGCTATCTCTGTACCTGTTCCGTTCTAGTAATCCGTATTAATAATCACAGTTTGGGTTCATTATTCAGGACTTAGAAGTCCCTGGCGAAATGTGGGTGTACCTACTACGGGTACACCTCTGGCTAACTATAATGATATGATAATGTTATTTTTATTAATAATTAACCCATTGAAGGACAGTGAACGAGACACAATAGAAGTTTTATTGTTATTACGTCTATAGGCGTTCACTGTCCCTCAAAGTGTTAATCTATACGGCCCCTCTAATTAAAATTATTTACATTCGACAGAAAAAATACTGAATGTTCATTATTTACAAGGATTTCTAAATTAATTTACCAGCAGAACAAAATTATACGACAATAAAATTAACATGAAGAAGTTTTGACGGGCCATTTACATAAAATTTCTGTCACTTTTAGGCCAGTTTTGTTGGCCATTTTATTAAATCCCCTGTGCATTATAGGATTCTGGTTTATTTCGTGGCTTACGTTTTTGGTTTTTGGAGAAAAACCTAAAACGTAAATGCGTTCTGCCGAGATTTTATAATAATAATAACAGTTTCACAACTGCGCTTAAATAGTTCTAGTCTAGGTACAGGCCAATTAGCCGGTTTTTTTAATTTTGCAATATGGAGTTCTAGTAAAATAAAAAAACCGGTCAATTGCGAGTCGGACACGAAGAATTCCGTACCAGTGTAACACATTTCTGGCATGGGGACCCCTTCAATTTTATTTCATTATTTTGTTGTTATAGCGGCAATATAAATATTCACAGTCATACAGATAGACACAGACGGTGCCGGATTAAGCTAGCGCGGGGCCCGTAGCAAATTATATACAGGAGCCCTTGATCTGCTATGGGTTCTTATGTACAAAGTGGTAAATAAAGTTCAACTTCTCAATACGTTTAAGTAATTGTTATCTATAGGTTTTGGTCTATGTATCGGTTCTCCACATAGAAGTGCCTTCGCAGCATCAGCTCTGGCGGACCACTTAGTCTCCGACAACCTTTTCAAAATCGGATGTTTTTATGTAAAAGCTTCCGTAAGAAAGCTTCGACGATGCGTAGCACCAGAAACAAAAAATGCATTTCTAAAACAGTCTGCAGCGCTCATAGCAACTACCTTAATTTAATGAATGTGACATCAAGCACTGGAGCAACTGTCGAGGTCTCTAGCTAACCACATATTGCAATACAACTCATTAAAAAAAAACATTGTAATGAGTAGATTATGTCAATAATAAATGAATAAAAAAAAAACAACCAAAACACAATGAACAGAATACATAACATAAATAATTTTATGAAGCTAATTCTGGAGAAAGAACATAAACATTGTCTTGTGTTAATCGCAGCGACCAACTATTCTTGTCGTTCGTGAGATAGCCCGCTAATGACAGACAGACGGACGAACGGTCAGCAAAGGCTCAGAAATAGTTTTCTGTTTGGCACTTTTCGGTTACGGAACCCTAAAAATTAGCGGTCTAGGTTGATAGCGTTTGAATAAAATAAATGTTATTTTGTGGACAGCATGTATATACATTGTTCGTATTTTTGCATGGTAATTTATTATTCTACCACACATTATTTTCGTGTGAATTATCATGACGAAGAAATCATAACAGGTAGGTACCTACTTCGGTGCGCTTTGAGGTTTTTGCATTTCGCAGAAGTTATTTAATTGTATGCATGTTTGGTTTCTTCATGATAACTAGAATTGCGACAAACTTCTTCCTTGGAAATATTATGTTTATCATTTAAAATCTGAGTGCAAAAGTGCATTTTATCCGCAAGCGTGGAAATATATTTTTGAATTCGAACCTTTCTACCTCTTATATCTTTTAATAATTTCTATACGGCCAGTCCTCTGAAAATGCATGAATATTTTTCCATATCAGTATGCCAACCTCATTTTTAGAATAATCGCACTGGCCAGCATGACGACTGCATACAAAAATCTTTCAATATTACCAATATTGTAGTAATTTTTCTTTTAATTTTGAACGAAATAAACACTCATTTCAATGGCAGCAAAGTAGAAATGGACATCTACGTTTTTGTGAAAATGCTTTTTTTACAAAAATTATTTAAGAACTTGTAAAAAGATTTTTACAAGTTGTATTAAAAATCTGTAGTTTCTACTTTGCTGCCATCGATTTAATATATTATTATATATAATTATATATTTAAGACGTTTTTCCTCGCTGTCAGGTGAAAATTTGTATTTTGTGCTCGGCAGCAATCAGCATTCTATATACGAGATTGTATATAGGATCGTTCGCTTGCTCAGGTTGCCAAAAAAACTACTTTTCAGATTTGAATAACAAATAACTAGATACCTATTTATTACTGACGAAAAATTTCAACGCTGGTGGGTCTAGAACAGTGGTTCCTAATCTTTTCAATATTTTTACCCCTGTGACCTATTAGGAAAACTTATTTTAACCCGACCTTAAAATGTCACCAATACAAAAATTACAAATATCTTTATTAATGACAAATTGGATATCAGCTAGAAAGAAATGCCCAATCACGATACAGAGGCCAGCACATCAAGTTACCACAATCTGTCAAATTTCTTTGATAGTATTTCAACTTTATTGCAAAGATATAAGGTTCATTTTTAATTGAGAAAATTTGACAGTTAGGGATAGCTTGATGTGCTGGCCTGTGTACTTACTGCGTGGCGATCTATTATTTTATTAGATATTAAGTCTTAATTATTAGGATCTTTGTTACCCCTACAAAAAAGCTAATTTAGCCCCGCGGGGTTAATTACCCCCAGGTTCGGAACCACTGGTCTAGAATAATATTAGTCTATGGTAAAAGTTCACGACGTCACTACGTCCCTACCACTGTGTATAAATGTACATAACATTATGTGCAGAACCCATACATTATGCTAGGGAAAACTTTCCGGATTAACCATAAAAGAGTTTGGGATTATAATAGTTCTTTGTTACCCGACTCTGGGCATGTGAAAGGGAAGTGTGTATTGTACACCAACGTTTATCATGTTCCATTATAATGTTAAGGAAATGCATTATTGTGGAAGAAAAATGTTTTGACGTTTCTGGCCGAAATGTAGGTCACCCCTGCCTTAAGTATGTGTGAGATGATTCAAATTCGTCTATACAAATAAATAAAAGTCTGTTTGTAATGTATAAATACTTAACAGTTTTTTACTACGGTACGTATCATCATTTGCCTACCCTTTTCCAAACTATGTTGGGATCGGCTTCCAGTCTAACCGGATGCAGCTGAATACCAGTATTTTACATGAAGCGACTTCCTATCTGACCTCCACAACCCATTCAGTAACTGGGTAATACAAAACCCCCCCTTACTAAGCTACCCCTTGGTAAGACTGGCTGTCAGACTTTCGAGACCAACGGCTTAAAGTGCTTACCGAGCCACGGTGGAGTCTTGATATGTAAAGATGGTCACCCATCCACGGACCAACTCCGGCAAGCGTAGCTTAACCTGATGAATCGATCCGTGCGGCTGTTATTACTTAGCCACAAGCTCCGCCTTAGCCCAAACCTTAAAACAACACACATTGATGAAGCTCAAATTAAACACTATTCATTTTAATAAATACAGAAACATTTCAAGCAATGGGAAAAAATTTCAAATTACATATATTTAGTCAGACAGTCAGAATAAAAAATAATTTTAAACACAATTTTTTTGCTTTATCATAGTAATATTTTTTTGTATAAGAATGACAGACTAAACGCATTAAAGTTGGGAAGAGGGGTGCTATACGTCACAAGTCAGTTTAAAAAGCAGTGATAGCCTAGTGGTGTGACCGGACTGCCAAGTCATAGGTCACGAGTTCGAACCCAAGACACGCACCTCTGACTTTTCGGATTCATAAATGCGTATTGTATAATTATCAATTGCTTAAAATTCGGTGAAGGAAACATCGTGTGGAAACCGGCATGCCTGAAAAATATTTCTCAACAGCATGTGATGCTAAGTCAGAGGCCCACGGGCAGCAAAAAAACTCTGACACCAGGTTAGGCACTAACCACACGAAATAGATAGAGTTTAAAAACTCCATACCCGGACCGCCATGGGACATTTTAACTCAATGTATCAACGTAAAAAAGAAAAAATACGTGTCCAGTTTTTTTAATAACCTAGCTGACGGAGCAAACAAAATTTTTAACCATCACCTATTATTAATGCTTGAAAGTCAAAGTCAAAATTGTACGGCAAAAGCTAGAAGCTTGTTGAAATACAACAGAAGCTACGAAGACTTGAATCGTGTAAACGGAGCTTACTATTGTTGATGTTGTATTGTGCTTGTAGAAGCTTTTAGCGTTAGTAAGCGGTCTGGTCGAATACTTAAGTATTCGCCTTAAGTCTTAGCTGGACTCGGCAAACAATTGAGGCTTTCTGGGACAGTCGCCAGTGCAGCAAGTTATACCAAACTGTCGAATTTCACCAAATGATTTTATACCTTAAAGCGTTCAATATTAAGTTTAAAATCATCATTCATCATTTTTCTGCCCTTATCCCATTTTATTTAGGGTCGGCAAAACATGTCTTTTTCTTCCATTCTTCTCTATTAATCGTCATATTGGTAGTCACTCCCTTTCTAGACGTATCATCTTTCACACAATCCATCCATCGTTTCTTCGGTCTCCCTCTACTTGTACAGCCATCGACATTCATACGCACAATTTTCCTGACGACATTCCACATTCCTCCGCATAACATGCCCATAGCATGACAACTGATTTCCACACAACTTTTCAGTCACCGGTGTGTCACTTTCAGACTTCCTCTTATATACTCATTGCGTGGAGAAAATTCGTCAATTTGTGGTAACTTGATGTGCTGTCGACTGTACATACTGAATCCAAACATTGTACAGACGCCAGCACATCAAGCTATCCCTAACTGTCAAATTTTCTCAATTAAAAATGAACCTTATATCTTTGCAATAAAGTTGAAATACTATCAAAGAAATTTGACAGATTGTGGTAACTTGATGTGCTGGCCTCTGTACATCTGTCTGCTTTCTGCCCAGAAGTCCCAGCTCGAGATGAATACCGTTTTGAGAGCAGCGGTGATCAAATTAATAACACAAAGTAAAGTGTCTGCCTAAGTTCGAACTCACGACCTACAACTCGTTATTCGAGGGCAATACCACTAGGCCATCACCGCTCTACAACACTACTCTACTATTGGATTGGTGATGTCCCCAATACGAAAGTAAACTAACTTTAAAGGATATTTGGGAACGGAAAATTTAAACACTTAGTTTCATCTCTGAGGGCAGAGGGATTAAGTGCCCAAAGAGGATTGGATGATACAGAGGCCACCACATCAAGTTACCCAAATCTATCAATTTTCTATGATAGTTTTTCAACTTTATTACAAACGCATAAGGTTCATTTTCATTTGGGAAAATTTGACAGTTTGGGGTCGTTGTGCTGGCGTCTGTACATTCCAATAGTGTGGTTTGATGGGTTTTGGTAGAAACAATTGAAGTTCGAAACCTCGAAACCTTCTATATAATATAGTATTTACTTTAGGAACAGATAAAGTTTAATGAATAATAGGATCCATTTTCAGGAACAATCGTCTTCTCGCAACCAAAAAATAAACTAAATGTGTTAAAACGAGCGCTATTCTAACCGACAAACTCTTACGCAGTTTAGCAGGTGTATAAAAGGTGTAAAAGTGTTTGGAAACAAAATTTCGAAATATGTATTTACACAACTTTGTTTTCTTCAGCATTAAATAACGCTACGTAGTTTTTATTCACTAACCCCTTACTATTAAACGTAATATAGCGTCTGTATATTGACACAACGCTTTGTCTTTTTCTTTCAATAGTCAAATTTCTGACTACTGAAAGAGAGAAATCGGTGTGTAAGTATTCACCTCAAACTCAAACTCAAAGCATTTATTTCAAATAATCCAATTAGGTACAGGCACTTTTAAATTGTCAAGGGGTCGGTCAGTCAGAAAGATGAAGCTAGTCGCCCATTCCAAAGCAGTAGGTACTTATGGGGAAGAACGGGCAAGAAACTCCACGGGCACTCTTTTAAATCAATAAAAATGTTTACGAAAATTGGGTTACATCGTTCATGTTGTTGTTGTTATACACATAAGAACGATGCAGAACGTAAAAAAGCGTCCATATTTACAAGATTTAAAAAAAAACAAATTCAAAATTAAATTAAAAACAAGCCGCGGTTGCTAAGAGATGGCCAGCCACTACTGACGGAACCTGATAATATAATACGTTTATTAGTAAAGGAGTATGAAAACATTAGGTACGTTAATTAATTCATGTTTCCAACGCAACTGCAACGTTTCTAGTAACTAGAAACGTAATTAGATTTCTTAATAAAAATACATGTAATCTACACTCGAGAGCAATGAATCCGGGTCACTTAAAGAATGTTAAAAATCTCGGAAACTAAAAATGATAGGTTAATGCAATAAATTGTATTTAATAGACAATGTAATACTCCTTAAATGAAAGTAAAAAAAATATGAGTCACCATACATTTTATTAACACAAAATTACTTAAAGAAAAAAACTGCTGATCTCTCCTTAAAACAAAAATAGGAAACATGAAATTTTTGAACTTTATTACGATTTTCTTGAATTTTAATACTTTGTATTGCCTCCTCGTGCTTCCATTACTGCGTTTACGCGGTTTGGCATGCTGTACACCAAGTTCCTTATACGATTTTGGGGAATATTCTCCCATTTCTCTGTGAGAGCAATTTTGAGCTCACGAAGCGTGATTGGGGGAGGGTTTCGTTGTTTTACGCATCTGCCTAGCTCGTCCCAAGCATGCTCGATCGGGTTGATATCCGGGCTGCGCGCTGGCCACTCCATACGAGTAATGTTCATCTCTTGAAGGTAGTCATTCACAATCCTACCTGTATGAGGTCGGGCATTGTCATGCATAAATATAGCATCCTCACCTAAATTGACCATAAATGGACCAACGTGATCATTGAGGATTTCTTCCACATATCTTACGCTAGTTAAAGAGCCGTTTTCTATGATCACCAGCTCTGTGCGACTTTCAGAAGAAATTCCGGCCCACACAAGTACAGACCCACCACCGTAGGCTACTTTTTCTTCGATGCATGCTTGCTTGAATCTTTCCCCTGGTCTTCGATACACTCTGTGTCTTCCATCGTGCTTGTAGAGCATAAATTTTGATTCGTCGGAGAACATAACTTTTGACCAATCTTCAATACTCCAATTTACGTGGCCCTGGGCATATCTTAGTCTTGAAATACGATGCCCACGCTCCAGTTTAGGGCCGTTTGCAGGTCTAAGGGGTTTTAAGTTAGATTCAGCAAGCCGACGTCTTACTGTCCATGCACTTGGGTTACTTCCTCCGAGGTGTCGAAACTGATTTGTGAGTTCAGTTCCTGTGAGAAAGCGATTTCGAAGCATGGTGTTCACCAAGTATCGGTCTTCTCGTGCTGTGGTACACCTGGTTCTGCCCGTTCCTGGTCTGCGTAGGTTAGAACCAGTTTCTTCGTAACGTCGGAGAACTCTTTGTACTGTTGACAGCGACACACCGACAGTCCTGGCTGTATCGCGCTGACTCCGGCCGGTTTCCAGCATTGTAAGTATTCTGGTGCATTCTTCAGGCGTAAGCGACATAATTTCAGCTTGAATAATGAATATAGAGCACTATCAACATGGTTTATGTACCCACATAAATGACAGAATACAAACAAAAGCAAAACCAAATGCTGTAATTTCGTAGTTCCATCTTCGAAAGTGGCCCTTTTTCAAATTTGATTTTTTTATGATATAACTTTACAATAACTAAGAAGTTTTAATACCTTCATTTAAGGAGTATTACATTGTCTATTAAATACAATTTATTGCATTAACCTAGCATTTTTAGTTTCCGAGATTTTTAGGATTCTTTAAGTGACCCGGATTCATTGCTCTCGAGTGTATTTCAACTAGCAGCTCCGCAGCTCGGCTCCTATTGGTCGTAGCGTGAAATTACATAGCCTATAGCCTTCCTCGATAAATGAACTATCCAACATAAAAAGAATCTTTCAATTCGGACCAGTAGTTCCAGAGATTAGTTCGCGTTCAAACAAACAAACAAACTCTTCAGCTTTATAATATTAGTATAGATAATTCATACAAAATTCTTATAGAAAATGTTTTTTCGGTTCTTCCGAATTTTCCTCTCTACTCGGCCACTTTTCAACTCTTTTCTTCCGTAAAAACTTGATCTGGATCTAACGAATAAAACATTGGGTTTGTAATTTATTTTAAACTGATTTTTATAACATTTCTCATATTAACAATTTATACATACTTAAATTACTATCTAACTAACTATATACAAATAAATACAAAAACAAAAAAGACATTTGGGCGTCGAAGTGCCTACTCATCCGCATCGCTGTCATCCGGAAACGTGCCCAGAAGACGGCAGCATTGCCACGTTGAATGGCAATGCTAATTCTTGGGCCGAAGTTAATTAAGTAACTTTACAAACATATTGAAGCAAAACTTTGCCAAATAATTTCAGTACCGGGGGCGAGCCTATAACCATCAACCGGGCTCAAAAACAAACTCCGGGCTTCTACTGAGAAATTTACCAGATGGATAAACCAAATAACACTTTGCCCAACCCGGGAATCGAACCCAGGACCTCATGCTTGTCGGTAACGCTTGCAACCACTAGACCAACGAGGCAATTTTTATTAATGTACATACTGCAACATTTCAGTTTACCACGAAAATAAACAAAATTTTATCGGGTGCTAAAATTACCGGAGTATACAGCATGTTTTTTTTTAAACACGGGACGTAGGAAATACATTTTAAATTAGCTCGAGCTTTTTCAACTAATTAAAAAAACCGTTCATCCGCCTGTGCTTCGTGAAGCACCTTCGTTATTACTTTATTAGATGAGATCATCGATCACTAATAAAGAACTAGATACACAATCAGCGTCAAAAAATGTCCTCACCGAATGACCACCCAATTGAACATTTGGGTGGTCTTTTCATCTAGTAGCATTCGAACGCTCCGACGGTAAACATGTCTCAGTGCTCGTTTAAAAACTGCAAAAATCACACGTCTAGGACGCTAAAAAAGGATGGAGTTTCTTATTTTTGCTAAGTATTAATATTATCATTATATAATTGTTAACATTGTATTGTAAATACTAATATTTTTTCAAGAAATCATCGTAAAAACTTTATTTTAAATTAAGTCGTAACAAATAGCAGGCGATATAATGCAGCTCAATTGTAAAGACTCTTACTAAACGTATTAATCATACTTACGCATGTCCACTTAAATTGTTTGGGTTATCCGCGTTGACTCTGTTCCATTTGTTGGAGACGCTATTATAGTTCTTATTTTTTTTAATGCGAGATTTGATTTTTGTTTTCATTTACCTGACTGCGCGATGCAAGTGAGGGTTATGTGTTTATTAGCCTATGTATGAATAATTGACCTAAAATAACTGCCACTAACTGCATAAGACTACTTGAAAAGTGACTTGTTTGGAACTTGTTAGTTGTTTTTTATCAGTCGGGTTTTTTGATATTCCCAATATTTTTTTGTGGTTGTTTAGTCGGGACTTTGAAAATATTCAATTATTTTTAGCTTTCCTCGTGATCCAGTGAGGTGTGGAGAATGGATATCAGTTACAGCACGTCAAAGATCCGAAGAATTCTTCGATCCGAAGTATTTCTTTTTATCGACATTTGTAATTTATTATGAACAATAATTATGTCAAAAAATTGGGACAATAATATTCTTTGATTTTTGTATATTCTTCCTCACTAATTTATATTTTCTGAATGTAAAGTTCTGATTTATCTAAAAATACCAAAATCGCTAATTGTATGCCTTTAATATTTAAGGCGTTGCCTAAATTCCTAATAGATTCCATCATCAGAACGAGGATTAGATGTAAACAGGACCAACTTGGGAACAAACCTAATGTAATGAATCATCTCAATCGGTCGATTCGTCTTCGACTTATGGGTGGTGTGCAACATAAAAATAAAAAAAAAAATATAAATACGCGACGCATTGAGTAACCTCCTCCTTTTTTTGAAGTATGTTAAAATACCATACATAATAATTTACAGTACAAACAAAAAATATTGTTCTGGTTCGTCTCCACTCGTTCCTTGTGCTAGTGGCGAGCCTCGGTTGTAAAATTTTATTACTTTTTTTTGACACTTAGTAATTGTTACTTTAAAGCATGCGTATAAGGTTGAAATTGTTTTGATGTATGTTGAGCAGCGAGTACCGGTCGTAAAATTTTATTGCTTTTTGCAATAGCTTTGTGAATACGGCTTTAAACCTTGCAGGTAAGGTTGAAATTACATTAATATAGATTTATTTTACCTAAACACAATTGGCGACATTTTTAAGAGAACTTTTGTATGAGATTGTGTATCTAGTTCTTTATTAGTGATCGATGGATGAGATTTAAAATTTTCATGCAATATTGTGGTGGGTGAAATTGCTTTAATTTTCAAACAACAGCATATTGAGGTGGGAACGATCTCGTAATAAGAGTAACCTGGGTGCTTTACATGATATTATATTTAAAATCTGCATTTTTTTCGCCATCGTGATGAATGGATTAGCCAATCAACAAAAGCTCAGTACCCAGAGTCATCATCTGCCTAGCCTTTTCCCAACTATGTTGGGGTCGGCTTTCAGTCTAACCGGATGCAGGTGAATACCAGTATTTTACGGGGAGCGATTGCCTATCTGACCTCCACAACCCAGTAACTGGGCAATACGATACCCCTTGGTAAGACTGGCTGTCAGATTATCAGGCTTCTGACGAATGTCAAAGATGCACAAATGACAGCCGGGACCAACGGCTTAACGTGCTTTCGTGCATTGTATGTAAAGATGGTCACCCATCCACGGCAAACCCCGTCAAGCGTAGCTTAACCTGGTGGATCGACCTGTGCGGCTGTTAGTACTTAGCCACGAGCAACTCATTACCCAGGGTGCGCCTCAAAAAAAAAGGGTGCGCCGAACGTAAGAAAAGGAGGAGGAACAGAAGTTGACTCCAAAACTACATAATAATAATTATTTATATTTTTCAGATTTATTAGATCAGGTTTTAGATTTTTTAAATATAGTATTAATGTTTCATGTACGAAATGAAATGAGAGAAAAACATGTGGACGAAACAATGAGATTTGTGTAACAAGAGGGCGAGATACATTGAAAAGCGACTTCTTCTTCTTTTCGTGTGGTTAGTAACTAACCTGGTGTCAGAGTTTTAATGCTGCCCATGGGCCTCTGACTTAGCATCACATGCTGTTGAGAAATGCGACTGAAAACGTATTTAATTAAAACGATGACAAAATTCTACTTTTTAATTAACAACATTTAATTATGAGTTATTCACGAACTTATAATGCCAATGTGAATAAAACAACAAACGCCACGAAACAGCCTCATTTCATCGCGATTGTTTCAACACACGAACAAACTTCCTAACCTACTTTCAGAGGAAACGTTACGAACTTATGACAGCAGAAGATTGCCTAACTAAAGACAATATCAAAGACAATCGTTCGAAGTAAACAGAACAATTAACATTTTAATTACATGCAGTATAAAACTTTAGCTTTTATGTGCACTTTGAAGATTTGCAGAAACATTCTTCAGGTTGTATATATGTATTAGTAATGGAAATCAACAACTTTGTCCATGGGACCAACTCTGAAATATGAAAAGAAAATTCCATACATTTTGACGAATTGTGCGATTTTTTTGATGCTCTTTGATTATTTTACATATTATTTCTGTACATATTATTATGAATATATAGATTTAAAATGTAAATATGTAACTATCCAATAAACCTTACGTAGTTGTAATAAAGTTGATATAGATTGTGCGAACATAAATCATGAACATGTACTGAACATCGGATTTTTTTTCAGGTATAGTTCTATACTCAAAGTTGTTCATTTTCATGAGTATAGTACCCCCTGAAAGCACGTCCCTCGTTTAACCTAACACACTGTATGATCTTGTGTCCGCCTTATTGTTCTATTGTTTTCATGGGTTTTTAATGTTTAAGTAGTATGCGCCAAAGCCCGCGAAATTTAAATTTTCATATGATTTTCGTGTCAGGTTGTATATAAATCAAAATATGATTCGCGGCCGCAGCAATTACAATATTTACAGAATTATAATCATTAAAATTTGCAATACAACTCTTTAAGTTATAATTGCCCTTAAATGCCATGTTTTCATGAAATCCTCAGTTATTCTGTAGGGTTATATGAACGTAGCGGGTTGTATCGGTGATTGTTATGATTACAGATCTGTAAATACGTACTTGCTTCGGCCGCAAATAATATTTTGATCAACATAAAACCTATTTGCAAAAAACGTAAGAAAATTTTTAAATCTTGGGTTGCCGATTGTATTTAAGATTAGTGTACCAATAGACGGGTATGATATTAATGATTGTAAAGAGTTGATATTTAAAAGAAAAGTTAAGAAGTTTTCATTTCAATAAAATGGCGTTCTTCTCGTGGTTTTAGTAAACAATTCGTACCAAGAAAATATATTTGTGCCTAGAGACAGTTTGGAAATACCGATGCGGTGTAGTCATTTTAGTACTTTCTATAACCATTCATTCGTTCAGAAAGTCATTAGGCGATCGAATGGTATCGTATCGAACTTCAACCTCAAACTTTTCGCAGTCGATTTGCACGGTTCCAGTTGGCTGTGAAATATTGTTACTGCAACGCATTTGATAGTGCGCTACTCTTTCAAATTTGATTCCAATAAACACGACAGACAAATGTCATAGGCCATAAGAACCCAAGGCACGCACCTCTGATTTTTCGGATTCATGTGCGTAGTGTATAATTATCACTTGCTTCAAAATTGGTGAAGGAAAACATCGAGGAACATGGAGATTTGTCTTTACAGTATGTGAAGCTAAGTCCGAGGCCCACGGGCAGCATAAAAACTCTGACACCAGGCTAGTCTACTAACTACACGAAGAAGAAAGAATTTTGACCCGGGCACATTATCTTAAGGTGAATGCGCAACACAACTTGAAACTAAAAAGATAACACTAATAAATATTATGTACCTACATAAAGGAAAAAAGAGGACAAGCTCATTTGGAATCTAAAACAATCCCCGTCATTGCTGTCAGTGAGAAATTGTGTTGCCACGTTAGATGGCAATACTGATACTTTGTCCCCTTTGTTCACGTGCAGGAATACAATAAATTGTGTGTGGCTTCAGTTACTTCTTAGTCCCAAATCAGGCAATTATAATATTCACTTCTATAACCAAAACATTCGTCATTCAATTTACTACTCCCAGCCTTTACGTAAAATATTGGTTGTCGGTTCCACGCACGCGAGTACGTACGATAGTGCTCAGAGCCACTTAACCCCGTCAGTTTTGGCGGTCGCTTTACTGAAGAGCAGTCTGTGAATGTGTGATATGTATAGCTGAGGCTCCGCGCAAACGGGCCACCAACCGCAGCCACTGGTGGCTGACAACAAGCTGTTTACAAGATTTTTAACACGTTTTGTATCTAATCGCCGCACATGTCGTCGCCGTCCACCCGCGGCTCAGTGTCAGCGGCACGCCACTGGTGGCGTCCACCCGCGGCTCAGTGTCGGCGGCACGCCACTGGTGGCGTCCACTCGCGACTCAGTGTCGGCGACACGCCACTGGTGGCATCCACTCGCGACTCAGTGTCGGCGACACGCCTCTGGTGACGTCCACCCGCGGCTCAGTGTCGGCGACACGCCACTGGTGGCGTCCACTTGCGACTCAGTGTCGGCGACACGTCACCGGTGGCGTCCAGTCGCGGCTCAGTGTCCGAGACACGTCACCGGTGGCGTCCAATCGCGGCTCAGTGTCCGAGACACGTCACCGGTGGCGTCCACTCGCGGCTCAGTGTCCGAGACACGTCACCGGTGGCGTCCAGTCACGGCTCAGTGTCCGAGACACGTCACCGGTGGCGTCCACTCGCGGCTCAGTGTCCGAGACACGTCACCGGTGGCGTCCACTCGCGGCTCAGTATCCGAGACACGTCACCGGTGGCGTCCACTCGCGGCTCAGTGTCCGCGACACGTCACCGGTGGCGTCCACTCGCGGCTCAGTGTCCACGACACGTTACCGGTGGCGTCCACTCGCAACTTAATGTCCGCGACACGCCACCGGTGGTGACGGTGAGACTATCCAGCAGGAGAGTGTTACATATTATAGCCGCTACTGACTACTGGTGGCAGCCACCGACCACCTTATGCGTGGTACCAAAGGACGTGGCGCACGACAGCCACCGGTGGCTGGTCCGTGGCCCGTTTGTGCGGATCCTAAATGTAATTAGGGGAAGTGGAAATAAATGGGATGTTAGTATAAAGTGCTTCTTCCGTGATTTGAAGGACATTTTAGGCTACAAACTATTAATAGTTTGGAGTAACTGTATATGAATTTTCAATCTTGAAAATGTGAGGAACTGGAGTCGTTTATTATAATATTATGATTCATGTTAACTCAAAAGAGAGAGAGAGAGTTGAAAGAGCTCACTTAAATGTCTCGCTGGTGGAAGCATGACAAAACTTCGGATGCCTACCAGGACGCCAGACAGCATCTAATATAACAGTATTATTTAATATTGCTTCACATTGGGAAAGAGATGGAGCTACACCTCGTTTATAGCTTCGTTTCTTTCTGACCTTTTGTGGTATAGCGTTTTTATTCTGGGTGCATCGTCTTCACATTTAGTGTTATAATTCAGGTATACATTGTAAAACATTTTAAAAGACTAACGGTGGAATTTCTTGCCCATTCTTCTCCATACGAAACTACTTTTGGTAGGGGCGACTTGAATCAATTCTATTGTTCATTTTGACGTTCAAAGGTGCTATTTGAAATAAATGATTGGACTTTGACTCACGCTGAAGTAATATTAAAATACTAGGGCTCTTTGGGGTGGTGGCGTCACAGACTGAAGAATGCTGTTTTAGAGGAAAGCTCGCTTATTTTTAATGATTCAGTGCTAATGCCATCCTCGCAATTTCTGGGATCTCAAATTATACCTGGTTCAAAATTAACCGCTCTTAATAATTCCCCTAGCAATCTGTAATAATTGTAAAATATGAAACTTTAAAGGTGAAATCATTTCAACCGGACAGTACTTTCCACCGACTCAATTAGAAACTCTGGCTTATTGGACGACTCGCACGAATGTAACTCGCACAAAACGTGCGAATCGACTCCTTTAAAAAATATTATTTTTTCTGTAGTCGATTCGCACACATTTTATTTATTGGCGTGCGAATCGACACCCTCACAAAAATGTAGTAGGCTATTCGCACACATTTCATTTTAGGGAATAAAAAAGTGTACTTTATCTTAACTGCATTTCATAAAAAAAAATTATGTGTGCGAATAGCCTACTACATATTTGTGAATCGATGTCGATTCGCACCCCATTAAATGAACTTTGTACGAATCGACTACAGAAAAAATAATATTTTTTAAAGGAGTCGATTCGCACGTTTTGTGCGAGTTAAATTCGTGCGAGTCGTCCAATAAGCCGAAACTCTCGCGCTCCGTAACAGTTTAAATGTACAGACTCACATCAAGCTATCCCGAACTGTCAAATTTTCCCAATTGAACATGAACCTTATACTTTTGTTATAAAGTTGAAAAACGATCAAAAAAATTTGATGGACTGGGGTAGCTTGATGTGCTGCCGTCTGTACAATACAGGTTTAGAACTATTTATACAAATATTAGTTATAGTTAGCTAACTTACTTGGTACTCAACACAGTGATTATTAGTTTAAAAATACGTAATATAACATCATGCCTATATGCCTTGAAGGGATAGACAGAGTAACCCGCATTTAGCCAGTTATGTAATAGAAACGGGGACAGAGTGAAAAAAAGAAATAATATTTAGTTCGTCAGTGAGATAATTTAAAAAAAAATTGAGAGGTGTCAAGGGACACCCGGATGGAACGAAGTTCCTTTCGATTAATTAGTGAAGGAATTGTAACAACATTTTATTTCTTCTAAGTTATAATAATAAAAAAAAATCTAATCTAAAATTAACCAATCAGAAAATATTGATTAAAATGACATCATATTTTACACCAAATAAAGTGTCGTTACAACTTTTTGTCTTAATTCCGTCTAGCCCCCTTACGCAACGCGAGATAAGGAACTTCGTTCCAAAAAAATATTTCTTTTAAGTTATAATAAATATGTACAAAAAACCTGTATACATTCAACAAAAATTATCGTCGCGACACCACACTGTTCAATGCGAAATAGAAAGACGAAACGAAAATAACTGGCTTGCTTTCTATGAGAGAGAGAGAGAGACAGACAGAGAAACACGCGCATGCCGCACGGCTTACAACTATAGCAAAAAGTGTCGTTACAACTTTTGGTCTTAATTTTTCCCGTCTAGCCCCGTTTCGCAACGCGATAAGGAACTTCGTTCCAATATTAGAGACGTTTTTTTTGCTTCATCAAATTAATAAAAAATTACAGATAAAACGCATTAAAGTTGGGCAAGGGGGCTCACGTCACAATTAGGTTTAAAATCTACTTAATCGTGACTTCATGCCACATTTTAACACAATGTATCGACGTAATCTTAGGATTACAAAAGAAAAATATTGTCCAATATTTTTCAATAATCGAGCAGACGGAATAAAAAAAAATTGTCGCCATCCCTATTGTAAGTCTACTAAAAACGTGACTGCCACTGAAGGGTTTTACCAAGTTCAACTTCTTCATCTTCTCTACCAAAGATGGAACAAGTATGAATCACTTCTTCTTCTTTTCGTGTGGTTAGTAACTAACCTGGTGTCAGAGTTTTAATGCTGCCCATGGGCCTCTGACTTAGCATCACATGCTGTTGAGAAATATCTCTCGAAAAATCACTGTTGGGACACAGGTTTTCTCTCGGCGGTGGATAACTGCCCACTCCCTGGGCAGTTATCCACCGCGTGGGCCCAGTGCGAATTAGTAGATTAGATTGGTAGGCCCGCTACGCTTGCCGAGGTTGGTCCGTGGATGGAACTATCTTTTAATACCGAGACTCCTCCGTGCTCCGACTTTTGTCAATTTAAAGGTTTATTTGTTTGCTATTTCAAATCGATTTAACGGAGGCTTTTGTTTGTAAACAACTTTAATAAAACAATATTGAAATTAGCGCTTTTGTCTAGCTTTCGGAAGCAAGGTAAGCTAAATTAATTAGTAAAGTTTCAGGCGAAATTGAAGTACCTATTTCAGGTTTTGCCTAACAAAACAAAATCACTGGCCGCCATGTTGCGGTTCCTATTGTTGACTAACCCCTAATCGGCAACGTCGCGTCGGCGGTAACGGCAACGTCGCGTCGCTATCATTGACCTAATTTGACTGTATTGTCATCCACAGTGAATTAACCAACGCATCGTTGACAACCTTTTATTTATTTACTCTAGTTTTACTTGCGTTTATTTTTTACGTTTTCAATTCATTTTGCCAAGAGCGCGTAAACTCTCACGGGGAGTACGATACGGGAGCGTAAATCAAACTAGGAGTTCGTTTAACTTAGTTAATAATTTTATATCTTATGAAACTGCTTGTGATGACTCTCTTTTCATACAGATAATATTTATATACCTAAAAAGACTTTAAATATTAATAATAACTATGCACAACGTATATAAAACGGGAGGGGAAAAAATCAAAGGTCGTCAAAAAATTCGTCCACATCGCTGTCAATAGGAAAAGTTCCCAAAAGGCTGGCAGCATAGCCGCGTAGTAGTAGTAGCAAGGCTGATTCTTTGACCAAAAAATAGGCCAGCCCTCTGGTCACGTTACTAGTCGACCAACCGCTTGGTGATGTCTTGAAAAACATAGTAGGCACTCGGACCCCATGGCCCTAGTGTTTCAACCCCAAACGGCTCGAACATAGAAGTCCTAATTAGGTTGGAGTTTTTGCGCCGTTTGAGGATTTTTGCACCTGCAGCAGCTGCCCTAGCACAACCCGCCGTACAAGGAAGATGGGATGGCGCGATACACGTTAACGTTAATAATTGAGTTCATTCGTTTTTTATATTACTTAATATATTATTTTTCTTTAGCTGAATGTTAAAAGAGATGTGTGGTGTTACGCGAATGCATAGAATACGGAATTATTATAAATATAAGAGGAAGTCGGAACGTGACACCGATGACTGAAATGTTGTGTGGAAATTGGTTATTATGGTATGGGCATGCTATGCGGAGGAATGAAGAAAATGTCGTCAGGAAAGTTTTGATTATGAATGTGGATGGCTATACAAGTAGAGGGAGACCAAAGATGGATGGATTGTGTGAAAGATGACATGGCTAGGAAGGGAGTGACTACCGAGATGACGACTAATAGAGAAGTATGAAAGAAAAAGACTTCTTGTGCCGACCACAAATAAATTGGGATAAGGGTAGTGGAAGAATAATCAGCTACGATAAAATACGGACATCGTAATAAAAATATGTAAGGTTTTTTTAATTTTTTAATACATAGTTACTACTTTTAAAAAATTTGACCATCTTACATAAATCAAAATATAAAATACCATCGAGAAATAGTACTATACTGCCGTCTTGTATGGATCAGAGTGTTGGACCACAAAAGGAATGAATGAAAGACAATTGCATGCAGCTGAGATGAGAATGCTAAGAGGGATGTGTGGTGTTACGCGAATGGATAGAATACGTAATGAGTATATAAGAGGAAGTCTGAAAGTGACACCGGTGACTGAAAAGTTGTGTGGAAATCGGTTGTCATGGTATGGGCATGTTATGCGGAGGAATGAGGAAAATGTTGTCAGGAAAGTTGTGAGTATGAATGTGAATGGCTATACTAATAGAGGGAGACCAAAGAAACGATGGATGGATTGTGTGAAAGATGATATGGCTAGAAAGGGAGTGACTATCGAGATGACGACTAATAGAGAAGTGTGGAAGAAGAAGACATGTTGCGCCGACCCCAAATAGATTGGGATAAGGGCAGGAGAATGATGATCGAGAAATAGTACTATAGGTAGATATGAAAAGAAAGAGAAGAAAAATTCATTGGTTTATAGCTTTATTTTATGTCATCGTAAAAACTTGGGGGAAGTGAGTGTGATGTGAACAGTCGTTCCACCTAATACGGAATAAGGATTACCACTATTGATAGCCCATTTTAAACTCACTTCTACATTTTCATGGAGAGTTTTTTTTTTGAGTAGCTCTACTGATGCTAGCAAATGTTCTGTGAAGGCCAGAGGAACTTTCACTTAGGGAGCTCAGAGGTAGTGCGTGTGTAGTGTGTTGTAGGGATTTCTATCCTACAAAATACAAACACACGGGGCATCAGCTATTGAATTATATTGCTTTTAACGAATACTTGCGTCAAGCAGCACGGCTACTGTCAGACTTATTTACTTACTTACTGTAAAAACCTATCAAACTATTCTATAATTTTGAAAGGTCGAATGCTGTCAGTTATATTCTAACCGACCAGGCTCTAAGTTCCACAAGGTTTCACTCAGGCTCTACAGTACCAGCCAAGTTCTCACGATGAGATTTTTACACAATAGATTGGCTATAATAATCCTTTTGAATCAAACAGCTCTATTCCGCATTGGGAATTAATTTGTCAGAGTGGTCGACTGACAGACGCGCCATTGAGATGCTGGTAATGTCAAAGGACTGCCATTCAATAGCTGGGCTTGATTCAGTTTTAGACAACACGGTAGAGATGAATGAAAGCTCTCTGTATAAGCGATTATTGTAGACCAATTTCAATCTAATGGATAAGTAAATAAAGTTGAAACGTTTGCTTGTAATTAAACAATAATACCTTTTTAAAAGCATCCAGTCTAACCGGATGCAGCTAATTACCAGTATTTTACATAGAGCGACCGCCTATCTGACCTCCACAACCAAATAACTGGGTAATACGATACGCCCCTTGATATATATATACAGGCTATCAGATTTTCAAGCTTCTGACGAACCGTAACGACCGTCAAAGATGCACAAATGACAGCCGGGACCAACAGCTTAACGTGCTTTCCGAGGCATGGAGGAGTCTCAATATGTAAAGATGGTCACCCATCCATGGACCAACCCCAGCAAGCGTAGCTTAACCTGATGGATCAGCCCGAGGTTGTTTTTACTTAGCCACAAGCTCCTTTTTAAATACATATTAAAATATACATATGAGGTACTAGTTTTAATCCGTATGAATAAATAAAATTGAAACGTACGTTTGTAATGACAAAATAACAGCTTTTTCAATAACTATACATAATTTATTATGACACTTAAAAAACAAATTGTCTGTCTGTGTGTTAGTTTCAACCGGGTAATCTTTGAAACGGTTGCACCGATTTTCGCTGGCAGACAGGTGAAGTTATAACAAGTTATCAAGCTACTTTATGATGAAAGAACCGATTTTAATGGGATTATCACCGGCAGACAGGTGAAGTTATAAGAAGTTATCAAGCTAATTTTAGAAAAAAATATGAAGAATTAGGGCTAACACGGGCAAAACCACGGGCAGCTGCGAGAACATCAATAAAAGTAATGTCGGTATTTGGCTGTTTTCGATTCCCAGTTAAGTGTTACCCCGGTTCTTTGATCAATTTATTTCATTTCTATTCTAGTAAAAACAATCTCCCACGCGAGTTTTCGTTTATTTACCTTTCATTTTCCACTTTTCACTTCAACTGAACGAGATTAGCAAATTTATGCATTGAAGATCTGTCACTGACATTATTCCACCACAATGATGACAGCGACATTGACAGTTCTTGAACGCAGTTTCGATGTGCTGATCGTATTCAGTTTCATTTGTAGACATAAGTACCTACTGAGTTTTAATATTTAACTCCATAATTCTTAGGTGCAGCTTTTTTTTGTAAAGATTGGAAATCATTAAATGACTCCTCCGGTGGAGCTCTGTGTGGAGCGGAAGGCAGTGCCAGACTCTTACTGACTAAACCTGACTCCGGGGTAGCGGTAACCCTTTCGGACAATCCCGCTGACTCAGTTCAAGCTTGAAGACTGTATTTGTTCTTCGTTACACGGATTCCGGGCCGCTACTGAGAAATTCCTAGTAGAAAAACCCAATAACACTTCCCGACCTGGGATCCGAACAGGATGTCATGCGCACCAGTAGTGCTTGCAACCACTAGACAAACGAGGCAGTTAAGTTAATTATAGATATAATAATAATGATATGATAATAATGATCATCATCATCTGCCTAGCTATTACCCAACTATGTTGGGGTTGGCTTCCAATCTAACCGAATGCAGGTGAATACCAGTACTTTACATGGAGCGACTGCCTATCTGACCTCCACAACCCAGTAACTGGGCAATACGATACCCCTTGGTAAGACTGGCTGTCAGATTTTAGGGCTTCTGACGACCAGTAACGACTGTCAAAGATGCACAAATGATAACCGGGACCAACGGCTTAACGTGCTTTCCGAGGCACGGATGAGTCTCGGTATGTAAAGATGGTCATGCATCCACGGCCAACCCCGGCAAGCGTAGCTTAACCTGATGGATCAGCCCGAGCGGCTGTTATTACTAAGCCAAGAGCTCCTCATAACAATAATGATCATTTAATCAATAAATGGGTTTATCAGATTTGCGTGCAAAAAATACATTTCAAGAATATACAAAACATTTTCCTTATAGCATACCTACATATGTTTGTCATTATGATATCATTTTTCTTATTCTTCTAAGATAATAAATGGATTCACCAATAGAAATAGGCTAGAACATGCTAGGATGATGAATATTATGTGGAACAAACACGCAAAGACTAAGGAAATACCTTAGTTGTTATTTTGCATCCAAATGGTACCATATCACCATTATCATAGCATGTTTGGAAGTACACTAACAATAATATCCTAATATTTTGCGTGAATATAACGCATGTTTCCACCAACCTTTTCTATTTATAGGGTCCCGTACCTTAAGAGGAAAAAACGGAACCCTTATAGGATCACTTTGTTGTCCATCCGGCTGTCTGTCAAGACCCTTTATCTCGGGAACGCGTAAAGGTATCGAACTGGAAATTAAACCATAATATATATTTACGTACTGAACGTATGTACTACAGTCCCTTGAAGCTGTGAAAAAATTAAACTTCTAAATGACTGCCGAGGCTTTTCCCAACTATATTGAGGTCGCCTTCCAGTCTAACCGGATGCAGCGGAAAACCAGTATTTAATCAAACTTCTGACTAAACGTTCAAAAAGATACGGCCGTTTGTGCCAGAAAAAACGTATATATTCCGACACTCTCCAGGTAATCATATTTGATAGGGTACTTTCCGCTGACTTAGAACTATAAAAGGCAAGTAATATTGTCATTAGCTACAAGTACAGGGCAGAATCTGAAAACTATAAATTTGTAATTAAATCATAAAAAATATAGTCTTCATTTAAAGTACGTAGTCAACACCAGCAAGTTTGTACAGAACCCTCTGTGGGCGAGTCTGACGCGCACTTGTTTTTTTATTGTGTTGTGTGTGTGTGTTCTTTTTGTTTGTATGCGTTATATTTGCGTTTTCTTTCTTTCTAATAATTATTTTACGGTTAAAGCAGTAGCCCGTGAAATTCCAATTTTCTTACGTTTTTTGCAATACGCAGGTCAGGTGTTTGTACACTTGATAACCACAAGAAAAGCGCGCGTCGCTTCGTCTTTTTTTCTTTTACGTGTGGTTATAGACTAACCTAGTATTTTTATGCTGTCCAGGGGCCTCTGACCTTGCGGCGGAGCGGACGGACCTCCGGCGCGATCTCATGGCGGCCTGGAATCAGCAACTGTCGCAACCCAGCGCAGGGCACGCCACGATAGTGGCGGTAAGGCCCCTCTTTGAGGAGTGGCTAGAGAGGCGTCACGGCGCCCTCACCTACCGCCTGACGCAGGTCCTCACCGGACATGGTTGTTTCGGGAGGTTCCTGCACATCATCAGGCGGGAGGAAACGCCCGGGTGTCACCATTGCGAGGATCGCCCAGAGGACACGGTAGAACACACGGTGCAAACCTGCCCCACTTGGGCGGAGCACCGCCGTGTCCTCGTAGAGGCGATCGGCAGCGGCGACCTCTCACGCCCGGCCCTGGTGCAAGCCATGCCCGGACCATGGCATGGTGAGAGGGAGTGGGAGGCAGTCACCTCCTTCTGGGAAAAAGTTATGCTCGCGAAGGAGGTGGCGGGATGGGAGAGAGAAAGGTCCTCCCATCCCAGCCGCCGCAGGAGACGCCCCGGGCGTCGGGAACCACGTGACTCCCGGCCACCGTAGGCGCGGGCCTGCGGACGGTGAGTAATGGGTGACTCACCGTCCGATCAGCACCAGACCCGTGCCGGACGGCGCGTATATGTTCCACGCGCGCCTCAAAGAGATGTCAGCATACGAAGGGGCCCCTCAGGGCCAAGCCTGCCGGGTAAGCGGGATTGTCCGAAAGGGTTACCGCTACCCCGGAAAATAAAGGGCTACGGAAGGAACATGGATGATGGGTTTTAGTCAGTAAGAGTCTGACACTCCCTTCCGCTCCACCCAGAGCGGGAGCAGTCATTGGATGATTTCCCAAGCTTAAAAAAAAAAAAAAAAAAGGGGCCTCTGACAGGCATGCTGAGCTAACAGCATGCCGGTTTCCTCACGATGTTTTTCTCCACCGATTTTTAAGCAAGTTTTAATGGTTTGTTCCCACTAGTTCTACTGAACAGTTCTACGGTAGAACTAATGTGATTTTTTTTTCCCACTAGTACTACGATAGAAGGTAGAACAAAATAGTAGAACTATTGGGATTTTCTATTCCGTTTGTTCCCACTAGTTCTACTGAACAGTTCTACGGTAGAACTAATGGGATATTTTGTTCTCACTAGTACTACGTTTTGATAGGTTCTAGAAATGGAAGTGGAAGTAAAGTACGAAATATGCTAGTCGTATCTCAATATTAGGTTTAACAGACACTTAGATATTACAATACGCACATGAATCCTTAAAATCAGAGGTGCGTAGTTTTAGCTCGAACTCAAGACCTATGACTGGGTAGTACGACGATCACACCACTAGGCTGTCAATGCATATAATATGTCACTTTGTGAGATAAAATACCTACGTAAAATAAGATGACCCTAAGACAAATACAAATAAATAAACGGAATTATAATCAAATATTTTCTCAGCCTTGCAGCAAAATAGAAATATCACTATCACCACTAATATCTATACCTAATTAAGCGTTACATACTTAATCAATACTACTGGGAATTTGGGGGCTGACCCAACATAATTAAGCCTTATCGATAAACACAGAATATTTGGTCAATATATCATAACTTGTTGACTTTCTTCCGAACTATTTGCGCCAAGTTATACACATGAGTAAGACTTGGCAAGATTAAGATTTTGGTGAAGATTAAGTGTGATTAATCTGTTTTTTCTTAATATATCTTCTGTCTGCCTCGTTGGTCTTGTATTCACAATCGGTACTACTGAGCATGAGGTTTTTTTTTCTTTTTTTTTTGTGAGGTTGGGAAATCATCCAATGACTTCTCCCGCTCTGGGTGGAGCGGAAGGGAGTGTCAGACTCTTACTGACTAAAACCCATCCATGTTCCTTCCTTAGCCCTTTATGTTCCGGGGTAGCGGTAACCCTTTCGGATAATCCCGCTTACCCGGCAGGCTTGGCCCTAAGGGGCCCTTCATATACTGTCATCGTATTGAGGCGCGCGTGGAACATATACGCGCCGTCCGACACGGGCGTGGTCCTAATCGGACGGTGAGTCACCCACCGTCACACATTACTCACCGTCCGCAGGCCCGCGCCTAAGGTGGCCGGGAGTCGTCACGTGGCTTCCAACGCCCGGGGCGTCTCCCGCGGCGATCTAAGGTTCGATTCCCGGTTCAAACAAAGTGTTATTGGGTTTTCCGCCAAGAAGAAAAATGACATAAATATTGGTGACTCTACTTGACAATAAGTAAAACTTGTCTAGACATAATCACTTAGTCACCTGTTAAGAGTTCCGCGGCTTAACATTCATTAAGGTTTTATGAACTAAGACACTTTTGAAACAAGCCTAATTAATAACACCGTTAGTTAACATAGTTAAATCACTTTAAACTCCAAAGTTTGTGGAACTTACAAAGACTTTCCCAAAGTTAACCCGTATGTTTGTGTAACATTATGTAGTTACCAACGGGTATCCTAAGTTATGTGTCCGAAAGGGTTACCGCTACCCCGGAACATAAAGGGCTACGGAAGGAACATGGATGGGTTTTAGTTAGTAAGAGTCTGACACTCCCTTCCGCTCCACCCAGAGCGGGAGCAGACATTGGATGATATCCCAGCCTTAAAAAAAAAAAAATATGGGTTTTGTTTTGTATACGACTAGCACTTCACCCGCAACTTCATCCGCATGGATTAAAAAAAAACAGTCAGGGCTAATGTGTGAAAGAATTTTTGGAATCGGATCAGTAGTTTCGAAGATTACCTACATACAAACTTACAATCAAATTGCACCTATTTATAATGTGAGTACCTATAGATTTACTTTTTGGGAAGGTTAAAATTATCTGGCTAATACGATAAGTTATAAACATTCTCCTTAGAAAGTTATTCTGAAGCTTTCGTTTAAAATTAAATTAAAATTCTACTTAACAAAAGTTTTAAATTATCTTAAAACAATTATGTCAGGGCAGTTCAGAATATAAAATACATAAACAAAACAATAAATAGAAACTAATTCAAAACTAACGACAAAAGTGAATATTTTTGGTGCCGAAAATATAGTTTTAAGATTTTTTTTCCCTTTTATAAATGTATGTATGTTAAAAACTATTGCATAGCACAGATATCACAGCACAGATATTCCTTACAGTTTTGATAATCGAATAGGCTATGTATCAACTCGCATTAGGTATTTCTCCAAATGGTATTGAATCTTAACACGTCGATTGTGAAGTGCAAAATCGATTGAGACAATTTTACAGTTAGTGTTACCTAAATGTGCTGGCAACTGCACTTCAAAATTAAACGGAACACCATGAAATAATTGTTTTTATTTCTAAATACATGTCGTTTACTTTTCAATCGAATTCGTAAATCAATTGCTAACGAAAATAAACTTAATGTTTGACTGTTAAGGTTTATAATCCAGTTGAGTGATGTGTTTTTGTACCTAATCCTAAATCTCGTGTCATTATTAATCGAAAGTTAAACACTATCAAATAAATAAATCTAAAGTAATTTATATTAACACTGGTGGATAAGTTTTAAACGACTTCGAAGGACCTTGATATGCGGTGAATTAATTTTGTTGGTAATGTAGATTTTAGCGTGATGGACTGCTGGACGACACAGAATTGAGCAAACGGGATTTGAGGTTTTGAGAAATAGGAATGGATGGACTTACTTGCGAACCTTCTGCTCAAAACACGTGGATTCAAGGACAGCTTGCTCAGCAGAAGTCCCACGTGCTATCTGGTTTTCTTCCTGTTTCTCTGTTCACTTGCACTCACTTGTTTAAATGTCACACTTGTGTCGGCCAACACTTATTTTTAATAGATATACAGTTTTTGATGCGATTGCGGTTTGATTATGAAGCGGCGCGGTTTTTTATGGAGCGGATGCGGGTCAGTATTCACACTGGAGTCTGGACGTAGACTTTTTAAGTAAGCTAGACGAGACTAGCTCACTACAATTAGCGGTTATAAGCGGTGAGCGGTTTGAGGTTATGTAGCGGCGCGGATTGAGTCTTGAGAATTGACTCATTATGTAGCGGAGCGGTTGAATGCGATGAACACACTGACGTTTCTTGTCCAAATCACAGTTGACGGATGCTCGCAGTGGTGGGAAAGTTTCCGATTGGTCGATTAGGAATGAATGGGTAGGAATGATTCGCTCAATTCTGTGTTGTAAGCGGAAAAAACTTATAAATAAAAAACTTGCGCGAGCAAACACTAAGGGCGAATTTCACCAATGAAACAGAACGTGATCAGCATGTAAACCACAGCACGTAAATTATTCTCAATGAAATATTGACACTGACAGCTCTTGATCGCGGTTTAGATATTGCTGATCACGTTCAATTTCATTGTTGAAATTCGCAATAAGAACAAAGAAGAATAAAGAAACACTGGATAGATTATGTGAATGATGGTATGGCTGGAAAGAAAGCGACTACCGAGATGACGACTAATAGAGAAGTATAGAAGAAAAATACATATTGCACCGACCTCTAATAAATTATGATAGGGTAGGAGAATGGTCACGCCACGATTAGTGGCGGTAACGGTCACGGCGCCCTCACCTACCGCCTGACGCAGGTCCTCACCGGACATGGATGTTTCGGGAGGTTCCTGCATATCATCAGGCGGGAAGAAACGCCCGGGTGTCACCACTGCGAGGATCGCCCAGAGGACACGGTAGAGCACACGGTGCAAACCTGCCCCGCATGGGCGGAGCACCGCCGTGTCCTCGTAGAGGCGATCGGCGGCGGCGACCTCTCGCGCCCGGCACTGGTGCAAGCCATGGTCTGGGGCGAGAGGGAGTGGGAGGCAGTCACCTCCTTCTGCGAAAAAGTCATGCTCGCGAAGGAGGTGGCGGGATGGGAGAGAGAAAGGTTCTCCCGTCCCAGCTGCCGCAGGAGACGCCCCGGGCGTCGGGAGCCACGTGACGACTCCCGGCCACCGTAGGCGCGGGCCTGCGGACGGTGAGTAATGGGTGACTCACCGTCCGATCAGCACCAGACCCGTGCCGGACGGCGCGTATATGTTCCACGCGCGCCTCAAAGAGATGTCAGCTTAAGAAGGGGCCCCTCAGGGCCAAGCCTGCTGGGTAAGCGGGATTGTCCGAAAGGGTTACCGCTACCCCGGAACATAAAGGGCTACGGAATGAACATGGATGGGTTTTAGTCAGTAAGAGTCTGACACTCCCTTCCGCTCCACCCAGAGCGGCAGCAGTCATTGGATGATTTCCCAGCCTTAAAAAAAAAAAAGGGTAGGAGAATGATGAATGATGATACTATCTAATTATTCTCGCTTAATACAAATATCTCGAAGTAATTCAGGTCAATATCTTTTTTCTATATGTACTTACTTCTACCTTCTACCTCAATCGAAACCTAAAAGCTGCCTATCTTAAGTCTCCTAAGTAATATACCCCCGTCAACTACTGAGTGCCTATTTGTAAACAAAATGCCTTTTTATATGTTGCCCGGGCAATTGTACGTGTATGAATATTGCATGTGATTAAGTCCAGGTGTCAACGAGGGCTCTGTGGGGGCTTAAGTCCCATTGACAGCGGATCGCCGAAATAATAGTTGAAAAGTTAATTTTACTCTTTCAAAGCGGTTAGAGATACGGCATGCATAGACTAGGTGCTCGCTTTTTATTTCTTTAAATTTTAATCTACCTTGCACTGGCGTAACTATACCATCTGAGGCCCTTGGCAAATCCGTTGCGTGGGCCCCAAATTTTTATCATTTACAAAATTTTGTTAAAAATGTTAGGTCACTTTTGAGCTCGCAGCCTTTCGGGCCCTGACAAGCCGGGGGACCGTGGCATTTTGCCAGTCCTGCCACCCTATAGTTACGCCACTGCTACCTTGATTAGAATGGGAAGCAATAATGTGATAGAATCGGCATACAAAGATAGCAAAATTGGTGGAAATATAACATACGCATGTAGCTTCGCAGTCACGGAATATTATTACAGTGCATGTACAGAGGCCAGCACATCAAGTTACCACAATCTGTCAAATTTCTTTGATAGTATTTCAACTTTATTGCAAAGCCATAAGGTTCATTTTTAATTGAGAAAATTTGACAGTTAGGGATAGCTTGATGTGCTGGCGTCTGTACATTTTATGTGACCGCCATATTACAATAATCTGAATTGATGAATAAACTTAGACAATAGCTGTCCACTGCTGAATTTCAAATACTTAAATCTAGGTACCTCTGTTGAGCTAGATCATTCTTTCAATTGTCACATTTACTTGGTTCAGCCTCTTTTGACAGATGATCTATCAGCCTTTAGTAACAAGAAAGGAGAAATCAACGGGTGAATAAAACTTAGTACGTGTCGCGCTATACTGAGATTGACCACCCAAGGTCAATCTCAGTAGAACAGATAATATATGAATCGTGTTACACACTTTCGACTCGCAGGATTCATCAAAGTGAGATGGTAAAATTATGCTTGAATTTACATCGTCGCCGTATCGTGCCGATCTGAACAAGAAATGTGTAACACGTTGAGAGATTTTAATCTTTGCCCTTTAGATTCGTCCTTCTTTTTTTTTTTTAAGTTTGGGAAGATTCGTCCTGCCACGTCATAAGATGGTCGCGTTTCTGTCTAATTTAGACACTTCTTCACAGATTTTCATGAGCGATAACGAAATTAGATAAACCCGAAATGTCACGTGATCAATCGTTTTCGATCGGTAAGTGCTAGACTATATCAAATTGTGTAAAGAAACTCCATCAATACTCGAGTGGCGTTCTTGACAATCCGAATCGCTGAGTTAACGAATTAAAATAACGAAATTGTTCGATCAACAATTTTTGAAACCGAATCGATACTGAGCAATTGTCACTTGTCCGGGCCACCTGATGGTGGAAACGTAATAAAAAAATATGACGAAGGGATTCGTTAGCAGGAAATAACACTCACAAAACCTTCGTTAACATTTTTAATTACTTGCTAACTCGCACTGAATACAAAAATAATCAAGGATGGCTAAAATTATGGCTCGATTAAGAACTGAGGAACGCGAGAAGTTTAGCGCGGAGTAACGAACGTCTACACCGACTCCCGGACCGATTCAAAAGTGTCCTCCCTCCACTGTCACCGCTCACTTGTGCCTCCCCACTTACAGGTTAGCCAACCTACCTGTCAACGTCAGTACCTGTCAATGTCAAATAGCTGATTATACTTCCGGATCGACATTTGACTCGATTATTCGCTCAGTGTTGCCATTACTCTACGCTAACCATCCCCAAGTTATTACTTGACGTTCCGAAACGTATGCTGTCAAATCTAACTACATAGTTCTTTCAGTGAGAGATGGATGGCGTTGATCCAGATTGTTTAATATGCGTTGACGCTTAGACGAATATAATATATCTTATCTTTTCTTAATATAAGAGACATGCAAGCTGAGTCGTCTCAATTTTGGATTTAAATCTTTGACGCCAAGATACAGATTCTAGCCAGGCAACCGGCACCATCGATAACTGATCAATCACCACGTGACTATTAAATTGTGTTGACACGAAGAAGGCGAGGTATTACGACCTTACAACTTCAATCCGCTTGCGCTGTGACCACGTCTCATTCCTATTCTACCTGCACGTTCCAAATTCGTAAATATTGGACAATGACGTTGGGGGAATCTTGAAAAGGTACTCAATAGTTTCGGCTTATTGTTGCTGTGTGTTGTTGTTAGATTTTCACATACTTATATTTTGTTTTAAAAAAAGTAAAATGTGCAGATGCTTAGGCCAGGATTCGATACTTGGACAAGAATTAATTAAAGCGTTCCAAATATGAAAAAACAAATAATTCGGAATTGGTAGCTACACTCACTACCCCACAAAAAGCCGTTGACAAGGTTAATGATTACTTCTGTAACATAGGCAAACTTCTTGCTGAAAATATCACAACTTCTCAGTCCTCAGCAAGCAATATTAGCAACCATGACTCATTATCGTTGGACAGTCCTTTGACCACATCCTTTGTTCTTCTCGACACAGACCCCGAAGAAGTTCGAGCCACTCTAATGAGCCTAAAATCTGATAGCGCCCCCGGTTGGGACAAAATACAAGTCAACTTCCTAAAATTAGCACACGAACAAATTGTACCAATCTTAACTCACTTAGTTAACTTATGCTTCAAGCAAGGACTTTTCCCCGCTTTGAAAGTAGGCCTTATAACGCCTGTGTACAAGTCTGGAGATAAGTCTGACCCGTCTAACTATAGACCGATCTCGGTCCTACCAGCCATTTCCAAAATCCTTGAGAAACTTATTAACTCACGCCTGAATAAATTCCTATTTAAATATAAGATACTGTCGCCTTCTCAGTTTGGGTTTAGACAGGGAAAGTCGACTGAGGATGCAGTTCTGTCACTGACCTCTGCTCTGGTAGACGGTGTGGATGCTGGAGCCAAGTGTCTAGCTGTTTTCCTCGATCTCAAAAAGGCATTTGACACAGTTTCTGCCCCCTTACTATTACAGAGGCTTGAACGCATCGGCATTAGAGGACCCGCTCTTGAACTCTTTAATTCCTACCTTAACCACCGCAAACAAAAAGTTAAAATTGGAATTTACACCAGTTCTGAGTCAACCATCACATTCGGAGTACCCCAGGGCAGTGTTCTTGGGCCGACCTTATTCCTTATCTATATTAATAACCTCTGCAACATGAAGATTGACGGTGGGCTTATTTTCTCATACGCTGACGATACGGCCATTGTCTTCACTGCTAAAACTTGGGATAAGGTTCGTGAGTTGGCCGAGAGTGGCCTAGCGAAGATAGCAGCCTGGCTAAATCTAAGCCTTCTCACACTCAACGCCGCCAAATCCAATTACATCTGTTTTACTAAATATAATAACTCGCAACCGTCTCAAGATTTTCAAATAAAAATCCATAACTGTCCCACTCCCCCAATCCCCGACTTCTCTTGCTCAATACTTGACAGGCTAAAGCATACTAAATATTTAGGTGTAATGATTGACCAACGCCTGTCTTGGCACATGCACACCGAACTTATTATGAAAAGAGTTAGGAAGCTGATATGGATTTTTAAAACACAGAGACATGTGGCTTCGAAGCTACTTCTGAAGCAAGTATACGTATCACTAGCCCAATCTATTATCATGTACTGTCTATCTTGTTGGGGAGGGACAACAAAACTAAAATTTTTGGAGCTTGAGAGGGCACAGAGAACCCTACTTAAAGTCATGTTCTTTAAACCCTATAGGTATCCGACCCAAAGCCTATACGTATTAGCTGATCTTTTGTCTGTAAGAAAGCTTTACTTGCTTCAACTTATATTGAAGAAACACACATCCCTTCCGTATGACCCCTCTAAGCCAAAAAGTAGAAGGAGCTACTTAGTTGCTCCAACTGTAACCGTTAGATCTGCTTTCGCTAAAAGGCAATACCCTAGGCAATCATCTTATATGTACAACTTGCTAAATAAAGAATTACAGATATATTCCATGAAGCTCCGGGACTGTAAAAAAGTTGTAATCGATTGGCTTAGAACTAAAACATATGATGAGGTTGAGTCGGTTATATCTATTAATCAATAACCAAACGAACTACAATTGGGATGTTGAGACCATGGTTAGTGAAAGAAGTGTTATTGAGCTTCTTTCGATCCCAAGACAATGTCGCAGGGCTAACCGGCAAGACATAACCTACATAGCTCCTTATATCTAACACACTACACTACCTCACGCTCATACTTACACACACACTCACTCATACACTCACTCACACACTCACTCATGATACACATACCACAAGTACACGCGTGATCTGGCCTTTTTCTGAATAATTATCGTTCGTTCTTTTATTTGCGATGCATTTTGTATAATTTTTAAGTTCTTTTATTTTTGCATGTTTACATTGTCTACATTTCAATTCAATTGCATAAAAGTGACAAGTGGAAGCGCGGAGTTCTCCTAATACAAGCAATTCCTTGCTTAAAAGGTGATCTCCAATAATATGTATCAAAAAGCCTGATGTAATTGAAATAAAAGTTTTTTTTTTTTTTTTTTTATATGATGTTTTGACGCATTTAAGCTACTCGCAAAATAAATTTTTGGTCGAACTACAAATTTTCAGATTTTTTTTTAATTTCAAGGAAGCATTTCATCTTAATTCTCATTGGGTACACTTCGTTACATGAGAGAGAAGAAGGATAAAACTGTTTACGTCGGTCGTGTCAGAGACGCAGAGAGTTTTATCTAAAATTAATGAAAAACAAGTAAAAGAAAAAGGAGTAGAGAAAGCCAAACATGACGAAGTGTTAAATGATGAAAACGTAACAATTGTAAACAGTAAGAAACGTGAAGATGAATAAGCAAACAAACAATAATATACTCAATAGTGTAGCGCATCCCTCAAGAGACCACCTCTAACAAAGCCAAAAATAAAATCTAAAGTGTTCTTGTCACACAAATGTATCTTCACAAATGTAGGTATGTTAGCATTAGCTTCCAGTCTAACTAGATATGAAAAATCTAGACAAAATCAAACTTAAGTAAATTAGGTAATAATTTATTATTTGTGGAATACTATTTTAACATGTTGAAATAACTTCTCACACATTGATTGATTTATTATTATTAACTTTTAGAATGTTTGTAAATATGTGAGCACCATGTACTTATGACATACTTAAGTTTACCTGCCATTACTATAATGTGTTTTTCTTTTCACCTTTTGTGGTGTAATGTTTTTATTCTGGGTGCATCGTCTTCACGTATAATGTTAAAATTCATGTATACAATAAGTACATACATTGTTAAACATTTTAAAAGAGTAACGGTGGAGTTTCTTGCCCATTCTTCTCCACACGAAACTACCTTTTGGAAGGGGCGACTAGAATCAATTCTATTTCTTGTTCATTTTGACGTTCAAAAGTGCCTTACTTGTGCCTATTTGAAATAAATGATTTGACTTTGACTTTATGAATAAATACCAGTATTTCACATGGAGCGACTGGCTATCTGACCTCCACAACCTAGGTACTGTGAAGCACCATGAAGGCATGTGTTAAGAAGAAGGCAGGAATAATTTGATAACAATTGTAAAAGTTTTGGTCAGGTTGTTAGACCAACAACAATGGCTTCCATCCGGTTAGAGTGGAAGCCGACCCCAACATATTTGGGAAAAGATTAGGCAGATGATGAACAACAATGGCCAGCACCCGTTGGGGATTGGTGAAGTATTGTACGTTCCCGCACCTCCGGCGTTGGTGTGAGACGGAACAGCGAGGTGGTTTAAAGTCAGTAAAAGAGGTCTTCTTTGTGAGAAGGAGTGAGCCATAAATCACCACGTGTGCCCATTGCGTGTTGGTAGATGTCACATGTCTTACAATTTTTTGGTTATAGAACTTGCTGGTTTCCTCGCAATGTTTTTCTGTACCGTTTTGTGAGCGGTCGTGATGAAATAATTTGCACAAAGTAAAGCGTCTGAGCTCAGAGAGTAATAGTGTAGAACTACATACAATGCTGCTAAATAATAATAATATAAAAAATGAATATATTTAAACCTACGTTTACACAGACTTATTCTTTGAGAGTAGTAAATCATCAAATGCCTCCCGCTCCCTCCCTGTGGCTCTTGGTGGAGCGGAAGGGAGTTTCAGACTCTTACTGACTAAACCCATCCATGTTTCTTCCTTAGCCCTTTGTGTCCCGGGGCAACGCCTTCTGGACAATCCCGCTGACCTACACAGACTGCTAACTACATAATTGAGACCACACTCGTTATCTAAGAAACTCAACAAAAACTTAAAAGCCCCATGATTTTCTGTTCTTAAAATAACCCAAAAATACTCTCCACAATGCCTGTTTATCATTGAATACCTTCAAAGGCCTTCCATTACGGCCCATTTATGGGTATTACAACGTTCAGGCTTTGTTACATTGGCAACACAAATGAGGCACCCCGTAGTCCCACTCTTATGTCCGTATTATAGAACCTCACTCAATACTCAAGCAATGCTTGAGTCTCCATTAAAGCGATTTGATTGGTTGAAACTAGTTTTAAGTAATGCTTGGGTCTTGAGTAAGGTAACCAACCGGGGGTTGCGAAAGTATTATGCGACCCCGGCCGAGGTGTGAGAGGGAACCCCCGGGGTGGTTTTTAGTCAGTAAGAGTCTGATAGACCCCTTCACACCCCACATCCATGAGGATTTTCCAACCGGTTCAAAAAAAAAGGTTCCGTAATACAAGCCTTAGAGTTACGTCTTTGCCTCAAATAATTAATCAAGTGTAGCAGTCAGTTTTAGTGAGATTGTATCAACTGTAACTTTTATACACCTTTTAAAAAAAATCGGTAAAGCTGGAAGCCGACCCCAACGAACTTTGGGGCAAGGCTGGGTAGATTGGTGTCGGCAAGATTGTCCAAAAGGGTTACCGCTACCCCGAAACATAAAGGGCTAAGGAAGGAAATGGGTGGGTTGTAGTAGTCAGTAGTCAAGCTGGCGACGTAAGACTCGTTCACACCAACAAAACATCTTGCCTCGTGCACTAGCCTCGCGAGGCACCGCAAGTCTAATAACCGTTTCGTGCCGCAACCTCGCGAGGCGCTTAAGCAGTTTGGACCTGGCTAAACCAGAATGTTTCGAAAAATATAACATTATAGAATGATACCGGTACTTCTTCATCTATTTGGTCAGTGGCGTCAAAAGATGTCTATTGTCAAATTAATGATCTCAAAATATTTTGAAATTCCACGCTCGAGCACTCGCAGGGTCTATCAATCAAAATAGAATGTTCCTGCGACTGAATACCTTTTGTGAGCATTTACTTAAAAGAAATAACCGCACAAAATATCTTGTTGAAATATTTTATTTGTTTTTAAAACTAGGGCGAGTTTTAAAAACAAATAAAATATTTCAAGAACATAATGTTTTAAGAACAGGATGTCATGCGCACCAGCCGGTCGATTCTGTAAAAATCTCACCGTGAATACTTGCGTGGAGTGAGCTGTCAGTGTCATTCAACTGATGCTAGGGATTGACCAAGCATTAACATTACAATCAAAATCGAGATTTTAATGATATTTTTATGCTAATTTTAATAAGTAATTATTTTATTTTATTTCAAAGCTAGCTAGTACCTACTTTGGTACTTACTTACTTACAACATAATTAGTCATAAACTCAATTTCGTTTTTATTTCTTTTTTTCCTAGACTAGCCTTTGTATTTTAACTAAAGGCGCGAGCGGGTCACGCATGTTCGCCAGCATATCAAGTTACCCCAATCTGTCAAATTTCAAAGTGCACACTTCGCGCAAGCACGTTTTTCGGTTGACTAAACGTCTAGTCGTAGATACCTATTCGAGTTTACAGACAATAATTGATTTTAAATCTTAAAACTTGTACAGTAAGGTTCAGAATCGATTGAGAGATTGGTCTGAATCCCGCGCGGCGTTCACTTCACCGCGCTGCCTGCAGGGAATTTTGGCAGAATCCCGTGCTCGTGAAGTGGTCACTTCACGCAAGCACGTTATGCGTTGTCATAGTTACTAATATGAATACCTATATCGTTGACGGGTGTACATCCGGTTGACAGGGTGTAAGTTACAAAACGGTGATTCTTTACAAATTGCTGCAATGTTCTAGCAATGTGAGGAATGTGTGTAAAACTTAAAGCAATGTGCTTTTAGATGTTTTTATGACTAAATCCAAACGTTTTTGTACAGTCAAATTTCTCCAAATGATTTTAAACCTTAAAAATTTTACCGGTAAGGCTCTAAATCGATTGAGAAAATTTGTCTCCTTGCAGTCATTAATATGATGTGACTGCAACTACAATTTACCAATAATTCGTCACGTGCGCATACCTACGTGGACACACCAAGAACATTGCGAAAATACAATACCAACGTCCAATAAGTACAAAATATATTTTATTGTTCCAACTACCTATTCGTTCTTCGGCTTTGGCTCATCGCCGCCCGCCTTTTGAAAGTGCGTGGAGCGATCACTTCGCGGAAACATCATTATTAAGATGCGGTACTTTGTGTATTTATTATATAACATTAGGTATAAATATGTGCGGCTTTTTGGGACATACCTTTAGTTACCTACCTATAAAGGCGATTTTAACACACTGCACACCGCGCGCCGACGGGTAACGCGGGGCAGCGCCCATATCGTTTGCTATGGCCGCCTCGCGCTACGAGACAGAGCGCGGTGCAGTGCGATATTCGCTTTACCTACTTCAGTAAACATTGCCAATAAGATGATGATAATACCTAATATTCATCATCATCAACATACCTACTGCCAAACTCGACCTAGCTCACGGCATCTCATTATCTCTATGTAGGTAACTCTCGGTCTCCGCGACGCGACTTACAGCGCAAGCGTACCTACTGAGAACTCGACTGTTAGGAGGTTGCCATGGCAATCACGCCACGGTGTTTGTTAGGGTCGTTGCCATGCCAATCACGGGAATACCGTGATTGGCATGCCAACGGCTCAAACAAACACCGTTGGCGTGATTTGTAGGCGCTGTCAGTCACGTGCTACTTTCTGTCAAGTGGGCCATGTCTATTCGTTCCTAAAAAGCCCGTCACAGACGTAGCTATAATATAGATTAATATGAATCATAGCAAGGCATATTACGACATATTTTCCATATAGATTTTCGAGTGACCGCACACGCAGCTATAATATATAATTCTATGACATCACAAAAATATCTCAATGTTAATCGAAAAAATTGTGTCAAAAAGTAATACAGTCTATAATATAGGTTGCTGTAGTCGAATTTAAGTTGTGAGTGTCGTATGTGTCTTATTATACTCTCCTGTCGCAGGTCTGCTGGTAGGAAATGATGTGTAATGATGATGTAAGTAGTTCCTTTGCGTTCTTCATCAATATGTATTTTACTTTATTATGTAGTCAGTGTGTAAGAATAGATAGATAAATAAATAAATAAAATTTATTCATTAGTATCACAATCAAAACAATTTGCTAATACATTTCTTCTACTGAGTCTGCTGCCTCCCAGGGTTCAGCTTCGCACTGCTGAGAACGAAGGGGCATCAGGTGTGTGTGCGCTGCACAGCGATCAACTGGAAAAATTGGTATGCATGTATTAATCATTTATTTATTACATTTTCAACTTGCAATTATTCACATAATATAAAAGTGACAGACTTTAGTGCCCAAATGGTTGGCAGAATTGCCGCATTGTATCGTGGTGCTGTAAAAATAGGCCAGCCTTGTGGCCACTTAAAGAGTCGACCAACTGTTTGGTGATGATTGTCTCAAAAAACCAAGGGGCATTAGGACCCCACAGCCCTAGTGTTCAATTTCAAGGCATTATGGTAATTCTGTCAGGCCTCTTCCTATTGCTGCGTGCCAAGCCGTTGAGCTCTAAAACAGCTGTCACCCCTGCGGTGACAAGAGCGCTACAAATGACGTCTTTAATGGCGGCGTGCCGTGCTATCCGGCCTGGGCTCTTACTGCAAGGTAGGCCCCTATGGAGTCCCTCGCCCACCATACTGGCGCCAATGTGTAGTCCCGTGATAAAAATAAATGATTATACCATGGTATGGTACCTGAAGCTGCTAATACCACTGTGGCTGGGACCTGGGATTTATTGGCCAATCTGCATCCGGGCAAGCATAGCACTTCAGGTCCAATCAGGTGCAGGCTAAAATCTTCCCTGTCAACTTTTCAGTGCTGTGGACAGAAGACAGAAACATTAAGCTAAATAATATTTGATTTATTTTTATATTACTCATTTTATTAAATTAAATCAGAACTATCGCTGTTCAGTTGCGGAATTCACTCCCGCCTGACGACATTAGAGACTGCCAAACAGTTGCAATTTATGTATTATGTTTTTTCTTTTTAAGCTTACAGACATCGTCTACATCTCCTTTATCGAGTTTCCTATTGTAGTTGTGCTGGAACAGATTTCTTTAGAAACAAGCATCACCTATAAAATTATGTATTTTCTGTTCCTTTCTTCTTGTCTGTTTTTATGTGTGTACATAAATGGTTAAACAAAATAAATTATTAAATTTTAACATTATCTAATACACACATCATCAAATTAATTTTTAAATACTGACAACATTATCATTTCTATTTCAAGTGAGCAGAGAAAATGTCTATTTTTGTTCTCCTACATAAATCACACAAATATTTACTTACAAGAATGAGATGTATAAGTTGAGTTTAGCTGCAACCTGACTTTTCTTTTCATAAAACTAGAGCACAATTTTCTAATATGACAGACACTTCTATTGAGGTATCTGAAAACAAAAATAAGTTAAATCAACAAAAGTTCAGGTAATCCCAATAATCAGCGGGTAATACCATTCTCCTGCCCTTATCCGAATTTATTTGGGGTCGGCGCAACATGTCTTCTTCTTCCATACTTCTCTATTAGTCGTCATCTCGATAGTCACTCCCTTTCTAGCCATATCATCTTTCACACAATCCATCCATCGTTTCTTTGGCCTCCCTCTACTTGTATAGCCATCCACATTCATACTCACAACTCTCCGGACAACATTTTCCTCATTCCTCCGCATAACATGCCCATACCATGACAACCGATTTCCACACAACTTTTCGGTCACCGGTGTCACTTTCAGACTTCCTCTTATATACTCATTACGTATTCTATCCATTCGCGTAACACCACACATCCCACATAACATTCTCATCTCAGCTGCATGCAATTGTCTTTCATGAATATTTATAGCTTTTTAAGTAGTTCATTAAATTATCAGTCTTACAAGACAGAAAACATAAAAAAAATGATAATAATGTTTCATAAATTTTTTGAAAACAATCATTTGTACTTACAAATAATTAATAATACACATGATGTAAAATAGGTACTGGTATCCAGCAGCATCCGGTTAGACTGAAAGCCCAGTAAGCCCACCCCAACAAACAGTTGGAAAAAGGCTTGGCAGATTGATTGAATTCTGATACACATCTGAAAAAACAAATGTTGTTTATCATATTTAAAGGGTGATACGAGGGGTGATCAATAATGTTTGACATTCATTTTAAAGGTTGCAGACAGCCTATTTAGGTTAATCAATAACATTAATAAAACGAGGTGGGTAACCCATACCCATTGAGCAATAAATTGAGGGCTGACACTGGGCAGTGTCCAAAGTATGTCTTTGTGACGGCAGGTAGTTGAATTTCAATCACACAACTCGAAGCATTTGTTTCAATTAAAACATTTGCAGGCACTTTACATTATTATCGTTTACCTACCTCTTTTACCAGGCGGTCGTTTAGTTTGAGTTTATAGTGAAGCTAGCCGCCCCATCACAAGACGAAGCAAGTCTTAATATGGAGAAGAAACTTTATGGACAGTCTTTTAAATCGAAACCTTATGTTACAGAGGTTAACTTGTTTGATAATTACTTCTTCTTCTTTTTCTTTTAGCACAACTTCCATTAATTACATCACACGCCATCTTTTCTTCAAAGTGATCAATCAATCCACAAAGTCTGAACCGGGCGGATATGCCGCGTATTCAAATACAGAATCTTATTACTTATTTAGCTAGCTCAATAAAACATACAATGCCAAAATTCTAACTGGTTAATTCTTTTATAATCATAGTTTGCCGCCATGCTTAATTATTAAACATGGCGGCAAACTGCAAAGTGCAAAATAAGTCTGAAAAGTTGAATCGAAAACTTACGCGAAAACCGCCAATATTCTAAGTTGTCTATGTTTTTTCCAACCACAGTACGCGTTTGAAATAACGATTATTTGAGATAATCGACTAAAATTACTTTTACACGAAAAAGGCTAATTTTTCAATTGTTTATTCTGTAATTAGCTTTTAAAATATCATATTTTTAGGTTTTAACCGGGTAAAACCTAATATATAATGAATACTTGTTTCACTAAATCGTTGTAATAATTTAATATTGCCATTTATTAAAAAAAACTAAGTGCAGATTGTAATTATAATTTATATTACTAGTTATATAATAATATTTGTATTTTTATTATTTATAATTAATTTATATACATATATTTTTATATATCTAAGTACATAATATTGTGTTTTGCTTTAGATATTAATGTTGCAGAAAATAAGAAAAAAATATCAAATGTTATGCCAATTCTCACGAAAACGACCGGTACTCAAAATAATAAGAAAATTAAGCTTAGTTATTGGCATTGACAACTATCCATTGCGCTCTGTCCCACAGCTTTGTCATAATGGTGTTCGAAAGTTTTGCACTGAATAATATTTAATTGCCTCCGCTTTTCAAATTAAAAATGTCGCATAAACAAGTTATTTACGATAGCAAGAATAAAATTGCAATACTAATTCAACCAACAAATTCATAATCGAATGATGATTCAAACAAATATTTCTAAGATTGTTTTTATTCTGCATGAATAGAACGATATTTTTATTAAAAAAATAAGAAATATAATACGTATGTCAGTTTTAGTCGTGCAAATTTATCTCGAATACGATTTCGCAATATTAGTTTATTCGACCGCGTATTCTGTGGTAAGAAAAACATAGACAACCCACACTAAACTTGACATTAGAAGTTCTGTTTATTGTGATCTGGCGTCACAGAAAATGGCGCGGTGTTTAAAGGTCAATACTTCAATGTTATTATTGAATAGGAGAGCTAAATTAGTTACGAAAATAATTGACAAACTATAAAATAAGAAGAATATTTTGCACATACATTTAGTTATGAAAACTTGTTGTTTGAGTAAATTCCTTGAACAACCGGAAATGTGACCCAGTACTAATAAATATTGAGTTTAGAAAAATAATTATACTTCAATTTTAAGTTTAATTCTAAAAACGTCTTTGTTTTTTTTAATTGGCATGTTTATTTATAAAAGAATTAACCAGATAAAATTTTGGCATTGTATGTTTTATTGAGCTAGCTAAATAAGTAATAAGATTCTGTATTTGAATACGCGGCATATCCGCCCGGTTCAGACTTTGTGGATTGATTGATCACTTTGAAGAAAAGATGGCGTGTGATGTAATTAATGGAAGTTGTGCTAAAAGAAAAAGAAGAAGAAGTAATTATCAAACAAGTTAACCTCTGTAACATAAGGTTTCGATTTAAAAGACTGTCCATAAAGTTTCTTCTCCATATTAAGACTTGCTTCGTCTTGTGATGGGGCGGCTAGCTTCACTATAAACTCAAACTAAACGACCGCCTGGTAAAAGAGGTAGGTAAACGATAATAATGTAAAGTGCCTGCAAATGTTTTAATTGAAACAAATGCTTCGAGTTGTGTGATTGAAATTCAACTACCTGCCGTCACAAAGACATACTTTGGACACTGCCCAGTGTCAGCCCTCAATTTATTGCTCAATGGGTATGGGTTACCCACCTCGTTTTATTAATGTTATTGATTAACCTAAATAGGCTGTCTGCAACCTTTAAAATGAATGTCAAACATTATTGATCACCCCTCGTATCACCCTTTAAATATGATAAACAACATTTGTTTTTTCAGATGTGTATCAGAATTCAATCAATCTGCCAAGCCTTTTTCCAACTGTTTGTTGGGGTGGGCTTACTGGGCTTTCAGTCTAACCGGATGCTGCTGGATACCAGTACCTATTTTACATCATGTGTATTATTAATTATTTGTAAGTACAAATGATTGTTTTCAAAAAATTTATGAAACATTATTATCATTTTTTTTATGTTTTCTGTCTTGTAAGACTGATAATTTAATGAACTACTTAAAAAGCTATAAATATTCATGAAAGACAATTGCATGCAGCTGAGATGAGAATGTTATGTGGGATGTGTGGTGTTACGCGAATGGATAGAATACGTAATGAGTATATAAGAGGAAGTCTGAAAGTGACACCGGTGACCGAAAAGTTGTGTGGAAATCGGTTGTCATGGTATGGGCATGTTATGCGGAGGAATGAGGAAAATGTTGTCCGGAGAGTTGTGAGTATGAATGTGGATGGCTATACAAGTAGAGGGAGGCCAAAGAAACGATGGATGGATTGTGTGAAAGATGATATGGCTAGAAAGGGAGTGACTATCGAGATGACGACTAATAGAGAAGTATGGAAGAAGAAGACATGTTGCGCCGACCCCAAATAAATTCGGATAAGGGCAGGAGAATGGTATTACCCGCTGATTATTGGGATTACCTGAACTTTTGTTGATTTAACTTATTTTTGTTTTCAGATACCTCAATAGAAGTGTCTGTCATATTAGAAAATTGTGCTCTAGTTTTATGAAAAGAAAAGTCAGGTTGCAGCTAAACTCAACTTATACATCTCATTCTTGTAAGTAAATATTTGTGTGATTTATGTAGGAGAACAAAAATAGACATTTTCTCTGCTCACTTGAAATAGAAATGATAATGTTGTCAGTATTTAAAAATTAATTTGATGATGTGTGTATTAGATAATGTTAAAATTTAATAATTTATTTTGTTTAACCATTTATGTACACACATAAAAACAGACAAGAAGAAAGGAACAGAAAATACATAATTTTATAGGTGATGCTTGTTTCTAAAGAAATCTGTTCCAGCACAACTACAATAGGAAACTCGATAAAGGAGATGTAGACGATGTCTGTAAGCTTAAAAAGAAAAAACATAATACATAAATTGCAACTGTTTGGCAGTCTCTAATGTCGTCAGGCGGGAGTGAATTCCGCAACTGAACAGCGATAGTTCTGATTTAATTTAATAAAATGAGTAATATAAAAATAAATCAAATATTATTTAGCTTAATGTTTCTGTCTTCTGTCCACAGCACTGAAAAGTTGACAGGGAAGATTTTAGCCTGCACCTGATTGGACCTGAAGTGCTATGCTTGCCCGGATGCAGATTGGCCAATAAATCCCAGGTCCCAGCCACAGTGGTATTAGCAGCTTCAGGTACCATACCATGGTATAATCATTTATTTTTATCACGGGACTACACATTGGCGCCAGTATGGTGGGCGAGGGACTCCATAGGGGCCTACCTTGCAGTAAGAGCCCAGGCCGGATAGCACGGCACGCCGCCATTAAAGACGTCATTTGTAGCGCTCTTGTCACCGCAGGGGTGACAGCTGTTTTAGAGCTCAACGGCTTGGCACGCAGCAATAGGAAGAGGCCTGACAGAATTACCATAATGCCTTGAAATTGAACACTAGGGCTGTGGGGTCCTAATGCCCCTTGGTTTTTTGAGACAATCATCACCAAACAGTTGGTCGACTCTTTAAGTGGCCACAAGGCTGGCCTATTTTTACAGCACCACGATACAATGCGGCAATTCTGCCAACCATTTGGGCACTAAAGTCTGTCACTTTTATATTATGTGAATAATTGCAAGTTGAAAATGTAATAAATAAATGATTAATACATGCATACCAATTTTTCCAGTTGATCGCTGTGCAGCGCACACACACCTGATGCCCCTTCGTTCTCAGCAGTGCGAAGCTGAACCCTGGGAGGCAGCAGACTCAGTAGAAGAAATGTATTAGCAAATTGTTTTGATTGTGATACTAATGAATAAATTTTATTTATTTATTTATCTATCTATTCTTACACACTGACTACATAATAAAGTAAAATACATATTGATGAAGAACGCAAAGGAACTACTTACATCATCATTACACATCATTTCCTACCAGCAGACCTGCGACAGGAGAGTATAATAAGACACATACGACACTCACAACTTAAATTCGACTACAGCAACCTATATTATAGACTGTATTACTTTTTGACACAATTTTTTCGATTAACATTGAGATATTTTTGTGATGTCATAGAATTATATATTATAGCTGCGTGTGCGGTCACTCGAAAATCTATATGGAAAATATGTCGTAATATGCCTTGCTATGATTCATATTAATCTATATTATAGCTACGTCTGTGACGGGCTTTTTAGGAACGAATAGACATGGCCCACTTGACAGAAAGTAGCACGTGACTGACAGCGCCTACAAATCACGCCAACGGTGTTTGTTTGAGCCGTACGGTCACGGTATTCCCGTGATTGGCATGGCAACGACCCTAACAAACACCGTGGCGTGATTGCCATGGCAACCTCCTAACAGTCGAGTTCTCAGTAGGTACGCTTGCGCTGTAAGTCGCGTCGCGGAGACCGAGAGTTACCTACATAGAGATAATGAGATGCCGTGAGCTAGGTCGAGTTTGGCAGTAGGTATGTTGATGATGATGAATATTAGGTATTATCATCATCTTATTGGCAATGTTTACTGAAGTAGGTAAAGCGAATATCGCACTGCACCGCGCTCTGTCTCGTAGCGCGAGGCGGCCATAGCAAACGATATGGGCGCTGCCCCGCGTTACCCGTCGGCGCGCGGTGTGCAGTGTGTTAAAATCGCCTTTATAGGTAGGTAACTAAAGGTATGTCCCAAAAAGCCGCACATATTTATACCTAATGTTATATAATAAATACACAAAGTACCGCATCTTAATAATGATGTTTCCGCGAAGTGATCGCTCCACGCACTTTCAAAAGGCGGGCGGCGATGAGCCAAAGCCGAAGAACGAATAGGTAGTTGGAACAATAAAATATATTTTGTACTTATTGGACGTTGGTATTGTATTTTCGCAATGTTCTTGGTGTGTCCACGTAGGTATGCGCACGTGACGAATTATTGGTAAATTGTAGTTGCAGTCACATCATATTAATGACTGCAAGGAGACAAATTTTCTCAATCGATTTAGAGCCTTACCGGTAAAATTTTTAAGGTTTAAAATCATTTGGAGAAATTTGACTGTACAAAAACGTTTGGATTTAGTCATAAAAACATCTAAAAGCACATTGCTTTAAGTTTTACACACATTCCTCACATTGCTAGAACATTGCAGCAATTTGTAAAGAATCACCGTTTTGTAACTTACACCCTGTCAACCGGATGTACACCCGTCAACGATATAGGTATTCATATTAGTAACTATGACAACGCATAACGTGCTTGCGTGAAGTGACCACTTCACGAGCACGGGATTCTGCCAAAATTCCCTGCAGGCAGCGCGGTGAAGTGAACGCCGCGCGGGATTCAGACCAATCTCTCAATCGATTCTGAACCTTACTGTACAAGTTTTAAGGTTTAAAATCAAATTATTGTCTGTAAACTCGAATAAATATCTACGACTAGACGTTTAGTCAACCGAAAAACGTGCTTGCGCGAAGTGTGCACTTTGAAAATTGACAGATTGGGGTAACTTGATATGCTGGCGAACATGCGTGACCCGCTCGCGCCTTTAGTTAAAATACAAAGGCTAGTCTAGGAAAAAAAGAAATAAAAACGAAATTGAGTTTATTACTAATTATGTTGTAAGTAAGTAAGTACCAAAGTAGGTACTAGCTAGCTTTGAAATAAAATAAAATAATTACTTATTAAAATTAGCATAAAAATATCATTAAAATCTCGATTTTGATTGTAAGTGGTACATCCCTAAAATCAAGTGGGATGACACTGACAGCCCACTCCACGCTCACTTCACGTAAGTTTTCACGGTGAGATGGTAACAGAATCGCACTGCTTGCAACCACTAGACAAACGAGGCAGTTAAGTTAATTATAGATATAATAATAATGATATGATAATAATGATCATCATCATCTGCCTAGCCTTTTCCCAACTATGTTGGGGTCGGCTTCCAGTCTAACCAGATGCAGCTGAATATACCAGTAATTTATATGGAGCGTCTGCCTATCTGACCTCCACAACCCAGTCAGTAACTGGGTAATACCCCTTGGTAAGACTGGCTGGTAGCCTTTCGGGCTTCTGACTACCCGTAACGACTGTCAGAGATCCACGAATGTCAGCCGGGACCAACGGCTTAGCGTGCTTTCCGAGGCACGGACGAGTCTCGGTATGTAAAGATGGTCACCCATCCATGGACCAACCCCGGCAAGCGTAGCTTAACCTGATGGATCGATCCGTGCGGCTGTTATTACTTAGCCACGAGCTTCTCACTTAGCCATGAACTCTTCTTGTTTTATAAACTGATTGCTCGAATTGTTTAAAATATACATTTATACTTTGTTTGAGAAACACCTGTATTTTGTTTGTGAAATGTTTTTTTTTTCTTTTCTCTTTTTTTTCTATTTATACTGTACAACGCCTTGGGAGTTGTTCTGTAAGGCTGTGCATGTACATTTAAATAAATCTACTCTGTAATACCAAAGTATGTCTTATGCCTAGACCTATTAATTTTGCACCAGTTTGCATCAGTTGTGTTGTACAACCTGCGACATACCTCTCCATTTACCTATGGAAGTGGAAAGTTTATAGGCTGATTTAATTTCCTACCATAAGCCGTAGTACTGGTAGAAAATGCCTGGGGCATTCAGTCCCCCTTAGTACTGTTATTATGTGCGAAAAGATTTATTGAAAATATAATATTCCACATTAGATACTTCTTATGCTTTTACAGTAATTAATACTTAAAACATAGTATGTACCCTACTACAAGAATTGCATTTAATTGTATTATTATTCAAAAAATGTCTTTGACATAATCTCGGGACCCCGGTATCCCGGACCTTTGGAAGGCGTACGCGACGTGTCAAAACCAAACTCACAGAGCCCCCTTACACTATAATATATACATGATGTATTGCATATTTCAGAAATCATACTTTTATAAATTCAGCTGCATCCGGTTAGACTGAAGGCCGAAACCAATATAGTAAGGAAACAGCTAGGCAGATTGATTTTAATACTTTTATAAATTAATTTATTATTAATTAAAGAAATAAAATACTTCACATAGAAGTAATAATGAACAACTCCCAGTAACATTTCCACACTTGTAGTTTTTTATAGTGGCAATAATTTACGACAAGTTGGCAACACTGCCAGTAATGGCGGACGCAGACTATTTGGCGCCAACCGCCTGAAATAAGTACTACAAATTGAGGGTATTTGAATACAAAAGAAACCTTACTTTGAGATTTTGTTTTGTCGAGGTAAGAGTTTAATCCTGTTTTTCATATTTCCATGGTTTAATCTCTTTTTTTATATTAAAAATAGCCTTTTGTGCCCTGTCTAATGGTTTGGTAAACTAAATTGATTCGTTGCCTATTGTTGAAAGCAATTCCTTTTATCAAAGCTGATTTTACAATTAATATGGCAAAAAGCTGGTATAGTAATTGTACAGAGGCCAGCACATCAATTTACCACAATCTGTCAAATTTCTTTGATAGTATTTCAACTTTATTGCAAAGACATAAGGTTCATATTTTTTAATTGAGAAAATTTGACAGTTAGGGATAGCTTGATGTGCTGGCGTCTGTACGTTCATATTGTGTCATTACTCCCGTGGAGCTTCTGGCTAAGTAATTTAACAGTCGCAGATCGATCCATCAGGTTAAGCTACGCTTGCCGGGGTTGGTCTGTGAATGGGTGACCATCTTCAGATATCGAGACTCCTACGTGTCTCGGAAAGCACGTTAAGCCGTTGGTCCTGGCTGTCATACGTGGATCTTTGACAGTCGTTACGGGTAGTCAGAAGCCCAAAAGTCTGGTAGCCAATCTTACCAGGGGTCAATCAATCAGTCAATATATTTTGTGTGGTAACGTATTTATTACCCAGTTACTGACTGGGTTGTGGAGGTCAGTTAGGCAGTCGCTCCATGTTAAATACTGGTATTCAGCTGCATCCAGTTAGACTGGAAGCTGACCCCAATATAGTTGGGAAAAGACTAGATTGTTTTTTTTGTGTCATTACTCCCCAGCATTCGATCCTTGGAGTGAATGGAGTAGTGTTTTTTTTTTAAATCAACGTGTTCGATTCCTGGCTAGAAATATTGATTTAAAAAATCCAATAATGTAGTTTAATTTTCATCAAAATCGAGCCCTTGACTCATTTGAGTACTTTTTGATAAATAAGTCGTAGGCAATTAACGTGAGAAAAATAGCCGCTATAAATAAACACACTCTTTTGTTTCTAAAGGCCCCTTTAAATACAATAGACTATAAAAGTAGTAGCTAATTGATGTTAGGGATAATCGTATCTAGTCACACAATAGCCTCCTAAACCTAGGCCTTAGTTATAGAATTAGTCTAGTATCTTAGCCACTCGAGCTAACAGGATGCTAACACAATGCAGGTCAATTTACGAGCAGATACGAGCCTACTTGCCTGCTGTGTTACCGAGTAGTCACCGATCAGTCACGTTGAATGAATGAAAATATATAATTTCAATAAATTGTGTGACCTTTACGTCACGGTTTTTTTTAAGAATGGGATTTCATCTAATACTCCTCCCGCTCTGGGTGGAGCAGAAGGGAGTGTCAGACTCTTACTGACTAAAATCCATACATGTTCCTTCCTTAGCCATTTATGTTCCGGGCAGTATACTTACTTTAATAATACCTGATGTGTACTTTAGTAGCAATTAGCCGCTTACACGCTGTTTTGTAGAACTCAGACTAATTGTAGCGAGTGTTTCAATAATATTAACTGGGATAGGAAGAAAATATAGGGTATTTTTGTTGAGATTTAGATAAGTTTGAAAGTTGGTTTTTATTTTGTTAAACAACTTAATACTTAGGTGATAATATTTAACTGCTGTTCTTCTATCGTAAACAGGTTTGGGTAAGACTTTTAACATCATTGCTGAGAACTGAACAAATAGAAGAAATTTTATCGTTGAAGTACAGACGCCAGCATATCAAGCTATCCCAAATTGTCAAATTTTCCCAATTGAAAATGAACCTTATGCTTTTGTGATAAATAAGAAAAACTATCAAAGAAATTTGACAGATTGGGATAACTTCATGTGCTGGCCTCTGCACTATAATTTTTGTGCTAAATAATTTTAAACCTCAGTCTATTTTCTATGACTGATTATGTTTTATTTCTCTCAATGAGATACTTAGTTTTATCGCCCAAAGAAAAGCATTTTGATTAGTTTTTCATATTAAATCAAAAGGCTATTATTACTTTAAATAATATACAAGAAAAAAATCCTAAAATAAAACGATATCATTTTTTCATAGCAGATAAACATGACAAGAGAAATGAAAACGCTTTATGCAGGCGCTAGAATAATACCTATTTCGATTTCTTTTTGTTTTATGACAGATTTCCATTACATTACTTTGGGCTTTAAGGTCTTCTTATCAACACTTCATTAAAATAATTCATTTGACTTTCACGCATCTTCTGCTATCGGCTTCGCCCGCGTGGAAAAACAAATCTTAAATACAAGTAGTAAAAAAGGAAAGGACTCATAGGGCTCCAAAAAATTTGTCCCCATCGCTGTCAGTAACCAAAAGGCTGGCAGCGTTGCCACGTTGGATGGCAATGTTGATTCTTTGACCTAAAAATTGACCAGCCCTCAGGTCACGTGTAGAGTCAAACAACCGCTGGGCGATATCCCAAAATATTCGATAAATAATTTATAATATGTGTACATTAATAATTTGTATCAAAAATTTTAAGACTAGCGCTAATCCTGCCGACAAACTGTCACGCAGTTTGGCAGGTTCATAAAACGTGTAGGTACTTACAAGTGTTTGGTCCAAATAAATGATTTATTTGTTTTCTTATTTAGATGTGGCCATTTCTATACCTACATCACAGTAATCGACATGTGTAGCGAAGGAGTAGGAAGTAAATTCTTAATCGTAATTGAATTTTAATCGGAATTTGTACGTAAGATTGTGAGTCAAGCGGTTTCAGTTTATTGATTGCCTTACAGTACATATTGTTTGTCAGAAAATGGATTATTTGCTACCCATACTCGTCGTGTTGCATTGTAAGGCCTGTATTTTATTAGTCACGTATTTTTTTTTCCGTTCCTCTATCTTCATATCATTGTTCTTTAGTACAGAGGCCAGCATATCAAGTTACCCCAATCTGTCAAATTTCTTTGATAGTTTTTGAACTTAATCGCAAAAGCATAAGGTTCATTTTCAATTGGGAAAATTTGATAGTAAGGGATAGCTTGATGTGCTGGTGTCTGTACCTTTGGTTGATTGCGTAATATTAATATAAGAACACTCACCGGTAGTAAATGTGGGCGAAGCCCTAAACGCGAATTCGCAAACAAATTAAACCATTTTGTTTTTGGTATTTTTAATTAAAATAGTCGTCAAGTAACTTCTACAGTGAGTTGTCATAGCCTAGTGGTGAGACCGTCGAATTGCCAAGTCTTAGGTCTCGAGTACTTACCCAAGGCAGGTACCTTTCGAGCGTCGGGAAAGAATTTTCAAAATTGGATCAGTAGTTCCGCAGATTATCCCCTACATACAAACTTATAATCAAAAGATAAGATAATATAATTTATTGGCGGTGACCTCTCGCGCCCGACCCTGGTGCAAGCCATGGTCCGGAGCGAGAGGGAGAGGGAGCCAGTCACCTCTCTTCTGCGAAGCAGTCATGCTCGCGAAGGAGGTGGCAGGATGGGAGCGGGAAAGGTCCTCCCGTCACAGCCGCCGTGAGAGACGCCCTGGGCGTCGGGAGTCACGTAACGACTCCCAGCCACCATAGGCGCGTATTGATGCACCAGCGTCCGCGCAGATCACTTCATCACAATTACTGTGTTACCAAAACGGATCTCTCCTCTTGAGACTTGTCAGAAACTTCAAATGGTATGTGGTGGCAATTTTAGTAAGCAAATCGGCAGACAAAATGTAAAGGAACCTAATTAATGTACCTGAAACCAGAATGTTTCACAAAGTCGCGTTTAGGGCCACATTTACTGTCGCTGAGTGTAATATGTTTTTCTTATTTGACATTATACAGTGTGTTAGTTTAACGGTAGACATTCCTATTTCAAGAGAGTGTAGCACTCTTGAAAACTAATTGATTTTTTTTACTACGGGAGCAACCATGCAAAACCGAAAACAAATTAGTTGCACAATTCATCTATGTCCTCGGAACTAGACAACATGTATGGTTTGTTGGTTTTTTGTTATAATTATGTCAGTTGGTCTTATTCCCATTGTTAATTTTTCTTTCCATCAATATTTTACCTAATTTGGTTCTATTGGGCTCAGCGCAATATTTATGTTCTTTTCTTAATTAGTATATTTTAATTAAAACTAAAATACAGCTACAGCAGTACCTATGATTTAAAGCGTAAAAATATGTTAAATACCCTGTAAAAGTACACAAAGGTCAAGGACACCAAATTCAAGGGCATCAGTAAAATCAATGACTTCCAGACTAGAAAAAATCTAAATTAAAAGAATAATTCGTCTATTGCGATAATATACAAAATAACAATTTAGGATGATTCACTTTTGTTGTATACTTTGTATCATGTATATTCATTAATAATAAAAACTGGAAAACGGCTATATAAACCTATTATTTCCTCTAATAAACTAACCTAACCTTACCTACCTAAACCTATGTGTAATTGTGCTTATTAAGGCACAGCTTAAACTTTTGCCTAATATTTTTAGACCGTTTGTATAAAAGTATATAGTACACTATGTTGTATCCACAGCACACTATAATGACTTGAGCGAGTTTTGGCCAAAGAAAATTGTGCAAGTAATAATGAGCATGCCTTTACTTTGAACTAAAATCCAACCACATGACTGACATTCATAAAATATATAATGTAAGCAAGCACAGAATGAATGAAGACAATGCAGTGGCCAATCTTTCGCATTGTCCTTTTGCGATGTGACATTTTGCATTGTCTCCCACACAACCCTGTGGCTGAACTAAATAATGTGAAGCGATGAATCTCGTGCTTTCTCATTTAGAACTAAATTGTGTTCATTGCTACTGTCTCCGTAAGTTGACGTAAGTCTTTAAACAACGTTGGTTTGCATATCTTGAAAGAGCAGGCTGCAGGAGGGCTAAGAGGCTTATGTGTTAGTTATTCTTTGGTAGTTTAACCCACAACACTTTGACTTTTTAATTGTGTCTTAGTAAATTGACGATTTCCCACCCTCAAAAAAAAATGCATACCATATATGTTAAGCAACATCCAAGACAGATTTTTCAACCGTCATATAACTTTAGTTTATGAAATAAAAGGCAATGGGTAAAAATGGTCCAAATGACTACCCGATAGTCTATAGAATATTTTCTATCAGGATCAGTAAAAAATACGGTTTGTTCCCACTAGTTCTACTAAACCGTTCTACGGTAGAACTAGTGGGAATTTTTTTCCCACTAGTTCTACGATTGTAGGTAGAACAAAATAGTAGAACTATTGGGAATTTTCTATTCGGTTTGTTCCCACTAGTTCTACTGAACAGTTCTACGGTAGAACTAATGGGAATCTATTTCCCACTTGTTCTACATGTTCCATCGGTAGAACTGGGATATTTCGTTCTCACTCGTACTACTTTTTGATAGATGAAAATAAGTATTTATTCAATAATTTTAGTATAAATAAGCAACTCAGTTATTTAGTGTTTTTTTGTCACCACGAGTGACGCCGAGTGAGTGATTTTGCATTTTTTTGTATTGCACGGCGTGTTTTAGACACCGATAAATGTATTCAAAACACCGCAGTGAGCAACAACTTAGACACGGGTTTAAAATAAATAAGTTTTAGTATTAAGAACTTTAAAGATGTTGTTATAAAGTTTGAAATTGAAATATGCCTTATATTTAATACCTCGGTTTAAAGATAAAATTGTTTTGTAATTTTGTAAGTAATTTTAGACAAATTTTATTTATGACGTTCACGTATTTCCATACATTTATATACGTGTATGTTATTATGTATGTATGATGTTATGAACAATATCGTCACCTTAGAAATGATAAAAGCGCATATAGGTTTCTTAAAAACTCACAACTCTCTTACAGAGGAGACCAGTGTCCCAGCAGTGAGGACATTATAGGTTGGTTATGTACGCTATAATGACAGGTGTAAAATGGCGTTTCGTTTTTGGATAGTTAGGCATCCACACTCGCCTCAAAGAGATGTCAGCATATGAAGGGGCCCCTCAGGGCCAAGCCTGCCGGGTAAGCGAGATTGTCCGAAAGGGTTACCGCTACCCCGGAACATAAAGGGCTACGGAAGGAACATGGATGGGTTTTAGTCAGTAAGAGTCTGACACTCCCTTCCGCTCCACCCAGAGCGGGAGCAGTCATTGGATGATTGCCCTGCCTTAAAAAAAAAAGGCATCCACACTCGTTCAAATAAAAAGAAATGAAATAATACGTTTACAATGGTTCAGTAGTATGTATATCTTAATCTAGGCCTTTAATACACAATAATTTGGATACAAACTATGGTAAAACAAATATAAGATTACAGTTGCAATAAAAATGCACATGTCATTTGTGCATTTTGACAGTCGTCACGGGTCGTCAGAAGCCCGAAAATCTGACAGCCAGTCTTACCAAGGGGTATCGTACTTCCCAGTTACTGGGTTGTGGAGGTCAGATAGGCAGTTGCTTCATGTAAAATACTGGTATTCAGCTGCGTCCGGTTAGACTGGAAGCCGACCACAACATAGTTGGGTTAATGAGTTGCAATAAAAATATTCTATGGTAGTGCGTTGTAACTATGGCGAAGTAACTTATCAACAAACAATCCAGTATTAATTGAAATACCCAAATAATTGAAACTTACCCATTTTTTTAAAGCATTGATAAGTGTGGCAATGTGCGAGAAGTGCAAATACGATGATTGCCCGCAAGAAGGACGTATGACGTGCGCTTTGGATCTAAAAGAAAAAAAATATATTATGTTCGCCTCGGAATGCACCTATAAGCTTTACAGCGTTTGTAATAACGTTGGTAAGTATTTTATTAATGTATTTTTTTAATTTCTAATGTTCTATATCTAAAGGGTAAAACGTGACGATTACTAAGACTCTGCTGTCTGTCCGTCTGTCACCAGGCTGTATCTCATGAACCGTGATAGTTTGACAGTTGAAATTATCACAGATGATGTATTTGTGTTGCCGCTATAACAACAAATACTCAAAAAACAGAATAAAATAAATATTTAAAGGTGCTCCCATTCAACAGACGTGATTTATTTTTATTAATATCTTTTTGTAATAAGAAACTGCCTATTAACCTACTGTTAAACAACAAACACGATTCTACATAGAGTTTTACACAATTGTGTAGTCAAGTGACATACGTGACTAGTGTTCAAATTGAGACTTAAAAACATGTGCACTGAATAACTAGCTTAATGTGACTTTTGATTGTTTGTTTCCGGTTTCCAGATATTATCTTTGAGCCCATTAAGTGGACACAATTGAGTGCACATTTTCACCGAATTAGCGACCTAAGTTTATAATCGGGATTGTCCGCAATGGTTACCGCGAGGTCCGAACCCCGCAGGGGATGCCCTTAGCGTGTAGTCGCTTAGTTTTGTAAGTTAGGTTTAGTTTTTATTAAGCCCTGGCTGGAGGCTACAATTCTTTTGTGGCAGCCACAGGCAAGCCCGGTTAAGCAGTAGACAACCTTTCGGTTGAACTGCGAGATGCCATTCTCAAAAAAAAAAAAAAATGGTTACCGCTACCCCGGAACATAAAATTCTACGGAAGGAACATGGATGGGTTTTAGTCAGTAAGAGTCTGACACTCCCTTCCGCTCCACCCAGAGCGGGAGAAGTCATTAAATGATTTCCCAACATCAAAAAAAAAAAGCGACGTTAGTTTCCTAGGTTATCCAAATTAATTATTTACCAAAAGTGATGCCCGAGCCTATATCTACCTAAATTGATCATCGTTCATTAAATTATAATATTAATAATCATTGTTTTGTGATCTAAGTGATCGTCTCCTCTTTACACATATAAACCTCGATTTCGTTGTGAAATACATAAATAATAATAACTATTATTAAGCTTCGACCAACATCTTTCGAGGCGTCCATCTTTTCTTAGGCGGTTGAATCAAGAGCCAGATTCAGAAGGCAGTACTCCTCGATACTGGTCGCATTGTGAGGAGGTTCTTGTCTCTTCAGCCCTAACCACCGGTAGCTTGGACCCTGCTTCCGACACCGGCGGACCACTATTTTTTATATTAATGTTTTTTTTTGTTTCTTTTGACATTTATAAAAAAAAATGTAATAAAATAAGTAAATGTAAATAAAATAAAGTAAATGATAATTATTGGTAAAAATAAAATGATTTTTTTCTTATAGAACTCACGAAAACACCCCTTAAATTTTGCATGAAACAATATAAAACGAGTCTGAGAAGGATGTACGGTGAATCCTGCCCACTGTTCTGCCCAAGTCACTACAGGCCCGTCTGTGGGATGTCCCAGATCAGGACTTACGTCTACAGGACTTTCAACAACGGCTGCTACTTAGACATGCTCACTTGCAGAGGTGATGAATTTGAAGGTAATGTCGCAAGTGTTTTACTATTTTTTCATAATCCTCTTGCAGGCCACAACTTTAAGGACCTGGGAACGGTGAGTAATGGGTAACTCACTGTCGGAGCAGGACCAGGCCCGTACCGGACGGTGCGTTGGTGTCCCATGCGCGCCTCAAAGAGATGTCAGCTATAAGGAAAGGGCCCGTTAGGGTCGAAGCCTGCCGGGTCAGCGGGATTGTCCGAAAGGTTTACCGCTACCCTGGAGCATAAAGGGCTAAGAAAGGAACATGGATGGGTTTTAACCAGTAATATAGTCTGACACTCCCTTCCGTTCCACCCATAGCGGGAGGGTTCATGTGATGAATGTGGTAATTTGGTGAGAGACCCTCAAAAAAAAAAAAGAATTTTTGTTTTCATGGTAAGAGACAGAAAATATGTGTTTAAATATTATAATGTATAAGTGGATAAACATTCTTCTACATTTCAGAATACGTCGAAGTACCTTTGAGTTTCTGCCAGAAACACCTCATGAAGAACATATTCAAAGAAAGAATTGTCCTCAGCAATCTGCATGACTACAGGGACTATCACGAATATTAAATGCGAGATCTTTTTTATAATACCTACACTTCAGTTGTTTTATTGATAGAAATATTCTTTACTAGCTTCTGCCCGCGGCTTCGCCCGCGTGGATGACGGACTTTGCTTGTTATTATACATATAAAAATTCCTCTTGAATCACTCTATCTATTAAAACTGGCAGATGTGAAACATCGACATTATTTTGTAAAAGTAATATGATTGAAAAGAACAGATTGCGAAAGAAACTAAATATGGCATAATGATAAAATAAAATATTACGATTTTTTCCAGAAAATGATGACTGTTTGTGTGTGTATTCAATAAACATTTATTTTCATTAAATCGCAGTCGATTGCGCATGGCGACACGTCGCCACACAATACACACTACTGCAAAGAGACTGTATATATACACCATCACATAGCGTGGCGACGCGACGCCACGGCATGCGTCGCCACGCCAGAAATTAGTTTTACGTGCGGCTATAGATGTTTCACATCAAAAACTGCATCAAAATCCGTTGTGTAGTTTTAAAGATCTAAGCATACATACATTCAGACATTAGGACGCGGGAAGCGACTTTGCTTTATACTATGTAGTGACTAGCTTTTGGTGCAGTGGTTTTGCCTGCGTGGAGGTCAGTAGTTCTTTTATGGGATCTTAGTACCAGGAAAAGAAAAGTATGTTATGTTTTAAGTCCAGTTTAAAACCACCTGTAAGCCTTTCATCCAAATCCTTGCTGCTATTTTAACCTGATTGAGTAGCAAACATACAAACTTTCACATTTATAATATTAAATAGGATTGCTAATTTCACTCTGAAAGAATGAACAACGTAACAAAAACAATTAAATAAGTACACACAACACAAACCCTTTGAAAACACAAAAAAACATTTTTAACAACATGTGTATTATTAATATATTAGTAGTTTAAGGGCTGATTTTTCCAAAGCCAGATAATTTTATCCAAGGAATAATTTTGATTTTTTGACAGTTCTTCCATACAAATTCTGTCAGACGTCAAGTTTATTCGACGAATAAAAATTATCTGTCGATTGAAAAATCAGCCCTTAGTAAGGTTAGGTTAATATTATGTTTTTGTTTTGGGTGAGTTCTAAAGGTTTATATAAAATCTTTACCAATATTATAAAGAGGAAAGATTTGATTGTTTATTTGTTTGCATGGAATAGGCTCCGAAACTACTGAACCGATTTAAAGTATTCTTCCTGGTGGGAACCTACACTATCCCCAGGTGACATAGGCTTTATTATATTTTCAAAAAAATTAGGGATCCTTATTAAATCTCCAATAATGTAACAATTTCCGACTTTCGAAGCCGCGGGCAGAAGCTAGTATCGTATAAAATACACTCGAGAGCAATGAATCCGGGTCACTTAAAGAATCCTAAAAATCTCGGAAACTAAAAATGCTAGGTTAATGCAATAAATTGTATTTAATAGACAATGTAATACTCCTTAAATGAAGGTATCAAAACTTCTTAGTTATTGTAAAGTTATATCATAAAAAAATCAAATTTGAAAAAGGGCCACTTTCGAAGATGGAACTACGAAATTACAGCATTTGGTTTTGCTTTTGTTTGTAATCTGTCATTTATGTGGGTACATAAACCATGTTGATAGTGCTCTATATTCATTATTCAAGCTGAAATTATGTCGCTTACGCCTGAAGAATGCACCAGAATACTTACAATGCTGGAAACCGGCCGGAGTCAGCGCGATACAGCCAGGACTGTCGGTGTGTCGCTGTCAACAGTACAAAGAGTTCTCCGACGTTACGAAGAAACTGGTTCTAACCTACGCAGACCAGGAACGGGCAGAACCAGGTGTACCACAGCACGAGAAGACCGATACTTGGTGAACACCATGCTTCGAAATCGCTTTCTCACAGGAACTGAACTCACAAATCAGTTTCGACACCTCGGAGGAAGTAACCCAAGTGCATGGACAGTAAGACGTCGGCTTGCTGAATCTAACTTAAAACCCCTTAGACCTGCAAACGGCCCTAAACTGGAGCGTGGGCATCGTATTTCAAGACTAAGATATGCCCAGGGCCACGTAAATTGGAGTATTGAAGATTGGTCAAAAGTTATGTTCTCCGACGAATCAAAATTTATGCTCTACAAGCACGATGGAAGACACAGAGTGTATCGAAGACCAGGGGAAAGATTCAAGCAAGCATGCATCGAAGAAAAAGTACCCTACGGTGGTGGGTCTGTACTTGTGTGGGCCGGAATTTCTTCTGAAAGTCGCACAGAGCTGGTGATCATAGAAAACGGCTCTTTAACTAGCGTAAGATATGTGGAAGAAATCCTCAATGATCACGTTGGTCCATTTATGGTCAATTTAGGTGAGGATGCTATATTTATGCATGACAATGCCCGACCTCATACAGGTAGGATTGTGAATGACTACCTTCAAGAGATGAACATTACTCGTATGGAGTGGCCAGCGCGCAGCCCGGATATCAACCCGATCGAGCATGCTTGGGACGAGCTAGGCAGATGCGTAAAACAACGAAACCCTCCCCCAATCACGCTTCGTGAGCTCAAAATTGCTCTCACAGAGGAATGGGAGAATATTCCCCAAAATCGTATAAGGAACTTGGTGTACAGCATGCCAAACCGCGTAAACGCAGTAATGGAAGCACGAGGAGGGAATACGAAGTATTAAAATTCAAGAAAATCGTAATAAAGTTCAAAAATTTCATGTTTCCTATTTTTGTTTTAAGGAGAGATCAGCAGTTTTTTTCTTTAAGTAATTTTGTGTTAATAAAATGTATGGTGACTCATATTTTTTTTACTTTCATTTAAGGAGTATTACATTGTCTATTAAATACAATTTATTGCATTAACCTATCATTTTTAGTTTCCGAGATTTTTAACATTCTTTAAGTGACCCGGATTCATTGCTCTCGAGTGTATATACAGTATAACGTCTGTCGGGTCATCTAGTTTCCTATATAAAAAAATTTTTTCGTATTTTTGGAGAGCAAGTTATCAACTTCGATATAAATTTTTTTTCTGGAAATTGCAAACAAATTAAGTATAGCACTTCTTTCTTCTTCTTTCATAAAAGTTTCGTTTATTTATTTTGCGGGAGGCAAAGCTTCCAATGGTTCTAAAGTAAACATTCTTATTTGAAAACTTGATCTTTGATGAAAATTTCCTCAATACTTGTCAGAGATAAATATTAGAAAATCCTCACTGTAAATATTATATTTTTATTTTATCATGGAATTCGTCTGTCCGTTAATGCTGTAGGTTCCCCTTGTCAATGCTGTCTCAAAAGGCATTTTCAAAAATCTAGTCCGTATCTCCCAGTTGCCGATAAAATATATTCTCTACGCGACGCGCGCCACAGAATTCGGATGTAGATATCTTGAATAGAAATGCTCTTTCAAACTAGTTTTCTATGAAGACGGTGAAGATGTAGTGAGATCTTTTTAATATTTATGTGTTTTTGAAATATCTGGCGTCGCAAGCTATTTCAAGACGACAACAGTATAAAATTATTAGAACTCGTTGATTCCATAATATTGGCCAAACGGTAACTTAATTCTTATTGCTTGATCGGTTAGTACATTGAAAGAAAGAGGTGGCGCTTTAAATTTCCCGCCAAACCGAATTTGGACAGAGTCGATCAAAAACGCAAGAGATTCATTTATTCATTTAAACTTTTCGCACACAATAAAGGTACAAAGGCGGACTTAATGCCTTAGGCATTCTCTACCAGTCAACCAAGGGAGAGAGATTCACTTTGCTGTAGCTGATGCCATAGTATAGTGCTATTCTATCCTCCCACACCCTTTCACACACACACCCTAACCCTCTCACCCACACACCCCTACACACGCACGTACACATACACTTATACAATTGATCGTATTTTCTTTTCTTTTTGTTTTTATTTTACCTTTTTTCGTTAATTACCTACTTGTAAGTTTATGATGTAAGGGAAGAGCGGAGCCATCAACTATAGGCATTTTCTATGCCTAAATAGAGACTCCTCGTCATGCAGTGTAAGCCAAAATGATATGAAATATTTTTCTTATTTTGTTTATTCTGCAAAAATCTCACCGTGATAACGTAGATGAAGTGAGTTTAAAGTGAGCTGTCAATAGTGTCAATCCCTTGCAATAAGTGCAACGATAGCTCACTCTATACTCACTTCACATAAGTTTCCACCGACAGATCAGAGGATCGAAACTGTCACGTTCACTGTACAAGCTTTTATTCCTTTCTTAACGACCATACCTACTGTAAATTCCCGAATAAACGTGACTGTAATTTTGAGCTACATCCTACCTCATGAAACCCACACCAAGAAACGATGACGAAGAATCAATTATCCTCCCGCCGTCATATATTATGCTGGATGCATAGAGCAGTGGTTCACTGATAACAGCCCCGACTTACGAGTAAATTGTGGGTTTGAACCACAGCAGGCGCTTTTCTTTGAGTCAATAATTTCAATACCAGTGCTCTCAAAACTATGAAGGGAAATATTGTGAGGAAACCAGAGAACCGAAGATATGTGACATTTATCAATCCGCATTAGGTTCGCGTGGTAGATTACACTCACTCGAGGAAAGGACGCACGTGTCATCAGAACATTTTAGGGTCATTATGTAATGCTGGATGCCTTACAACATTTATCGTCAAATAGTCCGGTTGTGATGTTAATTACCGTAAGTTAATTACTTCTCATACGATAAATGTGTAGAATCAAGTTCTTCCAACTAAACAGACAGCTGTGCTGCTGGGGAGTTTGTTGCGCTAATTCTTCTTCCCAGCTAAAGCACTAGGAAGTAGTGAAGGGTGGGCGTTTTTGGGGGACTGTCTTATGTAACTTTGACTTTCAAAAACTGCTGATTTTAAGCCTAGTTTGAATAAATGACTTTTTTGAATTTGATGAAATTAAATGCGCAAAGTAAAGTGCCTGCCTTATTTTTTTTTAAGGGGGAGAAATCATAATATGATTCCTCCCGCTCTAGATGGAGCGGAGGGAGTGTCAGACTCTTACTGACTAAAACCCATTCCTGTTCCTTTCCTAGCCCTTTATATTTCGGGGTACCGGTAACCCTTTCGGACAATCCCGCTGAAGTGGCTGGTTCGAACTCACAACCTACAACTCGTAAGTATGGACCGATACCCGAGGGCCACTGCTCTTTGTAAATAGTATAATATCGAATCACTCAGGTTCCATATGTCATAGTAAAAAAAAAAACTATGACTATGAAGTCGACATTTCCTATCTAACTACCATTGAATAGAATTAATGACTAAACAAACTCAGGGGTCAGTCTCTATTAAAGTTCAGATGTAATCTTGTTCATATCTGTGTGGACCATTTAGCTAACATTTATCATTCATTCATTCATTCATTTAATTTTTTTTTTTTTTGCATTTTTTTAACTAACTACCTCTGTGACAAATTTCATCCGGATCCGTTCAGCCGTTAGGGCATAAAGGACGGACAAACATACAAACTCACACACATTCACTCACAAACTTTCGCCTTTTAATATTAGTGAGATAGTGTGATTGCCAGAAAAGTATTATTTTGGGGAAAGGATCAATCTGAGGTGAAGCTCTAATTATAGCCCCAGATACCGGTTTATATCTCAAAATAAACAGGTAAGTTTTGGTAAAACCCAAGTCGATTTCATCGTCATCCTAACTGGTTTATCAAGTAATTTGAACTTTTGTATGTTTACAAAATTATTTTCTGGTTGTTTTTTTAAGTGTACAGGAGTTAGTGTGACAGGATTTATTTTGGAATAGACGTTGCCATACTCTACATCTCTTCTACGTTCTTTCTTTTTCGTGTGGTTAGTGATTAACCTGGTGTCAGGGTTTTAATGTTGCGCATGAGCCTCTGACTTGGCTTTACATACTGATGAGAAATCTCATATTCATGAGAAATCTCATATTCATGACGGTTTTGCCGGGTAAGCGGGATTGTCCGAAAGGGTCACCACTACCCCGGAACAAAAAGGGCTAAGGAAGGAACATGGATGGGTTTTAGTCAGTAAAAGTCTGACGCTCCCTTCCGCTCCACCCAGAGCGGGAGAAGTCATTGGATGATTTCCCACTCTCAAAAGAAAAAAAAAGGCATGCTGGTTTCAAGGCCGTCAGGCGGTCACACAACTAGGCTATTGCTGCTGTTTAGCAGCTGACGTTTATTTAGCTTCTGACGGTAAATATCGTTGGGCATCTACACTCATGTTCGGGTCGGTTTAGCACAAAATAGATATGACGACTATATTTTTTAGTCCGTCAGCTAGAACAATAAAAAATATTGGACTTTTTTGTACCATATCATCATCTCTGTTCGAGCTACACCATGTGTCTTAGCCGAATCATACAGTCCAGCACTTTCTATGTGTGGCACCAGTAATAGCACCCTTAAGTTCCTACCTGCTTCCAGGGCAGATTTTAAACAAGGAAACTGAACGCGATCAGCGCCACCCGCCCACCACCAAGCACACTGATAGCACTTAAACCACGTTTTGCTGTCAGTGTCATTATTTTTTGCTGTCAGTGTCATTATTTTTTGCTGTCAGTGTCATTATTTTTTGCTGTCAGTGTCATTATTTTTTGCTGTCAGTGTCATTATTTTCTATGGAATATTGACACTGACAGTTCTTGAACGCGTTTCAGATGTGCTGATCGCGTTCAGTTTCATTGGTGAACTTGGCACTAAGACTGGTCGTCGTCATCATCATATCAGTTACCGCTTTTGTTTACATAATCTTGTTGTTAATATTATTTTTGTCTCCATGATAAGCTTTCATACGCAACTCGACCTATCCAAGTGTGACTGTCTGAAAATGACAGTTTCGGCCTACGGAATAACCAAGCAGTTCGTTGGTTTATAAATAAAACCTCTTTTACGTAACCAAACCGACAGTATGACGTCATAGTGACACATCGTGGAAAACAAATCTAAAATTTATGGAGGTGAACCGTAATTGGTAGACAGTTAGGATATTAACTTATTGTTTATTTCTATTGCCGATATAACAAGAAAGATTAGCATAACATAACATAATCAGCCCATAATCTTCCCACTGCTGGGACACAGGATCCCTCTTTTTTTTTTGAGGTTGTGAAATCATCCAATCATCCAATGACTTCTCCCGTTCTGGGTGGAGCGGAAGGGAGTGTCAGACTCTTACTGACTTAAACCCATTCATTTTCCTTTCTTAGCCCTTTATGTTGCGGGGTAGCGGTAACCCTTTCGGACAATCCCGCTTAAGGCCCCTCTCTAAGAGAGGGAGTGGGCCATAATCCCACACGCGGGCCCAGTGCGGGTTGGCGGATGTCACATGACTTAGAATTTTTGGTTCTAGGACATGCCAGTTTCCTCACGATGTTTTCCTTCACCGTTTTGAGAGCAGTGGTGATGAAATTAAATGCACAAAGTAAAGCGCCTACTTGGGTTTGAACTCATGACCTACAACTCGTAAGTCGAGCCCGATACCATTGGGTTACCACTGCTCCTTAAGAATTATTAAAAACTAGCTTCCACCCGCGGCTTCGCCCGCGGCTTCGCCCGACAAATTATTAAAACATTTCTCTTGAATCACTCTATCTATTAAAAGAAATCGCATCAAAATCCGTTGCGAAGTTTTAAAGATTTAAGCATACATAGGGATATAGGGACAGAGAAAGCGACTTTGTTTTATATGTACTACTAGCTGACCCGACAGACGTTGTCCTGTGTTAACTATGATACCTACCTTACCTACCCTACCTACCAACTTACCTACCCTACCTACCCTACCTACCCTACCTACCCTACCTACCCTACCTACCCTACCTACCCTACCTACCCTACCTACCCTACCTACCCTACCTACCCTACCTACCCTACCTACCCTACCTACCCTCCATGAGTACGTAGCAGTACGTACTTGAGATCCTACAGACCTTCCGAAGAAAAACAGAAGGTCTGCTAGGGGTCCTACTCAAGGAAGCCGAGGCAGCAGTGTACGACAACGCCACTTCCCAAGTCATCGTAGGGGAAGTGACGGGGTCTTACATGGCAGCCTACAGCGCGAAGGACGGTTTCGTGACCTTGGACAAAGAGGAGACGGAGCGCTCAGGCAAACTAAAATTCAACACTCCAAACGACGACCCGATAGTGGTTACCGCCAAATGCACCAAAATTATGCTGAACGACAGGATCCTCGAAATGGCGCAATCCATTTTGGGGACCCCAGACGATTCGGCATCGGAGGAAAGTTGGGCGGTACCCAATGTCAGGTGGGTGAACGGAGTTCCGGGATGCGGCAAGACAACCTGGTTGGTAAAGAACTTCGATGAGGACAAGGACGTGGTAGCCACCACGACAACCGAAGCTGCCAAGGATCTCAGCGAGAAGCTAGCGCACCGCTTAGGAGATCGAGTAAAGGCCAAGGTGCGCACTATGGCCTCAATCTTAGCGAACGGGTTCAAGAGCCGAGACAGATGCTACCGCCTCACGGTAGACGAGGCGCTCATGAACCACTTTGGGGCCATAGTCATGGCAGTGAAGCTGTCAGGGGCAAGTGAGCTTGTCCTCATCGGAGACGTAAACCAGCTTCCATTTTTGGACAGAGAGAACCTCTTTGAGTTAAGGTACACCCGTCCAAATCTGGTGACTGGCATCACCCAGGAGCTGCTTTGCACGCACCGCAGCCCAATGGACGTCGCGTTTGCACTGAGCGAGATATACTCAGGTATATACTCCTCCAAGTCCTCGCTGTCGCGGGTCCACTCCCTGAGCGTGAGGGGTTACACAGGAGCGCAAATACCGAGCACCGCCGAGAACACCCTATTCCTGGTTCATACCCAAGAGGAGAAAGCTTCTCTTGCGAGCCAGGGATATGGATCCGGCGAAGGGTCGCGCCTGTTGACCATTCACCAGGCCCAGGAGTTGACCTACGACAGCGTCATCATCATTAACACCCGGACCAGGAGACTCAAGATACACGACAGCGTGTCCCACGCGGTAGTGGCGGTGTACAGACATACCATCAGCTGCGTCTACTACACCGACGACGCCGACGACGCCACAGGCTGCTTCGCGAAGAAGGCGATGGACGCGCCGACTAAAATGGTCGTCGAATACAACCTCAAGACGGCCATAAAACACCGAGACGAGGCCGTGATAGAACAGCTGATGCGGCTAGCGAAGTCCCTGGTCATCAAACACCCCCGACTAACATCCTGAAAAAGTCCAACTCCAACCCATACACACAAACACTCACTGTCCCTACCCAAACCCAACAACACTGTAAAACAATAACTTCTAGTATAAGACAACAACACAAAAAATGTAAAAGTAATAAGACCATTAGCATGTAAAGTAAATCAACGTAAAATAAGAACTCCTGTTAAGCACCGAAAATGTAAAAGTAAGACCATAGCATGTAAACTAAAACAACATAGAAATAAGAAATACTGTAAAGCCTGTGACAAAAAAAAAAAAAAAATATATATATATATAATGAGGATGAACTCACGTAGTATTTAAGATAACCTTAGAGTAATGATGTCCGAAGGAGTTTTGTAATTGACTAATATTATATAATAAAACAGAATAAACAATTAAAAATAAATAAATAATGGCGCGGACCCCCATGTCCGCGGTAAAAGACTCATTTAAAAAAAAAAAAAAAAACCTACCTACCCTACCTACCTTACCTACCCTACCTACCGATGCAAAAATGTGCAATAAAAATATTTTTCTCATACAAACTTTGCCACCCCTTGTAACCCTTTTAGGGGTTGAATTTCCAAAAAATAATATGCCTATGTCCTTCTCATGAATGCAAACTATCTACATACCAAATTTCAGCAAAATCGGTTGGGTGGTTTACTCGTGAAAAGGTAACAGACAGACAGAGAGAAAGACAGAGTTACTTTCGCATTTATAATATTAGTGTGGATGTAGTGATAACAAAATAATTTAAAAAATTAAAGTGCGTCCCCATACAAGAACCGTGTTTTTTTCAAACTGAAGTTGTTCGTAGTATTAAATATTGCACGGTGGTGCAGAATCTTTCGAGAGCGAGTTCAACTCACACTTGTTTTAAATTGAGATCGTGGCTCACGTACATACCTAACGTAACCCTGCTAACGACCTATCCAGAGATGTAATTACGCGTTGTAAATTTTACGCGACCCAAAAACGAATGGTGCAGGGTTGCCTAATCAAAAACTTTATTGAAGGGAATATTTTGGAGGGAAGGGAGGATTATAAATGTCATTGATTTATATGGACTTATGGAGCTCTTCAAAAAATTTAAACCATTGAGGTGATCCATCAGAGAACCAGAGTTGTCGACATAGCTCACGGAGTAAGCAAGCTGAAGGGACTGACCGGCAATATTAGCCGTAGAATTGATGACCGTTGGGATAGATGTATTCTTGAGTGGAGACTGGGAATGGTGAGGTAAGACGCTGTCAAGGTAGGTGGAGCGACAATCTTCGCAGGGTGGCTGGGACCAGCTGGATGAAAGTGGTCCTATGGCAGTGGACTGCTATAGGCTGATGATGATTGAAGAACCTTGTTGAGTTGTCAGTATCGCGCTGCTAGGTTTATGCCTAAACATAAACGCATAATCAGCCTATAATTTTAGCACTGTTGGGACTCAGGCCTTCTTCTGTGAGAGGAAGTGGGTTGTATTCTACCACGCGGGCCAAGTGTGGATTGAAAGATGTCACATGCCTTCAAATTTTTGGTTCTAGAATATGCCGATTTCCTCACGATGTTTTCCTCCATCGTTTTGAGAGCAGTGGTGATAAAATAATTTACACCAAGTAAAGCGCCTTTCAGGTCGTGACGAATTGCAGCTCTTAGATTCGAACCCAGAGCCGTTACCTCTAAAGCCTTCACTGCCCCTACAGATTTATGGCTAGATTTTATTTTGCTGGACTGGATAGAATAAAGTTAAATAAAATTAAATATCGATACAGCTGTTTTGCTAGATATCCTTCTCGTTCGTGTCGCTGGCAGGGCTGTATTTTAGATTTGGCTGGCCTAAAACTTCGCCACTTTCATGGCGTCGTCGTCGGTAGCGACGTCGTAGCTCGTCGTAGACATCACTTAGGCTACATGTTTTGAGATTTCTACTGGATTGAAGCTCTGGTTGAAATACCGAATCAATGTGGCCCTAGAGTTTGCTATTCAGCGGTATTGTCCGAAATGATTACCGCTACCCCACATAGGGACATAACGGGCTAAGGAAAGAACATGGATGGGTTTTAGTCAGTAAGAGTCTAACACTCCCTTCCGCTTCACCCAGAGGGGGAACGTAATTGATGATTTCCCACCCACAAAAAAAAGACTGCTATTAGCAGAGAAAGGAGATGGCCAAAATCTTTTAGGACCTGTGCCCCAGAATGTACAGAGATGAAATTTATGTCTTTCAATAGGACATATCTTCAATTATTAAGAATTGTAAGTTACTTATAGCTATGCAGTCGTGGAACAAAGTTATGAAGATTTGAAAGTCTTGATTTTTTCACTCGGGTTTCACCATGATTTTACAATGTATTCATTAAATTATAATTTCCTGAACGTTAAATAGGTTGAGGTGTATATATTTGTCAGAGGTAATAAGTTAATATCATATTATAACTTGGAAAAACTGAAACACATTGAATTACCGCGGAAACAGTATGAGCGACGAGTGGACGAGTGCTTGAAATGCCAGTTTTGACGTTTGACGGATTCATTGAGTGTTACTAGTAATTAAGTCAAGTAATACCTTTATGTCAATATTGTAATGCTACGATACACAACGTAACTGTATTAAAATATGATATCAGTCTGTGTACTTTGACTTTTGATCTATAAAATCATTAAGAGAAGATTGGTTTGATGGATTACTTACCGTCAAAAATATATTTAAATAAATATTTTGTTATGATTATTTTAATTGCTACATGCGTTTAGTTATATTTTCCTCTAAGCATTAATATTATTAAATGGCAACATTGAAGATACTTTAAAGTGACAATGAACGGATAAAATCGCTTACAATTCTTTTATTTTAGTATTTTATTCAGAGACTGCTATGAAATATTATTAGCTATTATAAGTTCTTTGTTTATTTGAATTTAATTAATTGTAATACTTTTAATTATCTACAGCTTGGGGCAAATATTGGCCATGTCCTTTCAACTTAATTTTATGTAGTGATATACATACATTTTACAGTATTCCCGAAGCGCAAAGAAATTCGAGCTACTTTTGTTTAAATAAAATTTCGAGCAACAAAGGATTATGTGAGGCAGTGACGATGTGTCACATCAGTGTGTGTGTGTGTGAAGTGTGTTTTTTCTTTCAAAAAGAATTTTCTCGAAAGTTCCGTTTGATAACCCTAAGACTTACACATTAAAATATTCGTTAGGATTGAATTATTCTGTAATTTGAGTTTCTGATTACTGTTTCCATCGCGTTTCGCTTATTATGGGATCAATCTTCTAGAGTGTTAATTAATTTTGGTACAGAATTAATCACATATAGTCCATTTTCATACGTTTGTCAGTATTTGAAGCTTGGGCACTAATTCGACTATGGCATAGAAAACTATTATTACTTGATAACAAAGATCAAAATAGCATAACACACCATTGACCGATGTCGGATTGACATCAAACTAAAATCTTTTTAATGGCGCGGCCATTGTTTTCTTGAAATACTAGCTCCTGCCAGCGGTTTCGCCCGCGTGAATGTCGTAAATTATCCTACGGGAACGTACAGACGCCAGCACATCAAGCTATCCCTAACTGTCAAATTTTCTCAATTAAAAATGAACCTTATGTATTTGCAATAAAGTTGAAATACTATCAAAGAAATTTGATAGATTGTGGTAACTTGATGTGCTGGCCTCTGTACAACCAGTATAAAAGTATCCTATGTGCTAATCCTGGATATAAACTACGTGTGTGGAGTGTGAGGACCTTGTGGCCAAGTAATAACAGCCGCACAGGTGGATCTATCAGGTTTAACGTCGCTTACCGGGGTTGGCTGTGGATGGGTTACCATCTTTACATACTCTCCTCCGTGCCTGAGAAAGCATTACGGGTCGTCAGAAGCCTGAAAATCTGACAGCCAGGCTTAACAAAGGATATCGTATTACCCAGTTACTGGGTTGTGAAGGTCAGATAGACAGTCGCTAAAATACTGGCGTCGGCTTCCAGCCTAATCGGATGCAGCTAAATCTGCATCCGATTAGGCTGGAAGCCGACGCCAACATAGTTGGGAAAAGGCTAGGCAGATTGAAAACACTATGTTTGTTCCAAATTTCATACAAATCCATACATTCGTTTTTGTGTGAAAGAGTTACAAACATCCATACAATATCCTCACAATGTTTTACGTTTAGTAGGATATTATTTTTAAATTTTACTAATGTACATTATTTAATAGTTTTATCCATCCGAGATAGGAGTAGTTTTATGTACGAGATAGATCATTTTTATCTCATACAATATAAAGTTAGTCCTTTGCGTGATTGCTTAATTTTCAGGAGTAATATGGATACTCTTTATTTAATTGTAATTTTAATTTTATTTTGTGTGGGTGGCTTACAGCTATCAATCTATTATTATAAAGCTGAAGAGTTTGTTGTTTGAACGCGTAAATCTCTGGAACTACGGGTCCGAATTGAAAAATTATTTTTGTTTTGGATAGTCAATTTATCGAGAAAGGCGAGCAGCGGGTGAAACCACAGAACAGTTAAAGAGGTCATCTTTATCTGTTCTGTGGGTGAAACCGTGCGGGACCAGCTAGTCTTCGAAATACACGGTGATTTTAAATTCACAAAAACCTTTCAGGAGATGAGAGTACGCATGATTATAAGCATATTTCACAAGGGGACCTAACTAATTACGAAATAACAAAAAAATGTGCATCTGTTACATACATTTTTATCGATTCTTTATTTTTTCGTGTAGGAAGTGACTAACCTTTTGTCAGAGTTTTTATGCTGCCCATGGCCCCCTGACTCAGCTTCACAAGCTGTTGATTAATATCTCTCAGACATGCTGGTTTCCTCACGATGTTTTCCTTCGCCGATTTTTAAGCATATTGAATATTGCGTTATTGCGATATGAAAAAGTCGTTTTTTTCAATAATTCAGAGATGGTATCATAGTCAAAGTTGTTCATAGTCATGGGTACTATCACTTTCTGAGAAGTTGTCAGTGAATTAAAAGCCACCGTGTATATAATAATAATAATATCCTTGGACATTTCACACAACGCCATATCGTCCCAAGCTAAGCAACCTAATGCTTGTGTTATGGTAACGAGATGGCTGATAAACTACTTATATACATTTTTTTTTGTAAACACATACATATTATAGATAGAAAAACACCCAGACCCGTAACAAATACTTGCAGGTCGTACAAATATTTGTTCCGTGCGGGAATCGAACCCACGACATAGTGCGCAGCAGTCAATCGCTTAACCACTGCGCCAACCGTGTCGTCTAAGAGTGACCTTTTGGGTCAATTGGCCATTGATAATGGGCCATTTATACATTCGCTCACTGATTAATCCTGAATCTCAAAAACTACTGGACTTAAAAGATGAAATAAGGCACAGAGGTAATTATTTTATGAGAAGGAGACGTAAGCTAAGAAGGGATTTAAGGAAAACAAATTTTAGATTTTGAGGAGTTTAGAAGCTCCTTCCGTAAAGGAGTGAAGTAAGGGATGAAAGTTTTGGAATTTCGTAATTTTTGGGAAATTCCATCGGGCAAACTGCTGGTTTTATTCGTAAAAATCTTAAATTCACTTATAAATTTTGCATAGCATAAACAGCTTAAATTGTTCCAACTGCTCCATAGACCTCCGCTCTGTAAGAGAGTGTGATCCACCACTCGGGTCCGGGATGTACGGGATGGTAGATGTCACAAATGTCTTTGAATCTATAGGTTCTAGAACATGCAGGATTCCTCACGATGTTTTAGCATAAGAGTTTACTTTGTAACGAAAGGACACTAAAGAAGGAATTTTCGATAAATCATCTCGTAAATTAGTTAAATAGGGATGAAAGTTTGAATATAATAATAATAATAATATCCTTGGACATTTCACACAACGCCATATCGTCCCAAGCTAAGCAACCTAATGCTTGTGTTATGGTAACGAGATGGCTGATAGACTACTTATATACATTTTTTTTTTGTAAATACATACATATTATAGATAGAAAAACACCCAGACTCGTAACAACAATCGAACCCGCGACATAGTGCGCAGCAGTCAATCGCTCAACCACTGCGCCAACCGTGTCGTCAAAATGAAGTGCGACATTTTGTTTACGTGAAATCTGGTCCAAAATATGGCTTGGTTTGGTATCTAAGAATACCAATATTTCATTATTCTGTGACGTAAAAGATTTACTTTTCATCCGTCTAACGCAGGTAGGTAATCCTCTTCGCGCGCGGTCTACGTCTTTAGAATAATTTAATTTTGTGACATTGATTATTTTTCTTATGATACTGGGGTTCTTGCGTTTATTAATTGAGATTAATTGAGACATGAGTGTTCGTTACTATGTGTTGTGTTGTTGGTATAATCCCTTTAAATATTGTTTTTATTAATAAATCCACCGGAAAAAGAAACTATAGAGTACCTAAGTAGGGTTCAAAATATAAAATGCTTAAATATTCAAAAAATACTCATCGGTTTAGTTGATTTATTGTTTTATTCAGCAGGTGAGCATCAAATGAATATCAATTAAATTACTAAAATACACATCACTTGTGTCGTAACGTACATACCTTTTGATGGTGGGAAATCATCAAATGACCTCTCCCGCTCTGGGTGGAGCAGAAGAAAGTGTCAGACTCTTACCGTTCAAAACCCATCCATTTTCCGTCCTTAGTCCTTAGCTTAGGACAATCCTGCTTACCGTACATACTGACGTACGTACGTAGTTTTTCCGCGGTTGGTTCGTGGGTGGGTGATCATTCACTACATGTTGAGAACCTTCCCTGGAAAGTACATTCAGCTTTTTTGTACTCCACTTCTACTGGTCGCGGATGTTATTCATAGATATTTGACAAAAGTCTGACAAACTGTCTTAACAAGGCATATCGTGGTACACATTATCTGGGTTATGGAGGTCAGATAGGCGGTCGCTCCATGTAAAATACTGGTTTCCAAATCCATCCAAATAGACTGGAAGCCGACCTCAATACAGTTGGGGCTAGGTGAATTGAATCCAGAAACAGCTTAAAAGGCGCGTGTTCAAGTTAAAATTCTGAGACCACGTCAAAAAAGGAACATGATAATTACAAAATAATAGAACATTTTCCTTCTATCCCAATACTTCTCCATACATACCTAAAAGCTATTTATGTTACTCGGTCCACCCACACCGTAGAGTAGGTAAATCCACGAATTTAAAACTTACTTTGTTTCCCTTTGCAAACTAACATTATCCCTTTGAGCGTGGGTCGGAATAATCCTGAAATCATAGAGAAATAATTTTAAGGAGCAGTACTTAATGTAGAATTTTTAATAAGGACAAAATTGCAATACAATTTCTCATTTTACAATCGAATGCTTTTCACGCAATGTGTCGCAATAAGATGGTTGAAACTGTGATATACCTTTAAACAATAACTAGTTTCTGCCTGCGACTTCGTCTGCGTGGATGTCTGGAATTATCCCACAGGAATGTACAGAGGCCAGCACATCAAGTTACCACAATCTGTCAAATTTCTTTGATAGTATTTCAACTTTATTGCAAAGACATAAGGTTCATTTTTAATTGAGAAAATTTGACAGTTAGGGATAGGTTGATGTGCTGGCGTCTGTACTACCGGGATAAAAATATTCTTTGTCTTGGTTATAAACTATCTGTGTGCACAAGTTTCATCTAGATCCGTGCAGCCGTTCTGGCGTACAAGAGCAACCAATATCCATCTTTCTTCTAAAGTTTCACGTTTATAACATTTATTGGATAGTTGGAAGGGTAATCAATAACGTTACTTTTTATGAATCGTCAAAACGCGGAATTTGTACGCGGTTTGTTCGAAATATAACAAAGTGACGTCACAGATTTTTAGAATCAAATGGAATACTTATTCTGCATTAAATGCAAATTAACAATTAAATTTTCGCATAATATTTAATTTTTGTACGTTGATGGAAGTTTTTAAGACGAGCGGTCTTTTATCTATGTGATTTTATATTTTATTTTTGACCGATACAAATAGTCGATTGTTTTCAACTTTTGGATGAAGTACATACCTAATGGGATAGCAGATTGATTATTACTTACTAAGTTAAACAAACTAAACTTTAAACTTACTCAAGCCGTATGAATCCTTTAGAATTTTAACCGCATGGTAAAAGTACTAGGTGAACAGAATCATGAAGATGATGGAATAAAGGAGTGCAATACCGTGCAGTACCTGCTATGAATGCGAACTGGGAATGTCCACGTGTCCATAGTGTATTTCTTTTACAGTGTCCAATTTGGTAAACAAACACTGGACGAAAATTCTGATTTTTCGTATCAATCAAACACTTTGAGTTAAGCATAAACGTCTTGAACTTTGAATAATACACTTAAGGCATGAATATATTTTAAACTAGCACTTTGCCCGCGGCTTCGCTCCCGTGGTCTTTCCCGTGGGACCCGTTATTTTTCCCGGGATAAAAAGTAGCTTATGTTACTCCTAGAAAACTAAGCTTTCCAACGGTGAAAGAATTTTTAAAATCGGTCCAGTAGTTTTTGAGCCTATTCATTACAACCAAACAAACAAAGTTTTCCTCTTTTAAAGAAATTAGTATAGAAAAATGCTTCAGAGACACATACATTACCTAGAAATCTTAATATTAGTCGCGACATTTGTTTACCAAATGAGACAACTAAAGAAAAATACACTATAGGTGAATTGAGTTTAAAGTAAGCTGTCAGTAGTGGCATTTCCTAGCATTAGGTGCAATGACAGCTCACTTCACGGTCACTTCACCTACGTTTTCACGGTGGGATTCTAACAGAATCGACCGACTGAACATCGTTCTGCCTAGCCTTTTCCCAGCTTTGTTGGGGTCGGCTTCCAGTCTAACCGGATGCAGCTGAATACCAGTATTTCAGCAACTGCCTATCTGACCTCCACAACCCAGTAGTAACTGGGTAATGCGATACCTCTTGGTAAGACAGGCTGTAAGACTTTCGGGCTTCTGACTACCCGTAACGACTGTCAAAGATCCACGAATCACAGCCAGGACCCACGGCTTAACGTGCTTTCCGAAACACGGAGGAATCTCGATATGTAAAGATGGTCACCCATCCACGGACTAACCCCGGCAAGCTTAGCTTAACCTGACGGATCGATCCGTGCGGTTGTTATTACCTAGCCAAGAGCTCCTCGACCGACTGAACATATAGCAGAAAAGGAGCTCGTGGCGCCAGTTCGATATCTTCCATCACACCATAACACGCATGTCACGCACACGCCACAGTCTGCTGAAGCCTTAAATCGTTCAGGAAATAGATATCCTTCATTTCTATGATCCTTTTTTTTTTGATGGTGGGCAATCATCCAATAACTTCTCTCGCTCAGGGTGGAACGGAAGGGAGTTTCAGACTTTTAGTGACTGAAACCCATCCATGTTCCTTCCTTCTATGATCCTTGGCATTATCTTTGTAAACAAGATATTAATATTACAAGTCCATCCTTATGGAAATTACTGTTCGTAAGTTACTTCACACATCAGAGGGCATTTAGTGTAATTGATTAAGTGGTAAACCCACCGAGTATATAATAATCATATTTGCGGTAAATATAGGGAATTTTCTTATAGAAAATCTGTGAGAAGACTTCGTAAATCTGTTTTATAGCTAGTGTTTTATAATTATGATGAATGCAGTCATAGCTGTGATTGGTGAACACAAATGTGTCAAACGTGTGTTGGATCATTTAGCTTTCTTCAAAATGCTTGAGCTGAATGGTGCTCATCCATGCGTTATGTTCGTGAACGAGCGCTGTCAGTAGAGACCGGTCAACTCTTAGCTGCCACGTATCTTTTAAAATTTTCATTACATTTTTGAATTGATTTTGATTACTTTTTGAATCTTTAATTACGGACGCTTTTTACGTTCGGCATAGTTCTCACGTGTATAATTTCAACATGAATGATGTAACCTAATTTTTTGTAACCATATTAGAGTTTCTTGCCCATTCTTCTCCACAAGTGCTGCTTTGGAATGGGCAATCTAGCTTCATCTTTCTGACTGACCGACCCCTAGACGATTCAATGCTGCCTGTAATTGGTTTATTTGAAATAAATGCTTTGAGTTTGAGTTTGAAATGTCAGGATGACATAAGTCCCGCGTCAGTCCGTAAACCACCCTGAGTATTACTGGCTTTCTTCCTACAAACCTCTAGCTATAAAACAGATTCCCGAAGTCTTCCCACAGATTTTCTTTAAGAAAATCCCCATATTACTGCACTTGTTTCATTATATACTCGGTGGGTTTACCGCTTAATCAAAGTTTGATTAAGCTTTTGTGTCTGATCTTGAATAATAATATGTTTATAAACTTGGTGGTACTATTATTGAACTTTCGATTCCAAACTTAGCGTAAACTGAATCTTTGTTTTCACATTTTACCATGAAACATGTTTTTTATCAAATAGATTGACATTCGATTTGGCTAATCAGTAATAATAAATCATTACTAACTATAAGTACTCGATACATCAAACGACACATGTTTTTACTATTGCCAATCGAAAATGGCATTTGATTAATCCATGGCAATGAATAAAGCTCTATTTTAGTCACTGAGTGAACAAAAACATTTTGAATTGGAACAAGCACGAATTATGTGAAAAAAATCTATCTAAAGTACAGAGGCCAGCACATCAAGTTACCATAATCTGTCAAATTTCTTTGATAGTAATTCAACTTTATTGCAAAGACATAAGGTTCATTTTGAATTGAGAAAATTTGACAGTTAGGGATAGCTTGATGTGCTAGCGTCTGTACCTACTGGCTGGCTAAATGGAGCTATCCTATATAGCTGTGCAATTCAATAAACAAAAACAATCCTGACAGTTTTAGTAATGTTCTTTTCTATCATCTGTTGTCGTGGTACACTATTATTTATTTTCTCACAGTCAGTGGTAAAATATACACATGTTTAGCGGTTCAAAACTCGTGAAAAATTAAAATCATCTCGATCCTTGTATCCCTTGCTTCGCTCAGGATTCTAACCTAGAATCCTTAGGATTCCGGCTCTCAGGATAAGTAAGTTGAAATTCCCTTTTTTCACTCGTTGTATAATTTACTACTATCACTTGAGATCATTATGTTAGGTTTCTCGTTTTTGTGTGAACTACGCACAAAGACATGTATTTAGACGGACAACATTGTAACCTTCGCGGGTAGAACCTGGATCAGGTCTATACACAGCACTAGGTGAAGTCTCCAAATAAACAGTAGTAAACAGTTCTCCAAATTTGTCATTTGCAACTCGCTCATCAGCCCTCTTCAGTCGGGGTTCAGGCCCGGGCACAGCACTACTTCCGCCCTCCTTAAAGTGACTGGCGATATAAGGGCAGGCCTGGAAGACACCAAAGTTACTGTACTAGTGTTGGTCGATTTCTCGAATGCTTTTAATAACGTCAGTCACGACATCTTATTAGCCATTCTAGCCCATGTTATGGTCTCTCCTGGTGCACTCAAATGGTTCTCCTCTTACCTTCAGGAGCATCAGCAGTCCGTTCATATTGGAGATTCTTCATCATGCTGGTGTGATTTGGAAACTGGCGTTCCTCAAGGCAGCATACTTTCACCTCTTCTGTTTTCTATTTTTATTAATTTTATTACCACCGAACTTCAGTGTGCGTATCATCTGTATGCTGATGACTTGCAGTTGTACTGTCAGGGGAGAGTTGACGAAATAGCTGAAGCCATCGACCAATTAAACAGGGACTTGCTGGCTATTAAAACTTGGTCTGATGCATTTGGTGTAGCTGTGAACCCTAACAAGTGTCAGGCCATTATCATCGGTAGTTCTCGGAGTATGAGTAAGGTGGATGGTGCAACCTTGCCGCCGGTCCTCTTCAACGGTACAATCGTAACATTTAGTACTGATGTGAAGGACTTAGGCTTGCACATTGATAGCACCTTGAACTGGCGTACTCAAGTCGCTAGAGTCAGCCAGAAGGTAACTGGAACGCTGCGGGCTCTGTACAGACTCAAAAATTTATTACCATCGAGCACGAAGACAATGCTTGTGCAGACCTTAATTTTTCCAATCATCGATTATGGTGATGTGTGTTACTACGACCTGAATGCAGATCTTCTCGACAAACTTGACCGTCTTCTCAATTATTGTATTCGATTCATTTTTAATCTGCGTAAATATGACCATGTCTCTGCGCATCGGTCGCTTCTAAAATGGTTACCCATACGTCAGCGCAGAGAGCAAAGGGCACTGACTACCTTGTTTTCTTTTCTTGATTCGCCCTCTTCCCCTAGCTACCTTGCCTCCCACTTTCAGTACATTTGTGGTAATCACAAAAAAATCTACGCTCTTCAAATAATCGCCTTCTTCATTGTCCGGCTCACCGCACTAACTTCATGCACTCTTCCTTCTTCATTCAGTCTATCTCTCTGTGTAATGCGCTCCCCCAGGAAATCAGGATGGCAACCAACCGTTTATCTTTTTAACCGACTTCAAAAAAAGGAGGAGGTTCTCAATTCGGTTGTATTTTTTTTTTTTTTTTTTTATGTTTGTTACCTCAGATCTCCGTTGTTTATGGATGGATTTGCAATTTTTTTTTTAACTTTAAAGGATATGCTTCCAGATTGGTCCCATTTTTTTCAAAATCCAGTTCTGATGATGGGATCCATGAGGAATCGAGGGAACTCCTCAAATATTATAGGCAACTATATAATAATTTTAATATTTTCATCGAGAAATCAAGCGTTTACAGTCAAAAAGTAACATTTGATGAAGTGGAACTGGTGAAGAAGATCAGATATGGCTAACGGAACTTGACACTCGCATAGATATCACAATCAAGATAGTTAAGCAACTATGACAATACAAATAAACATACAATCCTGAATAGTTATGTTGAAAATTTTATTATTGAACTTATCTGGTGATGATGATGGAGCCGGAAGACAGGCACCGGAACTCCGTAATTAATCAATGTATTCTAGCCGTGTTTGGGCTTATTAGAATTGTCATGAAATGCACTTTGGCTATAAGGTACTATCGAACTGATCTGATGATGGAGCCGGAAGGTGCAAGGTTGGCATGAGAACTTCAAAATAAAACAATGTATCCTAGCAGTATTTGGGTTTATTAGAACTGTCATAAGATACATTCTGAATAAAAGGTGCCATTGAAAATTTAGTTCTGATGTTATCATCAATGTGTCCACAAAACAACTTCTGAAATATTAAAGGCATTTGTACATACCAGGTAGTGGTATTAAAATTTTGGCGGGAGGGGGGGGGGGGTGCATATGTACCACAACTAAAAAGTGAAAAATAAAAACTTTTTTACAAAAATAAAACCGACTTCCAAAAAAACACTACAAAGTGAAAAATAATTTTGATTTCGGAAGTCGGTGGCAAAAAATGAAAATACAAAACCGAAGACACCGACTTCCGAAATCAAAATTATTTTTCACTTTGTAGTGTTTTTTTTGTAAGTCGGTTTTATTTTTTGGAAAAAAGTTTTTATAAATTAAAAGTTCGCGAGCATATTCGCAAGAAGCTGGCAGAATCATCACGCCGGTAATGTTCTCCAATGCTCGTTTTATTTATTATAGTAGGTATAGTATTAAATTTATTTATATAATATAATTAGATATGTATTTATTATTATATTTATAGTTTGTATATGTGTATTCAGATAAATCTTTCGGAATAAACTGTCTAAATATTGGTGGAAACTGCATCAAAATGCGTTGTTAAGTTTAGAAGAAGAATGCGCTCACACAGCCAGACAAGAAAATTATTTATATATATATACATATATTAGACGTAGACCAATAAACAAATTAGCGACAGAAACCACGTTATTTAATCTCACTTATTAAACGATACGGTAGTCAAAAAGCCACAAGATTAACACGGATATACTCGTTGATACAATATAATTAACAGCTTTTCAACAACGAAAACATAGCTAATACTTTTAGTGTTGCACGACTACCAATAGTTTAACTATCGATAAAATTTTACCTTGATAGCGAGAATAAAACAATAAGTATCGATACTATCTAGCTATCGATAAAATCGATGTTGTCGTTTGTTATTAATCTTCTATCGTCACTATCGTTACATTACTGAAGGCAACTAATCCAATCCAATCCAATCCTATAATAAGGAAACCAGCATGTCTGAGAGATATTTCTCAAAAGCACGTGTAGATAAGTAGCTCAAAGGCCCATGGGCAGCATAAAACTCTGACACCAGGTTAGTCACTAACCACACGAAAAGAAGAAGACTGAACAGCGCTATTGCGCGTTACTAATTTCAACTCTAATATCAACCCATTAAAACTATCGGAAAACTACATCACTATCGATAGTTTTACTATACGTGTGCAACACTATTGTTTGCAATAATAGAACATCGATGGATAGCGTGAGTTATAGGTGCTTTCATGTGTACCTTTGTGACAAATTGCGAACTGGAGTTAGTGGCTTGTAGTATCAATCTTATATGTGAATGTAGATTGAATGTATGTAAGTTATACAGTGTGGAGAAAACAATAGGACCGTAAATAAAAACACTGACAATACTGATGAATAGTATTTTGGAACTATCAAAAATAACCTACCCCGAAATCTATAAGTGATTTAAAGTAATATTGGATAACTATTTGATTAAGCTTTCACAAGCAGGGTGGGGACAGCATTAGATATACGTAGTTTAATTTATGATTGTATTGTAGTTTCCGCTTTGTATTGTGTCTTGGTATTGTGTGAACAATGTATAATATATGATATTGAAAAAGTACTTTGGTCAGTCGTTTCATTCTGTAACCAAAACTAAAGTGAAGTGAAGTGAACTGTCAGTGCATAGCATCTGGTGAAATGATAGATCACTTCACTTAAGTGCTGATGGAGAGATTTCTACTGAATAAACTGACAGGTTTTTTTGGTTTGCAGTGTTTCCTCTACTGTAGTCTATTTATTATTTTACGATCAATATACACTCAAAAGTGGTAAGTCGTAGATTTGAAACCAGACAAGCGCTATAATTTGTATAAAAAATGTAAGGTGAAGAAAAACATCCTAAAGAAACTTGCACATGTCATAGAACCAATAATTTAAATCAAATCAATCTTTATTTGTGAACATAAGTACAAAAAGGTGTTATTTATACATTTTAGCTGATCTGTATGTTCGGCCAATAATCGGCATACAAATATAATATTAGTAAGCAGGTTATTTTTACTATCATAATTAATAAAGTCTAGGATAAAAGAAATGAAGCAATTGAAAAATGTCATGAGCCGCATAAAATAAAGTAATTGAATTATATTATTAATTATTAAGAATGTCAAAGAAAGTTAAATTTAGTCATAATTTGTCATTTAAAAAGTCTTCAATCGAGTAATAGGTCTTTTCAACTAGAAACAAGAACAACTTTTTTTTTTAAATGGCTGACATTCGAAGACCTATGACATCTACCAACCCACACTAAGCCCGCGGAGCATTAGGTACCATCCACTCCCTGTCGCTGAGAGAAGGCCTGGATCCCAGCAGCGGGAACATACTCAAATAAAAACATAAATTTTGTAAGTTACTTTCACATTTGAAAATCAGTTAAGAAAATCGTGTCATAGAAATTTATTTCTCAAAAATACACCACCATTGTCATCCACAGCCTGACTTCACCTTTAAGCAGGATTGTCCGAAAGGGTTACCGCTACCCCGGAACATAAAGGGCTAAGGAAGGAACATGGATGGGTTTTAGTCAGTATGAGTCAAACACCCAGACTCGTAACACATACTTGCAGGTCGTACAAATATTTGTTCCGTGCGGGAATCGAACCCGCGACATAGTGCGCATCAGTCGATCGCTCAACCACTGCGCCAACCGTGTCGTCAAAATAAAGCGTGAAGCTAATATAAAGCGTGTAAAATAAGGATAATGGGAAACTATTATCAAATTATTGCATTGTCATCGGTCCTTGAGACATGTGCAAAGTTTCAAGTTGATCAGACTTTTAGAAACCGCTGAAATTTAAGCTCAAAGATTCCGTTACATACATACATACATACATAGATACAACGCGAGCTAATAAAAGAGTGTTAAAAAAAACAATGGCATCAATTAGTCTATAACTATTGCCATTTAGTGTATGGGAATACCAACCGCAAACTGACATTTGATAGGTTATCAAAATGAGTTGAGTGATACTCGTAATTTGAATAAAAAATCAATGTTGATTATGATACCTATATTATAATATAATGTAAGGATAATGTTATGTTACCTACTGCATTTTGATAATAAAACGGATTAAGTTGTAAATACTCCGTAACAATAATAACATTACAGCATGCAATTGTTATCACACTAACAATAATGAGTGAGTTTGTATGTTTGTTCGTCCTTCACGCTCAAACGGCTGAACGGATCTGAATGAAACTTGGCACAGAGATAGTTTATGACCTGGATAAACACGTAGGATACTTTTTATCCTGGTAATACGTTCCCTTGGGATAATATCCGCCGTCCACGCGGGTGAAGCCGCTGTCAGCAGCTAGTTAGTAAATAAAGAACCTTAATAAATAAATTACCGATCTTTGAAAGAAAATATATTTTTCACCTCACAGGCTCGGAAAGGGTCTGTTTGTCATTCGAAATCTGAGCCGAAAATCGATTTTTGCTCTCTAGCGTGGAAAGAGTTTTTAAAATTCGAACCTTTCTATTTAATAATTTTCTATACTGCCAGTCCACTGAAAATGCATGACACGGTCTAAAGTAAAATATTAAATATTACCGCTCACCTTAAAAACTTCCATCACAGTACAAAAATAAAATATTTTGCGAGGATATAATTGTAAAATTAGAATTAATGTTAATAAGTATTCCATTTGATTAAAAAAATCTGTGACGTCACATTTGAATATGCCATAAAAATACTACCCTGTCAAATACCCAATTGTGTAGTAATTTAAGTTTATTTTTTTAAATAAAATAAATACTAATATAATATGGTATTTAATCCTTTGCTTGGCAAAAATAAATATGTATTAAATTAAATTAGTTAGTTATTTGTATTAAATTAGTTTTTTTCTTTCATCCTCCTTAGAGGACAAGTAGGATATAGAACAAAATACAGGGTATTTAATTTTGGAGATATTCTATGTAACTCATAAGATACATTGCCAAGTATCTGTTATTTTCTTCACATGTGTCAATGTATCTGAGACGCTCGAACAAAATAAAACTCAACAACAACTGTTTTCTTGCACCTAGCAGTTTCCTCGCTGTAGTGAGGTGAAAAATTGTGTGTTGCGCTCGGCAGCAAAGCTTTTCTGCGTCTCGTACTTTTGAAACCTTCGTTACGCTCAGGATTCTATATTTGAACCACTCGCTTCGCTCATGGTTCAACCCTAGAATCCTTCGCTTACTCAGGTTTCAATAGAAGTACTCGCGCCAAAAATCAACTTTCCAGCCTTGCATAACAAATAACTATTGATTAAAATTTGGAGTTATAATATTGATAGCTGTATGAATAGGGGAAGACCGAAGAAACGATGACTAGGTACCGCAAAAACGCCTATTAACCTTTTGAAGGCCAGAGTATAAACGCACGCACGTACCCTCAACGTCAAGCTACAAATTGAATTTCTTCTTGTTACCATGAATTTCCCATTATTCATTAAGTCTTTTAATTTGTTTCATGTCATTAAATACGTACGAGAGCTTCAATGTTCAAGATATCTATATAAACACTCACAAAAGTAATGTTTTGATTGTTTTTTTCGTGTTGTAGTGTTGTTGCCACTGTCACGTATTGATGTCGTTGGCGTACAGGGCACGCGCTTGCTTGTCACGTATATGTGACAATGGCGTTCAAAAGGTTAAAGATATTGATTAACACGTTGAGCGCCAACGCGGTCACCGGTGAGCCGCGAACAATAGTTTTTCTATTGTGTCTGCTGCTTGGCAGTCAATGACTTAAAAATAACTATACTGTTATGAGTGATAATACTACCTACCTATATGAGTATATTAAGCCTATAATGTTCGCATTGCTGGGACGCAGACCTCCTCTCGGAGAGAGAGGCTGTCTTGGCTGTCGTTGAAAATCAGCGCTGTGGCTTCGTCTCGCATGGGGTCGAAGCATTATGCTGAGCGATGGCCGTTTTGCGCGGATGTGACGCATATTTCTCCACATCTTTTTTTTTACTGCGTCATGTTTGCCGCAATTAAACGTATTTTCTTTCTTTATTCTGTCAAGAGGAGACCGTAATGCCATAGTCCACCACGCAGGCCTTGTGCGAGTTGATTGATGTCACATGTCTTCGAATTTTTGGTTCTAAGACTTCTATCCTCACGCTGTTACCCTTCACCGTCGCTTTGAGAGCAGTGGTGATTAAATTGTTTACATAAAGTAAAGCGTCTATCAAGGTTCGAACCTACGATACCTAGCCTACCATTTCTCCACCTATTACACTACCTACTAATCAAATACCAACTATAGAACGAAGTACAATGGAAACACGCAATTTACGTAAACGTTAACCAAAAACTTTTTATTAATTATTCAAACGTGACTTGCAGGATATTGGGTTTTACGCAATTAAGAATAAAGTTCAGTGCTTTCCTTGTTTTGTAGCTTATTAGTTGGGTATAGATTTATTTAAAGACTTCAAACTTCGTCTGCGTCACCTAAGACCACCTAAGAACCTCTCTCGGTTTAAATACCTTCTAAGATGATGATTGAAATCAAATGATGTCATAGAAAATTTCGTTTACGTTTAAAACCTTGTGATTAATATAATATTTATTTGGATAAGGATTCATATTATGTCGATAAAACTCCTTCGCAAATAATGCACTAATTTCGAACAAATTTGATTACTATAAAAAGGTTATAGTGGGTCAATCTTAAAAGATAGACATATCCTGCCGCTCCTATTGGTCGTAGCGTCATGTTATATCTACCTCTAACCTTCCTCAATAAATGCACTATCCAACACATAAAGAATTTTTCAATTCCAACCAGTAGTTTCTGAGATAAGCGCGTTCAAACAAACAAACTCTTTAGCTTTATAATAAAATGTTAGAAAAGATTTACCTGCCATATATTGCATTGATTAGACTATTTTTTTTTGACTGGCCCCTTTGTGTAGGGTCTTAAGCGCTACTGTTGAGCATGAGGTCCTGGGTTCGATTTCAGGGTCAGCCAAGTGTTACCGGGATTTCCTCGTTAAGGAATTTCTTAGTACAGAGGCCAGCACATCAAGTTACCACGATGCGTACAAGATCAGCGGTCCAGTGGTAACGGCCTCTTAGAGGTTGCAGATCTTGGGTACAAATCCAAACTGACGCTGAGATCTACTTTGTAGTATATAATTTCATCACCCACTCTTAAAATGGCGAAGGAAAACATCGTGGAGAAACCGGCATGTCTTAGAACCATAAATTCTAAGACATATGCTGACATTCACCAACTGCACTTACAAATAGCGTATTCGTATTCATTCGGAAACCCGAAGATTAACGAAGCGATGGGCTCTTTGCGTTAAGCAGGATTGTCCAAAAGGGTTACCGCTACCCGGGTTTTAGTCAGTAAGAGTCTGACACTCCCTTCCGCTCCACCCAGAGCGGTCATTTGATGATTTCCCACCGTCAAAAAAAGGCTCTTTGCGTCAAATAAAATAAGTAACCATTACACGCTTCGAACTACAACACTGTTGGTCAAACTTTATAGTTTGCTGTAACAAAACGTTGGATTTTTTCCACAAAATCCTTCCACGCACACTAGTAATTGGGTCAAGGATTTAAAAACTCCAGCTGTTTTCAGCACGAAACAAACATTACCATATTCCAGATATTTCCATTCGAGGCTGCGAACGTCCCATAAATCCTGAATCACAAACAATTGAATACGTTGCATTAAATTCCATCAAAAACTTCAATAGCCTGTAAAACCGAATAAAAACATCAGTTAAAAGGGATAAAACTCCTTTGATGAGTTCGTAAAAAAATTGTTCCGACCTCGTGATAGGCCGATCCTTACTAATATTATACATGGGTAAGCGGGATTGTCCGAAAGGGTTACTGTTACCTCAGAACATAAAAGGCTAAGGAAGGAACATGGATGGGTTTTAGTCAGTAAGAGTCTGACATTCCCTTCCGCTCCACCCAGAGCGGGAGGAGTCATTTGATGATTTCCTGTACTCAAAAAAAAATATAATATCATACATAATATAATTATGTATGATTTTGGATGAAATGAAATGAAAAATGAAATTTTGGATTGAAGTTATAAATTTTTCAATCGTCATTATAAGTTTTATTAGAGGAATAGATGTGACAATTTGACAGATTTTGCATAGATAATAATAATATGTCAAACCGCCATTTTTGTTCGTCAAATAAAAGTTATCAGGCTATTGAAAAATCGGCGCTAAATGTAATTCGGCACACAGATAACCTGGGTTAACACATAGGATACTATTATCGCAGTAGTACGTTCCTGTGGGATACTTTCAAACATCCACGCGGACGTAGTCGCTGGCAGGAGCTAGTGCTCTATCTCTAAAACCACATAGTTCCAGAGCTTACACATCAAGGACAGATTTCCGAGCAAATTGTGATAGAATTTTCAGAAGGTTTTCTATACTGTTATTAGAATTTGGTACCTATTTATAAAAAAAAAACGGGTGTGTCAAATGGCATTTTTTATATTAAATAGGTAAGTGAACATTCAACCACATAGCCGTTAAGTGCTCTGGAACGCATCTAAAACGTGCTGAACGCACGTAAAACACGTTCAAGATCTGTCAGTGTGTCAGTGTAGGCAAATAAATCTTTGACTTTGACTTTGACTTTGAGTGTCAATATTTCACAGAAAATAATGACATTGACAGCTCTCGCGCGCAGTTTCTATGATGCAATCTGCCTTAAGCCAAATAAAGATCTAGACCATAAATATCTGATGATAATGGCAACAAAGTGTACGGTTGGCTTTGGTTACTAGGTGAGGTACGCACCATAGAGTTGGATGATACGTTTTGAGGGCAACGAGACCTAGTTACGCCATTATGCCGTCCGAGTGAGGTATGGCCCTAAAGGAATCGGGAAAAGAAACAGATTTTTCGAAGTGAAGTAAGTAATTGAACGGTCATTTTTAAGGTCCAAGTGCCTTGCCCCGTACAAATGAGGGTCTTTATTAATGAAAGGGGCGTTAAGATTTTTTTATGGTTACTTACAAACTTTTCGGAGTGTTACATTAATAGAGGTAATTGAGCTCTTTGGTGAGCTTAGAGTGCTACAAAAACGGGCTATATGGATATTTTGGTGCTTGGATAACATTGACAAGACCCGAGGAATTTTTGCGAAATTATTTTATGAGATGTATAGAGGTATGAAGAACAGGGTGTGGAGTTCATTCATCCTCCACAGAAAAGGGGAGAATACTTCGACCGGCTTATCTGCTGGGCTACTGGTCGACTATTGATATCGGGATGTTCTAATTTGCTATTCGCGCGGTAAACTTTGCTTGCGCGATGCAGGATTTTGCGTGACGTCAATATGACCCGAAGTTCGCATGGGTATGGCGATGTTGATGCCGCTACAAATGTGTTGAAAACTAATAACGTTTAATTGAATAAAATGTTCTCTGTGATATATTACATGGTATGTTGTTTTCCTTTTTATATTATGTTGTGGTGTTTGCCTTTTAGTACCTATGTGCGGAATAAATGTATTTCCTTTCTTTCCATGTCTTCTTTTACTCTTATTAATATTTCTAAATTAGTAACATTTTCCTTACAAGACACTACCTTCATTCGGCGCAATACAACAATTCGTTCCAAAGGACACGTGGTAGGTTTTCACTCAGTAATTCACCAATAAGGCCGCTTTCACATTACGAGTAGAACGTTAGCAGAGCAACAGTAGCGCGGCAGAAGCACATGAATTCTCCGCAGAGGTCCTAATGTGAAAGCGCCCTAAGGAATGAGGGAAATAATTAAGTGATGTCGGTCAGTATCAAAGCAAAAGTACTCTCTAATTACAAGAGTAATGTTTTCAAGAGTATCGTTTAGGTAATTAACTATTGACGTGAAAGTGTGTCGGTTTCTTTATATGAATGTTTATTATCTTCCGTTCTGGAGAATTGCTCGATTTGTAGGTTGTTAATCATTTAATTTAATACCTAGTGCGTGTGTTTGTTGATGATGGTGGGGGATAGCATGATTGTTTTGAGTGTTCGCTGATTATTATAATGTGAAATAACCAGTAAAGCCTGGCAAACTATTTTTAGGCAAACATTGAAATTTCAACTTTATTTCCATATTGTTAAGTTATATTTTTATTCATCGCCTAAAAATACCTTGCCATGCCGTGCCGCCAATGGGTGCCAGGCCTAAACATAAAAATTACAACTTTATTTCCATACTGTTAAGTTACATTTTATTCGTCGTTTATGTCTCTTTATTTATTATGCCCTACATTAAAAACAGCGAAAGTTAGAAAGAAACAAATAGCTTCAGTAAGTAATTATGTTACAGTGTAGCCAATGAGCCATTGAGCTCTTATGTATACATAATAGACTAAAAAAATCGAAGACAGACATCCACCAACCCGCACTGGGCCCATTCTCTCCCTCTCATAGAGAGGAGTTGCTACTGCAACATTATAAGCTGATTATGCAATTTTCCACGTTGGCGATTTCAAATTCTTTCAGATTTCCTCACAATGTTATTTGCCACCGTCCATGCAGTATTAGAAATGCAGAATAAATAACAAATCCTGGTATAAGTTTGTACGTGCCAATGGTCAATGGTCCGCCTAAAGGACTGAGTGCGGAAACCATAACCTCCTAACATAGAATATAGAAGTTTGTCCGTGAATTGAAACTTAGAATTTGGTGTTTATGAAGCAAATTCAGAAACTTCTAAACCAGCTCAAAATTTCTTCGTAAACCTGCAAAAGCAAAGAAAACCGAAGTAGTGCACGAAAAGATTTGAAGACTTTTGTGGCAAGAATTAATGCAGTTATAAGATCTGCTGGTTCGAGAAAACCCGCAGATAATAGCTGGTAATAACAATAATTTACAAAAGCGCATCTCGTTTATTTCTAAAGTAGGTTTCCATGTACTTGCCAAGGGGTATAAACGCAAGGAAAGAACTAAGTTTCGGCAAACTTATCTCGCAAATTCTCCGTGCATTGGCGACGCTGCTCGTGGCTAAGTACAGACGTCAGCACATCAAGCTATCCCTAACTGTAAAATTTTTTCAATTAAAAATGAACCTTATGTCTTTGCAATAAAGTTGAAACTCTATCAAAGAAATTTGACAGATTGTGGTTACTTGATGTGCTGGCCTCTGTCCAGGCGCCAGCACATCAAGCTATCGCTAACCGTCAAATTTTCTCAATTAAAAATGAACCTTATACCTTTGCAATAAAGTTGAAACTCTATCAAAGAAATTTGACAGATTGTGGTAACTTGATGTGCTGGCCTCTGTACGAACTGCCGCACAGGTCGATCCATCAGGTTAAGCTACGCTTGCCTTGTCTTCAATTTTTTGGTCCAGGACGTGCCGGTTTCCTCACGATGTTTTAATTCGTCGTTTTGAGAGCAGCGGTGATGTTATTATTATTGACGACACGGTTGGCGCAGTGGTTGAGCGATTGAATGCTGCGCAGTATGACGCGGCTTCGATGCCCGCACGGAACAAATATTTGTACGACCTGCAAGTATTTGTTACGGGTCTGGGTGTTTTTCTATCTATAATATGTATGTATTTACAAAAAAAAAATGTATACAAGTAGCTTATCAGCCATCTCGTTACCATAACACAAGCATTAGGTTACCTACTTAGCTTGGAACTATATGGCGTTGTGTGAAACGTCCATGGATATTATATTATTATTATTAAAACAAGGTGAAGCGCCTGCCTGGGTTAGAATAGAACCCACGCTTTACAACTCGTAAGTCAGGGCCGTTAACACTGAGCCATTTTAGAATAATGGTTCAGTGGAATTATTAGATGACGATAGGAAATTAATGATCGTGAGAAAAAAGGACAAACTGACCTTGTAGTTGTGTGTGGTCAGCATGTGGAAGATAAAAGAAATAAAATGGAACCCACGAAGAAACCAGCGGAATGCAATTTGTATGTTCCCTCTTAAACTGCGAGAAGGCTCAGTTTGGCCTACTACGCCGTCAGGACTGTTTGATAGACTAATGACGTTGATACAGTAGATTTTATTTCGCTTATTCCCGAAATCCTCCCTGAAATTCCCCCATAGGGGGTTATAACATCTCATCTCTTGTTTTTCCGAAGGGTTTGTGCAGAGGTGTACCCGTAGTAGATACTCAATATCTTTATTGCTTATACCATAATGTGTACTTAGGCGGTATACATTTATAGATATACCCACATTTCGAGTTATGTTTAAATTCCATCTAATAGGGCCGAGCTTATTGCCAACAATTGGGCACAAATCAAGACTACAGGCTGCTACTGAAAAATTACTAAAAGAAAAACCCAATAACACTTTTCCCAAATTGTGCATTGAACCCAAAACCTTTCTCAGCATTAGCGCTTGCGACTCGACAAACTATCATTACTGGGAGTAATACCTACAGACAACATTGGAGAAGAAATAAAAATGGTTCCATTTTATAATAAAAACATAATTTATTTTACAAATAATAGTAAATGCAATACAATGGCATAATTGCAATTATTTTATCACTGGCACGCAAATGAAAACAAAATATGTGCCGGTCAAGTAAAATTATAATAATAATTTGATCACTCAAATAGTAGGTAACGAAATGGTTCCGAATTCAAAAATTACACTTTTTAAAATCAGTCCAAAAAGGCTTTGCTTAATAATACTGTTTTTTTTTATTCGCAGTCGTTCCAAACGAAACCAGTTTCACTTCCAACAAAATTCAAAATGTTGATTCACATTCACTCGTCAGTCAAGAATCGAATATTAAAATTGAGATTTTAAATCGATTCATACTTTCATTCCATAGATTTGACTTTCTTCGTTTATCTGCCTCCGGTGAAGCTGTTTTGTCTCTGGGGATAGTTCTGGGGGTTGCGTCTGAAGTCCTCATACTGCTTCCAGTTCAGGTACCAGAAAGGTTGATTGTCAACGGGTAGCGCGTCCAATCGGTTGATGAGATTCCTGTCACCCCTAGCCTCAATAGGGTACGAATCGTCATCCTCACCGAACCTATTCGATATTAGGTCTGTTTCCAGTGCTGGGTATCCGATAGGGCTCAGCCCAGCGTAGAACGGCCTCTGAGCCTTCACAACAGCGATGATTACTGCGACAGTCAGTGCAAGAATGATTTTGTTTGCAGACATTTTCTGTGAACAAAGAAATCAAAGATTAATAAAATTGTAGGCGATGCAGGATTGTTACTTTGTTAGCCTATAAGTGGACTTGTTATTTTCAAACCGGTTGCCGGCGATGCTTGTAAAGAGCGCAAATTATAGCCATAATTACCTACTGTATAATGAATGCAATCTACCGTAACGAATCTTGTTTAGAATTGAACGTGATAGAATGATAAAAACGCTCGTGTTTTTATCGTCATAGGAGAAAAAATCTTAATCTATTGTTTGATTTTTATAGCCCACCATTTGAGAAAAACATTGCTATTTAAAACGCGTTAATAAGCACTTTTAATGAACCTAATTAGTGAATAGTATTTTTTTAGTATTTTTGTTAAATTATTAATGTTTTTTTTTTTATTTTAATTTCAGGTAAGAATTTATTACGTCTTTGCCGAGCAGTGGGACAATAAAGGTAAAAGTATAAGAATTATATTCTCAATTATATCCTAATTATTTGTATCTAATTGAAATAAGTACATAATTCCCGCATCATTTACAAATTCAATTTACAATAAAATTGGCAATTGCGTTCAAAGGGTTTCATACTTCTACAACAATTTTAATAAAAGAATTTCAGTAGCTTATGTCAATCCAATACAATACATTTCTGACTTATCCATCATCATTATCACTGATAGAATTTTATTACACTTTATCTAGTCTATTTACATTTAAAACATAAAAAGAAAATAGCAATTTACTAATTGAAGTAACAAAATAATTGCCAGACAAAATAAAACACATTTAAACAAAACATTTACCTTTGATAATGATTTCACGAACAACAAACAACGATAGTGAGGTGAATGCACCAATGTTAGTCACGATCTCTCTCGGTTCTCAATTCGAACTGTGACTCGATACAACTGAACACTGTATAAATATGAACTCGCGAGTAATCGGGACCATCGCTGGACATAGACTTCACTAATTATAGACTGGCCGGTTACTTTTGAAATTGGAAACGGTGTGGTGGTGAATTTATAATTTTTGAAATTAGAAAGAGTTTGTTTTCTAATCAATAGTGAACTGGATTCATATTTTGATTTTATGACGTTCTGTATACGTGCGTCCCATTATTATTTATAGCGCTTTGCCCGCGGCTTCGCTCCCGTGGTCTTTGATTCCCGCGGGACCCGTTATTTTTCCCGAGATAAAAAGCCTGATGTTACTCCTTGAAAACTAAGCTTTCGAATGGTGAATTTTCAATTTTTGAAATTGGCACAGCAGTTTTTGAGTTTATTCATTACAAACATACACACACACAAAAATACCAATCTTTCCTCTTTATAATATGAGTATAGATTTACAAACACGTTATCACTATAGTGTCTCAATTCGGCAGTGTTGTAAATTAGCAATTCATGAAAACATGATGTTAAATTAAAAATTAAAACCGAAGGTTACACGTGTTATGCTACGTTAACTGTTTTATATTAAAACTTTTTATTAAAAAGTTAGGTAGGTGCGTAACTAGGTAGATAGGTATGTATCTAATTTAAAGATCCACTCCGATCCAAGCCTATAACTTCTTCTTAGCATATCAATGGCGAAAATAACGAAAAATAAAAAAATATATTTGTTTGGCTCAAAATTTAGCTACCGTTCCAAGCAATGAAAGACACTACTATGATATACCTACCAAGTGATTTAATCGTCATCCATTTATTTATTTCAAAGTCTGATAGCGTTAATAGAAATACTTAATTTGAATACTACTAAAAACAATAACAAAACCAATTGGAAGTTAGAGAAAGTCAAGGTCAAGTCAAAGTCAAATCATTTACTTCAAATAGGTACAAGAAAGGCACTTTTGAACGACAAAATGAACAAAAAATAGAATTGATTCTAGTCGCCCCTTCCAAAAGGTACTCGTACTTTCCTATGGAGAAGAATGGGCTAAATTAGGTAATAATTTATTATTTGTAAAATACTATTTTAACATGTTGAAATATCTTCTCACACATTGATTGATTTATTATTATTAACTTTTAGAATGTTTGTAAATATGTGAGCACCATGTACTTTTGACATACTTAAGTTTACCTGCCATTACTATATGTGTTTTTCTTTTCACCTTTTGTGGTGTAGTGTTTTTATTCTGGGTGCATCGTCTTCACATATAATGTTATAATTCATGTATACAAAACATTGTAAAACATTTTAAAAGAGTAACGGTGGCGTTTCTTGCATGGGCAAGAAACGCCACCGTTACTCTTCCAAAAGGTAGTTTCGTGTGGAGAAGAATGGTCTTCTCCACACGAAACTACCTTTTGGAAGGGGCGACTAGAATCAATTCTATTTCTTGTTTATTTTGACGTTCAAAAGTGCCTTACTTGTGCCTATTTGAAATAAATGATTTGACTTTGACTTTGGCAAGAAACTCCACCGTTACTGTTTTCAAATGCTTTGTAGGTACTCATGAATTATAAAGCTCAAACAAATTAACACATCATTATATTAAATTAAATCTACAAAAACAGCACCTCTAAATATTATGAAGTGCGCGTAAAAACCCCATTCAACGTGTTAAGCTGGAATACTTGTCTCGCCGGCGCATGACGTCATATTATATCAAGTTCGTCCAAGCCTGTCAGTGACCAGTCAATGTAGACCCCTTTTGATTCTCGCAATCACTGAAAAATAGAGGAGAGTGGCAGGTCTAGTTAAATTGGTTATCAAACGCATGGGTTTTGAGTAAATCGTGAGGTAATAGAAACTTATTGCAAGTCACCATTAATCAAACACACCCTCCGCCGTAGTAGTGGGTTTTTTCGTGTTATAAGCCCGTGTTAAATAATACAGTAGCTGATAGTTTAGTCACCCGGGCAGTGTAGACATTTCTTTATACGTTTGTTTGTTTTGTTAAGCTAATTTACTCTTGCCTACTGACCTAAAGAATTGCCCCTGAAATTATTTATGCTACTGCTACACTGTCGCGATAAGGTGAACACTTCGTGAGCATTCCGTTCAATAATTTTTCAGGGGCAACTCTGAAAACTCGGGGAAAACCCTAACAGTGACACTGAATCATGCTGAAACTATGCAAACAATAAGGAAATAATTGGTTTATTCCCGGATTTTCTTTCAAAATTGAAGGGATTTTACAAACAGGGAGCACGTGGCCAAGTACAGCCGCATGGATCGATCCATCAGGTTAAGCTGCGCTTGCCGGGGTTGATCCGTGGATGGGTAACCATTTTTACAAATCGAGACTCTTCCGTGCCTCGAAAAGCCCGCTAAGCACTTGGTCCCGGCTGTCATTAATGGATCTTTGACAGTCGTTATGGGTAGTCAGAAGCCCGAAAGTCTGACAGCCAGTCTTAGCAAGGGGTATCGTATTATCCAGTTACTAACTGGGTTGTGGAGGTCAGATAGGCAGTCGCTGCATGTTAAATACTGGTATTCAGCTGCATCCAGTTAGCCTGGAAGCCGACACCAACATGACATACATATGCAGTTGGAAAAAAGATAGTCAGATTGCAGATTGATTGATTGACAAATACAAGTGTTGGTCCAACATAATCCTTGCTTTCCTCCTCATGGTATTTGCGTTAATTTCATCAGAATTTCAATAATGTAACAGCTGGTCAACTTTTAGAAAACTGTAAATATTGGCCGTCAGTCTTTATAAAGTTTTGATTTCTGTCGCATTTGGTTAAGCAGAAAGTCGACTGTAGGGAATGGAATCTCGAGTCGAGATCTCGCGAGATTCGAGATCTCTCGAGATCGAGATTACATTCTCTACTCTACTATAAAAATCATTTCGAAAGTGGAATCATTGAAAGAAGACAAACATCAATAATATTAAGACTCATTAATGTGATACCAGATATAAGAAAATGCCTTTTTCCAAAAAGTGCAATCGATTTCTATCAGTGTCGTAGCTCGGATAATCCGTTAAAATACGATACAACTCCATACAATAGAATGGGGTTTTTCCAAGGTTAGTAATAAGGTCAATCGACTCAACCCACAATAGATTTGTATTGTAAAAAGATTGCATCTCATGTTTGGATGACTCATCTATTATTATTTAAATGTCATTTTACATAAGTATTTATGTACAGTTGATCTCGTAAATGTTGGATTCCACTCCAATCAATCAATATCAATCTGCTTAGCCGTTTCCCAACTGTGTTGGGGTCGGCTTCCAATCTTACCGGATGCAACTGAATACAAGGATTTTACATGGAGCGACGGACTGCTCCAGTAACTGGGTAATAGGATACTCCTTGGGCCTTGGTAAGACTGGCTAAAAGACGTTCGGTCTTCTGGCAACCCGTAACGACTGTCAAAGATCCACGAATGACAGCCGGCCCAACGGCTTAACATGCCTTTCGAGCAACGAAGGGATCTCGGTATGTAAAGATGGTCAATCATCCACGGTTCAGCCCCGGTAGGTTGAAATTATGTAACTGTCACAATATATACAATTAGACCTCTTAGATTTTATGAAGTGCAAGACTTTTTTAGGGTGATAAAGAACTACGGGGTCAACATGTACCTCCAAGGGTTAGGATTAGGTTAGGAGGAGCTCGTGGCTGAGTACTAACAGCCGCACAGGTCCATCCATTAAGTTAAGCTACGCTTGTCGGGGTTGGCCGTGGATAAGTGACCATCTTTAAAGCACATTAAGCCGTTGGTCCCGGCTGTCATTTGAGCATCTTCGAAAATCTGACAACCAGTCTTACCAAGGGGTATCGTATTGCCCAGTTACTAGGTTGTGGAGGTCAGATAGGCAGTCGCTCCATGTAAAAAGCTGGTATTCAGCTGCATCCGGTTAGACTGGAAGCCGACCCCAACATACTTGGGAAAAGGCTAGACAGATGCTGATGTTCCTCCAAAGGTTAGGACAGAGGTGTAGCTAAAGTACACCCACATTTCGCCAGTTATGTTTAAGTCCCATAATGTAATAGGCGGCTAGCATATTGCCGTCAATAGGGCACAAATCCTGACTCCTGAAAAATTACTGATGGAAAAACCCATTTAAACTTGGGAATCGAACCCAGGACTGGCTGAGCATGAGAGCCTTACTATACCTGCTGAGCATGCAATGCAGCCAGTTATGCAACCAGCTTGGTACAACATAAGGTTATATTTAAATAGGCTCTACAGTACTTCATAGTGATTACCTATCAATTTACCCATGCGGAAGAGCTGCTTTTTATCGCTGATCGACTTCCTGCTGGATAAATGGAAAATCCTAATGAAAAAATGATTGCTTAACAGCTGAATGGTAATGACGTTTAAAGACACCTACGATTTTAAGTCATTGACTGCCACGCAGCAGACACAATAGAAAAACTATTGTTTGTCGGACACACGGTGACCGCGTTGGCGTTCAACGTGTTAATTATACTAGCTTCTGTCCGCGACTTACGAGTAAGTTGTAGGTTCGAACCCAGGCAGGCGCTTTAGTAAGCGGGATTGTGGGAAAGGGTTACCGCTACCCCGGAACATAAAGGGCTAAGGAATTAACATGGATGGGTTTTAGTCGGTAACAGTCTGACACTGCCTTCCACTCCACCCAGAGTGGAAGGAAACATTTGAAGATTTCCCACCCTCAAAAAAAAAGCAGGCGCTTTAGTTTGTGTAAATTGTCACCACTGATCTCAAAACAGTGAAGGAAAACATCGTGAGGAAACCGGCGGAAATGTCCTAGAACCAAAAATTCGAAGACATGTGGTATCTGCCAACCCGCACTGGGCTCGTGTGGTACATAACGGCCCACTTCCTCTTGAGGTGAGGAGCGCCTCAAAGAGATGTCAGCATATGAAGGGGCCCCTCAGGGCCAAGCCTGCCGGGTAAGCGGGATTGTCCGAAAGGGTTACCGCTACCCCGGAAAATAAAGGGCTACGGAAGGAACATGGATGGGTTTTAGTCAGTAAGAGTTTGACACTCCCTTCCGCTCCACCCAGAGCGGGAGCAGTCATTGGATGATTTCCCAGCCTTAAAAAAAAAAAAAAAAAAGGTTAGGAGGCCTGTTTCCCAGCAGTGGGAACATGACAGGCTGATTATGCTGCCGGTGACTTCGTTTGCGTGTAAGTCATAGAATGATTCCTCTGAGTTTGTTTCAGCATTGCTTTTCAGAGATCAGTCAGGTAGGAAATGCCGGCGCCATCTAGCTTTACATATTTAGCTCAGAAAACAAAACCTATATTCGCCAAATTACTTAAGCAGTTCTACCTCAAGAGTTTGTAAACCTGATTCTTTGGATAGTGGTATGCAAATTGTTGAGGTAGAACAAATATGAAATAAAGTTATTTTGTTGTTGTTGTTTGTTACTTAGTTATACTTATGTTATAAAGTGATTTTATGTTCCGTTCCCACAGATAAACCGCGAAAACGGTTTTGTGGGGCATAGTTGATAAATTAAGACTTTTTGTAAACTTTACTTTAATAATATAAATAAAATAAAATAATACTGACTTGTAAGAGTGTCATAAAGGATCTACTCACAAAAATCCATACGAATTTTAAACCTCCGTTACACCCCTCTAAGGGTAATTTTTTTTTTAATCATTCTCTTTTCGGATGCCTACGTCAAAATAAGTATCTGTATACCAAATTTCAGCCCAATCCGTGACCATCTCAGTCACTGGCGACCACGAGACCATTTATCAACGGCATTCATTAAACTACTACTACGCGTCAAATTTTATGGCAACTCTGAAGTTGGTTACTCGCTGCGCAGTACCCCGCACCTCACCCCCGCTGGCACATGGATTAGTTACTGCGCATCGACTCGCCTCGTGTTCCGAGACGTCATAAACTTCTAATGGGTTCTATTTTTAAATCGTTGCAGTCTTTAGTGTTTACACTGGGACATAGAACCCCTCTTAAAGTCGATGATTATCTGTCCATTTTAAAAAATAGGTTCCAACCAACTTATCATGATAATGGGGACCACGTCTAGACACACAGGCCATGAAAATCAGTGGCGTAACTATAGGGTGGCAGGACTAGCAAAATGCCCCGGCTTGGCGTGGCCCCGGCCCGAGAGCTCAAAAATAACCTAACATTTTTCACAAAATTTTGTAAAATATATAGGTAAATTTGGAGCCCCATGCAATAGTTTTGCCATGGGCCTCAGATGGTATAGTTACGCCACTGATGAAAATAATAATAATTCTACAGCGGTTGGATTGGACAAATAATAATTACAAATTCAAGAACAAACAAGACATCACTCGTTACGGTAATAATAAATTATTATGGATAATAAAACAACAATATAAACAGTTCTGATTTATAATCTGGAAACTGCGTTTCTGCATATAATTTAATTGGCATGGGTTATTTCCTGCTGGTTATCTGTTGCATGTTATTTACATATGTAGTTGTACATAATAACAATATAAACATAACATAGCGACTGTATCATCCGGGGGCATAAGCAGAAAATGGGCAATGCGTTCATGTGGTGTACTTAATAAAGAGAATTCGACTCCTTGGTAAGACTGGCTGTCAGCCTTTCGGGTGTCTGACGACCCATAACGACTGTCAAGATTCACGAATGACAGCCGGGACCAACGGCTTAACGTGCTGTCCGAGGCACGAAGGAGTTTCGGTATGTAAAGATGGTTACCCATCTACGGACCAACCCTGGCAAGAGTAGCTTAACAAGAAGGATCGATCTGTGTGGCTTTTATTACTTAGTCACAATCTCCTCTTTGACCGAAGTCCCACACAATATTCACAAAAAAAAGTTAAAACATACTTTGTAAGCGTAAGAATAATAAATAATCAATTTAATACAATTGTTTCCGATTCCAACACGAATAAAGATCGTGCATGGTTATCCATTATCTGCAAGACTGCAGCAGACACGGTACAAAGTTCTGCTCATTAAGTAGGTACTTTTATTGTTATATAAAACAAAGTACGTCATAGAGAGCCACGGATAACCCAAAGATTAGGAGTTGGACTTTACTCTTGGACTTTCAAATCCGAAACGAATTGTTGTTTTTCTGGGGATATCCAAACATCGTCTAATTGCATACCTTAACATCGATCTGCGGTTTTAACTTTTACTCAGACGCTACATTAAACTTAATTATATTTTTCGAACGACCGGTTCGTTTACCGTCCAAAAAAATTGTATTCGCAGAGATTATTATATAAGTGGTGTGTTCAGTATCGATGAAGGAAAACATCGTGAGGAAACCAGCATGTCTGGGAGATATTTCTCAGTCAGAGGCCCATGGGCAGCATAAAAACTCTGACACCAGGTTCCCCCAGGGTCACCACACGAAACGAAGAAGAATCTCATGTTACTGCTATTAAAATGCGAAAATTTGGATGGATGGATGTTTGTAACGCAATCACGCCGAACAGCTGAACAGATCTGATGAAAGGCATAGATAGTTTATAACCTGGATTAACACAATGCACTACTGACTCCAGCACCTGAAGCTATACCAAACTGTCAAATATTTCCAATTGAACATGAACCTTTATAATAAACCTATAATGTTCCCAGTGCTGGGACACAGGCCTCCTGTCTAAGAGAGGGAGCGGGCCATAATCCACTACGCGGGACCAGTGCGGATTGGCGGATGTCACCGCCAGCAAAGGTTCAAACATGAACCTTATGATTTTGTAATAAAGTTGAAAATCTATCAAAGAAAATTGACAAATTGGGGTAGCTTGATGTGCTGGCCTCTGTACTTTCCCAAGGAATAATTTGCGATACGGTATCTGCTCGAGTGCAGCTGCTGGCATCATAAGAAGTTTAATTCATAGAGATTCGAGTTTAAAGGTCACAGCTCATTATAGCCACCCGGCACCCTCCCCGCACCGCCTCGTCGCACGGTGTCCACTCGTTGGCGACAGGTGGTCCACGGGTGAACGCCGCGTTATCAACAATAAACGTCGCGCGGTCAACCAGTGGACCTCGCAACTCGCAGTGGAGTGAACGCAAGGTAAGCATGCGAGCAGAGAGTTGTCACCGAGTTGTCCACCCACCGTTCGCGCGTGGAGGGCTTAGGACTGAAGTGATCCGGGACACCATGGAGTTGAAGTAGTGAGGAGTGGGTGACGGGTGGCTCTAATGAGCTATGACCTTAAGGGTGAAAATCACAAATTAAACTGAACGTGATCAGCCCTCCTAAACTGCGTACAAGACCTGTCAGTATAACAATAGTTCTTCAACGTGATTTAGATGACATGTGTGCTGATCGCGTTCAATTTCATTGGTGAAATTGGCACTGAGACAAAAATACTCAATTCTACTAAACAAGTTGTCGAAGGCGGCAAAGATTTGGAACACAATCGGCTTGTCAGTTTATCTCGATATTTCGATCTATATTTTAAAAGCAAATCGACCCTTCTCCCTACGATATAAATCTTTCTACGCGTGACTGTAAATAAATAACGTATATAGTTTTTCTTTCCATTAGACAACCTTTTCCGTACATCATAAATTTCCTGTTAGAGCCACCTGGCTCTCTGCCATGGTCCGGTTACAAACTACGCCTGTTACAAGGTTCACTCTGTCTTGATTCTGACACCTATTAAATTTATCGTATGTCTTGTTAAATTATTGACTGTGGGAGATGTTGTAACGATGTTTATTATTTTATTTCAAATTGCCTGTTATGTAATGACAGTCGTACGGATCGATTCATCAGGTTAAGCTACCCTAGCCGGGGTTGGCCCACAGATGGGTGAGCATCTATACGCAACGAGACTACTCCGTGCCTCGGAAAGCACGTTAAGCCGTTGGTCCCGGCAACCATTCGTGGATCTTTGGCAATCGTTACGGGTAGTCAGAAGCCCGAAAGTCTGACAGCCAGTTCTACCACGAGGTATCGTTTTACCCAGTTACAGACTGGGTTGTGGAGGTAAGATAGACGGTCGCTCCATGTAAAAGCCGACCCCAATATAACCGGTTTACAAAAATGCGGAATAATTCCCGCTAAAAGTACTCTTAGTGTGACCTGCCCGCTTGGGCGGAGCACCGCCGTGTCCTCGTAGAGGCGATCGGTGGCGGGGACCTCTCGCGCCCGGCCCTGGTGCAAGCCATGGTCCGGAGCGAGAGGGAGTGGGAGGCTGTCACCTCCTTCTGCGAAACAGTCATGTTAGCGAAGGAGGTGGCGAGATGGGAGAGAGAAAGGTCCTCCCATCCCAGCTGCCGCGGGAGACGCCTTGGGCGTCGGGAGCCACGTGACGACTCTCGCCACCGTAGGCGCGGGCCTGCGGATGGTGAGTAATGGGTGACTCACCGTCCGATCAGGACCAGGCCCGTGCCGGACGGCGCGTATGTGTTTCACGCGTGCCTCAAAGAGATGTCAGCATATGAAGGGGCACCTTAGGGCCAATCCTGCCGGGTAAGCGGGATTGTCAGAAAGGGTTGCCGCTACCCCGGAACGTAAAGGGCTAACGAAGGAACATGGATGGGTTTTAGTCAGTAAGAGTCTGACACTCCCTTCCGCTCCACCCTCAGCGGGAAAAATCATTGGATGATTTCCCAGACTTAAAAAAAAAGTGTGACCTTGCATCTTCTGTACAAAGAACAGTCAAATCAAAATCTCCATTCTTCGTAGACAGATAAAAGATATATTTTTGTTACATCGGGTTTGGTTCAAAGGTAGATAATTTATTTTCTTATAAAAGTGTCTCCAACCAGATGAGCTCCCTGTGGTTCAGTCATTTATCATTATTAGAAAAATGTTTTATCATTTACCTTAAAAACGAACTATACTTTTTCGGAACAACAAAGTTTTATTCTAATTTTGGGCTAAAGCCTGGGTTTACATGCCAACCTCACAGTCGAGAAAAAATAATTGTTTTTACTGGAAATAAGACTGAAAAAGATTGCCTGACACCTAACAAATTAATAAACACATGTCTACAAACGACAGAACTGTACGTACATTACAAGCTGTAATGTGAAAACGAATTTTCTTTCAAAAACAAGACCACGTTGTTACCAAGCAACTATAAAACAAAGTAAGTCGTGGTGCTGAAAACATAGCCTTTGACGAAAAATCAACAAAGGTCTAAAGAAATACGTCACCTTAACGATACGGGTTTGAGGGCACGTCAAATTGCTTTGCCCGCAAGGTACTCAAACAAAGAGGGTGTCAAGGGTCTGTGTGTTAAAAGTTTTTTTTTTCTGCGTTTGGTATTTGCATGCGTGCTTAAAAGTTTGTATTATAAGGAACAGAAAGATATAAGGGAAGAGAGAGAAAAAGAGAGGGGGTGCCTGCCGGGTAAGCGGGATTGCTTGAAAGGGTTACCGCTACCCCGGAACATAAAGGGCTAAGGAAGGAACATGGATGGGTTTTAGTCAGTAATCTGACACTCCCTTCCGCTCCACCCAGAGCGGGAGGAGTCAATTGATGATTTCCCACCCTAAAAAAAAAGGGTAGCTATCTATTGATGAAAAATGAAAAATCCAACATTACAACGTTCTTTCTGAGTCAGTTTTCTATTATCTCAACTGCAACGGTTAATGAGAGTAATATGTATGAGAATGAGAAGAAAGCTGCATACTTAGGAGTACTTAACATCTATGGATTTACTATTACCTACATACACCTAATTACAAGCGTAGAAATCAATAGAAGTGTAGAAAGCCTAGCCTTTTCCGAATATTTTTGGAGTCGGCTTTCAGTTTACTTAATTAATAATAGTTAATAGTTTACTTAATTTAATGACTGTACTATTTACCAAGTACTTTCGTAGAGAGATGGCCTGAAACACAGGTTTAAATAAACCTAGATCAGGCAACGCACTACATTACATTTGTAGCTCTATTTTTGACTGTATCTCATATGTGTCATACCATAGTTTATATCCAGATTTCTATAATTCTATTTAATAGACCTAGATTTATACATACCTACTACTGATCGATACATACAATTTTTATTTTTTTCTGTGAACTTATTATTATTTCTATAAATTTATTATTATTATTATTATAGTTCATACTCCATACAGCAGTGACTGCCTATCTGATCTCTACAACCCAGTAACGAGGTGACGAAGATACCCCTTGGTAAGACGTTGTCAGACTTTCGGCCTTCTGACGACCCGTAACGACTTTCAAAGATCTACAAATGACAGCCGGGACCAACGACTTAACGGCGTATGTAAAGATTGTGACCCATCTACAGACCGTTCCCGGCAAACGTAACTTAACCAAAGCTATCTTCCTATGCAACTGTTATTACTTAGCCAGAAGTCAACAAAGGTAAAAATACGAACATGATTCTCCTAACAGGACCATCTGAGGCTTACCCAACGCATTAGTATTGCGTTGGGTAAGGCTAATGATTTACTACTAAACCATTAGCCAAAGAAAAATAAAAGATGATATTAGAAACAGGATAATGAATTGAAAAAATATTAACTATACGCAGATCCCAAAAATGATTGCTTGCGATGGGTAAAAACCCACTTTTGAAAACAACATCGACATAATATTGTGTCACGTTTCGAATCGATCCACTTTGCGATAGCATGATTAGCATAAACGTTCCCACTGCTGGGACCCAGGCGTCCTCTTTTCGAGAGGGGGTGGGCAGTAATCTACCACGCGGCCAAAGTGCGGGTGGATGTCACATGTCTTCGACTTTTTGGTTCTAGGATATGCTGTTTTCCTCACGCTGTTTTCCTTCACCGTTTTGAGAGCAGTGGTGGCTATGTACTAACAGCAGCACAGGTCAATCCATCAGGTTAAGCTACGCTTGCCGGGGTTGCCCGTGGATGGGTGACCATCTTTACATACCGAGACTCCTCCGTGCCTCGGAAAGCACGTTAAGCCGTTGGTCCCGGCAGTTATTTATGCATCTTTGACAGTCGTTATGGGTCGTCAGAAGCCCGAAAATCTGACAGGCAGTCTTACCAAGGGGTATCGTATTATCCCAGTTGCTGACTGGTTTGTGGAGGTCAGATAGGCAGTCGCTCCATGTAAAATACTGGTATTCAGCTGCATCCGGTTAGATTGGAAGCTGACCCTTAATATAGTTGGGAAAAGGCTAGGCAGATGCCACTGGGCCGCCACTGCTCACCACTTTGCGATAACTAGATATAATATAACATAATAATATATAATGTTTGTATTCCCTGAAGGGCTCGGCAGATGTGTACCTATGTTAGTTTAGGTGTGTTATGTTTAGGTCGCATGTAATAGGGGGCGAGCCTTATGCCATCAACTGGGCACCAAGCCATGCTCCGGGCTTTTTTTTTTTTTTCTGAGAAAGTCCAGATGGAAAACCCCATGTTCGACCCGGGAATTGAACTCAGGACCTCATGCTTGATAGCGCTTGCGACCAATAGACCAATGAGGAAGTAACTACAAAAATATATTTATGTTCTATATCGGTTAAGGGGATTCCTTGCTTGTTTTTTACCTTGGTATTTTTTGTACTTGTACTTACTACTACTTCATTACGTACTTCATTGTATGACTCTACGGGAAAAGTATTTTACCATTACTGTTTCTAAAGATGAGGAAGAGTGATTACGTGTTTAGCATATAAAAACGCAAAAAGTAAGTCAATACTTAAAATTATGAATTTCGAGAAACATTTTGTTATGAACAAAATGAGAACTTCATACTTTCCTTCGTGCCTCGGAAAGCACGTTAAGCCGTTGGTCCCTGCTGTCATTTGTGCATCTGTGTCTGTCGTTACGGGTCGTCAGAAGCCCGAAAATCTGACAGCCAGTCTTACCAAGGGGTACCGTATTGCCCAATAACTGGGTTTTGTAGGTCAGATAGGCAGTCGCTTCATGTAAAATACTGGTATTCAGCTACATCCGGTTAGACTGGAAGCCGACCCCAACATAGTTGGGAAAAGGCTAGGCAGATGATGATTTTGTTATGAACAGGAAAAACTTTATAATATCTAGAAAATCATTAGGGTTGCTATACATGTTCGCATCGGCACATTCGACTCGGCTGTATTTGTCGAGCCTCAAAGCCGACCCGACCCCATACCATTCACATTCGACTTTCATTCCGCTCTTACCGATCGGCAAATTTCGTTTAGCATAGATGCTAAAAATAGAAGAAAAAATAGATGCAGGAAAAAAGAGAGCGAGCGAAGCAAGGATAGCCCCTTGTATCGCTCGGTCTCTTTTTTTTCGGTTTCTTTTTCCCGAATATAATATATATCTTCATAATCACACTAATATTATAAAGGCGGCTGAACGGATCTGTATGAAATTTAGCACAGAGGTCGTTTATGACCTTTTTTTTAAGGCTTGGAAATCATCATTCGCTCTGGGTGGAGCGGAAGGGAGTGTCAGACTCTTACTGACTAATACCCATCCATGTTCCTTCCTTAGCCCTTTGTAACCCTTCGGAAAATCCCGCTTACCCGGCAGGCTTGGCCCTAAAGGGCCCCTTCATATGCTAATATCTCTTTGAGGCGTCGTTTATGACCTGGATTAACACAGGATACTGTTTAACCCAGTAATACGTTCCCTTGGGATAAATTTCGACATCCACGCGGGCGAGGCCTCTGGCAGCAGCTAGTTCTTCATATATTCGATGTTGACGATGCTCGGCTATGCCGAACCAGACAGCCCCTAACATTGTGTGTAGTACCCCAGAGGCAACGCGGATCTAGGCAGAAAGACTGCGAAGGTACCTATCTACTAAAATAAATATGAATACAAGTTTAAGTAAGGCGACCTTGCACTCAGCGTTTAGCGATATATCTTACGGAAGATTGGACAAAATGCATCCATGGCAGGTCGTAAACCGTGCTTCAGTTTGACTATTATTGGCCTCAGTTGTGTGGCTAGGAGAACAGCGGGTAAATAAATTGCTTTTTTTGTCTGTCTGCGTGACCACGTTGTTCTTCTAAATTTCGCAAAGGATTTTGATGTAATTTCCACTATCTTTTAGATAATTTATCCCGGAAGGTTTATGTGTATATTAAGCCTACATTTCATGTAGAACTCGATGTTTTGTTAAGTCGTTTACCGGGCGAAGCAGGGATGAGTCGCGAGGCCTTAAACCGAGGTCTGTGACCCGCGGAAAGTGCGTTTGTAGTCTCTGGGTTTTTAAGCTTTAAACCCAAGCTGGAGGCCTTAATTTATTGAGATCAGGCCCGGCTAAGCAGCCAAGAATAACCTGAGAGCTGCCTATCACAAAAAGAAGTATCGATAAGTCGTAAGTAGTGTTTGGATCCGTTGCAATCAGGAAGGAAGATTTACTACTCACTTCTGAAATTATTTCTTTATTGTAAAATGGGCCTGCTCTTATCCTTTAACACGCCTGATGGAAAGCGATTGATGAGGTTTATGATGGAGTGAGCGTGCCCCGAAGATGCCTGTTCACTCTTGATTTGAAGGCAGATGGCACAAATACAAAACAAAAAAAACCGTAAAACCTTTTTACTTACAAATAATACAGTCTACCCACAATAAATACATACCTATAAAATACACAAAAGGGGAAAACGTGTATTCAGAAGTAAAATGAGCTCGTGGCTTAGTAATAACATCCGCACAGGTCGATCCATCAGGTTAAGCTACGCTTGGCGGGGTTGGTCGTGGATGGGTGACCATCTATCCATAACGAGACTCCTCCGTGCCTCGGAAAACACGTTAAGCCGTTGGTCCCGGCTGTCATTTGTGCATCTTTGACAGTCGTTACGGGTAGTCAGAAGCCCGAAGATCTGACAGCCAGTCTTACCAAGGGGTATCGTATTACCCAGTTACTGGGTTGTGGAGGTCAGATAAGCAGTCGCTCCATGCAAAATACTTGTATTCAGCTGCATCCGGTAAGACTGAAAGCCGACCGAAAAGGCTAGGCAGATGACTACTATACTTTAGTAAGTAGGTATTCAAAATCTCCGTTTATCGTAGATTTCAAAGCCCCGTTGTAAAGGACAGTTCAGCACCACGATATTAAGCGGATATTGCATGCGGTTACTGCATTCGAATCCTACTAGTGACCACAAAACGTGACTTGCGATATATCACTCCGTGGCTGACTGTACCAGACCTGCCTGTTTGTGGTCGCAGGTAAACATAGCGATGGACAGCGAAATTGATGGTTAATTATTATTTTAGAATTAATGTGGGTATGAACCACGAGCTATGTGGTTTTGGGGAGGATTCGAAAGATACACGAATAGTAATCCCTGATTTCTAGTTAAGGTTCTTGTATCCGGGACGTGTTTTGGCCTCTCCCAAGAAATTGTTTTTATAAGTAATGCTATTGAATGAGAGATGAAGTTCTTGAGGAATAATTAGTTTCGTTCCATTGAAAATAATTATTCCTGAAAGCGTTACGTTTGCACAGTATAAATTTCACGTTTTATCGGATTCGATATTTAATCGTATTCAGTAATGACAATGACGGTGCAATAAAACAAAATCATAAAAGTATTACAACAAAATCAAGAGAAGATACCTGTCGCGATACCCTACTAATAATTTTATTGGCACTTATTGAACTTGCCACTAATATCGTAACAATTTTTATTGTTATGTCAATTGACAATTGACAAGAACAAATTCAATTGTCTACAATCTTGGTTCCAAAATATTTGTGTCAATGTGGAGCCACAATATAAAATAACAAATCGGTTTTTAACTTTAGTAACACATTCATACAACATTATGGAACACAGATACTAGACAATCAAATAAAATTCTTACTATTTTTTTAAGCTATCATCTATCCGAAAAAATATCGCACCGGATGGTCACCATGTCTACAGTAATGTCGTATTCGAGTTAGCGAGAGAGCGAGTACCTACGATATTTTCTCGTATACTGTTGTTTGTATACGAGAAATATCGTACTCACTCTTGATATGAACGTAGCAATTCGATTGGTGCGTAGTAAATGAAGTGAATCATGTTGGATATGCCCACCAAGTACTTCTATTTCATGGTTTAAATGATATTGTCATAATACCCTTCATGTTCTCAAATTTACTGCCCATGAAAATTTACCGGACCGTTTTAGTTCAAATCCTTCGGTGTAATCGTAAAATATACCTGACTAATAAAGTTTATTCACTCTATAATAATCGCGCTATAAATCTTGCCTCAAACGATGTTCCAAAGACAGGTTATTTATTCGAAAACCCGAAGGCCTTTGATGGAAATTATCATTGAAATATAGTGATGCCAATCTCGGCTAAAGACGCATTAGGGTAATTATAGACTTCTTGAAAACCTTTTATCATTAAACACTGTATCAATCACTGCCTCGTTGGTTGAGTGATTAGTTGATTACACTGCTAAATGGTGTTGATGTCTTTGGTTCAATTCCCAGGTTAGCTAAAGTGTTACTTTTTTTTGTTTGTTAATAAGGAGAATACTTTCAAAATTTATGAGCTTACAGTCTTAAAATATTAATATGTTCTTATATATTATGTATATTCATATAAAAAGGGGATCCCATTCACGAAAGGCTGGCAGCATTGCCACGTGGTATGGAAATACTGTTTTTTTTTTTTTTTTTTCAAAAAATAGGCCAGCCCTCTAGTCATCCGGGCGTCGGGAGCCTCGTGACTGGGCGTCGGCAGCCACGTGACGACTCCCGGCCACCGCAGGCGCGGGCCTGCGGGCGGTGAGTAATGGGTGACTCACCGTCCGATCAGCACCAGACCCGTGCCGTACGGCGCGTATATGTTCCACGCGCGCCTCAAAGACATGTCAGCATATGAAGGGGCCCCTCAGGGCCAAGCCTGCCGGGTAAGCGGGATTGTCCGAAAGGGTTACCGCTACCCCGGAACATAAAGGGCTACGGAAGGAACATGGATGGGTTTTAGTCAGTAAGAGTCTGACACTCCCTTCCGCTCCACCCAGAGCGGGAGCAGTCATTGGATGATTTCCCAGCCTTAAAAAAAAAAAAAAAGCCCTCTAGTCACGCTTGGCAATGTCTCGAAAAACAAAGTAAGCATTTGGACCCCATGGCCCTTTTTTTTTTTTTTTAAGGCTGGGAAATCATCCAATGACTTCTCCCGCTCTGGGTGGAGCGGAAGGGAGTGTCAGACTCTTACTGACTAAAACCCATCCATGTTCCTTCCTTAGCCCTTTATATTCCGGAATAGCGGCTCGGGTCTCCAGGCCCGTGAAATGCGCAGACATGCGCATCATGGGCCTGGATGACTCCGTAACGGAGGGAGAGGTGGTGGCCGCCGTCGTCAGGACGGGCGGGTGTCTGGCCGAACAAGTTAAGGTAGGCACCATACGCCCTGACTTCACGGGCATGCGAACCTTGACGGTAAGCTGCCCCGTGACGGCGGCCAGTAAAATAGTGGAGGGCCGAAGACTCCTGGTGGGCTGGGTTTCAGCGCAGGTAAAACTCCTTGAACCCCGACCTCTGAGGTGCTTCCGTTGCCACGTGGGACACCACGTTGGCGTCCAGTGCACCTCGGAGGTGGACCCCATGGCCCTAGTGCTTCAACATCAAATGGCTCTTACGTAAAATAAGTCCCAATAAAATTTGATTATTTTCGCCGTTTGAGGTTTTCAACACCTGCAGCTGCTGCCCCCTCAAAAAATAGGCCTGCCCTCTAGTCACGCTTGGCAATGTCTCGAAAAACAAAGTAAGCATTCGGTTCCCATGGCCCTAGTGTTTCAACATCAAATGGCTCGTACAGACGCCAGCACATCAAGCTATCCCTAACTTTCAAATTTTCTCAATTAAAAATGAACCTTATGTCTTTGCAATAAAGTTGAAATACCATTAAAGAACTTTGACAGATTGTGGTAACTTGATGTGCTGGCCTCTGTACATACAATAAGTCCCAATAAAATTTGATTATTTTCGCCGTTTGAGGTTTTCTGCACCTGCAGCTGCTGCCCCAGCTCAGCGCGTCTTACTAAGAAGATGGGATGGTGCAAGAGTTATTGGGTTTTACCATTAGAAATTTCTCAGTAGCAGCCCGTAGTCAGAAATGGTACCCTGACAGCAATAGGGATCGCCCCCTATTTCATGGAACATAAATAAAACTAGATAATTGTGAGTGTAACGTAAACAGCCTCTGCCTAACACTTAAAAAAAAACGAGCTTGATGTTATATTAACCTTTTAACCGCCCAGTCGGATTTTTACGACAAATGTTTTCGTGCCCGTGCCGCCTGAGTCGTGTTTACACGACTGTTCGGTTTTTGTTTTTAATGTTATTGCAAGACCCTATTCGTCCAACTCATAAAAGATGTTTTTTATTTATGATTTGAACGCGGGGGCACGGTAATTGAAATAAAACCTAACTAAATAAACCTAAACTATTTAACATTACATCACAAAAGTTTGATGGGTTGTGTCCAACAAGAAAATTTCAGGACAAAATACACGATGTAATTTAACCAATTTCAGTCAGAATACATCAAGTTTCATTAGATTAATTACATGCGGTCTGCGTTAAGAGACATTAATTACTTTTGGGCCTACGAGGTCGAGATTCATGTGACGAGCACATTAAAATTCACGACGAACGACATGATTTAACAAAGTTTTTGATTGGAAAAAATTGGTTCACTTAAATAATTATTTTGTTCACATCTGCTGTGCCTTTATTTTCGCAAGTAAAAAATGATTGATGCCGTTTTCAGATTCGTTGGGCCGGAGCAAATCGGTCACATCTTTATTTTGCGAAGCGGTAAAAACCAGTTTTTTTGTGCATAGGTATTATTGTTGTGTATTGTGTTATACTTCGGTTGTCTATAATACTTCTATTGGATGGATGGTGGTGGTTGGCTTTGGATGGGTGATCATCTTTACATAACGAGACTCCTCCGTTCCTCGGAAAGCACGTTAAGCCGTTGGTCCCGGTTGTCATTTATGCATCTTTGACAGTCGTTACGGGTCGTCAGAAGACCGAAAATCTGACAGCCAACCTTACCAAGGGGTATCGTATTGCCCAGTTACGGGGTTGTGGAGGTCAGGTAGGCAGTCGCTCCATGTAAAATACTGGTATTCAGCTGCATCCGGTTAGACTGGAAGCCGACCCTAATAGTCCTTTACTTGGTAAAAGGATCGGCAGATTGATTGTGTTATACTTCGGTTATCTATACGTCTATTGGATGGATGGTGGTGAAATGGCCGCAGGTCACAGGAACACACTGCGTCTCTCGGATTCCTCTTAAACTATAAAACAATGTTCATATAATATAGAAGTATGGACGAAAAAAAATGTTGCGGCGACTGTAAATAAATTGGGATAAGGGCAGGAGAATGACTAATGAAGGTGACTTCATAGACGTGATAGTTATCTAAACTTTCTAAAACAAAACAAAATAAAACAGAATTTCTAAACTCATACTTCAAGTAACAAGAACATAATAACGTACGTCGACAACAATTTTTTTTTTCTTATTTTGAGAGTACGAGTTTTTTCACTGGGCAATTAAAGAAACATTAACATAATTTCACGCCTTGTTTCTTCGAAAGGTTAGACTGAGGTGCACCTTTAATAGGTGCTGAAGAGCCTAGGTGAAACATTATGTGGAACCTAGCTGGAAAAACCTAATAGTATTTAACCCAACCTGGGAATCGAATCCACTACATCTTACTCAGCAGTAGCGCTTGCGACCACTAGACCAACGAGACACTGGTCATTTAATTCGACTTTGTACCTAGACTTCACTATATAGTATAAAACAAAATCGCTTTCTCTGTCCCTATATCCCTATTATGCTTAAATCTTTAAAACTACGCAACGGATTTTAATGCGTTTTTTTTTAAATAGATAGGGTGATTGAAGAGGAAGGTTTATGTGTATAATTTGTAGACATATTATGCGGGTGTAGCCGCGGGCAGAAGCTATAGTAAGATTATTCATTCCAGTCAGTAAAATGACAAGTGCAACACTGTCACTGATACAAAAAAGGGTGACCCGCTACAATAGTGATGTTCGGCAATCGATAGACTTAGACATTTAGTCATGCTTTATTTTATTAGGTATCAAAGCGTTTTTTTATTGTAAATATGTAATACATACCGTATTAAATAATACGATTTTAGAAATATGGAAGGTCCATATTTCTTAAATCGTATTATTTAATACCAGCATATTAAAATTTCTCACTACAACATTATTACAACAGCTGGGAAAAAAATGTTTAGAGATTCAGAGGAATTAACACTAGAAAGTCGGGAATATACAAGTAATTTTATACGTTTTTATTCATTACGGTTGCTATTGATTCCGATTCCGATTCTGAATCGGTATATTCAGAATCGGAATCGGAATCAGTTACATTTATAATAAATGAATCCACATATTCATCTATGTGGTCGAGTTGTAGGCTTTTATGGCATGGTTGATGCACTGTCTCCAATTTTTTGGCGTCACTTCTTTCAGGCCCAAATAATTTTTTTACGTCTTTTAATTTAAAATTTTAAATTGTTCCTGGCGACGTACCCCTTTGCTTGAGCCTATATATAAATTTTCAGAAATTGATATATGAATTGATAGAAAAGTTGGTGTATTTTATACAAAGAATAAAAAGAATTATCTAAAGAAGCAAATCATAATTGTTTTAACAACTCCTAATAGATACCGGACTGTTTGTATTTCGTGAGACAGAGATAACGCTCTACGAAGCCGAAATTAGCCGATTGTCTCTTTCCAAAGGTCGATGTGCAATATTTATCGCCGGGTACTGTACCTTGGCAATAGTTGGAGGGTCCTTCGCATAAAAGAATTGGTGAACTTTACGACGTATCGCCGAAAAGTCAAAATCATCAATTTAAAAAAAAAGGAATCTTGACTAACTTTTAATTGTAAAACCTCGATTTACCACATCACTATTTATTTGGGACTAAAAACCTGCAACACTGGAAATGTCATTTTACTGACTGGAATTAATAATCGTACTTTAGTTCTCTTATAAAATAAAAGACATACGCAAAAAGTTCTCACAGCGCGAAGACTATTAAAAAAAAATGCTCCGTTCACTACCCAGTATAAAATTGCCCGTGATCCTACTCTAGCCAGCTCAACTACAAATGGAACTGCCCTCTTTAAAATAACATTGAATTAAATTAAATGTTGTACGGAAACAGAATGGAACTAATCTTGAACTGTAATATTACGAACAAGTTGTATACGCGATTCTACAACTTCGAACATTTTAAAGTTACAAAGGTTTGTCTGTGGTATTAATTTAGGTAATTTTGATCTAAAAACATCTAATGAAAGTGGAATCACTTATTAAAGTTCAAAAAAGGAAACCCTTATGCGTTTACTGGCATGATAGTAGAAAAAATACACCCTAAAACTATAAATAAAAGAAAACAATGGTTATAAGGCAAAGGAATCCTCAGCTCGGGATACTGCATGCAGATGACAACGAAAAGACAGACGCCAAAACATGATATTTTTAATTCTAATGAGTCAACAATATTTCTGAATTACAATTAGAAGCAGATGTAGAGTACTTTGTTCGATGTTAACACTATTTTAAATATTAAAGGTTTTGTGCACATTTTTATAAGATAGCCAACGTTAATCAACCATCAAGAGACCAAAAAACACTCTTTTTATCATGTTGCCAGTGAAAAAAAAACATCTTAAAATGTTGCCGGGTTAATAAAACAAAATAAATATAAGATCTATGTTCGGACACGAACACAGACTATAAGTACACTGGTAAAATATTTTTAAACACTTTTTAGACACTTGTCATTTTCAGTGTCAACGACGTAGGTACTTGAATAAAAAAGTAAGATGACACTTTTTGCGGTATGATCTGAAGTGTAATTCTGTAGAGTTCACATCGAATGTCATTCACGATTCGGTTTAATCACGCTTTTAGTAACGGTGGCTACTGTATAATATAATAAGGAATACCGCTATAATGTACAGAGAACATCACGCTACCCCAATCTGTCAAATTTCTTTGATAGTTTTCAACTTTATTACCAAAGCATAAGGTTCATTTTCAATTGGGAAAACTTGACAGTAAGGGATAGCTTGATGTGCTGGTGTCTGTACAGACGCCAGAACATCAAGCTACCCCAATCTGACAAATTTCTTTGATAGTTTTTCAACTTTATTACCAAAGCATAAGGCTCATTTTAAATTGGGAAAATTTGACAGTTTGGGATAGCTTGATGTACTGGCGTCTGTGACTAAGGAAAAAGTGTCACAAGTGAACTAAAAACATGTTGGTGTAAAATGATAATAAGGAATACCGCTACAATGTAGGTACAGAGGCCACCACATCAAGTTACCCTAATCTGTCAAATTACTTTGTTCGTTTTTTTTAACTTTATTTGCTAAAGTATAAGGTTCATTTTCAATTGGGAATATTTTGAGAGTTTGGGATAGTTAGACGTGATGCACAACTGAACAAAAAAACATGTTGATGTAAAATGTATTAGGCCATTTACGCTTTCCTTCGAGAATCTGTAGCAATATACCGTTAAGCCAATTTTCATTTTATTATGTCGTCTCATTTTATTACTAACAGTGACATCAATACAAGTTAGTAATACAATTATTCTGGATTTAATAAAGTTCTTTTGTATACGGCGCGTCTTTAGAGCTCAAACTAAATTACGTTTCAGCGCTAATTCACTATAGTTTTGAAAGACTTAATTCAATAGCTGTTTGTATTTACCGAAACTGAGCATTCAATGTTTGAAAAATAATGGAATTAACCTATCCTCCATCATAATAAACTCGGAGTAAAGTTGCACTGGTCTTAATAATTTATTTATCAGACTACAGAGAGGTCCACTTTGTTAGTAACAATATAACTTTTGTACTTACTTAATAATTAAAAGGGATTGTCGAGGCACTGCAGTAGCGTGGCAATCGCAACAACACCCTGAACGCATTATTATATTGGATACGCAGAGCATTATATGCCTTTTGAGTATATGTGAACCACAGGGCTCCCGAGTACAGCGATGTGCAGTATGCCTTAAAAAGGTCAATTTTAAGTGCGGCTGTACATCGAGAGAACCTGCGGGCCAGCGTATTCGCCCGAACTGATAATGCTCTGCGTTCCCTCTCTAAATCTAAATCATCTTTTAGGTTATCCGTTACCAGGTGACCCAGATATTTAAATTTGTATACCCTGTTTATCGGGTGACCCTCCATTAAAAGAGGAGGGATTGTAGTAGGACACCTGGTGCCAGACCTGAAGACCATTAATTCTGTCTTACTGCAGTTGTAACCTAACCCATCAGCCACTATAATACAATAACATAATAATAGGTATAAGATTATTTACCTTCAACCTGAGCTTATTAATAAAAGGATATACAGGTCTCCAAAAGTGATAATGCGCATAGAAATCTTCGCCACTGTTCGGCAACGGTCGTATTTCCCGAGCGTCGGAAGACGATATGTATATAGAGTGGTTAAGTGCATTTTCTTCATGCATAATTTAGTGTGATTATGTGTTTTGTCCTAAAAGAGATAAATATTGATTTATCAGTAACGAAATTTGATTCAATATTTCCATGTAAGTAAATAGCGAGCTATAATTCATATAAGCCTAAATCTGATTTTTAATATGCTTTTTCTAGTACTTAATATGTATTTTACGTTGGTATTTTTAATTTTTTAGTATTGAAAAAACGTGAAAAATGTTAGTATATTTATATATTTTACAAAATTAACTATTTCAATTTGAATAAGATAATTAAAGTTGAAATTAAATTCACCTTTAAAACAAAACCAAGAAAGGTGTGTAATAGTAGCTCTATATAATTCCAGACAAAGAGAACACGTGCAGTCACCACCAATATGACAAGACGACTGACGGACCTTTGACTGACCGCCGACCGCCCGAATTGTTTTCGATTGTGTACACATGAAATTGACTCCTATTTCTTTCGAACAAGGTGCAAAATGCAAGGGACTCGAACGATTCAATGATTCGGGTGTTTCCGGGAATACGACAATTAGCGAAGATCTGCATGTGCATTATTAATTTGGGAGTACTGTACCTCCTTGTCTTATTTTCGTGGCCACCTTCAAATTAGAGAAAAGAAAACGGCCAAGTGCATATCGGTCCACGCAGAATGAAGAGTTCCGTAATTGAACTTATCCCAAAAACAAACTTAATGTTATAGTTGCATGCTATCGATTCTTCAAGTCTCTAAGGTTGTAATCACATTTTCTCTTTTTTTTGATAAATCTACTAATAAAGCATGCTGACTTTTCATTAATTTCATTACAGTGAGATTTTTTTTATCCTTTTAAAAAAAACAAGGTTCTTAGTATTAAGAACGTAGTTGAAAAAAAAAAAAAAAAGTAAGAAGGAGAAGAAAGAAGAAAAAAAAGGAAGGAAAACAAGGAAGGCCGATGGAGAAGAAGTACTAACTTACTCAAATTTTTAACTTAAAATTAGTACTTCTGCTAACTAAAAGTACTATCGACACTATTTTAATAAAAAAAAAATAAAAGAAAAGTAAGAAGGAGAAGGAAACCAAAGGAAGATTTTTCCTTCTCCTTCTTACTTTTCTTTTATTTTTTTTTACTTAAAATAGTGTCGATAGTACTTTACACGCAAAACCTTGATTCTTGCTAAATTTTATGACGGGGAGTATCCTATAGGCACATCTAAACTGAGTTCAAAATCTGTCAGTGTCAAATTAGTATGGAATATTGAGACTCACAGCTCGTAAACGCGGTTTAGAGGTGTGCTGATCGCTTAGACGCATTATTTTGGAGCTCTAAGGGATCGAGAACGTGTCTTGACAGACAGATAAACAGACGGAAAAAGAAGTGGTACTATAAGGGTTCCGTATATTCCTTTTAAAAATATTCGTGTATAAACTGATTTTGTTGAGCAAAAACAGATAAATTATTAAAGTAGTTACATAAATAATAATTATTTAAAATTCTTTAACAAATATAACTTATCCAACACGTGCCGTTTCGTTTCAGATTAGCCTCATTTTTTTCCAAAGAGATTCTTAGTAACCAACTAAGGAGATTATGTTATCAGAAACCTGGTAATAAATTGTGAGCAAAATTTGTTTGCTAAGCAACATGATTCTTTTGACGCGTGGCTAAAATTCGAACTAACGGCGCGCGCCATCTTGTTTTGTCAATACAGTATGACAGTGAACAATGTCATAAATGTTTAACAGCAACGCCCCACTGTCCATGTCAATAAGGCTCCAAATGATGACGTGGCACTCTTAATTATGTTTATTTTTGTCGATCACTTCGTCTTAGGAGATTAGCCCGTGGCTAAGTAATAAAAACCATATGGGCTAATCCATCTGGTTAAGCTACGCTTGCCGGGGTTGGTCCTTGGATGGGTGACCATCTTTAAATAACGAGACTCCTCCTCCTCTTGTGGATCTTTGACAGTCGTTAAAGGTCGTCAGAAGTCCGAAAGTCTGACATCCAGTCTTATCAAGCGGTATCGTAATACGCAGTCGCTCCATGTAAAATACTGGTATTCAGCTGCATCTGGTTAGACTGGAAGCCGACACCAACATAGGAAACGGCTAGGCAGATTGACTTGGTCTTAGGAGACTTCTCATGATAGATCGTCTCTCTGTTCGTCTATATACAGGTTGGCGCCAATAATAGGATTATAAATATTAAAGCGTAAAATACTCGTATCTAATTCTGTTCTCAGCCTACATACGAAAATTCAATCAAATATCATCAATATACTATGGAATAGTTTAATCACTAAAGGTAGTTAGTCCAAGATTGGCAAAACTCATAGTCGGCCATTACTGGGGGCCTTAATTTTATTTACGAATCCACAGGCAAACCTAGCTAAGCTGTAGACAACTTCCTAGCGAGATGCGAGAGAATTGCTAATTATTTATATCAAACAGGTTACCTACCACAAAACATAACCCCTTTATTTTGTTTTTTGAGTTCGGGATATAATCAAATGACCCTTCCCGCTCTGGGTGGAGCGTCGATAGAAGAAGTGATCGTTGTGTAACTATACACACGCTATACTTAGATCGTTTATTAGTAAGGAGATACTCAACAAATTAATTAGTGATAGCAGGTGTAAAATTATAAAGTAATTAAAATCATCTGTCATGTTTGCGATTTCAATTTAAAATACCATTAACAAAATCGTTATAATTCATAATTATAAACCTTTTGAATTAATCATAACGACATTACAAATTGGTTGTGATGTTATGTGGGTGTCTTTATTAATCTTTGTTTAAATTGCTTCGCAGAAAAGACAAAGGAATTAACTGTAATTTCGAGATGAAAGCGAAAGACCTTCGTCGTGTCGCTAATTCTATTAAATACTGGGTGTAACCGAAAGGGCATATACATACATATGCTACAGACCACCAAACTGAACAACTTTTATTATGAGACCAACTCCGAAATCGCAAAAAAAACCCAGCTGTTCTATACATTTTTGGTCACGTAACTCGTCGAAATGTAGGGGAGAGCTGTTTTTTTTTTCACGATTTTGAAGTTGATCCCATAGTAAAAGTTGGTCAGTTTAGAATGATGTCTCTAGCATAACCTTTTGTATGTATGTATATAACCTTTCGGTAAATAAATTACATTGAAGTGTCTGTAATAACAAAATAACATCGTTTTATTAAATGCATATGAAAGTACAGAGGCCAGCACATCAAGTTACCCCAATCTGTCAATTTTTATTGATAGTATTTCAACTTTATTGCTAAGACATAAGGTTCATTTTTAATTGAGAAAATTTGACGGTTAGGATAGCTTGATGTGCTGGCCTCTGTAGTACATATTTTTTTTAAACCTCTTTTTAAAATTGCACCACGTTAGGTAATTATCCGGGTCAGCGTGATTGTTTGAACGGATTTTACCGCTACCCTGGAACATGGATGGGTTTTAGTCAGTAAGGGTCTGAAGCGGGAGGGGTCATTTGATGATTTTCCATGCTTAACAAAAGGAGGTAATTATCCTTACGCAGATTAGCTTGATATAAAGGTTTGTAACATATATCTGAGTATATATTTTTGGTCGAAGCAGGTGGCGTCTTTGTTTGCCTACCCTCATGGGAAGAAAGCGGAAGTTTATGTTTGTAAATAAAAAACAGAAACAATTTATATAGACGCCTATTTATTTCAAAATAATATTATACATAGTGTGCTATCGCGTAGACAGAACATCTTTTTTCGCTTATAAATATCTTAAAATTGGTACAAATCTTTGGAATATATCTTATTTTATACAAAAAGCGATCTAACAGTAATATTATTTACATTTCAAATTTATTTTACAACGATAATTATATTATATATTTATTTCATTTAACTAAAATAAATATTATGTTCTTTGGTCTTTTAAAACCTAATATCTCATTATTTACGAAATGTTTTTTTTACAACATTATAACTTACCGACTACCTTTTTTTTTAAAAAAACCTTATTTTTTATAAAAATAAATGATTTTTCTATAATAAATAATAATAATTTAGAAAACTTACAAAATACGTGTTTTGTTTGTAATGTTTAATTTGAAAACATAAGACAAAAAAAAGTCTATGAAATAAAAACTTAGGTATTAAAAAAGACGCAGTATTGTGTGGCTTCGTGCTATCGATTGCATTAAGCTGTAGATGGCTTAACCGCTTAGCTGCACAAATGATAGCGCAGTTAGCTGTAAGCTGAAGTTACGAACCTTATCCCAGTTTAACTACAACGTAGCTTTAAAGTAGGTAATAATTATTATTTTTACTATAACATTAAAAACAGTAATCACAGTGATAGACTGTTAAAAAGCTTGCAATCATTAGAAAAATATCTATACTAAAATTGGTTAAACGTAAACAAATATATACGGTTCAAGGTCAGACTAGGCAATAAAATTCAATAAACTTCTTCGTTTTTAAATAAAATTTGCATTACGTCTACTTTAAAAATCGATATTGCATAATGTATTGATATTTTTCACACAAATACTGCTATTTTGATTGAAGTTTAACGGTGCATTTACAAGTACATTGTACAGACGGATTTTAAGCAACCGTTCCATACAAATAGTTGCGCGGACGATAAAGCATTCATTAAACGTGAACCGGTACCTACATAAATAGAATTAAACATAACAATGCACAATCGTCCAGTAATTACGTTTTTAGATAAAATATTTGGTAGGTTTATTAGACAGGGTGGAAAGGACATTGACGCAAAAAAGTATCCATGGAAATTCAGAATCATGTACTTACTGAATAGTAAGTACATAATTCTGAATTTTCTTGTCCATAAAAAAATGCTGTTCCATACATTTTTACTGCGTAAGTACTTATTGCACTTTTCTATGAGACAGTTGTTTTTTTTTTTATCAGACGAATAGTTTTAACCTTATGAACGCCATTTTAACATATACGAAACCGGCTTCGCGTCGATGTCCTGTCCACCCTGTATACACAAGCAGCACGGGTCAATGGCAGAGGTAAGTGCAGTCGCCGACAAACATCTACGGCTGCCTTCGACAACTATACTACTCGCATATTTAAGCTACGTACTCAAATACACAAACGGTACGTTGTTCACTGCCGCTGCCGATGCGTCGATGGTTGCAGTCACCTCTGCCGTTGACGCGTGCTGCTTGTGTGTATGAGGACTTAGCATGTCGATGGCAAATATTAAGTTATAGGTATTTCAAGTTTCACCTAAAACGCTAATCCCTGATGACATTAGGTACAAATACTCAAAAATACTATGTAGAGATAAACTACGATACCATTGGCCTGCCCTTGATCCTTTATCAGTCTTACAAAGGGGTATCGTATTGCCCAGTTACTGGATTGTGGAGGTCAGTTAAGCAGTCGCTCCATGTAAAATACTGCTATTTAGCTGCATCCGGTTAGACTAGAAGACCGATCCCAACATAGTTGAGAAATGGCCAGGCAGATGACGACGACCATGGCGCGCCCTTCCAAAATTGAATTTTTTTGGAAGTATTTGTAAAAGTATTTGCATAGCGCCACCAAGACTCACAACGCATGTTGTTGTCGGCCTGTTACTGAAGACAAATTCTCACAAATATATATGTCGCAGGTATATTGTCAACGCCGTGATATTACAATTTCACTAGTGATATTATAATTAAACGGTAGATTATCAACCGACTTCATTTCTTACAATTTATCGGCCTGATTTTAGTAACATTGTAATGTCACGGGGACACTTTAGTGATATTATAATAAATCTAGGTATATCATGAATGAAGTTGACAGTGGGAGAAGTCGAGCGTTTTGATTGTTCAATTCTTTTTCATTCGCAATTTTCATGCGACATGTACAAACTCTTTCGTATGGATGTGGCTACAGTAATTTGGCAACAGTAATTTTAGGGGCGCGTCATGTTATCGTAGTTTATCTCTATTTGGGTTTAAATTTAGTTCCATAACAAGCTTTTAATACACGCTCTTTTCCATTTTATACAAAAATAGCGATATTCACATTTGCTACATTCACAAAAGTACGTTAAACACAAATTATGTCGGCCGACGTACGAAAACCTTAACCATACTTAGGACCTTGTCATAATTATATTTCCGTCCCCATTTGCATCTAATAATGCGTCAATGAAAAGAGTCTAATGTGACAAAGTCCAAAAATTATCAACGTTTTCGTAAAATAACTGTACTTTTAAATTATATATTCGTTATCATTCTAGCTTGCCTTAAATATAGATACGTTAACTACATCCACATCGTAGACTATTAAGGGAATCCCTTCCATTGCTCCAGTCGTATACAAAAGGTCCATTAGGGAATAAGGGGAAGGAGCAATGTACTCTAATAAACGCTGCTCTATTGTTCACTTGTATGTGGGTTTATGAAGCAAATGATTTTGGACTATGAGGCTAAGTAATTACTGTCGCACGGGTCAATGTATCATGTTAAGCTATGCTTGACGGGGTTTTTCAGTGGATGGGAGACCGTCTGAACACACTACTTACTCTCCGTGAAACTAGGTACCCGCAGTCATTCGTGGATCTTTGGCAGTAGTTAAAAGCCAGAAAGTCTCACAATCTGTATTTTTGGTAAGACTGGTTGTCTGGTATCGTATTACCCAGGTTGTGGAGGTCAAAAAGAGTGAAAGAAAGACATAGAGAAAGGCCCTACTTAATAATTTCTTATTCAATCATTTTAAGTCTATAAAAGCTCCCGAAGAGGGAGGGAGGATTTTCATAGAAATTGTTCTAGTAGAATCACGTCGTGCCCGTCAGCGGAAGCTCTAATTCGTTGAACAGCAAACGATTTAAAACTAAACAAAGCGCTTACGCATCAGATATTTCACAGATAAAAAATAAACATTCATTGTCTTTTATACCGCGATCCGATATCCTTGCGCCCCTATCTGGTGATGCATTTTTCGTCCAAGTCCCCCGTGAGGAAATCGTTGGTGTCACGGACGGTCATGATGGTCACTCCGTCAGCGCTGTTCCTCGATATTATGTTGCTCTTCTTCTTAGTACTTCCGTAGTCGTAGTTTGATATCACCACACTCTCTGTCGGGTTCCTGTAAAAGTTGATAGAACAATCACCGTTGCAGTTGATGGATTTCTTGGAGGAGAAATCAATTTGGAGATTGGCATTTGTTTTTTTGTGACGTCATTTCTTTAAAATTGCTGGGACAGATTGGATGCGGGAGGCCGAGGACAGGGTATTGTGGCGCATCCCTGTACAGGCCTTTGTCCAGCAGTGAACTGTGATAGGCTGACTTTATTACTTTATGCTAATATGGGCTGGTCAAAGATCGTAAGAGTTGAAGCTTCGAAGAACTAGTCTTATTCAAACTCAAATTCAACGCATTCATTCTAATAGACCAACAGGCACTTTTAAATGGTCAAGAGGTCAGTCAGTCAGAAATATGAAGTTTGATGCCCATTCCAAAACGAAGAACGTACCGATGGAGAAAGGGCAAGAAACTCCAGGGACACTCCAAAATATGTGTACGATACAGAACGTTAAAAGCGTAATAAAAAGTAAAAAAACCAATTCTATAATTATAATCAAAATAAGCCTAAATACTACCTAATTGCATTTGTTTTTATTAAGAGACAGTAGTGTAGAGCGTGAGTGAAACCTTATGTTGAACATGGCTGGTAATAATCTGACAGCATTTGAACCTTAAAATTATGTTTAGAATAGTCGATAGGATTTTGTACAAGTGACAGGGACTCTGTCTTTGGCCGCGGGGCTTTGTTCACGGTCTGAGTGTTTGTTTCAATAGCCCAGCAAGTCCTCCCTATACACTAGAACACATGCTCTACCACTGAGCCCCCTCAGTGGAAGGTCCTCAACCTTCCACAGTAGCTACTCAATCTTTTGGCTATAAAAAACTAACGTAAACATGCGTATTCTATACGACGCTCTGAAATATTTACTGAACATAAACATGAACCAGATTCCAGATGTTGCGCATACTCGTATAATGCCATAAACTTCATGGTACCAATCGTGGTACAATTGTACATATTACCATCAACTCGTTGTCGGTGACGTTCCGGTGACGATGGAAGTGGAAAGACAAGCCCCTAAATTGTCTTAAAATTTGATTTCAAGTCAAAAATGACAAAGAGGTGAAATGTTTCAACATAATTATTGCATAAGCAACTATAATCCACTGGAACAATATTAACTACGTAATTAGTGACGATAATAAGGCAATTAATTTGGATTATAGAGATGATTAGTACTAATAATATTAAGCGAGGGCGTGTCAATCATATTATACTGATGATGGTCAGGATGACCTCAATCAAAATATCTAGCCTTTTCCCAACTATATTGGGGTCGGCTTCGTTCGTTCGTTTTACTATTAGGTTTTTTTTTAATAGCAGCCCAGTCTTTGGAAGATGGCGGTGTAATATCCCCGTGCATTGGAACGCACGTTAAGCCGTTAGCCCTGCGCCTGATCTTTCAACGGGTCTATGAGAGTGAGAGAAGAGAGAGTGCACATGTGTCTGCGCACACGCTTCAATCTGCCTAGCCTTTTCCCAACTATGTTGTGATCGGCTTCCAGTCTAACCGGATGCAGCTGAATACCACTATTTTACAAGAGACGACTACCTATCTGACCTCCACAACCCAATCAGTAACTGGGAAATACGATACGCCTTGGTAAGACTGGTTGTCAGACTTTCAGGCTTCTGACGACCCGTAAACGACTGTCAAAGATGCACAAAATGACAGCCGGGACCAACGGCTTAAAACGTGCTTTCCGAGGCACGGAGGAGTCTCGATATGTACAGATGGTCACCCATCCATGGATGGACGGATGGATGGATCGATCCGTGCGGCAGTTATTACTTAGCCACGAGCTCTTCTGGTCAGGATGACCTATTAATCTGATTATTATAAATCGCTGTCAGCCGCAGATGGACTAAATGCAATTGAGAAAGACCTTTTGTGAATAAAAAACGTGTCGGAGGCAATTAAGTTGTTATTGAAAGTTATTTGACGTTGACACTACATGCAGTGTTGCAAGGCAAAAAATATATTGAAAAATATGTTGGGGTGGCCGACACTAACTATGCCATTTAATTGCTCTTTTTGTTTGATCATTTTTTTTGGACACTTCATACTTAGCACTGATAAAATATGTGCTTCGTTTTGAAAAGCAAACGGTTTATTTGGGACTTTTGATAATGGTTTGGTCATGAACAAATCGTAATACGATAACATAACCTATCTTAGTAGTTAAAGTACAGAGGCCAGAACATCAACCTACCTCAATCTGTCTTTTTTAATACATTTTTAACTTTATTACAAAAAGTTTAAGGTTCATGTTCAATTGGAAATAGGTATTTGATCGTTTGGGAGAGCTTGATGCGTTGCCGTCTGGACTTGCACAGTGCAACTCTTGCACGTTAGAGTACCATTACGATATTGTATGTGGGAGGATTTTATTTGAGTTCAATGATTTTCCGAACACATTATTTAACTCTTGAACAAAAAAATATTGGAATGTTTTGAATCCATCATAATTTAATTTTGTCTGTCAGCGATCCAACTAAGGAGTTGATTGATTTATCTTTAAGAGACGGGCTCGGTGGCTAAATAATTAAAAACGCACAGGTCTATCAAATATTAAACTACGCTTGCTACGATCTGTTTGTGGATGGGTGATCATGTATTATCAAGTCCTCTTCGCTTCTCGGAAAGCACGCTCAGCTATTAATCCCGGTTCTCGTTTGAAAATCTTTAACAAGATGATCACCCATCCACGCACCAACCTCGGCAAGCCTAGCTTAACCTGATCGAGCAGTCTGAGCGGATGTTATTACTTAGCCACAAGCCAATAATTTACCAATAATACAGTAATTAAATTTATAATGCAATGTAGATATGACATGATTTATTTTAAAGGCCGTCGGTTCAGGGTACCAATTCAAATTGTTTTGCATTTATGTCTATTGCTGTAGTAGCAACATTAACAGTGCGAAATTGTGTGATTTTATCACTGAAAATAATTGTATTTACACTTTATTACCCACTAGACTACGGCAAAGCCTAAAAACAGGTATCTAATGATTTTTATAAATTAATTATGTCTAATAACCCCCATAATTAATAGATAGGCAGTCGCTCCATGTAAAATACCGGTATTCAGCTGCATCTGGTTAGACTGGAAGCCGACCCCAACAAAGTTGGGAAATGGCTAGGCAGATGACGATGAACCCCATAATTAAAAACAACTACCTCTACTAGTTTTGATTTGTTTTGGTTGAGGCAGTTCCTGAATAATATGTATAATTCTTCAAACAACTTTTGTACAGAGGCCAGCACATCAAGTTACCCCAATCTGTCAAATTTCTTTGATAGATTTTCAACTTTATCACAAAAGAATGAGGTTCATTTTCAATTGGGAGAATTTAAAAGTTATGAATAGCTCCATGGTGTCTGTACCTACGGTTTGAAGAAGAGATATCTTAATGTGACAACTTCAGTGTCTAAAGGAAACCTGTTTCTGACCTTTAAGTTGCACAAAAACCGTAAGAAACTTTTAATTTCGTGGGCTATTTCAGCGCACTCTCCTTAATGTTAGTTTTTCATTTAACTGCATCTCTCGAAATAGCTCTGACCAAAGCGTTTGAACACAATAAAGGCAAACATTCTACCGGTTCACTGCAAACTGCAATAAAGGTAGCCATCGTTCTGTTTTGTGTTGACAGTCAAATTGATTTTCTTTCGCAGATCCTACCGTACGTACAGTCTCATACATAAATTATACGTTTTTATTAAGCGTACCTACATCTAGATATGAATATTTGAAACGGTCAAAAATAAAATTTGAAATCACATAGCTAAAATACCGCTTCTCTTAAAGACTTCCATCATCGTACAGAAATTAAATACTATGCGATGATATAATTGTAAAATTGCATTATTCCATTTGATTCTAAAAATCTGTGACGCCATATTGTTATATTCCATACAAATCCCGTATAAATTCCGCGTTTTGACAGTTCATAAAAAGTAACGTTATTGACTGCCCTTTCAAATACCCAATTCTATACAACGCTTAGACATAAGAACGTAAGGGCAATATACAGTCGATCGATATCACTTAAACCTTATTATTTACGGGTTTATTTAAAATGTTAGAAAATACTCGTAGCATCTTAGAGCAACTTGTGGGTATTTAAAGAACTATCGCGCAGCGGTCATTTTTATTGATGCGAATGTCACGGATCGTAAATTCGTAATTAATGCAATTAAAACGAATAAGCTTTAATACTATTAGCTGATCTCAATTTTCTCTTTTTTATTATTTGATATGTTGGTTTTTTTTTTCAATTTGCGATTTATTTTAACCCATAAACTTTTATCTCTCCACAAACGACAGCAACAACAACAACACACGTACACACACACACACATTTATAATATGATTAATGGGCCCTACCCGTGTGTTAAATTAATGTCAACATTGTAGCGCCACGTTATATAGCACGTAGTGATGAGGACCTAGGTATTGTATACATTATAACAGTGCAATCACGTGTTTAAGCATCGGTCACTAATTACCAGTCATCCTGTACATATATTAGGCAACATATAAAACACTAGCTTTTGCAAGCAGTTTCGCCCGCGTGTATGTAGGAATTTATCCCACGGGAACCGTACATTTTTCCGGGATAAAAAGCTTATATGCTATTCCAGACTATAATCTATCTTTTTGCCGAGTTTCATCCAGATCCGCTAAGTCGTTTTTGAATTTATTCGTTACGTTACATACAAATCTTTCCACTCTATAATATTAATAATTAATATTATAGACATGCAAAATCGTCAATAGCTATAAATGCTACAATGTATTTATACAACCTAATTGAAAATCAACATAAATTAATGTAAACAAACAACATAATCGATATAAAATAAGGAAAATTTAAATGACCTACTAAGGATACTTCCTATTTTCCTTGACTCCTAAATTACAAGGCTCGGCAAAGTTTGGGTATCAGCTTCAGTACCTGCCTTAAGCAAAATAAAATCTGTATTATGTACACACTAAATTCTTGTAACATTAAACCTTTTTTTTTTTTTTTTAAGGCTGGGAAATCATCCAATGACTTCTCCCGCTCTGGGTGGAGCGGAAGGGAGTGTCAGACTCTTACTGACTAAAACCCATCCATGTTCCTTCCGTAGCCCTTTATGTTCCGGGGTAGCGGTAACCCTTTCGGACAATCCCGCTTAGTAACATTAAACCTGACCTACACTTATTTTTGAGGGTAGGAAATCATCAATTGTCTCCACCCGCTCTGGGTGGAGCGGAAGGGAGTGTCAGACTCTTACTGACTAAAACCGAAACCGAGTACTGATTTAAAAAATGTTTTTAAATCAGTACTCGCTGTTGCCCATGACTTTCGGTTTCCCTCCCTAAATCCATCGTAAGACCCGCTCACTGGTATGTACAGACGCCAGCACATCAAGCTATCCCTAACTGTCAAATTTTCTCAATTAAAAATGAACCTTATGTCTTTGCAATAAAGTTGAAATACTATCAAAGAAATATGACAGATTGTGGTAACTGGATGTGCTGGCCTCTGTACTTGGAAAAATCTATTATTTAATACCCTCCCTTAATCCCCTTTTCACAGCTTTTTATTCTCAGTAAAGAGAAATATAACATGTTTGCGATGCCAAGTATAGGTGTATAATCCAGAACTCTCTTAATACATATTTTTTTTATAAAATAATAATTATGTAATATAACTTAATTAAGTATAATTATAGGTTTCATACATGGACACAGCCATATAACTTACTCATTTTAACGTATTCATCAGATGTCCAAAATTTATATTAGTAACTGACATGATTTAATTTAATATAGGATAAGAAAAAATTTACTGGCCATGATTTAGCCCGTATTACAGAACTTCACTCAAGACCCAAGCATTACTTCAAACTAGTTTCAACCAATCAAATGGCTTTAATCGAGACTCAAGCAATGTTCATGTATTGAGTGAGGTTCTGTAATACAGGCATTAGTGTCGTCAGGTGTATGTCAGGTTTAGTGTCACAAATCAGAAGTGAGTAAAGGGTAGCTCACCGTCTGACCAGGACCAGGCCCGTGCCGAACGGCGCGTACATTTTCCACAGAGATGTCAGCATTTGTAGGGGCCCGTCAGGGCCGAGCCTGCCGGGTAAGCGGGATTTTCCGAAAGGGTTACCGCTACCCCGGAACATAAAGGGTTAAGGAAGGAACATGGATGGGTTTTAGTCAGTAAAAGTTTGACACTCCCTTCCGCTCCACCCCGAGCGAGGGAAGTAATTGGATGATTTCCCACCCTCAAAAAAAAAATGCAACCATGTTCAAGAATGAAATAAAATTGAACGCGATCAGCACATCTAAACTGCGTTCAAGAGCTGTCAGTGTAAATTTTTCGCGTTCAGTTTCACTAATAAAATCAGCCCTTAGTACGTAAAGTCAGTATTTTTATCAAATTACTTAGGCTGTAAACAATACTTCTTTTATGATTTGTAATGTGAGAGTACAAAAGCCAAAATTGAAAAGTTTAAGTACCTATTCAGGGTCGTTCGTAATCAAATCTGCAACCTTGAGTTTATTAAATACAAGTTTATTTATTTTTCTTTGAAAATGTTAAGGCAGTCAATCAACTCAGCCTATAGCACTCCATTGTTGGACCAGCACCCTGTCCTTTGACTTCGGCATCCAGTCTGTCCCAACAACATTCTTAAGGTCGTCGGTTAAGCTGTGGGGGACATATCTGCTCCGTCGGCCATATTTTTGTTGAAGGATCGATCCATCAACAAACATTACCAGCCCATTGCCGTTTCAGTTTGCTTACTCTGAAATTTATGTCGGTAACTCCGGTTCTTTTCTGATTTTATCATAGAAGAACTTCCAATCATATTCCGCTCTATAGCGCTATGAGCGACCTTGAATTTGTGGACCAGTATCAGAGTTCAGTTTTTTTTTTTAGAAATCTACATGATATTTTGTAGTAAATAAATAGCTCTAGCTATAAGTAAAATAATTCTAATAAAGTTGCATCTACACTATGTCGATTAAATACTATTGTCTCATAAAAAACCACAAATAAGCGTAGCGATCTTGTTTGACAGCAAGCGTAGCGACACTCTTGCCGAAAGTTACATGATAGAAATTCGGCGTACCGACGCTTACAATGCTATGCTACCTTCTTCGTGTCAATGGCACGAGTTATTTCTTTATTTTTGTTCCAAAACTTCGTCACTTTCAAGGAGTCGACGGTAGCAGCACAAAGGTCATTGCTTTATAAATACCTGCCACACCTCAGGCCAAAATTTCGTCGCGTAATTTTTGAATTATAATCTTGACATGCCGAATTTTTATAGCGTAATTTACGACAAATGCATCGCTATGCCAATAAATACACGTAAATCTACTGATTGCACTATCTACTTCTTACCTACGTTCAAAATAACAAAAACCCTTGTTAACCCAACCTGTTACACCGATGGCGGTGCGTACTCCTGAACGAGGTCTCGCAGACTGCAGTCCTCGACAGCCTGGAGCTGCAGGTCGGATGAAGGGTTCCCCGGCGGCAGCATAGGTACCGGTTGAAGTGAGACCTGAAGACTCCGCTCACGCAGTACAGGGCCACTGGATTCACGCACGAGTTCAGGAAGCTGGACAGAACACAATGTTGGTTTTTTTACTTTTTCTACACTTAGGTTGTTAGTTATAATAATAATCATCATTTGAATAGTCTAAGGGGCCTCTGCGAATTGACTTTGGCCCCTTATACACCTTCTTAAGGTCCAGGACGCTCAAGGTGACGAGAAATGTCAAGAGAAATAATAGTCATAATTTATTTAGGTATTTCAGATATAAATCTAGTGCATAGTTTTACAGTCATAGATTTAAATATTTTTTCATAATTTTATATTCAATTCAACCAAGGAATTATGTGAATTTCTTGCAGCTTAAAATCAAGAGTGTTTTGTTAAATCACGGTAAAGTAAGTCAAGTAAGTTAAATCGGTCCAGTAAAGTTTTTATGTAACAAAATTACTCCCAAATTACGTCAGTCGTCGTCGAAATGACGGAATGTGACATAATTCAAACAGATTGTTTGACCTGTACTATAAATAAGACCAGACTTTTAGATATCAAGGGTCCCTGCGTACCTAATCTCCGCAAAGAGCGACAAAGTCAAGAGGCTGGGTCACGAAAGCTTTGTCTTGTCGACTGTACTCGGGTGCAGACTTGGTTAATATTCTAGTCTGCCGACTTTTGTTGACACGGAAGCTTTTTGAAAAACGAACATTTAAAAACTAGCTTGATTGGATTCGTCTTTATGATTCCATTTTCAAACTTTATAAATAAGCTTCGATCAAATTTCAGCCAGCATTAAGTTCAAATGACTTCAAAAATATAATTATTTCAAAAAGCAGGTTTTATGTACAAGAGCACGACAAAATTAGAGAAAGGCAGAAACTTGAGATTTAATCATTCTCTTTGTTTCGTTGTTACAAATTAATCTTATCATTAAAATCAATTTGCTTCAGGAAAACCAATCTTCAATTAGATGAAAACTGAACTTCTAATTGGACTTAATTTACTTTCGAATTATTTCTCAACGTTTTTGTGATCGTCGGCAATTTTGAACTTTCACCCTAAATAATTTAAACTCGTTAAAGTCACACCATCGAGTTGATTAAAAATTGTAAAGGGCGTTTAAAAATAGCGTTTTCATCTCAAAAGGGGAGAGAAATCGTGTTGAGAATAGAAACAGGAAAAAACAACTGTGATAATAATTTTCCGGCACTTTTAATTGGGTTTGATGTCCCCACATCAAAGTTCTAGAGCTGTTTCTTCAGTTGTAATATTAATCATGGAGGTGCGTGTACGCCAAACGAGTCGAGCATGAGCGGAGCCGCTCTGCATATCGTCGTTAGCGGCGCAAAATCCCTTTGTGTTCGTCAAAAAACCGACAGTTGACGAAGCACAGCCGAGCACGAGCCGAACGCTCGAGGCGCGCTCGTTCGAGACTCTTTGGCGGTTCACACTATGCGAATTCGTGCTTGGCTTGTTTAGCATAGACGCACCTCAACAGTGCTTGTAAAAATTGTCACATCAGGTCACATACCTTAGACAGAAGCCCATTATCCTTAAGGCATGGATCCAATCGTTGTAATCAGTCTGTGCCGTTGGAGAGAGATGGAACCACAGCTCCAATGCATGGTACGGCAAGAAGCAGATGAAGAACACTGAAACAAACAATGCTATTTTAGTATATGCACTTATCGACAATTTTTACCTAGGTGTGATTTTGTTCAACTAAATGCTACTACTCTTCAGTCCAAGGTCACGCGAAATGCACCTTTATTTTTAGTTTACGCAAATGCGAAACTGGGGTTAATGTACTCATCAAAGAAGAACTTTTCTATAGCACCAATACCAATACCTTTTATTGATTTATTTGTGTGCAAATAATGTCCCGCTGGCACAAATACTGACTCAGTGCTACTGAGAAGTTCCTGATTGAAAAACCCAATAGCGCTTTGCCCGACGTGGAAATCAAACCCAGGACCTCATCCTCAGAACTAGCGCTTGCGACCAATTCTCAAAACAAGATCTCACTATCCTCTTAAATGATACAGAGAAAAAACTTGAAAACTAATATACTGGGTGAAATTGAATTTATGGGCATTATTTTAAGGAGGAGCTCGTGGCTAAGTACTTACAGCCGCACAGGCTGATTCACCAGGTTAAGCTACGCTTGCCGGGGTTGGCCGTGGATGGGTGACCATCTTTACATACCGAGACTCCTCCGTGCCTCGGAAAGCACGTTAAGCCGTTGGTCCCGGCTGTCATTTGTGCATCTTTGACAGTCGTTATGGGAAGTCAGAAGCCCGAAAATCTGACAGAAAGTCTTACCAAGAGGTATCGTATTGCCCAGTTACTGAGTTGTGGAGGTCAGATAGGCAGTCGCTTAATGAAAAATACTGGTATTCAGCTTGATCCGATTAGACTGGAAGCCGACCCCAACATAGTTGGGAAAAGGCTAGGCAGATGGATGGCACTTTTACTATGGGAACAAATCTGAAATAGCGAAAAAAAAAACAGCTGTTTTATATATACATTATCCTCGCATAACTCGTCTAAAAGTAGGGAACAGCTGATTTTTTTCGCGATTTCAAAGTTCTTTCTAATGATGAGTACAATGAACCTTAAAATATTGCTCATAAATTCAAATTCAACCTGTCTAGCATACATAACATCACGCCTTTAATCCCCAAAGGTTAGGTAGAGGTGTACAGAGGCCAGCACATCAAGTTACCACAATCTGCCAAATTTCTTTAAAAATAAATATGAGGAAAATGGATTACCTTGAAATTAGTTTCTAGTAGCTCTAAGTTTGAAGATGAATGGGCTATGATTTCGAGATTAATCTACGTCTATTCTTCTATAGCAACAAATATTATAAGCACAGAGTACTTTTATATAATACTAGCTGACCCAACAGACGTTGTCCTGTCTTAACGATGATATCTACCCTACCTACCTACCTACCCTTCCCTACCTACCTACCTACACTACCTACCCTACCTACACTACCTACCCTACCTACCCTACCTACCCTACCTACCCTACCTACCCTACCTACCCTACCTACCCTACCTACCCTACCTACCCTACCTACCCTACCTACCCTACCTACCCTACCTACCCTACCTACCCTACCTACCCTACCTACCCTACCTACCCTACCTACCCTACCTACCCTACCTACCCTACCTACCCTACCTACCCTACCTACCCTACCTACCCTACCTACCCTACCTACCCTACCTACCCTACCTACCCTACCTACCCTACCTACCCTACCTACCCTACCTACCCTACCTACCCTACCTACCCTACCTACCCTACCTACCCTACCTACCCTACCTACCCTACCTACCCTACCTACCCTACCTACCCTACCTACCCTACCTACCCTACCTACCCTACCTACCCTACCTACCCTACCTACCCTACCTACCCTACCTACCCTACCTACCCTACCTACCCTACCTACCCTACCTACCCTACCTACCCTACCTACCCTACCTACCCTACCTACCCTACCTACCCTACCTACCCTACCTACCCTACCTACCCTACCTACCCTACCTACCCTACCTACCCTACCTACCCTACCTACCCTACCTACCCTACCTACCCTACCTACCCTACCTACCCTACCTACCCACCTACCTTTTCTGGACTACGACAAACATTTCAACACCAAAATCAGCTAAATCGTTCTTGAGTTTTAGCGAGACTAACGAACAGCAATTGATTTTTATATATATAGATGGATTAGAAGTTTGTCAGATACACTCTGAGCACATCCTTCTTTCTCATTTCTCACCTCACTCACTCTCTACAGGGTGAATATGAATTCACGGGCAATATGTTAAGGGGTCATTGTACTCATCATTATGAACTACTTTCACTGTGGGAACAAATCTGAAATCGCGGAAAAAATCAGCTGTTCTCTACATTTTGACGAGTTATGCGAACATAATGAATGGAACAGCTGATTTTCGTCAGCTGGTCTGACTTCGAACCCAAAACCTACCACCACTTTTTTTTTTCGTTTAAGAGTGGGAAATCATCCAATGACTTCTCCCGCTCTGGGTGGAGCGGAAGGGAGTGTCAGACTCTTACTGACTAAAACCCATCCATGTTCTTTCCTTAGCTATGTTCTGGGGTAGCGGTAACCCTTTCGGACAATCCCGCTCACCCGGCAAACCTACCACCACTGCTTCTCAAAGAAGCAAAGTCGGGTCGCTTGTTAATACTAATTCATTCTTAATCACTATTATCGATTGGGGCGTTAGAAATATTAATTGCTTTGACGCTTTTCTCGGCGCAGAAATTAAATTCCAAGGATCAATCTACGTGGATTGGGGGCGTTAGCGAAGTAAGAGTGGAATTTTCCTATTGTCAAGAATGGGCAGTACCTACAAAAAATGAGTTTTATTTTTTATATTTTCAATGATGTCAATTTAGAGTAGAATCGATCGTAATGAGCAGAAGTGGCCCATTGGTATCCGCTTGACTTCGAACCCTTGCACTTTATTTTGTCACCAGTATACAATTTTATCACCACTGCCCTCAAAACGGTGCAGAAGAACATCGTGAGGAAACTGGCAAGTTCTAGAACCAAAATTCGAAGACATGTGACATCAACCAGCCCACACTGGACCCGCGAGGTGGATTATAGCCCACTCCCTCACACAGAGGCAGGCTTGTGACCCTGATGAGATTATTATAGAGTGGAATAGTTGAAGAATATTGAACTTTATCGTGAAGGCCAGATAGACAGTTTCACCACATAAACGTTACAGGTAGTCAAGCCCGAAAGTCTGACAGCCAGTCTAAGCAAGGGGTATCGTATTACTGGTGCCAGGTACTGGCTTATGAAGGTAAGATAGGCAGTCGCTCCATGTAAAATACTGGTATCCAGCTGCATGCGGATAGACCGGAAGCCAACCCCAGTATAGTTGAGAAAAATCTAGGAAGACTATGACTTGCAAAACGTTGAATTCTGGCGAAACAAAATATGATCCAAAGAAAATACCAATTCAAAGTAGCTAAATGGAAAATAAATTGGAGATAACGGATTTACTCTTAATATTTTTTCGTTTGTCAAAATTTCCATTGTACCAGGTAAAATAATCAGTAAGCTTTACATAAAACAAATGTACGGCCCTTATCGAGCCTATAAATTTGGGCTCATCGAAAATTCTGGCTCACTGCCATTTTATTAACCTGCTAAGCCCCTCCCGATTTTCCTAATCGCATACATTCTGGATTCTGGGTAGTCAATTCCACGTCAGCTTTAAGACTGCTTTTCTAGATAAATGGCTGAAATTCTTTTTCTTTTTCGTGTGGTTAGTGACTAACCTGGTGTCAGAGTTCTTATGCTGACAAGTCATAGGTACGTCTCGAGTTCGAACCCAAGGCAATGCACCTCTTGTCTTTTTGGATTCATGTGCGTATTGTATAGTTATCACTTGCTTTAAAACTGTAAAGGCAAACATCGTGAGGAAACTGGCATGTCTAAGAGATATTTCTCAATAGCATGTGAAGCTACCCATCCTCTGACTTAGCTTCCTAAAAAACTCTGACACCAGGTTAGTCACTAACCACACGAAAAATAAATAAAGAAGACTGAAATTATATAAAAAGTATGTGGGTGTCTCGAATGAAAAGCAATTACAGAATTACAGAATTACTGAAAGTGTTAGGTTTTAATATAGTATGTCTAAGACCTATACCAACTAGAGAAATTCATTCAAAAGAATGATTGACTATTCCAAATTTATTCAATGAAATGATTGAAGTTTTCAAATGCCGCATTCAGCTAGTTCGAAGATTTTTCGAAACAAAAGAACGATGAAATATTCAGATTCTAAAATCAAATTAAAATCGCGTCTGATGGTTTTTGATTACAAATCGAATACAAAGAACATCAATTAGACCGAAACTCAAGTTTACAAACAATGATTAAAACATATTGATTCCAATCAAATTTTTTTTTTATTCTCTCTTCATTTTTATACATCTTGTCAAGAGTCCAGACTGAGTAAACCTAAATAAAACTTTTCACTGTTTTTTAACCTTTTGAAAGCAACAAAATTTCTTAGTGTTATCATGAATTTCCCACTATCCATGGTGACTTTTGATTTTTTCATGTCATTTCATAGGTACGAGAGCTTAAATTTTTAAGATATCTGTATAAACACCCAAAAAAGTAATGATTTAATTGTTTATGTCGTGTTGATAGTGTACCGCATTGTCACATATTTGTGTCGTTGGCGTACAGGGCATGCGCTTGCTTGTCACGTATGTATGATAATGGCGTTCAAAAGGTAAAAGTATCAATAAACATAATTATTATCATTATTATACATTCGGTAAGTTTAATTTTGAAATCTTACAACATAATTTTCATTAAATGAAGTGTGGAGTTTAACCTCATCATTTACTTTCAACATTTTGTTTGACTTCTCCGGGTCGTTTGATGCTTTTGTATTAAACAGAACATCTCATCATAATATCTGATATTTATTGGAATGAGCTACATACATTATTGGGTATTTAATTTCAATTTAGCGTACTTTAGACTTTATTGTTCGGCGTGCCATTGGAGGAAATAGGTATCCAAGAGACATTATTAAAAAGAAAAAATAATAATTTGACCCAGTTTATAGCACACTTCAATTTAGCGTACCTTGAACTTTATTTTAAGGTTTGTCAATAGACGAAATAGGTATCCAAGAGACATTATTAGAGAGAAAATAAATAAAGGAGAAACCCAAACTCCATAGAAACTTGGGCCTGGCGTTACAGAGCTGGAATTTTGCCATAAATTAGAGCACCTAGGGAGATTTCACGAGCCCAATTTTCACGTCTCTCAGATTGCTGAGAAAATTGCTGAAAAATCTGATTTTACCAATTTGGCCATTGGGCCAAATTGGTAAAATCAGATTTTTTTTAAACAAAAGCGGTATATACTGATTTATATTACTGAAAACCTCAGCTAAAAATATGTTTGCTAGATAAGGACCACTACATCACTAATGGGTTGCATTTTTAAACATTGTATTTACTACCAGGGGATTTGATGCTATCTCAAATTACAGTAAACTGAGATTGCAACAATAGGTTTATTAAGTCGTTGACTGCCACGCAGCAGACACAATAGAAAAACTATTGTTCGCGGCTCACCGGTGACCGCGTTGGCGCTCAACGTGTTAAAGAAACAACCGTATTATTGAGATAGAGTTCTATTAATCACCTTCTTCGTTAGGATTATCATAATATAATAATACAGTATCTAGGAATTGTGCAGGAAGAAACTGACTACCCTGGTGCCGAATGTACGAAGAGAACCTCCACAGTGAATACACACTCGCCGGTGTCCTATAGGTGTCTGTTCACTCTCTTCTGGTCTATTTCCACTAAGAGATACAGCATTGGCATGACTCCAGCAAACTTGACGGATAAAGTTATTTTCATTTACCTTTTTTTTTTTTTAAGGCTGGGAAATCATCCAATGACTGCTCCCGCTCTGGGTGGAGCGGAAGGGAGTGTCAGACTCTTACTGACTAAAACCCATCCATGTTCCTTCCGTAGCCCTTTATGTTCCGGGGTAGCGGTAACCCTTTCGGACAATCCCGCTTACCCGGCAGGCTTGGCCCTGAGAGGCCCCTTCATATGCTGACATCTCTTTGAGGCGCGCGTGGAACATATACGCGCCGTCCGGCACGGGTCTAATGCTGATCGGACGGTGAGTCACCCATTACTCACCGCCCGCAGGCCTGCGCCTACGGTGGCCGGGAGCCGTCACGTGGCTCCCGACGCCCGTGGCGTCTCCTGCGGCGGCTGGGACGGGAGGAGAAATTATTAAAATTATTTTCATTTACCTGAAGCAAACATTTATCATTTGACTATTAGTTATAGCAATAAGCACCTGAGTGGCACATTTAGGTAAACATAAGCGGCTTTATTACATTCCCACTGCAAGGACACAGGACGCCTCTCTGAGAGAAGGAATCGATCGTAATTAACTATGCAGGTTCAGTGGAGATTGGTGATATTACATGCTTACAAAAATGTTACGTTATAGAATTATCGCATACTAACCGAATGAGGCGCGACCCATTCCTGTACAATTGAAAGAATCACTTCATCTTCCAATCTTCGCCTTCCTATTATATACCTATTATTTCGCTATTCCACACTGAATGCACAAGCTCATGATACCGTATTAACCAGTCGTCAGAAGAGCAATATCCAGATCCAGTTTTCCAGCAAAGGTCAGCAGGAATGGCAGGCTACGGTGTCCAATATTCAAGCGAGGGTCAGTCAGAAGTCAATCAATTTCGGAGTCCAGTATTCGAGCAGTCAGCAGAGGTTTAATATAGTAATAAATCTCGAGTATTCAAAAAACACATTCACTTGTGCAAAGATACGAAAAGCGAATGACACTAATTATAACGATGACAATTGACAGACGTTGACATTGACATTTGCCGTGTACTAGTGCAATCCGCGGTGCAATCGATTTTTTCGATTATTTATTTCCTTTAATGATTTTTAAATCTTGCCTACGTTAAAAAATAATTATATTCCTGAATTTTTTATTTTACAATGATTTCAATTATACTAAAATAATGGAGTATTATATAATTATAATTTGTAATTATCGATATCCGCTCAATCGATTACATTCTTATGGTACGCTCTATTGTTTAATGCCAGTGTTTGCAAAGTAAGTGACGTATGATGAAATAAGAGCTGTAACGGTTTACAAAGGTTGTTAAAACAAAAAAATAGAAATGTACTTTTTTTACACTTGGCCATTGTAATTGAGGCTAAGATTTAAATGGGTTAATTAGGCAGAACAGTAGATTATTTTGGTACATATTTGATTCGTGTAACGGCTAGGCCCGGAAATGGGTTTCTCCTTTGATCCAGCGTAAGTCACACGAAACGATATTCCTCCCAAATATTAAAAACTAAGAATCAACAGTTGAAGCCAAAAATGTTACCTTGATCGCGTTATTTCTTTAGGCACAACCATACACGTTACGTTACCACAAACTGTAAAATTTCCTCAATCGATTTGGAACTTAACAGTTCACGTTTAAGGGTTTAAAATCATATGGAGAAATTTGACAGTTTGGTATAACATGACTTGCTGGCGATTGTACATAACAGTTTGCGATTCGCAATTTACTCTAGAAACACTGTTCAGAATCGATTCCAAATTATTGTTGCTGAATTATCTGTCTGTGAGACATAAATTGTACAACTAACTGCAACCCACGACTCCGTCCGCGTCATTGTTAAAAATCATCCAAAGGGCACGCTCTCCCGGGACGAAGAGAATCCTAAGAATAAACATGTTCATATGTCCACCCCCTATTTCATTCCTTTACGGGAGCAGTTTCCTATAAACCTTTCAAACTCAAACTCAAAGCATTTACTTTAAATACACCAATTACAGGCACTTTTGAATTGTCAAAGGGTCGGTCAGTCAGAAAAATTAAGCTCGTTCCAAAACAGTAGGTACCTATGGAGAAGAACGGGCAAGAAACTCCATGGAAGCTCTTTTAAACAAAATATGGTTACACAATATTGGTTTCTTGGCTGACGTCTCCAACTCATAATCTACCTTCGCGCCAAATTCATCTTCGTAAGTCCAGCAGCTTGAAGTTTCGTGTTCAATCATTGAGTGAGTGAATGTATAAATTAATGTCTTTTCGCTTTTGTTTTTGTACCTATAAATTATGGATCCAGGTTGGCCGAAGCAAGTAAATCCTGCTCAGGTGGAGATTCAGAGACAAGTCCGCCTTGGAGTGTAAATGTGTACTATTCCGCAAACGATGGGACATTAATAATATCGTGTCCTGGGTGTCCTATTGTGTGCACGTTACAGGATCTGATGGATGCTAGTGATTTCGTCAAACACGTAGCCGAACTCTGGGCCAAGACCATTTAGATTGCCAACGACAAAAGAAGAAGATGAGATTTCACAGAGTTATTTCAGCAGCCCTGATTTCAACACCAGATGTAACAGCCCTTTCCTAAAAGTACCCTTTATGATGTGATGTATCTTTGTTGTTAAAACTAAATAACACAGTTCTGGTATGCTTTTAGAGATTTCTGTAGAAATAAGCATCACCTTTGTACGTATTTTTTGGTTCCTTTTATGTTGTTTTTTTAATAGTAGTAGTGTCTGCAGCAGTGATAGCCTAGTGGTGTGACCATCGGACTGCCAAGTAGAACCCAAGGCACGCCTGTGATTTTAATGATTCATGTGCGTATTGTATAATTATCACTTGCTTAAAAATCAGTGAAGGCTTACATCGCAAGAAAACCAATATTTCTTAACAGCATGTGAAGCTAGGTCAGAGGCCCATGGGCAGCATAGAAACTCTGACACCAGGTTAGTCACTCACTAACCACACGAAAAAGAAAGAATAGTTACATAAACTATAATAATAATATAACTACACTTACCAATAACAAACACCAGCACCATACACGCGACTGACTTCCGGGCCTGCGCCTGCGCTTCACCCTGCCCCCCGTGCAATGCTCCCGGCATCTCTCTAGTACTGGCCAGCAAGCGATGCGCCATTAGTGTATAAAAAAAAGCTATCACTAACAGAGGCAGGGCGTAGTATACCAGTGATTTTGTTAAAGTCATCCATCTGAAACAAATGAATAGATTTAGAAAACCAACTTTTTATAAAGAAATATTTTTCTTTTTTTTCAATTAATTTCGATTATCGACTCTCGGGTCACAGCTGAAAGTTGAAAATACAACAGCACAGCACAGTATCGACAATTTAGTTAGCTGCCAATTCGAGTATTCTTTTCTGCAAAGCAGGTTTCAATCTTTTTATGAGGAAGTAAAAACTTTGTCGATGAGGCTGCCTTAGTCTGCTAGATGACATCATGACGTGCTGACCGTGGGTTCAAAAATTAAAGATGTCGTCGGATTATTGACCTATTTCTATTGTTACAAGGTGGCTGACACGTTGTGACATTCTGAGGCTAAATGTACGTTTATTTTGATCTAGCACGTATAATAGCGTATAATTTTCATTTGCACTATTAGGTCTCTGTACCTAAAATAATGATTGTAAAACCCACATTCACCCATCTAAGTTTTACTATTCTATATTTAAATTCTAGTTTCCAAATTGTACTTGTGATGATGATGTTAATTCTACTTAGGACTGATTTTTCAGTAGTCAGATAACTTTTAGTCTAAGAATAAAAATGGCGGTTTGACATATTTTCTATGCAAAAGCTGTCAAACTGCCATTTTTATCCCTCCATTAAAACTTATCTAACTATTAAAAAATCAGTCCTTAAACAAATACAGACTTTAAGCGATTACAATTAAGTCGATTTCAGTACTAGTACCAAAAAACATATTTTTTTGGAAGTTATAAGGAAAACTGATTTTTGTGTATAAAGTAATTTTTCCAAAAACACACATTTGCTTATATGTCTAAAAACTGAATTTCGTACGCAGGATAACTATTAGCTATCATTATTTATATTTTTGTATGTAATGGCGTCTGCATTCACTTATCAGTGTCAAGAACATACTCAGAATTGGCATTAATAATAATGTGCTGTTCCATAATCAAACGTATATATACAGTTATAGAGTCTATAGAGGCTCGGCACTTATTGCGGTCGGGAAATCCATACTAAACCATCATAGCAATTGATATCTTTATAATAATCGGCTTATGTTCGGATTGCCTGAAGCTATTAATTTGTTAAAGCCACAATACTCTGTACCTGTACATTGTATAATCATTTATTGTGATTATCTAAACTAATATTATAAAGCTGAAGAGTTAGTTTGTTTGAACGCGCTAATCTCAGGAACTACTGGTTGAAATTTAAAAAATCTTTTTGTGTTGGATAGTATATATTGAGGAAGGATACTATTTATTGAGGAATCTATCTTTGACTACAGCAAACATGACACGTATGGAGCAGCTGATTCTTTTCCAAGATTTCTGGATTGTTCCCAAAACAAAAGAAATAATGATGAAGTCAAAGCCTTTTGCATGTTTGCCGATATTTCAATTATATTTGAAAATCAAGGTATTGTTTTAAAACCAATTAGCCTATGTCCAGCATTATAAATTTACGAGTTAAGACCCTCCATAACATATTAAGTAGGTACCTAACCTACCTGCTGGCAAAGGTTATGCATAAAGTAAGATGTCTTCTCAATTCCCAGACAATGAAAGCCACAAACCTTTAGATGAAGGCTAAGTTAGTGCTCATATTGGAATTTCTAAGTAGCAGATTTGAGCTTGGAACTCGTGTTCATATTATATCACCTCGTGCTAAGACAAATTCCAGGTTTTGTTTGAGGAATCTGCATTGTGTACGAAGCATAATTGGGTATTTGAAAGGGTAGTCAATAACGTTACTTTTTATGAACTGTCATAACGCCGAATTTGTACGAAATATAACAATGTGACGTCAGAGATTATTAGAATCAAATGGAACACTTATTAGCATTAAATGCAATTTTAAAATTATATCTTAGCATAATATTTAATTTCTGTATGGTGATTGAAGTTTTTAAGACGAGCGGTCCATTTTCTATGTGATCTCATATTTAATTTTTGGCCGTTTTAAATAGTCAGTTATTAATTTTAGTTGAGTTCTAAAAGATTATTTCTGTTCTTGACTCCTGTAACACAGGTCTCACCTAGCTCAGGTGTCAGGGTTTCAAACTAAAATGTATAACCTTTTTTTATATCAATAATACATTATTATTATTATCAGTTCTAGGGTCTTCATTTTATTTATTATTCTTATCACGTGCTGCACCGGTTGACGTCATCATGTCAATGGCGCTCGGGCTCTGTCTCGCATAGGGTCGAAGCATTATGCTGAGCGATGATGATTTTTGACTGCATCATGCTTGCCGCAAATAAAGGTATTTTCTTTCTTTAGGCATTGTGATAAAGCTAGGGTGTAATCCCAAGCGTAGAACTTATTTCCCTTTCTCAAAAACACTAAACACTGAATGTAATATCCAAATAATATTTCACGTTGGATTTTCAACTCTTAGTACTGAGCCGTAGAAAGAATAGCACACTTTTATTAGGCATTACTTTAAGGTAGTAGTATTCCTGAAAATGGGCATAAGTATTGTAAAGACTACCAATAATGGTTCATTCAGGACTTAGTAATAATTTTCTATAATGATCTGTAAAAGACATCGGTCATCGACATCTTATACTTTTACACTTACCTAAAATGGATGAGATGACATAATAATTATGTACTCTGAAGGGATGCGGAAAGCTTTTTTTTAAAGCATCGAAATCATCAAATGAATCCTCCCGCTCTGAGTGGAGCGGAAGGGAGTGTCAGACTCTTCACTACAGAGTATAAAACAAAGTCGCTTTCTCTGTCCCTATATCCCTATGTATGCTTAAATCTTTAAAACTACGCAATGGATTTTGATGCGGTTTTTTTTAATAGATAGAGTGATTCAAGAGGAAGGTTTATGTGTATAATTTGTCGACATATTTTGCGGTCGAAGCCGCGGGCGGAAGCTAGTACTGACTAAAACACATCCATGTTCCTTCCTTAGCCCTTTATGTTCCGGGGCAGCGGTAACCCTTTCGGATAATCCCGCTGACCCCGGCAGCGTAAAACCAATATCTGTGTATGAACCAGCGCTCTAGGCGTTGAGCCGCAACATTATGCATGTTATGAATTTTCTAATGGACAATCTCTGTTACGAATGAACTCATGGTAACTGATTATATTATTTAAAGAATTTCGGCGCATGTTAGTTTCATTCCCTTTCTGATATACCTACATTGGTATATTATAATAGACACAAAAAGAAACTAAAATAAAAAATAAAGTAAGTACATAAAGTAAGAAAAAGTAATTATTTAGTAGAACTCAGGAGGTATTTTTTAGTGCTTTTTCGCATTTGGTTTTAATTTTATTTTTGGGTATTTAATTTTACATTTGCAGAAAAACAATGACCTCGTTTATTATTAGCAAGGGTTTTTCTGCATTGTTGGTGGGGTTCTGGGTTGGTTGTTGCGTTCTTTTATTCGTAGTTTATAATACAATATTAATCACACACCACATTTAAAAAGGTTTTAAAGTCATTTGCCTCTGTCAATTTCATTTTTTTTTCACGTAATAACCGAACCAAACACTGATATTATTAAGAAAGTATATCACAAAGTAAACAAATAACAAGTGCCGAGGTTAATGTCATAGGTAGTTCAACTGACCGAAATAATAGCAAACGAATGCAATATAATGTACTTGTCTCACTCTAACTTACTCGATATTCGGCACAGATTTATTCCTAGACGCCTTTACAATCATGTTGTGGTACAACGCGTAGGTATAGAAAAGTGTTGAGAGCGAACATGTTTGTTTTCTTATCTGTTGCAAACATGAGGGCCAAACTCTGTGCGGTAAAAACCAATCAACTAAAGGTGCTGGCTCGAAACAGGTTTGTATGCTTGTTTTCAAAATTGTGCAGGACAATGTCTGTGTACTATTCAGCACCATCCAGTGTTGGGTCATATACAGGGATTGGTTTTACGCGACCCGGCAGGCTTCGGCCCTAAAGGGCTTCTTTATTGTTGACATCTCTTTGAGGTGCGCGTGGGACACGCACGCGCCGTCCGGCACGGGCCTGGTCCTGATCGGACAGTGACCGCTGACAGTGCCGACCGTTGACCTCCAAAGTACCTCAATCTGTTCGCACCCTAAGAACAAAGAGATTGCTCATAATTATCATAGTAAAATGTTTTCAATTCAGCCAGATGGTAGAAGACTGAGCACCACGAGGCTACATCATGACGTTTTATTATCATTGTTGTTTCAGTGTGAAAGAGAGATGGAGCTATAGTACCATTTCTTTTTCGCAATGGAACAATGGTAGCTACAACACATTCATATGCAACTGCAAGTGAATGAAATGAAAAATGGAATGGGTTTGTCACCCCAGGCCATTTACACGGTGCAATTTGATTGCCCGTGGCCCAGCACAACAAAATGTTGTAGCTACAATTTTATTGCATGCCACAAGTAAAAAGATCTTTCGTTGCGAGCGATGCACAGCTCGTAATCAGTGTGAAAGCAGTGTTTCCACAAAATAGCTCCGCAGACACTTGGCATTTTAATTTCGAGAGCAATCTGCACTGACATATGAGGCTGAATAAATTATGACCTTTGCTCCGGTCATCAAATTTTGACTCACAATTGTGTTGTTTATTTTGCATACGAGTAGTAAATTATATTCAAGTAAATTTTTAAATCCTAAAATGTGTCCAGCAGCAAGAATTTTATTCTGCACTTAGTATGCAGAAGAAAGAGGTTAACAGGGGATGGTTTTTGACATTCAAAAGTATTCACTTTTGAAATTCATATTATTTGACTTTGACTTTGGTATTTTAAACTGAAATTGATATCGCTGTATATTTCCAATTCAAATAGCCTCTTCACCATCATCTTCGTTTTGATATCCTACAAATAGTCGTACACCATCCAGCGGTGGTCCTTGGCTGCACTAGCATACAGCGACAGACACTGGCTGGTGCCTCATTCTTTTAAAACTAAACTAACGGGCCTCAGCGAGACTCCTGCCCCTAGTACGACTTTCAAAAGACCGAGACCCTATAATCCCTAGATATTACACAATTAATATTAATTTGATCCAAATATTCGACATATTCATACACCCCATTAAACTTAACTGCCTGTTAAACATTATTTTGTTAAGTAATTAAACAACAGAGTGTAATAATTAGTAGCAACCTAAATAAGTTTGTTGCTGAGTCGATCATTCAATATCGAGCTATCGACATCCATCAAACACGTCACTATCCTTACCAGAATTTGATAAAGTATCGCTTTTGTGAAGCTGACTTTTGTATCGCCTTCCAAAATAATTTCTTTAAAGATTTTCGATGTCTGATATAAAAAAAATACTAGATGGATAGGTCTTCTTCTTCTTCGTGTCGCTGGCACGGTGGCTCTATTTCAGATCTTGTTAGCCCAGAACGTCGCGTTCTCCACGGCGCATAGGTAATTTGAAAACTGGGTAATACAGCAACACCAATGCCCCATAACAGCTAATATCGATAACTTTCAGGTGTTGAATGATTGGGAGTGGGAGGCAGTCACCTCCTGCGGAGCAGTCATGCTAGCGAAGGAGATGGCGGGATGGTTGAGGGACACGGCTTCAAGTCCCAGCCACCGCGGAAGACGCTCCGAGCGTCTGGAGCCGCGTGACGACTCCCAGCCACCGCAGGCCCGCGTGGCCTGCGGGCGGTGAGTATTGGATAGCTCACCGTCCGATCAGGACCAGGCCCGTGCCGGCGCATTCGTGTTCCACGCACTTCTCAAAAAGATGTCAGGAGCAAGGAAGGGACCCATTAGGGCCGAAGCCTGCAGTGTCAGCGGGATTGTCCGAAATGGTTATCGCTATTCCGGAATATAAAGGGCTGAGGAAAGAACATGGATGGGTTTTAGTCAGTAAGAGTCTGACACTCCCTTCCGCTCCACCCAGAACGGGAGAAGACATTGGATGATTTCCCACCCTCAAAAAAAAAATGCAACCAATTTCAAGAATGAAATTGATCACTTCGATCAGCACATCTAAACTGCGTTCATGAGCTGTCAGTGTCAATTTATTCTCTTGAACGCAGTTTAGATACGCTGATCGCGTTCAGTTTCATTGATGAAATCGGCACTTAGAATGTAAAGTTAGAATTTTTTATCAAATTAGACTGTAAACAATACTTCTTTTATGATTTGTAATTTGAGAGTTCAAGAGTCAAAGTGAGAAGTCATTTGATGATTTTCCACCATCAGCAAAACAAAAAAAGATGTCCAATGATCTCAGCGCTGCCATCGACGACGTGTATAGATTTTTATATTATTAGCTACATTCTAGGACAGTATAGTATACTCGAGTGACATGAATTTTCTCAAAAACAGTAGAACCATTTTTGCGTAATTACTTGTACAAAGTACTAGAAAGGCGGTAACACTTATGACTTTAATGTTAAATTAATTCAGTTTTACATAGAAATGGAATATGCTGATGACATTAGCATTGAACCCGCATGCCAAATGTAATTGCATGAATCATTTTGCTAGGCGTTTGAGTTAGCGCGGTCAGAACCATTTGTTTAAGTCATTGACTGCCACGCAGCAGACACAATAGAAAAACTATTGTTTGTCGGACACACGGTGACCGCGTTGGCGTTCAACGTGATAAACACTCATTCAATTAAAATATCTGCATTAAAATACGATCAACGGTCACTTTGAAAGTAACCAGGGTCACAAACACTTTAATTTTTTTAAGAATTTATCCATCAGGCTTCTTTTTTTAAAAATTTCTACCTACTACATCGGCCTCAACCAACATATGACTACCATATAGTCATACACATCAGCCAGTCTATTCTGTAACCATTTAACCGTGAAAACTTAGGTGAAGTCAGCAGACATTCCATTTGATAATTGACACTATTACAACTCACTTAAAGCTGACTTTAGCTTTTATAGATTGTCACATTTTAACAGAAAAGATCGGCAGATGTCATTTAAAATAACTTCACAACACAAAACAGTCTTATCAACTAAAAAATAAAGTTGAAATTACTTTGGATAGTTGTCCCAGCCAGGTGGGAAAGGTGTGCAGTAAACTATGGTGACATTAGGCCGTAGCTGCATCGTCACAGTGCTTGAGAACAGCGCCGCGGGCGCAGCGAAGATGAGCGCAGCTGCCCATATGAACGTCGCACAAACCAGTGGGAGTTTGCGAAGCTGTAACAAAGTCCCAAGTCAGTCAAACTTTAATCGTCTATGAACTATTAAACTGTAAACTAACTAGTTAGTAGTTACACGTGTGTTTGTTCACACTTTGCTGTTAAGATTGTAGGGTACTTGGGACGTGATGATTAATTTGAGTTAGGATTTATTAGCGATGTTGTGTAGACACAGTATGATAGCTAGGCACATCTAGAACGTAGAAAATACGATTAGCAGTATAAAATTAGATTAATTATTTTGGCGTTTTCGCCAACAACTCGATTTTTAGATTCGGCTGGCGAATCAGTCAACTGCAAGCGACTGTGATTCGACTTGACATACAGAGCAACTTTTTCTAGGATAGCTTTATCGGATTTATAGACAGTTATTCAGTTTGATGAGTAGAATCACCCCTGTACCGAATGCTTGAAACTAAGGGCGAATTGCACCAATTAAACTGAAGCTGTCAGCACGTAATAAACCCAATTAAGGGCTGTCAGTGTCACTATTTTCTGTGGGATATTGACAATGACAGGCCTTAAACTCGGTTTAGATATGCTGATCGCATTTGTAGTCATTGGTGAAACTGACTCTAGATTGTAAAGAACGTGCTCTTGTTGAAAACAAGTTGTTATTTCTACAATTCGCCTTTCGACGATAAAAACTGAAATTTACTATTTATTTTATTCATATTATTTTTTTAATTCTTTGAGTTTAACGTTACGAAGACCAATTTATTTTATGTCAAGACAGATAAAGAATAATAATGATGGATAAGATTAATTTGTCAGCTTGCTCCGATCAAGATATTGCAAATAAATATTTGTGTGAATTTAATAAAAACAACAAAATGGCGACGTGGATTAGGCAGAAAGATTTTGTCTGTCCAATTAATTAAGTTCTTGTCATCTTATAAGCTAAGCAAGATGTCCCTGAAGACTTACTTTACTGTTTCTTACCTTCTCGACAGAAACGACATGAAAATAAATAAATATTTGTTAGTTGGTGTGAATATCTAATAATTGTCGAAGAAGCAACGTCTTTAAGTTAATTTTGAATTAGGAACATGGAACAACTGGCGTATAGCTGGCTGGTTCTGTACAGACACTATAAAATACTCCTTTCAAATGTACAGTCGCCAGCACATCAAGTTACCACAAACTGTCAAATATTCTCAGTCAATTTTGAACTTTATGTTCAACGTTTCAAGATTGTTCATGTGGGGAAAATTGACAGTTTGGCATAACTTGTTGCACCGGCGACCGTACACAGTTTAAGTAGGTTACGTCTTTCAAATCCCTATAAATCCAAGCAATCCACACAACAAAAGCAATAAATAGATCTTAAACTTGGCCATCTATGTAACACTCAATTTCAAGAGCTGATCAAAACGAAGACATCCTATCGAAAATCGATCCATCAAAAGGTTTCAAATCCATGTTCCTTTAAACCCAATGCTTTAAAAATCCAATTTACTCACCTGGAGTCTTCTGAAAGGATTTACAATAGCGCAGTATCTTTCAGCCGATAACGCTGTCAACGTGAAGACTGATACTCCGATGCTCACATCCTTTCCTGCTTCGGAGATACGGCATATTACCTCCCCCCAAGGCCATGACTCCAGCGTGTAGATTATTGAGACGAACGGCACGCATATCAGAATCACTAGCAGGTCAGCTAAGGCTAGCGAGAATATGTACCTGAGGGCGATATAAAAAAAACAATAAAACATATGACATTACTCACGCATGTATTAGGCGGCAAAGGTAAGGCAAGTTACCACAAACTGTAAAATTTTCTCAATCGATTTTGAACTTAACTATCAACGTTTTAAGGTTTAAAATCATTTGGAGAATTTTGACAGTTTGGTATAACTTGATGCGCTTGCGATTGTACCTAAGTCTTATGTATATGAAGGGCGAGCCTATAATGAGAGAAGGATTATTATTTTTGACAAGATGAATAAAAACTAGTGACTCGGGCCTCCTTTTAAGAAAGCTGGAGCCGGCTTTTTTGAACATGGAATTCAATTTGATATTTTTCATATGTTTAAAAAGGCGAGCTTAAATAGGCTAAACGCGTTGTTTGGTAGGCATTCGGCTGAAATTGGAATTGTGCCTCTCTACGACATCTCTTAGAGGCACCCAATTTTATTCCAACGAAATTATAAGCCATTACCTAAGCCTAAAAATAAAGCCTAAACCTAGAAATAACAACAAAAAACCTATTGCTATTTACAACTTTACTGAACTAAAAACTTTTTGTTCATCAGCTAGATTATTAAAAAAGTATTGGGCACGTTATTTTTCTTTTTTTGCGTAACCAAAAGAGTACGTCAATACATTGAGGTAAAATCTGGCATGACGTCAAGCCTACGTAGTTCGTAAATTTATTCGTGACATAGCGAGCCCCTACATCCCCAACTTTAATGCCTTTCATTTAAATGTTTTTTTTATTATAATGATAAAACAAAAAATATCTACGTCTAATATTTTTACTGACGGACTAAATACTCTTTATTTTTTAAGCAGACTAACTAAAATATAATATCTGACAGGAAAATAATTAACTATCAACTACGAGTTAAAATAGTTAAGTGAAGAAAATATCTTATTGTTTGTGAAATATGAAGGTTGATAGTTGACAGCAACGTATTGGAAAAGGGAGGAATTATTTATTATGGATCGTTATTGGATGGTATCGGAAACCAGATGCTCGCTTGTTACGCTGCATGAAATATGCAAGCGACATAGCAGCATAATAATTGGTGTCAGAATAACTTTAAGATAACATGTCACAAATTGGCTGAAAGTAGATTCTGCAATTATTTTGTGTAAGAAGGTCTAGCTGGTAGCTTGATTCTACAACATTATTTTTAGTAAACCTGAATAAAGTTTGTTCAGAATAAGGAACTGAATCGATTCCAATAATTTTTACACCATGTTATAGATTTTCTCAAAAATATTTAGGAAAGGTTATAAGTTGGACACCGAACTTTATCAATGAGCGCAAGACGATGCTGGAGGCGCGGGCCGCGTACGCGCCGCGCCGCTCGCGTACTGACCATTTACGGACGACCAGGTAACATAACAAGTTTATAACTTTGTGGTTTTTCATAACACAGTTATGAAATTTTGTACATATGTAGATTCTTTACATAAAAATACTAGACACGTGTTTCGGGTTTCGCATATACTAAAACTAATGTTGTATAATTGCTTTGATTAATGTTAATGTACATACACGTTCGTAATATTATTCAAGGCAATTTTTCAGGCGGAAAGCAAGGTGTTGTAGCGCATCCTGGGAGAGGCATATGTTTAGCAGTGAACTACAATAGTCTGAATTTATTGATTAATTGCTATACATTTTGACGAAAATAGAATGCCGCAGAGAAAACTTTCACCCTTCAAAGTTGTGAATGATCGAGTAAGAGTTATGTTCACTATTATCACATTCGATAGGGGAAACATTTTAACGAATGGGTCCAATAAGGGAGAGGACGGAATTTGACAAGTTATCGAACAAACTCTTTGTAGGTAGGAGTAGTGAGAGGAACTTTGAAAATGCAGTGAATGGAGAAATATGCGAAAGGCAACGATATATCCTGATGGGTATTAGTTGACTGTATATTATGCGGATTGAGTGACGATAGATACAAGATAATATTGTTTAATTTTACGGTAGTCTGCCACTTATGCTGCAGACAGAGTTTAATGCAGAATGAAATTTTCCGTAAGTAATTACCCTTTTGAACGCCAGAGTATAAACTCACGCGCGTGCCCTCCACGCCAAACAACAAATTTATTTCTTCTTGCTATCATGAATTTCCCAATATCCATGGTGTCTTTTAAATTGGTTTCATGTCATTATACGTGCGAGAGCTTCAATTTTCATCGCATTGTCACATATTTGTTGGCGTACATGCGCTTACTTGTCACGTATATGTGATAATGGCGTTCAAAAGGATAAAAGAAAAGCATCTGTTGTTCCTTAATAAAGTGCTGTCAAAATGTGGAACAGTAGATTTTTCAAAATATTCAAGTTCCGAATTGGATAAAAGTCATGTTCACTGATATCACAATCAATACGGGAATCATTCTAACGAATGGGCTTAATAAAGTGACAAGACGTAACTTTGCTTGTTATCCAAGAAGCTCGTTAAGTAAGAAAAGTTCAGCGGAACTTTGAAAATGCAGTGAATGCTTTGGTGGATAACGGGAACTGACTAACGGATCGATAAAAGGTAATGCTTCCTCTAATTATTATGCGGTATCTATCAACCCACACTGGGAGCGCGTGGTAGATTACAGATTAGTCGATGCGTCGTCGGCTGCCGTCGACAACATGATGCGATGGCGGCGTGTCAGTGACAACTGTCAAACATTAGCGTCACTTACATTTGGTAACGTTTCGTTACACACGGAATTTTTTACAATAAAGTTTTAATATTTTTAATTTTTCGTTATAATTATTATTTGCTTCTTAATCGAGAACAATGCGGTAGCAGTTATTTAAAAAGAAATTATTGTTAAAAACTTACAATATAATTATTCTTAAAGCCATTTAAATCAGCTGTTACTATTCGTATGTCTTAACGTGAATCGGATTAATTAAGATGTGAAATGCGTACATTATCTGTGGTAAAATGACAACGGTTTTTTTTTTACTTTAGGTTTTGGTTTTCTAAAACTATGCGTAAGTTTTGCGAAAGAATTCTACATGAAATCATCTATACGCAAAAAAATTGGAGTTTCTCAAGCGGATAAAATACAATGGAGTCTCTTCCTTCATCGTCATGAGATAAGTGATGATGAAATAAATTACAGTAAAAACCACAAGTTGTTAATACTTACGTGTTTGGCGCATTCCTCATGCCTCTGTGCCTGACATATACGATGACCAGGGTCCCATTGCCAAGCACCCCTACTATGAAGATGATGGCGAACAGAACCGGCACCAGATATGTCTCCAGTCGTTCTTCGTAAGGGGTATAGTCGCTCTCAGTCTGATTGTCACCTGGGGTGTATATCAGGACCGAGGCATTCGGCTGGGTGGTGTACATCGTCGATCTGGGGAAGACGAGAAAGTATGATTAGGAAATAGTCGTGCATATAGACATGGGCTTTTGTAGGATGGGAACAAACCGCGAAACCCATTAGATGTAAGTTAGATTAGGGACTAACTTGGTGTCAGAGTTTTTATGCTGCCCATGGGCCTCTGACTTAGCTTCACATGCTGTTGAGAAATATCTTTCAGACATGCTTGTTTCCTCAGGGTGTTTTCCTTCACCGCTTTTTAAGCAACTGACAATTATATAATACGCACATGAATCCGTAAAATCAGAGCTGCCTCAGGTACGAACTTGAGAGCTATGACTTGGCAGTCCGACGATGTTCGCCTATTAGAAGTCGTTTGCTTATAAGAGCTCAACGATTTATACGTATTTATATAATTGTCGTTTCGAGAGAATTTTTTTTATGAACCTATGGGATTCATACAACATTTGAGGGGTTATTGATCAGTGGCAGCCATGATTTTGGATGTTATGCTTGTAGCACAACGGGTATATAAACCAGTAATAAGGCTTGTATTTTTTTTTGAGGTTGGGAAATCATCAAATGTCTCCTCACGCTCTGGGTGGAGCAGAAGGGAGTGTCAGACTCTTACTGACTAAAACCCATCCATGTTACTTCCGTAGCCTTTTATGTTCCGGGGTAGCGGTAACCCTTTCGATACATTATTTATTTATTGTTGCATTAGTAGAGATTATTTAAAAAATTGCATTAGTTTATTTATACGTTATCATTTTGCCTATTATCGTTTTCCTTAACGCCAAGTTATAATTAAATGTTTAGTTACAATTAAAATGGCCATTGTTTCAATTTTAATCGAGTTATATGGGTATTTCCCATCTTATTATAATATGTCATGGTGTTTAATGCGAACTCTTTTGGTTTTGTGTGGTTGGGTTTTTCCATAAGGAATTTATCAGTAGAAGCCCGGAGCCTGGATTTGTTCCCGGTTGATGGCAATAGGGTCGCCCCCTATTACATGGGACTTAAATATAACTAGAAATGCGGGTGTACCTACTATCTGTACCCCTCTGCCTAACCCTTTGGTGAAATAAAGCGTGATGTTATGTTATGTGTTGTATGTCATAAGGTTTTTCCCACAGCGATGTAATGGTAATTGACTATTTGACACGGTCAAGAATAAAATATGAAATCACATAGAAAAAAGACCGCTCGTCTTAAAAACTTCCATCACTGTCCATAAATTTAATATTTTGCAAAGATATTATTGTAAAATGGCATTTAATGCTTATAAAGAATCCATTTGATTTAAAAAAATCTGTGACGTCACATTGTTATATTTCATACAAATCACGAACAAATTCCGCGTCTTGACAATTCATAAAAAGTAACGTTATTGACTACCCTTTCAAATACCCAATTACAATTATAACACCTAAGCAATCAACAATTTTATATTTGTTGCAATTAAAGTTTGTTCGTTTAAGTACCTACAGTGCGTTAACACACTTTTAACTTACTTATCTTGGCACTTCAAAATTTATCATTGCTAGCATTTCTCTTATCAACTTTTAGTATAGGTATAATTCACACGGTCGCTTGCAGACCTTGTTGCTGGGGTACCCCATCCTATTGGAAATTCAAATTTGACCCAGAAAGCTCAAAGTCCATGCAGATCGAGGGGAACCACTTAGAGACGTACGAGTGGCCGAAAAAAGGACAGGCTTCTTTGAAAAAATGTATTGGCAATTTGGCATGTAAAATCTCGATAAGGTCCATTAACGACGGTACGTTGAGAAGCCAAAAAGGAACGTGGGTTCCGTGAAGTGTAAAGGACATAAGCTCTTTGTTACATAAAGCTCAGACTATTTAAAGCTCTATAAAGGTTATGGAAGTCCTTCACTTGATGAAGCTCTCCCAAAAGCTAAACGGCAGCCACATTGTTTTCAAATAATAATAATAATAATAATATCCTTGGACATTTCACACAACGCCATATAGCCCCAAGCTAAGCAACCTAATGCTTGTGTTTTGGTAACGAGATGGCTGATAAACTACTTATATACATTTTTTGTTTTTGTAAATACAAACATATTTATTTATTTATTAAAGATATTAAAGATAATATATTAAATAATATATTAAAGATATAAAAACACCTAGACCCGGAACAAATACTTGCAGGTCGTACAAATATTGGTTCAGTGCGAGAATCGAACCTGCGACATGCTGCGCAGCAGTCAATCGCTCAATCACTACGCCAACCGTGATTGTCCGAAACGGTTACCGCTACCCCGGAACACAAAGGGCTAAAGAAGGAGCATGGATGGGTTTTAGTCAGTAAGAGACTGACACTCCCTTCCGCTCCACCCAGAGCGGGAGCAGTCATTGGATGATTTTCCAGCCTTAAAAAAAAAACCGTGTCGTCAAAATGTTTAGACATTCACTTGTTTCTGTGTATTATTTGCTTTTAGAACATACATTGAATTTGTAGAATACCAAAATGCATACACGAATTCATAATATTATTACAAGCACTGCACTGCAAACCGCAAAAGCTAAAACTTTAATTAAACTAAATACTAACGACAAAACATTAAGTGTCTACACAAAATTTCACTGTGCATTTAAATTGAGTCGCAGAGCTTGTTATGCACACCGCATACAGGGCCGAGGTACGAGCCTTGTAGTACGCCTAACATTTGCTGTAGCACGGTACTATTGTTTACGTAAATCAGTTTAACAAACGCTGTGGATTCATTATACAAGCTCCTACAATGTATTCTCTACTCAACATGGGAATATTCTCGAAGCAAAAACGTTGCTTTTCATTCAGCAAAAAAAATGTGAAAGCGAACCGATTCAAACGCTCATGCAAAGTTTTTAATGAGAGTAAGTAACTGAACTTTTGTGAAAAGGTTCACAGGTAACGTTAAGGGGCTGGACGGGTTGCTTTTATTGAAAAAAAAAGAAAAATGGTAGGTGTAAAGTTTTCGTAATTTGGCAGAGTTTCCTACTTAATTTTAAGTAAGTAAATAAAAGTATTATAAATATTTAAGTTGACTTCAAGAAAATCTTTGCTATAGTTAATGCAGTATCTGATTACTGAGGCTTACCCATGTACTGTAGAGATTTGGATCTAAGCTAAATGCTTGCTCAAGGGCAATATAATTTATTTATGCAGGTGGTAGGTAGGACATACCCCTACCCCGGAAGATAAAGGGCTTAGGAAGAAACATGGATGGGTTTTAGTCAGTAAGAGACTGACACTCCCTTCCGCGCCACCCAGATCGGGAGGAGACATTTTATGATTTCAAACACAAAAAAAATTGTGGGTAGGACAGACATGTTAACATTTATGCAACTAATGGATAATGAGTCAAATTGTTCATGTGTCAATCAAGCAGAAAATAATTAATACACGTCCTAACCAAAATTGTTGAACTACAAGTCAATTTAAAGTTATCGACAGTTCTGAGCTTTTTTGCCACAAAATCAACTACACTAGAGGCCACTGGCGTAGCATACCTTGAAGGGCCCTGTATCAATATTCGTTGGGGATCCAAATGAAGGGTAAACATTTCTCACAAAAGAAACAAAAATGCTTGCATTAAATTAAAATATATATTTATTGTTGAACTGGAATGAAATAAAACGAGTAAATATTGCTATCCGTGGTTTGTCACGTACAGAGGCCAGCACATCACGTTACCCCAATCTGTCAAATCTCTTTGATAGTTTTTCAACTTTATTGCAAAAGTATAAGGTTCATTTTCAATTGGAAAATTTGACAGTTAGGGATAGCTGGATGTGCTGGCGTCTGTACATCAGTGATTGCCAACTTTTGGGCGCATGCTTAACCCGGGAAAAGAGATTGCTTTTTTTGATTTTTGTCATTTCTGAAGTGAAAACTCTATGGGCACGTTTGACAGTTTTTTATGTTTATTTCCCGGGAAGCACGAGATTAAGTGACATTGTGGATAGCATTTTACAAATTTTATTTACTCACGTTAGGGGCCTCTGTAGCCCGGAGGCCCGTTATCATTGACAAAGCTGATACGGCGGTAGCTACATCCTTGCTAGATACACAACCTAGTAAGTTCAAGTGCAAATACATGACCCCATCAAACGGGACTTGCTCATCCATCAAACATGAGTTGAACTCAAGCCCACGCTACAACGCCCACAACTACATATTAACATATTAAAGGAATAATATTATATCGTCGAAAAATAGGAAAACTTGAAGTGCCGAGTTCTGCGGTAGCTTATAATAGATGGTTACATTAAAGTCTTGAAGCACTTGGCCATACAGCGCTAGGTAACGTACTGCATGACAATGCGTTCCATTTTGACAATACAATAGAATCTATTGATCCATCTGTTTGAAAGTTTTACTACACCGTAGCAAGTTTAAAGCAATGGACATCGTTAAATTGTCAAAATTAAAGAGATTTTCATCTCGAGTGTGGATAACTTTTGTGGTAATTTCCTCTCTGTTAATGCGATTCAAATGATGCGTATTCATTTTCTTTACTGACAATTTTTAAGTGCCTTTGCATAATAAATTTGCCTTTTTAAGGTTATTATCATATCGACGCTTGAAAGGCAAAAATTACCAAGCGACATGTTAGGCGATATTGAGTCGACACTATTTCATAAAATATTGCAAAAGCTCATAATCTTTAAATGGCAGTTTATTAAGCCTTTAAACAGCATTCGAATTCGTTGAAATTAAGTAGTTATGACAAATAGGTGATTTTTTTACGAATTTTTCCAAATATAATACTTTCAAATGCTCTACCGTAACGTTGCCTTTATGTATTTTAGTAAATATTGCCTTTCAAGCGTCTATATATTCCAGTTACAAAAATAAGAAGTATCAAGAGCTCTTTAAGATTTTTTTAAACTTTCTGCACTTTTATTTTTGGCCAGTCTCTATTCAGTAAGCCCATGAACTTCTTTTACACAACCTTATTATCTTTTCCTCTTCTTCTTTCTCTTCGCCTTTGCTTCCTTTTTCCTCATCGCCGTCGTTGTCACAAAGAACATACATACGTCCTTCCAAAGGATTATTTGTATTTATCTATTTTATTGATTAATAATATAATCACTATCCAATCCTTTTTCTTCTTATAACATACTTCAATTTAAAGGGCGTCCAGAGGGCAAGTCTTCTAATTCCTTGCCGCCATTTTGATATGTAACTGACGTCATCAAAATTCCGAGTTTTGATCGAAGCTTCCCTGACCTTTTAAAAGCGTGGGCGTCAGATTGCAACCAGCGTAGTAAAGGCAGACGAATTATTAACTTAACCCGTAACTACATGATTGATGTGGGGTCTTTAATTAATTCAGTCTGACGTTGAATAGTTAAATACTGTGGTAGAAATGTGAGCAATGACCACAAACCTTTGTAAATATATTGAAAGAGAAACATAATATTTATTCAGTTCTTTACTTGTCTGTTATAATAAATAATGCCAGTCCATTATTGTCCCACTACAAGCCAATGGTTTATTCTCATACAGAGATGGGACGAAATTTTACACGCTTGCTCAAGACGTGTTGGCGATTTCAAACTTACATTAAATATAAGTCCAGGACCTGAAGCACCACAATGGGAAAGAGATAGAGCTATCAGTTCTGTATAGCTCCATCTCATTCTCGCACTTAAATAATGCTGCTGGTCGGCCCCCAGGTTTCCTCACGATGTTTTCCTTTATCGATGTTATTTCCAATAAACTACATCTGAGTTGAAAAATTCACGTTATATTAATTAGTTATATTAACTTGCTTGGATTTGAGCCCATAACTCGTACGTGAGCGCTGAAGCCTTAATTAACCACTAAGCCATCAAGACCTTTTTGCAAATGTTATCTGTTTGTAGTTTTGCCCATCAAGACCTCAATGTTTGTAAATATGTGAGCACCATGCACTTATGACATAATTAAGTTTACTTGCCACTGCTACATGTGTTTTTCTTTTCACCTTTTGTGATGTATTGTTTTTATTCTGGGTACATCGTCTTCACATATAATGTTATAATACATGTATACAAAACATTGTGAAACATTTTAAAAGAGTAACGGTGGAGTTTCTTGCCCATTCTTCTCCACACGAAACTACTTTTTGGAAGGGGCGACTAGAATCAATTCTATTTCTTGTTCATTTTGACGTTCAAAAGTGCCATTCTTGTGCCTATTTGAAATAAATGTTTTGACTTTGACTTTGACTTTGACCTCAAAAACTATTGAACAAATATTTTTTTTTCTGTATGTAATTACAGTTAAGTACTTTCAGAAAAGTTTTACATATTATAAATGTAGAGATATTCTTAAGGATGTCACTATTTCCTTTTAAAATTAAACAATTAAAAAAAAAAAGAATAATATAATGCTTGTATAAATACAAGCATTATATTATTCTTTTTTTAATACAAGCTTTATATTATACTTTTTTTATCGATCGATAAATGTATGTTACCAGTATTCTGTACTGAACTATTTCTTCGTTTTTATTATGTTATACAATTTAAAGTAAAAAGCCTTCCATTTTATATTTTTGTAGAAACTAGCTATAAGTTCCCCAAATAATATGAAATAAAAGATTATCATATTGCTTACTAACCTACATAGTTAAATACAGTTATTTATCTCAGTACAAAAGTGATAAAAACCAATAAGCTAGCGTCAGGTTTCCGAACTGAGTGAGGTCAGCGACGGCCCAGTGTTAGACAAAAAAATATAAACGACAAGGTACTTAGTCTTCATAAAATTCGTTATTTTATGAGACAAGAAGATTCCCCAGTTACCTGAAATTGTGACACAGATTGTACCTCATTTATTTACGTAATAATTTTGTCTGTAAAATAATGAAGAAAAATTCTGAAATAAAGTGTAGTTGTTATTATTTGTCTAATTTCGGTGTTTTTATTATGTTGCATAATCCTACTAATATTATAAATGCGAAAGTTTGTGAGGATGGATGGATGGATGTTTGTTCCTTTTTTGGGCCAAAACGGCTGAACGATGAAACTTTCCAATAATATAGGTTACTAGCTTTTGCCAGCGGCTTCACCCGCGTGTATGTAGGAAATTATAGCTTTCAATTTTAAACAACTGTTTAGGCAGCGCATGCAAATAATTCTGTTTTCGGAGGTATTTCTTTCCGACTAGCTAGACGAAAATTGCGATAGCTCGGCTGATAATTATCATATAAATATAATGTATAGCCTATAGCACTCAGGAATAATGTAGCTTTCTATCAGTGAAAAAAATTTTGAAATTGGATCACTAGTTCCGGAGATTACCCCCTACATACAAACTTACAAATTTTACCTCTTTATAATATTATATAGTATAGATATATCAGAATAACACATAGGCTACAATTTACATAGACTTTGCGTGATTTGGCCATAACATAATGATAAGTATCATGTAAGTCGGCAAAATTCTTGCCCTCTGAGAGCTATCTGTATAAAATGTTTGTGAAACAGGTAAATTAGCTATATCTTAAAAATAACCTCATTATCATCACTTCGTACTTCGACGCCTAATTGTCCTTTTTGTGTTTGTATTATAAGGTGTTAAAAAAATAATTTTGTGGAAGCATTGTGCTCATTGTTACGAACAACTTTTACTATGTGATTAACACAAAAACGCGAAAAAAATATGAACCGTTCCATACATTTTATTGAGTTACGTGTGCATAAATGTATGGCACACAGCTCATATTTTTTTCGCGATGCTTCCACGAAATTCTTACGAGTTAATTTTTAACACCTTATGTAGTTAGTTAGATAGTCATTTAATTTAAGTATGTATAAGTAGTTAATCTGTAGAAATATAAGAAAAAAATAATGTACTGTAAAATTTACAGTCATCATCTGCCTAGCCAGTGTTGGGGTCGGCTTCCAGTCTAACCGGATGCAGCTGAATACAAGTATTTTACAAGGACGGACTGCCTCTCTGACCTCCACAACTAACTGGGCAATACGATAACCCTTGGTAAAACTGGCTATATATATTATCATCAGTATTCTCAGTAAATTAAAAACAGACGCACTGCAGGATACCAGCCGCACTTGGTTGATATCCCGACTAGTCATATCTACTCTTCCACATTTATTATGCACACACATCCAAAGTGTGGAACTATCTGCCAGCGTTTGTGTTCCCTTACACATATAACCTAGGCTCTCTATGCAGCAGAGATAGCCTAGTGATGTGACCGTCGGACTGCCAAATCAAAGGTCACGAGTTCGAACCCAAGGCAGGCACCTCTGATTTTACGGATTCATATGCGTATTGTATAATTATCACTTGCTTAAAAATCTGTGAAGGAAAACATCGTGAGGAAATCAGCATGTCTGAGAGATATTTCTCAACAGCATGTAAAGCTAAGTCAGAGGCGCATGGGCAGGGGCACCTTAAAAACTCTAACACCAAGTTAGTCACTAACCGTACGAAAAGAAGAAGAAGATGATAACACGTCTGTTTTCAAAGCAATAGTAAACATCATTTCCTGGGCATGCTCGCTCTATCATAGACCTCATCCATCGCTTTCCATCAGGCATGACCGAAACCAAGAGCAGTCCCATACCACAAACTCAAACTCAAACTCAAACTCAAAGTATTTATTTCAAATAAACCAATTACAGGCACTTTTGAATTGTCAAGGTGTCGGTCAGTCCGAGAAATGAAGCTAGTTGCCCATTCCAAAGGAGTAGGTACCTATGGAGAAGAACGGGCAAGAAACTCCATGGACACTCTTTTAAACAAAATATGGTTACAAAATATTTGTTACATAGTTCATATTAATATTATACATGTGAGAACGATGCAGAACGTTAAAAGCATCAGATATAAAATATGTAAAAACTATTCAATAATTAAATTAAAACAAGCCTTAGCCGCTAAGAGATGACCAGTCTCTACTGACAGCGCCCGTTCACGAACATGACGCATATATTAGCACCATTCAGCTCAACCATTTTGAAGGGAGCTAAATGATCCAAAACACACGCCACCATCAGCGAGACATTAAAGTGAGCATGGCATACTCTCAGCCGCCAGGGCATATTCAAGTCAATGAAAGACGCACCCAGAGACTGGTCGCTTTATAGTAGGTACATAGTACTCACATATGTGCTAAGCAGTTATACAATATTAAGAGATTAAATTTATACAATGCAAAGATGTTTTTTTGTTGTTGTTGATCTTCCGCAGCTCCAACAGTTTTCAGTAGTCTAATAAATTAGTTGATGCGCCCTTGTGGAGCTGGACTAGCATTGACCCAAGCATTTTTATCAGCAATGTAATCTCCCAATTTATAATACGCTTGGCTGCATAGTGTGCGTTTTATACAAGTTTTAAATTTTGTTTCATTAAGTTCAAGAATGTGGGGAGGTATTTTATTGTAACATTTTAAACAGTACCCCATGAAAGATGAATCTACTTTAGCCAGCCTGAAACCTGGTTGAACTAATTGGTCCCTATTTCTAGTGAAATAGTTGTGTCTTTCACCTCTTTTACTAAAAAGATGCAGATTCTTCCGTGCGTACATGATGTTTTCATAGATATATTGACAAGGTACAGTCATGATGTTAATAACCTTAAACCGTTCCCTTAGAGAATCGCGCCTACGAAGATTATAAATGGCTCTGATAGCTCTTTTCTGCAGAATAAAAATAGACTCGATGTCTGCAGCTCGTCCCCAAAGTAAAATACCGTAAGACATAATACTATGAAAATAACTAAAATAGACTAGCCTCGCGGTATCTACATCAGTATACTGACGGATCTTTCTGACAGCATATGCTGCAGAACTTAGCCGTCCTGCAAGAGATGTTAAATGAGGACCCCATTGTAGCCTTGAGTCGAGCGTGATCCCCAGGAAAACAGTTTTATCGACAAATTCTAGTTTCTCTTGATTCAATACTATCTCACAATCACTACTTTTTACATTTGGTAAAGAAAATCTAATGCACTTCGTTTTTTTTTCATTTAATACTAAATTATTTGCAGTGAACCAATTTTGGACCTGCAGTAGGGCGTTATTTACGTCGTCAAAATTTTTTGCACGTCTATCTATCTTAAAAATTAAAGAAGTGTCATCAGCAAATAACACCATTTGTGGTTGATTTTTTAGTAAATGGAGAAGATCATTTATGTATACTAAAAAGAGGAAAGGACCCAATATAGAACCTTGTGGCACACCCATTTTTACTTTTAAACCGAGTGAATTGACACCTTTTATTTGAACTTGCTGTTGTCTATCGTTTAAATAAGATTTTACCAAACTAAGCGCAAGTTTTCCAAGTCCGTAATGCTCTAGCTTCAACAGCAAGGTTTCGTGCTCAACGCAATCAAATGCCTTGGAGAGGTCACAAAAGATTCCGATGGCGTCTTGAGCCTCTTCCCACGCATTGAAAATGTGTTTTAATAAGGTCACACCAGCGTCAGTTGTACAACGTCCTTTGGTGAAACCATACTGTTGATCGTTAAGTATTTTATTCGTGTTAAAATGATTAAGCATTTGATTAAGCATTATCTTTTCAAAGATCTTGCTGAAAACCGGCAACACGGATACGGGTCTATAATTATTGGTGTCTTTACTGTCCCCGGATTTGAAAAGTGGTATTACCTTGCTGTATTTCATTAAATCCGGGAAGATGCCTTGATCCACACATAAATTAAATATGAAGGCTAAATAAGGTGCTATCGTCTCAATGATCGAGGTACAGACTTTACTGGACATTCCCCAAAGATCTTCGGTTAATTTGATTTTAATTTGTTTAAAAGTTTTAAGTACTATTATGGGGTTAACATGCTTAAAGTTGAATTCAATTAGGCAGGCTGAAACGTTTGCCTTTAATAAATCAAAAGAGAGGGAAGGCGAGGAATTTAGAGTTTCAGTAGTTTTTAGGGGAATACTGGTAAAGAAATTTACAAATTCTTGAGCTACTTGTTTGCTATCACAAATGGAACCACATGACGTCTCCAGTACGTAATCAGAACTATGTCTTTTGCTCCTGTTCGTTTCGTTATTGATAATTTTCCAAACCGTCTTTATTTTATTTTCAGCTGATTTAACCTTGTTACTAATGTATTTGGCTTTAGCTGCTTTACAAGTGTTTTTAAAAATTCTTGAGTATGTAGAAACACACACAAAAAAAAACACTTAACTTTCGGAATAAAAAGTACCTACATACAATTTGAAGTAAGTTACTATAGTTGCTCTTGAAACTGCAGTCGATTGCATCATGTAAATCTTTTTGATCTTATAAGCTTTCACATGTATCGTACGCTCAGCGTAGCTTAATATATTCCTTGATACACCTTAACATTTTGTTTTATGAAAATGTTGAAATTTGAAACTGCTTGCAAAATTTGACGGCAAAATGAAAAGGGTTTTGACGTTATATGTTATCGATTCGTTCAGCAAGTCTGACCAGTCTTATCAAGGGGTATCGTGATACCCAGTAACTGGGTTGCAGAGGCCGGATAAGCAGTCGTTACATGGTAATTTTGACACCCAGCTGGATCCCGCTTGCTGGAAGCCAATAAATTACTTGCCTCTAAACCGGTAGATATAGTAAATTACCGGCCAGTTACTTTGGTTTAAATAAAGAACGTATGGGATGCGCGAGAATTGGTTGGTGGATTTTTTAGCGTTACGTACCCAAGGGGTATTACGGGACCCTATTATTAAGACTCCGCTGTCCGGCCGTCCGTCACCTGGCCGTATCTTATGAACCATGATAGTTAGACAGTTCTCTGGCTATAGATACTACTAAACCAGATTAAAACAAATATTTAAGGGGGCTCCAATACAACAAACGTGATTTTTTTATTTTTTTATACAAAATGGTACGGAACAGTTTTTTGTTTTCATGTTTACCGGCCAGTAATTTTATTTTTTAAATAGGCCGTCGGTATTCCGCCATGCAGTTCCATAGTGAATTTTTCCATCTTTGAAAATGAAAAGAAGTTCCGTAGTAGCGATATGCGATTCATTACAGCTGCCGTCACTTGAAATGTTGTTGAAATAGGATTCAATTAGTTTACGTACATCCACTCGCTTAGCAGACTAATTAATTTGTTTGTTTAAGTAATTTACTGAGGAGGAGTTCTATAAAGATTTTTAGCATAAAAGAGGTTTAAAATAAATGTTTATGACTTGAAAGAGTTAGTTTTTCGTCATCTTATTGTGCTTTATTAAGCAGTCAATCAAAAGTAGGTACCTACATGGTTATGGTAGCATAGTTGATAAAAATATAACTTGTTTCCAAGATTTATGTAAGAAATAAACTAAAATAACAATTTCTATGTAAACTTCATGGAAATTGTTTTAACAGAATCACTTCGAAACGTCGTGTCGCGCTGTCTGTGGAAGACTAAAGGCAATTTAAATAAAATTAACTAAAAAAAAAACAATTTAGTCTCTTGATATTTTTTGTACTTCGGCTTGACCAACAATGTTGTCCCAACTTCTGCTGATACGGAACAAGAACCAAGACAGTTTTATCACCCTTTTCGCTTTTCCTTATATTATTACTTAAAAAAAAAGTTCAAGTAGGTACATTGCACTGTATACAGAATAAAGAAAAAGAATAATATATAAACATGTATCCAAAACCGAACGTTTCCTCAGATTGTTATAAATATCTGTCATACAACGTGGTTACAGGAAGAGGAGAAAAAACATGTACCGATGTGTTTACCTATGATTTCAACTCCTGGTGTTAAGAGGAAACAGGGCCTGGTATTATCTTTACAAATGACCCTAGCTGCTCCGCCTTATTTTAATTGATTTTTTAAATTGGTATTTAGGGGCAGCGGTTACCGTTTTGGGCAGTCCCGCTGACCACGGAGGCCGATCTGAGGTAAGGTTCCAGCGCAACAGTTTCTTCAAATACCTTTTTTTTTAATCCTCGCAGGCCCCGTTCTCAATCCGAGCATTGGAAATTCAACAGAGTGTATCCCAACGCTTCGGAAATTCGGGGGCTGAAAAAAGGATGAAGAAAATCAAGTGCGCGTTATTAAATCGCAGCGGGGAAAATCGCCCGTATGTATCTGGGTTTATTCCGCTTGATAAGCAGGGCTTATTATGGCCAAATCTCTTCTTAATCGTCCGCTGTAATGTTGGAAAATGCTCTTGATTATTAAGTATCGCTAAGTACATATTCTTAACGTAAACGGATTATGTAAGAATGTACCGATTGTACAGTGGATCAAGGATGTATGATTCTGTTACGCTACACTTGCCGCGACTGAACGTGGATGGGTGACCATCTTGTCTTATCGAGAGAGGTCAGATCGCTCTATCTATACAAATATAACAAAGCTGAAGAGTTTTGAGCGCTAATCTCTGGAACTACTGGTCCGAATTGAAAAATTATTTTTGTGTTGGATCGTCCATTTATCGAGGAAGGCTAAAGGCTATGTAACATTACGCTACGACCAATAGGAGCCGAGCAGCAGGTGAAACCACGCGGGAGCAGCTGGTGTAAAATATCCTGACATTCAGCTGTATCCGGTTACAAAGCCGAAAACAAGCAAGCTTAGCTAGCTTAGCTTTTGCTAACATAATTGCGAAAAGGCAGTCGGATGATGACGATTATGATGCATACCTATTAAAATTGTACATTTTTTTTTATCATTTTTTTGTTTTTTTTGTGTGTGAGAAATCATCATATTATGTGTGTCTCCTTTCGCTCTGGGTGGAGTGGAAGGGAGTGTCAGGCTGACCACGTGACGACTCCCGGCCACCGTAGGCGTAGGCGCGGGCCTGCGGACGGTGAGTAATGGGTGACTCACCGTCCGATCAGCACCAGACCCGTGCCGTACGGCGCGTATATGTTCCACGCGCGCCTCAAAGAGATGTCAGCATACGAAGGGGCTCCTCAGGGCCAGGCCTGCCGGGTAAGCGGGATTGTCCGAAAGGGTTACCGCTACCCCGGCACATAAAGGGCTACGGAAGGAACATGGATGGGTTTTAGTCAGTAAGAGTCTGACACTCCTTTCCGCTCCACCCAGAGCGGGAGCAGTCATTGGATGATTTCCCAGCATTAAAAAAAAAAGGCTCTTACTGACTAAAACCCATCCATATTCCTTTCCCGCTGAACATAATATAATATCCTAACATCATAATTTATGTACTGTATAAGACTCCGATTGGACTTCTAACTTGGAAGGGACACGAGTGATCTTTAACTTTCAGAGATAAGTATTGACTGTTTTCTATTAAAGTGAAAGAAAAGTTAGTTTCGTGGATAACGTGGCACAGAATACCAAATGAGTTAGTTTTTGGTTCAGAAAAAGCTATAACAAATAAACTCTGCTTGTCCAAGTCTTATCTTCTTTCTTTCGTGTGGTTTGTGACTAACCTGGTGTCAGAGTTTTTATGCTGCCCATGGGCCTTTGACTTAGCTTCACATGCTGTTGAGAAATATCTCACAGAAATGCTGGTTTCCTCACGATGTTTTCTTTCACCGATTTTTAATCAAGTGATAATTATACAATACCCGCATGAAACCGTAAAATCAGAGGTGCGTGCCTTGGGTTCGAACTGGAGACCTGTGACTTGGCAGTCCGACGGCCACACCACTAGGCTATCACTGCTGGTCGCAGTCGAAGTCTTATCACACTAATTGTTAAGTAAGAATAAATAATAATCTATGTAAATGAAAATTAATCGCTACATGTACAAACTACCCTCAGGTAGTTCTTCGAAATTTGATTCTTCGACTGATTCATATGGTCAAAATTTAATTTCACTTTCAGCTCTGTAACACATATTCATATGAAAATAGGTATACCAAATAACATATATTTGAATGAGGGACTCGTTTTTATAAAGTGATTTTCAAGATATCGACGTTCAAATATTTTGTGCCCAGATGAATCAGAATTTGTTACAGATGATGTAACAAATTCTGATTCATCTGGGCACAAAATATTACCCTTAAACCAAGCACAGATGAATCAGATGTTTACCTTCGTAACACCGGGATCTAAACCAACCAGCCCCTCATCCACCTTCACGCTCGTTCGTTGCACGACTGGCTTCCCCCCGCGCGGGGATGCAGACTCTCATTACCATTACCAGACCAAGTATGGTCAAGCGCAGCTCATGCCACATAAATCAGTATTATACGCCGGACACTTCTTATTTACTTATTTATAAACACACTAACGTAGTTATAACTAATACACTTTTTTTTTGTAAGGGGACAATTCTTTTCCTTTCGATATAATTACCTATTATTTATATTGATGTATCAAAGGGAACATGCGACATCGACCATTTTGTTCCGGAAAATGGCAAACGGACGCGCTATATGAATCAGAAGAACAGACTTCAAATATTTTTATTTTGTACCTATACAGCAATTATTTAAAAAATATCATTTGTCCCAGTTAGAGGAAAAGCTAAACTGTACAAAAAAAAAATTACATGCTGTTTTGTTAGTTGGTTAGAGAAATATACCCATAGAAATCGAAAATTTTGTCTCTGTAGAACTACCCATGACGAAGCATCACTTGTGAACGGCTCGACTTATTTGACTGATTTTATTTTGTTGTTTTTGTATTTGTCAGGACAGGGTTTTATGAAAGGTTTTTTTTTTATTCACCAGAAACACCACCCAGGCGACGCCGCTTCTTGCCGTCTTCTGTCCTTCTGATTGCTTTGATCTTTTAAGCTATACATATGATTTTAATGCGGTTTTCTTCAATAGATGGAGTGATTCAAGAGATTTTTAATTATATGTATATTTGAACTAGCTCTCGCCCGCGGATTCTCTCGTGATAATAGCTTCATTGCATCCGTGCGGAACCGGGGCGGGTCGCTAGTAAAAATATACCGTCAAACAGGATGAATAGGGATGCAGGGGTCAATCCGGACGAAATTTTAAAAGTGATTTTAACATTAACATTAGGTTTGTAGCCAACAAGGACCCTTAATTGTTAATTATAACGCAGTAAATACATTAACAGTCCTTTTTGGTCACAAACTATATTATTTCAATGTTGAAATCCCTTTTAAAGTTTCGTCCCGATTCACCCCTGCGACCCTATTCGCCCCGTTTGACTGTACAGAGCTAGCTGCGTCCCGCTGTTCACCCGTATAAAGATTGACGTGGTGTAACGTTGGATTCGATTCCCAACATGATTGAAAAAGTTACACAATTTATGTTCCAATACGGCGTTTATATTGTAAAATTTTTATACAGGCTGAAATTGCATTCATGGGCATTATTTTAAGGGGTCATTGTACTTATCGTTATGAACATACGACATTTATGATAAATGTGTAGAGTCAAGTTCTTCCAATTAAACAGACAGCTGTGCTGCTGGGGAGTTTGGAGCGCGACTTCTTCTTCCCAGCTAAAGCACTAGGTGGGCGGTTTTTGGGGGACTATCTTATGTTACTTTGACCTTCAAAGTACTGATTTTCAGCCTAGTTTGAATAAATGACTTTTGATTTTGATTTGATTTTGAACAACTTTAATTATGGGGAAAAATCTGAATTCGTGAAAAAATACAGCTGTTCCATACATTTTGACGAGGTTTACGAGCATAATGTATGGAACAACTGATTTCAATTTCACCCTGTAAAGGTTTAATATTGTCAGCCTGTATATTGGTTGCTATATCCATTTTACGTAATAGGACTTAAAACTGTTATTGTTTCAGATTGTCGGGTGCTCCTTTAACGTTCACAATTGGGGTAAGTTATAAAATCTAATTGTTTCATTTTGCACCAACATAATAACATTGCTTGTGCCGAATTTTAATATGGGCGATAATTTCTTTAGTAATGGTTATGGCAGTTCTTTACCTGATTTTTAGAACTGTGCTGTGAAAGTAATAATGCGAGTTTATTCTGACCACGATGAGCTGATTTCAGAGATAAAAATAATACAGAGTGAATAGGTTTTATTTATGCAAGCGTGCTTCATCGTCGATCTTATCATCGCTTACGATTAGTTTGCGCTTGACCACTTTCTCATAAGCGCTAGCTTTAACACTATGAGAAAGTGCTAGTAGTGTAGGCTAGCGCCTATTGTCAATAAAACAATAGAAAACACAAAAGTAAAAATTAATAGGCTTACATCGAACGACGGTACACGCCACGTGAACGCAGCGCGCACGTTTACGACGCAGCTACGCAACGTAGTAGGTAGCATATTATCTAGTGCTAGTGTTTTGGCTTTTGAGATACAAGTAACTTTTTAACTTAGTTCAGAAGCCAACAGTTTAACCTGTTGTGCTGACCACTACTTGTATAGTCGCGTTTTACTGTGTGACTAACTGTATGTGTTTCTCTTTGTACAATAAACTTATTATTATTATTATTGAAATGTATATTTCAATATCTCGGGACCCTGGGGTCCCGGACCTTTGGAAGGAATACGACGGGCCTAGATTATTCTAAATGATCATGCTAGTGTCGCATCGCCTTCTACGAACGCAACGTGAACGCGACGTCAACGCTACGCGGACACACGTTCAGTGTAGAAACATTATTAGCACATTATTAGCTCAACTTAAACATTACGTCCGTGACTTAGTCCGTTAACTTAGTTTTAGAAAAAGTATACCTTTTTTTCTTAGTGTCGGAAGTCATCAAATGACTCCTCCCGCTCTGGGTGGAGCAGAAGGGAGTGACTTTTACTGATTAAAACCCATCCATGTTCCATCCTTGGCCCTTTCCGTTCGGGGGCAGCGGTATCCTTTACCACTGAGCTGGCAGGCATCGGTCCTAACAGTCCACTTCTCTAATGCTGACATCTCTTCGAGGCACATACATGTTGATATTATCAACACAATCACTATAATTACCATAAATAAAAATACTACATGTCGTATATTTACGTGTCCTTGGCAGTTTTCATAAATAATTCAAGCCAATCGGCCCGTAATCCGATATGTAGGGTGGTGACAAATTAAATTGAATCCAAAGTCACCCTTTATTGCTTGTTCCTTTGTATATATTGCGTTGCGTTGCGAAAAGCTGATAATTTTCACATTGGAATCGGGTTGCTTTTTTCACGTCCCGTTTGTCATGGGATACAGTGAATTCCGTGATGTGACCTTTGCTTCAGTTAATTTAATTGGATTACTGGTACAGTAGTCTTTTGATTTGTGTTGTGTGAAAGGAAAAGCTAATTGGATTGGATGGTTGGCTTGTAGCATAAAGGCTAAATTTCTTTCAAGATCGGTGAAGATCAGTTTCTGCTCTTCAATTGAATGCCTTATTAAACGATACTTCGAGCAGTTCATTTGCAGAGTTTCCGCTTTTCAGAGGTTTTATCTCAGTTTGAATATACTTTTCTGATTTGATACTTTAAGAGCTCGGAGCTAAGTAATTACAGCCGCACAGGTTGATCCATCAGGTTAAGCTACGCTTGTTGGGTTTGGCCGTGGATGGATGATCATCTTTACGTACCCGAATCCTCCGTGCCTCGGAAAGCACTTTAAATACCAACCAATATATAGATACCAACGGGTATCGTATTACCTAGTTACTGGGTTGTGGAGGTCAGATAGGCAGTCGTTCCATGTAAAATATTGGTATTCAGCTGCATCCAGTTAGACTGGAAGCCGACCCCAACATAGTTGGGAAAAGGCTAGGCAGATTAAGGATTGAGATAAGTTCTCGTATAAGTAGGTTATATAACTGTCAGCGGTATTATGGATAAGCTGTATAAACTTTTAGTTTTTCTGTTGTTGTACCATATTATTTTTTTATATTGGAATAACACGTCACACATTGATTAATTTACTATTGTTAACTTTTAGAATGTTTGTAAATATGTGAGCACCATGAACTTATGACATAATTAAGTTTATTTGCCACTGCTACATGCGTTTTTTTTTCACCTTTTTGGTGTATTGTTTTTATTCTGGGTGCATCGTCTTCACATATAATGTTATAATACATGTATACAAAACATTCTGAAACATTTTAAAAGAGTAACGGTGGAGTATCTTGCCCATTCTTCTCCACACGAAACTACCTTTTGGAAGGGGCGACTAGAATCAATTCTATTTCTTGTTCATTTTTGACGTTCAAAAGTGCCTTTCTTGTGCCTATTTGAAATAAATGTTTTGACTTTGACTTAAGGGAAACCATCTACTGTAAAATAAATAACATCACGCTGTACTCTCTGAAGGGTACCTATAGTAGAGGGTACATTTTGCCGGTTATGATTAAGTTCCACGTGATGAGGTGTGAGCCTATTGCCATCATCCGGGCACGAATCCAGAATCCGGCCTGATACTGAAGAATGTAAGATCCGGCCTAATACTGATTGAAGTTGATAAACATGTTTTGGCAAATTCAAAATTAATTTATTTACGTGACATGATATAAAATGTATGTTTATATTTGTATTTATGTTTTATGTATGTATTTGTGGTATAAAAACTGATAAGTGATATAACTACTTGATTGGACTACTTATTAGTGTGAACACTTGATTGATTCTATAATAATTCCGTTTTATTTTCCGCGCCTACGCAAAATATGCGCATCGAAGCACGGTGGGCTGAAAATCGGCTTTCATAGACTTAGGATTACAAGCAAGCAAGCAATAGCAAGCTATATCCGGCACTTGCAAATTAAATATCAAATATCAAAAAAATCGTATCATATCAATGACTAATACAAGTATTCGTCATTAATTATCATATGACTGACTAATACTTGTATTAGTCATTAATATAATACGATTTTTTTTTTAAAACGACAATATTTTTCGGTAAATGGGCGACAAAAATCATAAATCATAAATAATGAGCACTATAATCACCTGTAAGGATATTCGTGTTTAACTTTCCGTTTAAGAGATAATTCGATTTTTCATACTAGCTTTATACAAATTTTTCGTAAAAAACGTTATAATTCCTTCGTTTTTACCAGAATTAACTCGCGTGTCATTTTGTATATAAAAATAACTAATAGAAGCTGTATCCGTCGAAAAAATCCGGCACTTGCAAATTGAAATCCCATAGTCTATAAAAGCCGATTTTCAGGTCACCGTGCGACGTGGAGTTGCGGACACCAGCCCGTACTACCTAAAGATTCCGTTTTTCATTCGGGCAAATCGGACATACGGATCCCAAAAAGAAAAAAAAAACATCAACTCGCGTAGTAACAGTAACAACTTTCTTGCATAGCAACATGGATACCTCAAAAAAAAACAAAAACACGTCATACTTACTTACCTACCTACAGTTAAACCGTTTAAACCAATAGACAATAATGTATATGAAACCACAAACTGTCAATTATTCAACTCGATTCACAATAGATTTATTCACGTAAACAGGATGATGTCAAAAACAGAAATATTTCGTACTGACGTATATACAGGCTGTTATGGGCGAGTGGACATGTCCAAAACATTATGACAGCCTGGTAGAAACTGATATGCGGATTGTACTCATTGTGGTACATTTGTAATAATTATTAGGCCGTTCACTTTATGGCGGGATGGTGAGAAAGATAATGTGCTATGTAGGAGGCAGTAAAATATTTTCTATTTTATTTGAAAGCCTTTGTTGAGCTGTTTCTAGATGTCAAAAAAATCGAATTTCGAATCAACATCCTAATAAAACTGACTAAGCCCTGATATATTTTTTTTTCTCCCATAATAATTGAGACTCGCTTTTGCTCGCGGCTTCGCACGCGTTAAATTCTTAGAAAATCAATTACCCTTTCCCTATATTGTGGAGATTTCCTGTTATCTTTGGTATAACTAAATTCATATACTACATTTTTACTTATTTATTTTTTACATTTGATGTGCATGTTAAAATACTTATAAACCTTCCCCTTTAATCACTCTATCTATTAAAAAAAACTGCATCAAAATCCGTTGTGAAGTTTTAAAGATCTAAGCATACATACATACAGACATTAGGGCAGACGTGGGAAGAGACTTTGCTTTATACTATGTAGTGATTAAACATCATGCAACGTAAAAGCAAGACTATCAAGATATTAACATCCACTTTCACGCTTATAACATTTGGAAACTTGGAACAGAAACGACAGTACATTAATATACCAATAAAAGCGGTCTCGACCAAACTTCACTCCATTAGCAGTTCTATAAAGCTGTTTTAACCATAATTTTAAATCGGGTGTAAATCATAATTGCGAAGTTCATTGCCGCGATGTACGTTACTGCGAAAGTTTACGATCGCGACGTTCGTTGTTGCGAAAGTTTGCGATCGCGACGTTCGTTGTTACGAAAGTTTGCGATCGCGACGTTCGTTGTTGCGAAAGTTCTTTACAGCGATGTTTGCATTTGCGATACCACACTATTGCGACCTAGGTCATGTCGAAGGGTTACGTTTTTATGTGTTATTTCTGTAGGTGTAGGTACTTAATGTACCTAGTGTGCGATATAGGTATTTAGATAGTTGCTAACAATTTTTGTTCATTTATGTCCAACAACATATTAATACATATTTCCACTATAACCAGTATCAACAACCCTCCGACATGACCTACGTCGCAATAGTGTGGTATCGCAAATGCAAACATCGCTGTTAAGAACTTTCGCAACAACGAACGTCGCGATCGCAAACCTTCGTAACAACGAACGTCGCGATCGCAAACTTTCGCAACAATGAACGTCGCGATCGCAAACTTTCGCAACAACGAACGTCGCGATCGTAAACTTTCGCAGTAACGTACATCGCGGTAATGAACTTCGCAATTATGATTTACACCCTTTTAAATCATTAGATTTGCCCTCATCCTACTAATTCGCGCGGAAAGGTACTAAAGAAAGAAACATGTTTATTTTGCAAGAGCAAAACGCACATTACAGAAAAAAACAGATGTAAAATCACTTAAAAATACCCCCGTACAAAGTACCAAGAAAGCCTCGTATTCAAATCGGAAAATAAAAATATTGTCTATTTATATCTATTGTTTGATCGATTTTTATATATTACATTAATTATTTACTACTGAGAAGACTGATCTCACATAATAATATTAACGTTTCCATGAAAATCGATTCAAGTCTTTGCGAGATTATGTATGACATTATGTGAGTGGTGTTAAAAAACACGAGCATCTTTTGACGGACATAATCAGCCTATAATCTTCCCACTGGGACCCAGGCCTCTGTTAGTGAGAAAAGGCCGTAATCTACCACGCGAACCTAGCACAGGATGGCGATGTCAAATGTCTTCGAATTTTTAGTTCTAGTTTATGCTCACGATTTTTTCCTTCGCCTTCCTTCGATCTTTTAACGCAGTATGTCAAATCTACGATTTAAGTCTTTAGTTTCAACCTAATTAACTTCTAATGTCTCAAATTACTTTAGACAATGTCTAATGGCATTAACAATTTAACTGTTAGTACTAGTATATACATTTGAATGAGAACTCTCGCTAACTTGTGTAATTGCGACCGTTATTCTTAGTTAGCACAAGTTGCTCTCACAACGACCTTATTACAGAATCTGGAGATACTCTTTGTTTATTTATAGTTAATACTTCCACGAGTTTCTGTTATTCGGGATATAACTTGTTATATCCCAAATAGTAGGCTAATTGTAATGGAAATTATGGAAATATCATTTGTTTGTTAATTGTTGGGTGTTAATGTCGCGGCGGGGTACTGTGTATGTAGATGGTCAATCAAATTAAGGGTCTGACTTACTTAAGAGGTACACCGCCGCGACATTATAGCCGGCGAGGGATTATTTTTTACTTTTTAATTGTACGCTTTTCTTTTTTTGCGGGGGAGTCCATAATCTATTTTAGAATCTTTTTTTTTTCATTATTTGATTTACTTAAATTAATTTTGGACGGCATGAGACCCAACACTGTAATCGCGAAAAATTATCAGCCATCCCATGCATTTGGAGCAAGTAGGTATTGTATGAGCCAGTTAATATTTTTCCGCACATTCGTAGGTACTGGTTTACCTCAAAATAGAAGTACAGAGTTGATACGACAGAGGGGCTTTCCTTTAAACAGCTTATACTAGGGACCATTTTCAAGCTCTGTACCAAAAATCAATTAAATAGGAGCAGTAGTTTAGTCGCAAATGTTTTTTTAAGTTTTTGCCCCGTTTGAACACGATGTATCTTTCCTAACAGCGCTCCCGCGTGCAAGCGTCGGTGCCGCTGCGTTACAAGGTCAGTTTTTATTTACAAAGGGTGTTTGCGTTTTACTCTGATTTGTAAGCTATTTAGTTTGTTTGAAAAAATAAAACCTCATTTTTGGTGCTTTTTTATTTTTATACCGTACCGAATTAATGCTAAACACGTATAGTATACGTAGTGTAATGTAATGCCCCTCTGTCATATCAACTGTATAATATATCTATGAGCAGCTCGGAATAATCCATCTTCATCCATCCATCATCCACTATCTATACTAATATTATAAAGAGGTAAAATTTGTAAGTTTGTAAGTTTGTAAGTTTGTAAGTTTGTATGTAGGGGGTAATCTCCGAAACTAATGATCCAATTTCAATAATTTTTTCACTGATAGAAAGCTACATTATTCCTGAGTGCTATAGGCTATAAATTATATTTATATCATACATATTAGCCGAGCTATTGCATTTTTCGTCTAGCAAGTCGGAAAGAAATACCTCCGAAAACAGAATTATTTGCATGCGCTGCCTAAACAGTTGTTTAAAATTGAAAGCAATGTATGGCAACCCGGTTCGCCTTAATTATTTCTACAAAAAAGTCCGCGACACCACATTTCTATCTTTTGTATTTTAAATTTTATATTTCGTTTTATGTTTAAAAAAATTATTTTTTCGACTTACTTCTGTTTGGATGATTATTTAAACAACAAAATATCAATTCTTATCAAATTAAATTATTTTATGATCACAAGGACATCACTCACGTCAATTGGTCATATATTTTCCGAGATAATATAAAATTACTAAACGCAAAATGCTAAAACATTCGCCGAGCTCAACTATCATTCCTACTTCCTACGTGCTTTGTTCGGACGTTTTATCGTTTCAGAGAAGCTTTAAATTAAATAGGTTCCTCACTTAAATTTTATATTTTTAACGTTAACATTTTTAAATGATGGTTTGTATTTTGTATATAGGTAGTGTAATATCTTTTGCCAGCAGCTTCGCCCGCCTGGTTGTTGGAAATTATCCCACGGGAACGGGTACGTTTTTCCGTGATAAAAATTAGCCTATGTGTTATTCCAGACTATAATCTATCTCTGTGCCAAACATCCAGATCCGTTCAGCCGTTTTGGCGTGATTGAGTAACACACATCCATCCATCCATCCAAACTTTCACATTTATAATAGTAGTAAGATAATTTTATTATTATCCGTGTTGGGTTAAAATACATAATGCATTTGCACCTTTACAATGCGAGGCAGGGTGTCGTAAACCTTCATCTACCCCGGTCGCGATGGGGAATGAAACCGGCGAGAGATGTCGTGCGGTGTCCCACAGGGATCGGTTCTGGGGCCGCTCCTGTGGGACATCGGTTACGACTGGGTGCTGCGGGCCGACCTCCCTGACGGCGTCAGCGTAGTAAGCCGGGGGGAAACTCCGTTGCCGCAGCAAATTGCGGCGGAGCGGACGGACCTCCGGCGCGATCTCATGGCGGCCTGGAATCAGCGACTGTCGCAACCCAGCGCAGGGCACGCCACGATAGTGGCGGTAAGACCCCTCTTTGAGAAGTGGCTAGAGAGGCGTCACGGCGCCCTCACCTGCCGCCTGACGCAGGTTCTCACCGGGCATGGATGTTTCGGGAGGTTCCTGCACATCATCAGGCGGGAGAAAACGCCCGGGTGTCACCATTGTGAGGATCGCCCAGAGGACACGGTGCAAACCTGCCCCGCTTGGGCGGAGCACCGCCGTGTCCTCATAGAGCCGATCGACGGCGGTGACCTCTCGCGCCCGGCCCTGGTGCAAGCCATGGTCCGGGACGAGAGGGAGTGGGAGGCAGTCACCTCCTTCTGCGAAAAAGTCACGCTCGCGAAGGAGGTGGCGGGATGGGAGAGAGAAAGGTCCTCCCGTCCCAGCCGCCGCGGGAGAAGCCTTGGGCGTCGGGAGCCACGTGACGACTCCCGGCCACCGTAGGCGCGGGCCTGCGGACGGTGAGTAATGGGTGACTCACCGTCCCATCAGCACCAGGCCCGTGCCGGACGGCGCGTATATGTTCCACGCGCGCCTCAAAGAGATGTCAGCATATGAAGGGGCCCCTCAGGGCCAAGCCTGCCGGGTAAGCGGGATTGTCCGAAAGGGTTACCGCTACCCCGGAACATAAAGGGCTACGGAAGGAACATGGATGGGTTTTAGTCAGTAAGAGTCTGACACTCCCTTCCACTCCACCCAGAGCGGGAGCAGTCATTGGATGATTTCCCAGCCTTAAAAAAAAAAAAGGGTGTCGTAAAAGGCGACTAAGTTGAGCAGAAAAGATCACCTCGGTAATCTTTGGAAATTCTGATCCGATTCCAAAAATTCTCTCACTAATGGGAACCTACAGTATTGCCGAGTATCATAGGATATACTTATTCAATGTTAAAACTAGAAATTTTCCGCGGACGAAGTCGCGGGCAGAAGCTAGTCTTTACATATACCAACACTCCTCAGTACCTCCGAAAGCACGTTACGCCGTTGGTCGATTGAGGTTGTTGGAAGCCCGAAACTTTGATACAAAGCGCTGTCGTATCACCCAGTTACTGGGTCAGGTAGACAGTCGCTCCATGTAAAATCCAGATGCATTCTGTTAGAGTGGAAGCCGACCCCAACATAGTTGGGAATAGGATAAGGAAAAAGTTAAAATACAAATAACCTAGCTCTAAAATATGTTCTCTGTCATAAGTTATTTCTCTTATTTCGTTCCTTTTTTCCATGTCTATTTCAATGAATAATGACACCCTTGGCACGTCTTTTATTAGAAAATATTTGAACGTTAACGTCATGACTATAACAAAATATGTTCTAGTTCGAGGACTGAAATAAAACAATTTGTAGAAGTTATTAATTTGGTCTAGGTCACTGAAACTGAACCTCCCGGGGTCGGAACTAGCTGGCAACACTGATAAAAAAAAACAATTTTTCGTGTCATCTTCGGTATGGCAATGTATGCGGGTTTTAATACCCCAAAGCAATGATCCCATCTCCTTTTATTCTCTGTCCAATTGCAGGTATGCTTGAAGAGATTTCTTTAGAAATAAGCATCACCTTTGTACGTATTTTTCTGTTCCTTTTTTGTTGTCTGGTGTGTACAGACGCCAGCACATCAAGCTATCCCTAACTGTCAAATTTTCTCAATTAAAAATGAACCTTATATCTTTGCAATAAAGTTGAAATACTATCAAAGAAATTTGACAGATTGTGGTAACTTGATGTGCGGGCCTCAGCTGTACAAGCAACATTCACTTACCATAAATAATAAATGATGCCTTTAATCCCCAACGGTGTGGGCAGAGGTAATGCTATACAATGTGTTAGGTTAAACGAGAGACATACTTTCAGGTTGTATAGTACTCATGGAAATCAAAAACTTTGCCCACGCGACCAACTCCGAAATACGTAAAAAAAATATCAGTTGCTCCATACATTTTGACGAATTATGCGAACATAAATGTACTGGACAGCTGATTTTTTTTCATGATTTCAGGTATAGTTCCGTAGTCAAAGTTGTTCATTTTCATGAGTATAGTAGTACCCCATAGAGCACCCCCTGAAAGTATGTCTCTCGTTTATCCTAACACACTGTACATGTAGTTTATGTTTAATTTATTTAATCTGTTATCTGGACTTCTAAAAATAACATCAGTGTGCTATAAGCTAGCCGTACTTCATTACCCCTTGCTAAGTCCTAGGCCTTTGCCTTCCGCATTATCCGCATATTTATCATCGGCGACGAGAACCCAGACAAATTAAAAAAAAAACTTTAGGTATATTACATTCGTACCTATTTTATAGAACACTCAACGTGTATCTTTTAAGCCCTATAAAATAGGGAGCAAGCTCATTACCATCAACTTGGATTGAATCTTCTCTAGGGTGCTACTAAGAAATCAGATAGAAAAACCCAATAACACTTTGCCCAACCTGGGAATCAAACCCAGAACCTCATGCTCAGCAGTAGATCTTGCGATCACTAGACCAATGAGTAAAAAAGTCTGAACGCCAATGTCACACATACGCGACAAGCAAGCGCATGTACGCCAACGACACAAATATGTGACAATGCGGTTCACTAATAACACGAAATAAACAATTTAATCCATCTTTTTTGTGTTGTTATGGATATCTTAAACATTTAAGTTCTCGTACGTATTTAATTGTATGAAACAAATTAAAATACACCATGGATATTGGGAAGTTTTCGATAACAAGAAATAAAGTTGGTGCTTGGCGTGGAGAGGTTAAAATATTCTTCTTTATTTTAAATTCTTATGCTCTAATAATAGGTATTAAAATTAACAACGTAACAACGCAGTTAACGACCTCGTAAAGTTTAGAGGGCCGTAAAAAGTAATATGAAATCTTTTTCAGTGAGAAAACATTATTTTGATTCGGTCCATTTCTTTTCCATGAAACGATTTTCATCCGGAATGGATTCCGTACACAATATTTTATTTTTTTACAGGAACCCAAATACATCTTTAGATGACTACCCCAGGTGAATGTGGTTTTATGTTTTTTCGTTTATTCTTAGGTATTTTTTATGATAAATGAATGTCTGTCTTATACAGAAAGATTTTTTTTTTCAAAATTGGCACTTCGTCAAATTACTCCTCTCACTCTAGGTGGAGTGGAAGGGTTCCATACTGTTAAGTATTATTTTTATTCGTCACCTAAAATACCTTGCCACGCCGTGCCGCCAATCTGTGCCGGGCCTTATACCACCCAGTCATTAAAAACATACCAGCACAGATAATTTACCGGGACAAGACAAACGGGACTCACAGAGCTTAGTCGCAGCGTAAGAGCGGCCATCACAATTGTAGTGTAATGAAGTGTCACAGTGCATTCACATAGCAGCTATACAACGTGGATGTTACGTAACTAGAGCTATGAATAGGCTTTTGTTTCATTCTTGGAACTAGTGAAAACATTTTGTGATTTCGGTAATCGTGGCTATAGTAAAAACAGCCACACGGATCTGTGGATGGGTGACCACCGTCTTAGGATTTCGAAACTGCTCCGTGCCTCAGCAAGCAGGTTAAGCCTTTGGTCCCGGCTGTCATTAGAGGATCTTTGACAGTCGTTACGGGTAGTCAGAAGCCCGAAAGTCTGACAGCCAGTCTTACCAAGGGGTATCGTATTATTAGTTACTGACTGGGTTGTGGAGTTCAGATAGGCAGCCGCTCCATGTAAAATACTGGTACTCAGCTGCATCCGGTTACAATAAAGTGTTTTTCTTATTGCGAAAGCCTTTTGAGGTCCTAAAATTTAATGAGTCCTACAATTCAATTCTCTTCTGTTATGTTTTATTATATGATTTAGTTCGAAAATAGTGTCGGCTCCATTTATAGAGTACGGATAAGACTCTTTTATGCCTACTTAACATTTTCGAAAAGAAACACTACTTAATTTTCAAACACGATAATATTTTCTGCCTAATCTAATCCTAATATTTTAATCCCCTTACTAATAAACTTATTATATTAGGTGAACTCACTGATTTCTCTCATTCAGTCATCAGTAATCTGACATTCTATAGAAGAAGGCAAAGCGTTGTGTAGCTATACAGTTAAATGCGAAAGTAAGTTTGTTTCTTACCATTTCACGCCTAAATCACTGAACCAATTATCTTGAAATTTTTCACATAAGTTGTCAGGTGTACAGAAACGGACATAAGGTACCTTGCATACCGGAAAAAAGGACTGTTCCTGAGGAAAACAACCATAACGTTCTTAAGACAATAGATGGCGCGTCGTTCTTTTCTGAGCCTATGATTACAACGGCCAAACAACCAGCAGAGTACAACCCGAATTGATTTCCATAAATTAACGCAAGCAAAGCCACAGGCAAAAGAGGGGACGAATCATAAGGCATCAAAAAGTAACCGAATTTATATACATAGGTAGGTCAGATGTGTTCAGGAATTCCGTTAAAATTATTGACAAGAATATTAATATTCCGCCAGATAAAATCTGCATCAAAGATTGCAGGCAATTTCCAGTTTAAAGTAATGTCAGAGGAACCAATCGATATCCTAATACTAACTCGCACTTGGTTCCGCATAATATTTTCATAAAATATCGCATTAGAATATTGAGTCGTTGGCGATATGATAAAATAATTTTCGTGTAATATTTTAGGCATCCACCTGGTTACAGCCTTGCTGACTTACCAATATTTCCAGTATGACATGAGAAATTCTCGTGTTATTCGAACCGTTACGTGAGAAGCCTATCAGTGCATAATCATGAGTTAAAACAAATGATTCCGCATAAACTGTAGCCGACAATAGACGTTAGTTATATACACACATCAAAAGTGTCTAGGGATCAACATATATTTTTGCAATAACTTTTCTCTTGATTGATATTAATTTAAATTTTCTTTAAGGATTCATCAAATAAAGTGTTTTCGTTTGTCACAGTAACGATAAACCAAGTCACCTTTGCATTAATAAAGAAATTTGCCATTTTCCTAATAAAGGGATTTTTGACATTTGAACCACTAACATTAAAGTTCGAAAAAAAGACTGAAATAACAGTTTTCTTTAAAATTTTATTGGGTAACTTAAACAATTAATAATCCGTGTTTCTACCGCGAACACTAACAACACAAGAACATCGGTTTGGCATACTCAAAATGAGTTCATCCAAATCACGCTGTGGAATGGCCGCCCATGTTCGTTGCAACAACAAAAAAAGGTGTTATCAGTCGACTTTGGACACGTTACCGAAGCACTGGTACCGTGGCTGAGCGCCATGAAGGACGGTATCGCTGCACCATACGGAGACAAGACCGATACATTCAAATCTTAACTCGAAGAGCTCCAACAATAACCGCCATGATGTTAGCCGTGAGGCTTCATCACTCTTCAGGGAACTTAATTAGCGACCAAACAGTCAGAAACCGCTTGCATGAAGTGAACCTTCATTCCCGAAGACCGCTACGGGTACCACCTATAGCAATGCACAATCGTAGGATTCGATATCAATGGGCTCTTGAACACAGAAATTGGGCAGAAGAACAATGGCGTTTCGTGTGCTTTTCTGATGAGTCTCGTTTTGGTATGAGACCGGATACAAGACGTATACGACACTGGAGAACCCCTGGACGCCAACAGCAATTAAAATCCTGCCAGGAAGTCCATCCTTATAGTGGTGGAACCATCATGGTATGGGCGGGTATTTGGATCGGCGGAAGAACTGAGTTGATTTGGATCAGAGGCAACCTCAACGCTCAAATTTATGCTGAGACGATTGTATCTGACGTCATCGTTCCTCTACAAGTGCAAATCGGTCCCTTATTTCAGTTAATGCATGATAATGCACGACCGCACACCGCAAGAGTTGTAAGACAGACTCTCGCCGCAGCTAACATCAATGTCCTGCCCTGGCCTGCTCAGTCGCCAGACTTGAACCCGATTGAGCATGCATGGGATATGCTACAGAGAAGAGCTCTGCCGAATATGGAGGGTATCCAGTTGCAAGAAGACCTTTTTTTGTTGTTGCAACGAACATGGGCGGCCATTCCACAGCGTGATTTGGATGAACTCATTTTGAGTATGCCAAACCGATGTTCTTGTGTTGTTAGTGTTCGCGGTAGAAACACGGATTATTAATTGTTTAAGTTACCCAATAAAATTTTAAAGAAAACTGTTATTTCAGTCTTTTTTTCGAACTTTAATGTTAGTGGTTCAAATGTCAAAAATCCCTTTATTAGGAAAATGGCAAATTTCTTTATTAATGCAAAGGTGACTTGGTTTATCGTTACTGTGACAAACGAAAACACTTTATTTGATGAATCCTTAAAGAAAATTTAAATTAATATCAATCAAGAGAAAAGTTATTGCAAAAATATATATGTTGATCCCTAGACACTTTTGATGTGTGTATTTGATACTCAGCTTTGATTAATGACAAAAGCACTTCAGTTGTTACGTTATATCACTTGGTGTTTACACTTCAAAGCCCTGCGGCCAAACCCAGCGGCTTACTTAGCCAGGCTTCCGGACATAAACTACTACCTCTTATAGCAGCTTTTTAATATTACTTCAGTGTGAGAATGGGACAGAACGCTATAGCTCTCTTTCGCTCTCTCCATCTCTTTCCAACTCAAAGATTTTTGAAGGACCTTTTCGCAGGAAGTTGTCGACTGTTTAATCGGGTTTGCCTGTGGATGCCTCAATAAATTACGGCTTCCAGCTGGGGTTTAACAACTTATAAACTAAGTGACTACACGCTAAAGGCACCCCCTGTAGGATATAGACCACTCCTAAACATCGCCAGTTCCACTTGTTCTACAGCAGATTCCTGCTGCCTTTGCAAGGTCATTGGTCTAATTCGGACCATCCAACGCTACGTCTTCAGGAACGTGGTCGCCACTCCTCGCCAACCTTTGTTCTGCATTTTGCAGAATTGAATTCACCAGATAAAAATCCTTACAAACGTAACATTTTTTTCCATGACGATATTTTTTCATTGCATTTTAGAAAAGCTTACGATAGTAATCACAAGAAAATATCTCCAAAAAGGATGTTTAACTATCGTGAAAGCCGAGGGTGAAGGAGTTGAAAACCCTCTCTTACAAGTACAAAGATTAATTATAAACTAATACCGGGTAAAATATATACAATGAACTTGGAGTGTATAACATATTTATTCAATTATGTAAAAAAACCGGTGTAGTTAAGAAAAATGAATGCAGCAGTCTATAACATGTCCTCTGAAACAGGACACAGGCCTCTCTTCAAGAGAAAGAGGGCTGTAATCTACCATACAGGCCTAGCGCCAGTTGGTGAATGTCACAAGTCTTCAAATTTTTCAAGACATTCCAGTTTCCTCACAAATTTTCTTCACTACTATGAGAGCAGTGATAATGAAATCATTTGCAACAAGTAAATCGTTTGCTTAGGTTCGAACCCACGACCACTTGTGTGTCGGAGCCATTACCACTGGACCATCACTGGTCTCGGAGCTCTCAATTAGAGCTATGTCCCCATCAAATGTGTTTGTTAAGGAAACACAGCCGCAAACAATTCTATCTACGTGGCGAGGGTAGAGTTGTTTGTGGTACAGTATTTGGTTGGCCAAAGTATACAGAATATGTTTAGTTATTTGTAGAAGGGCTCACAGCTTTCTGTTCTGCAGAACCCGAAGGACTGTGTAAGCTAGATGACCTTGAAAATTCCGGAACCATATCAGCTCGATAGCCTATTTCGGCTTCAAATATAATATTGTTGATCCGATGTCTCACAATAGCATTCGTGGACCGGTCCATTTTTCTCAACTGACCCGCTATATAATCTCCAAATAATCCGTCTTCATCTTTTTTTTTAGCCTTGTTTTGTCGTTGGGAGATGTTCTTCATAATTTTCAATGCTTCGGACGCCAAATGTTGTTGTTGATTGCTTTTATGACGTTTAGTTGTTTGTGAAGTTGTACTTTTTTCTGACACCTCTGGTAAATCACTTTTCTTTGATTTTGAATCCTGTTGTGAATCCTGCCTCTCCGGCGTGTCCTGTGAAAGAAGACAATAAAGCTTCATAACGACTGTTCTTTTAGAATAACGTAATTAGTAATTGGGTAATGGTTAGGATATATAGACATAAAACTGTATGCATGAAATAAAAAAAAATGCTATTTTTAAGATAAGTTCACGCTTGACCAAAACATAATATATATAATCACAATTTCACTTAAAAAATAAGAAACGACTTCAAAAGCGGCATCGCTTTAAGTTTTTACTAACTGCATTTATCAGCAGTGATAGTCTAGTGGTGTGACCGTCGGACTGCCAATTCTTAGGTCTCAAGTTGGAACCCAAGGCACGCACTTGTGACTTTTTAGATTCATGTGCGTATTGTGTAATTATACACACCTATAAAAAACGGTGAAGGGAAATATCTTGAGGAAACCGGCATGTCTGAGAGTATAGTATATGTATTTCTCAACGCCATGTGAAGCTAAGGCGTAAGGCAGCATAAAAACTATGTTTGTGTTCCTTTTTAACCGACTTCTAAAAAAGGAGGAGGTTCTCAATTCTAATAAGTTCCTGTCACTGTAATTTACATACCAGGTAGTGGTATTAAAATTTGGGGGGGGGGGGGTTGTGTAGGTACCACAACTAAAAAGTGAAAAATAAAAACTTTTTTACAAAAAATAAAACCGACTTCCAAAAAAAACACTACAAAGTGAAAAATAATTTTTATTTCGGAAGTCGGTGGCAAAAAATGAAAATACAAAACCGAAGACACCGACTTCCGAAATAAAAATTATTTTTCACTTTGTAGTGTTTTTTTTCCAGTTTAAGCTGATCTCGCATTGTATGGGATTTCCGTACGATGCGAGACCAGCGTAAACTGGTTTTGTATAGCTTGATGTGTAGCCGTGTGTACACGAAAAAGAAAAATAGGTAATTAATAATAAATTGATGAATATAAATGTCATTTTTACTTACAATATCGATCGTTCCAGTTGTCACATTTTTATTTCGCAGAAAATTAAGTGATTTGTAGGCAAACCACTTACTTTTATAGATACCTTCGGTCGCACAGGACTTGTTCGAACTATCAATTTTCTTTTTCTCTCGGTAATAATGGCTGGTTACATTTTTTATCTTCCTCTCAATCTCTGGAAGATCCGTAGACAATTCAATTGCAATTTCATTGTATGCATCGTAACGTTTTGGCCGGTTTTTGTAGTCGCTGTTTTGTGGGTTCCATAGAACTTCTTTAGAACGGTAGAGCTTTATTAGTTTAATAACTTTGTCGTCGTCCCACTCCATAATGTTATAAGCACAAAAAGAAACACTGCACGATGCCGCAGAATAAATAGACTATACGTCACGACACAGCGAAAGCCGGCGGCAGACTGAGCGCGGAGAGGGGCGTACCGCCGGCATGCCGCCGGGTAAATACACTCACCCAAGGGCATTGATTAAAATGAGCCCGATGGGCGATAGCTTTGGTGCGTAATAATCTTTTCATAACGAGACCATCTCTATATGATGTATTACATGAAAAAAAGTGTCCCTAAGCGTGGCGTACATCTGCCAAAAATTACGCGACAAAAATGCCGCGTATAAAAATGACGCAACGTTATTTTGGCTTGGTGTGTCATAGGTATCTGATCTATAAACTGTTGCTGCATTGTTGTCGTTAGTCGATAACTCGGTCAATTTACAGCATCCGGCACTCCCAACAAATGGGGTAGTGAATAATGAAACTCATAAGTCAATAACGGGGTCGGTACACTGAACCACTGACCAGTGAATTAACGGTTGGTAAGAAGTGTGCTGAGACTCACACCCAATGAAAATGGGCCATCAAAACAACTGCCAAACGTGTGGTGCAGGTTCTCCGTACACCGCATTCATTCTCTACCAAGTAATGAAAACGGTTTCCCGAATACGGGCCCCACGGTATGCTTTACATAAGTCTCCAGCACCACATATATTATGCGGCTATCGACCAATGAAAATTAGCCCCTTAAGGCGTCAAATATTCCGCTGCGTCATTATCTGCTGATACAGATTAACACTCATGCATCTTAAACCATTCGTAGACTGCTTGAAGCCTCTAACAAGTAACCTCATCCTTTTTTCTTTTATGATGGTGAAAATCATCAATTGACCCCGACCGCTCTGGGTGGAGCGGAAGACAGTATTTGACTCTTACTAAGTAAAACCCATCCATATTCCTTCCTTAGCCCTTTATGTTTCGCGGTAGGGGAAACCCTTTCGGACAATCCTGCTGATCCGGCAAGCTTCGGCACTAAAGTTCCCCTTCCTTGATGCTGATATTTCACGTTACACGAACGGCCTGGTCCTCATCCTTATTATTAGATTTAATACCTTAAATAATCCTCTAAAATCAAGTCGTGGTAGCTAAACGCGTCCATCCAATTGAATTTCTCATGTCACAGTCTAACAAATACTCCATACAAAAGCTCCAGAAACACTCAGTAGAAGAAATGCACTCCTTGAACAAAAGTTATTGCAGACAAAGACGTACAGGGGGTAAGATGGGAGAACAATACAACATAATATGTGTGCCTGGATGTGTGTAGCTTCAATTCTCCATCAACACACTGCTTTGTGCTGTCATTTGCAGAAACTTATTTCTGGTTGGTCTTTGATAAGTGAGCAGTGTAAGTCGGGAAGATGAGTAAACTTTTGATTGCTGTGAGGAATTCTTAGCTTTATCTACACAAATAAAATTGAGGTGTCTGTTTGTAATCACAAAATAACAGTTTTTTACTAAATGCATAGCAAAGTACTACTCTGTCAAGAAAGTACCGGGAAAAGATCAATAATACACAAAATGTCTGTTATTCATCCAAATTTATTTTATCACCTTCAAAGTATGCTCCTTTAGAAACGATACACTTGCGCCAACGAATAATCCATTCATCAAAACATTTTTTAAACGCTGCTTCCGGAATTGAGTTCAGTTCTCGCCGCGCATTCTCCTTTATGTCTTCTATCGATTGAAAACGGGTGCCACGAAGTGGTAATTTGAGTTTAGGAAAAAGAAAAAAGTCAGCAGGAGCCTCTGGTGAATATGGTGGTTGCTGGATGGTATTTGTTGAGTGTTTGGTCAAAAATTCGTTCACAATGATAGCCTTGTGCGAAGGCGCATTGTCGTGGTGCAAAATCCAAGAATTTTCTTTCCACAAATCTGGCCTTTTTCGTCGAATTATAACGCTCAAATAATATTCTTTATTTACCGTTAGACCTTCCGGTAAGAATTCAGAGTGCACAACACCGCGATAGTCAAAGAAAACAGTCAACATGACTTTGACTTTTGATCGACTTTGGCGTGGTTTTTTCGGTTTCGGTTCAGTTGGAAGGCGCCACTCCGAAGCTTGTTGACTAGTTTGCATGTCAAACTCGTAAACCCACGTCTCGTCACCAGTAACATAAAAAATAATAATAAAAATGTTTTATTGACATAAAAAAAGGGTTATACACTTTAGTTTGAAACCCTGACTCCTGAGCTAGGTGAGACCTGTGTTACAGGAGTCAGTGCCTTCATCCGTTCTTTAGAAATTAACAATTTATGCAATAAATCAAACAAGTAAATCAGTTAAACTAAGTTTAATGCAAGCCTGCTATTGTGTGGTGTTTGTGTGTGTATGTGAGAGTGTGTGTGTGTGTGTGTTTGTGTGTGAATGTGTGTATGGGTGCGTGTGTGTGTTTGTGTGTGTATTATGTTGGGGTTATACATACATATACATAATTATGAGAGTTACATTTTATATAATAGTATTCAATCATCATCAGTACTGTTCTTTTATTAAGTTTTCTGTCTGCAGGTAGTCCAATGTTTGAAGCCATGATTTTAGTTTAATCTTAGTTTTATATATTGTAAGAGGGTTAACGTTAAGAATATGATTTATTTTGTTATATATAAAAGTAGCCAAATATAGTCGTTGCCGTCGAGCGGCTGCAGTCTCAAATTTGATGGTGCTACATACATTACCGATAGTTCTCTTATACTTCATTGCATGATTCACTGGTGTGATTTCGTGTTGTTTTAATGTAAGGTTGAGAAGGTATAACTGTCTCACTGTTAGTACTTCGCAACTTTCATATAGATTTTTGTGGGGAACCGGTACGGCCTGAAGGTCATCACTTTTAACAGTGATCGTTGAGCTCTCTCAAGGCGTATCATGTAGGTTTTACACGCTCCTCCCCATGCCGTAATACAGTAACCCATTATTGACTGTGCCAGTGCTAGATAGACAGTCCGGAGAATCTTAAAGTCGGCCACTTCTCGTAGTTTTTTAAAAGCCCATATTAGTTTCCTAACACGGGAAGCGGTTTGATCAATGTGGTACCGCCAACTAAGTCTCTCATCCAGAATCACCCCTAGATACTTCACTGTATTTAGTTGTGTGATTGGTAGACATGGGCAAGAATTACTATTTTTAGCGGCATCACAGGAATGCACTTTGAGCCTTATATCTGGTGGTTTGGTTTTGGCGAAGGTAAATTGTAGGAAAGACGTTTTCGAGATGTTAAGACTTAGTAAATTAGCTTCCAGCCAGAGAATTATTCTGCGTAAGCCCGTCTCTGCAGCATCCCTTGCCGCCTCCCAGCTCTCTCCGTGAAATATTAGTACAGTGTCGTCTGCATAGCTAAAAATTTTACCATAACTAAGCGACTGCTGACATAGGTCATTTACATAGATCAAGAAATGACTGGGGGACAGGCAGCTGCCTTGGGGTACGCCATAATTGACCTTAGCTTCATTGCTAATGACTTCTCCAATCTTTACTTTTTGCGTTCGGTCATTGAGAAAGTCTGTAAATATGCTCAAAGCCCTTCCACGTATTCCAACATGTTTTAACTTGGTCACAAGGGTCGGAACACAGACGGTGTCAAACGCCTTGGCTAGGTCCAAGAAAACACCCAGACATTTTTGCTTAGTATCAAGTTTCTCAGTCACGTAATCAACTAGTTGGTTAACAGCATCTGTGGTACTTTTCCCGGACCTGAAGCCAAATTGTCAGTTCGATAATATTTTGTAGCGCTCGAGGTATTTCATCAGTCTGCGGTTCAATAGCTTTTCCAGTATTTTTGATAGTGCTGGCAGAACTGAAATAGGTCTATAATTTTTAACATCGTCCTGGTTACCCCCCTTGTGAACAGGTGTGATTAAGGATTTCTTAAAAGTTCGTGGAAAGACCCCTTGTTCAAAGCAGACTTCAATAAGTTTAGTTGTAGGTGGGACTAGAACATTTTTACCCAACTTGAGAAGTTTAACTGGAATAAGGTCACAGCCTGTGGCGCTGTCCGATTTTAAGTTGTTAATGACTACTTCTACTTCAGTCTCATCTGGAGGAAGGAGAAGTAACAATGCGTTTCATGAATGTTGGGTCCGAATTGACTCGTTCTAGCATGTCCTCAGCGACTTTCATGCGATTGAGTTTTTGAAGAAAATTCAGATCTTTTGGGACTAGCCGAGCAGCAACATGTTTCATACCCAAATGATTAGTTAAAATGGTACGGATCGACTCGTGAGATACAGAAAGTTCGGCGGCTATCTCTCTCAGAGTTGAATGGGGATTTTCAGTCACTATTTTCTTCACTTTTGCGATGTTAACTTCAGTTGCAGACGTTGACGGCCTACCAGAGTGGGAAAATCTTCCATCATATCTCGACCGCTTTTGAACGCTTTGAACCACTCATAAGCACGAGTTTTTGATAAAGTCGATTCACCGTAAGCCTTCTGTAACATTTTCAGTGACTCCGAACACGAAATTCCATTGGCGATGCAAAATTTAAGACAAACTCTTTGTTCGATATTTTTGTCCATTATGAAATTCGCAATACACACTATATATGATATTACTAAAACCAGCACTGTATATAAATAACAGATGCAACTCAAACTCCTCGCCAAAATGGAAAACAGTTGTGCCAATCTAACAACTACAAAAAAACAAAAATTTGAATTTGGAACCATAAACAAATCATCCATTGCCGATACTTTTTTGAATGAATGTATATACGGTTACTTAAACAAAAAATATCTCCCAAACGGCTAGACCGATTTTGAAGGGACTTTCACTGACCGATAACTGATATTATAAAGAGTAATTTAGCCTACTTTTATTTTAGAAAAAGAGTTCACGCTGGCTAAGCCTCGGGCAGCAACTCGTTTTTATATAAAGTTTGACATAATTACTTACTATGTAGGTATAGCAGAAAAATCATACTAAAAAGTCGAAATACTTGAACTCAAAAATTAATTTCATTTTGTAAATTAATTTCACATTTTGCTAGAATTTATTTTTTCTTTCATCGAGTGCATTTTCCTTCAAAAGATTGGCAACATTCAATTTCGAAACATTTGCTACCAATTCCGGGAGGACTGTCATTTGCAAAACGCCCCCGGGATTTTCTTACAAATACACGGGGAATTACATAAAATATGTAGCTAGCTACGGATGTATGCTATGACATTTTATATCTACTATTGAGTAGTTAAACCGTATGAAATTTCCAATGTATTTCCTTGTATTGCTCACAGCTTTACATTGCTATTTCTAGACTAGGAAGGCACGCTTTGTACTGTATCTAGAAACTGTCGTGTGGTACGTGTAGGTATGTATGGTTATCGCATCAAGTTATACCTAACTGTCAATTTTCTCCAAATGATTTTAAACCTTAATGCGTTAAATGTTAAGTTCAAAATCGATTGAGAAAATTTGACAGTTTGTGGTAACTTGATGTGCTGGCAACTGTATAAGTTTCTTGAAAAGTATCTCGCTTGTACTGCGTCTGTTGGAGAATGAACCTGAAAAAGCGTATGTAACTTGTGTTTCCTTGTATTTCATAACCATTTGTAGGGCAGCGCAGTACAAGTTAGTTTGATAGTAAAAGTTGATATGCACATGGTTCAAAATCGCTTAACACTTGAGGAATGATGACGTTCGCCTTTTTGATACTTTTACCTAACATTGCATGTTTACTCCCTAAGTCCAGCTATGTTCTAGAATAGATACTAAGAGCTAATTTCATCAATGACACTGAACGCGATCAGCGCATCTAAAACGTATTCAAGAACTGTCTGTATCAATATTCCATAGAAAATGATAACAACGACAGCTCTTAAAGGGGGCTTATTTGCTGATCGTGGAGTTTCTTGCCCGTTCTTCATCATAGGTACCTACTGCTTTGGAATGGGCAACTAGCTTAATTTTTTTATCAATTCAAAGGTGCCTGTAATTAGTATAAGTATTTGAAAAAAAATATTTGAGTCTGAGTTTGCTCGCATTCAGTTTCAATGGTGAAATTCGACCTTAGTTCGGAATAAATAATGCGCATTAAAACACAAAAAACCAAACTTACCTTCGAAACTAACTCTAAAAAAAAATGGAAAATCGTCGGTGTCGCTTAAAACATGTATCAAATCCGAACAAAACTTCATAAATAAAACATTTTTTCATTGAAAACGAAACGTATTCACGTGTAGTCTTTTTTTTATCCATAAGCCGGGATGAGTTAAAACTCACAGCGCGAGAGGAATAAAAGAACCCGAGTACAATGCTACGTGCCTTTATTGAGTTTTCAATGTGTTTGTGGTATGGTGGAACTGTCCGAAAGGGTAGACTATTTTAAACGGTCAAAAGTAAAATATGAAATCACAAAGCAAAAAGGCCGCTCGTTTTAAAAACTTTCATCAACATACAGAACAACTTCCATCACCACACAGAACAACTTCCATCACCATACAGAACAACTTCCATCAACATACAGAACAACTTCCATCACCATACAGAACATAACTTCCATCAACATACAGAACAACTTCCATCACCATACAGAACAACTTCCATCACCATGCAGAACAACTTCCATCAACATACAGAACAACTTCCATCGCCATACAGAACAACTTCCATCAACATACAGAACAACTTCCATCACCATACAGAACAACTTCCATCACCATACAGAACAACTTCCATCATCGTACAGAAAGAAATTAAATATTATGCGAAGACATAATTGTAAAATTCAGCTGCATCCGGCTAGACTGGAAGCCGACCCCAACATAGTTGGGAAAAGGCTAGGCAGATGATGATGATGATGATAATTGTAAAATTGCATTTAATGCTAATAAGTATAACATTTGATTCTAAAAATTAGTGACATCACATTGTTATATTTCACACAAATCACGTACAAATTCCGCGTTTTGACAATGACTATTTGAAACTATCAAAAATAAAATATGAAATCACATAGAAAAAAGACCGCTCGTCTTAAAAACTTCCATCACCGTACAGAAATTAAACAATAAGCGAAGATTTACTTGTAAAATTGCATTTAATACTAATATGTTTTCCATTTGATTCTAAAAATCAGTGACATCACATTGTTATATTTCACACAAATCACAAATGCCGCGTTTTGATGATTCATCAAAAGTAACGTTATTACCCTTTCAAATACCCAATTCATAATAAGTAACTTTATTGAGTCCTACACTTTCGAATACCTACCTAATTTACTATTTAAACTTCCTATTACTTTGGCGCCGGTTCCCTATGACAGAAGTGACAGCTGTAAAAAAAAAAGATGGCTGCGGGGTTTGACTTCATACGGTATTACAAAACGCTTTTGAGGAAAACATACAAACTTGCTGCAAAAAATAATGTTTCAATGACTTCATTCGACGGTAAATAGAGGGCTCTATGTGCCAGTCACCGCAGTATTACGAAACCCTTGGTACTTGGTACCATACGTCAATCTGATACCAAATGTCAATCGCACCGTATATTTAACGTTGCCATAGTAACCGACAAACTGCGGTTGGTTGATTGCACAGACGCCAGCACATCAAGCTATCGCAAACGGTCAAACATTCCCAATTGGGTATTTGAATAATCCCAATAACTTTGCAAAGTAACAAATACTTTTTATGAATTGTCAAAACGCGGTATTTGTACGTGATATGCATGAAATGTAACAATGTGACGTCACCGATTTTTAAAATTAAATGGAATACTTACTAGCACTAAATGCAATTTTAAATTTTATCTTCGCATAATATTTAATTTCGGTACGGTGATGGAAGGTTTTTAAGACGAGCGGTCTTTTTTCTTTGTGATTTCATATTTTATTTTTGACCTTTTCAAATATTCTATTGAACATGAACCTTATTGTATTGTGCTAAAGTTGAAAATCTATAAAAGAAATTTGTCAGATTTCGGTAGCATGATGTGCTTGCCTCTGTAATTCCTGAAGTCGGAATTGCTCAAGATTACCGATAAATTATTACCATATGGGTCTCATCTCTCAACGATTGAAACATGTTATTTATGATATATTATTTCAAGTGAGTTTTTACGTGGGTTTAAATCAACTAACATTTCACAACCACGATCCCATTTGTATTTAATCATCACTACAGTGTGAAAGAGATAGAATATAAATAAACAAAACGTAAGAAATCAGACGACCTAGTTTAAAAAAAAATCAACGGGAATGTTATTTACAATCCTGTCAATATGTTTCATTTGGATTTTGGAGGGGCTGGGTACTATTTCTTTAATAATAAATTGCTCCTATATCACTCTATACGTAAATTAATCTCTCACTATCAAAGCTTTAGTTTCTAGTGTTAATCTAGGAAGATGATTATTTTACTTTTGAAAGAATAAAGGCGAGTAAAATCAAAGATATATTTTTTTAAACCGTTTCACATAATATTTTCAAGAATATGGAATCAATTTTTTGGTTACGACAGCACCATTTGGACGACTTTGTATAATAAAAAAAAACTGTTTGTTAGGATCATTTAAGACCGGCTGGACCGATTTGACTATTTTTTGACGGCGCGTACCTACGTGTTCCACGCGCGCCTCATAGAGATGTTAGCATGTTAAGGGGCCCGTTAGGGCCGAAGCCTGCCGGGGAAGCGGGTTTTTTTAGGGTGAGGGAGGAACATGGATGGGTTTTAGTCAATAAGAGACACTCCCTTCCGCTCCACCCCGAGCAGGAGGCGTCATTTGATGGTTTCACAGCCTCAAAACAAAATAAGCACTGCAATTATATAGTTTTTTTTTTTTTAATTTAAAACTCTTTTATTGCACAAAACTTCATGTGTGTTTATTAAATTCGTAAATCTAGTTAATAAGGCAAGAGTAATGACACTGACATAACAAGGAATTTAAATAAATTAATAGGATTTGGAGCAAAATTCAGTTAACACGTCTTACGGAATTTGATCTATTATCCGAAATGAATTTCGATTGTTAGTCGAATGGAACTTCGGGGCTTGATGAGACTGAATTATTCTTATTGAATGAAGAAACATGATTTTAGCTCTGACGTAGAACTGGAAAGATTTGGTTCATAAACATCGTGATTATCTATAGAGGTTACCTACACCAACCTAAAGAGGACCCTATTCAATATAGAGGATCTATAGAGTATTTTTATATTCTTTCTTTCTTTTTCGCATGGTTGGTGACTAACCTGTTTTCAGGGTTTTAATGCTGCCCGTGGGCCTCTGACTTCTTAGCTTCACATGCTGTTGAGAAATATCTCTCAGCCATGCTCGTGGCATGAGGTGCGTGTCTCGGGTTCGAATCCACAGCACGCACCTCTGATTTTCAGATTTTTCAGATTCATGTGAGGCTCGTGGCTAAATACCAACAGCCGCACAGGTCGATCAGGTTAAGCTACGCTTGCCGGGGTTGGCCGTGGATGGGTGACCATCTTTACATACCGAGACTCCTCCGTGCCTCGGAAAGCACGTTAAATCGTTGGTCCCGGCTGGCATTTGTGCATCTTTGACAGTCGTTACGGGTCGTCAGAAGCCGGAAATTCTGACAGCCAGTCTTACCAAGGGGTATCGTATTGCCCAGTTACTGGGTTGTGGAGGTCAGATAGGCAGTCGCCCCTTGTAAAATACTGGTATTCAGCTGCATCCGGTTAGACTGGAAGCCAACCCCCACATAGTTGGGAAAAGGCTAGGCAGATGATTTGCGCATTGCACAATTATCACTTGCTTAAAAATTGATAAAGAAAAACATCGTAGGAGAACCGCCATGGCTGCGAGATATTTAAAAGAGACAAAGAGTATATTACTTAATTATTACTAAAGACTAAGACACAGATATAATTTGTCGAGTGCGGAAAACCTCTGATATTCCTTCCTACGCAATATCGTGTATTAAAAATCGTTTTTTCGTTAAAACACGTTGTAAATCAGTGAGCAAAAACTACCCGGGTATAAGAAATAACAGTTTTCAAGTAAAAAAGATGAATAAAGAAGTTTGCTTGTGCACTATATCATTTTTAATTAAGTAATAAAGTTGCTACAGTTTTCATAACGGGCAACGCATAATAAACATGTTTAAAGTTATGTATCTTCTAAAGACTTTTTAAGCCGTGTAAATTAATCTTCACTACATAGTATAAAACAAAGTCGCTATTTTTGTCTGTTTGTTTGTCTGTATGCTTAAATCTTTAAAATTACGCAACGGATTTTGATGCGGTTTTTTGCAATAGGTAGAGTGATTCAATAGGAAGGTTTATGTGTATAATTTGTCGACATATTTTGCGGGCGAAGCCGCGGGCGGAAGCTAGTTAATAATAATTTAGTGAACTGTTTCGTTATATTTATGAAAGTATTAAGTTTTTCTCTTTTAATGTTACATAATATTATGTTGTCTACATCTCTTTTAGGTCACATCTCATAAGATCAAAAAAAAAATAGCAAATAGCCCAATTCGTGAGGAAGATTATTTCAGATCACGCTACGATTCTCAGGACCCGTGCAAAAAGAAAAATAGGTAGAAAGAACGCTTAGCTACTCGTATATTGAAGTAACACCGCGGAGGAAGTCGAAACTAGTCTATACTAATATTATAAAGAGGTAAAATTTATAAGTTTGTAAGTTTGTATGTAGGGGGTAATCTCCGGAACCAATGATCCGATTTCAAAAAATTTTCACTAATAGAAAGCTACATTATTCCTGAGTGCTATAGGCTATAAATTATATTTATATCATACATATTAGCCGAGCTATCGCAATTTTAGTCTAGCAAGTCGGAAAGAAATTTTCCGCGGACGAAGTCGCGGGCAAAAGCTAGTTTTTATTATAAAAATCTAGCTTCCGCTCGCGGCTTCGCCCGCGTGGATGATGGAAATTGCATGTTATTATACATATAAACATTCCTCTTGAATCACTCTATGTATTAAAATAAAACCGCATCAAAATCCGTTGCGTAATTTTTAAGATTTAAGCATACAGACAAACAAACAGACAAAAATAGCGACTTTGTTTTATACTATGTAGTGATACACTTTCAGAGCTTCTGCTACAAACATTTTTGTAATCCGGTTTGTTTGTTAGGGAAGCATCTTTTAAGCGGGATTGTCCGAAAGGGTTACCGCTACCCCGGAACATAAAGGGCTACGGAAGGAACATGGATGGGTTTTAGTCAGTAAGAGTCTGACACTCCCTTACGCTCCACCCAGAGCGGGAGCAGTCATTGGATGATTTCCCAGCCTTAAAAAAAAAATAAGGGAAGCATCTTTTGAAATTACTTTACTCCTTCTTCCGATATTCCGATACAATAATCCCTACGTAGGGCCAAGATCACAGTCTACACATTAAGCTTACTTTGTTAAATAAATTTAGCATTCATACGAATATGAACCTTATCTTTACTGTGTTAGCGATGTTTTTTTATGACGAACCCTACATACGATACATGGTTAAATTTAAGTCGTTTTAAATCTGCAATCTTAAGGGGTCATTGTACTCATTATAACGAGAAACTTTTACAATGGGACCAAAACATGACATCGCGAAAAAAAATCAGCTGTTCAGTACACATTGACGAGGATTTCATGTTTGGTCTCATAGTTAAAGTTGCGCATATAAAACGCTAAATTTACTTAGCAAAGTAAAATCTAAGCGCTTTCTGAATCCCACTCTATTAAATCCCACTTCTGGAACACCTGAAACATTCACGATTCAAATAACGTAAATAAGTCTGTTGCACTGCAATCCGAAGACTCAAAGGATTACCTACTAGAATGCTGAAGTGCTGTAAAACATTTTCATTCGAATTTGTTCCTTTGATATAATTGCCAAGAGAAAATCTGAAGTGTCATTAAGATATTAAGATTCTCGTATATGATAATTATCTAAATATAAAAAAATCTGTTCTTAGAAATTAATCTGGTCCGTACATTCTCACAGTTTATGTTTCCAATGGTGACGCATTATTCAGAGTTGGTTTTTATTAAACAAAAAAATCAAGAAAGGAATACATCGTGAGGAAACCGGCATTTCTGAGAGATATTTCTCAACAGCATGTGATGCTAAGTCAGAGGCCCATGGGCAGCATAAAAACTCTGACACCAGGTTAGTCACTAACCACACGAAAGATGAAGAAGATGTAACAAAAACATGTTAATTTAATACCTAACTAGCTTACGCCCGCGGCTTCGCCCGTGGATGTTGTAAATTATCACATGGGAAAGTACTACCGGGATAAAAACTATTCTTTGTGTTTATACAGGATATTATAAACTATCTGTGTGTCAAATTTCATTCAAATCCAAACAGTAGTTTTTGCGTGATTGAGTAACAAACATCGAAATATCTACAGAAATCTTCACATTTATAATATTACCAGCTTCCGCCCGCGGCTTCGCCCGCATCATATGTCGACAAATTATACACATAAAACTTCCTCTTGAATCACTCTATCTATTAAAAAAAACCGCATCAAAATCCGTTGCGAAATTTTAAAGATTTAAGCATACATAGGGATAAAGGGACAGAGAAAGCGACTTTGTTTTATACTATGTAGTTTATAATATTAGGATATATTATATTATTAGGAAAGGAAGTAGGATAGGATCCATTTGTTGTTCAAAATATACATAGAGAAATTATCTACGTTTGTACATTTCTACTGTGTACATATAAGATGTTGACCTGCGAGACACCATGTAAAAAAACTAGCTCAACTATTTTGTAAACGCTTATGTATAATAATATTTTTTATATTAATATTTATGATTATATTATATTAAAAATAGTCACTCGTGTCTAATATAAGGAAGGAATTAAAAAACGACCAGCATTAGGTATGTACCAATTCTTAAAATTTATGTTATATCATTGTCTATACCTAGTATTTAATATAATAGGATAATAAATACCTTAAATTATTTCATAAATCATTGCTTTCCATAAATGTATAATTGTAGCAACGAGGACAAGGAAAAATAATAAATTATTGTTGTGACGCAGTAGCTGTGTATGGACATTAAATAACATTATTGTTTTGGACATAATATATTAAATAACGACATACCTATGTACTGGAAAGACATACAAAATGACTTACATCATTTACTGCATAACATTGTGTCTGTTAGCAGTGAGGAGCTCGTAGGTAAGTACTAACAGTCACACAGATCGAGCCGTCAGGTTAAGCTACGCTTGCCGTGGATGGGTGGCCATCTTTACATACCGAGACTCCTCCGTGTCTCGGAAAGCACGTTAAGCGGTGGGTCTCGGCTGTCATTTGTGCATCTTTAACAGTCTTTACGGATCGTCAGAATCCCGAAAATCTGACAGCCAGCTTACCAAGGGGTATCGTATTGCCCAGTTACTGGGTTGTGGAGGTCAGATAGGCAGTCGCTCCTTTTAAAATACTGGTATTCAGTTGCATCCGGATAGACTGGAAGCCAACCCTAACATAGTTGGAAAGTAAAGAAATAGCTAGGCAGATGATGTAAAATAGAAATAGCACAACATGAGGTCTGTCTTTTTTTATTTTAAATCATTTAAACGATGTCGTTCGTTGCAAACATAATTTATTATAATTAACAATAACTATTTACATTCATTACTTTCAGACACTATTTTGAGGCCCACTCTCACCATAAATCTATAAACATTTAGCACTGAATGAGTTTTAAACATCTTTTCACTTCTCACAATCAAAGATGACAGGAATAGAACGATGTTTATGATCGGTTTAAAATTATTCTCATAAAGAACACAACACTTACTTAAAACATGAGATATACAAAAAAACACACAGTAAAAACATATCATACTAACTCTGTCAATCAATAAAAAAATAGATGTTTTAAAACTACGCTTATGTTTGAGATACGTTTAGCGTTTAACCTCTCAAATGTCGTACGGACCCCATAGGTTTATAAGAAAAGATCTCTCGAAATGAAAATAAATATAACCGTATAAATCGTTGAACTCTTATAAGCAAACGGCTTCTAATAGGCGAACATCTAATGAGTTAATGCGTTTAGTGATTTGTGGTGCAAATGGTCCTTAGTGTACTTTAATTGTATTAATTACTTCAACTTAATATATAATTATAGATAACTAATATTAAAATACATAATTATGTACAAATGTCACAAAGAGTCAATAACTTATTTTGTAAATGAGTTATTTCCATAGAGTTAGTTGGCGTCAAACTGATAATGGTAACATTAACAATTTCCCGGTAAATAAAGCAATTATTGCTGCTTTTAATAACGTTGATGCAATAAATACATTTAGTTTTAATATTACTAAAGCGGACTCAAAGTCCAAATTCAATAGTTATCTTTTAGATGGTTACAGTTCTCTTGAACACAAACGACTATTACTAAGGGAAACAGAGCGACTATTTAATTCAAAAATTTAGGTACTATAGATGTACTTACCCAATCAAAGTCAATGACATTATAATGCTCTTTTTTAAGACAATTTACAGCTGACCCCATAGTAAGAGGTTTATACATGAGGATTCTTTCAGAAGGTAGGAGCCCTTAAAGAATCGTGAATAAATTATGTAAGATCAGCCCGTAGAACAGAAGTGGGTAATTACTTTTTAGATCAATGTGAAACAAAATTAAAAATTGGATGAACTTCACATAATCAACATATAACGGACACAAACCTCCTCTCTGTGAGAGGGAGCGGGCCATAATCAACCATGTGTGCCCAGTGCGGGTTGACGGATGTCACATATCTTCGAATTTTTTTTTTTGGTTCTAGGTTATGCCGAATTCCTCACGATGTTTGAGAGCAGTGGTGATGAAATTAAATACATAAAGTAAAGCGCCTGCTTGGGTTTGAACTTACGACCCACAACTGGTAAGTCGAAGCGGATACCTCAGGTCCACCACTGCCCTTTAGTACTGAAATCCAATTATAATCTTGTGAACGTTGATCTGAAAAATAATTACCCACCCAGCCCAACATCGTCTAACATGCAGCTGAACCCTGGCCTAATGGGGAGCAAGCAATATTCGGGCTCTAAATCAGAGACGTTTGGAATTACCACAGACTAAAAAAAGTTTTTTCAAGAAGTGAATAGGAAACACTAAATACTACGGCGATTTAAATGAGGTTCTCTTGGCGTTAACATAACATGAATCCGTTTTTTCTGATGAAATTGGCATTAAATAATGGCTCTCAGGGTCCATCTGTATCATATTTCTAGGAGGGTCATCTTTGCTTTGACTTGTCGGCTGAAGGTCGTAAAGAGGCATGTCATCGATATCATCGTCAGTTTCTGCACCGGAGTTCCTAAATCTTGTTGGGCTAGCGACGGTATCATATAAGCACTGGTCATAAAGGTCAGGCACAGGGCCAGAATGCCTATATTTAATTGGATTTGGGACAGTATCATACGTGGCATGGTCAGTTTTGGGATCAGAATGCCTATTTTTTGTAGGATTTGGAACGGTATCGTACATGATCTGGTCGGGATCGGAATGCCTTAATCTGATTGGATTAGGAACTGTATCATATTCGGTCTCTGAATCGCTCTCATCTTCGGTTTTGTCACTTTCTACTTTACTTACTTCAATTCGAACGTCTTTGCTTTTATCAGGGTTTGGTTCACTTACGGGCTTGTCTGTTATTTCGTTCTTAATTTCTTGTTTGGTTTCGTCTTTGGTTTCCGGTTTAGTTACATTTTGTGCTTCTGTTTTAATTTCCTTTTCAGTTTTGGTTCTGATTTCAGGTTTTTTAAGCTTGAAAAAGTGGGACTCGACCTTAAATTCTGGGTTATCTTCATTTTTATTCTCTTTGTCAGATTCTTTTATGTCCTCACTCTTTTTTCCAAAATTATCGTCCTTCTTTTCAAACTTTAAGAGCTCGTTCAGATCCCTGAAACTTGCGGAATCACTTTTCTGCACCTTTCTCAATACTTCTTTACATATTGCGTCCATTTGTCCTTTATGCATGACCGGTACTATGGTTTTTAAAGGTCTTTTGGCAAATACAATTTTGGAATCTTCAAGGCGAGTTGGTGTGATTGGGTCGCTAGCTCTGGGCTCACTTATTTCTATGATGCCACTGTTCACAGTTAGTGTGCTTCCATTGTTTTTGTTCTTTTCATCGTAATTGGAATTGTATAATGGTGTAACACCTGTAGACTCTTGCCTGACATACTGTTTCTTCGTAACTTTGAATCCAAAAATCGATTTATTCTGCAAAGCTAAGTATAACGCTACCGCTAGCGCAACTATGGCTATTAACATGAGCAGCATTGAAAATCCAATAAGATAAATTGAGTAAGTCGGTAATAACACGTAGCCCGGCTTATGGCCACTAGTGTCATTCGTTTGATTTATGTTTCGTTTCACAAGAGATAAACCTGAAATTTATTAATGATGGTATATTATTTTTCGTGTGTCTCATTAAACTACTCTGAGAGGGAATAACCAAGGTTTTTCCTATTTGCAGGACCATGGAAGGTTGTACGTTGATTGATCATTAGAATCATAAATTTAACTTTTTAACTTAGAATTGCTTCCAATATCATTATTTTATGAAATAGTCATTCCATGTTATATGAAGGAATTATATTTTGATCAACATACATTCGAACACTGACCTGCAAATTGCAAAAAATGTTAAGAAAAATTTAATTTCGCGGGTTACCATGTAGCTTTCACCTTTCACTTAATTGGTATTTCCATGACGTCATTGTAAGTATAATTAATTAATTATGACAGTGACAATATAAGGAAAGAGACTGTTCGTGTTATTAAACTGGTGATTTAGCACTTGACCATAAAAATATTACATTGAAATTTGGAATTCCGGACATGTTTTTTAGCCTTTGAGGTAGTCCATTGAGAATAGCATTATGGGTGTTAGATTTCCGCATCATAACAGATAAAGCCCATAATCAACTTGGTTCCTCATTTAAAAATCTTCCCTAATATTTATTATTATGGTGATGCCTATCATTCTACAGTAAATTTCTCTCTTTTTAGATATAATCAAGTAACAGGGTTGGGAAAAATCAGCGGTCGCACTGTGAATCAGTACCGACATGAATACGTATACTTATATAAATATTAAGGTACTTACTCTTTGGAACATCCATAGTTCTATCAGCTGACATAGAAGCGAGAGCCTTCGAACTAGCACTAGTTAGAACACTAATTATTATAATAAATGTATAATATAACTCCATTTTGCTAAATAACGTGTAAATCCGAGCATATTAGCTGAATACTGAGCTTCGCAATTCCTGTAGTGACTCCATTAAGGAAAAAACTATTTGGTGACAATTATAACTCCGTGACAAAGGAAACTTTGAACACTGTTAAGTGTTAATACGGTTGAAAATGCTGTGTTGCAGTGATTAAACGTATCGTTATATTGTTTACCAGTGAGTGTGACAGTCATGTAGTTTATTAAAGAATTTGTGTGGATAATTATGTTTGTTTTGGCGGAGCTCGTGGCTAAGTTAAAACAGCCGCTCAGGTCGATCCACCCGGTCGATCAACCCTGGCAAGCGTAGCTTAAGCTACGCTTGCCAGGGTTGGCCGAGGATGGGTGGCCATCTTAACACATCGAGAATCCTCCGTGTCTCGGAAAGCACATTAAGCCGTTGGTTCCGGCTGCCATTCGTAAATTTTTGACAGTCGTTACGGTTTGTCAGAAACCCGAAAATCTGACAGCCAGTCTTACCAAGGGTATCGTATTACCCAGTTACTGGGTTGTGGAGGTCAGATAGGCAGTCGCTTCATGTAAAATACTGGTATTCAGCTACATCCAGTTAGGCTGAAAGCCGACCCCAACCTAGTTGGGAAAAGGCTAGCCAGATTGATTGTGTTGATAATTATGTCTGTTTTGTATAATTCGATTTGCTACTTACCTAATAGAAATATTTTGACGGCTGGTTCAACCGTATAAGCTCCCGATTATTGTACTTATACTTATGCTTATTGTTAGTTTTTCATTCTTCATTTTGTGCATTAATTGTGTTTGCTTAATTGGAGTATAAAATGCATCTAGCTGAGGATAGTCGAAAATATGCAATCGAAAGCATTGGGTTCGATCACATATTATGTAGGTACGTACAGAGGCCAGCACATCAAGTTACCACAATCTGTCAAATTTCTTTGATAGTATTTCAACTTTATTGCAAAGACATAAGGTTCATTTTTAATTGAGAAAATTTGACAGTTAGGGATAGCTTGATGTGCTGGCGTCTGCACATATTGATTATTTTATTCCATACTAGCTACTGCCAGCGGGTTTGCCCGCGTGGATGTCAGAAATTGTCCCAAAATAACGTACAACCGGAATAAAAAGTATCCTATGTGTTTATCCAGGTCATAAACTACCTCGGTGCCAAATTTCTCCCAGATCCGTTAAGCCGTTTGAGTGTGAAGGACGGACAAACTTACAAACTGACACACTCACACTCACTCACAAACGTTCGCCTTTATTATATTAGTATGATTCGACTCAGTCTCACTCCTGGGTTTGCCCAAAAAGTAGAGGGAGGACTTTGGTCCTCCCTCTAATCTTTACCTTTTTCGCGATTCCGCGCGTCCTCATTTATTCTTAATCGATTTTTTTTGACAACAACAATATTAATGAAAATATGAGCAGTTTAAAACTTACAAAGCTAAACTCAAATTACCAATTATTTTTATAACAGAGACAATATGAATCATGTTAACGTGTAAAGTTACAATTTTGACCTTGGCTGAATAGCCTTGTGGTCGTTGCCTATTGTTTTCTCCTATTTGTGCATAGACGGCAATTCTGTCTCTCTAATGCTCTATGATTCGGTGTTCTTGCTGTGCAAACGTTTTGTCTTTAAGTAAAACAATTTAAGTAGATATTCTCATTTTTATTACATAAGAAGCCTTAACTTTAATTGATAATGGGCCCAGCACGCTTCAACTGCAAACGCAAACGAAACTGCTCAGCGAAAACGAGCCACCGACGAAAGCTACTGCTGATTGCTGTATCCTCTTGCTGCGTTCTTGAGTACTGCTGTGGGTAACCACCACCGGCGACATATCCATTCAAAACATATGAAAAAACACGTGAACGGCTTGTAGCCGAGTTACCGGTTCCGGTGGCTGTGATCGGTGACACATTTACCACCGCCAGAGATGCTAGGTAACTAGGCGGTGTGCCAGGAGAAAGGCCACCAATAGGATCACTTAATTTTCAGAGAATGGATGTTTTTTTGGGTGTGGGAAATCTGCAAATAAAGGAGTCATTTCCCGCTCTGGGTGGAGCGGAAGGGAGTTTCAGACGTTTACTGACTAAAACCCATCCACGTTCCTTCCTTAACCCTTTATCCAGGGTAGCGGTAAACCCTTTCCCCTGCTTACCCGGCAGGCATCGGCCCTAACAGACCCTTTCTCCTCAGTTTCCTTCAGATAATGAGCTAAGTTAGTGTTCTTATTGGTTAGTTTTTCGTTCACCGCAACAGATTCTTGCACATATCTGATGGAAACGCACCCTTACTATCGCTTAAAACTTGGTATCATTTTTAATCATATTGTGGGAGATCTATGATGAATTACGTGCCCTCATATTCACATAGAGAATAGCTAATAGAGTAATTTCCACCGTAATTATCAGTTCCCAGTGATCTCAAACTTGTGGAATGAGAAATCTATGACAGCAGTGTATTGAATAATTAAGCGATGATCTAATTAGAGACACTATCTGTCTGGCCCACAAATTCAAGGTCGCTTGATGCGCTATGGAACGGGCTTTTTTTTCTTTGAGGGTGAGTAATCTTAAAATGACTCTTCCCGCTCTGGGTGGAGCGGAAGGGAGTGTCAGACGCTTACTGACTAAAACCCATCTATGTTCCTTCCTTAGCCCTTTATGTTGAGAGGTAGCGGTAACCCTTTCGGATAATCGTGCTAACCCTTAGGTAGTAATAGGTAGTACGGGCTGATGTCTACAACTCCACGTCGATTCGTCAATACGAAAAAAAAACGGCATCTTTATACAATCAATCACTCGTGTGTCTGTCTGTTCGTCTGTCACAACCAATGTATTTCGAATCTAATAAACCGATTAAGTAGTTATATCACAAATATCAGTTTTCATAACACAAATACAGAGTTTAAAATCAGGAACTAATTTATACAGAAAAGAACCGAAGTTACCAAAATAGTTTGCTGAGTAAGCAAAGGTACAGAAGCCAGCATATCAAGCTATTCAAAAGACATTTTTTTCCAATTGAAAATGCACCTTATGCTTTTGTAATAAAGTTGATAAACTATCAAAGAAATTTGACAGATTGGGGTAACTTGATGTGTTGGCTTCTGTACATAACATATCTACATAAACACACTCTTCTTTTCTCGTTCTCTTCTCCTTTTTTTCCTTTGTAAAGAGGTTTCTCATGTAATTTATAAAAGACGTTCATGTGATACAACTGTTTAAATAATAAAACCAGTTAAAAAACCGGCCAATCTATTGAAAAAAACACGTTTGTTGTGTGAGAGCGCCTTTAATTTTTATTTTATTCTATTTTTATAGTATTTGTTGTTATAGCGGCAACAGAAATACATGTGAAGATTTCAATTTTCTAACTATTACGGTTCATGAGATATAGCCTGAATACAGACATACAGGCGGACGAACCACCTAGAGCGGAAGGAGGAAATCACGTTTGTTCTATGGGAATCCCCTTAAGAAATACATCATCTGTGAAAATTTCAACTGTCTAACTATGACGGTCCAACAGGCGGACAGATGGACGGACAGACGGACAGCGAAGTCTTAGTAATAGGGGTCCCGTTTTACCCTTTGGGTACGGAACACTAAAAATGGAAAGCAAATACTGAGTACAAGTTTTATTTCAAATTTGTTTATACCAAAATGATGTTAAAATAAAAATTACATGTTACTTAAAAAAACATTGTGTAATTAATAAGAAGCGGTTGTTAACATCAACTTATTACAACTTCGCCTCTGTGTGGCTACAAACGAATTTTTTTAATGAAAAACTTCCCTAATTTGATATGTTGAACTACAGCGCTGAAGGTTTTAATTTTGAAGTAAATTTACTTTAGTACCTACCTATCTATTGAAAAATCTCCCTCTGTCAAGTAAAAAAAAAGCGAAGATATTGCGCTGAAATTTTGTAAAAAATATATTTGAGAGTTTCTCAAAGAGACTCGTTGGTCTAGAAGTCGCTAGCACTACTGCTGAGCATGAAGTCCTGGGTTCGATTCCTGGGTCGTGTATAGTGTTTATTAGGTTTTTTCATCTGAGATTTCTCAGTAGCATCCCAGAGACTGTATTTGTGCCTGCTTGATGGCAATAACCTCGCTTCCTATTAGATAGAGCCTTTGACATAAGTAGAAATGTAATTATCAAAAAACAATGACACAAAAAACGAAACAATACAAGAACACTCACAAATATTAACCCCGACATTTTCAAAGCCACGCAAAGCAATATTTCAGAAGTCTTTCGCTTGTCAATTTTATTACATTTCATTACGAAGGAAACGCGACAAAAACACGGCTTATTGAAGCGGCGGCAGCGGGTGACATTATTACTGTTGTCAGTCAAGCTTATTAGATTGGCAGATTGACGTATTTCAGCTGGTTTCTAGATTATCGAAGCTTTCTGCTAAAAAAGAAAAGTAGATTAAAAACTCTTCGAAAAACCCTAAACGCAAAAAATAAATGCTAACATTTAAAAAATCAATAACATTACTATTGTAAATAGCGCTAAGATGTCCCGGTGGGGTACAGTCGCCAGCATATTAAGTTACAACAAATCTTCTTCTTTTCGTGTGGTTAGTTACTAACCTGGTGTCAGAGTTTTTACCTCAAATTGGGATTTGATTTTGAACTGAACACCAGTCATTTCAAGGTTTAAAATCATTCAGAGAAATTTGAAAGTAACTAGATGCGTTGGTAACCGTACATGTTGATAGTGAACCAAATGAAAGGTCTGATTTACTTAAGCGTAACGAGGTACCCCACTGCGACATTTTGGCCCGGCGCTCACTATCGGTGGGTATAGGTGCGGCTCGGTACAGCTCGGGCGCGGTTCGCGTCACGCGTAAGAAGAACTGACGCTCACATAGGTATTATTTCTGACTTCTTAAAAGTTCGCTTTTTTTTGCATTGGGGTTTAATAAAAAAATAATGCCATATATTTCTTTAAATTAAATACCGTACTTACATTAAAAAAATCCAAACACTACTTATCTGCTATTTTTTTTCAAAAGTGTACTAGTATGTTCGTGTGCATGATGTAATAGAAACATTAACCTTCCGGTAAAAAAATCTCTAAACGATGATAAAAATTCTTTGTGAAGTTAAAAAGTACTACACGGTCACAAAAACAATAAAAATAAAATGTTAAAAAATTAATCAATAAAATGTTGATAATATCACCCCCTATCCCCGCTTACGCGAAAGAAAGCGTCGACTTAATTCTTCGCAAGGAACCATTCTTAATCTTTTACGAAGAAAAATCAATGAAGTGGCAGTAATAGCCACTCAATGAATCGTAAGTAGATTAAATGATTTAACTTCATCTTTTACCTCATTTTCTCTTAAGCCCGACGTGCGTCTTGTTCGTGTATTGACATAAATTTCCAATTTTGTACGAAAAATGTTTCTGTTGAAAATAATATGCTGTCAATATAATAGCTATGGTAATACTTACCATGTTGGGAGACAGGATGGCGATAAATGAAATCACTAGCTATGCTATACAAAGGCGAAAGTTTGTGTGTGTGTGTGTGTTTGTATGCTTGTCCGACCTTCACGCTCAAACGGCTGAACGGATCTGGATGAAACTTGGCACAGAGGCAGTTTATGACCTGGATTACCACATAGGATACTTTTTATCCCGGTAGTTTCCCCTCGACAGCGGAAACAACGCAATAAAAATTGTTAATAGTCCAAATAAATGGTTTTGCCTATGTAAGTGCGTCACTCAATTGCCACGCTGTCTTTCTTAATTAGAAGCAAACGGTACATGCATAAGGAAGTTGGTATTTCAGGAAATTAATGTATTTAATGCAAGTAGGTAACTCTTTTTCAGATTCTTTATGAATCAGAATCGTTTAATATGTTGCCCGTAACAATTAACAACGTGATTTGAAACGAGATAATCTCGCAAATGTTGAGCCTTTTTCTCTTGTGAACGAGATGACTGTTACACTGTAATGTCTTACACTTGGTTGGTACTTTAGTTCAATGTCTGAACACATAAGAAATTCGTGTACATACATAGAGCGGTTTGTGGCAGCCTAGATCAAACTTTAATAAAATTAAATAACACAACGTTGGGCCTGTATTTCCAAAGGGTGGTGCCCACAATTGCCATGGCGAGCCTATTACTATCAACCGGGCATAAATTTCTCTCTGCTAATGAGAAAATCCAGACGGAAAACCCAACCCAGGTTCTAGGTAGATAAAATTTTACGAATTTATCTATATGGGTTGTCTAACCGTATGCAGCTGAATACCAGTATTTTACATGAAGCGATTGCCTATCTGACCTCCACAACCCAGCGACTGGGTAATACGATACCCTATTGGTAAGACTGTCAGATTTTCAGGCTTGTGACGACCCGTAACGACTGTCAAAGATGCACAAATGACAGCCGGGACCGACGGCTTAACGTGCTAACTATTTTGTAACCTGACATACCGCTATGTCGTAAGATGGCAGTTCCTATAGGTCAATAGTACCCGCATAGATTGGAATCGCTTCGCTACAGCACAGTTATACTTAGCATCATTTGTTCGTTGCAACAACTGGAATAAAGGTAAAGAAAATCAATACTATCTAGTATGTATCGGTTTTGTCAAAGGAAAAGTGAAGGGAACATTGTATACAGCTTAAAACATAAAATAAAAAATACGTTTAATTGTAGCAAAGAAAGAATATATAATAATTCTTTGGCCAAAGAACAATCCAGCCCCCTAGTAACTGTCCTCGTAGAGGCGATCGGCGGCGGCAACCTCTCGCGCCCGGCCCTGGTGCAAGCCATGGTCCGGGGCGAGAGGGAGTGGGAGGCAGTCACCTCCTTCTGCGAAAAAGTCATGCTCGCGAAGGAGGTGGCGGGATGTGAGAGAGAAAGGTCTTCCCGTCCCAGTCACCGCGGGAGACGCCCCGGGCGTCGGGAGCCACGTGACGACTCCCGGCCACCGTAGGCGTGGGCCTGCGGACGGTGAGTAATGGGTGACTCACCGTCCGATACCCCGGAACATAAAGGGCTACGGAAGGAACATGAATGGGTTTTAGTCAGTTAGAGTCTGACACTCCCTTCCGCTCCACCCAGAGCGGGAGCAGTCATTGGATGATTTGCCAGCCTTAAAAAAAAATAAGCCCTCTAGTAACTATTTCATTAAATTTTTATATTTCACTACATACTATAAAACAAAGTCGCTTTCTTTGCCCCTAGATCCCTATGTATGCTTAAATATTTAAAACTACGAAACGGATTTTGATGCGGTTTTTTTAATAGATAGAGTGATTCAAGAGGAAGGTTTATATGTATAATAACATGCAATTTCCGTCATCCACGCGGGTGAAGCCGCGTGCAGAAGCTAGTTAAAGTATAAAATAAAGTGAAGAGTCGGCGCTTATTGCCCGACAGAGGAAAAAGTTTACCAACAAAAACTTACAAAGTGAATTCTTTGTCTGTAACAAACTGAGCTCAAGAAGCGAAGCTTAGTTTTTTTTAATAAGCAAAAAGCCGGAGTTGCTATCCAATAAATTTTAATTTCCTTTACTGTCAGAGTAACCAGCTGTTTAGTTGGTAGATACGGGCGCCAGTGCATTAAGTTATACCAAACTGTCAAATTTTTCCAAATGATTTTAAACCTTAAAACTTTTACAATTAAATTCAAAATCGATTGAGTACCTACATTAGACAGTTTGTGGTAACTTTATATGCAGGTGACTACTTATAAGATTTATTTAAATGTAATAGCAGAGATACTTCAACTAACTTTATTGATTTAGATTTAGTTTAAGTCTCAGATAAAGTTCTTCAGTGGAGCTCTCTCTTACAAATGCAAAACCGTAGTTCGAAATGCGTTTCAATTCAAAGCAATAAGATATAAAAGAATCTTCTCAATATTCCGTCAGAAATTATTGGAAACAAAAGTCCTTTAATGTATGAGTAAGAAGTAAAAATATAATGTTTACATGACATAACTATGCCATAACTATATCTGTTTTGCAGTTTGTACGTATTTTACGACTGGACAAAACTTCTAGATTTTTCTAGAAAAGTTTTATATCAATATAATAAACACACTTCTTCTTAGCGTGTCGATGTCAATCTAAACGTACTCGGCCCAGAATACGGTTAGGTGTTTGGCGCCATCACTAGCGACCATCAGTTCCTGTAACGTGCATACGGCAGGACGCGCAGGACACGATATAAAGTATCCCATCGTTTTAGAACAGCTTTACATTAAAATTTACACTCCAAGGCTTAGTTGTGTATAAATCCCCACCACACAAAACACTTAAACCTTACGGAATCAATAATGGTGAGTGCCGTATCAAAATTCATTGGGAAGTTCTCTGAAACTAGTCTCAAACGAACCCGACTGAAACCAAAGCACTGATGAGTGTGACATAATGAAATCCAAAGATAACTTTGAGCTTTTAAAAAGTTAAGAGAGTTTACTGCGCTTAGTCTCTGTTCTCTATCACAGAACTGAAAACTAAAAACGAATTATAGAGCAATGAGCAGCGTATGCGCAATGGCGTTGGGCGGATACTCGCTGGTATACGGATGAACAGAGGCCAGCATATCAAGCTACCCCAATCTGTCAAATTTCTTTGATAGATTTTCAACTTTATTACAAAAGATTAAGGTTCATTTTCAATTGGGAATATTTGACAGTTTGGGATAGGTTTATGTACTGACGTCTATACTAAGCGCGAGCCAGCGTGTGTTCTGCCTTTTTTTTTTTAGGGTGGGAAATCATCCAATGTCTTCTCCCGCTCTCGGTGGAGCGGAAGGGAGTATCAGACTCTTACTGACTAAAACCCATCCATGTTCCGTCCTTAGCCCTTTATGTTTTGCGGGTAGGTTTTTTCTTGACGCTGCAACAAAAACTCGTTTGCGAAGTGAACAGTATTAAACTATTAATAATGTATTGATGGCTAGTATCTCCATCGGTGGTCGATCGGGAACAAAAAACTGCATAAATCAAGCGTTGGAAAATGTTCAAGAGAAAACATAACACAGAGTTAATTGGGAAGACCTTCCTAAATAAATAAATGCCATGTGTTTAGGAGGAAACAAACGGTCCATGACCATAAATTAAGACAACGTAAATATTTAATACAGTGAATGAACGGTCACCGAAGGGCTGGGTGGCATACCTATGGGTACACCTGGGTCTTCTCAGGGGTGGGGTGGAGGGGTGGGGGGGGAGAAGAAGACCTGAGGGTGTACTATAGGTACTCTGCCTAACCCTTCAAATGAACAAGAAGTGATGTCATGTTTATTACTTACCTGTTTCATTCTACAGCAGAAGTTGGCACAGAGGCCAGCACATTAGGCTACCCCTGTCAAATTTCTTTGATAGATTTCCATCTTTATAACAAAGGAATAAGGTTTATTTTCAACTGGGAAAATTTGACAGTTTCGGATAGTTTCATGCGCTGGAGAGTGGCGTGTGTACATTAGTCAGACACAACAGAGATAAGTCGTAACTAAAATGATATTCAGCAAATGCTTAGCTTTCCTGAAGGCGTTAACGATATGTTCAAGAGATTTTCAACAAGATTTATGCTTCGCACGGTCCGACTGTCTGACTCAACAATATCATTTAACGATGCCAATGATATCTTTTGTCCATTCGGATAGATAAATTCTAGCTTTTATGCATTTTCTTTAAGTCAAGCTGAACAGCATTAAAATTTGTCTATAACAATTTGCATCTTTCTGTTTTTCATTCCACATAAATTGTCTTGTAAATTTTCAAGTGTACTTAATTTCTTTTCTCTTGAGTTTTATGACGTCAATACAACAACAGTAATTAAAAATAATGCTTAAATTAAGTATAGAGGCCAGATCATTAAGCTACCCCAATTTGTCAAATTTCTACATGACACGCAGGACAAATAAGATGTAAGCGGGATTGTCCGAAAGGGTTACCGCTCCCCAGATTATAAAGGGCTAGGGAAGGAACATGGATGGGTTTTAGTCAGTAAGAGTCTGACACTCCCTTCCGCTCCAACCAGAGCGGGAGAAGGCATTGGATGATAAACCAGCCTTAAAGCAAAAAAAAAGGACAAATAAGATTTTGTTTATAATGTGTAGAAGCATACAATATAACTAACTGAACAACTTTTAACATGGGACCTACTCTAAAATCAGCTGTTCTGTACATTTTTGATCACATGACTCGTCGAAATGTAGGGAACAGCTGTTTTTTTTTCACGATTTCGGAGTTGGTCCCATATTAAAAGTTGTTCAGTTTGCTGGTCTGTAGCATTTGCTTTTGTATGTATATACCCTTTCGGTTACACCCTGTATATGTATAAAATTAGATTCATAAGTAAATATTTAAACGCGTTTTCGTGTCTAGTTAATTCCAAAACAAACCCTAAATTAACCTTTGCTTCAAAATAATTTACAAGTCTCGCCCACACAATAATGGCTAGACTGTATTTATTAATGAAAATAATTTATTCATTTTAATTTATTAATTAAAATGAATAAAATTAAACCTGTAACACAGGTTTTTTCCAAAACCTACATCAGGCACCAGTCTCTCACTAAGGCTGAAGACAGCTTAGACCTTATAATACTGTACACATTAACTTTAAGTCAGCTTGTGAAGAGAGAATAAATGATAAATTAGTTAAATTAGTAGTTAATTAATATAATAATTCTTCCATTATGAAACCAAACCGTAATATAACCCACACGTACGCTAAAATTATGTACAGTCGCCAGTACATCAAGCTATCCCAATTGTGAAATATTTCCAATTGAAAATGAAACTTATTCATTTGTAATAAAGTTGTAAATCTATCAAAGAAATTTGATAGATTAGGGTAGGTTAGTGTACTGTCTGTAGGTCGGTACTTAAATGTAAGTTTGAATAGTGGGCTTTCTTTTGTGGGCTTAAAATAATAGACAACACTGGAACAGTTTTGTATGGGTGCAAAATAATAACCTTTATTTTACTTTCTTAAGGTAATTAAATTAATGTATAATTCGCTGTTTGTATAGGATTTAATTATTGTGCAACGTAGCAACTAATATAAGTGAGAATTAGAACAGTCGGTTAACTTTCTATTCTTTTGAATACCGTCATAATTAGTAAATACTCAATTAGGCAGTATGCATAACAGCTACAGACTCCAGCAAACACTCTTTCGACAGTGACTTCTTTTCGTCACAGTCTATGAAAAGAATTGTCTATTCTCTCTGTGAGTTTCAGAAAGAAGTTTATGAGTATTATATGGGCCGATCCCGGCGGCACTGCAATGCCGGGCCGACCCGCGACGGGAGTGGAGCGAGCCCCGAACATCCCGTCAGCTTACAAAAATCAGTTTAATATACTGGTCCCTCAGTGAGGGAACTTTCAGATATTAAGCTGAAAAGAACAGATACTACACTTTGATCTTAGCCAAAAGGCCGAGAAGCGATGCCGTAAAACTAAAAAATCAGGGTGGTCATGCAATCACGGAGAATCTTAACACCGCGATTCAGAAACGTGACGTCAGCGCACAGTGACATCTATCGGTTAGCGAAGCTACTAAGTATCAAGTGGATGACGCACATGATGACAGTAATGACGCAATACAAATAAACATTGTCGATGGACGTGGAATCCATACTGCCAAGGAAAAGTTTAAATCTAGAACTAAACATGTAAAGTGGAACGGATTAAGTATAAGAGCCCTTAAATAAGAAAAAATATATTAAAGGTAACAAAGATCAATAAGAAAAAGACGACGAAAAAAAGTGAACCTAGCAATCTATTGACACAATTTCAAATATTCGACAAGCATTTTTAATTAAGCTTTGTAAAACATAATTTTGATAATGATACTGACAAACAATTTAATTTCTAAACAAATTAATAAAGATACTTTTCATAATCAAGAATGAGAATGTAGATATAAACTTGTGACTATTGATGTTATAAGTGTGTCTCTTTTAACGCACTTTGACGCGTCAAAGTGCGTTAAAAGAGACACACATGACGGTTTGAACCCCTTGCGATTGCTTCGATTGTGCATTGAATTGAGGGTTCGTAAGAAATAGACCTATTGATAAAGAAACATGAATGGGTGTCAGACGGTAAAAATAACAACAATAACAAACCGACGTGTTTCTTTCTATACATAAATCTTCAAGGTTATGGGGCATTATGCAAAGTGGAGACTACAATATGATTATAAATTAAACTGCGTATAACTAATGCTGTCCCTAGCCTGCATACGAAAATTCATTCAAATATAACCAACAGTTTAGTCACTTTAGCTAGTCAAAGATTGGCAAAACCCATAGTCAGCCCGTCACTATTATTTAGTTCGTTTTAAAAATCACTTTTTGAATGAGTAGTTCCAAAATAGTTTTATTCATTAGTATTGTCAGTGTTTTCATTTATATTCGTATTGTTTTCTCCACATTGAATAAAGATAAATGAACAAATGAGACACAAGAGATTGAGGATTTTAAGAATAATGATGTAATGAATTAAAATTCAATTGTTAGAATGCAAAATGCCGTGTCCAACAGAGTTGGGAAAAGGCTAAGTAGATGATAATGATATTATTATCTGAGCTAAAGATTTTGGAGACTGGTAAAGCATGGCAGCCGTAATCGCAAAGATAGAATTAACCACAGATAATGGTGCATAATAAAAAGACCATTACAGCAAGAGGTTCAACGTCTACCTGCTTTAAACACAAAGGGATTCCAAATAAAGGTACATATACTAAGCAAATTCTCTTCAAACTAATATTACCAACTAACCGTTTAACTGCGAGTCACTCTCGAACATTGTTTGAGACCAAGAATACCTGACAACAATTACGGAACTGCTACGGACTTAAGAAATTCCATTAACGTTAATTCGGATGCTACCACAATTTCTTCAAACGATCGCTTTTCTGAATTCTTAGTGTTCCAAGTTTTAATAAAATGCTTCTGGTGGAACAATTAAATTGAAATCTGTAAGCCAATCTAGGAATGTAAATGGAAAGTCCTTGTTTAGACATTTATAAGAAAGGTAAAGATATTACTTCTCAATTTCTTAGATTCGAAATTCTGCATCTTCTTTTATATTACATCCACGGACATTACACTAATATTAAAAAGGCCAAAGTATATGAGTGAGTTGTTATAATTATTATTTTGTCCGTCTTTAACGCTCAAGCGGCTAAACGGATCTGGATGAAACTTGGCACAGAGGAAGTTTATGACCTGGATTAACACATAGGATACTTTATATCCCGGTAGTACGTTCCGTTAGGATAATTTCCAACATCAACGTGGGCGAAGCCGCTGGCTGCAGCTATATAACCATCAGGCGCTGCAGTGACTTGCACGTCATGTACAGTCATTGGTCACTGCTCTAATGTGTGTAATGGTTTTGTTTTGTGTTGTATTTGTGTTCTGAAGTTTTTGTTTTGTCTATTATGTGACTGATGTGTTAAATATTGCGTGTGGGTCGTGTCGCATTAATGAATATACAGGGTGTAACCAAAAGTGTATAAACATACAAAAGGATATGCTACAGACCACCAAAAAGAACAGCTTTTACTATGGGACCAACTCCAAACTCGTGAAACAAAAATCAGCCGCTCCCTACATTTCGACGAGTCACGTGACCAAAAATGTATAGAACAGGTCATTTTTTGTGATTTCGGTGTTGGTCCCACGGTGTTGCTATCATTCCGATCATGAGGATCTCGTGGCTAAGTGATAACAGCCGCACTGATCGATCTTTCAGGTTATGCTACGGTTGACGGGGTTGCTCCGTGGATAGGTGACCATCCTTACATGCCGAGACTCCTCCGTGTTTCGGCAGCTGCTGTGTCCCAGCTGTCATTCGTGGATCTTTGACCGTCGTTACGGGTCGTCAGATGCCCGAAAGTTTGACAACCAGTCTTACCAAAGGATATCATATTTCCCAGGTACTGAGTTGTGGACGTCAGATACTTAGGCGCTCCATGTAAAATAGTGTTACTCAGCTGCATCTGGTCAGACTGGAAGCCCACTCCAACATAGTTGGGAAAAAGCTAGGCAGATTGAATAATTGCGGTCATTGCGTTTGACCCTAAAGATGAGCATTATTTTTGTCTTGTTTGTATAAACTTACTTTCTTTTATAGTCCACTAGCTGTCACCCGCGGCTTCGTCTGCGATCTGGGATGAGAAGTAACCTATCTCCTTGTTCTATCGTGTATATGTACAATAAAGCATTATACTTTGTAATAACTCGGTAATCTTAGTTTGAAGAAGGTCGGAAAGATTTGTATGTATGTTTGTAACGAGTAAACTCAAAAACTACTTAACGGATCTGGATGAAACTAGGCACAAAGATAGATTATAGTCTGAATAGCATATACGTTCTTTTATCCCGGAAAAATGTACGGTTCCCGTGGGATAATTTCCCACATACACGCGGGCAAAAGCTGGTATTTAGTAAATTAATCACAGTAACAATAGATAGAATATAACAACAAATTAATTTATTCATTGACCTATATTTAAAACAGTTTAAAGGTTTCATTTTAATCAGGAAGTTTCAAATTGAAGTATGTATTGATGCAGATAGATTTTGTACAGCTTCCCAAGACTTCCATAGAAGGAATTAACTGACGCGCGAGTAACTAAATTGCATATGCCTCTTCATACTTTATGGACTTTATCTCTAGCATATGTAAAATTGCAGGTTTATTTGAAAGATTCTAAATAATATAATAATAATAATATATTTATTCATAATTAAATTGGTAAAATATTAACATTAAAATCTTAGAAAATAATTTGTAAAGGTATTTATATTGTAAGGTGCCTGTACTAGGATGAACCTGTATCACAGGCGGCATGAGCGCATACGTTATGGTATTTGTAGGACAAAACATTTCGCAATATTTAACATAAAATATCATGAACAGTGAAAATATTAAAATAATTCAAGACTTATTTAAACCTAGTTTACTTACATACTATTTACCTTAAAATTAAAATAACTATGGAAAATAATTTCTTAACAAGAACTAACAAATAACTCAAAATTATATACATACGCCATCCTTAGATGGTCAGCAGGATTGTCCGAAAGGGTTACCGCTGCCCCAGAACACAATAGGCTTAGAAAGCAACATGGATGGGTTTTAGGCAGTAAGATTCTGACACTCCCTTCTGCTCCACTCAGAGCGGGCGGAGGAAAATCACGTTTATTGTATCTGAATCCCCTTAAGAAATACATCATCTGTGAAAATTTCAGCTGTCTAACTATGACGGTCTAACAGGTGGACAGATAGACGGATGGGCGGACAGTGGAGTCTTAGTAAAAGGGTTCCGTTTAACCCTTTGGGTACGGAGTCTTAAAAAAGTTCCTTAGATTTTGTCAAGCATTTTTCTATCTCACGGGAATAGTCTTTTTTTCTGGCTGAAAGATATCCTGCGTCCTTTCTATACCCATAACAACCTCAATGCCAAACATAATGATTTATTCAGCGTAACAAACAATAAAAAACTTTTGCATTCTTCTTCTGCTTTTCGTGTGGTTAGTGACTAATCTGGTGTCAGAATTTTTATGCTGCCCATAGGACTCTGACTTAGATTCACATGCTGTTGAGAAATATCTCTCAGACATGTTGGTTTCCTCACGATGTTTTCCTTCACCGATTTTTAAGCAAGTGATAATTATACAATACGCACATGAATCTGTAAAATCAAAGAGCCTTGGGTTCGAACTCGAGACCTACGACTTGCAGTCCGACGGTCACACAACTAGTCTATCTTTGTTACTTTTGACTTTATAATATTCTTTAGGATTCATCAAACAGCAACGTGGCTAGGCTAGTAATAAAATATGAAGTAGGTTTCTTGAGTTTCCAGCTACAGACAAGAATACAATAACATTAGTCTTTTATTTCTCGTAAAATCTTTGCTTTGTTTGCAGAATCTTATGAAAAGATAAGTTTCCTTTGGTTTCCGCAGACAGACGCGACACGATTCGGGTAGCACAATTTCCATAAAGTTTTCATAGAAATTGTTGTACTAAAGTCGCGTAGAGCTGTAGTGTCGCGCCTGTTTGAGGGAGCCTTCAAGGGAAATCATCAAATGATTCCCCCCGCTCTGGGTGGAGCGGAAGGGAGTCTCAGATTCTTACTGACTAAAACCCATCCATGTTCCTTCTATAGCCTTTTATGTTCTGGGGTAGCGGTAACCCTTTCGGATCATCCCAGTGATTGAGCCTTAAGTCTTGTTTTGGAAAAGATTACTTTGTTAGATAAATGAATTGTACCTACTTACCTAGCACTTGCACGTACACTTCATAGAGGGCATTTAGTTCACATGCTGTTGAGAAATATCTCTCAGACATGCTGGTTTCCTCACGATGATGCATGTGAAGCAAAGTCAGAGGCCCATGGGCAGCTTAAAAACTCTGACACCAGGTTACTACAGTACTACAGGTACTACATTACACCGACATTTCGACAGTTATGTTCAAGTAACAGGTTGCCTGACCTGAGGATCGAACCTAAGACCGAATCGATCGAGCTATGAAGCTAATAGAAACAAATAGGTTATTAAGTTGAACGTTTTCATCAAGGGTAATCGTTTCTGATGCAAGCAAGATTAAAAGGTCTTTGAAAGTGCAAGTAACATGTTGCCTGACCCGAGGATCGAGCCTAAGATCGAATCGATCGAGCTATGAAGCTAATAGAAACAAATAGGTTATTAAGTTAAACATTTTGTTCAAGGGTAATCGTTTCTCATGCAGGCAAGATTAAAAGGTTTTTGAAAGTGCTGACTTTAATAAAAATTAAACGAGAAACTATAAATAAAAACCACAGCTTTGGATTAAAAAATGAAGACCTATACTAAGTATAATAATACTAGCTTTTGCCAGCGGCTTCGCCGGCGTGGATGACGGAAATTATTTCAGGGGAACGTACTAACGGTAAATAATGTTAACACTTCCAGGACACGATCTATCTCTGTGCCAAATTTCATCCAGATCCGTTCAGCAGTTTTTGCGTGAAGAATTAACAAACACACACACAGACACACACTCACTCACACACTTTCACCAATACATATAATATTAATGTGATTAAAGGTTTACTTATAAGTAGCACTCAATATTATTTACCATGACTTATGTACATAGGCCAGCACATCAAGTTACCACAATCTGTCAAATTTCTTTGATAGTATTTCAGCTTTATTGCAAAGACGTAAGGTTCATTTTTAATTGATAAAATTTGACAGTTAGGGATAGCTTGATGGGAGGGGCTGGCGTCTGTACATATAAGTACTAGAAAGAGTTTTCAACAAAAGATAACGAGCGAATGTAATAATGGATTATAATAAAACTAGCGAATTCAATAGAGTCATGTATTTATGGCCATTAATCATTCTGTTGTCATCGTAAAAGTTAGAAAAAGTATAACTAATGTCACTCCGGACAGAAGTCGTTCGAAGCCAAAACCGAAACGTCAGACAATACACATTTATCGTAATGGAAATTATTCCATTTCGTATTTATTTTTTCAACGCAAATGGCGAAAATGTCCATACATATGAGCATAAAGACAAACATGAAGCAATACAATCGCAGACGCTACTGTTTGATGTTTCTATTTGAAAACGTTTTGCTCTCACAGACATAAAAGGTACTTTACAGATACATATATATGGAGCTGATATGACAGAGGGACATTAAATTGCACTACGTTTCGACACGGTATAAAAATAAAAAGCACAAAAAACTAGTTTTTTTTTTGTTTCAAACAAACTAAGTACTAGCTTATAAATCAGAGTGAAACGCAACCACCCTTTGTAAATATAAACTGACCTTGCAACAAAGCGGCAACGACGCGCGCTCGCCGGAGCGCTGTTAGGAAAGATCGTGCTCAAACGGGGCAAAAACTTAAAAAATAAATTGCTTACTAAACTACTGCTTCTATTTATTTGAGTTTTGGTGCAGAGCTTGAAAATGGTACCTAGTATAGGCAGTTTAAAGGAAAGCCCCTCTGTTACATTGAAACTTTCTGTTATCCGATCCAGCTTGTCCCTTGTTGTCCTTCTCTAACCACGATCTAACCCGCGGTCTGCCCCCCACAGAGGGTGCCCTTAGCGTGTAGTCGCTCAGTTTGTCAGTTTTTTAAGTCCTGGCTGTAGGTTATTTTCACTGAGGCATCCACAGGCAAGCCCGGTTCAGCAGTAGACAACCTCAAGATTTAGCGAATTGGTGTACCATATTGATTAATATTCTACTTTTAATTTAAGTTTAAAGAATATAAGTTTCGTAGTAAAAGGCATGATGGGGTTGTCGTATAGATTGGGATAATAACCCCAATTAAATCAAGGAAGATTATTAAGAAACAAATTGCGAAATACTAAAAAAAATATATAATATTATATTCTTTTTAATCAATTAATTAAGGTTCTTTTTAGCCAAACAGACTAACAAACCGTGGAACAAATTGAGATCATGACTACCTATATAGGTAAACATTTTGACTTTGACTTTTGACTTTGACTTATATAGGTGAATAGATTAGTTTTTTTCTAAGGCGACACATGATTTATAATCTTTTCCATAATTACGAGTTTCTAGTTTCTACCCTACATAAAGGGTTAAGGAAGGAACATGGCTGGGTTTTCGTCCGTAAGAGTCTGACACTCCCTTCCGCTCCACCCACAGCGGGTGTCATTGGATGATTTCCCACCCACTTCCAAAAAAAAAGAGGGGAGGTTTTTGTACCAGCAGTGGGAACATTATAGGCTGATTGTGATACTAAAGTGACCGTTGTCATCATGGTAAAGTGAACAATTCGATAATTGACCGCTATTCTAAGGAACAAATTGTTTCGTCATAATATGAGAACATTTAAATCTTGACCTTGGGTTTCTAACATTGCCATGACGTCAAAACCAAATATCGTCAAAGTATATCGATATAAAATCCATTACATTGATAGTATCGATAATATTTTTTATGGTTCTGTTATGGTGATGGCTCCTATCACATCTGCTATCGTATTTTGTTAAATTGTTTTAAAATCAAGCTGTCAATCGGTCTTTCAGTCCACTACCGGACATAAAAACCTCCTTAGTTGAGCCTAGAAACAAACAGCAGTGATAACTTAGTAGTGTTATCCACGAACCAACGAACCAAGTCTAAGGTCTCGAGTTCGAAGCCAAGGCCTCTGGTTTTTCGGATTCATGTGCGTATTGTAAAATTATCATTTGCTTAGAGCTGCCTGAGAGATAATTCTCAACAGCATGTGAAGCTACGTCAGAAGCCAAAGGCATAAAATCTCTGACACCAGATTAGTCACTAACCGCACGAAAAAGAAAGAAAGAATTTCCTTCCTTAGCTCTATATGTTCCACTGACCCGGCAAGCATCGGCTCTAACGGGCCCTCTCACATGTGCTGACATCTCTTTGAGGCGCGCGTGGAACATGAACGTACCGTCCGGCACGGGCCTTTTTTTTTTTGGTGCTGATCAGACGGTGAACTACCCGTTACTCACCAACCACAAGCCAGTGTGGGAAGAGCAGATCTAATGTTATGTTGTTAACTCGATTCTTCCCTTCATAATTTCAACTTGAATGATGTAACCCATATTTTGTAACCATATTCGGATTTAAAAGATTGTCCGTGGATTTTCTTGCCCGTTCTTCTTCGCAGGTACCTACTGCTTTGGAATGGGCAACTAGCTTCATCTTTCTGACGGAGTCGGCAAGACCCCTTGACAATTCAAAAGTGCCTGTAATTGGTTTATTTGAAACTAGCTTTTGCCAGCGGCTTTGCCCGCGTGTATGTAGGAAGCTATCCCACGGGAACCGGACATTTTTCCGAGATAAAAAGCTAAAGAATAGCTTATATGCTATTCCAGATTATTATCTATCTTTGTGCCAAGTTTCATCCAGATCCGTTAAGTAGTTTTTGAGTTTATTCGTTACAAACATACATACAAATCTTTCCGAGGTAGTCCACTTAGGGCACCCGTCCAAATGGCACCTTCGCTTATGGCACCTAGCCTAGTCCACATATGGCACCTATCAATATTTTTGGCAGGTGCCTTTCGTGGACTCAAATTTATTTTTTAATTTTGTCCACATAGGGCACCTACGGCTCAGAAGCCTAGTGTTGGGGTGTATTTGGTTTACAGGGCGTTTAGAAATAAAAGATATCGATAAAAATCACATCAATATTTATTAATTAAACTAACTATAATTTGACTACAATCAGTCTCCGCATATCACATTTATTGCAAAATCAACCTTTAGATATTTAATTATAATTTAAACAAAGAGAAACCTTAAAATATGTATTAATTAAACTAACTATAATTTGACTACAATCAGTCTCCGCATATCCCAACACTAGGCTTCTGAGCCGTAGGTGCCCTATGTGGACAAAATTAAAAAATAAATTTGAGTCCACGAAAGGCACCTGCCAAAAATATTGATAGGTGCCATATGTGGACTAGGCTAGGTGCCATTAGCAAAGGTGCCATTTGGACGGGTGCCCTAAGTGGACTACCTCATCTTTCCTCTTTATAATATAAGTATAGATAAGTAAATGCTTTGAGTTCCAATTTCAGTTTCTCGGATACTTTCATCTCCTTTCCCAGTTGTCCGAAATGCGTACAGATTTATTCTCGAAATAAATTGTACCTAATCCGCCATTTTCCAAGTCTGTACGGTTTGATTCGTCTTCTAACGAGTTGTGCCCTAATTACCCTTTTTTATTCGCAGCGTCTGCGTCTGAACCATTATTGTAATTTTATGTTAAGGTGACTGCCAAGTCTTGGCCTCCTTCTGAATTCCCTTTACCAGCCTAAGTTAAAATTAATTTGTCAAAGAAATTCTGAATTGGTTTCAAACTTATCTACGGCTTCAGACGTCTATCTATACTAATATTATAAAGAGGAAAGATTTTTATGTATGTTTGTAACGAATAAAACTCAAAAACGACTTAACGGATCTGGATGAAACTTGGCACAAAGATAGATTATAGTCTGGAATAGCATATAAGCTTTTTATCCCGGAAAATGTACGGTTCCCGTGGGACAATTTCCTACAGACACGCGGGCGAAGCCGCTGGCAATAGCTAGTACATCATATATCACTTGTCACATCATTTTTGTTAGTTGTAAGTTCTATTCTATTTTTTAAAGTCATCGATACTGGTATATAGATGAATTCTATTCTATTCCAATTCAACACTGTAAAGGATAATTATGTAAGCGCTCGAATGCCGTTTTCATTCGCATGGGGGCGCTATTGGGAAACATCTGCAGGTCAGTATCAGGGTTGTATGTTGGTATAATTAGAACCATTAAAATAATTAATACAACTCTCTAAGACCGGTCGCCAGCGCATTAAGTTATACCAAACTGACAAACTCCAAATGATTTTAAACCTTAAATTGATGAAAATTAAGTTCAAAATCGAGTGAGAAAATTTGATAGTTTGTGGTCACTTGATGTCCTGGCGGCTGTACATAATTATCACCTTTTGAATGACTGTTTCCTAAAATCATGAACTTAGGTTTTACTGAGAGAGTCGTATCGATGAGTTAACATATTTGTTTTTTTTTTAGTTCCTACACTTTTGTTGCAGTCGCGAGTCGTATTTTGATCAACATACGACGTGACACTGACGCGACGTCTTACAAATTGCAAAAAACATAAGAAAAAAAAATATTGGCGGGCTTTCTCACCGCATGTCTCTTAATTTACGGATGCCAGCACATCAAGCTATTCCGAACTGTCAATATTTTTCAATTGAAAATGAACCTTATCGTTTTGTAATAAAGTTGAAAATCTATCTGACCTATTATATAATATAACGTTAGACAAAACAAAGGTTATTTATTATCATTATTAGAACCCTACGTTTAATTTGTAATCAACGAAATTAAACGCAGGAAGGTAAAATGACAATACACGCACGTGACATAATTTTGGCTACAATTGATCATTAACACTTGGGTATAATAACATTTAGCACTTCACTTAATTATTATGTCCTCCTTCCTCATTAGTTAGTGTCAAATTATACATAATTATAGTTAAACTAGCGTCAGCCCGCGACTTCGCCCGCGTGGATGACGGAAATTGCATGTTATTATACATATAAACCTTTCTCTTGAATCACTCTATCTATTAAAAAAAACCGCATCAAAATCCGTTGCGTAGTTTTAAAGATTTAAGCATACATAGAGATATAGGGACAGAGAAAGCGACTTTATTTTATACTATGTAGTGATGTGGCCAATTAAAAAAAAAGGAAATTGAGTTTGAAATGTTTAATCACTTAAAGTAAAATATTTTCAAAGTTTATCATTATCATCATTTTACCAGGATTCACCGGAAACTTATTCTCCCTTCTTTTTTCATCAGAGTTCTTATGCTGCCCATGGGCCTCTGACTTAGCTTCACATGCTGTTGAGTAATATCTCTCAGACATGCCTGGTTTTCTCACGAAGTTTTCCTTCACCGATTTTTATGCAAGTGATAATTATACAATACGCACTTAAATCCGTGAATTCAGAGGTGCATGCCTTGGGTTCGAACTCGAGACCAATGACTTGGCAGTCCGACGGTCACACCATTAGGCTATCACTGCTGCCACTAGCTATGTGGAAACTTATTGAAGCCCCCAAACACGTAACATATATATCACGCCCTTTTCAACGAAGGGTAGAGCAGAGGCACCCATGTTTCATCAGCTATGAGTCTTATGTCCTAGGGGACGGGCCTATTTCCATCTAACTTTTCCATGTTTATATTCCTAAGCAATATCAATAAGTTGATTAAGTTGTCAGTTTTTGTCTGTGTTCCATCGTCCATGGCCGAGCGACTTATTGTCAATGGTTTTAATGTTTTTGAATACGAGGTTTTTTAGCTGCTTTGCACGGGAGTATTTAGTGACGTTTTCGTTTCGTTTCGTTTTCGTTCGTGCAGAATAAACATTTTTTCGTTCTTCTAACGTGCAAAAATCCTGAAATCACGTGAAAAGGAAGTCAAGATTTGTGCCCGGTTAAGGTTAAACATCCAACACACACAGCCGACACTTATGCTCGTATTACAGAACCTTACTCAATACTCACGCATTGCATGAGTATCAATTAAAGCCATAAAACATTGGTTAAAACTAGTTTTAAGTAATGTTTGGGTCTTGAGCGAGGTTCCGTAATACGGGCCTAAGACCGTGCTGTGAATCCAACCAGCCCCAACGTTTATATAAAAGCATAAATCCTATTTTAGTCCCATCAGTTTTAAAGACTACGCGTGTTCTAAACATAAAATACAACTACAAATGGCGTGCGTCAATCGGGTACTTGAAACAGTTGGTGTCCGATAGAATATTGACCACTTGGTTTATTGACGTAAGGATAAGTCTCTGATTCGTTTTTGATTGCTGCTACGTCAACGCAGACGCATCAACGAGCATCATGCCTGTTGATATCATTTTCATTTCTTATAAGATTGGCAGGGTCGAAAAAACCATCGTCACTTGGAATAAAAGTTAGCAATCGTGTTTCACTTTGTCCGATACCTTAGGAACTATAAAATACCCAGTTACTGACTATGTTGTAGAGGTCAGATAGGCAGTCGCTCCAAGTAAAATATTAGTATTCAGCTGCATCCGGTTAAACTGGAGCCGACCCCAACATAGTTGGGAAAAGGCTAGCGAGATTGATTAGGTACCTTAGAAACTTATACGTTGTATGTTTTTATAAAGATTATTTTTTAAAATGCGAAAATTATAAGTATTTCGTTTTTATACTTCTGTGGAGCCAAATACTAAACATCTGAAATAGTTACCGCTGCCAAAATAAATTTACGTAACATATACCTTTTTTTAAAATATTTTTTTCATTTATTTTACTTTGACGTAAAAGTTCAAAGTTTGGTTTTTCTGATTATATTATACATGATGGATTATTTTTAATGTATTGCGCAGGTGTTCGGTAAGCACTTTACCTCCCTCCTCTCGCACCGTAAATTCAACTAATATTATAGTTTATTTTGTGGAAAAAATAAGTCATGCTTTCACTGCTGTAATTGGTTTTCGGAATAAAAACTCCAGACAAACATTACCGACAACTGCCATCAATTTCTTTAGTAGAATAAATGGAAGAAGGAATCAATGTTTTTGCTTTAGTCTCGTAGTATGCTTATAGAGAAAGAGTTGATACCACAGAGGGGCTGTCTTTTAAACTGCCTATACTAGAGACCATTTTCAAGCTCTGTACCAAAAGTCAATAAAATAGCAGTAGTAGTTTAGTCACAAATGATTTTTAAGTTTTTACTCCGTTTGAACACGATGTACGAGTATAGGTATTTCCTAAAAGCGCTCCGGCGCGCGCGCGTCGTGGCCACTTTGTAACAAGGGCAGCTTTTATTAACAAAGAATGGTTGCGTTTTGCTCTGACTTGCAAGCTATTTAGTTTTTTTGAGCAAAAAAAAACTAATTTTTGGTGCTTTTTATTTTGATACCGTATCTAATTAATACTAAACATTTATAGTATACGTAGTGTAATGTAATGCCCCTCTGTCATATCAACTTTGTCTATTCTTTGTAATATTATATTACGTGTAGATCCAAAGAGAAAAATAATAAATGTGTATACCGGCCTAATGGTGTCCTAACTTAGACCCTATATGACCGAAACGCATTAGGAAGCCGTGAAAGCCGATATTAATATGAAAGTCAACAACTATACCAACAAAGATGCTAAAAATAGGAAAACGGTCAAGTTCGAGACGGAGTCGTTCCGAAAGGTTCCGTATCACCGTATAATATTCATCACAATTATAAATTATAATATACTAGCTTCCGCCCGCGGCTTCGTCCGTATATGTCGACAAATTATACACATAAAACTTCCTCTTGAACCACTCTATCTATTAAAAAAAACCGCATCAAAATCCGTTGCGTAGTTTTAAAGATTTAAGCATACATAGGGATATAGGGACAGAGAAAGCGACTTTGTTTTATACTATGTAATGATGATTAAAACAAATATACCTATTATAATAGACACGTGTTTTTTTAAACTGATATAATTACAGTAAAAAAAACACATTTCTTGTGTGAAGACCCTGTATTCATGCTATTTTGATTTGTTGTTATAGCGCCAATAGAAATAAAGAATTAGTAAACTGTCTACCTATTACGGTTTATGAGATAATAGCTGCTGCCAGCGGCTTCGCCCGCGTGGACATCGGAAATTATCCCAAGGGAACGTACAATCGAGATAAACAGTATCGTATGAGTTAATCCAGGTTATAAGTCTCTACCTCTGAGCCAAATTTTATCCAGATCAAGAAGAACGGACAAACATACAAACTCACAAACTTTCGCCTTTATAATATTAGTGTGACAGCCCGCTGACAGACAGGCTAACAGACGACAGAGGTTTAATAACAGGGTTCCGTTCCGGCACCCTCCGGATACGGAACCTTAAGGACGGAAGAAGTCTTCACAAAAATCAGAGAGACAACAGTAATCTGATCCAAACGTTTGCGTCGATAAGATGGTGTGAAAAATAAAGGCCTATTTTTCTAAGTGCTAGTACTTATGAGCCATATGCCTTTTTTTTTTGAAGATGGGAAATCATCCAATCACTTCTCCCGCTCTGGGTGGAGCGGCAGGGAGTGTCAGACTCTTACTGACGAAAACCCATTTATGTTCCTTCCTTAGCCCTTTATGTTCCGGGGTAGCGGTTACCCTTTCGGACAATCCCGCTTAGAGCAACATGGCTGGACATAGAAGTACTAGTAGGTACTTAACTGTATGCGGTTTTTCTGAAAGCGCCCATCTTCACATTAGTTGACAATTTTTTCATTTTTTATTTTGTACCAGCTTCCGCCCGCGGCTTCGCCCGCAAAATATCGACAAATTATACATATAAACCTTCCTCTTGCTCACTCTATCTATTAAAAAAAACCGCATCAAAATCCGTTGCGTAGTTTAAAAGATTTAAGCATACATAGGGATATAGGGACAGAGAAAGCGACTTTGTTTTATACTATGTAGTGAAGTAAAAATAAACATTAATTCTCCGTGCCTCGGTAAGCACGTTAAGCCGTTGGTCCCGGCTGTCATCCGTTGATCTTTGACAGTCGTTACGGGTAGTCAGAAGCCCGACAGTCAGACAGCCAGTCTTACCAAGGAGTTTCGTATCACCCAGTTACTGAATGGGTTGTGTAGGGCAGATAGGCAGTCGCTCCATTAAAAATATGTAATATAATTTTATTCTATCCTCGCACCTCCACCTAGGCACGCACCTCTGACTTTTCGGATTCATGTGCGTATTGTATAATTTTCACTTGCTTAAAATCGGTGAAGGAAAACATCGTGAGGAAACCGGCATGCCCGAGAAATATTTCTCAGCAGCATGTGATGCTAAGTCAGAGGCCCATGGGCAGCATTAAAACTCTGACACCAGGTTAGTTACTAACCACACGAAAAGAAGAAGATTCTATCGTCAAAACTAAGTAAGTAATAACAGTCACACGGGTCGTTCCATCATGTTAAGCTACGCTTACCGGGGTTGTGTGACCATCTTTACATATCGAGAGACAGAGGCGTTTGTGTGTGTGCTGTTAAGCCGTTGGTCCCGGCATTGGTTACGGGTCGTCAGAAGCCCAAAAATCTGACAGCCAGTCTTACCAAGGGGTAGTGGAGGTCAGATAGGCAGTTGCTCCATGTAAAATACTGGTCTTTAGCTGTATCCGATTAGATTGGAAGCTGACCCCAACATAGTTGGGAAAAGGCGAGGCACGCAGGAGTAAGTTTGTACAGACACTTTTACACGTAAATCATATGTATAAAACTAAGTGAGGTCGGCGTTCCCGCGTCGTAAAATTCTGAATGTCAAAACATAATTTAAAAGTAGGTAAGCAATTCCATAACTCGCATGCTTTTTGATATATGCGGATAATTCGTGGGAAAAACACCGTAAATCCTTACCGCCATATGAAATATGACGCAAGGTGCGATATATTTCAGATTTCAGGTATAAATTGTGATGATATCACAGCTAATAGTCCGGAAAGTTTGATCTATAACATACAAGGTGGAAGTGACGTTCCATTTTCACTGCGTAGGTGTTGCACTTTTCTATGAAACAGCTGTTTTTGTTAGAGTTCTGTATCCAAAGGGAAAACGGGCCCTATTATTAAGACTCCGTTGTCCGTCTGGGCTGTATCTCATGAACCGTGATAATTAGACACTTGAAATTTTCACAGATGATGTATTTCTGTTGCCGCTATAACAACAAAACTAAGAAACCGGGATAAAAAGTATCCTGGTTAATCTAGGTCATAAACAACCTCTGCGCCAAGTTTCATCCAGATCCGTTACAGCCGCTATAAACGTAAAGTACGGACAAACAAACAAAGTCACACACACTCTCACTCACTAACTTTCGCCTTTATAATATTAGTGTGATGGTACAGAAACATTCGTGTGTGTGTGTGTGCACTTGGCCGATTTTTATAACCGACGAAAAATTTCAATGCAGGGAGGTTCACAATCATGTACCTACTGAATCCAAGGTAACCCGCTTTGTGTCCATGTTCCTTCCACCCTGTATATGAAGTTTTGAGATTTCCTCAAAAATATCAAATAACTATAATTATACCCTGTATAAACCAACCTCAAATATAAAATATTCTACCCCACTATGTTAATGTTAATAAGAAACTGTAATAAATGACTTAATATTTGTGATAAACTCGAAAGCATCTAATATAATTTGCCTGAGTTCTTAAAATAATTATCTCACTTATTTCAAACTAGCTTCTGCCCGCGGCTTCGCTCGCGTGGAGGTCGGAAATTATCCCACAGGAATGTTCTACCGGGATAAAAAATATCCTATGTGTTAATCCAGGATATAAACCATCTCTGTGTCAAATTTCATCCAAATCTATACAGTAGTTTTTACGTGAAAGAGTAACAAACATCCATACATCCATACTTACAAACTTTCGCCTTTATAATAGTAGTAGGATAATAAACAACGGATGAAATTAATGTTTCTTTCTTAATTTAATGGACTGAAAATACAGTGCGCAGAGAATATTTAACGCGCCTTATAATTTATGGTACAGAACTTGCAGACCCGTCTACATCAGCGCGATTGTCCGAAAGGGTTACCTAGGTCGGAAAATAAAGGGCTTAGGAAGTAACATGGATGGGTTTTAGTCAATAAGAGTCCGGCACTCCCTTCTTGGTAAGACTGGCTGTCAGATCGGGCTTCTGACGACCCGTGACGACTGTCAAAGATGCACAAATGACAGCCGGGACCAACGGCTTAATGTGCTTTCTGAGGCACGGAGGAGTCTCGGTATGTAAAATGGCCACCCATCCACGGACCAACCCCGGCATGCGTTGTTTAACCTGACGGATCGATCGGTACGGCTGTTAGTACTTAGCCACGAGCTCCTTTATAATTATCTATTCACTAAGTATTCAGACATTTTATATTTGGTCATCATTCACAATTTCTGTCCATCAATGGACACAGATCTCCCCCGAGCGCCACCACTTCCACCGCTTTTGTTCTCGCATGCAACGGATTCCTGCGGTCTTCACAAGGTCATGGTCCACCTTGTGGGGGCCTTCCAACGCTAAGTGTTCCGGTACGCGATCGCCACTCCAGAACCTTTCGGCTCCATCAGCCATCTAAATATATTTGATGCTATAAATCATTCAACAGAAATAAAATTGACTTCCATTTATCAAACAACGTATAGGCACACATAGATAATATAGATCCGTGTTATAATGTTTCATGTATTTATTGATGTAAATGGTACATCACAGACTCCCTGCAGAATTGCCTCTCTCTCTTCTCTCAAACCCTCCAAATTTTGTCTTTAAAAGATCTTTCTTAACGATAAGACCCCTTTTAAAATGTTGTACATTTATTATATTATATAATAAACATCGTGAGGAAACCAGCATGTCTGACACATATATCTCAACAGCATATGAAGCTAAGTCAGAGGCCCATGGGCAGCATAAAAACTCTGACACCAAGTTAGTCACTAATCACACGGAAAGAAGAAGTTTATGTAGTTTATTATAGAGTAATCGGCCTATAATGGTCCCACTGCTGGGACTCAAGCTTTCTCTCTAAGAGAGGGAATGAAAGAAGAAAGAAAGAAAAAACGTTTATTCTGCACAGACAAACAAAACGCACTTTTCTAAAAACAAAATTGCTTAGTAACTAAATACACCCGTGCAACCGGCTAAAAAACCTCGTATTCAGAGCCATGATTGACAATCTGTATCTCGGCCATAGACAATGGATGAACCACTGACACTTAGTGTCATACATGAATTTATCAACAAAAACTAGAATAACAAAACTAAAAAAGTTATTTTTAAAATAAAAACATAAAAAATGCACGAGAAACTAAACTGCCGATTACAGAGTGATAACTACTATTTATTCTTACAAACTGAACTAACACAATGAAGCCGTGCGTCGCATCTGCGCAAGAACAGGTCGTTGCTCAGCAAAATGCTGTGACCTCAGACGAACCTGGAATGGGCCTTAATCCACCACCCGGACTCAGTGCGGGTTGACGGATGTAACATGACTGTATTCAAATTTTTGTATCTAACACATGCTAATTTCCTCACGATGTTTTCCTTCAACGTTTTGAGAGCAGTGGTGATGCAATTAAATGCACAAAATAAAGTGCGTGCTTGGGTTTGAACTCACGACCTACAACTTCTAAGTCGAGGTCGATTCCACTGGGCTACCACCGCTCCAAATATATTTTTATTCCATTATATTATTTGGATTATGTGGGAGACTTTCAAGTTCTAAGTCAACAGTGAGAAACCAGATATTCTTTTCATTGACAATGTAATGGATACTGAGAGTGTTTATCAAAGCTTACTTAGGGACAAAAATAACTTGTTTTTGCAGTAGTTACTTCCAAGGTTGTTTCTATTTACTTCTACTAACCTAACAGAAAATACCTTGAATATGAATTAAATTGCAATAAAAATTAAATGAAAACGCGCCTGGCTCAGTGTGTCACTCAGGCACGCTTGATTGCTCTGCGAAAATTGTGTTTAGCGACACACCAGTCAGTACTGATACCGGAAATTCTATTATACGCGATAATTGGTTCATGAATGCTGTTCCCCATTCAATTGTGACCTTTAATTATGAAAATGTTTTCATTAAATTAAAAATCTATACATATAATAAATTTGTAGAAAAGTGGTGTCTGTACAATGGAAAAAAATAAAAAAAAAATAGCAGGGGTTGTTATAATATCGATGCCGAACCCGAAATTGTAATATTTTTTTTTTGTCTGTTTGTCGGGTTTGTGCACGCTAATATCAGAAACGGCTTATTCGATTTAGATTTTAGAGACGGTTTTCACTAATATATTGAAGTAAGCTTCACTTAACATTTAGTGTTTATTTCATGTCAATCGGTTCATAAATAAAAATGTTATGTCAATTTAAAGAATCACGGCGAACATTGTCACTATTCCACGCGGACAAAGTCGCGGGCACAGCTAGTATGTAATATAATTTTATTCTACCCTCAAAACTAAGTAAGTAATAACAGCCGCACGGGTCGATCCATCATGTTAAGTTACGTTTGCCAGGGTTGGGTGACATCTTTACATATCGAGAGACAGAGGGGTCTGTGCCTCGGGAAGCACGTTAAGCCGTAGGTCCCAGCATTGGTTACGGGTCATCAGAAGGCCGAAAGTCTAACAGTCGGTCCTATCAAGACTTACCGGAATACCCAGTGGGTTGTAGAGGTCAGATAGGCAGTCGCTCCATGTAAGCTACTGGTATTTAGCTGTATCCAGTTATACTAAAAGCCGACCCCAACCTAGTTGGGAAAATGCTAGGCAGATTGAATTTCTACCATACCAATCTGTTCAGCAGAGTTTTCAATGAAGCAAATATAAAATATCGAATTGTAAATTATGAAAAACAAGCTATTTATAATTAACTCATATTATTAAGCTGAAGAGTTTGTCTGAACGCGCTAATCTCAGGAACTACTGGGCCTAATTAAAAAAATATTTTTGTTTTGGATAGCCCATTTCTGGGAAGGCTAAGTAACATCACGCTACGACTAATAGGAGCCGAGCAGCGAGTGTAACCACGCGGAAGCAGCTAGTAATTAATAATTTCCGCGAGCAACCTCATCAGCTTTTTTTAAAAGTTATTCGACTGTTTAACAGAAAATAAATATAGAGCTTTCAGCTCTGATTCTGAAATCTGTCTGTAATTTTAATGATGATACTAAATGCGGTAGAATCAGAACACAATAAGTAATAAATTTGGAAGCACTTATAAACGATCTAGCCGTAAATAGAGCTCACTTTATCGATCACGAATCGTTAAATCTTGGACATAAATTCTTGTCTGAGGTGCCACTTAATTTGTCTGAGCTATTAAAAGATTACTTTCTAGCGACAGTTTTATTAATTGCCTGGTAGATATATTATTATTTTTATCGCCTGATACTCGTCACTTAGCTTCTACATTATCCCAACCTACTTCCGAAAAAACGCTACAAATTGAAAAATAATTTTAATTTCGGAAGTCGATGGCACAAACCGAAAATACAAAACCAAAGAAACCGACTTCCGAAATTAAAATAATTTTTACTTTGTTGTGTTTTTTCGGTAGTTGGTTATCTTTTATTTAGTTTATCGTATGTTCTGATTTATTTAATTTAAAAGCATCCAATATTTACTAATAATTCATATTGTTATTTATCCTCTTTTGGGTTTATAATCAGTGTACCACTTAGTAAAAGGGTGAATTTCACCAATAAAAATAGACGCTGTCAGTGTTATTATTTTCTATGGAATTTAATATGGTCTCTCGCAGGTTTTGAACGCGGTTTAGATATGCTGATCTCGTTCAGTGTTCTTGGTGAAATTGGCACTAATATGTCTATTTCAAGTACAATCGTACTTACCCTATGTGTTTTCCTTGTATTTCTAAAAAGAGATTTTTCACTAGAGCATTCGTTTTATATGATCAATTACAGTAGGTTTTACTATGGGTTCCATTTTATTACGCACGTTGCACAAACAACACGAGTAGAGGACGAGGGTGACCTATTTGATACAATATACATAGTTCTTCCGTATTCGGTAGATGGCGCTGTGCGCTGACGTCACATTTCTAAATCGCGGTGTTAAGATTCTCCATGATTTAATGACCCCCCTGATTTTACTGTTTCATGTTATCGCTTCTCGGCCTTTTGGCTAAGATCAAAGTGTAGTATCTGTTCTTTTCAGCTTAATATCTGAAAGTTCCCTCCCTGAGGGACCAGTATATTAAACTGATTTTTGTAAGCTGACGGGATGTTCGGGGCTCGCTCCACTCCCGTCGCGGGTCGGCCCGGCATTGCAGTGCCGCCGGGATCGGCCCATATAATACCCATAAACTTATTTCTGTGACTCACAGAGAGAACAGGTAATTCTTTCTTCCCATTGCTTGTGAAGAAGAAGAGTCATTATCGAAAGAGGTTAGTTCGAGTCTGCAGCTGTTATGCATACTGCCTAACTGAGTATTTACTAATCATGACGGCTATCGAATCGCAATGCTGTCGGGAGTGGCCCACAGAAATTTTTTCATGAATCTATCGGTATCATCGACAGTACTTTATCCTTAGCATGTGAAGTACCTTTGGTAATAAAAAATCCATTAACCTATGGAAGACTTACAGTCATCATCTGCGTATCATTTTCCCAAATAAGTTGGAGTCAAATTGCAATCTAACTAGGGCAGCTGACTCCAAACATTTGATATGGAGGGACCGCCTATCTGACAACCACAAACTAAAGGTACTGGGTAATACGATACACCCTTGGTAAGACTGGTTGACAGACTTACAGCTTCTAAGAACCCGTAACGACTGTCAAAATTCGACAAATGACAGCCGGGACCAACGGCTTAAAGTGTTTTGATTTGTAATGGATGGTCACCATAAAAAAAAAACAAACAAACCGGCCTCGGCGAGCGTAGCTAAACTGTGTGACTGTTACAACTTAGCTACGAGCCACAATAGAAGATATACACTGCATAGAACAAAATTATACGTTATTATTGTTGCAAAATTAAAATACCTACAAATAACAAAAATGCCTAAAGATATCGAAGATTTATTTTATTGTCAATCAATGTTCAGTGAAAATGTTTACATAACACATCGAGTTTTACGAGCAACGTCAAATCGATTCCGGTAATAATTCATTCGATGAAATCGCTCTCACCGAGTGTGTGGTGTATATCAGGAACAACCATAATATGACGTACATGAATCTGCCTAACCTTTTCCCAATTATGTTATGGTTGGCTTTCAGTCTCAACAGATGCAGCTGAATACCATGATTTTACAAGAAGTGACTACCTATCTGACCTCCACAACCAAGATATTGCATAATACAATTCCCGCTGGTAAGAGTGCTTGTCAGGCTTTCAGGCTTCTGACGACCCGTAACCATGGAATGACAGTGCAGAGCTATTACGCTTAACGTGCTTTTCGAGACACGGAGGTGTCTTGATATGTAAAGTTGGTCACCCATCCATGAAAATCATCCATTAAATGGTCCGATGCGGGGTACCGCAGGGCTCAGGAAGTGGTCCCGTATGCTACTTAATGCATGTAAATAGTCTGTGTAATGTGCTACAGCATTGCTCGGCGTATATGTTCGCGGACGACCTTTGCGCCTTGCGAGCCGGCACGGACCTCGCTGATACGTGTCGGCTGGTGCAGCAAGACGTGGACGCCGTAGTTAAATGGTCTCATGATAACGGAATAGTATTAAATACGGAAAAAACACAATACATCATTATTCATTCACCATACTTGCCACTAAAGGAAAATCCTCTACCACTTTACACTCATACTTTTGATTGCATTCACGGTAACTGTGTCAATTGTAGCTGTAAACCCATCCAGAGAGTAAATTGTGTAACTTATTTAGGAGTTAAGGTCGACGAATATTTCTCATGGAAAGAACATATAGATTTCTTGTGCAATAAACTTAAAACTATACTAAGTAAATTTTACCACTTAAGTTATCGAGTTCCAGCTAGTACCCTAAAAATATTATACTCATGTATGGTGGAATCCATAATCGATTATGCTCTTGATTGCTATGGACTTACATTTAAATCTTATATAGAAAAAATAGAAAATATACAAATTAGGTTCCTAAAATTAATAGTGGATAAAAAAACTAAAAATAAACATAAAAAAGATTATTATAAATTATATAAAATTTGTAAGGTATTACCGGTTAGCATAAAACATAAGTACTTACTCGCAAGTAATAGCCATAGTAATTGGGAGCATAATCCATTACTAATAAATGTATGTAACAAATATAACACCCGAACGATGTCGTCGGGAAAATATGTAATACCGAGAGTAAATAATGTTTATGGAGACCGAACATTAGAAAAGCGTATCCCTTACATGCTCAACAGCTTACCAGTAGAAATCAGAGACGAAAAAAAGAAAAATAAATTTAAGACAAATCTAAAAAAATACCTACTTGGTACGCTGCCTTGACTTTATCAATATAAGGTTAAGGCAGTGTACTAAGTAGGTGTTACATATCCTAAACTACAATCATACTTACGTACTTAATATAACTAGCCACTACAATATTATATACTTAATTGTACTTAGTTCATGATAATACCTAAGCAAAAATAATAACATTGATCCAACAGACAAACTATGTGTATAGTTTTGTTGGACATAATTTATGTTACAAAGCCTAAAATGTACCTTTTTTAGATAAAATAAATAATAATAATAATGAACCAACCACGGCAAGCGTAGCTTAACCTGATTGATCTACCTGTGCGGCTTTTATTATTTACTAACAAGCTCCTGAAGCAACCAAATGACGTACTTACATATTTGTAAAAAAAAGGATGCATGAAAGAATACAAGATACATTACAAATAAAAACATTATATCTAATGTTTATCGTTACCCTTCCTAACTCGCTCAGTGGACATGAGAGAAGATCTATTCTGTCGGCAAGAGACGCGCACATAGTTTATAACCTGGATTAACACAACATAGGATACCTTCTATCTCAGTAGTACGTTTCCCAGAGATAATTCCCAACCTTCTCGCAGGCGAAATCACTGACAAAAGCTAAAAAAACACCAATTCATAACGACTTTATTCTCCAATACACACGGCTCATAAAAGCAGTATCATTCGCCCACTCACTGTCTTCAGATGTCTTAAAATCAGGTATAAAACGCCAGCCATTCTGACAGTCAACATTCAACTCTATATCCCGATATATACCGAGGTCGATTGTCACCTAAAATATTTGAGTAATTACTTAACCAACAGCTTTAGGCGCCATAAATATTTAACCACCTGTTAAACTATTTTTAATTTAATCGATCGTTACCAACAAAAACCAGTTTAAACTGCGGTGGTTTTATTAATTTTTAATCCCGTCTTTAGTTTCAGTATTGATGGATTCGCTTTCTGCTACATAATATCTTGTCTCTCAACAGTTTTATCGGAGCGGTAAGTCATCAATCAATCTCACTGCCAATTGATCCATGGAGGTTCGGATCTAACAGTGTTACCGCCTCCTTTCCATCCATCCATTGTACCAGGGTGTAATAAGTTAGAGGGAAGTTATTGCCTAGCCTAAAAGCGTTGACCCGTCTCTCTGTGGTTACTCGCACTCAGGCATATCAGACGCAGTCTTTGAACTAAACTTCACCGGTACTTGGTTAAAGCGAATTCTTGTCTCTGACGTTACAAAGGAGTTTTGTTGACGCTAGGTTTTGGTCCTACAGTTATGAAGAGTAACGAAAAAGTATTTATTAGTAGACAATTTTTACCATAAATGTTAAATAACAAAGGTCATGGCCCATAATCCGACCCGGTTCAAAAATGTTTTTGTACAAAATTAAAAATGGTGGTAAATAATGCAGGCATAACCCACTTTTCATTATATGTAAAAAGAAAAAAATAATTCGTTGGAGAAATCTTGCAGCAGACCAATAAAAATTGGATAATAATTAGCTGCACCAGCGGTTTCGCCTGTCTGTAAATCACTTGAGATTAGCCAGATCTTACTGCCACGAGCACATTCGACCAAATGGTCTGTACACATTAGAAGTATACAGACACCGCACGTTGGTTGACAACAAAATATTAATTAGAGGGTGAATACAATCTCGACATGTCAGGAGTAAACAATATTATACTTATGTTTTGGTGAATCCAACACGACATGGTCGAGAGAGTATCGAGGGATACTACTGCTCATGCATTCACGGCCGCCGCAATATAGGAAGTTGTGCCCATATTGTGAGCATAGTATACTTTTTATCCTGGGCCAGACATCAAGAAAATATTGATACACCTGCGGCTTTCTTGGACAAACATTGAATAAACATTAAAAAAAAAATGTATTTTATTTTCTCCTCCCTTAAACCACAACTTATAAGTTAAGTTTGCATACTAGGTAGATTACATTTTTTTATTATTATTTTTTCATGATCCCCATGAGCCACAGTAATGCGCCACTTACCATTGAAAAGTATAATCATTTGTGTTTGATTCCCGCCATATTTTATTTCTGTACGCCATGGGTATATTTTTCACACTAAATGGGCCATTACTTTTCTTTTAATAATAGAACGTAAATCTTTCAAAAAAAGAACAAATTCCGTCTGGTTATGTTAATAGAAACCCTCGTCACTCATATCCTGAACTGTTAAATAAACCATTACACATATTGAACGACAAAGCTTATAAGACTTCAAATAGCTGGAAGTATAATATATTAAATAGTAAATAGTATAATATAGTAAAAGTAAATATATTAATACTAGTTTACCTTTTTCCTGTAGATATAATAGCCTCAAAGGTCAGATATTTTCGTTAAGTTTCTACCTGTTTTTCGAAGTATCCTCATAATTTTATTTTGATGGCTTACCCTGTAACAAAGAAACATCACAATTATTATATGTATTAGAGCTTGAAATGCCGCTGTATTTTTGGGAACCGAGAGAGAAAGAGAGAGAGAGAGGGAGTGTGTGTGTATGTGTGTAGTAGAAAATACCCGTAGCATTAAGTTCGCCTCTGTACATTAATTTCTGTGCTAAAACTATTAAATAAAATAATAAACAATTGTATACTATTAAATACTTATTTATTTTACTTTTAGTGCATACAAAGAAAAAAACAAAAGAAGATGGTATAAATATTTCAAATAAAGAAGAATAAACTTAATCACTACATAGTATAAAACAAAGTCGCTTTCTCTGTCCATATATCCCTATGTATGCTTAAATCTTTAAAACTACGTAACGGATTTTGATGCAGTTTTTTTTAATAGATAGAGTGATTGAAGAGGAAGGTTTATGTGTATAATTTGCCGACATATCATACGGGCAAAGCCGCGGGCGGAAGCTAGTATAGCTATAAAAAGAGGTTTTATACTATTGTTGGCTCTAACACAAGGCTTATTAACTACAATAGAACCCAATATGACAAGAGAAGCTATCATTCATTATTTTGTCAAGAAAATATTCAAGGTTCAAGCTAACATCGAAGGTTCAAAATGTTGTTAGTGTGCGGTAAACCAACAAACCGTCATAATTCTGCTTAACTGCCTTTACAGACCACTAGCCCCGGCTTCAGACGGCCATTTCAATTTTATCAATAAAATTGATATTATGGTCAAACGGTGACCACAGTATTAATGGGATTTATTTATGAGGTTATTGGAAGATGCTATAAACGTTCGGGGATGTTTTAAATTCGGTTCGATAACTCTTTCTTGTATTCTCAAATGGGCAATATAAATTATGAAAATAGTTTATATCGTGGTGAAAATATTGCCACTCATAAGACGCTGCTTACGCACAAATATGTGGCTAAATAATAACAGCCACACGGGTCAAGGTAAAGCAACGCTTGCCGAGATCGAACCGGGGATTGGTGACCATACGTAATTCACTGGGACCCCATCGTGCCTCGGAAAGTACGTTCAACAGTTGGTTCCAGATGTAATTCGTAGATTTTTGGCAGTTGTTACGGATCGAGTTTTTTTTTTACTGTGAGAAGTCATCTTCTTCTTCTTCTTCGTATAGTTAGTGTCGAGCCTGGTGTCAAAGTTTTTATGCTGCCCATGGGCCTCTGACTTAGCTTCACATGCTGTTGAGATATCATTAAATGATTCTTTCCGCTCTGGGAGGAGCGGTTGTCAGAGCGGAGTTGTCAGACTCTTACTGATTAAAACCCATCCATATTCCTTCCTTAGCCCTTTATGTTCCGGGGTGGTGGTAACCCTTTCGGACAATTCTGCTGACACGGCAGGCATCAGCCCTTTGTCAAAGGGCATCGTGCTACCTTACGAAAGGAAAACTTATTGTAGACGTCTAATAGCCAGTTGTTTCATGTAAAATACTGATGTCCAGCTGCATTGTCACGGTTGGCGCAGTGGTTGAGCGATTGACTACTGCGCAGCATGTCGCGGGTTCGATTCCCGCACGGAACAAATATTTGTACGACCTGCAAGTATTTGTTCCGGGTCTGGGTGTTTTTCTATGTATTATATGTATGTATTTACAAAAAAAAATGTATATGAGTATTTTATCAGCCATCTCGTTACCATAACACAAGCATTAAGTTGCTTAGCTTGGGATTATATGGCATTGTGTGAAGAGTCCAAAGATATAAAGATATTATTATTATTCGATACAGAGTGGAGTGGAGAGATGGAGCCGATGCTCCAGTCTAACCGAATGCAGCTCCACCCAGCCTGCCGGCCTACCGCATCACTAAACATAACTCTACATCAATCTGCTTATCTCTCTCCCTCAGGATGGGTGAAGTGACAATTTTCTCAGGGTGACTGGTAGCAGCTTAATGAGCATTGCCGGGAATCGAGCTGAATGGCGTGCTGTTGGAGAAGCCTTGTTCAGCACTGAATGATGGATGAATGATGATGAGGAAAACAATTGAAAAACTTGTCAGTTTGCTTAACAATGTAACTGTTTTTTTTTTGTAGTATTTAGGTGCCACCACTTATGCATATAATTAACATAATCAAGAGCCGTCTGACCTCAGCAACCCTCGTTAGGATTTCAATATCAATAAACGTTATGTCAATGTCAAAATATTGTATTCAAATTGATCAGTTTAGCTTTATGCTATTGTCATTATTACACTAATTTGGATGCTTCGTTACGAATGGTGTTGTGATTTAAATTAATTACTGGTCCCTAGATGGTTGTCTTAATAAAAGTGATTATATTCTAGCTTTGTTCGAAGAGATTAGCATTTTAGGTACTGTAGAGCCTTGGTAAAACGTCATGTGGAGCCAAACTGGTCGGTTAGAAAATAACTAACATCATTCGATCTTTCAAAATGGTGGAATATTTTGATAAGTTTTTATGAAAGGAATGAATAAGACCCTGTCAGTAGCCGTGCTGCTGGACGGATGTATACTCTAAAAGTAATATAATTAATAATAATAATAATATCCTTGGCCTTTTTCACACAACGCCATATTGTCCCAAGCTAAGCAACCTAATGCTTGTGTTATGGTAACGAGATGGCTGATAAACTACATATATACTTTTTTTTTTGTAAATACATACATAATATAGATAGAAAAATACCCAGACCCGTAACAAATACTTGCAAGTCGTACAAATATTTGTTCCGTGCGGGAATCGAACCCGCGACATGCTACGCAGCGGTCAATCGCTCAACCGCTGCGCCAACCGTGTCGTCAAATATTTCAATAGTTGTTGCTTGAAACACACGGGTGTGTTTCTGTTTATAGGATATAAAGCTCTACACCACAAAACACTCCACGAGCTCTACCTCTGAGAGCTCCCTAAGTGAAGGCCCGTCTGGTCTTCACAGTAAATTTTTTAGCGCCATAGGTATACAGGGTTATTTGTAAAACACCAGAAACCTCTTAAGAGGCCATTGTACTCATCATTATGAACAACTTTTACTATGGGACAAAACCTTTTTTTTTTTTTTTTAAGGCTGGGAAATCATCTAATGACTGCTCCCGCTCTGGGTGGAGCGGAAGGGAGTGTCAGATCTTACTGACTAAAACCCATCCATGTTCCTTCCGTAGCCCTTTATGTTCCGGGGTAGCGGAAATCCTTTCGGACAATCCCGCTTAATTTTTTTTTTTTTTTTTTTCGCGATTTCAGGTTTTTTTTTATGGGACAAAACCTGAAATCGCGAAAAAAATATCAGCTGTTCCCTACATTTATGTTCGTATAACTCGTCAAAATTGGAACAGCTGATTTTTTACAATGCTGATTTTAATAATAATAATAATAATATCCTTGGACATTTCACACAACGCCATATTGTCCCAAGCTAAGCAACCTAATGCTTGTGTTATGGTAACGAGATGGCTGATAAACTACTTATATACATTTTTTTTTTTTTGTAAATACATACATTTATAGATAGAAAAACACCCAGATTCGGAACAAATACTTGCAGGTCGTACAAATATTTGTTCCGTGCGGGAATCGAACCCGCGACATGCTGCGCAGCAGTCAATCGCTCAACCACTACGCCAACCGTGTCGTCATTTTGTACAATGACTTCTTAAGAGGTTTCTGGTGTTTTATAAATAACCCTGTATATTATTATAACATGTAAAATGTCGCTTCCTATGCACTTTGGTTTACTCGGGTATAAAGTTTTAATAAATAAAAAATCTTAACTACCTACTTAAAGTGATACTTTTTTGAAATAAATAAATATTTTATTTATATTCTTAAATATAATATACAACTTGAAACTAATAAATATTCTGGAAAAGTATCAAAAAATGAAAAATTTCTCCGCATCGCTATCGACTGGTAAAGTAGCCAAAAAACTGGCAGCATTGCCACGTTGTATGGCAATGCTTAGATTCCCTTGAACAAACCATGAATAAGTATTTAGTCTCCAAGTCACTTTAGTTTAGTTTTTTACAAATCGGATGCCTTGTTCTCGCTGTCAGTTTGCCATTATTCATATTTTAGTGGTCGCTTTTATTAAGCACAAAATAGATATTATTTTGTGCTGTTTTTAGTCATAATAATATGATAGATCTTCACTTACAGGAAAGTTCGATTAATCACTTATGTTAGTAAATATTTTTAGTACTGTTTAGAAGCTTTATAATGTATTAGAAAGCTATTGAATGCAATTGGGTCGGCTTCTAGTCTAACTACCCGCATACGTATACTATAATAGTATTTTACGTAGACTGATTGTCAAACTTTCAGACTTGCAACGACTCAAAGAAACAAATAACAGACCAGTCTAACCGGATGCAGCTGAATACCAGTATTTTACATGAAGCGGCTGCCTAACTGACCTCCACAGCCCAGTCAGTAACTAGGTAATACGATACCCCTTGGTAAGACTGGCTGTAAGTTTCGGGCTTTTGACTACCCGTAACGACTGTCAAAGATCCCCAAATGACTGCCGGGAACATTAACTTGACGTGTCTTCCGAGGCACGGACCGACGGGTAACCGTTCTTTACATAGTGAGACTCCCACTATGTAAAGAACGTTTACCCATCCACGGACTGACCCCGGAAAGCGTAGCTTAACCTGCGTTCGACCCGTGCGATTGTTATTATTTAGCCGCGATGAATTGCTATTGTATGTGCGTGTTTTATTTATAGGTACACCGCTGCCTAAGCTATCGGAGAAAAACGCGTGATGTTCGGTATTAAATAAACTGCATAAAGCCAGTTTATACTGGATTTCTGTTTTTCTATTGGCTGGCAACAAGGATGATAGCGGGTCTTACGGCCGGATGGTTGGTACGGCCCGGATCCTCATTCATGGAGGCTTAAAAGCTTAACGCTACTGGATTACGGTAATGATATTTTATGGAGCCTTTAAAGCACGCGCCGCTACATAGCGGCTCACTGCTAAGCTAAGCACGTGTATTTCACGATCAAAATTGAATGACATAAAATCTTAAGTAAGTCATTGCAATGTAACTTTTAATATATTCTAAAATTATAAAGCTGAAGGGTTTGTTTGTTTGTTTAACGCGCTAATCTCAGGAACTACTGGAACTTATGTTGGATAGTCTATTTATTGAGGAAGGTTATAAGCTATATAACATGACTCTACGACCAATAGAAAATAAATGTTGCAAAAACGAGAAAAAATATTCCTTTTTGAGAGCTTCCGTTGCGTGCGCTGCGTAAACGGTTTAAGTTACGCAAATATCATGTATGATAGAATTGTTCCTTTTTAAATTTCTAAAAAAAGTCTTCTAAAATTGACTCACTATAACCTTATTAATGCATTATTTGCCAAGAAGTTTTATCAGTAAATATTAATCCTTATCCAAATAAAATTGTTATTAATCAATATATTATATAATAATTAAATACGTATTTAAATGTCAACAAAACTGTCATTGAAATCACTTGATTTCAATCAACATCTTAGGAGATATCATAATTTTAAAATAATTCCGCGACATAATAATAATTTTATAAATATGGATGAATGTTGTGTGGATGTATGTACGTTTGTTACTCTATCACGCCAGAACGGTTGAACGGATCTGGATGATATTTGGCACTGAGATAGATTATCGTCTGGAATAGCACATAGGCTACGATTTGTCCCAGTAATACGTTCCCGTGGGATAGTTTCCGAAATCCTCGCGGGCGGAGCCGCTAGCAGAAGCTAGTTTATTGTAATAAAGTGTACATTACAGTGATTACCGTGAGTTACACAAAACTCTCGACAATGATCCTCTTAGAAATTTATTTTTAACTAGTAAGTAGGTACTTACAGCAAAAAGGATTATTTTCTCTTATTTTTTTTCTCGTGAAATTGGATTTTTTCATACAATCCTAATTCTTTTTTACTTAGGATTTATTTTGGAACGAAACCAGGTCTGATTGTCTCTTTTATTGAAATTCATTTATAGAAATTCGTTTACTATTTTGACGATGTATAGCCCGCCAGCACATCAAGTTACCACAAACTGTCAAATTTTCTTAATCGATTTTGAACATAACAAGCAACGCTTCAAGGTTTAAAATCATTTGAAGAAATTTGACAGTTTGGTATTCCTTGATGCGCTGTCGAACATACCTCATTCAGATATCAGCCGTTATATTCTGTAAAATTTAACGGTGAAAACTTAGGTAAAGCAAGATTGAAGTAAGCTGTCAACATTGACAATCCCTAGCATCAGATGGAATAACAGCTAACTTCACTCAAGTTTTCACTTTGAAGTAATTACAGAATCGACCGCCTGAAATTGAATGAAGACATAATTATTGGTAGGTACCACTCTATGTTTTAGAGTTATACTTAAAGCCAAAGATGCGTCACGTCTTCGATCTAATTTAATATTCAACAGAGAGCATACTTAAGCTTATTCTGTAAGTCATTAGTTTGAAAGTCGAATAACAAGTCAAGGAATTACTCACGAAGTGCTGGAAAAGGTTCGTTACCAAGATAAAAACTCATTAGTGGGAGTTCATTCTTACCAGCCAGCCCTTCCAATTTCGAACATTCTCCCAACTACATTTGATTCAGTTTTCAGTTGAGCAGGTGAATTCTTCAAGGATCGCCATCTGGCCTCCTCAGCGCAATTACTTAGGCAATAATACCTTTAACTAACATCACGTCTGTCAGATGGTAAAAGGTCCTAAAGGTCAGGCAGATGTATACTTCTAGCACGCCCACTTATGTGAACTCAACCTTTTTATTTACAAATTAGCGACGTGTTCCTGCTTCGCAAGATTTTAACATTAATAGAGATTTCTTTAATAATATAGTACTTTAATATTTATTTAACCTTTTGTACGCTATTGACACATATTATGTTTATGTACGTGACAAGCCAGCGCATGCCCTGTACGCCAACTACACAAATACATATGTATGTAACAATGTGGTACACTATCAACACAAAATAAACAATTCAATCATTACCTTTGTGTGTATTTTAAGAGATAACTTAAAAATTGAAGCTCTCGTACGTATTTGATGACATAAAACAAATTAAAAGACCCCATGGATATTGAGAAATACACGATAACAAGAAGAAATAAATTTGTTGCTTGACGTGGAGGGTACGCGCGTGCTTTTATGGTCTGGCGTTCAAAAGGTTAACCTTTTCGCAGACAATAAAGGTACTGGTATAAAGGCGGACTTAATACCTGAGGCATTCTCTAACAGTCAACCATATTTAAGTTTATTATAAACTTATTATTATAGGTACATATGCAAACAGCATTCGGAATGAATTCTCTAAACGATTATTAAAACCGCTGCAAAACCTAATACGAAGTTTAGAAGAACAATGGGTTCACAGACAGACACAGAAAACAACTTTAATTTTTATCAATGTAAAGACAATTTCATTGATATGTCGCAGGAAAATTGTATAACTCGCTATTATTTATTATACACTAGCTTCCGCCCGCGGCTTCGCCCGCATAGTATGTCGACAAATTATACATATAAACCTTCCTCTTGAATCACTCTATCTATTAAAAAAAACCGCATCAATATCCGTTGCGTAGTTTTAAATATTTAAGCATACAGACAAACAAACAGACAAAAATAGTGACTTTGTTTTATACTATGTAGTGATGATTTATGGCGCCGTCCGTACGTCGCCGTTATGTATATTATTGCCTAAGGAAAAATGTGTAACTCCTAGGCATAATCAAAAAAACCTTGGAAACCTATTGGGTTTCAAAGATTTTGAAAACAAGTTGTATTAGTTCGAATCATCTGATCCGAACTAATACAACTAGTTTCATTTTCTACCACCTGTGGCGATGCTAAACGAAACAACAAAAATGGCGTTGAGTAGTGTAAATATTTACAAAAATTAAGATGAAAACAAATGCTTGCCGCAAGTAACAAGTGATTTTGCAGATGTTTACTAAACAATTGCACATTTTTTAAGAATCTCAAAGGAATCATTAAAAAGCCGGGGACTAGAGAAAAAGATTTTGAGGTTATTCGGCTCGTAAAACGCGCTCGAGCGTCCATGAAAATTGGCGTACGGCGGACTTCAGCGGAGTATTATGCTATGACTATATTGTCCTGAAGCTACGAACTACACTTCGCACTCTCTATTGTACCGCAAGACTTCGAGTAGTGTTCCAGAGAAATCGCGCGAAGTGTAGTTCACGTTATCGCGACAATTGTAGCCTTAGCATTACTGGTACGGAAAATACTATAGTAACAATATTGCTAGAATAGACTTTCTAAGAGAAGCTCGTCGCTAAGTGATAATAGTCGCACGGATCGATCCAACACGTTAAGCCACCCGAGTCAGGGTTGGTCCGTCGATGGGTGACCATTGGAAATTGATTTGTAAGATGTACATACCTTTAATATTAGGAGCTTCATTCCCTCAAATATATAACATAAGGTCCCATTAAAATAGATGACCAAACTTTTAGAAAACATTCAGACTACCAAAAAACGGACAATGTGAAAAAAATTAGAAGAACGGATTACATACTTACAAAAAGTACCTACCCATAATGGATGTGTTTATTGTAGTGTGCCGGCAATTTATTATTTTAGTTCAAATGAAAATAAAATCACTTTAATTAGTGTTTTTTTTGCTTGGATATCCTTGGTTAGATGTACTGAACACTGTGTTACAATTTGTATATACATTTTTATGGGACCTCATATAATATTATGATTCTTAATTGACTTACTGACTTAATTTTTCACTTTATAGTTTTTTTTTGGAAATTGCTTGGGTTGTTTTAGTAAAAAAGTTTTTTATTTTTACTCTCTAACTAACAGATATTTACGCGACAATCGAGATCTACAAACGTGCTCTCCTCGCCTCGGAAATCACGAATGTATTAAAATGCTCATTCATCCTTGAACGACGAAGAGCAATATACACGACTGTTCTCTAGCCATGGGACTTTCAACCTTAACTCTATATTTATAGCCGTCTATTGTAGGTTCCCTGATCTTTTATCTTCAATGATTCTTTTTCTCGTGGTAAAAACCACATGAAAAGTAAAAGATGGACTCTCTGCTTTAATCTGTTTTGCCGGATTTCTGGTTTCCTAGCTGGGATAATCTGGATGCAGAAGGCGGAGGACAGGGTCTTGTTGTGCAGACTAGGAGAGGCTTATATCCAGAAGTGGATTGCGATAAGCTGAGCTGATTGGGGAGGTTTCGAGCCTCATCACATAATACACATCCTATCAGGCGAAATAGTGATAGAAACCGACGAAGGTAAAGGCATGAATTAAAACATTTACATGCACTCCAGCAGTCGGGCAGAAAAGTCAGAATGTTGATGCTAGTATCTTGATCGAAACTTGATCAATATTCCCAAATGCGTTGACAAGTGGCGTTCTTGACAATCCGAGTCGCTGAGATAACGAATGGCTCGATCAACAATTTTCAAAATCAAATCGACACGGAGCGATTGACACTTGTCTAGATCCCTAGGTAGTATGATTATTAGGTATCTACATTGTTTGTATCCTAAACCCATAAATAGAAGCAATCAGAAACCATTTTTATTCAATGGACAGCGGCACGCGAACAAACCAGCTCATAAAATGGGCTATAAACGTTTACATTTTAACATAACTCCTTTATTGTGTATTCTGTATTCATAAAGCTATAAATGTTTTAATATTATAATTTATGTTCTCTATGCAATCTTTGTCTACGGGAAGGATATGACTCGCATAGACCAGGGAATTATGGCACTAAAGAGAGGTGGCTTAACCTTAGGTGTGACTGGAAAATAGTCCCAATGATGAGAATGACGTTATCTTGGTTGGCGTTGCTAAATAATAATAATAATAATATCCTTAACTACTTCTATGCATGTTTTTTATGTAAATACATACATATTATAGATAGACAAACACCCAGACCCAGAACAAATACTTGTATGTCGTACAAATATTTGTTCCGTGCGGGAATCGAACCCTCGGCATGCTGCGCAGCAGTCAATCGCTCAACCACTGCGCCAACCGTGTCGTCAAAACAACTAAGACAACAAAGTCAATATAGGACATGGTGTCTGAGGCAGTTGAATGCTTCACCGCTTTGACAGTGGTGTGGACCCACAAGGAGCGCCCAGATGCATCCGTAAACAACTAACAAGTTAATATACAGTGTGTTAGGTTAAACAAGGGACATACTTTCAGGGGGTACTATACCTACTTATGAAAATGAACTACTTTGTCTATGGAACTATACCTGAAATCATGAAAAAAAAATCAGTACATATTTTCGCATAATTCGTCAAAATATTGTATTGAACAGCTGATATTTTTTTTTCAAATTTCATAGTTGGTCCCATGGACAAAATTTCCATGAGAACTACTTATACAACCTGAAAGTAGTGTCCGTCGTTTAACCTAACACACTGTATATTATGCATATTATTCAAATCACAGCTGAATTTTTTTGATCGCTGTATAAATCGCTGTTAGTCGACAAAATAAATCCCTGACTACACGAACCCACAAATCTTCGAAACTCATAAAAAAGGAAACATTACTCGTGTAATTAGTGAATATTTAACCGAAATGGCCTGGAATTACTATTTTCGTGTGTTTGACAATGTAAAAAATTACATATGCGTATTTAATGTATGTAATATTTGTAATAAAGGCTCGTGTACATTAGGTCTGCCCGCGGGCACCGGCAGATGTTTTGCCAGGCGTGTTTTTGCGACCGCTTTAATGTATTTGATGTAGCTTGCCTATAATGTCCGATGGATAATACAACGTGAACGAAATAAATCTAGGAGGAAGTTTCCAATGCGTTGCGTTGCAGCGCAACCCGCCCAAATGTCCGCGAGCTTTATTGCATTGGAGTGGAATCAGTTTAAATTCCAATTCAAAATTTGAATCTGTTTGAAATAATTGCTGCGTTGCGGTGCGGTACGCCATAGATCCAAATGTGCTTTGGCGTATTTCTGCGCAGCTATGATGTGCTCTTACCTTAATCCTACCGCCAAGCTCAAAAGTAATCGGATTTTCTTTGATAACACTCATAAAATACACTGGTCAGCAAATAAACCGAGCCACCCGCTACCTAGGAACTCTGATTCGATTTTCTCAAAAAGTATAAAACTTACAACTATCAAAGTTATACCTACAAAAAGTGCGTTTCATGGTGATTAAAATGACTACAAATTCATTCGAAAGTACCCTCAACTCACATTGTAATCAAGCAACAAACACAATGCTAACGATTTGCTCTGTTTTCACCAGAGTTTGAAATTAGCGTTCTTTTTCTCTACAATGAGGGTAGTCGGATATTTCTTATCATTTCTTTAGTTTTTGTCCATCGTTTGCTCAGACGCTTGTGTTTTTGCTACTTTTTTCAATTAATAATGGATACAACACCTCAGGAAGCAGCTCAAGCTGTAGCATTACTTCAAGCAGGCATTGCGCAACGTGAAGTCGCTCGAAGGCTTCGAATCAGCAGATCTTCGGTGCAACGAGTTTACAGACGATACCTAGAGACTGGAGCATTCGATCGCCGTCCAGGTACGGGCAGACCTAGGGCTACATCAGCAGCAGATGATCGTTATATCCACCTTACTGTTCTGCGAAATCGCCACCTCAACGCAGTTCAAGTTCAACAAAGTCTGCGTGACGAACGCCAAGTGGTCATAAGTTCAAATACCGTCAGAAGGAGACTTGCTGAACGGAACCTGACCCCAAAAAGAGCTGCAACAGGCCCAGCATTAACGGTAGCACACCGTCGAGCACGACTTGAATTTGCTCGAGAGCATAGGGATTGGACATTAGAGCAGTGGAGTAATGTACTCTTCACTGATGAGACCAGGGTGAGTCTACATGGAAGTGATCGACGTCAGAGAGTATATCGTTGCCCTGGAGAACGTTATTCTCAGTGTTGCATCGAGGAAACTGTTGCTTATGGAGGAGGATCTGTAATGGTCTGGGGCGGCATCTTGTTAACAGCACATACAGCGTTAGTTTTAATCGAACCGACGGGCCGTACACGTGGACTGACTTCTCATCGCTACATTACTGAAATCTTCGCAGACCATGTGGTACCTTACGCAGGATATATCGGACAGGATATGCAATTGATGCATGATAATGCACGGCCTCATGTTGCTCATGTGGTGACCCAGTATCTACGCGACGTCAGCATTCGTACGATGGACTGGCCAGCTCGAAGCCCGGACTTGAATCCGATAGAACACTTATGGGATGAGCTGAAACGTCGGGTTTGAGCCCGGGTACCTGCTCCAACAAGGCTTCCAGAGCTGCGAATCGCAATTGAAGAGGAGTGGAATACAATTCTTCAAGATTTTATCGTCAGGCTCGTAAGGTCGATGAATACAAGGATGCTGGCAGTTATCCGAGCAACGGGAGGGAATACGGAATATTGATCAAAATCTTTTTTTTGATTTCATCTTTGTTTGTAGCTCTAATTTTTTTTTTCACTTTATCATTACTAACGATTGTCACGACTGGAAAACGACTCTTCCTTGTAAAATCCTTAATAAACACTGAAATATTGATTAAACCCAATGAGTTTCCTTTCATTTTAATCACCATGAAACGCACTTTCTGTAGGTACAACTTTGATAATTGTAGGTTTTTTAGTTTTTGAGAAAATCGAATTAGAGTGCCTAGGTAGCGGGTGGCTCGGTTTATTTGCTGTCCAGTGTAGAAAGAGTAGATTTGTCACCGGCTTCGCCCGTATTTAGGTCGAAAATATCCCACGGGAACGCGCTACCGGTATAAAAGGTATCCTTTGTCCTAATCCAGATCATGATCATGAACGCGAAAAAAAATGTGCTGTTCTATACATTGTGCTCCACTTGTGGTCAAAATCTAGGGAACAGCTGCTTCTTTTTCGCGATTTCAGATTTGTTCCCATAGTGAAAGTTGTTTATAATAACGAGTACAATGGACCCTTAAAATAATGCCCATGAACTCAATTTCACCCTGTATATCTGTTGAAACATTTTAGTGACTAATGCCTGGTTTCTGTATTATTCTTAACCTTAGTTAATCTTGAAAACAAATGCTTGCAATATAAGAAAGTAATGATAGTATTATCGCTAGAGCCAGGGCGTCCCTTTGTGTGGCAATAACAATATTCTGCGAGCACTAATCCGTCCGTCACGATTACAGATTAGGGCAATATCTTTGTCCATAAATTGTGGCCGTTATTAGGAGATACTTATTATATATTATACTATTAAAGAGCTTGTGGGTAAGTAATAACAGCCGCACGGATCAATCCATCAGGTTAAGCTACGCTTGCCGGGGTTGGTCCGTGGATGGGTGACCATCTCTACATATCGAGAGTCATCCGTGCCTCGGAAAGCACGCTAAGCCATTGGTCGTTACGGTTAGTCAGAAGCCCGAAGGTCTGAGAGCCAGTCTTACAAAGGGGGATCTTACCCAGTTACTGACTGTGTTGTGGAGGTCGGATAGGCAGTCGAAGGTGTAAAATACTGTTATTCAGCTGCATCCAGTTATACTGGAAGCCGACCCAACACAGTTGGAAAAGGCTAGGCAGATTGACTAACTATATATTTTGTTATTTCCTCTTCTATTAGTTCAGGGATAAGGATTTATAATTTATTAATCATCGTTCTCCTGCCCTTATTCCAATTTATCTGAGGTCGGCACAACATGTCTTTTTCTGCCATACTTCTCTATTAGTCGTCATCTTGGTAGTCACACCCTTCCTATCATGTTTCATAGACAGTGTTCCTTCTTTGGTTTTTTCCTATTCGTATATAGTAAGTATACTTATACCCATCCACATTCATACTCAAAACAAAAACTTTTCTGATGACATTGTCCTCATTCCACATACTTGAAAACCGATTGCCATACAAATCTTCTGTCACCGTGTCACAAATCAAGTAATAAGCCTTTCTGTTTTCGATATTATACATTAATTTTATTTTAATTCAATCAAGTCTTCTGGGCATGTTTCCGGACGACAGCGATGCGGATGAGTGCTTCGACGCCTAGGTGTCCTTTTTGTTTTTGTATTTATTTGTATATAGTTAGTTAGGTAATCATTTAATTTAAGTATGTATATTTTTTTATAATAATAAAAACCAAAAGAAACGATGGATGGATTGTGTTAAAGATGATATGGCTAGAAAGGGAGTGACTACCGAGATGACGACTAATGTAGAAGTTTGGAAGAAAAAGACATGTTCCGTCAACCCTAAATAAATTGGGATAAGGGTAGGAGAATGATGATGAATAAAATCCAAAATATGGATCGCAAAATATTTTGTTTTAATTTTCCTTTATAATTCGAGTTAATTTGGTATCTTTTCGTATGCATGTGTTTCTGTGACAAAGAAACCTATTATCTTCGCTTCTTAGTAAAGTGAAACAGAACTCCGTATAAATTCCTTTCAATCGAATCTAGTATCTATCACCACCATTGATGGATGTAGGAAACCGGTTCCTCTTCGTCGATACGAAGGCTTATATTCCCATAAATCAAACGAACACATCTATCACGGTCTCGGGATGATTAAATGTACCCACAACTACATATATTTATGTATGTGGTATGGAATTCATGTTATCTGTGCATTTCCTGGGTTGGTATTGCTTAGGTCGTCATATTAAATCCCATAGCTGTTATGGTATGGGACGAAAATGGAATGGACAAAACGGGTCATAACAATATATGCTAATGGCAAGAGCGTTTAAGAACGATTTTTGGCATCTAAGGTCGTGGCTGTTCATCATTTTCCGAATTCCAATGTGACTTGCATTTAATAAGGTCACTATTTATTTACGTCAAAGCAGACTTTAGCGAAGGAAAATAATTTGAGAAAACCTGCATTATCAGCCTACTGCTAAGACAAGAGCTTCCGTTCGGTGAAGGGAGGAGAAAAAAAAAATGGAGAATACCTAATAGACTGAAATTGCTAACACGCAGTAAGTGTTTCATCAAATTCGGATTTAGAAGAGATCTTTTAAAAAAAAATATCCAAACATATATTTTGGAAATACACTACACTACCGCACTGTTAGTGTAGTGTATCACACTTCGTTTAACCCCAGCTGTCATATTATGCTAAGTAATTGATTTTGACCATGTATTAATTAGGTAATTGTATACCCATATCTATTAATCATCAGTACTCCTATTCAACCAACCCTCAGTTCTTTACAAAAATAACTAAACAAAACATAAAATCCCTAAACGAAAGAACTACGTCATCGATGGAACCTCAATGCATAATAAAAAAAACAAACTCGACAAACTTTGCACAAACATTGGCCATTTCTAGTCCACCTGCACTACCGATGAAATCAGCACCTTAAAGCAATAAAGCAGCTTATCTGGCTGCAACACAGCATACGTTAGTACTAAAACTTGAGCTAACTTCAACAAATTGTCCTCAACTCCAACGGGAAGCGTCAGTCAGTTTCCTATACAATATTCATTGGATGTACACAGGGTGTTCTGATGTGATAAAGAGTTGGGCGAATCTAATAAGTTTTCATGACACAGTTTTGGTTTTGTTAATAAATTGTAATTGTTTCATTTGTTTATAAACATATTTGGTTGGTAGAAAAAATAATAATTATTATAATGATATTGTAGATATAATTATCACTTGCTTAAAAATCGATGAAGGAAAACATCGTGAGAAAACCAGCATGTTTGAGAGATATTTCTCAACAGCACGTGAAACTAAGTTAGAGGCCCATGGCAGCATAAAAACTCTCAGGTTAGACACTAACCACACAAAAAGAAGGAGAATAGAAAAAAAATATGAGTATAGTAATACGTAAGTACTACTTAACTACTTAAAAACTTCGGACCATTATGTATAATACAAAAATGATAAAATATAGCTTATAATCTTAAATGTTGTACATAATAATTATTATCTTTTAAGAGACGTAATATAGCCCATGACACAAAAAATTTAAACCGAAACCCTATGTGTGTCGAGACTACACTTTCACAACACCCTATATAAAAAGCAATTTGTTACTTACGTCAGTTCTCATTGATCGTGTAGGTTGACAAATAGGACACGTTGGATGTTAGCTCTTCGCCTATGCACTTAAGGCACAGGCAGGGATTAGCGAGAAGCGACTAGAGTTCAAAACGGTGGGTGAAAACATCGTGAGGAAATCGTCATATCCAAGAACTTCGAAGACATGGTTATTTACAGTAGTACATCCGGTCGATTCTGTAAAAATCTCACCTTGAGAACCTTGGTGACGTGAGCGTGAAGTTCCACCGTTTGTTCGTTCGTTCCACCTAATGCTTAGCGGGATTGTCCGAATGGGTTACCTTACCGCTACCCCGGAACAAAAAGGGCTAAGGATGAAACATGGATGGGTTTTAGTCGGTAAAAGTCTGACACTCCCTTCCGGTCCAACCAGAGCGGAAGAAGTCATTAGATGATTACCCACTCTCAAAAAAAAAGGGTTGACACTATTGACAGTTCACTCGAAACTTACTTTATCTACATTCTCACGGTCAGAGTTTTATAGAATAACACTATAGTAAAGGTAAACTACGATAACATGGTGCGCCCCTCCAGATTACTGTTTCAATATTAGTCACATCCTTACGAAAGAGGTTGTATGTAGTTGTAAGATTTCGTCTTCAGTAGCAGGCCGGCAGCTACATGCGTTGTGAGTCTTGGAGACGCTTTGTTTTGATATTTCCAAACGTTTTGAATTTTTGTGGGGGTTGTTTTACCCAGTGGGAAAATTATTGGCTGATTATGAATATAGCACACGATTTGGCGATCGGCGACTGCGCAACAGCAATGAGCGATTACTCGCTGGTTTAAGCGTATGAACCAACCGTGAGTCATAGTCACTGAGTATTTCTCCCGCCCAGTGATCGTCAGTTAACGAGTATACTCTTTGATAGCTCTTGTCGCTGCACACAAACGAGTATTTGCCGGCGGTGTGCACCAGCAGCGATCAACTAATAATATAATTAGGTATCTCTTTCACTCACACGGGAACTACAATCTTTTGTTCCTACGTTTAAGAAAGAAAGAAAGAAAATACGGTATTTACGGCAAACATGACGCAGTAAAAAACAAACAATAAAAAACAAGTTGTGGGGAAATAAAAGTCACATCCGCGCAAAACGACCATCGCTCAGCATAATGCTTCTTCCCCATGCGAGACGGAGCCACAGCGCTGATTTTCAGCGACAGCCGGCGTTGACGTGGTAACGTCAAACCGGTGCAGCATGTGTTAAAAAAAAAATACCATAGAATGAAACTAAAACAAAATTATTTACAAACATTTGGGGCTTATGCGCTCAACTGTCAAAAAACACAGACAAAATCGTATATAGTCAAATATCTAGTCGCTCTCTCGTCGACCGTGGGACAGATGCCTTACTAACCTATATACTTGCTAAAGTAGTGTGTGCTGTTTTAATGCATGGGGAATTTTCACTTAGACGTATTTAATAGTGATGACTTCATTAGCTATGTGAGGTTATTGAAGAAGGTTTCAATGCTTGCTTTGTGAGTGATGCGAGAATTAGATATGGATGTTTATATACAGGTTGAAATTGAATTCATGGGCCATATTGTAAGGGTTCATTTACTAATCATTATGAATAATTTTTACTATGGGAACAAACCTGAAATCGCGAAAAAAAATCAACACTTCCCTACAATTTGACGAGTTATGCGAGCATAATGTATGGAACAGCTGATTTTTTTTTCGCGATTTGTTTTTGACATTCTGTAATATTATTTTTTATGTTTGTTGGTATAGTGTTAAATATATGCAAATCAAGTCAATCAATCTGCCTATCCTTTTTCCAACTAAGTTGTGGTCGGCTTCTAGTTTAACCAGATACCAGTATTTTACACGGAGTAACTGCTTATCTGACCTCCACAACCCAGTAACTGGGTAATATGATACCCCTTGGTAAGACTGGCTGTTCGGGCTCCTGACGATCTGTATCGACTCTCAAAGATTTTCGAATTACAACAAAATATGTAGAATATAATATTATGAAACTGGTGAAGTCAATTAAAATGAAAAGAAAAAAAATATGCGTCACTTCCATGCAAAATGGCGATGGGTCAGCATAATGCAACGACCCTTAGCGAGACAGAGCCCTAGCGCTGGTTTTCAGCGACAGGCGGCGTTGACGTGATGAGGTTAACCGGTGTAACATATATTACTGATGATGGCATACTAGCCATGACACATGGTTTGGGTTGCCAACAAAATTAACTATTTAAAATCACGTATGCAGTAATTACAGGCACAATCAAAATTGTGGCTCGCGTGGATCCACGCTCCGGGAGTCGAAGGATTAATCAAAGTCATTCAAAAAATATTTTATCCATGCAGGTGATTCGTATTGCAAAATTACAGAAAAGTTGACAAAATCACACATCGTTATCCCACAAAGTACAGACGCCAGCACATCAAACTATCCCTAATTGTCAAATTTTCGCAATTAAAAATGAACCTTATACTTTTGTAATAAAGTTGAAAACTATCAAAGAAATTTGACAGATTGAGGTAACTTGATGTGCTATCTAATCAAGTCTGACCTAAAAAGCTTTAGCTTATTATATTTCATGGGGCTTGAATTTCCGTTGATGCGAAATAATCCCTTCCCTCGTCGCTATGCGTGCTAAATATTGAGTTTTCGGGGAAAAGTGATAACTAGTTGCATATATAAGATAAAATTTGTTGGCATCAAGTTAAATAATATTGGTCGGAAATTCGGAAAACCTTCCCGGATCTATTATGTACAGTCACGGTCTTAAAATGTTACGCATCTTGAGGTTTTTTGTACAGTCTAAGAGATTAAATTTTTTAGTTTTCTCAAAATACGTATTACGAATATTAAAATGCTAATAATAAATTGATAGTTTTCCCGCGGTTTTGTCCGCGTTTAGGTCGGAAATTAAACCATACTACTATCGGGTACTATTAAACCATAGTACTATCGGGATAAAAATATATAAAAACGTTATTTCAAGCTGTTATAATACCATTACGCGGGAGTCGTGCGGTCCATGGCCATTTACGGGGCCCCGGTGTGGGCGCGTTCATTGCGGCGGCGAGCCGCCCACTATCTGAACGCGCCCCAAAAGGTGGTAGCCATTCGGCTTATCCGGGGGTACCGCACGATCTCGGGCGAGGCGGCAACCCCCTTTGCCGGACTGCCGCCGTGGGATCTGGAGGCGATAGTCCTCGCGCCTGTTCGAGTGGCGCGCGGAGGTAATAAGCCGGGGGGAAACTCCGTTTCCGCAGCAAATTGCGGCGGAGTGGACGGACCTCCAGCGCGATCTCAAGGCGGCCTGGAATCAGCGACTGTCGCAACCCAGCGCAGGGCACGCCACGATAGTGGCGGTAAGGCCCCTCTTTGAGGAGTGGCTAGAGAGGCGTCACGGCGCCCTCACCTACCGCCTGACGCAGGTCCTCACCGGACATGGATGTTTCGGGAGGTTCCTGCACATCATCAGGCGGGAGGAAACGCCCGGGTGTCACCACTGCGAGGATCGCCCAGAGGACACGGTAGAGCACCCGGTGCAAACCTGCCCCGCATGGGCGGAGCACCGTCGTGTCCTCGTAGAGGCGATCGGCGGCGGCGACCTCTCGCGCCCGGATCTGGTGCAAGCCATGGTCCGGGGCGAGAGGGAGTGGGAGGCAGTCACCTCCTTCTGCGAAAAAGTAATGCTCGCGAAGGAGGTGGCGGGATGGGAGAGAGGAAGGTCCTCCCGTCCCAGCCGCCGCAGGAGACGCCCCGGGCGTCGGGAGCCACGTGACGACTCCCGGCCACCGTAGGCGTGGGCCTGCGGACGGTGAGTAATGGGTGACTCACCGTCCGATCAGCACCAGACCCGTGTCGTACGGCGCGTATATGTTCCACGCGCGCCTCAAAGAGATGTCAGCATATGAAGGGCCCCTCAGGGCCAAGCCTGCCGGGTAAGCGGGATTGTCCGAAAGGGTTACCGCTACCCCGGAACATAAAGGGCTACGGAAGGAACATGGATGGGTTTTATTCAGTAAGAGTCTGACACTCCCTTCCGCTGCACCCAGAGCGGGAGCAGTCATTGGATGATTTCCCAGCCTTAAAAAAAAAAAAAAGCTGTTATAATACCATACATCACACACCCATTTCTAATGGTAGGTCTCCACTAATACTTGAAGTAACAACAACAACAGCGGTCGTTGATCTCCATTATAACGTTTTTTTTTGTAATTTATCGCGTTAAGATTAAAATAACCCTGTATGTTCAGATTTAGCACATCAAGTTATCTCAATTTCAATCTGTTAATTTTTTTTTGATAAATTTTCAACTTTACCACAATAGGATAAGGTTAATTTTCAATTGGGAATATTTGACGGTTTGGCATAGATTAATGCGCTGGTGACCGCACTTAAGTAATTATGTTTTAAAACACCAACAATTATAAATAGGTGGGCTATTTTTTTAAATTATTAATCTACTTACTTTATAATCAATTACAGTAACTTACTGATTAATGATACCAAATGTTCGCCTATTCGACGTCAAAAGCTTTTTATTATTACTGCATGAAATAAAATTCATCCATTAGGCTTTCACTTAGTTTATTATACAATACTATTCATGTTTATGATAATAAAAACTAAAAGCATAAAAAAAATCAACAATAAGACATGATAAATTGATGACAAGCAAATGTACTGAAATATTATTGAAGTTGTAGGTATTTAGTTACGCAATACTTAGAAACGGTGGATGGATTGTGTGACAGATGACATGGCTAGTAAGGGAGCGAGTACCGAGATGACGATTAATAGAGAAGTATGGAAGAACAGACATGTTGCGTCAACGACAAATAAACTGGGATAAGGGCAGGAGAATTATGATGAATACTCTTTCTAGAAACCCACATTTTCCAAAAACCACTAGACTCACACAAATATTTTCAAAATTTCCGCAACATACAGAAACCACGTCAAAATATCTTAGAGTTATACAAAACACAAACGTATAGTGTCGTTACATAAAAATTGCAACTTTGTGAAAAAAAAACAAATTTTATAATAATCATTAATAAAGATTTCAATACTATCATAATGTTCGTAACACCATAAAATACCTATCAATATTTTAGAAGAAAATCGCTTTAGAAAATTAGTAAGCGTATTAATGTTCTTGACTGTACATGAAGAATTAAGTTACGAGTAGGTACCTACACCATTACCGTTCAAGTAAAAAAGCAAGTTTAATAAAAGCATTCCCATTTTCTGGAGATTCACCCTTCATACCGTCAATATTTTTTGCTCAGTAACATTCGACAAAATATATTTATTGCTCTTCCAACCGTTACGTGCAAAATATTTCAATGATCGTAAACAGCGAGATATCAAAGAGATATATATGTATCTTACGTGTCTTCCGATGCGTAATAAAATATAACACATCGTAAAATAATTGGACATCACTATAAAAAAATATCGGTCAACTGACATGAAACACCCTTGAATGTTCCACTTACAGAAGGATGATTCACTTTGTTCCTAAATCTTACTGACAATGAATCGATAAAAAGTGTTGTAGCGCTTGTTTATTTTATATGAATTTATTGTTAGTATCTATTACTCCATTTATTATACTAGTAACGATTAAATAACAACAGATTACTACGTAATATTGTTGAAATTACTGCACTTTACATTTATTTTAAAAAAATGGTAAATAGATTACAATACTTCGTATTTATTGTAAAATAACGTTTATATCAAAATAATGAAGCAGTGATAGCCTAGTGGTGTGACCGTCGGACTGCCAAGTCATAGGTCTCGAGTTCAAACCGAAAGCACGCACCTCTGACTTTTCGGATTCATGTGCGTAATGTCGAACTATCACATGCTTAAAAAATCGGTGAAGGAAAACATCGTGAGGAAACCAGCATGTCTGAGAGATATTTCTCAACAGCATGTGGAGCTAAGTCAGAGGTCCATGGGCAGCATGAAACTGGTTAGTCACTAACCATACAACAAAGAAAAATCAAAATAACGAAAGGGTAATAACCGTTATTTGTCTAATTTTATAATAAATAGAGGCTACGTAACGTACCTGCAAATATTTTGTTTCTGCATTAATTTATTTATTTCAAACTCTACGCTGCTCTAAACGCCTTCAGACGTAATAGCAATAAAACTTCTATTGTGTCTCGTTTGTGTCCTTTAACAGATTAATAGCTGCCTTGTTTTTTTTACATGCGCAAAATATTGACTACAAATAAATGTGGTAACCATCAGATCACTGTTACTCTCAGAATTGTAATTTTATTCCAAACAAATAAGGTAAGTACTAATATTAATTTATTTATTTTGGAGCAAATCAAATCAAATCAATCTTTATTTGTGAACATAAGTACAAAAAGGTGTTATTTATACATTTTAGCTGATCTGTATGTTCGGCCAATAACTACAACAACTAGATCTTACTTAGACTTAGAAACTAGTCTTCTTTTCGTGAGGTTAGTGACCAACCTGTAGTGCTATTCTGTAAAAACTCACAGAGAAAATGTGCGTGCAGTGAGTTTAAAGTGAGCTATCGATAACGTCAATCCCTAATATTAGGTGGAACGACAGCTCCCTGCAGGCTCACTTCTCTAGTGTTCACAGTGAGATTTTTACAGAATCGACCGGCTGGTTTCAGAGTTTTCATGCTGCCCATGGGCCTCTGACTTAGCTTCACATGCTGTTGAGAAATATCTCTCAGACTCGCTGGTTTCCTCACGATGTTTCATTCACCGACTTTTAAGCAAGTGATAATTATACAATACGCACATGAATCCGTAAATTCAGTGATCGTGCCTTCGGTTCGAACTCGAGACCTTTGACTTGGCAGTCCGACGGTCACGCCACTAGGCTATTACTACCAGAAACTATTGTTAGTACTGACATTCAATTACAAAGGACAACACTCAAACACCTAATTTTATTTATAAATGCCGTTGTGCTGAGTCATTCTGTCCCGTCAAGATACATAAAAGGGAGATACCACCCCACAGATAACCAGACGAGGGAAATGCCTCAACACAGGTGCACGTACATCTTCAGCTACAGTTTTCAGGATGCTGGTGTGACTCTCCCGCACCCTCCTCGTAAGTAACATGACTTTTATCCTATTTTATTTTTGATGGTCGGAAATCATCAAATGACCCCGGTCTGGGTGGAGTGGAAAGGAGTGCAAACTTTTACTAACTGACGTGACTAAAACTCATCCGTGTTCCTTGCTTAGCCCTTTATGTTCCAGGGTAGCGGTAACCCTTTTGGAAAATCCTAAAGACTTTTATACTAAAAACAGCATGACAATCGTCAGTACAGCCCATAAAAATTAAAACAAAAGAAAAATTATTTAATGAAAATACCCTATCAAACCTTTGTTTCAACAGACTACTGTAATAGACCTCTACTCGTAAATCTTAAATTAAACTTAACTGCCAAGCTACGGACCCAAGAAAGCAATCCGGTATTTGTGGAACATTTTTATTTCGCTCAACGTTGAAGAAGAATCACCCAGTTTTGTTTTGTAAAGAAAAGGAGGAAAAATCGAGAATCTTAGTCATGTCTCGGAAGACATCACTTGCGAATATAACGTTTTTTTTTTTTTTTTTTAAGGCTGGGAAATCATCCAATATATTGACTGCTCCCGCTCTGGGTGGAGCGGAAGGGAGTGTCAGACTCTTACTGACTAAAACCCATCCATGTTCCTTCCGTAGCCCTTTATGTTCCGGGGTAGCGGTAACCCTTTCGGACAATCCCGCTTACCCGGCAGGCTTGGCCCTGGGGGCCCCTTCAGCGAATATAACGCTTGGATTCCATTTTATTTTTTATATAAAATGCTAAAGAATTCCGAGAGAAATGATTGGTACTGAAACTTTTATTTGTAAAACGGTCTTTGCGATGTATAATCTTAACGTAGGCATACTCCTTTTATTTTTATACTAGCTCCCGCGCGGTTTCACACGGTGCTTGGCTCCTATTGGTCGTAGCGTGATGTTACATAACTTATAGCCTTCATCGATAAATGGACCCAAAATCCAACATATAAATATTTTTTCAATTCGGACCAGTTGTTCCAGATATTACAAACAAACAAACTCTTCAGCTTTATAATGTTAGTATAGATTAGTTAGACAAATTACGACGTACACAGACGTACATAAATGGTAAATTGATTACTCTGCTTTGTACTTATCATGAAATAACGGTGTTTATTATCCGTTTTTATCGGAATAACGATAGGATAAAAACTGTTATTTGTCTCAAGTTATAATAAATGGAGTAAATAAGTAATCACAGATGATAAATCATAAAGAATATATGAATATTGTGAGCTTGTAGAGAAAGGAAGGAATTAAGTAAGTAGGTACTGGTATTACAGTTGATTGAGATAGATGGAAGAATAAATATTATTAAGTACGAGTACTTACAGTGCCGAATAACCAAGCAAATTTACTCGCCCGAAACTGGAGAATAAATTAATGACTTCTTTTTTTTTGTAGGCGACTCTCGTAAAGTCAATTTATTTGTAGGCGAATACTATGTGGGCACGCCACGATAGTGGCGATAAGACCTCTTTTTGAGGAGTGGCTAGAGAGGTGTCACGGCGCCCTCATCTACCGCCTCACGCAGGTCCTCTCCGGACATGGATGTTTCGGGAGGTTCCTGCACATAACCAGGCAGGAGGAAACGCCCGGGTGTCACCACTGTGAGGATCGCCCAGAGGACACGGTGGAAATCTGCCCAGCTTGGGCGGAGCACCGCCCTGTCCTCGTAGAAGCGATTGGTGGTGGCGGCGACCTATCGCGCCCAGCCCTGGTACAAGCCAAGGTCCGGAGTGAGAGGAAGTGAAACAAAGACACCTCCTTCTGCGAAGCAGTTAAGCTCGCAAAGGGGGTGGTGGGATGGGAGAGGAAAAGGTCCTCCAGTCCCAGCCGCGGGAGATGCCCCGTGCGTCGGTGACTCCCGACCACCGTAGTTGCGGGCCTGCGGACGGTGAGTAATGGGTAGCTGACCGCCCGATCAGGAACAGGCCCGTGCTGGCTCAAAGAAATGTCAGCAATAAGGAATGGGCCCGTCAGGGTCGAAGCCAGGTAAGCGGGAAAGGGCTACCGCTACCTCGGAACATAAAGGGCTAAGGAAGGAACATGGGTGTGTTTTATTCAGTTAGAGTCTGAGCGAGTGGGAGGAGTCATTTGATTATTTCCCACCCTCAAAAAAAAGGCAAAAATTATGTTTTCTGAATGTCGAATTAATGTCAACAGAAGAATGAATTTCGACAAGAATTAAAGTCCACAATAGTTAGAAATTGTCATGCCATTTATAAAAGTAACTATGATGAACATAATACTGAAATATGCATCTTCGAAGATGGTGACTTCCTGGTCAATTTACCCAAATCCAAACGAAAACCAAAACATGAGAAAGAAATAAACATATGGCGGACTTCACGTTGGTACTAAAACCGTACTATTTTTAAACAACGATAAACATTTTTTATTACAAATCCCGACACGGGATCTCGCAGAATAAAAACATCAAGTAACTTGACATCAACTACAAGTAATAAATAGTAATTACTCCTAAATGTTCCCGGATATAGTATACATTAAACACAATGACGCGAAAGAGACGATAAAATGGAAACGACTGACCAACACAATACGGATAGGTACCAATACAAAACATAACAGTTCAATATACAACATGGCGCTACAATGGTGACATTAATTGAATACACGGGTAGGACTAGTGCCCATTAATCATATAAATGTTAGGTTAAAATAAATCGCAAATCGATAAAAAAAATCGAACACACTAAATAACAAAATCAATTCGCCTACTTTTTGCAGTTATTTGTCATCCTAATAATATTGCTTATTCGTTTTAATTTCATTGATACGAATGTTACGATCCGTGGCCCCGGCAAATGCCGCTGTGCGACAGTTCTTTTAGTACAGGTTGCTCTAAGATGCTATTTTCTAACATTTTAAATAAATCCGTAAATAATAACGTTTAATGGAAATATAATGTCTTCATGAAACGAAAATGATGAAAACGTATGTGTGTTGAATTAATGTCACCATTGTAGCGCCACGTTGTATAGCTCACAGAGCTATTGGTATCTATGCCGATAGTCTCTCACTGTATATCACTCGAATAGAGTACTGAAACTTCGACATTTATCTTCGGATTTCCGTACTAGTATTTTAAAGGCCAGTTGTTCAGAACCTAATCGTAGTCCTCTCGACGACAATCAATGTCATATTCCAAAAGCTTGTCAAAAATTTGACAGATTGAGACTTAACACAAACACTGCTACTTGTACTATTCTAAGCTCAGTGCCTTCAACACACACACGTGTTCATCACATGAGAGTACAATCCACCACGCGGGCCCAGGGTGGTTTGGCAGATGTCACATTATAACACACACACGTAAATTGAACGCGAATCTTATGGATTTTTACATTACAGGTGAATGCTGTGGTGAGGAAGCGCCTTATGAATGCAAATATTCTAAAAATATAATGAATATACCATGGTATTGATATCGTACAGCCTAATAAACGTTGATTCACAAAGTAATTTTTAAACGTAGAATATAACAAGATAAAGAGATTGACCAATCGCCTTTGAACCACTCGCGATTCTTCTGATCCCGTCTCGACTGAAGGACCCTCCAAGTAATTGAATAAGATTGTGAAAACAGTTTTCAACTCCTCAAATAGAACTGGTTCTGGTTAAGAAGCTACTCTACTGGATTTCTAATCTCCTAGTACTTGACCTACTTCGAGTTTTTTCTCTCAGTTTAATTTTAACACGATTTTATTAGCTTCGCTTGTTCCTAAGAATGTAATAAAGACTTAAAATATAATTAATATCTATGTACAAGTATGTAAAACGGGAGGAAAAAAAAATCAAAATCAGAAAAATTCGTCTACATCGCTGTCAACAGGAAAAGTTCCCAAAAGGCTGGCAGCATTGCCACGTTGTATGGCAATGCTAATTCTTTGACCGAAAAATAGGCCCGTGGTGAGACGACCAACCGCTTTGCCATGTCTCGAAAAACGTAGTGGGCACTCGGACCCCATGGCCCTAGTGTTTCAAGCCCAAGCGGCTCAAACATATAAGTCCCGATCTGATTGGAGCGAATACTCCAATAAAATCTTAGATGTCAATTTAACATATACTTCTAACTGTTGTATGTCATCCATGACAAAACATAGTACGACGTATGTATATAATAAGACTTTGACTTTTAACCAATGTTTATAAAAAAATATATATTTCAATATATATTTTTTTATATGTTCATAAAAATATTTCAATGTTTATAAAAAAATATATATTTCAATATATATTTTTTTATAAACATGTGTATGTACATTCAGCCAAAAAAGTATCGGGAATGGATGATTTGTTTATGGTTCCAAATTCAAATTTTTGTTTTTTTTGTAGTTGTTAGATTGGCACAACTGTTTTCCATTTTGGCGCGGAGTTTGAGTTGCATCTGTTATTTATATTAAATACAGTGCTGGTTTTAGTAATATCATATATAGTGTGTATTGCGAATTTCATAATGGACAAAAATATCGAACAAAGAGTTTGTCTTAAATTTTGCATCGCCAATGGAATTTCATGTTCGGAGTCACTGAAAATGTTACAGAAGGCTTACGGTGAATCGACTTTATCAAAAACTCGTGCTTATGAGTGGTTCAAAGCATTCAAAAGCGGTCGAGATGTGATGGATGATTTGCCTCGCTCTGGTAGGCCGTCAACGTCTGCAACTGAAGTTAACATCGCAAAAGTGAAGAAAATAGTGACTGAAAATCCCCATTCAACTCTGAGAGAGATAGCCGCCGAACTTTCTGTATCTCACGAGTCGATCCGTACCATTTTAACTAATCATTTGGGTATGAAACGTGTTGCTGCTCGGCTAGTCCCAAAAGATCTGAATTTTCTCCAAAAACTCAATCGCATGAAAGTCGCTGAGGACATGCTAGAACGAGTCAGTTCGGACCCAACATTCATGAAACGCATTGTTACTGGTGACGAGACGTGGGTTTACGAGTTTGACATGCAAACTAGTCAACAAGCTTCGGAGTGGCGCCTTCCAACTGAACCGAAACCGAAAAAACCACGCCAAAGTCGATCAAAAGTCAAAGTCATGTTGACTGTTTTCTTTGACTATCGCGATGTTGTGCACTCTAAATTCTTACCGGAAGGTCTAACGGTAAATAAAGAATATTATTTGAGCGTTATGCGGCGTTTAAGAGAGCAAATTCGACGAAAAAGGCCAGATTTGTGGAAAGAAAATTCTTGGATTTTGCACCACGACAATGCGCCTTCGCACAAGGCTATCATTGTGAACGAATTTTTGACCAAACACTCAACAAATACCATCCAGCAACCACCATATTCACCAGATATGGCCATAATAACACCTTTGCCGACCTGCCAAACGAACTCAAGACTTCATGCTTAGCAATAATGTTTTAGACCACTAGAGAAACGAGGCAGTTTCTTAAAAAAAAAACAATTGAAAAAAGAACTAAAAGAATCACTGGTTTATTAAAAGGCAAGCTGATTCAAGTTAAAATACATCATACTCGTAACACAAACGGCCAAAATATTTTTGTTTCGAAATCAACAACATTATAACGCCAATATATTTCGGGAAGTTCAATGTTTACTAAAAACATAAACATGCCTTAGAAACAGAGTTAATTAACAACTTTATTTTCCGTTCCATAAAACAAGAAAGTAACAATACAACGCAATATCGTTCTACTATTAACTTCGATGAATCATTCACGCCAATCAATCCAGCCGAGGTTATCAATCGACGTATCAATCTATCAATCGCATGTGCTTTCGCTTTTATCAATGTGTACGCGCGTTAAATACAAATACAAAGCATAGAGACGTACGGTACCATAGATGAATAGAAAGTACTAATCAAATCCTGAAGTTTGTAAACAAATGTCGTGTTCATTTTCTCTATGGGTTCAATTAATTACTCCTAAAGAAGGATATTTTGTAAGTCAATGTGTATATTGAAAGTCAAATCATTTATTTCAAATAGGCACAAGAAAGGCACTTTGAACGTCAAAATGAACAAGAAATAGAATTGATTCTACATAGTTGCCCTTTCCAAAAAGTAGTTTCGTATGGAGAAGAATGAGCAATAACTACACCGTTACTCTTTTAAAACGTCCACGTGCGTGTGTTGTTAATGAGATCCGTGGTATCAATGATTATCCAAGCTACCGTTGGTTAGGGCTCCAAAACAGGAACCTCATCACGAAGCGAGCCCTATGGAAAAATATTACCTTCTGAATCAGGCCCTTGATCCAACCGCCTAATGAGATTGGCCCATTCGACATCGGCACAATGGCGCCGAACTCACTTTCTACATGTCTACATAAGGGTATTTATTTGTATGTGGGAATTATAGGGCGGTAAATTAAACACACATCCAGTCTTAGAAAGCGGTGTCGTATTGCCCAGTTACTGGGTTGTGAAGGTCTGATAGAGTCGCTCCATGTAAAATATCTATGTTCAGCTGCATTCGGTTAGATTGGAAACTGACTCCAATATAGTTGGAAAAAGGTTAGCAGATGAGGAAATGAATATACTCAAGATAATAACGATAACGAGAAAGGAGTAGTCGGTGAGAGCTCCATTATTAGAGGTAAGAAGCTGAGTTTCATCATAAATAGTATTTAGGTATTTAGCGGACTTAGCTCACCGTCCAATCAGGGGCCCGTGCCGGACGGCGCGTTCGTGTTCCACGCGCGCCTCGAAGAGATGTCAGCCTAGCTAGTGAAGGGGCCTGTTATGTCCCCCATCCATGATGCCTGCCGGGTCAAAGGGATTATCCGAAAGGGTTACCGCTGCCCCGGAACACAAAAAGCCATGAAATGAACATGGATGAGTTTTAGTCATTAAGAGTCTGGCACAGCCCCAGAGCGGGAGGAATCATTTGATGAATGGTATCTAGCGGACTGTATGACAAAAAACAAAAATGCGATAACTGCGTACATTATCTACAAAATAAAGTGTATTTAAATATATTTTAATAAGTGCCATCTGTTATTCAATAAACGTAAACTGTGATAACTAAGTACCTAGCTACCGACTCAACAACTAAGCTTACTAATAGGTACTTTTTATGGTTCAGCGGTGCTCCCGGCCACCGTAAGCGCGGCCCTGCGGGCGGTTAGTAATGGGTAGCTCACTGTTTGATCAGGACCAGGCCCGTGGCGGACCGCGCGTAGGTGTTCCACGCGCGCCTCAAAGAGATTTAGCATTTCAGAAGGGGCCCGTTAGGGCCGAGCCTGCCGGGTCAGCGGGATTGTCCGAAAGAGTTACCACTACACCGGAACATTAAGGGCAAGGGAAGGAACATGGATGGGTTTCAGTCAGTAAAAGTCTGGCACTCCCTTTCGCTCCACCCAGAGTTTTATTTTAATATTTCTACAGTGTGAGATAGAGATAGCTGTACAGGAGGCTCCATGTCTTTCCCAATTATGAAGCCATAAAAAATTATCCTGCTATAAAAAGTTACAGAAAAATCGGGTACTTTCATCTCGAAATCTAATCAGCCACTAATATACTGGGAAGGTATATATCTATCCAGTGATGGATAGATATTTCAACTGGACAAAAGGATAGACGCGTCCGCAATCTCAGCTTCCCGAGCAAATCAATCTAGGAACAGCAGACTGACCTATCTGCGAGTTTCAAAGGAATTATTATTAGAAGTTGAGTAAGTACAAAACAATGCGTCTTGCAATCCTATCTCCGGAATTACGTACTTGCGACCATTTATAACAAATACACATTTAAAAATATATAAATTATAATTATTTGTATAGTAAATCGTCGGTTATAAATAAAATACACTTTGTTCTTATTTATTTTCTTTAATAAAGAAATGTCAAAGACACCAAAATTATCAATAACTGGGCAAAACAAGTCTAGTTGCATTTCCAAATAAGTTTTGATTGCGACTGACTGCGGCCCGCGTCTTAGCCTGCGTAGTCCCTTATTATTTATCTTAAATAAATATAGCCTTAGTTACTTCATATAACATCAGCTATCTACCATTGACAGGTCCGTCAAAATCTGTTTAGTCGTTTTTGGAATAGCCTGAACAAACAGTCAGACGAAAGTAGTATTTGCATACTTTCTTAAGCATTTTGTAAAAAACTGTTATTTTGTCATTACAATTTTATTCTTCTCTTCTTCGTTTACGTGTGGTTAGTGACTAACCTGCTGTCAGAGTTTTTATAATGCCCATGGGCTACTGACTAACTTCACATGCTGTTGAGAAATATCTCTCAGACATGCTAGTTTCCTCACGATGTTTTTCTTCACTCATTTTCAATTTTATTAATTTGTCTATACACATGAAGATTGCCGAAGCGCACAAATTAAGCAGTAGTACTTTATGATAGGTATTCGACATACAAATTGAGAATGATGTAGGTATCTACTTTGTCAATCTTACTCTATGACGAATTGAGAAATAAAGTTTCTTATTGAGTATTACATATAGGTATTAGGTTATCCGAATTGCCGGTAGATTCGTCATATTTATTGAAGAAATGTAACCAATGTCTACTATTATATTGGATTATAGTCTAGAATGTATATACTTTCATTTCGTGAGATAAAATCCTAAATAAATACAGACAATATTTACAGAACCCATTTATACATATATACATACTAGATTTCTTTGTTAGTTATATGTCAATGAAGAGAGAGTAAATAGAGTAATAAATAAAGCGGGAGTTAGTTTTCTGTATAAGTTAGACCACTGTCTGACCCTTTGGGAATTCACGTACCTATTATGTTATGACACTACAAGTGATTTACTACAATAGTATTTAGAAAACAACAGCAACATATTACATTTCTCAACAGTATGTGAAGCTAAGTCAGAGGCCCATGGGCAGCATCAAAATTCTGACACCAGGTTAGTCACTAGAAGGGGCCCCTCAGGGCCAAGCCTGCCGGGTAAGCGGGATTCTCCCAAAGGGTTACCGCTACCCCGGAACATAAAGGGCTACGGAAGGAACATGGATGGGTTTTAGTCAGCAAGAGTCTGACACTCCCTTCCGCTCCACCCAGAGCGGGAGCAGTCATTGGATGATTTCCCAGCCTTAAAAAAAAAAGTTAGTCATATCTATCTTCGTTTTCCTACCCGTGCACTAATATATAATATGTCTATCTCTATCTTCCCTATATCGTGTCATTCCTATTATGACACGTAAGCGTTTTTATAGTTTTATTGGTTGTGGCAGTTTGTGGCTATTGTAATGTTTATTGTGCTAGAACGTTATATGACAAATATTATTTTTATAGCTTTGTACGAGTTATGTGAGAAGACTATCATATTATTATGTAAGTGGAACATCTGAATGTAATGTTAAGAGGGCTGGATTGTTCTTTGGTCAAAGAATTAGCATTGCCATTCAACGTGGCAATGCTGCCAGTCTTCTGGGCACGTTTCCGGACGACAGCGATGCGGATGAGTACTTTGACGCCTAAGTGTCTTTTCGGTTTTTGTATTTATTTGTATATAGTTAGTTAGACCGTCTTTTAATTTAAATTTAGTTTAAGTTGTTATCTCATCATCATTAAATCTAGGACTATTTCGTTGGTTTAGCGATCCACAGTGCTACTCCCAAGGTCATGGGTTCGGTTTCCGGGTCGGGCCAAGAGTTTTTGGGTTTTTTCCATCAGGAATTTCACAGTAGCAGCCCTGGTTCTCGCTCGCCTTCTATTACATGGGACTCAAATAAAACTGGCGAACTGTGGGTTACAGGAGTCACGTTATGTTTGTATGCATTAAATATTGAACGTTTTTAAAGATTAATAAAGGAAAAATTATTTCAGATTTTTTATTGGAATATCATGATTCAAGGAAATTTATCTCTTTCAGCTTATTTATTATTATATTATCATCATCTGTTAAGCTTTTACCCAAATATGTCGAGGTTATCTCTATTATTTATTTATATTTTATTTTATTTTCTCTAATATTTGGGTTTTTAATTAATCAAATCAAATGTTTTATTTAAACCATAATCCTTAATTTTAAATTTGTTCAGTTTAATATTTATTTTGATTTCATTCATGATATAAACCGAAAAATAAAATAAAATAATAAATCTAATTTTACTCAAAAAATTAAATTTGGATTCTAGTCGTTGGACTAGAATAATACATATAGACTAATGCAGTCGAAAACCAGTATTTTACATGGAGAGACTCACTATCTGACCTCCATAGCTAAGTTATCGGGTAATACATTACAACCATATAACCTTCATAATTTAACTTAATCGCATTTTCGTTGGCTTCAAATCGACCTATTTTCAAAATTGTTCAAGTCTCTATCTTCTAATTAAATAAAATTATAATCTAATCTCTTCTATATTTTTTTTTCTTACGAACTTCATTATCTTTAGCTAGAAGATGCTTAGCTAGCAGCAAAAATATAAAATGTGAAAAATGGGCCAATAAAGCTTCTTTCTCATCAGAATTAGCGATATTTAAAAAAATAATCATATACCACAGCGTTGGTATAAATTAAATGAAATTAAAATTAAATTAATTGATTTCAGGTAACTTTAACCCATATCAAAATTAAAAAGGAATTTCACAACAGCCATGCTTGCACTATAAATGTTAATGTTACAAATAAAAGGTATGCTTAATTATGGCCCACTGTGATGGACACACCTACGGACGGACAACTATAAATCCCACTGAGGGACAAAATAAGAAAATTACAAATGCGAAAGTGTGTTTACTTGTTTTTTTGGTGCGCTTTCGCGCTAAAATGGCTGAACGGATTTGGATGAATTTTTGCATACATAAGCTCCGTCGCGGGAAACGCCCCGGACGTCGGGAGCCACGTGACGACTGCCGGCCACCGTAAGCGCAGGCTTGCGGGTGGTGAGCAATGGGTAGCTCACCGTCCGATGTCTGCATATGAAGGGGCCCGTTAGGCCCAAGCCTGCCGGGTAAGCGGGATTGTCCCAAAAGGTTACTGCTACCCCGGAACATAAAGAGCTAAGGAAGGAACATGGATGGGTTTTAGTCAGTAAGAGTCTGTCACTCCCTTCCGCTCCACCCAGAGCGGGAGCATTTATTGGATGATTCCCACATTCAAAAAAAAAAAGGCCAGTGAGCTTCTTTCTCAGCAGCATTAAGCTATAGAAAATTACAAACGCAAAAGTGAGATTGCTTGTTTTTTTTGTGCGCTTTCACTCTAAAGCGGCTGAACATATTTGGATGAATTTTTGCATACAGGTAGTACATAGGCTACTTTGCAAACTGGCTCACAAACGTAGTCACCGGCAACAGCCAGTTCATCATAATGCTAAACCTAATTTGCAGCTGTGGTATCAGCCTCGACTAACGAGTTGTAGGTCATGACTTAGAACCCAAGCAGGCGCTTTACTTTGTGTATTTAATTTCATCACCACTGCTCTCAAAACGGTGAAGGAAAACATCATGAGGAAACCGGCATGTCCAACTGGCATGTCAAAAGTTCGAAGACATGTGATAGCCGGCAACCTGCACTGGGCCCGCGTTGTAGATTATGGCCTACTTCCTCTCTTAGAGAGGAGGCCTTTGTCCCAGCAGTAGGAACATTAAAGGTTGATTATGTGTGTATGTCTTATCAGTTCACTGCTGCACATCCAATCGCAAGACACTAAACTCAGCCCTCATCAACTGAGAATTATTGCCGTCCATAGTTCCAAACATTTATGGACCTTTAAACCATTTCGGCAGGCACTTCGGGCCGAAAAATTACGTCATGACCACATACGTAAACAATAACTTACACTACAATACAGTCATAATTATTATGGTGGGTTTTAGCTATAACTATAAAACACGTCTTAATTTAGCTATCAAACGTGAGAGGCAGACTAACTAAGCTTTACTTATACGAAACTATTGCTAGCATACAGGGTGTTAGACATATTTGATTCTTATGATTGACCATATATATTGATGCCATCAAAGTACAGGCTGTTATTTATTCGGATTTAGCCGGTTTGACCTCGCAAGTGAATTTCTGAAAATCTTTGAATACAGATTTCTTCTTCTTTGAATGTTTCTTTTGAGTAAAATTGTCTATTTCCAGTATTTAGAGTACTTTCCCGCAAAACATGCTATATATACCTTGGAACACTCCATGGGGCCTTCTAGGCCCCCTGGCGTGTCACAAGTTACATTTTCATTAGAGATAACGAAATTAGATACATCCGAAATATATGGAATTGGCGTAAGCTTTCGAAATGTCACGTGATAAATCGTTTTCGAGCGCTAAGTGATAGACACTATCAAATTGTGTAACAAAACTCGAATAATATTTCCATACAATTGCGTTGACATGTGGCGTCCTTGACAATCCGAATCGCTGAGATAACGAATTGTTCGATCAACAATTTTCGAAAACGTATCGACACGGAGCGATTGACCTGTACGAGGGGTACAGAGCGGCGAAGACCGCCCTCCAAGAAGCTGTCCAGCGGGCCAAGGACTCGGCCCGCGAGGAGATGGTGGGGACTCTGGATAGAGATCCATGGGGACGCCCATATAAAACGGTGTGGAACAAGCTCCGCACCTGGGCCCCCCCTCTGACGCAGAGTCTCCGCCCCCAGCTGGTGGAGGAGGTGGTGAGCGCTCTGTTCCCCTCACGGGGGGAGCATACTCCCCCGCCTATGGCTCCGCCCGAAGCGGACCACGAGGACGACGACGACATCCCCGAAGTGACCGAGGTAGATCTGAGAGCGGCGGTTGGAAGGCTCAAGGCCAAGAATACCGCCCCAGGACCCGACGGCTTGCCTGGTAAAGCCTGGGTCCTGGCCTCAGGGGCTCTCGGGCCCCGACTGGAGGCGCTCTTTAGCGCATGCATGGAAAGAGGCCAGTTTCCGCTCCGTTGGAAGACGGGGAAGCTGGTCCTTATACAGAAGCCAGGGCGCCCTGCGGACTCTCCGTCCGCATTCCGGCCCATAGTGCTGCTCGACGAGGTCGGCAAACTCTTCGAGAGAATTATTGCGGGCCGCCTCGTCGGGCACCTTGGAAGGACGGGGCCGGACCTTGCGGACTGCCAGTTTGGCTTCTGCAAGGGGCGCTCGATGGTGGACGCCATCATGCGCGTTAGAGCCCTCACGACGGGGGACGCGGTGTCCCAGGGTAGGGTCGTCGTGGCGGTGTCACTCGACATCGCCAACGCTTTCAACACCCTGCCCTGGAGTTGCATTGGGGAAGCACTCCGGTATCACCGGGTGCCGACCTACCTCCGTCGAATAGTCGGGGCGTACCTGACGGACAGAGCCGTCATCTACCCCGGTCGCGATGGGGAATGGAACCGGCGAGAGATGTCGTGCGGTGTCCCACAGGGATCGGTTCTGGGGCCGCACCTGTGGGACATCGGCTACGACTGGGTGCTGCGGGCCGACCTCCCTGACGCCGTCAGCGTAATTTGTTACGCTGACGACACGCTGGTCTTGGCGCAGGGAAGGTCGCATCAGGCGGCGGCCGACGCGATGACACGCGGGGTTGCGATAGTCGTTGAGAGGATCCGGCAGTTGGGTCTCGAGGTGGCATTGCACAAATCCGAGGCCATGTCCTTTCATGGGCCTCGGAATAGGCCACCATTTGTCGAGGTCCTATGCTTATGGGACACTTCCCTACATAGTATAAACCAAAGTCGCTTTCCGCCGTGTAACCATATGTACGCTTAGATCTTTTAAACTATGCAACGGATTTTAATGCGGTTTTCATCAATCGATAGATTGATTAAAGAGGAAGGTTTATACGTATAGGGGTTACAAGCTTTCGCCCACACAATAGTATCTCGATTACACCCGTGCAAAACCGGGGCGGGTCGCTAGTGTCTTATAAATTAAAAGCCTATCTGAATTTTATTTTGGTACTAAACTGAATGTTCAGCAGATTGATTGCCTGGCTGAAAGCATATCGAGCAGTAAGAGACATCATCATCATCATTCTCCTGACCTTATACCAATTTGTTTGGTGTTGATACTATTGTGTTGGCACAACATGACTTTTTCTATGTGATGTGTATGTTTTACTAACAAATTGGATTGTATGATCTGTTAAATAAATGATTTGATTTGATTTTCTTCCACACTTCTCTATTAGTCATCAAATTCAAAGTCAAATCATTTCTTTCAAATACAGAAATAGAATTGATTCTAGTTGCCCCTTCCAAAAGTCAGTTTCGGTAGTCACTCCCTTTCCAGCCATATCATCTTTCACACAATCCATCCATCGTTTCTTTGGTCTTTCTCTACTTGTATGGGCACCCATATTCATACTCAAAACTTTCTTGACGACATTTTCCTCATCGCCTTTCTCCTTTTCGTCGTTTTGGCCTCGCACAGGTCTTTTTAATCTATTTTTAATTCTTTAATATTTTGTCTTGGTCTTTATTTCTCCATTTCTAACTGTTTTCTGTTAGTATTTCCTATCCGTGACATGAACAAAATATTTTTCTTTCTTATCCATTTCTCCGTATAACAAGATAGTAACCAATTTCCACACAACACCCGACCAATAACAACACAACTAAAATCATGGTCAACCAATCACAACAACGTAGCGGTCTTCAAAACTTTCGAAAGTTTACCGGTTTATACTTGTAATGGGGATGAAACCGTACAAGTTTGAAATACTAGTTACAACCCATCGGAACTTTATGTAGGACACCACAAACATTGGCCAAGTGTAATGTATATCCTACTAAAGTTCCCTTTCCCCAACATCTAGATACTGATGCTGGTTTTGTTGGTTTTTTGGTTTTAGTCGCAGTTCCGCTAGGGATGGGACAACATGAATGATGTAACCCAGTTTTTGTAAACATATTTTGATTTAAAAGAGTGTCCATGGAGTTTCTTGTCCGTTCTTCTCCAAGGGTACCTACTGCTTGGGAATGGGCAACTAGCTTCATCTTTCTGACTGACCGATCCCTTGACAATTCAAAAGTGCCTATAATTGGTTTATATGAAATAAATGCTTTGAGTTTGACACTTTTGCGGACTTTTGCATCGTCTTCACATATAATTTTATAATTCATGTATACAACACATTATAAAATATTCTAAAATAGTTACAGTGGAGTTTCTTGCCCATTTTTTTCCACACGTGACTACCTTTTGCAAGGGGCAACTAGAATCAATTCTATTTCTTGCTCATTTTGACGTTCAAAAGTGCCTTTCTTTAGTGTGTATTTGAAATAAATGATTTGACTATGACTTTGATTTTGAAGGATCGTTTGTCGGCGCCGGTGTGAAAGGGACCACAGGGTGTGAATGGTTAAGCAATAGTACCTACGTACGACATAAAACACGGATACGGATTACTGATTTTTTTGCCTATAAAATTAAAAGTTTCAAATGAAGTAAGAATAAAAAGAAAACTGCAAAAGTAAGAAATACTTTTGTCTACTTACCTACTTCGGAACAAAAGTACTTGTTCAAGAACTTTCGAGAATGTTAGAATTTAAATATTCAAAAGCAATATACGTTGGCTACAATTCTAAAATTGGAACACACTTTCAGTTTTAAGAAGCTTTTTGTGAATGGAATTTTAGTGGTCTATAAAATTGTACCGAACGTAGTTACTTGTAGTGTTTGCCAGTAACTCATTTATATATTGAATGATATGACACGTCAACGACTCACTCACTACGAAACACGATAAAACAAATGAAAACTTATGTAGATATACCTCTTTTCTCTTTTCGTGTGGTTAGTGACTAACGAGTTTATATCTTGCCCATGGGCTTCTGACTTAGCTTTACATGCTGTTGAGAAATATCTCTCAGACATGCTGGTTTCCTCACGATGTTTTCCTTCACCGATTTCTAAGCAAGTGATGAGTATACAATACGCATATAAATCTTTTAAATTAGAGGTGCGTGTCTTGGGTTCGAACTCGAGACCTGTGACTTGGCAGTCCGACGGCCACACTACTAGGCTATCACTGTTGTTGTAGACATACCTATTAGTACTAAGTCGATTTTCGTGTGTCGTTTACCTACTTTTAACCTATACACGGTCATGAACATGTATGTGTGTTGAAGGCACAAAGCTCAAAATTGCACAAAAATAGTGGCAGTGTTTGTGCTAAACTGCACAATACATATTAAAACGGTATTCAAGGCTAAATAATGTATTTAGCACGGTAAGCACAGATATCTTGATGTTTTGACATGTCGCCATTGTTTAGTAATGTCAACGTTATGTCAAACTAAATAATTATGACAGATGACAGATGGTTGGATCGGCCCTTCTAACGTCTCTTACATAATTAATTAGTTAAGAAGTAAATCACTATAAACTTGTGACTGATATCAATCTACAGTCGCCAGCACATCAAGTTACCACAAACTGACAAATTTTCTCAATCGATTTTGAAGTTAATTATGAATGTTTTTAGGGTTGAAAATCATTTGGAGAAATTTGACAGTTTTTATATTTTTAAATAGGTTTGAACAGTTAGGTACAACTTGATGCGCTGCCGTCCGTGCAACGCATGAACGGGTTATTGATACAAAATAAATAATGCTCTTTCTATCTATAGAAAACCCCTACCCATTGAAAGTTCTATTTCAGTTTTATAGAAGCTCCCTGAGCCCCGTTTCCTATTAGAAAATCCAGTAGCATTCAGTAAAAGGGATTTTAGCTTTTCCGATGGTTAATTTTACACACGAATGAGAGCGAAACAAACCTTGAAAACGAGTGACGTAGGCGGATACTGATATTACAAAGTTGAAGTTCTCTTGGGAATTCTCCTTGACGGATGAAATGCTATAGCAAATCTACACCACAAAAAAAAATTATTTTCTTCATTTAGGTTTAATTGCCTTTGAATTTGTTCGCCATTTCTTCTCAGGGGTAGTCTTAGCTTATTTTTTTAAAGTGATAACTTATTAACAATTTGTTTGCAACCTATTTCTGAGAATTTATCAATCTTATGTTATGACAGTGAGAAGTATACTTCCCTATTCAGTTATATCAAAATTAATTACAATCGAAAGTCATTTATTTAAACTAGGCTGAAAATCAACACTTTTTGACCGTCATAATTACATATGACAGTCCCCCAAAACGAAAGAGGAGCTCGTGGCTCAGTAATACAAGTCGCACGGATCGATTCATCAGGTAAAGCTACGCTTGCCAGGGTTGGTCCGTGGATGGGTGCCCATCTTTACATATCCAGACTCCTCCACGCCTCGGAAAGCACTTTAAGCTGTTGATCCCGGCTGCTATTCGTGGATTTTTGAGTCATTACGGGTAGTCAGAAGCCCGAAAGTCTGACAGCCAGTCTTACCAAGGGGTATCGTAGTACCCAGTTACTGGCTGGGCTTTGGTGGTCGGATAGGCAGTTGCGGCATCTCCAGGTATTCAGCTGCATCCAGTTACGATGGAAGGCAACCCCAACATATTTGGAAATAGGCTAGGCAGACTGATTTTTGAGATTGTTTATTCAGCTGCATGCGGTTAGACTGTAAGCCGACTCCAACATAGTTGGGAAAAGGCTAGGCAGACTGATTTTTGATATTGTTTATTCAGCTGCATCCGGTTAGACCGGTAGCCGACCCCAACATAGTTGTTAAAAGGCTAGGCAAATTGATTTTTGATATTGTTTTAATAAAACCAATTTACAGAATAAACATCATATTTTATCAATATAGCGGTATGAATTGTCTGATACGAGTAGTTATGCGGAGGCATTATACCAATGAAACATTCATCATCGGCGGTCGCATTCTAGGCCAACCGCTTATACAATATTCAATACATGTACGACCTTTGAAACCTGAATAATATGTTTTAAATACTTAAAAACACATCAAATTTCATTACGGCTTTATTACCTGAAGGGACAGGCAGAGGTGCACCTCTAGTACACCAACGTTCCATCGAAGAAAGAAAGAAAAATCTTTTACTCTGGACACTCACAAAAAAAACAAAATAGAATATTAAAAAAATTAACCAGTTAAAAATAAAGACACAACCAAAAAAAAAATAACAAAGACTCGTGAGTGGCCAAAAAGGTCCCCATCTCAGCATAATGCTGCGATATTTAAAAAATAAATATCGAAAATCTGACAGCCAGTCTTACCAAGAGGCCCAGCCCAGTTACTGGGTTGTGGAGGTCAGATAGGCAGTCGCTCCATGTAAAATACTGGTATTCAGCTGCGTCCGGTTTAACTGGAAGCCGACCCCAGCATAGTTGGGAAAAGGCTAGGTAGATGATGAAGATGATTTAAGAAATAAATAAATACCGCAGCGCTGGTATTCTGGTAGGGCCCGCTGTAATGCCATGAACATTAGTTACAAATAGTTAAATCCCACGTAACAGGGGGGCGAGCCTATTGCCAGTAACACTACACTACTCCAATAGACTACTATATTTCATAATGTACAGAAGCCAGCACATCAAGTTACCACAATCTGTCAAATTTCTTTGATAGTATTTCAACTTTATTGCAAAGTCATAAGGTTCGTATTTAATTGAGAAAATTTGACAGTTAGGGATAGCTTGATGTGCTGGCGTCTGTACATGATATCGACGGATAACAAGCCTACATGTGTTATAAATTTTCCTGAACTTCGAACTCAAATTAAAAGAATCTATTTCCATTTAATTAAACCAATTACAGGCACTTTTTTTTTAACTGTCGAGGAGTCGGTCAGGCAGATAGATGAAGCTAATTCCAAAGCATAGTACATTCCTATGGAGAAAAACGCGCAAGAAAAACGAGGGACACTCTTTTAAATAAAAAAAAAGATAAAAGGTTCTTTAACTTTACCGTAATTAAACCGATTTAATAGCAATTAAGTCCAAAGAGGTTTACTAACCCTTTCAAACCATAGAGATTTGAGAAATAGAATCAACTTGGAAGTTTAACCCAGTTTCCCATGCCGTTACTAATAATAGGCACTAAGATCTAATGAAAGAAAGAAAAATATTTTATTCAGGACACGCACAGGAAATACACGAAAATTAAAAAAAATAAAATAAAGGCAAAAAGAGTTAAAAAAATAAAATTCGATTCGTTCTAGGTTATCAATCTACCTAGGCTATTTCAAACTATCTTGGTCAGCTTCCAGTCTAACCTGATGCAGCTGAATACCAGTAGTTTACATGGAGCGAATCTAGCCTTTTGCCAGACTGGTAGTCAGACTTCTAGCCTTCCAAAATAGCTACTAAATAAAATAGATTTATCCCAGAAATTTTCATGTTATTGTTTTATGTACAGAGCAGCACATCAAGTTACCCGAATCTGTCAAATTTCTTTGATAGTTTTTCAACTTTATTAGAAAAGCGTAAGGTTCATTTTCAATTGGGAAAAATTGGCATTATTGGATAGCTTGATGTGCTGGCCTTGTACAACAAACTATAAACTAATTTAAGCTATGCGAGTATTGCGTCATTCTGCAAAACGGATAATGAAATTATTTTTATCTGTCATTCACGATGTTAGTGTTATTCTTCGAAACTGTTAGTCCGACATTTTTATGGTTTTTTAATTGGTGTTATAATTTTATTTTATTGTTTACAGACATTAAATATGTAGGACTAATTGAAGTAATTTAAAGGATACTTACTCACAATGCAAAAATACATTCTGTATCCATTACAAAGTTTTTATCGGCCTGTAGAAATGTGTAATTATGAATAAAGAAAAATATTTTATTCAGGACATGCACAGGAAATACACAGAAAAAAAAACAAAACCGAATATGAAAATTAAACAATTAAAAATAAGGGCACAAAGATTTTTTTTTAAATCGATTCGTTCCAGGTTATCAATCTGCATAGGATTTTTTAACAATTAAAAAAAAACAAAATAATCTATGTCCATGTTTTTTTAACAATTAATTTAGTATACATTTCTGGATTTTTTACATTGGAGGAGGGATTATCCATAATAAGATTTAAACTATAGATATTAAACTTAGTAATATATTATATAATTGTAGTGTCCTTAAATCTGTAACATTGAATAACAATTAACTAGTAAAAATTATTTTGCATGCAATTGATATTTAACACGTATAGCTAAACATGTAGACTTTAGATAATTAACCTGACCTGACAGTAATACCTCTATAACATGTTTAAGGCAAATAAAGACTTATCTTATCTCAATGACTTTCATGCCTTTTCCCAAATATGTTGGGGTCGGCTTCCAGTCTAACCGGATGCAGCTGAATACCAGTATTTTACATGGAGTGACTGCCTATCTGAGCTCCACAACCCAGTAACTGGGTACTACGTTACCCCTGTCAGATTTTCGGGCTTCTGACGACCCGTAACGACTGTCAAAGATGCACAAATGACAGCCGGGAACAACATGCTTTCCGAAACACGAAAGAGTCTTGGTATGTAAAGATGGTCACCCATCCACGGCCAACCCCGGCAAGTTTAGTGCGGCTGTTAGTACTTAACCGCGAGCTCTCTCAATGACTTTAAAGTTTATTTTTATAAATGTGCGTTTTGTTTGTGCAGAATAAAAATTTTGTCTTTCTTTTCCTTTAATGAGGCACCCTAGGACTACGAAAACATACAATTACAGGGTAATGCAACAATCACTAGGGTAAGCAAACACAGAATCTTATTAAGTAAGTACTGTCAACGCTAGAAATCGTACTAATTAATCGAACTAGTGAGAACAAAGGAAAGCGCTGACGGTTCAGTAGTAGAGGGAAACTACGGTAACATGACGCGCCTCTCTGTATTACTGTTTCAATATTTGTAGTCACATCCTTACGAAAGAGTTTATATGTAGTTGTAAGTATTCGTCTTCAGTAGCGTGCCGGCAGCAACATCAGGTGAGTCTTGGCGGCGCTTTGTGATTACTTTCACGAATACTTTCAAACGTTTTGAATTTTGACGGGACAGGCCAAGTTATCGTAGTGTATGACTAAATAAAATGCCTCTTCATATAATTAAATCTTTTTTTTTTTAGTTTATACAATTTACTCTTCTGACGGTCTGCCTTTCAGCGGATTGCGTCTCAAGAACCGTTATAAGTAGACACATAAAATTTTCACAGATTGCGTATTTCTATGACCGCTGTGAGAACAAATGAGAAAAAACTATACAAGGAGAATGTTTTTCTTAACTGATTCTGTTGTAGTGAATAAGTAAAGTTAATTATTGTATGGTGGTACGGATACCACCATACAATAATCATACAATAATTAACTCTACTTACCTATAACGGTTCTTAAGATACAATCCGCAGATATACAGTCGGACGAAAGATAAAATGGTATAACCTAAAAAATCTTCAAAAATTACGCTGTAATTATACGAATAAGCGTTTTATTTAGTCATACACTACGATAACATGGCATGTAACATGTAAAGTTCCGGCTTTATCCGTACGAGTCCGACTCGACATTTAGATTTAATAGTAACTAGGTTTTGAACATATTATATTACGATACGTTGCCCTTTGGAAACTGATAAGTTTAGTTGAACTTTTAACCGCCAAGCACTTGCATAGAAGTTCAAGATTTTCGTGCCACCACAACTTCATATGAAGTTCTTCATTTGAACTATGTTCTTCGTTTTACATGCATAGCTTACCGCGAAACATCGCGTCCTGTGTGCGTACGTTGGCGGTGAAAAGATTAAGGATAAACTCAAATTAAAAGGATTCATTTAACTTTCATTTAACCAATTATACAACAAGTTTTTTTGATGTTTCATAACTCTAAAACCTTAGAATATTGGCCCAAAAATGCATAATTTTGAAGATATCATCAATCATAACTTGTTCTATATTATTTTTATCTCAATGTGTATCTAAGTTTCATTGATAACTGCGAGTAATTAATTTTCATTCATTATTAAAGCTAAGAAACAGCGACATTGTCATATTTATAGGGTATTTTACATTAATAATATTGGCTTTGTCAAATTATTTTGTACGAAAAATTAAAAATGAAAAAGAATTCATACCTATGCCAGTTGAATCTTTGATACCTATGGTCTCATTCACACCCTAGAGTAAAAAAGCACCTTGTATAATATAGAAAGATGAAGCTACCTCAATTCCAAAGCAGATTATCCTACGGATAGAAACTGCAAACAAAAAAAACCCACAAGCAAAAGCTTCCATGGATACTCTTTTGAACCAACAAGAGATGAAAGCTTGTGTTATTAAATCATTATCTGCCTAGCCTTTCCCCAACTATGTTGGGGTCAGCTTCCAGTCTAACCGGATGCAGCTGAATACTAGTATTTTACACAGAGCGATTTCCTATCTGACCTCCACAACCAGTAACTGGGCAATACAATACCCCTTGGTAAGACTGGCTGTCAGATTTTCAGGCTTCTGAAGACCCGTAAAGACTGTCAAAGATGCACAAATGACAGCGGGGACCAACGGCTTAACGTGCTTTCCGAGGCACGGAGGAGTCTCGTTATGTAAAGATGGTCACCCATCCACGGCCAACCCCGGCAAGCGTAGCTTAACCTGATGGATCGACCTGTGCGGCTGTTAGTACTTAGCCACGAGCTCCTCCAAATTATTGAATCGAATGAATTAATTATGCCCAAAAAGGTTCTCAGATCCCTCCAATCGCTAAAGCCAAACAAAATGCGGTAAAAACTTTATCACGTTACGCGTGTTCGGTGACGCAATCTGATTCATCGATCGAGCACGTCAAACACGAGAAATGATTTTGATTGATTTAATTTTCTTGATTGGAATCTGTTCGTCCTTCCCTAAGGGGAAATTAGAAAGATTGAACTTGTTGGTTTAGGGTTACTCAATGAGGAAATCTAGGTTCTTGTGGTCAAGGTATATCTTGGCTTTTTGGAGACAGATTTTTAAACGAGCAAGGAATGTAGACAGTAGCTGTAGATGACGCCAGTATTGACAGTCTATGGTAAAACCTGTGGTCTATGGTTTCAAACAATTTCGATTTTAAGGCACATCAAATTACGCCAATCTGACAAATTTCTTTGATAGTATTTCAACTTTATTACAAACACCTAAGGTTCATTTTCAATTGGGAAAATTTGACAGTTTGGGATAGTTTGATGTGCTAGCGTATGTACTAGTACTTCGTCCGCGATTTCTCGTCTATTGTGCATCATATACCCACATAAAAAGAGCTTATAGCACCGAAGAATAATGTAATTTTCTACCACTGAAAACATTTTTAGAACTAGATCATTATTTACATACAAACAAACTTAAATACAAAGTTTAGCCCTTTATACTGTTCGAATAGATGTGTGCTATTTACTAATATTATAATGTGAAAGGTCAGAAGGATATTTGTTACTCAATCACGCAAGAACGCCTGAACGGATCTGGATGATATTTGGCGCTGAGATAGATTACTGACAAAAATCATTTTATCCCGGAAAAATGTACCATTCACTTGGAATAATTTGTTACATCCACACGGCAAACCCGCTATCTATAGCTAGTCATTTATATGGTTATTAGTTCTTAAATAAAAATCACTAAATATAAGTTGCTTTGCCCCAAATTTATGTACATAATAATGTTTTCACATAACTAGACAAATTGTAAGGGACAGGTGATTTTTTCAATATCAAAAGGTGAAAGAGAAATATTACAACATGTATAATTTTCTCATCTCTCTCTCTCTCTCTCTCTCAACAGCTTAAGGTTTCAGTTATTTTAAATACCACCAGTACCAATAGTACATTTTCTTTTTTTAATCTAAGAAGATGTGGCGCAACAGAGTCCCCAACAGCACAGCTGTCAGTTAAGTTAGAAAAACTTGATTCTTTATAGTAAATAACACAATACACTATGCACTAAATGAAATTATTTGCTATGTTGAAGTATGACCGTTTTCGTTGAACTACTAGGGATAAATGTTGTGGTTTTTCTCGTCTATCATTTTAAGTCTACGTGAGACAAATAAAATACCACGTGATTCGGCCCAAAGCAATTTTCGGGCGGGTTGAAACGTTTTTTGTTCGACGTATTATCAACACTTCTGAAAAAAGGAATGTTTTCATGAATTCGTAATATTACAAACAACCGTTCAATTTACTCGTGGAACAATTCCGGATTCGAATTCCGAACGTATTATTTGAACAATATAGAACAACGACTACAGAAGTGGACGGCTTAGATTGATATACTGTGTTCGATTTAAAACTGTCACCTTTACACTGAAATGCTCTCTCAATACCCATCATTTGCCTATCCTTCTGGCTTTTTCACACAACATAAAAGAAATATCAACTTAATTTCCCTCGAGAACTAATTATAGATACTAGGCAATCAGCATACCGTTAATGTCGTATATTCCCAAAGGGTTACGCTGCAGAGAAGGTACCACAGCGAACCCAAAGTTTAGCTACTATAGGCTACTCTAGGAGCTATGATAGGGTGAATTCTCATAGGGTCAAAGTTGGGGTACAGGTTGAAAAACTGATACCCAGTTTAATGGTTAAACTGTTACAGAACAAGAAGTTGGTAGTGCTTTTTAGTAGTTCCAGCTGTAACAGTGAAGTTGTGTTATAACGAGTATTCTACTATAGTCTACATTCGATACCCGACGTATCGAATGCAGAATAGAGTAAAATAAATGAAAAATAAAATCTGTTAAGCGACAATATAATTATTTATAATAAAATATTTTTATGATAAACTAGCTTCTGCCCGCGACTTCGTCTGCGGCTAATACTGTGGAGGGCAAATCTTATCTCTGTGATGTCCTTGTGATCATAAAATAATTTAATTTGATAAGAATTGATATTTTGTTGTTTAAATAATCATCCAAACAGAAGTAAGTCGAAACAATACTTTTTTTAAACATAAAACGAAATCTAAAAGTTAAAAAAGATAGGAACATGGTGTCGCAGACGTTTTTGTAGAAATAATTAAGGCGAACCGGGTTGCCATACATTGCTTTCAATTTTAAACAACTGTTTAGGCAGCGCATGCAAAAAATTCTATTTTCGGAGGTATTTCTTTCCGACTTGCTAGACGAAAATTGCGATAGGTCGGCTAATATGTATGATATAAATATAATTTATAGCCTATAGCACTCAGGAATAATGTAGCTTTCTATCAGTGAAAAAAAATTTGAAATTGGATTATTAGTTCCGGAGATTACCCCCTACATACAAACTTACAAACTTACAAATTTTACCTCTTTATAATATTAGTATAGATATATTGTCGCTTAAGAGATTTCCAGGTGGTCCATGGTAGTTGGTGGCCCGCTGGGAGCAGGCTGTTCTTCAGGCTCAACATACTTAGTTACAGACAGCAGAGATAGCCTAGTGGAGTGACAGTCGGACTGCTAAGTCATAGGTCTCGAGTACGAACCCAAGTCACGCCCCTCTGATTTTACAGATTCATATGCGTATTGTATAATGATCAAACTCAAACTCAAAACTCAAACTCAAAGCATTTATTTCAAATAAACCAATTACAGGCACTTTTGAATTGTCAAGGGGTCGGTCAGTCAGAAAGATGAAGCTAGTTGCCCATTCCAAAGCAGTAGGTACCTATGGAGAAGAACGGGCAAGAAACTCCATGGACACTCTTTTAAATCAAAATATGTTTACAAAAACTGGGTTACATCACTCATGTTGAAATATACACGTGAGAACGATGCAGAACTTAATAAAAGCGTCCATAATTACAAGATTTAAAAAAACAATTCAAAATTAATTTAAATATTAAAACAGCCGTGGCAGCTAAGAGGTGACCAGCCCCTACTGACGGTGCCCGCTCATGAACATGACGCATGGATTAGCACCATTCAGCTCAACCATTTTGATGGGAGCTAAATGGTCCGAAATACCGCCACCATCAGCGAGACATTACAGGGAGCATGACATGCTCTCAGCCGCCAGGGCACATTCAAGTCAGTTCAGATCAGTTTTTTTTAAATCGGTGAAGGAAAACATCGTGAGGAAACCACCATGTCTGAGAGATATTTCTCAACAGCAAGTGTAGCTAAGTAAGAGGCCCATGGGCAGCATAAAAACTCTGACACCAGGTTGATCACTAACCACACGATATAAAGTACAAGTAGGCTGTAGCCCTATTACATGGAACTTGCAGATTGTGAAAGAGGACAGTCTCATTGTTTAAACAGCACTTTGAAATTAGAACAGTTTCAGTTTAAATTTAGAACTGTTTAGAATAGGTAAATAAAAACAAGAGTTTATTTTCGAATGCGTGTTCAGAGAACTTCAGTGAAGTTCAAAGTGAACCTTATGGACTAGAAAATTGTCTTGAAAATCAGATGATTATCGATACCTCTATGACGCATTGATTAATCTAGAATATCTAGATCGACTATAAACGTAACCAGATGAGATGAGATTTCAAAGAACGACTGCCATCTTGACTCGATAATCTGTTTGTTCTTGCTTTATTAAGAAACTATAATATTACACCAAAAACTAACTACAATACTTCAGGGAACAACAACAACTATAACTACGTATAATACTTCAGGGAAGTGAAGTGAATGTTCAGTTTACATTATACTAGCTTCTGCCCGCGGCTTCGCCCGCGCACGGAAATTGTATGTTACTATACATATAAACCTTTAGCTTGAATTACTCTATCTATTAAAAACACTTCATCAAAATCCTTTGTGCAGTTTTAAAGATGTAAGCATACATACATACAGACATTAGGACAGACGCGGGAAGCGAATTTGCTTTATACTATGTAGTGAAACATGAGAATTAAATAGATACCTGTTACTTGTTCAAGCAACAGTAACATTGGAAGCCGACCCTCACATTCTTGGAAAAATGCGAGGAGATTCCGGGTTAAAAGAAAAACAAAAGAAAAATCGTTTGGTGAGTACCTAATTTCCTATTTTCGGAGTTCTAAATCACCGGAAACATAAATTTTAGTACTTACATATACGTGAAATGAATACCTACTAAAAAAAATTAAATAAGGCTAATCGAACGCTTATTGAATTTTTTTTTTACCTATAGTTATGTCCCTAGTGAATTCTTAAAATATTTTATTTATGACATACAAAATTTTAAAATATTCAAACAAATCCCAACGGAAACTATGACAGTATCCATCTATTGTTTGTTTAAGTAACACTGAATCTTGTTTTCGCGAGCAGCATTTATGTCTGCGATGAACCGAGTTTATTGATTTATTAAGACAGAATTTAGAAAATACGCGTTTGTTGTACCTACGAACTTCTGGAACGAAACAAAACCTAAATAACAAAATACAATAAATATGTAAAACAAATTTAGGTTTTATAATCTATTGGGCTGTATTTTTTCTTGTAAAACCTATCCAATATGGCCAATTTTAACAAAACTTTCTTTCGCACTTAATGGCATTTATATTATTATTTTAGTAATGAAAAAAACGAGTAGATAGAATCTGAAAACACTTTTATCTCTTAAACATACATTTTAAATCATAATTATAAGCATGTCATCAATATAATTGAACCAGTAAAATGTTCCTTTAGTTCGAATTGAAGTAAAATATTCCTACAAAAAATACTTTTTCAAGTGTGTTCCGAGGCAATCCCAATGCAAAGTAGGCCAAGTGCAAGGCTCCCCTCGTCTCCAACAGTGCAAAGAAAGAGCTGTTTTCTTAAACGTTTTTATTTTAAAATTCTACATCTGGTCTATGGTTTAGACATGTTTATGGATATTTGTAGTGATAAAAAAAGAAATGTGGATACGCATGTGGTATAAATTGCTATGAAGTTATCAATGGATTTGCTGATTTGAAATAAATTGTTAACGCGTGTGTGTATTTTATTTGTGGATAAAATGTGTAAAAGCAACGTGTGTGTAAGTTGTAGGTAAGGTAAAATTTTCTACCCAAAATATTTTTAGTGAAAAAAAAACACAACACCGTCTTTATGTTACTAAATCTTTACCTGACGCAGTTTTAAGCAACTCTCACACCTAAATCCGATTATAAAATTACAAATTCCAAAATCCTGTCAAATTAATAATTCCAACAATTAATTTTAAGTCCTTTCTGACTTTGTTACTTACCGAAAGTCACGTCAATTACGAAGCATTAAAATTTTCCGAACCGCCGAGTTCGTGATGTCGTCCGCATCATAAATCATCTAAAGCCAACAAACTCTCCGCACTTCAACCAAAATAGCAATTAAAGTACTCTCAATTAATATTCAGTTACGAGATCAAAGATTTAAATATTAGCACAATTTTACTGTACTGAAATTATTTTCGAAAAGTTTTTTAAACTTCACTCACTCAACAACACGCACGCACATCACTATTATTGTTACAATATTCCAATTTAATTCTATTTAAACTTTTTATCTTTAGAATACTCCGTAATATTCCGAATTTAAATTAAAATATATTCGATATTTTTAAAATAAGAAGCGAAGACTCGCTGCGTTCAAAGTTGCGAACATTCTGACGCGACAGTATGGAGGCGGCCACGCGGCCGAGTCTCACAGAATAGACTGGAGTTAGTAACTCGCACTCGGTACAAAATGGGACTAATGCGCATGGTTCGGGACTATGACAATCTGGGGTAAAAAGCGAAGAAAAACGACGAAAGCTTTCACTGTGAATGCATCTTTTCTATTGTGCCAGTGCGTCGGTAATGCAAGGCGGCTGATTAGTCGAACGGTGTTGCCAGCTGTTTGCAAAAAAAAAGTTTTCTGCTAAATTCCTTTGCCTATAATAAATCCGGTCATTAAACTGGAAGGTTAGGTACACATTTCAATGCTCGGGCGTTGACTGAGATGACAGTAATGACCGTTGAAAACTATCTTGAAATATTCAACACGTTTGAAAGTGACGCATCACATCATTAGTGTACGAATGTAATCGAACTGTCAAAATAAAGTGTAAAAGTTTAAATACGAATCGAAAGAAAAATGTTGACCATTTGTTTGGTTTTCATCAAATGTTTTCTAAGGAGTATGAAAGTTGCTGAATTGGTATTTATTGGACAGGAGTGACTGAACTTGTCTGATGCAATTTTTATGGATGAAACTTTATTGTTTTTCGATAGTTTCTAGTGTTTTAGTTTGCAAAAAGATGTTTAGGTAGGTACTCATACAATCATTAAAGACAAGATTCTTCTGTAGCCTAGGAATATACAGTGTGTTTGGTTAAGCGATGGACATAGTTTAGGAGAGTGAAGTACTCAAAATTAAAAAGTTATATATTATTTTCTAATATGTGGCTGACTTCAAAATTGTAAGAAAAAATACGGTAAAGAAATCACGTTTTTTGTATTGGAGCCCCCTTTGTTTTATTTTAATTTAATCATTTATTTATTTATTTAATACTTTAAGCACAGAAATGTACAGAGGCGGACTTAATGCCATAGGCATTAAGCAGCAGGCAGGCATTTATTTTGTAAGTGAAGATATAACTAAATATTCTGTGAATATTTTAACCTGTAATTGCCGTTATCAATATAGAGCAAAACGTCACAAAAAATCACTTTTGTTGTATGGGAGCCCGCTTAAATATTTAGTTTATTTTGTTTTTTAGAAGTTTTTGTTATAGCGGCAACAGAAATACATGATCTGTGAAAATTTCAACTGTCTAACTATCAAGGTTCATAAGATACAGCCTAGTGACAGAAGGACAGTCGGACGAATGGAGAGCGGAGTCTTAGTAATAGCGTCCCGTTCCCTTTGGGTACGGATCCCTAAAAAAACAACTATGCGAACAAAAATGTATGGAATAGCTAGTTCCTTTTTTATATTTTTAATTGGTCCCTTTGTAAAAGTAGTTCATTTTCATGAGTACTTTACTATCCTAAAGTATATCCCTCGTTTAACCTAACACACTGTTATTGATTACGCAATTTACTTAAACATTTATCGTCTGGAATGCTACATGCAAAACTTTAAGTGACCCTATTCAGTAAATTTTTATTAAATTAATTACTGCATGAAAAATATATTTCAGGAATTTTAGGAAAGTGTATTCTGTTATAATATATTTTGGCGAAATTATAATGAATGGCTTAATATTGTTATCTTCTGGAGTTGCACAAAGGCTACTTTTTGAATTGGAAAGGTGTACGGTTCCCGTGGGTAAATTTCTTGTATGCACGTGGGCGAAGCTACTGGCAACAATTAGTCTCAGGGCACAAGTGTGAATCGCTCCGTGTCGATTCGATTTTGAAAATCGATATCACTTGTGCTAATTTGTTGATGGAACAATTCGTTATATCAGCGGATTGTCAAGAACGCCACTTGTCAACGCATTTGTATAGGGATATTGATCCAGTCATTCGATTTCGTCATCGTTTCGTTACCCAATTTGACATTATCAAGCAAATAGCGATCAAAAACGAAAGATAATATGTAGGCCTCAATATTACTACTGATACTTAAGTAGTGATTGGCCTCAAAAAGAAAAGGTACACATATTATTGTATCCCATAGACACTTCCTATAGGTAGTGACTTACTTTAGGGTTCCGTAACTAAGCGGGATTGTCCGAAAGGGTTACCGCTACCCCGTAACATAAAGGGCTACAGAAGGAACATGGATGGGTTTTAGTCAGTAAGAGTCTGACACTCCCTTCCGCTCCACCCAGAGCGGGAGCAATCATTGGATGATTTTTTTTTTAAGGCTGTGAGCCTTAAAAAAAAAGGGTTCCGTAACCAATAGTTAAACGACAACTACGGAACAATATTAAAATATTAAGGTTTTGCTGTCCTTCCGTCTGAACCAGAGCTGTCAAATTTGAACCCTAATAGGAAGACGCTTAAAATTCACAGAGTGTGTAGGTTCTACCTACTATGGCTAGAAATAATCAAAGTAAAATAAAATTTAATATTAAACTTAGCCCCATACTTGAAATGTGTTTTAAAGAAATATGTAGAGTTAAACATTGTACAGAGGCCAGCACATCAAGTTACCACAATCTGTCCAATTTCTTTGATAGTATTTCAACTTTATAGCAAAGACATAAAGTTCATTTTTAATTGAGAAAATTTGACAGTTAGGGATAGGTTGATGTGCTGGCGTCTGTACTGTCGCGGCTGACACCACTGGGCCACAGTGGTGTCAGCCGCGACTTAAGAATCAATACAGGCGATTTTCTTTGCGTAAATTGTTTCATCACCTTTACTCTCATAATGGTGAAGTACTAAAACGTCTTGAGAACACCGGCATGTCCTAGGACGAAAAATTTGAAGACATGTGACATCCACTAACCCGCACTGGGCCCGCGTGAATTACGGCCCACTAACCTTAGCAGTGGGAACATTAGGATTAACAACAGAGCATTAGGTTGCATAGCTTGGGACTATATGGCGTTGTGTGAAATGTCCAAAGATATTATTATTTATTTATTATAGGTTAATTATGTTATGATTATGTACGGAACCCTCAGTGTGCGAGACCGACACGCACTTGACCACTTTTTCCTGTGGGTAGCAAAATTGTGATTTCCAAATACAAAATACATAAAACTTCCAATAACCTCTTCTACTTTCACACAAGCGCTTGAATTCCATGAAAAAAAATCTATTGAAAATGTAAATTGTGATTTCAATATTAGATTGCGTTTCGAACAAAGATGGAATTTCTTGTGACCCGGATATTTTAAATTATAGACGAAATCGGAGTTGTCTTATTCTAGAATTGCTCTTTGTGTCGGAAAAATATGTTTACTATAGAATTTATCTTGTAATAAACGTTTTTTCTTTCCTTTTTATTGGTCTTCTTCTTCTCTGTGTGGTTAGTGACTAACCTGGTGTCAGAGTTTTTATGCTGCCCATGGGCCTCTGACTTAGCTTCACATGCTGTTGAGAAATATCTCTCAGGCATGCTAGTTTGCTCACGATGTTTTCCTTCACCGATTTTTAAGCAAGTGATAATTATACAATACGCACATGAATCTCGGAAAAATATGTTTACTATAGAATTTCTCTAGTAATAATCGTTTATTCTTTCTTTTTTATTGGTCTTCTTCTTCGTGTGGTCCATGACTACCCTGGTGTCAGAGTTTTTATCCTGCCCATGGGCCTCTGACTTAGCTTCACATGCTGTTGAGAAATATCTCTCAGGCATGCTAGTTTCCTCACGGTGTTTTCCTTCACTGATTTTTAAGCAAGCGATAATTAAATAATACGCACATAAATCCGAAAAATCAGAGGTGCGCGCCTTGGGTTCGAACTCGAGACCTATGACTTAGCAGTCTAATGGTCACACCACTAGACTATCACTGTTCTTATTACTATCCTAGCTTACCTTATTGATAACTTACTTCATTACTGAAGGCCCCCTGAAAGTACTTCGTGGCTTTATAATATACTAGTTGCGGCCCGCGGCTCCGCCCGCGTCAATGTTAAACATTTTTCATATACCTACCTAAACGTCCATTCCCTATTATTATAATTTTATTAGATGATTTGATGTTATGGTGCTCGTGGCTAAGTACTAACAGCCGCACAGGTCGATCCATCGGGTTAAGCTACGCTTGCCGGGGTTGGCCGTGGATGGGTGACCATGTTTACATACCGAGACTCCTCCGAGTTAAGCCGTTGGTCCCGGCTGCCATTTGTGCAAATTTGACAGTCGTTACGGGTGGTCAGAAGCCCGAAAATCCGAGAGCCAGTCTTACCACGGGGTATTACCCAGTAACTGGGTTGTGGAGGTCAGGTAGGCAGTCGCTCCATGTAAAATACTGGTATTCAGCTGCATCCGGTTAGACTGGAAGCTGACCCCATAACACTTGGGAAAAGGTTAGGCAGATGATGATAAGATGTTTATACAAATAACAGTACATTTTCAGTAGTGAATTCACTTATTCTTCCAACTTTATAGAAGTAAAACATGACACACTAAGGGCCTTATCATACTAGCGGATTGCGAGCGTCTTCAAAGCGGAACGGGCGCGCAACGAATACGTTTCGGGCGCGCAACGAATACGCCGCGCATGCACAGCGAATTCGTTGCGGATAATGGATATTCCCAAATTCTTTGATGCTTCCGTTTTCGTCTCCGGCGTCTTCGAAGTAACAAAGCCAACAGCAGTGTCTCCTCGTCAGAATCCATTTGGTTACTGAGTGTATTGTGCGTCGTTAACTTGCTACAAACACGCGACGAACACGTTGCAAAGTTGCCGCACGTCCGCGACGTCTTCGCTGAGCAGCCGCGGCGTGTTCGCGACGCATTCGCTGCGCGCCCGCTCCGCTTTGAAGACGCTCGCAATCCGCTAGTATGATAGTGCCCTATTACACGGTTTAAGTATGTCCCTCCTTTAACTAACACACTGTATATATATATAGATGATGTTCTTCCACTTGGATCGATTCTCCGTTTCTCTCAGAACGGTCGTACCTATTAGAGAGTCCAGTGATGTGATCTATACAGTTAATTAGCAGTTTAATGTGCGTAACACACAAACAATAACAATGGGTTTCAATTCGACAGTTCAACAACATACATTGCGTTATTAACGTTATTGGGCAGACAATTTTTTTTGTAATATGACGCAATGGATGAGCCAAAACCCTTCAAATTGTGAGTGATAGCGTGTTACGTGATAAGGGTGCTGCAACGGTTATGGGACCGGCCTTGAAGTCTTTTCCTATCTACCACCAAGTTTTCAAGGTAATTTGGTTCCCGACGGACAAATTAACCAAATTAACTGATAATCCTTTGGTAACTATACCTACAGGGTGTCACCAAAGGGTATATACATACAAACGCATATGCTACAGACCACAAAAACAGAACAACTTTTACGATGGGACCAACTCCAAAACCGCAAAAAAATATCAGCTGTTCTATACATTTTTGGTTACCTGACTCGTCGAAATGTATAGAACAGCTAATTTTTTTTCACCCTGTATAAGATACTAGCTGCTGCCACCGGCTTTGCCCGCGTGGATGTCGGAAATTATCCCTAGGGAACGTCTACCGGGATAAAAAGTATCCTATGTGTTAATCCAGGTCATAAACTACCTCTGTGCCAAGTTTCATCCAGATCCGTTCACCCGTTTGAGCGTGAAGGACAAACATACAGACTCACACACACACACACTCACTCACAAATTTTCGCCGTTATAATATTAGTGTGATTGGTAAAATGAAATGGTTTTGGTAACCCGAAAGCCACGGCTTTTATTATCATGTCATATTAATTTGATTACATAGTTGGCGCAGTGCCTATGCGACAAAGTGTCGTAAGTTCAATTCCCGCTCTAAATGAAAATACTTACATTGCTTACATATCGTTTTCCGTGATTTTTCTGTTAGTTTTTAGGAGAAATTTTGGATGCCAATAAGAAAAATGGATCACTTACGTTTTATTTTTACCCCCAAAACTGCAAGAATATCATGCACCTCCTATTTTACAAATTTTTTACCAGTACCTACCGCTCCCCATAAGTTAGTGTATTTAAAATTAAGATTAATTGTGAAATCCATTTTATTAAAAGATAATAATTTAATATTTATATACCTAAAAAATTAATTAAAATATTCATTAAGATTAATTTTTATTTCTCATAATTGTGTTGTTTTTGAGAAATTTAAATTGTATTATTTTTGAGAAATAAATGTCTTAAACCGTAATGGCACAATAGCTTATCAAACGAAGGCACAGACATTAATGCATAATTAAAAGAAGTATAGATACTTACTTTCTTATCTATAAATATAAAATCGAAAAGTCACTCATTCATACATTCATTCACTCACCGATTAATCTCAAAAACTAATGGACCTACGAAGATGAAACTTGGCGCAGAGGTAGATTATGACTAAGAGACGTCAGATAAGGAAAGATTTTAGAAAAAATCTACTCGTTATGGTATGAATTGGGGGGTGGAAATTTATTCTAACATTTAAATTATTTCTTTGTGTATATACAATAACAACTTATACATACTTAAATTAAAAGACTATCTAACTAACTATATAAGGTGTTAAAAAATTAACTTTAAGAATTTCGTGGGAGTATTGTACTCATCGTTACGAACAACTTTTACTCTGGGATGAACCCTGAAATCGCAAAAAAAATATGAGTTGTTCCATACATTTATGCACACGTAACTTAATAAAATGTATGGAACAACTCATATTTTTTTTGCGATTTCAGGGTTCATCCCAGAGTAAAAGTTGTTCGTAACGATGAGTACAATACTCCTACGAAATTCTTAAAGTTAATTTTTTAACACCTTGTATATACAAATAAATCCAAAAAAGACAAAAAGGACACTTAGGCGTCGAAGTACTCATCCGCATCGCTGTCGTCAGGAAACGTGCCTAGAAGACTGGCAGCATTGCCACGTTGAATGGCAATGCAAACAACTAAACAAAAACAACATTAACATTTCAACTAGTTGCGAGCGGAGCCGCGTGCAGCAGCCAGTGTCTTCATAAAATTAATTGAACATTCCTTTTATTCTCCGTTCCCGCAGCAAAGGATGCAGCCAAAACTGTATTTTAGCTATCTTTTTCATTTTTCTTTTTAAAATAAGCAACGCTATTACAATTTATTCGACGGCCATACTGCACGAATGTATAAGAAACATTTCTTAAATTCAGTCGCTCGGCTTCGCATAGGAGTCTTTTTTACCATTATTATCATTTTCATGGCCTATAATAAAATGTTCCCACTGCTGCGACATGTTGAATTCCTCAGGATGTTTTCCTTCATGTTTTCCTTTGGTCTTCCTCTAGTTCTTGTATAGCCATCCATATTCATACTCAAAACTTTCCAGACGACATTTTTTACCATGACAACCAATTTCCCCACAACTTTTCAGTCACCGGTGTCACTTTCAGACTTCCTCTTATTTACTCATTCCTCATTCTAATCATTCGCATAACACTACACATCCATCTTAGCATTTTCATCTCAAGTACATGCCAACACTCTGATCGATAAATTTGTAGCCCAACACTCTGATCCATAAGTACTAGACGGCAATGCTAACCAAGCTTTTATTTAGAAAATTTGAATGTCGCAGTCTACCCCAGCACTTTCACCTAAGTGAAATGCAATCGCAACTCAAACCAATACTTCCGGCCTAGCCTTTTCCCAACTATGTTAGGGTCAGCTTTCAGTCTAACAAGATGCAGCTGTATCTTACAAGCAGCAACTGCATAATCTGAACTCCACAACCCAGACATAATCTGGGTATTACGATACCCCTTGGTAAGATAGGCTGTCAGACTACCTGTCAGCTTTTGACTACCCGTAACGTCTGTCAAAGATCGACGTATGACAGCCGGGACCAACGGCTTAACGTGCTTTCCGAGGCACGGAGGAGTCTCGATATGTAAAGATTGTCACACAAACTCAAACTTAATTAACTGTTTTAATATTTTCAAGAATATAATTTTCCGTTTTCCTATACTTAATCGTTAAAAAGCACTTGAGGCTAAAAAAAAATATTAGGAAGACACAAAATAAAGTGGCATCCAATTTATTTGAAGCTTAACGATACGAGATCGATGTTGCCAGGATTATGTATTTATTGGGAACTTAAAGTGATGTACACACAGAACGCGCGTCGTGTCCGTAACCAACCTGTAACCTGGCTGTTTGTGTGTATGTATGTATGTTCCTATTTCCGCTCGTAACTGCTCAAGGGCTCAACCGATTTTGACAAATGATACGTCATTAGATTCATCTTGATGGCGTCAGTGTCACTGAAAATTAAAAAAAAACTGACTCTTCAAATTAATACTATTTTTCACTCTGTACTGTTTTTATGAAGGCTGTTTGTTTCTTTGTCGTGTTTTGGTCGTGAGTTTAATTGATATGAAAAATCAGGTCAGTATGGTAACGTTACGCTCTGAAACAATACAAAAAGGTAACGATTTCAATGCGCTATGGTACTGCCAGTATACCAAGTTACCACGAACTGTCAAATTTTCGCAATCGATTTTGAATTTAAAAGTCGACGTATTAAGGTTCAAAATCATTTGGAGACATTTGACAGTTTGGTATAACTTTGTGATGGTACAGCGTAGTTAGTGTGTGAGATCCTTTAGACAAAAAATACATTATCATTCTAACCGAAAGTCAAGAATAGCCGATTTGAGATCCCTACTAACTTCCTTAACTAAGCTGTAAGAAAATATTTTCCATTCAATTTCCCCGTATACTTACTTTCTTATTCGGAAAAAAGCTGATGACGTTATGAAAAATTCATAAAAATATTAGACACACAAACGGTACACGGACTATACTGAAATAGCTGGCGTAGCTAAAAGATAACATCCGCACGGATCGATCAAAGGTTAAGCTACGCTTGGCGCGGTTGGTTCGTGGATGGGTACATATCTAGACCCTCTAGGCCTCTGAAAGCTCATTAAGCAGTTTCGCCCGGTTTTTTCTTTGATAGTCGTTAAAGGAAGTCTAAAAGTTAGGTATCGTGATACCTTGCGACTTGCAATCTGACCTCCACATCCACGACGTACTTAAGGTTGTGGAGGTCAGATAAGAAGTCGCTTCATATAAAATACTGTTATTCAGTTGTATCTGCTGAAACACAAAACCATCTAAAACACGTTTCGGAAAAGAATTTTTATGACAGCATATTATTGATTTTGACTTTCGAATATAATATTGAAAAGAAAAACAGTTTCCATTTGTTTATCGTCACAGGGTGTAAAGTTCACTTATCCTTCATGGGAAAGTGAGGATCCTCCGACCAGACGGGCGTCTGGTGGGCTACGGCCCGACGATTGTGGTCGGGATGTTGTATAATGATATTCGGTATAGCCGTAAACTTTGCTTGCGCGATGCAGGATTTTGCGTGACGTCAGTCAGACGCGTAGTTCGTTCGATGTCGATGACACTACAAATGAATTGAACCACAAAGAGACTGTTAATATCTCTTAAAACCGATTCATCAGTGTGGAAAATTGTGAAATCCAACTTATACGTACAAACTAAAGAACTCCTAGTTTATTACTTGTAATACATAGTTTACAACCAAAACAAATGAATGATTTTTGTCATTAAAAAAGCAGCTTCCGACAGGTGACACGTGCGTGCGTCACTTGGTTCCGCTCATCGCTTCGATGTCATGTCACGATGACCCGTGGCAATCTCTAAACAACTTCTTATTTTTGTATTCGTTTTTCCGCAGATGGTGTTAGGGGATTCAAGAGCAAAATTAGAGTTTCATTAGGACCCATCTCTTTTTTTTTGAGGGTCGGCAATCATCAAATAACTCCTCCCGCTCTGGGTGGAGCGGAAGGGAGTGTCAGACTCTTACTGACTTAAACCCATCCATGTTTCTTCCTTAGCCTTTTATGTTCCCGGGTAGCGGTATCCCTTTCAGTCAATCTACTGGGGACTGATCTATGGGATTTCAGTGGAACGAGTGGTCAACACGCGTGTCGTTTGTGCATGTATCTCATAGCCACGGTGTTAAAACACTCAATCAAGCTATATTATAAATTACGCAGAGTTCATAACAAAAGCCACTCGTGGACATCTCACCGAGGATTATCTACTTTATGCGTTATGCATTCAGATAAGTGCGCTACTGTAGATTATGCGAACTGACACTGACATAGATACCTACCGTAGGTACGTATCTAATGGTAGGTATTAAGTATCGATAAGGACATTCGATTTCCTTCATTTTTTTAGCAATGTTATGAGACAGTGTTCATGAAACAGTAGCTCTGGTCAATTTGTGGTTTCCATGGAAAGATTTCCATGGAAATTGTTCTACCATTATCGCATCACACCATCGCGTCACGCCTGTCTGCAGGAGCCGTAAAACTTAATAATAAATATGCCCTCTGTCTGTTTGCAGGTGCGTCTGTCATATTGCAGACGCAGTAAAAAGCTCACCGTCCGATCAGGACCAGGCCCCTGCCGCACGGCGTGTACGTGTTCTAGGCGCGCTTCAAAGAGATGCCATTATGTACTCGTTAGGATCGAAACCTGCCGGGTAAGTGGGATTGTCCGAAAGGGTTACCGCTACCCCGCAACATAAAGGGCTAAGGAAGGAACATGATGGGTTTTAGTCAGTAAGAGTCCGACACTCCTTTCCGCACCACCCAAAGCGGGAGGAGTCATTTGATGATTACGCAGTAAAATAAAACATTTTTATAGGGATCAATAGCGAGAAATACATTAGAATTATTGAAAACTAAATAGAACTGCTACAGAAAGTGTACATTATACCTATTATTCTGTAATGCACACTCAATTAAAAGTAACTACAGCATAGAGATATCTTAGTGTACGTGTTCTGAATACATTAAAAATAAACACACACATGCTATTATATAAACGGATATATAAAGCGTAAAAGTAATTTAAAAAAGAAAGAGAATAAAGAGAGAGGAAGAAGGAGAGAGTATAATTTTATCACATTACTTTTTTTTACAGCTCTGTTTTTGTAGTTTTAAACACTATGTAGTCCTGTTTAAATGTTCGTTTTAGGTTGATCCTGCTAAAATTATAAACTTGAAACTTTGTGAGGATTTATGGATGTTTGCTACTCTTTTGCGCCAAAACGAATGAACCAATCTGGATAAAATTTTGCACACATATATTGTTTATAGGATTAACACATAAAGGATACTTTTTACGCCGGTAGTGTATTCCTGTGGAATAATTTCCGACATCCACACAGGCGTAGCCGCTGGATGAAGCTAGTAATTTATAATCCTCTTAACGTCCTTTTAAGTAAAAAATTCCCGCTTTCCAATGACAAATATGTAAAGGTAAAAGCGGTGTACAAAAGAAAATAACCAAAAATCTATACTAATATTATAAATCCGAAAGTAACTCTGTCTGTCTGTCACCCTTTGCCTTAACCACTGAATGGATTTCGATAAAATTTGGCAGAGAGATAGCTGATTGCATCCTGGGGATGGACATATGCTACTATTTGTCTCAAAATACCCCTAAAGGGGGAGATATAGGGGATGAATTTTGCGATATAACCAAACACCACGCGGACGAAACCGCTGGCCGCCGCTAGTTACAAATTCAATCTAAATTTAAACAAGATAAGATCTGGACTATAACTAAAATAAACTCTTGCTTTGCTATAATAACTGTAGGATATTGCTTGCCTGATAAAGTTTAATTAAAAGTGCCTTAGCAGTGTGAATACGTGCACGTAACATCCAATTTAAATGTTAGCACGTTTCATCTTTAAGCTGCAGACTAAAGCTACGGTAACCTTTCCACAACACGAACATGCTAATTGGTCTACCTGGTTTCGAACAAACCGTGTAGTCTGCAAACAGCCTAATACAATTCATCGTGACTGCCACGCACAGATTAGTACAGTGACACTGACACATCCTATCTATGTCACCATAGCAGGGGTTTTATTACGTGTTGCGATAGAAATACGTATATGAATAGGGGTGAGGGGAGGTTCGGTTGTTAGTAAGTTTATGTATATCTTTATATTTCAACAGTGGGCTTTTTAAGCAGTGGTAGTTGTGACGGTCTTGACTTACGCCTTGTAGGTCGTGGTTTCGAAACCAGCCAGGCGCTTTTCTTTGTATTAATAATTTCATCACCACTGTTCTCAAAACGGTGAAGGAAAACATCGTAAGGAAACGGCATGTCCTGGATACAATAATTCAAAGACATGTCACATCTACCGCACAGGGCACGCATGGTGGATTATAGCCCACTCCCTCTCAAAGACAGGAGGCTGATTATACTTAAATTTCAACTAGTTCCAGCTCGTGAAATAGCGTAATGTAGCGGATGCCCACGCCATTATATTACAACTCTCTGTATGCAATGCATTTTAGCCCAACAAAGCTGTTTTGATAGATCAGTCAGTTACGGTTTCCAAATATGTCAATAGATAAATATTTATTGCTTAATTCTTGTTATTGCACCTACAATTGTTTTCTCAGCATCATCCAAAGTTATACTGCTGGAAAATGCGTATAGCAGTCCGCCTTCGTACATTTGTGTGCTATACTGTTCAATAAATAATTAATTTAATACTTAAACATAAATAAACTGCAAAAATCAACTAATTGAGGAATATAAAAATTCTGGAACCATTTATTTATATAATCTATTGTCATTGTAATACTCAAAATGCTGATATAAAAAATATAGATCTGAATTCGGATACGGATATTAGCGGGCAAAAATCAACTTATTGAGAAATATAAAATCCAATAATAGCACCAGACCCGTGCCGTACGGCGCGTATAATTATGATCCACGCGCGCCTCAAAGAGATGTCAGCACATGAAGGGGCCCCTCAGGGCCAAGCCTGCCGGGATTGTCCGAAAGGGTTACCGCTGCCCCGGAACATAAAGGGCTACGGAAGGAACATGGATGGGTTTTAGTCAGTAAGAGTCTGACACTCCCTTCCGCTCCGCCCAGAGCGGGAGCAGTCATTGGATGATTTCCCAGCCTTAAAAAAAAAAAAAAGGAATCATTTATTTCTATAACCTAATTGTCATTGTAATACAAAATGCTGACTTAAAAACAAGATCCGAATCCGGATCCGAATTAGAATCCACTAATCAAAATACACTATAACAATAATTAGCGCCCGGCTCTAGCAGGCAAGGTAGTATATTTTAATGTTTCTAAGTCTCCGACATTTCACATCAAGACTTTGAACGAGTCTTGGTAATATCGGTTGGTAAGGTCGAGATAAACTCACGTTTATCACATACAGTGCCATCCTAATGGATAAAACTTTTGCCCAACAAGGCCGTGGTAGCATTTTAAAAAGTAGGTTTGCACAACCTTAAAATAACTTGACCAATTAAAATTTCAATCTGCCTAGCCTTTGTCCACCTATATGGGGTCGACTTCAGTCTAACCGGATGCAGCTGAATACCAGTATTTTACATGGAGCGATGCCTATTGCCTATCTGACCTCCACAACCCGGTCAGTAACTGTGTAATACGATACCCCCTGGTACAAGTGGCTGTCAGACTTGCGGGCTACTGATGACCCGTAACGACTGTCAAAGATCCACGAATGACAGCCGGGACCAGCGGCTTAACGCGCTTTCCGAGGCACGGAGGGGTCTCTATATCTGTAGATGATCACCCATCCACAGACCAACCAAACCCATCCACAGACCACACAACAGACTTCAAAAATCTCTATCGCCATACGTAATGGATCGATCGCTAATGATTACATACACATATTGAATCCTCGCTACTGATGCGCTTATCAAACGACGGCGTAATGAATGCACGAGTGTTTACATTATGTCTGAGTGAAATGGATTTATATGAAGACTGTATTTATTCAGCTAATATTTGTGGTCATAACATACCATAATCAGCCTTTAATTTTCCCACTGCTGGGACACAGGCTGCTCTCTCGGTGATAGGGAGGGCGTCATCCACCACGCAGGTACAGGCTGGTAGAGGTCACATGTCTCCGAATTTATGGTTCTAGAACATGCCGAGCCTTTAATTTTCCCACTGCTGGGACATGGGCCTCCTTTTGGTGAAAGGGAGTGGGCCTTAATTCACCACGAGAGCCCAGTGAAGGTTGGTACATGTCACATGTCTCCAAATGTATGGTTCTAGGACATACCGGTTTCCTCACGATGTTTTCCTTCACCGTTTTGAGAGCAGTTGTGATAAAACAATTTACACATTTATTTGTGGTCAATTTTCTCGTATGTATAGAAAAGCTGTTAGTCGGGTAGGTAGTTAAGAATAAAGCAGGCTTATTGCTTTGGAGTTTTAGAGCCAACATAATTTCACGCCTTTATCCTTTGGGGGTAAGCAGAAAATACGGCACGCCACCTTTTTTTTTGAGGGGGGTAGGCGTCATGTTTGAGGGGGGTAGGCGTCATGTTTGCCGCAAATTAACGTCTTTTCTTTCTTTCCTTTCGATAAACTTTTACTTAGGCAGCAAATGTGTTAAGCCCCTAGCATCAGATGGGCTGCCAGCTCAGTTTACCTTAGTTATTACGGTAAGATTTTTACAGATTAGATTGGCTGACCTTTCTGAAGAACCTTACCAATAAAATTGGGTACAGACGCCAGCACATCAAGCTATCCCTAACTGTCAAATTTTCTCAATTAAAAATGAACCTTATGTCTATGCAATAAAGTTGAAATACTATCAAAGAAATTTGACAGATTGTGGTAACTTGATCTGCTGGCCTCTGTACAGTAAATACATCTTTCTAGAGCATCTTGACGTTTCCATTCTCCGCCTTATGAATACTTGCGTAAATTGCAATTTTATTGTAAATAGCTGCTGCTTCGCCCGCATCAATGATGAAAATTTTTCATACAGTCTTCCACCCCCTATTTCATCCCTTTACGAGGAGAGTTTCGTAAAATCCTTTCCTCTTTCCTTTAATCCTTTTCTAGTGACGTTTCCTACTCATAATCTAACTCAGTGCTAAATTTCGTTTTCGTAGGTCTAGCAATTTTTGAGATTTCGTGATTAATCAGTGAGTGAATGAATGAATGAGTGACCTTTGGCTTTTATATAAGAATGTACACTCGAGAGCAATGAATCCGGGTCACTTAAAGAATCCTAAAAATCTCGGAAACTAAAAATGCTAGGTTAATGCAATAAATTGTATTTTATAGACAATGTAATACTCCTTAAATGAAGGTATTAAAACTTCTTAGTTATTGTAAAGTTATATCATAAAAAAATCAAATTTGAAAAAGGGCCACTTTCGAAGATGGAACTACGAAATTACAGCATTTGGTTTTGCTTTTGTTTGTAATCTGTCATTTATGTGGGTACATAAACCATGTTGATAGTGCTCTATATTCATTATTCAAGCTGAAATTATGTCGCTTACGCCTGAAGAATGCACCAGAATACTTACAATGCTGGAAACCGGCCGGAGTCAGCGCGATACAGCCAGGACTGTCGGTGTGTCGCTGTCAACAGTACAAAGAGTTCTCCGACGTTACGAAGAAACTGGTTCTAACCTACGCAGACCAGGACAGGCAGAACCAGGTGTACCACAGCACGAGAAGACCGATACTTGGTGAACACCATGCTTCGAAATCGCTTTCTCACAGGAACTGAACTCACAAATCAGTTTCGACACCTCGGAGGAAGTAACCCAAGTGCATGGACAGTAAGACGTCGGCTTGCTGAATCTAACTTAAAACCCCTTAGACCTGCAAACGGCCCTAAACTGGAGCGTGGGCATCGTATTTCAAGACTAAGATATGCCCAGGGCCACGTAAATTGGAGTATTGAAGATTGGTCAAAAGTTATGTTCTCCGACGAATCAAAATTTATGCTCTACAAGCACGATGGAAGACACAGAGTGTATCGAAGACCAGGGAAAAGATTCAAGCAAGCATGCATCGAAGAAAAAGTAGCCTACGGTGGTGGGTCTGTACTTGTGTGGGCCGGAATTTCTTCTGAAAGTCGCACAGAGCTGGTGATCATAGAAAACGGCTCTTTAACTAGCGTAAGATATGTGGAAGAAATCCTCAATGATCACGTTGGTCCATTTATGGTCAATTTAGGTGAGGATGCTATATTTATGCATGACAATGCCCGACCTCATACAGGTAGGATTGTGAATGACTACCTTCAAGAGATGAACATTACTCGTATGGAGTGGCCAGCGCGCAGCCCGGATATCAACCCGATCGAGCATGCTTGGGACGAGCTAGGCAGATGCGTAAAACAACGAAACCCTCCCCCAATCACGCTTCGTGAGCTCAAAATTGCTCTCACAGAGGAATGGGAGAATATTCCCCAAAATCGTATAAGGAACTTGGTGTACAGCATGCCAAACCGCGTAAACGCAGTAATGGAAGCACGAGGAGGCAATACGAAGTATTAAAATTCAAGAAAATCGTAATAAAGTTAAAAAATTTCATGTTTCCTATTTTTGTTTTAAGGAGAGATCAGCAGTTTTTTTCTTTAAGTAATTTTGTGTTAATAAAATGTATGGTGACTCATATTTTTTTTACTTTCATTTAAGGAGTATTACATTGTCTATTAAATACAATTTATTGCATTAACCTATCATTTTTAGTTTCCGAGATTTTTAACATTCTTTAAGTGACCCGGATTCATTGCTCTCGAGTGTAGATTATTGCGATGTCTCAACCAAATGACATACTATATAACCTGAAACTCGATTCGTAACGTATGGTTTAAGCTTCGAACATATTGTGACGTGACATCTCACTGTAGTTATACAGGGTGAATTTGAATTCAAGGGCAAAATTTTAAGGAGTCATTGTACTCATCATTATGAACAACTTTTACAATGGGAACACACCAAAAATCACGAAAAATCTGCTTTTCCATACATAATACTCGCGTATAACTCGCCAAAATTCATTTTGGCGAGTTATATGCGAGCATTACACAGTTATACAGGTAACAGCTGTGATTTTTTTTCGCGATTTCAGATTTGTTGATGAATGACCCCTTAAAGTAATGCCCATGAATTCAATTTCATCCCGTATATTGCCTAACCTCACGGTACCGTAGCTACACCGACGAGGGCTTGCGGTTTTTCAATCAGATTGGCGAAATCATTCAGCGATTATATTTCCAGATTTCTATTTACACTTTAAGATTGTACTAGCTTCTGCCTGCGGTTTCTCCTATATCGAAATAATCCGATCGGAACGTACTACCGGAACCGTACTACAGCTCATAAACTACCTCTATGCCAAGTTTCATCCAGATCCGTTCAGACGTTTGAGCGTGAACGACGGATAAACATACAAACGCACACACACACTCACTAACAAACTTTCACCTTTATAATATTAGTGTGATTATGATTGTGTCGCAAATTCGTTAATCACACACAATCCTTAATTTTATGTCTTATTTTGGGCTATTTAATTTATTAATAATATTATTATGATACCCTAAAAAAGTTAGTGTAATTAAATTTAGTTTCTGCCAAGTAGGAAGAGGGCGTGTGCCTAAAACGTGCTGATACTTGTCATAAAAGTGATTATAATACTTATTCATTATGTTACTTACCCTGCCCCAAAATGAATCATTTCCAAACCATTCCCTTTACAAATCTACGCGCCGAAGTATTTAAATTAATTCTGCTAATTCAACTTAAGATTGAGAAAGAGGTCAAGATAAGCTGGACGTTTAAAGTGCAGGTCACATGTCCATTCCATTAAGACCCCCCGTTTTTCTAATGAAAATGAAGGGACATTTAATAAGGAAGTTTTAGTACAAAGCTACAGAAGTTTTTGTGGGAGTTGGTTTTAATTTTAGCAGTTGGAAAACATGAAATTTCATTTTATGATTTTAATACTTAGAGCTTGTAAAGTCGATTCGTATTTATTGGTATGAGAACGATTTTAAAGTCAAAGTCAAAGTCAAAACATTTATTTCAAATAGGCACAAGAATGGCACTTTTGAACGTCAAAATGAACAAGAAATAGAACTGATTCTAGTCGCCCCTTCCAAAAAGTAGTTTCGTGTGGAGAAGAATGGGCAAGAAACTCCACCGTTACTCTTTTAAAATGTTTCACAATGTTTTGTATACATGTATTATAACATTATATGTGAAGACGATGTACCCAGAATAAAAACAATACATCACAAAAGGTGAAAAGAAAAACACATGTAGCAGTGGCAAGGAAACTTAATTATGTCATAAGTGCATGGTGCTCACATATTTACAAACATTCTAAAAGTTAATAAATTATTTTGGGCTTTTTGGCCTGAATTTTCTTAATGCTATCCTTTTTTTTGTGGGTGGGAAGTCATCAAATGACTCCTCCCGCTCAGGGTGGAGCAGAAGAGAGTGCCAGACTCATAATGACTAAAACCCATCCTTGTTCCTTCCTTAGCCCTTCGTGTTCCATGGCAGCGGTAACCTATTCGGACAATCCCTAGCCCAGTAGGTTAATGACAACTTGCATGCACGTTTTTGTTCTTGTAGGTATGTACAGAAGCCAGCACATCAAGTTACCATAATCTGTCAAATTTCTTTGATAGTATTTCAAATTTATTGCAAAGACTTAGGGTTTATTTTTAATTGAGAAAATTTGACAGCTTGATGTGCTGGCGTCTGTACATCATGACGGAGGTAATGTAAGTCTTATCTTATTTTATCTAGCGCAAAGTAAATGTAGAGTAAATTCAAAGATTTTAACATTCAAAATCACGTCTCGCACTGTATAATATTTACTTACTTATACTCCGTTTATTATAACATTAGAAAAATAACGGCTAAATAACGACAGTTATTATGTAATATTGTTGACATGACTGCACTTTCCAGTTGGTTTTTTAATGTAAATGGTTAATAGATTACATTGCTTCATATGTAACGTGAAATAACGGAGTTTAATATACGTCTTTATAGAAATAACGAAAGGGTGATAACCGTTATTTTTCTAATGTTATAACGAATAGGGTATAGATATATAAAAGAACAAAAAAAACGCGTTTTCAAATAAACTGTATATTTACACCGTACACTTTTCCAAGTTTTCCATTGGATCATTTGTTTACATTTACGTTATATACTTTTAGAACAGACTATACTTTTCATACCAAAAATTTGATCCATCACTAATATTCCCCAATAAACAAAAAAAACCTTACCGAGATTACATTAGACCTTCCAAAGTTAGTTAAAAGCCATTCAACCCTAAGATACAAGGATCGCTTTGAGGTTGACCGCAAACCTGAACAAGCGAGGCAAGGGAAATACTCAAACAAACGAGACGTAGGTGGGTAATTAACCGATTTCGTAATTAATGGTTTCAAGAACTTTCTGCTGCTGTTATAGGTATCTGTTCCAATAGAGTATGTTTTAAGTGGTGTTTCATTGAATGAAACTGGCGAAATGCGGGTTTAGGTAGTTTATGTGGGCGTCCAAGCATAAAGGGCATCTCGTCATTTAGTTTCCGGAATAATTGCTTTTTGTGATTTTGATTGATGCTCAACTATCAACAATTTCATATAGAAAATTAATTTGTGACTTTTTTTTTAGAATTTCGGCTTCAAATGAGTTACCGAGATATAAGTTTTGTGAATTAACAAAATGCATTTGGCGATTTTAACTGCGACTTTGATTGATTTTTAATAAATGCTCAATGATCTACAATTTCGACTTTAAAATTAAATGTCTGATAAAAAAATATGTGCCAGCTTTTAAATATGTTTCAATCCTTAGTATCAATTGACTATTCTAGATACCGAATCTAATATTTTAACTCAATAGGTACCCCACTATTGGACCCTTTTTGCTTGGACGCCCACATGTGTATCACTACCTATTATAAAACAAAGTCGCTATTTTTGTCTGTTTGTTTGTCTGTATGCTTACTAAATCTTTAAAACTACGCAACGGATTTTGATGCGGTTTTTTTTAATAGATAGAGTGATTCAAGAGGAAGGTTTATATGTATAATTTGTCGACATATTTTGCGGGCGAAGCCGCGGGCGGAAGCTAGTTATAATTATAATACACCCACATTTCCTCACATATAACTTTGCTCAACCCTTTGGGGAAACTAGACGTCATGTCATATCATCAAAAACATTGGAATTGAACAATAACAAGCACAGAGTACAGCCAGCACATTAAGCTACCCCAAACTATCAACTATTACCAATTGAACATGAACCTTATGCTTTTGTAATAAAGTTGAAAATCTATCAATGAAATTTGACAGATTAGGTTAGCTTGTGCTGGCCCCTGTACATAGTTTTACTGCATCATAGGTAAAGTAACCATTTGTAGAAGATTTGTGAAGATCATTTCAACGTAAATGTTTATGTGCACCATAGACAATTAAACTACTTAGCCTTTTTCCAACTTTGTTATGGTCAGCTTCCAGTCAAACCTGATACAGCTGAGTACCAGTATTTTACAAAGAGTGACCACTTATCTGACCTGCACAACCCAGTAACTGTGTAATACGATACCCCTTGGTAAGCTTGATTGTCAGATTTTCGGGCTTCTGACAACCCGTAACGACTATCAAAGCTTAACATGCTTGCCGAAGCACGAAGGAGTCTCGGCACGCAAAGATGGTTACCCATTCATAGAACAACCTCGGTAAGCATAGCTTAATTTGATTGATATACCCGCGCGGCTGTTACTTATTAGCCATATAATTCTCTTTACATGCACCAAAGACAAGATTTATCCGATCCAGCGTGTCCCTTGCTGTCCTCCCCCAGCGACCTCCTAAGCCGAGGTCCGTACCCCACAGGGGGTGCCCTTAGCGTGTAGTCGCTTAGTTTGTAAGCTTTAATAATCCCTGGTTGGAGGCTACAATTTTATTGTGGCATCCACAGGCAAGTCCGGTTTAGCAGTAGACAACCGTATGGTTGAACTGCGAGATACCGTCCTAAAAAAAAATAACCAAAGACGAGACTTTTAACTTTATCAAGATAGCTGGATGAACTTGACGCTTATATGAGGGATTGGTCCATATTGATTTAGGATCGGGTTGAGTGAAAAAAGGAAAGAGAGGCCTTTTGCCCTGAAGTGGAACAATACAGACAGATTATTATTTCGTTTATTTATCTTTTATCCTTATAAAATACAATTTTAAATATTTCTTCAAATGATATGAAAAACATTTGAAAGTAAGAAAAATAGCGGTGCGCTGGTGACGGGAGCAGGGTCCAAGCTACCGGTGGTTGGGGCTGCAGAGACAGGAACCTCTTCATAATACGAGTCGTATTGAAGAGTACAGCTTTCTGAATAAGTAATGCTATTATGTAAAGATCTCACCGTGAAAACGTAAGTGAAGTGAGTTTAAAGTGAGCTGTCAATAGTGTCAGTGTTTACAGAATCGACGGACAGGTCCTTGATGTAACCGCCTAACGAGAGCCTCAAGAGATGTTGGTCGAGGCTTTCGGCCATCTGGCCATTGAGCTCAAATATCTATTTATTATTATTTATGTGAAGTAAAGATACTGGCAGGATTATGAACAAAAAGGCAGGTTTAAAAAGGTGACATGTTCTTTTTGAACGAGGAACGAAATTATTTGAAAATGGAATAATCTTTTCGTTCCACGAATGAAAAGCGGCTTAACACATTTGATCTGAACATTACTATTGAAACGCGTTAACTGTTAGCAAAATACGACTCTTTATTCAAAATTAGGTTTTAAATTCTGTGTGCTAGATGGCGTTAGGTACTGTAGAAAGTTGAAGACCTTCTACTGAGGGGGCTCAGTGGTAGAGCGTGTATTGTGCGTATAGTGGATTTGCTATGCTATGAATGCAAACCCACAGGACTATAAACACCATATATATTTTATAGCTTGATTATAACGAATACATCTGCTTAGCCCCGCGGCCTGAGGCGAACTCTCAATTGTACAAAAAAGACTATCTATTCTTTAAATGATTTTAAAAGGTTCGAATGCCGTCAGATTATTACCAGCCATGTTCAACATAAGGTTTTACTCCAGCCTTGTTCAACTTGGTTTTACTCCAGGGCTCTACAGTACTATAGCCACTACTGAAGAGATTTTGTTTTTTTTCCTTATTATTAAGAAACGATTCCTTAATAAATGATTACAATCTAGCCTAAAAGACTAATAAGCAATTTAACTCTAACTTATTATTATACGGTAAAGGTTTTGTTAAAACTAAGAATAGCGTCCTTTAGCACTTTTATACTAGTCCCTAGCACTTTCTTAGAGTCTGGTATTGATAAAAACACTTTGTTCATGTGTTATATGCATAGCACAGCAATGATCGCTATTATACACTAACTTTAAACACTACACTAACTCAAAAGGTTTAGTTCTCTTTAGTCTACGCACTGGGTCCGTGTTGTCTAACAGCTGAATTGCCTCAACATTCACATGTCGGTGAAGTCTGTGTTCGTGGGCTTCAGCAAATTTTTGAATGATGGTGGTGACGAGTTCTATTTTAAGGTCACGGTGGAGGTCGTCATTTCTGATGTACCAAGGTGCTTTTACAGCATCTCTGAGTACTTTATTCTGGAATTGTTGTATTTTTTTGAGGTTGCTCTGTTTAGTACAGCCCCAGAGTTGGATACCATACGTCCAAATTGGCATCAGAATATGCTTATAGAGTATAATCTTATTATGTATTGATAAACAGGATTTCCTTCCGAGTAACCAATACATACTTTTATAGCGTATGTCGAGTTCCTGTCTTTTCTTTTTGACATGAGCTTTCCATCGCAACTTAGCGTCGAGAGTTATGCCAAGATATTTGGCTGTATTAGAATAAGGCACTTGCGTACCGTTTATGTAGATTGGGTGGTAGTCGCACTGTTTGTTTGTGAAGTCAACGTGAATTGATTTTGACTCATTCAGTTTGATCTTCCATTTTTGTGTCCAGTCATAAACTTTGTTCACAGCAAGTTGAACTTTTTCTACTGCTTCTTTGTGATTCGATCCAGTAGAGATTTTGATGCAGATAATAACAATTACAACTCAAATAAATATTGAATCAAAATAAACAACCCAGAAATTCACAGATACTCTCTATTCATAATGAGGGTTGTTATCCTTTACTCATGAATCAGGGTTCCTCAAGACGTTCTTGAGCCACTACATCAAACAATACAGAACATAAACCCACTTAACTTGAGGGCCCGTATAATTTGCCGGTCGTTCAATTACAAGTCTGTTGGTGATAACGGCTAATTGCCGTGACGTCATTGTTATAAAGTAGCTCCATAGAGTGCTTGTGGGTAATGATTTGTAGCTGTCAAATCGTAATTGACTGTGGATAATTTTATTGGTTGTAAGTTTTTGACTAATTATTCAAAGCAGTGTCGTGATTTCATAGGTTTCATTTAAAAAAAATGGATTATTTTAATACCTAATCATAATATTTATTTTACTTTGGCAACTCTGTTAAAGTACAAATTATTTATATAGCAACAAATTTTTAAATGTATTTTCAATATGGCAACTGAATGTATTATTTAACTTTGGCAACACTTGAAAATTACGGTTATGATATTATTATTTCCGGGGCAAAACTCGTGTTAAATGGTGTTTAGTGGAGAGTCAGTCTTGGTTTGGTTATGAAATAGTACAGTAGTGTAAACATTATGCATCTTAAGGTTCTTATTTGCATGTACAGACGCCAACATATCAAGTAACCCCCTATCTGTCTAATTTTTTTGATAGCTTGTCAACTTTGTTACAAAACCATAAGGCTCATCTTGAATTGCAAAAATTTTACGGTTTTGGGATAGCTTGATGTGCTGGCTGGACCCTACTTTCAATCACAATCAGAGTTCTGAAGGATATTGTTAATCCTTAATTTTCATGGCTTTCCAAAAATTGTCTGTTCTACAGTAATAACGCAATGAACGTAGGTGAACTGTCAAAATGAAGCCCATTGCGATTGTAATTTATGTGAGTTAAAATAAAACCCATTGCGATCAAAAATTGACATTTAAATGAGTAACGCAATAGAGTGTGATGGCTAGTACGCTGTGTCCAATGTTGTTAGAGTTAAAAAAAAAAAATTGGCCGTCATATTAATACAAAACTACTTAGATAAAACGCATTAACCCATTAGGGGCTATCTCTACGAGCAAGCGAATCGCGGCGATAATATCGTCGTGCCACGTATTTCTATACGCTGTCTATGAACGCGTCTCCACACGGCGATATTATCGCGGCGATGCGACGAGTGGCAATGTGCGTGCGTAACGTCGTCGTATCGCTGCGGTATCGTCGCGACTGGTGGCGCGCCCGCCGCGCGCTCGCCGCAGAACGTGGCGCTCTCGCAGCGAGCGCGCGGCGGGCGCGCCGTCAAACGCAGCGTCATTTATTTATTATTCATATTTCGCTCTCGTCTGGCACCTAAATAACTACTCTACTGAACTCTTTCAACAAAACAATTGCACAACGCCTCGTCGCGGAAACGCGGCGATTCCGTTACGAGTCGTCACGGGCACGCGGCGATTCCGTAACCAGTCGCGACGATACGTTGGCGGAATAATCGCTCGTTCGTGGAGACGACGCGACGATAGAAGCACGGATCCGTCACGATTCCCTCGCTCGTGGAGATGGCCCCTAGATGTTCGCCTATTAGAAGCCGTTTGCTAATTTGCTCAACGATTTTTACGGTTAGATTTTATTTGTCTTGGACAGAATTTTTCTTATGAAACTACGGGGTGTTCATACGATATTTGAGAGGTTCAAGTTGGGGAGTGTGGGCTCGCTAAGTCACAAATACGTAAGTATAAAATCTACGTTGGCGTGACGTCATGCCACGTTTTAACTCAATGTATCGACGTAATCTTTTGATTTCACAAATAAAGAACAATTACATGTCCAATACTTTTTTATTTTCGAGCTCGTGGCTAAGTACTAACAGCCGCACAGATCGATCTATCAGGTTAAGCTACGCTTGCCGGGGTTGGCCGTGGATGGGTGACCATCTTTACATACTTAGACTCCTACATGCCTCGGAAAGCACGTTAAGCCGTTGGTCCCGGCTGTCATACGTGAACCTTTGGCGGTCATTACGGGTATTCAGAAGCCCGAAAGTCTGACAGCCAGTCTTATCATTGTATCGGGGTATCGTATTACCCAGTTAGTGACTGGGTTGTGGAGGTCAGATAGGCAGTCGCTCCATGTAAAATACTGGTATTCAGCTGCATCCTATTCGACTGGAAGCCGACCCCAACATAGTTGGGAAAAGGCTAGACAGATGATGACTGAAGGACAGAACAAAACATGTTCATCATCCCTATTACCCCGCTGGCTACAATTACAATTATTACTTTACTCGTCTGCAGCTGCAAACAAGACAAATTTCTATAGCCACGTAAGTACTCTTCCATTTATCCTCCCGCCTCCCGCCCCTTTGGGAAATCAGTCATCGTAATAATAAGATGTTATTAGAGAACTGCTGCACTGATGAATAGCAGCTATCCTTACACGTACCTACTATAAACTGCAGGGCAAAGACCTCACAAGTATTTTTTTTTTCGCCATTTTTATTTTGATCCCATAATGTAGTTGTTCGTTTAGTGATGATTGCAAAGACCCTCGTTAAGCCACTAGCGTTAACTATTCTGTAAAAATTCACCGGGAAAACTAAGGTTAAGTGAGATGTGCATTGTCAATCCATCTCATGTTACGGATTGTCACTCACGTCAAACTCAGTTCACCTTGATTTCACCCTAAAATGTATACAGAATACACCGGCAGGCATCATAGTTTTAATTACACCTTGTAAGATACCATTGCAAAATAATTATGTGAAAACCAGCAGTGATAGCCTAGTAGTGTGACTGTTGGATTGCCAAGTCATAGGTCTCGAGTTCGAACCAAAGGCACGCACCTCTGATTTTACGGATTCATGTGCGTATTGTATAATTATCACTTGCTTAAAAATCGGTGAAGGAAAACAACGTGAGGAAACTAGCATATTCTGAGAGATATATCTCAACAGCATGTAATGTTCAGTCAGAGGCCCATGGGCAGCATAAAAACTCTGACAACAGGTTAGTCACAAACCACACGAAAAGCCAGAGAGATGTGAAAATGAATATTCTGGTTGTTACTTTCCCTACTACAGCACCGATAAGATTGGGTGAAGAGGCAATTTAATACCTAAGAAAGACACGATTTTTATTATGATTTAAAAATTGTGACATACCCGGCTAAATCAAAGTCAAAATCAAAGCATTTATTTCAAATAGGCATGTAAGGCATTTTTGAACGTCAAAGTAAACAAGAAATAAAATTGATACTAGTCGCCTCTTCCAAAAGGTAGTTTCGTGTTAAGAAACTCAGGTCTCCTTTCTTTGCGAGGGAGTGGGCGTCCTCCAGCGCGCTGACCCGGTCCACATTGCTTGCAGAACGGATGGCCATCGGACTTAAAAGTTTTGGAGTGGCGACCGCGTACAGGATGACGCAGCGTTGAATGGATGCAGGAATCCGCTGGATGCGCGACCGTAACCGGTCAATTAGGCAAAGCCCCTTTTTTTTAGGGCGGGGAAATCATCCAATGACTGCTCCCGCTCTGGGAGGAGCGGAAGGGAGTGTCAGACTCTTACTGAGTAAAACCCATCCATGTTCCTTCCTTAGCGCCCGTTATGTTCCGGGGTATCGGTAACCCTTTCGGACAATCCCGCTTACTCGGCCTTGGTCTTGGCCCTGAGGGGCCCCTTCATATGCTGACATCTCTTTGAGGCGCGCGTGGAACATATACGCGCCGTCCGGCACGGTCCTGGAGCTGATCGGACGGTGAGTCACCCATTACTCACCGTCCACAATTAGGCAATGCTTAGGGTAGGCTTATGTCCCGTGTTGTAGTGAATTAAATGGTTGGCAGGGAGGAGTCCTGGGACACAGTGATATCCTTCTGCGGAACAATCATCTTGCAGAAACAGGCTGCGGAAAGAGAGAGGTCACATAAAAAAACCCTATGTCTCTAAGTGGACGTCTTTCGTCGGCTGAAATGGTGACCAAGTCTACCAATCAAGTCATATGCCTCTAAATGTTTTCGTCACAATGTTTTTTTTTATATCAGTTAATTAGAAGTGGTGATAAAACAAATTGCTCAAACGTAAAGTACATGCCTGCCTGGGTTCCATCCCACGAGTCGTATATACAATCGGACAATGCTGCCAGCCTTTTGGGAACTTTTCCTGTTGACAGCGATGTGGAAGAATTTTTTGATGCTCTTTGATTATTTACTTATTATTTCTGTATATATTACTATGAATATTTAATCTAGGTAAGTTAACTTTATTCTAATTAGGTTGCGGTGCTAGAGGTGTCCTCGTTACGCGCATGAGAGTATTAGTAAGAAATCAGAGTGTTTCCATGTAACTGGCAGCTTTTCTCAGCCAATTCGCTGGAGCAAAAGACCACTTTCTAAACTGCGAATATTAATGAGTATTCGTCAGACAGACGGATAGATTAGATATGGATTAAGTGCTCACAAAAGGCATAACACGGAAATGCACAATTAAATTATGAGAATAATGTATATAAAAACAAGGTGCCAATATAAAAAAAAAATCATAGATACATTTCTTATGCCATTTTTCATTAACAAAGAGCGATATGACAAGATGCGGTGTGTGTGTCCTATGTCAGGTTAATATACTTTTCTTTTCGATGGCAAATTATCAAACAACTCTCTATCCAGAGCTACGGCATTGATGAGGATCTTTTTACACCCTGTATAATTATGCCGTCAAGTCATTTGGCCAACGCTCCATAAAACGTGTTTCTTAATGGCATTTAGATACCTACTGCAGGTGGTATTAACAGAAACAATAAATTACCATATTACAATCGCCTATCTGTTTGGCAACCGTGGTAATTAGGACAACAGCAGGGGCGATCGTTAGAAGCCCATGTTCAATAGTTTAAGTTTATTACCTAATATTATTAGTATGACATACTAGCGAACCATTCTCTGCTTTGGAATGGGCAACTACCTTCATCTTTCTGACTGACCGGTGACCGACCCCTCGACGATTCAAAAGTCCCTGTAATTGGTTTATTTGAAATAAATATTTTGAGTTTCTGCTTTTAAAAACGTAAAATATACATCGTAAAATCATAGAGCACTATTCTTCTATAAGAGCTCGGAATAATTGTCTCCTTTGTGTTCGGTCAGCGGTGCCCAATGTGTAATGACATCAGCGGAACTATCCGAAAGGATAACCGCTGTCCCAGAACACTTAAGGCTAAGGAAGGAAAATGGATGGGTTTTAGTCAGTAAGATTCTGACACTCCCTTCCGCTCCACCCACAGTGGCAGTCATTTGATGACTTCCTATCCTTAAAAAAAAAGTGGTTATTACATAATCAATTCCCAACTTACTGCGCAAACATTGCGATAGTTAGAATTTTAAGGGGGCTGGTTCAACAGTGTTCTTCTGTCTTCTCCTTCTTCTTCTTCAATAGTCTTAGTTTAGACACAATATCGCTGCTATGGATTCAAATGTCCAAATCCATATAAAAAACATATGCGTACATCGGACGGCGTAGTACGCTATTGGTACTCAGTAGATGGTCTTTGGAGAAGTGACTCCCGAGTTTAAAATAAGGTACTTAGGGCGGATTTCATCAATAAAACTTAACTCGATCAATTGTATGTGCTATTATTTTCTGTTGGATATTAACACAAACACGACGTGAACGCGGTTTAGATGTAATGATCGCGTTCAGAGTCATTGGTGAAATTGGCGTAATAAAAAGTTAACATTAACCTTTTTCCACGAAACTTACCATAAAAGAAACTTTCGCAATACGTAGTAATTACTTGCCAAACATGTTTACTTTTAAAACTCTTGCACAAAAATCTATTAACTCTTGGAAACGGGACCGAACTGAGCGTAGGAAAATACCAATATTAAATCGGTCCATGGGATTGTCCGAAAGGGTTATCGCTGCCCGGAACACAAAAGGCTAAGGAAGGAACATGGATGGGTTTTAGTCAGTAAGAGACTGACACCTCTTTTCACTTCACTCAGAGCTGGAAGAATCATTTGATGATTTCCTACCCCAAAAAAGACATCAAAAAAAGTCAAAAAAATCTTTAAACTTAAAATTATCACAAAAAAAGGTGTATACCAAGGGAGTGACGCGATGGTCTAGGTCCTACCGGTGCCTTGCTCGACCTCCTTCTGGCCAGGTCATCAGTACCATCATTGCCTAGCGAGCCGTTATGTTCTTTCATTCTTTGAATGCTTCTGGTATTGAGGCTACCCATCGTGTTGAAGCGCTGATGGCACCCATCGGGATTAACGCTTGCAGGCCTATGTTTTTCTCAGGACCAGATTTAAAAAGTTATTGTTCTTGCGATGTTTTTCTTAATAAATAAAACTTTCTTCGGAGTGTTTGTAAGCCATAAAAGTGGTATAAAGAAAATAATGAAGATAATGAAAACTAAAGAATTCTTTTTGCAAGTTTGCTCGTATTTATTTACCAACAACTCAATGTTTTCTAATGTTTGAATAAAAAGAAACTTAAGCCTTTCATGAAAGTTTGTAAAGTCAGTTGAAAGGCATTATGTTTGTTTATGATTGATGATATTATATGCTAAAACTTTAGTTTCGGTACCTGCTTTCAACCCAACATTTATTTGTCAGCGGGATTGTCCAAAATGGTTGACGCTACCCCGGTACATTAAAGGTTAAGGAAAGAGCATGGATGGGTTTTTAGTCAGTAAGAGTCTGACACTCCCTTCCGCTCCACCCAGAGCGGGAGGAGTCATTGGATGATTTCCCACCCTCAAAAAAAAAAGACTTTCCAATTAATACCTATGAGATGTAGTAACTATAGATGTGTATGCATACCTATTAATCCGTGTAGTTAATCTCAATAATCTCAATATATAATCAGTATCTACCCAGATCTCGTGTGTTTCACTTGTCTCCCAAGTCCCAACCTTACATGGCGACCCTGCCATATTTGGGGCCGTGGCGATACCGTCATCGTATATCTATCTAGTGTTGCGGCTTCAAGTACTCAACTTTATTTAATAAAATTGGAAACAATGAACAATCGCAGTGCCAAAATAAACTATCTTACGATAATTGTAATTTCAAAAAACTAGTGATGCGAAAATGTGTCGTTCCAACGTGGAGAGGGAGACTGTGTTCCTGAACCAAAATGCCGTTGGTTCGAATCGGGGGCATTTAGAAACAGTAAAGGAGCACATGTCGAATATTACCCTAATACTGATAGTCATCTGCGTGTTGTTAAGCCTCGGCGTGGTGTACTTTTTGTGGAAGCAGTACAAGAAATGCCATTTCCAGTGGATCCGAGAGGCGAGCCTCGCCAATGGACAGAGAGGAAGTTCTTTCATGCGGCGACGACGACCTAATCTTTATCCCGATTTAAAGATCGACGAAGCTACAGTTTGAAGCAGTGGAAAGTGTTTAAAAGTCTAACCAATTACAGTGAAGTGATAATCGTGTAAGTTAAGTAACGCATGGACAAAGGGACACACATGGACAATGGTATTTATCATGTTTATTTAGTAAATAAGGAAAAATGTACATGTAAGTGAAAAAAAAAAAAAAAATGGACAATGGTAGGTATTTATCCAGTAAATAAGAGGAAAAAAAAATTGTTATGTATAAATATTACTCATAAATAAATGGCAGTATATTTAAACAAGTTATATGAAGAGCTAGTACAAATACGGAGATATTTAATTAAAATCGGGCCATCTCGTAGACAAGGAGATATTTTAGCGAAAAAGCTAGGTGAAGCTCATGTAATAATTAAACAATACAACAACTACATAGAAAACATAAATAAAATAAATAGGAGTACAGAAGAAACAAATAGTATAACAGAATGGTGTGAGAAAATTAGTGACATAAATACAGAAATAACTAATTTATGTCAAGCAAAAGATAATAGTGAAATTACAATAAAAATGGAGTTTGACTTAAGAGTTGCTTTGAACTTATTACCGGTTATGACAGACGAAATTTCAAATACAAAACAATTGATAGACGGCATAGACTATTACAGTTCGGTCATAGACACGAAAGCGCATGAAAATCTAATTAACTTCGTACTCAAGAGTAGATTATCACAAGGGGCAAAATTAAAATTAGCTACCAAATATGACAATGTACAAATGCTTTTGTGTGACATGAAGAGAGTCCTATTACCGCAGAAATCCGCAAGTGCGTTGCAAAAACAACTTCTAAACTTCAGGCAAAATGAATTGTCGGTAGATGATTTCGGGAAAAAACTTTCCGAAATGTTTGTTGACCTCACGATTTCACAATCTGAGGGCAATTCAGAAAAGTTTGATGTTTTAAAAACAATTAACGAAAAACAGGCGATCAGGCAGTTTAGTGAAGGATTGAGGAATCGCAGGATTAGTACAATTCTGGCAGCTCAGAAGTTCCAGTGCTTAAAAGATGCTGTTCAAGCAGCGTTAGACGAGGACAGCACATCGACCAGCCGGAGTGCTGAAATTTTTTCACTGAGACGTAATATGAATTATAAACCCAATTCCAGGCAGACAGTGTATTATAACAACCACAGATGCTACAGTAGAGGTGCGTATAGAGGTGCATTCAGACAGCGTGGCTACACCCGTGGCTACCCGGCACGTGGCAGAGGCCAGCAGCAGCAAGCAGCTTATGGGCAGCCAGGCGCCGCTACTACAGCAGGCAGCCAACAACCTCGAGGTAGAGGCTATTATCGAGGTAACTCTTTTAGAAATAATACCAACAGGGGAAATAAAGGGGATCGTGGAAATGTTCGCGTGATCACTGATGATGAATCACGGCCACAACCCAGCACTTCATCATATGATGCCAAGGAATGCGGAAGTGAGTTTTTTCGTTCCTAAAAGTAATAAAATCATGGCTAGTGAAAGTAGTTATTACGTAGAGTTATTAGTGAATCACTTGCAACCGTTTAGCTGGTTAATTGATACGGGCGCATCCATTTCAGCCTTAAAGTATAAACACGTACAAAAGTTCAATATCCCCATCTGTAAGGAGGACATAACTATAAATGGGATCGGAGGCAGAGTCCAAGCAATCGGATATGTAAAGTTACAATTATGGACTCACGAACAAAACATAGTCCATAAGTTCTATGTGTTTGACACCTTGCCTTGTAAGGCGTATGGAATTTTAGGGCAAGACTTTTTAAGCAAGTACTCATCGGTTATTGACTTTCATAACAATGTTTTATCATTATGGTATAATGGGAACCAGATAACTTTGAAACTATATAATTCCAAGGATTATTTAATGACATTACCTGCTAGGTCAGAGTCAATTCACTATGTAAATACTAACTTGAAGGACGAATGCGTGATAAGTACGAAAGAAGTATGTGAGGGAATCTTTGTCGCGAGTACATTAGTGACTCCAGACAATGGTAGAATACCAGTACGTATTTTGAATACAACAGCCAATGACGTCACATTGTCAGAAATAAATCTAGATATACAGAGTACCAGGGATTACGATATCTGCGTTTTTAACAAAAACGAGTTGAATGCAGACCGGGTTAAGCAGCTATTTGCAAAGTTAACCTTAAGTAATTTAAATAAAGAAGAAAAACAAAACATTGAAAGTTTATGTGCCAAATATTCAGACATTTTTTATTTGGAAGGAGATAAATTATCGACTACGGACATTTATCAACACTCGATTGTTTTGAAACAAGACACTCAACCAATTTATTCAAAACCATACAGACAACCACACTCTTTAAAAAATGAAATTAAAAGTCAAATAGACAAAATGTTAAATGAGGGAATTATAGAACCATCTCAGAGTGAATGGTCTAGTCCCATTCTACTTGTACCGAAAAAATCGGATAGCGATGGGAACAAGAAATGGCGGTTAGTAGTTGACTACAGGAAACTGAACAACGTTATACAGGATGACAAATTTCCTCTTCCAAATATTACGGAAATATTAGATTCTTTATCAGGCTGTATGTACTTTACACATTTAGATTTGCATCAAGGATATTATAATGTAAAATTAGATCCCGACAGTCGTAAATACACAGCATTTGATTCTGGAAGATTTCAAATGACTAGACTACCCCAAGGACTTAAAACGAGTCCCAGTTCCTTTTCAAGAATGATGACTATGGCAATGACAGGTTTGACGTACGAAAAATGCCTAGTATATCAAGACGATTTAGTATGTTTTAGCCGAAATCTAACGTCCCATATTAAAAATCTTCAGGACATATTCGAAAGGTTACGAAAGGTTAATTTAAAATTAAATCCCCAAAAATGTAATTTCTTAAAGAAAGAATTACTATTCTTAGGTCATATTGTTACTCCAGAGGGTGTCATACCAGACTCCAATAAGATAAAAGTTGTGGAAAACTACCCAGTTCCCATAAACACAGAAGAAGTAAAAAGATTCGTAGCATTCGTTAATTATTATAGGAAATTCATTCCAAACTTCGCAGAGAAAGCACATCCATTAAATTCACTGTGTAGGAAAAATGTCATGTTTAATTGGGATGAGCAATGTCAAAAATCATTTGAATTACTTAAACAATGTGTCATTAAACATCCAGTATTACAATATCCCGATTTCTCAGAGAAAAATCAATTTATTTTACAAACTGACGCGTCAAATTACTCTATTGGATCGGTATTGTGTAACGGAAACAGTAGACCGGTAGCATTTGCGAGTAGAAGTTTGAATAAAGCCGAGAAAAGATACCCAACAATCGAGAAAGAGTTGCTAGCCATCGTTTGGTCGGTTAAGCATTTTAGACCTTATTTGTATGGCCGTAAGTTTACAGTCCAAACAGATCATAAACCGCTCATAGCATTATTTGGAATGAAAGATCCTTCAAGCAGATTGACAAAATTTAGATTGATTTTGGAAGAATATGATTTCGTAGTGGAATATTTGAGAGGAAAAAATAATTCAGCAGCGGACGCAATGTCACGCTTGCGCATAACATCGGAGGAGTTGAAAGAGATGAATGACAGTGTTATCAATGTAATGACACGAGGCCAGAAGGCCAGGTTACAAACACAGGGTACTGTTACTTTTGACGACAATCGGCCTGATCAACCGAAAGTTGTAGAAATGATTAGTAAACCTAAATGTTTCATTGAATTACGTTTTATAACAGAAAACGAATTAGCACGACATCGTAACTTGAATGAAATAAAATATGAGAACAAATGTTTTTGTTATGCACCAACAAGAAATACAATTTTCATAAATCCAGCGTCTCGATCGCAATTCTCGCCAGGCGAATTTGTGAGAGAGTTGGAAATAATTTGTAAGAAATATAACATAGAGGAAACATATTTCATAAAGAATAAGAATGATAAAAGTAATTTTATAGAAAGAGTAATAAGTGAAGTACAGAAAATAAATAAATGGTCCGGACCACGACTATGTATATTAAAAGATATAGAGAGAATAAACAACAAAGATGATCAACGTGTGATCATAAATGACTTCCATCTTTTGCCCACAAGTGGCCACGCGGGCATTAGACGGATGATTAATAATATTAAAAAATATTATTTCTGGCCAAGGCTAGAGGTGGATGTAACAGAGTTTGTGAAAAGATGCGACAAATGTCAAAGACAAAAACATTCGTCACATCATACAAAAGAACCTATGGAAATCACGACTACGGCAACATCAGCCTTTGAAAAAATTTACATGGACTTGGTAGGTCCATTGGATAGAGATTACAATAATTTCACATATATATTGACCATCCAATGTGAACTAACTAAATACGTTGAAGCATACCCAATGTTATCAAAAACCTCAAGTGACGTAGCTAGAAATTTAGTTAATAATTTTATTCTTAGATACGGAATTCCAGGAACTATAGCAACAGATATGGGCTCAGAGTTTTTGTCAACTACAATGAAAGAGGTATGTACCCTATTACATATAAATAAATTACAGTCAACGGCGTATCATCATCAGAGTATTGGCGCATTGGAAAACTCACACAAACACTTGGGTAATTATATAAGGATTCAAACAGGTAATCATACAGAAGCATGGAGCACTTGGCTTCCATTTTGGTGTTTTTCATATAATACAACAGTACACACTGAGACACGATTTACCCCTTTTGAGTTAGTATTCGGCAAAAAATGTATTTTACCAACGAACTTAAATTCAGGCCAAGTTGATCCTTTATACAATTTTGATAGCTACCCATTAGAATTAAAATACAGAATACAAACAACGCAAAGAGAGGCACGAGATAATTTAATAGCCAGTAAAGTAAACAGAAAAGTGAGATACGACCGAAATGTTAACCCAGTGTCATACAAACCAAATGATTTAATTCTAATAAAAAATGAAACAGGTAATAAGTTCCAAAGCATTTATAAAGGTCCATACACTGTTATAAGAGAATGTTCACCAAATGTAGAAATTATGAAAAATAATAAAATGTACACAATACACAAGAACAGGACAAAACTGTACATGCCACCTGTTTCTTGATTATAGTTATTTAAATACAGGTACTATATGTGTGTGTATAATAAGTTATAAGATAATTTAGTAATAAGTACATAAATGTAAAAAAAAAAAAAAAAAAAGAAAACTACTACAATGTAACAGCATTATTACTATTATAAATCGTGTATAACTATATAATCATAAATATACAATATAATATTATAGCGTAAAATGAAATTAAACTGTAGTTAATTTAATTTTTTTTAATGCGGTGAAGATGAGATGTAGTAACTATAGATGTGTATGCATACCTATTAATCCGTGTAGTTAATCTCAATAATCTCAATATATAATCAGTATCTACCCAGATCTCGTGTGTTTCACTTGTCTCCCAAGTCCCAACCTTACACCTATATACTTATATTTTGACAAAATAAAACCTAATACTGACCCGCGAATTGCAAAAACCGTAAGAAATTTTGAATTTCGCGAGTTACGGCGCTTTCACCTTAACCGATTTGATTTAAACATCGATAATGTCAAAGATTAAACTAGTCTATACAATCCGTCCCTGAAATTTTCGTTTAAGATTCACATCGTAACTTGTATAGCGAAGCTGTTTCGAGTACCAATCCCTGAACCCGAATCAAATTTACTTAGGTTCTGCAGCCGGTCACAGTTTACTCCAGCTTTGACATTTGAAGGTATGCCAAAGAGGGTAAGTATTGAATCAAAATAAGGCTATTTCAGTGAATCGGATTTAATTTGCATCACAAACGATTTTCCTATGCAAGGGATCGTTTGACTTTCTCTCGAAGTTGCTTTGATTTGTTTGTGTTTCTAAGGAATTAATAGTTAGTGTTGCTGTCGAAACTAAACTTAGTGAAACTATAGTTACTATTCTGTGTTGTAATTTCCATTTAAGTAGAAAGGTTTTGTGAATACTTCATTATAAGCGCGCAATTCGATTTTTAACTTTCGGAGCTGAGCTAAATTCATGCTATTGTGACAAGTTAGTTGTGTTAAAGCCGATATTATTTTACAATGAAGTTAGTTACATTCAATTGACAATTAAACGAAACCAAGGAGACAATTCTATGAAGAATACGCAAGATGCATACTACGACAGAAAACGTACGCAACGCAACTAACGTAAAACATTGCTTTAAATATGAGACATTGTGTCGGACGGCGCGTACGGCGGTGGGTAAGTGGGATTGTCCGAAAGGGTTACCGCTACGTCGGAACATAAATAGCTAAGGAAGGAACATGGATAGATTTTAATCAGTAGGAGTCTGACAATTTCCTGCGCGCCACCCAGAGCGGGAGGGTCATTTGATGATTTCCCACCCACAAAAAATAAAAAAATGACACATTAAACTTACGAATATTGAGAACTTTTCAGTCTGATTGTGAATAGGACCAAAAAAATAAAAGACTGAATAACAATGGTCGATGCCAATCAGTAAAGTATTGTTCAGAAGAACAAATGATTTGTAGAATACGTAAACGTATTCAAATTTCAGGCCTAGACTAATAACATACTCAATATCATCATCATCAGCCTATTGGCGTCCCTTTACCATCATAAGCAATTGGCAGTCCTTCGGTCACACTACTAGGCTCACAGGCTAGTGGTGCCTCGGGGTCTTAAGTTTGAACCCAAAACACGCACGTCTGACTTTTCGGATTAATGTGCGTATTGTATAATTACCACTTGCTTAAAAAACAGTGAAGGAAAACATCGTGAGGAAACCGGCATGCCTGAGAGATATTTCTCAACAGCATGTGAAGCTAAGTCAGAGGCCCATGAAAACTCTAACACCAGATTAGTCATTAACCACACGAAGAGAGAAAAAAAACAGCCCATTAGCGGTCGAGTCCTGGACATAGGTTTCTCCAATTACACGTATCTAATATTAGAAAGAAATAATTAAAAAATCTAATAAGAGAAAACATTTCTAAATAGATTAGAGCACGTTAAATCGCGTTTAATCGGACCCGGCTGCCATTCGTGAATCTTTGACAGTCGTTACGGGCGTCAGAAGCCCGAAAGTCTGACAACTAGTCGTACCAAGGGGTATCGTAATCCCAGTTACTGGGTTTTCAGTGCATCCGATTAGACTGAAACCCGACGCCAATATAGTTGTGAAAAGGCTAGGCAGATTGATTGATCTTTAAATAGATTAAAATTATATGGGCATACATTTATCATACAACTGAATATTGCTATACACACCATGTCCTGGAATTTTGGCGCGAAAAAAAAAGCACGCTACTGAAGCTGCTATATGTCAGTGTGGTATGTTTGACATACTGGTGTATGCATACGATGTCGAAACAGCTATGTTTAAGCAGTAAAAGAGCCACAAACATCGTGACAAACAAATAAACATCATGGCAACTAAAGCGATTGCCATTTACGAGACCCAGTTTCAAGCCAGCATTTTGACTCGTAAAATAAAAATAAAATTACAAGTAATCTCAGAAGTGCGTGACAACCTGTTGTACAATGGGCTCAGTCGCCTTGGATCGTTAGGATCCACCACCAGTTTATAAAGAACCCTCGTCCTCAACCAAGCTTTACGAAGAACAGCCCTGATTTGACTGGTCCAGGTAAATTAGCCATTAAATTTATGGTACGCCTGTTAAGGAGTTAATCTGAATAGATAAAGGGAAATATGTTGGGTTTGTTAAATTCTGGATTTGTTTTTTGTTTTTTGAGCAAGGAATTTCAGAAGTACTGATCTTTAACCAAGATACTTAAGTGTCCAACTATTTTGAAATACCTGGGTCAAAGGTCACAGTAAGGTCACTTAAAGCTCTTGTAAGTAGCTGTATCTTACAATAGTCTTAGTTTTTCTGAATAAAAAAAAGGAAATACTTAACATGACATACTTAAATATTATTTTTATACTATTTGCTTTTCAATCTGTTTTTATCTTTTCATCGTGAGAAAACCAGCATGCCTGAGTGACATTTCTCAACAGCATTTGAAGCTAAGTCAGAGGCCCATGGCCAGCATAAAAACTCCGACACCAAGTTAGTTACTAACCACACGAAAAGAAGTGAAGAATCTGTTTATAAATGCCTTTTTTGTCAATCTTTATAATAGTATCCTCATACCTGAGAAAGATCTCCTTCATGTCTCTCTGATCTAAACAAGTTAACCACAAAATAATTCTGTTACGAACGAAAAAGAAAAAATTGTATGGAGTATCCACACATCCCTAGCGCTAACGACTACAGACAATACATAAAAGCTCTTAAAACGCAGCTCCACAGATTTTTTGTCAGTACCCGAGTCAACAGTCGTATACTCAGTCATGGCATTCTTGTTTATGACTTCGTTTTATCTGTTCTCAATTTTGTTTTATTCAATATCACATTGCCTTTCTATTGGAAGAACTGAAGGTTGGTCTTTTGTTTCATTAGATTTTGCTTCACTCTTTTGCCTCTTTCAGGATTTCCGGTTTGATGAGAATTCTAATTAGTACAGCGGTTATTTCTTTTGGATTTTAATTGTGTTTTCCTGGTATCTGAATATCAGTGGATATTTTGTTAGCTCTGTTCCAATAAATGATTCTGTTTTTGTGTTTGTGGTTCATTTTTGCGGAAGTATTGGTAACCTCTGTCCTTTTATTATTTTGTATTGTTCGTTATGTTATTCGATATTGTCATAGACTTCCATCATATTGACGAAACTCAATTAGGCTAATTCTCTAAACAGATACACTTTACCTTGAGAATTTGTTTTGTTTAAACTTTTTGACACTGTTATTCATCTCTTCGGTCCTTAACCGATTAATGGGCTGTTATTTTTGTTTTAAATCCAAGGGTCCGAAGTAAGACAATAATAACATCCATTAGGATTATAATGACTTCTGTTATTGTTGGATTTAGCGGATGATCATGTAATGAAAGTTTATTATTGTCTTTGTTTAATAGGATCGTCTGTTGGTTGGAGTTATGGATCTCAAAGTGGATTTGGAGGTAACAAATTGGTGCTTAATTTTGATATTATTTAGCGTGATATTCCTTTATCCTTTTATATCTTATGTGATGTATAGTTATGTTACCTTAACTGACTATAAAGTGAAGAATATTTTTTGATTTATAGCGAGTTAGAACAACTTAAGCGGAGCTAATGTTTCTTTTATATTCTGTGTTTATAAAAATATATTGTATACGCTGTAATAGTGAAGATGTGGAATGGTGAGTAGGAAGCCTTGTGTGTGATTCCTTGCGGTATTGGACTTATAATTATTTTATTCTCTTGCCAGACTTCAAGGTAGCTGCCCCGATTTTTGGTGATGTCTGTAACAGATTCAACTTCATTCGCAGTCAAAAGGTTTGTCCAAACATTAAAAAAAATAGTTTACAGTGTTAGGTTAAACGAGGGACATACTTTCAGGGAATATAATAGTACTCATGAAAATTAACAACTTTGAATACAGGACCAACTCTGAGATATGAAAAAAAAATTCAGATGTATATATTTTGACGAAGTACGCGAACATATGTAAATATACTGAACAGGTGATTCTTTTTTCGTGATTTCAGGTTTGATCCAGTAGTCAGCATTTTTCATTTTCATGAGTAATAGACCCCTGTTTTTTTTGAGGTTCTGAAATCATCAAATGACCCCAACCGCTCTGGGTGGAGTGGAAGGGAGTGTCAGACTGTTACTGACTAAAACCCATACATGCACCTTCCTTAGCCCTTTATGTTCCGGGGTAGCGGTAACCCTGTCGGAAAAGCCCGCTTTACTATACCCCGCTAAAAATAAGTCCGTTGAACCTTAAACGCTGTTTCTATAAACAATTTACTTTACCATATATTTGGAAGGTGTTAGAAATAGTTTGGACATTTTTTTTTCTAACAAAATCATGTTTTCTTGGCATATTTAAAGGTTTTTATAATTATACTAATCGCCTACGATCGATCTTATATAATGTCATAACAATGGTGACTACGCGTAATATGAAGTACACAAAAATGACGGGGGTGGGTGACGTGACCTGATGAATTACTTATTGACCTGCCAAGCTTATTTATTAAGGAAATAATAATATTTGAAGAACTCATTCAGTAAATGAATTTCCAATTTTATTAATTGTCACCATCACACATCAAACCCGTCATGGAATGTGCTAGCTTTTTTTTTGTGGGCGCGTTCTAACCAAAGCGATTGCCGTGGGAGCACGAGACCATCGCGTTCATTTTGTCTCCCAGAGTGCAAAGCAAAGAGTATTGTAGCGCGAATACGTGAAGGTCAAGTTCGTAGGTCATTCATTTATTCGGAAAACGGGAAGGCGCCATCTGCCCGCGCGACTACGCGTTCCAGTTCCCCGAACGCAATGCTCGCGTACTACGCGGGGTCAATTTGGGCCAAATATTTTTTTAACTTCGAGCGAATTTCAACAAAGAAACTCAAACGATCAGCATATAAACCCCATTTAAGGGGTGTCATTATTTTCTGTGGAATATTGACACTGTCAGGTCTTGAACGCGGTTTAGATGTGTTGATCGCGTTCAGTTTCTGCTGGGCTGATTTCAACAATGAAACAACCCGATCAACACAATTAAACCGCGTTCAAGAGTTGTCACTGTCATAATTCTTAGGAAATATTGACACTTACAGCTGTTAACCGCAATTTAGATTTGCTATTCCAATTTAGAGTTATTTCTAAAATTGACCCTTAATGTTTACTTCACAGTTGATATGCCTGCTATGCATTGGACTAAACTCATCGTGTCTCGTGCCGTTTTCTACTACGCAACCTACAACTACACCTGCACCGACTACGACCGCTGTCTCTACGACTACGCCGATTACTACGACCCCTACGACTACAACCATTACTACTGCTGAAGCGGTTACTGATTAATATTACCATGAAAAAATACTACGAATTTACGTTTCTGTCCTTATGCTGATTTTTTTATTCGATAATTAGTTTAGGTAGATCGGACACCGAGAGAATGCATTCATGACACCTGTCAGTTGGACTCGATTAGGGACAAAAACCAATCTTCGTCTCTTCTTCGTATGGTTAGTGACTAACCTGGTTTCAGAGATTTTATGACTTAGCTTCACATGCTGTTGAGAAATATTTCACAGGCATGTGATTGCCGGCCGGTTTTATTACGATGTTTTCCTTCACCGATTTTTAAGCAAGAGATGATCATACGATACGCACTTGAATTTGAAAAATCAGTGGTGCGTGTCTTGGGTTCGAACTCGAGACCTATGACTTGGCAGTCCGACGGTCACACCACTAGGTTGTCACAGATTTTTAAACGAATCTGTTTAGCCTTTTCTCAACTATGTTAGACTCGGCTTCCATGGAGCGACTATCTGACCTCCATAACCCCGTACCAGTACCAACCCTTTTTGAGGCACCAAGGGTCTGTAAAGATGGTCACCCATCCACAGACCAAGCTCTGCAAGCGTAGCTTAACCTGATTGAACCGTGTTGCTGTAATTATCTGGACACGAGAAATATAAAGGTTATATAAATAGTAAGGTTTAAATTCGTAAAACACGTAGTCTTTTGTACTCAACTGCTAAGTGTATGAAATTCATTTTCTTATAGGCCGGAGTGTATATGATAATAATCATAATTATTATATGATGTTAAATTTTGTTTTTAATTAATGAGAGTTTTCTTATGTATACTGTATGAAACTTTGGTAAAATGTAATGAATACCCAAATAATCATAAAAGTGAATGACGTTTTTTTTTACCATTTATTTCAAACTACCTTCTGCCCCTGGCTACACCCGCTTAGATGTCGAAATTATCCCAAGGGAACGTACAGACGCCAGCACATCAAGCTATCCCTAACTGTCAAATTTTCTCAATTAAAAATGAACCTTATGTCTTTGCAATAAAGTTGGAATACCATCAAAGAAATTTGACAGATTGTGGTAACTTGATGTGCTGGCCTCTGTACTAACAGGGTAAAAAGTATCCTATGTGTTGATCCAGGTTATAATCCGTCTCTGTGCCAAATTTCATCCAGATCCGTGAAGTAGTTTTTGCGTGAAGAAGTAACAAACACACAAACACACACACACACACTCTTACAAACTTTCGCCCTTATAATATTAGTGTGATAAACCAATACAGAAACCTACTTTTGAAATGTCAAGGGGTCGATCAGTCAGAAAGATGAAGATAATTGACCATTCCAAAACGTAGTAGGAACCTATGGAGAAGAACAGGGTGTGCGTCAGGATGGCTGGACCAAACGAGATATGTCCTTGAGACCATGTGCACTATTAAATACCTATTTGCTACTATTTACTACCTATAGTGAAATATTTGCTACCTTTTCGTTAAGAAATTTATCAAAGAAATAAAGTGGTCAGCCATTCTGACGTCAGGTTGGCTGACCATTTCAAAGTTCTCATAGTTTTAGCGTTGTATTAACCGCGTTGTTAATGTACATATTTACTACCTGATTGCTACCTTAACATATATTTTTTCCACAACTATAAGAAGCTCCTATAAAAAGATATTAATAAAAGCCATTTAAACGCCTGTACATCAATTATTGACATCTTTTCTTCTCAGTACAATTGCCAACAATGTTTTTGTAGGCGCTTAGTGGCTTATGAACAACTTGTTTCTGGATAATTTTATAATTATTAACATATCGCATTTATGTTATAAGTACGTATGTACCTACTTGGGAATTTATTAAATTGATCTTTATTAAATTACGATACAATGTTTGACAATAATTAATTGACATCTTAGATTATTTTTATTTAAAACTACCATCAATATTCACAACTATGATGATAAATTATTCTGTTTGAAGAGGCAGGAAGGCCTGGAGGCCCTTCACGAGTACTCATCTTCTTCTAATTATGTAGGTAGGTGAGCGCGGCGATAGGAATAAAAGGCTTCAGATCACAATCGACGTGTTTTAATTGTGTGATGGTGAAGATTCTGAGCGATTCGTCAAAAGCGTGGTGCGCGGACGCCGTCCCAAACAACAGTGTGTCAATGCCGCCCTCACAACCATCGACACTGACGCTTCGCTAGGCTGACTTTGACAGCTAAAAGTCAACCTGACGTCTGACGTAAACGCCGTCACGGCCGGATTGACTTGCGACCGTCCTCGGGCGATTTAGCATAAACAATTTAAGATAACTGCATAGTCCGTTCGCTCATCCTGACTTAATCATTTTCATTCGCACACAAACTACTAAAATTGTTTAATGACTTGGACTAACCAGGCAAGTGTATCACTTAGCCAACCGTAAGGTGTGACTCTGACTGCACTTCAGTAAGACCAGTCGACAACGCATTAGATACCAATTCAGGCTAGAATTTAGCCAAGACAACGCATTTACGTCCTTGTAAACATCTAGACAAACCACTCCTAACAAGGATGTGACCCGGACGACACAATTCGTCTCACTAATAGCAAGCGATCATCCAAGACAAGTCAGCACCTGACTCGGACGACAAATTTCGTCAGATGACGCTAAATAAACCACTGTGACAAGTCACACCGACCCGGACGACACATTTCGTCTACCTTCTGTGACGAGTGAAGTGTGCCCTCTACTACTCACTCTGGAATAGTAAGGACGCCACTTCTTCGCCCAGGATCAACCGTTTGTACCATTTATCATAAGTATAGGAATGTTACAGTGCAGTATCGATCGTTTTTACTATGATTGTGCCTGAAACCTATGATAGTGAATTGTCCTGTTCCGTGTGCACTTCAACTTCATGAAGGACCTCCCATGTTTCAGGGTCTAAGTTTACGCTCAGGGTGTCAGAGCCTGCAGTGACAGTATGTGAGTCAGCCGGAGCAGTGTCTTAGCATACGGTCAAGGTGTCAAGACGGTCTAATGACTCGTTATTATTATTTGAGCACAAAATATTTTCTACATCAGCAAGGGAATTGGTCATTATAAATCTCACTGTTTGAGAGGTACTTCATTTCAATGTTACGATGACATGTCAAATCGAATAACCAAAAGTCATAAAAAAATGTTGGCCCATTGCATCTTTTATGGCAGAAAATATAAATAATTTAATATTAATAATAATTTATCGAATATCTTGTTCTTTTTTTTATTTCTGACAGCCTTCCATTTACACAGGAGAGTGACAAAAAATTTTAGACTCAGTAGTTTCATGATTTGTGCCCGGGTGATGGCAATAGGCTCGCCCCTATCACATGGGACTTAAACATATCAGGCGAACAACAAAAAAAAACAAAACTAAAGTTGAACAGAATAATTTATCATCATAGTTGTGAATATTGATGGCAGTTTTAAATAAAAATAATCAAAGATGTCAATTAATTATTGTCGAACATTGTATCGGAATTTAATAAAGATCAATTTAATAAATCCCCAAGTAGGTACATACGTACTTATAATATAAATGCGATATGTTAATAATTATAAAATTATCCAGAAACAAATTGTTCATAAGCCACTAAGCGCCTACAAAAACATTGTTAGCAATTGTACTGAGAAGAAAAGATGTCAATAATTGATGTACAGGCGTTTAAATGGCTTTTATTAATATCTTTTTATAGGAGCTCCTTATAGTTGTGGAAAAAATATATGTTAAGGTAGCAATCAGGTAGTAAATATGTACATTAACAACGCGGTTAATACAACGCTAAAACTATGAGAACTTAGAAATGGTCAGCCAACCTGACGTCAGAATGGCTGACCACTTTATTTCTTTGATAAATTTCTTAACGAAAAGGTAGCAAATATTTCACTATAGGTAGTAAATAGTAGCAAATAGGTATTAAATAGTGCACATGGTCTCAAGGACATATCTCGTTTGGTCCAGCCATCCTGACGCACACAGAACAGGCATGAAATTTCACAGACACTCTTCTAAACAATATGATTACGAAATATGGGTTAGGTTAAATGCTCTAAGTACTTTATTCATGTTACTATAGTTACAGAGATCAGCACATCAAGTTACCCCAATGTGTCAAATTTCTTTGATAGTTTGTCAACTTTATTACAAAAGCATAAGGTTCATTTTTATTTCGGAAAATTTGACAGTTAGGGACAGCTTGATAATTATGCTGGCGACTGTTTATGTGATAACGACGACGAGCGTTATAGACGTCCAAAAAAAAATTCAAAGTGATGACCATTCCTGATACTGACAGCGCCCGTAAACGCATATAGCGCATAGATTATTCATATTCATATATTTATTTGCATTCCATAATGTGTGGAGATCTTATAATAGGCTTAAAGCTAAGGAACAATTACGGACCCTGTAGGGCACAGCAAAAAGTATAAAATTTAAATGTTTGAAATAAAATTAATACATAATAAATTAACAATTTTAAACATGTTCTTAATATTACTTGACTTAATTATAATTATTATATTTAATTAGAGATCAATTATTTGAGATCAGTAATAACATAACATTCTTTTGTAACATAAATCATAATATTTACTAAAATAATAATAATATGTAGGGGCAGGAGGGCCTTCATCAGAACTCATCTTGTGTGATGTATGTAGTGTAGGTAGGCAGGCAGGTGGGTGCGAGCAGAAAAATCACAAGTCTTTGTTATAAACACGGTTGTTTAATCAGCACGGGGTTTAATAATCGAAATACACAGTCTAATGAGCAATGTACGGTCTAAGCAACACGATACCAACTTAATTATAGCGCTAGATTATGCTATCACTCGGGTGCAAAGCGATTCGTCACAAGCGTGGTGCGCGGGAGCCGTCTCGAACAACAGTCTGTCAAGATGGCCGCCCTCACAACCATCGACACTGACGCTTCGCTAGGCTGACTTTGACAGCTAAAAGTCAACCTGCCGTTTGACGTTGACAGATGCGCCGTCACGGCCGGACTGACACTCGACCGTCCTCGGGCGATTTTCTGAAACAATGAGTTGCGATCGTACATAGTCCGTTCGGCATCCTGACGGACGACTAATTACAATTATCAAATACTTGTCTTAAGGCGAGTGTCTCGCAACAATTAAGCCGGATGACACAGCCTCGTCACTAAACAGCATGTAAGATAACTGTTCACAATTGGTACTATTAGACAAGTCAATCCTTAGGTGGATGTGACCCGGACGACAATATTCGTCTTACCATAATCTGCAAAACATCCAGAACAAGTCAGTCAACTTAAAGGACTCTGACTCGGACGACATATTTCGTCTCATAAAACAAAAGCACAGAGACAAGTCAATCTGATACTGACTCGGACGACGTATTTCGTCTCGTAAAACAAAAGCACAGAGACAAGTCAATCTGATACTGACTCGGACGACATATTTCGTCTCATAAAACAAAAGCACAGAGACAAGTCAATCTGATACTGACTCGGACGACATATTTCGTCTCATAAAACAAAAGCACAGAGACAAGTCAATCTGATACTGACTCGGACGACATATTTCGTCTGACTATTTGGCAGGGAAGAGATTCTCACAGGTCGCTCCACTTACCTACGACTATGAATCGTCTTGTACTTTATGAACTTCAGCTTCGTGCAACATTTCCCAAGTCTCAGGATCTGAGCATATACTGAGAGTGTCTGAGCCCGCTGTGAGCGTCCTCGAATCGGCGGAAACAGTGTTTGAGCATACGGTCAAGGTGTCAGAGTTATCATTGTCATGATTTGGATTAATTATACTTTCTTCATCTTCCGACGCCGTCTCGGCCTCTTCACAATTTAAAAGGCTAGTAGCTACTTCAATCAAACCGATATGTCCCTGGGGCACTGCGCGCAAATTCTCGTGAGAGTATTTATAAGTTCTCTGAGAACCACCTAAACTTTTAAGTTCGTAGCGATCGTTTTTAAGTACTTCTACTATAACATATGGACCTCGAAACTTCCTATGCAATTTTGTTTTATTCCGTTCACAATTTTTAATAAATACAAAGTCTCCTTTAGAGAAAGGTCTTATTGTGGCCCGACCACGGTTAAACCGAAGGGTATCAGATTCAGCAGCTTTGCAAATGTTAGCTGATGCATCAGTTCTTACCGAATCTAAATCTAAGCGAACCTCATGATCTATATTATCGGCATTTAACTTAGACATTCCTAAAGAATTAGATCGAATTCCAAACATTAGTTCTGACGGTGAGTATTTGGTAACGGAAGATTTAGAACTATTGAGAGCAAGTTGGATGTTACCTAATTCGTCACGCCACGCTTTGTTAGGGTCGTTTTCAATGATAGTAAGGAGGCTCTTTAGAGTGCGCATCACTTGTTCAACTTGGCCGTTTGCCCTACTCGTACCAGTCGCGATGAAATGGAGGTCTATTTTATGCTCTTGACAAAAGCTCTTAAAATCTGAGCTAATATAGCAACGGCCCTGATCTGCAATGATTCTTTTCGGGGCTCCAAAAAGACACACCGCTTTTTGTACGGCATATATTGCACTCTTGGAATCGACTGACAAAGTATGTTCGAGTAAAACGTATTTGGTAAAGGCATCGATTATTACCGAGCAATACTCCTTTCGGTCACTCTTCCCGCTCAGCTTCCCCGAAAAATCTATGTGAATCGTGTGCCAAGGCACGGATAATTTTGGAATCGAATGAAGCTGAACAGGCTGAGCACCCGATGGACCTTTCGATGCCTTACAAATGATACACGAATCTATAAATTTTCGTACACATTTAGACATATCGGGAAACCAATACTTTTCATACTGCTTGTCTAGAGTTTTGTCCCTGCCTAAATGTTGCAATTCGTTGTGGACATGATTAATTAGTGTCCAAATAAGAGACCGTGGAACTACGGGTAGCCATGAAACCGCTTTGTTACGAGTAATCTTCCTGTAGAGTGTGCCATCTCTAACGTCATATGTTTGACCTACTGTTTCGGGAAAGCTATTACTATTATGTTTTGCGATAAGGTCCTGAATTTCTGCGTCACGTTTCTGTTCAACTGACAGCCAGCCCTGATGTAGTTCAACATAATTGACAGTTTTAGGCTCAGGCTTTACAGGATTGATAGGAATAGCAGAATCTGACAGTGGATTTCGGGACAGGTAGTCAGCATGCTCCATTTTACTTCCTTCGCGGTATATAATATCGAAATCATAAGCTTGTAAATAGGCCCACCATCGGTAAACGCGGGGTGTTAGGTCTTTCTTTGATTTCGACGCCTTGAGTGAATTGCAGTCGGTAACTACAACAAATCGCCTACCATACAAATAATGGCGAAAATGCTCTACAGCTCTGACGACCGCTAAAGTTTCTAACTCGTATGAGTGATAACGAGATTCCGCGTCTGCTGTACGGCGGCTATAATACTCTACAACGTGCGGAAGGTTATTTTTCTTTTGCAGAAGGATTGCTCCATATCCTTCTGAACTAGCATCTGTATGTAGCTCCACCGGAAGTTCTGGGTCGAATATAGTTAGCACCGGTTCAGACGTGAGAATGCCTATAATTTTGCGCCGTATCTTTTCCTGTTCGGTAGTCCAAGTAATTCGTCCTTTAAGTTTTGTAAGAGGGTATAGGGGACCGACTATTCGTGTGAACTCAGGAATAAATTTCCGAAAGTAGGAGGCTAGACCGAGAAATTGGAGAACATTAGTAGCCGATTTAGGTTCTGGGGCGTCTGCCAATGCTTGAATCTTCCGTGAATTGGGCCTAATCTCACCGGATTGTACAGAATATCCTAGGTAGTCAATTCGTTGTTTCATAAATTTACATTTCTTTATATTGAATGTAAACCCGGCTTCTGATAACGCACTTAAAACAAGGTCAAGGCGCTTCAGTCCTTCAGAGATGTTAGCAGAATGACATAACACGTCATCCATATAGATAAGTGGTTTATCTTGTAAATGACTGAGAGCCTTTGTGATACATCTCTGAAAGACTGAAGGAGCATTTCGCAAACCAAACGGCATGGCGAGATACTCGTATTGCCCTTCGTTTGTCACGAAAGCTGTCTTCTCCACTGACTCAGGGTGGATAGGAATCTGATGGAAGCCAGAGGCCATATCTAATGAGGAGAAGAAATTAGCACCCGTAAGCTGGTCGATTTGTTCCTCGATTCGGGGTAAGGGATAATGTTCGGGTATGGTATTTGAATTTAACTCCCTAAAATCTACACAAAGTCTATCAGAATTATCCTTCTTTTTCACAAGAACGATAGGGCTAGCAAATGGGGACGTACTCTCTCGAATCACCCCTGCGTCTAATAGTTTTTGAACCTGTTCCCTAATTATTTGTTTCTCTATAGGTGCTCTTTTATGGGGACATCGCTGCACAACTTTATGTGGATCTACTAACTTAATTTCACATACTCCCGTCTTCACACGCTTGGTAGGTATACCTTCGATAAAGTTATTCGCATATTTGCTCAATATGGAAATCAACATGTCTTTATCCCGTTCCTGCAAATCCGTGTCAATTTTTGAAAAATCTGCAAGATCTGATGTCGCGACACAAAAATTAGATTGTTGTTTAGAGTATATAACAAGATTATCATTATCAATTTCTACACTTAACCCCTGATCAAAGATATCTCTACCAATAATTATAGACTCAGATATATTATTGTCGGAAACCACGTGAAAGAGTAAACTAATCAAGTGATCACCAATTTGAACATCGGCCTGAATTTGAGTTGTACACTGTATATCATCGCCTCCGATGCCGCTCAGATAGACGAGTCTTTTACACACAGTACCCAAGAGTTTACAACGATAACTTTCTTTCACAAGAGAACAGGACGACCCGCTATCAAATAGAAAAGGTACAGACTCACCGGAAGATGTTGTCAAGATACCACTTGAAGGACGGTGTTCGCAATGGTGGACTTCCTTTGCCGCAGCTTTACCACCGTTCTTTTTATCGGGACAGTTCGTGGTCACATGGCCTTTTTGACCACAAGTGTAGCACGTTACATCAGTCATCCTCTCCAACCGACGGGAAGCACTCGGAGTGTCTTGAGGCTTGACTGATCCTAGCTCGTCACGACGTTTTCTGCATTCCGCAAAACGATGTCCCGATATTCCGCAAAAGTTACATCTGCCAGTGAACCTTTCGGTAGCACGAAAACGCTTCGCCTCAGGTTCGTTAGCTTCGACACCGTCTGAACGCCGCTTAAGAGATACGCCTCCCAGGATTCGGAACAACTGAGTGCGAGTTGTGATATTGTGCGCAATCAATTCGCGTCTTATCAGGCTGTCCTTCTGACAAAGCACAGAAATAACGAATCCAGTCACCACTTCTTCAGGCATCACAGTCTTAGGTATTCGTTCGATTAAATTCCATAAACGAAGAGCAGCTTCTGAAGCTGTCTCCTTAGCTCCTATTTGGAATCGCAATATTTCGTCGAAATAGTCCTGAAGAAGCTTTGGTTTTGAAAATTTAGCTAACAGTGTCTGTTTGACAACGCTCCAGGACATTTCATCTAAGTTTAGCTTAGTGATGCAGGCAGCCGCTCGTCCTTTTAAAGACGTAGTAAGAGGCATGAGCAAGTCTATTCCCTCTAAGCGTTTATTATGAACGATCGCTTCGGTAACATTGCACCAACCATCTATGTCACAGTCTGGATCGTCTGGATTAAACGGTAAGAAATGTGTTGCCTGGTTAGTACTCACAGTTGGCGTTGGCTGGGCTGCGAGAACACGAGATAAAAGCATTTCCATGTTATTCAGCAATTTTTCTGCGTTCGATTTTGGTGTTTCTTGCTCAATTCTAGCCCCGTCCGATCCCACTTCTGATGTAGGGGCAGGAGGGCCTTCATCAGAACTCATCTTGTGTGATGTATGTAGTGTAGGTAGGCAGGCAGGTGGGTGCGAGCAGAAAAATCACAAGTCTTTGTTATAAACACGGTTGTTTAATCAGCACGGGGTTTAATAATCGAAATACACAGTCTAATGAGCAATGTACGGTCTAAGCAACACGATACCAACTTAATTATAGCGCTAGATTATGCTATCACTCGGGTGCAAAGCGATTCGTCACAAGCGTGGTGCGCGGGAGCCGTCTCGAACAACAGTCTGTCAAGATGGCCGCCCTCACAACCATCGACACTGACGCTTCGCTAGGCTGACTTTGACAGCTAAAAGTCAACCTGCCGTTTGACGTTGACAGATGCGCCGTCAAATATAATACTCAACTATGTATGTATGAATGAGTGTGACTTCTAAAACTACTAACAATGTATGATGTCTGTTTGTGTGAAGTATATTTGTTTGTCATGTATGTATTCGTTTATAGAGTAGTATGCTTTTTTAATTAATAAATCCTTAAGCTTTTTTGTAAAAGTTGTATCGCTAATTGCATTTTTTATTGTATCTGGCACTTCTGGCAGTTTATTAAATATTTTTATTGACATTACATAAGGACTACTTGAATGTAACTTCGTACGCGAAGAGGGTGGCATTAACATATTTTCATATCCGACAGATCGGTCGCTATGTTTATCACCACGGGTTGTAAAAAAGTTCTTGTATTTTCTTACAAATTTGCAGCTCACACACTTTGAAATCTCATTATGATGTTAGTTGGAATCTTGCTGCCATACAGGCAAACTCAACCAGAATGTGTTCCACTAAACATCCCTTTGCTCTCTATCTAACCAGAAATGGGCATAACAAGTTAATTATCTGGTTACATCAGCCGTGAGGGCCCGTCAGTCGGCTTGCTACCCATCGGTAAGCACTGACAGGCGAGCCTGATCACCGCCATTTTATTGACAGCGTCATCGCCATCCTACCGCGAAATTTCTTTGACAAGTCGTTAATATGTATCACGGAGCTAGGTAGGTAAATATATATACAGTAAGGAATCTGTGGTTCGTAGGTACCTAAGTGGTTTTGAGAATCATTTATCTATAAATATAATAAAACAGTAAAAAAACCGTGTCTGTACATTGACTATATAAAAAAAAAATTGAGAAACAGTAATAGACCACGAATCCAAAAAAAAAATTAAATGGGAAAAATGATAAAAAATAACATAAATGGCGACCCCGTTTGCACTGGCACAAGCAACAGGATCCGCGTATGAAGTCGCGGGCAGAAGCTAGTTTTTTATATAATATAAATAGGCACATGAAAGGCATTTTATAACTTCATAGTAAAAAGATAAGAATAGAATTGATTATAGTTATCATTTTCAAAAGATAGTTTCGTATGAAGAAGAGTGGGCAAGAAACTCCACTGTTCATGTGTATGTACTTTGTTGGGTTAATTTATCAGAATTGTCAGGAGGATTAGAGGGCGTAGATTAGGACTATGACCTTCTTATGAGACTGAGGTTAGTTACTAAGCAATTTTGTTTTTAGAAAAGTGCGTTTTGATTGTCTGTGCAGTCTTCTTTTCTTCTCCTTTCCACCAGAGATGTGCTATAATAGTAATAATAATAATATCCTTGGACATATCACACAACGCCATATCGTCCCAAGCTAAGCAACCTAATGCTTGTGTTATGGTAACGAGATGGCTGATAAACTACTTATAAACATTTTTTTTATTTTTTGTAAATACATACATATTATAGATAGAAAAACACCCAGACCCGTAACAAATACTTGCAGGTCGTACAAATATTTGTTCCGTGCGGGAATCGAACCCGCGACATGCTGCGCAGCGGTCAATCCCTCAACCGCTGCGCCATGCGTGCCGACAATGCGTGTCGTCTAAAGCTATGCAGCTATGCTGCGAGGATGTGAAAGCTAAATAATGAAACTATGTGCCCGTTTCCACTGATACTAAGATATGTAGCGGGCTAGTAAGATGGGATATGCAGATGCCCCGCCACGAGGTAGCTGTGCGAGGGAGATGCGCAGCTCGAGCTATGCGATGTATTGACAGTAGGGAAGGTACGGGGAGTGGCACTCTGCATATAGCTACATCACTCGCGACTGTCCATACCTTCGCATGTTGGTTATCAAACGCATCCATAGCAACGTAGCATAGCATATCTCTGGTGGAAAGGCACTCTTAGGCCCTAACCTATTAAAATGCTGTTACTTTTAATAAAAAAAATAAAATGTTGATCAGGCCGGTATTTTTTGGACAGGGTTAGAGGTCAAAAACAGGGTATTGCTGTATGAATATAACGTCTTGGAACCGAGATCCGCCCAATCTGAGTTCTCCGAAAAGAAAAAAAAATAGTCAATAACACTTTTCACGGTTCGGGGATCTGACAAAAGATTTTGTCTTCGCGAAACTAAGTTCACCTGCCTTTTCAAAAAAAAACCTCATCATTAAGACCAGGAAAAGAGCCATACAGCTTTTTATCCCGGCAGACTAAGCAATTTTCTCGCCATATCGGACATGATGCGAGCGAGATTAAAAATAAGCTGTGAGCGCATTGTCCTCTGATTGGATGTCGCGCCTATTGTGTAGGATCGACGGAGCGGTTTCTAATCTAGGAGCCACATAACTCAGAAAAACTTAGTTCACTTGCCTGATTCATCATCATCATTCATCATCATTTCAGACGAAAGACGTCTTCTGCAGGCCCTATGTCCAGAGCTGGTCGAAATGGTGGTGCTTGTTACTGACTCACCTGGTGTCAGAGTTTTTATGCAGCCCATGGGCCTCAGACTTATGTTAAGCTACGGTTGCCGGGGTTGGTTCATGGATGGGTGACCATCTTTACATATCGAGACCTCTCCGTGCATCATAATACAAGTTAAGCCGTTAATCCCGGCCGTCATTCGTGGATCTTTGACAGTCGTTACGAGACAAGAACCACAAAAGGTTGACAGCCAGTCTTGCTGGGGTATCGTATTACCCAGTTATTGACTGGATTGTGGAGGTCAAATAGGCAGTCGCTCCATGTAAAATATTGGTATTCAGCAACATTCTGTTAGACTGGAAACCGATCTCAACATAGTTGGGAAAAGGATAGGCAAAGACAGTATATGTAGGCATATTATTTCAAATAATTACCCTCGTTCTACAATGTCACACGTGCGTCAATATCCCTAATCGAGGCTCTCAGCTGCAACAAAACCGCCTATTCCATTATGCCTTGATTGGACACTATTGTACCGATCGCCAGACTGTTTGTAATCCGTTGAAGACCTCAACCGAGAAACTAATTTTGATTAACACATTCTCACTAGATGCGCAGCCATTGTATGAAAGCTTTTTGTTCCAGACCGATGAAGTAGACTATAATTTCAATTATTCTGGGCTACCAAGCGTATACATTGGTGGTGGGATTACCCATTTATATGTATTTTTTACACTCATGGTAAGAAAGAAAGAAAAATATACTATTCTGCACACGCATAGGAAATACACAGAAATAAAAAAAAAAAACCAAAAATAGGTAATAAAAAAATAACAAATAAAAATAAATAAAAACAAAAATCTGAAATAAGCAAGGCCGAAAAGGCCCCTACCTCCCTCGTTATTTTTTTTTTATAAGTCTTAGAGAATATCGTCGGGTATTGTTTTCTATTGTCAGCACGAAATGTTTGAGGTTACTTTACCTTTAATATTATTAGCCGATAAGAAAACTAGATTTTTCTTGTATTGATTTTTATCAGTAATCGTCCGGATTAGTAAATGTTATGATTTATGTTACAAAAGAATGTTATGTTATTACTGATTTCAAATAATTGATCTCAAATTAAAATTATAATAATTATAATTAAGTCAAGTAATATTAAGAACATGTTTAAAACATTTAAATTTTATACTTTTTGCTGTGCCCTACAGGGTCCGTAATTGTTCCTTAGCTTTAAGCCTATTATAAGATCTTCACACATTATGGAATGCAAATAAATATATGAATATGAATATGGATATATGCATCAGGTGTTCTGATTGCGGTGATCCGCTACTGACTGTTTAACAGGAGTCATATCAGTCGATCGATTCTGGAAAGATCTCACCGTGACAGCTTAGAAGTGAGCGTGAAGGGAGCTGTCATTCCACCTTATGCTAGGGATTAACAAGCTGTCAATAGACAGGAAAAAAGCAGTGATAGCCTAGTGGTGTTACCGCCGGACTGCCAAGTCATAGGTCTCGAGTGCGAACCCAAGGCACGCACCTCTGAATTTTTGGATTCATGTGCGTATTGTATAATTATCACTTGCTTAAAATCGGTGAAGGAAAACATCGTGAGGAAACCGGCATGTTCGAGAGATATTTCTCAACAGCGTGTGATGCTATGTCAGAGGCCCATGGGCAGCATTAAAACTCTGACACCAGGTTAGTCACTAACCACACGAAGAAGAAGAATAGACAGCTCCATTAAACTCAATTCACCTACGTAACCACGGTGAAGTTTCTTGCTAGTTCTTCTCCACAGGTACCTACTGCTTTGAAATGGGCAACTAGCTTCATCTTTCTGACTATCCGGCCCCTTGACAATTCAAAAGTGCCTGTGATTTATTTGAAATAAATGCTTTGAGTTTGAGTTTGATTTTTTTACAGAATAGCACTACAGGTTTATTCACAGTATTGATATGCTTTATCTGTACCTTTAAACTAAATAGTCTAAACTACATCGATAAAATACTTTTCGCTTAATAGCAAAAGCCAGCAAAATATTTTTTATACTTCGTAACTTGAAGGATTTTTATTGAAATAAAACTGAGCGACCAAACCAAATTACTGCCGCAATTAATTGAATTTTTCTTTTCAGTACGGTTGACGCCGACCAAGTGTTTGGATTGAAACCTCTTTTAAAATATTTTTTTCTTTTTTTTTCGGAATATTAAGTATATTAGTATCGGATCGAGTTATTTTATAAATTTACTAAAATCAGAATTGATTTACAGGTTACACAACTCTTTCGCTCCCTGTCAAAATGGTTGAAGTCTTGAATCGTGAAAAAAATGTCGTCGAACCAAAAATTCGAGTACATTTACAACTACCAACCTGCACTGGGCCTGCAAGGTGGATAATGGCCCACTCCATCGCACAGGGTGGACACCTATATCAAAGCAGTAGGAACATTATAAGCTGATTATAGGTAATTAATTATCTTTCAAGGTTTTCTGATAATTGACTTAAAAAAAAATCCTGAGATTGGAGTCGGGTTAGTCACTTGAATGAGGTTCAAAACAAATGTTACAGAACAGAACTTTAGGTGCATGGTTTATTGGCTCTATCATGTTCGTTCAACTCATTTACGACATAATCCTCATCTGATGTCCCTCTTCATTCACTCCCTGCCCTCTCATACAATCCTTTTACCTTTTCTCAAAAGCCCCGCCATTTTTTTTTCGTATGGTTAGTCAAAAGGACTAACCTAGTGTCAGAGTTTTTATGCTGCCCATAGGCCTCTGACTTAGTTTCACATGCTGTTGAGAAGTTTCCTCACGATGTTTTCCTTCACAGAATTTTAAGCAAGTGATAATTATACAATACGCACATGGATCCGAAAGGTCAGAGGCCTTTGGTTTCGAACTTGCGACCTATGACTTTGCATCACACCACTAGGCTATCACTGCTTTTAATCTCCTCCCTCCATAATGGACATTTTTCGACATAAAAAAACAAATCTTGACAACAAAATATTGACGGTGTATTAACTTCCAAGCCATGAGATTTTGTTTTTGTTTTCTTATTTATTTTTCTTCGTGTCTTCTCTTAGAAACTTCTCTTGTAATAAATGTCGCTACGACTGAGAACTTTGTTCGCATCGTCGAAACTTTTGACGGGACATGACGCGTTCCGTGTTCGGAATTTTAAAGTGGTTCTTACTTCTTATTGTTTTCATCTCCCTGAGAGATTAAATGAAAAGAAATTTGTTTGTTGCTGGGAATTTGAATACTATAGTGGCCTTTTTTGAGATGTGGGAGCGTCTTCTTAATTGGCAATTAATAACAGTCGCACGGATCGATCCATGAGGTTAAGCAACGCTTGCCGGGGTTGATTCGTGATTGGGTGACCATCTTTACATATCGAGACTTTCTCCGTGCCTCGGAAAGCACGCTAAGCCGTTGATCTCGGCTGTCATTCGTGGATCTTTGACAATCGTTACGGATAGTCAGAAGCTCGAAAGTCTGACAGTCTTATCTAGTTACTGACTGGATCATCGAGGTCAGATAAGCCGTCGTTCCATGTAAAATACAGGTATTCAGCGACATCCGGTAAGGCTGGAAGCTGACCCCAACACAGTTCGGAAAAGATTTGTTGAGAAAGATTGATTGAGTGGCCAATTTTCAAACTTTTCTAGTTTTAAGACATGTGTCTAAGTGTTTGTTACATGGGCATACGAGTAGTTTATACCCTGTCTACTACGTGTTAATTCGAATTGACTAATGAACATTTAAGATAAAGAAAAGCCTTAAATAAAAAGAGGGATCACATGCGATTAAATTATTTATTAGGCACTGTTCACACTGTGATTTGGTTTTTATTAAGCACTTGTGTCCATCTTGCGTTTAGTGTGAATGAGATCTGTGTCTGGAACTAGCATGTTGCTTCGTTGGCACCAACTGAAAATTTAAATAGCTACGTAAATTCATGTTTAGTTCGTGTAAAGGTAGATAAATTAGATAATCGTAGATGAGCAATGAAAAAGCTATTAATATCAATTCCTGAAGCGTGTTCAAAAGCAAGCGGTCTGTATGAAGTTATATGTTGACAAAATAACTCAAATAGTTTATTTGTTTTTCCAATTTGGAACGAGACTAATCCAGAACCTCTTAGACTGGACCAATGACTGTTTTCCCCAGAGCCAAGTAAGGTGATTTACACACGGCACCGCGCTCCACCGCGTTAGGTGGTGAAGCTGATCTCATGTCGCATGCCTATGGTATGGTCTCTAAGAAATCCGTTGATGCCTAACACACGTTCACCGCCCGACCGCGCGGTCGAGCGGTGCCGTGTGTTAATCGCCTTAAACGACATTTTAAAATAGAAAACACATAAAATAATCCAGTGGGTAAACCAACAATCTATGTAGTAAAGTATTTATAGAGGTGTAAGGAACAAAGTTATCTACTACCTGACGATTGATTGACGCCGGGACATTGTATAAATGCTAGTCGCGCGGTAAACTCTGCCTGCGCGATGTAGGATTTTGCGTGACGTCAGTATGATGCGTAGTTCACATTTAGCGATATAGATGCCGCCACTTATCTTTCTATCCTAACTACCACCTATCTTGTCGGTCATTTACTTAGCCATTAGGTACTGGAAGCCTTCAAGTTATTAAGAAGAAAAATAAATATAATTCAGAACCAATACCTCATTTCGGTTTTTGTTAGATCTTGCAAGGCCAAAAGCTTTGGGTAAATCAACGTTGCGGACGGTTTCCGGTTCGGGCCATTGGAAGTCAGCACCGCTGCCGTCGTCACCTTCAATGGGTCTGAAGGTCGTAACGTATTCTCCGACCTTCACACTGTTTCCTCTGTGCTTCTTGTGGTGATGGGCTGGAACTGACAAGATCTTCATTACAAATGTGGCAATGCTTTTTTGAGATTTAATAGCGTGTAGGTAGTTTTAATCAGGTGGGGCTTGTAGCTAAGAAAAATAACAGCCGCACTGGTTGATTGATCAGGTTGACCAGTAACACTTGTCACGGTTGGGCCGTGGATGGGTGACCATCTTTACATACCGATAGGGTTTGAATCCACTTCCCATATGCCTGCCTAATTTGAATATTGAGGCTATTTCATAACAAGCTATGGCTATTATGAATTTTACCAAATTAATAATAGGATTGTAATATTATAAAGTGTCATCAGGTGTTAAGATAAATTCTATGATCCTCGGTCGGCACTTCGTTATCCAGGGTGAAATTGAATTCATGGGCCATATTTTAAGAAGTATAATGACCCCTTGATTATGAGAACAATATCCCTTAAAATATTGCTCATGAATTCAAATTCACCCTGTATATACGCTCGTCAGAAAAGTCCAGTAGGCAGTCATAGCCTGGTGGTATGGGTTCCGAAATAATGTGCGTAACGACATGTAAAATTAAAATAAGTACAGTTGTAGAAAATTATTTTTAAAAGGTGCTGTTTAGAAGTGGTTGTAACTGTACTAAATTGTAACGTAAAACAGCTTCATCTGTCTGATATTTTCATCAAAATGGCGTCGAGAATGTATCCATTTCCGTGAAAAGTTACACAATATTATCGTCCCGACGTCGTGTTCTGTACTCTTTTGTGACCAATTTTCCCTCTGGAGTTTCCCTCGAATTTGTTTTTATTGGAGTTTATACCTAAGGGCTCAGTTTGGAGATACGAAAATCGCTTCTTAATTTGTTGTTTTGTCGGGAACGTACAGTCAGTATGTGTGGCGCAAAATTACGAAGTAATTTTCTTTTAAGTGGGTATTTTGGATGCCTCCGTCTTATTTAGCATGGTTCCGTTTTGAAAGCCTTAACTGGTGGTCTAATAGATCCTATCTCGCATGAATCGCATCCCTACTCGTTAGTACAAATAGTTAGTGATGTGCTGGATCATTAAAAATGTATATCCGCAGATAAGATTATTAGCGTCAAGATCTATGGATACGGATGCTTTTTTTTTAATGTGGTAAATCATCCAATGACTTCTCCCGCTCTGGGTGGAGTGGATGAGAGTGTCAGACTCTTACTGACTAAAATCCATCCATGTTCCTTTCTTAGCCCTTTATATTCCGGGGTAGCGGTAACCCTTTCTGATGGATACGGATGCTGATCTTAACTTTCTTACTCAATCGGTGTCTGTGCGCGTGACCTTGAAACAATAGTTGACGCCACCTGACGCTTAATATTTGATTTTTGGAATTAAAAATAAATTCATTGAAATGTAATAATATTTGATTGCTACCTAATCACCTATGGCATTAAATCCGCCTCTGTACATTTCTATGCTTAAAGTATTAAATAAATATATTATATAGAATTGAATCTATGTATTCAAATTAATTGGGTAAAAATCCGTCCTAAATGTAACAGATATTCGGATCCAGTAACGGATATCAGGCTCATCACTACAAATAATGTTATTTAAAACATACATAATATAAAGGCCACATGTGCTCCTACAAACAAGTACAGAGCAATGTCGCCAGGTGGCTAGATTATGCCGTAATTATTAGTACTTTCCGGAAGAAACATTTACAAAAACATGTTATTATGCACTTCCTACTAAAAATAAAAAAAGAGTGGTGGTTTCTCTTGTACTTCCCAAAGGATTGGTTAGAGGTGTTTCATAGATAAAACATGATTGGCCAAATGTAGGTTTCGACAATCATGTTTTGCCACTAAAGGAGGAGCTCGTGGCTAAGTAAAAACAGCCCCGCAGGTCGATCTATCAGGTTAAGCTACGCTTGCCGGAGTTGGCCGTGGATGGGTGAGCATCTTTACATACCGAGACTCCTCCATGCCTCGGAAAACACGTTAAGCCATTGGTCCCGGCCATCATTTGTGCATCATTGACAGTCGTTACGGGTCGTCAGAAGCCCGAAAATCTGACAGCCAGTCTTACCAAGGGGTCTCGTGTTACTCAGTTACTGGGTTGTGGAGGTCAGATAAGCAGTCGCTCCATGTAAAATACTGGTTTTCAGCTTCACCCGGTTTGACCGAAAGGCGACCCCAACACAGTTGGGAAAAGGCTAGGCAGATGATGATGATTCAGGTTCAGTGTCCCAATTGTTACACTACCTTACATTACCTGGGTATTATAACAACAAGTTTCTCGTTCGTAAACCCATAGAGTACTGGAACGCAGATCTACGCGAGACACAATGACTTTTTAATTGTGACAGCATACAAAAGTAAAGAACTGTGTACGTACCCTACAAAACTCTAACCGTAACATTTTCGAAAGTTTCTAAACACATACCACGACATTATGTTAGCAATTTGTATTAAAATAATAACTAACATTGCCTGACTTTTAAACATTAGTTTATGTTTCCGCCCAAAATTTGTTTCAGCGACAATGTTCTGTAGGTACTAGACTTTAAATATGGCACGTTTGCCTAAATCAGCCATTCCCAAATTGGGTGATAATGCCCCGTTGTCAGCGCTATTGGCTTAAAAGGCAGTAAGGGACAGGGAAAAAAATATGGGTGTTGTGTAAAGGCTTTTTTTTGAGGGTGGGAAATCATCCAATGACTCTTCCCGCCCTGGGTGGAGCGGAAGGGAGTGTCAGACTTTTACTGAATAAAACCCATCCATGTTCCTTCCTTAGCCCTTTATGTTCCAGGGTAGCGGTAACCCTTTCGAACAATCCCGCTTATTTCCGACAATCCAGGGGGCGATTTGTGATTTCACCTAGATAGTGGTTTTTAAGTAGAAGAAAAAATGTGCGCGCTAAAAAATAATTTATTCTCAAAGTGGGCAGTAGACAAAATAAGTTTGGGAACCCCTGGCCTAAATAATAAACTGTTTTACTGTAACATTTGTGCTCCAACGTTTACCGACAATTTCAAGGGAAATTGCGGAATTGTTATAAGCATGAAAGTATTATAATATTGGAGTGTATTTTTTCATAACGAGCCTTTATTTATATCAGGGATCCCCAAAATTATTTTGTCTACTACACACTTTGGATAAATATTTTTTTAGCACCCCCATTTTTCACTTACTTAAAAACCAGTATCTAGCGGAAATTACAAATCGCCACCTAAGTCTCTAGAAAACGCACCCATTTTTGTCTGGGTCTCTTACTGCACCCCCTTTAGGCCGGCAGCGCCCATAAGGGGGCGTTATAGCCCCATTTGAGAACGGCTGATTTACACTAAGAGTGACTAGACCTACATGGTCTTCACATGATTTGACCAACATTATGTCTGGACATTAAAAGAGACTGTTTCGGCATTTCTTCTCAGAGTAGTCAGTTACGAAACGCGGAACTCATCTAGTTTAAAAACATAATATTGACGTGTAAAAGTGTTTGTGAAAACCTATTATTTAGTATTACTACTAATACCTATTTCCATGTAACCTTCGCGACTTTTTTATAAGATATAAGTATAAGATTCTTTGAGACTAACAATAGGGAGTTCTCTTGAAGGCCTGACAGTGCCCGTCATGTACAGCCAGCACATCAAGTTACAACAAACTGTCAAATTTTCTCAAGCGATTTTTAACTTATAAGATTTAAAATCATTTGGTGAAAGGCTGTTTGGTATAACTTATGCTTTGGCGACCATACCAATTTTTTTTTTTAATTTTTTGATTTGATTATATTCCGTGCCCCAAGAGAATGCGTTCTTGACACCTGTCAGTTGGACACGGTTAGGAATTAATAAGGTTTAAATTCGTAAAATGTATTTTTTGTGCTGACAGGTGCCAAAAAGCTTTCTTCCCATCGGCCGGAGTGTAATTAAATAATTACGCGTTAAAAATAAATAAGATTTTCATTTCCATTTCCATGAACTTTTCCAAGGATGCGAGAAAATTGTGGGGCACAGCTTCTAAAAATAACTTCAACAAGTACGTTGGTGTCTCAAGTTAAATCTAAATAAGAGGGAATTAGCAGAACGGGTGCGAAGAGTTTGTAGAAAGCCACAACAAAGTTTATTTCAGGGACAAAGATAAAGGCAGACATTTTACATGTATGCAAAGCTTTGATAATTTCAAAGTCGTAAATCTGATATTAACTAGAGATGTAGCGCAGAATATTACGAAGGTCGGCTACGCACATAGACACGTATAGTCTGTTTAAAAAGTATCTGTTGAAGGTGTAAACAAACCTTGTTCAAGTTTCTCACGCAATCACTCACAAAGGGGAGTAAGTAACTCATTTATCCAACTTGTACCTACTTTAAATCTCACCATTTTTTCCAACGAGTATTGTGTGAAAAACATTACTGAATTATAATTTAAAAAACCTTCGACAAAAACGAGATAATAAAATGTACCTCAATAAGTAAATGAAAAACATCTTTGAGGAGATTTAAAATTATAATTTCGGATTTAAGCATTAATTGAAGACATGAGTGGATAAAGGTGATATGTCACTTTTTCAGATTTTCACTGTACATGAATGCATGAATGATATAATTACCAAGCCTAAAAAAAAAATACCCATGAGATGGTATTATGAGCATACAACTTTAAACCTTAAAACAACCACGTTTGTGGCTATTTTACAAATACATACATACATACATTTAAGGCGTTTTGAAATATCTTAAAATGTTTATGCGCAACTTTGAACACAATTTGAACCAAAGCACACAACTTGTAACTTGGCACTACAAATTGGCACCCACAGCTACCATTTATAAACATTTTCAACTGACATGAGTTAAAGCAATCTCAATATAACTCGGTCGCATACCAGTCGCGAGAGCGCTTCCACTCGATGCACGAAGCGCATAGAAATATATAACAACCGGACAAGTGCTAGTCGGACTAGCCGACCGAGGGTTCCGTACAAACTTGTTGGTATTGATTACGTACTTTAAATAAAGACTTTTTTTTTTGTGATTCAATTACAAATGTATAGTTATTTCCCTGTACTTGAAGTTTATGACAATATTACTTCACAGTTTCAAGGGGCTGTAGAGAAGGCTACCGCTACCCCGAAACATAAAGGGCTAAGGAAGGAACATGGATGGGTTTTAGTCAGTAAGAGTCTGACACTCCCTGGAGGAGACATTTTGATGATTTTCCACCCTCAAAAAAAGGGTATATGGTTCGACCTGAGTATATGGTTTTTATTCCAACTCGATATCTCTACACGTTCCAGAGATCAAGAGTCTTGACAGACAGGAGGATGGACAACAAAGTGATATAAGAGTTCCGTTTTTTGAGAAGCGCCAAGGGGGCGCGTATTTGTGTCCGTGCGTCCTGATCAAACTGCTCATCTTATAACACCACAACATTTTTCTTGCTTACTAAAAGCGACTGTACTATTTTTGTAGTAAATACATTGCTTCTTAACCACAACCTTAGTATGTCGCTAAGTGACTAAACAAGCAATGAAGAAATCACAAAACGATATAATTCATTTATCTACATGCGATGCGTAGTATGGTCGCTGAAACTGCGACGAACTAGTGATGTGCAGATCCACTAGCATAGGCTTTTTTTTTTTTAAAGACTGGGAAATCATCCATTGACTTCTCCCGCTCTGGGTGGAGCGGAAGGGAGTGTCAGACTCTTACTGACTAAAACCCATCCATGTTCCTTCCTTAGCCCTATATTTTCCGGGGTAGCGGTAACCCTTTCGGACAATCCCGCTTAACTAACATAGGCTATCGACAACAATCTCCTCTGGAGAACTGCTATTATAGTTTATTCGTCAATTAGTTAGCCGTTTCATCCTGGTTGGAAAACCGATGTAAAATCAAATATCTATGATGAAGCGTGTGTATAGAGGTGTGCAATTTCGCCCGTTGCATATATCTGACCTTCTGTAGGTTCTATTCTATGGCGTCATCAAGTGTCGCGGCACTGTTGAATATTCACAAGGCGTGTCCTTGTTATCAAGGTGGGAGAAATGATCCGTCACATCTCATTATATTATCACACATGCGGTAAAGTTATAGGTATAAGTTGGATAATATCGTCAGTCGTAAAGGTTATTTTTATGCTCATAGAGGTATGAAGAACAGGGTATAAAGTTGACTCATGTTACATAGACAATGGAAAATCCTTCAACCAGACGGATTATGTGTCTGATGGGCTACAGTTACTGCCCGACGATTGATGTCTTTGTTTTTTTTCAATTGGCGTCTCACAATTCAACCATAGGGTTGTCTAATGCTTAACCGGGCTTGCCTGTGGATGGCACAATGGAATTGCAGCCTCCAGCCAGGGCTTGATAAAAACTTACAAACGCGACTACAAAGGTAACCTCTGTGGTGTACGGACTTCGGCTTAGGCCGTCGCTGGGGGAGGACAGCAAAAGACTGGCTGGATCGGGCGCTACAGGCTCAGCGGTAACGAGGGCTGGATCGAGCAAGGGTCGGGGGGGGGGGAGGGGACAGGGACGTCGCGACAGGCCTTGACGGCGACGACGGAAGGACGGAAATCGGTGCCTGTAGGGTTTCCTAACAGTCCTGGTGGCCGGGTTACTCTCTTGAAGGAGAGTAGTGGTATCGTCGGGGGCTATGAGGGTATGCCTTGGACTGTGAAACTTACTAATGCGGGACGTGGGGTATCGGGAGGTGGCCGCAATCAGGGGATTGCGGTGCTTTATAGCAGTGTCAAAAAAACGCTTCGACAGGCGTTCCATGAACTGCTGAACGGTGGGGAGTTTAAAATCTACATGGAGGTCCATGTTACGGACGAAAAGAAAAAAGGGCCCGACCCGAGACCCTACGAAGGCATTGGTTCTGGATTGATGCTGTACCTATTTAAATGCTAGTTGCGCGGTAAACTCTGCTTGTGTGATGCAGGATTTTGCGTGACGTCAGTGTGACGCGTAGCCCGTAGGTATGCGGCGATATCCAACTACACTTATGCTTCTCATCACTCTATTGCGTATTGACGCAGTTTCAATTCATATCCAAATCTGGTTTATCTCTGAATTGCAAGGAAACTCTACAGTCAAAACCAGTTTTTATAATATTTTGTAAACCTTTTGCACAAACAGTCGCCGATGAGTTCCAACAGCCTGTCTGAATTAGTCGGCGCCGGTCCGCACTAGTTCGCGCTGATATGGCAAAATGTATGAAAGCTGCCTGCACCGACCAGGTTGACAACCAGCGGTGCCAATAGCCGCTAACATATCGGCACCAGTCACCAACTTTGCACTTGAATACACTAATGCAGTAGACGGGCGCATTGCGACTCTAGTAGGACAATTTCTATGAAAACTCTATTGTACCAAAATTTAGTTGCTCAAAAAATATGAAAAAGGGTTTATTCACAGAAATATTTTTAAAAGACATATATTACCTCTGCAAAGCAGTTTGTTGGCAGACGTAGCTCCTTTTTCGTTTTGTACATTTATATTTATTGACACTTTTTCACATGAGATAAACTATTCCTGATGAGTCCCTACTGCCAAAAAAAAAGTGTACCTGACATTCGGCAGCTCATGAATTTTCGTTAACACGATCCTCAAATTAATTTGACGATACATTTGTTGATGAGAATTAAGGTATAAATTCCTGGTATAAGCTATATTAGTGCCTTCCTAAAGTTGTGATGTATTTTTCGCACTGTAGACTGCTTTTATAAAATACTAGCACTTTGCCCGCAGCTTCGCTCCCGTGGTCTTTCCCGTGGGACCCGTTATTTTTCCCGGGATAAAAAGTAGCCTATGTTACTCCTAGAAAACTAAGCTTTCCAACGGTGAAAGAATTTTTAAAATCGGTCCAGTAGTTTTTGAGCCTATTCATTACAACCAAACAAACAAACAAAGTTTTCCTCTTTATAATATTAGTATAAAATCAAAAATCAAAATCAAAAGTCATTTATTCAAATTAGGCTGAAGATCAGCACTTTTTGAAGGTCAAAGTTACATAAGACAGTCCCCCAACAACGCCCACCCTTCACCACTTCCTAGTGCTTTAGCTGGGAAGAAGAAGTGGCGCAACAAACTCTCCAGCATCACAGCTGTCTGATTAGTTGGAAGAACTTGACTCTACACACTTATCGTATGAGAAGTAATTAACATTACGAAACACATCACATTAAAATCAATAATTTGCCACATGTCAGCTAGCACACGTCAATATACCAATTAAAACATTAAAACTGACTGTACTCAAGCGTAAATAAAAAAAATAAATAAAAAAAAATAGCCTCCAGGTAAAAGTGCGTGCCCGCTTGCATGTGTGCAATGCTGTACTATGTCCATACAGCCGTAACTCGAAGTTACAAATGATAAACTAGGACCATCGAAGTAAAATCAATCAATTAATGGTTAATGAGTACTAACTAAGATCAGGATAAATAAATATGATCAACTGTCGAGGTCTCTAGCTAACCACATTTTGCAATACAACTCAATAAAAAAAACATTGTAATGAGTAGATTATGTCAACAATAAATAGATAGTAAAAATAAAAAAAAACAACCAAAACACAATGAATAGAATACATAATAAAAATAATTTTATGAAGCTAATTCTGGAGAAAGAACATAAACATTGTCTTGTGTTAATCACAGCGACCAACTATTCTTGTCGTTTAAGTAGTCGTTGGTAGTATAGTAAGCCTTTGAACAAAGGATAGATTTTACTTTAGTTTTAAACGTATTAAAAGGCAATTCTAGCAAAGAAGAGGGTAGCTTGTTATAAAAGTTTATACCAAGCCCCACAAATGAGTTATGAACCTTATGAAGCCGATGAAAGGGAGCACGTAGTTTTATAGATGGAAGATATATGAGAACTGACCTACCCGCTCCAACGGCGGAAAGTACGATAAGCCGTTGGTCCCGGCTGTTATTTGTGCATCTTTGACAATCGTTACGTGTCGTCAGAAGACCGAAAATCTGACAACTAGTCTGGCCAGTTACTGGGTTGTGTAGGTCAGATAGGCAGTCGTTCCTTGTATATAATATTCAGCTGCATCCGGTTAGACTGGAAGCCGACCGCAACATAGTTGGGAAAAGGCAGATGATGATGATGATGATATGAAAAGTGAATTATTTTAGTCATTAAAGGCTCTAGGAGAAAAGCAATCTATCAAAATATGTGTTAAAGGAAATGATTATTCAGATTTACTCGAGCCAAAGGGGCGGGCCGGATTTATTAATGGGAAAGAGGGAGAAAATAAACAAACGACATTTTCGGTAACGGCATGCTTAGAGGTAGCTGGCAGACCCCAGTATGACTTTCATTGGCTTTATAAAGGGAGTCTCTTACGAACAACGGTTCGGTGAGAGAGAATGGCCATAATCCACCATGTAGGCCCAGTGCTGGTTGGTAAATGACACATAATATATTCCAATTTTCAGTTCCAGGCTTAAGTTTCCTCATGGTTTTTTCCTTCACCGTTTTGTGAGCAGTGGTGATGAAATTATTTGCACAAAAAAAGCGCCTGCGTGGGTTTGAACCTACGACCTGTAATTAATTTAATTCCGGTTTCGCGGCCGTTGCTACTGGGCCGCCACTGCTGTTCTCATTCTCATACGAATATGAACAATCTATACTGATATTATAAAGCTGAAGAGTTTGTTTGTTTGTTTGTTTGAACGCGCTAATCTCAGGAACTACTGGTTCGAATTGCAAGATTCTTTTTGTGTTGAATAGTCCATTTATCGAGGAAGGCTATAGGCTATATAACATCACGCTACGACCAATAGGAGCCGCGCAGCGGGGGTGAAACCGCGGGGAACAGCTATAATTGTATAATGTTAATGTTCATATTTGTATGTCACTTGCGACATTTACTTATACCAATATATACATAAAGGCATAACAACAATGTTCAGAAGCACTTGCTTTACTTAGCAAGATCAAAGTGCAGTCTGAGAATCTATCCACAAAAATAGCCGCGGCGAACTCGTGCTTATAGCTTTATGTAAGCCCGTGAAAAATCCCATTTTATGATCTCTTTTAAAAAGCCTTTCCATTCGTCCAAAGTTATCATTAAAAAAAACATGAATGAGATTTCGAAAAAAGAAAGAAGGTTCTACTTTTTGTCAGGACGTTTCAAATTTCGAAATGGCAACCCTAACTGTATTTGAAATAAGCCCAAATAGGTCTATAGAAAGCCAGTGAACCTTTATTTTGCGTCCTCATCAGAACCGCGGCTTTTGATATGAAGGGTCGAAATTATTATCCTTTGTATATAGCGTTATCTGTCACGCCAGATAGTATGGGTAGGCCAATAGTAGGCTTATGAGTGTTACACAAGTATGGGTACACTTGCTGCAAAGACTGTATACACGGTTAGATTTGTTCGCCTAATTCCTCAAAATGTACTGAACAGCTGATTTTTTTTTTCGTGATTTCAGGTTCCGTCCCATAGTAAAACTTGCTCGTTATAATGAGTACACCCCTTGAGGGGATTAAAAAGACTAAAATTTAACCGTGTATAACAAAAAAAATTGTCTGTCTATAGTTTAGTAGTATATTTATTACAATTTTACTACAACTGTAATTTGCAAGGAACTATACAGGCTGTTTACGTTAGTAACATTTCGTCAAATATTTTTATTTATATAAAATTATATATATATATTTTTGTAAAATTATTTTTAACGTTCCGTGGGTTCACAACCCAATAATTTTAAACACTACAGACAATACTAATAGTTCATTAATAAGACTTTATGAAATTCATGGTAACAAAAACACGTCAAAAAAAAAAAACTTGTCAAATAACCCGCGACTATTCCCGTCGCAAAGGTGCTTAAACGCTTAAATTTTATTTTTACATACATTAAGTAGATACATTCATTTATTATTAACAATTTATCTTAACGGAAATTTCCGAATTCCAATAGAATCAAAAAAACTAAGTAAGACGAATTTATAACTGTTTAATTACTTTTCAAGTCATCACTAACTTTATTTATAGTAATGTTTCTTTAAATAGATTAAAGAAAACAGCTGTAATTTGTTTTCTTTCCAAATTGTTGGATTTCGGTAAAATTTCTTCAGCAGCAAAAAAAAGTTTGGTAATTATTTATTAAACTAATTATGCTCTGGGCCCGTCAATTATTGGATAACAAAATTAAGTTAATTACTGCTCCACAAATTAAAGTGGAACTAAGCAAAATGCCCTTTTAAAATGTAATATTAAATTAATATATCTTAAACTTACTGATGGTCAGGTTTACTAATATATGTCTCGATCGTGACGGTATCATAAGCCCTTTGTTTTGCTGCCCTTTGATTTAATATACTAATATAAAATTCATACCATAATTGACGATTACTCCTAAGAACAACCAGAAAAACGTCCAATGCTATAGTAGTAAAATATAGTACAATATGCAATAGATCTGATGATAATACTAGGAGACTGGGTTCTACAATTTCCATTACGTAATTGGACAGCAATGTGATGTCACACAATATAAATATTAAAGTGGCTATGTATAAGCGACGCCAGGTCTCTGCAGCTGTATATGTGCCCGCGACAGAACTTCGGAAAAGTGAATATAAAATAATAAAGTAAATTATACAGTTAGCTGCCATAGGAAACAAATTAATCATCATAAAGAAATAATTCCTTTCTAATGGATACAATAAATCAAACATCACCCTAATTAATGTCGATAATAAAGCAAAACCCCAAGTAAAGAGGCCGCTTTTAAGGTATCTCCTTTTGATATTTACATTAAAAACTTTTACAAAATCCACGTAAAACATATGATTTATAACTAACAACCAGTGATATCGGACTATGTTAAAAAAATAAAGGAGATAGAGCAATGTTATATTAAATGTAATCCAAATTATTCTATCGTTGCTCGTATTATAAAGGCTGACATAAATCATTGTACAGATAAAAAAGTTTGCTAGCGTTGTGTTGAGAAACACATAGTTCCTGTAATTACGAAACTTCTTCAACATGCACCACGATGTCGCTCCGTATATCAACGTAGCCAGAGTCGGCACAAGCGCGAAGTGGACATTTTTTATCAGTTGAATTTCCATTTCTCTCCAATAATTAATAGTACTGTCAGCAGAACCATTTTCGCTTGTGTAGTTAATAGACATGGTGAATGTCACTTGCACAGTTATATATTTTGATTGATACACTTTTGGTCACTAGGTATGTCACACGACTGCGTAGCTACACCTTCGAGTCTTCGGGGAACACGGACGTGATTTTATGCTTTCTTGCCATTTCCATTTGCCTTCAAAGCGAGAGTGAACAGGCATCTTCAGTGCACGCTCGCTCCATCATAGACCTCATCCATCGCTCTTCATCAGGCGTGGTCGAGGACAAGAGCAGGCCCATTTCTCAATAAACATTCGAAGGATTTTTTTATGGTAGACTGCTACAGAACGAATTCAATAATGAATATAAATTTGTAGCACATGTTACGTCGATATGTATTAAGTTGCTCATTTAAAACGCAGCTAAAAATTTTTAGTATTCGGATATCGTTCCAGTTGTGTAGAATTTCACTTACACTGTTTTCACTGATACACTTTTAAACTATTTTGAACCACTTCGCGTAAAACACTTCCCTAACATAGGTGTTGATTCTTATGTCAGAATAATAGTACTTTAGATCCAGACGATACAAAATGATACACTATGTTTTTTTAAGGTTATCTGGTTATTACTCATATCAAACTTGAATTTAAAGATTTACATAATTTTAATGCCATAAACTCAGTGTCATACTCAATAAGGTTCAAATTCCATTGGAAACATATGAACGACCGTTTTATAATGATTAAGTACTCAAAAATCAACTTAGTTAACAAAATACTAAAGCAAATCCTACTACTATTATAAAGGCGAAAGTTTGTAAGTATGGATGTATGGATGTTTGTTACTCTTTCACGTAAAAACTACTGTATAGATTTGGATGAAATTTGACACAGAGATGGTTTATATCCTGGATTAACACATAGGATATTTTTTATCCCGGTAGAACATTCCTGTGGGATAATTTCCGACCTCCACGCGAGCGAAGCCGCGGGCAGAAGCTAGTATTTGAATAAATGAATGGTTGCTTTTTGCCATTTCGCTTGCTTTTGGAATGTCAGTATATTATCTATACATATAATAAAACAGTAAAAAAACTGTGTCTGTACATTGAATATATTAAAAAAATAATAATTGAGGGGGGTTTAGAAACAGTAATAGAGCACGAATCCAAAAAAAATATTTGTCTGTTTGTCTGTATGTCTGTATGTCTGTTTGTCTGTATGTCTGTTTGTCTGTTTGTCTGTCTGTTTGTCTGTTTGTCTGTTTGTCTGTTTGTTTGTACACGCTAATCTTCGGAACTACTGGACGGATTGGAATGATTTTTTTTTTGTTGTATAGGTATTAAGTCTGGGCAACATATAGGCTATAATTTATCTTGGAAACTTGAATACCTGATGCAGAACCGCAACAGACCAGCTAAACTATAAGAGATACAAAAATGATACCTTAGCAAAAATTGTTCCACGTGATTAGCATTTTCTGCTGAGAGAATAAATTTCAAGATTTGGAACACCTGATGTGGAACTCCAAGAGCCCAGCTACACTGTAACATATATAGGAATGACGTCTTAGCAAAAGTTGTTCGGTCTGATGGGCATTTCCTTTTGACTTATAAAAATCGAAGATCTGGAACACCTGTTGTGGAACTCCAAGAGCCTAGCTACACCATAACACATATAAGAATGACGTCTTAGCGAAAGTTGTTCAGCCTGATGAGCACTCTCTATTGACGTATAAAAATTGAAGATCTGGAACACCTGTTGTGGAACTCCAAGAGCCTAGCTACACCATAACACATATAGGAATAACGTCTTAGCACAAGTTATTCAATATGATGAGCACTCTCTGTTGACTTATAAAAATCGAAGATCTGGAACACCTGTTGTGGAACTCCAAGAGCCTAGCTACACTATAACATATATAGGAATGACGTCTTAGCAAAAGTTGTTCGGTTTGATGGGCATTTCCTGTTGACTTATAAAAATCGAAGATTAGGAACACCTGTTGTGGAACTCCAAGAGCCTAGCTACACCATAACACATATAAGAATGACGTCTTAGCAAAAGTTGTTCAACCTGATGAGCACTCTCTGTTGACGTATAAAAATTGAAGATCTGGAACACCTGTTGTGGAAGTCCAAGAGCCTAGCTACACCATAACACATATAGGAATAAGGTTCTTAGCACAAGTGGTTCAATCTGATGAGCACTCTCTGTTGACTTATAAAAATTGAAGATCTGGAACACCTGTTGTGGAACTCCAAGAGCCTAGCTACACCATAACACATATAGGAATAACGTCTTAGCACAAGTTGTTTAATCTGATGAGCACTCTGTGTTGACTTATAAAAATCGAAGATCTGGAACACCTGTTGTGGAACTCCAAGAGCCTAGCTACACTATAACATATATAGGAATGACGTCTTAGCAAAAGTTGTTCGGTCTGATGGGCATTTCCTGTTGACTTATAAAAATCGAAGATCTGGAACACCTGTTGTGGAACTCCAAGAGCCTAGCTACAACATAACACATATAGGAATGACGTCTTTGACGTCTTTGTTGTTCAATATGATAGGCATTTCCTGTTGACTTATAAAAATCGAAGATCAGGAACATCTGATGTGGAAATCAAAGCTATCACTAATTTTACTGTTTAACTATAAAATAACATAAACTGGGAGTACCTGCACGCGGTGAAGGCGTTAACAGTTTAGGACTGATTTTCGATGACGATGGTATATCATTGAAAATTTGACTCTACTGGCCAAAACTCCTATTTATTTTTTTGAATATGCCTTCCGGCTTATGTTGTTTGAGTGTTTAATTTCCTTTTCCATTTATCTTCGTGACACGGTAGCCTACCCGGTAACGCAGGGAGCAGTCATTTTAATTTAGATTTTTATTGATCAGGTATCTTCACAATAAAACTATGACCATGCCTAGAAAGAGGTCAAATCTTTCCCAATGTTCCAAGAGAACTAAAAGATTGAGGATCATAAGATCCCAAGAATCTACCGAAGAGCGTCAGGAGAGACTTGATGCTGTTCGAGAACATTAAGCTGCTACTCGCTCCGTGGAAACCTCTTCGGGTCGCGAAGCACGCCTGCGTTCTCAGCGTATTCATTAGGTCTCTAGAGACCAGTGAAGAATATGATGCGCGACTGACCGCTGATCGTGAACGTCATGTATTGTCTCGCGAGTCAGAGACGTTCTCGGAAAGAGAATTACGCTTGAGTTCCAAGCGTATCTACGCATCGACTTCTAGGTCTCTAGAGACAAGTGGGGCACGTGATGTGCGACTGACCGCTGATCGTGAACGTTATGTATTGTCTCGCGAGTTGGAGACGTTCACGGATAGAGAATTGTGCTTGAGTTCCAACCGTATCTACGCATTGACTTCTAGGTCTCTAGAGACAAGTGGGGAATATAATAATGCGGTTGCCAAAATGAAAACGATGACACATGGACTGTATGTTTTGGTGGTTGTTGGAATGAAATAAAACTAAAGCTCAGTGTGATAAAAGATTTAAATGGGAAAAATGATAAAAAATAACATAAATGGCGACCCCGTTGTCGCTGGCATAAGCAACAGGGTCCGTGTACGAAGTCGCGGGCAGAAGCTAGTTCTGAATATAACTGGTGTGTTGAGTAAGTCTGTTGTAGTATGATTTATTCCATATTGTGACAGTTAAAATTGTTTGTTAAATTATTTCTCATCGTTCTATTACTCTTGATATAATATCTACTATAATAATTTGTATTAATGTTTGCCTCTACTCTCTGGCATGTTTTCTTTTTCTGCATGCCGCCATATTTGTATGCCTGTTGGCATAACATAGCGATCTACGAACTCTTATTTAAGAACTGTATTTACTACATAGGTTACACAAATAAAAAAAATATTAATATGATGATGGATTTGAAGCAGTATGGGCGTACTTATTTCAAATGAAATGAATTGATTGTAGAGTCGTAACTATCCTGAGCTATTGCAAAGGTCCCCAAAACTCTAAAATTAAAAACATTCATTACGTACATTCGTTATAATATTTTAACACAACTGAAATTTCTGAATTCTAATAGTCTGATTAAAATTCAGTAACACCAACTAATTGCTGTTTAATTACTTTTTTGGTCGTTTCTAATTTTATTTATTATTATGTTTCTTTAAATAGATAAAATAAAACAGCTGTCATTTGTTTTGTTTCCAAATTGTTGGATTCCGGTAGAAATTCTGCAGCAACTAAAAAAATTTTGGTAACTATTTATTAAACTAATTATGCTGAAATTGAAGTTAATCATTGATCTACAAATTAAAGTGGAACTAAGCAAAATGCCCTTTTAAAATTGAATATTAAATGAATATATCTTAAACTTACTGATGGTCAGGTTTACTAATATATGTCTCGATCGTGACGGTATCATGAGCCCTTTGTTTTGCTGCCCTTTGATTTAATTTACTAATATAAAATTCATACCATAAATGTCGATTACTTCTAAGAATAACCAGAAAAACGCCCAATACTATAATAGTAAAATAAAACACAATAAGCAATATAACTGATGATAACACTAGGAGACTGGGCTCTATCAACCCTATTACATAATTGGACAGCAATGTGATGTCACACAATATAAATATTAAAGTGGCTATGTATAAGCGACGCCAGGTCTCTGCAGCTGTATGTGTGCCCACGACAGAACTTCGGCAAAGTGAATACACAATAATACAGTAAACTATACAGTTAGTTGCCATAGGAAACAAATTAATCACCATAAAGAAATAATTCCTTTTTAATGGATAGAAAAAATCAAACATCACCCTAATTAATGTCGATAATAAAGCAAAACCCCAAGTAAAGAGGCCGCTTTTAAGGTATCTCCTTTTGATATTTACATTAAAAACTTTGACAAAATCCACGTAAAACATATGATTTATAACTAACAACCAGTGATATCGGACTATGTTAAAAAAATAACCAAGATAGAGTAATGTTATTTGAAATGTAATCCAAATTTTTCTATCGTTGCTTGTATTATAAAGGCTGACATAAATCATTGTACAGATAAAAAAATTTGCTAGAGTTGTGTTGAGAAACACATAGTTCCTGTAATTACGAAACTTTTTCAGCATGCACCACGATGTCGCTCCGTATATCAACGTAGCCAGGGTCAGCACAAGCATGAAGTGGACATTTTTTATCAGTTGAATTTCGATTACTCCCCAATTAATAGTACTGTCAGCATAATCGTTTTCGCTTGTGTAGTTATTAGACATGGCGAATGTCACTTGCACAGTTATATATTTTTATTGATACACTTTTGGTCACTATGTCACACGACTGCGTAGCTACACCTTCGAGTCTTCGGGGAACACGGACGTGATGTTATGCTTTCTTGTTTATAAACAGCTGAAAGAAAAACTCTCGCTGGTGCCAAATAAAGGCGTTGCTTAACAAACTCCATTTGCCTTCAAAGCGAGAGTGAACAGGCATCTTCAATGCACGCTGGCTCCATCATAGATCTCATCCATCCCTCTTCATCAGGCGTGGTCGAGGACAAGAGCAGGCCCATTTCTCAATAAACATTTGATAGAATTCTAAACAGTTAACTGCTGCAGAAGGAATTCAATAATGAATATTAGCAAATGTTACATCGATATGTATTAGGTAGCTCTTTTAAAACGCAGCTAAAAATTATTAGTAGTCGGATATCGTTCCAGTTGTGTAGAATTTCACTTGTTTTCACTGATTCACTTTTGAACTATTTCGAACCAGTTGGCGTAAAACACTTCCCTAACATAGGTGTTGATTCTTAAATGTCAGAATAATAATAGTTTAGAACCAGACGGAACAAAATGGTACGCTATGTTTTTTTTAAGGTTATCTGGTTTTTACTTATATCAAACGTGAATTTAATGATTTACATAATTTTAAAGCCATACACTCAGTTTCATACTCGATAAGGTTCAAATTCCATTGGAACCATATAAACGACCGTTTTATAATGATTACTCAAAAATCAACTTAGTTTTCGAAATACTAAAGCACATATTTGAATAAATGAAAGGTTGCTTTTTTGCCATTTCGGTTGCTTGTGGAATGTCAGTATTTTATTCTAATTATAACCAGAATATAAATATAGTGTATGCTATATTATTATGTCATGTTTCTCAGTAATAACAGTAATAAAAATTGTGGATCGATTTTTCGTATTCTTCTTTCATTTGATACTGGACTAATGACACATAATATTTACAAAAATATATTTATTATAATTACTTATTTATTGATTTGACGGAGAAATATTTTTGAATTGATTATTGTGATTAATTGACATTTATGATTATTTTTATCTATGCTATTAACTGTAGAAATTATTCCATACTGGCTAACGCCCGCGGCTTCGCACGCAAAATATGTCGACAAATTATACACATAAACCTTCCTCTTGAATCACTATATCTATTAAAAAAAACCGTATCTAAATCCGTTGCGTAGTTTTAAAGATATAAGCATACATAGGGATATAGGGACAGAGAAAGCGACTTTGTTTTATACTATGTAATGATTGTGACATGTAAAACTGTTTTTTTTAAATTATTTTTCATTATTCTATTACTCTTGACATATCTACTATATATTTTTTTTCTTTTTTCGCATGCCGCCATATTTGTATGCCTGTTGGCATAAAATAGCGACCTATGAACTCTAATTTAAGAACTGTATTCACTACCTATGGTACAGAAATAAAAAAATGATTATGATGATGGTTTTGAAGCAGTATTATTATGAAGCAGGGCGCGCTTATTTGAAATGAATTGATTGTAAAGAGCTATCCGTATCTAACTATCCTGAGCTATCGCAAAGGTCCCCAAAACGCTACAATACGCGCTAAATTAAAAACATATATTACGCACATCACTATCACTACATAGTTTAAAACAAAGTCGCTTTCTCTGTCCCTATATCCCTATGTATGCTTAAATCTTTAAAACTACGCAACGGATTTTGATGCGGTTTTTTTAATAGATAGAGTGATCTAAGAGGAAGGTTTATGTGTATAATAATATGCAATTTCCGTCATCCACTCGGGCGAAGCTGCGGGCAGAAGCTAGTTAGTTATATTAACATTTTATCCCAACGGAAATTTTTGGATTCCAATAAAGTCAAATTAAAACTCAGAAACACCTATTATTACTGTTTAATTATTTTTCTGGTCGTCTCTAATTTTATTTATAATAATGTTTTTTTAAATAGATTAAAGAAAACAGTTGTCATTTGTTTTGTTTCCAAATTGTAGGATTCCGGTATAAATTCTTCAGCAACAAAAAATAGTTTGGTAATTATTTATTAAACTAATTACGCTCTGGACCCGTTAATTACTGGATAATGAAAGGCTCTTAATCAACACGTTGTTTGGGGGCCCTTTTGTTCGCTTAGAAAGTAGACAAGAGTGGGCATTTGTACACATATTATAAGAACAATGGACGCACTCCAAAACCGGGCCAGTAAGCAAGCCTAAGTGAATATTGTCACTAATTACGTTGTTCTTTTTTTAAGGACTACATTTTGCATAATATGAATCAGTTTCTGACTTTTGAAAAAATTTAAAACAAAAACTATAACCAAAAACTTTTTTGTTTAATACTAATTTTTTCATTGACTGCCACACAGCAGTCACAATTGAAAAACAAATTGTTCGCAGTCACCATTGAACGCGTTGGCAGTGAACATGCTAAAAGGCAATATAGGTTTCTGTTTCTTACCAAGTGGTAGGTATAGTATTACCCAGTTACTGGGTTGTGGAAGTCAGATAGGCAGTCGCTCTATGTGAAATACTGGTATTCAGCTTCATACGGTTAGACTGGAAGCCGACCCTAACATTGTTGGGAAAAGGCAAGACAGGCATTAAAACCCAGTAAAGTTCGCCTTAAAAAATGCCCAATGCTGGCTTTTGATGCAATTATAAAAACGAGAGAGTTTTGTCAGCCTGTTGTTCCTTTCCAAAGGTTGCAAAACTTTAAATAAATTATAGGTACATCAATGGTTTCAAAACCAGCATGAACTCAAACTCAAAGTATTCAAACTCAAACTCACGGTTTTAGTCACTGAAAGTTTGACACTTCCTTCCACTCTACTCACAGCGGGAGGAGTCATTTGACGATTTCCCATTCTTAAAAAAAAACAGCTAATGGTGGTCCAGTTAAGCGGGATTGTCCGAAAGGGTTACCGCTACCCCGGAACACAAAGGGCTAAGGAGAGAAGGGGAGAAGTCATTGGATTTCCCAGCCTTAAAAAAAAAGGTGGTCCAGTATGAAATTGACTATTTTTACATTTGCTTTACGATAGAGTCACATTTTTAACAGACCTCGAAAAAAGAAGAGTTTCTATGCTCGACTGTTTGTTAATTTTTTTAAATTTATATCCACCGATTTCTCCGTCAATTGTTTCTAAAAAAGTTACAAAACAAGCAAAGTCTCTAAGAAAAAAAAACTAAGTAATAAAATACACTAAGTACCTGAAACCACAGCCATCGCCGAAAATACGACGAACAAAACTAAAATGGTAAGCTTCATTGTAGAGAGATTTACACAGAATGTTAACTTAAATAAATGTTCAGGCTTTATATATATTTACTGGAAAGACAAAAGAGCCCATAATTTCTAGTAATCTTACAAGGACTGATAAGATATTTCATGTTTCAGCAATTATTGTATGTTTATCTTTATCATAATTTGTCTGTAAAATACATAATAACAGACAGAAATTCCAACAATAAGACTGAATTCTAAGACTTCTTAATATTTTCATTTAAAAGCTAAATATTCATAAAAATGTTCACGTGACCAGAGGGTTTTTTTTTTGAGGGTGGGAGTTCATCCAATTACTTCTCCCGCTCTGGTTGGAGCGGAAGGGAGTGTCAGATTCTTACTGACTAAAACCCATCCATGTTCCTTCCTTAGCCGTTTTAAGGTAGCGGTAACCTTTTCGGACAGTCCCGACCTGGGCTGACCTATTATTTGGTCAAAGAATCAGGATTGCCATACAACGCGTGAATGCTGCCAGTCTTTTGAGAACTTTTCCTGTTGACAGCGATGTGGACGATTTTTTTTATGCCCTTTGATTATTATACATATTGTTTTTGTACATATTATTAATAATAAAGATAAATATTTAGCTTTAAATGTAAATACTATGTAAAGTAGTAGGTGAATACAGTATTTAATTATATGATAAAATAATAAACATTTCTTGGAATTGGTCTGTTTGAAATAAATACTCTATGGTTATATAAACTCATGAACCAATCACTTACAATTTAATAGAGGATCTGCATTCAAGGAACAGTCATGAATAGGCAAGCTAATTATAGGTACCTAACTAGAATAAATCGACTAACATAAATAGAGACATATTTGGAACCTCTCAGATATTTTATGGTTTAATAGCATCGAATCAGCCTCCAAGATTTATGAGACATTGCGGTACAAGGAACGTACATCTTGGGACGTAAAGGAAATGCATGTGTGTGTGGATGCTGCGCAAACAATAGGCCCTTAAGCCGATGATAAATGAGACCCTTTAGCTTGTCGAGATGACAGGAAACCTCTAAATACCATCAAGTTTCTGCAAAGAAGACGTTGTTATTATTATAGAAAGTTACATTCATAATAAAATACTAATAAGTATAATCATATTTACATTTTAAAACTAAATATTCATAATAATATTATGTACAGAAATAATATGTATAATAATCAAAGAGCATCACAAAATTCGTCCACATCGCTGTCAACTGGAAAAGTTCCCAAAAGGCTGGCAAAATTGCCGCGTTGTATGGCAATGCTGATTCTTTGACCAAAAAACACGCCAGCCCTCTGGTTACGTGAAGAGTTGATCAACCGCTTAGCGATATCTCGAAAATCATAATGGGCACTCGGACCCCACTTGTTTCAACCCCAAACGGCTCGAACATGTAAGTCCCAATAAGGTTGGAGTATTTGCGCAGTTTGAGGTTTTTTGCAGCAGCAGCGGCTGCTTCAGCACAGCGCACCGTACTAGGAAGATGGGATGGCGCAAGGGTGTCGACACACGCTGCATCCCACACCAAAGGCTTACCTACCTTCCAAGACATTAGTGTCATTCCGCCTGGTTCCGCCATCCGTCGTGTTCTTCCCACCGTCGCGTGCCAAGCCCTTGGGTCCTAAAACAGCTGGCACCTCGGCGGTGATAAGAACACGACGGATGATGTCATTGATGCTGGCATGCCGTGCTAATCGGCCTGCACTCTTACTGCAGGATAAGCCATGGTGTTCGAGGCAGTCGACATCTTCACCGCATTGGCAGCGATGCGGAGCCACGCAAGGAGCGCCCGGACGCAGACAGGTAGCGACCTAGAAGGTGGTGTCAGACAGCATGGTACCTATGTTGGGTGACGGTAGCGCCTGAAGCCAGAGGCCCTACTCCCACTCACCCACAGCCAGCAGGCGGGCACGCTCAGCAGTATTGGTGGACGTATTATTAAGATTATTCCATACCAACCTGCAGAGCGGCTCATCCCACTGCCTCTGTGAAGATGGGTTCACGTGCCGATCAGTGCATGGGCAAGCCATTTTCCAACCGGAATTAGAACATAGAATAGAAATTGAATATTAAATTTCTATAACAAAATACTGACATTCCACAGGCAATCGAAATAGCAAAATAGCAATCATTAATTTATTCAAATATTTGCTTTAGCATTTTGGTAACTAGGTTGATTTTTGAGTAATCATTATAAAACGGTCGTCTGTATGGTTCCAATGTTTGAACCTTATTCTATAAAGCACTAAGTTTCTGCCTTTAAAATGATGTAAATCTCTTAATTCAAGTTTTATACAGGGTTACTGGTAACTCGACGTATTCCTTGCAGGACGTCATAGTAGGGTTAAAATGCAACAAATTAAGCCACCAAATGTTCTACCGAAATTCAGTAGTTTTTGAGTTAGTTCGATTTTTAGAGTTTTTATGAATAATCCCAGATTAAATCATTTGAAACCAATTTAAAAATTATTTACGGCGCGACAGTACAGAAATTTTAAGTTATTATCGTAGTTGATGCCGTAGCAGATCTTTGTTAATAATTAAAAGTTCAAAAATGCCTTAAACCTTGGCAAATATCACTAATCAAACATTTTTTTTTTGTAATTTTTGTTATTACTCCATACAAATTGTTGTCTAGTGCAAAAATAAAATACTACGCCTGATGTACAAATTACTAGGAAAATATCCTTGTCTTATCAGCTATTCAGAAAGGTATGATTGTCAATACTTTTGCATGTATGACAGGGTAGAGAAGAGTTTTATAGGGAGCAGGTAAAATTGTAAGACAATCAACATTTTGTTTGTTATTCGTAGTATTCGTAGTTTTACCTGAGCTTGAACTCCAAACACACGGTAAGCTTTGTGATTGGTTACTATTGTTCTCTCGGCATGACTCGGGGTGCGATTTCCTGGTCGTCAGCGTTAGTCAGTCTCAACTCTACGTCGCGTAAGCTCGTGTTTTGTTATCTGGCTATCCCTATCGCGTATCTTGCTCTCGTGCTGTGCTGTGCCTTCATAAGTGCTGACTATGGCTGCATATTCTAATCCAGAATACGCTGACATAATTTACTGTTACGGACTTTGTGACGGTAACGCTGCTGAAGCGCGGAGAGAATATGGACTTCGCTTTCCCAACCGCCGACTCCCACACGTTAGTGTCTTCGGATCGACTTATCGGCGAATATCTGAAACTGGCAGCGTCCAAAGAACCAGGCAAATTGACACTGGTCGTTCCCGGAGATACACGGCTGACGACGAAGAGCTGATTCTTCAACGTTTTATTGACGACCCCAACATATCGACAAACATCGTAGCGCGTGAGCTTGGTATGTCACAGTGGAAAGTCTGGTCTGTAGTTCACTTGTCAGGCCGACATCCATATCACTACCAACCAGTCCAGTCATTAGAAGAGGGAGATCCGCCGAGACGGCTTGAATTTTGTCGTTTCATGCTGAGTGCCGACGCCGAAGGCGAAAACTTTTTAAAAAACATTCTGTGGACCGATGAGTCATGTTTTGACCGTGATGGTATCACAAACTACCACAACTTACATTACTGGGCACCGAAAGCAGAAGCAAACCCTAAAAAACTGAAACCAACCGCATCCCAGCGTAGGTTCTCGCTTAATGTTTGGATGGGTATTATCGACGACAAATTAATCGGCCCACATTTTTTACCCCGAACACTAAATGGGGAACTTTATGAAGATTTCCTTAGAAATCATTTAACACCACTGCTCGCGGATGTACCGGAAGAAAGAAGAGCAAACATGATTTATCAACATGACGGATGTCCAGCCCACTTCCGAATCACAATTCGACAATTGCTGGATGAAAACTATCCAAACCGATGGATAGGGCTCGGTGGGCCGATTCCGTGGCCTGCGCGAAGCCCTGATCTGACGCCCCTAGACTTTTACGTCTGGGGTCATATGAAAGACCTAGTTTATGTGACCCCAGTAAATTCAATTGAAGAACTAAGGGAGAGAATAACAGATGCGGCGGACCAGATGAGGGCAACAATCACATCAAGAATCACAAAAACTGAAATGAGGAAGCGAATAAGAACATGTATTCGAAACCGAGGGCAGCACATCGAACAAGACGTGTGAAATGTATGTCATAAAAGTTATTAAATTGAAATTTATTAAAAATAATAATAACATTCACGAAATTGTTTTATTTGATTTTCCGAATAATCACCTTTTTGTGAGACGCACGTCTTCCTGTACTAAATCAAAAACGATTTTCATAATGTAGTCCATGACTTTGTATTAACATTCATACCTTTTTGGATAGCTGATAAGATAAGGATATTTTCCTAGTAATTTGTACATCAGGCGTAGTATTTTATTTTTGCACTAGACAACAATTTGTATGGAGTAATAACAAAAATTACAAAAAAAAAAATGTTTGATTAGTGATATTTGCCAAGGTTTAAGGCATTTTTGAACTTTTAATTATTAACAAAGATCTGCTACGGCATCAACTACGATAATAACTTAAAATTTCTGTACTGTCGCGCCGTAAATAATTTTTAAATTGGTTTCAAATGATTTAATCTGGGATTATTCATAAAAACTCTAAAAATCGAACTAACTCAAAAACTACTGAATTTCGGTAGAACATTTGGTGGCTTAATTTGTTGCATTTTAACCCTACTATGACGTCCTGCAAGGAATACGTCGAGTTACCAGTAACCCTGTATAAGAATCAAGCAGATAACCTTTAAAAAAAGACATAGTGTATCAGTTTGTACCGTCTGGTTCGAAACTATTATTATTCTGACATTTAAGAATCAACACCTATGTTAGGGAAGTGTTTTGAAATAGATTAAAAGTGAATCAGTGAAAACAGTGCAAGTGAAATTCTACATAACTGGAACGATATCAGAAAACTAATAATTTTTAGCTGCGTTTTAAATGAGCTACCCAATACATATCGACGTAAATGAGCTACCTAATACATATCGACGTAAAAATTATAGTAATTATTGAATTCGTATTGTAGCAGTTTACCATTTAGAATTCCATCGAATGTTTATTGAGAAATGGGCCTGCTCTTGTCCCCGACCACGCCTGATGAAGAGCGATGGATGAGGTCTATGATGGAGCAAGCGTGCAATGAAGATGCCTGTTCACTCTCGCTTTGAAGGGAAATGGAGTTTTTTAAGCAATGCTTTTATTTGGCACCTGCGAGAGTTTTTCGTCCAGCTGTTTATAAAGCAAGAAAGCATAACATCATGCCCGTGTACCCCGAAGACTCGAAGATGTAGCTACGCAGTCGTGTGACATAGTAACCAAAAGTGTGTCAATCAAAATATATAACTGTGCAAGTGACATTCGCCATGTGTAATAACTACACAAGCGAAAAAAATGGTTGTGCTGACAGTACTATTAATTGGGACGAAATTGTAAATCAACTGATAAAAAATGTCCACTTCGTGCTTGTGCCGACTCTGGCTACGTTGATATACGGAGCGACATCGTGGTGCATGCTGAAGAAGTTTCGTGATTACAGGAACTATGTGCTTCTCAACACAATGCAAGCATTTTTATTTATCTGTGCATTGTTAAATATCAGCATCTATAATATGAGCAACGATAGAATAATTTCGGTTCCATTCCATGCAACATTGCTTTATCTACATTATTTCCATATCATAAGCCCGACACCACTGGTTGTTAGTTATAAATCATATGTTTTACGTGGATTTTGTAAAAGTTTTTAATGTGAATATCAAAAGGAGATTTCTTAAAAGCGGCCTCTTTACTTGGGGTTTTGCTATATTTTACTATAATAGCAATGGACGTTTTTCTGGTTGTTCTTAGGAGTAATCGACAATTATGGTATGAATTTTATATGAATAAATTAAATCAAAGGGCAGCAAAACAAAGGGCTCATGATATCGTCACGGTCGAGAAATATATTAGTAAACCTGACTATCAGTTTAAGATAAATTAATTTAATTTAATATTAAATTAAACTGTCAAATTCTTTTCTTTTCGTTGAAAAACTATCAAAGTTTGACAGATTGGCTGTACCTAACATGTTAAGGATTAAAAAAAGGTAGCAGAAAGAAACATAACTTGACAAAAGTTTTCAGAACATTTCACTTTCAGATTTCTGTTTTTTTTTTTTTGTAAATATTGTATGCCTTGAACTGTGCAAATCAAAATTTGCCTAACATTTCCCACCTATGTTGGGGTCTTCCAGTCTTATCGAATGCAGCTGAATACCTGTATTTTTCATGGAGCGACTGCCTATCTGACCTCCACAAGCCACTCAGTAACTGGGTAAAATGATTCCCCTTAGTAAGACTGGCAGTCAGATTTGGAGCTTCTGATGACCCATAACGACTGTCAAGATCCACGAATGACAGCTGGGACCAACGGCTTAACGTGCTTTCCGAGCCACGGAGGAGTCTCGATATGTAAAGATCATCACCCATCCACGGACCAACCCCGGCAAACGTAGCTTAACCTGATGGATCAATCAGTGTGACTGTTACTACTTAGCCACAAGCTCCTCGAACTTAAACTTAATATAGGTAGTGAAAACAGTTCTTATATAAGAGTTCATAGGTTGCTATGCTATGCCAATAGTGAGTTTATTATAGGTTCAACTGTACCCAGCCCAGAAACAAGGCGTGTTGTTATAAAAATAAGGTCCCACAAGCCAAATTTTAATACAGCGTTCAGTACGTCTAACCAGAGATATCAAAGCAAAAAAAAACACTGATTAACCCTTCGTAAGTCCTAATTACAGGCACAATTAAAAAACTTGAGAGGTGTCAAGGGACACCCGGATGGAACGAAGTTCCTTTCGATTAATTAGTGAAGGAATTGTAATTTCGTAAGAATTTTTTCCGTCTAGCCCCCTTTCACAACGCGCGATAAGGAACTCGAATTAAATTACACTCGTATAGGTAGGTAGGTATGTAAGTATCTAATTAATTAGTTCATCCGACACCACAGTCACGAAAACAAACAATGCCGCGACGGCGACGCCGCGCGCCGCATGCCGCCGCCCTGAGTTCAAGAGACATAAACATAAATAAAAATACATACGCGATTTTACGCGAAAGATAAATAGGTTAGGTAAACAACTACACAAATAAAAACACGAAAAGCGAATTCAGACTTTATTTATTAACAGTAAACGGTAAAATTTAGAAATACCAAACTAGGTACCTAAATACGCAGTTTACTAAAATTATTCTGAGAAACCTATTGTCTCGTGTCGGACCCGACTTTACAAAGATGCACAACCGAATTACGTGGTTAACTTAATAAAAATAAGGTCTTAATTCGGTCCAATATTTTCATAGAGAAAAGCTCGTCCAAATAATAATGAACTCTATTCGACCGACGAAACGATTCATTTTTCTGTTTGAATTGCTTGCCTTTGTAGAAGCCGCCAGAATTACCGCAAAAAATGTTTTACAAAAAGTGTCGTGACAACTTTTTCGTAAGAATTTTTTCCGTCTAGCCCCCTTTCACAACGCGCGATAAGGAACTTCGTTCCAAAAGCCATTGTGTCCCGCGTAGATCTGCGTTCCGACAGTCAATGGGTTACAGTGATTTTAAATTTGCCGACCAGACCAATTGCTGGCACACTACAATAAACTTGCACACTTCTTGTAAGTACTTTTCTAATGAGTGTTTCTTATTATTTTTTACCAGTGTCCTTATTTTTGTGGACTGAATGATTTCTAAAAGTTTGTTTATCTTTTTTAATGTCAAATTCAAATCATTTATTTCAAATAGACACAAGGAAGGCACTTTTGAACGTCAAAATGAATAAGAAATAGAATTGATTCTAGTCGCCCCTTCTAAAAGGTAGTTTCGTACAGAGAAGAATGGACAAGAAACTCCACCGTTACTCTTTTAAAATGTTTTACAATGTTTTGTATACATGAATTATAACATTATAAGTGATGATTAATGGTACCTTCTATGAAACATAAAATAGTGTCCTAGTATCACTGTTTACCACGACCGTTCTATTTAACTATCGTTAGTTTCTGAGTAATGTGACTGACATATATCTATGTTTAAGTTTAGTGCAAACAAAACAATGAAATGTAGGCTGTTGTGATGTGGCGCAAATTGGAAGATGTCGTTTTCCTATGAAACTTGCGATGGCTCTTGAACAAACTATTGCATTCGTCGTAATCCAGTTGATCACGCGTGATGGCGTGATCAAGGGAAATAGGGATTCATTTTTATATTTATAGATCACACAATCCAGCACTGATCCAAATTCCGATCTAATACTGAAAAATTCCTGATGGAAAACCCAACAACTCTTTGCTGGACCTTTTTTTTTTTTTTTGTGACCAGGACCTCATGTTCATCAGTAGCGCTTTAAGCGGGATTGTCCGAAAGGGTTACCGCTACCCCGGAACATAAAGGGCTATGGAAGGAACATGGATGGGTTTTAGTCAGTAAGAGTCTGACACTCCCTTCCGCTCCACCCAGAGCGGGAGCAGTCATTGGATGATTTAAAAAAAAAAAAAAAAAAAAGCAATAGCGCTTGCGGCCACTAGACCAACGAGGAAGTAAAATTAACCGACATAAAAAAAACAGTACAATGTGTCTTTGGTTTTGTATCGTTGGTTATTGCCACCAACTTCCAAAATTAAAATTATTTACCACTTTGTAGTGGTTTTTTTGAAGCTGATTGTTTTTTTTTGCTTTGCACTTTTGACGTATGGTACTTTATCTACCCCACATTCCCCACAGCAATTTGTATACCCTAGTAAGCTACTAAATTAACAGCAGTGACCAGGAGTACTTTAAAAGATCATCACGATAAAAAGAGTGTAACGAAGCTAACTCAAAATCTATTCAAGGGAAGTTAATAAAAAAAGAATCATCAAAATCTATTTATACTAATTGGCGGAATAATCGCTTACAAACATAATAAAAAAAAACAAAATCAATCTGACTAAACTTTTCCCAACTATGTTGGGGTCGGCTTCCAGTCTAACCGGATTCAGCTTAATACCAGTATTTTACATGGAGCGACTGCCTATCTGACCTCCACAACCCAGTAACTGGGTACCATGATACCCCTTGGTAAGACTGGCTGTCAGACTTTCGGGCTTCTGACTACCCGTAACGACTGTCAAAGATCCACGAATGACAGCCGGGACCAACGGCTTAACGTGCTTTCCGAGACACGGAGGAGTCTCGGTATCTAAAGATGGTCACCCATCCACAGACCAACCCCGGCAAGCGTAGCTTAACCTGGAGGATCAATCCGTGCGGCTGTTATTACCTAAGTAGTGGCTAACCACGAACTCTACCTAATAAAAAAAACATACAGTCGAATTAAGAATCTCCACCGTTTCTTAGAGTCGTTGAAAAAGAGAGAACTCTTGAAATATGTACCTTTATATTCTACTATAATATGGGTAACTTCTTCCTTATTCAGTGGGTAAACTACCAAACCTACTATCAACACAAACGTGTAAGCACCGCTTGAAATAGCGCTGAGCAATAAAAAGATTTGAAAGTTCCGCCGGCGAATACTCGGAAAGCCATTTTTTCGGTTTTAAAGTCTGTAGTGTTCCATTTTGGAGTATCGCGTGGAATACTGAAATAGCATTGTTAGAATGTTTTATAGTTCTTGGTTTTACAACTCAGTTTTGTTTTATTTCAATATTGACATGTCATTTTTTTTCAAAAATTTTAGGACAAGATTGGTTGTCCTAAAATTGACCGTTTTTTTGACATTTGTATAGTTATTTTTTTACTTGATTAAATTGGATACGGAATGTAAAAATGTCAATCAATCTGCCCAAGCCTTTTTACAACTATTTTGGGGTCGGTTTCCAGTCTAACCGGATGCATCTGAATACCAGTATTTTACATGGTACCGCCTATCTGACCTCCGCAACCCAGTCAGTAACTGGGTAATACAATACCCATTGGTAAGACTGGCTGTCAGACTTTCAGGCTTCATACTACCCGTAACGACTGTCAAAGATCCACGAATGGCAGCCGGGACCAACGGCTTAGCTTCCTTTACTTTCCAAGTTTAGGACAATCGTGAGGGATTTACGAATATAATTTTGTGATTTTATGGAAGTTTTTCTGTTTGCTTCGATTTTTCCGTTTAATATAATTACCTAGCTGTTTAAAGTTATTTCTTCTTAAAGTTAGTCAATTATGACTCGCCGACGACTCTAACAAGATTGTAAATAATTCCGTGTAAAAGTAATTCTAATATATTGCAAAATAGTTCTATGGACGTCAAAGTTACCTAACATTATTTTCAACAAACAAAACAACAGTTTTACTCCAAGTAAGTCGTTTTGACTTACTTGGAGTAAAATTGAAACATAAAGAAAAACAAGACAAAAATCTTGCGACAAAGTGTCCGTTTCCTGTACATTTTGTGTATAAATCCCTACTTCGTGTTGTTTACGTAAACAACCACTGTATCTTCTAGACAAATCTTTTTTTAAAAAGAACAATTGGAAAACAGAATTTTATTAAATAAACAAAAACAGCACGCAACGCATTTTGCCGTACTGGTCCCCCATAAAAATCAATTATAATAATGTATATATTAATACAATCTCACAAATTTTGCCTCTTTGTAGGTAATATTAGTATACAGGGTGAAATTGAATTCACAGGCATTATTTTAAGAGGTCAGCTGATTCTTTTTCGCGATTTGTTCCCAAAGTGAAAGTTGTTCATAATGATGAGTACAATAAACCCCTTAAAATAATGAGTCTATGAATTCAATTTCACCGTGTACGAGAGATGTATATACGTGTCTACATTTATGTGGGTACTAAAGACCCAAGTCTTTATATCACACGGTCTTGTAGGAGTGTGAGTGTCCGTAATGAAATGTCGTTGCATAGCAACGGGGCTGTAAAAACCCCGTAAATTACAACGTAAATACGATTCGGGGATTACTCCCAACGTTACAAGGATTGCAGTAAATCCAACAAAAATGGCCGTTTAGAGAATGCGAGGAGATGAATACGGATCTTATAAGAGCATTTTAATAAATGTGATAAGTATATGTGGTGATGTACAGTCGCCAGCATATCACGTTACCACAAACTGTCAAATTTTCTCAATCGATTTTGAACTTAACTGTCAACGTTTTAATGTTTCATCATTTGGAGAAATTGGACAGTTTGGTATAACTTGATGAGCTGGCGATCATACCATAAGTTGACAGTTCTTTAGGAACTAAGTTTTTCCTAATCTGGAATTTAAATATACATCGACGTACCTGGGTAGGAAATGTGAAGGTCAAAGGGACCTTCACTTAGGAAGCTCAGTGGTAGAGCTTTATGTAATGGCTGTAGGGAATACTATCCTACAAAATACAAACACACGGCAGCAGCTATTGAATTACATTGCTTTAACGAATACATACGTCAAGCAGCACTGTTACTGACAGAGTCTTCTTTTCTTTTGTACAAACCTATCAAACTATTCTATTTTGAAAGGTCGAATGCTGTCAGTTATATTCTAACCAACCAGGCTCTTTGAGTTCCACGAGGTTTCACTTAAACTCTACAGTTCTTAGGATTATGTTTACAATTTCATTATGGCACTCACAACGTTCGGTGCAGGGTGTGCTTAATTTTATGAAGAATCTCGATTCGTTAAGTTCTCTGGTGATCCATCATCTGCCTACCCTTTTCCCAACTATGTTGGGGTCGGCATCCAGTCTTACCGGCAGTTGAATACCAGTATTTTACATGGAGCGACTGCCTATCTGACCACCACAACCCAGTCAGTAACTGGGTTATACGATACTCATTAGTTGGTCTCGACTTTTTTTCTTTTTTTTTAAGGCTGGGAAATCATCCAATGACTGCTCCCGCTCTGGGTGGAGCGGAAGGGAGTGTCAGACTCTTACTGACTAAAACCCATCCATGTTCCTTCCGTAGCCCTTTATGTTCTGGGGTAGCGGTAACCCTTTCGGACAATCCCGCTTAAAGTTGGTCTCGGCTGTCATTAACGTTATTTCCGAGGCATGGAGGAGTCTCGTTATGTAAAGATGGTCACCCATCCACGGTCAACCTCGGCAAGTTAGTACTTAGCGTAAGGTCCCTGGTGATATTGTTGGATATTTAAAAGCTTATAATTTGCAGGGCGGATATTTTTTTATTTTCATTGTGGGTTAAATAGGTCTATGTTTAGCTATATTATATCAAAACTTAAAATATATATAGTATTAACAGATGTGTGACCGTACATCATTATCTGAGATTGTATGACCGTCGGACTGACATCAGCAGTGATAGCCTAGTGGTATGTGGTCTCGGGTTCGAACCCAAGGCACGCACCTCTGAATTTTCAAATTCATGTGCGTATTGTATAATTATCACTTGCTTAAAAATCGGTGAAGGAAAACATCGTGAGGAAACCGGCATGTCTGAGAGATATTTCTCAACGGCATGTGAAGCTAAGTCAGAGGCCCATGGGCAGCTTTAAAACTCCGACACCAGGTTAGTCACTAACCGCACGAAACAGAAAGAATTATCTGAGATTAACAAAAAAAATATGCGTAATTGAAACTCAAGGCAAAAAAATACGTCTACTAAGCCCTCAATGCCTGCTCAATTTTTTTATTACATGCGTAATGATGTTTTCCTGTTGTCTCAGTTCCGAAAATGTCATCCACAACTCCCATCCCGTTAATAGACCTTTCACAACTTTATCTGAAACAAAATCGCCTAGCCTTTATTCAACTTAATTGGAAAACTAGCTTTACCCGGCTGGCTTCGCACGGGTAGAAGAACTTATCTAACGGCGCACCTGCCTACTTACCTACCCTACCCTATCTACCCTACTCTACCTAACGACCTTCCTACCTCTTTCTCTCCTTTTAAACCTTCCCTGAACTACGACAAACATTTCAAAACCAAAATCAGCTAAATCCGCCCAGCCGTTCTGTAGTTTTAGCGAGACAAACGAACAGCAATTGATTTTATGTATAATGATTGTCTAGACAAAATCAAACTGGTTGCTAAGTAAATTAGGTAATAATTTATTATTCGTAAAATACTATTTTAACATGTTGAAATAACTTCTCACACATTGATTGATTTTTTATTATTATTAACTTTTAGAATGTTTGTAAATATGTGAGCACCATGTACTTTTGACATACTATGACTTAAGTTTGCCTGCCATCACTATATGTGTTTTTCTTTTCACCTTTTGTGGTGTTGTGTTTTTATCATGGGTGCATCGTCTTCACATATAATGTTATAATTCATGTATACAAAACATTGTAAAACATTTTAAAAGAGTAACGGTGGAGTTTCTTGCCCATTCTTCTCCACACGAAACTACCTTTTGGAAGGGGCGACTAGAATCAATTCTATTTCTTGTTCATTTTGACGTTCAAAAGTGCCTTACTTGTGCCCATTTGAAATAAATGATTTGACTTTGACTTTGACTTCCTTCTGACTCTTGCCAGTACGTACTTAGCCACGAGCCACTCTTTAAACAAAACAAAGTATCGCAGCCAAATAAAACCTGATCCTGTTAATTCAGTGCCTGATTGAACGGAGTGCAAATAGAAAGAGCTGGCTGTGAGTTTGCAGACAAACTGCACCTAATTCAGTATACACCAAAGAATAAATATGTATAGAATCAATAGTACCAACAACCAACTCATTGGTCTTTTCTTTTTTTTCCATTTTGAGGGTGCTAAATCATCAAATGGGGTCATTTGATGTCATTCCCTCTCTGGGTGGAGCGGAAGGGAGTGTCAGACTCTTACTGGCTAAATACCATCCGTGTTCCTTCCTTAGTTGGCCCTTTTTATTCTGGGACAGTGTTAACCCTTTTGAACACTGTTTTTACTGTCACTGTGTTTCATAGTTCAATAGAATGGAATGTTTCAGTAGTAGTCCGACGTCTGGATTTATGCACCGATGATGGCTATAATGTCGTCCTCAATTTTTTTATGGAACAAAGTTCTAACGCAGCTTGTGGTAGGAGTTTTAGGTAACTGTTAACTGGCAGAAAATGTTTAGTAATGCAAAAAGCGTTAGGTATGCCTTGTTGATCACCATGTTTTTAGGGTTAACTAAAACAATATTTAGGGTTTCGTATCCAAAGGTTAAAACGAGACCCTATTACTAAGACTCCGCGGTCCGTTCGTCTGTCACCAGCTGTATCTCGTGAACCGTGATAGTTAGACAGTTGAAATGTTCACAGATGATGTATTTCTGTTGCCACTATAACAAACAATACCAAAAAACTAATATTTAATGGAGCTTCCATACAACAAACGTGACTTTTTAGTCGTTTTTTTTTTAATACACGAGTGTCGCTTCCACACGTTTTTAGCATTCTCTGTAAACAGTTTGAGTAAAACAGGTCTGTTGAAGTAAATGTGAACAATTGTGATGTGTTGTAAAAGTTTCAGTGGTCTATAGATGGGTGTGACAGTGTTGCATTCATTTGGTTGAGCAGTTTCTTGAAGTCTTCGGACTTGGAGCCTTTTTTTGTTGACGGAGGGAAACTTTCAAAAGGCGACTGTACTTTCGGTGAAAAGACCAGGGATTTTGGTATTCTTACCTCACTAAAACCACCCTGGTGATCAGCATCAGCACGTGAAACCCGCGTTGCATATTAAAAGCCCACTTTGGGATCCATAGCTTAGAAGCTACTGGTTAGTTAGTTAGTTGGTTAGTATTTGGATGTATGTATATACAGAGTTGATATGACAGAGGGGCTTTAAATTACACTACGTTTACTATACGTGTTTAGTATTAAATAGCGTACAAATCAGAGTAAAACGCAACCACCTTTTGTAAATAACAGTTTTTATTTACAAAGGGTGGTTGTAAATAACCTTGTAACGCAGCGGCACCGACGTGCGCGCGCCGGAGTGCTGTTAGGAAAGATACATCGTGTTCAAACTGGGCAAAAACTTTAAAAAAAAATTGCGACTACACTACTGCTCCTATTTAATTGATTTTTGGTACAGAGCTTGAAAATGGTCCCTAGTATAAGCTGTTTAAAGGAAAGCCCCTCTGTCGTATCACTCTGTATATAGTCTGCAAAATCGAATACTAATTATGATTAATCGCATAATTTTTCTGCCCATAGGTTCTGTTTTATTTGGGTTTGGCGCAACATCTCGTTTTCTTCCATCTCTGTAAGTTGACATAACAATAGTGACGCCTTTTCTAGCCATATTACTAATCTTTCCATACAACGCTTCTTTATTCTTCCCTTACTCTTATAGCCTCACATTATCATCCTCCAGCTCGAGCCCAGTCTCCTGGCCCTCGCACACTTTCTGCGCTCAACGCTCTCTTGGATGGAAGAAGATCTTGTCAGTATGTTTGGAGTACTGTGAGATAAGCATATAACTGTTGAATTACTGTATACATAGTTATTACATTTATGTAACGTGATTGAAATATTGATTGCCACGCAGCAGACACAATCGAAAATCTATAGGCATATAACGTGTTAACTAATGTAATTGGCCTTGGCCGCTTTATGTTATAATAATAAATAAATAAAATAAATTCCTCACGTAATTTTCCTCATTCCTCCTCATCACATGTCCTGACCACCGATGACCAATTAAATACAAATGCGTAGATGAGGGGGAGGTGTGACCAGACTTGACGAAGTCCGCACTAATCACTGATATAATTACTGAAAACTGCCTAAGACATGGTTTTCTTTTTTCGTGTAGTAGTAACCAATCTGGTGTCAGAGTTTTTATGCTGCTCATGGGCCTCTGACTTAACTTCACATGCCGTCGAAAAATATATCTCTCAGACATGCCGGTTTCCTTACGATGTTTTCCTTCACTGCTTTTTTAAGCAAGTGATAAAATGGTATGGCGACATTAAAAGACGCAATGAAGATCATTGTGATACAAATTACATTAAATTTGCTAGAACAAATGAAAGACAGTAGCCGTCTGCCATTGACCTGGTGGTCAAATATAAAAATAACGAACAATGAACTCCTTCTCATTCAGTGGCCATTCGTATGCCAATATTCCGTGCTAGATATTTACTAGCTCCATACAAAGATAATATTTATTACTTACTTGCAATAGATCCGATATCAATCTTGCAGGTTAATAAAAACAAACAATCTAGTATAGGTACCACTCTACACTGCCAGACATGATAAGAAATCAAGTCCAAAGTGTGTCAGAAAGGCAGCTGTAAATAAAATTACTTTTATCGACACAAGAACTGCGAATATCCGAAAAAGCCGTACCTCCAAGGTCTCACAAACTCGACGTGAATAAAAAATAACGTTAATAGGGCACAACGAAAACATAAGATACGGTACGTGAAAAGATAAATTCAAAGTTGAGAGTAAAAATGGGTCCGGGCCCGCTTGACCCGCTTAGACTCGGCCCGAAGAATAATAACAGATCTTCTACTACCAATTCAGTGCCATTTGCACTGTCAGGAATAGTGATATTTTAATTCTAAATAACATAATATACATACATTACTTAATATTTTGTTTTGATACATAATTTTATTTTATCCTGGTGGTCAGTGTGTAACTTTACAGCGTCTACCTCGCTTAACCCGTCGCACAGCGATTAGCAGATACGATAGATTTTTTATTGTTTTCTGCTCACACTATCTGGAAACAGTTTAATTATTTATCCAAAATGTATTTAAATATTGCACTCTCTGTGGTGCAAGCATAAAATTAAAACTTTTCTGTCTGACGATCGACTTTTTTACGCCTCTCAAAACAGAAATATCCGAGCATTGTTCTTCGGGTCGAGCCTAAGTCTGCATTACTTTTTTTTTTTTTTTTTTTTGATCCGGGGGGAAAATCCTCATGGATGTCCTCCGCCCCGGGGAGGGCGGAGGGGTCTGTCAGACTCTTACTGACTAAAAACTGAAGTGTCGGGAGTAATAAATAAAAGAACGTCAACTTGTAGCGAGCGTATATTGCGAACTGACTGGTACAATGATGTGTAGGCTTATTTATACATGATCTTACTTACTAATTCCTTATGTGGGTAAACCTAAATATATTACAATCCTCCACCTTAAATAATGCATATCCTAAATTATATAAAACTAAAATAAACAAAATATAAACCTTAACATTAACTTTATTAGCTATCACAATATTGGGGCGGTCTTTTTAAGCGACACGCCCGTACCGGACGGGGGCGGACTACCTCTGGAACAGCATCCTTGGATTGGGAAACTATCACCCGCTCTTCAAGACTGGGTACATTACTGAGAGGTACTGATCCAGAAGCAGATGTAGACGGCAACTCAACGGTAGTCGCGGTTCGAACCGGACTGAACTCCCTCACGCTCCGAGGGCTCCGAGTCTCTCCGGGGACTGACGCTGGCTTCGTCACCTCGGGATTGTCGGGACGTTCCGCATCAAGAGAACTCCGTTCTGATGTGCTAGTTGGACAAATCAATGAGCTTCGCGATCGCTGTCTTAACTGGTCAATGTGTCTATGGCTTTCTTTGCCTGAACAGTCCATAACTTTATAATCTGTAGTACCCATTTTATCTACTACCTGCCCCGGACTCCATTTATCATTTCCCCTATATTGTCTCATCCATACTTCCTCTCCTATCTCTAAAGAACGTTTGACGTCTGTTCCTACTTTCTGTTGTCGTTCCTGAGCCTTCCTGACTTTATTTTCTATATTTGGTTTTAATGCATCTAATTTGGTACGTAAATTCCTACCTAGCATCAATGCGGCTGGACTTTCCCCTGTTGAACAGTGCTCCGTATTACGGTAATGCAAAAGGAAGGTATTTAAAAATAAATTAATGTGTTCTTTTTGTTTAGCAGCTTTTTTTATAATTCTTTTAACCGTACGCACTGCATTTTCTGCAGCCCCATTCGATGCTGGGTGGTACGGAGCAGAAAAAACGTGATCTACACCCTGACTAGCCAAAAAGTCTGCCATTTCCTTGCTCGTGAACGGTGGTCCGTTATCTGAGACTATTTGCCTCGGTAAACCCCATCTAGAAAAGACTTCAGTAAGCTTTTCAATCGTAGAACTAGCCGCCGTACTAGGCACAGGAAATACTTCTAACCACTTAGTTCTAGCGTCAACCATAATTAAATACATTTTTCCGAAAATAGGCCCTAAAAAATCAAGATGCACCCTCGCCCACGGTCTAGAAGGCCAGGGCCACGGCGTGATCGCGTGCCGCTGCGGCGCGTCCGCCTCCCCCGCGCACACCGCGCACTCCCTGCACGTAGCCTCAATCGCCTCGTCTATGCCCGGCCACCATACATAACTCCTTGCTGACGCCTTCGTCTTAACTATGCCCATATGAGGTTCATGTAATTCCTGTAGTACCCTGGCTCGACCACTTGCAGGAATCACTACCCTGTGCCCCCACATCACGCAGCCTAGCTCCTCGTACAGTTCCTTACGACGGTTAAAATACGGCTGTAATTCTCGAATATCATTATCGGTTGGCCACATATCCCGAATATAATTTAAAACCCTACCTAGCATTGGATCTACCATAGTTTGTTGTTTAATTGTATTATAATCTAATAACAATGCATTCTGTGCAAAATGTAAATACGTTTGCTCGGGGACTCGCAGTGACTCATCGCTACTGCACGGAACCGGTAATCTCGACAGCCCGTCCGCACCGTTTTGTTTAGTGTTTACGTATTCAATATCGTACGTATAAGCAGATAAAATAATTGCCCAGCGTTGTAATCTACTCGCGGCCATCGCTGGTACCCCGTGTTTTGGTCCAAATATACTTACTAACGGTTTGTGGTCGGTTCGCAAAACAAAACGTCGTCCATAAACATACTGATGTAATTTTTGTAAACAAAATACGATAGCTAACGCCTCCCGATCTATTTGTGAATAATGTTTCTCGGCGTTATTCAACGCGCGTGACACATACACTACCGGGCGGTCGCGGCCGTCGGCGCCCGGCTGTGTGAGTACACCGCCTATGCCCCGCGCGCTCGCGTCGCATGTCAACACTAACGGCTCGTTTGGATCATAATGAGCTAATACCTCTGCGCCTACTAATATTTTTTTAACCTTTGCAAACGCCCTTTCGCACTCCGCACTCCATCTCCAACTGGCCTCTTTTTTTAAAAGTTCATACAGTGGTGACAAAATAGTGCTCAAATTCTTCACAAATTTAGCATAAAAATTAACTAAACCTAAAAAGGAACGCAACTCTGAAATATCTCTTGGCCTGGGAATTTTTGTTATTGCTTTTATTTTCTCTGAATCTACTTTAATCCCATCTTTTGATATGACATAACCTAAGTATTTGACTTCGCTAACCATAAATAAACATTTACTCCTTTTTAGCTTCATACCGTGACTCTGTAACCGCTTGAACACTTTTTCTAACGTTTCTAAGTGATTATCCTGTGTTCCCGCCGTTCCGATGATGATATCATCTAAAAATACTTCTACCCCCGGAATATCACTAAGTAAATTCGACATAATACGCTGGAAGATGCCCGGACTAGAAGACAACCCAAACACAAGTCTATTGTACTTAAAAAGACCTCGATGTGTGTTTATTACAGTTAAATCTTTAGTATTATCCAATTCAATCTGGTTGTAAGCAACGGACAAATCAATTTTTGAGAAATGACTAGCACCGTTTAAGCTCACTAACAAATCATCTATCTTGGGTAACGGATATCTATCGACCAGTAAGACAGGATTTAACGTTATTTTGTAATCAGCACAGATACGGAGTCCTCCGTCCGCTTTACGTACCGGTACCAAAGGCGTCGCCCAGTCCGAGCACTCGACGGGCTCGATGATGCCCGCGCGCAACATGGCGTCCAGCTCCGCGTCGACTTGACCCCTCAGAGCGTAAGGCAGCGGCCGCGCGCGGCAAAACACCGGCCTCGCGCCCTCGCGCAACCGGAGCGTTGCCTTGCCGCCTGTGTACCGCCCCAGTCGCTCGCTGAACAATTCCTTATACCTGTTCAACAAACAATCGACAGTATCAGACATATTGTGTACACTATGGTTAATCTCTTGTTGGAATGGAGGTATTTTAATGCCCAATTCTATTAACCACTGCCTGCCCAGTAAAGAAGTTGTACCCCCGTCTATCACAAACAGTTCTAGATATTTTATTTTATCTTTGTATTGAACTTTCGGTCTTATAACCCCTAGTGGTCTTATATTGCTACCATCATAAAATTTTAACACCAAATTATATGGTTTAATTACTCTATTGTTAAAATATTTATCATATGTTTTCTTACTGATGCATGAAATTGCCGAGCCTGTGTCTAGCTCCATTTTTAATGTTTTATCATCAATCAGTAATGATAAACTCACCGGGTTGTAGCCGTGCAAACATAGTTGATGAAGTTCTTCCTCAAGCTCGTCCGAACTGGAGTCTCCCGCTCCTGCCCTCGGCTGGTCGCTTGCGGTGGCATCCACGTGGTTCACGCCGCGCCTCTTCCCTCTGCCACTGTTCGCCTCCATCCGCGGACAAACCCGTCTCAAATGTCCGCTTTGTTTGCATTTGCTACAAACAAAATGCTTATAGCGGCACTCCTCCTTGCTGTGTCCGCGCCAGCCGCACGCCGTGCAGCCTCCCGCGCCCTTCTCGGTGTCCCGCGCCCCACGCCCGTGGTTCGTTCGTTGGTCCGCTGCATGGTCCGCAAACTGACCGCGCCCACGTTTTGCCCGCCACGTGTTCACGATTGCCGATGCCTCCGCCGTCGCTTTCTGCTCCACGACTGCCGCATCCCGCTCGGCCGCCTCCAGCCCAACCGCCAATCTGACTGCTCCTGAGTACGTCAAATTGTCTTCCGCAAACAACCTTTGCCTGATGACGTCACTCTTCACTCCGCATACGAACTGGTCACGCAAATTTTCCTCCAAATTTGCACCAAACTCACAAGTTTTCGAGAGTTTCTTTAGCTCGGTCAGATATTGTGTTACGCTTTCGTCGTCTTTCTGTCTTCTTTGTCTGAGCCGATACCGTTCCGCCATGACCGCAGGTTTCGGTTGCAGGTGATTTTTCAACATTATAACGGCCTCTTCGTACGTTATATCCACTGGTTTCCTTGGATTGCACAGCGTGCTCAGCAATTCGTACGTCTCATCACCCACGCCCGTGATCAGCATCGGCAGCCACATGTCCTTCTCGACCTTATTGACCTTGAAGAACATCTGCAACCGCTCCTCGTACAAAGTCCAGTTGCCTGACTTCACATCAAAATCGCGAACCTTTCCGACTTTGCCGACCGACATTTTCCTCGAATAATTGCAGACGAACTTCGATGATTATTATAGTGATCCTCGTCGCCACTGAAGTGTCGGGAGTAATAAATAAAAGAACGTCAACTTGTAGCGAGCGTATATTGCGAACTGACTGGTACAATGATGTGTAGGCTTATTTATACATGATCTTACTTACTAATTCCTTATGTGGGTAAACCTAAATATATTACAAAAACCACCCCGGGTGTTCCCTCTCACACCTTCGCCGGGGGTCGCGGGAATCAAAAAGAATTCTTCCGCAAAGGTCTGCACTACTAGTCTAACCTAACTGCAAAAAAACATTATTTTTCTTCCGCTATAAACTGCGAGTTTCCTAGAACAAGTTTCTTTGAACACTTGGTAGACTTGGATTTTTTGTAGGTACTAAGTTTTCTTTTGTAGTGTTAGGCAATTATGTTGACGCTAATGGAGTTCTGGAACGTGTAATAGGTCGCACGTCAGTCGTAACAAAACCAGTATAAGCTAACCTATCATTCTATTGAAACTCCATACTACGTTAGACCAGCTAAATCTGTACTGTAGAGCCTGAGTGAAACCTTATGTTGAACATGGCCGGTAATACTTGACAGCATTCGAACCTTTAAATAACGTTTAGAATAGTCAATAGGTTTTTGTACAAGTGAAGGAGTCCGTCATGAGCCGCGGGGCTTGAAAGATATATTCGGTGCGTTATAATATATGATTCACGGTCTATGTGTTTGCTTTCATAGCCCAGCTAATCCACATAACACACAGACAACACACTTTACCACTGAGCCCCCCTCAGTGGAAGGTCCTCAACCTTCCCTAGTACACTAATTATTATCCTCCAGACTTTTGTCAACTAGGTTGATGACGGTTATCATTTAGACAAAGAAAATGCATTAGCGGGCGTAAGTCCTTAATTAAATGCAGGCAAGCCAAAAAACAGAATAATATAAATATTTAAAGTGGCTCCGATACAAATAACGTGATTTTTTTTGCAGTTTTTTTTTGGGATAATGGTAGCGTGCGCGAGTCTGACTCGCACTTGGCCGTTTTTATATAATAATAATATCCTTGGACATTTCACACAACGCCATATCGTCCCAAGCTAAGCAACCTAATGCTTGTGTTATGGTAATGTGATGGCTGATAAACTACTTATATACATTTTTTTTTGTAAATACATACATATTATAGATAGAAAAACACTCAGACCCGTAACAAATACTTGCAGGTCGTACAAATATTTGTTCCGTGCGGGAATCGAACCCGCGACATGCTGCGCAGCAGTCAATCGCTCAACCGCTGCGCCAACCGTGTCGTCAAAAAGTCGTATATAAACTATATCAGGACCCGTGACACGAATTCCATGTCTAACACGTAATAACACGTAGAGGTAGGCTGGGATCAACTAAGATTTGAGATCTGATCTCCGAAGCGTGACCCGATTGAAAGCCAAACACGTCCCGTTAGTTGAGTTATATCAATGATACCCAAAGTTTTCTATATCGACCCCCCGGGGTCGACGATGATCTGCGAACCCCCAAATAGAGTTCGTGAGATGCAAACGGGGGTTCACGATATTAATAATAATATAATAATGTTTTTTTTTTTTTATAAAAAGTTTGTTTAAATTTATTTAAATATGACATGTATTAGATAAAATTGAAATGAAATTATTCAAAAAATTGGTAAAATACAGTACAAGTCTTTGCAATATCTACATTATTGTAGATATTGCATAGTGATTCTCATGTAACCAGATCATGACTTTAATGTTAACTCTTCATTAATAGAATAACCCACATAACCAGATGATTTTTTGCTCATTTTTACCTGAAAAAGTAACAAACAGATCTAAGATGGTAGCACTATAGTGTACCATCGTAAGTTTTGTAAATAAACTTGTTTTCGCAATGGTATAAACTTAGTAGCGAATTAGTAAAATTATATAGGGAAGTAGGATATTCGCATTGTGGTCGCAATAATATACTTAAAACTTCTTGAAACTTGCGCAAACAATTAAAAAGCTGGTTCCAAATATTATCATGTTGCGTAGAAACAAACTGAATAACACTAGCCGAAGAGATTTAGGATTAAACTATTAACTATCGGTATATTTTAATTAAACTAACTATACATATTATATATATGTATCTATTATATAACATTATTAGCTTTATGTATGTATAGTTTAACCCATTGAAGGACAGTGAACGAGACACAATAGAAGTTTTATTGTTATTACGTCTATAGGCGTTCAGTGTCCCTCAAAGTGTTAAGTATGTATATACTTTCGTTTAATATTTTAGTTTAACACTTCGCATATTCATATTTTTCTCAACACCACAATATATGTTCGGGCTTCTTCGACCACCTTCGGCTAACGTCGGGCAGCAGTGAAAGGTGGCGAGAGGAGCGGGCGGAGGTCCCGTTACTTTGCAAACGGTCTCCAACGATGATACACACGCGCATTCACCAATATTGTACTGACTGGAAACTAAATTATATTAAGTTTATACAGTCTACTGCTATCATTTAAAGTTTTTAGATAGGTCCCTAACAAACACAAAATATGCAATATTAGCTAAGCAGGAATCTATCCAAAACGGAAAAACATGGCAAGCGGTTCACGAGACTTAAAAGTTTGAGGACCTCTGAATGAGATGAAAATAGATTCCAAGATATTATCAAGAATTCGGATGAAAACGTCTAGGTGGTGGCAGTGTACCTCCAATACCTTTTCGAACTTCGTAAATATAAGTAAGGTGGGGTGTTAAGCTTTATGCTTTTTGCAAGAATCGGAGTAAAATACATCTCTTCATACTTTGTAAAAAAGGCAGTTTTCAATGTATACGTATCCTAATATAATATCACGCCTTGCTTTGTTTCCCCAAAGGCACAGTATATAAACAGGGTGAATATGACTTCAAAAATCAGTCGTTCTCTACATTTTGACGAGTTATGCGAGCGATACAGATGTTTTTTTCGCGATTTCAGATTTGTTCCCTATTAAAAGTAGTTGTAAGTCTCTTGTAGGTATACAGAGTTGATATGACAGAGGGGCATTATATTACACTACGTATACTATACGTGTTTAGTATTAACTCGGTACGGTATAAAAATAAAAAGCACCAAAAATGAGGTATTTATTTTTTCAAACAAACTAAATAGCTTACAAATCAGAGTAAAACGCAACCATCCTTTGTAAATAAAAACTGACCTTGTAACAAAGCGGCACCGACGCGCGCGCGCCGGAGCGCTTTTAGGAAAGATACATCGTGTTCAAACGGGGCAAAAACTTAAAAATCATTTGCGACTAAACCACTGCTCCTTTTTAATTCATTTTTGGTACAGAGTTTGAAAATAGTTCCTAGTATAAGCTGTTTAAAGGAAAGCCCCTCTGTCGTATCAACTCTGTATATTGATACTGTGCCAAAGAGTTAGATTTCAAGTTTTTTTTTAAAGATGAATATTATATTAAAATGGAGAATGTCAACATATTTTCGAATTGCAATCGAATCCTGTCATTTGATTCTATAAAAGTTTCACAGTGAAAACTTAGCGCCAAGTGAGCTGCCGTTCAGTCACATCCTTCTGCGAAAAAGTCATGCTCGCGAAGGAGGTAGCGGGATGGGAGAGAGAAAGGTCCTCCCGTCCCAGCCGCCGCGGGAGACGCCCCGGGCGTCGGGAGCCATGCACGTGACGACTTCCGGCCGCCGTAGGCGCGGGCCAGCGGACGGTGAGTAATGGGTGACTCACCGTCCGATCATCACCAGACCCGTGCCGGACGGCGCATATATGTTCCACGCGCGCCTCAAAGAGATGTCAGCATATGAAGAGACTCCTCAGGGCCAAGCCTGCCGGGTAAGCGGGATTGTCCGAAAGGGTTACCGCTACCCCGGAACATAAAGGGCTACGGAAGGAACATGGATGGGTTTTAGTCAGTAAGAGTCTGACGCTCCCTTCCGCTCCACCCGGAGCGGGAGCAGTCATTGGAGGATTTCCCAGCCTTAAAAAAAAAAAAAAGGTGAGCTGCCGTTCCATCTAATGCTTAGAGATCGCCACTGTTGACAGCTCACTGTAAACTCACTTCACCAACGTTATCACATTGAGATTTATACAGAAAACCACTAACGCTAGACGATCGCGATCACCGCCATTTTGTTTTTCTTTCTAAACAATCTTCCTCGAACACCACGATGATAAAGTGGCTGACAAAGCGCTATAAATACCGTTTTTAGAAAATATTGTGGTTTATGGCGACCATTAACATCTTTTTATCAGAACTGTCTCACTGATCCCTATTTATTACTTGAAACGCTTCCTTAGTATCGTACACGTAAATATATAACGGCGCAGGATAGCTTATACCAGAAGTGATTATCGTGTTTTTGTGTGTCAGCTTCAATTTTATTCTTCGTTGTGGACGTACTGACGCCAGCACATCAAGCTATCCCTAACTGTCAATTTTTTTCAATTAAAAATTAACCTTATGTCTTTGCAATAAAGTTGAAATACTATCCAAGAAATTTGACAGATTGTAGTAACTTGATGTGCTGGCCACTGTACTCTATGGTACTACGCCGGCTACCCTTTTTTTTGAGGGTGGGAAGTCATCAAATGACTCCTCCCGGGAGGGAGCGGAAGGAAGTGTCAAACTCTTACTGACTAAAACCCATCCATGTTCCTTCCTTAGCTCTTTATGTTCCGGAGTAGCGGTAACCCTTTCTGACAATATCTCTCACATTACTTATGTCTTCACTCTTCTGTCATCAGAAGATATTATGCCACCACGTAACCATAGATGCGACGGTCTGCTGGAGTCACTGTCACCAGCCAGTGTTACTCTTATCCGACCTTTTTGGTAATTCCAGTAACTTCGTAACCAACCGGGGCGGCGCCACTTGCTACACCGTCATATACTTTTATCTCTAACTAGCACTTTGCCCGCGGCTTCGCTCCCGTGGTCTTTCCCGTGGGACCCGTTATTTTTCCCGGGATAAAAAGTAGCCTATGTTACTCCTAGAAAACTAAGCTTTCCAACGGTGAAAGAATTTTTAAAATCGGTCCAGTAGTTTTTGAGCCTATTCATTACAACCAAACAAACAAACAAACAAAGTTTTCCTCTTTATAATATTAGTATAGATATTATAAAGCTGAAGTTTGTTTGTTTGAACGCGCTAATCTCTGGAACTACCGGTCCGAATTGAAAAATTATTTTTGTGTTCGATAGTCCTATTATCGAGGAAGGCTATAAGCATGCATATGTAACATCACGCTACGACCGCGCGGGAGCAGCTAGTGTTACGATAAAGTAGGTAGGTAAAGGAATGTGATTGAACATATTTATTTACTAGCTTCGCACGGTTGCAATTTGGTGTGGTTTTATGCTAAATCATTGAGATTTTAAAATGAATAATAAATAAGCTATAAACATGTGTATAAGAACGTTTTTTAAATTTCCCAAATTATGGTGAAATTGTGTAGTTTAGGAAAACTAAGTCGTTAAATTCGGTCACACACAGCTACGAAAAATTACTTTGTTTTGTACTATGCATGGATATAAATGTAGATTTCCACAACAATACATAGGCATGCCCTGTTAAGCAGTAGACAACAGAACTCTATGATTGAACAGCAAGATGCCAATTTAAAAAAAAAATAACAATACATAGGCACAATGGGTAATATTATAAAAGTGCTGTTTTTTTGAGTTTGGTATTTAAGGGTAACTATTTTATTATGGGGTCAAAGAATTAAAAGAAAAATAGGCAAGCTACCTATTTTGACAAAAGACACTGAAAAACATCCTTTGTTAAAAGTGTTGCAAGTTAGCAACACTTTAACCTGAATACCAAATCGCTTGTTCGTCAGTAGGTACCTACCTAAATCTCCATCAAATCGAAACGCCCGTCGATCCTACAAAAAAAACAAAAATACTTAACCCTTCTTCATTTCCAAGAACCTGAAAGATCGTATATATTACCTGAAACCCTCTTCGCAGGGTCAACATAACCCTTTAAACGGCTAAACTCTTGGAATTCGTCAAAAGGTTCACCTTCCAACCCTAAGGGCAGCGCCACAGCTATTCCATATTCAAATTTTTGTATCCAAATTGACACTATTTTGACTTAAACGTGTATTAACTTTATAGTTTTGTAAATTAAGTTAAATTCAGAATGATTATAACTATTGCAAAACTCATAAAAATGAATTTAGAAATTAAAGTTAATTTTTTAAAACACATATTTACCTAGTATTTGTTTAAATTACGAACACGAACAGACCCTTTGTTTTGAGAGTGGGAAATCATCATATGACTGAGCGTAGGACTCTTATTGAGTAAAACCCATTGTCGGGATTGTCCGAAAGGGTTACCGCTGCCCTGGAGCACAAAGAGTTAAGGAAGGAACATAGATGGGTTTTAGTCAGTAAGAGTCTGACACTCCCTTTCACTCCACCGAGCGGGAGGGGTCATTTGATGTTTTCCCACACATAAAAAAAAAACACCAAATCAAGTTCCTACCTATGTGTCTTCGGCCTTATAGAAGGGAAAGTTTCCGATAAACAAGGAAGTTTATGCCAGAAAGTGTTGTAAGTTCCAAGAGTCGTTGGAATAATAACCGATAAACATGTGACTTGTTATTTGTGAGTCTGTGAAGGTTAAACTTAACGTTGTTTGATTTTTGGTTGGTAAAGGTAATGTAGTTAGGTCCAAATTTTTTCCTTATAATGAGTTTTCATTATTTTCATGTCTATCGCATACACTGCAACTATTCTTTGTCAGGTGCTATTCTAAGCTTAGTCCCTTCAACACTGAAGGGACCCGTTAGGGCTGAGCCTGCTGGGTAAGCGGGATTGTCCGAAAGGGTCACCGCTACCCCGGAACACAAAGGGCTAAGGAAGGAACATGGATGGGTTTTAGTCAGTAAAAGTCTGACACTCCCTTTCGCTCCACCCAGAGCGGGAGTCATTGGATGATTTCCCATCCTCAAAAAAAAGAGTGCCTTCAACACGCATGCATACGTGTCACCAAAATGACATGTGACCAACCCGCACAGGGGCTGCGTGGTGCGGCCGTTTACGGGTTGGGTGGGTTTATTTAAGAACAACTATTGCAAGTTAAACGAGGACCTCAAAAACCAGACACGGGACGTATCTAGCGTTGCACACGACACTTACAAATTTTGAACCGCAGGAATTACGCAAGTTTTTCCCTCCATGATAAGGTTTTATCACTTAGAGTTATATAAACTTGTTAGAAAGAAGTCTCGTTTACATCTATCTTGAAGTCACGTCTTATAATAACCCGCATAAACGCCAGTTCTTGACTCGTAACCCGTGTCACTGGTTTGGTGAGAGTTAAAACTGTTATTTACATATCTGCATAGATTTAAATAGGCTGTGATGTAAGGATTTTTGATGTCGTAATTTTATTCATTCTTGCATACATCCATGGGAAAGTTTAAAACAAGTTTTTTTATAATAACCACACGGGTCAATCCATCAGGTTAAGCTCACTTGCCGGGGTTGGTCCGTGGTTGGGTGACCATCTTTACATACCGAGACTCCTCCGTGCCTCGGAAAGCACGTTAAGCCGTTGGTCCTGGCTGTCATTTGTGCATCTTTGATAGTCGTTACGGATGCTCAGAAGTCCGAAGTGTGACAGCCAGTTTTACCAAGGGATATCGTGATACTCAGTTGTTGGGTGTGGAGGTCAGATAGGCAGTCGCTGCATGTAAAATACTGGAGCTGCATCTGGTTAAACTGGAAACCTACCCCAACATAGTTAGGAAAAGGCTAGGCATGTTGAATGCGGAAGTTTATAATTGTAAAAATTTTCTTTTTATGTAAGTGGATTTTGAACTGAACTGGTGAAGAAGCGTGATACATGGATAATATAAAAACACCGCTAACTACAGCCAATTGCAATATCAGATGCATCACAAGTACGTTTTTATCAAAGTAGTTACATACATGTAGTTACCATAATCAGCCTATTATTATGTTCCCACTTCTAAGACACAGGTTCCTCTCTTCGGGAGGGAGTAGCCTGTAACCCACCACGCGTGCCCATTATAATAATATAATATCCTTGGATATTTCACACAGCGCCATATCGTCCCAAGCTAAGCAACTTAGTGCTTGTGTTATGGTAACGAGATGTCTGATATACTACTTATATACATTTTTTTTTTAAATACATACATGTTATATATAGAAAAATACCCAGACTCGTAACAAATACTTGCAGGTCGTACAAATATTTGTTCCGTGCGGGAATCGAACCCACGACATAGTGCGCAGCAGTCAATCGCTCAACCACTACGCCAACCGTGTCGTCGATTTTATTAGTTGATTAGTTTTCCGCGAATTTTTGACTCTAGGACAATACATGTCGCTTTCTACACGATGTTTTCCTTCACCGTTTTGAGAGCAATGGTGATGAAACAATTTACACAAAGTAAAGCGCTTGCTTGCGTTCCAACCCACGAATTACAATATTATTCCAACACACTAAGTAACTACAGGGAAAACTTTTTATTTTAAACGTTAAAAAAATAATTAAGCTCACCCGCAAAAGGGAAGAGTGGTCAAGCGGCGGCCAACAGAGTTCTAAAGATAGAAACGTTCTATCGATCCCTGATGATGGTTGTTTCTCGAATTGTGAGCCGTATTTTGTAGGCTTGCCTGAACCACGCTGATTAATCTTTAAACCTTTTTGGCTGGGACATCATCCAATGACTGCTCCCGCTCTGGGTGGAGCGGAAGGGAGTGTCAGACTCTTACTGACTAAAACCCATCCATGTTCCTTCCGTAGCCCTTTATGTTCCGGGGTAGCGGTAACCCTTTCGGACAATCCCGCTTAAATCTTTAAACCTTAAAGAATCAACCCAAGATTGAGCGTTATTGTTTGAATTTGATTTCAATTTAATTATATTTACTGTTTTTTTTTTTTTTCAAATATTTTTGTTTTTGCGTTTTAGTTATGGTATGACTTTACATAACACCTCTATCACAAACTACTATTCAAATTAATTCCCAAACATAACTATTTCCGTCCCTCCAACGCCTTAATTTCGACAATTACAAACAAGAATAATACAATAATACCGTTACTCAAAACCCCTGATTACGACAATTACTAGCAAGAAAGTTAAACTTTATTAAATAGTCTTTGAAACTTGCTAACTACAAACAAAGGATTGTTAATCACGCGGGCGAAAACTAAAACAATAACTACATAAGTTATTCCTAATAAACTTATGCTAATACCGTACAAACGGTACAACTTTCAAACATTGACATAGTGATTGATTTTGTGGTATCTGACATGGAAACTACCCAAAACTTTCTACGTTTCGTAATCTGGTTTCATGAAAATACAGGCTAGCTATGATGGTTAGTTTATCAGTAGTAACGTGTCGTTTTCGTTATAAAAAGGTTACCAAACAATTTTTGATTTCATACATATACACGGTGATTTTTAATTCACTATTAACCTTTCAGGGCGTGACAGTACCCATGATTATGAGACCAAATATCTCCATCAATTAAAAATGCAATATTTAATTAATGAAAATGTATGAAATAGATGTACAGACGCCAGCACATCAAGTTATCACAATCTGTCAAATTTCTTTGATAGTATTTCAACTTTATTACAAAGACATAAGGTTCATTTTTAATTGAGAAAATTTGACAGTTAGGTATAGCTTGATGTGCTAGCGTCTGTAATGTGAAGGCCAGAGGGACCTTCACTTAGGGAGCTCCGAGATTTCTATCCTACAAAATACAAACTCACGAGGCAGCAACCATTTAATTTATATTGCTTTTAACGAATACATGCGTCAAACAGCACGGCTATTGAGACTCCACTTCATTTCTTTTATCAAACTATTATATCATTTTGAAAGGTCGAATGCTATCAGTTATTTTCCAAGCGACTCAAGAGAGCTTAAGAGAGCGACCTATAATTTTTGTTATTTCGTAGTTGGTCTGATGTCCTGAAAGGTTAACGCGAAATAAAATCACTGTGTATAATATAGCTCTGTTATAGCCCGACCACTTATCTGAAACCATTCCTATGGAAGCTGCGCGGTGCGGTTGACGCGACGCGAGAGCTTACTGATTTGTCAATAAATGACAACTGTCACCCCTCCCTCCCGCACCGCGGAGCTACCTCAGGAACGGTCTCAGTTAAGCAGGTAGACTTTAGCAGTAATCCAAACAAGACTGAATGAACAGTTATTCAGTGCAAGCACAGGAATGAACTCTTATATTACCGAAGCTTGCTTGCTCAAAATTAAATCGTGCATCCTTCCTTTTCACATAAATTTATCACAATCCTTTTCTTAAAATAATGTCCATTATTATTACACTAGCTTTTGCCAGCGGCTTCGCCCGCGTGTTGTAAGATATTATCCCACAGGAACCGTACATTTTTCCGGGATAAAAATTTGCTATTCCAAACTATAATCTATCTTTGTGCCAAGTTTCATCCAGATCCGTTAAGTAGTTTATCAGTTTATTTGTTACAAACATACTTACATACAATTCTTTCCTCTTTATAATATTATATTAGTATAGATAAATCTCCATCTGTTTGATTAATAATCTCGGCTAGAAAATTAACATTAGTATCGTTATCGCAGGTCTTCAGTCTTATTAAGGCTTCCGCAGCCAGGAGCAATGCGACAGCGCGACGTGACCCTAGTAGAACTATTTCCATGAAGTTGTCATAGAAATTGTTCTAAAAGAGTCGCGTCGCGCCTGTCTGCGGGACTCCTTAACCCAGGATTAATATAAACCCGAAAATAGAACAATAAATCATTAAAAATTTAAGCATACTTTGAATTTATAATTTACGCATCATTGTTTGATACTGCCCAAATCAGGGAGAAAATATCAAATATTTTTAGTGAAAAATAAAACTGCCATACTTGAAATAAACTTGTTTTTGCTGATGATTTATTTGAAATTTTGTATTGTTAGTACATTGTAAATACTGTCTCGTTATTTCCTATTATTACAAAAAAAATATAGTAAACCCTAAGACTGCGGGCACATAATTATAATTTTATCCGGAAAAGGACATACGCTGACCATGCAAAATAAACTATAATAGTAATCAGTTTTCTTTTAGAATACAACTATCGGAGTCCGTCCACATATTTATTACAGAACGCCGAACATTATTTATTAAGATCATAATAACCAAAAAGGAATACATTACATGTTCCGATTAACTTTGCTGAAATCAACGAAAAAAACACTATAATGTCACACACGTCCGTTAAAACACAACTATAAGCGTAGCGACACACCTGCCGAAAATTACGTGATGGAAGTTCCGGCTTAAGTTTTCTATGAAAGCGATGTAATTTCAGTCATATTGGGGCCTAGACAAGTGCAAACCGTGTCTAATCGATTTCAAAAATTGTTAATCGAACAATTCGTTATATCAGCGATTCGGATTATCAAGAACGCCACTTGTCAACGCATTTATATGGGAATATTGATCGAGTTTCGTTACACAATTTGACATTGTTTAGCACTTTGATCGAACACAATTGATCACGTGACATTTCAAAAGCTTATGCCAGTTCCATACTTTTCGGAATTATCTAATTTCGCTATCGTTAATGAAAATGTGTGTTGTCTGGCCCCCCTGGTCCTATACCCAATTCACTTTAGCGTGGCAATAGCGGTCATTGCCCTTTGCCTAATATCTCTCCGTAGGAACCCAAATTATTAAACTATGGTTTTTAGTTATTGGAACATGTTGAATATCACAATAGATATTGATTCAGGATGTTAACGGACTTTATTTCAGTTTTTGGAATAAAGAATGCTAGAAAATGTAAGTAGGTAAATAACCGCTATTGCCACGCTAAAGTGAATTGGTTATACTTAGCATGAAAACGCGCAGTAAAGGTAACAGGAATTCGCAAGATTTTTTAATTTAGAGTACACAATTTGCACAAAATCGTATTAAAACTTTATAATATTTTTTTTATATCGACGGGTGATACTAATATTTGCGTCGCAAAAATTTAAACCAAAATGCTGTCGGATAATTCTATTTTCAATTCAAAAGTCGTTCCAATTTATGTCAAGTTTAAGCCGGGCCTCTAATGTGCTAAACGTAGCGACACGTGGTTTTCTTGTGTTAACTAAGTGCACAAAAACGCTGTGTGAAGAAGAGTAGCGTTAGCATATAACACACACATACTTCCGACTTCGGCATTGCCTCAGACGGTACCGAGAGCTCTTGCGTTTACACACACATTCACAGCGTGTTTGTAAACTTGGTAACCACAAGTAGAGCGCGTGTTGCTTCATGAGGAATTATACAAGTCCAAATTTCTTTCAGGTAGTTCTGACATAACTGTAGCTTCACTAAAACCTACTTTCCTACCACACTACATTCAACTGTTAAAGACTAGCTCTTAGGATAGTTACATTTCTTCTTGCAAAGTATACAAATGAAGGTCGGTTCTTCAGTGGTTGTAGCCATTGTGGTAGTTGTAGGCTTAGGAGTCGTGGTCGTAGGCCTTGGCTTGCAGAATATATAGTGACCGTAGTGGTATGGGTGCGGAGTGAACGTCGGTTCCTCGTCGAACCAAACGTCAGGACCAAAGGCGTATGGGTTGTCTTCGACGTAGATTAGGGATGCAGCATCTGTAATTTAAAAAAAAAGTTTTTACCTAGCATAAAGCATAATCAGTCTATAACGTTCCAATTGCTAGGACACTGGCCTCCTTTTTGTGAGAGTGCATTTGCCATCCATCACGCGGGGCCTGTGCAATTTGGTAGATGTTCCATGTCATAGAGTTTTAGACATGCCGGTTTCCTCACAAACTTTCCTTTTGACCTGTGGTGATGAAATCTACACAAAGTAAAGCACCTATTCGAACCAGCGACTATTCATAAACCTTGGCCCTTACCACTGGACCACATTGCTCACTCATTCTGATATTGTGGTTCTCAAACATTGACAAATAAAGGAACCGTTAAAAACTGATCATTTGAAAACGCAGAACATTCATAATTTTAAAACTTAATAAATCGCTTATATTTTTGCACTGTGTCGTGGCCTTAGTAAACACGCAACAACTATTAAATTGCACCCTACCCTCAATGCTCAAATTTTTGTGTCGTTTCTTGTGTAACCTACCTTATTTTAATGTGTTTTATTTTGTTCTTAGCTAAGCTAAAAAAAAATGGTATACGAAGTATTATTGCATGTAATGTTTTTGGTTTGAAATTCTTGCAAGTATTTTGTTATTTTATCTATACGCTTACTGGCAGATAACATTGTTTTACACCTAATTATGTTTTCTCTATAAGTGAATGTGTCATTCTTTTGAGAAATAAATATCTTTAACCGTAAAATTAGAAGCGTGATATCTGTGTACAGAGGCCAGCACATCAAGTTACCACAATCTGTCAAATTTCTTTGATAGTATTTCAACTTTATTGCAAAGGCATACGGTTCATTTTTAATTGAGACAATTTGACAGTTAGGGATAGCTTGATGTGTTGGCGTCTGTACATAAGTAGTGCAGTAGTGCTATTTTGTAAAAATATCACTGTGAAAACGTTGGTGAAGTGAGTTTAAAGAGAACTGTCAATAGTGTCAATCCCTAGACTTGGGTAGAACGACAGTTCACTTCAAATAAGTTGTCACGTTGAGATTTTTGCAAAATCGACCGACTGAACCAGGAACTTACAAATCGGTCTTCGCACCACATAGTGTTGTAACAAACACGACCCTTGCGAAACAGTTTTCTGGTACAAATTAAAGGGAACATGTTCAACATCGCGTGATAACTAAGACATACCCTCGTCACTCCGGCGTTGCGAACAGTAGAGGGGGCACACTTTGAAACAGAAGAAAATCGGCTTTTCTGAAACGTAAATGGAACGTCTTAGATAATGATACTTCTTTGGGCTGATATGCACGACTACTTAGTAAGGCCTCGTTCACGGCCTCGAGCGATGTGACTTACGTCAAGAGAAACGCGCTCAAGTTCGGCATTATTTGTAGTTCATGACAATTATGACTTTGATTATTTGATTGATTTTGATTTTGACAGCAGTGATAGCCTATTGGTGTGACCGTCGATTTGCCAAGTCATAGGTCTCGAGTTCAAACCCAAGGCACGCACCCCTGATTTTACGGATTCATGTGCGTATTGAAAATTATCACTTGCTTAAAAATCGTTTAAAGAAAACATCGTGAGGAAACCAGCGTGTCCCGGAGATATTTATCAATAGCATGTGAAGCTAAGTCATAGACCCATGGGCAACATAAAAACTTTGACACCAGGTTAGTCACTAACCACACGAAAAAAAAAAGAAAGCTCGTGATAGAAAAGAGCTAGCTCCCTTATTTATTTATTTATTTAACTTTAATTACAACGGTAAACCAATTACAATAATTTTAGGTACATATTATAAAAAAAAGAAAATATAAAAATTCTATAAAACAAAAAATAAAATAAAATTTGCAACGCTTTCATGATTCTCTCTCACAGAACTTCTGACATGCCAGTAAAATCTTCATCCATTCATCCGCAAATGGATTAGAATCTAAGAGACCATTAAGTGCGGTCAGAGTGCGAGGTACTGGAGACTTAGCTCGCGCAACAGTGCAACATGGGGGTACAGCAACCAACCTGTGCTTCCTGCCGCGGCAGTAACTGTCTGGGACAAAGAAGCGAGCCAGCACAGCATGAAGATCAGGGGCGTCAATAGAGCCACGGAGCGTTTTGCAGGCTATGGTGAGCTGACCTCGTGCTCGCCTTACCTCTAGAGAGTTATATCCGAGGCAGCCCAATAGAAATTTGTTAGGATATAGGAACGGATAATACTGGAATGTATGCTTGTATAAAAACCTAAGGAACGCTTTTTGCACCTTTTCCAATAAAAGCGCGTAGGCACGTTCGTGTGGATTCCACACACAGCAGCTAGATTCTAGTTTGCTACGTACAAGGGCATTAAAAATTATTTTGATGGCATGTGTGGAGCGAAAATCGCGGCAGTTACGAAGAACAAAGCCCAACCTCTGGTATGATTCTTTAGCTACTGTGGCAATATATGATCGTGGAAGGTGAGCTTTTGGTCGAATGTGACTCCAAGATCTTTCATGGCCGCTGTTTTCATGATGACATTGTTATTTAAATTGTATTCAAAGTTAATTGGGTACCGCATATGACCGAATGTCATTGCAAAGCATTTAGAGGGGTTAAAATCCATCTTATTGTTCAGGCTCCACTTGTAGATAGCATCTATGTCTTCCTGTAGTGCCAAACAGTCACGCTCGGAGTTTATTTCTAGGTACAACTAGTAACAACCTTAAAAATGGTTAAGCTGAAGGGTGCTAATCCATGCGTCATGTTCGTGATCGGGCGCCGTCAGTAAGGACTGATCATCTGTGAGTTGCCATGGCTCTTTTAAAATTTAATTTAATGTTGAATTGTTTTTTTTTTCTTTTAATTATGGGCGGTTTTTTAGGTTCAGCATCGTTCTCACATGTATATTTCAGCATGAATATACTATGATTTAAAAGAGTGTCCATAGAGTTTCTTTCCCGTTCTTCTCCATAGGTACCTACTGCTTTGGAATGGACATCAAGCTTCATCTTTCTGACTGATCAATCCCTTGACAATTCGAAAGTGCCTGTGATTGGTTTATTTGAATTAACTGATTTGAGTTTGAGCTCTTTTGGATTGACGCCGCTTTCGCTCACTCACTCACTTGCTAAATAGTGGCCTAGCCCGAATAATTCGGAATACTTTTGATCTGCCTTTTACTAGTTAAATTCATCCGAATTCGATAATCGTTAAAGACAGTCTGATGATGAGGTCAGACGAAAAGCCCACACCTAAGTCAAAATTAATTATTTCAAGTTTCATATAATAAATTTATTAGTAGTAAAACAAACAAAAACTAAATTTGAATAAACAACAAAGGCTAAGTTTTAATAGATCTTGGAATAAACTTTGTTATGTCTAGTGTAAATTATTGTTTGCCACATTTTCAAGTAATTAATTTTAATGAAGGCTTCTACAAAAGTTTCTAAGAATTTTTAAGCAACACCTAATAGATATGTTAATTATTTTAATTATGAGGCATTGACAAAGCCTTGCGTATTATATTCGAGTAATTATTTAGGAAACTTTGAAGAAAAACAACACATTTCTTAGAAAAGTAAATAAATCTAGAGACGCGTTAGTGTGTCAAGCCAAGTTCAAGTCTAGAAGTAACAGTTGGAGTAGTCGTGTGTTATATTACACGAACAATTTAAACTCACTTTTGACCCCTTAATAACTCAAAATCTATTTAATATAAAGATCAAGTATTTGTTATGGGTCTGGGTGTTTGTCTATCTAAAATATGTACATACTTAAGTATTTACAACAAAAAAAAATAGTAGTTTATCAGCCATCTCGTTACCATAACACAAGCATTAGGTTGCTTAGCTAGGGACTTCATGGCGTTGTGTGAAATGTCCAAGGATATTATATTATTATCATCACTGACTGACTGACATACATATAGATCAAAAACCTTACCTAATTCCAGATTTAAATTTGACCATGATAACATAGGTGAAGTAAGCTAGAAGAGAGTTGTCATTCCACCTGTGATGCTAAGCATAATCAGCCTATAACCTTCACACTGTTGGATCACAGGCCTTCTCTATGTGAGAGGAAGTGGGCTGCAATCCACCACGAGTACCCAGGGCGGGTGGGTAGATGTCACGTGCCTTCGAAATTTTGGTTCTAGGACATGCTGATTTCCTCACAATGGTTTCCTTCACCGTTTTGAGAGTAGTGCTGATGAAATTATTAACACAGAAAAGTGGCTGCCTGGGTTCAAAGCCACGGCCTACAACTCGTATGTCGTGTTAGTTACCACTGGGCTATCACTGCTCTTCTTATTAACCCATTGGATGTTCGCCTATTATAATAATACTAGCTTCTGCCCGCGACTTCGTCCGCGGAAAATTGCGATATACTGTAACTGTTTAGGCAGCGCATGCAAATAATTCTGTTTTCGGAGGTATTTCTTTCCGACTTGATAGACGAAAATTGCGATAGCTCAGCTAATATGTATGATATAAATATAATTTATAGCCTATAGCACTCAGGAATAATGTAGCTTTCTATCAGTGAAAAAATTTTTGAAATTGGATCATTAGTTCCGGAGATTACCCCCTACATACAAACTTACAAACTTACAAATTTTACCTCTTTATAATATTATATTAAGTATAGATAATAATAATAATATCCTTGGACATTTAACACAACGCCATATAGTCCCAAGCTAAGCAACCTAATGCTTGTGTTATGGTAACGAGATGGCTGATAAACTACTTATATTTTTTTTTTTTTGTAATACATATTATAGATAGAAAAGCACCCAGACCCAGAATAAATACTTGCAGGTCGTACAAATATTCGAGCGGGAATCGAACCCGCGACATACTGCGCAGCAGTCAATCGCACAACCGCTGCGCCAACCGTGTCGTCGAAGCCGTTTGCTTATAAGAACTCAACGATTTATACGGTTATATTGATGGTCGTTTCGAGAGGCATTTTTCTTATATAACCTATGGGGTTCATACGACATTTGAGCCGTTAAATAATAAATAACAAGAATTAATTACCTGCTAAATGGAAAAACGGTTCACTCCACACTTTGTTTAAAAGCACTGAGTAAATTAAGAAATACTTGTACATTTCTAACGCTGGACACAAAACATAAGTAAGTACTGCCTTTCACTGCGAGGTGGACACGAGTTTTCTTGAAAACTCCACGCGGTCTTTATATTATCTCGGTGGAACTGGTCGATTACGTGTTCCGATGGAAATTACAGGCAGTTCAATGTTTTAGTTCAAGTAATGTTTGGTTCTTTAAGTAGGTGGTTTATTATCATACTAGCTGCTACACGCGGCTCAGCCCGCGTGAATTTTCCTCCCCCTATTTCATCCCTTTACGAGGAGAGTTTCCGAAAATCCTTTCATAGCTCACGTCTTCTACTCATAATCTATCTCTGTAAAAAAACTAACTCAAATAGCGAAGCAGTTACAACAATAATAAAATATAAGCTTTTTTTCGTGCATTCGGTTTTAATTTGAGTTGTATTAAAATTAAATTTGAACTTAGGTACCTAACTCCCAGTAAAAAAAAATGATTAAAGGACTGATTTCATATTAAACTACATAGTTGGGCCCCACGGTTTCACTCGCGTAAGTTTCGATTTCGTGGGAAATATCGGGATAAAAGCAACAGCAGTATGTACCTATTAAGTTTCATCGCAATCGCTTCATTAGTTTTTGCGTGGTCAAAAACGTATTATGTACTTCATTTTTTTAAGTATGGAAAATCTAGGCGCCCGGAAGGGAGTGTCAGAATTTGACTAAAAACCATCCATGTTATCCTTTCTTAGCTCTTTCTGTTCCGGGGCAGCGGTAACCCTTTCGGACGATCCCGCTGACGCGTCAGGCATCGGCCTTAACGGGCCTCTTCCTTAGTGCTGACATCTGTTTGCGGCGCGCGTGGAACAATGTCCTACTCCAGACTATACCTACCAACAACCTATCTCTGTGCCAAATATCATCCTGATCCGTTTGACCGTGGAGTAGTAACAAACATACAACACGCTCACAAACTTTCGCTTTAATAATATTGGTTTGATTTCAGCACTTTTGCATGAAATGATGATGACAATCACTAGCTAGAATACTTATTTAAATTATAACTTTAGGTTTAACCACCTTGAAAAAGTCTATTCCCAAGACACTTGAGCCAAAACGAAAGCCTCGATTAAGCTTGTTCAACTTCACCTCAACACCTTATTTACAAACATGAAACGTAATGAAAAAAAATCACTACGCCTTTGTGTGCAAAATCACAAAAGTATACACATACTTGATTTACTCCGAAATGCCCAAAAAATCCAGTACAATCCAAATTGAAAAAACAACACTCTGTATAAAGAGAACAAAGCTATGTCGTAAGCACTCTGTGTATGAAAATTGTACAATAAAGTGTCGCCTTTTTTGGAAAATCACATATCACTTTTATACCCTTTGGTACGTACGTTATTCATAGAAAGAGAGCTCGTGGCTAAGTAATCATAGCTCACGAGTCATCCACCAGGATAGGATAGAAAGAATATTCTTTAACCTGTTGAACGCCACTGTCGCAATATACGTGACAAGCAAGCGCATGTCCTGTACGCCAACGACAGAAATATGTGTCAATACGATACACTATCAACACGAGATAAACAATTAAATTATTACTTTTGTGTGTTTATAAAGATATCTTAAAAATTGAAATGAAAAGACACCATGGATTTTGGGAAATTCATGATAACGAAGAAATCAATTTGTAGTTTAGCGTGGAGGGCACGCGCGTGCGTTTATGCTCTGGCATTCAAAAGGTAAATAAACACAATATAAATTACACATAAACAGGTAGAGCATATTTGTACAAGGGGTGACAGAGTGGGCGGTCTTATTGCTAGAAGCGATCTTTTAAAGGCAACCTATGGATGGATTAAAGCAGAAAGAGAGGCAATACTGCAGGTAGTCTGAGGTGTACCATTTACATAATTCTATTCAATTAAAACATAGCTAATATCTTCTTCTTCTTTTCGTGTGCTTAGTGAATAACCTGGTGTCAGAGTTTTTATGCTGCCCATGGGCCTCTGACTTAGCTTCACATGCTGTTGAGAAATAACTCTCAGACATGCTGGTTTCCTCACGATGATTTTCTTCACCGATTTTAAGCAAGTGATAATAATTATACAATACGCACATGATTCCGTAAAATCAGTGGTGAGTGAATGAACATAGGCATAAAACATGTGCACTTATCTATAATATACGCAATAATTAAGCTACACTTGGCGAGGTTGGTCTGTAGGTGGGTGACCCTCTTTACACACAAAGATTCCTCCGTGCCTCGGAAAAAAAAATTGGAATTATTTGTGGTTCGCTGAAATATAAGACAATCAAAGATACCAACCAGTAAAAGTGTTAGAATGACCATGAATAAAGTGGATAATAATATATTGTACATTTCTACTTAATCTTACCAATGGTATAGCACCCAGACCTTAAAAAGAACGTGCAGTCGGGGGACCCCGTCGGAAACGAAGTTCAGTATAGAAATGAAAAAAAAAAACAAAAAAGTTTTGTGTCAATTTTTTTTAATGTATAGCAAACTTTTAAGCTACAGACTACAAACTTCAATAATCAGCCTATATTGCTCCCATTGCTGGGACACTGGCCACCTCTCTTCGAGAGGGAGTGGGGCCGTAATCCACCATGCGGACCCAGGGTGGGTTGGTAACGTTCATACTACGTTGAATACACCGGTTCTCGTCCGATCATCGAAGTTAAGCAACATCGGGCGCGGTCATTACTTGGATGGGTGACCGCCTGGGAACACCGCGTGACGTTGACTTATTATACTTTTCGCGGGATTGTCCGAAAGGGTTACCGCTACCCCGGAACATAAAGGGCTACGGAATGAACATGATGGGTTTTAGTCAGTAAGAGTCTGACACCTCCTTGCGCTCCACCCAGAGCGGGAGCAGTCATTGGATGATTTCCCAGCCTTAAAAAAAAAAAAAAGGGTGGGTTGGTGGATGTCGCATATTGTCTTCGAATTTTCGGTTCTACGACCTGCCGTTGTCGATGTTTTCCTTCACCGTTTTGAGAGCAGTGGTGATGAAATTCACACAAAGTAAAGTGCGCCTGCTTGGGTTGGAAACCACGACCTACATACAGCTCGTAAGTCGGGCCAGTTACCACTGGGAGCACTCGGGCCAGTTACCCCAGGGAACACGCACTGCTAAAAACTTCACTTATTAAAAAAAATACTTAAAAATTTTGAAACGGACCTTTTCGGGCGTAACTCTTTTTTGTTACGTCACAGCTTATTACATGTATACTTTCTGCCAGTTTGTACTACCGCAAGCCACGATAAAGAACTTCGTTTCAAAGACAAAATACATGCGAATACAGGAATTACAGAAGAAACATAAACCGTGGCAACTGCTTCTGATTCTGAGCAAGTCTCTAATGTTAATTAAGGAAATAGGTAGTTATCTCAGTACCAAGATGGGCTTACACATCTTGCATACTTAATACATTGTTGATCATCAAATAAAACTGGTCATACGTGTAAGATAAGGTTGTACTCATAGAAAATAATAGAAATATAGTTTATGGTTAAACTTCTTGATGGAAACCCACCAAGCAGTATCGAATGTAAATTAATAATCATAAAAAAGGCGTATTATGTTTTCAGGGTACTTGTCTCTCTCTCTTTTCGAGTAGTTAATGACTAACCTGGTGTCAGAGTTTTTATGTTTTTACTGCATGTATATATGTATTTCTGAGTAGCAGCCAATGTCCTACATGATAGCTTGATTAAAATGACTTGCTGATTAATTACTCTTAATGTTCACTTCACTGATACATTTAAACACACAACTCACGTTTGGCCAGAGAGAATCCTTGACACTCCACTCTTGACGTTTTTACAATACAGACTAAAAAAACACTTTTTGTTACCATAAACAGCCCGCCTAGGTGTACTATAGGTACACTTCTGCTTAATTCTTCGGGGATTACAGGGGTGCTGTTATGCTAACTATGCCTGGGTTCGAACTCACAATCTACAAGTTTTAAGTTGGGGCCGATAACCCTGGGTCACCACCGCTTTCCACTATGGCGTATAATTGTAATTAATTGAAGAAGCAAGTTGCAAGATCGTGCGTAAACGTTGCAATTACACCGCGCGCCCGCGCTACGCCCACAGATTCCTGTACAGATCCTTTATGTCTTAAACGAGTTCGGGATTATCTCGCTCTACTTAACACCAGTTATGTTCGTCATAGATCTTAGAGATTCTTCTCTCCAGGTCACCTGACACTATCATCGTGTCCATTGAAGCGACCCAGATTTCTTCCTACCATCATTAATCTTTGTCATCACATTTACGTGGTTGTATTCCAAATTCAAAATATGAAAAGAAGGATTTGCTAAAAGGAAAAACCGCCTTTGCCAATAGTAGGCTAGGAGACTAGATGTTGCCCGTGACTTCGTCTGCGTGTTTTTTCCATACTAATATTATAAAGCTGAAGCGATTGTTTGTTTGAACGCGCTAATGCTCGCTCTGGAACTACTGGTTCGAATTAAAAAAATATTTTTGTGTTGGATAGTAAATTTATCGAGGAAGGCTTATAGGCTATGTTATATCACGCTACGACCGATAGGGGCCAGCAGCAGCCTTATGTATAGAAAAGTATGTAGGTGCTGATACTGCTCTCCCCTACTCTTATAACGATCCATAATTATATCAAAACTTTCTTCACGATATTTTCCTCATTCCTCTGCAACATAAGTCCTTACAGTAGGGATCGTGTGGGTGTGCGGTGGTAGGGATCCATAGACAACTCCGCCTTGAAGTGTAAATGTGGTGCTGTTCCACAAACGATGGGATACTTAACACCGTGTCCTGCAACATCGTGTCCTGCGTGTCATACCGTATGCACGTTACAGGAACTGATGGACGCTAGTGATGGCGCTAAACACGGAGCCGAATTATGGTCTGAGTACATATTATAGATTGCCATCGACACGCTAAGAAGGAGAAGTCCATACATTGACTGCCGTTTTCCTCACAACCTTTCAGTCACACTTTCAGAATTCCTCTTATATACCGTACACATTTCTTATTCTATCCATTCGCTTACACCACACCAATATCCAATATCCATCACACCGTAATAATCAACATATAAATATGAACAAAACTAGAAAGATCATTCTAAGGCCTAGAGATTTTTTTGTCGTTTGCACAACACTCATAGACAAAACTACTCCGTGATAAATTGTCCCTCTATCGAATAGGACTCAAATTCCTTTTCATAAAATTCTTACTATTTGAGGAGCTCGTGGCTAGTAATAACAGCCGTACGGGTCAATATCATGCCGGGGTTGGTCCGTTGATGGATGGCCATCTTTACACACCGGGACTTCCGTGGTTCGGAAAACACATAAAGCCGTTGGTCCCAGCTGTCACTTGTGGCGCTTTGACAGCTGTTACAGGTCGTCAGAAATCCAGAAGTCTGACAGCCAGCCGCACTAAGGGGTCCCGTATTCCTCAGTTAGGTACTGGGTTGTGGAGGTCAAATAGGCAGTCGCTCTAAATAAAATACTGATATTCAGCTGCGTCCGGTTAGAAGAAGCCGTGTGGAAGCCGACCCTAACATAGTCAGGAAAAGACTAGGCATATTGATTTTTAGAAAACGTAATTTAAAATATTTCAAAACAAAATTGTTTGTGCCTAGCCATAACATGTTCTTGCTGACTACTTAAGAAGATTTTCTATAAGATTTCTCTATTTCAGCGAAATCCTAAAAGCGATTGTCTAGTCGCACCTAAATCATGTTCTACGTGACCTTACATTCATACATATATTTTATTTAGTTGCCTTTCTTGTTGTTATTTCTGTCTTTTAAAGTATTGAACGTCTAGATGTTGAATTGAATAAAGAAAAGGTTGTGAAACCTGACAACGATTGGCTTTCTTTCGCCATAGTATAAAACAAAGTCGCTTCGGTCACCGGCCGTCGTCTGACCCTCTGTACGCTTTAAATTATTAATAGAAAGAGTGATTCAAGAGGAAAGTATATACAGATAGGTTAATTAGCTTTCCCCCGCGGCTTCGCTTGCGTGTTAGTATCCACAGGCTGAAATTCCCTGTATATTGTAGGCTTGTGAAGCTTTGGCGGGTCGCTAGTTAAAGAAAGTTAGTTAGTCAATTAAAGAAATATTATAAGTTTTTATTACAATTAATCTGCGAATCCTTTTCCCAATTATTTTGGGATCGGGTTCCAGTCTAACCGGATACTAGTATTTTACAAAGACCTCCACTACCCACAAACTGGGTCACAATTTGGCTTAGTAAATGGTGGTGTATTATTTTTATTCTGGATGCATCGTCTTCACATATAATTTTATAAATCATGTATACAAAACATTTTAAAAGAGTAACGGTGAAATTTCTTGCCCATTCTTCTCCACACGACACTACCTTTTGGAAGGGTCGATTAGAATCAATTCTTTTTGTTGTTCATTTTGACGTTCAAAATTGCCTTTCTTGTGCCTATTTGAAATGAATTATTTAACTTTGTCAAAAATCGCTCAACGCACCCGTATAAGTATTTACTACAAAAATATCTACATTTATCTCAAAGGTTTTGGATCTCAATAGACACATTCGCCATTTTTTTATAGAAACACATTTCTGACAGTAGATTTTGCAGAACATTTTGTAGACACTTAAGATACTCTTTCATAACAATCCATGTCTCACTAACACCACATTTATTTTTGTTGTTGTACTTAAGGCGAAGTTGTTCGCCTTTTATTAACAAAAAATGTTCAATTGTATTATACATTCAGTCAAAAAAGTATCGGGAATGGATGATTTGTTTATGGTTCCAAATTCAAATTTTTGTTTTTTTGTAGTTGTTAGATTGGCACAACTGTTTTCCATTTTGGCGCGGAGTTTGAGTTGCATCTGTTATTTATATTAAATACAGTGCTGGTTTTAGTAATATCATATATAGTGTGTATTGCGAATTTCATAATGGACAAAAATATCGAACAAAGAGTTTGTTTTAAATTTTGCATCGCCAATGGAATTTCGTGTTCGGAGTCACTGAAAATGTTACAGAAGGCTTACGGTGAATCGACTTTATCAAAAACTTGTGCTTATGAGTGGTTCAAAGCGTTCAAAAGCGGTCGAGATGTGATGGAAGATTTGCCTCGCTCTGGTAAGCCGTCAACGTCTGCAACTGAAGTTAACATCGCAAAAGTGAAGAAAATAGTGACTGAAAATCCTATATAATTAAGTAAAAAAACTTTTTTACAAAAAATAAAACCTTTGATTTCGGAAGTCGGTGTCTTCGGTTTTGTATAATTTTCATTTTTTGCCACCGACTTCTGAAATCAAAATTATTTTTCACTTTGTAGTGTTTGTTTTGGAAGTCGGTTTTATTTTTTGTAAAAAAGTTTATATTTTTCACTTTTTAGTTGTGGTACCTACACAACCCCCCCCCCCCCCTTAAATTTTAATACCACTACCTGGTATATAAATTGGTGAGTCAGTGACAGGAACTTATTAGAAAATCGTCCACATATATTAAGAAGAAAATTTTTTAGATTTTTGTTGATTGGGACCATTTGGGAAGTATACCCTTTCCAACAAAAAAAGAATTTTTCAAATCGGTTGGCAAGCAACGGAGTTATGCGCGAACAAAAAAAAAAAAATACAAACATTCCGAATTGAGAACCTCCTCCTTTTTGAAGTCGGTTAAAAACAAGAGATCCTAATTTACAATGTATTCCTTTTGTTAATATTTAGCATAAGAAATTGAAACAACCGCTTACCCTTTTGAACGCCAGAGCATAAAAGCACGTGCGCGCCATCCACGCCAAGCTACAAAATTATTTCTTCTTGCTATCATAAATTTCCCAATATCCATGGTGTCTTTTTCAGAGCTTCAATTTTTAAGATATCTTTATAAATACTCACAAAAGTAATGATTTCATTGCTTATTTCGTGTTATAGTGTTGTTGCCATTGTCTCATATTTGTGTCGTTGTCGTACAGGGCATGCGCTTGTTTATCACTTATATGTAACAATGGCCTTCGAAAGGTTAAAGGGGATGCAGTGAGGTAACCCGCCAAATTAAAATCTTACTTCAATTCTCATTTCTTTTCAAATTCAATTCTTACATAGAAAGTTGTCCTATTGATCTTAATGATTATAATTCGGTAAATACATACATAAATTCGTTACGCTCGCCAATCATATTTTGATCAACATACAACTTGATACTGACCTGCAAATGGAAAAAAACTTTAGAAAAAAATTCAATTTTGCGGGCTTTATCCTTAACGGGTCCTTGTACAACATCATTATAAACAACTTTTTCTTTGAGACCGAGATCAATTACACCTTGTGTAATCCGGTCAAGTGCTTCAGTGGGATATATCCGGCTCCATTAAATTATTATTAAAGGTCCACTTTCGGAAATAAATGGAGACCACACCAAAATAAATAGAATTTGGACATTCGCACAGGACAGCAGACAAAATGGACAACAGATGCTGATTATCATTTCGTGTGCTGAAATTTAGAAGCGACACGAGTTTTACTGATGACACACTTTAATTAAACTTGTAAAAAAATATCTTAAATACAATGTACAAACTAAAAATAAATACCTATATTATGTGCAAGTATATAAAGACAAAAAGGGGAACTCATTTGGGCATATAAAAATTCGTCCTCAGCGTTTTTTACTACAGTAATTTTTATCGAACAGAGTCAGGAGCCATCGCCTTAAAAAAAACGAGCCCCGAACAACTCCATTAGAACCTTTCGCATAGAAAACGTGTTCCGACAAAAGGGTTGAACGTTATCTCGTAACCGTCAGTTATTCTACGAGCATTCTAACCCGCAATACACTCAACAACGAGCAGTCACGTGAAATGGGTAGGAAAATTACTGCTTTGAACAGTGTGCATAATAGTGTCAAAAAGCTTAGTCTGTAGACAGAATAGTTTCATAGCTAGAGTGCACGCACAAATTTTGTTCAACAGTGATAGTCTTTTGTTAAATTTTGACCGAAACCGCTCTACGCAAATACTTAAGGCGCGGGCCTTAAGTATTTGCGTGAGACGTAGGGCAGTGCAAGCCGCCCATTGATCAAAGCTCACGACGTCCAAAGTCAAAGTCAAATCATTTATTTAATAGACACAGAAAAGGCACTTTTGAAAATCAAAATTACTTGATTCTAGTCGCCCCTTCCGAAAGGTAGTTTCGTCCTGTGATTACCGCGAGCCTTTTTCCAACTACATTGGGGTTTCCTTCCCGTCTAATAGGATGCAGCTGAATATTTACTTAGTATTCTACATGAAGTGACCTCCACAACTAAGTTACCATTATGATTCATACCATCTTCATCTTGAACTTCACCTCAGAAAAACGAAAGTTCAAAGTTTACCCTTATACCATGGCGGCCAGCGACTACGAGTGTTCGAAACGAATCTAAAACAGTTTCCTATGTTCAGATTGGAATTTTAATTGGCTGTATTTGACCTTTTGAACGCCAGATCTTAAACGCACGCATGTATTATTTCTCGTCGGCTTTAGCCGATATAGTCCGACCACCAATATTATAATACCCGTCAGTGAAGTACTTAAAGACAGTCTTGACTCAAGTCTATACACAGCCTTATGTTTCAGATGCTCGTACTTTGAGCTCCCTTGAACGAAGCCTAATCTTTGAAGCTTCCGGAGAAAAGAGGTTATTTAAAATCGATCTGGGTTTTCAGCCGCCTTTTATATCGGGGCTCTTGACTTTGATCGTTGTATCGTGTTCTGAACTGTATCCAAAGACCAACTGCTTAACTGAGACCGTTCCTGAGGTAGATGCGAGGTGTGGGAGGGGTGACAGCTGTCTCAAGTTGAGTCTCGCGTCGCGTCATCGTACCCCAGTTAAGTAGTCGGGCTTTATAAATCATAAAAAAATGTGATATCTATTTACTCCGGAAGATTCTTGTTGGTAATTTATAGCCAAAATACCACGTGTCTTTGGATTTCCCAATGACCATCTATCCGGGTAAGCTGGATTGTCCGAAAGGGTTACCGCTACCCCGGAACATAAATGGCTAAGGAAGGAACATGGATGGGTTTTAGTCAGTAAAAGTCTGACACTCCCTTCCGCTCCACCCAGAGTGGAAGAAGCCATTGGATGATTTCCCAGCGTGAAAAAAAAAACCATCTATGACGACTATTTACCCGCATTAGATATCAACATGAAATCGAGGATCACGAGCCATATATTACAAAACAACAAGTATTCAACTGCATCTGGTTGGACTGGAAGCCGATCCAAAAATATTTGGGAAAAGGCAGACAGATAGATTGATATTTCAAATCAACTCCACCACAAACATTCACAAACTCCGAAAAAGCTTTCTAAAACCACAGTAAATAAAATAACATGAAGTTATATTGACTGAAATCCAAATAAACTTTCTATATATCCCTCCTCTTCGCATAAATCCATTTTATCCCCCTGCTGGAGGTCCCCGCTTCGGAGGATGTGGGAGGGCGGAGGAAGGATATGTACCAGCGTGTGCTCGTTTACCTGTCAACTTACAGCATACTTATTCTTAACTTGTTTTTAGTATCGGGCTTATAGGGATACTTGCTTAAGGTAGCGGTTTCGCCTTCGAGGAAAGTGTTTTTGGAAGGTATATTTTGAAGCTTTATTTACAACGTGGCGCTACAATGGTGACATTAATTTAACACAAATTTACGTTTTCACATTTTCGTTGCATAGCGACCATTTATTTCCATTAAGCGTAATTTTTTACCGATTTATTTAAAATGTTAGAAAATAGCATCTTAAAGCAAACTGTATTTAAAGAACTGTCTGTAAATGTTTGTATACAGTAAAATAAAATTTTAAAGAGGTGTAATTGTTTTGTTATTTGTAATCTATGGAAGTAGGTATGACTGATTCAATGATAAATATTATTTCACTGATAAAAAGCTAAACTATTGCGAAGTGCTAGAAAAATGGATAACTAGCTTAATAGGATTAATTGAAATAAATGCTTTGGGATTGAGTTTGAGTTCGAATGCCTATGGAATTACGTCTGCCTTTGCACATTGTGGTGCTTGAAGTAGGTATAAAATAAATAAATAAAATAAGATACTCTGTTAAATGATTCTAGTAAATGCACATCAAATTAAAAAGGACTCTAGTTTTGTATACGATGAGGTTCTTAAATTTTAAGAAGCTACTTTGTTCACCTTAATTAATATAAAAAAATATATGTTTAAAATAATTCTTACCTAAGATAAGAACTGTAATTAGGTATTTGAAAGGGTAGTCAATAACGTTACTTTTTATGAATTGTCAAAACGTGGAATTTGTACGTGATTTGTATGAAATATAACAATGTGACGTAGATTTTTAGAATTAAATGGAATACTCATTAGCATTAAATGCAATGTTACAATTACATCTTTGCATAATATTTAATTTCTGTACGGTGATGGAAGTTTTTAAGATAAGCGGTCTTTTATCTATGCGATTTCATATTTTATTTTTGACCGATTCAAACAGTCAATTGCATAACACACTACCAATCACAATCTGAATCATTTTGAAAGATATTGCTAATCCATTGCTTCATAAGTTCGATCAATTTGTCTGCTCAACAACGTAAATAACGCAATGAATGTTGTTGAACTGTCAAAATGCTACCTATTGCTACTGTTAGAGTGTCACGCAATTACCACGCAGGTCGTTGAAAGTATGCTGTGTGTAGATAAGTTGGTGGAAGGTGGCGGTAAATCGCGCAGATACCCGACACTCATCCTTCCTGTCTTGACGAGCCATTATTTCTTCCATCTTTAAACGGTATCATTCTGTTTTAACCTACATAGCTGACAGAAGAACTAGCTAATATAAATTCTATAGGTTATAAACAAGATTGAGACATCATTATAATATTCTCCGGCCCTAATCCCAATGAGTTTTTGTACATTCGTCACCAGGTAAATACGTCACAAAAAAAAGTGGAAATTCGTCACAATTCCCAATATATTCATTTTGTATTGTAAATTCGTCGATAGCAAAAAAATATATATACAAGAAGTAGAATAAAAATGTTGTATATTTTTCATAAATTTCATCCAGATCTGTTTAGCCGTTCTGGCGTAATTGAGTAACAAATCCACCACACTCACATCCAACCAAACTTTTACATTTATAAATAAGTAAGACAGTAAGAATTAACCTGGTTCGTTGGTCTCGTGGTCGCAAGCGCTACTGAGTACAAGGTCCTGGGTTCGATTCTCGGGTCGGTGAAAGTATTATTGAGTTTATCCATCTGGAATTTCTCAGGTAGTTGTCCGGAGCCTGGATTTGTGCCCGGTTGATGGCAATTCACTCGCCTCCTTTAACATGGGACTAAAACATATTATGTACCTGGCGAAAAGTGGGTGTACTATCTATAGGTACACCTCTGCTAGCCCTTCTAGTATAACAGGCCTGAAGTTGTTATGTTAAGTAAATAATTATGATGTATTTAGTTGTTTGTGACAAAATGGTGTTGCACAAACAACTTATAGCACAAGACAAATTATACCTGTAGTTTATAGTGTAGGTATTGTTATCTAGGTATTTATTCTTCATCCTAAGATAATATAAAGTACTTACAGAGGGTATAATATCATGAAAATGAAAAAAAAACAGCAGTTCAGTAAATTTATGTTCGCATAATTCGTCAAATCTATGCTATAGAAGCTGATATTTTTTTGTTTAATTTTTTTCTTTCATATTTCAGAGTCATAGTCATTGTTCATTTTCATGAGTACTATATCCCCTGAAGGTATGTCCCTCGTTTAATCTAGCACACTGTATAAAGACGAAACAAGATGCATCACCTCAAATAGCTAAGTACTTACTTTCGATATCCAAGGGGAAACAACTTATCGAAGCGAAGAGCTTAAGAAGGTGACGCGAAAAATATCTTTACATCGTTACAGTCGCTTGGATGTATCGCATCCGATAAACAATTTAAAAACATATTTAACTTAAGGAACGTTCACACTGTGGAGGATAGGATGGGGAAGTTTATTAAAACGTGAATATGTTATAAATATTATAAAGAGGAAAGATTTGTATGTATGTTTGTAACGAATAAGCTCCAAAACTGCTTAATGGATCTGGATGAAACTTGGCACAAAGATAGATTATAGTCTGGAATAGCATATAAGTTACGTTTACACCGGAAAAATCTCACGCGGGCGAAGCCGCTGGCAAAAGCTAGTATGTTACACTAACGAGTATTTTATTTAAGTATAAGGCTTGCTAATAACCGTCTTGAAATTTTTTTACCGATGCCTATAAGCAAATGCACCATAAGGGCGTTTGTCCACCGTCGCCGTCACCACGACGTCACCGACAAACGAGATTATACGAACCAAATGTGACGACTCGGTGACAGCGATCGTGTGTCCACTACGACAAATCTCGGCATGATAGACAAAAGAAATCCGGGTGAAACGCGCGGTGTAACGGCATTGTGTGGTGCACCAGTGTGTTACGTATTACCAGAATATCGGCCATTCACCATTTCGGGGCGCTCAGGTGACGGATGTGCGGTAGACACACGGACTTAATTAATGTATGTACGCTTCTGCGGCGGCGTTATTTCGGCGTAACGGCGGTGGTGGACAAACGCCCTAAGGCAGATCGAGTTAGTTAGAAATCCATTTTGAGAACTGATTAAGAAGAATGAGATCTACAAAATCAGGGTCAGATCGTTCACCCGTCTTTGGTTGACTATTAGATTCGGACTAACTTAATCTGCCCGACCTTTCCCGTACAATGTTAGGGTCAGCTTCCAATCGATTCGGGCTCACTACTACAGACTAGTTGATATTAAATAGCCAAAGGTCAAGTACTACCAACTTTGTGGTACTATTCCATTCATTAAGAATCCTATTGAAGTTTTTCTCAATGTTAATAACTTGTTGGGTGTCCAAATTCGAGTATCGTCATTCAGCTGCCCGAATGCGGGCTAACGACCTTTAGTCGATTTGCGACTTATTCATTCCTGAATATTCAATTGTAATTACATAATAATATCGAGGAATTAACACGAAAAAAGAACGATTAATTAAAAATTAATCTCTCAAGTGTTAACGACAGGTCCCACCGCTGTTAAAAGCTTCTTGTCATGGTAAATCAAAGGCGAGTGATGTTCGAGGAAAGATTTTTAATTTGGCTTTCCGCTCCAAATTATGTAAATAAAAAAAAGACCGACTTCATCCTACGAGGTGGAAAATAATTTTAGTGTCGGAAGTCGGTATTTGTTTGTAGAGGTTTGTGGACTTCCTTACTCCGATTTTTGTACAGTCGCCAGCACATAAAGTTACCACAAACTGTCAAATTTTCTCTATCTATTTTGAACTTAAACTTTAACTTTTTAAGGTTTAAAAGCATTTGGAGAAATTTGACAGTTTGGTATAACTTGATGTGCTGACGAACGCACTATTGATTCGACAAGATTCACGGCATTTTATCATGGGTGGACAGAAACTATAGTCCAGCCCCTGCTACGCTAAATACTACTTTTACTTCATTTACTTTCATACATTTGATCATAATTATTGTACGTAGGCTGGTTGCGAGTACTATGCTGCTGACCTTTTACAAGAACATCACCAATTTGGTCACTAATATGTGACCTCCTAAGGCGTCTATTCCCGGCGTTTCCATTAATATCTGCCTTCCTCTTCTTTGTGTGGCTAGTGACTAACCTGGTGTCAGAGTTTTAATGCTGCCCATGGGCCTCTGACTTAGCATCACATGCTGTTGAGAAATATCCCTCAGGCATGCCTCACGATGTTTTCACCGGTTTTAAGCAAGTGATAATTATACAATACGCAAATGAATCCAAAAAATCAGAGGTGCGTGCCTTGGGTTCGAACTTGAGACCTATGACTTCGCAGTCGACGTTCACACCACTAGGCTATCACTGCTTTTAATATACCTTTTATTACTTGTCTTTTAGTCATTTCCCTGGGCGTAAAAATAAAGGGAGCCTAGAATTTGTTTGGTAGTAATAAAAATTGAAATTGGCTTGCCCAGCGCACGGCACATAAAGTTAAACTACTTTTTTTATCATTTTAAAACCAGTAGCGTACCAGTAGTTTTAAAAGTAGTGCATTATTACCAAGGACCTCATTATAAAGAACGAAGACAATCATACTTAAGATCAGATTTAATTATGCACGAACATGATTTCTAATCATTACTGGCGTTCGGGAAACTGGAGGAAAGTCTGAAGAGCCATTAATTAAACATTTATTCAAGAAAAGCTCGACATTTTCCGAAAATCTCAAAAAAATATCTCGTATAACACACAAAACACACACGATCCTCTCTTACTCAAAGTTAGCTGCTCATACACACAGCATTTATCAAAGCCGGCTGTCCTGATTCAGTAGCGCATCAGAGAAGCGCGCAGAGTCGCGAGTTTTTTAATTTAATTAGCTTACATACACTGCCAAGGGGTATCGTATTACCCAGTTACTGTGTTGTGGAGGTCAGATAGGCAGTCGTTCCATTAAAAATACTGGCATTCACCTGCATCCGGTTAGACTGGAAGCCGATCCCAACGTAGTTGGGAAAAGGCTAGGCGAATTGATTGACACTGTTCCACTGCTGAGCAAAGGCCTCCCCCAAATCCGACCAGAAATCTTTTTCTAGAGTCACCCCAATCAATCCCTCACGTCTAGGTCGTCTCGTCACATCTTCCTAGGCCGGCCTATATGGCGCCACCCTTCCTCGGGCACCCACCTTGTGGAGACTTGCCTAACGGTCACTGTGCAAGCGGCTAAAGGGACTTGCCCAATCCTATTTCAGATTGGCAGTCTTTTTGCCTTTTTGAGAGTGGGAAATCATCAAATGACCCCTCCCGCTCTGGGTGGAGCGAAAGACTCTTACTGACTAAAACCCATCCATGTTCCTTTCTTAGCCCTTTATGTTCCGGGGTAGCGGTAACCCTTTCGGACACTCCCGCTGACCCGGCAGGTTTCGGGCCTAACGGGCCCCTTCCTTCATGCTGACATCTCTTTGAGGCGCGCGTGGAACACGTACGCGCCGTCCGGCACGGACCTGGTCCTGATCGGACAGTGAGCTACTCATTATTCACCGTTTGTAGGCCCAGCTTTTTTTGCCTACGTCTAAAATCCCCGTTTTGGAGCGAAGCGTGGTCTTCCTATTCTGCTAGTTTGTTTGACGCCCAACATGTTTTGCTCTTTCACAAACCCGGAACGTTTCTTACACTGTTTCAATTTCTTACATTATTATTTCATGTTTCAAATTATAGGGTGCTACTTTGATATAGAATACTGGTCAGTAAACCGTCGCGACGGTTATAGTTGGGGGTCGTTAGAATCCCGAAAGTCTCACTACTAAAGGAGATTGTTCTACGCCCATACATTGTTCGCCCTGGAGCCAACAGCATAGAAAAAATCATTTTCTATTTGTAAACTGCCCTTAGTAGCCCATAAGAACAAAGTTTCTTGACGGACACTTTAAAGAACAGATTTATTTAAAGAAAAGGAACCGATTTTGAGGTTATCTATACATATAATAAAACAGTAAAAAAACTGTGTCTGTACATTGAATATATTAAAAAAAAAAAAATTGAGGGGGGTTTAGAAACAGTACTAGAGCACGAATTCAAAAAAAAAATTGTCTGTTTGTCTGTTTGTCTGTTTGTCTGTTTGTCTGTATGTCTGTTTGTCTGATTGTCTGTTTGTTTGTACACGCTAATCTTCGGAACTACTGGACGGATTGGAATGTTTTTTTTTTTGTTGTATAGGTATTAAGTCTGGGCAACATATAGGCTATAATTTATCTTGGAAACTTGAACACCTGATGCAGAACCGGAACAGACCAGCTAAACTATAAGAGATACAAAAATGATACCTTAGCAAAAATTGTTCCACGTGATTATCATTTTCTGCTGAGAGAATAAATTTGAAGATCTGGAACACCTGATGTGGAACTCCAAGAGCCCAGCTACACTGTAACATATATAGGAATGATGTCTTAGCAAAAGTTGTTCGGTCTGATGGGCATTTCCTGTTGACTTATAAAAATCGAAGATCTGGAACACCTGTTGTGGAACTCCAAGAGCCTAGCTACACGATAACACATATAAGAATGACGTCTTAGCGAAAGTTGTTCAGCCTGATGAGCACTCTCTGTTGACGTATAAAAATTGAAGATCTAGAACACCTGTTGTGGAACTCCAAGAGCCTAGCTACACCATAACACATAGGAATAACGTCTTAGCACAAGTTGTTCAATCTGATGAGCACTCTCTGTTGACTTATAAAAATCGAAGATCTGGAACACCTGTTGTGGAACTCCAAGATCCTAGCTACAACATAACACATATAGGAATGACGTCTTTGACGTCTTTGTTGTTCAATATGATGGGCATTTCCTGTTGACTTAAAAAAATCGAAGATCAGAAACATCTGATGTGGAAATCAAAGCTATCACTAATTTTACTGTGTAATTATAAAATAACATAAACTGGGAGTACCTGCACGCGGTGAAGGCGTATCAGTTTAGGACTGATTTTCGATGACGATGGTATATCATTGAAAATTTGACTCTACTGGCCAAAACTCCTATTTATTTTTTTATTTTATCGTATGAATATGCCTTCGGGCTTATGTTGTTTGAGTGTTTAATTTCCTTTTCCATTTATCTTCGTGACACTGTAGCCTACCCGGTAACGCAGGGGAGCAGTCATTTTAATTTAGATTTTTATTGATCAGGTATCTTCACAATAAAACTATGACCATGCCTAGAAAGAGGTCAAATCTTTCCCAATGTTCCAAGAGAGCTAAAAGATTGAGGATCATAAGATCCCAAGAATCTACCGAAGAGCGTCAGGAGAGACTTGATGTTGTTCGAGAACATTAGGCTGCAACTCGCTCCGTGGAAACCTCTTCGGGTCGCGAAACACGCCTGCGTTCTCAGCGTATTCATTAGGTCTCTAGAGACCAGTGTAGAATATGATGCGCGACTGACCGCTGATCGTGAACGTCATGTATTGTCTCACGAGTCAGAGACGTTCACGGAAAGAGAATTACGCTTGAGTTCCAAGCGTATCTACGCATCGACTTCTAGGTCTCTAGAGACAAGTGGGGCACGTGATGTGCGACTGACCGCTAATCGTGAACGTTATGTATTGTCTCGCGAGTCGGAAACGTTCACGGATAGAGAATTGTGCTTGAGTTCCAACCGTATCTACGCATTGACTTCTAGGTCTCTAGAGATAAGTGGGGAATATAATAATGCGGTTACCAAAATGAAAACGATGACAAATGGACTGTATGTTTTGGTGGTTGTTGGAATGAAATAAAACTAAAGCTCAGTGTGATAAAAGATTTAAATGGGAAAAATGATAAAAAATAACATAAATGGCGACCCCGTTGTCGCTGGCATAAGCAACAGGGTCCGCGTACGAAGTCGCGGGCAGAAGCTAGTTTTTAATAAAATAAAACTTAAGTAATTCCTTCTAAAATCGCTATTTCTGGTTTCTACAAAGCATTAAACTTCAAATACAGTAAAATATTACTATAAATACAGTTGTATTACAAACAGAAACCAAATCAAAAACGCCAAAAGAAATCACCAAATACAATGCAACACAAGACTCGGTGAGACGAACCGACTGACGTAGTGACGTAGAGAATAGAGATGCTCTCTCGAAGATCAATCATTCTATATCGATTATCAATGACCACCTATATAATCTAAGGTTTTAATTTAGTAGACCAAAATGACAGATCAATATGTCAAATGTCAATTAATTTGTTCCGTTTCAAACATAAACACGTTGTTGCTATGATTCTACTTCAATTAAATTATTGCTAAAATAAAATATTTTCTTCCCAACGAACAATGTGTAACGTTTTAGTTTGCGACATTTAAAAATAGAGTTTAAGTACTTAAAAAGTAAAAATATGGCTATTGAAGTCGTGAAATGGTTATGAGAACAATTCACTAGAGTTGCGTCGTAAATGACATTTCAATCGTTAAATGAGAGATTTTCTGAAAAGTGAAAAAACATAGTTCAATAGATGGCGTGGGTAAAAAATACGGCTTTGTTTTACTGGCTACTGATAACAAAAATAAGATCCCTAAATAAGAAAGCTTATTTGATGTCAAAAACCTGAGACAGTGACGTATTTTTTACCAACGCCTCTTGAACTAATATTTTTTCACTTGTGAGAAAATCCCTCATTCGACTAGTAAGTACTTTTTGTGAGTTTGTTTTGTTCATTATATTTTCATCATAATCGTGCTAGGCCATATTCATCATAAGTTCCATTAAAATGTTCACTTGCATAAAAAACTTTTATGTTGCACATTTTAAATGTTTTGGAATTGATAAATATCGAAAATCCATTATTTATCACTAGATATTATGGACATCGTCGTCGATATCGATATTTATGTAAGATGAGCGAGAGCGACACTGTCAAATCTTTTGTGACATTCACATTGACAATTCCTTGAAAGATGGCGAGTTCAGTTGGTAATAAAATCAATGAGGTCACTTTTAAAAACCTATTAAGAGTTAAACAGTGTCCGCTTGAATTTATTATTTTTAAAAAGTATATTAAAATATAATTAAAATTAACGTACACGTCAAATGTTTGTTGGTTATAGGGCGGTCTAGAACAATCTCCTTTAGCCTTAGAATAACCGGATAGCCCAGTAATTGGGTTGTAGAGGCGGAGGTCAGATGGCAAAACTCCATGTAAAATATGTATTACTGTGCCCTATCCAGTTAGACTTAGAGCCCGACCAAGATGGGAAAAGGCTGTGCAAAAGATTATCATAATTTAAATGGAACCACCAATCATGCAGTCGACAAGGTGGGCCGGTGGGTGACTCTCTCATACAAAACTGCAATACCGGCTGGACCCAAATGTATGGAACGGCTTAATATATTTTCTTCCGGCTCTTATTTTTTGACGGCTTATTCTGTTGGGCCCATGGAGAAGGTTTTTCAGTTTGATGGTCTGTTACATTTCTCCTTTGTGCCTCGGAAGCTACGTTAAGCCGTTGGTCCCGGCTGTCATTTGTGGATCTTTGTCAGTCGTTACAGGTCGTCAGAAGTCCGAAAGTCTGACATCGCATCCCAGTTACAGGGTTATGGAGTCACATAGGCAGTCGCTCCATGTAAAATACTGGTATTCAGCTGCATCTGGTTCGACTGGAAGCTATTGATTGATTCATTAGTCTGTTACATTTCTGATACACACTGTAAAGTCTAAACATATCTGAAGAGATGGGTGTAAAGTTCACTTATCATCCAAAATCAAAGGAGGATTCTCCGACAAGACTAACATTCGTCTGGTTCGAATCTTCGATTTCGATAATCGTATATTTATACATAAACATATTAAACTAGGTAATTACTGTAACAAAAACAAACATAAAATCGAATAAATAACAAAATACAATCATTTAATACCTACTATTTATACAGTCAAATGGCTCAATCAAAATAAAAAATAGTTGCATTCAATCGAAAAGTAATAACGAAGGACCACAAATTTTATTGAATGATGGAATCCAAAAAAGGAGTTTCTCCATAAAATGTCTGCGAAATTGAGCACACACTCAAACAGCGTTGGAGGAAATGTTAATGCTATTGTACAGAGGCCACCACATCAAGTTACCACAATCTGTCAAAATTCTTTGATAGTATTTCAACTTTATTGCAAAGACATAAGGTTCATTTTTTATTGAGATATTTTGACAGTTAGGGATAGCTTGATGTGCTTGCGTCTGTACATTCATAATGGTTCGAGCTGCAGATGGGGCAAACAGATCTCATTTACGTTTGAGAAATAAGTGATGTACATAGGTAAATATTTACAAATGGGGCCTTAGAGAGATACGTAATAATTTGATTCTAAACTGGTTCATGGTGGATTAATTATAATCATTATAATAATTGGTAAACTTGTCTTGCGCGATGCAGAATTTAGCGTACCCAACGACAGTTAGAAGAGTAGTTCGCATGTGGCGTTGTAGATTGGAATTGCTGTCGAAATTGCTGAACCACTTTTGACAACTATTTCGAGCGTATTGAAACTAATTCTCTAAGGTTGAACTATGCAACTGAGACATAGTCAAAAACCTTTGTAGTTTTATGACATACTATTGGCATTCAACCTTATACCGGGTTCAGAAGGTTCGATTTTGGTTGAACAACTTTTATTGTTCAATAAAAATAATTTGCATTTCGAATTCAATTTGTTTGAAAGACTGTTCAAATCGCTTTCAACTTAAAAGTTTATCAACTAAAATCGAGCCGTGTGGACCCGGTATTAGGGTAGTAAATTGCAAGGTCGGCTATAAATAACATCGAAGGGACTATTAAATCTCTGAAAAAGCTTAGTCATTGAAATGTCTTCTTAATAATGTTCGGGTTTTTGTGGTTCCTTATTATAATATGCTGACAGCTAATACTCTATAGAAAAGGCCCCTTTGTTTCCCAAGAGAATAAGGATCCTTGAGTATACAGCCTCGAACACGGACCATTAAACTTTTACTGCAGGGTATACACAACTATACTGCTATTGTAATAAGAATGAGAATAGTCTGAAAAAAGTTTTGTCATTACCAAACTGTGTGGAAGACTGTTCCTGGCTTCAAAAGATAGCGTTAAACAAGCGATTATTGCGGTATTTTAAGTTTGATAAAAGTCTGAAGATTTTTATTCAGAGGAAGATATTAAAAGTGCAGTTTGAGAGCTCCGTACTTTAAGTCCGGAAAGCTTGCATTTAATTTTTTACCTTTTCGAAAAAAATATTAAAGTTGGGGAAATCATGAAATGACCCCTCCAGCTCTGGATAGAGCAGAAGAGAATCTCAGACTATTACTGAATAAAACCTATACATGTTCCTTCCTTAGCCCTTTGTGTTCCGGAGCAGTGGTACCCTCACAAACGATCTCGCTGATTTTCGCAAAATCGTAGCAAAGCAATAATTTTTCGCATTTCCTTCTTAATCAAATGGAATTTCATAATAATTATATCCAATTATAGGGCAGACCTTACTAAATGCCTTCCCATTCGATTCCAGGAACATCGAAAATACGTTACTCACGAGACGACAACTTATAAGGAATTCATGTCCGAAGTGCCATACTAATACCTTTAAGATCGAATTGGCTTTGATTTTTAGCGATTTCTACCGATGTTTGTCATATATATTGCGTGCCTATTTTTTACTAGTAACAGCTTTTTACTTAAGTTAATAGAAAAATATACTGAAACAGTTTTTCAGCTGCCAAAAATAAATTTCCAAAGACTTTATACAAATCAGATTTTGAATCACAACGTAAAACTTGAAGTGTTGCGAGAAGAAGTTTAAACACTAGAAATTGATAATAAAAGTTTTGCGAAACTAAGGGCGAGTTTCACCAATGAAACTGAACGCTATCATCACGCCTAAACTGCGTTCGAGAGTTGAGGAATTATGACACTGATCTTAAGCGCAGTTTAGAAGTACTCACCGCGTTAAGTTTCATTGGTAATATTCACCTTCAGAGTGCTATTCGTTACAAACTTGAACGCTAATTTCACCAACGAAACTGAACGTTATCAACACAACTAAATCGCGTTCACGACCTGTCAGTGTCTACATTCCATAGTAGTTAATGACACTGAGAGCCCTTAAACGGGGCTTACGTGCTGATCGCTGTTAACCACTACAGTTACAAAAAATTACTCCCTAAAACGCCTTTCATCACTTCCTGAATAAAAGAAATCGTATGGAAATATCTGATTAATTGGAACAAGTGTGAATAAAATGGAAGAGAAAAAAGGCTCCGGAGGAATCAATTCATCGACAGGACAGGATCATCAATCAATGTTCCCAAGATTTGTATAAAAAGTCATGGGAAAAATCCCATAGGAAATTGAGTAATGTGGTGTCGTAATGTGCTAGGTCATTGGCAAATACCCAAGAGTATTTTTTAATAGCATTGATTTTTTTGTTAAAGGGAGAAGCCGCGGAGCCGCAGACTTTGAATTCGGCAGTTCTACAGACGCCAAGCTACCCCAAACTGTCAAAAATTCGCAATTGAACATAAACTTTATTTTTTTGTAATAAAGTTGAAAATCTATTAAATAAATTTTGGAGATTTGAGTAGCTTGATGTGCTGGCCTCTGTACGTCAACCGCTCGTTATACATTCAATTTGTGCGCTTTTATAAATTCAATCATGGCTGTCCAAATCGATAACTTCACAATAATACAGGGAAGCAAAATGTATGGAAATTCATGCTTTGAGACCGTCTACGATAAAATTGTTATGTGCTATACTTATTTACATATATTTCAGAGATGTGGACGAGGTCGTCCACAATAGTAGGTACTTACGTTAGAAATGATAAAAGTGCAGATTAACAGCAAATTCCAAATAAAAAATAATATCAGCAAATAATATCCTTGGACATTTCACAGAACAACGCCATATAGTCCCAAGCTAAGCGACCTAACAATAGTAATAATAATATCCTTGGACATTTCACACAGCGCCATATCGTCCCAAGCTAAGCAACCTAATGCTTGTGTTACGGTAACGAGATGGCTGATAAACTACTTACCTATAAGGTGTTTATGAGGTGGTGTCAAAGTGAATTTGTACGGTCGCTAGCGCATCAAGTTATACCAAACTGTAAAACTCCAAATGATTTTTAACCTTAAATCGTTAAAAGTTAAGTAAAAATTTGTTTGAGAAAATTTAACAGTCTGTTATAACTTGATATGCTGGCGACTATAGAATTGCCTCGCTGAAAACAAGTTTTCAGATAGCCAGTGTGATAAGACCCTAACTATGGACAGGACAAAGCCAACACTAGAAAAATCAACTAGGTATCATGTAGGGCCCTAGACAAACTCACATTTTTATTAACGATAACGAAATTAGATAAATCCGCAACGCGCAACGTAAGGAATTGGCATAGCCTTTCGAAATGTCACGTGATAAATCTTATTCGATCGCTAAGTTCTAGACATGTAAAATATGTAACGAAACTCTATAAATATTCCCATACTAATGCGTTGACAAGTGGCGTTTATGACAAGCTAAGATAACGAATTATTCGATCAACAATTTTCACGAAGATTGACACTTGTCTATGCCCCCAGGTCTCACCTTCTCTCACCACGTTCCGTTCTATGTCTCATGTCATAAAACTAATATGACAGGTCGTATTGTGTGCAAAAGAAAGTGGTTCTCAAGGAAAATATGCCGAATTGTACAGAGCTCAGCACATCAAGTTACCCTAACCTGTAAAACTTCTTTGATAGCTTTTCAACTTTATTTTAGAAGTATAAGGTTCATTTTCAATTGGGAAAATTTTACAGTTAGGGATAGCTTGATGTGCTGGCGTCTGTACTATGTGGCATTGCGAACCTCGTAGTGATAAATGCCTGGACATAACTACGGTTCATATAAATATTTTAAAATTTACCGAGCATTTAGATAAATTCTATATTAATTTTCTTAGATTGTGTTTAACTATTTTACGGTGAATAATCAAATATTAGCGTCGGTGAATTAGAGTGTATCGTCATGTAATTTTGCTATATTATACTAGATGGCGCCACTAAGACAAGGGATCAAAGTTTGTGTATCACTTTTCATCTGATAGCCTCCTTCTTGTATCTTCAATTTCTTTGGTAACTACCATTTTTTATTTCCCAAAATAATACACATTTTTTTTATTAAATCAAGAAGTGCTCACAATACTTATATTGGCAAAAAATCATCATCAAATCACAAAACTGTGCCCAAAAATTTTAAGGAACAGATTCCTTAGCAATTTTACCGACTCATCTTCAAAGACTTTGCTCCTAAGTGGTCCCGGTTTGATTAATACTGCGGAACCCATGTACCGCAATTTTCTAACATAACGATATTGACCAAGATCAGTTTGTCCCTTCGCACCCTAACAGAACCCTTATTTGTCTCTGTCTAAATAGTTGAATCACGCATTTAATAAAATTAGAACAATCTGTTTTTTTTTTAATTTATGTTCTACCTATAAGATTGTGGCTATTAATAAACTATATTATTTTTCAATGAATCAACTCCTAAACTCAGCCTGAAAGCAGGTAGCGACCTTTAAAAACATAGAATTACGGCTTAACACCCGACTTATAACAAAAAAAAAAACTACAAAGTCACAATGATTTTAAATTCGGAAGTTAGTAAAACAAGCAATACCAAACCAAGATACCAACTTCCAAAATTAAAGTTAGTTTTCTATTTTTTTTAATGATGAATTTGTGTGTTTTTTTTTTGTCAAATATGTAAAATAAGTGAGAAAATACGCATTAATGAAGCTAACTGAAAAACTACCCAAGCTTATAACACATTTAATAAAATTTAGACAGGACCATCACGCAAGTTTTCTCTACCATATGAATAAAAATAACTAATTTCTAGTTTTCAAGATCAGTCCACAATTTATTATTGGCAAAAATATCGATCAACATAAATACATAAAAAATATATACACAGAACGCCTCCTTTTTTTTAAAGTCTGTTAAAAAATGTAAACATGGTGACCCCGTTTAATCGTATTATTTAGTTTATAAACTATACCAACGTAATAATTATTAGGTATTCCAAAAGCTGCTAAAGCTAGGTAACGCATAAAACGTGATAAAATTAACAAGTTTTTTATTAGGTACCTATAATTTATTGTGTGTGTGAGTAAATTTGAATTTAGTATGAGTGCAATAACAATACTTGTTGTTTATGGGTGGCGCCATCTGTGTTACTGGATATAAACTGCAGTCCCGACGAGTTGGACGTGTACGGAAAAGTGTCTGTGATGCGTCAATAGTAAGTTATTTCAGTCATAAATCCTTTGATGGCTCTGCATGTTTCATGGATTTCGGTATGCAGATAAAGTAGCTCAATATTTTTAAATAGCATATTCTACGATCTTATTCTTCGAACACACCCAACCAAAAAATATAAATCAACATTCTAGTCGCCGTATACAGGGTGAATTTGAATTTGTGGGCAATATTTTAACGGGTCATTGTATTAATCATTATGAACAACTTTTACTATGGGAACAAATCTGAAATCACGAAAAAAAAATCAGCTGTTTCCTGAATTTTGACGAGTTAGCCGAGCATAATGCATTATGCAAATATGGAACAGCTGACATTTTGTTTTTCGCGATTTCAGATTTGTTCCCATAGTGAAAGATGTTCATAGTGATGAGTGCATTGACCCCTTAAAATATAGCCGATGAATTCAATTTCACCTTGTAATATTTTATTCTGAATATAAGATAATGTAATGTAGTTAGAGCAGTGATGGCCCCGTCCCTACTTACTAGTTTGTAGATCGTGAGTTCGAAGCCAGGCAAACACTTAAGTTTGTGTATTTAATTTCATCAACACTGCTGTCAAAACGGTGAACGATTATCTTAAAGTTTAGGGAGGGCTTTGCCCTCTCAAGAAGTCTAGCCTAGAACAAGATACGCTGAACTGAGAGGGTCCTCCGAAAATAAAATAAGTATGCGCGTCGTTTGCAAATGGCACCCAAGTGTGTTTAGAGATACTTAATGTTGAATAGAAAACGATTTACGGGACGACAGCATTCTATAAATTTAGGCTTAGAAACTAAGTTATTTCGGAGTAGGTAATAATAATGTTATGTAATATTTTTTCATTAAAAATATTAAACATAATATCACGCCCAAAGAGTTAGGCAGAGATTTACCTATAGTGCACCCACATTTGGTGGGTGGCGTATTGCCATTAAGCGAGCACATTTCTGAATATTCCCGAAGAAAATGAAAAAACAATTTACATTGAACCAATGCAATCAGCGGTAGCGCTAACGACCGCTACACCAACGAGACAGGTCCATTTTTAACGTTTTAATTAAAGCCTATTTTTTTTCTCATTTTTCTATGTAAATTCCCCAAAAGTTAAATGGATCATAAGACCTATAAAAACATCCATACATACATACTAAAAAACTTTCCTCTTATTATAAAAAAAAAATCTGCCCTAAACTGACATAAAGATTACGCTCAAATGACATTGTTATAGACGAACGACAGCGCCTTAACGAGGTTATTCTCCCAACTTTTCATTTTCATCTCAGTGATTGAAAAGTGATTCCATAAAACGATTTATTATTTTGAAATTATTACTCGGGCATTTCGGGACAGTGATTTTGTTGAGGTTTTATCCTCAATGTTGATATTAACGAAACGGTAACTTAATTTAAGGAAAATGTTTCATAATTTTTGTGGTGAAATTTTCTCAAAATTTTAAATGTCTTTTATCGTTTCTCATGTAGTTAGGAAATTATGATAACATTGAATTCACTTTTATGTTATTTTAATTTAAGACAAAGAATCAGCATTGCCTCCAATGAGGCACCGTTGCCAGCCTTTTGGGCACATTTCCCACTGACAGCCGATGAAGACAATTGGATACTAAAAAGGGTAGTCAATAACGATACTTTTTATGAATTGTCCAAACGCGGTATGTGACGTCACAGATTTAAGAATCAAATGGAATACTTATTAGCATTAAATATAATTTTACAATTATATCTTCGCATACTATTTAATTTCTCTACGGTGCTAGAAGTTTTTAAGACGAGCGGTCTTTTATCTATGTGATTTCATATTTTATTTTTGACTTTTTCAAATAGTCAATTTTTCTTATGATGAGCTCTACGTAATATCACTACTGTCTTACGACAGGCAAACATTTTCGACAACCGACAGGCTATTACCATATTGTATAATTCTTTTATCCGCAGCTTATTGGAGAGCAATAGCATTATCTGGAACCCACATGAAAAAGTTTACACCCTTCTTGTTGAACAAGTTCAGAAGAGCTTTGTTCGCTACCTTTACTTTAAACTATACGGTTGTTACCCATATATGTACCCGACGCCATTTATACTAGGGATGGTTACGTACCAAAGTCTAGAGGTTAGGAGAAATCTTTCGCTTGTAAAATACTTCGTTCTACTAATTCGTGGTTCCCTCTTTAATCCTTTCCTGCTGCAACACATCTGCATAAATGTTCCGCTACCCATTAGGCATTCACTTCGCCCTCGCCAACGTCCTCTATTTTCAATACCTCAAGCCAGTACTGTGACCCTCAAGACCAGTCCTCTTTACTTAGCCCTTACCTTAATTAATAATATTTTGCATTTTGATGATTCACTTTATGTGTTTACTAGCACCGAACTGACTTTTCTTAAGACTGCGAACCTTTAGTTCGTGTCTATTGCCACTCCCAGTACTATTACTTCTTGATTGCACAAATTATTATTTACGTACCTAGTTTGTTATTTTTAAGAATTCTGTTTGTACCTATCCATTGCTTTTCTATATACAAATGTTAGTCTATATATATAAGCTCAACATAATGTCATTGATTCTTATAATATTATAATATCTATAAGTCATTAAATTATAATTTCGATGTACTAATATCTAACCTATAACTTGTATGTTTAGTGCACACTGTTACTATAAGTTGGTTATTAAATAAATAAATAAACTACATAGTATATAACAACGTCGCTTTCTCTGTCTCTATATCCCTATGTATGCTTAAATCTTTAAAACTATGCAACGGAGTGATTCATAAGGAAGGTTTATATGTATATTAACATGCAATTTCCGTCATCTACGCGGGCGAAGCCGCGGGCAGAAGCTAGTATATTATATATTTTCGTTCTAGGTTGTCTAATATACACTCGAGAGCAATGAATCCGGGTCACTTAAAGAATCCTAAAAATCTCGGAAACTAAAAATGCTAGGTTAATGCAATAAATTGTATTTAATAGACAATGTAATACTCCTTAAATGAAGGTATTAAAACTTCTTAGTTATTGTAAAGTTATATCATAAAAAATCAAATTTGAAAAAGGGCCACTTTCGAAGATGGAGCTACGAAATTACAGCATTTGGTTTTGCTTTTGTTTGTAATCTGTCATTTATGTGGGTACATAAACCATGTTGATAGTGCTCTATATTCATTATTCAAGCTGAAATTATGTCGCTTACGCCTGAAGAATGCACCAGAATACTTACAATGCTGGAAACCGGCCGGAGTCAGCGCGATACAGCCAGGACTGTCGGTGTGTCGCTGTCAACAGTACAAAGAGTTCTCCGACGTTACGAAGAAACTGGTTCTAACCTACGCAGACCAGGAACGGGCAGAACCAGGTGTACCACAGCACGAGAAGACCGATACTTGGTGAACACCATGCTTCGAAATCGCTTTCTCACAGGAACTGAACTCACAAATCAGTTTCGACACCTCGGAGGAAGTAACCCAAGTGCATGGACAGTAAGACGTCGGCTTGCTGAATCTAACTTAAAACCCCTTAGACCTGCAAACGGCCCTAAACTGGAGCGTGGGCATCGTATTTCAAGACTATGATATGCCCAGGGCCACGTAAATTGGAGTATTGAAGATTGGTCAAAAGTTATGTTCTCCGACGAATCAAAATTTATGCTCTACAAGCACGATGGAAGACACAGAGTGTATCGAAGACCAGGGGAAAGATTCAAGCAAGCATGCATCGAAGAAAAAGTAGCCTACGGTGGTGGGTCTGTACTTGTGTGGGCCGGAATTTCTTCTGAAAGTCGCACAGAGCTGGTGATCATAGAAAACGGCTCTTTAACTAGCGTAAGATATGTGGAAGAAATCCTCAATGATCACGTTGGTCCATTTATGGTCAATTTAGGTGAGGATGCTATATTTATGCATGACAATGCCCGACCTCATACAGGTAGGATTGTGAATGACTACCTTCAAGAGATGAACATTACTCGTATGGAGTGGCCAGCGCGCAGCCCGGATATCAACCCGATCGAGCATGCTTGGGACGAGCTAGGCAGATGCGTTAAACAACGAAACCCTCCCCCAATCACGCTTCGTGAGCTCAAAATTGCTCTCACAGAGGAATGGGAGAATATTCCCCAAAATCGTATAAGGAACTTGGTGTACAGCATGCCAAACCGCGTAAACGCAGTAATGGAAGCACGAGGAGGCAATACGAAGTATTAAAATTCAAGAAAATCGTAATAAAGTTCAAAAATTTCATGTTTCCTATTTTTGTTTTAAGGAGTGATCAGCAGTTTTTTTCTTTAAGTAATTTTGTGTTAATAAAATGTATGGTGACTCATATTTTTTTTACTTTCATTTAAGGAGTATTACATTGTCTATTAAATACAATTTATTGCATTAACCTATCATTTTTAGTTTCCGAGATTTTTAACATTCTTTAAGTGACCCGGATTCATTGCTCTCGAGTGTAGTATTTAAGATTTGTGTTCTTTAGTCTATAATTTGCTCAGAATTAAAATGCCACGTCAATAGTCCTCTTTTCAATAATAGGTATACAGAGGCCAACGCATCAAGCTACCCCAATCTGTCAAATTTCTTTGATAGACTTTAAAACTCTATTAAAATAGAATAAGGTTCATTTACAATTGGAAATATTTGACGGTTCCTAATTATTTTCAATGTGGCAGAAATTTGTTGTCAGGGTAAAAATCTCATTGGCTTTATCCTCGACGAAATAGAATGGAACTAGTATTAAAAAAAATATAATTAACATATTGTGTGCTATTTAGTTATTCCATGTGCAGAACCAGTTTATTGGATTATTTAAAAACAATACACTAAAGGTATTTTGATTCGAGTACCTTTTAAGATTAATTGATTTAAAAGAAATTAAAAGACATGACATGTGACATCTACTAATCACGGCACATTCCTTCTCGAAGAGAAAAATTAAGCATGTGAAACCAGTAAAACAATTATAGGCTGGTTAAAAATCAGCCTTAAATAATGGCAGAAATAGTACCTTTTAAGTCCATACTTCAAACTATTTTTGCCCACCAATACTTACATAATCGATGACATCAACGGTAAAATTCAGCATAAATTTTAAAGGACCAGGGGATAAGAGGGTACCTATAAAAGCCCAATCTACAACTTTTCAAATCATGAGCTGAAAACAAAGGACTTTTCAGAACTTACTCACGCATACAATTACCAGCTTCAAAGGACTTTTTGCTTCAATAATTAGAAGCTAAAGTCTAGATTCTTCAACAGTTCTACTTGCTCAGCTGTACTTTAAATACAAACGTTTGATCGTAAATAAGTCTAGAAAGCATATAAATTAGACGTGAAAGATTACATTGTATTCAAGCTTAGCGAAACAAAATTGAGCAAGAAATTATTCCTCCTATTTGCAAACCAAAGTTATAATCTTCAGAAAATTGCTCGAGATTGGTCTGCGTTGTTAGAAGATGCTGGACTTTGAGGTTTGGAGGCAAAGGTAGACCTTTCATATTGAAAATCATATAGGTAAGCAGGAATGTGCAAATACGGTTAAATACAAAACTAGTTTTTAAAATTACGAATGTAGAGTAAAATCACTACGTGGCGTTACATTAAATTCGTAACTTCGTGTGTAGTGTATCGCGCACTCCCAATATTAATGTTTAGCTACAAGGACAAAGTAATGTAATAATTAAATAAGATCATTTAGAGCAACATAATAGGTTTCATGCAAAAGGCGATCTTATGCTGCAACTGGCTGGTAAAAAAATAAACTCTGGCTGCATTCGATTTTCCAAGCGAAGTTGGAATAAGTTTCGTTTTAAAAAAGAATTACTTGGTTTTTATTTGGTGAAAAATTGTGTTAGGATAAGCGCATAAATGTACGCACGTTTCTGAGATATACATATACTGATAGATCTAAAATAAATATAATCACAGGTGTATAATTTTTTTTCTTTCACACCCTACCTCTGTGGCCAGCGGTGGCCCATTGGTAATGAACTAACATCGTGGGTTCAAACCCAGGCAGGCACTTAACTCCGTGTATTATTTGTAATAATTTTATCAACACTGCTCTGAAAAAGTTAAAGGAATACATTGTGTGACAACTACCAACACTCATTGTTGCTAGCACACACCCATGTTACATAACTAGCGCTCTTACATTTCTACATGATATTAACAACTTATACATACTTAAATTAAATTACTATCTAATTAACTATAAACAAATAAATACAAAAACAAAAAGGATACTTAGGCGTCGAAGTACTCATCCGCATCGCTGTCATCCGGAAACGTGCTCAGAAGACTGGCAGCATTGCCACGTTGAATGGCAACGCTAATACTTTAGCCACAGAACAAACCAGCCTTCTGGTCACGTGAAGTGTCGACCAACCGGCGACAAACTTCCTTAGAATGCTAACTTAATAGGTATCTTAATTTTAACTAGAAACTTAAAATGCTACGGTAGCTACATAATGTAACCTACATAACATACCTTCTGTCTACAACGCCAGGTTTTTCCGTCTTTTGTTATCCCCAACTCTGATTGAAACCCGTGAAGATCATAGCCCTAAATATCCTGATCTGATTGGCACTATACCTGTATACTGCCAATCAAGTGCCAATGGTCGTGTACAAATTATAGCCATAAGCCTAATTAATCAGAGTGAAGGGTGACTCTTGCGTGTCTGTCTGTAATTAATTGTCGGCCGCATATTCATGACTCGTTTGAAGATCTTGATTTGTAATTATCAGGCTAACTGGCAAATAATTGGCTCTGCGCCTTGCCGGGCTCAGGGTATTGTTCTATCGTTAGCTGTTGTTTGCTTTTATGATGAGTAATTCATTGGATATGAATAAGAAATGACTTGGGGCTTTCTTACTCCGGGGACCAACGAAGTGACCGCCAAGGGACAGGATGGTCATCATCCAGTAGTTCCTCTAGTGTCAATCTTTTTAGCGTGTCGATGGCGATCTAAATGGACTCGGCCCAGAATTCGGCTACGCGTGTTTGGCGTCATACCTAGCGTCAATACTCAATACTCAATTATTTATTGCATTCCACAATGTAGGCTTAGGTGGTACATATTTGCCAAAAGAAACAATCATGGCCCCTGTCGGGCACACAAAAGAAAGATGGATGTGGAGAAGAGAAATTATCATTTCCACCAGTTCCAGTCCATCAGTTCCTGTAAGGTGCAGACGACAGGACACGCAGGACATGATATTAAATGTATCCACTATCATCCGTGTCTCGGAACACGTTAAATCGTTGATCCCGGCTGTCATTTGTATCTTAATCTTTTTTCGTATTCTGCAGTCCGAAAGTCTTACTAAGAGGTATTATATTATATTTACTAACCAGTAACTGATTGTGGAGGTTATATAGGCAGTAGCTCTATCTAAAATACTAACAGTCAGCTGTATCCAGCATCCCAACAGAGGGAAAGAGACGGGCAGATGATGAATTATTTAATTAATTAATTACTGAACAACATAGGAAGTTGAAAAACAAATCAGAGAGGTCACTTTAGGTCTCGATATCTTAGTACAAGCAATCACACGAAACCCTTATGTTAAGAGGGTTTGGACCGATCCCTCCCTTAATATTTGTTTGGGACAAATTGGTTACTTAATTAGGCCAGAACTAGTATTATTTTTTCGAAACCAGTTGATCTATTTGGACGTAACAGCGGCTTATTAGATGTGGAGAAGAGAAATTATCATTTCCACCAGTTCCAGTCCATCAGTTCCTGTAAGGTGCAGACGACAGGACACCCAGGACATGATATTAAATGTATCCACTATCATCCGTGTCTCGGAACACGTTAAATCGTTAGTTCTGGCTGTCATTTGTACCTAAATCTTTTTCGTAATCTGAAGCCCGAAAGTCTTACAAGAGGTATAATATTATATGTATTAACCAGTAACTGGTTGTGGAGGTTAGATAGGCAGTAGCTCTATGCAAAATACTAACAGTCAGCTGTATCCAGCATCCCAACAGAGCGAAAGATTCAGGCAGATCATGAATTATTTAATTGATTAATTACTGAACAACATAGGAAGTTGAAAAACAAATCAGAGAGGTCACTTTAGGTTTCGATATCTTAGTACAAGAAATCACATGAAACCCTTATGTTAAGAGGTTTTGGACCGATCCCTCCCTTCTTAATATTTGTTTGGGACAAATTGGTTACTTAATTAGGCCAGAACTATTATTATTTTTTCGAAACCAGTTGATCTATTTGGACGTAACAGCGGCTTATTAGTCGATTAGCACGAATTTATTCGCCCGAAGTCTGCGAATCGACACGTTTAAATAATTTATGTTTTATTTTCTATAGGCGCCTCGCATGTTAATTTGTTTGTGGGCGAATCGATAACTCCAGAAATAAGTAGTAGGCAATTGGCACATTTTGAATTTGACTCTACTTAACTTTATTGCATAGAAAACAAAATGTGCCAATTGTTTATTAAGTATTCTAGAATTGTCGATGCGCCCACAGAGATATTAACTTCGTGCGAGTCGACTATGGAAAAAATAGAAATGTCGATTCGCACATTTACGGGCGAATAAACTAATAAGCCAAGTGCTTCACGAAACTTTAGGAAAACGTTTCAATTCGAGTATTGTTTTACTAAGAACACAAAATTGCTTTATTGGAATAGTTTCCGGAATATAAGGAAAATCAAGGTATAAGCAAATTGTTTTCAAATTTCCATTAACTTAGTTACTAGGTTAAATATTTGTTTATACTGCCTTGTTGGTTTAGTGGTCGCAAGCGTTACTGTTGTGTATGAGGTCCTGGTTTCGATTCGCGGGTTGGGAAATGTGTTATTGAGTTTTTCCATCTGGTATTTCTCAGTTGAGGCCCAAAGTTTGGATTTGTGCCCGGTTGGTGGCAATAGGGTCGCCCCTTTTTACATGGAGCTCAAACATTACTGGCGAAATGTGGATGAACTATAGGTACCTACACCTCTGCCTAACCCATGGAGGAGAATACGGGCGTGATGGTTAAGTTTTTATAAATTCGTTTTGATACTTACACCTAGACGAGAAATTCGTACGGGAAGCTCGCGGCTAAGTTATAACAGCCGCACGGATCAATCCACCAGGTTAAGCTACGCTTGCCGGGGTTGGTCCGAGGATGGGTGACTATCTTTACATATCGAGACTTCTCCATGCCTTGGAAAGCACGCTAAGCCGTTGGTCCCGGCTGTCATTTGTGAATCTTTGACAGTCGTTACAGGTAGTCAGAAGCCTGAAAGTCTGATAGCCAGTCTTACCAAGGGGTATCGTATTACCCAGTTACTGACTGGGTTGAGGAGGTCAGAGACGCAATCGCTCCATGTAAAATACTGGTTTTCGCTGCATTCTGTTAGACTGGAAACGACCCCAAAACAGTTGGGAAAAGGCTAGGCAGACTGACTTAAAACTTATTTCTGATTTTCGAAACATATTAAATATTTCCTGTTAATAATTACCTACATAAAGATCAAGACAGAGCCTATCAAATAATTGCGCCCTATATTATCTTTAAATTTTCCATAAGGTACTATAAAAACAATATTTTACACACAACACAGCTAATAATACAATAAAATCATCGACAAAAGATGTGCGACTCCAGTACACCCGCTGTCACTAACTTTAGGAACGTGTCAATTCGAAACGAATTGAAAATTGAATTTACATTATTCCCTCGGGAAGAAACTCGATAAGTATCTCATTCGGGAACCTTTTGCTTATAACAAGTGACAAATTCACGGGAGTTCGTTATCTTATCTGAGCTAAATATTCAGCTGACTGAATTTACATTGATTTCAAATCGTTAGTAGGATGTTTTGTACACTCCCTTCCGCCCAGAGCGAGAAAAGTAATTGATGATTTCCCACCTTCAAAAAAAAAAAGTTATTTTGTATTTCTTTCATTTGTTTTTTTAGCTAGATTGTGGAGATCAAATGCGCGGTTGCTTTATTTAAAATACTTGTATCATCCGGTTAGACTGAAAGCCGACCTCAACATACATTGTTGGAAAAAGGCTAGGCTCTCATCTGCCTAGCCTTTTTCTTGGATTACTGGTTTTCATTAAAGAACGTCTTTTTAACCGACTGCAATAAAAGGAGGAGGTTATGTATACGACTGTAGGTATGTTATTTTTTTTGTATGTTTTGTACGCGTTTAGGTACTCGACCTATAATGAATTGTCAAAGTCAAAGTCAAAACATTTATTTCAAATAGGCACAAGAATGGCACTTTTGAACGTCAAAATGAACAAGAAATAGAACTGATTCTAGTCGCCCCTTCCAAAAAGTAGTTTCGTGTGGAGAAGAATGGGCAAGAAACTCCACCGTTACTCTTTTAAAATGTTTCACAATGTTTTGTATACATGTATTATAACATTATATGTGAAGACGATGTACCCAGAATAAAAACAATACATCACAAAAGGTGAAAAGAAAAACACATGTAGCAGTGGCAAGTAAACTTAATTATGTCATAAGTGCATGGTGCTCACATATTTACAAACATTCTAAAAGTTAATAATAATAAATTAATCAATGTGTGAGAAGTTATTCCCATATAATAAAATAATATGGTACAAATTACCTAATTTACTTAGCAACCAGTTTGATTTTGTCTAGACACTAGATTGTCCTGTGGAGCAGGACCAGCATGTTTCCAAGCATCCTTATCTTTGATATAATCTTCTAATTTGTAATAAGCTTGTTTACAAAGTGTACTTTTAATATGAGTTTTAAATTTTCTTTCATTTAATTGCAGTATGTCACAAGGTATTTTGTTGTAACATTTAACACAGAATGAATTGATTTTGATGATTCATTTTTTGTTTGGTATAATTAGGTATTATTAACTTCACTTGAATAGTATCACATTTGCAATATGATATAAGCACGAACAATACGAAAGGATACTCAATTTGGTAAATAATTATTTCGCTTTGACTTGACTTGTAAGTGAGTGTGTTACCTCTCAAGAAACGACATCATTATAACAAGGTGATATTATTAATGTATTTGTCAAACATAAGTCTTTGCACTAGACATTTGCACACCATTACCAACGAACTGTGTAACCACTTCAACCAATAGCATCATAACAAGACGCCTGGCATTCCCTGATGGGGTTAGCAATGGAGTATTAGTAAGTACACACAAATATCGTCAGTTAGTATGCTTATGGTTTCCATGTGAACACTATGTAGGTCATTTTTGTTTTAATTTCCTTTTTTTGGATAAACTTTCGAATATGGACAGTCGCTTTGGAAGTTCAAATTTTAGCGGCAGCGGCCGGCGAATGCCAGAAACGACTTGTTGACTGAAGTCATATTTTCTAACCTAATAACTTCAACCATGGATGGGTGGGGATGGTACAGGGGTGTAGTCCCCCCTGTCCCATAATAGAAAGTTAAACCCTTGTTTTTCCTAGTATAATTTAATGATTTTCTGGAATTTGGAGTAGGTAGTTTATGCGGTCTAACTAAATATCCCTTTCCTTAACTCTTTAAGACTTAAGCAAGAAAATTTTATATATACCTACCTATTATTTTACTAGGTGTTGCCAGCGGCTTCGCCCGTGTGGATGTCGAAAGTTATCCCAAAGGAACGTACTACCGGGATAAAAAGTATCCTATGTGTTAATCCAGGTCATAAACTACCTCTGTGCCAAGTTTCATCCAGATCCGTTTAGCCGTTGTGCGTGAAGAAGTGACATACATACAAGACACCCCCACTCACAAACTTTCCCCTTATAACATTAGTGGACCCTAAAGTCATGACATAATTATGAAAAAACACCTTGTATAAGACACAAATAGCAGACGTCACCGAAAAAACAGCCAAACTCAAATGGGACTGGGCCAGAAACGTTCACCGTATGAGGGACACGTTGTGGGCTTGTCCAAACGTCTTATAGGAGGCATTGATCGATATTGGCTCAGAATTTAATTGAGTAGAAAACGGAAAGAGAGGCCTTTGCCCTTTTGTTTTTTTTTTTGAGGCTGGGAAATAATCCAATGACTTCTCCCGCTCTGGGTGGAGCGGAAGGGAGTGTTAGACTCTTACTGACTAAAAACCATCCATGTTCCTTCCGTAGCCCTTTATGATCCAGGGTAGCGGTAACCCTTTCGGACAATCCCGCTTACCAGGCCTTTGCCCTGCGGTGAGACTATACAAGCTGATTATTTATTTTTATTTTATACATTAAGCATTTAGATTGAAAAACCAGTCGAAGAAATATGTTGCACTAAAACGGTTCGCAGTCACTAAGAATTTTTTTGTTCAGTTGAGCAGAAAATGCCAGAATTTGGCAAATGAGCCCAACTGAGAAACCATTATAAGAATTGCACTTAAAACAAAAAAAAACCATTTGGCAAACGAAGTAAAAACTCTTAATGCTCTGTAAACGAAATGTTATAAATCACATTGATTCTGGCGAACATCACGTACTTAATGTGAAACAAAAAGTTTTAGAACAATTTCTTACATTACAATTAAATGTTATAAGAAAATTGTACGAGTATAAATGTATTGTATAAGAAAACTGAAAATTGATATATTAATGGAAAGGGTGGTTTCACACGCACCAAAAAAACGCTTAATTTTCAAAAACAAACTACAAAAGAGTTTGCAAACAAAGGGTTAATTTGAGTGAATTTAATGCCCATTTAATCCTGGATTTAATTTGAAATTTGCTTTGTTATAAATTGTAAGTAGATTCTTACTTAACTTAAATGACTTTGGCACTTAATTTATTAAGTACAGATCAGATTATTATAACAAACAACACAACATCGCGCCTTAATTCCTTGAAGGACTGGGCAGAGGTGTAGCCATAGTAGGTATAGCCACATTTCGCCAATTATGTTTTTAGTCCCATGTAATAGGGGCGAGCCTATTGTCATCACACTGAGAAATTCCTAATTGAAAAATCTTTGACTGACCTGGGAATCGAGTCCAGGAACAATAGTGCCTTTTTTTCTCTATAGTCCCAATAGTGTACTAAAGGGAAGAAGAAGTCAAGAACCAAGCAATAAGAACTAAGCGACCACCTAGAAAGAAAACGGAAAGAAAGAAACAAAAGGTAATTATTTTGCGCAACCTTAACGCACTTTACAAAAAAAGGCAAGAAATACACACATCTAATTTACTAAACTTAAGGCAGGATTGCAGCCTGGACCTGTGCCTAACCTGTGCTCTGCCCTAGGGGGGGGAGGGGTCTGTCAGACTCTTACTGACTAAAAACTACCCCAGGTGTTCCCTCTCACACACACGCTACGCCGGGAGTCGCGGGAACGAAAGATACTTCCGCAACCCCCAGCAGAATCTATGCCTAACCTAACCTATTATGCCACGAGATGCTGCACAAAGGAAATCTAAAAAAAAAACATAAATAATATTAAACAAAACTTTAAAGCCAAAAAATTCTTAATTGAATTTGTGACTGTAGGTAGGTACAGCCAATTCCCAATAAAGCGGTTCGATCAAATAATCCGATTTAACTTTCAATTGATTCCAAACATAATTGAATGTATCGTATTCAGGACGATAAGTTAGCTTATTTATTTCATTGTTCAAGATTTTTGTTACTTTGTTTCATTGGATGAAGTACATCTAAAACAAGTATATTATACTCCTTTATTAAATCTAAACGAAATCTGTTTGTCAGTAACTGCGCCATCGTATAGCCATGCAAACTACAAAAAAAAACACGTATACACACACCGCACATACTCATATATACGCACGTAAACACAGACAATCATACTAACCCTATAATAAATAGTAACAATCAATAGCGTATGGGTTTTTTCTGTATTTTTCTAACTATCGGTGCAATGGTGTATGAGTTTGATCAAGGGAGTGTCAGACTCTTACTGACTAAAACCCATCCATGTTCCTTCCGTAGCCCTTTATGTTCCGGGGTAGCGGTAACCCTTTCGGACAATCCCGCTTACCCGGCAGGCTTGGCCCTGAGGGGCCCCTTCATATGCTGACATCTCTTTGAGGCGCGCGTGGAACATATACGCGCCGTACGGCACGGGTCTGGTGCTGATCGGACGGTGAGTCACCCATTACTCACCGTCCGCAGGCCCGCGCCTACGGTGGCCGGGAGTCGTCACGTGGCTCCCGACGCCCGGGGCGCCTCCTGCGGCGGCTGGGACGGGAGGACCTTTCTCTCTCCCATCCCGCCACCTCCTTCGCGAGCATAACTTTTTCGCAGAAGGAGGTGACTGCCTCCCACTCCCTCTCGCCCCGGACCATGGCTTGCACCAGAGCCGGGCGCGAGAGGTCGCCGCCGCCGATCGCCTCTACGAGGACACGGCGGTGCTCCGCCCAAGCGGGGCAGGTTTGCACCGTGTGCTCTACCGTCTCCTCTGGGCGATCCTCGCAGTAGTGACACCCGGGCGTTTCCTCCCGCCTGATGATGTGCAGGAACCTCCCGAAACATCCATGTCCGGTGAGGACCTGCGTCAGGCGGTAGGTGAGGGCGCCGTGACGCCTCTCTAGCCACTCCTCAAAGAGCCTTACCGCCACTATCGTGGCGTGCCCAAGGGTTGAAGCTTGGTGTCTTGAAATACAGGCCTTACGCTTTGCTTAGGCACAAGTGTCCCTCCCATAGAATAATTAAAACTATTACCAATTATCTAGTCTACTATCTATTATCAATTATATAGTTTTAAAATTTACTAATTATATTGTTGCCAAAAATAAATCTTTACCCTATAAATTCAAATTCAAATTCAAATTGTTTATTTGCAAGAAAATACATATTATACAAGGGAAGATCTTACAGCCTTAAAGTAATTGTATTCTGCCTGCAAGCAAGCGTGCAAATTTTTGTTTTAATGAACTAATAATTATACAGATTAAAATACACATTATTATTAATTACAATACTTAAATTGATTCAAATACACATATTACAATATACACACAATATATGAATACAGCTTTATATTCGCAATATTTAATACAGTGACATCTCTGCTTTAAGCCTAGAACTAATATGTACAGACACATCCGTTATTTTACGCTAGGTGGCGTTAATGGTAGCTTCGATGATAGCTTTTAACTTCATTTGGCAGCTATGAAAATTATTATTGGTGGATTTTCTACAAATTAAATATTTGGTGTTTATTGCTGATGACATTAATAATTATCATTTCACTAGGCTGTACCTCATGAACCGTGATAGTTGAAATTTTCATTGATGATGTTTTTCTGTTGCCGCTATAACAACAAATACTAAAAAACAGAATAAAATAAATATTTACAAAGACAATTAATATTTATAAAGACAATACAACAAACGTAATTTTTGCCGATTTTATAGATAATGGTACGGAACTGCGAGTGCGACTCGCACTTGGCCTAGGTTTTCGATGTGTAGGACTCAAAATCAAAATCAGTTAAATCAAACTAACGATTAATAATTCATTTTAATTGACTACGATTATTTTTTTTTATTGAAATTAATTTAGTTACGATTAAGTTAAGCAGAAAAAAGTAATTTATCGAATTAAGTAATCGATTGAAAAATTCATTGATTAATGCCAACGCTGTTTATATGCTGTTGTTGCTACCCAATTTTCGTATACTTTATATGTTATACAGTACATAGCACATATTGTATTATACAATATAATATAATAAACTACCAACACATTTAAAAGAATTACCCATAAAAGTAAAAAAAATAATAACTACAAAACTGCTACTGTACAAATGCTACTATGCAATTGATGATTTTTTGACATTCGTTCAGATTGATTGACATTTGTAATTTATTATGTTTATTCATGTTTTTTTGTTTTTTTTTGCATTATTTTTCTCATCTAAAATAACTACCAAATCTATATACCTACATTATTGGCTAATAAGTTATTTCTATTCTATTTTAACAAACATAATTATTACATGTATGCTTTATTGATCATGTGGTACCAGTAGATCGAGTTCGAAACTCTCGATTAATTTCTAACGCGTTTCGGAGCTTTCGGAGCGGGCTTTAGTGCGAACACGAAGCACTCCGGGTCGGATTATTTTATACATTGCAGCGTTAATCTGGCTTAACTAGTATTTCGGTTTGCAAACTGGAATTTTTAATGGTTTCCAATCCCGATGAGTTTTCAGTTAATGGGTGATATATTTTGTTATGTATTCATGTTTTTATTCAATAACGAAAAATCGATTTTGAAAGACTGCACGAATAGGTCTTAAGCTTCAAAAGCGTCACATACTTAAAAAAACATATTAGGTATGCATACAATTCAGGCTTTTAAAAAGAAGACATGGTTTTATACTTATTTACTTTTTGTGCTAAATTTTATTAGAGTGACTCGTGGCTAAGAACTAACAGCCGCACAGGTCCATCCATCAGGTTAGGCTACGCTTGCCGGGGTTGGCCGTGGATGGATGACCATCTTTACATTCCGAGACTCCACCGTGCCTCGGAAAACACGTTAAGCCGTTGGTCCCGGCTGTCATATGTGCATCTTTGATAGTCGTTACGGGTCGTCAGAAACCCGTAAATCTGACAGCCAGTCTTACCAAGGCGTATCGTATTGCCCAGTTACTGGGTTGTGGAGGTCAGATAGGCAGTCGCTCCATGTAAAATACTGGTAATCAGCTGCATCCGGTTAGACTGGAAGCCGACCCCAACATAGTTGGGAAAAGGCTAGGCAGATGATGACTAAACTTTATTAGAGTTTATTTGCAGTAAACATGACGCAAAGAAATAATACAAACAGAAAAAAATAGGAAAATGTCGGGGAAAACATACGTTTCATCCATGCAAAACGGCCATTGTTCAGTGGGTCAATTCTGACAAAAACCTTACCGTGATAACTTAGGTAAAAAAAATAAAATTTATTTATTCAAGAATTAAGTCAAGTCAAAATTAAGGTTTACATAATTACACGTGAGGTAAAATTTTTCTATGTTTAGTGTAGTGTTCTGCCTGATCTAGGTTTAATTAAAACCTGTGTTTCAGGTCATCACTTTACAATAAACATTCTAAAAGAAGACAACAATATTATATTCAGAAGATTAATTAACAAGAAGATGATATTATAACTTTTAAAGACTAAAATAAGTATAGATTGGACTGTAAAATACTAAGACTAGACTGTATAATAATGTGTTTAAATAAATTACCGGATAATAAACAATGACAATAATGTAAAGACTAAATACTAAACCTATGTTAAGATTCCCAGCAGCTTTTGCAGCAGGTGACGTTTTTTTTTTTTTCATTATTATTAAGAAAAGATTTCTTAATAAATGATTACAATCTAGCCTAAAAGACTAATAAGCAATTTAACTCTAACTTATTATTATACGGTAAAGGTTTTGTTAAAACTAAGAATAGCGTCCTTTAGCACTTTTATACAAGTCCATAGCACTTTCTTAGAGTCTGGTATTGATAAAAACACTTTGTTCATGTGTTATATGCATAGCACAGCAATGATCACTATTAAACACTAACTTTAAACACTACACTAACTCAAAAGGTTTAGTTCTCTTTCGTCTAGGCAATTCAGCTGTTAGACAACACGGACACTAGGTCCGTGTCAACATTCACACAAACAAATTCTCAACATTCACATGTCGGTGAAGTCTGTGTTCGTGGGCTTAAGCAAATTTTTGAATGATGGTGGTGACTAGCAGATGAAGTGAGCATGAAGTGAACATCGTTCCTCTTAATGCTAGTGATTGAGACTATTGACAGGTCACTTAAAACTCATTTCACCTACGTTATCATGGTGAGACTTTTACATCCCAAACAACTGCACCAATCTTTAAACACGCTAGGCTTGTCTCCTTCCACCTGCCAAACTCTACAGAAACCTACTATCCTGAAAACTTGCAGAATTGTCCGAAAATTCCTTCAGAACGACAATGATGCACATTAATATATCACACAAACAAACATCATCCACAACACAAACTATAAACATATCATCACAACTTAATACGTTATCATCTATAACTTAAGTTAGTAGTTAAGTATTTTTTAGGTTAGCACTTGGCTTTGGCCGTGTTATCCTATAAAACCGGCACATTGGTGCCGAGATACAAAAATGTATACCAACATTTTTTTTTAATAGGAAATTTAATTTGTACAGTCATTATGCTGAGCTGCGACCCTATGCGAGGCAGAGCTCTAGCGCTGGTTGTCAGTGACAGCCGGCATTAACGTGATGACATTGACCGATGCAGCATACAACGACATATAAAAAAGCAGAGAATTGCACTGTTACTACTTCACTTGCCGAAGAGCTGAGTAAACAATTGGGTATTTGAAAGGGGTAGTCAATGATGTTACTTTATGAATTGTCAAAACGTGGAATTTGTACGTGATTGGTATGAAATATAACAATGTGACATCACAGTTTTTAGAATCAAATGTAATACTTATTAGCATTAAATGATTTTTTTAAATTATATCGTCGCATAATATTTAATTTTTGTACGATGATGGATTTTTTTTAAACGAGTCTTTTTATATGTGATTTCATACAGCCAAATAGTCAATTAAGTTGCTAAGTAAATCTCGAACTCAAAAGTACTTTTAAAGAAATCTTAGTCAATTGTAATCCAAAACGTTATTTATACCTACAAACACTAAGCAAAAAAATCTACGCTTCCGAATCTCATAGTAACGTAACGAAACTACAAAAGTATTAGTAGCAAAAAACTGTTACACAATCACAAAAAAAACCATCACAATCATCCCCAATCATAAAACATAAAAGGATCTTACACATTTTGTCAGCCAATCCTTAAAAAACAATAACTAATTAGTACAGTATATTTTAAGAAATCAATCGGTACGAAAAACAGCTAAAACCCATTATTTCCCCACGGTACGCCATTTTATTAAAAGCTTTTCCTGATACTCCCGACAGATGGCGTGCCGTGTCGTGTCTGGCAAAGCTTTCATGACGTCGAAACTACGCAGTTACGGTGCAAAAAGCTACATCTATTCTGGCTCACTGTTAACCTGTCTGGAGCCCTCTAATTGATCGGTTTATAAATAACATCATAGAGAGGTTTTTGTGATGACATGTGAAGGACTAAACTGTATGTTTTAGTGTTTACTTTTTGTTTTTACGTGACAGAATGATTTTTTGTTATTTTTCAATTTAGTTTGTACCTACATTTTTAAACAATGAGTGATTTCATTTGCCCGACGCAGCAACTATTATGGAGGATGGAGGAGCTCGTGGCTACGTACTAACAGCCGCACAGGTCATCACACACACATCCATCAGGTTAAGCTACGCTTGCCGGGGTTGGCCGTGGATGGGTGACCATCTTTACATAACGAGACTCCTTCGTGCCTCGGAAAGCACGTCAAGCCGTTGGTCCCGGCTGTTATTTGTGCATCTTTGACAGTCGTTACGGGTCGTCACAAGCCCGAAAATCTGACAGCCAGTCTTACCAAGGGGTATCGTATTGCCCAACTACTGGGTTGAGGAGATCAGTACGGCAGTCGCTCCATGTAAAATACTGGTGTTCAGCTGCATCCGGTTAGACTGGAAGCCGACCCCAACATAGTAGGGAAAAGGCTAGGCAAATGATGACCCAGCAACATTATCACCTCGCCGATCTGTCTGCAGTATACAAAGTGAATTTGAATTTATGGGCAGTATTTTAAGGGGGTACTCATCATTAAACAACCTTTACTATGCTCGCATAACTCGTCCAAATGTAGGGAATAGCTGGTTTTTTTCACGTTTTCAGGTGTGTTCCCATAGTAAAAGTTGTTCATAATGATAAGTACAATGACCCCTGAACATATTACCCATTGATTCAATTTCACCATGTACATATACCTACATTATAAAAGACTGACGTACTTATCTATCAACAAATAGCTCAAACCACTAAACGGATTGGGTAACCCTTCGATGATTACAAGCGAAATTGGCGCGAACTCACTTACTTGGGTACGAACCGTTATTACTGGGCGACCACTGCTCTTAAACCAAATGTACCTGTGTGTAATTCACAGTGAGACATACAGAACTAACTTCTGCCAGCGTCTTCGCCCGTGTGGATATCGGATTTTTCATACAAGCAAAATCGACCCTTTTCATCCTCTTTAAGTTTGAATTTCCAAAAATCCTTTCTTATTGCTTTCCTCTATTATCTATTGATTTATTATTAGTAACTTTTAGAATGTTTATAAATATGTGAGCACCATGTACTTATGACATAATTAAGTTTACTTGCCATTGCTATATGTGTTTTTCTTTTCACCTTTTGTGGTGTAGTGTTTTTTTATTCTGGGTGTATCGCGTATAATGTTATAACTCATGTATACAAAACATTGTAAAACATTTGAGAAGAGTAACGGTGGAGTTTTTGCCCATACTTCTCTATACGAAACTACCTTTTGGAAGGGGCGACTAAACTCAATTCAATTTCTTGTTTATTTTGACATTCAAAAGTGCCTTTCTTGTGCCTAATTTGAAATAAATGATTTGATTTTGACTTTGACTTTATCAAAAGAAGCCGGTGTGTAAAATTTCACGTTTCTAGTCCCAGTAGTTTCGGCTGTGCGTTGAGAAGTCAGTCAGTCAGTTTCTCCTTTTATATATATAGTCTTTAAATTCTAAACCAACCTCCTAAATATTAGGACATATTAGATCAGGATCTAAATAGAATAACAGGTCAGACACGGCAACTATGACGCTGTAACTGGCAGAATGAGGGATCACCGGAGTCACGTACGCAATCTTACTGAGATTGATGCGCCGTCTGCGTTGCGATTATGTCAGGAATGCCTTGTGATCCATGTGTCCTTACTCGGGTGGATATGTTGAGGGGGAAATGTGGACTTGTCCGGTTTTTGGAAGAGAAAGTTCTTGAATTAAAGTGGATTCTTGTAGAAGCTTTTCTACAAATAAAACCATAAAAAAAATTAAATTCACGTTAGTGTTAATTGTGGGACCATTTTCATAAAGAGACATTTATAAACAAGCTTTTTATAAAGTTTATGCAGTTAGTTATAGACCTGTATTGATCGATGGTACTAACACTTTTTCTTTTCTTTTACCTACAATTAAAAATAGCTCTATTTTATTACGTTAAAGTCTTCCTCTTACTAACTTATTAGGTAAATACCTTGCCACTTATTAATGACTCTATCTTTGAGATTGCTTAAGTGATAGAAAGTGCCAGATTCGTAACCGCTACTTTTACATTCGACTAGTTAGAATCCATCATAGAAAACCGACAATATTATGGAATATCATATTATAATGTCGTACACGTGTTTCACACTTACATACATACAAATGTATAAGAGGCTTCATCAACACAATGTCAGGTGTTATTGACTGACGGCCATTTTGTAGCGCGGGATGTTTGCATCCAATGAATCTGAAATGTGCCAGTAACCGGACCACATGACAGATGATGGTTGGAAAATAATCGTGTTTACAAAAACGTGTGACGCAAAATTTAATAGTGGATCTATTGTGTAAAAACCTAACCGTTTTAACTTAGGTGAAGTTGTTATTAATAGTGTCAATTCTTAGCTTTGGTCTCTAGTCTTACGTGGAATGAGAGCTCACTTTTTTTTTAAGGCTGGGAAATCATCCAATGACTTCTCCCGCTCTGGGTGGAGCGGAAGGGAGTGTCAGACTCTTACTGACTAAAACCCATCCATGTTCCTTCCTTAGCCCTTTATGTTCCGGAGTAGCGGTAACCCTTTCGGACAATCCCGCTTAGTGAGAGCTCACTTCAAGGTGACTTCACATAAGTTATCATGGTGATATTCTCACAGATTTTTTTTTTCGTGTGCTTAGATACTAACCTTGTGTGAGAGTTTCTAAGCTGCCCATGGGCCTCTGACTTAGCTTCACATGCAGTTGAAAAATATCTCTCAGGCATGCGGCGTGTCCTCAAGATGTTTTCTTTCACCGTTTTATAAGTAAGTGATAATTATACAATACGCACATTGTATCCGAAAAGTCAGAGGTGCGTGCCCAAGGTTCGAACTCGAGACCTAAGACTTGACAGTATGACGGTCACACCACTAGACTATCACTGCTAAGAATAGACATTTTTAACATGCAGTTTAACAACAAATGTAACATATATCGCCGAAAAACTGAACGCCTTAAGATATAGGAAGGATGAACCGATAAGCCTCCTTCTTACTGAAAAGTGATTTTACAAGAATGGAAGATTTTCCTGATAAAAAAGGCCAATAACACGTTACCCAACCCGGGAATTGAAACCAGTACCTCATGCTCCGCAGTAGCTTGCAACCACTAGACCAACGAGGCAGTCATCAATGTTTATGCCATCTCTGTATGAGAAAAACCCTTTGTCCTTCAGTGAGACAAAAACAAGCAAGTATTATACACTTATCCTCCCCTTGTATAAATATCACTCGCTTAAAATCGGTGAAGGAAAACATCGTGAGGAAACCAGCATGTCTGAGAGATATTTCTCAACAGCATGTGAAGCTAAGTCAGAGGCCCATGGGCAGCATAAACACTCTGACACCAGGTTAGTCAATAACCACACGAAAAGAAGAGAAGACTACTGTACCAAATCTCAAAGTATATTCCTGTGACAACAGACAAAATCCAACGGTTTCGTTGTATTTGTAAAGTCCAGAGAACGGTAAGGTTATAATGTCCACGTTTGGTATGAATTTTAAAGCCTTCGATAATGAGTTATAATGTATAGTCGCCAGCACATCAAGCTATCCCAAACTGTCGAATATTCCCAATTGAACTTGAACCTTACACTTATGTGATAAAGTTGAAAATGTATCAAAGAAATTTGACAAATTGGGGTAGCATGTGCTGGCCTCTGTACATATATGTATAATACTACCCTTTCATACACTACCCTTTGTTTCGTCCCAAATTGATGCCGGAATTTATTTTAAACTACTTATTAAGTAGTTTAAAATAAATTCCGGCATCATATAAGTAGTACTTAAACTAAACCTTTTGTTTGCATTCGACCAATAACTCGATTCACTCATCGTTACTTTCGACAGACGTAAAATGAACCCCGTTATTTTACAATAAATACTAAGCAATATAATCTATTAACCCATTGACGGACAGTGAACGAGACACAATAGAAGTTTTATTGTTATTACGTCTATAGGCGTTCACTGTCCCTCAAAGTGTTAAAAATTTACTTTATAATTATAAAGAACTCTTATGGGCAGTAATTTCAACAATATTAGACATCACATAACATAATCAGCCTATAATGATCCCATTGCTGGGACAGGCCTCATCTCTAAGAGAGGGAGTGAGCCATAAACCACCACGCGGGCCCAGTGCGGATTGGCGGATGTCAAATGTCTTTGAATTTGTGTTATACACACGCACACACACACACACATTACACATTAACTGTCATTATTTTGCTGTTATTTGTCTAATGCCCAACAAACGTTGCCCTTTCAACATTTCTATAATAGTGACAAAAAATCCACAAAACAAAAGACGATCGGTTGTTTTCGAATTTGAAAAAAATACGGGAAATAATATTATTACGCCCTTACCAAGGATCAGCATTTTATTTTTATTCTATGAACTAGCTTTTGCCGCCGCGCGACTTCGTCCGCGTGGAGTTCTAAGAAATATAGATAGTTTAACAAATATTTGACGTGATTATTTAAATTGGCATAACTTTTTTGTTTACAAACCGATTGACATGAAACTAACACTAAACGTTAAGGGATAAACGGTTTCTGAGATTAGCGTGCACACAACACAGACAAACAGACAAAAATTCTATCAATCATTGTTTTGGGTACTATTTGAGTTGATAAAGAACCCAATAAAATTTCTCTCAAATATTTTCCATGTGCAGATAGCGATCCATTACATTTTCATTATGTGTATATAGATATCGCGGTCTTCCTGTCAAAAACTCACGTTTATACAACAACACATGCCTCGTTATAACTCACGATCAATACTCCGCCGCAATTATTTCCACTACAACCTATGATGAATATTAATCCCACGTTTTCAGCGAAAAATTAAATTTACATTTTCATGGAACTGTCAGTGTGTGTTTTACTCAGAAATGTATCATAGTTATTTCCTAAAAGGCTTAATTGCTTTCATTTCAGCTGAAATTATCATGCATTCAACGTTTCTGTATTTCATGTTATATTACTGAAAATAGTTCCTTTTAAACTCCCAACATGGACTACCTACACATTGGATTCATCTCCTATTACAATTTCGAGCACTCAATTTTCAGACGTATCACTGAAAGATAGAGTTTAGTTTTCTTTGTTCTTCAGCTGAATTGATTTTACATAGCAACATGTACATTTTGTAATGAAATTCCTTAAGTTCATTCCATGGTATATTTGTGACTTTATTAAATTCCGTGAAGAGAAAAATAATTAGCGTAATAAACAGTGTTGAATAACTCATATCTACATGCTTGTCGGTCACAAAGAATTCAAAGGAAATACAGCATGAGGTTCTTCTTTGCGACTTTATTAACCTTCCACTTTTTTATTTGTGTCCGGTCCCTCGGCAAGATAAAAGGGATGCGTTGTTTGTTCGAAAGCAAAAAACTTCTCTTTTCATATTAGACTATCTTTGTGTTTTGTCTTATTAGGTAACAGAAAGGATAATGTATTTGTTATATCTTACCGGGGTTGGCCGTGGATGGATAACCATCTTTACATACTGAGACACTTCCATATCTCGGCAAGCACGTTAAGCCGTTGGTTCCGGCTGTCATTTATGCATCTTTGGCAGTCGTTACGGGTCGTCAGAAGTCCGAAAATCTGACAGCCAGTCTTACCAAGGGGTAGTATCGTATTACTTACCCAGTTACAGTAAAATACTACATCCGGTTAGACTGGAAGCCGACCCCAACATAGTTGGGAAATGGCGAGGCAGATGAGAGGAAGAGAAAGGATAATGTATCTATCAGATTACCATTTCCATTAAGGTTTAATAATTTAGCTCAGCAACTTAAAAATAAAAACAGTTGAATCAATTAAGATACAGTATTTTACTAGTATGGAGGTCAGGGTTTTACCTCAAAGATACCCTGAAATATGTTCATAATAAAGATTATTTCTTATTCACAGTTTTACGTAACAAGCATTCCTCCAACATGGACGTCACAGCTTATGGACTGCGATCACGTTTTACGACCTCGTGACCACGGGCGGATTTTTAACGCGTACTGGATTTTGTACGCACTGCTCTGCGAGGAGAGTTGAAAATCGAACATATTTTTTACGAGCTTAGGGGTGCTCTTTGTTGGATTCTCAATCCTCGACTCAACACAGAGAGTTGAAAATTGAGTGCGCGGTTAAAATCGTCCGTGCGTACCTGGACTAACACATTACAATGTATTACGTCTCTCTTTTCTGTAGCTGGTCAAATCACTCATACCTTGCACGGCGGCGGCGGCGTAGCGGCTACGACGTCGTAGCACAATAGATGATCTGCTACGAGAATTCGTAGCATATTAAGTAAATTATCAACTTTTTTTTTATTCTATGTGCTGTTATGTAGGCTTCGTTGGTTGATCAAAAACATTTAGTTATTATTAAAAAACCAAAACCTGCTTACTTAAAAAATACTTGTATATTTTTAATAGGTTCCTAGAGTACCTAAGTTATATAAATATGCCAATTAAAAACTTCTAATAACTTAATTGACTAACTATAGAAGTTAACACATTTAAATTACCACCCACCCATTATTGTATTAGGGTGACCTGTAAGGATAGTGGGTGTAAGTTTAAATAAATTAATGATAACATAACAATAAAATATCATAAAACTAAGTTCACAAAGACTGATTTACCTACGGACAGCAAAAAAACTGCACTCCTTCCCGTATTGTTACTAGTATTATATATCCACGAAACCCATAAAAACTGGCAAACCAAGGCTGTACCAGAATATCGACTCAACAATAAGGTACCCAAAACTCTCTATATCTATTTGTATCATATCAAACTGAGGCTCACCCCCAGAGCTTAGTCTGTCGTGTGTCCAAACGTCCCAACATTGTCTCTTGGTCCAATTTCAGTGAACGATACGGATTCAAATTGGAATCAAACTTTAACTATGAAACTGTATTCAACTTGACGCGTTCCATTTATGTTGCACCTCTATTAAGGCTCTTTTTTTTTGAGGGTGGGAAATCATCAAATGACTCCTCCCACTCTGGGTGGAGTGAAAGGGAGTGTCAGACTCTTACTGACTAAAACCCATCCATGTTCCTTCCTTAGCCATTTATGTTCCGGGGTAGCGGTAACCGTTCCGGACAATCCCGCTTACCCGGCCGGCTGCAGCCCTGATGGGCCTTTTCAATGTATTAAGACCCTGGGTTTGCTATTAAAAAGTAATTATTAAAAGTAAGAAAAATAATCTTAGTAAAAATATTAAGAAAATGAGAACAAAATAAAGGTTTTTTGTTAGGACCCCAATCAAAATTATTAATTTAATACGATACTAGTTTCTCCCAGCAGCTTCGCCCATGTGGATGTCGGCAACCATCCCACAGGAACTTCCCACCAGGATAAAAAGTCTTAAGTGTTAATTCAGTTTATAAACTATATGTGTGCCCAATTTCATTCGGATCCGTTCAACCGTTCTGGCGTAACTGAGTAACAAAAAGTCAAAAAGGATATTAGTAGGAAATAGGATAGCGGGGCGGTTGAAGGTACTCTGTAATTTCTCCTACATCTTCTTTGCAGCACTCCTCTCAGAGAGTTCGTGGTCTTCATGAAGGTTCATGTCCAGGGGCTGAAGCAATTTACTGTTCCAAAATTTATTAAATAAAGCTGCTTTGTAACACGCCTTACAATAATACAATAACACAGCCTGTATATACCTTATCAGCCTATTATAGGGTGCAAGTGTGGCCCGTAGTAGGTGGCGATCTGTAGTGTCTGCCTACCCCAAGGGAAAAAGGGGTGATACGGGTGTTAGGTACTCGTCGCACAGATCTATAGTACTGTAGAGCCCTGTAGTAAAACCTTATGTTGAACATGGCTGGAGTAAAACCTTATGTTGAACATGGCTGGTAATAATCGAACGGCATTCGAACCTTTAAAATAATATGTCAATTAGTTAGGCCTTTGGTACATTAGAGAGTTGGCCACAGGCGGCGGAGCTAGACAGATGTATTCGTTATAATCAAGCTATAAAATATATTACGTGTTGATTGTCCCGTGTGTTTGCATCCATAGCATAGAAAAGACCTAATACACACCAAACACACGCTCTACCACTGAGCCCCCTCAGTAGAAGGTCTTCAACCTTCTACAATACCCACTTAATACACCTCAACACTGTGTATACTAACTAGCAGCACAGATAATATAATACTAACCTAGTATAGACCTAGGATAGGTCTGTGCCTGTATCTAAGACAAACAATGTTGTATCGAAATACGAGACTACAGCGTCTTACGTCCATTAGTCCAATTCGAGGTAAGACGTTTATCAATGTTGCCAGACTCAGGCGGCTTTCACCAGTAAAACTAACCGTGGTCAGGTTGGAACAAAGTTCCTTATCGCGCGTTGCGAAAGGGGGCTAGACGGAAATTATGACTAAAAGTTGTAACGACACTTTTTTTGGAGTAAAATATGATGTTTTTTTAATCAATATTTTTTGATTGGCTAATTTTAGATCAGTTTTTTTTTATTATTGTAACTTAAAAGAAATTAAATTTTATTACAATTCCTAATCGAAAGAAACTTCGTTCCATCCGGGTGTCCCTTTTTTTGTGGTAGTTGGTAAGTTCACCTTCCGAACAGGACGTACCGGACGGCGCAATTTTGTTCCACGCGCCTCAAAGAGATGTCAGCGTATTGAAGAGGCCATTAAGCGGGACTGTCCGAAGGTAACCGCTGCACCGAAACAAATAGGGCTGAGGAAGGAAAATGGATGGGCTATAGTGAGTCAGAGTCTGACAATCGCTTTAGCCCGCCCACAGCGGGAGGGGTCATTTGATTTCTCTTTCTTTAAAAGAAAAGGTCCTAAACGCGGTTTAGATGTCTTGACCGCGTTCAGTTTCATTGTTGTGATTGGCACTCAGTGGGGCTAGCACAAACGCGCGGAGTAAACTTACATAACGTAAATTCATTTAGTTTTTATACTTTATTCAAATCTATGGCTGATACTTATTGATGTGGTTGCAAAAATTTTAACGAAAATGCAAAAAATGGGTATTTAAATTTAAAAGTCGTTCCGATTTAAGTTAAGTTTTTTTTTTGAGGGTTGGAAATCATCAAATGACTCCTCCCGCTCTGGGTGGAGCGGAAAGGAGTGTCAGACTTTTATTGACTACAACCCATCCATGTTCCTTCCTTAGCCCTTTATGTTCCGGGGTAGCGGAAACTCTTTCAGACAGTCCCGATTTAACGTTACGTTTACATCGCGTGTTCGTACTAGGGCATCAGTTTGCCATATTTGCAATAGCTTTGCTTAATCAAAGTGTGGAGAGGTTTCATGTTAGAACTTCCACTATCGTCGTCACATTTCACTAACGTGTGTCGATCATTGCAATTTATACCGTATAACAATGACATGAGAGACATAAATGTCGTTTGCTCGTGGTTTGCAAATACTGTTCCTTCAAATATCTAGACCACTTGTAAAGCTCTAATATGTAGTTGACTATTCTATAGAACGGATATCTACTATTCTTTGCCTACGTGAAGTTCTGATATGGGAGGTTTCATTTCTAAAGGTCGCATTCTCAACTCAGTGCGCGTTTCTTGTCAGAACTGTTGAGGTTTTAACCGAGGCGGCCTTGTTCTTCCTTTGAACCTCCACGAAGGTTAGAAGCATAATTACATTAAGCGAAAAATACTATTTCAAATTAAGAACAACAGAAAAGAGGTGAGATCACGGAATTAGTATGTACTATAAAGGAGAGCCAGCCTCGGCAGCAGACATAGGCGTATCTAGGCGTATCTACATGTTGCTCCCCGCCGTCTACCCCCTATAAGCTTGGATGTTTTATACTCCGCAACGGATTTTAATGCGGTTATCATCAATATATAGAGTTACTCATGAGAAAGATTTATACGTATAAATTATCTTTTGCCCACCGCTTTGCCCGCGTGAGTGTCTACATTGCACCTGTGAGAAGCCGGGGCCGGTGGCTTGTCTATACCTACCTTTAGGAGCCAAGCTATGAAAGTAATAGCTGGGCGGGCGATGCGATGCGACATCGTGGGTCGGGCACCGAAAAATGCGTCTATTATTTTAGTATATTATGTATTTTGCGACTTCCACGTAAATGAAGTCGCAGGCAGAAGCTACGCATTTGACCTTTCTGAGGAACATCACATAAAGGTGTGCTATTTATATCCTTGCCGGCGCCCGTTCCTGGCGTTTCTACTAACATCTACCTTACCAATTAATTAGAACCATTGATAAGTGAAGCAAGACGGACGCTTTACTTTGTGTAAATTGTTTCATCACCAGTGTCACGGTAATATTATCTATACAGTATTGTAACTCGGCCGCATTTTTGAAATAAATGCCTACAGCCGCGCGGTACGTAAACATGCGACAGGGCTGCCCGCCTCAAGCATTTGAATTACATTTGCCTACTTTGTGTTTCTATTTAGTTTTGTGATTGTAAATACACTTTTTTTTTATAAACAAATAAAATACTTTGTGTTCAATAAAAATGCGTGTTGTTTTTTGATTGGTAGATTTAACAACCAGTTTTAAAAACCATGTTTATGTTTGAATAACAAATCGGTCTTATAAATTTGCGACCGAAAAATATTTGCGCCTCGACTGAGACGTACGAAATGCTTTATTATTAAATTTTAAAGTATAAAAAAACCGCATTCCAATATAAAGCTTGATTAAAAATTGTTTTAGAAAACATGCAACCAAAAACAGCGTAATGTATCCTACTCGTCATATTAAATATGTACTTGAACTTATTTTTAAAGATAAAATCGCGCGGTTATGGTTAAAAAAACAATACACCGTCCATTCGTCGCTGCGGCACAGTCGCGACTGTCCGCGTGCCTAGCGCATGCCGAGATCGAGCGCGTAGGTATAACTCGCGTTTCGTCCGTTTGTATGAAGTTGGAATACTGTATAGATAGTATTACCGTGCCAGTGTTCTCAAAAACGGTGAAGGGAGACATCGTGAGGAAACCGGCATGACCCAGAACCAAAAAATTGGAAGACTTGCGACATCCACCAACCCGCACTGGGCGCGCGTGGTGAATAACAGCCCATTCCCTCTCACAGAGAGGACGCCTGAGTCCCAGCAGTGGGAATGTTACCGGCTGATTATTCTTATTACTGAAGTTAAATCAAACCTCCGCTTAAATGTGAAATCTTCTTTTCGTCTGGTTAGTGACTAACCTGGTGTCAGTTTTTATGCTGCCCTAACTTAGCTGTTGGGAATATCTCTCAGATTTGCTGGTTTCTTTACGATGTTTTCCTTCACCGATTTTTTAGCAAGTAATACTTATGCAGAGTTGATATGACAGAGGGGCATTAAATTACACTACGTATACTATACGTGTTGAGTATTAACACGGTACGGTATAAAAATAAAAAGCACCAAAAATGAGGTTTTATTTTTTCAAACAAACTAAATAGCTTGCAAATCAGAGTAAAACGCAACCACCCTTTGTAAATAAAAACTGACCTTGTAACACAGCGGCACCGACGCGCGCGCGCCGGAGCGCTGTTAGGAAAGATACATCCTATTTAATTGATTTTTGGTACAGAGCTTGAAAATAGTCCCTAGTATAAGCTGTTTAAAGGAAAGCCCCTCTGTCGTATCAAATCTGTATAATACGCACATGAATACGTAAAATCAGAGGAGGTCTTGGGTTCGAACTCGAGACCTACGACTTGGCAATCCGACGGTGACACCACTGCCTAGTGATGTATCACTGCTAAATGCGAAATGTAAATGGATTTAACAGGTGTTGTGACTAAAAATAAACTCTCGTCGTGCACTTGTTATATATCCAAATTGATAACTACTGAATCAATAACAGATGATACAATCAATTGATGATTATAAACTGATGCCGGCCTCAATCCACCAATGAAAACCCACTTTGGTTTTCATTTTAATACGAATAATAATGTTTTCTCTAAATTACATTTTTTCTAAACAACGTCTCATTTTTTCTAAACAATGGCGACGATGCGGCGAGTCTGTTTAGGTTCATGGCCCAGATAATATGAGAAAATATGTATTTAGGGTACGATGGGACTGACATTACGCATTGCGATTATAAATGTCCCTAAATAAATAAAGAAAAACGGGATCCTATTACTAAGACTCCGGTATCCGTCCGTCTGTCTGATTGAATAACCTCACTAGAACATTTAGTAAAAACACGTAAATTTTTACGGATCGTCTCATTTATCTTGTTGGCCATCGACGAAATCGTTTAAAAGGAGTGCCTTTTATCTCACATTTGAAAATGTCCGTCGCAATCCTTTTATCACTCCTTTAGGTTTCATTATTACAACGATTCTGTAGAAACAGTTTGGATTCCACATGAATTTATCGCTTCAGAGGAATGTAAGCCATTTAATCTGTTTTGTAGAGTCTCAAAAATGATTCATTTTGGATTTAGAGTGATCGTAGATATGAACGATTTAACGTTTTGAACGCCATTGCCACATACGTGACAAGCAAGCGCATGTCTTATAGGTACGCCGACGACACAAATATGTGACAATGCGGTATACGAACACTTCGCCGTGGTGTTTTTTCACCCTCAGCTAGATTGACTAGAAGGGTTACCCCTACCCCGGAACTTAATATTTATTATATACATGAATAATAACATTATTTGTGAAGCAACATTAACATTACCCGGAATAAAAAGACTACACCACAAAAGATGAAAAGAAAAACACATATAGCAATGCCAGGTAAACTTAATTACAGCAAGTATATGGCGCTCACATACATTTTTACAAACATTCTAAAAGTTAATAATAATAAATCAATCAACGTGTGAGATAATAATCTAGCTGACTGACAAAAAAGGAATGTTTAATTATCATCCCTATTCTAAACTAAAAAAAACCAATTAGATTCCAACATAATTACCTACTAAGAAATATCTTTCGCAACTGCAATCCACGACTAACTAGAAAATTTCCCAGTAAATCTTACAAAGTTCTAGAAACCCTACTAATACAAAATCTCTCGGCAACTACGAAGCCTGAGCTATGAAGACGTGGTTCCTGGAATACCGTCTAACTTTTAATAGGTATTTCCAGTGAACGTAATTTGACGAGGTTCTAAGAGGATTGGCGTTTACTCAGAAGTGTGATCATCTAACATATTAATTAGTAGCACAAAAGCCTTGAAGGTAAACTTTTACGACTTCATTTTTATTAGCTCTTAACCTAACCAATATTTTTTGATGCCCTTTGATTTATTTATTCCCTCCTTTTATAAAGACATATCCTCCTGATACATAGTTATTATTAATATTTTAAGTATTTTTGGTATATAAATATTGTGTGTATAAAGTTGACAATGATTTTAAATAAATGCGCCACTAATATTACAAATGCGAAAGCGAGTTTGTTTGTTTCGCTTTCACCCAAAAAGGGATATCCCTCTCGCAGAGAGGATGCCTATGTCCCAGTGGTGGGAACTATATAGGCTGATTATGTTATGTTAAGAATGTATTTTTTAAGCGGGATTGTCCGAAAGGGTTACCGCTACCCCGGAACATAAAGGGCTACGGAAGGAACATGGATGAGTTTTAGTCAGCAAAAGTCGGACATCGTCATCTGTCCATTCCGCTCCACCCAGAGCGAGAGAAGTCATTTGATGATTTACCACCCACGAAAAAAGAAAAAAAAAAGTAAGTGTTTTTCTGAAGTAAATTCCGTAAAGTTCATTTCCAATGTTAACCTTAGTGAATTCTCACCTCTACTCGATATCGACCGAGTTTCTAATTCTAAGAATATGATATTTCCAGAAGCTACTTCACCTGTGACCTTTAATCGTTTGAAACTTCTTTTTCTTTTCGTGTGGTTAGTGACTAACCTGGTGTCAGAGATCTTATGCTGCCCATGGGCCTCTGACTTAGCTTCACATGCTGTTGAGAAATATCTCTCAGACATGCTGGCTTCCTCACAATGTTTGAAACTGATTTCCGACTTCTTCGACTGATGTCAATGGTTATGGAGATGTTTTGTTTATATTAGAAAAGGTGATTGTGTGCCTCATTGATATCGAATAACACATGGAATAAATAATTATGTTAGCCGGGGACTTACGTAAATAAATTGCCATCAGTATCATCTACAGCTGATTAGGTATCCACGTACTGCAAGTCAGTTGCGGTGACACCCAAATAGATGACCCAACATGACAGCTCATCGGTAGAATCCACGTCATATGCATGTCTGTTTTTTTTGTCCTTAAGTCTTTGAAAGTGGTAAAAAGTGAACAAAAATACTAGTAGGATGAAACCCATTGGAAAAGGAAGAGCACAAAACATAAATCAAAGAAATAATCATTTACGGGCGATCTGAGGCCGGGAAGTGGATGGGGTGCGTTTTAAGGGTAAAAAACAGTTTATCTCGATTTCCGGCAAAACTACAAATCCTGTAGAAAAAAGTTAAATGGCAAAGCTGTAGGTAATAAAAAGACAACGTTTGATTTTATACTTTTTTCACATAACCTCAAAAGGAGAAACCCATTTCTGGGCCTAGCCGTTACACGAATCAAATATGTGCCAAAAACATCTACTATTCTGCCTAATTAACCCATTTAAATCTTAGCCTCAATTACAATGGCCAAGTGTAAAAAAAAAGTACATTTCTATGTTTTTGTTTTAAACAACCTTTGTAAACCGTCATGGCATTTCTTTCATTATACGTCACTTACTTTGCAAACACTGGCATTAAACAATAGAGCGTACCCTAAGAATGTAATCGATTTAGCGGATATCGATACTTACAATTGAATAATACTCCATTATTTTAGTACAATTGCTTTTTAGATATTGAAATCAATGTAAAATAAAAAATTCAGGAATATAATTATTTTTTAACGTAAGCACGATTAAAAAATCAATAAAGGAAATAAATAATCGAAAAAATTGATTGCAACGCGGATTGCACATGGATTGCACTAGTAAACGGCAAATGTCAATATCAACGTCTGTCAATTGTCATCGTTATAATTAGTGTCATTCGCTTTTCGTATCTTTGCGCAAGTGAATGTGTTTTTCGAATTCTCGAGATTCATTACAATATTAAACCTCTGCTGACTGCTCGAATACTGGACTCCGAAATTGATTGCCTTCTGACTGACCCTCGCTTGAATATTGGACACCGTAGCCTGCCATTCCTGTTGACCTTTGCTGGAAAACCGGGTCTGGATATTGCTCTTCTGACGACTGGTGAATACGGTATCATGAGCTTATGCATTAATTGTGGAATAGCAACGGACCGCTGCAACACAATAGGAAGGCGAAGATTGGAAGATGAAGTGATTCTTTCAATTGTACAGGAATCGGTCGCGCCTCAATCGGTTAGTATGCGATAATTATATAACGTAACATTTTTACATTACCAATATGCACAGAACCTGCACAGTTAATTACAGCCAATTCCTTCTCTCAGAGAAAAGTCCTGTGTCCATGCAGTGGGAATGTAATAAAGCCGCTTATGTGTACCTAAATGTGCCACTCAGATGCTTATTGCTAAATGCTAGTGCTAGAACTAATAGTCAAATGATAAATGTTTGCTTCAGGTAAATGAAAATGACTTTATCGTCAAGTTTGCTGGAATCATGCCAATGCTGTATCTCTTGATGGAAATAGACCAGCAGAGAGTAAACAGACACGTATAGGAAACCAGCGAGTGTGTATTCACTGTGGACATTCTCTTCGTTCATTCGGCACCAGGGTAGTCAGTTACCGCCTGCACAATTCCTAGATACTGTATTATTATATTATGATAATCCTAACGAAGAAGGTGATTAATAAAACCCTATCTCAATAATACGTTTTTTTTATTTAAATAAACCTATTGTTGCAATCTCAGTTTACTGTAATTTGAGATAGCATCAAATCCCCAGGTAGTAAATACAATGTTTAAAAATGCAACCCATTACATCACGTAAGTGGGCCATAAGTAGCAAACATATTTTTTTGCTGAGGTTTTTAGTAATTTTAATCTGAATTCACCGCTTTTTATGTAAGTAGGTACCTAAACCTCATCATGATAGGTTGCAAACGCTACAGCTCGGCGCATGTGCGTTCCATATTTACGTAGAAAACAGCCTCAAAAAAGATTTATTTTTAATTTAAATATCGCGGTGGCTGAGCGATTGCTGTGCAGCATGTAGCGGGTTCGATTCCCGCACGGAACAAATATTTGTATTGACTACATGTAGTTGTTGCGGGTCTGGGTGTTTATGTATGTGAGTTTAAATGTTTGTAAACACACCCACGACACAGGAGAAATACCTCGCGTAGGGTAGTTAAAAAATAAAAATGATAACCTAACATGTAAACATTGTCTGATTTTACCAATTTGGCCATTGCTGAGAGACGTGAAAATTGGGCTCGTGAAATCTTCCTAGGTGCTCTAATTTATGGCAAAATTCCAGCTCTGTAACGCCAGGCCCAAGTTTCTATGGAGTTTGGGTTTCTCCTTTATATGAAAAATTCAAAAAAGTTAATAATAAGTTTTTGGTTTTTTATTTTTATCCTTTACAAAAAAAACAACAACAAAGTTGTTTTTTGTTTTGAACCACGAAATTTGGTGAAAATTTACCTTTTTATGTTTCGCACTGTAATTTTTTTATTTAAAATATTTATTTTCCATAAAAAAGCACCACTGTCTTAACACGTCCACGAAGATGTACTGCTACATTCCGGCACAATGCTGGTGATATTCGAGCTGTTGACCCACTAATACGACAACCGCTTCTGGTGTGTTGTGTACAGATTACGGTTGCCTCGTCGGTCTAGTAGTCGGAAGCGCTACTGTTGAGCTTGAAGCCCTGGGTTCGATTCCCAGGTCGGACAATGTGTGGCTGGGTGTTCCAATCCATCTAGAATTTCTCATTAGCAGCCCGGAGTCTGGATTTGTAACCGGTTGATGTCAATAGGCTCCTCAAACTCAAACTCAAAGCATTTATTTCAAATAAACCAATTACAGGCACTTTTGAATTGTCAAGGGGTCGGTCAGTCAGAAAGATGAAGCTAGTTGCCCATTCCAAAGCAGTAGGTACCTATGGAGAAGAACGGGCAAGAAACTCCATGGACACTCTTTTAAACCAAAATATGTTTACAAAAACTGGGTTACATCACTCATGTTGAAATATACACGTGAGAACGATGCAGAACTTAATAAAAGCGTCCATAATTACAAGATTTTAAAAAACAATTCAAAATTAATTTAAATATTAAAACAGCCGTGGAAGCTAAGAGGTGACCAGCCCCTACTGACGGTGCCCGCTCATGAACATGACGCATGGATTAGCACCATTCAGCTCAACCATTTTGATGGGAGCTAAATGGTCCAACATACCGCCACCACCAGTGAGACATTACAGGGAGCATGACATGCTCTCAGCCGCCAGGGCACATTCAAGTCAATGTAAGACGTACTCAGTAAATGGTAGCTTTATAGTAGGTACATAGTACTCACAAACGTGCTATGCAATTATACAATGCTAAGAGATTGAAGTTATATGTATAATGCAAAAAGTTTTTGTGAATCTTCAGCAGCTCCAGGAGTAATCTCAGATGCTAATCAATTAGTTTAGGATATTAAAAAAAAAGAAAGAATATTCAATAATGTAAACAATTGGAGCAGCTCAATCCCAAGCCCTTTTGTCTTCAATAAAGTCTTTGACAGTATAATAAGCATTCTGGCACAACTTGCGTTTAACGAACGATTTGAATTTATTAAGGCTTAGATCTTGAACGTGGCTTGGAAGTTTATTATAAAAGCGTATACATTGACATCTGAACGAGCCTCCTATTTTTTTGAGCCTTGTAGTGGGTACAACAAATTTGTGTTTGTTCCTAGTATTCTTATCATGAATATCACTATATTTTTTAAACAATTTTATATTTTTATGGGCATAAAAAACATTTTTTAAAATAAACTGTGAAGGTACAGTCATTACATTTATTTCTTTAAATTTTTCTCTCAGAGAGTGTCTCGGACTTAATTTATAAATTGCTCGAACAGCTCTTTTCTGCAAAACAAAGATAGTCTGAATATCGGCGGCATTTCCCCACAATAGAATACCGTACGACATTACACTATGAAAATAGCTAAAGTACACTAAGCGGGCTGTCTCTGTGTCAGTTAAAGTACGAATTTTTCTAACAGCGTATGCTGCGGAGCTTAGTTTTTTTGACAATTTATCTATATGTGGCTCCCACTGAAGCTTAGCATCCAAAGTTAAGCCCAAGAATACTGTGGTATCTTCAGGATTCAATTCTTCGCCCTTTACCAACACTTTGGTTTCCACCTGTCTAACGTGGGGTAGCGTAAACTTAATACATTTGGTTTTTTTTTCATTAAGAAGTAAGTTATTAACATTAAACCAATGAACTACCGTTGCGATCGCACTATTTACATCGTCAGTAGCCGGCTGCTGACGTTTAAGTTTAAACAAAAGTGAAGTGTCATCTGCAAATAACACTATATCATGACTATTTTTTATGAGGTAAGGCAAATCGTTAATATAAATAAGAAACAAAAAAGGGCCAAGAATCGAGCCCTGTGGGACTCCCATTGTTACAATAGATCCGGGAGATCTTTTTCCACTAACGTCAACGCTCTGAATTCTATTACTCAAGTACGAAGTAAGAAGATCCAGAACGGTGCTTCGGATCCCGTAAAGGCGGAGAATCAGGAATGATTAATGTTTCATGAAGAACGCAATCGAATGCCTTAGACAAATCACAAAAAATCCCCAAGGCGTCGCATTTATCTTCCCATGCATTGTAAATATGTCCTAAAAGTTCAACAACAACATCGGTAGTTGAACGACCCCTTGTAAACCCGAACTGTTTGGTGTGTAATAATTTATGTTTGTTAAAAAATCTTTGTAATTGCTCTAGAATTAATTTCTCAAATATTTTACTGAAGGTAGGTAGTATTGAAATAGGTCTATAGTTAGTGGGGTCTGATGTACTACCTGATTTAAACAAAGGTATTACTTTACTATTTTTCATTAGGTCAGGAAACTCCCCACAGTCGATACAATTATGAAAGATAAGAGCTAAATTAGGTGCTACAATGTCAATAACAGATTTAGCAACTTCTACAGAATTACCCCACAAATCTGCAGTCTTTTTTACATTTAAAGTGTGAAAGGTTTTAATTATGTCTCTACAAGTAATATGCTCAAAATGAAATTCCGTATCGTAAATATTAACATGTTCCTTAAGTAAAGACTCAGCAACAGAAGGTGATGAGTTTAAGGATTTAGTAGTTGAAACGGGAATATCCGAAAAGAACTTTTCAAAGGCCGCGGCGACTTGTAAGTCTGATTTAATTATGTTGCCATTAACAGACAAGCTGTAGTCAGAATTTCGGTTACTAGACTTTCCCGTTTCACTATTAATAATGTTCCAAGTCGTTTTAATTATTATTCTATCCTCCCTTATTACACGAGACTTAAACTTAATTGGCGACATTTAAGGTGGACGTTACTATAGGTATACCTCTGTCTAACCCTTGCTGGATTGCAGGGGTGATGTTATGTGTTTTATGTATGTATGTGTATAAGCCTATAGACTATAAAGATCTCGTTAAAATGGTTGCTATGGTGCCAGTACGAACGAAGTTTTAGATTGGTTTAAAAAGTCAATCAGCATGCTCCACCATGTTGGACAAACTCTGGAACTATGCAAATGTTGTTGATACGGTTGCGTTAATAACTTATGGCTGCTTTCTTTTTCTATACTTTAGTATACAGTACTTTAATTATTGAGAAGCGTTCCCGTTAGCACAAAATAGTATAGCGCCCATAGTCATGCTAAAAAAAACGATATAAAAAAATTCGAGAAAAAAAAAGGTTGTCCTACATGGTCGCATTTAACTATTGTTGGACCCACAGATATAATAAAGAAGGTTAGACCACATCTTTTTAAAACTTATTTATTTAAAAGGCACAAGAAAGGCACTTTTGAACATCAAAATGAACAAGAAATAAAATTGATACTAGTCGCCCCTTCCAAAAGGTAGCTTTGTATGGAGAAGATTGGGCAAGAAACTTCACCGTTACTCTTTTAAAATGTTTTACATTGTCGTAGTATACATGAATTATAAAATTATATGTGAAGACGATGCACCCAGAATGAAAATACTATACCATAAAAAGTGAAAAGAAAAACATATATAACAATGGCAGGTAAAATTCACTATGGTTAAATACTTGGTGCTCACATATTTACAAACATTCTAAAAATTTATTATAATAAATCAATCTGAGAAGAAGAAATCTGGAGAGCAGATGTGACAAAATGACACATCGCTGTCAACAGTAAAAGTTCCCAATAAAATTATAAAATGGAATACTTATCAGCATGAAATGCTATTTTACAATTACATCATCAATTATTATTATTCTGTAAGTTCGTAGTTGCTACGGCCGCGAATTACTATACTTACGTACTTTTTGATCAACATGCAACCCGACACTGACCTGCAAATGCCAAAAATAACTTTCAATATGTGAGATGACGACGCGACGCTTGCAGCCAGGGCAACGGTTGCGAAGGCTGCGCCCAGCTTGCGCAGCGCACCAGACCACGAGCGCGGCTGCGCCGCAGTCGTCAAAATGACAATTTTTTTTAGTGACATATTTTGAAACATTTCTTCTAATCGTGTATTTTTGTGTGTTTGTGTATAGTTTATTTAGTTTTTAATAGGTAAGTGTAGCTGTAAGCTTTTATATATTTACATGTCAAATGCCGGCAGTAGCGACGCCGGAAACTGTGCTAGTCAACCTTCTACATCGCTTGATGTCCAGCTGGTGAGATGTCCACATTGCTCCCAGGCACGCTTTTTTAAAGGAGAACGGGGGCTTAGGATACACTATGGCAAGATCCATAAATCACATAGTGTACCATTGTGCCCCACAGCCACATCCCAAACATCAACACCTTTAGATCAACCCTTGTGGTTAAAGCTTACAAAATTGAAAAATTCTACCCCAGTTGTAAAGAGAGTTCCCCGGGGCGCGAGACGGTCTGTTGCGCTGAGTTTGGCGCAATCTCTCCGTCTTGTGACCCAGGAGAACTCACAGAGTGCCTGGGAACAATTACTTACCTTCCCTTATAGGATTCTGCATGTGAAAAAAAATTTGGCAATTAAAAAAACTTTAACGAACCAAATTAAAGAAAATTGTAACATTTCGACCCAAATTTTCGATCCTAAATTACCTCCATTCAATAACATTTCACAAAAGGGCTTATGTTCACATGTGGAATCCAAATTAAGTGAAGGTGACATCAGAGGAGCAGCCAGAATGCTGTTCAGTAGCGATGTGGTGGCGCCTTACTCTCCAGAAACGCTAACAGCTCTAGAGAGTAAACATCCAGCGCCTGCGGATGGTCTCACCTTTCCCGACCCCCCCGATTCTCCCGACCTAAATTCAACTTTCCTAAACGTTTCGGCTCCCCAATTGATTGCAGCCGTAATCTCTTTCCGAAGTGGTTCCGCTGGCGGCCTCGACGGCCTGACTCCACAACATCTCAAGGATCTTTTGAGCTCAGGCGCCGGGGAAGCTGGTGAGTCGCTTTTGAAGGAGCTTGCGGCCCTAATTAACCTCATGCTCACCGGCGGTGTGAACGAAGCCGTCGTCGATGTCTTATACGGGGCCAACCTGTGTGCCTTACGTAAGAAGGACGGCGGCATTCGTCCCATTGCCGTTGGCTGCACCTACAGGCGCACGGCAGCCAAAATATGCTGTAAGCTATACAGTGAATCGCTTTCAGCTAAGTTTCAGCCCCTGCAGCTAGGTTTTGGCTCTAAAGGGGGCTGTGAGGCTGCCGTACATGCCTTTTCCACCTTTTTAACCTCCAACAAAGGTGGGATAATCCTCAAGGTTGACGTAAAGAATGCCTTTAACTCTGTCAACAGGGACACTTTGTTGGCTGAAGTCAAAAAGGAATTACCCGAAATTTATGGTTTTATGTGGCAATGTTACAGGCACCCGTCTAAATTACTATACAAGGACAATGTTTTGGAATCTTCAGTAGGTTGCCAACAAGGTGACCCTCTCGGGCCAGTCATTTTCAGTTTAGCTATTCACCCAGTTATCCAGAAACTAAATTCAAAATTTAACGTGTGGTATTTGGATGATGGGACTCTAGGAGGTGATGTAGACACCGTTTTGAAAGATTTACAACTTTTGAAAAAGGAATTTAAATCTATAGGCCTGGATCTCAACCCTTCAAAATGTGAAATTTACCTTTCTGACATTACCGACAGACAATTGACCCTAGATAAATTTAATGCAATAGCCCCACAAATAAAAATTGTAGAAAAAAGTTCACTACACCTCCTAGGTTCCCCTATTTTGGAAGACAGCCTTTCTCCTTTTATCGACGAAAAAATCAAAAACTTTAACGAGATTTCGGACCGACTTTCTAAAATCAATTTACATTCGGCATTCACCTTAATTAGATACTGTTGTTTTGGCCCAAATTTCATGTATTTTCTACGTTCTTCCCCTTTATGGAAGCAACCACATCTCTTGGACAAAATTGACCAAATTATTCGCAGCACGTTATCATCTATTTTAAATGTGGCCTTGGACGACCGAGCGTGGCTGCAAGCCACACTGCCCATTCGTTTTGGCGGCCTCGGCGTCCGCAAAATTACTAGTGTAAGCTTACCGGCGTTCCTGTCCTCTGTCCACAGCACTGAAAAGTTGACCGGGAAAATTTTAGCCCCCTCCCTGGTTGATTCTGCAGTGCCGTGCTTGATCGACGCAGAGAACGCCTGGAAAGTGGCATGCCCAGATATTGATCGGCCCGTGAACCCATCTTCCCAGAGACAGTGGGATGAGCCGCTCTGCAGGTTGGTACGGTATAATCTTATTAATACGTCCACCAACACTGCTGAGCGTGCCCGCCTACTGACTGTGGGTGAGTGGGAGTCGGGCCTCTGGCTTCAGGCACTTCCGTCACCCAACATAGGCACTCTGCTGGGTGACACCACTTTCCGGCTCGCTACATGTTTGCGTCTGGGCGCTCCTTGCGTGGCTCCGCATCGCTGCCAATGCGGTGAAGTTGTCGACTGCCTCGGACACCATGGTCTATCCTGCAGTAAAAGCGCAGGCCGGTTAGCACGGCACGCCAGCATTAATGACATAATCCGTCGTGTTCTTGTCACCGCCGGGGTGCCAGCTGTTTTAGAACCCAAAGGCTTGGCACGCGACGATGGGAAGAGACCAGATGGAATGACACTAATGCCTTGGAAGGTAGGTAGGCCTTTGGTGTGGGATGCAACGTGTGTCGACACCCTTGCGCCATCCCATCTTCCTTGCACGGCGGGTTGTGCTGGGGCAGCCGCTGCAGGTGCAGAAAACCTCAAACGGCGCAAGTATAACAACCTTATTGGAAGTTATATATTCGAGCCGTTTGGGGTTGAAACACTAGGGCCATGGGGTCCGAGTACCCACTATGTTTATCGAGACATCGCCAAGCGATTGGTCGACTCTTCACGTGACCAGAGGGCTGGCCTATTTTTCGGTCAAAGAATCAGCATTGCCATACAACGTGGCAATGCTGCCAGCCTTTTGGGAACTTTTCCTGTTGACAGCGATGTGGACGAATTTTTTGATGCCCTTTGATTTATTTTATTTTGTTTCCCTCCTGTTATATACTTGTAAATAGTTATTAGTAATGTTTTAGGTTTATAGTATTGGTTAAAAATGTAAGAGAATTTCATATTACAAATAAATTTCTGATCTACTCACATAAATCAATCAATGTGTGCTAAGTAAATTATTACCTAATTTACTTAGCAACCAGTTTGATTTTATCTAGACTCTATATTGTCCTATGGAGAAGGACCAGCATGTTTCCAAGCATCCTTATCTTCGATATAACCTTAATTGTAATAAACTTGCACAAAGTCTATTTTCAATATGAGTTTTTTTAATTCTCTCATTTAATTGTGATATGTCACGAGGTATTTTGTTGTAACATTTAACACAGAACCCTATAAAAGATGTATGTACTTTTGATAACCTAAAAAAGGGTTGATCTATTTTATCTTTATTTCTAGTATTAAAGTTATGCCTATCACTTATTTTGTTAAAAAGATGTCGATTTTTTCTTACATACATAATGTTTTCATAAATGAATTGGCAAGTTACCGTCATAATATTAATCCTTTTAAATAGTTCCCTATAACATTCGCGGCAACGTAGATTGTAAAGAGCTCTGATAGCTCGCTTTGGCAAAATAAAAATGGATTCAATGTCAGCAGCCCGACCCCACAGAAAATGCCATACCACATAATGCTGTGGAAGTAAATAAAATAGACCGAACGCGCGGTTTCTACGTCTGTCAACTGCCTTATCTTTCTAACAGCATAAGGAGCCGAGCTTAGCCGTCCCGCAAGAATTGTTATGTGGGGACACCATTGTACTTATCGTCTAGCGTAATTCCTAGGAAAACTGTCTGCTTAATAAGTTCCATATTTTCTCCATTCAATATGATGTCACATTCGCTACTTCTAACATTAGGTAGTGTAAATCTAATGCATTTGGTTTTGTTTTTCATTTAGTACCAAATTATTTACCGTATACTTATCTTGGACCTGAAGAATAGAGTTATTCACGTCGCGTCGTCAAGATTTTGTGCGCGTCGATCTATTTAAAAAATTAATGGTGTGTCATCTGCAAATAACATAATATGTAGATTTTATACCGAGTTGTGAAACAAATAAAACAAATTGAAGTTGGGGAGTGGGGGCGCGCTACCACTACCCAACTTCAATTTGTTTTATTTGTAATTTTTTAAGGTCCCGTACCTACCCGAAGAGTAAAACGGGACCCTATTACCAAGACTCCGCTGTCCGTTCGTCGGTCCGTCCAGGCTGTATCTCATGAACCGTGATTGTTAGACAAATGATGTATTTCTGCTGTCGCTATAACAACAAATACTAAAAAACAGAATAAAATAAATACTAAAGGGCAAGGCTGTATGTTTTTTGTGCCATTTTTATAGATAATGGCACGGAGCCCTTAGTGCACGAATCCGACTCGTAATATACCAGTTTTTATAATTATAATAAAGCAAAAATACGTGTCAAACATTTTTTTATTATCAGACTGACAGACAGACTAACCATAATTTCTTTACCCTGTCAACATCCCCGTTTAACGGTTTTATCCCAAAGCCTTAGCATGTGATATTACGCGAAGTTTCTCAATTTCATTATCTCACAATTGCCGGCCATGTTTAATTACTCCCGTCGTCCACCATAGGTCTGATAGCCCTGAATTAATCGATCGAGCCATTTCCTAGTAAGGCTGTGATACTATTACCGATTCTCACTAGTTGTCTACTACCCTGGCTAGGTAACTTCGACACTAATCGGATGACGCGCTAGCACTTATGTAGCCACCTACGTATGTACCCATATAGGTCAACATGCTTAAGCTGGTAAGCTACGTGGTACTATAATAACGAACGGTTATTATGACACGGGATCGTTTCAATTAAACAGTTAGTTCATCTTCAATGGGATAATGGTTATTCCTATGAAGGACTTCGCGTCTACAATTTGTCATTTTACCTTCCAGGAGCTCATGGCTAAGTAATAATTGCCGCACAGGTCGATCCATCAGGTTAAACTATGCTTGCCGGGGTTGGTACGTATGTGGGTGACCTTCTTTAAATACCAAATCTCCTCCGTGCCTCGGAAAGCAAGTTAAGCCGTTGGTCCCGGCTGTCATTTGTACATCTTCGACAGACGTAACGGGTTGTCAGAAGCCCGAAAATTTGACAGCTAGTCTTACCAACGGTCATCGTTTTGCTCAGTTACTGACTGGGTTGTAGAGGTCAGACAGACAGACAGACAGTAGCTCCATGTAAAATACTGGTATTCAGGTGCATCCGGTTAGACTGGAAGCCGACTTCAACATAAGCGGAAGGGAGTGTCAGACTCTTACTGACTAAACCCACCACTGTTCCTTCCTTAGCCCTTTATGTTTACGTGACAACGCCCGGCCACCGTAGGCGCGGGTCTGCGGACGGTGATTAATGGGTAGCTCACCGACCGATCAGGACCAGGCCGAAGCCGGACGGCGCGTATATATTCCACGCGCGCCTCAAAGAGATGTCAGCATATGAAGGGGCCCATTAGGACCAAGCCTGCCGGGTAAGCGGGATTGTCCGAAAGGGTTACCGCTACCCCGGAACATAAAGGGCTAAGGAAGGAACATGGATGTGTTTTAGTCAGTACGAGTCTGACACTCCCTTCCGCTCCACCCAGAGCGGGAGGAGTCATTTGATGATTTCCCACCCTCAAAAAAGCCCTTTATGTTCCGGGGTAGCGGTAACCCTTTCGGACAATCCCGCTAAAGTTTATAAAGTTTATAGTTTAATCAACATATAAATTAATTATGATACTCACCTTTGATTTATTGTTAGAACATGCTGGTGTTCACATCAGTTCACCTTTTCTTTATCATTTTGAAAGCGTTCCTTGGCAGTTCAAAAGTGCCTGTAATCGGATTATTTGAAATAAATGCTTTGATTTCGAGTTTGAGTTTTGAGTTTGAAAGCAGTGGTGATGGAATAAATTGCACAAATGCAAATTTATACATTATGAAAATGATGACTGCCTCTTTAGTTTTGTGGTCGCAAGCGCTACTGAGTAAAGGGTCCTAGGTTCGATTCCCAGGTCGAACAAAGTGTCATTCCATTAGGATTTCTTTTACTCCTCTGCCGAACTTTTCGGGAATTAAAAGTGTGGTGTTATGTCACGTGAACTGGCGCTAATTCTAAATTCAAACACTTACACTATTAAACGAGTCGAGATTGGTACTAACACCAAAATGCTATGTTACTGCCAGTATTTTTCCACCCAGGATCGACTAGAAACTCCTCAGAACCGGAATATCCACTTAAATTATGTCAATTACGGAACCCCTCGATGCCGATGTGCCAGTATCTCGATCAACCACCCCTGTTGGAAATATAGTTAGTTAGATGCCGCGTTTTAAGTGGTTTTCTAAGTTAAATGGAATTATGGAACCTTACGCTGCTACTATGTCTGATAAATTCAATCTTTGTCTACTTTTATCTGTAAGCACGTGAAGATGGTTTCTTGTACCTTTTATTTTTTTTCAGGCTGGGAAATCATCCAATGATGATTCTTCCGCTCTGGGTGGAGCGGAAGGGAGTGTCAGAATCTTACTGACTAAAACCCATCCATGTTCCTTCCTTAACCCTTTGTGTTCCGGGGTAGCGGTAACCCTTTCGGACAATCCCGCTTACCCGGCAGGCTTGGCCCTGAGGGGCCCCTTCATATGCTGACATCTCTTTGAGGCGCGCGTGGAACATATACGCGCCGTCCGGCTTCGGCCTGGTCCTGATCGGACGGTGAGTCACCCATTACTCACCGTCCGCAGGCCCGCGCCTACGGTGGCCGGGAGTAGTCACGTGGCTCCCGACGCCCGGGGCGTCTCCCGCGGTGGCTGGGACGGGAGGACCTTTCTCTCTCCCATCCCGCCACCATGGTTTCTTGTACCTAAGCTAATATTTAAATATATTCTGCTTTTTTATATGTCATTCATAACTCTAGGGAGGAACTCGTGGCTAAGTTATTACAGCCACGCAGTTCGGTCTATCAGGTTAAGCTACGCTTGCCAGGGTCGGCTGTGGATGGGTGACCATCTTGACATATTTAAACTACTACTTGAGTCGGAAAGCACGTTAAGCCGTTGGTCCTGGCTATCATTTGTACATCTTTGACAGTCGTTACGGGTCGTCAGTAGCCCAAAAATCTGACTGTCAATCTTACTAAGGGGTATCGTACTACTCCGCAACTAGGTTGTCGAGGTCAGATAGGCTGTCGCTTCATGTAAAATACTGGTATTCAGCTGCATCTGATTAGACTGGAAGCCGACCCCAAGATAATTGGGCAAAGGCTAGGCAGATTGTTCATAACTTTTGGGTTATATTCCATAAGTAATACCAACTATACATATCTATACTCCCAGAAGATGTGGCCCAAAAATGTGTATTTACTACCTAATGGGGCCACTCTACCTTTATTTGCTCACAATTATACAGGTTAAAATAAATCGCAAATAGGAAAAAAACATTTTTCGCACGAACTAAATAATAAAATCAATTCTCTACTTTTTGCATTTGTTTCATCCTAATAGTATTTATTCGTTTTATGATCCGTGAGCCCGGCAATTAATGACCGCTGCGCAACAGTTCTTTAAGTAGGTACAGGTTGCTCTAAGGTGCTATTTTATAACATTTTAAATGAGTTCGTAAATAATAACGTTTTATGAAAATATAGTGTCTTCATGAAACGAAAATGTGAAAACGTATGTGTGCTAAATTAATGTCACCAATTGTAGCGCTAAGTTTTTTATGTCACCATAATAATTTACTGGGCTTTAAATATTAACCTACTGAGAGAGTTTACTGTGTTACCTATCTTGGCATGAAAATAGATAGAGCAGCTAAGGAGTCCCAGGTTCAATCATTCTGATCGTCGGCTAAACCGGAATTGGAAATTTGAATTAGGAATTGCTCAGAAGCAGCCCAAACTTCTGAATATAAAATCTTGTTCCATTAAAATTTAAGTTTTAAATATGTCCAAAAATATTCTTTGCCATAAATAAAACTCCTTCAACAAAAATTTAAATAAAGAAAGAATTCTTAATTTAACATCATAAAGCTTTCATAAACGATACTGTAGGAATGCATTCTCGTCTTCTAAATACTTCGCATAGTTTCGGAGGGAGGCTACACCCGCTCTGAACAAGCAAGTGCACACGCTCGGTATACACTCAAGTTTCCATTGTGTAACCTGCCAGTGCATCTTGCAACCTGGATCCACACACAATGGGAACTCGCCTTTATTTTGAGACGACGGGACCCGACTTTGGAGCGGATTATCGGAAATCTCATACACCTAGGTAGCAGGTAGTTATGTACACTGAACACACTGTACATGGATAGCTGTACATCTGTTAGCAGTTGATACATACTGCAGTCGACAGCTCGTTTCCCGGTAGTACATAAACTTGAGTATTGATTTTTACATTTTACATAGAAGCCTAAAACGATGAGCCTCGAAACTATTTCATTTTTCAGTTCGTAAATGGAACCGTAAAATGAAACAGCCGCTGTCTGTATTTCAGATTTTATTCGGATGAAAACCCCTATTACGCTTGTCGGGGTTTTAAGTCGAGAATGTTACTGGAATTTGCTTTATTAAAACTATCATTGTTCCTACATTTACATTTTACCCGGTATTTCACGACCTCTTTGTTGCGATCTCTTTGTTTACCCTTACTTATCTATCCTAACGCATAATATTATGTAGGTCATGTCAGGTGTGATTACAGATCAGGAACTTAGATGTCTGTTTGTCTACATAGTATGCTATCTAATTCAAGAGACAATGGACTGCAGGACATTGATTACGCGCGTTAGACGTATCTATTGTTTTGTTTACATTCGAACCGATCTGTAGCTTAATTACGCGACGTCGGCACCTTGAGACGAGGCATGTACATAGCTCCACCTGAGCGGCAGATGCGTCGCAGCTGCCGGCCGGGCCAGTCCTCTCGCCGCACTCCCCGCGCCCCCCGGCCCCCCACCTCTCGCGGTCCGCGCAATCGCGGCTAACAGTTTTATTTCCCCGAATAAACTTTATCAAACAAAGCGTGCGTGCCCCGCGCCCTGCATCTGCTCGTCCAGCTGTTCCCGCTGCAGCTGACTTTGTTGTCTCGCTCTAACGCACGCTCCGCCCCACCGCTAGACAAGGATAGGTAGTCTCGCTGTAATCGCGGGGCCCTTCAATTCCCAGTGCATAGCCCATTCGCAGTTTGTGTGTCGATGCCGTCGGGCGAACCGATAATGCTGAACAAACGTACGCGCGAGGATACGTCCGCGGACGCCGCCGAGGCCGGTGACAGCCGCGACCGGCGCGCTAAGCGTCCACGTGTTCAAGGCCGTTCTGACAGCGAGCCGCTGAGGAATGATAGGGTTCCTCCTGTGAAGCGTGAGGCGCTGAGGCGTTTGTTTGGAAGAATTAGCGCCGGCGACTCGGAGGGGAATCAGCGTCCGGCCTCGAACTCGGAGGAGGATGTGGAGTACGAGGACTCACTGACGGAGGAGGACGAGAACTCTCTGGTGGAGGACGTGCCGGCTGACATGGATCCGGAGCAACTTGGATTCTTGGTGTGCGCTCAGGAGACTCTGCGCTTCTTGAACGGGCTTGGCATCACGTACCAGCACCCGGTCTTCAACCATCTCCGCCTGCGCCTGCTGCGGGGGATCAACGAGATTGGTGTTGCCTGAGCATTGCTGGGCCCTGAGCCCACCCGCACATAAACCTCTCCTGCTGATCTCTTCGTTTCGGACCACCTCGTGTTGAATCACTGTTCCTCGTGTGTTTCTTTAATCCTGTGACCCCGTGACGTTTCTTATCTGAAGTGCTTTTACCTTCTCGTTCGGGAAATGGCTAAAGCCAGTCAAAATAAAGACTCTATGCTTACTGTGGCGTTTCAAAGCAACAGGTGTCCCGCTTGGGAATTCTAGTCACTATCTAGTCAAATTTTAAGTTAAGAATGAATATTTTAATCTATAAATGTCTAACGATTGAAATAAATCGTCGTATATAAAATTGGTGTTTAATTAACTCTCTCCTCTTTATGTTCGTTTGGTCAAGTGCGATAATATTATGATGAAAATTTTAACTTATTTACATCTGAACATTAGAATCAAATTTAAGTTGATAAAAGTGGACTGGCTGAAAAAATCATTTACAAAAAGGCTGGAGAAAAATCTTAGTTTATTAAAAAGCAAAGTTTTATTGACACAACAAACACTCTTTGTTCTAATTTCAAGCTGGGCATATTATGATATTTTTCTTTTTGTTTCATACCAAAATAAAAATAATATTATCTGAAACACTCGTCTCAGAAATTCATTACATAAAACACACTCTCACAATATAAAGCCTGGCATTCACTTAATGAATACTTGTAGCAGCTGAGCGTATAACATGAATGCTTCACATTTTATGAAAGTCACCGACAGTGAAACACCAGCTGTATTTAAATTCTCTTTGCTCCTAATTAAAAAAGTATATTCCTTTCAAACATGATAGTAAATGTGAATGAAGACTCAGAGAGATAAATATAATGAAAACTCTGAATAAAAAAAAATACAAGCAAACATTTAATACTTTGTCACTGTTATTATTAATTGGGTCAACCCTTAACATAGGGGACCCATTTTACTATTACTAGAATGTGAAGGGTGCATGGCAGCGCCTGCTTAACGAACGATTCGTATAACTACGGACCGTTACTGATAGAAATTAAAACATTTCTCCAATAATGAAGCAAATCGCTTACATCTTTGCATACTAGGCTTCCATATAGAAGTAGTTACGAGTATTACAGGTAAAATTCCTTCGAAACCAGCGTTTAATACACACACATACACACACTAATAATATAATATATACACTGATGGGACAAAGGCCTCCTGGGATTAGCTAGGAAATTACTTAACTAATCTATGTATATGCCCATTTTGGCAATAAAATGCTACCGTGGGTTACCTATGGTTTATAGAAGCCGAGCAAAACCCGCCAATCATTACAAGTGACGATTAAGTTAATCGGAGCTTAGTAAACTGTCTGAGTACTAAATTCTGGAAAGTTATCTTAGTTAATTGGAATTAAATTCAAACTCAAAGCATTTATTTCAAATAAACCAATTATAGACACTTTTGAATTAACAAGCGGTCGTTCAGTCAGAAAGATGAAGCTAGTTGTCCATTCCAAAGCAGTAGGTACCTTTGAAAAAGAACGGGCAAGAAACTCCATGGACACTCTATTAAATCAAAATATGGTTACAAAATCTGGGTTACATCATTCGGAGTCAAAGTCAAAACATCAAAGAGGAGTTATGTATTTGGATAAGTAAGTATGTCCTTTGAAAATTATCAGAAGGATCCCACATAATTTTCAAACCTGAAGATCTGTAAGTCTAGATTGGGGATGAAAATAATGGTTTTACTAAAGGCTAACTAACATTAGAGAGGTACAAGGGTATTTTAATGTTTGCAACTTAATGATTATAAATAAACAGATTCCTATAATTTATTAGCTTCCCATAGCAGGCAATAACATTTGTTAACATAACTTTTAAGAGAAAGAGGTAATCAATTATTAAACTAAAATATACAATAACATAATATACTCTCAGTCTTACCAAGGAGTATCGTATTGCCCTGTTACTGGGTTGTGGAGGTCAGATAGGCAGTCGCTTGATGTAAAATACTGGTATTCAGCTGCATCCGGTTAGACTGGAAGCCGACCCCAACATAGTTGGGAAACGGCTAGGCATGATGATAATATTCTGTACACTCTATGACACTGGGTACACCAGGCCACTGTCATTGAATTAAATGGTCATCAATTTATGAATAATGTGCCAACAACCATTGTTAATGATTTTATATTTGTTAATAGGTTTTTACAAACACTTTTACACGTCAGTAATATTTTTTTAACTAGATGAGGTCGTCGTTTCCTAACTTTGAGAAGAGAGGCCAACACTAACTCAGAACTCACGGTCTCTTTAATGTCCAGACATAATCTTGGTTAGATCATGTGAAGACCATGTAGGTTAAAATCTGAACTGGTTTTTTGCGGAAAGAACCATACAGATTGAGTGGGCTTGTGCAATGAGTACACGCATTTGTTTTTAATCGTTCAGCTAAATTCAAAACGATTACACAAACAATACCAAAGAAAGAACATTTGGGTAATCATGATAATATAATATATTGACTGTCGAATTCATTACACCATATATGATACTAGCTTCCGCCCGCGGCTTCGCCCGCAAAATATGTCGACAAATTATACATATAAACCTTCCTCTTGAATCACTCTATCTATTTAAAAAAACCGCATCAAAATCCGTTGCGTAGTTTTAAAGATTTAAGCATACAGACAAACAGACAAAAATAGCGACTTTGTTTTATACTATGTAGTGATAATATATCTAACACAGATAAGATCCATTTTCCGTGAAAAGCGGTTCCGTCTTATTAAAACGACCGTCATGAAAATCTGACATCAGTATTTGAGATCAGGGGATCAAAAAGGCTCTGTTACTGGACAGCCATTAAGGTGTGATGTTGTCCTCTTTCCTTGGACACCAAAGCTTAACAAAAAGGAGCAAGTTAACTGGTAGTAGAATACTTTCGATGCATCCAAATTTTAAAAGGTTGACAGGCAACCTTAATACAAATCTTTACAAGGAGATTTTTATTTGTAAGCCCTAAAGTCTGCCAGCCAGTCTTACCAAGGGGTATCGTATTACCCTGCCGGCCGGTTAGTAACTGGGTTGTGGAGGTCAGATAGGCAGTCGCTCCATGTAAAATACTGGTATTTAGCTGCCTCCGGTTAGACTGGAAGCCGACCCCTATAACATTGGGAAAAGGCAGATTGGTTGAACTGTAGAGTATGAATAACACTATATCAAAGAATCAACTAGCATTATCAATTATTTTTGAAGTATCCCGACTTTCGAATTGTAAGTCGTGGGGAGTGAAGCGCCTGGGTTTTACTCTGTAAAAATAATTTCATCACCACTGCTCTGAAAACATTGTGAGGAAACCGGCATGTCTTAGAACCAAAAATTCGAATTCATGTGTCATTTATTAACCCGCACTGGGGAGATAACAGCCGACCCTCTCAAAGAGAGAAGACTTGTGTCCCAGCAGTGGGAATATTATAAGCTGGTTATATTGTGATAAAAAAAAAACAAATCAAATCAAATCAAAAACAAAAAAAAAAAAAAATTCTTAGATAGTATTTCAACTATATTGCAAAGACATAAGGTTAATTTTTAATTGAGAAAATTTGATAGTTAGGGAGGGATAGCTTGATGTGCTGGCGTCTGTACGTCCCAAAATCCGAATTAGGTACACTAAAATGCTAACCATGTCATGCGAATAATCCTCTACAGTTTCAGCTGCATTTCAGTTATTAGGTAGACAAAATAACACGGGAGAGGTAACTAAATCCAGACATAACGCTTGAACCAGCCATATAAGCTCCAAATTAGCCTGAGCATTGAGCTAGACAACGTTTAGAGCCGAATTAAATCTGTTGAGTTGATAGAGGTGGGAAAGGTTATATTTAGGTTTGGTTTGTTGTGTCTCGGTTTTGAGTTGAGTATTGCTATATGTATAAAGATTGGGTACGCCTATACCCAGTTTCTGAATTGAGAAATTTAAGTTGAGAACTTGATAAACTCTACTTTGGCGTTACTTAAGGGGAAAGCCCGGCAAATTATTTTTGTTTTTTAAGCGTAAGATTTTTTGATGCCGCGCATTGAAGGAATCACCTTAAGTAACTCTTTAACAGTACTCAATTTTGGTTTATTAATTCAGAAACCTGGTACAGTCCGCGAGGTATAAGCTGAGCTTTGCATTAGTGTGAGTGATCACCAAAAGTACAGTCAGAATGGCGCCGCGCCTCAGGCCGGTTACCCAAAATCAGTTTAAACCGGTTTTTACCGGGCGAAAATGGCGCCGCGCCTAAGGCCGGTTATCACACCTACACTATCCATGTACACTCACACAAATGCAAAGCTCAGCTTATACCTCGCGGACTGTAATAGTGTCGCATTCATTAGCTTAAATTCTATTTCTGGTGAGACATTTGATTAATATAATTATTAGTGTCAATGCTTCAATGAAAATAATGACACTGACAGCACTTAAACAGCATTTATGTGCTTATCGCGTTAAGTTCCATTGTTAAAACTCCCCCCAAGGAGACTAAAATCTACCTTCCATAAAGAATATCAACCGAATATCAGACTTTACCGTTGCTACCGATATTTAACAAACTCATACAATATAAGTACAGCCAAGTGTCTTATAACTTCGTCAGTTTCAAATTTCTTTCTCTCAGAAAGATAGAACACATAATACTTGTTGAAGCTACTTTCGGCACTGAGCGGACTTTTGCATAGAAAACTATATTTTAAATTCTTGGCAATAAATCTCAAAGTAACCTAATATACCTTGACGACCAGTATCGAGTTGACATCAAAACCTTTGTAATGGCGCGGCCATTTTATGAAATACAGAGTTGATACGACAGGCTTTCCTTTAAACTGCCTATATTAGGGACCATTTTCAAGCTCTGTACCAAAAATCAATTAAATAGGAGCAGTAGTTTAGTCGCAAGTCGTAGCCGCTTTGTTACAAGGTCAGTTTTTATTTACAAAGGGAGGTTGCGTTTTACTCTGATTTGTACCTAAGCTATTTAGTTTGTTTGAAAAAAAAAACTCAAGTTTGGTGTTTTTTTATACCGTATCGAATTAATACTAAACATATAGTATACGTAGTGTGATTTAATGCCCCTCTGTAATATATGAACTCTGTTTAATTATTTGTTTTAATTTTATTTTCTGAGTCTGTCTGGGTTTCATTTTTTTTTTCATTCGATCTGACATTTATAGAAGATGGCGGAATGTCATCGTTGTGTTGACTATACAAAGCAATTTAATAATGCTGAGTCGGTAAAGGAGATTCTGTTGGTCAATGAGGATACGAAAATAGCCCATAAGATAATGAAATTAAGGTCATAGCTCATTAAAGCCACTGAGCTGTGACCTTCAGATGTTTTAGCTGCGACTGTATATGCTTTGCAGGATATTAGGTTTCGAATATACGGATACGAAGCATAATTAGTTCTGGGATTGTTTCCCACCACACGACCAGACTATTTACCTGGGTAAATAAAGCCTTTTGCCTGGTTTTCGCTCGCCATATCGGCAACTAACTTCGAGTTGCTGGAACTCGAAGTTTTAAGCAACTCCACGGACGGATCCGCTCTTTGATTTGTGCGCCATTATATGTAGTTTAGAGTTGTTTTAAATTGACGATTACAATGTTAGACAGAAGACAAAAAAGTAACAGTTTGAAGTGCAGTTTTTCAGGTAATAGGCACGCTATTTTAGTTCTTTTGACACTGGTTTCACTTTTGTTAACAGATTAAGGTTATTATAATCTTTGTCTATGGAAAATGGTCCTTTTTAATCGTCTACAATTCACTGATTATTTTATTCGTACGTATAGACGTACAAATAATTATAATTGAAATGACTGTTTGATGACAAAATAACAGCTCTATTACTAAATGCATGTGTCTTGAAATGCTTTGTTTTTTCTTGTTTTCCTCAGTAAAACATTTATTTTCTTTATTTTTATTTTGTTGCTGTCTTACTTCTAGTTATAAATATATGCATGCTGTGGTTTCGTATAATTGAAGGAGCACACGTTAAAGAAACTTTTGAGTTGTTGATATCTACAGGGTGAAATTTACCACCTAAGCCTACATTGTGGAATGCAATAAAGAATTGAGAATTGAATTGAATTCATGGGCTATATTTTAAGGGTTCATGGTACTCATCATTACGAACAACTTTTACTGTGACAACAAATCTGAAATCGCGAAAAAAAAATGAGCTGTTCGCATAACTTGTCAAAATGTAGAGATCAGCTGTTTTTTTTGCGATAACAAGGGTTCCCATATTAAAAGTTCTTAGTACGGAACCCTTCATGCGCGAGTTCAACTCGCACTTGGCTGGTTTGCTGAAGCCTATTTATTTCATATTGCTTTCAATTGTTTTTTCTGTAGTTTGTGTTCTTACAGTTCACTGAATATAATTACTAGTAAAGGGTAATGATCGTTTTCAATACGTATTGTCCCTCAGCTTAATTATAGCTCTTACAATTCCATTTCACGCTACTCAGCGTGTTTCTGTTTCCGACAAGTTCTTAATGAAGGCATTACTTTCTAGGGATGCGTTGGCGTCATCATTAGAAGTCTAACAAACAAAGTTACGTGTCTACCTACACCTTCCGACCGTCCTCGTCATACCTCCAATACATTGTTGCTACCCACACAAATTCCCTTTTAGAAACAGCTTACTGGATAAAAAACATATTTTCTCATTTCCACTTAAAAGATAAATAAAACCTTCTTAAGAAATAACGTAAGGTCGACTGTCACTACCCACCATATTTACGAAGGAAGATGGTAGGAAAATAAGGGCTGTTACGCACTAGCGGTTCATGATTAACTGATTATTGAGGATTTTTTCTTTTTGAGGGTGAGAAATCATCAAATGACTCCTCCCGCTCTGGGTGGAGCGGAAGGGAGGTCAGACTTTTACTGACTAAAACCTATCCATGTTCCTTCCTTAGCCCTTTATGTTCCGGGGTAGCGTTAACCCTTTCGGACAATCCCGCTTACCCGGCAGGCTCGGCTCCTTCACATGCTGACATCTCTTTGAGGCTCGCGCGGAACACGTACGCGCCTGATTATTTAGGATCTTCTTTTCGTGTGGTTAGTGACTAACCTGGTGTCAGAGTTTTAATGCTGCCCATGGGCCTCTGACTTAGCTTCACATGCTGTTGAGAAATATCTCTCAGACATGCTGGTTTCCTCACGATGTTTTCCTTCACCGATTTTTAAGCAAGTGATAATTTATACAATACGCACATGAATCCGTAAAATCAGAGATGCGTGCCCATGGTACGAACTCGAGACCTATGACGATTAGGATGAGCTGTGCTCTTCCAACAATAACTAGTACTTAGCAACTTTAAGGAGAGTGCGCCTGCGTTGCCGCGAAATTAAAAATTTCATAGATTTTTTGCAATTTGCAGGTCAGTGTCAGCTTGTATGTTGACCAAAATATGATTCACGGTCGTGGCAAGTGCGTAATTACATGATAATAATCATTAGAATCATCTATACAACTCTCTAAGTTAAAATTGTTCTCAAATGTCATGATTTCATGAAAAAGTCATTCCGCAAGGTAATATCATGACCTTAGAGTAGCCTTTCCAGGGCACGCCCCTCTTTGAGAAGTGGCTAGAGAGGCGTCACGGCGTCCTCACCTACCGCCTGACGCGGGTCCTCGCCGGACATGTTTCGGGAGGTTCCTGCACATCATCAGGCCCGTGTCACCGGGGTGTCACCACTGCCAGGATCGCCCAGGGGACACGGTAGAGCACACGGTGCAAACCTGTCCCGCTTGGGCGGAGCAGCGCCGTGTCCTCGTAGAGGCGATCGGCGGCGGCGACCTCTCGCGCCCGGCCCTGGTACACGCCATGGTCCGAAACGAGAGGGAGTGGGCGGCAGTCACCTCCTTCTGCGAAAAAGTTATGCTCGCGAAGGAGGTGGCGGGATGGGAGAGAGAACGGTCCTCCCGTCCCAGCCACCGCGGGAGACGCTCCGGGCGTCGGGAGCCACGTGACGACTCCCGGCCACCGTAGGCGCGGGCCTGCGGGCGGTGAGTAATGGGTGACTCACCGTCCGATCAGCACCAGACCCGTGCCGTACGGCGCGTATATGTTCCACGCGCGCCTCAAAGAGATGTCAGCATATGAAGGGGCCCCTCAGGGCCAAGCCTGCCGGGTAAGCGGGATTGTCCGAAAGGGTTACCGCTACCCCGGAACATAAAGGGCTACGGAAGGAACATGGATGGGTTTTAGTCAGTAAGAGTCTGACACTCCCTTCCGCTCCACCCAGAGCGGGAGCAGTCATTGGATGATTTCCCAGCCTTAAAAAAAGGAATGACTCTACGAGGACACGGCGGTGCTCCGCCCAAGCGGGGCAGGTTTGCACCGTGTGCTCTACCGTGTCCTCTGGGACAATATGGCCTTAAACGTAAGTTACATTTAAACGGGATAGTCCGAAAGGATTACCGCTACCCCGGAATATTAAGGGCTAAGGAAGGAACATGGATGGCTTTTATATTAAGCAGTAAGAGTCTGACACTCCGTTCCGCTCTACCCGGAGCGGGAGGAGTCGTTTGATGATATCCCACGCTCAAAAAAAAAAGATTTAGTTACATTCATTCTCCTGTAATGTAGCCATTTTTGACTTCCGCACCAACTTCACCGAGAAATCTTATTTGAATTGAACTGTCAGTCAGAGAGCTGACTCAAGATGACATAACCTTTTTATTCACGGTGAGATTTTAACTGAACCAATATCGAGGCGAACGAGATGAACGCGTTTAAAAATCGCAAGTAGTACAGGGGCCTTATCAGTCTAGCAAATAACAAAGAAACTTCGCTACCGATCGAAGGCAACAGCCGCAGTGATTTTTCCGATACTTGTCGGTTGCCTGACAACACGCTTACGTTTGAAAGTAAAAAAGGCCTCGGTTAGGAGTTTGGAACTCTATGCTATTAAAAAGGTACGTTTTAAGAAGAAATAATCTGATTTAATGTATCTGTATTGAAGGTGAAATCAGTTTAAGGTGAGCTGTCAATAGTATCAATGGCTAGCATTAGGTGGAATGACAGCTCAATTCATGCCTGCGTCACCTTTGTTTCTACGGTGAGATTTTTACAGAATTGACCAGCTGTAATAAACAACGTGGCCCTTCAATGGTGACTTTTAGTTAAGTAGTACAGAGGCCGGCACATCAAGTTACCACAATCTGTCAAATTTCTTTGATAGTATTTCAACTTTATTGCAAAGACATAAGGTTCATTTTTAATTCAGAATATTTGACAGTTAGGGGTAGCTTGATGTGCTGGCGACTGTACATTTAACTGGTAGGGCTAGCGCCCATTAATCATATAAATGTTGATAGGATAAAATAAAACGCAAATTGAAAAAAGAAATTCAAACAAACTAAAAAATAAAATCAATTTGCCTACTTTTTGCAGTTTGTCCATCCTAAAAGTATTGCTTATTTGTTTTAATTTCATTGATGAGAATGTTATGATCTGTGACCCCGGCAAATGGCAGCTCGACAGTTCTTTAAACTGTACAGGTTGCTCTAAGATGCTATTTTCTAACATTTTAAATAAATCCGTAAATAATAACGTTGTATGGAATTATAAGGTCTTTATGAAACGAAAATGTAAAAATGTATATGTGTGTTAAATTATTGTCACCATTGTAGCGCCACGTTGTATAAGTGATGTACAGAGCCAGCACATCGAGCTATCCCTAACTGTCAAATTTTCTCAATTAAAAATGAACCTTATGTCTTTGCAATAAAGTAGAAATACTTTCAAAGAAATTTGACAGATTGTGGTAACTTGATGTGCTGGCCTCTGAACTTAGTGGAAAGTCGTCTTTTTACAATAAGCCTTATTACACCGGTTTGTTCGGTATTTTAAAGTTCACTTGAAGACAATCCCGTACGATTACTTCACTTATTATTTACACAAAGTGAAGCGCCTGGATGGGTTCGAACCCTCGACCTAAAACTAAGTCGGGGCAGTTACCATTGCGTCACCACTGCTCTCAAAACGGTGAAGGAAAACGTCGTGAGGACACCAGCATGTCCTAGAACCAAAAAATCTAAGACATATGACATTCAGCAACCCGCACGGAACCGCGTGGGGGATTACAGCTCACTCCTTCTCAAAGAGAGGAGGCTCCATCCCAGTAGTGGGAACATTACAGGCTGATTATGACGTCATGTAAAATGTCTTTTTTCATATTCTATCTTTATCTTACTTTCGTAATAAAGATGGCCTCCCTTAACAAGGACGTAGGAGCTCAAATCTAAATATAAATATTTTCGTATTATTCCATAGCTTTCACTCATAGATTTCACGGAATTTTCCATACTGAGGTATACACTGTTCGGTTGTAGGCGTTATAGAAATGGTATAAATTGGGCTTTATTGTTACTTTGTACGTTTTATTCTTCTGTTACCTTGAGGATTTGTTGGGTCTCTTCTATTAGCAACATTTTTTTTTTCAGGATGGGAAATCATCAAATGACTCCTCACGCTCTAGGCGCAGCGGAAGGGAGTATCAGACTCTTACTGACTAAAACCCATACATGTTCCTTCCTTAGCCTTTAATGTTCAGGGTAGCGGTAACCCTTACGGAAAATCGCGTTTACTTATTCGTTACTGCAGTCATCATTTTATAATTGTATTTCACACCATGAACTGTCACCGCATCAAGTTATACCAAACTTTCAAATTTCTCCAAATGATTTTGAACCTTAAAACGTTAACTCTCAAGTTCAAAATCGATTGAGAAAGACAGTTTGTGCTGGCGACTGTTCCGCATTATCTTTTGCCCGCATCTTCGTCACACAATATACTATAACAACAACAATATTATTACATAGTTCCTCTATACCAACTATGATCCCCCGTTACACCCCTCTAGGGGTAGAATAATAAAAAATCCGTTTTTAGCAAATGCCTTTGTCACACTATTATCTGTGTGCCGAATTACCGTCCAATCTGTTCAATGGTCACGGTTATATTTCAACAAAATTTTCCAATCCAGCCTGTACCCCACAGGGGGTGCCCTTAGCGTGTAGTCGCGTAGTTTGTATTTTTTATAAGCCCTGGCTGGAGGCTTATTATGGCATCAGGTAAGTCCGGCTTAGCAGTAGACAACTCCTTGGTTGAACTGCGAATGCCATTAAAAAAAAACCTTTTCAACAAACAAGATTATACCGTACATTGTAATAGAAAAGACATATTATACGGTAGCAAATGATATGTCCATCCTCAAACAACAAAGAGACACGACAAACACACACATTTATTCCACATTCAATGGACAGTAATAGGCATGACAGGAACTCGGCCCTGTATCGCGGAAAATATACCGCGAGTGAAATCGAAACGAGCAGATTTCTGAGAATTCAAGAAATAAATGGGTTGCCGAGGGGACTGTAATGGACAGGGTATAAAGCTTTGAAAATGTAGCTTTGTGTACAAGCAAACATAGAAATAAGTAGAGGTATATAGGCAACTCGACACTACTTTTAAATAATTTCTTCTTTTCGTGTGGTTACTGACCAACCTGGTGTCAGAGTTTTTATCTGCCCAAGGGCCTCTGAGTTAACTTCACATGTCGTTGAGAAATATCTCTCAGGCATGCTGGTTTCCTCACGATGTTTTTAAGCAAGTGTGCAAGTGTTTTTATAATTGTGCGTCCTGTTTGTGCTGAATAAATATTCTTTCTTTCTTTCTTCAAGTGATTATTATACAATACATGAATCCGAAAAGTCACGAGGTGCGTGCTTGGGCTTCGAACTCGAGACCAAAAACTTGGCAGTCCGACGGTCACACCATACTATCACTGCTTTTAAATAAAGTAGTGAGTGTACTGAGTCTTAATCATCGCTCTTATGTGAGTGTTAAGGGTTATGCGCCGAGGTAGGTCGCGACACTACAATTTTCTTATGTCTTTTTTTTGCAGATCAGTGTCAGGTTGTATGTTTATTAAAATACTATTCGCGACCGTAACAATTATGTATTAAGAAATAGCCATTCAGAAGAGTAATCTGCACTTAAGAGTTGTATGATTTTAATGGTTAAAACTTTGTAAACCAAAACATTTTCAAAAGTTATTATAACAGACAATGGCGTGACGTCCGATATTTCAATAGTACGGTCGTCTTCATCGACAATCACACTATCACACTTTTTAATGTAATATAATATTATAAAGGCAAAAGTTTGTGAGTGAGTGTGTGTGTGTATGTTTGATTTTGACTTTGAATGTTTGTCCGTCCTTCACGCTCAAACGGCTGAACGAATCAGAATGAAATTTGGCACAGAGGTAGTTAAAGACCTGGATTAAGACATAGGATACTTTTGTTTCCGGTAGTACGTTCCCGTGGGATGATTTCCTACATTCACGCAGGCGAAGGCGCAGGCAGTAGTTAGTAGAAATAATAATATACAATTTTTTCATTATACCGCGTATAAAGTTGAGTCTGCTATTACAGCATAGTTGATAGCAATAGGCGACAGCTGCGAAGTGCTCACATTTATTTACAGTTTTTATTTAATTTCCTTGTCTATATTATTACGTGGAATGTTAACAAAGTATTCGTGTTTCATTGGAAAATCTATTGGAAAATTCAACATAAATTTCGGCCCCCCATTTCAATGGGACTTAAACATAACTGTTTATACAGGGTGGCCCAAAAGTCGTGGATCAAACGCAACTAGGGGTTAGATGGGGTCATCAGCTGGGAAAAGAGGTTCTACGGGAGGTCCTTAAGGTCAATCCCTGCAGAGTTATAACTTATTTTGTGTTTTTACGAGAAAAATGACTTTTTTTAACTAATTCGAATTAAAATTCGAAAAAATCTACATCCTGTATCTTTTTAATAATTTTCACTAGATTGGTACTGATGAGTCCTTGCGTTAGACATGCTATTTATGGTTGTTTATTGGGTGTGTTGAAGATAATATTAAGTTTTAAGATTTATTTTTTTCTCAAATCATAACTTTTTATTTACTTCGGACCCCACTCTGAAAAAAAAATACTCTACCGAAAAGTGACCCTGTATTACAAGTTTTGGCGCATTTAATAGGGATTCTGAAAAGGTATTACACATGGCTATGCGTGGCTTTGATATCTTTCAAGGACGATTATTCCTAGCAAGGCCAAAGTTAACACAACCATAAAACTTGGTTAGGCTTATTTAAAAATAAACTGGAACTAATACAATTAATGGCAAAGACTTTCTGCCTCTGTTTTACACTAACCATTTAATCCTTTGTCATTAAAAGGCCGGTTCGCCCGTCAGTTCAGGTAGCGATATCTTTTCTAGGAAACAAAAGGCCGGGCCGGCCGGGGCGGGGGCCGGGGGATGCGCGTGAGCATGTTTCTTTAGAATGTTTAGTGTTCTTTAGTGACTCGCTTCCTGCCTGTGAGTACGCACGTGTTCTTTTTCTCGGTTTTACGACGACTTGTGATCAGTTTCTTTCCTTTGACCTACGCTTTGTTTTTCGGACTTGTGATAGATTGCCTACCTGTGACCAGTGCTGTGTGAATCGGACAAGATTCGGAATCGGGCGGATTGGCTACAAAAGTGGACAGATGGCTGCTGCGAGGAGAGAATACACCCAACGGGAGTATGCAGAAATGCATTACCTGTATGGCTTTTGCGACGGTAATGCCCGGGCTGCTGCCAGGGAATATCGTCAACGCTACCCTAACCGTGATCGTTTTCCGGACTACAGGGTCTTTATGCGCGTACATAATTCGTACATGGAGGGAGTCTTACCCGGTCAGCATGCTCCGAGAGCAGGAAGACCAGTGGTGCAATTTGAAAATGAAGATGTAGTGCTGAGAGAATTAAGATTGGATCCTAGTATAAGTCAACGACAAATATCCCGTAATCTCGGGATTCCAAGATCGACGGTGCAACGTGTCATTAACAGAAATAAATATCACGCCTACCACGTGCAAAGGGTGCAAGCTTTGCTGCCCGGTGACTATGAACCTAGAGTGCGGTTTTGCAGAGAGATGCTAAGATACCACAGAGAGGATCCGCAGTTCTTCAACAAGGTTTTATGGACGGATGAGTCAACTTTTAGAAGAATGGGAGTATTCAATATCCACAATCTACATTTTTACTCCAGAGTAAACCCCCATATCATAAGAAATGATCGATTCCAGCATCTGTTTGGTATTAACATGTGGGCTGGTATAATTGGCCAGCAGTTGGTGCTGCATGAAATGCCAGCAAGGCTGAATGGTGCTCAGTATTTACATTTTTTGCAAAATAATTTAAACCATATTCTTAACGAAGCTGAAGTTCCAGAGGAAAGAATAGCAGAAATGTGGCTGCAACATGATGGCGCCCCGCCTCACTACGCTCGAGCAGTTAGAGATCATTTGAACGAGCGCTTCCCCAACCGGTGGATTGGTCGAGGCGGACATATTGCGTGGCCACCCCGATCGCCTGATTTAAATCCATTAGATTTTTTTCTTTGGGGCTATTTTAAAGAAATAGTTTATCAAGGAGAGAACAATAGCGAACAAGAACTACGACAAAAGCTCGAATTCGCTAGGGTACAAGTTACTAACAACAGAGGTGCATTCCGTAGGTTACGTAGGAATTTTATTAGACGGTGCAGATTATGTATTATGGTCGGAGGCAGGAATTTTGAGCATTTATTGTAAAATGTTTTGCTTAATAAAACAATTATTTCACAACCGTTGTTTTGTTTTTTCGTCCTAGAAAGATATTAGAGCCACTCATGGCCATGTGTAATACCTTTTCAGAATCCCTATTAAATGCGCCAAAACTTGTAATACAGGGTCACTTTTCGGTAGAGTATTTTTTTTTCACAGTGGGGTCTGAAGTAAATAAAAAGTTAAGATTTGAGAAAAAAATAAATCGTAAAACTTAATATTATCTTCAACACACTCAATAAACAACCATAAATAGCATGTCTAACGCAAGGACTCATCAGTACCAATCTAGTGAAAATTATTAAAAAGATACAGGGTGTAGATTTTTTCGAATTTTAATGGGAATTAGTGAAAAAAAGTCAATTTTCTCATAAAAACACAAAATAAGTTATAACTCTGCAGGGATTGACCTTAAGGACCTCCCGTAGAACCTTTTTTTGCAGCTGATGACCCCATCTAACCCCTAGTTGCGTTTGATCCACGACTTTTGGGCCACCCTGTATGTATGTAAGCTTGAAAGTCTGACAGCGTCTTACCAAGGGGTATCATATTACCCAGGTACTGGGTTGTTGAGGTCAGATAGACGGTCGCTCCTTGTAAAATACTGCTATTCAGCTACATCCGGTTAGACTGGAAGCCGACCCCGAACATAGTTGGGAAAAGGCTCGGCAGATCTCGTCCTTCTTTTTCATGTGGTTAGTGACTAATCTGGTGTCAGAGTTTTTATGCTGCCCATAGGCCTCTCTCTCTCGGGCGTCGGGAGCCACGTGACGACTCCCGGCCACCGTAGGCGCGGGCCTGCGGACGGTGAGTAATGGGTGACTCACCGTCCGATCAGCACCAGACCCGTGCCGTACGGCGCGTATATGTTCCACGCGCGCCTCAAAGAGATGTCAGCATATGAAGGGGCCCAAGCCTGCCGGGTAAGCGGGATTGTCCGAAAGGGTTACCGCTACCCCGGAACATAAAGGGCTACGGAAGGAACATGGATGGGTTTTAGTCAGTAAGAGTCTGACACTCCCTTCCGCTCCACCCAGAGCGGGAGCAGTCATTGGATGATTTCCCAGCCTTAAAAAAAAAAAAAAAAAGGCCTCTCTCTCTAGGCAGATGATGATGATGTATGTATGTATCTATCTATTTATTCTTGTACCTATTTTATAGTTATTTTCGTGTTATCTATCCTATGTTGCACCTGCCATGTTTTCTGTCTGCATCACCCAAAGGCTGACTGGAAGAAAATGTCCCAGACTTTAAGTTAAGTCTGCCTTTGTACTGTATTTTTAGTTGTGCATAAAGTTTTAATAAATAAATAATTGACGAAGTGTTGTTGGTTAGTTACTTCTGCCAAACTTCGCAGATTACAAGCGTAATGATATGAGTCATGATAAATCAATACTATATCTAACAATAAAGAAGCGAATATCGTTGAAAATCCGCAATCCGTAACAGATAATTAAAATAGTCCGCTTTTCCTGCATTACGGAAATACGGATGTCAATCAGAGAGAAACTGAACTTTTCATGTCATCACAAAGTTCATAGTGAGATAAAATAGCATCGATATTTATATTCCGCGACCAGACGTTAAAATCAATACTGGATGCTAGGCCTGGTAACAGTTCAATCTCTGTAACATTGTATCAGCTTTTTTAAAACTGATGATAAATATTTCAGTATGTCTGAAATGTTTGAATACCTTTTTTTAAAGTTGGGAATTTATCAAATTATCTACTTGTATACTAATATTATAAAGCTGAAGAGTTTGTTTGTTTGAACGCGCTAATCCCTGGAACTACTGGTCCGAAGAAGGCTATAGGCTATGTAACATCACGCTACGACCAATAGAAGCCGAGCAGTGGGAGCAGCTAGTTACTAATATCCTTGGGCATTTCACACAATGCCATGTAGTTGGGACTACATGGCATTGTGTGGCTAAGCAACCTTATGCTTGTGTTATGGTAACAAGATGGCTGATAATCTCCTTATATACTTTTTTTTTTGTAAATGCATACATATTATAGATAGAAAATCACCCAGACCCGGAACAAATGCTTGTAGGTCACATAAATATTTGTTCCATGCGGAAATCGAACCCGCGACTTGCTGCGCAGCAGTCAATCGCTCAACCACTTCGCCAACCGTGTCGTCATAAAATGAATGAATGATAAATGATCATCCCGGCATGAGCGGAAGGGAGAGTCAGACTTATAACGACTAAAACCCATCCATGTTCCTTCCTCAGCCCTATGTGTTCCGCGGCAGCGGTAACCCTTTCAGACAGTCTCACTGACCCCGGCAGGCATCGGCCGTAACGGGCCCCTTCAATTATGCTGACATCTCTAAATGTTTGACTACAAGACTCTATTATTAAAGCACTAGGAAGTGGTGAAGGGTGGGCGTTTTTGGGGGACTGTCTAATGTAACTTTGACCTTCAGAAAGTGCTGATTTACAGCCTAATTTGAATAAATGACTTTTGATTTTGATTTGGATATTTATATGCCCACTGGATATAAGTGGATAGGTAATTTGAGAACGACAAATTTTTGGTACTTAATTCTGTGGCGGGCGTGTATGACCAGATATATGAAAGAAAAAGAAACAAAAAGCCTTCTGCCTACTCCCATGGAAATAAGGTGTGAATTAAAAATATTAAAAATATGACAAAGAATCAAAAATACTTGAAAACCAAGCAGTTAATATAAAGCTTATAAAAACTAAAACGTTGAAAGAACTACAGATTTGAATTCACTAACTAATACCTATTTGCAATACATGCAAATAAATCCGTCAGATCAATTTGTAACCAACACGTTAAGCGTAGGATACACTCGAAAAACTTTCACCAAATGAAGAGCAACAGCCGAAATAAAGCTGAGTTACAAAAACGAACAAAGAAAAACAAACGAAAACATTCGACTGACCTTTTAAATTGATTCTGTACATAGCTTATCTCTGTGCGAGTATTTAGTGTACCCTCAGCCGTTTTCCTAGAACTCCAGGGGGAATTTTCCGATACGTATCGAGAGAGGGTTAGTTGCCTAGCAACGAAAATTGAGCTTCTACTCCCGACCGTAGCGATAATTATATTTCTAGTTTTATATACCTGTCCGGAGCAGTGGAGGGTTTATTTCAGACAATTAGCTCAACAGGATTTTGTAGCTCGGAATTCAGTTTTATTGATAAACGAGGATTTGATTTGACTGGGTATGTAATAAAACGGACTGGAGTACTTTTGTAGAGAACGGTTTTATTTAGATTCAAGAGGAATATTGGAGTGTGTTTATATATATCTATAGGGATATTACACACATGGAATTGGAAACGTATTATTGTTATCTATATATATAAAAGAAAGACGGGTTTGTTCCCTTCGTTATAACTCGAGATCTGCTGGACCAATTTTCATGGTTTTTGTTTCGTTGGATTTGTCTCCGCCCTGAATCGCAGAATACATTTTAATTTTTTTTTTTTTTTCGATCAGCTTCTGATTTTCCTCCTATATGGTAGGTAGGGTAGGGTAGGTAGGTAGGTAGGGTAGGTAGGTAGGGTAGGTAGGTAGGGTAGGTAGGTAGGTAGGTAGGTAGGCAGGGTAGGTAGGGTAGGTAGGGTAGGTAGGGTAGGTAGGGTAGGTAGGGTAGGTAGGGTGGGTAGGTAGGGTAGGTAGGTAGGGTAGGTAGGTAGGGTAGGTAGGGTGGGTAGGTAGGGTAGGTAGGTAGGGTAGGTAGGTAGGGTAGGTAGGGTAGGTAGGGTAGGTAGGGTAGGTAGGGTAGGTAGGGTAGGTAGGGTGGGTAGGTAGGGTAGGTAGGTAGGGTAGGTAGGGTGGGTAGGTAGGGTAGGTAGGTAGGGTAGGTGGGTAGGGTAGGTAGGTAGGTAGGGTAGGTAGCTGGTGTAGGTAGGGTGGGTAGGTAGGGTAGGTAGGGTAGCTAGGGTAGGTAGGGTAGGTAGCTAGGTAGGTAGGTAGGTAGGGTAGGTATCACAATTAAGACAGGACAACGTCTGTCGGGTCAGCTAGTATCAACATAAAGGATTATGAAATTAGTGTGGTAAAACAGAAGCTTGACAGTTGACAGCGATGCGGATTAGTTTTTTGATGGCCCTTTGATTTATTTATTTTTTCCCTCCCGTTTTATCAACTTGTATTAAGTTGTAACAATTAAGATGTTGGTCTCTAGGATGAAACTGGATAATTGGATTGGTAGTTGGTTGGATTGGAGTGGATTAGTGGATTCTGTTGAATAATCTGTATCACACCCGTAAACATGACACACAGTCTCCTGATACAATAGATTGAAACAACATTGGTTCAAAGTAAATTAAATGTAAAAATGAAACAAAATCATTACAAAGTAAATTAAATGTAATAAATGTTGTAAGGTCAATAGACAGTAATTGCTGTTGTTTTTAACAATTTTCAATAAATAATTGAGTATTAAGTTTGGTTAACATTAATTAACTTAAGGACTAGGATTCATTACAAAAATTGGAGTACACAATAATAAAAATATACTGAACCCTAATATGTAATTAACTTAATTCCATTATATTTGGCGTCGTTACAGATCTTGGGATTGCACTTGTAATTATACATTACAATAAAAATAGAAAATAAATCTATATATTATTATACTTATGGACATATACATATATTCTTATCTCGCTAGTTATATGAAATTTCAGGCGTTTAAAACATAATTACTATTCTTAATCCCTAGAAGCGTTTATACATTCTCAATATTAGTATTATAAAGTGGAAAGCTTTGATTGTTTGTTTGTTAAATAGTCTCCAAAACTACAGAAGCGATTTGAAAAATTCTTTCACTGTTGGAAACTATCCCCGGGTGACATAGGCAATATTATATATTTTTTAAATTGGGGATCCTTACTAAAACTCTAATGATGTTATGACAACCACGCGGGCGAAGCCGCGGGCAGAAGCAATTGTATAAATAAAAGTAAAATTCTGTTCGTTGGTAACCGCATCTCTCGAGAACGGTTCAACAGATTATGTTCCTCACTGTCTGATTAAGGATTTTAAGGAAATAATTATTGTAAAATAATATTCAGAACATTTGAAAATTCTGGAAAACCAAAAAGTACTTTTTAGGTTTCCGTACCCAAAGGGTAAAACGGGACCCCGCTGTCCGGTCGTCCGTCCGTCTGTCTGTCACTTATGAACAAGCTGTATCTTATGAACCGTGATAGTTAGACAGTTGAAATTTTCACAGATGATGTATTTCTGTTGCCTTAGTAAAACAAATACTATAAAACAGATTGATAAAAAATATTTAAGGGCTCCCATTCGACTAACGTGATTTTTTTGTCCTTCGAGCGCGAGGCCGACTCGCACTTGGCCGGTTTTTTTATGGTATGTTTGTATGAATCATTGGAAATTCGACACAAGGACAAAACAACGTCTACCGAGTCAATTTAGTTTTGTTACAATAATAATACTGAAAAGTTACAATACTTATAGTTTGGTTTCACAAAAGAGCGCTCTCGGAAAAGCTATTCTTTTTACAAATGGGATTTTCTAAAGACTTGGTACAGTTCGTGCAAGTGTGTAAAGTTTGTCATTGCACACGAGGTGAGATTGCTCGAGGCTAGAGTCCAATGACAAATGCTCACGCGTATCAAACGAGTTTCAATTTCATATATTCACAAGTAGACTTAAATAAAGCATGAAAGTTCTTTGCTGAGATTTAAAAAAAACGCATGTGTCTGACAAGTAGTTAGTTATCTAGCATACTTTTCTGCACTAGGGCGGAAATGCAAAATAAAAACAAGCGTGTATTATGAACCAATAAAGAACCACTTTTCAAACATAATGTTTTAAAAAAGGCTTTTCGAAACACTTACCTTTTAAAAATAATTTTTATCTACTATTTTACTAATAAATAAGAATCTATATAAATTCGAACTAAACATATTTCATCTATTCAGTTGGATTTTTATATCTTATATCACATCCTCGATACGCGAAGTCTTGAAGCAGCCTGTTAATTTCTTCTTCAGTCATAGATTCCGGCCAACCTTTTTTATTCACTAAAACATTGCGTATGGCTTTATGGAACTCGTGGGCTACCATCTTGGTAGGCTTCGGCATGACTTGACCTTTGCGCACGTCACTGTCGGGCTCCGGTATCATTCTGGAATCAAAGAGAGGGAGCTATTTTAGTACCTCTATTCAGGAGGGATTCATATTTAGATTCAATACCCCACGTAAGTTCAGCATACATAGTTCATTGGGAAATTTTGGGGGAGACGTTTCGCTAGCATGATTGGGGTATACAGGTTCAACTTGAGCTGTATGTAGTGTTATATTCTAGAAAAGGTAGTCAATAACGTTACTTTATGTATTGTCAGAACGCGGAATTTGTACGTGTTTTGTATGGAATATAACAATGTGACGTCACAGATTTTTAGAATCAATTGGAATACTTATAGGCATTAAATGCAATTTTACAATTACATCTTCGCATAATATTTAATTTCTGTACGGTGATATTTTTAGTTTTAAAGACGAGCGGTCTTTTATCTATGAGATTTCATATTTTATTTTTGACCGTCTCAAATAGTCAATCTTTAGTTTTATTTTTATGTTTTAATTTAAACTCCCTTATTTTTATGATTTGTATTTACCATGCGTGTCCCAAATAATATATTATATATTTCTTTCTATGTGTAATAAGGTAGAATAAAAAAAGAAAAACAATAGACGTAAATGATCCTAAAATTAGTGTTTTCAGATCCAGGAAAGGTAAGTGCGATATAGTGTTCTAGTAAGATAGCTAAACTCGTACCATAAATACAATTATAAGGATACGGTTCATAACTGTTAGAGAGCCCTAATTTTGTTCCTGCGACTAATTTTTACAAAGCGCTGGCCGGCCGCTTCCGTTGCTCCGCTCGACTATAGTTCACGAAGTTTTAACTTATGGAGGAAGTGCCAAATTAGCCCGCAAAATTCCAACTTTTATACGATTTTTTATAATGTGATCAGTGTCAGCTTGTGTGTTGATCAAAATATAATTCGTGGCCGTGTCAGGTAAGTATTTAAAGAATTATAAATCATTTCTATTATCAATACAACTCTCTAAGTTAGAATTGCCCTTCAAAGGCATCATTCATTCATGAAATATTCATTCCATACCTAATATAAACTCAGAGGATTTTTTTTTATTTATTTTTTTAGAGGATTGTATTGATGATTTTAATGATTACATTTCTTTAATATGATGTATGATCATAAAGATGAGGAGCTCGTGGCTAAGTAATAACAGCCGCACAGGTCGATCCATCAGTTTAAGCTACGCTTGCCGGGGTTGGTCCTTGGATGGGTGCCGAGTCTCGGAAAGCACGCTAAGCCGTTGGTCCCGACTGTCATTTTACATTTTTGACAGTCGTTACGGGTCGTCAAAGCCCGAAAATCTGACCGCCAGTATTACCAAGGTTTCGTATTACGCAGTTACTGGCTTCTGGAAGTCAGATAGGCAGTCGCTCCATGCAAAATACTGGTATTCAGCTGCATCCGCTTAGACTGGAACTGGAACTTAGGGGCGACTAGAATCAATTCTATTTCTTGTTCATTTTGACGTTCAAAAGTGCCTTACTTGTGCCTATTTGAAATAAATGATTTGACTTTGACTTTGACTGGAAGTCGACCCCAACAAAGCTGGGAAAAGGCAGGCGGATTCATATTTATGCTTACGTACTTGTGCTACGGCCGCGAATCATAATCTCGTCAACACAAAACTTAATAATGACCCGCAAATTGCAAAAAAACGTGAGAAAACTTGAATTTCGCAGTCTACCCTGGTGCATTCACCTTAACTAGCCGATGCCTTTTAATGTCTTTCATTTTGATAGTTAATCCCGTTCATTGGCCTGCGGGCGGTGAGTAATTATAGGTAGCTCACCGTCCGATCAGGACCAGGCTCGTGCAGGATGGCACGTATACGATGTCAACATGGGAAGGGGCCCGTTAAGGACGAAGCCTGCTGGGTAAGTGGGATTGTCCGAAAGGATCACCGCTACCCCGGAACATAAAGGGCTAAGGAAGGAACATGGATTGGTTTTAGTCAGTAACAGTCTGACACTCCTTTCCACTCCACCCAGAGCGGGAGGAGTCATTTAATGATTTCCCATCCTCAAATAAAAAAACTACGTTCATTGCGTTATTTACGTTGTTGGAGCAGATGAATTTTTCAACCCATGAAGCAATAGATATCATAATGAACGGTATTGCGTTCAATAGTAATTTTTTTCTACGTTACGTAATTACCCCACTAATTATCAGTCTGATGGAAAAACGTGCAATGGTTATCAATAGTAATAATTCTGTCAACTGATTTTGGAACGCCCTACAAAAAGGCACGTGCTCCACTGCAGGTGAGTAGATACACGTGTACACACGGATAATACGTAATTTAATTTCACAGCACTGTACATTTTAAAAACAGCCAATTAATTTGATTTACTCAGTTGCGATCGTTAAAAGGATAATTGGGTATTTTATCGAACTCCGCGCTCACACCATTTACCTATGAGAACAAAGAGCTGCACTATATTTTTGATTATTGGTTATTGCAAAGCTTAATTGAAATTCTATACAAAAAAAAGAACTATTAAATAATTTTAATATGGGGGTAGGAGGAGTTTAGTGTTTTGTTTTATATGTGAAAATTTTAAGTTAATGAAATCACACAGATTGTAGAACCCTAACCCTTCTTATATCCGGCAAATTAAAAATATATGTAAATAGTCCAAGAGAGACTCCTTTCATATTAACACAAATACCAATGCGATGACAAATCCACTTTCAAGCAGAATGAAATCATGCAGAACCCTAACCCTCGGGTTAAGTTAGTCGGGTGGTCGGGCATTGGCATTTGCGTCAGTATGACAGGAGTCTTAAGAAAAATCTATGACTTCTACTAAATATTTTTTTTCATTTTCCGTATATTTGGTGGTATGTCTCTTTCATTAAAATTACTCTACCTTGTAGCAGTTACGAGCTAATAACAAAAACTTCAGTATTTAATAGAGAAATACGTCTATTTGGGTTCTGCATGATTTCATTATGTTTTGAAGTGGATTTGTCATCGCATTGGTATTTATGTCAATTTGACAGGAGTCTTAGACCAATATAAGACCTCTTGGACTACTAACATATTTTTTAATTTTGCGGATATTTAGTGATAATGTCCGTGCCTCGGAAAGCATGTTAAGCCGTTGGTCCCAGCTGTCATTTGTGCATCATTGACAGTCGTTACGGGTCGTCAGAAGCCCGAAAATCTGACAGCCAGTCTTACCAAGGGGTCTTACGTATTGCCCAGTTTCTGGGCTGTGGAGGTCAGATAGGCAGTCGCTCCATGTAAAATACTGGTATGCAGCTGCATCCGGTTAGACTGGTCGCCGACCCCAACATAGTTGGAAATAGGCTAGGCAGATGATGATTTTGTGGTATTTATTTCTCTTTCATTCAAATTAACCTATCTATTCTAGTAGCAGTTACGAGGTATTAGCGAAAACTTCAGTATTTAATAGAGAAATACTTCGCCGAAGTACCAGGGTTACATAACACTGCGTAGGTAGCCGCCTGTCACTTGCAGTGACGACGTTTTACTCCGTCCCTGTCGCTGCGCGGTCGAGTTTGGTGTAGCAAGTTTGTCTACCTATTCGTGTATAGGCTACTTTGTTTGGGTTTTAGCCACAGACGGTACGGTGTACCTGTGGACAGCGTCTATTTGGAGGAAATTCTGCTTCCGTGAACGCCTTTGATACTGTTTTAAGGGGTTCCGTGCTGTCGGGAAATATCCCACAGGAACGTACAGTCACGGACTTTAATTAATAAGCCTCTTCCAAACTGTTCAATTTTGCAGTTTTATAGATTCAAGAGATTACACGACTTTACACGATTAAACACGGACTGAAACCGCATGCTCGCAAATAAGATGACAAATTACTAATAATCGGAAATAGTCTTATCCATACAGGTTTATAGCTGTAGAGTTTATAAAGTAGGTTGAATACGTCTATCCAATCGATTTTGATACTGACCTCTTTTGAATTAGAACTCATTAGATAATCGTTATTTCTAAAAACCTATCCGTGACAGTTGAAATGTCGATGTCTTAGAACCAAAGAACAATCATAATATTTCACCGTATGCTAACCTTACCATGGCTACGCTATTTTCTAGACCCGCAAACGAAATTCATGACATAATATAACTTTGCATGAAAAAAGCTAGGCAGATGATATTATGACTTTCCATGTCACGCACGAGTATAACAGACTAGGCCCGATTTGCGTTTAACTGATAAAACACGAACATTAACTTTACTATCGTCGCGAATCGCTTAGGGAACTATTTAAAAGGATTAATATTATGACAGTACCTTGCCAATTCATTTATGAAAATATTATGTATGTAAGAAAAAATAGACATCTTTTTAACAAAATAAGTGATAGGCATAATTTTAATACTAGAAATAAAGATAAAATCATTCAACCATTTTTTCGATTGTATGGGGTTCTGTGTTAAATGTTACAACAAAATACCTTGTGACATACTGCAATTAAATGAAAGAAAATTTAAAACTCATATTAAAAGTACACTTTGTAAACAAGCTTATTACAAATTAGAAGATTATATCAAAGATAAGGATGCTTGGAAACATGCTGTTCCTGCTCCACAGGACAATCTAGTGTCTAGACAAAATCAAACTGGTTGCTAAGTAAATTAGGTAATTTGTACCATATTATTTTATTATATTGGAATAACTTCTCACACATTGATTAATTTATTATTATTAACTTTTAGAATGTTTGTAAATATGTGAGCACCATGCACTTATGACATAATTAAGTTTACTTGCCACTGCTACATGTGTTTTTCTTTTCACCTTTTGTGATGTATTGTTTTTATTCTGGGTACATCGTCTTCACATATAATGTTATAATACATGTATACAAAACATTGTGAAACATTTTAAAAGAGTAACGGTGGAGTTTCTTGCCCATTCTTCTCCACACGAAACTACTTTTTGAAAGGGGCGACTAGAATCAGTTCTATTTCTTGTTCATTTTGACGTTCAAAAGTGCCATTCTTGTGCCTATTTGAAATAAATGTTTTGACTTTGACTTAGTGTTTCAACAATTAAAGTCCGTGACAGTAGACTTACATCGTGAGAACAACCTGGTGCTTTCACAAAAAACTCGATCGATCATGGGAATATGACTGCTGCACTGTAGAACCTATAATTTGCATTGTCGGTTGTGCCAATTATAGTGGACAGCACAGACTGGTCGTTCACAGTGACATTACACAAAGAATGTGTAAGTATGATAACAAGCGACTGCTACTGTATGTGTACCTTTTACTTAATACTTCTTCTTCTTTTCGTGTGGTTAGTGACTAACCTGGTGTCAGAGTTTTTAAGCTGCCCATGGGCCTCTGACTTAGCTTCACATACAGTTGAGAAATATCTCTCAGACATGCTGGTTTCCTCTCGATGTTTTCCTTCACCGATTTTTAAGCAAGTAATAATTTTACAATACGCACATGAATCCGTAAAATCAGTGGTGCGTGCCATGGGTTCGGACTTCGGACTATCCGAAGTCCGAAGTCCTACTACCACTAGGCTATCACTTCTATAACTTAATCTTGATATGTTGTGTCTTATTTGATTTCACGACAAGTCCAATTCAGCCCTCTTCGCTTTGTTGAATTTCGAAAGTTATATTTAAATATGCTGTTTGTTTTTTACTTTAGGTAAAGATTTTATCATAATTTAGTTTAAGTAGATTTTTAAGTATTATTAGTTGATATTTGTCATATATTAGCCATCCACTTACTATTGTATTGGGGTAAAGATAGTGGGTGAAAGTTTAAATAAATAAATACTAATAAATAAATAAGCGGGATTGTCCGAAAGGGTTACCGCTACCCCGTAACATAAAGGGCTAAGGACGGAACATGGATGGGTTTTAGCCAGTAAAAGTCTGACACTCCTTTCCGTTCCACCCAGAGCGGAAGGAGTCATTAGATAATTTCCCACCTTCAAAAAAAAAAGCCCTCCACACTCCGCTTAGTATCCGTAAGACCCTACTATCGCCAGCACATTAAGTTAGCACAAACTCTAAAATTTTCTCAATCGATTTTGATCTTAACTCTTACAGTTTTAAGGTTTAAAATCATTTGGAGAAATTTGTCAGTTTGGTATAACTTGATATGCTGGCGACTGTACAGTCAAAATGGCGCCTTTACCAGTCTTTCTGGCGATGTAATAAAAATTCACCTTAAAGTCCTCGATCTTTTCATTCCCCAACTGTTCACTAACTTCTAAAAACTGTCATATGAGTATGTTTTAATAATAGAATAGTCCTTCGGACCAAATTTCTTCCATGGCGACCAATCTCATTGTAGACTAGACTTTGCCGCGGGAGCTATTGTAGTACAGTCACGAGCAAAACTATGAAAACAACTAGATAAGGTCATAAGCTGTTTTCTTGAATGAAGTTGTATGTTGTTAAAAACATTGCATTTTCGAATCCATAGGTTTACCGAACCTGTCGTGTCTCAAAGTAGAAATATCCTACAAGAAAATGGCTTCTGAAAATTGCTATGTGTATACATATTGGTGTTCGTGACTTACTCAAACACAAAGTATTTATTTCAAATAAAACAATTTAAAAGTGTTAAATTGTCAAGGGGTCGGTCAGTCAGAGAGATGAAGCTAGTAGCCCATTCCAAAGCAGTAGGTACCTATGGAGAAGAACGGGCAAGAAACTCCATAGACACTCTTTTAAACAAATATGGTTACATTATTTTAATATTATACAACTGTGTGCGCGACACAGATGCACTCACTCAAACATGTGCTAATCAGCTTGCGAAGGCGAGAACACATCGATACGTACTATCAATGGTGTTAGAATGTCAAACGTACTCACATACGCATCATGGCATTAGCGTGTCAAGATAGGTACGATATGTCAACTGTTTGTACTTAAATGAAAATTGCGAAGATTAAACGAAAATTCACGTTAAACTGACAGTACATAATATTATTACAGCTGTTGTTAATATAGCCTGTTCCAAAAGTTTCTATTGAAAGTGTAAACAAGCCCTGTTCAGATTAAATTCTTACGCAATCACTTAGCATTATAGTATTAGGATTACATTCTTCTGTATTTAGAAGGTTGCAACTTTTTATCGCAACACTTTTTCATAAAATAATATTGTTTGAATAACTTTATTAAATTACTAGCTTTTGCCAGCGGCTTCGCCCGCGTGTATGTAGAAAATTATCCCAAAGGAATCGTGTATTTTTCCCGGACAAAAAGTAGCCTATTTGTTATTCTAGACCATAATCTATTTCTGAGCCAAATTTTATCCAGATCTGTTTCATAGTTTTTGCGTGAAAGAGTAACAAACATCCATCCATCCTCACAAACTTGCGCGTTTATAGTATTAGTAGGATGATTGAAAAATCATCGACGAACATTGTGGTTATAAAATTAACGTCCCTCGTCAAACAAAATACATCTACAAGATAAAAAATTCTAAATCAACATGGATTTAGAATTGCAATTTCGAGTTTGCGTATTAAAGTAATAAAAACAAACACACAATTAGTAAGTGGTATAAACTAAACAGGTACGTTTTCCGATCCATTTGTTTACATTTTCATCAGATACTTTTAGAAGAGACTATAGGTGAGATACATAGGTGATGTCTGCATGTACGATCAATAACACTACAGAAATACAGAATCGGAGTTCTCAATATAAACATCTCTCTTTCAAAATGCAGCCCATAAACAGTCCAATTCCTGGAATAAATACATTCAGTCAACTGAGCTACGCAAACATGAGCGATCAAGTGTGTATTTACCCTTGCATCGCCGTACTTTTGCATCAAAAGATAATTTTTCGCTCATGACTGAACGCATATTGCCGGCAATGGAGAAATGTTCAAAATTCATATTTGTACTTTCATAATAAACCTGCTAGTTTCGAAATTGAACTATAAACAGTCCATCTGAAAGTAGGTTTTTGCCCATCAATTAATTTCGACACAAATGAGGATATGAACGCGAGCACTGAATATGAGGACATGTCATCAGTAACAAGCGTAACAGAAATGTCAATAATTCGCAAAGGGAAGCTTTAATGAAAAGTAGTTCAGAAACAACGCTTTGTGAATTGGGTATTTGAAAGGGAAGTCAATAACGTAACTTTTTATGAACAGTCAAAACTCGGCATTTGTATGAAATAGTATAACAATGTGACGTCACAGATTTTTAGAATCAAATGGAATACTTATTAGCATTAAATGCAATTTTACAATTACATCTGCGCATTATATTTAATTTTTGTTCGGTGATGGAAGTTTCTAAAACGAGCGGTCTTTTATCTATGTGATTTTATATTTTATTTTCGACCGTTTCAAATAGTCAATTACGGAACAGTTTAGCTGAACAAACTCGTTTGAAGGAAGGGAAACCTGTTTAGACCTGTTAACGAAACCATATGTTATTGAATGACTCACTTGTCGTCACAGCCGGGGGTTCCAAAGAAAAAAAGAGCACCTTGCCACCGGCGCCCCTCGGCGATATCTTGCGCAAACCTTACGATTACACCTTTAAAATTACAAGAAAAAACACACACGCCACGCGGAGCTTTCAATCGCACCCGAACTGCCGACAAAATGCCGGGGAAAGACCGTCAGAGTCATTCAAGACCATTTTTTTTTTTACAAACCCGTGGTTGCGTCTGACGTGACAAAATCCACCTTGTCCGATCGTGTTAAGGTTTGTTTTCGTGTGGGGTCGTTTATTTAGGGGTGCATCTGGTAGCCAGCTGGCCCCATTTGTGTGATTTACCCCGTCATGTGGCGAGCCCGCCGGATCCGCTCTAAACGGGAATGAAGCGTACTCGAGCTTCAAAAAATGAATGATATTGCAACGAATATCACAAAAGGGATTCTTTTTTTTAATTTATCTGGGTTTCCTGTTTCTATTGGAGCTCTAATGAATTGGTTGGCTAATTAGAGCTCATCGCAATGAATTTTTCTGTTTCTTTTATGGTAACTGTTGTGATTTTTTTGTCAAGTTTATATCAAACTCAAACTCAAACTCAAAGTATTTATTTCAAATAAACCAATTACAGGCACTTTTGAATTGTCAAGGTGTCGGTCAGTCCGAGAAATGAAGCTAGTTGCCCATTCCAAAGGAGTAGGTACCTATGGAGAAGAACGGGCAAGAAACTCCATGGACACTCTTTTATATCTCTACATAGTATAAAAGAAAGTCGCTTCTCCTCGTCTGTCCTTCTGTATGCCTAGATCTTTTAAACTACACAATGGATTTTAATTCATTTTTTATCAATATGTCGATCCATTCAAATGGAAGATTCATAAGTATAGTTTGTCGAGCTTTCCGCCGCGGCTTTACCCGCATTATACGTCGATAAAAACTAACTTATATCCTTCCCTAGGGGTCAAAGTATACCCATACCATTTTTTTTCAAATTCGCACTCCACACTGATGCTACATTAGTATCTACATTGCTATCGTGCAAAGCCGGGGTGGATCACTAGAGTTTCTCTTGCATACATTTTTTACATTCCATATCCAATTCAATACAGTAAAAAAATAACTATACAAAAGTCAAATGATTCCAAAAAACCGGTCAATTGCGTGTCGCACCACGCACAATGAAGTGTTCCGTAGAGTTGGTTCTTGATGAATTTATACGAAGAACAATTTATCCAACTGCAAATGTTAGTTTTTAGTCGCATGTGATAAAACTACAAATGAACGATATTTGATTTTTTTTCTTTACTCCTGCTGTGAAACCTAGTTTCTTGCCAAAATCATGATTCTAAGTCAACGGATAATATTTCTTGTTTGGTTTAATTTGCGAGTATCGGAATATATCGTATAAATGGCCGTATCTTTTTAGTGCTAGTGGAATCATAGGCCGTATGTATTTAAAATTAATTTCAACTTGATACCTTCACGTGTTCTTGAGAAAACGGATTTTACACAGACGGACAGACTTACGACAGACAGATAGACAACAAAGAGATCCGGGTTTCGTCATTTCCTTTTGAGGTACCGAACCTTAAAAAGAAGGGTCAGAGCCCATTCGTCCCCTAAAATTCGTCCCCCAGCATAAAAGTTGTAGATTCGGACCCTATATAGGTGCCCATTGGTCTCCTGGTAGGGGACCAATTAATATTTTAATAAAAAATACTATTTTTAAGGTACCCATTCGTCCCCTCTAATATATATACAATATAAGTTAAAGATTCGGCACCTATTCAGGTGCCTATTGGTCCCCTGAGATAAAATTAGCTATATTTTACATAAGAAACGGTTAACATAGTACACTTATAAACAGTTTATTAACGGAATTAATTTAATAAATCATAACAGATCATTGAAAAAAGAGCTATGATGAATGATAATCCGTCTTCGTAATTTTTATGTAGGTACTTCTAGTTACAATTTATTAGATTTAAGTTATTACGATTTTGCATGTAGTTGGTTAATATCATCGATCACTAATAAAGAACTTTACTGTTGATTAGTGTTGATATGTGTTCTATTTTTTTTGCATATTTTATATTTAATGTTGATTTATATGATGGTCAATCAAGGCTGATTTTTGTAAAAGAGTTGTATTTTGTTAGTTTCTAGGACATTGTGATTTTGTATGTGTTAATCTTATTTGAAATAAACATGACATCTACCGAATTACTATATTTTTTATGATAGTCTTTTCTGCGCGACTGTACCAGGACTACCAAGCTGCAGTATACACATATACATGTACTTATATTAGAAGAATGAATAAAAATAAATATTCTTCAGGGGACGAATGGGCCCCTCAAAAGTTCCAGGGGACGAGTGGGCACAGGGTGCGAATCTTAGGGGACGAATGGGCTCTGACCCAAAAAGAAACCTTTGGCACGTCATAATTCTAAAATAGAACATGGTTGAAAGAATAAACCGTTAGAACAACGAAAAAAGTTAAAAATAGAATCCTCGAATAGTCACGGATGTCGGATAAAAATATCACCAAGAGTACGTGGTTGAAACGCGCATGGAAGGATTCTGTCAATCGTAGCCATGAAGGATTTGCATAACAACCCCATAGACAACGTGGCCGGCTATTGTAGCCAACTATTAGAAAAAAAAACGAGATGTCGTTGTTTTAGAACAGGGTTAAATCCTGTGTTGATTTTATTCATTCAATATTGTTATTGAACTACAAGGGTGCGAACCCAAGTGGCACTTACACTTATAAATATGATATGTACAGTATGGTTACTTTTTACATGCAATCCTTTTGTTTTCTAAGTTACATAAGCCCGCTTTGTGATTTTTTTTAATTGCCTAGTGTAATCACTCCTTGCCCGTAAAATAGCGTCTAAAAAATATGCTCTACATTTTTTCTAATAGTGTTTAGCTAATTTATCCAATAGATTTCTTAAATCGTATGTACAGACGCCAGCACATCAAGCTATCCCTAACTGTCAAATTTCCTCAATTAAAAATGAACCTTATGTCTTTGCAATAAAGTTGAAATACTATCAAAGAAATTTGACAGATTGGGGTAACTTGATGTGCTGGCCTCTGTACATGGTCTACTCAAGTGTCCTTTCTTTGGTATGTTCGTCGAATCGTTGAGCTCCTATCCTATTATAAGTTTTGAGTTGAGCTCATGACAAATGCGTGGACTGACTGGACAAGAACACTCAATATGGTTCTTTCCTCCAAAGGCCATTTCAGGCACCAACCTACATGGCCTTGATATGATATGATCAAGATTATGTCGGGACATTAAAAGAGACTGTGATCTCAGAGTTTTTTTTTGGCTTTTCTTCTCAGTGTAGCCATAAAAGAAAAGCCGACCTCGTCTAGTTTAAAAAATATATTATTTACTTGTAAAAGTGTTTGTGAAAACCCATTCACAAAAATGAAAATCATTTATCATTACAAATACTCAAATTGTTCCGTCACTGGTCGCATAAAATGACCGGACCTAAGATACACCCCTGGTGGCATACCAGTTTTAATTTACTCAAGTTCAAATAGGATTTTAGCTTCTTTGATGAAAACTATAGGTATTAAAAATAGGTATGAAAGAATATGCCTAATGGCATTAAATCTGCCTCAGTAAGTACATATGTGTGCTTCAAGTACCTACCTATTAAATAAATAGTACCTAAGCAAATGTTTAAATATTTGCAAGATGAACAATATAATATTGACGCTACGGCAAATTATTCGTGTCAATAATGTTTCTTGTGGTAATTTTTTAATTCTTTTTTAAACGCCATTTCATTTGGTTTTTTCCTTTATTCTCTTTGAAATCAAATCTTATTACTAATCGTGCTTTTCTTTTTTGAGGGTGGAAAATCAAATCATCAAATGACTCTTCCCGCTCTGGGTGGACCGAAAGGTAGTGTCAGACTCTTACTGACTAGAACCCATCCATGTGCCTTCCTTAGCCCTCTATGTTGCGGGGTAGCGGTAACCCTTTCGGACAATCCCGCTTAATCACAGGTATGCTGGCAGTAATTTCTTCTGAAATACCGAAAAACAAAACGGTTTTTTTCATACAAAAGTGCAATATTTAATTGATGAAAATGTATGAAACAGATGTTTTTTTTTGTTATTTCGTAGTTGGTCTCACAGTGAAAGTTGTTCATAATCATGGGTACTGCCACCCCCTGAATTTATATTGAATTATTTGAATTAAAAATCACCGTGTATTCATATGGGTGTTTTTCTATCTATAATATGTAAGTAGTAGGTATATCAGCCATCTCGTTACCATAACAAGCATTAGGTTGCTTAGCTTGGGATGATATGGCGTGTGTGAAATGTCCAAGGATATTATTATTATTATATTATCCAGATTGCACAAAGATGGCGGAGCATAATTTCCATAGCATGTGTATACTTTTCAAATCTTCCTTTAACAGTCAAGGTAACTTTGTATTCTGAGACGACATCATGCCTGCAATCCCCGAAGACTTAAGCAGAGGTGATGGTACACTTATTACTAAGGTCCCATGTAATAGGGGGCGAGCTTATTGCCACCAACCTGGAACAAACCCAGGCTCCCGGCTGCTACTGGGTAAATCCAAATGGAAGAACCCAGTAACACTTTTCACAGGAATCCAACCCAGAACCTCTTGCTCAGCAGTAACGCTTGCGGCTACTAGGTCAACGAGGCGTTCAGCAGTAGGTACCTAATTAAATTATATTTATTTAAGTTAACAATGCAATTTGTTTAGCTAAAGATCTTATCTCAGTACAATTGAAAATTAGTTATTCAACACCGTAAAACAATAAAATATAATAAACTTCTTATCACAAAACGTAATAAATATTTACATTACAGATACAATAACGATATCACGCGATTATAACCCATAAACCATTCACAGACGCACTAAAATAGCTTGAACGTTAAAACTAGTTTCCTAAAATACACGAGGAAATAAACGTAATTAAGAAAAAACTAGCAATACACCATTTAGTGCTGTACGACCTTGGAGTAAGGACGATATTGGCGTGTGCGGTTTCGATAAGGTAAGAACTGTAGTTGTGTGGTGTACATGACAATGGGCGCACGTTGTGTGAGGCAAACGTTTACAAACTGAGACAAACGACAGTCGCGCGCGCATGCCTACGGTGAAGAAAACTCGTGATTTGCAAATAGTGAATTAAGACGTAGAAAAAAGAAAATCAATGGTGTAACATGCGAACAGTTATAAAGAAAAATTCAAGCAAAGGAAATAAAACAGTGCTAGTGTTTTGGATTACATAAATGTAAGAATTCTTTTCTATGTTTTATGAACAAAATATCAACGTTAGTAGGACGTGTAACGTAGTCGGATTTTCTGTGTCATGTCATCAAACGAAGCCTTTTCTTGTATAGAATAGAAGCTAGCACATCAGCCTGTCCCAAACTGTCAAATATTCACCTTGGTCCAACATAAACCTTATTGTTTTGTAATAAAGTTGAAAATCTATCGAAGATATTTGACAAATTGGAGTAGCTTGATGTGCTGGCATAAAAAGTAGGTGCCGCCTACTTTTTATTCATTCAGTTTTAACTTAACAGCCGGATATCTACGACCATATCAGGAAGTGTGTATTAAATATTGATGTAGCGCCAAAGAAATTACAGCATTTTCTGTTGTACTTGTTTCTATAACTTACCGGCCGTTATTCGTCAGACTACGTGCTCATTTTGTTTTATAAACTAGCGGTATCAAGACATTTTTTTTTAAACAAACCCTTTCATCATTTTATAGGTTGAATTGAGTAGGTTATGAAATATTTCTTAAAAGATTTTTTTTTTAATGGTCTGCCATTATAACTACCTTCTGTCCGGAATGTCGTTCGCGTGGAAGTCATAACATAGGTACACATAATGTAGTAAAATAACATCCATCCATCTTATATGTTTTCTCCACACAAATTTTAAACATATGTTTAGGTGTTGAATTTTCAAAAATCCGATCTTAGCGGATACCTGCATCATTATAACCAAATGTGTGCCAAACTTCTGACCAATCCGTTTAGTGGTTTGAGCTACGTTGATACATCAGTCAGTAAACGGTTTGCTTTTATATACCTATATTGAGTGATCAGTCAGTAAGTCCAGGTTCCTTTTTATATACGTGTCAGGTCATAAGTTCTGTCACATAATCAAAATGAATACTGAAAATTTTGATACTGGCCATAAATATATTTATTAAATCCGAATTTCGAATCATTTAAAAGCACAATCCGTTCAGTGGTTTGAGCTATGTGTTGATGGATTAGTCAGTCAGATTATCACGGTTTCCTTTTATTTAAGCCGAAGATTTAGTACATATTGAAGTCACTGCTACTCTAAAGAAATCAAAACAAGAACATATAGTGTATTTCTTTTACAGTGTCCAATTTGGTAAACAAACACGGGACGAAAATTCTGATTTTTCGTATCAATCAAACACTTTGGGTTAAGCATAAACGTCTTGAACTTTGAATAATACACTTAAGACATGAATTATTTAAAAAAAATGCTTCAGAGACACATACATTACCTAGAAATCTTAATATTAGTCGCGACTTTTGTTTACCAAATGAGACAACTAAAGAAAAATACACTATAGATTGATAAGCCGCCTAACAACAGTCCTAATAGTAATACAATACGATACCTACCTATATAAAGCAGAGTATACACCAGAAACAAAACAATATTTTCTATCATAGACAGAAAATTGAGAAAGAGATAGCGCTATACCCCCTGTATAGCTTCATCTCCATACCTGTAACACAGGTATCCATAATACAGGCCACTCATTTAAACATTATTGTGTGGTGGAGAAAATGGTATGTTATTATTCATCCCTTTCTCATAGCAGAAGCAACAACGCCATTGTCACATATACGTGACAAGCAAGCGCATGCCCTGTACGCCACCGACACAAATATATGACACAATACTCAATCGGCCTAGCTTTTTCCCAACTAAGTTGGGGTCGGCTTCCAGTCTATTCGGATGCAGCTGACTGCCTATCTGACCTCCAGAATCCAGTCAGTAACTGGACGATACTCCTTGGTAAGACTGGCTGTCAGACTTTCAGGCTTCTGACTACTTGTAACGACTGTCAAAGATGCACAAATGACAGCCGGGACCAACGGCTTTACAAGCTTTCTGAGGCACAGAGGAGTCTCGCCCATGGCAACAACACTATAACACGAAATAAACAATAATTAAATCATTACTTTTGTGAGTGTTTATATCAGAAATATCTTAAAAATTGAAGTTCTCGCACGTATTTAGTAACATAAAACAAATTAAAAGACACCATGGATATTGGGAAATTCAAGATAACAAGAAGAAATAAATGTGTAGCTTGGCATGGAGGGCAGGCGCGTGCGTTCAAAAGGTTAACATAAATACTGCTTTAAGAGGTGATGTTGGCCCTCAGCACTACAATTTCGTTACACACTTTCTATCGCAATTTGATTTTGCAGGATAGTACGTAATCCATTGCTTCGTACACTTAAAACATTCGTCTGCTCGACACATACAGGGTGGAATTTTGTAATGCCACCTGGAGGGAAAGTACTCTTAATACTGTAGATAGAAAATTTTACTCAAAGAAAACATTCCTTTATTTTTGAATAGAAAGAGAACTGCATTCAAAGAATTCCAAAAAATCACTTGCTACACCTGGGAATCGAACCGACTAAAATCTGCAAAAAGTACACCCTGTACTTTTTATTGCATCGATCGTTAGGATCAATTATAAGGACGAAATCTCTCAAACAAACTTGATAAATAAAATGATAATAATCATTAATAATCTTAAATTATTTACAAAAAATAGTAAACTAATTAATTACTCGAAATGGGCTCCATTTTCTATTCACGTAACTAATTCATATCTAGTAACCTTTAATAACATGTTGTAGTGAATATTATAAATCGTATTCTAAACTTCAACTCTCAACTCGTTTACTTTCGCATAAGATTTAATGAAAACTTGATTTTTCACATATCTCCACAAAAAAAATGTAAAGGGGCGAGATCTGGTGATCTCGTAGGCCATCTGATTGAACCGTTTGTACCAATCTTCAATCGTCTGATCCAAATAGCAACCCGTCATTTTAATGGATAAATCACGTCAATGATAATTATTAATTACTAACATAAGTTAACACCTGAATCATTGACTTAAAGAGCTTTAACTTAACTCATTGAATTTATAAGTCCAGATTTCATGGTTTTCCTCTCATTTAATTTATCAAGTTTCTTAGAAAGATTTCATCCTTATAAGTGATCCTAACGATCAACGCAATAAAAGTACAGGGTGTCATTTTTACAGATTTTAGTCGGTTCGATTCCCGGGTGTAGCAAACGAATTTTTAGAAATCGGTGACTGCAGTTCTCTTTCTATTCAAAAATAAAGGAATGTTTTCTTTGAGTAAAATTTTCTATCTACAGTATTAAGAGTAGGTACTTTCCCTCCAGGTGGCATTACAAAATTCCGCTGTATAATAACACAATGAATATTGTCAAAAAGCATTGCATTTGCGAGTACATTTTAACTACATCATTGTTTTGATGTAGGAATGGTTCGTGTATAGCATAGACTATAAAGTTGAGTCAGTCTTGACTCAGTCTGTACAGTCATGAGCTAAAAACTTACGCAAAATACAAAAGTATAATTCTCTTAAAGAAATATAAACTTTGAAATAATACCTTTTTTAGGGAAGCATGTTTTTGAGAATACCATGTTCGTATCAACAACATAAAATATCTATCAATTCTTTAGCAGGAAATCGCTTTTGAATCTTGCGTTAGGCTGCCTGTCCACTAAGAACCTCAGGCGTCGGGAGCCGCGTGAAGACTCCCGATGAGACGCGTGCCTGCGGACGGTGAAAAATGCGTAGCACTGTCCGAAAGGGATTACCGCTAATCCGGAACATAAAGGGCTAAGAAAGGAACAAGGACGGGTTTTAGTCAGAAAGAGTCTGACACTCCCTTCCGCTCCACCCAGAGCGGAAGAGGCCATATTTTGATGATTTCCCAACCTCATAAAAAAAGCTGCCTGTTCACTGGAGCGAAAATAGAGGAGGGAAGCGGCCCCGTGTCAATATCTTCTATAGGTACATATAAAATTCTAAGTCCTGATATATTAACACGAAGCCCAAACCGCTAGATATTGAGACTTGAATCTAGCTCGTTATACAATATAGGCATCTACTAACAGAGAATTTTGGAAGTTCTACCCCGTTTTTTTTTTTTTAAGGCTGGGAAATCATCCAATGACTGCTCCCGCTCTGGGTGGAGCGGAAGGGAGTGTCAGACTCTTACTGACTAAAACCCATCCATGTTCCTTCCGTAGCCCTTTATGTTCCGGGGTAGCGGTAACCTTTTCGGACAATCCCGCTTACCCGGCAGGCTTGGCCCTGGGGGGCCCCTTCATATGCTGACATCTCTTTGAGGCGCGCGTGGAACATATACGCGCCGTCCGGCACGGGTCTGGTGCTGATCGGACGGTGAGTCACCCACTACTCACCGCCCGCAGGCCCGCGCCTACGGTGGCCGGGAGTCGTCACGTGGCTCCCGACGCCCGGGGCGTCTCCTGCGGCGGCTGGGACGGGAGGACCTTTCTCTCTCCCATCCCGCCACCTCCTTCGCGAGCATAACTTTTTCGCAGAAGGAGGTGACTGCCTCCCACTCCCTCTCGCCCCGGACCATGGCTTGCACCAGGGCCGGGCGCGAGAGGTGAAGTTCTACCCCTAAGGGAAATTCTACGCAGACGAGGTTACGGGCAAAAGCTAGTTAACCAACAGATTTATTTATTGAGAAAACTCCGGAGCAGTATTTAGATTCTATTGGTTAGTATTGGCACAACTCCCCTCCTCTCGCTCTAGTTGACAAGCAGCCCCAATCTACACTCGTGACTATACACGGCTTACGATATCTACGCAATAGTAATACCAATTAGTATTAGAAACTCATTGAGTTTCAAATCACAGCTTGTGATTGTACTATAGTGAACTATGTCATGAATAAGACTAGTCGTTCGCACGCGACAAGACGATCAATAAATTACGCATCATGCCCTATTTATCTCAGTGGATAGATAGTGAAACCCATATTTAGCTCATTATCAGCCTATAATGTTCAAGCCTCCTCTCGGTGAGAGCTATAATCTACCATGCGGGCTAGATGTCACATGTCTTCGAATTTTTATTTCTGGGACATGCGGGTTTCCTCACGATGTTTTCCTTCACCGTTTTAAGAGCAGTGGTGATGAAATTAGTTACATAAAGTAATGTGCTCGCATAGGTTCAACCTGCAACTGACACTTAAGTTGGGGCTGTTACCACTGGTTACTGCTTTCAGACTTCCTGTAGATATTGGCGTAATGTAATTTTTACTCAATCAATCTGCCCAGCCTTTTCCCAATTTTGTTTGAGTCGGCTTCCAGTAACCTGACCGGATGCAGCTGAATACTCATATTTTACGTGGAACGACTGTCTATCTGACATTCACAACCCCGTCAGTAACTGGGTCATACGATACCCCTTAGTAAGACTGGCTGTCAGACATTCGGGCATGACTACCCGTAACGACTGTCAAAAATCCACGAATGACAGCCGGGACCAACGGCTCAACGTGCTTTCCTAGGCACGGAGGAGTCTCGATAGGTAGAGATGGGCACCTATCCACGTACCAACTCCGGCAAGCGTAGCTTAACCTGATGGATCAATCCGTACGACTATTATTACTTACCCACAAGCTCCTTCAATACCTAAATTTTCATCATCACGCCCCACTCCCTCTTACTGAGAAGAACCCTGTGTCCCAGCAGTGGCAACATAATAGGTTAATTATGTCAATACCTCAAAGACGTATCGATATCATGTAGCATCTATTTTTCTTTTGATCCCTTTCCACACACCGATGTTATTCTCCTGGAATTTCCATAAGTCTCCAGGGGGCCTTGGCAAAGTCTCATTTTCATTACCATTTTCATTTCATTCAATTCAATTCATTATCATTTCACCAATAAATTAGATAAAAACCGAAATGTAGGAATTGGCATAACCTTTCGAAATGTCACGTGATCAATCGTTTTCGATCGCCAAGTGCTAAACAATGTCAGATTGTCTAACGAAACTCGATGAATATTTCCATACAGATACGTTGACAAGTGGCGTTCTTGACAATCCGAATCGCTGAGATAGTGAATTTTACGATCAACAATTTTTGAAATCGAACACGGTTTGATTGACACTTGTCTAGGCCCCCTGATCTGTCTATTGAACTGGTTATCAATATATCCAATCGTGTATTTTTAATAGATATATTATGATCATGATCACTATGGTATCGTATATAAAAATTCTTTCGAAACGATAATAACTATAACCGTATAAATCGTTGAGCTTTTATAAGCGAACGGCTTCTAATAAGCGAAAGGACTTTTGTAAATACTGCTGTATTTAATTTATATGTTAGAAATTACTCAAAATTATTTAAAAAAGTTTGTTGCGTAGCCAAGTCGCGTTATCTTAGTGCGAAGATTAAAAACAGTAGTAATGTAATTAAAACGACTTGGAACATTATTAATAGTGAAACGGGAAAGTCTAGTAACCGAAATTCTGACTACAGCTTGTCTGTTAATGGCAACATAATTAAATCAGACTTACAAGTCGCCGCAGCCTTTGAAAAGTTCTTTTCGGATATTCCCGTTTCAACTACTAAATCCTTAAACTCATCACCTTCTGTTGCTGAGTCTTTACTTAAGGAACATGTTAATATTTGCGATACGGAATTTCATTTTGAACATATTACTTGTAGAGACATAATTAAAACCTTTCACACTTTAAATGTAAAAAAGACTGCAGATTTGTGGGGTAATTCTGTAGAAGTTGCTAAATCTGTTATTGACATTGTAGCACCTAATTTAGCTCTTATCTTTAATAATTGTATCGACTGTGGGGAGTTTCCTGACCTAATGAAAAATAGTAAAGTAATACCTTTGTTTAAATCAGGTAGTACATCAGACCCCACTAACTATAGACCTATTTCAATACTACTTACCTTCAGTAAAATATTTGAGAAATTAATTCTAGAGCAATTACAAAGATTTTTTAACAAACATAAATTATTACACACCAAACAGTTAGGGTTTACAAGGGGTCGTTCAACTACCGATGCCGGTGTTGAACTTTTAGGACATATTTACAATGCATGGGAAGATAAATGCGACGCCTTGGGGATTTTTTTGTGATTTGTATATGGCCTTCGATTGCGTTCTTCATGAAACATTAATCAGGAAACTCCGCCATTACGGGATCCGAAGCACCGCTCTGGATCTTCTTACTTCGTACTTGAGTAATAGAATTCAGAGCGTTGACGTTAATGGAAAAAGATCTCCCGGATCTATTGTAACAATGGGAGTCCCACAGGGCTCGATTCTTGGCCCTTTTTTGTTTCTTATTTATATTAACGATTTGCCTTACCTCATAAAAAATAGTCATGATATAGTGTTATTTGCAGATGACACTTCACTTTTGTTTAAACTTAAACGTCAGCAGCCGGCTACTGACGATGTAAATAGTGCGATCGCAACGGTAGTTCATTGGTTTAATGTTAATAACTTACTTCTTAATGAAAAAAAAACCAAATGTATTAAGTTTACGCTACCCCACGTTAGACAGGTGGAAACCAAAGTGTTGGTAAAGGGCGAAGAATTGAATCCTGAAGATACCACAGTATTCTTGGGCTTAACTTTGGATGCTAAGCTTCAGTGGGGGCCACATATAGATAAATTGTCAAAAAACTAAGCTCCGCAGCATACGCTGTTAGAAAAATTCGTACTTTAACTGACACAGAGACAGCCCGCTTAGTGTACTTTAGCTATTTTCATAGTGTAATGTCGTACGGTATTCTGTTGTGGGGAAATGCCGCCGATATTCAGACTATCTTTTTTTTGCAGAAAAGAGCTGTTCGAGCAATTTATAAATTAAGTCCTAGACACTCTCTGAGAGAAAAATTTAAAGAAATAAATGTAATGACTGTACCTTCACAGTTTATTTTTGAAAATCTTTTGTATGTCCATAAAAATATAAAATTGTTTAAAAAATATAGTGATATTCATGATAAGAATACTAGGAACAAACACAAATTTGTTGTACCCACTACAAGGCTCAAAAAAATAGGAGGCTCGTTCAGATGTCAATGTATACGCTTTTATAATAAACTTCCAAGCCACGTTCAAGATCTAAGCCTTAATAAATTCAAATCGTTCGTTAAACGCAAGTTGTGCCAGAATGCTTATTATACTGTCAAAGACTTTATTGAAGACAAAAGGGCTTGGGATTGAGCTGCTCCAATTGTTTACATTATTGAATATTCTTTCTTTTTTTTTTTTAATATCCTAAACTAATTGATTAGCATCTGAGATTACTCCTGGAGCTGCTGAAGATTCACAAAAACTTTTTGCATTATATAACTTCAATCTCTTAGCATTGTATAATTGCATAGCACGTTTGTGAGTACTATGTACCTACTATAAAGCTACCATTTACTCAGTACGTCTTACATTGACTTGAATGTGCCCTGGCGGCTGAGAGCATGTCATGCTCCCTGTAATGTCTCACTGATGGTGGCGGTATTTTGGACCATTTAGCTCCCATCAAAATGGTTGAGCTGAATGGTGCTAATCCATGCGTCATGTTCATGAGCGGGCACCGTCAGTAGGGGCTGGTCACCTCTTAGCTGCCACGGCTGTTTTAATATTTAATATTTAAATTAATTTTGAATTGTTCTTTTTAAATCTTGTAATTATGGACGCTTTTATTAAGTTCTGCATCGTTCTCACGTGTATATTTCAACATGAGTGATGTAACCCAGTTTTTGTAAACATATTTTGATTTAAAAGAGTGTCCATGGAGTTTCTTGCCCGTTCTTCTCCATAGGTACCTACTGCTTTGGAATGGGCAACTAGCTTCATCTTTCTGACTGACCGACCCCTTGACAATTCAAAAGTGCCTGTAATTGGTTTATTTGAAATAAATGCTTTGAGTTTGAGTTTAGGCGAACATCTAAAGTGTTAAAAAGCCTTTGTATCTTGTATGAATCCACGTTTCAGCAGTTGAAGGGTTAATCCACAAAAAATGTACCAGAAATGAGGCTTTGACTAATTTGTTATGTAATACTCCTTTAGCTTTAAGCTTAGCGTAGTTCCTCCCATGCGGGATAAGAGAAATTATGGTTTAATAGTTTGTATTTATAAAACGTAAGCAAGGTTTATTATCGAAAGAGGATCTAGTCAGGCTAATAGGAGCACTCTAATAGCAGGTACAGCTAAGCTACACGGACTCCCGTTTCCATGGAAACGTCGGTGGAGCGCACTCTCTGCTCTAAGGATAATCCGTTTTCTTCCTTTTCTTGGATATTACGTTCAACGGATGTTGAGCAGAAACTCTTTGCTAATTAAAAAGTCGTTCGCGACAAAAACTGTGAAAGACTACGGCGTAGTAAAAAATAAAAAAGTAAAAAATTAATTTAGCGCGAATGGTCTGCGATGTAAGTTTTTATTCAGACACAAAGGACCTTTGTAGTATTTCTGCAGGGAAAAGAAGCAAACATTAATCTGAATTAGAATTCATATTGAGAGCTATGTCTAGAGTTAGGTAATCTGTTTAAAGCTGTAGGTAGGTATCCTACTGATTTTCTAGCATTGTTATGACTACTGATTTCAAATGTTTGATCTAAACAGAATCTTCATCTTTATCAAATCTCTTAATATTCCGATGAATGCCAATTTAACACATAAAAATCTCGACTGAAAATTTACAAAATATACTCAAAGCAGGAATTTAAAACCAGTGATGCATACACCCCAATTTGTCGAAATTTCCAATAAACCGTTACATGATAAAACCGCGCACACACACGTTGTATATAAAAGTGAAGTACCTACATACCAAAACCGTAATACATTATGTACAGTCGAACACAGACGCGAACTATGTCATCGTCCAAAATCAATAACCGCGGCGCTTCATTAAAATATCATTTTATCCAGCGAAATGAAACCGAATTAATTGGAGCGTTATTATTTTCAGGAGTGATCGCGACTGTACCAATGTGGACCTACTCGAGTGTGGACATCCCTGGGCCACACATCAGCCGAACTGAACGGATCAAGATCTATCTCTCAGAATGTATTGTGTGTTTCTGCATAGTATTCTTCATACTCTGTGTTGGATTGCTCCTGTACTTATTCTTCCACTTGTATAGCACGGTGACGACAGCTGGAAAACTTGCTGGTACACTCGCCGAGAGTTGAAGTTTCGCTCAGTATTATAATGAAGACTGAGATTCTAGTACTTGTGAATACAATGGTGTTTATTTATAAATGTTGCTTTAAAGTGATTAGTGATTAACCTTACATTTTTGACGTGTAAACGTCTCTTAACTTTAGGCAGCGGTTATAAATAAACCTCTATGTATATATGTGATAATTTAGTTAATAAAATGACAGAGTAACAGAGTTACCGTCGGGGATAATTGACAGATCGGGCTGTCTGCCAGTACTGGGAAAATGGAGGATGAATTGAATTTATAAAGTAGAAAGACATTAATATAACGTTGGTCGATGGGATCGCCAATATTTGTGTCAAGTTTTCACTGCTTACTGAGAAATGGTTCAACGTTGCACTATCTTCCAAGCCTGCTTATGAGCTTTTCAACGTAAAATGGCAGGTCTTTACCCTATTTGCAGTGATGGCAGACTCACTGTTCTTCTATAAAAGGCTTGCCTTGACATTCAGCGATGGCTTCCGTAGGCTCTTTACACAATGGCCCATCTCACGTTCAGTACGACATGGCTTCAGTGGTATGGTATAGGTATTATTTACACAATGGCCCAGCTAAGACACGCCTTATATATAGACTGATCACTGAAGATCTGACTTTGACAGATCTTATGTATACTGTTTTGCGAAAGGTTTTAGTTATAATCATAGAGGGCTGTTTCCAAAGATGTTACTTACCATACAAAGAGAATACAACGAATATTCATATTAAGATTTTTTTTATTTCTCACCGGCCTATAACTATAATAATATACAAGGCCAAATATAATTCGGTACCAAATCTACGCAAATGATATTTAATCTAAACTGGATAAAACAAAAGGAAACATAATTTCTAATATAAATCAAGGAACAAGACTACCAGCGGCCGTTGACCCCTAAAAAGTAATTAATCAAATGGTTTTGTTTGTTAGATATTAGCGAAACTCCGGAATTTCGCTTATATCTATAATCTATATCTACTTATCAAATATTTTAAGCGGAAATAATTTATTTAATCTAAATTTACTGTCCTGAACATGAGTAGGCAATTTATAATAAAATACAACTTAAATATAGATAAAATAAGGATCAAAATCCAATTTTCATCATAGAGGGTCCGTTTGTGGTCTCATCTCATTGGTGACAGCTTTGTGGTCTGGTGTCAATAGGACCACAGAATGAATGTCGCTTTGACCACTATTTTGCTGAACCACAATGTTGTGGTCGCTGTTTTTCTCTTGTTTTGACGTTTGTATACTTTGTCTGAAAATCATACAATTTTGTGCCTCGCTGTTTTGGACAGAGGCCAGCACATCAAGCTATCCCAATCTGTCAAATGTCTTTGATATTTTTTCAACTTTATGACAAAAGTATAATAAGGGTAATTTACAATTGGGAAAATGTGACAGTTTGTGGTAGATTAATGTACTCTGTACAGACGCCAGCACATCAAGCTATCCCTAACTGTCAAATTTTCTCAATTAAAAATGAACCTTATGTCTTTGCAATAAAGTTGAAATACTATCAAAGTAATTTGAGAGATTGTGGTAACTTGATGTGCTGGCCTCTGTACATAGAATTTATCGAATGTCTTCGGTTTATTTCTATGCGAGTTTGCGATCATCGTCTCGATACTGTTTACTCGTGGAATTAAGATGACCATACCTACTTATTTAGAATCGATGGTGGCACGTAATGCCAAAGTATCAGATTAAAGTGTAAACAAATGCTGTTCAGGTTACATTTGTTTTTACGCAATCAGACTAAATGTCACACTGCACATCCATAAAGGCGAAAATAGTAGTGGAAGTATATTTGTTACTTAGATACGCTCAAACTGCTGAACGGTTCTGGCTGAAATTTGGCACAGAAATAGATATAGTCTAGAATAGCACTTACTGTTTGTCCTTGTGTGTACTTTCGTACGTATGTTACGAATAATTACCGACATCTACGCGGGCGAAGCCGCTGGCAGAAGCTATTTAATATTTATCTGTTTCAGAAGGTTTTAACTTAATATCACACTGCCTTTTCAACAGTAATTGTATGATCAACACTATAACATTTTTGCTAATTGAAAATCATCAAAGAATTGTTTTTGTTTACATTTTCATCACATACTTTTGGATCAGATTATAATAGTAATTTACCACGAATTCGCAACTAGTTAATTAGTTAACACGTTCTAAAAATTATGTTTACTATAATTCTGTCGTCTATACCTAGATACATACTTTTGTAAATAATATTTACCCAGGTTGCATTGTTCTCGAATTAAGTAAATATAGTACTTATGTTATAGTAAATAGAAGCTATTCCAAAGTAACTTTGGCTGTTATATACTTACGTTGTAAATCTATTAATAAACATTTTTGTTATGTTACTTATCGTTTTTATGTCAGCCCGGAAATATAACGTAAGTTTATCTAAACAAGGAAAAATACATCTGTGTTATTAACACAGTTTTCAATTGTATTATTTAAACCTAAACAGGAATTGACAGCTAATCTGTTGATAATACAAATAATTTAAATGATTAGGAGTGAGTTTTGGAGCTCGTGGCTAAGTACTAACAGCCACACAGGGCGATCCATCAGGTTAAGCTACGTTTGCCGGGGTTGGCCGTGGATGGTTGACGATCTTTACATAACAAGACTCCTCCGTGCCTCGGAAAGCACCTTCAGCCGTTGGTCCCTACTAGTACCCAGTTGCTGGGTTGTGGAGATCAGATAAGCAGTCGCTCCATGTAAAATTCTGGTATTCAGCTGCACCCAGTTAGACTGGAAGCCGAACCCAACATAGTTTGGAAAAGGCTAGGTAAATGATGAGATGTGTTGTTTTTATTAACCGACTTCAAAAAGGAGGAGGTTCTCAATTCGGATGTTGGTATTTTTTTTTTTTATGTTTGTTCGCGCATAACTCCGTTGCTTGCCAACCGATTTGAAAAATTTTATCGAAATCGAATAAGCGGTTTTTGAAAAATCAACAAAAATCTAAAAAAAATCCTACTTAATATAATGTGGACGATGTTCCTGTCACTGTAATTTACATACCAGGTAGTGGTATTAAAATTTTGGGGGGGAGGGGGGAGGGTTGTGTAGGTAGGTACCACAACTAAAAAGTGAAAAATAAAAACTTTTTTACAAAAAATAAAACCGACTTCCAAAACAACACTACAATGTGACAAATAATTTTGATTTCGGAAGTCGGTGGCAAAAAATTAAAATACAAAACCGAAGACACCGACTTCCGAAATCAAAATTATTTGTCACTTTGTAGTGTTGTTTTGGAAGTCGGTTTTATTTTTTGTAAAAAAGTTTTGGATCCGCTGTTTCATAACAAAACATAACATCATGCTTTGGTTTCCCGAAGGGTTGGGTGTGTTGGAGTTCTAATTTCTTAGTCCTACGTAGGTAAGAAGGGGCGAGCCTATTGCCATCAACCACAAATCCGTACTCCGGGTTTGTCGGCGGGATTGTCCGAAAGGGTTACCGCTACCCCGGCACATAAAGGGCTAAGGAAGGAACATGAATGGGTTTTAGTCAGTAAGAGTCTGACACTCTCTTCCGCTCAGGGGTCATTTGATGATTTAAAACCCTAAAAAAAAAGATTCTGAAACTTTAACTAGATAAGTATCCATTTTGATTCACATACAATCAGCCTATAAAGTAGAAACATTACAGCCTGCTGAGATTTAGGCTTCCTCTTTATGTCAGGAAGGAAATATGGCATAATCCACCTACGGAAACCCGGTGCGGATCTACTAACAGATTTCTTAAGAGAAATGAAAAGATTTACCCTGGTCTATTTTCTACTGCGAAATTCCACATAGAATAACCCATTAACACTTTTCCCAACCTGGGGATTGAATTCAGGACTTCAAGTTGCTGTACCGGCTGCGACTACTAGACCATCAAGGCAGTCATGCTCACAGTCCAGTGCTTTATATATATTTGACAAATTGGTTGGCTCAACAACGTAAATAACGCAATTAATGGTGGTGTACTGTTACAATAGTCTACTTCTTACACTTACTTACTTCTTAGTCTAGTCTAACTACATACAAACTCTTTCGTGACTACAAACATTGAACCAGTAATTGGGAGGGACGCGCCATGTAACGTAGTATATTTCTACTACACTAAGTATGCCAGCTACAACGTGTTACCAGCGATGTGCGGCAGACTGTACAGTCGACAGCGCATCATGTTATACCAACCTGTCAAATTTCTCTACATGACTTGAAACCTTAATGGGTTCATTATTAAGTTCAAAATCGATTGAGAAAATTTTACAGTTTGTTTTAACATGATATGCTGGCGAATGTACCTACAGCGGTGCGTGCTATCTATGAGGCCATGAGGATCAGAGTCATTGACACAGTGTGATAAGAAACAAAAGAATTCCGACAGACCGCTCGGAGACTAGAGGGAGAAAGAGAAATATTTCTTATAATTGCTATTTTTTTTTTTTTACCTAGGATAAGGTAAGGTAGGTCAAGAAAATAAGATAGACGTGATGTTGAATACCTAAAGTTTTATGCCGTTTGTCAGAACGGCAAAAATTGTGAGGAAACCGGCATGTCCAAGAACTGCGAACCAATAGGACAGAGTATATATTGCGACATCCGCCAAATTGCAGATAAATGCATTTCATTCAAACAAATAAACTGCTTATCTACGTAAATTGCTGAGCCCGTACTGTAATCAGTTGCAAATTGCAGGGGAGTTTAAATGCAGGCCAGTCAAGGTTGCCAGTTATTTTACTCTATTCTCTTAATACTTTCAACGCATATGTAACATGGTTGTTGAGGAAGGCGATTCATGTATTTGCAACGGGTGATCAGAATACAAGTGCAGCGGTATTTATTTCTTTCATATCGCAGCATTATGCTGACATAGGGGCCTTTTTGGCCTCGCACAGGTCTGTACACAACAAAAATATCTAAAAAAAACTTAGATATTTTGGTTGTGTATTTCCTCTGCATGTCCGGAATAAAATATTTTTCTTTATTTTTTAATTCTAGTACTACATTCAATTTGTCTAGAAGTCGAGCCCAACATAGTTGGGAAAAGGCTAAGCAGATGATGAAGACATGGTACTTAATCTGTTGATACCCCAGGAAGCTTAACTTTTTGCCTGCTGTAACAGTCTTCTTTCTTATCGTGTGGTTAGTGACTAACCTGGTGTCAGAGTTTTTATGCTGCCCAATGAGCCTCTGACTGAGCTTCACATGCTGTTGAGAAATATCTCTCAGACATGCTGGTTTCTTCACGATGTTTTGCTTCACCGATTTTATGTAAGTGATCATTGTAATTATACAATACGCACATGAAACCTTAAAATCAGAGGTTCGTGCCTTGAGTTTAAATTCGAGACCAATCACTTGGCAGTCCGTCGGTCACACCACTAGGCTATCACTGCTGCACTCCTATAACAGTGTATGGTAACTTGGTGTGAGTGACCTATGGGTTATAGGGGGGTTCCCTGTAACCCCTGTACAGCTGATTACACAGAGTTGATACGACAGAGGGGCTTTCCTTTAAACAGCTTATACTAGGGACCATTTTCAAGCTCTGTACCAAAAATCAATTAAATAGGAGCAGTAGTTTAGTCGCAAATGTTTTTTTAAGTTTTTGCCCCGTTTGAACACGATGTATCTTTCTTAACAGCGCTCCGGCGTGCACGCGTCGGTGCCGCTGCGTTACAAGGTCAGTTTTTATTTACAAAGGGTGGTTGCGTTTTACTCTGATTTGTAAGCTATTTAGTTTGTTTCAAAAAATAAAAACCTCATTTTTGGTGCTTTTTATTTTTATACCGTACCGAGTTAATACTAAACACGTATACTAGACGTAGTGTAATTTAATGCCCCTCTGTCATATCAACTCTGTATGAGAACCCCTATACATAACACTACGCCTATAATCCCTACAAGGTTAGGCAGAAGTATACCTATAGTAACACCCATTTCACCAGTTATGTTTAAGTTCCATTTAATAGGGGCGAGCCTATTGCCATCAACCATACACAAATCCAGACTCCGAGCTGCTACTGATAAATTCCAGATGGAAAAACCTAATAACACTTTGCCCGACCCGAGAATCGAACCCTCGGACCTCATTCTCAACTTCCAACTACTTTTGCAGTTTTAAGATTTTAAGATAGAAGTTTTGCTGCTGCCGGGATGTAGTAAGCTCAGTTTGGTCAAGATGACAGCAGCATGATCAGCCTATAATGTTCCCACCGCTGGGATACAAGTCTCCTCTCTTCAAGAGGGAGTGGGCAAAATTAGTATTGCACTATTTTACCCTTTCCTCACTAACTCACAACATTCGAATCTTTATTTGGACAACTATGTGAGGTAAGGTAACTTTGCGGTCAAGGCTAATTCTATTATTATTTCGATTGCGTATTTTTGGTAATGGTGTGATTTTCCTGTTCCAAATGTTGGTTATACAAACATTAGGTGAGGTCAATGCCGCTTATTGTCTATTTTATTTATTTGCAGTACGCAAAAAGTAATTTGTATGTAAGTACGGTAACGGCAAATGATTTAAGGGGCATGCGTAAAGGTAGCCCGTGTTTTTATGTTTTAGAAATCATGATATTTGAAACCAATTCTAACTTAGACAGATGTATTTGGCGGGATGGGAGACAGAAAGGACCTCCCGTTCTAGCTGCCGCGGGAGACGCCCCGGGCGTCCGGAGCCGCGTGACGACTCCCGGCCACCTTAGGCGCGAGCCTGCAGACGGTGAGTAATGGGTAGCTCACCGTCCGATCAGGACCAGCCGGACGGCGTACGTGTTCCACGCGCGCCTCAAAGAGATTTCAGCATGAGAAGGGGCCCGTTAGGTCCGATGTCTGCCGGGTAAGCGGAATTGTCCGAAAGGGTTACCGCTACCCTGGAACATAAAGGGCTAAGGAAGGAACATGGATGGGTTTTAGTCAGTAACAGTGTGACATTCCCTTCCGCCCCACCCAGAGCGGAAGGAGTCCTTTGATGATTTCCCACACTATTTAATTGATGGTTGTGGACCATATTTTGATCAAGATACAACCTGACACTGACCTGCAAATTGCGAGAAACGCAAGATAATTTAAATCCCCCGAAAAACTCATTTACATAAATTAATCTATCATCCTTATTATAAGACTTTTTGTTCTGCAGCAATTATGTGACTAAGATTGACGTAATTTAAAAGCAAATATCTTTAAATTAAACAAACTTACGTACGAAAATAGATCTGATACCTATACATTTTCACAAAAATACCATTTATATTAATTTCACTTGAGCAAAGAACAACTTAAACAAAAAAAGGAAACTCATGGAAAAAACCTCAATCAATCTGCCTACCTATTTTACGTTACCTAAAAATAAATGTTTTTACTTTGACTTTGTTGTTCACCTTCTTCTGTTCACCCCGTTATCAGTCAAAATATATTTACTGAAAATAAATTATCAAACGATGTGCCTAAAAGAGTACATAATGCCATAAATGATTCAAGCAAACAGGCATGTGTGTTTTATAATGACTTAAGACATAATTAAATAGGTATTATGAGTGTCTTTTGTTTAAGTTATGTTATAGCGTTTATGGCAGTTTGTAAGAGGTCATAGAGGTAGAGAAAATAATGATAGAAACGTGTTTTTCATAAAGAGTGAGGAGCTTGTAGCTGACTAATAACAGCCGCACAGATCGATCTAACAGGTTAAGCTACGCTTCCGAGGGTTGTTCCGTGGATGGGAGACCAGCTTTTGATCTTTACATACCGAGACTCCTTCATGCCTCGGAAAGCACGTTAAGCCGTTGCTCTTGGCCGTCATTCGTGGATCTTTGACAGTCTTTAGAGATCGTCAGAAAGGCGACAGTCTGACAGCCAGTCTAACCAAGGGGTATCGTATTAGCCAGGTACTGGGTTGTGGAGGTCAGATAGGCAGTCGCTCCATGAAAAATACTGGTATTCAGCTGCATCTGGTTAGATTGGAAGCCGACCCTAACACAGTTGGGAAAAGGCTAGGTACATTGATTGATAGTTAATTTCAAAACACAAAACGCTGAGGCAACTGGACGCTGGTTATTTAGCCGTTATATATCTAATGCAAAATGAATGGAGTACAAGTGTAAGTTACTTTGCTTCATAAATTTTTCTTGCACATTGCTTCTATTGCATAATTCAATCTTTTGCATAGATCAGAATCATTTGGAAACAAAGCAATAACAACACTCCACAAACAAACTTGCTACTATCACCTCTGCCATTTCATAAATCAATTAATCAACTTCATCCACTATTTTGAGAGTGACGTGAGTTTCGTTAACGCTTTAACGACACAAAGTGACGTCATATTACCACGTCAGTTTTGACGTCACATGAAAGTTGCGATTTTAATGGCCGTATTGACCAAAAAAATGCTGTTCAGTAAAATAAAATTATACCACGGTTTCCTATAAGAGCGACCGCTACATTACGGCCGTCATGGAAATTACGGCCATCATGGAAATGACGGCACCGGGGTTTGACTTTCCGGTGTCAAAAACCGCTCTTGAACTAAACACATTAACTTTCATTTATAAATAACATATCAGTGACGTCATTAGTCGGTAAAATGGCGCAATGTAGCGGCCACCATAGTCCTAGGATGCCTAGCTTAACAATTCATAGCGATATTCGAAACCACGTAATTTCTGACGTCACACGAAGCTAGAATAGAATAGAATAGGTTTTATTATGTACAGACGCCAGCACATAAACCTATCCCTAACTGTCAAATTTTCTCAATTACAAATGAACCTTATGTCTTTGCAATAAAGTTGAAATACTATCAAAGAAATTTGACAGATTGTGGTAACTTGATGTGCTGGCCTCTGTACTAGCAATCTAGCAAACTACCACAACTACTATACTAACTAGATTTACCGGACAAAGTAGTGACCAAAAAATATTTTCATTATTAGATAAAATTATAAAATTGATATTTGGGTAGACCGCATAAAGTTATCAACCTGTCAGATTACCCTAAAAAAAAAAAAAAACAGAACCTACTCTTTATAATCCTTTTCTTTATTGTCCCACGGGATCATTTCGTACTGGGATTGATTCGGATTGTGGGATCCGATTTGAAGCCTTTCATGTCATACTAAGGGCCATCTTCTTAGTGCGAATATTATACAGCTGATAAGCGATTGAAGGTACAGAGAGGCCAGCACATCAAGCTACACCAATCTCTCAAATTTCTTTGATAGATTTTCAACTTTAGCACAAAAGGACAAGGTTCATATTCAATCGGGAATATTTGACAGTTTGGGATACCTTGACATGCTGGCCTCTGTACCTAAATACAGCTAATTATTACATAGTCTAATCTCGACTTGCGGTTTGCGGTCTGCCAAGGCAATTAACATTCTATTACTGACCTAAAGACTTCTATTAATACAGGTAAATACGTGTCAATTTACGTTATTATGTAGGTAAATGCATGTTAGGCCGTTGATTAGGAGTGAGAGGATAATTTACTATGTTGTTTACTAGCAGTTTCCTTCAATGAAACCAAAGCGTTTCAGGATACCTAATATAGTAGAAATCGTTAATGACTCTTCCATTATCTCTTACAATTGTTGACTTCTCTCGCACGACGACAGAAATTAGATTTGATACAGGCCGGCAGGAATATCGTGGATTCAGTACAAGCTTCTAACCCCAATACGTAAACAATTTTGAAGAGTTAAAAAAAAATTGGTGTTCCATGCTTTTTTGATCGCGTGGGTATTGTACAGAGGCCAGTACATCAAGTTACCACAATCTGTCAAATTTCTTTGATAGTATTTCAACTTTATTACAAAGACATATGGTTCATTTGTGATTCAGAAAATTTGAAAGTTAGGGATAGCTTGATGTGCTGGCGTCTGTACTTTTGCATGAAACAGCTGTTTTTTTTTATAATTGACGAAATAATTCTACGCCAGAAGGTCTAGAATCACGGCTTGTTAATTTGCTATACCTATGTACTATAATTTAGTCAACGTTATTGGACGCTTTAACATAACTCTCAAATAAAGACTAATTCTATTCTAATCTGTTATACATTTTGTTAAGTCAAATCTCTAAACATGTAATCTGCTAAAGAAGAAGGAACCCTATCTTTTGACAACACAGAAATCTTAATAGTAATTAAGATTGACATGACAACGTTGATATGAAAAAGCTATTGCGTGATTATTGGACAGAAAACAATAGCCAATCAGTTAACCAAACCCGGTCAGGAGCGACCAAACAATTTATTGCTCTAAGATGAAAATAGCACTCTAGACAGCACAATAGCACTCTGGATGTGGAAATGGCTGTCTGTATTCGTAATTAAGCATTGTGGACACCAACTAGGACACTACATTGTGGCACACGGCAACAAATACAGTTCTGATGAAAGCAAGGCAATTAAACTTTGTTGCACTGATTTTTCTGCATTGCACGGGAACTAGCGCGAACGCGCGGCGTAAATTTAACGTAACATCGAAACATTTTTGAATCGATTAAAGAGTACAACTATCCTATAGTATAATGATTTAATTTAATGTTTTACTTCAAGCAAAATCATTATTACCTTTAGATATGGATATAAAATCTTTAGATAATAAACACATTTTTTTTTTTTTTTTAGATATGGGTCTTTGACAGTCTTTACGGGTCGTCAGAATCCCGAAAGTTTGACAGCCAGTCTTATCAAGGGGTAGGTATCGTTTTACCCAGTTACTGACTGGGTTGTGGAGGTCAGATAGGCAGTCGCTCCATGTAAAATACTGGTATTCAGCTGCTTCTGGTTAGACTAGAAGCCAACTTCAACAGATTAGGTACCTATATAAAGTCTTAAAACAAAATAACGTTCTATTTGTAGCGAGTATTGTCTTTAAAGTCGTTCGATTTTACATTACGTCTCCCACTGTATTATACAGGGTAGTGCAAAAGATACACTGTGGATTGACTCAGATTTGACTTTTCAACCAACTTTACAAAACACATAACATCACGCTTGTAGTCACTAAAGGGTTAGGCAGAGGGTTAGGTACCTACAGTACACCCATATTTAGCCAGTTATATTTATGTCCCATGTGATCGGGGTGAGTCTATTGCAAACCAAAATTGCTTATACAATAATATAGGTAAGTAATAAAATTTGCAGGACTCTAGCCAGCATGGACGGCTCAGCTATCTGATGTGTATGTCTCCGGAGTCTCACCATAGATAATGTCCAACCACCCATCTTGCACTGCATGCCCCGTCACATGCACAAGTGAGGACCTAATGGATCACGTCAGCGAACGGTATTCGCTTAGCTGAACTTTTGGCCAAACAAATAAAAAAATTTTTTTTTTTTCCTGATATTTTTGCCATCGACACGCTAACAATAAGAACAACAGCAACAACAAGCACAACAGCAACAACAGCATGTGAAGCTAAGTCAAACGCCCATGGGCAGCATACAAACTCTGACACCAGGTTAGTCACTAACCACACGAAAAGAAGAAGAATAAGAACATTTTATAGCCATCAACATGATCTTTTGAATTTGTCGAATAGAACAACGAAGCTTCGGCTTATTGGACGGCTCGCACAAATTTAACTCGCACAAAACGTGCGAATCGACTCCTTTAAAAAATATTATTTTTTCTGTAGTCGATTCGCACAAAGTTCAATTAATGGCGTGCTAATCGTCACCTTCACAAATATGTAGTAGGCTATTCGCACACATAATGTTTTTTTATGAAATGCAGTTAAGATAAAGTACACTTGAGTACAGAAGTAGTAAGGTCAAATGTGTTTTACTCGTAATAGATAGATAATAAAAACACAATCTATAATAAAAAATATCTGTATTAAAATTAAAACTAAGTACTAAACAAATCAATACAAATAATATAATAATAATACAGATTTTTCTTACTTTCAAGTAAATATCTGTTATTTAAACTTCGATTATTTTTTAGTTTTATTTCAGTGATGGCTGAATACTTAAATTAGTACTTAATTTTTTTTATTCCTTAAACTGAAATGTGTGCGAATAGCCTACTACATTTTTGTGAAAGTGTCGATTCGCACGCCAATAAATAAAATTTGTGCGAATCGACTACAGAAAAAATAATATTTTTTAAAGGAGTCGATTCGCACGTTTTGTGCGAGTTAAATTCGTGCGAGTCGTCCAATAAGCCGAAGCTTCGCTTAAAGACCTTCCTTCGCCACATTCGGATTCATGAGTATCTGTTTCGAATAGTAGATATTGGTACCAACTTTATCCACTGATGGGATACAAAAAAAAACCCAGCTGATATCTTACTGGTCTACTAACCTAACTTTAAATACACAATGTAACCAGTCACCTGAATCAAAAGATATCTCTGTATTGTTTTATATGTTAAGATAATTTTTGTATAAATAAATATAGAACGACGGCCGGTCAACGGCTCGGCCTCGAGGAAATGATAAGGTCTTGTACAGACCTCGATCAATGACACTATGACGTAGTAACCAAGATTGGCGAACACACGGCCAAGTAATGAAGCAAACAGCCTCAGTGCTCATACACACGATCGGCACAGCGGCACAAACAGCCCAAGTGCAGCCATACACAATTAGTCTCCGACAGAAAGTTCGGTTTCGGTTTCCAGAATAATGGGAAAAATGCACCAATTTAAGTATTTTAAGGAATTTTATACTTGACCACGTGAGTTTCGGTTTCGGCAGAAACTGAAGCCACGGCTGAATATTCGATTCGATCAAACATATCTACATGGTGAATGCGAGACGTACAGGACTATAGCCCGACCGCTTAACTGAGAGCGTCCCTGAGGTAGCTGTGCGGTGCGGGAAGGGTGACGGTTGTCACAAGTTGACTAATAGATGAGCTCTCTCGTCGCGTCACCACACCCCTCCAGCACCTCGCAGCTTCCTCAGGGACGGTCTGACGGTCTCAGTTATACGGTCGGGTTGGTGTTGGTGATGCTTAATCCTATGTCCAGTAGTGGACGTCTCAGCGGGATTGTCCGTAAGGGTTACCGCTACCCCGGAACGTAAAGGGCTAAGGAAGGAACTTTGAAGGGTTTTATTCAGTAAGAGTCTGACACTCCTTTCCGCTCCACCCAGAGCGGGAGAAGTCATTGGATGATTTCCCTCCTTAAAAAAAAAGCTGTGGACGTCTCTCGACTGAATAATTGCAAAGCAGTGATAGCCTAGTGGTGTGACCGACGGACTGCCAATTCTTAGATCTCGAGTTCGTACCCAAGACACGCATCTCTGACTTATCGGATACATATGCGTTTGGTATAATTATCACTTGCTTAAAATACGGTGAAGGAAACATCGTGAGGAACCCGGCATTCTTGTAAGATATAAACTCTCAGCGTGTGAAGTAGCCCATGGGCAGCATAAAAACTCTGACAGCAGGTTAGTCACTAACCTCACAACGAAAGAGAGAAAGACTGAATAATTATGACAATAGTCCCATAATGCAGGTCCAGCCCCTCCTCAAATACGAAGAAAGACAAAAGTATTGATTACTACGTCTCCATGACGTTATGAACAGAACACTACGAGATACTGAAACATTGTTTGTTCGAAACAAATCCAACACCAGTTTACGAGCACCGCAGCCAAATTAAGCCCGCTATTTAGGAACAGACAGACTCCACCAAATATCGTGGACTACCTGCAAGCTATTTACAGGTCGGGTAGTTGGCCACCGATTCTGTCAGCAGCAGTATCCGGCCGCCGCGCGCCGTCCGCCGCGCGACGCTCGCCATTACCGGAGATATGTCGGAAACGTCAGTTTATTTTAAAAACCTCCTTCTGAACTCATAATTATTTGGTGGTATGGGCAAGCTTTAGGTATGTGGGTATTACCCAGTAAATGGATTGTGGAGGTCAGATAGGCAGTCCTGTATTCAACTGCATCCGGTCAGACTGGAAGCCAACATAGTAAGCAAAAGGCTGGTCAGTGGGCAGATTGATTGGGAATGATCAAATTGCATAATCTTGCACCAACATCGATAATTACGAAAAAAACAATTTTATTATTATACGTAGAAATGCAAGTTTTATTACTTCCTTTTAAATAAATGATATTTACTGTCTTTTGGGAACTTTTCCTGTTGACAGCAATGTGGACGAATTTTTTGATGCTCTTTGATTATTATGCATATTATTACGAATATTCAGCTATTAAATGTAAATTTATGATTAGAATAACTAATTTAAAGATTCACATTTTAAATAAATATTCATAGGATTTAAATAAATAACATTGATGTGTCTATGTTTTTAATGACATTATTACAGTTTTTTCAGATAACCCTATCTGCATGTAGTAAAAAACTGTAATTTTTAACTGTAACTGGGTACATAAAACAATTTTTTTTTATATGTCTGTTTGTTCCGGTTAATCTCTCAAACGACGGGATAGATTTTGACGGGAGTTTCACTGACCGATAGCTGATGTTAGAATGAGTAACTTAGGCCACTAGGTTTATTTTAGGAAAAGAATCAGGGACCGCGCGGGCGAAGCTACGGGCAGCAGCAAGTTCCTAAATAAAATAATATTCCAACTCGGGATACTATTCAAAACAAACACGGTATTATTCCGACAGTTGCAGAGGAAATGTTGAATAACGAACTGCTCTAAGTATCGCAAGTTGCACAAAGCAGTTACATCCACTAAGCTTCGTAGTTCAAGCAAGGTCCTGTGTCACTTTCTCTTCATTTTAATTATTTCGCTTTGAGAGAATTTAACTAGAGATTTTGACGACACGTGGCGTGGCGCAGTGGTTGAGCGATTGATTGCTGCGCACTATGTCGCGGGTTCGATTCCCGCACGGAACAAATATTTGTACGACCTGCAAGTATTTGTTACGAGTCTGGGTGTTTTTCTATCTATAATATGTATGTATTTACGAAAAAAAAATGTATTTAAGTAGTTTATCAGCCATCTCGTTACCATAACACAAGCATTAGGTTGCTTAGCTTGGGACGATATGGCGTTGTGTGTAATGTCCAAGGATATTATTATTATTATTATTATTTTCCTTATTAAATTAAAATGTTTAATGAATAAAGGAAAGTTAACTAGAGACACAATTACGCCGTCATATTTTAGTTAGTACAAAGCTGAGACGACAATACGATCATAAATTAAACTGCTTATATCTAATGCCGTCCCCAGCCTGCATACGAAAATTCAATCAAATATATCCAATAATTTAGTCACTTTAACTAGTCAGGCAAAACCCATGGTCGGTCCAACACTATAATTTAGTTTGCTTGAAAAAATCACTTTTTACATTTCGGTGTTAGGATTTATTTGTTAGTTCCAAAATAGTCCTATTCATTAGTATTGTCAGTGTTTTCATTTATGGTCGTACTGTTTTTCCCACATTTTTTTTTTAATTTTAGTGGTATTTTCGATTCAAACTAAACAATACAGCCAGCTGTGTAAACCCAAGAACTACGTTTACATTAATTTTAAGTTACTGCCGGAAACAGTTTAACAACTCAGAAACACCGTCAAACATAGTAACCAAGCTATCGCTTAAAAAATCCACAAACATCAAGACACGGCCGGTCAGGAGGTCAAACAAAAATTGCAACAGATTTCACCTCACCCAATCGTTCACCCCAGATTTTAGGTTCGCCGAAATTTCGACGAAATCCTAACAGCCTGCCGCTGCAAACTCTAATGTAAAAACTTTTCGATCGTGTCAGTTACTGAAATAACAGTTGCAGGAACTAGTTATTTTAGCTCGGAACTTTACTAGGATGTCATCGTGTTCAGAGGAACTACACAGTTATGTGCAGGAAATATACTAACTGTAACTTTGCGGCTATGTAGTTAGGCTGTGGCATGTGTTGTGCAAAATAGTTCGGATAGCTACTGCTCTCGCTTATAAATAGGTATCGTTAACGACTCCATTTTGAGCAAGTGGTTTTTATTTCAGCTTGCAAGATGTGTCGCAAACGCACTTACTACTAATATATTTATTTGTCTTCTTATCGGTTACAAACCAATTACAATTATTAAACGCACATCTATATATATAAAAATCAATTGCGTTAGTCTCGCTAAAACTCGAGAACGGCTGGGCCGATTTAGCTGATTTTGGTGTTGAAATGTTTGTCGTAGTCCAGGGAAGGTTTAAAAGGTGAGAAAAGTTAGGTGGGTAGGTAGGGTAGGGTAGGTAGGTAGGTTAGGTAGGTAGGGTAGGTAGGTAGAGTAGGTAGGGTAGGTAGGTAGGGTAGGTAGGTAGGGTAGGTAGGTAGGGTAGGTAGGTAGGGTAGGTAGGTAGGGTAGGTAGGTAGGGTAGGTAGGTAGGGTAGGTAGGTAGGGTAGGTAGGTAGGGTAGGTAGGTAGGGTAGGTAGGTAGGGTAGGTAGGTAGGGTAGGTAGGTAGGGTAGGTAGGTAGGGTAGGTAGGTAGGGTAGGTAGGTAGGGTAGGTAGGTAGGGTAGGTAGGTAGGGTAGGTAGGTAGGGTAGGTAGGTAGGGTAGGTAGGTAGGGTAGGTAGGTAGGTAGGGTAGGTAGGTAGGGTAGGTAGGTAGGGTAGGTAGGTAGGGTAGGTAGGTAGGGTAGGTAGGTAGGGTAGGTAGGTAGGGTAGGTAGGTAGGGTAGGTAGGTAGGGTAGGTAGGTAGGGTAGGTAGGTAGGGTAGGTAGGTAGGGTAGGTTGGTAGGGTAGGTAGGTAGGGTAGGTAGGTAGGGTAGGTAGGTAGGGTAGGTAGGTAGGGTAGGTAGGTAGGGTAGGTAGGTAGGGTAGGTAGGTAGGGTAGGTAGGTAGGGTAGGTAGGTAGGGTAGGTAGGTAGGGTAGGTAGGTAGGGTAGGTAGGTAGGGTAGGTAGGTAGGGTAGGTAGGTAGGGTAGGTAGGTAGGGTAGGTAGGTAGGGTAGGTAGGTAGGGTAGGTAGGTAGGGTAGGTAGGTAGGGTAGGTAGGTAGGGTAGGTAGGTAGGGTAGGTAGGTAGGGTAGGTAGGTAGGGTAGGTAGGTAGGGTAGGTAGGTAGGGTAGGTAGGTAGGGTAGGTAGGTAGGGTAGGTAGGTAGGGTAGGTAGGTAGGGTAGGTAGGTAGGGTAGGTAGGTAGGGTAGGTAGGTAGGGTAGGTAGGTAGGGTAGGTAGGTAGGGTAGGTAGGTAGGGTAGGTAGGTAGGGTAGGTAGGTAGGGTAGGTAGGTAGGGTAGGTAGGTAGGGTAGGTAGGTAGGGTAGGTAGGTAGGGTAGGTAGGTAGGGTAGGTAGGTTGGGTAGGTAGGTAGGGTAGGTAGGTAGGGTAGGTAGGTAGGGTAGGTAGGTAGGGTAGGTAGGTAGGGTAGGTAGGTAGGGTAGGTAGGTAGGGTAGGTAGGTAGGGTAGGTAGGTAGGGTAGGTAGGTAGGGTAGGTAGGTAGGGTAGGTAGGTAGGGTAGGTAGGTAGGGTAGGTAGGTAGGGTAGGTAGGTAGGGTAGGTAGGTAGGGTAGGTAGGTAGGGTAGGTAGGTAGGGTAGGTAGGTAGGGTAGGTAGGTAGGGTAGGTAGGTAGGGTAGGTAGGTAGGGTAGGTAGGTAGGGTAGGTAGGTAGGGTAGGTAGGTAGGGTAGGTAGGTAGGGTAGGTAGGTAGGGTAGGTAGGTAGGGTAGGTAGGTAGGGTAGGTAGGTAGGGTAGGTAGGTAGGGTAGGTAGGTAGGGTAGGTAGGTAGGGTAGGTAGGTAGGGTAGGTAGGTAGGGTAGGTAGGTAGGGTAGGTAGGTAGGGTAGGTAGGTAGGGTAGGTAGGTAGGGTAGGTAGGTAGGGTAGGTAGGTAGGGTAGGTAGGTAGGGTAGGTAGGTAGGGTAGGTAGGTAGGGTAGGTAGGTAGGGTAGGTAGGTAGGGTAGGTAGGTAGGGTAGGTAGGTAGGGTAGGTAGGTAGGGTAGGTAGGTAGGGTAGGTAGGTAGGGTAGGTAGGTAGGGTAGGTAGGTAGGGTAGGTAGGTAGGGTAGGTAGGTAGGGTAGGTAGGTAGGGTAGGTAGGTAGGGTAGGTAGGTAGGGTAGGTAGGTAGGGTAGGTAGGTAGGGTAGGTAGGTAGGGTAGGTAGGTAGGGTAGGTAGGTAGGGTAGGTAGGTAGGGTAGGTAGGTAGGGTAGGTAGGTAGGGTAGGTAGGTAGGGTAGGTAGGTAGGGTAGGTAGGTAGGGTAGGTAGGTAGGGTAGGTAGGTAGGGTAGGTATCATAGTTAAGACAAGTCAACGTCGGTCGGGTCAGCTAGTATATTATATTTATTAAAAAATTGACAGGTAAATCTTCTTCTTTTCGTGTGGATAGTGACTAACCTGGTTTCAGGGTTTTTTTTATGCTGCCCATGGGCCTCTGACTTTGCGTCACGGCTTCACATGCTGTTGAGAAATATCTCGCAGACATGCTGGTTTCCTCACGATGTTTTCCTTCACCGAATTTTAAGCAAAAGATAATTGTTAATTATACAATACGCACATGAACTCGTAAAATCAGAGGCGCGTGCCTTGAGTTCGAACTCGAGACCTATGACTTGGCAGTCCGACGGTCGCACCACTAGGCTATCACTGCTATATAAGGTGTTAAAAAATTAACTTTAAGAATTTTTTGGGAGCATTGTACTCATCATTACGAACAAATTTTACTATAGGATGAATTTCGACATCATGAAAATAATATGAGCTGTTCCATACATTTATGCACACGTAACTCGATCAAATGTATGGAACAGCTTATATTTTATTCGCGATTTCAGGGTTCATCCCATAGTAAAAGTTGTTCGTAACGATGAGTAAAATGCTCCCACAAAATTCTTAAAGTTAATTTTTTAACACCTTATATAGGTAAATTATCCCTAATAATTTTATCTTTTTAAATAGGTTTTCACAGACACCTTTACACGTCAATAATATTATTAAAACTAGATGAGATCGGTATTTTCTGTCTACTTTGAGAAGAAATGCCGAATTGATAAAATAATTACATAACTAGGAGCCGAACAAGTCATCCTCATAGAATCTAATTATCACTACATAGTATAAAACAAAGTCGCTATTTTTGTCTGTTTGTTTGTCTGTATGCTTAAATCTTTAAAATTACGCAACGGATTTTGATGCGGTTTTTTGTAATAGGTAGAGTGATTCAAGAGGAAGGTTTTTGTGTATAATTTGTCGACATATTTTGCGGGCGAAGGCGCGGGCGGAAGCTAGTTATTATATATTCGCTCGCTTCGATGTCGGAAATTATCCCAAGGGAACGTTCTACTGAAATTAAAAGTATCATAATTATGTGTTAATCCAGGTCATAAACTACCTCTGTGCCGAGTTTAATCCTTGAGACATATTGCAATAAATAAAAAATAATTTAATTTAATTTTTTTTAATGCAATATGCGATTAAAAAGAAAAAGTACAATGTCTTTTGAAAACGAAGAATTGTAGATTAATCTTGTTTGAATAAATAAATCAATCAAGGAAAAGATGGCACAAGAAATGATTTCAAAGAATACTGGACGCGCAGGTATCACTGCGTACAAAGCAATAATCCAAACGTCATCCTAGAAAAACCTTCCTGTTGGAACTGCAACGTAGGTATATTCAATCAAAAGAAAAAGTGGAGGCAAAGGAAATAAAGCTCCGGCCTTTCAATGTGAGGACAGCAAAAGAAAAAGATTAAGATACTCCTTGTTTGAAAAAAAAGTAAAGTCAGACGCAGTACTTGTAAACATACCTAGGGAGTAAATTAAAGGAATTTGTTGTTTACTTTTGATGTGCAGTCGTGAAGATACGGAATAAAAAATGTTCTTTGCTCTTTTGGCGTGTTTTCTTTGAATTTAATCTTTCTGTGAGTCAAAGAAAATGCACTAATTAAAAAGGACTTATAAAGAAGAAGATTTTTCTTGTCATGATAAGGTTTAATGGTGTTTTAAGCAAAGGTCGATCCATCAGTTTAAGCTACGCTTGCCGGGGTTGGCCGACCATCTTTACATAACGAGACTCCTCCGTGCCTCGGAAAGCACGTTAAGCCGTTGGTCCCGGCTGTCAATTGTTCATCTTTGACAGTCGATACAGGTCGTCAGAAGCCCGAAAAATCTGACAGCCAGTCTTACCAAGGGGTATCGTATTGCCCAGTTACTGGGTTGTAGAGGTCAGATAGGCAGTCGCTCCATGTAAAATACTGGTATTCAGATACATCCGGTTAGACTGGTAGCCGACCCCAACATAGTTGGGAAAAGGCTAGGCAGATGATGATGATGGTAAGGTTTAATGGTGTTTTAACCTACGATTGGGCGGCTGTACATTTTAACCACGTTGTGGTTTCTTTTACATAATTAGTAACTGTAGACATAATTACTAATAACAATCATGTCTCACAACTGAGTTGATCTGAATATAGAGTAGGTATAATGAAGATAAGACAATGTAAAAGAAAGAATGAAAGAAAGTAATTTTATTTTGCTTAAAAATAAATTATATTTAACACAGTTCGTTTATTATAATTATTTTTGTTAAAACGGCAAAATAAACCAAAATCAACTACATTTATCTGTTTAAACGCCTTATTGAATCTGCTTCAATATTTCAGATCGTCAATTTGCTATTAAATTATATCAGGCGTTCGAATCTCTGCGGTATCGTTCGACAATGTTAATGGAGAATTTGCTTCGACAAACTGCGCTAATTAATGATATTTTGATTGATAATCTTTATTTACATTTGCTCTCGAACATGATTGAAGATAGTTTTTAACGAATAAATGGATACATAATTACCGATTTATCAGTACCATGCTACTTTTTGCGGTTCGTAAAACTTTAAATACTAAACCTGCATTTCTTCAAATACCTAATAGTTTCATTCGCTCATTAATCCGTACCACAGTGAAGTTATAATTCACTAGCTTCTGTCCGCCCGCGGTTTCGCCCGCGCGGTGTTTTGATAAAAAGTAATCCGCATCACAAATGGCACAGCAGATTAACCGTCAAACATACATTCACACAGATAGACAAACGGACAGACAGACAGTTTGAAGTTACTTTCGTTTTTTATAATGTCAGGTAAGGATTAGTTCGCATACTATTATTACAGACAGGATATGTTAAGATGGTCACCCATCCACGGAGCAACCCCATATTATGCATAGGTACATAATTATAAGGGAAGACGATCTACCAAGAATTTTACAATAGGTAAAAATGAATCAATGATAGGTATAGAACGTGGCTCTAAAATAGTGACGTTAATTTAACACACGGGTAGTGCTACTGCCCTTAATCATCAAATGTACATAGGTTAAATAAAACGCTAATTGATCAATAAGAAGGCGAATTATTTGCCTTCTTTTTGCAGTTGTTTCATATTTAGTATTGCTTATTCAATATTATTTCATTGATGCCAATGTTATTATCCATGACTCCGGCAAATGACCGCGATTAAATACAGGTTGCTCTATGATGCTATTTTCTAACATTTAAAATAAATCCGTAAATAATAACGTTTAATGGAAATATAATGTGTTCATGAAATGAGGCAAAATGTGAAAACATTATGTGTGTTAAATTAATGTCACCATTGTAGCGCTACGTTGTAAATAAGGTGTTACAAAATTAACATTTTATTGAGTTACGTGTGCATTAAATATGTATGGAACAGCTCTTTTTTTTGCGATTTCAGGGATCATCCCATAGTAAACTTTGTTTGTAACAATGAGTACAATCCTCCCACGAAACTCTTAGAGTTAATTTTTCATCATATTAATGTTATTGAGTATTTGCATAAAAATAAGGTCGTAAGTATATAATACCCGTTAAAACTATACTTAGGTGCTGCTGCATTTGGATGCATCTTCTGGCTTTCATTTTTAATGCCAGATGTGTAGTTTTTAGCTTTGTCTTCATTGAGTACTTTAATTCGACCGTTGACTTGCGTATTCACAGGGATGTACTATCCCAAATAGTAGAAACACTGTCCACTTCATTATAAATGAAAGTGTTTTAATAGCGAGGTCTACAAACATACTATGTAGTACTACATATTATATAGTATACTTGTTGAGAATTTTAACCTAACTTACTTCAAAAAAGATGTAGTAAGTAGGCTGATTGACTCTGATCAGTAAATCTGCTGATAATGCGGTTGTAACTTATAGTTGAATTAGATTGTACAGGGTGAAATTGAATTCATGGAATTTTAAGGGGTCATTGTACCCATCATTACGAACAACTTTCACAACGGGAACAAATCTGAAATCGCGAAAAAAAATCAGCTGTTCCCTACATTTTGACGAGTTATGCATTATTATTAATGTATGGAACAACAGTTTTTTTTTCACCGTGTATAATTACGGTTAGACTGTATAATTAGACCTGGGTTGTGGAGGTCAGATAGGCAGTCGCTCCATGTAAAATACTGGTATTCAGCTGCATCCGGTTAGACTGGAAGCCGAACCCAATATATTATTATTATCATTTATTATTTATCCTTTATTTCAGGCAACGAAGGCCCATAAAACGGCAAAAAAGGCAAAAGGCTCAGCAGATTAATTGACGATATAATTAGGAGTGATCGGTAGATTGAATGGGGGTCATTGATCCGAAACATATATGAATATGAAAATTCCTCCGGAATTGATTGATTATTGTGCAACAATTTATAAAAGGTTGTGGCCATTAAAAGGCTAAAAATAAAAAATATATATTAAAGCTTCGATCGGAATCCGATTGTTTTTATTAATCAACAGATAAGAATTAATTTAGTTTTGATACCTTCCTTTAAATTTTTAATTGAGAAGTAATAATATCACTACCAACAACAATATTTAATTGAATCCGGAAATACCCAAATTACTTTCCGGAATATGCGGCTTTCTTATTCTTTCTCTGAGAATTTATGATACAAGTGCCAAAAATTAATCTACCTACTCCGAACACTGATAATTAGACCTAATTACCTAATTCATATCTTCACTCAAATTCTTATAACGGCCCGAGTCACTTTCCGAGTAACAGTTCGCTCAGCACGTGATGACGACGACGACCACCCTGCTTGTAGGGTTGGGATTCGATATGCGATCTTCAGATATTTGGTTTTCAGTACCGATGTACTTCGTTTAAGAATTACATGCTTTCAGAAACGAGGCGGTGTGTTTCGTTGTGACCAAGAATACATAATTTTCCTGGATTTTCATTAGACGGGACATAGTTCCTAGTTCATTCGAATCCCAGTTTGCTTCAGATTAATGTAAATAAAAATAAGTTGTAGTAAAATACTTTTATTAAAAATCAATAAAAACAAACTTATTTAAAAATACCCGTAATCATTTCTAATGTTGTAAGATACAAATGTACGAGTATGAGAAAATGTATGGACCCTGTAATTAATGTCGTATAGTACCTAATTACTGGGTTTAGTAATTCATAACATAATCTCGACAAACATGTACCTACATCTATATCTATCTAATAACATGTAAAAGCTCTACCTATACGTAGGTACAACATTACAAGATTTTTGTGGCGCGTGGCCAAAATCCGAACTAACGCCGCCATTTTGTTTTGTCTATACAATATCTTTGGCAATTGCACAAATTACTAAAGTAACAATGAATACATTCCGGTACCAAAGGGTGTGTAACTTTTGACATAATAACAAAAGATCTGATGATCATATCACCTAATTTAATATACTTTTGTTTACGTTATTTCCAGTGATATTATACTATCTATCTATCGATTTATTATACCATACATTACACACCCGCCAAAAAGTACTGACGCTCGCATATCAAGCTATCTCAAAGTGTTAAATTTTCCTAATTTAACATGAACCAACTTATGTAAAAAGTTGAAAAACTATCAAAGAAATTTGGCAGATTGGAGTAGCTTGATGTGCTGGCTTAAATACATCCTAACTTATTAAAATAACTTTGGTAATGTAGCATTCTAAAGACGGATAGTCCCACGGCCTGGCCGGTGCAAAAGCGGACAGACAGGCTGTGGGCACCGCGTATCGGTGAAGCCTGCGGTGGCCTGTCGTCGGAATGCTCGACTATGGCCGCGTCAGGCCTAGACGGGCCCAGCAACGCCAGGCACGTCGGACAGGCCGTGGGACCGCGGCTTTAAACATGGTTGTTGTTAAGAACAAAACAAAACACGCGATAAATCAAAACCCTTTAAAAACAGTTTAACTAAACAAAATAATAATAATAATATTATAGCTAAAAGCCGAATTCTAATTAAAAATACATATACGTACTTATACCTTCTTATTTTTATAAGTACTTATAGCTAGTATGGAATGTAAAATTTAAACTGAGGTAGAAATACAAAAAGATGTAAGTTTTAAATCAGTAAAAGTAAAAGCTTTATTTCGGAAACACAACTTGACTGGGGACTTAACTTTTTTTTGGCTGTATTTATCACTATGTATGTAGGTAATGTCTTTTTTAAGGTGGAGGTCAGTGTCATATAATTATTAAGTCTTTATTAACAAATCTGGATTTAAGAGAAAATAAATCTAAGTTAGTGTTGATTCTTATGGTTTCAATAGAATAGCAGTGATAGCCTAGTGGTATGACCGTCGGACTGCCAAGTCATCGTGTCATCCTCGTGTTCGAACCCAAGGCACGCATCACTGATTTTACATGTGCATGTTGTATAATTATCACTTGCTTGAAAATCGGTGAAGGAAACCAGTATGTCTGAGAAATAATTCTCACCACTCAACAGCATGTGAAGCTAAGTCAGAGTCCCATGGGCAGCATAAAACTCTGACACCAGGTTAGTCCCTAACCACACGAATTAATTAGAATGTATTGAAGCGAATCATTTTTGAAAAAGATACAACCTGACACTGACCTGAAAATTGCAAAATAACATTCCCAACCTCTACGCATACACCGCAAACGACGGGTGTAGGTAGACACATACGTGGTACCGACTTATTAACATAGTTTTTGTATTCGCAACACGACGCGGTAGTTTTGATTACCTAGCCCCAATTAGTAATGGCTGATTCCAAGCCTTTGTTATGCAGAGAATTACAATAACTTATTAACATATCATATGGGTAACATCAACTTTAGTGTACCATCTTTAAAATTCTACGCATCTACGGTGTCGATGCAAAAATAACACGAGAAAATATAAAACAATAACTTATTTTTTTTTTAAATTTGTTGGACCCAAAATTCAGCAACGCGTATACCGTTCGCTTGTAGGTCATTCTACACTTATATAGTTTAACCGAAATTAATTGCATTCAAACTAAGCTTACATCCATTCGAATGAGTATTGAAATGAGCATTACGAACCTACCTAACTATTGCAAGTTTAAACTATAGCACTTACACTAAATTGCGACCTTTGGCCTTTTCTCCTAAAGGAGATTGTTCTACGCCCATACATTGTTCGCCCTGGAGCCAACGGCATAGAAAAAATCATTTTCTACTTGTAAACTGCCCTTATTAGCCCATAAGAACAAAGTTTCTTGACGGACACTTTAGAGAAAAGATTTATTTAAAGAAAAGGAACCGATTTTGAGGTTATTTTTAATAAAAGAAAACGTAAGTAATTCCTTCTAAAATCGCTATTTCTGGTTTCTACAAAGCATTAAACTTCAAATACAGTAAAATATTACCGTACATACAGTTGTATTATGCCTTTTAGGTACAGTTATTATTTATTGGTTGAAGTTTACTTTAAGCGAAGTCCGTTATCCGTTGTCAAAATGCTAAGGTGTCGTTTAAGCAGATCACAGAATCAGTTATTCGAAGCCAGGTCACGTTGAAAGCAATCCAAATTGTAGTCCGTTAAACAGAAACAAAATCAAAAACGCCAAAAGAAATCGCCAAATAAAATACGTAGTCACAACAACACAACACAGCCACAGGTTCGTCTCGGTGAGACGCTCCGACTGACGTAGTGACGTAGAGATGCTCTCTCGAAGATCAATCATTGTATATCGATTATCAATGACCACCTATTTAATCTGTGGTTTTAATTTAGTAGACCAAAATTACAGATCAATATGTCAAAAGTAAATTAATTTGTTCCGTTTCAAACATAAACACGTTGTTGCTACGATTCTACTTCGATTAAATTAATGCTAAAATAAAATATTTTGTTCCCAACGTGTAACGTTTTAGTTTCCGATATTTAAAAATAGAGTTTAAGTACTTAAAAAGTAAAAATATGGCTATTGAAGTCGTGAAATGGTTATGAGAATAATTCACTAGAGTTGCGTCGTAAATGACATTTCAATCGTTAAATGAGAGATTTTCTGACAAGTGAAAAAACATAGTTCAATAGATGGCGTGGGTAAAAAATACGTCTTTGTTTTACTGGCTACTGATAACAAAAACAAGATCCGTAAATAAGAAAGCTTATTTGATGTCAAAAACCTGAGACAGTGACGTATTTTTTACTAACGCCTCTTTTGAACTAATATTTTCTCACTTGTGAGAAAATCCCTCATTCGACTAGTAAGTAGATTTTGTGAGTTTGTTTTGTTCATTATATTTTCAGCATAATCGTGCTAGGCCATATTCATCATAAGTTCCATTAAAATGTTCACGGAACTAATTCCATGAAAAAAATATGCATGAAAAACTTTTATGTTGCACATTTTCAATGTTTTGGAAGTGATAAATATCGAACATCCATTATTTATCACTAGATATTATGGACATCGTCGTCGATATCGATATTTATGTAATATGAGCGAGAGCGACACTGTCAAATCTTTTGTGACATTCACATTGACAATTCCTTGAAAGATGGCGAGTTCAGTTGGTAATATTATCAATGAGGTCACTTTTAAAAACCTATTAAGAATTAAACAGTGTCCGCTTGAATTTATTATTTTTAAAAAGCATATTAAAATATAATTAAAATTAACGTACACGTCAAATGTTTGTTGGTTATAGGGCGGTCTAGAACAATCTCCTTTGTCCTCATTCAGTATTTCAATTCGACCGTCCACTTGCGTATTCACGGGACTGTACTTTCTCAAATAGTACAGAACACTGTCTAATTCATTGTATGGAACTGTTTTCCTAGCGAGGTCTACAAACATACTAAATCCATCTCCACCATTTGCAATGAAAGTTGGCATAATTAATTTGTATTCATAATCATCTTTTATATCCTGCAATTTGTAAAATCCACAGTTTGAGCACACCGCTTTAGCCTTAACTACTCGAGAACCTACTGGTCTCGCTAAGTCGTATGTGACTTCCATTCCGGTAAATTGTTGGAATTGTCCAGTACTGTCTATAGTGCGCCATGTGGACACAGAATGTTCCAGACTCTGCTTGAGTATTGTTCCGTTCATTGTGACTATTGCTAACAAGCCCGAAAATGGTAGTACGTTGATCCAGTCTCCTTTAGTCAAAGTGAAGGGAGTTCCTTCATGGTAAATTGGTGCCCGTATGCCTCCTCCTTGCAGTACTGCTATATTTACATCCGGATACTTATCGTAATATTCTGCTTTGGTATAGTTCAACATGGCATCAGTGATTAAGTCACCTAAATTGCATTCTCTCAGTCGACATCTATCTTTATTTAGGTAAACTAATGAACTTCCCACAGCTTCGTTTCTAATGCGATCGACTCCTGTACGATATTTGTTAACAGTTTCCAAAAGTTCGGGATCTCTTGGTATTTCCTGGTTTAACAATATGGGAGTGCCTTCGCATTTTATTATTTCACCTGCTGAGTCGAAATGTAAATGTAGTTTTCCGATATATTTAGTGTAAGCGTAAGCTTGTACGACTCTCACTATTCTACCATTTGCCTGTTTTACTTCTGTAGGATACGGTCCTTCAGGAATTTCTGTCTCTGATGCAGTATCGGCGTTCGAAAGGAATGTATTAGAATGGCCTCCGATAATCAAGTCAATATCTTCGACTTGTCTTGCAATTTCCAAGTCTGCCAAAAATCCTGAGTGTCCTAAGGCTATTAAAATGTTAACATTTTGTTCCTTTAGTTTTTTTACTTCTCTTCTAATAGCTGGAATTTCATCTTCGTATTCAACATTGTTTCTGGGAGCGAGATATTTAGTTTTCGGCGTCAGATATCCTATAATACCAATTTTGACGTGGTCAATGACAATTATAATGGATTTATATAAATTCTTTTCGTTCTGCAGTTCGGGAACTTTGTCTAAGATGAGGTTGGCTGCTACGACAGGCGCGCTCAAGTTTCTAATAAACGGTACTAATCCATCCACAGCTTCGTCGAACTCGTGGTTGCCGAGAGACTGAAAGGAAAAGTGAGTTTTGGGTTAGGAATATTTTTAGTACATTAATTAAAACACACATTATTATGTATTTTCGTAGAAACAAGTTAGGTAACTATTAAAAATACTATTAAAACGGATACACTTATTATCTTATTAATTCAATGCTTTGATTAGATAGGGTTAGGTCACAATAAAAACTGTGGTTTTGCAACTGCTATAAAATACACCCATACATATCGTTCCTAATTATTTGGTCCATAGGTAACAACCGCAATATACGAATTGTAGGTTTACTAACACAGATAGGCGCTTTGCTTTGTGTAAATTTTTTCACCACCTCAGATCTCAAAACGGTGAAGAAACCGTGAACCGTGAAAATATCATAAGGAAACCGTTCTAGAACAAAAAATTTGAAGACACGTGATATCTACCAATCCACACTGGTCACGCGATGTGGATTACGGCCCACTCCCTGTTACCGAAAGGAGGCCAGCTGTGTCTCAGCTGTGGGAATACTATAGGCTGATTCTGCTTATCACTTGGTACAGTCACGCGTAAAAGGATGATGATAATATTGTGAAATTCTAAGGAGAATTTATACCCTCGAGTGGCTTTGATTGGTAACTATAGAATTGGACCTTATTCCTAAGCTAGTTAGTAACCTGTTCCATATAAAATAGTACTTACAATAATGTTTCATGATTTGGTTCAACTATAATAATAATAATAATTTATTGACTCATAAAGAAGGGTTACAGGGTTTAAGTGTTACACTGGATCCCGCACTAGGATACCCTGTGTCGCAGGATCCAGTCTCTTTCAACAGAAAATATGATTAGTGATGATGAAAAGTAACAAATGCAACGGGTTAATTAATAATTTACACTTAAGACTAAAAGGTAACCAGATATATATTAAATTTGTATGTATTTGTAATGAGCACGAGTATATGATGAGTGTTAAGATGTATGTGAAGAGTGTGTATTTGTGATGAGTACATGTATGTGAAGAGTGTTTGTTTGTGATGAGTACATGTGTGTGAAGAGTGTGAGTGTGAAGAGTGTGTTTGAGATGTGTGTGAGTATGTGAAAATGACTACTTTAACAGTTGAAGGATAACAGGTTTTCAGTTACAGTGTAATTAAGCCCAAACAGCCAATCCTGAACCCGTTTATTGCACCTAAACTTCGTCAGGGAGTAGATATTGAGCTTTCTATTAACTTTTTCATACAGGTATGGCCCAGTAAATGAGAAGACCTTCTTGCCAAATTTCAGCTTGCAGAAAACTCTGTTCCATTTAAGTATTCGTCTTGAGCGCTGATCCGTTACCACTGTGGCAGCTGCAGTTTTATGAAATTTGAGTATCACTGTTAAAATGTACAGTTGGCGCACGGTAAGCACTCTCTTACTTACTGTTCTTTCTTAATCAACTTTGTTTTCAATACGAATCAGCTTCATTCATTTAAATCCATTTCGATTATGAAAGTTTTACTACCGAAAGATGCCATAAAAATATAAATTTGTATCCCGTCATCATACATTGATGCGAGTTCAATTGAAGTACTTGGGGACAATTAAGAAAACCAAGGTGGCAATAACTTAGAAGGTAAGAACAAATAAATTTAAGACATCAGAGCTCTTATTGAGAAAGCTATAAATACTTTTTCTAATTCAAAAATTGGATATAAAAAATACCTTTACAGAATATACAAATATGTAGGCATGAGAAACGAAACCAAACAACAGCCAGTATGGTATGATAATAAAATGCAGACAACACACGATTTACAACACAAATTACAGCAATTATTATTAAATTGATTTACAGCTTCAATTTTGCGAGCTTAAGGCTTATGACTTTAGCTGGTGGAGGAGGTGATGAGCGCTCTGTTCCCTTCACGGGGGGAGCATACTCCCCCGCCTATGGCTCCGCCACTTGCGGTGTCCGAAGCAGACCACGAAGACGACGACGACATCCCCGAAGTGACCGAGGTAGATCTGAGAGCGGCGGTAGGACGGCTGAAGGCTAAGAATACCACCCCAGGACCCGACGGCTTGCTTGGTAAAGCCTGGGTCCTGGCCTCAAGGGCTCTCGAGCTCCGACTGGAGGCGCTATTAAGCGCATGTTTGGAGAGAGGCCATTTTCCGCTCCATTGGAAGACGGGGAAGCTGGTCCTCATACAGAAACCAGGGCGCCCTGCGAACTCTCCGTCCGCATTCCGGACCATAGTGCTGCTTGACGAGATCGGCAAGCTCTTCGAGAGAATTATTGCAGGCCGCCTCGTCGGGCACCTTGGAAGGACGGGGCCGGACCTTGCGGACTGCCAGTTTGGCTGCCGCAAGGGGCGTTCGACTGTGGACGCCACCATGCGCGTTAGAGCCCTCACGACGGGGGACGCGGTGTCCCAGGGTAGGGTCGTCGTGGCGGTGTCACTCGACATCGCCAACGCTTTCAACACCCTGCCCTAGAATTGCATTGGGAAGGCACTCCGGTATCACCGGGTGCCGACCTACCTCCGTCAAATAGTCTGGGCGTATAGGGCCGTCATCTACCCCGGCCGCGATGGTGAATAGAACCGGCGAGAGATTTCGTGCGGTGTTCCACAGGGATCGGTTTGACGTCAAACAAAACAGAAGCAATTGAAGCCATTAAATTAATGTGTTTCGAAACTTTGATGGAAGTCAACTTTTCATGAAGCCGACAGAACGCTCACAGCACGAATAATTGACGCACTAAAAAACGCGTTGATAACATTGACAGACAAAAACGTTACCATGTTCTTTTTTTAAACGTTATTTGGTACTCACAACAGCGTCTGGTTGCAAAGCGTTGATGAATTCTGCGGCGATCTTCCATTTGTATATGGTGAACCATGCTGTGCCGGTGTACGTGTCTCCCGCATTGAGGTACAGGGCTGGAGGTCCCTGCCCGGAATGAGCCGCTTTACGAGCTTCCTTTACTCTGAAATTGAGAGAGTTTCAAGTCAGACACAGATGCAATTGGCTTTTAAGTATTTGTAAACCAACATATTTAAATTAGAGGCATTTCTTTGTCCAGTACACCATGGGCATTACCACCACCACCTCGCTGTCCTGCGTATTTGCAATGGCATAAGTTGTTCTTGTGGCAAGTTTAATAGGCAAGTCATTTACTTATAAGCTGGCCTCGTTTTCTATTGAAACTCCGTACTACAATATGCCAACTGAAGTTCAAGTGACGTTAACACTGACGTGCGGTCGACGAAAGAACGGCTGACTGTGTTCACAATCACACTTTTTCAGTTAGAGCAAGCAACTGTTCAATATCGGTTGAAACAAGGCAACGCATTCAAATTGGACGCAGACTTAACTCAACCCAAATGTCACCATAGAATTCATAGAGGCCAATATATAATATAATATTAGGTCCGTTGCAGTTATTGATAGTCTTGGCTTACTCTGAAAATTATTACCACAGGGCTCCAGTATTCTGATGAATGAAATAGGTACATATGTAAGGATTCGATCCAAACTTACACATGAGCAACTCTCGGGAATCCACCGTAGCATTTGCCAGCTTCTCGATCAGCAGTTGTGCAGGTTACGCTCAGCTGGGAGGTCTGCTCAAAGTGCGCGTGCATGTCATTGTTGTGTAAGATGAGGAGCTCGAAGGTCTCTCCAGGTGCTTTCACCACGCTGCCCGAAGACAACGCCGCCACAGTCAGCACTGCTGTTAGTAGGACTTTCTGAAAAAACAAAAAGAAAACGTATGGGCTGGTTATGGTTTATTTCCTTATTGTGACACGGACTTTGCACCTAGTCTTGTATGATACAAAAATGACAGATTTTATAACGAACTAAATCAAAACTCGAATTGAGATTGAGAGTTAAAGGCTAAGTCACTTTTTCGAGGCGCTATTTTGCTCAGTTTAAAGAGGCGAAGTTCATCCTCCATAAAATAGGGAGGATCGAGTTGGTATAGGGATATTGTATTGTATGCTAGTCGTGCGGATAACTACTTGCGTGATGCAGGATTATCGTTTTTCTGTTTACCTACATATTTGAGCTAATTATCTTTTAGTATGCACATGTTTCTATAACAATGAAACCTATATTTTTATTTCTTTCTTTTTCAATATAATTTATTCTGCACTTAATGATTGTTTTGTCGGCTTACGCCCCCAGTGGTCGACGCACCTGTGGCCGGCGCCCCCGATTCGTCGTAAGCTGGGGGCGTAAGCCACGGACCCGTTTTGTCGACGATCCTAAAGCTAAGTTGTAAATAATATCAATAGCGTATCGGTTTGTTTTTACGAATCTGTATGGACTTTATCAAAGTAATCTTGCTTGCAGCTTAGCAAACCATTTTTTTCACCCAAATTTTCACGTAGGTAAATGTAGTGATTTTAAGCAGTGTTTGGGTCGTAGGAAGTCGCTTATAAAACAGCGCCGTAAATAATTATCATTATTAAAATTTTCATGTTTTCATTCGACACGTGGAACGACAGTTTCAGTCATAAAATTAATTTGTATTAAGGTTTATAGTTGTTAAAATGGTACGCAATAGTAAACACTCACCATGATTGTTAACACGCGTTCTAATCACGTTTTCTCAGAAACAGGAGCGCGCAAAAGACTCTCGCGGCGGCTGGAGCACAACTACAAGTAAAAAGCGTGTACTCTTCGGACTATATATATTATGCGCCCGCGCAAAATCATTGATAATTATTATTATTCCAACAAGGGGGTTGGATAAGGCGATAATGCCTCTGTCGCTGAAACTTTGCAGTGTGTTATAGTAATGTTTATAGATAAAGGTTGACCAATTATCCAACATGTTTTATTTAGAAGTTAGGTATTTACACTTAAACATGAAAATCATTTCTAGATCTAGTGGAAAATTGCTCCGTCCAAAATCTCTTCGGTAAGTATATGCCAGTATATACCAAAAAGCGTGGGGTGCTTTTTAAAATAATGTTCTCCACCAACATGCACCCCAAGCTTTTAATTTTTTTTTAAACCAAATTTATTTTCCGTGTTTTAGTTGAGTTTTCTACAAAAAGCGTGTTTATTAAACTATTATTTACTTCCTACTTTTTAGTTTGGTTTATTTATAAAAGCATGTTTTGTTTAGCTTTTTTTTGCCTTGTAGAAATAAAAATGCTCTTTGGTATTCGAAAATTTCCTAATATTAGATAATTCGGCTAAAGATAATGGTTGAAATTTAAAATTAACATCAATTCCTGCCTTATCGACTGAGATCGGAATTAGGTAGAGTTATTTTTGTACTTACACGGATTTCATACAGCGAAATAATAAAGTGGATATGCCTCAAATCCCGGGATTAATAAAGACCAAAATAATAATAAAAGACCAGAATAAAAAAGTTATTTACTTTTACACAATTTAAATCATCCGACATCGGACATCAACATTAACTGCTGCGCTGCGTGTTGTGGGTTCGATTCCCGTACGGAACAAATATTTGTATGATCTATAAGTAGTTGTTCGGGGTCTGGGTATTTGTGTACGTGTGAGTTTAAATCTTTGTAAACGCATCCACGTTACAGGAAAAAAACAGTGCGGTGCAACGTAAATAAAAAAAATGTATTATGAGTTAATGTAAATACTAATAAAAATTGTATTATCTTTGTTTTATTTGTCTTATCTATCTCTGAGGTTTTTATTATTATGTATTTGTAATATTGTTGGCCACACGGGATTATATTATAAATCCCGGAAGATCCATATTAATATCAACATTTCGATGCAAGTACATAAATAACTCTACCTAATTCCAATCTTTGCTTATCGATTATACTTAGATGAAATTTCATAAATTAAAAAAAAAATATTTTTCAAATTGAAATATGGAATAATTTATCAAATTAATGTATTGTCATTGGTCCTCGATAAATCTACAAAGTCCGGGACTTCGGTAAACCCCAGTTAATTAAAGAATTATTTCCCTTATCCTTTAAGGGAAATAATTCTAAATATATATATAATAAAAAACATAATTTTTAAATAATCTAGGTGTTACTGATTTGTGGCCAAGTAATATTTGGGGATTCCCTATAACGTATTTAGTACATAATAACGGGGTTGTGAACTTGCGCCCTCGTACTTTGGACATAAGTTGGGTATTCCCAATAAAATAAAATATGATATATAATCTAATGATTTCGCTTGGTCACGTAATTTTTAGGAATTACCTGATTGAGCAGAGCGACAATAATATTGACAACCTTATCACGAGGCTACGAACTTGCGACCTTTATAACCTTCGTTATTTAGATTAGGGAACTCTACTAAAAATCTAAGCATGGCCGCGGCAAAGAGTATAAAACTAATTCGCGCGTCGTATCTGTGTGTACTGTAGAGCCTGGATGAAACCTTTTGTGAAATCTACGGCTGATCGGTTAGAAAACACCTGACAGCATTCGACCTTTCCAAAAGATCGCATATTTTGATAGGTTTTTATAAAAGAAATGACTAAGAGTCTGACAGTAGCCGTGCTACTGAACGCAGGTATTCTTGAAAAATAATATATATATTTTTTTTGGAAATAGCATCTTGCAGTTCAACCATAGGGTTGTCTACTGCTTAACCGGGCTTGCCGGTGGATGCCACAAAAGAATTGTAGCCTCCAGCCAGGGCTTAATAAAACTTATACTAACTTACAAACTAAGCGACTACACGCTAAGGGCACCCCCTGTGGGGTACGGACCTCGACTTAGGCCGTCTCTGGGTCGCATCAAGCGGCGGCCGAAGCGATGACACGCGACGGGTTGCGACAGTCATTGAGAGGATCCGGCAGTTGGGTCTCGAGGTGGCATTGCACAAATCCGAGGCCATGTCCTTTCATGGGCCTCGGAATAGGCCACCATCGGGATCCCAACTTACGGTAGGAGGGGTTCACATCGGCGTCGAGACCACGATGAAATACCTAGGTCTGGTCCTCGACAGCCGATGGAATTTCGTGGAGCATTTCCGACGTTTGGCCCCCAAGCTGGAACGGACTGGGGCCGCCTTTAAGCGGCTCTTGCCCAATTTGAGGGGGCCAAACGCCTCCTGCCGGAGGCTTTACGCGGGAGTCGTGCGGTCCATGGCCCTTTACGGGGCCCCGGTGTGGGCGCGTTCACTGTGGCGGCGAGCCGCCCACTATCTGAACGCGCCCCAAAAGGTGGTAGCCATTCGGCCTATCCGGGGGTACCGCACGATCTCGGGCGAGGCGGCATGCCACCTTGCCGGACTGCCGCCGTGGGATCTGGAGGCGATAGTCCTCGCGCGCCTGTACGAGTGGCGCGCGGAGGTACTAAGCCGGGGGGAAACTCCGTTTCCACAGCAAATTGCGGCGGAGCGGATGGACCTCCGGCGCGATCTCATGGCGGCCTGGAATCAGCGACTGTTGCAACCCAGCGTAGGGCACGCCACGATAGTGGCGGTAAGGCCCCTCTTTGAGGAGTGGGTAGAGAGGCGTCACGGCGCCCTCACCTACCGCCTGACGCAGGTCCTCACTGGACATGGATGTTTCGGGAGGTTCCTGCACATCATCAGGCGGGAGGAAACGCCCGGGTGTCACCACTGCGAGGATCTCCCAGAGGACACGGTAGAGCACACGGTGCAAACCTGCCCCGCATGGGCGGAGCACCGCCGTGTCCTCGTAGAGGCGATCGGCGGCGGCGACCTCTCGCGCCCGGCCCTGGTGCAAGCCATGGTCCGGGGCGAGAGGGAGTGGGAGGCAGTCACCTCCTTCTGCGAAAACGTCACGCTCGCGAAGGAGGTGGCGGGATGGGAGAGAGAAAGGTCCTCCCGTCCCAGCCGCCGCAGGAGACGCCCCGGGCGTCGGGAGCCACGTGATGACTCCCGGCCACCGTAGGCCCGGGCCTGCGGACGGTGAGTAATGGGTGACTCACCGTCCGATCAGCACCAGACCCGTGCCGTACGGCGCGTATATGTTCAACGCGCGCGCCTCAAAGAGATGTCAGCATATGAAGGGGCCCCTCAGGGCCAAGCCTGCCGGGTAAGCGGGATTGTCCGAAAGGGTTACCGCTACCCCGGAACATAAAGGGCTACGAGAAGGAACATGGATGGGTTTTAGTCAGTAAGAGTCTGACACTCCCTTCCGCTCCACCCAGAGCGGGAGCAGTCATTGGACGATTTCCCAGCCTTAAAAAAAAAAAAAAAAGCCCGTCGCTGGGGGGGACAGCAAGGGACAGCTGGATCGGGGGTATTTAAAGCTACTGGCTCAGCGGCAACGCGGGCTGGCTCGAGCAAGGGTCGGGGGATAATATAATTCAAAAGTTGTATTTCTATTTGTAGGATAGAAATCCCTGCAACACAACACACTATAACACGAGCTCTACCGTTTTTCAGTATCCTAAGTTCTTCTAAAATGAATGAAACTATCTAAACCATGATTAAGAGCATTTATTCTGGAGGGGTTATATGTATGCATTGATATGAAACTAAAGTACATAATAATATGTATAATGATAAAATCTTGATGTTGTATAAACACGAAAAACCTTACGAAGACGGAGCTGATCGTAAGTTGTAACTATAGATCAGCCGGTCGAAAACTTAGGTCAAGAAAGCGTGGATTAAGCTGTCGTTCCACGTAATGTTAGTGATTGACGCTATTGACAGCTCACTTTAAACTCACTTCACCTACAATAGTACTCTGTACTCCATCTATTAGACAAATAACAGCAAAATAACAACAGTTATTGTACAGACGCCAGCACATCAAGCTATCCCTAACTGTCAAATTTTCTCAATTAAAAATGAACCTTATATCTTTGCAATAAAGTTAAAAGTTAAGTTAATTTATTTGGACCAAACACTTGAAAGGGGGGGTATCTCTAGTTTTTTCATGTTATTCAATTTTTTATTTTTGAATCGTGAAAGAACAAAATTGATTATTTTTAGTAAAAAAGAAATTATATTGAACACAGTTCGTTATTATTACGAAGTATTTATTTTAATTAATATTGTTACAACCGCAAAAAAACCCAAAATCAACTACATTTATCTGTTTAAACGCCTTATTGAATCTGCTTCAATATTTCAGATCGTCAATTTGCTATTAAATTATATCAGGCGCTCCAATCTCTGCGGTATCGTTCGGCAATGTTAATGGAGAATTTGTTTCGACAAACTGCGCTAATTAATGATATTTTGATTGATATAATCTATATTTATATTTGCTCTGGAACATGACTGAAGATAGTTTTGAACGAATAATAGGATACATTGTTACCGATGTATCTATATCATGCTACCTTTTGCGGTTCGTAAAACTTTTTAGATAAAACCTGCATTTCTCCAAATACCTAATATTTTGACGCCCCACCAATCAGTACCAGTCTGCCAACCACAGTGAAATTAACGAAGCATTTTGGCATACAAAGCACGCCAATTGTTGTCATTTTCAGCGTCACTGAAAATGACAACAATTGGCTGAAAAAATGGTTCTACGAAAAAAACATTGAAAACTTCACATGACAGACAAGAATATTTAAATTTTTCGCAAATAACACGTTTCTGCCTACAAAAAAAAAATAAAAAAAAGTTTGTTAAACCCTGTTGCGTAAAACGAAACGTCGCGCGTCTCGTTGGTTTTTTGCGATCGGGCGTTCACCCTGACCACTGTGCGGATTGACACGACAGAAATAGTTGAACAAACGTTTTGAACAATAAAGTAATCAGTAGTTGACAGAAACATGGTTCCATTGCAATAAAGATCCTCTCTGAAGGCTTGGCCTCGACAAATCATTGTACCTATCATAAACAAGGCGTTACGAATTAAATATTATATTAATAGTAACTCGTGATCTTCTTCTAGAACGCCTTCACATAGAAACAATGAAGACAACTTGACAACAATCCACACTATCCACACTATAATATTATAAATGCGAAAGTAACTCTGTCTGTCTGTCTGTTACCTTTTCACGCCTAAACCACCCAACCGATTTTGCTGAAATTTGGTATGTAGATAGTTTGCATTCATGAGAAGGACATAGGCATACTCAATTGACTAATCATTGACATTTGGTATTCTACGAATTATTTATGGTCGAATCATGTACGGTTGTGTTAGGTCAGGTAAAAATACCTGACCTATCATATACACAATGTCTGTAGTGTGTCGATAGAGTGTCAAAGTTACAGAATTAGGACACAGGTTAAATCTTGTCATTTCTCTCAAGAAATCTCTTAGAAATCCGCACCGGGTTTCCGTGGGTGGATTACGCCATATTTCCTTCCTGACATGAAAAGGAAGTCTGAATATCAGCAGGCTGTAATGTTCCTGTACTTCATAGCCTGATTATTGTATGTGAATCAAAATGGTTTAAGGTTATTAAGGTTTTAAAACCTCAACTCTCCTTTTTTTTGGAACGAAGTTCGCCGAGTCAGCTAGTATGAGAATATAATTATATCGAACCGCGGTATACCTACAAATTTGTCTGAAAGATTTAAACTTTGGCGAAAATAGTGTTCGTTTTGTACATTAAGATGGTTAGTGTCGGAGTAGGATGTCAACCTCATTATCGAGCAAGAGGATATACAATCCAATTACTTTGACTGAAGACATTATTTTTACCAACACATCTCGCTCAGGAAGAGGTATTTGGTCATTACATCAGTAACCGAGAGACCGATCGATAGGGCGAACCTAGAAAGCGTTTAATAAATGGTAAGAAAAAGGAGATAAACTAAACATTTTATAAACATATTATTAGGATATAATGTGAGTCTAACGACAATAGAACTTTTTTTTTAAGGCTGGGAAATCATTCTATGACTTCTCCCGTTCTGGCTGGAGCGGAAGAGAGTGTCAGACTCTTACTGACTAAAACCCATCCATGTTCCTTCCTTAGCCCTTTGTGTTTCGGGGTAGCGGTAACCCTTTCGGACAATCCCGCTTACCCGGCAGGCAACTTAGTTCCGCCTAACAGTAATTTTTCTAAAATAAATGATTTTTTCGAAAATAAACGTAAGCCTAAGTTACTCCTTATTACATCAGCTACCTGCCAATAAAAGTCCCATCAAAATCGGTCCAGCCATTTCAGAGATTCGCCGGAACAGACAGACAGACTAAAATTGTAAAAAATGTTATTTTGGTGTATGTACCGTACCTATTATATTCATCTACATGTAGTAAAAAACGGTTATTTCAATATTACAAACAGACACTCCAATTTTATTTAAGTATAAGTATAGATAATTAAAAATTGTATTCTAAATACAAAATTTACAGCTCGACTCGTCATTAAAATCAGTTTTTGTATTTAGAACATTTACTTTGTCGGGACAACGTTCGAAATTCGATTTGTGGACCAGCCCGACTGCCAGTATCCAATTATCGGGGCATTATGCTATTCATAATAGGCAGGGCACTGTAAGAGACCTTATTTTTCACACATAGCGGGATAGGCGACGAGAAGACAATGGTGCTACACCGTCCTTCCATCAGCGTCTTATCCGAGTACCTACTTCATCTTAATAAAAAGTAATGCCAAAGTCAAAGTCAAAGTCAAAACATTTATTTCAAATAGGCACAAGAAAGGCACTTTTGAACGTCAAAAATGAACAAGAAATAGAATTGATTCTAGTCACCCCTTCCAAAAGGTAGTTTCGTGTGGAGAAGAATGGGCAAGAAACTCCACCGTTACTCTTTTAAAATGTTTCACAATGTTTTGTATACATGTATTATAACATTATATGTGAAGACGATGCACCCAGAATAAAAAGAATACACCAAAAAGGTGAAAAGAAAAGCGCATGTAGCAGTGGCAAATAAACTTAATTATGTCATAAGTACATATATGGTGCTCACATATTTACAAACATTCTAAAAGTTAACAATAATAAATTATTCAATGTTATTTCAATATAATAAAATAATATGGTACAAATCATAAATTATTACCTAATTTACTTAGCAACCAGTTTGATTTTGTCTAGACACTAGATTGTCCTGTGTGAATGTGACTATGAACCTTGAAAAATCTCGAATATAATAATTATGTGACCTGAACATTTGGCACACTTTCCCAAAATATGAGTATATTATTTTTAAACTACATAATATATGATTCTGGCGCATTGACAATCATATAAAATGACTGAGTGTCTGACCAACCTGTACTTTTGCCAAGAGGTAATTATTATTTTTTAAATTTCTTTTCCTGAATGAGGGCTGGTTTCACTAATAAAACTGCACGCGATCAGCAAATTTAAACCGACTTCAGGATCTGTTACTGTCAATATTCCATAGTAATAATGAAACTGAAAGCTCTTGAACCCAGTTTAAATGTGCTGATGTTTTTTTTTAAATCACGAGTCGTTTTTTTGACTGTTTTTTGGTGTTCACAAAACACATTATTATATTAGCTATACCTACATGTATATGAAATGAAATAGACGGGCTCATGGTTAAATAATAACAGCCGCACGGGTCAATTGAAAGTTAAGCTACGCTTGCAGCGGTCGGTTTGTGGATGGCTGACCATCCACAAACCGACACACCACAGTGCTGGCCTCTGTACATACCTATCTATCACAAAATTAATATATAAAACGTAGCGCTACAATGGTGACATTAGTTTAACACACCTATACGTTATACAAGAAGACATTATATTTCCATTAAACGTTATTATTCACGGATTTATTTAAAATGTTAGACAATAGCAACTAAGAGCAACCTGTGCACAACTGTCACTCAGCGGTCATTTGCCGGGGTCATGACATTAGGATGAAACAACTGCAAAAAGTAGGCGAATTGATTATATTATTTATTTTGTTTGTTGCGATTTATTTTAACCTATCAACATTTATATCATTAATAGACACTAGCCCTACTCGTGTGTTAAATTAATGTCATCGCCACGTTGAATGTCATTGATTCATTTTAAATTATTTTTACCTATTGCAGTAAAGTAAAATTCTAGTTACGCTTCTTCACTTACAATTATGTACCTACATATGCATAATATTGAAAAGCATTTGAAAAGAGTAACGTTGCAATTTCTTGCCCAATCTTCTCCATATGAAACTACCTTTTGAAAGGGGCAACTAGCATCACGTCTATTCTTTTATAAATTTTGATGATAAAAAGTGCCTTTTCATAGTCAGCCCACTGCTGGGACACAGGAATCCCTTTTCTAGAGGAAATAGGCAGTAATTTGCCACGTGGGCTGCGGGCCCGTAGATGTCACATGTCTTGGAAGTTTTGGTTGCTAGGATATGCCGTTTTCCTCAAGATATTTTCCTTAACCGTTTTGAGAGCATAAATGATTAACAAAGTGCTTTTTATTTGCCTATTATGTGTAATATATGATTTGAGTTTCACTTTATTCTGCGATAAACAGTTTTTTCTAGATCTATGAAAACAAAGATAGTTCGTACTGCGAAACAAAACAGTCTTCTCTTAGTTATTGCCTTAACGAATGCAGTGTAAATCCTATTCTAGCAAAGATAGACTAAACTGTTATGTCTGCAAATAGCCTAAGTGTGAAATTTAATATAATAAAGAGTTTGCGATCACTCAATGTTACCTAGGAATCAATCAGATATAATTATTCCTTCTTCTTCTTTTCGTGTGGTTAGTGACTAACCTGGTGTCAGAGATTTTATGCTGCCCATGGGCCTCTGGCTTAGCTTCACATGCTGTTGAGAATCTCTCAGACATGCTGGTTTCCTCACGATGTTTTCCTTCACCGGTTTTTAAGCAAGTGATAATATTATACAATGCGCACATGAATCCGTTAAATCAGAGTAGCGTGCCTTGGGTTCGAACTCGAGACCTATGACTTGGCACTCCGACGGTCACACTACTAGGCTATCACTGCTGGATAGCCTAGTGGTGTACATAGCTATCACAATTATTCCTTGAATATTACAAGCTTTTGCCTGCGACTTCATCATCAGCCTATAGCAGTCCGCTGGACATAGGCTTCTCCAGTTGCATGCCATTCAGCTCGATTCTCAGCTACTCTTATCTTTCGTCTGCGTGAAATTATTTGCTTTTATGGGGTGAAATTTAGTAACCTCATCTGGGAGGAAAGTTTTCTAAATACTATACTAAAGAAAACATTTCTTTATTAAAAAAAGAAATAAATCTGCATTCAAAGTTTCTCGAAAATTCGCTTGCCACACTCGTGAGGGTTAGCTCACACCGAGACGCGACGCGACATAGCGCGCACATTTTAATAGAGCGGCTCATAATATAACTTTATTTACTACACGAAAAGATACTTATTTCATTGTGAGAATTCAGAATACTTTGCATCACATCACGGAAAAATTACATCCTGTACTTTTATGGCTTTAATCGATAGGGTCAAATATAAGGATCAAATCTCTAACAATAATGATAAATTAAGTTAAAGTAAAACCATGAAATCTATTCTAACACAAATTAATCCTCTTTAATATTAGTAAAGGTTAAGAAAGCAAGAAAATACTTTATTTGCGGAGAACATAACGCAAAGAAAGAATACAAACACAAAAAAACAGTTGGGGAAGCATACGTTACATCCACTCAAAACGGCCATCGCACAGCATAATGCTGCTACCCTTTTTTTTTTTTTTAAGGCTGGGAAATCATCCAATGACTGCTCCCGCTCTGGGTGGAGCGGAAGGGAGTGTCAGACTCTTACTGACTAAAACCCATCCATGTTCCTTCCGTAGCCCTTTATGTTCCGGGGTAGCGGTAACCCTTTCGGACAATCCCGCTTAATGCTGCTACCCTACGCTAGTTTATACTATAACTAAATATTGAACGGTCTGTCAGGTAATTTGGCACTGCTAGTTCCAGACTCCTAGCGAGTCTGAGTTAAAGATGGGATGACCTTAACATTTTCCATTCTAATTGCGTACTGAGAGCTAGCGACTAGGGCTGTCACACACCGCAATGTTTTTCATTAAGATAGGTACCTACATCTACCCGCCCGTAAGAATAGATCTTTTTTTAGCGTGTCGATGGCAAAAATTGCGGGAAGACTATTATTTAATAATGACGCTATAGAACAAGACTGCCAGGTGATGGACTTTTTTTTTTCAAAACTTTTTCAAAATATTATTTCCTGTCTTTCTGCCTTACTAAAACTCGTACCATTTTAACCACCTTAGAATTGGGTAGTTCTTCGAGGTCCCACGGTCTTAATTCGTAACCTATTAAACATTCAGTCTTAGAACCAAATACAGATTAATCTTTATTTATATGTGTACATAATTTAAACATTAAACATCTAAAATTATTTATAATGTTTATAAAAAAAAATATCTAATGTCGAAAACGGGAGCAAAATCGGTGTTCTTCGCGCGTCACACTCTGTTCGCGCTCACGGCAAACTTTGATAACTTTTGTATTCAAATTATAAGCATATAATGTAATGCATCAAATTAATTGTATTTAACTATGCATCATAATTATCAAAGAACATTAATTTTATCTCTTAAGTGACAATAGTTAATAGGCTTTATGTCTCTGTCACACGATTTTGTTAGTTTCGACTCGAGAGCGCGCAACAAAACTGCACCTATCTTCCAAGAGCGCCAATTTGTCGCTACACGTTTTAGCTGCGCGGACGCTCAGTAGTATCCCGGCGTCAGTGGGCGAGACACATACGTTCATCGCTTCTAAACAAAAAAAATACAAGGTGAGTTATTCTTTGAATATTTTCAAGTAGCTTTGGTCTAAAAACTTTCATGCGCATATTTTGAAGGATAATGCTTATAATTTTCCAACTCATTTTGTATTAAGGAATAAGATTGATCTTCGAGATTATTCCCAAGTACTTTGTTTGTTTATTTACCTATAAGTTTAATCGTAATTCTCAAAAATGTGAAATTTTCGTAACTTTCGTGGCACAACTTTCGTGGTTATTTGTCCACGAAAGTTAGCTAGCGCACCACGAAAGTTATATATCTCCATTGAATGATAACTTTAGATTACTTGTGACGCTGCAGATGCATTTACTCCATTATCGCGAAGCTCAAAAAAGGTGTCATGTAATTTTGTATAAGTGCTTATGCATGTTTGTGTTTAAATTTTTTTCTTTTTACGACTCGTAGTAGGTATGTGTTTCTGTTTGTAGGTTTTCTCGTAGACAATTTATCAATATTGCCTACTCCAAACTGGGCTGTTTTACTAACTGTATTCCTCTTGCTTAAAAAGTCCCAACGTCAGCGTCGTACTTTCTGATTGTCTTGTACTTTACCTACATTAATTACTCACAGCAGTCGTGAGAGGAAGAAAAAAAATGATACAGAGTTACACAGTGCAGTAAAAATGAAGGCAAGAGAAAGGTACTACAAAAGAAAAGCAGAAGGGAATGTCATCCCAGTTAGTGAAATGAGTAGTAGAAGGAAAAGAGCCGTAAGAGAGCAAAACTGCATAAAAAGCCGACTTTTTCGTCAAAGAATGAAAAAGCGAGAGAACGTTGCTCTTCAGGAAAATATGATCGAGTGCCCCGAATTTCCAAATTTAGTTGAAGACCCACTGTCCCCTCCTAAGCAAAGCAATTGTTAGCAACCTAAGTACTAATAAGCTGATCTCAAAACACTAAAATTGTTGATCTCAAATACAAGCTGATTCATAAATAATAAGTCTTTTATTTTATAAACTGGAAATTTGAGAAAAAATAAGGATTTGAAACTATATTTTGCATGTAGAAAATGCGTCTGTAACTTTCGTGCAGTCTTTCGTAACGTTCGTGGGCACAGAAATTTCAAAATAGAATATCTCTGTAGTTTATGCACCGATTTACATAAAATAAAAAAATACGTATTATTTTTACAGCGTCTTAAATGTGTGTACATTTATTTGTAGATTCTTAAATAAAAAAAAATCGCCATGAAAGTTACGCGAAGAACACTTTTTGAAGAACTACCCAAATTTTGTTTTCTTGACATCTGTACCTTTTTAAAAATAGAAATACTTTTGCTTCAATAAACAATTTATTAGATATTATTTTCATAGAATCGAATATTTCCGATTCTAATTTCACCTAACATAATCAAGCAAAATAATTGGTAATCAAATTGACACACAACGTCAAATTACCGTGTTTGAGATTTTGCATACAACTGACACAAGAATTTAAATTGGTATTCAATTTAGATATTTGCCCTGATTTTACAATAACGATACTTTAACGTTACTTTACGAAAAAACATCATTATAAAGCTCTTTGGGCAGAAATCGAGAAGAACGTGAAATATTCAATTTTATTTAAAACTAGCACGCGTTGTATGTCGCTAAAAAGTAGCCTATAACCTTCCCCAGGGTTCAAAGTATCCCCATACTAAATTTCATTTCATCAAAGGTGGTTCAGCCGCTAAGCCGTGAAAGTGTAACAAACAACGAACATTCTCATTTGCGTTTCATTTTATAATATTACTGGCGACCCGCTCCATTTTCTCACTGGTGCGATGTAGATACAATCACGCGGACGAAATCACAGACGAAAGCTAGTTATACATTCAGTCAAAAAAGTATCGGGAATGGATGATTTGTTTATGGTTCCAAATTCAAATTTTTGTTTTTTTGTAGTTGTTAGATTGGCACAACTGTTTTCCATTTTGGCGCGGAGTTTGAGTTGCATCTGTTATTTATATTAAATACAGTGCTGGTTTTAGTACAGTCCGCGAGGTATAAGCTGAGCTTTGCATTAGTGTGAGTGATCACCAAAAGTACAGTCAGAATGGCGCCGCGCCTCAGGCCGGTTACCCAAAATCAGTTTAAACCGGTTTTTACCGGGCGAAAATGGCGCCGCGCCTAAGGCCGGTTATCACACCTACACTATCCATGTACACTCACACAAATGCAAAGCTCAGCTTATACCTCGCGGACTGTAATACCTATAGTGTGTATTGCGAATTTCGTAATGGACAAAAATATCGAACAAAGAGTTTGTCTTAAATTTTGCATCGCCAATGGAATTTCGTGTTCGGAGTCACTGAAAATGTTACAGAAGGCTTACGGTGAATCGACTTTATCAAAAACTCGTGCTTATGAGTGGTGCAAAGCGTTCAAAAGCGGTCGAGATGTGATGGAAGATTTGCCTCGCTCTGGTAGGCCGTCAACGTCTGCAACTGAAGTTAACATCGCAAAGTGAAGAAGAAAATAGTGACTGAAAATCCCCATTCAACTCTGAGAGAGATAGCCGCCGAACCTTCTGTATCTCACGAGTCGATCCGTACCATTTTAACTAATCATTTGGGTATGAAACATGTTGCTGTTCGGCTAGTCCCAAAAGATCTGAATTTTCTCCAAAAACTCAATCGCATGAAAGTCGCTGAGGACATGCTAGAACGAGTCAGTTCGGACCCAACATTCATGAAACGCATTGTTACTGGTGACGAGACGTGGGTTTACGAGTTTGACATGCAAACTAGTCAACAAGCTTCGGAGTGGCGCCTTCCAACTGAACCGAAACCGAAAAAAGCACGCCAAAGTCGATCAAAAGTCAAAGTCATGTTGACTGTTTTCTTTGACTATCGCGGTGTTGTGCACTCTGAATTCTTACCAGAAGGTCTAACGGTAAATAAAGAATATTATTTGAGCGTTAAGCGGCGTTTAAGAGAGCAAATTCGACGAAAAAGGCCAGAATTGTGGCAAGAAAATTCTTGGATTTTGCACCACGACAATGCGCCTTCGCACAAGGCTATCATTGTGAACGAATTTTTGACCAAACACTCAACAAATACCATCCAGCAACCACCATATTCACCAGATATGGCTCCTGCTGACTTTTTTCTTTTTCCTAAACTCAAATTACCACTTCGTGGCACCCGTTTTCAATCGATAGAAGACATAAAGGAGAATTCGCGGCGAGAACTGAACTCAATTCCGGAAGCAGCGTTTAAAAAATGTTTTGATGAATGGTTTATTCGTTGGCGCAAGTGTATCGTTTCTAAAGGAGCATACTTTGAAGGTGATAAAATAAATTTGGATGAATAACAGACATTTTGTGTATTATTGATCTTTTCCCGGTACTTTCTTGACAGAGTAGTACTATACGAAAAAACCTTCCTCCAGAATCACTGTACCTACTGATGAAACCGAATTAAAATCCGTTGCATGTAGAGGTAGGCTTTGATAAAAGCCGCCACCAATATTTACCTGCCTCTGGCTATAAAACACACGCTAAGCTCTATGATGGGTAGTAGAGTAAACTGAGCTTTAGTACATATTACTCGATACTACAACTGCGAATGACAGCGTTTTATCGACCAAATGAAATACACTTAATTAGAATGTTTCTAGTAATAATATAACTCCTGATAGTAAGCACTTTTTTTTTGAGGGTGGGAAATCGTCCAATGACTTCTCCCGTCTGGGTGGAGCGGAAGGGAGTGTCAGACTTTAACAGACTAAAACCCATCCTTGTTCCTTCCTTTATGTTCCGGGGTATCGGTAACCCTTTCGGACAATCCCGCTTACCCGGAAGGCTTAGCCCAAACGGGCCGCTTCATATGCTGACATCTCTTTGAGGCGCGCGTGGAACATGCACGCGCCGTCCGACACGGGCCTGGTCCTGATCGGACGGTGAGCTACCCATTACTCACCACCCGCAGGCCCGAATAGTAAGCACCTTGGAGTAAATAATAATAATCGGCCCATAATGTGCCCGCTGTTGGCACTCACGCCTTCTCTCGGTGAGAGGTAGTGGTCCGTTATCTACCACGTGGGCTGTCACATGACTTTTGTTGTTCTAGGACATGCTAGTTTTTCTTCAATGTCTTCCCTTTATCATTTTGAGAGTAACGGTGATGAAATAATTTACACAATGGTTAAGCAGCTTTAAGCGAATTTAAACGTTTTAAAGTACGAGAACCGGGTATCAGTTCGAATTCGATGTTGCCAACCCTAGCGTTAGTTTGGATTCGTGGCAGTCGTCGTATGCGCGCGATCCCTTCCTCCTCAGTCAGACAATGCGGCTTAATTTCAACCTACCGTTGGAACCGGTGCAGTAGCTTGATGACAGTGGGACAACTATTTAGGGGTTCCCAAAATCCGGACTACCCAATAATTTTGTTGTTGGTAACGGAATTTCAGCTAAGTTTTGGGCGTCTAACTGTCTTGTCTTCTGCGCGGATGTGACGAATATTTTTTTTTGTTGCTTGTTTCTTACTGCCGCAAATAAACGTATTTTTCTTTTCTTTTTTCTGTCTTTGTCCCAGTTTTGCCTAATTGAGTAGGTAAGGCAAACAGGCGCGACGCTACAGTGCAACGCGATTTTGATAAACCAACTTCCATGAAATTGTTATAGAAATTCTTCATATCGCGCCTGTCTGCGAAAGCCTTAACTTTTGACACAAACATCAATCACAGTCGGTCCATACATTATATTATTTAATAGCTGTTCCCCGCGGTTTCACCCCCGCTGCGCGGCTCCTATTGGCCGTATCGTGATATTATATAGCCTATAGCCTTCCTCGATAAACGGACTATTCAACACAAAAAGAATCTTGCAATTCGAACCAGTAGTTCCTGAGATTAGCGCGTTCAAACAAACAAACAAACAAACTCTTCAGCTTTATAATATTAGTAAAGATACAATTTTTGTCGTCATTAAGCTGCAAAACTTGCAGATAAGCAGGCGGCCCATCTGATCGTCGGTGGTCACCGATGCCTATGGTTACTTGCTATAGCTACCCGAGGCCTCACACGTACCATGTCATCTCTGAATATGTAAAATATGAGCCTGTAATTATGCAACGTGGCGCTACAATGGTGACATTATTTTAACACACGGGTAGGGCTAGTGCCCATTAATCAAATAAATGGTTATAGGTTAAAATAAATCGCAAATAGAAAAAAAAATTCAAATAAATTAAATAATAAAATCAATTTGCCTACTTTTTGCGGTTGTTTCATCCTAATAGTATTGCATATTCGTTTAAATTTCATCGATGCGAATGTGATGAATGGAATGATCCATGACCCCGGCAAATGACCGCAGCGTGACAGTTCTTTGAGTACAGTAGTAATAAATCTGTAAATAAGAACGTTTCATGGAAATATTATAATGTCTTGATAAAACGAAAATGTGAAAACGTATGTTAAATTAATGTCACCATCAGTCACCATTGTAGCGCCACGTTGTATAAAATACAATCATCCCTGTTTGGCTGAAAAAACAGCTATATCACCAACCGCGTCGAGTTAAATTACGACAGTTATTTGTACATATTTCGACATACTTCTTCAATGCTAAAATCCTGCTAAAACTTTCCATACTGACTTTATCCTCAATCTTAAGAAGCAATAATGTTTTTACCGTTCAAATGCTTTTAAGACCCTACAATCAATTTACTTCAATCCGATACAGCATGTCCCTCAAACTCAAACTCAAGGCATTTATTTCAAACTAGCTTCTGCCCGCGACTTCGTACGCGGACCCTGTTGCTTATGCCAGCGACAACGGGGTCGCCATTTATGTTATTTTTTATCATTTTTCACATTTAAATCTTTTATCACACTGAGCTTTAGTTTTATATCATTCCAACAACCACCAAAACATACAGTCCATTTGTCATCGTTTTCATTTTGGTAACCGCATTATTATATTCCCCACTTGTCTCTAGAGACCTAGAAGTCAATGCGTAGATACGGTTGGAATTCAAGCACAATTCTCTATCCGTGAACGTCTCCGACTCGCGAGACAATACATGACGTTCACGATCAGCGGTCAGTCGCACATCACGTGCCCCACTTGTCTCTAGAGACCTAGAAGTCGATGCGTAGATACGCTTGGAACTCAAGCGTAATTTTCTTTCCGTGAACGTCTCTGACTCGCGAGACAATTCATGACGTTCACGATCAGTCAGTCGCGCATCATATTCTTCACTGGTCTCTTGAGACCTAATGAATACGCTGAGAACGCAGGCGTGCTTCGCGACCCGAAGAGCTTTCCACGGAGCGAGTTGCATCCTAATGTTCTCAAACAGCATCAAGTCTCTCCTGACGCTCTTTGGTAATTCTTGGGATCTTATGATCCTCAATCTTTTAGCTCTTTTGGAACATTGCGAAAGATTTGACCTCTTTTTAGGCATGGTCATAGTTTTATTGTGAAGATAAATCTAAATTAAAATGACTGCTGAGCCCCTGCGTTACCGGGTCTTCGTGACACGGTGGCTACCGGTAGAAGATAAATGGAAAAGGAAATTAAACACTCAAACAACAAAAGCCCGAAGGCATATTCATACGATAAAATAAAAAAATAAATAGGACTTTTGGCCAGTAGAGTCAAATTTTCAATGATATACCATCGTCATCGAAAATCGGTCCTAAACTGTTACCGCCTTCACCGCGTGCAGGTACTCCCAGTTTATGTTATTTTTTAATTGCACAGTAAAATTAGTGATAGCTTTGATTTCCACAACAGGTGTTCCAGATCTTAGATTTTTATAAGTCAAAAGGAAATGCCCATCAGACCGAACAACTTTTGGTAAGACTTCATTCCTATATGTGTTATGGTGTAGCTAGGCTCTTGGAGTTCCACAACAGGTGTTCCAGATCTTCGATTTTTATAAGTCAACAGGAAATGCCCATCAGACCGAGCAACTTTTGCTAAGACGTCATTCCTATATGTGTTATGGTGTAGCTAGGCTCTTGGAGTTCCACAACAGGTGTTCCAGATCTTGGATTTTTATAAGTCAACAGGAAAAGCCCATCAGACCGAACAACTTTTGCTAAGACGTCATTCCTATATGTGTTATGGTGTAGCTAGGCTCTTGGAGTTCCACAACAGGTGTTCCAGATCTTCGATTTTTATAAGTCAACAGGAAATACCCATGAGACCGCACAACTTTTGCTAAGACGTCATTCCTATATGTGTTATGGTGTAGCTAGGCTCTTGGAGTTCCACAACAGGTGTTCCAGATCTTCGATTTTTATAAGTCAACAGGAAAAGCCCATCAGACCGAACAACTTTTGCTAAGACGTCATTCCTATATGTGTTATGGTGTAGCTAGGCTCTTGGAGTTACACAACAGGTGTTCCAGATCTTCGATTTTTTATAAGTCAACAGGAAATACCCATCAGACCGCACCACTTTTGCTAAGACGTCATTCGTATATGTGTTATGGTGTAGCTAGGCTCTTGGAGTTCCACAACAGGTGTTCCAGATCTTCGATTTTTATAAGTCAACAGGAAATACCCATCAGACCACACAACTTTCTCTAAGACGTCATTCCTATATATGTTATAGTGTAGCCGGGCTCTTGGAGTTCCACATCAGGTGTTCCAGATCTTCAAATTTATTCTCTCAGCAAAAAATGCTCATCACGTGGAACAATTTTTGCTATGGTATCATTTTTGTATCTGTTATAGTTTAGCTGCTCTGTTGCGGTTCTGCATCAGGTGTTCAAGTTTCCAAGATAAATTATAGCCTATATGTTGCCCAGACTTAATACCTATACAACAAAAAAAAAACATTCCAATCCGTCCAGTAGTTCCGAAGATTAGCGTGTAGAAACAAACAGACAAACAGACATACAGACAAACAGACAAAATTTTTTTTTGGATTCGTGCTCTATTACTGCTTCTAAACCCCCCTCAATTATTATTTTTTTAATAAATTCAATGTACAGACACAGTTTTTTTACTGTTTTATTATATGTATAGATAGGCCAATTCAGACCCTTTTGAATTGTCAAAGGGTCGGTCAGACAGAAAAATGAAGCTAGTTTCCCATTCCAAAGCAGTAGGTACCTAGCTATGGAGAAGACCTCTCGCGCCCGGCACTGGTGCAAGCCATGGTCCGGGGCGAGAGGGAGTGGGAGGCAGTCACCTCCTTCTGCGAAAAAGTTATGCTCGCGAAGGAGGTGGCGGGATGGGAGAGAGAAAGGTCCTCCCGTCCCAGCCACCGCGGGAGACGCTCCGGGCGTCGGGAGCCACGTGACGACTCCCGGCCACCGTAGGCGCGGGCCTGCGGGCGGTGAGTAATGGGTGACTCACCTACCGATCAGCACCAGACCCGTGCCGTACGGCGCGTATATGTTCCACGCGCGCCTCAAAGAGATGTCAGCATATGAAGGGGCCCAGCCTGCCGGGTAAGCGGGATTGTCCGAAGGGGTTACCGCTACCCCGGAACATAAAGGGCTACGGAAGGAACATGGATGGGTTTTAGTCAGTAAGAGTCTGACACTCCCTTCCGCTCCACCCAGAGCGGGAGCAGTCATTGGATGATTTCCCAGCCTTAAAAAAAAAAAAAAAAAAGCTATGGAGAAGAAACTCCATGGACACTATTTTAAATAAAATATTGTAAATTACTGAGATAGTTACCCAACAGTAACATTGTGTCCATTTTAGTTAAATTTTAATATCTAATTTTCAAAAGCATAGGTGTTACTAAGTATATAAGGTGTTCGCGAAAAAAATATGAGCTGTTCCATACATTTATGCACACGTAACTCAATAAAATGTATGGAACAGCTCATATTTTTTTCGCGATTTCAGGGTTCATCCCATAGTAAAAGTTGTTCGTTACGATGAGTACAATGCTCCCACGAAATTCTTAGAGTTAATTTTTTAACACCTTATATAATAAAATAACAGTTAACTTAATAATATAATAATAATTAGTCTTAACAAGATTTTTACTAATAATATTCTGTTCTCCGAGCTTTCTGTTCAGCAAAAGTATCAATAACATCATCAAGGTTTTAAAATCGGGCCATAAAATTTTCAATAGACAGAAAAGCCAAGATAGCCTTTTTAATTTTTCCTATAGAGTGTCTTAAATATGGTTTTATTAATTTTTGACACTCGCTGCCTCAGGTCGGGAGCCCCATCAGGCCGGGGGCCCGTGGCATTTTGCGTCCTGCCACCCTTTTGTTACGCCACTGGTGAAGGTCTTATTCATTGAATAAGGAAAAAAAAACAAAATGTCAGATGCTAAGGACCGTCAACAAGCTGATCGGCTTCGTAGTTCTTGTCACTGTTTTCCTCAATTACGTTTCTTAATTTAGATCAGGGTAAGATGAAGAAGAATTTATCGCAAACAAGACTCTAATAATCTGGTCTTTGCTAAACGATAACAGCCGCACGGGTTGTCAGAAGGTTAAGCTGCGCTGCGCGTGGACGGTTCATGAGATACAGCTTGGTGACAGTAGACGGGCGGACAGCAGAACCCTAACAAGCCCTGTCGACCCCCATGTTTTTTAATAGATATTATAACTTTTGACACTTGAAACTCTGTCACCGAGTGTGGTCTCTCCACACTAGGTGACTTTGTATGAATACATCATATATGTACATAAGTGTGCAGTGAAAGGAATTTAGTTTCAACTGGGTGCCCTACGACTCCACAATTCCACCATTTTGTTTTTATAACCTTAAAATTTTTTGACGTTTCAGTTTGATATAACTGTACTCTGTGTTTATTAATAACTCGCGAGGTGTGTTTCTTATTTATCTATACCTAGTTGTACTACACCTTATACACTGGGTTTTTACTGTATTTTGTTGTAGCTACCAATAAAGGAAAAATGATAGAAGGAATGAATGTTAAAATTAGACTACTATTCGTAAATAATTTCATGAGATGTTTGATATTTTCATATTTTCGTCAGAAGCCCGAAAATCTGACAGCCAGTCTTACCAAGGGGTATCGTATTGCCCAGTTACTGGGTTGTGGAGGTTAGACTGGCAGCCGACCTCAACAAGTGGGTAAAAGGCTAGGCAGATGATGACCTAATGCTAGCCATTGACACTATTGACAGCTCACTCAAAACTAAGTGAGTTTTGAGTGAGCTGTCAATCTACATTTATACGGTGAGATTTTTATTGAATAGCACTCAATACTCTATTTATTACACAAACAACGGCAAAATAACAACAGTTATTGTACTCGTATAATATTGTTAAAATTACTGCACTATTTCTTAAATTTACATGGCAAATAGATTGTATTTATATCGTTAAATAACGGAGTAAATTATACATTTCTATCAATATAACGAAAGTGAGATAACCGTTGTTTGTTTAATGAAAAGATAAGCTGAAAGTACTGTATTTACTATAATAAATTACAGCTTCTGCTCGCGACTTCGTCAACTTTTTGTTTTACCCATACACATGAACACGTACTTATGTGTGTTGAAGGCGCTGAGCTTTAGAATAGTACCGTTCAGTCGTTCCGGCGTGATTTAGTAACAAACATCTAAACATTAGTAGGAAGGATTAGATTAAATGGCTTTTAAAGCTACAATAATAGCCAATAAGGTCGCATTTAGGACAACTCACCATTTTAAACACACGACAGACGTTGCCGCGTCCAGCTATTTGCTAATTTTGGCGACCTTGGCCTAAAATCAAAATGGCGCTCGATTGTTTTGATTGTGACACATTTAACGCTAAACATAATTAAATAGATGATGATAAAACACGAAATGTTGGAAATGAAGAAAGTGAGAACGAATTAGATGTTTAGCACACTGAATCGACTATATCCATTGAATTTCTTTGCGGTTGCAGTAGTGCTATTCTGTAACAATCTCACCGTGATAATGTCGGTGGAGTGAGTTTAAAGTGAGCTGTCAATAGCGTCAATCACTAGCATTACGTGGAACGTCAGCTTACTCCACGCTCACTTCAGCTAAGTTTTCAATGTGGTGAGATTTTTAACAGAATCGACCGGCTGATCTATATTTACAATTAATGATCAGCTCCTTCTTCGTAAGGTTTTTCCAGTTTATACAACATCCAGATTTTCTCATTTATTTATTTATTTATTTAATACTTTAAGTACAGAAATGTACAGAGGCGGACTTAATGCCATAGGCATTTTCTACCAATCAACCTTCGGGTGATACAGAGATAAACAGTGGTAGGTGCAATAAGCAATTAAGTTTAAATATTTATTTAATTACGAATACACATATACAAACCATAAATATAATAATAAATATATATCTAATTATATTATATAAACAAATTTAATACTATACCTACTCCCCTCATTATCTTTAAGTTCTTTACTTGTACTTAAGTTTCATATCAATGCATACACATAACCCTTCCTAAAAAAAATATCCTAATCATGGCTCCACCATGATTTAGATTGTTTTCATCCATGTTAGAAGAACATAAGATACTGCGATAGGGTAGAAAGTACCCAGAATTGCGCAGCCACGGTCGCACAGTCGCACTGCCAATAAATGGATGAATGGTTGCGGAACCGCTCGGACTCCCGGTGGGATACCCGCCATAAAGCTACGTAGGATTGCTGGCGGCGGGCGCGACCATGGTTGCGGCTCTTGGTGAGATAAATAAGCCATGGGTTTATGAATGAGCAGGTAGAAGTTTATTTGTATTACCTACCGACCCCGTTATACCGGATGACTTTAAAGTCATTCATTAGCATTCTTCCGGGGGCTAAAGTGGTAGTTGGTACTCATGAGTAAGCGAGTTTTTTTGTGATCGAATTTAAAAAGCTTAGAGTTTTTGTCTAAAATTCAAATAAAAATAAAAATAAAATATTTCTGTACCAAATAGTTTACGTAAGTTTATGACTGGAAACTTCATTTAAGCATGTTGTCGTCTGTGTTAGGAGACTTCGCTCCTCCACTGCTTTGGCCGTTTGTACAATTCACAAAAAAATACTATCACGTTTAAAAGGGTATCAGAAGCGTCATTTATTCTTCTATCATAATTATTCTTAATAGCACTTAATTATGTTTATTAGTCTTTAAGAAAAAAAATCTACAGAGAGTAGAGCAAAAGTAAAGTAAAATGGAAATAAAAAAATAGCCTCTGTTAATTATTTTTCCTTAACTAGAAACATCATCAAGGTTTAACATTCCAAGAACCTAGCCTGTACACAAAATGGTAAAACATTAAACTCCGCTTGTAACTCAATAAATTCTATAGTAGGTAGTCAAGACGGCAGTTGATTGAGTAGCGCCAATTATACGATCAACGTTATCATTTCGTCATAATCATTATCAATGAAATTGCGCGGGCGCATATATTTTGTCCGTAGAATACACGCCTTCGGCTTGTAGTTGTGCTCCAGCCGCCGCGAGAGCCGCACGTCTTTCGCGCGCTCCTGTTTCTGAGAAAAGTGGTTAGAACGCGTGTTAACAATAATGGTGAGTGCTTCTCTTATAACATCGCGTGCCTAACCCATTTTGTGGTCGTGACTTACCATTTTTACAACTATAAACCTTGATACAAATTCATTTTTTATGACTGAAACTGTCGTTCCACGTGTCGAATGGAAACATGAAAATATTACTAATAATGTTAAACTTTCACGGTGCCATTTTATGGAGCATTCGTTCGAAACAAATAGCTGAAGAATTAAAAAAAATAATCATTTAGTTGGACATGCTCGCTTCAAATTCTAATCAGACAACAAATTAAACAAATTATCGGAATAATTTAAATTGTTTGTAGAGTTGCATCGTTATTCATAAGACTACTTATTATGCAATACAAAGGAAAACACGCAAATAAACCGTTATGTAGGCGACCTAAACGCAGACGTGTGCTAAAATACTAACCATCGCGTGGATAGTGTTGTAAACAACGAAAAAAACTGGTATAAACGAAGGTAAAACAGTGCAAAAAATCAATCACGAGGTCAGGATTGAGAGACTCACTTGTAAGTTTTATTTTAAGCATGATTTCCTTAACCACTCATGTACAGTCGTCAGTGCATCAAGTTATACAGAACTATGAAATTTCTCTCAATGATTTTAAACCTTAAAACGTTCTTTGTTAAGTTCAAAATCGATTGAGAAAATTTGACAGTTTATGGTAACTTGTGCTGACGACTGTACCTATAAACAATAAGTCTGTTTTTCCGGATAGCTATAATCTGCGGATCTTTTAGTGAAGAGTGAATAGGTTTCTTCTAGGCAAGCGTGCTTCTCCGTAGACCACATCATCGCTTACCATCAGGTGAGATGGTGGTCAAGCGCGAGCCTATTGTCAATAAAAAAAAATTGACCTCATATCGTTCATTGAAATAGTCGAAAATAATGTTATGGTATAATGACATTTGTAAAGGGAAGTTAAAACTATAACTCCTTTACTGAAGTCAGTGACCGACAGCTGACTACCTATACTTTTGGCATTTACCCATATTCGAATATGGAACAGACCAAGATAAATCTGGTGGCCACTGGCTATGTATAATGTATCATCAACACTAATGAATATTCTGTTATAAAAAAGACGAGATGACACAATTTTTTTTTTCAATTCACCGCTGAAGTAAATTTATTTGACAACATTGTGATAATTACCTATCATCAATAGGTATTTTTGCGCGACTCGGGAATCGAATCGAAATATATTAAACTTATTGAAATAATATTAATTATACATGTAGAAAATGAATTATTATGTTAGTATGTTACATTTGTAATCTGACAGCCAGTCTTACCAAGGGGTATCGTATGGCCCAATTACTGGGTTGTGGAGGTCAGATAGGCAGTCACTCCATGTAAAATACTGGTATTCAGCTGCATCCGTTTAGACTGGAAGCCGACCCCAACGTAGTTGGGAAAAGGCTAGGCAGATGATGATATGTAATATTTTTATCATTACAATCAAGTCGTGAAAAACTTTATGTTGAAAAATTTGACAGAGTGGAAGGGGGCGCTAAGCCGGTTACCATGGATCCGGTACATGATTTTTTTTTAACTTATTTGAAAATACTTTGAAATTTTTAGTCGGTTAAAAAAAATTACTGCTCCATACATTTCCACCACGTAGGTTATATTTGCACATGCCAATTATGCTTCATCTCTGAACATCAACTCAGAAATCAATTATTTTTCAGTTCAATGCGAAGCAAAAATTGAAAATTGGATGAACTTACCCAAGTCAAATCCTATTGTAATTTTGTAAACAGTCTTGCATGCAGCTGAACCCTGGTATAATGGGGGAACAAGCAGTATCCGGGCTCTACATCAGTGACGTTTGAACTTGCCACAGACTAAAAAAGGTTTTTTCTTTTTACTCTCAATATGACCGCGATCGCATCGCCATGAATAGGAAATTCTAACTAGTCACTTTTTTATGTAGCTCGTGGCTAAGTATTGACAGCCGCACGGATTGATCCATAAGGTTAAGCTACGGTTTCCGGGGTTGGTCCGTGGATGGGTGACCATCTTTACATATCGAGACTCCTCCGTGTCTCGGAAAGCACGTAAAGTCCCGGCTGCTATTCGTGGATCTTTGACAGTCGTTACGGGTAGTCGGAAGCCCGAAAGTCTGACAGCCAATCTTACCAAAGAGTATCGTAATACCCAGTTACTGACTGGGTTGTGGAGGACAGATAGGCAGCCGTTCTATGTAAAATTCTGGTACAGCTGCATCCGGTTAGACTGGAAACCCACCTCAATATAGTTGGGAGAAGGCTAAGCAGATTTTTTTTTTCACTTTTCTATGAAACAGCCGATTTTTATTTCATCAGGTTCCACCCAGTATATTTTTGCGTAGTTGCGCTAATTCTTATTATGTTTCTTATTATTTATAAATTCGTTCTTTTACTAATCAACCTCAACATAGTATCATTCTTTCAGTGATTGTATAACAATAATGATAAATTAAACGGTGAATTACTTTTTAGTGCACAATTATCGAAATTAATGGAAATTTGTTTCTTTTTAATTTTAATGGAATGTTCCCTTTAAGTAAAATAATGTATCTTAAGGATTTAAAGTTTCTCTTCAGGGTCCATTGGTTTTTTCATCCTGTAAATTGCTGTATACAGGGTGAATTTAAATTCATGGGCTACATTTTAAAGGCTCATTGTACTCATAATTATGAACAAATTTAACTATGTGATACTAATAACACCATAATATAAATATGTGAACACACCTGCGAAAAAAAAAATCTGCTATTCCCTACATTTTGACGAGTTATGCGAGTGTATATACCTACTCCTTAAAATATTGCCCTTGAATTCTATTTCACCCTAATACCTACATATTTATTTATTTATTTCTCAGTAGCAGCCCGAAGTCTAGAATTATGCCCAACCGGGCAATAGGATCGCCCTTTAATACATGGGTCTTAATTATAACTGGTGAAATAGGTCCACCACATGTCCAACCCTACAGGGATACAAGGCTCGATGTTATGACTTGTGTTAATTTTTGTTATTAACTGTGAGCAACATTAATTTCTCGTAAATAACCTACCAATGAATTCATTTTTACTTTTTAAATGTATCGGAAAACCTTTTTCCGGAATTTTTTTTCCGGAAAAAGGTTTTTCACAAAAAAAGGAATTCTTTGAAATAGTAACAAAATAACATGCAGAAAATATGTACTCAGCAAACTGTTAGCACTCAGATAACATTAGCTATCAGTACATATCACAAAAATCATAAATATATAAAGATTATACCTTTGCAAATTAAGATATTCAAGCGTAATGTGAAAAAAATACAATTTATTAATCAGTCGATGTTTTATTTATTTTGACAGCACTAGCATACTTGGGGATTGTCCGAAAGGGTTACCCGGCCCCGAAACACAAAGGGCTAAGGAAGGAACATGGATGGGTTTAAGTCAGTAAGAGTCTGACACTCCGTTCCGCTCCACCAGGAGCGGGAGGACTGATTTGATGATTACCCAACCTCGAAAAAGAAATATATTAAATACTAGCGCTAGTGAAGTGGATACCTCTAGAATTAATTTAATTTAAGCCCTGTCGTAGTAGATTTAGATATCAGATTTGAATAGATGTATGAACGTAGACAAAGTAAATAGAGTATGAAGATCATCGTAAGAGGTGTTCTGTAGTGTCTGCCTTTGGGTTCAACGATGTTCAATAATAAAATTTTCAGAAACATTTTTTTTTCAATAAAACACGTGTAAGTACATATTATTCAAAAAATTATATTTAACAAAAAGTAATTGCTTATTTTATTTTATTAATCATCGTTACGAATCAATTTTCAGTCTATCTTCAGGAAATATTAATATCTTCATAATATTCAAAAGATAACAGAATGGCAATACAAAAGTAAAAAAAACTTAAAATTACAAATCCATAGAAAACTATACCAATGAAATCTAATCATACCTACTAGCATAATGATTACAATACAAGATAAAAGATATAAATCAATAATGTAATTAGAACGACTTCAATCGAAAGTAATTACTTACATCATCTGCTTAGCCTTTTCCCAACAATATTGAGGTCAGCTTCCAGTCTAACCGGACCGGATACAAGTGAATTAATTTTACATAAATTAATTATGTATCTGAATAAAATTAAAAACTCAAGCTTGAAGATTTAAGCGGGTTTGTCCGAAAGGGTTACCGCTACCCCGGAACATAAAGGGCTACGGAAGGAACATGGATGGGTTTTAGTCATTAAGAGTCTGACACTCCCTTCCGCTCCACCCAGAGCGGGAGCAGTCATTGGATGATTGCCCAGCCTTAAAAAAAAAAAGCTTGAAAATTAATTTAAGCAGGATTGTCCGAAAGGGTTACCGCCACCCCGGAACATAAAAGGCTAAGGAAGGCACAGGGATTGGTTTTAATCAGTAAGTGTCTGACACTCCCTTCTGCTCCACCCAGAGCGGGTGGAGTCATTTGATGATTTTCCACCATAAAAAAGGCTTGGAGATTAGTTGGTGGATAATATACATAGTTATAACCTAGAAAATACATAACCCTAATTCCCTAAAGGGTCGGGTCGGGTAGAAGTGTACCAACAATACCTTCACACATATTTCGCCAGTTACCTTCAAGTCCCATTGGTAATTAGTACATACTAACCTATGTATATGTTTTTGGAGCAAAGTTTCTGATTGCACGATATATTCTACATACTCAAGGTCGATTTCACTGATGAAATTGAACACGATCAGCACGTGTAAGCCGCGTTCAAGAGCTGTAACTGTCCGCTTCATCTTTTCTTGGAGTTAATGACTAACCTGGCCTCTGACTTAGCTTCACATGCTGTTGAGAAATATCTCTAAAACATGCTGGTTTCCTCACGATGTTTTCCTTCACCGCTTTTTAAGCAAGAATTATACAATACGCACATGAATCTGAAAGTCAGAGGTGCGTGGCTTGGGTTCGAACTCAAGACCTAAGACAGCAGGCAGTTTGACGGTCACACCACTAGACTATCACTGCTAAGAATAGACATTTTTAACATGCAGTTTGACAACAAATTTAACATATATCGCCGAAAAACTGAACGCCTTAAGATATGGGAAGGAGGAACGGATAAGCCTCCTTCTTACTGAAAAGTGATTTTACAAGAATGAAAGATTTTCCTGATGAAAAAACCCAATAACACGTTACCTCATGCTCCGCAGTAGCTTGCAACCACTAGACCAACGAGGCAGTCATCAATGTTTATGCCATCTCTGTATGAGAAAAACCCTTTGTCCTTCAGTGAGACAAAAACAAGCAAGTATTATATATGTACACTTAGTTACTGGCAGTCCGAAGGTCACGCCACTAGGCTATCACTGCTTAAAACTGTTGTCACTGTCATAATTCTTAGGGAATATTGACACTGACAATTCTGAACGCGCGAAAAGAAACAAAAGAAGGTACTAACAAAACTGTCAAGAAACGGAAAAAAACATAAAACCAAGTCATAACTATCCGTATCAATATATTCTCTTTTCGAATATAATATCTTCATACACCACACAGATTATTACCGCCAATATATCAGTGTTATACCTATAAATGATAGATGCACGTATTGTACTGCCGGGCTGTCATCATCAGTCATCATGATTATGTATATTGTCATACAATACGACCATGTTACAACCGACCCATACCGACTGACATATCACAAAATGACACCTGAGCATCTCGGAACTTTATTTAATCGATTACGGTCTTGTCCTTGACTTGTTAAACTGATACTTGGACTAAATTGATCGGAAGTAATCGCCACGAAGCTTGCATCAATTTAATTGAAACAGGGATGGGTGATTGAAACCATTATTTTCAATCAAAAAATCAATCTGCTTCGCTCTTTTAGCAACTATTTTGGAGTCGGATTCCAGGCTAACCGGATGCAACTGAATACTAGTATTTTACATGGAGCGACTGCCTATCTGACCTCCACAATCCAGTAACTGGGCAATACGATAATACTGGATGTCTGATTTTCGGGCTTCTGACGACCCGTAACAACAGTCAAAGATGCACAAATGCCAGCCAGGACCAATGACATAACGTGCTTTCCGAGGCACGGAGGAGTCTCGGTATGTAAAGATGGTCACCCATTCACGGACCAGTATTATTATCAACCTTCATTTTACTATCCCGGAGTCTGGAGTTGTGCCCGGTAGATAGCAATAGGGTCGCCCCTTATTGTATGAGACTTAAACATAACTGGCGAATGTGGCTGTTCCTATAGGTCTTTCTACCTAACCCTTAATGGATTACAGGCATGATCTTATGGTAAGTGATTATTTTACCAAAAGCTAAAAAGCAAACATCATATCAACAAAACCGAAGAAAATCATGAAACCTACGCACACTATAGCGAAAATGGGTTTTCTAAGAATATATTTACAATTACAATAGCCAAACACGAAATAGAAGAAATTACAATAATAAATATATGATTTTATACAATGTCACAATAATCTACATGTTTGTAATTAAATTTTATTTAACACACAAATCTTAAATACACTATAAAAACTAAAACTAAAAATATGTATTATGAACAAGCAGTAAAAGCGATGGGGATGAATTTTTTGACGCCCTATGGCGTCAATAAATTTATGTAGAGTCGACCAACCGCTGGGCAATATCCAGAAATACTCGATGAGCACTCGGACCCCACAGCCATTACACTATTGTGTTTGTAATTTAAAAAACAATTTCAATGTTTAAAAGTGTTGATTTACACAAGTACAATGCGAATTAAACACTTACAAGTCTTACCACTTACGTCTGTTAACAATTTCGGAGAAACCAAAAAAAGAGACTTAATTTTTGACAAAAAAATTGTTGTTAAAATAAAAAGCGAATGTTGCCATCCCTGATTTGAAATGGCTGCGGTATGTTTTAGATTCCATCGAAGCTATGAAGCGGTCGCGTTCCCAATGTGTCACTTACACAGGTTTTAGGTCTCCGCAAGTGAGGACTGGGGACTCAGTCTTTTTTGTGGCTTATGCGGGAAACAGGTTCGCTTGGCACGTTGCTTTTTAAATTCTTTTTATTACTTTTTTCTACACCGTGCTCCGTGATTTTTTCCGAACGTAGTTGCGCGTTTGAGTCATATTTTCACACTGTGCAAGTTAATATTGAAAATAAAGACGTAAATACGGTTATCTCTGGCAAATATGACGCAATAAAAGAAACACAAATTCAAAATAACAAGTTGTGAGAAAATATGCGTCACAACAACGCAAAATGGCCATCGCTCAGCATTATGCTGAGACTATGCGAGACAGATCCTCAGCGCTAGTTAATGCTGCTTGGTTGGTTGTATTTATAGTATTAAAACTTGAGCATTAACATAGTCGAATCTGGAAGAAGACGAAAACAAGCCACGATTGTATAATGATAACAGAATAATTAATATTTATTAAAGATCTCCAACAAAAGATATACCTAAAAAATTAATCGAAAATTAATTTTTATATTTTTATTAATTACTGGAGGCCACAGGATTCTTAAACTACCGACTAAATTAACTTAAAACTGAAATGCAATTTTAAATATATCAATACCTTATATTTTTAGCTCATCATAACATTATTCCAAGAATCTATATACCTATAATTGCAAAGTTGCAAATGCATAAACAATTTATTTAGTACAGCAACAAAAAGTCAGAAACAATAAAACAAGTTCATAAGAAACTCGGTAAGCACTTTAGAGTTAATTATCACCATAAAAAACGTTAATTACTAACTGACTAAGTAATAAAATAAAAACTGATCTTTATTGTTCATCGATCAACAGCGATCATTGTCGATGGTCTGAACAGATATAAATCACGAGTAATATTGATAAAAAAACAACCATAGTTGATCTTCAAGGAAAAAGATTTTAAACCTTCAGATATCACTTGGTACAGTAGGTCGCACGTCAATCAGTATAAGCTGGCCTTCATTTTATTGAATCTCCATACTACGCTAGGTCAGCTGAAGGTTACAGTGCTACCACTGAAGGCGGCTGACTGTACCTAGTGATGTTGGCACGCACAGCGTCTATCATGTCGAAACAATATCTGAAAAGATTCGTATCTTTTGCTCACAATAAAGTTTTTGGGCTGTATTGCGGTAGTCACATTTATGATGTTGTAATTCTTTGACGAATAACAGGAACGCATTCCAATAATTTCCAACGATATACTATCGTGTTAGTGGGTTGTGGAGTTCAGATAGGCAGTCACTCATTAAAATACTGTCATTCAGCTGCATCCGGTTAGACTGGAAGCCGGGCACATTGTTGAGACAAGGCTAGGCAGGCAGATTGATTAGGTGTGCAAAAGCCTGATTTTTGTCTTCGCTTCATCGCCTACGACCAACTTTATCCACCAATATCTGATGGTCCTTCGAGCCGGATCCTAACAACCGAACTATTTTGACCAACAACAGGTGCAAATGTAGCCTCAGCTTTAACTACGCAAACCGCTCATTTAGTGGAACAAAATGGAATTCAAACAAAAAATATTGTAACAATTGATTTTCAAAGAACTGCGGCGTAGTAAGTAATTAAATTGAACATGTAGTTCGTGCATGAGATTTTTTGTGATTTATATTATACCATTACATTTGTAATCATGATGAAGACCACATGTACATGTGTACATAATAATAACTTATAACTTCTGAAATCTTATTGAGAAGAATGCCACCAAAATTACGTACCTAAAGGACCAATTTCTTTTCCACGCATTTTTTTTTAACATGCTTATAAAATAGACATTCTGAAGTAAACCTTATTGGAAGCATTTACTGCTGAGCGTGAGGTATTGGTTTCGATTCGAGGCATTATCATTCTACATTTGATCATAACCCATTTCTAATTACTGTCAAAAGACAATGAATTAAACACAACTGGCGAAATGTGTGAACTTTACCCCTCTGCTTGTTCCTTCATGCTAGACAGGCGTGATCTTCTCTTATGTTTCTATAATTCCATTAAGCTTTCAAGCAATAGTCCTACTATTAGCTCCAAGCATAGCCAGTATTAGTCAAAGATACGCATCATAGATTCTATGTTAGTCTCGACAGACAGTGCAAGCTATATTTAAAACAATTGAATGCGTTGAAAAGGAATCCGTCGCGTCGCCTACTAACTGTCTACGATCCCGATTTGCGATGTGTTTGCCGACGTTCGTATGGGCCGCTTTTTTTAACGAGCCGTTCATCAATTCTCGGTGGCCGGCGTTGAGCCGAATGTCGAGAATCCAAGGGAGCACATCCCTAGCGCGTTCAAAAAACGTCGCGCTATAAAAGCACATGGGATCACTGTTAGGTTACCGTGCAGTTACGTTATTATTATCGTACTATACTATCGTAAAAAAATCAGCCGTTCAGTACATTTATGTTCGTCATAATTTGTCAAAATGTACGGAACAGCTGATTTTTTTTCGTATTTCAGAGTCAAAGTTGTTCATTTCCATAAGTGTTATACCTCATTAAAGTATGTCCCTCGTGTAACCTAACACACTGTAGTTATCTTTACACTATAGACAACGATCACCAATAAGTTTTGTATTTATCCCGTACAAAACTTATTGGTGATCGTTGTCTGTTGCAATTTGTTTGGTAGATGGAAATTAGCAATCAATTTTTTTTTGTTATTGTTGTTTTTGACCTCAATCATGCCGGATGGAACAATTTTTTTTTAGGATGGGATGTCATCACATTACTCCTCCGGCACTGGGTGGAGCAGATAGGAGTATCAGACTCTTACTAACGAAAACCCATCCATGTTCCTTCCCGAGCCCTTTGTGTTCCGGAGCAGCGGCAACCCTTTCGAACAATCCCGCTGACCCGGGAGGGTATAGAAAGCGATGGATGAGCTATTCACGCTAAAACGGCTGCACTTTTTTTTGAAAATTAGCACATGTGTAGACCATTACCTGGAGAACGATTTAGGCTACTTTTCATCCTGGATGGCAGATAAAGTCGCATGGAACAGCCTCTTAATAATAATTATTAAGTCACATGTATTCTGATATGTAATAGAAACATAACTTGACCTCTCTGTGACCTTTAATTCAAGCCTTATTAGGAAGCCCGTGTTTGGCAATAAACGTTTAAGATCTTAATGATTCTGACGAGGTCTCTTATCAATGATATTGGACAATTGATTAAATAGGTACAAAGTTTCGAGATTACAACGCGTGTTTGATCAACGCTGTATTGCGTCTTCATTTTATTTCAATTGCCTAACACACTCATAAAGATAATAGTTTTCAATTTGACAATATTTCAAAATCTTTTAGGGTTCCGCATCCTTAGGGTGCCAACGTGGCTAAGGTCGCTGTCTGTCCCTCCACCCATCTGTCTGTCACAAGGCTGTATCTTTTGAACTGTAATAGATAGAAACATGTCATTATCACAGTGTGTATTAAGTACTTTGGCCGCAATAACAACAGGTTATATAAAATTAAAGTTTCTTTTTATCACAACAAAAAAACAGTTTTTTTCCTTAATGCATAAATTAAAGCATATACGAGACTTACTCTGACACCAGGTTAGTCACTAACTACAGGAAAAAGAAAGAAGAAATCACAAGAATTTAAACATTTTTTATTTCATTTTATCCGTCTGTCTGATTGACTATGTTCCGGGTAATCTAACTGAAACGACTGGCCGATTTTGAAGGGACTTTCACAGTTTCACTAGAAGATAGCTGACGTTATAAGCAGTAACTTAAGCTACTTTGAATTTAGAAACAAATGGGTCCACACGGAAAACAACTGCGGGAAGCAACTAGTCTCTTTATAATATTAGCCTGCACAGCCTCAAGCTAACTATGCCGTAAATATATAATTAAAAGAGAACATGTAATTAAGTGTTTTGTTGTCAGGTATGATAACCTGAAGTCTGCTCTACATTACTTTATTTGCATATTTACAAACAAACAACAGCTGTGCTATAAAGATATCTGTTAACTGATAGTAGATTATTATCAATTACAAGAATTACGCATAAATTAGGCTCCTAACGTTTCATCATGAATTTTTAAGTAATTTGACATAATAATATTAATAATCATCATTTTTAATTATAATTGTCTAAGGGGCCTCTGAGAGTTGGCTTCGGCCCCTTGTATGCCTTCCAAAGGTCCGAGGCCCACGGTCTCGAGAGATGTCAAAGACAATAATAATATATAATAATAAATAAATATCTTAATTTTCCTTAAAATACACAATAAGCTTAAAATTTTTGGATTGTGTGTATTATGACTTTTCGATGCTGCAAAAATTTGTACATAAAGATCAGCACAGATTATCAGCAATATTAGCTTTTAGCAGTTAAGGCAATAAAATAAAATAAATTATATTTAAAAAATAAACGAAGCAAAAGATAGGCCGAATAAAATACTTACTCATTTTAACACGAACATTATGAACAGAGTCACGTTCTTAGCACGTTAAGCCGTTGGTCCCGACTGTCATTTGTGGAACTTTGACAGTCGTTACGGGTCGTCAGTAGCCTGAAATTCTGACAGCCAGCCTTATCAAGAAGTATCGTATTACCCACTCACTGGTTCGGGGAAATTAGATTGACAGTTGCTTCATGTAAAATACTGGTATTAACCGTTCGTATGTCGTAATTTCACAAACAATTAAAAAGCAATTGTGTCTCGCGTAGATCTACGCGAGACACAATTTTAACGCGTTCCGACAGTCCGATAGATGGGTTAAGCTGCATCCGGTTAGACTGAAAACCGACCCCAACATAGTTGGAAAAAGGCAGGCAGTTTGATTTTGTCACGTTCTTAACAAAGTATTTTCAGAGACTATACAATTATATCAAAATACAATCAAGTAAGATTATTAACATCATGACTGTACCTTGTCAATATATCTATGAAAACATCATGTACGCAAGGAAAAATCTACATCTTTTTAGTAAAAGAGGTAAAAGACACAACTATTTCACTAGAAATAGGGACCAATTAGTTCAACCAGGTTTCAGGCTGGCTAAAGTAGATTCATCTTTCATGGGGTACTGTTTAAAATGTTACAATAAAATACCTCCCCACATTCTTGAACTTAATGAAACAAAATTTAAAACTTGTATAAAACGCACACTATGCAGCCAAGCGTATTATAAATTGGGAGATTACATTGCTGATAAAAATGCTTGGGTCAATGCTAGTCCAGCTCCACAAGGGCGCATCAACTAATTTATTAGACTACTGAAAACTGTTGGAGCTGCGGCAGATCAACAACAAAAAAAAAATCTTTGCATTGTATAAATTCAATCTTTTAATATTGTATAATTGCTTAGCACATATGTGAGTACTATGTACCTACTATAAAGCGACCAGTTTCTGGGTGCGTCTTTCATTGACTTGAAAATGCCCTGGCGGCTGAGAGTATGCCATGCTCACTTTAATGTCTGGCTGATGGTGGCGTGTGTGTTGGATCATTTAGCTCCCTTCAAAATGGTTGAGCTGAATGGTGCTGATATATGCGTCATGTTCGTGAACGGGCGCTGTCAGTAGGGACTGGTCATCTCTTAGAGGCTAAGGCTTGTTTTAATTTAATTATTGAATAGTTTTTACATATTTTATATCTGATGCTTTTAACGTTTTGCATCGTTCTCACATGTATAATATTAATATGAACTATGTAACCAATATTTTGTAACCATACTTTGTTTAAAAGAGTGTCCATGGAGTTTCTTGCCCGTTCTTCTCCATAGGTACCTACTCCTTTGGAATGGGCAACTAGCTTCATTTCTCGGACTGACCGACACCTTGACAATTCAAAAGTGCCTGTAATTGGTTTATTTGAAATAAATACTTTGAGTTTGAGTTGAGTTTGAGTTTAAGTATAAAATTGAATGAACTTTTTAAATGTAAAATGATCGAATCAAATATAGAGTATTTCTAAATATGAATTTTATTGTGATACACAACAATAACAGCACAATACTTGATGCCTGGCGGGTGGCTACTTGGTGAAAGAAAGAAAACCAAGAAAGAAAATCATTTATTCAGCACAGACTGAAAAGGAAAACAACATATAAATTAAAACATGAAAAGAAAAAAAACCATCTTAGGCGGTGTTGATAACAATGTTAATACTAAGACTACTAGTAAACCAAACCACTATTTCTCCAAGAGTCTACCTTCCAATCTCAACCATCATATTTCTTAGTCCGCCGTCGATGCAATAATGCACATAAGGGTGGATATAGTGAGGAGCGCTCCCCTCCTTCCTCATACGACGTCATCTACCTACAGTTGCCTAGCAACGAGATACGATGTCAAAGCCACTCCTTTGACGGCGTACCGATAAAGCCAGAACGCTGTATAATGGTAGATTTTGTAACAAAGATGGCGGGAGAATCTTACAAGGGCTCTTTATTAAATCACTTTTTCTAATCACAATTCATTACCTACATTATATTCTATGCATTTAGTCCCAAATTTGGATGGACAGTGTTCCAAATACTTATCTTTTATCCATCGTTAATTGTAGGTACTTACTTACTTGGCTACTTTACGGCGCGGCGAGATGGACGGACGACATTGTTACTATTGCGAGTAGGATCTGGGCGAGACTGGTACAGGAATGTGAGGATTGGAAGTCATGATGATGATGTTGACTTACTTTAGACTCGTAATAATTTAGGCAGAGGACCAAAAACTAAAAACAAGTACTTTTCAAACTATGACGTAGCACAACACATGTCCATACAATAACATGGCCAAGAATATTCTATTCCTCAGTCGAATGTACCAAACATAAACCGTAGATCAAATCCAAGATATCCTCCTTCAATTCACACACACACACACACAAACTAACATCCAAGCAGTTGATCTATCTCCTATACACATGTAGGGTCTTCCAATTACACAGTTCACTTTGTAACGTCTTCCGACATCATTACATACACGTTGGTACATAAATATATAGATACATATGTACATGGACATCGGCTAGCTATTATTATGGCTGAATATGTCTAATGCAATACATGGTAATTAAGATAGTTATCATGATCAATTATTTGACAATAAGCTGGACGTTGATGTCCCTGCCACCCAGTACCTCCGAAAGGGTTACCGTTACCCGCAAAATAAAGGCATTTTTTTATTGAAGGCTGGGAAATCATCCAATGACTTCTCCCGCTCTGGGTGGAGCGGAAGGGAGTGTCAGACTCTTACTGACTAAAACCCATCCATGTTCCTTCGTTAGCCCTTAATGTTCCGGGGTAGCGATAACCCTTTCGGATAATCCCGCTTACATCATAAAGGGCTAAGGAAGGAACATGGATGGGTTTTAGTCAGTAAAAGTCTGACACTTCCTTCCGCTCTACCTAGAGCGAGTGAAGTCATTGGATGATTTCCCACCCTCAAAAAAAAGGGTCATTTGATGATTTCCCACCCTCAAAAAAAAAGGGTCATTTGATGATTACCCACACTAAAAAAAAAACCAGTTCTACTACTGCCCCTTCACATGCAAGAACTTGTACTTTCTGCGCGTCTATAAAGATGTACAATGTGCTGAGAACAATGTTGTCTTTAATTTAGCAGTACAAACCTGTTGCCTACCATCACAGACAACGCCCTGCGCTCTCGCTCACAATAATAAATGGAAATACTGAGAAAACTGATAATGGAATCACTAGTTTACTTTGAAACTATTAAATAAATCTTAAAACCGTTTAAACGTGACTTTTTGAAACAAATTCGCAATCAATTGAATGGTAGTAATGCACTGGCTAGGGGGTCTATTCTTTGACTAGCTATAGTGACCAAACTATTGGATGTATTTGGTTAAATTTTTGTATGAAGTTTAATTTATTGTCGTATTTTAGCCTCCAATTTGCATGTGACTTTTCACGACTTTAAAGTTTTACATTAAAAACGGAAATTCCGTCTTGATTGACAGATTAGTTTATTTATTTAATTAAGGTTCACCAACAGTTGTTACAGATAATAAACAGATAGGAACATTCAAGTAATTGTGTCTTAAATCTAACTGCACAACCAATTACAGGCAAACACCACATGCAAAACTGTTGTTATTATAAGTTTAAATTTTAAAGACTTAATTACTTAAATTCTAAATAGTTATATTACATACTAATACTAATTTTGTCTGACAAACGTCGATAATGAGTCTGCGTGTACGTCAACCAGGTCGCTGCGTTCGTTTATGAGTTTGCACATGCGGGGTATAGGTGAATTAGAACCAAACACTGTACGGCGAAGAGGTGGAGCTAGGGGTGTTATAGGTTTGCGAGGCGGTCTGCGGGGTACTCTGAAATTGAACCTACATACCAATTGTGGGCAGTCAATGGTGTTGTTGAGCAGTTTATATGCGAATCTCAAATCCAAAAGCTCCCTTCGAGCTTCCAGGGAACTCATTTTGTAGCAGCTCAGTTTATCGAGGTAAGAGGTAGTTAAATATCAATACAACATAACATAATCAGCCTAAAAACACTGCATGGACAGGCCTCCTCTTTGCAAGAGGGGAATTGGGCCCAGTGTGGATGGTAGATGTCACGTGTTTTCGAATTTTTGGTTCTAGGAAATGCTAGTTACCTCACGATGTTTCCTTCAGTGTTTTTAAGAGCAGTGGTGATGAAATTATTTAGACCAAAGTATAGCGCCTGGCTGGGTTCGAACTCATGACCTACAACTCGTAAGTCGGAGCAGTTACCACTGGGCAACTACTGCTCTCTAATATTGTATTGGTAATCCACTACACAGGTCTGTAAAATAATCTCAATCGGTCAAAAGTGTTGTAGTGTAGAAAAATAACCACAATATTCGACTTTTTATTAGACTGGTAATAAACGATAACAATTTTTACTCTGTTGGATTTCAAACTCAGTATGAGTCTCCCCGTAAATGCAAGATCGATGCATCTTACCTTATAGCTCGGCTGACCCAGTTACTATACTAGCTTGCTATACTTGTCACTCGACTTCCAACCGGTCGCCTAATGCTACTTCAAGATGAAATCGATTTTAAATTGAAATTCGCCGAGATGAGGTTTGGTCGAGTAACGTTGCAACATTTTCGAATTGATATTGGAGATGTTAGAGGATTCACATATTACATATTCGGTTTTAGGTGCAGATTTTTTAGATTATATGGCTATCAAATAGGTATTATTAATTTATTGTTTATCACATACTTTTAAAGAAAATGAAAACGTTACTATAACCAATATATCTATTGAGAATTAACGTTGTATAAACATTATTACAATTTATTTAAAGATAAATGAGCTATGAATTGTGATATGACACCATCTATGTCTGCAAAACTCACGAGACATGCAAAATATCAAACACCTTGTAACCTTGCATAACTATGTTTTTATTTAATTAAAGCATTAGGCGATTTACGCACGGCACCGCGCACCGCCGCGGTAGGCGGTGAAGCGGATCTCATATCGTATTGGCCTCTAAGAAATCCGTTGATGCCTAATACACGTACACAACTGCGTGGTCAAGCGGTGCTCGTTTCTACCGCAAACTGCTCCTACCGCGCGGTCGAGCGGTGCCGTTTGTTAATCGCCTTATGCGGTATTATCTCTCTTTTTTCTTTAAACCTTGTCTCTAAAAGTCTCTATTGTGTCACTCCTTGTCAAATGTCTACATTTATACAAAGTGGCGCTACAATGGTGACATTAATTTAATACACGGGTACGGCTTTTTTTTTAAGGCTGGGAAATCATCCAATGACTGCTCCCGCTCTGGGTGGAGCGGAAGGGAGTGTCAGACTCTTACTGACTAAAACCCATCCATGTTCCTTCCGTAGCCCTTTATGTTCCGGGGTAGCGGTAACCCTTTCGGACAATCCCGCTTACCCGGCAGGCTTGGCCCTGAGGGGCCCCAGTGCCTATTTATTAATCATATAAATGTTGACAGATTATATTATAAATCGCAAATTGAAAAAAAATATTCAAACAATATTCATAAAAAACATCAATTCGTCTACTTTTTGCAGTTGTTTCATCGTTTTAATTTCATTGATGCGAATGTTATGATCCGTGACCTCGGCAAATGACCGCTGTGCGACAGATCTTAAGTACAGGTTGCTCTAAGATGTTATTTTCTAAATAATAACTTTTAGTGTAATAAATAATTCTCATACCATAAATGTGTAGAGTCAAGTTCTTCCAACTAAACAGACAGCTGTGCTGCTGGGGAGTTTGTTGCGCCACTTCTTCTTCCCAGCTAAAGCACTAGGAAGTGGTGAAGGGTGGGCGTTTTTGGGGGACTGTCTTATGTAACTTTGACCTTCAAAAAGTGCTGATCTTCAGCCTAATTTGAATAAATGACTTTTGATTTTGATAATGGAAATATGATGTCTTCATGAAACGCAAATGTGAAAACGTACATGTGTGTTAAATTATTGTCACCGTTGCGTTGTAGCGCCACGTTGTATATTAAGCTTAAAACTTTAAACCACAGTTATCGTCTAAAACCCATTTATAAGCTAACCGCCATGTTTGACACAGATTCTGATCTTGAGAACAGTGTCACGTTCATTAATAAATCCAATTTCTTCGCAATCAATCCCACTTCTTGCTGACTGTTCTCCGTAAAGCCGACAATGAAACCGGAGATAGCTTCCTGCTTTGACGACTCATCAGCTACTGTCTTGTTGAATAGGATATCTTTGACATTGAGAACAAGTTATAATCTGCGCCTTGGAAGTTTGAGTTACGTTTCTTAGGTATATACTCTTAACCGGGTATAGCGGGATTGTGCCGGGCCAGCGAGATTGTCCGATAGGGTTACCGCTATCCCGGATCATAAAGGTTTTTTTTTTGTGGGTGGGTAATCATGAAATGACTTCTCCCGCTCTGGGTGGAGCGGAAGGAGGTGGCAGACTCTTACTGACTAAAACCCAACAATGTTCCTTCCTTAGCACTTTATGTTCCGGGGTAGCGGTAACCCTTTCAGACAATCACGTTGGAAACATAAAGGGCTAAGGAAGGAACTTGATAGGTTTCAGTCAGTAAGAGTCTGACACTCCCTAAAGGTAGTTAGTTTTTTCTTCAAATTCTGCAATGATAACATTTCAGTTACTTAGCTTCCTCACGATGTTTTCCTTCACCGGTTGAGAATTTTTACGAACATATGAAGCAATGGATTAGCAAAATCCCTCAAAATGATTCAAATTGTAATTGTGTTACGCAATTAGGGTGTTGTTCCATCAAACCTACCGTTATCAAAAGAAAATACTGCAACTTTACGTTTTTACGAGATATCTTTACTTCGAGTTTCTATTACACTAGTAATATAACATAATAAGTCAATGTGCTATTGTTTTTTTTTATTTTATTCTAAAGTTCTTTGCTTCCTTTGTTTCCAAATTCAAACAAAGGAATACAATAAATCATATTCACCTACCTACACGCAACCAACGTTTTTTTTTTAAAGGCACAGTAATCTAGAAATTCAAGATATCTTCACGAATGAGCTAGCTTTACCGCACCACAGAAATCAATAACAAATTAGTTCTAATAGACGCAAAGGAAAAACAAGGACGCAAAATATACATTTATAATAAAATGGCTTTCCTGCAAAGTACAACGCACTGGATTTAATAATGAACTTAATTATGGTTAATTGAACCGGACTTTCATTATAAAATGGTGGTCCGACGTAGTTCTGCGAGTTTATTTTACCATTTCCAATAGGTACTCGAATTAAGCCTTCCGGGAAAATAGCTTTTGAAAAATAAATCCAATATTACCTGCATTTCGTTCAATAAAAGGTTTTAATAAACAAAGCCTGCTATCGACAGTTTTCGGCGAATCATTCCGTATTCCGCTGACCTGGTTCAAACAAAATATTGGAAAATCAGTACCCGGCGTAATCCCGGTTTTGTGTTACAAATGGAAAATGAAATGTGCTTTAATTATGTACCTGGTAGCTGCCACGCCCTCGGCCCTACGGACACGTGTATACGGTTTTCCATTTCCAGGGATTAAAAAAGAGATAGTTACCTTTGTTACATAATTATCACTCATTATTTTTAGTAAATACTAAGTCCATAACATAGTTAAGTATCGCAATGTGGTTACACTATAGGTACACCTCTATCCTACCTTTCGGGGAAACAAGTCTCGCTGTTGTTATTACTAAGCTCATCTCATTACATCGTGGCAGCTTAGTCGTCTAAATTAATTTTGAAACAAAGATTGACTGCGCGAATTTCGTCAGAAAAATACAATAAAACAATTTACAATTTTCACCTGAAGCGTCGCTGCATTGTGTCCATATTCATTTTGAGTGACATGGTATTTGATGAACATTTTATTAAAATTTTGACACAAACACTGCTCGAATTCGATGTAGCGTTTGTCTTTTGTTTCGGGCTCAAAGAGCGAGTATTTATTTGACTTTTATCGAATACAAGTACAAAATGTCTATGTTATATGTATTACGTAGTAGGTAGGTACATAACAGACATAAAAATGGTACTTACAATTTTACAGAACCAAAATACCATTTGTATTGTAATATACAACCACCCAGAGTGGAAGGAGTCATTTGATGAATTCCCAGGAGTGACAGACTCTTACTGACTAAAACCCATCCATATTCCATTCCTTTGTGTTCCGAGGCAGCGTCGACGCTTTCAGACAATTTCGCTGGTAAGTAGGTACCTACCTAGGTCAAGTATTAAAGCTTAGGTAAAGATAATTTATAGAACGAAAACTTTAAATTCCACTTGGGTCTATTCAGTAAGCTACTCTAAGTAATTATAACATTAATCAAATGTATGTCAGATATATTTTTAGTTACAGCTAATCTTCTTCTTCGGTTAGTGACTAACCTGGTCTCAGAGTTTTTATGCTGCCAGGCCAGCTGTTACTGACTGTTAACCATTTTATTTTAATGCTGCTGAGCTGGAATTGCGTGTTTAGCTATACAATTAGGTTCTGGGAATCAGAAGATACATCCATGTTACGAGTAAGAAGTAAAACTCTTTAATGTAGATACTACTTTATTTATTTGCAAAAAAACGTACCATAGACTACGAAGGGCCCTCGTCCAGAGCGAGTTGGCAAATGTTTTTTTTTTAGTTTATGGTTGTAAGACATACTTACCATTTGTGTTTCTTTAAGGTATCGGTAGGATATCGGTAACTTGAAATAATATCTGTATCATATTCATGAATCACCCATCCATGAAAATAACATTAATAGAAAAGAATGCACTCTGAAGCATAAATAAAAACAAAAGACTGCAACAAAATTCACCGGATTCATATTACCATTACAACTTACGTCATTCCAATTCTTACTTAATAGCCGTAAAACGGAATGCACACGAAACTAATATTGGCATAAGTAAGACAAAACTATACGTAGAAGGTCAGAAGGTTCATAATGAGTTGTGCGGTGTATCAATTTAAATAGTTGTTCAGAATGCTTAGACAAGTGATAATCGCTTTTAAGATGCAGGCGCCAGGTTAGCTAGTCCAAATTTTCTTGGGTTTTTTTTTATTTGGTAGGTCAGTATTAAGTTTTATGTTGATAAAGATATAATATGAGACCGTAGCAAGTACGTATTTACAGAACTGTTATCATCAAATCACCGATCCCAAATCATTATTGTAATTGTAAATTCTATTTGATATTTGTACGCAGTTAACGGCAAAACAAAGAGATGGCTGTTCCTATTTTATAACACCCAATACTCAAATCTTTATTGCATTCCATATGTATTACATAGATGGTGTAATCAAAATAATAATAAAAAACAATATGGAACCTGTCGGGCACAGCAACATTTTTATACCTATGTTTTACATATAAAACTTTGACTTTGACTTGACCCTCTGAGTGCACAAATTGAGTACTTCGATTATTTGAAACCCTTAATTCTAAATCACCATAGTGAAATGTTTTCATTTGAGAATCCAAGCATGTCTGAGAGATATTTGTCAACAGCATGTGAAGCTAAGTCAGAGGCCCATGGGCAGCATAAAACTCTGACACCAGGTTAGTCACTAACCACACTGAAAATTTGAGAATCGAGATTAATCTTATAACTTAAATTTTCATCGATAATATTTCAAATACAATTTAATCATATTATTATACGAGTAATTAAAGCGTTATTGAAGGAAAAAAGTAATGAGGTGTAAAGTATATAATTATACGTAATCAGCCTTTAATGTTCCCACTGCTGGGACACAGGCCTCCGCTCTAAGAGAGGGAGTGGGCCATAATCCACCACGCGGACCCAGTGCGGGTTGGCAGATGTCACATGTCTTCGAAGTTTTGGTTCTAGGACATGCCATGACACGAAGAAAAGCGCCTGCTTGGGTTCGAACTCACGACCTACAATTCGTAAGCCGAGGCCGATACAATTGGGCCACTTTTGAACGCCAGCGCATAAACGCACGCGCGTCCACTCCATGCCAAGCTACAAATTTATTTCTTCTTATTATTATGAATTCCCCAATATCCATGGTGTCTTTCAATTTGTTTCATGTCATTAACTACGTACGAAAGCTTCAATAAGATATCCATATAAACACTCACAAAAGTAATGATTAAATTGTTTATTTTGTGTTAAAGTGTTGTTACTACTGTCACATATTTGTGTCGTTGGCGTGCAGGGCATGCGTGTTGTCACGAATATGTGACATTGGCTTTCAAAAGGTTAAAGCTTATAAATACAGATGTATGTGTTTCTAATTCCCTTAAGTGAGTGTAAGAATTATACTTTAGTGGGTTTTCTGTCCATTCCTGTTTAGTGCCGTATTGCAGTGTCTTTGACTTGTGTCAGGTAGAATATAGCTATAACTAAGCTAGGACCGAGCTTTGCCAGCACTAACTTGAGTATCCGAGATGAAATTTCGCTCTATCGATTTTCTGTGCTGGTAATACTGGCCGTGGAAAAAATAAAACAAGATGTCGTTGCTTATTAAGGCTAGTCATGAAGTTTATGATAGAAAATGTACTTTCAAAGGTGCCTTATTTTTGTATAACATACCAACACGCTTGTGTTCTTAAAGGGGTAAACAAATTCCTTGTAAGATGTCTATGATGCAACATTGTTACCTTTTAACTTCTGGTTTGCATTATTATGCAATAAAAACAAAAAGCAGGAAAATACGTACATCATTCTATTATTATTATTATTATTATTCATTTATTTCAATCAACTTTGGATCATAACTACAATAAAATTAAATTAAATTCAAAAATTACAAAAATTACTTATCAAATTACATTAAAATTAAAAGAAAAATAAATTATTAATTAGAACAATACAATTAAAACAATATCTTCACATTAGTCGGTAAGTGAATCATGCAGCAATGGTTCACGTACTGACAGTCGAAGCGTTCTGCAAAAGCGCTTAGGATATTGTTGCGGCTGGCCCGCACCCTACACACCAGGGATGTGCACCGCTTGCGCATGATTGTATGGAAACAATCTACACGCGCCTCGGCAAACATCCCCGACGCGCTACAGAAGCGAGGCAGCCCCAACAGTACCCTGAACGCGTTGTTGTATTGGACCCGTAGAGCGCTGTACTGTTTCTGCGTGTAAGCCATCCACAGACTGCCAGTATAAAAAGACGTACAAAAAGCCCTGAATAGGGCTATTTTGACGCCCTTCGAACACCGAGCAAATCTGCGGGCTATCATGTTCGCACGAACAGACAGCGCCCTACGCTCCCTTTCAATGTCTGCATCATCTTCCAGGCCAGAGGTTAATACATGCCCAAGATATTTAAACGTATCAACCCTATTAAGTGGGCATCCATTGGTCTTAATTGCTGGTAAGTAATCTGGACACCTCCTCCTGGCCCGAAAGACCATGCACTCACTCTTGTTTGTGTTATACAACAAACCATGTTCTTCAGCATATTTCTCACAGATGCCAATCAGCCTTGACACACCACAGACAGAGGCGCTCAGCAGCACCATGTCGTCAGCGTAACTGATATTGTTTAGGCACACACCTCCAATATGGCAACCGACATGCGTGCTGCTGAGCCTCTCTATCAGCGCGTTAACATACAGGTTGAAGAGCTTCGGTGAGGTTAGCCCCCCTTGCCTCACGCCGCACTCCAACCTGTATGGGGTTGAGTAAGCCCCCGACCATCGAACAACATTGACCTGATTGCTGTACCAGTATTGGAAGATACGGATTAGTTCATCTGGCACTGACGATTGCCGCAGTTTTTGTCACAGCAGATCATAGCAAACCAAGTCAAATGCCTTCGACAAGTCAAGGAAGCAAGCAAAGACAGGTGTATTTCTATCAGTGTAGTACTTGACAGTCTGCTTTAAACACAATATAGCTGTTTCTGTAGAGAGACCGGCTTTAAAACCAAATTGGTTATCATGTAAATTCAAATGATTATCTAGCCGGGTGTTAAGCAAACTGTCAAGCACTTTTGAAATAACAGTGGCCAATGAAATGGGCCTATAGTTGTTCTTATCGCTAACATCACCGGTTTTATTCTTAATAATTGGCACCACCACAGTCTTCATCATCCGCTCAGGCAGATACGAATGTCCCAAACACAGGGTGTAGAACATCGCTAGAACTCTGGGCAGATGACGACCAGCATGTTTTAGGTGTTCAATACTTAAATCATCGTGGCCAGGAGACTTGCCCCCTATACCTACCTTTAAATATGTAGGTTTTGACCTACATAATTAAAAGTACCTAGGTTTAGGATGATACGTCGGGTATTTGTAAGTAACGTTAAAATGTGACTGGACTTTTTATAATATAAAACTTTCAAAAAATTTTTGGGCAATTTTACTCAAAAACACGTAAAAAAAATCTTCCGTCGATGTATTAGGTACCTCCCTAGAGAAGTAATAATATCGATAATATTGCTCAAGACGGGTACATCCCTAAACAGAAAGTGACAAGCTCGGAAGCATCGAAACGACGTGGTTATATCGATTACTCACACAGCTACAACACAAGGAAGCTCATATGTCATCGAAATTGTATTGGAACTGTAGTTAATGGCCGGTAACTACAACAGACCGTGTTATATTGTATCTATTTGTGCATATTATTATATTAGTCTAAGTAAGAAAGCGCGTTACACCGTTGGTCCCGGCTGTCATTCAATATTTGACAGTCGTTACGGGTAGTCAGAAGCCCGTAACGACTGTCAACTGTCTGCCCCGTCTGACAGCCAGGCTTACCAAGCCATACCAGGGTATCGTATTACCCAATTAGTGACTGGGTTGTGGAGGTCATATAGCACGTCATGTAAAATACTGTTATTCAGCTGCATCCGGTTAGACTGGAAGCCGACCCAAGTATAGTTGGGAAAAGGCTAAGGCAGATTGATGTATTATTAATCTATTTACACTATGGACAGACGCCAGCGCATCAAACTATCCCAAACCGTAAAATTTTCCCAATTGACAATGAACCTAAAGCTATTGTTATAAAGTTAAAAAACGATCAAAGAAATTTGACAGATTTGAGTAACATGATGTGCTGACCTCTGTACTAAAATAAAATGACTATCAGACTAACTATTTGCCGGGGGGAAACTCCGTTTCCGCAGCAAATTGCGGCAGAGCGGACGGACCTCCGGCGCGATCTCATGGCGGCCTGGAATCAGCGACTGTCGCAACCCAGCGCAGGGCACGCCACGATAGTGGCGGTAAGGCCCCTCTTTGAGGAGTGGCTACAGAGGCGTCACGGCGCCCTCACCTTCCGCCTGACGCAGGTCCTCACCGGACATGGATGTTTCGGGAGGTTCCTGCACATCATCAGGCGGGAGGAAACGCCCGGGTGTCACCACTGCGAGGATCGCCCAGAGGACACGGTAGAGCACACGGTGCAAACCTGCCCCGCTTGGGCGGAGCACCGCCGTGTCCTCGTAGGCTAGTAGATTGGCGGCGGCGACCTCTCGCGCCCGGCCCTGGTGCAAGCCATGGTCCGGGGCGAGAGGGAGTGGGAGGCAGTCACCTCCTTCTGCGAAAAAGTCATGCTCGCGAAGGAGGTGGCGGGATGGGAGAGAGAAAAGTCCTCCCGTCCCAGCCGCCGCGGGAGACGCTCCGGGCGTCGGGAGCCACGTGACGACTCCCGGCCACCGTAGGCCCGGGCCTGCGGACGGTGAGTAATGGGTGACTCACCGTCCGATCAGCACCAGACCCGTGCCGTACGGCGCGTATATGTTCCACGCGCGCCTCAAAGAGATGTCAGCATATGAAGGGGCCCCTCAGGGCCAAGCCTGCCGGGAAAGCGGGATTGTCCGAAAGGGTTACCGCTACCCCGGAACATAAAGGGCTACGGAAGGAACATGGATGGGTTTTAGTCAGTAAGAGTCTGACACTCCCTTCCGCTCCACCCAGAGCGGGAGCAGTCATTGGATGATTTCCCAGCCTTAAAAAAAAAAAAAAAAAAGACTAACTATTTAAATAAATTCAGAAACAAAAGAACACTTAGGCCAAGCACATACGGCGCAACGCAACTGCAACAAAACTGCAACTTCTAGTTACTTTTGAGTTTCATTTGAGTTTATGCCATTGACTCCTTTGAGAGACCGCACATGACGCAACCATTTTGAAACTGGTTTGAAACAATGCAAATCAGTCAATTCAAACTAATAATTTCAAAAGGGTTTAGTTGCAGTTGCACCGTTTAGGCCTCGAAAGTACTCGTCCGCATTGCTAACATCCAGAAACGAGTCTAGATAAAAAAAAACGTAAACTGACGTGAATTGAGCTGTCAATAGTGTCAATCCCTAGCATCAAGTGGAATGACAGCTCTATTCGAAATTCGAACTCACTTCATCTAAGTTTACACGGTGAGATTTTTACTGAATAGAGCGCCTGACAGTTTATACTCTATGGTAGGTACGGTTGTTCACTGTGACTATAAAATACGGTAAGAAAGGATTGTTTTCATAGAAGGTATAATTATTATTATGAGATAGTATAAAAAGTATAACTTTAGCTCTCATAACACACCATGTTTGCATTTCAATCCCTGTTTTCATGCCAAGCTAACTCAAGTAATTGTATGAAATAATAACATTATTACTTATTACAATGTTACCTGTCAAATAGAAAAAAAAATCAGCTAAGAGCGATCGCGCACCAAGGGTTCCGTGTCATTATCTTTAAAAATAATGGCAAAAATAATCACGTTTGTTGTATGCGAGCTCCCTTAAATATTTATTGTATTCTGTTTTTTTTTTGTATTTGTTGTTATAGCGGTAACAAAAATACATCATCTGTGAAAATTTCAACTGTCTAAATCTCACGGTTTATGAGATACAGCCTGGTGACAGACGGACGGACTGACAAACAGACAGCGGAGTCTTAGTAATAGTGTCCCGTTTCCATTTGCGTACGGAACCCTAAAAAAGTGAATACTTTTACTGAATTATATTTAAATAATAATAGTGAATCCAAAGTCACTTTACACTGAATGAGTTTGACGTACCTAAATACCATTGTCAATACAGACCGTGAAATTATGGTAAAATGGCACCCGCAGTTATTTATACACGTTTCTTAGCCTTCGTAAATAAAATGTACAGAGGCCAGCACATCAAGTTACCACAATCTGTCAAATTTCTTTGATAGTATTTCAACTTTATTGCAAAGTCATAAGGTTTATTTTTAATTGAGAACATTTTTAAGAGAGATTTGACGGTTAGGGATAGCTTGATGTGCTGGCGTCTGTACACTGAACTGTGACTAATTGAGTAGATAAGTATGAATTGAGGACGAAACGATGACGGCACTTCGTCACAGAAGTGCACATTTTCTTGCTTTTTTAGCAATTGGGTATTTGAAAGGGTAGTCAAAAACGTACCTTTTTATGCACTGTCAAAACGCGGTATTTGTACGTGATTTGTCACTACATAGTATAAAACAAAGTCGCTATTTTTGTCTGTTTGTCTGTAATCTTTAAAACTACGCAACGGATTTTGATGCGGTTTTTTTTAATAGATAGAGTGATTCAAGAGGAAGGTTTATATGTATAATTTGTCGACATATTTTGCGGGCGAAGCCGCGGGCGGAAGCTAGTATGATATATAGCAATGTGAAGTCACAGATTTTTTGAATCAAATGGAATAATTATTAGCTTTAAATGCAATTTTACAATTACATCTTCGCATAATATTTAAATTCTGTACGGTGATGGAAGTTTTTAAGACGAGCGGTCTTTTATCTATGTGATTTCATATTATTTTATTTTTGACTGTTTCAAATAGTCAATTTGCGGGTCAGTGTCATGTTGTAACTATGTTGAACAAAATACGCTATAGCTGTCTAAGTAAGAGTTGACCTAAAATGTCACGATTCCATGAAATAGTCATTCAATAGAGTCATTTGTACAGTCGCCTGCACATGAAGTTACCACTAACTGTCAAATTTTCTCAATGGATTTTGAACTTAATGGTAAAGGTATTAAGGGTTAAAATCATTTGGAGAAATTTTACACATATAGTTAAGAATGAAGAGAGAATGAAGGAATGCGAGTGAAGAATTTTAATGGTTATAATTCTTTAAATAGGTACGTAGTTAATTGACTTTTGTTACGATTAAATGTTTTTTTTGTTAATCACTATTCTTATTATTATTGACGATTATGATTTTCTACTTTTTAGTTGGGTTTTTGTCTATTACAGCCTTTATTTTGTTAACTATTATTTAGTTACATAACTCTGTATTAGCCGTATATGCTGGGTAAATTCCATGCTTGGAAAGTTCATGATAGTCAAAACAAAAACTCATAATTTGTTCTATGAAGAACAAGCAAATTGCTCATTCTAATATAGTTAACAAACAAGCCGGATTGCGAAACCTGATTTCGCAATTACTAAGCAGTATGAAAAATGATTTGAATAGGACTAATAATTATAGGCTGTACCTAATTAGCCAATTAGTATCAATACGTCATCATTAATTTGTACATCGTAATATGTAGCTGTAGGTGATAATTTTATAGCTGAATTCAGAAGGACAAGGTTTCGCCTGTTATTATGAACTTTGATGATTTTTAGGGTTCCGTTAACAAATGGTGTCAACGGGACCCACTTACTAAAACTCCGCTGTCTGTCTGTCTGTCAGAGTGACTTTAAAACCGTAATAGGCAGACAGTTGATAAAAAAAATCATCATTCATCATTCTCCTGCCCTTATCCCAATTTATTTGGGGTCGGCAACATGTCTTTTTCTTTCATACTTCTGTATTAGTCGTCATCTCGGTAGTCACTTCCTTTTCTAGCCCTATCATTTTCAAACAATCCATCCTTCGTTTCTTTGGCCTCCCTCTACTTGTATAACCATCCATATTCATACTAAAATTTAAAAAAAGATAAAAATGTAAGTATCATTCAACATTTTTTTTGGCATCTTATAACAAAAGCCACAAAGTCAAAGTCAAAACATTTATTTCAAATAGGCACAAGAAAGGCACTTTGAACGTCAAAATGAACAAGAAATAGAATTGATTTTAGTCGCCCCTTCCAAAAGGATGTTTCGTATGGAGAAGAATGGGCAAGAAACTCCACCGTTACTCTTTTAAAATGTTTTGTATACATGAATTGTAACATTATATGTGAAGACGATGCACCCAGAATAAAAACACAACACACAAACATCCAACCATAACCATAACATCATTAAACGATCCAAAAAAACAAAACCCTTCCCTATCATTATTCCCATTCATTTTCCGTCACAGATTGCCGCAATTTTCTAGGGCTTAGTCTAGTGTTGTTCACGTCACAGCTGTCAAGCTGTCTTTCCCGTCACTATTGGATGTGCCGTAACCCAGAAAGGGTATCAGAATGTCTATATCACCGTTCAGCCGTCGGAAAGGATCGGTTATCGGACCTATTTGGTTCCGTACTGTGGAGTTAGTATTGGTATCACGTAGTTTAAAGGGATCTTTAGTAGGTTGGACTTGTATGACATCGTTATTAGTTTTGCAATAAGTAGATTTTATTTGTATAGTAGAACTCGTATTTTATTTATTACCCTAAGATTTAATGTCACTTGGAAAGGAGAAAAGAAAGTAAGAAGATACGTTTATTTGCGGCAAACATCACGCAGTAAATAAAAACAAACAACAAAAAAAAACAAGTTGTGGGAAAATTTGCGTCACATAAACTTATTATCAATTCAAATATAGGTATTTTTATTTCAGACAATGTTACACAAAACATAGTCGTTACAAATTTTCAGAATTTTTATACAATAAAATTAATTAACTAATTTATGTTTATGATTTAAACAAAATGAATGTATAAAAAAGTTAAAAATATGGCTACAAAATTTAAATTATAATGATACAGAGTTATTCTTGCAACGCGAGACGAGAATCGACATGCATTGTAAGCCAAATATACATATAATTATAATGATTTATTTTTTTACACGTGCCTAATCCATGTTCCTTCTTCTTTCTGTGTGGTTACTGACTAACCTGGTGTCAGAGGTTTTATGCTGCCCATGGGCCTCTGACTTGGCTTCACATGTAAACACACGCACACACACACTAAACATACTGTATATTTTTTTGTTTTATTTATTTAGAGAAGAAAATGAACCTCAGGTTATTTCAATTAAAAAATGAGACATGAAGTCCATGTAATCACAGACACTAGTACAGATTATTGAAGAATAATATTGTTGCACTGATTATAATATTAAGTAACAGATTATAATTAATATCAAAAGTTATAATTAACACTGCAGTCTAAGGTTACCATAACAAAGAAATCAGTTAGGTACTTAAATTGAAGACGAATTTTTTTTTTGCCTGCGACAGTTATGTAATTTAAACTTTTTCTTTCTTCTTTTCGTGTGGTTAGTGACTAACCTGGTGTCAGAGTTTTTATGCTGCCCATGGGCCTCTGACTTAGCTTCACATACTGTTGAGAAATATCTCTCAGACATGCTGATTTCCCCACGATGTTTTCCTTCCCTGATTTTTAAGCAAGTGATAACTTATCTATACTATAATAATATTATAAAGAGGAAAACTTTGTTTGTTTGTTTGGTTGTAATGAATAGGCTCAAAAACTACTGGACCGATTTTAAAAATTCTTTCACCGTTGGAAAGCTTAGTTTTCTAGGAGTAACATAGGCTACTTTATATCCCGGGAAAAATAACGGGTCCCACGGGAAAGACCACGGGAGCGAAGCCGCGGGCAAAGTGCTAGTATATAATACGCAACAAAAAATACAAAACGCACATGAATCCGTTAATTCAGAGGTGCTTGGGTTCGAACTCGGGACCTAAGACTTGGCAGTCCGACGGTCACACCACTAGGCTATCACTGCTATCAATTTCAACTTTAGTAACGTAACATTACGCTTAAATTCCTGGAGGGGTTTGGCAGAGGTGCTTATAGTAGATACATCTACATTCATGTTTAAGTCCCATGTCTATGGAACCAGCCAGAGCGGGAGGAGTCATTTGATGATGTCCCACTCTCAAAAAAAAATGGCTGCTACTGAGAAATCCCAGATGGTAAAAAAACTTATGAAAACAATCAAATAACACTGACAGCCCTGATACGGGGTATATTGTGATGACCGCGTTCAATTTCATTGGTGAAATTCGCCCTAAGTCTGCAAAAAAATCAATCTGCCTCGCCTTTTCCCAACTATGTAAGGTCGGCTTCCAGTCTAACCGGATGCAGCTGTATGGAGTCTGACAGCCAGTCTTACCAAGGAGTATCGTAATACTCAGTTGCCGACTGGGTTATGGAGGTTAGATAGGCAGTTGCTCCATGTAAAATCAGTATTTTACATGGAGCAACTGGGAAAAGGCGAGGCAACCTAACCTAACCAAGGAGTATTACGATACTCCTTGGTTAGGTTAGATAGGCAGTTGCTCCATGTAAAATACTGGTTATTTTACATGGAGCAACTGCCTATCTAACCTCCATAACCCAGTCGGCAACTGAGTATTACGATACTCCTTGGTAAGACTGGCTGTCAGACTTTCGGGCTTCTAAGTACCCGTAACGACTGTCAAAGATCCATGAATGACAGCCGGGGCCGTGCGTTAACGTGCTTTCCGAGGCACGGAGGAGTCTCGATATGTAAAAATGGTCACCCATCCACGGACCAACCCCGGCAAGCGTAGCTTAACGTGATGGATCGATCCGAGCGGCTGTTATTATTTAGCCACGAGCTTACATAAAATATGTAACCTTAAACTAGATAGTACGAAAACAAGTTTCTCCGATCTCCGAAGTCGTAAACTCGTAACAGATGGAACAGATTGAATCTCGTTTAAAATAAGGTAAAATGAAAAGGTACAGTAACCTGCTTATCTTGCAGCGCCGCAAACTAAGGAAATGACATCCACCAGTGTTCGTAAATAGGAAATTTACTGCAGATACACTTCCACAAATTGTATCTTGTTTGTATGCTGTGGCTTTAAGTGGAGTTCTGTCTCCAGCACAACAAGTTACCACGAACTGTCCAATTTTCTCAATCGATTTTGAATTTAACCATCGACGTTTTAAGGTTTAAAATCATTTGAAGAAATTTGACAGTTTGATATAACTTGATTTGCTGGCGACTGTACGACAAATGCAAGCAGGATTGTACAGGAAATCTAAAACCGTCTTTAAAAACATTTGTTGCCGGTATGAAGTTCAAACTGTAGTGAGTTTATAGTACTTATTATAGTGGGCGAAATACATATGAGTGGTACCTTCTACGGGTATACATCTCTGTCTAGCCCTTGCGGACACGAGGCGTGATGTTATGTTAAGTAATATCTGCTTGAGTTGTCTGTATAGGTTTTCGATGTATGACGTGGCGCTACAAGGTGACATTAATTTAACACACATATACGTTTTCACATTTTAGTCTCATAAAGACAATATATTTTCATTGAACGTTATTATTTACGGATTTATTTAAAATGTTAGAAAATAGCATCTTAGAGCAACCTGTAGGTACTTAAAGAACTGTCGCGCAGCGTTCATTTGCCGGGGTCACTGATTTCATTTGTCGGCAACATTCGCATCAATGAAAATAAAACGAATAAGCAATAACTATTAGAATGAAACAACTGCAAAAAGTAGGCGAATTGATTTTGTTATTTAGTTCATTTAATTTTTTATTTTCATTTTGCGATTTATTTGACCTAAGTTAAAATGGGGCATGACGTCACAAGTGTTTAATTCTTATACTTACTTGTGACGTAGCGAGCCCCCAACCCCAACTTTAATGCGTTTTATCTCAGTAATATTTTATTAATGCGATAAAGAAAAAAATACGTGTCTAATATTTTTTTATTAACTGATAGACGAACTAAATATAAGTTCTTTTTTTTACCCAGGCGGATCCCCTATTGTATTTTAAAGAATTTTTCACTAAGTGGTTTGATGAGCAGCAATCTAACCTAACATCAAAACATACTTAGTCTCTAGAGAGGTCTAATAAACGAAACAAATATTAAAACAGACCGGAAACCTTTGAAATCCATATGAAAACAATCCTACGTTTCGTTTGCTCAATGTACACTCGGCAACAAAATTCAATCAGCCCATCCCTAGACCAGAACTGCTAAAAAACTTCTAGATTTGGTGACAAAATTAATTTGTGTTTAAAAAAAAAACATTTCCGTTTGATTTTATTCTTGTTTGATGACTAAACTAGTATATTTTTTATCTAATTACTATCAATGCCGTATGCCAGGTCAAACTTCTTAATGTTCAAAATATTTCACTGTAGGTATGCTAAGGTCAGCAATTTGAAAAGAAGTAGAAAAAGGTTAGCCATTTCGTTATTATTTTACGTCACTGGACATTTTTCGGGGACCTGGAACCAATAGAGGTTAGAATCTGATGGGAGTTCGGTTCCTCGTCAGTGTTCACTCCTACCGGTCAATAAAGGCAAAACAGAGATCAGGTGCTTCTTCATCTCTAGGAGATAGGGTCCGAGGGTCCGTGGGTTCGTTATTGCCCAGCAGCTCGCCACATGCTGCCCTGCGAGTATCTGTATCTCTCTTGATTTGGCTCCTTACCCCAGACCTGTTCCGGCAGAGTAAACTCTACCAACACAAGCCTAGAGTTCAGAGATCGCTAACCCCACCCCAACGTCAGTGTAGAAATACTGAGGGTGGTTTGTGTATCTCTTTTGGTCTGGCTACTCACCCCAGACCTGTTTCGCCAGAGCAAACTCTACCAACACAAGCCTAGAGTTCAGAGCACGCAAGCCCCACCACGACGTCAATGTAGAAATACTGAGGGTGGTTTGCGTATCTCCCTGGGTCTGACTACTCATCCCAGACCTGTTTCGGTAGAGCAAACTCTACCAACACGCCTAGTGTTCGGAGCGCGCAAGCCCCACCACGACGTCAACGTAAGGATATGCCGTGGGGAAATTGTTGTTATTGTTATTATAATGTGTTTAACGACTTGTGTGGTCGATAGTACATTCCCTCATTAAAATAATGTACTAAGTACACACATTACATAATCTCTTTATCAGTTGATAATATCGCTGTTATCAAAGTGACGGCAAAGTGTCAAGTGTGTGTCATTATCATACTTAGGCATTTAACTGTCGGAAACATGCGATTTACTAAATATACTTCATAGTATTTACATTGATAATACAATGTATTTTTACGCTTGCTCAAACACGGACAATAATGTAATTAGGTACAAAACCATGTGAGGCAGTTACTGGGTTATGGAGGTCAGGTAGGCGCTTCATGAAATACTGGTATTTATCTGCATCCGGTTAGACTAGAAGCCGACCCCAACATAGTTAGGAAATGGTTATGCAAATTTCGACTTTGCGACCAATCTCACCGGAGATCAACGGTGCGGTAGATATTATAGTGCACAAATGTGAGAGCAGACACAAGTGCACTCTCTGTTCTCTCCCTCTTTCTCTCCTTCTCTCATTGGGACGGCAATTTAAAACGACCAGGGAGAGGTCAGGCGCAGGGCCAACGGCTTAGCGTTCTTCCCAAAGCACGGGGGTATCACACCGCCAACTTCCAAACGCCAAGAAATTCCTAAAGGAAAAACCCAGTTACACTTTTCTTGACCCGGGAATCGAATCCAAGACCTCACACACACACAAACAACACAAAGGGCTTAGGAAGGAACATAGGTGGGTTTTAGTCAGTATGAGTCTGACACTCCCTTCCACTCCACCCAGAGCGGGAGAAGTCATTTGATGATTTAAAAAAAAATAAAACGCTCAGCAGTCGCGCTTCCGACCACGCGACCATCGAGGCATTCACTTATAATAAAATAAATGACAAATAACTCTTAAACTTTTTTTCGAAAGAAAAGACATATTGGTACTTGCATTTCATTTCATTTACATAGATATTTCCGTCAACCGCACAGGTCGATCCATCAGGTTAAGCTACGCTTGCCGGGATTGGCTGTGGATGGATGACCATCTTTACATACCGAGACTCCTCCGTGCCTCGAAAAGCGCGTTAAGCGGTCCCGGCTGACATTTGTGCATCTTTGACAGTCGTTACGGGTCGTCAGAAGCCCGAAAATCTGACAGCCAGTCTTACCAAGGGGTATCGTACTGCCCAGTTACTGGGTTGTGGAGGTCAGATAGGCAGTCACTCCTTGTAAAACACTGGTATTCAGCTGCATCCGGTTAGACTGGAAGCCGACCCCAACATAGTTGGGAAAAGGCTGGGCAGATGATGAGATATTTCCATTGACCGCCACTAATACCTACCAGGCAAAATATTATAACTTTAGAATTTCCTTTAGCCTTTATTTACTTTACAATTTTCCGAAGCAAGGAAAAGCCGAGCATCAGAATCTTATTCCAACTTATTAGCTTAGGTTTACAAGATTAGTTCGGAGAATTCAATTTTATTATAGACCGTTGGCAGTGAGGTTACAAATTGCGTTACTTGCTACGAACATGTCTACAGAGTTTGCTATAGCTTCATAAACAGGGAAACTTGAAAAAAAAAACTGCTGTCCTATATATTATGCTCGCATATCTCGTCAAAATGTGAACAGCTGATTTAGCAGCTTAAACTCATGTATAAGATAATAGGTAGGTATTTATAGGGTGAATTTGAATTCATGGACACCTCTATTTTAAGGAGTACTTATCATTATGAACAACTTTTACCATGGGAACAAATCTGAAATCCCGAAAAAAAATCAGCTCTTCAGTATATTTCATGTTCGCATAATTCGTCAAAATGTACAAAACAGTTGATATTTTTTTTTAAATTTCAGAGTTGGTCCTATAGTCAAAGTTGTTCATTTTCATAAGTAACCCCTGAAAGTATGTCCCTCGTTTAACCTTACATAGTGTATATGATGATTTTTTAAGAGGTATAGGATTTGATTTTCAAAAAAAACACAAAAAATTTGAAAAATTTGATGAAATCTTTATTGGAATCGATAGAACGATCAATATAATTTAATGTTTGAAGATGATTTCATGCAAGTGCTGGCCGCGGCTCCGGTTTAGATGGCCCATTCGCAAGGCCCAATTTCGGCACACTCTCTCCAACATATCAGCCGGTATATCCCGAATAAATGCTTCAATATTGGCTCCCAGTGCGTCAATCGTTGCTGGTTTATCCCTGTGTACTTGAGCTTTAACATGGCCCCACAAGAAATAGTCCAAAGGCGTTAGATCACACGATCTAGGCGGCCAATTGACGGGCCCAAAACGTGAGATGAACTGTTCACCGAAGGCGGCTCTCAATTGGGCCATTGTTTCGCGTGCCGTGTTGCATGTGGCACCGTCTTGTTGAAACCACGTGTCAGGCATGTCCAATTCTTCCATTTTGGGCAAAAAAAAATCGCCAATCATCACACGGTAGCGCTCGCCATTCACAGTAACGTTTCGGCCATTGTCGTCTTTGAAAAAGTACGGCCCGATGATGCCACCGGCCCATAATCCACACCAAACAGTACATTTTTCGGGATGCAGTGGTAGCTCTTGCAATGCTTCTGGCTGGTCTTCACTCCAGATGCGGCAATTATGCTTATTGACATATCCATTCAACCAGTCGCTGAACACAATTTTTCGATAAAAAAGTGGATCTTCCTCCAACTTTGTCAATGCCCATTCACCAAATGTAAGTGTTGTGGGAGGTCGTGTGGCTTCAATTCTTGCACCAGCTGTATCTTGTAAGGTTTTACACCCAAATACTTTCGCAAAATTTTCCACGTAATGGAGTAACAGAGGCCCAATTGCAGCGAACGGCGGCGAATCGACATTTCACGGTCATCACTAACACTGGCGGATACAGCCGCAATGTTTTCTTCGGTCCTCACTCTACGTATGCGTGTTCGTGGTTTAATGTCCAATAATGTAAACTGGGTTCGAAATTTAGTCACAAGCTTCCGAATAGCTGCCTCAGTAGGCCGACCAAACTGCCCATAAATTGGAAGAAGTGCGCGATGCACTCTCTTAACCGAGCATGCATTTTGATAGTAAAATTTAATAATTTGCAAGCGTTGTTCGTTCGTAAGTCGATTCATGGTTAAATTATAGACCAAACTGAACAAGTTTGACAATGACACAAGACACGATTCACGCGTGATCTGTCAAAAACAGCGTTGCCAAAAAGATACCAGTAAAAAAATCACCCTTTACAAGCCGTGGCAGATATAATTATGTCGAAGAAACATACCAAAATTAACTGAAGTGACAAGCGGCGGCAAAATGTAGGAATCCTATATATAGGCGTCGTCGGTTCATATTGTTATGTAGGTACCTCTATGAATGTATATGCCACCGTAAGATTGTACACATCGTTATATTACAATCTATCTAGTAAGATTGTAAACTATCGATAGATTGTGAACCGTATCATTATGATTGCAATTTAACGCATCATTTTTCGCTTGATTGTAATCTATCGATGGGAAGCGGTCAAATTGTGAACCGGCGTAGGACGTTTAAAAAAATGGTTAGGTTAGGTTAAAACTGTGACCACCTACGCACGAGCCGAGCGAGCGAAGCGAGCGGTGCCGCGGCAGCGGCCGGCGAGTGCCAGAAACGACTAGATTATATAGAAAAAAATATGGAAAAAAGAGATTATTTTTATTCAGATTGTAATTTAACGGTATTATTAATTCCTTTTTATTTTTTAATTATGATTTATATTTTTTACTTTTGACATTCATTACTTAGTTGCTGATTGTGTAGTAGATTAAATTATTTATTTTTTTGTAATGTTAATTTTTTTAAATTGCCATTTCTTGAATTGAAGGATTATTATAAAGAATCACAATTATTATTCAAAACATTTGCACGCCATAGTATGTGGCAAACATGTCTGAATCAATTTTGTTTATGTCATCTTGCATGCACTTATTATTATTGTATGTATACACATGTTTGGGCAAATAAATCCTATCTTATCTTATCTTATCTTAACGGTTTCACTTCGGTAGATTACAATATAGCGAAGAATAATGAGTCAAATTGCAATCATAATGATACGGTTCACAATCTATCGATAGTTTACAATCTCGCTAGATAGATTGTAATCTAACGATCTTTACAATCTAACGGTGTTGTGAAAGCGGTTATGTATCATAAAGCTTCTTCCATAAAAAACAAAGGACATCATCGGAGACATAATGTCTATGTATAAATCCTTCAAATGTCTTAGGTGTATCATCTGCCTAGCCTTTTCCCAACTATATTGGGGTCAGCTTCCAGTTTAACCGGATGCAGCTGAATACCAGTATTTTACATGAAGCGACTGCCTATCTGACATCCACAACCCAGTCAGTAACAGGGAAATAATACTGGCTATCAGACTTTCGGGGTTCTGACTACTCGTAACGACTATCAAAGATCCACGAATGACAGCCGGGACCAACGGTTTAACGTGCTTTCCGAGGCACGGAGGAGTCTCGATATGTAAACATGGTCACCTATCCAGTGACCAACCTCGGCTAGCGTAGCTTAACCTGATGGATCGATCCGTGCGGCTGTTATTACTTAGCCACGAGCTCCTCCTGTCTTAGATGTCATTATTCATAAAATCATTTGTGCATATAAAAACATAAACAAGTAGCGGTCTCTCATATTATAGAACCGGACAGAAGTATTCAGTCTACGTACAAACCATAGCTCACATTCCGTTAAGTAGGGTAAGAATTTAATTAATAGACAACCACTAGAGCATAGAGCTTACATACATAGACTAGCTAGAAGTCACGACCACAGAGTCTTGCAAACACTCCACTTTCCATGTATAATACTAACAAACTATTGCTCTACCAAAGGATTGTGAACTCTCCTCCTATACGATTAATGTCAAAAATTAAATCTGAGTGAATAAATCAAAGCCTTTAATTTGTACTAAAGAGCATTCTACGGTTTCAGAGGAAACAATTTTTCAGCTTTCGAAACGGTAACTTGTGATACCCCTGAGATTCCTTCGACGTGATTGCACTGAGCTCAGCAATGCTAGGTTTATGGTTGACTGCGTAATGGAATGCTTACATCGAGAAATTTTTAATTTCCTAGAGTCTGCACTTCCAAATGAAACTAATTTGCATTACAAAGTTTTTCTACACGTTAATATTTAATAACGGCCTCGTTGGTCTAGTGGTCGCAAATATTACTGCTGAGCTTAAGGTCCTGGGTTCGATTTCCGGGTGTAACAAAGTATTATTGCGGACTTTCTCAATAGCAGCAAAGTGTGTCGATTTCGAACATGGATGGGTTTCAGTCATTAAAAGTCTGACACTCCCTTCCGCTCGACCCAGAGCAGGGGGATTCATTTGATGATATGCCAAGCTCAAAAAAAAAACTATGAATGCGCAAAAGTACGAGAATCAAGTTCAAGTGCGAAAATCATTAGATTAGAATTGATTACCGAATACCATTCGCTGAATTACATTAATACATCAATTGATATATGAATATATGAGGCATTATAATGACAACGGGTCTTCTTTAAAATAGTAGCCGCATAGTGTTGCCTACTTAGCAAAATACGTTTACTGATTATTTAATCATGAGGAAAATCCAACACTACCAAACAGATCCATGACTACTCATAAACTTATATCAATATTCCAAGCAAAATCTTTATCAGCAGATCTATCACGGGATGACAGTGTGATCGTTTCGAAGGTATTAAGAATTCAGGAGGTGTCTTCGCCAGGATATGTCCCGGGATGGGTTTATTTCAAGCTGTTAAATTGCTGATCGGTACAGTCCGCGAGGTATAAGCTGAGCTTTGCATTTGTGTGAGTGTACATGGATAGTGTAGGTGTGATAACCGGCCTTAGGCGCGGCGCCATTTTCGCCCGGTGGTTTAAACTGATTTTGGGTAACCGGCCTGAGGCGCGGCGCCATTCTGTCTCGCCGCGCTCCTCTCACTCACACTAATGCAAAGCTCAGCTTATACCTCGCGGACTGTACGTTGATAGCTCAGGCTGTTAAATTTTCACAATCGACAATATCCCATAAGAATAGTGACACTGACAGCTCTTAAACGTAGTTTATGTGTTAATCGTGTTCAGGTTTATTGGTAAAATTTGCTCTTATTCTGTAAACTATATGAGAAGACAAGCTTCTGCCAGCGGCTTCGTCTGCGTGAATATCGGAAATTATGTCAAGGGAACGTACAGAGGCCAGCACATCAAGTTACCACAATCTGTCAGATTTCTTTGATAGTATTTCAACTTTATTACGAAGACATAAGGTTCATTTTTAATTGAGAAAATTTGACAGTTAGGGATAGCTTGATGTGCTGGCGTCTGTACTACCGGGATAAAACGTATCCTATGTTTTAATACAGGATATAAACTATCTGTGTGCCAAAATTTAATCCAAATTTATTTAATAGTTTTTGCATTATTGAGTTCTTCTTCTTTTCGTGTGGTTAGTAACTAACCTGGTGTCAGAGTTTTAATGCTGCCCATGGGCCTCTGACATAGCATCACATGCTGTTGAGAAATATCTCTCGAGCATGCCGGTTGCCTCACGATGTTTTCCTTCACCGATTTTAAGCAAGTGATAATTATACAATACGCACATGAATCCGAAAAATCAGAGGTGCGTGCCTTGGGTTCGAACTCGAGACCTATGACTTGGCAGTCACGGTCACACCACTAGGCTATTCTGTCGGTCGTTTCTGTAATTTTACCGTGAAAACTCAGGTAAAGAGAGCTGTCGTCCCACCTATTGCCAGGGATTGACACCATTGACAGCTCACTTTAAACTCACTTCACCTACATTGTCACGGTGAGATTTTTACAGAACAACAATACTGAAAACAAAAAAAAACAAAAAAAAAATGAAAAAAAAAGAAAAAAAAAAAAAAATGAATGAAATGAAATGTGAGAAAATAAATAAATACATAAATAATAATAATAACATCTTCACCAACTTTCACATGTGTAATCTATCTTCTATCTATATCTATACATATAATAAAATTTTAGAAAAGTGGTGTCTGTACAATGGAAATATATAAAAAAAAGTAGCAGGGAAAGAAGAAAGAAAGAAAGAAAGAAAGAAAAAACGTTTATTCTGCACAGACAAACAAAACGCACTTTTCTAAAAACAAAATTGCTATTATATCGATGCCGAACCCGAAATTGTAATTATTATTTTTTTTGTCTGTTTGTCTGTGTGTTTGTGCAAGCTAATATCAGAAACGGCTTATTCGATTTAGATGCGGTTTTCACTAATATATTGTAGTAAGCTTCACTTAACATTAAGTGTATATTTCATGTCAATCGGTTCATAAACAAAAAAGTTATGTCAATTTGAAGAATCACGGCGAACATTGTTACTATTCCACGCGGACGAAGTCGCGGGCACAGCTATCGTATAATATTAGTTGGATTATTTTCAAGATGGCCAAACAACAAAGTTTCATAACAACTGCTTGGGGCCGCTTGTTTCCGAGGGCTCTCTGGATCTTTGCCAGATCATTAGCGACATATTTACTAATATTGTGGTGTAGTAATTACCCTGTGCTATGGCAGTTACAGTGTGTTTGTTTTTATGTGAGGTAAACTCCGAATCTACTACTACTAAATTTAGAATTTGTTAAAACTTTCGCTACTAATTGCCGCACTCTGAAACGTCAATAAGCAATATACTTGTCAATAAGAAGTTAATTATTCTTCTTTCTTTCTTTATTTTTTGTGTGGTTAGTGACTAATCTGGTGACAGAGTTTTTATGCTGCCCATAGGCCTCTGATATAGCTTCACATACTGTTGAGAATATCTCTCAAGCATACCGGTTTCGTCACGAGTTAATTATTGATTATTTTTAAATGATTACTCAGATTGCGCCTCTTTTATGTCCTCTGCATAACTGGGTGTTATACTAGCATTATTAAAATAATTGATACTTTTCTATACCGAAATCTCTGCTATTGTCACCAAATGCCTTAAGGCCTCCGCAGACGGGTGACGCGACAGCGCGAAGCGACTACAGCTACACTATAGTAGAACAATTTCTATGAAATCTCCGTGGAAGTTGCTCAAAACGAAACGCGTCGCGCCTTTCTACGGGAGCCTTTACTTAATTTGATTAATTTCAACGGTGTTTTTTTTAATAAAACATCGAATTGCATTCTTATCAAAAGTAAATTCATATCAAACTGATTACAACATGGTTTTTAATCGCTTATTCTGACTTCTGCGTTGTGTACAATTGTGTGATATTTGATTGGTGATTATCACCTCTTAATCATTCGGTTTTTGTTTTGGATGTAATTACTATGCCTTATCTATATAAATTGTAGATTAAGTTCGGTATGTTCACACCTTTTTTTCGCTTTTTGCAAAATTCCTTCATTAAAAAAGTCTCTAGGAAAAGGTTGTGCAAAATGTTGGACCTAATATATGGACAAACTGATCGCCATGGTTTCTGGGAATAGTTTTGTAAGAATTTAGAAAAAAAAATGGTACTTTCTATTCCAAGGTCGCCTGGAAGAGACCCGTTGTATGTTTTGTAGAGCGGTTTTTGTAGTATTCAAATTATTTACTAGCTCTGGTGCAACTTCACTACATAGTATAAAACAAAGTCGCTTTCTCTGTCCCTATATCCCTATGTATGCTTAAATCTTTAAAACTACGCAACGGATTTTGATGCGTTTTTTTTAGTAGATAGAGTGAATAAAGAGGAAGGTTTATGTGTATAACTTGTCGACATATTATGCGGGCGAAGCCGTGGGCGGAAGCTAGTAAAAAATATTATTATATACAACCTATACATCGATCACTAGAACCTATATTACCTATTATTATATTTGCGAAAGTAGCTCTGTCTGTCTGTCTGTATATTACCTTTTTACGGCCAAACCACTGAACGGATTTCGATAATTTTTGGCAGAAAGATAGATTATATCCCGGGGAACGACATAACTTTTTGTCTCAAAAATCTTCCTAAAGAGGGGAAATATAAGGGATGATATACATACATGTAAGTATTGCGATATAACCGAACTCTACGCGGACGAAGTCGCTAGCAAAAGCAAGTAAATAAATACTTCTCTACCAAGTAGTTCGATGTCATCAAACTATGGGGGCCACCTGTAATAATAATAATATAAATATATTCAGAATTAAATTGTTAAATATTAACATTAAAATCTTTAAAAAAATATAAAAATAATTCATTACTTACTTGTATTTAAACCTACGAGTAAGTAATGAATTGTTTTTATATTTTCACTGTTAGAGATATTAATGTTAAATATTGCGAATTTTTTTGTCCTACAAATACCATAATATTAACGTATGCGCTCCTGCCGCCTATGATACAGGTTCATCCTAGTACAGGCATCTTACAATATTAATACTATTACAACTGCAACCGCAACAACTGTAACTGCTATATCTAATTGTACATGCTAATATCAACAATTTCCATTTCCGGATCACACGTAGATCATGCCACTAAGCAATGAAGTTAATACAATAAGGATAAGATATAAAATCTTTATCAAGTAAATTATTAATGAAATCAATAAACTAATTTCAATTTGAACAATGCTGACGTCTTCGACATTATCGGAGTAGCAAGCCTTCGGCCTGATACACTGGTGATGGTGAAATGTTTGTTGGCCTGGAGCAGCACAGTATGAAAACGAAGATGATGATGTCCACTGTTGGACGTAGGACACTCGCAAGCATCTCGCATCCATGATAATTTCCGCGATTTTCACTAGGTCTTCTTCTTCTTTTCGTGTGGTTAGTGACTAACCTGGTGTCAGTTTTTTTTTATGCCCAAGGGCCTCTGACTTAGTCACATGCTGCTGAAAAATATCTCTTAGACATGCTGGTGGTTTCCTCACGATGTTTTCCTTCACCGATTTTTGACCAAGTGATAATTTTACAATACGCACTAGAATCCGTTGAATCAGAGGTGCGTGCCTTGGGTTCGAACTTGAGGCTTATGACTTGGCAGTCCGACGGTCACACCACTAGGTCATCGGTATCTTACGGATTCGATCACGCATGGAACTTCCGAGCGCAGCCGGCTCTATCGCCTTTTTCGTAAAGGCATAAGTAAGTAGGAGAGACAGAGATGTCATAGATATCAGTATTAGGGAAGAGGACCGTTAGAGCCTATGCCGCTGCCGGTTCAATCAACTCAGCCTAGGCTTCTTCCAGGATACGCCACAACACTCTGTCCTCCGCCTTCCGCATCCAAACCCAGCCACCTTCTTAAGGTCATCGATCCATCTAGCTGTGACGTGTCCCACACTACGCTTGCTAATATTCATATTCAGCAATCAATCAATTTAATCTTTTATTAATCTACACTTAAGAAACGTAAGCATCATACATGATGTAAGACTTTTCAATAGAATTCTACGTTTAGGTAAGTACAGAGGCCAGCACATCAAGTTACCCCAAACTGTCAAATTTCTTTGATAGTTTTCAACTTCATTACAAAAGTATAAGGTTCATTTTCAGTTGGGAAAATTTTAAGTTTGTACTAATATTTTGTGTGCGTTTCTTGGCTGCCAAAATTAATTTCGACTTCTGAATCAGCTGTTTCTGAATAGCTAATCAACTAAAAAACTAATTAATTTCAATTAGGTATTTACCTGATAGTGTCAATATGTACTCGTACTTAAAGAGTAAAGAACAAGATTTCCGATATCTCTAGTATTTGTCCAATCTACGATCGCTATCGTCCACTGTATGATAAGGTACTACTGCTGAGAAATTAAGTATTTAAGCCGCATAATACAATTTATTGTTCTACTTATCTCAGAAGGTTAATTAAGAATTAAGCACCAATAAAATATCGCGTATAAACCGAATAACAATTAATACCCACAGCGTTGACGCGTGTGGCTTCCTAAAGTCAACTAAGTATTAGAAATTAGAATTCAGGGAGCTATTGAGACGGCCATTTTGTTATCATTCCTATATATTCCAAAATAAATTGATAGTTTTATATTGCTTCTCCCACGTGGTTGTCAGTTTACCGCAGAAAAAAGTTCGTTATATCTTATCTATCTATCTATCTATCTCATACGTTAGTCCAGGTTATAAATATCTGTGTATCAAAATTCATCAGAATTCGTTGAGATATTTTTGCATAATTAAGTAAGACACATTCATAATATAATAATTACAAATCAGCGACCCGCCCCGGCTTAGCAAGGGTACAATGTACTTTTGCGCAGACGAAGCTGGTAAAGCTTCCACTTAATTCACTCTATCCATTTATCAAAACCGCATTAAAATCCGTTGCGTAGTTTAAAAGCTCCAAACGTACAGAGGGCCAGACAGCGGGGAGCGCCTTCATTTTATACTTACTATGTAGAAATTATAAGTTTATACTAATTATTTCTTACATCGAGGTTTCTTTACTCAAAGTCAAAACATTTATTTCAAATAGGCACAAGAATGTCAAAATGAACAAGAAATAGAATTGATTCTAGTCGTCCCTTCCAAAAGTTAGTTTCGTGTTGAGAAGAATGGGCAAGAAACTCCACCGTTACTCTTTTAAAATGTTTCACAATGTTTTGTATACATGTATTATAACATTACCTATATGTGAAGACGATGCACCCAGAATAAAAACAATACACCAAAAAAGGTGAAAAGAAAAACACATGTAGCAGTGGCAAGTAAACTTAATTATGTCATAAGTACATGGTGCTCACATATTTACAACTTGACTTACTTATTGACTAGGTATTAGTAATATTATTATTATTATACTAATAAGGAGAATACTTTTTAAACATGTGTTTAATACAATTTAACCAATAACAAAACTCCACAATAACTCAACATCGCCGTTGACCGATCTTGATTCTCACAAAATTAGTGTAGCTTGACCACGAGGCGAGACGTTCGCGTTGCACAAAAAGCAGTCCGGCGTTCATTGAACTGTGGAATAAAACTTTAGTTAATTGTAAAGGATGCCTTCACGCAACCTACCTGAGATTCTCAGAAACTTATTAACTCAGTGCGAGAAAAAAATTGAACCACAGTGTAGCTACAGTAGGATCATCAGTATAACAAGGCAAACATTGACACAGCTTGGAACAAAAAAACTTTTTTACAAAAAATAAAACCGACTTCCAAAAAAAACACTACAAAGTGAAAAATAATTTTGTCTTCGGTTTTGTATTGTAAATAAAAACTTTTTTACAAAAAATAAAACCGACTTCCAAAAAAAACACTACAAAGTGAAAAATAATTTTGATTTCGGAAGTCGGTGGCAAAAAATGAAAATACAAAACCAAAGACAAAATTATTTTTCACTTCGTAGTGTTTTTTTTGGAAGTCGGTTTTATTTTTTGTAAAGTTTTTATTTTTCACTTTTTAGTTGTGGTACCTACACAACCCCCCCCCCATAATTTTAATACAACTACCTGGTATGTAAATTACAGTATTAGAACATCGTCCACATATATCAAGTAGAATTTTTTTTAGATTTTTGTTGATTTTCAAAAACCGATTATCCGATTTCGATAAAAATTTTATGGGACCATTTGGGAAGTATACCCTTTCCAACAAAAAAAGAATTTTTCAAATCGGTTGGCAAGCAACGGAGTTATGCGCGAACAAACATAAAAAAAAAAAAAAATATATATACAGTCGAATTGAGAACCTCCTCCTTTTTTAGAAGTCGGTTAAAAAAACCACAATGAACCAGTAATTACTGGAATTTGACGTTTCGAGTTAAGGGCCCAAAACTGCGTATGCGACGCCATATCGTAAGATTGTGCGAGCGCTTGATGTGTAGGTAAATGGTTAGTAATTTATTCAGTTGCAAATTTGCATCGCGTCGCATCGCAGTTTTGTGTATGAGCCCTTAAGGAGGATCTGCCACAGTAGCCCGCGAAGTTCAAATTTTCATAGATTTCTTGCAATTTCCAGGTTAGTGTCAGAATGTATGTTGATTAAAATATAAACCGCGGTCGCAGCAAGTACGTATTCACAGGATTGTAATTCAACATTAGAACTACTCTCTAAGTTAGAATTGAGTATTTGAAAGGGTAGTCAATAAAGTTACGTTTTATGAACTGTCAAACGTTGTACGTGATTTGTATGAAATATAACAATGTGACGTCATTGATTTTTTGAATTAAAAGGAATACTTATTAGCATTAAATGCAATTTTATAAAATACAGTCTCGCATATTATTTATTTTTATATTTCTGTACGGTGATGGAAGTTTTTAAGACGAGCGGTCTTTTATCTATGTGATTTCATATTTTATTCCGATTCAAATAGTCAAATGTCCTCAAATATCTTGATTTCAATAATGTAATAGTCATTCCGTATAATTGTATAGGTGTTCTTGATGATTACAGTTCTGGAAATACTTAACTCTCAATAAGTCCATAGTAAGACAAAAGTACGAAAAATGCCCTTACCTTAAATGCCTAAAGAGCTGTCATAATCAAATTGTTATCATCGAATGGAGGGTAGACTATACGGTTAAACAATGTACTTTATCGTGAATTCTTCGTAATAAGCCTTCTGCCTTCGAATTGACTTTGCGAACAAATGTACCAGTTTAAATGAAGTCCATTCAAAATTAACTATTCCTGTCATTATGTAGTAAGTAGACGTCACTACTCTATTTTTGTTGCGTCTTTCAGAAAGATAAAACGTCACAAAAAAAGTTCAAGGTTCTTGGACGCTTCTCTTATGTTTTTTTAGATGTATTAGTACTGTAATGTAGTTAAATATATACGAGACAATTTTGTACAACCGTTTTGTTGGGCGGTATTTCATTGGCAAGATAAAGAGAAATAAGAGCGTTCATGAAACAAAAACCACGTGGTTAAAAGCCACGTGGAGATACAAAATCGATAGAATATTCTTGCAAATTCTTATCTATCGTGTAAATATTTTAGTGGAACTAGATAAATATCTTATTGCCAGGCTGAGCTACGTTAGCCGAGGTTGGTATGTGCATGGGTGACCATATTTAGATATTGAGACTCCTCCATGACTCTGAAAGCACGCTAAGCCATTGGTCCCGGCTGTCATTCGTGAATCTTTGACAGTCGTTACGGGTAGTCAGAAACCCAGTCTTACCAAGGAGTATCGTATTACCCAGTTAGTGGCTGGGTTGAGGTCAGATAGGCATTTGCTTCATGTAACCTATTCTGGTATTCAGCTGCATCCTGTCAGATTGGAAGCCGACCCCAACATAGTTGGGAAAACAATTGAAACTCCAATTGGAATTCGTATTGATAATTCTAATAAATCTAATTCTCTTAGTGCATACATGTTACGGCCGCGAATCATATACATTATATTGATCAACATGCAGTCTGCCACTGATCTGCAGATTACAAAAAAGAATGTACCAGAATTGAATGATGCAGGCTACAGCTTTCGCACTAACAATTTTTTCTTGCTTCTTCTTTTCGTGTCGTGACTACCCTGGTGTCAGAGTGTTTAATGCTGCCCATGGGCCTCTGACTTAGCTCCACATACTGTTGAGAAATATCCATGTAAAATACTGGTATTCAGCTGCATCCGGTTAGACTGGAAGCCGACCCCAACGTAGTTGGGGAAAGGCTAGGCAGATGATGACTGTTGAGAAATATAATTTACCACTAACATTTTTTTTTTACATTTTATTTAAACGAGTTGATAAGAGTAACAGAATCGAGCACAATGAGAGCTATTTGAACTATTTCCTTTGGCTGGCTCTTAAACTAACAGAGGGTCAAATATGGGCCGATACACGGCTAGGACAATTGCTTCAATTGCATAACAACTTACAGCTCTTAATCTATATTGTATATTTATTTCCTTTTTTGTACTAAGTAATAGCAGCCACACGGATCGATCGATCAGGTTAAGCTACACTTATCGCGGTTGGTCCGTGGATGGGTGACCATCTTTATATACAAAGACGCCTCCGTACCTCGGAAAGCACGTCGAGCCTTCCGACAAATTGCTTTGCAGTTTGGCAGATGCTGTATTTACGTCTTACTATGTAATAATATGGATTAAATCAATATTATCAGCTGATTGTTTTCAGTGAAAGTTGTTCATAATGATAAGAACAATGGCTCTTAAAATAATGCTCACGAATTCCATTTCACCCTGTAGGTATGTGTAGACGATGCACCTAAAATAATATTACTAAGCCACAAAAGGCGAAAAGAAAAAAGACATAGGTACCTATACAAATATAAAAGACAGGTAAATAAATTAATTATGCGTTGTTTAAGTACAGGCCTTTAAACAGATGGCTGCCTCAAACAATATCCTTTTGTTCAAACAGTGAACAAATTTGTACAGACGCCAGTACCTACATCAAGCTATCCCTAACTGTCAAATTTCTCAATTAAAAATGAACCTTATAACTTTGCAATAAAGTTGAAATACTATCGAAGAAATTTGACAGATTGTGGTAACTTGATGTGCTGGCCTCTGTACCTTCGTCTAGATTTAGGATTATTTGGAGAATAAATAAAATGTCTACAAGAATTTAACGTTCATTGACATCTTCATAGGAGAAGAGATCGTGGCTAAGTAATAACAGCTGCATGGATCCATCCATCAGGCTAAGCTACACTTGCCTGGGTTGGTCCGTGGATGGGAGACAATCTTTACATATCTATTTATTTAGGTTCATGATCACTGACAGACGGATAGACGTACCGACAGCGGAGGCTTAGTAATAGGGTTCCGGTTTCCTCCAGGTAAGGAACCTTAAAAATGAGCTGAATTGCAGCCAGTACTGACCGCCATTGGTAAAGATGAAATCCAAGAAGTCTCTATGAATCTCCGATCTTACCGAACTATGTATTTTCATAAAAAAATTGATTCATTTATTATGAAAGTAGGTAGGTAAGATCGATGCCAATCAGTCTTTATGAACAATAATTTGTATGAAAGTTACACTTGCTAATTTTAAGTGCATCTGATTGAACAAATAGACACAATCTCAATGCAAGGTCGCTTGACAAGTGAAACGTTCGACGTGCGACGCGAACGGAATGTTTTCATAGATATTTTATTGTCTTTTTCAAACTCAAAGCATTTATTTCAAATAAACCAATTACAGGCACTTTTGAATTGTCAAGGGGCCGGTCAGTCAGAAAGATGAAGCTAGTTGCCCATTCCAAAGCAGTAGGTCCCTATGGAGAAGTACGGGCAAGAAATTCCATGGACACTCTTTTAAATAAAAATTAGTTTACAAAAACTGGGTTACATCATTCATGTTGAAATATACACGTGAGACCGATGCAGAACTTAAGAAAGCGTCCATAATTACAAGATTTAAAAAAGAATTCAAAATTAAGTTAAATAGCAAGATCCGTGGTAGCTAAGCGACCAGTCCCTACTGTGTCGGCGTCCGTTCACGTACATGACGCATGGATTAGCACCATTCAGCTCAACCATTTTGATGGGAGCGAAATGATCCAACTTTTAAAAAGTTTGTAAGTCAAACGTTCCGTAAATAAACTAGTATTAATAGTGTTGCAATCCAATCCAGCTGGTCCCTTGCTGTCTTCCCTCAGCGACGCCCTAAGCCGAGGTCCGTACCCCACAGGGGGTGCTCTTGTCTCTTACTTTTTAAGTTTTTATTAAGCTCTGGCTGGAGGCTACTTTTATTGTGGTATCCACAGGCAAGCCCGGTTAAGCAGTACCCTACGGCTGAACTGCGATACGTCAAAAGAAAAAAATTGTAAGCGCCACTGCGGAGCGTGAGGTTCTGAGTTTGGTGCCCGGTATATGGGACTTAAAGCATAATTGACTATTTGAAACGGTCAAAATAAAATACGAAATCACATAGAAAAAAGACCGCTCGTTTTAAAAACTTCGATCATTGTACATAAATTAAATATTATGCGAGGATATAATTGTAAAATTGGATTGAATGTTAATAAAGTATTCCATTTGATTCAAAAAATCTATGACGTCACATTGTTATATTTCATACAAATCACGTACAAGTTCCGCGTTTTGGCAGTTCATAAAAAGTAACGCTATTGACTACCAATTCAAATACCGAATTGTGGAAATGTGGGTGTACTGATCCTATAGTACACCCACATTTCCACAATTCCCTCTGCCTAATCCTTTGAGAATCTGTGATGCTATGTTATATTATGCTAATGAGGGAAAAAAATATGATTTTCAATAATATTCGATTTTCAAACAGTGAAATATCCTGTTCGAATAGCAAAGCCATCACAATATTTACTATACCTACACGCTTTAAGTCTCACGCAAGCAGGCGACGCGACTCTAGTATAATTATTTCATTGAAATTTGTTGTACCAGAATCGCATCGCATGGTCGCGTCGGGCTTGTGTGCCTATACTAACAGATAGAATAGCGCTATAAACATTTTAACGGGAATTCAAACTTTTAACTTTTCTCTCAAACTGTACCTCCCATTGTTTCCGTAGAATCGAAGAATTATGTGCATAGCGAAACTTTTTAGTCGGTATTTTTCGAGACGAGCAAAAACGGACAAAATCCTAGTGGGACTAGCCGCTAGGTATGGACGAAGCGGGTACTCCGTAGCTCTTTACGATATACCTACCTAAAATGTAGCGGAGACCTTTGAGCAATTGGAGAGCATCGAGATAAACTGACCAATTACATGATGGAGATCAAGAACGTTATGGACTAGAGTCACGACAACTTGGTACTTAGATAATTGACTAAAACTCTGGGAATCCCAACCAACGATTGAGTGATACAGTAGTGTGATATCTAGGCAGTTCTTTTAAGCAAAATGTACCTACTTACATAAACACAAATATTCAAAATTACTATTTATTTCACGCATCATACATAGTTTATTTTCACTAAAACAGCGCGTAATGTTTTTTTTGGAATATTATTAAGTACTAGCTTCTGCCCGCGGCTTCGCTCGCGTGGAGGTCGGAAATTATCCCACAGGAATGTTCTACCGGGATAAAAAATATCCTATGTGTTAATCCAGGATATAAACCATCTCTGTGTCAAATTTCATCCAAATCTATACAGTAGTTTTTACGTGAAAGAGTAACAAACATCCATACATCCATACTTACAAACTTTCGCCTTTATAATAGTAGTAGGATGTTGCATGTCGTAAACCCGCGATATTTTGCTATATAAAAGCGACAGGCCCGCAGGCAATAAACAAAAAATAAAATGTAGATTCATACAAAGGAATACTAACATACAATAACTTCACGCTCTGCCTCAAAAGTGTTAAAAGGAAAACAGAGCAAAAATAGTTAAAGGTTCAGTCCACCATTCACTCATTCAATTTGCTCTTCCCCGCGGGCTAATGCGCGCGAATCAGCCGGCATGGAATCAGTAAGTACTATATTTACCTACAATGGCTACACTAGTGGGGTATATGCACATAAGTACAATCGCGGACATTATCCCCGAAGGGCTCAATTTCGATTAAAGCTGAATCACGCTATCCCCGCGTTCTGCGTCAACATGGCGCGGAAAAAGTAATATAATCACACTATTCACACACTATATCTGTACATGCCCGGAAGTCATCTAACGTAGTGAGCCCTCTCCCGGGCTACTTTTGTGATTGTTTGACGAAAATAACAACGAGCAATGATATTTTTTTTTTTAAGTTATTGACTTATCTCAGACCCATGGGTAATATGGGACCTTTTGAAGGCGTACCTACAAAAGACGTAGAACTACTCTGCTCTCCTTGAATTACGTAGCTTTAAGCACCACAATTGGTACGGATAGCAGAGCTCATTCCAGTGAATGTTCATTTTCGTTTAATTTTAGGTTCGCAAGACTCCAACAAAACATAAGGTCGAGCAGGTGTTGAGGTTTTGTATGGGGCAGCTGGTTATATTTTCGCAATTGACTAATTGAATCGGTCAAAAATAAAATATAAAATCACATAGATAAAAGACCGCTCGTCTTAAAAACTTCCATCACCGTACAGAAATTAAATATTATGCGAAGATTTAATTGTAAAATTGCATTTAATACTAATAAGTATTCCATTTGACTCAAAAAATCTGTGACGTCACATTGTTATATTTCATACAAATCACGAACAAATGCCGCGTTTTGACAGTTCATAAAAAGTAACGTTATTGACTACCCTTTCAAATACCCAATTACGATGTTGGTTCCATGGATAAAGTTGTATAGTTTGATGGTTCACGTTAGTCGTAAGCACAGTGACTCTGGGAAACAGTCTCCACAAGATGCCTGAGGACGGCGCCGTCGAGGCCGGCCCAAGAAGAGGTGGGACGACCCAATGGATGATGATGATGATGGATGGAAAGGATATAAAGAAGGATTTATTTATTTAAACGTTTCGCACGCAATAAAGGTACAAAGGCGGACTTAATGCCTTAGGCGTTCTCTACCAGTCAACCAAGGGTGGTGAAGAGATTAAATGGCAGGTGCTTTAAATAGTAGGAACATACAAAACATTGAGAATTTTGAATAAAATAGGTACATAAATAGGTTATTACCTTATAATAACAGTTTATACTATAAAAGATAACATACATAATTATTTACTATAATAGATAACTATAATATATATCATATATACATACATACATACATACATATATATAAGTACAGGGAAGACAGGTGGTGAAATGACTCTACGCTATTTGTTATGAAAAAAACTCAGCAATTTCCGCTTAAATGCATACCGACTGGTAGCCGTCCTGATATTGGAGGAGGCATTTTATCAGCTGTGGAACAGTGTAATGCTTTAAACTTTAAAAAAAACATTGATGGTCCATACCACACCCTTTAATATTTCACTATTAGACTGATACACGCTGTAGGTATATACATTCACCCAAACAAAATGTTCGGTTGGATGGATACCTATCTAATTATGGTCACCGCACAGGTACGTGAAAGTATTTCATGTTTCACATTTCACATTCATCTACTACCCAATTTATATCGCAGCAAAAAGTAATTAGTTTATCGGATCGCGCGGCCCGATATCCGAGGGCCGCGCGTACAGATTTAGTAAAAAGGATTTTTTGCGGGATTTCCACTGGCTGAACGGGCGACGACCATTGCGTGGTGCAATTTCCGTTTCATGAATGTTACAGAATACCTACATACGCAATATTGGAGCAGTATGCAATGCTCATTAATGATGCTGTAGGAGTAACTATGGATGGAACTATGTTTACAAAAAAGACAGGTTACTTTAATATTCAAGCGGACTTTTGATAGATATAACTAAACTAGCACTTTGCCCGCGGCTTCGCTCCCGTGGTCTTTCCCGTGGGACCCGTTAATTTTCCCGGGATAAAAAGTAGGTAGCCTATGTTACTCCTAGAAAACTAAGCTTTCCAACGGTGAAAGAATTTTTAAAATCGGTCCAGTAGTTTTTGAGCCTATTCATTACAACCAAACAAACAAACAAAGTTTTCCTCTTTATAATATTATTAGTATAGATAAATCATTTATTTAGTGCACACAGAAATACCTTAACCAACCTCAAACTCAAACTTAAAGCATTTATTGTAAATAAACCAATTCCAGGCACTTTTGAATTCGCATAGTGTCAGTCAGCACTCCAACCTACATGGTCTTATCATGATCTGACCAAGATTATGTCTGGATTTTAAAAGAGACGGTGACCTCTGAATTTGTTTCAGCCTTTTTTCCCAGAGCTTGGAAACGCCGACCTCATCTAGTTTTAAAAATAGTATTGAGGTGTAAAAGTTCTAATGAAAACCTATTTACAGAAATAAAAAAAAGGGTTTTTAGAAATCTTTAGGATAATTTGTTTTACTGAAAAACGGCTTATGATCCAGCTCTCCATCTAACATATCTCTATCATACATTTTAAAACCCCTTCACTCCAAACACTATTTGAAACCCCAGGCACATTTCTCATATGAAAGGGCCCCCCAGTGCCAAGCCTGCCGGGTAAGCGGGATTGTCCGAAAGGGTTACCGCTACCCCGGAACATAAAGGGCTACGGAAGGAACATGGGTGGGTTTTAGTCAGTAAGAGTCTGACACTCCCTTCCGCTCCACCCAGAGCGGGAGCAGTCATTGGATGATTTCCCAGCCTTAAAAAAAAAAAAAAGGCACATTTCTCTAGTTTACTCATAATATGAGGGGTTAATATTTTGTATTTAATTTGTTCTTTGCCATTGCCACCAACCGGATACCAATCCAGAGTACCTACTGAGAAAATCCAGATAGAAAAACCCAATAGTTCTTTTCTAGATATGGAAATCGAACCCAAGGCTTCATGTTCAGCAGTGCAACCACTAGACCAACGGGGAAGTCATAAGTGAAATCAAATCATATTGTTGTGCTGCTTTTTTGGTTGAAGGTTTGTCACAAAACTAACCTCAAACATGAATTAAAAATCAATATACTATACATAAGAAAACACAACACAAATGGATACCAAAATTTTATTTCCTTTGAAAGAACGATATCACGATACGATATCTCTTTTATATACAACTAGCACTTTGCCCGCGGCTTCGCTCCCGTGGTCTTTCCCGCGGGACCCGTTATTTTTCCCGGGATAAAAGCTTATGTTACGCCCTGAAAACTAAGCTTTCTGATGGTGAAAGAATTTTTGAAATCGGCACAATAGTTTTTGAGTTTATTCATTACAAATATACACACAAAAATACAAATCTTTCCTCTTCATAATATTAGTATAGATATAGATATATGCTATCACACAAAACTATTTGATACACAACGGTGGTCCTAACTAAAATGGGCTATAATGGGCTGTTCTCCTGTTCTTCTGTTATGTTAAGCTATTGATATTTACAACTTAGCTATCGGATCGTCGGCAAAACAAACATTAGGTACAGAATTAATTGTAATAGAAAAGAGAATGAAAAAACAATTGTCGTAGAAACATGTGCAAATATGTAGGTAAACAGAAAAACGACTAGGTACAGTAAAATTGATATGGGACCACCTCTGAAGCATGACCTACAGAACAAAAAAAGAATCATCGAAATCAATTCATAATTGGCGGAGTAATCGTGTTACCTATGGTAATCCAGATTATAATCTATCTCTGTACCAAATTACATCCAGATCCGTTCGTAGTTTTTGCGTGAAGACGCAACAAACACACACACTCACAAAGTCTTTATAACATAAGTGTGATATAATCTACAAAACAGAAATAGTCAGCCACTGCACGTCATGATTGCGACAAGATGGATTCCACTCAGAATAATGCTATGCTATGGGGCCTTCAGCACAGAACTGATTCTCAGTCGACACTAGAAAAATCGTTCATTATGTTTTACTATAAATATGTATAAAGAACCTCACGCCTGTAATTCCCTACATACACTTATTCTAGTGTTGTTCGTGAACCTGTCAACGTCGACAGGTTCAAAAACATTCAAAAACTAAAATTGACTATTTGAATCGGTCAAAAATAAATGTGAAATCACATGGAAAAAAGGCCGCTCGTCATAAAAACGTCCATCACCGTACAGAAATTAAATAAAATACGAGGATATAATTGTTGGATTGAATTTAATGCTAATAAGTATTCAATATAAAGCGTGTAAAAAAACTGCGACGTCAAATGTTATATTTCATATAAATCATGTACAAATTCCGTGTTTTGACAGTTCATAAAAAGTAACGTTATTGACTACTCTTTCAAATACCCAATTGTGAATACATTTTTTTCTGTTATGCAGATAACCTTTGGTTAAATCTACTTACATAAAATTCATACCATACTTCACGATTTCTCTTTACAACGACTATATAAACATCTAATAATATTAAAAGCAATAATAGGAATGATATAATTGGAGCGAATTGCTCGCCCCAAATATATTTTACCTGCGAAACTACATAATAAGACATGAAAACGACGTCGCTGAGTATGAACATCAAAGTGGCTATGTAAAAGCGACGCCAGGTGTTTGTAGATGTATGTCCACTCGTGTCACGAAAAATTGTATATACAATTCTAATGTACAATAGACAATTTATGATGACAGGCAAAACTTTTATAAAAATAATAAGGTTGACCATATAAACGGTTATCTTATAGTTTATTTCTCTTGCCCAAATCAGCAGAAAACACAAAGCGGTTGTAACAAAAGGCATACACCACCCAAATATGCTACTTTTTAAGTATATCCTTTTGACATGCCCATTGAATACATTTACAAAGTCTGCGTAGAACATATGCATCAAAACCAACAACCAGAAGCGCTTTGCTGACGGAAAGTATAAAGAAAGGAGATGGATTGTCCAATCCCCCTGCAGATTGTATTTGTGGGTATAGTTCCTAATTGTTAATATTAAATAGACTAAAAAGTTTGCCAAGATGACATTCACATACACATAGTTTCTGAAATGCCGAAACTTCTTTATGATGCACCATGATGTCACTCCGTATATCAACGCAGATAGTGTCAGAACCAGGACTGCTGCACGTATATTTCTTCTCACTACAGATGTGTTGAAAGACTGAGCATCCACTGCAGAGCCGTGTACAATGGAATCGTTACCAGACATGGTGAATGTTAGTTGCACTCGTTGAGTTAAATCACTTTTAGTTGTCGAAACAGTATTTATGTACCACTTCCAGCAAAGCGCAGCCACTGCAGAGCCGAGTCGACTGGCATCGTTACCAGACATGGTGACTGTCAGTTGCACTGGTTGAGTTAAATCACTTTTAGGTGTCGAAAAAGTATTTATGGACAACTTCGAGCAAAGCGCAGCCACTGCAGAGCCGAGTCGACTGGCATCGTTACCAGACATGGTGACTGTCAGTTGCACTGGTTGAGTTAAATCACTTTTAGTTGTCGAAACAGTATTTATGTACAACTTCGAGCAAAGCACTACCGCGCCCTAAAACAGGTGTGGCTCTCAAAACTGTCGATGGAACATTACAATAATGACCATAGAATGCAAAACAGTAGGCTCTTATCAAATTATTGTTTAACTTTCCTGTTCGCCATGTTTTAAGGTTCCATCCCAACAAGTAAACAGTCATCGCGAGTGTCTCTTGCACGATATTGCGATTAATGCTGATTTTATTTATCGACTTTTTTAATTGTAATTTTTTTTTTTGCATAAATGGACGCTATAATATTGCGAGTTCACGGGAACGCCTTTCGTTAATTAACATATAGTTTAAATCGATCTCATAACAGTAAACTATTAGAACCGAACGCCACAGAACGAATGCGACAGCCATATTTTAGAATGCATTTGTTACGTTTCATATTTTTAAAGTTTCCTGTTTGTCAACTTATATATAATGTTGTTTTCTGGCGTTGAAGATTATCAAAACTTTGCAATTGTTCTTACAGGAAAATGACATAGTAACATTTTGTTTGATTCACCATTGACGTCTATTATTTTATTATCATTCTAATTACAGCAAAAACACAACATAACATTGACTTACTAAAAAACTGAATGAAGTCCGCTGACGTCCTGCATGTCTAACTATCGTCATCTTCATCATGTTCTAATATATACCTACGGTGTAACTGAAAAGATTATCAGCTGTTCCCTACATTTCGAAGAGTCACGAGACCAAAAATGTATGGAACAGCAATTTTTTTTTTGCGATTTCGTATTTGGTCCCGTAGTAAAAGTTGTTCAGTTTGGTGGTCTGTAGCATATCCTTTTGTATGTATATACCTTTTCGGTTACACCCAGTATAACAAAGAAAACAATTTTAAACGTTATCGTTTCCAAGTTTATCGTTCATGATCCTACTGAGAGGTATTATAATTGTTGAAATATAAGACATTAGGAGCGGTTGTTCCGAAAGGAAGATAGGGTTCGTTTTGTATGAAGACTGGGCCCCTGGTACTTGCTCCTCATATGATAACTTAACAATATAACCATGACGTGAGATGTCATTCCACCTGATGCTAGGGATTAACACTACTCTCTTCGAGTTCACTTCACCTGTTTTCACGGTGAGATGTTTACAGAATAGCACTACTGGTTAGACTAGAAGCCAACCCTAACAAAGTTGGGGTAAGGTCATCACATACCCTGCCATTAACACAGTTGTGTCTTCACTGCATCTATTGATTGCTTCACGAATGTCAATAAAAACATTCGTTTATTAATACGTTTGCTACTAAAAATATAATAAAATGGACGGTAAATAAAACGGCCGTATGACGTAGAGAGGATTCACTGCGGGTCAGTGGCGTTTTATTGTGTACGTGACGCCGCGTGGTCACGTACACAATAAAACACCTACAAGGGATCGAGCACGTGTTTGCTAGTTTTATAAAAATCTGTTTTTTGTTAAATTTCGTTTTTATAATCTAATAAGTATTCCATTTGGTTCCAAAAATCAGTCACGTCACATTGTAATCATTCATACAAATCACATACCTAAAAATGCCGCGTTTTGAAAATTCAAAAAAAGTTACATTTTTGACTACCCTTTCAAATACCCAATTGACTATTTGAAACGGTCAAATATGAAATCACATAGGAAAAAGACCGCTTATCTTAAAAACTCCAATCACCGTTCAGAAATTAAATGTTATGCAAAGATATAATTCTAAAATTGCATTTAATGCCAATAAGTATTCCATTTGGTTCTAAATTAGTGACGTCACATTGTTATAATTTAAGTATACAAATCACATACAAATTGCGCGTTTTGACAAATCATAAAAAAATATTGTAGATATGAATTGTCAAAACGCGGTAAGTTATTGACTACCCTTTAAAATACCCATTTGTGAATACAGTTTTTATTGCTATGCAGATAACCTTTGGTTAAATCTACTTACATAAAATTCATACCATACTTCACGATTTCTCTTTACAACGACTATATAAACATCTAATAATAATACTGTGAAGTGTATGAATAGCAATAATAGGAATGATATTATTGGAGCGAATTGCTCGCCACAAATATATTTTACCTGCGAAACTACATAATAAGACATGAAAACGACGTCGCTGAGTATGAACAACAAAGTGGCTATGTAAAAGCGACGCCAGGTGTTTGTAGATGTATGTCCACTCGTGTCACGGAAAATTGTATATACAATTCTAATGTACAATAAACAATTTATGATGACAGGCAAAACTCTTATAAAAATCAGAAGGCTGGCAATATAAACAGTTATCTCATTGTTTACTTCTGCTGCCCAAAACAGCAGAAAACACAAAGCGATTGTAACAAAGGGCATACACCACCCAAATATGCTACTTTTTAAGTATATCCTTTTTACATGCCCATTGAATACATTTACAAAGTCTGCGTAGAACATATGCATCAAAACCAACAACCAAAAGCGCTTTGCTGACGGAAAGTATATAAAAAGAAACTCTATTGTCAAACCCAACCGAATATTGAATTCGTGGGCATAGTTCTTAATTGTGTACACAAAATAGACTAAAAAGTTTGCCAAGATGACATTCACATACACATAGTTTCTGAAATGCCGAAACTTCTTTATGATGCACCATGATGTCACTCCGTATATCAACGCAGGTAGTGTCAAAACCAGGACTGTTGTACGTATATTTCTTTCCACTTCAGATGATTTGAATGATCGAGCATCCACTGCAGAGCCGTGTACAATGGAATCGTTACCAGACATGGTGAATGTCAGTTGCACTGGTTGAGTTATATCACTTTTAGCTGTCGAAACAGTATTTATGTACCACTTCTAGCAAAGCACTACCGCGCCCCAAAACAGGTGTGGCTCTCAAAACTGTCGATGGAACATTACAATAATGACCATAGATGACCAAAACACATGATTTAACATTAGTCGCTAATTAGGCTCTTATCAAATTATTGTACAACTTTCCTGTTCGCCATGTTTTAAGGTTCCATCCCAACAAGTAAACAGTCATGGCGAGTGTCACTTGCACGATATTGATTGATACATTTTGCGAGTTGTGCTGATTTTTTAAGGTTTTTTTTAGTTGATATATGTTGTTTTCTGGCGTTGAAGATTATGAAAACATTACAATTGTTCTTACAGAAAAATTACATTGTAACATTTTGTTTGATTCACTACAGACGTATATTATTTTATTATTATTTAATTACAGCAAAAACATAACATAACATTGTCCTACAAAAAAACTGAAATAAGTCCGTTGACGTCTTGCAATATCTAACTATCGTAACCTTCGTCATGTTCCAATATATAACAAAAAAAACAAAATTTTAAACATACATAGTTTATCGTTCAGGTTTCCCCCTTGGAGATATTATAGCTGTAGCAACATTAGACATTCTTCTTCTTTTCGTGAGGTTAGTGACTAACCTGGTGTCAATGTTTTAATGCTGCCCATGGGCCTCTGACTTAGCATCACATGCTGTTGAAAAATATCTCGCAGGCATGCCGGTTTCCTCACGACGTTTTCCTTCACCGATTTTTTAGGCAAGTGATAATTATACAATACGCACATGAATCTGAAAAGTCAGAGGTGCGTGCCTTGGGTTCGAACTCGAGACCTAAGACTTGGCAGTCCGACGGTCATATTAGACATTAAGAGCGGTTGTTCCGAAAGGAAGATAGGGTTCGTTTTGTATGAAGGCTGGGCCCCTGGTATTTGCTCCTCATATGATAACTTAACAATATAACCATGACGTGATATGTCATTCCACCTGATGCTAGGGATTAACACTACTCTCTTCGAGTTCACTTCACCTGTTTTCACGGTGAGATGTTTACAGAATAGCACTACAGGTAAGACTAGCAACCAACCCCAACAAAGTTGGCAGAAGGTCATCACATACCCTGCCATTAACACAGCTGTGTCTTCACTGCATCTGTTGATTGCTCCACGATTGTTAATAAAAACATTCGTTTATTAACGAATGTTAAATTTCGTTTTTGTAATCTAATAAGTATTCCATTTGATTCTAAAAATCAGTGACGTCACATTGTAATAATTCATACAAATAACATACAAACTCGTTTTGACAATTCATAAAAAGTATCGTTTATGACTACCCTATCAAATAAATAATTGACTATTCGAAACGGTCAAATATAAAATATGAAATCACATAGAAAAAAGACCGCTCATCCCACGCACAATGGTCCGCCTAAGGACTGAGTACGGAAACCAAAACCTGAAGATGATGAAGACCGCTCATCTTAAAAACTCCAATCACCGTACAGAAATTAAATGTTATGCGAAGATATAATTCTAAAATTGCATTTAATGCCAATAAGTATTCCATTTGATTCTAAAAATCAGTAACGGTACATTGTTATAATTTATACAAATCACATACAAATTCCGCGTTTTGACATATCATAAAAAGTAATTGTATGAATTTTCAAAACACGGTAACTTTATTGACTACCCTTTCAAATACCCAATTGTGAATACATTTTTTTCTGTTAAACAGATAACCTCTGGTTAAATCTACTTACATAAAATTCATACCATACTTCACGATTTCTCTTTACAACGACTATATAAACATCTAATAATAATACTGTGAAGTGTATGAATTGCACTAATACGATTAATATAATTGGGTCGAACAACTTCTTAAGCTTAAAAACTACATAATAAGACATGAAAACGACGTCGCTGAGTATGAACATCAAAGTGGCTATGTAAAAGCGACGCCAGGTGTTTGTAGATGTATTGTCACGAAAAATTTTATATACAATTCTAATGTACAATAGACAATTTATGATGACAGGCAAAACTTTTATAAAAATAATAAGGTTGACCATATAAACGGTTATCTTATAGTTTATTTCTCTTGCCCAAATCAGCAGAAAACACAAAGCGGTTGTAACAAAAGGCATACACCACCCAAATATGCTACTTTTTAAGTATATCCTTTTGACATGCCCATTGAATACATTTACAAAGTCTGCGTAGAACATATGCATCAAAACCAACAACCAAAAGCGCTTTGCTGATGAAAAGTATGCAGAAAGGAGAACGATTGTCCAACCCTCCTTTAGATAGAATCCGTGGGCATAGTTCTTAATTGTGTACATAAAATAGACTAAAAAGTTTGCCAAGATGACATTCACATACACATAGTTTCTGAAATGCCGAAACTTCTTTATGATGCACCATGATGTCACTCCGTATATCAACGCAGGTAGTGTCAGAACCAGGACTGTTGCACGTATAATTTTTCCCACTTCAGCTCTGTCGAATGATGGAGCATCCACTGCAGAGCCGTGTACACTGGCATCGTTACCAGACATGGTGAATGTCAGTTGCACTGGTTGAGTTAAAGCACTTTTAGTTATCAAAAAAGCATTTTTGGACAACTTCGAGCAAAGCACTACCGCGCCCTAAAACAGGTGTGTCTCTCAAAACTGTCGATGGAACATTACAATAATGACATTAGAATGCAAAACACATGATTTTACATTAGTCGCTAATTAGGCTCTTATCAAATTATTGTACAACTTTCCTGTTCGCCATGTTTTAAGGTTCCATCCCAACAAGTAAACAGTCATGGCGAGTGTCACTTGCACGATATTGATTGATACATTTTGCGAGTTGTGCTGATTTTTTAAGGTTTTTTTTAGTTGATATATGTTGTTTTCTGGCGTTGAAGATTATGAAAACATTACAATTGTTCTTACAGAAAAATTACATTGTAACATTTTGTTTGATTCACTACAGACGTATATTATTTTATTATTATTTAATTACAGCAAAAACATAACATAACATTGTCCTACAAAAAAACTGAAAGAAGTCCGTTGACGTCTTGCATATCTAACTATCGTAACCTTCATCATGTTCCAATATGTAACAAAAAAAACAATTTTAACCATACATAGTTTATCGTTCAGGTTTCCCCCTTGGAGATATTATAGCTGTAGCAACATTAGACATTCTTCTTCTTTTCGTGAGGTTAGTGACTAACCTGGTGTCAATGTTTTAATGCTGCCCATGGGCCTCTGACTTAGCATCCCATGCTGTTGAGAAATATCTCGCAGGCATGCCGGTTTCCTCACGACGTTTTTCTTCACCGATTTTTTAGGCAAGTGATAATTATACAATACGCACATGAATCTGAAAAGTCACAGGTGCGTGCCTTGGGTTCGAACTCGAGACCTAAGACTTGGCAGTCCGACGGTCATATTAGACATTAAGAGCGGTTGTTCCGAAAGGAAGATAGGGTTCGTTTTGTATGAAGGCTGGGCCCCTGGTATTTGCTCCTCATATGATAACTTAACAATATAACCATGACGTGAGATGTCATTCCACCTGATGCTAGGGATTAACACTACTCTCTTCGAGTTCACTTCACCTGTTTTCACGGTGAGATGTTTACAGAATAGCACTACAGGTTAGACTAGAAGCCAACCCCAACAAAGTTGGCAGAAGGTCATCACATACCCTGCCATTAACACAGCTATGTCTTCACTGCATCTATTGATTGCTCCACGATTGTTAATAAAAACATTCGTTTATTAATACGTTTGCTACTAAAAATATAATAAAATTGACGGTAAATAAAACGGCCGTATGATGTAGAGAGGATTCACTGCGGGTCAGTGGCGTTTTATTGTGTACGTGACCACGCGGCCGGCAATGTACACACATCAAAATTGTCTAGGGATCGAGCACGTTTTAGCTATTTTTATAAAAATCTGGTTTTTGTTAAATTTCGTTTTTGTAATCTAATAAGTATTCCATTTGATTCTAAAAATCAGTGACGTCACATTGTAATAATTCATACAAATAACATACAAACTCGTTTTGACAATTCATAAAAAGTATCGTTTATGACTACCCTTTCAAATAAATAATTGACTATTCGAAACGGTCAAATATAAAATATGAAATCACATAGAAAAAAGACCGCTCATCCCACGCACAATGGTCCGCCTAAGGACTGAGTACGGAAACCAAAACCTGAAGATGATGAAGACCGCTCATCTTAAAAACTCCAATCACCGTACAGAAATTAAATGTTATGCGAAGATATAATTCTAAAATTGCATTTAATGCCAATAAGTATTCCATTTGATTCTAAAAATCAGTAACGGTACATTGTTATAATTTATACAAATCACATACAAATTCCGCGTTTTGACATATCATAAAAAGTAATTGTATGAATTTTCAAAACACGGTAACTTTATTGACTACCCTTTCAAATACCCAATTGTGAATAAAATTTTTTCTATTAAACAGATAACCTCTGGTTAAATCTACTTACATAAAATTCATACCATACTTCACGATTTCTCTTTACAACGACTATATAAACATCTAATAATAATACTGTGAAGTGTATGAATTGCACTAATACGATTAATATAATTGGGTCGAACAACTTCTTAAGCTTAAAAACTACATAATAAGACATGAAAACGACGTCGCTGAGTATGAACATCAAAGTGGCTATGTAAAAGCGACGCCACGTGTTTGTAGATGTATTGTCACGAAAAATTTTATATACAATTCTAATGTACAATAGACAATTTATGATGACAGGCAAAACTTTTATAAAAATAATAAGGTTGACTATATAAACGGTTATCTTATAGTTTATTTCTCTTGCCCAAATCAGCAGAAAACACAAAGCGGTTGTAACAAAAGGCATACACCACCCAAATATGCTACTTTTTAAGTATATCCTTTTGACATGCCCATTGAATACATTTACAAAGTCTGCGTAGAACATATGCATCAAAACCAACAACCAAAAGCGCTTTGCTGATGAAAAGTATGCAGAAAGGAGAACGATTGTCCAACCCTCCTTTAGATAGAATCCGTGGGCATAGTTCCTAATTGTTAATATTAAATAGACTAAAAAGTTTGCTAAGATGACGTTGACATACACATAGTTTCTGAAATGCCGAAACTTCTTTATGATGCACCATGATGTCACTCCGTATATCAACGCAGATAGTGTCAGAACCAGGACTGTTGTACGTATAATTTTTCCCACTTCAGCTCTGTCGAATGATCGAACATCCACTGCAGAGCCGTGTACACTGGCATCGTTACCAGACATGGTGAATGCCAGTTGCACTGGTTGAGTTAAATCACTTTTAGTTGTCGAAACAGTATTTATGTACCACTTCCAGCAAAGCGCAGCCACTGCAGAGCCGAGTCGACTGGCATCGTTACCAGACATGGTGACTGTCAGTTGCACTGGTTGAGTTAAATCACTTTTAGGTGTCGAAAAAGTATTTATGGACAACTTCGAGAAAAGCGCAGCCACTGCAGAGCCGAGTCGACTGGCATCGTTACCAGACATGGTGACTGTCAGTTGCACTGGTTGAGTTAAATCACTTTTAGTTGTCGAAACAGTATTTATGTACAACTTCGAGCAAAGCACTACCGCGCCCTAAAACAGGTGTGGCTCTCAAAACTGTCGATGGAACATTACAATAATGACCATAGAATGCAAAACAGTAGGCTCTTATCAAATTATTGTTTAACTTTCCTGTTCGCCATGTTTTAAGGTTCCATCCCAACAAGTAAACAGTCATCGCGAGTGTCTCTTGCACGATATTGCGATTAATGCTGATTTTATTTATCGACTTTTTTAATTGTAATTTTTTTTTTTGCATAAATGGACGCTATAATATTGCGAGTTCACGGGAACGCCTTTCGTTAATTAACATATAGTTTAAATCGATCTCATAACAGTAAACTATTAGAACCGAACGCCACAGAACGAATGCGACAGCCATATTTTAGAATGCATTTGTTACGTTTCATATTTTTAAAGTGTCCTGTTTGTCAACTTATATATAATGTTGTTTTCTGGCGTTGAAGATTATCAAAACATTGCAATTGTTCTTACAGGAAAATGACATAGTAACATTTTGTTTGATTCACCATTGACGTCTATTATTTTATTATCATTCTAATTACAGCAAAAACACAACATAACATTGACTTACTAAAAAACTGAATGAAGTCCGTTGACGTCCTGCATGTCTAACTATCGTAATCTTCATCATGTTCTAATATATACGGTGTAACCGAAAAGATTATCAGCTGTTCCCTACATTTCGAAGAGTCACGTGACCAAAAATGTATGGAACAGCAATTTTTTTTTTGCGATTTCGTAGTTGGTCCCGTAGTAAAAGTTGTTCAGTTTGGTGGTCTGTAGCATATCCTTTGTATGTATATACCTTTTCGGTTACACCCAGTATAACAAAGAAAACAATTTTAAACGTTATCGTTTCCAAGTTTATCGTTCATGATCCTACTGAGAGGTATTATAATTGTTGCAATATAAGACATTAAGAGCGGTTGTTCCGAAAGGAAGATAGGGTTCGTTTTGTATGAAGACTGGGCCCCTGGTACTTGCTCCTCATATGATAACTTAACAATATAACCATGACGTGAGATGTCATTCCACCTGATGCTAGGGATTAACACTACTGATAGCTCACTTCCATTACATATTTTCACCTGTTTTTACGGTGAGATGTTTACAGAATAGCACTACAGGTTAGACTAGAAGCCAACCCTACCAAAGTTGGGGTAAGGTCATCACATACCCTGCCATTAACACAGTTGTGTCTTCACTGCATCTATTGATTGCTTCACGAATGTCAATAAAAACATTCGTTTATTAATACGTTTGCTAATAAAAATATAATAAAATGGACGGTAAATAAAACGGCCGTATGACGTAGAGAGGATTCACTGCGGGTTAGTGGCGTTTTATTGTGTTACATTGTTTACACAATAAAACACCTACAAGGGATCGAGCACCTGTTTGCTAGTTTTATAAAAATCTGTTTTTTGTTATATTTCGTTTTTATAATCTAATAAGTATTCCATTTGGTTCCAAAAATCAGTCACGTCACATTGTAATAATTCATACAAATCACATACCTAAAAATTCCGCGTTTTGAAAATTCATAAAAAGTTACATTTTGACTGCCCTTTCAAATACCCAATTGACTATTTGAAACGGTCAAATATGAAATCACATAGGAAAAAGACCGCTTATCTTAAAAACTCCAATCACCGTTCAGAAATTAAATGTTATGCAAAGATATAATTCTAAAATTGCATTTAATGCCAATAAGTATTCCATTTGGTTCTAAATTAGTGACGTCACATTGTTATAATTTATACAAATCACATACAAATTGCGCGTTTTGACAAATCATAAAAAAATATTGTAGATATGAATTGTCAAAACGCGGTAAGTTATTGACTACCCTTTAAAATACCCATTTGTGAATACAGTTTTTATTACTATGCAGATAGATATCTACTTACATAAAATTCATACCATACTTCACGATTTCTCTTTACAACGACTATATAAACATCTAATAATAATACTGTGAAGTGTATGAATAGCAATAATAGGAATGATATTATTGGAGCGAATTGCTCGCCCCAAATATATTTTACCTGCGAAACTACATAATAAGACATGAAAACGACGTCGCTGAGTATGAACAACAAAGTGGCTATGTAAAAGCGACGCCAGGTGTTTGTAGATGTATGTCCACTCGTGTCACGGAAAATTGTATATACAATTCTAATGTACAATAAACAATTTATGATGACAGGCAAAACTCTTATAAAAATCAGAAGGCTGGCAATATAAACAGTTATCTCATTGTTTACTTCTGCTGCCCAAAACAGCAGAAAACACAAAGCGATTGTAACAAAGGGCATACACCACCCAAATATGCTACTTTTTAAGTATATCCTTTTTACATGCCCATTGAATACATTTACAAAGTCTGCGTAGAACATATGCATCAAAACCAACAACCAAAAGCGCTTTGCTGACGGAAAGTATATAAAAAGAAACTCTATTGTCAAACCCAACCGAATATTGAATTCGTGGGCATAGTTCTTAATTGTGTACATAAAATAGACTAAAAAGTTTGCCAAGATGACATTCACATACACATAGTTTCTGAAATGCCGAAACTTCTTTATGATGCACCATGATGTCACTCCGTATATCAACGCAGGTAGTGTCAGAACCAGGACTGTTGTACGTATAATTTTTCCCACTTCAGCTCTGTCGAATGATGGAGCATCCACTGCAGAGCCGTGTACACTGGCATCGTTACCAGACATGGTGAATGTCAGTTGCACTGGTTGAGTTAAAGCACTTTTAGTTATCAAAAAAGCATTTTTGGACAACTTCGAGCAAAGCACTACCGCGCCCCAAAACAGGTGTGTCTCTCAAAACTGTCGATGGAACATTACAATAATGACATTAGAATGTAAACACACATGATTTTACATTAGTCGCTAATTAGGCTCTTATCAAATTATTGTACAACTTTCCTGTTCGCCATGTTTTAAGGTTCCATCCCAACAAGTAAACAGTCATGGCGAGTGTCACTTGCACGATATTGATTGATACATTTGCGAGTTGTGCTGATTTTTTAAGGTTTTTTTTAGTTGATATATGTTGTTTTCTGGCGTTGAAGATTATGAAAACATTACAATTGTTCTTACAGAAAAATTACATTGTAACATTTTGTTTGATTCACTACAGACGTATATTATTTTATTATTATTTAATTACAGCAAAAACATAACATAACATTGTCCGACAAAAAAACTGAAAGAAGTCCGTTGACGTCTTGCATATCTAACTATCGTAACCTTCATCATGTTCCAATATATAACAAAAAAAACAATTTTAACCATACATAGTTTATCGTTCAGGTTTCCCCCTTGGAGATATTATAGCTGTAGCAACATTAGACATTCTTCTTCTTTTCGTGAGGTTAGTGACTAACCTGGTGTCAATGTTTTAATGCTGCCCATGGGCCTCTGACTTAGCGTCACATGCTGTTGAGAAAAATCTCGCAGGCATGCCGGTTTCCTCACGACGTTTTTCTTCACCGATTTTTTAGGCAAGTGATAATTATACAATACGCACATGAATCTGAAAAGTCACAGGTGCGTGCCTTGGGTTCGAACTCGAGACCTAAGACTTGGCAGTCCGACGGTCATATTAGACATTAAGAGCGGTTGTTCCGAAAGGAAGATAGGGTTCGTTTTGTATGAAGGCTGGGCCCCTGGTATTTGCTCCTCATATGATAACTTAACAATATAACCATGACGTGAGATGTCATTCCACCTGATGCTCGGGATTAACACTACTCTCTTCGAGTTCACTTCACCTGTTTTCACGGTGAGATGTTTACAGAATAGCACTACAGGTAAGACTAGCAACCAACCCCAACAAAGTTGGCAGAAGGTCATCACATACCCTGCCATTAACACAGCTGTGTCTTCACTGCATCTGTTGATTGCTCCACGATTGTTAATAAAAACATTCGTTTATTAACGAATGTTTTGCTACTAAAAATATATTAAAATTGACGGTAAATAAAACGGCCGTATGATGTAGAGAGGATTCACTGCGGGTCAGTGGCGTTTTATTGTGTACGTGACCACGCGGCCGGCAATGTACACACATCAAAATTGTCTAGGGATCGAGCACGTTTTAGCTATTTTTATAAAAATCAGGTTTTTGTTAAATTTCGTTTTTGTAATCTAATAAGTATTCCATTTCATTCTAAAAATCAGTGACGTCACATTGTAATAATTCATACAAATAACATACAAACTCGTTTTGACAATTCATAAAAAGTATCGTTTATGACTACCCTTTCAAATAAATAATTGACTATTCGAAACGGTCAAATATAAAATATGAAATCACATAGAAAAAAGACCGCTCATCCCACGCACAATGGTCCGCCTAAGGACTGAGTACGGAAACCAAAACCTGAAGATGATGAAGACCGCTCATCTTAAAAACTCCAATCACCGTACAGAAATTAAATGTTATGCGAAGATATAATTCTAAAATTGCATTTAATGCCAATAAGTATTCCATTTGATTCTAAAAATCAGTAACGGTACATTGTTATAATTTATACAAATCACATACAAATTCCGCGTTTTGACATATCATAAAAAGTAATTGTATGAATTTTCAAAACACGGTAACTTTATTGACTACCCTTTCAAATACCCAATTGTGAATACATTTTTTTCTGTTAAACAGATAACCTCTGGTTAAATCTACTTACATAAAATTCATACCATACTTCACGATTTCTCTTTACAACGACTATATAAACATCTAATAATAATACTGTGAAGTGTATGAATTGCACTAATACGATTAATATAATTGGGTCGAACAACTTCTTAAGCTTAAAAACTACATAATAAGACATGAAAACGACGTCGCTGAGTATGAACATCAAAGTGGCTATGTAAAAGCGACGCCACGTGTTTGTAGATGTATTGTCACGAAAAATTTTATATACAATTCTAATGTACAATAGACAATTTATGATGACAGGCAAAACTTTTATAAAAATAATAAGGTTGGCCATATAAACGGTTATCTTATAGTTTATTTTTCTTGCCCATGACAGCAGATAACACAAACCGATTGTAACAAAAGGCATACACCACCCAAATATGCTACTTTTTAAGTATATTCTTTTGACATGCCCATTGAATACATTTACAAAGTCTGCGTAGAACGTATGCATCAAAACCAACAACCAAAAGCGCTTTGCTGATGAAAAGTATGCAGAAAGGAGAACGATTGTCCAACCCTCCTTTAGATAGAATCCGTGGGCATAGTTCTTAATTGTGTACATAAAATAGACTAAAAAGTTTGCCAAGATGACATTCACATACACATAGTTTCTGAAATGCCGAAACTTCTTTATGATGCACCATGATGTCACTCCGTATATCAACGCAGGTAGTGTCAGAACCAGGACTGTTGCACGTATAATTTTTCCCACTTCAGCTCTGTCGAATGATGGAGCATCCACTGCAGAGCCGTGTACACTGGCATCGTTACCAGACATGGTGAATGTCAGTTGCACTGGTTGAGTTAAAGCACTTTTAGTTATCAAAAAAGCATTTTTGGACAACTTCGAGCAAAGCACTACCGCGCCCTAAAACAGGTGTGTCTCTCAAAACTGTCGATGGAACATTACAATAATGACATTAGAATGCAAAACACATGATTTTACATTAGTCGCTAATTAGGCTCTTATCAAATTATTGTACAACTTTCCTGTTCGCCATGTTTTAAGGTTCCATCCCAACAAGTAAACAGTCATGGCGAGTGTCACTTGCACGATATTGATTGATACATTTTGCGAGTTGTGCTGATTTTTTAAGGTTTTTTTTAGTTGATATATGTTGTTTTCTGGCGTTGAAGATTATGAAAACATTACAATTGTTCTTACAGAAAAATTACATTGTAACATTTTGTTTGATTCACTACAGACGTATATTATTTTATTATTATTTAATTACAGCAAAAACATAACATAACATTGTCCTACAAAAAAACTGAAAGAAGTCCGTTGACGTCTTGCATATCTAACTATCGTAACCTTCATCATGTTCCAATATGTAACAAAAAAAACAATTTTAACCATACATAGTTTATCGTTCAGGTTTCCCCCTTGGAGATATTATAGCTGTAGCAACATTAGACATTCTTCTTCTTTTCGTGAGGTTAGTGACTAACCTGGTGTCAATGTTTTAATGCTGCCCATGGGCCTCTGACTTAGCATCCCATGCTGTTGAGAAATATCTCGCAGGCATGCCGGTTTCCTCACGACGTTTTTCTTCACCGATTTTTTAGGCAAGTGATAATTATACAATACGCACATGAATCTGAAAAGTCACAGGTGCGTGCCTTGGGTTCGAACTCGAGACCTAAGACTTGGCAGTCCGACGGTCATATTAGACATTAAGAGCGGTTGTTCCGAAAGGAAGATAGGGTTCGTTTTGTATGAAGGCTGGGCCCCTGGTATTTGCTCCTCATATGATAACTTAACAATATAACCATGACGTGAGATGTCATTCCACCTGATGCTAGGGATTAACACTACTCTCTTCGAGTTCACTTCACCTGTTTTCACGGTGAGATGTTTACAGAATAGCACTACAGGTTAGACTAGAAGCCAACCCCAACAAAGTTGGCAGAAGGTCATCACATACCCTGCCATTAACACAGCTATGTCTTCACTGCATCTATTGATTGCTCCACGATTGTTAATAAAAACATTCGTTTATTAATACGTTTGCTACTAAAAATATAATAAAATTGACGGTAAATAAAACGGCCGTATGATGTAGAGAGGATTCACTGCGGGTCAGTGGCGTTTTATTGTGTACGTGACCACGCGGCCGGCAATGTACACACATCAAAATTGTCTAGGGATCGAGCACGTTTTAGCTATTTTTATAAAAATCTGGTTTTTGTTAAATTTCGTTTTTGTAATCTAATAAGTATTCCATTTGATTCTAAAAATCAGTGACGTCACATTGTAATAATTCATACAAATAACATACAAACTCGTTTTGACAATTCATAAAAAGTATCGTTTATGACTACCCTTTCAAATAAATAATTGACTATTCGAAACGGTCAAATATAAAATATGAAATCACATAGAAAAAAGACCGCTCATCCCACGCACAATGGTCCGCCTAAGGACTGAGTACGGAAACCAAAACCTGAAGATGATGAAGACCGCTCATCTTAAAAACTCCAATCACCGTACAGAAATTAAATGTTATGCGAAGATATAATTCTAAAATTGCATTTAATGCCAATAAGTATTCCATTTGATTCTAAAAATCAGTAACGGTACATTGTTATAATTTATACAAATCACATACAAATTCCGCGTTTTGACATATCATAAAAAGTAATTGTATGAATTTTCAAAACACGGTAACTTTATTGACTACCCTTTCAAATACCCAATTGTGAATAAATTTTTTTCTATTAAACAGATAACCTCTGGTTAAATCTACTTACATAAAATTCATACCATACTTCACGATTTCTCTTTACAACGACCATATAAACATCTAATAATAATACTGTGAAGTGTATGAATTGCACTAATACGATTAATATAATTGGGTCGAACAACTTCTTAAGCTTAAAAACTACATAATAAGACATGAAAACGACGTCGCTGAGTATGAACATCAAAGTGGCTATGTAAAAGCGACGCCACGTGTTTGTAGATGTATTGTCACGAAAAATTTTATATACAATTCTAATGTACAATAGACAATTTATGATGACAGGCAAAACTTTTATAAAAATAATAAGGTTGACTATATAAACGGTTATCTTATAGTTTATTTCTCTTGCCCAAATCAGCAGAAAACACAAAGCGGTTGTAACAAAAGGCATACACCACCCAAATATGCTACTTTTTAAGTATATCCTTTTGACATGCCCATTGAATACATTTACAAAGTCTGCGTAGAACATATGCATCAAAACCAACAACCAAAAGCGCTTTGCTGATGAAAAGTATGCAGAAAGGAGAACGATTGTCCAACCCTCCTTTAGATAGAATCCGTGGGCATAGTTCCTAATTGTTAATATTAAATAGACTAAAAAGTTTGCTAAGATGACGTTGACATACACATAGTTTCTGAAATGCCGAAACTTCTTTATGATGCACCATGATGTCACTCCGTATATCAACGCAGATAGTGTCAGAACCAGGACTGTTGTACGTATAATTTTTCCCACTTCAGCTCTGTCGAATGATCGAACATCCACTGCAGAGCCGTGTACACTGGCATCGTTACCAGACATGGTGAATGCCAGTTGCACTGGTTGAGTTAAATCACTTTTAGTTGTCGAAACAGTATTTATGTACCACTTCCAGCAAAGCGCAGCCACTGCAGAGCCGAGTCGACTGGCATCGTTACCAGACATGGTGACTGTCAGTTGCACTGGTTGAGTTAAATCACTTTTAGGTGTCGAAAAAGTATTTATGGACAACTTCGAGCAAAGCGCAGCCACTGCAGAGCCGTGTCCACTGGCATCGTTACCAGACATGGTGAATGTCAGTTGCACTGGTTGAGTTGAATCACTTTTAGTTGTCGAAAAAGTATTTATGTACCACTTCGAGCACAGCACTACCGCGCCCCAAAACAGGTGTGTCTCTCAAAACTGTCGATGGAACATTACAATAATGACATTAGAATGCAAAACACATGATTTTACATTAGTCGCTAATTAGGCTCTTATCAAATTATTGTTCAACTTTCCTGTTCGCCATGTATTAAGGTTCCATCCCAACAGATCACCGTACATATAGTAAACAGTCATGGCGAGTGTCACTTGCACGATAATGGTTGATACATTTTGCGAGTTGTGCTGATTTTTTAACGTTTTTTTTAGTTTATATTTATATTTTTTGGCATAAATGGACGCTGTAGTATTGCGGATTCACGAGAACATCTTTCGTTAATAAACATATTGTTTAAATCGATCTAATAACAGTAACTATTCGAACCGAACGCCACAGAACGAATGCGACAGCCATATTTTAGAATGCATTTGTTACGTTTCATATATTTAAACTTTCCTGTTTGTCAACTTATTTATGTTTTTTTCTGGCGTTGAAGATTATGAAAACATTGCAATTGTTCTTACAGAAAAATTACATAGTAACATTTTGTTTGATTCACCACTGACGTATATTATTTTATTACAATTCTAATTACAGCAAAAACACAACATAACATTGACCTACTGAAAAACTGAAAGAAGCCCGTTGACGTCATGCATGTCTAATTATCGTAATCTTCATCATGTTCCAATATACAGGGTTATTTGTAAAACACCAGAAACCTCTTAGGAGGTCATTGTACTCATCATTATGAACAACTTTTACTATGGGACCAAACCTGAAATCGCGAAAAAAAAATCAGCTGTTCCCTACATTTATGCTCGTAATACTCGTCAAAATGTAAGGAACAGCTGATTTTTTTTTCGCGATTTTAGGTTTGGTCCCATAGTAAAAGTTGTTCATAATGATGACTACAATGACCTCTTAAGAGGTTTCTGGTGTTTTACAAATAACCCTGTATAACAAAAAAAAAACAATTTTAAACATACCTACATTTATCGTTTAGTCGTTTATGTAGACGACATTAAGAGCAGTTGTTCCGAAAGGAAGATAGGGTTCGTTTTGTATGAAGACTGGGTCCCTGGTATTTGCTCCTCATATGATAACTTAACAATATAACCATGACGTGAGATGTCATTCCACCTGATGCTAGGGATTAACACTACTCTCTTCGAGTTCACTTCACCTGTTTTCACGGGGAGATGTTTACAGAATAGCACTACAGGTTAGACTAGCAACCAACCCCAACAAAGTTGGCAAAAGGTCATCACATACCCTGCTATTAACACAGCTGTGTCTTCACTGCATCTATTGATTGCTTCAAGATTGTCAATAAAAACATTCGTTTATTAATACGTTTGCTACTAAAAATATAATAAAATTGACGGTAAATAAAACGGCCGTATGATGTAGAGAGGATTCACTGCGGGTCAGTGGCGTTTTATTGTGTACGTGACCACGCGGCCGGCAGTGTACACACATCAAAATTGTCTAGGGATCGAGCACGTTTTAGCTAGTTTTCTAAAAATCTTGTTTTTTCTATTATATTTTTCCTTTTTTTGTAATGATGAGTTTTAGAATTTCGGTCAAAAGATTGAAATCTTCTATCAAGTCGTATTCCTTTATAACAAGAATCAGTAGTACTAGGTATCTATCTCTTAGGGCTGATTTTTCACCAGTTACTCAAAGCATTTATTTCAAATAAACCAATTACAGGCACTTTAGAATTATTGTCAAGGGGTCGGTCAGTCAGAAAGATGAAGCTAGTTGCCCATTCCAAAGCAGTAGGTACCTATGGAGAAGAACGGGCAAGAAACTCCATGGACACTCTTTTTAATCAAAATATGTTTACAAAAACTGGGTTACATCATTCATGTTGAAATATACACGTGAGAACGATGCAGAACTTAATAAAAGCGTCCATAATTACAAGATTCAAGAAAACAATTCAAAAATTAAATTTTCCAATTTAAATTTTAATACAGCCGTGGCAGCTAAGAGGTCACCAGTCCCTACTGACGGCGCCCGTTCATAAACATGACGCATGGATTACTGAGTACCCTATATTCCCTTTAGACCTGCAGCACACACAGCAGGGGGCCTTATCGCCTACTTTGGAAAAAACTGGACTAGCTGAATGCGAAAACTATTACTTGTGGTATTTACAAGTAAGATGAAACCTAAGTTCAGTATAATACTGCGTAGGCGCAGATGATTCACTTCGCAGTCAAAATAATTTGTTTTGATCAAATGCATGGTTTGTGCCTACATAAATTGTGAACTACGTACGTATGAAAACACGGAAAATATTCAATTACCTGTAACAATAGAATTAGTTACAATTTAAATTGCAATGCCTTAACAGGCAACTAAGTTTTAAGTACCTTTTTATAGTTAAGATCTTCAAAATTACACTTAGTTCGCAATAAAGACTTTGAATTTGAATTTGAACAGAATTCCTACAGGACTTTCTAAGATCTCGAACAGTCAAACGGGTAGCATATTTTTTTCGCGTTTGCGTAGTTTCGCCTTTTCACAGCTTATTTTCGGATATCACGCTTATGTGTGATATTATCACGCCTGTGCACCAAAAGGGTTGGGCAGAGTTGTTCAGAAACACCCACGTCCAGGCATTTCACTTGCCATCTACCTATTTTTAATTTACGAAAAAAAAAAGAGGGACAAATTAATAGGGAATAAAGCCGGAGAAAACCGGATTTGTCCGGACTAATTCGAACGGATAGTAACCCTATACATATAAAGACAACTATAGATTGTCGTATGTACGCGTGCGTCCGGCAGGGTTGATGGCAGCTCCGCCCTGGCAGAACATCAGTTCGAATGCGTCGATAAAACGCACAGAAAAATATACTAGGTAGCTATATTTTTGTGTGCAATCATCAAAACAAACCCGGTCGCAGTTCGTTCCTGTCACTATTAAGGTGCGATTCCACCAACATTATATTCAGCATATTTATTTACAAACATTTTGTGCAGAACTTTAAAAGTGCACGTACTGGGCTGCAGATGCGTTTCCACCGGCAAAATTGAACTTAATTGTTGTAAGAATACAGTGTAACACAGAGTCAACCACAAAGAACTGTGCCGCACACTGGTGGAATAGCGCCTTTACAAGCTTTAACATATAGCGGATGGCTTATGTAGCAGCCTCTAATGTTCTGTGATGAAATTTAATACACAGTCTGAAAGTGACACCGGTGACTGAAAAGTTGTGTGGAAATCGGTTGTCATGGTATGGGCATGTTATGCGGAGGAATGAGGAAAATGTTGTCAGGAAAGTTGTGAGCTTGAATGTGGATGGCTATACAAGTAGAGTGAGACCAAAGAAACGATGGATGGTTGTGTGAAAGATGATATGGCTAGGAAGGGAGTAACTACCGAGATGACGACTAATAGAGAAGTATGGAAGAAAGACACATGTTGCGCCGACCCCAAATAAATTGGGATAAGGGCAGCAGAATGATGATGAAATTAAATACACAAAGTGAAGTGCCTACCTGGGTTCGAACTCGTGACCCGTAAGTAGCACTCCGTGACTCGTAAGTCGGCTCCGACACTGGGCTACCACATCTCTCATGGCTTATGTACTTCTTTGTATTATAATGACGCTTAAGCTGATTTGTAATTATCGGCTCCTGTAACCTACGTTAATGATAAGCTAACTGCCAAGTACCTATACAATACGCCAAATAAGACAGACATAATACATACCGACCTGAAATTATCCCACTTCAAAAAAAGGTGTTATATAGAAAAGAGGGTGAATATGTATTTTTGCCACTTGGGCAGATTTTTCCATATCGCAGATAGGAGAAATATCGCACCTTTAGGATGAAAACGACGTAATTCAAAAAAGTGACTTTTAGGGAAATAATAATAATAATAAAATTTATTTACTCAAAACAAGGAATTGTAGAACACATAAAAAATACAGTTTGACAAAATGTACAATTTCTACAAACGTGTGGGTGAGCACTGCTCTCCTAGCTAGGTTATGGAAACCTGTGTTAAGGAGAAGCAGTCCGGTCCCCTAAGGTACAGAAGCCTGCACATGAAGTTACCATATTCTGTCAAATTTCTTTGATAGTATTTCGACTTTATTGCAAAGACATAAGGTTCATTTTTAATTGAGAAAATTTGACAGTTAGGGATAGCTTGATGTGCTGGCGTCTATACAATGACGTAAAGTTACATAGTGGTCCTGATGTTACTGTTACAATTTCGAAGAATTGAGTTAGGCATTTAAAAATAGCAAGCAAGTTTTGAATTCTTGACACCTCCGTATTATTTAGTCTATTATTTCGTGATTACTTACTTTAGTGACTATGTTTGTGCTGCAAATTATAAAAAAGTCGTTCCACTTAAGTTTTGAGTCATTTTATGACGATAACTCAATTTTTTTATTGTATCGTTTTCATTCTAAAGGTGCGATATGACAGTTTAACAGAATTTGCATAAATATGTCAAACCGTTTAGTTTATTCTTCAGATAAAAGTTATAGCTGACGATTAAGAAATGGCCCCTTAGTCTATGTGCATGATGTTCGAATAACTTCTTGTCACTGTTATTTACATAGCAGTAAGTGGTATTCGAATTTCTGTGGGGTAGGTAGTTTCCCTAAGAGACGGGAGTAACCGCGGGAAATAAGGATAGCTTATGTTTTCTGTATCTTACACCCCTTGAAGGGCTGCTTCGGTATTATCTAGAACCGAAAAAACAAAAATTACGAAAAAAAAAACTGCAAAATCCCAATTAAAAAAACAGGCAAAGGCAACGGTGTCTTTCAGCTTAGCAGACGAAAAACGACTTGTTTCTGTTGCTGGCTAATGATTACAACCTTTTGTCCTTTGTCCAGCTTATTTGCTCACATGAAGAGTACTTACACGGAAAAGGACAATGCCTACTTACGTTAAATGAAAAAAAAAATACGCAAGAGAAAAGATTAAACTATATTTTACTAGTTAGGTTCCGGGTACGCCATAATTGTGTAAATCTCAAAAAAAAATGTCATTCGAGCAAATACTAGTGATTCACAATATTATTATTAATATTATAATTTTATAAAGAGTCTCGTGGCTAACAATATCCGCACGGTACAATCCATCAGCTTAAGCTACGCTTGACGGGGTTGGTCCCTGGATGGGCGACCACTTTACATATCGAGACTCCTCCGTGCCTCGGAAAGCACGTTAAGCCGATTGTCCCGGCTGTCATTCGTGGATCTTTGACAGTCGTTACGGGCAGTCAGAAGCCTGAAAGTCTGACAGCCAGTCTTACCAAGGAGTATCGTATTACCAAGTTACTGACCGGGTTGTGGAGGTCAGATAGGCAGTCGCGCCATGTAAAATACTGGTATCCAGCTGGATCCGGTTAGACTGGAAACCGACCCCAACATAGTTGGGAAAAGGCTAGGCAGATTGATATATGAAGAGGCCTGAATCGTGCAGTGGGACCATAATAGGCTGGTATTATTACACTTTGATATGTGCAGAATAAACGTACAAAATATCACAGTTGGACCAAGTAGAACTAAGTGGCGCCCTCTAAGTAAGTTTGTCCCCAATAACGGAGATCAATCTGTCTTCTAGACCAAAGCTTATGAGTCAGCGGGATTATCCGATATGTTTACCGCTACCCCGGAACATAAAGGGCTAGGCAAGAAACATGGATGGGTTTTAGTCTGTAAGAGTCTGAAATTCCTTCCGCTCCACCCAGTGCGAGCGAAGTCAATGGATAATTTCCCGCCCTCAAAAAAAAACACTAAAGCTTAGGATAATTTGTTATATGATGAACAAAACAACATCCTTATTGAAAGAAAGGTTGGGGAGTTATTAATTCAACAATTAGGTGCTAATGTGAATTTTACCTGCTTAGTTTTTTTTTTGGTAGTATATTATCGTTATCATTTTGAGGAAAACTGGACTTAAGATTGATCTGAAATCGTCTAAAAACTTTTAATATGCAAATATGTTCTCTTCGAGTATACTTCAACAACACCGTATCAAATAGCGAGAATAATTGGAAATAATTGCGACCTTCGAACATGCTCAATTATACATAGTACCAGTTAGATTATAATTGCGGCTATCTCAAGCTTATTGATTTAGAAGTTTACATTACGTACGTTATATTATAGTATTTAATTATTATCCAAAGGCTTCCTCAACTTGGGCGCACTTCTCGTAATCTAATTTTGGCCACTAACGTCTACTACCCGATTTCGAATTTGTGGCGACATCTACAACGCCACATGCGAACTACGCATCAAATACCTAACGCCACCGCCACGCTAATCCTGCATCACGCAAGTAGTTATCCGCGCGACTAGCATACAATACAACATCCCTGTACCAACTAGATCCTCCCTATTATATGGAGAACTAGCTTCCACCCGCGGCTTCGCCCGCATAAAATGCCGACAAATTATACACATAAACCTTTCTCTTCAATCACTCTATCTATTAAAAAAACTGCTAAAAAATCCGTTGCGTAGTTTTAAAGATTTAAGAATACATAGTGATATAGGGACAGAGAAAGCGTCTTTGTTTTATACTATGTAGTGATGAAGAACTACGCCTCGTTAAACTGAGCGAAATATATGACGCTCAGCGCCTCCAAAAAGTGGCTTAGCCTGTATCTCTCAATCTCAATTTGAGTTTCGATTTAGATTATTATAAAATCTGTCAGTTTTGTATCGTTCAAGACTAGGTGCAAAGTCCGTGTCACAATGACGAAATAAACCATAACCAGCCCTTACGTTTTCTTTTTGTTTTTTCAGAAAGTCCTACTAACAGCAGTGCTGACTCTGGCGGCGTTGTCTTCGGGCAGTGTGGTGAAGGCACCGGGAGAGACTTTCGAGCTCCTCATCTTACACAACAATGACATGCACGCGAGGTTCGAGCAGACCTCCCAGCTGAGTGGAACCTGCACAACTGCTGATCGAGAAGCTGGCAAATGCTACGGTGGATTCCCGAGAGTTGCTCATGTGTAAGTTTGGATTGAATCCTTACTTATGTACCTATTTCATTCATCAGAATACTGGGGCCCTGTGGTAATAATTTTCAGAGCAGTTTAAGTTCAGAGTAAGCCAAGACTATCAATAACTGCAACGGACCTTATATATGTATATTTTGTATTGGCCTCTATGAATGTATGGTGACATTTGGGTTGAGTTAAATCTGCGTCCAATTTGAATGCGTTGCCTTGTTTCAACCGATATTGAACAGTTGCTTGCTCTATGTAACTGAAAAAGTGTGATTCTGAAGACAGCCAGCTGTTATTTCGTCGACCCCACGTCAGTGTTAACGTCACTTGAACTTCAGTTGGCATATTGTAGTACGGAGTTTCAATAGAAAACGAAGCCAGCTTATAAGTACACGACTTGCCTACCATACTTGACACAAGAACAACTTATGCCATTGCAAATACGCAGGCCAGCGAGGTGGTGGTGGTAATGCCCATGGGCCATGGTGCACTGGACAAAAAAATGCCTTTAATCCAAACATGTTTGTTTACAAATTAAAAGCCAATTGAATCTCTGTGTCTGACTTGAAACTCTCTCAATTTCAGAGTAAAGGAAGCTCGTAAAGCGGCTCATTCCGGGCAGGGACCTCCAGTCCTGTACCTCAATGCGGGAGACACGTACACCGGCACAGCATGGTTCACCATATACAAATGGAAGATCGCCGCAGAATTCGTCAACGCTTTGCAACCAGACGCTGTTGTGAGTACCAAAACCTTTAAAAAAAGAACATGGTAACGTTTTTGTCCGTCAATGTCATCAACGCGTTTTTTTAGTGCGTCAATTATTCGTGCTGTGAGCGTTCTGTCGGCTTCATGAAACGTTGACATCAAAGTTTCGACACACATTAATTTAATGGCTTCAATTGCTTCTGTTTTGTTTGACGTCAAAATTTGAGGTCAATAGTGCAAAATTATCGTGTGGTTATTAAAGTGCTACACGTAATTATGAAAAGGTTACAACATTACTGGTATTCCGAGGTACTTAAGTTTTCGACCCAACCTCTTTAGTATTGGCATCAAAAACATCAGTAACGGAATAATACATAACGTTCTCATTGGCTAAATGGACAGGTAAATTTGCCACAACCCACAAATCTTCCACAGAGTCACGGAACCCCTATGACGTATCTGTGTACCTTGCTTGTGCGGTATTTAGTATTATAACTTTTTGTTAAAGAAAATAATTCGTCTGAAAACATTACCACTATATTGAATCAACCGCAAGCTGCTGTGGTTTCAAACCTTTAAAAGTTTAATTGACAGTTTGTGAACTTACAGGTAAAGAACTTTCCACCTTCGCCTCTGTGTGAAGTGTGCTTTCATTCTCCTTATATGTAGATGGACATGTTATATTGTAGGTCACATGGTAACGCATGTAGATTGAAAACACTGCACTACATTATGCGTACTAAAATGGTGTAGCTAAAAGGCAAAACAAAATGGCCCTAATTTTGACAGCAGGCCAACCTCAACAGTCAAATTCAAATTCGGAATTTTAACTTGAATGGACCAAAAATTGAAAATGCAATACAAGTCACTCTTTGCTTGTACGTCATGCGTGATAACGTAGATATAGTAGATTGGTAGGAATTTGTGACTTCTGATTAAATTTTTATTCAATTTAGTTCTAAAGTCGAAATTTATACGCATACTTTGGCTTAGCTTTGGTCCTGTCACTGTCGCACAACTTTCAAACTACAAGTGCAAGACAGAGACGGGAACATGTTTAAGTGGTGGTATTAAGTAAATCGCTAAGTCGTAAGTCTTAAGCTCGCAAACGCTGTTGCAGTATTTGTGTTGTAAATCGTGTGTTGTCTGCATTTTATTATCATACCATACTGTCTGTTGTTTTGTGTCGTTTCTCATGCCTGCATATTTGTATATTCTGTAAAAGTATTTCTGTATAGGGACACAATAGGACAACGAAGTGGAATCCAATTGTTGAATTAGAAAAAGTATTTATAGCTTTCTAAATAAGAGCTCTGATGTCTTGAATTTATTTGTTCTTACCTATGGTTCTCTCTCAGCCACTAGGTTTTTATAAACTTTTAATTACTTACCTTCTAAGTTATTGCCAACTTGGTTTTCTTAATTGTCCCCAAGTACTTCAATTGAACTCGCATCAATATAAGATGAAAGGATACAAATTTATATTTTTATGGCATCTTCCAATAACAAAACTTTGATAATCGAAATGGATTTAAAGGAATGAAGCTGAATGGTATGAAAATAAAATTGATGAAAAACGAACAGTTGAACCAGATCATGAAACAATATTGTAAGTACTATTTTATATGGAACGGGTTACTAACTAACTTAGGAATAAGGTCCTTACTGAACATCGTCTTTACTAACGAAAATTTAAAACTTTAATAATTTTAGGGATGTGTCTCTTTGTGTATAGCATTCATAAATAACATTGCTTTGGTGATGGTAATTTGGTGTTGGATGGAGTTAAGAACCTACATATAACCCCAGTTTTCTTAAAAATTATAATATATCTATATATTATAACTGCTTATATCTAACAAGACTAATTCCTGCAACTAACAATAAACCGTTAACACTAATTTCGACATGTATTTTATTCTTTCAGTCACTCGGAAACAACGAAGTCGACAAGGAAACGTTGGAGGTTTCACCTTTCCTACAAAACTTAGAAACCTATATTCTAGCCAGCAATGTAAACATAAAATCAGCTGAAGGAAAAGTCAGTATAAAAAAATCCATCGTATTTGATATACAAGGTGTTAAAGTTGGAATTGTAGGCTACTTGACACCCGATAACAATATATTGGACAGCTTTGGTAACGTTGAATATATTGACGAAGTTCTAGCACTTACAGAAGAAGTAGAAAAACTGAAAACTGCAAATGTCAACATCATAATTGCTTTAGGTCATGCGACTCTTGAAAAAGAGAAAGAAATAGCGAAAGAAGTCGCTGGTATCGATATGGTTATCGCCGGTAATAGCAATAAGTTCAACAGGAATGGCGAGACTGCTTCAGATGTACATCAGCCCATTGTTGTGACTCAGCAGTCAGGAAAGCAAGTACCAATAATTCTATCAACAGCCTATGACAAATACCTTGGCAGCGTAAACGCCAAATTCGATAAAAATGGAGACATATTGGAGTACAACGTTGATCCCATTCTCCTTGATACGTCGATCCCTCAAGATTCAGCATCACTGGAGATAATGAAAACTTATTACTCAGATGTCGTTTCAAGAAACACAGAAGTCATTGGAAATACCTCGGTCGTCTTGGATGGCGAATCTTGCTATAAAGAGGAATGCAATTTTGGAAATTTTGTCGTTGATGCCATTATGTATTATTATGCTACAAGGTTTGAGGGTGAAAGATGGACAGATGCCCCTATAGCTATCATCCAAAGCGACGCCATCATAGGCTCAATCGCACCATCCATTCGACCTGCTGATGTAACAAGAGGTGACTTACTTTCCGCTTTGCGTTTAGAAAGTAATCTTGTGGCTGTTACTATGAATGGAATTGTCCTCAAATCGGTTCTGGAACAATCAGTCAGAGATTACGATACAGATGATTCTAGGGGACAATTCCTACAGTTCTCTGGCATACGTGCAGTTTTTGATTTGCGAGAAGAACCAGGATCCAGGTTAATAAGCGCCGTCGTTCGTTGCTGGGCATGCTTTGTTCCCGAATTTTATGAACTCGAAGATGATAGGGACTACAAAGTATTGATGCCTGCGACTCTGGCAGACGGACAGTTTGGGTACTCTTTTCTGACTCAGCTACCAAGAGATGTGCTTGAATATGATGCGGTGACGTGCACAGAAGAGTTCATTAATTTGAGAAGTCCGTTATACCCAGAAGTGGCTGGGCGTATAGTCTTTAAGTCAGGGAGCGGCGGACTTGCTGCACTCAGTTCCTCTCTACTTCTTGTTGCTCTATTAACCTTTGCTTTGAACTAACTGATTTACAATTCATTTGAAATGAGCCGTTGCATGTATATAAATGGGCATTTCTACATTTTTAAAGTGTTTTTTTTAAATAAATATATTATGTTTAAAAACAAACTTGTACAGTTATTCATTTTACATGGAGAAATCCTTGAAGTAAGTATGTTATGATGCATTATGAAATCACAATAGCAGAATATCCTCCTATCTAATGATAAGACATCAAAATTGTAAGTAGTAAGTATTTTTAAAAGGCATCACTTCCAGCCGGACGTTAATTGATTTGCATATTTGGATGAAAATGGCATGTACCGCCGATGTGTTTCATTAAATTACATCAACACATGAGATGGCACATATTGAATCAGGAATCTGCGCTGTGATAATGAAATCTTTATTATTGTGTAGTGTGGCTGGTAAAGGCTGTTATTGCAGCAGAAAGCCTAATGCATGTAGTTCATTTTAAATTCTCAGAATAAAAGATAAGTACTGTCAAATAGTGTTTTAATGCGTGTTTGTGAATATCAACGTTACTAATATGCACGATTTGATATTTTACCCAAACCATCTAATTAATAAGTGTGGTATGGAGAAGTTTGTTAACCTAAATTATAAATTAAAGGAACTGATGTTGCTCATATAGCTCTGGGACTTGTTCTAACATTACCATAATGCTCTGTGAACTGCGCATTTGCTTTATATGTACTCAAAAACGGCAACGACGCACGACGTCACACTTCTCGACTTCTTTTTAAACTAAGTTCAAGAACTTAGTTGATAAAAACTACCTGTTTCATCACTAACATCATAAGCTGGCATGACCCGTTAATCTGGATGAAAGTCTTTGGAGCCTCAATTGATACAGTTTATCCCATAAACCGTAATTGTTGGCTAAAGAACAATAATCAATGCTTTCATCATGGCGCCATAATATCATTCAAACGAGTATTTAAAAATTTGGCTTCAACTTTTTATAAAATGGGCAACTTATTTCCAACCCTCTCACTAAGATCTAAAAACTGTGAATGACTTAAAAATGGTTTACATTGCAATACGTGAATGTCTGTATGCTTGCATGGTTGTTACCCGTTAACTATGTACCTACTGCATTTATTCGTTCTTTGTTTCAGTCCCTGGGAAACCACGATTTCGATAACGGCGTACCCGGACTCACTCCATTTATTAGAAACCTTTCATGCCCCGTTCTAGCTGCCAATCTTATCCTCACAGAAGAGCCGCAGTTGCAAGCAGAGACTAATTTAATGAAGTCGATTGTCTTTGACATCAATAACACTCAAATTGGTGTCATAGGATATCTAACACCCGACACGAAATTCTTAGCTATAAGAAACGATGTCGATTACAAAGATGAGATCACAGCTATACGAGAAGAAGCAGCTATGTTAAAGAGCAAAGGGGTGCAAATACTCATTGCTCTTGGTCACTCAGGTTTTTTAAAGGATTTAGAAATTGCCAGAGAAATAGAAGATATTGATCTCGTAATAGGTGCTCATACGAACACGTTTTTATGGAACGGGGGTAGGCCCGATGCGGAAGATCCCGAAGGACCCTATCCGACTATAGTTGAACAGAAATCTGGCAGATTGGTTCCTGCAGTCCAAGCGTACGCTTACACAAAATATCTCGGAAAATTACACATCAAATTCAATTCTGACGGTGAACTTGTCAGTTGTAATGGAAATCCCATACTTTTGGACAATACGATACCACAAGACCGGCAAGTTTTAAAACTCGTTAATTACTATCATGATAATGTCATTAAAATTACTGCACAGATTCTAGGTAATACTTCTGTGTTTGTAGATGGCCACACATGTCGAGTCAGAGAATGTAATATGGGAAATTTTATAACAGATGCTATGATACATAAGTATGCTTCTACCTATAGAGGCCACGGATGGACCGACGCTCCAATTGCTATTATTCACAGTGGTGGCATAAGATCTTCATTCAGACAAGTAGATTTACCAGTTAATATCACAAAAGGAGATCTTTTGCGAGTAATGCCATTTGATGGTATGATAGTAAAAGTAACAATGGACGGACATGCTATATTAAAAATGCTGGAATTTTCAGTACACAGCTACAACCCTTGGTACCCCACTGGACAGTTTTTACAAATGTCAGGAATGAGAGTAAAATACGACTTAACACAACCCCCTAAAAACAGAGTTAAGAAGGTATCATTGCGATGTGGCAAATGCTCATATCCTCAATATTTTGCCCTCAATACGAAAAAACAGTATAACATAATGATGCCTGCATTTTTGGCGAATGGAGGCGACGGTTTCTTCATGTTTGATGACTTAGCCATAACTCATATAGATATTGATGAAATCCAATGTACAGAGGCATATATAAAAAGTCATAGCCCTTTGTATCCTGCTGTGGAAGGACGAATCTTATTTCATGATACAGAAGACATAAAAGTGGTTGGCAATTAAGTCAACTGTATTGAAGAGTTTAGGATAAAACTTAAGTGAAGCTCTTTCTGCTTATTTTCATCACGGAATGTACGTGGATTTTTCTGAACGGTGGAATGTGAAATGAGTTGTTGGAAATGTGACTCATTTTGCAATACATCAAACAAGTCAGTAGTCAGCATGGACAAAATAGAATATTGTTCCTGCAAGACTTTGGTTTCAAATAAAACCAGCCAGTCTCACTTACTTGACAAAATATACCACTTTATAACATTATTAATTCAAGCAGTTCGTCACAATAATAAAGAAATGGAAAGTTCGCATGGTTATTAGAGGCATAATATAATAATTCGTGGTGAGGAGGGTTTATAAAAAGTGTTTTTATGACAAAAAACTTGGGATATTCCTGAAGATTATGTTCTATGAACATTATGAACACAATAATGTAATTTTGTAATAACATAAAACTTTTATTCAGCATGGGAACTCCGGCTTTTTAGTACTTCTTATTTAATTTTACCTGTACGTATCTCTTAATTAATATACGCATGTATAATTGAAAAGTGTATTCTCTTTTATCTATTATATATATCTCATATACAATGTGGAGAAAACAATACGACCATTAATGAACACACTGATAATACTAATGAATAGGACTATTTTGGAACTATCAAATAAATCCTAACACCGAAATTTAAAAAGTGATTTTTTCAAACAAACTAAATAATAATGGTGGACCGACTATGAGTTTTGCCTATCTTTGACTAGTTATAGTGACTTAACTATTTGATATATTTGATTGAATTTTCGTATGCAGGCTTGGGACGGCATTAGATGTACGTAATTTAATTTATGATCGTATTGTAGTCTCTGTACCTACTGCTTGCACATAAAAATGTGTTATAATATTTTATTTATATTTTTTTTAATTTTTCTACAATAAATTATTGTGTGTGGGAATATTTTTCATATTATAACCAACACCTTATTACCTACACTCCATAAAAACCATTTTTTCCTCCTCCTTGATAAAAAGACAAAAAAAAAATTGCGATAATATGGAGGCTATAAACGAAACGATTTAAGCGGTAGTAAGTATCTATATTTTAGTACAACGCACGATATTTTCAGTAAAGTAGTCTGCACTTGATACAACTTACTTTCAACATGATCTATTCTTCCTCAGTTATTCACCAATATCTTTATGTTGCTTATACATGTTTTTACTAACTGTTATAATTTGTTGCACTAACCAAACTTTACTATTATAAATTGTTGCATGCATTATTAATATTACTATAAAAATACTCAGTTTATTTTTTGCATGATTCTTGACAATATCTTATCAGTCTGCTACATTATTCTATTGTTTGTTTCAGTCCCTGGGAAACCACGAATTTGATAATGGAATATCGGGCTTAACACCTTTTATTGAGAACCTCACTTGTCCAACCCTTGCTGCCAATCTTATACTCACTAAAGAACCAGAGTTACAAGCCGAAAAGAACTTGATGGACTCTGTTGTCTTCAATATAAATGGCACTAAGATTGGCGTCATTGGCTACTTAACTCCCGACACTAAAGTATTAGCTATAAGGAATGACGTAGAATACATTGAAGAAGTAATAGCAATTCGAAAAGAAGCTAGCAGACTTAAGAGTATAGGAGTGAATATTCTTATTGCTCTTGGACACTCTGGTTTTACCAAGGATTTGGAAATAGCAGAAAAAGTAGAAGATATCGATTTAGTCATAGGCGGACATACTAACACGTTCTTATGGAACGGGACCAGTCCTGACGTTGAAAAACCCGAAGGACCATATCCAACATTAGTCAAACAAAAATCTGGTAGATTGGTTCCTGCGGTACAAGCCTACGCATACACCAAATATCTCGGTAAATTACATATCGTATTTGATTCAGATGGCGAAATCATTATTTCTGATGGAAATCCTGTACTGTTGGATAATTCAATACCACAAGACCCTGCAGTTCTAGCCATTGTGAATCGTTATCGTGCAAACATGCTACAAATAACTGAACAGGTTATTGGCAATACTTCAGTCATATTAGATGGGCAGACTTGTCGCTTGAGAGAATGTAATATGGGGAATCTGATAGCTGACGCAATGGTACATAAATACGCTTCAGGATACAAAGGATTTGGTTGGAGTGACGCTCCTGTTGCAATAATACAAGGTGGTGGCGTCAGAGCTTCAATTGCTCATATGAATTTACCAGCAAACGTAACAAAAGGGGACTTGTTACGTGTGATGCCGTTTGATGGTAACATTGTAAAAGTAACAATAAATGGCAGTGATGTGAGAAAGATGCTGGAACACTCTGTCTGGAGATACAACCCGACACGTGCTCCGGGACAGTTTCTGCAAATGTCTGGAATGAGGGTTCAGTATGATTTTCGCCAGTCGCCAGGGAAGAGAGTCACAAAAGTTTACGTGCTATGTGGTGAATGCCTAAACCCCGAATATTCCGTTCTAAATAAGACGGAGAAGTACAAAATATTGATGCCAGCATTTCTGTCGATGGGAGGTGACGGCTTCTCTGTATTTGATGGTCTACCTTCAGCCCCTCTAAGTTACGATGAGTTAAGTTCTACAATCGAATATATTGAGAATCACAGTCCAGTGTATCCCGCTGTTGAAGGAAGGATTATCATCGATAACCTTGAGAAATTACGTAACTCAGCAACATATTTGAAATTGTCCATTGTATCAGTAATTATGCTCGCTTGTACTCTGATTGTATAAAAGACTCTTTAAAGAATTGGAACGCGGACAAAAACAATTTACTTTTTACGTAGATTTTGAATTAAGAATTAATATCGTAGATATTAGTCATTCATTGCCTGAACTGTTCTCATCCTGTTTCGAAACTTTTAATGAATATAAAAGTGTTGGTAGGTTTACAGATGTAGGTCAGCATTTTAGTATAATGGCTACTTAGGCACCTACTTTAGCTTATAAACTTACACTAAAAGTTATTCCATTCTCCAATAACGCTTATTGACTTCATATTTTCCAGATCAGTATTATTACTAATATTATTCAGTATTATTACCTATGAGATTAAGTAGAAGCTGTGTATTCTTTTTGTGATTTTTATGTAGTTTAGTAGTTAAAACGAAGTGCAATATTATTTGTAAGTATTATTATAAATGTTCATTGTTATGTTTCAAATGTTTTTAGTAGTTCTTTAATTTAAATAATATAAAACACAGTTAATGAATCGATGATTTATTTGTATTCATTTACGCTCGACTTAGGATCCCATAAAATTTAAATGTTTTATACTTTATCTACACTTCTATAAAAATACTTTGACTAAAGGATAACATTCAATAGTTACTTCAGTAACAAAGACAAAAACGACATTCATCATGGACCACGGATAGGTACGTTAAAAACTACGCAGTGAGCTCACAGCGAGCGAGCTATTTATAAATTCGCCGGTCCGCGGCCGCACAAAAATCGTTAACAGATAGTATATAGGCTGTACATACGTTCTATGTACTACCAACAGTAATACACCGCATCGCCAATCAATAAAACTGCAATTGAGCTCCGACACAAAATATGTCCGAACAAAGTAATCACGATGATTGAATGATGTTGCACTGCATACATACACGCTCGCGTATGAAACAGGCTAACAACCCTGTGTTTCAAACTTTCAATGGATTCAAAACCGGTGAATTTTCTCTTTGAACCTCGAATTTTGTACTGGCCTACCTATGTATACCTATTGAATTCTGACGTCGGCGTGTTCAAACAAAGAGTGACCGGAAAAACAGACGCGAGTTTATTACGCAGGCGTACACTAACCCCAATAGATACAGAACTAATTATCTGGGTACCTACCATAACGTTTAAGGACTTTTTAATGACTAAAAAAAGGACTACATGTAATAAGTAAGTTGAATTCTTACTACATTACACGTTTTTGTTTCAGTCTCTTGGAAATCACGAGTTCGACCACGGCGTCAGCGGGCTCACACCCTTCATCGAAAACCTGACATGTCCCGTATTAGCTGCTAATCTTGTTCTAAATAAAGTGCCAGAACTTGCCAAGGAAACTAATCTTAAAAAGTCGATAGTACTTGATGTTGCCGGTCACAAAGTAGCTATAGTAGGCTATTTGACTCCCGATACCAAAGTGTTAGCTGTACCAAATGATGTCGAGTATTCCGATGAAATCGAAGCACTCAATGAAGAAGTGAAGAATCTGCAATCCGAAGGAATTAGCATTATTATCGCTCTCGGACATTCAGGATACCTCAGGGACCTAGAGATAGCAAAAGGAGTAGAAGGTGTTGATTTGGTTATTGGTGGACACACAAACACGTTCCTCTGGAATGGAACAAGCCCAGATGCAGAACAACCAGAAGGCCCCTATCCCACTTACGTGACACAAGCTTCTGGAAGACGAGTTCCTGTTGTTCAGGCGTATGCTTATACAAAATACTTGGGAAAATTGCATTTAGTATTCGATTCTTTAGGTGAACTAATCGGTGCCGACGGGGCTCCTATTCTATTAGACCAGAATGTGCCACAAGACGAAGAAGTCCTTAAAATCTTGAACAGGTACAAAGACAATGTCCTTAATATTACAGAGGAAATAATTGGCTCCACCGCTATTGTGTTAGATGACAGACAATGCGGAACTGAAGAGTGTAACTTAGGTAACTTGATCACCGATGCGATGGTGTATAAGTACGCCTCAGAATACACTGGTGAGCATTGGACAGATGCCCCGATTGCTCTTATCCAAGCAGGCGGTATAAGAACATCCATAGTGCGTGCCAAAATGCCAACAAATATAACCAAAGGTGATTTACTCGCAGTAATGCCTTTTGATGGCAATGCAGTAACGGTAACAGTGAACGGCAGCGTTCTTTTACGTACCATTGAGCAATCAGTCAGTCATATTAACAATTTGACGGCACCTGGAGAGTTCCTTCAGTACTCCGGTATTAAAGTTAAATACGACCTTAGTAAGCCAAGTGGATCTAGGATTGTCAGTGCCGAAGCCAGATGTTGGGCGTGTGACGTCCCAAAATATTCAAGAATTTTACCTAAAGATATTTACAAAGTTGTGATGCCTAGTTTCATTGCTACGGGTGGGGACGGATTCGATATGTTCATTGGTTTACCTACCAAAGCCTTAAATTACAATGAATTAATGTCTACTGAATACTACATTTCTCATCACAGTCCAATTTACCCTCAAGTCGAAGGGCGGATCACTTTTGTTACTGGAATTGAAGCTAATAGTTCGTCGTCTACTGTAAAAGTCTCAGTCATATCGATTCTTATAGGTTTTCTTACTATATTTGTAGCTTAAGCTTTGTTATGTAGTACAAATTGAGTAGTAGTAATTAATTAATTAAATTCGTATTAATAACGACTGAAATGTTTTTGAATGTTGTGTTACTGATTAAATAGAGCACTAAGTATTATTATCTACTAAATGACTGACTGCAATGTGTCCTAAACTTGTTTTTGTGGAATAAATATTTTTACTTATTATTCCGATTGGTTTTGTTTTATTCTAGTTAATGCATAGAATATTACCTGTATCTACACTAGCTAAATCCCTTTAAATTCTGACATTGTATCTAAACACTGTTTCATTTCTATAGTTACCAATCAAAGCTATTCAGGGGATAAATTCTCCTTAGAATTTCACAATTTTATCATCATCCTTTTACGCGTGACTGTACCGAGTGATAAGCAGAATCAGCCTATGATATTCCCTCAGGAGGACACAGGCCTCCTTTCGGTAATGTAATCCACATCGCGGGACCAGTGCGGATTAGACTACTAATCATCTTCGAATATATCACGTCTTCGAATTTTTAGTTCTAAGACATGCCAGTTCCTCGTGATGTTTTTACGGTTCACGGTTTCTATACCATTTTGAGATCAGTGCTGGTGAAATAATTTACACAATGTAAAGCGCCTGTCTGTGTTAGAAACTAAGACCTACAATTCGTATGTTGCGGTTAAGCCTCCGTAACACCACTGCTCTGCGAATAGAGCAATAATTAAATTAGGTAAATATCTAAGTTTATTCTGTGCTCTTCCTAAAAATGTTGCAGTAAACTAAGAAAATTAATGTAAAACGGGGTGACATTGATTAATTTTTAATTTGAAATGGATGCCACGCTTGCAGTTTCAACGATAAAAATGTAAAAAAAAAACTGCAGTGTAGACTCATTACGTAAATTAAGTATTGCAACAAAAAAGTTTCAATTAGTCCATACTTTTTTTGGAAAAAAATAAAAACCTGTTTATCATTTTAAATTGATAATGGGGCTACTTTGTCACCCCTTCTTTTTTTTATTTCATTGCAAAGACACCCCGAAAACGACAAATCTTTTAGACCTTTTCGACACTAAACTTTAACAAATATTTTTTTAAAGTTCCGACAACGACTACTCGTTGACGCTTCGGCAAAATATGGCCGATCAGTCAGTCTGGCCATCAGAACAAACCAAATTTTGGCTGAGTTAAGTATCCCGCAATAAATCCGAAAAAACATATCAAGTTTAGCTATCATCAAAGTCACCCCAGCTCTCAAAGTAACCCCGTTTTACCGGTACTAATTAAGTATATTTTTTACAGCTTTTTGTGACTTAACCCTATCTAATCCACGCATTGAATTAATACGATAATAAGTGTATCCGTAATAATAGTATTTTTAATATTAACCTTGTTTCTACCCGAATACATATGTGTGTGTTAATTAATGTACTAACAAAATTCTTAACACAAAACTAACTTTTACTTTCAGTCTTACGGCAACCACGAGTTCGACGAAGCTGTGGATGGATTAGTACCGTTTATTAGAAACTTGAGCTCGCCTGTTGTCGCAGCTAACCTCATCTTAGACAAAGTTCCCGAAATGCAGGACGAAAATAATTTAAAATTCGAGTTTTGAATAGAAAACCTCGTCAAAATTGATATAATAGGATACCTGAAAACAAAACATCTCGCTCCCAGAAACGATGTTGAATACGAAGATGAAAGGCCCGCTATAAGAAGAGAAGTAAAAATACTAAAGGAAGAAAATGTTAACATTTTAATAACCTTAAGACACTCAGGATTTGTAACAGAAACAGATATTGCGAGGCAAGTCGTAGATATTGACTTGGTTATCTTTGATATTGACTATTGTTAACAAGCCCGAAAATGGCTTGTTAACAATATTCATAATGAACAGAACAATACTCAAGCAGAGTCTGGAACATTCTGTGTCCACATGGCGCATTATAGACAGTACCGGACAATTCCAACAATTTTCCGGAATGGAACGGATTGCAGGATATAAAAGATGATTATGAATACAAATTAATGATGCCAACTTTCCTTGCAAATGGTAGAGATGGATATAGTATGTTTCATGTAATCAAGACTACTGCGTCGTGTTGCGAATACAAATAGTTATTTGTTATGCAAGGCTGGAAAGTTGATTTTTGGCGCGAGTACTTCTATTGAAACCTGAGTAAGCGAAGGATTCTAGGGTTGAACCATGAGCGAAGCGAGTGGTTCAAATATAGAATCCTGAGCGTAACGAAGGTTTCAAAAGTACGAGACGCAGAAAAGCTTTGCTGCCGAGCGCAACACACAATTTTTCACCTCACTACAGCGAGGAAACTGCTAGGTGCAAGAAAACAGTTGTTGTTGAGTTTTATTTTGTTCGAGCGTCTCAGATACATTGACACATGTGAAGAAAATAACAGATACTTGGCAATGTATCTTATGAGTTACATAGAATAACTCCAAAATTAAATACCCTGTATTTTGTTCTAGATCCTACTTGTCCTCTAAGGAGGATGAAAGAAAAAAACTAATTTAATACAAATAACTAACTAATTTAATTTAATACATATTTATTTTTGCCAAGCAAAGGATTAAATACCATATTATATTAGTATTTATTTTATTTAAAAAAATAAACTTAAATTACTACACAATTGGGTATTTGACAGGGTAGTATTTTTATGGCATATTCAAATGTGACGTCACAGATTTTTTTAATCAAATGGAATACTTATTAACATTAATTCCAATTTTACAATTATATCCTCGCAAAATATTTTATTTTTGTACTGTGATGGAAGTTTTTAAGGTGAGCGGTAATATTTAATATTTTACTTTAGACCGTGTCATGCATTTTCAGTGGACTGGCAGTATAGAAAATTATTAAATAGAAAGGTTCGAATTTTAAAAACTCTTTCCACGCTAGAGAGCAAAAATCGATTTTCGGCTCAGATTTCGAATGACAAACAGACCCTTTCCGAGCCTGTGAGGTGAAAAGTATGTTATTAAGTAGGTACCACGTATGTTTCTATCTACACCCGTCGATTGCGGTGTATGCGTAGAGGTTGGGAATGTTTTTTTGCAATTTGCAGGTAAGTGTCCAGTTGTACGTTTATCAAAAATGGTTTGCGACAAAACATTATAATTAAAACCATCTTCTTCTTTTCGTGTGGTTAGTGACTAACCTGGTATCAGAGTTTTATACTGCCCATGGGCCTCTGGCTTAGCTTCACATGCCGTTGACAAATAAGTAGCTGTGATAGCCTAGTGGTGTGACCGTCGGACTGCCAAGACATAGATCCCGAGTTCCAAGCCTTGGGTTTGAACTCGAGACCTATGACTTGGCAGGCACGCACCTCTGATTTTACGGATTCATTTGTGTATTGTATAATTATCACTTGCTTTAAAATCGGTGAAGGAAAACATCGTGTAGAAACCAGCATGTCTGAGAGATAAGTATTCTATTCAAATAATAAAAATCATCAACACAACTCTCGCACTTAAATTTCTTAAATATGACTTGTTATTGACGCGAATACCTAATAATTACGACACTGACCTGCAAATTGCAAAAAAAATGCATGCGGGCTACTTTCACGCAATGACCTTAAAATAGACTTTACCTACATAGGTACATAGTAGTAAATACAGCCTAAAATATAGTTACCTATGTCACTGTAGTTTACCTTTAGTCAAGTTGTGCCATATTTCCGTAATAAAGCTTTTACTTTTATTGATTTTAAACTTACAACATCCATTTGTATTTCTACCTCAGAATAAATTTAACATTCCATACTATCTCTAAGTATAAATAAGAAGGTATAAGTACAGATGTGTATTTTTATTTCTAATTCGGGTTATAACTATGAAATTATTATTTTGTTTTGTTTACAACTGTTCTTACTACAACTACTATGTTTAAAGCCGCGGTCCCACGGCCCGTTAACCGACGTGCCTGTCGTTGCTACGCCTATCTAGTCCTGACGCGGCCATGCCGAGCATTCCGACGACAGGCCACCGCAGGCTTCACTGATGCGCGGTGCCCACAGCCTGTCAGTCCGCTTTTGCACAGCCCAGATCGCGCCAGCCAAGGCCGTGGGACTATACGTCTTTAGAATGCTACATTACCAAACTTATTAAATAAGTTAGGATGTACTTAAGCCACCACGTCCCGCTACTCCAAATTTCTTAAATAGTTTTTCAACTTTTCTACATAAGTTGGTTCATGTTCAATTGGGAAAATTTTGAGATAGCTTGATTTGCTGGCGTTTGTACCCAGACCAGTCCAGTTGTTGGGTGTGGAATGTATGGTATAATAACAGATAGTAAGTAATAAGTAATATCACTTGAAATAATGTGAACCAAAGTATATTAAATTAGGTGATATGATCATTAGACCTTTTGCTATTATGTCAAATGTTACACACCCTTTGGTACCGGAATGTATCCATTGTTACTTTAGTAAAAACTAGCTGACCCGACAAACGTTGTCCTGTCTTATTTATGATACCTACCCTACCTAACCTACCTACCCTACCTACCCTACCTACCCTACCTACCCTACCTACCCTACCTACCCTATGTCCGTCTCCTGGTTATAAGCTAACTCCCCACAAATTTTCAGCCAAATCGGTTCAGCCGTTTCTGAGTTATAGATAGTGTAACTAACACGACTTTCTTTTATATATATCACCGTAAGATTGTAAACATCGTTATATTACAATCTATCTAGTAAGATTGTAAACTATCGATAGATTGTGAACCGTATCATTATGATTGCAATTTAACGCATCATTTTTCGCTTGATTGTAATCTATCGATGGGAAGCGGTCAAATTGTGAACGGCGTAGGACGTTTAAAAAAATGGTTAGGTTAGGTTAAAACTGTGACCACCTACGCCAGAAACGACTAGATTATATAGAAAAAAATATGGAAAAAGAGATTATTTTTATTCAGATTGTAATTTAACGGTTTCACTTCGGTAGATTACAATATAGCGAAGAATAATGAGTCAAATTGCAATCATAATGATACGGTTCACAATCTATCGATAGTTTACAATCTCGCTAGATAGATTGTAATCTAACGATCTTTACAATCTAACGGTGACATATATATAGATTTGTGCAATTGCCAAAGATATTGTATAGACAAAACAAAATGGCGGCGTTAGTTCGGATTTTGGCCAAAAATCTTGTAATGTTGTATGTAGGTATAGGTTGAGCTTTTACATGTTATTAAATATAGATGTAGGTACAAGTTTGTCGAGATTATGTTATGAATTACTATACCCGGTAATTACTATACGACATTAATTACAGGGTACGTACATTTACGTACGTTCATACTTGTACATTTATCTTTTACAATATTCTACTCAGTGGAAATTATTACGGGTATTTTTAAATAAGTGTGTTTTTTTTTATTATTAATAAAAATATTTTTCTGCAACTTATTTTTATTTACATTAATCTGAAGCAAACTGGGATTCGAATGAACTAGGAACTTATCTACTTAATCAAATGTCCCGTCAAATGAAAACCCAAGAATATCATGTATTCTTGGTCACAACGAAACACACCGCCTACTTCTATTTCTGAAAGCATATGCAATTCTTTAATGAAGTAATTCGGTAGGTACTGAAAATCAAAATTCTGAAGATCGCATATCGAATCCCAACCCTACAAGCAGGGTCGTAACATAACGTGTTGAGCGAACTCTTACGGAATGTGACAGGGGTACAAGGCAGAGATAAGGTATAAGACAGGGTATGTGCTGGATTGTAATTAGTGAAGATATTAAATGAATAGGTAATTAACAGGTCTAATTATATAGTCTAAAAGTAAAAAATCAGCTGTCCCATACATTATGCTCGCATAACTCGTCAAAATGTAAGGAACAGCCGATTACTTTTTCACGTTTTCAGAAGTTGTTTTGGAAGTTGTTCATAATGATGAGTACAATGACCCCTTAAAATAATGCTCATGAATTCAATTTCACCCTGTATAATCTAATTCAACTAGTTACAATCGCAGTCATGAGATTTATCAGCAGATTTACTGATCAGAGTCAATCAGCCTACGACATCGTTTTTAACACGCTTTTATTAGCTCGGGTTGTATCTACGTATGTTTGTATGTATGTAACGGAATCTTTGAGCTTAATTTTCACCGGTTTCTAAAAGTCTGATCAACTTGAAATTTTGCACACGTCTCAAGGACCGATGACAATGCAATAATTTGATAATAGTTTCCCATTATCCTTATTACACGCTTTATATTAGCTTCACTTGTATGTATGTTTGTAACCGACTCCTTTAGACGCGATTTTCACCCACTTTAAACGGCCAGATTTCATTCAAACTTTGTAGATTTATCGAGGACCGATGACAATACATTAATTTGAACAAAAAAGTAGGAAATAAAAAATAGTTTAAAAAAACTAAAAAACACGCTTTTTATAGAAAACCGACCTAAAAAATTGAAAATAAATTTTACTTTTTAAAAAGCGTGGGGTGCATGGTGGTGGTGAATATTATCTTAAAAAGCACCCCACGCTTTTTAAAAAGTAAAATTTATTTTCAATTTTTTAGGTCGGTTTTCATTAAAAAGCGTGTTTTTTAGTTTTTTTTAACTATTTTTTTTTTAAATCGAACATAGATAAAAATTCTCAACAAGTATACTCATCCCAGCTCTCATCAAGGGTACTCCTTATGCAGAAACCACCGACATGAAACACTTAAAAGGTTATCTATAGGCTTATCATTAGGCACCTTTTGGGTTCGCAATAATAGTTCACTGAGGAATAAAAGAGATAAATATTGAATATAAAGTCTCCCGCAGACAGGCGCGACGCAACGACGCCACGCAATTCTGTTGGAAAAATTACCATTATATTAAGCTATTATATACATTTTTCAATCAGTATTGTAAATGCACCGCCCCAAAAGATGAACGCTAAAAATGAACAAGACTGTAATAAAGAAAAGTAATGTCACAGGCTAAACTACAATGAAAAAGAGTTTTCTGGGTTGAAGTGGAAATAAAGGTTACGTACGACCACGAATTCTTACGAAATTCATACCTCTTGGTCAAGACCTACACGTTAAAGCGATACGCGTTCGAAAACAAATTTAATGAAAGAAGGATGGAATTAAGAACTTGGGTCTAGCAAGTCCTTTTTTTTTTTGAGGGTGGGATATTATCCAATGATCCGCTCTGGGTGGAACGGAAGGGAGTGTCAGACTTTTACTTACTAAAACCCATCCATGTTCCTTCCTTAGCCCTTTATGTTCCGGGGTAGCGGTAACCCTTTCGGACGATCCAGCTTAGTCTAGCGAGTCCTAAGGATTAAAAGGAACGAGGAATGGTTATAGAATCCGGATGATGACATCGAAGACGCAAGAGATTAGGTAAATAAAACCAATAAACAAATATGAGTTTATAATAACTTACTATACCTTTGAAATATTGTCGGATTTAATAGGATACCTTCTTAACCTTTTGACCGCCACAGTCGTGTATAGACGACAAACCAAAATGTGCCCAGCACGCCACGGTCGCGACTGGGTGACAGAATTTTAAACGTAAATAAATAATAATAATAATAATTTCGACCTCACTACTATTTTGTAGGTATTAAAGGATGAATTCGGAGCTTGGCGCTGAGGGCACGCTTTTTCATTTTTGACGTGGCGATCAAAAGGTTAAATAATAATTATGTAAGTTAATGTTACGTCATCTATCCACCAAATAAATCTTTACACCTTTATCCTGAGTTTCATTTCTCTTCCCACTAAAATCTGATTGAGGTAGTTATGTACAATTGTAGCTAAATATGTGGAACCTATATTTTTAATGTCCTGCTAAGTAGGTACAGAGGCCAGCACATCAAGTTACCACAATCTGCCAAATTTCTTTGATAGTATTTCAACTTTATTGCAAAGACATAAGGTTCATTTTTAATTGAGAAAATTTGACAGTTAGGGATAGCTTCATCTGCTGGCGTCTGTACGTAACACAGCAACGTAAAGGTACAGTCATGCATAAGAAGCTGAATTATGTAAATTCGGCTGTTCAATCAATCCCTTTAAAATCAATAGAAGTGATGAAAGTTTTGTACGGAAAAATTCATATAGTGGATACAGATTGGACCATTATCGTATTATAATAACAATATAACCTAACACTAACTTTTCCTTTCAGTCTCTCGGCAACCACGAGTTCGACGAAGCTGTGGATGGATTAGTACCGTTTATTAGAAACTTGAGCGCGCCTGTCGTAGCAGCCAACCTCATCTTAGACAAAGTTCCCGAACTGCAGAACGAAAAGAATTTATATAAATCCATTATAATTGTCAAAAACCACGTCAAAATTGGTATTATAGGTTATCTTACGCCAAAAACAAAAGATCTCGCTCCCAGAAACAATGTTGAATACGAAGATGAAATTCCAGCTATTAGAAGAGAAGTAAAAAAACTAAAAGAGCAAAATGTTAACATTTTGATTGCTTTAGGACATTCCGGATTTGTGACAGACTTGGAAATTGCGAGACAAGTCGAAGATATTGACTTAGTTATCGGAGGCCATTCCAATACATTCCTTTGGGAAGCCGATAGTACTTCAGAGAAACCTGAAGTCCCTGAGGGCCCATACCCTACAGAAGTAAAACAAGCAGACGGTAGAATAGTGAAAGTCGTACAAGCTTATGCTTACACTAAATACATGGGAAAGTTGCATTTAGTTTTCGACTCAGCGGGAGAAATTATAAAATGCGAAGGAACTCCAATATTATTAAACCAGGAAATACCAAGGGATCCTGAACTTTTACAAACGGTTAATAAATATCATAAAGACATGGAACGTATAAACAACGAAGCTGTTGGCAGTTCTCTAGTATTTTTGAATAAAAATGGCTGTCGACTAAGAGAATGCAATTTAGGTGACTTGATCGCTGATGCCATGTTGAACTATACCAGGGAGGAATACCACGATCAGTATCCCGATGTGAATATAGCAATAGTGCAAGGAGGACGGATACGAACATCAATTTATCATGAAGGAACTCCCTTCACTTTAACTAGAGGAGACTGGATCAATGTGCTACCATTTTCGGACTCTTTAGCGATAGTCACAATGAACGGAGCGGTACTTAAGCAGAGTCTAGAACATTCTGTGTCCACATGGCGCACTATAGATAGTACTGGACAATTCCAACAATTTTCTGGAATGGAAGTCACATACGACTTAGCGAGACCAGTAGGATCTCGAGTTGTAAACGCTAAAGCGGTGTGCTCAAACTGTGGATTTTACGAATTGCAGGATATAAAAGATGGTTATGAATACCAATTAATGATGCCAACTTTCCTTGCTGACGGTGGGGATGGATATAGTATGTTTGTAGACCTCCCTAGGAAAACACTTTCATATAATGAAGTGGACAGTGTTTTATACTATTTGGAAAAGTACAGTCCTGTGAATACGCAAGTCGACGGTCGAATTAAAGTACTCAATGAAGACAAAGCTACAGACTACACAGCTGGCATTAAAAATGAAAACCGAAAAATGTATCCAAATGCAGCAGCACCTAAGTATAAATTTAACGGGTATTATATACTTACGACCTTATTTTTATGCAAATACTCGTTGGTATTGATGTAGACATTGTAGAAATGTTTATGTACACTGTAATATTTACTTACTTCTTATTGCATACCTACTCATTTAGTTATGAAACGTTAGTATAGAATTTAAGGGTGAAACCGATGTTGATACGATACGTTGAATACGTGATAGTTACTAGATGATAGTTTATTTGTCCAGTGTTATTAGTCTTAGCGCAGCGAAGAATGGATATCGACAAATCGAAGATGTATGTTTGAAATAAGATTTACTCTTCATGAAAATGTCCTTTCTCACTGCATAGGTATTAAATATTTTTTCGTAATAGGTGGATATATTTCAATACATTTGAGATGACGTGATCTAATCATTTGATATTAGTTTGTTAGAGCTATTTTGTTTTTATTTGTACAATGTTCTAAGTATTGCTTTTTATTTCCTTTTTAGTATCATGACAACTTGATTCTATGTTAATTCTACCTCTTTTAAGTACAACCTTAAATCACATCACCATAGACACAAATGTTAGTCTTTGTTTTTAGTCCATATTTAAAGTATTTTTTATTAATAACTGTAGTATATTATTTGAGCATTTTATTAAAACATTTATTCAGTTTAAAACTGAAATTCTTAATTTAATTGAGTTTTTTGGGATATTTTTGGTAGTTTAGTATAAGATTTTAAGAAAAGAGAGATATTTTCCACACATTTATTCAGAAGAAAAATACACTAAATATAGGTACATTCAGTACATAGACAGCAAATAGTACGAGATTATTGTGAATTGTCAGAAAGTCTCCGATATCGCAGGTTTAAAAAAAAAAGGTAAAATACATGTTGGCCCGCGAAATTAAAACTTCAGGTGGATTTCGCAATTTGCAGGTTACTATCTTATCAGATTTGCATCCGGTTAGACGATAGCCGACCAAAATGTAGTTGGGAAAAGGCTAGGCAGATGGTTTTTTTACGAATTATGTAAAGACATAATTATTTGTTAAGATAGCAAAAATATTGAATTTCGCGGCCAAGCTTTCCGCATCGACCGGGAAATGTTATCTAATGCACTTAAAAGTTTTAATGTTTTAACATTAAGAATATCTAGATAGATATGCGGAGACTTTCTACTTTTATAGTACTTACTAATACACTAACGCTAACACACTACAAACACTCAGATGTAATACTATCAACGGTATAACGCCGCACTTATCATATTAAAAATAATACTCCAAACAATATTAGTAGAAAACTTAATCGACTACTTCTTCTACAAGAAAATACAATTTCGAATACATTAGAAACCATTTTTATTATAAGGAACAGAAATTCAAGATTACAGTACTCTCACAAATCCGCCGCAACAAAATCTCAACCATCAGCGTACCTAATACTGAAAACGGCGGATTACTAAAAACGGCTGCTTACTGAAAACAGCGGATACTGAAAACGGCGGATTATAGTGTGAACAACAAATTGAATTAAACAACTAACCTTTGGACTTTATATGTATTTAGCTTAATTGTGCCTGGATTTCGGGGGCGGACAAAGGCGCAGTATGCATGAAAACGACGTTAGACGGTGGATTATCGAGCAGAATAAAGTAAAAAAAATACCATAAGGAATGGTAGAAAGTAATGGGGCAATTACAGTTTTAGGATCATACATTATTTAACCTACATTCTGGCAAATTAAAGGAATTTTAATTTGGCTTGCCAAAAACGGCGGATTTTAGTAGATGTTGGTCGATCGGCGGATTAGCGAGAGTACCTACTGTACTACTTACACATTACTATAGGTTGTCAGTGTTTAATCACAGAAATAAAAAAGTATCCCAATAGCCGTTATGAGAAGTAGTTAAATACTCAAGTAGAAAATTATCAGAACAGCCACTATATGAATGGCTGTCCCATTCTAAATACTCTTACAATCTACGTAAAAAACGACAAAAACATGTATAAATCGCCCAGAAAAACTATGCGCTTCAATCATCGCTTATCTTATGAAAACCAACGCGCGATCATGAAACTTTATTGGGACGTGCTCGTTCTTTTCTTTAAAATGGGTAACAAACCCTAGCGCGGTCAAATTAGTCCGCAAAATAGGGGCATCAAGTCCCAAGCAGCTGAAAATTTACATTAACGTTACTATTATAAAGGGAAAAGTCCTACAACGATCCCAAGTGTGCAAAAAAATGTATTTGAGGTCAAAGTTCGCAAAAATAGGTTTTTTTTTTTGCAACGGTTAGTTTTATGATGATATGATGAAAAAAAAATCCGAAGCGCATACCTTTTCTAGTTTACCTATAAGTTTACTTATTTCGTAGACATCAAAAACTAGGTAATATAGTGGTTATACATATGTATTCATATTAATACTACTGTGTATGTTATTTGAGATTAAAAAATTCTACTTTTCGTTTCGTGTTCCTCTTTCAAAACCTTTTTAAGCACAATAAAAAAAAACACAATCTACGATCATGACACTCCCTTCATTCCAAATTCCAGTCTTTCGTTCATTTTTCATCGTATACCTTTCTACCTGCTCATACCAGCTCACTTCTAGGGTACTCAAAGACCACCGAACACTTCACGTTTACGATGTCATAAGCTCATTATTTAGGCTAAGTCGGTAACCAGATGTTTCAAATCCCAGACTAAGAGATGCTCAGACAGAGCACAGGGTTTTCTGGTAACATTGAAAAAGAAACCTTGTCATCAGTGTCATTAAGTACAGAGTTGTATGGACGTAAAAATGCATGCAAGATTTCGTTTGCGCTACAAGACATCGATAATATTATTCCAAGTCATTCACTCATAAACCCTTTCACTCTACGCTCCGTTCCATCAACGCTGAGCCTAAGAATGCACGCTCTAACCAGGTTTTTCCACTATACCAGGTCTGAAACCAAACGTTTCAGAAAAACCACAAAATCACTCACAAAAATAGAAAACGCCTGAGTACAAATCGTTACAATATCTATCACACAAAATCACTTGCAGAGACCACCTCTTCATTCCAAACTCAAAACATAAACCCTGTTAGTAGATCTGACACAAATACAAATAAATACACACGTTTAAAAATACTAGTTTAGGCTTACATCCAAAAAAATTATTGGATATTAGAAAATTTACCATCATATTATCTGTATCGGTTTACATAACGTTAGAGGAGGAGATAGTTCGCAGCATATATGGTACACCAGACGTGGCTAAACGAGATGAAATGTGGCCTATCTTTTTTTTTCGTGTGGTGTAAGAGTTTGTGACTAACCTGGTGTAAGAGTTTTGATGCTGCCCATAGGCCTTGGATTTGAAGCCAAGGCCTATGGGCAGCTGTTGAGAAATATCTCTTAGCTATACCGGTTTCCTGAAGATGTTTTCCTGCACCTTTTTTAAAGCAAGTGATAACTATACAATACGCACATGAATCCGAAAAGTCAGAGGTGCGTTGGCTTGGGTTCGAACTCGAGACCTAAGACCTGGCATTCCGACAGTCATAAGGCTATCATTGCTTAATGTGGCCAATGAGTATGCTTCATCGACGTGACCCAGCAATCAGCAGGGCGTGTTAAAAACTGAGTTTCAGCCTATAGAAGACCTATCCGAGGGATCGACAGCATGGTACCATAATGGTGACTGGTTTACGTCTTCAGCACAGCATGTCTTTCCTGTTACAATGCAGTTGCTGAGAAGAAAAGTAAGTACTATTTAAGAGTACATATAAAGATGCTTTATGGAAACCAACATGACTGAGAGATATTTCTCGACAGCATGTGAAGCTAAGTAAGAGGCCCATGGGCAGCATAAAAACTCTGACACCAGGTTAGTCACTAACCACACGAAAAGAAGAATGATGCTTTACGACTAAACCATTCTTTTGGAAGGTATACTGTCTGAAGATCTTCACTCACTAGTCTTGATCGGCCGAGGGCACGTCAGATATGGTAACATCGTATGGAGAACTGACATGGTTGGATATCACAAACTGTGGAGGTTCGGGTACAGGGGACTCCTTGTTCCGGCAGTGGGGCACAAAAAAATACTGACTGAAGCGAACCATGCTCTGGGTTTCTTTGATGGATAATATCCGAAATAAAAATGGCGGAAGGCAGAGAGTCGGGTGTTCTCACGCAGCTTGGGAGAGGCCATGTCCAGCAGTAACCAACTGTTGGTTGGTTGTTGGTTCGTTGGTTGGTTGGTTGGTTGGTTAGTTGGTTGGTTGGTTAGTTGGTTGGTTGGCTGGTTGGCTGAATTGAAAGTATAGGTGTGTACCCGCTCTTCTTTTGTCGATACAAAAACTATCGGTCGATTCTTTAAAAATCTTCCCATGAATACGTACTTAGATGAAGTGAGCTAGCGTTCCACGTAATGCTAGGATTGGCGCTATTGACAGCTCACTTTAAACTCACCTACGTTTTCATGCTGAGATTTCACAGAATAGCACGACTGATCTTTATCTGATATTTGTTAAATTTATGGTAAACTTCCGTTCTCCAGTATTCTACCAAATACGCTCTTAAATATAACTTATTCAAACTAAACACACGTTAATTATGTTAACATTGATTGTCTAAACGACATTATAACTACATGGCTCAAGTAGGTGCATGATGACGTAGCAAGCTATAAAATACATGTCTAATATAAGCTGACCTATTGACATACGGCAAGCCAACGCAAAGTGAGGTCAGCTTTTAGAAGAAATGTTTATCATAATCTTAAATGTCATCTAGCTTACCTTAGCTACATCATTCGTTATGTAATTAGAAAGAAATCAAGGTCGAATATCAATACTTAATTTCCAAACGTCGTTCAGTGTGATAAGACCTATTTTTATTCACCTCTCAACTGGCTACATATGGCAATACTGTTAAATTTATATCCGGCCAGTGCTCCGGCCGCTTGTAAAACAATAATTATGAACAAATCGCTATTAACACTAGGCATTTTGAAAAAAAGAATAGCAGCAACTTATATTTGAGATCGCGAATGCAGACAAGAATAATTTTTACGTATGAATAATTTCTGCGCATGCGCATCATGCCCATAGTGTTACTATTTATCAGTTTTCATACCCTTTAAGAGTAGGCAAAGCTCTCATAATATCATAAAGTGACATAATATCCCTGATACATCCAAGTCTTAAAATTTTCTTAAATTTCCAATAAGTACCCAAATCATAAACTTATTCTATTTACGTAGGTACCAATACCTAGTGGTATTGGGGTCTAGAACCGTATAAACAAAGTCAAATCGGTGTTTATAGTAAACTAAGAGAAATAATTATCATTTTTAACCACAAAAAGCATGATATGTTCTACTTCCACGATACTATACGATACGATGTTGGTGTGAAACTGAAGTACTAAAATAAAAGTTACATTGTTTGTTTGACTTTTAGCCTAAATATCTACCTGCACAATAATAACAAAACATCAAAAAAACGGATAGATGTGTTATTGGGCGTAGAAAAAATATTTTTAGCAATAACGGTCCGGCCGGCTCCAAAATACCAAATAAAATAAAGCCAACAACATAAAAGAAGTGTAAAAATAATAAGAAAACAGTCAAATCGCGTTGCTAAGTAACTAAGAGATCTCAAGAATTCGAACAAAATCAAAAAAACGCGAAGCAAAAAAGAAAATAAGTAAAATTTTTCGTTAAACAAATCAAACATAGATTAAACCTGAACAGGAACTGACTTGAAATGTTTTTTTTAATCATAGAGAACGTCATTTGCGCCGATTCCAATATAGAACCTAGAAGATATGGCCGGGCCTTCCCTTCTTGGTGCAGGGACTTCCCAATCAGGATATTTGGCATAGCCTTTATGAAGGCACCCTGCGAGTATGGCAAGGCACTGTTTAAGTGCCTCCTGGCAATCAGCCGCCTCTTTGCAAGGACTATAAGGCTCTAAAACCGTGACTAACTCACATAAAGGCTTGAAGAGCTCCAGCGCTTGCTTCTTATCGGCTTTCTGCAAGTCATTATAGATATCTAAATATAAATACTTGTCAAACATCTTCACTATAGCGGTAGGTAGAATTGGGTTAGTTTTCAATCCGTAGTATAGCGGCCAGTCATCAGTGCATGCCTCGCAGACACAGGTGAATTTGTACTGAGATTTTAGGATCGCATGCCGAGCTTTCCGAGTGTGTACAGCATGATGGGCTCTAAAAAAAGAAAAAGTATATTGTATTAGTATTTTGTAATATATAAAAAGCTGGTAAAGCCTGGTGTCTTCATATAATGTTCCTGAACTGACTTAAATACTATCTAACTTAAATCAGTCTAGATGTCGACTCTTGTATCACCTCAATAAATACACTATTCTCAAGGGTTTGTTATTTTGTAACCATATTTTGATTTGAAAGAGTGTCCGTGCTGGCCCGTTCTACCCCATAGGTTCCTACTGCTTTGGAATGGGCAACTAAGTTCATCTTTCTGACTGACCGACTCCTTGACAATGCTTTGAGTTTCAAGTTTAACTTGCCCTCAGTCGCCTCTTTCGACTCCAAAAGATATCAGATGGGGTATATTCAATCAGCAAGGCTAACATGCACAATATGATTCCGAGACATGAGTATGCATGGTCATGTCTCGCTTCTCACCAACACAATGTGAAGAAAAACCCTAGTCGCGTGCGCAAGTTTGCCTGGCTAGTCTTCCTACACTAGCATGGTTAGAATTAAACGAAATTAAAGCTCTAGACTGTATTTGTTTCCAAAAATATGTCTAGGTACTTTTTTGTGTTGATTGCCGCCGTCGATCCGCGCACGAAGCGTTCTCTTGTCTGGATTTTTTGGATGCACGGCGACGCCACCTTTGCCTCCTTTCGAGGCAGCTCGCCGAACCTATTGTTAATTACACAAGCATTTGGTTGTTAAAAAGGCTTTGTTTTATATACACATGTTAGTTATGATAAATGATGCATTTATATGAGACATGCAACTCATCATGTTAGTAGATCGAAAACATGCACCTGGAATCCTCGTTGTTCAATCAAATGATATTTGAACGAAGAAATATTGGGGAACTCCGAACGTCAAAACAATTTTTGAGTAAAAAATCAATGTGATTGAACCACATGGCTGGAACAAAGACTTACATCATGTATATTAATTATATATACGGAAATATAATTACAATGGAGTAAAAACACATACCCATAATTATCGAAGATCTGCATTCCCTTTTTAATAGGTCTTAGAGCAAACAAAGTCGTTTGTGTAGTTCCCAGTCTGGTATACCGCACCACATTTGGTGCACATGAATGATTAATTAAACTCAGGAAAGCATATGCGCCACTCCCTATATTATATTCATCTACGTAATTGTCTTCATCATCCTCAGAATTGGCGGTTATGCCATGCATATTTGTTGGAGCTGTCATCAAGTGCCGCATCAGTGTATCGGCAGTGAATTTCCTAATTTTTTTTTTTAATCCTTTGTTCTTTGTTGCTATAAAACCTTTCATTGCCAAGAAGTGTAGAAAGATAGCAGCAGTAACTGCCTTTTGAAATAAATCTGATATATCTCTGTTTTCTACATTTGTGGCCAGAGTATGGATTGACGCGTAATTTTTTGAAGTATAAACCATGTTGCCGGTATCAGCCTCCTGGCATCCTAGATCTTCCGGATTAGTGCAAGCTTCCACTTTTTGCACAGAGTTTAATACATCTTCCCATTTTTCATGGCTAGTTCTAGCTCTAATTGTTGTTCTAAACGCAAGCAATTCCAGTTTAGTGAACTTATTATCGAGTAAACTTGCTAGGAACGGACATTCATATGGATGATAGTCATCCCATGCAGACTCCACACATTTCCTGCTGCAGTACATGGTCATACAACAATATGGACAAGGATACAGATTGAAATTCCTTGAAAAACAATATGCACAAGTGATTAAGATTTGATTTCTTAAGAGCATTTTCACATGCGGATCTTCTTGCACTATTATTTCACCGACTGCAATGTCCTCTGCTGCAATAACATGTCGGCCCAGTTCCGGAGTATGCTTAACTTCCAATTTTGAGCTTGCATCTATGTATTTCTCATGTTTGGAACCCTTCATAGTAAATATTTCCTCGATGTTTACATTCAAATCATCTACATCCGGATTAGGGTGTTCCTTTAAGGCTTCTAAACACATTTTTTGTCTTTTAACAAGTTTTACCTTTAATGAGTTCCTGTGGAAACAGGTAAATGCCACATCAACATCATATAAACATGCCTTGTATTCTTTCAAAGCTGCAAGAACTGCTGATCTGTTAGCCACTGCAAGACCATAGGATGGAGAAAGTAATGGTGCATACATCAATGCCAAGTTATAATATTGCCAGGCCATATACAAGTTATTCCTTTTATACATATTGTTGCCAAGGTTACGATACTGGTTCGATGTATAACTACATTTGTCTTCTTTAAGAGTAAGTGGTAATAGTTTGTAGAATTTTATAAGGCCATACACATAATATACTCTCTGATCAGGCTCTTTTAAACTTGAAAAGTGTTTAGAAACCTCCAGCGTTTTGCCATCGCGTCTTATTTTATCCAACAGTTTTACGTAAATAGAATCGCTAGTCAAATTGAGTCTGTCAAATGGAAACATTATTGATTTTTTTCAGTGTTCTTTGGGGTTTACTGAGTGTAGGTGCTATAATAATGTCACACTTTACGACGCCGTTTCTCGCTGTTAATTTGGGATGTGAGATGGTTTTTATAATAGACCAAAGGCTGAAAGCTCAGAATATTCCACTGGACAAATCTGAAAAAGGTAAGTTTCAGATGTTCATTCAAAAATACTTGGGAGCACTATTTTACCTAATAGTTGTCTATTTTTATGTATGTAATAGTTATTTGAATTAGTTGAATTGATTTATTCCAGTACTCACCGAGGTAGTAACGGTGCTACTTCATCCTAAATTGCTCGATGAGTTATTTACACCGCAGCCGGTGGCCGCTCACACACTCGTAAAACAACTACTTCAAGATATTTCCACCTCTTCAATAATGAAACTAGACGACTATTCCATGAGCAAGTTGTGGGATCTCATGAGCATGATCTTCAAATGGCAATTATCTGTAGCAACAAATCAAAATATTTTCGACATCACTCGCCGTCATCTGAGAAGTGTTGCCATGCTAATGCCACATTTTTTCCCTAAAAGTATTATCGAACAGGTTATGAAACGATTCGAGAGTCTATCTCATCAATTCACTGACGACGATTATAAAAGTCTTAACAATACCCTGGTAGTTTGGTTTTCAGAGTATCACACTAAAATTTCTGTTCTAATGCGATTGGGGCTGCAAAGAAAAGACGGAACTTTTAATTTACCTTCTACAATAAGTACAAATCTGTTACATAACCTAGGGGAAAATATTTATAAGTACGATAACAAGAAAAATCCTATAGAAGAATTTGAAAACCGATGTGCTGATACGAATGAAATAAACTGTCTTTTAGCTTCAATAGAAAAAGTTCATTCCAAGAACAAAGTTGAGTTGCAGTTGCCTATTGAATTTGGAACTACAAGTGCAAGAAAAAAAACTTTAGAAATTACTACAGACGTTCAATTTGAAACTATAGACACAAGTGTCAAAATAAAGAACACTGACCTTACTTTTATTCCTGATATTCCAAAATCTCCTCAGGAGGACTTATTGGAAATGTTAGGAACAATAGGAGATTCAATCTAATTAAAAAATAAAATGTTGAGTGGTGATTTCATAAAACTTTCCTTGTTTTCCCTGTCTAATGGGACACCCAGACTGGATTCGGCTAGCAACATTGATTTTTATCGATTCATCTTTGCTGCTGTGCAAATCCCTTCCATCCTCCCTCTCACCCGCGACACCCCGCTCTGGTCCGCTGGCTTACTACAAAAGGTGCTCTGTGCTTATTACATTGGTAAAAGGGGCCCGTCCAGACACCCCTACCTGGGCCGCTATTCAATCAAACCCGTTCATGCTTGTAATATTAGGGTCCATAATGTCATAATTAGAACAGACAGAGGAGCTCTCTATAGCTTTATGTAGTAGATTGACCATTGAAAGAAACTTGTTTCAGAAAAGCTTAACAGAAACTCAGGAACCATGTCTACATAGATAGACATACTACATACATTATATTCTTTTTTACTTGTTGTCTTTTTTATGCAGTTGTTTCCGCTGTTTTTTATGTTATCAAAAGTACATTATATCTTTTAAGGGGTTCTGTGCTATATGTTACAACAAAATACCTTGTGACATTCTGCAATTAAATGAAAGAAAATTTTAAACTCATATTAAAAATACACTTTGTAAACAAGCATACTTATTACAAATTAGAGGATTATATAAAGGATAAGGACGCTTGGAAACATGCTGGTCCTGCTCCACAGGACAATCTAGTGTCTAGACCAAATCAAACTGGTTGCTAAGTAAATTAGGTAATAATTTATTATTTGTAAAATACTATTTTAACATTTTGAAATAACTTCTCACACATTGATTGATTTATTATTATTAACTTTTAGAATGTTTGTAAATATTATGTGAGCACCATGTACTTAGGTATGTCTTAAGTTTACCTGCCATTACTATATTATGTGTTTTTCTTTTCACCTTTTGTGGTGTAGTGTTTTTATTCTGGGTGCATCGTCTTCACATATTATAATGTTACCTATAATTCATGTAGGTATACAATATATACTTACATTGTTAAACATTTAAAAAGAGTAACGGTGGAGTTTCTTGCCCAATCTTCTCCACACGAAACTACCTTTTGGAAGGGGCGACTAGAATCAATTCTATTTCTTGTTAATTTTGACGTTCAAAAGTGCCTTACTTGTGCCTATTTGTTTTCAAAATTAGTTTGCTTTTTTGGTTGGTAGCTAGTGAGGTAGGCCTAGGTATACTTTTGTTCAAATTTCCTATATCTAACAGCACCAAGTATGGAGTGATTGTTTAGCTAGGAAGTAGGTAGTTAGTAAGGTACCTCTGCTTTCTTATCTCTTGCTCAGCTCATGATTCTTTCAATTCTCTGATTCCTTCCGTGAGTTTAAACCCACGCTTGACCCATTTAACCGGAAATATACTCACCTACATAACACAGTTGCCGTAGCTTTAGTTATATTTTGAACAACAAGTTATATTTTTCTGGCACACAACTGGCTACAATAAAACGTAAGTCAACAACGTCAGTCTTTACAGATCGACACGTACCTGTAAGTAGATATAAATTAGAAAAATCAAGACAATTAACTACACTAATTACTTCACGCTCAAGAAACTGAACCGATTTGGATGAAATTTGGCACAGAGATAGATTATAGTCTATAGTCCGTTGGTAGTTCACAATACTTTTTATCCCCGTGGGATGATTTCCGTCACGCGGGCTAAACCGTTGGAGAACCATAGACTCGCTTTATCGAATGGATAATTTCAAGGGAACATAGGCGGTTACTGTTAAATCGGCCTAACCTTTTACTTACTAAGTACATTATGTTAGGGTCAGCTTCCAGTATAACCAGGTGCAGTTAAATACCTCAGTACTTGACATGGAGCAAAATAATGCAACGTAATATGATACCTCTAGGTAAAACTCGGTGTCAGACTTTTTTTTTGAGGGTGGGAAGTCATCAAGGTCTGACCTTTCGTAAACCGGCTTTTTGTGGTTCCCAAGGGGATAGCTAGAGATTATGTTGTCCAAGAAGAAAAGAGAGAGATTATATTGTAGAAGTTCCGTTTAATAATCAGAAATAGGATTATAAATATTATATGTATTGCTGAGTATTAAATAAAAGGATAATTAAGTTTAGAAAAATACTTTATTTCACACATCACAAATTCCGAAATCCCATACCGAGTACAGGTTACAAACACATCTTTTAATTTATCTAAACAAACTTTGACTTGTAAAAAATGACTTAGACTTCATTATAAAAAACGTGTTTGTATTTACAATACGTCACAAAAAAAATGTTAATTGCATTGAAATGCGAATACAATCATTTAAAAAAACAACTAATTCTAGTTCCTTGAGATCTTATTTACAAATTGTATTTACATTTCTATTACATTTATTTATTTATCACTAGAGTAAGCAGAAGAAATGCAATTATTTGGATATCATGTCCAGTTTTCAGTGTTATAACCGCGTCAAAATATTACTAAGTTAAGTTAAATTATTTAGGTGAAGCCACAGGGTAACCCGCAAAATTCCTTAATTAATTTACATAACATACAAGCTCGCATAGCTGACACAGTTTCTCATACTTGTGTGCAGACTGCAAACTATGTAAAAAGTATGAGAAACTGTGTCAGCTATGCGAGCTAAGCTAAACTAACTTAGCTTAGCTCTTGGTCTGCAACCGGCAACATAATCAGCCTATAATGTTCCCACTGCTGGGACACAGGCCTCCTCTCTAAGAGAGGGAGTGGGCCATCATCCACCACGCTGGCCCAGTGCGAGTTGGCGTTTGTCACATGTCGATTTTTTGGTTCTAGGACATGCCAGTTTCCTCACGATGTTTTCCTTCACGGTTTTGAGAGCAGTGGTGATGATATTCAATACACAAAGTAAAGCGCCTGCTTGGGTTCGAACTCGGGACTTACAAGTCGTATGTCGAGGCCGATATCACTGGGCCACCACAGCTCAATTAATTAATTAATTTATAACATAAAACGGTCAAGGCCACATACAAGGGGACATTAGTTACACGTTACACGCCAACAGTTTTTGCATTGTTATTATTACTAAATTATAATAAACTAGCACTTTGCCCGCGGCTTCGCTCCCGTGGTCTTTCCCGTGGGACCCGTTATTTTTCCCGGGATACAAAGTAGCCTATGTTACTCCTAGAAAACTAAGCTTTCCAACGGTGAAAGAATTTTTAAAATCGGTCCAGTAGTTTTTGAGCCTATTCATTACAACCAAACAAACAAAGTTTTCCTCTTTATAATATTAGTATAGATAACATATGAATTAAAACCATCAAAATCATCAATACTACTCTCTAAGTATATTGTTACTAACACTATGAGTTTTGTTGCTTGAATTAAATTATTATTATTATTATTATTAAGTACATGGATATTATATATTATTTACATATATATTAAATGACTATTTCATAAAATGGTGATATTTCAGGTAATTTTTACTGAGTTCTATCGATGAATTTAATAGCTTAAATTCTATTAATACACATTCGTTACGGTCGTGAATAGTAATTTGATCAATAACCTGACACTGACCAGAAAATTGCAGTAAAACGAAAAAGCCGGCTACCCCTTTTTTACAAAAAAAAAATACACATTGCGGGCTACTCCTGCGCATCACCTTTAACAACATTTCCCTTTGTGAAAGCAAAGCGAAATAACCAAAATACCAACTATAACCAAACAATTATGTCTACAACAATTTATAACCATTACAATTAAATCAAACATCATGACACTTTAGTATCTTTTAAGTTACGTCAATATTTAGAAATTAAAATTTTGATGTATCCAAATTAATAAGTGCACAACTTCGAAAGCAATAAAAGCAAATACGAAAATTGTTAGTATTTTCATTTTATTTCCTAAAATTCCTGCTATTTTTCTAATGTTATTTAATACTCATTCTGGAATTTGTTTTGTAGCCTGACACTATACTCTATTTCTTATAGAATAGACAAACATTGCCTACAAAGGCACATAAATCTATTAATTTTGTAACATTTCTTTAAACTGAGTTCTAGAAATCAAGTACTTTACTGTGCTGAATCCCTATTCAACATAAAGCAAAATCAATTACGTAGAGATCTTCCTAAAATGGGTCTTATTTTAATTCAAATAGAGTATAAACAAGCTCTGCAAGTCTTGGACGTAAAAGTCGAATATTATTTTTATTAATTCAGCAAAAAAATTATCAGGTTTCAGCAAAAATTACCTATTGAAGGGTCAGGAGGACCTATTGGAGATGCTGTAAATACAGCAAAGAATTAGCTAATTAAGACAGTCATATAATTAATAGTCCTTGTTTATTACGTCGACCGAAACGCTACTTCTGCCCGTTTACAAGAACACTACACGACGTTGAAAATTTTACAGCGCGTGGATTTTTCAATATGCCTAATAGCCTATAACACAGGGGATAATGTAGGTTCCCATTAGTGAAAAGTAGTGGCGAAGATTACCGCCTATATGCAAACTTTGACCTCTTTATAATATTAGCATAGATTAATTTACTTTTTATTTTTTGTTAGTGAAAACGGGCATTTGAATTCGGTTATATATCGCTAACCTTCAGCATTTCTCACGAGCACTATGTATAGACTGAGCCACTTTAAAAAAGTGATTTTCTCCTTCTGCATTAATTGTCATTTTATGTTATTACGAAAATCGTATTTGGGAACCCATACTAATATGAAATAGGCTCTATTATATCAAATTTTTCGTTATTCCTGAAACACAGGCCACGAGCCTAGCTTAGGCACTAGTCGCCCACAATATATGTTCAACTGAATTAACATATATTATTATATTGTGGTGAGAAATAAAAGTTGTTTATTATTATTATTCCACGAGAAAATCGCTTTTAAATGTTCCAAAGTGAGCTCGTGATTACGTCATGCATTACTTTATTTTAAATCACGTCTCATTTTGCTGGGAGCAGTACAACTCCGACGATCACTGGTTCTATATAATTGTATGTAGGTACAGACGCCAGCACATCAAGCTATCCGTAACTGTCAAATTTTCTAAATTAAAAATGAACCTTATACCTTTGCAATAAAGTTGAAATACTATCAAAGAAATTTGACAGATTGTGGTAGCTTGACGTGCTGGCCTTGTACATTGTACATTGTCTGCACCCTCAAAACACGCCGGATTAAGTTACGATCAGGAGGGTGAGAGTCGTCTGTGATTTGTGAATAGGCACCGACATAATACCATCCATAGAAACGGCTACAGATTGTTGAAAGGGCCAGCTGCGTACTAAATTTGATGAAAAGAAATAAACATGAATAGAGCCCTTTATGTTTTTTGTAGGTACTGCTTATAAAGTACTGCGAAGGGTGGAAGGAGATTATTATTTTTGTGCTTGTACGGATCGTGTTTGTGCCTGTCGCCGTATTTATGTCGTCTACAAATTGAGTATTTAGACTAATATTTTGTTGAGTAAGAACTAATTATTTAATAAATACTGTTCCAATATCTACACCCGGATACAGTCGGCGGATCGTCGATAGCGGCGGCGTCGTTGTTCTTTTGTTTTCTTCATCAACCTACGCTTTATAAAATGAGTATATACAAAAGCACATCTATGACGTTGATACGCAAATATTGCATTGCAAATTAAACATCCTGTCAAAATCATAATAAAACTATATGGTTTTGACTTATATTTGTGCAGACTGGTATAATAATTACTATAGTCTGTTCTTAAAGTATCTGGAGACTGACAATAAACCCTCGGAAAATACGAAAACATCGTGAGGGTTTCCTCCATGGTATGACATGTCTTTGTAACAAAAATTCAGAAACATGTGACATCTACCAACCCGCACTGGGAGCGCGTGGTAGATTACGGCCCACCTATCACCGAGAGAAGATCTGTGTCCCAGCAGTGTCTACATTATCACTACATAGAATAAAACAAAGTCGCTTTCTCTGTCCCTATATCCCTATGTATGCTTAAATCTTTAAAACTACGCAACGGATTTTGATGCGGTTTTTTTTTAATAGATACGAGTGATTCAAGAGTAGGGTTTATACAGAGTTGATACGACAGAGGGGCTTTCCTTTAAACAGCTTATACTAGGGACCATTTTCAAGCACTGTACCAAAAATCAATTAAATAGGAGTAGTAGTTTAGTCGCAAATGTTTTTTTAAGTATTTGCCCCGTTTGAACACTTTGTATCTTTCCTAACAGCACTCCGGCGTGCACGCGTCGGTGCCGCTGCGTTACAAGGTCAGTTTTTATTTACAAAGAGTGGTTGCGTTTTACTCTGATTTGTAAGCTATTTAGTTTGTTTGAAAAAATAAAAACCTAATTTTTGGTGCTTTTTATTTTTATACTGTACCGAGTTCATACTAAACACATATCGTATACGTAGTGTAATTTAATGCCCCTCTGATGACAGATTAGAGTTGATATGAATCAACTCTGTATATATAATAACATGCAATTTCCGTCATCCACGCGCGCGAAGCCGTGGGCAGAGGCTAGTAGGCTATATATGCAGCTAACTTGAACCTCAATTTACAAATCACCTTGTTACCTAAACTCTACTCGTAGGGAGTATCAAAACTACTCATCCGAGATTTACTAAAGGTACGTAACGATAGGCATGCGATGGCTAAACGAAAATGTACGAATCCGATTCGCGATTGGCTAATGTGTACGGACTCTCACAGCCATCCTTTCGTCTGACGTCACCTTATAAACTATTTAACATTACAATACACCGATACGGCGAAACAATATCCTTGTAGGGTTGCCAGATTAGAAGATTTCGCGACAGACTTGACGTAATTTTACAAATTTCCTTGCTTGCTTTCGGTAACCCTGAAAAAAAATCAGCTGTTCCGTACATTTCGCATAATTCGTCAAAATGTATGGAACAGCTGTTTTTTTTTCATATTTCAGAGTTGGTACCTTAGGCAACGTTGTTCAGTTTCATGAGTTCTATACCCCCTGAAAGTATGTTCCTCGTTTAACCTAACACACTGTATACATTTCGCCACTTCTTTAAGTCTAATATTAAAAAGTATAAGTCACAAAACTTTTACTTTAGTAACGCAGTTGAGAAGTAAATGGGAATCTGACTAAGAAACCTTTCTTACGTAGCGACAAAACTCCCTGTTTTACTCAATTATTTGCTACCAGTTACTTGATGACGTAAGTAAGAACTTGTTAAACGCTTTCATCTCAAAAATCGAACAGAAAAACGCCTGAAATTCGTAATCAATAGCTTCAAAATCCGCGTTACATATTGGGCGAGCTCTCTTCCCCTGGCAACCGTATCCCTTTCCAAATGCTATAGGAACATGGAGTTTCTTGTAGTGTTCGGCGAGAAGCTCTGTTCAGGTAACATGCTTGCGTCGCCGTACACTGGCGCTGTTGGCCCGCTCGATGCGAATGGACTTCGAGACCAAGTTCTTGATCGGTTGAGTACTTGAGGCGAATCCGGAGGTAGCACTGTCTCGTTTGGATCCATCGGCATACGGATTTGAGCCTTGCGCTGCAGTCTTTGTTGTACTGTGGAGGAAAAAGTCGGTTAGAAGTTTTATTGATAATCGTCGAATGTGCTAGTAGGGGTATAGAATAGTCAGCGGGATTGTCCGAAAGGGTTTCGGCTACCCCGGAAGAAAAAAGGCTAAGAAGGGAACATGGATGGGTTTTAGTCAGTAAGAGTCTGACACTCCCTTCCGCTCCACACAGAGCGGGAGTAGTTATTTGATGAATAAAAGGGGGTAAAATACCAAAAGAGGTCGAGTTCGGCACTCTGTTTCAGACATAATGAATTATTGGCTGACATAGAGCATTTATTCGCGAATTATAAATTCACCAACATAAACTAACAGGTGCAAAGTGTCATTTTGTAAAATAATTCTGGTCCAATTTATTTCGCACATTCACACTACTCGTGGAAGTAAATTTATAATTAGAAACATTAATGTTCCCACGGCTGGGACACAGGTCTCTGTGCGAGGGAGTAGATATAAATCTAGACTGTAACTTTTTTGGAGTTACGATTTGTACCCGGTTGATAGCAATAGGCTCGCCCCCTATTATATGGGACTTAAACATAACTGGGGAAATTTGGGTGTATTATAGTTACACCTCTGCCCAATCTTTTATAGAAAACAAGGCGTTATGTAATTTAAACTAAATACACAATCAGTATAACAATAAAATAAATATAACCATATTATTTCAAATGACAACACCTGCCAGTTTATCTCTATGAAATGAAAGTATTTATTCGGTAAAATAGGAAAACACTCAAGTCATAATAGTATAAAGAGCCATTTTTTTTTATATGATGTTTAGAGTCAGCGTTTCCTATCCGACTACTGTGAAGAAAGGCCGAACAAACTCAACGAGTGAATTGAAATTCGAATTTATCAACATTTCACATACAAATTCTCTTTACAACCACTCAAAGATTACTTACTGTATAGATACGCTAAAGCGGCCGCCCCTACTGTCACTATAGTCGACAGGTACGGCTTGAGGAGAGAGAACAGTGCGCCCAACAACGTCCCACACGCGACGTCACATTCCCTTTGCACGTCAACGCGTAGTTCTTGAGCAGTCAACTTTGATCGCACGGTCACCCAGCCGTGACCGCAGGTCGATGCTTCGTTTGTTATTGTCACTAGAATATCCCCTGCGAGTAAAGACAAACAACGTAACGTTATGTTTTATAATAATTAATAATACAGTGTATATTCAAATGAATATATATAAGACTAGCTGCTCCCGCCCGGTTTTATCCGCTTCACGGCTCCTATTGGTCGTAGCGTGATGTTACATAGTCTATAGCCTTCCTCAATAAATGGACTATCCAAAACTAAAATATTTTTTTTCAATTTGGACCAGTAGTTCCAGATATTAGCGCGTTCAAACAAACAAACTCTTCAGCTTTATAATATTAGTATAAAGGGCGGTGGGCAAAATACACCCAGCTCCGCCAGCCACATCTATACTAATATTATAAAGCTGAAGAGTTTGTTTGTTTGTTTGTTTGAACGCGCTAATCTCTGGAACTACTGGTCCGAATTGAAAAATTCCTTTTGTGTTGGATAGTACATTTATTAAGGAAGGCTATAGGCTATGTAACATCATACCCCAGATACACATCATACACCAATAGGAGCCGAGCAGCGGGTGAATAATAAATATGACTCGAAACATCTATTAAAAATAAGCATTTTTAATTATGACACATTAAAAAATATCCCAGAGGTCATTACATAAAGCCGTGTACGTATCTAAACCGAGTATAATATATTTGTTGCAACCTTTTTGATATATATTTATGGTTTTTACTCTTTTTATCTGGTTTTTTTCTCTTTTTATGTTTTAAAAAATAAAGCAGCGGTTCGTCATTTTATTTATATCATTTAATACAATCTACACAATGGTATACCTACAAACAACTTTTGTACTAGTAGGTACAGTTATTTGATATAATTATTGACTTTAATAACGTTTATTTTACCAAAACATATGGGACAGAGACACGACAAAGGCTGGCTGACAGTAAAATCTCCGCTCGTATCCCGCACGCCCCGCACGTCGACGACGCCATTTTAAACCGGTTAGCAGGGCCGGCCGCGCGGGCTGCGCAGGTAGTTGTATCGTAATCAACGCAGTCCTTCGTGTTACTCCGTTGTGATTGTGCGCTCTCTTATTACGATACCTACTAAAATAACTGACTACACGCTACGGACTTTGAACTACGTTTATCTCCTTTGTGATTTGGTTTTTGTTGAAGTGGAATTATGTTTCTTCCCAGTCGTGGAACAGTTTGTTTGATTTGTAATCGGTCCGTATTACGTAGAAGACGATTGACTATAACAAATCATTTGTTTGAACAAAACCCAACAGCCGCAAGATTCATAATAAATAATGTTGGATCAGACCAAGTAAGTACTCTCCACCTACAAATAATAAAATAGTAATAAAATATAATATACTTTTAGCCGCTATCACTCATGACATGAATTATGTTTTAGAGCGATGTAAATAATTACGTATAATGTTCCAACGCAATCTGCTATAGTAGGAGGTAGTTCGTTGTGTTGTAGAAAACGTTGTTTACAATTCTATAGGTAACTAGTTTGATCCCTTTAATTGAGTTACCTAACCTTGCAATCATAAAATAAATAGTTACTATTTTGTTTTATTACAGATTGCGTTTAACAACGCAGAGTTTATTTGTCGGCCTTGTTACCAACGAGCTACGGTATCATCTGGAACTACTCCACAAAGAGCATCAACATCAGTAAGTCACATTAATCCATCACTTGCTGCCGGCGCTCTACATCAAGTTGGCATTCCAGCACAAGATGTACTTGCCGCTCCACATCAAGTTAATGTGCTAGTACAAGATGCCCTAGCAGCACCACATCAAATAAATGTGCCAGTACAAGATGACCCCACCGCTACTTATCACGTAGATGCACCTCATCAAGAAAAATGCACCAATGTTAGATGCCCCTGATACTGATAATACAACAATCGTATTACCGGATGTTTCTCGACCTCCGAATTCAGACAGAACATGCATGGTTTCAGGATGTCATCGACACCCATTTCATCGAATTCCAGAAAAACAAAAAATTCTAGTGATGCAAGTTTAAACTCAAACTCAATGTGATGTGATGCATAGCTTTAATGCTGATCAAGTGACCGACATAATAAATATGGTAAAAAAAGCTGCCCACAATGCATCGCGTTTAGATTTTGAAAATATAGAACAATTTGACGAAGATGAACTGTACTACTTCACGGGTCGAACGCGTGAAGAGTTCTTATTTATTATGCAACAGACTCCGTCACTATCTACATCTTGCAATCAGCCGAATACTGCTCTTGGAATAGTGTTAACCAAACTGAGAACGGGAGAACCTAACGAAAGGTTAGCCTTGTAAGAACGACTAATGAAGTCCGCCCGTGATGCTCTGACAAGAGACTTTGTTCCGAGACACTTAGGTTGGGATAATATTACGAGAGAACAAATAGCTCAGAGGAATCTGCAACGACTATTTGGAAATGCTGAGGCGGCCATTGCCGATAGAAAAGCCATCATTATTTGTGACGGGACATATACAGTGAAACTTGGTTAAATGGGACCTGGATAAGTGAGAAACCTCCATAACTGGAACTCATGCTGACGTCCCAAAACTTTTGCACTGATTTACCTCTGTTAGTGAGACGAAGCAAACCTCTATATCTGGTTTTCGTTCGTTCTTTCCATTTTATTTTTCGATCGTCGAATTTAATGTGCCAAAATTCAAATAAAGTCTAAAAATCACGTATAATGTTTACATAATACGTTATTTTATTTAATATTCGCACCTGTATTACTGAAATAACCTGTTTTCTGACCTCTATTAATGAAATCCTCTGTAAATGAGACAGATATTTATTTATACCTGGATATCTGAGACACTGGGTAAGTGGAAGACCTCTATAAATAAGACAAATTTACAGGTCCCTTGATGTCCCACTTAACCAGGTTTTACTGTATATACATTTATAAAAGTTCGAATTTTTTATTCCAAGTAGAAACCTATACTCCTCACAAATACAACAATCTATTAAAATCGTTTATGTTTGTTTGTACGGATGGCTATATAATTGAGGTCACCGGTCCACATGGTGCTAAAAAGTCTGATGCATCAATAATGCAAGATATAATAAATAACAAAGACCATCCATTTCATTGGCAGTTCAGGCCGGATGATACTTTCATTTTGGATAGAGGATTCAGAGGCGTCGTTCCAGACCTCGAAGCGTTAGGTTATGAAGTGTATATGCCACATACCGTTCATAGTGGGGAAACACAGCTGACAACATCGCAAGCAAACGACTCCAGAAAAGTCACGCTTATTCGATGGGTCGTTGAAGTAGTTAATGGCCGTTTTAAACGCGACTTCAAGCTGTTTCGTCAAGAATATTTCCACAGTGCAATGCCACACATATTTCAAGAATTTCGAGTTGCTGCTGCATTAACAAATTGTTTTCATGTGCCTCTCACCGATAATGAGCATATGGTGGAGATAATAGAACGAATAAATGAAAGACAAGACATGCAAAATATTTTAGGTGAATTCGTCACAAGACGCCGCATGAATAGACAACGGGTACCCTTCCAAGAAATGAGCGCGGATTTAGAAACATTTCCTTCGCTCACCCAAAGGGAACTGATTATTTTTGCTCTGGCTACCTATCAACTTAAATTGGCAAAAAGTTATTATAGTGAGCATGTTCGGGGGGACGGGCACTTCAATATATCGCTTTACCGAGAACAACTCGTTGCCCACCTCAATAACACTGGCATTGAAGGAACAAACTTGTGGCTTTTGAGAGCAAAGATACAATCTAGGTACACAAGGTCGAAGTTTTATTACACATATGTGTTGATAAACGATGATGAGAGAGGATTGAATGCATTGAAGTATTATTATTGCTCATGCAAAACAGGGAACCGTACTTTGGGTTGCTGCGCCCACGTAATGGTCGTAATATGGTTTTTGAGCCTGGCAAGATATGAAGAGAATATCCACAGACCGGCTCTCTTCTTGGACTCAATAATAATAGATCATGATGATAATTAAACAACAGTGTTTAATTATATTAATGATCGATTATTATTTAATTATTATATAGTTGTTTTTCTTTTAGTTTATAACGCAAGTATTGAGTTTATTTTACTAAATTGAATTAAAATGATTATTTTATGTTAAGCTTGTTTTAATAATGCTCAGTAACATAGGCCTATTCGATTTAAAATAAATAGAGAACCCACGGACAGAATTTGATGCACATTGGCATAGAGAAACTTGGCTGTGATACCTTCAAAATAAAAGTAGTGTAAGCTGTGGCGGACTTGGGTGTGCCGTCCAAACATTTTTGCCCACTATCATTTGGAGGATAAATTAAGAGGGGACTCTATTGGGCTTATCTCCATACAAATGCAGTCCACTGTTTTCTTCATGGATAATGCCTCTAGCTGGCATTCCTCTAGAGCAATGACTTTTTTTTCCAAAATACCAGGTCTAATTAGTACATGCCCCTATTATTTCCTTTTTACCGCCATATTCAGACGACTATCAGACAAACCTGATAAGTTTTTAACAAAAAAGAAAATGATATTCCTGTAATATTTGAACCAATTTTTTTTAGATTAGTCCAGTTTTGAAGAAGAAAACAGCGGAATACAAAACGTCTTTCAGTCAGGGTTTTTGTAGTTAAAATCAGCCTGAGCTGCAGTTGTCCCTTTCGCACTTTATTCGGGGAGGTGCGTCGAAGAGCGACGGCAATAGTTTCTTCAAATACGTATATTTCAAATTCATCTAGACTAAATTCCCCTCTTAAGTTATGGGATCTATTACTAACAGTAGGATTGAACACCAATTTTAACATAAAGTCTACTAATTTTCGGAGTCTTAGACAATAGTAAAAAAAAAGAATGTAGTCCGTCAATCAGATAATAAAAAATATTTGCCACGTATTTTTTGCATTATCATAATAATAGAAAATGACGTAGATGAAAAAGCATTAAAGTTGGGGAGTGGGGCTCGCTACGTCACAAGTAATAAAAATACATACTTGTGACGTCATGCCACATTTTAACTCGATGTCTTTGGATTACGTAAAAAAAGAAAAAATACGTGTCAAATATTTTTTGAAATCTAGCTTGCGGTCTAAATAAAAAAAATTAGGCATTATCCCTAGTAGACAGAATACATTCACTTACCATGATCAACATTAGTGTCCAGCTTCAATCCGGGCGATGGGGTCAACCTGACTAACTTCAACGCCTGCGGATGACCCGACACAGTGAACGTTGCAGGGGGGGTCAGTAGCGACACTTTGTTTACTGACAGACGGATCTGAGGCAGCAACAATACTTTGGTACAAGCTCTGTACGCGCCCCACTCGGCACACAATTCCACTTCTGAAGCCTCTACGACTGGAGCAGCTGGGATTATTTTGCAGCCCATTTGTCCTGGAAGAAAATGAAGTGGTTTATTTTGGGGTCATTTTGTTTTTGGACAGGGATTAGTACGTAAAAAGTGCGCATACGCACCGTGGGATGTAATATTGTGGCATTAAAGTAGGACTCTCTATTTTAATGCTGCCAAGTTAATGGTGAGGCAAGATGAATACGTTTGAAACTGTAGTGTGTATTATTATATGACAATGAACATGTTACTGTTCATAGCTTCTTAAAACATGTGTCCATGTTATATTTTTTCCCAAAAATCTTTAAAAAAGGTTACAAGTTGGACATCGAACATTATCAATGAAGACGATGCTGGAGGCGCGCCGTTCGCGGAGTGACCATGTTTTTGTACGTACAACCAGGTAACATAATAACTTTGTGGTTTTTCATAATACAGTTTTGTAATGTTGTACATAGATTCCTCACCGGCAATAACATTGAGCACAGGCACGGCGGAGTGCGGCGCCTTGGTCCTGCAGCCGTAGGGCAGCTCCACGGGCGCGGCCTCCAGCGCGTACCGCTGCGCCTCCGAGCACAGCAGCGGGCCCGCCGCCAGCCCGGCCGCGCTGAACGACAGCGGCACCAGCGCCGCCGGCCACGCGCCGGGGACGAACTCCATCTGAGGGGGGAAGGCGAGTGTGACCGAGGTTATTGTGAACGTGGCGAAATAGAGTAAACATTGCACACAGCTGGAATACGCCGGCGCAGCCGCGCAGGCGACTCCGCAGTGCAATACCAGAAGTACCATGACGCTGGCAGTTCTCTTTAAATTATTTACATTACGCGCGTTACTTAATATACCTTACGCTGAATGAAATAAACTTTATTTTATATTAACGTAACGACGCGAATATTTTCGCCATTTTACCAAGTGTAGTGCAAGCCGTTAACAACTTTTTACGGAGGTGTCAGAATTAAAAAACTTGTTTTGATATTTCCCCAGTCACTTTTTTGAGTTACGTCCTTTTCATCCTAAAGGTGCGATTGTCTGAAGGTCTATACATCTCACACACCTTTTCTAACTGCAGCTGATGCAGCGTGAACACGTTGTGCGGCCGGTCTAGCCGCAGCACGTGCGTGGCGGGCGCGTCCTGCGTGAGGACTGCGAGTGACACGTCACTTCCCGTGAACACTGACACGCCAGCTGGAGACCTCCAGCCCACACCTTCCAGGCATACTCCCCAGCTGCCTGTCACTAGAAAAATAATTTCACGTTGAGAGAATGAATATTGGAGAACTCGCGTTGTAAAATATAATCGCGTGTGCAGAGCATTATAACATCCAGTATCGTGGCGGTACCTTCATACGAGCTAAAAAAGCCCCATTTGTCTGTCTAATATTATAAAGAGGAAAGATTTGACTGTTCGTTTTTTATTATTCTGCGCAGACTGGCTTTACAAACGAAATTAGTTCAGGGGACCAACCACCACCGTTTATAGCTTCATACATTTTTACATTGGAAAGAGATGGAGCTATACCACCTGTTTAGCTTCATCTCTTTCTCACACTGAAGTAATATTAAAAATAATACTGTTCTTTGACGTAGTACTTACCAACAACCCTGTCAGCTCGTAGATCAGTCCCTGTAACCCAGACTTCGTCTTTGACAGTTATTCCACTCACAGACCCTTCGAAGCTCATGAATACTCCTGCCGCATCCAGGTTGGGAATCAATAGCTCGGTTCCTAGGACACTGGAAAAAAACAGGTCTAATTAGTTTTACGAGTATTGTAGAGGAGTCAATCTGCTTAACCTTTTCCTAACTATGTTGAGGACGGCTTCCAGTCCAACCTTATGCAGTTAGATACGAGCATTTTACTTGGAGGCGACTGTCTATGTGACTTCCACAGTCTAGTTATAGGATAATACGATACCTCTTGGTAAGACTGATTGTCAGACTTTCGGGCTTCTGACGACCCGTAATGACTGTCAAAGAACTAGAAAAGGCAGTCACTGTATGTAAATGCGTGAGTATACGAGCGTGCGACAGGGATGATCGATGTTAACATCGATGGCAACATGGTCAACAACGTCAACACAGTGTTTGAAAAGTATCGATGTACGATAAATATCGAAAGGAAAATATTGATGTCCAACAACATCGATTTTTTTGCGTTGTATCTTTAAAATTTACCGAATGTATGAAATTGACAGCTTTTATTGGCCAAGCCGACAATGCGTCACCTAGTTTGAAACAATGGAGGTAAAGACCCCTATTCCTTATAACCTTTTGGTTTATGGAACACAAAGGAATAAGTATTCGTTCAGCCTAGATCGGTTACATTGTAACATGGAATCGAATGCACCCAAATCCAATTCACGCTATATTGGCTTACTGTATATCGATGTTTTAATATTATTCATCGATATGTGGATGTTTTCCAGGTAAACATCGATGTTTATTGATCATCCCCAGCGTGCGTACATTTTCGCTTGTTTTACGCTGCCCTACTGTGCCCCATCGTGGTAAATGGATGTTCCTAGGACATATGTTAGTGCAGCTCGTACCTGTCGGCCGGGCCGCCGGGCCGCGCGTGCGCCGCCAGCGGGGCCAGCGCGGACACATGTTAGTGCAGCTCGTACCTGTCGGCCGGGCCGCCGGGCCGCGCGTGCGCCGCCAGCGGGGCCAGCGCGGACACATGTTAGTGCAGCTCGTACCTGTCGGCCGGGCCGCCGGGCCGCGCGTGCGCCGCCAGCGGGGCCAGCGCGGACACATGTTAGTGCAGCTCGTACCTGTCGGCCGGGCCGCCGGGCCGCGCGTGCGCCGCCAGCGGGGCCAGCGCGGACACATGTTAGTGCAGCTCGTACCTGTCGGCCGGGCCGCCGGGCCGCGCGTGCGCCGCCAGCGGGGCCAGCGCGGACACATGTTAGTGCAGCTCGTACCTGTCGGCCGGGCCGCCGGGCCGCGCGTGCGCCGCCAGCGGGGCCAGCGCGGACACATGTTAGTGCAGCTCGTACCTGTCGGCCGGGCCGCCGGGCCGCGCGTGCGCCGCCAGCGGGGCCAGCGCGGACACATGTTAGTGCAGCTCGTACCTGTCGGCCGGGCCGCCGGGCCGCGCGTGCGCCGCCAGCGGGGCCAGCGCGGACACATGTTAGTGCAGCTCGTACCTGTCGGCCGGGCCGCTGGGCCGCGCGTGCGCCGCCAGCGGGGCCAGCGCGGACACATGTTAGTGCAGCTCGTACCTGTCGGCCGGGCCGCCGGGCCGCGCGTGCGCCGCCAGCGGGGCCAGCGCGGACACATGTTAGTGCAGCTCGTACCTGTCGGCCGGGCCGCCGGGCCGCGCGTGCGCCGCCAGCGGGGCCAGCGCGGACACATGTTAGTGCAGCTCGTACCTGTCGGCCGGGCCGCCGGGCCGCGCGTGCGCCGCCAGCGGGGCCAGCGCGGACACATGTTAGTGCAGCTCGTACCTGTCGGCCGGGCCGCCGGGCCGCGCGTGCGCCGCCAGCGGGGCCAGCGCGGACACATGTTAGTGCAGCTCGTACCTGTCGGCCGGGCCGCCGGGCCGCGCGTGCGCCGCCAGCGGGGCCAGCGCGGACACATGTTAGTGCAGCTCGTACCTGTCGGCCGGGCCGCCGGGCCGCGCGTGCGCCGCCAGCGGGGCCAGCGCGGACACGTTGGCGCGCGGCGCCAGCAGGGCGCGCCCCACACAGTTCCTCATCACCAGCCGCACGCTAGTCTCGTGCGGCTCGCCCGAGGGCTCCGCCGTGCAGTATGTTGGTACTGCCACTTCTACGTGAATCGCCTGTGAAAACGAACCATCCATTTATTTAAAAAGCAATTCCCAATTTAGCAACGGTTTTAAAAGAGTGGGACTGTCAAAACTTTTAATTGAACTCGAATATAACTTGTTGTGTGTATTAACACTCTAATGGGACCCCATAAAAACTAATCTTATTAAATCACACCCAGAAAATCGAAAAGAATATCGGCGCTTTGAAACAATTCAATCTGAGCCTCAAGATACAGCGTGTGCGCGTCGGTTAGTTTGTGGCCCTCTTAACTACTTATATTTTGATGAATAAACTTTATTATTATTAAATAAAAGTAAAATTCAATCAAAATAAATGTTACAGACATCAAGACTACATACATTTTTGCTTCAAATAAAAACAAAAAACTCACCGACTCTCTATAAATATTATTCCTTTCATCCTTATGCTGTGCCACAATAACTCCATACCCTGGCCTCACAGCCGTCAGTTCACCACCAGCGTTTATAGACAAGGCACCATCGCCATATGCCTTCCAACTTCCTCTGGGCAAAGACTTCAACTTGACCACAGAGCTAACAGCTAAGGCAAGCCGGTCTCCTGAAGATAACTCCTTGGATCGACCCTCGAGTGATGTCCGGATGTCGGATAGTCCTAGGATCTCGATTGTACTGTCCCAGGAACGAGTTTCTGCGGCCTGAGGGAAATGAATGGGTTTTAGAGAAATAATTATTAATTCGCAGGTCGAACAAAAACCTCCACCACCGTTTCTTATACCAATATTTTTTTATTGTATTACCTACAGTTTTCCAAATATATTTATTTATTATTTATTTAAACTTTTCGCACACAATAAAGGTACAAAGGCGGACTTAATGCCTTAGGCATTCTCTACCAGTCAACCCAGGGTGGTGAAGAGATTAAATGGCAGATGCAGGTGTATATTCTTGTTTATAAGTTCCAAATTCGTACAGAGTCAAAAGTGCCTTTCTTGTGCCTATTTGAAATAAATGATTTGACTTTGACTTTGCTATTCAATACAAATGTTACTTACTTGTCCCATATTCCTGACTCTAACATCAATTGTAATGACTCCTGGCTTCAACGGTACCACTCGCACCGACAGACCTTCGGCTACTGATCTCTCGAGCATATCTGTTAACAGAAAACCAAAGTCAAACATTTGCTTATATCTAGTGACCATTAGAACACTGTGTGAATAAAATTTTGTCCGAAATTCGGTGACGTAAAATTAAGGTTTGAAAAAGTTTATCGTTACGTTCATGCTATGGCAACTGCGAACTATAGAAATATTCATGTTTTTTCCTTAAAACAGCGCCATCTAGTTCATAGTTAGAGTAAAATAAAGGTCGGTGTTGCTATATTGAATACATAAAACACAATGGTGGAAAAAAAGTCCCCACAAAGTGTGATTATGAAATTGTAAATGGTTGATATTCTAATAAATATTACAAAGTAGGTATAATGTATGTTTTCCAGCATTTAGAGATATGAAACCGCAGTGTAGAAAAATATTACTACGTAAATGAATTTTATAAACATGCAGATTCTCTTTGCATTATAGCAACACTTTAAATGCAAATGTGGGTTAGCTGGTTGTGTACTTGCTCCTGCGCATTTTTGCAATTTAAAAGTTTTGGTTATTTTGCATGTGCACTGGTTTACACATTAGAGACCTTTTTGCCAATAAATTATATTATTTCAATGTTAAAATCCATTTTAAAGTTTCGTCCCGATACACCCTGTTTTACGATAGCTATACAGGCAATAGCTGCATAGGTACATATTATAGGTAGAACTAATGCACCTACACACGCAGATATGCAGATATGTCTGTGTGTGTAGGTGTAATAGCTTTATCTAACTAACTATGAACTAGATGGCGCTTATCGTGAAGCATTAAAAAATACGCCAAGTTGCCTGTCTATGTCCCTATACATATTGTAGTCTTTGGTTACGTTATGGGACAACAACGCACTACTTGTCTACTGCGTATAGTAGTGCTTATTCAAATCTGGAGTTTTATGTTCCTATTTGATATTAAGGGATTTTTTTTTTTTTAAGGCTGGGAAATCATCCTATGACTGCTCCCGCTCTGGGTGGAGCGGAAGGGAGTGTCAGACTCTTACTGACTAAAACCCATCCATGTTCCTTCCGTAGCCCTTTATGTTCCGGGGTAGCGGTAACCCTTTCGGACAATCCCGCTTACCCGGCAGGCTTGGCCCTGAGGGGCCCCTTCATATGCTGACATCTCTTTGAGGCGCGCGTGGAACATATACGCGCCGTACGGCACGGGTCTGGTGCTGATCGGACGGTGAGTCACCCATTACTCACCGTCCGCAGGCCCGCGCCTACGGTGGCCGGGAGTCGTCACGTGGTTCCCGACGCCCGGGGCGTCTCCTGCGGCGGCTGGGACGGGAGGACCTTTCTCTCTCCCATTCCGCCACCTCCTTCGCGAGCATGACATTTTCGCAGAAGAAGGTGACTGCCTTCCACTCTCTCTCGCCCCGGACCATGGCTTGCACCAGGGCCGGGCGCGAGAGGTCGCCGCCGCCGATCGCCTCTACGAGGACACGGCGGTGCTCCGCCCATGCGGGGTAGGTTTGCACTGTGTGCTCTACCGTGTCCTCTGGGCGATCCTCGCAGTGGTGACACCCGGGCGTTTCCTCCCGTCTGATGATGTGCAGGAACCTCCCGAAACATCCATGTCCGGTGAGGACCTGCGTCTGGCGGTAGGTGAGGGCGCCGTGACGCCTTTCTAGCCACTCCTCAAAGAGGGCCTTACCGCCACTATCGTGGCGTGCCCTGATGTTAAGGGCTGATATAAGCAAAATCAGCTATTTTTTATCTGTGGGAAAAATTGACTCCTAATTTTTTTGTAAAACTGTCAAAAAATCAAAAGTATTCTATAAGTAAAGATGTGGCATTAGTAATATCAGCGGGATTGTTTAAAAGGGTTACCGCTACGTCGAAAAAACATAAAGGGCTAAGGAAGGAACATGGATGGGTTTTAATCAGTAAGAGTTTGACACTCCCTTCCGGAGCGGAAGGGTCATTTGATGATTGCCCACGCTCAAGAATATATATATATAAATATATATCAGCTCTTAGACTTTTCGGAGATAAGGAAGATATAAGGGATTGATGTGAGGTTGACGTGATCTTCATCGTTTACCATCAGCGTGTGTAGTGTAGAGCCGGGCGCCGGCCGGGTCCCGCACGGTCCAGGTGACGCGCGGCGCGGGCTGCAGGGCGGCCAGAGCGGCCGCTCCCAGCCCGCCCGCCTCCACCCACAGCGGGCTGGGGCAGCCCACCAGCAGGGTTTGTGTCGCTGCCTTCACGCGGACGCCTGATATCGGGATTACCTGGAAACAACAAACGTTTTGATAGGTAAACTAAAATCTCGCATAAACGAAGAGTTTCTTGAGGCAAGAATGACATTCGAAGGTGGCACCCAAAAATTGGTGACTTTTGACATCACTAGTGTCACTTTCATGGTGTTCCGAGGTTCCTAACGCCGAAAATGCCATCTATTCAAAATCTAAAACGGCAATGACTTTAAAAGAAATGATTGCTTATGGTTTTTTAGGAATATACTCGTATTTTTGGAAATCAGGACGAATTTTAATTACGATTTCATTGTAAAGCATCTATAACGGTTCACTAAGTAATTTGGCAAAAAAATAACAATTTCTGATGACATGTTAATTATGTTCCATTAATTTGACTGATCAAGTTAATGAAACAAATATATCATCTCACATATCACACAATAGTAATGAATCTATGTTACCTCAACTTCAGATTCAGCGCTTGCCATCTCAACGTTAGCGATGTCGGTAGCCACGAGTCTGATTCTCGAAGTGCCGATTGATAAGCCGTGTACGGAACCTGACGGTGTAACCTGTGAAGGAAAAACAATTTTAATCATTATGATAAGTGAGCTGGACTTCGACTTATGACGGGGACGAGTTACGGAGTCATTTTCATTTATTTTCTTGGATTTAAGGTAAGGTGTAAAGACTCTTTACTTTATGGTACCACGCTCAAAAATTTAATTCATAGACAAGTTTTATGAAAATAGTGGTATTATCGTAATATGACCTTAGGAGGGATGTATATGCACAATATGGAGACCACATACATGCAAAAAATTAAACCACAAGTAATACTAGTCCATAGAATATTAAAACTACTTTTAATTTAATGACTGGACCGATTTCGTTATTTTTTATATCGTCAGAAAGGGCGATGACAAGTAAGTACTAGTGTAAGTGGTTTCATTTATTGCATAAATGTGGTATCCATATTGCATAATCCTGGCTGTCTCTTGTGGAGAATACACATGCCAAAACAGTCGTACTTATTACGCTTTTACCCGGACGCTTACAGTACTCCCAAATTAATAATGCACATGCAGATCTTCGCTAATTGTCGTATTCCCGGAAACACCCGAATCATTGAATCGTTCCAGTCCTAAACAATGCACTTGCATTTTCACCTTGTTCGAAAGAAATAGGAGTCAAAATTATGTGTCACACAATCGAAAACAATTCGGGCGGTCGGCGGCGGTCGGCGGTGGCGGTCAGTCAAAGGTCCGTCAGTCGTCTTGTTATATTGGTGGTGACTGCACGTGTTCTCTCTGTCTGGAATTATATAGAGCTGCTATTACACACCCTTCTTGGTTTGTTTTCAAAGGTGAATTTCATTTCAACTTTAATTATCTTATTCAAATTTAAATAGTTAATTTTGTAAAATATGTAAATATACTAACATTTTTCACGTTTTTTCAATATTAAAAAATTAAAAATACCTACGTAAAATACATATCAAGTACTAGAAAAAACATTTTAAAAATCAGATTTAGGCTTATATAAATTATAGCTCGCTATTTACTTACATGGAATTATTGAATAAAATTTCGTTATTGATAAATCAATATTTATCTCTTTTAGGACAAAACACATAAATCTACTAAATTATGCATGAAGAAAATGTACTTAACCACTCTATATACATATCGTCTTCCGACGCTCGGGGAATACGACCGTTGCCGAACAGTGGCGAAGATTTCAATGCGCATTATCACTTTGGGAGTCCTGTATATGATGGTCGACGGATTTTATAAGAACAATAATCGTTTTTTCAACCAAAAACGGATTTTTAGTAGGCACAAAACTAAAAAGATTTCACACAAACATATTACAAACTTTGATGACTCAATACGTGAAATATACAGCAATAGTACAGGTACTGACAGGTGAACCTCTGCGCGCCAGACGACGTTATCTACATCGCATGTTGAAGTAGGGCCATCAGCCGTGATGTCGTACATACCTCAACGTGGCCCAGGCCCGTGACGGCGCTGTAGTGCAGCGCGGCCAGGTGCGGCGGCGGGCCGCCCGCGTGGCGCAGCTGCAGGCGTGCGCCGGGCGGCAGGCGCGCGTGCGCGGGCAGCAGCTGCAGCGGCGGGAACACCAGCACCTGTCGGGGGGTAGGAGGAACAGGATAAGTAACAATCATTATATAAGGTGACTGGTAATTAGTGACCGATATTTAAACACGTGATTGTACTCATGATATCAATCAACTTTCCCAAAGAAACTTTTTTTGTATACTCAATAGCTGCTAACAGCTGATCGGCGCAAAGTTCATTGAACTTTACGCGCGCCAGTTGTATTGTTATTGTGATAAATAAAACTATTTAGCATACGAAAAAAATTTTTTTGGGAAAGTTGATTGTAATCATGAGTACAATCACGTGTTTAAATATCGGTCACTAATTACCAGTCACCTTATATAGGGTGACTCGTAATTAGCTCCGAATAATAGCTCATCACCATATCACTGTACTCACTCGCGGTGTAGTTGTATGCATCGTGCGCGCGGGCGTCAAAAAAATAAACAAAACAATGTGCATACGACGCGCTATCCGGGGCGACTGTTTTTTTTACGTCACTACTGCATGGCAATGGGCGCGTTGGAGGCGCGGGTCCCCCCGCCGCCCGCACCGCCCCCCCGGACGTGAGGTCTCTAGTCTCTACTACATTGCTTACGTCATCGCAACGCGGGCGCGGGCGCCTCGCTGCTAACAGCTGATCGTGCAAAGGCACGCGCGCGAAGTTTGAACTTTGTGCGCGCCAGTTGTTTTGTTATTGTGATAAAAATAAAACTATTGGGTATACAAAAAAAGTTTCTTTGGGAAAGTTAATTGTAATCATGAGTATAATCACGTGTTTAAATATCGGTCACTAATTACCAGTCACCCTATATACAAGGTGTCCAAAAAGAGTATCGGGTATTTGATTTGGCGCTGAAGTTGACTCGAAGCGGCGGGCGGGCGTGGGGAGGGCATTGTCAAATCCGCCATTTTGTGCAGTTTTAGTTGCAATAGAGCAATACGCGGGGACGCATCGCGCACTTTGCGTACGAGCTTATTATCGTAATGGTGATTCAATTGTGACTGCTCAACGTTTGTATCGTGCGGAGTATCGTACACGTCATGCACCAAGTGACGATAGCATTAAAAAATGGAACAGAATGTTCGTAAATACAGGTGCGACGGTAAAAATTCAAAAGTCTGGTCGTTGTGTGGGCCGCTATGTCTGGTAAAGGCATAATAAGTCCTTATTTTTATGAAGGTCGACGAGGCCGAGCGCTTAATGTGAATAGTGATCGTTATTGCGATATGCTGCGAAACTTTTTGGGCCCAGAGTTGCAGGAGTTTCAAGGTTTCAACTCAAGAACGTGGTTCCAACAAGACGGGGCCACTTGCCATACATCAAATCAATCAATTGAAGCTGTTAATGAATTATTCCCTAATCAGGTCATTTCACGTAGAGGTAACATCAACTGGCCTCCCAGAAGCCCCGACGTTAGTCCACTTGACTATTTCGTATGGAGATACCTTAAAAGTAAGGTTTATGAGAATAATCCGACGAACCTAACGCAATTGAAACAAAATATCAGGTCAGAAATGGCAACACAATCGAGGGCTATGTGTCGGCGTGTTATCACAAATCTTCGTTTCAGATTAGAAGAGTGCCAGCAGCGTAACGGTCACCATTTGGATAACATTATCTTTACGAAATAATTTTCCATTTTGTATTCTAATAATGAACAAAAAAAAAAGACTTGATTACTAGAAGTTTTTGTTTTATTGAACAAACAAATACTCGATGCTCTTTTTGGACACCTTGTATAAAATACTCGAGAACGGTTGGACCGATTTTCATGGTTTCTGATTTGTGTCCGTCCCGAATGGCAGAATAACTATTAAAAACATTGGAAAATTGACGAAAAAATAAAATAAAAAACATTTTCCCATACAAATCGTCATCGGTTTCGTATCTGTCAAACATTTAATGTTCATCAATTTCAATTTATTCAATTCAAGGTAGGTCGGGTAGGTAGATAGGGTAGGGCAGGGTAGGTAGTTACGGTAGCTATCATAGTTAAGACAGGACAACGTCAATCACCTAGTAATATCATAAATTTAGTAGGTTAGTTAAATTTGCATTTTGATGATGAAGAATTGCCAAGTGACTTTTCATAGACTGTCGACCACGAAATGTTTGCACCTTCACGGTTATCAATTGTGTTGAGACGATAAATATCATCTTATTGACGTCATCCCACTGCACCCTCGTTAAAACTTAAAATGGATAATAAAAACTTTAATTATTCTCGCTCTCACCTCAACCTCAGGGCTCCAAACGCCTGCAAACAGCGCCCTGACCCTGCCCGTGCCCTCTTTGACCCCGCACAGGCTGCCGTCCCGCACGCTCACTAGGCCCGAGGCCCGCCAGTCGGGCGCGCGGCCGGCGGCCAGGTAGCGGTGCGACACGCCCTTCACGAGCGCGGCCACGGGCACGCACGCGCCCACGCCCACTGCGCGCGATGTCGACACCTCCACGCTTAGAACTTCTTCGATGTGGACCTGTTGGAAGGTAGAAATGTTTATTCAGCACAAACAGTTAGTGGATTATGGAGGTCAGATAGGCAGTCGCTCAATTTAAAATACTGGTATTCAGCTGCATCCGGTTCGACTAGAAGCCGACCCCAACTTAGTTGAGAAAAGGCAGGTAGACGCTGTTTTCCCCGAAGGGTCTAGCAGAAGTATATCTATAGTAAACCCACAGTTCACCAATTTTAAGGCTTGAATTTGATCAAACATAATATCTAAATGCGTAACTTTACTGTGCTAAATTTAATTATCAATCGTGAATATGGCAAAGCGAGTTTAATAAAAAAAAACCGGCCAAGTGCGAGTCGAACTCGCACACCGAGGGTTCCGTACAAACCTGTAGGTATATAAGTAAAAGTTCACCCATCACGAGAATCGAGCCATAGTTATGGTATTTTTATATTTTGAAAAAAAAAAACATTTTTTTTTTATTATATGATGTAACTAAAAATGTACGGTTTTCGCAATTTTTCCTTTATCTGCACTGTAAGACGTTACTTTGTACCAAATTTCAAGATTCTAAGTTCACGGGAAGTACCCTGTAGGTTTTGATTCCCGTGCGAGTTTCGAAAATTTGCGGCATAAACAGCTGTATCTTTTGATTGCTTTGGCTTAGAAGTTTGATTTTTCCACAGCTCCAAGGGACAGTAGACCTGAGTATTAGATATAAATTTCAGTTTGATACCTCCACGCGTGCCTGAGAAAATCGGTCTTGACAGACGGACGGACGGACAACAAAGTGATTGTATAAGGGTTCCGTTTTTTCCTTTTGAGGTACGGAACCCTAAAAGATACGGTTTTATAGTGTTGTCTTTATTACTCTTACATATGTGACTTTCTTAACCCTTTAGACGTTCCCGTATTAGAAGCCGTTTGCTTATAAGAGCTCAACAATTTTTACGGTATATTTATTGTCGTTTCGAGAAAAATCTATGGGGTTCATACATTTGAGGGATTGAGGGGGATACACCTAGGTGGTATCGCTGATTTCAATTATTACAGTTCTGCAAATACGTACTTGCTACGGCCGCAAATCACATTTTCATCAATATAAAACCTAACACTTACCTACACTGTAAATAGTAAAAAACGTAAGAAAATCGGAATTTCGGGGCTTTTCGCTTAAGGCTATATGTGTATAATTAAAATCCGAGTAGTTTACTACTAAGTATAGAAACGAATAATCCAACTGCATGAATGATTATGTCGAAAGACAAACAAGCATTGTTTAGCCTAGCTGCACTTAATGAACACTACATTCAACCCACATTAGACCAAATTTTTCAACAGCATGTGGAGCGAAGTCAGAGACCAATAACCACACAAAAAGAAGAAGAATAAAATATAAAAAGTCACCTCAATCAACTGTTTCTCGTCCTGAACACACATATCCGTGACCACTAGGTCATATGAGCCCGGCCCAGGGACAGTGGCCGTGAGCACTCCAGCCTCGATCTCTGCTGACACCCCTTTAGGCGCTTCCACGTCATAACGCCCGCTGCCGCCTGAGATGTTTGCTATGTTGCTGACTGTCTCGCTTTCCCAGGCTATGTTTATCTACGAAAGAAAACAAAACACAGCAGTATCAGTAAAAAAACAAAAGCTTTCTTCGCTCTAAGAGTTCCAACCTTGAATCTTTAAAAACTGCGGCAGATGGGGATCCAATATTTTGATAATTAATGGACAAAATAATAATAATTTTAAGATCAATGACAATAGATAGATCCCGATAGATAGCGCCTAGCTGAATACAGTAGTATCTATCAGATAAATCAAAAAAATATTGTAATAGAAACCATCTGTTGGATTTAATAAGTTAAGTTTACCAATAATCTCAAGGTGGTGAAACAGGCAATAAGTAGTGGTAAATAATTCAATGTTTTACCTTGATTGGATCGCATTTCAATGGAGCGACGACTCTCGCTTGAATAGACGCGGTCGCGTCAGGAATGCTCGCTTTTAATACACCAGTCCATCCGATAGCTAGGTCATCAGCTATAACCACCTGAAAACGAAACGATTTTTGTCTCAGACAGATGACAATAGGCAAAAAAAAAGAAATTATATTATTTCATTTCATTTATTCTGAACAAAAATACATTTGTGTCGAATACAGGATAAATTCAATAATCAATAAAAGTTATCAAGTCCGTCAGTCAGGTAATAAAAAATATTAGACACGTATTTTTGCTTTATCACATATATATATATATAAAAGAAAGTCGTGTTAGTTACACTATCTATAACTCAGAAACGGCTGAACCGATTTGGCTGAAAATTAGTGGGGAGGTAGCTTAGAACCAGGAGAGGGACATAGGGTAGGTAGGGTAGGTAGGTTAGGTAGGTAGGAAGGGTAGATAGGGTAGTTAGGTAGGGTAGGTATCATAGTTAAGACAGGACAAAGTTTGTCGGGTCAGCTAGTTAATAATAAATGACTTCGAGAAAAAGCGTTAAAGTTGGGGAGTGGGGGTTCGCTACGTCACAATTATGTTTAAAATCTACCTAACCGTGTCGTCATGCTGTAAACTTTGGATTACGTAATAAAATAAAAAATACGTGTCCCATATTCTTTAATACTCTACATGACAGACTAAAATAAACTTTGTCGCCATCCCTTCAAGCATTGGTTATGTAATTTACAGTCGATTGGTCGATGTTTAATAATTAACCTTTCGAACGCCAAAGCAAAAACGCACGCGGGTGCCCTCCACGCCAAACTACAAATTTATTTCTTCTTGTTATCATGAATTTCCCAATTAACATGGTGTCTCTTAATTTGTTTTATGTCATTAAATACGTACGAGTGCTTAAATTGTTAAGATATCTATATTAACACACACATAACTCACAAAGGTAATGATGTAATTGTTTATTTCGTGTTATTGTGTACTCGCATTGTCACATATTTGTGTCGTTAGCGTACAGGGCATGCGTTTGCTTCTCATGTATATGTGACAATAGTGTGATGATATTCATAAGTGGGTACATGAATAATGTCGGTGTGGTATGAGACCGAAACAGGAATATACGGCAGTCATTACACAAGCTTGTTGTTTGATTCACGTTCCACATAACCTTACAAATAGCGTTAAAAAGGTTAAACGATGGTAAATATCAGTACTTACTTGATAAAACTTATTCGGCACAGGTACAGGGACATACTCGGGATGCGGTTCAACAAACAATCGGTTAGTAGCTTTGTACTGTAAGCCGGGGTGATGAGGTTCAATTTCCCATGTCATCTTTGGACCGTTCTCGTCGAGAAGTTCGCGACCGATAGCGTCTAGTAGTGTCACTTTCAGCGATAACTCTTGGCCAGGACGAAGCCAGATTCTGGAAAATGATGGTTGGTTATTTTGGTGGTATATAATTATTAAAGTGGGATTGATATCTGTGCTTGATTTATTTTGTTTGCTATGATTGTCAAGGGGTCGGTCAGTCAGAAAGGTCAATAACCACATGTACGGATCGCGTTCAGTTTCATTAGTGAGATTTGCACTTAATCTGACTAAATACAACATTAAACGTACTTGGGTGGTATAGAACAGTTTCCGGGAGCGTCTGGTGGTTCGAGTCGTACCCGGGACACGTGTGGAGCGCATCTAGCGTCAAGCGACACTGACTCGCGTTCTTCGTCCGTTTCTGATGTTAGTTCTATACGGGACTCGCCTTTCTGTGAAAAAACACTTAGTTGTTATATGACACTGGCTTGCGCCCGCGTGGATGTCGAAAATAATCCCACAGCAACTTGCTAACGGGATAAAAGTATCCTATGTGTTAATCCAGGTTATAATCTATATCTATGCAAAATTTCATTGCGATCTGATCAGTAGTTTAGGCGTGTAGAAGTAACAAACATACAAACACACACACGCACACACTCACAAATATTACTGTGGTAAACAGCTACAGAATTTGTAATTTCTAGTTATTTGTAATGGCTCGTGGGCGTCATTGTGTGTGTTTTTAATAGTAATAATATTAGACTGTATTGTCCCACTGCAGGGCAAAGGCCTTTATTTTTCTACTCAAGTCAATCATGAGCCAATAGGGACTAATCGCTCCTATAAGCGTTAAGTTCACCCCGCCATTTACGCAATCCAAAATGCATCCGACATGCGGCAACCATGTCCAGCTCAGTCTCGTCTGAAGTTGGCTGCTTTTTGGGTGACGTCAGAATGCAGTACCGTGTTCAGTATTGGTGCATCGTGTCGTGTATAGATGAACGCATGAGCCGCCCCACGTCCCACGAATCATTGGGAGGGCCAAGTTTATATAATAAACCAAAACATACCCTACGACATTTGAAGGTGAACAGTTGAACGTCAGGGTATCTATGAGGCGGTGGTCCGTCACGTGCGGTGATCTCGGCTACTCGAGTGTCGTGGGACTGTGGAACTAGTGCTTCGCCCTCAGCTAGTATCTGTGGAAAATAACATTGGGTTAGTAAAACATTTATGAGACTGAGTCAGTTTCATGTCGACGAGTCATTATCAGTGATCGAATTTAGACTCTCAAAAACTATCAGGAACAATAACAAGTGATATAGCCGTGAGCTACAAATTATTAGACAATAATTACGTCTAAAGTCAAATACGCATATGTCTGAGAGTTGTAGGCACGTCCGTGAGACGTAGTCACATCTACTCTAGGCTTACTGGTTGCGAGTCGTAGGCATATCCGCGAGACTTACTGGTTGTGAGTCGTAGTTATATCCGCGAGTCTTACTGGGTGCGAGTCGTAGGCATATCCGCGAGACTTACTGGTTGTGAGTCGTAGGCATATCCGCGAGTCTTACTGGTTGCGAGTCGTAGGCAATTTTTGAATTTAGGAAACAAGAGGCGATGTCATTTACAAAAATATTGAATAAAAGAGGTCCTAATAAGGATCCTTGGGGAACCCCAGACGGAATGTACATCGCTCTCGAGGCATAACCATTGAGGACTACAGTCTGACATCGATTTTCAACATATGATACAAACCATCTGTACAAGCTGCCCCTCACACCAATCCCTAGCAATTTACGCATAAGAAGCGCATGATCTATTCGATCAAAACATTTGCTGTAGTCAGTGTATATAACGTCGACCTGAGACCTCCTGGACATATGCTCAGAAAGATAGTCACTACAGACCACAAGATTGGATGTAGTGGAGCGACCTTTTAAAAATCCATGTTGGTGACCGGAGAAACTTAATTTAAGCGAAGCAGAAAGAAAGAAAGAAAGAAAGAAAAATATTTATTCAGCACAAACAGGACGCACAAATATAAAACAAACAAACCAAAAAAAGTCACATACTATATCCGTGCAAATCAGCTAAAAAACCTCGTATTCAGAAACATCAATAACATTGACAGTTGGTATCGCGGCCATGGACAATGAATGGACCACAGACAAAAACTGACAACCTAATCAACATAATAAAGCTGTACGTGTACGATTTTTTCCATAACTTTAGCGAACACGCAAAGTTTGGAGATCGGTCTATAGTTTTCGACATTGTCCTTAGGTCCTTTTTTATGAATCGGCGTTATATACGCTGACTTCCAGATTGCAGGCACCACTCCCATGTCGAATGACCGTTTAAATAATAATGTCAGTGGAATGGATAGACATCCGGCACATCTGGTTATAAAACTCGGTGAAATATCATCCGGACCAGCGGATTTGTTAATATCTACTTGCTTGAGCAAGCGAAATACCTCCTCCTCCCGCACATCAATAGAGCAGATGTCTGATAAGAGACCAGTAGACTGATCAATTCTCGCAGAGGCTAAGAATTCATTTGCGTCGCGTCGCTCTTGGAAATTTGAAAAGAAATAGGCGCCAAACATATTACAGATTTCCCCCCCGTGACCAGATGACATTTCACCAAATTTTAATATTGATGGGTAACCGTCGGTTTGTAGTTTTGATTTAACATATTGCCAAAAAGCCCTAGGATTTTTAGAAATTGCTAATTCAATCTTGGCTATATAGTCATCAAACATTTCCTTCTCCAGATCTTTAGCCCGTTGACGTAAGGTAACAAAAGATTGATAGTCCGAGATATTTCCATAGGTTTTAAATTTTGAATGAAATTTTGACTTTTCTTTAATTATTTTAATAAGAGGACTTTTGTACCAAGGAGGATACTTGCCCCTTGGCGCGATAGTTTTAGATGGAATATGTGTATTACGAAGCAAGTAGATAGTGTCATAAAAAAATTCAACAGCTTCTTCAAAAGGCCTACAATTCAGCTCTAATGCCCAATCAATTGCCGTAATTTCTTCAACTATGGCGTCATAATTCGCCTTAGCATACAGGAACTTAACTCGAGGTCGAGAATGCAGCTGATGAAGTTGAACGAAGTCGGCAGAGATGCAGAGTGCCTTATGATGCGAGTCCTCGCGAACTAGGGGATCCAGGCTGCAAGTGACAGCTACTTCACTGTTAGACAAGACGAGGTCAAGAATCCTATTGTTGACATTGCGATGCGAGCTGTACTGTATTAAATTGCAAGCGGTGAGAGTATCACAAAAACTGGTTTGAATGGGACCATGCAAGTTGCCAGGACACAGATGATCACCGTCCGCCGCAGCGTGCCAGTCAATATTCGGTTGGTTAAAATCACCGAGTACTAAAAACTTATCTGCGGGATGTTTAAGAATAATATCAGCCAAATTACTAGAAAAATTATTAAGTTGTATCATTAAAGAATTGCCAGATTGCTGGCTACATATATACACAACACATAAATGTATTTTATAGGTTACTTTTGGTTTCTTTTGGTGTAAAGTTAACGTAACCCACAGATCCTCGGCAGATGAGCACCATTCGTTGCGGACATCGGCTACTAGTTCTCGACGTACGGCTATTAAAACCCCCCCACCCATAACTTGATTTGTTTGCGAGTAACTTCGATCTCGCCTCCATACAAAATATCTATCATCAAACAACTCGCTATCGGATATACCATCAATAAGCCATGTTTCCGTCAGACAAATGACATCAAATGAATTCATAGAAACATTTCTGTAGAAAACAGATGTTTTCGTCCGCAGCCCTCGGACATTTTGATAGTAAATACTAATAGGTGCCATAATGATTGAAAAGCAACACCAGATAAATAATTGACAAGATAAAAGGTACACTTAGACATAGTGCCAAGTAAAACCTATAGGCAATAAAAGTCGGCTCAAGTAGCAAGCGGTGGCAAAATAAAGCAAAAACTATATTAAAAAAATCTGATTCGATAGAATAAGTGTAAGAAATCGTATTCAAAGTGTAGAAGTATTCTGTTTTAAAATTGTATAGGGTATGCGTAAGAAATTTCAAGTGTAAGCAGATCTCACCTCTAACCGCACACACATAGTGTATAAAATGACAATAAACAAAGCCTAATGAGTTAAATGAATCGACGACACCAAGCGATAAGAGAACAAAAGGCAGGCGAGAATGGAATGCGTGCAAAAAATACGTATCTATGTTACTCAAACTGAAGTCAACCGAGTTCACTATTGACAATAACGTGTCCACAATATCAATCAAACTAACTTTTTCGAAAAGAGCGAACAATTCGCAGGTAAGATCACACGTTATAATTAAAAAACAAACTTTTTTAAATCTTGCTCTGTTTTGATGCAGTGTTTTGGAGACGTGGTGTTTTTTCTTACAAGTATTTTGCATCCACGAACCCACACATGTTCAAAGCCACGCTCTTTGGCTTGAGCTTTGGTTCTATTAAGCAGGAGTTTATTTTCCAGTGTTAAGTGGTCGTTGATGTACACCCTGTTATTGCCCTGTAAGCCCAGATCTCCAGCATTAAGCCTTTTAAATTTCCTCGACGCCGCTATAAAATCGTTCTTAAGGTAGCTGTTGTGTATAGAGCAAATAATGTTCTTATTTAGTTTATCATTACGTGTCGGCACCCTTGCTATGTAGTTAATCTGTTCCTTCTGTACGTGAAAATCAATCGCTTTACCAATCTTGGCCATTATTGCGAACAGGTCTTCATCCTCGGACATTGGCACTCCTTTGATCTCAATATTGTTCATGCGTGACCTCTGTTCAGTCTCAGACTGCCGATTCTCCAGCTGGGCAATTCTATCCTGCAGATTGATTATCACTTCTTTGGTGTTCTTCATTGTCTCGATTACATCCTCCAGAACGGACACTTTGCTTGCCAAAGCTTTTATTTCCTGACCGTAGGACTCAAAGGACGATTTCAATTCAGAAACCTCTTGCCGTATGGTTTTTAATTCCGCCAACTCACTCTGGATAGCCTTCACACTCTCAATCAACGCAGGCAATGCTTCCATTTTAGCTGACAGACGTTGAAGCTCAATCATAATGGACTCCGAGTTCGCTGGTAATGCCTTCAAACAACCAGTTTGAGGACTGGCAACCGGGGTAGCCTTGCAGCTTTGACATTTCCATGTCGATTTACGCTCGCCAAGTTTCCTCCAACCAGCCTCCGTTATCCCGGCACAGGGAAAGCCGAATTTCGCCTTACAGGCAACACACGTAGCACCATCCCTCGCTTCAACATCACAACGTTTACAGGTAAACATTACGACTGACTTTGATGGAAAGTTTGAGAAACACTGCCAGCGGCCGTTTAAGTAAAATAATTAAGTAGTTAGCAACGCTGTGTACTCGTGCGATCGGTACACCGACTACCGCGACTATGATAATGTTATAATTCATGTATACAAAACATTGTAAAATATTTTAAAAGAAACCTACCTTACCTTTTCGAAGGGGCGACTAGAATCAATTATATTTCTTGTTCATTTTGAAGTTCAAAATTGCCTTACTTGTGCCTATTTGAAATAAATGATTTGACTTCGACTTTTTGACTTTGAGTCGTAGGCATATCCGCGAGACTTACTGGTTGCGAGTTGTAGGCATATCCGCGAGTCTTACTGGTTGCGAGTCGTAGGCATACCGGCCGCGCGACACGCGCACTGTGGACACGCCGCGGGCACTCCACGCACACTTACCGGTAGTGTAGCGCCCGGCAAGGCGGCGGCGGTAAGTGGCCACAGCAGGCTGGGCGCCGCGCGCACGGCCACGCGCGCCGTGTCGCCCACGCGGCCGCGCGACACGCGCACTGTGGACACGCCGCGGGCACTCCACGCACACTTACCGGTAGTGTAGCGCCCGGCAAGGCGGCGGCGGTAAGTGGCCACAGCAGGCTGGGCGCCGCGCGCACGGCCACGCGCGCCGTGTCGCCCACGCGGCCGCGCGACACGCGCACTGTGGACACGCCGCGGGCACTCCACGCACACTTACCGGTAGTGTAGCGCCCGGCAAGGCGGCGGCGGTAAGTGGCCACAGCAGGCTGGGCGCCGCGCGCACGGCCACGCGCGCCGTGTCGCCCACGCGGCCGCGCGACACGCGCACTGTGGACACGCCGCGGGCACTCCACGCACACTTACCGGTAGTGTAGCGCCCGGCAAGGCGGCGGCGGTAAGTGGCCACAGCAGGCTGGGCGCCGCGCGCACGGCCACGCGCGCCGTGTCGCCCACGCGGCCGCGCGACACGCGCACTGTGGACACGCCGCGGGCACTCCACGCACACTTACCGGTAGTGTAGCGCCCGGCAAGGCGGCGGCGGTAAGTGGCCACAGCAGGCTGGGCGCCGCGCGCACGGCCACGCGCGCCGTGTCGCCCACGCGGCCGCGCGACACGCGCACTGTGGACACGCCGCGGGCACTCCACGCACACTTACCGGTAGTGTAGCGCCCGGCAAGGCGGCGGCGGTAAGTGGCCACAGCAGGCTGGGCGCCGCGCGCACGGCCACGCGCGCCGTGTCGCCCACGCGGCCGCGCGACACGCGCACTGTGGACACGCCGCGGGCACTCCACGCACACTTACCGGTAGTGTAGCGCCCGGCAAGGCGGCGGCGGTAAGTGGCCACAGCAGGCTGGGCGCCGCGCGCACGGCCACGCGCGCCGTGTCGCCCACGCGGCCGCGCGACACGCGCACTGTGGACACGCCGCGGGCACTCCACGCACACTTACCGGTAGTGTAGCGCCCGGCAAGGCGGCGGCGGTAAGTGGCCACAGCAGGCTGGGCGCCGCGCGCACGGCCACGCGCGCCGTGTCGCCCACGCGGCCGCGCGACACGCGCACTGTGGACACGCCGCGGGCACTCCACGCACACTTACCGGTAGTGTAGCGCCCGGCAAGGCGGCGGCGGTAAGTGGCCACAGCAGGCTGGGCGCCGCGCGCACGGCCACGCGCGCCGTGTCGCCCACGCGGCCGCGCGACACGCGCACTGTGGACACGCCGCGGGCACTCCACGCACACTTACCGGTAGTGTAGCGCCCGGCAAGGCGGCGGCGGTAAGTGGCCACAGCAGGCTGGGCGCCGCGCGCACGGCCACGCGCGCCGTGTCGCCCACGCGGCCGCGCGACACGCGCACTGTGGACACGCCGCGGGCACTCCACGCACACTTACCGGTAGTGTAGCGCCCGGCAAGGCGGCGGCGGTAAGTGGCCACAGCAGGCTGGGCGCCGCGCGCACGGCCACGCGCGCCGTGTCGCCCACGCGGCCGCGCGACACGCGCACTGTGGACACGCCGCGGGCACTCCACGCACACTTACCGGTAGTGTAGCGCCCGGCAAGGCGGCGGCGGTAAGTGGCCACAGCAGGCTGGGCGCCGCGCGCACGGCCACGCGCGCCGTGTCGCCCACGCGGCCGCGCGACACGCGCACTGTGGACACGCCGCGGGCACTCCACGCACACTTACCGGTAGTGTAGCGCCCGGCAAGGCGGCGGCGGTAAGTGGCCACAGCAGGCTGGGCGCCGCGCGCACGGCCACGCGCGCCGTGTCGCCCACGCGGCCGCGCGACACGCGCACTGTGGACACGCCGCGGGCACTCCACGCACACTTACCGGTAGTGTAGCGCCCGGCAAGGCGGCGGCGGTAAGTGGCCACAGCAGGCTGGGCGCCGCGCGCACGGCCACGCGCGCCGTGTCGCCCACGCGGCCGCGCGACACGCGCACTGTGGACACGCCGCGGGCACTCCACGCACACTTACCGGTAGTGTAGCGCCCGGCAAGGCGGCGGCGGTAAGTGGCCACAGCAGGCTGGGCGCCGCGCGCACGGCCACGCGCGCCGTGTCGCCCACGCGGCCGCGCGACACGCGCACTGTGGACACGCCGCGGGCACTCCACGCACACTTACCGGTAGTGTAGCGCCCGGCAAGGCGGCGGCGGTAAGTGGCCACAGCAGGCTGGGCGCCGCGCGCACGGCCACGCGCGCCGTGTCGCCCACGCGGCCGCGCGACACGCGCACTGTGGACACGCCGCGGGCACTCCACGCACACTTACCGGTAGTGTAGCGCCCGGCAAGGCGGCGGCGGTAAGTGGCCACAGCAGGCTGGGCGCCGCGCGCACGGCCACGCGCGCCGTGTCGCCCACGCGGCCGCGCGACACGCGCACTGTGGACACGCCGCGGGCACTCCACGCACACTTACCGGTAGTGTAGCGCCCGGCAAGGCGGCGGCGGTAAGTGGCCACAGCAGGCTGGGCGCCGCGCGCACGGCCACGCGCGCCGTGTCGCCCACGCGGCCGCGCGACACGCGCACTGTGGACACGCCGCGGGCACTCCACGCACACTCCAGCACGCAGCACGCACCATCTGCAGTAACAAAAGATAAGAATATACAGTTCCACGAATTATGTCATAGATACGTCTGAGGGACGTGTGGATGTGGACAGATACGTCTGAGAGACCTGTGGATGTGGACAGATACGTCTTAGGGACGTGTGGATGTGGACAGATACGTCTGAGAGACGTGTGGATGTGGACAGATACGTCTGAGGGACGTGTGGATGTGGACAGATACGTCTGAGGGACGTGTGGATGTGGACAGATACGTCTGAGGGACGTGTGGATGTGGACAGATACGTCTGAGAGACGTGTGGATGTGAACAGATACGTCTGAGAAACCTGTGGATGTGGACAGATACGTCTGAGGGACGTGTGGATGTGGACAGATACGTCGGAGAGACGTGTGGACGTGGACAGATACGTCTGAGAGACGTGTGGACGTGGACAGATATTTCTCAGAGGGATGTGTGGTGATGCGCGAATGGATAGAATACGGAATTAATATACAGGGTGGAATTTTGTAATGCCCCCTGGAGGGAAAGTACTCTTAATACTGTAAATAGAAAATTTTACTCAAAGGAAACATTCCTTTATTTTTGAATAGAAAGAAAACTGCATTCAAAGATTTCCAAAAAATCGCTTGCCACACCCGGGAATCGAACTGACTAAAATCTGCAAAAAGTACACACTGTACTTTTATTGCCGTGATCGTTAGTATCAACTATAAGGATGAAATCTCTCGAACAAACTTAATAAATTAAATGATAGAAAAACCATGAAATCTTTAATTATTTATAATTAGTTGCTCGAAATGGGCCCCATTTTCTTGGATACACAAATGTATTCTTCTAAATAAATACCTTTAATACCTGGATTGGTACAAACGGCACAATCAGATGGCCTGCGAGATCACCAGATCTCACCCCTTAAGATTTTTTTTTATATGGGGATATTTTAAAAACCAAATTTACATTAAATCTTATGCGAATGTAAACGAGTTGAGAGTTGAAATTCAGAATACGATTTATAATATTCACCACAACACGTTATTAAAGGTTACAAGAAATGAATTTGTTAGAACAATACATCCAAGAAAATGGAGCCCATTTCGAGCAAGTAATTAATTAGTTTACATTTTTTTGTAAATTATTAAAGATTTCATGGTTTTCCTATCATTTAATTTATCAAGTTTGTTCGAGAGATTTTATCCTTATAATTGATACTAACGATCACGGCAATAAAAGTACAGTGTGTACTTTTTGCAGATTTTAGTCAGTTCGATTCCCGGGTGTGGCAAGCGATTTTTGGGAAATCGTTGAATGCAGTTTTCTTTCTATTCAAAAATAAAGGAATGTTTCCTTTGAGTAAAATTTTCTATCTACAGTATTAAGAGTACTTTCCCTCCAGGGGGCATTACAAAATTCCACCCTGTATAAGAGGAAGTCTGGAAGTGACACCAGTGACTGAAAAGTTGTGTGGAAATCGGTTGTCATAGTATGGGCCATCATAGTATGCGGAGGAATGAGGAAAATGTTGTCAAGAAAGTTGTGAGTATGAAACGATGGATGGATTGTGTGAAAGATGATATGCCTAGAAAGGTAGCGACTACCGAGACGGCGACTAATAGAGAAATATGGAAGAAAAGGACATGTTGCGCCGACCCTAAATAAACAGGGATAAGGGCAGGAGAATGATGATGATACGTCTGAGAAACGTAGATGTGGTGTCGTACTGACCCATAGGTTGCATCCAGTTTGCTACGGTGACATTCTGTGGTTCCGGACCCTCCAGTAACGTTACAGCGAACGATCCACAGTTGCATCTGCGAAAAATACAAGTTGAAAATTACATCCAATTATTTTAACTTTTAGGCTGCATCCAGCAAGTCAAAACCAGTGGATAACTACAGATAAATAAAAATCAATAGCTACATGTATAGCCAAGCGTGATTTGTAACGGCTTTAATAATGTTCTTAGTATAGAGTACGGAGCAATTTAACCAAGATTTACCTTAGGGACTATTTATATTAATAGGAACGCACATGAGGAAAACAAGAGTAAACAAACTTATTACTATACTAAAAGGAGAACTTTATATCGGGACTGGGTCGGCGCACGCGCATGTGTTGGACGCTAGCTCGCAGTGAACTGTTGACTGTATGTGACGCGCTAGGTACACTCAGACGCGTATGCGGCTCGAACGCCGACTCGCTAGAAGGGACTAAGAAGTGCGGTCTTGTAGCTAACAAATATTGCCCAATATACTATGCTACACTACTTACGTATGAAAGTTAAACAGCTCGCCGGTATCAGGGTTCGTTGCTGTAACTGCAATGTGCAGGTGATGCGGTTTGCCGACGCGAGCGTATCCAGAACTTGATACTTGAAGCATCTCAAAGAGCGTTGACAATACTCTGCAAAAGATGTAGTTCATTAAAACACCATCGATATAAGTGAGTTTCTATTATTTTTCCATATGCAGTAGGTTGTCATTGGCCATAGCCAATGTTCCTTAGTGTTATCATAATAACACTTGGTAAAAAAACGATAAAGAAGTTAAAACGCCGATTATTTGGCCGTTTTCATCTCAAAACTTCTATTCGAACTCTCACTTGTGTTTCGAGAGTTTCTCTACGATGAGCAGATGTTCAATAGTATATAAATAAATTGACTCATAGAAACAGTCAAAAGGGTTAAACTCGCCATTTATATTCATGATAATCCAGATTAGCTCACCTTCCAATAGCTTTAACATGTGGGTACTTCTTCAACTGCACTCGTACGCCGATCTCGCCGGTCCCACGTATCGTCACAACACCATCGGATGTTAGTGAGAGAGGTCCTGGTACTATCTCGCTCTCTATCTCCGACCAAACGACCGGCTCGTCGCCTCCACCGGTATGTTTGAGATTGATTTCCCTGGAAATAAAATTAACTTTTGTACATTCTTCTTCTTCGTGTGGTGAATAACTAACCTGGTGTCAAAGTTTATATACTGCCCATGTACATTTATATTATAATACGTTTGTATTAAGCACAGGTGTAGGTTAGGCCATCATTTCGCCAGGTATTTTCACGTGCGGGGAAATTCTTAGTGGAAAAACCAATGACATCCATGTGTTATTGGATTTTCCACTACTGCTGGGTGGAAAGATCCTGGAAGGGTGAGAAGATCCTGGGATTGCCTAACCCACATTGACCCCATAGACCAACCTTTCCCAAAGTAGGCGATAACGCCCCCTTGTGGGTGCTGAAGGCCTAAAGGGGGGCAGTTACAGACCCAGAAGAAAAATGGGGGTGTTGTGTAGTGGTTTAAGTGTTATAATTATTTATTCTCCAAGTAGGCAGTAGACAAAATAAGCTGCACTAGACGAACTAAAGAGCCAAATAATTATCATAAAAATGTTCTTCTTCTTCTCTTCTTTTCCTGTGGTTAGTGACTAACCTGGTGTTGTCTCTGACTTAGCTTCACATGCTGTTGAGAAATATCTGTCAGACGTGCTGGTTTCCTCACGATGTTGTCCTTCACCGATTTTTAAGCAAGTGATAATTAAACAATATGCACATGAATCCGTAAAATCAGAGGTGATAAAAAATTTAAAAATATGGGAATAGTTATTAACCCTGTTACTGGGTTGTGGAGGTCAGATAGGCAGTCACTCCATGCAAAATACTGATATTCGGCTGCATCCGGTTAGACTGGAAGCAGACCCCAACATAGTTGGGAAAAGGCTAGGCAGATTGATTGGAAATAGTTACTTACTGCACAGTGTCGGTCCATGCTACATTGACACGTGGTGGTACAACTTCTAACGGTTCTACTGCAACCGCTGTGACTTGACCTTCCACCTGCAAGGAAGAGTATAATTTTAAGAAAGATGTGCCATGGTAGCCCACGAAATTCAAATTTTCTTGCAATTTGCAGGTCAGTGTCAGGTAGTATGTCGATCAAAATACGATTCGCGACCGTAACAAATTCATACCTTAGCACTTAAAAGTCACAGCAGGATCGTCCGAAAGGGTTTCCGCTACCCCGGAACATGAAGGGCTAAGGAAGGAACATGGATGGGTTTTAGTCAGTAGGTCAGAGTCTGTATCCCTTACGCTCAACCCAGAGCTGGAAGGTGGCATTTGATGATTTCACACACTCAAAAAAAAAAGACCTCACATCACATCAAACAAGCAACTAACTGTCACAAAACAGTAAAATACCGAGAGGTCAGAATCCCAGCAGTGGGAACATAATGGGCTGAATATGCTATGCTTTGATGTTTGGCTACATTATACCTTAATTTTCAGTACATACCTTTCTTGAAATTGCCTTCCCATCAATAGAATGCAACCTCGCAGTGATAGTCAAGGAGCCAGCATTCTGTGCGACTGCATCAGTCAAGGTACCATTTTCGGTCGACCGCACCAGATCAACATTAGCTTCCCCTTCAACCGCCAATCTTATCAGAATCTGATCACCAGCTGTCAGCGCATGTCCTTTATCATCTAACACGATACAGTGTACAACAAAAGGTTCGCCTTTAATGAGTAAGCTTGAAGGACGTAGGGTCACTCGAATGCTGTGTGCGCCTGCGACGGTAAGCGTTGCCGTGGCAACCTCAGTAGCTCCCGACATGAGGTAGACGTTCGTAGTGCCTATCTCTGTGCCTCTGACTAGGCTGATCGTGTCTTCTAGTCGAGCTATACTGGTATCCGGCACTTTTAAGTAGTACATAGTGTCTGCTATGTCTTGGACTGTGAGGCGGCCGGCGCGTGCTCTTACGACCCTAGAAAAAAATATTGTTTTAATACCTTTGTAAAAGATCACATATTTCATTGAATTTCTGTAGACAAGTGGATAACACACTTTATTCTGTAATTTTCAATGATCTGATCCCACACACAAACAGAACACGGTTTTGTAAGACTTAGTTTAAGGCATTGACTGCCACGCAGCAGACACAATAGAAAAACTATTGTTCGCGGTCGTGTTAAGAATTTTGTTAATATTTGATGAATAAAATATAATCATTACATACAAGCTCCCATAATGGACTAAATAAGAAGAACATTGAACCATATGATGCAGTTGAAGATTAAAAACTTTTTTACAAAAAATAAAACCGACTCACTTTTTAGTTGTGGTACCTACAAAACAAATTTTAATACCACTACCTGGTATGTAAATTACAGTGACAGGAACTTATTAGAACATCGTCCACATACATTAAGTAGGATTTTTTTTAGATTTTTGTTGATTTTTCAAAAACCGCTTATCCGATTTCGATAAAAAATTTATGGGACCATTTGGGAAGTATACCCTTTCCAACAAAAAAAGAATTTTTCAAATCGGTTGGCAAGCAAAGGAGTTATGCGCGAACAAACATAAAAAAAATAAAAAATAAATATACAGTCGAATTGAGAACCTCCTCCTTTTTTAGAAGTCGGTTAAAAATTGGATCATTAAGGCGATTGGTACGGGCTGTTCCCAGCCAATGTCCCGCTAGATGGCGCTGAAGGCTACATTTCTAGTTTATTTGAGTTTTTGCGTAATTGGAAAACTATTATGTCGTAGGAGTAGTGTTCGCGGTTACTAAATATTATAATTTATTGAAATATGTCATATCATTGCCTTAAAATCCACCCAATTCGGTAAATAGATGTATTTTAACATCTGCCATTGCATACAGGGTCGTTTACACACACAGACGTATACAAAAATGTTTACTAAAATTGAACACTAGATGGCGTGAATGTAAAAAACAAGTTTTCCATTTTTCTGTATGGGTAGACAGAACTTCAGAACACCACCTGCTATGTTTTATATTCTAAAAGATTGTTATAAAAATAAAACTTATATTTGTTGGCGTAAACTATTTTATTGATCAATAATTTTGGGAAATAAATAATGTCAAAATTGATTACAATAAAACGCAGTTTTATTTTATTACATGTTTTTTTATCAAAACATGTATTTGAAGTAGCATAATTATAATATGCTGATCCATGCCTATTCACTCAAAACTAATAACACTAATGATTTGTAACAGTAACAATTATTTCAATATTATTTTAAACATTTCATAACCAACACGTAAGAATAATTCATAAACAAGATACAACAACAAATCTAAAACACTTTATTAGGTGATAATGACCAGGAAGGTGAAAAACATATTTCCGATTTCGACGCACTCAAAAGCTTTTAGTAAAACATAGGTAAGCATGTATGCCTAATGAAGTATTATTTCACCTTCTGATTTTACAGTAAATACAAATAAAAAGAAATATACAGTGGTTATGTAGATTCTAAACAAACTACTACCAAAATACAATTAGAACAAAAATCATTTGACTTGTTGATTTCAGATTCTAAACAAACTACTACCAAAATACAATTAGAACAAAAATCATTTGACTTGTTGATTTCACCCTCTGCCTTGAAACTAGCAGTCAAACGGTCACTCCTATGAGTATTACATATATAAATCATTATCATGCTGTCCTACAGTGGAGATTTCAATCAAAGCAATGTCTTCTGGTGACTTTTGGAATTCTGTTAGCCGTTCTTCACACTGTATTTTCAACTGTGCTTCGTCAATATCAATAGGATCACAAGCTTCGGGTCCATAGTGCTTATCCGGTTGGGATTTCTCTCTTAGAGCAAATAATCGTTTGCGTGTCAAAGATTGCTGTCGTATTCTGCTCTGTTCCTTCCGTTTTATGTACTTTTTAAAATGTGTCCCTGGGCTCTGTGTGGTCTGCTTTTTCCATGCAGTTTCATGCCATTTGTGTCCCTTAGCAAGTGATAGGCCTGAAAACATATTTAAATGTTATATTTAAAAAAAGAAATGTTGCATTATTGCATATAAATTGGAATAAATAAGGGCTGGAGAATGATGATATTCCATCACAATCAAAGAATTTCTTACTGGTTCTAATAATTTCTGACTGTTATTACTGTATAATTACCTGCCACATAAACACGCCGCTGGTAAGAACCCCCTTTTCCTAAACTTATTCGTTTTCCACAGTTGAATTTGTTTATTACGCTCATAAAGTTTTCTGCCACATTTGTTGTCTCATTAGACAAACAACCTGCCTTCAAAGCAATTTTTTCATTGGCTGCATAAATCAGAGCCCACACCTCTGGAGCATTATTTTTCAGACTTTCTACATGATTTTCTTCCTTCTTTTCACTTTCATCTGTTAATGTTTTATTGACATTGCAGTAATAATTCTTGCAGTTTTCATGTACTCCGAATACATGAAGCGGGCCATTTCTCAATTCTGCTGCCATAGCAGTATGCTCACTGCTACACATGATAATTTTCCGTGCTACTAGTGTAAGCTTCATCACCTTCGGCTTCAGAATATTTCGCCCAGAAAGAGGGAGTTTAGTGTTGACCAAGATCTAAAAAGCACAAAATATAAATACAGAATAATGCTTCACTGATCTTGAATTGACTTTACAAATTTGACTTATTAATTTACCTTGTAGAGTGCACTGGTATAGTTTTTGATAACATGGTTCTTGCATTCAATTTTTTTTATTATGTTCCCATATGACACTTTCTCTTTCAATTTTGCATACACAGAGGAGTCTCCGTTACCAATAAAACTCAAATAGCAAAGTTGATGTATTTCTTCACTGTTTTGAAAACCTTCCACAATAATATCTGATTCCATTGCTGTAGATGGTCCAGTAAAATTTTTGCAGCAGTTATGTGCTTTCATATCCAGGTTTCTCCTCTCATAATATTGACATGTATAACAATATTTGTTTCTAACACCAAGAAATTGTCATTTTTTAGTTTCTTTACCAATAATGCAGGCCTGGAAATGAAAAGCAACACTTGTAAAAATAATGCACATAGGTAATTAAAATGTCATAAAGAACTAAATTTGTTTTTAGTAAAATATTAACTTACCATACCAGATGATGAATCAAAGTTATGCCCATATGACCTTTTCAACCATCCTCCATCTACATATACAGTAACAAATGGAACACCGTCTGAAGACACATGACCTTTTTGTATTGCAATTGATGTTTCTTGTTGATCAGCTATTTTAATTTCCTCTGTCAAATGTTCAAACCACACACTGCCTAATTTTTTTTCAATACGACAAAATTTGTTAGCTGACATTGTTGGAATATCCATAAGACTTGTTATATGAGCTGCTTGAGTGTAGAAGCTACCAGAAGTGACAGTTGACCACACAAATGCAGTATTTATTTTATCACTGCTCTCCGTAAAATGCCTCCACGCTTTATCACACATACTGCACTTGAAAATTAATTCACTTCGAAATCCATCAAGTCTTTCACTAACAAATTCAATTTGTGAAGATTCACACATATTTCGATGTCTTTCCATAAGAAATGCCCACTGTATTACATGCTTCAAGTCCACAATGCGATACCCAGATATTCCAGATAAACATTTATTTGGACCAGGTTCCACAATCATTTGAAATGAATCAATTTCCGGATCAGGTTGCGGCCAATTAATCTCTAAAGGTTCAACCACAGGTTCAGCTGTCACTGTGCTAGTACTACTAGGAGCACTGTAGGTGGCCTCTAAGCGGATTTTCGGTTTTACACGAATATATGTTCTGGGTACTGAAAGAAAAAAAAACAAATTGTGATTACCATAATAAAAGTATAATACCTATATCCTAGATCTATTTTCTCCTTTCTCAATATTTCGTAGGTTTTTTTTACGTCATCTTATGGTTTTAGATTATAGCAGCCCACATGACGACCTACTGACCCTACATACACGTAGTGTTCCTTTTACGATCAACAATAAACCATGTTGATACATACATTATAGAGTTATCTAAGACGATTTCTCGTGTTTACGAAGAAGTCGGATACAGAATTAGTTGTATTATGCAGGTTCACTTACCTCCCTTCAGCATAATATCTCCTTCTTCCACTTCGAACTCGTTTCAAAGATTTGCGCGACCCCGAATATTCGTGTTGTCTGTACGACGCCTTGCTTGTTCGAACAGACATTGTAGACGTAATCTAAATCAGAAATATAGAAATACAAATGAAAAACGAAAGAATAAGTTCCTTTTAGACACTCAGTATTTGAATAAAATAAATATCGTAATTCGTAAGTCACATGCATTGAAAGATCTATCAATCTTTTATGATTGAGTTGCGTTCTGAAATAAAATCTAAGAAAATAAAATATAACACTAAAATTTACTTATCTTTATATTTCAATGTTATCTTTATACACCTGGTAGAACTGGCCGACGAATATAGATATATATATTAGATTCAGCGATTTATTTTTAAACAATAAATTACGGAACAAAAAAAAAGGATTGTAAGTAACTGAATTATGTTTGTTTCTGAACGCACCGAGTCGCGCGCCGGTGCACGGAGTACATACCTACTTTGATAAAACAAACTAATAATATTGTGTGTCTGTCTGAAAATTCGGAAAAGCATATTTTGCCAATGTTTGCAAGTTTAATTTTGTGACTACTTTGGTAGTTTACCGATTTATAATAATTGTATATATCGTTGTTTAAAAAATATTCAAACACATTAAAATATGATACACTGATTTATCACTGGTTTCAGTGATGAACTGATGAGTCAATGTTAGCCACAATACTAATCACTTTCGTCATACGTGTGTATGATTGATGTGATTAGCAATGTGGTGATATTTCAGAAAAATCACGGGCCAGTTTGTTGTTTTTAATCCCACCGAAAATATAATTGCGTTATTAGAATAATTAATTACTATACCTACGATAAATTACAATATAGTCTCAAATGCATACTAGAGAAATATTGCAATTTGAATCAATTAAAATGCACAGCATACAAAAATAAATTCTCAACACAAGACATTCCGCGCGCAAATCATAGCGCGTAGCAATGAAAATCAAGAATGTAATTTTATATCGAGTCGACCAAAGTAAAAGTACCTAGACAATACATTGACCTCTAGACTAATAGAGGTCACTGGTCAGGTACCTACATACAAATACAGACAGACCAGGCACGCTACGAGTTGCCAGTGTTGCTACACAACAATAATGAGTAATAAAATTGTTTACAAAAAAAAGACAAAGATTTCTAAGGTCATTAGTTTTATTTTATTTATTGTAAATTTTTTTTGAACGATTGGAAATGAAATTACTCAATTATTGCAGTTAGAACTTTGATTTATTAGAATTATAAGATAATGAACGCGATCGCGCACGACATCTAGCGCGTCAATGTTTAAACATCGCCTTTCGTTTGCTTGTCAAAAGTCACGCACACTACTGTAGAAGTGTCAAATTTTGCCGGTATTTCACTGTTGTTTTTCTAAGTAAATAATGTAAGTTATTGATTAAAAAGGTCGATCGCGGACACATTTCATTGTAGAGAAGTGATAAAATGATTAGTTTTAATGAAAGAGTGTCTGTGTTTAGTGTATAAATGTATTCAAAAATGTATGGACGGAGGGGCGGTACATCCACCTTAAACAATAACCAAAGATTTTAGAAACCAGTTATCTTAGCTACATTATTTTTTGAGAACCTTTCCCAAAGACAATTTAAATGGAATTTCAAACTTACCTATATCTTAGCGTATCACCAGGCGCGATGCTTGCCGTAGCAGGCATCAGAACGACACTGGCAATGACTTGTAGGTTGAAATCTGTGCATATGTCATCAAGGCATGCGGTGACTCGAGATTCGCCCATAGCCTGGCCGTATAGCAGGACAGAGTGGGACCGCAGACCTCGGGCTTCGAGTTCAGTGACTCCGCGAGGCGCTTCATAGTCTGTGTCCCGCCATCTGACTAGCCTGAAAAAATAGAAGATTAGAGTAATAAAATGCAATACTAGAACTATGGTCTGTACCAAAAGTGACTGATGGAAGTGTAAACAACTGTGTAGGTCTTATAATAATAATATAATACATCATTTATTTCATCTTCTTATGCAATCACTCACAAAATGGAATTAGTCACACATTTGTCTGTATCTAAAAAGTTTGATGACATGTCGCACTACTCTTTGGAGTATTTTTATTTGAATGACATTGTAATTGAAAAATCATTAACGAAAATTGAGGTTATTTAGTTGGATGGTTGGTACAACACACTTAATTTCGACCACTCATGAAAAACACACTGTGGGTGATGTAAAATTAGAATTCAAGTTTTAAATATTTGAATAATTAAATCAAAGCACCTCAATGTGTAAATGGCATTACAAATTGGCATCCACAGGTACATTTTCTGATCTATTTGTTTACATTTTCGTTAGGCATTTTTGGAACAGACTAAATGGTGTGATGACAACTCTTGTACTCTTTTACTTGGACTAACACAGGACTACTATAACAGGAAAAATGTGGGTAAACTATAGGTACACCTCTGCCTAACCCTGTTATCTTTATTTTAACTATAATTATGTTATTTATGCAATCAGCATGTGTGATCTCACTCACTGGATAGTCTTCTAGCTCACATAGTTAAAATATATGGTAAGGCTTGACTGAATTAACTGAATAATAATCATGACTAATTCCAGGAAAATAATAAAATTAGAATTACGTAAAATAGGTACTTACGTAACCAGAAGATCTTCACCAACATTACTGCCAAGATTTTCAATAGTCCATGTGAAGCTTATTCCTTCCAGAGTTGAAAAAGTATTTCCTAGAAAAATTAAAAAAGTATGTTCGTGATTAAAAAGTACTAAGTTATTTTACAGACGCCAGCACATCAAACTATCCCAAACTGTCCAATATTCCCAATTGAAATTTAACCTTATTCATTTGTAATACACTTACTGAAAATTTATCAAAGTAATTTAACAGATTGAGGTAGCTTAATGTGCTGGCTTCTGTACAATATTATTTCTATTTTACATGTCTTGCTGTTTCAGGACTCTAAATAGACTACTATGTGGAGCCTTCAGATAGCCAAAATAGCCATATTTTGGCCCACTTCAACTTTATGGTTATTTGAGCAATGTAAGTAATATGGTCTATCCAAAATACTCTACTCCATTGTATTCAATATAGTGTGCCAAATCCCATATCAATTTTATTAAAAAGTGATAATTTCTTTAAGGTTAGAACCCTAAACAGGATACATTAACACATACACTTCTTCTTTTCGTGTGGTTAGTAACTAACCTGTCAGTTTTAATGCTGCCTATGGGCCTCTGACTTAGCATCACATGCTGTTGAGAAATATCTCTCGGGCATGCCAGTTTCCTCACGATGTTTTCCTTCACCGATTTTAAGCAAGTGATAATTATACATTACACACATGAATCCGAAAAATCAGAGGTGCGTGCCTTGGGTTCAAACTCGAGACCTATGACTTGGCAGTCCGGCGGTCACACCACTAGGCTATCACTGCTTTATGGCACACACTAGCACTATTTTTTGTCAGGTGCTATTATGAGCTCAGTGCCTTCAACATGCATACATGTTGCCAAAGTCTGTACTGAGTGCCTTCAACATGCATTGAAATGTATGGACCATAAAGATAATGTGTGTGCAAGGCACTGTGTGATAGAACAGAAAACACACAGCTGTGTTTATGGCAGTGTATGGATAAATCCATATTATTATGAATCAAGTTTCTTCTGATATTAGATAAAACATACCTTGATCATCATAGGCAACAACTTCAAAGGCCTCTGGAGCTTCCTCCAGAAAGAGGTTCCATGTTGTACTCACAACTTTTAGAGACCTTATCTTGTCTATGTCTACATCTCCTCGAAGGATCTGAACAAGAGAAAAATATCTTCAATAAAGCTATGTTTAGGTTGGTGCTCATGATTAGCTTGTGAATCATGTTTGTTTATTTTATTACTTATTTGTCTTTTACTAAGTGCAAAAGGATTATTATGGTATTCAGTGTAAGGAAAATACATAATAATAATATTCTTAGACATTTCACACAATGCCACACAGTCCCAAGCTCAGCAACTTAATGCTTGTATTGTGGTAATGAGATGGCTGGCTGATAAACTACTTAAGATATTTTTTTTTCTTGCAGTTGCAATGTCTCCTGTTGCAGTGGTCCTTACTTCAAAATACCAAACAACATTTTATGTAAGATGTACCAATCAGTACACAATTATCAGCTGCTTGCAATACATACACAATAAAATAATATCTACAAACATATCTGATAAGGCGATAATTGAATTAACTGAGGTAAATAATGGTTTTCAGTGAAAATAGGATGCAGTTTCCCGCCTTTTCGCAAGGCCACACTATACCTCGCCTGTGTTGACTTCCTCGGCGAGAATGATCACTGAGCCTGGTGGTACACATGACTTAGAGACTGAGACGCGCGCCGCTCGTGAACAGTGGCCTATAGCATCATCGTATAGCGGCTCCAAATCTATGATGTCATCGCGAGACAAACTCCTGCAAATAAATCACTTTTCGTAATCTTTCTGGACCACAAACGGAACATATATATAACTTATTATGATATCGGCTAAAACTTACCATGTGTAACAACCTCCCTCAATGATTTCAAAGGTAAAATTGATATACAAATCCTCAAGCCAAGGCAACAACACCCTTGGAGTGTTTATTTTAGCTCCATCACATGTGCACCCAAGTAAACACAGTAGCGATAAGAAAACAGCAGTCTTCCTAATCTCCATGATATTATTTAAGTAAACACATCAATACGAGCAAGTTATTTTACCTCTATTTTGAAAATCTAACCTATTCGTAAATCGGCAAATCGCGCATTTCATTCAAACTTTTGACAGTTGCACAGATTACATAGAGAATTAGAGATACTACGACTATTTGACTGATTTTAGAGTAAAACCAGAAGATATCAACTTTTTGAGTATACAGGATGGAATTTTGTAATGCCAGCTGGAAGGAAACTACTCTTAATACTGTAGATAGAAAATTTTACTCAAAGAAAACATTCCTTTATTTTTGAATAGAAAGACAACTGCATTCAAAGATTTTCAAAAATTCGCTTGCCACACTAGGGAATCGAATCGACTAAAATCTTTAAAAATTACACCCTGTATTTTTATTGCATCGATCGTTAGGATCAATTATAAGAATGAAATCTCTCTAACAAACTTGATAAATTAAATGATGGGAAAACCATGAAATCTTAAATTATTTGAATTATTTACAAAAATGGTAAACAAACTATTTAGTTGCTCGAAATGCGCTCCATTTTTTTGGATACACAAATGTATTCTTCTAACGAATTCATATCTAATAACCTTTAATAACGTGTTGTGGTGAATATTATTAATCGTATTCTGGACTTCAACTCTCAACTCGTTTACTTTTGCTTAAGATTTAATGAAAATTTGATTTTTCACATATCCCCACATAAAAAAAGCCTAAAGGGGTGAGATCTGGTAATCTCGTAGGCCATCTGATTGTACCGTTTGAACCAATCTTCAATCGTCTTATCTAAATAGTAACTCGTCATTTGAATGGGTAAATGACGTCAATGATAATTATTAATTATTAACATAAGTGAACAGATGGATCTTTGAGTTAAAGACTTTAACTTGACTCATTGAATTTATAAGTCCAGATTTCATGGTTTTCCGTTCATTTAATTCATCAAGTTTCTTAGAAAGATTTCATCCTTATAATTGATCCTGACGATCAATGTACAGGGTGTCATTTTTACAGATTATAGTCGGTTCGATTCCCGGGTGTGGCAAGCGAATTTTTGAAAATCTTTGAATGCAGTTGTCTTTCTATTCAAAAATAAAGGAATGTTTCCTTTGAGTAAAATTTGCTATCTACAGTATTAAGAGTACTTTCCCTTCAGGGGGTATTACAAAATTCCACCCTGTATATTAGAGTAAAACCACAAGATAATTATTATCTATTAAATGGATGATATAAAAATTAGAAGCCCGAAAGTCTGACAACCAGTCTTCTAAACTTACCCAGTGTCATCATATTACTCAGCAACTGGTTTACGATTAAGATATTTTAATCCACTGTGCTACATCTGGATAGACTGGAAACCAATTCCAACATAATTGGGAATAGGCTAGGCAAAGATGGGTTAAACTATTGCGCTGTGTTAATTATTAATATCGAAAAAGTGTATATTCGACTATATTATACATAAATATTAGGTTTCCTTTGCTGGATATACTCTACTGTTGAAAAAAAAACATGTAAATGTCAAAATGTTAAATATGGCTGCTGTGTATTCGTCATGTTTTGTGTCGTATTTTACTTGAATTTTATAAATAAATGGCAAAATGAGTACGATTAGTAATTAAAGTCAGACAATATTAACGCTCCTAGGTTAAAATAAACGATTGTAATAGCGCTCAAGTGTCAGAAAACATCATGTCTTCAGACAAGGCTACTGAAATAAAAGGGAACGAGATCGATAAAAGCAAACGTCGTCATAAAACTGACGACACTGTTATTGCGACAGCGGCTACAAACGGCGTTGAAGATACAGTGCAATTCGCGAAGATGGAGTGCGCGGACGAAAGCGCGGGCAAGCCCACAGAGCTGTGTCTTCAAGGCAACACTCACTTGATTTCTAGTACAACGAGTAGTTTGGCCGATACGCCTGGTGATTCTGGTGTTTTGTGTTTAGATAGTGAGGCCTCGGAGGCCACTAGCCAAGCACTCATGTCGCACAGTCTCATAGGGGCCGAGGAATTAGCGTGTGACAGTGTTTACGACGCCCCGCCGTCATGCTCTCAGGACATGATCAAGAGTACCACTAGCAGCGTTATGACCCGCAGTGATATCGACAATCAGAACATTGGTGTACCTGATGACGTACCAGAACTAATAATTGAGACACACAAAAAACCCTATGAAAACTTACCAGATTTAGTATTAAAAGCATTAGAAAGTGAGAAAGGTGCTGAAGAATCTCGGAAGCCTGCTTTGAGAAATGAACCAAAGAAGTCTCACTCTGAAGATATTGTTTATAGACGAAGATGTCGGAAAAAGTCACAAAGTGGGCCAAGTTCTCAGAAGAAAAGAGTTTCTTTCCATGAAGACATACTGAACAACACAAAAACAGATAACATTCACATTGAAAGAGGTTTTGTATCATATGGACCTGACAGTTCATACTGTGATAGGTTTAGGCAAAAGAATAACATTGTAACAGACAGGTTCTCATGGTGTGCATCAGGTGACAGAACACCTAAGTATGCAGCTGATGTAGCTCAACAGACTATGTCTGATATCCTGACCTATGGTGACTCTAAAAATGACCGGAGTGGCATATTTGAATACTGTCAGAATTATCAACCACAGAACCAGGACAATAATAATGATAAAGACAACAATAATGAACCCAGGCCTACTGGAAAGCTTTATGGATGTGACTCAAACAGCTCAGATTCTAATTTCAGCTGTGACTCTGAAACTTCATCCAGTGATTCGTCCTCATCACATTCAAATAAAACTGAAACTTCAATGTTGCACAGAAAATGTGATAAAGCTCAGAAATCCTACTCCTGTGATGCATTTGAAAACAATGGACATGTTGCATTTATGAGGAAAACATATTTTTCTGAAGCCGATATTGATCAGTCCACTGATCGAATGAAAATGCCCCTTGAAGTTTCACAAAGTCCTAACACTGTGAAATCTGTATTAAAGAAAAAGCGATACATCACTACTAGTATTGTTGAAGAAAGAAAATCACATAACAAAGTTTTAAACTTGCTGGATGCTAACAACATCATAGATTCCTTGAAGAACTTTTATAAAAATTTCAACTTCAATTTTGCTCCCGAAAAAGGTTTACCTGAAAACAGTTTGGAATTAAACAATGTTGTTGAAGCTTTACCATGTGATATCAATCACAATAAAAAGTTGTCTAAAAGCTTAGATTCAGGGTTCCAGATTGAAGATGAAGATGACTTTGTTGAAATAAATCTAAATGGCCAACCATTAGAGACTGCAAAGCCAAAAGAAACTGCAACACCATCAAAAACCACAGTTGCAGGTGATAGAACTCCCAATGAAGGATCTCCGAGGCATAAACTTACACTGAACATGAAAGCTCAACTTGATAAAAAGCCTAACAAAGCTGATCTCCCACCACTTAGCAAGTATGTTGTGAACTGTGAAAGTACTGTCTATGAACACAAGGGTGTCTCCTACAGCTATGTCCATGATACATTCCAAACTGCTTTTGATGCACCCAAAGAAACTTTTGTCCCCATACCTGAGACAACACCAGTGAAAGAGCTAGTTACTAGCGCAAGTAAAGTGGACCTTAATAAATCTACCGATACTGACTCTTCAAGCAAGACTTCAACTCCCAAGAGACAATTCAACAAAAATATCCAAGATGAAACCGAACACAAAAATGGCATTTCCAAGCATTTGTCTTCACCTAAGAAGCAGAATGTAAACAGGTACAGTCGCAAATCGGCGTCAACAGTGCAGAAAGTAAACGATGAGCCGCCACCACAAGTGAATAGCGACAACTGTTCAAACACCGACAATTCAACCTTGAAGGGAGCCGAAGACTTTAATGACGACTTTTTCGACAGTCCCGGGAATCAAAAGCTACAATCTAACAAGTCTGCGCTATTGAACCGATATTTGAAGAATGTGTGTCAAAGGAAAGACCTTGAACTCAAAATCAAGAACAATAAGTTCTTTCAATTCAAACTTAGAATGGAGAAACATTTTCCGAGCATAATTCTCCCGCTGAAAGAGGTGTCTGACACATTCCATGTGTCGGCTAACAGGATGTCGAGGCTCATAGACAAAGAGGTGATAGAGAACAAAAGGTTGTCTGTAAGGCTGCTGACAGCGGACGAGCCGTCCTACTTCGATAGTTTCGAAGATAACGTAGCCATTGAGTGCAATGAAAAGCTCAGGCTACAGATATTCTCGTATCCGAACGAAACTTTAAACAGGGTAATTATGTTTGATTACTAAATCACACGGCAATTTCGTTCACCGTAATACGACCTTGGTTACGCGATGTTTTGTACAAGGTACTAATTTGGCGAAAAAGTTTTGGAAACAATTTCAATCATCGGTCGAAAGGTCGAACGGTAGAAATGAGGTTTTAAGCCTTTTTCTTTAGGCCTTCATTCAGTCTTTGATGTTCTTTCAGATGATGAAAGTAAAGTCAGCTTACAGCATGGAGGATGGGTCTTGGACACCTTTGTTAGTTTTCATCACTGACTACGCGCTGTATGTCGCTAGCGTGAAACCTGGGGGTACGGAGTACGAAATGTTGTGCCGGCTACCTCATAACGAACTGGATGCTATTGTTGTAAGTAGTTTAAAATATCATTAAATTGAGAACGACTACGTTTTCTTTCATAGTCTTGTTTGAGGAATGCTGCTTCTCGTATTGGATTCGGGGTTGACGAATTGCAGCAAAAACTTAATGGAACAGAAGAAATTTCGTAATTTACGGAAACAAGCCATAATAAATGCATATCAGAACCATTCTCTGTATGTATGTAATTATGTATCTAAACCTTGAGAAATGTTTATGTTTATGCAATTACAAACATAACCAAAGCATGGTCATTATTATCTTAATGATATTAATGACTCATTAAAATAACGATTCGATAATATTCCAGACGTATTAGCTCATAGTGGATCGAACTGTTTATATGAATATACAAATCAATGCCCCTTATTATGTAGAGATAAGTGCACATTATTACTGTCTATTGTCTTTTGACTGTATCGATTGTTAGAACCTGTTTTTGTAAACAATGTGATGTAGATGACTCTTCGCGATGGTCAATACTCTGATGTGGCCATTTATCATGTCCCGAAAACGCGTAAAATCTTCGGTGTCTGACGTCAATACACATACCTACATACGAATTTCGGTAGTTGTTACGGCCAGTTAGAAAAAAAACCTGAAAGTCTTGATATTTGTGTGAGATTTGCCGACGGATAATGACTTGAATCGATTGGACTTGGTGACATACCTGTCCTATCAGAACTCTTAATAATATCTGTCGACTGAACGATTATAATACGTGACCCTATGATATCGCTGCACCCAGAGTGGGAGGATATTTTGAGGATTTGCGATCCTTAAAAAAAAAAAATACAGATTCGTAATTTTAAGCGGGATTGTCCGAAAGGGTTACCGCTACCCCGGAACATAAAGGGTTAAGGAAGGAACATGAATGGGTTTTCGTCAGTAAAAGTCTGACATTCCCTTCCGCTCCGCCCAGAGCGGGAGGAGACATTTGAAAGGTCGTCATTTCATCTAGCATAAGGACGTTCTACGCAACACTTGCCGATTACGACGACACGGTTGGCGCAGTGGTTGAGCGATTGACTGCTGCGCAGCATGTCACGGGTTCGATTCCCGCACGGAACAAATATTTGTACGACCTGCAAGTATTTGTTCCGAGTCTGGGTGTTTTTCTATCTATATGTAAGTATTTTCAAAAAAAAAATGTATGTAAATAGTTTATCAGCCATTTCGGTACCATAACACAAGCATTAGGTTGCTTAGCTTGGGACTATATGGCGTTGTGTGAATTGTCCAAGGATATTATTATTATTACTTACTATTTTTCTTACTCAGGTGGGCCCAGAAGCGCAGTACATCCAAATCCTGGACATCGCGGGTAACATCGCCTGTTCGATCATCACCGGGGAGGCTACGCTCGGGGCTCGGTTCGCGTCTTCCCTCGAGTGGAGCGCACGGACGTCACCACTACGTATCCAGCGACCGCCGGCCATGATCCCGCTTGGGTGTAGGGAGCTGGCTGCCGCCGTGGCTAGGCAGAGGCATGAGATGCGGGTACGTATTAGAACTTTTTCTTTTATGTTCTGGTGGATGTGAAGTTTAGTTGTAGTTTAGTGTTGTGAGTCGTCCTTGTTGAATTGGAGAACATAAGGTCCATAAATCCGAGGAAAGAGAAGGCGCGTAAAAAACAACACTATTTTTTTGGGTAGTCGGGTAAAAGTGGTTCCAAGAACCGTACAGGTGTATTATTAACGGCCAGAATCGTACTTGACTGCATAACTGACCTTAGTAGTGTAGTACCGAACACTGCGGTATGCGTGCCCTCACTTGGACATGAAATATATAAAATAAATATAATGTATGATGTTAACATGCTGCTGCCCGCGGGTTTGCCCACGTGGACCCCTAAAAACCCTCTTATTAAACAAAAATGTACCCTTAGTTACTCCTTGGTACATCAGCAATTTGCCAGTGTAAGTCACGTCAAAATCGGTCCAGCCGTTTCGGAGATTAGCCAGATTATAATTTCATAATTAAATGGTGCATTTAGTATAAGCTGTTATTTTAACATTACAAACAGCCACAAATTTTATTTATTTGTATAGATTGGTATTCAGGTGTCAATTATTTACGACAATTACTTTATTAGGGCCATCTTAAAACAATGTGTTATCACTACATAGTATAAAACAAAGTCGCTTTCTGTGTATATATCCCTATGTATGCTTGTATGCTATGTATGTTATCTTTAAAACTACGCAACGGATTTTGATGCGGTTTTTTTAATAGATAGATTTTTATAATTCAAGAGGAAGGTTGATATGTATAATATGTCGACATATTATGCGGGTGAAGAAGCTAGTAAATTATATGATTACAATTTGAACATTTTATTTTCATTCAGTTAAATAAATATTATTCAATCAAACTCTCCTTCTTTATCAACGTTTAAGTTTTTAGGTAGTCGACATGATAATAATTCTCAATAAGAAGTTTATTTTTGTTTGACCTCGCGCTTTGAAGCAATAACATTGTGATATAATTCGTTATCACTACATATAAGAGAATGTACTACGTGTTTTTACAGATTATCGGTTATTGCCTGTATGTTAGTAATGTTACTAGCCTAATAAATAAGATAAGGGATGCTAATAAAAAAAACAAACTCAAAACATTTAGCACATGGAAGGCACTTTTGTCAAAATATACAAATAATAGAATTGATTCTAGCTGCCTCCTCCAGAAGGTAGTTTCGTAAGGTGAAAAATGTGCAAGTAACCCTTTTAAAATGTTTCAAAGAAAATATTTTGAATACATTAATTACATAATTGTATGTGAAACCTAGCATAATATGACTGTGGTGTAGTCAAAAAGGGAAAAAAAATTGCAACCAAACTGTTGCGAAGGGACATTGTCCTTATTGTTGATGAAAATTTACCCCGTGGAACTTGGCCTCGCGGCCGCGTTGCTGCAACTTTTCCTGGCAAAGATGGTATAGTAAGAGTGGTGGACGTAGCCACTTCGGGTGGCTTGCTTCGTCGACCAACCAAGAAGCTTGTAAGACTTCCCACCTAAAGTCAACATGTTTATTAGTTTTGTGCACTTTCATGCACAAGGTGGTGGAATGTTGCGAACGAACTCTTTGGTTCTGCAAACTTTTTATAAAGTTTTGTATTTTTCATTCGAATGTTATTCTTTTGTTTTTCTTCGCTTTTGTAAACATCTGTTAAATGGTTTGGTTTTGTGTTTTTCCATTTATGTTATTTTTTATAATTTTCCCATTTAAATCCTTTATTGCGCTAGTTTTAGTTTTATTTCATTCCAACAACCACCAAAACATACAGTCCGTTGGTCATCGTTTACACAAACTTTTTGACGAAGGAAAAATATTACGATTTCGTGGTTATATTACGCCTGATAAAATTCTAGGTATGTTAAATAATAAACTGAATTAGAGCAAGAAGTAATAATTTTCGCCATTATTTTCTCCTCGGTTTGGTATTAGAAAAATATTTAACTTTGGCTGCCAAGCCTTTTCCCAACTATGTTGGGGTCGACTTCCAGTCTAACCAATATTTTACATGAAGCAACCGCCTGTCTGACCTCCATAACCCAGTAACTGGTTAATACGACTCCGCTACTGAATGTCGAAGATTGAAATGTCGACGCATGTTAGTTCTAAAGTACAGGATCTCGATGTACGCCAGTTCGAAAGTTCACTGGAGCGAAGTATGCAAGGCCGACGTATTGTTAGTTAGAAAGCATACGAGTGCGATGTACGCCAGTTCGAAATTACTCTGTTACGAAGTATGAATGAATGCCTCCGTACTGTTAGTTAGAAAGCATAAGAGTGCGATGTACGCCAGTTCGAAATTACTCTGTTACGAAGCATGAATTAATGCCTCCGTACTGTTACTGGTACTCCTACAACATTTAGCAAATTTGTGTAAAAATAAATTAAACAAGCCAAATTAGCCAGCCGTGTTTTGTTTAACTCGATCGAATTTTTGAAAAAAATAAAGGATCACGTTTATTGCTCTGAAAAGCTCATATTTTTTTAGAAATGAGAAAAAAATCAGAGCTTTTTCCACATTTTTGTTGCAAAGACAGTGCTTACATTTTCAAAAAAGCAAAGGCACACCAACCTTTTACTTTCTGTGCGATCAATGGTTGCTGAGATATGATCAAATACAATAAGAGGAGTTTTCAAATAATTCGAGTGTCTACTTTCATTTCCCAGACTCTATAAATTTTTACTAAAAGTGCCAAAATTGTAATTCACAAATAATGGATGAATTGTATTTCTTGAATTATCAATTAAATAGAAAATTATTAATTAATTAATTAATTTCATTTATATTGAGCAATCTTGATAAGACCTGTTATGTTACCGAAAGTTAATTTATGTAATACTAGCTTCTGCCCGCGACTTCGTCTGCAGAAAATTGCGATATACTGTAACTGTTTAGGCAGCGCATGAAAATAATTCTGTTTTCGGAGGTATTTCTTTCCGACTTGCTAGACGAAAATTGCGATAGCTCGGCTAATATGTATGATATAAATATAATTTATAGCCTATAGCACTCAGGAATAATGTAGCTTTCTATCAGTAAAAAAATTTTTGGAATTGGATCATTAGTTCCGGAGATTACCCCCTACATACAAACTTACAAATTTTACCTCTTTATAATATTAGTATAGATTAACTTTCGGTGACATAACACCTATTGGAATCTTGCCTTTTTTGTCATGCAAATACGCGTTTATTACAACTGGACATAATATGACAATTGTCAAAATAATCGTCAAAATAATGTCAAAAAATTATCAATTAATAGAATTATTTAATTTATGTTGAGGTATCTTAATAAGACTAAAACAATTTTAACTCATTCGTAAAAATGGAGAACAGTAAATGTGAGTTTGTTATGTCGCATAAAAATAATAAACTTTTGTTTCTTGATGGGTTTCTATATATGATTAATAAAAAGTGTGATAATGTGTTCTACTGGAATTGCGTGAGAAAAAAGTCGTCGAGTTGTGGCGCCACGGTAACTACAAGAAAGAATGGTGATGATCATTATGTACACACATTTAACAATATATTTCATCTTCATGAACCAGATTCGAATACTGCTGAAGCAAATACCGTGAGGCACTCATTAAAAAAAAAAGCTGCCGACAGTTTTGATAGGCCTGGGCAAATTATTCAAAAAAGTATACAGGACGTGCCTAGTACGTCATCTCCTTTTATGCCGTCAAAAGAAGCTATGCGTTTGATCATTCATAGAGAAAGGATGAGAAATGAACCAAAACTACCGAAAACATTGAATGATATTGTCATACCCGACGAGTATACCAAATTTGAAGGTGAACAATTTTTAATTGGCCATTACGTTGATGAGACCGATACAATTCTTGTGTTTAGTACAAAAACAAATCTTCGCCTTTTGGATAAATCTCAATTTTGGATTATGGATGGCACGTTCCAGTGTTGTCCAAGTCTGTTTTACCAATTGTATTCGATACATGGGCAAGTGGGCCAGAATGACGATACGAAGCAGGTACTACCACTTGTTTATGGTTTTTTGTCGAGTAAATCTGAAAGAATTTATGGCATATTTTTACAAATTGTACTGCGTTACACATTCAATCAATTAAATATTAATCTCGAACCGGAATTCATTATCACAGATTTTGAGTTAGCCGCGATAAGAGCTAGTGAAAGTGCTTTCCCAAATGCCAAACACAAATGTTGTTATTTTCATTTGTCCCGAAATATTTGGAAGCATATCCAAAAGGAAGGATTAACAAAAAAGTATGTTAGCGACAGTAATTTTGCGCATCAAATGCGCCATCTAGCGGCCCTTGCTTTTTTAGATCCGACTGAGATACCATCCGCATTTGAAATTATTCGCGACCAAATTATACCCGAAGAAGCAAAAAAAGTGACTGACTGGTTTTCTGAATATTATGTTCATGGAGTTTATAAACGTGTAACTAATCTAAAGAAGGTGTCAACACTGAAATTACAGCTGAAGAAGTCGGCCCCAAGATTTCCGCCTCAGATATGGTCCGTATTAGATTGTGTGAACGCTGATATCCCAACTACCCAAAACAATATTGAAAATTGGCATAATCGTTGGAATAACTTGCTGAACAGGAAAAAATTCAATATCTATAAATCGATGAAAGAATTGCAAAAAGAACAAAAAAATACAATTTTGGAGATTGAGAGAATTAATGCTAATATAAAGAAACGTAAATACAAAAAATCATGCCATATCCTAAAAATCAGAGAACAGTTATTAAAGAAGGATAACGTAGAAATAATAGAATACATAAGTGGTCTTGCGTTCATAGCGTATATGAAGATTTAATTTTATATACAAACCTAAAATAAAAAAATTACTGATACTATAATACCTATTTAATCTAAATGGTGTTTTTAATAACATTATGTTATGTAATGCTCGAAGCGCATTTTTTTTTGTTTGGTTCTGGTTTAATTTGTTTTTTTTTATTTTTATTAATTTAAAGATATATCTATATAATAATGTGGTTTGTTTATTACCCATTACAATTGTTCCAATAGCGATAGTGTCGATATCGAACTTAGAAAGCATACGAGTGCAAATAGTCCTATTGCACTCGTATGCTTTCTAACTAACAGTACGGAGGCATTCATTCATACTTCGTAACAGAGTAATTTCGAACTGGCGTACATCGCACTCGTATGCTTTCTAACTAACAATACGTCGGCCTTGCATACTTCGCTCCAGTGAACTTTCGAACTGGCGTACATCGAGATCCTGTACTTTAGAACTAACATGCGTCGACATTTCAATCTTCGACATTCAGTAGCGGAGTCGGTTAATACGATACCCCTTGCTGAGACTGGCTGTCAGATTTTCGGACTTCTGACGACGCGTAACGACTGTCAAAGATGCGAAAATGACATATTGAAGTTTTCGCCGGATATAAAAAGTTGATTATTGATGTGAACTCCTATTATGTAATATAATCCGGCTTGCAATACGATGTATAGTCCTTTAAAATGTGAAATTTTTCTCATTGGGTAGGAGAAAGGTAAAGGAAGCTGTATTACAAACATTTTATTTCAGATACCGCAAATCCTATTTTACGGGCGTGTATGTTCCGGGGACGCGGGCGACCGTCTCATTGAAGCGCCCGGCGCCTTCGCTCCGCCGTTAGAAGGGTACCTCATGTGCCGGATGGACAGGAGCCGGCGGTTCGAGCCCTGTTACTTTTTGCTCAGGTAATATCACATCATGCCTGTTTTCCTCAAAGGGTTCGCAGACGTGGTCCTGTAGTACACTGACATTTCGCCAGCTATGTTTGAGTCTCACGTAATAGGGGACGAGTCTATTGCCATCAATTCCAGATTGCTCAGTATCTTCTGACCTAATTAAGACCTGTTTCCACCACAAAAACAAATCACTAAATACGTTCGTTTGAAAATAACTTGCACATGTAATGTTTTGTATATCTTGAGAGTTAGATTTTACAGATTCATGTGCATATTGTATAATTATCACTTCCTTAAAAATCGTAAGGAAACCACCAGCATGTCTGAGAGATATTTCTCAACAGTATGTGAAGGTAAGTCAGAGACCCACGGGCAGCATTAAAACTCTGACACCAGGTTAGTCACTAACCACACGAAAAGAAAAAAAGAAGAGAGTTAAACGCTTTTAACACACTATTCTTCCCCCCAGGGCCGGCGTCCTCCACTGGGGCCCACACTCCTCAGATGGCACGTCTCCGCTGCCGCACAACATCGCGCTCCGCTCGGTGCTAGGAGTCAGGAGACACCTGGACACCTCCCGGAGGCCGCATTGCTTCGAGATCGCACTAGCAGACAACAGCAGGCTCCTGCTAGCAGCCCCGGACGATGCTACCGCGTCCTCTTGGCTTCAGAGCTTGTTGTTACATGCAGCACAGGTAACATTACAACACCTAACGACTCCCGGCCACCGTAGGCGCGGACCTGCGGGGGATGAGTAATGGGTAGCTCACCGTCCGAACAGGACCAGGCCTGTGTCGAACGGCGCGTACATGTTCCACGCGCGCTTCAAAGAGATGTCAGCATGAAGGGGCCTGTTACGGCTGAGCCTGCCGGGTAAGCGGGTTTGTCCGAAAGGGTTACCGCTACCCCGGAACATAAAGGTCTAAGGAAGGAACATGGATGGGTTTTAGTCAGTAAGAGTCTGACACTCCCTTCTCCACCCGCTCCACCCAGAGCGGGCGAAGTCATTGGATGATTTCCCACCCTCAAAAAAAAAATGTAACATTTCAAAGCAAGCTCTTAATAATATTATTTGTTAAAGTTTAAGATCATTTATTCTCATAAGAATTACACTATTGACTTACATGAGAATATTAAAACTAAATACTTTAAAAAGACCAAAAAGCTGGACTATTACAAAAATTAGACAAGTATCCGTGTAACATAGATAAGTTTGTTGGAATCCTTGTCTCAGAAAGCACTTTAATCCGTCGTTCCCGGGTGACATTCGTGGATCCTTGACAGTCGTTACGAGTAGCCAGGAGCCGGAAAGTCACAACCAGTCTTACTATAGGTTATTGTACCAGTTGCTGGATAGTAACTGGATTGTGGTCTGATAGGCAGTTGCTCCATGTGAAATACTTAACTAGTTTTTACCCACGGTTGAGTCCTTGTGGGGATTATACCACAGGGACGTCAATCAACCTGCCTAGCCTTTTCCCAACTATGTCGGCTTCCATTCTTACGGGATGTACTGTAATAAAAAGTAACCTATGACCGAACCCAGGTCAGTCTAGTTGTGTCATCCAAATCCGTTCAGCCATTAAGGTGTGAAAAGGTTACTTGTAAATAGTTTTTCTAACTTTTACTAACTTTTCTCCCTCTCTCTTTTAAAGGCTCTTGAAGAAAAGGACGGCGCTAAGAAGTCATGCGAGCGGCCCGGGCCTCCGCCCGCTTGCACTGTGCTGGTGACACCGCACGAGGTCATCAGTGTGCGGGATACCCTGGACCTTGCCTTTGTGACCGGCGCCGCCGCTTATCTGAAGGATAGGGGCTCTGAGGCGCTACTCAAAGGTAGGTTAACACCATAATAATGCTGAGATACGAGCCTTTTTAGACTCGAACAGGTCCTTTTTTTTGTTTTAACGTTAATTTTGTTAGTTTTTATTGTACTTACCTTTTATTTTTATTGTTTTATATTCCTATTTTTTTTTTCAATTTAAGTTAAAACAAAATTGATAGATTGTGTCAAAGACACGGTTAAAAAGCAGTGGATTCGGGTAGGTTGGCAGGAATGTTTTGAAGAAAAAAACGTGTGTACTCCGACCCCAAATAAATTAAAGCTATAGCTATATATATGCTGCAGACATCGAGTCTATTTTTATTCTGCAGAAAAGAGCTATCAGAGCCATTTATAATCTTCGTAGACGCGATTCTCTAAGGGAACGGTTTAAGCTTATTAACATCATGACTGTACCTTGTCAATATATCTATGAAAACATCATGTATGCAAGGAAATATCTACATCTTTTTAGTAAAAGAGGTGAAAGACACAATTATTTCACTAGAAATAGGGACCAATTAGTTCAACCAGGTTTCAGGCTGGCTAAAGTAGATTCATCTTTCATGGGGTACTGTTTAAAATGTTACAATAAAATACCTCCCAACATTCTTGAACTTAATGAAACAAAATTTAAATCCTGTATAAAACGCACACTATGCAGCCAAGCATATTATAAATTGGGAGATTACATCGCTGATAAAAACGCTTGGGTCAATGCTATTCCCGCTCCACAAGGGCGTATCACCTAATTCATTAGACTTCTTAAAAAACTGTTGGAGCTGCGGAAGATCAACAACAATAAAAACTATATTTGCATTGTATAAATTCAATTTCTTAATATTGTATAATTGCTTAGCACATATGTGAGTACTATGTACCTAATATAAAGCGACCATTTACTGGGTACGTCTTTCATTGACTTGAATGTGCTTTGGCGGCTGAGAGTATGTCATGCTCACTTTAATGTCTCGCTGATGGTGGCGTGTGTGTTGGATCATTTAGCTCCCTTCAAAATGGTTGAGCTGAATGGTGCTAATCCATGCGTCATGTTCGTGAACGGGCGCTGTCGGTAAAGACTGGTCATCTCTTAGCGGCCATGGCTTGTTTTAATTTAATTTTTGAACTTTTTTTTTTACATATTTTATATCGGATGCTTTCACCGTTCTGCATCGTTCTCACATGTATAATAATAATAATAATAATTATGATCTATGTAACCAACATTTTGTAACCATATTTTGTTTAAAAGAGTGTCCATGGAGTTTCTTGCCCGTTCTTCTCCATAGGTACCTACTGCTTTGGAATGGGCAACTAGCTTCATCTCTCTGACTGACCGACACCTTGACAATTCAAAAGTGCCTGTAATTGGTTTATTTGAAATAAATAATTTGAGTTTGAGTTTGAGTTTGAGTTTATAGCGGCGGCGAGATGTCAATTCATGTTAGATTATAGCCGTAGCGAATCCGGTTTTAATTTAGTTATCATTGAAGTTAAAATTAATTTAGTATCTTCAAAATAAACTCATTCCTTTACTGAATATAACACGACTATATTTTTTGGCAATAGCGGTGAAGTTGCTGACCCGAACTTTGGAAAGCCGGTAGGCATCGTGTTATACAGTGCTTTATTAGGCAGGATGGTTTGAATGAATTTGATTATTGCGTAGACGCACGAAATTCAAATCGAAGACACCTCGCCCACTAAGTGGGAGTAATTGGTGCGTATACGCACGCTTAGTTCCGACGTTGCCTCATATCAAATAGACCTTGTTCACGAATCTTGCATAGAATTGTATTAAAGTTAAATATTTATGTAAATGACTTGTTTCAGAATACATAGAAGAGATGAGGACAGACATCGAGATCCTAGCGTGTGGGTCCATCAAGAACTTGACTGCCTTCAAGATACCAGACACTGATGAGAACTGGTGTTGTTTGGTAAGTTTTGAATTCAGAATTCATCCAACGATCAACATGAAAAAAAAAAGACAAAAGTCAATACAAGCGAATGTGACAGAAGCAATTTTCTTTCTGTTTCTTTATGCGATGTAATGACCCATAGACAGTCACTAAGTACTATTGGGTCTAGCACAATGGAGTTTACAAAAAGAAAAAAGACAATGGAATCGAAAGTATAAACGACTGAAAAGATACGAAAGTCTTAATAACATAATATAACGTCAACATAAGTTCCATATAATATGGGGGGGGGGGGAGCCCATTGCCATCAACTGCTGCTGAGAAATTTGTAACGGAAAAACCCAATAACACTTTGGCCGACCTGGGAATCGAACCCAGGACCGCTCAGCACCCAATAGCGTACTTTGCTACGCTGACGACACGCTGGTTCTGGCGCAGGGGAGGTCGCATCAGGCCGCGGCCGACGCGATGATACGCGGGGTTGCGACAGTCATTGAGAGGATCCAGCAGTTGGGTCTCGAGGTGGCATTGCACAAATCCGAGGTCATGTCTTTTCATGGGCCTCGGAATAGGCCACCATCGGGATCCCAACTAACGGTAGGAGGGGTTCACATCGGCGTCGAGACCACGATGAAATACCTAGGTCTGGTCCTCGACAGCTGATGGAATTTTGTGGAGCATTTCCGACGTTTGGATCCCAAGCTGGAACGGACTGGGGCCGCCTTCAAGCGGCTCTTGCCCAATTTAAGGGGGCCAAACGCCTCCTCCCGGAGGCTTTACGCGGGAGTCGTGCGGTCCATGGCCCTTTACGGGGCCCCGGTGTGGGCGCGTTCACTGCGGCGGCGAGCCGCCCACTATGTGAACGCGCCCCAAAAGGTGGTAGCCATACGGCGTATCCGGGGGTACCGCACGATCTCGGGCGACAAAAAGGACCGCTCAGCAGACCATCGAGGCAGTCGAGGCGAAAGTCTAAATACTATCGGGAAAAATGGATGTTCATCACACTCGAGTTTAAGACCGGAATTAACTAGGTGCGCCATGGCCGGGTGCGGGGCTCCCTTTATGGGTCTTTTTTTTTAAGGCTGGGAAATCACCCAATGACTCTGGCTCTGCTCTGCTCCGCTCCGCTCTGGGTGGACCGGAAGGGAGTGTCAGAGTCTTACTGACTAAAACCCATGCATGTTCCTTCGTTAGCCCTTTATGTTCCGGCGTAGCGGTAACCTTTTCGGATAATCCCGCTTACCCGGCAGGCTTGGTCCCTTTATGGGTCTGACGACTTGATACTGTAACGTCCCACGTGTTCTGTTCAGGAGTGGAGCGTGTGCGAGGCTCGCGAGCGCGGCGCGGGGCTGGCGCTGGTGCTGGCCAGCAGTGCCGAGCTCGAGAGGTTCATAGCGGCCGTCGAACAGGCGTTCTGTGCGCTCACTGTAAGTCAAAATCATTTAATTATTTCCCCAACAGTATGAGAGAGTCAGAGGCCCACGGGCAGCATTAAAACTCTGACACCAGGTTAGTCACTAACCACACGAAAAGGAGGAGGAAGGAGGATTTAATCAATCGCACTTTGATTTTGACAGCACTCTCTTCTTTCTTTTTCGTGTGGTTAGTGACTAACCTGGTGTCAGAGTTTTTATGCTGCCAATGGGCCTCTGACTTAGCATCACATGCTGTTGAGAAATATCTCGCAGGCCGGTTTCTTCACGATGAAACCGTCACCCGCCCTTATTTCGTAGCAGTAAGGTCGTTTTTCGTAGGTCATGTGTTAGAACTGACCGTACCTTTTAATTTAAATTGAAAACAGCTGTAGCTCTAAACTATGCGGTTCAGTAGTATTGCATGTTTCAATTCACGAGTTAATCATTGCAATTTAAGCCTTATATCGATACTAATACAGTCTCAGAATTCTTGCTCTTTATTCGCAGCAATTAATAGCCAGTCTAATGACTAATATAAAAGAAAAACTACTCGTAGTGATTAATATGAATATGGTTTTTTTTTCCTATTACATTTCTTTGCAAAAACATAAAACTTATTCCTACTATTAAAGTTATATGTCTTTTTTCCATATGATTGCGAGAATAAGAGAAAGTAACAGGATTGTTGCACCTTATTACAGCTTATCGCCCCACTACATACTACTCAACTTGATAAACACTTCAGAATTAATTTAAATCTCACAAACACAAGAGGACAAAACGCAAGTACAGATGTTTCATGACAATTTCACGGACGCGCATCAATTGTTGCAATCTATACGTTAACCTTTTGAACACCAATGTCACATATACGTGACAAGCAAGCGCATGCTCTGTACTCCAACGATACAAATATGCAATGTACACTATAACACGAAATAAACAATTCGCTATTTGACATGGTCCAAAATAAAATATGAAATCACATAGATAAAAGACCGCTCGTCTTAAAAACTACCATCACCATACAGAAATTAAATATAATACGAGGATATAATTGTAAAATTGGATTTAATGTTAATAAGTATTCTATTTGATTCCAAAAATGTGTGACGTCACATTTCAATATTTCATACAAATCACGTACAAATACCGCGTTTTGACAGTTCATAAAAAGTAACGTTATTGACTACCCTGTCAAATACCCAATTAAATCATTACTTTTGTGTGTGATGTGTGTGTTTATATAGACATCTTAAAAATTGAAACTCGTACGAATTTAATGACATGAAACAAATTAAAAGACACCATGGATATTAGGAAATTCATGATAACAAGAAGAAATAAATTTGTAGCTTGGCATGGAGGGCACGCGAGTGCTTTATGCTCGGGTGTTCAAAAGTGTAATGCAATGACCTAAGAGTCACATGATGCGCGCTCGTGAATTGAATTACATATTACAACTTTATATTTTCTCTTCCAGTGCGAACCGTTCCCGCTCAGTGTAGTGGAGGCCGCGAAATCAGCGTGCAGTTCGGCGCACACAAAATACGAGGCCGCCTGGTCGCATATGCTACCACAACAGTAACGCGACCATACAATGTGTAGCTACATCACTAGTGGAAAGATTACAGTACTAGAAATGAGACAGGGATGTATGAATGACATCGATATCGATAAAAATAGATTGTGGATTGGATAAGAAGATTTTGTATGTACTTACTTGTTTTGTGTGTATGAGGAAGCAATATATTTGATGTAAATCCAGTGAAAAATATTGTTAAATATTCGATGTATAGGTGCAAGTATTAAAATGAGGCTTTTAATGATAAAATTGAGATATGGAGATGCAAATAATGCCTAGTTATCGAATCTTACCACTAGTTTGTAGTTAGGATAGTTTTAGACTTAACAATAATAGGGAATGTGAATTTTTAGTTGTTATTTAAAAGCGCTATTTTGCCTCGTTCTACTCAACTTAGAGGACTTAGTGAACCGCGTAATAATAATTATCAATTTTAACAACACCATATAATTGGGTCCTAGGTCTTCAAACACACTATTAACACATAAACCGCGTTCAAGACCTGGCAGTATCAATATTCCCCAAAAAATAATGACACTGACAGACCTTAAACGGGTTATATATGCTGATTGGGATCAGTTTTATTGATGGAATTCGCTCTTAATCTGAAAGCGTCCGATAGAATGTTGAGGCATTATAAACTGAGATCCCAAGTTGACATACTACAACCCGGGACATAACTGCAGTATCTTATACCCTCTTATTTCTTGTGACTGATTATATGGTGTTGTTAAAGTATCGAAATAATAATCTCAAATACTCAGTTTTAGCTTAATAACTTCCTCTGTGAGACGGAAAAAGTGTCCTGCGAGCACAATTTAGTTAAATTGTAAAATATAATTACGCTTCCACGTTAAAGTTTTCGCTCGTGTATAGCTAATTCCGTTGATTTTAGAAGCAAACGATGAAGTTGATACAAAATAGATTCATTGCTCTTAAAAAATGTAGTATTTTCTTTAAAATGACATTCCAAACGTTTCCTAGCTTCAATGGCTCACCAAAGACAATTGAAAAAGGGTGTACTGTCATGGTTTGCTTCAAAAACAATTTAATAATATAAGTATTATTTACCGTTATTGTTTATCTATGATTCTTATTATGTATTTTGAAGATAATATTATTAATTATTAATGTATCGATTCCAGTTTGTATACTGCTATTACGTAGTTACATGTTCTCACGTTTATTAGTAATAATACGTCACAGTAGTCCTCTATGATATTAATTTCGTGTTTACATTAATGCTATTAAAGAGTAAAAAAAAATTTTTTCAACCATAAAAGTACTATCAAGTACAAAAGTGAGTGATCAATAGAAACATTTCAAAATGTCATGTGAACCTTGCCTTTCTATAATAATGTTAAATGTATGCATCCTTTTTTGGATTCACTTTTTTTCTTGACTGTACCGTTTTAGTTTAGTAGATAAAGTCACTTTGTAGCATTAATATAGACACCATAATATCATTATATCAAATCGAATATTATAAAACATGTATCATACATATTTAGCTCTAAATAAAATAATAATAAATTGATCAATATATTATAAAATCAGCTAGAGTTAATCGTTGAAGCGCTGATACTTTGAAAATTGTAATAAAATAATATTGTTTATATTTTGTTCTGGTCACATTTCCCAAAATGTATATGTAATTATATTTTGTGTATCTTTTTCTTGTATAATTGTTTAGAAGAGGCACTAAAATTTAGTTTTAGTGCAGTCTCCGAACAAAGTGCGTTCTTAATAGTATTATATGAAGGGAACAGTGAGGGATGCGAGCTTTGGCTAAGTGTACTGTGAATTCGCGCTATTCTGAAACTTGATCTGTGAAAGTATATCCTAATTAATAATCGATTACTCGATAATCGTTACAAAGGGATATCGATTAACAAGTTTACAGAATGAGTATGCTTTGTGTGACGGCTTAGTAGATTTTGTATGGGGAAAATTATAGTTTTTTTTACGACAAGCCTTTTGTAGCTTTATTCTTTTTTAAAGCTAATTTTAACGGTTTTGTTTTAAAAGTTTACTCGTTTTATTCAAAAAAGGAATGTTCCCGGGGTTCGAGGGATGGTGTTATGAGCTTTAATATTTCGTTGATAAAGGTCTCAAAAAGTTTTTATGCTATTAGAACAATTTTCTGACGGTTGTCTGCTTGTTACCAAATATATCAATCGTATATCATTTCGTATGTGTATTAGGCCGCTGTAAGGCCGTGTGATATTAATGTATATTTAGGGTAGGTATTAGCGCATCGTGAACTGTGACGTCATGTATTTTTATCTGTATGAAACATTAAGCTATAAAACGTTCTGATAATTTGCGGTTTTTTACTTCTAAATCGGTTCCAGGTAAAAAAAACAATAAACAAATAGAGCATTCCGTATACACAATTTAATCAATAAATTATGAGGAAAGTGAAACAAACAATAATGTTGGTATTGTTTTATTACGTAAGTCGTTATCAATGCAAAATGTATCATAGAGGTAAAATTACGCGGCATAATGCAACATACTCGTAATAACTCCAGATTAAAATTTCATAATAATATCCGAATACATAATTATGTAACAATAGATATGAACTCTTTGGCATTTTGTTTTTTTTTTTATATTTTTTCTATGTATTCGTGTACAATTTTATTTCTTGTATGGTCTTCTATTGCTTTATAATATTTCTCGATATTTATACTTTTTCATGTATCTTTGTTGTGTATGTGATTGCGCTTATACTAAGGCTATTTTTACTTTAAATTAGGTTAATAATATCAATGCTATTCGCACAACTTCGCCCGCCGGTTCTATACCAAAGAGAATGTCTCTTAGCTATGGTGCTGGCACCACAACTCCGTTTGAATTTCGAACTAATCATAAACTGTTAATATACAAATCTGAGACATGATGTCTATCAATATTCCAAATCTAAACACGATAAAACTAAATATAAAGATTTTCTTTATTCATCATTTCAAATAACTGCAACTGTTTACGGGTTCAACGGCCCGGGGTAGTGTAGTTACTTACGTCAACAATCGACCCAGTTATTGTACTTTGAACTTTATTCCGAACATGGTAAAGTTCTTATTACAAAATTGACAACTTAGACTTGGGGTTTCAATGTCAATTTTTGTAATTAGAACTTTGAACGTTGACAGAATTTCGAACTAGCTGACCTACTTACTTTTTTAACCTTTTGGGCGGTTTAAAAGGTTAAAAAAGTAAGTAGGTCAGCTGTATTATAGCGATCAAAACAAAAAAAATACAAATCGGTCAAGGAGTTGCAAGCAACAAATGTCAATAAAATTACATGTACGACATTTTAATAGGGAAAGGCGATATATAGGTACAGAGGCCAGCACATCAAGTTACCACAATCTGTCAAATTTCTTTGATAGTATTTCAACTTTATTGCAAAGACATAAGGTTCATTTTGAATTGAGAAAATTTGACATATTAATTTCATTGGTTTGGATATTACTAAAATTCTGTATTAGAGTCTCAGCATCTAGTCCAGGTGGCACACCACCAAGTGCATATTTAGCATAAATATTATAATTATCAGATATATATGTCTTATGTTTGGCCGCATATTGCTTAATAAGCTTTGTTATCATCTGATTTCTAATGTTTTGGTTGGTTACTCTCTTAGTTGCACTTATTATTGCAACTATTGCACAAGCCATATCAGACATGTTTAAATATTGTCCACCACTACAAGTGCTTTGGTTTATTATCTGTATAACTTCAAGTTGTTCTTTTCTTAGTTCAGCTACCATTGCTGGAATGGATTCCCTTGAAAATACTGCACCACACAATGGAGTCATTAATATGGCACTATCTATATTGAATGCAAAATTGATTGCCTTGTTAAAAGTGATCATTGATAGCAGTGCCTTCCTCCATTTTTTTATAAACCATATCTCTGAAAGTGGTTACTATCACCACCTTGATAGCAATATTATTCTCTTTAGTATATGGAAACCTAAAACGTATGGCCTTGTCTCCCTTACTTTTCTTCTCATTTCTTATATAAGTGCCCAATTCAAAAATCATTTTAGCAGAAAACTCCAAAGCATATGAAGCTTTATTGGATTGTAAATCATCACCATAATCTTTGCAATATTTTGTGAATGTTGACATTAGTAAATTAAAGTCAAATTCCACAGATGAGTAAGACTTGATTAAATCTTCAGGTGTTACTCCAAATATAGTTATCACCTTCTTGATGTCAGAATTCATTATGGATGCTGGAGTTGTTCCTGCAATATTACACTCCTCACTAGTCACTTGCGTCTGAGGAAGATTCAGTTTGCTGATGATTTCGGTGTTTGTCAAATCTGAAGCCATGGTTCTGGTTTAAAGTCTTCTTCACTTTATTAATTATGTGCTGAACAACCTCTATAGGTACGTTATGATAAGATGATAATTGAGATATCAAAGATATTAACTCTGGGTCTGATCTCTCACTTGCTATGTATAGACCAGACCTAACCCTATTAATACCTTCAATAAACAATCCAACCTTGACAATATTATCTTCAGCAGATATTATTGATTCAGGATAGAATATACCACACTTACAAAGAATTAACTTTGCTGAATAAGATACCTTATTTTGTATTATACAAGAATACACCAATTTACTGCTTTCAATATGTAATAGTATAGTATATCTGTTAAACATTAGAATCCCTGTGTGCTGCTCAAAGATCAAAGTCCCGAAAGATCAAAGACCGTTAGGGATAGCTTGATGTGCTGGCGTCTGTACATTAAAAAAAATGACTAGATGGTGTAAACATGTTTCTAAATATTAAACTCTTTTGGTCCCATATTTTAAAAAAAAGATGGCATTCTGGTTTCGATAGGCATTACTTCAGTGGAATTGATTTTGACAGTTCGCCAAGTCGGTTCTTCGTGCTTAGAACTCTTTGATATTATTCTCGTTTCTATGTAAAAATAGCCTGCACTCTATTTGCTACGTAACTGTGATTTGTGTTATTTACCATTAAGTTTGTTGTTTATGCATAATATTAGATCAATGTTTTAGCTTTTAGTATTAGATAATTATAATTATTTGAATATTCTACAAGGATTAATCAATAGAAATTATTCGAAGACTATTATAATAGAATAGATAATTAAATACACATATTCGATTATTTCGTGATAAACACAAATTCGTTTTACTGTTGCGCTGTTGAAAATATTGTAATAAGCATGATATTGTTAATTTTGTTTAATACGATTATGAAACTAACATAAATAATTACAATTTACTAACAGTACAACCCGGTTCAAACTTTATGGCGGCGCGAAACATGAAGCGAGTCGCTGCGTAATAACGAATTCATTTTAAAATTTAACCTAATTTTGAATTGTTTTTTTTTTAATCTTGTAAATATGGACGCTTTTTTGAGTTCTGCATCGTTCTCACATGTATATTTCGACATGAATGATGTAACCCAGTTTTTGTAAACATTTTGATTTAAAAGAGTGTCCATGGAGTTTCTTGCCCGTTCTTCTCCATAGGTACCTACTGCTTTGGAATGGGCAACTACCTTTATCTTTCTGACTGACCGACCCCTTGACAATTCAAAAGTGCTTGTAATTGATTTATTTGAAAAAAATTGAGTTTGAGTTTGAGACCGCAGGGGTAAGGGGTGGGGGGAGTACTGCGCAGCGACTAGCTAACTTCAGACCTGCCATAAAGTTTGACACGTTCTGTAATATCAATTAAACCCGCAATCAAAATTACAAAATAATTCCTACGAATCAAAATTCCCGTTTCTTATTTATCGATGTTTGTTTATATGAATTGGCTATGATTGTTATTTATTTTTTATTTGTTTTTTTTTTTAATTGGAATCACGACTACATCTTCCATTCTATTGTATAATGTCTTAACTATAGATGATAGTTTTTTGCTTATGGTAAACGCATCTGGTTTTTGCGGTAAGTACAGTCTAATTGGTATTTCAAGTATTTCAATAAATCCCTTGTAAATGCGTTCGTTGTACTTTTCGGTTTAAATTGTTACCGATAGTATTTAACACTGTCAACTTTACCTTGATAAATGACTAAGAAGTAAAAAAATTGTATCACCATTTTGAAAATAGTATCATAATAATGTGTATTTTTAAATCTTATTTGTTAGGTATATTATTTTGACGTGTCCCTACTAAATTGTTTAATGATTGCAAGACTTTAATAAAAGAGAGCGAATGAAACAGAATGTTAGTGAGTTTCTTTCTATTCAGGAATAAGGTTGCCTCATGACAAAAATCAGATGCGTACTGTCAGCAAAACAATCTCTATAGCCTATCCCCTTCCGGTAGATACACTAAGTATTATTAAGAACAATAATAATGTTAATGCTGTATAATGTAGAAGCTATTTTACTATTGTAATGTAATTTGTATAATTACCTGACCTTCTTAATTGTCATGGCGAGTGTCTCTTCAAAGAGTCTTATTTTTGCTAATCTTGCCAGAAGTTTTTTTTTTCGTTGTTTTTATATAAGTACATAACCTTATTTACATACCTAAATATGGTCTGAATTTCCACCTCCGGATTGGAATTAAACATCGGTTATTTTATCTAGCAGTTAATATAATTTTAACTGCCAGATAAAATATTCGAATTTATCTGGTAGATAGATTTAATGTTTTTACTTGACTTCGCGATGCAAAGGACGGTAATTTTTTTTATAGATTATTGTAATTGCAGCTCTATTCTTAATAAAATATTGCTTATAGACAATTTATTGAATCCCAAAGAACTTAAAAAATCTCTTTTTGTAGATACTTCTCGTAATCGTTGAAGAGACACGTCGCAACATAAACATTGTAGAATACCAGCATTGTAATGTCTTCGATAAAAAATAGGCAATTCGAATTTAATATCGCTTGACATTATTGTTCATATAAACAATATTATAATAAATATTTGCGGAAGTAAATTATAGTGTTTTATTTTGATTATCTCCTGGGTTATGCATCCACACAAGAAACAAACTGTTTTTTCTTTTTCTTCTCATCCGTTTTAAACGAAAATGAGAGTTGAGAAAACTATTTGAAATAGCCATCTTATACCTATAGGTATTTATTCCAAAATACCTACGAGACAAAACGAGTACTTTTTAATTTTCTGTAAAATCGACGCACGTATTAAAGTAACTGTAATATAGGTACCATTATTTCGCGGACATTGGTGTGGGTTAGTTTTTTGATTTATTTTGTCACACGTTTATTGTAATGTGTAACTGTTTTATGTCCCAATAAAGTAAAATAAAAAACTTTTGAGTCATGTTGTAAAAAGTTTGTCTAAAGTACGAGCCACGAGAAGCTATAAATTATGTAAACAAACATCTTTTACTAAGTAAACATTTTATACTGCGAGATAATAATAAATTGACCATTTTCAATCGACATGAAATATAGACGGGTTATATGAAAGTAACAACCTATTTAATTTAGTCGGATCATATTTTAACGACGCCGCAAAGCGCTATCGTTTGTGTTTCTTGGTACCGGAACGCGTCCGTCGCAGGGGTTGTAAACTATCGGGCCGCCATTTTGAAATAAACGCGTCATTCGAGTTTCGAATGCGTACGAGTTTGTTTCACACAGAAATGGAAACATCTGAATCTGACGAATAATTATTCTTAAATAATATATGTTAATTAATATTTGTTACTTAATAATTTATTAAATCTTAAACAAATTCATTTTTTTTGTTGGTCCAAATGTTGTGAACTCCTGAACACTTGTTTACAAAATTTATAGCTTCTCATGACGCTTACTTTAGGTACATATCGTCACTTCAGTGTGGATGCACCTTAAGACCTACTTACCTACCTGCCGGGTAAGCGGGATTGTCCTAAAGGATTACCGCTACCCCGGAACATAAAGGGCTACGGAAGGAACATGGATGGGTTTTAGTCAGTAAGAGTCTGACATTCCCTTCCGCTCCACCCAGAGCGGGAGCAGTCATTGGATGATTTCCCAGCTTTAAAAAAAAAAAGACCTACTTACCTTTTCAACCTCATTTTTCCTGGTTTAATTCCGGCATAAAACGATATGATATTGTGTTGTGTTAAGGGGTTGTCTACTGCTTAACCGGGCTTGCCTGTGGCTGCCACACACGAATTGTATCCTCCAGCCAGGGCTTAATAAAAACTAAACCTAACTTACAAAACTAAGCGACTACACGCTAAGGGCACCCCCTGCGGTTCGGACCTCGGCTTAGGGCGTCGCTGGGGGGGGACAGCTGGATCGGGGGTTTTTAAAGCTACTGGCTCAGCGGCAACGCGGGCTGGCTCGAGCAAGGGTCGTCGACAAACTCCCGTTCGGCATATACCATCGTTGAACCATGTTCGAATCGCTTCGGCACAATTCGTGATTCGTGAGCCTTTTCCTCGAATTCGGAAAAAGGTGCTCGGCTTAGCACCTTTTTCCGAATTCGAGGAAAAGGCTGCTCTGTAGGTACCATCTAAATTTTTTGTCACATGTAGTATTTTGTGCGTAATGCACTGAAGGATAGTGTGTAGTGCCTATTAGTGAATAATGGACACGAAACGGTGAACTTGTAGAAATAAAAAGTGAATAATAGTCTTAAATCGAAAGGGGCATTTCTACACTTCGCCGTCTTAGACAAAGACGCAAAACCCAGCACTCAAGTCCTCTGGGCTGGCATCCAAAAACTTCATCCTGGTTACCAAATGCTTACAACAAAGTCATGCAGCAAAAACATCGGGATAGTTGAGACCTTATAATACGTGTGGCCATTGCGGAGCAGAAGAATAATCACTCGGAACGGTCTTGTTTTTGCATTGCATTATTACCCGACTGCGTTAGGGAAAAGATTATGTTTTTTTTTTGTTGTAAAATTAAAAATACCGATATTTCACCACATTATGCAATACTCAATTAAGTAAGTATTATGAAATGTTTTTCTCGCTTCCATAAAACGGGATCGGCAAGTAGCTAGAGAACGGTATGAAACCAGTTATTTTAAATGATCTTATACCGGTATACACACCTCTGGACCGATATTATTGAAGCACTCGCTAAGATTATAATATTATTAATACTGTGACGCAGTTGTTATTGGATTATTGATTGCGATTAAGTAGCTTACAATTAGATCTGACGAAGCGCAGCAAAGAGCTGGTTTCTCTGTATAACAAATATCAACCTTGCGTAGTTTAAATTAAGTTCAAAAGAAAATTTACTAGGTAACGTTAAGGTACTTTCAACTTAATTTTAAGAATAACAAAGTTGATATTAGTTTGGTAGCAGTTTTGCGACTTACTAAGCTTCGCAAGGTCCGCGCGAGCCCTTATTGGCAAATAGAACTGGCTGGCTGCGCAATGGTGAAGTGATGTGGTATCCTACTTTAAAATTGAATAAGGTATGGATTTATGCATACGACGAAAGGCTTCAAGAAATGTTAAACAGAAGGTAGATTTCAAACGTTTTGGAGGGGCGCGCCATGTTATCGTAGTTTATCTCTACCTAATTACTAGGGATGGGCGGAAATTCGTTTCAACCGAAATTCGGCAGCTTGAACCGAACTTCGGCATTCAGCCGAAATTCGGTTCAGATGCCGAACATTCAGCACAAGAAAAATAAAACCTACTTGCACTATTTTAACTGGAATTCAATAGAATTAGAATAGCATTAATATAAAATAAAATTATGTCTTTTACTCAGTCATGGTTGAAGGTCATGGTCATTTATTTTAGATATGAAGATTGTAAATGTAAACCTTAAATTACAGTTTTTCTTATTAGTTTTTAAAATCTTTGCCTAATTAATTAGACATAGGTACTATTACAAAAATGAAATAAACTTAGTTGGTACCTATTCTTCTCACAAACATCTGGATTACAATTCGTGAATTGAATAAAAAAATCACGTTTTTGGTTCACAAACTAAACATTCATTAACATCAAATACTTTTTTATTACAAAGGGGTACCTATAGGTCGAATTAAACAATCAAATTAAGGTGGATGCTCCAAGGTAGCCCGCTAATTCAAATTTTCTTGCGTTTTTTGCAATTTGCAAGGTTGGGAGCACGGTGTGGGGGTGGGGTACATCTAGCAATAATATTGAAGTAAATGCGTAAACAAGTCACGACGTGTCGCTCTCGAGAAAGCGCTTGAAATTGAACCGAAGTTCGGCCGAACTTTTCATTTTAACCGAATGTTCGGCCGAAGTTTGGATTCGGTTCAAACCACTTTCGGCCCATCTCTACTACTTAATTACCTAATACAGATTTTCATTTTAGAAGGTCTCTACTTCTTTTTCGTGCGGTTAGTGACTAACCAGCTGTCAGATTTTTATGCTGCCCATGGGCCTCTGACTTAGCTGCACATGCTGTTGAAAAAATCCCCCAGGCATGTCGGTTTCCTAGTAGTAGGCTATGACTGCTATATAGAATAATAATTATAATAGTAGGTACCTACCATAGTAAACAACATAGACTAAGGTATCTATAATTGTTCAGTAAACTGTTGTTGTAATGTTTTACTGCGTAATAAGCACTTCTATTTGTCAACAAGCCAATAAACCCGCTTCATAAGGACTACGTGCTTGCGTCCATGCTATTGTAAGTTTCTCCAAATTGGTTCTGCGGTTTTAAGCAAAATACTAATATGGTTAGGTTAAGGACGAGCTATGGAAGGACTTATGCTAAATAAAGCAAATACACGCAAGTAGATACGTCAGCATTATTTTTATGGTTTATGTAGCAAAACATGTCTCTGTCGACGTAATTATGATAAAATAGTAGGTTATATAAAACAATAGTAGGTAAGAAATACTAACGAAACTTATTTTTTTATAATTAATTCCCAATTCTTCCTACATAGCTTTTCAAAAAACCAATGACAAAAATAAGTGTCTTCAATAACCAAAAGACCTAATAAGAAAAAAATAGGGAAAATTACCTACTAATCTCTTCGACTGGGCTACCATTCCGCAAACCAGTATAACGCAGGCTGATTTTTTCAGAAATAATCACACACTTACATTCACATTCATGGGAGGTATTAGGACACTGTGCCCCCCCCCCAAACAGATATTTATCTGTTCTGTGGTATCCTCCCCCCTCCATGTGCTGATGGTAACCACCTAGGTGGATTTAGATGGGTAAGAATTCTACTAAAATCACTCCAATATCCACTCACCGGGCTTATCCCCAAAGACCAAGCGTATTTTGAAGGTTTCCCGCGAAAACAAGAAAGGAATGCTACTTAACACACCTCGATTTCTGAAGGGTTTGGTAGATATAGTTGGAACAACCACATTTCGCCAGTTATCGTTAAGTCCCATCTAATAGGGAGAGGGCCTATTGCCATCAAACGGACACAAATCCACACTCAAGGCTGCTAATAAAAGGGAAGGCTGCTCCGAAAAGGTTACCGCTACCCCGTATAATAAAGGGCTAAGGAAGGAACATGGATAGGTTTCAGACACTAAGAGTCTGACACTCCCTTCCGCTCCACCCAGAGCGGGAGCGAGTCATTTGATGTTTTGCCACCCTCAAAAAAAAGGCTGCTAATAATAAGATATTCTTAATGGGAAACCTTATAAAACTTATCCGAACCTGGAAATCGAACCCAAGACTTAGGCTCAGCAGCAGCGCTTGCGCAATTAGGCAGTCCGAGAATGCTACATTACAAGTTATCACAAAACAATATTATTTTGCAAGTTATCTGTATCTCAATATATACTTAATGTCATTTATTATCATATACAAACCGGCTACATTTACATAGCGGTCGCTAGTAAACATCGAGACTCCGGCAAACCGGCCTAGTCTGAACTCACACTTGAATCAAACATCTCGTCAGTTAATCAAGATGGAAGAACTTAAGGTAAGTTTACAATTTAAGTTTTGTCTTTTAAGTAATCTAAGAAAGTGAGAAATACAAGAAACAATAAGCAAGAACGTGTGTGAGAACTTTTCGATGACATGCTTTTAAGTAATATTTTGTGATAAAACAGGTCGTAAAACTAGTTCCCAATCGGATTTAAGTAAAAATAGAAATCATCCTATTGACTTACTTTGTGAGATTTAATTAATTAATTGTTTCGATACGATATTATTTTCTCAACTGTGACTAAAGAACAATAGAAAAACTTTTGTGTTTTGAAACATAGGTAAATTAGTAGTTGAATAGTTTGGAGGATATCGCCCTAGCCGCAACAGTTAATTTTATACTACACAAACAATAAAAACCCAACGGAATGGCAATACCCATTGTTTTTTTTTTACTGACATAACTACCTACTTATAGTGCAGCGAATGTCAAGTAGGTATATCAACCGTGCCGGACGGCGCGTATATGTTCCACCCGCGCCTCAAAGAGATGTCAGCATATGAAGGGGTTTACCACAGTTTACTAAAAAGGTTCACAGTAAATTGTAGAAGGTTTGGTGCGTTCGATTTTTTGAAGGTTTTAGTTGTATGTATTTATTATAATTATATTAGTTATGTATTTTTTATTTGTTTATTTCTCACCACAACATACAGAAGTTACAATTAACAGGTTTAAAAAGATACATAATACAGGTAAGTATAAATATTGTGGGAGACTAGGGCCTAAGCTAGGCCTGTGTCAGCACGCACGCCTCAAAGAGATGTCAGCATACTAAGGGGCCCCTTAGGGCCAAGCCTGCCGGGTAAGCGGTATTGTCCAAAAGGGTTACCGCTACCCCGGAACATAAAGGGCTAAGGAAGGAACATGGATGGGTTTAAGTCAGTAAGAGTCTGACACTCCCTTCCGCTCCACCCAGAGCGGGTGAAGTCATTGGATGATTTCCCAGCCTTAAAAAAAAAAAGTAGGTATATCAAGATCTGATTAGACCTTAACACAAACAGTGCCACTATTTTTTGTGTTCGTGGCAGTGTATGGGTTAAGAGTGCCTGTCCACTGGAGCTGAGAAGAGAGGAGAGGAACAGAGTTCCACCAATAGGATCTAAACTCCGCTCCGCAAAGATGAAAAGCATTCTAATAATAATTAATTCTTTTAAGATTGGCAAGCGGTTTTTGTAAGTTTGATGTAAACTTTACTCTTGCACAGTACCTCTCGGGCTTTGGCTCTGAGTTCACTTCAGAGGATCCTCGCAGGCCGGGCGCCCTCCCTGAAGGTCAGAACAGTCCTCAGCGTTGCCCCTACGGATTGTATGCTGAGCAACTGTCCGGAACTGCCTTCACTGCGCCCAGACATGAGAATAAACGGTCTTGGCTGTACAGGTACAGAAGTTCCGTAAATCCATAAACAATGTAGGTACTCAAGAACACCTACTTACCTACCTTACACTTACGCAACATTTAAAAGCAATTTTTCTCCTTAATAAAGTACAGACGCCAGCACATCAAGCAATCCCTAACTGTCAAATCTCAATTAAAAATGAACCTTATACCTTTGTAATAAAGTTAAAATACCATCAAAGAAATTTGACAGATTGTGGTAACTTGATGTGCTGGCCTCTGTACATGTACATAGAAACTACGGTGTTACAAACATATCTACTAGATACTAGCTGCAGCCAGCGGCGTCGCCCTCGTGGATGTCGGAAATTATCCCAAGGGAACGTACTACCGGCATAAAAAGTATCCTATGTGTTAATCCAGGTCATAAACTACCTCTGGGCCAATTTTCAGCCAAATCCGTTCAGCCGATTGAGCGCGAAGGACGGACAAACATACAAACTCACATACACACACACTCACTCACAAACGTTCGCCTTTATAATAGTAGTGCGATTTTCGAAACCAAACGCAATATAACTACGGATCCATATAAAAAAACCGGAGTATTTCATAGTAACTAAGTACAGACGCCAGCACATTAAGCTATCCCTAACTGTCAAAAGACAATGTCCAAATTGGCCCTGTGCAATAAAGAGTATCAGATTAAACGAAAATTAATCGCCTATTTTATTATTTAAGTTGCAAATACTTCTGTATTACGGACTAGCTGTATTCCAAAATGTACTTTTAATAGAATTTAACGCGACTAATAACATTAGATCGCCATCTATGCCTAATGTCATGTCGTGTCAGAAGTGAAATAGGGATGTCCAATCAATTATAATCGATTGATTGAATTATTAATCGATCGATTGTGTTTTCTTTTCTAAAGTGTATTTTTAAAAACCTAATAAGAATACTTTATGTATGCAGTCATACTCCAATTTAAATAGGTAGTAAGAATAATACTATACAGTAATCAAAACTTTTTATTTCTATACAATCATTCAAACATCTAATTCATGTTTTACGACAATTAATACAAAAATAACATTACTTTTTCGGCGTAAAATAAACCATTGTCATACATACTTGTAATGTTTATATGACAAAGGTGATGTAACAGACAGTTTGAAATAATTTAAGACCACAGTAAATCTTAATCGAAAAAATCGATTATTGGTGTGGTGTCGTACTACATCCCTAGTTTTGCTGTGAACGTCACGTCGCGTCGTCCGTTATTGTCAATTTGTCACTTTGGCAAAGTTTAATATTCGTTGTTATGGTTAGATTATAACCTCAAAATCTGATACTTTTTTTGAAATATATCTTTTTTGCAGCTAGTCCGCTATAAATACAAGATCTTTTAAGAATCTACTAATGATAGAGAATACAATACATAATTATCCGATGCTCTTGGCTCCAGGGCCAACAATGTATGGACGCAGAGCAATGTCCTTTTCTCAATTAAAAATGAACCTTATATCTTTGCAATAAAGTTGAAATACTATCAAAGAAATTTGACAGATTGTGGTAACTTGATTTGCTGGCCTCTGTACGTAATATGATACAGGTTCTTCCTCAAAGTACCAATCATTATTTGAGAAAAACGATTTTAAATATTGCGTAAGTAGGTATTCATTTATGCTTGTTACTGTACTATACTAAGTATATACAACGCGAATGCAAAACATAAATTAAAGTGCAATGGAATAACTTAATACTTATCGTTTGTAAAGCTGTATTGTGCATAACAACGTTACGCAAAGATATGTATATAAAATTGGATTTTAATTACATTTCAGAATTCGTCCTTCCGTAATCCACAAGCCTTTTCAGAAGTTAGAAGTCGCAAAGCATCTTACTCATAAGTGGGACGAACAGGAACCAGATCCTAACCAGGTATGCATCATAAAGGGTTTTCCCACAACGACCCATAATGTAGCGCATAAAGCCTTACTAGCGTGCTAGATTTAGACAAAAATTGGCAAAGTGCACGCTTTTCTGATTCTTATTCAGCGATGCAGCTAGAAATTTGTTTTTTATATTACCGTTTTAATTTTTAAATATTTGATCTCTTTGTAATGAATACCAAATAGTTAGACAAATAAATTACGTCTTTACTTAAACAACACAATGTACAACGTATCTGTTGTAGGCTCACTTTATATTTCCAATCCAATTCTATACGCGAAAACTTATAATTGAATTCCCGTTGACTATGTTTTCCCTTTTATTAGGTTTTTTAGCTGTAAGTCTTCCATGTTTCAATAAATAAAGAACTAAATAATATAGCGGCGTTATATCATTTGTAGTAGGATTAAATCAGGTCGCTATAAAATCAGAGTGAAATTAGCTACCCAAACTCCGTAGATGTACCTATGTATCTCTAGAACTATGTTTATAGATATTGATATCTTGTTGAGAATGATGTTCTTTTTTGTGGGTCAACAACCGCTGGTAGGTACTGTAGTTCCAAAAAGCGAGTTGATAAAAACAGTTCCGTCTCATTGCTTCTGTGGAGTTTCGCTAGCTAATTTTATTTGATCCTCTATTTGTAATCCTGAAAACATACCTACGTACGTACCTATTGCTTCGCAGTCCCGCTGGCTTCCATTCGACATTCCACCTCCAAACCAATCCGTGGACTTCGTGGCTGGTCTCCACACCGTGTGCGGGGCAGGCGACCCTCGCTCTCGCAATGGTCTCGCAATACACGTCTATTTGTGCAACACATCCATGGACAAGAGCGCTTTCTACAGCAGCGATGGAGATCTGCTTATTGGTAAGTGTTTCATGTGCCTGCTTAACTTGGGCCATTTAAAAAAACGCGCCAAGTGCGAGTTAGAATCGCCGACGAACGGTTCGTGCAATCTCGGGGACGTCTGTTGCCCCCTACACATCTTCTTCTTAGCGTGTGATGCCAATCTAAATGGACTCGGCCCAGAAATTGGCTACGTGGTTGTCGCTATCACTTGCGACTATCATTTCCTGTAACGTGTATACGGCAGGATACGCAGGACACGATATTCCCCCAACTCTCCCGTTCGTTCCCGTGTCCTCCGTAGGTGTGAGATGAAACACCGGGGTTTTTAGTCAGTATTAAGAGTCTCACAGACCCTTCTGCCCTCAAGGGTGGAGACATCCATGAAGATTTTCCAACCTAGAAGAAAAAAACGCATAGAAATATAATTTCTGATAAAAAATGAAGGGAATGGACGTAAGGGAAATCTCATAATAAGCTGGTGGACATGAAATTCTCTACTCTTTTAAGTAACATTCTTCCTGATTTACCTATTCTGAAAGTTCTACTTTAATCTGATTGAATCTTGATTTGTAAACGCTCTTCACTTTTGCAGTTCCCCAACAAGGTACACTCAAGATTACCACAGAGTTTGGGATCATGACGGTGGCTCCAAACGAGATAGCGGTCATCCAGCTTGGAATGAGGTTCGCAGTAGCTGTGGATGGACCTTCACGGTAAATGAAACTTTAGGTTCACTGATATAGGATAGATAATCATATTCCCATGTCTTCGAATTTCTGGTTCTATGGCCTCACGGTGTTTTCCTTCACCATTTTAAAAGCAGTGCATGAAATTCTACCCCTACACTCCCATGAACACAGCTGAGTGTTTTCGGTTCTATTTCAATACATTTTGATTCATTCTAAGCCAGTGCCTTCAATACAAATATGTATTTATTGTCCATACATTCCAAGGCACTCAGTAGGAATTTCGGCGTCACGTATGCGTGTTGAAGGCACTGAGCTTAGAATAGCACCTGACAATAAATTGTGGCAATGTACTTATGCGTACAAAGTAAAATGCCTGCCCTGGTTCGAACTCACGACCTACAACTTGTAGGTCGGGGCCGATGCCACTGGGCCTGCGTATATGCAAATGGTGTTTACTATATTTTTTTAGAAACAAGGTAAGTTTATTTAAGTGGGGCTTTAAAATCACAAAACGAAATTTATTATGTATCCTTTTTGATTTCAGAGGATACATTCTCGAAGTGTTTGATGGCCACTTCAAGCTACCAGACCTTGGACCTATCGGAGCAAACGGACTCGCCAATCCAAGAGACTTCCTCACACCGGTTGCACGGTACTTCGACGAAGAAATACCTGGTAAGGTCATAAAATATTTGAACATCTGTTTTATATTAAACCCAGTACCTATTGATTGTCATAATTTTACTTACTGAATGATTTTGAAGAACATTGCTAATCCATTGCGTCATATGTTCGATATTTTTTTCTGCTCAGCAACGTATATAGCGGGATGAATGTTGTTCAACTGCCAAAATTACCGAACTAGTTTGTCTGTCTTTTCAATTACAAAATACGAGATTAAAACGGGAGTCGCATGCATATAGCTTAGAAAACTTCACCGATCTTCCCTCAGGCTTCAAGCTAGTGAACAAATACCAAGGCTTCCTATTCGTGGCTGAACAGAACCACTCTCCTTTCGACGTGGTGGCGTGGCACGGGAACTATGTGCCATACAAGTACGACCTCAGCAAGTTTATGGTCATCAACGCGGTGCTCTATGATCATTGTGTAAGTTTATTCTATTATTGCTTATGGTTTATTAAATTTAGATAAATCTACGTACCTAGCCTTTTCTCAGCTATGTAAATGCGTTTTAAGTATGTAGGTATCGGAGAAGAGAACATGGAATAAAGATTAAAATCCGCGAAAGTGGCTTCTATCATACCTGCGATCATAGAGAATATAACCACTATACCGGGTCATTTTTCAATGACCGTCCAAATTTTCACTGGGTGTTCTACCCATGAATGTGAACAACTTTCACTATGGGACCAACTCTGAAATCCCGAAAAAAAAATCAGCTGTTTCATACAAAATATCAATACCTACTCGACTAAAATGTATGAAACAGCTGATTTTTTTTTCGTGATTTCAGAGTTGGTCCCGTAGTGAAAATTGTTCATATTTATGAGTAGAACACCCTGCGAAAATTTGGACGGTCATTGAAAAATAACCCGGTATATATAATTTATATTGTCTTTGCCTGCGATAGACATGACTGCTTATCTATATCTCTGGTTTAAGCATCAGGCTCTGGACTCCAAAAGTTACTTTGCCCATCCATCCGGATTTGTCCGGCTTTTTAAACAAAAAAGTTTCTCAAAAAGGAATTGGTTAAATTGGTTGTTAAAGAGAAATATGTCTGGAAACCTTTTTGGAAAAGTTGGGAATTTTCAAATTCAGAAAGGGTAACCCTAACCATATCCACGATTTTCTTAGCTAGTGACTTCATGGTCAACCATTCACCCATTTTGATTTCGAAAGACATCTTTTACGACTAACGTTATGACACATTTTACGTTGAACATTCTCAATTGCAGGACCCATCAATATTCACGGTGCTGACGTGCCCGTCGACGAGACCCGGTGTTGCCATCGCCGACTTCGTTATCTTCCCACCGAGGTGGTCGGTTCAGGAGAATACCTTCAGACCACCATATTATCACCGTAAGTAAACGTTCACTGTAAAAAAAAATATAGCAGGGTAGAAAAGTAAGTCAGAAGAGAATAATTTAGCTTTTATTGGTAGAAAATGTCTTCTACTAACGGCTAATTAAAGATGATAGGGCCGGGCCGCGATATTGCAAAAATAATTAATTTTCTTCATGAATTTCGTACATTTCTAAGAACCATCATTCACTACCGTTGCGGCTTTAATACATATAAGCTTTCTACCAAGATTTAGGTTTTAACCATGTCAATTATCTATTGTGGAACATGATAAAAATTGTGAAAGTTACATAGCAGAAAAAACCAAAGATTCCGGATAAATTTTAAATGAAAAAAAAAACCATTTATGTAGATCTTATGAATACAAATGTACAGTAAAAGCCTTCAATTTGATTATTGTGTTAACGATAATTCTCAAATGTATATTTGAATCTGTTAAAAAATATTCGCTGAGGACAGGATTCGAACCTGCGCGGGTATAACCCATTGGATTTCAAGTCCAACTCCTTAACCACTCGGACACCTCAGCTATGAACACTGGCCTTCAATTTGTAAATCTTATCATAGCTTTATTTATTACAATTACGAGCTAAAATGCCTCACAGTTAAGCAAAATTATGCATTATTATTTATTAGCAATATGCTGAGATAGGAGCCTGTTTGACCTCGCTCAGGTGTTTTTTGTTTTTATGGTTTTGCCTTGCAATAACTACCTTGGTTTAAACAGACATCGCATGCAACTAATGAATTGCAAAACCTGGATTCGATTTTTAAATGTAAAAAAATTTACATGCTTTATGGAAGGCGTTATAGAAACTTGCACCCTGTAAGTTGGGGCTTGAGGGTGTATTTTATGGTCAGCGCGATTGTACAAAAGGGTCACCGCTGCCCCGAAACACAAAGGCCTAAGGAAGGAACATGGATGGGTATAGTCAGTAAGAGTCTGACACTCCCTTCCGCTCCACCCAGAGCGGGAGGAGTCATTTGATAATTGCAAATCCTTAAAAAAAAAGTGTGTTTTTTATGCTCGTGACTGTACCGTTCTTTATTAAACAACTTTCCAATGCGGGGAACATGGTGGTGAATATCTAGTATACCTACGAAAATAGTAAGGTAAAAGCCTTAGGTTCACTTAATTTCATAGAAATTACTCATTCACTTTATTAAATATGCACAAATAATTACTCAAGTACTTACTTTAATTACTCACGTGTTTTTCTCATTGGGAGTTGGCAGTACCAGCAGTAAGTCACGAAAGTCAGCGAAGTCAATAACCTTGCATACTAAACTTAATGCAAACTTCAATTGATTTTATACTACATTGTAACTAGCGGACCCGACAGACGTTGTCCTGCCTTGACTATGATACCTAACTAGTACCTTACCTACCTACCCTACCTTAATCACTTAGGGGTATGAAAAATAGGTAGTAGCCGATTCTCAGACCTACTGAATAATATTATATTATGCATATTTCATAAAAATCGGTCAAGCCGTTTCGAAGGAGTATGGTAACTAACATTGTGACTCGATAATTTTATATATAAGATTATCATAAACAGAAGACATTCGTAGTTTAAAAAAAGAATCATATCTGATCTCGCTGAGGACAGGATTCGAACCTGCGCGGGTATAACCCATTGGATTTCAAGTCCAACTCCTTAACCACTCGGACACCTCAGCTACGAAGAAATGTGTTTAATTCGTTGATGTTATCATTTATGTATTAGACACCTGTGCATACCAATATGCACAGGTGGCGTTCATTAAATACATCAACCTTACAGACACAATTAAAAAGCCATTGTGTCTCGCGTAGATCTGCGATGCGGCAGTCAATACGTTAATTACGTGTGGCGATTCTTCAACCACTTCTTAGTGAGATGTCGTGAGGTTTAGCTTGGCCAAACCCTCCCAAATATGCGTCAACCTTTATTTTATTATGTTAGATTTACAACACAATTGCCTTGAACGATAGTTCAATGACTTAATGAGCGAGTTTATATTATGTAAGTTACTAAATCTTTATTAATAACTTACATAATATAAACTCGCTTGTTTTTACCATTGGGTGCAAGCAGAAACTACAGACATTCTGACGTGTACTCATTTTGATCCATCCACGTTAATTTAAGTACATCCTATATGTAACCACGTGAACGATCTAAACAAATACAAAAATACAAAATTCAAAATGTTTATTTCTGTACCAACTAGTTTACATTAGTTATGATTGGAGCCTCCTTTTAAGCATGATGACGCCTGTGTTAGGAGACTCCGCACTTCCATAACTATGGCTGTCCACCAACGACCAACGATTCAAAATCAAAGTGACTAAAAAGTTCACTCGCTGAGGACAGGATTCGAACCTGCGCGGGCAGTGCCCATTGGATTTCGAGTCCAACTCCTTAACCACTCGGACACCTCAGCTGATTATTAAGATGGTTAAACAAGCTTTTCTGAGCAGAGAGGCTGTATAGACTTCTGACAAACATAGAAACTCCTTTTTGAAGTCTTTTAAAAACGAAGATCGCCTCTATCGTAGTGCCTCCATCGCTATTAAGTTTTTTTTTTAAATCTGTTGTTTAAGTTATACGGCGCTGCTCAACAGGCTCAACTGATTTAAAATGGCTCTAAGTAAATAATACTTAATTGCTCAACCATAAACACCTGATAATTACTACACATTGTTATATTCTGAAGTTTTAAATACAACAACAATTCAAGAACTTCTTATGTAGCTGAGGTGTCCGAGTGGTTAAGGAGTTGGACTTGAAATCCAATGGGTTATACCCGCGCAGGTTCGAATCCTGTCCTCAGCGAGGGTACTTTTTGTGTTTGCTTGTTTAAACCTACCTACTCAAACATAAGCAAATAGGCAGTTGGACACCTGCTTAATACTTACAGATATTTGATATTTATTTTGTCAGAATCCCTTTTTTTAATTTAGTGAAGCACTTTGTGGCACTTTTTTTTTCATTCATGAAAAAAAAGAAAATGTTCCCGGACTGAAATTCACATTTAATATTGTAATAGCTAATAGTTTGTGTGCCTAATATGTTCGCTTACGTACGGACTGGATACATGCGTCATGTGCCTAGCTAATTTCCGTAATTAAGCATTATTTTATAGCGTAAGTAATACACAATTGATTATGGTGAGGGTTTGTGGTCAAGTAGTAAAAAGGCGACACTATTTATACTGGAAACCTTAGAAAGCATTTTAGTCCGCAACAGTAGCTTTTCCCATCAACATGAAGCCTAGTATCATAGTACTTTTTTGCTTACTGACCGCCGTCGCGGGACGGTCCTATAGCCCGACCAAACACGAAGACCTTGCTGTGCCTGGACAAGAAAAATCTGGACATGGTTCAGGCGTTCCACGAACTTCTAATTTTACCCAACCCGTAATTAAAAAGGCGGGTAATAGAAACAGTGCCAAGGACATAAAAACACAGAAAGAAAATAAGGTGCTACCTTCATTTTCTACTAATTCGAAACGCCCAGCTCGAACGTTGGGTGAACCAAAAATTGCCCAAGGTAAAAAGTCGGGCAATTCTAAACAAAAAAAGCCTGCTACTGGTATTCCAACTGCCAAAGATAAAAAGAAACAGAAACAAGTGCAGCCTGCTCCAACTACTATTTCTCCCAATTTGAAACCCGCTATTGGAAAGCCAGTTAATCCTAAAGGTGTCAAAAATGAAAAGGGACAGAAACAAGTGAAACCTGCTCCAACCACTATTTCTCCTAATTTGAAACCCGCTGTTGGAAAGCCAGTTAACCCTGAAGGTGTCAAAGACGAAAAGACACAGAAACAAGTGCAGTCTGGTCCAACTACTATTTCTCCTAGTTGGAAATTGAAACCCACTGTTGGAAAGTCAGTTAACCCTGAAGGTGTCAAAGACGAAAAGAGACAGAAACAAGTAAGACCTACAGCACCTACTACTATTTCTCCTAATCTGAAACTCTCTGTTGGAAAGCCAGTTAATCCTGAAGGTGACAAAGACAAAAAGAGACAGAAACGAGTGCAGCCTGCTCCAACTACTATTTCTCCTCATTTGAAACCCGCTATTGGAAAGCCAGTTGATTCTAAAGGTGTCAAAGACGAAAAGAGACAGAAACAAGTAAGACCTGCAGCACCTACTACTATTTCTCCTAATTTGAAACCCGCTATCGGAAAGTCAGTTAACCCTGAAGGTGTCAAATACGAAAAGAGACAGAAACAAGTAAGACCTGCAGCACCTACTACTATTTCTCCTAATTTGAAACCCACTATTGGAAAGCCGGGTAATCTAAAACGTCCCTTAGATGAAAATTCAGGCAATACAACCAGTACCAAGGACGAAAACTGGGGCAATTCATACCGTGCGAATGATGGAAAGTGGGGCAGTTCAACCAGTACCAAGCATGGAATCTGGGGCAATTCAACCAGTACCAAAGATGGAATCTGGGGTAATTCAACGTCTGCCAAAGACGGAAATTGGGGCAGTTCAATAAGTGCCACAGATGAAAAGTGGGACAATTCAACTAGTGCCAAAGATCGGAATTGGAGCATTTCTCTCAGTGCCATAAGTGGAAAGACACAAATACAAGGGAAACTGTCTGGAACTTCTTTTTCTCCTTATTTGAAACCCTCCACTGTATATGTCAATGTGCTGACAATATGTGTAATGTTATGGAGCATATAGTTCCCAGGGCTGGAGAAGACATGGGATGATTTCCCAGCCTTGAAAAAAAAAATTGAGCATAATATGCTCAATTGCCGATATTTCCGAGCCGAGTGCTATTAGTTTATTTACGGAAATCTCTAAACGGTTACATGACACTTCCCGTGACCGAAGCGCTGTCTTTTACCTTGGCCAGAAGCTTACATAGCCATAAAACGTGGCAACGTCGCCAGTCTCTTGTGTACAGACGCCAGCACATCAAGCTATCCCTAACTGACAAATTTTCTCAATTAAAAATGAACCTTATGTCTTTGCAATAAAGTTGAAATACTATCAAAGAAATTTGACAGATTGTGGTAACTTGATGTGCTGGCCTCTGTACATTACCAGTCGACAGCAATGCGGAGGATTTTTTCGACGCCATATTTAAGTTAGTTATTAGTTTTAGATACTTTTACATAATAGTTTTAGTGCTAGATTATAATAGTATATAGAAAACGTTTTAATGAAATAAATTATTTTACATAGATTCTAAAATTGTAACTGAAAAGCTACAAAAAGTAGTTCTAAAGGAAGAAAACAGATTGTAGGTTGGAGAATTAGGTATTTGAAAGGGTAGTCAATAACATAACTTTTTATGTGCTGCCAAAGCGCGGAACTTGTACGTGATTTGTATGAAATATAACAGTGTAACGTAACGTCTCAGATTTTGGAATCAAATGGAATACTAATTAGCATTAAATGCAATTTTACAATTATATCTTCGCATAAATTTAATTTCTGTACGATGATGTAAGTTTTTAAGACGTGCGGTCTTTTTTCTATGTGATATCATATTTTATATTTGACCGATTCGAATAGTCAATTGTGTAATGACTACAACTGTGTCTGAAATAAAATTTTCAAAGCGATACCTTTTCCTTAGTTTTTTTTTAATAAAAAGCAGTGCCGGATTAACCATATAGCAAGAGTAGCAATTGCTACAGGCCCCGCACAAAAGGGGGCCCCGCGTAACCAGACTTTACCAGACCATCTCCGTCAGAGAGTAAATTTTTGTGTAACATATAGTGAGACGAGGTATAACACACACGCACACACAACACACACATCCACACCACACACACACACACACACCACACAAACCACACACATGAAACTTAGTTACAAAGTGGGCTGCAGACTGTTGTAGAAAAGAATTTTATGTTTCCAGTGCTGCACATTGTGGGGGTCTTTTTAAGGAAGCTCTTACTTAAAAACAGCAGCAGCAACAAGGTTGTCGGATACTAGGTGGTCCGAACTTAAGAACCCATACATAACAGATCAAGGGGATCAATAGAATTTGCTATGGGCCCCGCGGTTGCTTAATTCGGCACTGACATAAAGATGTACGACATTCGATACAAATAACGTGGTTACTGCTGCCTTCTCTTGGATCTAAATCGACCGAACCTTTATTTACAATAAATTAATTTCTGAACCCTTTATTCTGTATCTCTTCACCCTTATTTTTAGCTTTTTTTTAAACCCAGCCAATGCGGCAAAGGAAATCTTACTAGGTGTAGTGCCTCCATGGTTTTTTTTAAATTAATACGAAGACCCCGATTTCGTCCCGCACGCATTGTTGATAAAGATAGTGGCGTTATCATAATTGACTTCCTATGTTTCAAGTCGTAGTCATGTCGTTCCGGTATATACGGGAGCGTACGCATACGTTTTGACAAAAGGCTGAATGTCGACTTGTATGTTGTTTTGCCGAGATGAAGACGCCACATTACATTTTGGGCAAAACACAAACGGTGCGTCACTAGGAATGTCGTCACAAACAGGTATGTTTGTGACGACATTCCTAGTGACGCACCGTGCAACATGACATACATAATAGCAATACACAAAATAATAAATAATAGAATAATCGTGAAATAATAGAGTTTAATATACGACTATGGAAATTACGAAAGGATGATAACCGTTATTTGTTTAATGTTATACTAATAAATGGATTACTCCATTTAAGTCTCTCCAAGTGTACCTAGATCCTTACCTTGAGTGCGAAACATAAAATTTTGCAAAAGAATTCCATGAACACCGAAAATGAGCAGTGATTTTTGAAAATTCATCTCTTCGAAGAGCGGCTCGTGATTTTCTGCCGATGAGAAACCGCATCGGGCATAGCATGGGTAAACAAAATTCTCCATAACCAGGTTTCTCAAACTAAAACGACGAAGTGATTTTATACAATACGCACATGAATCCGTAAAATCAGAGGTGCGTAAGACACGCACCTCTGATTTTATTTTTTGTTCGAACTCGAGTACAACAATGCAGGACACCCTCAGAAGAAGTACTTACTAAAGCAAGTAACCAATCATGGAAGTTGACACGCGCAATTTCGAAGATATCATGTATTATTGATCGAAGGATATCATCAATCATAATTAATTGATCTCGTGTGTGTAGGCATCTAAGTTTCATTGATACATACGAATCATTAAATATTAAAGATAAGTAAAAGCGTCGTTATAATATTTCAGGGTGTTTTACATAAGTAATCGTGACTTTGTGGAATTACTTTGTATAAAAAATGAAAACATAAAAAATGATACTTAGGGAAGAAATTGAAATATAATTCATACTATGCCAGTTGGTTCTTTGATTTTTTTGGTCTCATTCAAACCAAAGTGGGCGATAACGCCCCCATATGGGCGCTGCAGGCCTAATGGGGAGCAGTATGAGACCCAGAAAAAATAGGGACCTTGTGTAGAGGCTTAGTGGGTAATTTGTAATCTCATCTAGATAGTGGTTTTTAAGTAGGTGAAAAATTGGGGACGCTAAAAATAATTTATTCTCAAAGAGGGCAGTAGACAAATTAAGTTTGGGAACCCTAGAGTTATGAGTGTTATGACATTAAAAAAAACACGTTTATTAAACATCTGTTACTCATTATATCAAATTGTTCATACAATATTATAGAAAAGTTCAATTAAACATACATTACGTATCAACACACTCAATTCACTCTTAACTTTCACAGCTGAGGTGTCCGAGTGGTTAAGGAGTTGGACTTGAAATCCAATGGGTTATACCCGCGCAGGTTCGAATCCTGTCCTCAGCGAGGATAATTTTTATGTTTGTTTGGTTAACAAATAGTAAATAGGTACTTATATTAAGGTCATGGATATAGTTTCTCATACAGACAAAGACATAGATCGGTAATTATATTAAAAATAATATTTGAAATTCTACCACAGTTTTCGTTACTCGGCAAATCTTTTCAAAAACATATTTTAATTTAAAGGTACATTACGTAATAAAAAGTTCTTAAATTATAATATTAATATCTCCTGATAGACTAAAGCGATTGCATTGAAAGTAACTGTTACAAGTTACGCACAAAATTTGTAAAAATATAGGTAATCATGTTAGTTTCATACAAACTTAACCGGCATTTGCTGCGCGGGTCGCCCAGCAGTCTTTAGTCCCCTCCTTTTTCTTTGCGCTTTCTTGTGCAGCATTGCCGCCAGCAAAACCGCCGGCACTGCGACCGTACCTTTTTGTTTTTTTTTTTGAGGGTAGGAAATCATCAAATGACTCCTCCCGCTCTGGGTGGAGCGAAAGGAGTGTCAGACTTTTACAGACTAAAACCGATCCATGTTCCTTCCTTAGTCCTTTATATTCCGGGGTAGCGGTAACCCTTTCGGTCAATCCCGCTTCCCGGACAATCCAGCTTATCGGACAATCCCGCTTACACTGCAAGCGTACCTGTGATTTTGTTTTAACATAGCTGACATAGGAATATAAAACTTATTCTATTACGATAAGGTTCATATTAGATTGTATTCGTTTATGAATTTGTAATTCTAACCAGACATTCAATTTCTTACACTTTCCAGGAAATTGCATGAGTGAGTTCATGGGCCTTATTCTGGGTGCATACGAGGCCAAGGAAGGAGGTTTTCTGCCTGGTGGAGCCTCTCTCCACTCCATGATGACCCCGCATGGGCCCGACGACAAATGTTTCAAGGCTGCTTCGTATGGAGAGTTGGTTCCTCAGAAAATTGCTGTGAATACGCAGGTATGAGGTCAAGAACTAGTGTTTGTCAAATAAGTTTCCTGTAGCAAATCCGTGACGCGACTGCGTGCGCCGATTCTTCAATTGACGACATGATGTTGCACGGCATACTGAGACCAATCCAAGTAATTGTTTAACCCATTGATGGACACTGTGAAACACAATCGAAGTTTTATTGTTAAGGCGTTCAGTGTCCCTCAAAGTATAATAAAAGCGGAAAAAATATTCTTTTCATAATTTTGAATTTTGCTTTCTTTATTCAGTTTTTTTTTAAGCTGTTGCGGATGTGTTTTTTAATAAGTAGTGAGGAACTAATCTAGATACTTATTACAAATTACCTATTTATACTAGTGATCTATGTATCTCTTAGAGCATTACGTTAAATGCTCTAAGATGTATCTACATAACTTTAGGATATGTCGCAGTTTTTTATATAAGGTGTTAAAAAATTAACTTTAACAATTTCGTGGAAGCATTATACTCATCAATACGAACAACTTTGACTATGGTATATGACTGGGGTATGAACCCCGAAATCACTAAATAAATATGAGATGTTCCATACATTTATGCACACGTACCTACCTAACTCAATAAAATGAACCGTTATTTTTGCAGTAGGTACTTACAAAGTATTTTAATACCTACCTAACTGACTGTTTAATAGAAACACCAATATGGAATGGTTATTAATTAGGTATTGTTATTTTTTGTTCAAATATTTGGTATAGGTGCATAACTTGCGGTTAGTTTGTACTATGTTATTTCCTCTTAGGCCTGATGGAATAAGCGGGATTGTCCGAAAGAGTTACCGCTACCGCGGGCAACGGAAAGAACATGGATGGGTTTTAGTCAGCAAGAGTCTGACACTCCCTTCCGCTCCACCCAGAGCGGGAGCAGTCATTGGATGATTTCCCAAACTCAAAAAAAACGGCCTGATGAATTTTATATATTTCATACATTTCTTTCAATGCATGTGCTTATTCCCCAAAGGGATAGGTAGAAATGTATCATGTTTTGGGCCAGGCACAAATCCAGGCTCTCTGGACTGCAATAATTCAATGTACAGAGGCCAGCACATCAAGTTACCACAATCTGTCAAATTTCTTTGATAGTATTTCAACTTTATTGCAAAGACATAAGGTTCATTTTTAATTGAGAAAATTTGACAGTTGTACACAATGAAATATTATGCTATTACATTTACACCTCTTTATCCTGTACACATTGGGCGGCCTTAGCGCTTATCTTTGAAATACGGCATTTGAATTTGAGATTAATTAAGGGGAGTAGGGGAGACGGGGTTACGGGCAAAGCTAGAAGATTGAGTAAACCTACACTTATCCGGTTTAGAATTACCCAAGGACTTTGGGTAAAACCCCGATAATAATTGAAATAACGGTAATTTCGGATTTACCCATACACGCCTAGATCTACCCAATACCGACTAGGTAATGTTAGGAGTTGCGTCATTTTTAATCATGTGTTTATATCGTCTATTATCGTCAGTTTTATTTAAGAAGAGTTATACATCATTTGGCCTGGTCTAAAAATAGTCCATGGTAAACCTCGCCACAGTCAGTCTCAGGGTAATGTAGAAAGCGGGATTGTCCGAAAAGGTTACCACTACCCTGGAACATAAAGGGCTACGGAAGGAACATGGATGGGTTTTAGTCAGTAAAAGTCTGACACTCCCTTCCGCTCCACTAAGAACGGGAGAAGTCATAGGAAGATTTCCCACCCTCAAAAAAAAAGGGTAGTGTAGAACGAACAATTATACGAATTAATGATAAAGCAAAGAAGTAAATATTGCTCTTGTTTCATCATTATTGAGTTTGTTTCATCATTAATATAATTTATAATAATAATATCCTTGGACATTTCACACAACGCCATATAGTCCCAAGCTAAGCAACCTAATGCTTGTCAAACTCAAACTCAAAGTATTTATTTCAAATAAACCAATTACAGGCACTTTTGAATTGTCAAGGTGTCGGTCAGTCAGAGAGGTGAAGCTAGTTGCCCATTCCAAAGCAGTAGGTACTGTAGAGCCTTAGAGTAAAACCTTATGTTGTACAGGGCTGGTAAATATCTGACGGCATTCGAACCTTTCAAATAATTATAAGATAGTTAGGTTTTTACATATTCTAGACTTGTCGTCCGGCGCCGAAGCTAAACAGATGTATTCGTTATAACAAAGTGAAAATATAATAACATACGTTTAAACTGGAAAAGTGTTTATCTTCATAGTATAGAAGCCCTATACCCACATTACACGCTCTACCACTGAGCCCCCTTAGTAGAGGATCTTCCATCCTCTACAGTACCTATGGAGAAGAACGGGCAAGAAACTCCATGGACACTCTTTTAAACAAAATATGGTTACAAAATATTGGTTACATAGTTCATATTAATATTATACATGTGAGAACGATGCAGAACGTTAAAAGCATCCGATAAAAAATATGTAAAAACTATTCAAAAATTAAATTAAAACAAGCCCTAGCCGCTAAGAGATGACCAGTCCCTACTGACAGCGCCCGTTCACGAACATGACGCATATATTAGCACCATTCAGCTCAACCATTTTGAAGGGAGCTAATAATGATCCAACACACACGCCACCATCAGCGAGACATCAAAGTGAGCATGGCATATTCTCAGCCGCCAGGGCACATTCAAGTCAATGAAAGACGTACCCAGTAAATGGTCGCTTTATAGTAGGTACATAGTACTCACATATGTGCTAAGCAATTATACAATATTAAGAGATTGAATTTATACAATGCAAAGATAGTTTTTTTGTTGTTCTTCTCTTCCGCAGCTCCAACAGTTTTTAGCAATTAGTTGGTGCGCCCTTGTGGAGCTGGACTAGCATTGACCCAAGCATTTTTGTCAGCAATGTAATCTCCCAATTTATAATACGCTTGGCTGCATAGTGTGCGTTTTATACAGGCTTTAAATTTTGATTCATTATGTTCAAGAATGTGGGGAGGTATTTTATTGTAACATTTTAAACAGAACCCCATGAAAGATGAATCTACTTTTGCCAGCTTGAAACCTGGCTGAACTAATTGGTCCCTATTTCTAGTGAAATAATTGTGTCTGTCACAGTTTTATCAGTTACAACAGTTTAAAACAGTTTTATCGACAAATTCTAGTTTCTCTTGATTCAATACTATCTCACAATCACTACTTTTTACATTTGGTAAAGAAAATCTTATGCACTTAGTTTTTTTTCCATTTAATACTAAATTATTTGCAGTGAACCAATTTTGGACCTGCAGTAGGGCGTTATTTACGTCGCGTCGTCAAAATTTTTAGCACGTCTATCTATTTTAAAAATTAAAGAAGTGTCATCAGCAAATAACACCATTTGTGGTTGATTTTTTAGTAAATGGAGAAGATCATTTATGTATACTAAAAAGAGGAAAGGACCCAATATAGAACCTTGTGGCACACCCATTTTTACTTTTAAACCGAGTGAATTGACGCCTTTTATTTGAACTTGCTGTTGTCTATCGTTTAAATAAGATTTTACCAAACTAAGCGCAAGTTTTCCAAGTCCGTAATGCTCTAGCTTCAACAGCAAGGTTTCGTGATCAACGCAATCAAATTGTGTTATGGTAACTAACGAGATGGCCGATAAACTACTTATATAATTTTTTTTGTAAATACATACATATCATAGTTAGAAAAATACCCAGACCCAGAACAAATACTCGCAGGTCGTACAAATATTTGTTCCGTGCGGAAATCGAACCCACGACCAACTGTGCAGCAGTCAATCGCTCAACCACTGCGCCAACCGTGTCGTCAAATTATTATCGTCGTCATATTTTTATTTTTCCATCCATATGAAAGCATATTTTGAACTAATTCTGCGTCTTTTTTCCAGGCATTCATGTTCGAGTCTTCACTCAGCTTAGCTATTACGAAGTGGGGCGTTGAGACATGTCAGAAGCTGGACGCGACATACTACGAGTGCTGGCAAGCCTTGCCGAAGTTATTCTCAGAAAATATCAATGTTTAATTACGTAATTAAGTATTTTAAGTTTTTCCTACTGTGGATATGTAAAACAGGATCGTTTTATCAAAGTTATACGTCATCATAATACTCGTAAACTCATAAACTGTAATTACTATTATACAAGGTTAAATTTTAGTCGTTTTAATCCCCTTGAGGGGTCATTGTACTCAAAAAATCAGTTGTTCAGTACATTTATGTTCGCCTAACTCGTCAAAATGTACTGCACAGCTGATTTTTTTTTCGCGATTTCATGTTCGGTCCCATAGTAAAAGTTGCTCGTTATAATGAGTACCCCTTAAGGGGATTAAAACGACTTAAATTTAACCGCGTATCTATTCGAATGTGAACATGGTCAAATATTTTTCTATTTTTACATTAAAACAATAAATACATTTTGAATAAATGAGTTTTAATTGAAAAACCTACGAAATAAGCATACTTATCTGTGGGCTATCTTTTCATTCTTTTTATTTGTCAGTTATATACTGAGAATTAAAAACAATTTTCCTTTTCTAGAATTTCCGAATAAGACTAAGGCTCCCTCACTTCAAGAGAGAGAAGTGAAGTGAGCCTTTGCGCTGCAGGGGAGGACAGGCTAAAAAAGAGGGATGCTAGGCAGCTATGCACATTACCTTCAGCAATAAAACTTACCGTAAAGTAATTTGTATGTCCATTAGTAAGTTGGTTGCAGGTATTCCTTATTATAGCAAATGATCACTGGTGCTTTGTGCCCACATTTTAATTAAATAGGTATTGGGTCGATATTTTTAGTTATACACAATACTTAATGAAATAAAATAGTATAACAAAATTAAATGATATCGTCTTAAAAGGCAGTAAACTTTGTGCACTATTATGAAATAATGAGCTGCGCGCGTACTCTTGTAAAAGTCCACAATCCACAGGTTTCCGTAAGGTGGTCGTACCTCTGAAAGTCCTGATCATGTAACAAGTCATGCCCGGCGTCACAGCTATGCTTGTCACCGACACTGTCGTTACTGAAGAATTCCCAGTTCCGTTCACAATCTTTGTCACTGTCACCTCTGTTGTGTGCTTCACATGCTGCGCGTTCCGTGGTGCGCTCGCAGTTTCCTCCCAAATATAACTCGACATCAGATTACAGTCGATGCGCGTCTCCTCGTACTCGCCGATTCGATTACTGATGCCCAGCTTGCATAACTCTCCCGGGGTGCCGCTGTACTGTCTCTCGGAGCTGTAATGATGAGAGTGACTGTTGCGGCCCAAGTTGTACAGCGCTAGTCCAGTCAGCAAGTTATCGAACCTGCTGCCAGAGTCACGGTACTCGTACACGTAGACGGGCGGGTGTCCTTGATACACAGGGTGGAAGGTAGAACCATAGCTTATCTGCTTCGGCGGATTGTAGTGGTAGTGGTGATGATCTTCTGCCCTCGAGCTGTAGTCATGTTGTTGTTGAGGAGTCACTCTATCTTTAGGACTGCTAGAATTACTGGACTTTTCAACTGTGGCAGGTTTTAAAGTAGAAGTAGGGTTTTTTTGTGCTGCGTTAAGGTGTTTCCCATCTTTGCCACTGCTTGGATTATCTGTAGAGGGGTACAACTTAGGAGTAGGTGTACGTTGGACTCTGTCTTTTTGTTTTTGCGGTTGTTTATTTGTGTGTCCATCTTTGCCATTATTTGCGTTACCCGTCTTTCCATCAGAGGGGCTCAAATATCGAAAATGGGCTGTTTGGACCACGTTTTGTTGCTGACGTGCCCCACCAGCTTTGCCACTGTTTGAATTACCCGACCTTCCATTTGTAGGATGGTGATTATTCAGACTGCGAGTATCGCCTGAGCTATGACCCACATTTTGTTTTACCACGGTAGCTTTTTGAGCTTCGTAGCCTAACTTAGCAGGGCGGTTTCCCGCCACGGCTGACAGTAAGAAAACTAGTGCTATGAAACTAAGTTTCAACTTGACGGCGTGAGCGACTGACTGATCAACACTAGCATAAAGTCTAAGGTTTAAATACACTCTGTGACCACAAAAACAAAAGCATTTCTATTTGGTAATAGACGTCAGCTATGAACTAATACCTACTTGCATTGGGGAAACATCCATGAAAGGATGCACAGATTGCATCCATGCCTGTTTATGTCCTGTTGTTATCGATATAATATATGTTATGTTACGTAGCTTATGCCCCTACAAATCCTAGATGAATAGTGATTCATATAGTAACTACTAATTCTATTTGTTCATAACTATGTTAATATTATACCTACACTGACTTTGAATAAGGGTGAAAGGAGGTAGGTACTCATGAATATTAAAACAAACCACTTCTATAGGAACAACATTTAATTATAGAAAAATATCAAAAACCCCGACGCCAAAAAGAAAAAGCGAATATTTATGAAGTTAAAAATTAATACCTATCGTTGTGCCATCAAAATCGATTGAATTATATATTTATCGTCTTCGTGGGGTTAGTGACTAACCTGGTGTCAGAGTTTGTATGTTGCCCATGGGCCTCTGACTTCGCTTCACATACTCTTGAGAAATATCTCTGATGCCAGTTTTAAGCGGGATTGTCCGAAAGGGTTACCGCTACCCCGGAACTTAAAGAGCTGAAGAAAGAACATGGATGGGTCTTAGCCAGCAAGAGTCTGACACTCCCTGCCGCTCCACCCAGAGCGGGAGAAGTCATTGGATGATTTCCCACCCTCAAAAAAAAAGGCATGCCGGTTTCCTCACGATGAAGGAAACCAGAAATTGATGGAAGGCACGTTTGCTCATTGAAATGGCGCTAAAACGTCGCGAGGGGGTACCGTACATGTAGTTAGGCAATCAATTGAAGGGTTTGACCTACTTAAGCGGCCCAGCGTCGTAAGTCTTCGTCATCCGTCGATGGGATGATGACAAATTTTTTTTTTTAGTCGTCATTCATCGACTAAGACGAGGACTAAAAAATATTGGACAAGTTTTTTTAATATTTCTCGTAATCAAAAATTACGTCGATACATTGTGTTTAAACGTGGCATGACGTCACTCCTATGTAGATTTTATACCGAGTTGTGAAGTACCGCGCTCCCACTCCTTAACTTTAATGCGTTTTATCTTAGTATTTTTTTTATTAATATGATAAAGCCACAAAATACGTTTCTAAATTTTTTGTATTATCTGACTCACGGACTAAATATAATTTCTTTTTTTACCCTGCCATCATCACTGTTCTTTAAGTTATGAGCAGAGGAACGTGTACCTACGATTACAATTGCGTGCACTGAATGTTATTTTATTCCAGTTTTATAACATAAGCAATTTTTGACGTATGAAAGTGTCTTTTTAACTAATTTATAAAAACAACATCATTTATTATTTGGTAGCAGTGCCCAAAGCTTTCGTTATAAGAAAAATATATTCTCATTCGAAATGATAAAAATTAATACAAATATGAAAATTGCAAATATAGGTTATTAATTTACGAAAAAATTACACTACAATGTTTATGAATTAATTTACAACTAATTAGAATATCTCACTAGATAAAGTCACGGTTAGTACCTAAACCATCCGTGATTTGATTTGACAGTTTAAACTTAAGTATTTTACGAATTCAAGCTTAGCTTTATGAGACTAATCATTTTACGATTAATTAAAAAAAATCAAGCTTTATGAGACTAATTAATTTACCATTAATATTTCACTAAATATATTATCAGGAAGTTAAATATTATAGTATTAAATGGCATCATACATTGTGCAGCACTTCGATGTAAGGAGCTGCGCGCGTACTCTTGCAAAAGTTCACAATCCACAGGTTTCCGTAAGGCGGTCGTACCTCTGAAAGTCCTGATCATGTAACAAGTCATGCCCCGCATCACCGCTATAGAGGGCCCCTTCACTTTCAGCGCGTCCTCCACAGTGCTGCTAGTCACCGCCACTGTCGTTACTGAAGAATTCCCAGTTCCGTTCACAACCTTTGTCACTGTCACCTCCGTTGTGTTCTTCACACGCTGCTCGTTCCGTGGCGCGCTCGCCGTTTCCTCCCAAATATAACTCGACATCAGATTACAGTCGATGCGCGTCTCCTCGTACTCGCCGGTTCGTTTACTGATGCCCAGCTTGCATATCTCTCCCGGGGTGCCGATGTACTGTCTCTTGGCGCTGTAACGATGAGAGTGACTGTTGCGGCCCAAGTTGTACAGAGCTAGTCCAGTCAGCAAGTTATCGAACCTGCTGCCAGATTCTCGGTACTTGTACACGTAGACGGGCGGGTGTCCTTGATACACAGGGTGGAAGGTCAACCCGTAGTTTATGTGCTGAGGGGGAGTGTAGTGGTAGTGGTGATGAACTTCTGATATCGGGCTGTAATTGTTTTGGACCACATTGTGTTGTTGATGATATGTCTGACGGACGTTGCCGCTGTTTGTGTTACCAGACTTTCCAGGCGACACATGAGTGTGTCAAGCCTGCCGGGTAAGCGGGATTGTCCGAAAGGGTTACCGCTACCCCGGAACATAAAGGGCTACGGAAGGAACATGGATGGGTTTTAGTCAGTAAGAGTCTGACACTCCCTTCCGCTCCACCCAGAGCGGGAGCAGTCATTGGATGATTTCCCAGCCTTAAAAAAAAAAAAAAAAAAAAAAAGGGTATGAGTGTGCACCACCTGAACTACCCGTCTTATTATGTGGCACTACGTTCTTATGCACACTGCCACTTTTTGAAGTACCAGACATTCCAGCTGAGTGAGGGTATGAGTGCGCACCGCCTGAACTACTCTTCCCATTATGTGGCACTACGTTCTTATGCACACTGCCACTGTTTGAAGTACCAGACATTCCTGTCGAGTGAGGGTATGTACCGCCTGAATTATAATAATAGAATTTTGTATTACTTGGCGGTTCAGGTATTTTAAAGTGTCTAGGAATTCCGAAGTTCGGTGTGGGGAAGTTTGCCCGAAGGCGTAGCCCTCTCGCGGCGACGATCAAGACGGTCAATAAAAGAAATAGTTCTAGAAAACGAAACTTCATATTGCGGACAAGTGTTTGAGTTCAAAATTACGACAGAAATTCACTCTTACAACGACCGCTATCCAATAACTACTAGGCTACCAAATAACTACAAGGCTCCGATACATAAAACTGGATTATTTTCCTAAATAATAAACTCTAGCTAATTGGGTTTTACTATGCTAATATCGCGATAACAGCAGGAAAAATCCCGGGTTTAAGTACATAACAAGGCACAAGTAGTATATTGTATCGGCTTCAAAAAAAAGAGTCATCGTACGAATACCAAATCTGCAGCGTCTAACACATTCTTGCAAGTATACTACTGTCCTCCAGATGTATAATTTCTGAAGTAGGTACTTATAAAAAATATAGCAAAGAAAACAGGTTAAGCACTTATCACTTAGGACTACAAATTCCAATATATATTGCCTGACATTTAAAACAAAGCGGTTGTTTTATCTTACTCGGCAATTTGCCAAAGTCAATGAGTTTTTCTACTGCAGGACCGCTCATGGTAAAATCTACCTTCGGAAAAAGAAGGTATCAAACTCAAACTCGCATTTATTTCAAATAAACGAATCATGGGCACTTTTGAGGGGTCCGGTCCGTCAGTCAGAAAGATGAAGCTAGTTGCCCATTCCAAAGCAGTAAGTACCTGTGGAGAAGTACGGCCAAGAAACTCCATGGGAACTCCACACTTTTTAAATCAGAATATGGTTACAAAATATCAGTTACATCATTTATGTAGAAATTATGCATTTAAGAGCGATGCAGAACGTAAAAAGCGTCCGTAATATAGGATTTAAAAAAGTAATCAAAAACAATTCAAAAATTAAATTTTTTTTTGAAAGATCCGTGGCAGCTAAGGGATGACCTGTCTCTTCTGACGACGCCCGTTCACGAACATGACGCATGGATTAGTACCATTCAGCTCAACCATTTTGAAGGGAGCTAACAATAATAATAAGAATAAAGTACTTACAAATACCTAGGTTTGAAACAGTACTTACTTACCTAGGTTTCAAACAATCGAGACAGAACAAAAGTTGACAAAACAAGAATTGCTCAAAAAATTTACACATCGTCTAAACCTAATTCTTAAAACCAACCTTAACTCCAGAAACACAATTAAAGCTGTTAATACACTATCAATACACTCTTTACCTAACACAGGAAACACCACCCTAAATCATGCATACAGCAACTTAAGCTACCACGCCAAGGAGGAAGAGGCTTAACCCTTTAACCGCCCGACTTCATATCAGTTGGCGTGCCCCCAGCGCCCGGCACAGTGAATCGAAAAATAAATACCTACAACAAAGAGGGATGTGCAATACTTAACTTTTCGATGTCGATATTTCGTTTTAATAACGACATTTGCATTTGCTAGTGTGGTTAACTAACAACTACAAGTGCGATTCAGTGCGGTGTGTGGCAGCGCGGCGGCACGCACAAAATAAACTCTACCTACGTATCTACGAGCGAGTCAGCGAGCACACACGTGACTCGCGCTCCAACCAATCAGAATCACCGTTCCAGAGTGGCCGCGCGCGCATTCACATCGCACGGCGCGCTGTCGCCATCTCACTCACTCTAATTAAGTTTAAAATTTCCATTCAGACATCACCACCATACTTACTACACAATAAATTAAAAATCATTTTGACAAAAAAAAATCAATTTTTATTTTTCACTTTTTAGTGATTCAGTTGTGCTTACCCCTTCATAGCGTACCGGCGTGATGTTATGTTATGTTATAAACTGGTGAAAACAATAGACCTACAAAAGATTTCAGCAATCCCGGGCCATTTGCTATCATTTATTGAGGATTTCCGTTGCCTATCTCCGAAGTTCTTCATCAGATCTTCACCAAATTGAAATGGGACCACTTCGAGAAAGTACTCTTCCAAAAACTACCCAAATCGCTTCAAGTGTGCCTATAAAATTTGAAGAGTTCCCTCTATTTCTCCAGGATCCCATCATCAGATCCTGACTTGATGATCATGGACTCCCTGGGAAGTATACCCTTTCAAACAAAACAAAAAAAATCCAAATCGGTCCAGCCATCTTTGAGTAATCGGGGACATAAAATATATATATATTCCGACGATTTGAGAACCTCCTTTTTGAAGTCGGTAAAAAATATAACTATATAGGTCGCCTTCTAGAATTCGTATCAACTCTTCAGTAGTCGTCATGATAAATTTCTGTCATGTACATTTATCGACACACAAGCACAACACTGATGGAAAATTCCAGAAGTCGGCACTCGTTTATGACGTCAGAAGCGGTCGTCTTTATCCGTCTGTGGCGCTGGGCGTGCTAACAAAGTAAGTTTTGGAACATGTAGGCTAGGGATGGGAACCATCAACTCAGTCGCTGACATTTCACAAGTAAATTTACTTAATTTTAAAGGAATTAAATGAAATACTCACAAATATTTAAAAAAAAATGTTTTAATAACAATTGCTGTATTTGTTTTAAAGTTAATTAGTCAGTATAACGAGAAATATTTTGATTTATGTTTATTTCTGTATCGGTAAATCTTGGCATTGTCCCGTCCCTCATGTCGGATTTTGCCGTCATGGGCGTTGCACATCAATACAATTTTCTAAAAATAAAGTTAGTAATTCGTCTAACTTTGGACATTATTTTTAGGACTTCTAATTAAGAGACCAAAGTGTATTAAACTGTAAATGATTACTTAGTTATCTATTTACCGCATATAAACATATTTTTTATAGAATACAGCGTAATTAAATTAAAAAGCTGATTTAAAGAGCTGTGATATTTTGGTCGGAAATATACGACTCTGGCGAAATGGGCCCGAAAACTTTTGTCGGATTAATCCGACGTAGGCGGTTAAAGGGTTAATAGACATACACAATTTACACAACCGACAAATAATTTCGCTCAGATCCTACTTCCAAAATAAATCAGAACATTTCTCACTACACAAACATGTAACAGAAACAGATAAAAAACTTCACCACTCAACTTACAAAACAGAAACTCTCAAATTAATGAAAATCTCATAAGCACACAACAAAAACTTGCAGCATGGGTTGGAAAAGCGCAACATGGAAGTACCTGAGCCAACCACACGTCGCTACAATTAAGTCGAACGAATGGCTCAAGCGAGGTGAATTGTTTCCCGAAACTGAAGGTTTCATGCTTGCAATCCAGGATCAAATAATAGCAACTCGTTACTATAGAAAGTATATAAGGTGACTGGTAATTAGTGACCGATATTTAAACACGTGATTATGTAATGATTACAATCAACTTACCCAAAGAAACTTTTTTTGTATACTCAAGTTTTTTTTTATCACAATAACAATACAATTGGCGCGCGCAAAGTTCAATGAACTTCGGGCTGATCAGCTGTTAGCAGCTATTGAGTATACAAAAAAAGTTACAATAATTACAGATAAAACTGTACGCTACAATATACCTGATATTACAGTACATGACAAAATAAATAAAACAGTTTACTTGATAGATATAGCTATACCCAACTCACACAACATTCAAACCACAATATCCGAAAAACTTAGTAAGTACCAAGACCTCGCCATAGAAATAAAAACCCAATGGAAAGCTCAAACCATTCATATCGTCCCCATAGTACAGAAAGCTCTCACACAAAGCCTTGATACTCTGCACATGCCTTTTCATACACTTTACATGCTCCAAAAAGCCACCATTCTTAACACCTGTCGCATCACCCGAAAGTTGCTGCCTTCTTCTACATTATCATCCACCTTTTCAATTTAAATTTCCTCTTACACACTTGGTTCCGGCCCGTGTGTAAGGTCATAAACTCTCTTAATAGAGAAGAAAAATTAAGAAATCAAAATAATAATTATTATTATTTCCCATATACAATAATAATAATAACAATAGTTAGTATGCAGTCGATACATATAAATTTTGGCAGTCAAAAGTATTTTCAACATACGTGCATCATTATAACTTCCAGAGGTTGCAAGGCTAAAATATGTCGATTTGATGATTCTCAAATATTTATTACTTACTATCTGATTTTTTTTTGTTACACCTGAAGATAATTATCTAAATTATTCGAAAAAATATTTGTCCTACAAAATCTATGGTATGATCAAAGAGTTTTAGCTTGATAGTAATCAAGTGCAAAAATGGACCGAGGATCCTGGACTATCACTAAATAGTATAAAACAAAGTCGCTTTCTCTGTCCCTATATCCCTATCTATGCTTAAATCTTTAAACTACTCAACGGATTTTGATGCGGTTTTTTTTAATAGATAGAGTGATTCAAGAGGAAGGTTTATGTGTATAATTTGTCGACATGCGGGCGAAGCCGCGGGCGGAAGCTAGTTAGTAATAAAACTAAAAACAGTTCAGTTAATGTTTTATATTATAGTGTCGTAGACAGTTTAAACTTAAGTATCCCATTTTACGATCAATTAGAAAAATGCAAGTTTTATGACACTAATAATTTACCCCTAATATCTCGCCAAATATATTATCAGGAAATTAAATATTATAATCCTAAATGGCATCAAACTTTGTGCAGCACTTCGATGTAAGGAGCTGCGCGCGTACTCTTGTAGAAGTCCACAATCCACAGGTTTCCGTAAGGTGGTCGTATCTCTGTATGTCCTGATCATGTAACAAGTCATGCCCGGCGTCACCGCTATAGAGGGCCCCTTCACTTTCAGCGCGTCCTCCACAGTGCTGCTAGTCACCGACACTGTCGTTACTGAAGAATTTCCAGTTCCGTTCACAATCTTTGTCACTGTCACCTCCGTTGTGTTCTTCACACGCTGCTCGTTCCGTGGTGCGCTCGCCGTATCCTCCCAAATATAACTCGACATCAGATTACAGTCGATGCGCGTCTCCTCGTACTCACCGGTTCGTTTACTGATGCCCAGCTTGCATATCTCTCCCGGGGTGCCGCTGTACTGTCTCTCGGAGCTGTAATGATGAGAGTGACTGTTGCGGCCCAAGTTGTACAGCGCTAGTCCAGTCAGCAAGTTATCGAACCTGCTGCCAGAGTCTCGGTACTCGTACACGTAGACGGGCGGGTGTCCTTGATACACAGGGTGGAAGGTAGAACCATAGCTTATCTGCTGTGGGGGACTGTAGTGGTAGTGATGATGAACTTCTGATCTCGGGCTGTAGTTGTTTTGGACCACATTGTGTTGTTGATGGTATGTCTGACGGACGTTGCCGCTGTTGGTGTTACCAGACATTCCCGTCGAGGCAGGGTATGAGTGTGCACCGCCTGAACCATATCCTGAGTGTCCAGTAGACGCGGGATAATGGTGTGTACCTCCGTGCCTAGAATGGCCATGGCTGCGTCCTGAAACTGTGGACGTTACGAGAAACAACACTATAAAAATAAGTCTCATGTTATCCTCGCGAGTGACTGAATGGAACTAAATTAGTGTCGACTGTGTGGTCACTCCCCGTCACAAAACAATCACATTAAGCATGACGCAGTGGGCGCGGTGTGTACACGGCACGCAGGGGTCGCGACCTACCCAGATATCCCAACACCGCCGCGTTTCGCAGAATGCTATAGAGACAAATTGGACACCGTCGCATTAGGATATACATACTTATTCAGCGTAGGACTTTAGCCGGGTATATAAAAAACAAACAAGAAAGTTTATTACGATACTTTTAATCATAATAGGTAATTAATTAGCAGAGCTTAAAATTATTCCATTACTGCATTAACATCATAAAATACCATCGGTCAGTCGCGTCACCAGTGTAAGAGCATCTTTCACTTTGTGCTATTATGGACATGTTATACAATACATTGAACATGCATGTTACATCGAGTTACTACAATTCGATAGCTCAGCATATCATTACTATCAAAGTCTTGAATTGTTTACGTATAAACTATGATAGCTAAGCTATCAAATGCTAAATACTATGCGTTTTTACTGGAAATTCTATGAATTATACTAATCATACATTATATGTAAAAAAGAATACTTATTTGGATGTGAAAGAGGCCCTTATTATAATAATAATGACAGTTACAACAGAAACACATCCTTGTGACTTACGGGATAAGAAACAATAAATTAAAATGGAATTAACATGTCACGGGCTAGCGAGGTGTCTCTCTATATTATATAGTGAATAGTGTGGTTACAGAAATCTGGCGTTTCAATTCCACCAGTAATTCGCACTTCAGTGGTTTGTACGCACATTTATTTTAGTAGAAAATAAAATAGAATATTTCACTTTTAAATATACAAAAAATATTTTTCCAAAATTCATTTGACCTGAATGTGTTCGTGAGATTCTTGTGCATACAAACCACATATAATTGGACCCTTTCCATGTTGACCAGTCCAAAGGAGAAGAAACGAGTTCAATTAGAATATTGGTTATTTTTTTGTGTGTGATAAGATAACCCTCTAATTTGACTTTTGAAGATTGGAGCGAGGTCAAGGAAGATCTGATCTGTGATTAATCGATCTAAGGGAAACCGAACTTAGCACTAGAAAGCTAGTTATATATTTTTTATATTTTTATTATATATAAATACAGGGTGAAATTGAATTCATTGGCAATATTTTAAAAGGTCATTCTTCTTATCGTGTGGTTAGTGACTAACCTGGTGTCAGAGTTTTTATGCTGCCCATGGGCCTCTTACTTAGCTTCACATGCTGTTGAGAAATAGAGGAGGAACATCATTGTACTACGTACTTTTAGTATGGAATAAATCCGAAATCGCGAAAAAAAAAACCAGCTGTTCCCATTAAATTTTGACCAGTTATATGCGAGCATAATGTATGGAAAATCTGGTTTTTTTTTACGATTTCAGATTTGTTCCCATGGTAAAAGTTGTTCATAATGATGACTACAGACGCCAGCACATCAAGCTATCCCTAACTGTCAAATTTTCTCAATTAAAATTGAACCTTATGTGTTTGTAATAAAGTTGAAATACTATCAAAGAATTTTGACAGATTGTGGTAACTTGATGTGCTGGACTCTGTGCAATGACCCCTTAAAATATTGCCCTTGAATTCAATTTGACCCTGTAAACGATACTGACTTAAGATTTTTAAAACAATCATAGTTTCCACACATAGAATCTTGAGCTTTGTTTAAAATCATGTATGGTAGGAGATCTTTTTGACATTTTCAGTCCGAAACGAGATCTATTTTAAAAGACAGGAAGAGGGTTACATATACACAGACATTCAATCTTATTTATTACATTTAGTTTCTACCAATGGACTCGGTCACATGAGCACCTAAACTGTATAATTTAAAGTACAAAATATGGACTCGAAAATAAAATTTTTCAAATTATGCAAAAATATTCAATTTCTTTTTTTATATCAACAACAAATTCACCGCAAACAATGATTGCAGTACATTTACCTCTTAACTCCTAATATCGTACAGTTTATGTACTTGTTGACCGTACCAATAATTTTTACATCTATTTTATGCGACATAAGATCCAAAATAAAATGCATTTAGAGCTCTTTCATTTTCTCTTTAATATCGATTAGGTTTAGGTTTTCAAATGAAACTTACGTTCATAATTATTCTTTTTTTTATAATACTTAAAACATTCAATTTCGCTGAATTCTAATTATTCGATGATGTATCGCGGAATTATATCCAGATTGTAATTTTTGATAAGTGTGGAGAACGAAATAAGACGCCATATTTCGAAGATAGACTCGCAATACTTCACGCGACTCAATTAGAAGTAATGGACCACTTGACGAAATATGGCGTGCTAATTATTATTTAGTGTGCCTGGGACCTTGAAAACAATATACTAAGACACACATTACAGTTGATTAAAATATCATTCCCAATGTGACCATTACCAACAGCACATAAAATACATGAAAGAGCTCATTACCAGAAACGTCCATAATTGAAATCAGAGGTGCCATTCCCGTATTCTTAGGTCTTCTAATCTCAGTCTCAATTCGTCAAAAAAATCCCTCTAATTTCCCTGATTTTTTTTATTGTTCGTCGCTGAGATTGTGACTTAAATTGTATGAAAATGTACGAGAATTGACCTTCTGAAAGTTGTTTTCGAGGCCGGTGCTAACTAGTGACGTAGTAAGTATATAGTCTGTGTCACAATACACTCACAGGGGCAGGTGGGCGGGGCGCTAGCCGTGGTTCACGTTGACGCCGGACTCCAGCTCCGACGCAGGCGTCTCTGGCTCTTCGTCATTGTAGATGTTCTCGGCCATTTGCCATACCTGCGCACGAGTCACATGTCATTAACTTAAGGTTTATTTATAGTATAATTTATTTCAAATGAGTCGAGTTGTTGGGGTTTCCGGTTTCCCACAGAGCACGGAACCGTCATGTCGGCAGCGTATCTCTCTTTAAACGGTGACTCGCTTGGCTTATAAAGACCAGTGTGTAAGTCCAAGGGTGGATCCTCCGACCAGACGGGTATTGTCTCTGGTGGGCTACTGCCCGACTATTGATAACAGGATGTTGTATACAGTATGTTAGGTTAAACGAGAGACATACTTTCAGGAGGTACTACTACACTCATAAAAATGAACAACTTTGAATATGGAACTAAATCATGAAATAAAATCAGCTGTACAGTACATTTATGTTGCATAATTCGTCAAAATGCATGGAACAGCTGATTTTAAGTATGTCCCTCGTTTAATCTAACACACTGTATATGCTAGTCGCGCGGTAAACTCTACTTGCACGATGCAGGATTTTGCTGGGCGTCAGTGTGACGCGTATGTTCGCATCTGACAATGTTGATGCCGCTACAGGCTTATATGGAAAGTTGACAGTGCCGTCTCTAGCAGTGTCGGGGCTTCGGCTCTGTGGGATATCCAGTCTAAAATTTCTCAGAAGCTGCCTGGAATTTAGGCTTGTTCCCGAACATTGGGCTTGCATTACATGCGACTCAAACGTTACTGACGAAATGTGAAGTATACCCACATTTCGTCATACATAATTCTGCCGAATCCTTCGAGCAATACAAGTGTATTGACGTCATGTATTAACAAAATGGATGGCAATACTAGACGAATCGTACTAAATAGCTCGAAACGAATGCATATGTGTTGAAATTAATATCCCAATTTTTCGTTAGAAAGGAATGTCACGTATTTAGCAAAAATTTACTTGAATGAAATGTCCTGTCTAGGCTGGATGGCTTCTTAGACAGCTCAGAGAAGTTAATGACACTATTTCCTATAAGTTCAACATCTTATTATGACTATAATAATGATTGGCCATGATTTTCAACAGCGGGCAAACATACCTGCATAATGTTGTCCTCCGAGACGGAGCAAATAACCCACGGCTCGTTGGGGTTCCATGAGAAGTCGGATATCTTGGCAGTGTGCCCTCCGTGGATGAACAGTAGCTCCGGTGGGCCATCCTCCGCGTCTTCAGCCGTCTGCTCCTCGCCTATCTTTGACAGATCCCACACATGAAGCCTGCAACAATATTCGTTACTTATCAAATTTCAGTTTGGTAGGTTCCTGTGGGTGCGACGTAGATATTTCAGGGGTCCATAGGGTCATGGGTCATGGTTATGCCTATGTCAAATTCTAGACTGAGAACCAGAACTTTCCCATCTTCGCCAAGTATCTGCACAGCTGATCAATGTAAACCAAAAGCTTATTCAGCATTTTAGGTACTTTGTGTGTAAATGCACTTATATAGATTTCTCTTCAGGACTCTTGGCTAAGAAATAACAGGCGCACGGGTAAGCTACGCTTGCCGGGGTTGGTCCGCGGATAGGTAACCTTTACACACCTAGACTCATCTGTGCCTCGGAAAGTACGTTAAGCCGTTAGTTCCGGCTGTCATTCGTAGATTATTGACAGTCTTCGGAAGCCCGAAAGTCTGACAGGCAGTCTTACCAAGGGGTAACGTATTACCCGGGTACTGGGTTGTGGAGGTCAGATAGGCAGTCGCTTCATGTAAAATATGCTATTCAGATGCATCCGGTTAGATTTTCAGCCGACGCGCGACGCCGAGATAGTTGGTAAACGGCTAGGCAGATAGATTGATTTTGATAGATATAATAAGTAGATTTCCCTTAATTCCTTAGTAAATATGTTGTTTTGTGTATTACCTCCTGTCGGTGCCGCTGCTGGCGAGGATGGTCTCGTTGTGCGGCGACCACTGCACCTGGAAGATCTCGTCCTTGTGCGATTCGAACGAGTGTAGCTTTAGCTTCAGATTGCGGAGGTCCCATAGCGCCACCTAGAGTAAGATGCGTTAGTATCTAAATCAAAATCATATGCTAATCTCCGAAAGCATCCCAAAGATTTCAATGAAATTTGTGGATATGTATGGTTGGTTCTATGTTGAAAGATAGAATAGTTTTGGACCCGATAGGTGGCGCTCCGTGCGAAACAGGGGCGGGTCTCTTTTATGTTTAAATATTTATTTGATTAGCCATCTCATGCTTCGCAAGGTTTTTACAACTAGACAACATATCCAAGGTTTATTTATTATAATAATTGTAAGTTTAAGTAAGTTGGAAGGCGGAGAACCGAGTGTTGAAGGGCAAATTATCGTTGTTTTTCTGTATAAGCATGCTATCAGTTTCTACAACCATAACCAGATGGTAGGTGTTGCACCCATTAGCAACACAGTCGATTGTCTCTTTCTGGACTGTGGTCACTTACAGTTATTTTTATTTAATTACTTAGATATATAGGTATTAGATTTAAAATAGAAACCAAATGTGTTGAAACCAGCGCTATTCCTACCGACAAACTTTTACGCAGTTTGGTAGGTTTAAAAAAAGGTGTAGTGTTTGGTCCAAAAGAATATTTATTTATTTATTATTATTATTATTACGCACGTTGATGTGAGGTGCAACCTAAAAGCCCTAAGTCCAGTACTGGACTGTAATAGACAGCATTAATTGATCAGCCTACAATCTTCCCAATGAGTGTACTCAAGCTTCCTCTCCATGAGAGGGAGTGAGCTTATAAAAGTTGGTGGATGTCAAATATTTTAACACGTTGAGCGCCAACGCGGTCACCGGTGAGCCGCGAACAATAGTTTTTCTATTGTGTCTGCTGCGTGGCAGTCAACGACTTAATTTTGTTTTTTCTAGGACATGCCCATGTCGTCACATTATCCTGTAGTAAATATATAAATACATAATTACCGTTTTGTCAGCACTGCCTGTGGCCAGTATGAACTCGGAGTAAGGGTTGAAGCTGAGGCAGTTGACTTCAGCGGTGTGTGCGTCCACTGTATGTGACGGCTTTGAAGTGTTGTTACATCTGTAATTAAATATTAATTATAAATTTTGATTCCATATATTAAGTAATTACAGCGATATGGGCCGATCCATCAGGTAAAGCAACGTTTGCCGGGGTTGGTCCGTGGATGGGTGATCTTTACATAACGAGACTTCTCCGTGCCTCGGAGAGCACGTTAAGCCGTTGGGCTCGACTTCGGCTTCATTTGTGGTTCTTTGACAGTCGTTACAGGTCGTCAGAGGCTCGCAAGTCTCGACATCCAGTCTCACCAAAGGGTATCTATCGTATTACCCAGTTACTGTGTTGTGGAGGTCAGATAGGCAGTAGCTCCATGTAAAATACTTGTAATTCAGCTGCATCCGGTTAGACTGGAAGCCGACCCCAACAGAATTGGGAAAAGGCGAGCCAGATTGATTGACTTTATATCACTAGTACCCAGTAGATGGTCACAATTATGGATGACAGTTAATGATAAAAATTGTTGAAGTAATAGGTGAATTGGTGATAAATTCTAGATGATGAATAGGAAGTGATGATAATATGAGGTTGTTGTTATTGAAGGAAGTTAAGCGGAAGTGTAGCTATTATCTGTACTAATATTATGAAGAGGCAAAGTTTGTGGGTTTGTGAAGTTGTAGAGGGTAACCTCAGGATCTACTGAATCGATTTTGAAAATTCTTTTACCTATAGAAAGTCACGTTATAGGTGAATTTCATGGGCTATATTAAAAAAAAAACACGCCGGCGACATGTTATTTGTATATAATGTAAGGAGTTTGTTCAGAATCGTTACTACGTAAATTATAGTCACACTTTTGCTGTACAGTCAAAACAAACCAAAATGGAAGTGCAGATGCCAGCACATCAAGCTACCCCAAGATGTTCCCAATTGAACATGAACCCTATTCTTTTATAATAAAGTTGAAAATGTATCAATGAAATTTTGAAACTGAGTGAAAAAGCTTCTGAACTGCGCAAATAGCGTGCGAAGATTTGTAAAGTGCCCACAATCTTCTCCCCGTAGGCGCTGCCGGCGCGACGTTTCCGTGTCAGATAGACACGATAACGAACGATAGTATTTTAACAGCATTCTTACCTGGTATCCCAAATCATAAGCTTCTGATCATCAGCAACAGAGCCGAAGAGTGACTCGTGCAGCAGATGCCACGCGACGTCCTCTACGACCGCCGTGTGTCCCGTGAACACCGACTTTGCTTCAATGACGCGCCCCTCCTTGGGCGTCGCGTTTATGTCCCACAGGCAGATTGTGTGGTCATCACTGGTAGTAAGAAATATTATTATTAACTTAGCCTTATTACACGATTTATCTTAAATCCCAAGTTTAAGCCATTGAATCTATGTATATAATGTACTTCTATATTAAAGTCCTAATTACAAAAACTGTCGTCAAACCAGAGTTAAAATTGACAAAAATTTACAACATTAACTGGTTTGAAGGTTAAAACTTGTTTTGTAAAAACGCAGTATGTGTGTTGGAAATAAATGTGAATTTAGCAAAAAATTTGAATTTAGTAAAAGAGCTCAACTTTATTTTTACTACAGTATATGACCATTCATAGACTCTGCTAGCATGTAACAAGACAAATTGACTTAAAAAATATACACACACAACACAACTCATAGCTTCAGATTTTTTTAATTTTTAATATCTCCATCTTGATTGCCCTCGCCATAGCATAATTAACAAGAAATTTACTAATCCAAGCCAGTTTCAAAGTCAGCTATAATGAGCGGCTTCTTTTAGACCATTATACATACAGGTTTATTCCTAGTTCAGGTAAAACCCAATTATTATATACCTCTAGTTTAAGGCACTATTTGTACATATTTATACTATTCAATTATCAATAAACAATTACAATTTCAATTATGATGAGCAGACTCGGGACAGAAGGCAGGAACACTGTAGCCTCCACATCTCAAATAAAAAATATATCTGACAACACTAACCTTGCTGAAAGAAGATAGCCATTTAGGTTGGGATTCCAGGATAAACCATAGCCTTCTTTTTGGTGACCACGTAACCTGTGGATAAGGTGAGTGTTTTAACTTCATAAACAACATAAGTATTGCATGGATAATAATTGGTCTCATTTTTACCAAAACATAGAAATACACACTTGAAATATAGGATTAGTTTTACTTAACACTTTGAGGGACACTGAACGCCTATAGACGTAATAACAATAAAACTTCTATTGTGTCTCGTTCACTGTCCTTCAATGGGTTAATAAAGTCCAACTACCACTGAGCAGTAGGCCCACTGGTATTGGCCTAAACTTACGAATTGTAGGTTGTAAGTTTTGTTCGAACCTAGACAGCAGTGGTGTAACTATAGGGTGGCAGGACTGGCAAAATGCCACGGGCCCCCGACCTGACGGGGCCTCCGGCCTGAGAGGCTGCGAGCTCAAAAGTGACCTAGCATTTTTGACAAAATTTAGTACAAATTATAAATTTGGGGCCCCATGCAATGGATTTGCCAAGGGCCTCAGATGGTATAGTTACGCCACTGCCAGACAGGAACTTTACTTTGTGTATTAAATTTCATCACTACTGCTTGATAGCAGTAGTGATGAAATTTAATACACTACGTTCTGATGAACATGACCAAGGTGGATGATAGCTCAGTCCCTCTCATAGAGGACTCGTACGTCCCAGCAGTTAGGAACATAATTAGCTGATTATACTATGCTTAGTACTTAGAATTACTTCAGAACAGGGAAAGAATTTATTGTTTTGGTTATGTGAGTTTGGTTGTATTGTATCTTTAGGGTTTTGACATACCTGAGGTCTGGATGGCATTCACCAGAAGGTTCAGGCTTTGATGGATGCTTAGTGTAGTCGAAGACCAGAACATCGGAGGAAGGGGTCTTAGTGGCGATGACACAGGGGTTCTGCGGCATGTAGCGCGCCCTGTTCACTTCACCTTCATGGTTGATCTTGATTTCGATGTCAATTTTACCTGACACTGAGCCAAAGCCTCCAAACTCTGGAAAGGTAACAATGTTGTGTCGCTTGATTTTTTGTCTTTGTTGAAATAGTCTTATAGTTAAAATGATTTTTTCATGTAAAGTGATTTACAGGCAGTGATGAGAAAAATAAAAGTTTTTGTATGGTCTTTCCTGTTGGAGAATATCCATATGCTTGCATAAATGCTAAACCTATTAATAGGAAGAGCATAATATGAAAAACTCCTGGTGGATTATGATTTGTATTAGAAGGATCTAAAATTACTAAGAACACAAAAAAAGTTGATAGCTGAATAAGTGAGGCATGATGAAAGAACAATGAAAATGTAATTATGTGAAAAGTTTCAGATATAAGCCACAGTCACAGGTTCTAAACAGTGTTGATAAGTTATAGCTGAAGTTGAAAGTCAGCATTGTTATGTTCTATAATATTGTAATCGTCTATAATCTATGTAATAAAAATGAATGCTTTTCATTGGTAAACACAAATCACTTTAGAACGGCTGTTACCAATTAGAGTATTTTTTTGTTTTAAAATGTTCAGGTTCTTATGGAAAGAAGTATTTAACATGTTGAGCGCCAACGCGGTCACTGGTGAGCCGCGAACAATAGTTTTTCTATTGTGTCTGCTGCGTGGCAGTCAACGACTTAAAAAGAGAATTGGACCATTGGGGACTACTGAAAAATTGTTATTAAAATTTGGACAGGATAACAGATTTATGTCCAGAAAAGTTTTTTTAGAGTAATTATAGAAATTGTAAGCTCTCAGTACATACCTCCCTTATCATTGTCATAATGACTGGCATCGAACTGTGCATCTTCATTGGGCAGCTGCACACTGGCGATCAGCAGGTGATTCTGTTCATCTGAAGTGTGTGTGCCCAAGATCAACCTACATAAACAAAAAGTTTCTATTAACATATAGGCACAAAAGGTGGACTAGTCATTGTTACATGTAAAGCCTAAATTACTATTGGAGTCTCACATTATCATAGGGTCAACAACCCCTGTCCAAACAAACAGAACAAAAGAAGTTGTATGTAAGATCTTTGTTCTAAATATTTTACAGACAGGCAAATGCAAGCTGAAATTGTAAGATGTCCGCAATGAAGCCAACAAGGGTATTATTGAATTGACTTTCCTCATAATGATGCTACAAAGAGTATCACCAGAAATTGAGAGTGTATTTGAAATATGAACAAGATTACCGTACCTATGAACTGAGTAGTCCTTTCCTTCAGGCCGGGTCACGTCTGGAAGCCACTGGGCAGTTAGCGAGGGCCACTCCAGAGCGTGTGTCATCACCAAATCATACAAAAACGGAGTGTTCTTCTTCCATATTTTGTACTCCTCATTGATCACTCTTTCTTCAACCGCATCATCAAAGGTTTCTACAAACGACAGAAATTACAGATTCTCTACGAAGTCTTTCGATAACCAAAAAATGACTGCCTGTCAAGTTAAGCGTCAGCAAAGAACAGCAGCACCACTAGATGATACATTGATTTTGAATACAGTTACCTCCGTCACCTTTGTCAGCCATTATAATTGACAGAAAACTTGTATTTGTTTGATGTAAATTAATGAATTTATCAGTAAAACTGACCGGCCCCGTAAAGGCGCCAAACAAAAGTCCTTGGCGTTACTGGTAACAGACACAGACAACACTCAAACTTCCGGTTGCCAAATAATGGTGTTGTGGTGTTAGGAACCAGTAGAATTAAATTAAAATGTTTCGATTCTTTTTTCAGTCTAATTGTTATGATTTTATTTAAAACACTACTTGCTAATATTTTATTTTTGAAGACTTCTATTATTCTTACAATTCAGTGTAAAAACAATTACCGGTTTTTTTACTACTTCGACTAACGCAGTTACTTCTAATGCTAGGTACACACGTAGCGAATGTAGTCGCCGACAACTCGCTTGCTATTTCAATTTTTAAATTCTTACATCCACACACAGATTTTGACAGCGGAGTTATCGCTAGAGATTTAAGAATCTGTACGTTCACGGTGGCGGAATAGATGAGCCGGCTAAAGTAGTAACCACCCACGAGTTTGTTGCGCAATAACGAAACCCCCACAGTTTCCATCTTTATTTCATACATAAACGCTGCCCTGACAGAACTATTTTTGCATTTCACCACCACGAATATTTTAAGTATTCGCACCATTTATACAAGGAGAAACTTTGTCGATTTATACAGAAAATATACTTAGTGTAGTCAGAGATTGTATGTACGATACAAGAGCGAGTTAAATGAGTTCGAGGGTTTTTGTATCCTGTCTTTAATGGTTTGTATTTTTTGGCCATTGTTGTGTTGTTTTGTTGTGTTCTTGTATCTTACCTGTCTCATAATAAATACTCAAAATATCATTGAATCGTAGATTAGGTATTGAAGTTTTGTCAGACATTTATGATGTATTTATTTTGGACTATTTGGTTACCGTTAAAACATTTTTAATAGGTTTGATAAAAAACTAGTTTTTAAAACTTGATTAAGATTTAAACAGCTCTAAATGAACAGTAGAATACATATTTTATGTCTTGGTGTTAACGCCGGGTGAAAATATAAAGTTAAAACATTGCCTTATCTTAGCCGTCTTAGTTCACATGAGCTGAGCTAGTCATCGGCAGGCGCAGGTTGGCCGCAAGGAAAGTTCACTTATGTATGGATGTGAGATTTGAAATCTTCAGCATCTCTGCGTGTGTACCTAGCATTATTTAGAATAGTAGCAAAAAAAATGGCATAATATTATTGTAAATTCAAATGAAATTGGGAGTAGATAATTTTGGTATCTATTATGAATAGGTCTACAATTATAGACAAATAATTAAAAAAACGGCTTTCGATTTACAAATCATTAAAAAATAAAAAGTATGCTGGCAATAATAAATCAAATGTCATTTGATTAATGTCAACATGGCTGATGCTGCAGCAGCTCGTCGCGAAGCTCGCAGAAAGAGAATATTAGAAAACTCTCAAAATAGACTCCAACTTATAGCCGGGAAATGTGGGGACGATAGTCCCAGAGGTATTACAAATATTTCTATACTAGTGACACGTCAGAGCATATTATGTGAGCTAAGTTATGTTTATCTTATTGTTTCCTTTTCAGAATCTCCGGTCAGAAAGATTATTCCTGATCCAATTCCGGAGATTTCGCTTTCTTCGGACAATAGCAGCAGTAAGACTTCGCTCAACAATGGTGTGATTATCGCTGCACCAGATTCTTTCGAGTTGTTATCATCACTCAATCATGACATCGCGGCAGGCGATGGAGAAGTACTTAGTGATTTGGCACCTTTTGTAACACCAGCACCAGAGCCAGCGCCATCGCCATCGCCATCGCCATCCCCCTGGGAGAAACTCACTAATAACAAATACGACGTAGTTTTGTTATCACTTCTAATTCAATTACTGTACAGTTTGTCATTGATCACAGTTGAAGGTACATACTTTTTCTTACCAATACTCATCTATGCTATTACAAAATTCATATGGTTTCCGTCACAAAGAAGTAATTCTAAATTTGCCAATGCATTGCAACTCCTGCACATTGTGTCTTCTCACAGAGTGCAGAAACTAATTTACTTGACACAATGTATGGGTGTAATATCATGTGACATTTGTGTATTTCTATTTACCACAATTTGCATACAATCACTACTAATCACCTTGAAGGATGGTTTAATTACATAGTAATTACTTCATTTGCACCCAAACAGGGCATTAAATTGACTGAGCAGTATCTAACAATAGCTGGCTAGAATAAATTGGGGTAGTGTTCAGAATTCAACTCATGTTTGGTAAAAATCTCAATGTGTTGTGTATGTTAACTGTAATGTTGAATTTTGAAGGTGCTCCACAACGTTCCATACATAATATTTTGATTGCTTGTGCCTTTATACATAAGTGAGATGTGACATGTGTGCGTTTTAGTCACATATTGCCATTTTTAGTTTTAAATTAGAATCAATTTTGTATATAGCAACAGAAACAGGTTTTAGTTATGTTCATAATATATTTTATTTTTGCACAATGCATCCATTTTGTGTAATTAGATTATTTTATTACTCTCTCTTGCATTTAAATTGTATTTATTTTGGTAAATCATGCGAAAGCAACAAATATTTTATGTATTATTACTAGAGAACATTAAATATTGCAAATAATGTTCAATAGTATGCCAAATTAGTGAACTATTTTCATGCTATATACTTGTAAAATGTAGTATTTTGATAAAGGAATATAATCCTTTCAATTAAACTGGCCTGTATTACCAATTTCAATGGCCTGGACTTGAGTATATTTTATAATCTTGACATTTAATACTATACTTATCCAAAGTTGTTAAATCAATTATACTAACCACTTACATGTATGGCAGTCTGTGACTTGTAGACCCTTTTGTAGATATTTTTTTGTTTTTATTTAATTGGTTTTGTTAATACTTTTAATGTTTTTAATTCTAACACTGCCTTAATCTTTTTATATCAATTTTATTAAAAAAATGTAAAAAAGTTAGCTAAGTAGGTACAGAGGCAAGCATAATATGAAGCTAACCCAATTTGTCAAACTTCTTGGATAGATTTTCAACTTTATTACAAAAGCTTAAGGTTCATGTTCAATTGGGAATATTTGACAGATTGGGGTAGCTTGATGTGCTGGCGTCTGTACATCACTATTTACCTGATACATTTTTAAAATCATTAATTACTAATTTGTTAAATCCTAATGTCCCAAAAATTTATTAACATTCTCAACATAATACTAATAGTTTTAGAATTGGTTTCTTTGGTAATGGCAAATTTAATTTTTTTACTACAATTCGGAATTAAGCTGGTATGGTAATACCAAAGATTTAAATGCGTTTTTTTTCTTAGCTCTGCCAAACTTCTATGTTTAATAAGAGTTTATTGTTAACTTATTTACAACTGGCAATAAATCAGCTGATCATAGGTGGTAGACTAGCATGATGTCTTCAACTTCCCCTAAAATATAATTATACTTCTGTTAAATTTACATTACATTTGTTCTTTGTTTTTTTTTCGTAAATCAAATACGGCGCTCGAATGCAAATGCAATATTATTAGGCATGCTTTAAACAATGTTATAAAATAGTTATTGTTAATACTTCGAACTAGATAATATTCTGCTTAAAATACATGTGAATAATTTAGTGTATCAGCTTAATCCATATTGTAAATAAAGGTCAAACAACTATTAATAAAATAAAAGTTTAATTATATTTTGTAACATCTTTGAATTAAAAAATGGTTATGAATGGTGTTTTGTTTCTTTCAGTGTTTGCCCCATAGGCGTCGAAAGTAGGCTGAAATAAAGTTCATTGGATTATTCGCTACTATTTATTGACATTTTTTTATCAGGTTGTAAGATAGCAATCATTTCAACAAAAAGAATATTGATACATAACTAAAAACTGGGTAAAGAGGAAATGAGATAAGCAAAGTAACTGCCCAATATCTATCTATATATATAAAAATCAATTGCTGTTCGTTAGTCTCGCTAAACCTCGAGAACGGCTGGGCCGATTTAGCTGATTTTAGTGTTGAAATGTTTGTCGTAGTCCAGGGAAGGTTTAAAAGGTGAGAAAAGTTAGGTGGGTAGGTAGGGTAGGGTATGGTAGGTAGGTAGGGTAGGTATCATAGTTAAGACAAGAAAACGTCGGTCGGGTCAGCTAGTATACATATATCATAATCAATTGCTGATGGTTAGTCTCGCTAAAACTCGAGAACGGCTGGGCCGATTTAGCTGATTTTGGTGTTGAAATGTTTGTCGTAGTCCAGGGAACGTTTAAAAGGGTGTGCGTTTCGACCGCGCGACCATGGCGTCATATTAAAAAAAAAACCATGCCAAGATTTTGTCAAAGTTGATTCCCAAAACCATAAATTTGTCAAAGTTATGGTTAAAAAGTTATAAGGGTTTGAACGTGGCCGCGCCATCGAAACGCGGAGAACCGCGCGGCCACGGAGATCTCTAAAACTAAACGTTGCAGAGACCTGAAATTCAGGTAAATAACAGATTGAATTTGTAAAAAATATAGAAAAAATTCCCAGGTCAATATTTTAGGAGCTATAAGACTAAAACTCCATGGCCGCGCCATTGAAACGGTGAAGAACACGTTATCGCCGATATCTCGCTGAAAAAGCATTGCAGAGGTCTGAAGTTTTTTGTAAAACCTAGATCTGAATTTGTCAAATAGTGTAATAATGCACAAAAAAGTCCTAGGTTAATATTTTAGGAGCTATAAGACTAAAACTCCATGGCCGCGCCATTGAAACGGTGAAAAACACGTTATCGCCGATATCTCGCTGAAAAAGCATCGCAGAGGCCTGAGGTTTTTTGTAAAACCTAGATTTGAATTTGTCAAATCGTGTTAAAATGCACAAAAAAGTCCTAGGTTAATATTTCAGGAGCTGTAGTACGGTATCGCGTAGAAATATGTCGTGATTATCTACCGAAGAAAGTAAGAGTAAAGCGAGTTTTTTATTGTAAACAACACCTATTAATATGTAAAACTATATAAAACCAGGCAAAATATTTTTTTTTCGGTTTTTATAACTTTTGATACGTCTTGAATATTTCAATAGGGTGACCATGGCTTTTTGTTTACAAAAAACTTTCCGCCTATCGTTTTAGAAATCACTAACTGTTCCTCGCAGTTTCAAAATTCGAATGAATACTATGCAGTAGTTTTTGTGTTTATACCGGACAAATAAACAGACAGACCAAATTCTAAAAACTATATTTTTGACGATTTTATTATATACACTTAATACTTTGCCCCTTTTTTAATCAATCTAATTGAACCTTTACCCTATTTTATTAACCTCTATTATTTTTAAAAACCCTCGTACTTTTACTCAAAACCACAGTATTGTCAGCATCAAGCAATGATTTAAGTGATTTTAAAAGAAATCTATAATATCTAAATCCATACTAATATATTATCTATAAATGCGAAAGTAACTCTGTCTGTCTGTCTCGCGTTCACGGCAAAACTACTGAACCGATTTAAATGAAATTTGGTACAGAAATAGTCCATAGCCTGAGAAAGGACAAGAAGGAAAGTTTTTATCCCAAAAATCCCACAGGAACGGGAACTACGCGGGTAAAACCGCTGGGGACAGCTAGTATATAATAAAATCGTCAAAAATATAGTTTTTAGAATTTGGTCTGTCTGTTTATTTGTCCGGGATAAACACAAAAACTACTGCATAGTATTCATTCGAATTTTGCATTAAGCGGGTGAAACTGCGAGGAACAGTTAGTGATTTCTAAAACGATAGGTGGAAAGTTTTCTGTAAACAAAAAGCCATGGTCACCCTATTGAAATATTCAAGACGTATCAAAAGTTATAAAAACCGAAAAAAAAATCATTTTGCCTGGTTTTATATAGTTTTACATATTAATAGGTGTCGTTTACAATAAAAAACTAGCTTTACTCTTACTTTCTTCGGTAGATAATCACGACATATTTCTACGCGATACCGTACTACCGCTCCTGAAATATTAACCTAGGATTTTTTTTGTGCATTTTTACACTATTTGACAAATTCAAATCTAGGTTTTACAAAAAACCTCAGACCTCTGCGATGCTTTTTCAGCGAGATATCGGCGATAACGTGTTCTTCACCGTTTCAATGGCGCGGCCATGGAGTTTTAGTCTTAGGGCCTATGCACACCACGTTTTTTAAACGCGCCGTCGACGCGCGTTTTGGGAACGCGCGTCGCCGGCGCGTCTTTATCCTGCAGAGCAGTTTGTTGTCGTTTGTATCGATACAAACGCGCGGCACCGGCGCGTCTGTATCGATTCAAACGCGCGACACCGATACGAGCGCTAGCAACGAGGGAAAGGGAAATGTGAATCTACGCTAGTAGCGTTTGAATCGCGTCTGCATCGCTACACACGCGCGTTTGCATCTCGTCTGTATCGCTACACACGCGCGTCTGTATCGCTACACACGCGCGTCTGTATCGCTACACACGCGCGTCTGTATCGCTACACACGCGCGTTTGCATCGCGACACAAGCGCGTCAGGTGTGCAAAGGTCTACAGGCTGCGTCTGACTTGCGTGCGTATCGCGTCTGTATCGCTACAAACGCGCGTCGACGGCGCGTTTAAAAAACGTGCATAGGCCCTTATAGCTCCTAAAATATTGACCTAGGATTTTTTTCTATATTTTTACAAATTTTTTACAAATTCAATCTGTTATATACCTGAATTTCAAGTCTCTGCAACGTTAAGTTTTAGAGATCTCCGTGGCCGCGCGGTTCTCCGCGTTTCGATGGCGCGGCCACGTTCAAACCCTTATAACTTTTTAACCATAACTTTGACAAATTTATGGTTTTGGGAATCAACTTTGACAAATTTTGACAAAATCTTGGCATGGTTTTTTTCATAATATGACGCCGTGGTCGCGCGGTCGAAACGCACACTTAAAAGGTGAGAAAAGGTAGGTAGGGTAGGTATCATCGTTCAGACAGGACAACGTCTGTTGGGTCAACTAGTGGTTTATAAAATTCACTTACCATAAAGCTTGGATCAGACAGAGCAGCAAAATGCTTGATCACGTTCTCTGCAGCATTTTGCTATTCTCTGCGCTGACTAACTATTTATTAAATGTACACTGTGCTAACTAACATGATGGCCGTTCTGTAGGATGTTAACAAATGAAAAAATAAAAAAACGTAAATATGTAGTCATAAACTATATTCTAATGAAACATATCAACAGAAAAAAACAAAAACATTACGAGAAATGCATGATGTGAACTCAAGATTTACAAAACTAAACTTAACGATTAAAAAAGTTTTTAATACTACTGAAGATATTCTTATTCTTACTTTGATTCTGTTGGTCACCCTGTACTGACGGTTTTTCTGGAGTGGCAACATCACCCGTGCTCCGACGATCTGACTCTGAAGAAAGATCAGTTTGAGAACTTAATCTTTCTATATTCGACATGTCTGGACTAGTGGAAGTATACTTATCAATACTTTGTACAATTTTATCCTTATGAGTACTTAGGGGGATAGAGTCAGTTGGTTCGTCAGAGCACCCGAGTTCCTATTGTTTCTTTGCAATTGTCTTCGGCTTCTTCTCTCGTAATGGTTTGCTGCGGACAAGATCCGTGCGTCCTATTGATATCATTTTAAGTTCCCATGCGTCTAATTCTTTCCTGAAACCAAAAGGAAATACATTTTCAATAACAATCACCTTTCGTATTTTAGAGATGACGATGGACGTACCTGTCCAAGGTATCAAATGTCCTAACTACCCACTAAGGCTGCCATTGCCCACGCACAATGGTCCGCCTAGGGACTGAGTGCAGAAACCAAAACCTCAAGATGACCTAACTACTAAGGTATCAAATGGTTTAGCAAAGTTTACTAAACAATGGATTACCAATAGTAAACTGGTGAATTGTCAGTTTCAAAAAAACTTAGGTACCTGTATTTAGTCATTAAGTCAGCAGCCTCTTTATCCAACTTAGCTTTTTCAGTATCAGTTAGTTTAAGCCATTCTTTCTTCACTTGTTCTTGGAATTGTTTCAAGTCCTTGCCTTGGAATCCTTCCTTCCTAGATTTTATGAAGAGGAAATATGAAGACATTGGCTTTTTGGGACGTCCAAGTTCTTTGTATTCCTGTAAAATTATTAAAAAAAACATTATTAATCACATTTTTACCTGACTGTGTGACATTTTTAAGACAGAAAATAGCCTATGTCCTTCCCCAGGATGCAATCTCTCTCTATGCCAAATTTATCGAATTCCGTTCAGAGGTTTAGGCGTGAAAAGGAAACATAATACAGACTACTTCTCGAAATTCAGGCTACTTTTCGAATTTGTAATATTAGTATTGATTACATTTGATGGTATATCGACTGCCCTGAACCATTTTTTTTATTTACTATGCTTGGTTCTGCTTGCAGTTTAACTGGATACAACTTCTTCTTATTGGTGTTAGAAGTTTTAACTAAATGCAGACATGACGACATATAAAATACGACATATAATGATGATGACATATAAAATACTGGATTTCAGTATTTAATATGTCTAATTGACTACCACAACCCAGTTACTTAATTACTCAAAACTTCTTGGTAATACTGGCTGTAAGACTTATGAGTTTTAGAGCCAAATGAAAATTAACTTTATTTGAGTTCCCATTGGGCCTCAAATTTGTTGGTAATACTGTCTGTAAGACTTGAGCTTTATAGCCAAATGAAAATAAACTTTACTGAGTTTCCCATAGGCTCTCAAATCCGAAAAACATTTGTTTCAGAAGTATTATTATTACTTACAGCTTTTAGTTTCCTTTTTTCCTTAGCTTCAGCCAGCTCCAGTTTCACCCTTTTAATGTCTTCTTTTTGTTTATCAGTGAGTGAAGACTCATACATTGCCTTGATCTTCTTATAGTCTTCCAAATCCTTTTCATATTCCTTTCCCATCTGAGTTTTAGTCTACAAAAGGAGGAACAGATTATTTTTAAGGTTTAAGTTCTCTGACATGTACCTAGCACGGTATGAAACACTGCTTTAAGTTGGTCTAATGGTCACAGGGTTACTGCAAAGTAATGACCATATGTTTTATAAGCATTTTCGATCAGGAATTTCTCTGTTGAAGTATGGTTTTGTGGTCAGTGAATGGCAATAGACCTTGCCTCCTATTATATGGGACATTATTGATATCATTAGACATCTCTGCCTAGCCCATCAGAATTGATAACTTATATTATTGTTATTGTTTTGACAAAGATTCTTTAAGACTAGTTAGCCAAATTCTAGTATACTTCTAAATCCAACTGCTGCCAGTGTTTAGAGGTCCAGGAAATGGCCTCTTTGGAAGAAATGCCGGGGTTTTTAGCCAGGAGTGCTGGCCTCATCTGTGTCATGAATTTGAAGAATGGAGTCAGAGGCCGCTTGGGCTTTTCTAAGCCCAATCTCTCCTCTGCAGATTTCTTCGTGTAGTTGCATGCTTGAACAGGGGCCAGCCAGTTTGTTCTGTAGCAGAAAAAGTGAAAGGTTCGTCTCAGGCTCAGTGACAAAGATTTGTTTGAGTTCAAGAATTTGTATATTATGTTAAATTTAAAGCTACACATTAACTCAAAGTGCAATAGGTAAAGTCAATACCTTTTACTTAGAAAACCCAGTAAAAAAAAAGATGCAATAGATTTCTAAAATAAACAATAACCCAAGCGTCATAACCTCAATCTTACCTCCCATGTAGAACACTTTTATAACTTCCCACGAAGTAATTACTCAATCGACAAATCTGAGTAAACGAGGACATTATAAAAGTTACTCGTTTGGTCGATTTAACATAGAATTATAAAGAAATAACACCAGTTTTTCAAATGTAAAGCCAGCTACTTCAGTCAGATTGGTTACAATCTGTCAGTTGATGAATTAAATATGGCGTTCTTTAACATATCTTATCTGAGTGAGACTGAGACAGCTACAGGTATTAGCTAGTTTGTTACTTTCAAGTGTCAAGAGATAGGCAATCCAAAGCAAATGCTAATAATTCGTAATAATGAAACGCTTTTTTTGACATGACAAACCAATGATGCTAGCATTAAAAATTAAGAAAAAATCGAATTTTCTAAAAAGTTAAATCCTCTGATTAGAACAGAAAAGCTCGATCCGGCCTCAAAAAAAAAGCCTGTCCCTTGCTGTCCTCCCCCAGCGACGTCCTAAGGTGAGGTCCATACCCCACAGGGGCCCTAAGCGTGTAGTTACTTATTTTGTTAGTTTTTATTAAGCCCTGGCGGGAGGCTGCAATTTTATTGTGGCTCCCACAGGTAAGCCCGGTTTAGCAGTAGACAAATCATGTAAACAAGGTTTAAACGATTTTTCTTTTACTCACGCAAATTTTCAGCCGTCAGCAGCAACATCATTATAGCAGCTTAACTTCAGCAGATAGGTACCGCCTTTTCAGCCGTACATTCGTAAAATGTTATCCACACCAAAAATTCTTATTCATAAACCCCGGATTTATTGAATAGGTACTTTGAAAATATGAGAAATATCTTAATATGTTTTTTTTTATTGCTGCACAATGAGGTTTTTTTGTCCACAACACCATGCGTCGCGTCCTTAGAGCATTAGGTTAAATGCTTTAAGGTCGTGTCGTACCAGAATTGTTCTTTTCAGCAATAATTGGGTATTTGAAAGGGTAGTCCATAACGTTACTTTTATGAACTGCCAAAACTCGGAATTTGAACGTGCTTTGCATATAGGAAAGTAATATATCTGGTGCTTTGTATGAAAAATAACAATGTGACGTCACAGATTTTTAGAATCAAATGGAATACTTATTATTAGCATTAAATGCAATTTTACAATGATATCTTCGTATAATATTTAATTTCTGTACGGTGATGGAAGTTTTTAAGACGAGCGATCTTTTCTATGTGATTTCATATTTTATTTTTTATCGTTTCAAATAGTCAATTGTAGGATCGTACGAACTTTTTTTCCTAGGTGCTCATACACAGGAATGGCACGCGTCAGTCAACGTGCAGCTCGTGTATTCATCGTATTCGATTACACGTTCGACGGCTGTGTTGGTTCTGTCGTTGACGCGGTCCATTCGTGTGTATGAGTACCTATATGTGTATGTCTATTCGTGTCTAAGGTGAACTTGGTCTAGGTGTCTACTTACTATATGAAGCGAATCAGAGACCAAAGGCCCCTGCAATGACTGTATTGCAGGCCAGGTCAACGTCAAAACCTGACGATAGGAACTCAGGACCATCAGGCAGTATAATATCTTAGAACCTACGTTTATTGACATAATAATTGTCAGTAAGTTTCAGGTGGTACTAGGCCAGGTCAATCAAGATTTCTTTCGTTGCTTTTGCTAGGTTTCCTCAACTACAAAAGGCACGTTTATTTTTTTCGTAGGTACTGTAGGTAGTAAAAAGAAAGTAAGTAGGTTCTTACCTATTGCAGAAGATTTGGCGGTTACGGTTGGAAGGAATGGTACCTTCTTATTTCAAGTTTTTCCAAATGAAACGAAAATATTTTATTACTTATCGTTTTATTGTAAACCTATCTCATCAGTAGCCACTATGTTGTATTACTTACAATAATTAGGTAATTACTTACATGAATAGTTTAACTTATTTAATATTCACAATCAAATATTTTCAGTCATTATTTACATTATATACTTAGATAATATTTTGGCAATAAGGAGGTGGGTTTTCTCGCTGTAGATTTCTTGTTTTTTTTTTACTACCTGGTGTTTATTGTAAGTTTCGGGTCACTCGGGTCAGTTATTATTGCAACTTTTGATTCCTCTATAGGAGTTATAAATTGAAGCTGCTTTTACTGATTATGCAAGGTCAAATTTAATTAGTTAGTGTCACTCCACAGGTTTGACGGGTATCAGAAATCGATATCTAAACAGGATTAAACAAAAAAAAACAGGCCAAATGCCTGTCGACCACGCACAATGGTTCCGTAGTGGAGATGAATAATGAATGTTACTTTGTAGCTGAAAAAAATTTCTAGGTACCATATTTAGATATTATAATCAATTGTCAACTGCAAATGTAAATTCAAAATTTCAGCTTTGTTTTATAACGTACCTCGTGGAGTTCCGCTAGCTAATTTACTACAGTAAATACAAACTCGAAATCCAGAAAGAAAAACATGTAGCAGACAGTTTTAATTTATAAAACGTTAGAATAAGATGAGGACGTAATATTAATAATACTTAATTCTTAAATCTTCCATTCGTATTTACAATTCAGAGTAGATATTATACCTACTCATTACACTTATTTACATTTTGTTTAGTACTTATTGACACTATTTACAATGATACCTTATTTCTACTAGCTATAGGCATTATTAGGCAATTTTCTTGGACTGAACCTATTCAAGGCTAGGTATACATACATAATAATTCGTTAACATACATTGAAAGAAAACCACTCGGTTTTGTAATTTGTCTAGACAATTTCTCGGTAATTTATTAATCTCTACATTTCATTTACATAATTTCATAGTAGTACCTATATTTACCTACTTCAATATTTGCGATGTAGGCACTTACATAGGGACAGATTCATTAGTTAAACAACCAAATGCGAGGCTTGACAACCATTTTTCATTAATTATGCAGCATTCATAACACTTTAAACATATTAATTACAATTATAAATACTTAAATAGCTATTATTAACGGCAATATCATCCTGACCTCAGCTAATTACAAAACTAATGGCACTTGAATCATCCATAGACAAAAACCTTACAAATAAATGCAGCAATGGTGGTTCCTCCTCTTAATATTGTCTTTGAACCGTCTTTGAACGTCAGTGAAAATGTTAATTGACCCATTATGCTCGTCAGAGAATAGTTTCACCGGCTGAGTAATGGTAGTGTCTAGGCTTTCTATAAGAATGCGTTTGTGGAGGCCTGTACGTAGCATACTTGTGTGGATGTCTCGTCAGGGTGTGCGGGTGTGTCGCGTAGCAGTGCAGAGTCAGCGGAGTGGGCGGAGGGCCCGGCGGACACTTCGCCATCGGCGGCTTCCTTGGCCCAGCGATCCTCCTCCACAAAGCCTTTAAACTCGGCGTAGCGATCCATACCGCAACCATGACACCGAGAATCTGTGTCGCGAATATTCGAAATAGGAACACCCAGAAGGCTGGTTTTGGATGCGTTGAAGGTTCTATTGAAGGCACTGGAGCAGCGAGCCACTCGTCTCTCCATGCGTACTCGTAAACCCACGTTGCAAGTATGCAAGCTGAGGGCACGGCGTACAGTGCCGCAAACGCTCCTAATCTCAGCACACTTTGGTCCTGATGAGGTTGAGGCGGCGAGTTCAGCAATACAGAAGGGGCTGGCACGGGTGATGGACGACGAAGGACAGCACGGAAGCCTGATGAGAGGAACACGGAGCCAAGCAGCAGACAGATCGCTTCTGGGACTATAACCAGGGCCAGTAACGACTTACTAGATTGGTTACCCACGAAGCATGTCCCTGTAACAAACAGAAAAAAGGAAACCTTTAGTAAACGACATCAGTGGTGTATAGGTTAGCGGATACCGAATTCTTTTTCTCGAGTGCTCTTTATGGATGTGAATAACATTCCAATTTCCACTAAGGCTGCTCTCAAAGCGAACACCTACACAAACATACGGCGAGAAAAAAGGCTTGCATTAATAAGGCGGTTAAAAGGGCCGATTTAAAATTGAAATACGAGCGTGCGAGGAGGAAAGGTGTCGTATTTAACGGCTCGAATAATGGTTGAGCATTTCTTTCGGCCGCCATAATGGAAGTGGAATGGAAATAATAAAAATAAAAGCACAATACTCGTGGCATGATTGAAACTGCAATATGCCTGAGAATCGGGCCGCGTGGCACTTCGCTCGCACTTCGCATAATGGCGATAAAAATAAATGTAAGAGGATTTTAAAATATATCCACAGGCCGACATAAACAGATAGCGGACAAACATAGACACCATACATCAGATAGACGCTCTCGCGGCTAAGTAGTAAAATACTAATACATAAATTGTATTCACAAATGAGAAACTTGTTGATGCACACAAACTAAGGATAGGATTGTTGCGAGCTCAAATGAAAGAAAAGTAAGCGTGGGATGCCAAATTCAGAAATATAAATAACCCAAAATAAATACCTATTCAACATGTTGGTTTCCAAGTGGGACCATAACGATACTGTCATTAACATGATATAATAAACCGTCCAGTTTTTACCGATCGCGAATTTATTATAGCCGACAAGTCGGACGGGGCCAAGTGATTTATGTCCAAAGTTTATTTATACAGCCATTAAAATATTTTTAAGTATATGTCCTCATAATTCAGCGTGATAACTTGTGATTGGCTCATTGTTCTCTTTCATACGATAAAACCATTCTGGGAAAAGGGGGAGAATGGAATATAATGGGAATTTAGATAGTATACTACTTATGAAAAGTGTTGATGCTTCCAACTAGTACCTACTTAATTAAAAAGAAGAGAAGAGAAGGTACTGTAAAGGTTTCATGCAAAAGGTTGCATGCGATTTTACGAGTATATCGGAGCAGGCTGGTAGGAAAATAACTCTGGCCGCATTCGATCTTTCAAGCGAATTAGAACTCGTTTTAAATATGAATTATTTAAGATTTTGTTTTTTGAATAAAGAGTGTTAGAATAAGAGCATAGGTGTGCGCACGTTTTCTCTCAGATATACTGATATGTAGGTAATAAATAATTTAAAATTGTCGTCTTTTCCTCCACGCCTCTATATTATATAGCTTTCAACCGCTACTGTATCTTATCGACTACAACTGATAAATCCCTACAAAAAAATATATTATTTCCAAAGTAGTTTGATGTGCAAGTAGTGTAATTTCTGAAGAGTGAAGAGCAACAATTTTGACAAAAGGAATATGTGTAGGAACCAAGAGAAATTATTGAAATAGAATGCACATTATCAAGTCTCTTTTTGACGTTAAAAAGTGCCTTTCTTGTGCCGATTTGAAATAAATGATTTTTCTTTGACTTAGACCCTATTTTCTAACTCCCTAGACTGCTTAAAAGCTAAAGCTTCGGAAACGAGGGTTATCACAGGATCAGTAGACATCTTAATGCATATAATCTCGCCACTGACTCTTTGTCGGCACTGCATCTTTGTATCACGCAAAACCACAAAGGCCGGGTCTTCTGATCCAAGTATTACCGACCAACCGATTACGATAAAAAAATCCTCCTTTTCAGTAAACGTTATCACTGCGCTGCGGTGTTTCTGTGGCGTTCGCTTGTTCGTTATAATTAATCGTCTCTAGCTTAAATGATAAGAGGATTTTTTGATAATTAATGTTTTCTGTCGCTACACTGTTAACAGAATTTTAATATCTAAAGCTTCTGGTCTTTGGTGTTTCAGTCTTTCATGTTACCGCTGCTGTTTCTTTTACCTTTCATGTTTAGATGCTTCAAGCAAAGGGACTCGTGTACTTGGCTATGTAAGTATTACGGAGATTGTTCTACGCCCATACATTGTTCGCCCTGGAGCCAACAGCATAGAAAAAATCATTTTCTATTTGTAAACTGCCCTTAGTAGCCCATAAGAACAAAGTTTGTTGACGGACACTTTAGAGAGAAGATTTATTTAAAGAAAAGGAACCGATTTTGAGGTTATTTTTAATAAAAGAAAACGTAAGTAATTCCTTCTAAAATCGCTATTTCTGGTTTCTACAAAGCATTAAACTTCAAATACAGTAAAATATTACCGTAAATACAGTTGTATTATGCCTTTTAGGTACAGTTATTATTTATTGGTTGAAGTTTACTTTAAGCGAAGTCCGTTATCCGTTGTCAAAATGCTAAGGTGTCGTTTAAGCAGATCACAGAATCAGTTATTCGAAGCCAGGTCACGTTGAAAGCAATCCAAATTGCAGTCCGTTAAACAGAAACAAAATCAAAAACGCCAAAAGAAATCGCCAAATAGGTAGGTATTCACAACAACACAACACAGCCACAGGCACCGACTGACGTAGTGACGTAGAGATGCTCTCTTGAAGATCAATCATTGTATATCGATTATCAATGACCACCTATTTAATCTGTGGTTTTAATTTAGCAGACCAAAATGACAGATCAATAATTATGTCAAATGTAAATTAATTTGTTCCGTTTCAAACATAAACCCGTTGTTGCTATGATTCTAGTTCAATTATATTAATGCTAAAATAAAATATTTTGTTCCCAACGAACAATGTGTAACGTTTTAGTTTGCGACATTTAAAAATAGAGTTTAAGTACTTAAAAAGTAAAAATATGGCTATTGAAGTCGTGAAATGGTTATGAGAACAATTCACTAGAGTTGCGTCGTAAATGACATTTCAATCGTTAAATGAGAGATTTTCTGACGAGTGAAAAAACATAGTTCAATAGATAGCGTGGGTAAAAAATACGTCTTTGTTTTACCGGCAACTGATAACAAAAATAAGATCCGTAAATAAGAAAGCTTATTTGATGTCAAAAACCTGAGACAGTGACGTATTTTTTACCAACGCCTCTTTTGAACTAATATTTTCTCACTTGTGAGAAAATCCCTCATTCGACTAGTATGTACATTTTGTGAGTTTGTTTTGTTCATTATATTTTCATCATAATCGTGCTGCCATATTCATCATAAGTTCCATTAAAATGTTCACGGAACTAATTCCATGAAAAAAATATGCATGAAAAACTTTTATGTTGCACATTTTCAATGTTTTGGAAGTGTTAAATATCGAACATCCATTATTTATCACTAGATATTATGGACATCGTCGTCGATATCGATATTTATGTAATATGAGCGAGAGCGACACTGTCAAATCTTTTGTGACATTCACATTGACAATTCCTTGAAAGATGGCGAGTTCAGTTGGTAATAAAATCAATGAGGTCACTTTTAAAAACCTATTAAGAATTAAACAGTGTCCGCTTAAATTTATTATTTTTAAAAAGCATATTAAAATATAATTAAAATTAACGTACACGTCAAATGTTTGTTGGTTATAGGGCGGTCTAGAACAATCTCCTTTGGATGTAAAGAACCGCCTGTATCGCGGTTTGATTATACGAGTAGAAAGGCAAACAGCGGCATATCGTACGATTCGACGGCAAATCTTAGGATTTACTGATAGGTAGGTACTGTGTAAAACCCCGACTCTAGGTCAGCGGACAGGCCAAGCCAAGGCGGCGCGCGACGGGTTCTTTTAAAAGATTAAATTAATATTTATACGAAATTTTGAGTCCGCTTCTATACTTTTCTTATCTGAAGTTATTTCTTCGGTTGTTACAAAGAGAACTGCTGAAGTTCTCTTATGCTCGCCGCTTAAATCAGCTAAATTAGAACATGAGTAGCTTGTCCTGCCCTGCATTATTTATTATCATACAGTAATCTACACATATCCTCTAATGGCACAAACGGAGTCAGAATCTCGTTTAGCACACGAACAACATTACAATGAGCCGGTACTTCCATACAAACCACTCAATACCATTACAGCATGAATACGTGCTCCCGCGCACTCGTACCAGATTTAATCGCTTTGAAAAATGCCGCCGATCAAACAAGAAAGGACTATTAAAACAGGAACGTTTCTTGCAGTTGTGTTGTTTCGCTACGGACGTATATTAGGAATTGATTGATTGATTCGAAACTAACAATGGGACTCTGGGAATATTGTGCGTTGTTCCAGTTATTACTGCGTTTTTTTGCTTGTAACATAACGTCATGCCTGTAACTCTCGAAAGATTAGGCGGAGGTGTACCACATTTCGCCAGTAATGTTAAGTCTCATGTAATAGGGGGCGAACCCATTGACATCAACCGGGCACAAATCCTGTCTCAGTCCCTTCATTACGTATTTTATTATCTATTAACTCCCTTTACCTTACTTTACCACTTTTTTTTTTATGGCTGGGAAGTCGTCCAATGACTGCTCCCGCTCTGGGTGGAGCGGAAGGGAGTGTCAGACTCTTACTGACTAAAACCCATCCATGTTCCTTCCGTAGCCCTTTATGTTCCGGGGTAGCGGTAACCCTTTCGGACAATCCCGCTTACCCGGCAGGCTTGGCCCTGAGGGGCCCCGTCATATGTTACTTTACCACTTACCTTTTACTTTACTTTACATTTCTAAGTGAAAACCAAAACTAAAATGCTTTCCAATGTAGTTCGATCAGTCAATGCTCCTCTAGATATAGAATCCAATAAATAACTTCCAATATGGCGAATCACCTTTAATAGAGCAGCCTCCTTTGGAAGCGTTGAACTTGTAACATGACCATTTAAAGACGTCCAAGCAACAAGAAAAACGACCCGTGATCGACTGCCTATTCGATATGGTCAGGTTAAATATAGGATTTGGTAAATGAATTAATCAGACGGATTAGCTGCAACCAACTTATTCTGTATTTATCTTTCCCGAAGAAATAGTAGCAGCTGGTTGAGAGTTGGCGAGAATGGAGCTGAATGGTGTGCAGCTAGAGATGGCTATGTCCAGCAGTGGACTGATGATGGTGATGAAGAAAAAGTTGCTTAACGGCATTCGGTTAAGCAACTTTTGAACGAACGAGAAGAACGAATGAGAATTCTCATTCATTAGGTCATTAGACATTATTGTTAGTTCGAACATACAGCATTTATTATTACACCTTCTGCCGCAACGAACCTGCCTCATCTTTGCCCAACTATCCACTCGCTAACTATCGAACCGGTCTCTAACTACCATAGTTGGTAGACCCAGTTACGGAGAAACGAGGTGTTATAAAAACATATGATGAAGTCCAATGATGGAGTGTAAAAGTCGTCTGTATATATGAATTGTAAATCGTAAATTAAAATTCTCAAAGTAAACTTGATCATAATTAGGTGTATAAAACATTCGTTATATCCAAAACATAAATGTCACCTTTTTAAGAAGATGAGGCGACGATATTTATTTGTATAATGACTAATTGATTTGATATTAACAAATAGGAGTTGCGTCTCAGTAATTAGTAAGTCTCATTAATTATAATCAACATTGTTAAGGATCTCACTCACAGGAATAGGAGTTGACATTCCGACAAGTTGACCTGGTACTATTGTTGTTAATTAATTCAGTACACTATTGAGGAATTCCTAGTTCTTACTTTAAAACCTGATGATGTATAAAGCCCACTATGACTACAGGTTTTACCTGAACTGTATTAGTGACCACATGTGATCTGGCACTTACCCTGGTTGCGAATAGGACTGCGATTGGATGCCTCATGGAACTGTCTTGGGCCCTTGAATGTTCTGTTATTTCGATCCCCAAATGAACCCTTACGAAACAGTCTTGCATAGACTTATGAGCATCATCTCCTTAACACATAGTGTAAGTTTTTACATAGAAAATAACACATATTTACATAGAATCTTGGCATGTCATTTTGTATAACAAAACACAGATCTAAAAATTGTAGATACTCTTTAATGGAGGACACATATTTCCAAACTAGCTTCTGCCCGCGGCTTCGCTCGCGTGGAGGTCGGAAATTATCCCACAGGAATGTTCTACCGGGATAAAAAATATCCTATGTGTTAATCCAGGATATAAACCATCTCTGTGTCAAATTTCATCCAAATCTATACAGTAGTTTTTACGTGAAAGAGTAACAAACATCCATACATCCATACTTACAAACTTTCGCCTTTATAATAGTAGTAGGATACCTACAAAAAAAAAGTGGTGTCCAAAGAACCTTACCGGTAAGTTCATCAGCATCAACATCTCTGGTGACGAGCACAGCAGCTGCAAGGGCTGCTGGCACGCCCCACGCTGCCAGCTGCAGGAGTGAGGAGTGACGGTTGTTGCGGGCGCCTGCCGCAGGTGTGGGAGGACGCATCACGCTCGCACGCCAGGCTCCTGCTACTACCACCCACCTGGAAAAACAGAAAAATTAAGGGTAAGAAGAAATCAAATGATTTGGTAACGTTAGGCCTGGGAAATCTGTACTGACAATTACAGATTAAATCGATATACTCATATAACATACGTTTAAATTCCGAATATCAAACTAATATTTTAATACTCTGTCTGTAGTATAAAATAGGTAGTGTGTGTGCACTGGTAGAAAGGCTGCGATTCTGTTGGATGAATGATTAAGTAGAATGAACCTTGGATTTACCTATGGTTGTTAATGTATTGGTGCAGCAAACGACTTTTGGACGACAGAGCAGCCATGTAGTTTACAGACAACTGCGAGTTGTTTAAACGTGAGTTTTGAAGTAATATATCTTAAATTATTCATGATTACTTTAAATAGGACAAAATATTTCATTTATGATCTAGCTATAAGTTGATGGTCATCGCACTTGGCGCCAGTTCAGCATACTAGTCAACCCGGTCGTGTTGCCCGCCATTACCGTTGATCTAGATCTGACGAGTATATACGTGTGAATGCGCTACTGCCACTCACGCGCAGGTTTGGAGTTCACATGTCGTAATACTCGTAATGCATATCTATTCTTTAAAACATGAGTTAGACTAGCTGGGAAGCTGTATGCTTTTTGAAATTTAGAAAGAAGAATTCCTTCTAAATTTTCAATTGCGTTCTTTATATTGATGGGGATTTACTTTCGAACTCTTTGATTAAGTGTATGTTAATGTAAATGTTCAGGTCAGCGGGATTCTGCGAAAGGATAACCGCTGCCCCGGAATACAAAGGAAGGAACATGGATGGGTTTTAGTCAGTAAGAGTCTGACACACCCTTCCGCTCCACCCACAGCGGGAGGAGTCATTTGATGATTTCTTACCCTCAAAAAAAAAAGGTACCTATCGATGTTCATACCAATAGGTCGTAAAATAAATGGGACCTAGTACAGGATAATAAACGTTTACTAAAAACAATAATTAAAACCTCCTTAATAAAATGTGTAGTAAAAAAGTACTACGACCAACTAAGCAAGATCAATGGTTGTTCGCCAAGTAATTAAGATAATTAAACAGTCAATGGGCAAGGTCCAGTACAAACAGCTGTAGTAAGCAGGTGTCTTCTAATAAACGAACTACGGAGGCCTTCGATAACAGTGGAATTACCATCAAGATTATATTTAGTAGGTTCGATAACGCGATCGCTTGTAATATATAGATCGTGTGAGATAACCTTATAGATATTTTGCGATATCGACTATACTATTTTTTTATGTTAGTTTATTTTTACGATGTCAACAACGGTTTACATATGCTTGGTCTAGACTGCGCGTCTACAAGTTGATTCAAGTAGTGTACTATTATGTATTCTGTGGTAGCATTAGCGCAGCTACTGTTGCGTTGTCTCTATTATTCTTTGATAGATTTAATGCGTTAACAATTTATCTAGTTACATGCTGATCAAATTATAATTAGCCCTTTGTAGTATCCATCATCATCATCTGCCTAGCTTTTTCCCAACTACGTATGTTGGGGTCGGCTTCCAGTATAACCGGATTCAGTATTTTACATGGAGCTACTGCCTTTCTGACCTCCACAACCCAGTAACTGGGCAATACGATGAGTCTCCCCTTGGTAATACTGGCTGTCAAGATTTTCGGGTTTGCCTTTGTAGTATCCACATTACAAAACAACACTTTACAAAACAAACTATGGGCTCGGATTCAACTAATGATGAAGCTTTTTAAATACTCAAGTATACGTACGTTTTTAGTTTTAAACTACATTCTGTCCGCGGCTTTGTTGCTAGGTACTGTAGAGCCTAAGTGAAACCTTATGTTGAACCTGTCTGGTAAATAACTGACAGCATTCGACCTTTCGAATTAATAGAACAGTTTGATTGGTTTTTATAAAAGAAAATAATTCCGTCCGCTAAGCCGTGTTCATTCGTTACAAAGCAATATAATTGAATAACTGCTGGCCGTGTGTTTGTATTTTATAGGATAGAAACCACTACAATACACTAAACAAGACAAAGCTCTACCTCTGAGCCTGCTAAGTGTTGGTCCCTTCGACCGTCACAGTACACAAAACCTTTAATAAATTAGGAGCTCGTGGCTACGTACTAACAGCCGCACAGGTCGATCCATCAGGTTAAGCTACGCTTGCCGGGGTTGGCCGTGGATGGAGACAAGCTTTACATACCGAGACTCTTCCGTGTCTCGGCAAGGACATTAAGCCGTTTGTCCCGGCTGTCATTTGTGCATCTTTGACAGTCGTTACGGGTCGTCAGAAGCCCGAAAATCTGACAGCCAGTGTTACCAGGGGGTATCGTATTGCCCAGTTACTGGGTTGTGGAGGTCAGATAAGCAGTCGCTCCTTGTAAAATACTGGTCTTCGGGTGCATCCGGTTAGACTGGAAGCGGACCCCAACAAAGTACTTAGTTAAAATCCTTCGGTAGTTTTTAAGTTTATCGCGTTCAAACAGACGCGACGAAGGGGGGGGACTTTGTTTTTTAGTTTGTAATGTCAATCTTTCTAATAACGTGGGAGATGTTGGTAGGAATGTTTGAAACCTACATAAGCCAGTGAGTTTTCCACGAGAGCCTTATTTTTGGCACGTTTTAGAGCAATTATAAGAGTAATTATAAAAATATTCGAAAACAAGTTTAAAAAAAAAAACAATACATAAACCTGTTTGTTTTATGCGTGTCCAAGTTGTAAATAACACAAATTATTCACACAAAAAGGGCGATTAAAACCTGACACCAGTTTTGTAGATTTAACGGTGCAAATGTTGCTAAGCCCGCTTTTTGCGAAGATTTCATGTATTTATATCTGTCCTTGATTTACCCTTGTTCCCTAATTATTAAAAAAGTAATCTGATCTATTGTATACGCAGCAACAATGTAATTTTACACCAGACTCGATGAACCGCTGATGTAAACAAAAAAGTGGACAAGTAATCAAGATGACAGTGTAACTCGATGCCGCTGAGAGTTGAGACTCGTTATACTATCATAAAAAATCTCTTTGTTTTCACCTTTTTCTACTTATAAATTTAAATTCTACGATCTCAGCCACTGATCGATAAATCGTTAGTATCCGAACCCTGATTGCCGAGTTCCAAGTTTTATTTTAGACCTGCTCCAAAGATCTCGGAGCCTCGTAAACGCTGTTGTTGGACTTCGCCTCGAGTAAATTATACCCTTTACCCTTTTACCCTTACTTCTAGCTCGTTAAAACGTCTGACAGGTAAATCCTTCCCACCACGGCTGAGAAAGGTGTCGCCTTGTTTTGAATCGCCACCACTGTAACAAGGCCCTCTCCGTCCCTTACACATAACTCATAAAAGAGGGAGTCAAAGAGTTCTTAAGGGCTTTCTTAAGCTGGACGGAGATCTCTGCAGTGGCGTGTCACTGGCACTTGAACAAACAACGGTCCCTATTTGTACAGAGCCGAAAGTGGCGATAGTCCAAACACCGGTGTTTGTTCGCTTGCTCGTATGTTTGATCCGGCCTCCGCCGCCGGCGCATGTTGGCTAACATTTTACTAATGTTTGTACGATTTGCATTGTGATAATTAGGCTCATTTCTTTCAAGTACTCACCGAACACAGCACGCAACGGTTTTAGAAGTTTAAACGTCCATTAAAGTTTAATTTAAGATCACAAGGCATACATTGAAACAAAAATTTACTACTTTTGAAGTAATCGAATTTGTAAATGTTATGACAGTCAATCAGTATCGCAATAAAACAAAAACCTTTTAGCATATTAGTACAAAGTACTTAGAGTGCGATTTATGACTCAATAAAGCATTGGGATCTATCGAGAGCTCGACGCGCCAGAGCGAGCGCGCGTCGTTTGTCTGCGCCTCTTGCGGCGCAAGCGCAAGGAAATGCAAATGTTATTACATCGAGGCGCGAACGGACGGACGCTTTTAAGAACAATTTTTTATTTCTTTTTTTTGTTTATGTGTAGTCGCGTCGTGGCTCAAGTGGCCATTAAACGATAACGCTATCTCCGCAACGATTGGTTTCACGCCGTAAAGAAATATATTTATTTGACAAGAGCGAGATGCGATGCAATATTTATAGGGTCATAATGTTTATGAATATGTATTGTGATGTAGTAATGAGCTCATGAGCTGCGCCATGCTCTATGGTGTCCGTAAACTTGTTGCGTCAATCTTATTAACACGTAACTGTTTGTTTATATGCGAGTACCTGGGTAATTACATTTTGTAATTGGCTCTTTTTTAAATTTATTTTGTGTAAAAACACCCGGATGTAGTAGAAATAATCTTTTGCAAATGATAGTGCATACATTTGTACCTTAGATCACCTGGTTTTTGCTGCAGGTACTGATATTTATGAAGTGCCTTGAGTGTGAGTTTGATTTTATTACAAACAACAACGTTTCGATATCATTTGCTGACCATACCTACCAATATTTCTCATCCCCATTTTCCTTCTATACCTCACTTAGCTACGACATGACATTACTGTGACTCACTATCGCACCGTGGATGTGGTCCTTTAGCTTACAAATTCTTTACCTGACAATCTGTTACTCTTAGAATTTACAGTTTAATAAGTGAAGCTATATTTTAGATTCTGGGGGCCAGCTGGGTTATGCGCAGGAGTGAGGAAAATGTTGTCAGGAAAGTTTTTAGTATGTATGTTTAGGCTATTCAAGTAGAGGAAGACCAAAGAAACGTTTGCTAGATTGTGTGAAAGATGATTTGGCTTAAAAGGGTGTGACTACCGAGATGATGACTAATAGAGAAGTATGGAAGAAAACGACATGTTGCGCCGACCCCAAATAAACTGGGATAAGGGCAGGAATTATGAATGATGATTTTTATATTGTTTCACATTGGGAGAGAGCTGCAGCTATACCTCTTGTATACCTTAATCTCTTTCCCGAATTCATATTAAATTAATACTGCTCTTTGAAGTAAGGGTTGGCCCTTGAGAAAATAGCAAGTACACCAGGAATACAATGCAATCAGAATTTATTTAGAGTCAGCAATTAGCGTTTTCTTCATAAAATCTTTCAGTTAATGGGATATTTAATACTTTCGTTAATAACTTTCTGGGGTGTACACACACTGGCATGTTTACGAGACCACACATGTGGTCATTACATTTGTATTCTTATTACAAATGTAGGGTAGTCGTAAATGTCGACATGACATATGTCGGTCTTGTCCCGGTGCGCTTTCGCCGAGACACCTCGGTTCTACAAGTACACCTACGTCAAACAGCTAGACATGATTGACGGGTTCCAAAAAAACTAATATGGAGAGCAGGCTCCATCGCTCCATCGTTTATTAAAATTAAATGTCGGTGGATATTTTCAAGTTTTGCGATGCGATGCTTGACTATTGAGTCCTTGTGTCTCTCAAGAAAGTCTGATAGTAAAATAGTAACGAAGTCAAAACTGATTGCGAACGAAGTCGCGGATAAAAGCTAGTTCATTAACAAGAACGAAATAGATTTGGTTTTATCTATTTTAATCCATATCCTGGCGCGAATTTTCTATTCTGACTATTGATCACGAAATATTGATAGACATTAAGTTCGTAGAAAAGGCAACTTTTTTTTTAAAGAAAAACGCCTGAATCTATTGCACCGACAAACATGAATATTGAATATTAATTGTTTGTGCCATAATCATACAGTCTATAAAACTGGAATTGTTTCCAAACGGACTATTTTCGATGTTTCGGAATAGTATACAAAGTAATCCTTTCTTAGGGAATCGGTTACGTGTTTATGTTTGTGATAGGGAAGACGAACTGACGAAGCGTTGGGCGCGGGCGCATGGCGGTGCGCATGCGCTCGTTAACCCGCTCGTAACAATAAAACACAACACCCACAGCACTATTTGGGTGAACGGACCCATTTATTGCCTTAGACGGGACGCTATTCTGCTACAATACCGTTTTCTATCATTTGGACAGTATTAAAATACTGTTTCCCTATTTTAACTTTAAATGGACTCGCCCACGGCATGTTCGTATATTACTTATTCTGTAGCTAGATCACTAAACTTGGTCGTTAAAGGCGTCCGGCATATTGATCGAATTCTTGATTAAACGAACTGGTTGAAAAGTGATGTCATGTTAAATAGTTGGCTTAGCGTATGATTAAGAATCAAAGCTAACTTCGTATTTAGAATCAGTGTCAGTGCGCTTGTTTCTTTACCAACATATGGACGTCCAGTCATACATATCCCTCCACTAAAAGAACAACACAAGCTGGGTGCAGAATGTGACCGTCGATGATGCATGTGCCGAAGGGACTCGGTTTATTTCGGGAGCTCGTAAAATCGATTATCCGTCCGATTCGAGCTCTCCGGCTCGACACTCGGGCGCAACGCTCGTCGCCTGCGCGCGCGCGCGAAACAGGATGCACTATTTCTGTTGCGCCTCTGACAGAGATATGTGTATGATATTAATGAGATTCGAATGTATTATGAGCCTATTTATAAGGATAAATACGAGCTGCTGACGTAAACACCGTTAGGTTCCTGAAGTTATGCAACGAGTGGTTTAAGGTGAATCCTCCAACCAGCCCGCGAAATTCAAATTTTCTTAAGTTTTTAAAGGTGTAAAAATGACTTTTTACAAGGTCAAAGTATTTCCGGAACCTTTATGAGCTCGGAGGGTTGTATTAATGATTTTGATGATTATAATTCTGTAAGTACATACGTCTTACAGCCGCGAATCAAATGTTCATCAACATACAACCTATCACTGGCCTGCAAATTGCAAAAAACTTAAGAAAATTTGAATTTCGCGGGCTACCCTGGAACATTAACCTTAAAATGGAATGCTATTTCTGAAACTGTCCGTTTTGCTACAAAGCTTGTTGTTTAGTCTGAGAATGTGTATCGTTATCCTTACATAGGAACTCCATTTATTTAATACAAACGTAATACGTACCATACGTACCTAATGACTTTCAGACCAGGCTAATAGACTAGATAAGACATCCACCATGTAAGCACCTTTGAACTCCATACTCGAGTGCCTAAAATGGCAAATAAGTTCACAGCAGGTGGCTAAATATGGCCGCGAGAGTTGAACGCACCACCATAACCATCCGACAAGTTTACTTCGACCCTCCTTGGACGGATAACTGAGTGTCAGTGAAGGAGATTAATGACCTCACAGGGGTCTAATTATACTGGTCGTGTCATGATGTGGAATGGATACGCGATCATGTGTTGAGATGGCATATGATTGATGTTTTTCGAAAGGAAAATAAATGATGGAACACTTTATACAACGTACGGAATTCAAATAAGGGAATAATTTATGTTACACGAGTTTAAACTGTACTTTTCTGGTTTACGGACTTGTTTTGCTTGTATTCTGATAAATTGCCATGTAGTTAGCCGTTGCCAAATGGAATTAAATATGAATTGATTCGCCTGTCAATGAATGGCAAGGGTGTAAAGCGTGTTATTCGTGTTAATTGGTGTGATTAATAAAGTTTAATTTGTTACCCTCGGTTTATAAATTCATTAGGTAAATAATTATAAAATAAACGTATTTATGGGAAAGGTCAGATGAATTCGTTTTTATCAAGCTGTAGGAGATAAGAATCACACTTTTGATCTTATAGAAAAAAATAAGAGCTTTAGGCATATTGTAATAAGATATTATGGCATAAATAAGATCCTTCCAGTATACTCAACTTGGAACCTAATTAACTAATTACCGCCAATAACACACATTTCTATTCATTCCTCCAACTCACGCCTTTTCCCATGGAGATAGGTAGGACCAACAGAACGCTACTATATTAATTTCCTTTCTGACCTTCCCCTAGATCATTCAAATTTTGTAATTCGAACTACCCAAGAAACAAATATACACTAGCTTCTGCCCGCGGCATCGGATGTCGGAAATTAACCCACGGGAACGTATTTAACGAGTTAAAAAGTATCCCATGTGTTAATCCAGGTTATAATCTAACTCAATGCCAAATTTCATTCCGATCCGTTGAGTAATTTTTGCGTGAAGTAACAAACATACAAATACACACTCTCACAAATTTTCGCTTTTATAATGTTAGTGTGATAGAAATACAAGCTGTTATTATCCAACTCCTTCTGTACAATTCATGTGATCTTATAAATATTGATTGATTGCTCGCCAACCAACATGGCTGCCGACAAGTCGTGCGTCTTGTTGAGCAACGACCACATGACAAGTCTTTTATGGCTGTGTCGGTTAATTAAGTTTGTTTTACGATGGCAAATTGCAAGCACGCCCCACAAGAGAACGGGGGCATAATTTCTTGTTAGCATAATGAGTAGCTAGTCTTGTTCTAGCAAGTCGAAATTACCTTGTTGGTGGTTGGTGCAAGCGGATGTTGGTTGAGTTGGTGTCAATTATAGGCATATTGCGTAGGATGAAATGAATTTTCTTGGGAATTAAAAACTAGATATTAAATTGCACTATAGTTATACCGATTTTAAGCGGGATTGTCCGATATACCGATAGGTACCCCAGAACATAAAGGGCTAAGGAAGGAACATGGATGGGTTTTAGTCAGTAAGAGTCTGGAATTTATTAAGCAGACGGTTTTCCTGGGAATCACGCTAGACGACAAGTTGCAATGGGGTCCCCACATAACAACTCTTGCGGGACGGCTAAGCTCGGCTGCTTATGCTGTTAGAAAGATAAGGCAGTTAACAGACGTAGAAACCGCGCGTTTGGTCTATTTTAGTTACTTCCATAGCATTATGTCGTATGGCATTTTACTGTGGGGTCGGGCTGCTGACATTGAATCCATTTTTATTTTGCAAAAGCGAGCGATCAGGGCTATTTACAATCTTCGTCGTCGCGAATCGCTTAGGGAACTATTTAAAAGGATTAATATTATGACAGTACCTTGCCAATTCATTTATGAAAATATTATGTATGTAAGAAAAAATAGACATCTTTTTAACAAAATAAGTGATAGGCATAATTTTAATACTAGAAATAAAGATAAAATAATTCAACCATTTTTTCGATTGTCAAAAGTACATACATCTTTTATGGGGTTCTGTGTTAAATGTTACAACAAAATACCCTGTGACATACTGCAATTAAATGAAAGAAAATTTAAAACTCATATTAAAAGTACACTTTGTAAACAAGCTTATTACAAATTAGAAGATTATATCAAAGATAAGGATGCTTGGAAACATGCTGGTCCTGCTCCACAGGACAATCTAGTGTCTAGACAAAATCAAACTGGTTGTTAAGTAAATTAGGTAATTTGAACCATATTATTTTATTATATTGGAATAACTTCTCACACATTGATTAATATATTATTATTAACTTTTAGAATGTTTGTAAATATGTGAGCACCATGCACTTATGACATAATTAAGTTTACTTGCCACTGCTACATGTGTTTTTCTTTTCACCTTTTGTGATGTATAGTTTTTATTCTGGGTACATCGTCTTCACATATAATGTTATAATACATGTATACAAAACATTGTGAAACATTTTAAAAGAGTAACGGTGGAGTTTCTTGCCCATTTTTCTCCACACGAAACTACTTTTTGGAAGGGGCGACTAGAATCAGTTCTATTTCTTGTTCATTTTGACGTTCAAAAGTGCCATTCTTGTGCCTATTTGAAATAAATGTTTTGACTTTGACTTTGACTTCTGACACTCCCTTCCGCTCCACCCAGCGGGAGGAGTCATTTGATGATTTCCCATCCTCAAAAAAAAAACGATTTAAAAACGCAATGAAAATGCCTGAAAGACCAACATAAAACTAAATTACGAGTACCTTATAGACATACCAACCGTGCACCAACGATGCACTTACCGTCAGTCAAGATCCAATCTGTAGTAGGTACAGTCGATCGCACTTCGTAGTAGTAACTTTGACCTCGAGGTGGGTAGGCCAGCTCGAGGTCAAAGTATTACGTAGTACCGAGTTTCAATGGAATAAGGGCCCAGCAGGGTAATTAAGTAATGACACACTAACAGTAGCAATGGCTTTCATTTTGTCAGTTCAACGGCAGGAGGAGCAGACCAATTTTTCGAACGGAACAATGAATTAGTTTAATTCCTTCAAAATCTTCTTCTTTTTCGTGTGGTTAGTGACTAACCAGCTGTCAGAGTTTTTATGCTGCCCATGGGCCTCTGACCTAGCTTCACAAGCTGATAAGAAATATCTCTCAGGCATGCCGGTTTTTAGTCAGTAAGAGTCGGACCATAGTCGGACACTCCCTTCCGCTCCACCCAGAACGGGAGAAGTCACTGGATGATTTCCTAGCCTTAAAAAAAAGGCATGCCGCACATGAATCCGAAAAGTCAGAGGTGCATGCCTTGGGTTCGAACTCGAGTCCTAAGACTTGGCAGTCGGTCGGTCACACCACTAGACTATCACTGCTCTTATAAATCATATACATAGGTTAGTATTTTTCTCTTTCGTGTCGCTGGCACGACTGTACTTCAGATCCAGTTGGCCCAAAACTTCGTTACTTCTACAGCGTCGTCGGTGGCAGCGCTAAGGTCACTTAGGCTGCATGTTTTGGGACATTAAGGGCAGGATGTCAAAGTCAAAGTCAAAACATTTATTACATAGGCACAAGAATGGCACTTTTGAACGACAAAATGAACAAGAAATAGAATTGATTCTAGTCGCCCCTTCCAAAAGGTAGTTTCGTGTGGAGAAGAATGGGCAGGAACTCCACCATTACTCTTTTAAAATGTTTCACAATGTTTTGTACACATGTGTATTTTAACATTATATGTGGGGTTAAATGGAAGGTGGAACATGGTTTGCGATAGAGCGCCACATCCACACCCTGCTGCCGTACCGTCGAGGTAGCACCACTTTTCCAGGTTATCTTTGAAAGTGTGCGGTGTGTTGTGCGGTGTTGCAATTGGGTATTTGAAAAGGTAGTCAATAACGTTACTTTTTGTGAACTGTCAAAACGCGGAATTTGTACGTGATTTGTATGAAATATAATGTGTCGTCACGGATTTTTAGAATCAAATGGAATACTTATTAGTATTATATAGGTGAGGGAAGTTGTTAAGAGGAGCGCTCTTTTATCTATATGATTTTATTGTTGACCGTTTCAAATAGTCAATTTGGATGCAGGTGATTGGTTGTATATCCGCTGACGTGCAGCCCACTGTACCCAACAAAAGCTGTCCGTAACTCGTAAGTTCCGTGTCTTCTCTCGACAGCCTAATATTTACATAATGGGCACTGAGCGCAGTTAACGAAACAGGCTCTGCGCATACAAAACACGTACATATTTACATTTTCTTTCTTTTACCAAGTCGCAGTGATTGGCGACCAGCACTTTATACTCTATGGACGGAATAGTAAGCGACCTCGTTAAAACGCGCCATCTTTTGTTTGATGGAAACTTTTTGGTTTTAACTTCTTGGGTTAAGACAAAAGCCAGTTATTTAAATTCAGCAGAACACAGAAAATATAAAGGATTGGAAATAGAAAGTCGGCTAAAGCAAAGTTAAGCGGGATTGTCTTCTCCCGCTCCACCAAGAGCGGGAGAAGTAATTGGATGATATCCCACCCTCAAAAAAAAAAGCCAAAGAAAAGTAAAGGTACCTCACCTTTAAAGCAATTGCTTGTAAAAATAATTGGATCCACACAACTGCCTACTTTATTGGTAAAAGAGCTGTTTATTACCCTGTGAATCCAATCAACTATTCCAATAAACAATTACTTTTTCAATCATGTTTTACAGCAAATAATTAAAGTTTGCCAACCAAGTTATAGCGGTTGGCGATCAACAATTTTCTTAACAACCCTTCAGTTTATAATTACGATGGAGATTGATAGTGTTACCTGCTATGAAGTAGACATGTGATCTCAGCTGCTCGATGATAAAGTTGCTAATTTTCTAACATGATACATGGACGTGTCACGAAAATGACTTATGAGGTGGGCTGAAAGGAAAATTTCCAAGCAATAACAGATTTAAAAAAAAACACGCCGCCATCATGAATTTTCTTAACGGTCCATTTATTCAAAATAGAACGTCGTAAAATCACGCGACACGACTTTTAAAACTTTAATTAGCGAGTCCAGCTTTCAAATACCAATTAATTTAAAATTCCAGATTATTTTGATCTGTCATTAATTATTGCCGACTTCAAACAAGTCGCCAAAATGTTGTCAAATAAAGACGTTGACAGCAGGATATCCGGTGTTAATCAGCTATCAAGGAAACGGTCATAATTACCGAATAACTAAATTAGAATGAAACGAAATGAGAGGTGATTGATACGCTGAATAAATTATTTGTTTACGCAATCAACATCAAATTAGAGAACAATTATATGAATTAAATTATTCGTGGCAACACTATGGAAGCTTTTATATTTCAATAAAAAGTTTCATATTTCACGCTTAATTTATTACACTAACATTATTTACGGAACACAAAGCATTTAAATCAAGTTCTTTAACAACCAAATAGCTTAATTCCTCAAATGGCGTTCGGAAAGCAATTTCAATTCCAATCAAACGTTATTTAACGAGGGCAGTGTCAGGAGGTGCTTGAAGTGCTTTCTTAAATTCATCTATAATAACAATAATATAAGATTTAAGGTTCGATTGAATGACAGACAATTCCTCCGGCCGTTGGATGACTGCGCCAGTTTTATTGTGGCACGGGCGGAGATTTCAAAGAGCTTTTTAATGCCCTGCGCGTACACATCTCGTTCGAAACTATTACGGCATACTAAAGCCGATTACACGAGGGCTGTTAGGAACCTGCGCCTGCGCGTGCTGCTTTGAAATAGGTATTCAAATAGAACTTATTTTATCTTTACTATCCAAATTGGTTCGAGAACTTTTCAGCTGTAATGGACTTAACGAGTCTGGGAGCACTCCTAGACGCTTATTTATAACAGCCTAGCTTTTGCCCGCGGCACCGACCGCTTGGAAGTTGGAAACTATCCCACGGGAACGTTCAACGGGGATATAAAGACCAAACTCTATGATCCTGTGTGCAAAAAAAAAATTGTTTAGCGAAATTCGTTCAGCCGTTAGAACGTGAAAAGGTACCAGACAGACAGACTTACTGTAGCATTTATAATATTAATACTATGGACAGAAACACAAGCTTATGCTGTAATCTGGGACGACTAGAATCAATTCTATGTATTTCTTGTTCTTTTTGACGTTCAAAAGTGCCTTACTTGTGCCCATTTGAAATAAATGATTTAACTTTGACAGAAATATGACGCGAGCATTAGCACAGTGGGCCTCATTCATCACTGCGCTCTAACATCGTAAATAACAGAGAAGTGACTTCACATTGCAGACTATTTCGACAGACGCTCTTTTCACTTCATTTATTATCACTTGAAATGTTTCTGACTCACCTATGACGAATGAGATCCAAAATTGTCTCACGTACCAAGTGATTTGGGACTTATAAAATAGGCCAGCAACAGATGAACAGTTCACGGATTGTTTAGTAAATCGACTACGGAATTAAATTGTCCGTATATAAGCGTATATACGAATCACAGCAGTAATTTTTTATTTGTCTTATGAAACAACTATAAAACGACAAAATTCGAAATGTGGCAATCTGCCAGTCGATTCTGTAAAAATCTCACCGGGACAATCTCAACTTAGGGGCCGTCAATTAATCACGTGGTGGTTTCTTTAGCATTTTTAACCCCCCTCCTCCTTGGTGATACGTGGAGAGGTTTAAGACTAACCCCCCAAAAATCACGTGTATTTTTTACAAAAGTATACTTAATGCTCGCGGGGACAACGTTCGTTGCCTGGCAACGGCGAGACAAGTTCACACATACGCCGCTTTTCGGTTTAGAAATCACGCGTTTGACGAACAAATAAATACACTCCCCCCTTGTGATATTTCCTGATTTTTGCCAAATCCCCTCCCCCGACTTTCGAGCCTCACGTGATTACTTGACGGCTTCTTAGGTGAAGTAAGCGTGAAGTGGGCTGTCCATCTACCTAATCCTACACCTATATTTTCACGGTGAGATTGAAGTCATACAATTACTTCTCCCGCTGTGGGTGGAGCGGAAGGGAGTGTCAGACTCTTACTGACTAAAACCCGTCTATGTTCCTTCCTTAGCCTTTTATGTTCCGGGGTAGCGGTAACTCTTTCGGACAATCCCGCTTGAAGGCTTAATTTCCCTATGACTGAATGGTCAAGCTGATGTACCTACGCAGGTTTCTAAGCCACCGTCGTCGTGTGCGCACCGCTTAATTCCACCGAATAGTTTTTCGGCACGGTGATTAACTGTTTGACTGATCGGTCCGTCGACACGATGTAATCTTTTAAATTGTTATAATGGTTGTTGTCTAACTCGGATGGACCACGGTTGGACCATAATGCCCGGGTTACACAAGGCTACTTTTTCAAGATTGTGCTAGCAAACTCATACACAGGATGCAACCGAAAGGGTATACAAAAGTATATGCTACAGACCACCAAACTGAACAACTTTTACTACGGGATCAACTCCGAAATCGTGAAAAACAAATCATCTGTTCCCTACAATTCGACGAGTCACGTGACAAAAAATGTATATAACAGCTGATTTTTTTTACACGGTTACATCCAGTATACACTATAGAACTATCCTAATTTTCAGGGAAATAAGTTAGTTAGTGAGAAAGATAGTTAGCTGTAGTCCGACCGCTCAACTGACCGTCCCTGAGGTAGGTGCGCGGTGCGGAGGGATGACAGCTGTCACAAGTTGACGAATCAGTGAACTTTCGCGTCGCATCACTACACCCCTCCCGCATCGCGCTGCTACCTCACGAACGGTCTTCGTTAATCGGTCGGAGTAAAGACTGATAGTTTAATAAGATGGAGTTCTATTTTTGAGCTTGTGTCGCCCCCCCCCCCCCCCCCCATTGATTATAGTATCTTTTGGTTTTTGTACTAACCTCGAGTGGCCGAATCAATGTAACTCCACAGGATATGTCACTGCAATGCTAGTAGCTTAGAATTTCCTAGCATCGTGTCGTCTAAACCGTTCTAGCACGTGCTAAGCCAGGATATTACTTGTTTGCTCACCTAGCTTCAACAACTATCCTCGTGTAAACCAAGCATAACAAACATGTACGTGTTACATCCAACTAAATTCAGAATATTTTGCTGTGTGGTAGGTATGTAAAATCGTGTTGCTTTATGCAGGCGTTGACTTAAGTGTTGAATATTAATTTCTTCGCAAGTAAATAGTCACACAGAAAAGCTTTGCATGGTGCCTGTTGAAAAGTAAGCCGAATGTGTGCGTTTGCGCAAGTGTCATTCCCGGATTTTTAAATTGTTGCGCATTTCCATGTAGGTATGCTTAGGCCCGAAAATCAAAATGTGAGTCGAAGAAAAAATTATGATGCAATTTTGAAGTCTACATACTGGCCATCTTTGGTGTTATGATTATTCCAAATTTAAATTAGAGATCAATTTGAAAAATGACGCCACCGTACATAATTATTTATTAGTCTATCCTGTAGTAAAAAATATGTATGGGAGTGTATTTATACCTACCTATCGGAATTTACAAACACAAACTGTACTTAATAATATTCTCATAGCATACACATATAAAAAAGCCATAAGAAGAACCATTGAAAATATAACTCGATAATAAGCCGGCCGCCTTTAGTTACAAAAGTATTTTTGTGTCAAGCGAATTTTCGAAATAAGTACGTGCGGGTAAAATCGGTTATACTTATAAGAATCGATACAAATACGAAGTTGGTCCGAGGAGGTATCGATTGAAGCCTCAACGAGGCAATCGGTCGAGTCGTTTTCTACAGAAATACCACTTTTTTTTTCTCATTTCTGTCCAGGACGGCCCAGGAGCGTTGGCTTCGCTATAATAAACAAGAACGTTACTGTAACCATCACTTTTAAACTGTTTTACAGGATATAATAACATGTTTTTTAAATGTAAAATATCAAATGGTGTGTGTAATTTTGCAGTTAGCTGTAAAAATGACAACTGGTGCCATATATTGGCAACATTTATTTATTTTCCCGTTCTAAATCATCGTAGCTACCTATAGTACATCCTTTTTGTTAAGCCACACGATAAATAAATTATAATCATTATGCAAAAGCAATAAAAAAGTTATAACAAGACAAGCAACCAATTAAATCCTGTCAAACTAGTACAGGAAGCTCATTAAGAACTAAACAGAACTGAACAAAAAACATCAATACATTATTAAAAATGTGTAGTATGTCTATGTACAAGTTCTATAGGTATAACAGACGTCATCATCAGCTGATCGGCTTAAAAGCCTCAAAATAAAGTTGAGAGACATTAAAATGCATGAAGAATTTAAATTGATTGCAACTCGGAACTTACTCGAAGATAAACGTAAGGTGTTTTCTTCAGGCGATTATCCTGAGTGGCGTGACGGGATGGTGTCAGTACACGAGCGAGATAGCGCCGTGTGGGAAAGAGATGGGTAGATGCGCACGATTCAGGTGTGAACGGGACACGCGCGGAACATACCGAGCGAGCCTCCGACTAAGATGGTCAAAGTTCAGGTGTATCAAGATGAAATATGGTTTTGGAATTAATTTAAAACTGTATAAGTATATATTGTTATTTAAATAGAAAAGGTAATGGAATCTTTGTATATGAAAACGGACGAAAGAATCTTCGAAATATTTGATCCCTTAAAACAAATTATAACATAAACAAAATAAAATAACTGACTAGGAAACAATTTATCGAGTACCTACATATATTAAAAACGAAAGTTTACTAAACAACACAATATCTTTCAACAAAAAAAAATAAGACAGAAAAATGTTAAAAGTTTGAGAACTGCAGCGAGGCTCGTGCTTTTCCTTCGCTTCTCGTTAAGAGCTTTTAACGAGCCGGCCTTGCCGTAACGATTGGAAAGAGAGAGCAGCACCCACGCGCACCCAAATATGCGCGCTAGACAAGGACGGAAGTCGCACCGGTAACAATAAGCTTACTAACAAGACGGACTCACCCACTGAAAAATGTCGTAACCACCATAATTACACATTGAATTATGCAACCTATTTTTGTTTAGTTAAGGTGTGATTTTAAATAAACAAACACCGCCACTTGTGAGACAGGTACCGCGGCAACTCGTCTGACTAACGAGAATGACTCAGGCGCAAGTTTTTTTGTCGTTTTTCCGATATAAACCTTTCAGTCAAACAGGAGGGTTTAAATTAGATTGGTGTGGAGGCTCGGTATGGGGTTTTCTCATAAATGGCTCTTTGAAATTTATTTAAATTGGTTTTTCGTTGCGCAGAGCTAATCGTAGCTATAAAGTATGTTACAAGCGCATTTTTATGAGATGCTATCGTTTCATAATTATTAGCTAGCCGGCATCGTGGGACATGTTATTATAGGTATAACACTAATCATGTTTTTTAGTAGATTCCTATTAGATAAATACGACTTAGGTAGGAAACCTCATTAGATTTTTGTCGTTAGAATGTTAAATATTACTAGGAACCTGTTGGTAACTATTAAAGTAGTAAATTAATTAGTTTACTTATTTGTGTCGTTTTTTCCGGTTACGCGTGAGGACTTCCCTTACAAAAGACATCAACGCATAAAACTTTTAGGACATTCTATTTCGCGTGCAATTACCATTGTTGGTAAGTACATACTGTAAGTACCTATAAACATAACTTATTACAGTTAACAGGATATTTGAAATACTTAATTTTTTTTTCAGGAAAAAGTTTAATTAAGTATAAAATAATTATGTATGTGGATACTTGCTTCGAGCTGTGAACCGTAGTAAAATGCCACATTAATCGTAGTTAATCTTTGGTTTAGATCTAATGTCTGTCAAAACAACTTTAAAATTAAAACTAAACCCAGTTTCTTTTAAAACCGTTACAAAAATAAATTCTTTTAGCAGTTTATTTATCAAAGTCAGGGCGGCCATCTTGGAAAAAACTCAGACGCACAACGGGTCAGAGCCCATTCGTCCCCTAAGATTCGCACCCTGTGCCCACTCGTCCCCTGGAACTTTTGAGGGGCCCATTCGTCCCCTGAAGAATATTTATTTTTATTCATTCTTCTAATATAAGTACATGTATATGTGTATACTGCAGCTTGGTAGTCCTGGTACAGTCGCGCAGAAAAGACTATCATAAAAAATATAGTAATTCGGTAGATGTCATGTTTATTTCAAATAAGATTAACACATACAAAATCACAATGTCCTAGAAACTAACAAAATACAACTCTTTTACAAAAATCAGCCTTGATTGACCATCATATAAATCAACATTAAATATAAAATATGCAAAAAAAATAGAACACATATATCAACACTAATCAACAGTAAATAATCACTTCTTATTTTTTTGTATATCTACCAACTACATACATGCAAAATCATAATAACTTAAATCTAAAAAATTATAACAGTACAAAAAAAATACTAAAATCACAGTAATTATTGAAGACTAGATAAATCAACATATATTTTTTTTGTATATTAACCAACTACATGCAAAATCGTAATAACTTAAATCTAATAAATTGTAACTAGAAGTACCTACATAAAAATTACGAAGACGGATTATCATTCATCATAGCTCTTTTTTCAATGATCTGTTATGATTTATTAAATTAATTCCGTTAATAAACTGTTCATAAGTGTACTATGTTAACCGTTTCTTATGTAAAATATAGCTAATTTTATCTCAGGGGACCAATAGGCACCTGAATAGGTGCCGAATCTTTAACTTATATTGTATATATATTAGAGGGGACGAATGGGTACCTTAAAAATAGTATTTTTTATTAAAATATTAATTGTTCCCCTACCAGGAGACCAATGGGCACCTATATAGGGTCCGAATCTACAACTTTTATGCTGGGGGACGAATTTTAGGGGTCGAATGGGCTCTGACCCCAACGAGCTGTCAGTCATAATTTGAGAAGCGAACGTTAAAGTTTAACAGCACTTGAAAAGGTAAAGGTCTTTAAAGAAAAGAATTTAAATAAATAAGAAGGTACAGACGCCAGCACATCAAGCTATCCCAATCTGTCAAATTTTCTTAATTGAAAATGAACTTTGCTGTATTTTAATAAAGTTGAAAATCTATCAATGATGTTCATCACTCACACTATGTTGGAAGACGCACCTATATTATTTTGACATGTAGTGATGCGACATTTTAAATTATAATGGGGTATTTGAAAGGGTAGTCATTAACGTTACTTTTTATGAACTGTCAAAACGCGGCATTTGTACGTGATTTGTATGAAATATAACATTTTGACGTCACAGATTTTTAGACTCAAATGGAATACTTATTAGCATTAAATGCAATTTAACAATTATATCGTCGCATTATATTTAATTTCTGCACGGTGATGGAAGTTTTTATGACGAGCGGGCTTTTTTCCATGTGATTTCATATTTTATTTTTGACCGATTCAAATACCCAATTGGTCTTCTAGAGCAGTGGTGGCCCAGTAGTAACGACCGCGACTTACAGGTTGTAGGTCGTAGGTTCATACCTAAAGAGGCCCTCCATTTTGTGTAAATTATTTCATCACCACTGCTCTTGAAACGGTGAAGAAAAATCATCGCGGGGAAACCGGCATGTCCTAGAACTAAAAATTCGAAGACACTTTCTCCGAGAGGAAGTCTGTGTCCCAGCAGTGGGATCATTATAGGCTGAGTATGATGATTAGATATCTAATATTGTTTAGTTATAGCAGTAGCTCTCAGTAACAAATAAACAAAGATCAAATCTGATTGACAATTCAAAAGTGCCTGTAATTGGTTAATTTGAAATAAATGGTTTGAGTTTGATCATGATCATAGCATATGAAGGGGCCCCTCAGGGCCAAGCCTGCCGGGTAAGCGGGATTGTCCGAAAGGGTTACCGCTACCCCGGAACATAAAGGGCTACGGAAGGAACATGGATGGGTTTTAGTCAGTAAGAGTCTGACACTCCCTTCCGCTCCACCCAGAGCGGGAGCAGTCATTGGATGATTTCCCAGCCTTAAAAAAAAAAAAAGACCATGGACCAAGACCATTACATACCGGACATGTTTACGAGCTGTTTATGGCGACATTAATTGATGAAAGTAATCGCATATATTCCATCTTCAAGCTCTCTTATTGATTGTGCTTCAACTACTCAGCAAGTTTTTATCTTTGGCCATGCCATCAAGCCATTATAATTTAAAATATTAAAAGATCTCATTGAAGAACCTCAATTTCGCCGAACAGAACCAAAGCATCACACCAATATTGTAAAATACCAATCTTCAAGAACAAAAAGTCACGAACTTTTTCTCCATACAGGTTTTCCGAACGTCTCATTACGAGCTCCGTTTTCCAGCGACCAATTAGCTGTCGAACAAAAAAACGTTGTCTATTGCTCGGTAAACATTGTTGGTGTTTGTGTCGGCGCTAACGCGGCGAGCCGTCGATCGTGTCCAAAGTTATTACAACACGCCTCGTTGAGATACCACCGAACGTGGTTCCGTAAAAATTGTACGGTCATATCGTTAAAATGGCGCTCGATAATTTGATTGGGCTTGGAAATTATATTTTGTATTTTATGCTGTTATGTATTTTTTTAAACAATACAGAATTTCATTTTTGGTACCGTCTAGTGTGAATTTATAGAGATTAGTTAAAGTATAAAAGTATTTAAGGTCTTTGAAGTCATCATTCATACATAATGATCAAAAATATTAAATTACAAACGGCAAATGTGTGCGGGCTATTTGTATTTTTCAGCCGTCAGTGTCAAAGCAACCTTTGAAGTTCGACCTGAAAACATCGGTGTGATTGATCAAATATAATATTTATCATAAATAGAATGAGTTTTGTTCTGATCTTTTAGATTAATTGGGCACGTCATATCTGCCTCTAATCCCATAGCCTTTGCGCAATGTAATTTCATTTCTAGTCAATAAAATCTCTAGTCATCTGACAGGCTTTGATTCACAATGAATACACTTTGAACTTTATGCTTTATTTACTTCCGCTCATTAGAAATTATCAAAGCAAAATTTCAAAAATATATTCAACATCAAAGATAGCTTAAATCATTTGATATTTGATCGACTCCCGAATCTTCCAATACGACGACGGAAGTCAAAAAGTCAAAACCCTACCCACTAAAATCAATATCTAACAGATTGTAGTACCGAATCAGTTGTGAGAGTTAACTAGCAACATTTTACCGCCCACCTCCCGTGCGTGGATACCTCCTCAGCATCGGACGCGGAGGGCATGATTACTCCTTTGACGTGCCGCCTCGGAGATGCAAAATAGAGTTCAAACTAGCCGCCTGCGATGATTGTTATCATTGTTTATCACTTTCCAACTACAACGAGCTATTAGAATGATTATCGACTCGTTTTTAGTAGGTGTTTTTAATGGTCGTGTTAAGTATGTGTGGCAACTGGCGATAGTTATCATAAGAGTGTATGTGGGAATATTGCTCAGTTTATTGTGAAAATATGCGACAGTTTTGGTGCTTAACTGTTTACTGTGAGTTAGATTTAACGAGGGACATACTGCAGGAGAGTGAAAGATCCATGAAAAAAAACCTAGTCTCTACATTTTGTCCAACTATACGAACAAAAATGTATAGAGCAGCTAGTTCCTTTTTTCATATTTCTAAGTTCGTCCCTTTTTAAAAGTAGCTCATTAAAAGTAGCTTCATGAGTAGATAGGTACTGACTGATTCATTTATAATCAAAACAGATTAGGACTGAAATATTGCTTAATGGTTGTTACGATGACGATGACGTAGCTACCCAAGTAGCACAAAATAGCTTTATAATGGATGGATAACAGAATTAGCATATTCTTAAAGCTTTATAAGAAGTCTAAAATTGGGCATTATAAACCGCTATACAGCTCTTGTAATGCTAATTTGGGCCCCAAATTATACAGACTTAAGTTTTAGAATGGCATTTTAGCAGCATTATATTGGTTGTCTACCGGAATAATAAACGCATTATAATGGGCGGTGAAAACAGGTTAAAGCAGTGCGCATATCTTAAATGCGGCTCTGATACAGCTTGTACCATTACAAAGGCAAAATAAAAACATTTTGAAATGTTATTTTGAATTTCTGTTAGTATTAATAAAATCTTGTGTAACAATATGGTGATCGAGTGATATTATCAAGAAAAAAATATAAGTGCTACGGGGTAAGTAATTAAACTCTTGTTTTTTGTTTTATATGAGTGAATTATGGTTGCGAGTATCAGTTTACTGTGAAAGTATGTATATATTTGCATCAAATATTTCATGCGCCTTCGAATTAAAGAGCTATTTATTATAAAAATACTATTAAAAGATGTGCAATTGTATAAAAAAATATGCTCTTACGAAGAAATCTTTAGTTTTAGTCATTATGATACCTGTCTTGTACCGGCCGGTCAGTACCATAACTTGATGCCCTTTTTAAAGCATTAATTAGAATACAATTAAATTTTAAATATTTTCGAAATAGAAAGCAAAATGGCGTAAGCATCATTAAAAACTTTAGGCATTTGCTACATTCTTTTGGCTTGGTAAAAGCATTAAAAAGGATTTGAAAATATGTTCAGTCTGTAGCAGAGCTTGATTAGAGCATCGTTCATAGAGTTTTTAATTTATATTTTAAAACAGTTTAGGGTTCGGTATAAACGTTTTTAGATTTGGAAAAACCTCTGTACCAACATAGGTAGTTTGACAAAACCTAAAAGTTAGACGGGCTAATTTTGCAAAATCAATTCCCGCTTTAGTTTGACTTGATACAGTATCGTAATTATTTTTCGAACTATTACCTATTACTATTATATGTGGGGGTCCAAGCAAAAGGTCCAGGAGTGGAGTATTGAGTTAAGACTAGATTCGGTATCTAGAATAGTCAATTGATAATAAGGATTGAAAAAATGTTCAAAAACCGGCACTTATTTTTTTTTACCGTGTTTACATCTAAGTCTACTTACTTAACAACTAATTATTATGTTTCTTTTCAGTATCAAAATGCCTTTTAAAATTGTTGAAACAAACGAGAAAGGAAAAATACAGCTATTCATCATTCCCAGCAACTGGGAATGGAAAGGTCATCTCCGGTATCCCAAGAAAAGGACCGATTATAAATTAGCCAGAGACGAATATTCAAAATCTCGTCCTGAATGGCCAGTTATGTCGTGCAAAGTAAAAGGAACAGCCTTTTCATCTTACAAAGACGCCGAAGAAGAACTTGCAATTATGTCGGTGCACAGCGACATAATTGATTGCCGATCTTTGTGAACAAGAAGATGCCGCGACTCAACTTCCAGCTGAATCGAACCTTTCATTCAATATTTCTGAAAGCTCTTTTAACGCAATCTGTGTGATGTTTCTCTCAACCGCCCATTTTCTTATTTTATTTTGTAATGTCACATTTTTTATATACTCGTTAGAATGCTCCTCTTCGTTATCTGTAGAACTGCATTGGGATTGGGATTGCTCTGCGTGGCAATCGATTCTTTGAAAAACCAGTTAATTTTGTTATAAATTTATTATTATTATTTTATTTATTATTTCTTTCACATTTAAGTTACGGAACCCTCGGCAATAACACTTGGCTTTGATATAAGCCGGAGCCATGAGCCATGGCTCATTATTGATGTCATCATGTCGAATATCGGATAGATTTACACTTTCTGAACAGCTAATAATATTTAAATACTCTCTTTACACTTTTTGTTTCGCACCACCACTTCTTTTAATACTTTTCCACGGTTTTCGGTTCATTATGATTAAAAACACAAGAGTACACGAACTGTAAGAAGCTGGTTATTGGCTGGATTTGATGCCGATATACTACTTATTGCTTGTTAAAATTCTTCTCAGTTTACGTTTGTATAGATAAAGGCTATAAAATATTACGATGAAATGCTTTTAAACAGCTGGCATTAAAACAGCACCAATATACACCGCTAACCAGTTGTGACCCATGCGAAAGGTCTTTATAAAACATGGAGCAGTTTTAAAGCATTTAAAAATGCTTTATAATATCCTAAGCCGTAATGAATGCTTACATACGGCTTACACTTTTGTATAATGCTTACAGCTGTATTAGAAGCTGTACAGAGGCATCAATGATATCTAAAATAAAACTGTTAGCTGCACAAAAGATTAAAAAAGAGGATTATATAGCTTTAGGAACTACAAAGTTAGTAAAATGCTGCTACGCAGAAGCGAGACATTGCTAAAACCCTTCAAATTCTCTAATGAAGCTAGAAGAAAATTTTTGGTCACCACTTTTTCCATTATATCGATTTTGTGTTACTTGGGTAGTACCTCCGATACACATGAAAATCATTTTAAAACATGATTTTGAAGCGAATTCATGAACTTTAAACCAATCACAGTTCTTATAACAATTGACTCCCAAGCACAGCATCACAATGAAAGAGTTATCAATCAAAATCGCACACAAAATCTTAAACCCATAACTCAAACACACATTAGTACAAAAACATGGCAGCACCAATCGTAATTACGTACAGACACGATACGATCAGACTGTAACTAGTCAGGCATTACACATGTCTAGAGCTTACATGACATGACCCGTTATCGAGGCGAAGCATGGACACACCCATTAGTAGTTACGGGCTAACGTCAGCATAGCATTATCGTTGACACAAACATAAAAAAATAATGAGCGGTAATAATGTAAATGATGGAATAAAATCCAATAAAAAAAAACAACCGACTTCAAAATAAAAAATACTCTTTTGTGGTATTTTTGAGAAAGGATAGAACTAGTTTTAAATTATTAAAAATTAAATTTTAATTTTTAATAATTTAAAATTAAATTTTAATTTTTAATAATAAATTATTAATTAAATAATAAATTATTAAAAATTAAAATTTAATTTTTTGTGTTTTTATTTTGAATTCGCTTGTTTTTTTTTGACAAAAAAAAATTATTATTTTATTTTTACCTTAAAATAAAATATTGAAAAAAAAATCAAAATGTGCCAATTACTAAAATCAATTTCTAAAGTTGTCGATTCGTTCAAAAATACATTAACCCTGTATGAGTCGCCTACAGAAAAAATAATATTATTTAAAATCGTCGATTCGCTCGTTACGAGCGAAAAAATTCGTGCGAATTAACCAATAAGCCGGTTAACATGCGAGAAGAGACGAAAAATAAACCGGACAGTGGAGACTCCTGCAGTGCCCCAAGGAACTTCCTGAGCTAATACTCAGCACATCAATAATCACCAAGTTGAAATTGCCTTCGAGGCTGACATTTCACGGGTAGCATTAAAACTGAGACAGTTGGCAGTAGAATTATAATTCTAGGTTTCAAGCCCCTTAATGTGCATTAGGCCTGTCTGTAAAGTACGGAGCTCATCCACCCACTCAAGCAAATAATTATACGAAATCATCATTCACATCTCAATCGTTCGAATTTCAAAGTTTGAAGAATTCCAATACAAAATGGTAAACTTTCCCGCCACTGCCGAGTCCGATGCGATGTCCAAAGAGATTGGATTGATATTGATGCGATATTTCTAGATTACAATCAAGATATCTTGGTAATTTCGTTTTTTAAGTATGAAAGAATCAACAAAGTTGTTATTTATTAATACATTAATAAAGTTGATTTTGATTACGGGGGAAGGAATAAGCTTCGTCCTGTGATCCTGTGCTCCGAGATTAAGAACTGTCTAGAACAAATATAGGGTACATAATTGCTCATTCATGGAAGTAAGACCTTCTACAAATGATAGAAAGATTCCTGATCGTGACGATAGGTCCTGGTGGAGCAATTGTATAAAAAGGTATACGGATATTACTATCACTACATAGTATAAAACAAAGTCGCGTTCTCTGTCCCTATATCCCTATGTATGCTTAAATCTTTAAAACTACGCAACGGATTTTGATGCGGTTTTTTTAATAGATAGAGTGATTCAAGAGGAAGGTTTATGTGTATAATTTGTCGACATATTTTGCGGGCGAAGCCGCGGGCAAAAGCTGGTACTAATTATAATTATGTTGAGAAGCGCGGTCTTAACTGTTAAATTAAAACTATAATCAGTTAACTTTAAGAACTAAAAAGCTCGCAAAAGCTCATTACTTACTTGTTTTAAGTGGGTAGTTTCTATAGCAAAGCCAACCAACTACAAAAACTAGCACCTTCTAATCATATTTCTTGACGGAAGCACACCGGAGCGTTTAAAATTAATAAATTCGCCTCGTAAACTCTCCAGCTCGTATCACAATTCGTCATGCACATCGCCCTTAACGCTTGCTACACACTATTTCAGTTTTAAACTTCATTGTAATATTACTTAAAGCGATATATCACTCTGGCACTTTGCCAGCGTGTTTCCGCGAGGCGATTTGTGAACGTGCTCTCTGCGAGTGGAAAACGAGTTAGCGGCGACTACGCGACGTGTTCTCTGCCTTTTCATATTATTGTCTCACTCTTGTAAACTCACGTTAGTTTTTTTCGTTTCGCAAATGCGGCCGACACGTTGCGCACACGTGGTTTGTCCCGTCCCTTCGAAACTATCTTTTGCAAGAAACTAGAATAATCTTCTTCTTCTTTTCGTGTGGTAAGTTACTAACCTGGTGTCAGAGTTTTTATGCTGCCCATGGGCCTCTGACTTAGCTTCCCATGCTGATTTCCTTCACCGATTTTTAAGCAAGTGATAATTATTATACAACATGCACACGAATCCGTAAAATCAGATGTGCGTGTCTTGGGTTCGAACTCGAGACCTGTGACTTGGCAGTCCGACGGTCACACCACTAGGCTATCACTGCAAATATCACTAGAATAATGACATACATTTGAATAGCCTAATTCAAATGATATAATTTGATTTTGACACAAAGATCGCCTCTTGGAAACCCGCTCGCAAATCGCATCGTGTTAAGGCTCTCAAAACCTCACAGTAAGTGAATTACTTGTTATGGTATGCACTATGCAGGCGTTATGCACCCTCGAGCTACTAATAATAAACAATAAAGCACGCTTTGCCTACTGATGGATAGGGAAAATTTGAATTTAGAACCGCTTGCCTATATTCCGATTCGTAGCTTCAAGCAATCTGTGGGATTTTCTCATAATAGATTCAGTACTCAGTGTGAATCATTGCGTAATAAATTAATATCAATCTAATTGATTATACGTGGTAGAATAGGTATTAAGATTTTGCATGCCACATGCTACCAGTTCGGTGTTCCATGCGCATATATCAAAGCTGTGTTGCCTACTGTTTTTAATACGCACGAATTTCAAATTACTTTTACGATTTCGAAAATTGAAAACGGTAAACGATTCCAAATTCAAAAAATTAAATGTCTTATCTTCTCGTGTGAGTAAAACGTGTCGATATTTAAGTGTAAAATTAAGAATCGAGATAAAAATCATTCGATTTGGGCATCTGTATAAATCGGTGCGGGGACTGCGGCGTATGCGGCGGGCTTGTTATAATAAAGTTTATGGCCCGTTTGCAGCGCTTGTTTTACATACAATCGAGCTTTTTCTTATAGTTGCGATGTTAATAAACTGGTTATCTTGTCCTTTGTTAAGAGATGCGTGATGCTGCCTGCGCTGTTATCGGGGATATACATATGCTTATGAGATCGAAAGATTTGAAATTCAAATTGTTCCTAGTCAACTAAGTTGGTCATACGATTTTTTTTTAATTGGTTATTCGAAAAGTTTCTCAGAAATGCGCAGTTGAATAAACATTTAACCAATTCTTTCGTTCAATACTTAACTGTAAAAGGAAAGGTGCGAAAACACGGAGAGCTTTTAACAGTCTTTTAATTTGCCAATTTTAAGGAACTTCAATTTTAATTACAAATAATCTGTATATTATATAAAGAGTATAATATAACAGGAAATCGTGACTGACTGACTATTCTATCAACACAGCTCAATCCAATGAACGGTTTGGGGTGTTTTTTGACATACAGAAAGTTATTGTGACGTAGGCATCCGCTAAGCACGATTTTTTGAAAATTCAATTCCTAAAAGGGTGTAACGTGAACCCGTTGATGAAAAATGAACCCCTCATTTGTATGGAAAAATCATCTAGGTAATATTATACAGAGGAAAAATTTGATTATTTGTTTGCATGAAAAAGGTTCCGAAACTACTGAATTGATTTGAAAAATTCTTTAACTGTTAGGAAGCTACACTATCCCCGGGTGACATAGGTTATATTATATTTGCGAAAAATTAGGGATCCTTACTAAAACTCCAATTATGTAGCAATTTCCGACATCCACGCAAACGAAGTCGCGCGCAGAAGCCAGCCATATATACGTAATATACAAAATCAATCAACTTTTTGAAACGCCGTTTACATAAAAACTCATCTCAAAATTCTACTTACATCTTACATAATCGAAATTCTTACAGTGATACTGTAATTTGTAGTGCTTCTATTTCTATCTCTTCCTCCCTTATTGGAAAGCTTTATTGTGTGAAAGGAACGGCGACCGCAGCAAAGGATAGATAGCGGGTGGACGCAGGTATCCGAGTAGATGTGCATCTGCTTAGCGGGGCCACTTGGAACAGGGGATGGGATGGAGTAGCTTAGAACTGTATTTTTTAACACTTAAAAAAAACTGATAGTTTTCTCCAGTGTTTTCTACAACGGTTTAAGAAGTGATGCTGATTTGGTAAGCATTTAAATTTTTATAGACGACACGGTTGGCGCAGTGGTTGAGCGATTGACAGCTGCGCAGCATATGTCGCGGATTCGATTTCCGCACGGAACAAATTGTACGACCTACAAGTATTTGTTCCGGGTCTGGGTGTTTGTCGTCTACTTATCTATAATATGTACGTATTTACAAACAAAATATGTATATAAGTAGTTTATCAGCCATCTCGTTACCATAACACAAGCATTAGGTTGCTTAGCTTGGGACTATATGGCGTTGTGTGAAATGTCCAAGGATATTATTATTATTTCTTATCAGTTATACAGCTGACACGTTTGCCTGTTTGAATTATTTACATTGAATAAGTCTTCGCAGAGTTATATTATACTACACTGCAACATTTCAAGACATAATAAATCTTTGTTAAAAAAAAGTATGCTGAATAAACAGATTAAAATAGAGCATTGGTAATAGGGCGCCTAATGTTGATGAGTGATTGATATATTTGTACAAACTCCATTCCATATCCAAACAATATTCTACTACACAAATATTTCACACCAGCAACTGATAGATCGAATCAAAATATAACACAAACATAGATATGGCACGCACGCGCACGTAAATACATCGGGTATTTTTATTTTATCATAAACATGTCCAAACATTGCCCTGTCCGGCTCCAAAACACGGCCCGCTTTTTGGACGCCCGTTTAAATTACGGCCGACGGGATTTCTCCTTACGATCAATAAATCAATAAATATATACGGCTAAGCTTGTCCGTCTGGCGGACATTAATGGAAATCTTTGTTTGTTTAGGACGCGATCCTCGGACGAAACGTTTGTGATTAAACGGAAGCTTCATCGCCCAACTTCCTGCAAGAAGCTTTGCTATTTTAGAAATTATGATTTACTTGTAACGACAATTCGTTTAATGGCTTCTTAACTGCGTTGTGTGAGGCTGTTTTGTAGAATCAAATCAAAACTTGTTGCTCGTGGGCGGTACCGTGAGTTGAAATTGAATTCTTGTATGAGGATTGAAGACTGAATAAAATTATGATGATCTGTAGCTACGGTGACTAGTTAATTTGGTGCTGAACCTATTGTTTCAACTCAACATTGAAAACCACCGCTGGCACCTAAACCAGTCTTACCAAATTCGAAAAGAAAGGACATTTTCAGCCGAGTTTTTACAATAACTGTCCCCGACCGCGGCACACACAACTACTGTTCAAAAACAGCCGGCTCCAATAAATTACGCGTTTTTTTCGCCGCCAGTACGGCCGTACGGTCGGCAAAAAAGTCTACCTGCTCCCCGAAACCCACACAATGGTTCCCCCGGCCATTTATTTGGGTGAGCGTCGTAACATTTCACGTTTTCGTATTCGGAAAAAACGAAACAAACTTGCACACAAAGAAATCTTTGCATTTTCTGAGAACAAACTTAACCTTGTAAGTTAGAAATATAAATCAGTTAACGAGACAGCGCAGGTATCCAGTAAAATTAAAAGGACACATTTGTTTTATGATAGTCTTTGTATAATCGTTGAGCTAATAGAAAACTAGTAACGGAATTCTTTGATGATTTCGAAACGGAACGTAACTAAAAGTACTACTAATTAACACACAGTGTTGGTCGTCAGTTTTGGTTGTGTTCGTGGTGTCAAAATGAACCGTGAAAGCTTTTAAGATGTACAAGTTGTACAAGACAACGCGGGCGTAAGCTCGTTTAGAAGAGCAGGCGCTAAACAACTCACGCGCATCCGTTAAGGTAACCACGTGTTTTGAAGCTGGGAGACTAGCTGTAATGGTAAAACCAATCCACTTAAACATTAATAAATTTAGTTAAATGTACAACTAGGATTGAATTTACTATTAAGCCGTTGGTCCCGGCTGTTATTCGTGGATCTTTGACAGTCGTTTGGTAGTCAGAAGCCCGAAAGTATGACAGCTAGTCTTACCAAGGGGTATCGTGTTACCCAGTTACTGGGTTGTGGAGGTCAGATAGGCAGTCGCTCCATGTAAAATACTGGTATTCAGCTTCATCCGGTAAGACTGGAAGCCGACCCCAACTTAGTTGGGAAAAGGCTAGGCAGATGATGATGATGTACAATTAATAAGATACCTTTTTAAGATAAGTGATGTCGCATATGCAAGCATACAAGTAAATGACCACTCGCCCGATAACATTGGTGGTAACATTACCCGCACGCGGTCATCAGTTCCCCTGACCGCGTAGAATGCAGTGTTGTGTTCACGCTAAGAGGTTTCCCAGTCAACGACCACCGGGAAGCGTTCCCGGGTTACTGATGTTACTGATGACAACCATACTGAATAATGCACCAACATAAACACAGGCCTGCACATTGCCGGGTAAGCGGGATTGTCCGAAAGGGTTACCGCTACCCCGGAACATAAAGGGCTACGGAAGGAACATGGATGGGTTTTAGTCAGTAAGAGTCTGACACTCCCTCCACCCAGAGCGGGAGCAGTCATTGGATGATTTCCCAGCCTTAAAAAAAAAAAAAAGATTTTGAACTTTATTACAAAAGAATAGGGTTCATGTTCAATTGGGAATATTTGACAGTTTGGGATAGCCTGATCTGTACAATATAACTTGTGGTGAAATTTCGCTGCAGAAAAGAAATTGAATATGAAAAGTAGATCGGCGACTAGTTCGAAAGGCGAAACAAGAAGGCCTTTTTTTTAGGGTGGGTAATCATCAAACGACTTCTCCCGCTCTGGGCGGCGTGGAAGGGAGTGTCAGACTCTTACTGACTAAAACCCATCCATGTTCCTTCCTTAGCCCTTTATGTTCCGGGGTAGCGGTAACCCGTACGGACACACGGTCCTTATTTCTACAACGACTTTCAACATAAGCTATTCCGAGCTATGTCAACCCAATTTGTTGTTCACATTACTATATTTCTAGGCCTTTCTCTTTACGTTGTTCTAGATCCTCAGAAGACAGTGAAAAAAGGAAAGGAGATATTGAGAAGGGCCTAGTCTGGCAAGCAATCCTAGCAAGGAGGTGTATTAATGTTTCGTATATTCTCAATTCTGTACCTTCTGTAGAGGTATACAATAGTAACTCCATTTTTATTTTTCTAGCACCATCAAAGTCCCAAGAACCAGCATACGACATTAAGTCATATGTGAAAAACGCTTTCTTAAAACATCTAAGTTAATTTGTTACAAAGTAAATACTAAATAGTCTCACGTCCACAAAATTTTTGTTTTGTCGTATAACGTTACGTCTGAGGTACAGAATTGCAAATCCACATAAAATTATTCACTAATAAAACTTCACAAACTAGTACGCACATCAACAGAACAGTTATCGATAATAAGCTTATTACCATAACCAACTATACGCATTAACAACAATTTTAAAATTCCACCAAACTACCCAGTTTCCTTGAGGCGGACGGGTAGACAGATAATCGGCTATAATTACACGGCTATCCATCATCGAAAACCAACAAACGAGGTAGGTTACAGAAATTTTGGGCCACCCACTGCATAGCTGACCTTTAGGAACAACCTTCTTACTGACAGGGGAACATAACCTTCGAATAGACGGAAAGATGATACGATGTCTATCAAAAATCCTCAGAAGAAACGTTAGCAGTAAAGAGTGGAAATCCAAACAAGCGACACACTTAAAGCGACTATTATACCTGTATAACTTCTAAAACATCAAACAAATCATTGAAACGAATGCCACTGTTGAATGAGTGAACACTACTCTAAACTGTGCCAGATTGTCTACAAAAAACAACGTATTAAAGCTTTCATGATATTCTGAAATAGCTGCTGTAAAAATACTTCCAGACACCCACAAAATCTGAAGTAAAAATAGATAGTGACAGTCATTCATGATCGTAACGTAGTGACGGGGAACAATGGGCGGCGATATGATCGTGGCAGGCGAGCCAGGGACCAGTTCTTATATCTAAGCCGTGAATCGCGGCTAACAAGCCCGCTTGGTGCACCAACCGAGATAACACAATGTTTCTTGTAAAATAACTTAGCTGTAGGAGACGCAACCAGCATTTCTTATGACTTAACTTCGAGATAAAATATTTCTACGATAATTTTCCTGATATCGTTAGCTGTTTTGGGAGATAGGCAGAAAATTATATAGCTGGATAGCTGGATTATCGAGTATTTATATATGGCTTTCAAGAACTACATATATATCTTGAAAAAACTTGACTTGTGATGCAGCTATGCGAAGCTCTTCCTCGAGACGGCGTATCAGTAGAATAAAATTATGTACGAGTATATCATAAAAATGAAGAATGTTAAGTATATTGTTTCAACCGCCTTGTTTCTTAACGCTATCATCTCCCTCATACAATAAACATGAGATTATCGATGCATGAGGCAATAAACTTGATAATTGGAGTAACAGAAATGATGTTTCAAAAGAAATTGGACTACGGCCTACGTAACAAAATTTCTCGTTACTTTTTTTATTATCTACCTACATAGCTCTTCTCACAATTCTGTGTATACTATTTGTACCCAACAAAGCGTGTTCCAATAATGAGGATCGCTCGATACGATCGCCTGCGCTGCGCCCGCGCTGATCAGAGAGCCAGATATGCAGAATCCTCGCTCCTCGGCTCCTTTGTAATCCGGCCAGGGTAAACACCGCTTTGTGGCTCCGGCGACCCATCTCACCGCACGTGCATTGTTTTTCTAGCTCCAAATCAAATCACCAAAAAAATTGAACATGACGAGTCCCTCCCCTACTACTTATTAAACGATTTTGCATCGGAACGATCAAAGAGCCCATAATAGAATTTATAGCTTATAAAAAGACAAGCGACTTCTCAAAAATGCGTTTTTTACTACACTGATTCTTGAAATGATTTTATTGCCTGCCATAAGCGGCTCTACATAAGCTCGTTACAATATTGTAGATTATTTTTTTAACTACATGATGAAAATTACAGCAAATTGTTACTTTAAAAACAAAAACAACTATCGGATCCGTCTTGTCATTCCATAACGTGGTTCTGCCGGGTCGGTAGGTTGTTAAAAATGAAAATTATTCTGCCAGCGCAAACTACGGTGATTACATATCAGGCGGGCCGAAGCCCGAGGGAAGCGCGTCTCTCTCGCTTATTGCCAGATGATTGAAGACCCCGCCGCCTACGACGCACTCCTTTCTGGCACGAGAAAGAGACGGCACCTACTCCTGCCGTGCGAGTAAACAGGATGGCGACAGCTCAGCATCTGATTAGCATCCCAATTACGGCGCGGGCGCGCAGTGGGATCGAATCTTCCTTCATAGTGTTGCACCACAACAATTTTCAGCAGGAGTTTATATCGATAATTTAAATATGAGTTTGGTATTGCTGAAAATTTAATTATAACAGAATTGAACTTTACAACGCACAGCTTTGGGATTCGTTGAAAATTGAGGTGTAGGTGACACTACAAAAATATGGCCTGTAATAATGTTTACAATAAATTGTAGCTTAGCCGCGCTGTCGGTTGTCAATGTTATCTCTAACAACAATCACAGCTGGGTTATTGATCGATAATAAAATGTAATAACGAGTGGCACCCCTATTAACGAGAATGGCTGCGCGAGGCGGGGCGCTCTCGTGTCGAGATTACATCGACGCAGCACGGAAATTTTAAATAAACAAGGAATTATGAACCGACCCCAGATTATACACCTTCGTATTGACCAGCACCGGACGGTAACTGAAGGAAATTACCAGCAATTATTTATAAGCACATACCTGAAGCTGGTGAGTTTTATGCTTTTACGAAATTGCGGAAACTCTACGTACTCAATGAAAACTATCGAATGCTGGTAATAAGTTAATAACACGTTGTGTGCCGCGACTTTCTATTCCGCAATAGTCATTTCTTATTATGGGATCGCAGTACATAATTAGAGATTGCAAATTACAACAACACAATGCTCTGAAAGCGCACTGCCGGAGAAAACCTAATATAACCTGCGAGCTGTGTTATGAAACATCCACAGGTATCCATAGTATGTTTAGTACCGTATCCGCGGCATTTTGTCTAAATGAAAATAAAATTACTGTTATTTCAAGCACAGAAAACCTGCCGTTTGAATTCTTTAAACAAAAGGTTTTGATGTTTAAAGGCATGTCCACAAAGCAAGCGCTTACATGCATATTTCTAAACTTAAGTTAATTTTAAGTTAGTTTTGTTTTATTAGCATTTATTTATTTATGTGCACTAGAGGATAAATAAAATTAAAGAAACCTTGTGGTAAATTGGTTGTTTCCAGAATAGCTGCAAATTGGTTTCGAAAGTATATGAATAAGTCATACGAGAAGCTGAAACCGACCTGCAAGGAGAAAATGCAATGACTATTGAGCCAGGAACAGCCTCAAACATTGAGTGGACCTAAACAAATGATAACGGAGCGCGTCCGTAGCGTAAGCTCACGGCGCAAGCGCATGAATACAAAACCAATTTGACGTTTCTCATTACACAGCGACCACAATATGCGCCGGAGTGCCCGGAGTCGCTCGACTAACTAGTTCCGCGCTGAGCGATCTGTTATTATGTTAATAGGGCTAGTTTAGAGGCAAGAGGCTCAGTATTACTGAGTATCGAGCCTTCGCATCACGTACGATGCAAACAATTAAACCGGCCTCTTTCAAGTGTCAATAAAACGCGATAACTGCTTGTAATTGATGCTATAACTGGCGCTGCGACTGGTTACGCACATTGTTACTGAACGGTGAACAGTCATCGACTCGGTTCAATTGTTATTGGCGTCCTAGGGCGCTTTGCGATACTAGGTCATTGAGGTACTTAGGGTCCTGCGCGTGAGGCTATCACACATGGTGTGGTTTTATTTTAATACCAAACTTCTTAAGGAATGTTTTTTAATATAGAAAAAGATAAATAATTACTCTGATCCAAAAGTTATGGAAACTTCAATGGTCATAAGCAATCTTAAGTAAAACAACATTGATGTGAAAACCTAACTTATGTAGGTTCACTAAAGTTCGATGTGACTTTCAGGAATCCACAAAAATATTTTTCAACTTAAATTTTAGCAATGGTATTTTTCGTTCAATAATTTCAACTAAGATCGATAATTCATGATTGTAATAAATCTATTAGAATAACCAGTAATATCAAAAAGTCAAACCATTTATTTCAAATAGGCACATAAAAGGCACTTCTACAAACTAGACGAGTCCACGTTTTCTATTTTACTACTCTGAGAAGAAAATTCAGAGGTCGTAGTCTCTTTTTAAAGTCAGACATAATCTTGGTTAGATCATGTGAAGACCACATGGTCTAGGTTGGTGTCTGAAATGGCCACACAGATTGAGTGGGCCTATACAGTCAGTGCACGAATTTGTCATTAATCGTGCAGCTCAACTAAAAACATAAGAAGCTTAACGATTCAACGAGCAATAGGAAATTCTAGTTGCCCCTTCCAAAAGGTAGTTTCATATGAGAAGAATGGGCAAGAATCCCCACCGTTACTCTTTGAAAATATTTTATATTAGTGTGAATGGATACGCGGGTTACCAAGGTGATTGATTGCAAGAAATCCTCGATGCTAGTTGGTTATTTACAACATTCAATATCTCCAGATCTAATCTGCGATATAATATTCTACGCACTATACCACTGAAACGGATCCGTAAAGCTATTTCTGTTTAGTATGTATCAATATTTTCACACTAAAAATGTGTCCAGGATTAACATTAAACATATACAAAGAACACCGACGCCATATAAATCACCAGGAAATTATCATAACGAGTCAGTTTTGTAACGAAATTGTGGCTTTCTAAGAAATTAATAATGTCCGCTATAAACTGAGATTTACAACTGTTATGGGTGTGTGTCCTCCTTAAATATTAGCTGCGTGTGTGGATAGCGGTGGCGTGACCAAATTGGAATCTACGATACACGAATGCCTTTAGATCTGGCTAGGTGATGATTGGTCAAATGGTACTCGAAGACATGTAGATGCATTAGGTTGAGCTTTTGTGTAGGTGACGACTGGTAAACCTAGATCAATCCAACAGATGGAAATGTACATTATATTACACACTAGCTTCTGCCCGCGGCTTCCCCCGCGTGGCTGACGGAAATTGCATGTTATTATACATATAAACCTTCCTCTTGAATCACTCTATCTATTAAAAAAAACCGCATCAAAATCCGTTGCGTAGTTTTAAAGATTTAAGCATACATAGGGATATAGGGACAGAGATAGCGACTTTGTTTTATACTGTGTAGTGATGTGTATCAAACAAAGTATCAATGAAATGAAGTTATGTAGTCTTCTTTCTTTCTTTTCTGTTTCTTTTGTGTTGTGGTTAGTGACTAACCTGGTGTCAGAGTTTTATGCTGCCATAAGCCTCTGATTTAGCTTCACATGCTGCTGAGAAATATCTCTCAGAAATGTTTACTCACGATGTTTTCTTTTACCGATTTTTAAGCAAGTGATAATTCTAAAATACGCACATGAATCTTAAAAGTCAGAGGTGCGTGCCTTGTGTTCGAACTCGAAACCTAAGACTTGGCAGTCCGACAGTCACACCACTAGGAAATCACTGGATAAGTTTTGTAGTAATCCAGATAAAGTAAGAAGAAAGCAATAGTTATTTTGCTTTTTTACTACCCTAGCTCCATAGCTCTACAGCCCTAGATCCGTAGTTCTGCTACCCTAGCTCTCAAGCTCTACTACCACTGTTATCGTAGCCGCCCCTAGCTTCCTAGCCATACTACTCTAGCTCCCAATCATGCCAGAGCTAGTGAAAGGGGTAATGTAAAGACCCATGTAAAAAGTACCGGGGAGGTTATACCTTGCTCTTGTCTAGGGAAAGCACAGGGTAATTCATATAAATAGAGATCACCTCCCATTTTTTATCGAATGAGAAAGAACATTAGCTCAAGATGAACTTTCAGACAACGATATGTTAACTGGATGTAAAGGAACATTTTATTTCATGAGAGATCCTTCTTAGTAAAACGGCATCAACCTCGCCGAAACGTAAATGTCCGCAAGGTGAGTGATTATAAGTTTAATAACCTTAAACAAGTCGCGAATTTGCACATTAAAGAGATAACCACTTTAAATTGCAGATTAATTGCAACTTCTCATTGTACTGATGAATGGACTCTTTACTTCTTAATGTCGCCGCTTTGATAATCAGTAACGGTTTCTTATTAATTACCTTGTCTTTACAATGAGTTAGAAAACTAATGCGTCAACGAACTTTCAAAGAGCAGCTTTGAAAAAGTGCAAAGGAAATTATGGTGCTTTGAGAATCATACAGCCTACCTCTATCTATCTATATTAATTGTTTAAATTCAATATGAAGTGTAATTAACTTAAGTGAATATAGGACTATTAGCAGTTAATACGAAAGAACTTTAATGGACCAACGTGCATACCTACCAACTCAACCTTAACAAAAATTAATACCTAAGTATTATATCGTACGTACCCCACTGTACAAAATTCAATTAGGTACTCAGAACCCTTACAGGAATCAAAGTACTACATATTATGGCCAATGGTACTTGAATGTCAACTTGTCAGAATGTCTGGCTGTAATTAATACAATTATGCTAGAACCGTTGGTATTAAAGTTTAATAAACATCGACAAATTCGAGCACGCGCGTAATTGGTAAAAAAAACAAGCTTACAGTAGGATAAACGGTATCCATGCTTCTTTTTAATTTCCTCATTTGTCTAAAATGTCAGATAAACTGACGCGGACCAACAAGTACTTAAGATCCAAAGTATCGATATTACTCGATAAAGATAACAAATTGTAGCGAAAATATTATTTCGCCATGAAAAGGATGAAACAAGTAGTGTTTATAACGTAATTAGTAAACTATTTAGAGAATCACGTTAACTTTCTTAAACGTGTTATGATTTCGAAAAATGTCTTCATTAGCGCATTGGTTTCGCAAGCAAGAACAAAACGCATTTCTGGAATGGCGGGATTGTTCCTCGGCTGGCATTTCTTTTTTAATTGGAAAATCTGAGGCAGATGTTTTTTTTTTTCATTTACAAACCTATCAGTTACTTAAAAAGTTTATATACAGTTAGTTCGTTTTTGCAATTTAAGTACATACTCTGATTCTACCATTTTTACGGTAACTGAAACAAATACCTCATGATCTATGGTCTATGGATGGTAGCTTCTACAAAAAGCTAGCAGCACATTTTGTTTATTGTTTGCCGCAAAAAGTCAATCGCCAATATTGAATATTTCTCATTCATATTCTCATTGGATCGCAACTGCTGTATGGGTAGTTAAACCAATATTTATGTAGAAATGCAAGACGGCCAGTTTTTACTGCACCACCATGTCGCTTCAGATTTACAAGCTTTTTATTACCGCCGTATTGTATCTTACTTTTCCAGGAATAAGATTTATATTTGAAAATCAACAGAATGTTTGCTTTGCAGACTGTAAAGGGCTAGTTTTTCTGTGTCCTCGTCAACTAAATGTATTTTGTTACAACCACGTGAAGTTTTACAGCTGCGTCTTATTATTTTTTGTGGAAGACGACCATAACTCATTACCTATGCAGTAAAAATGTCACTTTATACGACAAAATGAATGGCCAAGATATTCTTAGAACTAATTGTCTCATTATGGGCTGGGCCCTGGGACATTAAAGTATAACTTCGTATCCTAATTTAAATTCCGGTTTAATTTCAGCTTATGTAATGTAAAATGTAGCACACAGTCTTTCCGAGTTTGATGTTGTCCTTTTTGAACTGTGTCATGTATACCTAAGTAAGGAGCGTTAAACTTACAGAGTTAGGGCGCACGTACACGGCCCGTGTTTCGTCGCTCCGACCGACGAAGCAGTCCTCGCCTCCCCGTGATTTATTGGTCCTCGTTTATTTTATTTCCCAATTCGTTTTAGTTTACAACATCGATGTTCCTCTATCTTTCTCTAAGGAAATGGTCTTACAAAGAAATTGTGGTGATTAATCTTCTCACTGTTACATGAAATTGAAATACGGAATTCTTATGTCGCGGTCTAAAAGATGTTTTTAGAAAGTTTAGAATTTAGAATGTATTAAGAATCTATTGGAAGCCTAGCCATTGGAGAGGATTATGTCAAGCATTGGATTGATATAGGTGATGATGGAGAATGTTGGTTTAAGAAAGTTTCAATAAGTACCATGTTGGAATTAACATCAAGTAAGTCTAAGGCAAATATGTTATAGATGAGAAATATAGAAGTTATGTACGTATTCACGCATTTCCGGATATTACAGAAGCGATGGCTAACATTTCTATGAAGGAATTGCATTTACTATTTGTCTTGTTCAAGAATCCAAAGTGATTTCGTAACGGAAGCGTCTATTACTTACGAAGTAGACAAAGAACTAGTTCCATTTGTGTCTAACCGTTTCAAAGCATGACTTATTACTAAGAAAACAATAAGTATTCCATCTAGTAAAGGAGTTTGAACTCTGTTAACTCCATTCAAGTTTAAATAGCTTTGTGTAAGCTTCCCGGCTCCGACTACAAACAATGACAATAATTTCTGATTTTGTATTACAAAGCGCAAACTGTGAAAGAGTCTGAGTTCGTTGCATTCTAGTTTGACAAAAGACGAAAGTTGATCTATGTGCATTTGTACCTGAAGAAATCTCGAGGCTGTATTCAGCTCTGTTTGTCAAAGCCGAAGCGACAAACTAAAGGACATTATAACACGACAAGTGACAAAACATATTATTGATTGTCGTCGAAGTTAAATTTGGGGACGGGTTCGGACAATAAGGGCAGGTACCCAAATCGGAATACAAGAAATCCATTGTCCATCCTGCTCAGAGGCGTCAATTGCTGCCAATTTTTTTGCTGACTGAGCGAATTGCTTGTTTTGTTTGTTTTGCACAGGTACCGACAAACAAGGTTTATGCCGATTTTATATTGGGTCCCAAATATGATACCTACGCAAACAAACTGGGTAGGTACATTATGAAAATAGCAAATTACTTTTAACATGAGGGCGTAAAACTTAATGGTTAAAAGTATGACAAAGTTTATTTGTGGGTGTCGACTGTCGTTGAATGCTACTAGAGAGTTATGTTAAGAGTAGGTGGATGCTGCAATACTGCAATTAGTAGCAATCTGTAATTTATAGGCCTTGTTTAGCAGGAAACGCAAAATGGACTTACCAAACCGATGCAGCGAGGCCGAAGTAATACAGCAGCAGGAAGACGACAGCGCAATTAGGGTTCGCTAGTCCGTCGTGTGCCAGCAACATGCGTGTCGGCGAAGTGGAGTCCTTGGCGCAGCCAGCGGCAGCGCGGCCGGCTGCGGCGCGCACGCCCCAGCCCGCAGCCGCCGCGCACCGGCACAGCGCCACCAGCACCAGCGCGCGCTCCCCAGCGCCCCCGCGGTCCCCACAAGCCAGCTGAGCGCCCACAGCCGCCAGGGTACACGCGAAACTCAAAGCTGCCCAAGTCGCCAACCACACCTCTGAAGCTTTCCGCTCTCCACCATCCCAGAGCACTTCTGCATCACAATACTGCGCGCAGCGTGCTGATCCTCTCACCCACACCCAGTTATTAGGCTTGATGAGTCTCCGGCACGCTCCCCTGCCACCTGCATTCCCCATGTCCAGCGGAACAGTCCCCATCGGTGGTGCACGCTCTCCCGGACCTTCCATGCACATATGTTCGTGGTTATTCTCCGCAGGGAATAAAGAACAATCTAATTCTGGAGGCCAGAGGAACCCGAAGCCGTGTAGCACGGGGTAACATCTGGTGTACACACTCTCGCACAAGCCTCTGCAGGGCCCGATGGGCAGCGCCACCTTATCGGTGCACATCGGCACGTACACGGAGCACAGGAACAGGTGCAGCTGAGAGGAACAGCCGTACTGCACGAGCGGGCTGAACGTCTGCAGCGTCACGTCGGCGTCCGTCTGCAGCGTGTGCCGCGCCAAGTTCGGCATCCCGGTCTGGTTGTATCCAATGTTCTTACACATCGCCACTTTGATAGGTTCACATGTCCGCACAGAGGCCTCGGCGGCGACTCCGGTCACTAGGGTCACGGTAACAACAACAGCCACGATGCACTTCATGTTCGGGGAGCACATATCCGGCGCGTTACATCAAAGATCTCATTGTAGTCGTGAATGTTTACGCGCGAGCGCCGCGGACGCGCCTACAGCGTGCGTGCGTCCCGAGTCGCGTCTCAACACGGTGTGACGCGCGGACGGGCGCCGGCCGCGACCCGCGGGGGGACCACCAGCACAAAAAAAGGTCCGCAGGTATGCGCTACACTGTAGCGGAGGGAAAGGGAGAGAAATGGCCGAGAAGTCGGCCGTGTGTCCGGAGTGTCCGGGCCGGCCGGTGTCCGGTGTCCGGCCGCACGCGTGCAACTGTCCACGCCGCGCTCGCTTATCCACCGACGCACCTTATCACTGAGGGTAGATTCCGACTCGTGATGCGGATTCATTTATCCAGTATCGATTTTTCGATAACTTCGATATCGCGCGGTTGATATGAAAACTGATTAAATTAGATACTCAATTTGGATCTTCATTTGGAAACGTGTAATGAAAGTGTTTATAACTGTTATAAAAAATTTCACTACACGTTTCCAACTGTTAGGTTTTAAATGCGTCAATTAAGTAGGCTTGCTTATATTGATTTAGATAACGAGTTTTAGCTACCTCATAAATCAGCTGTAAGCTGATGAGCTTAACAAAGACATTAACTTTTAATGATAAATTTAGCCACTTTACAGAGGCCGAACTATAATTCCATATCCTAAGTCATCTCATTGTTTAAATACAAATACTTAAATTTTCGAAATTAATTTATTGTACATAATTTACTACATTGTTTTTAAGCATTACTGTATAAATTTTTATGAAACATAAATAGGTAAATAGGTATAATGGTGAACATTATTAGTAGTACAAAAATTGGACCAAAATGTAGATCAGTGGGGTTATAAAGCGTTCGACAGACGTTTCTCTGAGAATCAAAAATATTTACAGTGCGATGAGACTGTGATCTAACTGAGGACCATATACTTAAAATTACGACTAAAATGAAAGATAAATACTTTTACAATAATCTTATTATAATACAAGTTTTATTTCAACACATATTTCAGTTGCTAATATTGTAATCTGATAGTTTATAACATCTGTCGGGCCCAGCGCGGGCCCCAATGCGTTGATACCTACTTACAAATAACAATCTTATGTACTCTTCATACTTCACAAGTCTTGTACATCATCTTTTTCCTTTAGTTCTTAAATCTTGACATTTTTACATTCGCTAAGCTAATGTATAATACAACATTCACAAAATTTTAACAAATACTCCCTCCGTCTGATGGATTTTTTACACTTAAAACGATGACCAAGCAAATTATAATAAGGAATGCGAACCAAGCACACTAGCGCCACCGTGCAGTAACATTTTGGAGTTACAACTAATTTCTAATATTGTACAAACGTATTCTATGAAAGTTATAAATGCCACGGTACGAATACAACGAATAGACAATTTGGAAAACCATGAATCTTATAGATTCAAGTATTTGGCCTCTAAAACGAATGATTAGTTTTATGTATTTTTATAAATTACAAAAAATATCGTCAACGCATATAAACATTATTATTTAGTCTTATAATATTAGCCTTTTGCCGATTTAGATTTTACAAAACGTATGTTATTTATTGAACTTTTTTTTTATAAAATAAATCTCGTATAGACGATTCGTTTCTATATTGAACTGGTATTCAAATATGAATGGAAGTACTGACAAAATGAGTGAGCAAGCACAACCACTGAATAATACAATGCTCTATAATATACTTAGAGAACACTAGAATTAGCGACAATTTCAAATCAATTATTTAAATCATATTTTTGGTACTTACAATTGATTTGAACATTGATCAAGTTTGGATTGTAAATATTAAAACGACGTTATTGTTAATTCCTTCCTTTCATCGAAGACTTTATCGTGTTGGAGAAGAAGTTTTCTTATATCTGTTTAAAATTCTTTAATTTTTTTAGGTTTCTAGCTGAACTCCCAAATACGCTTGTCCAATGTTTACCTTTTGCCTTTTGAAAGCCAATGTCACATATACGTGACAAGCAAGCGCATGTCTGTACGCCACACACACACATGTGACAATGCGAGAACACTATAACACGAAATAAACAATTAAAACATTACTATTGTGTGTGTTTATATAGATATCTTAAAAATTGAAACTCGTACGTATGTAATGACATGAAACGAATTAAAAGACACCATGGATATTGGGAAATGCATGAAAGAAGAATTTAATTTGTAGCTTGGCGTGGAGGACACGCAAGTGCGTATAAATGTCTGGCGTTCAAAAAATTGACTCTAATAAATCTTCAACAAAAACTACATTCGTTAGAGAATCCTATAAGCAATCGATAGAAGAGTTAGAGTTAACCTATTGACCGCTTGGTTTTATATCAATTGCCGCGCCCCTAGCGCCCAGCTCATAAATCGAAAAATAAATATGTACAGTCAACAGCAAAAGTAGATGATCAAAAACAGAAACTCAATACTAGTGAACGGAGTTCGCGTCACAACTGTGTGGCGTCGGAGAGATTCAAAAGTATATGATTGTAAATTATACCAAACATTTAGTACTAGTACAGCTGTCATATATTCGTGATCAGTTATAACTCCAAAAGTTATAAACACAATTCGCATCAGAACTAAGAAGTAAAAAAAAATTTCAAAACTAGTGAACAGTCCACGATTGTTACTTGGAAAGCAATAAAGATATTGAGTATTGAGTACAGTTGAAATCAAAAATTAAATGATGAAACTGAGGCCACGTAATCATGAAGCAAATAATTCTTATTTTTAATTATCCCAGTAATTTTGTTTGTTATGTTTTACGGAAAAGCTGAATTTGATAAAGATTTGCATATTTCATAATATATGCCAAATTTCATCCAATTGAACCCCGAAAAAAGCATATGTTTATTATAAATCATATAATTTAAAAACTTTACTATATTAATTGTTTTTTTTTGTAACTTCTGTCAAATGTTCAAAAGTAGCTGATGTGATACAAAACGATAATTCAATAAATATTATTATCTTTGTATGTTCGCGAATTTATGTCAATGTTCAAAAGTAGCTATACAGTAGCGGCTACAGTATATTAAAAACGGAAGGTAGATTGATATTTTTATCTCTAGTCTAGTCTATTGACACTGCTTGCAATGTTCTCAAGTAGCTGATGCGATACAAAATCATAACTCAATAATTGCTTTTGCCCAGTCGGTCGGCTACAGTTATGCTTGCAATGTTCTAAAGTAGCTGATGCGATACAAAATCATAACTCAATAATTGCTCTGCCCAGTCGGCTTCAGTTATGATTTTGTATCGCATCAGCTACTTTAGAACATTGCAAGCAGTGTCAATAGACTAGACTAGAGATAAAAATATCAATCTACCTTCCGTTTTTAATATACTGTAGCCGCTACTGTATAGCTACTTTTGAACATTGACATAAATTCGCGAACATACAAAGATAATAATATTTATTGAATTATCGTTTTGTATCACATCAGCAACTTTTGAACATTTGACAGAAGTTACAAAAAAAAAAAACAATTAATATAGTAAAGTTTTTAAATTATATGATTTTTAATAAACATATGCTTTTTTCGGGGTTCAATTGGATGAAATTTGGCATATATTATGAAATATGCAAATCTTTATCAAATTCAGCTTTTCCGTAAAACATAACAAACAAAATTACTGGGATAATTAAAAATAAGAATTATTTGATTCATGATTACGTGGCCTCAGTTTCATCATTTAATTTTTGATTTCAACTGTACTCAATACTCAATATCTTTATTGCTTTCCAAGTAACAATCGTGGACTGTTCACTAGTTTTGAATTTTTTTTTTACTTCTTAGTACTGATGCGAATTGTGTTTATAACTTTTGGAGTTATAACTGATCACGAATATATGACAGCTGCACTAGTACTAAATGTTTGGTATAATTTACAATCATATACTTTTGAATCACTCCGACGCCACACAGTTCTGACGCGAACTCCGTTCACTAGTATTGAGTTTCTGATTTGGATCATCTACTTTTGCTGTTGACTGTACGAAGAATTGTATCTTGTAATGACATAAAAAACGAAAACCGAACATAGATTCTCAGTCGTATTAACACACGAAAACATTTCTCGTATTAATATCCGACTGGGCGGTTAAAAAGTTAATCATACCTAACCTAACTCTCCGGCGAGTGTGTTGACGTACGTTGCAGAAATGAAACGTAAGGGCGAAAGAAATTCATTCTTTAGCAAGGCTGGGTCCCCGGATCCAGTACGCTGGCTCACTTAAGGCATAGGTACCAGATTACAGGCACATGCTTGTGCCCGTTATTTGATCATACACAAAACGATTATATCGACAATCCATCCGAGATTTGACCGACATGATGATAGTTAAAAGTCTTCAACAACGAACTCTGGAAACGTACTAAAGTGACGTCGATATAAATATAATTATATACAATACAATAAACTACATGTATACAAAACTATATAATGTGACAAATTAATATTAAATGCTACTGAGACTACGGAAATTAGTATAAACACGTTAAATACTGTGGCTGTATTAAATAATATAGTTATTTTCAAAATAGCCTCTAGAAATAAAATGATAATGGACCCCTTATGCTCAAAAATGTAAAAAGGCACAAAAATATACTCCGCAACGCTAAGCTAGCTAACGACAAATATTTCAAAAAACGCGTCTTTACAACCTTATGCCTCCCAGCTTTACGCGCAAGCAGAAATATATAAACGTGGAGGCAGCTCGAGGCCGAATTAGTGACACGGGGTGATCAGCGAGGGTCGAATGAAATATACCGGCATACAAATAATTAGTCTCACCGAATATACGATAACAATACTACACAATAAACGATTCACATTGCATGAGATTACATATTTGAAACAATAACATGGGCGTGGCGCGGCGGGCGGGACTAGAGCAGCGCGGCGTGGTCCAGGCGCACGCGCAGCGCCTCGCGGTCGCGCGTGACGTCAGCCAGCTCGCTGCACAGCGCGCGGCACACGCGGTGCAGCACGGCGTTCTGCTCCGCCAGCGCGCGCACGTCGGGCTCGGGCGACGAGTCGCGCGGCTTGCGGTACACCTCGAACGCGCCGTGCATCTCGCGCACGTAGCCCAGCCCCTCCTCGTACTCGCGCGGCGCGAACGCGTCCGGCGGGAACGCGGGCTCGCCCTCGCTGCGCTGGTTGACGAGCCGCCGCGGGGGCTCCGCGGTGGACGGCGAGGCCCGCGGGGGCGGCTGCGGCGGGGCCGGCGCGCCCTTCAGCCGGTTGAGGTCCAGCGACGACGAGCGCGCGTGGTTGCGCAGCGGCCGCGGCGGCGGCGGCGGCGGCGGCTCCTTCTTGGGCGCGTACTGCAGCGAGGCGGGCCCCTCGTCCCGCGCGGGCGGCGGCGGCAGCACGCCGGCCGGCTTCACGGGCTTGCGCGGCTGCGGCCGCTGGATGGACTTGATCTCCGCGCCGTTGGGCGGCGGCTCGGCGGGCGGCTGTGAGTTCAGTCGCTTGGGGCTGGCCAGCTCGAATGCGTGCGCGAAGTCGTCGCGGCGTGGCGAGGTGGAGGCCCGCGTGTCAGTCTCCAGGGGCAGCGCGTTGTTGTCGGGCGTGACGCGCACGGCCACCGGGTGGAAGATCTTAGGATCTCGCTCCACGGCCGACTTGTGGAAGTCAAAATTGACTGGCTTAGGCCCCGGACTGGACACGCTCGAAGTAGGCGAATCCACGAACTTAGTCCATTCTTTGTTATTTATTTGCGCTTCGGCTTTCGGCGGGGTGAGTGAAGCTTGTCGTTCCTCGGGCTTCTTTATCACGGCCTTCGTGGCATCGTAGGGGTCGATGGGTTCGGGTTTGGGCGCAAAGTTGAAGTCTGCGGAGGTTCCGGAACTGAACATGTCTGCTCCGAGGTCTACCAGGTCGGTGGTGACGGCTTGGGCGGAGTACCGCGAGTCCACGCGAGGCACGAGGGCGGAAGGCAGCGCCTCGGGTACAGGCACGTTGTTCCGTCGCAGCACTATGAGATGCATCGCTATGCTGAACTCCTCCAGTGTTAGCATGCCATCCTTGTTTATGTCTGAGAGCTGCCATATTTTCCGGAGATCGGGTACAGGTAGGTGTGATTTTTCAAAAAATAACCTGTAGACGCAAATTTAATCTTGTTATAATAGTTATAAAAATTATTTAAGCATATCCGATTGATACGATATGTTGAGGAGTGATTGAGATTATCAATATTTTACAACACTGATATGGCCACAAATCATGTTGTATTTGTTTTCATGTTTGAAAACCACTTTAACTACAATCCATACAGTTCAGTTTGCGCTAAAACTTCAAACATGTTTATGCCTTTTTCAATAGTAAAATAGGCTTCTGACGACCCGTACGACTGTCAATGATGCACAAATGAAGACTCGGTATGTAAAGATGGTCACCCATTGACAGCCAACCCCGGCAAGCGTAGCTTAACCTGATGGATCGACATGTGCGGCTGTGAGTAATGGGAATAACGACATAACTTGAGAAATGTGAGTGTACTATAATAGGTACACCTCTGCCTAACCCGTTGAGGAAACAAGGCGTTATGTTTAGTTTAGTTACCTAGCAGTTTGTCCGGAGAGCATACCGCGCTCGGGCCGCAATGTCGCAAACTGTCCTGCGTAATGCCGCGCCTGCGCATCGCTGATCGCCCAGATATCGTCTACAGCATCACCTTCCTCCTCCGAAGAGTGACGGTCCGAAGATTCCTCTTCTGTACCTATAAATATTAATAACAACTTTATTTTCAATATTTTTTAACCCGTTAGATGTTCGCCTGTTAGAAGCCGTTTGCTTATAAGAGCTCAAAGATTTATACCGTTAGGTATATTTATTGTCGCTTCCAGAGAATTTTTTTTAGGAACCTATGGGGTTCATACGACATTTGAGAGGTTAAATGATACAAATGAGTTAGAAATCTGTAGCCGAAACACTACTATAAATAAGAGAGCCGTTGCTTTGGAACTGTATACTCCATGTCAATCTTAATAGGGTTCAAATTCGTGTAACCGTATCTTATTTTGAAAATTGTCATTCAAAAATGAAAAATCCTTCAATATTGTGACGTCCGTACGTACGAGTACATGGGCTAAATCGATTACGAAGTCGATTATACCCACTCGTTTATATAGGCCACTAAGCCTCTAAGCTATTTAATCAAAAACTCTGATCAAATTCCTAAGTTTTCTTGACCAGTCTGCATGAGAATTTCATGCGTGACATCTAGACATTTGAAAAACTTTAGTATTTCAATAATTTCTAATCTAGATTTACACACCTTTTTATACGTATTGTGAAGGACGGATTCCACTTTAAGATTGTATGAAAAAGTGACTCACTGAGTAATGAAAAAATGGCCTAATTTAACTAGAGGCAAAACACGAAAATATAGCTCATTAAGGCCAATTGCCACTACAATGAAACCAGATCAGACATTACTACTTATAAGTATAACTAGTAGAGTAATGTGACTGTAAATTCAGTGTTTTCGAAAGTTTCGATTTCACTTTTATCTGTACTAATACTATAAAGCTGAAGAGTTTGTTTGTTTGAACGCGCAAATCTCTGGAACTACTGGTCCGAATTGAAAAAATATTTTTGTGTAGGATAGTCCATTTATCGAGGAAGACTATTAGGCTATGCAACATCTCGCTACAACCAGTAGGAGCGGGTAAAACCGCGCGGGACCAGTTAGTTTCTAATACAATTTAACTTTACATTGTTACAGTTGAGTTGCGGTCACAGATCGGATCGAGTTATATGTGACGTAAAGGAAATAACCACAAAGCCATACAATAGGAACATTTATATTTTATTAAGTTCTAGCGGAGAAAACAGAAAACATTCAAGGTGGAAGAGCAAGGTATGAAAATTCTCTGTAGAAGAGTGAGGATTCTATGACCAGACAGTGGTATTGTCTTAAGGGCTACTGCCCCATTGGTGGGTGGAACTTCACACCTTGTTTTTCCACCTCCAAACTGACCGTGACGTGTTCACCAGTCTAGAAACTTGTATTGCCCAGAAGGGTGATCCACGATGGAAGATTTTCAAGGGAGGCACATAAGATGTCGTTTCCCGTCCACCAAAAATATTACATACTAGTTTCTGCCCGCGGCATCGCTCGCGTGGATGTCGAAAATTGTTACATTATAGGAGATTTAGTAAGGATCCCAAATTTTTTTGAAAATATAATATAGCCTATGTCACCCGGGAATAGTGTAGCTTCACAACAGTGAAAATATTTTTCAAATCGATTCAATAGTTTTGGAGCCTATTCAATGCAAACAAAGAAACAATCAAATCTATCCTTCTTTAAATATTTGTATAGATATACGCGGTAATCAGGTAAGAGGCGCGTAAAAGCAGATATTGGAGAGGATTATAAGAGTGGAGGATCGCGGGTAACCTCTTGCTGCCCGTCATGCTATAGCCTCACATATTTCGTGCCAATTCGACAGAAGACCAAGGAGGTACAGCAACTCGCAATAAGTATAAGCAGTGATGCCCACTTGGGGGTTTTCTCCCTAAATTTAAGGAGAAAAAATCTATACAGGGAGTTTTTTAGGGGGAATAATTTTTTGGGGGTATATTTAGGGATATTTTTTTGTTATAAATTGCACTACTCTCCATCCATACTCCATATTTGTATTCAACAATTGTATAAATAAAAAAATGTTTTTTTTTTTTATAAACATTTCAATGATATGCTTGTGTCGCAGTTGGAGGGTTTTAGTTTGAATTTAGTGGGTTTTGAAATTGCTTTAGAGGGAAAGTTTTCAAACAGTTGGCAACACTGAGTATAAGAACAAGGTATCTTACCAAGTAGTCTCGTGTGTTCCTCGCCGGTGTTGGCTGGCCATACCCCCCGGCCGGTAACACTATGCTCCCACACGGGGTGCACTCTTTCAGCCACGCTATTGGTCGGCGTCGGACTTTCACTTGCTGTACTCCACGGCGAGCCAGTCTTGGGTCCTCTTCTCTGTAAACAATTTTGAATTAAGAATGATTATTTATTTGTATCTGATCTAAGGCCTGACGCCCATTGACGGCAGGCCATGCCACAGTGTTTTTAGACGACGAATAAAAATATAACTTATTAGTATGGAAATAAAGTAGAAATTTCGATGTTAAGGCCTGGCGTTCATTAAGAGGGCGTAAGAGGGCAGCCTCCTTGATGCGTAGGATACGTGGGAGTTCCAACAGCATCCTGAGCGTTATTGCTGAGAGACCAGACCAGTGTCCTGACGCACTGGTCCCGTAGGCATGACTGCAGGCCCGGTGCAGAGGGAAAGTTTATGAATTAAATATTTGTGCTTTCAAATTCATTTATTTTGCTTCGGGTTAATATAGTTGTTAGTTTTTTGTGTTACTAACACATTATAGATTTTTACTTATTATAACCGAATTAAATTATTATTATTATTGACTGTACGACGAACCGGTTTGTAAAAACCCACTGAAGAATCTGACTGAGAGTACTGAGGCTCATCGGTGGGAAGAATAAAGACTTATGTTCACATATTTTATGTAGATATTTTATTTACCAGTGTATGAACCGAAAACCAGCTATCCAATCCCATTTTTGCCTGAAATCAGACGCGTAAAAACGAATTCCTACCGATGAATGAGGAAGTAAAAATTCCGTACCTACTTCAACATTATGTAGGTATAGGTAAACAAATACCGGAAAAAACTGTGTGATTTCCCCAAAATTTTGTGTAGGTAAGTACCTACTTGATTGAAATCGCGACCAATTATAATTTCCTCATAGTCAGTTTGCAAAAACAAGCGTCGTAAACATAAGCGCATGTACATGTATATATGAATATGTATCAGTAAATTACCAGCACACCTGCAAGGTCATGAGCTCACTAAAACTGTACCAATGACAAATAAGGCATATCGATACGCCATCTTGTGACAAACAGCCTTGCTCATTCACTTGTTTAATTTTGATATTCTTTAGGCAGAAGTTGAAGCTACTATTAGTAAATGTTTGTAAAGTATTCGCAGATGCCATTTCTAAGCATGGAGCTTCGGTTCGTCGAAATTCCATAAGGTTTTTTTGTAAATAAATTCTCTGTATCAGCGGTCCAGCGCGTAGTTCTGCCTGGTTAATGGCAATTGATTCGCCCCCTACTTACTTCATGTATTCATGTATAATGCATTTGTGCTGATATTGGAATGCTTGGAAAAAGCTACTAATAACATAAGGCCAATATTTGTATAGATATATAGGTGTACCCTATAGTACACCCATATTTCGCCAGTTACGTTTGAGTTCCATGTAATAGGGAGCCTATTGCCAAAAACCTAATAACACTTTGCACGACCCGGGAATCGAACCTCATGTTCAGCAGAAGCGCTTGCGACTACTAGACCAATGACTCTTCCGTCTTACTTATTAATATACTATACTAGCTGACCCAACAGACGTTGTCCTGTCTTAACGATGATACCTACCCTACCTACCTTACCTACCTACCCTACCTACCTACCTACCTACCTACCCTACCTACCCACCTACCTGTTCTCACCTTTTAAACCTTCCCTGGACTACGAGTACTACGACAAACATTTCAACACCAAAATCAGCTAAATCGGCCCAGCCGTTCTCGAGTTTTAGCGAGACTAACGAACAGCAATTGATTTTTATATAATATACTATATCATATCTCCAAAAAAGCAGACTGTAATATTATATAATATATTATTATTCTTATACTGCACTAACTTATTCATATAACAAAATGCAAGCACAGCAATTAATTGCAAATGGCTGCATTATTTGCGGCTCTGGCTTACTATATTTATAGTAAGCCAGAGCCGCAAATAATTTAGTAGCACAAATAATTTAGTTTTCCGAAAACTAAATTATTTGTGGTTTGGGCATACTATAAATATTTAAGGCTAAATTGTCAAAAATTACCAAAACAGCATAGCATTAACAATTGCATATAGATTGTGTATGACAGATATTGAACTACAAGTTTAAATAAAACTTGTTGATAAATTAAGTTATTTATAATCCTGAGAAAGCAAAATATCTTGCTCCAAGGTAACATGGGGACAGTAATAGATGGGTGGGTAAGTTTTCATAAACAGACATAAGCATGAAGAAATAATATTTTGCTTATAATTATGATATACATAATATGTACACTCCTGACTTCAGTAACTGTGAGAAAAACACACTTTACTATGCTATGGCAAGATGAACATGACATATTTACTTATATTTCATCCAATTGACTGTATCGAAAACATCTCAGAGGCTGAATTGTAGGCCCACCCCCTATTACATGGGACTTCAAACGTAACTGGCAATACATCCAGATATCTTCTTCTTCGGCGTGTCTATAATTCTCATTTTAAACAAAAAAAACAAACAGTATTTGGCTACTTCGATAGAAAAGGTCTACCTCTAGCTAACCCTTTAGGGAAAATAGATGCGATGTTGTTTTTAATATTTGTTTGTACATTATGGATAAGATTATGGACTGATTTTTTCAAGGATTTGATAACAAATTGATTTCAGTATTTCTTAATAAGTACTTGCACCGTGTAGGTTATAATTATCAGGGTAAATGCTACAAAGAAGTTATTCATTATTGTTGTTCTAATATTTCATAATGATGCAATGAAAATAACTACTATGGTTTAGTGATAAAACCCATGTGGAATGTTAATGACTGAACTGCATTGAGGAACACCGGTAGCCCTGTTCATGATTTCAGTGGGCTACTATTTTTGTATGTTTTTCTATAAAAATATTTCAAAATGTAACTTACAATATATTATTTGTAAAGTGAAATAAAGGCAATTAATTAAAGACAACATATAACTTTGTTACTTGGTTGTTAAATGACGTTAATTAAATTATGACATTTGTAAACCTGGATGCAGGCAGTACAGGTCTGCCTGCCTGCCTAGCCTTTTTCCAACTATGTTGAGGTCGGCTTCCAGTCTAACCAGATGCAGCTGACTACCAGTATTTTACATGAGCCACTGCCTATCTGACCTTCACAATCCAGTCTGTAACTGGGTAATACAATACCCCTTTTAGGCAGTACAGGTACCATTCAAATATTTTAATACTAGCTGCTCCCGCGCACTTTCACCTGCTGCACGACTCCTAGTGGTCATAGCGTGATGTAACATAGCCTATAGCCTTCCCCGATAAATGGTCTATCCAACACAAAAATATTTTTTCAATTGAGACCAATGGTTCTAGAGAAAAGTGCGTTTAAACAAACAGACCTTTCAGCTTTATAATACTTACTAGCACTTTGCCCGCGGCTTCGCTCCCGTGGTCTTTCCCGTGGGACCCGTTATTTTTCCCGGGATAAAAAGTAGCCTATGTTACTCCTAGAAAACTAAGCTTTCCAACGGCGAAAGAATTTTTAAAATCGGTCCAGTAGTTTTTGAGCCTATTCATTACAACCAAACAAACAAACAAAGTTTTCCTCTTTATAATATTAGTATAGATTAGTATAGATTTCTTCATTGTAAATTCATTGGAAACAAGAAGAGTTTCTTTTATATCTGACCTAAAGAGTTAAAAGAGTAGAGTACAGATGTTACATTGTTGTGTTATCTACCAACATTCTCTGCTATTATCTGGTTATTAACCTGTACTGATAAAAATGTCACCACAAAATACAAAAACTCATTATCTTGTTCGTTGTTAAGTCTTAATATATCAATCATAATTCTTTAACTGTACTTCCAAATATTCCATTCATAACATGGATTATTTACAACATAATTTACTATTTGAAACGGTCAAATATAAAATCACAAAGCTAAAATACCATTCCTCTTAAAAACTGCCATCCCCGTACAGAGATTAAATATTACACTTAGATATCATTGTAAAATTACATCGAATGCTAATAAGTATTCCATTTGAAAAAAGGTGTTGTCACATTGTTATATTTGATACAAATCACAAATTAATTCTGCGTTTTGACAATTCATAAAAAGTAATGTTATTGACTATCCTTTCAAAAAAACCCAATTATTTGCCAAAATGTATTTACATAAACACCACACTATGTTTATAGTAAAAAAATGATTGTTTTAGGTTGAAAATGTGTATAAATGATTCTTATTTTTTCCATTAAACAAGTTTAGAGAATAATGTATCAAGTTGACATAGAAAAAGGGGTTAGTGGTACATAAGGCCACTGACCTATCCAGTCATTTATCAACATTAGTACCTTGAAGATAATTATTATTATTTTTAGTTTATGTGTTTTTGTTGCTATCACAAACAGCATTGTTCCACTAACAAACTGGGTCATACAAATTAAGCTAGTTTCTTGGCAGGATTTTTACCTATTCTCATTAAAGAATGTATTCTAGAAATTGTTTTTTGTAATTCATATACATTTGGAATATACCAAAAGTACTTTTGTTAAAAAATTTTGAACTCTATTCTCCACATTAGAAAACAGCGTAAAACGCCACAATAAAGCAGTTTCTTAACAATAACCATTATTATGTTTATCTTTATTTTATTAATTAAGACAATCATAGTAAACTCACCCCACGGGATCCGGATCGCTGTGACAAAGTCTCAGATTCAATTTCAGAGTCTGTACTTAATCCTTCAGTTGTATCGTGAGACAACACCTGTGGGACGTCACTGTCGGACAGGTTGGATGACAGGCTTATAGGCTCATATGCACCAAGGGTTCCACCAAAATTCCTTTCCCTTTTACTCAAGTGATGTTGGTGATCATGTGGTGAATTCGATAGTTGTATCAAGTCAGCATTCGCTTCAGAATTGAGAGCCCATGTAAACCTCGGGAGAGGCAAGTCAACAGGAGTAGACAAAAGCTCTGGCTTTACTGTCATGTTTGTCTGATGGGCTGCTATTAGTTTCAGTGCTGAATAAAATTGTTTTCTGTTCATGTGACTCAATGACGCACAGTTATTAGGAGCAACGCTTATATCCATGATCTGTAACACATAATTAGAGCCCATAATCACTCATTCACAAAATGTGTTATCGTACGACTAACCTTAACCACTAATTACCTGTTTTAGGACATCGTTGTGTACATTTGATGACCGAAATAATTCTGTTGCTTTTAAAATCGGTATTTTCCCATTGGATTCCTCGTCACAACATAAAAACAAATCACCGAAATATCTCATTTCGGTTTCTGTCAAATTGAGATCCTCCATTATAGTAATAAAATAACAATATTATGGACTTCTACACAGTGTCTTTAGTTTAGTATTAAATAGGCAACATAAACAACCATTATCTATTAATGTACACCATATTCATTGATAAATAGACGGATCCGAAACTTGTACATCACAAAATTTACACGAAGCAAACCAAATGTCACTGACAGACAGCTGCCTGATGCGGCCATTAAAATGTTAGAGCTCGCTTTCACGTTCAGAAACCGATAATAGAGTATTCCCACAATCGGTATTTGAAATATTTCAGTCGACATCCAACACCAAGTTAATTAGTCTTATGCTAGGTACCCACGTGACTTAAATTTAATAATAAAAAAAAAACACTTGGACCGCGCACATTCAAACCTAGAAAAAAAAATAGAATTGCAACACTCCAAACTGCCTGTGGTCCTGACTTGAGGAAGGAACCACCAAAACAAGATGCGTATTCGAGTAAAGGTTTACAAAATGGTGGTCCATGTTCTTACTCAGCCCTGGATTTATCCTAGGGGCAGTCGGGGCGAGTGCCCAGGGCGGCAAAATTTTGTAAGTGCAAAAAGTTTTTTTTGTCTTATCGATTGCTCAATATAAATTAATTAATTTTATGAATTAATAATTTTCTGTTTAATTGATAATTCAAGAAATTCAATTCATCTATTATTTGTGAATTATAATTTTGGCACTTTTATTAAAATTTAATAGAGTCTGGCAAATGAAAATAGACACTCGAATTATTTGAACCTCCTCCTATTGTATTTGGTTATCGATGTTACAGCAACCAATGATCGCACAGAATGTTAAAGGTGGGATTCAAGAACATATTATTTTTTGTAAATTTAAACACTCTTGCAACAAAAATGTAGAAAAAGCTTTGATTTTTTTTTTGAATTATGAGCTTTTCAGGGCAAAAAATCGTGATCCTTTAATTTTTTTTCGAATTCGATCGAGTGAAACAAAAAAAGTCTTCCTGGATTAATTTGGCTCCTAGGGTATTTGTGGATTCCGGCCATAGTGCTGCTCGACGAGGTTGGCAAACTCTTCGAGAGAATTATTGCAGGCCGCTTCGTCGGGCACCATGGAAGGACGGGGCCGGCCGGACCTTGCGGACTGCCAGTTTGGCTTCCGCAAGGGGCGCTCGACGGTGGACGCCATCATGCGCGTTAGAGCCCTCACGACGGGAGACGCGGTGTCCCAGGGTAGGGTCGTCGTGGCGGTGTCACTCGACATCGCCAACGCTTTCAACACCCTGTCCTGGAGTTGCATTGGGGAAGCACTCCGGTATCACCGGGTGCCGACCTACCTCCGTCGAATAGTCGGGGCGTACTTGAAGGATAAGGCCGTCATCTACCCCGGTCGCGATGGGGAATGGAACCGGCGAGAGATGTCGTGCGGTGTCCCACAGGGATCGGTTCTGGGGCCGCTCCTGTGGGACATCGGTTATGACTGGGTGCTGCGGGCCGACCTCCCTGACGGCGTCAGCGTAATTTGCTTCGCTGACGATACGCTGGTTCTGGCGCAGGGGAAGTCGCATTAGGCGGCGCCCGACGCGATTACACGCGGGGTTGCGACAGTCATTGAGAGGATCCGGCAGTTGGGTCTCGAGGAGGCATTGCACAAATCCGAGGCCATGTCCTTTCATGGGCCTCGGCGGAATAGGCCACCATCGGGATCCCAACTTACGGTAGGAGGGGTTCACATCGGCGTCGAGACCACGATGAAATACCTAGGTCTGGTCCTCGACAGCCGATGGAATTTCGTGGAGCACTTCCGACGTTGGCCCCCAAGCTGGAACGGACTGGGGCCGCCTTCAAGCGGCATTTGCCCAATTTGAGGGGGCCAAACGCCTCCTGCCGGAGGCTTTACGCGGGAGTCGTGCGGTCCATTGCCCTATACGGGGCTCCGGTGTGGCCGCGTTCACTGCGGTGGCGAGCCGCAAAAGGTGGTAGTCATTCGGCTTATCCGGGGGTACCGCACGATCTCGGGCGAGGCGGCAAGCCTCCTTGCCGGACTGCCGCCGTGGGATCTGGAGGCGATAGTCCTCGCGCGCCTGTACGAGTGGCGCGCGGAGGTACTAAGCCGGGGGAAACTCCGTTTCCGCGGCAAATTGCGGCGGAGCGGACGGACCTCCGGCGCGATCTCATGGCGGCCTGGAAAAAGCGACTGTTGCAACCCAGCGCAGGGCACGCCACGATAGTGGCGGTAAGGCCCCTCTTTGAGGAGTGGCTAGAGAGGCGTCACGGCGCCCTCACCTACCGCCTGACGCAGGTCCTCACCGGACATGGATGTTTCGGGAGGTTCTTGCACATCATCAGGCGGGAGGAAACGCCTGGGTGTCACCACTGCGAGGATCGCCCAGAGGACACGGTAGAGCACACGGTGCATACCTGCCCCGCTTGGGCGGAGCACCGCCGTGTCCTCGTAGAGGCGATCGGCGGCGGCGACCCGGCCCTGGTGCAAGCCAAGGTCCGGGGCGAGAGGGAGTGGGAGGCAGTCACCTCCTTCTGCGAAAAAGTCATGCTCGCGAAGGAGGTGGCGGGATGGGAGAGAGAAAGGTCCTCCCGTCCCAGCCGCCGCGGGAGACGCCCCGGGCGTCGGGAGCCACGCACCAGGCCCGTGACAAACGGCGCGTATATGTTCCACGCGCGCCTCAAAGTGATGTCAGCATATGAAGGGGCCAAGCCTGCCGGGTAAGCGGGATTGTCCGAAAGGGTTACCGCTACTACACCGGAACATACAGGGCTACGGAAGGAACATGGATGGGTTTTAGTCAGTAGTCTGACACTCCCTTCCGCTCCACCCAGAGCGGGAGCAGTCATTGGATGATTTCCCAGCCTTAAAAAAAAAAACAGCAATGGCTATGGTCTTTAAATAAATTCATTCAAGTTCTTAAAACCCACCTTTAACTTTCTGTGTGATCATTGGTGGCTTTTTTTTTTAAGGCTGGGAAATCATCCAATGACTGCTCCCGCTCTGGGTGGAGCGGAAGGGAGTGTCAGACTCTTACTGACTAAAACCCATCCATGTTCCTTCCGTAGCCCTTTATGTTCCGGGGCAGCGGTAACCCTTTCGGACAATCCCGCTTATCATTGGTGGCTGAGATATCGATAATCAAAGACAAAAGGTTCCTTTTCCATTTGAAGATCGATATCTCAGCGAGAGGTGGACGTATCAAGGTGTATAAAAAAAAACAAATAAACAAAGTATCCGAACCATAAAGTGGTTCAGAAAAAAAAATACCACGCCCGAAAAAAATTAAAAAAGTGTTTTTTTTTTGTTTCTAAGATTATTCAAAAACCGCTGACGCTACAAAGTTTTAAGTTATTCAAAAGTTGTTAGACACTTGTACAGTCGCCAGCACATCAAGTTACCACAAACTGTCAAATTTCTTTGATAGATATTCAACTCTATTGCAAAAGTATAATGTTCATTTTCAATTGGGGAAATTTGACAGTTAGGGATAGCTTGATGTGCTGGCGTCGCGTCTGTACAATTTCCTTTTTTTATTTCCTGTACGACCATTTCTCTCGTAGTTAAGGCCTGTTGAAAATTGCCCAAAAATTCGGATTTTTTTTCGATCCCTTAATTTTTTCCAGTAGTGTATAAGTTTAAGTAAAATTCCAGTATTGGGGCGGATTTTTTTCCGGTGCCCAGGGGCGGCATTAAGGTTAAATCCGGCCCTGTTCTTACTACTTAGAGCATTTAAATGCTCTAAGTCTTACTAAGAATAACGTCAAATAGCCTTAGAGCATAGGTTAAATGCTCTAAGGTTTTTCATCATCCCAGAACTACGAGCATTTAGGTTAAATGCTGGAAGTCCCAGAAACTCCATTTGATTAGTACTCGACTTTTATCAATATTTAGCACAAGCACGGCCATGAAGTGGAATACGTTGCCAGCGTCTGCGATCCCTTTTCATGTAACAAGCATCAAAAGAAGTTATTCCCAGTTGTCGCCACTGGTAACGCCACCACTGGTGTAAACTGGGATTTTTTTTGAAAAATATTCCCATTTGTCGCCAGTGGCGTCACCAGTGGCGACAACTGGGAATGGCCATTCTTCTAGTTCCCAGTGGTGACAGGTGGGAAATATAAATTGATACGCCTCCGGTGGGGGCGATGCTAGAGCTGCATTATGTAAGTAAGAACCTATTAATATAATTTTAAGTAAAATAATTATACGATCTGTAATAGTTGTAGTACTGGAAACTGTACTTGTGCAGTTTTAATCTCAATGAATAAAAATATTGTGATTTATAAAAATATACAGGGTTATTTATAAAATCGCGAAAAAAAAATCAGCTGTTCCTTACATTTTGACGAGTTATACGAACATAAACGTAAGGAACAGCTGATATTTTTTTCGCGATTTCAGGTTTTGTCCCAAAGTAAAAGTTGTTGTGTACGTTACGCCAGCAAGAAAGTGTCACCTAGAGTGATATAAGTAGAACGTATAATTAGTGCGCAATCTGCTGTAAATGTGCGCCGCATAAAAAAATTGTGCGTGTTGTAGTTTTGAAAAAAAAACGTAAAAACGATTCCTGCTGGAGTAACGTTGTTCTAGCAAGAAAATTCTAGACGAATTATCGGAGAGATAAAATACATACATGGGCAGAGAGCTTATATTTGTGCAAGTATGTGCGCCATAAATATAATTTGTGCGTCTTCAGGTTTTCGAGATATTGCGTTTCTCGCTGCAGTAACGTTTTGCGAATTCGTGTATCTCTAAGACCATTTTATGTGCGCCTGTAGAATGAACATACACGAATAGCTCTTAATTAGTGCATATTTGTGACATAATTAGATGCCAGATAATATTTATAATTTTCAAGTAATCGCGCTTTATTGAAAACTTAAAAAAATATTGTAGCGCCTAAATGAGAAGACGTATAAGCTCGCTAAAAACTGTATTCGTTCCATCTTGTTGTTTATAATTACCATAAAAAGTTTCAAAACAGAACCTACAAGCGTTAATGAATAATATTACTAAAAGTCGAAACGACGGCATCATAACTTTGACGCCAACAAACAAGAAACTGGCTCAACCTAAGATGTGTAGATGTAAACCAAAAATTAGTGCATTTATCAAATAATATATAGTAAAAATATCCAGCTTCAACTGTTTCGTGTTAAGTAAATATTAATACCAAACCAAAACAGTTATTCAGCGCAGGTTATCCGACCAAATTCGAATGACTACAAAAAAGCGACGGATTCATACGTATCGATGACCTTCTTAACTTTACTCGCTAACTGGTTGAAACGTATTGTGCCCGAGTACAGTGCAGTAGAAAATAGTTAAAAATAAATAACTTTTGATTAGATTAAACATACCTATTCTTCTATCATTCTATTCTAGCTGTTCCGGTAACTTTGCACACGATTATGTAAGTACATCATAAAAAGTACCTAGCCTAAGCGCTATTCCTATAATAAGTATAGGTAAGTTATCTTCATTTCAAATTTAATTAAAATACATTCAGAATTTTTTTTTGATTAGACAAATAAATTTAGCCATTTGCATTTATTATATCAGTAGAAAAAAACAAGAACTTTTTAAGAAGTTCTTGTTTTTAAGTTCAAGAAATATGTGATGAATACTACAAAAACCCCACAACAGTAAAAAATACACAAAGCGTGTATACATTTTAACTAGTTGATATATATCTAATATATCAACTTTTAAATTTTTGATTATTAATAGATTTAATTTTTTCGCTTCGTTTCCGTTTACCTGGTCCGGCGCCACCCCCCGCTGCACTGGGAAGAAAGTGAGACAGATAGTAAGCGTACGGTCTTAGTGTGACAGAGACAGATACGTAAACGTCGCTCTATCATCAATAGTGCGTTTGGGTTATCACTTGGTAAACAGTAGCCGTTATGACGTCAAGTGCACTAGCGTTGAGTCACCGCGATATTATTGTTTGTTTACTTTTTATTGTTTGTTTGAAAGTGGTGTCAATCAAAGTTTAGACTGTGACATAATTTTTTGTGGTACTGTGCACACTTTTACGGAATTATTGTGTTTGAGAGGTGTCCGTTTATAAATGAACCTACGATAATTGTGTTCAAGCCGTTCATACGTAGAATTCCAGTCAGAGGTACTCGTTGAATCGCTGCCGTGCGGTCTTCGTGCGGTGTATTGAACATGTCGAACTTGTTCAAATACTTTGCAACAAGATTAGAAACTTGGACACAACGTATTCACACAGCCGCCCGACGATGCGACATAATTACCATGTCACAATACCATTAGTATTGTCCATATTTGGACATTTAATGACGATTTACGCGACGATGGCACGCTCTGCAATCGTAAGTACCTATTTAATTGGATAGTTTGAATTCCCTTTTTATCAGTATTGCGCTAACACAACTACCTCCGTGGTACAATAATGATATTTAGTTACCTATCTATCTGTTCTTATGCTACATTAAAATGTTTGATGGGTACTAAATAGTACAACTTGTGTTCGCAACAATGAAATTATGTATTTCCAAAAAAAAAAAATTGTGGTCGGTGCCCAACGTATCACACCTTATCAATTATCAATACTTAGATTATCATTGTAGTTAATTATCTATTAAATAAAAACAAATTATGTTTCTACAACAAATTCTATCATGTAATTTTGAGCGCTAAGTACATAGATTAAGTAGGTGTCTGAAGATAAAAAATCTTATTATGATTTTCGTTATTTTTCAGAGTAACACATTTCAAGAAGATTACGGTAGAAAAATGGAAACCGCTTCACAAGTCTTCCCTAATTCAAGAGTTAATTAATTATATGAATAGATGTATGTATTGTTGACACATTCAGTTCATCAACCAGATGGTATGTCGAACCATAATGTAACCGAAAGAAACAACTTCTAGTAATTTAATTCAGATAAATATTGTTATTTCTATACAAAATAATATTATCTAAATAAATAATGGCGGGTCGAAAAGGAACTATTCTTAAAGAAAATTTAAAGACGGTTATTTGTAAATATAAAGACTCATTCCAGACAGCGATTCCTCCTGTAAGCGATAATGTTTATGTTTACTTACAGCAGGAACTGCGAGAAAAATTTAATTGCAATATGACCCATAAAGCTTTACAAATATGTATAAAAAGAAACAAAACTTATTTTTTTGATTTTGATAATACCATATACCCCATATGTGAAGAAAAAGAAGAAACTGATCCCTATATAATAACATTTCAAATGAGCCTTGCAGAATACTCAAACATTGTACCACAAAACTCAATTTACCGTCTCTTACCAAGAAAGTGGACGAATGAATTGCAAGACCAAATATTTTTTAAAAGTGATTTAGAGTGTACATTTGCTTTTGATCATAGTTATGTACCGGCTGATATTAATTTTAATGACATCAAATGTACTGGCAGGTGTACCCAATGTGATGCTATACTGTCATTGTATATTTCTCCCCCATCTAAGAATTGTGTAAAGGTTACTTGTGAATTAAGTAAATATAAAAAAGAAAATCCTCATGACCCACTGATTAAAAACAGACTTACTTCTGACAGAGTAAACCGAATAAAAAAAAAATTAATATATGAAAAAGCGTTAAAAGTCCAACACACAATGGCAGATGAGGTAATGATTGTAGACAATCCAAAAAAGCCGACAACGTTCCCTAAATTACCCAACTTAAGAAAAATGCGTCATGAAGCCAGAAGTGCGCTTCAATTTGATAAAAATACGATACTGTCTTTGTACGCTATGGCGCACTGCAGTCCTTATAATAACTTTATCCATAAAATCAGTCTTGTTCCCTTTTTTATATATTTTTGGACGAGAGCACAAAACGAATACTACAACGAAACCTTAAAAAATAAACATAAAATACTGTCCATTGATGCTACTGGTTCTTTATTTCAGCCAATAGAGCCACCACCTTCTAATGATTATTTAAAATATCGCACTCCTAAACATTTATTTTTATATGCAGTGGTTGCCTATACCCTGGATTCCAGTATACCAATTTGCTACATGGCCTCCGAATCCCATACAATGGAGACGATAGCCACATGGCTAAATACGTGGCAAAGTGGTAAACCTTTGCCTAATGAAATCATAAGTGATGATAGTTCGGCTCTCCTAGGAGCAATAACTAAAGTGTTTTTAAAAACCGAACTAAATCATTATTTAAAACAGTGTTTTGATGTGCTTGAAGGGAATACCGCTGAAATACCTCTCTGTTACATTCGTATGGACAAATCCCATTTTATTAAAAAACTTTATAAACAAACCTGTTTTGATAAAACATCTGAAAAAGTTAAGTTCTTTTACATTAGTTGCATGAAATATATTCAGCAGCTCTGTTGTTATGAAGAACTCAAAACAGTTTTAAGAGACATAATTATTTTATCGCTCCATGAGTTCAGGAGTGCGGAATTGAATGATTCGCAGCCCAAATGCGATAAAGCTCTTAAAAGTTTAAAGCTCCAAATTTTAAATCACACAAATCACGAAAACTTTGATGATATCAATACTCAAAATGACATAAAAACAAAAATGGAACTACTTCACGACGAAGATGACATAAAAGTTTCTATAAGTTTGATAAACTTTTATGACAACTTAATACAAACTGAAAATTTGTACTTGCAGCTAGTAGAACCATCATATAACAAAAATGAGTATTTCTTACCGGAATTGAACAATACAATTAAACGACTTCTGAAAAAAATTCCTCTGTGGGGTTGTGTTATGAACAAATATTTTAAAAATGTCAAAGACTATGCATCAAGCTCAAATGTAGAAAACCATTTTAAAGATTTAAAAAGTATATACTTTGACACAAGAAACCAACGCGTGAGATTAGACGAGTTTTTAGTACAGCACCATGGTTTTATAAATGGAAGTGTAAAACTTAGTTCCAGTGACGTTTTACATAGAATAGAGCCAAGAAAACGAGCTCATCGAACTCTGCTAACAAAACGAACAGAAAATAAACGAGCAAATCTTACCTCTAAGCCTTTGAAGTGCGAAAATAACGACTTTGAGGCACAGTCAGTCTTTCAAGATAACCCGATAGAAATTGAGAATTGGAGGGGGCTAGCGGTATCCACACATAGAACTTTTAAACCCAAACCACTTTATATTTTACAAAACGGCAACGTAGCAAATTCTAAAATTGAAAATAGGACTATCATAACAAATACGTGTGCATTCGATTCTGTTGCACAAACGTTTGCGATAGCATACAAAGATAGGCAAAACTTTAAAGATTCTGTAGATACACATATTAATAAAGGAGAATTTATTGAATTCTTGTTATTCATTACAGAATTATCGAATGTGAAAAATTTTTGTAAAAAAATATATGATCTGAGAGCGAAATTGCTCCTTAAACTTTTCAAAACTTTAAACACCCAATACGTAGTTGACTGTTCATGTAATGCGACCAAAATATTAGATGAAATATGTACAAGTAGCATATTCGTTTCAGCTATAAGACAAAGAGTTTGCTCTAATAGTATGTGCCCAAGTTATGAAGATGAAAATAAATTGTTCAATTGCAAGTATTTGCAGTTGAACTTGGATATAATAAATACTAAAGGTATCAATTACCTGCAAGAAGCTTGTCAATCATGTTTAAAAACAGAATGTCCACCAGAGTGTCACATTTGTCGCGGTGGAAATGTGTCATTTGTATACGAGGTTAAAGACATTATCATTTTTGAACTTCATGATATGTATGCTATGTTGGATGATCTGCCTCTTACCATCGAAATAAATAATAAGGAGTACACAATTCTATCTGTAATAGAATATCAGCCTACTTCAACACCCAAAGGTGTTGGACATTACAGGGCTCACTGCTATAGAAAAAATAGTAATTTATTTGAATGTTACGATGACCTTTATAGTAAAATCCAACGGCGCGGGCACTATAATATTATGCCACATATAATAGTCTACTTGTTAGAATAACATGGTTTATCTGAATTTAGCATTTGATTACCCTTAATTATTTATCTATGATTTAAAATTTGTTAAATATTTACATAGTTTATATAGCTTTAATTAGCAATGTTACCTATACTTAAAACTGTGATTTTCTGTGATAAAGGTTCAGTACCATCATAACGGGAAATTCAAGTATAAAGTAGTTACCTATTTGTTGGCCGAGATATAATTTAGTTTTGGGTATGATAGTATGATACGCGAACGTAGTATAGACCGGTTAAAATTATTATTCTTTTTTATCCTTTTATTAATTGCCTAATTTGAAAACCCAAACCTAAGCAGCCCGATATGTGAAACTTGAGTTGAAGTTTTCAAATCCGGCTATTCTTTAAGAAACATAAATTGATAACAAAATATAACGCTCTATAGGTTTTTATTACGTTCGCGTACTATATAATCATACCCAAAACATAATTATATCTCGGCCAAAACAACAACTACTTAATATTTAAATTTCACGCCATGATGGTACTGAACTACTTTAAGTGATTTTATTGTTTGTGTACTTAAGTAAATGAAAAACTGATCTGTGATTTTAAATAATACCAAATGACTATACAAGGTACAAATAGTTTAATTGAACAATGTTTGTTCTAATATTTATAGGTAGAAAATTTGATCTGTGATTTGTTGCCATAATTACTTTAAGAATCATGATTATGATAATAAAAATAATATTTTTTTAAACCAACAAGCTCTTTGATTTCATATGATCAGAAAGTACATTTAATACCTAGGTATATATTATATTTTTATTAGGTCATTGTAATAATAATTCCCAACGAACATTTGAGCGTGACTGTACGAACACAGTTTAGGTGTAATACGTTTAATAAAGGAGGTCATCGATACGTATGAATCCGTCGCTTTTTTGTAGTCATTCGAATTTGGTCGGATAACCTGCGCTGAATAACTGTTTTGGTTTGGTATTAATATTTACTTAACACGAAACAGTTGAAGCTGGATATTTTTACTATATATTATTTGATAAATGCACTAATTTTTGGTTTACATCTACACATCTTAGGTTGAGCCAGTTTCTTGTTTGTTGGCGTCAAAGTTATGATGCCGTCGTTTCGACTTTTAGTAATATTATTCATTAACGCTTGTAGGTTCTGTTTTGAAACTTTTTATGGTAATTATAAACAACAAGATGGAACGAATACAGTTTTTAGCGAGCTTATACGTCTTCTCATTTAGGCGCTACAATATTTTTTTAAGTTTTCAATAAAGCGCGATTACTTGAAAATTATAAATATTATCTGGCATCTAATTATGTCACAAATATGCACTAATTAAGAGCTATTCGTGTATGTTCATTCTACAGGCGCACATAAAATGGTCTTAGAGATACACGAATTCGCAAAACGTTACTGCAGCGAGAAACGCAATATCTCGAAAACCTGAAGACGCACAAATTATATTTATGGCGCACATACTTGCACAAATATAAGCTCTCTGCCCATGTATGTATTTTATCTCTCCGATAATTCGTCTAGAATTTTCTTGCTAGAACAACGTTACTCCAGCAGGAATCGTTTTTACGTTTTTTTTTCAAAACTACAACACGCACAATTTTTTTATGCGGCGCACATTTACAGCAGATTGCGCACTAATTATACGTTCTACTTATATCACTCTAGGTGACACTTTCTTGCTGGCGTAACGTACACAAAGTTGTTCATAATGATGAGTACAATGACTTCTTAAGAGGTTTCTGGTGTTTTACAAATAACCCTGTATATCTTCCCAAGTAACGTGTAAAAGTTTTATTTAAGAAAATATACCTATTTAACTTCATTAGTGACACAAAAATGAAACCCCATCACTATATAATGCAGCTCTAGCATCGCCCCTCCGGAGGCGTATCAATTTATATATTTTCCATCTGTCGCCACTGGTGACAACTGGGAACTAGAAGAATGGCCATTCCCAGTTGTCGCCACTGGTGACGCCACCACTGGCGACAAATAGGAATATTTTTCACAAAGAATCCCAGTTGTCACCAGTGTTGGCGTCACCAGCGGCGACAACTGGGTATAACTCATCAAAAGGCGAGGGAGAAACAAAACAACAAAATAATTTTGTAAATTTTATTGAGTTCTGATTTAATCGCGATACTGCATTAAATACATAAATTAATATGGTGATTTATACGTGTAGACCACTATCGAAGTAGTTAAATAATAATTTCGATTTGTACGCTATACTTAAGCTTAAATTATAAAAGTCGATCTAGCCGACAAAATCATATTCTTAAACATTCATAACAACATTTATCTCTACGCAATCTAATATTTAATCCTTGGTCTGGATGTACTTGATGAGATCGATAACGCGGTTGGAGTATCCGAACTCGTTGTCGTACCAGCTGATGAGCTTGACGAAGTTGTCATTGAGAGAGATACCGGCAGCAGCATCGAAGATGGACGAGTGGGTGTCACCAATGAAATCGGATGACACAACTTGCTCCTCAGTGTAGTCCAAGATACCCTTCAGGGGGCCATTAGCTGCTTCCTTAACCTTCTGTTTGATAGCTTCGTAGCTGGCAGGCTTGCCCAGGCGGACGGTGAGGTCGACAACTGACACGTTCGCAACAGGCACACGGAAAGCCATACCAGTCAGCTTTCCGTTCAGAGCGGGAATGACTTTGCCGACAGCCTTGGCAGCGCCGGTGGAGGCGGGAATGATATTCTGCTGAGCACCACGTCCATCACGCCACAGTTTTCCAGAGGGTCCATCCACAGTCTTCTGGGTAGCGGTGGTAGCGTGTACGGTGGTCATAAGACCTTCAATAATCTCGAAATTGTCGTGGATGACTTTAGCGAGAGGCGCGAGGCAGTTGGTGGTGCATGAAGCGTTGGAGATGACCTTGTAAGATGGGTCATATGCTTCAAGGTTGACACCACAGACGAACATGGGTGCATCAGCACTGGGGGCAGAGATGATGACCTTCTTGGCACCACCCTCTAAGTGAGCAGATGCCTTTTCTGTGGTTGTGAAAACACCGGTGGATTCGACGACGTATTCAGCGCCAGCCTTGCCCCATGGGATAGCCTTGGGGTCCCTCTCGCTGAAAACGGCGATTTTGTTTCCGTTGACGACGAGGTGACCATCGGCGATATCAACGGTGCCCTTGAAGCGACCGTGGGTGGAGTCGTATTTGAAGAGGTAGACCATGTAGTCAAGGCCGATGAAGGGGTCATTGATAGCAACGACCTGAGCGCCCTTCTCGACGGCAGCGCGGAGGACCAGGCGCCCAATGCGGCCGAAACCGTTGATGCCGATTTTGGACATGTCTGTAATAGAGAGAAACAAAGAACATTAACATTACGTGTTATTAAAGGCAATCGAAGACGGAGTATCATCGTAATTGTTAGGAGTATGCGTAATTTGTTATAACAGCATATCTTTACAGTGTACCTGTACACCTACAGTTAAACATTTATATTGATAATAAATGTCTGCAGTCTGATTTCATCAAAGAGATAACGGCAGAAATTCTATTAAATGCTACTGATAAAGGCTACAACTTTATTTCTATCCATTATTATGAGTTCCAATAATGATGTTTTATTATCGTTGCTATAATATTTTTCTAAGCTTAATCCTTCATTATAATTCGTAAATAAATGTGTAATTTCGAAACAGGTTAAGAGTTTTCCAGATTTTTTCGTCAAGGAGGTGTGTCTCTAGCTAGAAGAACCAGTTAAATAAAATTAGCAAGTTAAATGGAATACAGCAGACGAGACCCCTAGCAAGGTCATTTATGAATGCCGCAAGAAGAAACTGGAGTTCAAGACCATTAAGTGGAAAAAAAAACGATTACATAACATTATGAAGTAGCTCTATTATTAAGAAAGTATTGATAACAACGTTATGTTTTTGTATGTTTGGCATTTATTATGAAACAAAAAAACTTGTTTTTATGCCAAAACTATAAGTAGCAGCAAAAACATGAAACAAATATTACGTGACAACTACCAGTTTGCATCGTGATGACTGAATCATAATATAAAACTAGGCATTTCCTCAAAGAACAAATTATAGAAATACATGATGCAATGTATCTTAAAAATATATTAAAATAAAAAAAAAGCCCGTGATTTCCTTCGTTCCTGTCAGTCAATAAGGGCGGAGTTATTTATATAAGAAACTATGGTGTTTACAGTCGACTAGCGACCGCAGTGCATTTCAAGGTCATAGGAGACTTATGGGTTACATATAATTTAGATCAAATTTATGAATATTTAGATTTAAAATGTAAATATGTAATTATCCTATGTTCACATTTAGATCACGATTTCAACGGCGTAAAGTTTTTGTAAAAGATATAGATGTAATGAAATCCAAAACAGTTAGCAAGCCTTCAGTAAAAAAAAACATTCACGGCAAAACAAGAAAAAACATTAGGTACAAAAAGGGAATTATACGAAACGGGCTATAAAATAAATCTACTTAGAAATACCTACTTGCAGATTGTAACAGACTAACTGGCATAGCTGTTTGCTAGCACGTAGGTCAGTTACCGAAATATAAATAGCAAATCCGGAAGCCGATCATACAATCTTACCGGCTTTGATACTGTTGCACATATTTATTCATTGCTTTTGTTTGTTGCAAACCTAAATCATTCTGTAATTAGTGTAGGACGATCCAATACCGGCCGGTATGGAGGACGGAGGTCGTGTAGAGGTCACTCATAGAAACGGCATAAAATACTAACGAAATGCAAAATAACTACGTAATGATATGAGGATAAACTAGCATATTCGTTAACAGAATCAACAACTAAAAGTAGGTACTTGATAGAAAACTTTAACATTAATTAAAATAAGTCGGCAAAATCACGCATAGCTACGTGGTCGAGAAATACATAAACGCAGCAAATTATGCAATACACTACAAATGATTAAAGTAAGCTCGAAAAGACAATGGAAAATGAAATTAATTAACATGTAATTGTTTGTGAACACTTACCGGAATAAATTTATGAAGAAACGAGTAAATATGTAACTCCACGTATGCTCTCCACGAGATGGAGTTTTAAAATGTCAGCTGAAGGACAAGGCAGGACGGGCGTTGTATAGACAACTTCCAGAAGATCAATGAAGCAAAGAGCAAACAAATTTATGTAGACAGGACAAAACACTGATGGCGTTTTCTGAATTTGTGAATGAATTTGTCACTGAAAAGTAAGCTGTTATTGAATGACAATTGACAGTTTTGATCACGTTCTGACAGATTACTGTGCGCGAAAAATACAGCAAATATAGTAATCAAAGAGAATGTTAACTGATGACTAGGCAGCATGGTCTCAGACCTTAGCCTGTTCCGTCGGGAACGAATAAAAAAAAAAAAAAAAAGTAATCAAAGAGAGGGCCTGTGTGCCAGAAATGGGAACTTTAGGGCCTATGCACACCACGTTTTTTGAACGCGCCGTCCGACGCGACGCGCGTTCCCAAAACGCGCGTCGCCGGCGCGTTTTTATCCTGCAGAGCAGTTTGTCGTCGTTTGTATCGATATAAACGCGCGGCACCGGCGCGTGTGTATCGATACAAACGCGCGGCACCGGCGCGTCTGTATCGATACAAACGCGCGGCACCGGCGCGTCTGTATCGATTCAAACGCGCGACACCGATACGAGCGCTAGCGCGCGCGCCTTCCCTTTCCCCCGCAACAAGGAAAAGGGAAGTGTGAATCTACGCTAGTAGCAATCGAGCGCGTCTGTATCGCGTCTGTATCGCTACACACGCGCGTCTGTATCGCTACACACGCGCGTTTGCATCGCGTCTGTATCGCTACACACGCGCGTTTGCATCGCGTCTGTATCGCTACACAAGCGCGTCAGGTGTGCAAAGGTCTACAGGCTGCGTCTGACTTGCGTGCGTATCGCGTCTGTATCGCTACAAACGCGCGTCGACGGCGCGTTTAAAAAACGTGGTGTGCATAGGCCCTTAAGAGGCTGATTATGCTACGGGGTTCCAATTCCAAACAGCCTCTAACTTACTAACCATATTTTGTCCCTGTTAGTTTCATTTATCAAAATACTATACAGGCGACAAAACTGAAAGGGCGATGTGTCAGACGAAATACGTCCACTTCTGGGCATATGCCTCAAACCAACGCATAAAACAAATTATGTATTGATCATAATCAATAATAATGGTAAAGATATTTTTACCTACTTGCCCGTCTTGTTTGATGTATAATCTACCATCTCACCTCTATTATCTCGTGGATAGTCTATGGGCACTAGTGATTGCATTTTGATTTACCGGTAACGAAAATGGAAAAAGTACCGGTTTTATTTTTATTTCACATACCGTTTTATAATTAATTGTTCCTAACCGACTTTATTTTTTATTATACGTTTAATGAAATGTTTAAAACTTTGATAAAGTTATCTCAAAACTTTTTTGTTAATATTATCAAAATCGATTAGCACGTCACATTGAAGCGCGTAATTCAAAATGTCAGTCAGCTCGTATCGTCAATTATAATTATGTTCAAAATATTAATGTTATTTCAAAATCTATTAAATGAGTCAGTCCAAGTTCATCGGGAATGGTTATAAAAGTGGGAATAAATGGTTTCGGCCGAATTGGCAGGGTAATATTCAGAACGTGTCTTCAGAATCCTGATATTGAGGTAAAATGGTTATTTTGCAGATCCCATTCCATCAGATACAATCCCATGATCCGTCTGGTAGAAATATCATTGATGGTAGCTGCAAGCAGTTCTAATCCTAATTTACTTAGATTTTAAGTAATAGGCCGTCTGCTGAAACGAATAAGCGCTATAATGAGTAAAGCCTTGTTCGGCTATTAAAATTTCGGAGATAACTTCACAAATTGTTTTTGCATGGTACTCATGCAAAAACTATTTGTGTAAGGAATAATTCATAGCCTTAATCCAGCCTATAATTCAATATTTATTGTGTAGGTATAAGTAGTAGCATCTTGCTGAGGGCGCTCCGTGGATAGTGACCGTCTATTAGAAATCGGGAACTTCCTGCATCTCCTCTCCTGGCCTCTGAATAAAACAGCCGGTACCAATCCCGGCTATTATTTGTATATCTTTGACAGTCGTTACGGGTATTAGAAATTCGAAAGTCTGACAACCAGTCTTGCCGAGGCGTAGGTATCTGCATTACCCAGTATTTGATTTATAGACGTCTGATAGGCCCACGCCCCCAGCCTATGCTGGGGTCGGCTTCTAGTCTTGCCGGATGCTGTTAAATACCGGTAAAAATACCTAATAATAGTCTTACCGTCCATGTAAAAACATGGACGGTAAGACTAGAAACCGACCCCAGCACAGTAGCAACATCTTATTAAATACTTTATCCCCTTTATTTAAAAACGTTGCTTGAAGTTGAAACAATGATTAACACTGCATGTTTGACGTTTAAATTAAATCATAACATTATGCAAGTACATAACTCGATATCTAAGAATTATTTTTTCCACACTCTACTAGTGACCCTAACACGACTGCCTTTTATAAATGTATTCTGCGTTGATTACCACAGCTATCAGCGGTTAACGACCCTGCAATTGACATCGACTACATCTGCTATTTGATAAAGTTCGACTCCACTCATGGCAAATTCAAAGGAAACATCACGCACACGGAGACTGAAATTAATATCGATGGTAAATTGTCTTTCTATTCTTATCTATAATAATAAAGTAGGTAGTTATGTACCACAGATATAACAAAGATGTATCTAAATAAGTAGGTAGATTGTGAATGGAGGCTTCAGGCTAGGTAGAGCGACGCTCGTGCTTGAGAGTGAACTCCTATGTCCAGTAGGTTGTAATTGTTGCTGGGTAAGCAGGATTGTCCGAAAGGGTTACGGCTGCCCCGGAACATAAAGGGCTAAAGAAGGAACATGGATGGGTTTTAGTCAGTCTGACACTTCCTTCCGCTCCACCCAGAGCGGGAGAAGTCATTGGATGATTTCTGACCCTCAAAAAAAAAGTAGGTTGTAATTGAGACACTATAGGTGACGATTCTCTTGTTAGAATCTTCGTGAGGACCGTGACTTGGGCACAGCTTGAAATTGGAACTATCAGCATTTTTCTAGAAGCGATCTGCCCCCCCCCCCCCCAGACATGCATTGAATGCGATAATACCTGATCTATTGATATTCACCCAATGACCCAGTGTCCCTTCAAAGTCAGTTGATTTATGTAAGCTGCACATATCTACATAACTGATAGGAGATTATGCCCTCAAATCTTGTTATTAAGAAATAAAGTATAACAGGTCCATAACATCTTTCGTCATTTGTCTTTAAACGCTGTTATCATATTGTTTTTTTAAACAAGAAAACACCCACATTTTTAACCTATGAACGATATCTCAGTTCTCAACAAATAAGATAGGGGAAGATCACTGAGTTTATTTTAAAAGCAGGGGCGCGGTCTGTAGCTTATCGCTTTGATGTGACACTGATAGTATGACCTTACGTCTTGCGTCAGCACGGTTGTATAGAGTTTACAAAGACGTAGGTAGACTTACGGAGCTCATACTTCCAGTGGCGTAACTATACCATCTTGGCAAATCCTTTGTATGGGGCCCAAATTTTTATTTTTGAATAAATTTTGTTAAAAATGTTAGGTCACTTTTGAACTCGCAGCTTCTCGGACCGGGCATTTTACCTGTCCTGCCACCCTATAGTTACGCCACTGCATACTTCATACTTATACGTAGCCGTTTTATAGTTCAGTATTTGCCAACCCTGGCGCAAAAAAGTGGTCTAAGGCCCGTATTACAGAACCTCACTCAAGACCCAAGCATTACTTAAAACTAGTTTCAACCAATCAAATGGCTTTGATCAAGACTCAGGCAATGCTTGAGTATTGAGTGAGGTTCTGTAATACGAGCATAAAAGTGTAACCTTTTAGGTAGGTACTCGTAACTTGATAGCTGTCTAAAAACACAAAGTACCTGCTTACCAGGCTAGATATTCCATAAATCAGCATCGTTAGTCTAGCGGTAGCAAACGCTAGTCCTGCTGAGCATGAGGTCCTGGGTTCGATTCCCAGGTCGGGAAAAGTGTTATTGGGTTATTTCATCAAGAAAATTTCAGTAGCAGCCTGGATTTTGAACTTGTGCCCAGTTGATGGCAATAGGCTCGCCCATGTAATAGGACATGGGACTTAAACATAACTGACGACATGTGAGTGTGAAGATACTCATAGTAGACTCCTCTGCTTAACCTTTCGTGGAAACAAGGCATGATGTTATGTATGTGTAAGTAAAAGAGAAGACCAAAGCTAACATTTCCTTCTCGCCATTCAGGTCGGCTTATCAAAGTATTCCGCGACAAGCTGCCGCACACGGTGCCGTGGCAGGTTGCAGGCGTGCAGTACGTCATCGAGGCCTCTGGGATGTTCACTTCTCTTGACAAGTCTTCGGTAGGTTTTGTATACTTACTTATGGTCTTCAAAGAACCTGTACCTGGTATGTTTTTAAAAACCTGCTCTTTAGTGTGTGCTTTCCACCAAGCCCCTTTTTTCCACCCAGTATTCCAGTGGTGTATGCTGTTTACTAGTGCGAGATAAATCAAGTACATATAGCCATGAAAAAAAGTGTGATGAATGTTGCGCCGACCCCAACTAAATTGAGATAAGGGCAGGCGAATGATGATGATGAATCATGCATTCATGATGATAGCCAGATGAGTAATTCTAGCACTAGGCCTTCTGAAGAATTTATTTTATCCGCTAATAATGTCTCACACTCACTTCTGGGAATAAGCCTTCCCAATTCTTGAAGATGATTTGGCTAGGCGGACGAAATTCCTGATGGAAAAGTCCATCAGGAATTTCTCAGTAATAGCTGGGTGTCAGGAATTGTGCCCGATTGATGACAATAGGCTCGCCCTCTATAACATGGTGAAATATAAATGGTGGTATACCTTTGTCTAACCTTTCGGGGAATACAAGCGTTATATTAATTTTAATGTTACATATAATACGTTCTATCACCTCAGGGCCACCTTGTCAGTGATGGCGTGAAGCGTGTAATAGTGACAGCTCCTAGCGTGGATGTACCCATGATCATTCTGGGCGTCAATGACAATAAGCTGAATGCAGGTAATTATTATGTAAGCGGGATTGTCCAAAAGGGTTACCCTACCTCGGAACATAAAGGGCTAAGGAAGGGACATGGAATGGTTTAAGTCAGTAAGAGTATGACACCTTCCGCTCAAAATTCATTCGCCGATTTCATATCCTCAAAAAAAGAAAGTAATTATTATAGTCACCGCGTTAAGAACTGTGTCGTCGCCGTCGGTCTTTAAATCATTGTATTGAAAGGCGTTGAGCATTCTTATTGCCACTGACATTTATGGCGCGACGACTCAGTTCATCGCGTGAGTACTATAGTCATTTAATTAATAATAATGCGGGTTTTTGAATTAATTAATGCGTTTGCCTGCATACAATCGAGTGACTCTAGCGTACTAATTATACCTACTGAAGGCAATTATGCAAGTTGGATTAGTTAGTGTAGTCTCCTTCTTTTTGTGTGGTTAGAGACTAACCTGGTGTCAGAGTTTTTATGCTGCCCATGGACTTCTGACTTAGCTTCAGATGCTGTTGAGAAATATCTCTCAGACATGTTAGGTTAGTTAGTGTGGTGAGAAAAATAGTTTTATTACATTGAGGAAATCCCTTATTTGTTGGCATTTGGCTGTTTCTGGAGCAGTGGTTGGTATTACAAGGTAATTCGTGCTCGTGTTACACTACAATACATTTTTTTCGCCCAAAAGCGTTGTTGCGTTTCAGTTTAAAGGCTTATAACCGCTGATGATAATGTATCAAATAGAAATTTAATAAAAAAAGAAGTAGTAAGGGAAGGGTGATTGGGGATGGGGAAGAGTTTTGGCCTCCAATAAAGTTATAAAACCCTTAGAGGCGTGTCCAGTAGTACAAAAATATCCATATACGGCTCAGTGACGAGGGTTCAATTACCGCTTCGAGATAAATATTTTGACCTCCAGATGTCGATACGTGCTATCGTTTGGCCTCAGTACGGGTGACCGTAGCGATGTTTTTATACACGGATTGATTGCGATATCACTTTATTCGTAAACTAAATAAATTATACATTCACATCGAAAAAAACATGTTTTCACAGTAGACATCTATATTATGTAGATGCATTTTGATGGATTTTTGTAACTCGTGTCTATACAACGACGAGTTACAAAAATCCGTCCAAAATGCAGTCTAAAAAGGTCTGATCTAAATAGGCTGCCATGTCGTACCTGTTTGCCAATATTCACCAATTCCTGAACGGGCCCGTTGCCTACAGAACCAATGACACTGCTGTTTCCATGCTACCATAGGGTGTTATTTCTATAACGCTCATATTTCAGTCAATAATGTGAACATTTCAGACCAAAAGGTCCTATCATGTGCATCAAGCACGTTGTACTGCCTAGCACCCATCGTGAAGGTTCTAGAAGAAAACTACGGTGTCTCAGAGGGTTTCATCACCAGCATACACGCCATGACACCTTCGCTGAAGCCTCTGGATGGACTGTGTTTGAGAGGAAAGGTAACGAAAGACACCACAATTATTTTATCGTGAAGTTTATCTAAGACTCAATTAGTCGATGATCTTAATTTTATAGTAACAAAGCTACAAGCTTGTTTTGGCGCGCAAAATCGAACTTACGTCGCCATAGATAATTTCACAAATATCAACGCCCCCTGTCAATGTCATCTAGGCGCCAAAATATTCTCGTAGCGTAGCACTCTATTTTTACCGCGAAAAATGTGGAATGTTAGTTTTTTTACCTATTAAATGTAGACTTGGGGCTCAAACACAAAACTAATATGCGAATTCCCAACTCAAAAAAAAATCTACCACATACTTACCTATTTATCAAATGTCGAGCTCGCAGAATTTGCGACGTCGCATTGCGTTTGAGCTGCATGATTAAATTCAAATGCGTGCACGTACTGGACAGGACAGGCCTACTCAATCTGTATGGTTCTTTCCTCAAAAGACCATTTCAGACACCAACCTACAAACTTGGTCTTCACACGATCTGACCATGATTATGGACATTAAAAGAGACAGTGACCTCTGAGTTTGTTTCGGCCTTCTCGGAGGTAGGAAAGTACGACCTCATCTAGTTTTAAAGAAATTATTGCCGTGTAAAAGTGTTAGTAAAACCTATTTACACGAATTAAATCGTTTATCAGTTTTGTGTCTGAGCCCTATCGCTAGATCGCTTTTATAGAAGGTATACCTGCTGTGGAAAGTTAGTAAGCCTTCTTTTGGTTTGGCACATTTTTACAAAAGATGCTAAGCAAAGTTGACTATAATCATCTAGAGTTTAGCAGTATCAGTACTTGCCTCAATGTCGCGATGGTCACGAGTTCACAACAGTTGCTCATACATTACCCATAAACAGAAATAATGTCATAATACTTAATCACAAGAAAAAAAAAACCCAGTTTCACATTTTTTTTTATATTAGATCAAAATAGTATGTAATTACTTTCTTTCCCTTAGTAACTATGAAGCTATAAATCGCAAAGCATAAAGAAAATGTAATGCTTATAAAAATGCGAGAATGTTTTTACAATTTGGGAATATATTCCTATTACATTTTCATAGGGTGTTGTTTCGCTCTACTTTACATACGAATTGTCTACAGAAGCACTCCAGGTAAGGTACGTGTTTCAATCGCGATAAAAATGATGAAAGAAATTAGGAAGTAAAGCCCTAATGTCCAGATTTTTTTCTGGCTTGATATAGCTAGGTATATTGATTGATTAATGTAGAACCTACTTTCTATATTTGCATTTTACCTTTCAGCCATACATAATGTTCAGATGCCAGCACATCGAGCTATCCCAAACTGTCAAAGGTTTCCAATTGAAAGTAACCTAATGTTTTTGGAATAAAGTTGAAAAACTATCAAAGAAATCTGACAGATTGGGGTAACTTGATGTGCTGGCCTCTGTACAATTAACACTGATCAGAATTGAAATAACATAGTTTTCTATTTTTGCATATAAAGACCACTTCCAATTTTTGAACGCCAGTGTCACATATACGTGACGAGCAAGCGCATGCTTTGTGCACCAACCACACAGATAAGTGACAAAAAATGCGGTGCATTATACCATGAAATAAACAATTAAATTATTATTTGTGTGTGTGTTTATATAGATATCCTAAAAATTGAAGCTCCCGTACGTATTTAATTGCAAGAAAAACAAATTAAAATACACCACCGATATTGAGTAATTCATTACAAAGAAGGTAATTTGTGGCGTGGTATTTCTTTCTTTTCGTGTGGTTAGTGACTAACCTTGTGTCAGTTTTTATGCTGCTCATGGGCCTCTGACTAAGGTTCATATGCTGTTGAGAAATACCTATCAGACATCTATCTGTGGCGTAGTGTGGAGTGCACGCGCGTGCGTACATTTTGAACGCCAGATTTCTGATGTACAAAATGTTAAGTCCTAACCTCAGTGTTTGTAAAGTCTTAGCTACGGAAATGGCATATTGAGCATATCATGTGGAGCATATAGACCTAGTAATTTTCCATAAAACAGCATTGGCGCGACCACAGGAGTATCCACCAGAATATAATCCCGGCGACTACTGGGTCATGCAAGGCTCTAGCCAAGATCATTCCGCAAGTTAAGGATAAGATGACCGGACTGGCCTTCAGAGTTCCCATTGTTAATGTCTCAGTTCTCGATATGACTGTCAGGTATGTTAATACAAAGTATTTTAAACTCTGTAGTATTAGTATTTGTTGTGTAATTAGCTTTCGAGGTGGCAGTATATATGGGTTTGGTGTTGTGTACTGTAGAATAATGATGTCAGCAGCGCATTGTTGTAAAGAGATCCACAGAAGAAAACCGTAGAATCATTTTAAAATTGTTGCCAACACTAATAGCGTATTGATCTTTAAATTTTTTCCCATACAGACTAGATACAAACACAAATCTACAAGAAATAATCAACACAGTAGAAAATGCAAGCAGAACATGTCTTCGAAATATCATTAAAATATCAAACGAAGAAGCAGTGTCCTCGGACTTCAGCGGAGATAGTCACTCGTGCATCCTCGACGCAGACTCCAGTTTGCAACTAAAACCAGACTTTTTCAAAATTATATGTTGGTACGAAAATGAATACTCATACGCCTGCAGGGTCTTGGACTCCATATTTTTCTCCGAAATGCAATTTAGTAAGCCAGTCCGACTTCCATGTAAGATGACATATGTCCGAGCAAGGATTACGAAAAAGCACGACGAAGTACAACAAACTGAGTGTAACGCCAAAGATTCGTCATTGTCAGAATGTAAAACCGAGGCGACTAAGGGCTGCATATCAAATCAAGAGACCACGTGTAAACGAAAGCCGCTCGTTCGCTCCGTGGTTTTAAAGAAACCGCTGTCTTCACATAACTCTGGGAGCGCCGCTACAGCGCCTGCGATCAATCGCGATCCTAAAAAGAGGAATGAGCTATTCAAAATATGGAATGACAACAATGATGCACAAAAAAATGCTGCAAAGGAGAAGAGAAGTTCTTTCTTCCACAGTTGCATGGCGTTCGCTCCAAAACAAATAGAGAACAGTGATTGCTTGAAAACGCAAGAACGTTTGGAGAATGTCAAGAGAGAATTCTCTAAGATGGTGAACATTACCGAAGATTTACTTAAGAAGTCGAATGCTACCAAAATGCAACTTGGAACTGTGACAAAAATCTCTTTAGAGGGTGTTAAGTTGGGTCTTAATGAAGGACCGAAGGAGTCCAAAGCTCTCATAATGTTAAATAATCCACTAGCAAATAATTCAATATTCGACATATGTGGTGATTCCAAGAATGGGTTACCTGCCAGTTCTATTGGCTGCAACAATGAAGAAGTACGATGCTGTAGTTCTAATGACCGAAAAGAAAATAGTACAGAATATAAAATAGCAAGTGCAGTAAAAAAAATTGTTGGTAACAATAAATCGTTCTTATTACCCTCTGGTGAAAAAATTTCTTGTTTTTCAAAAAAGAACATAGCACCTTATTTCGGTCAAAAGGCCACAGCTCAAAATAACTCGTCAGCTAAGGCAAATGACCCTTTGAAGAAAGCTGACAATAATTTAATGGATAATCCTAACAAATCACCAGTCCAATGTGTGATGAAGGAGCGCAAAGGAATTTGTCCAAAGATTTCTGATAATGTCTGTAAGGAGTATGTGAAAGAAAAGCAAATGGAAGTTAAAACTACAGAAGGTAGATCACCGCAAGTGGATACTGGAAAACAACCTTTGAACAATCAAAAGCCCGATACGATCACAACAATACACCACAAAGAATGTAACAAATATTTAGACAAAAAGGATTACAATATGCGAGTCATTGACGAAGAACTACAAAAGAGAAATTTCGTATTAGTGAACAATCAAAAACCAAATAATTCTGAAGTGAACATCAAATCCTGTACTAAAAAAGAAAAATACAGGGAGCAATTGATCGAGGAAACTGAGAAACGTAGTAAAATTTTGAATAAACAGATTCTAGACAGCTTGAGCACAAAGTTTCCCGGGCCAGTGGTGACATCACCCATGGCAACCTCGGGATGCTGCAGCCCCGACGGGACAGCCACTACTATAAGCAATGGGAACGGTACAAGAGCCAAACCTGACCTCTACGACAAATTGGATAGTGCCAGCGCCACGGACTCAACCAATTCGTTTGAAGTTAATGAGAGGAAATCTCAAGTTATCCAAATCTGTGATTTGACGAACTCTTTAGAGGATTTGGGACGTTTGGACAAGATTTGCCGGATTATCGAGATCTCCGACGAACTCTCAGATAAATTGTTCTCATCTTTGGAGCAACCGGAACTCATGGGGCTACACCAGAAAAAATGGTCGTTCAAAGATTTATGTGAAAGAATACAGTTAGACGATTTTTGTAACAATGTTTTTGGTAAATCTAGAATTTAGTATAAATTTTATTGTGATTTGTGATAATTGAAACAATGTAAGTATTTTATGAAATACAGCTACTTTTATTTCAGGCACTTGTACAGTAATTTTATTTCTAATGGCGTACAACTTAGATCATAATAAAATACTAATATCATACATAAAATATCATACTATGAATAACTGAAAGTATAAAAAATATGATTTCATTATCACAGAAAAATCTTGTATTTCGTAAACGCGTAAAAAGCTTCAGGTACTTTCGTAAATAAAACGACACAATCGCCACAATATGGGCAAAATCATAATAAAAATAAGCTTAAATTCAAAGAAGGAATGCTGCCTAGTGCTTACCGATGATTCGTTGAATCTGTATCTTTTAATAGTTTCATGTTGAGATCTATGATGGTCCGGGGGAAGATGGCGTCGTTCATATCGACAAAGTCAGCGATGACAACGTTGACGGTTGAGCGTGCCACTTCCTTGCGGTGACGTGAAGGCGGGCCCGGGGCGAACTTGGTCAGTTCTGGTAACACGTCTTTTATAACTGGGACGGCACATTTTTCGCGTAAGCTTGATATCCATCTGGAATTTTATAACGTATAGTTTATTTGCCATCCGTTGACTTTGATTGTAACGAACCATACAATATAAACATACCCCGTATATCGGAACTAATAAAACAAAGTAACAAACCAACCCGGACCTTTTTTTTTGAGTATTGATAATCATCAAATGATCCCTACCGCTCTGGATGGAGCGGAAGGGAGTGTCAGACTCTTACTGACTAAAACCCATCCATGTTACTTCCTCAGCCCCTTATCTTCCGAGGCAGCGGCAACCCTTTCGGACAATCCCGTTGTCCCGGCAGGCATGGGCCCTAACCGGCCCCTTTCCTAATGCTGACATCTCTTGGAGGCGAGCGTGGTACACGAACGCGCTGTCCGACACGGGCCTGGTATCGACCCGCCCCTGATTTGCACGTTTGCGATCGACACATGTGGCGACATGACAAACACCAAGTTTCAAGTTAAAACACATAAACCATCCTATACAAATTCTCCAACGGTTGGTGAAAACCGCATAAAAATCCATAGCGTTTTAAAGAACGGACAAACAGACATAAAAGAAATGCGAAGTTCTCACCGAAGCACGATGAAGGTGGGGGTGGGCGTTAGTACAGCCTGATGCACGAACCCTGAGCTGGGGGGCCTCTCTACGTTACGCAGATAATTCAGGAGCCCTGAGATCCCGTCCTGCTGCGGCCACGGCGAGGGCATCATCTGCGGCTGCCAGAACTCGCCCGTCGAGCTAACTGTCTCGTTGCGATATACTACTATCACCTGAAATGAAAAAAATGATTTCTGTAAATCATTACTATTACATACTATTATAAATGCGAAGGTTGGAGTGGTGGATTTCACGCCAGAACGGCTGAAAGGATCTGGATGAATTTTGGCACACAGATAGTTTATAACCAGGATTAACACATAAGAAAGGTTTTATCTCAGAAAAATGTACCTTCCGACTAGGTGACTTCCGACTACCATGAGGGCAAAACCACTGGCAAAATCTAGTTAGTTATAAAAATACTTTCATACGTGTAAAATAAATTACGTTTTAAAACTAGATGAGGTTGTGTTCGGTCCTCTCCGAGTACTTACTCTGAGAAAAACACCGAAACAAACTCAGAAGTCACGGTCTCTTTTAAAGTTTGTATATCATCTTAGTCATCTGAAGACAATGCAGATTAGTATTAGAGATAGTCTAATGAGGAAAAACCACACAGTTTTGAGCAGACCTATCCATCCAGTGCGCGCATTAGTCAGAAAACGTAAATGTTGGTGTTTACTTACATGGCTTATTTAGTAACAATGGCTTATGGATAATAATAACAGGCAAAGAAAACAAAGATACACGAAGTTCGAGTACAAAGGTATGTAAAGGTGAAATATCGTTAGAATTTGATCCGATCCAGCCTGTCCCTTGCTGCCCTCCCCCAGCGGTGCCCTAAGCCGAGGTCCGTACCCTACCTATATGGAGTGCCTTAGTGTGTAGTGGCTTAAGTTTTATGCCTTGGCTGGAGGCTTTAATTTCTTGAGGCATCCACAGACAAGCAGCCGACAAGACGATAACTTCCTAGATTGACCTGCGAGATGCCATTTACAAAAAAAAAAGTATCATTTGAAAGGTATTGGGAAAATAAAACAAACTATTTCTTTATCTTCATTTACAATCATTAGCCTGCTATTAAATTTATAGAAGTAGGTGAAAAACTAACTCGAGAATTCCTGTGGAGTCTTACGAAGCTTTTATGGGCTTCTTAATGGGCATTCTAATGGGTAAGTGAAATCGTAATGATTCACTAATGGTTTGGTTGAAAACAAAGCGCTCATTTTGCTCCGTCAATTAGGTACTAAAAACATTAATTAGCTGAGTATGTTTGGTAAAGAGTATTTATTACGCTCAGTAACCATTCATTAATGTACGTAGTTCCTACCTTAGGCACGTGACCCACCGCTGACGAGGAAGCGAGTGAAACGACTAGCTAACAAATCAACTATTTTCTCGCTCAAGAAACTTAGAAAATGTTTACTTAGCCGTGTAAGTAAAAATTAATACCTGACTGTTCACACAGCGCGCGACTACCTACTCGCTTTGCGTCTCTAGCGTAGCGGGTAGAACATTCGCTAAGAAAATGACGCTCGGTGAATTTGCATACCTTATCGCCGGCGCTTTACTCGCTTCTCGTTAATCGCCGGCGTTTAGAACATGTGCCCAAGTCTAATTATATCGTAATGATTAATGGCATTCCTATAATAACCATACAGTTTATTTTGGGTTCAAGGAAAACATAAATAAGCGTCAGCTGCTTATTTAATTGCGACCGCATATATAAGTTTGTATCTCATAGTATTTCTCCAAAAGCACTACGTATGAAAAAGCTACATGTCTTTATAACTGAAAATATATCCTATAGCCAAATAAAGACTAATATTCCATAGCCAAATAAAGACTATCTGGCTATGGAATACTAAAAAGGTGATGACGCAGATGATGTTTCTTTAGATGAGATTCTTTTTAAGATTCTGATTTTGAATAATGGGTTGGGTTATGGGGTTGGATGGTCGTGGACGTCATGCTCGCTGTTGGATTATCGCAGGACCGTATAACAGTAAGAATTATGGTGAGCTACAGTGTGTCTAGCACAGATGTACTGCATAGGCCAGGAGACGTGATCAACTTCTGGAGGGAGGTGGGCTGGCTGGAATAACCACCAGAAGGCCGCAATGGCCCACGCACAATGGTCCGCCTAGGGACTGAGTGCGGAAATCAAAACCTCAAATAAGAAGTGTGTCTAGCCTTTCTTGACGTTATCTTCACCGCTAGCTTATACAGTAGACGCTTTATGATAGGCGTTTGCAACATACCTGCTGTTTCAGTCTATTGAGCGAGTTGAGCGTGATAGCCTGCAGATCTATCTGTCGCGGCACCAGTCTAGGCCCGTACAGGTCCAGTAAGTACCCCCTCAGTCTGTGGTGGTCTTGACGAGTGAAACTGTAGAAATGCTGGCAGTCTAGGATGACCACCTGAAATATTTAAGTAGAACTTTTTTGCACATAGGTTTTTGAAGAAAAAATGGGGTTAGCGACAGTTTGCTGCGGATTGACACAGTGGTATTGCATATGATGTTATCTGTGGAAGTGGAAAAATATTTGCACTTGGTATAGCAAGCGTTACTTGCCAGTCATTTGTTTTGTACATATTATTAAATTATTATACATACCTCTCCAGGATGCGTGTCAACAAACTGCTTTATTTGAGTCAAAGCTGTAGTTATTTCTTCACCATACAGTCCATGAGTGAAGTAGAAGCTATTTTCTTCATCATCTTTAGTAGCCAGTCTCAGATCGAAGTATCTGAAGGTTCAAAAAGTTTATATTACAATTACATTCAGATAGTATTATAGAATATTACTCAGGCTGGACTTACATTTATTTATTCTGTAGAAATATAAATGAGCGATTTGAAAATAAGTAAATGAAGCTATTTTTGTGTTATGGTGAAAGATAAATTAATTAGTAAGTAGAAGTGCCAAATGTGCTAATTGTTACTTCAAAGATACCTAATGCCAATGAGAAGTTGGTGCCAAGTGTCACTGGCCTGCGTTATGGTCCATCGCAAAATCGTACCTCGGAATAACGGGTACAGTCGGTTGAGTATTGGTTCTGCATCTGGGGCTACCGTACTAGACCTTGTTATGCCATATGTCATGGAGTCATGGCTTCCTAAAACATCATTAAATATTTATGCGGAGATACTTCAGTGTTACTGCACAAAAATATATTTGAGTAAATATACTAGTCTTATTAAACCAATTAAAAGGCATTGGTTGAATTTAAGCCCTAAAAGTAATATGAAAGATGCAAAATAAAAAAAAATGTAAGTGATTTATGTTTAGAGAGCTATAAAACCCATTTTTTTTAAACATTTGTACCAATTTTTCCATTTGATTGTATGGATAAAGGTTTTTCCATCTATTCAAATAAAACAAAGAGTACTTCATGACCTTTGACCAGGCCTAACCACTTTATAGTTACAGGTCAATAAATAGACAACTAGGTCAAGGCCTAAAGAGCTGTTAGTGTTTTTTAAAATTAAATAATAATAATACCTGGTATAGCAAGAAAGATGAAAGGCATGTCTTTGATTGCAGGAGGCAGGTCACTCATCCAGTGTTCCAGGCGAACTTTTTGTATTTTAATATCTTCACCCATTATTGCAGCTAAAAACAGAAACAAAGAAAATTTTAATGATTTTCTAAATAAAAGTTAAAGAAGTTTATAAGTAATTTAATTAACAAACACAATTTATTTAATATTCGTAGGTACTAGTAAACACAGTTTGCGAGAAACAAAAGATTGCCTACCTACATGCAACCTACGTTGAACAGAATTTAAAACCACGATTGAAAATTACAAAAGAATCACGTCATCCTAACAAAGTACTAACTAATTACGCTCACGATTAACGTAGGCCCTTCGACACTATTTCCTAACATCCAAATATTTATATTATGTGGACCTTTTCAGTCATGAAAATATGAAATCAAACTAATGTTTTATTCACGCATTTCCCATACTAATTAAAAGACGTTGCATTGTTATTGATGATCAATAGAAAGGGATAACCGGGCGTCTTCCTTCCTATTAGATTTAGTCTTATAATACGTCAAATGCAAATGACATTTGGAACAATGACATTGATTATCGCACATTGACATTTGTACTACGTTTCGTTACTGCTAAATTATTACTAAAAGGTTACCTTTATTTATTTTAAAATATCACGTTTTGTTTTCTATTTCCTAATTCTTCTTTTCATCACAAAGGCCAAGGATATTATTTTAAATATATTAAAATAAATTAGTATAACGAGATTTTACTGGTTTTACTAAATAAACACTTAAAAAGTGTAGGCCACTTCTAGGATTTACATAGTAGTATTTACTCCCTATGATTTTTATTCTTGGAATCCTAAAGACGGACTGTGTATAGATATTTTTGAGGTTTAAGTATTATTTAAAAAAGGGTAGGATGCTTTTTTATTTGGCTGGTTATTACTTTCAAGTCGCCTAATCCTTCAAGTGATAATGTGGATCTGAAACTATTTCTCGAAGAGCAGGTTAATTAATCATGAAAGTTCTCAAATGATTGGAATGAGGGTAGAAGAATGATAGGTACCAGTGAAAGTTCTAAGTACTTTTGCAGATTCCAGTTTTGATGAACCAGGAAGTCGGATCAGAAAACAGGAATCATGTAGACGTAATGTGTCGTTGACTAGCAACAGCTAGACTTAGGTAGATATGTATATAGGTACCTAGGTATCTTCCGGTTTCAAAATACTTGAGGACTTTTAGAAAACCTGGTACTTTGATTGGGCTAGGTGAGAACAATAACAACATCAGTGGAATAACCCTCAATAGACTAACAGATAAAAAAACCGTACATACCAATTAAAAATAAACTGAATCCAAACTTCATGTTATCACAAATAAAAAGTTTGTCGGACGGGTAACGGGATTGCACCGGTGTTTAAAATATTATCAAAAAAAAATACAGCACTACACCGAACGGCGGCCGTTATGTCCACAAAGTTTTAGCACGTGTGTTACTTCGCACATGTAAATGTACTCTGCCAAGATTTAACTAAAATGAACTTAGCATGCACTTCAGTGATACCTACTACACATGATAATAAATGCAAAAAGTAGGGTTAAGTACTGTTGTTATTAAACCGGTGCAGAAATTGCTTTGCGCCTCAGAGCCTGATGTCCACTACTTTGATTAGGTGAAAGGAGACGTTTTTTACCTTTGGTGCTCCAATATTAGCACTGACCTTGATCACATAAGATTCGCCATGGTACGGCCGATTGTTCGGAAATAAACGCCCGTAATTAGGTACCTAAGATGTTTATAAATATTACGGTTAACGTGATTGTGAGATAACATTGTAGTTTTTGGTTTAATATTTCGTCATCTACGTTGCTGTGCCGATAGCTTTTACCTAGAAAATGGAAACAACTGCCAACCGACCGAATATGGAGCTCAGTAAGAAGGAAAAACTGCCTTTGAATAGAAAACTAGTTCCATCGCAACTGCTCACTGGTATAGGCATGGACTGATATTATGTTATTACAAAACCGGTATGTTATCATAATCATTTGCTAGTTGTAGCTTAGCTTCCTACAGAGGTGTCTGACTACCTATGCAGTCACAGCCATTTTTTACCTGCCTGCTTACCTTAAGACTCCTTTTTTTTTGAGGGTGGTAAATCATCGAATGACCCCTCCCGCTCTGGGTGGAGCAGAAGGGAGTGTCAGACTCTTACTGATAAAAACCCATCCATGTTCCTTCCTTAGCACAGGGTAGCGGAAAACTTTTCGGACAATCCCGCTGAATCTTAACTCTCTCTCTGACTCAAGTTTCATTTTCAATATCTAAATAGAAAACGACCTCTCCTTTCAACAAAATTCATTACAAATGACTCTGGAAACTAAACAAACAACTCGGATCTATTGGCCTAATGCCCCTGATGCATGTTACGTTGGAGTAACATTTGGGGTCACTGCTACCACACACGCAGATAATTAATCACTGATACACGTTGGTCAAGGTTGGGAACCGTTTGCATTTTTTAATGAAAAATAATATTTTTTAATTATTTAAAGTTTTAAAATTCGTCGTTTTAATTTAACACAATCCTGGTAAATTTTTGTGGCTAATATTGCTGCTGCTGCTGAAGAGCAAAGGAAATTTCTAAGGATCAACGACTGGTAGAACGTAGGTAACCACCAACAATTTCTGACTCAAAGACAAACTCTCATTCCAGATTTAATAATAATGCAACGTGGCGCTACAATGGTGACATTAATTTAACACACATAATTAAACGTTTTCACAATTTCGTTTTATGAAGACATTATATTGCGATTAAACGATATTATTTACGGATTTATTTAAAATGTTACAAAATAGCATCTTAGTGCAACCTGTACTTAAAGAACTGTCGCGCTGCTGTCATTTTGCCGGGGACACGGATGATAACAATTCGCATCAAGGAAATTAAAACGAATATATGCATTAGTATGAAACAACTGCAATATGTAGGCGAATTGATTTTATTATTAAGTTTGTTTGAACATTTTTTTTCAACCTGCGATTTATTTTAATCAGCATCTATATGATTAATGGGCACTAGCCCTACCCGTGTGTTAAATTAATGTCACCATTGTAGCTCTACGTTGTATAGATACCTATGAGTAGTAACTTTGGACATAAACTTATTTTTTTCTACTACTATAATAGATAGTCGTCGGCAAACGAAACAAACTCACTTGAAAAAAATCTAGAGGAATCTAAAAAAGCTGAAGCTGTAAGCACTATTTTATATTTGACTTTCTAAAAAACACCCATTGCCTACTTGCAGAGATGGATGTCAAACTGTATTTGTTGATCATACCCATTATAATTTATAGGTGATTTCGGAATTATTTTTCTGGGCGACTTTCATGTAGATTTGGAAAACTATAGGACTGTGAAGGATCCCTTCACCTTCCCCCCCCCCCATTTCCTTCCTGCCTTCCCCTGTTTTCATGGGATTTATCTTTTGACTCCGCTTGCATCAAAAGCTAGGTACTGTGAACGCCAGAGGGACTTTCACTTAGGGAGCTCAGAGCTTATGTAGTGTGTTGTGGGAATTTCTATCCTACAAAATACAAACACGCGGGGCAGCAGCTATTGAATTTTATTGCTTTTAATGAATACATGCGTCAAGCAGTACGGCTACTGACAGACTCCTTTTCTTTTTGTTTTATTAAAACCTATCAACTATTCTATCAGTTTTAAAGATCGAATGATGTAATTTTCTAACCGGCCAGGCTCTTAAGCTCTACAAGGTTCCTCTTAAGCCCTACTGTACCTACTTTTTCAGCCCTTTATGAATGTGCTAGCGACTGTACACCGATTTACTTAGTTTAAGGACTGTGCTCAGAATACCATAAGTAAATATATAAAAAAGTTAAGAATTATCATTAGGTACTGTCTTTAAAGTAATAATTGGATGAAAGTTGCCGAGAATCGGGCTTAATAGCGTGCAATTGTAGAGGCCTATGTCCAGCAGTGGACTGCTATAGGCTGATGATGAAGTATTAATTGTAAAATTGAGTAACCAATTAACCGTCTCAAAAGAGGTTCTTAGGTTTGTATTACAGAACCTCACTCAAGCACTCAAAACACTGCTCAAAACTAGTTTCAACCAATCAAATCGCTTTAATCGAGACTCAAGCAATGCTTGAGTATTGAGTGAGGTTCTGTAATACGGGCATTAGTGTAAGCTTTTTTGAGGCAACAGAACTATTGGATTTTTTTTTAACTTACCTCAGCAGGTTTCCTAACGTTGTCAACACACAATACCAGTTAGCTGGTAACACCAGTCCAGTAACACTATGTAAGTAGCACTGCATCGATTGCTTTCGTGTTAAGGTCACCCCAGTGCGAAATGCAATCGACAAATGCAAGGGCATAGTGATTACTTGTCAGTGTTGCATTAATTATTTATTGTTTCGTGTATAAACAAACACAGTTAATAAATTATGATGTTGAACTCAATCGATTTTGATTGGTGTGGTTCTTTGTCCACTTTTAACATTAACTCAACGTCTGTGGTTCCTAACCTTTTCAATATTGTTACCTCTATGACCTATTAGGAAAACTGATTTTACCCGACTTCAAAATGTTATCAATACAAACTGTACAAGCAAATACACACACATATTAAATTATTTATTAATTTATTAATCACAAATTGGACATCGTTCTTACAATTTTAAAGTATTTTATACAGTGTGTTAGGTTAAACGAGGGACATACTTTCAGGGGGTCATTCATTACTATACTCATGTAACAAATGAACAACTTTGACTATGGAACTATACCTGAAATCACAAAAAACAAATCAGCTGTTCGCATAAGTCATCAAAATGTATAGAACAGCAGATATTTTTTTTTGTGATTTCAGGTATGTATAGTTCCATAGTCAAAGTTGTTCATTTTCATGATTACATACTTTACAACCTGGAGAGTATGTCCCTTGTTTAACCTAACACACTGTATATTTAAATAATTAATTAAGCAAAAATAGTTAGTGTGATGTTTGGTATTGCTTTGGTTTAGTTTCGCTTATAGCGCATTTTAAATCTTGTTCCACATCGAGGCGGTTTCTGGCCTTTGTTTTCAGCGTAACCAACGTTGAAAAACCACTCTCACATCTATAGGTGGCGGAAAAGGGTGCCTATAGCATTTTTAAAGCTTATTTGATATTAGGTCTTAATTATTAATTAGGTTTTTTGTTACCCTAACAAAAATGCTGATTTACCCCCGCGGGGGTACTTACCCCCAGGTTCGGAACTACTGCTATAAGTACGTAATCAATGCAATAGTAGGGTACACAATAGCCAATGAGAAAAATATGTGCAAATCACATGTTCGGTTGAATATTGACGAAAGTTAATACAATTAGGCAGTCAGTTAATATATTTTTTTTATCAACAAACCTGTTAAGGCTCTATTCCACCAGAGTGTGGCACTGTGCGACATTTTACTGCACAGTGTACGGCACAAATGTTTCTTTCAATGGACCCAGTCTAGTAAACATTTACAAACGTGCTGCACTGTATGCTTACAAAAGTTTTGGTGGAATCGGGGCTTCAGGTATACAGTATTTTATTTTATTTTATTTTATTACTTTTAGGGAAACTTACAGCTAATACAGATGTTTATGATGTGTATGTTAGATAAAACGAGGGAAATACTTTCAGGTTGTATAGTGCTCATGGAAATCAACAACTTAGTCCATGGGACAGGGAGGTCCACTACTACACGGGTAACCGGTCGTGGCGGGTCGGTCTAAGCCTCCGCCATCTGAGTATGTCGTCTGTCTAGATGTCATGTATGGGTTGAATATAAAATGTTTTTAAGCGGGATTGTCTGAAAGGGCTACCGCTGCGCCGGAACACAAAGGGCTAAGGAAGGAACATGATTAGTCAGCAAGAGTCTGACACTCCCTTCCGCTACACCCAGAACGGGAGAAGTCATTGGATGATTTCCCACCCTCAAAAAATAAGAAAATATGCCTATAATTTTCCCAAAGGGACACAGGCCTTCTCTCCATGAGAGAGAGCGGGCCATAATCCACCGCGAGCGAGGGTTGGTAGATGTCACATGTCTTCGAATTTTTGGTTCTAGGACATATCGGTTCCCACGATGTTTACCTTCAAAGCAGTAGTGATGAAGTAATTTTACTCAATGGAAAGCGCCTGCCTGGGTTCTAACCTACGACCTACCTACCTACTCGTAGGTCGCGGTTATTACCTACCAATGGGGCAATGGGTTACCACTGCTTCATCTGATGTAGCATACAAAGCTTCATTATTTGACATCTGGTAATTGACCCTCAGTAAAAGCCTGTAGTCATATAGGAACCTGTTTGAACATTTCATTGCCTCTTCTAACAAAAAAATGGTTCCCGGCTTTACGTCAGAGAAGAATATTCCTTTGAGATAATGAACAGACACCAGCACATCAAGCTATCCCAAACTGTCAAATTTTCCCAATTAAAAATAATCCTTATGCTTTTATAATAAAGTTGAAAAACTATCAAAGATATTTGACCGATTGGAGTAACCCGACGTGCTGGCTGGTAAAATATGTAGATAGGCATAGAATTAATAGGCTTATGTAGGTAATTTTTTTGAAGGACCAAAAATGCCAAAACACTTTGATAGAAACTTCGAAATTCTGTAAGTAATCATTACAAAACGAAACACGTTTGTAACGTATTTATTTATTTAAATACATTTACGTTTGGAACGTATAGGTATTTATCGTTGGTGGGGTGATGTTATTTACAAATATGTATCGACGTTCGCGGTCATTCACTTTGCACTACAAACCAATCAACTTCGAGCAATCGACAAATAACTTGCTACCATTTTTTGTCTACCCGCAAAAGATTTTGATCTTGAAATGATGTACAGAGTCCATCCACACTACAAATTACCTTGATTGTCAAATTTCTTTGATAGTTTATCAACTGTATTACAAAGGTATAAGGTTCATTTTCAATTGGAATTTTACAGTTAACTTGATGTGCTGCCGACTGTACATCCACTTTTTTATAGTGTGCAATGTAATAAACATCGAAGCTCCTAAGTTTGGCTACATAGATAAACCTTAGCCGGCCTATTCTGTAAAAATGTCACCGCGGAAACTTAGGTGAAGTTAGCTGTCAGCGTTAGCTGTTGCTCCACAAAATGCCAGAGTTTTCACCTACCTTTTCACAGCGATAGTTTCAGAATAGCACTACTGGTCTGACAAGAAGTCGCGGATTTGTTCGAAAGAGTCACTATGACAACTGGCACAGGCAACTGAAGGTACACAGTTGGGTTTTAGTCAGTAAAAGTCTGACAAGCGCTCCCGCTCCGCCCAGAGCGGGAGAAGTTATTTGATGATTTCCTACTACTACTTTAACTTCCTACGTCAACTAGAAATGTGTTAGATGGTTAGACTTAATCAGCCTTTGACGTTCCAACTGCTGGGGCATAGGCCTCCTCTCGGTGAAAGGGAGTGAGCCGTATGCACCGCGCGGGCTCAGTGCGGCTTGGTAGATATCACATATCTTTGAAATGGTTCCAGGACATGTCCGTTTCCTTACGATGTTTTCCTTCACCGTTTTTGAGAGCAGTGGTGATGAAACAATCACACATAATAAAGCCCCTGTCTGGGGTCGGACGTACGGAGTCGTAAGCCACGGCTGTTACACTGGGCGAACACTCCTCACTAAAACAAACGTGTTTCTTATTTTAATGTTTATTGTTTACAAAAAAAAAAAACACTGTTTTCTTGTGAAGATCATGCATTGAGAGCGGCAAGTGGTTGTGAGATGCACAAAACGTTTGATCTTTTAGTCTTCTAGTCTTAGGTCTGAGCTGTCCAATTTATCTCGCTTTGTTTTTCATTTTTATTCATATTTAATTTTTACATAGTTTACGATAGTTGCTTTTTTAAGAGAATGTCGTGTACACCTATAATTGGTATATATATAAGAACCATACCTGTAGAATGTTATATTTAATGTACTATATATATGCTGTTGGTGTACCTATTTTCAATAAATAAATACATTTAATTTATACAAATTCAGTTAATAGTCGTTAAATTGCATTGGGTTCTAAAAATGCCGAATAAAAAGTTAGGTATCTCTGTATTCGCGGCAATCCTCAGTCATAGGCAGAAATTGGAATCTATTTCAGGTTTTTCCGAAAGGCGTTGAAACCATGAAATAAACCAGTCATGCCGCGAAGGGGAATATATCCTTTTACTATAACACACTTGAGCAATAAGAATCTTCGTTGTAGCCCACCGAAAAATGTATCCATGTTTATCTAAATAAGATGATTACATATAACAACCAACAATCATTGTTTGGGACGAAAATAGTCGCATCTCTTAGTATGATTGACCTGACTGTACCGAGGTTGCTCACTGTTACTAAGTAATATTAAACCAAATTTGGAAGCACGGGTCAGCCTTTCGTTAGGGGAGGGAGTCACCTCCTTCTGCGAAGCGGTCATGCTCGCGAAGGAGGTGGCCGGATGGGAGAGGGAAAGGTCCTTCCGTCCTAGCCGCCGCGAGAGACGCCCCGGCCGTCGGGAGCCGCGTGACGACTCCCGGCCACCGTAGGCGCGGGCTTGCGGACGGTGAGTAATGAGTAGCGCATCGTCCGATCAGGACGTGGACGTGCCCGGACGGCGCGTACGTGTTCCACGCGCGCCTCAAAGACATGTCAGCATGTGAAGGGGCCCGTTAGAGCCAAAGCCTGCCGGGTAAGCGGGACGGTCCGAAAGGGTTACCATTACCCCGGAACATTAAGGGCTTAGGAAGGAACATGAATGGGTTTTAGTCAGTAAAACTCTGACACTCCCTTCCGCTCCACTCAGAGCGGGAGGAGTCATCTGATGATTTCCAACCCTCAAAAAAAAAGGCTTTCGTTAGATTTCTTCACAGCTTTTGTTACCTTCGGATTGATTCTAAAACGTGGTCTTCGTCTTTCCACCAAATTCGCTTTTCCTAAGAATATTTTTGATATACGTGTTGTCTATTCTAAAGTAAGTTTTCTGTTTAAGTTTTATTTATTATCTCATAGGTAGATAATAATTGTTTCGTTTCGTTAGTTATTATGACCCAGTTAGGTAATTAGAACTAAAATAAAGACAACTGACACTCCTTCATACATGTTATACAGTACCTAACCTAGTTAGGAGATCAGCAGAACTGCACCCACAGCTATTGTAACAGGTAAGCGGGATTGTCCGAAAGGGTTACCGCTACCCCGGAACATAAAGGGCTACGGAAGGAACATGGATGGGTTTTAGTCAGTAAGAGTCTGACACTCCCTTCCGCAACATAGTTGGGAAAAGGCTAGGCAGATTGATAGAGTTACATTACATAGCATAGGCTACGAGTAAGCACGTTTGCTGCAGCTGCTGTTTCAATTCTAATAATAATTTCGCTATCTTATATTTAATTAATATCATAAGCTTCCTTCCATTATTTACTTTTCTTGTCTTGATATCTGGCATTAGAACTTTGATATTATTGTAGTTAGCAGTAAAGGTGATAATGTCTGATGTCATTAATAAAATTTCCATTCGATTTTCTATAAATAATACTAGGTAACAAAGGATCTGGGAAACCTTTTGTTTTAAGTGTTTTACCATAATATTATTGCCAGCAAACTGTGTATCAGATTACTCACAAGAAGACGCGTGTAGCAGGTTTTTCCTTCCTGTCTGTTGATCGGGCTGTTTTTTTCTTAACTTCGCCTACACTGTCCCAATGCTGAGCAAAGGCTTCCCCCAAAATCCTTCCAGACATCTCTCTCTAGAGCCACCCGGCACCGGGTTGATTACAATTTCCAAAATATTTTTTATTCCTTTTCAAAGTGAGGTACAGACGCCATTACATCAAGCTATCCCTAACTGTCAATTTTTTCCAATTTTATCAAAGAATGATAGTTTTTCAACTTCATTACAAAAGCATAAGGTTCATTTTGAATTGGAAAAAAAATAATTTGTGGAATTTGACAGGTTGGGGTAACTTGATGTGCTGGCGTGTGTACCTACAGGTTTGTGTCAGTTAATTCATTCATTCATAGATGATCTGTCTTTTAGATAGGTGATATCCAAAATATGGAAATATATTCATTAGCAAAGTGTAAATAGAATGCAGTTTAGCACATTGAAATTTAATGTTTATTAAACGTGTTAATGTGCGGCAAAATAATAACTTTAAATGTGCTAATATCTACTGTCTACATCTTGCTAATCAATTTGTTCACGAGCTAATTTTAGCACAAGACTGAAGTGTCTTGTATGGAGACACAGACACCATATGTATGGAGCCATAGGCAGACACGTGTTAATTATTTCTAACGATTTATTTGTGAATTACATATCCAACTTAATAAAAATAGAGACGTTGACGAAGATATAACGTTGGCTGACTTGTATGAATGCGGGTTGCAAATTAATTTTTAGGTGAGGATGTCTGGCTTTAATGGGACTGCTCATGATTGCTGCGACTTCTGATTTTACCATAATTTAAGTATTAGCAGTGATTGAATAGTGGTGTAATCGTCGGACTGCCACACATAGGTCTAGGAAGACAAAGACACGCAACTCTGAGTTTGCGGATTAATGTGCGTATTGTGTAAATAAAACTTTCTTACAAAAACGGTGAAAGAAAACGTCGTGAGTAAAACCTGAGAGATATTTCTCAACAACATGTAAAGCTGAGTTAGAGACACGGGCAGCATAAAAACTGTGACACCAGGTTAGTCACTAACCACACGAAAAAGAAAGACAGAAGCCAAAACCGTGGTCCTTCCGCAACAATCCCACTGATCATTCACGTTGATTTTATAACCTCTTGTCCACTTGTGTGAAATGTCCAAGGATATTATTATTACTTGTGATTTAAATTGGGGTGAAAAGAGATCAAACACAGTCCTCTGTAATATCTGTTAAGGCAACTGATATTTAGTCCAAAGTCCAAGTCCTTGGCAGTGGCGTAACTATAGGGTGGCAGGACTGGCAAAATGCCACGGGCCCCCGGCCTGACGGGGCTCCCGGCCCGAGAGGCTGCGAGCTCAAAGTGACCTAACGTTTTTAACAAAATTTTGTAAAAAATATTAATTTGGGGCCCCATGCGCCACTGATGGATGGGTTTTAGTCGGTAAGAGTCTGACACTCCCTTTCGCTCCACCCAGAGCGGGAGGAGTCATTTAATGATTAGCATCCCTCAAAAAGAAAGGTCCAAATCTTTAGGATATAGAGAAGGTGAGATTATCTGCCGTTATATGGATGTGATATACAAACACTTCTTATACTAAAAGCTCGTACTATGTAGCTGTCAGATTTTGTCAATCAAAAATCAATCTTATGCTTTTCTTATAAAGTTGTAAAACTATCAAATAAATTTGATAGATTGAGGTAACTTGATGTGCTGGTGACTGTACATAATTCGTTCGTGCGGATAGGAGAGGAGTGTGAGGAGACTAATATTTCGTAACATAAGTTCTTGGGTTAGATTCCCAGGTCGGGCAAAGTGTTATCGGGTTTTCATTTACGCATTACGAACTTCTCAGTACCAGGCCGAGGTCTTGATTTGTGCCCGGTTGATAGCAATTTAATAAGCTCCCTATTACATAGGAATACAACATAACAGGTGAAATGCAGGTGTACCTACTACAGGTATGTACAGACGCCAGCACATCAAGCTATCCCTAACTGTCAAATTTTCTCAATTTAAAATGGACCTTATATCTTTGCAATAAAGTTGAAATACTATCAAAGAAATCTGACAGATTGCGGTAACTTGATATGCTGGCCTCTGTACATCTCTGCCTAACCCTTCGCGGAAACGAGACGTCTTATTATGTTATACTAGCTGACCCGACAGACGTTGTCCTGTCTTAACAGTGATACCTACCCTAGCTACCTACCTACCTGCCTACCTACCCTACCTACCTAGCTACCTACCTAGCTACCTACCCTACCTACCCTACCTACCTTACCTACCCTACCTACCCTACCTACCCTAACTACCCTACCTACCCTACATACCCACCCTACCTACCCACCCTACCTACCTACCCTACCTACCTACCCTACCTACCTACCCTACCTACCTACCCTACCTACCTACCCTACCTACCTACCCTACCTACCTACCCTACGTACCTACCTACCCTACCTACCTACCTACCCTACCTACCTACCTACACTACCTACCTACCTACCTACCTACCTACCTACCTACCCTACCTACCTACTCTACCTACCTACCCTACCTACCTACCCTACCTACCTACCCTACCTACCTACCTACCTACCCTACCTAAAAATTAAAAAAAAAAAAAAATGTATTCTGCTATTCAGGGCGGAGACAAATCCAACGAAACAAAAACCATGAAAATTGGTCCAGCAGATCTCGAGTTATAACGAAGGGAACAAACCCGTCTTTCTTTTTTAAATATAGATTATTAGTCTATGAAACACTCCAGTTTGGTTTTAACACACCGTATTTCACATTCTCCACAAAATTGTTTAAAATCACAATTAATTGTCAGTAGTTGGATAACTAAATATTTAAGTTACTGACTCATATAAATTAGTAAAACTTAGTTCTTTAATGACTTGTTGACTTTGTTAAAATAACAAAACGTAATTATTTTTTTTAAATCTGTTTTTAACCTAGGCAGTGCCTAGTAGGTACATAAAAAAAACACAAAATAACATTGGCCCCAGGTTCGAACCTTGCGAAACTCTTGCTTGACGTACAGCGCAGAAGTCCTCTTATTAAAAATACACTCACATTAAAAATACACTTTGTAAACAAGCATATTACAAATTAGAGGATTATATAAAGGATAAGGATGCTTGGAAACATGCTGGTCCTGCTCCACAGGGCAATCTAGTGTCTAGACAAAATCAAACTGGTTGCTAAGTAAATTAGGTAATAATTTATTATTTATAAAATACTATTTTAACATGTTGAAATAACTTCTCACACATTGATTGATTTATTATATATTAACTTTTAGAATGTTTGTAAATATGTGAGCACCATGTACTTTTGACATACTTAAGTTACCTACCATTACTATATGTGTTTTTCTTCTCACCTTTTGTGGTGTAGTGTTTTTATTCTGGGTGCATCGTCTTCACATATAATGTTATAATTCATGTATATGTCGTAGGATAATTTGATACTTCGAATCTTCGCGGAAATCCTAGGGGTTTTGTGAAAACGCGGATAATTAGACATAGGCGAAAAATTATCAAATCTTACTGGACAAAGTCAGGATTTTTGCGAAAATACTCGTTATTATAGCAATATTGCGAAACGAAACGCTGGCTGTTATGAAATAAGAACGCTGATTGGTCGGTCAGCGCGTTCAATAAGAGATCGTCTCTGATTGGTTGACGTCTTAATCATCGGCAAACTAGGAACCAATTAGAAGTCAGCCAGCAAAATTGTAGCCAATCAGTGTTGAGCACATCAAATCTTACTATAGTAACGAGTATTTTCGCAAAAATCCTGACTTTGTCCAGTAAGATTTGATAATTTTTCGCCTATGTCTAATTATCCGCGTTTTCGCAAAACCCCTAGGATTTCCGCGAAGATTCGAAGTATCAAATTATCCTACGACATATACAAAACATTTTAAAAGAGTAACGGTGGAGTTTCTTGCCCATTCTTCTCCACACGAAACTACCTTTTGGAAGGGGCGACTAGAATCAATTCTATTTCTTGTTCATTTTGACGTTCAAAAGTGCCTTACTTGTGCCTATTTGAAATAAATGATTTGACTTTTGACTTTTTTGACTTTTATTTATAATTAAATAACTTGTTGATTAAATATGATACGTGATTGTAAATTGTTTTTAATTAATTAAAGGATGAGCAATGTTGGATGTGGTCTGCTTCGTTACTCTAGTCGTCGTATGAAGTCCTGGGGTCGATTCTCAGGTTGGTCAAAGCATTATTGGGTTTTTTCATCAGGAATTTCAACCCGGAGTCTGGATTAGTGCCCGGTTGATGGCAAAAGCCGTGAAGAACACCTCTGCTTAACACTTCCGAGAACAGGTGTAATGTTATGTTATCAGGATACCGAATTTTCTGTTTTGCAACCAATGGTAACGTATCTATTCATGGCTAAGTACTAACAGCCGCACAGGTCGATCCATCAGGTTAAGCTACCCTTGCCGGGGTTGGCCGTGGATGGGTGACCATCTCTACATACCTACCTAGACTCCTCGGAGAGCACGTAACCCGTTGGTCCCGGCTGTCATTGGCGCATCTTTGACAGCCGTTACGGGTCGTCAGAAGCCCGAAAATCTGACAGCCTGTCTTACCAAGAGGTATCGTACTGCCCAGTTACTGGGTTGTGGAGGTCAGGTAGGCAGTCGCTCCATGTAAAATACTGGTATTCAGCTCCATCCGGTTATACTGTAAGCCGACCCAAACATAGTTGGGAAAAGGCTAGGCAGATGAAGAAGCTTTCGTAAATATTTAATTTGAGTGAAAACCAAGAGTACACAAAATGCATGCTTTCGTGTTTTTATTGACAAATTTTCACGCATAGTATAGTATAGTCAATCTGCCAATCTTGCCTTTTCTCATCTATGTTAGGGTCGGCTTCCAGTCTAACCGGATGCAGCTGAATATCAGTATTTGCTTATAGGTAAGTACAATACAAAAAAATATCGTATTAAGTACCTACAATACTAGAAAAGTAATATTTGTAGAAGGAACTTGAGAATTGGGTTATTTAATTTACTTTTCTAGATAACTTTGCTGATAATGCAATGTAGCGTTCATTAGTGGCATAATGAATTTATAAAAAGTCCAACGGCACTTATGATAAAACAATTACAACGAATAATTAAGACCTCTGTATATATTTATGCTGACCTGGTCGTTTCTAGAAAGGCTAGATGTACTAGCGTGATACCGGCTGGCTGTTTTTGGTTATTGCTCTGTATGGCTTATAGATGGTAGAACTAAGTGTATGGTCTGACTGTGTTGTTAGGTGCACAACAAAAACAAACTATCTAACTATCAAAGCATACAACTTAGCTTTGATAGTTATTATGTTACCATACCTATTTTATAACACCCATTTTTATACCTATGTTTTACAAATAAATCTTTGACTTTGACTTTGAACAATGTTATTGCAGGCTCGCTCCATTGGTCAACGGGATTGTCCGAAAGGGTTACCGCTACACCAGAACATAAAGGGCTAAGGAAAGAAGATGGATGGGTTTTAGTCAGTAAGAGTCTGACACTCCCTTCAGCTCCACCCAGAGCGGGAGGAGTCATTTGATGATTTCCCAGCATCAAAAAAAAAGGTACACAATATTGTGCTCTGCCCTTAACCGTTTAATTGCCAGTCTTCCCTGTAGATAAAACTGCTGTGTATACCACTATGCTGTCTATGGTATGTACCCCACTAATGAATATAGGTAATGTGTTCAGTATACCACAACCAGAAAGGTACAGCATGCCAAAACACTCCCCACCCGCTACACGTAGCGCAGCCGAACGTAGCCGAACAAGAATCGATGTCACCCGAAGCCAGTTCGCTTGCAGTCCCACTGACGGCTCCCTTCCATACATACAATAATAATCTTGCCTCGCTTTCGCCACGCTGAGACCCGACGCCAGTCAACAGTCCACGTTATCACACTGTGCGGCTACGTAAACACTTTTATTGTGCATCAATTACTGACAAAACTTCTTATATTTACCTGCTCAAATACGTTTAAAACGAGTTACAATGAGCAAATTAAGATCCGGTGTAAAATAGAGACGGGACGAGGCCACGCTATCGACGTTTTATTTTGGAACGCTGGACTAAAGATACGAAACTGTATAATTACTGTGTTACGTTTCCTGTGCGATGTTGGGGGAGAATTTTAGTTAAAAAGTTGACATTAGACGTTTACTGGGACTTATTGCGAATGTGTATTGAAACGTTCATCGCTATCCACGGGCGCACTGCTATGCGCCACGATTTGGTTCATTTTATAAGACACACATCCTCCGATCACTACTGCGAAGGAAGAATTTAGTCACCGAAGCAGGTAAGAACAACAATTTGTTTTTATGTAAGTAATACCTATGCTAATTAGTGAGCTGTGCTCTTTCTAGAACTTGTCTGAGTTTGCAATGTTATTGAATTACCATAACGCATTGGCAAAACGTGTGGATATCGGATTCAATCGTATGTTCATAACGCAGGTAGCGTTAGCAAGTCACAAATGAAAAAAAAAATCCACAATGTGGTGCAAACTCCACGATGCATAGAACTTAACAGTTTTTAGAAAACTATTCCATTGAACCGCAAATTAGCCTAAGCGCTCATAATAGTCTTGAAGCGGATTCCAATTAATTTATAATTAAGGACAATGGCTGTTTAATGGAGCTGTTCGTATGCGTTAACCACAGAGATTGCGATGATATAAACAAACAAACAGGCGGTTATATTGCGGACCACAAACAAAGGGGTAATTAATATTCTTAACTCGTCAACCTTGTAAGTTCATGCTCTGCTTCACCTCTGAAGAAACGGTAACATAACGTAGGTAGAAACTTTAAATAAAGGACCACTGCTAAATAAAGACATACATAGGTAGGTACACGAAGGATAGCAGCCACTGATTTGAGATTCAAGACCTTTTGGCTTTTATTGAAAGCAGGACAAGAAATGCAAAAACCACCTATAAAAAGTTAGATATTTATGTAAGAGATATTACGACAGATTTTTTAAAATTTTAAATAGAAAATACACTACCCGACACCTGAATCGAGCCTCAGCATATTTTCGTTAGGTCTAAGTAGGTATATTTTTTTTTTGTATTAAGGTAGTACAAATTAAAAAAAAATGTTTTTGTACCCAGTTGCTCAGTGTGCCATAATTTCCGTTTGACATTGTTCCTTGCAATCGGAATACTAATAAAAAATACAATTTAATCGCAATAGGTCATCCTTTCGCGTTTCTCATGGGTAAATTTAGCGAGGCATTTTGAAGAAAACGACGGTTAACACACGAGAAAAAGTTTATTTTTTAACTAATTTTACAACTATTACGACAGCCGCCATGAGTTTCGCCATGGAATTAATAAATACCACTATGACGTGTTGTGAAATGTTCTCCCATACTTCCAAGATCATAGTTTTGCAACTCCTGAAAAGTTTCTGGAGCTTGTTGGTCATAGAACTCTTCAGCTCATCCTTTACCTCCTACATTGGATTCATATCAAGGCTTCTTGCTGGCCACACCATTATAACCATTATTGGGATACTAACGTCTTGCAGGTATACTCCAATAGTTCATGCAGTGTGTGCCAAGATTGTGTATTGATACTCATCATCATCACAACTGCTAAGTTTAGCTAGCCAAATTAAAATAACCCTATATAATACAATGAATAATAGTTTTCAACGTATTTATAATTATAAACTTTTTGTTTTAATATCAACACTTTTTGAATGTGGCAACACCAAGGCCTTATCGGTTTGCAATATCGTTACATAAGATGATTTAATGATCTTTCGCCTTAAGGATACTTAAAATTGATATTAGCTAATGAACCCGTATATTACAGTATATATTATAGTATCTAATTTGATTAAGATTTCCGAGGGCGCGGGCGGCTCAAACAGCAACACTCAGAAAGATTCATTAAGGGCTTGAACTTGGTTAAGTAATGAAGTACCACCTCTCAGATTACTGGAAAACTGGGAACGTAGTTCTTTGTAGGTTTGATAGCATAGGGTTCCCAGAAAATCCCAACAAATATCTACTCTAATATCTGACAGAAATTTTGAAAAAAAACTCATTGAACTGCTAAGATTCTGCAATTTCCTAGTCTGTTTAGTTTTATGTGTGCAACATATTATGTAAATGAATTGATCCTTCCGCTGACAAGGAGGTAGCAAAGATAAGCTAAAACATTTACATCTTGATTCTGTATAAACAAACCAACAAAAATTGGGTCAGTTCGACTATAAAGTTGGGCAATAGACGAGAAATAGTTTCAAAGCTTTGGCATTTGAGGTGTTTTCGAGTATTACGCACGAAATCCCCTACAGACGACCTAGTCTGTTTAGTTTTAATGAAAAATACAACAGAGTGGGCGAAAAGGAACATTGAATTTCTACAAACTATGTCAAATCTAGCGAAATTCAACTGATAAACAGACAATCAAGTAAACACGATAAGACGACACTGTGAAAAAGGCAAACATGAATTATTGTACAGAGGCCAGCACATCAAGTTACCACAATCTGTCAAATTTCTTTGATAGTATTTCAACTTTATTGCAAATACATAAGGTTCATTTTTAATTGAGAAAATTTGACAGTTAGGGATAGCTTGATGTGCTGGCGTCTGTACCTGGGTAATTTGGAACTTTGAATCATTCAATGACTCGATGACAAAAGGGAAAATAAATTGCTAAACGTCAATATCTACTCTAATTATGTGTACGTGACATTTTAGCAAAAAGTTTTATAAAAACTATGATTCTGCTGATGACAATTTAACCGCAGTGACGACAAGAATGTATAATCCACTTTTTGCGTAAATCCTCGCTACTATATCCTTTATTAATGACGTAGGGTCAAGGGTCCAATACACGAAGGTTTACCTCGGCCTATCAATGCTAACTCATTAATGTGTTCACATTACCATACGACAATAGCTCATATGTATGTATGTTGTCTGTATTATGTTACAGTAGATTCATTACATAATTATTTCCGTTATTGTTGGTATTCATATTGTCATGGATAATTTACTTCCGAAAGGATGTTTCGGAAGCGTTTGATATAGTTACTGAAGCATAAAATTAGGAATAAGTAATTTAAACGGGATTATCCGAAAGGGTTACCGCTACCCCGGAACATTAGAGCATGGATACGTTTTGGTCAGTAAGAGTCTGACCAACGACCTGGGCTGTATGGTCGTTGAGTCTGACCCTTCCGCTTCACCCAGAGCGGGAGGAGTCATTCGATGGTTTCCCACCCACAAAAAAAAAGTAAAAGTAATTGCGTTAAAATTAACTTGAATAAATACAAGTTCTGAACATATATTGAGGAATCTAGGCCACTTTACCTTGACCTAAATAATGGAAAAGAATAAGAAAAAGCAGAGAGAGATAAACATTTAGACAACCCGATAAAGAATTTGGCGTTTTTGTCTGTAATATTCTTTTCTTTTAAAAAACCAGCTTATCTTTGAATAGTCTTGTTTGGTTTGGTGTTAAAAATTCAAGATCCTCACAAGCTGACGTAGGCGGTGAAACGAGTTGCCTCGTGGATGGGACATACATAATGGATCAACCTGTGTATTGGACAAATAAAATGTGGACAGCATACATATATTGAATATTATGATGATTTGGAAAACATTGCGGATTGGAATGAAAATTATTTACCGACTGTGAAAATTTATGATGCTTATCAAAGTAATAATGGAGCTCATGTCTATAACAAGGACCTTTCAAACTTACTAACTATTCATCAAAATCAATAACTCAATTCATAAAAAGGGTTCAGGCAACAATGTCTTTAAGTCGCCTCGTCGGCCCATTGTCGTGATTTCAATCATTGTCCAGCACAAACACTGCCACCATTTTTTATGTTATTCTAAGCTCAGTGCCTTCAACACATACTTGTTCGTGGCGGTGTATGGGCTAGCTAACCAAAGTAAAGCTAGATCATACATGTTTTATAAAAGCTATCATTAACATGTTCTCGATAAATTTAATGAGGCGTGTGGATCCTATTAACAAGCGGATATTGGAATGGAAAACATTGACAAAGAAAGTACTGTGTCAACACGTACATAACAATCGAGAAGATAACGATTATATATGTATTGCGGAAATTTTATTCAAGAGTTAATGAAAAGGTTTCGAATATTTCATCATGGCAACGCTGATTTCTTATCGTTCTTCTGCCGATTTTTTTATTAGTAAACCTGTTTCTTATTAGAAAAAGATAAACTACAGAAGCATGGTAATGTGTTTTTTAACACTAAGTTCTCTGCGAGATACCATTTACAAAGGAAACAATACGATTTTTTTTGGTCTAGCCAGATAGCCATGATTGTTCATTTTTTTGCTACTTAGTTAAGTGTTTATTTAGATATACATAACTTACGAACGACGAAATTCACGACTATATAGAAATGCTGTCAGTAAACTCTGAAATTGAGCGATATAAAACGCCACGACACGCTTCGCCTTTCATGCAAACCCACTACAGAACCATTGAACCCGACAGAGTTGGTAAAAAGTCTTAAAAGGAACCACCTTCTATTAGTGGCAGGTGCAGCACTGGCTGCTCCATCACATTGCCATTAGTCATGGAATTAATTGACAATTTGACACGGTCAAAAATAAAATATGAAATCACATAGAAGAAAGAACGCTCGTCTTAAAAACTTCCATCTCCGTACAGAAATTAAATATTATGCGAAGATATAATTATAAAATTGCATTTACTAATAAGTACTCCATGTCCAATGTTGATTCTAAAAACCTGTGACATCACATTGTTATATTTAATACCACGTTTTGACAATTCATAACAAGTAACTTTATTGACTACCCTTTCAAATACCCAATTCGATTATGGTCCGACGACCGATTGCAAACAGAAAAAAAAAATAGATATCACTGAATGACATATACCATCACCAATTGGAGTTAAACAAAAGAATGCGTCTGATTAACACTATCAGTTGAAACACGCTGTAGTAGACTATATTTAGATAGTGGGTTCATGAAGTATTTGCCCATAAGTCTAAGGTTCATCAAGTAATTAAGTAGATAATATTTTTTAAAAAGCCGCTTCCAAAAATGTCGGTCCTGCATTTCTTAACATTTTTCTGTTTTGTTTCAGATCGCTATTGATGGCGTTACTCAGCATCCAGGGCGATTGGTACTTGTATTTTTGGTTAATTTACTGCAAAATCTATTCAGCTATTATATGGTTGTTCAGCAATCACTGCCGCGGAGCTGATAAGGTTCGCTCAGTGATAACGAGTGGAGTTAGCGGACAGTCGCCTGCAGGCCTTCATAGAGTGCGCCCGCGTCGTCGAAGAGCGCCACAGCAGCACCGCGTTAAACACATCGTCGCTTTAGCAAGGAGACCGTCTCTTCGAAGGATCGTGATGGCACCAGGAGCTAGCACCGCCCACACCATGATGGAGGACAAAGAGAAGATCCTCCACGGAGCTTTGGCAACCGGTGAGTTCATTGTTTTAATGTTTTTTGATACGTGTTCAACCGCTTTATAAAGGACTCTTTTGTCTTAGACTCACGATTATTCTGTTGTATTCTTGTAACAATAAGGTCCTCGGTCGACTGGGATATTGGTCGGTCACGATTTTGTTTACCCATGTTTTTTAAACTCATGAACACGCCTCCGCTCGGCGAGTTTCTATATGTGCACTGTTATTCGAATAATATTCTTGATTTAACGCCGAAATATTATACAGTCGGTTGGTCAACAATATTGTTATGCTAAGGTTTTGATTAATCAAAAACCATTTAAACCTGCCAATTCTTTGCATTGTACTTTTTAATTTTCCATGTCGCTATCAATAATGCATGCAAATAGTTAGGTATTAATCAGAAAGTACAGAAATAAATTTATATGAATGTATAAAAATAGAAGTTTTCTAAGTAGCGATAAGCAGTGAGAATTGATCAGTCTTGTAGGGTAACCGTTCTCTATGATTGCTTCCTACTTGCTTGTCATCGGGGAGGTCAATATCTAGAATAGCCAGCAAAAAATCAATCACTGTTGATGTTTGGACATTGCTTCTATAGATACAGGAACAAAAATTCTTACATTCATTAAGTCCTTGAATATGCATACAATTGTATGAATAACATTCAAAAGTGCTAAAACAGGTAGTCTTCCGCCATCTTTTTTCAGTAACCTTAAATAGTAATTTAATGAATCCATAAAGTAACTTTATAATTATTTCATGCATGAAATAAAAGTGGTTGTTTCCTTTTGGTCTTATTTTGCTTTAGCTTCGGAAAGTCCGAATTTAGTTTCCAGTGGGACGGGGACGATCAATATGGCGTGAAATTCGTGATATAAAAACTCTTTAATAGACCAAAAACAATGGTCTGCATTATTCCACCGTGACCAATTAGCGCCAAATTTCACGCCTGGGAAATCGAATGTATAAAAGGCATTGTTTTGAATTTAGAATTCATTATAAATCCCGTAAACAGTCGCATTGTTTGACTTGCTACCTCATTACCTGCCGGTACTGAATCTTATGCCATTGTTTGTAATCTTGGCATCAAGTCTAAGGCTACCTCGTTCATTCCGAGTCCCTTGATGACTTCATGGCAATTGCCGGAGAACTGCAGATCTTGATGGCACAGCGCCAGTAACATACGGTCTGGTCTGACAAATTTTCAGAGAAACCATTGGACGGCTATATTTATCATTTCACGTTTAGTCTGCGTGATGACGCTAAGTTAGATATATTAGATTTTTGCCATAAACACTATCTGATACGATGCAGTGGACATTTGCAATCGATAGATACATTACACCACTCAACGATGGCGTACGTTATCTGTAGTTACCTGTCTCATTATCTTTTCTATTATCTCGGAACAACATCCATTTGGCACGATTGTGATCGCTTCATCGTTTGAACGGAAGAACTTAAACTTTATACTTATGAAGTGGGATTTAGGACTAACTTCACCAATTAAACTGATTGCGGTCAGTATACCTATACCACGTTCAAGACCTGGCAATTTCAATATTATTAATTTATTCCTTTTATGACAGTAACATCTCTTAAACGTGGTTCAGATGAGTTGATCGCGATCAGTTTCATTGGTGAAATTCGCCTTTAGAAGTCATGCTACAATAAACTGAAAATGACTTCAACAAACAATGATAAAATCATTCATTCACGAGCATGACCATTGATTTTACCACTGTACCGAAGGTCCACTGTTGAATCTCACGATGATCTGTGATGTGATGAACGATGATTCACTCCTTCTAGTATGGTGAACTACTTTCCTAGATTCTGTTTCAATGATGTCCGTCACAAGCCCGAATGACCCCGTTGGCGCAAACACAAATCCATCAGCCAAATGTCTTAACTCTAATGACTGTACTGAGAAATGGATCACTCATCAACAACATACATTCTTTTTAGCGTCCTGAATAATTTTTTTTCAGTAGAGCTTCTAAGAAGTATCTCGAATGTGTGTCGTCTAAGGCCAGGCGTATATTGGCGGCACAACATGGTAAGATATTTTCAGGCGGGCACTGAAATTTCAACTTTATTTCTATACGGTTAACTTATATTTTTTCGTCGCCTAAAAATACCTTGCCATGCCGTGCGGCCAATCTGCGCCGGGCCTTATCGTCTATAAAAAGGCAATGAAATGTTTAGTTCGTGGCGGCGTGTAGTGCAACGGTCAATTGCCTCCGGCCATCGCTTCGTTGCCAGAGCAGAAAGAAACGCATTGACCTTTGCTCTTTACTGAAGATAAATTTTCACACTTCAAGATTAGGTGCAATATAATGCATTGTGAACGTGTGGTACCTATAGGTGTTTTGTTTAGCGTTAGTTATATTTGATATTTAGTTTTTGTGTCTTTCACGATTTATCAGATAAATTCTATAAAATATGGCAACAATCATTGATTGCAGTCACATTTTTGTTTATAATCTAATGTGTAGTTAGTTAGAGGAATCACCTTTTAATTAAAATTAAGATCGTGACTCGTGATACCGTATATCTGGACATGAGTAGGTAAAATGATGTCCGTAATTAAAGACCAATATTCATTATGATCATCAAATCGACGGTGGATGACGAGAAATTAAAACAATATTACAATCGCGGGCCTCCGACCTTTTAAAGATGGCCGGCTATACTTATCAAATAAAACATGGGAGATAAAAACTTAAATAAAATACGTTTAAAAGAATAATGTTATTTTCTAAGTCTATGTAGGTAAAAGAATTTATTTTTAAAATATATATTTTTCGTTGACACTTGACATCGAAGTTAAAAACATCATTGCCACACTGACGCAGCTGTTAAAAAAAAACAGCTAATCGCGCCATTTGTGACGTCAGCGCCACGCCTCCGATTAGAACCGTTGCTTTGGAAACAAACATCGAATGGTTCTGAACTTGTGGCAATAAACTATTTATAATAACAACATTTTTATTACAATGACGTAAGTAAATATGATTTCCGCACAAGCAAGTTTATCTAAAGCTAATTTGAAAATGTCATGCTCAAGATTTTCTTTAAGTATATCAAGTTTATAACAATAGGTAAGTGGTTACATAAGATGAAAAACAAATAATTTTTATTTAGCTTAGTGCGATGATGATATACAAGTTAATTTTCTAAACGGAGATTAACTATGTACGTTTTCTTCTGAAATCGAATCGAATTAAATTACAATATAAATCATTTAAAATTTCGATAACATAATATAATGTTAGATGTAGGAGAGGTGTGTAAGTGTACTGTTATCTGCCCCCTGCTAATTTATCAGTGGGTGTGTTGCTACGTTCTTTATCAAACTGGCTCCTCAACTATATTTACAAACCGTATTACAAAGACTACGACATTATTATGTATGTACAGACGCCAGCACATGAAGCTATCCCTAACTGTCAAATTTTCTCAATTAAAAATAACGCTTATGTCTTTGCAATAAAGTTGAAATACTGTCAAAGAAATTTGACAGATTGTGGTAACTTGATGTGCTGGCCTCTGTACATGTACAGAGGCCAGTAAGTTACCCCAATCTGTCAAATTTCTTTATTAAATTTCAATTTACTGCAATAAGATTCATTTTCAATTGGGAAAATTTGACATTTTGGGGTAGCTTTAGTGCTGGCGTCTGTATTAGCTTCTGCTCGTGACTTCGTCCGCGTAAAACGACCCCCCGACCCATCGCGCTTTGTTACACCTCGTTTTCGTTTAGCGTTGATTCTGACTTTTTCTTTTACTACGTTCCTAAGGGTCATAACGATGCGGTGCGATGCTAAATATTCGTAGCTAACCTTCCCACAGTTGGCTATCAAATGAAACGTTGATTAAGTTGTTTTTCATACACTTTATCAACTACACACAGTAACATGAGGTGCCGCATAAATTAAATTTGCTATTTTATTAAGCACCGGTATACATAAATATTTATTGCTCCCAGAAAAGAATAATAAGCAACTATACCTAGCAGTTTTGCCTTCATTTTCAATCAGTTAAAATATAATGATCGATTTAAAAACAGTACTATCAATTAATATTTTTTTAATCTCATTATTGAGCAATCATTGCTCAAGATATACCGATGTTTTGAGGGCATGTGGATTGATAAAACTAACGAGTATATATAAATGCCTACTGTAATAGGTACGTAGATGTGTTACGAAACAGACAAATCCACTGAATGGTGGGCGTGGGCCAAGCGTTCTGGGTAGCAACAATAGTTACTACACATCAGATACTACGCCGGATGATGGCATTAAGAATAAAGGCTAGCTCTATATTTAGTTTACTTATATATGACTGGCGTTGCTCTAGTGTTCGCAAGCGTTAAGTACTTCTTTCTTTTCGTGTGGTTAGTGACTAACCTGGTGTCAGAGTTTTTAAGCTGCCCATGGGCCTCTGACTTACCTTCACATGTGGTTGAGAAATATCTCTAAAGCATGCCTCCTTAAGTCCTTACGATGTTTTTCTTTCACCGTGTAACTGGCGAAATTTGAGTGTACCTACTATAGATATTCCTTTGCCCAACCCTTCAGGGGAACAAGGCGTGATGTTGTTATGTTATGTTACATATTTGACAGCTTCACAATTTACAATTTCTTTCATAAAACTTTATCGACTTCGATTTTCAATAAAATTGATTCATAGTATGCAGGTGTTTTCAATACAAAATATAATAATTATTTTATTAAAATGCAATAGAAAAACAATATATTTTTTCATCATTTTGCTTTTGAAGTATCCGTACCGAAGGACCATATTTTAATTAAACGCCGCCCGGTGGTTTTCCATTCGCTTTACTTGGTCATAAACATGGCAATTAAAATAAATAACTTGTAAATTACGAGTACTTGCATCAATTTCAATGTTCTTCATTTGCAAGATAGTCCCTGTAATATATCATAATAATATTCATTTTATATTGCCAATATTGGAAGGTCTAATGTTTAGTCACACTTAGGTACAGAGGCCAGCACATCAAGTTACCACAATCTGTCAAATTTCCTTGATAGTATTTCAACTTTATTGCAAAGACATAAGGTTCATTTTTAATTGAGAAAATTTGACAGTTAGGGATAGCTTGATGTGCTGGCGTCTGTACATTGCTTTTATATGTATATAGAAAACTTTAATAATATACGACTTGTTTTGTTAAACATTAATGATAAATCTTTCATGACACTTGTTATTTTTAATCTAATCTGAATAGATATGCATGAAGGGACAGTTCTTAGAAACGACGTCAGAAGATGACTTGACCTGATGACTGCAAATCAATAAGAATTTTATAGCTTTACGCATACCTATAGTGCATGACACGCACATCACCCATTCAACGACTTGCATTATGATATTCACTTTATTGCGTACCATATTTATGACTCCGACCAAGTATACATATACAATCTTGAGAAAATACAAACCAAGATATAATAAATAAAACATTGAATATATTTACGTTTTAAACTATTCGACATTGGAATGTAAAAGTTATTTTCTCATGGACATCTAATGATTTAACTAGAGAAGCCCAACGTTTGTTTGAGAGAAGCCATTACAATTTTCAAAGACAATTATTGTCAGACAACCTCGTTTGTGGGTACTAATGGGTGGGTGCTAATACTACATGACTAAAAAAAACGCAATTGGTATAGGTATAATAATTTGGTAACTGTCACATTGAGTGTTAAAATTTTGTATTAGGTGAATATCTTTATTTTGTGTACTTTTCAATCCGTCGCCATCGTACGCAAATCCGGATTGCTATGGCAACTGTTACCACCAACACTGTTCAATAATTTAGCATTCTAGTAAATTCTTGCGACAAGGTTGAATCAAACTGCTTTAACCGCTGTTTTATTAATTAATTATTAGTATTCCTTCTTTACTTTGTCTATTTCTTTGAAACTAAATTCATAACGTGCATTACCAATTAATTTGGCACTTCCAATAAGCTTCTCATAAATTAGTGTCTCATTTGGCATTACATACATTTATAAAAGAGAAGATGATAATTATACACTCATTGATTGATAAACTTCTAAAACTATCCTAATTAAACCTATTAATACAACTAAAATATCACTTTAAATAATTCCTCCGCATCGCTGTCGACTGGTAAAGTGCTCAAAAGACTGGCAGCATTGCCACGTAGCATGGCAATGCTTAGCATCTGGCCAAGATAAAAGCTAGCTAGATACTTCCCGTGGCCTAACCACGGGAAGTGTCAACCAATTCTCGTAGCACTGCGATTAAAGTTCATTGAAGCATCAAGTCATTCACCACTGACAGCAGTCGCCATTAGGTACTCAAACACAATCTCGAGATCACAGAAATATTTGTTAGCTTTCTAAAAGTATACCGTGCTTTGTATATTATAGTAATAAGCTTTAATAAATGTGTATATCAACACCTACTATCAGTCGTTTGTCGTATTTATCTTTGGAGTACTCATTCCCGTTTTATGACATGCATGCGATGGCCAACGTGACTTGTCGTATCTAGGAAAACTACGGGTAATAAACGTGTTACCTTTATTCATTTCTTTTTTTTTATAGCTTTGGCACATAATTTTTAATTGATATTCTTTGAAAAGTCGTGACTAAGTAATAACAGCCGCACGGATCGATCCAACAGGTTAAGGTACGCTCCGTGGTTGGTTACATATCGCGACTCCTCCATGCCTCGGAAAGTATGTTAAGCCGTTGGTCCCGGCTGTCATTCGTGGATCTATGACAGTCGTTACTGGCAGTCAGAAGCCCGAAAGTCTGACAGCCATTCTTACAAAGGGGTACCGTATCGTATTACTCATTTATGGAGTTATGGTATGTTCGCTCCATGTAAAATGTTGGGAAAAAGCTAGGCAGATTTTTGATTCTTTGAAAAATCTTGACAGGTTTTAATTGTTGCAATTTGTTCGTAGTAGCTTGTCAATGCTCATTTTTATTTAACAGTCAACATAATTCAATGTCACAATTTCTTGCATTCCGTGATTAGTTGTCGCTTCTGACGTCACTACAATAAATATCAACTTTGCAATAACATCTTCAAAGGTTTTATTTTATAAACTTGAAAATATTTAACCACTTGCTTGCGTTTTGTTTGTAATTGATTTGAGTCAACTGGGCTGATGAGGACAAACCTCGCTTTATTAATAACTAAGGCAGTTCACACGCTGCGTCATGACACATTGTAAACTTCACTATGTATACAAAGTATGAAAACATTGGAAATCGCAATTCAACGATTCACGTCCACATGCCATCAATTTTAAAGATACAGATCACGAAAATCAAGATCATGAATACATTGTTGAACAATGGTAAACATTTAAATACATATATATGTGAAATCTTCCTCTACACAAAACGCAAATATTCTCAAATTTATAAAATATCGACTTGCATCTTTAAAAATTATCACTATCACTACATAGTATAAAGCAAAGTCGCTTCCCGCGTAATAATATCTGTATGTATGCTTAGGTCTTTATAACTACACAACTGATTTTGATGCACTTTTTTTTAATAGATAGAGTGATTCAAGAGGAAGGTTTATATGTATCATGCAATTTTCTGTAATCCACGCGGGAAGCTAGTATTTTATAAACTTGAGAACATTTCATGACTTACTTGCGTTTTGCTCAAATCAATTACAAACATTTATTTGAGTGAACTGGGCTGATGAGGTCAAACCACGCTATATTAATAAAATAGACGGTTCACACGCTACGTCATGTCACGTAAACTTCAATCATACAAAGTACGGAAACATTGGAAACCGCAAGTTATTCATTCAAGACCACGTGCCATCAATTTCCAGGTTTATTCACCATAAAATTAGAATACCACAATTTTACCTATTCATTGTGTGAGCGTTGTAAACAATAAGTGTCAAAGATAAACGTATTAACAGATCTATATATATATTTTCCATTCAATTGCAAATCTGCAGTATGAGAATTTAAATGTAGACAGACGGAGATTTATTTGCAAAGACTTCTTGCGTATTAACACAAGACTAGTTTCTAGACGTAACAGACTTTGTACAAATAAAGTAGATTCATATAACTAATCTCCTATCGTTTAGCATTAAACCTGTACAAAGTAATTATATTGTAAAAGTTATTTAGTGTTATATAGTTGCAGACATTCCTTTTTCAGTTTAACAAACAGCTTTTAGTTTTATCATCTTGAATTTTGGCCAAATTAAGCTCACAAGGATCTTGTCTTTAGAGTCAAAGAACTTTTGGTATGCAATTGAGGACCAGAAAATATGGCGACTTAAAAACGGTTTTTGTTTTAAAAAAAATTATGCAACATAAAAACATTATTGCGGCAAACTGCAGGCTGGCGAAAGGTGTATCATTTTCCTGTTTCTTTACAAAAGATTTTGACAAAAAAAAAACTATCATTTCTGTAGTTTGTCTCTTGTTTTGTATTTCGTTTTTTGCCATCAAATCGGACATTAAAGTTATTTTTCCTTGTTTAATGTCGTGTTTTTTTTTTGTAACAAAGGTTTTTATTTTATACTTTTTGCTTGTGGTGGTTACCTACATAATTATTTTAGGTAAATTTCAATATTAACGATAATAGTTATTTGTTATGCAAGGCTGGAAAGTAGATTTTTGGCGCGAGTACTTCTATTGAAACCTGAGTAAGCGAAGGCTAGGGTTGAACCATGAGCGAAGCGAGTGGTTCAAATATAGAATCCTGAGCGTAACGAAGGTTTCAAAGGTACGAGACGCAGAAAAGCTTTGCTGCCGAGCGCAACACACAATTTTTCACCTCACTACAGCGAGGAAACTGCTAGGTGCAAGAAAACAGGTGTTATATGTTGAGTTTTATTTTGTTCGAGCGTCTCAGATACATTGACTCATGTGAAGAAAATAACAGATACTTGGCAATGTATCTTATGAGTTACATAGAATATCTCTAAAATTAAATACCCTGTATTTTGTTCTATATCCTACTTGTCCTCTAAGGAGAATGAAAGAAAAAAAAATATTTAATACAAATAACTAACTAATTTAATTTAATACATATTTATTTTTGCCAAGCAAAGGATTAAATAACATATTACTTTAGCAATTCACGAAATCTTTATCTTGTGTACTTAATGTGCCATTTACTTATTTTAACTCTATGAGCCAGCCTACATCTAAGCATTCAAGCCAACTCGTAGCCCCCAGACAGTTTTATTTAAAAGGTACATTGACTGCGTGACATGTGTAGGAAACCCTGGTGAGTATTTAAAAAGTAATAGATATGTGACACACCTCCATCGTTAATCTAAATATATCGACGGTCCCGCGTCGTCGGAGCGCGATCGTTTCCTTGACGGTACAAAGTCCGTTCTCTCTGGCAGTTGCGCCCGCGCCGGCCGTTGTATCGCGAGCCGCGCCTGCACATGAGGCCTTGTAGCCGTTGCGAAACGAAAGTTTCTGTTATATTATGATGACACTATTTCAATCTAAAATTAACTTCATCTGGTAACGTTCTGAAAATAAAAGTAAAAGGCAGTTAAAAGCTGTAAAGAAATATAAAAGAAAGAGAGAAATACACGAGACACATTAATTAATTGAACAACTGCAAATAGGTATTACACGCTTTCCTGTAGTAGGTGATTTGAAATGTTGGAACAAATAGGAAACACAATTTGACTTCGTAATGCGTGGAAAATCGATTGCTTGTCTATCAATCATTCTCGTTGGTAAGCGATAAGATGGGTAAGAACTGAAAATAAAGTTTAACCTTAACTGAAGCCGCTGCTTTACAACGCAAACATAATACAGGGTGGAAGGGACACCGACGCGCAACCTGTTACCATGGATTCTATACCTAGTATTTCTGGATACCCTTTTGTTTTGAGGATGGGAAATCATCAAATGACCCCTCCCAACCCCTCCCGGTTGAAACCCATCCATGTTCCGCCTTTAGCCCTTTATGTTCCGTGGTAGCGGTAACCCTATCGGACAATCCCAGACCAAATATTTGGAACAGCTATTATTTATATAACTATCATCTTGTGATGACATGGTAACAGCTTGCGCTTCGATGACCTGTAGAAAATAAGAGAACAAATAATAATTTATTGTTAATAAAACACTTTAAAAGGAAACCTGTCATTTGCATTGGCATAACCTTCAGTTGCCTTTAATTTTAGGTAAAGACGGAAAAAGTAACAAAAAGTTGGATATATTATGGGTCTATTCTAAATAATATGATGTCATTGTTTGTTAGAGACAAAGGCAAGGTTGAAGGCGTGTCGGTCGTGCCGCATTTTTATTGGCCAGTTTCTGCCATATCAACAACCATAAATGCCACTTGTACAAACCGCTTTGGTGTGATGACGCGGTTTGTTCTTACAAACTGGATATCTTTATGTACTCTATTCCTCAAGCCACTTACGATTCGCCAAGTTGCTTAACTGATATCGGTCTTTATGCTTGTAATCTTGCAATATCTTTTTAGGAAGATGTGTATATCTATATATCTTTGCCGGGTTTACTCATTTTGTGGCCTTGATCTATTCAGCGGTTTATCCAGTACCTATCTTCTTTTAGTTTTATCAATTTGTGTCAACGATTAACTTTGAGACTGAAAACTTGTTCAAATATTTGCGGTTCTGGTTATTTTGAGAATAAGTGGCCTTAATTTGCAACTGTTCCACTTTCAGATTTTTTTTTGTCATGTTATCGTAATTTCCATTCCTAGAAAATGTCAATTCCTAGATTAAAGAAAATGTTAATCCCCAGTCATTGCAAACGATAAATAGTTGTTTACTGTTTAGCTATGATTGCATGAGTAAATATTATCATGATTCTGACCCGGACTCGCAACTGAGGTTAAGTTTCTGATTAATATTTCGCTGACGAATGTCTGTCTGTGGCAATCAACCTAATAATTATTCTGGACAAGTGTTACTTTAGCATCTATTATTGGAAATTGGAACGTGTTTAGAATTTAATTAGACACGCCCACGTTATGGTTCTTGATAACAGCTTATTGCTTCTATATAATTTTATTGTTCACTAAAGTCGTTAAAAATTTATACGTACACGTACCCTCATCATATCTAGATTACAAATTATAATTTTATTTTCTATACGCATTTATACCCAAATTCATTATTAATAGCCAGCTATTCATCCAAAAATAATTGGTCCTTGGGACCACAAGACGAATCTATAACTTGATAAGTAGTCATACTTATGGGTATTTTGTCATTGTTTTAGCATCGATGCGCTCACGCCGCATCAGCCAGTTTGCGCCACTGCTCATTGCGCTGGTGGGTCTACCTGCGCGTGGCAAGAGTCAGCTCGCGCACAGACTTGCCAGGCATCTCAACTGGAATGGGGAGAGCACTAAAGGTAACATTACTTGCAGTATACTGAAATTACGACTATTACTCAGATATTTTTTTCAAGAGTGGAAAAAAGGACCAAACATTAACCAGCAATGGAGTCTTCGCGACAAAGGCTCAATGCAAACGCTTCTTCTGTTTTTAAACTATTGCATATCCGCACTTTGCACTATTTGCGTTGGAACTCATTTCAAGCAAGACTAATATGTATAATCTATCAATCAACAGTAGCTAGAAGGCCTGGTCTTCTGACAAGTTGCCTAGACTGTGTTAATTACGATTTATGACCTGTTTACGAGTTACGAGTCATTGAAGAAGTTGTATTGTCATGGTTTATGCTTTGACGTCATATCAATTGACTTCTTTTACACTCTGGAACTGAAGATCTCGAGATTAACAAAGCCTAAATGGGGACTTACACTTGTGTTCCAAATTGCTGTTATTAAAGCTGTCTGAAATAACGTTTTGTCTCCAATTATGTCGCCATGATTGATCTTGATGATATTGTTAATTATCCTTGCGGGGGTTAAGCGTTTAGAGAGATCTTATCTGGGCATTAAACACACACTCACTTTACAAATTAGGCACAATTTGATCGATGTTCTGTCGGTTTTCATAAAACAACTTTTTGCGTTTAGTCATTTCGGATTTTCCTGGTTATGAAAATATACGATGTATTACAAAGAAAGTACGTACATATTATCGAACATTATTTATCATAAGATAAGACAGCCTTTACATAAAGTCATTCGTAATTGAAATCCTTCCGGCGAATGTCATTCGATTAAGATTAGGGGCCTTTATTCATATGCATTCTCTATGAATGATAAATATTCATGCAGCCATTACTGAGCAAATTGATTGAAAAATTCTTCATTACATAATCTAGTAGAATTCCTAACATAGGCACCAGACTATTTATAAAATCGTTGTCAGATCGAATTACAGGATCGTGTTATTTACAAAGTTGTGTCTACAAATGAGTGTTTATGTACCAGTTAACGGGTGTACAATAAATCACATAAACGCAGACTTTGCCTATACAGTACACAACACATAAGTATAGCAGCCCTGACCCAGATGGAAACGTTGGTCTCGTCTCTAACACAACACTCACGACCTAGCTCGCGAGAACATCTCTGTAACTGATTACTGATTAGATATTGTGGGTTGCATCTTGATAAAAAGTGGCCTAATTGAAGAACATGAGTATCCCAATCAAGAGATATTACGGAATAGTTTGTTTGTTGCAGCTATTTACTCTAGATTGTAGCCATACATAAATATAGGAGCATTGCATCATAAATTGCACACGTTAACAGAATAACATGTTTTGTGTTATGCAATATTATCGCGGTCAAAATAATCATATTTATTAACGGTAAATATATGAAATAACATTGTGATTTGGAACCAGTTGTGTGAAGTTATCCTCACTAAGCAATTTACTATTGGCAACGTAGTGTTTAATTATGAACGCTTTTTTACGTTCTGCATCGTTCTCACATGTTTAGATATTTCAACATGAGTGATGTAACCCAATTTTTGTAAATTTTGATTAAAAGGAGTTTTTTGTCCGTTCTTCTCCATAGGTACTACATCCTACTGCTTTGGAATGGGCAACTAGCTTCATCTTTCTGACTGACCGACCCCTTGACAATTCAAAAGTGCCTGTAATTGGTTTATTTGAAATAAATGCTTTGAGTTTAAGTTTACAAATCTTAAAAAGTTCGTACCGCAACAATTGATTGACTCAACAAAGTATCTTTGGAAAGAATCCTTTTGTTTTACGTTTGCTTATTCACTCCTCAAAGTAGTTACCTACGTACTTTAGAAAATGTATGATGCAAGCGTTTACATAATGCAGGCTTGGTAGTTTCCTGGGTTTGACAAACAACATTGATTGTAATATAAATTAACGCTTAGCATAATGTAAATACGTAACATGTAATAATACTGGAGAAGCACGTGAGACACGTGGTCCTTTGACAAAGGATCAATGAAAATATTTGTCTAAGTATGTATTACGTAACTACTAATCTAGAATTTTGTCATAAACTTCATTCTAATTCTAAAACAATTCTAAGTAGGTATCTGATAATTTTCTTAAACCCACCGCAATTTTTTCACTCAACATTTTTGGTCCTTCGAGTCGGCTTCGTTTACGAGTCAACTTAGTCCTTCGAGTCGGCTTCGTCCTTTGAGTCGGCTCCTTCCATCTGTTATCAGTTTCTCACAAAAGCTTTTGTTTCCAGTGTTCGACTGCAGCGAGTACCGCCGCCGCCACATGTTATTGTATGGTAGCCATGACATTTTCCGCGCAGACAACGCCCAGGGCTCCGCGATCCGTCGCCAGAGCGCCCGCGAGGCTGTGCAGGATGCCGTACTGTGGCTCAAGGATGGAAACAGTGTCGCTGTAAGTTTATTTTTTAAGTATTTGCTGACGTACCTACTATATATTTGTATACATTATAATGACCAAGATCCAAGCCGATTTTATAGCCTCACCAAATTGTTTTAAGTGTGGGGACAAATATGCATATTACCTAATTAGAAATCGCTTTAATAATCCGGATATTTACGAAAGTTAATCTTGTGTACAACACGGAATCTTAAGTATCATAAACAAGTACTAAGGCACCTAATCCGCAACTGAACCCGGAACCCTGCTAACTGCCGCAAGGACGCTAAAGTCTCGATAATTAAACGATTCGAATGTATTGAAACGTGATGTTGTTAATTATTGGTATAGTATACTTACCTACCTTTGTGCGTTTAATTACATGATTGATTGATCGCTCGTGTTTTAAGCGTAGTTATTATTGTGTAGGGAAGGAGGCACGTGCCATGTGCTTCTGTTTTGCTAAATTAAATACTTATGTAAATAATTGGCTTTGATTGAACGCAATCGTTTATTTAATTGCTGAGAACATCGAGGTGGATCATTTTCTTTTCTCACTAACGTTGATATTTGGGTTTTGATTCAATATACCAAACTGAATAATAGAGCCAAAATCAGAGCCTTTCCACTAAGACCCTTTTTTTACGAGGGGAAGTCCTCAAATGATTCCTCCCGATCTGGGTGGAGCGGAAGGGAGTCTCAGACTCTTACTCTAAAACCCATCCATGTTCCTTCCTTAGCCCTTTATGTTCCGGGAAAGGGGTAACCCTTTCGGCCAATCCCGCTTAATTCACATGTGCCCTTTTAAATACATTTTGTCCGTCGCCCTTTTTAGGGCTTTAAGTATTTTCTAGGTATTTGGTGAGATATACCTGTAGCTATAAATAAACAATGAATGAACTCTTCAATCTCCATCTTACAGATTACCAATGATTCAGATAGGATTATAATGAGTCAGTGTTGTTTTCACGAAATCAGCTATTTTTATCGGTTCAGTTCAAAATAAACTGATTAGATACAGGCAATGACAAAACTATTAAGCTTACGTAAAACACGTAATTTCAAGACAGATCAAGATAGATTTTTGTAGGTTTATTTCTTTTCCTGTTCTTTGTTACAAACAAAGAACAATTTTAATTTGATTTTAATTATTGGCGCCTATTTAACCTGTAATTACAGTATTAACCTCGGGAACGATACTTTATTTATAATAACACCAAGTTACCTCAATTTTATCGATCTATCAGCACGGTACAACATTTTCTACCTCCTTTGAAATCAATGAGCCACCTCTTTTGACTTCGACTTTCCTTTTGTGTTCCACTTTTGACTTGGACTTCAATTATTAAGAAAGCTGCATGCCTTAAATAGTCTTCCCTCTGATCTCAACCTTCTTTCCTTTCAGATATTTGACGGCACAAATATCACTCGAGAGCAACGCCGTGAGCTGAGCGAGTACTGTCTCTCCGACATGGGCTTCAGGATCCTCTTCATAGAGTGCGTCTGCGAGGACCAGGAACTGCTCGAGAGGAACATCATCGAGATCCTCCACTACTCCGCGGACTACAAGTCCATGAGTGAGGAGGACGCGGTCGATGACCTGCGGAAGAAGATGGAGCATTACATGAGGCAGTACGAGCCTATTGCTGCAGACTTGGAGACGATCAGCTTTGTTCGCATTGAGAATGAAGGGGAGACCGTGACTGCGCATCGAGTTGCTGGTCAAAAAGAGTCCGGCATCCTGGGATACTTGTCTGGGATGAGGGGCCTGCCGCAGACCTTGTACTTCACCAGGGTAAGTGGCTTTACGAGCCAATTTCATTTCTAAGGAGTTTTTATTCACCCCAATAAGATTCCAACAGATTAAAATAAGAGGTAGGTACCTACTGTGAAGGTCAGGGGACCTTCACTGAAGGGGCTCAGTGGTAGAGCTTGTGTCTTGTGTGTTGTTGGGATTTCCTAAGCTATAAATACAAACACGCAGATAGCGGATAATTAATTAATTATATATAATGCTTGCAACGAATACATCTGCCGAGCCCCGCGGCTATTGACAGAATTCTTTTTACTTTTATTGAAACTATTCTATGAATATTTCAAAGCAAAGAATGCTGTCAGTTATTTACCAGGCATGTTTAACATAAGGTTTCACTTAGGCTCTACAGTACCTAGGCTGTCAGTTAATTTAGAGTCTACACTAGCCATGTAATTTGTTTTCTTCTACAACTCAGTAGGTAACTTAGATCTTAAGTCTCAGTAGATAGATCGTCTTTACTATATCAATGAGTCATCTTACATATCCGTGTTAATAAGTGCTAGATCACCCAATTAGACTTCCATTTTAAACAAACATGTTTACCCACCTCAATGTTTATTTTGAGCGGGAATTGCTTGAAGTCGCCATTTTCCCGCCATGTGATTCCAATCAATAAACAACTTTGTAATTTGAATTTGAAACATTGTTTATAGTAAACATAGCGATGGCGGATGCATTTGCTGTTTAAATATCGTAAACTTTTGTTTTGTGTTTCGTTCGAAATCTTAGAATGGATATTTCCTTTAAAAACACTCACGCCTAAATGAAAAATAAGTTTTTCTGAGAGAAATAGGTTTAAAATATTTACTTCATGTTTAATTTGGGTTGGCCCACACCCAATCAATTCATTCCAAACTATGATAGCTTCTTTCGAATTTATAATTGGCATATATTTTTCATCACTTCTAGCTACTGCTACTTCTTCCTAATCAAAATTCAAAGAATTATCTATCTTTGACATCTCGTCATGTTTCTGGATAACATTCAAGGCATTATAACGCCGCGTGCGCACGTCACAAAGCGCAAGTTCAGTAATTTTTCCTATGTCGCAACGAATCCCATTAGGGTGCCAAATACGTCAGCACGCGTCTTAAATAATTAAACTAGAAACACGCATTTCCTGGTATTACATGCAATACCTTGATGTATACTTGTGTATGCTACCATGTGTATACTATGTACATTGTATATGGTTGCAGTTTTAAGCCCGTTCCTTAATAAGTATTTAAAAAAGAAGTTAATTACCAAACGAACTGTCAAATCAAAAATCTAGAAGCATGACAGAGCACCAACAAATCCAGAAAAAAATTGATCTTATCGATAAGTTCCTGAAATACTTAACCTTTGAACGCCAGAGCATAAACGAACGCGCGTGCCCTCCACGCCAAGCTACAAATTTATTTCTTCTTGTTATTGTATGTCAAAACTAATGATTTAATTGTTTTTTTCGTGTTATAGTGTTGTTGCCACTGTCACATATTTGTGTCGTTGGCGTATAGGGCGTGCGCTTGCTTGTCATGTCACGTATATGTAACAATGGCGTTCAAAAGGTTAATTAAGTGTTTTAACCAATGTAACTTGGTAGTGCTCTGCCCGCCAAATATAGACCTGACCGAATTTTCAGTCAGCTGACATATGGCTAAACCTTTGTGTGTTTATAGAATAAAATAAAATGTAAAGACTCTCCACATAACTCTAATTTCTTAATATTTGCCCCTATAGCACGGTGAAAGCGAGTACAACGTCCTAGGCCGTATCGGAGGAGACGCATCTCTTTCACCCCGTGGGCTTCTCTACGCGAGTGCGCTGGCAGAACATATGAACGCCCTGGCCTGCCGTGACCATATGACCGTGTGGACCTCCGAGAGATGGCGCACCAAGCAGACAGCTGCCGATATTAGGGCGCCGAAGAGAGTCGTCAGAGCGCTGAATGAATTGGATGCTGTAAGTATCTTATCTTTCTTATACCGACTTTGATATGTCGCCTTCTTGGGCAGAAGCGCGTCTGATGAGGTTGACTACGCTTTTTTAAAGCTATATTCTGGAATTCTATTTTGATTTTAGACCTTTTTCATTGGTTCATTGTTTTATGTTTGTTTTTTTTTGAAAAACAAAATAAAAGCGGTGATGTATCGTTATCACGTACACCAAATAATATCTAACTGCGTAATACACATAATTATAATTAATCTGACCCCAAGCAAGGTACGCTGACACATCACAGATAGTGTTAATAACGTACCTTAGTAACCTGAGCTATGATGATAGGATAAACGATTATTATCATCCACAGGTACCTACTTAAAAGCTAAGTGGTTTTACGTATCATTGACAATCAATAATTATTAAAAAACAAGATCGATACAGAATTAAAGATAATTAGGAAAAACAATTCATGTCATAATGAGGTGCTTGTGATCACTATCTTTTTGTTATTAATCTTAGATTTGTTATACAAAAGCTTTCGAATGTATCAACGTCACAAAGAAATAAATGCATGAACGAGAACTGAAGAATCAACATACACAATTTGCGTCTGAGAAATCCAATATTGTAGTTTCAGGAATATTCCACGGTAGTGTGTACTTGTGTCTAAATGATTCATTTGAAATGCCTTGCAACAATGCTGCTTTCAAAGCTATCATTGGGCCAAGTATGTCGCCTTGCAGTATCCCATCCGATTAACCGTACCGTAGGCATATTTTGCGACTGCCAGTGTCACAGGTTTGTTTCAAAAAAGAGTTACCCTGATTCATGGCACAGGCAACTTAAGGTTGATGATTCCCCGCCAAAAAAAAATTTTTATTTAGTTGTCTTTGGTCAACAACGTTTGTCACTTGTTTACCTTTTTCAGCTGTTTGAGTATTCTAACACTGATGTTGTGATTCACCAAAAGCTCGAACTTTCCAATTCTTAATTTTTCTTAGTTTGTACTTTGTACTGTTATCGTCCAGATTTGTCTGTGACGTCACTTATTATATGTTATCTACCAGTACATCACGTAAATACAATGTTATCATGGCCGACAACTGTTGATTGGGTTCCGGAGTGGCGTGATCATCGCCGTATTCAAATTTATAACACCATTTATATATATTTATAGTAAAATCTGTTTTCAGTCTAATGTTTATAAAGAACCTTTAAGATAAACTCTGTGATTAAAATAGAACAAAATAATATCTTCATGCTTTCTAACAAAATGACAATTATTACGCAATTACAAGTAATAATTAAGTCAGGATTCATGAATCGATAGGTTTATCTAGAATCTCAAGCCCCTTCTTATATATATCAAAAATCACTTATCAATTAATTTAATTTTCCAAGTGACTGGCAGCGGATAGAACAATATTCAGACAGTCATCATGTAACCTTCGCAACTTAGAATATTGAGCAATTTAGATCCAAATCAAATTGATAAAAAAATCTTGATAAAAACTTATCCTTTTCATGTTACCTAACGGTTACATCAAAACAGTTGACAACGCATAAATTACGACCAATTACTGAATCCATAAAACGGATGATTGAACCCGCAGACTTGGCCACAGCTGATGCCTTTGATATATGCATATCTACGGCTTACGTCCGATCGACCTATATCATATGACGTCTTAAGATAGTTTTAGTTTCATCATTATCATAGGAAAAGTACTCGTTCTCTATCGATATTCTGAAACCGCGGATTCTATTTATTGTCACCATTGTGAGTCACAGAGAATAGAATTGCAACTTTGACATTGAACTAGTTATAAATAGGCTGAAACGTTCTCTGAATTTGCGATGTAATAGTTAAGAGCAGATACGTTGTCTCATTTTTAAGTTCCTATTAATATCTTGGTCTAATACAGCCCACGCTTTTTTAGTTCGAACGAATTCATCAATTGCTTTAAGATCTTATCTATCCTATACCAAAGACATCAAAACGCAAATGTACAAAAACAGATTCAACCAGGTCACCTCTAGTGCCAAATAATAGTCGCAATGATTAATTACTGAACATATCATTATGTACCAACTCACGTGTATCTCAACGGGGTGATAAATTAAACTCTTTGAACCTAAACATAATATGTATTGATGTTTGAAATGAAGCACGTTTTCTAGGTGACGCTGTTGATAATCCTAGGCATATATGCATTCAAGAATAAATCTAAAATTATACAGTGTGTTAGGTTAAACGAGGGACATACTTTCAGGTTGTGCAGTACTCTTGGAAATCAACAATTTTGTCCATGGGACCAACTCTGAAATATGAAAAAAATATATCAGCTATTCCACATACATTTTGACGAATTATGCGAAATGTGCTGAACAGCTGATTTTAGTTCCATAGTCAAAGTTGTTCATTTCATGAGTATAGTAACTCCTGAAAGAACGTATACTCGTTTGACCTAACACGCTTTATATACAAAAATTCTATGAAAACTCCAACAAAATCAATGGAATGTAACAGATATTGTATTACTTACTAAGGACAATCATACTCTGGGCAGTCAGCCTCGCTAACACGTTGCTGATTGGGTACTGCTCACCTGTAGAGTTTCTGCAGAGAAAAGCACTGCATCCACTCTAATAATCTGTTCTAAATCTTCTCCAGGGCATCTGCGAGGGTCTGACATACGAAGAGATGCAGGAGCGTTTCCCTCAAGAGTTCGCATGGCGAGACCAGGACAAGCTCCGCTACCGGTACCCTTGGGGCGAGTCCTACATTGACATCATGACTCGTCTGAGACCAGCATTGTCAGCTCTTGAGGATGAGCATAACGTTGTGGTGGTTGGTCATCAAGCCGTGCTCAGATGCATGCTTGGATACTTCTTGGATGCTAAGCTTGGTAAGAACCTCTTTTTGTTTTAGTTTGTCGATGGCAATAGAGTCAGCTCAGAACTGATCAGCCATGATCTCGTATGCATTTCCCCTTTTTATGGAAGCAAAACACGTCATTTTTTATTGCTGTTTCTTATCCTTTATCGATGATAATACTAATTTGAAAGATAATTATTTGCTAAATTATTTGTCTTCGGTGCTAAAGTCCTCTTTTTGCCCTTTACTTTCAGTTTTAAGTTCGTGTGATTCTCCTCAAGGTTTTAGTTCTTACTGAAGTTTATTTGTACTGTGTTGAGGACCTTCTACTGAGGGGCTCAGTGGTAGAGCGTGTGTTATTGAGTATAGGGAGGACTTGCTGGGCTATTTAAGCAAACATATTATATCGAATACATCTGCTAAGGCCCGCGGCTAAAGACAGAGTCCCTGTCACTTGTACAAAAACCTATCGACTATTATTCTAAACATAATTTAAAGGTTCATGCTGGTCAGATTATTACCAGCTATGTTCAACATAAGGTTTCACTCGGCTCTACAGTACACAGCACATTTTTTCTAACCATCTATTTGTCTACTTCCAGATGAGCTGCCATACATGAACGTTCCTCTCCACACGATCGTGAAGCTGACCTCATACGGCTACAAGTACAAGGTGGAGATGATCAAACTGCCTGTCGAATGCGTTGACACACACCGCGTGCAGCCCAAGGTAGGCATACGATACTTTTGGTCACTGCGACAATTAAAACTGCCAATTTGTCTATGGAATCTTCACTAAAGTTTTAGATTAAGATTCACGTCGAGAGATATATTTTGTGCCTCGGAGAGTGCGTTAAGCCGTTGGTCTCGGCTGTCATTAGTGCACCTTTGACAGTCGTTACGGGTCGTCAGAAGCCCGAAAAGCTGACAGCCAGTCTTACCAAGGGTCATCGTATTGCCTAGTTACTGAGTTGTGGAGGTCAGATAGGCAGTCGCTCCAAGTAAAATACTGGTATTCAGCTGCATCCGGTTGGACTGGAAGCAGACCCCAACATAGTTGGGAAAAAGCTAGGCAGATGATGTCGAGAGATACATTCAAGGAATCGGAAACACCAACAATACCAAAATAAAAATAACACGAAATATTTAAATGAATGAACTGTTACCGTTTCGGAATTTTGGCTGTATTTTTAACTTGATTAATATTTTTAATAAGAAATCGAATGAATAGATGCCAACAGCAAGGAAAAACCCGGAAATATTATGTCTACTAGTATTTTTTTTGACGTCTTTGTAATTCTTCGAGCACATGGGATATTGTTCCAACAAATCGACAGACATTTTAGTAGCATTGCCAAAAATGCTGGCATGTTTTGTATTTTTTCTGTCGTTAAACAATGTTGGTATAAATAACTGATGATAATGTCATGTTTCATAACGACGGCGACGGTTCACTTGCTTTCTTATGCAAAATGTTTACCTAAATCGTTTAGTTGTGTTAGATAGCTGTGAAGAGCAAAGATAAAATATTTATATGCCTAACAATTTGCTGTGTCACTGAGTGGGTTGATTTGATTGTGGGAAAGCTTTTTCATATTGAGTGTGTTATTTTAGCACTTATCAAAGACAAAAATAACTTTTGATATCTATGGTATGGTAATGGAAAGTCAATTATGAAATCTGCGTCTATACGTTACAATATTTATTCGCTTGAATAGCTCGTGGCTAAGTACTAACAGCCGCACAGGTTCGATCTCTCAGGTTAAGCTACGTTTGCCGGGGTTGGCCGAGGATGGGTGACCATCTTTACATAACGAGACTCCTTCGTGCCTCGGAAAGCACATTAAGCCGTATTGCCCAGTTACTGGGATGTAGAGGTCAGATAGGCAGTCGTCACGTCAACTCCATGTAAAATACTGGTATTCAGCTGCATCCGGCTAGACTGGAAGCCGACCCCAACATAATTAGGAAAAGGCTAGGCAGATGATGATTTATTCGCTTGAATAATATAACATCACGCCTTGTAGTAACTTAGGTACAGACGCCAGCACATCAAGCTATCCCTAACTGTCAAATTTTCTCAATTAAAAATGAACATTATGTCTTTGCAATAAAGTTGAAATACTATCAAAGAAATTTGACAGATTGTGGTAACTTGATGTTCTGGCCTCTGTACATCCAAATTTCACCGAATTTGTTTAAGTCCAATGTAATAGGGGGCGCGCCTATTGCCATCAACCGGGCACAAATCACTTGACATAGGTACTAACACTTTATTTTTGTAACACTGTAAAGCTAAAATGACATTACACTTTAGGACGACATTTTCATAGGTATGCAAGCGGTTGGACCGCCTTTTTTTTAAGGCTGGGAAGTCATTCAATGACTTCTCCCGCTCTGGTTGGAGCGGAAGGGAGTGTCAGACTCTTACTGACTAAAACCCATACATGTTCCTTCCTTAGCCCTTTATGTTCCGGGGTAGCGGTAGCCGTTTCGGACAATCCCGCTTACCCGGCAGGATTGGCCCTAAGGGGCCCCGCCGGGAGCGTTAGTTGATCGCCCGCGTGAACCATAGGACCATAGATATATACGATGAAATGTCACCAACGAAAAAGACAACCTATAATTTTTGTCATGTCATGTCAAACAAAAGCAACAGTTAGTATCATCATCGTAGTTCTCTCGCATTTATTGGGTTTCCGCAATATGTTATTTTCTTCCAAAGTTCTCCATTAGTCACCTCGGGAGTATGTTCATGGCACTTTCATCCAATTCCTTTTGCTCAAAGAAAGATTCTCATGTTCCCATCACGTTTTAGATTGTATCTAGCGATATTGTAGTGTAAAAAGAGTCACGAAAATAGTTGTTGGCAAGATTTGATAGCACGTTGTATGATACTCGTAAGAGCGTAATTTGGCATATATTATGTATCCATAATACAACAGGTTGTTAGATATACGACTAATAAGTAAGACAGTCACGCACGATGTCAAAAAATGTTCATGAACTTCGTACTATCACGTTCAAAAGTTATCTTTTTTTACACTTAGGTACAAACGTAAATCCGTTTCTCAAATCACTTGTAACATTATTTATGCGCATTATAAAAGTATTTGCAGTAATTATCCGTCTAGACAATAGATATCTAAATACAGGTTCATTAGTTTAATAAAAAGGTGTATCTTCAAGGTCATCTTTAGAGAATAAAGTAGGTATACGTGATCCTATCGGCGTTGTTGATGTAATTTTTATCAAAGTTTTTCTCAGAAAATTTTAATCAGCTATTTAATTGTAAACTTCCAATCTTGTGTAAGCAATATTATGATATTATGTCATCATAACAATTATTATTATTATGAGCCCGTGTTGTCCCACTGCAGGGCAAAGGCCTTTACGCTCTTTCCACTTGCCTCTATGTATGGCAACTAAGAAACAGCATACGCGAGCGCAACAACGCAGCTATAATTTGTTTTTTTTTTCTTGTTTCAGAACTGCTCAATAAGTAGGACGACGGCTGATGCGTTGGTCACAGTCCCGTCTCACTACGACACTCTTCCGTCAAACTTGTGGCAAAGCCCCACTGAGGCGCAACTTTAGGCGCCACGTCTGGGCTTGCGAGTTCCACCGCCCATTATACCGTAGCAGCATTACCTGGGCAATAAGCCCCCGGACCCAAGGTCTACAGTCCACGGACTTGAAAAACCATGGACTAGGAGAGCACGCCACGCCAAGATGTTTCGGGAGTCATCTAGCGATCTCTATAAGAAAGACTGGTGTGAGTGACCCTTCACCGAATGATTAGAATTAAGAATGTATGCACGCCGTACAATAGCCAATTATAATTTTAAGTTTATAATAAGGTATCTCTTTTTATTTTTTAAGCCAGTGTTGCCAGACACCTTTATCGATCTGTTAAGCTCAATTGAATTCGTACAAAATAAATTATTTAAAAAATGATGAACCACACTGTGTGAATTTTCCAACGTTTTATAATAAGACTGAACGAGTTAAATTCTTCAAAATCAATTTCATCTTTAGGTACATAATAAATATGTGTTCTTGTTTAAAAGTAGGTATGAAATAGCTCCCTATTATTTTTTAATGTTACTCCTTTGTTCATAAGCACTCAACGCTGACAGATGCTTGATACATATCTCACCTCTCACTCATTTCTTTATAATCAGAATGAGATGACAGTAGCTGCAGAGCGTTGAGTTACGCTGCTTATGAATAAAGGGGTTAAAGATAAAATAAATAGAAGTAGAACGTAAAGTATCCAATTTATTTTAGATTTTATTTACTTTAGTCGAATAGTTTCATAAACACTACGGACATTCAGTTAACTCTATATTCCTTATTCTAGCTCTAATTTCTATTAAGAATAACATCTACATAATTTAGTTCTTTATTGTAATGTCACCTAAGACCGTTAATTTCACATTAGCTACTGGTAAGCCGGGATTAATTTCGCAATCTTACGTTTTATGAAGGTTTTGTACTATCTTGCTTACGTAAGTCCTATTTTAAATGTTGAAAATAATAAGTACCTACTTTTAGTTTTAATACTTAGACTCGGAAGTACTTAGAGGGATAGATTTGTTGTAATTTACTTGTACTGTAATGCTACGTACGCCCGCCGGGCATATCCTTAGAGTATACTTAGTATTATTGTTTGTCAATTAGGATAGACTGACCATACGAATTGTAACAGTCCCTTAGTGAAGTTGTGACTCGGGAAATGAAGTAATTTCAATTGTCTTTGCATGTATTTTTATAATAAAATAAATATACTTAATGATAAATTATGAGATTGTTTTATTTAGGTACCTGATTATAAAGGAAGGAGTTCGCAACAAACCCTTTGAATTCATTCACAAAAGATTGTAATCAGGACTTGTAATATCGGTATTTTTGGGAACCGGTACCATTGGCCTTGGTGTGATATCGGTATCCGACATAGTACCTGTACCACTGGTAACGGTAACAGAACGTGCCTGTACCATTGGTACCGGTGTCAGAACGTACCCGTACTATTGGTATCGGTACCAGAGTAGAACCTGTACCCAATGGTGCATGTTCTACTCTGGTACCTATGTACCAATTTACCTGTACCCAACGTTGTACCTACACCTTTATATATTTTTTGCATTTATTTATGAGATCTTACAAATGTGTATATATCTTAAAAGGCAAATTGGTAGGATTTCAAAAACGACCATGAGATGTTCTTGAATAAGTTATCTAAATGAGGATGATTTCCCAGCCTTAAAAAAAAAAAAAGGTGTCTATTTAGAAACAGCGTTGAACGTCCTTCGTTGCAGACCATACACAAAAACAAAACAAAATACAATCGTCCAAAAAAACAAAAACACTTCTCATCTCACTGATCTATTTAACACGTTCATATATACAGGGTGAAATTGAATTCATGGGCATTATTTGAAGGAGTCATTGTACTCATCATTATGAACAACTTTCACTATGGGAACAAATCTGAAATCGCAAAAAAAAATCAGCTGTTCCATACATTTTGACGAGTTATAACTCGTCGTTAACATAATGCTCATGAATTCAATTTCACCCTGCATAAATTCGCAAAACTTCCTTTCGAAAGTGGCGTGACGAAATATGAACCAGTCTGGACTGGGTCATTACTGCGACTTGCCTGAAGGTTGCAGTCGTGTATGTAGATCAATATCTATTGGGCAATCTAATGTCACAATTACCGCTCAGTCGTGTGTCTTTAACGCTGGTTTATAGCGATTAATCTGATACTGTGAGCGTTTATATGACAATTAAGTGGTATTATCGCAGGTTAAACGCTACAGTTTTCCATAATCTGTCTAAATCTTTTTCATAATAATAAGAAAGTTTCTGTTATGTGAATCAGAAAACCCACATACAACTACGCTTTCATCTTCTGTGCAATTGGCTGCACGAGACCACTTTTAACCACCTGATAATCACTTGGCTTAGGCCCGTGTTATCAGTTATTCCCGGCTAGCCGAGAACAAAAAATGAATTCCAAAATAATAATAATAATATCCTTGGACATTTCACACAGCGCCATATCGTCCCAAGCTAAGCAACCTAATGCTTGTGTTATGGTAACGAGATGGCTGATATACTACTTATATACATTTTTTTTTTGTAAATACATACATATTATAGATAGAAAAACACCCAGACTCGTAACAAATACTTGCAGGTCGTACAAATATTTGTTCCGTGCGGGAATCGAACCCGCGACATAGTGCGCACCAGTCAATCGCTCAACCACTGCGCCAACCGTATCGTCATATATAAGTCATCACATCACACTAATATCATACAGGCGAAAGTTTGTGAGTGAGTGTGTGAGTGTGAGTTTGTATTGTATGTTTGCCCGTCCTTCACACTCAAACGGCTGAACGTTCTGGATGAAACTTGGCACTGATATAGTTTATAACCTGGATTAAATCAAAGAATAGGCCGGCGATCATCGTAATCTTCAAAAGTACTGATGGATTCCGGGTCTTGGGTTTTGCACTTTTTGGCCGTAGATTTTCCTATCTTTATACAGGGTGGAAGGGACATCGATGGGACCCTGGTTGCAATGAATTCAGTGCATGAGCTTCGTGTCGAAGTCCCTATATTAGTAGTATCTTTCGTTTTTTTTTTTTTTTTAAGGCTGGAAAATCATTCAAGACTTCTCCCGCTCTGGGTGGAGCGGAAGGGAGTGTCAGACTCTTACTGACTAAAACTCATCCATGTTCCTGCCTTAGCCCTTTGTGTTCCGGGGTAGCGGTAACCCTTTCGGACAATCCCGCTTAGTGGACAATCCCGCTTAAGTATCTTTTGCTTGCGACTTCGCCCGCTTGGACCCTATATCTTTAAAAAAAAGTTACTTACATAAGTTAATTACTTCTTATAACATCAGCTATCTACTTACCAGTGAAAATCTGTCAAAATCGATCCAGCCATTTTGGACATTAGCCGGAAGAGACATGCAGATAGAAAAATGTTTTTGACAAAGTGACAAATTCATTAAACTGCGAGGATTACAGTTTTCTAGGAATTGTTATGTTTTCAAGCGCACGAAGCAAAAACATCTGCAAAACAATACCGTAGAAAAAATAACACAAAACTATAATTTAAGAATGAACCTTGAAACTTCAGAAAAAAAGCTAAATGGTCAAATCTTTGCTTTTTGTGTTTAAACATGTAATTTTATGGGTTTCGATAATTATGACGTCAGTGAGTTTAAAACATTAACATCTCAACATTAATGCTTAATTTAAAAGTTCGCTAATAATGGTTCCGCCTTAGTTTTGAGAAACTAATAGAAATAAAATCAAAATCTAAAGCGATAATCCCAAAAAAAGTCGAGTGGTGTTCCTATAAAACAATCTGATTGGATATTGATTAAAACATCCAAACATCCTCACTAACTTTTACGTTTATAACATTTAATTAGCTTTTGCCTGCGGCTTCCTCCGCGAGGAGATCGGAAATTATCCTACAGGGACGTACTATTGGGATAAAAAGTAGGCCTATGTCCTTTCCCGGGATGCAATCTATCTTTCTGTCAAATTTTATCGAAATCCATTAAGTGGTTTCGGCGTGACAAGGTAACAGACAGAGTTACTTTCGAATTTATAATATTAGTAAGGATAGGAAGTATACAGGGTGAAATTGAATTCACGGGCAATATTTTAAGTGGTCATTGTACCTATCATTATGAACAACTTTTACTATGGGAACAAATAAATCTGAAATCGTGAAAAAATAAACAGCTGTTCGTTACATTATGCTTGCATAACTCGTCAAAATGTAGAGAACAGCTGATTTTTTTAGCGATTTCAGATTTGTTCCCAAAGTAAAAGTTGTTCATAATAATGAGTATAAGTACTGACCCCTTAAATATTGCCCATAAATTCAATTTTACTCTGTATATACTAAGATTGCTGCTAGCCCGACTTATCTAAAACTCTGAATACTTTCATGCATGGAAAATGTGGTGTTAAACGTAGTTGCTTCGAGTGAAAATAGGTCTTGGCAATAGGCCATGAAATTAATATTCCAGATTGCAAAACGACAAAGAGTACGTGAATATCAGCACATAGCATTCAGAAGTAGTTGCCTACTAAGGCAGCGTTTAACGATAAAGGAGATAGAGAATGTAATGATACTTCGTCATAGGAAAGGAAGATACACAAATACCTATACGGCCTATGTCAGATTACCCTAGACCAGAGAAAAGAAAAAAATACCAAGACAACAAGCCCCATGTAAAATAATGATGAATGGAAATTGATAGGGATGATGACGGGGTAAAAAAAATTATATTTAGTTCGTCAGTCAGATAATAAAAAAATATTAGACACGTATTTTTTGTTTTAACATATTAATAACAAAAATACTTAGATAAAACGCATTAAAGTTTGGGAGTGGGAGCGCGTTCACGCACGCACGTCACAACTCAGTATAAAATCTACATTTACATGCCACATTTTAACATTGTGTATCGACGTAATCTTTGGATTACGTGATCATTACGTGAAAAAATAAAAAAATACGTGTCCAATATTTTTTAATAATCTAGCTGACGGACAATAGTTATTTGTTATGCAAGGCTGGAAAGTTGATTTTTGGCGCGAGTACTTCTATTGAAACCTGAGTAAGCGAAGGATTCTAGGGTTGAACCATGAGCAAAGCCAGTGGTTCAAATATAGAATCCTGAGCGTAACGAAGGTTTCAAAGGTACGAGACGCAGAAAAGCTTTGCTGCCGAGCGCAACACACAATTCACCTCACTACAGCGAGGAAACTGCTAGGTGCAAGAAAACAGGTGTTATATTATTTTGAGTTTTATTTTGTTCGAGCGTCTCAGATACATTGACTCATGTGAAGAAAATAACAGATACTTGGCAATGTATTTTATGAGTTACATAGAAAATCTCCAAAATTAAATACCCTGTATTTTGTTCTATATGCCTACTTGTCCTCTAAGGAGAATGAAAGAAAAAAACTAATTTAATACAAATAACTAACTAATTTAATTTAATACATATTTATTTTTGCCAACCAATGGATTAAATAACATATATTAGTATTTATTTTATTTAAAAATTAAACTTAAATTACTACACAATTGGGTATTTGACAGGGTAGTATTTTTATGGCATATTCAAATGTGACGTCACAGATTGTTTTAATCAAATGGAATACTTATTAACTTTAATTCCAATTTTACAATCATATCCTCGCAAAATATTTAATTTCTGTACTGTGATGGAAGTTTTTAAGGTGAGCGGTATTAATATTTTATTTTAGACCGTGTCATGCATTTTCAGTGGACTGGCAGTATAGAAAATTATTAAATAGAAAGGTTCGAATTTTAAAAACTCTTTCCACGCTAGAGAGCAAAAATCGATTTTCGGCTCAGATTTCGAATGACAAACAGACTCTTTCCGAGCCTGTGAGGTGAAAAAAAAAATTGCCATCATTCCTATTCAGGTTAATTAATCTATACGGTATTGTCATTGTTAACATATTTCATTTTAGTCTTACATGTACAGACGCCCAGCACATTAGGCTATCCCAAACTGTCAAATATTCCCAATTGAAAATGAACCTTATCGTTTTGTTATAGGTTTAAAAATTTATGAAAAAATTACCAGTTTGGGATAGCTTAATGAGCTGGCGTCTGTACATAAACATTCCACCAAACCATTAATACCTGTACCAAAAAAAAAAGATAAGCGCCTAACAGATTGCCAGTATCAAATGTGATTGATAGTTTTCCCTCCATTCATCGTTCGAACCGATAATGCATATCGTTCCCATTGATCGCTGCACTCGGAAACAAGTGAGAGGCTTGACAATACGACCGTGGCTTACTTCATTGACAGATGGTGCTCACAGATACCTACGACCGACGGCGAAGACCCCACCGCGAAAAATATACGCGCCGCATTGTCATACAAATGTTATGAACGCGCACACGCACGTGAAACACGGCCGTATTTTTGTATTTAAATTTCGAATCGTGTTTCGAATTTTGAAATGAACTGTTGGTTATGTGGATATATTCAGTGATTTGAACAAAATAAATATATCAAGTAAGTTTTGTGTTGTAAGGTACATATATATACATACTAAATTGTGGTGTAAGTTAATTTTGTGTACGGTGGGTAGAACATTATTGATTTCGTAGATTGTGAGTGATAAGAGGTATATTAATATGAAAGGCTTCTGATAATAGACTGAGAAATGAACTGCTGAAATTGTGTATTTTTCCTTTGAATAGTGCATTTAATATTAGGATAGTGTAACACTCATTAGCATATAAGATTGAGTTGATAAAATATAATGGGTTATTATTTACACTGAGGACCATCCAACTCCGTTATAATGAAGGTTTTAATTATAATTTTAAGGCCGTGTGTAGGTAGGTGTACTTTGAGAGACAAAGGTATACCCTTACTTATTTTATTACTATTGCAAGGGATAGGTATACCTATTGCAATAATAATAAAATAAGTCGTCAAAGATCTTTCTTTATTCTCCTAGATCAGGCTTTCCCAAAGTAGGTGATAATGCCCCTGCAGGCCTAAAGGGAGGCAGAAAGAGACACAGAAAACAAATGGGGGCGTTGTGTAGAGGCTTAGGGATGATTTGCAATTTCATCTGAATTGTGGTTATTAAGTAGGTGAAAAATGGGGAAGTTAAAAAATAATTTATTCTCAAAGTGGGCAGTAGACAAAGTTAGTTTGGGAACCCCTGGCCTAGATCAATAGGGCTGGGTAACATCATTTTGTGTTTTTAAAAATAACTTAAGTATACTACGTACTCATATCTCTTCCTTACGTTTAAATGACACTGTTTTATTTTATTATTTAATATCACCATGTATGCACACTTGCACAGAGGCCCAATCAAGCTAAGCATAAAATCTGTCAAGTTTCTTTGACAGATTTTTAATTTTCTATTACCTATAAGAATAAGGTTCATGTTCAATTGGGAATATTAATTTGACAGTTTGACTATAAATAAATTCGAATTTGTTTTTGGAATATAATATTACCACAATTAAGTATCCCTAAGGCGATGTTGTTCATATTGATCGCTGCAGTAGAGAATGTGAAAAAAAAAATGTTGTTGTTGTCTGTGACGAAGAACCAGTATAGTGATGTCATTAGCAGCCTCTTTATGATGGTAATCTATCATAACAATATGTATATGTAACCATGTAAATACAAACATCGACGTATTTGTCGTACCTATTTTTTTTAAGGCTGGTAAATCATCCAAAAACTACTCCCGCTCTGGGTGGAGCGGAAGGGAGTGTCAGACTCTTACTGACTAAAACCCATCCATGTTCCTTCCGTAGCCCTTTATGTTCCGGGGTAGCGGTAACCCTTTCGGACAATCCCGCTTACCCGGCAGGCTTGGCCCTGAGGGGCCCCTTCATATGCTGACATAAGTGTTGATTCATTAGCTAAGCATAAAATTAATTACACGTGCCCCTTTTCTTTGTTACCGTGTAGGTACCTATGTGATTCATGAAATAAATGCGATAAAAAATAGTGTTGCTCTTTATCACCAAGTTTTAAAGAGGAAGGTTCGGTATTTGAAGGGTATTTTGTGGAGGGAGAGATCGAGGGTTTGAGATAAAAATTTACACGTTTAAAGGGTTTTAATCTTACCTTTTAAAAGGGTTTAAGCCGGTCCCTACAAATATAAAAATTGTCAATGCCTACATTGACGATGTGAAGAAGCAATATACTTTAACAAATCGTTGAAAATAAAGATTAAGTAGTTACATCTTTTCGATACAGTAATTTTTTACTCGTTCATGTTTTAATAATATTTCGGGTCTCCCTTCAAAAGTTACGAATAAAATTGCATTACGGTTTCGCGACGTTCGTAGAACGTAAAAGCGTAGCGTAGCAGCCGCGTAGGCGCTCACATCGTAGCCATCGCGGGCGGAGAAGCCACGTAGGCGCACACATCGTAGTCAACGCCGGCAAAGAAGCCGCGTAGCAGCCACGTACGCGCAGACATCGTAGCCATAGCCGCTTAGCAGGCGCGTAGCAGCTCCGTAGACGCACATAACGTAGCTATCGCCGACGTAGAGCCTGCGTAGAAGCCGCGTAGCAGCCACCTAGGCGACCGCACAGAACAGTTAAAACAGTAGGCGCGCGCATCGTAGACGTCCCCGATATAGAAACCGCGTAGAAGCCGCGAAGGCATTATAATAGAAGAACGAACCAAATGCGTACAAAGAACTAGTAATTACTTGGTGACGAACGAAATGAATGGTAAACCAAATATGGCCAAGTTAAACACGCTGATCGATTGACACTGTCAATAACTTCGACCTACACAATCGTTCAAATGAATGTAATATATGATGATTGTATGGGAGCAATACAACCGGTTTCATATAGCGACAATTTTTTGTATGAGATTTGTGTGATTAATGTTAACACGTGTTCGCGACATTTGTAACCTTTTAACAGCATAATCTCCAATAGTCATTATGTAACAAAAACTTTTTTACAAAAAATAAAACCGACTTCCAAAAAAAACACTACAAAGTGAAAAATAATTTTGATTTCGGAAGTCGGTGTCTTCGGTTTTGTATTTTCATTTTTCGCTACCGACTTCCGAAATCAAAATTATTTTTCACTTTGTAGTGTTTTTTTGGAAGTCGGTTTTATTTTTTGTAAAAAAGTTTTTATTTTTCACTTTTTAGTTGTGGTACTTACCTACACAACCCCCCCCCCCCCCCCCAATTTTAATACCACTACCTGGTATGTAAATTACAGTGACAGGAACTTATTAGAACATCGTCCACATACATTAAGGAATTTTTTTCGATTTTTGTTGATTTTACAAAAACCGCTTATCCGATTTCGATAAAAATTTTATTTGGACCATTTGGGAAGTATACCCTTTCCAACAAAAAAAGAATTTTTCAAATCGGTTGGCAAGCAACGGAGTTATGCGCGAACAAACATAAAAAAAAATATATATATATATATACAGTCGAATTGAGAACCTCCTCCTTTTTTAGAAGTTGGTTAAAAAGAGACTCAATGAGTATACCTATCTACGCACTAAAACACATCTCGAAACTAGTCGAATTCCTGTGACCAGCTTTAAAATTAGTGTAACATAATCAGCCTGTAAAGTTCCCTCTGCTGGGACCCAGGCCTCCTCTCTGTAAATATCAAAGTGACCAGTAAAATGAATGTATAGTCTAGTTAACCTGTGTTCGTATTTCGATCCATTTATTTTCAAATCATCATCATCATCATCATCTAGGCCGGCTTCCAGTCTAACCGAATGCAGCTGAATAGAGTATTTTACATGGAGCGACTGCCTGTCTGACCTCCACAACCCAGTAACTGGGCAATACGATACTGTTACGAATTGGTAAGACTGGCTCTCAGCCATTTATTTTCAAATATGTATTAACGAAAATTTTATCAAGTTTTTGTTCACCTAAACTCCGCCCATAAGACCCACTGATCAAAATTGCAAATTGAAGGACACAAAAACCGTTCAAAAGTCGAAGATGGAAAGACATTTCACAACCCAAAATTAACCATCGAACGAAATTTTTGCAACATCGACCGCAGACACGAGATTCAAACTAATACACGTTTTGCAAACTCCTAATCCCCTAACGACCAAAACGATTAACGATTACCAACACGATAATTACAAGAACAGCTATGATATGGCCAGCTCACACGGTTACCAAGCTCGTAATTCGTAATTACAATGACACGAGCACTACAAGTTCGCCTTGGCCAAAGAACAGGATCCCAATATATTCGCTTGTTGGTAGTTTTCGTATGCGACTTTGTCTCGAGGTTTGGGTGATAGGATATGTCGAAGGCTCGCATGCTCAAGGCAATGGAAGAAAACTGGAGCAAACTAGATGCTAGCAAGTTTAGATAACATCCCATGGGCTGGGTACAATTTGGGGCTGCATGGTTTTTATTTCCATTTCGCTCATTGGCAAAAGGGTAATACAGTTATAAACTAAAAAATCTGATGTATTCAGGTGAACGGGGGCAAGTTATATTCTATTTGCAATAAATATTACATAACGCTAATCACAAAAATGAAGGAGCTAGAGAGGTTGTGCCATGGTTGCCACACTCTGACCACTGCTTCTTAACTTTTAAATCATCATACCCAAAAATTGCTCTTTTTGAATTATGTCATGCTTGTTAAGAACCTGTCACTGGCAAGTTTATTCAAGGGTCAGCACTTCAAAACCGCTTTCTTTATCTGACATGTTAGAATAAAGTTATTGCGTAGTAATATTTGATCGGCAAATTCTCATCAAACGGTTTTGCGTTGACGCAATTATAACCAATCAACTTTCAAAAATGAGATGAACATTTTTTTTTAAGGGACGAATAATATTTGGCTTGTAAATCTATAATTCTAGCACAAAATTACTAGATAACTGTCCGGAGAACGAGTCCTCGTCATGAGGATGACATAAATAAAGCTTAAATATTATGTCAGAAATGTTCTCATCATCTTAACTAAGACTGCGTCTATTTATATTTATTTTACGAGTATGTTAACAACACAACTCAATAGCATTGTTCAAGAGAATGACGTAGCATCTAACAGAGAAAGCTGATGTCATAGATAAGACTCAGGAAATCAGTTCGTCTCTGTAGGTCAACACGGGCTGGTCCGAGCTCGCGCGATGTAAATTCGAACTCGATTTCATTGTTACCTTTAAAAAATAGTCATTGGGCTGTAACCTTTGCAAGAAGTTACCTAATTAGCTAAAAGTGCAATAAAGGAGTTCCGACGGGTCCTACATCCCTTGTCTCTAGTCAACAGTTGTATCCAAACTGGTAAGTTTCTTGCTTGTACATGTGCCGACCACAGGTGGCAAGGCGGGAAATGTCATAAATATAAGATGTTACAAAAATTAACTCTAAGAATTTTTTGGGAGCATTGTACTCATCGTTACCAAAAAAAGAGCTGTTCCATACATTTTATCGAGTTACGTGTGCTTAGATGGAACAGCTCATATTATATTCGCGATTTCAGGGTTCATCTCATAGTAAAAGTAGTTCAAAACGATGAGTACAATGCTCCCACGAAATACTTAAAATTAATTTTTTAACACCCTTATATCCATTACTATACCTTCCACGCTTGGGAGCATACTATTGGATGCCTAAGTAACAGTCCCTGGAAAATTAGACATAATTGAAATGAGGTCAATGACTGAATGAATGTTTGATTATACGAAGTGCAAAAAATATGATTGTGAATTGAATCCTCCCACGGATTTGCACGTGAATTTCATGCTTCGCCGGTTACAAATTAAATATACGACATCATTGCGAGACATATTAATTAAGTGTTTTAGGCCTCTGCCTCGAATTTTGCGGGCAGCGGGGCGGCGGCGGCGGCGGCGCGGCAGCGGGGCGGGCAACGCATAACTGTTTTCCAAACTAGCGGGCAGATCGCGCGGCATCGATTTTTTATTTCTTCCCATAATTGGTTAATTATTATTCTATTTTTATGGTTCACATCTTTGCTGTTCCATATGGGTATCCTCTCAAAGATTGCCGAAATAATTAGCTCTTGCACGTCCGAAGACATTTTGATACGTCACAAAAAAAATGTACAACACTATACCTACAATGCAGACGCGCAACGCGGGCGGTCACCGCTTGACTGGAGTGCACCGCTCGTTGCCCGCCCCCGCGCCGCTCCTGCACCGCTGTATTCGAGGGCCGGCCCATTTGATTATACGCGTAAGATCCTGCCGCTCCCGCGCCGCCGCCGCCACCGCCCCGCTGCCCGCGAGATTCGAGGCAGAGGCCTTATAGTTTGTGAAATACTTATGAGGTGTTAATAATTGTAATGGGTTTGCGTTTTAGCATTTACATTTTTTTTCCATAAATCAATATCTACTTACACGTCATGTGTGTTTGTTCCTATTAATTACCATAAGGAGACAAATTTATCGTTTTTCCTATATGTTAGTGTTTTGGTCGGTTTTCCCTTATTTGAGTGGACTGGTGATTGAGGCAAATTGTTAAACAGTATTAAGTGGAATTGCTTCCGTGTAGTCCAAGTTTATGTTAATTTTGGTAGGTAATTAAGTAATAGTCTGCATTAAATGTAATTATGTATAACATTAGGTAACCACCATTAGATGACATTTGCTACACCACATATAGTATAATAAGTAAGTATAGTTTAAAATATAAACGCCACTTGATTTATTTGCCTATTATTATCTATACTAATATTATAAAGAGGTAAAATTTGTTAGTTTGTATGTAGGGGGTAAACTCCGGAACTAATGATCCAATTTCAAAAATTTTTTTCACTGATAGAAAGCTACATTATTCCTGAGTGCTATAGGCTATAAATTATATTTATATCATACATATTAGCCGAGCTATCGCAATTTTCGTCTAGCAGGTCGGAAAGAAATACCTCCGAAAACAGAATTATTTGCATGCGCTGCCTAAACAGTTACAGTATATCGCAATTTGCTGCGGACGAAGTCGCGGGCAGAAGCTAGTGTTTATCTGTAGAATAAGCAACATCAAAGTGTTTTTATAGTTAGCTACATTGTTAAAACTTCGCTTGAACGCGAGTTTTAACACATTAATTTTTGACGTGCGCCAATTTACAGAAGTAAACACATATCGTTTAGATAATATTGAAACTAATAAAGTTGACCAATTGTTTTCAGAATGAACGAGCAGGATTTAATGGTGGCGCGTGCTTTAGCGGCTGAGTCCAAGGAGAGCTCGCCAGGTGGCTCCCCTGGACCCCTGCGGAAGACCGTGCTCACCAACCTCGCTGATAAACTTAATACATTCAGGTATGATTTCCTCCCGTGATACGATGCGATCTTTGTTTATGATAATAATAACGTCCTCCTGATACTTATCAGTCAGTTTTAGGTTGTATTGTATATTGTATTTAAGATTTGTACATAAAAATCTTAAATACAATACAACCTAAAACTAAAAAATATATCTAGGTATTATGTACAAGTGGTAAAAAAGCGGAATAGCTCATAGGGCGTCTATTCTCTTGTTCCGTTTAGTATTAACGTGCATTTCTAGATGGCGCTACGTGTATGAAAGTGAAAAGGAGTAACTATTTAGATTTAGAGCATGGATTTATAGCAAAAACTCATCAACTTATTGATACGTATTATTTAATAGAATCGAATGAAAATCGAAAAAGTGCGATATAATTTTCGCCCAAAAGACTCGTTTCTGAAACAGTAGCTTTTTTGGGATTGTGTGATCTGGATTTGTCAACTTGGTACGTCAATGTCAAAACAAACGTCAACGTAATATAATTTTTACGGGCGTCTAACCTAAAATTACACTTTCATTACAAATAAGTATTTAACCTGTTTGTTTTTATAATGGGACATTGTAAGCATAATGGCGATCTCAATATTGCATGTGACTATATGAAATGAGTAATATTATGACATTCTTGTGGAAAATAGTGCAAACAGTGTGTTTTGAAGATGGATAGTACTAAACTCATAGTTAAACAGTCGAAGAATCGTCCAACCACCAGCTGCGTAGAAGCAGCTGAAGAAGATGACAGGTTTGTAATCTCATACGTAAAATTCTTCCTTGTATTATGAAATAAATTCAGCAATTTAGTAGCCGTAGTACCGTAGTTGATGATTGATTCGTGAATCTTATACCAGACAAGGGTGTTCCAAACCTTATCCTTTATTTATAGTTTACCTACTTTTTTGTAAGTCTCTCTGCAGCTCATCATTAACCCTTTTTTTAAACAAAAAAAAACGCTAATTGTTTACCTATTCCTACGTAAAATGTTATTGTTTTACAAATCGCTATTCATCGAAAGTTATCGGTTTTTTCAGCTGTTATCACATTTCTATATTTATGCTGCGTTCAAATTTACGTAAACGGTCTGAACAACTGGTAAATCTAAACTGTTATCGTGGGCTCGGGTTTCCTAATAAATAAATTACTAAACTGCCGTACTAAGGATGCATATAATGAAGGTCTGGTAATGTTATTTATAAAAGGTACTAAAGCACGCTAACGCAGTGGACGTGTTTTTGTAAGCAATAAACTATACGCGAATACATCAATTTAATTCCCTATTTCGCCACTTTCTTAGATATGAAGGGCGCACTGTACCGTTTGCGGACATGGCAGCGCCATCTATCGCACCGTTCGCGGTAATTATAATTATCTTGTAACTGCTCTTACTTCGTGTATAAAAACCTGCACGACAAAAGTACATATTATCTGTAATTTATATCGTGTACATAATAAAGAGTTTTTCATTTTATTCTCCAAAACTTGATTCGATTTCTCATTTTCATTCTTCATTATTCGGATCTGGCATCCAACACGGCCGACACCCGATCATCGGTCCGATTTCAAATGTGTTCAAATATGTTCATAACTTATGTGCCTGTCCACTATTGAAGTTTCCGAGACTCTTGGTAAGGTTTAATTGTAAAACATGGCAACCTTCAATAGGAATAATTACAAAGAATAAATTTGCGGCTCTTCAATAAATAAAACTAGATCATCAACGAAAGTACTCGTAAAAGCTAAAGGCCCAAAGTCGTCCGCATCTACGCATGCGCGATGTGCGAGGACCGAAGTACAGCCACTACCTAAACACACTATGAAACATACACGTATCAACATTCCTGTCGTGCGCTTAGATCAGAGACTCGATGCCTCAAATAAAATCAGAGATTCTTATCATTGAAGTCCAATGTCCGTCGTTAAACCCACGCGCGTCATATGACACATTTTCGGGAAACAAACCGGCTGGCGGCTACTACTGTTTCAGCTTTTGGAGTCTGACTCACACAACTGACGGTTGACCCGCCAGGAATGTATCACTTTCAGGACAATGACTCTTGACCTAGACTCGAATTAAATTCTTGCAGCGCACGGCATCGAAGGAATATGTGGTTTTATAGTTTTAATACCCCATGTGTTAATGATATTTACGAGAATTCCGTCGGTATTGGCTTTGATATGGTTCAATTCTGCTTGAGCGTGGCTTGTAATTTAAGCCAGAACTGCACGCGGTTATTGTTCTTGTTCCGAGAAAATTATTGTTTGCGAGAAATGCTAGAGAACTTGGACAAGTGTATTTTTTGCCGGAACTCGTCTTCTTATTCGACACATTCTTATTCGATTACAGTCTTCATTTGAGATTCTAAGATACGAGAATCCATGTCTGAGTAACGTATAATGTTCCTTTAGTCATATGAGACGTAAAGCAACCCAAATAACATTCCTACGATACTATTTCCGCCAAACCCCTGCCTGTGTCGGCTCCTGGACTTAATCAACTTTTGTTTGCGATTTCGTCACGTTGTATGTAGCCTTGATTTGCAACCTGTTTTTCATTCCAAAATCTCCTTATTGATCGATAATACATTTCGCTTTTGCACCCAATTTTATCATCGACAATTGTTTTGTTTTGATTTGTGTCGTTAGCTATCGCGATGTTATGTCTACATTGTTCGTTTGCTAACACAAGATAACGGTAACTTGATATTATTATAATCTAATTAACAGAGATAATAAAGATTTATACTCACCGCAGAATTTCCCAGGTTTGTATATGATATGGATCCGTTCCTGTCTTTCCATCTCGCTATTCGGGTAACTGAATATGAATTGAGAAATGTAAGTACAGGTTCTTGGCTGTGTAACAATTCTATCTTCCCTCATCGCTTATAGAATTTAGGAAATATACCTTATTGTGTATCAGTTTTCCTTTGAGAAATAATTTGTTCCTTGTTGAGGTTTTTCAAGAATGCTTCCTTCATATAAGACCGAAACGACAGAATCAATGTAAATTATGCATGAGCATGGCAAAAGATGAAGACACAATATCAGTTTTTTTTTACATTCGCATGTTTTATTTACTCACCTTTACCCTATTGGTATTGAGAAAAGATTACGTAGGCATAAGCCTACGTAACAACTTAAACATATTATAATATTCGTAAAAATTTCGTGCAAATATTGTGCATTGGCGCGTCTAACAAATTGCATCCTCTTTGAAAAAGTACGGACTTTTCCTCTTTGTACAATGATGATCTTTATAATTAATTATTTCGGTCTGCTGCGTGTCTAGCAGTTGTTAATTAACAAACACTTTCATTATTTAGCGGATCGCTAGAAATGGACTACAATCTTCTTTGCAACAAAAATGGAGATTGTACACAAAGCACTGATTAATTAAATAAAAACGGCCGACTTCACTCGACATAATTGCCGATTTTTTGGAATATACAGAAAGATATGATAAAGAAACTTTGTGCATAATGTATCGCAATCGAATGTTAAATAAGGTGCTGATCAGGTTATCGAATGGGTGTAAAAACATGTTTGGGTATCATGCGATGAAGTGTACAAGGTGAGGAGTAACAGAAAACCAACTCGTTACTATGAACGAGTTTCAAAGGACCACAATTAGTCCTTAGCCTTACAGAAAAGGGAATCATTGTCATCGTTAAACAGAATGGTCTTATGAACTTACATAATGGGACAAAAAGTGCAGAAAGGTTCGTGTTGATTAAAGAGCAGACAGAGAAGTCTTCAACCTACGATAACGAGGCCTGCACCTCCAAAATTCAAGACGATTGAATGTATTTGTGAAAGTAATTCAAGCCCGCGCAAGGGCCACCAAGACTACATGCACACGCTACAACGCATGTTGCTGCCGACCGTTTTTTTGAGTTTGGGAAATCATCAAATGACCCCTCTCGCTCTGGGTGGTGGTAGCCGTAGAGAGGGTCAGACTCTTATTAACTAAAACCTATCTATGTTCCCTCCTTAGCCCTTCTTCTCCGGGGTAGCGGTAACCCTTTCGGACATTCCCGCTGATCCGGCAGACTTCCTAATTGCTGACATCTCTTTGAGGCGCACGTAGAACACTAATTACGCTGCCGCGGCCTGCTATTGAAGACGAATACTAACAACTACATACCAACTCTTTCGTAAGAATGTGACTACAAACATTGAAACAGTAATTTGGAGGGGCGCGCCATGTTATCATAGTGTATCTACTATCTATACCTACTTCTTGATAGTTGATAGCTAGAAATGGATATGAAAGAAACCGAACCATTCGTGGTTCGTGGGAAGCAGGAGGCACTTGCCTCATCTTCTTCTTTTCGTGTGGTTAGTGACTAATCTGGTGTCAGAGTTTTTAAGCTGCCCATGGGCCTGTGACTTAGCTTCACATGCTATTGAGAAATATCACTCTGACATGCTGGTTTCCTCACGATGTTTTCCTTGACCGATTTTTAAGCGAGTGATAATTATACAATACGCACATGAATCCGTAAAAACAGAGGTGCGTGCCTTGCGGTGAGGCATTTGCGTCATTTTTGCTTCATTCGACACGATAACTCGTAGTGGTCCTTCTAAAGCTGTCCGTGTTGTGATCAAAAACACGCGATGTGCACACCATAGACCCGGCCACTGTGACGGTCGAATGGACGACATTTCCGCAGCAACGAGGGCCTAGTACATATTATTAACATTCATAAAGCAATGCGGCAGTTTAAATCACCAAAAATTCTCGTCATATTCATAATAGGTTATTTTCACTCCCTGTATAAATTCAAAACAAAATAGAAATAGTGTTGTTTTCGGTGACCTAATTCGTGTTTTACCCTCCCTAGCACTAATTGTTGTTCGCTCTCCTAATATTTATCCACCAGAACTGACCTTAATTGATAGTTCGCCTGACTAACGTTGTTAGAGGGCAAATCATTTAAACGTAATGATGCTGCCCAGAAGTTTAAACACCTGACCTTTCTGGTCCTTGCGGCAACGGAACTCCATTCGCCTTCTTTCATTCAATATCGTTAACCATCCTCAAAAGAATAGACTGTTTTGTTTCGAAATTACGACACGCCTCACTTACCGCAATAAAAGCAAGAGCATGTGTTGTACAGGCAAGTAGATTAACATAATTTCTTTAAGTCACAACAAAGTCGGCGTGATCAAGCATGATGCCCTCCTTGTGGCCACAATCTCGGCGATAACGGCGTCCAGGCACCTTTTGTTTGCAATTTTTGAGCATTCGGCGGCACCGTGGTCGTGGCGGGAGGTTCGCTGCTCGCGGCACTCGGTCGTCAGTCAGTCGGCCGCATCACGCCGCCACGGCTCCCGCGCTCTCACGCACTCGGTCGCGGCTCGCGGTCCTTCGATCCGCTTTGCGCGATACTGACCGCAAACCATTTCCGTGTACTCGCTACAGTACCTTATTCATAATTCACGAATCGCAGAAAGCCTTGCAATATTCAACCATCCAATTTAACAAGCCTCACGTGTATGAATTTTGCAACGTGATTTCGCGCGCCGATTCCTCACAAGAAGGTTGCCGCACCAAAACATTGTCGATTGCAACATTTTGCACAGAAGTTCTTAGAAACAATCTCCAAAAAATTGTGAGAATTGAAGAGGTCTCGAAGATCTTTAAAGGCCCTCCAGTAACTTGTGGAGTTTGTTAGATCGCTCGTCTTAAATTGCTGTTGCGACAGTGCAGATTCCAAGGTTGCTCGTGAGAAAACTTTTGAACAGTATTTGATGTTCAGTGATGTGTTAAAACTAGCGTGAAACAATGTTGTCGATGGATTCCTTGTGGTGTGGTTCGGAGAGTGAGCTGTCGACGTTGAGATTGTGCAAAAGTTCGGCTGACAGACCGGAGTACCGGCTGACGAGACGTAAGCCGTCCAAGAGCCTGATCCCGCAAGCCCTGCTGCACGCGCCGGAGCAGCAGCCCAGGACACACCGGCGACGAAGGTCTGGTACTTGGCCGTAAGTGTATACCAAACACTGGCATACTCCACGTGCTATTTGTTACATGATTAGTTTGACCACACGATCCTTATCATAGTAGAGCTGATATGTAATTTATCAACGTTGAACTTATTATCGGCGTACTAAAAAACACCAGAAGCATCGATGAAGACATAAACAATTAACTTAATAGCATTTTTATCATTATTATGTCATTCTCGCCGAGTATTCAGAACGACTGCAGAAACATGCAGTGAGTAAATGACCTAATTAGCTCAGGTGTCGTGTCCGACCTATTAGACTGTGATGGAAACTGCACTGCCACCCAATTGTATGCCTCAACGCAATTGTACACGATTATTTTAATGTTTTCATATTTTATTGCCAGTTACAACGTTGACTAAAATTCACGTTGCTGATTTTGTTAAAACGTTTCATTCGTCACATTTTAGACAATATTATCCATCTGCTTTGGTCTCCCTTACGAAGGTTTTAATCGTGCATACTCGTACACATAGATACCCAACCAGCCCAACTAAAAACAGAGTTGATGCAGCTTTTGGAAAACGCAGAAACCATGTTCAGGTCATGCCGGCATTACGGCACGACCTGAACATAGTGTTTGCACTCTGTCGTTCTCATAATTTCCAGGCAATTATGATAGTACATACCGAATACCGTTACATTCTAGACTCTGGGCCAACGCGATTGGAGCAACGTTCCAGATATACCTGTTTAACATGTCTTTCAAATAGCATGTGCAAGTATATGTCACACTAACTAATATTACACTCATATTGACCAATATTTGCTTTGATTTAACGACCTTTCTCTTTTATGAAATTAATATCAAGTCAATATATGTTTCCGTAGATTAACTGACGGCTCTGTGGGCAGTAGTTCTATGGTTTCGCTCGGTACCTTATGTCTTTACATCCGTTCCGACCCAGATACTAGCTGATGCGTTGCGGCTACAACCTTCGGTAACTTGGTCAATATATTTCAAGTTGTGTTTCAAACTATTATTTGCAAATGTTATGGTAAATTGTTGCAGCAGCAATTAAAATTGTTGTGATGATTCGATGCTTTGTGTGTGCACTACGACCTAGTTTTCTTTATACAAATATTTATAGAATGAGGTTAAAACTGAACTCGATTTTAATTAATCTAAAAGCGTTCCTATTGTGAGCATTAAACGTACTAAAATCGTTTCCATGCCTATTACCGCTCAGGAAAACCAAACAGTTGGTCAAGTAGCTTGTAAAGCCACTCGAACAGTAAAAGCGGGGGCTGCAAACAATAGTCGTGAGTAATGGCAGCGCCGAAGAAAGGCACACATTAACATACCCGATGCTAATCTTCATTTTTTACACGATGACCCACACTGCATTCGTGCATTCTGACGTCACAATGCACCAAGAAGGATACGAATAGATGCTAATTGTCTGCAGAAACATTCAGTTCATTCCGGTCGAGGTTATCGTTTGTAGAAAGTCGATCCTGTCTCAAACAGGCTTTCCCGCTCAGATATGCCCATGGAATTGTGGAAAAACAACTTCATTAAGAATCACGTTAATATTAGCGACGTCCATTGCCTTTCCTATAATGTTTGAAACTGTTATGCCATTATACAGTCAAAGAATGTTAATGATTTCGCAAATTAAGTCGGTGGTCTCGAGTTGTTGAATCAAGTGTTCATTTACATAATTAAGATACACTGTTCGCTCGATTGCTTTTGTGTTTTCTTTGAATCAAATTGATGTTAGCACTTTCGCTGCATACTTCAGAGAAAACTGGAAAATGTAATTCATTGAAACATAAATATTACCATATTGTTCTTCTATTTTGTTCTTTACTTGTAAAGCATTTCAATTAATTCTGAATGCTCACAGATCATTATTCATTATGATGTGTGTGGAAGTTTAATATCAGTAGGGAAACCTACACGTCAGAATGGCGTCCGTTAGTTGGGCAACATTTGCTTTCCTGCAGTACCTAAGCACTGTTCATATCCGAGGCTATGCAACAACCGCGTAATCGCACTAAATCCACTCCGTTCTGTCGTTTCACTTTACGCAAGTTTTTATTCATGGAACTTTATATTATAGTAATTGCATTGTGGTTTATAAATAATAATTGATTAGATTATTGTCATACTAATATTATAAAGGCGTAAGTTTGTGAGTGTATGTTTGTCCGTCCTTTACGCTCAAACGGCTGAACGGATCTGAATGAAACTAGGCACAGAGGTCGTTTATGACCTGGATTAACACATAGGATACTTTTTATCCCGGCAGTACTTTCCGTTCCCTTGGGATAATTTCCGACATCCACTCAGGCGAGGCCGCCGTTGGCAGCAGATAGTAAAAGAATAATCTATACATCGTAGGTGATTATATTGTCTTTGATCATAGTATTCAAAACTTTGAATAGGTTGTAGTCACCGATAATGTTTAACCCAATGGTGTCAAGTAATCAGTGACTTGAAACAAAATCGAAACTACAACACGGCCCACTTGTATTGTTGACACAAAACCTGTGAATTCCTATAAACATATTAAGCATACTTTACTTTATTGTTATTTAGGACAAAACTCACATTGCTTTGACGCATTCATTATCAGTCAACTGTATCTATAGCCTGCATCTATTCACTTTTAGGATGTTGCTGAATTTAATTCTCCGTCTGTCTCTTTGGTTATCTTATTTGCTTAGACTCGGATATCATTAAAACTGTTCAACGAAGCAAGAGACACGTCACGCCAGCAAATCTCGGCAATTCTTCATTAATATTTCGAATTACTATCGAAGAAACCGCCGTTATATCATAATATCCATAATTAAACAAACAATCAATTTTTTTGAGGGTGTGAAATCCTCAAATGACCCCTCCCGCTCTGGGTGGAACGGAAGGGAGTGTCACACTCTTACTGAATAAAACTCATTCATTTTCAAAAAACAATAATTACACAGTCGTCTTTATATAGAAGAGTCTTAACATGCATTATAAGTAGCTCATACAATTCTACATGCAACTTCTACATGCCATTAACCACCCAATTGCCTTCTTACAAAATCACTAACTATTCTAACAATAACAGCATACTTTTTATTGCTAATTGGCATTTCACCACTCCTCGTTACATGTAATTCACGAGCGGTTAATGTAAAATGTATGGACGCAAGTATTCACAAGATAAATGTTGCCTTTGAAATTATACGACAAAAATATAATTTATTCTATGTTAGTATACCCGCAACTGCTTCCATAAGATATGAATGTACGTAACATGGGTCCGGTGCTTATATATTTAGTGCTTAATGGCTTGTGTATGCAGAATATATAACGATTTCGTAATGTGCCCATTTGTTAGGCAACCTGCTTAGGTGCCATAAAGGTGTGATGAATTATAAGCAAGCCAGACATTATGTGCCTGGCTTGCTGTCTGGCTGGTGAATATAATAGGTACTCCTGCTGATAACTAAGCAATTAAGTATATTTGAATGCTTCTGGCACCACCTTAACAGATAGCCCCACTACCAACTTTGGTGACGTTCTCTGGCAGGAGATGAAAAGGAAATTCTTATGCTAATCAAGCTTTCCTCATACTGTGTGTTAGGCTAAACGCTTTGACTATGGAAGTTTACCTGAATTCATGAAAAAAAAATCAGTCAAAATGTATGGATGGAACAGATGATTTTTTTTTTCATATTTCAGAAATTAATTTCAAACTTTTTCCATGTGGTCACCTATGGACTAGGTTATTGATTTCTATGAGTACTATACAACCTGAAGGTATGTCCCTCGTTTAACCTGACACACTAAAGGCTCACAAGAAATAATCAATACTTATATCACTTCTATAAAGGCCAAATATTTTTATAATTTACCACAGTTGAAAATTGAAATATGTTTTAATCCGAAGAAAAAGAAACGAGAGTATCCCAAAGTATATACAATGTGGTAAAAACAATACGACCATAAATGAAAACACTGACAATACTCATGAATAGGACTATTTTAAAACTATCAAATAAATAGTAACACCGTAATTTAAAAAGTGTTTTTTTTTTTCAAACAAACTAAATAATAATGGTGGACCGATTATGGGTTTTGCCAATCTTTGACTAGCTATAGTGACTAAACTATTGGATATATTTGATTGAATTTTCGTATGCAGGCTGGAGACTGAATTAAATATACGCAGTTTAATTTATGATCGTATTGTTGTCTCCACTTTGTATATTTAAAAAAAGCGTTTAGTTCAGACTTTGATCGTCCATATTATCCTAGTCCTCATTATCATAGTCGTAAAGAGATGAATTGAAGTACAGAGGCCAGCACATCAAGTTACCACAATCTGTCAAATTTCTTTGATAGTATTTCAACTTTATTGCAAAGACACAAGGTTCATTTTTAATTGAGAATATTTGACAGTTAGGGATAGCTTGATGTGCTGGCGTCTGTACATACCATAATGCCTAACACCGCAACAGCAAACTGGCGACATAAAGCAGTAAATAATGAAACGCATTATTTAAAGTACCTACTAAAACAAGCATATTTGCATCTTCTGGCGTATTTACGTGGGTGATAAGGATCTAAATCAGTGTACCTTTAATTACATCTAGCATGATTTGTGCAATTATGTAGTTGTATAATTTCCGGACGGTTCAGAGCCAAGTAGTATTTCCAATTAATTTATTCCTTGAAGCAGAATTATTATTTTTAAATTGGTTAGATGTAGGTACTGTGTTATATCATACACGCTGTGTGTTGTATGTGTTGTGTGAAAAATCTGCACTGCGCTATTCGCCTTTCAACTTCCCCTAGTTCAAATATGTAGTTTCCCTACTTTTAACATCTCCACTGAAGTACCGTTTTGGCGAGACGTAATACTTTGTAAGCCGCATCGTGCATTTGAAAAGTATTTTCGTGTTGTTTTTATGCAATATTTCACATGAAGAAACTGACAACCAATCAGTAAATATGTAATATCGTCAGTATTGTTTAAAACCTGATAAAAATACTTTAACACGTTGAACGCCAACGCGGTCACCGTGTGTCCGACAAACAATAGTTTTTCTATTGTGTCTGCTGCGTGGCAGTCATGAAGCAAATACAAAGTATTTGTATTTGTGTTTGTATTTGCTTCATGGTGGCAGTCAATGACTTAATGAAAGCCGTCATCAAACACATCCTAAAAAACTAGGAGTTCCTCAAAACACTATATTTGGGGTATAATTGTTTGAGGGCCTATGATACTCCCCTGTAGCATTTATTACGTCAATGATATTAACTTGTTTCACAATCTTGTTATACTTTAAACTGGTGGTAATATCGGTAAGGACATCCAACATAGCCGATTAAGAAGACCAAGTAATAATCATTAACCGTAATTGAGTTTATAAAACTCAATACGACTTAAGCTGATGAGTATCGAATGCCGTCCAATCGATATTGATTATTCAATTTTCTTGTCGTACCGTTCCATTTGCGATGCCGACGATGGGTAATCTGATTGCCTCCCCTTAATTTTCCACTAGTTTCTTGACACGGTTACATCGAATTTCGTTATGGGTATGAAACTGCAATTCTGAGTTTTTAAAATGGTCTTTTATCAAATTGGTCTTATCTGTCTGATATTAGATATATTAAATTGAGCTCTAAAAACTGCTAACTTATCGTACACACTGCAAGTTGTTTTTTTTTTGTCTGTATTTTGTTCAGTAATATCAAATTAGTAAGTAAATAATCTAAAATATTTGTTTTATAAAATGAAATTGACAGTCTAACCAATACCCATTCCATAATCTATTAAACCTATCTAGTCCAAGTTCTTCAGACCAAGACCACTTAAACAGCTATTTGTGTATACTAGCAAAGTCTTTGTTTCAGTCTACAAGTTTTTACTTTCACAAAAAATACAATTAACTTGCTTATTTTTTCTAAGCCTAGCCTTTCTCATCCATTCACTTGCACTGTTGTCTTAGTAATTACTGCTAGATATCCTGCTTTCAAACACCTTTGTGTTAACAATTGTAATTAACTTTATTCACTTATTTTAAATTGGTTGAATACGACGGAAAAAACGGAAAAAAACGAAGATTATATTAATAGCTGTGTATATCTGAAAACACAACTCTATAAAGTGCACGTATTCTGTGAAAAAAAAGAGCCGTTGTGTTCGGGTTTTGTAAGTCTTATCCCGTCTCGAAGGACCAATAAACTTCTACCTTCATCTTCTTTTCCTGTGGTTAGTGACTAACCTGGTATCAGAGTTTTTATGTTGCCTATGGGCCTCTGACTTAGCATCACATGCTGTTGGGAAATATCTCACACACCTGCTGGTTTCCTCACGATATTTTCCTTCGCCGATTTTAAAGGAGATAATTATACAATACGCACATGAATCCGTAAAATCAGAGGTGCGTGCCTTGGGTTCGAACTCGAGACCTATGACTTAGCAGTCCGACGGTCACACTACTATGCCTTAATAAAATAGCAACTCTGATTGTTAATCATCTTTTTAATCCCTACCATGGAAACCACTTAGTGAGACAGAGGAGCCTCATGTTTCTTTGTACACAGCATGGCACTCTTCCTCATTTAGAGAAGGTATTGTACTCTGCAATTTATTCACGTCCGCTCCGTTTATGGAAGGTATCAATTTACTGTCATGTATGAACGCAAGTAGATCATTCTATTGTTGTCACAAAAGACACCTGTCAGTGTCGTGCCACGTATCCTGTAATCGTGAACATGGATTTCCCGATGCAGCATGCGGCATCAATGATTGACGTCTTTTGAATTTCATTTAATGGGGTTGTGTAAATTAAAAATCTTTCAAGTCATGATTGTGTCTGTCGAAAGCTAATCTTAAACACTTATTTTTTTTACGGAAACTTATGTGTGTGAGTTATGGATTTACTTGATCATGTAAAGTAATAAAGTGGAACTATTTTTGCAAAGCGTGAATTTACACACAAAACAAATTTTTGACACTTGAGTAGAACGCCTCGTTCGACAACATGACGGAAAGTTGCGTTCATATTTCTTCATTTTTCTTTTAAATTAATTTGTCTTAGACTTGTGACTGAGGTAAACTTTTTTAAATTGCATTTTTGATCATGGAAAGTCACTATGTTCGAGCCAATGGCCCTCGACTCAACAATCAGCGGTTGATACAACTTAGCTACTAAGATCTACAAACGTGCACAGAGTTTGAAAAACTCTAGTTTTGTCTTTGATCGTTGTGCCATTGACACGAAAAAATCGTCCATTGTCTGCGTGTTCATTTATATTTAGGTACGGTTGCGTTTTGCGTATTTAATCTCATGATTTATTCTCGATAGATCAGCAGCGCCTAACCTTATTTTGCTTATTAAATTGAAATCATACAAATCAATGTGAATGTACAGACGCCAGCACATCAAGCTATCCCAAACTGTCAAAGTTTTCCAATTGAAAATGAACCTTATGCTTTTTTTATAAAGTTGAAAAACTTTCAAAGAAATATGACAGATTGGGGTAACTTGCTGGCCTTTGTACACATTCCTAAGTTTTTTAAATGTCATTGCTCCTCTAACCTGTTCTGCCTTGAAAAAAATTAAAATCATTGAAGGCTACCTACAATTTGCCAAAAAAAAACAATTCATTTTGCATACTTTATCAATATTGTCGATAACGAATTTAATCTGATAGCGCGTTATTGGTTTGGAAAAATCAATATCTGGGTATTCGGACAAAGAAAGTGACCACCGAACTTAGCCATACTTAGGTTGACTCATTCAACATATTTGTCCTCCTTGGTTGTTTATATGTCGGTTGCCATGGCAAAGCAAGTGGCCTTGTTTTTATTTTTATTAGTCTATAAGTACCAAACATTCTTATTTTATATTATTGTGAGGGGTTTCGTTTTGGTCATTTTCAGCAACTTACGATGATTTTTCTTTCATTCCACTCCTGGCAGATTTGTTATGGAAGCACTTTTGTCCTCCGCTAAGACTTTTCTTCGCCACAATATTCTGTTTAGTCTCTTGGTCTATCATCCGTTTGAACTAGATAATCCATCATTATAATCTAGTAGTTTTCAAATCATGTAAATATGTACAAATCATTCAATTAAGCGCTACAAAGTTGCAAAACATAATAAGCCACTAATCTGAAATAATGTACTGTTTTCGCGGTTTTATGGTCTTGAACAAGTAAGACATTGATACATTTTTGTTTTATAAACAAAGTGATAAAGTAGCTATCGTAACACACTAATTATGTATAATGGTATTGTTGACACAAAAAACGTCATTGATAATGAGACTTATGCGGTTTTCTGTTTTTAGTCACTTTATTTCTTTTTTATGTTTCACACATCGTAACCAGGTACAGTTCTATTCTATACCTGCCCGCGGCTTCGCCCGCGTTGTCCCTAATTCTTTATAACTACAACTTATAACATCCGGTCAGTGAAGTCCCGTCAAAATCGGTCCAGCCATTTGGGAGATTAGCCGTAACAAACAGACAGACAAACATTTTAAAAATAGGTTTTTTTTATAAGTAAGAAGCGCCGTATTTACTTTCGTTTGAATTTAGTCAAAACCTGTTATTTTTTCATTGCAAGCAAACACTTCAATTTTATTTATTTGTGTAGACTATTCTTTGCCATAAGGTGATTCATCTATCTGTTTCAATGGTATTTCTTCAAACCCCGTGGGAAAAGACCAACGCACACGTAGTCTCGTTCATCCATATTCATAGTAATTACTTCCTTCTGAATCGATCATTGTCTTACAAGACGGCGCGTCACCGCAAATGGAAAGTGAAAGTCGGTACTGCGCCCAACGTGGTGTCATAGGACCAAATTCCGGTATTTTAAAACTTATAAATGAAATGTCAATTTACATTACCATACTTCTTCAAAGACTGACTGCCAAGTCATAGGTTCGACTTCGAACCCAAGGTATGCCTGAGATTTTACGGACTCATGTGCGTTTTGTATAATTATCACTTGCTTAAAAATCGGTGAAGAAAAACATCGTGAGGAAACCGGCATGCCTGAGAGATATTTCTCAATAGCATGTTAAGCTAAGTCAGACGCCCATGGGTATCATAGATACTCTGACACCAGGAGTCACTAACGATACGAAGAAGAAGACTATCATACTTATACATTCATTTTGTGTTGAAAGATTTGTCTCCAGATCGAAATTAATTTGGAGTGGATTTTTAATAAAGATATACTATAAACGCATTGGTCTTGAAAAGAGATCATTTTTGGGTCTTTTCTTAAAGTCTAACTGTACGTACGGTCGCCAGCGCATCAAGTTATATCCAACAGTCTTTCTCCAGGGCACGCCACGATTGTGGCGGTAAGGCCCCTCTTTGAGGAGTGGCTAGAGAGGCGTCACGGCGCCCTCACCTACCGCCGGACGCAGGTCCTCACCGGACATGGATGTTTCGGGAGGTTCCTGCACATCATCAGGCGGGAGGAAACGCCCGGGTGTCACCACTGCGAGGATCGCCCAGAGGACACGGTATAGCACACGGTGCAAACCTGCCCCGCTTGGGCGGAGCACCGCCGTGTCCTCGTAGAGGCGATCGGCGGCGGCGACCTCTCAAGCCCGGCCCTGGTGCAAGCCATGGTCCGGGGCGAGAGGGAGTGGGAGGCAGTCACCTCCTTCTGCGAAAAAGTCATGCTCGCGAAGGAGGTGGCGGGATGGGAGAGAGAAAGGTCCTCCCGTCCCAGCCGCCGCAGGAGACGCCCCGGGCGTCGGGAGCCACGTGACGACTCCCGGCCACCGTAGGCGCGGGCCTGCGGACGGTGAGTAATGGGTGACTCACCGTCCGATCAGCACCAGACCCGTGCCGTACGGCGCGTATATGTTCCACGCGCGCCTCAAAGAGATGTCAGCATATGAAGGGGCCCCTCAGGGCCAAGCCTGCCGGGTAAGCGGGATTGTCCGAAAGGGTTACCGCTACCCCGGAACATAAAGGGCTATGGAAGGAACATGGATGGTTTTTAGTCAGTAAGAGTCTGACACTCCCTTCCGCTCCACCCAGAGCGGGAGCAGTCATTGGATGATTTCCCAGCCTTAAAAAAAAAAAAAAACAGTCTTTCTCCAAATGATTTTAAACTTTAAAATGTGAACAATTAATTTTAAAATTGATTGAGAAAATTTGACAGTTTGTGGTAACTTGATGTGCTGTCGACTGACTATTTTTTTTAGTTTTTACTTTCAGAACAGGCCCAAAAATGTATGGAGCCTAAATGTTCTCCTTTTACTGCTGTGCAAAGCTTGGTAGTGATAATTACATGTACCCTTATCAGTTATCACACTGTTATTAATACTGTAAATATTCTAAGTACAATACAAGCACCTAGACATAGTGATAAGATTGTACTGTTTAGATTTTATCATAAACCCAGATGAGATTTAATATTTATTCAACTTCAGAGTCATGCTCTATGTTCTGCGTTGAAAAATGACCAATCATTTTTAATTTTGTGTTAGATTGTATAACATAATATCAGGCCAGTATATTCCCCAAAGGGTTAGTCCTAATACAATAATCATTTATTTTTCTCAAAAAGGTACAAATTTGATACGTAGTATGTAGATTACAGATAGATTTAAAACCTTTGTGAGAGCTGGAGTCTATACTTGGTACCTGTAGGACAGATCTCCAGGCTCACACCCTTATAATTATAATATTAGAATTGCATATACGTACTACACCATCGTAAAAGCTCCGAGTACTGAGGGGGAGAGAATGAATATAGAAAACAGAAGGAGATGTGATATGTGTGTCTTGGAGTGTTTTGTGTCCGTAAGCGCAATTTAGGTCCTCACACAGAGTCTTAGGCCGATCTGTGTCTTTACTTCTTTAGTACTCCCACATTCAGCCAGCTATATGTTTAAGTCCGCTGGCTAAAGCAAGAGCAAGTCTATTGCCATCAACAATAGACCTGCTCCCTGTTACATGGGAACCTGATGGAACCCTGGCCATCGTGCTTTTACAGCAGCGCTTAAACAACCAATGACAGTATTAGAATCAAGTTAAACTGACTCACAATACTGTAAATCTAAACAAAGCATAAAGATTGGAGCTGTTATCGTCGAAGTATCCATATGATGACCTCGTGCTCTGGCGTCGAAGTCATCAAAACGAGAGATAAGGGCACGTGGGTCGCGCTCCGCAACCTATCCTAGACTGATTCAGTTTATATTTTTCGTGGACTGAACATTATAGAACGGATCAGATAAACTGACGGGATAAAAAACTCGTACAATCAATGCTTTGGTTTATTTTATTAGCTGCACACCAGCCGGTCGATTCTGTTAAAATATCACCGTGAGAACATAGATGGCGTGAGCTTGAAGTGAGCTGTTGTTCCACGTAATGCTTAGGGACTGACACTATTGACAGCTCACTTTATACTCACTTCACCGTCTTTTTCTCTCTGAGGTTTTTACAGAATAGCACTACAGATACTTAGCCATTAATCGCTAGATGCGTGCATACATAAAATTCGCGTGAACCTACAAAGATTCGGTTGACGACCTAAGCCGAGGTCCGTACCCCACAGGCACCCCCTGTGCGTGTAGTCGCTTAGTTTGTAAGTTAGTTTTTAGTTTCATTAAGCCCTGGCTGGAGGCTACAATTCTTTTGTGGCAGCCACAGGCAAGCCCGGTTAAGCAGCAGACAACCCTATGGTTGAACTGCGAGATGCCAGAATCAAAAAAAAAAAATACAAAGATTCGGTAAAATGCTCGAAGGCCAGAATATTCCCAAATCTGTATCTGCAATAATGTTATCTTTTGATTTGTTTTTTTTTTTTTCTTAGGTAACTTTAATTTTATCATTATTGTTCTTTGTGTTTGGTTTAGATTAAAAAGGTTGAAGACCATGTACTAAATCCTTTTTTTGGTTCTTAATATTCTGGTCAAGGATTTACAATGATTGCAGTGGTGTTTGGATGCATGCTTATCAGCTCATTAATTTCCCTCCGCCATGCTTGACCATGCTTGGCTAATTCTTAAGATTCGTTTCATAATTGTGTTGAAAGTTTATTTTGTTCAAGGGTTTCTTCAATTATGTAAAAGAATACTTTAGATCTTTCAAAATTCTAGTTCTTTTGCCTTTACATTCTTGATTTCCTTTGTAACATTCTTTAGTAAGAATGCCATTAAAATTATAAGTCTAAAAACTTTTTTGAGCATTTCTCTGTCACCGTTATTTTGTTTTATTTACTTGAAAGGCTTAATTTCGAAAATACTGTCACCTTCCTCAACTTGTTTTCTCTTATGACATAACCACGTCACTTTGGGGCACCCCTCTCTCGCAAAATCATCAAGGCGAGGCATTTCGATGATGAAACTAGTCGTAACGACGCGCGATGTTCTATGTTGGTCAATGTTGTCATATTGACACCTAACGCGGCTCATAACAGCCTTGGCCGTAGTGTTATGGGCCAGGAAAATGATTTCCATAACCCACATACATGGGCCTTCTTCTATGTTAATAACATCTAAGTTTGAAAGACTGCATTAACGTCTCAATACCACGTTCTTTTATTTTTTACGTTTTGAATGGCTGTTTCTAGTATGGACAGAATTACTTATGACGTCATTCCGTTTCTAAATACCATGCACGGAGAACATGCGATTGTATACGATGCAAATAAGTAATGTAGATTTTTTCTTCTCTCTGTATCTTTACACAATTTGTTTTATTTTTGTTCAATCTGATAATTTGTTTCATATGTATGTTACTTGTGTTTTCATTTTTTTTAACGTTTACTTAATACTACCTACTTTGCAATACCTACTTAAAACACGTTTTAAATAACATTTTTTGCTTGTATTGTCGTGGCTTACTTTACCGACATAGATAGAATATGACATCATCCACAGACGTCACGTTCCCATATCGTTTTTCAATTCCTTACCTATTGGTTACTGAATTTATAGATCATAAACTAGAATATTTTGCTTTCAATCACGGACAATTACGGCAAAGAAACTTAAGAATTTCGTCTGTTGAAATGAAATTCTTATCGTTTTTTTTTTACTGCGGCACGGATCACCTCACGAACTCGGTCAGCCAATGGTCAACCGTGGTCAGGTATATCGGTCAATGTCGGCCCGGCACAAATTAACGATGCTGATTCATTCGGTCTCCAACGAACTATATATGCTAATAAGCACCAATTTTTATAAAATGTGAAAAGCTTCTCGATACGAATGTAGATTGGTGGTTTTAAATATTTTTTTTTTTTAATCATCAGTTCACCGTCCTCCTTCCCTTGCAGCATGTCTTCGTCATTCTTCAGTTCGTGTTTTTTTCTCTATTAGCTTTTATTTTCAGTTCTCACCCCCATTTTTTCATTTTATTTACACTCGAGAGCAATGAATCCGGGTCACTTAAAGAATGTTAAAAATCTCGGAAACTAAAAATGATAGGTTAATGCAATAAATTGTATTTAATAGACAATGTAATACTCCTTAAATGAAAGTAAAAAAAATATGAGTCACCATACATTTTATTAACACAAAATTACTTAAAGAAAAAAACTGCTGATCTCTCCTTAAAACAAAAATAGGAAACATGAAATTTTTGAACTTTATTACGATTTTCTTGAATTTTAATACTTCGTATTGCCTCCTCGTGCTTCCATTACTGCGTTTACGCGGTTTGGCATGCTGTACACCAAGTTCCTTATACGATTTTGGGGAATATTCTCCCATTCCTCTGTGAGAGCAATTTTGAGCTCACGAAGCGTGATTGGGGGAGGGTTTCGTTGTTTTACGCATCTGCCTAGCTCGTCCCAAGCATGCTCGATCGGGTTGATATCCGGGCTGCGCGCTGGCCACTCCATACGAGTAATGTTCATCTCTTGAAGGTAGTCATTCACAATCCTACCTGTATGAGTTCGGGCATTGTCATGCATAAATATAGCATCCTCACCTAAATTGACCATAAATGGACCAACGTGATCATTGAGGATTTCTTCCACATATCTTACGCTAGTTAAAGAGCCGTTTTCTATGATCACCAGCTCTGTGCGACTTTCAGAAGAAATTCCGGCCCACACAAGTACAGACCCACCACCGTAGGCTACTTTTTCTTCGATGCATGCTTGCTTGAATCTTTCCCCTGGTCTTCGATACACTCTGTGTCTTCCATCGTGCTTGTAGAGCATAAATTTTGATTCGTCGGAGAACATAACTTTTGACCAATCTTCAATACTCCAATTTACGTGGCCCTGGGCATATCTTAGTCTTGAAATACGATGCCCACGCTCCAGTTTAGGGCCGTTTGCAGGTCTAAGGGGTTTTAAGTTAGATTCAGCAAGCCGACGTCTTACTGTCCATGCACTTGGGTTACTTCCTCCGAGGTGTCGAAACTGATTTGTGAGTTCAGTTCCTGTGAGAAAGCGATTTCGAAGCATGGTGTTCACCAAGTATCGGTCTTCTCGTGCTGTGGTACACCTGGTTCTGCACGTTCCTGGTCTGCGTAGGTTAGAACCAGTTTCTTCGTAACGTCGGAGAACTCTTTGTACTGTTGACAGCCACACACCGACAGTCCTGGCTGTATCGCGCTGACTCCGGCCGGTTTCCAGCATTGTAAGTATTCTGGTGCATTCTTCAGGCGTAAGCGACATAATTTCAGCTTGAATAATGAATATAGAGCACTATCAACATGGTTTATGTACCCACATAAATGACAGATTACAAACAAAAGCAAAACCAAATGCTGTAATTTCGTAGTTCCATCTTCGAAAGTGGCCCTTTTTCAAATTTGATTTTTTTATGATATAACTTTACAATAACTAAGAAGTTTTAATACCTTCATTTAAGGAGTATTACATTGTCTATTAAATACAATTTATTGCATTAACCTAGCATTTTTAGTTTCCGAGATTTTTAGGATTCTTTAAGTGACCCGGATTCATTGCTCTCGAGTGTAGATATAACTTAGTAGGTACTATTATCTAATACGTACTGAATTTAAGTAAACAGCGCATATATTTATGGCGGTCAGGCTATAATATAAGCTCAACAGCCGTCAAAACGGCCAGCCCTCTCGTGAAATGAAATGCGTCTGCAAGAGGGTCGCACGGTACGCGGTCGGACTATAACCCTGAATCACCCGGAGGTTGTTTACTTTTAGTAGATACTGTTTGCTTACAAAACTTGCAATGTCATTTCTAGATAATAATATGAGTTGACACTTTCCGAAATGGGTGGGTCCGATATCTATTGTCAACTTAACTTTTTGATCAATATTAAAAACAAGCTGACATTGAAGCAGATAATAAATCCGCGCCCTCATGCACATGATAATTGATTACAACATTGGCACTATAGTGGCTATCTAGCATTAGTAACCAATAAGTGCGTTTAACGGACGGACGACGGCCGCTTCCGAGTGATAAGATCAGGTTTATGAGAAACGGTTCGTGGACCGACGCTCACGATAATCGCGCGAACACGCCAAGGTCAGAACTGTCACTTGGGACGAACAGAGCCTCGCGTGGACTCCTGCGCAGCGTCAGTCGACAACCGCGCACGCGTCTCTTCGCGCCCTTCCATCGCGGACGATTCGGAATTCAACATTCCAAATTGAACAATGCAACAATGTCATAACGTAGTGAGATATTTGTTTTAAAATTGGAATCTTCCAGTATTGCCATATTATGACATAGACATGTTAATGTGTACTATGTAAAAATTATTCAATAGTGAAGTGTTTTGTGTCAAAAATGTTGCGGCGCCAGTTCTCACATGAATCCGGAAAGACAGAACTTGTTAGGGCTAGAGAGGAGTACTTCGATCGGAGGTATGTTTCTAAATAATTGCACACAACAATGCAATTTAATTGCTAGTTAACTTTAAATTGTGAGTTATTAGAAGTATACAACCGCGCAATTATCGTTGTTGTAGTTATTATATGAACGAGCCATAATTTAAGGGTCGGGAAATAAGTATTATGTTTATAAATAATAGCATAAAAAACTATGTCACAGAAGGAAAATCCATATATAAATACATTGTTACTTGTTTGTGGTACACCGTACAGTGAGTGTAACAGTTTATTATCAGAAGGTGTTGTCAAGTGTTTGTGGGTATCTTGATTAAATGTCATATCTTATTGATAAGATCATCGGGTATTTTTGATTGGACCAGTTTCCCATACTCACATTTATTTTCTAGCTAACTTAGTTTGTGCCGACTTTACTTGCTGTGCTGTGTCGTCTGTGGAAATCAATCGAATTCTAATTTTATAGTTGATGCTGCTTTAACGCACAACTTCGTCTAGTACAGACCAAACTGTCAAATTTTCCCAATTGAACATGAACCTTTATATGCTTTGTTATAAAGTTGAAAAACTATTACAGCGTAGCTTGATGTGCTGGACTATGTACACCATAGTACACCAATTAATTCAACCATCTATAAAAACAGACTTTTTAAATAATAAAGAAATAACAATGAAATACCCTAATACATAACTATACCTTTTAACAAACCAAAATAAAACAAATTCAAATCAAAATCTTTGATACAACTCACAGGTTCAAAATCCAACCCTTTCGACCTTCGAATAATGTTGATGCTTAGAATTCAATTGATGAAACAAAGCACGAAAAAAAATGGCGTTTGCCCCGCTGTGGTATTTAATAAATAATTAATTAATAATCAGGTAATTTAAGGATCGAAACACTTATTTTATTGTCACTTCAGCTATAAGTCGTTAATTACCAAAACTATACAATAGTTTACATCCGTAATAAGTTCGTAACGTTGACGTTGTACGTCCTTCGTTTTAACATCCGAACTTCTACATATTATTATATCATGCGTTTGAAGGTAAATAAACACGGAAAACATCCAAACAAATACGATAATAATATTATTTTGTGGCTTTAGTACGTAAAGGCGTAAAGACCAAGTTTGCTCATCCCAAATCGGCACTTATCAACAAAAGCCAAGATAATTCGGAGCACGTTTCAATATAATGTATTACTTTAAACCTTTACACTGCCACGAACACGTATGTGTGTTGAAGGCACTGAGCTTAGAATGGCACAAAAAATTGTGGCAGTTTTTGTGAAAAACCTACTGCGTTAATTTACTTTTTTTATAGGAGCGGGGCAAAGGCAAAACCCATCTACATTTAAACAAATGACAAATCACAACTAATACAGAAGTTGCAATCATTAACTTTATAAATAAGATCGTTTAATGGGTATTTATGACGAATGATAGAAACACGTGTAACTACAGTTTTGTATTGTTTTATTACATAAATACGTAACAATAAAGACTCATAAACAACCACCATTATACATGTTCTTGAAGTAGTAAAGTCGTAGCTAAAATAATTCTCAGGTCCTTTTTTTTTTTTAAGGCTGGGAAATCATCCAATGACTGCCCCCGCTCTGGGTGGAGCGGAAGGGAGTGTCAGACTCTTACTGACTAAAACCCATCCATGTTCCTTCCGTAGCCCTTTATGTTCCGGGGTAACCCTTTCGGACAATCCCGCTTACCAATTCCCAGGTCCTTGGGTAACCATCACAGCATCATGATTTTTATCATCATTTCCTGGACTATGACTGACGATTCCATGCCATTAAGCGACGCCCAGGTTAAAATATGGGATAAGCTAACAATTTAGTTATGCCTTACCGATCCTGATTTCGTTGGGTTCTATAAAAAGGACCAGGAAAACAAATTCTTCCTTCAAGAGAAGTGCCGAGGGCACTTGGGCAGTGGATCCCAGATAATATCACCCGTCTAGCTGAAGGATATCCTCCCTTTTTCAACGAGGCTCTACCTCCTCCTAATAAGGTCCTTTTTTTTAATTTGTGATGATCATTGCTTTGTCTTCGACGGTTTTCACATATAATGTTATAATTAATGTATACAAAACATTGTAAAAGATTTAAAAGAGTAACTAAACGAAACTACCCTTTGGAAGGGGCGACTAGAATCAATTCTATTTCTTGTTCATTTTGACGTTCAAAACGTTTCTTGTGCGTATTTAAAATAAATGTATTGACTTTGACTTTGACATTGGTTTTCCAGCACATTTCTTCAGAAAAACTATCATGAACTTACAATTTTGTCTGACAGGTCAAATGTTTTATTATATTATTCTATTGTTTTATTATGTACCTTCAGTCTAGTGTTAATTATCACAATTATAATGGTCTGAAGAAACGCCATGAATAACAACCACGTGCACACCTTTTTTATGGATTTCGTATAATTTTTTTATCGTACACGTTCTTTGAAGGCGTTTTCGTGCTGACTGTCATGTTTTACTCATTAATAATGTCGATAAGGTTAATACTATAGTTCTTGTGCATAATGTTATGTATTCAAAGTCATCAGAATTAACTACAGCGTGTTGTAAAAAGTTGCGAGTTAATGAACGTCCGGTGTAATAATATATTGTACAAAAACAAAAAAAGACCAATGTTTTTAAATAACATAAAAATCCCAACTTACCTCTTTTTTAAATATAGGAAATTCCAATTATGAATTAGCAAAAAACGAATGTTGATGTTATCTTTTAATGCGGAAATATGCATCAAGGATAACAATATTAATGCTTGTTTAGTTTTATATGTGTGAAGGTACTTGCAGACTATTATGTATGTAAACTCATGTTCAAGTGTTTTAAGATATTATTCAACCTATTATAAGTGTCTGCTCGCGATATTTGCCTTCTGTAACCACAAAATAATATAATGCCATTCACGTTTGCTTTATTTTAAAAGGTCTACAAACAAAAACTGAACATCATTGACGATTCGTTATGCGTAAAGGTTACAAACATGATAATTTAATCAATAAAATCCATTGACAATATAATCAATAACATTTTTTTTAATATTAAACTGGTTTTGAGTTTGCTATCTAGCAAGTGACGAAGGCTTTTTACGTGTATACATATGTTTTACTTAGTTTTTCATTCAATTTATGAACTAACTATCTACTAATTGAAAACTATCTATTCTGTATTACAGAATAGATTTAAAAAAAAATGTCTAGCGACCACCCCGCCTTCGAACAGGTGCAATATAGATACTATCATGCACATAATTATCCGATGGCACACAAAAATACTGTAGCTTTAATTCAAGGAAAGATTTGTTTTATCATCCGGATCTATCAAACAAAGTTTTGCGTCTTTATATTACTTGCTTCTGCCTTCTACTTCGTCTGCAATATCGTAATAGTGTAGATTTTTTTTTAAATATAGCCTATAACACTCAGTGTAGCTTCCCATAAATTAAAGAATTTTCGGAATCGGATCAGTTACTTCCAAAGATCCTCTACATACAAACTCACAAATTTTACATAATATTAGTATTTATAGATTTATTCAGAAGTTTATAAACAAACTGATGATTTATTTCAAATAGGCACGTGAATGTCAAACGTCAAAACGTCCTTTGAACGTCAAAATGAACAAAAAATAGAATTGACTATAGTTGCCCGTTCCAAAATGATGAGTTCCTATGTTTAGCTTTAAATAAAACTAACAAAAAAAAGTATAAAAAAATAAACAGGTTTAAACTTAAAATGCTAAATTAAAAGCAAAACAAATGAGAGCTGCCTGTATGTGAATTAAATTAATTAACATAAGCGAACCAAAGTCTCGATTCGTGTCTGTGTATTTAGTTGGTTATTTTGAGTCCGTTGTGACAAACGTACAGCTCTTTAATGGAAGCCTTATAGTACAAAAGTTCAGGTATTTGTGTTTATTATTTATTTACTTGTGTTTTGATTTCTGCAAAAACGATAGGTAATGGTAAAGATTTTTAATTTTTTACGCTTATTCATTCTGTAAGCGAATGTATTAATAATAATATATGTATTTTTTTGCCAACAAAACATAAATTGAATGATTACATTGGAAAAACTGTAGGTAGGTAAAATTAACAATCAATTTCTACTATTGGTGATTAACATTTTCGCGCAAACACTTATGAATATCTACAAAAATATTTAATACTAGCTCCTCCGGCTCGGTTTCACCCACTGCTCGGCTCCTATTGGCCGTAGCGTGATATTACATAGCCTATAGCCGTCCTCGATAAATGGACTATCCAACACAAAAACTACACAAAGAACACTACCACTACCAGTAGTTCCAGAGATTAGCGCGTTCAAACAAACTCTTCAGCTTTATAATATTAGTATAGATTTATGATTTTCAATTGTTCGTTCATAACAGCCGTTCCCAAAGTGGGCGATAATGCCCCCTTGTTGCCGCTGCAGGCCTAAAGTGGGGCAGTAAGAGGCCCAGAAAAAAAATGGCGTGGTTTAGGGGGCGATTTGTAATTTCATCTAGATAGTGGTTTTTTAGTAGGTGAAAAAATGGTCGCGCTAAAAATTATTTATTCTCAAAGTGGGCAGTAGACAAGATACGTTTTGGAACCCCTTAGTTTATAATATAATTTAAAAAACCATTGATGACACCAATAACCGGTCACATTCTTGCCATATGCAAAAGCCGCTGCCGCCATAAGATTGGAATGCAACTTCGAGGATGAAAAGATCATTTAAATAAAATGCAGTTTTATTTTATGAGATTTACTGTTATTAAAAAAGGCAATAGCCCCCCCCCCCCCCACTATTACATGGGACTTAAAAATAACTGGTGAAATGCGGTTTAACAGGTACATCTCTGCCTAACCCTTCGGTAAATAGAAGCGTTATGTTTTTTTTATGTTATAATACAGTTATTTTAGCAGATAATATCAAACTTAACCATGTAAAGAAACCTGATCTTCTTATTCCTACTTCTTCGTGTGGTTACTGACTAACCCGGTGTCAGAGTTTTTATGCTGCCCATCGGTCTCTGGCGTAGCTTCACATGCTGTTGAGAAATATCTCTCAGACATGTCGGTTTCCTCACGATGTTTTCCTTCACCGTTTTTTTTAGCAAGTGGTCTAGGAAGGACCAAAATAAAATACAATTAATGAAACTTAAAATTACTTCTCTACCTTAAAAGAATATTGTAATTTTAATTGCCAAAATATTTAATTTTATGTTTTTTCCTGTTAATTATTTCCGTGTTTAAAATCACTTGATTTCCATTACGCAAAACAAGTATTATGTATGTACATAACACCCGTATAAACATGTGCAAAATAGTTAAATACAAACAAACATCGCCAGCAAGTTTTAAACGTTGAATATTCAGAACATTGTTAGCAAGTCGACTTGACACTGGAGGTCGTATTAACTTGATTTATTTTGTTTTGGTCCAAATATTTGTCACGGTTTTTTCACGTGTTATTCTATTATACGTCACAATATAAGTTATTGCTTACTAGGCATTATTAATTGACTCGTTACTAACGACCCGGTCTGACAAAACATCGAGGTTTCTTTATATACGTAAGTTTAACATAACTCAAACTCATATTCTTTATTGCATTCATGTGTACCTACATATGTAGGTGTTACAGAAGTAAATAAGTTCCAACATGAAACCCGTAAAACAAGCATCCAGTCACTAGCTTTAAATAATAATTGTAATTATTATAATTATAATTATTGTTTAAAGCTCAATCAATAATTGTAGTTATTGGAACGAAGTTCCTTATTGCGCGTTGCGAAACGGGGCTAGACGAAATTAAGACCAAAAGTTGTAACGACACTTTTTTTGGAGTAAAATATGATGTCTTTTTAATCAATATTTTTTATTGGTTAATTTTAGATCAGATTTTTTTTATCATTAGAACTTAAAAGAAATAGACTGTTATTAAAATTCCTTCACTAATTAATCGAAAGGAACTTTATTCCATCCGGGTGTCCCTTGACACCTCTCAAGTTTTTATAATTATAATAATAGTTTAAAGGTCAATATCCTTCGCGGTAATCGTTGTACGGTCGCTAGCGCATCAAGTTATACCAAACTGTCAAATTTCTCCAAATGATTTTAAACCTTTAAACGTTGGCTGTTATGTTTAAAATCGATTGAGAAAATTTGACAGTTTGTGGTAACTTGATGTTCTGGTGACTTTACATGCACATTACATCTGCATCTGTTTCATAATACTGCGAACATATTTTATCCTTTCCAAGATTAATAAAAAAATACATATTATTCGAGTTCCCATTCCATTCCAAAATTAGATAATAAGATAATATTTACATAATTTAAAGTTAATAGTCTTAATATATTAAAAATAATAATATGTCCAAGTATAAAAAATAATAATAAGTATATTAATAATATATAAACCCTGAGAGGTTTTCGTTGTGTGGCTAAAGCCAAATTGTAATAGGCTAAGACGTGTTTTATAAATAATAAATAAATAAAATAAAATATAATTCATGATTCATTCAATGATCAAGAAACTATAAAACTCCTGCGACTGTAGACGTCAGTCCCCAGACACGTTTAATTCCAGACTCTTCCAATTATGTGTAAATTTTATTGTAATCAAATTCACTGTGGTGTAAACAATGGAATAGTCTGTGAATTATTACACTTATGTCAGCCTTTCCCAAGGTGGGCGATAACGCCCTTCTGTGGGCGCTGCAATCCTTAATAAAAGGGTCTAGTAAGAGACCCAGAAAAAAATGGGGGCGTTATGTAGAGCCTCAGGGTGCGTTATGTAGAGCCTTAGGGGGCGATTTGTAATTTCATCTAGATTGTCGTTTTTAGTAGGTGGAAAAATGGGGTCGCTAAAAAATAATTTATTCTCAAAGTGGGCGGTAGACAAATAAGTTTGGGAACCCCTGACGTATACCTATTAACGGTCTGTTTTATTATTTGCAGAAGGACGAGGTCCCTGAACGCACCGTCGCCGATACAGCAGTTTGGACCATGCGGAAGGATAATGAAAAACTCTGCTATGGTTATGTGAGTAATATATCTGATATTTTTCCAATATTTTGTTATAATGAGGAGCTCGTGGCGAAGTAATAACAGCCGCACGAATCGATATCGATCCATTAGGTTAAGCTACGCTTGCCAGGGTTGGTTTGTGGATGGGTGACCATCTTCGGATATTAAGACTCCTCCGTGCCTCGGAAAGCACGTTAAGCCGTTGGTCCCGGCTGTCATTCGAGAATCTTTGACATTCGTTAAGGGTAAGTCAGAAGCCCGAAAGTCTGACGGCCAGTCTTACCAAGCGGTATCGTATTACCCAGTTAGCGACTAAGTTGTGGAGGTCAAATAGGCAGTCGCTCCATGTAAATTACTGGTATTCAGCTGCATCCGGTTTGACTGGAAGCCGACCCCAATATATGTAGTTGGGAAAGGCTCGGGAGACTTGATTTTATTATAACCGGGTGTTTAAACACGCTTCAAGAAGTCGAAAGTCATTTAGTACTGCATGTCATCGCGGGATAATGACGGCATGTCCTCGAATAAAAAAAAAATTATATGTGACATCCACCAACTCACTGGCACTGGGCCCGCGTGGTGGGTTTTGGCCCACACCTTCTCATATTGAGTAGGCCTGTTTTCCAGCAGTGAGAACATTGTAGGTTGATTATGCTTATGCTATGTAGCAAATCACACATACAACTTTAACAAACCTCTATGCATGCAGCGAGTCTTTTGAGCCCCCCCCCCCCCCCGTTCTTTTTTAAGGAAGCGGAAGGGAGTGTCATACTCTTACTGACTGGTGGGTGAAGCGGAAGGGAGTGTCAGACTCTTACTGACTGAAACCCATCCATGTTCCTTCCTTAGCCCTTTATGTTCCGGGGTAGCGGTAACCCTTTCGGACAATCCCGCTGACCAAAGCGGCGAGCCTGCATTAAACATGTTCAGAGATATGAAACTTGTTCATATCTCTGAAATTTTCTGTTAATACTGTTCTATGCTTAATTACCTTGAATTTAATTATTATCAGAAGATCGCCTCTCAAGAGCGTAGGTTTTGCGTCCATTTCGTTTTTATGGTCTCAATTGCTATCAATAAAATAGATTGTTTGATTGACAGCGACAGTATGACGGCCTCAGCACTTATTTTAAATCTTTATTTTTAAACTCAAAACTCAAACTCAAAGCATTTATTTCAAATAAACCAATTACAGGCACTTTTGAATTGTCAAGGGGTCGGTCAGTCAGAAAGATGAAGCTAGTTGCCCATTCCAAAGCAGTAGGTACCTATGGAGAAGAACGGGCAAGAAACTCCATGGACACTCTTTTAAATCAAAATATGTTTACAAAAACTGGGTTACATCACTCACGTTGAAATATACACGTGAGAACGATGCAGAACTTAATAAAAGCGTCCATAATTACAAGATTTAAAAAAACAATTCAATATTAATTTAAATATTAAAACAGCCGTGGCAGCTAAGAGGTGACCAGCCCCTACTGACGGTGCCCGTTCATGAACATGACCCATGGATTAGCACCATTCAGCTCAACCATTTTGATGGGAGCTAAATGGTCCAAAATACCGCCACCATCAGTGAGACATTACAGGGAGCATGACATGCTCTCAGCCGCCAGGGCACATTCAAGTCAATGTAAGACGTACTTAGTAAATGGTAGCTTTATAGTAGGTACATATATAGTACTCACAAACGTGCTATGCAATTATACAATGCTAAGAGATTGAAGTTATAAAATGCAAAAAGTTTTTGTGAATCTTCAGCAGCTCCAGGAGTAATCTCAGATGCTAAACAATTAGTTAAGTATATTCAATAATGTAAACAATTGGAGCAGCTCAATCCCAAGCCCTTTTGTCTTCAATAAAGTCTTTGACAGTATAATAAGCATTCTGGCACAACTTGCGTTTAACGAACGATTTGAATTTATTAAGGCTTAGATCTTGAACGTGGCTTGGAAGTTTATTATAAAAGCGTCACAAGCGTACATTGACATCTGAACGAGCCTCCTATTTTTTTGAGCCTTGTAGTGGGTACAACAAATTTGTGTTTGTTCCTAGTATTCTTATCATGAATATCACTATATTTTTTAAACAATTTTATATTTTTATGGGCATACAAAAGATTTTCAAAAATAAACTGTGAAGGTACAGTCATTACATTTATTTCTTTAAATTTTTCTCTCAGAGAGTGTCTCGGACTTAATTTATAAATTGCTCGAACAGCTCTTTTCTGCAAAACAAAGATAGTCTGAATATCGGCGGCATTTCCCCACAACAGAATACCGTACGACATTACACTATGAAAATAGCTAAAGTACACTAAGCGGGCTGTCTCTGTGTCAGTTAAAGTACGAATTTTTCTAACAGCGTATGCTGCGGAGCTTAGTTTTTTTGACAATTTATCTATATGTGGCCCCCACTGAAGCTTAGCATCCAAAGTTAAGCCCAAGAATACTGTGGTATCTTCAGGATTCAATTCTTCGCCCTTTACCAACACTTTGGTTTCCACCTGTGTAACGTGGGGTAGCGTAAACTTAATACATTTGTTTTTTTTTTCATTAAGAAGTAAGTTATTAACATTAAACCAATGAACTACCGTTGCGATCGCGCTATTTACATCGTCAGTAGCCGGCTGCTGACGTTTAAGTTTAAACAAAAGTGAAGTGTCATCTGCAAATAACACTATATCATGACTATTTTTTATGAGGTAAGGCAAATCGTTAATATAAATAAGAAACAAAAAAGGGCCAAGAATCGAGCCCTGTGGGACTCCCATTGTTACTATAGATCCTTTAAAGTTACCTTCACGATAAATTACATTATTATTTGTTACTTTATTTATTACGGTTTAGTTCATAATTCAAGGCTACTGATTTACTATAATACTAGCTTTTGCCCGCCGCTTCGCACGCGTTAAATTCGTAGTAAAACAATTTGTTATTATACATATAAACCTTCCTCTTGAATCACTCTATCTATAAAAAAAAACTGCATCAAAATCTGTTGTGTAGTTTTAAAGATCTAAGCATACATACATACAGACATTAGGACAGACACGGGAAGCGAGGCTTCGCTCGCATAATATGTCGACAAATTATACACATAAACCTTCCTCTTGAATCACTCTATATATTAAAAAAACCGCATCAAAATCCGTTGCGTAGTTTTAAAGATTTAAGCATACATAGGGATATAGGGACAGAGAAAGCGACTTTGTTTTAGACAATGTAGTGATAGTGAAGATAAATGCGAGAGGTAGCCCGCGAAATTCAAATATTCGTTGCCTTTTTTGCAATTTGCAGGTTAGTTGTATCTTGATCAAAATATTCGCAATATGTATACAGGGTTATTTGTAAAACACCAGAAACCTCTTAAGAGGTCATTGTACTCATCATTATGAACAACTTTTACTATGGGACCAAACCTGAAATCGCGAAAAAAAAATCAGCTGTTCCCTACATTTATGTTCGTATCACTCGTCAAAATGTAAGGAACAGCTGATTTTTTTTTCGCGATTGTAAACCCTGTATAAGAGACATTAGAGACCAATTTATTCTAACTTAGAGAGATATATTGTGACTAGCTGCTGACAGCGGCTTCGCTCGTGTGGATGTCGGAAATTATCCCAAGGGACCGTACTACCGGGATAAAAAGTATCCTATGTGTTAATCCAGGTCATAAACTACCTCCGTGCCAAATTTCATCCAGATCCGTTCAGCCGTTTGAGCGTGAAGGACGGACAAACATACAAACTCACAAACTTTCGCCTTTATAATATTCGTGTGATTGGTTTTAATTATGAAAATAGATTATTTGTGCCTTACATTGATACGTCACTAATTTTACGACGTTGGTTATAGGTATTTAAAATGCGAATATTAAATGTGTGTGAAGTAATATTTAAACATTGGATTATACACATTTGCATGTTTACCTACATATACAAATGATTAAAACGCAATTTTTACAGAGTTATTGCATATTTTAATACTTATCAGTTATCATTGACAGTGCTTATTAAGTGAAATTATGTTCTATAAAAAAGTCTCAGCTCTGCCCATCGCTTCGGGGATACAAGGCGTGATGTTATCCATACTAATATTATAAATTCGATAGTTACTTTGTCTGACTGTATGTTACCTTTTCGTGCCTAAACCACTGAACGAATTTTGATAAAATTTGGCAGAGAGATAGATTGTATCCTGGGGGAGGACATGGGCTCCTTTTTGTCACAAAAATATGATTTTTTGCCTGTCTGTTTGTTCCGGCTGATCTGCGAAACGGCTGGATAGATATTGACGGGACTTTCACTGGCAGTTCCTGATGTTGTGTAGATTTTATTTTAGAAAAAGTATTGGGGTCAATGCGTGCTAAGCTTCAGGTATCAGCTAGTATAAATAGTATTTTGAATGTGCATATTCTAATTATGTATTTCCATGTTTCCATGTAACAGTGCATGATTGATGAGGAACTAGGAATTGCAGAGTTTCCTTCCTTGTAATAAAATACAATGTAATATATCATACAAACATTCTTTTTTTTGTTAGCTATAAAAATACAAAACAATTATTATAGTGCATAAAGGGCCCTTTTTTTTGAGGGTGAGAAATCATCCAATGAGCCCTCTCGCTCTGGGTGGTGCGCTACGGAGTGTCAGACTCGTACTGACTAAAAGTCATCCATGTTCCTCCCTTAGCCCTTTATGTCCCGGGGTAGCGGTAACCCTATCGGACAATCCCGCTGACTTTCGGACAACCCCACTGACGCCAAAAGGGCCTCAGCTCATTTTTATGTCAGATGACAACAGCATTCCTGATTTACGATACTAATGGTTTCCTACTAATATTACAGGCAGATCCAGGACCCGGCGTCGCAGCGGCTGACATGGTACAAGCCGCCGCTGACGGTGCTCGTCATCAAGAAGGTACACGACGCCACCATCCTGACGCCCTTCGTGCAGCTCGTGCACTGGCTGGTTCATGTGAGTTGACCTTCTCTCTTGGGAACTGTGAGCTGGTGCTGGACATAGGATATCATAATCCTAATTTTCATGTTGTGTTGAGAGGTAGGCAGACGTGGTCAGGTGCGTATTAGGCGCAACAGGCCTGGCTGACCAGGGGGCCTAGACAATGTGCCAATCGCTCCGTGTCGATTCGATTTCGAAAATTGTTGATCGAACAATTCGGTATCTCGGCGATTCGGATTGTCAAGAACACATTTGTATGGGATTGATTATTGATGGAGTTTCGTTACACAATTTCACATTGTCAAGTACTTAGCGAACGAAAACGATTGATCACGTGACATTTCGAAAGCTTATGCCAATTCCATGCATTACGGATTTATCTAATTTCGTATCGTTAATGAAAATGTGACTGTCTAGGCCCCCAGAAGTGTGAACGTAAACGAAGCGAAGAGTATGTATTACCATAATTATACTGTAGTAGGTGGCGTATTGTCTTTTCTGTCTTTGATAATGTGTAGCTATCACTTTTGGGGTTCTTGTCAGTCACCATCCCGTAATGCTTAGGACTTGAAATTGCATCTTGGCAAGGACCAAGTTATTAAATAAAAAAAGGGAAAATATTGGTCATGGTAATGATTGTCAGAGCTTGGGGATTTCTAAACGTACAAGCATGCGCTTCTTATTAATATGCGTTCGCAATTTAGTTTCCAAACAAGTAAACAAATATGAGTTTTTGTAAAAAAACAAGTTTACTGCCTACAAATAAATTCACTTTGCGCTACAACTTAGAACATTTTTGCGACCCCTGTTCTCGGTGCTCGGACTACTGATTGTGTGGATAATAATAATTTTAGCAATAATCTAGTCTATGTCCTAAATATAATATGATTTTCTTCGTCTTAGTTAACCGTTAGAACTTCGCATGAGTCTTGCGTGCGCGATGATTCAAACATTATCGGACCTTAGAATTATAATTAGTTCAACTTGATCCCGCTAGGTGACAGTACTAGTTCATTGATTAATTCATACCGTGGGTTGATTACAACGTACACTGCGACTCGAGAAAGTTCGATAGACTGACTTTCTGAATACAATTTACGGAAGCAATGATTTGTTGAAAATTTGAGTTTAGTTAGAGGAGCTCGTGGCTAAGTAAGAACAGCCGCGCGGGTCACTATATGAGGTTAAGCTACACTTGCCTGGGGTGGATCGTGGATGGGTGATCTTTACATTCCGAGACTCCTGCATCCTCCTCCTCGAAAAGCACGTTAAACCGTTGGTCCCGGCTGTAATAAGTGGATCTTTGGCAGTCATTACGCGTCATCAGAGCCTAAAATTCTGACATGAAATTCTGACACCCAGTCTCACCAAGGGGTATTAGGGATTAATTGGCATTGAAACAAGGAGGAATTCATGGTTTCTCCATCTAATGTTAAAACTAGTTTACTTTTGCTCATCTATTTCCCTACCCTAATTTGCTGTCATTAAATCTGCCAATGTTTAACATTTTTAAATGGCCGTAACATAATCATATAAACATTAGACTCCAAAGTCTGGACTAGGCAAAAATCAGTGGGCAGAATTACCTATGTGATGAGAGTAAATTATGTATAATTTTTCATGACAAGGCAAGCGTGATAATCAAAATCCAGTTGTGTAAAATAACAAGGTATTATGATGTTAATTTAAATTACTATGTCTTTGAGGAAAACAAAAAAAAATAAGACATAAAACATACATTTCTACATCGTCCCAATCATAGAATCATTAAAATAATTATCTACAGATTATGGTTTTTGTCTGCCTGTGCATTGCATAAGCTATTGCCAGGTCGGAGGAAGTGTTAAATAAGTTTTCCATTTAGATTTTCCCACTAGCAGCCCCTAGTCGGGTTCATGCCCGGTTGATGGCCCGGCTCGCCCTTATTACATGGGACTTAACAATAACTTCGTGAAATGTGAGTGTACTGAATCAGTGTTGCCAACAGTTTGAAAACTTTCCCCCTGAAGTAATTACAAAACCCACTAAATTCAAACTAAAAGTATATCGTTAAAATGTTGCCGCCCAAGTTGGCAATGTTGGCATCACTGTACCGAATGTAAGTGTGCTTGCGTCGGGAGAGGCGTGATTTGTCTTCATAATATCACCTGTTAAAGGAAGTCCCTGCGTCACAACATTACCTTGAATTCGGCACACAAGTGCTTTATCCCGCCAAATAATAACCAATGAAAGGTGATTCACCTCTGCCCTAATTATAGTTTATGCGCGCCAAAAGTCGTTCGCGGTACATTGACTCAGATTGGCCATGTGCTTGCGCAGATCGATCCAACTGATTACGTAGCTATTCTAGCTAATTTGTTTTGTTCCTGTTGAACAATAGATTTGATACTACTTCCGCCCGCGGCTTCGCCCGCATAATATGTCGACAAATTAAAAACTGCATCTAAATCCGTTGTGTAGTTTTAAAGATCTAAGCATACATACAGACATTAGTCTGTATGTATGCTTAGATCTTTAAAACTACACACGTCCTAATGGACGCGGGAAGCGACTTTGCTTTATACTATGTAGTGATAAAGACTTCATTATACATAATTATATTAAAGCAGGAAAACATTGGTTACATCTAGATTGCATATGCGAAGATGGAGTTCGCTTTTCATTTATTTTTGTCTTTAAAACCATAGACACGGCCTTCATCTGTTTGCTGTTAGCACTGTTTAGCAGCTTACCTTTTAGTCTGGAGTTTTGGACATCCTTTTACGAAACGCTATCATCATCATCTATCTACCTGCCTTTCTCCCTTTGGGGTCGGCTTCCAGTCTAACCGGATGCAGCTGAACACCAGTATTTTACATGATGCTACTGCCTCTTTCATCAGTTAAGTACTGGGTAACACGATACCCCTTGGCAAGACTGGTTGTCAGACTTTCAGGATTTTGACTTCCCGTAACGACTGTTGAAGATCAAAGATATGAAGATATGTTATCATATGTGATACCTTAACAAGCTCATTTAAAATAAATGACTTTTCTATCTAGGTATCCATTTTCTAAGAGATATTAAAACTTTCTCATGTATTATTACATTGTTTTGTCTCGGTATGCGACTTCCGTCACGCCATTTTCCCTAACCTAATAAGCGGAACTGCAAGAAGTATAGAGACAATGACACTTTAGATTCAATATTGTTGCATTTCTTCATCATATCTTCATTATTATCTTAGACTTCTCCAGAAAATCTCTAGAATTTCATCCATTTGTTTTCTTCATACTTTACCTGACATAACTAAATCTGGGCAATTTTAAGAAGCTCCGACAAAAACAGCACGTTTCTAGTCGTGTGTCTTCACTTCTTAATCATTAAAAACTTCTTGAGCCAGCCCACGCCGCTGAGCCTGTAGCTTGTAGCGGACAAATGAAAACATGCCCAACACGCCACCGTCGGATAAAGCTGACAAGAAAAAGACATGGCTTGGTGTGTGAGGGGACGCCACCGCCGATGCGTTTACGCTCTAGCGTTCAAAAATTCATCTTTATTTGGAAATCAATCCAATCCCGCCTGGCCCTTGCTGTCGTCCCCCAGCGACGCTGAAACCCGAGGTCCGAACGCAAATGTCCATAGCGTGTCGTCGCTGTTTATAAGTTGTTTGAGCCCTGTCTCGAAGCCTTAATTCATTGAGGCAAGTTAAGTTAAGTAACCGACAACCTCCTAGGTGGACCTGCGAGATGACATTCACAATTGTCTCCTATTCCGCCCGGGATTTGCGTCACTATTAAAAATCCTTTTTTCAACCTGTGGTAAGCGGGATTGTCCGAAAGGGTTACCGCTACCCCGGAACATAAAGGGCTAAGGAAGGAACATGGATGGGTTTTAGTCAGTAAAAGTCTGACACTCCCTTCCGCTCCACCACGAGCAGGAGAAGTCAATGGAGGATTTCCCAGCCTGAAAAAAAAAAGTAGGTACCTACACTACGAAATGAAACTGTTCCAAGCAGACTATTTCGACCGAAACTTGCTCATTGTAGTGGACAAATATCGATTTTTATTGCTATGAACTTGAAACCTTCCATCAAATATTCAGAGACGTAAATTATCAAGTCACGGTGGATATACATAATGATTCAAATTGAGGCTTAAATGATAGAAGTAGCCACATGCCGTGCCACACAGGTACGTATATTGATCGAACTTACAATGTTAATGATTGTCGGCCATTGTTTTCATGCAAGGAAAAACGGCGCGAAGTTTCTTAGAAATATCTAGTTTGCTGTGTTGTTGTCAATATTTATTGGTTGAATACGAGGCTTTTGGCTTCTTTGTATGTTTGTTTTTAAGTGCGTTTTGTTAGTGCAGAATGAACAATTTTTCTTAAATTCTATGTAGTTTGTTTGAATGTCACATCAAATAGGAACTGTGAAGGTCGGAAACCTTCACTGAGGGGGCTCAGTGGTAGAGCTTGTGTTGTTTGGATTGGTACGCTGTCAAAGCAAACGCACACTTAGCGGCTAACCAATTATATATTACTTTTCACATATCTGTCAAGCCCCGCGACTAAAGACAGACTCTGTTCACTTTTTATCAAACTATTCTATTCATAATTTAAAGGTTCCAATGCTGTCAGATTATTACCAGCCATGTTCAACATAAGGTTTCACTCAGACTCTACTCTACGATACTATATTGGCGTGAAGTTCGGTCTTTTATTCAGCTAAATACATTAACGATGAGAGAAAATGATGAGTCCGTATGAGATGTAGAATTTGCCCTGCAGTTGTAAATGACAGTGCTTGGGACGATATGGCGTTGTGTGAAATGTCCAAGGATATTATTATTACATATTATAAAAAAAAATATAATAGGCTGGCTTAATAATGTTGTACTTATGTTAATGATGGAGCCGAAAGGTATGTTATTACCAACTCGTCTGTACAATCTCGAATTGGAAGAAACTGGGTGGATCTTAAGACACAACTCGCAAGACATTTATGTTTTAGAATCTCGGAATTTGCATCGTATCGTTAAACTTAAAACAAAACGAGTTCTAATTTACTAAACCTTCGAAACCAACTTATTATATTGACTTTTATTCTGAGTAGAACTTGTCAAATACAGTTCGAAATTAGCCTACGTGGATATCTGAAATTATTCCAAGGGAACATACTACCCGTATAAAAATTCCATCCTATGTGTTAATCCAGGTTATAAACTATCTGTATGACAAATTTCATCCAGATCGTTCAGTAGTGAAAGAGTAACAAACATCCATTCATCCACACATCCTCACAAACTTTCACGTTTATAATATTAGGAGGAATTATGTCTTCAACATCATGTTTGTTATAGGACACGTGGATGTGTTTCAATGAATTATGCATTTGAGGGATTTACCAGAATTTGGTAGCTTGCCAATAACAACATATACCTAGAATTTACGACGTATGCTCATCAATTTTATTCATTTATACAAGTATAAACGTAAAATGCTAATGTTGTATAAATAAATGTGTTTAAATATCTATAATGTGTTGTTTTTGTACTGGTGGGCAAATAAAAGTATTATGCGTTATTTCCACGTATAGATTATTTTTATTATATATCATTAGAGTTTCAATTAGAAGGATTTATAATGACAACATAAAAAATCTAAATTGATTATGTTTTTCAAACCATCATCATTTTTTCCGCCCACGTAAGTCCCACGGAGAATTGAAGAATTTCTTAATGGGATAGCCCAATCACTCACGGGGTGTCCTGCAACCAAGTATCCATGACACGATGCAATGCGACGTGATGGCACACAAATGTGCTACGTGATTTTTAAGAAGTACACTAGAATTTTGCATATCGCTGACTGCCATATAGGCCGCAAGCATAGTATACCGTTGAGATGATCGCGTTCGTCAAGACACCCGTAAGAGACATAATGATCTATGGCCGATCTTACCCCTTCGAGTAGGAGAGGGGTACACACTTGCGATTTTACTTTTGTAATCTCGAAGGAATGATGACGTAGATATTTGAGAAATTTAAGGAAAGGGAGTGAATGACAACGTGACGATTACCAGGGGAGAGTGGAAAAGGAATTTGTGCTTACCTTCTTTACAAAAGGAATTCTTCCGAAATTTCAAGCTTCTAGAACTAGTGGTTTAGGCATTTTTCACCCGCTCTTCGTGTCAGACATTTACTGACTCATTCCGGTTGCAGGCCAAGAGCTAAGCTAAGTTAGTTTAGCTTCGCTCGCATAGCCGACATAGTTTGTCATACTTGTTTGCATAGTTTGAAGATTGCACACAAGTATGAAAAAACTGTGTCAGCTATGCGAGCTAAACTAACTTAGCTTAGCTCTTGGTCTGCAACCGGCATAAAACCCACCCGTGTTACTTTAGTTGACTGTGCCAGTCTGATAGTTAGTCCACGGTAACTCTTTTAAAATACCCGTGACCCTGGAAAACATTGGCCCTAATGGACCCTGTCAGTTAGTGCTAGCATCTTTGGAGGCGCGCGTAGAACTCAATGCGCCGTCGACCCGGGCCTTACTCGACGGCGAGCTACCTATTGCTCGACATCCTTAAGCCCTAGCGGTTTAGGCTGTCAATTAATTTATGTTTTTAATTGTTGATTCCAGGACAAAAGCATGGTAGTCTTCGTGGAAGCAGCGGTGTTGGATGACAGGCTGCTGGCCGAGTACGGGGACTTCTCCTCCATCAAGGAGAGGCTGATGACATTCAGGGCTGGCACTGATGACCTGACGGATAAGATCGACTTCATCATCTGTTTGGGTGGAGATGGGACGTTGCTGCATGCAAGCTCGCTGTTCCAGGTAAGATTACTTATTTATTTGATCTCCAACAGAGGGTACACAAAGATATGCAAGTATCCAAGAATCGGAACAAATTATAGTATACTCTTCCAATTGTAGACCACATCGTACATTTATAATCTAGGTACAGACGCCAGTATATCAAGCTATCGCATACTGTAAAATTTTCCCAATTGAAAATGAACCTTATGTTTCTGTAATAAAGTTTAAAAACTAATTTGACAGATTGGGGTAACTTGGTGTGCGGTCCTCTGTACAAATGGCTGACAGAGAAAATCTAACTTGTTTTTTTTTTACCTATTTCCAGCAATCCGTCCCTCCTGTGATGGCATTCCACTTGGGCTCTTTAGGATTCCTCACGCCTTTTGAGTTCAACAACTTCCAGGACCAAGTTATGAACGTTTTAGAAGGTAAGCCTGCACTGTCTCTCAATCCTAACACTAGATCCATGACATTGGATGACGGAGCAGTTCTAGACATACTGTATCAGTCTTCAGCAGCGAGTCTATACTCTATCTGCCTTAAAAATCAACTCAAAGCATTTATTTCAATTGAATTGACAAGTAGCTGATAAGTCAAAAATTGAAGCTTTGCCCATTCCAAAGCGAAGTACGTTCTTAGTGAGCACGGGCCCAGAAAACCGGCAAGAAACTTTATGGGAACTCTTATAATATTTTTCTGTTTTTTACTGCTGTTACTTTTTAATTCACGGCAATCTGTATGCCTGTAGGTAGGCAAAATCTCTTAGCAAGAAGTTCGCCCGCATTTTTTTTTCAAACCAATTTTCACCTGCTGTTTCGAGTTCGAATCCAAAGCACGCACCTCTGAATTTACGGATTCGTGTGCGTATTTTATAATTATCACTTGCTCAAAAATCGGTGAAGGAAAACATTGTGAGGAAACCAGCTTGTCTGAGAGATATTTCTTAACAGCATGTGAAGCTAAGTCAGAGGCCCATGGGCAGCATATAAACTGACCTCAGGTTAGTCACTAACCACACGAAAAGAAGAACCTTCTGCTAACAATAGATCCTCATACAAATTCTCGGTCTTCTTGACAAGTCCTTCTGTTCATTACTTCCAGGCCATGCCGCTCTAACGCTACGGTCACGTCTCCAATGCGTGGTTTTGCGCAAGAGTCGCGATGACAAAGATGGCAAGGATAAGAAGAAACCCACCACTATCCTGGTGCTAAACGAGGTGGTGGTAGACCGTGGACCCTCGCCGTATCTCTCCAATATTGACCTGTTCCTGGATGGGAAGCACATAACCTCTGTGCAGGGAGATGGTAAGCTTCTGAATTATTATTTTAGTTAATCTGAGAAAGAAAGTTGCGTACATCTGTCTTAAACAAAGTCTTCGTGGACTGTAGCTCTTCGTGCAAGTATATTACTGGGACGACGATTGTATCTACATGTAATGTCGTAGGCTTACCCTTAATGTTTTATTTTATCGAAAACTATTTAAAAAAACCAAAGTAAATTTTGCATTTTTGTTGCTTAAAATATTATGGAGTTTTCACAAAAACTTTGGAGTTATTAATACTTTTTTGTTTTTGGTCCGGGGTAGAAAATTCTCATGGATTTCCTCTGCCCTGGGTGGAGGAGTCTGTCAGACTCTTACTGACTAAACACCAGCCCGGTGTTCCGTCTCATACCTACGCCGGGGGTCGCGGGACCGTACGATGCTTCCGCAAGGAGTTATTAATCCAGTTTTACTGCTCATATACTGTGGTGATAGCTTAATGCACTCCTCACCTCGTCAGCTCACCCAAATCTCTCGAATATGAAACAAGACTTGCAAGATTTATCCGTGACAAAAATAGTTACCGATAGCCTTTCTACTAAACAGTATTTTTCTCTCTCCAGGCCTAATAGTCTCAACTCCAACGGGCAGTACAGCCTACGCAGTAGCAGCCGGCGCGAGTATGATCCATCCTTCAGTCCCGGCTATCATGGTCACTCCCATATGCCCTCATTCGCTGTCCTTCAGGCCTATTGTGGTCCCAGCTGGAGTGGAGCTCAAGGTGAATATGATGTTTTACGTTTACAGGGTTGAAGGGACATCGACACGAAGCCCGTTACCATGATTCTGAATCCTCCCAGGATTAAAATTTTTCTCCGACAAAAAAAAATCGGCTGTTTTATAGCAAAATCAACCTACGCAGTCAAAATGTATGGAACAGCAATTTTTTATTCAATACCTGTCGATTATTTTGGTAGATTAAGAGGGACCTCTATTGGGCCTTTCTCCATAAAAACGCATTCCGCTGTTTTCTTCGATAATGCCTCTAGAGCAATGTTTTTTTTTAGATCAGTCCAGTTTTGTAGAAAAACCAGGGATTACAAAACGTATTTTGGTTAAGGTTTTTGTAGGTAATATCATCCTGAGCTGCAGTTGACCCTTTCGGGAAGTTTCTTCAAATACCTATTTTTCAATTTCCTCGAGACTAGAGGTCTTAAGAGATTAGGTAACTGGCTTCACGTTGATATCCCTTCTACCCTGTCTTCTTCTTCTTTGGCTTGGTTTCCGCACTCAGTCCTTGGCGGACCATTGTGCGTGGGCCATGGCGGCCTTCTACCCTGTATTTCAAGACAGCTTGAGTAGTTCTGGGCTCGAGAAGAACATCTATTCATGAGCGAAAAGGCTGGCACAATTAAGTATTAAGAAATTATTGTGCAAGACCCGATAATATACGTGTGAAAAACCGATACTTGATCGGTGTATATGAAATTCTTTGGACAAAGACTATTTCATTACTAGAGGGGCGTTATAAGATAAGCCTACCACCTACACACCTACCATCTAATCTCTTCACCACCCTTGGTTGACTGGTAGAGAATTCCTAAGACAGTCCGCCTTTGTACCTTTATTGTGTGCGAAAAGTTTAAATAAATTAATTAATTAATAAACACTTGTTCAGCATATCTTCGTTTATTTTGGCTCCTTCGTCGTTTTGTTTGCAGTCGTCGGCCATTTTCACTCCCTCGCAAATTTACTCTTCGCACGGTCCATTCTCCCAATGAATTTAGCGTTTCATTTTACGGTTAACTTTAAAAGAAAATAAGCCCCAATCTCTGTCCAAAGAATTTTCTGAACGATAATATTATATTTTACGAAAATATGCACAATTGAATTTTAACAGTGACGATTTCCTTTATAAGTTTTGGTAGTTTAAAACACATTTTTTTCACAGGTTTGTATTTTTAGAAAAGTTACCAATTTGAGCGTATTCAAACCACTATAGGTAGTAAGTATATCCCACAGTTAATTTAAAGCTACATTCTAGATCGCACTGTCCCCGGAAGCGAGAAACGCCATGTGGGTCTCATTCGACGGCCGCAACCGACAAGCGTTGCAGCACGGAGATAGGTACAGGGCTCTCTGCCTTCCCTAGTACGCTATGCACGCCGCTATACGCTTAGAACATAGTTATTTATATACCTGCATGTTGTACATAGGTACAAACACCTTTCCAAAAAAAAGTACGCGCTTCGGGACTCATCGTTTATCTTCGAAAATACGAACGCGATGATAAGATCTAATATAGAGCTGCTTCAACCATGGAAATACTTGTCTATTTTGTATTAAATGTACCATGTTTTGAAATTTATAGACTAACAACTCTATGCAATTCCACAAAGTTTTGAAAAGACGATCGAGACCGGAGTAGATAACTCGACAGACAGAACGCGTAATGATGGACGACTACGTGCGTGGGTTACTCGGAGGCTCGGACGTTCGTGCTAATTCGGAAACACGAAAATTCCCGAAGCGTATACTTTGGAAAGCTGTAGTCTTGTTTGTAATAACTTTGTCTAGGTAAACTAATGTTGTATAGAAGTAACAAAATTTATTTAGGTAGGTAGGTGTGATTAAACTGTATTGTAAGAGTACCTTATCGTTAGTGATATATGTATGTATATTTTTTCGGTAAGTCGTTCCCAAAAACCAGTCGTCTGACAAAATTATAAAGCCCGATTTACACGGTGCGATTGAATTGCATGTCGCATACTAGTTGAAGCAACAATAAAAGTTGGAAGTCTCTTGTTGCTTTAATTTTATTTTATGCCACAGGCAAGAAACGTGCATCGCGTAAATGGAACTTTTACGTCCATGATAGGCATAAGTAACTTGTAGCATTGAGCTGAGGTCTCGGGGCTTGTTTCAGATAATGCCCACGGTAGAGGCGCGTAGTGCGGCCAGTGTGTCGTTCGACGGGCGCTCGCAAGTCACACTCAGGCCAGGCGATAGGTAACAGGACATGCTTCACTCGCATCACTACACTACACAATGGAGACGGCATAACAAGGAGTAGATAGTTAATGGAGTGTTCACTTCGGGGTTCATGACTCGGAAAAATGTGTGGGGGAAAGCCGGTTGGATGATTCTTGGTTATGAAAAGGTTGTTTTAAGTCGACATTGTGCAGACTTCGAACAAGTTTGTCGGTTTTGCTTATTGGTCAATTAACGACAAAAAGGAACTCTAGCCAGCTGAAATGGGTCTAAATATTTTATACGACCCAAAAGCCACTCGAGTCTTAATTTTATATGACCTAAGAGTAAATGTATAGAATGCCGTCTCCTATTTACATGCCTTAATTCGTGCTCAAAGAGTGAAGTCCACCGATCATAGACTACTTCTTTTATTCATAAACATCGGATTCTGTGTGCGGGGTATAGTTGTTTAGATTTTATTCGCTTTTATCTGGTGAAGGGCTATATTATATAAAAAATATCGTAATTATTAAAGAACTAGGTTTTTTGAAAATATTATTTGCGTACTTATTAAATGTAGAAAAATATAAATTTTAGGTAAATTTGCTTATCGCTTCTGCTTTGCATGTAAACGTACCTAAACATTAATTAACATCAACCTCATTTAGTTATTAGTATTATATCACCATGCATGTCGTGTTTGTGTATATACGTTCCAATAACCTTGTCAGTAACGGTTTTTGTACAAAATTGTTGATATTCGATAAAAAATGCACGTCTACGAAGTAGTCAATAATTTGCAGGGCTACATGCTAAGCTATCTGTCAAATCTACTTTCCTATGGTAAATAAACTTTTAGCGGATAAGCATTCCATTTGTTGACTACTCCTACACCAAAGCAAATATATTTTGTACAAAACTCGTTACGGTTACTTTGTGATTGTGTGAATAAAAAAAACAATCCTCTTGCTTTGTTGTTACAGTAACACAATGTTAAAATAAACTCAAACAAAAATGGAAATATTTCTGCCCCTTTTAGTTATTCAGTTTCCTTATTTATATACTTACTAATATACTTACGTTACAAAATACAAGTCGTCTCATATCGATATTTAAAATCAGAAACTTATATTAAATTCTCACCCACAGCCTATACGTGACGACCTCAGTGTATCCTGTTCCATCGATCTGCGCCCAGGATCAAATCTCTGATTGGTTCGACTCGTTAGCCGAATGCCTGCATTGGAACGTTCGTAAAAAACAAAAACAGATCGACGAACTCAGCGACATGACGCATTCGTCCAGCGACAACCTTGAGGAACTGGACCACAACCATCACGATGAGAGACCAGCCGACACATGACCAGTGAAGGTTCAGTGACCCCAAGTGTTCTTGTATAGGAAGGAAGGACGTGAAAATAACTTTTTATTTCTTTGTCTGTAAGCGAAATGCCAATGTTTGTATTTCTATGTGTATGAAAATGACGTTCGAAAAGTGGAGTTTAAAATAGGGTTAGTTGGTGTTGAAACCGCTTATGGCTCTAATTTATCTCTTATTGAAAAAAAAGGGAAGAATGTCGTCGAAATTTTGAAAATTAAATTAAGTTTGATGACAAAAACCGTATTCTCTTGTTCTAATAAAACGTTTTATAAAAATTAACTTTATTATTAAACAACGAATATTTTGACGTATGTAAATAACGATTTTTGGATGACGTTGAGTTGTCAACTCTTCGGCTAATAATGTGATACTGATTTCGATTATAACGTTGTTTTTGACATTCCCTTGGACAATAAAAATAAATGTGTTATGTCTTTCTCGGGTATGATCGGTTTTTCTATATTTTACGTGTCCAATATTAGGTACCTATTAAAATCTAAGTTTTCATTTCATCTTTTTTAAATGGACTGCTCAATATTCAATATAAATCAAATCACTAAAAAAGAGTGTCCGCATTTTTGTTTGCGAATATAAACCAATCTCATAAACTTAACTTGTATTAACATAATTAACAACTTTAAATGGTGCTAACTGAAAAAAAACAGTGCCAATGTTACATGTAGGATGAAGCAGCAAACTTTAAGAATAATATTCTGTTATTTAGAAATAGAAGAGATGGCTAATTTTGCTAGTTCATACCTTTTGCTTCACATTGCAATCTTATTGTTTTTTACTTCTAAGCGGTTTAAGCGAAAAAAACTTTGAAAAATTGAATTGACATTTCTTTGTGATTTTAGTTGAAGAAAAGGTGCAGTATCTCTGTCTATAGATACACCGCTAGTGTTCAATGGCGAGCACAAAATGCAGATAGTTGATAGATTATTTTACTTTCAGCGGTTTTTATGTATAGGGATTCATTAGCAAAGTGTACAAAAGAAATCACTATATTACGTTCATTTTAATGTGACATTATAGTAACGAAGATCCTTGGCTATTTGTTATTTTACCGAATATATATAAAATTTCATCGCCAAATATGAAATATCGGATCGCAAAAAAACTTGTGTTTTCAGTTACAAATTAAATTCAAAATCGATCTGCAATTTTAACATTCATACCATAAAGACACCATAGCCAACTTGTACTTACGAAAATCTATCTATTTTCCAATGTCTCTATGCTTTCTAATGTTCCTGAATGATTATATTACAAAGCATCTAAATAAACACATCTGGCTCAAATATGACTGGCGAAATGTGGGTGAACTGTAGGTACATCTTTGCCCAACCTTTCGTGATGTTATGATAGACAATTATTTTATTTATTTGGCAATAGCCATTTTTTTCGTATTTGTACGTTTCCCTTTTGTTTCCTGGATGTATGTACTTGTATTGGTGTTCCATGAGTATACTAGAAGGATCATTATGTATATAGGTTTACTATAAATTATATTATGAATGCGAATTTATATTTTGTTTTACTTACCCACAAAATACCCAGATGTTACGAATTTACGATCAGCAGTAAGCATGGGATGAATGACTGAGTATGCACTTGGTTTGAACCGAGAAATGCTGTTATACGTGCCGATTCACACACGTAGGAAAAACTACGATAACATGACCCGCGCCTCCAAACAACGCTTCTTGCTGCCGGCCGGCCTGCTACTGAAGACGATTGTTTTTTTAATGCATGGCATCTCGCAGTTAAACCTAGGAGTCTATCTACTGTTTAACCCGGGCTTGCCTGTGGATGCCTCCAGCCAGGTCTTAAAAAACTAACAATTTAAGCCTACTCACTATTAGCTAAGGGCGTCGCTGGGGGAGGACACCAAAGGACAGGCTGGATTGGATACAGGATTATTATGTAACGCTACAGGCTCAGCGGCAACTCGGGCTGGCTCGAGCAAGGGACGGGGCGGATGAGACGATTATTACTTACTACGTAAAAACTCTTTCGTGAAGATGGCTGATACAAACATTGAAACAGTAAGTCAGTATTTTGGAGGGGCATGTTATATTATGGCCTCTATACCATACAAAACATAAGTTGTTCAGTTTCTGGCTGTTTGTGTACCTATGTAAGATTTGTCATTTTTGGTTTGTAAATGGAAATACAAAATAATTACCTTGGGATAACAAAGAAATCAATCGGTGGTTATATTCTCTTTAGGCTCCTCATTACTTAGGTTAAATGCTTTAAGGTGAATACCATAAACTCATGATTATTGTTTTCGAAATTTACCGGTTTTCTTATCCCTTCAAGTCGAATTCAAAATGTCATTGTCAAATCAAAATATGTCATTCACAACAATGACATTACTATAACCTATAAAAAATTGTGAAGAGCAATATTTCTGAAAGAAAATGTCTAAAATAACAAACTTAGTCAACTTCATATCAAAAAGGAGCATTTCCTTATCTGCTCCGAGGGAAGGCAAGAGGAATTTTAGAAAGTTCGTGATTGCTAACAAGAGAGGCTCCCGAATTCATCGTCAACAACAGATGACTGAAAATAGAGTTTTAGAGGTGGATAAGCGAGGAGTTCGTGATGTAGGCCACATTATGAACGGCCGCTTCGTAACTGTGCCTGAAATGATACCCGAGCTTATTGTTCCTGACTTAAAAGGCTTTGATTTAAAGCCATACGTGTCGTACAAAGCAGCCGATGTTATTCAGAGCGAATTCACGCCCCAGCAACTGTTTGACGCTGTGTATAGCAAGAAGATCGTAACTGACTTTAAAGAAGGCAAGCTAGATGAAGAAGGATACCCTGAACAACCATCAGAGGACGAGAAACTACAACCTGATGAAGCAGTTCGCAGGGCGAAGAGAACAGGCTCAGATATATTTTGATATCATTGGTACTTGTGTAGTTTAGCTCTAATAGATAAGGTTATTGAATAAATACTATTAATTTGTTGACAAATATTCTCTTGCATTATTTCTCTGTAGAATTAAGTAAGTAGGTAGCTTTGAAGTAGTTAATGCATTAAGCTAGACAACCTTCTTAGTATAAATACTTTGGGGAAGTTGATCTTATTCGCTTTTGATTAAAGATACATCTCTGTTGAGTTGTGTAAGTCAAAAAACCGGACCCCAAGCTCAGATATTAGTAAAATTGACTTTTAATAAATAGAACCTACAAAAATATTTTAATAAACCAGCCTTTGTAATTTTAACATACTATAGGTAATAATATGTTCTATTTCTTTTGTCATTCAACCAGCCGTAAATCCCAAATTCAACTGAATGTAACTAAGTAATTTTCTTCTAAGCTCTTCCACCTCTCATCAGAAAATCCTGGCCTATGATACTAAGTATTAATTTGATAATCTAGTCACTTTTGAGCTCCTCCCAAATACTTATATGAAACTCTTTTTATTATTCAAATGACTTTAATGAAAGGACAAAAATAATGATAGGTACTAACTAAACGCCTTCAGCCTTATTCCCATTGAAAAATATTCTATTTATCAAAGCTGATGGAAAGTAATTCCTAAGGGTGACACTTTATTTCCATCTTAGAGGCGTGTCTACACATCTTCACGCGCTCTAGACCCAGGCAAACACCATTATTGTAAAAAAAAGGTGATGAGTCATAAGGTTGCCACTGCAATGTGTAAATGAAAATTCATTTTAATGTCTCGTCTTGACTTAGAAAATAACATTAATTTCGAAAAATATGCGGGATTTTCCTACTAATTATACATTCGCTACTAGACATGGCCAAATTACTTACAGCCAGACTGTCCTGCTGCTATCATATTATTTCCCAAATTCCAAAGATTACTCTGAATTTCGGTCCGTCTTCTTAAGGGTCTTCTTCAAGTTTGACCAAAACCATACACCGCTTTGACTCAAGAATGGCATTTGACCAATTACACCAAGGTTTCTTAAATCTTTCATAATCTCATGCCAGTCTGTATCAGCAAGAAAATGAAACCTGCCTTACCTACAAAACTAATTTAATAAAAATTAATAAAACCATGAATCCTATCTTGACCATAACAGGGACTCCTATAGAACAGAAAGGTATATAAAGAAGGGATACCTCAAGGTCAAATTCTTGGTCCTCAACTAATTTATTGCCAAAGGAAGAACTTTCAATTCTGGTGTATTTATGTGCTTATATTGTAAGAAATAGTGTACAGTGCAAGCACAGCACAGTTTTCATATCAATATATCAGCATTTTACCTGCGCCGGGCCGGCTAATTTAGTACACGAATAGCATTCATACCGCGTGCACTCATCTATTATGCAATCATACTTTTATCAATAAATATCAATCAATCAGCAATCAGTGTATCAATCAGCATCAACTCAAGGTGTAAGGTCCCTAACCATACAAATAGTAAACATAAACATTCCGTTTACTATTTTAAGCTAGTGATTATTATCACAGAATCTTCACATAGGTACGGTACCGGACCTACGACTTAGCAATTCGCGATAACATGTACCTAACCGTCTCACACACTTTGTGGACTTACATAACGTAGATAGACGTAGTATTTATTATTATTGACAGGTCGCAGTTTATCTGCTTTGCCACTCTAGGCTAATCTAGGACCTAAGTATATAAGATAAACGCGACGATATTACACATTTACTGACACTAATATTATGTAGGTAGGTAGACTATCAATAAACTACTAAAGCGGTGTACAGACGCGTGTACCTAACATGTATTGTATCCTGTAATGTAACGCGAATTCTGCGTGTGGACGGCACTAGTACTACGGGCATTACGGTAAAATTGGGTGAATAGGGATACAGGGGTGAATCGGAACGAAACTTATAAATGAATTTTTACATTCATTGAAATAATATAGTTTGTTGTCAAACAGAACAATTGATCATTAATTATTATACAGTAAACACATTACGAGTCCTTTTTGGCCACAAACTATATTATTTTACGCTTAAATCGCTTTTAAAGTTTCGTCCTGATTCACCCCGTTTTACGTTGTTGTTGGTGTTGCGCTGGTGTTCCATCGGCTGTAGATTTTAGGGCGAACACAAAGGCGTTGAGTTTGTACGCGCCGTCCATGAAACTATTCGCATTACATTACACGATACCAAAGAATAACTAATAGTAGGTACCTACTAAGACGTTACGATACCTAACATTACAGGCGTCTGGATCCGGTTTTAAACTAATTTGCAAGTCGATCAATATCCACTAGAGGATAAAATATTGCCTGTGCCTGAGAGGCAATAGGTATTAATCTCTTAGGTATTTGTTCTCCAGTGTATGCACGTGTGCTGTAGGTAATCGCGTCAAGTCAATATTCAACTCACAAAACCTGAAGAGTATAGATAGGTAGGTAACTACCTATTGTAAACATAAAATAATTTACTGTGAATAAAAATTACGAGTAAACTGATGATAACGTATCACGAGATCAAATAATGTTTTATAGCAGGGATTGATATTGTATTTTATTAAACAAACGACTAGGTACCTAGCCCGTGGTTATTCAACATCAAAATTGAAACAAAACAAAGTCTCAAGTGCCACGGATGACCCGAACTTTATCTAAATTGTAATAAACTTGTCTACAGTTCATAATTTATTATCGAACAACGTTTTATCATTTAAACGAGCGATACCATTTCGCGCGGTTGTGGAGCGCCTGCGCAGTTCGTACCGGTTTGACAAATAAGCGGCTATATACGTATAATGGGTGGTAACTATTCAGCTATGGACCCGATGGAAGTACCAGTGCCCGATATACAGAAATTATTCGATCGCGATGGTTATTTGAAGCCATACGAACGGGAAATCCGACGCAGGTGAGCCATTAGTGTATCATAAACATTTTATAATGAAGTTTGAGTGAAATTGTGGCAGAAAACAGTGTTTTTCTTTGATATTTTGCCTCGATTTTAAGGTTAACCTACCGTGTTTACGAATTGTTGACAATAAAGCGTTGTAGCGCTTTATATTTTTAGGCGTACAGATACGTTATAGAATGTTGTTTTGAATATTTTTAGACGCTTATTTGGAAAGCAGTAGATACTGAATCGCTGCACGACTATTATCCGCGTTAGTAGCATATACATATTACTGTAACAAAAATTATTTCCCAAAAAAATATTGTGTTAGTTGATTCAGCGCTGTAATCGCTCGATGTGCGTTGTGTGACGTTCCCAATGTCAAATCTAAGGTCAATGCAGAAGGAACTTTATGCACACTTTGGAAACTTGGATATTCAATTAATACGTTCATTTTCTGTTGGTAAATAATAATAGCCATACCCCTTAGAGATAAACTAACCTATCTAGCCACGATTAAGCTAATTCGTTAATCAGTCATAGGTTGTAGTGAGGTAGGTAGGTACCTACCTTTAGATAGCTGTATAAACTCATAGCTAATGAGCGAGCAGAGCAAACAATTTCCTAAGATGTTAATACCTAGTCAACTGTTAGTAAATCGAATGCATAGAATAGGTGCAAAGAATACTCATGCGTACAATACCTAACAATAAAGGTCCGCGCTAATTTAAAAATTGAAAAATACCCTCATTTAGCTTACTTTTCTCAGTAGGTAGGTACCTACCTGTATTTATGAACCAGTTTGGTATTTAAACTGCGTAGCATTGAAGATGCGATTCCTTTCAAATAGGCAATGCCATTTGTTAGGTATATTAGTAGTTTAACTCATAATCCTGTAGTTAGGTACCTAATAAGCTAGATTTGCAGGAAAACTTCGATTTACTGTTCTTCGGATACATTATTTTTCTCGCAGAATCGCGTCACACTGTCGCGTAGCACCACTGCGGCAGTCCGCGGGAGCATTTAACCCCTCAAAGGTCGTGTGAACCCCATAGGTTCATAAGAAAAATTCTCTCGAAACGACAATAAATATATCCGTAAAAAAAAAAAATACATTGAGCTCTTATAAGCGAACATCTAATGTGTTAATCTTGTCGACAAGTTCGACAACGCAATTGAAAATCGAGAAGTTATATTGGATGATACCTACTACTTTATTTTTCTGATAAGTATTATGACTTGGACTACCACCCAATTCTGGGTTGACGATTTCTGGATCACACTGTAGGTACCTACCTACACTACCTAACAAAGATTTTATCATAATTTCAGATATGGATGCTACAAAGATCTTTGGGACAGGATCGAGTCCTGGGAGGGTGGTTTCGACGGGTTCACAAAAGGGTACAAATACTTCGGGCCGCAATACAACTCGGACGGGTCCGTGACCTGGCGGGAGTGGGCCCCAGGGGCACACAGCTTGCACTTACAAGGAGAATTCAGTACGTCACCGGATATTCATTAATTTATCGATTTACCAAAAGATACTACGGAACTTGCGCTGGTCAAATTCTAAAACATTTTTTATGCATTACTCATACTTTTGGCCAGCCTATCAAAAATTTCGAGACATAGGTAAATGCTCAAAAAAACACCTTTCTATTTGATAATTCATGTTAAAATGATATACGTGACAAGAATGTAGAAAGACGTGCAACTTAAAAGCGTCCGTAATAAAATTTAAAATAAGCCATGGCAGCTAAAAGATGACCAGTCCTTACTGACGGGGCTTCGTTTACGAACATGAATACATTCGTCAGCACCATTCACAACCATTTCGAAGATGAATCAACAGAACAGTGATTTGGTCTACCTACTTTTCTTCAATTTAGAAGGCGGTTTTAAACATTTAAAGGAGTTCTCCGCGTCACAATCAGTCCTTAATAATAATAATAAAAGCCTTTATTAATACAAAACATCGGTTACCGTTAGAAAAAAAAAACACACACACATTCAGTCCTTACATTTAATAGAAAATATTCAACCAAAATGAGCATGCTGTCTAATAGACACCAGATTTGTATCAGATAATTTCTAACTTTATTTCATCCTGTATAGAGTCTAAAATGCCAAAATTAAGTATTTATTTGAATAAACAGGGGTCAATTAAAGATTATTGATCGCCGTATCACGCGCAATGCGGATTCATTAAGTACTCATTTTGATGACGTAGAAATAGAAGAAGTTAAAAAAATTGTTTAATTATTTGTCATCACCTTACAGATGGCTGGAATTCAAAGAGTCATCCATTCAAGAAACAAGAATTTGGTAAATGGGAGCTAACGATAGCAGCAAACCCCGATGGGTCTTCTCCATTAAAACATGGCGGACGAGTGCAACTCATAGTCAACGACAATTTGTACAGGCTGTCCCCGTGGGCCAGCTATGTCAAGCCTTTCGAGGGATTTACATACCAACAGTTTATATACAGGCCAGAAAACGTAAGTACCTATGTATATATCTACTGTCTACTTGATGGTTAACGGGTGTACAGAATTATGCAGGATGAAAAAAAAATCAGCTGTTCCATACTTTATGCTCGGATAACTCGTCAAAATGCAAGACAGCTGATTTTATTTTCGCGATTTCAGTTGTGTTGCCATAGTAAAACCTGTTCATAATTAGGAGTACGTACCCCTTAAAATATTGCCCCTGAATTCAATTTCACTCTGTATATGAATTTGTTCCAAAAGGTATCTACAGTCGCCTAAATGCCCTTATAATGTATTGAATTCTGTTTAAACCATCTATGCTATATACTTGATGTTTTTAGAAATTAACTTCGCAAACATAGTCTTTATCAAACCGATTGTATTTTTTCATTACTAAAACATTCTTATTACCTTATTCAAGTATGCAGTCAATGCAGAAGCGTTTTCTCATTTACGAATATCGACAGGGTTATTGCGTAACACACTAGTAGAAGCTATGCTTTTCATTTTGACATTTCAACAACATTCATTGCGTTATTTAGTTTGGTGATCAGACAATTGTTTCCAATATATGAAGCAATGGATTGGCAAAATCTAATCTACTGCTGCTAATAAATAAGCCTTTTCCCAACTATGTTGGGGTCGGCTACTAGTCTTTTACATGGAGCGACCGCCTATCTGATCTCCACAACTCAGTAACTGGGTAATAGGATACCCCTTGGCAAGACTGGATGTCGGACTTTCCGGCTCTTGACGACCCTGTCAAAGATCCACAAATGACAGCCGGGACTTACGCCTTAACGTGATTGCCGAGTGTAGTACGCAATTATCACGCTGACCAATATGAAACGATGCTCTTCTAACTTTATTTTTCTGACTGACCGACCCTATGACAAATCAAAAGTGCCTGTAATTGGTTTATTTGATACTAGCTTTTGCCAGCGGCTTCGCACGTATATTTTTCCGGGATAAAAAGTAGCTTATATCCTATTCCAGACTATAATCTATCTTTGTGACAAGTTTCATCTAGATACGTTAAGTAGTTTTTGAGTTTATTCGTTTCAAACATACATACAAATCTTTCCTCTTTATAATATTATAGTATAATAGATAAATGCGTTCAGTTTGATGACCAGTTCTTTAAACATTATTGAATTTTATTTTTCTTTTTCAGCCATATCAATTTAAGCACCCCAAAGTAGCGAGACCCAAGTCTCCACGTATTTACGAGTGCCACGTCGGTATAGCTACATCTGAGGGCAAAGTCGGCACATACAACGAATTTAGAGATAATGTTCTACCTAGGATTAAGAATCAAGGCGAGTTAACAATTTATTTGCATGGTTTAAGAAGCTAGTTATGTTAATTCAAAGACGGAAAAGAAGAAATGAGGTTTTTCTTTTTTTGGTATTGGCATCTCGCAGTTCAACCATAGGGTTGTCTACTGCTTAACCGGACTTGTAAGAAATGAGACAGAACTAGGGTATATAAGCAAATTGGGTATTTAAAAGGGTAGTCAATACCCTTTCAAATACCCAATTGTTAGCCTTTCCAATACTTTCATAATACATGGAATTAGTAAAATGCTGTTATGTTGACATTATAAACAGACTTCAATTTTATTGATTGGTATAGTTAAAGATTGCTAATCAAAATTTTTACAGGTTACAACTCAATACAACTTATGGCTATCATGGAGCATGCGTACTACGCGTCGTTTGGTTACCAAGTCACAAGTTTCTTTGCAGCAAGCAGGTAATTGCATTTTAATATACAATTTATATTCTTCCTCCTCATGAGGTCCTCGGTTCAATTCCAGTTACAGCAAAGTGTTTTGGGTTTTTTTATTAGGAATTTCTCAGTAGCAGCCTGTGGTCTGGCTTTGTGCCCGGTTGATGACAATAGGGTCGCCCCCTATTACTAGGGACTTAAAACATAACCAGCCATATATGGGTGTATCTACTATGGGTAGGTGGACCTCTGCCTATCCCTACTTTACGAAACGAAGCGTGATGTAACTTACATTATTTCAGTTTATTCTTGTTATGTCAAAAAGTTTTGGAACGATAGTTTAACTAACGTTGGTGAATTTTTTTTTGCCTCTTGTTTCACAAAAAAAAATCGTTATGTGGAGGCTTTTGCTCAACAGTGGGACTAGACTATGCTAAAAAAAAGCCCACATAATATTCGTTAGCAACCGCAACATTCAAGAACTGTCCTTTGGAACTTGCAACATATTTCGACAATTTAAAAGGGTAACGGTGGAGTTTCTTGCCCATTCTTCTCCATACGAAACTATCTTTTGGAAGGGGCGACTAGAATCAATTCTATTTCTTGTTCATTTAACGTTCAGAAGTGCCTTTCTTGTGCCTATTTGAAATAAATGATTTCACTTTGAGACAATTTAAAATAAGTAATACCTAGACAAACCAGTTGCATAGCGTGGTGGGGGCGGGGGGAGGGGAGGGCGGCCCGCCCCGGGCGACACTTTTTAGGGGGCGGCAAAATTTCACAGTACCTAAATAGTAAAATATATTTTGTATATTTGAACCATTTCATATTTTTAACGCAACTATAAATTCGGAACGATTAAAAAGAGCATGGAATTTTTCATGACTTATTCTGTGACGAATTCCATGTATCCCCTTTCTTTGAATGATATTTTGTAGCGAATGGCAACACCATGACTGTTCTTGCCGAAAAGTTCTCTAGAAATAATGTATATAATGTATAGTATACATTTAATTGAAATACCTAATTAAGAGGGCAGCAAAATTGTTTTCCGCCCCGGGTAGCCGATACCCACGCTACGCCACTAAGACAAACATACCAATTGTTAAAAATACCATGACTTTTTCATCCCCAGTCGTTACGGCACCCCCTGCGAGCTCAAACAGCTGATCGACCGCGCCCACGATCTGGGCCTCTACGTCCTCCTCGACGTGGTGCACTCCCACGCCTCCAAGAACACCCTGGACGGCCTCAACGAGTTTGATGGCACCAACTCCTGTTTCTTCCACGATGGAGTGAGAGGAACCCATCAGCTGTGGGACAGCCGGCTGTTCAACTATTCTGAGTAAGTAATGGTCGCCATCTTCATTATAATGTACAGAGACCAAAATTCTATCAAGCTACCCCAATCCGTCAAATTTATTTGATAGATTTTCAACTTTATCACGGTAGCATAAGGTTCATTGTCAATTGGGAAAGTTGTGTGTGTGAACTGGGTTATAAGATGGTCAGGATAAACTGGTCTAGTGGACGCAACCGCTATTGAGCATAAGGATTCAATTCCCAGGTCGAGCATGATGTTTTTAGATTTTTCTATCTAGAATTTTCAGTAGCAGCCCGGCGACTGGATTTTTGCCCGGTAGATGGCGATAGGGTCGCCGCCCACTACATGAGACTTGTATATAACTGGCGAAATTTTGGTGTTTTAACACCTCTTTCTAACCGTTCGGGGATTAAAAGTGCGATGTTATGTTATGTAAATGATGTGTCCGCATAATAATTAATTAAAGAAAGTAAGTCGGGGTGCTTTTAGAACGACTCCAATACTACGTGTCGCGAGGCGCAAGAGTACGTAGGCCGAGCGCGTGCGCGTTGTACCGGGTTCTAGGCTCACTAAATATGGCGGCGCGGGGTGACAGGGTAGTGTTGTGCCCACCACTCACGTACCTTTCTTTTTTTTGAGGGTGGGAAATCATCAGATGACTCCTTCCACTCTAGGTCTAAGGTAGGTAGGTGGAGCGGAAGAAACTGTCAGACTCTTACTGACTAAAACCCATTCATGTTCCTTGCTTAGCCCTTTATGTTCCGGGGTAGCGGTAACCCTTTCGGACAATCCCGCTTACCCGGCAGGCTTCGGCCGTAACGGGCCCCTCAAATGCTGACATTTCTTTGATGCGCTCGTGGAACACGTACGTGCTCTCGAGCTCTCGTAGTACGGAGAGTTGATACTAAAAGGGGTCGCGCTATTGTTCATGTTTTTGTTTTCTGTTTCCAGAACAGAAGTGCTAAGGTTCCTGCTATCGAACCTGAGGTGGTACCAAGAAGAATACCAATTTGATGGATTCAGGTAAGAACAAATTGTATTAACTGTGTTTTCTCATGGTTTAACTTTAACGTCAACTTTATTTCACTTGAGATTTATGGTGTCGAACACTTCGTCTTGTCTTGTACAGTCGTCAGCACCAAGTTACCGAAAACTGTCAATCGATTTTTAACTTAACTTTTAACGTTTTAATCTTTAAAATTGTTTGGAGAAAATTGAGAGTTCAGTATAACTTTATGCGCTAGCGACCGTACATAACAAATGTGACAAGTCAAAATAACCACTTCTTAATACTATATAGATATTTATTACATTTTACAATGTGAACTTAGGTGGTAAGTTTACAAAGGCATAATCCCTGTGACAGTGTCCTGGAACTGTAAAATAAAAGAGAAGAGGGCATTAATTGTAGCTTTTCACATCATGTGTCAAACCATACCCTGTTACAACTGACCCCTATTACAATCGACCCTGTCACAATTGACCCCTGTTCCCTCTACAGATTCGACGGAGTGACGTCAATGCTGTACCACTCGCGCGGCATCGGCGAAGGGTTCTCAGGCCACTACGACGAGTACTACGGACTGGGTGTGGACACGGAGGCACTGGTGTACCTCATGTTGGCTAATGAGATGGTGCACAAGATCGATGCAAGGGCTATTACTATTGCTGAAGTGAGAATAAACTTACGATTATTAACGATTATACTTCGGACTTGATTGACTTGAGGACCTCGTGGCTAAGTGCTAACAGCCGCACAGGTCGATCCATCAGGTTAAGCTACGCTTGCCGGAGTTGGCCGTGGATGGGATCATCTTTACATAACGAGGCTCCTCGTGACGTGCCTCGGAAACTACGTTAAGCCGTTGGTCCCGGCTGTCATTTGTGCATCTTTGACAGTCGTTACGGGACGTCAGAAGCCCGAAAATCTGACAGCCAGTCTTACCAAGGGCGTATTTCCCAGTCACTGGGTTGTGGAGGTCACATAAGTAGTCGCTCCATGTAAAATGCTGGTATTCAGCTGCATCCGGTTAGACTGGAAGCTGACTCCAACATAGTTGGGAAAAGACTAGGCAGATGATGACTTAGGACTTGATCCTGGGATCAGTATAGGGAATCATTTAAGATATCTTCTGAAGGAGGAAGCTATAGAGGTAGATGTAGCAGCAGAATATATTGGATGGGTGGGCAGACTGCTCTCACAATCTACCTGTCGAAGGTCCATTGTCCAAATTCCATCGTCATCTATACAATGTGGATACTTTTCTGCATGTTATTGCAAAGCATCTTGTAGATTTTTCAATCCCAAATAACAATGTTTTTGTGACTACGTTTGAATTGGACTTCCTCACGACGCTCCATGTAAAATACTGCTGTTCAGCTGCATCCGGTTAGACCGGAAGCCAACGTCTGCCAACCCTAACGTGCTGGAAAAAGGTTATCTGGTCAGAGGATCAAAGACTATTATAGAATATTTCTCATCGAATTTCCACTCATCTTAACTCCCTTTTAAAAACTCTTTTTCCATTTCCAGGATGTATCAGGAATGCCAGCTTCCTGTCGCCCAGTCAAAGAAGGCGGCACCGGTTTCGACTACCGCCTGGGCATGGCTATCCCCGACATGTGGATCAAACTGCTCAAGGAAGAGAAAGACGAGGACTGGAAGATCGGCCACATCGTCCACACCCTCACGAACAGGCGCTGGATGGAAGGCACCGTGGCATACGCTGAGAGCCACGACCAGGTGTGTAATGTGAATACCAGCCGATTCTGTAAAAATCTCACCGTGTACAGTGAGCTGTCAGTGTCATTCAACTGATGCTAGGGATTGACCAAGCATTACTTTACAATCATAATCGAGATTTTAATAATATTTTTATGTTTGTACCTAATTATTTTATTTTATTTCAAAGCTAGCTAGTACTTAGGTACAACACAATTAAGTCATAAACTCAATTTACTCGAACCGTGTGACCGCATCATGCGAGTTACTGTTCTGAATCTGGAGTCGTTTGATACCATTTTTTTTAACGCTGGGAAATCATCCAATGTCTCCTCCCGCTCTGGGTGGAGCGGAAGGGAGTGTCAGACTCTTACTGACTAATACCCAGCCATGTTCCTTTCTTAGCCCTTTATGTTCCGGGGTAGCGGTAACCCTTTCGGACAATCCCGCTTAAGCTACGCCGTCGTTTGATACCTGGCATCAGAGTTATTGCACGACATCCGTTCTACACTCTTGATGATCTGAAGAACGCCTGACACCGCATATCAAGGCCAAGGACTATCTCCACACATTAGAATATGAGAAGAAGAAGAAGAATGGCAACGTTTCATACAAAAAACAGCGTCATTTCAAATGATTAACGAATTTCTCACACTTCCAGGCACTGGTAGGCGACAAAACGATAGCATTCTGGCTGATGGACGCAGCCATGTACACTCACATGTCCACACTGAGTGAGCCAAGCGCGGTGGTGGAGCGAGGGCTAGCGCTGCACTGTATGATACGACTCATCACGCACGCGCTGGCGGGCGAGGCCTATCTCAACTTTATAGGTAGGCTGCGTACAGGCGGTGAGGGATGGCTAGCGCCTCCCATCACAGACTGCCTTTTTTTTTTGCACGCTTTTCTAGCACATGCAGCCCCTGACTTAAATTCAATCTCGCCCTTGTAAGTCTCTATATTCTCCATCTCACTCGTAAAAGAAAAAGAAAATTGTTTGTTGGTCTAGGTTGTTTTTTTTTGGTGAAATTGGTCGTAACGGGGTTAAGGGTGCCTTTCCACCAGAGATGTGCGAGCATGCGTAGCGGCTAATGTGCTTAAGACTAACCAATGACAACGCTAGCTTAGCTCAAGCTATGAAAATAAAGTGTTCCTATTGGTGGTTTTTTCCTCGCACACCGCTTAGCTTTCTCGCACATCTCTGGTGGAAAACCAGCCTTATGGAAGATTGAGATGAGACCACTTGGGCAACCAATCAAACAGTCTTACTTCTAACTTCGTAACTACACAAGTGACAGTTTCGAAACAAAATTAATTAATTACCCTGGCTACTTTTTCATTTTTTATATACAAGCTTTTATTTAACTGGCAACACCTCCCCCCCCCCCCGCAGGCAACGAGTTCGGCCACCCCGAGTGGCTGGACTTCCCTCGCGCCGGCAACAACTCGTCGTACCACTACGCGCGCCGCCAGTGGAACCTCGTGGACGACCCGCTGCTCAAGTACAAGTTCCTCAACCAGTTCGACAGGGACATGAACGCGCTGGAGGACAAGTATGGATGGCTGAGCTCGGCGCCGGTTAGTGTAGCTTTTTTTTTTTTGAGGGTAGTGTATCATGATTGTCCCCTACCGCTCTGGGTGGAGCGGAAGGGACTGTCAGATTCTTACGGATTAAACCCCATCCATGTTCCTACCTTAGCCCTTTGTGTTCCGGGAGGACAATCCCGCTGACCGAAATTATTTTGTTCTTATATTATTTGAACTAGTCTGCAGATACCTGCTTCTATATTAAGGCACAGAATAGAATTGAAGTAAATGAAATCACTTTCATCAGCGTACAGAAATTAATTATAAACCGAAGATGTAATTGTAAAATTGTATTTAAAGCTAATTAAGTATTCCATTTGATTCTAAAAATCTGTGACGTCACATTGTTATATTAAAATTTCAACGAATCCCGTAGGTACAAATGCCGCGTTTTGACAGTTCACAAGTAACGTTAATAACTACCCTTTCAAATACCCAATTGGAGGAAGAAGACTAACCTATGTGCGGTAAAATTTATTGAAATTGATTATTCTATACATAGTTTAAAAGAATGAATTTAAAGTAATACTAATAAATAAGCTAAATGGAGTCGACTGCATCTGTCATCGTTCTGTCTCCAGGCCTACGTGTCATGTAAGCACGAGGGCGACAAGCTGGTCTCGTTCGAGCGCGCCGGCCTGCTGTTCGTGTTTAACTTCCACCCCTACCAGAGCTTCACGGACTACAGGGTCGGCGTTGATGTGCCTGGGAATTATAAGGTAAATATATCTTAACATTAGAAATAGAAATCATTTATTTGCTTATAATATAATGTAAAAAAATAGTCAGATCAACCTATATTTTGGTTTATATAGTACTGAAGAAAGATTAATTGGTACTCCCATCATAACTTTCTTATAGTATGTAGGATCTAAAGCAAATTTAATATTAGAAATAGAAATAATGTATTTGCTTATAATGTAAAATAATCCCGATACATTTCGCAAAATTCTGAAACAATGTTTTTTTTTAAATAAGTAGGTAATGATGCAATTAAATAACTCTTTTCCAATTTGGTATTTAATAAAAACAGTAAGTTAGTTATTCTACACATAATAGCATCTGGGCTGTCCATTAATCATGTGAGGCTCGAAACGGGGGGAGGGGTCCATAAAAAATCACGAAATATCACAAGGGGTGAGAGGGGTAAAGTAATATATCACGTGTACTTATTTTTTCGGCATTTCTTTCATTATTTTTATGTCAATCAAAAACAAACTGCAACCTTTCTGTCTACCTCTGAACGTTTATTATAGTAGTCTTTAATTAATTTTATTTATTTATTTATATATATTATAAAATATTTCTATAATAAAATTAGATGATACTTATACCAGTATTTTTTTATAAATAAAAAATAGATTCTTTGCAGGTACGAAAAAATACACGTGATATAGGGGGGAGGGGGGAGGGGTAGTCTTAAACCTCACCACGTATCACCAAGGGGGAGGGGGGGCCAAAAAATGCCAAAAAAAACATCACGTGATTAATGGATGGCCCCTAAAGAAAATAAATTGTTAAAAATATTCTAATAATAGCATAATTTAACCTTTTGCACGCCATTGTCACATATACCTACGTGACAATTAAGCGCATGCCCTGTACGCCAACGACACAAATATGCGACAATACGGGTACACTATAACACGAAATTAACAATCAAATCATTACTTGTGTGAGTGTTTATATAGATATCTTAAAAATTTAAGCTCTCGTACGTATTTAATGACATGAAACATATTAAAAGACACCATGGATATTGGGAAATTTTATGCTCTGGCGTTTACTGCCATTGTCACATATTTGTGTCGTTGGCGTACAGGGCATGCGCTTGCTTGTCACGTATATGTGACAATGGCGTTCAAAAGATTAAATGTGAATGTCTTATGTAGGTATGAAATACAAATTGTAGGGCCAAGCAAAAATACCTAAGAGAGATCATCATCATCAGCCTATATCCATCCTCTGCTGGACATAGACCTCTCCAGTTGCACGCCATTCAGCTCCGATTCTCGGCAACTGTCATCCAGCCGCTACCAGCCATAATAATACCTACTATCAAAGTATTCAAATTTGTGATCATTGTTCTTTTCCAGGCGGTCCTCTGCTCAGATAGCAAGAAATACGGCGGTTTCGGTCGGGTCGAACCGGACGGCGAGTTCCACGCCACACAGGGCCAACCATGGGGCAACCGAAGTGATTCTGTACAGGTACTATTAATAAAACTTTATATTTATTTTTAAACATTTATTCCGGAACATTCTGATCTTATATAAACATAATACATATTCATTTAATGAATATCATTTAATGAATAGGCCTTTTTTATCATCCTCTTTCGTCCCTCAAGTTACAATACATCACTTCCAACACTACCCTGTGTTATCTTCTCTGGTCATCTCGCATCTCCACCTTATTTTCATGAAATATCTACTTCAAATATTCGGATATTCAGAATTACATTTGATTGATACTACGCTGTCCTCTAAATTACGGTTTATAATTTTATATAAGACACAGAAAAACTTGATACTTAACGACATGTTTACTATATGAAATTGAAATAGTAAATCTAATTTATTTCAATGATTGGTACAGTCAACAAAGCAATTTGGTAGGCAGCTAACTTGCAACTACTTTTCAACAATGTTGTGAGTGTGTTGAGTTAATAATTATTGTACTAGAGAGACTCTGAGATGTCTAACACTCTGTAATGTCATAAGCCAAAAAATTTATATTGCACACAGAAGAAATAAATATTAGCAGTGCAGTGCAAAAAATAATAGTTTATACCAAATAGCTTTGTTGACTGTACATACACATACATACTTGCATTCAGAATTTCTAATTGTTGTTATTGTTTAAGTTTAGTTTTAATCTTAGTTTTTACTAACACATTTTTTTTTAGGTTTTTTTTGTATTTAAACATTCAGAATTACTAATTGATATCATGCATTATGTAATAGACTAGACATCAACTTAGAGTATATAATTGAATAGACAGCCAATACTAACAACAATTTTTTTTTTGTTTTCCATATTGTAACATTCAGAATTACTAGTTGATATCATGCATTATGTAATAGACTAGACAGCGACTTAAGAGTATATAATTAAATAGACAGCAAATACTAACAACAATTTTTTTTTGTTTTTTTTTTTTTTATATTGAAACATCCTGAATTACTAATTGATATCATGCATTATGTAATAGACTAGACAGCAACTTATTATTTAAAGTTTATAATTGAATAGACAGCAAATACTAACAATAACATTTTGTTTTTTATATTGAAAAATCCAGAATTACTTATTTATATTATGCATTATGGAATAGACTAGACATCAACTTATTATTTAAAGTTAATGATTGAATACACACTTAAAAAGTGTCAATAACAAATCTAATATTATTGTATTAGATTTGTTATTGACAATTTTTGTTGAAATAAAACAGTATTTTGATTGTTTTCAATGAATTTGTAAACAATGATTACAAGTTACTATTTATTCATCCAGAATTACTAATTGATATTATGTAATAGACATGAACTTATTATTTAAGTTAATAATTGAATAGACACATATCTTTTAACAACTTCTATTCAGTTATATTTAATAAGTTAACAAATTATTTCTTTTATTGATACATCCAGAATTAATAATTGGTAATATGCTTAGACATCAACTTATTATTTATTAAAGTTCAATTGAATATAATTTTCTTCATCAAATAACATTATATTCAATTCAATATTAATTGAAAATGATAAACAAATTTGTACCTGGATGGTACAAATTTGTTTTGTTTACTTTCTTTTCTTTAAATTACTTATGAATAGACATCAAATTTTTTATTGAAACATCAAACAATCATTTCAAATAATGAATACATTGAGATTAACTAATTGATATTATGCAATAGACATCAACATTTATTTATTTTACAACATAGATTATATAGACACTTAAATCTTGTAAACAAAAAACATTAACATCTAATACAATAATTTTGCTAAAAAACAATTAAGAAGCATAAACAGGAATGTATCTTCTGAAGGTTTCATATTATGACTAGAATTATTTGTAGTAAACCTATTGTATTTTTTTTTTCAGATATATATCCCGTGCCGCACTGCCATTGTCTACGCTAAAGTGAATTAGATTTACATAAAAAGTGTAAAATTTGATACTTTTATTTTATAAAAGTATTACAATTTGATGCCAATGATTATGCTTTAAAATCAGTTGAACTTTGTTTAACTTATAAGAACATTGTACTACGGAAAAAAGTTTATTTTTGGAAAGTTTTGATTTGGGATGGTTAAGAATGAGCTATTGTTAAAGTAGGTACGAATTCTACATTTTTAAAATCTGTTAATACATTAAATGATCTATTGATGATTTTTATTCATTATTTTTTTGTAGATATTCCTATTAATAAATTGTTTTTAGGAGTGCATGTAACAGGCTTCAGTTTCATAAGCGTGACTTCATAGCCTAACTCTTCAGCCAGGCGAGCCCGGTCAGAGTCAACAACTGTCATGCACCTCGCTCCTCTGACAGCCAAAGGATGCTCCTTGTGTGTCTGGTCTGCAGCATGTGCAATACACAAGTATTCATCAAAGGGTACACTGGAAAACTTTTTGCTTCTGGGATATTTCATTCTACAAGTACCATGAATAGATCCATAGCAGCATGGACTAAGTACAAACCTGGCATTTTGCTTTAAACATTTGTCCAAAATCAAATCAGTTGCAATCCCACAGGCATGTAACCCAATTCCTATATCAAACTCGCCAACGAAAAAGTCCAGGTTGCATTGGTAGTAATATACATTTGTTAACCTCATCATTTTAACCCTGTCTCTAGCTCTGAAAAGAGACTCCACTTTATTCTCCAATAATATTATAGTGCATCTCGGCAATAGATAAGCAAGGAGGATGCCCAAATGTCCAGTCCCGCAGCAAAAGTCTACAATCACATCTCCATCTGTAGCCATACTTAGCACAGCTAATGCTAAATTTTCTAATTGCTCAGATTTCCTCTGGACTCTTGTGTCAGGTAGATAACCAGAAAATGGATTTGCATGTTCAGGTATATCCTTCCATCGAAAAGAGAGTTGTAAATCATTATCAGATACTGTAAGTTCCATTCCGTCTGTTATGGAACTTAGAGCCTTTTCAATATCCTCTTCCTTAGTATAAATCCTCTTTTTAGGATTATGCCTCTTCGGGTCACACTTGTACAAGCTGACATCATCAGGTGTTGGCATAGTTAAATTCTCAAATGTTAACTGTTTTAAATTAAATTGGCTCATAAGGGACATAAATGTTTCCTTTATTCTTGGAATGGTTATCAAATTTTTATACCATTTATAAGTAAACGGCAATAGAGATTCAAACCGTGTTTCCCCAATTGATTGTATTATAACATGATATGATGGCAGCAGTACTAAATCTGCTAATGTTAAGTATGGGCCTTCAGCAAAATCATGATTTACTTCAAGGTCCTCCACTTTTGTGGTACATTCAATTACAAGATCTTTCTTTTTATGAGATTTCCATTTTCGTGATTTTGAAGTTCTTTTTGTGTCGGATGAACCTGCTGCACTTGCTCCTGGATCCTTTTGATCAGCAATCGGTAGTTGCTCAGAATTTGCATTTTGTTCAACATGCTCAGTTTTTGCCTGTGGTGTAACATTATTTGTTTGTTGCGAAGCATTTGCTTGTTGCTCAGCAGTTGTTTGTTTCTCAGCATTTATTTCTTTGCCAGTTTTTGATTGGTCTTCAGCATTTGCGTGTGGGTCAATAATTGCTTGTTGCTTTACACTCGCTCCTTGTTCCTCGATATTGGATTTATATTGCACGACGTTGGCTACTTCTTGCTCAACATTGGCTGCTTTTTGCTCAACATTGGATACTTCTTGCTCATCATTGGCTGCTTGTTGTTCAGCCTTTGCTTCTTTCTCAGCATTTAAACTTTCTTTACTGATATTTTGTGTTGGCAATATAGATTTAAACCGTTTTTCCCTAATAGATTCTATCTTAGCATGATATGTTGGCAGCAGTTCCATATCTGCTAATGTTAAGTATGGGCCTTCAGTGATATTTTGACTTACTTGAAGTTCCTCCATTTTTGAGGGACAGTCAATTAAAAAAACTTTTGTTTTATGAGATTTACCTTTTCTTGTTTTTGAAGATCTTTTTGTGTCGGATGAACCTTCTCCGCTTGCTCCTAGATCCTTTTTATCAGCAGTCGGTAGTTGCTCAGAATTTGTATTTTGTTCAACTTGCTCAGGTTTTGCCTGTTGTCTAACATTATTTGTTTGTAGCGAAGCATTTTCTTGTTGCGAAGCGGTTGTTTGTTTCTCTGCATTTATTTCTTTGCCAGCTTTTGATTGGTCTTCAGTATTTGCCTGTGGGTTAATAATTGCTTGTTTCTTAACATTTGCTCCTTGTTCCTCGACATTGGCTACTTGTTCCACGACATTGGCTGCTCTTTGCTCAAAATAGGATGCTTTTTCCTTATCAATGTTTGCTTGTTGCAATAGAGATTTTACCAGTAATTCCTCAACAGATTCTATCACAACAGGATATAATTGCAGCCGTTTTAATTCTTCTAATGTTATGTATGTGCTTTCAGAAAGTTCATAATTTACTATGAATTTGTCGTCTTTTAGGTTATGTTCAATTATAATAGCTTTATTTTTATGAGATTTCGATTTTCTTGTTTTTGAACTTCTCTTTGTGCCAGATGAATCTTCTCCGGTTGGTCCTGGATCCTTCTTATCAGCAATTGGTAGTTGCTCAGAATTTGCATTTTTCTGTGGTCTAACATTATTTGTTTGTTGCGAAGCATTTGCTTGTTGCTCAGCAGTTGGTTGTTTCTCAGCATTTATTTCTTTGCCAGCTTTTGATGGGTCTTCAGCATTTGCGTGTGGGTCAATAACTGCTTGTTGCTTCACACTTGCTCCTTGTTCCTCGACATTGGCTTCTTGTTGCACGACATTGGCTACTTCTTGCTCAACATTGGCAACTTGCTGCTCGACATTGGCTGCTTGTTGCTCAACATTGGCTGATTGTTGCTTAACATTGGTTGCTTGTTGCTCATCATTGGATGATTGTTGCTCAGCCTTTGCTTTTTTCTCAGTTTTCAAATTTACTTTTCTGATATTTTGTGCAACTTTATACACATTATGAATTCTGACAGGCTGCCTCATGTGATCTTCAAATCGTACCAAAGCATCCGGTACTTCTTTAATATCAACAGATGTTAATAATTCTTGGACAGTTCTTATAATTTCTACTTCACAGAATTTTGTCCATACTGAAACCTCATTTGGTGCTTGGAGGCAAGTATGACGAAAGCCAAGCAGACCATCGTCATGTTCCTGCCTCAGAGCATAAGTATTCCTATAATAACAAATCTGTCTGGTTACCGCACACAGACCAGTTATTATAACGTCATCAGCCATAACGACTGGGTATGCACATAAAGCCACTGTCCAGGGAATTTCATATTCATTTATCAGAAAGACGAAAGGATCGCCTTCTTCCTCTACTAAAGTAACAGACGCCTTCTCATTTTCAGGTGCTGTCCGTATTGGGATGAATCTTATAGAAACGAAATTGCTATTACAAAACTTTTGAATGCAGTAGCAGATAAATGAATCTAGGGGCACTCTTATTTTATGGGTCTCTTTGTATTCCTTGTAGCTTGTATAGCTCTCCAAATGTACAACATTGAGCAACTTCTTCTTGAAACTTATGCCTACCATGATTGATTGCGAAATCAAATATTCTTGGGGCCAGACGGTCGTCCTATCACTTCACAAATCACACAATATGTCTTGAGCTTTCATTTATTTAGGTCAATCAATACATGCCACTATTGGAAAATATTGGAAATGTGACAAACCTGACAACCGGTAACACAACACTTGAACCTGGACTTCACTGACACTTGGGCAAATGTTGCCAACACCAAATTATGAAACTCCACTCTTTAATCTTTTGTCAAATAATTAACAGTAAACAAATAATTAATAGTTTCGATGAAATCTAAATGGTAGATTTCCCATGAAATATATATTTTCTTTAGAGGTCTTAAGGTGAATCCTCCAACCAGCCCGCGAAATTCAAATTTTCTTCATCAAAATCATTAATACAACCCTCCGAGCTCATAAAGGTTCCGGAATGACTTTGACCTTGTAAATAGTTATTTGTTATGCAAGGCTGGAAAGTTGATTTTTGGCGCGAGTACTTCTATTGAAACCTGAGTAAGCAAAGGATTCTAGGGTTGAACCATGAGCGAAGCGAGTGGTTCAAATATAGAATCCTGAGCGTAACGAAGGTTTCAAAGGTACGAGACGCAGAAAAGCTTTGCTGCCGAGCGCAACACACAATTTTTCACCTCACTACAGCGAGGAAACTGCTAGGTGCAAGAAAACATGTGTTGTTGAGTTTTATTTTGTTCGAGCGTCTCAGATAAGTACATTGACTCATGTGAAGAAAATAACAGATACTTGGCAATGTATCTTATGAGTTACATAGAATATCTCCAAAATTAAATACCCTGTATTTTGTTCTATATCCTACTTGTCCTCTAAGGAGAATGAAAGAAAAAAACTAATTTAATACAAATAACTAACTAATTTAATGTAATACAAATTTATTTTTGCCAAGCAAAGGATTAAATAACATATTATATTAGTATTTATTTTATTTAAAAAATTAAACATAGATTAGAGATTGGGTATTTGACAGGGTAGTATTTTTATGGCATATTAAAATGTGACGTCACAGATTTTTTTTAATCAAATTGAATACTTATTAACATTAATTCCAATTTTACAATTATATCCTCGCAAAATATTTAATTTCTGTACTGTGATGGAAGTTTTTAAGGTGAGCGGTATTATTTAATATTTTATTTTAGACCGTGTCATGCATTTTCAGTGGACTGGCAGTATAGAAAATTATTAAATAGAAATCTTCGAATTTAAAAAACTCTTTCCATGCTAGAGAGCAAAAATCGATTTTCGGCTCAGATTTCGAATGACAAACAGACTCTTTCCGAGCCTGTGAGGTGAAAAAGTCATTTTTACACCTTTATGAGCTCGGAGGGTTGTATTAATGATTTTGATGATTATAATTCTGTAACTACATACGTCTTACAGCCGCGAATCAAATGTTCATCAACATACAACCTATCACTGGCCTGCAAATTGCAAAAAACTTAAGAAAATTTGAATTTCGCGGGCTACCCTGGAACATCAAGATCAGGCACATAATTCACAGGTAAGCAAGTTATTGACTCAAACACGATCTCTGGGGTTTTGTAAGTACTTGGGAGAAAGCAATATAGCTATTACAGAGGCCCATTGTGATTGAGAAGGTCGTTTCTAGAGATATAATTTATTTGAAATTGAAACCCTACTTTCGACCAAGATCGTTAGTGCTGAGCCGTGGTGCAGAGAGTTGATACCAGACGCCATGTGCTTGATGAGGAGAAACCCGGCAATCGCTGCAGTTGCGATTGTGTCACATTGTTCTTTATTGTCCTTGCGATAAATTGGGTAACTATAATTCTATATATTATTATTCATTTTCGTTATAGAGTTTAAATAACTTTCGAAGGACTACATAATAATTATATCTGTCAGTGGTAATTGATAAAATACTAATTCCATTCCATAGATTCGTGACATTCTGGATCCGATACTCCGATAGTGATGTGATCCGTTATTCGATCCGATCCGACAGGACTGACCCGACTGACAGTGACAAATGACAGTTAAAAATTGCAAAGAAGTAAATAAATATTTAAATATTTATTAGTCAGCGTTAATTAAAAAGCTGAACATTGTCTAAGACTATTTATTAAAACTGTTGTAAATTTTAGTCTTTGCTTACTTCAGGTAGTTTTTACAGTAAACACAATGTTGGAGGTTATAAATGGATTTCTTTTGGTTTATTTTCTCATTTTATGTACGCTCAGTGCTTTAGTCCCTCAGTTAGTAAAACCGGTAAGTAAGGTTCTGTTCATGGTTATTTCTCTACAAGTTACATATCAATTAGAAAAACACTGTTATTTGTTTGTAGATAGCTGCATGTTTTGTTAGACCATCGAATGAAGAGCGGTCAGTGTGGTCTCAAATCGTGACACTCAAAGCGCAACAAAAGGGTATATCTATGAAAGATGAGTTCGCCGCATATTCCAAGTTGCAACGGAAAATAAACAGTCTTGAAAATCAACTGAAGGATGATTCACAAACACGCATAGGCAAGAATATGGCAGTTAAAAGTACTATAAGAATGGGACTTCAGATTGGATTAGGTCTTGTGACTGTACTGTCTGTTATTTGGTTTAGGCGGGAACCCATTGTCGCCCTGAAAGGAGACCTGTTTCCTCTGACTGGAATATTGAGATTCCCAAGTGACATGCCAAATGCTATCTCTTCTCATGTTTGGGTTGGAATATCTAATTTGGCTGTGAGAACCCTTTTGAAACCTATTTTATCTTAATCTCATTATTTATTTATGATGCATTTATTTGTTGATGTTGAAATAAATTATTTTTAATTGGTATGTACACCTTTTTTTTTTTAAGGCTGGGAAAAAAAAACGCAGTTATTATTTTATCACAATCACAACCAAATTCATATTTATTTCCCTTTAACCTTTTGACCGCCATAGTCGTGTATAGACGACAAACCAAAATGTGCCCAGCACGCCACGGTCGCGACTGGGTGACAGAATTTTAAACGTAAATAAATAATAATAATTTCGACCACACTACTATTTTGTAGGTATTAACGGATGAATTCGGAGCTTGGCGCTGAGGGCACGCTTTTTCATTTTTGATGTGGCGGTCAAAAGGTACTACACCTTGATGTTCAAAATATTTAAAATACTCTGGACCATAATACTGGTAATTTTTTTGCTGTATCCTAATGAAAGGAAAATAAAACATAACAATATTTATTTAAATATTTTATTTATTAAACAAATAATAGTACTTTATACTCAGTCCGACAAATGTCCAAATGTGTCCACTAAATTAACATAACCATCAACGATCCAACTGCCTTTGTGTGGAAACCGTATTATGCTTAATTTATAAATCACTCTTATCTTAGATATAATTAGAATATTTCACAATCATATTGTTAAATGTTCTAATCTATCTTAGCTTCTATATAATTAGAATATTTAACAATCATAAAAAGTACATATGACTTGCATCATCCCACACAATTGGTGTTCCCAGACAATAAAATCTATATAAAAATTAACAATTTTCAAATAACGGTGCATTTATGCTTAGTCAATTGCCTATTTCAAATTCCTTGTGAATCATCATGGTTCATAAAATGTTGTAGATTTATATTTTAACATACATTAAAATAAAAGCTAGACTCACAGTTGATGTTCACCCTGGGGTTAATGTGTGCGGCATACATAGAGGCCACAACAAGACAATAACAAGCATAAATAGACCACTATGTTCGCTTTTCAATAGTATTTCAGATGGAACCATGTGGGACAGTTATATTTTAATTTCCATAACTAATATTTACAAGCTCTATATCACAGCTTACGTTTTACTATTTTGTGTGCTGAGACTGGAATATAAGTATTTAATAATAAAAATAAACTTTTGTGCATATTACGTTGTGTTCGTGAATTAATTTTTAACCCAACATACTATGGACGAAATCATTAGGGGACGAATATTGGACAATAAACGACTAGTCCATATTTAACAGTGGGATTCATAAAAACTAAATTTCTATCGTAAAAAGCCTGCTATGACGCATCAAAGACTTACACAGATACAACATAAAAACATCAATAAAGCAATAATTCTAACCATAGTTCCCAAAATAATATATTTCTTATATTGGCACAAGTTACTTTTCTTTATGTGCATTTTAATCAGCAAAACTTATCATACTATTTAATGTAATCATCTGATGACTGATCCTAATGAATTGATTAAGGCATTTACATGGTTCAAGCACTTATTGAGACTAGAAACTAATGACTAAATTAATTCAGAGTGCTGGTAGGCGGATTATTGTTGTAGAGTCAAAGCTCGACAAAATAATCATCAATCATGATCAACTGAATGAATGACTTACTAAAATAATTCTGATTTCAAAATATCTTTCATGAAAATATAACATTTTTGATCGCAATATGTATCCTAAAGCACAATTATTAATAATAAACTGGCAAAATTACTTTTTTATCTTATAGGTACTAGTTCAACAATGAGAATATTTTCAGTCATACCAACACTACAATACTAAATAATGACAAAAACAGGAAACCAATTACATATAGCACTCGATAGTATGATTAGGTTGTTGACAGACTTTGCAAATAAGATCAATTTTAAAATAATTATACAAAATCTTAAGTAAAGATAAGAAAGTACTTCAAAAAGAGAAACTCGCAGTTAGTAGATCCAAAGGTTTAAAAAGCGGAAGTAATCGTATTTTATCTGCATAAGTCGTTTCACCTTGTAAGTACATTTCAAATCATTTACACACTTTTACAATGATTAATATTTTTTTATAAGAATATAAAATGGGTTGGCAGCCCAATTTTTAAAATATTTTCGTGTTACGGTCTACTTTCTTAGAGTGGCTTTTACAAGTAGGTAAGCAACCGGTTTCAACATTTTCCATACAGCCAATTCTACCCCTGCCAAGTATTGCTGACCTTGAAATTGTTATCATTTTTGAGAACATGGTGTTACGTTTCCTTCCTACCATTCTGGGTCTGGAGGGTTCGGACAGGTTTCGTAATCTCTCAGCCACAAGCATGCACAATGTCTCTCTACGTGGACATTCGAGAACGTTGTCATCTAGTGTTGGCTACGAAACTACTGTTTTGGCGCTCAACGCGGCTCGGACACGACTAACGACTCCTTAAGCAGTTAGCTAGGTGTTCTCATAAAAGGAACTATTAAAATGTGTAGTTAGAAGATACACGACGGCTTCGTATGTTGACATCATGATTGCCGTGTTTGGTATCTGACGTACAAGTTGTGTGCCTAAGCCCCTGAAACGACATAGAAGTTATTAATAAAAGTTGGCACAGTTAGCGAACATGGTGACTCTTGATAAGAATGCTGCAGTGCTTACCTATAGACTCCTCGGTATCCCTCCTCCTTCAGTACTGTGTGCAGCGTTTGCCAGAACTTGCGGTATTTGTCACCTTCTTCTCTAAGCCGTGTTCTTGCTACCTCTGGAAATGAAATACGAGTTGATATAGGAACCATACCACCAATAAACTATATGGTTGGTTATAGTGTCATATTTCGTGATAATAATAATCTTATTTGCTTCCTATTCTTAATTACCGGAAAATAACCGACTTAAAGTGGTCTAGACAACATTTGGTGCAACATAAAAATAGCGCGTCACTTCAAAAATTCACTAGGCAACACGGTCTATAAAAATGCCATTAACTCTTGCTATCACGTATACGGAAAATGTACCAGATAAAGTGACACATCGGTTTACTTATACATGCATGTGTTAATGACCTGCTGCTTCTAATCACTTGCTAATCTCTTTATCCGTAGTGAAGAGCCAATGATCTCTGAAGACTCCTTTATAGGCATTTCTAATTAAGAATATTAGCGACCGGTGATAATTAGATGCATCTCATACTATGTTATCATATCAGTGTGTAAATGTTTGCTGCACATCAACTTTGCGGCAAATTAATCGTCACATTAAAATGGTGCGGTGCGGTATGCATAATGAGGCAAATATATACTCTAGTAATTTCGATGCTTACCATGTGGATATGCAATGCAAGAAGCGACTGTCTTCGAGAAAGCGCCAGCTCCCATGAACTCGAGGAAGTCCCTAGGAGAGCGATGGTCGCTGGGCACACCATCAACACTCCTTGCCGCCATCAGTCTCGCCTTAACTCCTTCGTACAGCACGAAATGGACCACAGTCTCACTGATGCCCATGTACGAAGCTGTTATACCTTTGTAGAAACCCCTGATGCCCTGAAATCAGTCACCCTAGTTGAGCTTGATGGATTATCAAAACAGAGATGAGTTACAAGTTTTTTTAAGCTTGGAGACAGACAAGTATGTATAGATCTCGTCTTCTAAAAAAATGGTTCAGGTACCGTTTTGGCGTATATCCTTTTAATACACTGCACTGCTTTCACATTCTGTCCATCCAACTGCAACCGCGTCTTGACAAACCAAATCGGATTGGTCATTGTACAAGACACAAAACCTGAAACAGACTATTCTTGAAACGTGCGTGATAAACATAGCGAGTTTACTGAAGCCAACGTGAATAAATTAGCAGGGGAACGAGAGACAGACAATGCGTTAATACAATGTTTATTATAATTTTCATTTCCACGTCTCATAATATAAAGGAGCAGCCTTTGATGACAGAAACTTGAGTAAATAGTATAAATATTTCACGAACAGTGTAAAACGTGTTTTACCTGCAGCACTTGCTGCGGATAGGTGCACGATCGGAGTATCCGGTGATATGTTTTGATTCAATATCGCCTTAGCTTGAGAGTATGTGCAGAAGTATATGGCCCTAGACGGTGCTACCCCAACTATGTTGGGTCCTAGCCCTTTGAACAGTGCTCTAGGGCCTTCAGTCTGTACTATGTGTCTGGAAACAAATAAGCTCTTGTCAGTAATCACCTTTGCACCAACGTCGGTGATAAATTATTATTGAGTTAGATTGTGACGTAAATGGATATCTTGTCCATTGAGATAAAATTTATGTCAACATACAAGCTGCTATAAATACTGAGTTCGGCTGAGGTCAAGTCACAACCTCGAGAAAGCTGAAGTTTAAATTAATGTACGTTTCTACACAGGAGGTAGTTACTCGTTTGTTTATCCGAGATAATAGTCTAATGAAAACTGATAAGCGATCAGCCGGTATTGGCAGCAGCCGGCTAATCTGCAAACACAGAGCGCACCAATGGGGTCGAGATCGCGAATCCGGCGCACGTTCAGCTCTCGTGACAGTTGGGCATCACATTTGTTATCTATTAACATACACTTGATAACAGGGCTAGTTGAAAGCGGTTTGAACTTCTTCTGTTTGCCGGTGCTTGATTATTTAAATACACAGCAAATGTTTTTTTGTATTTTCATTTCGATAAGTGTGGAATTGTGTTTTTCCACTTAAATTTCACGGACTAAAGATCTTCGTGACATCAGTTCGAATAAGTAAACAGCTAAATTGAAGGTCAACAAGACAGTTATATGTCTGGCGTACACTTAGCAGCGCACAAGCCCCAGTCCCAATCGCTGAGTGGCTGCAAGCCAAAACGACAATCCACACAAAATAACACAGATGAGAGCTAACACTTCACACACGACTCGTGCTTGTGTCGGAAAACAAATTTATAAGTTCAAGATTAAGTGGGAAGAAAATTACGCGGCGTTTGATGTACAATAATAAATTCCAATAATAGACCCATTAAGTGTCATAAGGGACGCTCACGTAGACATGACACACACGTGGTATAAAATAAGATCTTACCTGATGCACTGTATAAGGCTCATCCTGGATGGTGTCCTGGCGTGTCCGGCCCTCGCACACTGCTGAACCTGACAATTGTACGACATCAGCATACGATCTGCTTGCTTGCTGTATGCGAACATCGCGCCCATCGTACGTCTGTAGCCCCATTTGGCCTCCTGTATTATATGGCCAATTATATTATAACCATCGCTTGTGTCGAGCACGCATGCGGTCTGGGAAGACTAGGTTAAGTTAGCAATTTCAGGGAAAGCAAATGGATAATGAGCCATTCTGTTAAACACATTGATTTTTACATCTATATCCTATTTGTGTAGGATATTATTTCAACTAAAAGCTGACATTGAATGTGTATGACCTTCGATTAGCGCAAATATTGTCTTCTTATTTAAAAAACAGACATAAAATGTTGTTATAACATTGTTCTCTATTCTAAAAACATAAAGTGAAAAGCAAATAACTAGGTGCGCTTTACACAAGTGATGGAAACAATGGGACCTACGCAGATGTTAGGGCCGAATGTTATTGTTTTTATTGTAACTAAATATTAAAAATGCTACAAGTGACGCCATCTAGTTTAAGGAATGTATACTTATACATCTTTTGTTTAAACAAAATATAGTCTGTTTTCAATCTCCTATCCGTGCGTTTTAATAGGTTATGGGCCCAGACCATAATTCGCGATAAATGAAAGTTTTATGCCGGATTATTTACTTTTCGTGGACTATCAGTGTACCGTTTGATATTAAAATATAAAATCACGGTGGAAATCGCTCCTTTGTGGACTTTTAATCTGATTGACTGTCGGTTACCTCGTGGCGTAGTGAATTTTTTTTTGCAAAATGGCTGGAAGTTACATAGTGAATGTGCCTAAACTAAAAGGGCGAGAAAACTACGACGAATGGGCGTTTGCAGCAGAAAATTTTCTGATGTTAGAAGGTGTGGATATCCATAAACAGGAATCAACTGATCCAGTTACCGTTGAAGGAAAAAAGGCAAAAGCAAAACTCATCATGACAATTGATTCATCTATTTATGTTCACATCAAAAACGAGCAAACAGTTCAAGGTGTGTGGAAACGTTTGAAGTCTCTTTATGACGACTCTGGTTTTACGCGTCGCATCAGCTTACTTCGTCAGCTAATTTCTATTCGATTGGAAGATTGCGAATCAATGGGGACATACGTTACACAAATGGTGGATACTGCACAGAAATTAAAAGGTACCGGTTTCCAGATCACTGACGAGTGGATTGGTTCGTTGCTATTGGCGGGGCTAACAGAAAGATTCGGTCCCATGATAATGGCTATAGAACATTCTGGCATGGTTATAAGTACGGACATTATCAAGTCGAAATTATTAGACATGAGTTCGGAAGTAGATAGCAACGGAACGAACAATGCTTTTTTGTCGAAAGGTTGGAAGCACAAAAGCAAGAAAGCCAACCTAACAGATACACAAAAACCGAAAATGACGTTTTCGAAATCTGTCAAAGAGATACGCTGTTACAAATGTAAACAACTCGGTCATTATATGAATAAATGCCCAAATAATCAGAATAAAAGTGAAACAAATGCTTTTAGTGCGATATTTATGAACAGTACTTTTCAAAAATCTGATTGGTATATAGATTCCGGGGCAAGCTCGCATATGATCACAGATAAGAGTTGTTTAGAAAGTGTCACACTCGGCCACAAAGTAAAGGAGATAGTAGTTGCAAACAAGGAAACAGTACCAGTTATATGCTCAGGAAATACAATGATTAGAACCATAGTTGATGATTCAGAGTTCGACATTACAGTCAAGGATGTGTTGTGTGTTCCTAACCTATCAACCAATTTGTTATCAGTAAGTCAACTTATTCGAAATGGAAACAAAGTAAGTTTTGAAAAAGAAGTTTGCTATATACGCAATAGACAGAATGTACTGATTGGAAAAGCAAATTTGGTGAATGGAGTGTACAGATTGAACATAAAGTCAGGAAGTTTGGTGGCGTGCCCAGCTACAACAATGACAAGTGATATATGGCACCGTAGACTAGGACACATTAATAGCAAGGACCTGAATGCTATGAGGAATGGCGCTGTAGAGGGAATATCGTACATTGATAAAGCAGAAATTGATAAATCTAACTGCATCACATGCTGTGAAGGTAAGCAGGCAAGATTACCTTTTTCACACAAAGGCAAAAGGTGTAAAATTGTGCTTGAAATCGTTCATGCGGACCTTTGTGGGCCGATGGAACAGGTATCTTTGGGCCAAGCGAGATATTTTTTGCTTTTTGTTAAAAAAAAAGCAAAAAAAAAAAAAAAGTCTGAAGAATATATCATGATTGGTTATGCCGAAAATACTAAGGGCTATAGATTATATAATCCAAGGTCGAAGAATATTACTACCAGCAGAGATGTTTTCATTATGGAGAAAATAAACTCAGATAGAATACAAGCAGTGGTGGAAGACACTAAAGAAATTGAGCCAATTATTGAAGATAAAGAAGAAGAACAAGATACCACTTCAAGTCCTAAAGAAGATAGCTTAATCTCTGAACTGGATGATACATATATACCAGATGTGACTACTAGTCAGTCTAGCTCAGAAGAATTCTGTGATAGCAAGTCTCTGTGTGACGAAGCTGAGAGCCTAGAACCAGAGTTTGCTGACATTGGGAAGAGAGAAAGAAGAAAACCAGACAGGTATGGATATGGTAATATATGTAAAATTGATGAGGACTTGGATGAGAACAATTTCACATATGAGGAGGTTATGAGTGGACCTGAACGAGAGCAGTGGTGCAATGCCATGGAGGAAGAGCTAAAATCGTTTGAGGAAAACGAAGCTTGGGTGTTAGTGAACAAACCAAGTGATGCTAAGGTAGTGCAGTGCAAGTGGGTATATAAAAAGAAATTAAATGTTGATAACACAGTGCGATATAGAGCGAGATTAGTGGCAAAGGGTTTCACACAACGTGAAGGCATAGACTATAAAGAAACTTTTTCACCAGTGCTTAAATATTCCACTTTAAAATTGTTATTTGCTTTGAGTGTTAAATTAGACCTTAACATATGTCATTTGGATGTAACAACAGCTTTTTTAAATGGTTACTTAGATGAGACTGTTTATATGCAGTTACCTCAGAATTATAAATCTGATATGGTTGAGAATAAGGTTATGAAATTAAAAAAGGCTATATACGGGTTAAAGCAGTCAGCTAGGGCCTGGTATAAGCAGGTTGATGATTGTTTACAAAAGTTGGGCTATAAAAAGTCATTGTATGAACATTGTTTGTTTGTAAAATCATCTGAAAATGTTAAAATATTGGTAGCTTTGTTTGTTGATGACTTCTTCATATTTTATAACTGTAATAAAGAAGTAGAATATTTAAAAAGTCAATTAGGCAAAAGATTTAAGTTAAAAGATCTAGGTCAGTTAAGACGGTGTCTAGGTATGGATATTAAGATACAGAAAGATTGTATTTATATTGATCAAGAAAGGTTTATTGATAAATTATTATATAAATTTGGTCTGGAAAACTGTAAAAATGTAGAAACTCCTATGGAAATTAATTTAAAATTGGAAAAAGGAAAAAATTTAAATTCAGAATTTCCTTATCAACAGCTTATAGGAAGCTTAATGTATCTCTCAGTTTTGACTAGACCTGACATCTCATATTGTATTAGTTATTTAAGCCAGTTTAATAACTGTAATACAGAAACACATTGGAAACATGCTAAAAGGGTTTTGAAATATTTAAGTTGTACAAAGTCATTTGGTTTAAAGTATGTTAAAAATAATTTAGATTTAATTGGTTTTGCTGATGCTGATTGGGCGTCCGACAATATAGATAGAAGATCTTATACAGGATATTGTTTTGTATACTCAGGTTGTTTAGTATCTCATGAAAGTAGAAAGCAACAGACGGTAGCTTTATCAAGCACCGAGGCTGAATACATGGCTGTATGTGAAGCTAGCAAAGAGGCAATTTTTTTAAAGAATCTATTATGTGAACTAACTAACAGACAAAATAATATGCCTATTCTGGTGTATAATGACAGCCAAAGTGCAATAAAACTTACTGAAAATTCTGTATATCATAGACGTAGCAAGCATATCGATATAAAATTTCATTTTATACGGGAAGTAGTGTGTAATAAATTTGTTAAATTACAATATTTAAAGAGTTCCGAAATGCCAGCTGACTTATTGACTAAAAGTTTGTCTAAAATAAAACATTATTATTTTATGAATAAGATGGGAGTGGTGGCATTACACAAGTAATATAATTGAAAACATTGTTTTGTTTGTTATTGTTTGATAAGTATTTTTAGATTATTTAGTTGAGTGGTGGTATTGTTTTTATTGTAACTAAATATTAAAAATGCTACAAGTGACGCCATCTAGTTTAAGGAATGTATACTTATACATCTTTTGTTTAAACAAAATATAGTCTGTTTTCAATCTCCTATCCGTGCGTTTTAATAAATGTTTCCATACTGCCAGCTCCAGAGTTAAAATATTTACGTTTCATACATAGATGAAACGTTTTTATCTATAAGAACAACACTATTATTCTCAGTGACTTATAGTTAAATTGACTGACGGAAATAGGCACTCATTGATACCTACACTCATCCCAAAGTAGGTAGGCTATCCATTTTCCTAAAACAATGCGTCTACCATAACCTAAACTTATTTAATTATTATTAACTATGGAATATTTCAAATAACACAGGAAACTTCCTTCATCAATTTTAATCATCCTAGGTGTTTATGCAAATGCTAAGCTTATATCGACGACATCATAATTTTTTGGATAAACACTTGAGAAAGAGCAGAGAACCAATGAAATCAGAGATGTGTTTCAGGATAAGGCATATTTCATCAAGGCTATATAAGTAACATTTTATCGTAAAAAGAAACCCGATAAGTGTCAAATTCTGGCAAAAAAGAAGACCAACTATGTACAGTATACGATAAATGATTAGAACGAGTGCTAAAAATAGATCAGTGCATAAATATATCTACCTACATCAATCAAAGTATGGAAAACAACAGAGTTATCGTCTCGGAAGCCTTGGATGTTGATTAAGTCCAGACCAGAGAGATGATACAGAATCGTTTTAGAGATTTTATAAGTTCCAAGTGGATCCTGATACGGACACTGTTTTTCGTTTGATTTCAAATAAGACTTGGACTTATCTTACAGTCAAACTCGTCTGATACATGCCGAAATTAATCGGAAATGTACAAATGTAATTTCAAGTAATATATGTCATTGTTAGCGAAAGTGCATCGGCAGATATGCACGGCGGCAGCGAAGCCAATGAATGTTATTGCAATTCCAACTTGCTATGCATAATTCTACTTTTAGAACAGCCTTGAGCGCCGTTAGCCGTATGTATAATGACATTGTACAAGGTCATTATTAATCTTACATAGAACTACGCCGTAAAATGCGAACAATACAATATCACGCTACATAAAGTTTACTCAATTAAACACGATTAAAACGCATGCCATCTTAAACGGATCCAATCGCATCGACTGGTAAGAAAATCACAGGAAGAAAAATAAATAACTCGTCAAGATAATGTCTGGCCTAGTTTTCAGTGGTTATTTTCGAATACTTCTAGAATCTGCGAAACTATTGGAAACGAGAGAAACAATGTTTACGACTGGCGTTCTAAGATCGGCATTGTTTTCAACAATCTATCATCAGACGGCCGCGAATACCACTGCACTTGGACATCATATATTTATAAACATCCTTGGTGTATTTTGCGTAAATAAATTGATCTAGTGTAGCGTGGCAAGCTGATTTAAACGTTCACGAAGACATGCTATCTGGATCGATTTAGACGCAGAACGAAATCGAGCTGCGTAAAACTGTTCATGATTCGATGGAGACAATTTAATGGTTTCGGTGACCTATGTGGTATAGCACGAAAGTTAGGGTGAAGTTCGTAAATGAAAACTACTTTGTTACTGCCGAATCTGGCATGTCGAGAGAGTAGCTACCTATATCGTATTGTTGGTTGGACTAATGCCAATGTTGGGTCACTCACTAGCTCAATAATTTCTTTTTGATTTGTGCTGATATAGATAAAGCTAGCTTGTTTGTTGTTACCAAGCGTATTACGTCTTTGACGAGATGGAAAGAAGTTTTTAATTTCGGTGTTTTCGCAGTTTTATGCGTCATGCTAAATTCTTTATAGTTGACGAAAGGCAAAATGTGTACAAAGCGTGGAATTTGATTCATTTATTACTTGGCAATGAGTAGATAGAGGTACCTAAGAAGTTTTCCTAAGGCGTTATCTCATGTCAGCTGGTGATGCGAACAACAAAACCGATTAAATAACATAACTAGGTATCGTGAACCGGTTTACGTGCAAAAAATTCGACACACCGATAGTAAAGTGCGCAGTTTGTGTACATTAGCAACAGAATATGCAATACTTTGGTTGGCGCGTAAAATTAGTTGAATACATTACGAGTAATTGCTTCAAGTTAGGCGTCATTCAGAAAAAATATCTAAATCTTCCTGTGGTTAGTGACTAACCTGGTGTCAGAGTTTTTATGCTGCCCATGGGCCTCTGACTTAGATTCACAGACAAGCTATCTAAATATTTTTACAGAAATATGTTAATTTACCACTGTACAAATTACATCATTAAGGACCAATTCGCGAATTTCTACACCTTTCAGTACTATTGGCATGTTAATGTTAATGGGTTCAAACAAACAGGAATCTGTAATGCTATTGTGTTAAAAAATCGCACCGTGATTACTTAGGTGAATTAGCGAGGTATTATTCCACTATGTTTTTCTTTTCTATACATTGCTGACAACAGTCGTTAATAAAAGCGGTAGCTATCAAAAACACTGTTAGTTTTAGGTGTGCGTAGCAAACACGTTTATCATTAGGTGAGTATGAATTTGATTAATTTAATGTTTGAAATAGCTATGTTTTGTTTACATTCGTTGGCAGTTAGCGTGTTTGTATTCGTAATTTCCTGCAATTATGCCCCGATAGCACATTATCTCTGCCGCCGTCGTAATCATTATAACACTGTGTGCAACAATATTTTCTTCTGATTTGGTTCTATTTTTAGCATAAATAATAAATATTTCTAATTATCTATTGGAGGTCAGATAGGCGGTCACTCCATGAAAAATACTGGTATTCAGCTGTATCCGGTTAGACTGGAAGCCGACCCCAACATAGTTGGGAAAAGGCTAGGCAGATGATGATTTATAATTATTTGATAAACTTTCGTACGTTCAAAATTATGCAAGTCGGAATAAGTATAAATAATGCGCAGTAATTTGTATTATGATCGCATTATCTTTTACAACGATTACAGACTTTTTCCTGCAGATGTTGTTTATCCGTGGTTAAATAACTAATGATGTTTATATGAAATGTCATTAAGATACGCCGACTTTCGCTTTTCAAAACCACAAAATAATTGACTAGTTAAACGTGCATAAAAACACAAGCCAATAGAGGGTAGTTTTGTAGAACCATTTTGACAGCTGAGAGAGCATTTCTTGTCTTGTTCTCACTACGCTGTTATGCGGCGACTTGGCAAGTATTGTCACCGTAGTAAGAATTTTTTAACCAATATACTTACTTGCTTTAAAAAAAAAACAAATTTATGTGATGTCATGTTGAATTGGAAACGGTTTACAGTCCGGCCGGACAGCGTTAAATGACTGAAAACATTGATTTTCAGAACTCAATTAATTTACAGTAAAGACCATCATGTTCTTGTCATTAAAAGTTGGACTAGTAATTATATTTTTTTAACAGCTCTCTCATTAGACCGTTACTACTATATGTAGTACAAAATATATTTTTAGACACGTGAGCAATCCTAATAACACATGTTTAGTATCTTATCAGTTTAACTGTTGTGACTGATTTAATTTAAAACGCATTTTAAATTCTTTATCTTATTAATTACAGACCAACCGGAGATGATATGGCGATGTAAACCTGATACGATGCAGATTAAAAATTAAGGGGGCATGTACAGACATTCCACAATCTTAGAATATGCCCGGATACAAGGAATTATATAAAAGTGGCGAATTGAAATGTTTAAAACCTATTACTCCAATTGCGGTCACACTTTCTATCACAATCCGAAAGAAATTGAAAGCATTTACTAATACATTGGTTAAAACAAGCATATGTTTGAACAATTAATCGCTCGACAACGTAAAATAACGCGAAAAAAGGTAGACATTGAATTGTCAAAATATAAAGCAATCGTTCTTTTAGAAATTCTGGAAGAGGAATTGGTTTAAGAATGCCCCTAACAAACAACAAAACCAAAACTCATATATTCAGACTAGGCTGAAAATCAGCACTTATTGAACGTTTAAATTACATAAGGCAGTCCCCCAAAACGCCCGCCCTTTACCAATTCTTAGTGCTTTGACTAGGAAGAAGAAGTGGCGCAACCAACTCCCCAGCACCACAGCTGTCTGTTCAGTTACGAAAATTTGATTCTATACAATAGTATGGAAAGTAATTAACATTATGAAATGAGATACCTACAACTGCATGATAGAATTGAAGAGTCTAGGTAAGTCCAACCAAGAATCTCTTTCCATTTTAAATTTAATTATTTATAAAAAGAGACCGTTAACATCCAACATGAATCGATTTATTTCTGCCATTGTTTTGTTGTATACGACTGATTATAGATATTTTATTACATAATTAGTCGAGAGCTTTGATGATAAGCCCGATAATATTGTTTAATTTTGATAAGTTAAAACAATATCCGAAGTACCTACTTGAAATCATAATATGCACGTGTGGGCGATGGGTGTTTTTCTGCAAAAAGTATTGCTATGACGCAAAGGTGTTTGTTAGAGTAGTGGGGTATTTAAAGGTTATTTTCCCAAACCTAATCATACTGCTACTACTAGAAAGGGTTACCGCTACCACGAAACATAAAGGGCTAAGGGAAGGAACATGGATGGTTTTAGTCAGTAAGTCTGACACTCCCTTCCGCTCCAACCAGAGCAGGGAGAAGTAATTTGATGATTTCCCACCCTCAAAAAAAGTACTAGATGTACCTAGTAGATAATTAGAATATGCTAAAACTTGTTGTTTACATTTGTAGTACGTGTCGACAGAGGTAGACGAATAATTTGCATCGATGGGATCTTATCTTGTTTATGCTTTTCCAGACAATGTTTTGGTAGACTACAAAAGAATATCTAAGTATATTTTTGTATAGGAGATGAAGTCTGCTAAAAACAGAAGTTGATGATGTCATTTATTTATTGGATCTCCAATAGAACTATACTCGTACGATTTCGTACAAGTTTACAACAGATACAAAAACTAGTGTGCGCTTCCAATTATTATAGAAGACCACATAATTCACTAATTAATCATGATTACTTTAGGTACTGGCAAAACTGGTAAGCGGGATTGTCCGAAAGGGTTACCGCTACCCCGGAACATAAAGGGAAGGAACATGGATGGGTTTTAGTCAGTAAGAATCTGACACTTCCTTCCGCTCCACCCAGAGCGGGAGGAGTCATTAGAAGATTTCCCACTCAAAAAAAAAGGTACTGGCCAAATCGAATACAAGAACACATTGGGAATGGGATCAACTATATCTTTTTCAAATGTGGGATGAACCTAAACTATAGGAATTACGATAGAGAAATTTTTCTCCCGCAATCACGTGAAACAAACAAACCCAACCGATTTCTTTTTCTTAAACACATTGATGGGAAAAATATCTTGCCAGACAGAAGACATAGTAATAACATCAATTCATTAAGTTCACTGGATTTTGTAAGGACGAAGAGTAAAGCCAAATCAATGCTTAATGATATATTGTATATGTATATTGTAGCGCTTTAATGAGGTCTGAGTTGGAGTTCGTAAGGACCTCTTGTTTGAATAAAATGTCTTAGGAGCAAACAATGTTTTTGCTTAGGAGTTAGGGCGAAAGAAGTCATCTTTTAAGAGCCGATGCTTTTCGACCATTATATAAAAAGGCTTTCACCCTGTTCCCGCCCTAATTTGGAAAAGTTAATCCGGGGTTGGGTTTGCTCTATTTTTGTGTCATTTCGACAACAAACTAATAATAGCAGGTATGTTATGTTATAAGAGCCGTAGTAAAACAATAAATAAGGAAAAATACCACATGGTATTAAGAGGAAAACTACCATGATGATAGCAATCTTTAATAAAGCGTTCATGAAATAAAATCGATGTTTTGTTACCGTAAATTCATTCTGCCTAGCCTTTTCCTAACTATGTTGGGGTCGGCTTCCAGTCTAACCGGATGCAGCTGAATACCAGTATTTTACATGGAGCGACTGCCTATCTGACCTCCACAACCCAGTCAGTAACTTGGTAATACGATTCCCCTTGGTAAGACTGGCTGTCAGACTTTCGGGCTCCTGACTGCCCGTAACGACTGTCAAAGATCCACGAATCACAGCCGGTACCAACGGCTTAACGTGCTTTCCGAGGCACGGAGGAGTCACGATTATGTAAAGATGGTCACCCATCCACGGACCAACCCCGGCAAACTTAGCTTAACCTGATGGATCGATCCCTGCGGCTGTTATTACTTAGCCACGAGCTCCTCTGGTTACCGTAAATACGGTAAGTAAATAAACATTCGGAATAAACACTAAGTTTGATCAAAGGTGCTTCAGAGCACGATAATATACTGAATTTACGAGTCGAAAACAAACAGTTTAACTTTTATCGATCCAACTGCAGTTGACTTTGGTAAACGTAAATTATGCATTGAGTTATCGATCGACATCGTAACCGTTGCTATTTGTGTCTATGGCGACTGTTATTGGCCCAGTGTTGTTTTATTGCAACCATGTGTGTCGAACACAAGAACGCAATTCTTTTTTTATCTGACAACATTCTTAACAGTTTTTTTTTAATGTAACCAGCGCCAGGATATCCCGCGAAATTTGAATTTTCTTACGTTTTTATCAATTTGCAGGTTATTATTAGGTTTTATGTTGATAAAATAATCATATAGTTAACTGCACGTCATAGTGTAAACTGCAGGACACATTTGAATATCGACATTTCGAACGCACATTGCGGTCCGTGGAGACACATCCAGGATCACTCTAAAGAGGACCTCTATAGGAGTCTGAGGGCCGGCTGTATAAAATACAAAAGCCACATTGCGCGCGGCGTATATCAAATAATAGGTGCTACACTTCCATTTCGTTCAAAACGTCCAGCGGGCCTCTGCGAGTTGGCTTCAGCCCTCATACGCCTTACAAAGGTCCGGATCCCAGGGTCCCGAGCCAAAAGATATATAATAATATTATAATCAACATACAACCTGACACTGACCTTCGTATTGCAAAAAACGTGTGGAAATTTGAATTCCGCGGGTTAGCCTGGCGCTTCATGTTATTACAAAACCGATTATTTCAAGGATGGCTCTACAATATCGACTGTGCCCATGGCGAACAGTGGCAGTGACTAAAGTCAAAACTAAATTAAGTATTCAAGGCGTGTCGTGTCATGCTATGGCGATGAATGACGTTAATTCCATTGAGACTATAATATTCGATTTTAAGTTTATGTTTTTAGGGTTCTGTACTAACGGGAACCCATCAATAAGGCATCGCTGTCCGGACGTACGCAAAAATAAAGTTAAAAATTAGAGGGGATTCCCATTCAAGAAACGAGTTTTTATTTTAAGTAAGTAGGTATTTAAAAACAGTAAGTAGGTAGAATAAAACTATTGTACGGAAACCTTCGTGTGCGAGTCCTACCGCACACGAAGGTTTCCGTACAGCCGCTTTTTTTACACCTCACAATAGCCAACAAAAATATTTTTATTTTAAACTATGGCGGTATTATTAAATTATTGAAAAAGAAAAAATGTCTGTAGCCATAGTTAATTAATGATTTGTCTTTTTGCAAAACGTGGGTACATATTTGTTTACATTTTTAGTCTCTCTTATCTCCATTAGTAGACCCTAGTTTATTCCAAGTTCCTTTCAAAAACTCTTCCACTTTTAAATCAAATAAAATACTTAGGTTGGATTGCAATGTTAATCTCCAGCCCTGATAAATCTCATTTCAATTGATTACAGCTCCAAGATAATTTGCTATATTTACTATTGTTTTTATTCTTTTATCATGTTTTACAAGTTCTCATTTAGTTCTCTAAAAAATCTCTCAATTCAAAGCTTTTCATCCAGTGTGCCCTTTGCATAAAAACAACTAAACTCAAAATATTTATTTAAAAAGTTATCATATCAAAGTTATAATAATATCATACCTGATGTTTAGGGATCTTTGAGCAGATTTTCCTGGCATTGTTAGTGCTATCTGAAGGTGGAGGCTGAGATGGTGGTGATATTCCAACTCCTTTCGAGGACTGGAGACGTGTCTTAACAACTTCTAAAGGACATGTTACCACAGCTCCGGCTGTGCCAGCCACTCTGAAAAGAGGAATATTATATTTTATCATTAGAATACTGGCCCTTGTCTGTTATCACATCATGGAACATTATTCAATTGATTCTGTTTTTAAATCTCATGTCAAGGTTATAATAGGTTGCTTTTTTAAATTGTAAATCAATGACAACAATATTATTTACTATTATTATTAGACTCAATAATGAGGCTTTTAAGCAACATGAGTAGAATTTAAATAATTTTTAGTATTATGAAATCAAATAGACTGTAGGTATTGTTAAATGAAATTTGGTCTATGAACTGAGTGAATTTATCTTTGATAACATTCTAAATTATGTTGAATTAAAAAACTGGTCTGTTATCCTGGACCATATTTTTTTATCAGTACTTAGATGGCTACACAATGTAGGTATGTTCTGTGTATGTGTTATGAGTTAATCAATTGTGTACATTGTATTGCATGTATTTGCTATGTTCAGATTTTGCAATTGTGCTCATTTTTGTGTGACAAAAGCATTTTTTATGCTTATATTATTGCCCCATTCCTGTGTTATTGTTTATGAATAAACCTGCACAGAAAGTCACACCTGTACTCCTCAAAGGGTTTGCAGTTACTTTGTATCAATGGCTCTGGTGATGGTTCATGGGTAGTGTCTTTCTAGATTAGGAATATTACTAATATACTACTTTGCATAGTAGGTAAACAAAAACTGTGATGAAAGATTGTGTAAAAGTTGTTTGTTGGTGGTTAATGTAACAGTCAATCAGCATTATGAAATACACTGTAGATTATGGTAGCAATAAAGATAATATTCTTTTTTGGTCATAATAACAGAAGTAGGTAACTTATTTGTATTTTAACAAAAGCAAAATAGTACCTACTAGTAACTTACTAACCACTTTCAAGTTTTTGCATCAACATCAACAGAACTTAGTGCTATAGGTATAATGATGTTATCTGTATTTTCAAGGTGGTTTGTCGTCTGCATTTATGTAACAAATAGAGATTGAATAACTGAAAACGAATGTTACAATGTTTGTGGTGATCATTCAAGTCAATAAGAAACTTGTCTTGCGTCAAATTTCATGACTAGGTATGTTTATGATCAAAAAATTTAAAATGATACATGTTTGTGTAGTTGTACATGTATGCCACGCGTAGGCACAGTGAAAACGCTGGCGTAAACAACGTCTCGCCACATGTGCCAATACTTGTGAGTTCTGTAACCACCGAGATTATGATAAAGATTCATGTCATGATAACGCATTACAATTAATTGTGTTTATCATATTATGGACCTCCCGCGGCCCGGTACTCACCCTCCGGCTAACAAATGTATCGCAGTATCCTTCTGAGACATTTTAGCGCCACAGGAATAATTACATGACTGCAAATTGCGACTGTCTATAAATAAACAAATGCACCGCTTATTATAGCAATGTCCACACTACGTTGAAAACACTTTGACTACGCCTAATTATTTAATTGTACACCTAATTAACTAAGAAAAGTTTTATTTCGAAGAAATATATAGTAGATATTCAAGTGATCACAATAAATATCGGCAAAAACTTCACAGCACAGCACACAGCACTGTCGTACGTTCGTCGTCTCGTAACATTATGCACACGAACACACTGTGGCCTCACGTGCACACGGCTCATGTACGCACACTAATGAAAAAACCGACGACTACGTGACGTCTCGTCTGTCGGCACAGCAACCCACAACAGCAACCTCGGCTTTCATCGGCATTCGGCAAATTACTTGCCCGGTATTGGTTGGTGATAAAAGCGGTGAATTAAGGCCTTTCCCGCTCAACTTTAAAATTTAGTTTTAAAACACTAATCAAGCAAAATTGTGCAATTTATTAAAATATCTAAATCAAAAATGGAAATTTCGAGTTTTCCAAAGAATTCGGAATATCATTTCGGTGAAAGAGAAAAAGAAAATTACGTTATGGTTTTGGACTTTATGGTTTATAGCAGTCACGTTCCATTATTCAATTATTTAGGCAAAATAAACCATACATTTGAATAGAAAGATTAGGTGAGATAACCTTTGTGTGGAAGAGAGATAGACGCAATGTCTGATGCCATAACGTTATGTTTTAGTGGTTTACAACTTATGACAGAAAAGTCAACTTTTTGAGATTATATTTTTTTTTGTCAGTAATGTCAGTTATGTCAGCTGTAGTGTAACTTTGACGCATTACGCTGTTGCATAATTCTGCATTTTGATAATCATTTGTATTGGTATCTGGTAATCGTTTGCCGGTATCTTTATTTAAAGTAACATTTCCATTTCTTTCACTGCCTTAAATAATGTTTGCTACTCGCCGGTTTATGCTGTAAGTATCTTTTAAATAACGCAGAACCAGAGGAACCACCTAAAAAAATCATAAGTTTTTCACGTGATATTGATCGCGAATTTCTTTTTTCTGCTTCACTTATTTGTTCTGCCTAAGAGTTCGTTTACATTTCTATTTTAATGCGTTACATCAAACTGAATTCTTATCTAGAACGGACATTGCCCCGGCCTGGATCGAAAATTACGATCAGAAGACTTAGAGCTGCTAAGTTTTGACTTTTGAGTGTCGTTATTTGGGCTTGAAATGGTTTATGTTTAGTAAGTATTATTACTAAGGTCAAATAAGTCAAATGACACACCTTTTTTGGCTTGAAAATGAAAACTATTGACTTGTAATGTTTTAAAAAAAAAAAAGGTTTGTAGGAAGTATGGAGTACGAATAATCGGGATATTGGGAAACTCAAAAATCTTCTTGCAGAGTTACCATTGTGTCTTGAGATTATGATCATCTTTTAATTTGCCCTGAATATTTTGTCTTGAATATAATCTCCTCTGTCGGACCACTTTTTAAAATCGAGTCTACAAGAAATTGTATTACTTAAGCACTCCATAGAATTAATAAGGGCATGTAGTAATGGAAACCCAACTATACATGACTGTGGATAGGCTTTTGGATGTTGCCTTAAATATATAATTTCTGTTGGCTAGGCTAAACAGACATGCATGCTGAGTTCGATTTCTTGTCCCTCTAGTAGTAAATGTCTAAAGATTTATCTGTGTGGTTGATACCCCAGTACTTAGTAATTATTGTCAAGTTCAAGTCAATTTTATTATTTTAGAACACTTAGTTTGTGACCACAACTACATACATATTTAAATTTTTACTTATTAGTCTAGTATATTTTTTTCATAGCTCATTAGTCTAAAGTGAACGAAGTTATGACTTGACTGGCTTACTAACTACTAGTGATTTAGTAAGCACTGAGGAGTTCCACTGTCCACCTCCTGGGTCCACCAAACACACAATACTTAGTGTAATCTATTGGACTTGTCAAAATAAATCAAATAAACCCATACTCAAGGGGTTAATTAAAAGCCACTGAATAGTTCCCCTATCCACCTTATGATTCCATCCTCAGATCAGCTCCAAGTTAACCATATTAAAGTAGTGTCATCAAAATCATGTATTTCATTTTCATGCCACAGTTAGAAAAAGGGTAAAATTGACTTGTAACAGTTAGTTTCTCTGTAAGGATATATTTTTTACTTAATTCCTCAGCTTTCAAGCCAAATTGCTTTATTTAGCATATTTGACCATAGTAATACTAATGGAAACAAATGTCAAACCAAAAAAACTACACAGCTCTAAGTATTCTTAACACAATTTTTCATGCAGTGTGTAACCAACCAGTCGGCTGCACTCCAATAAGTCATCATTGCTTATTATTGATTTGTCCTCTCATACTGTTTACAGCGGTTCTGTGGGTGCAGCTCGCTTGAAGCACACTCTCCCAGAGCTGCCATATGATTACAATGCTTTGGAGCCTGTGATCAGTAGGGAGATCATGAACTTGCATCACACCAAGCATCATGCCACATACATCAACAACTTAAACGCTTGTGAAGAAAAACTGGCTCAGGCACAGTCTAAAGGTAACTATTTAATTCTTTCAGAGATTTAACTGATTGATTTGATGTCCTTTAAATTTTATGTTCCTTTTGAAACCTCTGATAGAACATCAATAAACCATTGCTAACAGTAACACATTGGTAATGAAAACCAAAAATCACAATTCACTAATTACCTTTGAGGAGATGAGAGTACTCATGATTATAAACAACTTTCACTATGGAACCAACCACGAAATGACAAAAAAAAAACATTGATTTCATACATTTTCATCAAGTAAAGTATTGCATTTTTGTATGAAAATGCCGATTTTATTTTTGTATATTTCAGAGTTGGTGTCATAATAAAAGTTGCTCAAAATCATGAGTAATTTCACGCTCTAAAAGGTTAATAGTGAATTAAAAATCACCGTGTATATTATACTTTGGCAGCAGAAGACACAAACATGATAATAGGGCTACTCGGCCTAGTAAAGTTTAATGGAGGGGGTCACGTGAACCATTCTATTCTATGGACAAGCCTTACTCCATCTCAAACTAACCCTTCTGAAACTTTAAGACAAGCTGTTGACAAGTAAAGAGATTTTTATTTTTTTTTAGCTATGAGATTTCCGTATTGTGTAATTTAATAAAAGATTTGCCTAGAAGTTAATTTTAGACCTGTAGATAAATGACATTGATCTTCTTCTTCTTTTCGTGTGCTTAGTTACTAAGCTGGTGTCAGTTTTTATGCTGCCCATGGGCCTCTGACTTAGCTTCACATGCTGTTGAGAAATATCTCTCAGACATCTTCACATGCTGTTGAGAAATATCTCTCAGACATGCTGGTTTCCTCACGATGTTTCCTGCACCGATTTTTAAGCAAGTGATAACTGTATGACAAATTGTACAATTGACTATTTGAAATGGTCAAATATAAAATCACATAGATTAAAGACCGCTCGAATTTAAAACTTCCATCACCATACAGAAATTAAATATTATGCAAAGGTATAATTGTAAAATTGCATTTAATACTAATAAGTATTCCATGTGATTCTAAAAATCTGTGACGTCACATTGTTCTATTCCAAACAAATCACGTACAAATTCCGCGTTTTGCAAATTCATAAAAAGTAACCTTATTGACTAGGTACCCTTTCAAATTGTATTGTATTGTAGTGACATTGATGTGACTTTTATATTATCTACATTTCATTGTAATCTTGTTTACCATATAAAATTAGAACATTTTAGTTTAGTATAAAGAAATTATATAAAAACTTTTCTGACAGACTAACTTAAAAACCATGCAGAGCAGGAGCTGCATGGTTTTTAAGTCTGTCAGAAAAGTTTGTAAATATACTTGTTTTTGGAGGGGTGGTGGGGACGGCGGAACTTCCTATTTTGGGTAAAATTCTAAATTGTTATGACCATATTATCTTCAGGTGACGTCAGCACAATCATCAGCCTAGCACCAGCGCTGAAGTTTAATGGTGGTGGTCACATCAACCACTCCATTTTCTGGCAGAATCTCTCCCCCAATGGTGGGAAGCCTTCTGGTGCCCTCACACAAGCTGTTGAGAAGTAATTGAAATTAGGGCCGATTTTTCACCTATCAGATAACTTTTTCTCAAGAATAATTAATATGGTGGTTCAACATATTTTCTATACAAAAGGTTACAAACCGCAATTTTATTCCTTATACAAAAGTTATCTGAAGATTAAAAAATCGGTCTCTAAACATATTTTGCATGTGTCTATGTCTGGCTTTTGATTGAATTTTTTAAGTTTATATCTATTTTTTAAATACTTGGGCTACTTTGGCCAACATCAGATTTAATCATCTGAAGAATCATTAAACTGTTTGAAATCAATTTAGTCTTGTGGATACTAAATATCTGACATAGGTAAAATCAGCCCTAAATGAATTTTCGCCTCTTATTAATTTTATTCGGCCTTAATAAAAAGCAAGATTTATCTACAAACACAATTTTAAAACATCAAAACCTTTTTGAATTTTGAATTGTATTTAGACTTTGTAATGGTTCTAAATACAAAATCGGATGTCAAGCTCGAATTTAAATTGTGAATTGTGTATAAAGAACTTTACCATAATTAAGGAGCTCGTGGCTAAGTAATAACAGCCGTACGACCCGGTCCATCAGGTTCAGCTACGCTTAGAGCGGTTGGTATGTGGATGGATGACCATTTTTACACACCGAGACTCCTCCGTGGCTCGGAAAGCATGTTAAGCTGCTGGTCCCGGCTAGTGGTGCATCTTTGACAGTCGTCAGAAGCCCGAAAACCTGACAGCCAGGGGTATCGTATGACCCACCTACTGGGTTGTGGAGGTCAGATAGGAAGTCACTCCACGTAAAATGAATGTTGTTGAGTAGTCAAAATGAAAGCCATAAACGGGAAAAAGCTAGGCAGATTGACAGATTGAACTTTTAAAAGTCTTAAATACAATTTGCCTTGAAGGTTTAGGCGACTAAAATTGGAACTTGTTTTGTAATAAGATGGATTGTATATTATTTTGCTAATGTGTTCTTCCTTTATCAGTACTGATACTGTCTTTATTTTTTAAACCACTGTATATATAGTTTTAAATATGTAACAGTGATTACTTGTACAGTTGTTGATCTTTGTTTATATTAATATTGCTTCGCTTTTTAATTTGTGGAAATTACCGCTTTACGTCAATGGCTCAGATAACCTGCATAGTAGTTTGGCTAGTTAACCTATTATTGAGATAAATTCGGGAGTTAATTAAGAAGCACCTGATTAGCAGTAATTGATCATATTCACGTGGCTTGATGTTTTGAATTTATTAATGAGAGCTATATATAGCATAGCTAGCATATTTGTGATCCCCATAATTCATTGGGATGGTGATGAATACAGTCTTCTTCTTCTTCTTCATGTGGTTAGTAACTAACCTGGTGTCCAGACTTTTTATGCTGCCCATGGGCCATGACTTTGCTTCAGATGCTGTTGAGAAATAATACAGTCTTTACTGCAGAGTCCACCAGCATCATTATAACGGCGATTTTCACCAATGACACTGAACATCAGCATATAAATAAGCTCGGTTTAAGGGCTGTCCGTGTCACTATTTTCTATGGAATATTGACAGTGGCAGGTCTTGAACGCGGTATAGCTGAGCTGATCGCGTTCAGTTTTATTAGTGAAACTGGCACTTAGTGTCAGTGTAGCTTAGTAACGGGTACAGTCAACTCCAGTATTTTAATAGGCCGAAATTTGCCATTTAATATTATAATAATCAATGAATTTGGACACAAATTTTATGTGTAAGAATAAGAAAATTTAAATTTTGTGGGGTACTTTGGCGCTTGCTCCTTAAATGGATTAGCATTTAACGCGGAAAGGTGGTGAAGGGCACACTAAAGTATCACAAAAAAGTGGTATTTATTTGGAAAAAAAACTTCAAATGCATGACTAATCATCTGTCTAAAAGTTTTACTGTCTAAAATCCTTGTTATCTCATTTTAGGGACTTTGGGTCATGGGATAACATGAAGAACCAGCTTTCAGCGGCATCCGTAGCTGTTCAGGGCTCCGGTTGGGGCTGGTTGGGCTATAACAAACAAACACAGAAGCTGCAAATTGCCACCTGCCAAAACCAAGATCCTCTGCAAGCAACCACTGGTAAATATTTGCGTGTTATTGAGGTTTAGGCATCTGTCTCACTGCCGACGAGGAAACAACTAGCTATCGACTATTTCCTCAAAATTCTGCAAATCATTTTAAATACCTTAAAACGTTGAATGTTAAGTTCAAAATCGATTGAGAAAATTTTTGTGGTAACGTGATGTGCTGGCGACACGCGTACCAGCAAGTGACTGGGCAGTCATTCTACTCATCGCACTCGCTCATAGCCCAGCTACAAAGTTATCCGAACTACGCATTGCTACTGCTCGCTGCTCTCCAACTCGTTTCTAGGAGCTAGCTCTACTCGTTTTTAGCTAATCTTCGGCGGTGGAAAATGCCTTATAACAGCAATTAAACAAGCTGTGAGACAAATAATAAAGTTCGTCGAAACATTGAAAAAAGATGAGTCAAGTTTGATTTGGGTCCGCAGACTCCAAATTTCGAGACCCAAAAAAGCCAGGTGCGCGAAGTGAGGGTTGAAAGTGAACTCTTTAGTGACAAGGAATTCACTTTGTCCAATTCTTTCTTCTTTTATAACAGACTTCTAAAACGAGGATTAACACATTTCGTTGGAATCTTTCTTTTTTCAACCTTTCTGTCCCAGTCCTTTTTTTTTTAGGGTAGGAAATCATCAAATGACCCCTCCCGATCTGGGTGGAGCAGAAGGGATTGTCAGACTCTTACTGACTAAAACACATCCATGTCCTTAGCCCTTTATGTTCCGGGCCCGGGTAGCGGTAACCCTTTCGGACAATCCCGCTTACCAGGCATTTTGTCCCAGACCTATGGGAAGATTTTACTATTTGACTTAATTGCTTGTTTTTACCGTTACAGGTCTCGTGCCCCTCTTCGGTATCGACGTCTGGGAACACGCGTACTACCTGCAATACAAGAACGTGAGGGCGGACTACGTAAAGGCAATATTCGACATCGCTAACTGGGGAGACGTCTCGAAGAGATACGAATCTGCAAAGTAAAACTAACTAACTGGTTTTACTTCAACATCTCAATATTATTTTGGTTTGGAACCAGATTATGTAAAAGCTTTAAATTCTGTTATTCACAGGCATGTTGTAAAATGCTGAATGTTGAATTAGATTCATGTGATGCTGAAATAAGTTTTAGATTTTTTTTTTCCCAACTCTTGAGTTTTATTTATAGTATAATATCCCTTGAGATAAACGTTATATTGGCACGATGGTACTGTTGGAAAGATGGTGAATAGGTACCGACATGAAGGTTGATAGCGATGTATGGGCATCAATAGGCATCCAGGCGATGACCCTAAAAGTATACCTAAATGTGACTAAGAAGGACAGGAGGATGATTGTTAGCCACAATATGGCCTTAGTCCTGACCCGTGGTCCTGACTCTTGACATACATAAAATCAAAATATTTCATAAAAGCTTTGTAACTACTTCATGTCGCTGGCACGACTGTATTTTAAAATGAAATCTTGTTGGTCCAAGACTTCGCCACTTCCACAGCGTCGTCGGTGGCAGCGCAGAGATCACTTAGGCTGCATGTTTTGTGACATAGAGGGCAGGATAGAAGGTGAAGCGTAGTTTGCATTATAGCTCGACTTCCACACTCTGCTGCCGCAACCTTGAAACGTGCCGCAAGGTGCATGGTCCAATTAGTCGTTACCGGATAAAATGTGAAACTGCAACTTTTCACTGCGGTGGCGAGCCGCCCACTATCTGAACGCGCCCCAAAAGGTGGTAGCCATACGGCTTATCCGGGGTTACCGCACGATCTCGGGCGAGGCGGCGCGCCTCCTTGCCGGACTGCCGCCGTGGGATCTGGAGGCGATAGTCCTCGCGCGCCTGTACGAGTGGCGCGCGGAGGTACTAAGCCGGGGGGAATCTCCGTTTCCGCAGCAAATTGGGGCGGAGCGGACGGACCTCCGGCGCCATCTCATGGCGGCCTGGAATCAGCGACTGTCGCAACCCAGCGCAGGGCACGCCACGATAGTGGCGGTAAGACCCCTCTTTGAGAAGTGGCTAGAGAGGCGTCACGGCGCCCTCACCTACCGCCTGACGCAGGTCCTCACCGGGCATGGATGTTTCGGGAGGTTCCTGCACATCATCAGGCGGGAGGAAACGCCCGGGTGTCACCATTGTGAGGATCGCCCAGAGGACACGGTAGAGCATACGGTGCAAACCTGCCCCGCTTGGGCGGAGCACCGCCGTGTCCTCATAGAGCCGATCGACGGCGGCGACCTCTCGCGCCCGGCCCTGGTGCAAGCCATGGTCCGGGGCGAGAGGGAGTGGGAGGCAGTCACCTCCTTCTGCGAAAAAGTCACGCTCGCCAAGGAGGTGGCGGGATGGGAGCGAGAAAGGTCCTCCCGTCCCAGCCGCCGCGGGAGACGCTCCGGGCGTCGGGAGCCACGTGACAACTCCCGGCCACCGTAGACGCGGGCCTGCGGGTGGTGAGTAATGGGTGACTCACCGTCCGATCAGCACCAGACCCGTGCCAGACGGCGCGTATATGTTCCACGCGCGCCTCAAAGAGATGTCAGCATATGAAGGGGCCCCTCAGGGCCAAGCCTGCCGGGTAAGCGGGATTGTCCGAAAGGGTTACCGCTACCCCGGAACATAAAGGGCTACGGAAGGAACATGGATGGGTTTTAGTCAGTAAGAGTCTGACACTCCCTTCCGCTCCACCCAGAGCGGGAGCAGTCATTGGATGATTTCCCAGCCTTAAAAAAAAAAAAAAGCGTGTCGTAAAAGGCGACTAAGTTGAGAAAAGATCACCTCGGTAATCTTTGGAAATTCTGATCCGATTCCAAAAATTCTCTCACTAATGGGAACCTACAGTATTGCCGAGTATCATAGGATATATTTAATGTTAAAACTAGAAATTTTCCGCGGACGAAGTCGCGGGCACAAGCTAGTAATTAATAAAATTAAAATAGAGATAATATTGAGAATGTTTTACATAACAACAATTTGCTTAACGGCTGCACCAAAAAAAATATTAGTATTAAATATGCCTGATAGACGTTGTCTGACTCAACGCTGGTTAATATTCTAGTTTTATTCGTACGGGTGATCGATCAATCTTTGGTTCGTAAAGGAAACAAATTAAATTAAAATGGTAGAACGTGGTTGCGGATTGAAAAATTCATGACAAGCCCGTGAAATGGAACGTACATGAGGCAATTGAACTTTCATTTCGTGTAACGGGTCGCAAAAGTCACATCTGTCAAATCAGATGATTGTCAGTCTCATAGAGGAAAGTAATGTCAGTCTGCTTTGTTGTAACTTGTGGTGAAAAATAAATAAATAAAAATAGTATTCTGAATCATATAGACCTATTAATTTCAATCCCGGGTTCCCGAAGATCTTCCCTTCAAACCTGTGGTGAGGTAAGTTTAGTACGATATTTTTATTAGCTGTAACTTTGATAGAAAAGAACGGCCGAGTAAGCTCGGGGCAGTGTTATTGATTTTTCAGGCTGTAGACGTTACCTACTTAGTTCTTGACTTGAAGTAGTGAGAGCATTGAGCAAGCTATTTGAATATATAGTTTTTTGTGTGTGCGTTCTGCTACTACTGCTACTACGAGAAAGGTACGGGTTTCGTTGATATTGCGAAAATTAACACGAAGGTCGACATTTCAGTGTTTTGAAATCGACCAGCAGTTATGCTCAATGCATATCTAGGTTTTACATTTATTTACAGCATCTAACATACCTTGGCTAACTCTTGTTCATATTTTTCATGACTTGTTATGTTTTATATATATTTTATTGCACTTAATTAATGGGCATACAATCTTACCTTTTTATTACAAAGATTTGTTTATAATATTTCTGTCTTATTGTTCTAATAACTTCTTTATCAGTGCATTGTTTTTATTAATATAAATTTAAACCATTCACTGATATTTAATTTTAAATTAATTCTACAATTTGATTGAAACTTATAAAGTATACTTTCTACAAGAATAACGTTTTTAAAGATGTATGAGTTGGCACTGCAGTTAACTGCTAAATAGAATAGTAAGATTTAATTTTAAAATTCAATTTGTAGTTCTATATCTTCCTATACATTTTACCAACTATTGTTATACTGGGGTACTCATTATCTTATGGATTATTCAATCAAATAGTAAGTACTAAAATGTTGTATAAAATTTAACAGTTGCAGTAGTCTCATTAATCACGCACTTCACTACTTCAACACATGAATTTATCCGGCACCCTCCTCCAGGTAAAGATTTTTAATACTTCATTTTGCAAAAAAAGGCCTCAATTAAAAATGGCCTAAAGAAATGTGTAGTACTATTGTACATAAATACATGTGCCCTTATTAAATTAGTACATCATCAAATGCTTCATTTTGTTTATGCTGAATTTTCCTATACAATCCAATAATTTGAACATTCCAATATATTTCCTTTGTTTAGTAAGACTATAACTGTACTTGCACACAATATAAATGAATGGATATAAAATGAATGATATTGTACAATATGAAATAATATGTAAATATAGAATATTTGAGAGCAGTGTTGGCCCAGTGGTATCGGCCTCAACATACAAGTTGTAGGTTGTGAGTTCGAATACAAGCAGTCACTTTTTTTTTTTTTTTTTAAGGCTGGGAAATCATCCAATGACTGCTCCCGCTCTGGGTGGAGCGGAAGGGAGTGTCAGACTCTTACTGACTAAAACCCATCCATGTTCCTTCCGTAGCCCTTTATGTTCCGGGGTAGCGGTAACCCTTTCGGACAATCCCGCTTACCAGACAATCCCGCTTACCACAAGCAGTCACTTAACGTTGTGTATTTAATTTCATCACCACTGCTCTCAAAACAGTGAAGGAAAACATTGTGAGGAAACTGGCATGTCATAGAAAAAAAAAAAGTATATAGTGGATTATGGCCTACGCCCCCTCTTAAAGAGGAGGCCTGTGTCGCAGCCATGGAAACATTATAGGCTGATTATGTTTAGAGTGTTTTACCATACTAAATACTTCATAATTTAATGCATTAAATTAAAATGTAATGTAATTAATTAGTAATTAATTTATGTAATTAGTTTCAGAAAATAAGTTTTTATTATTAAGTTTGCTTCACTATTGCATTGGGTTTTACCTGTAAGAATAGTTGTAAGTTATGATATAAATAAATAAATAAATAAAATAGTCAACCATTCAATTATTTATGCTATTCATAGCTTGTAGTAAATTTGATGAGTCATAACTACCTAGAGCTGGTTATAGTAGGTATATCCATATACGTATATACAGGGTGGAATTTTGTAATGCCCCCTGGAGGGAAAGTACTTTTAATACTGTAGATATAAAATTTTACTCAAAGGAAACATTCCTTTATTTTTGAATAGAAAGAAAACTGCATTCAAAGATTTCCAAAAAATCGCTTGCCACACCCGGGAATCGAACTGACTAAAATCTGCAAAAAGTACAAACTGTACTTTTATTGCCGCGATCGTTAGTATCAATTATAAGGATGAAATCTCTCGAACAAACTTGATAAATTAAATGATAGGAAAACTATGAAATCTTTAATTATTTACAAAAAATTGTAAACTAATTAATTAGTTGCTCGAAATGGGCTCCATTTTCTTGGATACACAAATGTGTTCTTCTAAATAAATACCTTTAATACCTGGATTGGTACAAACGGCACAATCAGATGGCCTGCGAGATCATCAGTTCTCACCCCTTTAGATTTTTTTTTAATGGGGATATGTTAAAAACCAAATTTACATTAAATCTTATGCGAATGAAAACGAGTTGAGAGTTGAAGTTCAGAATACGATTTATAATATTCACCACAACACGTTATTAAAGGTTACAAGAAATGAATTTGTTAGAAGAATACATTTGTGTATCCAAGAAAATGGAGCCCATTTCGAGCAACTAATTAATTAGTTTACAATTTTTTGTAAATAATTAAAGATTTCATGGTTTTCCTATCATTTAATTTATCAAGTTTGTTCGAGAGATTTCATCCTTATAATTGATACTAACGATCGCGGCAGTAAAAGTACAGTGTGTACTTTTTGCAGATTTTAGTCAGTTCGATTCCCGGGTGTGGCAAGCGATTTTTTGGAAATCTTTGAATGCAGTTTTCTTTCTATTAAAAAATAAAGGAATGTTTCCTTTGAGTAAAATGTTCTATCTACAGTATTAAGAGTACTTTCCCTCCAGGGGGCATTACAAAATTCCACCCTGTATACAGTCTAAACCAGATGCAATTAACTGTGGAAATCTATGTTTGGTCAATGCATAAGGAATGTCCTTATCCCATTAAAAAAAAAAACAATTTGTCCAATTCAGGAATATTTAAGTAAGGATTAAAATAACATCTTCGAATTTAGTTCCTTAATTTATTGTCTAGCACAGCTCTACATTATCATATTTACTATATTTATTAATAATAATACTTAGATAACGCTTTTTATAAACTATGGTATATAATAACAACTTATACATACTTAAATTATATGACTGAACTAAATGTATACAAATAAATACAGATTTATAATTAGCATTGCCATTCAAACATGGCAATGTAGTGGCGTGTCTTCTGGGCATGTTTCCGGACGACAGCGATGTGGATGAGTACTTCGACGCCTAAATGTCCTTTTTGGTATATAATTAAATATTTTATTTAACTACCCACTTAATTATATACTGCTGGTGTCATTTAAAATATTTTTTAATAAAAATAGTTTAGCTCTACTCTTCTTGGTGCCAGTCACAACATTAATGGAATACAGAATTAAATAACTCTAAATTAAATCCAGGCATATGTAGATGTGACATGACATGACAGTCATTGAATTGCTTGGAATTGAATTATGTCATACCGTAACCGCACAGCTGTTAGGGCCGAGTGACGTCACAACGCAAAAACTAAGGCCGATATTTTTGTTGCGACGTTGCATCACTTTCCTGTGTATTGCTCTTTTTATACGTCACTAGCTTCTACCCGCGACTTCGTCCGTCTCCTACTCGCCGCGTCGCATCGCATCACCCGCTCGCTTCGTCTGTTGGTGCGTTTTCGATTAACGTTCGTTCGGTTTATTTTTTCTTCTGGCTCGGTTCATAAGGGTCGTAGCATGATGTTAAACAGCCTTGAAATAACCTTTAATGTTGAATAGCCTTCTCAAAAAATTGGGTTGTCAAATGCAAAATATACGACTCCCGTTCCGCTCCACCCAGAGCGGGAGCAGTCATAGGATGATTTCCCAGCCTTAAAAAAAAAAAATGCAAAATATTTTTTAAATTCTCTAGGTAGTTACAGAGATTAGCGCGTTCAAACAAACATACAAACTCTTCAGCTTTATTAGGTAGTATAGATAAGGATTGTGATTCAAATAAGCTTTTTGCCGCCTTTGGGCATCTGGCATACTATATCATCAGAGGCATCATAGGTGCGTTTGCATTTGGCCTCCCAACAACACACATCAAGTCGATATCCTCACGTCCCAGCCGTTGATTACGATGTTGTTTTTTGGTGTGAGTACACCTATAATAGGCGTACATACCCGTACTTTTATTTTTTTATTATTGTGTTTTGTTTTTTGGACCTACTAATAAATAAATAAGTAAATAGCCTTCAATCCGGAACACGGTAACGTAACTTGACTGTAGTAACTGTGTTCTTTACTTGTGGGTAACGTAATAGGTACTAGAATACCGTTAATGTACAGTCGCCAGCACATCAAGCTATCCCTAACTGTCAAATTTTCTCAATTAAAAATGAACCTTATGTTTTTGCAATAAAGTTGAAATACTATCAAAGAAATCTGACAGATTGTGGTAACTTGATGTGCTGGCCTCTGTACGTTCCCTTGACATAATTTCCGATAACCACGCGGGCGGAGCCGCTGGCAGTAGCTTGTATTCTCATATAGTTTACAGAATAAGAGCAAATTTTACCAATAAACCTGAACACGATTAACACATAAACTACGTTTAAGAGCTGTCAGTGTCACTATGTTTATGGGATATTGTCAATTGTGAAAATTTAACAGCCTGAGCTATCAACGAGCCGATCAGCAATTTAACAGCTTGAAATAAACCCATCCCGGGACATATCCTGGCGAAGACACCTCCTGAATACTTAATACCTTCGAAACGATCACAATGATCACAAAGAAATTTGACAGATTGTGGTAACTTGATGTGCTGGCCTCTGTACCATCGCGGACATTAGCGGTGGATCACTTATCGACCTTATCACTAACTAGTTTCCGCCCGCGGCTTCGCCCGTATAATATGTCGACAAATTATACACATAAACCTTCCTCTGGAATCACTCTATCTATTTAAAAAAAACCGCATCAAAATCCGTTGCGTAGTTTTAAAGATTTAAGCATACATAGGGATATAGGGACAGAGAAAGCGACTTTGTTTTATACTATGTAGTGAGGAAGTAAGGGTGAAGAACCACAAATGCCTGCAGTTGTACTCGTGTACCTAAATATCAAAGCAGGACCTGCCTCAATATGAAAATTACACAATGCATGAATTTAATTACGAGTCAGGTACGGAGGGGGTTATTGCAAGAAATATGCCACGTATCGAGATAGGTCGTGCATTGGAAGAGGGTGACCATGTTGTAGTGCAATTTCGTGTCTGTAATCCATCGCTGCATTTATTTGAAATGAAAGCAAAGAGCTTACAGGTTTTTGGAAGAACTGGCGTATGGTTGCTCAAGCTTAACGTCATTGGGCAGAAATGAGAGCAAAAAGCATACAGATTTTTGGAAAAGTTGGTGTTTATGGTTGGTATCTGAAGCTTTACGTTAGGTATTTATCTGCCAATATGACTCCTGTCCAGAAAACCATAGACGCGACAAAGAGACCGCTTAGTTAAGGACATTACAATAAATTATTCTTTACAAGAAAACTTTCGTGATTTAGAGTGAGAAAGTTTAACTAGAGTCTAGTGAACGACAGAAAGGGAAAGAGTCACGGGAGATTGCGAATCCAGGCGATGGTTCAGCCCTTACCAACAGGCAACAACCATACCGACCAACATTGAATGTAGTCGAAGTTTTTCCGTTAGTTAACACCAAAGTTTCCTTCAGCAGCACGTAATTCAACAATTTATAAGCTAATAATACTTTTTGCATATTACTGCACTGTCTTTGAAAATTATAGCTGGTTTATGGGGCGCCTACCGCTGCGATGGTTTATCGGGATCGGCGCCGCACGCGATCCCGCCGACGGTGAATGCACTCCAAAGTGACGGGGCGAGGGAGGGAGGCCCGTAATTGAACCTCAAGGCTTTTTGTCTTATGTACTTTGTATTTCTAGGCGTTAGGAAAAGGGTATTTTTAATCTATGCAACGTGTTTTTTTTATATTCCATTATCTACTCTAGGCTTATATTCTATACTAGCTTCCGCCTGCGGCTTCGCCCGTATAATATGTCGACAAATTATACACATAAACCTTCCTCTTGAATCACTCTATCTATTAAAAAAAACTGCATCAAAATCCGTTGTTTAGTTTTAAAAATCTAAGCATACATACAGGCATTAGGACAGACGCGGGAAGCGACTTTGCTTTATACTATGTAGTGAAGTAAAAAAAATACAAAAAATCCTAGAATATGTGGTCCAAAAATGCATTTCGAAGCATTCATCAAGCATAATTCATTTATATCACTGTAGTTTCTGCCTACCACCATGGGAACAAACTGTGGGTATATTTATAGACGTCAGCACATCATGCTATCCCTAACTGATTTTCTTTTAAACTGAAAACGAACCTTATACTTTTGTAATAAAATTTAAAAACCATCAAAGAAATTTGACAGAATGGGGTAACTTGATGTGCTGGCCTTGATACGCGTTTTTATACTTGTACGATTTTCTAGAACCTTTTCAACGCCAACGTGAACATGACGCGATGACTCGCACAGCGCCAAGCTATAAACGCAAAACGAATAATAGAGTTGAAATGAAGAACTTCATATTAAGTCGTGTCGCTGGTGGCAAGAAAATCTGGAAGCGCTGGGCGGTGAAAAGTTTAACTTTACAGTCACTCAAATCTCATAATCAGCAATCAAAACACATAATCACGACAAAACACGGATTAAATAATGATTAAGCTGGAAAATTCATTACCATCTTTCATTCTTTTCGTGTGGTTAGTGACTAACCTGGTGTCAGAGTTTTTAAGCTGCCCATGGACCTCTGACTTAGCTCCACATGCTGTTGAGAAATATCTCACAAGCATCCTGGTTTCCTCACGATGTTTTCCTTCACCGATTTTTAAGCAAGTGATAATTATACAATACGCACATGAATCGGTAAAATGAAGTAAAATCAGAGGTGCGTGCTTTGGGTTCGAACTCGAGACCTATGACTTGACAGTCCGACGGTCACACCACATTCATTACCATGTTCTTTACCTTTTATATATATACATACTTATTTTATCCTGTATCAAATTAATATCATTATAATATTAAGCTACAATTAACATTTACCTATTGCCCATAATGTTTCATCTTTAGGCGGCACTTACATTGAAATCCGATTTGTATTGTTACGAAATTATTATTTTCCTTCCTTCCATGAATGTTATCCTTTCAATGAAATAAAATAATAATAACATTAATTAAGTCATTTTGAAATGACATTGACGTCTATATTTTCCCGAAGGGTTAATAGTTATGGGGAAGGACACATGTGGGACCTACTCCCACATACCGGCAGTTATGTTTAACTTGAACATCTGGCAATATTTGACTTATACAGTACTAGCTTCCGCCCGCGGCTTCGTCCGCATAATATGTCGACAAATTATACACATGTTTATGTGTATAATTTTTCGACATATTATGCGGCATATTATTAAACCTTCCTCTTGAATCACTGTATCTATTAAAAAAAACCGCATCAAAATCCGTTGCGAAGTTTTAAAGATTTAAGCATACATAGGGATATAGGGACAGAGAAAGCGACTTTGTTTTATACTATGTAGTGATAAGTGCTATGTAATAAGGGGCGAGTATATTGTTATCAATCTGGAATAAATCTATACTCCGGTCTTCTACTGACTGCGCGACCAGGGAATCGAACGCAGGACCTCATGCTCAGTAGAAGTGCAACCACTAGACCAGCCTTTCCCAAAGCGGGCGATAACGCCCCCTTGTGGGCACTGCAGGCCTAAAGGGGGCAGTAAGAGACTCAGAAAAAATAGGAGCGTTGTGTAGTCAATCAGCCCCTAAGCCTTAGGGGCTGATTTGTAATTTCATCTAGATAGAGGTTTTTAAGTAGGTGAAAAAATGGGGGTGCTTAAAATATTATTTGTTCTCAAAGTGGGCAGTAGACAAAATATGCTTGGGAACCCCTGCACTAGACCAACAAAGCAGTCAGTAATTAGCTGATATTCACAGAAAAAAACGAATCATTATTTACCAATCATACCTACCAATCCATTACAAATGTAATAATTTACTTTTAATAAAATATATAAATAGTGCGTCTATGTTAGGTCCCAACGAAGTATCGTGAATTCGTGATAGTTATCTGGAAAAACAGTAGCCTAGTGGTGTGACCGTCGGACTGCCGAGTCATAGGTCTCGAGTTCGAACCTAAGCCACGCACCTCTCGTGGATCGCCCAGAGGACACGGTAGAGCACACGGTGCAAACCTGCCCCGCTTGGGCGGAGCACCGCCGTGTCCTCGTAGAGGCGATCGGCGGCGGCGACCTCTCGCGCCCGGCCCTGGTGCAAGCCATGGTCCGGGGCGAGAGGGAGTGGGAGGCAGTCACCTCCTTCTGCGAAAAAGTCATGCTCGCGAAGGAGGTGGCGGGATGGGAGAGAGAAAGGTCCTCCCGTCCCAGCCGCCGCAGGAGACGCCCCGGGCGTCGGGAGCCACGTGACGACTCCCGGCCACCGTAGGCGCGGGCCTGCGGACGGTGAGTAATGGGTGACTCACCGTCCGATCAGCACCAGACCCGTGCCGTACGCCTCAAAGAGATGTCAGCATATGAAGGGGCCCCTCAGGGCCAAGCCTGCCGGGTAAGCGGGATTGTCCTAAAGGGTTACCGCTACCCCGGAACATAAAGGGCTATGGAAGGAACATGGATGGGTTTAAGTCAGTAAGAGTCTGACACTCCCTTCCGCTCCACCCAGAGCGGGAGCAGTCATTGGACGATTTCCCAGACTTAAAAAAAAAAAAAAAAAGCCACGCACCTCTGATTTTACGGATTCATGTGCGTATTGTATAATTATCACTTGCTTAAAATCGGTAAAAATCTTAAAAGGAAAACATCGTGAGGAAACCAGCATATATTTCTCAACAGCATGTGTGAAGCTAAGTCAGAGCGTAGCGTAAAAACTCTGACACCAGGTTAGTCATCTAACCACACGAAAAGAAGATCTGAAAAAACTCTTTAATACGAAAAATAATAAGCAATATTATTTTGCTCTTTCGTATCGTATGTCATTGGGTCATTGATCCCACCAGACATCAGGACCGGGTATTATGTTCTCAAGGGTTAACAGACGGCCGGTGAATGAACGAAGAATTTACTTCGGAAATTATAATCTGAACTGTACCCACCTCTTGGGGAGATTGACATCTCAATAACAGCTGCCTCGATAGAGGTTGTTGTTGTCTATATTCGTATATTCTAACCTCCTTACTAATAAACGTATTATATCAGATGAATATACACCGATTTCTTTCTTCGTCAGAAATTTGACATTCGAAAGAAGAAGACAAAGCGTTGTTTGACTGTACAGACGCTACACAACTATTTTTAGTAAGGAGGATAGGATATAAACAAAACTATGAACAGTTCGCAATAAGCCGAACGGATTTTACTATAGTTTCAAAATTGTTTAGTACACCAGTTTTCAGTTCGTGCAAGTCAGTGCATTGAAAAGCATTGAAAAATTTGTCAAATATAACCTGTTTAAATAAAATGAAAACCGTGACTGACTGATGATCTATCAACACATTCAACACAGCTCAAACAACAGAGTGGATTGGACTGATATTTATACCAGCCCACAGCTACCTCAAGAACGGTCTCAGTTATGCGGTCGGGTTTCCCAAACATAATTATTATAACTTGGAACCTTTGTTTCAATTTTAAAAGATTATTTCTTCACACATCTTTGAACCTTTTAAGACGTATTAGTACCTACTTCTTTACAATGCCAATACTTAGATGAGTTCTCCTTAATATCAGGCGCACAAATGTCTAAAGTTTGTACATTATGTGTTTGATGATAACTTCACAGCCGATAAAACGGGCTTTTAACCATTCAATGGCAATCAAAACTTTGTCTTAAAGCACTTTAATTTGTGTTATATTCAATAACCTAGGAGGAGGAGGTTCTGAGAGTCCTTCAGACCGAATTTCGGCATTTCGACCAATCTCGTTTCACGAGACGAAATGTTGTGACAAATGATTAAGGGTATTTCAGTTTGTTCCTATAAGTAATCATTAGTCAGGTCGAAAATAGTTTAACTGTATTTATTTATTTAAAAATTACATACAGTTACCACCTGATTTAATACGTATACAGTTTCTTTAACAAATGTAATTTACACGGATCAAAGGGCGCGTGGCCAAAATCAGAATTAACGCCGCCATATTGTATTTTCAATACATTTCACAACCACCTCGTCGAAAAAATACGTCAAGTTACTAGTCACCCTGTATACTAAATCTATGCTTGTAGCAGTATTTTCGCACAGCAAAATTCGAAATGCGCTCATGTAATTAAATCTACAAGTTAATTAACAAGTTACAGCAGTTCATTAAAGTTTTACTTAATGAGGGAACTGGTCCTGGGGAATACGAGTTAAAAAATAAAAGTTACAAACGAGGTAGATTTTATAACCTACGCAATGCATGTTATGCCTTTTAATATTTATGACTATTAACGTTCATGTCCTCGCATGTTATAATGGTTATCATTCTCCTTCCATGACTCAATTTCCTTTTAGTGTCCGTACAGCATGCCCTTATTTCATGCAACTCCGGTAGCCAACAGAGAACATTACTGACGTATTGCATTTCCTTTTATGTCCACTTAAATAACGTAAGTATTTATATTTTTGGTAGTTGTCCTGTGTACTTAATATTGCATTTGCCTTACATGGACCTTTGCCATACAACCTTAACTCGCTACGCTAGTGATATATTAACGCTATGATATAATTCACAATAACGCTTTTGTAAGCCAGGATGCTTTGTCGCGGCTCTTCAGTGGAAAATAAATGAGTTTTCTCTCATATTCCATTATGTAGGTACGTCGGCGTCGTATCGCGTGACAATACACCGCGAATGTTGGGACGGAGAGATATTTTAGCGGCGGCTATCTCAAAAAAGATAGGCAGAGAAGGTTTGTTTCGAACGAAGCGTGTTATCAAGCGCTAAAAGCAACATGCAAACATATTTATTATGTTCTTCTGCTTTTGATATCATTGGTAAGAAAGCCAGTCTTAGCATTGCCATTTTTATATAGGGCATTTAGAAGCGCATAGAAAAACTGTCCTTATATTTTTTTTTTTTGAGGGTGGGAAATCATGCAATGACTTCTGCCGCTCTGGGTGGAGCGGAAGGGAGTGTCAGCCTAGACTCTTACTGACTAAAAGCCATCCATGTTCCTTCCTGAGCCCTTTATGTTTCGGGGCAGCGGTAACCCTTTCGGACAATCCCGCTTGTCCCTATGTTTTTGATTGTTCGTTATTTTTTGTTATTGTTTATTCTTTCTTTTTCATGTGGTTAGTGATTAACCTGGTGTCAGAGTTTTTATGCTGCCCATGGGCCTCTGAGTTAGCTTCACATGCTGTGAGAAGTATCTCTCAAGCATGCCGGTTTCCTCACGATGTTTTCCTTCACCGTTTTTCAAGCAAGTGATAATTATACAATACGCACATGAATCCGAAAAGTCAGAGGTGCGTGCGTTGAGTTCGAACTCGAGGTCTAAGGCATTGAGGTCTTGAGGTTTTTCAGAAATATATTACAATATACACCAAGAACTAGTCTAAAACGTGACGAGTCGTAAAACAACAATTGCATTTTGTTTATATTTAATCTTTAAAAATAATTTAGATCATCTTCATTTCTTGCTAGTTGCTATAACCAATGGAATTATTTTTTTTACCAACGAGTGCAGTACTGTCTGTAAAATACGCCCCCCAGTGAGTTATGACACTCGTTTTGTGTGATTATCTTTTGCGTGTATGTCTGCGATTCATATGTAGTGGCTTTCATATCATAGGTGAAGTTAAAAAAACCGGCCAAGTGCGAGTCGGACTTGCGCACGAACGGTTCCGTACCATTATCTATAAAAATGGAAAAAAAAACACGTTTTTTGTAGGGGAGCTCCCATAAATATTTATTTTATTCAGTTTTTTTTTGTATTTGTTGTTATAGCGGCAACAGAAATGCATCATCTGTGAAAATTTGAACTGTCAAACTGTCTGGTGACAGACGGCCAGACGGACGGACGGATAGACAGCCGAGTCTTAGTAATAGGGTCCCGTTTTACCCGTTTGGTACGGAACCCTAAAAAAACACTTATAACCTTATAATACTCTTTGAAGACTGGATAATGCTGGTTGTGTGTTCCCACAGTGTTTAAATGTGGATTAGCTACACATAATTGTAGGTATGAGAAACTGGGAATAAACGTGGTCATAAAAGGCTTTACTCACATAATAACGAAGTCTCCGAAGACGAAGTGGTAAATTGAGTACAGGGGAATCAGAATCAAGCCACATGAAACGCCCTCGTCGATTCGCACGAACGTCAGGTTAGACTTTGTCGAAGAGCGGCAACTTCACCCATGTGTTTAGTTTTTTTGTCAATGGATATTCCATACTGAAAAGCCTTCAGATGTATAAATAAAAATCATAAAAAGTAACAGAACAAAGACGTCATTCAAGATTTCTTAAAATTCTTTTTTCAAAAGGAAATTCATTTAGGAAATGAATTTCCTTTTTGTTAGGAAATGAATTTCCTTTTGCTAGTGTTGCCAACCGAGAAAACATTAATTGAATCCCGTTAAGCGGGTTGCAATAAAACATAACATACGTGTGCCGTCGGTGGGCGCACCTCGTGGGGTGGTACCTCGTAAAATGGGTCTTAAAAGAGTGCACCCGGTTTTTAAACGAGCCCCCCGTCTGCTGCTGCATCCTGCTTGAATTATTCCTGAACTACGAACTGAAAGACTAAAATATTTCGGACTATTTGTTACGGGGAAACAAATAGGTGAACTTTTAAATTCGTTTTCGTTTCGAGAGAGTTCTTTGTTCGAATTCGTAGTGCATTTCGTTTCGATAAATCGGTTTCCGTGAAATTCGAGGCTTGCGTCTCCATTCAAAAGCGCAGTGCTGGAGAATAGGCTTTGACTGGATATTCGTTCATTTATGAATTTGACTCGAGTAATTTGCTTTCACATCACTTTATAAACCGTACAGTAGTGTTATTCTGTAAAAATATCACCGCGAAAACTTAACTGAAGTGAGTTTAAAGAGAGCTGTCAATATAGTGTCAATTCCTTGCAAAATGTCGAATAACAGCTCACTAAGTTATCACGGGAGTTTTATACAGAATACACCGGCAGGTAATCAGTTTCATTTATAGCAGATAAACAATAATTAGTACACGTTTTACTCCTCCCGCTCTGGGTGGAGCGGAAGGGAGTGTCAGACTCTTACTGACTAAAACCAATCCATGTTCATTTCTTAGCCCTTTTTGTTCCGGGGTAGCGGTAACCTTTTCGGACAATCCCGCTCACCAAAATAATAAACCTGGGTGTTAAAAATGAAAATACGCGGATTTTCTTAAATCTTAAATGCGCTGATCGCAGCCTCCCGCTTCGACCTCCGGTTACAACCTCTGATTCAAATTTATCGGTATCGAAATCAGAATCCCAGGTGCAAAATCTATCTGAAGTTCTCACCTTTCGGAATCGGAGTCGTAGCTCCGTAACATCCTTAATCTGAAGGCGGACATCTTTGTTTCTCACCGTACCCAACACAACACCGTACACAACACTTCGTATACTATCATTTGTTTAAAAATCGGTGAAGGAAAACATCGTTAGGAAACCAGCTTGTCTGAGAGGTATTTCTCAACGGCATGTGAAGCTAAGTCAGAGGCCCATGGGCAGCAGAAAAACTGACACCAGGTTAATTACTAACCACACGAAAAGAAGAAGATCGTACCTAAAGACTACCTCTTGTTACGTCGGTTGTTTTCAAAATTTTTTATAACAATAACATAATATACGTCAAAGGAAAGAAAAGTTTTCATTTCATCTTTATTTAATTAATTTGTTTGTAAGAGAGCTTGTAGTATCTTATATTTTGGAGAATGCTTGTTTGCTTTACAACTAAAGGACCGCTTGAAGGTGTACTGTACTCCTAGAATTACAGAAAAGTCTTTTCGTAAATGGTATCGGCCATAATATATAATAATCAGCCAAGATTTATATTATAACTTTTCACTTTTTACACAATAAATGTCAATAATTGTACAAAGGCGGACTAAATACCGTATGTTTTTAACCTCATTATATCTACGAAACGTGAGAAACCTTTAGTTTCATTATAGTATTAATCTATATTCCGTTATAGCAGCCGCCCGGATCGATCCATCAGGTTAAACTACACTTACCCGGTCCGTAGATGGGTACATACCGAGACTCCTCCGTGGCTCGGAAAGCACTTTATGTCGTTAGTCCCGGCTGTCATTCGTGGAGCTTTGACTGTCGTTGACAGCCATCAAAACCCCGAAAGTCTGACAGTCAATACTGAAGGGTGGAGGTCAGATAGACTGTCGCTCCATGGGAAAAGGCTAGGCAGATTGATTGATTGATTTTTATTCTTAATTTACCTTATCCATTGCGTATTTTATTATTAAGTATGATAGCACTAGATTCTAAACTAATTATTTATGTCATTATTGCAAAGCACTGGGTGTCAGAGTACAGAGCCGGATGAAGTGGCGATGCTTTGGGTAGGCTCATGTCGAGAGAGAAATCCTGAAATCACAATCTTATCGTGATTGTTCTATGATGTACTGTTTGTTATCAATCAATCTATGTATGTTGATATAAGAGTAACGGAATGTTTTACCAATATTGTGTGTGCCTTATTTCGTGCAATAACAAGCTTTAATTAACAAGACACCTCAGGGATGCTCATTAATTATTCCATCGAAGCAAAAACATATGACGTCAAATTAATACGCAGGTCTAACACCTTACCTACGTATTAATTTGACGTCATATGTTTTGTGTATCAGCGGGGTAATTGCGAACCCTTATAATGGCAATGATTTTCTTTTTGACAGTTCAACGACATTAATTGCGTTATATATGTTACTAAGCAGACGAATCTTGCAAACATATGAAGCAATGGATTAGCAATTTCCTTCAAAAACATTTGGATTGTAATTAAAAGTGTGTGAAGCAGGGTACAGGTGAATGCTATTACAGTAGCGACATTCGCAAAATGGTAGAAATATATCTAGGTACATTAGAGAAGTTGTCACAAACACTAACTAGGTCACCCGCTGTGCAGTTTAGGGCTATCTAGTTAAATATAGTGCATCGGAATTGTCAATGAGACTTTTAGTTCGTTAGAGGTGTCACACCAAGCTGTTTGTTTTGAAACCCGAAGGGCTATTACCTCTGTATGAAAAGATCTTTCGACAGTAATGTTTGCATGATCAATCAACTCGGCCTATCGCAGTGCACTGCTAGACAAAGGCCTCTCCCGGGCTGCGCAACACCCTGTTTTGCTCCTGCATCCAGTCTGTCCCAGCCACTTTTTTCAAAGTCTTTCTTCCATTCAACTAGGGGACGGCCGACACTACGCTTGCCGATGTTGGCATGTTGTATATTAATAATGCGGTTTGCATTTTATCTAACCCTGTGAGATTCACGTACAACTCTTTGCCTTTAGTTTAATCTTTTGAACCCCATCATCACATATACGTGATAAGCAAGCGCATGCCATGTACGCCAACGACACAAATATGTGACAATGGCAACAATACAATGGTAATAAACAAATAAATAATTACTTTTGTGAGTGTTTATACATAGAAACCTATCTTAAACATTTGAAGCTCTCGTACTTATTTAATGACATGAAACAAATTAAAAGACACTATGGATATTGGGGAGTTCATGATAACATGAAGAAATAAATTTGTAGTTTGGCGTGGGGGACACACGCGTGCGTTTATGCTCTGGCGTTCAAAAAGGTTTAATCCAAATCAGTGCAATGTTCTTCTAAGATCGTACGTCCAACATGGCCAATTCTAGCTCTAAATTCTTTCCTGTAACATCTTAATTAAAATACAGTACGTGATAACTAAACGAGTTCTCTTTATTATGACGTCATTAGATGGTCGTGACAAGTCCGCGGCGAGTGCCGTCGGTGGCGACACTTGATGCAAATTTAACTACCCGACCGACGTTAGGGCTTAATTGAACAAGCTTGTTCTTGTTTACAAACATATTGTCGCTTTAATATTAAGATGTTACCCGCAAAATGGTTTAAATACTTTCATCTTTACCTTGTAATTTACAGCTGCGTTAATGTATTGCTGAATTTTGCATGGTTGCAACCTGCAAGCCATTAGCATGTTCACTAAAGCGAAAATTTGCACATTCCACCTACCTCCTGCTTCCTACAACTTTGCGGACTTAATAAAGATTCGCTCCATTAAGGCTGAAATCGAGGCTTCCCGAAAGGTTCTATTGAAGTCATCTAAAGTTCATTTTAATTTAGCTTTGACCCCTCAAAATTATTTATGATGGAAAAATTCTCGGCTGAAACTCTGCCCAGAGATATTATAATGTCTTGGTCGAGCATCGTTAATGTAAAATATTGCAGTTAGTTATATTAAAGCTAAGCGGATTTCTGGGGGATTATGGGATTATTTAATTAATTCGCTTCTGGTCTTAAGTCAAGGTCTACACTGCGGTGCGTCATATTTTTTTATGTGAGAAGTAGGTCACACGTAATCGATGTTGAAAATTTTCATTGACTTCGTATTTCTTTGTTCTTCGAATATCAGAAGTCACTGTCGAATCGGAATTAAAATCTGAACAACCATGATTGGTTATTGTGCCATTCTATTCGGATCTGATTTCTGTTTCGCCTTGGGACTGCACAATGATATTATGCCAGGTTGGCGAAGGCCAAAGCTCTTGTACTCCTAATGTAGAAAATCGATACATTCTAAGATGTACTCACTTAGAATATTTGATCATGCGTGGTTTGCCAAACGTAACGCGAAGCGAAGCGTTTATTTTAGGGTAGTATACACAGTACTATTTGCCAAACAGGCGGTGTTTAGTACTAATCATATTATTTATATTCACGGCGCATTACTCCTCCGCGCCTGGTAGGCGTATAATTCTTCTCGACGCGTGTTATCAAATTTCCATTACTTGTACTCACCTAATATTCCACCTACGTCGTCTTCTCTTAAAAACTTCACCGGACGTGCGGTTCTCTTTTCGTACTTATTACTGAGTGGGCTTACATTCGATGTAATTTCAACTTTATGACTGTAAAATAAGGTTGCTTTTAAAGGGGAAGTTTATTTGAAAGTCTGAGGTGTCGTTTTGGGAGCTTACTCGGGTCGCGTTATTAGAGTCTTGTCCTTCTTTATTGGAATATACGAGGGGCTCGATGCCTCCCCGCGCCCGCGCCCCGCGCACATCCTCTGGCATTGAGGTCTGGTAAGGCCCATGCTTGACTATCAGCAAGGGATGTGTTCTAGGTCCTTCGATTAACTAATTGCTTAATTTTGGCTTTAACTCCTTCATTATGAATGTCTGGATGAGCTGGATTGCCGGCGCCATTATAATTAGTGTTTTTGGCGTTGTTTGTTCACAGACAATTTGGTTAACAGATTCGTTTTGTCTATGCTAATGACGTGAATAAGGTTTTGCCTAAGATATTCAGTATTTGTTATGTATTGATGTGTCACTTCAGACACATCACTTAGCTACTGTTTAGTCTTTAACTAGTTAGCGTATTTTCGATAGACTCTTTTGTGTTATTTTATTGGAATATTTTTTATTAGTCACATTTTCTCTGAAGAGAGCATAAAGTTTTATGCCCCTGTGGGCTACCTAGAGGTTTAATAAATTTGTTTTATCAAAATCACTTGGTATCTTAATAGTCCATTGAAATGTTCCATTAGCTTTGCATTTTTAAGAGAACGCAATTTTATTTTTGGTACATGTTTGGGGGGTCAATAGAAGCTTAACCTCAAGTTTGTGGGGTCGCCACCCTTGTCCCCCGGCCGCCATCTTGGAAAAAGGGTGAAAACACTTTTTTCGCGATATCTCGGAAACAATGCGTCTTACAAAAAAATTGCAAAGACATAATTTGTAGCAAATTGTATTGCCTACAAATATGTAATACAACTTTTTGCCTTTAATTAAAAATTATAGAAGTTATAAGCAAAAAAGTGAGATTGTTTTTATAAAAATTTTCTTTTTTGGTCTATAACTTTTTTTTTATACATTTTACAAAAAAAATACATCAGACCAATCTTGTAGATGATCTTTTGAGGAAACTTTTCCCTATTTTTTTTTTTAATTACATTCATTAATAACGCTGTTACAGCGCTCCAAAGTTGACCGGGTTTGTCAATGTTCATGAGAATCCGGTCGAAACGAAATGTTTAACTTATTTTTGTTTTTTTTTATTGTAAATATATTCTTACAAAACTGTGATGGAGAAACATCCTTAATTAGCTGGTGGTACCGCGCTATTCCATCTTTGCTAACTCTTGTTGGCGAACGTTTTTTCATATCTTTATACGGCTTTATACCAGCTAATTCAATTGCTGATGTTGTATCACATCCTGAAAAAGCAGGTTTTGAAAAATTAATGTTAGGCTGTCTTCTGCCATAATAATAACAGAATCATGAGATCGGGATGCAGTAAGCGCAGCAGAGACGATGATTGAATCTGCATCTGATTCAGCTTGGTCGACAGAAAAACCAACCCCTGAAAGAGCAGTTTTGAGAAGATCTATCAAGTTTGATTTGTTTTTTTAATTTAACAAAATTTTTGTAAGAATATATTTACAATAAAAAAAAACAAAAATAAGTTAAACATTTCGTTTCGACCGGATTCTCATGAACATTGACGAACCCGGTCAACTTTGGAGCGCTGTAACAGCGTTATTAATGAATGAAATTTAAAAAAAAGTTAGGGAAAATTTTCCTCAAAAGATCATCTACAAGATTGGTCTGATGTATTTTTTTTGTAAAATGTATAAAAAAAGTTATAGAGCAAAAAAGAAAATTTTTATTAAAAATATCTCACTTTTTTGCTTATAACTTCTATAATTTTTAATTTAGGGCAAAAAAATGTATTACATATTTGTAGGAAAAACAATTTGCTACAAATTATGCCTTTGCAATTTTTTTGTAAGACGCATTGTTTCCGAGATATCACGAAAAAAGTGTTTTCACCCTTTTTCCAAGATGGCGGCCGGGGGACAAGGGTGGCGACCCCATAAACTTGAGGTTAAGCTTCTATTGACCCCCCAAACATGTCCCAAAAATAAAATTGCGTCCTCTTTTTTTTTTTTTTTTTAAGGCTGGGAAATCATCCAATGACTGCTCCCGCTCTGGGTGGAGCGGAAGGGAGTGTCAGACTCTTACTGACTAAAACCCATCCATGTTCCTTCCGTAGCCCTTTATGTTCCGGGGTAGCGGTAACCCTTTCGGACAATCCCGCTTAAAATTGCGTCCTCTAAGAAATGCAATATTCGGTCCTTAAATTGTAACATTTCAATGGACTATAAAGATATAAAATAAAATTTTAATTTATTTGATGGCATATTTATTATGTCTTGCAGTATTAGCTCGAGTGTTTTTTTAAATGTATTTGTTTCACATAGCGCTTCGTAGCGTTGTATAATGTGAAAAGTTGTCGTAGCGACGTAGCCGCGTAGCGGCTTCGTAGCGCTACGAAGCGCCTACACACGCGGTGCACTACTTTGTTTCGCTCGATTTGAATGCGTCTTGAGATGGAATTATATTTCTGAGTTGAAGAGGAAGGCTAAGAGGGAGAATATAATATACTTATTACTCTCTTATACATAGCGGCATTCCGACGGCAACGTTGCCGCGGTATCGTACGTCAAAAACTAAGGGGATGACAAGTGGACTGTATGTATTGGTGGTTGTTGGAATGAAATAAAACTAAAGCCTAGAGAAAGTTAAATAAAAATTATTAAAAAAAAATTGGTAAGACACAAACCAATCCTTTTGACAGGTACAAGCGAGCTTTTGGCAGAAAAAGCGGTACCTTACGCATGCCGCAACGTCTATGGGCGCCATCATTGAAATTTAAATTTTATTGGCATACTATTATGTACGTTATATTTCTATTCGTCGTATATAAATCCCTTATAGTGCTGTACCGCCAGTGAGAGCAGGCCTGGTGACGAACTATGTACTTAAGAGACATGGATCTGCGCCTAATAACTTGGCAGCATAATGCTAATCATATTGTGTTTGTATAGGTACTTGCGCAATACTGAAGTGTTCATTGGAAAAGTTCATAACAGTCACTTACCTACCTACATTGCGAAAATCGGTAAGTCCGGTCAGCAAATTCCGTATTTCCAAGGCGTTAACATTTCCATCGCACACTTAGTTCACACTCCTCGCCTCCCTCCCATATTTTATTTACCGTTAATCCGGGTCACGTACGCAGCATGTTGCAGCAACGTGCCTCCAACAGCGTTCGCTAACAGCTGTAAAACGTTGCAGCAACACCGTTGCACTTTATGTAAGAACATCGCGATTTTCTCATTACATTTTATGGGAGTTTTCTTTGCTGTGGGAAATTCATTGCGGTGTTAGCCCCTTTTCACACGGTGGCTGGATAAATGGTATCGGTACGTGTAAACGCCTTTCTTACTTACTTACCCTTACATTTAGCTTCCGGGTTCCTGCAGCTACCGGCAGAACCCGTTGATAGCCGTTTTAATAGACACATTGAGGTATGGTAGGTTAGGTTAACTTCGCAGTGGGAAAGAGATGAAGCTATGCATCATGTATAGCTCCGTCTTATTCCCACACTGAAGTAATATTGAAATAATTAATTTTGATCATTTTAACCCGATTTTCACTTGCAAATTGCAAAAATCGCAAGAAATTTTTTATTTCGCGGGCGATCTTTACGCGTTCAGCTTAATTTGGTTAGTCTATTGTTAACGGTTTTTTCCAGCATTCTAGCAGAGCTTTTGTAGCTATTATATAACAGTTACAAAACAAGTTTATGCTATATGGTTTTACTTCTAATATCACATAATTTCTAGTAAACGAAACAAAATGAATATTTAAGGCGATCCAAAAATACTACTTTCTTTCTGTCTACCCCCGTGGGAAGAAGGCGTATGTATGTATAATTTCTAGTAATTAATATTAACAAACTTGTTATCCTTGTTTCAGATGACATCAGCCTAATAAGGCGAGTTCTACATTAAGGTAAGTCCAAAGAGATTATCCGAAAAAAGGTTTTAATCCACCTATAACGTGACGGGCCTTATTTCAAAAGAACGCATATAGGATATCACCGCGGGCCATTATTCCTTCTGGGTCTATTAACTGGATTAATGTTTCATTATTTTGAGTGAAGCCTAAGGCTGGTATGGTAATTTTTATGGAAGTTTTTATTACCTCGTCTGATAGGTACTTCTTTTATGAGAGATCGGTGGTTTGTTGATTTGATTGGACTTCTTAAGCCGAAGTATCACTATTTGCATATCAGATTATGTAGGTTTATTTTGAAGCATATATTTGTGTGGCATGAGAGCAGATCTCTTTGAATTTTAAATCAAATCAAATCAATCTTTATTTGTGAACATAAGTACAAAAAGGTGTTATTTATACATATATAACTATACATATATATTTTAAACTGGCTTTTGACTACGGTTTCGCCCTCGTGGATCTCTGATAATATTCCAAGGTAGCGTTGGTACTACCGGCATTAAAAGTACCCTATGTGGTTATCCAGGTTATAAATTATCTGTGTGTTGTTTTCATCCAAAGTTTTTGCGCCAATCCGGAACATACATCGAGACAAACGTTCTAAAACCTATATTTTTGGCATCAGACTCGTTCCCCTTTTTTTTTGAGGGTGGGAAATCATCAAATGACTCAAACGTAATTGTTAGACTCATTCCGTTCTTTTAAACTGAGGTTTTTGATGCAGTTTTCTTCATCATTTAGGGAATTTATTCATGAAGGCCTATATACTATATAAGGCCTATAACCTTTTGGAAGGGGCGACTAGAACAAATTCTACCTCTTTTTCATTTGGACGTTCATAAGTCGGTTATTTGTGTCAATTTGAAATAAATGTTTTGCGGTTTTTGTGTATAATACATTAAAATTAAACTAATTTACCTAGCCTTTTCCCAACTATGTTGGGATCAGCTTCCAGTCTAACCGGTTGTAGCTGAATACCAGTATTTTACATGGAGCGACTGCCTGTCTGACCCTCACAACCCAGTACCTACCTGGGTAATACGATACCCTTTGGTAAGACTGGCTGTCTGACTTTCGGACTTCTGACTACCCGTAACGACTGTCAAAAATCCAAGAATGACAGCTGGGACCAACGGCTTAATGTGCTTACCGTTTTTAATACATTAAAATTAAACTAACATATTTTATACAAATCTCGATGTTTTGCCAAGTCGTGTCTGTTGAAACAATATATAATAATAAGAGACAAGCACATAATTGTCACATAACTCCATCTCAGACTGTGACGGCTCCACTTGTCACTATATTAGGGTAATTCATGCCTGCCACATAATTACACGTCAGGCCTGGTTTCACCTCAGATTATGTTAACGCAAGGTAATGGATTAGTTTATTACACTGCCAGGTGACGTCACATGTTCATGAACGACGTCATAATTATATTTGTACTAGCATATTAAATACCTAACTTTTTTTTTGCTGTAGTACGCCGTGGAATTGGTCATTGACCTCTGTCCTAGCGCCGCGTCGTCGCCGTAAACCATAGTTTTTTTTTGTGACGCGTAATTTTGAATCCGTGATAATATCTTTTTAAGCATTCATTGCTATAATATGATATTTCAAGGCATATTTTAATCTCCATAAAATGCCTAATTTAAATAACATATTTTATTGGATCATAATATAGGGTACATTTGACAACTTTTACTATGAAAACTCAACTGACCTCGCGAAAAAAAATCAGCTGTTCCCTACATTTTGACGAGTTATGCGAGCATAATGTATGGAACAGCTGATTTTTTTTTCGCGATTTCAGATTTGTTCCTGTAGTATAAGTTGTACGTAATGATGAATACGATGACCCCTTAAAAAATTGCAAATGAATTCAATTTCACTCTGTATAACGTTCAAATTGGCTTCCCAACCAAAAATGAAAATTTTATCAAATTCTGAAAGATAAAAATGGTTACTGTGGGTCAGGCTTAGAAGGTAGACACAATATGCTGCCGTGGACACTTTTGTTGAACTTTTTCAGCTGCTGGACAGGTATATCTTTACTTAAAAGAAAGTCCCTATGTAAGATTTACTGTAAAAATTGTATATGTTACTGCAATAAACTTTTTTTTTTTTGCTGTAATTGCACCTAAAAATACGGGCATTGCCCCTCTGAACTTATAACTGAAACAGTAACCTATAGACGTAGCATCGGTTATCCTGGAATCCTGCAACTCGCATTAACCCAAGCTACAAATTTATTTCTTCTTGTTATCACGCATTTCCGAATAGCCATGGTGTCTTTTATTTTGTTTCATGTCATTAAATACGTACGAGAGCTTAAATTTTTAAGATATCTGTATAAACACTCACAAAAGTAATGGTTTAATTGTTTATTTCTTATTGTCGTGTACCCACACATATTTGTGTCGTTGGCGTACAGGGCATGCGCTTGCTTGTCACGTATATGTGACAATGGCGTAAAAAAGTTAAAGTAGAATAGCACCTTCAGCTGTGTGTACCAAGTACTTGGAAGCGAGATAAGTACTTAAGTAACAGCTTAATCAAATCCAGACTCCACAAGGGGTGTCATTGTTCAGTACACCGCCATTGTATGAGTACCTCGTTACGTTGATTAGCGGGCCATTATTTGATTACAGCGATTGTTTCAATCACAATGGGACATAATCCTGTTAATTTGTTTGTGTGTAAGGCAATTCTGTCTATTGTCTGGCGATAATTATATTTATTGGTATGTGAGGGTATGATCCGGAGAATTTGGGATAGATATTTATTGAATTAGGTGGAGGGTTTCTGGCCCAGTGGTTACGGCCGTGACTTACGAGTGGTGGCAGGTTCGAACCTAAGGAGGCACTTTGTACTTTGTGTAAATTATTTCATCACCACTGCTCTCAAAACGGTGAAGGAAAACAGCGTAAAGTAACTAAATAAAAAAAATCGATGAGATGTGACATCGCCAACCTGCACTTTGTTCTGGTGGTGGGTTATGCCAACTCTCTCTCGAAGAGAGAAGCCCTGTGTCCCAGCAGTGGGAATTTTATAGGCTGATTATGATGATTTATTGATTGTTTCTAGATGATATCAAGTTACAGATTTTTTATTGGTTAACCCTGGTTGTCATAAGGTTTTGTCCTGGGATATAATTATGCACTTGAATTCGTGTCCAAATATGGGGAACGGGAAATTCAAGCTTATTCGTGCTGTATAATCAAAGCTTATAATCTTACCCTAAGCATATGAGCGGCATTTTACGATTCAACTCATGATTTCGATTCTTAAATGTTTACTTGGGAAACAGTTGGTAATACTTAAAATCGCCTTTTTCATCACAGCTTTTAACGTTCTGCATCGTTCTCACATTTATAGTTATAATATGAATCATGTAACCAATTTTTTGTATCCATATTTTGTTTAAAAGAGTGTTCGTGGAGTATCTTGCCCGTTCTTCTCCATTGGTACCTACTTCTTTGGAATGGGCATCTAGCTTCATTTTTCTGACTGACCGACCCTATGACATTAATTTAAAAGTGCCTGTAATTGGTTTATTTAAAATAAATGCTTTGGGGTGGTTTGAGGTTGAGTTTAAAAAAGCGACTTTTTCCCACCTGGTCAAAATCAGGCGTAATTACGGTCTCCTGTCACAATTTCAAATATTATGAAAATGTCATCATTTAACTTGTACCATATGAATGTAAATATATAACCATAGATATAATAAAGAAGTATATAACTGTCCCCTGTGTCAATACCGTTAGTTTTGTGTTCAAAATTGTGTATTCCCATTAGTCCTTATCCCCTATCGACGCAGCATCTGCGGGGACCTCGTTTCTTTCAACTGGGTCAAGGAATTCCTGACATCCTCCTGCAGTTTGTGTTCCAGTCTAGCTGCGGCACGTTTATTGTAACCTAGAATAAGCAAAGCGTGTGTCCTATTTACTAAAGATGGCTGAGGTTTACAAAATGATGTTCAGTATTGAGAGTGGATTGTCGAGGAGCTTGTAGCTAAGTAGTAATAGCTGCGTTATGCTATACGCTTGGGTTGGCGCCGGGGTTGGCCGTGTATGGGTGACCATCTTTACATATCCAGTCTCTCCGTTTCTCTTGGAAAGCACGTTAAGCCGTTGGTCCCGGCTGTTATTTGTGCATCTTTGACAGTCGTTACGGGTAGTCAGAAGCCCGAAAGTCTGACAGCCAGTCTTGCCAAGGGGTGTCGTATTACCCAGTTAGTGACTGGGTTGTGGAGGTCAGATAGGGAGTTGCTCCATGTGAAATACTGGTATTGGTTGCATCCAGTTAGACTGAAAGCCGAACCCAACATAGTCGGGAAAAGGCTAGGCAGATTGATTGAGACTGGTTTCTGTAGGTGAGCCGTTCAGCCGTTTGAGCGTCAAGGACGGACAAACATACAAACTCACAAACTTTCGCTTTTATAATATTATTATAATAAATCTTATCATGTTATCAATTACCTATTATCAGCAAACTAGAACTTCATTAAAATGATCACAACAAAAAAGCTTTATGTCAATATCACCTATAACAATAACAAGTGACAATAAACAAATTGGTTACATTAAACATTGTTACTGAAGTATTCTCTTGAAGCGACTTGACCCAAATCCTGTAAAGATAAATTAATGCTTTGACATATTAATTAACGGTTACCGAGAGCCTATCTGTCGGGGCTAATTGGCTTCGTATTACGTTGTAAGAGCGCTGAACACCTGCGTTCTTGAAATATGCACGTTTTTGCCCTTCATTGCCTAAGAGTGGGTTTTCTTTCAGGTGGGCAAAGAAAACTTAAATGTACGAGTATAAAAGAATTTTTAGTGAAGATTTGATAGTGCGCTGTTCAGACTATTACTGTATTAAAGCCCCCCCCCCTTCCTTTACACACACACAAACACACACACACACACACACTTTAGGGGGAGGGACAAAAAAATTCAGAAATACTGATCTGCCTTTTCATATATCATTACCATTAGGATTGATTCATCAGCTCCTTGATTGCGAATATCGAATTATCTCCTAATTGTCAATTAAGATATCTAGAATTTGGATCCTTAAGCATCTAGATATAACATTTAGCGATAGTGCTTTTTTCCCACCGTATCAAAACAAGTGGTCCTACTAACAAAACGACCCATAATCAACAACTACTTTAGTAAAATGTCCTATTAGCAATTCGTTCTATAAGTAATCCCTTACCTATGCAAGGTGAAAAAAGATCTAAGTTTATACTTTGTCCAAAACAGTAAGAAAAAAGAAAAAACGATTACAAAATGTCAACAAATCGACCATCTTCTACGTTTCTCATCCAATATTATTGACATCAGAAACTAAACCAATAAAGTTCCGCCTTATTAATTGTATTTACCGGTCGCGTCCGCGCCGTACGGTTGGTTTACGACCGGATCGGCAGCCTCTAGGGATGTAACTTACCGGCCGGTACTTGGCCGGTTGAGTTACGGCCGGCTATCCGAATGTTTTTGAATAAAAGTCTTGCATGCTTGTCGATTGGTTCTGTTTAGGGAATTTACATAGGTACAATAATGCATTTCTGTGTATTTCGTCCTTAAGTGTTGTGTAAAAGATTTGATCTATTATCTCCATTCAAATATATTATTGAAACAAGGAACAGGTTCACAAGTTTCTTGAATGTTTATTAACAGCTGCATTCGTTTAAAAACTGTGTTACAGCCATTAGCTCCCACCTCAAAGCGGGGAGACAGCCTTCCAACATAGGTATTAAATAAAAATAATGAAATCGAAGTAAGAATATCATACCAAGAAGTTGACTTAGACTCAAAGCATTTGTTTCAAATAAACCAATTATAGGAAATTTTGAATTGTCAAGATTTCGGTCAGTCAGAAAAATGAAGCTTGTTGCCCATTTCAAAGCAGTAGGTACCTATGGAGAAGAACGGGTAAGAAACTCCATGGTCACTCTTTTAAACAAAATATGGTTACAAAATATTGACTGACCGATAGGGCCTACAAGTGGCCCTTCCATGGGCCACACCACAGAACATATATCAGTAACTTTTTATCTGCTCTGTGGGGCACACGATAAAGCACCGAATTTCGAGTTAATTCAACAAAAGATTCTCCAGTATTCGGTGTGATCGAATTTGACATCCATGAAAATATAGTGTTAGTTCTTGTATCAAAATTATGGGATAGCCTAGTGGCGTGGCGGATTGCCAAGTCATAGGTCTCGAGTTCGAACCCAAGGCACGTACCTCTGACTTTTCGGATTCACAACACTTTCTTAAAAAACCGTGAAGTAAAACATCGTGGGGAAACCGGCATGCCTGAGAAATATTTCTCAACAGCATGTGAAGCTAAGTCAGAGGTCCATGGGCAGTATAAAAAACTCTCGACACCAGGTTAGTCACTAACCACACGAAGAAGAAAGAAGAACGGGATTATTAATGATGACTGGTGCCAAATAGATATAAGTTAACCTTTTTAACGACCTAGGAGACGAACTAGATGCTATAAACACTAGAAGTATAGGTTACTTAACTTAATTTATTATTGGGGATACAAACACATTCTTTAATGGAAGAAAGAGGGAAATCCTCATTATTTTCTCCTGAGCTTAAAAGAAACTGAACGAATCATTGAAATATTAAGACGAAAGAAACTATGGATTGTGTGAAAGATAATATAGCTTGAAAGGGGATATAATAACTGAGATACCGAATACTGAGATGACGGCTGATCTTAGAAAGGAACCGTGTTGTGTCGACCCACGACCACGACTACTTTTAGTTCCATGAAAATCCTATCCTTAAAGACTAATATTTGGCCATCTTGTTCTGTATGTTTTTTATCCATTTCAGCTTTTTGTTATTGGATACAAAATAACTGTTCGATAAATGACCTGGGAGGTAACAATTGGTTTGACCTGTTTGTGGGCGACCCGATAAAACCCGACTCGACCCGACAAACTCCCCTATCTTTGTCACGATACTATTAAAGTTTTAATCGTTCAAGTTTTTGTATGGAACTTTTGTAATGGATATACATTTTGACTTTGCGATGGTTCGTTAAAGTCAAATATATGGCTAAGCCTGGCGCATTATTCATCCAATAAAAGGTAGTTATAAACATAGACGTTAGGCAAAGAGGATGTAGAGGTGAATCAAGATTCAATCTGCCTAGCCTTTGCCCAACTATGTTGGGGTCGGCTTCCAGTCTAACCGGATGCGGTTGAATACCAGTATTTTCTATGGAGCGACTGCCTATCTGACCTCCACAACCATTGGGTTACATTGGCTCCGCAACCAGTTATTGAACTGGGCAATACGATACCCTTAGTAAGACTGGCTGTCAGATTTTCGGGCTTTTGACTACCCGTTACGACTGATAAAGATGCACAAATGACAGCCGGGACCAACGGCTTAACTTGCTTTCCGAGATACGGAAGAGTCTCGGTATGTAAAGATGGTCACCCATCCACGGCCAACCCCGGCAAGCGTAGCTTGACCTGATGAATCGACCTGTGCGAGTGTTAAAACTTAGCCACGAGCTCATCCTCCAGTACAGGTAAATCAAATATGAATCTAAAATGCTCTACGGATATTACAAATTTTAGAGTTTTCACTGCATTTCCTGCGTAGACAATTCGATTTATTGGGGGTAGGATGCTGATGGCTGTTGGTTCAATATTGAAAATGTTGCATTTGACATTACTTACTAACTTACGTTTTGTAGGGGTACAGGGTTTATTAGGGTGAGGGTGGTTCTGATTGAAATCGATATAGAAAAAAAGGTTAGATTCTCTAAATTAGTCGCAACATTTTAGTGTCATTTTTTTGGTGAGGAAACCAGCATGTCTGAGTGATTACTTCTCAATTGAACAGCAATTGAAGCTAAATCATCAGAGGCCCATGGGCAGCATAAAAACTCTGACACCAGGTTAGTCACTAACTACACAAAAAGAAGAAGTCTGTAAGTTCTTTACATTTAACCAATTAGAGCCATATAATAATTTATTTGTGAAACATAGGTAAAAAGCTCCTTAAAAATAATTCATAGATAAAATAATAGATGTAATAAATAAGGTCAAACGTGTGCATACCTTATCATGTAAGTTGTAAGCTCCAGATACCTATTTTGAGCACGGCAACCCTCGCTTTCAACTTCATTTCAGCTTCACGGAATTCATATTGCATTTCGTTGCAAGTTTAGTACGTATGCAAACTACGTGGAATTCTATTAAAAGCAAAACTTTTCAAGCGTAGTCTATTAAAATGTTGTCATGTTTACGTTTTGTTTATGGTTTTGAGGACTATGTTATCCTCGTTGTAAGTTAAGTTTGAATTTGGATTATAACAATTATGTGGCAGCTAAGACCAGCCCTTACTGATAGCGCCCGTTCACGAACATGTCGCATGGATTAGCACCATTCAGCTCAAATATTAAGGATCTCAATTTTTTGCTATTTCTCTGTCTTACAATATCAAATTCAGCCATTAGTGACCAAGTTTATTATCAAACAAGATCACTGTTTATTATCAGTGATTTATCTTTATCTTCTTCAATCGAGGAAGATTGTTCCGGATACATCTTGTGATAAACGATTCACAGTTGGTGGTCGAGTACATTTCGGGAACATATGGCTCATGGAGTTTATATCTTCCTGTTATAGTTTTATTTCATAAAGCTTCAAAGAAAGGGGCTTTTTCTGTAATTTGTCTTCGCAAAACAAGAACAAAGTAACTTGGGAACTTGTGTAAAATTATTCCGAGTTTCTTAGAGAAAATTTCTCTATATCTCTCTGATTCATAGGGATGGACCGGATTCAACTTCAGAATATTTGGGCAAATCCATTGCTTAGTCTATATTGGCATTTTGCGTAGGTTTTGAACTTCCACCCAATAGGGATGACGAATAAAATTTTTTTTTTTCGTAAGGGCTTTATCATACTAGCGGATTGCGAGCGTCTTCAAAGCGGAACGGGCGCGCAACGAATACGTTACGGGCGCGCAATGAACACGCCGCGCATGCGCAGCGAATTCGTTGCGGATAATGGATATTCCCAAATTCTTTGATGCTTTCGTTTTTGTATCCAGCGTCTTCGAAGTAACAAAGCCAACAGCAGTGTCTCCTCGTCAGAATCCATTTTGTTACTGAGTGTATTGTGCGTCGTTAACTTGCTACAAACACGCGACGAACACGTTGCAAACTCCAGAAAGGCTTGAGGCAGACGTCTTTACAATGTTAAGGTGACTTTACGGAGAGAACGTCTAATCCTAAGTACTGTAAATAAACAGTGGTAGTTCCCAGACGCTGGTTTATCTTTTTAATCTGATGGTGCGTCACGGGCGCGACGGCCGGGCGCCATATTGCTCTGAGCAACTGCTACGAGTGGGCTGCATGTGATCCACATAATATTATAATTATTCGTGACCCCTTTATGACTTTAGTTTACGCATGTATTGTAGTTATTTTAGATTTTATGACGTGTTATGTCATAGGGTAAAGGGTTGTCGTATTAGCCAGTAACGGGTTTGTGGAGGTCAGATATGAACTTGCTAGACTGGAAGCCGACCTCAATATACTTGAGAAATGGCTAAACAGATGTTGATAAGTGTCTTGGTTTAATTTACGAGTACTTTAAAGATCCTTATGAAAAATAAAATGCTTAAGCTCCGTCAATTTTGATTAATCTGCAAGTTAAACGGAGGTTAGGAGAAGGTACATTTTACCTATATACCTGCCCAGCCTTGCCTTGACTTCAGGTTTCAGGGACAGTTATTCAAAATACCCTCATCACTATAAATAGTTGAAGATTAAGCTGATTTTCCAAACACGAGCAATAATAATTGCTCTCAACAATGTTTGTATAATTGGTCTTTGGTCGTTTGAATTGACTCATTTACCATTACTCGTGTAATATGCACTTCACGTCGTGAGAACTTGTTAAATTAAAATCATTTTTACTTGTCTGGCCAAATTAAAATGTCAAGTATATTCTGAATTCACAAATTCATTCTATTTTGATTTCATAATAAAATGATTGAGCACTCTAGTCTCACTCGCTTTTTTGTGAACTTTAAATAATTCCTAAAATTGAGGTCTTAAGAAAATACAGTTTCTGCAAAAAATACTTGATACATTTCCAACCTAACCTATCCTGTATGGTCGGAGTGCTGATAGCTTAGTTACATCGCCCACTGCGAGATAAGCCCAGAAAGTTTAAAAGAGGCTTAATTAATTATTAAAAAAAGTATGTATCATCATTAGAAGCGCAAAAAGCTTTTAGATGTCCATTAATTCATTATTAGAAGTCAATACGTTGCTAGGGATTTTTTAAAGTATTTTCCAATGAAAATTGTGTGTATCTTTCTTTTGTTTTGATATATTTTTTTTTTGTTGTATTTCTATAGCATTTACTTATTTGTATCGCATACATGACAAAACATAGTGTGACTTAATGTTAATATGCTATTATAAGACCGTTAACCTATGTTTTACAAATAAATAATTCGGTTTCTGATTTTGAAAGTGACTTATGCCCGTATTAAAGAACCTGACTCAATAGTCAATACTCAAGCATTGCTTGAGTCTCGATTAAATCCATTTGAATGGTTAACACTAGTTTTAAGTAATGCTTAGGTCTTGATTGAGGTTCTGTAATACGGGCCTTAGTCAAAGTAGCTCACAGCATCTCTTAGCTATCAATTGCGCCGAAGAATTAGTTCACGGTCGGGTCGGCGAGATTTCTTATTTAATTTGTAGCGATCCCGTCCTCGGTCAGATGATGAAACATCTTTTCATTTTCTTAGAAATATTGATTACTCGAGTTTTCTAGATACTAAAGTTATTGAAAAGTAACACAAAACTATTATAACTTTTGCATAGGGGAGGCCCACATAGTTTTCTTTAGTCTAAAACTCAACTCAAACTCAAAGCATTTATTTCAAATAAACCAATTACTGGCACTTTAGAATTGTCAAGGGGTCGTTCAGGCAGAAAGATGAAGCTAGTTGCCCATTCCAAAGCAGTAGGTACCTATGGAGAAGAACGGGCAAGAAATTCCACGGAAAGTCTTTTAAATCAGAATATGGTTACAAAATATGGGTTATATCATTCATGTTGAAATTATACATGTGAGAACGATGCAGAGAGAAAAAAGCGTCCGTAATAAAAGATTTAAAAAAAGTAATCAAAATAAATTAAATAAAAGTTTTAATAGATCCGTGGCAGCTAAGAGATGACCAGTCTCTACTGACGGCGCCCGTTTACGAACATGACGCATGGATTAGCACCATTCAGCTCAACTAATTTGAAGGGAGCTGAATTAGGGCGCAGTTACCTGCATACAGTTGACATTGACACTGGTAATAAACTTTCAGTGCCAAGCGTTGCTATGCAGTTCATTGAGATGGCACTTTGTTATGGAATGGGTACCGGCTATAAAGGGTGAAATTGAATTAAAAATCTCAAATTGCGAAAAATATTCAGCTTTTCCATACATGCATAGCTCGTCCGTAAGGGTCGCTACTACCCCGGAACATAAAGGGCTAAGGAAGGAACATAGATGGGTTTTAGTCAGTAAGAGTCTGACACTCCCTTCCGACCTACCCAGAGCGGGAGGAGTTATTTGATGATTTACCACCTTCAAAAACCTTTTTTTTTGAGTTTGGGAGATCGTCAAATGACCCCTCCCGCGGGCACATACATATAGTTGTAAGGGCGATCTAAATAAATTATAACTTTTCCTACAAAAAGCACCAAGTTTAACACAATAAATACATATAATTAACTGTCCGGTACTGTCCTTTTTCCAGACCCTAAGGAATACACCAGTCAAGTATCTACTTAATTCATCAACATGTGATTGATAGTAGATAATCCACTAATTGACTAGACAACTTAGTTTTTTTAATCATTGTATTTTATAAACTATAACGAAATTAGATAAAGCCGAAATGTATGGAATTCGCGTAAGCTTTCGAATGCCACGAGATCAATCGTTTTCGATCGCTTAATGCCAGACTGTCAATTGTGTAACGAAAGTCGATCAATAATCAAATGCGTTGACAAGTGGCGTTCTTGACAAACCGAATCGCTGAGATAACGAATTGTTTGATCAACAATTTTTGAAATCGATTCGACACGGAGTGATTGACACTTGTCTTGGCCCCCTGGTTGCCTAGCTAGAGTCGTCCAGGTAAATTCTCAACGAGACCGAACCACACGCTCGGGTCGGTGACGGTGAATCGGGTATACCTACTCGGCTCCAGTCGGTCGGTGACGCTGAATAGCGTATACGGTCTCAGTTAAGCGGTCGGGCTAAAATTAATCAGTTACTTTTAAGGTCCATGGGAGGTTGCGGCATCGGGGTAGACGAGAGTGAGTCGTTTTATATGGATGGGGACATCATAAGCTCCGAATCCAGGAACACTTCTTAACCTTCTGATTCTCTTCGTGTATACCTACTTCTTCTTAGCGTGTCGATGAGAATCTAAATAGACTTGGCCCAGAATTCGGCGTGTTTGGCGCCATTACTGGCGTCCATCAGTTCCCGTAACTTGCATACGACAGGACATGCAGGACACTATATTAGGTGACCCATCGTTTGTGGAACAGCACCAACTTTACAATCCCTGCGACTACATTTCCGTGCCTATTCAAAATTCAAAAATAATTTCTAGTCTTAAACTAGCAGGTGGATTTCCATCCAGGGATTGGTAATATAAACTGCATTGACGGAAGGCTTTCTTTGAAATAGCGTTGCGTGTCTCTAAACTCTGGGGGTTGGTTCAATTGTTCGCGTTGATTGGCGGTCGCTGGCGACACACAGGCGCCATCGCACTGTCTAAAACATTACTGTTGAACTAAATTTGTGTTACACTCAGTACTTAGGACTGTAATTTATTTGGGACAGCTGTTTTGGTTAGTCTGAGCGATTAAAAGGGTCACGGGTTAGGGCTTGAATACGGGTGACCCCTTTTTTTAAACCATTCGTTCATTTGCGACTAGCTGGACGTATGTAATTGAAAACGAGCAATTTTTCGATATGATGATTTAAAGGAGTAAGAGTGCGACGAGCATGAAGTCACAACCTCTCCAGCTCCCTCATTTACAAGCTAAGCGTAAGGCCGTCAATCAGTCTGCCTAGCCTATTCCCAATAATGTTGGGGTCGGCTTTCAGTCTAACCGGATGCAGCTGAATACCAGTATTTTACATGCAGCGACTGCCTATCTAACCTCTACAATCCAGTAACTAGGTAATACGATACTCCTTGGTAAGACTGGATGTCAGACATAACTTAACGTAACGTCGTGTTTTGGCAAAAAAAAATACCATCGCCGCGTTCAATTGCATGTTCAATTGCACCATCTTGCAAATGAGCGAAATTATAACATCGGAATTTAACTGTAGCAAAATAATATGCCTTGTTCAGGTATCGCGCATTGAAAACCATGCATCATATAACTTTTTCGTAAAATGAGCAAACACAATACCAATTACCGTGAACTTCATAATCCAATTAGTTTCGTAGAGAAATATAATTAATGCATTTTAATACAAACCTTTTTTAGCTTTCGACGCAAAGCTAACGTCGAAAAGCTGAAAGGAAAACAATTACATTTTTGTTCTGGTTATATAAGAAACGAAAAATATCATACTTACTTGTTGTCCCATTTAACTATGAATTTATCGAGCTATAAATGTCCTAACGTATGGTATCTATTAAGTATTCCGTGCTGAGTTGCGTCCAAGGTGACTTCAAATACAGACGATGCTTCGTGAAATGTTTTCGTCTTTCGGCTACTTACTTTATGTAATAGCGAAAATTTCCGAATTTAGCCGACTGCTGCCAATCGTTGTTTTTATTCTTATTTATATATAATTCGTTTATACGGTGACGCATTTGTATGTTTTAGAAAAAATTGTTTGGTGAATTGATGTTCGAATTTAGATGGGTCTTTGAGCAAAACTTTTTGATCAGTGAGTTTTTGATTGTCTTATATATGGTTGTCGCTCTCCTCGTCTTTTTCATTAATTGGGTATTTTGTATGGTGCTATCATCTGTAGGAACTATCACCTCTTCTTTCTTTAAGTTGGTTTTGTCTAGGTATATTAAATTCATAAGTTGTAATACCGACTGCAAAATTTCATAAAATATTAGATTTTCCAGCTCAACAGACATCAGTATTCTGAAGCTGTTCGACCTATTTCTGGGACCTCAAAAGCCACCGTAGTTGGAAATGACGCAAATACAAAAGTTTTTAGAAGTTACTGACATTTTTGGAACTTTGCGAGTCGACGGTGTGTATAGAGAGAGACTTATAAAGCGCTAGGTTTTAGAAATATATAAAGGTAATATAGATGCCTATACTACCACAGTAAGGATTGTGATAGGTATTTTATTATAGTGATACGTGCTTAGTAATATTAAGAGAAAGCTTTTTTGACGGCTTGTTAGGGAAAATGGTGAAGTGTAACAATTTTTCTGTCGCGGTACATAATGTGCCTGTTCTCAAGAATATCAATATCAATCTGCCTAGCCTTTTCCCAACTATGTTGAGGTCGGCTTCCAGCCTAACCGGATGCAGCTACGAGTAAATATCAGTATTTTACAAGGAGCGACTGCCTATCTGACCTCCATAACCCAATCGGTAACTGGGTAATACGATACCCCTTGGTAAGACTGGCTGTCAGACTTTCAGGCTTCTGACTACCCGTAACGACTTTCAAAGATCCACGAATGACAGCCAGGACCGACGGCTTAACTTGCTTTCCGAGGCACGGAGGAGTCTCGATATATAAAGATGGTCACCCATCTACGGACCAACCCCGGCAAGCGTAGATTAACTTGATGAATCGATCCATGCGACTGTTATTACTTAGCCATGAGCTCCTCAGTTCTCAAGAATATATTACTGATAAGTATATGTAGAATAAGAGTAGCACGAACATTTCGACGTGGACACTTTTTAACATAATAATAGTGACGATTGAATAAGATGCAACTTAAGATACCGATATGATATTATGGCTCTTATACATTAAATATTTCAAAGTAGCAGATCCACCGTCTTTCATATCAACTGAAAAGTGCAAACTTGTGCATTGTGCATTCAAATGATATCGAGTGTCATTCTTAAGTCAGAAATAGTCTCGAAATTATGGAAATTATTCCTTCCTTTTAACTGCGAAGGGGACCTGGAACCTTGTAAAATAATTGTGCCATCATTCTTTGCATTTTACGGTTTGTTTTTCATGGGGTGACGCGGCCATGCCAGGGAGATTTCGACTGATATTTTCTTTTACATAAAAAGTTATCCAATGAAATTGATGAAAGTTTAATTGACTTTTTCACACATAACTTGTATTGTAAAAAACATCATGTTTGTATTGTAATAAGGGTAGGCGAAGGTGTACTTATAGGCATTTCGTCAGGTACAGACGCCAGCACATCAAGCTATCCCTAACTGTCAAATTTTTTCAATTAAAAATGAACCTTATGTCTTTGCAATAAAGTTGAAATACTATCAAAGATATTTGACAGATTGTGGTAACTTGATGTGCTAGCCTCTGTACGTTTAAGAGTCGTTTGATTTTTTCGTTATTGTATATTCTACTCTTGAGTATAATACAAATTCTGTCAATATGGTAATAACATTGGTTGACAAAACTAACAAAACAAGAGGAGCTCCTGGCTAAGTATTAACAGCTGCACAGGCCGATGCATCAGGTTAAGCTACGCTTGCCGGGGTTGGCCGTGGATGGGTGACCGTCTTTACATACCAAGACTCCTCCGTGCCTCGGAAAGCACGTTAAGCCGTTGGTCCCGACTGTCATTTGTGCATCTTTGACAGTCGTAACGGGTAGTCAGAATCCCGAAAACCTGACAGCCAGTCTTACCAAGGGGTATTGTATTGCCCAGTTACTGGGTTGTGGAGGTCGTATAGGCACTCGCTCCATGTAAAATACTGGTATTCAGCTGCATCCGGTTAGACTGGAAGCCGACCCCAACGTAGTTGGGAAAAGGCTAGGCAGATGATTCGTTGACAAAACTCGTATTAGGCTAGACAACACTGAACTCAATTTCGTGACAGAGTTCAACAACCAATCTAGTTTATATTTCGAAATTTATGAAAACGTGCAAATATTGAATAATGCACAACAAAGGATACACTTCAATATTTGCTGCGATGCCAATTCAGGAAACGTCCTTTGTCTGCGTTGTTAAAGTCTAGTTTTCTAGAAAGAGTGCAAAGAAATCCAATTTTAGATAAGAACAATGCTTTTGTTTGTGTGGGATTAAAAAGAATGGTGAATTAGATGTCGAAGTAGTTCTTTGCAAAGTTCTTCCCTGTCATAAGCAATGTCTAAATATTTTAACCCATTCAATTCAATGGTTTTAAACAAATCATACTTCTTAGTTTGACCCGAAAGAATTTCTCCTGTCCTTTCAATAATTCATATAATAAAAAAAAAATCAGGCAATTTTTCTAATTTTTTTTTATTCATAAAAACGTGATACCTACTGATTATTTCGAACATTTTAAAATAAATAATAACCACATCGCTCCGTTGTACTTAATGATTTTTTATTTATATACCTAGATATACTAGCTTTACCCGGCCAGCCATCGCCCGGGTAACAGTAGTATAGAGTCCAGCACATCAAGCTACATTTCTTTCATAGTTTTCAACTTTATTACAACATCATAAGGTTAATTTTCTATTGAAAAATGTGACAGTTTGGGATAGCTTGATGGCTTGGCGTCGCACGGCGCATCAGCTACCGAAATTTCCAAAAAAATCAGATAAATCGGTCGCGCCATTCTCCAATGATGCTCCGTCATACATGGGGCAGTAGGTTTTTATTTATATACCAAGTTAATTTCCATTTTAATCTATTCACTAAAATAGACACAAACCTCCTCACAAAACACAGTCCCCCTTCCATTAGAATAGTCTTCTCAAGTGACTAGTCCAATGAATTCTGCAGGATGTTATAAGCAATAAGAAATGCAACAGCGAAGAGTGCCCCACTTGATTGCTCTGAGACCCCTTGCGTTATTTATTGCATTGCTGAGGCAACAAACGTACCTCTCATAATGATCTCATATAACTTTATTGCTGTATGGTTTTTAGATTGTACCATTGAAATAATGGGACTTTTTGGCGTGAGTGTTGTTTGTTGCGATTACTAAATGTTGCAGTGCAAAAAAATATATACAGTTACCTAGTTTATAAAGCGGTTTTTTCCTTCATTATTTAACTAGCTTCTGTCCGCGGCTTCGCCCGCGTGGATGACGGAAATTGCATGTTATTATACATATAAACCTTCCTCTTGAATCACTCCTATTAAAAAAAACTGCATCAAAATCCGTTGTGTAGTTATAAAGATCTAAGCATACATACAGACATTAGGACAGCGGAAGCGACTTTGCTTTATACTATGTAGTGATGAAATTGAATGTATGTAGTATATTTTCATTTTTCAAACACATTGCAATTTCGAATCCATAGATTTACCGACCCTTTCGTATCTCAAAATTGAAACAGTTATTTTACGAGAAATCCGTTTCTGAATTTTGCTCGGTGTGTACATACTCGTATTAATGCTTTTGACTGTACATGTTTTGTAATAGCATCTTCTTTATTAATCTCCTTCTTTTATCTCCCCGCAGCATCTTCTTCTTCCATTCCATATAGTCTTTATCAGATTTTCTATCAGTATTTACCCCTTTTGGGCCTAATCATCTATTGCATCAAACTGAAATTATTTATTTAGTTCGTGTTAAGTTCATTGGTGCATTTGGTTTCCCCCAAAAGGGAGGCTAATAATATAATAATTATAATATTTCATTCATTTCAGGTAGCAATGACCCATAACATATAATTATACCTTACAGACTAGGCTATCATACATATTTATAAGAACCACAAACATACACATAATTGCAATTTGTAAGCCGCGCAAGCAGGGTGTACTTTCCATACAGATTTATTGTTGGTCCTCTAATTTGATTTCAAGTAAAACAATATTGCAAAGTAATTTCAAAAGGTACATACTATTTTGTTGTGATTCATTAATGAACTTGTAAAAGTTTCGAAATTGGTTGTTTGTTAAGCAGTCCGAAGTAAGGCGAAATTTCGAGTTTGTTTTAGCTGTATGGCAACTCGAATTTCGCAAGTTATCGTTAAATTGTTTCTTGTTTATTTACCAGTAATTTCAATTAATCTGTTAGATTATACAGGGTGAAATTTAATTTATGGGTAATAATTTAAGAGGTCGTTGTACTCATCATTATGAACAACTTTTACAATGGGAACACACCCGGAATCGCAAAATACAAACAAGTTGGTCCCCTACATTTTGATAAGTTATGCGATCATAATGTATGGAACAGCTGATTTTGTCAGATTTGTTCCAATAGTAAAAGTTGTTTATAATGATGAGTCCAATGACCCCTTCAAATATTACCAATGAATACAAATTCACCCTGTATATAAAACTAAATTCTGAATCTGTCAGATTGCAAAGCGGGCTTCTGTCTCTTGACTCGACACTTTACAAACAAAGCAACCCTTTTTATTCTCCAACAGTTCGCTGTTCTCGACAAATTCTCTCCTAAAGAATACCTAGATAGGCGAAATAGATGGGACATAATTTTTTCATGTGAACAATTCACGAACATAGCACTATAACGCTGTAAATATTTCTTGCCTTTTTCCCATTTGAAAAACAATTCTGAATACAAAAGAATTACTACTCAAAGAGAATCTTTTATTTCATCTTTTAATATTTTACTGGAGACGCTTATATGTATATTTCACAGCCTACATTATTACAGTTATATAAGTATACAGGGTTACTGGTAACTCGACGTATTCCTTGCAGGACGTCATAGTAGGGTTAAAATGCAACAAATTAAGCCACCAAATGTTCTACCGAAATTCAGTAGTTTTTGAGTTAGTTCGATTTTTAGAGTTTTTATGAATAATCCCAGATTAAATCATTTGAAACCAATTTAAAAATTATTTACGGCGCGACAGTACAGAAATTTTAAGTTATTATCGTAGTTGATGCCGTAGCAGATCTTTGTTAATAATTAAAAGTTCAAAAATGCCTTAAACCTTGGCAAATATCACTAATCAAACATTTTTTTTTTTGTAATTTTTGTTATTACTCCATACAAATTGTTGTCTAGTGCAAAAATAAAATACTACGCCTGATGTACAAATCACTAGGAAAATATCCTTATCTTATCAGCTATCCAAAAAGGTATGAATGTTAATACAAAGTCATGCACTACATTATGAAAATCGTTTTTGATTTAGTACAGGAAGACGTGCGTCTCACAAAAAGGTGATTATTCGGAAAATCAAATAAAACAATTTCGTGAATGTTATTATTATTTTTAATAAATTTCAATTTAATAACTTTTATGACATACATTTCACACGTCTTGTTCGATGTGCTGCCCTCGGTTTCGAATACATGTTCTTATTCGCTTCCTCATTTCAGTTTTTGTGATTCTTGATGTGATTGTTGCCCTCATCTGGTCCGCCGCATCTGTTATTCTCTCCCTTAGTTCTTCAATTGAATTTACTGGGGTCACATAAACTAGGTCTTTCATATGACCCCAGACGTAAAAGTCTAGGGGCGTCAGATCAGGGCTTCGCGCAGGCCACGGAATCGGCCCACCGCGCCCTATCCATCGGTTTGGATAGTTTTCATCCAGCAATTGTCGAATTGTGATTCGGAAGTGGGCTGGACATCCGTCATGTTGATAAATCATGTTTGCTCTTCTTTCTTCCGGTACATCCGCGAGCAGTGGTGTTAAATGATTTCTAAGGAAATCTTCATAAAGTTCCCCATTTAGTGTTCGGGGTAAAAAATGTGGGCCGATTAATTTGTCGTCGATAATACCCATCCAAACATTAAGCGAGAACCTACGCTGGGATGCGGTTGGTTTCAGTTTTTTAGGGTTTGCTTCTGCTTTCGGTGCCCAGTAATGTAAGTTGTGGTAGTTTGTGATACCATCACGGTCAAAACATGACTCATCGGTCCACAGAATGTTTTTTAAAAAGTTTTCGCCTTCGGCGTCGGCACTCAGCATGAAACGACAAAATTCAAGCCGTCTCGGCGGATCTCCCTCTTCTAATGACTGGACTGGTTGGTAGTGATATGGATGTCGGCCTGACAAGTGAACTACAGACCAGACTTTCCACTGTGACATACCAAGCTCACGCGCTACGATGTTTGTCGATATGTTGGGGTCGTCAATAAAACGTTGAAGAATCAGCTCTTCGTCGTCAGCCGTGTATCTCCGGGAACGACCAGTGTCAATTTGCCTGGTTCTTTGGACGCTGCCAGTTTCAGATATTCGCCGATAAGTCGATCCGAAGACACTAACGTGTGGGAGTCGGCGGTTGGGAAAGCGAAGTCCATATTCTCTCCGCGCTTCAGCAGCGTTACCGTCACAAAGTCCGTAACAGTAAATTATGTCAGCGTATTCTGGATTAGAATATGCAGCCATAGTCAGCACTTATGAAGGCACAGCACAGCACGAGAGCAAGATACGCGATAGGGATAGCCAGATAACAAAACACGAGCTTACGCGACGTAGAGTTGAGACTGACTAACGCTGACGACCAGAAAATCGCACCCCGAGTCATGCCGAGAGAACAATAGTAACCAATCACAAAGCTTACCGTGTGTTTGGAGTTCAAGCTCAGGTAAAACTACGAATACTACGAATAACAAACAAAATGTTGATTGTCTTACAATTTTACCTGCTCCCCATAAAACTCTTCTCTACCCTGTCATACATGCAAAAGTATTGACAATCATACCTTTCTGAATAGCTGATAAGACAAGGATATTTTCCTAGTAATTTATACATCAGGCGTAGTATTTTATTTTTGCACTAGACAACAATTTGTATGGAGTAATAACAAAAATTACAAAAAAAAAATGTTTGATTAGTGATATTTGCCAAGGTTTAAGGCATTTTTGAACTTTTAATTATTAACAAAGATCTGCTACGGCATCAACTACGATAATCACTTAAAATTTCTGTACTGTCGCGCCGTAAATAATTTTTAAATTGGTTTCAAATGATTTAATCTGGGATTATTCATAAAAACTCTAAAAATCGAACTAACTCAAAAACTACTGAATTTCGGTAGAACATTTGGTGGCTTAATTTGTTGCATTTTAACCCTACTATGACGTCCTGCAAGGAATACGTCGAGTTACCAGTAACCCTGTATAAGATAAAGTCTGAAAGTGACACCGGTGACTGAAAAGTTCTGTGGAAATCGGCTGTTATGGTATGGGCATGTTATGCGGAGGAATGAGGAAAATGTTGTCAGGAAAGTTGTGAGTATGCATGTGGATGGCTATACAAGTAGAGGGAGACCAAAGAAACGATGGATGGATTGTGTGAAAGATGATATGGCTAGGAAGGGTCTGACTACTGAGATGCTGACTAATAGTAGAAGTTTGGAAGAAAAGACATGCGCCGACCCCAAATAAATTGGGATAAGGGCAGGAGAATGATGACTACCGTTAGACTTAAAGCTGTATGTAACGTGATGAACGTTAATTTTTGTCTATCTCAATGATATAACGGTTACACCCATTTCTCTAAGTGTGATCTCCCAATACATAAATACCAAATTTGCATGTGACGCATAAATACAACCCAAAAGGTTAAATAATGCTCTCCACACGGAAACATACAGTCTGAATTCTCAAATTTGAAGTAATTCAAGGTGCGTGAGAAGAATACGTGTTGGATGCGAACGTTTGGCTCGATTTATGGACTTTAGCCGCGAATTTGTGCCCTTCCTGACCTCTGGCTTGTTTATACCGACCACTACGGGATAGCTCGGAAAATGTATACAATGTGAGTCAATAAAGAGGTTAGAAGAAACGTGTTAATACACACATCAAAAGTGTCTAGGGATCAACATATATTTTTGCAATAACTTTTCTCTTGATTGATATTAATTTAAATTTTCTTTAAGGATTCATCAAATAAAGTGTTTTCGTTTGTCACAGTAACGATAAACCAAGTCACCTTTGCATTAATAAAGAAATTTGCCATTTTCCTAATAAAGGGATTTTTGACATTTGAACCACTAACATTAAAGTTCGAAAAAAAGACTGAAATAACAGTTTTCTTTAAAATTTTATTGGGTAACTTAAACAATTAATAATCCGTGTTTCTACCGCGAACACTAACAACACAAGAACATCGGTTTGGCATACTCAAAATGAGTTCATCCAAATCACGCTGTGGAATGGCCGCCCATGTTCGTTGCAACAACAAAAAAAGGTCTTCTTGCAACTGGATACCCTCCATATTCGGCAGAGCTCTTCTCTGTAGCATATCCCATGCATGCTCAATCGGGTTCAAGTCTGGCGACACGGAGACAAGACCGATACATTCAAATCTTAACTCGAAGAGCTCCAACAATAACCGCCATGATGTTAGCCGTGAGGCTTCATCACTCTTCAGGGAACTTAATTAGCGACCAAACAGTCAGAAACCGCTTGCATGAAGTGAACCTTCATTCCCGAAGACCGCTACGGGTACCACCTATAGCAATGCACAATCGTAGGATTCGATATCAATGGGCTCTTGAACACAGAAATTGGGCAGAAGAACAATGGCGTTTCGTGTGCTTTTCTGATGAGTCTCGTTTTGGTATGAGACCGGATACAAGACGTATACGACACTGGAGAACCCCTGGACGCCAACAGCGATTAAAATCCTGCCAGGAAGTCCATCCTTATAGTGGTGGAACCATCATGGTATGGGCGGGTATTTGGATCGGCGGAAGAACTGAGTTGATTTGGATCAGAGGCAACCTCAACGCTCAAATTTATGCTGAGACGATTGTATCTGACGTCATCGTTCCTCTACAAGTGCAAATCGGTCCCTTATTTCAGTTAATGCATGATAATGCACGACCGCACACCGCAAGAGTTGTAAGACAGACTCTCGCCGCAGCTAACATCAATGTCCTGCCCTGGCCTGCTCAGTCGCCAGACTTGAACCCGATTGAGCATGCATGGGATATGCTACAGAGAAGAGCTCTGCCGAATATGGAGGGTATCCAGTTGCAAGAAGACCTTTTTTTGTTGTTGCAACGAACATGGGCGGCCATTCCACAGCGTGATTTGGATGAACTCATTTTGAGTATGCCAAACCGATGTTCTTGTGTTGTTAGTGTTCGCGGTAGAAACACGGATTATTAATTGTTTAAGTTACCCAATAAAATTTTAAAGAAAACTGTTATTTCAGTCTTTTTTTCGAACTTTAATGTTAGTGGTTCAAATGTCAAAAATCCCTTTATTAGGAAAATGGCAAATTTCTTTATTAATGCAAAAGTGACTTGGTTTATCGTTACTGTGACAAACGAAAACACTTTATTTGATGAATCCTTAAAGAAAATTTAAATTAATATCAATCAAGAGAAAAGTTATTGCAAAAATATATGTTGATCCCTAGACACTTTTGATGTGTGTATTTAGTGCTGTTGGATTAGTTTATTTGTTAAGGCGCCATGTTTTTAGCGGTTGGGTGGTTGAGCTACGTTTATATTGAGGTGTAACGTAATATAAGCAAGGGTTTCGTAATGTTTTCTTTTTATTTGTAAAGTCTTTTTTGTGGGAAGTGGGCAATCATCAAATTTCTCCTCCCGCTCAGGGTGCAGCGGAATGGAGTGTCTGACTCTTACTGGCTAAAACCCATCCATGTTCCTTCCTTTTGTCTATTGACTTTCGTGAATCTGATAAAGCGTTTAGAAGGTTCTGTACCTACCCAAAAGTTCTTCCGTTGGTATTTTTCGTGGAGTTGTTGAGCTACTTAAGTCACGAGTTGAGCTACACGATTACTAAGAATGCTTGCACTGACTGGACAGGGCCACTCAAACATGTGTGTTTTTCTTAAAAGACTATTTCTGACATGGATCTAGGAGACATGGTCCTCACAAGATCTGACCAAGACTATGTCCGGACTTTAAAAGAACCTGACTTTTGAGTTTGTGTCAGCCTTTCTTCTGTTAGTCAAATATGAAACGCCAATCCATAGAGATTATTATAAAAAAAACACGTGTAGAAGGGATTCCGATGTTCTATTACAGAATAAACACTTTTTGAATAAGGCTCATAAGAAATAAAAATCTATTCTTGTGATTTTTACCGTAGAGAAATTGAGCGTACTATAATATAATTAGTTCTCTTTCAAGGTATCGTTTTCAGTGCCGTTAATCAATATCTGAAGTACATAATGTGCGTTTAAAGTGGAATGGTTTTTCATGAAAGCAAAGTCAGCCAGGCATCTTAAATTGAGTTTACCGACAGGCTGAAACTTAGCTGTTTTCCGGTGAAAAGTAACAAGAACAAAATTTTGTTCTTGTACTTTTCACCGGAAAAGTAACAAGAACAAAAACAAACAACAACAAACTGAAACATGGTCTTGTATGCAATTCGTGAAACATTTATCCGAATAACGTTTGGGATAGGTTTTCTAAATCTTCAATAATAAGCACGTAGTTATTTCGTGAAAAATAGTATCGTTAGTTTAAAAGAGTGTCTATGGAGATTCTTGCCAGTTCTTCTCCATAGGTACTATTTACTACGTCTTGGAATGAGCAACTATCATTATAATTCTGACTGACCGACAACGAGCTATTTTAACGACTGTGTTTTCTTAAGTCGTTGACTGCCACGCAGCAGACACAATAGAAAACTATTGTTCGCGGCTCACCGGTCACCGCGTTGGCGCTCAACGTGTTAAGCTTAATTGTAAGTAAGTACACATCTAATATTTTCTTTAAGGCTTTTGAACCAGCTATGATGAACTTCTATCTACTATACTCAATCTAATTACACTCATTCGTAAATCATGCCTAGGGACTGAGATTTATGAACAATTGCAAAAATATTATATTATTATTTTTATTTATTATTCTTTCATAACAATGTCGGCAGACCGTAATATATGTAGCTGTAATGAAAAGATTCATCTATCATCCCTAACATGTGGTGCCAAGATAATCCAACCGATGCGAGTTTTTCTTAGCCTACCCTCTTTTGGCCTTTATTATTATTTATATATTGGTTTGATAAGGTTTTATATTTCTTAAATTATGCATCGTGAAAATTCGGAGAACTTCATTATACGATCTTATGAAGACTAATAATGACATGTTTACGAAATCTATTTGAGAGCTATTTCATCTTCTTGAACACTCAAAAAGTAGTTTCTAAAATTTCAACAAGCAATGAACTATAGTACTATTGGATCTATGCTATTTCTCATATACATGGCTTTCATGAATATACAGCGGGAAAGAATGGATCCAACCTTGAAAAACCCTTGAAAACTCCTAAAGGCCTTTGACAGGGCCTAAAAAACGGGCCTGCGGGCGGCGTGAGTAATTGGTAGCTCATCGTCCGATTAGGACCAGGCCTGTGCCGGATGGCGCGTTCATGTTCCACACGCGCCTCAAAAAGATGTCAGCGTTAAGGAAGGGGCCCGTTAGGGCCGATGCCTGCCAGGTCAGCAGGATGGTTTGAAAGGGTTACTACTGCCCCGGAACACAAAGGACAAAAGAAGGAATTTGGCTGGGTTTTAGTCAGTAAGAGTCTGACTCTCCCTTCCTCTTCACCCAGAGCAGGAGGAGTCATTTGATGATTTCCCATCCATAACAAAAGGGCCATAAAAAATTGTATAAAATTCCCCCAACCTTTAATAGATTACCATCGGCCGTCATTCGAAATAATTCGGTAATTAAAATTCCAGAAGATCACCAATCGAGCTCCGGATCAATGCGGGACTCGAATTTACATTCGAGGGCTATTCGAGGCCATCATTGTTGATCTCTTGAATAGGTCTGGACATCTTCCATTGTTGGTCCTTTATATCGACGATATACAGCCCTTTGTGTTTGGAGTCGGATTATGAGCAGGCTTAGCTGATTATGCGGTCGCAATAAGCGGACAATACCCTGGGATTAGGGTTACACTGTGTAGCGGCTCTTTGTAGCAGACACATCAAACAATTTTACTGTTGCGGTGTTCCCGAAATGTCAACAGCTGTGGCTCAACGCTAGCTTTGTCAACGTTACGTCGGTCGTGTTGGAAGAATATTCTATTTTTACTAAAGTTAACACGTATTCAAAATTCATTTGCTATCTCAACGTGTACCTCAGCCTTGAAAAAAGCTGCTTCATAAATGGCGTCGCTTTGTATAAACACACGCAGATTGAATGTCCAACTTTTAATGAGAGTTAAAACAAGTAAGTAGGTACTATCAATCTGCCTAGCCATTTCACAACTACGTTGGGGTCGGTTTCCAGTTTAACCGGATGCAGCTGAATACCAGCATTTTATATGGTGCGATTGCCTAGCTGAGCTCTCCAACTCATACTGAGTATGAGGTATACTATACTCTGTAATGACTGTCAAAGATCCACGAATGACAGCCGGGACCAACGGCTTAAGGTGCTCTCCGAAGCACGGGGAAATTTCGGTATATAAAGATGGTCATCTAACCACAGACACCCGTCAAGCTTATCCTGATGGACCGACCCGTGCTGCTGTTATTAAAACCAAGAGTTCCTCTAACACCACTAGTTAAAATTAAAAAATAATATCTCTCTCTTTCTTTCTGTGTATGTGATGTCACGTATCATTTATCTCAGTAGGTGTTGTGTGTCCAGCCTGTCTGACACCCCGTCTACGACCAGGCCTTGCCCTTGGGACTGAGAGACGAATCGATCACCAGTGTCGTTTGCATGAGAATCGTTTCTGTTTATACCGGCGATACTACTAAATTGGTGGATTCCTATGTATTTTTTACTTTATCAAAAACTAGCTTCCGCCCGCGGCTTCGCCCGCATAATATGTCGACAAATTATACACATAAACCTTCCTCTTGAATCACTCTATCTATTAAAAAAACCGCATCAAAGTCCGTTGCGTAGTTTTAAAGATTTACGCATACATAGGGATATCGGGACAGAGAAATCGACTTTGTTTTATACTTTGTAGTGATAATGAAGAACGAGCGTAAAGGTTGTGTCTTTAAAGTGGCAATCCTGCCTTCCGTATACCTTCTATTCTTCGTAAAAACTTTGCCCACACAAACCTTCCCTTAGCTTTTAAAAATAACTCCCACGTCAGACGCTCACTAAAAAAACCTAATCAAATCGCAGAACTCCGCTGTGCCGTCAGTTAAAAAGTTATGCGCATTCTAAAATTCATTTCAATTGTATACTTTTAATTCATTACGTACGTCAATCCGGCGACAGATCCGTCGACCAATCGCGTTCGAGCGCTCTGCCGACGCATGCGCGCCCGTGGGCGTCGGGTCGATACCGCTCGTGACGTCACGAGCGCTGACCAATGGCGCCGACTCGTCGCACGTCAATCGATGTGAACGATTCTGATATTTCCTCGGCTTGATGTTGTGTATACGGAAAAGCGTCTTTGTTTTGAATTTTCACGGCCAATAAAGTCGTTTCATTTCCATTATAAATATCATGATTAATTAAGTCGTTTTTGGTATCTTTTGTAACTTTATTAGTTATTGTTGCTCGTCTCCAAGGATTCCAAATAAAGGGCTTCTTTTATGCAGATATACGCGTGTATAATATTAAACGTACCTATAGCTTCTCTTGACGACCTCTGAATGCTTTCCAATTTATTTTGGAATTAAAGTTATTGCAACTTAATTAAATTGCAAATAAATATTTGAATTGCCGAAACCTTGTTTTTCTTACATAGCTTGTAATTTTCTTAAAAGACAAGGTGCCTCTAAAAATTACATTCACTTCAGAAATGAAATTAGCTAGATATAAAAATTGTCTTTTAAAACGTATTCTTGTAGCGAAAAGGCACTCGGGAATATTATGAAATGTTCACAAACAGTGTAGATGGATGTTTTTATCTCATGAATTGTAATGTCTCGTATAAAAACGGCACGACTCGAGGGTGCTCGGGTTCTCTGAGCCTTGAGGGCAGATATTGTCCTGAAAAACCCTTCCACCGACGGGACCATTAAATAAAATCACTATACAGACAGATAACGCTATACGTATTGGGTAAAAATGGTTAGGGTAACAAGGGTAATCGTTGCTAGAGGCTATCTTATTGCCTATTACTTTAGAGAGTGTGAGAAAGTTTCCATTTACAAATCTTTTTTTTCCGGTTGTTTCCTGGTATTAAAGCATTCGGAAGTGATTTAAACCCTTTCGCAACATTATGTATTCTTTCGATGTTTACAAGGTATTCCAAGCTTTCTTCGGATACAACAAAGACGCTGTTGCGGGGAATTTAAAATGAATGTCGATACAAGTGGAGTGTCTGGGCGGTTTCATTCTTTAGAGTATCTTGGTATTGCTGAACTTGTAGATCAGTGTGGATCATGTGGATTGTTTTTATGTGTTAGCAGTTATATGGAGCAATCCAAACTGAACGTAAATTACAAGGATTGGTAAAAATATTTTTTGTATGTTTTAATTTTGCAATTATCCGGATGTCTTTCGTGATTATCGTTATGATCATGGCTGCCGAATGTGAGCAGCACAGAACCCGTTGATGTGGCTGTGCTTGGAAGTCCAGCAGTGGACATCTTTCGGATGAAATGATGATGAGGCCACTCTCCCCGAATTAGTTACCGGAGCCAAAATTTCAACTGTATAAATATGGATATGATTGGAACTTTATTAAGCATTCAGTTCGGAGCTTTTGTGCTTCATGTAAACACAGTTTAAACAAGTTGGGAAGCGTACGCGGAATTGCTAACTTTTACGAACGGGTACTGATTTACGAAGTGAGTGCAGGATTTGATAGGGATGTGCTTAACGCTTTAACACTTGCTCTAGTAGTTTTAACTGTTGAGTGGGCTGCCCTGATATCGATTGTAACCTCTTTTACTGAACTGGCTGGTTTCCTTTTCTTTTTTAAATTACGTAACTTATGAACATCTATGCTTATTTTTTTAGTACCAGGACTGTCGTCTTTGGCATTTGGGAAACGAATAAGTTATTCTGAATTTCAAATGCGACTCTTTTCGGTAAAAGCGTATTAAAATTCTGTAGAAGGATATTTCTAGTCAGACAAACTTGCTTCAGTATCAACGAGATAACTTAAGTCAACCGAAATTCGAAGGAGCCGTATCGCTAATTAAACTTTGCCGAATTTTGGTCCTTAATGAAGAATGTAATTAATGCCAGCTGCTGAACTGGCGATATTGAGCTATAGACTTATTTTTCTTTGTCTTAGTATATTTTTCTCATATAATTGGTTACTCTTCTAGTGTTCTTTGACTGGATCATTTTTTTTTGTATGTTAATAAAGATATAAGAAACCTTTGTGGCCATTTTCTGTTAACTTTACGACATCCAATTTTCTTAACCTAGCCGTTGATATTGACATCATAGTTAATAATCGTTTTACGCAACGTAATCGGTTGCCCAATATTTTCGGCTGTTACGTCATTCTAGACTGTCTTTTTTTAAGGATGGGTAATCATCAAATGACTCCTCCCGCTCTGGGCGCAGCGGAAAGGAGTGTCAGACTCTAACTGACTATAACCCATCCAGGTTCCTTCCTTAGCCCTTTGTGTTCCAGGCAACGGTAAATCTTTCGGACAATCCCGCTGATAGACTGTCTTACTTTCTGTCCCTTCGTTTTCAGTATTATCCGATACCTTTTTGTTTTACTGAATTGCTTCATTATAATCCATATTAAGTACCATAGTACTATATTTATCAAAGTCAGATTCTTTCAGTGTGACAATGAAAGATGATTCGATAAGGTCCCGGTCCATGGGCGCCACTATGGATGTAATTTGTCACTGCGTTTTCGTAATAAACGTTTGTACTATAAGTATATGTGTAGTGTATACTATGTACAATCTCACCTTGAACCAGTTTCCTGTCAGATATGGCATGCACACAAACAAATTCAGCCAAATTGGGTTTGACTTTCGTGCCAAAGTTTGTGCTGAATCCAAATTCTCGCTGATGCATTTTTTTGTCATTTTGATAAAGAAAGACTAATTACTTAGATTGACTCTACAAACAGTTCACAAGATATACATAATAGGTCTCGAATGAAAAGGAACAAGTATGAAGAAATTGCTACGGAAGATGTGAGTCCAAGTTATAATTTCCATATCGAAACTGATAAATGCCAATCTTGCTTGAGGATACTTGATTTATTGTCATAATCACAATTAATGACGGGATTGTTTAAAGTGCCAGGATCTATTAATAGCCATACATCATTTTTAATGTGGCAACAAAACCCAGTAGTCTAACAATGGAATTCTTCGAAGGAAATTGAATATATACAATATATATACATACATATATATATATATATCTACGAAGTAACAAACAACCCTGAATTAAGGACAATGCTGCGGAGACTAACGTCACTTAATTACACAACATTGAAAATAAGGACGTTTATCGTCCTTGAAACCTCTCGCTTGGCTTCAGCCTTAATTGTTCACATACAAATATTATGAATGCCAATGGATTAGCGTGATCCACTCAGTAACAAGGAGGTTTACCCGTTGATGGCGGTACAGTCGTCTTGATAAATTAATACACTTCAGCTGTCAGGGTAGCTCTTAGCTTGTCAAGAGGTATTAGCCTTGGCTTTATTGTATTCTCCACTGAACGGTGTTGAGAGTTCACTTGACTGACCTTTCTTGCTAACCTTACTTAAGGTACGTCTAAATGAGGTTGGTGTTGATTCCAATCGATTGAATTAAAGAACAGAGTTATATTCACGTTGATAACGTCAGACTCCTTTTTCTTCTCAGCCTCGTGCCCAATATCGTCATGTGGTTGGTATATCCTACCTGTATTAATTATACCTCCTTCACTTGAACTAAAAATAAACGGCCCTATCATATCCCGTGGGTGTCGTAAAATCAGATTGGAAGTAAGGATAGCTGCATCATCTAGAGTTTTCGATATTTTTAGTCTAGCCTCGCTAGTCATGCACGTCTTTGAAGAAAGTACCATTTACTTTCTTTTTCACCATAGTGTGGATATCAAGTTAAAACTTCTTCCATCCAAACTGATTTTTCTCTACATGTTTTTCCACACACACTTTTACCCTAAAGGGTTGTACAATGTACATCGAATGACGTGTCCGTCCGTCCAGTTTGATGGATCGGCGTACGCGACCATACAACGGTAGATCGATTGGTCTGCTAAGCCTTTTACATTAGCTTCCCCAACGTGTAGGTTTATTTGTATATTAGTTTTCCTATTGAATTTTTCTAATGGTATTCCGTGTGTCGATTCTTGCTGTACTTGCAAAATCCATTGATCTTTTACATAAAACCTAGGCTGTCAATTGACTATTTGAAACGGTCAAAAATAAAATATGCAATCACATAGATAAAAGACCGCTCGGCTTAAAAACATCCGTCACCGTACAGAAATAAAATATTATGCGAAAATGTAATTGTAAAATTGCATTTAATGCTAATAAGTATTCCATTTGATTTTAAAAATGTGTGACGTCACATTGTTATATTTCATACTAATCACGTTCAAAATCCGCGTTTTGACAATTCATAAAAAGTAACCTTATTTATTACCCTTTCAAATACCCAATTTATTCCTTGCAAAATCCATAAAAGGGTATATACTTTTGTTTATCATTGGACTTACACTAAAATACTGGCAAATATTGATCAACCCAATGAATATTGAAGCCACTTGAATATGTACTTAAAAACGTTTTAATAAAGGTGTAAAACATTAATTACGAAACCTATTCAACCTTCGTTGGTCCTTAGGCACCTATTATAGATGGGACGATCGATCTTACAGATTGAAAGCGAAGTATGTAGGTATTAGGAATTCCTTTCTCAGCTTTTGATGATTTTAATATTCTGTGTGGGAGGAATTTTTGCCTCGAACCCGCATTAAGGTTTTGGGACTAGTTTGGGTCAAACTCAACGTCGTTGTTGAATTGGTATAATGCGTACGCATCCTTCTGTAATATTTCAGGAATTTAAGTAACTGTGGCTAAGTACAGCCGCACAGGTCAATCCGTCAGGTTAGGCTTGCTGGGGTTGGCCGTGGATGGGTGACCATCTTTACAAACCGAGACTCCTCCGTGCCTCGGAAAGCACGTTAAGCCGTTGGTCCCGGCTGTCATTTGTGCATCTTTGACAGTCGTTACGGGTCGACAGAAGTCCGAAAATCGGACAGCTAGTCTACCACGGGGTATTACCCAGTTACTGGGTTGTGGAGGTCAGATAGGCAGTCGGTCCATGTAAAATACTGGTATTCAGCTGCATCCGGTTAGACTGGAAGCCTAGCTATTGATTTTGAAGATATCCTAACCTAAAAGTTTCACAATAATCTACCACAAGCTACACTGGTATTTAGAGTAACGATGATGTGGTTATGTGGCAATATTGGCGACGGCGACATGACAGCCTACTCCGGGATTTTATAGCGCCCCAAATTCAGGTCCCGTAATGTGGCAAATGCATTACTCTTAATCTTTATACGCTTGGCCCCTTTCTTTTCGTATCTTAAAGAGTTTGTCCTCATTCTTAGATATTTGACTTAATAAATGATGGTAGAAAGGGCCATAGAGGAATTGTGTGGCCTTTGATTTTAAGATTTGGAAATTCTTTTTGTTGATATGAATATACAGTGTGTCAGGTTAAACGAGGGACATACTTTCAGGTTGTATAGTACTCAAGAAAATCAACAACTTTTCCCATGGGACCAACTCTGAAATGTGAAAAAAAATATCAGCTGTTCCATACATTTTAACAAAAATGCGAATATAAATGTTTGCAACAGCTGATTTTTTTAAATAATTTCAGGTATAATTCCTTAGTCAAAGTTGTTCATTTTCATGAGTTGAGTACCCTCTGAAAGTATGTCCCTCGTTTAAACTAACACACTGTATACTTACAGCGACTAATAGGTGTCTTCATAAATATTTTTATTAGCAGAAGTACTTGTGAAAACTTGCAAAGAGCTGAAAACTGTATGTTTGATGTATTTGCTAGTAGCAGCCGTTACAGAACTATGATAGCAGATGATATGATCTCCGCAGCTTAGATGAAGGTTAAGTCTAGAGGAAGGAGACGATGCCTGTGTCAACGTTAAGGCTTACTTCAGTTCAATAGCTCAGCAAAAACCGCATCCCCATTTTCAATTGGCTATATCTATAAATATTTGAGTTAAAAATCCAATAAAAATCCTCCTACGCACTTGTTTGACTAAGAGAAATAGGTTATTTCATAGCGCGTGGGTGCCTGGCTAACAATCCGTCACTGCTGGCTCACTGCGGATACGCTTCAGTTCGCTTTAAAGCGCTTCAATATGGTTCGACAATTTAAGTTCTATACGATATTGCATTAGAAAAGTAATCATTTCAGTTCCGTAATCAGTAGTTCAGTTCATTATTACTAGACTACGCAAGTCTACAATGTTTTATAAAAGTTCTTATAGACTGTTTAATTATTTAAATAGGTATGATTAGGTACGTCAGTAGACACTACGCATTTTCTTAAGTGTCGTAGAAACTAACTTACTATCTTGTTTTGGAAAAAAAAACATTCTGAATAATATTTTAAGTAGACTTGACTTGTAAGTTATTGTTTTGAAGAAATGTATTTTTTTGCACCCTGTATACTATTTTGAGTAGGTATGTGGACTTAATTATTATACGAGGTGTAAATAAATGAAGTATAGTGCCTATAAAGGTGCTCTACGGAAACGCTCTTCCTCTGTGAAGGAGAAAGATCGAACGACTGATATAAAAGGAATAATATCTTAAAGATAAAGATATAAAGATACTTCTTTGTGGAAAATTCGAAATAAGTAGGTACCTAGATTTTATTGGTTCTTTTTATACATTTTTTTCAATCTACCTAGCCTTTTCCCAACTATGTTATGGTTGGCTTCCAATCTAACCAGATTCAACTAAATACCAGTACGACTGTCAAAGATGCACAAATGACAGCCGGGACCAACGGCATAACGTGCTTTCCGAGGCACGGAAACTAAACTTTCTCGGTATATAAAGATGGTCACCCACCCACAGACCAACCCCGTCAAGCGAAGCTTAACCTGATGGATCGACCCGTGCGGCAGTTATTACTTAGCCACGAGCTCCTCGGTTTTTTATATTGTAGAGAAGAATAATATTTAATGTTTGATTACATTTTTCTTAGTGGTGTAAAAATATATAAAGTAGCTGTCTGGAGATTGCTAATGGGATTTATTTTAAAGCTGAATGATTTTACTGTTCATGTGTTATATGTGTTTTTCTTTTCACCTTTTGTTGTGTAGTATTTTTATTCTGGGTGCATCGTCTTCACATATCACTACAAAGTAGAAAGCAATGTCGCTTCCCGCGTCCTTAATGTCTGTATGTATGTATGCTTAGATCTTTAAAACTACACAACGGATTTTGATGCAGTTTTTAATAGATAGAGTGATTCAAGAGGAAGGTTTATATGTATAATAACATGCAATTTCCGTCATCTACGCGGGTGAAGCCGCGGTCAGAAGCTAGTAATGTTATAATCCATGTATACAAAACATTATAAAATATATTAAAAGAGTAACGGTGGAGTCTTGCCCATTCTTCTCAATACGAAATTACCTTTTGGAAGGGGCGACTCTAGAATCAATTCTATTTCTTGTTCATTTTGACGTTCAAAACTACCTTTTTTGTGTCTATCACTACATAGTATAAAACAAAGTCGCTTTCTCTGTCCCTATGTATGCTTAAATCTTGAAAACTACACAACGGATTTAGATGCAGTTTTTTTAATAGATAGAGTGATCCAGAAGAAGGTTTATGTGTATAATTTGCCGACATATTATGCGGGCGAAGCCGCAGGCGGAAGCTAGTTTGAAATAAATGATTTTCTTTAATAATAAGTTTATACTTTCAAATATATTGTTTATTTTACCAGAAGAGAATACATATTAAGTAACACCCACAAAATATTCAGCTAACGCCCACGTCTCTAAAAGAGACTAATCCAAAGTTTTCCAAATATTTACCCAGCTTTAATAAACACTGGAAAACTTACCGTAGTTATTAATAGTTCAGACATTCATTCCGAATATTAAAACCTATTTTTACTTCGCCGATACAATATGAGGGTACAAATTAGTTCTTGTCAAATCAGAACTTCAGAGCTGCGTTCGTGTTGGTACCTTAATAAGTTAATATAGCCTAAATCAATAAATATTCTATGTTATGTAAGCATATCGGAAAACAGGGTCTTTTCTATGCTTCATTCATTCTGCTTAGCCTTTTCCCAACTATTGGGATCGGCTTCCAGTCTAACCGGATGCAGCTGAATATCAATAAGTTGTATAGTGGAACGCCAGATTGATTACTAGTAATAGTCCTTGCATAAAAAGGGCACTCATGGTCCTTAGGTACTTTGGTCTTTATTTTTTCATAATAAACACGTTTAGGGTGGAATTTTTCACTGTGTTCTCGTGACGTATGCTTGCAACACGTGGACACCCACACGTCAACGGTGCGAGATTAACTTTTAAATGGATTTTGTTTCCACCTTATCCGATGAATACTCTCTATATTTCGGCGACAAGGTTTAAAAGTCGTTTTTTAAGGTCATTATCATTGTTTTGTTTATATTTTTAATTAGTAATAGCGGACTGTTTCCTGAGTTGTGCAGTGATGAGCAAATGTTAAATTTAGACTGACCAAAGAGATTTTATCGTAAGAATTTGTTTCGCAATAATCAAAAAAGGCTTCATAGTTTGAGTTTTGGATTTATTCGAGTAGTATTTAATATTCACTTGTGTCCTTGGCGTGTTGAGCCCAATTTCTCTTGTCTTCTGTTTGTGACTGTTACGGTCAAATGGTTAAGTTAGGCATTTTAAAATTAGCTAGTAAAACTTCGCAGACGTAATACGGAGTTTCGCTAGCTCATTTGACCTTGTATAGAATAATACTTTCAGGTATAGTTTTCATGTAGCTTCCATGTAGCAAGCATAGTTGTAACATAATTTTTTTTATTCGGAATTTCATTCGCAACATGTGCCGTTTGCAAATGGCAAAATGCTGTATCGAACTCTCAAACAAAATGTACTAAAAATAGACAAAATAAAATTCCTTTCGGCGAATCAAAGTAAAAATGCTTGGTATTTTTTTTCCACGTAACTACTCCTACTCTAATCAAATGGAATGGGATATCTAAGCTTTTAAACGTAATGGCGTGGAAAACAACGCGTAACTTGTGGTTACAGTATATTTATTACTTTCATTGAAACCCGAAGCAGTGTGTAAAGGAACGAGGGATTAGGGATGTCGCCCGATGTCGGGACGCTGGATGAATGTCGCGTGTTAACAAACTGGGAGCCTAGACAAGTGTTAATCGCTCTGTGTCGATTCGATGTCGAAATTTGCTGATAGTACAATTCGTTATCTCAGCGATTTGGATTGTCAAGAACACCACTTGTCAACGCATTTGTATGTGAATTCTGATCAAGTTTCGTTACACAATTTGACATTGTCTAGCACTTAGCGATCGAAAACGATTGATCACGTGACATTTCGAAAGCTTGTGCCATTTCTATACATTTCGGATTTATCTAATTTCGTTATCGTTAATAAAAATGTGACCTTGTCTACGCCCCCTGAACTGTTCCTGATTCCTTCGCCGTTTTGAGAGCAGTGGTGATGAAATTATTTACACAAAGTAAACCGCGTGTCTAAGGTTCGAACCTACGACTTACAACTTGCTAGTCGCGGCCGCTACTACTGAGCCACCACTGCTCTACTTAAGAATAGCCTAAGTAGTAGGTTGAATAACCCTTTCGAGGAAGATCATAGTTCACTAGAAACGTCTTATATTCACGCCCACTGAGTTCTAGCATTACTTTAGTTGCATTTCAAAAACATAATAGGTAAGTACTAACAGCTGCACAGGTCGATCCATCAGGTTAAGCTGCGCTTGCCTTGCCGGGGTTGGTCGTGGATGGGTGACCATCTTTACATACCGAGACTTCTCCCTGCCGTGTTGTGGAGGTCTGATAGGCAGTCGCTCCATGTAAAATACTGGAATTCAGCTGCATCCGGTTAGACTGGAAGCCGACCCCAAAATAGTTGGGAAAAGGCTAGGTAGATGATGATGAATAGGTCATTATATATTTATTATGAAAAACCAATTGGTCCTTTTAATCCTAATTTCAGAAAAACATTACGTCATACGATCACAGTTCACAATAGCCCTTTACCTGAGGTCTTTATAAAAATATAACGTGTCACTTTTCATGATCCGCGCTTTGCATCCCCGGCCGGCGCTCTTTGTCACCCCCGCCGGGACCCAGCTGAAATCTGTGAAATGTCAGAGTTCACTAACGGTTTTTGTAAATGGACTCGCATATCATGTAACGAAGCTATTTCAGACCCGGTATATCGTAGGTAACTGAAAGGGTTGTTGACGCACGTAATTTATATTCTGTTTGGAATATAATTTAACTTTGCGAGTCAACAGCTATTTAAAACCGGAGCTTCGCAAAGTTTTATAAAGTTACACAAAATGGTTATTTTATGTTACGGAATATTAGTTTGAAACTTTCTAAAGGGTTCTGAAAATAATAATTTCTGGGTATAATACCTGCTAATTTAACGACCTCTATGTAACATTGTTTCCAATTAATATTTCACTACGAAACTTGAGACTGCTAGATGATATAAACATACAAACAGACACACGACACACTCACACATATACCGATAAATACTTTGTGTATTCAAAAAATAGAAACCATAATTCGTAAATTGAAAAGAAACCCTTGAAAACTTTCGCAATAAGTTAACAGCCATGCCATCTGTCCAGCCTTTTCCCAACTATGTTGGGGTCGGCTTCCAGTCTAACCGGATGTAGCTGTATACCAGTATTTAACATGAAGCGACTGCCTATCTGACCTCCACAACCCAGTAACTGGGCAATACGATAACCCTTGGTAAGTGATAAGTTAACAGCACACATCTTGAAATAAACGTAGACTTAACATAATTACTTTCTTAATTGAACAAAACATAATTTTAAGTTTCATATTATAGTGCCAAAATGTTCCGATACAAAGATACTTCATCTTATATTCTGTGAGCGTGCCAATTACAAAGTTTTAACGGTCTTGAGAATGGCCTAAGCAGTAGGCTGAATATCCCCTAGACCTTTCGAGAAAGATCTATAGTCGGCTAGAGACTTCTTACGCCCACTGACTTTAGCATTCATTTAGTTTTATTTCAAAGCTTCCACCAGGAATTTGTGCTCGGTTGATGGCAATTTATGCTCGCTCCCTAATAGCATGGAACTTAAACATAACTTGCGAAATATGAGTGTACTATAGGTAGGTATAACCCTCTAACTAACTCTTCAGGGTATACAGGCCTTTTTTTGAGGGCGGTAAATCATCCAATGACTTCTCCCACTCTGGGTGGAGCGGAAGGGAGTGTCAGACTCTCACTGACTAAAACCCATCCTTGTTCCTTCCTTAGCCCTTTATGTTCCGGGGTAGCGCTAACCCTTTCGGACAATCCCGCTTATGTTTCAGACTTAATATCGCGATTGTAAATACTGATGATGCAACAGGCCGCACCTGTGTGGTTCGCGTAGCACATGTCTACGAGGTGCGTAGATGCGCTACGCGAGTGCGTAGACGTCAGTTTATTGGCGTAGCTATTTGGGTTTCGATTCCATGCAATGTAATTACCGCATCGATTTTTTGAATAGCTAATGAACTTTGTGTTCCGTTGAGTAAGTACTAGTAACCCATCCCTGCATAGCACATGGTCAAAAATATTGAATTTTCTGTGTGAATTGCTCAAATTCTCTAGTCTAAATGATGGTAAAACACATACACATACACTATATTATACTAGATTAGAAGATCTAAGTGCCGCTCACACGAAGAAACTCTTACTTCGTACAGACTATGTATTGATATTGAACGAACGTAAATCAATATACCTACACGAAAATAAAACACAGTACTGTGTTCAATTCAAAGAAGGAAAATGCCTTATCTGTGTTTCCCTTTCATCACAAAGAAAGGTTAAATCCGACAAGGATTACTAATTCACCAATTTCTAAGGTCGTGTTGAACAAATCTGTGATATCGGAGAGTCCTTCAGCCATCTTGTGGAGAAATGATTTCATCCCGTCCCATCGTGGGGTAAGTTGGGTCGTATCGATTGCGCGATGCTGTGACCTTTGTCCCACCCGACTCTCCCACACACAGCAGACTATTGTGTAACCCAATTACATAGTGTTTACTTATCTCTATATTATATGCTAAACAAATTATAGTCTACCTGAAATTAAGGTAAACATTTTTAGGCTTATTTAGCTTTTAGCATAAGTTTATTTAAACAGATATTCCCAAAGTGTTTCGTTTTATGTTTTCGGTGTGCAATTATTTTTTTCAATACTGTACCTTTTCTTTTTGTTAATGTTATTCTCATGCGAGACATAATAATGTCTTGGAGAATACCTTCTTTAATAACAAGTGAATGTTTTCTTTTACATTATGTATTAGTTTGCTTACATAAGAATTTTGCGGAGTAATGTTTTAATTTATGCGTATATGTAGTGTAGGCATTTTTTTTTTTAAATATGACTTTTTCTCGCTCTACTGATTTTTAGATTTTTTTTTCACGGAGGACAATTTCCTACCTAATTTAAATCCTGGAATTCAAATAATTTACCACACATAGCTTTTGTTAGCCTCAATCCAACAGCTTCTACTAATGATTCTAATATAAACTAATCGCCCGACGCATCGAGAGAGATCGTTAATGTCTGTGGGACACATGGCCATTGCCCGGTGGTACAACGATCCCCAAACCAAGAGGGACTGACATCTACAAGTCTTGGGAACTCGATGGTTCAAATATCTTTTTTATTACGAAGACAATTGTCAGTGGATCTCTTCGTTTTGCTGCGAGAGTTTTATTGGTATTTTTATTTGAACTCGTACGAAAGGACCAGACTTTTTGGTATAAAATATCTAGTTTAATGGCTGTGCAGTGCTGAGTATTCAAAATAACTGAATGAAATGGGGTTAGAGTTGAAACAAAAATGTTTGTTTTGTGTTAGATGTGGGTTTAGTGATATCCTTAAGAGTATCTGATTTCTATTTTTAGAACTACTTTCCCTTGATGTCTGAGTTAAGAGATTTAAAGATATAATATAATATTCGATATGAAAAAATGGCTGTCAATTTCACTAGTCTTGCAAAGGCGTCTCAAACTCAAAACATTTATTTCATACTAGCTTTTGCCAGCGGCTTCGCCCGCGTGTATGTAGGAAATTATCACACGGGGACCGGGATATAACGTAGCTTATATGCTATTCCAGACTATATATAATCGTTGTGCCAAGTTTCATGATTTCATCCAGATCCGTTAAGTAGTTTTTGAGTTAATTCGTTACAAACATACATACAAATCTTTCCTCTTTATAAATATTAGTTTAGATAAACCAATTACAGGCACTTTTTAACTGTCAAGAAGTTGGTCAGTCAGAAAGATGAAGCTCGTTGCCCGTTCCAAAACAGTAGGTACTTATGGAGAAGCGCTGTTGCGCAATTTCCCATGGAATGGTGCAGCCGCGGTGAAGCGTCGGACAGTACTGCCGCTGTGTTTTTATATGTATACATTGTTAATAATATTATTATAATTACTAACATAGGATAAGTTTTTTACTAACAATTGAGTCATGGTTACTTTAAATAAAATAAATTGATTGAGAAGAACGGGCAAGAAACTCTACGGAGTTCAGAAAACTTCTGGAGGGAGGTGGGCTAGTTGCAATATCAACCAAACGGCCACCATGACCCATGCACAATGGTCCACCTAAAGGACTAAGTGCGGAAACCAAGAACAAAGCTTATTCAAAGGAAAAATCAGACGACAACAAACGAAAATATGTACATATATATATTGTCATTAAAGTCCTTTTTTCCTCAAACCTTGCCGGGGTTCGTCAGTTTGTTAAACTGTCCATTAACCTGTTTGGGTGAAGGAACTCTAGCAATTCGTCCCGATTATCTCTCTCTAATGCCCGAAGAATTCTCGGAGATGTCATGTTTTGATCTTGTTTGACGTCAGACGGGTCGTTGAACTTCTAAACGAGTTCCGGGATGGAAACCGGATGATAATGAACGCTGGTGAAAAAGGGTACGGATTATTCTGGGAAGAGAAAATACTTAGAATTGCAATACTAAGAACCATGTTAATAAATATGATAGAATATGCTTTAATGTAAATCAATAGGATAGTGTAGATACAATTGAAAGAAAAGAACGATTATACAGGGTATTGAATTCATAGGCATTATTTTAAGGGTGACCCTTACTGATCATTATGATACAACTTCACTATGGGAACAAATCTGAAATCGGGAAAAAAAAATCAGTTGTTACATCCATTATGATTGCATAACACGTCAAAATGTAGGCAACAGCTGTTTTTTTTTCGCAATTTTAAGTCTGTATAAGATAAGACATATTTTGTTGCCAAAACACGTATGTTTTTAAAAAATAGTATCAAAGTATCAGTTTTCGTAAAAAGGCGTAAGGCATAAAGAATAAAAAAAAACGTAATAAAAACAAGTTGGGCGAATTATACACACAGCACATCCACGCAAAACGGCCATCGCTAAGCATAATACAATAGTTAATAGTTATTATCAGTTTTTTATAAATATGTATGATAGTCTGTAAGGTATTTATGTTATGGGTCTTTGTTACCTGAAATAAATGATATATTATTATTATTATTATAATACTGTGACAATGCGAGGAGCTTAATATACGAAGTATACCTACTAAACTTACTATTGCTATCTTTTTCTCTCAGATAAAACATGAAAGCGATAGAAGTAAATAAAAGCGATAGATATCGCTCTTATTTACTTCCGTCTCTTTCTGTCTAACAAACTCTGATGGACAGGAAAACAAACACGATGTTTTGCTATTCAAAGAAATAGTATTTATGACCTTAAACAAACAAAATAAGGTCCTATTTACTATGTTACAACAACCGATTTTAACTGTAAAATTCACTGTTATTATAAAAACATCATAATGAAAATGTTATCAGTACATATGTCAAGAATCTATTGAGTAAGTTTGCGTTACGGTTCAACGGAGCACAAAAACTGTGATCGCAGAGCACGGAATTGCCCGTAGTGTTTAGAGGCGGCACTACTAATAAATTTGTGGCGTCGAAAGTGCTTGAGCCCACCACTTCTGTCATGCCACCACGCAACTAGGATGGTATCAGCAGGTAAATTTGACGTACCTTTTTTTTTTGAGGGCGGTAAATCATCCAATGACTTCTCCCACTCTGGGTGGAGCGGAAGGGAGTGTCAGACTCTCACTGACTAAAACCCATCCTTGTTCCTTCCTTAGCCCTTTATGTTCCGGGGTAGCGCTAACCCTTTCGGACAATCCCGCTTATGTTTCAGACTTAATATCGCGATTGTAAATACTGATGATGCAACAGGCCGCACCTGTGTGGTTCGCGTAGCACATGTCTACGAGGTGCGTAGATGCGCTACGCGAGTGCGTAGACGTCAGTTTATTGGCGTAGCTATTTGGGTTTCGATTCCATGCAATGTAATTACCGCATCGATTTTTTGAATAGCTAATGAACTTTGTGTTCCGTTGAGTAAGTACTAGTAACCCATCCCTGCATAGCACATGGTCAAAAATATTGAATTTTCTGTGTGAATTGCTCAAATTCTCTAGTCTAAATGATGGTAAAACACATACACATACACTATATTATACTAGATTAGAAGATCTAAGTGCCGCTCACACGAAGAAACTCTTACTTCGTACAGACTATGTATTGATATTGAACGAACGTAAATCAATATACCTACACGAAAATAAAACACAGTACTGTGTTCAATTCAAAGAAGGAAAATGCCTTATCTGTGTTTCCCTTTCATCACAAAGAAAGGTTAAATCCGACAAGGATTACTAATTCACCAATTTCTAAGGTCGTGTTGAACAAATCTGTGATATCGGAGAGTCCTTCAGCCATCTTGTGGAGAAATGATTTCATCCCGTCCCATCGTGGGGTAAGTTGGGTCGTATCGATTGCGCGATGCTGTGACCTTTGTCCCACCCGACTCTCCCACACACAGCAGACTATTGTGTAACCCAATTACATAGTGTTTACTTATCTCTATATTATATGCTAAACAAATTATAGTCTACCTGAAATTAAGGTAAACATTTTTAGGCTTATTTAGCTTTTAGCATAAGTTTATTTAAACAGATATTCCCAAAGTGTTTCGTTTTATGTTTTCGGTGTGCAATTATTTTTTTCAATACTGTACCTTTTCTTTTTGTTAATGTTATTCTCATGCGAGACATAATAATGTCTTGGAGAATACCTTCTTTAATAACAAGTGAATGTTTTCTTTTACATTATGTATTAGTTTGCTTACATAAGAATTTTGCGGAGTAATGTTTTAATTTATGCGTATATGTAGTGTAGGCATTTTTTTTTTTAAATATGACTTTTTCTCGCTCTACTGATTTTTAGATTTTTTTTTCACGGAGGACAATTTCCTACCTAATTTAAATCCTGGAATTCAAATAATTTACCACACATAGCTTTTGTTAGCCTCAATCCAACAGCTTCTACTAATGATTCTAATATAAACTAATCGCCCGACGCATCGAGAGAGATCGTTAATGTCTGTGGGACACATGGCCATTGCCCGGTGGTACAACGATCCCCAAACCAAGAGGGACTGACATCTACAAGTCTTGGGAACTCGATGGTTCAAATATCTTTTTTATTACGAAGACAATTGTCAGTGGATCTCTTCGTTTTGCTGCGAGAGTTTTATTGGTATTTTTATTTGAACTCGTACGAAAGGACCAGACTTTTTGGTATAAAATATCTAGTTTAATGGCTGTGCAGTGCTGAGTATTCAAAATAACTGAATGAAATGGGGTTAGAGTTGAAACAAAAATGTTTGTTTTGTGTTAGATGTGGGTTTAGTGATATCCTTAAGAGTATCTGATTTCTATTTTTAGAACTACTTTCCCTTGATGTCTGAGTTAAGAGATTTAAAGATATAATATAATATTCGATATGAAAAAATGGCTGTCAATTTCACTAGTCTTGCAAAGGCGTCTCAAACTCAAAACATTTATTTCATACTAGCTTTTGCCAGCGGCTTCGCCCGCGTGTATGTAGGAAATTATCACACGGGGACCGGGATATAACGTAGCTTATATGCTATTCCAGACTATATATAATCGTTGTGCCAAGTTTCATGATTTCATCCAGATCCGTTAAGTAGTTTTTGAGTTAATTCGTTACAAACATACATACAAATCTTTCCTCTTTATAAATATTAGTTTAGATAAACCAATTACAGGCACTTTTTAACTGTCAAGAAGTTGGTCAGTCAGAAAGATGAAGCTCGTTGCCCGTTCCAAAACAGTAGGTACTTATGGAGAAGCGCTGTTGCGCAATTTCCCATGGAATGGTGCAGCCGCGGTGAAGCGTCGGACAGTACTGCCGCTGTGTTTTTATATGTATACATTGTTAATAATATTATTATAATTACTAACATAGGATAAGTTTTTTACTAACAATTGAGTCATGGTTACTTTAAATAAAATAAATTGATTGAGAAGAACGGGCAAGAAACTCTACGGAGTTCAGAAAACTTCTGGAGGGAGGTGGGCTAGTTGCAATATCAACCAAACGGCCACCATGACCCATGCACAATGGTCCACCTAAAGGACTAAGTGCGGAAACCAAGAACAAAGCTTATTCAAAGGAAAAATCAGACGACAACAAACGAAAATATGTACATATATATATTGTCATTAAAGTCCTTTTTTCCTCAAACCTTGCCGGGGTTCGTCAGTTTGTTAAACTGTCCATTAACCTGTTTGGGTGAAGGAACTCTAGCAATTCGTCCCGATTATCTCTCTCTAATGCCCGAAGAATTCTCGGAGATGTCATGTTTTGATCTTGTTTGACGTCAGACGGGTCGTTGAACTTCTAAACGAGTTCCGGGATGGAAACCGGATGATAATGAACGCTGGTGAAAAAGGGTACGGATTATTCTGGGAAGAGAAAATACTTAGAATTGCAATACTAAGAACCATGTTAATAAATATGATAGAATATGCTTTAATGTAAATCAATAGGATAGTGTAGATACAATTGAAAGAAAAGAACGATTATACAGGGTATTGAATTCATAGGCATTATTTTAAGGGTGACCCTTACTGATCATTATGATACAACTTCACTATGGGAACAAATCTGAAATCGGGAAAAAAAAATCAGTTGTTACATCCATTATGATTGCATAACACGTCAAAATGTAGGCAACAGCTGTTTTTTTTTCGCAATTTTAAGTCTGTATAAGATAAGACATATTTTGTTGCCAAAACACGTATGTTTTTAAAAAATAGTATCAAAGTATCAGTTTTCGTAAAAAGGCGTAAGGCATAAAGAATAAAAAAAAACGTAATAAAAACAAGTTGGGCGAATTATACACACAGCACATCCACGCAAAACGGCCATCGCTAAGCATAATACAATAGTTAATAGTTATTATCAGTTTTTTATAAATATGTATGATAGTCTGTAAGGTATTTATGTTATGGGTCTTTGTTACCTGAAATAAATGATATATTATTATTATTATTATAATACTGTGACAATGCGAGGAGCTTAATATACGAAGTATACCTACTAAACTTACTATTGCTATCTTTTTCTCTCAGATAAAACATGAAAGCGATAGAAGTAAATAAAAGCGATAGATATCGCTCTTATTTACTTCCGTCTCTTTCTGTCTAACAAACTCTGATGGACAGGAAAACAAACACGATGTTTTGCTATTCAAAGAAATAGTATTTATGACCTTAAACAAACAAAATAAGGTCCTATTTACTATGTTACAACAACCGATTTTAACTGTAAAATTCACTGTTATTATAAAAACATCATAATGAAAATGTTATCAGTACATATGTCAAGAATCTATTGAGTAAGTTTGCGTTACGGTTCAACGGAGCACAAAAACTGTGATCGCAGAGCACGGAATTGCCCGTAGTGTTTAGAGGCGGCACTACTAATAAATTTGTGGCGTCGAAAGTGCTTGAGCCCACCACTTCTGTCATGCCACCACGCAACTAGGATGGTATCAGCAGGTAAATTTGACGTACCTTTTTTTTTTGAGGGTGGGAAATCATCCACTGACTTCTCCCGCTCTGGGTGGAGCGGAAGGGAGTGTCAGACTCTTACTGACTAAAACCCATCCATTTTCCTTCCGTAGCCCTTTATGTTAGCCACGTGACGACTCCCGGCCACCGTAGGCGCGGGCCTGCGGGCGGTGAGTAATGGGTGACTCACCGTCCGATCAGCACCAGACCCGTGCCGTACGGCGCGTATATGTTCCACGCGCGCCTCAAAGAGATGTCAGCATATGAAGGGGCCCCTCAGGGCCAAGCCTGCCGGGTAAGCGGGATTGTCCGAAAGGGTTACCGCTACCCCGGAACATAAAGAGCTACGGAAGGAACATGGATGGGTTTTAGTCAGTAAGAGTCTGACACTCCCTTCCGCTCCACCCAGAGCGGGAGCAGTCATTGGATGATTTCCCAGCCTTAAAAAAAAAAAAAAAAAAGCCCTTTATGTTCCGGGGTAGCGGTAACCCTTTCGGACAGTCCCGCTTACCCGGCAGGCTTGGCCCTAAAGGGCTCCTTCATATGCTGACATCTCTTTGAGGCGCGGGTGGAATATGTACGCGCCGTCCGGCACGGGCCTGGTCCTGATTGGACGGTGAACTATCAACCACCATCCATTGATGGTGGTTGATAGTACCACCATCCATTACTCACGCCCGCAAGCCCATGCAATTGAGTATTGAGTAATGTTGACACGCTAGGTTTCAAGGTGTTAACAGTGCTCTAGCTGCGCCTACGCAGGCCTCTCCATGCTTTGTGTTCCTGCTGCTTTTTGATCATCCACGAACACAATAAGTTAGTTTTTTGCTATTAAAATAATTTGAAACATGATTCAGCGTATTGAAGTAAACGCGGATCTAATACTGCTCGTTTAGATGCCAACGATAAGTGGCACTACTTTGGTTAACGGTTTTTGTTATGTTAAGGTGAAAGCGCCAGGGTTACCCGCGACATTCAGATTTTCTTACGTTTTTTTGCAGATGATTTGCGGATCAGTGCTAGGCTCTATGCTGAAATTGCATGTCAGTATCAAGTTGTATATTGATCAGAATATGATTTGCGGTCGTCTGCTTCTTTTCGTGTGGTTAGTGACTAACCTCTAGTTAGTGATTGGTTAGTGGTGACCTGGTTAGTGACTTAGCTTCACATGCTGTTGAGAAATATCTTTCAGACATGCTGGTTTCCTCACGATTTCCTTCACCGATTTTTAAGCAAGTGATTTGCGGCCGTAGCAAGCTAGTATTTTAAAATTGTTCAATCATCAATTTAACCCTCTATGTTCATATTACCCTATGAAATTTAAATTTTCTTACGTTTTTACAATTCTCTTAGTTAGAATTGTCCTCAAATGTCATGATTTCGTGAAATAATCATTCCATAACCCTATTTAAACTTAGAGAGTTGTATTGCTGATTCTAATGATTTATAATTCTGTAAATACGTACTTGTTACGGCCGCGAATTATATTTTGATCAATATGCAACTTGAAACTGACCTGCAAATTTGCAAACAATTTAAGAAAATTGTAATTTCGCGGGCTTTTCCTTTAAGGGCAAAAGGCTTGTCACTTATTCGCATTTCTAACTCGTTTACGTAATTCGTTATGTTCGTGTTTTGTTTAGGAATTTCTAGTGACAGGAGTTATTTAGATGTTTTATTGTTAATTTGTTACGGAGTTTTTAACGTTTAATGGTTGCTCTGAAACTTCAGAAATACATTTTTATTTTACAGTAGGTACGAATAATTGGACAATGTATTTTTTTTTTAAGTTTCCATCTGTTGTGTTCAAATGTCAGACAGAAAATAACTCGATTCGTTTCATTAAAAATCTTCAGAAAATTATTTTCCATCACGCAAGGCCTTACGTTAAAAGTCAGTACAAAATATGACGCATTAAAAGAAGATCAATCAGATGGCGTGCTGGCGTCATCGAGATCTTTGATGAGCAGCGTGCGCGGAGACAAGCCGACCTGACACCTTTGACAAGCCTAACGCCAGTTTTAAATATTAAAATATTCATGAGGTAGGCTGGAGACGTCTGCCCGACCAAGACATCTCAGTAAAGAGACTTAAAATATTTTCTCTTATTACATAGACACGTATGTATGTACTGTACTTAGGGAAACATTCACCAACTAAACTGAATGCGATCAGCAAATAAATCCCATTTAACCTTTTAAGCGCCCCAGTCGGAATAATACGACAAATATTTTCGTGCCCGTGCCGCCTGAGTCGTGTTTATACGACTGAGAATCTATGTTCGGTTTTTTAAGTAATTGCAAGACCATATTCGTCTGAAGTTTTTTTTTTATGAGTTGGGCGGTGAGGGCTCGTCCATTGATAAAAAATCAAGCGATCAATAGGTTAACAGTTGTCAGTGCCATTCTTTTCTATGGAACATTGCTACTGACAGCTTTTGAAAGCGTTTTAGAGGAGGTGATCGCCTTCAGTTTTATTGGTGACATTGCCACTTAGTCCTTAAACATTCATAATGCTACCTTAGGCATTACAGGGGGCCTAAACAAGTGTTAATCGCTCCGTGTCGATTCGATTTCGAAAATTGTTGACCGAACAATTCGTTATCAGCGATTCGGATTGTAAAGAACGCCACTTTTCAACGCATTTGTGTGGGAATATTACTCGAGTTTCGTTACACAATTAGACATTTTCTAGCACTTAGCGATCGAAAACGATTGATCTCGTGACATTTCGAAAGCTTATGCCAATTCCATACATTTCGAATTTATTATTTTTCGTTATAGTTAGTGAAAATGTGATGTGTGTTGTCTAGGCCCTCAGGTATTTATACTCCTGGCACTAAAAGGACTATGCAATTGATTATAAAGTGCTGTACTTAAACGCTAACCACGAGCAAAGACTCACCTATAAATTGTTTATGAGACAGTAATTAAATAAAGTAGGGTAATGGGTTTCACGTATAACACTTTGTCTTGTATTTTAATAAAGGCTTGGAACTGACATAGCCCACAATTTAATTTCGCGCTTAATTTTCTCTGTGAGCTTCCATGTCAACACTCCATGAGATGAAATTATTACTTTAATAACGATACACAAGACTATGAATATAGTGGCGACTAACTAATGTAAGTTCTAAGACTTTAAGCCTTGTTAATGTAACATCGACTCCCGGCCACTGTAGGCGCGGGCCTGCGGACGGTGAGTGATGAGTAGCTCATCGTTCGATGAAGACTAGGCCCGTGCTGGACGGCGCGTTTGTGTTAAACGCACGCCTCAAAGCGATGTCAGCATTTGGGAAGGGGGCCCGTTTGGGTAGAAGCCTGCAGGGTCAGCGGGATTGTCTGAAAGGGTTACCGCTACCCCGCAACATAAAGGGCTAAGAAAGGAACATGGATAGGTTTTAGCCAGTAAGAGTCTGACACGCCTGACCGCTCGACCCAGAGTAGGAGAGGTCATTTGATGATTTCCCACCCTAAAAAAAGGCCCATGAATAACTCCTCAACAATTACTAAGACCCTTGGATACGTAAACGTAGTCCAACATGCGAAAGAACAATTAAATAAGCCCCTAATTAAAGCGGCAAACTCGTTTGTATCTAATTATTCGCAAATTGAGCTGACTGCTACCATTTGGACTTGTGGCTAAGTGATAACAGCTGCTCGGGTCAATCGATCAAGTTAATCTACATTTTCCGCGATCTATGGATGGGTGACCATCTTTAGGTACTGTTTACCATGTATATCCTGGCTGTCATTAATGGGTCTTTGACAGTCGTTACGCGTAATCATATTACCCAGTAACAGTGTTATGGTGGTCGGAGAGACAGTCGCCCCATGTAAAATATTGGTATCCAGCTACACTCGGTTAGACTGTAAGCCGACCCTAACATAGTTGGGCAAAATGCTAGTCAAGTTGATTGCTACCATTTGCTTGCCATAGGTATATTCATGGTATATTCATGTTACTTTCGTGAACTTGAGCCCCTATAGACCTCGTAAGGTCGCACCGCTATTTGTCTTTGTCAATCTTGCAGAAATGTAACAGGAATATGTATTGATCCCTTAAAATATGTTCTCTTGAATATGTTGTTGCAGAATTTCTTGCGGAATATGGAAGTGGGAGGATAGGATACATAGTGTACACAAAGTTTTATTTCGGAATCTGCTAGAATCATGGTTGACTTCAAGACTATAAAAATAAAATTCAAGTACGTTCTCTTCTACAAAATAAAGCTGTTTTAACGAGCTGTTCTCGTCTTGCGAGGTTGAAGTTTGCTACCAAAGGTAATCCTTTGGTAGCAAACTTCAGACTTGCTAAGACCTCACAAACAGGTTGAAGTTTTAGACAGCAAGTTGAAGCTGAAAGACACGTCAATACTCTGTACACGAATACTTTTGAAATAGCTGCATGGCCTGATTAGGTTTACTATTTCTGCATTTTAGTTAGCAAAACAACCGTCCCGAAGGTCGAAAGTCAGTTTGAGTTGTTCGGATTTCGTGTAAACTCCCAACGAATTAATCAAGTTTTGAAATTAAATCAATACCTACGTGTTTAGTGATTCTAGTCAGGCACGAGTCGCATTTTAAACAGAATACTTCAAAAGCTGAAGAACATTTAAAAATTGAACTCTTCTTCGACGGAAACCCGAAGAAAAATATCTCGAAGAACGACACGTTAATAATATATTGTGAACGTGGGCGCTGCTCGAGGCAGTAGGTTATGTCACAACAACGTCACTTGGAAGGGAACAGCCGCCAGCATACATGGTGCTTCCAGCTAGAAAACTGACATTTAATTAAGCTTCTTGTATTCAAGATTACGTGAACCTTTTTGCGCCTAGGAAAGCTAGGAATAAGAAGGAAATAATGTGCGCTGCATAGTGTACGTTTATAGTGCTCGTAGTAAATTGAAATGGTAAATTATTTGCTCTTTGTAATGTTAATTACATTAAAAACATATTATAATATAAAAGTAACTTTTGTTCCGTACTTCGACCGTGTGAAGATCGGTTATATCGCAATATCGGGAGATATTTTTGAGACATGACTATATCCTTTCCCGAGAGATGCAATCTATCTCTCTGACAAATTTTAACGAAATCTGTTTAGTGGTTTAGACGTGAAAAGGTAACATATAGACAGACAGAGTTACTTTCGAATTTGTAATATTAGTATGGATACGAAAACGCAAATACTTATTATTAGTAGAACCACAATCATGATTTTTTATTCAGCTTATATTGTAATACTTCTCTGCGAAGGTTCCCAAGTCGTCCCAGGAACTGTTTTCAACAATAGCTAACCAATGGAAATGAATTACAATTATTATTATTGACAACATAATTATTTCAGGCAATTTTTAGGGATAGCAGTAAAAAGTACCTACCTTCTGCTTCTTCTTTTCATGTGGTTAGTGACTAACCTGGTGTCAGAGTTTTTATGCTGACCATGGGCCTCTGACTTAGCTTCACATGCAGTTGAGAAATATCTCTCAGATATGCTGGCTTCCTCACCAAGTTTTCCTTCACCGATTTTTAAGCAAGTGATAATTGAACAATAGGTACGCACATGAATCCGTAAAATAAGAGGTGCGTGTCTTGAGCACGAACTCGGGACCTATGACTTGGCAATCCGACGGTCACACCACTAGGCTATCTCTGCAGATACCTTATTTAATGTATAATTTTGAAGATACAGATTTTTCCATATTTTTCTTTTCTGTCTAGTAAACTTTACATAACATATTATATCAATCAGCCTAAAATGTTCCCACCGCTGGGACTCAGGTGACACCTCCTCTCTGTCGTAGGTAAACTTAAAATCTCAATAAACCTTATTCTGAGTTCTGAGTAGGTACAGCTATTCTAGGCAAAAAGAAGGTCCGTTCAAAAGTTTCCGATGAATTTACACAAGTATTACATTGGACGTTGTTTTAATTGCTTTGCCTTCGTAATGGTCTTTCAGTATGCGAAGGCGTGACTCCACAATTTTAATTGCATTTTTGTTTTATTGTTTTCAGATTAAATTTTCGTACACAAGGCCTGAAAATGAAAATAGAGGCAGAGAGATCTATTTATACGTTTTATTCTTTAAACTAAAATAAACTTTGACCTTTTCTTTTAGTCGTAGTTCTGTACAATTTTACATCATCAAATATTTGGGTTATCGAATGACCCTATCGGATCGGAACGTTTTACATTTATATTTTCCCAAAACTTGAAGGTATTTCTCCGTCATGGGTTTGAATCCATTGGGGATTGCGGGGTGCGCGGTACTTCAATTTCATACCAATATTTGTTACACAACCCCTCAGGGTGGTGCAACGACGCAATCAGACAACGGAAATCTGTTCTTCTAGTGTATTGGTGTAGTATAGGTAAAGATTACAGATCAATAATGCTTTGGTTTTGTTTTATAAACAAGGGACGAACCACCACGTCTTATAGCAATATTATTTTCTTATTACTTCTCTGTAAGAAAGAGATGAAGCTGTAAAGGATGTATAGCTGAATATTACTGCTATATGAGGTTGTGTTAGCCCCCAGATAATCTGAAAGATTAGTTAAAAAGTAAATGAAAAACAGAAATGATCGATAGAATGCTAAGTGAAAAACAGGGTGCTACGTTTTGGTCAGCGGGATTGTCCGAAAGCGTTACAGCTACCCCGGAACATAAAGGGCTAAGGAAGGAACATGGATGGGTTTTAGTCTGTAAGAGTCTGACACTCCATTCCGCTCCACTCAGAGCGGGAAGGTTATTTGATGCTTTTCCACCCTCAAAAAAAAATCTCCCAAATGCTACATAGCGTTTAGTATTGTCGCTTCTTCTTTGTTTAAATCCATCAAGTTGCTGTTTAAAAAGACCGCCTTTATCGACAAGACCGCCCATTGTATCACCTTACTTATGTGAAATTTCTTCATTTATTTCTGTTATTTGTGTAGTGTACATAATAAAGACTATTCCTATTCTATTTTAACCCATTCACTGTCCAATGAACCACATATGGTTCATGTTGATTGTTTAACTATTGTGTCTAGTTTGTGAACAGTGAACGTGTTAAGACATTGACTGCGAGGAAGAAGGTTAGAAACAGTTATAAAGGCCCTGAATAGACCAGAATATGTTTGAAATTGAGGTGGAAAATGATTAACATCACGAAAATTCGTAGGTGTACCTTTTTGTTTAAGAGTTTCTGCGCAATTCCCCTGCGCTCTCAAAACAAAAACAATGCGTGGTAGTAGTTCATATTTTGATTAGAATTTTTAGTTGTTTGCAAAATTCTTCATATTTTCAATCAAGTTTTCATGACAAATGATCATGGACAGACTTGATACGCAAACAACGGACGTATTGCAGTTAATTATTGTTGTAGGTGGGGAAGACCGTTTGTCACTGTTTGTAACTAACATTTTAATTATAGTCTTTAAAACGTCATTCCTGATTTGAGGCTCTCTGTAGACGCAGAAGTTTTCAACGATTTTTTTTTTGAAGGTGGGAAATCATCCAATGACTTGCTCCCTTCCGCTCTGGGTGGAGCGGAAGGGAGTGTCAGACTCTTACTGACTAAAACCCATTCAAGTTCTTTCCTTAGCCCTTTATGTTCCGGGGTAGAGGTAACCCTTTCGGTCAATCCCGCTTACATTCGCGGTGCGCCTGTGTGTGCTTTTATGTGACAAAAATATATAGTGCGTTATTATAGCTATGATTGTAATAGTTTGAAAGGTTCAAAGCAATTTAACAATTTAGTATTCTTTTAAAGTAAACATTTAAGTTAAATTTTAAGTGCGACAAACATAGCCAAAAATAAAATGGAAGCTTTTACGAAGCCCAACGGATTACGATATAATTAAAATATGATTATATTAACATAATATTAATATGTTATTTTTACATATTATACTTATCTCAAAGACTTGTATGTATACGAAAAAAAAGACTCTTTAGTGAATTTCAGTATTAAGAACTTAATTACGGTTTGGAGGCTCGTTTACAACGATAATGAATATTAACGTTGGCTCTAACTAACCGTAATATTAATTTATCATTCATAAAACACTTGAAAATAGCTAAGACTTGCTTGTTAATTTATAAACCCTCTCTATTATCTTTGAAACATTTTCTTACCTGCTTATGTGAACTTTAAAGACTTATAGTTTCTTTCACTGTTTTTCTTTTACCTGCCCTTTATTTTTGAGGGTCGGAAATCGGAAAATGAGGTGTCATTTTCGCAGTGCGCCTTTTTTTTTGAAGGTGGGAAATGATCAAATGACTTCTCCCACTCTTGGTGGAGCGGAAAGGAGTGTCAGACTCTTGCTGGCTTTGGTTAGCAAGAGTCTGACTGTGATGGGTCCCATCCATGGACATGGACCCATCCATGTTCCTTCCTTAGCCGTTTTTGTTCCGGGGTAGTGGTAACCCTTTCGGACAATCCCGCTGAGACAATCCTGCTGAGCCTGCCCTGGAGCAACCATCACCTCCGATAGCAGTATTATTTTAATATTACTTGCACATTGAGAAAGAAATTGAGATTTACCCGTTTTTAGTTTCATCTCTTTTTCACACAGAAGTAATATTAAAATAAGAGGCCGCTATAAGAGGTGTTGGCTGGCCCCCTGTTTCCAAGATTTTAAAAGGTTGTTATTTATCAGCATTTTAATTTAGAACCAGTAATCTTCAGTAAATGAGTCTCGCGTGATTCAACAGCTCAACCTACGAAAAATTAAGATTGAAAGGCTTCCGTTAACCCCATTCGCGACCCTCACATCTTGGGCCCATTCTAGCCCACGGTTTTCTTATTTTATGTCTAGACTACTTTTAGTCTCTTTATTGCCTTCATTAAGAAGATTAACTACGATTTTAAGAACGAAAAGAGAAAGCATGAAAATAAAACAAGTGCTTAAACTATATAATCTTATAGCTAAAGTATCTTTAGAAATTCTCGTACATAAAAGACACGTAATATTCTGACGTTAGCAGCAACCAGACCAAAAATAAAATCCACACCTATTGTGTCCAACAAAAATAGATTTATTACGACGTAAAAGGATTTAATAAAGATAAACACAGCTTCTTAAAGGCGCACAAAGAAAAAAATAAATTGGGGAAGCCGTTAAAATGTCATCTCCCTAATGAAAAGAGCCTTGGTGTTCCCAACACAGCCACGTAACTAACCCTTTGGTCCATTAAGCCAACATAAAGGGCATTCTTTTCCTTCAGTGCGGTGACATTGAAAATCCGCGGGTAGTCGAGGAATTTGGAGGTTCTGTTTGATGTACTCGTAAAATACTCTCACGCGTTGTTGAGTCCACGTACGTTCTGCGTACGGAGTTAATCACAGTTTACTGAAAAGGTTCATAGTAAATTGTAGAAGGTTTGGTGCGTTCGATTTTTAGAAGGTTTTAGTTGTATGTATTTACGAGTATTATAATTATATTAGTTAAGTATTTTTTTTATTAATTTATATCTCACCACACCGAAGTTACAATAAACAGGTTTAAAAAGATACATAATACAGGTAAGTATATACTGTGGGAGACTGGTGCTTAAGCTAGGCCTGTGTCAGGACACCAGGATCCAACCCCATTACATTTCCATTTTCTTAATTATTATGTACTAATGGCTTGGACAGCCATTGCAGTAAGATAGCTTAATATGATGTGGAATGATTATATTTATTTTGATTTCCGACTAGGTAAAGTAGGCAAGACGAGTGTTAGTAGTTGTATTGTGAGACTGTGTGTGCCTGGGTTTGCGTGGGTGTATGTATGTATGTGTGTGGATGTAGTGAGTTTGGATTAATGAATAAGCATAAGCATGGTTTAGTATATATTGTTGTGATATTTATTTTTAGTATATTCTCATGGTGTATCTAAGTGAATTGTTTTTTTTATTTAAGTAGGTATTTTGTTCTGTCTTCTGCTCTTATACACGTATCTGCATCTCTTTTTTTCAACTTTCCTGTCGCCCGAATTCTGGAAGAGATTTCTTTTTTAGAAATAAGTATCACTTTAGAACGATTTATTTTTATTAATGTCGTGTTTTAGTCTTTTGAGATCTAATGAAGTAACGTAAGAATCAAAGGACGATTGCTAGAGACAAACATTTGTAACTTATCAAACAAGCATAAACAAAAGAACTATATGACACACGTAGAATATCTTAATTACCATGATTTGTTTACAAAACTCCGTCGCGAGAGAATCTAGATCAGATTGGTTTGGACATTTCTCGCCCTGAACCCAAAAGTCAAATTAGTTGTCAAAATAAAGAAATCTACAGATGCATGAAGCCAATAATATAGAAAATATAAAAAAGGTCTTCAAAGGGAGGTGACCCCTGGTAAGGGTCCCTTCATAAATATCTTTTATTTATGACTGCGTTACGTTGTAACGCGTGCCCGTGCCCAAAAGTCATTCCGCCTAATAAGAAAGCAGTAATGTCAATCGATGCTATTGCTGTCATTAATTGTATTGGATAGTAAGTATTCAACGTCTTTGTGAATCACAGAACTGTCACTAAAAAGTTAATTGTCATATTTTCGTTGCTCTTATCACAATTCTGTCAGTCAGCTCAGTAGTCACCCCCTTTCTAGCCATATCATCATTCACAAAGTCCATCCATCGTGTCTTTGGAATTCCCCTACTCGTAAGTCGATTGTAATGTGCATTAATTACACCAACACCCCCTCCATATTGCCTGTACCAAAAACTAACGCAATTATAACCAAAAAATATTCAATGAGGTGGAAGGCACCTCATTGAATATTTTTTACATATTTTATATCGGATGCTTTTAACGTTCTGCATCGTTCTCACATGTATAATATTAATATGAACTATGTAACCAATATTTTGTAAGCACATTTTGTTTAAAAGAGTGTCCATGGAGTTTCTTGCCCGTTCTTCTCCATAGGTACCTACCTACTGCTTTGGAATGGACAACATAGCTTCATCTCTCTGACTGACCGAAACCTTGACAATTCAAAAGTGCCTGTAATTGGTTTATTTGAAATAAATACTTTGAGTTTGAGTTCATTATACTTATTTTATTCTCTTTTGAGTATACAGCGATTCAGTTTTCGAGAACGTACGATGTTATAACATGCATTCGATGTCGCCGCCTGACGCGACGATGCGTCATCTTTCTAGAATGCAGGCATGCATACGACTACTGAAAACTGTTACGTTTCCTCATTATAATTGTTACTAAGACTTAAGTAAATGTAGTCTTGGTTTGTCAGCAATGTATTTCAGCACAGGTCCAGATATCGGTGCGAGTCGAATCGATACGTTCAATTGCGTCATCGCCCGTCCAGCTCCACAGTGTAAGTGCGTAGTTTGTCTAGTCCTTTGACCCAAGATTCGCCAACGAAATGATTTATGGTGTCTACTAGCGTCAGCGGACTTTTCGAGGGGATTCAGGGGGTTCTGAATAATTTATCCTCTTTGATTCATTTCCTGAATCTGTTTTGTTATTGTTTAGTCCTTGTGTTCGGAGTTTCAATTATTATTTGCGTCATGGACCATTTTATTTTGCTGTCTTGTAATGTCATTTTTGTCCACACGTTACCGAGGCGATGAGATCTGCGTTGCTTATATGTTTCAAGTTATTCGTAAGGGTTGGTTAGACGACGTAGCTAGGGAGTACAATACTGCTTGGTTTTAATTGCTTGCATCAAAATTCAAGACAGGTCACCGATCAAGTTGATCAAGAGTGCTGGAATCAAAGCGTACGTGTCTAGAATGATCTCTGCGAATTCCATTCTAGATTTGGTCGGCCCTTTCCTCTTGTTTGCATTTTCAATTAGATACCTGCGAACCCTTAATGTGCTTTGTCAATATGAAATGTTTATTTAAGTCGACGTTGCCATAATTCATCACGCCCTGAGCTTTTGAGCAAATAGCTTCATGTGTGGGAGTGTAGGGGAGGCGGAGACTGCGTCGAACCTTAACTAACACAATTGCGTCGAAAAGGGTTCCTTGCAGCGTTGATGTTTGCTACGACTGTTAAAGTAATGCCATACGAGGTGTGGACGTTTTAAATAGCAATTAGTGTCAATGGGAACACGCTTGGTCAACTATCGGGCAGTTTAAATAGTCAGGTTAGTGAGGATTGTGTTATTTGCGGTGTAGGGTGCGCGTCAGCGGTGCGCGCATGGCGGCGTTAGATCGAAGGCGCGGGGGCGCAGCGCGCATGCTCCGCCGCGGCCTCTCCGGCGAGTCGGCTGGCGGCCGCAGTCGTACCGCGGAACCAAACGCGACGCGCCATGTCGGCCGGCGCTGCTACCTGACCGAGCTACCAGCTCTTGGAAAACAAACCTTGTGAAATCGCGTTTCAAATCGTCGCCATCGCTCGCTACCGCGGGGATTCGGGTAAGTCCGTAGCGGATCCGCTCACGCCTCATGTGATCGCGCCGAGTGCAGTGCCCAAGGTTAAAGGTTTCCGATGTGTTTTTCCCGGATACCGATCTGCGATCTCGGGAGGGTTGTAGGTGGCGCTAGTGCGCGCGGTGAGTCATCTCTGCGACACGTTTTTCATGGCCGCCCCTTCGATCTCGCGTACGGTTGTAGGCTAGCTGAGGGTCTCTGAAGATGTTGGTTGCAGTGGATGTTACGTAAGTGCGTGGGTAGTGCAGTGGCCGTGGTGGCCGACGCTTTCGATACGCTCGACGCGCACTCGACCGCGGCCAATTACAGCACGCGAGGATCGTTTTCAGGGAAAACATTCACCATTTTGTACGCGGCGCTCGCAGGAGCAACTGTGAGTTTAGTGATCAACGTCATGACTTCGTACGTTACTGTGCCCCGTACAGCGCCGGGACACTTCAGTGAAAACGTTCTATTGTGCAAGTGAATATAATCGGCTCTTTGTAATAATTATTGTTTGTGCTGCATTTTATAATTACATAATCGGAGACACCAAAAGAGTAGGTAACGGATTTTATTTATTTACTAAATTGGCTGAATAATTTACTGCAAGTCATTGCACAATCTTTGATCTTTTGCGGAAGATTAATAACAAAATATAAATATTTAATTTGGTTTAAACTTACTAACACAAAATACATCATGAAACTTTTTTTTTTTTTTTCTAATACTTAATTGCATTGAAGAAAAACAACACTACCAAAACAAGACAATTTCTTTGTTCTGATTTGTCTAGAAGTAGGTTGTTATAATAAATTCAACACAATGCGTGCGCATTACGCACAGTTGTTATGTAAAAATCAGTTTTCCTAGGTTTTCTCTTCAAATAACATGATTACCAACTGACATTAGTCATACTAACACAATACTCCACTTAATGCTATTGTAGGGCAAAAAACGGATCAGCTGAGACGCACGCGCAACGGTCACAGCGCATGCGCGAGGCGTGACGTTTGGTATCAATTAAACGGTAGTTAGATTTGAACGTCGAACGCGCAAAAAATATACCGTAATGGAACCATTGTATAAGACGTCATCAAAACGTAATGATTTTTCGAGAGGTTCGTATATCGATTGTAGAGCCATTAAATGTCAATTAACGTATGAAAGACTGAAACTGTAAACATAGGAATAGTTTTCAGGAAATATGTTGCTCAAATAAAAATCTATAAAGAAAATTACAAACAATTTCATCACGCAGCCGCAATTCAAGCTTTTATATTATTTGCTAAAGAAAAATGTAATTAAAGATGCATCCTTAAGACGTTGAACGCCAACGCGGTCACCGTGTGTCCGACAAACAATAGTTTTTCTATTGTGTCTGCTGCGTGGCACTCAATGACTTAATAAAATTAAGTTCACGATAAATTATATAAATATGTATATTGGGAATCTGTAGTCATCAAAGCTAAAGTTTCAACCTGAGTTCTCAGAATGATATAAAACAATACGAAACGAGAAGCACATAAATTCGGAATTGAATAAGATGTTCTAAGAAACAGACTCGTATTTCTAGATCCTTCTAAGACTTTATCATCCCTTATTACAAACACTTTTGAATCTCGAATGCCATCAGCGGCAGTCTCAATGACGTCACGGAAACATTTCCAGTAATTCCAGAACGTTGGATAATTGTTATTGCTTGTGAAATCGTCTGGAGAAGTTAGCATTTGCCTTCCAACGACCCTCCCATGCGACAACCTCATTATGCTACGACTTTTATTCTTCCTTTAAGCGGATACTCTGTCATTGTCGACATTTTTATTTTATTTTCAACGTCTTTGAACCGGATCTTAGGACTACTCAATTTGTAGTACTCGGTTTCATAAAGATTGTATTTAAACTTTGTCCGCTTTTGGTTTTTGACAACTGTCTTTACATTTGGGAAGATTTACATGGCTTTGTACAGAATGACAGAATACTTCATTATTATTGGTGGAATATACAATTTAAATGATCGGATGATATCCCTGGCATCCTCAACAATAGTAGATACTAAGTACTATTATCAAAGCAGAGTACAGCCAACATCTAAAGAGGCAAAATCTAGCTGTACCTACTGCTTTGTTCTAGATTGTTATAAAAGATAACACACTGAGTGCTTTAACAGCTATGTTGGAGTTCTACTTTGTGATTTCAATTATATTTTTGGTCCAAAGTACTTTGTAGAACACGGCAACGTCTTTACCGTTCGCGTGTTCTTGCTGACCCGATATACTTAAAATGTGAATGTTTAGGTAATATGAATTCTGATAAGCGAAGAGTTACTGAAGCTTCAGAAGCTTTTATTAGAATAGAATCAAATTCAGATTCTAATAAAGCAGTAGTTATTCTATTATAACCGATCGACGGACTGGTAATACAGAATACTCAGGTCGATGACAGTAGTAGGGCGGAGACGAAAGGGCGTGTTAGATAAATTTCAACAATAAAAGCATTACGTAAAGGTCTGATTTCAATTGCAACCTTCTTGTTAATCGATGCTGTATTCGATTTGTTTATTTACCGATTAGATTATGTCAGTAATGAAAACAATGTAGAACAAAATCCTATTACTGTAATTATAACGCCAATAGCCATTCATGAATGCAAAAGTTCTGTATACAGCTGACGTTAAAAACTTTGTTGTTACGATTACGTGCCTGAATTTTGGCTAAATTATAATTGTTTTGCAAATCTTTGAACCTGCATCTATGGACTATGGACCCCAGTCGCTTCTAAGGTCAATAGTCGTATGACCTACACTACACATTTCTATACCTACTTTAAATATTTTCAATCATATTAGCCTTTTCGGGTTATAATAATATTTTATGGGGATCATCTCAATACCGTTATTGAAAAATGAATATATCTTTACGGATTTTTGTAATCCATTACACATGTTACTCTAAGACGACTCTAATACTTTTCATAATGTTAATATTATATTATTTATTCTCGATAATTTTAAAAATGGCTTTTGGACTACATTCGTATGAATCTGTCGGGTTCATTACAAAGTATATTATCTATTTAATTAGTTTTCGATCCAATATTCTGCGGTGGTCTTTCTCCAAGATCTATTGTTGTTGAGTATCCATATACCATAGGAATATAAAAAAACATATATAGGGGAATCCTGAGGCCTGAAACTCTGCGCAGTTGCAACTCTCTTTCAACCACCACACTACCCAATTTTTTTTTTTTTCGCGATGTCCTAACGTTTGTCCTTTGTTCCAGTTGTAAATCCGGCCCCGTACCGATGCACTAGTGGTTGTGACCAGCAAGCAAGAAGCCACAGCCGCCATGTCGTCGGTAAAGGTGGCCGTCAGGGTTCGCCCCTTCAACTCCCGGGAGATTGCCCGGGAAAGCAAATGTATCATTGAGATGACCGGGAATACTACAGGTAAGAGTTATGATTTAAGAAAATTATATGAAAGAAAGAAAAAGTGTTTACACGGCACAAACAAAACGCACATTTCAAAAAAAAAACTTAAAGTCATTAAATACACCCGTGCAAAGCAGCTAAGAAACCTCGTATTCAGAAACATTAAAAACCATTGACAATTAGTATCTCGGCCATGGACAATGGATGGACCACAGACAAAATACTGACAACTTAATCAACTTATTGCCTATGAACATGAATATGACTTCAAACACTAAGAATAACAAAACTAAAGAGATATGTTAAGATAAGCGTATCGGTTATACAATAGAGAACAGACATGAGTGCAAGCATCAAGGGATGTGAAGAATTAAATCCATGTAAAACCAAAGATAGAATAAGAAATAAATAGGTTCTTCTTTTGTACAAGTGTGCTTGAAGAATGAATTAAATAAACAATAAAAAATGAGCTATTAGCCAAAATTATAGTGACCATATAACTTAGAGGGAAAAAAAAATAAACAAAATTTTCCATAAAAAAAAGAAAGAGAATTTTGGTTAAGACTTAAAACATAATTCCCTAATAGTAACTTATTGATCTTGTCAATGAGTTCAAATCATGAAATCAACCAAATTGTCGTGAATTATGGGCGAATAATGTTTTTAGAGTTAATTAACTAATTATTTAGGTAATCATATCAAGTACCTATATGTTTACTATTTTTATTTTAAACATCATTCTCGAACAAAGGCTTTGTCTATTAACATTGTATAACCAGCGTTCACCAAGTTTCTATCTTCGGTCCACTTCTATTAACATTTCCACAAAACAAATGTTATTATCGATTTTGTTGGTCTTTATCAGAACATATGTACAACATTGAGTACCATATCGCCTGATTTACGTGTCCAATATAACAATAACATGTATCGGAGCTTAGATAATGATTGTAATGAGCTTTTTGTGATACAGTATGCAATCTCTATGTTATAACCGTCTGAGTTGTTCATAACATGTTGTATATGTTATGGTTTGTAAAGATTGTGTAGCTAAACTCTTGACATGATTCATAATAAGATAATGGTATATTATTAACAGTATGATCACAACGCTCATAGGCACATCGTGTTGAAAAATGTTGCCCAAATAAATTGGGATAAGGGCAAAAGAATAATGATGATGATGATGATCGTCATAATATGTGATAAGGGGGCCTAGACAAGTTTCAATCACTCTGTGTCGATTCGATTTAGAAAATTGTTGATCGAACAATTCGTTATCTCAGCTATTCGGATTGTCAAGAACGCCACTTGTCAACGCATTTGTATGGGAAAATTGGTTGAGTTACGTTACACAATTTGACAATTTCTAGCACTCGACAACGATTGATCACGTGACATTTCAAAAGCTTATGCCAATTCCATACATTTCAGATATATCTAATTTCGTTATCGTTAATGGAAATGTGACTTTGTCCAGGCTCTATGGTCTTCATCTTCGCAGATACCGTTTTTACTCATTTTTATTAGCTTCACTTGTCTCTATTTATGTGAATCTTAAAATATAATTTTACACCCACTTCAAAACATCAAAGGTAGCTCACACACACAAACACACTTATCAAGGACCGATGACCGTACAATAATTTAATAACTTGCTTACATTATCCTGATCAAGATCAGGATTCAGGATTAGCGGTTTGTTTGTAGAATTTTAATTATTTTATTGACAGTTATTGGTAAAATTCGAGTTATCGAAGAAAATATCGAAAACTGTAGCCCATGCTTTCTTGAGATAGAACAATTTTAGGGTTCCGTACCCAAGGGTTATACGAGAACCTATTACTAAGGTTTCGGTGTTCGTTCGTCCGTCTGTCACCAGGCTGTATCTCATGAACCATGATACGAGTAGTTAGACAGTGGAAATTTTCAAAGATGATTTATTGTTGCCGCTATAACAACAAATACTAAAAAACAGAATAAAATAAATATTTAAGGGGGCTCCCATGTGATTTTTGCCGTGTTTATAGATAATGGCTGTTTTTTTTTTGTTTGTCACTCTATTCTTATTTTAAACTTATTGAAGATTTATTACATAGAGGCAAATCCTACAAAAAGGCTTTATTAATCAAGCAGATTACTTCTAGCAATTAATATGAGTCAGACAAAGCCCATTACTGTCCAACGATCAACATCTTAAATCTTCAAAGGTTTTATTATCCAAGACACCTTGAAAAGCTTTTAAATTAGCCACGGTCTACGCAGCCCTGGATAACGGAGATCGACTTTTACAACGCAGTAAAACCCCACCCTTCGCCCTTACTTACCTATGATGTGGTGAATATCAAGGTTGAGGAAACCGGTCCTTTGAGAAAAATAGATTTATGCGTTGAAGTGGAAAAAGATAAAGACGTGTCGTGTTAAGAAGCTTTTTAAACGACTTCTAAAAAAGGAGGAGGTTCTCAATTCGACTGTATATATATTTTTTTATGTTTGTTCGCGCATAACTCCGTTGCTTGCCAACCGATTTGAAAAATTCTTTTTTTGTTGGAAAGGGTATACTTCCCAAATGGTCCCATAAAATTTTTATCGAAATCGGCTAAGCGGTTTTTGAAAAATCAACAAAAATCTAAAAAAAATCCTACTTAATATATGTGGACGATGTTCTAATAAGTTCCTGTCACTGTAATTTACATACCAGGTAGTGGTATTAAAATTTTGGGGGGGGGGGGTTGTGTAGGTACCACAACGTTTCGGAAGTCGGTGGCAAAAAATGAAAATACAAAACCGAAGACACCGACTTCCGAAATCAAAATTATTTTTCACTTTGTAGTGTTTTTTTTGGAAGTCGGTTTTATTTTTTGTAAAAAAGTTTTTTAGTTCTTTCGCATATTGCTTTGCTAGAAAAAATATCATCTCTTATATTCAGATACATACATTTTCGTGTCGTTAGTGACTAACCTGGTGTCAGAGTTTTTATGCTGCCGATGGGCCTCTGACTTAGCTTCACATGCTGTTCAGAAATATCTCTCAGACATGCTGGTTTCCTCACGGTGTTTACATTCACTGATTTTTAAGCAAGTGATTATTGCACAATACGCACATGAATCCGTAAAATCAGAGGTGCGTGCCTTGGGTTCGAACTCGAGACATATGACTTGGCAGTCTGACGGGCACACCATAAGGCTATCACTGCTATTCACTGGTGGGAATATTAAAGATGACATTTTTTAAAGAAATAAAATCTTGAAGACAAGTCTTTATTTCATTTTCAAATTATTCTCCAAGCTCTTTATAGAGATAAATCGCTAGCCATTATAATTTAATTCAATTAAGTTACACTACATTAAATTGTTCGAAATACATCACTAAAATTTAACGCTTTATAAATACTACGCTCCAACTACGTCTCAAAAGAAATTAAAAGTATGAAAGATAAATCTCAATAAAATTCAATGCTAGCTGAATTAGAAAAGTTCGTAAGAAATTATTTTCTTTACTAAATAAAAGTAAATAAAATGGAAAGATTTCGGTTTAATATGCGCAGTACAGAGCGTGCGTGAAGTATTTTTAGAAGGTCGCGAACGAAACCGTACAACGGAGCAATGTCAGCAGAAATCAATTGAGCTGCTTACTGATAGGGATGTAAAAAGTACTTACAAGTTAATATGTATTACTGCCATAATTAATTTTACCTGCCCTTGTTATATTTGTTTCTTTTCACCTTTTGTGGTGTAGTTTTTTATTCTGGGTGCATCATCGTCTTCACATATCATTTTATAATTTATGTTATACAAAACATTGTTAAACATTTTAAAAGAGTAACGGTGGAGATTTTTGCCTATTCTTCGCCATACGAAACCTTTTGTAATTCTATTTCTTGTCATTTTGACGTTCAAAGGTGCCTTTCTTGTGCCTATATGAAATAAATTATTTGACTTTGACTTTATCATATTACCTACTAAGTTAGCTCAAAAATGTTTTACCTTTCTATAATAGATGGGAAATAATTGATTTTAATGTGTTGTGTTTCGCAATGTTAATTATTTCTCATACCGTGAATGTATAGAATCAAAATCTTTCGACTGAACAGACAGCTGTGCTGCTGGGGAGTTTGTTGTGCCACTTCTTCCCAGCTATAGCACTAGAAAGTGGGGAAGGGTGGGCGTTTTTGGGGGCACTGTCTTATGTAATTTTTACCTTCAAATGGTGCTGATTTTTTTGAATTATTAGAATTCTAGGAGATGACTAAATATTGTATTCTTTGGGCCCATGTCAAAATTTTTCCCCATACTAAAGGACGTCCCAAAAGTTTTCAACAATATTGGGTCAGACCGTCCTAAATTCTCAACATACCTTCTAGTATTTAATGTGAAAATTCTGAGTTATTCCTAGAATTTCATCATTGAAGAACATACTCACCTTATTAGCAAAATTCGTTCTTTGTTGCGAAAAATAACATGTAATTTTCGAGGGCTCTCTACAAATATCTCAGGGGAAGCCGACTCATGTGGAGTGCTCCGTACTTGACTGAGGAAAGTTTTAAATTTATTACCCTGGCCTCACACAATTTAATATGTTCTGTTCATTGGATATTCAACTTTGGAATTTATCTTGTAAAGGTCGTTTTACTTTGACCTATCGAAGTTAGAATTTTGCGTCGCTTGTAAATTATTTACGCTGTTCAGTAATTTCGTTAGGCTTAGAGAAAACTTAGTTTATTTAAACAATTGTTGGTAGAATTTGGGCTTTATTGTAAACATCGCCGTAATTATATTAAACAATGAGAACAAATGGGTAGGTAGGTACTTGTTTTGAATATTATTGTTTTGTAAGGCTTTTGTCTGAACACACGAAAAGATGGCTTCCATGAATAGGAATACCTGTATGAAAATAAAAGTAACGTTCTCCTGCCTTTTGAAATATTTTTAACTAAAAAGTATCGCAATATAAAATAATTTTTTAATCAGTTTCGTCTCTCATTTCAAGTTACTGAAATTTATCGAATTTCAGGCGATGAACGTTGAACCGCAATATAGAGGAGCAATGCACTATTTAATGTTAAAGTTTAAAGCTCTTATCAAAGGCGATGGGACACTAGTTCTAGAAGTATAGTGAAAAAATGTGAGTATGGGAAATAGTCAAATGACTCCTCCCACTCAGGGTACAGCGGAAGGGATTGTTAGACTCTTACTGTCTAAAACCATGTTCCTTCCTTAGCCCTTTATGTTCCGGGGTAGCGGTAACCCTTTCGGACAATCCCGCTTAGAATCCTACACCCTGGGTATGAGATTAATGTAGTGACTACAAAAAAGATTATTGGGAGCAGATTGTGGGGTTGATTCTTTGATAATTTTTTGGTTATTGGTTGGTCAGATATTCGTTGTGGTTGTAAAATTGGCCTTTATGGGGAAGCGCCAGGCTATCCCGTGAAAGTGACAGTTTCTTTAGTTTTTTGCAATTTGCTGGTTAGTCTCAGGTCGTATGTTGACCAAAATAGAATTCCCAACAGTAGAAATATATATTTACAGAAATATAATCATTAGAATCATGAACACCATCTTTCATCTTAATTACTCTTATTATTTCAAGATTCACCCCGATTATTAGCAGCACCTATAACTTGCTAGATAGACGAATTACTGCAATGTCAAAAAAAATAACTGAATTTCGAAAATTTAATTTCGTCAGCACAAAGTTCTTAACCAATGCTAGCATTACAACTCAACCTCTTTGACCCAGAAAATCGAAATATTATCCTTATTTCCTTGGACTGTTTGGCTTACATTTCGCCCAGTAAAGAGTTGTGGTCGTCGCTACCAATTACAGCTATTAACAGTTCGGCTACTGGCCTGAATGTGTCGTCACAGTCGAAGAAACTCTCATTTCAGAGCAGTGCGCTCACTTAACGAGCACCAACCTCGTTAGTGCTAAACTACGTTCATATTTATGTATGTTTCCCTTTCGGTAATGTTTTCCCAAGCGTTGAGATCTACATCCATGAGTGTCTTCTTATTGAAATGTTTTGCTTCAATGTTTTGTGATGTGTATCGTTTGTTATTAAAACATGCGTCCATATTGTAAATAAACATTGCATTGCCTGACATTTGTTTAAAAAGAAAAAGATTACTGCATATAGCAGTAATCTTTTTCATTCCATCGTGAAATTCTACATCTAATCCCGTATGATCAGCTTTCAAGTTCATTACCACGTCTCCTCAAAATGAGGGTGTTATAACGACGGTTCGTGAAGGGCAAGGCATGACGTCATAACATGCGTCATACTAAGTATTAAGCTCGGATACCATTAATATGCATTAGCATGGACACTGTAAAAGCTTTCACACCCATCTACCGACTTTGTTCATGGCTGTTTCGGAGACAGCAATAATTACTGTCAATTTCCAATATCTATACCGTTTGGTCGACAATTCACGTCAGACGGCTGGATTGTTCTTAGGTCAAAGAATTGCCATTCAACGTGGCAATGCTGCCAGTCTTCTGGGCACGTTTCCGGACGACAGCGATGCGGATGAGTACTTCGACGCCTAAGTGTCCTTTTTGTTTTTGTATTTATTTGTATATAGTTAATTAGATCGTCTATACTTTTTATATTTTCTGTCACATGGGGTCGAAGTACGAATTCAAAGGAATGAAACCACGCAAATTGAATTTTCGAACGAAAGACATGACTCACTTATTTTCTACATAAAACTACCCTTGCAAATCTGACTCATTTTCCAAACCCTATTCAGCCTTGAATTTCGTGGCCAGGTGTTCAGAATCTGAAAATCATTCCGCTCCTGCGCCCCTATTCCCTTCCCATGCGTTTCAATGGCCTATAAACCCTATAATGACCCATAAACCTTGTCCATGGGCTGCTCCATGCCTCTCGTAAATTCACCGCAGTTTCGCTTCCTGCCTCTTAATGATTCGCGTGGTTTCATTTCATTTACTTTCGAATGGATTTGATTGGATGAATATTTGAAGTTGCTTCTCTTGTTTTCATTCGTTCGGTTCTTTTCTCGTGTGGTTAGTGACTAGCCTGTCAGAGTTTTTATGCTGCTCATGAGCCTCTGACTTAGCTGCACATGCTGTTAAGAAATATTTCGTATGTAATATATAATGTATCGTATTACCCAGTTAGTGACTGGCTTGTGGAGGTCAGATAGGCAGTCGCTCCATGTAAAATACTGGTATTCTGCTGCATCTGGTCAAACTGGAAGCCGACCGCAACATAGTTGGGAAAAGGCTAAGCAAATTGATTGATTTTGCTGTTGAGATTTCTCACACACACATGACATGACATTTGTCCTTCACCATTTTTAAAGGTAGTGATAATTATGCAATACGCACATGAATCCCAAAAGTCAGAGGTCTTGGGTTCGAATTCGAGACCTAAGACTTAGCGATCCTATTGTCACACTACTAGGCTATCACTGCTCATTAGATCAGCAAATAGCTTGCTCACCCTTTGCTGTATTCGTTTCTTTGTTTATTTTACAAAGCTCGTCTAATTGCTTAACGCTAATGTCGTCGTCGTCACTAAATTAAGCCATTCTCCATAATGCCCGTACCAAAGCCAAATAAACAACCAAACCCATAGATTTCATGGCTCATTATTTTATCGAGTACGTGTTTGGCGTTTTGATTACATGTACCTACGCAAATAAAACCACTAATGTCACATAAAGTTTTATTAAGTTACCGTTTTCTACGAGTTACGTCCGACACGTGCTGAGCCGTTGCGGTTGCGCTTGTTAAAATTGTTAACTACACACATCAAAAGTGTCTAGGGATCAAGCATTTTTATGCGGATTTCTTGAGATTGAGATGTGGCTTTGTAATAAATTTATGATTTTATAAATTTATATGGATCCTTTTTGGTGCATTTCATAATTTGAAACAGGAACTGTCAATCAAATTCGAGTAAAAGATGAAAATCAGCTGTCAATATTTTCCCTATAAAAACATACAACGCATTGAAGACATTATTAGTGCTACTGTTTCCCTACTACTGATTAAAACCAACGTTATTATGGAGCGGCGACGTCATTTAAGCAGGGAAGAAATGCTCAGAGCCGTGGGAATGATAGAAGCTGGTTCCCGGCAACGTACTGTGGCTTTAGCTCTGAATACAAGTCAGAGTGTTATCAGTCGACTTTGGACACGTTACCGAAGCACTGGTACCGTGGCTGAGCGCCATGAAGGACGGTATCGCTGCACCACACGGAGACAAGACCGATACATTCAAATCTTAACTCGAAGAGCTCCAACAATAACCGCCATGATGTTAGCCGTGAGGCTTCATCACTCTTCAGGGAACTTAATTAGCGACCAAACAGTCAGAAACCGCTTGCATGAAGTGAACCTTCATTCCCGAAGACCGCTACGGGTACCACCTATAGCAATGCACAATCGTAGGATTCGATATCAATGGGCTCTTGAACACAGAAATTGGGCAGAAGAACAATGGCGTTTCGTGTGCTTTTCTGATGAGTCTCGTTTTGGTATGAGACCGGATACAAGACGTATACGACACTGGAGAACCCCTGGACGCCAACAGCGATTAAAATCCTGCCAGGAAGTCCATCCTTATAGTGGTGGAACCATCATGGTATGGGCGGGTATTTGGATCGGCGGAAGAACTGAGTTGATTTGGATCAGAGGCAACCTCAACGCTCAAATTTATGCTGAGACGATTGTATCTGACGTCATCGTTCCTCTACAAGTGCAAATCGGTCCCTTATTTCAGTTAATGCATGATAATGCACGACCGCACACCGCAAGAGTTGTAAGACAGACTCTCGCCGCAGCTAACATCAATGTCCTGCCCTGGCCTGCTCAGTCGCCAGACTTGAACCCGATTGAGCATGCATGGGATATGCTACAGAGAAGAGCTCTGCCGAATATGGAGGGTATCCAGTTGCAAGAAGACCTTTTTTTGTTGTTGCAACGAACATGGGCGGCCATTCCACAGCGTGATTTGGATGAACTCATTTTGAGTATGCCAAACCGATGTTCTTGTGTTGTTAGTGTTCGCGGTAGAAACACGGATTATTAATTGTTTAAGTTACCCAATAAAATTTTAAAGAAAACTGTTATTTCAGTCTTTTTTTCGAACTTTAATGTTAGTGGTTCAAATGTCAAAAATCCCTTTATTAGGAAAATGGCAAATTTCTTTATTAATGCAAAGGTGACTTGGTTTATCGTTACTGTGACAAACGAAAACACTTTATTTGATGAATCCTTAAAGAAATTTTAAATTAATATCAATCAAGAGAAAAGTTATTGCAAAAATATATGTTGATCCCTAGACACTTTTGATGTGTGTATATTTCTGTGCCCTTATTTGTGGCTATGTGGTCTAACTTGGTAATGTATTGTGGAACTTTTAGGAACTGTGAGGAATTAAATCAGTTAGTCTCTGTAGCATTATATTTATCATCGGGATTATTGTGAACACGAATGCAGTCTTCGATTTATAGGAACTGCTAAAGGAACTATCTAGTCTCAGTTGTTCCTTTAGCTTTTGCAAAGGAACTACTGATACCAAAAGTTCTCAGTAGATCCTTCAAAGGACCTGCTAAAGAAACTAGTGAGCACAAACGGACTTATTCACTTTATTAATGTAAGGAGGTTACATGTTCCTTCTGATAGAAGATCCCTTTCATCACATACTTTAAGAATGAATGTTTTTATTTAGAATCATTATCTTGAACTGTTCAGGTTATAAAAACGTCTCTATCTTTAACTGTACCACTTTCTTCATGACTTACCACTAACTGTTCTGCTTTTTATTAAATACATAAAAACCATTTTTAAATTCCAAATTGGAGTTATATTAGCTACATATAGTTGGCGGTACACAGCATGTTATGTTAAGCATGCGGCCACACGCAACCCTGTTCTTGGCTAGAATTTATGCTGAAATGAGCATTTAGGTTGAATATTGATCAAGGTCTGATGTTCTGTTTCATGATACGATATTTATCAGGTGTTTGTGAGAAATTTAATAGTAAAAATGCAATGGTTTGTTAATAATAAACGTAGTGTTTTACGCATCTTGCTTGCCATTATAAACCAGCTAAAATAATCAAACATTTACAAAAAATTTAGACATTTTTTTATTTTATATATTTAATGCCATTCGCACAAAATTTAATCAACCTTTAACAAAGTTTAACTTTTTCGCCTAGTAAAAAAAATTAAAGCACCATTTTCCTCTTTGGAAATGACGTAAATTTTCTCTCTCTGAGGAGTCTTGAGGCATCAAAGCAATTAGTCACCGTTAATTACGTGTCGTCTCAAATTCTCGGGAATGAGCGATCATTTGTGAAGTGAATCTTTTTTGATGGAGAAAACAAAAGCGTTCCAGTATTTTGTTTTCAGTAGAAAATAGGGCTCCGCAACGAAATATTTGGAGCAAGTTTTATTTAAGGCAACGGAACAGGGTCATTTTTCTCCTGAAACAATTCCAATGTTTGTCTCCATACAATGCAGCAGTGATCTTGGTGTTCACTTCCTTCCATTCCATCTTCTTCCTTCCAGACATCCAACTTTTCTTTGGCCAACTGGTTTATTCATATTCTTCTTTTTCATATGGCTAGTGGTTTTACAGTTTATGCTAGTAGTTTATAGGCCTCTAACTTAGCTTCACATGCTGTTGAGATTGTCACAGGTATGACCGGTTTCCTCACGATGTTTTCCTTCACCGTTTTCTATATTCATATTAAATTATTTTCTTGTCACATGGTTCATTCTTTCGCACTCCACACACATCCAGGCATGAACAAAGAATAAGGTTCTCAAATTTTCCACATCATGCTTCCACAATCACGACCCTCACTGGTAAATCACCCGGTAGTTTGGACCTTCGATTTTTGATGCCTCATTCACTTTTATAACCATTTTTCATCGGAGGGAGCAATGAAACGACGCGATTGTTTGGCAGACCTCGTAAAATAAAATGGTACAGCCCATTATTGGCCGTTACGCGAAGTTCATGGCACTCATGTTTTTTGTACAGTTCAGTGACTTACGACTTACTTTGTGGTGATAAATTGTTTATTTTACACTGGAACTATGCCTAATGTTCTTGAATACTAACTTCTGCAAGCTTCGCCCGCGTTTATATCGGGATCTATCCTTCAGGAACGTACTACCGGGATAAAAAGTGTCCTATGTGTTACTTCAAGTAATAAGCTATCTGTGTGTCATCCAGGTCCGTTCAGCCGTTCTGGTGTGATTGAGTAACACACATCCATCTATCCAAACTTTCGCATTTTAATTAGTGGTAAGATTTTTACAAACAATTGCCTAAAGGAGATTGTTCTAGACCGCCCTATAACCAACAAACATTTGACGTGTACCTACGTTAATTTTAATTGTATTTTAATATGCTTTTTAAAAATAATAAATTCAAGCGGACACTGTTTAATTCTTAATAGGTTTTTAAAAGTGACCTCATTGATATTATTGCCAACTAAACTCGCCATCTTTCATGGAATTGTCAATGTGAATGTCACAAAAAGATTTGACAGTGTCGCTCTCGCTCATATTACATAAATATCGATATCGACGACGATGTCCATAATATTTAGCGATAAATAATGGATTTTAGATATTTATCACTTCCCAAACATTGAAAATGTGCAACATAAAAGTTTTTCATGCATATTTTTTTCACGGAATTAGTTCCGTAAACATTTTAATAGAACTTATGATGAATATGGCCTAGCATGAAAATATAATGAATAAAACAAACTCACAAAACGTACTTAACTAGTCGAATGAGGGATTTTCTAAGCTTTTTTTAAGCTTTTTACTAACGGATCTTATTGTTTTTATCAGTAGCCAGTAAAACAAAGACGTACTTTTTAACCACGCCATCTATTGAACTATGTTTTTTCACTTGTCAGAAAATCTCTCATTGAACGATTGAAATGTCATTTACGACGCAACTCTAGTGAATTGTTCTCATAACGATTCCACGACTTCAATAGCCATATTTTTACTTTTTAAGTACTTAAACTCTATTTTTAAATGTCGCAAATTAAAACGTTTCACATTGTTATTGAGGAGAGATGGCGCTGCCGTCACGTAAACATTGAGCTCCGTATTTATTTCGTATAAAAAATGTAAAAGTCAGTCTAACCATAATATTTCTTTATAGTTATAAACAGTAAAGTGTAAAGAATAAGTGGAAGTGTTATTTAAACTTAATTTTCACATTCAACAAAGTTATAATGTGTTAAAATTCATATCTCAATCTGTGCTAAATCCTATGTTTATAAAGTGTAAAACTATCCAAAAGCCCAAAATTACATTACGTTAATGATAAAGTGTTCATTTAAAAGTGCTAGCAACTCATAATTCTGTTGTAATCTTAAATAATAACATAACAACAGGACACAGAAATTTAAAGTGCGCGCGCATCCATAACTATAAATTTGAAAATAGACGCGTCCGTAACGACAATTTTTTTTATTTCCATCACTATGCCAAACGGAAGACCTATTTCAAAGGCATCTAATGTGAGTAAATCAGCCCGTAAAATTGAGGCTTGACTCTCAAGTGTGTGGTCGTGAGTTCGCGCCCTGTAAAGTGCATTTCTTTTTGGAAAAGTTAAAGAAATTGTTCGAATTTTAACAAACTCCTATCCCCGTCAGATGGCGCTGACAAGTTATCATCAGTTGTGATTGTGCTTGTTAACAAATAATTACTAAAAATAATAAACTCAGTATCTAAGCAGTGTAATCAATTTCTAGACATAGTGATAATAATAGTGATATAAACAAAAATTGTTACCGCCAAAAAATAGTTTTTTTTTTTTTTCAAATACTGTACTTACGTAACTATTGTGAACAGTGACATCTATTACAAAAACAAGGAATTACGTAGTCAAACTATCACATTAGACCCATTCTTCGATTATTGAAGTGGCTTAGAGTTAGCGGTCTGCGAACCGAAGTATACGTTCAGTCTCACTGTGAGATTGCAAGTTCCAACCCGACAATCGCGGAGAGACGTTTTGTTATAATTTAAATTTGTTTCAATTTAATTTAGTAAGCATGGAATTCCTAGGAAATATAACATTCCGTCGCAAACGTACTATATCAGAACCTAATAACAATAACACCAGTGAAATTATTTCCCAAACACTGGATGAGTCTACAAATAGTATGCCGGAAATGTCAGAAGACGAGGAGGATAAGCAGTTAAACACCCTTAACTTGGAGATTGAGAACCTAAAGTCTCAATTAAAAAGCGCACATCAAGAAATAGAAATACTTTCTTTGGAAAATAGCTCCCTAAAACAAACAAACGCCGATTTATTAAAGAAAAATGAGATGTATAAAAAAGTCGCTAGTAGTCCTCTAATGAAGAAAACACAAACACCGAAGAAAAACAAAATTAATTCTACTGAAGAGAAGATAAGTAAACCAGAGTCTTTAGTAATTCCTGATAACTGCACATCCTACATTGAAAACACGCTAAAAAAAGCATCACCGAACAGAAATATTAATAAGAATATCCCATCGTTGCCGGCTGTAAAGAATAATAATATATGTATTTTAAGTAGTGAAACATCTAACAGATTATATACAATCAGTCAAAGAACTAATTTAAGTAATTTTAATATATGTCACTATCGCATGCCAAATTGTGGACTAAAGCAACTATTAGATAATGTTGATAAGAAAACACAAAACTTCACTTACTCCGACTACTGTGTTATTTATGTTGGGGAAGAAGACTTCAAAAGAACGCATAATTATATTGAATTAGTTACATTCATTCGCGAAAAATTGCAAACCTTAACCCACACGAACTTTATAGTATGTTTGCCGACTTTTAAATATATGGTTAACAAAAATTTTGTGTTCAATAGTAGAATCGATACCTTTAATAATTTAATCTACATGGATGCTGACACATATAAATATGCGTATATTTTGGATTCTAACTTAAATCTTCCGTACACTTACGAAACTTATAACCAAAGATATGGAAGCTTGAATAATAAAGGATTAAATATTATTTTAAACGATTTACAAGACCTAATCATAGATTTAAACACAATGAGTGTAGATGATGCATGTAAACCACTTTCAGAATCTGATAATTCGTCGAATGTAATGGTAAATAATAAATGTAATGATAGCAATTTTTTTCGTGTATGACAGACTACATGTACTTCATCAAAATATTAATGGTTTACTACACAAAGCTGATGAATTTACCGTAAATTTAAATAATATTAATATTAACAATAGTATAATTGATGTGATCTGTGTTACCGAGCATAATATGATAACGGACGATACAAAATTTCTCCAAATTCCCAATTATACTATGGCAGCAAATTACTCAAGAGCTAATAGAAATGGTGGTTCATGTATCCTAGTACGAAAAAGTCATAAATTTAAGATTCTACACGAAGCAAAACTTGTAAGCGTACCCAACCTCATAGAATGTTCGGCTATTGAATTGTTAGAACATAAGTTAATTATCATATGTATTTATAGGCCTCCAAAGGCAAAAAGGGACTGTATAGAAATATTTTTTAACCATTTAACGGCTATGCTTGCAAAATTATGTACCAAATACAAGAAAATTATAATTTGTGGTGATTATAATATTGATCGACTAAAAAATACACCTGTTTCAAGGGAGTTCGAAGACTTATTACGAAGCTTTAACTTAAAACTTGCAATAAATGTACCAACTCGTTTGCAAAGCAAGACGTGCATCGATAATATTGCTCATAATATAAGAGGCTGTAAACAAAGTGTCTTAGAACTAGCACTGTCTGATCATACAGCGCAAATACTGTCATGCCCGGTCAGGAAAATGTACTCAATAACTCACTGGTACAAATTTAGAAGAGACTATAGTAACGAAAATATTGAAAAATTTATTAGATGTTTAAAAGCCCTTACTTTTAGTGATTGCTATGGACAAACTGACCCAAATGCTGCTTTTGAGGAATTCCATAAACTATTTAAACTTTTTTATGACCTCTGCTTTCCAAATATTAAAATTAAGGTTCCTATAATACAAAATACCAAATGGCTCAGTAAAGGACTAAAAATGTGTTCCCTTCGCAAAAGAATGTTACTGAAAACTTATCGACTATCAGGTAACATCAGAGACAAGAGTAATTTTAAGAAATATGCAAAAAAGTTTAAAAAAATCATAAAACTCACTCAAAAATCTCAAAACAATTATCACATCCAAACAGCCACAAATAAATCTCAGGCAGTTTGGAAAATAATAAATAAATACAAAAACAATAACCCTCCTGAAAAAATTAATAGAATTAAATATAACAACGAACTTATAACTGCTCCTGGTGCTATAGCCCAAACATTCAACAACTTTTTTATTGATGATGTTGCAAAACTAAACAATAATTCAATAAATTACGCCAATATTATAACGTATAACAAACCAAACTCCTGTTTCTTAACACCAGTTACTCCTTACGATGTTGTCAAAATAATCATGACGTTAAAAAACACAAACAGTACAGGGTATGATGGAATTGTGACGAAAATAATAAAACGTGTAGTGTTCGAAATTGCTCCAATCATCACCTACATAATAAATCAATGTCTTGAAGAAGGAATTTTCCCGTTATGCTTGAAAACTACTGTAGTTACACCAATATTCAAAAAAGAAAACACGGAAGACGTACGATGTTATAGACCTATTGCTCTCATACCAATAATGGCTAAAATTTTTGAAAGAGTTCTATTTAATAACCTCAGTGAATATTTCGAAAAAAATAAAATAATAATAGATAATCAAGTTGGATTCAGAAAAGGGAAATCGGTTAATACAGCAATGCAACAGTTCTTACAAAAAATTTTAACAGAACTAGACAAAAAAAATCAAGTCACAGCTTTATACATGGACATGACCAAAGCTTTTGATTATGTTGACCATGAACTACTGCTGCATAAACTAGAAATATATGGAGTTCGAGGTAAAGCACTGGAAATACTTAAATCCTATCTCAGTAAAAGACTACAGTTCACTGAAATAACACAATTATGCCCAATCACAAAAACAGAAATTAAATATGCCTCGAGCCCAAGATCTATAATATATGGTGTACCCCAAGGGTCGATACTTGGACCACTACTATTTCTCATTTATATAAATGATTTACCAAACGCTATTTTGCACCCTATGGTTTTGTTTGCCGATGACAGTACGGCTCTTTTCACAAATAACAAATATAAAGATAATGAACTAGAAATTAATGATTCCCTGTCTAAATTAATAAATTGGCTTACAATAAATAATCTAAAAATAAATCTTAAAAAAACCCATTACATGAACTTCAAGAATAAAAACGCAAAATCAATTCCATTGTCTATTGAATACAATAATACAACAATATCTGAGGTTACAAGTACAAAATTTCTAGGTATCTATATAGATTCCAATTTGTCATGGAAGACACATATAAATAGTGTATGTAGCAAATTAAGTCAATTTTCTTATGCCCTCTACATGCTCAAAAAAATATCTAACCTAGACACGCTACTTAGTGCTTATCATGCTTATGTGGGATCCACTTTATCTTATGGAATACTATATTGGGGATACTCAACCGATAAAGAAATTGCATTCAAGGCGCAAAAAAAGTGTATTAGATCAATATGTGGGATACACCAAACAGATTCATGTAAACCTCATTTCATAAACCTTAACATATTAACTCTTCCTGCTCTATATATCTACGAGGCCTCAATTTTAGTCAAATCAAACATCAGTAGCTATGACACATTAACAAGCAGTAGACTTAAAAACAAATTACGTTATAAAACATCCCACACTGCAGTACACAGCAATAGTATTTTTTGTATGGGCATAAAAATATATAATAAGTTACCCACAGAAATTAAAAACTTAAATTCAATTGGTCTTTTTAAAAGGAAGCTAAAAGAATTCCTCATTAAAAAAGCACATTATTCAGTAAAAGAATTCCTCGAAGAAAAATAATAAATTAATTGTGATACTACTGTAATTAATATTATGTGATACCAAACCTAAGAATAGTTTGATTTATTTGACTCTGATTTATTATAAAATGTATGAATGATATTATTTAGTATAACATACATAATGTACAATTTAACTGTAATAATTGAGTGTGTCTACTTTATTTTTAATAATATGTGTTACAATTTAAATTGCAATGCCTTAACAGGCAACTAAGTTTTAAGTACCTTTTTATAGTTAAGATCTTCAAAATTACACTTAGTTCGCAATAAAGAATTTGAATTTGAATTTGAATTTGAATTTGTTCGTTGGGAACAAAATATTTTATTTTAGAATTAATTTAATTAAAGTAGAATCATAGCAACAACGTGTTTATGTTTGAAACGGAACAAATTAAGTTACATTTGACATAATGATCTACTTAATTAAAACCACAGTTTAAATAGGTGGTCATTGATAATCGATATACAATTATTGATGTTCGAGAGAACATCTCTATTCTCTACGTCACTACGTCAGTCGGTTCGTCTCACCGAGACTCACGTGCTGGCTATGGTTGTGTTGTATTTGGCGATTTCTTTTGGCGTTTCTGATTTTGTTTCTGTTTGTATACAACTGTATTTACAGTAATATTTTATTGTATTTGAAGTTTAATGCTTTGTAAAAACCAGAAATAGAAGGTTTTAGAAGGAATTACTTAAGTTTTCTTTTATTAGAAATAACCTCAAAATCTGTTCCTTTTTTTAAAATAAATCTGTTCTCTAAAGTGTCCGTCAAGAAACTTTGTTCTTATGGGCTACTAAGGGCAATATACAAATAGAAAATGATTTTTTCTATGCTGTTGGCTCCAGGGTGAACAATGTATGGGCGTAGAACAATCTCCTTTGATAATTTATGACCTCGTGACTTGAAATTAGTATTTGCTTGATAGTCCTACATTCACCAAGGCGTGCGTGTATGACGAGATGTATGAACTTACACGAAGCAGGATTATGTAAGGAGTGAAGCAGGTGACGTTCTACAGTTTCTGCTTAGTGTCTACCCCCATCGGAATAAGGCGTGAGTTTATGTTTGTATGAAAGAATACAGTGGACTCGAAATTACCACTTTTGATGATATAGTTACTAATTTTTGCCCGCCTCTTTACGTGGCGTAAAGAGACGAGCAAAAATCCGTGAAAATTTTCACCGCTACACCAATAGTCATTGTTAGTCTCAATATACAGGGTGTAGCAACACTCGTGTACGCCCCGAAAGGGGGTTGTTCCGTGCCGTTAGAGGAACACATATTGGCAGTTTAAATAAAAAAATCCGCATGATGTTTTTTATCCCCTATACAAAATGTCCTTTCACGTAACTAAATTTTGTATGTTTTAACGTAACTAATATGTGCTCGTACACGGCACTAAATAACCCCTTTTTGAGTCCGACACGAGTGTTGCTTCACACTGTAAAAATACGAGAAACATTGTCCTCTATTCACTACATTTATCCATACTATACATCAACTTTTACTGTGGCAATCGAACTCTTTGTTCGTCGACCTTGCAACGTTCAATGCGGGCTGGCTTCCAACTCCGGAAGCCTCTCGCCTGTTCCGACAACATGGCGGATTTACCCTTGTTGCATTCTAATACCTACAGATAGTTGTAGATGTGTTATGGACGTGTTTGTTGATCAGGGACTAGGTGAGGGATGTGAAACAGTTATGCTCGCGAAGGAGGTGGCGGGATGGGAGAGAGAAAGGTCCTCCAGCCGCCGCGGGAGACGCTCCGGGCGTCGGGAGCCACGTGACGACTCCCGGCCACCGTAGGCGTGGGCCTGCGGGCGGTGAGTAATGGGTGACTCACCGTCCGATCAGCACCAGACCCGTGCCGTACGGCGCGTATATGTTCCACGCGCGCCTCAAAGAGATGTCAGCATATGAAGGGGCCCCTCAGGGCCAAGCCTGCCGGGTAAGCGGGATTGTCCGAAAGGGTTACCGCTACCCCGGAACATAAAGGGCTACGGAAGGAACATGGATGGGTTTTAGTCAGTAAGAGTCTGACACTCCCTTCCGCTCCACCCAGAGCGGGAGCAGTCATTGGATGATTTCCCAGCCTTAAAAAAAAAAAAAAAAGGTGAGGGATGTAGATTATTGGGTGTCGAATAAACAGAAAGATAATAAGATGTCCAAACAATTAAGACATTTTCGTCTTGGTTTTTGTACATAAATAACCTCACTTACACACACCCACCCTCATTAACTTTAACTTGTAATTATGGATGCTTTTATTAAGTTCTGCATCGTTCTCACGTGTATATTTCAACATGAATGACCCAGTTTTGTAAACATATTTTGATTTAAAAGAGTGTCCATGGAGTTTCTTGCCCGTTCTTCTCCATAGGTACCTACTGCTTTGGAATGGGCAACAAGCTTCATCTTTCTGACGGACCGACCCCTTGACAATTCAAAAGTGCCTGTAATTGGTTTATTTGAAATAAATGCTTTGAGTTTGAATTAACTCAAATCACCTTGTTTTTGGTTATGTACCCGTATTGTATAGTTTACACTTCTTATTTTTGAAAGAGCGGAGTCTCCTAATATACGCGTCTTTTGCTTAAAAGGAGGCTCCAATCTCGTTGTACGTTTAAAGTTATCAAATAAACATTTTTTTTTTAATATCTACTTTTACCTAATTTTTAAAAGCAGAAACTTTTTCACGCAAAAATGACTGAACAGATCTGGATATTTGGCACAGAGACAGATTCTTACCTAGATTTTATAAACACATGGGATACTGTTTATACCGTTAGTACGTGCCCGTAGGATACTGTCGGACATCGAAGCGAAGCTAGTGATGAAGCTAGTGTATCCATACAACTACATATTAATGACCGATGAATCACTGTAGTTAGACAACTACTGAAGTCTGAAGTTACCATATAAACCGAGGACAGACTAGCGCGTTTGACTCACACCGCCATCTCCAAGCAAAATTAATGTTTCACTTCCTTTCTATAAAACAGCGTCATAAAACAAATAATAAATAATAACGGCATTGCTCTCAGTGTGATTGCTCACCGCTGGGAGCTGGGGACAGTAAAACAGCTGTATATCCGGACAAATGTCTCAGTGCAGCGATGCAGTTGTGACTCATAGACTAAGGCTAGGTGTCTGCCGTCTGATTCATGCGCTGTTTGAGTTTAGAGTTATAAAAATGTAATCCGCCATCTTGAAGCGGCGGCCATTTTGAAATTATTACAATATTGAATATTGCACATTGTTTTGTCACCATAACTAAAGGTGTATGCAAAATTTTAGCTTAATCGGATACGAAAAAATGGTTGGAAAGTGGTTCGCAAATTTTGACGGACAACTTACAAACATACCTACGAACAGTGCAAGTTAAACAAAAGCTCGTACAAATTATGTGAGTCTGACTCTTTGTATTTACCCCGTGGTCTGACTACATACGCATTCGTCGATTCTGTAAAAATCTCACCGTAAGAGCTTAGTTTTAGTTGAAGTGAGCTATAATCCCACCTAAAGCTAGTGATTGTCACTATTGACAGCTCACTTTAAACTCACTTCACCTACGTTCCCCCGGTGAGATTTTTACAGAATAACAATACTGTGCGTAGACGAATACGGAGTGAGGTGAAAAGGTTATTTAACAATAATTTTGCGCTATTGCACTAATTATGTTCATTCATGACTATTATGATACATATCCGAAATCCAGTGATTTGTTATTTAAATCGTCTGTGCAAAATTAATAAAAAATTAACAATAATATCGTCTAATAGATAGATATAAATACTCTTTATTACGTACACAATAAAAGATACAAATATTTTAGAACATTTAACAAGGGGTGACATTTAGTGATACGGTTTTATCGACAACATTCCTGCTGTAAATATGAGTTGCGCTTTTTATTTTACTAAAATACGATAAGGGAAACAAAGAGAGTAATATTATTACTCTCTACAAGATTGCTTTCCCCGCGCCAGCATTAATACGGAAACTATTCCCTGGCAGCCAGTCTGTCTGGTTGCAACGATGCAGTTTTGTGACTCACAGCTGTAATGTAAGGCAGAGAGCAGACGGACAATGAATAAGCGCGTATGATTCATAGCAATTGTTTACAAGGCGCCTAGACAAAATCACATTAAAACGATAACGAAATTAGATAATACCGAAATGTATGGATTTGGCATAAGCTTTCGAAATGTCACGTGATCAAACGTTTTCGATCGCTAGACAATGTTAAATTGTGTAACGAAATTCCATTAATATTCCCATACAAACGCGTTGACAAGTGGCGTTCTTTACAATTCGAATCGGTGAGATAATGAATTGTTCGATCAACAATTTTCGAAATCGAATCGACACGGAGCGATTGATTTGTCTAGGCCCCTAGGTAGTATGATTAGTAGGCTAAATTGTGTAGCAATGTTATGGTACCTTACTCCATATAAAACAGAGTCGCTCTGTAGCTTAGATCTTTTTTAAACTACGCAACGGATATTAAGGCGGTTTTCTTCAATAGATATGAGCGATTCAAGACCTTTAACTTGAATCCGTATAGTTTTATTAGCTTACGCCCACGGCCCGCGTGACAGTATCTTAATTTCACCCTTGCAAAGCTAAGCCGATGAGTGATTCATAAAATGATAATGTTTTTATAGCGAACTACGTTACTCCTAGAAAACTAAGCTTTCCAACGGTGAAAGAATTTTTTAAATCGGTCCAGTAGTTTCGGAGCCTATTCATTTCAAACAAACAAACAAAAATCAAATCTTTCTTCTTTATAATATTAGTATAGATAGTCCTTATTTCATATACGTAGAATACATATATAAACATAAACTCACGCGTTTTTTCCATGGTGGTAGACAGAAACTATAGAACACCACCAGCTACGATCCTTATATACTCCTTCTTCCGTGTTCTTCTTCTTCTGTATTGATTGTAATTATTAATTGACATTCATGCATGTCAGTAATTTAAATAGTTTTAATATTTGCACGACTTGTAAGTCGAATATAATGAGACTTAAATATTAATTTACCATGTGACTGTACCTATATTCTGGCAAATGAATCATTCATTCATTCAAAATCAAAAAATCAAAAGTCATTTATTCAAATTACGCTGAAAATCAGCACTTTTTGAAGGTCAAAGTTACATAAAACAGTCTCCCAAAAACGCCCACCCTTCACCACTTCCTAGTGCTTTAGCTGGGAAGAAGAAGTGGCGCAACAAACTCCCAAGCAGCACAGCTGTCTGTTTAGTTGGAAGAACTTGACTCTGCACATTTATCGTATGAAAAGTAATTAACATTACGAAATACATCACATTAAAATCAATCATTTGCCACATTTCAGCTAGCACACGCCAATATACCAATTAAAACATTCAAAACTGACTGCACTCAAGCGTAAATTAAAAAAAAAAGACCTCCAGGTAAGAGGGCGTGCCTGCTTACATGTGCAATGCTGTACTAAAAACTAGACCATCGAAGTAAAATCAATCAATTAATATTCATTCCATGCTTCGTTTATGTTCACAAATGTACTTGTTTATTAAGTACTCCGCACTCCTCTTGCATAATTATACAGCCAGCCAGAACCTAGGCAGTTTCTCTCAGTAGCTTGTATATATCTTGGCACACAATACATACTGCAGCGCTGCATCTGTGACTCATACCCGGTACAGACGAGAGGCGGTGAAGCGCTTGACTCATACGTTATTTTACGGTTCAAGTTTATGATGCCAGGGGAGGTTTATTAAATTAGGTATTGTGGGGGACGAGTTTTATGTCTTGTGGGTGATGTGCTATTAGGGATTAATGTCATTGGATGCTGGATGCATTTATCTACCTTTATATTCGTTATAGTTTATGATTTAAAGAAATATCAGGCATTTAGAGCCAAGTAAATGACAGCTCAAAGTATTTTCTTTTGTTACAAACTAACAGTTTTCTTAAAGGAATTGATATCCTTCAGTCTAGACTACTAATTGTCTTTCAAGTTATACGCCGGATCCAATTGCCTTTAACTCCAACTTGATTGAACTCAACCTAACTCTTAAGTGATTCTAAGTTGGGGCTAAGTGAATAGATAGGCGGTATTGCAACTTTAAGTAGCGCTATAGAATTAACCCGTTCACTCTGTTCTAAACACTAGGTAACTTAGAACTTGATAGGCTAAGTTTCCTCAAGTTTAGCATTGGAGAAGCAAGGTCTTAAGTTATTTAAAATCTCATCTATATTTAGAGTAGAATACGTTATGAAGCAGGTAGCCATTTGTAATATTGTCTGCTATCATAGTAATATTGTAAAGGCGAAAGTGTGTGAGTGTGTGTGTGTTTTTATGTTTGTTACTTCTTCACGCTCAAATGGCAGAACGGATCTGGATGAAATGGCTTACAGGTAGTTTAGGACCTGGATTAACACATAGGATACTTTTTATCTCTGTAATACGTTCCCTTGGGATAATTTCCCATATCCACGCGGGCGTAGCCGCTGGCAGTGGCTAGTCTGAAATATTTAACATATAACATCACGCCTTCTTTCGCCGAAGGTATAGTAGGAGCACCCACATAAATAAAGGATGAAATAATCATACTATTAAAAGCTACCCTTGTTTGCTAGTAAGTGGTATGCTTATTTATAGCATGCTCTCCATATTGTTACCTATTACCGTCTTTTGGTACACATGATAATTGTATGTTTCTATGTAGCATCTGGTCGAATTAATAAGCATGATATTGAGCTCGTGGCTAAGTAACAGCTGCACGGATCGATCCCATCAGGTTAAGCTAGGCTCGCCGGGGTTGGTCCGTGGATGGGTGACCATCTTTACATATCGAGCACGTTAAGCCGTTGGTCCCGACTGTCATTCTTTGATCTTTGACAGTCGATACGGGTAGTCTGACAGCCAGTCTTACCAAGGGTATCGTATTACCCAGTTACAGACTGGGTTGTGGAGGTCAGATAGGCAGTCGCTCCATGTAAAATACTGGTATTCAGCTGCATTCGGTTAGACTGGAAGTCGACCCCAACATAGTTCGGAAAAGGCTAGGCAGATTAATGATATTATGCTACTATATAGCACGTGTATTCCAGGCTTTTATAGAACTATTCTAGGTATTTCAGCATTTCAATTCAAAACTTTATGGAATTAAAAACAAACTTTTCAATGCTGAAATGTGATTACCTAAAGCAACACAAAAGCAAGTAATCAAGGCATTCACAGCAATCCTAGCATTGACGCATTCTTTACAAAGCTTGACTCTTTCGCTCGTGTGCACTTGTCCTTACTGAATGCAAGCGAATGGCGCCGTGAAGTCGTCGACGGTCGATACGTCGCGACGCCTCGGCTACACACATTTTGTGCGAAATGTGAAATGTACAAACAACCTCACGTCCTTAGTAACTAGTTCACTTTGACAGGGCTTTTATTTCAAAGCAGTAAGGAGGGAGCAGTAAGGGTAGGCGGTAAGGGGGTTTCGTAGTTTAAAGTGTTACTGGTTGATAGTACAGTCTCACGGGTTTGCGGTACTGAGTATCTCGTCTAGTGGTCGACGGAACTGGTTAATGACGGACTCGAATAGGATTATGAGGCTTAGTGCTACCCGTGCACTATTAATGATCCTGTCTTATGTAGAATGAACTATAAGGATCAAATTCGTTTGCAGGTGTTAATTTTTCATGAGGCTCTGTCTCGCTTGATGTTAGAATCGATTCAAGTAGTCCAATATCAAAGGATAGGTTGGGGTTGTGGTTAGGATTTGTTTCAAACAAAAGAAAACGCTCATGTTGCACTTTTCGTAGGTTATGTTATGTCAAGATATTGAACAGAGGGGCAATTCCTGCATTATTAAGAACGTTTCCATACTCATTTCTTTATTTACCAATTTGTCAAAAACACCTATCATTTATCTTCATTTTTGACTTTGAGATGTCGCTGACATGAGACTGCGTCTAAATTTTTAACGTTTTAAATTAAGTACGAAAATAACGGGCCTTCAGGACCAAAACAGAATCTTTCACAGCATAACTATTTTTATATTAAGTACTAGCAGTGAGAAAAAGATAGAGCTATACGTCCTGTGTAGCTCCGTCTCATTCTTACACTGAAGTAATACTACAATAATACTGCTGTGAGAGGTGGTGGTAGCCGCCCTTAGATGTTAACTTCTTCAATAACACTAAACTCATTTGATGTGATTTTGTATGGAACGTCAATTGACAAGAAAGCGCAATTGACTATTTGAAACGGCCAAAAATAAAATATGAAATCACATGGATAACCGCTCGTCTTATAAACTTCCATCGCCGTACAGTTATTAAATATTATGCGAAGATATAATTGTACTATTGCATTTAATGCTAATAACAATTAGCAGTTAGCTATCCCTAACTGTCAAATTTTCTCAATTAAAGATGAACCTTATGTCTTTGCAATAAAGTTGAAATACTATCAAAGAAATTTGACAGGTTGTGGTAATTTGATGTGCTCTGTACAAATTCCGCGTTTTGACAATTCATAAAAAGTGACGTTATTGACTACCCTTTCAAACACCCAATTTTCTCCTTAGTCGATGGCAATCTAAATGTACTCGGCCTAAAATTCGGCTACGTGTTAGGCGCCATCACTAGCGTCCATCAGTTCACGTTCAGACACGAGATTAAGTGTGCCATCGTTTGTGGAACAGCACCACATTTACACTCCGAGGCGGAGTTGTCTATGATTCCCCATCTGAGCTGGAATGTCAACTAACAACAAAACGCAATTGATTATTTGAAACGGCATGAATGAATACCAATACTTGTATTTTAGGTATCTTATTGACGATTTATACTTTATACTAAAATGTTGTTTTTTTTGTTCCAGTGATAGTAAACCCGAAGGCACCCCCCGGCAGCAAGGATGGCGCTAAAAGCTTCAACTTCGACTTTTCATACTGGTCACATAATGTAAGTATTTTTTTTGTTTTTTTTATGTCCTTCGGGCTGTGATCTCCGATCTGCGGTCCGGCTTTCGGATCACGCTGTCCCTTGAAATTTAACAAATATAGCATTAGATACCATCACGAGACGCATACCGCAAGGGATGGATCGAGGTGGCTCAAGAGAAAGATGTCTGGAAGGATTTGGGGGAGGTCTTTGCTCAGCAGTGGGACATTGTAGACTAAATAAAAAAAAAGTATTAGATAAGTAAAACGAAACCCCCGCTGGGCTCACGTGGTGAATTAAGGCCCACTCTCTAACTAACTAAAACGAAGACATGCAAATAATACATACATGCATAAACTTCCAAAAGCAGGAAAGTTAGCAATTACATAACAATAACAACTAAACATATCAACTGTTTAGTTGGCTAATAACATATTAAGTTAATTAAATTGTACTGAATCCAATTTCATAATAATGCGCAGACCCCAAATAAATTGGGAAAAGGGCGAGAATCGTTCGATGACATAATAATTATTATTAACATAATAATTAATACCTAATAAAGGCATATTGGGAGTTAGGTTTCAGGAAATTAATAACATTCCGGAAAAAAGACGTTTTAAATATGAACTTGTTTTCCTTCCTTTCTTATAAACAAATAATTTATAATTCGTTTGAAATAAATTATTTTACTAACATGTAACGGCCTAATACACGGACAAAAAGAAAAATGTCTTAAATTCTCTTCATCATAGTGAGAAATACTAAGGATTTATCTTTATTCTTTAATAGAATCGCGTATTTTAAGAAAGAATCTATTCGCAAGCTACAATCAAATACAGTGCCTGTTTCAAAAAATTCCTTATAATAAGAAACCCATCAAATTCTTAAAATATCACAATCCAAACAAGTAAATATAACCTTAAAATCGATACAACATTAAACATTTACACAGCAACTCGCTCAGACTCGGTGTTGAACCGCGTAGCCGGTGGATCAATAGTAAGTAGATTGGCTCCCCGTGGCTCCGGTTTCCTTGCACCGGAGATGCGATACCACAGTTAATCAAAGTGCGGGGTTCTGATAAGTATTTGTTGTCTGGTTACTACCTAAACAAGTACACATGGCGAAATCGTCGTCTATTAAGATTGAGGACTAATTATACTGAGCCAGAAGACATTTTAAAGTATGTTTTTACTTTTCCGTTATGATAAACAATGTCGCAAAGAGAACAGTCTGAATGCTTAGGCGAAAGCGTCAAGGTGGCCCGCGAAATCCATTTTTTATTTTACATTACCTTGCAATTTTTTCAATCAACATTTAATTCGCGACCGGAGCAAGAACGTATTGTAGAACTGTAATCATTAAAATCATCAATACAATCCTCTAAATGGATATTACTCTACAGAATGACAATTTCTTGAAACTATGATATTTAAAGGCAATTCTAACTAGTAATTAGAGAGTTATGGATGATTTGAATGAAGAAAAATGCACTGATGCAACAACAAACACTGATGGCGTACAGTAATTGTGGTCATTGGTGAAATAGTTTTCAATCAATAATCACACTAATATTATAAAGGCGAAAGTTTTTCTGCGTACGTTTGTTACGTCTTCACGCAAAACTGAACGAAATTTGGCATACGGATAGATTATGACGTGGATTATCACAAAGGATACCTGTTATCCCGTTGATAAGTTCCTCTGGGATAATTTCCGACATTCACGCAAGCTAAGCCGCGGGCAGAAGCTAGTACTCGATAGACTTGGACAGTCATCTTCACTGTAGCTATTCTAAAATGTATTTTATACGAAGGTACCAGAGTCTTTTTTCGTGTGGACTTAAAGCGTGTAGTCTCTACACGCTTTAAGTTGCGCGGAGGGCTCCTGCGTTAATTTATCGATCGATAGCTTATAGCAGCTTCGTACGTAATGCCCTTGATTTACAGTTAATGACTTTAGATTTCTATAATAATTTCAAAATGTTTAAAGGTATCTGAGAGTAACTAAAACTTATTCATTAATTCTTGTTAGGTTTTATTTCGTATTATAATGAGCATTGAATTTGGGACGTCTGGCATAAGTTGTTATTTAATGAAGACCTGTTTTCTTAATAATAACATCAAGCTTGGTTATCTCGAAGGGTTGAGCAGAGGTGTTGGTCATAAAAATGTTTAAAGGGTCCGTAATAAAAGATTCAAAAAAAAATTCAACTAAATTTTAAAAAGCCGTAGCAACTAAGAGATGACCAGTTCACCAGTCCTTACTGACGGCGCCCGTTCACAAACATGACGCATAGATTAGCACCATTCAGCTAAACCATTTTGAAGGGAGTTAAATGATCCAATGCTTCACGTGGGGCAAGTAGGCAGAAACTAGCAAGTTTATGTATATGGTGTACATGATGGTGGAACATCTAACCCCATTATTAATATACAGCATATTATTAATATACATATCTACCCCATCATCATACCAATCAATAAATTCCGATGTTAAACGCTGCCGGGGTGGTAAGGCGATTTTCCGTCCATATTACTGCTTGTTCGGTTTTGGACGGCCGCCATATTGGATACAGGCTATATTGTTATCGGGATAATAGTCTATTGGCTATGGTTTTGGATTTTCGTGTAGATTAATTTTAGGATTTGCTAAATGCATGATCCTTTATTTGCCCGGTTTCTTTGACTAGTGCCAGATCGTTTTTTAATGCCAATTATAGCTTTTAGTGACCGTTTTCCTGTACCAGAGACGGTTAAAAAATACTTGCACAAAAAACATCCCGTAGTAATATTAATGAGAGGCTGCTTTGCACAAATCGAAATACAAAACAATAATGTATGTATTTATCAAAGCATTACACATAAAGACACAAACACATTACAATTATTGGCAAATGGCGCTTTTTTTTAGGATGGGCAATCATCAAACGACCCCTCCCGCTCTGGGTGTAGCGGAAGGGAGTGTCAGTGTCTTACTGATAAAACCCATCCACGTTCCTTTCTTAAAACTTTGTGTTCTGGGGCAGCGGTAACCCTTTCAGACAATCCCGCTGGTGGCAAATGACGCTTAACCGCAGAAATCACGTCCAAATTTTGATTGCCCGGAGATTGCCTCGTGATGATTAATCTGTACCATTCGGACGCAATCGGACAGCCTCGGTTTGTGGTCTCATCCCACTACGGCACATGGTTTGATATTGGCAATCATAACGATTGGGGAACATCGAGGGATGTACACCATATGTTTGTCATTTGCTATGAGTTATGGGGCCACGGGGGTCAAACTAGCTTTGCTTTACTGGTTTCTGTTTAATGATGGGACCTAATCTTATCATTATATAATCTATTTACGGGTTGTAGATAACAACCCGTACATAGTGCACATGTCTATCAAATTATAAAGTAAAGTTTTTTTTAACACAAATTCAAATTGCATGCATTTATTTCAAATAAACCAATTACAGGCACTTTTGAATTGTCAAGGGGTCGCGGTCGGTCAGTCAGAAAGATGAAGCTAGTTGCCCATCTCAAAGCTACCTGTGTTGAAGAACGGACATGAAACTCCACGGACACTCTTTTAAATCAGAATATGGTTACAAAATATGGCTTACATTATTCATGTTGAAATTATACATGTGAGAACGATGCACAACGTAAAAAGCGTCCGTAATAAAAGATTTAAAAAAAGTAATCAAAAACAATTCAAAAATTAAATTAAATTTTAAAACATCCGTGGCAGCTAAGAGATGACCTGTCCCTACTGACGGCGGATTATGAAAAATCTACATTATATAAAAATATACTAATATAAAGAGATAAAATTTGTGAGTTAGTACTTCCTCTGGAACTAATGATCCGCTTCCAATAGATTGAAACGCTATAGGAAGCTGAAATATTGCCGCGTGTCATCTCTTTCTACATAGGTAGTATAAAAAAGTCGCTCCCCGCCGCCTGACCCTCTGTACGCTTAAATCATTTAAAATACGCAACGGATTTAATGCGGTTTTCATCAATAGATAGAGTGATTCAAGAGGAAGGTTTATAACTAACTTCCGCGTGTTATTATCTACATTGCACCAGTGCAAAGCTTCCGGTCGCAAGTAGGATATATTGGATGTTAAAACATGATATTTCACACGGACGAATTTGAGGACAGGAGCTAGTATGTTATTAAGTTCACATGACAACGAAGACCTACTAATAGAAGTAGACATTTCTTCAATTCATTCAAAAATGCATTTTGTAGCAACCATAGACAAAAAAGTCGCATACATTAAACAAAGTTAACGGCAAAGAGCGGCAACATTTACTTAATTTGAAATTTAACGATTGGATTCAGGGATGGGTTTAATTCATACAAATTTATGCGCCTGCGATGCCCGTCTGTAGTCACAGATGTTACTATGCTAATCTGGTTCGCTTAGTCTTGCTCATTTCGTTATTATTATCTTAATTTTGTTTAGAAGATTTTGGTAGGTAGCGACTTACGTGCGAGCTGGTGTACGCAACTCCCCGTCAGTGCGTATTTTACGTAGGGGTGGGTCGAAAAATCGATCATCCGATCCACCTCAGCTCCTCAAGGGAGGCCAGCGATGCCTTGGTGTTACTGAAAATTTCGCTAACGGGCCCCTTAAAGTAGCTGTGTGCATCGCTTTTTTTTTAAGGCTGGGAAATCATCCAATGACTTCTCCCGCTCTGGGTGGAGCGGAAGGGAGTGTCAGACTCTTACTGACTAAAACCCATCCATGTTCCTTCCTTAGCCCTTTGTGTTCCGGGGTAGCGGTAACCCTTTCGGACAATCCCGCTTAAGTATGCATCGCTGCTCTAAACATCATCGCCCTTACAAACACCCGTATTCACCTAAAGGCTGTAGGAAGGAACTATCACTTCTAATTGACTTAATACCTATTCAAATCTATGTTTTTCTTACAGCCAAGTGATCCAGAGTTCTCATCACAAATCATGGTGTACAAAGACATCGGCGAGGAGATGTTGCAACACGCTTTCGACGGTAATGACCATTCGCTTTCCTTCCTACTTTCACCCACTACACACTAATAATTACGCTTTCTTTTCGCGAATTGCCATATCTGTGCATCTCGGATGGTATATCTCTGCGATCCACTTTTGGGGATTTGTTTAAAAGTTAAATGAGCATGAATCAACTGGTAATTGTGTGCGATGCTGCATGACAATAAAGTAAACCGTATGTTGATGATATCCTCGTGTTTATTTGGTAGGAAAATGATAAATAAATATAAAATAAAATGGAATTAATAGGTATATGTGATAGGCATAATTTTAAATCAGATCTACACACATTAATTGGTTTCCGGCAATCAATCGATGCAGGAGCCTAATGACAATAAGCCGTTCGGCCCCGCTACTTAAAAATGTATCAACTTTCATAGAAATATTAAATTATACGCGTTGTTTCAATTAAATTGTCGTTTTGCCTCTAAACTAGAGTAGCGTCAATTACGCTCACGTAGTTTCCACGATCGATATTTTATATCGATAGTGTATTTATTTCAAAACGAAATATTAAAAATTCTTCTTGAACCCAGACTTGGATATTTTAAATCTGGCGTGGTGGCCCAGTGGCCAGTGGTAAAAGCTACGACTTAGGGGGCGTCCATAAATTACGTGAGATATTTTAGGGGGGGAGGGGGTCGAGTCAAATATCGTCTAATCTTACGTTGGAGAGAGGGGGTGTCTCGGGAAATATCACGCAATTTTTTTTCTGATTGAAACAAAAATAATATACTATTTTTGTCCATTTAATCCAGATTGTACATGCTTAAGATTTAATCTTAAGCGTAATCATAATACGATTAAGATCATTCACAATTTTTTTTTTCTTTTACAATAACAATCCAACGCGTTTACGTAAGAAACCCACATTTTGAAAATCTCACGTGAGATTGGGGAGGGGTTTGAATAAAATCTCACGACATCTCACCAAGGGGGGAGGGAGGGACAGAATATTAAAAAAAAACACCTCACGTAATTTATGGACGCCCGCTACGAGTTGTAGGTCATAGATTCGAACCCAAACAGGCGCTTTAGTTTGTGTAAATAGTTTCATCACCACTGCTCTCAAAACAGTGAACGCAAAAATCGTGAGGAAATATGCATGTCCTAGTACAGAAAATCCGAAGACATGTGACATCTATCAACCTGTACTGAGCCTACGTGGTAGATTACGGTCGATGGTCTCTCACTGGGAGGAGGCATGTTTAATTGTTTACCAGTAGTGGGAAGATTATAGGCGGATTATGCTTATGCAGTATCGTTGCGGATAACTTAAAAGTATGCGTACATCTTAATGAGCCGGCATTCCATGCAATCCAAGTAATTAAAAGGAGAATGCCCGACACAAATCTGTAGTCGAATCTAAATAAAAACGCGATATTTTAAAAAGTGATCTCGCATTTTGGCATAAATAAAAGTAAAATTTTTAATTTTAAAAACCCTCCGACACAATATTAAATTAATATTTTTGTATTATATCCTTAATAATCGAATATTTCGAATCGATCGGACGTAAAGAAATAGTTAGATCCCCCATCAACTAGAAAAGAGCTGATGATCTTCAAACGGCTGAACAGATTTTCATGAAACATGGCTAAGAACACTCTGGATAAAATTACCTATGACTCAAAGAAACTGAATGAAAATCGTTTCATCCGTTTGGGAGCTACGATAGACAGACACGTTAAACTTATAACACCCCTCTCTTTGCGTCGGGGGTTAAAAATCTACTTTGTCATAAGCGAACTACGTTCTAATGTTATTTAACTTTTTCACAGGCTACAACATATGCATATTCGCGTACGGGCAGACCGGCGCGGGAAAGTCCTATACCATGATGGGCACCGGGAAAGATGGCCAGGAGGGCATCATCCCGCAGATCTGCAAGGATCTCTTCAGGCGCATCAGACAGACCTCCTCCGATGATCTCAAATATTCGGTCAGTATACTGAGATTTATGTGTGCTTACAATAAAATTGAAGCAACAAATGTCTTGCGTCTCTAAACATATAAAACAAACTTGCATCAACCCATGGTATCAGACACTTAACTTTTTGTAAGCCAGAGCATAAACGCACGCGCGTGCCCTCCACGCCAAGCTACAAATTTATTTCTTCTTGTTATCATGAATTTCCCAAAATCCAATAGTGTCTTTAAATTTGTTTCATGTCATTAAATACGTACGAGAGCTTCAATTTTAAGATATCTATAAAAACACTCACAAAAGTAATGATTTAATTGTTTATTTCGTGTTGGTCGTGTACCGCATAGTCACATATTTGTGTCATTGGCGTACAGGGCATGCGCTTGTTTGTCACGTATATGTGACAATGGCGCTCAAAGGGTTAAATCGCTTCGTATTTATATCAGACGTATGTCACCGTTATGTCTCATGCTGACTCTACCACCACTTCATAATACAGAAGCAACAGTAAATTACTATATTATTCTAGAAGAAGCACGTTTTACAGTTAGTGGCGGAATCGTGATTTTGGCAACACATCCAAATGTTTGCTGAAATAATTTTTGTAGGCACGCCGTTTTATACAGATATACAAAACACTATGTTACGCGAATGAATAAAATAAGGAATGAGTATATAAGAGGAAATCTGAAAGTTACACCGGTAGCTGAAAAGTTGTGTGGAAATCGCTTGTCATGGTATGGGCATGTTATGCGGCAGAATGAGGAAAATGTTGTCAAGAAAGTTTTTAGTTTGAATGTGGATGGCTATACAAGTAGATGGAGACCAAAGAAACGATGGATGGATTGTGTGCAAGATGATATGGCTAGAAAGGTAGTGACTACCGAGTTAACGACTAATAGAGAAGTACGGAAGAAAAAGACATGTTTCACCGACCCCAAATAAATTGGTATTAGGGCAGGATGATGATACAAAACACTATACGTTTTGTATATCTAAAACTACAGTTGCCTTACGTGCTTACAGTAAAACGGTTTTAAAATTTATTATTACGTAAGTGTTCTAGAAATAACAGCATCACCGCCCATCTCCCTTTTACCCCCCCCCGTCAGAGCTCATATGACGCAGGCAGTTAGACTTGGTTTATTTATTTACTTTGGATTGCCAATGAATTATGTATAACTTTGCAAGCCTTATTCCCTTAAGGGGCAGGAAGAAATGTATAGTAGGTACACCCACATTTAGCCACTTATGTTTAAGTCCAGTGTAATAGAAGGTGACTTTTTGCGATCCGGGCCGTTACTTCGCATGTCTGTTTTCGGTAGTTTACGAATAATTTTTAAATGGATTAAGTAAAAAAGAGGTCATGGCTGTTGAAAAAAAAAACCCAAAGAGGATTAAAAGTGTTGTTTTTTTTTTAAATAGAGAATGCCCTATATTTAAAATTCTTGTAGGTTCGCCTCGGCCACGAATTAATGAACTTTGATTTTTTTTATGTTACGTTAAAAGTGCTGGTGGATATTTCACTTGTAATTATTAACATCAACATCATCATTCTCCTGCCCTTATCCTAATTATTTGGGGTCAGCGCAACATGTATTTTTCTTCCATTCTTCTCTATTAGTCGTCATCTCGGTAGTCACTCCATTTCTAGTTATATCATCTTGCACACAGTCCATTCATCGTTTCTTATTAATAATTCATAGTAATCACTTAGGTACTTGTATATTAATAAAACAATTGTACGGCCATTCGTTTTTATTTACGCTATTTCAAGGTTAATTACCGGGCACTCAGTACTTGCGCAGTTTACTTAACTAAAAGTTAGCTCAACGTTTCATTTCAAACGACAGATGTGTGAAACTGTTCGAAATATGAACGGTTCTTCTCCGTAAAGCATGTAGGATTCAGCTGACATGAATATTCATTATTCATTCTAATTATATCATTAGCAATTCAAATTGAGTTTATTTAAGGTTAGTAACACTTCCGAAATACGAGGAGGAAATATCCTTTTATGTAATTAGTATTTCGCAAATAAGAGAAACGGGTTTTCCTAAGTAAGCAAAACCTTTTATAATTAGGTATTTGAAAGGGTAATAAATAATGTTACTTTTTATGAACTGTCAAAACGCGGAATTTGTACGTGATTTGTATGAAATATAACAATATGACGTCACAGATTTTTAGAATCAAATGAAATACTTATTAGCAATAAATGCAATTTTAAAATTATATATTCGCATATTATTTAATTTCTGTACGGTGATGGAGGTTTTAAAGAAGAGCGGTCTTTTATCTACCTATGTGATTTCATATTTTATTTTTGACCGTTTCAAATAGTCAATTGTAAGAGTGCGTCCCAACATTGCGGGGTGTGTGGCGCAAATGATTTTTTTTTAAATGTCAGATGCCTGAGTCGAGGCACGCGTCACATTCGTTGCTCACCATTCGAAGCCAAATAAAAAAAAAAAAAAAAAAGAAATAATGTGTCACAATTGTGTGATTTTGGGACGTTTTTAGTTCGGAGTTCAACTTATTTGCCAAAAATCATGTTAGCCTGGAAGTGTCTGGGCCTCTCAACGCTACCAATATTGTGGCTATGTATCATCACGATTGATTAAGTGACCGTAGTTTCTTGTTTTAACTTCTTCAGGTTCAAAAAGAAGCACTTTTATTTCTTCTCGAGTTAGTTACTAGAATAATCATTATTTGAAGGAAACCACCACAAACATTTGAGGAAAACTTAAAAGAGTTTAAATATTACCTGGTTAAATATTATGAAATAAGCAAACTGATCGCTAAGTTACTAAAATGAAATTTTAAACACTACATAACGTTTTGCTCTACCCAACACAGGTGGAAGTATCCTACATGGAGATATACTGCGAGCGAGTCCGAGATCTCCTCAACCCCAAGAACAAAGGAAACCTGAGGGTGCGCGAACATCCGGCACTTGGACCCTACGTGGAAGACCTCAGCAAACTCGCTGTGACGTCATACCAGGACATATACGACCTCATTGATGAAGGCAACAAGGCTAGGTGAGGGATATTTTTCTTTTGTTTCTGGCCAGCATTTTTTTCCTTTGGGTGAATTCGTACCATGATAGTAAAACCTGCTTGGTAAAAACTGTAACAAGAATCTTTTGGCGCCGGAATGTCATTTACAGAAATTGTATAGAAAAAACAAGACGAAGACTCATTTAAGATGTCATACCGACCACATCTTAAATGATTTAAAGCTATGATTAGCATGGCTTTTTTTTGAGGGTGGGAAATCCTCAAATCTCCCCTCCCGCTCTGGGTGGAGCGGAAGGGAGTGTCAGACTCTTACTGACTAAAACCCACTCATATTCCTTTATTAGCCATTTATGTTCCGGGGTAGCGATAACCCTTTCAGACAATCCCGCTTATAATAGCGTGCTACAATATTAAATGATAACACGTGACGTAACATTTGACAGGACTGTGGCCGCCACGAACATGAACGAGACCTCATCTCGTTCGCACGCTGTCTTCACCATATTCTTCACACAACAGAGGCATGACCAGACCACCAACCTTATGTCGGAGAAGGTAAGGAACATTGTTCTACTTTCATAACTTTGATGACTATAGAGGTATGAAGAACAAGGTGTAAAGTTCACACATCTTTCATAGAAAATGGAGGATCTTCCGACCATACGGGTATATTGTCTGGTGGGATACTGCCCGACGATCGATGTCGGGATGTTGTATATATGTTATGCAAGTCGCGCGGTAAACTCTACTTGCGCGATGCAGGATTTTGCGAAACGTCAGTGTAATGTGTAGTTCGCATGTGATGACGTCGATGGCGCTACACTGCTGAATAATTATCAAGTAATTATGTGTAGATAACGCCTTGGAGATACAGTTATTTATTCTATTCAACAAAGTTTTTCCAACAGCTCAGTATGATAATTTAACGCTTTCTGTCGTATTACAAAATGAGTTCTAATTTTAGTCTAACCTAACCTCAACTTTTGAAACTTATAATATTTTGACTCTTGTTCTGAGCACGGCAAAGTTCTTAATACAAAATTGACAACTTAAACCCGGGTTTGGCGACAGTTTTTTGTAATTAGAACTTCAACGCAGTCGAAATACGGTTCGAAATTAAAAAATGATTCTATAGTTAAATCCGGATTCTAAAGAGAAACCTTATTTTGTAATAAGGCCGTTAGACTTGGTCTTCCTCCTCTCTCCTACTAAGGTCTATGCTGTGCCCGACAGGGTCCATAATTGTGACTAATAATATATTTATTTCCCTACCAACTATATACATTATGATACGCAATCTTCTTCTTTTCGTGTGGTTAGTGACTATCATAGTGACTATGATGGTGTCAGAATTTTTATGCTGCTCACTTAGCTTTACATGCTGTTGAGAAATATCTCTCAGGCATGCCAGTTTCCTCACGTTGTTTTCCTTCACCTATTTTTAAGCAAGTGAAAATTATAGCTTGGGGTCGAACTCGAGACCTATGACTTGGCAGTCCAACGGTCACACCACTAGGCTATCACTGCTGTCATGATACGCAATAAATAGTATTGAATATTGAGTTTAATGTCTGCTCTCTTTCAGGTATCCAAAATCTCTCTGGTGGATTTAGCGGGATCCGAGCGGGCGGACTCGACCGGCGCTAAAGGCACTCGTTTGAAAGAGGGCGCGAACATCAACAAATCTCTAACTACTCTCGGAAAAGTCATCTCCGCGCTTGCTGAGATTGTGAGTAGATTTTCATGTGTTTTGTTCTAAATATTTGGTGGCAGTAGAGTAGTTTTGTGTTAGACGCGAAAATGTTTTTCTAAAGAATTGTTCGTTTTTTAGAAAAATATTTTCGCCATCCCTGAGTCTTGTAAGTTTAGCTCAGTGACGTCACAAAGACTTCTACAGCCCGATCGAAAGTTTATGGCGTCTCGGAACATGAGGCGAGTCGCTGCGCAGTAACTAATCCACGTGTCAGCGGGGTGAGGGGTGGGGTACTGCGCAGCGAGTAGCGCACTTCAGAGCGGCCATAAACTTTGATGTGTACGATAATAATCTTTTTCCTGGCAACTCCAGTTATTCCTTGAGACAATTATTGTTTCATAATTAGAAGTCTTTAAATTCGCGATTACTAAAAAAAGATTTTGAAGAATTGTCCAGCGTTTGTGTCTAAAACGACTATTAGTGGAACAACATGTACCTACCTGAATTAAAGTCCGAAATAGCATAGACAGATGACAACCAACCATAAAACTTCTTAGTACCACAAAATATAAGTGTCATCACTAAAAAAAAAAAAATTAAAAGTATTTGTTGTTTGGCGATGGACATAGGGAACTACATAGAGTAATTTAATGGTACTAGATGACTTGTATTGTTGACGTACCTTACATAGTCGGCACTAACTGTCTTTGTATGATAGCATAGCTAATACCGTGATAAAAGATCAGTCAGTCAGTTTGTACCGTTTTATGAAGTTTTAATGCCATTATGATTCAAATGCGAGAGGGAGAAGTAAATATACTTGAACGAAAGCTCTGTTCACTTCGGTCTGGTTTTTTTTTAAGGCATCTCTCTGGTCAACCATGAAGGTTGTCAGCTGCTTAAGGCCTCCTAGCTAGGCCTAAAAACTTACAAACTAAGCGACTACACGCTAAGGGAATCCCTTGTGGGGTACGGACCTCGGCTTATAGCGTCGCTGGGGGAGGGCAGCAAGAGACAGACTTGATGGGATTTGATTTTTCTTTCGGTCTGAAATCATGATGATATTAATACTTCATAATACAGTCTTCATAGTGGTGGAACTGACTGGCTGATCAAAGATAGCCAAAGTTGGCACAAAGGCTTCTTTTTTAGCTAAATTTCAATATATTTAATAAGGATTTGGCTCTCTTTAACTGGGTGTTGTGTTTAGATTACCTATTGTATATATCTATTTCTTACATAGTTTTAAGAAAATAATTTCCAACGGACCGCAAGAGTTTTGTAATTTTAATTGATTTATGCTATTTTGTAGTTATTGAACTAAAACTTGGTGTGCACTAGTACGTTTGATTAAGCAAGTTTACTTACGCAATCAACTTGCACGATGTAAACGCTCCTAGCAATGCGACTAGCTTGCAACAACTAAAGTTTTGTCTGACTTTTTGAGGGTGTTTCACATGGAACATGGTCTTTCGGGCTTCAGGGCAGGATATATGATGGACTGCCTTTCTAGTTCATCACATATCCTGGCCCGAAAGACCATGTACAGGAAAGTGTCACCAAAAGAGAAAAAGAGATGGAGCTATACAGCTCGTAAAGCGCCATCTCACTTTACTCTGTAAGTCGGTGATGGAAGTAGACTTGCACCACTAAACGTGCTAGTGGACCGTGGTTTACACGTAGATGTGTGCTAAACTAACAAAATATTCACGTTTGTTTTAATGCCCCGTATCTCCGTGGAAATTATAATATAGTCGGTGAGTGGTTTTTATAATAGAATACTAGGAGTGTGTGTGCACATTACTAATATTTTGTTAACCCGTATAGCGAGTGTTCGTACTTTTTGAAATAGTCGTCTTGCTTACTCATTTTGGGATACGTTGGGAAAGAAAATCCTTTTCATTTTGACAGTTCAATCGTAACCATTGCGTTTTTATACCGTTGAGTAAATTAATTGTTCAAACATACGAAGCAATGGATTTTGTTGTACTGTCTAAATGAAGTTGACATCATAATTCTTATGTTGCGTGACGACACAGTGGGAACACTCGCTACAAATTAAGCTAAATATGCTTGTGCTAAGAGTGAGTTCACTGCACTGTGAGCTTCGAACTCATACCCTTAAAGTTGCCTAACCAACGCCTTAGCCAATCGGCTATTGTTGCTTTAATTCAATACACTTTTGAAAAATTTAAATTTGGCAAACCAATCTGTTGTATCATTGGTTCACTTGCAATATTTGGCTTTTCGTATTAAGTTCAGATGACCTTGCGATGGTAAGTTCTATGCTTAATGTGCATACTATGAAGGCATAGATACACTACTGTGACATTTCTGCAGGTTTTTAAAAACGCGCCTCGTCCCACGACTGTCTGTGCGTGGCCTAATGCTTAAGACTGCTTGATCTAAGCCAAGACAAATAACTTGATCATGCCTTAACCGTATTCAAAGTTATCGGGAAATATCTGCGTTATCATCTCAAACTGTCTCAAGCTTATCTTCCTTTACATTTGAATAATAAATAATAGGCTTTAGTAGATATTTTGGAGGGAGTTAGGCCAGCCGCAATTGGAACGCGTTTTCCTACGAATTCTAGTACCCAGAGGACATACGTACGAAATATCTCGATAGTCCCAGTAACGAGGGTAGCGTAATGTACTATATGAACAGGAATGATGACTGGATTTTTTTTTACTCCGTAAGCTAGATTTACACAAAAAATATTGGACAGGTATTTTTCCTTTGTTTACGTAATCCAAAGATTACGCTGATACATTGAGTTGAAATGTGGCATGACGTCACGAGTATGTAGCTTTTATATTTACTTGACGTAGCGAGCCCCCACTTCCCAACTTTAATGCGTTTTATCTCAGTATTTTTTTGTTAATGTGATAAAGAAATAAATACGTGTCTAATATGTTTTTTATTGATTGACGGACTAAATATAATTTCTATTTTTTTTCCCAGGCATCATCCCTATTATACAAAGTATAATTTAATCGTGCATTTTACACCCATAAAGTTCCAACGTCCGACATTTTGCGTTGTCGTGCCAAAACAAAATGGGCATCGTTTCCAAAGCTTGGCTGGCCGTACGTCGACATCTTCGATAGCTTAGCTCCGCTTAGCTTATAAATGTGCTTCATAATAATACGCTTCTCCCATCAGGCGTCAAAGAGCAAGAAGTCGAAGAAAGCAGACTTCATCCCGTACCGTGACTCCGTGCTCACGTGGCTGTTGCGAGAGAACCTCGGAGGCAACTCCAAGACGGCCATGATAGCTGCTATATCCCCGGCTGATATCAACTTTGATGAGACTCTTAGTACTCTCAGGTAAGCATTCTTAATAATATGTCATTGTTTCATTTTTCTGTGACATAAAATGAAATAGCTTTAAGTAACGTAAAACGGGGTGAATAAGGATGCAGGGGTGAATCGGAACGAAACTTATAAATGGATTTTAACATTGAAATACTTCGATCAATAATACACTAGATACAGGATCAGGAACAAAAATAAGTCGCTGAAGTGGCCACGATTACACACACATAAACATTTACATTTGTTAAGTACTACAAAATAAAGAAAAACGTTTTATCATAGAAAACGTTTTATCATATTAACAACTTCAGTTAATAATAAACCTTAACACCTAAGCATAGAGTTTGATTACGATTGCAAAATATTTTTATTTAAATCCTTCTATCATCGAAGAAAGTAAAAGCAATAAATTCAAAATATCGCTTGAAAATAAATAGTCATTTTTATAATAAGTACAAAAAGATTTATTGTAAGATAAACCTTACACCTAAAGCAATAAGGTTAAAAACATTTTGTTGACAATTTCGTCTTTACTCTATTTTGAAACTAGACATAATTTTTGGTATTACATTTCAATGCTCAGAACACAGTAAGTATTGAAAGACGTAGAGTTGCAGAATAATAATATATTTTTTTAGACGAATGTTCGTTTTCTATGATGGCAAATATTTCAGACCGTAGTAAAAAAGTAGTAGAACTAAATTAGTATAATAGTTATTTTATTAAGACATTGGTTACAATTGTTACCAACCCGCAAAAATGGATGTGTCTTAGTATGTGCGCGATTTAGAAGTTATAAAAAAATATTTGTATTAAATCAAATTATTTTTTGAAATGAAAACTTCTTTATCGGCGTTCTGCACTTTTTTGTGATGGGTAAAAAATTTTAAATCAAAATTGCATAACGATAATTCAAGTTTTCACTTCTGCGGCCACTCCCGGCATGCAACCCGTTGATTTATTTAACTTATTATTTTATTCGTCTGATTTTTCCTGGTCAAGTTTCGCGACAATAGATACCCATTCTGCATTGCGAAATGGGTTGGTAGGAAATCTACAAACAAAAACAACAAATAAAAGAATAATACTACTCCATGCATTCCCTGTTCCAGAACAGTCAATGTTTGTTACAATAGTTGCAATAGTTGGCGTGTGGTCGCAAACATTGGTCAAATAACCATAATATTTGCTAAACGTTGTCATATTTACTATTTAAATGTTTTTATTTTATGAAAAACACATACATAATCATAATATTTTTTTTTTTTAAATATTCCTTCCAAAATCTTGGTGTTACGGTGGTTATTTACACAATTTTTGAACACGCGCTGCGGCATCTTGATGTCTTAACGTTGGCTATGTTTGGACCATACTAATTTGAAATAAGAGCACAAAATTATTTGTGCTCTTATTTTTCGGGCCGTTTTTGAAGCGCTAATCGGGAATCTAGTGTATTATTGATAGAAGTTGAAATAATATAGTTTGTTGCCAACCAGAACAATTGATTATTAATTATTATACAGTAAACACATTACGAGTCCTTTTTGGTCACAAACTGCTATTGAATGCTTTTTTTTGAGGGTGGGAAATCATCCAATGACTTCTCCCGTTCTGGGTGGAGCGGAAGGGAGTATCAAACTCTTACTGACTAAAACCCATCATGCTTCTTCCATAGCCCTTTATGTTCCGGGGTAGCGGTAACTCTTTCGGACAATCCCGCTTACCCGGCAGTTATTTAATGCTTAAATCGCTTTTAAAGTTTCGTCCTGATTCACCCCTTTACGGTAGCTAATTGAAAGCAAAAAAAAATATTTTCATTAATTCCATTATCACTTGCATTTCATCATTCTCCAGCGCTTTTCCCCAATTATATCCTCATTTGTGGTCGGCGCAACATGGTGCGCGCGTTTTCAATTACAGTACTATTAATTTTGACAGTCCATTAACGCGTTGAGTTGGTTATTCCGTACTCGAATTTTAAAATATACGTACCTAATGTAGTGTCTATTGTAGAATTGGCAAATCTACCATTGTGATTGCTGGTAGATTACGAAATTACGAGCCCCAATGGGACAACTAATTTAAATAGTACCACTGGTCGATCCATCAGGCTAAGCTACGCTTGCCGGGTTTTGCCGTGCATGGATGACCATCTTTACATAACGATACTACTCCGTGCCTCGGAAAGCACGTTAAACCGTTGTCCCGGCTGTCATTTGTGCATCTTTGACAGTCGTTACGGGTCGTCAGAAGCCCGAAAACCTGACAGCCAGTCTTACCAAGGGGTATCGTATTGCCCAGGTAGTGGGTTGTGGAGATCAGATAGGCAGTCGCTCCATGTAAAATACTGGTATTCAGCTGCATTCGACCCCAACATAGTTGGGAAAAGGCTAGGCAGATGATGATGGCTCGAACAAAGAAGATGATGATGGATTTCGTTACAACGTGGAGTGACTATGGTCTAATCTCGTCTAAAAGATATCAGTCTCATCCATCAACCATCTCATCTCCAAATGTCATCTGTCAAATATTTCACAGCACCTTGCAGTCGTTATATTCTTTCGTCATTCAAATTCACAACACACTATTCTAAACCCCCCTACCCTCACAGATATGCCGACCGCGCCAAACAGATCGTGTGCAAGGCGGTCGTCAACGAGGACGCCAACGCGAAGCTTATCAGAGAGCTCAAGGAGGAGATCCTCAAGCTACGGGAACTACTCAAGGCCGAGGGCATCGAGGTTGAAGAAGGTAGATCTTTGTGTTTATGGGTGTGGCCAGGAGTAGCTTGTTGTTGACGGACGGTGGATAAACTGACGATGTAATTTAAACGTAGAAGAAGAAAAAATTGGGGTTGTCAGTTAAAAAGGGGTAAATACTTTTACTGAACGATTTACCAGAAGATAATTTAGTGAGGAATGTTGCTGTAATTTTAGCTTTTTCTTCTGGCGTGTCTGTATATAAGTTTTTTGGTAGGTACTAGGGTTGTCACATAAAAAAGGCATAACTCTTAAAAGATTGTATTTATTTTGTCAGTTTATCTATCAACCTTCAAGACTTGTTCTCAGCTTTGACAGTGATTTAGGATGTTTAGACGTCTTGTGATCATAAACCGTCTTGTGTGAACGTTTCTTAGCGAACAAGCCACACCAGTTACGATTAACGCCACGAATATAACCATTGAATTAAGTCTCATATTCCTGATACTAAAACTTGATTCTGTTTCCAAAATCCACACGAACTAGGACCAGATGGTAAAGTCCTTTATGAAAAGAAACAAGAGCCCACCAGTAAGTAACAACGATAAAGAGGCTTGCGCATTTTTGCATCTGTACACCCCACCTGTACGCTTGGCCTCCATTTTGAATCGGGGTTGCCAGACACGAAAAAAATATGCAAACTTTTTTGGTACAATTTTCGGTCAATAATCTGGCAGCCTGACACTTATGAAAAAAATGCAATTTATTTTGCACTTTGTCCAGCGCTTGTGGCGTTTGTAGGCATAAAATATATGTATAGTATTATCACTATGAATATTATATGAACTATGGTGTGGGTCATACCATAAATATATATGAGTATAGATATGTAATTGCGCTTATCTATCACTATATTCTATTGGTGTTGGTCTGGAACACTATTGAACATGGTTATATACAGATAGTATATGTATGTAGTAAATAATATTTGGTGTGCTGTTATGTATTTACCGAGCATTTTATTTATCGTATATAAAATGTATTTATCAATAGAATATTATTATTCTATAATGCTCAGTCCCGCATTATGAAAACAATCGATTTTGATAAACTGACCAAATATTTGACTTCGCATTTTCGGATAAAATATTTCAACGTGCGGGCTTATTATTACTACAACTATTTCGTAATGGCGATCCATCGGCAGTTAGCCAAACTCTTCTATTATCCAACATCAATCAAACTTCTTCAATTGTCTGCAATTTAGCTAACACATCTTCAAAATCGATTGTCAAACCGGCCGTTGGCGGCCATATCACAAACATTGGCATTCGAATAATAACTGTGTTGGTCAAAATTTTCGTTGGTCGCCAAATGGCAGTTATATTGTGAATATATTGCATTGCTACAATAAAAGCTTCCTAGCTTCAGAAGCCTTGCATGTTTTCCCATTATATTTGTGTCAGAATAGAATAATTTTGGTGTCAAATATTTGTTTTAGTGTAGTATCTATAATCACTTTTAAAATAATTTTACCGTGGACTTTGTCTGTTCGTGCATTAGTTTGCACAATGAGAAAACGTGATTTGCACATTAATTTGCACTATATCCCACTTAGTGCAATATTAAAGTGTTTTGTGGAAAAATATACAATCCATTTAGTGAAATAAGTATAAAATTAGAATAGAAAACCGTAGATGTCGACTGAAAAGTTGAAAATATTTAACCAATAAACAGATAACGCATGCTTCATATTACAACACAACCTTGGTATATAGGAGACCGTATCAATAGTATCATGGTATCATGGTATTCTCCTAATTTAAAGGTGTCCAGTATAACCGAGAACCTTTATGATTCCACAGTCTGTTAAAAAATCGTCAGAAATCGATCAGATGAAAATACAGTGCAGTCTGCTATTAAATCAATGAATTAAAAATTGTATAAGAGATAAACAACGACAACATGGCGCGCCCCTCCATATTACTGTTTCAATGTTTGTATTCACGTCCTTACGAAGGAGTTTGTATGTAGGTGTAAGTATTCGTCTTCAGCTAGCAGGCCAGCAGCGAAATGCGTTCACAACACAACAAGTCTTGATGGCGCTTTGTAATTACTTTCACAAATACTTTACGTGGGCCATGTTATCGTAGTTTATCTCTAACATAAAATATATTAAAAGGATTTGGTGTAAACAAAATTTCGATTCTTCCACGAAGTCTAGAATTTTCTTTTTATCTACTAAGCTAACATTTCTTCACATTATGATTATAACAGCAGAGGAGAACAACTCTTCGCCTCAGCGCAAGAAGAGCGAGGCTGAGGTGCTGTCCCCGAAGTTGTCCCGGGCAGCCACGACTATTGCCGAAGAGGCCGTCGACCAGCTACAGGCTTCGGAGAAACTTATTGCTGGTAAGTTTTACTTAAGAGGGTACTACTTTCTTATTTGTGATTGAAACTTTATTCATGATTGAAACTTTAAAAAAAGAGTTACTTTTCTCGACAATCGTTCTGATCTGAACAAAATTCATATTTAACTAAAGACTTCAGGATTCATTCCAGATCGTCGACATTTATGGCGCAATTAGAAAATAAAATCCAGCGCTAGATTGATTTGGTAGACAACTCAAATTCATTCGACCTTTTTTTTCTTCCAACAGAACTTAACGAGACATGGGAAGAGAAACTCAAGCGCACCGAACAGATCCGGGTGCAGCGCGAGGCTGTGTTCGCGGAGATGGGTCTCGCGGTGCGGGAAGGAGGCGTCACCGTCGGGATCTACTCGCCCAAGAAGTCGCCCCATCTGGTCAACCTGAACGAGGATCCTAATCTGTCCGAGTGTCTCATCTATTATATTAAGGATGGTGAGTACATGAGGTCGATCCACCTGGTAAAGCTACGCTTGCCGGGGTTGGCCGTGGGTGGGATAGATTACATACTGAGACTCCTCCTTGCCTCGGAAAGCACGTTAAGCCGTTGGTCCCAGGGCACGCCACGATAGTGGCGGTAAGGCCCCTCTTTGAGGAGTGGCTAGAGAGACGTCACGGCGCCCTCACCTACCGCCTGACGCAGGTCCTCACCGGACATGGATGTTTCGGGAGGTTCCTGCACATCATCAGGCGGGAGGAAACGCCCGGGTGTCACCACTGCGAGGATCGCCCAGAGGACACGGTAGAGCACACGGTGCAAACCTGCCCCGCATGGGCAGAGCACCGCCGTGTCCTCGTAGAGGCGATCGGCGGCGGCGACCTCTCGCGCCCGGCTCTGGTGCAAGCCATGGTCCGGGGTGAGAGGGAGTGGGAGGGAGGCAGTCACCTCCTTCTGCGAAAAAGTTATGCTCGCGAAGGAGGTGGCGGGATGGGAGAGAGAAAGGTCCTCCCGTCCCAGCCGCCGCAGGAGACGCCCCGGGCGTCGGGAGCCACGTGACGACTCCCGGCCACCGTAGGCGCGGGCCTGCGGACGGTGAGTAATGGGTGACTCACCGTCCGATCAGCAACAGACCCGTGCCGTACGGCGCGTATATGTTCCACGCGCGCCTCAAAGAGATGTCAGCATATGAAGGGGCCCCTCAGGGCCAAGCCTGCCGGGTAAGCGGGATTGTCCGAAAGGGTTACCGCTACCCCGGAACATAAAGGGCTACGGAAGGAACATGGATGGGTTTTAGTCAGTAAGAGTCTGACACTCCCTTCCGCTCCACCCAGAGCGGGAGCAGTCATTGGATGATTTCCCAGCCTTAAAAAAAAAAAAAAAAGCCGTTGGTCCCGGCTGTCATTTGTGCATCTTTGACAGTCGTTACTGGTCGTCAGAAGCCCGAAAATCTGACAGCCAGTCTTACCAAGGGGGTATCGTATGGCCCAGTTACTGGGTTGTGGAGGTTAGATAGGCAGTCGCTCCATGTAAAATACTGGTATTCAACTGCATCCGGTTAGACTGGAAGCCGACCCCAACATAGTTGGGAAAAGGTTAGGCAGATGATGAAGGTACTATTCTTCTCGTCTCGTGTCAGCTTGATAGCTGGTGCGGTGGTTAAAATTTTAGCCAGTTAGAAAGTTTTTATTTTTGGGTTTAAATAATCACAGCGTTAGGCATCGTATTGTCAGAAATATGTGGCGGTTTTTTTGTTGGATATTCCAAAAGGTATCTGAATCAATAAATCTTCGTGACTTCTAAAATCTTTTCAAAACAAGAAAAAATTGAAATCACATAACGTTGCTAAGTTCATTTTTAGGGCACTACGTTTAATTTTACGTAGATCATATCAATCTGCCTAGCCTTTTCCCAATTAGTTGGGGTCGGTTTCCAGTCTAACCGGATGATAGTTTACACTCCTCGAAGTGTTTAATTACTTATTGTTTTGGGGTTAAAAATCTTATCTTTAAATCCCCAGGCGTGACCCGTGTGGGTACATCCGAGGCAAACGTCCCGCAAGACATCCAGCTGTCAGGCTCCCACATCCTGAGCGAGCACTGCATCTTCGAGAACACTGATGGCGTCATACTGCTCATCCCTCATCGAGACGCGCTCATCTATGTTAATGGTAGAGAGGTAAGGAAACGCGGTGATAAACTTTATTTTGAAACTGTACATGCTGGTCAAGTGACCAGTTGTTAGTTTTCCAGCTGTAAAAACTCGCCATTGTCATTACGGTGTTTTTCGAAATATCTTTTTTTTTCAAAGTATGGGAAATCTCCAAATGACCCCTCCCGCTCTAGGTGGAGCGGAAGGGAGTGTCAGACTCTTACTGACTAAAACCCACCCAAGTTCTTAGCCTTATGTGTTCCTGGGCAGCGGTACCCTTTCGGAAAATCCCGCAGTCTTAAAAACTCTAATGTTGACTTTCAGTCTTAGCCGAAATACTTCATTTTACGTGAAGACTTATGCAAAATAGACGCGTACCCAGAGATGCTGGTTGCTAACTCCAGTACCCTAATCGAGATATCAGGTTATCCTTGGAAGAAGAAAACACCGTTACGTTCCACATCTAACTTTGCCTTTTTTCCCCAGCTCGCCGAACCAGTGATCCTGAAATCTGGCTCTCGGGTGATCCTGGGCAAGAACCACGTGTTCCGCTTCACGCACCCTGGACAGCCGCGAGAGGAACCTATCAACAAGGAGAACAAAGAACTCACCGACACTGCCAGCAATGCTGAGAATGACTGTAAGTTTTGAGGGTTTTATTCAGGTTATTGAACAGTATAATGATGCCTAATTAGTTTATTAGACACGTTACTGGTGTACATGAGGTACTTATTTTTTTGAGGCTGGGAAATCATCAAATGGCCCCTCACGCTCTGGGTGGAGCGGAAGGGAGTGTCAGACTCTTACTGACTAAAACCAATCCATGTTCCTTCCTTAGCACTTTATGTTATGTGGTAGCGGTAACCCTTTCGGACAAACCCGCTGATCTGGTAGTACATGAGGTTTTGGTTTCGATACCCAGGTCAGGCAGTGTAATTGGGTTTTTCTATCTGGAATTTCTCTGTAACAGTCCAATCTGAATTTGTGCCCCGTGGATGGATATATGGGACTAAAAAAAACAGAACCGGTAAAATGTGAGATACAGACTCGAGAAGTGAATTTTATTTATAACTTACTAGCTGACCCGACAAACGTTGTCCTGTCTTAACTATGATACTTACCCTACCTAACTACCCTACCTACTTACCTACCCAACCTACCCTATGTCCGTCTCCTGGTTCTAAGCTACCTCCCTACTAATTTTCAGCCAAATCGGTTCAGCCGTTCTGAGATTCTGAGTTATAGATAGTGTAACTAACACGACTTTCTTTTATATATATAGATATATATATTTGAACTAACATATTGAACAAAGATGTTTGTCCCCCTTAACCTAAAATAACCTGTAAATTTGCCCCACAGCTGGCAGCACCGACGCGGACGGAAAGAACGTAGACTGGGACTACGCGCAGTGCGAACTGCTGGAGAAGCAGGGCATCGACCTGAAGGCCGAGATGCAGAAGAGACTGCTGGCGCTTGAGGAGCAGTTCCGTAGAGAGAAGGAGCATGCTGACCAGCAGTTTGAGGAGCAGCGTAAGGTGAGAAATAACTTCCTTCGACAATCAAAATAAGATAAATTACATTACCTTGAATGACCTTGATTGATTAAAAAAAAGTTTGTAAATGGCACCTTTGTAAAAGGCGGTTGAACTGCCAAACCGATTTTGATGAATTTGATAAATGACCCTCTAGTTTAATGTTGAGGCGCGTGCAACCTATTTTTTGCCTCATCCACTTCTGTTTTGCTTTTAAGCTACTGTCTGCGATTTTGTCTTAGGAAATGTCGGTCCTGGACCCACCACATCGCATCACATCGCCCTCCTGCGCTATTACTTTGCGCCTTTTTTTTCTTATGCTCAGTTACTTAGGGTCGTAGCTTGATTTTAAATAGCATATTATTATACCTTTCATCAAAAATTAGGCTAACGAATACAAAAATTTTTTTTTCAAATCCAACTGGCTGTACATGAGACTAGCGCGTAGAAACAAAACCTACTATATAGATTTGTTATTACTTAGTACTCATAGATTTGAATACGCCTCCTAGAAGCTCATGATGGCGGGCTTCTTCGGGAGCCATTTTGTTTGAGTACGTTAGGGGGGACTTTCATTAAAAACCACATTCTTGTTCTAGAACTACGAAGCCCGTATCGACGCGCTACAGCGTCAGGTCGAGGAGCAGAGCGTCACCATGTCTATGTACAGCTCCTACACGCCTGAAGACTTCCATAATGATGAGGACATATTCGGTGAGTTTTTTTTTCATACAATTCCGTATGAAGAGTCGTTACGGGTCGTCAGGAGTCTGAAAGCCAGTCTTACCAAGGGGTATCGTGTTACTCAGTTACTGACTGGGTTATGGAGGTCAGATCGGCAGTCGCTCCATGTAAAATACAGGTATTCAGCTGCATCCGGTTAGGCTGAAAGCTGACCCCAACATAGTTGGGAAAAGGCTAGGCAGATTTTGATTCACGAAGTACGAAGAGCAGTTTTGGTCTGGTTCTTGCCTTTCCCGTTGTTTTTGGAGAAAAGCATTTGTACTATCGCGGACATTTGCGGTTGACAACTTTCGACCTTATGTCCTTGAAAATAAGGTTGAAAATTGGTTCATCGCCAGTGTGCGCGATGGTACCAACTTCGGTATGGGTTTTTCTCCTTTCATCTTAAAGGCAACAAGCCTTATATGATAAACATTTCTTTAATTATTATTATTCTTTGCGTAGTAAACCCGCTCTTCGAGACAGAATGCTGGTCTGCCCGCGAGGTGGGTCTGGCCGCGTGGGCGTTCCGCAAGTGGAAGTACCATCAGTTCACTTCTCTGAGAGACGACCTCTGGGGCAACGCTATCTTCCTCAAGGTAAGCTTATGATTACCATTTGTATAGGTGTTCCCTGAAGGATATACTGGAATACACATAAATACAGTAAAAACAGCTTTTCCCTACATTTTGACGTATTATGCAAGCATAATGTGAACATGAATGGAACAGCTGATTTTTTTTCGTGATTTTAGATTATTTCCCATAGTAAAAGTTGTTCATACTGATGAGTACAATGATCTCTTAAAATATTGCCCATAAATTCAATTCCACTCTGTAGACATCATACATAATAGACAACTTTCTTCTATATCAGCGATTTATTAAAGTAATATCATTATCAATCTGTTTGTCATGCTTTAACCACGTTTCACCCCTTTTGAAGCATTGGAGAAAGACGGAAATACTGATTATCCTTGCGCCAAATATCCATGGATATGATGAAAACAAAGCCATCACGGACATTTCTCAGAAAGCTATAACTCGGTTGAAATCTCAAACAAAAAACCAAAAGATACTTTCAAGGAACATTATTTCTCAAACATACAAAATCCTCACCTAATTCTGACATCCCCACAGGAAGCCAACGCGATCTCCGTAGAACTCCGCAAGAAGGTTCAGTTCCAGTTCACTCTCCTGACGGACACGCCCTACTCGCCCCTGCCTGCCGAGCTCGCCCCCCGCGACGACGCGGACGACGAGTATCGCCCCTCGGCCCCTACCGTCGTCGCTGTTGAAGTCACCGACACCAAGAACGGGGCCACGCATTATTGGACGCTAGAGAAGTTACGGTAAGTGGTTTTAGAGCCCACTATAGGGGTTCTTGAGGCATAGAGAAATAGACCGAGATCATAGAGAGAAATTGAATTAGAGTAGATTAATTATAGGCTTTATTTCGAAATCGTGAGGTAACTAGACTAAACTTATTGGTTAGTATGCAAGGTATAGCTAGCTCTACGAAGAGAATGTCTTTCTTGGATAATGTGATTTACCTTGTAATGTTAGATAGGCAAAAACTGTCACTTCTTAAAGAAAAGTCCTGGATTTTCTCGTAACTATTATTATTACTTATTTTAAGTTTCGTTTAATTTGTTTCTCGTTGATAATATATTATGTATTCTACACATTCATTATTTCGTTAATTTTGTTGCATTTTGTTTTTTGGTATTTATGTCCAAAATAATGTTTTATTCCTCGAGAGTTGAATATAAAACCTGTTTTGCTGGTGCCGAGTTGAAATCTTTCTCTATGTACGTAATTGTATATAAGGTTGGGTATATATCTGTACCATAGACATTGTATATATATAGACTGGTGGGTAAGTACACTTTCTTTTAATAGGACTAAATGTATAGTTGCAATGTCTATCCCATCTCTAATAGCGCTTGTTTTATTTGCTGCTTTATTATTTAATTTGTCATTTTAACGTTTTACCGTGCTATTTATATAATTATAATGTTACGATTATTTCCCTCATTTTAAGAGAACATTTCGTAAGCAAATGAAGAGAATTCATTACATATTTTTGACATACATTTTTGCTTAGTACAAGCGAACTAATAAATACTCTTTTTAAACTATATTATATTATCCTTTCGCCTTATACAATCCAAAAGAAGTTCGCATGATGAAGTTCTGATCATTTGCTCGATCAAAATGAGAGGGCATGCCTACTCCTTACAAGATTAGCGTAGAAGGTATTTTCTTACCTTTATGAATATAGAAAACTGTGTTAGAATTTTCTAGTGTTTTTTTTTATTATTTAGACAACGGTTATATAAATAATATTCTGATAAGGGCTCTATGAGGAGTTTTGTCCTCACATACCAGAGGCATATTCTCTCAAACACCCCAGATAGGTCCAAGAGATAGGTCGGGTAGGGCAGCGGCGGGCTACATGGGTGTATTGTCCGTAGCCATCGGCTGGAGCTCATGCGTCAGATATACAACATGAACGAGAGCGCATGCGCGGAGGATGATGCAGCGCCGCCAATGGTGCTGGCCCCGCCACCACTGCCGGCCATTCCCGGCCACACGCTGGGCCAGGCTGGTCAGGCCCCGCCCGCCGACATACTGCACTGTATATCTGCGTGCGCGCAGCAGACGCGCCTGTCGCTAGCCAACCTGCTGCCCTCCAGGTTTGTGAACGCCGACCTGCGCCTCGCTTAAGCCCTATTCACGTCGAGATTAATTTTAGCTATGTCAAATAAGGTTTCTGTACGTTCTCGCAGTTCAACAAAACTGTTGTAGAGTCATAAATTGACAGTGAAGTTTATTAGGATCACAAGAAAAAAAAAACACCGGCATTTAAATTTTAGCCTACAATCTTACATTTCACTTTATAGTATACGGCTAGCTTAGTTGTACAGTGAATAGCTAAATTCAATCAAGATGTGTATCGGGATTTAAAGACGGACGGACCAGGGCCGCAGAGCTTAGGGCTGACTAGGCTGCGCACGAAGGACGCCTGTGCCATAGCAGTGTTGTTGCACTGAGGACTTACGTGTGCCATGCACTGTCAGCTTGCAACATGTACATACACACAAACAGACGGACTGTGGCTGTAGAATTGAGAAATATGTGTATTTTAAACTTAAGTTGTACAATATTAATAAGGCTTACAAAGCTTTCCACTTAAGTGATTTTTTTTAAACTATAGTTGTTGCAGATTATGAGCGTGGGTTTAGTTTCTTTTTTGCATTGACATAAGGTTCAAATTTGAATGATTAATCCATCTTGCATCTTAACTGCAGCAACTATGTTGGCGTTTATTGTGATATCTTTGTGTTTATCGTCACAAAAGTAATTTTATTTTGCGATTCCACGCTTCTCATGTTGCTTGGATTCGATGTGAAAGGTAGTAGGTATAGTGCCATTGTCACGCAAATAGGCTGGTTGACAAAATTTCAGAAACCAATTAACAAAAACCGTCCACAATTAAAAGATTTAAAAAATAATCAATTCAAAGGTCAGAGCTGATGTCAGCATCAAGTGCCCCGATGTTGTGATTTCGATTCAAGGTATTATTTGCAATATATCTTGATGTTTTATTCCCAATAATATCGATTTAATGTCATAATAATAATAATTAAACTCAATATGGCCTTAAGCGTAAGTTACATTAAAGCGGGATTGTACGAAAGGGTTACCTTACCCCCAGAACATAAAGGTCTAAGGAAGGAACATGGGTTTTAGTCAGTAAGAGTCTGACACTCCCTTCCGCTCCACCCAGAGCGGGAGAGGTAATTTGATGATTTTCCACCCTCAAAAAAAGACTAATTAAAAGAAAGACTCATTCTACAAACCAAAACCCATTAAGTATTTCTCTTACTGTCAATTAGCCTATTATACTCAAGGTCAACCTACACGACATAATATATTTGCGCAGTGCTAATTACGCATCTATCTGTTAATCATTATGTAAAACGTTTGAGTACGCAAATAAAGCTAATAGGGCAAGCAGAGTACAAAACATGAGTATTTAATTATCTAACAGTATCTAAACTTTAATATCATTCCCTTGTGTATTTAAATGTGTTAATGACATTAATAAATGTAGAAATAGATAACCTTGTGTAAGAAAATAATCTGTTAAAATGACAATTGACCTATGATGATCATCATTCCTCATCATTTGGTGGTGGACATAGGCATCCCGCAAGCATCTAGCGGATTCCTGAAGCATTTTCAAGGTCATTGGTCCACCTTGTGCGAGGTCTCCAATGCTACGTCTTCCGGTACGCGGTCGCCACTCGCAGAACCTTTCGGTCCCATCGGCCATCTGTTCTGCGAGCAATGCAAACCTGCCCACTGTTACATCATTATCTGCCTAGCTTTTTCCCAACTATGTTGGGGTCGGCTTCCAGTCTTACCGGATGCAGCTGAATACCAGTATTTTACATGGAGCGATTGCCTATCTGACCTCCAAAACCCGGTAACTGGGCAATACGATACCCGTTGCTAAGACTGTCTGTCAGCTTTTCGGGCTTCAGACGACCCGTAACGACTGTCAAAGACGCACAAATGACAGCCGGGACCAGCGGTTTAACGTGCTTTCCGAGGCACGGAGGAGTCTCGTTATGTAAAGATGGTCATCCATCCACGGCCTACCCTGGCAAGCGTAGCTTAACCTGATGGATCGACCTGTGCGGCTGTTAGTACCTGGCCACGAGCTCCACTGCTACATAAGTCTAGCAATTCTTCAGGCTATGTCGGTTTCTTGATTGTCCTGCGGATCTCGTCATTTCTAATTCGATCACGTAAGGATCCAAGCATGGCCCCCTCTTTTGCCCTTTGGGTGGTTTTTACCCTTGTAATAAGGCCCATTCTGGTCGCTCACAATGTCTATTGAAGGATGATTTTATTTCTTTAAATTTCACTTTGCCTCTTCAAAAATAATGTTTCGAAACGAGTAGATGAGTTCGGTCCAAACGCTGCAACTATTTTTAGTATATGTATTTATTTACATATTTTGATTTAAAAAAGTGTCTGTGGAGTTTCTTGCCCGTTCCTCTCCATAGGCACAGAGGCCAACATATCAAGTTACCCCAATCTGTCAAATTTCTTTGATAGTATTTCAACTGTATTACAAAAACATAAGGTTCATTTTCAATTGGAAAAATTGTACAGTTTGGGATAGCTTGATGTGCTAGTGTCTGTAGCTTCATCTGACTGACCGACCCCTAGACAATTCAAAAGTGCCTGTAATTGGTTTATTTAAAATAAATATTTATACATCGAATGCCATGTTGACAGATTGTTTGTCACTCCCTATGTAGAACATTACTTATTGATTGTTAAAATTATTTACTATGCGATAGAAAATAAGAATTAACATTCAGCTTTGAAATTAAACTCATTTGAATTGCTTTGGATAAGAATATGCTCTTCATTCACGGAAACTTGGTACCAATGATTACCTATATCCATTCTTATTCTAATCGTATAGTATTCAAAGTGGAAACTACAAAACGATTATAAATTAAACTGCGTATATCTAATGCTGTTCCCAGCCTGCATATTAAAATTCAATCAAATATATGTCCAATAGTTTAGTCACTATAGCTAGTCAAAGATTGGTAAAACCCATAGTCGGCCCGATACTATTATTTAGTCTGTTTGAAAAAATCACTTTTTCTGTGTTAGGATTTTTTGATAGTTTTAAAATAGTTCTAATCATTAGTATTGTCAGTGTTTTCATTTATGGATCGAGAAGCGCATGGCTAAGTAATAACAGCCCCACGGATCGATCCATCAGGTTAAGCTACGCTTGGCGGGGTTGGTCCGTGGATGGGTGACCATCTTTACATATCGAGACCCCTCCGTGCCCCGGAAAGCACGTTAAGCCGTTGGTCCCGGCTGTCATTCGTGGATCTTTGACAGTCGTTACGGGTAGTCAGAAGCCCGAAAGTCTGACAGCCAGTCCTACCAAGGAGTATCGTATTACCCAGTTAGTCACTGGGTTGCGGAGGACAGATAGGCAGTCGCTCCATGTAAAATACTGGTATTCAGCTGCATCCGGTTGCACTGGAAGCCGACCCCAACATAGTTGGGAGAAGGCTAGGCAGATTGATTTGTTTTCATTTTTATGGTCGTATTGTTTTCTCTGCATTGTATAAAACCTGTGCTTCTTACCTGTAATAAACCTACACAGATATTAGATAAATCCAAACTAATATAGCACTAGATGTATTACTATTATATTCTGTATACATATTATTATTTTGCCAACTATAAAAATATTTTTTTCTGTTTTCTATCTCTTTCCAGCTTGCTATGTGCTAATGCCTATAAATGTACTTTGTATAAATACATGTATTGCATGTATAATAATATGTTATGTTTAGCTACACATGAAAAACTAGCCCCTTTTCGAAATTGCGACTTTCGAAACACAATTTCATCACAAATAAATCCTTTAGACTTAGTCCTGCCATCACATGTATGTTTAGATCCACTATTTTGAACCTTACCTTTAATCCTTTAGCGTTCAAAATGGCGTGTGGCACAAAGAGTAGCCTAGTATTTGTAGAGATACTGCCCCACTTACGCACACAAATAATACATCTTAAATCAACGGATGTTTTGCTTATGATGAACAATATTAAGCTAGGCAACTATCAAACTTAACTCCAACAAAATAATGACTAATCGCGTTTGAACGGTAACTTCCCAAAAAGCTAAAAAGTCTACTAAATTCAACGAACAAAAAAGCAACAAACACACCTGACGTCACACAATTTTCACCTCTATTGCATGCACTATAAACGCTAAAATACCGTGCTTATTCACCAGACAAAGGCTGGAGCTTATGCGGGAGATGTATCACAATGAGGCTGAGTTGTCTCCCACATCGCCGGATCACAACATCGAGTCTGTTACTGGAGGGGATCCCTTCTACGACAGATTCCCGTGGTTCCGTCTAGTTGGACGGTAAGTTCATAAATTGTAATAATTACCCAAGCATGATACATTTTCTTCAGGCTTCTATAACTGGTTGGTGCATTCCCAATTTCAAAACATTGGTAAAATTATGTCTTGGAAAAATTACTAATTGTGATGAACGCTACATTCTATTAAAAAGCTTTTAAGTCTAACTTTTGAAAACTTTTGCCGTAAAGTTTTGTTTTTTCGACAATAAAGTTTAATTTAATGATCTCATTTTGTCGATGAATTTTTCACTTACAATTTAATAACAGTATAGGTACATAAAGACCTAATTCTAAATACAATGTGTTACTAAAATCCACTTAGTGAGAAAATAACCTGAACAGGATTTGTTTACACTTTTATCAGATAGTTTTAAAACAGACTATACGTACAGCCAGCACATCAAACTATCCCAAACTGTCAAATTATCCCAATTGAAAATGAACCTTATATTTTTGTACTAGAGTTGAAAATCTATCAAACAAATTTGACAGATTATGGTAGCTTGATATGCTGGGCTGTGTACATGAATATAATTTCTCTTGGTCTAAACAAATACTAAATTTCCACAGGAGCTTCGTGTACTTATCGAACCTGCTGTACCCAGTTCCGCTCATTCATAAAGTGGCCATTGTGAACGAGAAAGGAGACGTTAAGGGATACTTGCGGGTAGCCGTGCAGGCTGTTATCGACGCTGAGAAGAGTGAGTACTGTCATCGCCATTGAGATTGTCACTCATAATTTTTGAGAGCACTGATGGCCCAGTGGTAACGGCAGATTCATCCTAACTTTTTGAGAGCAGTGGTTGTTCAGGCTTAACAACGGCCGCGACTTACGAGCTGCAGGTCGTAGGTTCAAACCAGGACAGGCGCTTTTCTTTTGCTCTCGAAACGGTGAAGGAAAACATCGTAAGCAAACCAGTGTGTCCTAGAACTAAAAAACGAATTTAAGACATGTGACATTTAGCAACCTGCACTGGTTCCTCGTGGTGGATTATGGCCCATTCTATTTCACCCTGTGTCCCAGCAATTGGAACATTATAAGCCGATTATGCTAAATTTTTGAAAAAAAAGGCACCAAAATGCCTCTTTAAATCGTTTTCCAGAAGCATTTGATCAGATGATTGGATCATTGGAAATGCAAAATTAAAATCTCTTAAAATATTTCGTTGGAATAAAACAATTGAATTCATGTAGATTTCAAAATGAACTTCTTCTGACATGGGATCAAAGAAACATCTATTTCATGTAAAATGAATTCTATTAATTTTGTAAAAGTCCGTTACGTTTTCATCCTTCTTAAATTTAAATTTAAAGTGAAACTTTTATTTCATCGTCGCAAACTTTTTCGTCTGTGTGTTGCATGTCGCGCGACCGTCGGCCGCGGAGTAGGGATAAAGTGAAAGGCGCTCGTCAGAGCAACCAAGGCCAATATGGCGGCGCCTATAGTGTCAAATGTCTTTAATGTGAAAAAAAGTTTCACTTTTACCGTGGTTTCATAAAACCACACAATCCTTTTTTTATTTCATATCACTGTCTATAGAGTCATCACACTAATAGATAAATAATACTCTTTAAGAATTGCTCTACCTGTCCCAATTTCTATCTCAGTCTTGCTCCCCTATTCACCTGAAACCCACTAAAAACCCTCTGAAATCTCATCCTTTCCTATTCTGAAGCCTTCAAACGATTTTGTAGACAACGCAGAATTCGCAGCGGGCGTGAAGCAGTCGGCAAAGATATCGTTCGACGACGACGTGGCGCCGACGCGTCGCAACAAACTTTCGGCAGTTGACAAGAACAACGCCATCAACCTCGACGAGCGCATCACTGATGTGCCGGACTCGAATATCAAGATTGAAGGTCAGTTTACAGAATGATTCGACAAAATTACTGCTCAGAGGAGCGGGATTGACTTAGCGGGATTGTCCGAAATGGTTACCGCTACCCTGGAACATGGATGGGTTTTGGTCGGTAGCAGTCTGACACTCCCTTCCGCTCCACCCAGAGCGGGAGAAGTCATTGGATGATTTTCCACCCTCAAAAAAAGAGGGGGGGGGGGACTAGAAAAGTATCAAACGCTCCGTGTCGATTCGATTTCGAAAATTGTTGAGCGAACAATTCGTTATCTCAGCGATTCGGATTGTAAAGAACGCCACTTGTCAACGCATTTGTATGGGAATATTGATCGAGTTTCGTTACACAATTTCACATTGTCTAGCGCTTAGCGATCGAAAACGATTGAACACGTGACATTTCGAAAGCCTATGTCAATTCCATACATTTTGGATTTATCTAATTTCGTTATCGTGAATGAAAATGTGACTGTTTAGGTCCTCTGAACTGAAATAAATTTTAAGTTAGAGTTTGATTAACTGTACAACCTGACGAACTGTATTTATTATTTTCAACAAACAAAATTAAAAAATCCAAAAATATTTAATAATCTAACCTTAACCAAATAATACAAATCAATATAAAATCTGACAACATTCGTTTATTTCTAAAATACATCACTTTTTTGTTTTATTGATATACTAGCTTTGCTAGGGGCAAAGCTAGCGTCTATTTACATATAATAGCTACCTACCTATACAGTTCCGGTGGATTTTTCGATAATTTTCTTTCATGTATATCTTCAAGTATTTTTTAGCTTTTCTATAGAATTTCCCCTATAATTTTTTTCTTGAACCTCCCTCCAAAAAAAAATCAAATCGGTCAAGCCGTTCTTACTCTTACTAAAACCTCAGAAACAGGTTTTAGTAAGAGTAAGAACAGCAATGATATTTTATAGAACTGGCAATGGGCGAATGCGACGCTGACAGCGGTCGCGGCGACAGTTCCCTCGCCTCGGAGCTGAAGGAGGAAGAGCTCCCCGAACACCTGACCCTCGGCAAGGAATTCACCTTCCGTGTCACCGTACTACAGGCACATAGCGTGTCAACTGACTACGCTGACGTCTTCTGCCAGTTCAAGTGAGTTTTATAGTTTTAGTTGATAAGGTTCATAATAGCTTATCGATTTAAACAACTGACCCTCGTAGATAACTGATAGAGACTACGCGGACGTCTTACTGTTCAAATGGAGCTTTAGATGCCTGCCTGCCAAGCCTTTTCCAACTATGCTGGGTCGGCTTCCAGTCTAACCGGATGCAGCTGAATACCAGTGTGTTACATGGAGCGACTGCCTATCTGACCTCCACAACCCAGTCAGTAACTTGGTAATACGATACCCCAAGTGGAGTTTTAAATACAGTTTATAATTTCTTGGCAAATAAAAAAAAATGTTTGCCAAGCAATTGGAATGTGAGTTGTGTGTCCATATAAAAAGTTACCTTATTCACTTGAGTATTACCAAAAGAGCAAGGCGTTTGAGGAACGGAATTACAAGATCATGCTTTGTTTCAGCTTCTTACACCGCAACGAAGACGCATTCTCGACAGAACCCGTGAAGAATGCGGGAAAGAACACACCTCTAGGATTTTACCATGTGCAAAATGTAAGGACACATTCTTATTCATCATCATTTTCGCCGAAAGACATCCATTGTTGGATATAGGCCTCCCCCAAGCACCGCCACTGGACCGGTTCGGTGCTTCCCGCATTCAGCGGATTCCTGCGACCTTTCAATGAATGACCAGCTAGCTTCATCTTTCTGACTGACCGCCTCTTGACAATTCAAAAGTGCCCGTAATTGGTTTATTTGAAATAAAAACTTTGAGTTTGAGTTTGGATTCAATTTATTTTGGTCCTAACAAAATTTTCTGATACATTGTTATTTTGTTGACAGATCACCGTCCCCATTACAAAATCCTTCGTGGAATATATTAAGACGCAGCCGATCGTGTTTGAGGTGTTCGGCCACTACCAACAACACCCACTGCACAAGGTAAGCGCAATTGTACGTAACATTCTATTATTACTGTGTTATTTGTGTGCGCATGATTGGTTTAGTTATCAATTATATAAGTTAGTTAGTACCTACCCAGATAACATAACAGTCCTTGTTTCTCCGGAGGGTTGAGGCAGAGTGATGATATCAACGAGTATTTAGATTGTAGTTATGTTTACCTGTTTATTTTGGTCCTTCGAGCCGGATTACAATTTATTTTGTTTCTTCGGTATTTTTGTAAATTTTTCGATGACTCAAGTTGCTCCTCCCGCAGGACGCCAAGCAGGACGGGCCAGTGGGCGGGCGCACGCCGCCGCGCCGCATGCTGCCGCCCGCCATCCCGATCTCGGCGCCCGTGCGCAGCCCCAAGTGGGGCGCGGCCGCCGTGGCCGCCCCGTGCTGCAGCTCGCACCTGCACTCCAAGCACGACCTGCTGGTGTGGTTCGAGATCTGCGAGCTGGCGCCCAGCGGGGAGTACGTGCCGGCCGTGAGTACAGCTGCACTATATGTTCTAGCATAGCTCAGTATGGTAAAACTCCACGTCCAAGCTTTCTAACCAACTAGAAAAATATCCTTTTACGACTAGACCAGGTCTATGTACAATTTCTACCGACCGAGCTTTATGAAGAATGATGTCAGTGCTAAAGCTGACATTGAAACTGTGAACTGCGCTCCGATGTGTGTGTAACGTACATTATTCACCCGAATTTGCAATGTCTGTCGCTCAAAACAAAGGAAAAAACTATTAGAGCGAGAAATAAACTCACCGATATCAAAAAACCAGGGCACTTGCAAGCAATCCGAGCTGGTAGATCCAGTACCGCTCATTTAGAGAATAATCAATGAATAAAATAAAGTCTGAAATAATCAAAAATCAACTTTGTCAATATTATTACCCATATACTGCTTTGGAATGGGCAACTAGCTTCATTTTTCTGACTGACCGACCCTTTTACCATTACAAAGTGCCTGTAATTGGTTTGTTTGAAATAAATGCTTTGAGTTTGAGTTTGGAATCTCTAAGATACATTTTCAACCATGTTGTTCATCCTAAAAACAAGATTGACACTCAAACTTACCTACTTCCTTAAAAATTATGTATTATATTATAATTTTTTCCCTAAAAAAAAAACTTTTATAAAATCGATCCTAGGCGGCTATTTTTAAGTACAACTCCACGTAAAACACAACCTCTTCGCCTCCAGGTGGTGGAACACTCAGACGAGCTCCCCTGCCGCGGGCTGTTCCTACTCCACCAGGGCATCCAGCGCCGTATCCGCATCACCATCCTGCATGAGCCCTCGCAGGACCTGCAGTGGACTGACGTCAGGGAACTGGTTGTTGGTATGTTCATATTTTTGGAATTTCAGCTTCGAGGTGCAGCTTATCAGGATATCTATACAAAAATAAACATTGGAGTGCTAACAGTGTACTTATTTTATTGAATATTAACTGGAAAAGTAGAATATAATACTTACAAAAGACAGCTCTGAAATTAGCCCCCCTTTAAAGACTGTTTAAGCTAGGAAAATAGACACCAATAATCCGGCAGAAACCATATTTGAATCTCAAAAAAATAGGCATACATTTCATTGTTAGCTAAAGTAACATTTAAAGCGTGATTGCATTTATAATACTGGCCAAACCCTTTCAGGGATCAGTACTTAAACATAATATCGAAGACCCTTAAAATTGAAATATTTTAAAAACTATTGAATTTCGGTCATAAATATGGGGGGTTCAATCCTCCCCCCCATCCCTCCCCCTATCAGCTCCTATTGAATATACGTCGAAATACAAGTAACCCTGTATACACATTTGTCACAATAGTATGTGATGTCTCAGGCCGCATCCGCAACTCCCCGGAGGCGAATGAAGACACGACAGACGGCGATGAAGATGGCGCGCTGTCTCTTGGACTGTTCCCTGGAGAGAGGCCCACGCTTGATGACAGGGCTGTATTCAGGTGAGGGAATTATTATAAGCAATCTGAAGGCCCACCGTACGTAAGAATTTTCAAATTCAAGTTGCAATCTCATCTCAGTGACAATCATTGTCAAAAATTTCTGAAAATTTAAGGTATTTTTGACAGATTCGACCGTTCTTAAACCGTACCGACCGAATGACTGAGGGTCAATTACGAATAATTGGCCCTCAGTCATTAAACCATTACGTCCTTCAACATTTTTTAAATGTAAGAATTGGAAGGGATTTTCAGACTCTTACTTTTGCCTGTAATTGGTTTATTTGGAATAAATACTTTGGGCTTGAGTTTGACTTTGAGTTTGACCCCTTCAGACATCTCTTTGAGGCCTTAAACGGTTAACCGTCTAGCATCATCTTTAACAATAACTTAATTGCCAAAGAAATAATTTTATTTGGTAATATCAGGTTCGAAGCGGCCTGGGACAGCAGCCTGCACGGATCCCCACTACTCAACAGGGTCAGCGCCAACGGAGAGGTCGTGTACATCACGCTCAGTGCTTACTTGGAGGTCAGTATAACAATCAATTGTTTAGTGTAATAATATATTCTATACACTTTGTCCCATTCCAACTCGATTTAAAATAAAAAAAGTGTAATCGATTCCTTTCTCGATTCTGAACAAAGTAGTTTCGGGTTTTTTTGAGTTGCGGTAATTGGGTAATTGAAAGGGTAGTCAATAACTTTCCTTCTTATGAATTGTCAAAATGTGGAATTTTTAGAATCAAATGGAATACTTATTAGCATTAAATGCAATTTTACAATCATATCTTCGCATAAGATTTAATTTCTGTACGGTGATGGATATTTTAAGATAAGCGGTCTTTTTTCTGTGTGATTTCATATTTTATTTTTGACCCAGTCAAATAGTTAATTCTAATTTCGATTTCGCGTCACAATTTAGATTGTCATCAACACGTTTCCTAAAATGGATGCTAAAGTACTAATACTAGCATAAAATAAAACCACACTTTGTTTGCAATAAACGTTTTAACTTTGACTTTCGTATTTGTGGTAATCAAAAGTTGCGCAACAATTGTTGCTCAGTTTTTATAAACATATTTCCAATTCCCATTGACTTAAAGGAACAGCCCACAAGGTGCGGAGACGGGCTGAGAGAACCGCAGAGTGACTTGTATTTCTTGAAAGTCGGATTTGTTTTTCTGGGTAACCCAAAGGCCTGTATTGTATTAGTAGATACTGATTAGAACCGTGGTGCATGCTAGGTGGACAACTGCAGCCGGCCGGCCATCGTCACCAAGGACCTGTCGCTGGTGGTGGTGGGGCGCGAGGCCCGCACGGGCCGCTCGCTGCGCCGCGCGCTGTTCGGCTCGCGGGCCGCGCGCGCAGACCACATCACCGGCGTGTACGAGCTCAGCCTGCACCGCGCGCTCGAGCCAGGTACGGGGAGACTGTACTACAAACTTAATATTATGACTCGAACAGAAAAAAATACCCTGTGCAAGGCCAAAAGGCATGACTATTTATTTCACCTTTGTTGGAAAAAAGAAGGCCGAATAAATTCGCACCTTTAGGATGAAAACGACACAATTCAATAAAAACAAGAATTGAGTTATCGTCATAAAATGACTCAAAACTAAAATAGTGGAACGACTTTTTTATAATTTGCAGCACAAACATAGTCACTGACGTAAATAATCACGAAATAAAAAAACTTGAGAGGTGTCAAGGGACACCCGGATGGAACGAAGTACCTTTCGATTAATTAGTGAAGGAATTGTTATAAATTTTATTTCTTTTAAGTGATAATAATAATTAAAAATCTGATCTAAAATTAACCAATCAAAAAATATTGATTAAAAAGACATCATATAATACTCCAAAAAAAGTGTCGTTACAACTTTTGGTCTTAATTCCGTCTAGCCCCCTATCGCAACGCGCGATAAGGAACTTCGTTCCAAAAACGAAATTAATACGGTGGTGTCAGAATTTCTAAACTTGTTTTGCTATTTCCCTAAAATTCACTTTTTTGAGTGACGTCGTTTTCATCCTAAAGGTGCGAATAACCGCACTATCATCACAAAACTTTGAACGCTTTCGTACTAATATTCAGTAGCTATAAAAGAACGGAACTTACCTCTATCATGTGGCCCCGCAGGCGTGCAGCGCCGCCAGCGCCGCGTGCTGGACACGAGCGGCACGTACGTGCGCGGGGAGGAGAACCTGCACGGCTGGCGGCCGCGCGGGGACTCGCTCATATTCGATCACCAGGTAAGGACATCGGGTCAAATTAACGAGGACTTTATCAAAATAACATACGAGGTGCAACTAACTACACAGTGATTTTTAATTCACTATTAACTTTTCAGGTCGTGAAAGTACCCATGATTATGAGCAACTTTCACTATGACACCAACTCTGCAATATAAAAAAAAACTACTTTTTCATACAAAATGCAGTAGGTATTTACTTGATGAAAATGTATGAAATAGATTTTTTTTTGTTATTTCGTAGTTGGTCCTATAATGAAAGTTGTTTTTAATCATAAGTACTCTCATCTCCTAAAAGGTTAATAGTGAATTAAAATCAACGTGTATATTGTGACTGAACGACGCTGACCAGTCAATCAATGTTCACTTCAAAGGATTTATTCGATATTTTGAAGTGAACAATCCAATCTAGTTCCACCTTTATTGATAGTGTAGTTTCTGAATTGAATGCCATCAAAAATTTTTTTTTAGAATTATCGGCTTTCTGAAAATGCACTGCAAATTTTTCACGTATTTCAGTGAGCAGGTCATATGTCGTATAAGTTCTTGCAATATATATATATATATATATATATATATTAATAACAAACAATCCGTGCCTCCCGCCCCCAGTGGGAGCTGGAGAAGATGACCCGCTTGGAGATGGTCGGCCGCACGCGGCACCTGCTGGCCCTGCGCGAGCGCCTGCGCCACGGGCACGAGAACACCGTCGCGCCCAACGACTTCACCAAGACAGAGAAGGTACGGACTGTTACACACAAGTCGCTTATCAGTAGGCGTATTCCCATAATAGGGATGATGCCTAATTTTTTTTTATTAAGTCCGCAAGCAAGATTATTAAAAAATATTGGACACGTATTTTTTCTTTTTTTACGTAATTCAAAGATTACCTCTATACATTGAGTTAAAATGTGGCATGACGTCACAAGTATGCAGTTTTTATACTTACTTGTGACGTAACCTGCCCTATTCCCCAACTTATAAAGATAAAGCAAAAAATACGTGTCAAATAATTTTTTGGTATCTGATTGACGGACTAAATATATATATATTTTTTTACCTAGGCATCATCCCTATTAACATCACTAACCTAAACAATATTATAACAAAACTAAAACAACAACAACAAGCAACTGTAATTGTTAAGATATTATTTTTGTAAATATGTCCCTTATTAAAAAAAAAAACTATTATTATTACTTATATTTAAAAAAAAACTTATTCCATTACTCATTTGGAACTTTGAAACCGAAGTCGAAGTTACGAGAAATTTTTGTGTCATATTATTTTCTTAAGTGGTCCAGCACTAGTTTTTATTTTTCCTGTGGGCAGCCCTTTGGGCCGCCATTTTGTTATAAAAATGATGTACGCACGAAACGTGTCTGAAAATAAACAATATCTATTCTATTCTAATAAAAATGATGACGATATTTGTTAAACAGGAGGTATGCAACATGGCAGCTAAAGCGGCTGCGGACTGCGCCCGCGACGAGTCGCTATACGAGCCGTGGGACATGACGTCACGCGAGAAAGAACTTTCCACCAAATACATCAAACTTATACAAGGTATGTCATCATTGATTAAGACTAGATTTTAGGGGTTTGAATGTCAGATAGACAGTCGCTCCATGTAATATGTGATAACTGATAGTCTATATGGAAAAGATGTCAGGTGCGCTTGCGCATACCTGGCAATGCCCAACGCTGCGTCTCACGGCAAACAAAAATCAACTTTTGATTATGCCAAGATGCGCGCAAAATGTTTTCTTCTTCCATTGTCTTCTAAATAATGGATAACCGTCATCTCGGTAGTCACCCCCTTTCTAGCCACAACATCTTTCGCAGTTTATCCATCGCTGTTTAGGTCTTCCCTAACTCTAGTAGCCATCCATATTCACACTTAAAACTCACCTGACGACATTTCTCTAATTTCTCCGCGTTACCATGACAACCGATTTCCACACAATCTTCGATTTACTAACGTTACGTTGATATTTGTTTGTCAAAGTAAAATCTGCCTAGCTTTTACCCAACTATATGCGGATCGGTTTTCAGTCTAACCGGATGCAGCTGAATACCAGTACTTATTTTAAATGGTAGTAACAGTATTTAAAAAAATACCATTCTCTACCAGTCAACCAAGGGTGGTGAAGAGATTAGATGGCAGGTGCTTTAAATAGTAGGAACATACAAAACATTGAGACTTTTGAATAAAATGGGTACATAAATAGGTTAAAACCGAAACTAAACCGAGGTTTAAACTGTTTATACTATAATAGATAACATACATATTTAGTAGTATAAATAGAGTTAAGGATAAATGAGCTATTACGTTTGCAGGAAGGATAGGCTCCTCAGGCAAGGAAGTGGAGGCGGCGGCGTCTCCCGCCACCCCAGTGGACGAGGGTGTCTCCGCAGATATCTCCACCCCCAGCCTGCTGTCATCCATACACAGCGCCAGCAGCTTCGAGTGAGTATCTAACACGGTTTCTTTCTGAATGTAGTCTATAGACCCGTAGCGGATATTCGATTGGTTCCTTCAAATAGTGGCGGTAAATATTCGCGTGTGATGGTAGGTTCAGAGGGCGCCACTGATGAAACGGATAGATTATACACATTGGCCCATTCCAACTCGAATTAAAATTAAAAAAAAAGTGTAATCGATTCTATTCTCGATTCTAAACAAACTAGTGTCGGGTTTTTTGAGTTGCGGTAATTGGGTATTTGAAAGGGTAGCCAATAACGTAACTTTTTATGAACTGTCAAAACGCGGAATTTGTACGTGATTTGTAAGAAAATATAACAATGTGACGTCACAGATTTTTAGAATGAAATGGAATACTTCGTCTTAATGTACAATTTAACAAATATATCTTCGCATAATATTTAATTTATGTACGGTGATGGAAGTTTTTAAGACGAGCGGCATTTTTTCTATGTGATTTCATTTTGTATTTTTGACCGTTTCAAATAGTCAATTAGATGCATACAAATGGCAATAGCCAACTCGCCTTGTGCAATGTAGAATTCTTTGTGTGACGTCACAGAATCCTGTACTTGACCTGACGATATGCATGTTTATTGATATTTTTTTAATTACCTTTCCAGACTGTGCTCCCCGGAGCGCGGCCTGCTGGAGAAGTCGATGTCGGGCTGGGCGGGCTCGCACGGGGCCGCGCTGGGGGCCCTGGGGGCCCTGGGCGCGCTGGGCCCCGCGCTGGGCCCCGCGCTGTACGTGCCGGACTGCGAGGAGGTGCGCGTGTCGGCGGCCGTGGCGCGGCGCGGCCACCTCAACGTGCTGCAGCATGGCACGCATGGCTGGAAGAAGCGTTGGCTGGTACGTACACATACTGTACATTTTTTTTGTGATTACTTGCAGAATCAATTCTTAAAAAAAAAAACAAAAAAAATAGTTGCCGGTTCCATCGTGAAACTTTACATTAGGTGCGAGAAGTCAGTAAAACTGTTTTTTTTTTTATATTGTTGAAATATGTATGAATGAAGAATTTTGTTTTTATTAATTGACTGCAGGGAAGTCATAACCGCTCAACTGTTATTTATATTAATTCATATCAAATATTAATTCATCTATCTATACATATAATAAAATTGTAGAAAAGTCGTGTCTGTACAATGGAAATAAATAAAAAAAAGTAGCAGGGGTTGTTATTATATCGATGCCGAACCCGAAATTGTAATTATTTTTTTTTTTGTCTGTTTGTCTGTTTGTCTGTGTGTTTGTGCACGCTAATATCAGAAACGGCTTATTCGATTTAGATGCGGTTTTCACTAATATATTGTAGTAAGCTTCACTTAACATTTAGTGCTTATTTCATGTCAATCGGTTCATAAATAAAAAAGTTATGTCAATTTAAAGAATCACGGTGAGCATTTGTTAAGGTATTCTATCAGAGAACGTACACGCCTCGCGCCTGCGCGTCCGTGGCTATATAAAGCGCGCTGAGAGCCGCGCCGCTGGCCCCACAGTTCAGCAGTTCATGAAACGCCTCTCGAAACGTTTCTTTGACACTGCTATAGAGCACCGTAATCCCCTGATTGCGACCGCCTCCCGATACACCCCGTCCCGCATCAGTAAGGTTCGCCGTCCACGGCATACCCTCATTGCCCCCGATGATGCCACCACTCTCCTCCAGGAAAGTAACCTGGCCACCAGTACTGTTAGGAAACCATACAGGCACAGATTTCCGTCGTTCCGTCCTCGCCGTCGAGGCCCATCGCGACGACACTGCACATCCCTACCCCCCCGACCCTTGCTCGAGCCAGCCCGCGTTGCCGCTGAGCCAGTAGTTTTAAATACCCCGATCCAGCTGTCCCTTGCTGTCCTCTTCCAGCGACGCCCTAAGCTGAGTTCCGTACCCCACAGGGGGTGCTTTAGCGTGTAGTCGTTTAGTTTGTAAGTTTATTTTTTAAGCCCTGGCTGGAGGCTGCAATGCTTTTGTGGCATCCACAGGCAAGCCCGGTTAAGCAGTAGACCACTCTATGGTTGAACTGCAAGGTGCCAGCTACACTATAACATATAAAAGAATGAAGTCTTAGCAAAAGTTGTTCAGCCTGATGAGCACTCTCTGTTGACATATAAAAATTGAAGATCTGGAACATCTGATGAGTGATCATACTGTATAATTATAAAATAACATAAGCTGGGAGTACTTCCACGCAGTGAAGGCGGTAACAGTTTAGGACTGATTTTCGATGACGATGGTATATCATTGAAAATTTGACTCTACTGGCCAAAACACCCATTTATTTTTGTATTTTATCGAATAAATATGCCTCTGGGCTTATGTTATTTGTAATTTCTTTTTCATTTTATCTTCGTGACACGGTAGCCTACCCGATAACGCAGGGGAACAGGCACTTAGATTTTAATTGATCAGGTATCTTCACAATGAAACTATAACCATGCCTAGAAAGTACCTGTACCTAGGCTAGAACTGTTCAGGCGCAGTTGTGTTTATATGGCGCCACTTATTTATAATTGTTTACCGAATTGGATAGTAGAACTTCCATACAAAAAATTCTGCCTGGCTTTGAAAAATTGGTTAATATCGCATAGTTTTTATTCAGTCAGCGAATTTCTCAACAAAAAATCATGCCAGTCTTACCACTTCAGGAATGCATTGTAAGTAAAAGTAGTACTTAAATTTGTTTTACCTATTTACTATTCAACATTTGCATGCCATCATTGCATGGCTGAATGTGTTTTTGCACTAAATATATTGTAACAACTTTTACCCACCACATTTGAAGCAAATAAACGAAATTATTATTATTATTATTATTATTATTATAAAGAGGTGAAATCTTTCCCAATGTTCCAAAGGAACTAAAAGATTAAAGAACATAAAATCCCAAGAATCTACCAAAGAGCGTCAAGAGAGACTTGATGTTCTTCGAAAACATCCGGCTGCAACTCGCTTCGTGGAAACCTCTTCGGATCGCGAAGCACGCCTGCGTTCTCAGCGTATTTACGCATCTACATCCAGGTCTCTAGAGACCAGTGAAGAATATGATGCGCGACTGACCGCTGATCGTGAACGTCATGCATTGTCTCCCGAGTCGGAGACATTCACGGAAAGAGAATTACGCTTGAGTTCTCAGCGTATATACACATCGACTTCGAGGTCTCTAGAGACAAGTGCGGAACGTGATGCGCGACTGACCACTGATCGTGATTCAGATCTTCGATTTTGGCGACCCCGTTGTCGCTGGCATAAGCAACAGGATCCGCGTACGAAGTCGCGGGCAGAAGCTAGTATCAAATATGATTCAAAACAATAGAAAAGCAATTGTGTCTTATTAGTAACAGTTGAGCGCATAAAAAAAGTATTAAACAAAAAAAAAAACGCGCAAAAATGGAATAGAATACTTCTTCTCCTTATTTCTTATTTTACTTTACCAAAACCTTTACATTTGCAGGTGGTCCGACGACCCTACGTGTTCATATACCGCGACGAGCGCGACCCTATCGAGCGCGCGGTCATTAACCTCGCCAACGCGCACGTGGAGTACTCGGAGGACCAGGAGCAGATGGTGCGCATGCCCAACACATTCAGGTAATGACGTCACACCTACGTATATGTTCTACAAAATCTTATTGTGCTATAAAAATACCGCATGCTTATATGTACTGCAATATGAAGGTGCCTGCCGGGTAAGGGTTGGACCACATCTGGCAGCACGGAATCGCATTTGTTCCGCCTGTGCTACCACGTGCTGCAGTATGTATGTATGAATTTTGTCCGTGATGGCGATCGCCTCGTCTCGCTCTAGCAAATGGCAGGTCTAAGCGACAGAAAGAGAAAGGGCGACGGAAAAAGGCGATTCCGTGCTGCCAGATGTGGTCCGACCCTAAGCGGGATTGTCCGAAATGGTTACCGCTACCCCGGAACATAAAGGGCTAACGAAGAAACATGTATGGGTTTTAGTCAGTAAGAGTCTGACACTCCCTTCCGCTCCACCCAGAGCGGGAGAAGTCATTGGATGATTTCCCAGCCTTCAAAAAAATAGTTTAAAAAAAATGCTTATACTGCAATCAGCAATCCTTACTAATATTATAAATGCAAAAGTTTGCATGGATGTTTGTTATTCAATCAAGCCAGAACGGATGTGGATGAAATTTGGCAATTTGGAACTTTATAATAAAAATCAAAAGTCATTCATTCAAACTAGGCTAAAAATCAGCAAAATTACATAAGACAGTCCCCAAAACTCCCGCCCTTCACCACTTGCTAGTGTTAAACACATAGACAAGGAGGCCCATGGGCAGCATAAAAACTCTGACACCAAGTTACTCACTAACCACACGATGAAGAAGAACACATAGGATACTTTCTATCTTTGTAGTACCTTCCCGTAATCCTACGACGACCACGACCGACCACGTGGATGTCGAAAATTATCCAATTTTCGTGGTCGTTACGTGGTCGTAGCTACTGGCAGAAGCTAGTATATAATAAATTGCATAATGAGACGTTATTTTTTTCACACATACGCAGACACAACTCGAACCACACGAGTACCATAAAGTTACTGATCAGTCTTCAATAAAAACTATTCTATCTTTGAATTTAAGTCATTTATAAACTACTGTCATACATTACCGTTACAGCGTGGTGAGCAAGGAGCGCGGCTACTTGCTGCAAACACTCGGCGACAAGGAGGTCCACGACTGGCTGTACGCCATCAACCCACTGCTCGCCGGACAAATCAGGTGAGTTGATCTCCTCTGTCACATTCACAACCCCTTCATTCATATTAAAAACATGCATGACCAGACGTAGTATGACAGTGATCTTGAATTTACTTCTAAAATTTTTACTATTACCAAAATAATCATATTCTGCTTATCTCTTCATTTTTGGGCTAAGACTCCATGCCATACTGCCACTGAGGCAAAAGCACCAACCCCTACAGCCAAAGGTAAAACCTTTACTGTCAACTTTTAGGCATAGGTTCTCGACCTTTACAGCCATTTTTTAAGGCACAGTTATTAAGCCCATACAGCCTGTAGTGTCAAAAATTCCCTATTGTTAAGGCGAAAGCGTCGGGTAACCCGCGAAATTAGAATTGTTTGAGGTTTTTTGTGATTTGCAGGTTCATTCACGACCGTAATAAATATGTATTTACAGAATTTCAATCATTTAAATCATCTTCAATATATCGCTCCAAGTTCAAATTATCATACTTACTTATGCGCCTTTTCCACGACAAGACTAATACCGCGGTTGTCTCACACGTGGAGATGTTGCCTTATAAAGAAATAAAACATGAAATTTGAGCCAATTCCCGTTTAAAGAGTTGTATATAAAATTCCAAAGAATAAATATATTTCCGTAAAAACATATTTGTTACGGTTGGAGACCGTATATATGATTGACAGATACATTTTCTGTACCTTATTTATGCAATAAATTCATTAATAGATTTTTTATTTTGAGACTGACCTGCATATTGCAAAAAACGATAGAAAATTTGATTTTCGCGGGCTATTTCAGCGCAATCCCCTTAAGTGGTAGGTTTGTTCGGACCTGTCAATATACACGTGTGAAGTTGTGTCGTGTCAGGTCGCGGTCGGCACGACGCGGCGACAAGGCGGCCGCGGCACCATGAGACGCCCTCATCATGGAGTCTATCCTCGTTTTTTAAGTGCGTCTCCAACGGAACGCTCGCTCACAAAGCCTTGCAAAGGTATTGAAACGGCTCGGACATTCGGTTTGTGGAATTAAACTGAGATTCAATGAGGACTGAAAATGTAATGTAAATTAACAAAGGCAGCTATTAAAGTAACATTTAGTGAAGCGAATGAAGATTTCTGAGTCATTGGTAATTAAAAACTTATGCAAGTCACTTGTAAAATCTTGTCGGTTTCATCTTTGGAAAGAAAACTAGAAATGTGCTTAAATAATATTACCATTATTACCTATTGTAATATTACTTAAGATAACGTGAAGTTTCTAAATTCATAGTGTTTCAGAAGTGTTCAAGAAAATGTGATATCTTTCTGCATATCTTGTATTGAAGAGTTAAAATTCAGACTGACTACGCTAGCATATAGTTAGGGTAGTACGCAAAAAGTACAATAACAGTACTTTTAGGCTGATTTTAACAACATTATTTATCATCTTAGATCGCACTGTGCTTACAGTCGCACAAATATTATGTCAAATTAAATATACGGTATGCATAAAGATTGGAATGAGGTATTTTCTAATACTGATGTTTAGCTGCATTAAGTATCAATAATAAAATATCTAGATATTGTAAAAGATCCCTTATGTGATTGATAATAAAGGTTTAATTCCAAAACCGAGTGAACTAATCGTTGATAAAGAAGAAATATATCCGTGGCTGGTTTGGTGGGGCATAGTCATTCTATAGTCACTGAGCGCTCGACGAAGAGCTTTTATTTTCTGTGGTCCATTTATATAATATTTTATGAGATAGTTTATTTCGTATTCAAAGTTGCCAAAATTTTACCTAAGGTTGTTTAATTAATGGTGTTACCAATTCGAAAAAGATTGAATACCAAGACTCGATGTTTTTTAACCATCACTATTAAGTAGGAATTTTCATACTTTTTATACGAAGTTAACTATTTCTATAAATCATTATTTTGTTTTTTCAACTCTGGGACCACAAGATAATACGAATAAAGTCGGAGGACAAGCAAATGAATCAATTATTTTAGCATATCTAAGTTTTATTATCAGTATTATATGAAGCAGCTGCATTTAATGCGATATACGATAAATACGTAAATAGTTATATATGTATATATTTTATTTATTGTATTTGTTAATTGGATGGATAAACCAGTCTTTGGCACTGACATTGGACTTATATATTTCTGATTAAAACAAGAAATTGTCTTTATAAATTATACAATATTGATGTAGCTTAATTCATATTTATATTACAAAGTAATTATAAACTCGTGAAAAGAGATTTTATTATTTTAATCTAAAATATTCAAGTGCCAAATATCTTGCCAATAACTGGTCAATGAATCCTGGAGTTTAGAAATTTATAATTTAGTGCGAGGGTCGATCGAGACGGGACCAAACCGGTGCACTGATTATTACAGGAACGGGGTAAAAGATAATATTTATATTGACTATAAACACGTACTCTATATTATTATGTACGTCTAGTTGAGATTACGAGCTGTTTCAATGTCTTCAAGGCCTATTTAAAGCTCTTTTTTTATCTAACTTGTAATGGCAACTTTGGACCACGATACTAACATAGCTCCATTAAAAGATATAGTCAAAATATATAATAACAACACCTTAAGAGTTTAATACCAGCATTTATGTAACCTACCTATCGTGGTCCATCGGCCATCTTGTAGAAAATTTTTAATGCGTATGTCTACGTACAACTTCTGTGCAATAAAAACAATAATTGTGTTACGCACAAATAATATCGGCGATGTGTGATAGACTCCATTTGAAACATGACTATATACCTAAGAATTTAAAGAAAAAAAAAACATTGTTCTTGTGAAAAGACAAATTACTGAACTATATAAATTTTCTTCTAATGTTGGATACATTATTAATGTAATTTACCTTGTATATACGTATGACCCGAACGGTAGTATAAAATTATATTTTGAGGCTCAAAAGGCCGTGGTGGCGTTTGTCCGAACTCGTATGTCGTCATACGTAATCGTTTCTGGTTTTACTATCGATTGTAAATACATTAAATATTTGTAGTTAAATGTAGACTATGCATTATAAATCATTTACGCTACAATATGTAGTTGGTAATATCATTTAACTTGATATTGTTTTGTGTAACAATGTTTTCTTTCAAATTCTTTATATGGGATGTATAAAGTAGGTTAATGTGATGTTACTCAGGTATATCTCGATTATTTCTCGATTACCGATAATTCCGTTCGGAGGATTCCGTTCGATCTAGTCATATGCCGTGTAGGTACATGTATGTGATAGAGTAGCCCCATGCTGTGCTGCGAACAATCACAAAGTAGTGTATTAATACGTGTTTCAGTGTTACGTTGTCCCCTAACCCCTCCCCCTTGTCCCCGTCGTCTCACCAGTCCATAGTACTACATATATTTATACAGATCCGACATCAATGTCATCTTAGGTAGAAAATGAATGTGACTGTAGTTTTATATGGATGATCTGAATAGGCATTACTTTTATCTCGAAACACTGTCGTAAGTCCGAGCAATTGTTTAATCTTGTTACCGCTTTGATAAATGTGGAAAAAATATAATAATTGTCACTATACTATCGCTTCTAGGTGACTATTTTTCATTCGAAATCGAGCATACATAGTTATATAACAAACTTGTAAGCTTAAGACTTATTAGCCTTTGTAAATATTTTACTTCGTTTGTTACATGGGTTACAGAAAATTGTAAAAAAAATAGCTTTCTCCTGCTAAAAGTCCAGTCACACCTGCTTACATACTAAACTGTAGACATAACATATTCGGCTAACACTAGAAAATACCCAGATAATAATTTAGCGTATAATAACGTAGCTATAAGAACAAAAAGTATTATCCAAAATTTAGACATGCTGTGTGTTCTAGGTAATATTTCTTGAAATTGAAAAATTAATACAATTGTCGTCGAGATTATTAAATGATTATGTACCGTTTCATTTCGTACAGCACAACGTCGAGTGTTGCAAAATTATTTTTCATTCCGTTCAATACATTGGCGGTGTGCTTTACTGAAACACGAAACGCTCTTTAAAATATAAGGATCTAACAGAATACTATGTCCAAGTACCTACTCCTTCAACAATATTAATATTTGTATAACTTCTTCAATAGGTGTGATATTGTAATGGGTGAACGAGATCTCAAGCTGAATGACATGTTTGTTAATACCTTTCTTTTCTAGTCATTTTTTTTTGTATTTACTTACATCACATTCCAAAGTTGTGTATATTACTTATTTCCTTTTTTTTTAAATAAATAGGGTAATGTATTTTGCATAGCAAAATGGTGTTTACGTAGAGTAATAATAGCGAGCAGAATGATAAAACCACGGGTGTGTCGAGGCAGCTGTAAAGATATATTTTATAGCTTTTTATTTCCTTTGACGTTTCGTTTGCTAATTCGCGTTTAGTTGTTATATTATTGTAATTGTATGGAAACAAAACATTTTAAATTAGAGATACAGCTGGACGCTGGATTATATTTTTTTATAGAGTATACTGTTTAAGCTATACTGCTATTTTTATAGGACTAACTGTTTTGATTACGTTTGTTAGTTTCTCAATTAATTTATTTGGTATGCGTCGTTGTTCTGTGGTGCGCGGCGCGGCCGCCTGTGACGTCACAGCGGCTGCGCCGGCGCCGCTCTTGTGATTACGATAGTGATTGTTGATTGTTGGGCGAGAATGATATTGGAAACAAATTATATATTCTTAATATAATTTATGAATTTCATTCAATTTATGAAAATAAGAACAATGTAATGATTGGTAATATTACTCATTGCTCTAAATGTACTATCAAAATATATTATACACAGTGTTAAAGGTCATAAATAAAATGCTTTGAAAATTTCCAAATCGTTGTTTTTTTTTACTTACCCTACACCAAACACAAACAGCTGAAAATGAAAATGTCAGAAAATGCTCAAAATAGGCCTGAATCTAGAAAGAGTTTTGTGCGTTTTTATTTTAAGAGCTATTGCTCTTAAAATACACAATAAAAACTCTTAAAATAGCAATAATAATATATGATTAACGTTTCTGGGTTCGAGTCCCATGACGGCCAAGCAAAAGAACTTATGGGAGGTTTTTCACTTACCAAGTTGTTTCTCACTAAAAGATGAGAAGGATCGGTTCTCAGTCACATAATTTTAATAAATAGATTATTAAAAATAATTGATGTTATTTGTTAATATTAAAAAATAATTTTAACAAATAACATCAACTTTCGCTAGAATATACGCAAGTTACTACTGAGTATGCCACAAACTTGTTAAGTTTGCGTTGACTCATAGAGAATGTAATTTTCACCTCACAGGCTCGGAAATAGTCTGTTTGTCATTCGAAATCTGAGCCGAAAATCGATTTTTGCTCTCTAGCGTGGAAAGAGTTTTTAAAATTCGAACCTTTCTATTTAATAATTTTCTATACTGCCAGTCCACTGAAAATGCATGACACGGTCTAAAATAAAATATTAAATAATACCGCTCACCTTAAAAACTTCCATCACAGTACAGAAATTAAATATTTAGCGAGGATAAAATTGTAAAATTGGAATTAATGTTAATAAGTATTCCATTTGATTTAAAAAATCTGTGACGTCACATTTGAATATGCCATAAAAATACTACCCTGTCAAATACCCAATTGTGTAGTAATTTAACTTTATTTTTTATAAAATAAATACTAATATAATATGTTATTTAATCCTTTGCTTGGCAAAAATAAATATGTATTAAATTAAATTAGTTAGTTATTTGTATTAAATTAGTTTTTTCCTTTCATTCTCCTTAGAGGACAAGTAGGATATAGAACAAAATACAGGGTATTTAATTTTGGAGATATTCTATGTAACTCATAAGATACATTGCCAAGTATCTGTTATTTTCTTCACATGAGTCAATGTATCTGAGACGCTCGAACAAAATAAAACTCAACAACACCTGTTTTCTTGCACCTAGCAGTTTCCTCGCTGTAGTGAGGTGAAAAATTGTGTGTTGCGCTCGGCAGCAAAGCTTTTCTGCGTCTCGTACCTTTGAAACCTTCGTCACGCTCAGGATTCTATATTTGAACCACTCGCTTCGCTCATGGTTCAACCCTAGAATCCTTTGCTTACTCAGGTTTCAATAGAAGTACTCGCGCCAAAAATCAACTTTCTAGCCTTGCATAACAAATAACTATTTTGCAATACGTTCCGTTGTTGCGCGGGGCCGCGTCTTTAGCTCTCAGCCTCAGACAGCATGATGCAAACAACAATGACAAACTAAACAGCACAGAATTTTTTTAGTTATACCTAATGCGGTAGGAAGGGTAGTCAATAACGTTACTTTTTATGAACTATCAAAACGCGGAATTCGTACGTGATTTGTATGAAATATAACATTGTGACGTCACAGATTTTTAGAATCAAATTGCGTACTTATTAGCATTGAATGCAATTAATTATAACAATTTAACAAAAAATTATATTTAATTTCTGTACGGTGATGGAAGTTTTTATGACGAGCGGTCTTTTTTTCATGTGATTTCAATTATATTAAATTTTGACCGTGTCAAATAGTCAATTGTCACGATACTAAGCTAACCTGGGTAAGCCATTTATCAGGCACTTAAAATAGCCCAACAGTTTATGGGTAACACTGGTCTGTGGCGTAACTATAGGGCGGCAGGACTGGCAAAATGCCACGGGCCCTCGGTGTGTCGGGGCTCCCGACACTGACACTGGCAGCCTTTAAAGTATATTTATACGGTTGTGGTCGTAAAACGATGCACTGAATGATGGTTTTCTGTCTAAATGTTGAAGTTATAATGATTTTAAAGATGGCGGGAAAAATAAAAAGTAGAAAAACATAAGCTTAACTTAAATTATATATTTATTATCACATGCAATCATGATACAAAATTGATACAGGTAGCTTACTAAACAATACATGGTTTCCATTATAAGGCTTTAAATTATGTACATCTAGTTACAATGAATACCTAAAAAAGGAATGTATTTATATTTTACAATACATTTTGAGACACTAAGTATAATAAAATATAAGGGAATATCGTATTTACTGTTTTGACTAGTTTATTTGATAAATAAATTCGTACAAGTCAAAAATATAGTGAAAAATAAGAGTGATAAAATAATTTGATTAACAACATATTTTTTATTAAAAAAAGGATAATATCAGACCTATGTTTTACATAAAAATAATATATTATTTAAATAGTATTCCAGTAAGATATTTACTAACAATTTAACTATTATTATTTTCGTAAAAAGATTATCTATTGAAAAAAGCATGGATTCTGTGCAAACATGATTATTTTTGTTATCTATAAGTTCGCGCTTGACAACTATCTCTCACTTTATTGAAACGGAAGTTCATTGCCGTACGTGCACTTTGCAAATGAGAGCTAGACAGACTTTTTCTCATTTAGTTATTCACAAACACTGTAAATTTATTTCACTATGGCTGTTACTTAACGCATACACAGCCACCATTTTTTGTCAGGTGCTATTCTAAGCTCAGTGCCTTCAACACGCATACGTGTCGCCAAAATCCATATTGAGTGCCTTCAACACGCATTGCAATGTATGGACAATAACACTGGCTTAGAATGGAACACAATGTATTGAGCACGTGTGTGTGCAAGGCACTGTGAGATAGAAAAGAAAACATACAGCTGTGTTCATGGCCGTATATGGGTTAATACAATACGCGGTTATTTTTAATTTACTGGTAACCTTTTAGGGCGTAGTACCCATGATTATGAGCAACTTTAACTATGAGACAACTCTGAAATATCTAAAAAAAGAATCAGTTGTTTCATACAAAAAATGAATGTTAAATCGATTAAAAATGTATGAAACAAATGCACTTCAATTTTTATGTTTTTTCGTATTTGGTCTCATAATGAAAGTTGTTTATAATCATGAATACTCTCATCTCCTGAAAGGTTGACTGTGAATTGCCTCGACTTTTTTTTGACATAACATTTTTTTTTTATATTGCTATAAAAATCCAAAGCAGTCTTTTAGCGTTTCTTTCGCCGCATGAAAGTGAAGTGTACAAACAGCAGAATATAAAATCATATTTACAATTACGTTAAGCAGTAGTGATGGCATGGATTTTAGGTCGGTTTCATCCCCAAATAATTATGGGCACAATTATTATGTCGCAGACATCGGGCCGCATTCTATAAAGAGTTGATATGACAGAGGGGTATTAAATTACGATGCGGAAAAAAAAGCACCAAAAATGAGTTTTTTTCAAACAAAATAATAGTTCGAAAGAAAAAAAACAATTTAAATTACCAACATGTTCGTCTAAGTTTCTCTAAATATGTAGATAAAGCTTTAAGGCAATGCTTCGCACCGCATGAATCATTCAAACGACATCGAAATCAGTAAACAACGCGGTAACTCAAGACAGACACGAAAAGTCACCTTATTTTTTATATTACGTGTAGATACAATCAATAGGGATGATAACAATTTTTTTTTATATAATTAAAAAATATTGGACACTTTTTTTTTTACGTTGTGTTAAAATGTGGCATGACGGCTTCTTTGTAAATTTTATACTGAGTTGTGACGTAGCGGGTTCCCACCCAAATTTTATGCATTTTATCAGTCATTATTATTAGGTCAGATTTTATTAATATGATATAGCAAATAATATGGGTCTAATATTTTTTTAGTATGTGACTGACGGATAGGCAGATAGGCAGTCGCTCCATGTAAAATACTGGTATTCAGCTGCATCCGGTTAGACTGGAAGCCGACCCCAACATAGTTGGGAAAAGGCTAGGCAGATGATGATGATCTGACTGACGGATTAAAAATATTTTCTTTTTTTTTACCGTCATCGTCTCTATTCAACCGAATATGGCTGACTATATGTTTGTAACAAACTGTGACTAAATTGTTAAGCATAAATACAAAGCAAAAGTTGAAGTTATTGCTATACTATTGGTGTACTAAAGGTACACCTCTGCTGAACCGTTCCAGGATTACAAACGCGGTGTTATTTTTTACAATTTTTCATTGCAGTTGAGCAGATACACAGTACAAAATGCTTTTCATTTAGTACACCCCGGAAGCCGAATCGCTTCAAAGTTTAGCACAAGTCAACTAACACTTGCTTCATGAGAACGGATTATAATTACTGTCGTAATCGTCATCTTCGCTAAAAGGGTTCGTTGGTTCCGTAGCTTCTTCAGCAAAGGGATTCTTGGCTTCATCATAAGTTTCATCTTCGAATGGATTTTTGCTTGACCCATTGCTTATGGCTGCTGAAATATTATGCTGAACAACTGGTGAGACTCCAGTACTCCGGGGCTTCTCCTCAAATCGTTTCTTGGCCGTGATTGGTGAGGAGTAGGGGGATAGTTTGTGGACCGGCTCGAGTTTGTTTAGGTTTGCTTCGAGGCTCGAGCTGTATCGTTGTTGCTCGATTAGCCTCATTCTACCCTCCGGGACGGGAACGACGGAGGTGCCCTTTGGTGCTACTTGCTTCACTGTGTTCGATACGAAAACTGGAAATTATAATAATAGGTTGTTAGTAATGATGATAATTGAATAGCATAATTGGGTATTTGCAAGGGTAGTCAATAACGTTACTTTTTATGAATTGTCAAAACGCGGAATATGTACGTGTTTTGTATGAAATATAACAATGTGACGTCACAGATTTTTAGAATCAAATGGAATACTTATTAGCATTAAATACAATTTTACAATTATATTATCGCATAATATTTAATTTCTGTACGGTGCTGAAAGTTTTTAAAACGAGCAGTAGAGTGATGACATATTTTATTTTTGACCGTGTCAAATAGTCAATTAGCCTATAAAGTTCCCACTTCTGGGAAACAGGACTCCTCCCGGTGAGAGGGAACGGAACGTAGGTAATCCACCACGCTGGTCCAGTCCGGGTAGATGTCACATGTCTTCAAATTTTTTATTCAGGGACATACCGGTTTTTTCGCGATGTAGGTATGATGTATCCTCCACTGTTGGAGAGCAATGATGGCGAACTAACTTACACAAAGCAATGCGCATGAGTTCAACCTACATCTCTAGAGTCGCGGCCGTTACCAACGGGCAACCATTGCTCTATTAAAAAAATATATAAAAAAATCAAACAATCTGCCTAGCCTTTTTCCAACTATGCTCAGGTCGGCTTCCAGTCGCTGCCATGGAGCGACTGCCTATCTGACCTCCACAACCCAGTAACTGGGTAATATCATACCCCTTGGTAAGACTGGCTGTTAGACTTTCGGGCTTCTGACTATCCGTAACGACTGTCAAATATCCACGAATGATAGCCGGGACCAACGGCTTAACGTGCTTTCCGTGGCAAGGAGTCTCGATGTGTAAAGATTGTCACCCACCCACGGACCAACCCCGGCAAGCGTAGCTTAACCTGACGAATCGATCCGTGCGACTGTTATTACTTAGCCACGATATATAAATATATGAATGACCTCGTTTTTAATGGTAGAATCGATAGTTATTTGATAAGAGAATATTAATTAATGTTATCAACTCGATAGTACGATGGGAAAACTAGTTTAAAATGATATTCATAATTACGTATACCAATTTTTAGCAAACATTAAATATCGATGTTTGCGACATTTCACTTACATTTTAGAACAGAGATTTTTCACTCAATCACTAAAATAAGGTTGCTGTTGGATTGGTCCCACTGACTAGTCTGTCGGAATGACAGTGAACTTTATTCTCGTTGCAATAAGGTTGCTTACTGATTGCTTAATGAAGGAGTTAATTTACGTTGCTACTAATTTACGTAATACACGTTGCTTAAATTTAAGTAATGATTAGCGACTGATTAACCCTATGTTTTTGACCTTTAATCGTCTCTTAACTTTAAGTACCGTTTATAAATAAAGGGGTGAGAGGTAAAATAACTGTTAAAGTACTAAGGTACTAAATTAGTAACGTACAATCAAGTTCATATTGTTCAGCGGGATTGTCCGAAAGGGTTACCGCTACCCCGAAACATAAAAGGCTAAGGAAGGAACATGGATGGGTTTTAGTCAGTAAGAGAGGACACTCCCTTCTGCTCCACCCAGAGCGGGAGGGGTTATTTGATGATGTCCCACCCTCAACAAAATGATAATAATAATAATCATGCACAAATAAATTATGCAATTTAGCCAACGATCATCATTATTCTCTAGTCTTGACATCGAATATAATAATAATAAAATACAGACAGCTAATACTACACAATTTTTAGGCCTAACAATCGACAGAAATTTAAATTGGAAAGCACATATTGAGGCTCTAGCCAAAAGAATAAGCAGCGGTGCTTATGCGTTATATAAATTATCACGTACTCTAAATATAGAAGCGTTATTAACGGCCTACTACGGTTTAGTTGAATCCGTCCTTAGATACGGTGTTATCTTCTGGGGTAACTCAACCGATAGAGATATCATTTTTAAAAGACAGAAGTGCTGTTTGGGGTCTATGTTTAATCTCAAAACTACCGATAGCTGTAAAAATTATTTCACTAAATATCATATATTTACATTGCCTTCACTTTATGTATTAGAAATAGCAATGTTCGTAAAAACTTATCCAAATTTGTTTTCTCGTATGGCAGATAAATTCCCAAGAAATAGACGTGATGATAGCAAACTATGTGTACATACATCAAAAACTGCACTAATGCGCAAGAGTGTTTTTTGCATGGCACCAATTATCTACAACAAATTGCCCAAAAGTTGGAAAGAGCAAACTATACCTAAATTTAAGCAAACAATGAAGTTGTTTTTGGCACAAAAAGCATATTATAGTATTACAGAATTTTTAAACGACTCATGTTGATTATGATAAATAAATACATATAAGTAACAATATTAACGTAGTAATAAATTTTTATTTATTTATTTTTTGTAAATTAATAATGCCAATATTTTAATGTTATTAGATATAATAATAATTAAATGCCTATTAAAGTTACGTATAAATGTGATGTGTGTTTGTGATTCATTGTGTTCATTGTAATGTGTTGGATAATGTAAATGATTGAATTTAGGAAATTTGTTTAACTGTGACTGATATTTAATGTATAAGTGTAAAATTTAAATTTAATAGGTAATAATAATTCAATAATAATAATTGTAACTAAATATTTGCACGCCATGAGAAATGGCAGACATGTCGTGAGCCACTTTTATTTACGATAAAAGCACTACATACTTTTTTGCATGTATTATTTTAATTCTGTATGTACACACATGTTTATGCAAATAAAATTTCTTATTCTTAATATCCTTGGACATTTCACACAACGCCATATCGCTCCAAGCTAAGCAACCTAATGCTTGTGTTATGGTAAGGAGATGGCTGATAAACTACTTTTTTTTTGTAATTTGTTGTTCGTTGATAGAAAAACACCCAGACCCGTAACAAATACTTGCAGGTCGTACAAATATTTGTTCGGTGCGGGAATCGAACCTGCGACATGCTGCGCAGCAGTCAATCGCTCAACCGCTGCGCCAACCGTGTCAAGAACCCTATGTTGTTCTTCTACGTGACGTAAAATACGGGTTTAGTTCAACTCACCCTGCTTGCTCTGTCCCTCCGACTGCCTCAGTTTGGCCTCAGCGCCCGGCCCGTAGGGTGCGGGGACCGGCGCGGGCGCAGCTGGCTGGGGGGGCCCGACCGCTGTGGGGGGCTCTACTGCCCCGCTCTCCGTCACCACCGTCAGCTTGTTGAACAGGCCGCGCCCGTAGTACTCTGATACTACTGCGTAACTGGAAATAAAAACGATGGTTGGATTAGGATCTTTAAAATTAGCCGATTAACCGCTCAAATGTTGCATGAACCAAGGTTCAAAAGACAAATTCTCTCGAAACGACGATAAATATAACCGTATAAATCGTTGAGCTGTTATAAGCAAACGGCTTCTAATAGGCGAACATCTTATTAGATGTTCGATACACGCCTTTTTGACCTATTGCTCAAAGAGGCGTGTATCATCATAATCTGCCTGGCCTTTTCCCAACTATATTACCAGTATTTTACATTGATCGACTGCCTACCTCACCCTCACAACTTCAGTACGTGTATAATACATGTTATATAAAAGTATATTAAATAATCTGATACATTTATACAGCTCAATGACAATTTAAAAGACGACGACAAAACATAAAACTAAAGATTTTATAAGAAACCTCGTCAGTATAGAAAACGTGTCTTCTTATTTATACTGACATTTATGTGACATTCACCAACTCGCACTGGGTCCGGGTGGATTATGGCCCATTTTCTCGAACAGAGGGAGAGGCATGTATCCTAGCTAGCAACGTATTATATAGGCTGAATACGCTTATCTATACTAATAATGATGCCGAAAAATTTGTTTGTTTTTTTTTTGTTTCTTTATTTGAAGGCTTAGTGCGTTCAAATAAAGAAACAAAAAAACTGTGGAACAAATAGTTGGATTAAAAAAATCTTGCATTTGATAGTCCAATTCTTAAGGAACCCTTAGGAGCTGAGCAAGAAAAGTCAGAAAGAACGTTAAGAGAAAACGAAGTACTAGCGCGCGCGGGCGTGCGATGGCATGTGACGGGGTGGGTCAGGGGCCGAAATGTCGCGCGGACGAAGTCGCGGGCAGAAGCTAGTATGAAATATTGACCAAAGCATTTAAAAATAATCATTGTGAGTGCGAAGTATCAAGTATGTTTATAAAACAAGGTAATACACAACATTTGCCGGAATGGAGCTTGGACGATGGCTTGCTTACCAAAACATGCGAGCCCGAAATGTTCAAGACAATGGCTGATTATAACATCAGGCTCTGAATTTTAGTGGGTTACAAGATTTTTGCGGGATACTAAATTTTAGCGGGTTACAAAATTTTACCGGGATACTAAATTTTAGCGGGTTACAAAATTTTACCGGGATACTAAGTTTTAGCGGGTTACTACATTTTACCGGGATACTAAATTTTAGCGGGTTACTAAATTTTACCGGGATACTAAATTTTAGCGGGTTACTACATTTTAGCGGGTTACTAAAATTTTACGGGTTACTAAATTTTTGCGGGATACTAAATTTCTGCGGAATACTAAATTTTAGCGGGTTACTAAAATGTATTTCTAATTCTTTTGTGTGCTGCTTAAACACAGCACCCTGTATAAACAATACAGGGTGAATTTGAATTCATGGGCAATATTTTAGGGGTGGTATTCGTTATTATGAAAAACTTTTACTAAGGGAGCACACCTGAAATCGCGAAAAAAAGTCAGCTGTTCTCGACTTTTTGATGAGTTATGCGAGCATAATGTATGGGACAGCTGATATTTTTCGCGATTTCCGATTTGTTCCCATAGTAAAAGTTGTTCATAATGGTGAGTAGTACAATGACCCCTTAAAATATTGCTCATGACTTCAAATCCACCTTGTAGTTCTATCTTTAATGCTTGCTCTGTCTTTTCTGCACAGAAAAAGACAGAACCTCTGTTCGAGGAGCCCGTCCTTTAAACACACGGGCGTTTTTAAATATGTTTTGCGATTCATATTAAGTTTAGTGAGGAGCTCGTGGCTAAGTAAAAACAGCCGCACAGGTCGATCCATCAAGTTAAGCTACGCTTGCCGGGGTTGGTCTGTGGATGGATGACCATCTTTACATAGTGAGACTCCTCCGTGTCTTGGAAAGCACGTTAAGCCGTTGGTCCCGGCTGTCATTTGCGCATCTTTGACAATCGTTACAGGTCATCAGGACTCTTACTGACTAAAACCCATCCATGTTCCTTCCGTAGCCCTTTATGTTCCGGGGTAGCGGTAACCCTTTCGGACAATCCCGCTTACCCGGCAGGCTTGGCCCTGAGGGGCCCCTTCATAAATGCTGACATCTCTTTGAGGCGCGCGTGGAACATATACGCGCCGTCCGGCACGGGTCTGACCAAGGGGTATCGTATTACCAGTTACTGGGCTGTGGAGGTCAGATAGGCAGTCGCCCTATGTAAAATACTGGTATTCAGGTGCATCCGGTTAGACATGAAGCCGACCGCAACATAGTTCGGAAAAGGCTAGGCAGATTGATTATTTTAGTAAGTTGCACCGCAACTGGGAGTTTAAATGCCTGTTATATTGTAATTGCATTTGCTGTTACCTACAGCTGTGTTTAAACAGCAGTTACTGATAAACAAATAGCATGTTTTTATGGCTATTTTAACTGTGGGCGATAAAAAAACATTACAACACAGAGAGTGAGGTTATTTTGTTCTAAACATTCAATCAATGAAATAGGCTTATTTAAATCATGGTAGGTAGTCATATTAGAGCCTTATTAGTGAATTGATACATAATTTGATTTAAAGTCAAAGACAAAAAAATATTTCAGATAGGCACAAGAAAGGCACTTTTGAACGTCAAAATGAACAAGAAATAAAATTGATTCTAGTCGCCTCTTCCAAAAGGTAGTCGTATAGAAAAGAATGGGCGAGAAACTCCACTTTCAGTACAAGGTAATGTTTAACTAAAACACGATTCAATTTGACGGAGCGATAAAATCGTAAATCTTATCGATACCATATCAATAGGTATTAACAAAAACATACGATTTTTACCATGACTTGTACGTACTATTCAATTTTTCCATTAACAAAATACAGTGCAACCTCGATATAACAAATCGGAATGGAGCAAGTAAATATTCGTTAAGTATATCAAGTAATTCGTTAAACTGAGGTTTGTTATGTTGAGGTTGTGTCACAAAACATACGCAGTATTTACTCCAATCATAATGACTTGCTACTAAATTTATCAAATTTAAAAATTGATTTAGACCTAATTACACTAAGTGAATGCCGGCTTGACACCTCCAAACGAATACCCCAAATAAACAATTACCTGTCTTACCAAACTACTAATCACCTCAACAAGGCCGATGGAGTTGTCGCCTACGTTAAAAATATACATAATACCATAGTGAAAGAAATAAACCTATCACATGCATCCTGCCTTCAGATTAATTTTGCTTCAGAACTAATAATCTTGGCTATTTATCGATCCCCCTCGACCTCTAAGGCAGACGACTTTATTAACTCGCTAAATGACCACCTGACCACTATTGGTTCTTGTAAAAACATAATAGTCACGGGCGACATATACATTAATTTAATATACAGTGAAACTGAACACTCTTACGATCGATCAAATAGGTTAAATTACTTAAATATGTTGGTAATGCACGGTCTACTCCCAGGCCATTCCCTACCCACAAGAGGCAAAAACTGCTTAGATCACTTCATCATAAAACTTGACCCATTAAATACTACTGCAACCATAGCTATACTAAACACTACAATAACAGATCACTTCATGATTTTTTTAAAAATATCGAATATAAAATGCAAAAAGAAACCCACTAAAACAAAAGCTACAACTGATTTCAAAAAAGCACTAGAAAGTCTAAGAACATCGGAATTATATAACCTAATCAATGAAACTGATCCAAATATAATCTGTGACCAATTAATACATATAATACAAACTTGTCTCTTAAAAAACACTATTACAAAAACAATCCCGCATAAATACAGACTAATAAAACCTTGGATGACCATCGGACTGCTTCGCTGCATCCAAAATCGAAATGATATGCAACGCAGATTAAAGACGGAACCCTTTAACGAAATATTATCGATCACTTACAAAAGATACCGCAATTACTGCAACTGTATAATTAAAAAAGTAAAACGGAAACATGATCGTGATCAGCTAACTAAAGTTCATAAAAACCCAAAAAAGCTATGGGAATCTATTAATATTATCACTCAACGAAAACCTAGAAAAACCCCCGTCACAGAACTACTAGAAATTAAGACTACCCCGCTAGAGTCCGTTGATACAGTAAACAAATATTTCTCTAATATAGGTAAAATTCTTGCGGATGAAATCATTTCTAACCCCAAAAATTGGCATAAATTTAGTCATGACACACCTGAAGTTTCAACTCTCCCGTATTTTGTACTTTTAAGCACTGACCATTGCGAGGTCCACCGTGTTTTAATGTCCCTGAAAACCGATAGTGCACCGGGCTGGGATGGAATAACTGTCAACTTTCTAAAGACTGCTCACGCTCTCGTTGTTCCAATTATAACTCACTTAGCGAACCTTTGCTTTGAAACCGCTACCTATCCAAACGCTTTAAAACTAGCCTTGATTACACCGGTTCACAAGAGTGGGGACAGAACTGACCCATCTAATTACAGGCCTATTTCTGTGTTACCATCAATATCTAAAATACTTGAAAGACTAATCAATTCTCGCCTCTTATCTTACCTCAATAATAATAATCTACTTTCGTCCTCGCAGTATGGATTTCGACAAAAAAAGTCTACAGAAGACGCAGTGCTGGCACTTGCCTCCACTGTTACTAGTAAAGTGGACAGTGGAGGCAAGTGTCTCGCTGTCTTCTTAGACCTTCAAAAAGCCTTCGATACGGTTTCTGTCCCCACTCTGCTTAACAAATTGGAATCAAATGGCATAAGAGGCATGCCGCTTGCACTGTTAAGAGACTATTTAAGTGAACGAAAACAAAAAATTAAAATCGGCAGCACCGTTAGCTCTGAAGAAATCGTTAATTTCGGAGTCGGTCAAGGTACCGTCATCGGGCCGACACTTTTTCTAGTCTATATAAATAGTCTATGTAATATGCAAATTGAAGATGGTCATATTTTTTCCTACGCGGACGACACCGCTATAGTCTTTAGTGGCAAAACCTGGAACGATGTCCAGGCAAGTGCTGAACGTGGTCTTGTAAAAATAGCAGCTTGGCTCGAACGCAACCTTCTAACCTTAAATACCTCCAAAACCAACTTTATCTGTTTTTCAAAGTATAATATAACTCAACCCTCCTGCAAATTCAAAATTAAAATCCACAAATGCCAATATCCACCCAATCTAACTTGCTCTTGCACAGAAATAACCAGAATTGAATCAACCAAATATCTAGGCGTCATAATTGATAAACGACTGTCTTGGCACCATCTTGGTCATATTTTTTCCTACGCGGACGACACCGCTATAGTCTTTAGTGGCAAAACCTGGAACGATGTCCAGGCAAGTGCTGAACGTGGTCTTGTAAAAATAGCAGCTTGGCTCGAACGCAACCTTCTAACCTTAAATACCTCCAAAACCAACTTTATCTGTTTTTCAAAGTATAATATAACTCAACCCTCCTGCAAATTCAAAATTAAAATCCACAAATGCCAATATCCACCCAATCTAACTTGCTCTTGCACAGAAATAACCAGAATTGAATCAACCAAATATCTAGGCGTCATAATTGATAAACGACTGTCTTGGCACACGCACACTGAATTAATAATGAAACGTGTGCGTAAATTAATCTGGACTTTTAAAACACTTCGTCACGTGACCTCTAAAAGCCTCTTGTTACAGATATACATATCACTAGCACAATCCGTACTGGCATATTGCCTACCAGCCTGGGGAGGCGCAACTAAATTAAAATTCCTAGACCTTGAGAGAGCACAGAGATCATTACTGAAGGTCATGCTGTTCAAGCCCTTTCGATTTCCAACAGAGAGCCTTTACCAGACCTCTGATGTTCTTTCCGTCAGAAAGCTTTACATAGTTAATATCATCTTAACTAAACATAAATCGATACCCTATAAGCCTCGCCAGACACAAGGCAGACGAAAGCAAATGGTTGCGCCCACTGTCCCATCAAAGTCTGCATTCGCAAGAAGACAATACTCTAGCCAATCATCCTATTTGTATAATCTTCTTAACAATGAGCTAGACATCTACTCATTAACTTACCGTGAGTGTAAAAACACTTTGACTAATTGGATTAAGTCAAAGACTTATGAAGAAGTGGAAAATATGATACAATCGATGAGAATGTAATTATAACCTACATAAACTTAAGGGTGTTGCGCAGTTAATGGAAAATGATGTCCCACATCATATTCCGATCCCAAGACCTGTCGTAGGGTTAACTCGCACAGTACAATGAAAATGTTTACTCTTTATACCTTTATCTGTTAATTCGGTTACTTTTCCAAATCTTACTCTTTATCTTGACATTCACGCACAAACTATATATCCCTACACATACAAACACATACATTCCTGCAACTCCTACAAACACACACACACACACACATACACACACACACACATACACACACACACACATACAAAACACACACATTCCCAATAGTTTAGCCCGCTAAATATTGTTAATTTCTTTTATACTACTTTTTTTTTTTTGTTGTTGTTTTAAATTGTTGTGAGAATACCTTATTAAATAACTACTCCAATAAATGTAACTTGGGAATGGCGGAGCACCCTGACACAAGCAAATTAATTGCTTAAAAGGTGGCTCCTCATTGTAACTAGCGTAAGTTATTTAAGCTGCTAATAAACATTTTTGTTTTTTTTTTTTTATTTTTTTTTTGGTTAGGTTGGTCTAAAATTTGTTATAAAGAGGAAAAAAAAATGTTTTACGAAGAAAAGCGTGTCGCAACCTGTCTTGATATAAATCACATAGGTACTATGGGATTAAGGGTCATACATTTGTGGGAACGTTATATAAAGGTTTTGGGTTGACAAAATTCGTTAATTAGAGGTATTAACACTTGTTCTTGATAGTTGAAAATTCGTTATAAAGAGAGGATATTCGCAAAAAATTCTTCGAATACATATGAATTATTATTAATATTCATCAGCATTTCTTTCATTTAAATAAATAAATTGCTATCCAATACGTTTTTTTTATCAAATTGACTTCGCTATGTTGCTTAATGTAATTAATAACAAGGTTACAGCTTGATTTGATTTTAATTCGCTTTTAATAGAGTCCACGTTTTCCAATAAATGTGTGTTTGTCTACATACAACGTATACAACGTAGTCACTTTTCGAGTTAATGAGGCCGCTTCTAGTACGAGATCCGGCTGCAGAATCAGTGCACCCATCGAGTATTTGGTAGAAACCAAATTTATACGCATATTTATGATTAGGAGAATCAGACCAGAATCATACCTGATTACACCTGGCTGCTAAGAGGTGCGGCCAAGTGCGCAACGGCAACCGTGATTTTTCAGAGTCTTTATGTATATTGCCGTGAAGTGGACGTTATTTTATTTAAAAAACTAGTTAGTGAAAATTATTCCAAAAAATCAATTAGCAATAATTTTATTTAAAATATTAGCGGCCACATTTGGATAGGCAACCTGGTAGATATATATTCTCCTAATCATAAATACGCGTATAAATTTGGTTTCTACCAAATACTCGATGGGTGCACTGATTCTGCAGCCGGATCTTAGACTATTCGATCTTCCTACATAATGGTTTTTGAAGAGGTTTCCACTATCACTTAGTATTTATTCGAGTGCTTATGTGCAGTGAACAGAATCAGCCTATAATTCCCACTGCTGGGACTCAAACCTCCTCTTTGACAGAGAGAGTGGCCCATAATCCACCACGCGGCTTCAGTGCCGGTTGGTAGAGGTCACAAGTCTTCGATTTTTTAGTTCTAGGACATGCCTAACGACGTTTTCCTTCACCGTTTTGAGAGCAGTGGTGATGAAATTAAACACAAAAAGTAAAGTGCCTGCTTGGGTTCGAACTAACGACCTACAACTCTTAAGTCGGGGAACCACTGGGCCCCAACACCTCACATAATGTGTACAGAGGCCAGCACATCAAGTTACCACAATCTGTCAAATTTCTTTGATAGTATTTCAACTTTATTGCAAAGACATAAGGTACATTTTTAATTGAGAAAATTTGACAGTTAGGGGGAGCTTGATGTGCTGGCCTCTGTACAATACATTAATATTTAAGTGAAGAGCTCGTGGCTAAGTAATAACAACCGCACGGATCGATCCATCAGGTTAAGCTACGCTTGTCGGGGTTGATCTATGGATGGCTGACGTTCTTTTGATATCGAGACTCCTCCGTGTCTCGGAACACGTTAAACCGTTGGTCCCGGCTGTCATTCGTGGATCTTTGACAGTCGTTACGGGTAGTCAGAAGCGCGAATGTCTGACAGCCAGTTATCACCCAGTTACTGACTGGGTTGTGGAGGTCAGATAGGCAGTCGCTCCAAGTAAAATACTGGTATTCAACTGCATTTGTTTAGACTGGAAGCCGACCCCAATATAGTTGGGAAAAGACTAGGCAGATTGACATTTATATTTAAGTTAGATATAACTAAAACATCATGTTGTTTGCACATATGGCTACATCATTAGATCGATTCCATGCGAAACGGGCATGTCACTAGTTACCATATAACAGAATATAAAATATGTTTACAGTAATAAAATATCACTCACCCATACCTATCTTCCGTATTGTTATGGAAACACCACGAAAATGGCGCAACTGTTATAGATTTGATCAATGATAAATACATGTTATGAATTTGTAGGTACACTATGTTCCACGTTATCAATTTAATATTGCGGAGAATTAAATGCGATTGAGGTGATAAGACGACATGATTGCGCCCGCGCAGCCAACGGACTGGCTAACTTCAATGCATGTTACGTCAGGTGTTGATAGATTACGTTTGACCATTGATTTTCCGGAGTTATTTTATTAGTTAAAACATAATCGTTTTAAAAATAATGAAGAAGCGACTTGTTTTTTAAGAATCTATACTAATATTATAAAGCTGAAGTTTGTTTGTTTGAACGCGCTAATCTCTGGAACTACTGGTCAGAATTGAAAAAATATTTTTGTGTTGGATAGTCCATTTATCGAGGAAGGCTATAGGCTATGTAACATCACGCTACGACCAATAGGAGCCCAGCAACGGGTGAATCCGCGCGGGAGCAGATAGTTTACAATAAAAATCTCTGCCATTTTAACCCTATTTAATTTTGTACTTTTTAATTATTACTAAACACATTTGTATTAAATTTTAATGAATATAAACGTCAAAACTTTCAAGCCGATCATTAACACTGTAAAGAAATCCATTTCTGTTCAACTATCTAGATTAACTATAGTTCACTGAACGAGTAACTATAGCAGATACCTTTTTATTAGTACCTAAGTATCATGGCTGTACGCGACCTGGAAATATAGCTGTACCAACACGGTGACATCAATCCATTGTTGTGATACCATAGACAAATGAACCATGACCATAGACATATGGAATCTTTTCATAGAAAAATTCTTTGATTTTCAGTTAAATGTTGGAATGTAATACAATGCTGAAACAATGGTACTGAAGATATTGCACACTACAAAGGGCGTTCGCCGTTTATGCCGCCAAGCTGGGCGACTAGTTCAGGCTTCTGCATTGTGTGCGTTTAGCGCTAAACATATTTTAAACATCAATTTATGTTTTAAATGCGTTTAGCGCTAAATACGTTGAGTGATTTTTGTAAGCGAAATGTCGACTCGCTACTCGCTCGCTTATTACAGACACAATTAAAAAGGACATTGTATCTCGCGTAGATCTGCGTTCCGGCAGTCAATGGGTTTACATACAAACATCACGCCTGTAATCCCTGAAGGATTCGGCAGAGATGTACAAATATTACACCCAGATTTCGCTAGTTACGTTTGAGTCCCATGTAACAGAGTGCGAGCGAGATAGAAAATCAACAACTTTGTCCATGGGACCAACCTTACTATTAACACCATTATTGTACCATGTTTCAACGCAAATAAAAATATTATATTCTATTCTACAACTCTGAGATATGAACAAAAAAAATATCAGCTGTTCCATACATTTTGACGAATTATGCGCACACAGTACTGAACAGCTGTTTTTTTTTCGTGATTTCAGGTACAGTTACATAGTCAAAGTTGTTTATTTTCTTGAGTATAGTAACCCCTGAAAGTATGTCCCTCGTTTAACCTAACATACTGTATAGCCAATAGTGATTGCAACTAAATTTGATGCGTTTCGTCTAAGAAATAAGTGTCAGTTTTGTTTGTGCCGCTGGAGGTAGGATGCGGAAATGTAAGCTAAGGTTTCATTAAAAAAATCGACCTCGGCTTAGACGAAAAGAGGTTAGCGACTGCCGCGTGCTGTACTTATTAGTGAATGGACTATTTCCTTGATTACTCTGACTGTAGCGTTGAATTATCAATTACGCGAGTAGTAATCATTCAATAATGGGTCATGTTCGTGCAGTGTGTCGGTGGCATTATATGCAGTTGTCCCTGAATTTGAGTTCAGCGATATACCTGCTACATTAAAGAGTGGAACTCTCTGCTAGCGTTTGTGTTACCGTAAGGGTTACCGCTCGGGGGCCTGCGGACGATGAGTAATGGATAGCTTACCGTCCGATCAGGACCAGGCCCGTGCAGGACGGCGCGTACGTGTTCTAAGCGCGTCTTAAAGAGATGTTAGCAATAAGGAAGGTGTCTGTTAGGGCCGAAGCCTGCTGAGTAAGCGGGATTGTCCGAAAGGGTTACCAATGCACCTGAACATAAACGGCTAAGGATGGAACATGGATGGGTATTTGTCAGTAAGAGATAAATAAAAACAGGGACAGAGTCTGACACTCCCTTCCGGTCCACCCACAACGGGATGAGGTTCCCCATCCTTAAAAAAAAAGCGTTTGTGTTCACTTCCACATTATCTTCTGGGCACGCTCGCTCCGTCATGGACCTCGTCCATGGCTTCCCATCAGGCATGATTGAGGTCAGGAGCAGGCACATTCCAAAAAAAAAAATATATCTACCTAATCTTTTCCCAACTCTGTTGGGGTCGACATCCAATCCTACTGGATGCAGCTGAATACCAGTATTTTACATGGAGCGAATGCCCATCTGACCTAAACAACCCAACTACTGGGTAACATCGTAGCTCTTGGTAAGAATGATTGTCAGACTTTCGATCTTCAGACTACCCGTAACGACTGTCAAACCACTACAAATGACAGCCGGGATCAACGGTTTAACCTTTTGAACGCCATTGTCACATATACATGACAAGCAAGCGCATGCCCGGTACGCCAACGACACCAATATGTGACAATGTGACAAAATCATTACTTTTGTGAGTGTTTATACAAAGTGGAGCAGGTCGTTCGACATTTTTTTAAACCACATTAAGAGTGTCATGTCCCTAACCCGTATACAAAAAATCAACCAAATCCAATGAATACTTTAGCCACAGGAAATTATTTTTCATTTTCACACTTTACAACATGATGTAGATCCGAGTCCGTAATAATAAATAAACATTGTAAGGTCAAGAACCTATGCAAACACGTACGATTCAATTCTCTACGTCTCAATATCCTTGAAAGACAGAGAAAGGTGTCATACTATTCCACTCTGACGCGCCCCGCCCACTCCCACAAAATACTACAATTAGAAAGAAAAAGAAATATTACTTCCGCAAATAATGCATTAGTGGTGCATAAAATTGAGAGTGTGTGTGTGAGCGGAATTTTTTCGGCAAAAAGTCCTTGACTCGGTTACTATGTCAGTCAGTAAATAGCGGCGCACTTTTGAGGACACGCGCCTTCTAGTTTTTTATGACAAGAAGAGCCGCGCGCGCATTGTCCTGATTAATTTATGAAAAGTTTTAGTTGTTATTATGTTTAAAGACGATTTATGATAGTTGGATTAGTTCATAGGTCAGTGCGACTTATTCTTAAGTGTTAGTGTAATATTAGTTAGTTGATTAGGCATTTAATAGGTAGCTAGTTTTGTGATTTAGGTTAGGTTTGTAAGTTATTTAGTTTAATTATGCTTATAACTTGTTAAGACGATTCCGTGAAAATTTATTAAAATTTAAGACGATGTCGCTTGTGCATAATGAACAACGGGGGACACTTTGAAAACGTTAAAATTTGACTATTGGTGATTTAAATTCTTATTGTGATGTGATATTATGTAATTAATTATTCAATCAGTGATCTTTTATTAATCAATAACGCGCAACTTAGTGAGTTTATGCTGCTGGATTGTTGATCTCCGACTAAAGTAGGTACCTACCTACGCCCCGCGCCCTACGCGGCGCGACAGGTCAGTGACTTTTCGTAGATAAAGCGTGTTTACGTTTTATGCAGTTGATTCTGCTATTTATTCTGTTTGAAAATTGCAATTTTTAAATTTTCTATTAACTACTAATCTTCGTGTTTTAAAATGTTTCCATGGACTAGTACTGTGCTCGTTTTAATTTAATGTCGTAATTCCGGATCCACATTGTATAGATCTTTAAAAATTTAAGCTCTCGTACGTATTTAAAGACATCAAAAAAATTAAAAGACACCATGGATATTGGGAAATTCATGATAACAAGAAGAAATAAATTTGTAGCTTGGCGTGGAGGGCACGCGCGTGCTTTTATGTTTTGGCGTTCGAAAGGTTGACGTTGCTTATTCTTAGTTGAATACGAGGCTTTTTGGCTACTATGTACGGGTGGTGATTTTACGTCTCATTTTTTTCTGTAGTGTGCGTTTTATTTTTTCATTCTTTTCTTTTCTTTCTGAGGCTCGCGAAATAAAGTCAGTACTTACGGGTCATGTTCGTTGTGCAGTCTCGCGTGTAACGCCTCTGCGACGTGTGGCTGTGAGTCAGGCCGGCGTCGGGCGCTCGCACACACGATACATTCGTTTTCCGATTCAGCGTACGTTGTGAAACAGCTGAAAATAATATGATATTTACTATTTCATATTTATCTCACGTCGATATGAGGAACAGGGTGTTAAGTTCACTCATCAAAATTAAAAATCATTTATTCAAACGCGGCTGAAAATAAGCACTTTTTGAAGGTGACAGTTACATAAAACAGTCCCCTAAAACGCCCAACCTTTAACCATTTCCTAGTGCTTTAGCTGGCAAGAAGTGGCGCAACAAACTCTCCAGCAGCACAGCTGTTTGATAAGTTGGAAGAGCTTGTCATGAACATCCTCCATAGAAAAGGGAAGATTCTCACGGTTAATGTCGGGGTGTGGTTTACGCTACGGTGTTGTATCGCGCGGTAAACTCTGCTTGCGCGATGCAGGATTTTGCGTGACGTCAGTGTGCCGACAGTCAGGTCTGTATCTCGCTCTGATAACTTACCTCTGATGGAAGGAGTGCTGACACAAGAAGTGCAAGGTGGGCAGTTCCAGCGGCTTGTTGCAGACGGCACAGCGTGACGACTGGAACACGACGGGCTGGCTCTGTAGCACGGTGGTCTGTTCACGCATTTTTTCACTCTCGCTGCGGTATTTAGACGATAGTTGCTGTTCTCTGGTTATTACATCGTTTTCGGATTTTAGAACGTCTGTTAGATACCTGGGTGAAAATAAAAAAAAACAATTAAAACTTTAAAAAATGTGCTACGATAGACTTTAAGAACAAAGAAGCTAAGTTGATTTTAGCTTGACAAATAGTATTCAGTTGTGAAACTGAACCTTAAGTAATGAATATTAAGGTTTCTATTATATCAAAATGGTTTGTGTATACTTACTTTCTTACATCTCCTAGTGTGTAGGTCGGTGTGCTAGCGAGGCAGTCGATGACAAGAATTGGTGACAGTAATTTCTCATTAGCTGTGGACAAAATTAAGGATAAATAAAAAAAAAATTGTGTGAAATTTCGCCTGTTTTCATTGTACGACGATGGATAATAATATACCGCGCCGCCGGCACACGGCCAGTGCGCCTGCGCGTCACGCTAAGGACAAGATATACTGACCGATGACGTTGAGCAGCTCGGGCAGGCAGTGCGCGGGCGGCGGCGCCCACAGCACGTCCAGCCACACGCGCGGGCACGCCGCGCCGCGCCGCCGGCACACGGCCAGTGCGCCTGCGCGTCACGCTAAGGACAAGATATACTGACCGATGACGTTGAGCAGCTCGGGCAGGCAGTGCGCGGGCGGCGGCGCCCACAGCACGTCCAGCCACACGCGCGGGCACGCCGCGCCGCGCCGCCGGCACACGGCCAGTGCGCCTGCGCGTCACGCTAAGGACAAGATATACTGACCGATGACGTTGAGCAGCTCGGGCAGGCAGTGCGCGGGCGGCGGCGCCCACAGCACGTCCAGCCACACGCGCGGGCACGCCGCGCCGCGCCGCCGGCACACGGCCAGTGCGCCTGCGCGTCACGCTAAGGACAAGATATACTGACCGATGACGTTGAGCAGCTCGGGCAGGCAGTGCGCGGGCGGCGGCGCCCACAGCACGTCCAGCCACACGCGCGGGCACGCCGCGCCGCGCCGCCGGCACACGGCCAGCGCCGCCTCCGCCTCGCCGCTGCGCAGGTGCACTGCCACTTGCGAGCGCCAACTGCCCGGGTATAGGACGTTAGTGCCGCATTTGTATTAAAACCTGAGCGTAGCGAAGGTTTCAAAGGTACGAGACGCAGAAAAACTTTGCTGCCGAGCGCAACACACAACTTTTCACCTCACTACACGCGAGGAAACTGCTAGTTGCAAGAAAACAGGTGTTATGAATATCTCAAAAATTAGATACCCTGTATTTTTTTCTACATCCAACTTGTCCTCTAAGGAGAATGAAAGAAAAAAGCTAATTTTATACAAATAACTAATTTAATTTAATACATATTTATTTTTGACAAGCAAAGGGTAAATAACATATTTGTATTAGTATTTATTTTATTTAAAAAATTAAACTTAATTACAACACAATTGGGTATTTGACAGGGTAGTATTTTGCAAATGTGACGTCACAGATTTTTTTAATCAGATGTAATACTTATTAACATTAATTCCAATTTTACAATTTTATCCTCGCAAAATATTTAATTTCTGTACTGTAATGGACGTTTTAAGGTGAGCGGTATTATTTCTATGTGATTTTATATTTTATTTTAGACCGTGTCATGCATTTTCAGTGGATTGTCAGTATTGAAAATGATAAGATAGAACAGTTCGAATTTTAAAAACTCTTTCCATGCTAGCGAGCTATATGCAATTTTGGGCTCAGATTTCGAATGACAAACAGACTCTTGCCGAGCCTGTGAGGTGAAAAAGATTATAAATTGATTAATCGAATTTGGGCAGAAATGTGTCATTTTAGTTCCTGAGACGCTCGATCGTCAACTGTCATTTCTTATAGTTTAATTAGTACTTGTATAATAGAGGTATGGGTATATGATGAGGAGGGATGAAAAAAATCATGAACATAAAAATTGATGATTGAAGAGAAAGGCGAAACTCATGATGGAAAGGAAATAAAGGAAAGAAAACTGACTGAAATGGCACAAGGTTAGGAACATGTTAACAATCTTTTGAGCGCCACGCTCAGATATAGCCAACAAACGAAAACGTCATTGTTTTTGTGGCATGGCGTTGGCGGGGGCGTCGATTCGTTTTAAAGGTGGGGTAAGATGAGTTAGTAAACTTACGTTCGATCCAGCCTGTCCCTTGCTGCCTCGCCCATTCTTCTCCATACGGGCTCGGCTTAGGGCGTCACTGGGGGAGGATCCGAGCGACGCCTTAAGCCCAGGTCCGTACCACACAGGTTGTGCCCTTAGCATGTAGTTTATTTATTTAGTTGCTTAGTTTGTAAGTTTTTATAGGCCCTGGCTGGAGGCAGCAATTCCATTGTGACATCCACAGGCAAGCCCGGTTTAGCAGTAGACAACCCTTTGGTGGAACTGCGAGAGATTAAAAAAAAGTTAGTATACTCACAGCTTGTTCTCCTCGTACAGATACAGCACGCCCGCTTGGAAGCCCAGCATCTGACAGATGATCAGAGTCTGGTCTTTGTCGTAGTTCGCGTCAGGGTTCTTCAGCAAGCAGAGGACTTTTTCTTCGTATTCTTTCTTCTCGCTTTCTGGAGATTTTGCCCTGATGAATGAAAATGATCGGACCAATTGTATTTATTTTATTTCTTTTTATTTTTGTACAGGGTGATGCAGTAACGTGAAGGTTTTTTTTTTAAAAAAAAAAATCGTTTAAAAAAAAAGCGGAAAAGAGAAAAGCAAGTCAGTCAGCTTGAATTATATTTTTGATTTGATTCATTACTAGCTTAGCTTTTATTTGATACCAATATTGTTGCAATTACTTTTTAATTATTTTCTTCAGCTCGCCGACTATTCGATTTTTTTAAGAATTTACTGAATCCGTGACGCGCTTTCCAGACGAATCTAATGACGTATCTCCTATCAAAATCGGTTGAGCCGTTGAGTAGTTACGAAATGACACAGGAACGGACACACATACATACAAACAGGTTAAACACATAACCCTACTTTTAACATCGCCGCAGTCGGGCAAGCTAATTCAATATCCACCACTTACCAAACATGTATATAATGTTCTATCAGCGCATCGAACACTAATTTGGAGCAGTCCTTCTGCTTCTGCGTCATATGCTCCAGGAACTCTATGAGCCGCTCCGAGTTGCTCAGGAACATAGGTATGTAGTCGTCAGGGAGGGCGCTGATTGGCTCCCTGACGCCGCCGGAAAGGGAAATCTCGTCAACTAACGGCTTGCTGCGGGGTTTGTAGTCCGTGCAAAGTACTGTGGACAAGTTAGAAGTTTGTTTGTCAGCGGGATTGTCCGAAAGAGTTACCGATACCCCGGAACATAAAGGGCTAAGGATCATGGATGAGTTTTAGTCAGTAAGAGTCTGACGCTCCCTTCCGCTCCAACCAGAGAGGGAGGAGAGCATTTGATTTGATTTAGTACCATCAAAAAAAAAATAGAAGTTTGTTTAGAATCTAAACAAACTTCTATTTTTTACTACTCTAAACTTTAGATATTGCCTAATAAGCTGTCAATAGCTTTTATTAACACTCTTATGTATAGATTCTGGCATCCATAGATAACAAAACAAAATTCAAGTTAATATCCATGAATATCCTGATTTTGTTTTTTATTTAATTCATGAATGAAAAAAACAGTACAACAAAGTTTGTGTTTACGGATTCCCAGCTGCGTCAGCACATCAAGTTACCACAAACAGTCAAATTTTTCTCAATAGATTTTATACTTAACAATCAACGTTTTAAGGCTTAAAATCATTTGCAGAAAGTCGACACTTTGTTATAACTTGATGCGCGGGCGACCGTACCAATGATGTTTTAAATTTATGTAGGCGACGAAAAAAATATAACTTAAAGGTATGGAAATAAAGTTGAAATTCCAATATAACCGCCCTGCGCCCGGCAAGGTAATTTTATGCGACAAATAAAAATATAACTTAAAGGTATGGAAATAAAGTTGAAATTCCAATGGGCAACGGGCCAAAGAGTGTGACGAGAAAATTTTATATTTTCACAAGAAAAAAGTCAAAGTTAACCATAAATATTTTGACAAATATCTTTTGTCTCATTTTTAACACTGCCAACCACATACTCACACTTCAAAAACTTGGTGCTCTCCTCTGGCTCATGCTGTATAAGCCGATGCCCGTACTGCCTCATGAACTGGTCGGCGTCATCGAACTCCAGCTCTACGATGTAGTCCAGAGCCTTGCGGTAGTCCTTCTTATCGTCCAGCATCATCTTCAGGTACCAGTCGTGACGCTTGTGGTTCGCGGCTAGCGCTAGCGCATCGTCCACGCTTACTTGGCGCATCACCTATTCATAATAATAATAATAATAATATCCTTGGACATTTCACACAACGCCATATCGTCCCAAGCTAAGCAACCTAATGCTTGTGTTATGGTAACGAGATGGCTGATAGACTACTTATATACATTTTTTTTTGTAAATACATACATATTATAGATAGAAAAACACCCAGACTCGTTACAAATACTTGCAGGTTGTACAAATATTTGTTCCGTGCGGGAATCGAACCCGCGACATAGTGCGCATCAGTCAATCGCTCAACCACTGCGCCAACCGTGTATAAGTGACATTTAAACATGGAATGTATAGTTCTTTGCTGCGATTGGCTATTGATAGTTCATTCAACCAATCACAATAGTTTAAACGCGCTTTACTACGTGTTTGCTATTTTTTGTGTTATTTTAATATACAACATTCGTTACAGGTCGTCAGAAGCCCGAAAATCTGACATCCGGTCTACCAAAAGGGTATCGTATTATTGCCCAGTTACTGGGTTGTGGAGGTCAGATAGGCAGTCTATTCATGTTAAATACTGGTATTCAGCTGCATCCGGTTAGATTGGGAGCCGACCCCAACATAGTTGGAAAAGGCTAGGCAGAGGATGATGAAATAGATTTTTTTTTACTTTACAATTGTTATTACAGACTCAGGCGAACCCTCCAGTGACTGAACCACCATGTCATTTCACTTCAGTGTGAAAACGAGACGAAGCTATACAGGACGTAGAGCTGCATCTCTTTCCCACTGCGAAGTAATATTAAATTAATACTGCTAAAAGAAGTGGTAGATCGGCCCGCAGATTATACTTCAAATAGAAAAGTACGCAAGCGAAACAAGCAAAAACCAACCTTAATAGCGACATTAACATCAAAATCAATGATTTTATCCTTTGAATTGATGAACTCCTTCAGTTTCCCTTGCTGATCATGCTGGTCTATTTTCATGTAGCAGGTCAGTAGTAACGTAGTATGGTCTTCCGTCGCACAGCCCTTCTTCTTATGAAGTTCTTCTAAGTACTGGACTAAGGACTCCAAATGACGAGATTCCAGATATTTCCGGATTACATAAGAGGTTTCTAACCAGCCAATTGTTTTTACGTATTGGTCGATGGCGCCTTTTAAATCACCCTGAAAAATAGGATAAGCTGTTAAATGATTCAGGATGTTATTTGTTTTAACAATATTCGGACCCAGGTTTGCCGAAGCAAGGGGGCTTGGTGGGGATTCATAGACAACCCCCTTGGAGTGTAAATGTGGTATTATTCAACGATGAGACACTTAACATCGTGTCCTGCGTACCCTGCAAGTTTTATATTTTATATTGTCGTTGATTTATATTTCGGTCATAGTAACAGTTTTTCAAAATACAACGGGTTCGATTCCTGGGTCGAAATGTTGATTTTTCAAAAAAACAAATGCATTTTTAGTTTCCATTAAAATCGAGCCCGCGACTCCTTTGAGTACTTTCCGCTTTTCCTCATAGTTTGGGATTTCGCCTTCCACACCCACTTGATCGAAATTCATCCTGTATAATGTTCATATTCGTAGGAATTTCAAGCTCAAATTCGAATATGAACTTTATGTGCTTTACAATAAGGTTCACATCTGTATGAAGTGACAACCTTACTTAGCATCGTGTGATCTATGCATCTCACCGGATACCTAAGGCCAATTTACACGATGCAAATCCTATACCATGCCATAGGCCATACAATATAATTGAAGCGACAATTGAATTGCTACAGACAATTAAATCGCATCATGTAAATCAGGCTTAAAATAAACAAACAATTGAAGGAGACATACCTTACTATACAAATGGTCGCCATACTGTTTATAAATCTCCGTCAGCCCCGCCTCGTCATAATGCTGACTGCTAGCAATCCTAATAGCGACATCATACAAATTCTTCTTAAAAAGCAGCGTCAACTTGGACTGCAAATCCTTCTCCTCCAAGTAGATCATTTCTTTATTCTTCGTAAGAATATAAAAAGACCCCCATTCCGTCAAAACCGCGTCGATTTCTTCAAAAGTTTTCGAGAAAACGATGAATTTGTTTTGTATATCTAAAATCGTGATGTGGTGTGATTTCGGCGCGGGCGCAGTACTGGTGGAAGCGGCCGTTTTGTTGGGTGTCTCGTTGGTGGTGATGACTAGGTAGCTACGGAACCAGTCGAGGCGGACTTTTTCGCCTTCGAGGGCGTAGCACGGACCTCGGCCTTCGGTCGTGTAGCAATATAGAGCCTGTGGAGGTATGGTAGATGATCAGTGATTTCATTTTACGGGAAAAGGAGTTTCAAAGAGATTGAAATATTTGGATGGAATGAAGCACTAAATAACTAGTCTGCGGCTGTTTGTTAACTTATCCTGTATGAACTAGTTTTTCTTTAGAAACTGGAGAAAAAATTACGTTTTCTGCTGTTTTAGGTGTGATTCAGACATAAGCATAAAGACTCATTTTAAAAGAGACTCTTAAAGGCTAACTTGTGTCAATTCGGACCTTCAAAGACAATAATGAATATCAAATAGCTGGCATTTCGATGAAGAGCGAGAAGTCCATTCAGTAATAGTATTTTCGATACGAATGAATGCTGATGTTGGCGAGAAGTTCGTTCGCTAGCATTCGCCGTTCTCGCTCGAAAAAATGAAGCATCTTACAAAGAAATGGCAATACTGATCTGCGCTTGTAAATTATTATATTCATTATCAAATCGTTGTTTAAGGTCAAACACCGCGGATGTCAAAATACGCAAATTTGGTAAGAAACATGATAAACGCGATGTTTTTTTCTTTTTTTAAATACCGGCTCATCATTGGTTCGAACTCGCGTATGATTGGTCAAACGATGCGTCTTGCGATTCCCTATCGAATGACATAAGAAAAGTATTTCGTTCAATATTAGACTACCGCGGTGTTAAAGCTTATGGGAGTTTATGATTTTTTTTAATTTGTGTGGGTCTCTAAGAGATGGTTTTACCAATAAAACTGAACCAGCACATTTAAACCGAGTTCAAGGTTATTCAGTGTCAATGTTCCATAACATAATGACACTGACAGATTTTGAACTGGTTTTAGATACGCAGATTTTTTTTTTGAGGATGGGAAATCATCAAATAACTCCTCCCGCTCTGGGTGGTGCGGAAGGGAATGTCAGACTCTTACTGACTAAAACCCATCCATGTTCCTTTTTTAGCCCTTTATGTTTGGTAGTGGTAACCCTTTCGGACAATCCCGCTGAAGAAATTCATCCTAAGTAGGTACGGAACCCGGTACAACTCTAAATATATATTTTGAACATTTTGACAATTAGCCGATTGTCTTTTTCCAGAGGTCGATGTGCAATATTTATCGCCGGGTAAAGTCAAAGTCAAAACATTTACCTATTTCAAATAGGCACAAGAAAGGCACGTTTGAACGTCAAAAATGAACAAGAAATAGAATTGATTCTAGTCGCCCCTTCCAAAAGGTAGTTTCGTGTGGAGAAGAATGGGCAAGAAACTCTACCGTTACTCTTTTAAAATGTTTCACAATGTTTTGTATACATGTATTATAACATTATATGTGAAGACGATGCACCCAGAATAAAGCAATACACCACAAAAGGTGAAAAGAAAAACACACGTAGCAGTGGCAAGTAAACTTAATTATGTCATAAGTACATGGTACTCACATATTTACAAACATTCTAAAAGTTAATAATAATAAATTCATCAATGTGTGAGATGTTATTCCAATATAATAAAATAATATGGTACAAATTATAAATTATTACCTAATTCTCTTAGCAACCAGTTTGATTTTGTCTACTGGTGCTGTAACACTTACGTCGTTGTTAGCCACAGTGAGTCTATGGTTGTCGGCCAGCACGCTGCAGGCGGGCGCGGCGCCCATCGCGTCCAGCGTCACGCAGCGCTCCGAGCTCAGCCAGATCACCATCACGCACGCACGAGACACGACGAACAACTTGTCTGCTCCCCTGGGTGATGAAGTATGATGGTGAAGAAAGATTCATGATGAACTATGTGTTGTTTAAAACCCTACTCATTTCGAGGAGCAAGTAAATTGTTTGAATGCAGAATCGATTTATCAATCGATTCCGTTCAAAATAGTCCCTTCAAAACAGTCCGTTCTAAATAGTCCGTTTCGTCCGGACTATTTTAGTCCCGGTACTTGATAATAAAAAATATTGGAAACGTACCTACCTATTTTTTCTTTTTTTTTTAAGTAATCAAAAGATAACGTCGATTACGTTCTTTACATAGGTCATGGTTTAAATGTCCGTAGATAGGTCATGTTCAATGTGAGTACCGAGTTTCATCCAAATCCATTCAGCCGTTCGTATATTGTAGCGTGAAAGAGTATCAAACAGAAAAGCTCACTTTCGCATTTAAATATAGGTCGGATGTTGATGTAATCTGTGGAAGGCGATCAACGGGTCCTGAACCATCACCCTTTATAGCAATGATATTTCAATATTACTTCAGTGTGGGAATGAGACGGAGTTATACAAGACGTATAGAAAGAAAGAAAGAAAAAACCGGCCGTGAGCGAGTCGGTCTCGCGCACGAATGTTTCCGTGCGAAAAACGGCAAATAAATCACGTTTGGTGTATGGAAGAGTTTTTTTAGTATTTCTTAATATAGCGGCAACAGAAATACATCATCTGTGAAAATCTCAACTGTCTAACTATCACGGTCCATGAGATACAGCCTGGTGACTGACGGTCAGACGGATGGACAGCAGAGTCTTAGCGCTAGTTCAGACATGCGGGAACCGCGCGTTCACGAATCGCGTGGTTTCAAACCGCAAAATTGTGATGCTATTCAGACACCGGCGGTTATTATGCGATTTTCGTGCAGGAATAACGTCAGTTTGAAAATGGATTTTGTAACCATATTTTGTTTAAAAGAGTGTCCATGGAGTTTCTTGCCCGTTCTTCTCCATAGGTACCTACTGCTTTGGAATGGGTAACTAGCTTCATCTCTCTGACTGACCGACACCTTGACAATTCAAAAGTGCCTGTAATTGGTTTATTTGAAATAAATACTTTGAGTTTGAGTTTGAGTTTGGAGGTCGACGAAGAAGTGTGTTTACTGTGGTTGCTCCTTAAAAAAAAGAAAAGAAAAAGGCGGTATTGGGTGCATCCAATATTATGTGACCGACTAGTACATGGTCAGTTCGTAACGTTATATCCCAATTTAAGAATGTATGATAAAAAAAATTTTACTATTTGAGAATGTCAATAAAATCTTTTGATGAACTAATTGAACTGATCAGGCAAGATATTTCAAGCTCTGAAACGCATAATATTCTTTTTTTCCAATGTGTCTTCACAATTTCCAAATATCTCCACTAACTCTTGCCAAGCTTGGTTCTTCATAATTTTATTTGAGTAATATTCACACTGAAAATCCCATATTGCAGGTCTCTTCTCCACTTCATCAATAAATAGTTCAGTGTCGAAACGATCCAACGCCATGGTGGCGAACTCACAAGCTGTGACGTGCTAACCGCGCGGTATCCGCATGTCTGAACTAGCGCTAAGACTCTGCTGTCCATCCGTCTGACAAACGGACAACTGAACGCGAAGTAAAGACTCCATAGTAACAGAAACGCGCGGGAGCAGCGCGATTCTATTTTCTGGCGGTTGGGTTGCCGTAACCGCGCGGCTTTGTCTGAACGATTACTTAATAACTCATACAAATAAGACTCGCGCGATTTCCATGCGATTCTGAAATCGCGCGGTTCCCGCCGTGTCTGAACTAGGCCTTTGTAATAAGGTCCCGTCTTACCCTTTGGGTATGGAACCCTAATAACATTTATTTTGACGACACGGTTGGCGCAGTGGTTGAGCGATTGACTGCTGCGCACTATGTCGCGGGTTCGATTCCCGCACGGAACAAATATTTGTACGACCTGCAAGTATTTGTTACGAGTCTGGGTGTTTTTCTATATATAATATGTATGTATTTACAAAAAAAAAAGTATTTATGTAGTTTATCAGCCATCTCGTTACCATAACACAACTTCGATCAATAATACACTAGATACAGGATCAGGAACAAAAATAAGTCGCTGACAGACGATTACACACACATAAACATTTACATTTGTTTCTACAAAATAAAGAAAAACGTTTTATAATATTAACAACTTCAGTTAATAATAAACCTTAACACTCAAGCATAAAGTTTGATTACGATTGCAAAATATTTTTATTTAAGTCCTTCTATCATCGAAGAAAGTAAAAGCAATAAATTCAAAATGTCGCTTGAAAATAAATAGTCATTTTTATAATAAGTACAAAAAGATTTATTGTAAGCTAAACCTTACACCTAAAGCAATAAGGTTAAAAACATTTTGTTGACAATTTCGTCTTTACTCTATTTTGAAACTAGACATAATTTTTGGTATCACATTTCAATGCTCAGAACACAGTAAGTATTGAAAGACGTAGAGTTGCAGAATAATAATATATTTTTTAGACGAATATTCGTTTCCTATGATGGCAAATATTTCAGACCGTAGTAAAAAAGTAGTAGAACTAAATTAGTATAATAGTTATTTTATTAAGACATTGGTTACAATTGTCTGCTGGTTGGCTCATTGTTACCAACCCGCAAAAATGGATGTCTTCGTATGTGCGCGATTTAGAAGTTATAAAAAAATATTTGTATTAAATCAAATTATTTTTTGAAATGAAAACTTCTTTAGCGGCGTTCTGCACTTTTTTGTGATGGGTAAAAAATTTTAAATCAACATTGCATAACGATAATTCAAGTTTTCACTTCTGCGGCCACTCCCGGCATGCAACCCGTTGATTTTTTTTACTTATTATTTTATTCGTCTGATTTTTCCTGGTCAAGTTTCGCGACAATAGATACCCATTCTGCATTGCGAAATGGGTTGGTAGGAAATCTACAAACAAAAACAACAAATAAAATAATAATACTACTCCATGCATTCCCTGTTCCAGAACAGTCAATGTTTGTTACAATAGTTGCAATAGTTGGCGTGTGGTCGCAAACATTGGTCAAACAATCATAATATTTGCTAAACGTTGTCATATTTACTATTTAAATGTTTTTATTTTATGAAAAACACATACTTAATCATAATATAATTTTTTTTTTTTAAATATTCCTTCCAAAATCTTGGTGTTACGGTGGTTATTTACACAATTTTTGAACACGCGCTGCGGCATCTTGACGTCTTAACGTTGGCTATGTTTGGACCACAGAACAGTTAAAGAGGTTAGAAGGGCCTTGTGGGCGGGACAGGCGCGCCACACATTTGCGCGGGCGCTCCAAACCCAACCGAAATTAGAATCACCGGTCAACAGTCACGCTCTTATTGTGAAAGCGTTCAATTCTCCGCGTAAAAAAAGAATTATGCCGTCTTGCCCAATTAAAACGTGTCGGAAAAGAAGTCAGGAGTGTAATGTGGCCCGAGGAGGGATTTCATTTCACCGGTAACTCCAAAAACCTTAAAATACGAGTGATATTTGTAATTATTACAAAAGTATTATGTAGTTTGTAGACAAAAACGATAAAATCGCATTCAGATGCAAAATTATACATTGCTTGCATTACATTGGTACGATCTTGCACGACGTGAGCGGTCGCGCAATGTATTGCGTTCACTGCGAACGTCGCGTGCGTCGATCCAAAGCTTCAATTCTGGGAAATCTATGCGCGTCGATAGTGTTGTTCCAAATTGTAAACAATGTCGATATTAAGATGTGTATACGGATGATTATTGTCAGTAATATAACAATGAAAATAAATTTGTTTATATGAACACCAATTATTGTATAATGTGGATTATTAATTTAGTTTCTTAGTTGGTTTTTCGTCTAAAATCAAATTTACGATACAAACACTTTTTTTTTAATTTTACAAAAGATCCAGCTACAAGAAAACTGTGGTTTGAAGCAACTGGTAGAATTTAATGGATACGTCCTAAATGTAGCACAATTTATGTTTGCAACATTTTGCAGAAAATGATTATGTAACGCGGGTGAAACCGGCGGGCACAGCTATTATTAATAAATTAACATGCCACAATTAATAAATACTTTTTCACGGAGTAGTTCACAATAAATTAATTAGATTATATTATGTTAATTCGACTTAGCATTCGATATGGACGTGAAATTTAAAATTTCTTTATAGTTTTTTTGCATATTGTAGCGTTGTTTTACGTTTTATGTTATTCAAAATTCTCTTTTTCTTTCTTTCATTATTATGACGTAAAACAGAGCTGCAACTAGCATAAAACTAAAGAAAATTAAAATTTCGCGGCAGTATCGGATGTTCCCCCTTATCTGACTTTGATTTAAGTTTATTTATATGTAATTAGGAAGTTATTCGTACCGTATCTGCAACTTGAAAAAATGCAAAACTTTAATTAACTAAACTACAGTAATTTTATCGATATGATTAATCGACCTTTTGGTAGCCGTAACATATATGAGAAATAAATTGCTTTTACACGTGTGTGAGTGTAAGTCCAGAGCAGTATTTGCGTTAGTGTGACAACCAATAGTAAACACGCGATCTAAGTGCGTGTGGTCTATTTGTGTGTGTAATGCGCGTACGTATTATCTCTTGCTTGTAGTTGAGAGACAAGAGTGGGAGACATGCGGCGACACGCGTTCTAATACAAATCAGGAACTACTTCCATTCTAACTTCTTTATCTGTTCTGTGGTTTGGACCATACTAATTTGAAATAAGAGCACAAAATTATTTGTGCTCTTATTTTCCGGGCCGTTTTTGAAGCGCTAATCGGGAATCTAGTGTATTATTGATCGAAGTAACACAAGCATTAGGTTGCTTAGCTTGGGACTATATGGCGTTGTGTGAAATGTCCAAGGATATTATATTATTTATTTGGACTTTCCCACTGTGAAGTAATAATAAAAGAATAAAGCTAAATGGTAAAGTGGACGCTTGCCGGGGTTGGCCGTGGATGGGTGACCATCTTTACATAACGGAATCCTCCGAGCCGAAAGCACGTTACGCTGTTGGTCCCGGCTGTCATTTGTGCATCTTTGACAGTTGTTACGGGTCGTCAGAAGCCCGAAAATCTGACAACCAGTCTTACCAAGGGGTATTGTATGGCCCAATTACTGGGTTATGGAGGTCAGATAGGCAATCGCTCCATGTAAAATACTGGTATTCAGCTGCATTGGGTTAAATTGGAAGGCCGACCCCAACATAGTTGGATAAGGCTAGGCAGATGATGATGATTAAGTGGTGGTCGGCTCCCAGGAATCTAGTTGCATCTATAATAATACTAATAATGTATAAGCAGACGACTCAGTAAATAGTATAGTAGCATGTGCATACTTTATGTTTACATATAAGGAAAGAGATCTCTAATGTTGTGAGGAAAAATATGCCAAAACGCATATTATTGCATAGATTAAATTAAATTTTAATTGATAAAGTTTGTATGATACTCAAGCATTGGTTGGACTGGTTATGTCCTGTTAGGCATAGCTTAATATAATTTAATTATTGCATTGTTTTTTGTTTTTAACGTTCTGCATCATTTCATATAACAACATATTATGTAACCAATATTAAGTAACCAAATTTGGATTTAAAAGAGTGTTCATGGAGCTTCTTGCCCGTTCTTCTCCACAGGTACCCACTGCTTTGGAATGGGCAACTAGCTTCATCATGCTGACTGACCGACCCCTGGGTAATGTCGTACGTCTTGGGTAAGACTGGCTGTCAGACTATCGGGCTCTTGATGACCCGTAACGACTGTCAAAGAATCACGAATGACAACAGCTTAACGTGCTTTCCGAAGGTTCCTCCGTGCTTCTCAGTATGAAAAGCTGGTCACTCACCCACGGAACAACCCCGGCAAGAGTAACTGAACCTCATGGATTGACCTGCTGTTATTACTAAGCCATGAAAAGGTGGCTACTGATATGACGGCTAATAGAGATTTATGACAGAAGACGCCATGCAGTTCCGACCTCAGATAAATTAGCTGCCTTACTTAAAAGCGAGTCCAGTAATGGGACTGGTTCCCGACTCCGGCAAGGTCCTCATCTTCCCACTGCGCTGCCGAGCGATGACACCGCGGAACAGCGACACCGAACCGTCTTGGAAACCAACTGCCAGGAGACTCTGAAAATAGATACATCATCATCATCATCATCTGCCTAGCCTTTTCCCAACTATGTTGGAGTTGGCTTCCAGTCTAACCGGATGCAGCTGAATACCAGTTTTTTACATGGAGCGACTGCCTATCTGACCTCCACAACCCATTAACTGGGCAATACGATACCCCTTGGTAAGACTGGCTGTCTGTAAATAGATACAGCATACTTATCTATATTGTACTAACAGTTCGCAAGCGACTTCGTCCGCGTAGATTAAAAAAAACCTATAGCCTAGGACACTCACTCCCAAGAGCAGTGGTGGCCTCGACTTACGAGTTATAGGTCATGAGTTCGAACCCTAGCGGGCACTTTACTTTGTGTATTTAATTTCATCACCACTGCCCTCAAAACGGTGAAGGAAAACATCATGAACAAACCGGTATTTTCTAGAACAAAAAATTCGAAGACATGTGACTTCTGCACTGGGCCCGCATGGTGTATTATGGCCCAGTCCCTCTCTTAGAGAGGAGACCTGTGTCCTGTGATTATCTGACTGTATAACTTTTCATGGATAGACATTTCAGTTTCACTGTCATAGAAAGAGATAAGATGTCTATGGCACTTTGATTAACTTAGGTTTTAAAGTGCAACAAGAGTGGGGTACAGCAATTTTTGAGCATTTTACTTTTCCCATTCGCTATTGAACTTTACAGTCCACGTTTTAAGGTTTAAAACCATTTAGAGAAAAAACTTGATGCTGTGACCATACATTAATATTTAAACTGGATATAATTAAGAAATCTTCAAGTTTTTTCAAGTTTTAAAAACTGTGTGACGCAGGGTCGGGTCATTTACTCACTAGTCCTGAATAATATAGTACCTTATTTTCGTGTACGGCGAGCGCGGTAGCTTGTGTAGGTCTCATGTGCGAGGGCACGGCCCTTGACACTCTTGCACACGTCGGATTGCCGTGCCTGTCGCTACGGGACCAGTCCCATACCTTGATCAGAGGATTTGTGCCTGCTTCGTCATCCTGAAATTAGTTTGGATTGTAAGACTCTGCATTCAAACTTAAAATAATAATAGGTGTCAAAAGATGCTTTACTAGGCTGAATCGCATTACTCATTCTTGTAGTTATTGTATTTTTTTGTACTGGACCATACCTGGAATACACCTGCTTATGGAGATATTGAAGGTCAAAGTATTAATTCTTACTAAGACCATAATTTAAATGAGATTTTTTACAGAACAGGTCACGGATTAATAACAGAAACTCGTTACAAAAATATACTCACACCAATAGTAACAAGATAAGGGTCATGTGGTAGCTGCTGAGCGAGGGATACTGTTAGCTCGTAAGCCTTGAATGAAGTGATCTCCCAGGAGCGGGAGATGAGGTGGGCCCAACCTGTATAGTCACACAACACAACATGACCATTGCCGCTAGTTGTAGCAGTCACTTGTGTGTCCTGAAAGTTCAATTAATATAAAATTAACTTCAAAGTAAAAAGAGAAGATATATACCTACATATTATTTCTGTACGTATTACTATGAATATTTAGCTTTTAAATGTAAATATGGTAATATTAGAGTTAGACTATTTATTGAAACCATTAAAAGAACTAGGTAAGTTCAGTTTGAAACTTTGAATGCCAACTTTAAAGTTAAAATTCATGTGAAACATAAACAACAAAGGAAATAATTTCTACACAACTGTGACATCCAAATAATGCAAAGTAGCTTACATATGAACTAAAAGAACTTACTTGCAAACATTCAGCTACTTTCCCACCGTCAACGTTCTTGTGGAGGTCGAAAAATGAAAACTTTCGCCACTGTAAATCAAGAATATTCGGTGAAGTAAATATAGGGATTAGAGGTTTCATATTTTCACTCATTATGGGTTGCTGGTAATCTGTACAAGGTTAATTTCGTAAAGTACTTATAATCAACAAGGTAGGTACTATTTCAACCAGATCTTGTTGCATTTAGTCAACCAAATAAACAGAGCACCCAGATAACCATTCACTGTTAGTTTTAGAATCAATATCCTTTTTAATTACCTCCAAAAACGCCATCGTTATCGTATTTATATTTCACGCACTGATCATGTTATCGATAAAAGCACTGAAATTAACAGTTTTCAGCGTTTTCCTCATGCAAGATGTAAATTGGACACAATATTTTTTTACAATAATCATTCGCTGACAGCTGAAGCAATATTTCTCTCTGTTTCACGTTACTTTATTTTTTATAGACCTTCATGACTGATACTCCCCGCTGACTCATGTCAACTGTCAATGTCAAGGAAAATGTTGTCAACTTAAAATAGTAAATTACTACCAGCGTCATTAGTAGTAATTTCTTATAGTTTATTTATTTTCCTCGTTATTAATTAAATCAACCAAGTGTTGAGCCTTTGACGCGAGCAGGCTCCAAGTAGTAGGTGGTTATGGTAGAGACAAGAATCTCCGCACAATGCTAACCGTTTCTCGAAACTGCTAGCATTGTTGCGTAGTAAGTAGTCTTCTGAATCAGACCCATGATCCAACGGTCTAACGAGAGCCTCGAGAGAGCTCGAGTTTTTTGGCCAACAGACCATTGGCTGTTACGAAAATCGGCAAAATTATAGCCGAGCGCACATTCCACGTGTCAACAACCTCGTGAGTGCAGCTAATGATTTTGTTTTTCTTTCTCAGCTTAACAATTTGACAGTTGATACTTATTGAACAAAATAATTCGACATTTTGGTAGCCACGACTTATATATAAAAATCTGGAAATAAATTAAAATTAAGCAGTTTTTCTAGACCAAAGAGTTTGAATTGGTTGCACCATGATATCTATAATTTAAAAATGAATCGCAAAATGTGTTGGTAAGCGCAAAATAATGTCGAGAGCAGCTGAACCGACTTCTCTATTCTTTTTGTTGTGTTTGTTATTGTCAGGAGAAGGTTCTTACATTAAAAAAAGTGGGTAGGTAGGCTAGGTAGGGTAGGTAGGTTAGGTAGGGTAGGTAGGTTAGGTAGGCTAGGTAGGCTAGGTAGGCTAGGTAGGCTAGGTAGGATAGGTAGGGTAGGTAGGCTAGGTAGGCTAGGTAGGCTAGGTAGGCTAGGTAGGCTAGGTAGGCTAGGTAGGCTAGGTAGGCTAGGTAGGCTAGGTAGGCTAGGTAGGCTAGGTAGGGTAGGTAGGGTAGGTAGGGTAGGTAGGGTAGGTAGGGTAGGTAGGGTAGGTAGGGTAGGTAGGGTAGGTAGGGTAGGTAGGGTAGGTAGGGTAGGTAGGGTAGGTAGGGTAGGTAGGGTAGGTAGGGTAGGTAGGGTAGGTAGGGTAGGTAGGGTAGGTAGGGTAGGTAGGGTAGGTAGGGTAGGTAGGGTAGGTAGGGTAGGTAGGGTAGGTAGGGTAGGTAGGGTAGGTAGGGTAGGTAGGGTAGGTAGGGTAGGTAGGGTAGGTAGGGTAGGTAGGGTAGGTAGGGTAGGTAGGGTAGGTAGGGTAGGTAGGGTAGGTAGGGTAGGTAGGGTAGGTAGGGTAGGTAGGGTAGGTAGGGTAGGTAGGGTAGGTAGGGTAGGTAGGGTAGGTAGGGTAGGTAGGGTAGGTAGGGTAGGTAGGGTAGGTAGGGTAGGTAGGGTAGGTAGGGTAGGTAGGGTAGGTAGGGTAGGTAGGGTAGGTAGGGTAGGTAGGGTAGGTAGGGTAGGTAGGGTAGGTAGGGTAGGTAGGGTAGGTAGGGTAGGTAGGGTAGGTAGGGTAGGTAGGGTAGGTAGGGTAGGTAGGGTAGGTAGGGTAGGTAGGGTAGGTAGGGTAGGTAGGGTAGGTAGGGTAGGTAGGGTAGGTAGGGTAGGTAGGGTAGGTAGGGTAGGTAGGGTAGGTAGGGTAGGTAGGGTAGGTAGGGTAGGTAGGGTAGGTAGGGTAGTTAGGGTAGGTAGGGTAGTTAGGTAGGGTAGGTACCATACATAAGACAGGACAACATTTGTCGGGTCAGCTAGTTTATAATATTAGCCAATCACAGCACATTTTATTCTTAAGCTTAAGTACTTCGAAACTTTACTGCAATGAGAGCCTCTATAAGAATTTTATTTATTTTGGGCTATTTTCAACAATTAAATAAAACGTTTGCGGTCCCTACTTAACGCTAAACTTAATGTCTCTATGATTGCACTTCACTCATTAACACTATTCACTGTGCGTACACTCAATGTCTTTTTATTCGGCGTTCACTATACACACTTAACGTCTTTTGCTCGGCGTCCACTACACTATTTTATGACTAGGCAATGAACTAAACCCAGAAGACAGGGATGGAGATTCATAGATGCTCCACCCAGACATGCCTGTGAAAGAAACTGTGTTACGCAACTGTACGGGTGAGATATATTCTCACCCGTACAATTGCCAAAGCAACCAAAAAAAACCAACAAAAAATCATCGATGTAAAAAATATAAATGAAAAGCGTTAATAATTGGCAAAATTATTTATTCAACGTCGTGTCATATTGTTTTAGTTGTTGTGTAGTTTTGTATGTATCCGGATTCAACAGTATATTATACATTTTAGCTTTTGATTCTGTTTCAACCAATGTATCAATGTTTACTTGTAAGTATGTAAACAAGCGCCTTAGCTCGAACTTAACCACACTGTATGATAAAGATGATAAGCCATCCAATAAGTACAATGGAGATGGGGTTGCTAAATATTCGGACCTGCGGGAAAAATAATTAATAATAAAAAAGTTGGTTCAAGTTGGTCAGCAAAATAAGTACCTACTCAAAATACATTCCTAGTAAAATGGCAGCAGCACTTACTTATTCCATAAAGCTAAACCTTTTCGTATCGTTTTGTATTTGCCAACAAGAGAGAAACTCTTTTCAACATAATAGTTTGTGGCGTTTATTCTCAAAACCGGAATAAGTTAATTTTATTATACTTCCAAGAGTTATTTATAACAGATGTTCCCACGATTCATTTTTGTTGTTGGTAACACACGCAACCAGAGAGTTTAAAAGGTAGAATAATCTAATGTATGCTAATGGTCAAATAGTGATCCTTACCGTGCAATGCACTGCAACGGTGTTCAAGGGAATACTTGGTTCCCCCACAGAGTATAGTATTTTTATGTTCAGGTTTCCCGGGGAGTAGACATGCCGATGAGGTTTTACTACATTATGTAGTACGACTTTTCCATTCCACCAGGTGAACCGGGAAATTGTTTGTGGATTTGTGGGATATACAATGTGTCTGAGAAAGGTATAGCGAAAAGTAAGCGTGGTGGTACTGACCATCAAACGGAACGACTTTTTCCATGGTCTGTACCACACGCTTAATTTTCGCTACACCTTTCTCAGACATCCTGTATATAACTTACAATAATTCAATCAATAATGAACCGTTTTTCCGCTTACCTCTGATACAAATCGTAATAATCCGCATCGTTTCCCCAGTACGCATTTGAAAATCCGTTAAACGTGAGAAACTGCTCCGGTGTCATGGCGATTGCACCTCCGAGTAAGGGTTGATAAGGCGTTCTGGGGAACAAAACATAATGAAAACCCCTCCCAGTTCTTGCTCTCGCACCATACACTATTAGTACATACGTAGCTATACAATGCCATATTAAATTAGCTAGCGAAATTCGTCACAGGTGACCGGTACCTACCGATATCATAGACAAGGCATTTTTTTTAATTATTTGAAACATTAGCTGTCCTAGTTAGTAGGTATTATACCGGGTGTAACCGAAAAGGTAAATACATACAAAAGGCAAAAGCTTATGCTACAAGCCACCAAACTGAACAACTTTTACTATGGGACCAACTCCTAAATCTTGAAAAAAAAATCATCTGTTCGTTACATTTCGACAAGACACGTGACCAAAAATGTTTAGAACAGCTGATTATTTTTTTGCGATTTCAGAGTTGGTCCCATAGTAAAAGTTGTTTAGTTGGATGGTCTGTAGCATAAGCTTTTGCATGTATATACCCTTGCGGTTACACCTTGTATAAGCGGTCGTTGTCACTAAAACAACCATTTTTTTTGTTTGTTTCAATATCAAACCTTGAATATCAAAACCTACTGCGCAGTTTCACTAACTAATTTAAATTGATCATATTTCTGTACTGTAATATCATGCAGCAAATTAAGGATTATGTTAATGTTAACTAGCTTCTGTTAGCTGCAATAGTTAATATATTATCGTCTAAGAACATAAGCTAGCAGCTTATTAGCACGTTATTAATTTGCTCTAGTATGAAAGAGATAGTCTTCTCCAAAATCTGACACCAGGTTAGTCACTAACCACATGAGAAGAAGAAAGATATAGTGGATTAATCGAATAGATGTGACTGATTAATTTCAGGCAACCGAGAGAATGCGTTTTTGACACCTCTCAGTTTTATACGATTATTAGTAAGGTTTTAATTCGTAAAACACGTATTCTTTTGTACTCAACTAACAGTGTGTTGTGTTAGGAGCGTTCCGTCATCGACTGGAGTGTAGTATGTAGTTATTGACACTGGTACAGTTGAGGTTTATGATGCCAACCACCACAGGCGCCACCGACACTCCCACAAAACCTACCCATTTTAGTTCTTAACAAGGCTGCGGGTGGCGCTTACGGTGGTCAGGCTATAAGAGATACAGAATTCATACTTCACAGGCCTCTCAACGACCGTTGCGAGTTGCCGCGGATACCAGCTGCATCGGTACAGGTTCCTGGAGTCCATAGGGACTATGTGGGGCTCATGTATGATGATGCAACGGAACCCGTCCTTGCGAGACCGACTGGCTACCGAAAAGCCAACGTTCAGAAGTTTGCCGCGGTTGTAGGGTTGAGTCTTGTTACCTTGGAAAAAGTTTTTTAAATAGATATTTCATCAGGTAAAAAGGTTGTATAATTATCAATTGCTTAAAAATCGGTGAAGGAAAACATCGTGAGGAAACCAGCATGTTTAGAGATATTTCTCAACAGCATGTGAAGCTATGTCAGAGGCCCATGGGCAGCATAAAAATTCTGACACCAGGTTAGTCACTAACCACATGAAAAGAAGAAGATCAGGTAAAAATGACTGAAATTATGTATGGTACCAACTAAAATACCTACTTTTGGCAAAGATGAACTCTCTCTCTCTCTATCTGAACCATTTTTTTACGTTATTAATTACTGCTTGCTAACATGATTATTAATTACTAGCTTTTAGCCGCAGCTTTACTCGCATGAAGGTCAGAAATGATCCGTTAGAAATTACATTATAAAATAAATAATGTACCTTCTACCGAGAAAAAAAATGCAGTGAACCAGGTCTACCTCTATGCCAAATGTTATAGAAATCCAATCAAATGATAAAGCATGAAAGGTAACAGACAAAATCTACTTTTTGTTACTAGTTTTCAGAAGAAAAATCTACAGCGAGATACTTGGGTGACTGAAAAACAAATTCCACTCACTTTGTTCTACAACGAATATCTGATAATCCAATTGTTGTTTCATCAGGATCGGATGTAAGATATTCAAAAATGTAGTAAGGTAATTTTTGCAGCCTCTGCATTTTGGAATAAAATACGATTATTTAAAGATATCTTGTTATGACTCTCGCAGACAGGCGCGACGCGACGTAGCGACAAGATTTTGATAGAACAATTTCTATTAAGTTATCATAGAGAGAAAACTACAAAGAGGCGCGTGCCGGTGAACGTCAAAGGATGCCGCCTCGAGATCAAACTGTGCCGCCACCGGAACGTTTCGTTATACAATATTTACCTGTAAGCTATGATTACGGCAACACTTTGTAGAGACTTGCAGTTTGTCGGTTGGTACACACCACCCGGCTGCACATCATTTAACTTTATTTTATAATATTGCAAATTCGTAGCTTTTGGTGGTCGATCTACTAGTTCAGGACCTGATGGGGACAGAACAGGTAGGTAGGACTTAAAGTGGTGTCTAACTACTGATTTGACAGCCCCGTTACATATTAACCAGAGGGATTATTCATTCGATGCATTAACCTCTCAAATGTCTTATGAACCCCATAGGTTCATAAGAAAATTTCTCTCGAAACGACAATATAATTATATAACCGTATAAATCGTTAAGCTCTTATAAGCAAACGGCTTCTAATAGGCGAACATCTTATAGGTTTATTGAAAAGGGATAGCTAGTTACGAGTTAGTTAGTAGTAACGAGCTCAAGAGCTAGTTTGCAAACATTTTGGATGATGGAAAGATTTTTGTGAATTTCCGTTCAATAAATAACTACTTATGAGAAATTTGCTTAACTCGTACTTTATCTACTGCGCAGCTAATCGGCTAACTTCAGGATCGCCAAGACACGTCGCCCATACTGTATGCCAGCACGTCAAGATATCCCAAACTGTCAAGTTTTCCCAATTGAATATGAACGTTTTGCTTTTGTAATAAAGTTGACAAACTATGAAAGAATTTTGACAGATTGGGGTAACTTGATGTGCTGGCCTCTGTACATAGAACCTGTGGGTTCTTAGCTTTCGTAAAGAATCTTATCTTTCCTTACCAAGACCAGGAGGTAGTTCGGGGCAGTTCTCCATTTCCTGTCTAGCAGTAGTATGAGGGTTTGTAGATATCAAATAGTAAGCAGAGTAGGTGCTTAAATCTAATACGCTATAGTTGTTTCTTCGACTGTCATTTGAGTATGACGTGTTTTTATCACCGCATTCTAACAGCGTTGACCAGTAGTTTGGACTTAGTGTGGCCCTGCAATAAAGAACCAACTGCTTGTAACCTTACAAGTTACAACCTTTTTCGACTTTTCCCTCTGCTATGCAAATATTCGACACTAGCTTCTGCCCGCGACTTCGTCCGCGGATTCTTGTTTTAACATTAGAAGTAAGTCGAAAAAATACTTTTTTAAAACATAAAACGAAATATAAAAGTTAAAATACAAAAGATAGGAATATGGTGTCGCGGACTTTTTTGTAGAAATAATTAAGGCGAACCGGGTTGCCATACATTGCTTTCAATTTTAAACAACTGTTTAGGCAGCGCATGCAAATAATTCTGTTTTCACAGGTATTTCTTTCCGACTTGCTAGACTAAAATTGCGATAGCTCGGCTAATATGTATGATATAAATATAATTTATAGCCTATAGCACTCAGGAATAATGTAGCTTTCTATTGGTGATTTTTTTTTTAAATTGGATCATTGGTTCCGGAGATTACCCCCTACATACAAACTTACAAATTTTACCTCTTTATAATATTAGTATAGATAGTATAGATATAAAGTTATGTCATAAACGCGAGTCCGGGCCAATTTCATGTTGTCGATAATATTATGACCAAAGAAGAAGAATCCATGATTACATGACCTAATGCACCTATACCTTGCTTCTTTTTTATCGTATCGATAACACCATACCTATTTTGTTCGCTCGAATCGCCCAGTATTACCCAATGCTAAGTAGGTACACAATCCCAACGCTTGCACACGCCACATAGCTAGCGATCTATCAGTTCAGGTATATCGCCACCACGGAGCATCCGACTGTTATTAGGTACTTAATGCCTGTAGTACCAAGATAACAATTTTATTTATTCATGGTGGTAACCCATTTTTAAGAGCCCAATGAAAGTGCCTACAACTTACGAAATGAATTCAAAAACTCAACGCAGTCAGTGAATTTTTTATCGAAAAGAATATACCTAAATTCATAGCATACCTTAAGGTTCTGTACGGGCTCAGGCGAGACGCGTTGTAAACCCTTACAAACAAATAATTCGAGATATTTATAACAAGTGCAGAGATTAAGAACACGATCATCAAACGGAGTGAAAAATTCGCCATCTTTTAATTGGTTTTATCTAAATAATAAAGGAAAAAAAAACTTCCTATAAAATAAGATATCAAAAAAAAAGCGTTTACAAAAAATGTCACTACATTTTGTGCCGATGTGACAGACTTCTAAAATTTTTGAAGGTTACAGAGTACAAAATAATCCAGAAACTTTTGTATGCATCCTGGCCAATATCCGAAAACTTCATAAAAAGCATAAAGCTGTTTAATAATTATTATGTCAAAATTGTAATGTCATTTTGGGATCATCGTGAATGTTGTTCGCGTAACATTTTTTGCAAAATTTATATTGAAAGATGCCGAAATACTATAGGTTTAGAGCGACAACGCCCACTCGGAAACCAAAGCGGAGCAAGGAAAAAGAAAAGGAGAGAGAAATAGAGAAGTGAGTCGTTATTCTATGAACTGTATACTTGCCTACGCTAGGGAGAATTTTCACTTTACCACTGGCGACTAATTAGGACCTAGACTGAAGACTCTGGACTTAGTGACTTTCTGGAAGTCACTACGGTAAATCCATGGAGTTCCAAACTCCCTCCAAGGTTATTAAGGAAAGTTACATTAATAACACAAAAATCATCAATGAATGAACATATAAGTACCTACTACGGAACCAGAGCTGTGCCGAGCACACCACAGACAAGACGTTCTACCTTGATCAAAGACTAGAGCGAGATTGTCTTTCGACGCTTTCACTTCACGCTAATTCTAATTCGGTTTTATGTTGCATAAATAATAATTCCCAAATTATCAACACTTATTGATTGCTGAATTCTCCGCTCACGTCAGCTTTGCAGTATGGTGCTGGTATTAAAAATCTGGTATTTTTCTCGCATTTGGCTGTTTGGCGCCTAGGGTGACCGCTCCTCTCTCGCTCTTCCTCAGTGCTGGTGCTGTACAACCGATAGACCGATACCTTATAATTTAAATAACTTACCTACCACTTCGCGGCTAAGTACTAACAGCTGCACAGATCGATCCATCGGGTTAAGCTACGCTTGCCAGGGTTGGCCGTGGATGGGTGACCATCTTTACACACCAAGACTCCTCCGTGCCTCGGAAAGTACGTTAAGCTGTTGGCTGTCATTTCTGCATCTTTGACAGTCGTTACGGGTCGTCAGAAGCCCGAAAATCTGACAGCCAGTCTTACCAAGGGGTATCGTATTGCCCAGTTTCTTGGTTGTGGAGGTCAGATAGGCAGTCGCTCCTTGTAAAATACTGGTATTCAGCTGCATCCGGTTAGACTGGAAGCCGACCCCAACATGTTGAGAAAAGGCTAGACAGATATGATGATCTACCATTAGTCAATTTCATCTTATTTGTCGCCATACTTCGATAAATCACATTCACTTACTAGAACTACCCTACACTATTACTTAACTTTTTAGGACCAAGTTTGAAGCTGAAAGAAATTGGTTGGACTTGACACTAGCGTGCACACCAGCGCCATCTTGGTATTTGCGGCGCACGTCATGGCGAGAAAGCCCGCCTCTGATGGGCTTGCCCCGACAACTGGCCGCCGGCCTCCGAGCCTCGCTCCAGCTCAGCAACCGTCCCATCTTTGTGTTCAAAATACCAGCCGTTCGTTCCCAGGACGTTATGCGTCCGTATTAAAATTTTAACAGTTATAAGTGTACATTTTCCCGCGTTTTTGTGCATTTTTTTTAACCATACCGTGATTCGTGAACGATTTTTTTATGTGGTCAAGTGCGAGTAGTGTAATCCTAGTTTTTTTTTCGTGTGACAGTTAACTTCCATAATTTGTGATGGATATTACATTGATAAAACCACTTCTATCTTTCATTTTGCTTGCATAATCATAATAACTTGTAATAACGGTTCAATACAAAGAGAAAAAGATGTTTTTACTGTAGTGAGATAAGAGTTATTGAAATCAAACAATCCACCATATATAAAACAAACCATATTTTATTAAAAACAATTTTGACAAAAGAAAACTAATATATATCACTTTTCTTTAAGTAACTCATGGTCTAAACTATCGTTATCTAATTCAGATAGGTATTATAATGACTTTTGATGGCTAAGCGAATTTAACACTAGAAACCTATTGTCGCTTACAAGTATCTCTTATACGCGAGTACCGATTTCACAAGCAAATATTAATTGTATACATTAAAAGCTTAATATTTTATTATTGTGATGTAAATAGGCCTTGGTATTTCTCGACCGTATTCAGAAAAAGTAGGCATACACATTTTATTTCTTACCATACGAAATAGCACAAGTATCGACTTCAATTTGCTAATCGAATTACTAAAGAAAATCTATGACTTGTAGAATTCAATAGGTAAGTAGTTATATAAACACCAGCACGTCAAGCTATCCCAAATTGTCAAATATTCCCAATTGAACATGAACCTTAAACTTTTGTAATAAAGTTGAAAATCTATCAAAGAAATTTGACAGGTTGAGGTAGCTTGATGTGTTGGCCTCTGTACTTATCGAAAGCATTGTTTTTAAATATATGTACTTAATTATAACTAATATGGGTATAAAACATTTCCAGAGAAAGTTAATTTAGAATGATATTGGAAAATATGTAAATAATAAAGCATTGTAGTTTAAAATTAATAACCAACAATAAGTCAGCCAAAATATAGACTTAAATGTAGGATAAATACATTGTTTAAAGTATTCCGTAGTCGTTAGGCCTAACGGAAGATACGCCATTGCTCAGTTAAAATTAAAATGGCCTTTTCTCTTGCCGCTATCACAAATTAGAGCACGCTATAATAATAATAAGAAAATAAAAAATGATCATATACATTTATAAATTAATCAACAATTCATGAGGTTCTGATTTTGAGCAACTTACTGTATCAGAGCAATGGTTATATCTTTCGCTCAAAAACTGATGTATCACATTGTATTTCTTAAAACTAAATCGAAATGCTTACACAGGGCACTGACACAAAATATACTTGACACTGTTCGTAGTAGACATGATTTGTAGTAGACAAATGGGCAATAAACCAGGTTTAACACAATTACTGAGCTCAAAACTGATTCAACTGGAAACATTTACATTATTTTGCATCGCATCATCATCGGACTTATCATAGTTTAGGAGTCTATGGAAACAATGAATATTGATTCGTTGTTTTTGGCATCATTTTTGTTTTCGACCTCCATTATGGAGGTCAATATTGCCACATTTGGATGTATTTGGCAGAATACGCGTTTGACCATAGATCATTTATTAAGCATTTTAATAACGACATAATATTTAATATTCTGGAAAGGCATTTACAAAAAATACTTTATACAAATTATATTGTGAAGGATATAGGACTTGAATAGTATTTATGAGATAAATAAACTATCTTACATAGGTACATTAAAGATAGTTAAACAAAACATTGAACAGCAAGGACATTAATTTCTATACATATATAAGTTTTCTACCTATCTACCTACAAAAGCTATTTACAATTGTTTTATTTAATAAGTAAGTACATATTTATTAGTTATATTAAAACATTTATGTATCATATGGAATATTTTAGCACCTAAGTGCTATACTAGCCAGTATTTAATTGATATTTCATACATAATAGTTCTGGAGATTCTTAAATTATTAAAAAAATATATACAGCAGTCTGTATGTAATACAAATTTTAATTTTGTGTCCTTAAATTATAATGAGAATGTTTAATAAATAGAATAATTTATATTAATAAAATAATCAATATCGAATTGGGAACATAGATCTTGAAATTAAAAATACTTGTCAAAATGAGAAAGAAAATTATTAAAAAAAAACCTCATCAATTATTTTATTATGTTTGATGCTTAGGCCGCGAATTCTTCATATAAAATCTTAATTAGCTTTTATTTCGTTTAGTAACCAATCTACATGTATTTCTAATGCATGCTGATGAGAATTATTATACTACTATTATTAATTTAAAATTCTTAAAATTCAGTTTTAAATGTACTTTAATAATTAACGCTCTCAGCGCAACAATAACACTAAGTTTGAATTTTATGTACTATATTGTCATTCTGTACTTTAAATATAACAATAAAATGGCCGTCTGTACATTTATCTACAATTTCCAATAATTTACATTTTATACATTTAGGTAAATATTACAGAAAAATGATCAAATTCATCTTAAATTTACATAATATTATAGTCAGTGATGATCTTTAAATAAGTCAAAAACATAAAAATGAGAATCGTAAGTCTTTGAGAACCTTGATCATAAAAAATCTACGAGCGATACATTAATATAGAAATCACACAAATAAAAATATTAAAGATATAACAGCTACATCTACAAAATAATGGTATGCTTCATTTAAAAATACATAATTTCTCAAATCATTTAAAGCTTAGATACTAATTTGCATATTTATGAATACAGACATTTATGAAATATTTAACATGCACCTATGTTATATAGTGCTGACAAATTCCTAGTGTTGCCATAGACTAAAAATGGGGTCAAAGTACAAGTCAAATTATGACATCGATAATCATGGAATGATTAGACAATATAGATCAACAGTCGACGCCTATACACAATAGTAATATATTAATAACATCATAATAAACGTCGTACAAATACAATTGACTAATGACTTACACAACACCTTCGCTTTCTCACACATTCCATAAAACTGTACAAAAAAAAATCACCCAGCTGTTCATCACCAATCAAACACCGAAGAATCACATTAGTTTTTTTACACTGGCAACACTAGTGAACTGTCACTCGGTAATGCGGAAGAGATCAACAACACTGGGTAACGATCGTATTTTTTTTAGAAGCGTCTCTGCACTTAACTTATGTTACCGGTCATCGCCAAACAAGAGCTTGGCGAAATATGTCCATCAGCTACGCTCGTCTATGTTGGCTAGGATGTGCGTGTACAAGTGGTATTGCATCACTTGCACTATTTCGTATCTGAGGGTAGATAGGCCGTCCCTGCCAAACGTTTTTCCTTTTTGCGAGAGCAGCTGGTACCTGAAAATTAGTAAATAGAAAATCATTATTTGTTGTGGTGTCAGATTTTTGTCGTGATATACACCACACAGTTAATAATCATAGACCAAGGCTGAAGCCTTTGAAAATGGTAAAAAATGAAAAAAATATAGTTGGACCTCAGATCGCCCGTTAATTATTTATCCTACATACAATGGGTTTCATCCTACTATTATTATTTTTTTATTTCAAAAATTATCGACTCTGGTCTATTAGTAATAAATTGACTCGCTATCATTAATTACGTGGTTCTTTTATCTGTGTGGATGAAATTGATGTTATGACGACAGAGTAACCAATAATAATGGGCGTGAAACTACCCAAGATTATAAGCAATTTTTAATATGGGAACAACTCTGATAGATATATAGAAAAGAAAATTGTCTTTTTTATACAAAAAGGGAAAATTATTCGATGAAAATGTATGAAACTTATGTACCTATATTTTTATTTTTTTGTTATTTCGTAGTTGGTCCCATAGTGAAAGTTGTTTATAATGGTGTTAAAAATGTGTTAACCAGATGAGAGATGTAATTAGATGGTCGCCTATATGAAGTCGTGTTCTTATAAGAGCTCAACGATTTATACGGTTATATATATTTCTCGTTTCGAGAGAATTTTTCTTATGAACCTATGGGGTTCATACGACATTTGAGGGGTTAAAAATCACGGTGTAGTTACAAAAAACAATAATGGCGTACCTCTTTGGATTAGGCGTTGACCTCTTATGTTCTAGACTGGCGTAGCGCGCGATAGACATCTTATACCTGGCTATGTGATAATTCTTTTTAAGTAATCTGTAAAAAGACAAAAGTACACATTTCATAAATCAATTAGCAATGATGGTAGAGGACTATACAGGTAATATACAGGGTGACTTCCTTCCAGGACATGATAGTATAACCTATTTGCAAAAAATAAGCAACCCACAAAGCGTATACCTAAATTCATTGCAGGAAACGGGCCACAATATCTCGTCCTAGAACGTGTATCATTGTGCTGTACATTCATAATTAAAATAACAAATATATATAAAATAACAAATAAATATTTCTATTGTCAGACCAGAGAAACATAACAAAAAAAAAAGTAAACAAATTAAAACATGTTTTTTTCACATTGGAAAGAGTTGGACCTATACCTCATGTATAGCTTTATCACTTTCTCACACTGAAATATCATCCTTACTTACTAATGTTATAAATAGTTTGTTTGTTTGTCAGGAACTACTGGTTGAATTTGAAAAAATCTTTTTGTGTTTGATAGTCCGTTTATCGAGGTAGATTATAGGCTAAATAACATCACGCTACGACCATTAAGAGCGGAGCATAAATGAAAAATGTTGCAAAAACGGGCAAAATTATTCCTTATTGAGAGCTTCACATCTTAGGAGATATATCTAAAGCACTCTCTCTCTTAGGTGACGCAGACAAAGTTGCGTGGGTCAGCTAGTTAGAATAATACGGCTCTTTGAGGTGGTGGTTCCCCCAGGATCTCCCAGGAGTTGATCTATTGAAACGAAAAGACGAAGAAGAAGAACTGCTTACCTATAATACATATCGTCGTCTTCTCCACCCCAGCCCCAGTATTTGTTGGAGAACCCGTTGACCGTTTGGATCTGCTCCAGGGTCATGGCTGATACTCCACCGAATATAGCGCTGTATGGTAACCTGGAACAGTTCAGGTATTTTTGTAACACGGGTATTTTAGACATTTAACTTTCATTGCTTAGATAGTCCAGGAAAAAAAGCAACGAAAAGATATACAGACGCCAGCACATTAAGCTATCCCTAACTGTCAAATTTTCTCAATTAAAAATGAACCTTATGTCTTTGCAATAAAGTTGAAATACTATCAAAGAAATTTGACAGATTGTGGTAACTTGATGTGCTGGCCTCTGTACATATGTAAGGATGGTAGAGATGGCGTTAGGTAGTTTAGATATGCATACCTCCATGGGAAATAAGCGTTACTTAAAGTATGTTTCATCATTCTCCTGCCCTAATCCCAATTTATTTGGGGTCGGCGCAACATATCTTTTTCTTCCATACTTCTCTATTAGTCGTCAACTCGGTAGTCACTCCCTTTCTAGCCATATCATCTTTCACACAATCCATCCATCTTTTCTTTGGTCTTCTTCTACTTGTATAGCCATCCACTCATTCATACTCAAAACTTTCCTGACAACGTTTAGTCCAGGAAAATTGGACCAAATATTAATCATACTTAAGGTCAAATTGCAAATAGCCCATTTTAACTTCGTGATCCTTTTCAAAATTCATGTAAGACTAATTTCTTTACAGACGAGTGAAGAAAGTTAAGCGTAGCTATTCTTTTCCACACCATTTTTTTATTATTTAGCCACACTTACTTACATACACACCCTGTTAAACTTCAACCAATTATTTTGAAATAGCTTGTGCCCGCGGCATCGCTCGCGTTCATTAAAATTTGACAATCAATTCGGATTGTACTCTGCTTGTTGTGTTGCAGGTGCGAGAATGGAACGTACACGTGGCGCCATCTATTATCATAAGAACGTTATTGTTGTTTTCCTCGGAAACAGTACTTTTTTTGGATATGAAACGTACCCTATGTCCGTTTCTGTACACCTGACAACGTTTATGAAAAAGTAACAAACAAACTGACAAACTTATGAATTTATGATGTTAGATAGGATTGTGTTTTTAATATTTCTGTGATTGCAGCTGACTTACTTGAATTTAAACCTATCTATAGAAGCGGACATGTGCCTCGGCTGTCTCGTGCAGGAGTACAAGTTCCTTGTATCCAGCGGCAGCAGGTCAATGTCGTGGAAAATAAAGCACTGGAACCCGCCAGGCTCCAACTTCTGACTCTCCATGAAACCCACGTTCATCAGCTTCGCGCGATTGAACTGTTTCGTACCTAGGAAGAGGGATGGCTTTTGATTATACACGACGACGTTCATTATTTATTTTCCAAACATGTAAACAAATGTGTTTTTGGAAAAAGCATCTTTGAATCCCACATATGAAGTTCAGTACGAAGTGGTAGCCACTTCAAATATTTTAATGACTTTTTCAATAGTACTAGTCACTCTAATATTACCTTAATTTAGAGTAAGATAAAGTTGATATTCTTTTAAATGGAAATAACATCGATTGGAAACAAGGATTTTAATAGACTTTAATCTAATCCTATAATCTATGCCTATGGACATGTGGAATACCAGAGCCTTCGTAGATATCAGAAATAATATAGATATTGTAAACCCAGAATTTAGAAAGTAATGGGCATAAAAAAGAAAATCAATTACCTTTTTGCTCAACAATGTAGATCCCGTATTCAATTTGTTGCTTCATCAAGAATGGGTGCATGTGGTTTAAGAAAATTGCTAAATGCTGTTGGCGGTCTCTGGAAATATAATAAAATATATTATTAATAAATGTCGTGCTACCCTCTTTCAAGCCACAGCATCTCTTTTACACAATAAATCTGTCGTTTCTTTGATCATCTGGCACTCACAAGGGCGGATTTAAGGGGGCACGTGAAGACAGTATTTTTGTGTACAGACGCCAGCACATCAAGCTATCCCTAACTGTCAATTTTCTCAATTAAAAATGCATAAGGTTCATTTTTAATTGAGAAAATTGCAATAAAGTTGAAATACTATCAAAGAAATTTGACAGATTGTGGTAACTTGATGTGCTGGCCTCTGTACTGTGGAGATAACACAGTTAGTACATACTTATGCAAGCAAATCAATTTATGAGAGTTGTTAAAATCACAGAACAGATAAAAGAGGTACCTAACTGTTCTGTGGTTAAAATATCTGAATAAAATAACAGAAAGAACATAACGCACCTTTAGAATGAAAACGATGTAACTCAAAAAAGTGACTTTTAGGGAAATAGCAAAACAAGTTCTGAAATTCTTAACACCTCCGTATTATTTTGTCTATTATTTACGTTTTACTATGTTTGTGCTGCAAATTATAAAAAAAGTCGTTTCACTATTTTCGTATTGAGTCATTTTATGACGATAACTCAATTTATGTTTTTCAATTGTGTTGCTTTCATTCTAAAGTTGCGATAAGTGAAACTCTTTGCTATTTCTTGCTGGAATTGCGAATTTTGTTCGTTGCATCCCTTTCAAACTAGAAGTATGATACTTCAAGTTTTTTTTGCCGGTTCGCCCTTTGTGGGGCACAACACACCTTCAGAAAATAATCCTGGACCCACCCTTGGGCACTCATGTATCCTGAAATCCATCACCATCATGATTCAGGCGGACACTCCTGGAAAAATGCTTCTAGAAGCATCACCACTCTATGCTTCTCATGCAACGGCTTCCTACGATATCTAGACATTTGGCCACCTTTATGGTTTACCACGCTTCCGGAGTGCGAGAAAAAACGATAAAATGTTGACTATACCTGTATGGCACAATAATCGCAACTTTATGCTTGGCGGTGCAGTTGGGCGGGGTATACCGACCCCCCCACTGCACCTCGGGGAACTTCTTCTCCACATCATCTAGTTCCATGTCCGTTGTGTTGGCGGGTACGGGACCTGGGAAGGAATTTCATTGCATTGAATATAATTATTATGTTTTGAACGTTACCATGGTTCACTGAGTTTTAGTAGAATAATGTTTTCTTATGAAGCAAGTGAAAAAATGCATCGATAATTAATAAATCAGTATTTTTAAGACAAATCGATACTTATCGATATATCTTAAAAACTAGATTAAATCGAATTCAATTTTATAATTATCGAAAATAAATATCGACTATCGATTAATACAGATTAAAAATATGGACGATATATTTGTCGTTTTTTTTTAAATGCCTTTATTTTTACCCTAGTTTGTCACACACCTACGAGCGATGAGGTCTAGAGACCACTTTACGGTACCCTCTGATTTTGAATCAGTGATCTTTATTCTCGTTAACGTAAGTTTTCTGTTTGGTTGAATAATTGTGTTGAATAACACTACACTCTGTTCTGGGAAGAGTGCCAAATCTATATCCTTATAAACTAGATTTGCCTTAAAAACGGCAGCGTAAACTTAAATGTATTGCCATAAAGAAAAATCGAAACTAACAGCACTACTACAATAGCGAAAGGTACTCTTGCACTGTAAGATAAGATAAGATAAGATAAGATAACTTTATTTGCTCAAACATGTGTGTACATACAATTAAAAGAAGAAAAATGCATGCAAGGTGTTTTAAGAAGTACATGGAGTCTGCGGCGTGCTGTCTTCGTAGATAGCACTAGCTGTACTTGGCTTTTAAACTAAAGAAAAAATGAGCTTACCTAAGTCACTCATACTCTCACACATCGGCAGGGTCACTGGAGCTGTCTCACTCTTATTCACCACCTCACTCACGTTCTTCATCCCATCCAGTATCTTCGTGATCAGCATCGAAGTGGGAGTAGTCTCATCTTGCGCAGAACTGTTCATGTCTTCCATAGACTTCGTTTTCGTCAAGTTCAGGTTGGTAATTCGTCGGATCCCGTTGTTTGGCAAAGTGTGGTTGTTTAAAGTCAGATTCAGAGCTGCAGTTTCAGTATACCCTTCAGCATAATTCATATTCACAGGATCCGTTAACGAGATTCTTTTTAAAGAAGCTGGTGTTTTTTCGGCGTTTCTGGAAAAGGTAAGATGTAGTAAAGGAAACTATAGTACCTATGATTATTGACCAAATAATGGAAGTTGTAGCCTAACTTTTTTTATTTTTGGTATATCATCTCGCTGGTCAACTAGAAGGTGGTCGGCTGCTTAACCGGACTTTCCTGTGCGTTAAAATAATTATGGTCTCTAGCCATGGCTTAAACTTAAATGCTAAGCGATTGCTCGCTAAGGCTAACCCCTGCGAGGTACGGACCCTTATGACCTCATGAGCAGGATATATCAGTAGCAAAGTCAGCTAGTCCGTTGAGTAAAACCACGGATCTTAATTACGATTTTCTTGATGGTAGATCACCACATTATTTGGTTACTAACCACGGAAACTCAACTAACAGTTAGTTAGGTTACGTTACGTAAGTTTTCGGTAACTAACGTAAATTAGTTAATCGTCAGTTAAGAGGTTTAATCCTGAAAGCCAGATTCAGAGCTAGCGGCAAATACCAGGAAATCACCAAGACAAGGCCCTAAAGAAATGTTCCAGCTGTCTTGAAGACCACAAAGAATTTAAAATGTTTGGCATACCTAAGTGTAGGCTGGGTGGCGTTATACAGCGGGGTGTACAGGTAAGTCCTGAGGGGAGACGCGTCCAGGATAGACCCGAACAGGTACTCCACGGCCGCAAGGGCCAGCACGAGCAGGAGTAGCAGGCGAAGGGCGCGAGTCGCCCGCCCGCCGCCCGCGCTCGCGCCGCCGCCCATCAACGCATTCGGTGCTGGCGCGTGAGCATAGACCCCTGCAAATAAAATGTAGATTTATATAATATTAGCTTTTTTCCGCGGCTTCGCTCGCGTCGATATAGAATTTGACAATCAATACGGGTTGTACTCTGCTTGTAATAATATAATTTAATCATGATTAGAAAGAAACGTGGCGACATCTATTATCCTAAGAAAGTTATCGCCCCTTCGACCAAAAAAATTGTGGGGCGTGTAGATGGAACTATCTGTACCTATACGCGTATAGACATTCGAAAACACCATAGACATTCTAGGTCGACGCAAAAAATGTGAAAGTGTTCGCGCCAAGCAATTGACTATTTGAAACGGTCAAAAATTGAATATGAAATCACATAGATAAAAGACCGCTCGTCTTAAAAACTTCCATCACCTAAAAATCATGCTAAGATATAATTGTAAAATTGCATTTAATGCTAATAAGTATTCCATTTGATTCTAAAAATCTGTGACGTCGCATTGTTATGTTTCATAGAAATCACGTGCAAATTCCGCGTTTTGACAGTTCATAAAAAGTAATGTTATAGAATACCCTTTCAAACCCAATTGCTTTGATCGTGCCTATTTATTTCCCCATTTATAAGTAACTATGTTCATTTAGGTAACGTCGGCTTTAATAACATGCTTGACTGAGGAACACTAAAACCTGAAAGTAAATTCTAACCAAGATTTAATTTAATTAACAAGCTTCGTTTTAATAATTGATAATTAACTTTATTCGGTCTCCGGAGATGTTTAACTTTTAACAATCTTTGTGCTGCTTTTGTAAAATAAAACAATCTTCAAAGATTAACAAGGGTAGCGTACATAATTAAATTAATTTGGAGTGATTTCAATTATTAATTTTTATATGAATCGTACCTCTCAGTAATTAAATTAGTAATTGATTTGTGGTTAAAATAATTATATTTTTGGTTATGTGTACCTATACAAATATATGAATATTTACTTTAACAAGTATTATATTATTTTACTCTTTTAGTGTGAGGACTATGTGGGTTATTTTTTCTTTTCCAGTTATTTGTAACGATTGTCTGGCAATTTTGGTTCTATAAGTTGCCTATATACGTCGTTTGGTGTTCTTCGAGTCGTGGTCAAAAAACATTTCATACAGTAATACAGTACAGTCTGATCAAGATTCTGTCAGTAAATTAAAGGAATATTTTTAAATGTTCTGAGTATGACTCAAAGGTATATTTATGTAGGTGTTTATAATAAATTAATATTATTCTTATCTGTATTATTTGCCATAATAAGAGCCAAATCTTTAAAAAAAAAACTTGAGAGGTGTCAAGGGACACCCGGATGGAACGAAGTTCCTTTCTAACTCCATCAGCAATATCCGGAACTTGTGCAGAAACACTGTCAGGATTCATTATTATTATTATTTTTTATTATTTATTAATTACAAAAAACCTGTATACACTCAACAAAAATAATCGTCGCGACACCACACTTTTCAATGCGAAATAGGAATGAAAATATCTGGCTTGCTTTCTATAAGAGAGAGAGAGACAGACAGAAACATGCGACGCCGCACAGCTTACAATAGCTTACTATAGCAAAAAGTGTCGTGACAACTTTTCGTAAGAATTTTTTCCGTCTAGCCCCCTTTCACAACGCGCGATAAGGAACTTCGTTCCAAAAATCTTCGAGGTACAATTCTGCGAGAAAGCCGTACAGACCTACATTCACTTAATTTACTTGCCCACTGTACATGACAGCTAACGTTCTCAGTACCTACGTCTAACAGAGATGACGTCACACATTTTAACCCACGTGCGAGATGCAAAAATGGAAAAAGGGCCCTGAGGCAATTTTTCCTGCGATCCGGAGTTTGTCCGGGCAAATCTGATACGCTTAAAATCGGTCCACTAACTCGTGAAACGGAATTTATTGTGAAAGTAAATTCTTAATAGTTGAAGGGAGTGTTTTATTCTTCTGTATCTATTGGCTATGATGACAAGTATTAATTATGCGCCAGGGTAACCCGCGGCTCAGCGGGATTGTCCGAAAGAGTTACCGCTACCCCAGAACATAAAGGGCTAAGGAAGGAACATGGATGGGTTTTAGTCAGTAAGAGTCTGACACTCCTTTCCGCTCCACTCAGAGCGGGCAGAGTCATTTGATGATTGCCCAACCTCAAACAAAAAAAGGGTAACCCGCAGAATTCAAAGTTTCATTAGTTTTTTGGAATTTAGAGGTCAGTGTCAGGTTATACGTTGATCAAAATATGATTCGAGGTCGTAGCTAACACGTATTTACAGAATTATAATCATTAGAATCACTGTCTTCTCCGCCACCAACATTCTAAACTATCTTTACGACATACCGAATAAAAAACGTTATAGTATACTTGCCCGTTAAATCGATGGCCATTCTTGTCTAAGAAGCAAATGTAATTAATGTTCCTATCCCCCAATTAACGTTCCGATAGCATAACGTAATCCTAAATTACTTCTCACTATCGCCAAAGGTTATAAATCAATTGTTCTTTTGGAGGAAAATGTTCCTTTATTTTCCGTTGGATTCCATAGTATTTTATCTCACGGAGCGGCGCGCGCTTGACTTGTGGTAGTGCAGGAGCCCTCGGTTTCGTACGAGACATTGACGAACTCAGAGGTGTGAACACTGAACTGTGTGTGTGTGTTATGTGCAGGCGCTACTCGTTTTCACGTACACATGTACAGCGTATTTGTACAGTTCGTTACCACAAGTAAAGCACGCGTCGCTTCGTACAATAAAATTACTGAATTAGAAATATCTACTGGTTTATTATCCACTAGCTTCTGCCCGCGACTTCGTCCGCGGAAAATTGCGATATACTGTAACTGTTTAGGCAGCGCATGCAAATAATTCTGTTTTCGGAGGTATTTCTTTCCGACTTGCTAGACGAAAATTGCGATAGCTCGGCTAATATGTTTGATATAAATATAATTTATAGCCCTCAGGAAGAATGTAGCTTTCTATCAGTGAAAAAAATTTTTGAAATTGGATCAATAGTTCCGGAGATTACCCCCTACATACAAACTTACAAATTTTACCTCTTTATAATATTAGTATAGATATACTTGCTTAAAATCGGTGAAGGAAAACAGTATGTGAAGCTAAGTCAGTTAAGTCAGTCATAAAAACTTATTCTTCTACTCTCTTCTTCTTCTTATTATTAAACTGGATTCTTCTACTCTTCGTGTGGTTAGTGACTAACCTGGCGTCAGAGTTTTTATGGCTGAATTAACTGACTTAGCTTATTTTATACACGATTTCCATGGCGAAATCGTGTATAAAAACCACCCTTCCATTCTGGGATTTGTTTATCTTCATAGACAAATGATTATTAAATCCCTGACGATATATCCCGTGTCATGGGTATTATCTTACGCACAAAAAGAAGGATATTTATCGCACCTATTCTTCACAGCATCACACGGTTTGGTCCGGCACACAGTTACACAGTCAGGGGTTTAAAAAAATATATATATGTGTGTACAGTCACGAGCACCAATATGTATACACCTAGCAATTTTCGGATGCGGTTTTCTTGTAAAATAACTACGAGTATTTCAATGACGAGATGCGCCATGTTCGGTAAACCTATGGATTCGAATGTGCAATGTGTGTGAAAACATTCAATTTCATTTAATAAATAAGCGGAAAACCGCTTATGAAATTAGTAAATTGTATACATAGTTTTGCTCGTGACTGTACTCGTTCAAAAAAATCCATCTAAGTGCTAAACCAGGAGTTCCAGTGAAAGTAAAAATGCCTATGACGCAGTCTCTGACGCAGCACGGATATTTATGGACGGTCATCATCATCAACATCATTTCAGCCGAAAGACGTCCACTGCCTCCCCCAAGCACTGCCATTTCGGCCGGTTCTGTGCTCCCCCACAAAATTGTGTACAGAGGCCAGCACATCAAGTTACCACAATCTGTCAAATTTCTTTGATAGTATTTCAACTTTATTGCAAAGACATAAGGTTCATTTTTAATTAAGAAATTTTGACAGTTAGGGATAGCTTGATGTGCTGGCGTCTGTTCAGTAGTGCTATTCTGTGGAAATCTCACCGTGAAAACGCAGGTTTAGTGAGATTTAAGTGAGCTGTCAAAATAGTGTCAATCCCTAGCATTAGGTGGAATGACAGCTCACTTCACCTAAGTTTTTCCGCCCGCGGCTTCGCCCGCATAAGATGTCGACAAATTATACACATAAACCTTCCTCTTCAATCACTCTATCTATTAAAAAAAACCGCATCAAAATCCGTTGCGTAGTTTTAAAGATTTGAGCATACATAGGGATATAGGGACAGACATAGCGACTTTGTTTTATACTACTAGCTGACCCGACAGACGTTGTCCTGTCTTAACTATGATACCTACCCTACCTACCCTACCTACCCTACCTACCCTACCTACCCTACCTACCCTACCTACCCTACCTACCCTACCTACCCTACCTACCCTACCTACCCTACCTACCCTACCTACCCTACCTACCCTACCTACCCTACCTACCCTACCTACCCTACCTACCCTACCTACCCTACCTACCCTACCTACCCTACCTACCCTACCTACCCTACCTACCCTACCTACCCTACCTACCCTACCTACCCTACCTACCCTACCTACCCTACCTACCCTACCTACCCTACCTACCCTACCTACCCTACCTACCCTACCTACCCTACCTACCCTACCTACCCTACCTACCCTACCTACCCTACCTACCCTACCTACCCTACCTACCCTACCTACCCTACCTACCCTACCTACCCTACCTACCCTACCTACCCTACCTACCCTACCTACCCTACCTACCCTACCTACCCTACCTACCCTACCTACCCTACCTACCCTACCTACCCTACCTACCCTACCTACCCTACCTACCCTACCTACCCTACCTACCCTACCTACCCTACCTACCCTACCTACCCTACCTACCCTACCTACCCTACCTACCCTACCTACCCTACCTACCCTACCTACCCTACCTACCCTACCTACCCTACCTACCCTACCTACCCTACCTACCCTACCTACCCTACCTACCCTACCTACCCTACCTACCCTACCTACCCTACCTACCCTACCTACCCTACCTACCCTACCTACCCTACCTACCCTACCTACCCTACCTACCCTACCTACCCTACCTACCCTACCCCACCTACCTCACCTACCTACCTACCAACCTCTCCTACCTACTCTACCTACCCTACCTACCCTACCTACCCTTCCTACCCCACCTACCTCACCTACCTCACCTACCTACCTACCAACCTCTCCTACCTACTCTACCTACCCTACCTACCCACTTTTTTTTATTATATAAACACAATAAAAAAAGAATTAGAGAAATCGGTTCAGCTGCTCTCGAGATTTGCGCTTACCAACACGTTTTGCGATTCATTTTTTTGTTGTGTTTGTAGTCCAATCAACAAGGGGGTTGGATAAGGTGATAATTCCTCTGTCGCTGAAACTTTGCAGTGTGATAAAGTAATGTTTATAGATAACGGTTGACCAGTTATCCAACATTTTTTTTATTTAGAAGTTAGGTATTTACACCTAAACATGAAAATCATTTCTAGATCTGGGGGAAAAATTGCTCCGTCCAAAATTCCTTCGGTATATGCCAGTATATACTGATATGTATAGGTATGTATCGGTATCCAACATTTTTTTTATTTGGGAGGGCCAGGAAGTTAAAAATACCTATTTAGGTTCATAACTTGTTCGAAAAAATTCCTCCGTCAAATTTTCTTTTTTTGTATGTTTTAATATCGTCAAATGTATCGCACTGCATAAAGATCCAATAGATTTTGCATTTGTAACATAGCATTACGGTTTTCTGCCAATAACTCAGTGAAAAAAATTCCTCCGTCTTTTTTTATTAATTTATCTGTCATAGTATACGTAAATGAAACAGTTTTTTTAAAGATCCAATAAAATTTCGGCAATACACACGACTTTTAGAGTATCAACTATTATTTTAAGATGAATGGACTACGAGCGGGCGGCGGGGGCAGTGCGGGGCGCGGGAGGAAGGGCGCCGGCCGCCGCGTTGCATACATACTTACTTTTCTGTTTTTTATAGAATCTAAGGATATTTCGACTTCAGACATGCATCTTGTAATTAAGTACCTAGCACTTTTGAACGTCAAACTTAAGTAACAAACAGGCACTTAACTAATCATTGGTTTTGTTCCATTATATAGGAACTATAACAATTATTGTAAATAAATACTTGCTACGGTCACAAATCATATTTTAAAACGTGTTACTGACCGGGACCGGCAAATTGCAAAAAAACGTAAGAAAATTTAATTTCGCGGGCTACCCTGAATAATTATTCAAATCACTCATTGATGAGAGTATAGGTATATTGGGTGCAGAGGTCAAGCTACCGCAATCTGTCAAATTGAGAAAATTTAACAGATTGGGATAGCTTGATGTCAAATTTTCTCAATTAAAAATGAACCTTATGTCTTTGCAATAAAGTTGAAATATTATCAAAGAAATTTGACAGATTGTGGTAACTTGATGTGCTGGCCTCTGTACAGTATGTTTAGCATAGCATATTATGTATGACAAGAGATATTTGAATTAAAAACACTGATACAATTTTTTTTCTTAACCTTTATTAATTATTTGGTATCAATCATCTCTCATTCGTGAGTAACAAACAATAAACTAACCATTAGTTCTTATTAAACTTACTTTTATTGAACTATCTTCATAAAGTTTTATTAACCAAGAAACAAAAATATACTTCTAATCTCCACCAAGTCGAGCTTGACAAACAAAGGCACAGCACAGCAAAATGTTAATAAAAAATAGTTAAAAAAAACTAAAAAACACGCTTTTTATAGAAAACCGAACTAAAAATATGAAAAAAAAAATACTTTTTAAAAAGCGTGGGGTGCTTTTTAAGATAATATTCACCATCACCATGCACCCCACGCTTTTTAAAAAGTTTTTTTTTTTCATATTTTTAGTTCAAATTTATGTATTGTCATCGGTCCTCGATAAATCTACAAAGTTTGAACGAAATCTGGCCGTTCAAAGTGGGTGAAAATCGCGTCTAAAGGAGTCGGTTACAAACATACATAGGTACAAGTGAAGCTAATATAAAGCGTGTAAAATAAGGATAATGGGAAACTATTATCAAATTATTGCATTGTCATCGGTCCTTGAGACGTGTGCAGTTTCAAGTTGATCAGACTTTTAGAAACCGGTGAAAATTAAGCTCAAAGATTCCGTTACATACATACATAGATACAACCCGAGCTAATAAAAGCGTGTTAAAAATAGTAGTGTTGAGCCCGTTAAGCAATTACAATTTTTCGTCAGATAAAATACCTAACTTGATAAATTGACAGATAGGTGCCATATAGTGGATTTAGTTACCACTAAATTGTGCAGTTATAAAAAAATAATTTAAACGAAAGTAATCACTAAATATGCGAAGTCATGTGACATCCACCAAAGTGAAAAAAGAAACATATTGTACAGACGCCAGTACATACATCAAACTACCCCAATCTGTAAAATTTTTCCAATTTGACAGATTGGAGTAGCTTGACCTCTGCACCCAATATACCTATACTCTCATCAATGAGTGATTTGTATAATTATTCAGGGTAGCCCGTGAAATTCAATTTTTCTTACGTTTTTTTTGCAATTTGCCGGTCCCAGTCAGTAACACGTTTTAAAATATGATTTGCGACCGTAGCAAGTATTTATTTACAAAATTGTAACAATATAAATCATTAGTACAACCCTAAGTAAGTTCATAATATCATCCTATGGCATCAATATTATAGATACTACTTAGGATAATAATACAAAATATTTGTTATTGTCACGAATCATATTTTGATCAACATAAAACCTGGCATTGACCTGCAATTTGCAAAAAAAGTAAGAAAATTTGAATTTTGCGGGCTACGTGGCGTTTCCTTCTTTCCTTCCTTATTATAAATGTTATTTATGGAAAAATGGTTCATGTAACATAAATAGCTTATTTTTAATAATAATAATAATATATAATATCCATGGAAATTTCACAAAACGCCATATAGTCCCAAGCTAAGCAACATGCTTGTGTTATAGTAACGAGATGGCTGATAAACTACTTCTGTATATTTTTTTTCGTAAATACATACATATTACAGATAGAAAAACACCCAGACCTGTAACAAATACTTGCAGGGCGTACAAATATTTGTTCCGTGCGGGAATCGAACCCGTGACATACTGCGCAGCAGTCAATCGCTCAACCACTGTTAATAATTGTTATACACTCGGCGTCACAAAAATCGCACCTTTTTAAGAATTCCCTTCAAAGTCATTTTAACCCTATTAATCAATGGTAGACATATGACTATAAGGTATCATTGGAAAGGCAATTTATTTAAATTTCAGAATAAATCAATGGATTTGGTTTTTTGTTTACCAGGGAATAAAAAAAAGCAAGCTAATGCAAATGATTAAAAAGTTAAATTTTATTTTATCAGCAAAAACTACAACAAAGTCCTTAAAAACAACTTAAAACCTAGTGTTACCCCCCCTAGCCCTGATGACTGCTTCCATGCGGTCTCTCATGGACCTAATTAATGTGACAACAGTCTCTTGAGGAATGTTGTCCCATTCTGCAACGACGGCATCTTGGAGGTCTTGGAGAGTGGTAGGGGCAGGATCACGTGCCCGTACTCGCCGTTTCAGTTCATCCCAAAGATGCTCAATAGGGTTCAGGTCTGGACTTCGCGCCGGCCAGCGCATAACAGGTAGTCTCTTACAATTAAAGCAGTGTGACAGCGGGCGTTATCGTGCATTAACGTGAACCCACTGCCAACAAAACCCGCATAAGGGACAACCTGCTCCTCTAAGATCTCTGTTATGTACCGAGCAGCAGTCAGAGACCCTTGCCCGCGAGCACTTCCAGTCCGAGAAACACACACAAGGTTCGTTTTACCGTCGATTGACACGCCGCCCCAGAACATGCACGAGCCACCCCCGTATTCCACTGTCTCTTGAATACAGGCTTGTGCGAATCGTTCCCCTTGCCTCCTATACACTCTTCGACGCCTGTCGTTGCAGAAAAGACACACCCTCGTCTCATTCGAGAAGAGCACAGCCCTCCATTGGTCTATTGTCCAATCCACATGATTACGGGCAAATTGCAACCGGTCTCTCCTATGCTGTGCAGTCAATTTTGGCCCTGTAGCAGCCCTATGAGCTGCAATTTTCTTCTCCCGCACTCTTCTTCTAATCGTGGAGACGCTTACAGAAGTTCTGCGAGCTGATCGCAGTTGTTGTTGCAGCTCAACAGCATTGGAGAACCGATTACGTAAAGACGTCGATACAATGAAGCGATCGTCTCTTTCGGATGTGCACCGTTGTCTTCCAGATCCACGTCTTCGGATATAGCCACCAGTCTCTTGGAAGCGTTGGAACACTCGTCGAACGGCAAAACGACTCAAGTTCAGTTGCCGAGCAACATCACATTGCCGCATCCCTGATTGCAGTAGTGCAATGACTTGAGCGGCTTCATCTGCAGTGGTATCCATCTTCAGGGGTATTTTTCTTGCTGTAGCTGTTCACGTGTGTTCACTTCAAAGGTTGAATAGCGAATGACCCACATTTTACCCGGGTCGCCCGTTTTACACCCTTGTAGGGAGGTGCAATTAGTGGCCGTTGCAATGCGTATTTTGACAACATTTTTTTTAACGTTACGTGCTAATGAGATCTGTTGTGTTTAGGAATTCTAACTGTTGTTAATTTAAAGGTCGTTAAACATACTTTCAATTGATACCAATATTAATTGGGTTTAATGTATTCGTTACTGGCGGGACATATTTTAAACTTATTTTCGAAGAGGTGCGATTTTTGTGACGCCGTGTGTAGTTCCTAGGTATATAATGAAACAAATCCAATGATTAGTTAAGTGCCTGTTTGTTACTTAATTTTGACGTTCAAAAGTGCCTTTCTTGTGCATTTGAAATAAAGATTTGACTTTGAATAAATAAAACTTAATATTAATTGACAAAGACTGTTTGACGTTAAACAGTTTTTAATGAGTCCCGAATAAGAAATAAGTTAGTTATTACTCATATATTCGGATTAGGCCATCTACGCCCACTTGAAAAATTCACCATGTATACAAATAATGAAGTTCAAAGGAAAACTATCACAACTAAGCAAGCTTTACAAGTTGTCGAGTAATAGTCAAATAACATTGTACCTTTATGGACAATTTGTAATTTCTTACAAATTGTAATGAAGAGCATGTTTTTCAACTATTATGTTAAGCTTGTTGGTTGTGCGTGGTCCGACACTATCAATGGTATGGTTACTTCACAATTCATGAAAAATATACGATACGATCAATCGCATATCCGATAGCAATGCAAAATTGCAAACAGGTATCTGAATCGCCCCAAGAGATATTCAAACTCATTGCTTCCGGTACGGACGTGCTAGGTACTTAATTACCCATATGATAAGTCAATTAATGTATTACAAAGTGCATGTCTGAAGTCGAAATAGCATTAGATTCTATAAAATGCAGAAAAGTGAGTATGTATGCAACGCGGCGGCCGGCGCCCTTCCTCCCGCGCCCCGCAATGCCCCCGCCGCCCGCTCGTCGTAGTCCATTCATCTTAAAATAATAGTTGAAACTCTAAAAGTCGTGTGTATTGCCGAAATTTTATTGGATCTTTAAAAAAACTGTTTCATTTACGTATACTATGACAGATAAATTAATAAAAAAAGATGGAGGAATTTTTTTCACTGAGTTATTGGCAGAAAACCGTAATGCTATGTTACAAATGCAAAATCTATTGGATCTTTATGCAGTGCGATACATTTGACGATATTAAAACATACAAAAAAAGAAAATTTGACGGAGGAATTTTTTCGAACAAGTTATGAACCTAAATAGGTATTTTTAACTTCCTGGCCCTCCCAAATAAAAAAAATGTTGGATACCGATACATACCTATACATATCAGTATATACTGGCATATACCGAAGGAATTTTGGACGGAGCAATTTTTCCCCCAGATCTAGAAATGATTTTCATGTTTAGGTGTAAATACCTAACTTCTAAATAAAAAAAATGTTGGATAACTGGTCAACCGTTATCTATAAACATTACTTTATCACACTGCAAAGTTTCAGCGACAGAGGAATTAATGTAATTTCCCCATACAAAGAATTTCCTTATTGACTGGACTATTGTTATTATCACACAGATGACTGCAAACCACGACCATCAGTGGTAAAACGTACCGGCAAGCTGAAAAGTTTGTTTGTTTTAACGCCCTAATCTCAGGAACTACTGGTTGGAATTGAAAAATTCTTTTTGTGTTGAATAATCCATTTATCGAGGTAGATTATAGGCTAAATAACATCACGCTACGACAAATAACAGCGGAGCGTAAATGAAGAATGTTGCAAAACCTGAAAATTTATTCCTTTTTGAGAGCTTCACATCCTAGGAGATATATATAAACCACTCTCTCTCTCTCACTTTAATTATAAACGGAAGTAAACAAACTGTATAAACAACAAAATAATTAAAAGGTCTAGCACAGTGCGTCGAGGGGAACATTAAACATGTTTTTTGCATTTCCCAACGGCCCCAGGACGAATCCGATTTGCCGACGAAAAAAAAAACGTTGAGTAACTGAAGTCGTATGTGGGTGGTCGCAAACAAATATTTAAATTATGTTTCTAATTTATTTTACGTACAGAGGCCAGCACATCAAGCTACCCCAATCTGTCAAATTTCTTTGATATATTTTCAACTTTATTACAAACGTTTAAGGTTCATTTTCAATTGGGGAAATTTGACAGTTTAGGATAGCCGATGTGCAAGCGTCTGTAGGTACATGCATATGTGGAACAGAATACAGGTACCTAATTCCCTAAGAGGTAAACAAAGGTTTTTGTTGGTATGTCATGTTTTCAAAATGTTATTAGTGCATTTCCGTGTTATAAGCTGGGGGTTATCCCTCTTTCCCAGCTAAAGACTAAGAGAGAGACGGAGGGAGACAGAGAGTTAAATATTAATTAATTAATTTATTGCCGGTCTCGTTGGTCTAGTGGTCGCAAGTACTACTGTGGGATATGAGGTCGTGGGTTCGATTCCCGGGTCGGGCAGTGTTTTTGGGTCTTACGATCAGGCATTTCACAGTAGTAGTGCAGAGTCTGGATTTGAGCATGGTTGATGGCAATAGGCTCGTCCCCTAGTACCTACCTGGGACTCATATAAATAATAGGCGAAATGTGGGTGTACAGTCAACAGCGAAAGTAGATGATAACGAATATATGGCAGCTGTGCTAGTACTAAATGTTTGGTATAATTTACAATCATACAGAGTTGATATGACAGAGGGGCATTAAATTACACTACGTATACTATACGTGTTTAGTATTAACTCGGTACGGTATAAAAATAAAAAGCACCAAAAATGATGTTTTTATTTTTTCAAACAAACTAAATAGCTTACAAATCAGAGTAAAACGCAACCACCCTTTGTAAATAAAAACTGATCTTGTAACGCAGCGGCACCGACGCGCGCGCGCCGGAGCGCTGTTAGGAAAGACATCGTGTTCAAACGGGGCAAAAACTTAAAAAAACATTTGCGACTAAACTACTGCTCCTATTTAATTGATTTTTGGTACAGAGCTTGAAAGAAAATGGTCCCTAGTATAAGTTGTTTAAAGGAAAGCCTCTCTGTCGTACCAAGTCTGTATACTTTTTAATCACTCCGACGCCACACAGTTCTGACGCGAACTCCGTTCATTAGTATTGAATTTCTGTTTTCACACTGAGATTTTTACGGGATAGACGGGCAGGTGGTTTCTCAAACGGACACTAACCTCAGCGGAAGTGATGAGCAGGGAAGGCGCCCGGTGAAATTGTCCCATTCTTTTCAATGACAACTTGTATGATGCGCCATTACAAACGTCCTATCTGAAACAAGGAGAATATAATTACTTAATTTGATTAGTTATAATTATAGTGTTTTTCTTTACTTCACAGATTAAAATAAAGAATCTAATTTGAAAACTGAAAAACATTTTTAGACCGCTTTTGTACAGAGGCCATCAAGCTACCACAATCTATCAAATTTCTTTGTTAGAATTTAAACTTTATTGCAAGGGATTAAGGTACATGTTCAATTGGGAGTATTTGACAGTTTGGTATAACTTGATGCGCCGGCGACAGGCAGGGGTAATATGTACAGACGCCAGCACGTCAAGCTACCCCAATCGGTCAAATTTCTTCGATAGATTTTCAACTTTATTTCTACAGAGTAAGGTTCATGTTCAATTGGGAATATTTGACAGTTTGTGGTAACTTGATGTCGATGTGCTGGCCTCTGTACATCACAGACAGACGGGCGTAAAAAATAATGTGTGGAATCAAAGACTTTGACGACACGGTTGGCGCAGTGGTTGAGCGATTGACTGCTGCGCACTATGTCGCGGGTTCGATTCCCGCACGGAACAAATATTTGTACGACCTGCAAGTATTTGTTACGAGTCTGGGTGTTTTTCTATCTATAATATGTACGTATTTACAAAAAAAAAAAAAATGTATATAAGTTTATCAACCATCTCTTTACCATAACACAAGCATTAGGTTGCTTAGCTTGGGACGATATGGCGCTGTGTGAAATGTCCAAGGATATTATTATTATTATTATTACTTATAAATAGTCTGAAATTGTCGAGTTCCTTATCTATATGAGATGAGGTAGTTGCACTGCAGTGGCATAATAATAATCATTGCGCTTTATAATACTTATTTATTAATAGTGCCATTATTATAATACAACTTATCAGTGTCCCTATTATTTTTTATAGTTTTAACGACCCTCTTGTTTATGAAGAAATCCAACCACGGATCAATGTAGCGACGCAAATAGCCTAAAATAAAAACAGTTAGATACCTATTTTTGGTTTTATGGTTCTTTTTATGAATTTTTATTTGCGAATGAATGTAAAAGTATCCGGTCTAGTGTTTATGGGCTGTTTATGGTAATTCTTGGTAGAATTGATGATGGAATTGTGGATGTTTTCAATCCACTTCGCTGTTTATAGTCTGATCTATTTTGTATCTACAGCGGGGGTCGTGCCCTTCACATTATTCGAGGATAGCACTAATAAAATATGACAATAAACAAACATAATATCTTTAGCGGAATGTTGAATAAATGAAACTAAGCCCCAATCAATCTGCCTAGTCTATATTTTATATTCCCAACTATGTTGGGGTCGGCTTCCAGTCTAACCGGATGCAGCTGAATACCAGTATTTTACATGAAGCGACGGCCTATCTGACCTCTAAAACCCAGTAACTGGGCAATAGGATCAAAGAATGACAGCCGGGACCAACGCGGCTTAACGTGCTTTCCGAGGTACGAAGGAATCACCCATCAACGGACCAACCCAGGCAAGCGTAGCTTAACCTGATGGGTTGATCTGTGCGGCTGTTATTAATTAGCCATGAGCTATTAATGACACTAATGAATGAAACTAAGCCCCGTTCGCATTTAAAGTATCTCTAACTATCAAATATTCCCAATTGAACATGAACCTTATACTTTTGTCATAAAGTTGAAAATCTATCAAAGAAATTTGACAGATTGGGGTAGCTTGATATGCTGGCCTCTGTACTTAATGATTATTCAGAGGAAATTACGGATGCAGTACGAACCTCACATTAAAAACAAAAGAGCTGTAAGAACAAAGAGGTAAGTACAATAATTAAAGTATTTAAAAAAGCGCAATTATTTCTAATGGGAAAAAAATGGTGCGGTACGTGGGTCGCTGCCTTAATGATTATATTTGGCGCGTTGTATAAAGCGAAGCGCACATTACAGCCTTTTTTTTTTGAAATGGCATCTCGCATTTTAACCATAGGGTCGTCTACTGCTTAACCGGACTTGTCTGTGGGTGCCACAAAAGAATTGTAAGCTCCAGCCAGGACTTATAAAAACTTACTAACCGACTACACGCTAAGGGCACCCCCTGTGGGGTACGGACCTCGGCTTAGGGCGTCGCTAGGGGAAGACAGCAAGGGACAAGCTGGATCGGGGGTAAACATTACCGCCGCAGCGCAACGCATTTTTATACAAAAAAGTGCGGTGTAGCTAATTGATAAAGGAGGGTTTTAGCAATTAGTTGCGTTGCGACGCGGCCGGCCCCAATCTGCGGTACCCTTAAGCAGGCGTAGATATTCAGCTGACGTAAGTGATGATACTGTTTCATTGCAGGACTTGTAATGACTATAATGTGGGCATTTGTTTGGCACGTGCCTTCTGTAAAAGCTAGATACAAAGTGGGAAAAATGGATGCTACGATGTTTTGATACAGTGGTTTCACAGTTCTTTAGAGTCAATCAATCAATCTGCCTAGTCGTTACCCAGTTACTGGGTGTGAGTGACATGATACCCATTGGAAAGACTAGTTATCAGAGTTATGGGTTTCTGTGATCCTGGATCAACAACTTAGCATGCTTTCCAAAGCACGGAGGGTCTCGATATTATGTAATGATTGGACACTCCACCGACCATCGCGTACCGACCGCGGCAAGAGTAGCTTAACCTTGATAGATAGATCAACGTAAGATAAAAAATACAAATCATTATTACTTTGAGGTACGTATAGGTACCCATAGGGCGGATTTCACCAATGAAACTAAACGCGATCAGCTCGAAAACCCAATATAAGGGCTGTCAGTGTCACAACTTTCTATGGAATTTTGACGATTGCGGTTTAGATGTGTTGATCGCGTTCAGTTTCATTGGTGAAATTGGCACGTACCGGTTGTGATAAACGAGTTCATACTTATTAACCAAGTGATCCTATAAGGGTTCCTTTTTCCTTTTGAGCTACGGAACCCTAAAATTTACAAGCAACCTTCGCTAAGTACGGGTTGACATGGGTGACATGTAAAAAAGGGTTAAAAACACCAAAAACAAAACATTTTCTAAGTAAACAATTGATTTCCGGCGGAAAATGTGACGGAGCCCGAAAAATGGTACTACCCGGTACCCGGAAGGGCCAAAAATTCACTCGCGAAACGGGTTCAGCGGAGTCACCGCCATATTAATACGGAAAAACAGGTCAGACAATTCTGGGGCTATATTTAAATATGTATATGTAAGTAGTCAGCGAATGCATCATTGAAAATATCCGTGTGTGATCTTTTACGGTTTTAAAATTGTAAGTACGTTTAATATGTGAATTAAGTAAGGATTTTTTTATTAGAGACCTTTAGAAATCACCACCTCATAAAACAGCAATACTGCTAGCGGTGGTGGTTGGCCCCCAGGTTGTCGCAATCATAATCGTGTAACTGAATGATAAAGTAACAAATATCCATCCAAACGTTAGAGTTTATGATTTCCCACCCTAAAAAAAAATAAAAAGAAGCGTTTATGATATTAGTAAAGAATATTTATTTATTTATTAGTTTTCTTTTAAAAACTGAAACTTCAAAATAAACATTTTGCTGACTTACACATTACTTACAGTATGTACAGTACGCCAGCACATCAAGCTATTCCAAACTGTCAAATTTTCCCAATTGAAAATGAACTTTATGCGTTTGTAATAAAGTTGAAAAACGATCAAAGAAATTTGACAGATTGGGGTAGCTTGATGTGCTGGCCTCTGTACAGCGGCGTATACGAGATCAAATGAATAGAAATGCCCTTACCCTACATTGAAATTGGATTCTTATTGTTAAAACTACTAACATATGGTAGCTATAGTTAAGTGTTTTCAACCGTGAAAAGGACCGTAATGAAATATCAGATAAAGGGATGTAGTACCCACACTTTAGTTGTCAAAGTAAGTATTATGTTGATTAAAGACCTTTTAACGGATAGAAAGGATTTTTTACATTGCGTTGTCATTTGGGATTAGGGTAATTATCACTCCTAAATTCTAATTACATGAAAGATAGCGAGTATCTAATTATTTCGTAGTCCTATTTAAGGTTGCGGGCCCGAAAGGTTAAACCCCTCAAATGTCGTATGAACCCTATAGGTTTATACAAAAAAAAATCTCGACACGACAATTGATATAACCGCGTAAATCATTGAGCTCTTCTAATAGGCGAACATCTAATGGGTTAAAGGCGTTAGCCACGATGTGTTACCAAAGATTTATCGGTTACTTTGAACTTACACATTGAACAATTAATAAAAAATGTAACGATCACTAATTGGAAAAATAAAACTGAAATAAAAAAAAGATTACCTAATAAATATTTACGTATTTTGTTTCCTCTTTTAATCTTACACACGTTGTCTACATCTCTTTTATCTACTTTCGTATCGCAGGTATGCTGGAAGAGATTTCTTAAGGAATAAGCTTCACCTTTGTACGTATTATCTGTTCCTTTCTTCTTGTCTATTTTTATGTGTGGTACATTAATGGTTAATTAAATAATTGAAAAAGTAATATTACCGCTTTTGCCAGCGGCAACCCCCGCGTGTATGTAGGATATTATTATATATGGGAACCGTACATTTTCCTGGGATTAAAAGTATGCTTTGTGTGAATCCAGATTATAATCTATTTAGCCTAAGTTCTATTTCAGACTATAATATATCTCTGTGCCAAAATTTTATTCAGATCCAGTCAGTAGTTTTTGCAGCCGTTTTGAAGCAATGATAGCCTACTGGTGTGACCGAAAGACTGCCAATTCTTAGATCTCGAGTTCGAACCCAAGGCACGCATCTCTGACTTTGCGGATTCATTGGCGTGTTGTATAATTATCACTTACATATAAAGAAGGAACACATAGTGAGGAAACTGGCATGCCTGCCTGAGAGATATTTCAGCATGTGAAGTACACACTAAGCCAGAGACCCACGGGCAGCATAAAAACTCTGACACCAGGTTAGTCACTAATCACACAATAACACACTGGGTAAGACAGAAGTCGTTTTTGCGTGAAAGATTAACAAACATCCATGCATTACGTTTACGTTTCATTCTAGTGCGTAAGGATAACAAAAAGAAGATGGCGCTGCCAAAAAACGATTCAAGTTATATTCGCCTGTACTGTTCTTGATAAAGAACTGATTATATTGTGCATAGTCAATTCCTTTACCTCAGATTATGCGACGAAATACACGTTATATACGAATAGGAAGTACCTAACCACAAAGTAAATATAGACTAGAAACCAACAGTCAAGTGTTTGCGGTCAGGAAACACGCGCGCTGTGGTTTTTAACGCAAATATGATATTTTAATCTTGCTCGCTGGAGTATACCTAATAGGATTATTTATAGTAGCCGGTATGTTGCCCGTAGATAAAATTCGTAAGTAGATTACTTTTTAAATGTATTTTCGTATGTTTACTTTAGTACCTACTCATCCTCTTCCTTTGGGCCCTTTGGATGGCCCTGTAGTGTCGTGGTGGTGACGCCACTGCTAAACGTATCGGTTTGATTCCCGTGTTGGGCAAAGTGACATTGGATTTTTCATTTAGAACTTACAGGACAGAGTTTTTGTCCGAGGGTTGGAAATCATGAAATGATCCCGCCCTGGGTGGGGCAGAAGGGAGTGTCAGACTCTTACTGACTAAAACCCATCCTTCCTTAGCCCTTTATGTTTCGGGGTAGCGGTAACCCTTTCGTGCAATCCCGCTGACCCGGCAGGATACAGGACAGAGTAACTTGCAATGTATGTATGGGTCAAATCTTGTAACTGTAACTGAATTTTAATGCAGTTACCCTCAACCGATTGACCTGAGATTTTGCATTCACGCTCAGTTTGGATGACAATTTATGGTTAGCTAAGTGACTTTATTCTAAATTCATGGGATGGGTTTAATTTAATTTGAAGTTTATTATCTTCTTTTTAGAGCATTTAAATAATTTATGCGTACTGTTTTTTCGGTTAATATTGCGCACATGGCTTGTATGTTAGCTTGTGTTAAAAGGTTGTTCAGAGTAACCATTATGTATAGACAATTAAATAATTAACGTGGGTAAGGTTTGGTATTACCCAGTCTTCAGCTGCATCCGGTTAGACTGGAGGCTGACTCCCAACTTAGTTCGGAAAAGGCTAGGTAGATGATGATAAAATAAATAAATAACGTATAACATTACATCTTGCTACGTCGTAAACAACCCGACGGCGACTGTGTCCCTAGTTTGTCGATGGAACGCTTATTTAATCTTTTATCCCCATCGTCCCCAAAAGATGCTTGGAGACCTTGAGACACATAAAATACGACTTCACCCATATTATAATTCGATTTATCCTTTTCCCAAAGTTATGACTAAGCTAAATCAAAATCAGCAATTTTGTGGAGACAAGACTCCTCATAAATAACACCCTGGGAGCTAAATCCTGGGGGGGGACAGGTGATAAGTCATGAGGGATGGTATGTGACGTCACTGTACCCCAGAAAAGGGTAGAAAGGGCGCATAAAGTGTTACTGATCTTCGTTTAATAGTGCCAGTTGATCGAGGGCGATAAATTGACAAAGTGGTTTATTTTTGAAGATTGATGTTAGCCCTTTGTTGGTTAATAGTTGCGAAGGTTTGCGAAAAAGGTTGAGGTTTAAATCCTTGGTACGCCTCAACAGTGTAGTAGTAATAGTACCAGGGGGCATAGAGAAGAGTCAATTGCTCCGTGTCGATTCGATTTCGAAAAGCAAGAATACAATTTGATTTTCACACAAAGTTAGGCCTTTCAAAATGTCCATAGGCGTTCGCCTGCGCGGGCGTCGTGTGCTGACACGTACCGTTCGTACTTCGTAGCAGTGTACGCTACGCCGTAGCCGTGCCGTAGCTTACCATGCTACGAGCTACGGGAGAACAGCGCACGAACGAAAACAAACGTGTTAGTAATTTGTAATAAAAGAAAAATATTTATAGATTTTTTTAGACTCTTTAGAAAAGTCTCCATACAGTCTAAAGACAAAATAGCGAATATAACAAAAATAAAACTTAATCACATTTCTGAAGTTAGACAACCACAAAACTGTTGTAGGAACCAAACAACCAATATTTCTCCGTACAAAACACGTTGCCCGCCCGTTACAGACTGCGGCTATAAAAGAGAACAATGGCTGCCAGGCTGCTTACCTGAACAGCCCGGAGTCGTTCGTTAGCCTTATTTACGAGCCGAAAACGTGTCAAGTCTGGGTTTCTTATTTTACGCAACCCATGTTATGTTTAGAAGCCTGTTTTCTTTGTTTTAAGACTATTGGCTGTCAAACTGCCAGGTATATACCGGGCTAAAGTTTTAACACAACGTTGCGCATTTTACTTGGTAAGGTAGTGGTGTATTTATAGTATCGAGCATCCCGAAAATCAAAGACATTCGTACATATATTCATATACATAAAATATTGTAACTGTATAGATATGTATGTAGTTACTTTACTAGCTAGCAGTCGTCTCGAGTTCGAACCCAAGGCACGCCTCTGATTTTACGGATTCATGTGCGTATTGTGTAATTATCACTTGCTCAAAAATCGGTGAAGGAAAACATCGTGAGGAAGCCAGCATGTCTGAGAGATATTTCTCAACAGCATGTGAAGCTAATTCAGAGGCCCATGAAAAAGTCATGCTCGCGAAGGAGGTGGCGGGATGGGAGAGAGAAAGGTCCTCCCGTCCCAGCCGCCGCGGGAGACGCCCCGGGCGTCGGGAGCCACGTGACGACTCCCGGCCACCGTAGGCGCGGGCCTGCGGACGGTGAGTAATGGGTGAGTCACCCACCGTCCGATCAGCACCAGGCCCGTGCCGGACAGCGCGTATATGTTCCACGCGCGCCTCAAAGAGATGTCAGCATATGAAGGGGCCCCTCAGGGCCAAGCCTGCCGGGTAAGCGGGATTGTCCAAAAAGGGTTACCGCTACCCCTGAACATAAAGGGCTAAGGAAGGAACATGGATGGGTTTTAGTCAGTAAGAGTCCGGCACTCCCTTTCGCTCCACCCAGAGCGGGAGAAGTCATTGGATGATATCCCAGCCTTAAAAAAAAAAAGTCAGAGGCCCATGGGCATCATAAGAAGTTTGACACCAGGTTAGTCACTAACCACACGAAAAGAAGAAGAAACTAGAGTAAAACTGATTACAAACAAGCTTTTTAATTAAATGGTTTTCCTTTATCTTTCATACCGGTTGGTTCAACTGTTAAAATCTATTATGAGAGTATTTCATATATCCTTAGTCTAATATTCCTGCAAAATGACGTTCAGCCAATGAACTTTGACTTTCCACTGAGCTCGGAAACTAATTTAATTAATCTCTCGAATAAATCTAATAGCCGCCGGTCAGCACGTAATGTATGCAACGTAGGTAAAATACTTGCATACGTATATCGGAAAATGTGCCAAGTTATTTCTAATTATTCATTATAGAGAATGTGAGCGAAACTTAATTTTATGTCGGGAATTTAAAATACAGTAAATGTTTGCGGTACTGTCTATTTACATAAGAATGTATTATTTAATCAAGGAGGAACTCGTGGCTAAGTAATAACAGCCGCACAGATCGATCCATCAGGTTAAGCTACGCTTGCCGGGGTCGGTCCATGGATGGGTGACAATCTTTACATATCGAGGCTCGTTCGTGCCTCGGAAAGCCGGCAAACGTTAAGCCGTTGGTTCCGGCAGTCATTCGCTGTTCTTTGATAGTCGGTACTGGTCAAAATTTTACAGTTTCGGATAGCTTTATTTCTCTGCACAAAAAATATTACTTACATCATAAATGTAGAATTTGTAATTAAATGTGATAACGATATTATGTTAAAAAGATATACTTTGTTAAAAGCAGAGTGCATTAAGTAGACACAAAAAATAAAATAAAAACAATACAAAAACAAAATTATTAAAATAAGCCGTGGCAGCGTAAGCAGCTAAGAGATGACTCGTCGTATCTGACGGTGCCCGTTTTCGAACATAACGCATGGATCAGTGCCATTCAGATGACATATGAAGTAGCTAAATGAACTATGAAGTAGCTAAATGCGCTAAAAATAAGCTTATCACTTGCTGAATTTGTGCCGCTTTTCGACTGCAGCAAGCCGTGAGTGACGCTAACGCAACGCATCCAAATTCTATCTTATAACATTATAATCTTACTTTCCTACTAGTTCTATCCTATTCTCCATCACCCAATAAACGATCTGTAAATTCACTTGGAGGATAATCTTAACCAAAATTCAATGTGTCTTTATTTGTAACCAGCTTTTGCCAGCGGCTTTGCCCGCTTGTTTATAGGAAATTATCTTACGAGAACCGTACATCTTTCCAGGATAAAAAGCAGCCTGTCTTAATTCAGACTATAGTCTATCTCTGTGCCAAATTTCATCCAGATCCGTTAAGTAGTTTTTGCGTGAAAGTGTAACAAACATCCATACATCCATATATCTACACAAACTTTCACGTTTATCAAACTCAAACTCAAAGTATTTATTTCAAATAAACCAATTACAGGCACTTTTGAATTGTCAAGGTGTCGGTCAGTCAGAGAGATGAAGCTAGTTGCCCATTCCAAAGCAGTAGGTACCTATGGAGAAGAACGGGCAAGAAACTCCATGGACACTCTTTTAAACAATATATGGTTACAAAATATTGGTTACATAGTTCATATTAATATTATACATGTGAGAACGATGCAGAACGTTAAAAGCATCCGATATAAAATATGTAAAAACTATCCAAAAAATAAATTATATTATAGAAGGATAGTGCCTGAGGTCATGTCATCCTATCCGGGCTCTGTCAATCCCCAGTAACCCTGTATTTAAAAAGGCAAACAAATCTAACAGACCTATGCCACAAAAACTCATGTCGTAATGGTAGAAACGCAATCAAAACACAGCCCTGATAACCAGGGCAAGACCGGCTTTGAATGATTCCCGTATAATTCCGGCATGAATATAAAAAGGTGGGCGTACTCTTCCCGGGCTTATCCGGACAGCGGCTGAATTATATTCAATAAGACGTTATTACCGCAAATGGTAAGCGAAGTAAGTCTATTGGCAATTCTATCAGCAGTTCTATTGTGAGCTTTATAAAGATTACTTGTACAAGTATATTGTAGCAAATTGTTATGAGCTCAATGAAAAGTTGGCAATGCCTTATTTTGTAGGTTCATCGAAAATACATTGAATTACAGGCTTCTTTGGAAGTCTTCTTAAAATTTGATGTGAAATCAGAGTTGTGTATTTAAAGAATCAGTAAGACATTAAACATTAGACATTCCGCAAAATTACTAGTGTAAGCTTACCGGCGTTCCTGTCCTCTGTCCACAGCACTGAAAAGTTGACCGGGAAAATTTTAGCCCCCTCCCTGGTTGATTCTGCAGTGCCGTGCTTGACCGACGCAGAGAACGCCTGGAAAGTGGCATGCCCAGATATTGATCGGCCCGTGAACCCATCTTCCCAGAGACAGTGGGATGAGCCGCTCTGCAGGTTGGTACGGTATAATCTTATTAATACGTCCACCAACACTGCTGAGCGTGCCCGCCTACTGGCTGTGGGTGAGTGGGAGTCGGGCCTCTGGCTTCAGGCACTTCCGTCACCCAACATAGGCACTCTGCTGGGTGACACCACTTTCCGGCTCGCTACATGTTTGCGTCTGGGCGCTCCTTGCGTGGCTCCGCATCGCTGCCAATGCGGTGAAGTTGTCGACTGCCTCGGACACCATGGTCTATCCTGCAGTAAAAGCGCAGGCCGGTTAGCACGGCACGCCAGCATTAATGACATAATCCGTCGTGCTCTTGTCACCGCCGGGGTGCCAGCTGTTTTAGAACCCAAAGGCTTGGCACGCGACGATGGGAAGAGACCAGATGGAATGACACTAATGCCTTGGAAGGTAGGTAGGCCTTTGGTGTGGGATGCAACGTGTGTCGACACCCTTGCGCCATCCCATCTTCCTTGCACGGCGGGTTGTGCTGGGGCAGCCGCTGCAGGTGCAGAAAACCTCAAACGGCGCAAGTATAACAACCTTATTGGAAGTTATATATTCGAGCCGTTTGGGGTTGAAACACTAGGGCCATGGGGTCCGAGTACCCACTATGTTTATCGAGACATCGCCAAGCGATTGGTCGACTCTTCACGTGACCAGAGGGCTGGCCTATTTTTCGGTCAAAGAATCAGCATTGCCATACAACGTGGCAATGCTGCCTGCCTTTTGGGAACTTTTCCTGTTGACAGCGATGTGGACGAATTTTTTGATGCCCTTTGATTTATTTTATTTTGTTTCCCTCCTGTTATATACTTGTAAATAGTTATTAGTAATGTTTTAGGTTTATAGTATTGGTTAAAAATGTAAGAGAATTTCATATTACAAATAAATTTAAGGCAGTATTCTGACTATTATACGTAAGACATTTGATATATATACAGTGAAACCTGGTTAAGTAAGACATCAAGGGACCTGCAAATTTGTCTCACTTATAGAGGTATACCACTTACCCAGTGTCTCAGATATCCAGGTATAAATAAATATCTGTCTCATTTAGAGGACAGAATACAGGTTATTTCAGTTATAGAGGTGCGAGTATTAAATAAAATAAAGTATTATGTAAATATTATACATAATTTTTTATCTTTATTATTTAGAGGTTAAATGCATATAAAATTCACTCGCAGTCGGTAACTATGACGGTAAAATGGAAGGAACAAATCCCAGATATAGAGGTTTGCTTCGTCTCACTAACAGAGGCAATTCAGTGCCAAAGTGTTGGGACCTCAGCATGAGTTCCAGTTATGGAGGTTTCTCACTTATCCAGGTCCCACTTAACCAAGTTTCACTGTATATCACTCTAGGGACATGGGACCCAACTGCGTAACTTTTTGAGGAAATTTCTCGCCGATTGGTCGACACTTCACGTGACCAGAGGGCTGTATTGTTACTGTATAATTCTTCGACGCCTAACTGTCCTTTTTGTTTTTATATAGTTAGTTAGATAGTCATTTCATTTAAGTATGTATGAGTTGTTATAATGTAGAAATGTAATAAAGTACCTGGATTAATAATAAAATAGGAAGACATTAGAATGACAATTTCTTTATTTAGTAACGGTCAAAATTTAACCGCAATATCATATGGTCGACAATCAGTACCTTTTATATACCACTTTTTTTTTTCATAAGTCGTAACTCTTGGTTTATATTCTATAAATAATAAGCAATACAAAAAGTCCCGGAAATTGTGGTTCAAAAATGCATAATTTCGAAGATTCGGTTACTGACAATTCCTAATAGGACGACCCCATTATCGAACCGAGGGCCTCACCAACGAGGAGTCATCATCTGCCCAGCCTTTTCCCAACTATGTTAGGGTCGGCTTCAGTCTGACGGGATGCAGCTGAATACCAGTATTTTACATGGAGCAACTGCCTATCTGACCTCCACAACCCAGTAACTGGGTAATACGATACCCCTAGGTAAGACTGGCAGTCAGATTTTCGGGCTTCTGACGACCCGTAACGACTGTCAAAGATGCACAAATGACAGCCGGGACCAACGGTTTATCGTACTTTTCGAGGCACTGAGGAGTCTCATTACGTAAAGATCCCCCATCCACGACCAACCCCGGCAAGCGTAGCTTAACCGGATGGATCGACATGTGCGGCTGTTAGTACTTAGCCACGAGCTCCTCGAGTATAGAAAAATAAAAGGAAAACAATAAATATACGTAGCTACAATTCACGTGTAAAGAATTTATGTAGGATACGGATCGGATGTGATAGCAACCCGTATCACTACTTACCCCCTATAGTACGTCCCTGATTAATGTTGTTGCCCGAAATCTGCCATTCGCACTCGCCTTAACGATTCATTACTCGACGGGTGTTGCTGAAAAATCGGCTAAATGTACTGTACATTAATCGATTAATTGGTCTCCATATCTCGATTGTTACCGTGTACCTAATAGACGTTTAATGGTTTTTGTGACTATGTTAGCTTTTTTTTTTGGATATTAATTATGTTATCTTTAAAATGGTATTTTTTTTTAAAGTGGTAAATCATCAAATGACTACTCCTGCTCTGGGTGGAGCGGAAGGGAGTGTCAGATTCTTACCGATTAAAACCCATCCATCTTCCTTCCTTAGCCCTTTATGTTCCGGGGTAGCGGTAACCCTTTCGGACAATCCCGCTTACCTCTTTAAGATGGTTGTGGTGATATACCCGAATTATGTAACATTATCTTTAACTTTAGCGAATTATTTGACGAAATATTGTTTGATGGTTTTTGAGATAAACCTTTCACCTTTATAAGATTAAGATTGTCCTGCCCACCTGGTATATCGTAGGTACAGATGAACTGAAAGATAGTACAGTACTACAGTATTTCTTTCTCATTAGCTTCCAGTCAGAGTTACGTCAGAAACATAAATACCCTTACCTAACCATCTATAATAATCCGTAACATCCGATAACGAGGCATTCTTAGCCAAATACCTAAAATATTAAGTCCGCAGCGTACGGTGGGCGTTGGGTTCGCGAAACGAAATTATTTAAGGGGAAAAGCGCCAGGGCAGTAAGTGAAATAAAAAAATTCTTAGGTTTTTTGCAATTTGCAGGTTAGTCCTTTTTTTAATGAAATATGATTCGCGGCCGTAGCGAGAAGATAGGTATGCATGTACAAAATTATCATAATAAAATTAGAATCATCAATACCTCCCTCAAAGTTAGAATTGGCCTGAAATGTCATGATTTCATGTAATAAACATTTCATAGGATAATATGAACTAGCTGGGTTGTCAATCAATCTGCTTAGCCTTTTCCCAACTATGTTGGGGTCGGCTTCCCATCTAACCTGATGCAACTGAATACCAGTATTTAACATGGAGCGACTGCCTATCAGACGTCCACAACCCCGTCAGTAACTGGGTAATACGATATCCCTTGGTAAAACTGACTGTCAGACTTTCGGGCTTCTGACGACCTGTAACGATATATAACTTAACATGCTTTCCGAGGCACAAAGGAGTCTCGATATGTAAAGATGGTCACCCACGGACCCACCCATGCGTAGCTTAACCTAATGGATCGATCTGTGCGGTTGTTATTACTTAGTTAGATTTTAAATGTTGTAGCTTTGTAAATACATACACTACGGACTTGAAAATTGCAAAAAACGTAAGAAAACTTGAATTTCGAGGGCCATACTGGCGTTTTTACCTTAAGTATTTGCGAGGGTTTCAGAATTGCTAAATAAATTACTTCTTTCTACCCTCCTACGTTGTGCATAGTTCCTATACCATAACATAATATGGCGCCTGTATTACACGAGTGGGTAGGCAGATGTGCATGTATAGTACACCTACATTCCGCCATTTATGTGGTGTAATAGGTGACTCACCGTCCGATCAGCACCAGACCCGTGCCGTACGGCGCGTATATGTTCCACGCGCGCCTCAAAGAGATGTCAGCATATCAAGGGGCCCCTCAGGGCCAAGCCTGCCGGGTAAGCGGGATTGTCCGAAAGGGTTACGGCTACGGAAGGAACATGGATGGGTTTTAGTCAGTAAGAGTTTGACACTCCCTTCCGCTCCACCCAGAGCGGGAGCAGTCATTGGATGATTTCCCAGCCTAAAAAAAAAAAAAAAAAAGTCCAATGTAATAAAGCGGCGAGCCTATTGCCTTCAACCGGGCACAAATCCAGACTCCGGGCTACTACTGAGAAATTCCAGATATAACTGGCGAAATGTGGCTTTAGGTCCTGTAGAGCCTGGATAAAACCTTATGTGGAATCTAGAGCTGGTCGGTTAGAAAATAAATGACAGCAATCGACCTTTAAAAATAATGGAATACTTTGATACTTTGATAGGTTTTTATAAAAGAAATGAAGGAGTCTGTCAGTAGCCGTGCTGCTGGACGCATGTATTCTTGAAAAGTAATATAATATAATAGCTGCTGCCCCGTGTGTTTGTATTTTGTAGGATAGAAATCCCTACAACACATTACAGGAGCTCTACCTCTGAGCTCCCTAAGTGAAGGTTCCGCTGACCTTTACAGTACTATAGTTAGTCAGCGGGATTGCCCGAAAGGGTTACCGCTACCCCGGCACATAGAGGGTTAATAAGGAATATGGATTGGTTTTAGTTAGTAAGAGTCTGACACTGCCTGCCGCAAAAAAGGTACTATAGTTACACCTCTGTCAAGCCCTTAGGGGAATACGGGCGTAATATTTAGTTAAAAATGTGCCCACCGACTCTGTTATTTCAGACTCTTCAGCTCCATTAAAACTTTCAACGTACATTTTTGATCGATTGCCTTTTATCCAAACCATATTCCCAACAGAAAAGCTCTCCACTTATCAATTAAGGTTAAACGGGAATATCATACTCAGCTATAAAAAATGGTTGAATATTGTTTCTACAAAAAATTGCCAGAAACTCTCCGAATTTCTTAAAATAAATTAATTTTCTTTCTTTCTTTCTTTATCCATTTGTTTTTATATCGGGTTTAACAATTTGAAGAAATAGCTCAGTAAAAGCACGATATCTATACTGCATTTTTTTAGACAGATAACGGTTATCACTCTTGTTATTCTTTCTCGTGATAAATAAAAAACAATAAGATCTATTTACCGTTCATATAAAAAAAAACTTTAAAGTGCAGTAATTCCAATAATATTTCTTAACTAGCTGTGCCTGCGACTTCGTCCGCGTGGAATAGTGACTTTTCGTGCAGCATACCTTAACAAATGTTCGCCGTGATTCTTTAATTACATTGACATAACTTTTATTTATGAACCGATTGACATGAAATAAACACTAAATGGTAAGTGAAGCTTACTACAATATATTAGTGAAAACCGCATCTAAATCGAATAAGCCGTTTCTGATATTAGCGTGCACAAACACACAGACAAACAGACAAAAAAAAAATTATTTACAATTTCGGGTTCGGCATCGATAAAATAACAACCCCTGCTACTTTTTTTTTATATATTTCCATTGTACAGACACCACTTTTCTACAATTTTATTATATGTATAGATAGATAGATAACTGTCGTTATTCATCCGTTATATTATTTATCTAATGCTATAATCAATGGAGAATACCTATGTTGGGTTCGACTTCCAGTTTAAACATAAGTAGTTGAATACCAATATGGAGCGACTGTAGAATCGGTAACACGATACCCATTGGTAAGAGTAGTTATTAGACTTTTAGATTTTTAATCATTTTGCATGCCGTAAGGAAAATGTATCGGGACTCTCATCCAAATTAACCATCATATTTGTATACCTACATTATTGGGAAATAAATGATTTCTATTTGTAACCTATTACTGAAGCTACATTTTAATCCCCCCGCCCTCTTATGTTTTAATATTTTTGACCCCAAAGTATATTTAGCCAACACTTTCAGCATTTTCAGTCGCGTAATGAAATTCCTAACGGGTCAACGGCTTGGGATATTAAATTGTTACGTTAATTTAATTCGGGATCTGGTTTATCCTTTTTCTGTAGGGCTGTGTTTTGGTTTTGGTTTTCAATTAAATTGGGTATCGAAGGGTTGGTCTGAGAAGAATGAAGGAAGAAGGGAAGGAAAATAAGGTTCTCACAAAGCAATGAAATCCGTAGCTTAGAAAAATCTTTTCTTAAAATAGAATGTATCTTTCTTGTGTGGAACGGTAAGTATCGGATTGAGATAAAGTATCTTAGCGGTCGAGATAAATTCTACATATTATTAAGTTATGAAATTTCAAGGAACTTGTGTAAAAGTTTGATGCAATTGGATGTCGTACGAATGCCAGTATACGCTTTAATAATAATTATATTCAAACTGGAGTTCAGAACTTAATTAAAGTAGGTTTTTGAAAGTTGTTTTCGAAATTACAGAAAATTGAGAATGAAATAAAATATCGCTTACATTTTTCCACTAGAACTTTTTATTCTAAAGCCTAATTAAGAATTTCATATTTCGTGATTACATGTAACAAAACGGTTGAATTTCAAACAATGTGTACTTTCAAAATGAATATAAAAGTACTCGAACGTACTTTAATATAAAAGTATCAAATGAATGGGCCTTAAAACAATACATGGATTTTTAAAAAATAGAATACATTTTATCCTCGCAGTCCAGTAAACTCAAACAAACGTTATTCGAACACTTTTCCCACAATTTTACCCCAAACAAATGTTTTTTTACACAAATCTGAAACATTAAATGGCCAGACACCCCGATTGTTTACGGCCAACAATCCGTATATCTTTCGGACCGTACCTTTTTTTCTTTAACCTTTATCTTTTAGATTTTATCTTTATTAAGGCTGGAAAGAATAGATTACGAATTTAGGTATGAAATATAAAAGGTAAGTGAAATGCAATAAGTATTACATTTTCTTTTGCGTGTTGAAATTTGTTTTTGTTTGAGTAAAACGCTTTGTTTTGTTCTCGCCGTTTGCTTTCGCTCATTGAGTATTTATTCAATGTAACAGTTGTGACGGCTATTTCTTTTTAATTGAAAAATGTATTGTATTAGGTATTTATTTTTGACAAAAATATGCTTTATATTGATTTACATTAGGAACAACTTTGAGAAAATAAATGAGAGTTGTTATAGAGATACATTTTAAGAGCTTACAGCACGGCTCGCTGGAAGGTATTCAATAAAAATCCGATATTGTGCTAAAAACTATCGCGTGAAAGGCGATTGAAGCATGATTTATAGAGTAGAGCAGTATCATGAGGGTTTAGTGGCGAGTAACGTTTTTATGGAGTCCCTGGAGAACCTATCCACGGCCTCGTGAAAATGAGTAAAAGGAAAAGTACTTTGATATCGGCTTCCGATACGAGAATCATGTTCCGGATCGTGTGTTTTAATTTAAGGCTTCTTTACCACTGTCTACATGTTTTAGAAGGAATTGTTTATGTGTGTATTTGTCAGGAAAAATAATGGTTTAAAGAAAGAAAGAATGATTGTTACAAAAAAGTCAAGAGAAATACACACATATGAGGTAAAGTATCCAAACTTGTACTCAAAAATTTAAAGATTGACAAGTTTGTCTATGAAATTGATTGGTACGTCAATTTGCCGCGTGGTCGCCATTTCATGTCAAACATGTCAAAGTCGCAATTAATTAAAATTCCATTTTCAAAAATGAGAGCATCTTCCCATAAGGCGATTACTTATGCGCCACCTGTTCTTAGAACTGTCAATCGTTTGGCTGTTGTTAAGGGAATCGTTCAGTCAGTCGACATTCAATTACATTTGAGTAGTAGGTCAATTGGCCCAAAATCTGTTCATGTGAGTCATAGAGAGATTGAGTGTGTCAATTGGTATTTGACCAATGATTCATAACCATTAGTTGTGTAATTTGGAATCTTTTGAACAAGAGAACATAAAAAGTGTGAAGTTATTTAATAGCACGCCTGTATTCCATAAACAGGTAGCCAGAAGTTCAAAGTAGGTAGGTATAGACGTTAGCACGAGCTATCCCATACTGTCAAAATTTCCCAATTGAAAATGAATCTTATGCCTTCGTTATAAAGTTGAAAAACTATCAAAGAAATTTGACAGCGTGGGGTAACTTGATGTGCTGGCCTCTGTACATTCACATAATGCTATTTTTTATGCAACAGCGGGCGACCCAGTTAAGTGTGTATAGGTTTACTCGGCAGCTTTGAAAGTAAAGAAAACTTAAAAAAAACACTAGAATTCATTTATATATAGTTAAAACCTTTTCTTTTTACAAAAAAAGCGATTTCCAAAAAAAACATACAGTCGAATTGAGAGCTTCCTTTCCTTTCTGAATTCGGTTAAAAATCATGGAAACATTAACAAATGCACTCATAAAGAATGTGTAAGGAATTCAAGGTCACGACGCCGACGACAACAGACGGCTCAAAGTAAAGACGCCAGTAGGTATATCAATATATCTCAAACATGAACATTACACTTTTGTGATAAAGTTGAAAATCTATCAAAGGAATTTGACAGATTGGGCTGATATGCTGGCCTCTGTACCTACCCACGCCTCTTTAATCATAATGGAAGGTCAGAAAAAGGATCAAAAGAAACACCCAAAAGAAGTATAACGAACAAATATAAGATCGCTGCCATCCAATCATAGCAATCAGAAAGTCACAGGGACAAGAGCAAACAGAGTGAGACCCTTTGGTCAAATCAAAATCGACTGAATATAATGAATACGAAATCAAATAATTCCGTAAACTTCCTCAAAATATTCCTCTAAACAACCTTACCTTTCCACCTACCTACCTGCCACGTTAATTAATTTATGTTGTTAACGCCGAATTTAACACTTAGCGCGAGAAATGAGTCTAGTCGGGTGCCGCCATCTTTTTATGGACGAATATTTTGGCGCCAAGTCGAAATGAGGGCTATTCAGCAAATATTGCGTTTCGTTATTTCTTTCGGTGGCAACATTTTATTAGCTTTTTTTAAGGACAATATTGAACAGATACGAGTGAAAATGTTTAATGAAAGAATGTCTGTTATTTGCATTTTACATAATATTGGTATTGTCTTGTGTTAAGAAATACATATTATCTTAATTAATCTGGTTTTATACTTAAATACAAGCGAAGTAAAGCTGTATAAAAAGTGGACTTAGGCAAAAAGCTGAAAACATTAAAAAAAATACAAAGGATCAAATAGTTTATTTGTCATATTACCTATAAAATATGTTTATTATCTAATGAAATGTATACGTACATAAGCACGATGAAATAAAATACGTAGGTAGGTTCGCCCAAGGGTTCTGGATCGTTTAATCCGAATAAATAAAATGGAATATGTTGTTTATTAAATGTTCGACTTTATTGCTTACCCCATTCCATAACTAAAGTCAATCTGCGCGGAATACGATTTTCTTTTAGCTTTTGATATATTTAATATTATCGTATTGTGTGGGCTATGAATATTTTTGTATTGTATGGTTGTACTTCGATTTTATTTCGATAGGTAAGGTAACTGGCGGAATGAGGAAAATGTCGTGAGGAATGTAGATGACTTTTTTAGGTCAAAGAATCAGCATTGCCATCCAATGTGGCACCACGTTGAAGCACATTTCCTACTGACAGCAAGGACAACGAATTTCTTGATGCCCAATACATACTTATATGTTTTAGGTTGTATATTGTATTTGTGTACCTATATAAATTCAGAACCAATGAAATATTAAGAATGAGGACATAAAAAAAGCTAAGAGCGTAAAATATACGTCAAAGTTAAAAAAAAAGTAATTGTCTGCGAAGCGTTAAAACCATAAATCATTGTCATTCTAACCTCCACACATTCAGGTTAATGTCGACTATAAATGCCCAGAAATAACTTAATTTCACTAGTGACTGCTATTATACACCATAAAAATATAATACGTAGTATATTTCGCACTTTAGTCGAGTTCAATTTCTCGAAGTGGGAATTGGAACATTCGAGATTGCCACTTGCCCCTGTAGAACGGAATTGTACCTACGTTCCGTGGTCCGTACGATTGGCTTTATGATATTACCTGCCTTCACTCTTTGCGTTAAAAAACAGCGAGATAGGAAATTTCTTTGGCCTTTGTTTTCTTAATTCCGATTGGGAAGGCAAATTCCTATTTCCTAAAAGATTAACGGGAGATTTGCAGTGTTGTAGATAATAGAATTGCTTACCGGCTTCGATAAGAAGGTGGAGTCGTAAATGCTAGAGAACATTTGAAGTGGGTGGTACTAAGATCTAATATTGATGTGAATGGAATTTTCCATGAAACTATACGAGGCAGTCTTATTTAAAAGGTTTGTATTGAGTACTAGCTTTTGCCAGCGGCTTCTCTCGGAGGTCGGAATTATCATACGGGAACTTACTAACGGAATTAAAAGAGTCCTGTGTTTTAATCCAGGTTATAAACTACTTTTGTGAGAATTTCGCCAAAAACCATTCAGCCGTTTTTGCGTAATTGAGTAGCAAACATCCAGAGATACTATTAAAGGTATGAGGAACAGGTCTCAGAATAGGACACTCTCTCTACTCATCCTCTATAGAATAGGGAGGATCCTTAGAAATCGGTAAACTTTGCTTGCGCGATTCAGGATTTTACGTAAAGGAGTTTACGTCCGTGTGACGCGTAGTTAGCTACTAAATATACATCATCAACATTGCCAATGTTGATGATGTATATTTAGTGACAGATAGCTGATGTTGTTATGGACTTACTTAAACTCCATTTATTATTCTTAATCATCAAACCAATAACGGTTATCACTATTACGTTACTTTGATGGAAACGTTTAAAAATGATAGATAGAGAGCAATGCTATTTATTTATAGCATTGCTTTCTATCTATCATTTTAACGTTTTACGCATAAGTGTCCTTTTTGTCTTTTTTGGATTTATTTGTATATATAGTTAGTTAGTCTTTTAATTTAAGTATGTATAAGTTTGTATATTTATTGAATTACATTTATTTATCATTCATTCTAAAAAAAATAAGTGCAGTAATTAACTAATTCTCAATTTACACAATAACTATCGTTATTTAGCCGTTATTTGTCTTATAATAATAAAACTATAGGTTACAATTATTTTATAAAAAATATATAAAAAGAAATAAAATTGGGTCCACAGTCCAAACAGACGAAGCTGCGGGCAGCAGCTATTACAATTAAACTTATGTTAAACCTACCAACATTTCTCAGTACAACGAAGTATGAAACAACCATTTTCAAAACTTCACTAACAAGCTGAATAAATCTGAAAAGTTCAGACACACGTCTAACAGATGTTACAATTGTTCAGATGAATAATAGTCTTACGTCACATCAAGACATTTGTCAAGAGGGTGCGTGAGGACATCAGTCTTACGTAATCTGTCCCTGGAGGTGTATCTGACATCTTGAGGAGTGGATACAGGAAAAACCAACGCTTAATAATCCATTGTTTGCTAAGCTACTATCAATTCTTCAAAGAACATGGTCTTACCAGGTTTTAATAATGTCCAAGGATATTATTAAAACAAAATTTCTAGAACAGAAAATCCTAATACAATAAACAATTAGGTTTTCTATTCATATTTAAAAAAAAAAAATATCCTATCATAATTCCCACTTTTTTATTGTCACGGACCTTTGAGAGACCTTTAAGGGACATGAAGAATTCCTTAATTTTTACAGAACAGACAGATTTGCAATACAGAAAACTCACAATAGAACGGTTGGTCGACTCTTCACTCGACTAGAGGGCTGGCCTATTTTTTGGCCAAAGAATCAGTATTGCCATACAGCGCGGCGATGCTGTCAGCCTTTTTGAAACTTTTCCTGTTGACAACGATGTAGAGAAATTTTATTATACTCTATGATTCTTTCCTTCCCCGTTTTACTATACTTGTACATATAATTGGGAATTTGAAAGGGTAGACAATAACGTTACTTTTTATGAATTGTCAAAACGCGGAATTTGTACGTGTTTTGTATGAAATATAACAATGTGACATCACAGATTTTTTCATCAAATAGAATACTTATTTGCATTAAATGCAATATTAGAATTATATCTTCGCATATTTAATTTCTGTACGTTGACGGGAGTTTTTAAGACGAGCGCTCTTTCTTCTATGTGATTTCATATTTTAGTTTTGGCCGTTTCAATTAGTCCATTATAAATATTTTAAGACTATTAAACTAGCTTTTTTTAAACGGTTTAAACTATTAAACAGTTTCAATGTAGAAATGATTACAACGTTTGTTAATTAGTGTACTTAGCTGCCAGTCTTACTGCTTAGTTGATTAAATTCAACGATCGCTTCCACTAAATTCCCCAGGATTCAATCGCTTTAGCAACCACAACCACTAAACCAGCAATCGCCATTGTGTGAAGGGCCCTCGGCCAGCCTAAACAAGGCACTCCCCAATATCGCATGTTTGTCCATCGTGTAATCATGTCATTTAGTGGTGTTAATTTATTGAACCATAGACTATTGAAGTGCGAGGTCAATCGAATCGGCTTGTTCGCTTAACTAATTACTTTCTTATGCCGTGTGTTGGTGATTAAACCAAGAATATATTGTACTTGGAATTTGGGTAAATAGTGTAAATTTACTTTGAGGAGCTTGTGGCTAAGTAATAACAGCCGCACAGATCGATCCATCAGGTTAAGCTACGCTTGCCGGGGTTGGTCCGTGGATAAGTGACCATCTTTACATATCGAGACTTCTCCATGCCTCAGAAAGCACGTTAAGCTGTTGGTCTTAGCTGTCATTCGTGGATCTTTGACAGTAGTTACGAGTAGTCAGAAGCCCGAAAGACTGATAGTCAGTCTTACTAAGGGGTATCGTATTACCCACTGTTACTGACTGGGTTTTGGAGGTCAGATAGGCAGTCGCTCTATGTAAAATACTGGTATTAAGTTGCATCCGGTTAGACTGGTAGCCGACCCTAACATACTTGGAAAAAGCCTAGGCAGACAGAGTGTGAATTTATTTTCTGTGGAACGCACATCTACCTACCCGTGGTCTCTGGCTGTCATTCGTGGATCTTTGACAGTCGTTACGGGTCATCAGAAGTCCGATAGTCTGACGACCAGGCTTACTAAGGGCTATCGTGTTAGCTACCCAGTTACTGGGTTCGTGAAGGTCAGAGCTCCATTTATAATGCTGGTTTTTAGCTGCATCCGGTTAGACTGGATACCGATCTCATCATAGTGGTTTTATGGAGTACATAATCACTACATAGTATATAACAAGTCGCTTTCTCTGTCCCTATATATATCCCTATGTATGCTTAAATCTTTAAAACTACGCAACGGATTTTGATGCGGTTTTTTTTTAATAGATAGAGTGATTCAAGAGGAAGGTTTATGTGTATAATTTGTCGACATATTTTGCGGGCGAGGCCGCGGGCGGAAGCTAGTAAAGTATAATTGGAAAAGCGCAAGCAGATGATGAGTGATCATAAGTATGAAACGAAAAACCGCACTTTCAGTACTTAGACATTTGGTTTTACTAAGGTGGCTTCGACACAGACTTGTATAAAGATAAATTTTGAGTAAACGAACTAGAACCAGAACAAGAGCAAGAGAACCTTTTTGAGTCTTCCGTACCTAAAGGGTAAAACAAGACCCTATTACAAAGCCTCCACTGTCCGTCCGTCTGTCTGTCTGTCACCAGACTGTATCTCATGAACCGTGATAGTTAGACAGTTGAAATTTTCACAAATGATGTATTTCAATTGCCGCTATAACAACAAATACTAAAAACAGAATAAAATAAATATGTAAGGGGGCTCCCATACGAAAAACGTGATTTTTGCCGTTTTTATAGATACTGCCGTACCATTACCTATAAAAACGGCAAAAAAATCACAAATCAACGTTTCGTGCGCGAGTCCGTTTAGTACTTGGCTGGCTTTTTTATATTTTTGAAGTTTTATTACGCTTAAAACTACGAAAGTCAACAAAGAAAAAGAAAGCCTACAAGAAACAACAAGGAAGGAAAAAACTATAATAAGATCAATGCCTTGAATCCTCGACCCTTAACAAAACACAGCTTACATAACCATAGCTCGATAATAGCCAAAACAAAGCTAAATAAAAGGTGTGTGTAAAGCAAGTTCAAATAAAAGGTGTCAATTCACTCGGTTTAAAAGTAAAAATGGGTGTGCCACAAGGTTCTATATTGGGTCCTTTCCTCTTTTTAGTATACATAAATGATCTTCTCCATTTACTAAAAAATCAACCACAAATGGTGTTATTTGCTGATGACACTTCTTTCATTTTTAAGATAGATAGACGTGCAAAAAATTTTGACGACTTAAATAACGCCCTACTGCAGGTCCAAAATTGGTTCACTGCAAATAATTTAGTATTAAATGGAAAAAAAACGAAGTGCATTAGATTTTCTTTACCAAATGTAAAAAGTAGTGATTGTGAGATAGTATTGAATCAAGAGAAACTTGAATTTGTCGATAAAACTGTTTTCCTGGGGATCACGCTCGACTCAAGGCTACAATGGGGTCCTCATTTAACATCTCTTGCAGGACGGCTAAGTTCTGCAGCATATGCTGTCAGAAAGATCCGTCAGTATACTGATGTAGATACCGCGAGGCTAGTCTATTTTAGTTATTTTCATAGTATTATGTCTTACGGTATTTTACTTTGGGGACGAGCTGCAGACATCGAGTCTATTTTTATTCTGCAGAAAAGAGCTATCAGAGCCATTTATAATCTTCGTAGGCGCGATTCTCTAAGGGAACGGTTTAAGGTTATTAACATCATGACTGTACCTTGTCAATATATCTATGAAAACATCATGTACGCACGGAAAAATTTGCATCTTTTTAGTAAAAGAGGTGAAAGACACAACTATTTCACTAGAAATAGGGACCAATTAGTTCAACCAGGTTTCAGGCTGGCTAAAGTAGATTCATCTTTCATGGGGTACTGTTTAAAATGTTACAATAAAATACCTCCGCACATTCTTGAACTTAATGAAACAAAATTTAAAACTTGTATAAAACGCAGACCATGCAGCCAAGCGTATTATAAATTGGGAGATTACATTGCTGATAAAAATGCTTGGGTCAATGCTAGTCCAGCTCCACAAGGGCGCTTCAACTAATTTATTAGACTACTGAAAACTGTTGGAGCTGCGGAAGATCAACAACAACAAAAAAACATCTTTGCATTGTATAAATTCAATCACTTAATATTGTATAACTGCTTAGCACATATGTGAGTACTATGTACCTACTATAAAGCGACCAGTCTCTGGGTGCGTCTTTCATTGACTTGAATATGCCCTGGCGGCTGAGAGTATGCCATGCTCACTTTAATGTCTCGCTGATGGTGGCGTGTGTGTTGGATCATTTAGCTCCCTTCAAAATGGTTGAGCTGAATGGTGCTAATATATGCGTCATGTTCGTGAACGGGCGCTGTCAGTAGAGACTGGTCATCTCTTAGCGGCTAAGGCTTGTTTTAATTTAATTATTGAATAGTTTTTACATATTTTATATCTGATGCTTTTAACGTTCTGCATCGTTCTCGCATGTATAATATTAATATGAACTATGTAACAAATATTTTGTAACCATATTTTGTTTAAAAGAGTGTCCATGGAGTTTCTTGCCCGTTCTTCTCCATAGGTACCTACTCCTTTGGAATGGGCAACTAGCTTCATTTCTCGGACTGACCGACACCTTGACAATTCAAAAGTGCCTGTAATTGGTTTATTTGAAATAAATACTTTGAGTTTGAGTTTGAGTTTGAAATGAGACGAAAACACTGCGCTTTCATAAATAACTGTAACAAATTCTTATTGTGAATGCCATTTTATGCAAGAGCACTGGATTGTATCAAATATGGCATATTTTCTTTATATTCTCTTACACTATGGAATTTATTGTCACCAAGTGTGTTAATAAAAAATAATGCAGAACCAACCCGATGAAATGAAAAACCGGTCAAATGGGAGTTTCCGTACCATTATCTATAAAAACGGCAAAAATAAAACACCTTTGTTGTATGGGAGCCCCCTTACATATTTATTTTATTCTGTTTTTAGTATTTGTTGCTATACCGGCAACAGAAATACCTACATAATCTGTGAAAATTTCAACTGTCTAAGGGCCTATGCACACCACGTTTTTTAAACGCGCCGTCGACGCTCGTTTTGGGAACGCGCGTCGCCGGCGCGTTTTTTTCCTGCAGAGCAGTTTGTTGTCGTTTGTATCGATACAAACGCGCGGCACCGGCGCGTCTGTATCGATTCAAACGCGCGACACCGATACGAGCGCTAGCGCGCGCGCCTTCCCTACGGACGGGGTTTCCCCCGCAACGCGGGAAAGGGAGGTGTGAATCTACGCTAGTAGCAATCGAGCGATTTGATGCACCGCACGTCTTTTGAACAAAAAAATGGAGCTTTTCGACACAGAAAACTTCATAACTTCGTTTGCATCGCGTCTGCATCGCTACACACGCGCGTTTGCATCTCGTCTGTATCGCTACACACGCGCGTCTGTATCGCTACACACGCGCGTTTGCATCGCGTCTGTATCGCTACACAAGCGCGTCAGGTGTGCAAAGGTCTACAGGCTGCGTCTGACTTGCGTGCGTATCGCGTCTGTATCGCTACAAACGCGCGTCGACGGCGCGTTTAAAAAACGTAGTGTGCATAGGCCCTTACTATCACGGTTCATGAGATACAGCCTGGTGACAGATGGACAGAAAGTCGGACGCACGGACGGATGGACGGACAGCGGAGTCTTAGTAATAGGGTTCCATTTTACCCTTAGGATACGGAACCTTAAAAAAGAAGCTATGAAACGTCGTGAAGTTTTCTATCTGACACAGTACAAGTTCATAATAAATCAGCTTTTCTATCTTTGTTTTCTTCGATAAAGACAAATCCAACGTCACCTTATAAGTTATCAGTGTATTGTTTAAGGCGGGCCCTTAGCGGGTATAAAATAAATGTCAGTTAGTCCTTTTTGTTTTTTGAGGGTGGCAAATCATCAAATGACTCCTCCCGCTCTGGGTGGAGCGCAGAGCGGAAGGGAGTGTCAGACTCTTACTGACCTAACCCTTTCGGATAATCCCGCTGACGGAAAATCGCACCGAGTCGGAAAGTGCTGGGCCTCTAAGTGAACAGCTGCAGTGCGCGTTGGTAAATCATACTTAGATTAAAAACAGTTCTTGTGGAGTTTCTAGTCCGTGCTTCTCCATAGGAATCTACTAATTTTTGAATAGGCAACTAGCTACATCTTATAGACTGCCGACCCATTGACAATTTCAAAAGCGCCTGTAATTGGTTTATTTGAATATGCTTTTGGGTTATGTTAAATAATTCGAAAAGACAACGACCTTACTTATCACAAGTGGCAATAAATAGCGTATAGTAGGTAGCTAACAGTGTTTTCGAGTTATCACAAATGTTCAGAGTTTCAGACGTTGAAATATGAAAGCTATTTCAAAGTCTTCGCACATATACTTTTCCAATTCGCAATATTGGAATACAGTTGAAGTTTTATTCAAAGTTGGAAATATCCTTTCGTTCGGTTCAGAAGAAGAGTTATAAAAGGGCATCGCTCAGTCGGTAGCTCTTTGAAAGCTGTACTGAACGTGTATCATAACTAGATTTACAGAAAGGCATCCAAACAATTCATTCATACAAAACCAATCGAGCAAAAACTGCCCTCGGCTGTCCTTTGTCTATGTCGAACTTCAATCCAGTGCATGTAGAGTCTATAACTTTATTCTTTTTTCTATTTCAAAAATCGAACACTCCTGCCTGTGCAGATGCGGACCCGAGTCACCAGCCTTTGAATTCAAAATTCAAAGTGAGGTCACACGAACAGAGGTTTTATTACACGCGTAGAACAAAACCGTAGAAAGGAAAAAGGACAATCAAGGTAGAACGCCAGGATTTTCTCTAATCCAAGCCTGTCTGCACCTGGAATTTATCAGGGTCACAGAAGCGGAAAGGTACCGTTTACTTATTCCGCCCGTACAGCTCCCTAATTGTATGGATTAAATTATTACTAAGCTGTACATGGCCGGACTCTAAAGTGTTGGTTAAGCACAAATTGTATGGACGTAACAAGGATTTAATTCAAATTGTGTTTTTTAAATGCTGGTGATTTTCCGTTTACACAGCGAATATTTTGTGAGTTTGCTTTTTCGAATAATCAACACAATTAATCATTTTCGCTGATCCAACTATGCCTTAATCTAAATACATATTCTATAGATCTGAATCGCACAACGGTGGAATACATTTATCTAAATTGAGCAGGAATTCTCTGAACCTCTCGCCGCACGGCATTGTGGGGCGGCTTGGGAGATTAGATTGATATCTGTTCATTCCTGTTTTGATTTATTTCGACCTCAAACTGGGTTACTCGACACCTGTAATCAACACGACAATGAGATTGGTTAATTAAATCTTATGTAGATATACAGGGAGAAATTGAATTTATGGGCATTACTTCAAGGGGTCAGCAGTTTCCTACATTTTGACGAGTTATGCGAGCATAATGTATGGAACAGTTGATTTCTTTCGCGATGTCAGTTTTGGTCCCATAGTAAAAATTGTTCATAATTATATTACCCTGTATACAATTTGACTTATTAAATACGAGTGTCCCTCAAGACCTTGTCTTGTTAACAGAAAACAAATTGATCGCAATAAACCCAAGCCCTTTAAACTTTCTTCAATCAGCGCTAAACGAAACTATCATCCAACGAAAACTGTCCCCAAACTTGTAACAACATACAAACGCTTTTAGTTAAACTCAGACCTTCGCCGGAAACCTTTCGGCTACAAATAGTCGTGATAAGTGAAGTACATAATAATAGAAACGGGTTGGACGTGTAATCGCAACAGGCGGGTATCCTTCGGGCGCTGTTGACGGACAATTTATATAGAACTACCCACCCTACCTGAATAAAGCGGGAAATTTATTTTATTGAACGTCAGCCCTTAATCGAATTGAGGATTTAAATTATGAAAAGCTATTTCGGTGTTCGTGTTGGGTATGTGCAACCTTTTCAAGATTCCCAATAAATTAAAAATTTGTTGTCTATGATCGTCCGTATTTTGTAGAACTATGCCAAAAATGAAAGTAGTCTCAAGAGCGCGCTTCAGCACGCGTCGAGGGTCGAGATACTGCCTCGTTATTGGAATAAGTTGGATAGCTTTTTTAAATCCCCAAGAAATAAGCCATAATTCATCTTAGCTTCAGTATATAACACAATATCTGAATACATTTAAACGCAGAATGAGTTATCTTGTTAATATTTATCTCCAACGACAATGCGGCAGCAAGTCATTAGGTTAATCGATCAGCTGAGGTTTGCCGAGTCAATCGGATTCTGTATCCCGAAGGCTCTAGGTTTGTGACGCATGACAGAGTGGATGTGACCGGACGACGTCTAGGTAATTTCCCTTGACAATGGATTGGAGCTGTCCGGTGTAAATTATAGGCGGGTCCGGTCCCATGCTGGGCGCCAATAAGCCTCTATAATGATAGTTTGCAATATCGCTACGTCAAATTTCCTCTGCAATGTTTGTTAAATAGAAATTATGTGGTATGTAGTTAATACAGATCTATCTTCCCATATGTTGGAAATATTTTGTACAAACTCAAGTCCCATGCTGGGCGCCATTATTTAAATGTGATGTGAAAAAATAAAATGCTTTCTTGTTTTTAGTTGACAACTACAAAATACAACATAAAGTTAGCAACAGCTAACTTATAACACATACCACATGCTCATATGACAGCCATTAGAGGGTCGAGGCGTCATGTCGTCTTTATTACAGTCCCTCAAACAATCACCCATTGACACCTTCATATAAAGTTGTGCAAAGAATAGATCCCCTCATTTCATAGACACCTCGCTTTCATTCGTATTTTCTCAACCTTAAGATGCCGTACATATTTATTAGACGCTAATGAAAATGGACCGTGTAGGCTCCGTCCATGAATACTTAAAAAGGTTAAGTAGGTTTGCAAGAAGGATTTTTTATGATAATAAGGCAGGCAGGCTCGTTGACGTGTGCTCGATTGGCAGTCTATCTCTGAAGTGATTGGTTTTTCAGATAGAAAATTGGTTCTATGAAGTTTTTTTTTTTTAAAGAGTGGAAAAAGTGTTTCAAGAGTTATTAAAAGGTTTTGGTCGGCAGCCTTACGATCATTTCTCGATCATAGCTATTTTCTCTGTTATTTTAGCGTTTAAGTCATCGTGTCCCCACAGACTCAAAAAGTTTCGATATCAAAAACTACTTTTATCACCCACAAGACGCGAAGACGAAACTATCTACTTCCATTTAAACGCAACTGTGTATCGTAAATGTAAAGAAATCCTTCCTAAAGTGTACATGAAAACTCTTAAATATAATCGTAAAAATAAGCTCTACAGAGTAAACTCCGCAGTTAATGTCCTATTAATCAAAAAGGGTAAATAAAACTTTGTAAATATTTAAATATAAATTGCAGTAAGTAGCTAAGTTGGGCTATAACAGAGAAATAAAAGTGAGCCATATAAAATAAATGTACTTCATTCGGAGAACATCGCTAGCTCAGGATTTACTGAAATGAGGTTTCTAGATACTTTATACGGTAGAAAGGCAATTATTGGATCCTCGGGACTTCAAAGAGGTCTATTTTTAGCGGTTTCTGTAGATTAAAGGTTTCTTATACTTTGGAGCGTAACCATTAGGTACTTATAAGGATTTGCAGATGTTTCACTATAGATTCAAGTTAATATACATTTATGCTATTTTTTAAAGATATTTTTAGTTTGTATTATCTCCAAATGGTTTTTTGGTGCATTTTTCCTGACTATTTCTTATCTTATCCTCCGTTCTTAGTGTATTCTTGCTCGAAACAAGTTATCGCTGATAAAAAGTTTAATTGCCAAGCAGCTAAGTCCGAGGGCAGGACCAGTGGGACCCAAGAGACGAGAGGAAAAAATTATGTGCAAACTTTTAAATGGCGCTGTTCTCAACGGCCCTCTTGGGAATTTGTACAGATACACAAATTAGCTTGTTTCCAATGCCGTTTGGAAAACGAATGGAAATGTCTTTGGTTTTCGACATTATTGGCTGAAAATAGCATTTGACAACGAAAATGGAACGAGTTCAATTTTAAAATTCGAAGAGAGAATTCGAGGCGAGGACGTTATATTTGAATCTGGAAATAGGTTTTGGACTTGGAATAACCAAACGATTTTTTTATACAAATTATTGTCGTGCAGAAAAAAATCTGGAAAATTCTTTGCTAACATTAAACATTTCAATACAATACAAAGCAAAATAAGCAAGAAACATGGAACGTTGGTTTAATAAAAGGGATGCAGCTGGGACCGTCTAGCCATAACGACTAGTTTGTGGCACAATTAACTGAGAGATAGGTGTTACGGGCAAACTGCCGCTGAGTCAAGAACAAACAAATGGCTTTCGCGTAACGTTCTTACTACAACATAATAATTTTAGTACTGCAATTTTTTTATGATAGAAAACATATATAAAACCATAGACAACCTACTTTTTTGGATGTAACATCCACAATATTGAATTTGTTCTAGTAAAATGTGTAGCCTTGTCAGGACTATAATAATAAATTGACACCCCATTAATTGAAATCGGATGAGTAGTTTAACATACATAAATTTCTGAATACATAACCTTTTCTTTTGGTTTTGCCTCAGTCGCGTCAAATGGATTTTTCAGAAACTTTTTGAATTAAAATTTCGTTCTCAAAAATATAACATAAAACATATTTGAAGGAAATCAAAATATCTTATTATTCTGGGTTCTTTGGGCCGCTGGGATTTACAGCGTCCCAACTAAATTATACAGCAGAATTTGTATGAAATCTTCTACCAAACTTGAGTTTACATGATGAGTAGATAGGCAATTATTGTCAACCATAAGTAGACCTTAAAAAACTTCCTAAGGCTCTTCAATTTAACAGTACATTATAATATCAATAACCTTATACCGATGATGGATGATTTCTGACAATTCACAACGGCAAGGCACGATCTCTTTTCATACGTGTTCAAAAGAGGTCGGATCAATATGGCGATATTGCTCGAGTGTTGGGGTAGACGTGTTCAAAACAAGTACTTCAACAAACACGTAAGGCTTTAGAATATTCTACTTTCATCCTGAATTTGAGGCTGACAAATATTATTTTGGTAGATGAGATAAATAAACTAGCATATCTAATATTTCTAAGTGGCTGCCCGGAGTTTGAATTTGAAGCGCTTAATTGCAGTAGTGTCACCCTATATTACATGGGACTTAAACATAACGAAATATGGGTAAACTGTACTTACTTACTTACTTTGCCTAACCCTTCAAATTCAACTTTTTTTTATCATCACAAACAATGACATGTAACTTACGCTTAACAACTTAAGCTTAGAAAACTATAAGACAAAAGTTTGTGAGAGTCTGCACTGTGTACGTGTAGATCACCAGATCCCACCACAACTTCGAGGACTACGGGCGTGATCTTATGTTGTGCTTAAAGATTTTAAAGTAGAATAAATAAATGGTTGTGAATGAGAGCAGTGAAGAGGAGCCCGTGGCTAAGAAATAACAGCTGCACAGGCCGATTCAAAAGGTTAAGCTGCGCTTGCCGGGGTTAGCCGTGGATGGGTAATCATCTTTAGATACCGAGACTCCTCCGTGCCTTGAAAAGCACGTTAAGCCGTTGGTCCCGGCTATTATTTGTGCATATTTGACAGTCGTTACGGGTCGTCAGAAGCCCGAAAATCTGACAGCCAGTCTTAACAAGGGATATCGTATAGGTATCAGAAAGGCAGTTGCTCCATGAAAAATACTGGTATTCAGCTGCATCCGGTTAGACTAGGCAGATTAGATGGCTAGGCAGATTAATTAAATGAGAACAGTTAATGAGCAGATACAAATATAGTAAAGTCTGTAATTCATCTGGGTTATTGAATAGAATCGGAAATACGAGTAGATTTTACATTAATCAATCGTGACAGATCTTTATTGCACTCTTGCCAAGCTCTTAAAACTAAAGCATGATAAGTAGCTGATACTCCCATATATTGTAAAGAAACATACTCATATATAGACAGACATCGCTCGGGATAGAAATGACGTAACAACTCCTCAGACTGGCACAAAGAAGGTCTGTACTGTAAATACAATGCACTTCGACATAAATTAGAATGCATATTGTCTACAAGGTAGTAACTGGCTGAATAAAAGATTTTGGAAGAAAACTTTACAGTACCGCGCAGAAAATTAGATACTTTCTACCTAAGAACATTATTGGCTGTTCATTTTGAAAAGGTATATAATCATAATTTATGTTGTGTTTCATAACGGCTAAGGGTAAAAGAATTGGTCGTAGAACTTTCTAAGAGTCTTCTCAAGTTTAATGAAGGAGGTTTTAATCTTCCAGTGAATTTCGAAACTTTTGGCGGCAAGGAAACGGTTTTTTACCGGAAAGCGGCTATAAATGCTAATTGAGCGAAATCATTTGAATGGTCTATTAGCATTATATGGTAAAGTTAGGAGGGCTTTGAATATTGTGTGATACTAGCTGCTCCTTCACGGTTTCACTCGCTGCTCAGCTTCTATTAGTCGTAGCGTGATGTAACATAGCCTATGGCCTTCCTCGATAAATGGACTATCAAACACAAAAATAATTTTTCAATTCGGACCAGTAGTTCCCGGGTGTCACCACTGCGAGGATCCCCCAGAGGACACGGTAGAGCACACGGTGCAAACCTGCCCCGCTTGGGCGGAGCACCGCCGTGTCCTCGTAGAGGCAATCGGCAGCGGCGACCTCTCGCGCCCGGCCCTGGTGCAAGCCATGGACCGGGGCGAGAGGGAGTGGGAGGCAGTCACCTCCTTCTGCGAAAAAGTCATGCTCGCGAAGGAGGTGGCGGGATGGGAGAGAGAAAGGTCCTCCCGTCCCAGCCGCCGCAGGAGACGCCCCGGGCGTCGGGAGCCACGTGACGACTCCCGGCCACCGTAGGCGCGGGCCTGCGGACGGTGAGTAATGGGTGACTCACCGTCCGATCAGCACCAGACCCGTGTTGTACGGCGCGTATATGTTCCACGCGCGCCTCAAAGAGATGTCAGCATATGAAGGGGCCCCCCCCCAGGGCCAAGCCTGCCGGGTAAGCGGGATTGTCCGAAAGGGTTACCGCTACCCCGGAACATAAAGGGCTACGGAAGGAACATGGATGGGTTTTAGTCAGTAAGAGTCTGACACTCCCTTCCGCTCCACCGCTCTGGGTGATGATTTCCCAGCCTTAAAAAAAAAAAAAAAGACCAGTAGTTCCAGAGATTAGCGCGTTCAAACAAACAAACTCTTTAGCTTTATAATATTAGTATAGATATGATATGAATCAGCATAAACAAAACGGTAGTGGGATAACAAACCACCGAAAACTTTAGCTGTTCCAATTAAAAGACGTACAGAAAAATGAGCTCTTAACAATGTTTTAATAATAAAGCGTATATGCACGTTCACAATGAAAAAGGAAACAAAAATGAAATTTTGATAATCCCATCATGTGCGTTGTCTGTCGCAAATGAAAAGCCGTTTTTAACGCTCAGTTAAATGATTAAAGCGTTGGCACACGACAAAGGGGTTTTAATTAAAACTAACTATGCGTGCAGGTATCTCTATGTCGCGATATTGTTATAAACTATGGCGCGCATAAAACTGTCACATTTGACAGCTGCCATTTTGGTATTGTGAAACAATGTTACTAGAAAACAAAAACGAATAATCACGAATATTTAATTAACCATGATATTTTCAGTTATTATTCTATTTTGAGGTCATTTTAAACAGCTTAGTTTAATGTAATTTAATTTTTACATGTTATCTCCATGAAGCTTGAAACAGTCAATTAAAATTTTAATTATGTTTCTCAACTAAGCGAGAATAAACTGTCTACAAGGTGAAAATTATGAATAATCGTTAAAACTTTGTTCTTTGGGAAATACATCCAGGAATCACGAAAAAATTCATGACGGGGTATATCTACTTTTTAGTTTGACATTCATTGGAAGTCGAGCATACAGAAGTAGGTTATAGAGTAGGTTAGCATCAAACTTTCCTACAACAAAGTGTAACATTATTTAACTAAGGATTCTGGCAGGGTATTTGAAGCCAATCTTAGCCTTTTCCCAACTATGTTGGGGTCGGCTTCCAGTCTAACCGGATGCAGCTGAATACCAGTAGTTTACATGGAGCGACTGCCTATCTGACCTCCACAACCCAGTCACTAACTGAGTAATACGATACCCCTGGATAAGACTAGCTGTCAGACTTTCAGGCTTCTGACTACCCGAAACGACTGTCAAAGTTCCACAAATGATAACCGGTACCAATGGCTTAACGTGCTTTCCGAGGCGCGGAGATGTCGCGATATGTAAAGATGGTCACCCATCCACGGACCAACCCCGGCAGGTGTAGCTTAACCTGATGGATCGATCTGAGCGGCTGTTATTACTTAGCCACGAGCTCCTCGGCAGGGTATTTGAAGTAATAAACTATAATACTATCACTTACTGCTACAGTAATCAGTACACCGATTTATGTCCAAAGCATCAACGTTACCTGTAATAACAAAAAGCAATAAATTAGTAAAGAAATGATAAAATCATAAAAATCTGACATAATTTATGAGCCAGTAAAAGTTATATCCCTTTTAGCATTAGTTACGTCTGGCAACACCGCTTCTAAGTTGTCATCCCGCAGGTAAGGGTTAACACCTTTAGGAAATTACGTTAAGTATTAAAAATAATGAAACTTTATGAGGGGCCTTTATATGTCGTCGTAAAAGTAAATTATGGGTTTTGTACTTATAGTGGATTAGATGTCATAGTTAGTTTAGCTATCCAAAACAGTTTTGAACTCGGATTTAAGTTTCGACACTCACTGCAGCTTTAAATTCTAAAAAAGAGGCATTTATTTGAAAATATTTGATGAATTTTGTTCCATTTTCAAATCCAGGGAATCACCAATCTCCGATATTTTTGCTTCATTTAATTTTGTTTCCAAATGAAATGGAACACAGTTATTACATTTGAGTTTCGGTATTTCCCATTTCTCAAAAAACTAATTTCGAATGTTCGTTCGAATTTTCGGTCGACTTCATAAAGGGATCTAAACTTTTACCTCTGATTGCTTGCCATAGAATATTAAACTTTATTCTTTAATAATTAAGATTCAAAGGTTATAAACCGTCAATCAAGCCCGATGTCCATAGCTGTTAAATCTTGTTGAAATTTTCATAAAATTACGGCGGACTTCTAAGAAAACTTTTGATTGATTTTAGCGGACTATCTCAGGTTAATGAGTAACTTGATTCAGATTCAGATTCATTTATTTGCCTGAAATATGGTGTTTCACAGATTTAATAACAATACACAATAGTTCTGCATATTTCGCCAACTAAATTCGGCATGCAAATGTAACAATAACAATTAAAATAATTAGATTCCAATGTCAAAAAAATTATGTCAATACGATGATTTCAGAATAGGTAAACCTCATCATGATCTGCGGCTCGGTCGGCTTCCAGTCTAACTAAAGGCCGCTAACTACCAGTATTTTAGATGGAGGTACTGCCTATCGGATCACCACAACTCAATTACTGGGAAATACGATAACCCTTGTTTTTGAGGGTAGGAAATCATCAAATAGATGATGCTCCCGCTCTGGGTGGAGCGGAAGGGAGTGTCAGACTCTTACTGATTAAAACCCATCCCTGTTCCTTCCTTAGCCCTTTATGTTCCGGGGTGGAAATCCATTCGGACAATCCCGCTTAGGCGCTTCACTCTTATTATCGAATTTATTACAAGTTTTATTTAATTTGTCTGTCGCGTGTTGGTAATTGGAATGTTCGCGTTAATTTCGCTCGTTAGTGGAACAAGGTCAGTTAGCTACGAATGTGTATGACACGACAGTCATTGCTTCTTACACGATAAAAGAATGTCGACTTTTTATTATAATTAGCTGTACTCCATTTATTATAACTTTAGACGCATCATGAATTTTATTATGGACTAGCTTCTGCCCGCGACTTCGTACGCGGACCCTGTTGCTTATGCCAGCGACAACGGGGTCGCCATTTATGTTATTTTTTATCATTTTTCCCATTTAAATCTTTTATCACACTGAGCTTTAGTTTTATTTCATTCCAACAACCACCAAAACATACAGTCCATTTGTCATCGTTTTCATTTTGGTAACCGCATTATTATATTCCTCCTCTAGAGACCTAGAAGTCGATGCGTAGATACGCTTGGAACTCAAGCGTAATTCTCTTTCCGTGAACGTCTCTGACTCGCGAGACAATACATGACGTTCACGATCAGCGGTCAGTCGCGCATCATATTCTTCACTGGTCTCTAGAGACCTAATGAATACGCTGAGAACGCAGGCGTGCTTCGCGACCCGAAGAGGTTTCGACGGAGTGAGTTGCAGCCTAATGTTCTCGAACAACATCAAGTCTCTCCTGACGCTCTTCGGTAGATTCTTGGGATCTTATGATCCTCAATCTTTTAGCTCTCTTGGAAAATTGAGAAAGATTTGACCTCTTTCTAGGCATGGTCATAGTTTTATTGTGAAGATACCTGATCAATAAAAATCTAAATTAAAATAACTGCTCCCCTGCGTTACCGGGTAGGCCACAGTGTCACGAAGATAAATGGAAAAGGAAATTAAACACTCAAACAACATAAGCCCGAAGGCATATTCATACGATAAAATAAAAAAATAAATAGGAGTTTTGGCCAGTAGAGTCAAAGGAGATGGCCAAAATCTTTTAGGACCTGTGCCCCAGAATGTACAGAGATGAAATTTATGTCGTTCAATAGGACATATCTTCAATTATTAAGAATTGTAAGTTACTTATAGCTATGCAGTCGTGGAACAAAGTTATGAAGATTTGAAAGTCTTGATTTTTTCACTCGGGTTTCACCATGATTTTACAATGTATTCATTAAATTATAATTTCCTGAACGTTAAATAGGTTGAGGTGTATATATTTGTCTTAGGTAATAAGTTAATATCATATTATAACTTGGAAAAACTGAAACACATTGAATTACCGCGGAAACAGTATGAGCGACGAGTGGACGAGTGCTTGAAATGCCAGTTTTGACGTTTGACGGATTCATTGAGTGTTACTAGTAATTAAGTCAAGTAATACCTTTTCAATATTGGAATGCTACGATACACGACGTAACTGTATTAAAATATGATATCAGTCTGTGTACTTTGACTTTTGATCTATAAAATCATTAAGAGAAGGTTGGTTTGATGGATTACTTACCGTCAAAAAGATATTTAAATAAATATTTTGTTATGAATATTTTAATTGCTACATGCGTTTAGTTATATTTTCCTCTAAGCATTAATATTATTAAATGGCAACATTGAAGATACTTTAAAGTGAAATTGAACGGATAAAATCGCTTTAAATTCTTTTATTTTAGTATTTTATTCAGAGACTGCTATGAAATATTATTAGCTATTATAAGTTCTTTGTTTATTTTAATTTAATTAGTTGTAATACTTTTAATTATGTACAGCTTGGGGCAAATATTGGCCATGTCCTTTTCAATGATATACCATCGTCATCGAAAATCAGTCCTAAACTGTTACCACCTTCACCGCGTGCAGGTACTCCCAGTTTATGTTATTTTATAATTACACAGTAAAATTAGTGATAGCTTTGATTTCCACATCAGATGTTTCTGATCTTCGATTTTTATAAGTCAACAGGAAATGCCCATCATATTGAACAACAAAGACGTCAAAGACGTCATTCCTATATGTGTTATGTTGTAGCTAGGCTCTTGGAGTTCCACAACAGGTGTTCCAGATCTTCGATTTTTATAAGTCAACAGGAAATGCCCACCAGACCGAACAACTTTTGCTAAGACGTCATTCCTATATAATGTTATAGTGTAGCTAGGCTCTTGGAGTTCCACAACAGGTGTTCCAGATCTTCGATTTTTATAAGTCAACAGGAAATGCCCATCAGACCGAACAACTTTTGCTAAGACGTCATTCCTATATATGTTACAGTGTAGCTGGGCTCTTGGAGTTCCACATCAGGTGTTCCAGATCTTCAAATTTATTCTCTCAGCAGAAAATGCTAATCACGTGGAACAATTTTTGCTAAGTTATCATTTTTGTATCACTTATAGTTTAGCTGGTCTGTTGCGGTTCTGCATCAGGTGTTCAAGTTTCCAAGATAAATTATAGGCTATATGTTGCCCAGACTTAATACCTATACAACAAAAAAAAAAACATTCCAATCCGTCCAGTAGTTCCGAAGATTAGCGTGTACAAACAAACAGACAAACAGACATACAGACAAACAGACAAAATTTTTTTTTTGGATTCATGCTCTATTACTGTTTCTAAACCCCCCTCAATTTTTTTTTTTTAATATATTCAATGTACAGACACAGTTTTTTTACTGTTTTATTATATGTATACTAGCTTTTGCCAGCGGCTTCGCCCGCATGTTTGTAGGAAATTATCCCACGAGAACCGTATATTTTTCCGGGATAAAAAGTATCCTATGTGCTATTCTAGACTATAATCTATCTCTGTGCCAAATTTTAGCCAGATCCATTCTGTAGTTTTTGCATGAAAGAGGAACAAACATCCATCCATCCATCCTCACAAACTTTCGCATTTATAATATTAGTAGGATAGATGATTTTACGTATTACTAAAAGGTAAATTTAGTAAAAAGAAATAGCGTTACATTTTATCAACACATATTTATCTTTTTTTTTGAGGGTGGGAAATCAATCTTCAAATGCCTCCTCCCGCTCTGGGTGGAGCGGAACGGAGTGTCAGACTCTTACTGACTAAAACCCATCCATGTTCCTTCCTTAGCCCTCTATTCCGGGACAGCGGTTACCCTTTCGGAAGTCCCGCTGACAAGAACTAATACTTGGGTGCATGTTTGCTTAACCAATGTTTAAACCGTCACGTACAGAGGCCAGCACATCAAGTTACCCCAATCTGTCAAATTTATCCGATAGTTTTTCAACCGTATAACAAAATCATAAGGTTAACTTTCGATTGGCAAAATTTGACAGTTAGGGAGTCTTGTCCCATACCTAATGAAAACCCCAAACATCCCACTCACAGTTGCTTCCAGATTAACCCAGTTCCGAACAAATGAATAACTCAACAATCCCAATCCCTGGAGACGATCCTCAACCGGTTCAAACTCCATTACACTGAATACTAAATCCAATTAGTGAGACTGCCTTATGCTAATTTTTCTCCGTATTTGAATTATAAATGTGAAACCAATGGTAGTTGAATTTTTTTTCTTAATGATAACTTATAAAATTTGAGGCTAAGTAATAACAGCCACACAGGTCGATTCATCAGGTTAACCTACGCTTGCCGCGGTTGGCCGTGGATGGGTGACCATCTTTACGTACCGAGATTCCTCCCGCCTCCGTGCCTCGGAAAGCACGTTAAGCCTTTAAGTCAGTAAAAACCTGACGCTCCCTTCCACTTCACCTACAGCGGGGGGGGGGGGACATTTGATGATTTCCCATCTTTAGAAAAAAAAGGTAGTAGTTCTTACCACATGTACTTGAAAGAGCAGAAGCATAATCAGCCCATAATGTTCCCACTTCTGGGACTCCGGACTTCTCTCTGTGAGAGGTTGTGGGCCATAATCCACCATGCGGACCCATTGAGGGTTGGTAGATGCCATATAATTTTTTCAAGTCATAGCAAAGGAAATCACATATCATTGTTATACAGTACAAATTTGATTGATTGCCGAGAGCTATATAATGTCGCTTGTATCACGCCTTAACTCCACTATCCACGCTCAGGTACACTATAGAAAACTAATCAGCAACTACAAATTCCTCCTTTACACTTAAAACGGCCGTAAGTTTGCCAAAACTTCGCCTTACATCGCTCCGTTTACATACATTATGTGTTTCAAAGTACTAACTAATGCAGCAATGGACGTTGAAGTAAGACTAGTTCACAATAGCCATTTGAGTGTGAGCGAACAACTAAATCCTATTATTTAAATTGTGGTAGCCAGGTGTTATACTAAGTACTCTGAAACTCTCGATAACGCATTGCAGGTACGTCTGTTCATGTTATACAATGAATGCTGGAAGAGCTAAGTTTTGTAGCTTTTTTTTTTGAGGGTGGTAAATCATTAAATCAAAATCAAAAGTCGAGTCATTTATTCAAATTAGGCTGAAAATCCTTGAAGGTCAAATTTACATAAGACAGTCCCCCAAAAACGCCCACCCTTCACCACTTCCTAGTGCTTTAGCTGGGAAGAAGAAATGGCGCAACAAACTCCCCAGCAGCACAGCTGTCTGTTTAGTTGGAAGAACTAGACTCTACACATCCATCGTATGAGAAGTAATTAACATTACGAAACTCATCACATTAAAATCAATCATTTGCCACATGTCAGCTAGCACACGCCAATATACCAATTATTAAAACATTAAAACTGACTGTACTCAAGCGTAAATTAAAAAAAAAGCCTCCGGTAAAAGTGCGTGCCCGCTTACATGTGCAATACTGTACTATGTCCATACAGCCGTAACCCGAAGTTACAAATGATAAACTAGGACCATCGAAGTAAAATCAATCAATTAATTAAAAATGAGTCCTCCCGCTCTGGGTGGAGCGAAAGGAAGTGTCAGACTCTTACTGACTTAAACCCATCCATGTTCCTTCCTTAGCCCTTTATGTTCCGGGGTAGCGGTAACCCTTTCGGACAATCCCGCTTACAAGTTTTGTAGCTTGGATGTTCATTTGTTTTAATCCGTGTCTTTTCAAGACATTTGGTTGTAAGCTCAAATAATAAGATAGGAACAGCTTCCAACACATTAAGTTACCACAAACTGTAAAATTTTCTCAATCGATTTTGAATTTGACAATTAACGTCTTAAGGTTTATTAATGTGTTGAAAACCGCCCGTTCTTAAGAGCTTATCAAAGGTTAATTTTTAGAAAGAATATTAATAATTAAGTTCGTAAATGTAATCGTAATTAAAGGGTTAAATTTTGAGTTTGAGTTTGAGTTTGGGTTTCTTCAATAAATGAAAAGTAAAACCAGCAAAAGACTAATTTGATCTATAACAAAAATTCGCAGCGCTTATATTAAACAGGCTTTATACATTATGATAAGGCCCACTGGGATGCCACGGACACGCCTACGGACATCTATAAATTCTAATACGGGATTAAGAACAAAAGTACAATTTAGAAAAAAAAACCCGTAACTATGTACAATGAAAGGAAAAAAACCTAGTAATAATCTAGTTTCTTGTCTATATCTCTTTTCTTCACAATTAAACTACAGCACAATCTTTTACATCGTTTCCTTAAAGCTAATGACTCCACAAGGGAGTCAGTCGTTACTCTATTAACCTCCCCGAACCGCTACTATCCTCAAAGGAGTTCTTACGCGGAGTTATTACAAATTAATGTAATAATTTCGCCGCCATGTTGGCTAAATGCAGTTTTGCAAACTTTATGGTATAATATTTATGTTTCTGCAATGAGGTGAGTACCTAATATTTAAAATAGTTTGGTTTTTGTTAAAGACTCAGTCTGACAATGTTATACAAGGTGTTTTTTTTTAATCTCTCGGGTCTCTCTGGGCTATGAATCATCCAAGAATCAACTATCGTCTATCGTTTTTTTTATGTTTAATAAGTAAGCCCGTATTGTTCTCTGTATAATAACGTTAGTTTTTCCAATATCAGACTTTAACTTAATACGCTAACAGTCTATAATGCAAGTTAACAACTACCCAACTGGTACAGCAGATTACATTTTTTTGTAAAGAAAGACGCTTACTTATATATTAAAGCTCCAGTTATAAGAATTCCGAAGGAGTATCCTAAATATAGCTTCAGAAATCCATTGAAATAACGCTAAGAATCGGCGCCCGAACTCAAAAAACATGTTTTCTCAAATGTGTCGGCACTTAGTGCTTTTACTTTGAGAGAGCGTCTCAGAGAGGGGGCCGTTACGCACTCGATACTTCAATGGGTTCCTTTCAACCCACGCTTGAATCTAAAAATACCGTATTTTTAGCATAAGAAGGTTTTAATATTATATTGGAGACACGGCCCACTTAAATGATGTTTAAGTATTCTAGGGACACGACACATCACGGCTTTGTAATGGTCGCAGGATGCGCTGTATGAGAGAGGCGCAGAACCAGTCGAGGTGGCGATGCTTGATGGAATAGTATCCAGCAGAGGAGGATTCTCCCAGAAAAATATTTAAATCTAAGTTATTTTAAAAATGATGGGCGTTTTAAGAAAAATCGAGAAAGTCTACACCTGTGACGGTCCTCTTACTCCTGTTTCTACAAATCGTTACATTCCTTTTTTTTTTACACGTAATGCTGTTTAATGCTTCTGTTAAAAAAAATGTTATTTATTTAAAACAACGAACTGCTTTAGCTTGGAAGTAAGTCAGTTTTTGCTCAACCAAATATTATTATAAATTAGTACCTACTTCACCTAGTTTTAACTGCATGTATAGAAAAAAAAATTGTACTACAACATTTTTTTTTAAACATTTTTCTGAAAACAAATATAAGAATGCCTATCACCCGATTTCGGCTTGACGTCGACCTCTAGAACAACCTGTATAAGTGCTCACAAATAAAAGCCTAAACTTTTTTAAACTGTGGTTTTGCCATCTGCTGACCTACCTAGATGGCTGCATCGATTTCAATATTAATACATTCAAAAACAATAAAAGCATAAAACAATAAAAAACATCTGAGCCGCATTTAATAGTGGTATATCTTTGTACGTGGATTAGTTTTGGCGCCAATCCAGCGCCCCAGGTGCGCTCGTGTATGCAATCCGCCATGTTTGAATGTGGCGTGCGCGGGAATTTATGTATCTGGAATACATAATTATAGTCCAATCTTTGTTACATTTGGGACTCCCAACACGTATCAACTGCTTCTGTTTATTTGTTGAGTAAATCTAGACGGATGGGGTCATTTGAAAGATTGTTTTAATTGAAAGCCATTTACTGTTTTTCGATTTTTAAAGTCATACATTCGATGGATTTTGAAAAAAGAATACTATAATTACCTAGGTATGTAATGTTGGGGTTGCCTAAAATAAAAACCAGTAAGCCCGAGCCTTTGTGTAGGAGTGAAATCATATAATCTAGACGGTTGTGTTTTCCTTCACTATTGAATAATACCCAATGAGTTGCTCGCTGCCAGTTATCCGTCGAAGCGTCCGTCACTCACTCGTATACAAGAGAGGTCCATCAGAGTAATTAGTAATCTGTCAATGGATAGACGTGCGATCGTGTCCGGTGTGGACCGGACCTAGTTACATTCAAACAATGACGGTCGGTTAAAATCTCGACACCAGAAATTCAGTTCGAAATAATTCCAGTTTAATTCTATCCAAATAGGAACGAGCAAGCCGATTTTCGCACAAAAGCGAGTGTTTCGCACGATTGGAGAGCCAGTATAGGTCTAAATACTTCGACCGATACGCAGTAACAGCAAGTTTCAAATTCCATAATATTTCGACAAAGCATTGTCCGTATTTACGCAGCTTAGCTCAATTTATGGTTCCCGACATTACATTCCCTAATGCTAGCCCCAAAATGCCACATTGGATGTTCGGGATAATTACATTGATGTTAAATGATATAAAACGTTTCGAATAATACGATCTGCACATTGATTTGGACATGAAAGAGCTGTGAGTATACAATCAGATTGAATAGATCATAGTATTACTAATAGGACTGCCACGTTTTGAGAACATCATATTAAAAATAAGTACATAGTTTCAAATTATGGCAACACCGAATTCATAGACAGCACGGTATTATCTAAAAAAACTAAAAGTGGACTTTACTAACTAACAAAAAACATTAATAAACTCCGCGCAATAAAAGAAAGTCCAGTCAAAAGAAAACGTTGAACGGAAAACGAGACAATGACATGGCATGGAATACAAAAGGAAGTCAGCAATGATCCTCTACAAAAGGGTAGGTATTGATTCAGCAATGAATTATTAGTAGCTTTGGACATCTTTAAAATGTCGTCTCTGACTGGGCAGGTTGCCAACTGTACTAAGTAGTTCAAGTTGCCAGGGAAGGCTTTCTGCAGACTTGTCCCAACTCATTAATGCACCTCCTTGGAGACTTTATGAAGACAGACTTTATTTTTGTTGCCAGCTTAAAAATTTTAGTTGTCAAAAAGAAGTTAGTCTGGAAGGCCGTAAAATTAAAGTTTGTCTGAATTATGAGAAACGCTTGTGTAGGCAAGTAATTTTGAGTCTTAAAAGGCTTTTACGCATTTTTAATGTTGTAACTTATTAACTACTCACTTAAAACTAAGTCCATTAAAAACTACTTACTCAATGAACGTGTGGCTATGATCATTCAGTATGGCAGCCATTTTGTGGGTCAATATCGTGAATGAAAATTTGACGTGCACAAATACTGTTTTGGCGGAAAAAAGGGCTTCCACAAATAAGAGATCACGACGCAGTCTGGGCAAATAGGTCACCGATTCACATAATGGATTGAACTATTTCCAGTGGCCCAGACTGCCAACATACAGAAACATAAAGAATAGCATTCATTCATTGCATTCAGCCTTTGGCATGATGCCTAAACCGTTGTCCTAATTGGCAACGATCACGCGACTCAATCGCTCAATTCATGCGAACTAGGACAAAATTTGATGAACACCTGATTTCAATCAGGACACGGATTAAATGGACTGTAAACTTTTCAATTTATCAACCTGTTAAAGTGGTTTTATGTTTAAATTTTCATAAAATTCAGGGTGATCGACGAGATCCTGTTAACAAGTCCTCCCCATTAATTAAAATGGATGCTATGAGTGGAAGGAGAGTGGAAGGCAAATTCCAATTTGCCCTTTAATTCTAGTGTGCATTTTGGATTAACTGAAGTGCGAAAAAGACATACCTACCTAGGTATGTCTTTTACTCAAATAATATTCTATTTTTCACCCCATGCGATAACAAGAAATGCCATTCACGAGTTGGGAAAAACAACAGTTGAAAACATCGTCAAAATAAAACGGTGCAAATATTTTTGCGCAAAATACCAGGTTATTTGGCGCGAAAATAATTGTACCGTTCAATATTACTATTCAATTTGACGTCAACAGGGTGCCATTATCGGATAAAAAGAGCCCCCTTTATTAGGTACGCGGATATTTTTATCCGAAATTTTCCTAATTTTTTTTCGATTACGTCGGTAGGCTGTCTTTATAAGTGTTATCTTTCTTTACAGTTGGATTCCGGTGTAGATATTAATGGGATAAATGGTTATCGGATTTTCCATTATGCTAAGTACTTATGTGAGTATTTTTCAGGAAAGAAAATACATTCAGTCAAAAAAGTATCGGGAATGGATGATTTGTTTATGGTTCCAAATTCAAATTTTTGTTTTTTTTGTAGTTGTTAGATTGGCACAACTGTTTTCCATTTTGGCGCGGAGTTTGAGTTGCATCTGTTATTTATATTAAATACAGTGCTGGTTTTAGTAATATCATATATAGTGTGTATTGCGAATTTCATAATGGACAAAATTATCGAACAAAGAGTTTGTCTTAAATTTTGCATCGCCAATGGAATTTCCTGTTCGGAGTCACTGAAAATGTTACAGAAGGCTTACGGTGAATCGACTTTATCAAAAACTCGTGCTTATGAGTGGTTCAAAGCGTTAAAAAGCGGTTGAGATGTGATGGAAGATTTGCCTCGCTCTGGTAGGCCGTCGACGTCTGCAACTGAAGTTAACATCGCAAAAGTGAAGAAAATAGTGACTGAAAATCCCCATTCAACTCTGAGAGAGATAGCCGCCGAACTTTCTGTATCTCACGAGTCGATCCGTACCATTTTAACTAATCATTTGGGTATGAAACATGTTGCTGCTCCGCTAGTCCCAAAAGATCTGAATTTTCTCCAAAAACTCAATCGCATGAAAGTCGCTGAGGACATGCTAGAACGACTCAGTTCGGACCCAACATTCATGAAACGCATTGTTACTGGTGACGAGACGTGGGTTTACGAGTTTGACATGCAAACTAGTCAACAAGCTTCGGAGTGGCGCCTTCCAACTGAACCGAAACCGAAAAAGGAGAATTCGCGGCGAGAACTGAACTCAATTCCGGAAGCAGCGTTTAAAAAATGTTTTGATGAATGGATTATTCGTTGGCGCAAGTGTATCGTTTCTAAAGGAGCATACTTTGAAGGTGATAAAATAAATTTGGATGAATAACAGACATTTTGTGTATTATTGATCTTTTCCCGGTACTTTCTTGACAGAGTAGTATACTGAATGAAAAAGGTCATTCCGCTCGATTAGGCAAAATCAACGCATGGAATTTTTTCTTTTATGTATCAAATAAAACATACTTCAAATACTCTCTCACATAAAAAACACATGTCACTATGACTATTCAGAGTAACAGCGTGTATTTGTATTCCATTTTTTAAATAACTAGATTTGGTACTGGCACGTTAGCAAACCTTTTTGGTAAATTGGTAGTATGAGTTTGCAAGAAAAAATAACGAGATCTACATTATGTTAACTAGATGAATTAATCATTATAATAACTTTAAATATTCAGTTAAGGGCTGATTTTTTAATAGTCAGATGGGTTTTATTGGCAGAATAAATATGACAGTTTGGCAGCTTGTCAAAAAAGCTTGTGAACAAAACATGTCAAACCGCTATTTTTATTCTTCAGATAAAAGTTATCAAGCTATTGATAAAAACGGCCTTTAATTTGTTTAACATGATAAAAGGATGGATGCGCAGAATTAGCCCGTGAGATAAATATTTTCTTGCGTTTTTTGCAATTTGCAATGGATCAAGAAAACAGTACCTAATTGTAGGTAAGAGAAACAAGTATCACTGTTACTGAAAGCAGGAAAAATCTTCAAATACCTACTTCTATTTCAGTGTAATGTAAAACCTTTTTTCCCCGTGTTCAGTGGTTTTAAAAGGATATTTTTATGGAAAATTTTCCTCTGGTGACACAATCCACTTAACGGCGATGGTTTCAGTTTTAGCGACGATAAAACTTTTGGAATTGGATAGTGAGTCAATAAATAATAATAATAATATCCTTAGACATTTCACACAACGCCTTATAGTCTCAAGCTAAGCAACCTAATGCTTGTGTTATGGTAACGAGATGGCTGATGGAGAATGACCAAAAATGTATGGAGCTTGGTCCAAATGTCCACCACTAACTAGACCTATGTAATAAAATAGTCTACTAAATACTGAGTCATTATAACCAGACCGCAACCAGAAATATGCAGTCGGTAAAAAGTTATGATTGAGTGAAAAGTCATATTTTTTACCTTTTTATGCGAAAAATATCGTAAATATCATCCTGCCCATTGGAGTTTTTAACTAATCTACGCATGTCGTGTCATGCCGCTTGGTGTCCCAGGTTAGGTTCTCGCTAAAATAGACTTTGGTCAAAGTCCCGGAAGAAATAAAACGCAAGAATGCTACGCACTAGTTTTATTCGTGTTTTAATAAAAATCACAAGCTATTTAAATAAATAGTCAAGTAAAACCAAATTAAAATATTAAAATTTTTCATATACCTACTTAGTCGTAACTTTTTACTGACAGCTTATTTTTTTTTTGTGTCATACTGAAAGTTACTCTCGATTTAGAGGACTATAAGTCAACATAGGTCTCGTTACTGGTAGATATTTGGACCACATTTGTTCATTCTCCTCACTTATATTTTTTTTGTTGTAAATACATACTTATTATAGATAAAAAATATAACGGTTCCGCGAAACCTGAGTTTGATCGTTGAGAAGTTTAGTACATTAAAAGTGTATTTCATGTCTCCATATAGAAATTGTAGTTATATAGCTATAGGTCCGCCCCCGAATTACGTGGACATAAACAAAGCTGGCAAAATGTGGGAGACTTTCGGATTTCAAGATCTTTTTCAAGGTTTTCAAGATCAGATGGTAGATCGACAATATTATTTTGCCTGAAGAGATGGAAATCTTAAAATTAAACCAAGCTAGGAGATAGTTGTTCTTAATGTACAGAGGCCAGCACATCAAGTTACCACAATCTGTCAAATTTCTTTGATAGTATTTCAACTTTATTGCAAACACATAAGGTTCATTTTTTATTGAGAAAATTTGACAGTTAGGGATAGCTTGATGTGCTGGCGTCTGCACTTTTATATCGGTCGTATATTTTAATGTAACTTTAACGCAGTTAACTTAAGCTTTTTTACAGCAGGTAAACTGTACCTATTTTTACAGGACTCTTATTTTTAGGATTCTGTATGTACAGACGCCAGCACATCAAGCTATCCCTAACTGTCAAATTTTCTCAATTAAAAATGAACCTTATGTCTTTGCAATAAAGTTGAAATACTACCAAAGAAATTTGACAGACTGTGGTAACTTGATGTGCTGGCCTCTGTACGTCAAAAGAAAAATCGAAGAACTTCGGTGTCCGCCTATTTGTTGATTTAAGAATCAATATCAAATATGTGGTCCTGTCTAAAGTCCCTTCGAGCTTTAAAAAAATCAAGCTTCAATTACAAACATTCATTTGCAGTTGGAGAATTGGCTGTGACGTATTATGATGTGTTGGTGACAATTTTTTCAACAGCAAAATTCTTGGGATAAATTCATCCCAACTACGCAACCCTTCATAGTGAGTGGTCTGACACGCACTTGGTCGGTTGAATATTTTGTTTGAATTTTAAAACAACCAACCAACCACGCTAGCGTATTTTGATAAATAAAGTCAAAGGGAAGGGTGGGAAATAGGCTCGACACGGATTAGGGGCTCTAATCCAATTATTTATTGTGGCGAGGGTTCATTCAGCGCCGGAATTATCAAAATTACACTGCGGAAGCTCTCTAATTGACTGTAAATGTACATACCTCTGCATGTGGAGTCTATACATACACAAAAATGAATGTTTACTTATTTATTGAATACTTTTAGCACAGAAATGTACAGTGGTGGACTTATGGGAAGTCAAAGTAAAAAAAAATATTTCAAATAGGCACAAGAAAGGCACTTTTGAACGTCACAATGAACAAGATGATTGATTCTAGTCGCCCCTTTCAAAAGGTAGTTTCGTATGGAGAAGAATGGGCAAGGAACTCCACCGTTACTCTTTTAAAATGTTTTAAACTTTTTTGTATATGTAAACATGAATTATAACATTATATTATGTGAAGACGATGCACCCAGAATAAAAATACTACACTACAGAAGGTGAAAAGAAAGAACTGCAACAATGGCAGGTAAAATTAATTGTGTGATAAATACATGGTGCTCACATATTTACAAACATTCTAAAAGTTAATAATAATAAACCAATCAATGTGTGAGTTAAAGTTAGAAGGTACAGAATAAAGAAAGAATCCCTTTAATCAAACTGCCGAACCGTTTCAACTATGTTGGGATCGGCTTCCAGTCTAACCGAAAGCTGAATACCACTATTTTATTTACATGGAGTTTCAACGTCACCCCTCAAAACTCATGCAAATGTAACACCAAGTCGATTCAATTTACGTGTTCCCATAAAAATCGAAGTGATCAGAACTTCACCTACACGTGTAAGCCATAGCTACGTGGTAATGAAGATCGTAAAGGAAACGAGGGAATATAACCTCCCAATGAGCTGGAGCGGGCGCTTCTTTGACGGGGCAGACATAATTAGGCACGAATTTTGTAATTTAAAGACCGGCGATGCTATGCGAAAATTCCGGTCCCGGGTTTGTAGTCTATGGCGTATATTCAGGGTGAAAATTAAATCATCTGTTCTCATTTTGACGAGTTATGCGAGCATAATGTACGGCACAGCTGATTTTTTTTTTCGCGATTTCAGATTTGTTTCCATAGTAAAAGTTGTTTATAATGATGAGTACAATGTCCCCTTAAAATATTGCCCATGAATTCAATTTCACCCTGTATCAGGTAGGTCCCATTAAAATAGACGGACAAATTTTAACAAAGCGTTCAGTAGCGTCTAACAAAAAATATCCAATAAAAAAAAGCAATCATTTCAGTTATTTTAATTTGACAACTTGCTTAAAAATTGGCGGAGGAAAACATCGTGAGGAAACCAGCATGTCTGAGAGATATTTCTCAACAGCATGTGAAGCTTAGTCAGAGGTCCAAACTCTGTGCTAAAGCTAAAAACCACGTGCTAAGAACAAACTCTTCGATACAAAATAAAACATTTTAATTTCATTAGATGAATGTCATCATCTGTCAAAAAGCCCGCCACAAAATGGCGTCTCGTTTAAATTGAAAACAATAGCTATCTATTCAGCCAGCTTCAATCCTACGCAATTTCCAGTCCGTTGAAACATAAACCTTTTTCCTTTGTGACTTTTACTGGTTTTAATTAAACCTCACTGAATCGAGACACTGTATGAGGAGTTAATTGTGTTTTATTAATATGGAGAATTATTATTAATTGTATTGCCACGCAAGCTTTCACTTCCTGATTGCTTCGGCAATAATATAATAATGGCTGCTTTTATTGTTTCGTTGATTATTTGTTGAGGTATCCCTATAGGATGGAGGATGGAGGGAAAATAGAATTCGGTTGGTTATCATTTGGGGCACGTTGTGGATGTTGATTGAATGAACGGGATTACTTCTAAGTGATGGAGTTATTTTTGGAGCTTTTATCACAATTTTTCCCTTCCATCTTTTACAGCCGGACATTGGGTGCACTATGATTACGAAACGCAGGTACATCAAGTTACCACAAACTGTCAAATTTTCTCAATCTTTTGCACTTAACCCTCAACCTTTTAAGATTTAAAATCATTTGGAGAAATAAAGTGTGGTATAACTGGATGAGCTAGTGACCGTTCATTGTATTATGTACTACCTAATCAAATTAACATACATGCATATTAATGTACACAGTACCTATAGGTACATAAACGCATAATATTTTACGATGACAAATGATCTGCAATGATCATTAACAAGCCTGGTTTGCTGTTAATATCCAAACATGTACGCTTAATTAATTTATTGTTTGAAACTGAACCGATTTGATGCGCATGTTAAATGTGTAACATATTATTATTACGTTAACCTGGCTCTAGTGTAGGTATATCTATCTTATAGATAACTAGCTTCCGCCCGCGGCTTCGCCCGCAAAATATATCGACAAATTATACACATAAACCTTCCTCTTGAATCACTCTATATATGTAAAAAAAACCGCATCAAAATCCGTTGCGTAGTTTTAAAGATTTAAGCATACATAGGGATATAGGGACAGAGAAATCGACTTTGTTTTATACTATGTAGTGATATGTAATCAGTCTCATTCCACAATGATGAGGTAGCTAAAGAAAAGAATGAAAGAAACTACGTTTAGCTGTCAACACAACAAAAAAAAAGTAGGGAAAAATATGCGTCACATTCACGCAAAATGGCCTTCGCTCAGCATAATGCTGTTGCTGTCACTGATGTCATCTGTCAGTCACGAATGGGGCAAAGAGATTGAAAGTGAGGTGGCCTTGCACGAGAGGCTTGGTGTGGTAGTCACTGAGTGTCGTGATATAATTAACTTAAATACAGAATCAACGGTATTCTACAGTGGTAATTTAAATAAAAGGTTCTATTAAAAGCAAAAAGCCCCTAATTTTTAAGTAGTATGCCTGAAAAAGTATTAGATTGGGACCAGAAAATTACCAGCCTATTAATGTGGTCAGCGGGATTGTCCGAAAGTTTTAAGCGCTAAGGAAGGAACATGGATGGGTTTTAGTCAGTAAGAGTCTGACACTCCTTTCTGCTCTATCCAGAGGAGGAGGAGTCATTTGATGATTTCCCACCCTTAAAACTACAGAGCAAAGGCCTCTTTTCATACGGAAATGGCGGGAATATTTATCACCACGCTTGCTCAAGACGGCATTGCGAATTCAAACTTATATATCACCAGCTTTTGGCCACGAATTAGTCCGTGGGTGGATGGATCTTTTTCTCATTTCTAAGTTGTTCAGGTAATTTATTATAAATTTTTATTGACATTACTATTGGGCTAGAGGAATGTATTCGTAGTCGGGATGCTGGTAGGTTTAGTCGTGTTTTGTGTCTAAGTATGTATCTTGTTTGTGTGTCTTATACATATCGCAATATTAATCCTCTATATCCCTTTAGGAGTAATTTTAGGACAATGCAATCTATCTCTCTGCCAAATTTAATCGAAATCCCTTCAGTGCTTGAGGCGTGAAAAGCTAACATACAGACAAAGTTACTTTTGAATTTATAATAACTATAGTTATATATATTTATAATATATATAACTATTTATACTTTTATTTATTAGTACGTATTAACTATAAGGCTAGATTTCCTCACGATGTTTTCTTCAGTAGGTACAAGAAAAATCCCTTATTTTAAAAGCAAACATGACAATCTAATTGTGGTTCCCCCGTCACCTTAAATCAGGGCTACCACTTTGTACTAAAAGTCGAAATTTTACAAGTCAACCGCCAATTTATAAAATCATCTTTAATGCTCAGTCAATAGGGTGCACAATAAACTGTTTACTTACGATCTTTCTGTTTGTTTGGGGGTTAAAAAGGGTAGCGAGGTTTTAGAAGATTTATTAAGTTAAATGCTATCGGAGCTCCCTGAATAATTGCCGCGGACTTCCGCGCTGATAAAACACAATTTTGTGGCAGCCCTGTAAGCTGCAGGTTAAGATAACATTTGTCGACATTTTTGTGGGAAGCAGAAAAATTAAGAGGGAAAATAATTGCAGTGTCTTGTTGCAATTATTTTGGGAGAAGGAGGAGGCTAAGGAGCTTTACCAGGTTAAACTACGCTTGCCAGGGTTGGCCGTGGATGGGTGACCATCTGTACAAACCGAGTCTCCTCCGTGTCTCGGAAAGCACGTTAAGCCGTTGGTCCCGGCTGTCATTTGTGCATCTTTGACAGTCGTTACGGGTCGTCAGGAGCCCGAAAATCTGACAGCCAGCCTTACCAAGGGGTATCGTATTACTCATTTATTGGGTTGTGGAGGTCAGATAGGCAGTCGCCCCATTTAAAGTAGTGGTATTCAGCTACATAAGGTTAGACAGGAAGCCGACCCCAACATAGTTGGGCAAAGGCTCGGCAGATTTTTTTGTTGCAATTATTTTGTGGCAAAACAATTTATAAGAGGTATTCTGTTTTACAGTTAGGTATCCAGTAACTGGGTTCTGGAGGCAGTCGCTCCTTGTTAAGTACAGGGGGCCTGGACAAAGACACATTTTCATTAACGATAAAATTATATAAATCCGAAATGTATGGAATTGGCATAAGCTCTCGAAATATCACGTGATCAACCCTTTAGATAGCTAGTGATGGCGCCAAACACGTAGCCGAATTCTGGGCTAAGTACATTTAGATTGCCATCGACACGCTAAGAAGAATCCTATAGAAGTCATCAAATGACTCCTCCCGCTCTGGTTGGAGCGTAACGGAGTGTCAGACTCTTACTGACTAAAACCAATCATGTTCCTTCCTTAGCCCTTTATGTTCCGGGGTAGCGGTAACCCTTTCGGACAATCCCGCTTATTAACACTCCCTTAAAGGTCAAAATTTCCAAAAACCCTTTCTTAGTGCCGTGTGCCAAATTCCGAGTCCCAGTAGTTTCGGCTGTGCGTTGATATGTCAGTCAGTCAGTCAGTTTCTCCTTTTATTGACATAGATACTGTGTTTTGCGTAACTACTATAATAAATCTGCGTGGAGGAAACGTTCTGCACAATATAAAATAACTGTATTCGCTGTTATTGCATTTTATCACGGTAGATTGCACAGTGAGCTAGAGGACATGAACCCATTTATTCAACTGTTATGGCGTCAAAAAGTTTTTAGTATTTTTTTTTTTTTTTGTAAAAACGGTAGTCTACCTTAATAATAGTCTAGCTCGTGGCTAAGTAATATCAGCCGATTGGTCGATCAATCAGTTTAAGCTACGATTACCGGGCATGTCCGTGGATAGGTATCCATCTTGACATAGGTACTAAGACCAGATGGGCCTTCACTTAGGGAGCTCTCACACGGAGAGCTCGTGTAGTGTGTTGTGTTGTAGGGATTTATTTCCTACAAATAGAAACACGGGGCAGTAACTATTGAATTAAATACACACATCAAAAGTGTCTAGGGATCAACATATATTTTTGCAATAACTTTTCTCTTGATTGATATTAATTTAAATTTTCTTTAAGGATTCATCAAATAAAGTGTTTTCGTTTGTCACAGTAACGATAAACCAAGTCACCTTTGCATTAATAAAGAAATTTGCCATTTTCCTAATAAAGGGATTTTTGACATTTGAACCACTAACATTAAAGTTCGAAAAAAAGACTGAAATAACAGTTTTCTTTAAAATTTTATTGGGTAACTTAAACAATTAATAATCCGTGTTTCTACCGCGAACACTAACAACACAAGAACATCGGTTTGGCATACTCAAAATGAGTTCATCCAAATCACGCTGTGGAATGGCCGCCCATGTTCGTTGCAACAACAAAAAAAGGTCTTCTTGCAACTGGATACCCTCCATATTCGGCAGAGCTCTTCTCTGTAGCATATCCCATGCATGCTCAATCGGGTTCAAGTCTGGCGACTGAGCAGGCCAGGGCAGGACATTGATGTTAGCTGCGGCGAGAGTCTGTCTTACAACTCTTGCGGTGTGCGGTCGTGCATTATCATGCATTAACTGAAATAAGGGACCGATTTGCACTTGTAGAGGAACGATGACGTCAGATACAATCGTCTCAGCATAAATTTGAGCGTTGAGGTTGCCTCTGATCCAAATCAACTCAGTTCTTCCGCCGATCCAAATACCCGCCCATACCATGATGGTTCCACCACTATAAGGATGGACTTCCTGGCAGGATTTTAATCGCTGTTGGCGTCCAGGGGTTCTCCAGTGTCGTATACGTCTTGTATCCGGTCTCATACCAAAACGAGACTCATCAGAAGTCCATCCTTATAGTGGTGGAACCATCATGGTATGGGCGGGTATTTGGATCGGCGGAAGAACTGAGTTGATTTGGATCAGAGGCAACCTCAACGCTCAAATTTATGCTGAGACGATTGTATCTGACGTCATCGTTCCTCTACAAGTGCAAATCGGTCCCTTATTTCAGTTAATGCATGATAATGCACGACCGCACACCGCAAGAGTTGTAAGACAGACTCTCGCCGCAGCTAACATCAATGTCCTGCCCTGGCCTGCTCAGTCGCCAGACTTGAACCCGATTGAGCATGCATGGGATATGCTACAGAGAAGAGCTCTGCCGAATATGGAGGGTATCCAGTTGCAAGAAGACCTTTTTTTGTTGTTGCAACGAACATGGGCGGCCATTCCACAGCGTGATTTGGATGAACTCATTTTGAGTATGCCAAACCGATGTTCTTGTGTTGTTAGTGTTCGCGGTAGAAACACGGATTATTAATTGTTTAAGTTACCCAATAAAATTTTAAAGAAAACTGTTATTTCAGTCTTTTTTTCGAACTTTAATGTTAGTGGTTCAAATGTCAAAAATCCCTTTATTAGGAAAATGGCAAATTTCTTTATTAATGCAAAGGTGACTTGGTTTATCGTTACTGTGACAAACGAAAACACTTTATTTGATGAATCCTTAAAGAAAATTTAAATTAATATCAATCAAGAGAAAAGTTATTGCAAAAATATATGTTGATCCCTAGACACTTTTGATGTGTGTATTACTTTTCAAGAATACATACGTCCAGCAGCTGGCTACTGACAGACCCTTATTCATCACTACATAGTATAAAACAAAGTCGCTTTCTCTGTCTCTATATCCCTATGTATGCTTAAATATTGAAAACTACGCAACGTATTTTGATGCGGTTTTTTTAATAGATAGAGTGATTGAAGAGGAAGGTTTATATGTATAATTTGTCGACATATTATGCGGGCGAAGCCGCAGGCGGAAGCTAGTTTCTTTTATAAAAACCTACACAAATAATCCATTATTTTGAAAGGTCGAATGCTGTCAGTAATTTTCTAACCGACCAGTCCTAGATTCTACATTAGGTTTCATTCAGGCTCTACAGTAGGAATCAAGTATGCTCCGTGTCTCGGAAAGCATGTTAAGGTTGATGTTCCAGGGTAGCCCGCGAAACTCAAATTTTCTTAAGTTTTTTGCAATTTGCAGGCCAGTGATAGGTTGTATGTTGATGAACATTTGATTCGCGGCTGTAAGACGTATGTAGTTACAGAATTATAATCATCAAAATCATTAATACAACCCTCCGAGCTCATAAAGGTGTAAAAATGACTTTTTACAAGGTCAAAGTCATTCCGGAACCTTTCATCAACATACAACCTATCACTGGCCTGCAAATTGCAAAAAAATTAGAAAATTTGAATTTCGCGGGCTGGTTGGAGGATTCACCTTAAACCGTTGGTCCCGTCGTCGCCTTAAGCCTGAGAGTCTGACAATCGGTCTGACCAAAGATTGTCGTATTACCCCGTTACTGGGTTGTGAAGGTTCAGCTGCATCCGGCTAGACTGTAATCCAGCCTCAAAATAGCTGGGAAAAGGTAAGGCAGATTGATTGGTTGAGTCATCGTCACTATAGTACGAGTTTAGCATATATCAAGTTCGTCGTTCAAGAGAGAGTGTCAATATTTCACAACATTGTCACACTGTCAGATCTTAACCGCGGTTTAGATAGCTTTAAGGTTCAGTTTAATTAGTGGAATTCGCCATACGAAGAACTATACAGACGAAATAACTCATGCGATCATATTCCTAAACTTAGTGACAATACAATTACCATAAAGGAACGACAAACAAAGAAAGAAACAGAAGATACGGACAATAAATAAAACTGATAACAAGAGGAAAATTATTAACATACCCCCCACATACATAGCTAGAGGCACTCGGAAAGTGCCTCTAGCTATGTATACAGAGAGCTATACAGGGCGTATAGCTCCATCTCTTTCCAAATGTGAAACAATAATAAAATAATACCGTTATATAAGGTGGTGGTTGTCCCCAGATATAGACATGTGTCGTGCCTAGTTCAATAAGGATAGGTTCCAAGTTCCAAATAATCTATGATAGATGGAAATGGAACATGAAAACAAGACGAAGTAGTTCACAATGTGGGGGGAAAATACAGGCTTACAATAAAACTAATAGAAGAAAATACAGAAAACACATTTCTATTTAAACGAAAGCCAAAATAGCAATAAAAATAGCAGAACTGATTCAAATGTATTAGATCGATTCAAGTTCAATATCTAGATGTATTCCGAACACTGATATTGGACATTGTATATGGCTGCCTCGGGAAATTGAATGCAATTTTAAAGCCGGAATGAATGTTGCATTGGAGGTAGAAGTACCGATATAGCGAGCAATATGGACGCTTAAGCGATCGGATCGTTGGGAAAGGTGTATATTCTGGGATCCTGCCGTTTTGCCGAAAAGATTTTGCCAAATTTTCATTACCCAAACAAATTTTAGCAACCTTTTTTTATACCAATGTAATATTTGGAATAATTTTAGTACGCACATTTTCATTTGGTCAAATGTTTATTTGGCAGATTATTACCAAGGATAATGTCATTAAGGCTTTTGGTCTTTAATCAAATGATTTATTACAGCAAACAATATTTAGACAATAAACGTTTAGTCAAATGATTTGTTATGACAAAAAATATAAAGGCAAAAATAAACATTTTACTTGTTTGTTAAATTTGATGTCATTTGCGTATTTCTTTGTAAGCTTATGTGCTTCAATTTGTCTGAAACAAGTCAAATTTATGGTTACTAGACATTAGGTTATTTATGGAACTAGTTACAGTAGGTTATTAATTTTAAAAAAATGGTTAGGTTAGGTTAGGTTAAAACTGTGACCACCTACGCACGAGCCGAGCGAGCGAAGCGAGCGGTGCCGCGGCAGCGGCCGGCGAGTGCCAGAAACGACTAGATTATATAGAAAAAAATATGTAATTTATTTGCAAGAAAAAAATATGTAAAAAAGAGATTATTTTTAGGAGGCTATCGAGAGAAATAATATAATTATAATAACATTATTATTACCTGTTTAGAATTTGTCCCAAGTGGAAAAAGCACCCTTGTAATAAAACGTCTTCAACGTTAGATCTTATTAAGTTTAAAATTGACGACACCAAATATTTGGCTTATTTAATTTTGCGTAAAATATGTTATACCAACTGAAATATTTGACTAGATAAAAAATGGTAAAAGTACTAGTTGGTGTACAAGTTATTGTTCAAACGTTCACTCGCCAAACATAGGTTTTCGTAACAATTATTTGTAAAGAGATTTTTTGGTAAGTAATAATTTGGCAAATGAAATTATGCGAAAATTTGTTTGGGAAGTGATAATTTGGCAATTTCTTTTCGGTAAAACAAGGGAGACCCGTATATTCTGCCTAGCATTAAGCCGGATGCAGCTGAATACCAGTATTTTACATGGAGCGACTGCCTATCTGACCTCCACAACCCAGTCAGTAACTGGATAATACGATACCCCTTGGTAAGACTGGCTGTAAAACTTTCGGGCTTCTGACGACCCGTAACGACTGTCAAAGGTGCACAAATGACAGCCGGCACCAACGGCTAAGCGTGCTTTAAGCGTCACGGAACACGCTCGGTATGTAAAGATTGTCACCCATCCACGGCCAACCCCGGTCATTTGTGTAAAATCATCATTTGAGAAACTTTTCGTGGTACCAGAGTTGAAAATGTCAGATAGCTAAAGTCTATTCAATTCTTTGTTTCCAATTAATGTGGATTCCACTCAAAGAGCACAAACTTTACTAGAAGTCATATTAATTCAGTTGATTACAGAATTACCTAGTCTCAATAGGAAATCTTATCACAAACACAGCCACTTTTTTGTGCTATTCTAAGCTCCACTGAGCTTAGAATAGCACCTTCAACACACATACGGATTCATGGCAACGTAAGGGTTTAAAAAAATTGGATTGGATTTTACTTGCGGGACTTTCGTTTGTCCAAAAATGCATCGTTTACATCGTGTTCGGCGGCAAGACACGACATTACAATGTCTGTATGAAGTGAGCTTTCTGAATCTGTGTTACCATAAGGGCGGGCTGCGGCTGGATTTGATTATAGGCAACAAGGACACGACTGCGTTGTAAATTAACACTCCACAGCTTTATCATACTGTACCGCGCATGACAATAATTTATTTTAACGTATCGTTTGTGTTTTCATCGTATTTTAGCATGTCGGCAAGCTTGTTTTTGTATGGTTTTGTTGGTATCACTGCTCTAAGTACTCTCAACTTACAAAGGTGAAAACTTTTAAGAAAATTACTGTATTTATGACAAAAAACAGCACGAAAAAAAAATCTTTTGATTGCAAACAATTATATCCTTAAAAATAAAACTGCGGCTGACATTATAAACCGCTGGTTTCCTATCTATAAAGCGAAATGGCCAATAAAAATGTGGGTAGGTACTACATAATAAAGGTAATAAAGCCTCAATTCCGAGAATTCGGGATTTAAAATGTGGCAACATTTCATCATTGACAAAGGTCGCGGGCGGTCGTTTGAGTTAATTTATGTGTCGGTGTTGCCATAAATTGCAGTGTTTTGGTTTGGTTTAATTACCAGTCGTGTCACCCCCAAATAACGGATCTTGGTACGATTGTAATTAATTGTCTAATTACTGGAGCGACGCCCTTCCCATAATTTCTGTCTGAACAATTGACTATTATTTTGTGTGTTTTGGAAATGTTATTACAAATAGAGTTTTATATTATCTTTATTATTTTTCAATAAATCATTTTTAAATTATAATTTTTCGAAATAACGCGACGAGAATTTTTCGATTTAACGCGACGAGAATTTACGATTTAACGCGACGATCCCGCTCTTTCACACTATTTTATTTTTACCGGTAATTGATCCAGAATTAATTTCCATGGCACTAAAAAAAATATATTTTTGTCATGCGTTTATTTGTAGTGCAAGTATTCCTACATCTCATATAAAAATAGGAACGACGAAATATTTCGCATCAAAATGACCGAACCAATTGTTTTTATAGCTTTTAATTTACATCAAACCTTTTTAAAACGTCCTGTCATCAAACGCACCACAGATTCAAAACTCCATCAGCTTTCATTGATACATATTGACACAAACAATCACTTTGAATTTCGAACACTCGTCAAATCGCGCTCAATATTGCGGCATCAATTTATTAATCGAAATTCGAAATTCGGAGTTTCGAACCAGCGATCAAACACTAATCTGCGAGTACATGGGTTTCGAATAGATTGTGCAGGACTCGAATGCTATTCCGAACTCCATCCATCACGTACCAATGGCTCCGATTCCGCTGGTGATCCATTAGAACAGTCAATACATTGAGATTATTAATAGTTCAGGAAATGGCGGGAAACGTAGGAGACGATGTTGTAAGCAAGTCAAGTCAGTGGTCGCGGCTGTCATTCATAGATTTTTTGACAGTCGTTAGGGGTATTCAAAAGCTCCAAAGCTTGACAATCAGTCTAAGCAGTATCGTGTTACCCAGAGGTCGGAGATTAGATAGGCAGTCGCTCTCCGGAAAATACTGGTATTCAGTTGCTTCCGGTTAGACTGGAAGCCAACCTTGCATAGGTAGTAGTTAATTACGAGTGTGTGACTCAATAATTGAGCGAAGGAGATGTACATCAAGCTGTATTCGGTAATGGCGCTTACTGCCGAGCGTAAGTTCGTGTGATTTCGGGGATGCTCTCCCGATGTGTTAACGCATTACGAGAACCCCACACCAAAAGTTTATTTAGTTTAGTTCGGTATTATCTGAAAACAAATCCTTGTATAATCGGCTGCACGGCTGTGGTCTTTTTTTCGTGTGTTTAGTGACTAACCTGGTGTCAGAGTTATTTTTGCTTAGCTTAGCTTCACACGCTGTTGAGAAATATCTTTCAGACATGCTGGTTTCCTTACGATGTTTTCCTTCACCGATTTTTAAGCAAGTGATACGCGCATGAATCCGTAAATGCAATACAAGTTGGCTTTGCATCCTACTGCACTACGTAAAGCCAGCACAAGATCAAAGTGTTACCACTAATATGAGGTCTATTGTACCTTACAAACATGGATTACAATTATTAACACTGATAAAAAATACATTATCATCTAAGTTTTGTAATAGGAACTATAGTTTCCACAGACGTCCGATACCTCCACATGACGTTCATCCGCCCCTCGCCTTGTCGTGTCGGAGGCCACAAGTTGGGTGCTGCGGAAGGATCATACGTCCTCGCGACCCCCGGCGTAGGTAAGAGTCCGACAGACCCCACCGCCTCCCCAAAGCGGAGGACATGCATGAGGATTTTCCACCTCGGAAAAAAAAGGCCGAAAAAATGAAGATAAACGATCTCGAAAGGGTCTATAAACTGAATCCGATAGTGAATGTTTTATGCCAATCCGTTATTACGATTTATTTTCAAGCTAAAAAATAAGGGACGAGCAGATTTCCCTTTATTAGTATTAGAAAACAATTTATTTTGATGGATTGCCTTGAAAGTGGATAGGTTTCGACCGAGTTTTATTTGCTAGCTGCTGCCCGCGGCTTCGCCCGCGTGTATGTAGGAAATTATCCCACGGGAACCATACGGTTTTCCGGTATAAAAAGTTTATAATATGCTGCTATTCCAGACTACCATCTTTGTGCCAAATTCATCTAAATCCGTTAAGTAGTTTTTGAGTTTATTTGTTACAAGCATACATACAAATCTTTCCCCTTTATAATATTAGTATAGAAAAGTAGCCATGATACCCTTTATAACATCAGCTATCGGTTAGTCAGTCCCGTCAAAATTGGTCCAGCACTGTCTGAGAGATTACCTGGAACAAACCGAAGACATTTTTTTTAAATAGTTTTTTTTCATAAGTAGGTACAGTACATACTTTCTTTGCATTGAGTGAAAACTTGTCATTTTGTCATTAGAAACAGACACTTAAATTTTCTTTATTTGTATAGGAGATTTCGTTGTTATAAGAATTCCAGATTGTTCGAATGAATTTGTTCGTCCAGAACAGATCTGTCAATTTATAACGGTTGAAGTATCGTAAAATAAATAATATTTGCGACTCCATTTAATGGAATATTAAACAGAACCCGGGGTTAAGGGAAAGCCGAATAACGCCGAAAGAACGTAACTCTTTTTGTTGTATGCGTTTCTGCGATTTTACGATAAAATCGCCACAAAACCTAGGGCGAAATAAAAATATACATTCAGTCAAAAAAGTATCGGGAATGGATGATTTGTTTATGGTTCCAAATTCAAATTTTTGGTTTTTTTGTAGTTGTTAGATTGGCACAACTGTTTTCCATTTTGGCGCGGAGTTTGAGTTGCATCTGTTATTTATATTAAATACAGTGCTGGTTTTAGTAATATCATATATAGTGTGTATTGCGAATTTCATAATGGACAAAAATATCGAACAAAGAGTTTGTCTTAAATTTTGCATCGCCAATGGAATTTCGTGTTCGGAGTCACTGAAAATGTTACAGAAGGCTTACGGTGAATCGACTTTATCAAAAACTCGTGCTTATGAGTGGTTCAAAGCGTTCAAAAGCGGTCGAGATGTGATGGAAGATTTGCCTCGCTCTGGTAGGCCGTCGACGTCTGCAACTGAAGTTAACATCGCAAAAGTGAAGAAAATAGTGACTGAAAATCCCCATTCACCTCTGAGAGAGATAGCCGCCGAACTTTCTGTATCTCACGAGTCGATCCGTACCATTTTAACTAATCATTTGGGTATGAAACATGTTGCTGCTCGGCTAGTCCCAAAAGATCTGAATTTTCTCCAAAAACTCAATCGCATGAAAGTCGCTGAGGACATGCTAGAACGAGTCAGTTCGGACCCAACATTCATGAAACGCATTGTTACTGGTGACGAGACGTGGGTTTACGAGTTTGACATGCAAACTAGTCAACAAGCTTCGGAGTGGCGCCTTCCAACTGAACCGAAACCGAAAAAGGGGAATTCGCGGCGAGAACTGAACCCAATTCCGGAAGCAGCGTTTAAAAAATGTTTTGATGAATGGATTATTCGTTGGCGCAAGTTTATCGTTTCTAAAGGAGCATACTTTGAAGGTGATAAAATAAAGGACCATGAGTCAAATTGGGCTCAATGTCCAACAGAGTTATGGCATATGCCATTGTAAAGGATTTTGTTCGCCCTTAAATTGTTACTATGGGCACCACCTTCAATTCCATTGCAGAAAAAAGATATACACCTAAATAAGTATCGTAGAAAAAGACAATTGTTAGCCATAAAAATTTTATTTTAACATTAAATTCAGGTTTATACAGAGTTGATATGACAGGGGGCATTAAATTACACTACGTATACTTAACTCGGTACGGTATAAAAATAAAAAGCACCAAAAATGAGGTTTTCATTTTTTCAAACAAACTAAATAGCTTACAAATCAGAGTAAACCCTTTGTAAATAAAAACTGACCTTGTAACGCAGCGGCACCGACGCGCGCGCGCCGGAGCGCTGTTAGGAAAGATACATCGTGATCAAACGGGACAAAACTTAAAAAAATATTTGCGACTAAACTGCTCATAGTTAATTGATTTTTGGTACAGAGTCTAGGGCTCAGTGTCCAACAGAGTTATAGCATATGCCATTGTAAAGGATTTTGTGTGTACTAAAATGGTTACTATCGGCACCACCTTCGATTCCATTGCAGGAAAAAGATATGCACCTAAATAGGTTTTGTAGAAAAACTTACAAAACTTAATGTAACAATATATTCATGCTTTTAAATAATAATAAATATCCTTGGACATTTCACACAACGCCATATCGTCCCAAGCTAAGCAACCTAATGCTTGTGTTATGGTAACGAGATGGCTGATAAACTACTTATATACATTTTTTTTTGTAAATACATACATATTATAGATAGAAAACACCCAGACTCGTAACAAATACTTGCAGGTCGTACAAATATTTGTTCCGTGCGGGAATCGAACCCGCGACATAGTGCGCAGCAGTCAATCGCTCAACCACTGCGCCAACCGTGTCGTCAAAATGGTAAATAATAGATGCGCCTGCGCCCATGTGATATACGCCACTCTCCATCCCTTTCACACCTCTCGGACGACTGCCCGGGCGCATGTCTGCTCTCAGTCAGTCGAGTCTTTCGTTGCCGGATAAGCGGGATTGTCCGAAAAGGTTACCGTTAACCCGGAACATAAAGGGCTAAGTAAGGAACACCGATGGGTTTTAGTCAGTAAGAGTCTGACACTCCCTTCCGCTCCACCCAGAGCGGGAGGAGTCATTAGATGATTTCCTAGCCTTAAAACAAAAAAAAAGCCGAGTCTTTGGTCAGTCGACTCGTGATTCTCACCACAGACTACAATATAGTGGGCACGCCACGATAGTGGCGGTAAGGCCCCTCTTTGAGGAGTGGCTAGAGAGGCGTCACGCCGCCCTCACCTACCGCGAGAAAATATACTGCAAAGGAACCTGGTTTTACCAAAAGGCTTGTTTGGCAACGAGGAAAATACAAAAGCCATTGTTATAGCTGACGGCACTTATATGTATATCGAAAAAAGCTCTAACTTTTTATTTCAGAGAAGAACTTATAGCTTGCATAAGTTTCAAAACCTTTTGAAACCTTTTCTGTTGGTATGTCGTGACGGCTACATTATCGACGTTTATGGTCCGTATGCGGCTACGGATTCTGATGCATCAATAATGAACAATATATTAAACAACGAGGAAAATCCTCTCCACTGGATGTTTCACCGGAATGATGTGTTCATCTTAGACAGGGGCTTTCGAGATAGCCTAGAAAACTTACAGGCATTGGGATATGAGGCACACATCCCACCTACAAAAGACAGGTTCGAAACTCAATTGACAACAGTTCAAGCGAACAAATCATGACTAATAACATTGTGTCGGTGGGTTGTAGAAGCTGTAAATGGGAAGTTTAAAAATAGATTTAAACTACTGCGACAGGATTATTTTAATAGAGCCTTGCCGCATTTATTTGTTGACTTTAAAATTGCAGCCGCTCTTATTAACGCATTTTACCAGGTAGCAGTTGATAATGAACATGCAAATGAAATATTAAGAATAGCCAATGAAAGGCTCCATACACCTAATCTTTTGAACGACTATGTACAACTGAGGAACCTTAATAGACTAAGAGCCGCATTTATTACAATGGAAGCAAATCAGTTGGAAGACTTCCCTCGGCTAACAATAAATGAGATTTTTATGATATCGCTTGGGTCATATCAAATCGAACTTGCTAAGTCATATTGCAGCGAACATTTACGCAATGGTTTATATACGATAGAAATATGTCGTGAAAATGAACTAAATAATTTAGCAGCATGCAATATTCATCACCAAAATGTGTGGCTATTAAGAGGAAGAATACAATCAAGACATGTTCGATCACGTACATATTACGTATATATTCTGGTCAACAGAAATGAAATAGGTCGAGATGTCATCGCTCAATACTACTGCTCGTGTCTAACAGGTAGACGCACAGTAGGAAGTTGTGCTCATACCATATCAATAATATGGTATCTAGGATTAGGCAGGTACATACAATTTAATCCACCGGCAGGTCATCTAAACGATATTATTATTAATATTGATTAAAATGTTAATAAAAATGTTTTTAACTGTTAGCAGCTGATTTATTTGTTATGTATTATTTGCACCTGGTATTAAAACTAGTTAAAGATGTCAAACAACAAAAACTACAATGCTATAACAGCACTACGTTGCAAGATTATAGTTTATTTATGGTAGGAGATAAATATTTATAGCAAAATAACCCCATGGATTCTTCGCAAAAATGAGTTTATATCTTTATATTTAGTGCTTTACAAGTATATTCAAAGTGGTCTCATCTCTGTTGGTGGGTGAGCCCAGGCTTCATACATTTTTGCCCATGGTCCTTTGGATGAATAACAGACATTTTGTGTATTATTGATCTTTTCCCGGTACTTTCTTGACAGAGTAGTATAGGTATATTGAATAGGGATGCTGACTAAAAAATAAAAAAGTTGTATCTGTCAGCTAGATTATTAAAAAATATTGGGGACGTATTTTTTCTTTTTGTACGTAATTATAAGATTACGTCGATACATTGAGTTAAAATATGGTAAGACGTCACGCCAGACGTCGATTTTGTTCTTACTTGTGACCGTCGAGCCCCCACTCCCCAACTTTAATGCGTTTTATTTAAGTCACTTTTATTAATCAAGTCAAAGCCTAGCCTTTTCCCAACTATGTTTGGAAAAGGATATTTTTCATTGTTTATTGATATTATTATGATAAAGCACAAAAATACGTGTCAATTTTTTTTCATGAACTGACTGACGGACTAAAATTTTTTTTTTTTTTTTTATCCAGGCATCACCCTTAAGCGGGATTGTCCTTAAGCGGGATTGTCCGAAAGGGTTACCGCTACCCCGGAACATAAAGGGCTACGGAAGGGACATGGATGGGTTTTAGTCAGTAAGAGTCTGACACTCCCTTCCGCTCCACCCAGAGCGGGAGCAGTCATTGGATGATTTCCCAGCCTTAAAAAAAAAGGCATCACCCTAGTAAGTAAACCGAAAATCTTATATTTTCATTTTCTTATTTGTATCCTGTTTTTCTCATTCTGTGTCCAATTAAAAGTTATTCTTTCTTTCTTTATGTTACATAATAATGTTTCTCAGAAAAAAGACATAGCACCAAACTTTACCACTTTGTCAAGATTATTTATTTCCCACATTGTAGGCCATTCAGAATAAACTTGGCGGCAGCCGCTCTTGAGGTTTCATACAACTAAGACATTCCTACCCACATGAACAAGCTGTGAATTTTGAGAACTAGAGGTGTTCAGACGTAGGATAGTAACAAAATTCAAAGTCAAAGTTCAATGTCAACCTCACTTATTTGAAATAGGCAGAAAAACTCAATATAGAAAGTTAAAATGAAAAAAAAAAAATTGTATCTAGTTGCCCTTCGCCTTCCAAGAAACTCCACCAGTATTGTTTTATAATATTTTAAGAAAGTCTCAACCACTGGGCTACCGAATCTCCTTGAAATGTTTTTAAAGACGTGAGGCATAAACAACCTTCTTTAAGCGTTGATAGTCTCTATCAGAAAGTAAACACGGTGATTTTTAATTCACTATTAACCTTTCAGGAGATGAGAGTACCTAATCATGATTATAAACAACTTACACTATGGAACCAAATGCGAAATAAAAAAAAGTAAGTAAGCGTCTGTTTCATACATTTACATCAATTAAAAGTTGCATTATTGTATGAAAAAGACGTTTTTTTTTTCGATAGTTCATGATTGTTTATGCCTCACGTCACTTTTAACCCAAGATCTCTAAATCAGCAACTATGAAGACTTTGTGCCATCTTTTTATTTTCAGCGCAAAATTTTCAAGATGAAAATTACAGGGCCCAAAACTATTGAGTTCTGTCAATGCTACGGTGGTGATAAGACCTTTATCCTCGTGTACCCACCGCCGGGACAGTTTCCAGAGCAAGTTTCCCTGGCAGCCAGCCAGATCTTGGCCCACAATAATTATACTTGTTCAAAAGCACTGCGGCTGTACATTATCAAGGATTTGCACTGAATTCCCAATAGTTTACACCGCGTTGTTCAACTTTAAGACGAATAACTAAATGTTTGTATAATGGTGAGGATGGGGGCCTCGGAAAATGGGTTGCGGAGACGCTCGCTAAATGATACCAGCCGCAAGGGTCGATCGCAGGTTAAGCAACGCTTGCCGCGGCTAGTTCGTTGATGGGTATAAAATTTAAACGTACCTAGTTATCAGTAATACACCGAAAATTTCACCTCTTGAATTTAAATATGTATTAGTAGTCCGTTCGCATGTTAACAACTTATCCTAGTTATACAGGGAAACCAATTATTTGCCATAAAAAGTAAAAGTCAAAGACAAATCATTTATTTCACATAGACACAAGAAAGGCAAATTTGAACGTCAAAATGAACAAGAAATAGAATTGATTCTAATCGCCCCTTCCAAAAGGTTTAAAGGTTTCGTATGGAGAAGAATGGGTAAGAAACTAGACCGTTACTCTTTTGAAATGTACAAAAGTGTAATCTAAATTGCCTAACAAAGAAAAAAAATTGTGACCATCCATACCCCTCCCTGAAACAGAAAGCACAAGAAACTGTTGGTTCCGGCTGTCATCTGTAGATCTTTGACAGACGTTACAGGTCGCCAGTAACCCGAAAATCCGACAACTAGTCTTACTAAGAGATATCGTATTACCCAGTAATGAGTTGGTCAGATAGGCAACAGTATCTTATGCTCCATGTGAAATAATGGGATTCAGTTGCATCTGATTAGACTGGAAGCCGACCACAACATAGTTGAGAAAAAACTAGACACATGATGGGTTTTCGTTGTAAGGTTTTAATCGGAAAAGTGTAGATCAAACAGTTGAACGTGGAACCCGAATTAACCTTTTGAACGCCAATGACACAAATATGTCAAAATGGCAACAACACTATAACACGAAATAAACAATTAAATCATTACTTTTGTGAGTGTTTATATAGACATCTTAAAAATTTAAGTTCTCGTACGTATTTAATGACAAGAAACAAATTAAAAGACACCATGGGTATTGGGAAATTCATGATAACAAGAAGAAATAAATTTGTAGCATGGCGTGGAGGGCACGCGCGTGCTTTCATGCTCTCTCGTTTAAAAGGTTAAATAAATGGTGCGAAATCAAATGGATTGGAAGCTACGTATTTTCAATTTTCTAAATTGACCTTTAGTGTGTGCTCCGTTTCTACTCAGAATATGGTGGATGTTTGTCTATTAAATTCGGTGCAGGGAGTGTACTGAAGGTATCGTTAAGGTGCTATTCCATCAATGTACGTCTGTAGGACACTGTACTGGACAGTGTACGGCATAAATGTTTCTTTCTAAAGATGAGCTTTTACATACATTTTATTGAGTTACGTGTGCATAGATGTATGGAACAGCTCATATTTTTATCACGATTTCAGGGTTCATCCCATAGTAAAAGCTGTTCGTAACGATGAGTACAATTCACCCACGAAATTCTTAGAGTTAATTTTTTAACACCTTATATAGACTCGTCTTCTAATTTTCGAGTCGATGGTACTTTTATGGATGTTATTAAATTGAATGCGGCCAGTAGGTTCCCCCTTTAATCGCGGCATCAGTGGCATTCTTTAGGTCATCAGAGGTGCAGATGAACGGGCACTTAGGATAGTCCAGTAGTAGATGTAACCATATTTTGATTTAAAAGAGTGTCCGTGGAGTTTCTTTCCCGTTCTGCTCCATGGAGCCCTATTACGCTTTGGTATAGGTTTAGCTTTATCTTTCTGACTGACCGACCCCTTGACAATTCAAAAGTGCCTGTAAATGGTTTATTTGTATTAAATGCTTGGAGTTTTGAGATTGAATTGGTTCAAAACAACCATAGAGCACAAAATCACAGGATTATTTAATAGTTTATGACTTTTGTGACGTCACACATTCGGCAGTATAACTTCGTTTTATTCATCGTCAAATAATTCTGTTCGGGAACTTTTATGATTAATCTTGCTTTATTGGTAGGTACCGATATGACAGTATCTGCTTTATATGTTATATTTGTTTGTAGATTTTTTTTGGCAATTAGTCACGATTATTAGCAAAGGAATCAGTAGCATATTCATCTGTATTTAGGACGTTTTAACTTTATATCGCAACTTTTTTTCAACAATCTTATTGTTTGAATAACATTATTTATTAAATAGTTAATATATTAAACTCAATTGTGAAATAAACAACAGCACGTTAGTTCTGCTTCATTTTTTTACATTTCCATCTGACATTTTTGGGATAAGCTATAGATGAATGAAGAAAGAAAGAACAAAATATTTTTTCTGCACAAACAAAACGCACATTTCTAAAAAGAAACTAAAAACTCATTAAGTACACCCGTGCTAAGCAGCTTAAAAACCTCGTGTTCAGAAACATTAAACCATTGACAATTAGTATCTCGGACATGGACAATGGATGGACCACAGACAAAATACTGACAACTTAATCAACTTATTGCCTATGAACATAAACATGACAACAAACACTAGAATAACAAATCTAAATAGGTCTAGATCACAATTACTCCCAGTATCTGGAAGGAAACTGCATAAATTGTTCTTTAGTTACTGGGAGAGCTTAATTGAATAGGCTTACTCAACAGTCTGTCAGTAGAGTTAGTTAAACTGAGGCCCGAAACCACACTGCCTTTGCCAATTCAACTATCCTAAGTTACATAAGAGAATGCGGCTTTAAGTTAGAGCCACACTGATCCCACGTACGCAGCGTATGCAGCGCATTATAATATCTGGACTCTTGATTTTATACGAAAAAGTATGCAATAGAAATACACAACAAAAATTATGAAAATGACAAATCATAAAAGTTGTATAACTTTGCCGAGAACAATCCTACAACTTTCGTGCTATATTAACTATTGCTCCAAATGGCTAGTTAGTAGATTGATCACCTTTAGTATCTGCTGGTCGATTCTGTAAAAATCTCACGGTGATAATTTAGATGAAGTGAGCGTGAATTGAGTTGTCGTTTCACCTAATGCTAGTATTGACACTACAGCTCGCGTTAAACTCACTTCACCTACATTTTTCAGGGTGAGATTTTTACAGAACATCACTACTGTAATTTCTATAGTGTACAGACGCCACCACATCAAGCTATCCCTAACTGTCAAACTTTCTCAATTTAAATGAACCTTATAGCTTTACAATAAGGTTGAAATACTATCAAAGAAATTTGACAGATTGTGGTAACTTGATGTGCTGGCCTCTGTACATAATAAAGAATAAATTATTCTATTTTAATGTGACTATGAATACTGTGAGCACTTTGCAACTTCGTCTGCATCAAGCCGGCCGTCCAAAACTCCGTGTCCGGTGTTTCTCGGTCGATCCTAAGGCTACCTACGCACTATGCGGTTAGCCGGAATGCGGCCAACCGTGCGGCTGACCGCAATAGGAAATTTGTACGAGAAAGGAGTTTTTATTCACACTGCGATGCGGCTGCCGGTTAACCGCTCCGGTCGTTCTGAGCGCTGCGGCCCGACTGACGGCCAGCCGGGCGGTTGCTATACACACTAGCGGTTGCCCGCCATTGACAGTGAACGTGTTCACCGACGCTAGCGCGTTTTCTTCAATTAAATATGGATTTCGATACAGAAAAATTCTAGTATAGACTCATTCTAGTATATCCAAAAAACTTGTCTTCACACTTTTTGAGCTCTTCGAAAAACAATTCGAAATGCTTGCTCTCGTCTCGAGTTTGCAAATAAGGATGCACCCAGTACCTTTTTTTCTGTTTCTTTTTCTTTATATACCGCGAGTAAATATAATAAATAGCTGCGACTTCTTCGACGTCCATCTTGGAAATCAGTCGATCCAACCGCAAAACCACGACGGTTTCTAACCGCACGTTCCGGTTGCGCTTGCGGTTAGCCGGGCGGTTAGCCGGGTGCCGGCTAACCGCAAGCGCAACCGCGTCCTGCGGTTAGCCGGACGGCTGATCACATTCCGGCCAACCGCATAGTGCGTAGGAGCCCTAACACTTCCGATTACTGAGCGGATTACTAAACGGACGTCAAGGATGTCAACGGGTAATAGACATGAGGAAATTAATGGCGGTTAAAGCTGACATTTTTGTATATATGCACCTCATTTTGGTGTTCTAAAAGTTGTCTCATAAAATTTTGTCTGTGTTGTAAGTTACTCAAGGTCAAGGTCGCAAAAATCAGTTTTTAGGAATTATCTCGACTTCTATAGCTCGAATGATGTTAACATCTACATAATAATATAACAAAAATTGCAGACATTGCCTACTTTTGTATGAAAGTTGGACCAATTGCTGCCTAGAATGCACACATAGTGCATTTTGTTCCTCAGATCATCACTAATCTGTAATCCAAAGCGCATAAAAATCCATCCTAGGTGTCCTAAGAAAAACAGTAGCTTGTTGAGGTTGGTCCGTGGATGGGAGACCATCTCAACATTTCTGATGACCCGTAACGATTGTCAAAGATGCATAAATGACAGCCGGAACCAACATCTTAACGTGCTTGCCGAGGCACGGAGGAATCTCAGTATGTAAAGATCTAAAGTAAGAGTCATGAGAAGCTATAAATTTTGTAAACAAGTGTTCAGGAGTTCACAACATTTGGACCAACAAAAAAAATGAATTTGTTTAAGATTTAATAAATTATTAAGTAACAAATATTAATTAACATGTATTATTTAAGAATAATTATTCGTCATATTCAGATGTTTCCATTTCTGTGTGAAACAAACTTGTACGCATTCGAAACTCGAATGACGCGTTTATTTCAAAATGGCGTCCCGATAGTTTACAATCCCTGCGACGGACGCGTTCCGGTACCAAGAAACACAAACGATAGCGCTTTGCGTCGTTAAAATATGATCCGACTAAATTAAATAGGTTGTTACTTTCATATAACCCGTCTATATTTCATGTCGATTGAAAATGGTCAATTTATTATTATCTCGCAGTATAAAATGTTTACTTAGTAAAAGATGTTTGTTTACATAATTTATAGCTTCTCGTGGCGTTCACTTTAGGTATGTATGGCCCAACCTGGCTAGCGTAAGTTAACCTGATGGATCGACCTATGCGGCTGTTATTACCTAGCCTCGAGCTTCTCCGATAGGATATCTAATATAATTGCTGCTATATTATTTTCCCTACGACAGAATCCCAACAAATTACGCTTACTCAGCAAATATTTATTTGAGAGCTGAATGGACTTGGCTGGCTACACGAAAAATATGTAATTTAATTCGTATATTTTCTATTGGCAATGTGCCAAAGCTCTGCGGGTTTCATGGCGGAATTAGTGTAAGCTTCAAATGCAGGCATTGGTTGGTGGTGTGTTCTATAATCTGGGTGTATTGTGTTCGATTAGTCAATTGTGAGTGGATTTAAGGCTTTGTTGGGAGTAGATATTGGTAACATTCATTCATAAATTCACGTCTTGATCCTATTGGGTAGGCAGAAACTACAAGACGCTACCTACTACCTCCAGGGAAAATAATTGCAGTGTCTGGTTGCAATTATTTTGCGGAAATACAATTTATAAGAGGAATTCTGTTTTACAGTAAGGTATCCAGTAACTGGGTTCTGGAGGCAGTCGCTCCTTGTTAAGTACAGGGGGCCTGGACAAAGACACATTTTCATTAACGATAACAAAATTATATAATTCCGAAATGTATGGAATTGGCATAAGCTTTCAAAATGTCACGTGATCAATCGTTTTCGATCGCTAAGTGCTAGACTATGTCAAATTGTGTAACGAAACTCGATCAATATTCCCATACAAATGCGTTGACAAGTGGCGTTCTTGACAGTCCGAATCGCTGAGATAACGAATTGTTCGATCAACGATTTTCGAACTCGGAGCGATTGACACTTGTCTAGGCCCCCTGGTCATACACGCTTGTCGGTGGCGAATACTACGACCTATCTTTCTTAATAACACCACCAATTAAGTCACTACAATATCTTCGTAGGGCGTCCCTTCCCGGTGTTTTCATTCACATCAATTCTTCTCGTTTTTTCTCGAGGGATAGAGTATTATTTCGTTCTCTGTCTTTGATGAGTTTAGAGACATTACATATTCCGAAGGAACAAGGTGTCTACATAAGTTTTATGACGCTATATACAGTCTCGCCTCACAACCTTGACAATATGAACGCGTAAACACATGTCTTGGATGCTAAAAATAGCAAGAGAGTTTATTCACTGCGTTACCCGCTTTCGTTCTTTTCCGTGTGGTTAGAGACTAACCTGGTGTCAGAGTTTTTATGCTGCCCATGGGCCTCTTACTTAGCTTCACATACTGTTAAGAATGTCTCTCAGGCATGCCAGATTCCTCACGATGTTTTCCTTTACCGATTGTTAAGCAAGTGATAATTATACAATACGCACATGAATCCGAAAAATCAGAGGTGCGTGCTTTGGGTTTGAACTCGGGATTTGACTAGGCGGCCTGGTATGATCCAACGGTCACACCAAACGGCTTCCATTGCTATTCAGTCGCCAGCCGCTAAAATCAAGTAAGACCTTGATTTTAGCGGCTGGCGACTGAATAGCAATGGAGCCGAAAAGTAAACCATTCAACGATATAAACAAAGGAAAGCCTGACGCGAAGAGCTTCCGAAACTTCTCAATGTGGTTAGCTTTTCCCTAACTATATTGGCCTTCCAGTCTTACCAGATACAACTAAATACCAGTATTTTACATTCATCGACTGTTTTCCTAACCTTCACAACCCAGTAACAAGTAACAATGTACCTACTCCATGGTGAGACTAGTGATCCGATTTAGGCTTCTTCATCCGTAAACACTGTCAAACCAGCCAGTACCAACAGTTTAACGTGCCTCCAGACGCAAGTAGGGGTCTCGATATGTAAAGGATGGTCACCCATTCACAAACTGACCGCGGCAAGTGTTGCTTAACCTTCAGTCGATCCGTGCGGCTGGTATGATTTAGCCGCGAGCCTTTCCGCTGCCCAGCTTCTGTAACTGCAGTTTTTTTGCTAACCAACGCAATTTTCCCGCTGACAAAAAACTACAACTTCCGTGAAAAAAACCTACATATACCAATTTATGTAAAACAATACACTAGAGAGTAGCCCGACTGCAACGCACGCTTGCCAACGATGACATCACAACTGCATTCACCGCGATCCCGTACGATCCCGCAAAATTCGCGACGCTGCACTGCGATTCGGTGCGGACGCACGCCGTGTTAAAATAACCATCGCTTCGCTTTGAGTATGGGACACATTAACATTAATGTTTTGTGTATTCTGCATCCGTGTGCATTTAAGTTTATTATTAAGTGCTTTTGTCTTTGTGTAGATCTGGCAAAACGAGGCGTTGTGATGTTGTCGCGGTAATTACGTTGTTGTTAGAATTTACTACATTTAAACTATACCACATGCATATATTTTATATTACATAAACTCAACGTGAAAGACTAATAATTTGGAATAGTCTATGTTAGTGGGTTATGGTTTCCACACTCAGTCCTTTAGGCGGATCATTGCGCGTGGACCATGGCGGCTTTCGGCGGTGGTTATTCCAACCAGCCCACCTCCGTCCAGAACTTAATCACATCTACTGGCCTGCGTATAACATCTGTGACAGATCTGGGTGTTTCGAGTGTCTCTGTTCTGATCAGAGTGACGCCTGTGCATTCAAAAAGCACATGCGCAACGGTTTCCTCAGGCTCCATGCAGGCCCTGCACAGAGGACTGTCCGTTAGCAATTTGGAATAGTAATAGGTTAATTATTGAACTTTAAATATAGATTTAAATGGTTTCTACTAGTTTACAATCAATGAATATAGTTGTCAAATGTCAAAAATCAACGAATTACAGCCGGAACCAACGGCTTAAAGTGCTTTCCGAGACACGGAGGAGTCACGGTATGTAAAGATTTACCCATTCACGGATCACCGTGGCTAGCGTTGCTTAACTAAGAATGTCCCTAATACACTGTTTGAATAATAAACTATACTCTCAAATATTAGAGGAATTTTCAAATATTAGGTAGCTGGTCGGTTAGAAAATAACAGACAGACAGACTGCTGATGCAGATGCTGTCACATTCGACCTTTCAAAATCTATATCTATATCTATACATATTATAATAAATCAGTAAAAAAACTGTGTCTGTACATTGAATATATTAAAAAAATAATAATTGAGGGGGGTTTAGAAACAGTAATAGAGCACGAATCCAAAAAAAAATTTTTGTCTGTTTGTCTGTATGTCTGTTTGTCTGTTTGTTTGTACACGCTAATCTTCGGAACTACTGGACGGATTGGAATGATTTTTTTTTTGTTGTATAGGTATAAGGTCTGGGCAACATATAGGCTATAATTTATCTTGGAAACTTGAACACCTGATGCAGAACCACAACAGACCAGCTAAACTATAAGAGATACAAAAATGATACCATAGCAAAAATTGTTCCACGTGATTAGCATTTTCTGCTGAGAGAATAAATTTGAAGATCTGGAACACCTGATGTGGAACTCCAAGAGCCTAGCTACACCATAACACATATAGGAATGACGTCTTAGCGAAAGTTGTTCAGCCTGGTGAGCACTCTCTGTTGTCGTATAAAATTTGAAGATCTGGAACACCTGTTGTGGAACTCCAAGAGCCTAGCTACACCATAACACATATAGGAATAACGTCTTAGTACAAGTTGTTCAATCTGATGAGCACTCTCTGTTGACTTATAAAAATCGAAGATCTGGAACACCTGTTGTGGAACTCCAAGAGCCTAGCTACACTATAACATATATAGGAATGACGTCTTAGCAAAAGTGGTTCGGTCTGATGGGCATTTCCTGTTGACTTATAAAAATCGAAGATCTGGAACACCTGTTGTGGAACTCCAAGAGCCTAGCTACACCATAACACATATAGGAATAACGTCTTAGTACAAGTTGTTCAATCTGATGAGCACTCTCTGTTGACTTATAAAAATCGAAGATCTGGAACACCTGTTGTGGAACTCCAAGAGCCTAGCTACAAGCTACAACATAACACATATAGGAATGACGTCTAAGCAAAAGTTGTTCAATCTGATGGGCATTTCCTGTTGACTTATAAAAATCGAAGATCAGAAACATCTGATGTGGAAATCGAAGCTATCACTAATTTTACTGTGTAATTATAAAATAACATAAACTGGGAGTACCTGCACGTGGTGAAGGCGGTAACAGTTTAGGACTGATTTTTGATGACGATGGTATAACATTGAAAATTTGACTGTACTGGCCAAAACTCCTATTTATTTTTTTATTTTATCGTATGAATATGCCTTCGGGCTTATGTTGTTTTTCCTTTTCCATTTATCTTCGTGACACGGTAGCCTATCCGGTAACGCAGGGGAGCAGTCATTTTAATTTAGATTTTTATTGATCAGGTATCTTCACAATAAAACTATGACCATGCCTAGAAAAAGGTCAAATCTTTCATGTTCCAAGAGAGCTAAAAGATTGAGAATCATAAGATCCCAAGAATCTACCGAAGAGTGTCAGGAGAGACTTGATGCTGTTCGAGAACATTAGGCTGCAACTCGCTCCGTGGAAACCTCTTCGGGTCGCGAAGCACGCCTGCGTACTCAGCGTATTCATTAGGTCTCTAGATACCAGTGAAGAATATGATGCGCGACTGACCGCTGATCGTGAACGTCATGTATTGTCTCGCGAGTCGGAGACGTTCACGGATAGAGAATTGTGCTTGAGTTCTAACCGTATCTACGCATTGACTTCTAGGTCTCTAGAGACAAGTGGGGAATATAATAATGCGGTTACCAAAATGAAAACGATGACAAATGGACTGTATGTTTTGGTGGTTTTTGGAATGGAATAAAACTAAAGCTCAGTGTGATAAAAGATTTAAATGGGAAAAATGATAAAAAATAACATAAATGGCGACCCCGTTGTTGCTGGCATAAGCAACAGGGTCCGCGTACGAAGTCGCGGGCAGAAGCTAGTGATAGAATATTTTGATAGGTTTTTATAAAAGAAATGAAGTAAGGTTTGTCAGTAGCCATGCTGCTTGACGCAAGTATTCTTAAAAAGTAATATAATTTAATAGCTGCTGCCCCGTGTATTTCTATTTGTAGGATAGAAATGCCTACAACACAACTCACTACATGAGCTCTACCTCTGAGAGCTTCCGAAATAAATGCCCATCTGGTATTCAAAGTACACTACAGTATCTCAATTTCCAGCCAACCTTGATTTTCCAACCTCCTTTACTAGACGAAGTTCTATTACCAAAACCAATTCGATAATTATAATTGATTCAGCCATTCGAACCAGAGCATAGTTAGTATGAATAGCAGTTAAACCGGGGCCGATTTTCAGTTTGAAACCAGTATTGATAGCCAACTTCGAAACTACAGCAGAACTATAATATTGTGGGTAGTAAAATACTGGCTGATTTAATTTATGTTGCCTCAATTATTTGTTGGTTGATTTTATATTTCGACCTATTTGGATAATATTGTCGATGGTTGTCTGGTATTGAGGTTAGGTTTGTCTAAATGATTTTCTAACATGCCAGTGTTTTGACAAAACGATAAATTGGTTCTTTAGTTTATATTTGTTTTAGGTTTATGGACCAAGTTGTTGACTAAACGGCATCGTAACGTTAACGTTCGTTCATTTAAGAGTCGTTAAATTGTTAATTATATACACAAGAACTAGGTAATTACTTGCTGTAGTAATATTTATCTAACACATAACATAATATGCCTAATTTACAAATGCTGGCTTACATTTTTTTTGCCATAATCTTTAAACATGTATAGTGGCAGTCCAGCTATAGGAAGAACGCGCGCGCCGTAAACGTGACCTAAATTGGAATGCATTTTTTAAATTTGAATATGCTTAGAATAAACAAAGCATTTTTTTTGCGGTATCTTGAGGGCTGGCCTATTTTTTGCTCAAAGAATCAGCATTGCCATACAACGCGGCAATGCTGCCAGCTTTTTGGGAACTTTTCCTGTTGACAGCGATGTGGACAAATTGTTTGTTACCCTTTGATTTTCCTTACGTTCTATATACTTGGACATTGTTACTATTATTTTTTTAAGTTTTTTTAGGTATGTTAATATTATTTTGAGATAAATAAATATGATTGCTTTATGAAATAAAATAAATTAAAAAAATATCTGGTGGAATCTACATAGGTCGAGTCTTACATCCTTAATCTGAATCTATGTATGTAAGTACAAACATTTTATCAATACACGTTCCATATAAATCCAGATATGAGCCTATCCAAGGGTAAGGCCTGCATAATATTTTATCGACGCACTTTGGCGACGATTTTATAGTTTCCCAAAGTGCTAGCAGTAAAATCGATCTCGTCTAAGTACTGTACCGGTACAATTTACATAAACAGCCTACGCCTTCGAATGGTAGTATTGTTTATCAGAAATTGTACCTTCAGAAACGACATAGATAGTTGAACAGTGTATGCAATGTAATGCCTAAATTTGCACTATTGGATTTTGAACTCTCGACGCCAAGTCTAACGTTGAAAATCCGGCAAACCGGCAACCGATCTTTATTACTAGTAATTTTTAATAACGACGTAACTCGAGACCTGTTTTGGTGGTTAAGAGTGCTTAACCCTCCAAATCAGGTGTGTGAAGCGTGATTATTACGTTAAGTTAAAAGAAAGAATAGAAAGAAACATATTTTATTCAGGACACGCACAGGAAATTCAACACAAAAAACCCAAAACAAAATATTATAAAAAAATGCAAAAAAAAGATTTAAAAAACACCTGTGCGAGGCCAAGAGGCGTTGTTGTGTGTGTGCTCGGTACTTATCATTGTTAGTCTAACTTAGGTCCATGTTTAAAAAAAACTTATTACGCAAGCAACTTCATGGCTAGTTACTCAAACCTTTTTGGTGACGTATGTTCGTAGCAGAAAATCGTTAAATACGAAACTAGTTCTAAATTTGAATGACAATACGTATGTAGACAGGTACAGTCACAAACAAAAATATGTATAAAAATATCTTAGTACAAAAGCGGTTTTTACCTTAATTATTGAATGACAGTAACATTATATTTAATAATTCTTGATACTTTATTTAATAAATCCTTGACATTGTATTTGACGGTAGTTAACGTTTCCTTATCCTTAACATTATACTTACTGTTTAAATAACTCATTTTGACATACTGCTCAGATACATTTAATTTTAATCCTCCAAAATATTTGTACGCTGGAAACAACAGAATATTATAGATGTCATATTATGTGTTTTTTTTAGGATGAATCATCATTAGTGACTATTCGCGCTCTGGGTGGAGTGGAAGGGACTCTTACTGACTAAAACCCATCCATGTCCCTTCCTCACCCCTTTATGTTCCGGGGTAGCGGTAAACCTATGTGTAAAACCTGGTAACAACAATATTCTAACAAATCAAATGATTATTTTTTATTATTAATGAAATTGTATATTGTCACTGACATTGCAATTTCGCATCTATAAGTTCGCCGATATATGTTAAAGTTAAAATAGTTGTTTTAATACGAGCAATTCGCGTCTGAATACTGCTACGTACGTAGTCTGCGAAGTTTCCACACATTTCATCATATTAGTTCTTGAAACTCATCTCGTAAATGGGACCGTTAAGTACCTTCCGACTCTATTTTCATTGGTCCTTAAAACCACATGGGGATATAAATTAAAGAGACGTTTAATAAAGTTTTATGGCAACCTCTTATTTAATTGGTTTGGCAAACTTACAGTTACGTGAATCGATAATAAAGGAGCAATTCAGTATACAGTGTGTTAGGTTAAATGAGGGACATACTTTCAGGAGTTACTATACTCATGAAAATGAACAACTTTGACTACGGAACTATACCTGAAACCACGCAAAAAAAATCTGCTGTTCAGTACATTTATGTTCGCATAATTCGTCAAAATGTATAGGATAGCTGATTTATTTTTTCACATGTCATAGTTGAAGCGACATACGTTCAGGTTGTAGTACTCATGAAAATAAACAACTTTGGCCATGGGAAAAAAATCCCATGGCCAAAGTTGTTGATTTTCATGAGTAGGTACTACAACCTGAACGTATGTCGCTTGTTTAACCTAATGCACTGGATATTTATTTTTATGTAATTTTTTTCTTTGTCTATCTTCTAAATATTACTTTTTTGTGTCACCTTGTACAATTCACGAAAGTAAAATATTTCACTGTACCTAATTAAAAAAAATCTTAAAATCGTACAAAGTTATAAAAATCAGCCAAACGCTTGAAGTAGTAGAAGCTATTTTTTCCGAAACTGCATTAATAAACAAAACACTGTCACAATAATTACAACATAATAAAACATCTTATTAAAAAAAAACTCATCGATCAAAACTGAAAAAAATAAGAAAACATCTTACAAGGATTTCAATCCACTCTCCCACAGCACATGGCGACCACAAAGAAAAAGTAATTTATCAACCCACATAAGTGTTTATATGAGGTTCGCAAAAAGAGGCTTACATTAAAAAAAAACGTTCTTTCAAGACAAAGTTTGAGGGCTTGAAAGTGGTATCTTCCACTTTGTACTGAAATATTCCCGCTCAAAACGTAAACTGTACGTGTGGCTTACTTAGTCGATTCGCACCAACCTACTCGGCCGAAACGGTTTTAATCTTTACTGAATTTTAATACTTTGTAGTGTTGGTAGTATTTTCTTAATTTTATTGCAAAAATATCAAAATGTGCCAAATGCCTAGTATATATTTCTGGAGTTGTCAATTCGCCCGTTTCGGTCAAATAGATTCGTGCGAATTGACTAGTAGGTAAGCGAGTCGCCAATAAAAAAAAAATATTTAAAAGTTTAGATTCGCTCGTTTCGGGCGAATAAAAACACGCAGACTTCTTGTAAACTTAAAAACATTATAAAAAAGATATCCCGGTTTTTCAAGTCGTAGAAACTGAGCGAAGAAAGGGCAGGTGGCTAATATGTCATAAATAGAATTCGTGAAACGAAAGAACATCGAGCGTCGCGTCGGCACCTCATCATGCTCTGTAAGTTCAGAATCAAGTTTAAGTTCAAGTTGGCTAGTTAAGGTAGGATAGTTTGTTGACTTCTGACTACGTTTGCATCGTCGCGAACTAAGTTTGGAGGTTAATTAGCACGTTGAGCGTGTATTTGTTGATGGCCTGGAGTCATGTCTTGTGGCTTTTAGTATGTTGGGTAGCTTTTGACTCTCAAAAGCTACCCAACATACCTTGGGATGCTTGCTGAAGTTCATGAATGACTTTATGAAGTCTTGGTGTAATTTGAATGGATACTGCAGAAGCCTTATTCAACCGCCTTCACATACAGGATGTAACAAAACTTGTTTCCGATCCGAAAGTGGGTGGTTCAGTGCCGTTATAGAAACACATATGTGCAGGTAAAAATTCGGATATTTTTTTTCCCATACAAAATGTTCTGTCACGTGAGTAAAGTATGGGGGATCAAAATTTTTTTTTTTTCAGTTGAACCTTACTAATGTTCGTATACGACACTGAACACCCCGTTTCGGGTCCGACAACAATTCGATTTGATTTCTGTCGTCAGAACCAGTAGCATCATAATGTTATACCAACTCTGTACACGAACGACAAACAAAACAGTCCGTAGGTATTCCAAAAATGTACACAAAAGGCCCACCAAAAAAAGAACTCCAATTCTGCCAATACAGCCAAAAAAGCGCTGCCCACTTTGTTCTATCCACTGGACAAAAGGATTACAGCGCTGCGTCAAAGCGAAAAACAGCGGTGTTCGTTGCACTAAGTTATATTAAAAGTCGCAGCTGTCGCTTACCAGCCACCCACATGCATTGGAGGATTCAGCAATTTTCTGCTTGTAACTGCTGGTTCCATCGTAAGTTTGAGGGTATGGGGATATTAAACGGGTTTTTATTAGTGACCTTTTAAGGGGATTGTACTTTTAATGTCAGGACACGAAATAAAAACAATTTTAAGCTAAACAGGGTTTGCTTACATTTTAATTTGATACTTTTGGAACAGACAACTCGTCTGTGATAACAATTATACGTTGTCAGCGTCTTTTTGTCGAAGCATTTAAGGTGATTTTCGTAGTAAATAGGTACCAGTGTAATCACAGACGTACGGCTGACTGGATGGTCTATTCTAAAAGTACCTATCTGGTAAAAGTATAAACTTATCCTGCCCAGATTACTTTCTTACGAAAACAGTCACTCAAAGAGATAAGTAACACACTCATCTATTTATACAATTACAAAGTCCGAAATCGCAAAAAAAATCAGCTGCTCTAATTATACATTTTTGGTAGTCGAAATGTAGGGTACAGGTGATTTTTTTTCACGATTTCGGAGTTAGTCGCATAGTAAAAGTTGTTCAATTTGGTGGTCTGTAGCAGTCTGTAACATATCCTTTTATATGAATATACCCTTTCGGTTACACCCAGTATAATACATACATTATATAAAAGCAAGTGTATCGTCACATAGCTAAGTTCAATTACTAAGTACAGAAACACTCAAGATGGCGGAGCAAATATTGTACTAATTATGTTTGTATTGTATTAATTAACGAACGACGTGTGAAGTAAGGAACGTTAACATTCGTCTCGTAATTTTGCTCCATCAACGTCACGTTAGCAATATTTAGTTTATGATCCATTATAGTAATTAAATGTCATCAATTTCCACGTTGCTATGCCACAGCCCAGTAATTAGGTAAATTGTGGCTGAGCTCAGGGAGTTATATTGTACTTAAACTATAGTTAAATGTGTGTGCGTGTATGCTTGGTTGTTCTTTTGAAAACAAATCAATCAGTTCCAAAAGTAAACATCAGTTTTTCTTTTTTTTTTCTTTATGGCATCTCACAGTTTAACCAAAGAGTTGTCTATTGCTAAACCGGACTTGCCTGTGGATGCCACAATAAATGGAGGCCTCCAGCCAGTGCTTAAAAAAAACTTACTAACTACGCGACTACACGCTAAGGGTACCCTCTGTGGGGAGCGGACCTCGGCTTAGGGCATCGCTGGGAGATGACAGCAAGGGACAGGCTGGATATACATATACTGTTGAACAAACACCCCGTAACTTTATATCCTAACAATAATTATCTCCACTCCAAAATGCTCACCGTAAACCGCAGTTAAAACGTACAATATAAACGGGTGTTTAACTCAGTACAACGAGGGATTTGGCTGGAGGAACATGGCAACACACTTCGCCTTGCTTACGTCATTATGGCGCATTAGGCTCACAATTGTGTTTGGTTTACGCTTTATGCTATTTACCTGAGGTAAGCGCCGTGTACAGGATGTTCAGTGTTGATATACGGGTTGGGTAGGGCCCTAATACCTATTGTATAATTATCACTTGCCTGAAAATCGGTGAAGGAAAACATCGTGAGGAAACTGGCCTGAGAGATATTTCTCAACAGCATGTGAAGCTAAGTCAGAGGTTAGTCACTAACAACACGAAAAAGAAAGAAAAGGCCCTTTTTTTGAGGTTCAATCAGAGTCTGACACTCCCTTCCGCTCTGGGTGCAGCGGAAGGGAGTGTCAGACTCTTATTGACTAAAATCCATCCATGTTCCTTCCGTAGACCTTTATGTTCCGTAGCGGTAACCCTTTCGGACAATCCCGCTTACCCGGCAGGCCAAGAAAAGGCCCTAAGGCGTTTACAGAGCTCTGATTACTGTGGTGTAAGATCTGTATACAGTTTAAGGTATTGTTCTACTAAGATGAATACCTAGTGTAATTAATGCTGTTTTTGATAGAGAGATAGATATTCAGGGGGGCCGCTTTTCTTTTGAGGGTGGGAAATCATCAAATGTCTCCTCCCGCTCTGCGTGGAGCGGAAGGGAGTGTCAGACTTTTACTGACTATAACCATCCATGTTCCTTCCTAGCTTCCTAGTTGTTGTTTCGGGGTAGCGGTAACTCTTTCGGACAATTCAGGGGGTCTTAAGGCTAAGTAATAATAGCCGCATGGAACGATCGATCAGGTTAAGCTACGCTTGTCGCGGTTGGTCCGTGTATGGGTGAACATCTTTACGAACCAAGACACCTTTGTGACTCGGAAAGCACGCTAAGCCGTTAGTCCCGGCTGGCATTGTTGATCTTTGACTGTCGTTACGTGTTGCCAGAAGCCAGAAAGTCTGAAAAACTTAATGGAGCCAGTTTTTGCTAGCGATAAGAAACTGCTATTATTATTTCTGATTAACGTACCTGTTTACTTGATGACGATAAAATGAAGCAACACAACCATAAAAAAATGTGTTTCAGACTATGGTTTCAGAGCTTTTAATTCCAACAAAGAGTTCCGTCGCATTATTCTGTCTCATTTCTGTTTTCACTTGAAAACTAATTAATTAGCTTGCATTTAGTGCAAAGTTGGAACACTAAAAACCGTTTCATTTCTAATACCAAGAACCCATCGCCCAGTAAATATAATAGTAAATAGCAGAGCATTCCGCATATCATCACATAATATACAATCTAGGTACTCCTCAACATCAAAGCCACAGCGGACTAGATTTCGGATCTGATGTGCGCTGGAGAACGTATAGTTATTAGCGAAGTTTAGAGGGTTTCTCAGAAGCGGACGATTACGTGGGAAATACTTGAATAACCAGTATTTCTAGGTATTTGAGCACCTCGCCCGCCGTCGACGATGCAGCGGCAGCTATCAATGATTTTCTCTCAAGAGAAACGAACAAAAGATTACAGATCCATATACAGTGTCTTAGGTTAAACGAGGGACATACTTTCAAGGGGTGCCCATGAAAATTTTAACCCAACTTTGACTATACAACCAACTCTGAAATCACGAATAAAGAAATCGCTATTCGGTACAAATTTATGTACGCATAATTGGTCAAAATGTATGAAACAACAGTTTTTTTTTATATTTTAGGTTTGGTCCCATAGTGAAAGTTGTTCATTTCCATGAGTACTATACCTCTTGAAAGTATGTCCTCGTTTAACCTAACATAGGTACTGTAATAATATACAGAAGTGGATCTCTGACTGCTCATACCACAGGCAAGTACACGTTTGTCGCAGCGACAAGAGCTATGAAAGAGTGTTTCCACTGAGCGTTGCTCGCTGAGAGCAGAACACTCAACAAGAGATTCACGCGTGGCATACTCCAACCCGCACTGGGCCAGCGTGGTAGACTACGGCCCATGTGTCTTTTAGACACGCCTTTGTCCCAGCAGTGGGAAAATTATAGGCTGATTATACACCTTGGTAAAGTCGCATACAAGTAAGTAACCTCTCATCGTCGTGTCTCGCTTGCATGCCAAGTCGTATTTTATTGCTAACATTTCTCACTTCTCGTTAATCGCGAGCAGTGGGACAGGTGATCTACGCACGTACCTAGGTAGTTAGAATGCAAGTTCTAAGCCTGCTTTAGAACGTGCTCATTGTAGGTGTTCAGTTTGAATGTGAACATTTCGGGAGTTGCAATCGTCCTATTGTACGTTGGAAGCTTTATTTTGGAGGATAGTTTTAGTAAGAGTTTGTTAACGTGATCTTCTATTAATGTCTAATTTTAGTATTTGGTAATTTTTGGGGAAGTATGGCGACTTGGTAGGTACATTAATGGCATATTTAGGTCACCGAAGCTCAATTTAGAGTTTTGTAATGATTTTGTGCATAGCAAAACGAACTTTGTGTGACGAATGTGAACTAGATAAAATCTGCAGTCATTTATTGAAAATAGGCTTCAAATTAGCACTTTTTTAAGGTCTTAATAATAGACAGTCCACCAACACAACTGCTTTACACCATTTCCTAGTGCTGGGAAAGAGAGGCGCAACAAACTCCCCAGAACACGAGCTTATAACTGCGGGAGTTACTGAGAAAGCGCAATCCTGCAACAAACGTGTAACCAGTAATATAGCTGGTACCTAGTTTGTACGTAACACTATTTATATAAAGTTCATCATGCTTTATACACAAAAACATGCTTCCATTCAATGTAAATTGAACCTAATAAAATGATTGATCTGAGTTATAATGTTTAACTTCTTGGTCTGTTACTCGTTAAGAAGGTCTAATGTATTGTAAATTCTACCTTCAAGTCAGTACAAATCATTCTTCTTCGCCAGAACAACGCCGACTTACCTGAAACAAAGAACAAAACTTATTAGTAAAATAATAACAATATCATCAAAACAGAAACAAAAGGTTAGAAATCAAACAATACATTTCCAACACAGCTTAACAACTTAACCTAAAGTAACAATGAAAAACAATTGAAAGTGACGCAACAAGGAACTCCAATTAGGACGGAGGGAGCCCATCATTACAGCGAACTTTGCTAAAGTATAGGTATATCGCGATTCCAGGTAAAACGGCGGATGTCACGTTCCGCCAACTTGCTGGCTGAATGGCCTTATTTCCCTTGACACGTGAAAAAAAGTTAAAAGGGCGCCAAAAATAATTGAGCGGGCGACATTTGAATTGAGAATGATATTGTCACCTTTGCGGGTTTATTTTTTTTACCGGTTTTTAGAGCTAGATATTCTGATATATACTTTTTTGAGTTTGTGAGCGTGACTTTTGGCGTGATTTTGATAGGTACCAAAATAGTAAGAACAATTTTCCTTTTAATATTTTATAGTCACGTTTTTTCCGTTCACAATATACAGAACATTTTGCAATGTTCTAAATACCTTTAAATCAAGTGTTGGCAAAAAGTTAATCTGATTAACGATTAAAAAACGAACCGTGGCTTTTTCGATTAAAATTAATTAATGATAATCAAAATTTTGCTGATAACGATTATTAATCGTTAATCACGATTAAAAATGTATGATTAATTAAGTTTGGAAATAAAAAATGAAAGATAATCAGATATTTTAATTTTAGTATTTATACAAATCACAGTAACCGAAGAGTCATTGGAATAGGTACATATATTAATTTAAATATACTACAGCTTCCTACGGTGGTGCTATGTTAATATTAGTCACTATCTTAGTCTCTTTCCGACGGACACTTTTTCAATACAGAGATTGTGCTCCTTATCTATACACTCCTACTTTAATCTGCCAAATCAAATTAACGATTAATGATTAATTTTATTAATCGCGATTACAATTATTATTTTAATTGAGATTAAATTAGTTACGATATAGTTTAATGCGATTAATATTTGTAATCGATTGAAAAATTAATCGATTAATGGCAACACTATTTACATAATAAAGTTTTCAAGCAAGAATCACATTTTAAAACTAAACACGAAGTCCTTTGTACACGAGGACACAGTAAGCAGTAAAATGAGATCGGCTCCGTCTGACAGGCAACGCTGGGATTTCGTCTGCAAGTCCACGGGCATATAAAACTGCATTACAGTGTTCCGGTCTGAAGGACAATCGACCTCCTTGAGCTGGAAACTGTAACGTTCGCGAATTTAGTTCATTTTTCAAACAATAGATGGCGTTCTTTTGACTCCGAGGTTTAAACTGTGTTTATAAAAAGAAAAATGTATTTCTACGAAATGGAGAATGGAAATAAAATAATGTTTCCACTTCTCCATTTCGTGGAATTTCATTTTTCTTTCATAATAAAAACTAGTTCAGCTTAACCGACTTCTGTGTTCACTTTATAAAACTGTTTTTGGTGTACAATAGGTACACGTCAACTAAATTAGTTATGTACCCGGATTCATAAGTTCTAAGTCTGGAAATCTCTCAGTTCCACCATAACTTTTAATTTAACCATTGTTTCCACTTAACAATGACATTATGCATAATGGACATACAGATTCAGCGAGGTAATTTCGTAACACACTAACAGTAGCAATGGCTTTCATATTGACAGTTCAACAACATTCATTGCGTTTTTTATGTTGTTCAACAGATAGATTGTTTAAACATATGCAGCAATGGATCCTTCAAAATTATTTAGATTGTGATTTGAAGTTTGTTATGCAATAAGGGTGCTGGGAACCAACCTCCACCACTTAAAGAAGTATTATTTTAACATTGCTTTACAGGGAAAGCTTCATCTCTTTCTCACACTAAAGTAATAATAATTAAAAATAAATACAACAATCGTTGTACCGTTACGCGTTACGGCCAATGGCATAATAGCCAAGAGCTTCCACCAACACCTGAGGCTCTCGTTAGGCAGTTGGATCAAGAGCTTGATCTAGAAAGCGGTACTCCTGGACACGCCGCGTATATTTAGAAGGATCCTTTTTACTCACAAGAACTCACTCTTCTTACCACAGTATACATACTAAGGATGGTAAATTAAAAAATAACAACATACTGTACTAGATGTAACAAATCTAAGATATAGAGGAGCGGCGTCTTCTAACACAGGCATTGTTTGCCTAAAAGGAAGCTCCAAACAAAATTCATTGTATAGGAAGCAATCTCAATCTAGGTACTATGTTGGGGTCGGTTTCCAGTATAACCAGGTGCAGCTAAATACCAGTATTACCTATACATGGAGCGACTACCTATCTGACCTCCACAACCCAGTAACTGGGTAATACGATACCCCCTTGTAAAGACTGGCAGTCTGATTTTCGGGCTTCTGGCACGTAACGACTGCCAAAGATGCATAAATGACAGCCGGGACCAACGGCTTAACGTGCTTTCCGTGGCACGGAGGAGTCTCGGTATGTAAAGATGGTCACCCATACAGAGCCAACCTCGGTAAGCGTTGCTTAACCTGATAGATCGACCGCTGCGGTTGTTATTACTAAATATTAAGCCAGTTTTACTCACATTAATTCACTGTAATTTCACCAAAAAATCACTTCAGGAATTAAAATAAGCTCGTCATTATTGTTCCAGTTAAATTATTTCATACTATTTCTCCACACACTCACGATAAATATAATGACATCTGTTTTAAGCCGTCATTTACGTTAATCACAGTGTTGCAGCCGCCACCATTACGCTGCCCGATATGATTCCCTCGCAATCGTCATAAATATTTATTAAATTGTTATTTTAAGTAGTTTTTGGTGTGTAAAAGATAATGAGCAGCTTTTATTGCAGTGTACAGAGGAGAGCATATTAAGTTACCTCAATCTGTCAAATTTTCACAATCGATTTTGAACTTTACTACTGACTCTTTAGGGTTTGAAATCATTTGGAGTAATTTGACAGTTTGGTAACATCACGCCTTGTTTCCCCGAAGGGTTTGACAGAGGTGTTCCTACATGTACGTACTGGTATTTCTTTTTACATTTTAAGTGCTTATCATAATTTTCTTCTGGAAACACGATTCCCTACGTGTGCACGCATCTCATTAGTGTAAAGCCAGGTGCACATGGCTGTATAAAAAGTATCGGTTGGTCAAAATATTACTTAATCATTTTTCTAATGCTTTACCAATTACTAACACTGAAATATGTGGTCAAGTGTGTGAGCGGATTTATACTTGACCCCGCTTTTTTTCTTTTTTTTTCTTTTGTGGCATTAGTAGTTTCTGCGTATTTTCGTCGTCTATCGTCATAATTTCTTGGTTAGATATATTTTCAATATGTAGAATCAAGTTCTTCTAACTCAGTCGACAGCTGTGCCGCTGGGAAGTTAGTTGCGCCAATTTTTCTCAGCTAAAGCACTACGAAATGGTGAAAGGCAGACGTTTTGGGAAACTGCCTTCTGTAATATTGAATTTTGAGAATTCTCAGTCAAGTTTGACTCAATGACTTTTTGTTTTTGAAAGTGAATACATCTATTCTTCACATTATATGTACCGGTACAAAATAAAAAAATGATCAAGCCAAACTGAGTCGTTAAAAATGACAACAAATCATAGATAATATGGCATCTACATTGCTTTTGTAGCAAATAAATACTCATTCTTCGTCAAACTACAAAGAATCTCAGACAGTGTTGTTAATCTGTTAATCCAACAAGTAATCGTAAAAAGTAACAGAAAACATCTGAGGTACATTTCTTCCAACAACACAGAAATCTCATTAAAACATTAAAGTACCTATCAATCACGAACAAAACAAAAAGATACACATGGAATTCGCAAATGAAAATGTCCGAAACACAACTGACAAAGCAAATTAAACTTTATACGAAAAAAACAGAGTTTAATTTCTTATGGCTTGTTGTAGCAAGAGCTCCATGTGGTATCCCTTAGTGCAGACTACAGACATGGGGAATTAAACGTTATAAGAAGATGACAGAGTTTGTTTTCAAATAGCGTCATGTTGACGTTCTCGTTGAAAACCAATAAAGATTGTTATTTCATTAAAATAGTATTGAGTACGAAGGTATTTCTTTGGGTTTAATCATGTGCCTTTTTGGCGGCAATAATATGTTGTAAGAGTACTTTTTCCACCAAAATTAATTATGTCCGGCATTTTGTTACATTCGACGACACTTCTTTATTTTCCCTGCAAAAAATTCATGTTGTAAATATTTTTTTGTAGCCCATTATTATCATTTTAAGTACAAGTGCATTGGATCAATGTGGATTTGTTCCGTTTCATGGTAATTTCTACTAATCACAGCGGCATTTTTATATTGGCAACATAATGATCTGACGTCATTTTATCGGCCCTTTCGCTGTCACTTTATGAAAATGCCGATGCTGTTTTGTCTTGTGGGCTAGTGCCTGATGATTAATGTCGAGATGTTGTATGCTAGTCGCGTGGTAAACGGATTTTGCGTGACGTCAGTGTGACGTGTAGTTCGTATATTGCGATGTCGACACCGCTACAACTATGATGAGCCTCTTTTGACACAAATCGACACTTAAACGATATTCTGAATTGATTGGGAACTTACTTACTTACTACGTATCTTATTTCCAAAACAGATGTTTAGTCAATGAATTAACAAAAAAGGACTTACTGATTTTACAGATTCATGTGCATATTGTATAATTGTCACTTGCTTAAAAATCGGTGAAAGCAAATATCGTGAAGAAACCAGCATGTCTGAGGATTATTTCTTAACAGCATGTGAAGCTAAGTTAGAGGCCCATGGGCAGCATAAAAATTCTGACACCAGTTTAGTCACTAACCACACGAAAAGAAGTCAATGAAGAAAACATGTATTATTTACGCTCTTCATTCTTTATTGAGCTAGCACGTGTACGACCGTAGTATCTAACTAGCGTGTTGGAAAATACCTACTGCGTAGTGTAGGCACATAATAATGGGTATTTCAACGATTGTTAGGTAGAGGAACAGTTTACGGGTAAGGTGACACCACCTGAGACGTTCACAAGGTGCGACATAGAAACGATCCCTGTCTATTATTCAATATTGGAACGCTAAACAGTTTATTGGAATTTGAATTTGGTAAAGGTTTAATATATTTTGCAGGTTACCTCGGTCTATTTTATTTTATTTTTTATTTAAACTTGCAATTTGACGGAACATCAGACGAAACTATAATTTATTTTATTCTTGTCTATGTTAACTTTCGGTTTAACCGTATTATGAAGAAACAAGTTGTTCTATTTTTAAAAGAAAATACTAATTGGCGGGCGGAGCATGATTTGACAGATGGCTCAAATCAGCTGTGTGCTCAACAATATTATTTAGATTTGCAGTTCAAGTAAAATGCAGCGAAATTAGAGAGAAGAAAAAGCGTTTCATATTAAATTAAACATAATCCCAATAATATACAGTAAGCTAAATAATGTATTTAATTTGCGTTTCTATCTAAAGATAAATCATAATTTTCACAATAGGAAACCACACAGTTCACAATAAAAACCACCATTTTCTCAACAATAAAAACAAACAGAGCCCCTAAATCTTACTATTTTTAACGATAAGACTATTCATAGCACACAATGAATGTCGGGCACAAGACCTCGGGCGGATACAGCCTACAAGGCGCAACGGTGGAAAGTAACGTGTTTCTCCCTTGTTTTAAAAAGTAACATTGGACTGCTAAAGTTTTCTTTCTTCCACTTTGATTTTGAGGACAAGCTTTCAGTACGAGTGTTTGTTTAGAAATAAAGCGAGGAATGAATTTTGTTGTGAAACTGAAAAGTGAGAAGTTGTAAGGTTGTTTTGTACTTTGTTTAAAATGTTGAGCGGCGTGGATTCTTTAACTATTTATGTATACATTTTACATTGTTTACAAGAAAAATATATAAAAAGATATGAGTAAACACATGTTTTTTATTGGATAATGTGATTTAAACGGCCAAGTGCGAGTAGAAATACGCACAATGAAGGGTCCCGGAGTTGGGATGAATTTATCCCAAGAACAAACTTAGCATAGTCTCACAAATGTGGTCCCCACGTCCAAAATGCGTTTATTGACGTAACACGTCCTTGTTTGCGTCACATAATTTCACATGTAAACCAAATTCAACTATTAAGTTGAATTTGGTTTACATGTTCATGAGATTCGGAGCAAATTGGCAGTGACAGACAGACCGATGAGTTATCCTATGAGGGTTCCGTTTTTTCAACCAGACATACGGTACCCGAACAATGTTCTTATTCACGTTAGTCGCGACTTTGAATGCCCATAACAGGACAGGGTTCGTTCCATTTTTAAAACAGATCACGCATTAGACGTAAAAAAGAATATAAGATTCTATTTTCAAATCTATGACGGTTCGTACTACAATTTATCTCACCTTATAATTAGATAAAGTCTTTGTCGCACCACAAACTCACACAGAACAACAAAATAAAACAATCCGTCACTACCATAGACACGGCACTCTATGCTCTATGTATCCAACACAATAAAACTTAACCTTTACGCAGCTAACGAGCTCTCACCGAGTAATCTAGTTTCCAGCAATTCTGAAGTGCGCTTGTAAATAGTGTATATAGGGCAATTGGATTGTCTGTCAGTCTGTCTGGCTTCATGCAACGACTCACTAATATGGTACTGTCGATACTAGCTACACATGCAAAGGTTAACGTTAATGGAGATTTTAGATTTTCAATTTTCCACCAGAAATGTTTCATTAATTATTTCTGAGTTTTAAATTTTTCATAGGTTTCGATCAAATTTTCGTAAAGGTTACTTCTAGGTACGTGGGCGATGTTTATGTCCTGCGTCATCGCTTGCGATCGGGAAAGATTTGGTCAAGTGTGCATCTATCCAATATAAAAAACGAAAAATACGAGGTGTTCTGCGTGAGCGATGAATACGACGCTGCGAACGCGATCAACTCAATGGCATACCCTGCTTGCGGCTTATATGGCAGTATGCGGCGAGACGCGACGTAATGCGTACTTGTATTGAAGGCGACCAGACGCGACATCACGAACTAAAGCAAAAAGTGCTGTACTTCTCCAAGATTCGTGAAGTAATTACGAAAATCACGTAGGACATTTGTCGCATGTAGCATCAGTTAAGACGGGAAACCCTGCGTCATGAAATTTTGACGTAAGCGATGACGATTTGGGGCAGTTTAGTCAATAGTCAGATAAGTTTTATCTGTTGTTCTTCAGATATAAGTTAACTCATTGCTGAGAAATCAGTTCTAAAGATATTGTGTGATAGGAGGGACACCCTCACGCTGACTCACTTGATACGGCTGCATACGTAGGTCGTTAGTCGTTTCAATTTTGTATATAGAGTGTGGTTTTTAATAATAATAATAATAATATCCTTGGACATTTCACACAACTATTTTATTAATTTGCGAAAATAGGTACAAAAGAAGAGGTCTTATAATAATAATAACAATAGTGTCCATTAACCCTATCCAATTATACCAACCACCATACCATCCTACTTTTACTAACAACTTATGGATTTGATCTGAAATAAATGCATAATAAAATTCTCATTACAAGTCTTTTGATATTTTTCAGGAACTTGGGATCCCGGACCTTTGGAATGCCTACGAGGAGCCGAAGTCAACTCGCAGAGGGCCCGTAGACCATTCTGAATGATGAGAAGGCACTAACCGACGATTTATTTTTAAGAAAACGAACGCATAAATACTTAGCAAATTGACCGATAATTATTTTATCGTATTTTCCATTGTACCTACATTAATTTGAGAAATCACAATGATACCACAATATTGATCATGTAACAGAGAGAGACTTAGAGAGACAAACAAAGCGGGATTGTCCGAAAGGGTTACCGCTACCTCCGAACATCAAAGGCTACGGAAGGAACATGGATGGGTTTTAGTCAGTAAGAGTCTGACACTCCCTTCCGCTCCACCCAGAGCGGGAGAAGTCATTGGATGATTTCCCAGCCTTAAAAAAAAAGAGAGACAAACAAGGAGAGAGGAGAGCCAGGTACGATACATTTTAAAACGCGGCACTTTCTCCCGGTCATCTCGAGATTGTAAAATTTAGTGGCAGTAAGATTTAGTAGGCAAGCTCAGAGGTTTATTTTTATCTTTATTAGCATTGTTAACATTTATTTAGTACGTCTATTCGGCTGTTTTAGCGGCGGTATTTAGTGTAATTATTTTGGTTTATATTTAATAACATAATCAGAAGATGGACGAAAGATAAATTAACTTATAAGTTCAGATTAAGTGTTGAATTTTTGTTCAGCTTTGTTGACATTTGGTTTTTTATTCACTTTTCAAGCAAGTGTGTTTGCGAAACTACTTAGCTGATGTTTGTGAAATTTGTCTTCATTTTTTTTTTCTATTCATTCTGTATACAACGCCTTGGATGTTATTCTGAATGTTGTGCATTTACATTTAATTAAATAAATAATTTTTGTTGGTAAACTATTTTCTAACTGTTTTTTATTATTGTGTAATTAGGTTTTTCCTTTTGGAATTCTTCAGTACCAATCCGAAGTCAGGATGTCTTTCCGGCTTATAGGCATGCAAAACTGGCGAAATGTGGTTGCTCTATTAGCATGCATACGTGCTGTCAAAAATCCTACTTAGCGCCATAAACACGCATCGCAATTTGTTGACAGTAAACACTCATATTGGTTTTGAAGGCAATGAGCTTAAAACTGACACACAGCTGTGATAATGGCTGGGTATGTGTTAAGAGGTTGTGGTCAGCCCCCAGATCTTCAAACCGGACAAAACATAGCCGTTTACAAGGGTAGTGAAAAATTAGAAGAAAATGTTCTTCGCTGAAAATATAATACCAACGTAACACGAAGTTTTCCTCCGTAAAGGATTAGCTACAAAATGGGTTGAAGACGCTGCAATTTTTAAGACTATCTCCGCGCCCGCTGTAATCCTGCCAGATGCGATCTAGTAATAAATTATACTGGTCTTTGTTATTTTTCATGTGTGGAATTCGGACTTGAATCCATTATACTCATACATAACTTTTCTTATTTTTTTTTGTACTATGTATTTATAGAACTGTAATAATTACAATCAACAATATACCTACATACAACGGTTAACGACTACGACGGCTACGACTAATAGGGAAGTATGGAAGAAAAAGACATGTTGCGCAGACCCGAAAAAATTGAGATTAGGGCAGGAGAATGAATGATGAATATATGTCTGATAATAACCTGCCAATTGCAAAAAATTAAGAAAATTTGAATTTCGCGGTCTACCCTGGCGCTTTCACCTAAATGGCATAATAAGCCTGAACAAGGACCCTTATTTTGGAAAGAAACTTATTATAAGAACATTATTACTTCCACAAGCATAAGGTCATCGCAGTATGTAGGTTTTTGAGGGTGGGAAATCAAGGTGTCAGACTCTTACTGACTAAAACCCATCTATGTTCCTTCCTTAGCGTTTTATGTTCCAGGGTAACAGGTAACCCTTAAGGACAATCTCGCTAAGCAGTATGTAGGTTGGTAACAAAATAAATCAATATTAAGATACAGCGATTACCGGATGAAGGGGGAGAGGTAGATCAACGAAAAGACGGATGGATTGCGTGAGGAATTACGTGAAGATATGAGGAGTAAATAACAACGTGTGGGTGACAAACAAGGAAGAGGTAACATATGGCTATTATGTTAGATACAATAAGAACATTAATATCACAAGTGAAGTAATCAAGGGCACGCCACGATAGTGGCGGTAAGGCCCCTCTTTGAGGAGTGGCTAGAGAGGCGTCACGGCGCCCTCACCTTCCGCCTGACGCAGGTCCTCACCGGACATGGATGTTTCGGGAGGTTCCTGCACATCATCAGGCGGGAGGAAACGCCCGGGTGTCACCACTGCGAGGATCGCCCAGAGGACACGGTAGAGCACACGGTGCAAACCTGCCCCGCTTGGGCGGAGCACCGCCGTGTCCTCGTAGAGGCGATCGGCGGCGGCGACCTCTCGCGCCCGGCCCTGGTGCAAGCCATGGTCCGGGGCGAGAGGGAGTGGGAGGCAGTCACCTCCTTCTGCGAAAAAGTTATGCTCGCGAAGGAGGTGGCGGGATGGGAGAGAGAAAGGTCCTCCCGTCCCAGCCGCCGCGGGAGACGCTCCGGGCGTCGGGAGCCACGTGACGACTCCCGGCCACCGTAGGCGCGGGCCTGCGGACGGTGAGTAATGGGTGACTCACCGTCCGATCAGCACCAGACCCGTGCCGTACGGCGCGTATATGTTCCACGCGCGCCTCAAAGAGATGTCAGCATATGAAGGGGCCCCTCAGGGCCAAGCCTGCCGGGTAAGCGGGATTGTCCGAAAGGGTTACCGCTACCCCGGAACATAAAGGGCTACGGAAGGAACATGGATGGGTTTTAGTCAGTAAGAGTCTGACACTCCCTTCCGCTCCACCCAGAGCGGGAGCAGTCATTGGATGATTTCCCAGCCTTAAAAAAAAAAAAAAAAAAAGCGAAAACTCTTCTAATATAAACGTGAAAGTTGTGAGGGTGTATGGATGTGTGTTACTCAAAAAATTAATCTGCCTAGCTTTTTCCCAACTATGTTGGGGTCGGCTGCCAGTCTAACCAGATGCAGCTGAATACCAGTATTTTGTGTGGAGCGACTACCTATCTGACCTCCGCAACCCAGTAACTGGGTAATACGATACCCCCTGGTAAGACGGGCTGTCAGATTTTTGGGCTTCTGACGACCCTTAACGACTGTTGTTACTCATTCACGCAAAAACTACAAAACGGATCTGGATGAAATTTTGCTCTGAGATAGTTTATAACCCGGATTAAGAGACAGGATACTTTTTATCCCGGTAGGACGTTTCCGTTGGATAACTTCAGACACCCACGCTGGCGAATCCACAGGCAGAAACCAGTCGATATTAAATCAGCTGTGAAACTCAACACTACATAGTATAAAACAAAGTCGCTTTCTCTGTCCCTATATCCCTATGTATGCTTAAATCTTTAAAACTACGCAACGAATTTTTAAGCGGCTTTTTTAAATAGATAGAGTGATTAAAGAGGAAGGTTTATGTGTATAATTTGTGGACATGTTATGCGGGCAAAGCCGGGGGCGGAAGCTAGTTCAATAATAAACCCTGTCTTTCAGCAGTATCCGACCAATATTAATGTGGATTCGATAGCCTCATAAGTTTTTCAGAGTTCAGCTGCCACGTCGTGAGTAAGATGGCGTCTGAATTTTAATGTTCACTCTGACAGCTTGTTCGAACAACCGCTGAGGGTGTGCAATGTTAATTAGCTTTTGTGCTTTTGTTACCATGATTTCTGATACATATTCAAGTAATGCTGCTCAAAGGAGATTGTTTTTCGGGCCTTTCCTGAAAGTGCCGACGTGTGGTTAGGACGTCGTTTGGAGTGATAGTTAGTATGGCACAAAATTGTAGGCTTGTTCTAATTCAAGTTATATGCAACTTCGGTGGTGTGTCAATTTCAAACATTATCATTAAACAATTCCAGAAATCAATAAATGTATGAAAATGACCAATGAAAAAGAGGAGACTTCAATTCGGCTGTGTTTTTCTTTATGTTTGTTACGTTATATCTCCGCCAATTATGAATTGATTTTGATGATTCTTTTTTTGTTTGGTAGGTCATACTTCAAATACGGTCTCACAGTAATTTTAATAACTTTCTTTGAACAGTTTAATACGCATTAATCCACTCTTTTTATTTATTCTACATTTTAAAGTCATCTATGAAACCAAACCCTAAGCATCGTATTTCAATATAATCAATTTCGACCAATCCAAAACTCGTTAATATCTCCCGTCTATCCAAAGATACACCTCTAATCAAAAGCCCCAATACCAATCCTGAATGCAAACATCACCTGCATTAACCACGTATCCAGTACCTCATAAACAGACTCCAATTTCCATGAGCCATGTATTCCTAACCCGCATACGTCATCAGTAGCAATAATGCCGATATCCTGGGATTTCACAGCAAAGCCTACGATAGCGGCAGAGTTGCCAGCCCGCAAAATACAAATGAACTTGCCTTATTCACCATAGACAGGACGAGCAACGAGTTTGCATAGTGATTTGTAATTGTCTGTGGTGCGTTATTAATTTTTGTTACCTTAGTTACCTACCTGTTGCAAAGTTGAGACAGTCTTTTCCATAATAGCGTAATTTTAATCTTAAATTTTAAGTAAGTAGCAAACGCTTTGCAATCCAATTAAATGATTCTACATAAATAATTATACTTATGTATATTAAAGCCACATTTTACCTCAGCCATTAACAGCCTAATTCAGTTTCTAATTCACTGTTTATTGGATCGGGTCCAACTTATTAAGCAAACATCCGTTCCGAGCAAGTTGCGCATAAATTATGTTCCGGCGAAATTTAATAAAACTTCGATCGCGATAACAGATTGGACGGGAGCGAATTCGATATTAAAGCTCTCTGCAATCATTGACGATATCGTCTGCATTGATAATAACGCACTTAGAACCCGCCTGCTTGTTAAAACGTGAAAATCATTGTATTTAAGCCGAATTATTTCGTATTGGCGGATTTGGTTCATATATGAAAAACATTGGCCGAAACCACTGAATAAATTATTGGTTCAAACTGTTTGAATACAAAATGCAGATTTATTTTACCGTCATTAATTTGTTAATTTAAAATGTTTGTTGGTTTATGTTTGTATATCCATTTTATGTAGGTACTGAATTAAAAACATAAAGAATATTATTTTAACTTACAAGCATGATAATTATGATTTTATTTGTGTAAGTTCTATTTTACTTTTTGGCGCGAATCTAACGCATGGACAAGATAGACTTGCGCCATTTTGTTTTAGTGACGTTAGAGAGTGGTGCAATGCCCTGTTAGAATTTGTAACATGACGATATTATTACCATGGTTGGTAGATGACGTAGTCACATGTCAAGTAATATAATATAATGACGCTATTAAAAGAAGAATGCCCATTTTTCACCTGACTATGTATAGAAATGAAATAAATCTTAAAATTGAGCTTATTGAATTGTTAATTAATTACGCTTAGCGCAATGTTAAAAGAAACGCAGGAAAAAAAAAATATTTTAATATTTCTCGTATCTACGTCAAGGGTAAACATTTTAACATATTTTGAACGCATCTCAACAGTATCTCTATGTATGTATGTTCGTGTTTATTTCTTTATTTTATTTTTGGTAAATGTCAAATCCTAACTAGACAGTTCTATTACTTATAATTATCTATTTCTTACTAAGGCAAGCAAAGGCAATGCCGGCCATTATGCCAAGAAAAGTAAAATAAATATTTTCTGGACTTCGTAGCGTTTGTATCGTAAAAATTACTTTATGACATTATTTTCTAAACTTACAGGTAGTCTTTCTGCTATACCTTATATCTATACATACATTTTCATAATCAGGTTTTTAAATGTATGGAAAGTGGGCATGATTCTTTCCGTCCATAATAACGTCGTATCGTGCACTCATATCCATAGATTTTATAGACCTCTGGACCTCTATGATAATAACCACACACATTTTACCCATTCACAGATCGATCGTCACTAAATAATAAATCTATGAAATGCGAAAATTAAATGAGTGAAGGCAATCAAAGAAGAAAACGTTGGAAATCGTGTACCAGACGTATTGAAAGGCGCCCCTTTCACAGTAATTACATAAAATCGTAAATTGTTTATCGTCGGAAATAAATAGATTCGTTTGAGCCTGCATTGTAATTCTGAAAATGTCGCGCATTGCTTGGCGACTAGCCATATTGTAAGTGGGATAGTTTGAGACATTACTTTTCGAACTTTTCGCATTACAACGAGTAGGAAAACTAATAACCATTTTTAATCTGATCCAGCCTGTCCCTTGCTGCCCTCCTCCAGCGACCCCCTAAGCCGAGGTCTGTGCCCTATAAGGGGTTTTTTTGTTTGAGCGTGGGAAATCATCCACTGACTTCTCCCGCTCTGGGTGGAGTGGAAGGGAGTGTCAGACTTACTGACTAAAACCCATCCAAGCTCCTTCCTTAGCCCTTTATGTTCCAGGGTAGCAGTAACCCTTTCGGACAATCCCGCTTACCTATAGGGGGTGCCCTTAGCATGTAATCGCTTAAGGTTGAAGTCTCTTATGTTCTGGCTGGAGGCTTTATTTTATTGAGGCATCCACGGTTAAGCCTGGATAAGCAGTCAACCTCCTAGGATGACCTGCGAGATGCCACACTTAAAAAAGATAACCAATTATTGTACAGATGCCAGCACATCAAGGTATCCCAAACTGTCAAATTTTCTCAATTGAAAATTAACCTTATGTTTTTGTTATAAAGTTGAATAAGTATCAACGAAATTTGACAGATTGGGGTAAATTGACCAATTTCTAATTATATCATAATCATTTATTAGATTTTGTTATCATTTTATCAGCCACTAGCTTCTGCCCGCGACTTCGTCCGCGGAAAATTTCTAGTTTTAACATTAAATATATCCTATGATACTCGGCAATACTGTAGGTTAGGTTCCCATTAGTGAGAGAATTTTTGGAATCGGATCAGAATTTCCAAAGATTACCGAGGTGATCTTTTCTGCTCAACTTAGTCGCCTTTTACGACACCCTTTTTTTTTAAGGCTGGGAAATCATCCAATGACTGCTCCCGCTCTGGGTGGAGCGGAAGGGAGTGTCAGACTCTTACTGACTAAAACCCATCCATGTTCTTTCCGTAGCCCTTTATGTTCCGGGGTAGCGGTAACCCTTTCGGACAATCCCGCTTACCCGGCAGGCTTGGCCCTGAGGGGCCCCTTCATATGCTGACATCTCTTTGAGGCGCGCGTGGAACATATACGCGCCGTCCGGCACGGGTCTGGTGCTGATCGGACGGTGAGTCACCCATTAATCACCGCCTGCAGGCCCGCGCCTACGGTGGCCGGGAGTCGTCACGTGGCTCCCGACGCCCGGAGCGTCTCCCGCGGCGGCTGGGACGGGAGGACCTTACTCTCTCCGATACTCCGATCCCGCCACCTCCTTCGCGAGCGTGACTTTTTCGCAGAAGGAGGTGACTGCCTCCCACTCTCTCTCGCCCCGGACCATGGCTTGCACCAGGGCCGGGCGCGAGAGGTCGCCGCCGTCGATCGGCTCTATGAGGACACGGCGGTGCTCCGCCCAAGCGGGGCAGGTTTGCACCGTATGCTCTACCGTGTCCTCTGGGCGATCCTCGCAGTGGTGACACCCGGGCGTTTCCTCCCGCCTGATGATGTGCAGGAACAGGTTTACGTTAAAAATATAAAATTTAAGGGAGGAACCTATTTAATTTAAAACTTCTCTAAAACGACAAAACGTCCGCACAAAGCACGTTTAGGAATGATAGTTGAGCTCGGCGAATGTTTTAGCATTTTGCGTTTAGTAATTTTATATTATCTCGGAAAATATATGACCCATTGACATACTGTAGAGGGCAAATCTTATCTCTGTGATGTCCTTGTGATCATAAACTTATTTTATTTGATAAGAATTGATATTTTGTTGTTTAAATAATCATCCAAACAGAAGTAAGTCGAAAAAATACTTTTTTAAAACATAAAACGAAATATAAAAGTTAAAATACAAAAGATAGAAATGTGGTGTCGCGGACTTTTTTGTAGTAATAATTAAGGCGAACCGGGTTGCCATACATTGCTTTCAATTTTAAACAACTGTTTAGGCAGCGCATGCAAATAATTCTGTTTTCGGAGGTATTTCATTCCGACTTGCTAGACGAAAAATGCAATAGCTCGGCTAATATGTATGATATAAATATAATTTATAGCCTATAGCACTCAGGAATAATGTAGCTTTCTATCAGTGAAAAAATTATTGAAATTGGATCATTAGTTCCGGAGATTACCCCCTACATACAAACTTACAAACTTACAAACATACAAACTTACAAATTTTACCTCTTTATAATATTAGTATAGAAGTATAGATTTAATAATATAACACAACAAACATCCGGTTAGTACAATTAATGTATTAAAGTAAAATGTTTCCTTATTAATTAAGAGTAATGTACAATACAATTATATAGATTTTGAGGAAAATGCTCAGATTAACGATTTTTACCAACTTTTTACGTTACGATAAAAAAACGTAAACAATACATAAGTAATGCGCAGTGAGCTACATAAAAAACTAAACAATGCCACATAATATTTATTTGGTATATGAAAGAAGTTGTCGAAGACCAAACGTCAAATCGTAACACGCACAAAGATTGAAAGAGGGTTTGACAGTTTCTTAATTAGCCGCTGCTTTACTGTCAATGTCGAATCGACTAGTCTATGGCACTCACTTCTTTGTCAGTTTGACAGCTGCCCATATATTTGTAAACGCTTTTGGTGGCCCGGTTATTTGTTAAGACTAATTAAGGAAGGGACAATTTCCTGGGAGTAGGAAGTTAACATAACTATTATGCTGACCCAAAACAATGAATACAGTGTAAGGGCAACAACTAACTCACTTAGTGCTAATGACCCCTTAACAATAGACGACAGTCACAGAACCATAAATAATAAAGTTGCCTACTCTTAAAATAGAATGGTATAAAATTCTTTCGGTTCTATTTTTAAACACATTACATCTATTGTAGGTGAGTAAAGGATAAACGTTTTATCAAATGGTTACCTCCCACTTTTAGCAATTACGAAAACGAGTTACCATAATTAAACTGCAATAATTAAAATCATACATATTTCTCCATATTTCGGCACACCTGTGCCGCCTAATTCAGCCAAAACATTTCCCACCGGAATTAAAACGTTCTCAAATTCGGTTTACAAAAATAACAAACGTAATCACAGATTACGGAATAAAAGAAAATGGGAAATCGTCCATTTTGAATGTGGCTTCCCTAAAATGTTGCCATTTGTAATAAAACTCTCCACGGTGCGGTCACTAGAAACTTTTTGAATTTCTTCATGCAAATTGGTTCAGGTCGGGCGTTGCGTCGATTTGCATCGCCATTTTTCATCTCCCTAAATTGTTTTCCATTAACATTGCTTGGCGTTTTAGACAAATTTTCGCCGATTATTTGTTTTTTGTAATTTGATGGCGTTATTTGGAGCAGCGGTGTTTGTTTACTGTGGTTAATAGGGATTTTATTTCGTTAATAAATATTGGGATTTAGGAGACGGAAAATTGTATCGTCTACCGAATTTGTTAAGTATTTGCATTCAATTATATCGGTATTTGTGAGATTGTAAAATGCCATGATGTATTTACTTAATGAGCAAAATGTAATACCTATTTACTACCGTATATGCGCTGTTTTTCAGTTTTTAATTCTTTGATAAAAGTTTTTAACACATTTGCTTGATAACATTTATTTTATTTTATTTATTTACAACAACTTAAGTTATCATTACAGGGTTAACCCTAATGCGACATTTAAGACCTTAACTACCGAAACTATACACTTACAAGAAACTAAAATTTAAAAAATAAAACACAACATTATTAAATTACTACACACAGAAAATTGCAAATATTACTTACATAAACTAAACAATCATAAACACAAGTCTAACTACCTTAACATTAATATTTATTTAAACTTAACATATCAGCATTGTGAGATTCTCGCTTACGGAACGACACACAAGAGTAGTTAAAGTCAATCTAGCATCTGGGTGACCTTTTAACAATCTAAGTACAGCCGATATCCTATTAAATATTTCTTTCTTTGTCGTGTGGTGAGTGACTAACCTGGTGACTTCACACGCTTTTGAGAAATATCTCTCAGGCAGGCGGTTTCCACACGACACGTTTTCCTTCACCGTTTTTTAAGCTAGTGATAATAACACAAAACGCACATGAATCCGTCAGAGGTGCGTGCCTTGGGTTCGAAATCAAGACCTAAGACTTGGCAGTCCGTCGGTCACACCACTAGGCTATCACTGCTGCTAGTAAACTAAACAGTAATTCCTTCATTCAATATTACGTATCTCTTTATCATTAGCGAGGGCTTGATTACATAATCGCTCGATAACTCCGCAACCGTATCTCATCACTTATAAGTTAGCCGGAGGCTGTAAATGGACCAGCCTATTTGTAATTCAGATTGGAAGGACGATACCACAAGATATGAGTTGTGAACAACCCTTTAGGGGTTAAGTGACAGCCTACTAAACTTCATTGTTCAACGCACAATCAATCCATTCTACTTAATATTATAAACGTGAACGTTTGTGAGGATGTAGGATGTTGTTTTGTTCTTTCGTTTGTTGTTTGAGAATGTATGTATAGATCTTTTAAAAATATGTCAAATTTTCGCATGCGCAACAACCCTGGTCGGATCTACTGATCAAATTCCGAAATTTCTCTCAGTAATTGGGTATTTGAATGGGTAGTCAATAACGTTACTTTTTATGAACTGTCAAAACGCGTAATTTGTATGAAATATAACAATGTGACGTCATAGATTTTTAGAATCAAATGGAATACTTATTAGCTTTAAATGCATTTTTATAATTACATCTTCGCATAATTTTAATTTCTGTACAGTGATGGAAGTTTTTAAGACGAGCGCTCTTTTTTGTATGTGATTTCATATTTTATTTTTGACGCTTTAAGTAGTCAATTGGAAGCGACAGTATTCCAGAGTGTCATAGAATACTTTTTTATGCTAAAAAAAACTTCACGCAGACGAATACGCTAGTACATTATTACTTTGATTGTAAAACGCTGAAAAACTTTTAAATTAGGATCCCGTTTTATTCAACCTGTATTGTCCAGTCTTCACCATAGCCCTGGCCTGCTTCGCAAGAAAATTACATAGATTGTTAAGTAAAAAAAAAAACTCGCATCTACTATTTCTCTGAAACATAAAGTTGAAGATTGCAACTCCACCGGCTGCATCCACCGTTATCTTTTACAAACTTCAGTGAAAAGGCAGAAGTTTCTCGAAAACCTCTTTTAATGTGCTCGAGCAAGTTAATATAAAACGAACGAAATCCAATGACAGTTTAGAATGAACGGGACTATTTCCAAAAGCTTCAGATAAATCCAAAGTAATTACTTCATCTTATTGATTTAAATTCTATTCCCCTAACCAAATACAAGTGACAATAAGTAGAAAATATTTATACAGGACCGCAAACCAGTTACTGTTTAAAGGGATAGAAAAAGGGCCAAAAAATATAGGTGTTGTCAAATGTGACGTATAAACGATGGCATAAGGTTTAAATTACAACGGTGGATGCGTGCTCGTGAAATGAAACCAACTATGGGTACCTATCAATATTGAAAGTACACAAAGGAACAGAATAGAGTTATAAATTATTATAGATAGAACTTTTTCTATACAGCACGGTGATATAAACATAACGAGGCCGTTCCTACACTCGATTATAGCAAGCCTACATAAACGCAGAGATGTGGAAAGCGGAGCTAAGATGAGCGGAGCGGAGATGAGTGGTCGAAGTATTGTAATTTTAAACGAAGATGAATTAAGCAAAGATATAACAAGAGGGACTCTAGTCTATAATGGTGCTATTGCAAAGACATGAGATATAGTCTATCTTGGAACAAAGATTAGTCATGCGAAGATTGGTGCAAGTACCGTAGTAATAGGGATGAAATTCAACATCCAGCATCGTGTTAGAGATGACCGCCGATATCAGAAGCAATGTAATTCGTTTCAGAGATCATCATCTGCCAAGTTTTTTCTCAATTATGTTGAGGTTCAGCCGGGGGTTGCGGAAGTATCTTCGAGAGGGAACACCGACAGACCCCTAGTTTCCCCCCCCCCCTCCATGGGCGGAGGACATCCAAGAGAATTTTCCCTCAGGCTCAAAAAAAAAGGGTTCCAGTCTAACCAAAAGCAGCTGCATACTAGTACTTCACATGGAGTGACTGCCTAACTGACCTCCACAACCCAGTGTACCGGGTAATACCAGAACCCATACTTAGTGCGGTTCTTTCGGGCTTCTGACTACCCGTAATGACTGTCAATAATCTACAAATGGTAACCGGGACCAACGTGGTTTATCGTCCGTGGTAAATCCGAAGCACGGAGGTCTAGATAGGTAATGGATAGTCGATAGTCCCATCCACGGACCCACCTCAGCAAGCGTAGCTTAACCTTCGATGACTAAATAAAATAGCAGCGGCACAGTGTGCCGCTGCTATTTTATTTAGTCTTGAGTTTTTGACATAGATAAGAAAGTTGCAAGAAATAGTCCGCATTCGAACGGAGATGAACGCAGCAAAGATAAAAGATACATATCCTCTAGTTTTCAGTATATCCACAGTTCTATCAAAGTAAATACGGGCCGAACTGTAAAGAAGTACTTGAAGTTGAGAGTTCTTGTTACTTGCAAGTTGCAACAAAACTCGTGCCTCCTAACTTAAATGAATGATATTAATCTGAGATAATATTTTCCGGGAAGTTTATATCGGACGAAACGTTCACTCAAAACTATTGATTTAACCAAGTATACTAATAGTGTAGCATAGTACATACTAATTCCATGGATTCAGCTGCAAAATGGCTTCCAAGTTCCCAAATTGAATTTCTCATTGTGTCAAATAAATTCGTCCACCGTAATTCAGGTCTTTGATCACGGTCGTGGAGTTTGAAGCCTTGTTACCGGAATCTAGGATTCTGGAAGTCCTCCTTAGCCGCTTTCGCTTTGTAAGATACGCTGAGGTACCTGTCCCACTGCTGATGTGGAAGCGAGTAGGTTGTCAATATTTTGGCTCAAGACACGTACAAAAGATCTTCTTATTACAAAACGAGATCCAATTTTAACCTTCGATTCAAATTGTAATATTCTAAATACAAAATTGGCACTTTAAACTCAGGTTCGACGAAAGTTTTTGAATACGTATCGAAATTCAAAAATGGTTCGATGGTTTAAAATTGTGTCTAACAACCTTGTTTTGTAATAAGACTGGAGGTCACGCGTATTTTTTTTTTTTTTACAATGGCATCTCGCATTTCAACCAAAGGAGGTCTCGCGTAAGTTTAAGCGGAACATTTATAGTAACAGCTAACGATCCAACTTCGCACTGGCGAGTACTAGTTTATCGCACGTAGCGACAAGACATATCATAAAGAGTACTCGCTCACTTGATGAGCAGATCACTGCCTGAGAGAGTCACACTTACGCAGGCATACCAGCAAGAAATCGCTCGTTGCTGTCACGGAGTTGTAGCTGTTTGCTCGCCAACTAGTTTTTAGTTGCTAGTTTTACTCGTTTCTCGGTAATCGCTGGCGATGGGACAAGTGCCTTAACTTGCCGATAACTTGGTATAAATGCAGTTATCTCCTAGCAGTTAAGATCAATGATGCTTGATGTCGTAACGAATCACATCGGCGAAGTAAAGGCGCGTTTCGTTTACGCGAACACGAAATAATTAAGCACAAATGGCACGTTAAGGGGCGGATATGGAGCGAGAAAATTGTGTTTTGGTTGTAAAGAGGTCCATTTAGTTATAGATCTTTATAGTGGACACTTTAGCGTGAAATGAGCTGTATTTTTTTAATATGTAAATAAATAGCGAAGTTGAGACCGCGAGTATTTCATGCGAAATAAAAAGCATTTTTTGATTATGGAGTCAGTTTGTCAGTTTGTAGCACGCCGGAGTGTTGTTTAACTATACAGGGTCAAATGGAATTCATGGGCAATATTTTAAGGGGTCATTGTACTCATCATTATGAACCACTTTTACCATGGGAACAAATCTGAAATCGTGAAAAAAAATCAGCTGTTCTATACATTATGCTCGCATAACTCGTCAAATGTAGGGAACAGCTGATTTAATATTGCCCATGGATTCAATTTCACCCTCTATTAATCTTAAAGAATTGATTTCCTCTGGCTGTCTCTGTGCTGCATATATTTCCTGAAATACTGGTGAAATACTTCATTAACTTCGCGCTGAAAACGCGAGACTTGTGTATATATGAAGACGTTCACGTTCAATGTGTCAAAGAAGTCGGAAACAACTAATGAGCCCTGACTCGATAGGTTGGTCTGCACATCAAATCTTCTACAATTGACAGTTTGGTTGTCTATGGCCATGAATTCGTAATTTTTTGTGGTGTAGTATTTTTATTGTGGGTGCATCGTCTTCACATGTAATTTTATAATACATGTATACAAAACATTGTAAAGCATTTTAAAAGAGTAACTCTGGAGTTTCTTGCCCATTTTTCTCCATACGAAACTACCTTTTGGAAATAGAATCAATTCTATTTTTTCTTCGATGTTGACGTTCAAAAGTGCCTTTCTTGTGCCTATTTAAAATAAATGATTTGACTTTGACTTAGATTATTCTATGGACCACCCTTATGTTTCATCCCTATAAGATTATTTATTAAATCGTGCGTTTAGAAGATATGCTTACCGACGCGTAACGTTCGTGATCACGACGTGACTCGAGGAAACGGCGCGTTCTCGCTTCATTTGCCCGCCATGCATAACGTACTGAATGACAGACTATAAATATTAATAATCTGTGCCAGACACGGAGATATTAACATAATTTCAACATCTGAGATTCTGAGCAGCTTGGAGATGAGTTATAATAGGTATCGGAATTATAGCAAGTCAATAGAATACTCTTTATTATGTACCTACACTATAAAATTACAGATTTAAATTTAAAACATTTTAGAAATGGTAACACATTGAGCGGTCTTATCGCTAAAAGCGATCTTTTAAAGACAACCTTTGGATGGATTAAGGGAGAAAGGAAAGATAATATTGAAAGTAGTCGAAGTATAGATAACTGTATGAGTCCCAATAATTGTTAAAAAAATATTGTTTATTCCCAGTAAAACTTGTTTTGCGGTTGTTTTATAGTTTAGGGATTATCTTACCAAAATTGTTTCCGTAATAAAATATATATGTTATCATTTCATCTGTATGGATACGAAATTTTATTCTGTAAACAAAAATATACTTAGATATTTTTATGAGGTCAATAAAAATAACTCGCCTCTAAATACTACACATCATAAACATTATTCAAGATGGAAAAAATAGACAAGAAACCTTTATATGACTTCTATATTATAAATAGCGCACCAAAAATAAAACCAGAGACAAAACAATCTCTTCCTCCGCAGAACATAGCTGTTGCCAAAGAGGCTTATACTCATTACGATACAGAAATAGCTCCCAATATCATTGCCCAGGCAATTATTGGTACAAACATGACGCAATTAGTATCCTCGAAAAGCTTAAGTAAACAAAAGAACTAATTAGAAATAAGGAGAAACGACATGAAAGGAAATATATTGATGACGAGATATTATTATGACATGTAGATGAAAACGACGCCATATTGAATTTTCTGACGTCAATAGTACAGATAAATTATTGAAAACCTCATTTTCGATATCGGCCCAAACGAAAAGCTGTGAAAGACAAAATCACAGACAATTGTAGCCAAACGAATGTAGTGTAGTCAGAATAAAATATATAGTAGGTAAAATAAATCAAAAGTAGATTTATTTCTCCCTTGTGGTTTAACAAAAATGCAAATAGTTCACTTTCCCATCGAAATTGGAACATGAACCTCACAAACAGAGGGCGGTCGATTCATTAGCAAGTCAAACGGAGACCTATCTGGTGCAGTATCGAATAATCCGAATAATTCGAATAATTCATCGAGAATTTATTACCTCCCGCCATTTGATCGGAACACAATTACCAATAACGCCTGTTGCTAAGCTTTTGGAGTGTCTTTGGCGACACATACGACGCCAAATTGTCTTTGATTTGGGCTTGTACGAAGAAATACTCATACTTTTTTATTCGAATGTGAAAAAAGGCCAGCTTAAAGACTAACGAATCGTAACGTAATTTGATTTGTAGGGCCAAAGATAAAGATGAATTTCCAACAAACAAATGAGACCGAACATTGTCATCACATCACTGACTCAATAAAATGTCTGTCTCCTAATTCTGCGTAAATTTTGAAACAATTCATATTTTTCGAAGATTTCTTCCGAATAAATCAATCTGCCGAGCTTTTTCCAAATTATGTTGGGGTCGGCTACCAGTCCAACCGGATGTAGCTGAATACCAGTTTTTTACATGGAGCCATCACCTATCTGACCTCCACATCCCAGTAACTGAGTAGTACGACGTCTTGGTAAGACTGCTGGCTGTCAGGTTTTCGGGCTTCTGACGACCGTTAACGGCTGTCAAAGATGCACAAATGATAGCCGGGACCAAGATATGTAAAGAACCCCGGCAAGCGTAGCTTAACCTGATGGATCAGCCCGTGAGGCTATTATTACTTAGCCACGAATTAGATTTCAGAATTAAAATTGATCAGCTAACGGGCCTCTGGGATGCGTCTTCGGCCCTTCGTTTGCCGGGGCCGAGCGTCCAGGGAAAGAAAAAGAAATGAAGTCAATAATTGCAATATCACTCGCTTCACAATTCGGTTGCCGCTTGATAGAGCCAAAGGGTTCAATTCTGCCGTATTGGGCAAACACAAACACCGCCCAACAATACCCCGGTTTTACAAGAACGCGGAAAAAAAAGAAAAGACTATTTATAGGACATAGCGTTCAATAGGTACAATAAAATGATGAATAAATGATAAATATACACTAATATTTTACAGCTGAAGAGTTTGTTTGTTTGAACGAGCTAATTTATGGAACTACTGGTTCATTTGTTTTGTGTTGGATATTCCATTTATCGAGGAAGGCTATAGGCTATGTAACATCACGCTACGACCAATAGGAGCCCAGCAGCGGGTAAAACCGTGCCGGAGCAGCTAGTTATCCATAAATAGAGTAAGTAAGGGTGACTATTATACAGTCCTGAACACTATATCTGCCCACAGCCAAAAACCAGTATATCCTATCCTAACAAATCTTTTACCACACAATGAAAATAAAAGGTTTCCCTCTAGACCGTTTGCCGCTAGATAAGTCCCTTGGGTCTTATTCGTCTTAGACACACAAACATTGGCCCAACAATGGGATTCATTAGATAGAATGCAATTACTCGGACTAGTTCGGGACATTCTCGTAATACCCAATTCCTTTTCGTTTGAGATTCAAATGATCCATTGTTGGCGGAGGAAAGAGTTCGAGACGAATGTTCAGTTTCGACAAAGACTTTATTTAGATTGAAATGCTGGGAGGAGTAGTTTCAGTTTGATGTTTATGTTTGGCCAATAGTTTTGTGTGCCGTCTACCTTCTACTGTATAGTAATGATAGCTTTGATACTTAGTGAGGAGCTCGTGGCTAACAGCCGCACGGATCGATCCATCAGGCTTAGCTACGCTTGCCGGGGTTGGTCTGTAGATGGGTGACCAGTTTCAGATATCTTCCGTGCCTCGGAAAGCACGTTAAGCCGTTGGTTCCGGCTGTCATTCGTGGATTTTTGACAGTCGTTAGGGATAGTCAGAACCTCGAAAGTCTGACAGCCAGTCTTACCAAGGGGTATCGTATCACCCAGTTAGTGACTGGGTTGTGGAGGTCAGATAGGCAGTCGCTCCATGTAAAATACTGGTATGCAGCTGCATCCGGTTAGACTGGATGCCGACCCCAATATAGTTGGGAAAAGGCTAGGCCGATTGAGTTTTGATACTTAGTACGGTATACAAACGTGTAGAGCCTAAGTAAATCCTTGTGGAACTTAGAGCCTGGCTGGTTAGAATATAACTGACAGCATTCGACTTTCAAAATTATAGAATAGTTTGATAGGTTTTTATAAAAGAAATGAAGGAGTCTATCAGTAGCCGTGTTGCTGGACGCATGTATTCGTTAAAAGAATATAATTCAATAGCTGCTGCCCCGTGTTTTTGTATTTTGTAAGATAGAAGTCCCTACAACACACTACACAAGCTTTACCTCTGAGCTCCCTAAGTGAAGGTCCCTCTGGCCTTCACAGTACGCTATAGTATAGTATAACTAAGTTGGTAATTTATATGTTGCTATCTAGATACCAGGTCTACATAGGAGTTTTGCAAATTTTTACACGTCGAAATACGAAAAAATGTTTTCGCTTTAAAGTCGATTCTAATTCGCTTTATCATGGCAGAACGGAGCTTACAGCCTACGAAATTGTACAAAACGAACTTTAAAGTGCACAAGAGAACGAAATCGTGCATAGAAAACAAACTCTCTGATCCCGCCAAAACGTCTGAAACAAGCGAGTCATATTTTATTCTCATGCAACTGATGCAATTTGTTAGCTCTCGCCTGGTCCACAGACAAAACGGGAATACAATAATAAAAGCGAACCTTTAACTACCACAACGTTACGGACGAAGTCCACAGCTTGCGCTCAAAACTAATGTGGAAACAACTAAACTGGGAAAAGTTGACGAAAACCCCACAAATTTTGAATTTGGATAAAATGTTCAGCTGAATGTTATAGTTTTATTATTCTACAACTAGTTTCAGCCAGAGGCTTCACCCGCGTGGGTGGCGGAAATGATTCCACGGGAACCGTACATTTTCCCAGATAAAATTATGTGCATTTCCAGACTATAATCTTCTATAATTTCAGTGTCAAATTTCATCCAGATCCGTTCAGCCGTTCAGGCGTGTCCTAACAACAATCCATCCAAACATTCACATTCACAATATTAGTATAGATGGCTAGATAAATACCCAGCTAGATGGACCGATGACATTAAGGAGGTGGTTGGGAGAGATGCGGAAGGTGAAGGACAAGATGCTGTGGCGTACCCTGGGAAGATCCTATGTCCAGCGATGGACTACGATAAGCTGAGTTCATTTAGAACTTAGGTAATATGTCAATGGTATTTTGTCAAGCCAAATATGAACATGGTTGGCTAAACAGAATCTTTGGTTTGCTAACAAAGAAAATATGGAAGGATGGTATAAAAAATATGTACCTAACTACTGTGGCGCTTCCAAATGTATTGCAGCACGCGCAGGAGCATGATGATATTGATTTATATGCGGTGAGCCTTTGATGTAGAATTTGTTAGTTTTCATACCTCCTAATCATAACAAAAGAATCACATTTTCAAAACATTTAATAACAATAATAATAAAATATCCTTGGACATTTCACACAACGCCATATACTACCAAGCTAAGCAACCTAATGCTTGTGTTATGGTAACGAGATGGCTCATAAACTACTTATATACATTTTTTTTGTAAATACATTATTCGAAAAATAAATACCTACTTACAGAAATGTTTTCCTAAGATAAAAGAAATAACTAAGACAGTAGAACATCGAACCAAAACAACCTCAGAAGTACTCAGAACAAAATAAATCAACTATTCTCTTTGAAGAGAGCTAAAACCGTACATAAGCCATTTTTAATTGGCTTTCAAACTAAAAGCAAACATATTGCGTGGTAGTTAAATAATTATTCTACAATTTTGCTAACGATTTCATTTGTTTTTCACAATCATTTGGAGGATTTATTCGGGAAGGTTTTGGTGTATAATAAATTAGTATTAAACTAACATATACCTATACAAATTAATCTCGTTTTTTTTCGGAGGTTAAAACCGTGCGAGCCAGGAGCGAGTCGGTAATAAAGTATACTTTAAAGGCTAGCGCACATTGCAGCCGCATCAGGTCGCAGCGCATTGCATTTTTTTTTGCACTGCTCATTGCACACTGCCAGGCCTGTCTCACTTCCATACAAGTGGAGCAAAATCCCCGAGATATTTACCTACTATTCTGGAAAACAACCTAATTTCAACCTTTTGCATTGCGTATAGCGTTCATAGTACAATAACTGTCTGCCGTCTCGCTTCAATCAGCTAGGGCTGTCAGAGGTAGGGCACGCCACGATAGTGGCGGTAAGGCCCCTCTTTGAGGAGTGGCTAGAGAGGCGTCACGGCGCCCTCACCTACCGCCTGACGCAGGTCCTCACCGGACATGGATGTTTCGGGAGGTTCCTGCACATCATCAGGCGGGAGGAAACGCCCGGGTGTCACCACTGCGAGGATCGCCCAGAGGACACGGTAGAGCACACGGTGCAAACCTGCCCCGCATGGGCGGAGCACCGCCGTGTCCTCGTAGAGGCGATAAGCGGCGGCGACCTCTCGCGCCCGGCCCTGGTGCAAGCCATGGTCCGGGGCGAGAGGGAGTGGGAGGCAGTCACCTCCTTCTGCGAAAAAGTTATGCTCGCGAAGGAGGTGGCGGGATGGGAGAGAGAAAGGTCCTCCCGTCCCAGCCGCCGCAGGAGACGCCCCGGGCGTCGGGAGCCACGTGACGACTCCCGGCCACCGTAGGCGCGGGCCTGCGGACGGTGAGTAATGGGTGACTCACCGTCCGATCAGCACCAGACCCGTGCCGTACGGCGCGTATATGTTCCACGCGCGCCTCAAAGAGATGTCAGCATATGAAGGGGCCCCTCAGGGCCAAGCCTGCCGGGTAAGCGGGATTGTCCGAAAGGGTTACCGCTACCCCGGAACATAAAGGGCTACGGAAGGAACATGGATGGGTTTTAGTCAGTAAGAGTCTGACACTCCCTTGGCAGTCATTGGATGATTTCCCAGCCTTAAAAAAAAAAAAAAAAAAGGGGCTGTCAGAGGTACCTTACGGTATTAACAGTTTATTTTTGTTTCGCGGATGCGTGCGCTGCGTGTGCGACAAGTCGAGCGAGTGCCAGCCTATTGAGACTAGTCCGGTGACCGGACGCTTGCGTTTATCATACCTAAACTCGGGAGTGAAATTTCTGTACCGTAAGGTACTAATTATATATTCTGTGACACTGCCCACGGAGGGTTCGCATAAAAAGCCTAGTGCGGCCCTCCGGTAATGTGCAATAGTTCAGACAAAGTTGTAAGAAAATGATGAGGTATGATGATGCTCCCTGTAATGTCTACCTGATGATGGCGCGTGTGTTGGATCATTTAGCTCTCTTCAAAATGGTTGAGCTAAATGGTGCTGATCCATGCGTCACGTTTGTGAACGGGCGCCTTCAGTACGGACTGGACATCTCTTAGCTGCCACGGCTCTTTTAAAATCTAATTTAATTACGAATTGTTTTTTTTTGTTTGTTTTAATTTTTTAAATAATGGACGCTTTTTTACGTTCTACATCGATCCAACATGTGTATTTCAACTGAAATGTATAACCCAGATTTTGTAAACATAATATTTTGATTTATAAGAGTGTCCATGGAGTTTCCTGCCCGTTCTTCTCAATATGTACCTACCTACTGTTTTGGAATGGGAAACTAGCTTCATCTTTCTGATTGACCGACCCCTTGACAATTCTAAAGTGCCTGTATTTGGTTTATTTGAAATAAATGCTTTGAGTTTATGATTTTTGCGTTGTGGTGCGGCCGCCCAAGTAAGCCTTAAAGGTTCTTGATGCGATGCGACTCGAGAAGTAGAATAAGCGGTGTCTCGAGCGTTGTATTGTATGAAGCTAGGGTTTCCTAATACTTCCATTAAAAGTGCATTTTAACGTTCAATGACGTCACCGAAACGTTATTTAGTAAGTAAGTGTGTTTCGCTAGACAACGTTGTTTGACACCGTAAAATCAAACCGATTGTGTCAACATTTTCATGACAGCTGTCACTGCGGTCTTATGTGGAGGCCATTACACTTCTATACTTCATTTATTGGTAGATCAATAGCTTTAGATTTTTTTTTATTGATATTTCTATGCTTTGGACAAATACCGGTTTTAACTCTTTTGTTACTTCAATATAAATGTATCTATGTACAATAAACTCAGTTTTTTCACTACAAATTCGAAGCAATGTAATCAATCAATTAAATAAAAAACAAAATAAGTCTAAAGTGCAGTAATTTCAACAATATTACACAATGACTGTCGTTATTTAGTCGTTAATCTATACGACTATTATATAGTGAGTATAATAAGCTATATTTAAAAAAAAAATGGATAATAGGGCACCGGAGCTCAACGCGATACAACTAACGCGCATCAAGTCTCGCCTGTGTGTTCCCAGACTTATTACATGTTGCCTAAATCCTAAACGACCTCGAAACCTATCATTAGATTATTGGAATCACAGATATATGCACATTTACACATACAATATTAGGGTTAAACAAGGCATTTTCCTCACCATAAAACGACACTTATGTTGGCCTCTTTTCCCATAGGAATAAAACCGAGGAAGGTGGCATGGTAATGGATATACCATTATGGGCTTATGGTGTTAAAAAACCGGCCTAGTGCGAGTCGAACTCGCGCACAAAGTGGTCCGTACCACTATCTCCGTTGTCCGTCCGTCCGTCTGTCTGTCACCAGGCTGTATCTCATGAACCGTGATAGTTAGACAGTTGAAATTTTCACAGATGATGTATGTCTGTTGCCGTTAAAACAACAAATACTAAATAAATGAGATATTTGAGGGGGCTTCAATACAACAAACGTGTTTTTTTTGCCGTTTTTATAGATTTTTTTCTATGCCCGTTAAAATTACCACTTTTAGTGCCAATTTTAACAGCTGTAAATAATTGAACTTTTTGTGGCAAATACAGAATGAACCTGTGTGCTTCATATATTTATTCTGTACCCGGAGGGTGCCTAACGGAACCCTATTACTAAGGCTCCGCTGTCCGTCTGTCTGTCAGCTGACTGTATCTCATGAACCGCAACAGGTAGACAGTAAAAATAGTTTAGAATTTAAAGGGAAAAGAAACGTGTTCTTTTTAAACTGAAGTAAGAACCTATTTTATTTTAAATTGTAGTGTTAAATATTGTTTGCTGGTACGGGACCCTTTGTGCGCGAGTAAAACTCGCACTTGGCCGGTTTTTGCATGTTACCCGTGTGTTATTGCGGTGACACTGGTCAAGTAAAGCCGCGCCTGTCAAGTTGAGCAAACGAAAAACTTCAGCACCGGCTTTCGCGGCCTCTTCATATTTGCGAGAGCTGCCCCTTAAATTATTCATTGTTTTTTACTCATTTCGCCTAAGCTATGAAACGGCATTTTTTATGCGCAAGTAAATAAATATTTACCACGTTTTTTATGATGTTTTTTGGTCGTTATATGGAAATTTTAAGCAGATAGAGTAATTGTGTGAATATTATCATAATTATTCTGTGTTAAAAAGATAATCTTGTTTTGAAACAACTGCATTTTAATTGTGCATGTAATTAATGAAATTTACGTATGTATAAAAGGTCTTTTACTTAATTAAATTGTCTGTGTATTCAAATCACAGCTGAAAGTTGTACAAAATGGGTGTAATACGGCAAGTTGACGTTGGGTGTCAATTTGCTTGACATGAAATTAGTAGTAAAAGGAGAAGAAAGCGGAGAAGAGACGGAAAGACGAGGCAGATGTGAGTGGAAACGCCGGGAGGGGACAACCTAGGACAGCCTTACCCAAAGTGGGCGATAACGCCCCCTTGTGGCCGCTGCAGGCCTAAAGTGGGGCAGTAAGAGACCCAGGAAAAAATGGGGGCGTTGTGTAGAGGCTTAGGGAGCGATTTGTAATTTCATCTAGATAGTGGTTTTTAAGTAGGTGAAAAAATGGAGGTGCTAAAGAATTATTTATTCTCAAAGAGGGCAGTAGACAAAATAAGTTTGGGAACCCTTGTCCTAGGAGGACATTATAGTGACTTAATTGGTGATGTTCCTCAGATAAGACAGGTGCGTTGAACTCTCAACCAGCGTGGATGTATGACCAGATGTATGAACTTAAGCGAAGTAAAAGGAGTAAAAATCAAAAAATCAATAGTCATTTATTCAAATTAGGCTAAATCAGCACTTTTTGATGGTCAAAGCTACATAAGACAGTCCCCCAAAAACGCCCACGGAGTGGCGTGCACACAGTTTTAAGACAGGGTAGGCAGAAAATTTTACTCACCAAAAATACTCCACGTTGGTTTTGGTTCGTCGTCTTGTCGATTGATAATGTAGGTAATTGCCAAATGCCAACTCAAATATCCATAGATTGACGGATTTTATAGACATATCAATTTACGGATATTCGAAGTGGCCTTTCGGCGCGTTTATTTGATGTTTTGTAATGTTTGTGTGAATTGCAAAATTTAAATAAAATCATTGAAAAGATGGTGGTGTGAGTATACTAAGTATAGGTATAGGATTGTTTTATTTGTATATTAAATCTACACGCCTTTCTTTCTGTAAGAATATCTGCAATATGGAATCGTAAAAGTTGGGAAGGCGTTTTATTTCCGTAAGAAGGTTTTTTTCTATTGAAATCGTGGAAAGATCTGTGGGCCAAGCACGAATATCAAACGGTTTCGAATCGACAGTGTATCGAGGCCTCGATTCGAAAACAGAGTCTGTCGATAGTAGGCAGCACGAAGCACATTCGATTCGAAGGTGACGTCATGCTAATGTAAAAAGGGACGCGCCATAGTGAGCAAAATGAACGATTGTTGAATGAATCGTGCGTTCGAAAACTAAATCAAGTTGTTAATATTTTTTTCACCTTTGATTAAACGTTTTATTATTATTAAATTTAAATAAAAACTGAATGTTATATAAAGAAGAGATCCAAAGTTAATTATTAGACATTATAAAGTGGCGTTATCTTCAGCAATATAACATAGTTTCGGAGATTTTATTTAAAAACAATTACGGGTACCGAACGCACCCACTTGACATCCAACGCGTGAGGGCGCCAAGCCAACAAGCCAAGGCTAAGTTTGTTTATGTTTTACTACACGTCCACAGCAAAAGTATTTCTGTTTCTTTTCTATAAATAATTAAGTGCTTTTAAGTGAATAAATAATTATGAGAACTAGTCAGACGCAATATGAAATGATGGTTGAATTTATGGAAGCGTGAGTAAACAGTTTTAATAAGTTTGAGTGGCATAAACTTTAGTGTGAAGTATTTTAAAGTGCAATGCTATTTCTATTCCAGAAATGGAGATTTGTCTAAATCTTCAGGCGGCCCACGAGGTCGGAATTTATTAAATAAGTTTTAGTTAGGTATCCACTTCCATTTCAATACTGAAATACAAGTAGAAGATTTATTGAATAGGTATACTTATATGTAGCATCAAAGTGGGTACCTTAAGTTCTAGACTAATTCTAGAACTCGATGTTAATGATGTTTTTTGTTGAAGTTGCTCACAGAGGAACATAAAAGCTTCTTTATTTAGGCGATATCTATTTTTAAATTCGGTTTCATTTATGTCCAGTGGGTTAATTCTATTCCTAAGTTTTGCTCTGCGCGTAATTTCTCTATAATGATAAAAAAAACATATAAGCAACTCAAATCTTTTTCAAACACATTAATTCTATAGGTACGCAAATAAATAAAATATGATTTAAGTACTTACCTTGTTTCTCGTGATTGATATCCATAATTTTCTAGTAAATTTGCCGCCAAAAAATAATATATGGTACTACGTTCATACAGTGGCGGTCTTTGCATTTTAAATTATTTTGGAGCTATTAATAATGGTTCCAATAACTTAACAATAATTTTAAAACACTTTTATTCAAAAAACTAACTCTAAACAAAACATAAACACGGTTAAAACTTTATTTTTACACTTTTCGAAACCTTTCTCACCGACTATTTTCAAGTGAATAATGTTTCGAGCATACTCGTTAGCCAGCCTTCGAGAGTTACGTCAAAACAATGTTCGTGCTATCAAAAATCTCACAATTGTTTATAAGTTTCGAGTTTCGTTTACCATGTCGTTTCGATTTCGATTACGAGCGCGCTAAAATCATTCGTGCTGCCATGTTTTGTTTCCTTTTACGCCCGATAGGGGCGCTGTACAATTCTCATACAAATGTTACTCGATTTCGATACGAATAACTTTTCGCAAATATTCGTGCTTGGCCCACTGTAAGTCGTTGCTGGCCTTGTGTATTTCTTAAATAGGTGTGTATACGTTTTAGCGACGAGAATGACCTTTCGGTTGAAGCACTGCTCGCGGGAACTGTAACAATTAATTTTGCCAAACGCAGTACTTCGGGAAAAACTGTAATTATGTTATTTTCGTAAAAATGTTCTATAATTTTGTAAATACTAAGGTTTTTGAATTCGGCAGATTTATAAACACATTTGAGCTCATTGATAGGGCGGTCTTAGTTAAAGTCGTATAATTTATAAACATTTACGAATTGCGATACTAATTCAACCGGAAAATTGTCATTATATTTATTGAAATTTTCGCATGAAAGTAGTCCAAAAATTTTTAACTCTTTCAGATTTTTATATCGGTCGCGACATTCGATGGATATCCTACTACTATTATAAAGGCGAAAGTTTGTAAGTATGGATGTATGGATGTTTGTTACTCTTTCACGTAAAAACTACTGTATAGATTTGGATGAAATTTGACACAGAGATGGTTTATATCCTGGATTAACACATAGGATATTTTTTATCCCGGTAGAACATTCCTGTGGGATAATTTCCGACCTCCACGCGAGCGAAGCCGCGGGCAGAAGCTAGTATTGTCTATAATTTCAATAAAAATCCGCTTAAAATTGGTTTTCGCGTCCTCAACATTACGTTTTCGTTTTGGCGGCCCTGTGCTTATTTTTACGCCTTCAAAAATTAATTCAAACCTAGATCTGAATGATTCCAAAAACGATTCAAAGTCCCTAATTTTTTTTATGCAATAAGTCACATCTCATGTCTATTTTTGCATAATTTCGTAAAGCACATCAGTTTCTGCGAATATTAAAAATTATCGAGATAGGTCGTCCAACACCGGATTTGAAATTAATACAACCTAAAGGTAAAGTTAATCGTAAATTTAATACAAAACAATATGATTCGCGTTGCTTAACGAAACTTCATGTGTTTAACGAAATTTTCGTTAAACACATGAAGTAAAAACTGGATTAAAAGTCTTTTAAATTGTGTAACAAATACGAAACTTGACTTAATGTCTCGCCATCCCAAGAGTCTTCGTTTTCAGCCATATCCTCAAATAAATCAATTAAATGTAAAGAAGAATTGAAAATTACATTTACAGTAAGCGAATTGTAAGTCCATCGAGTGTCAGCAACGCGAATCATATTGTTTTGTATTAAATTTACGATTAACTTTACCTGTAGTTTGTATTAATTGCAAATCCGGTGTTGGACGACCTATCTCGATAACTTGTTTTTTTTCACTGAAAGATAGTTTTGAAAACACATCATATTTTATTTCCTCAATACACACACCATCTGAACCACTTTCACAGACAATATTATCCATTTTTCACTCTAATAACAATGTTAAAATCCTAAATATCTGATAGCTCAAGTCACAAACACAACACACATAAAACAATATGGCTGTTAATGACTATTAAAATTACTAAAAAGGAAAATTTAATACGACAAAAAAATTATGGCCATCAAAATATATAAAATTCAATGAAACAATGTTACTTCTTAAAATATTTGCACTGCATAGCAAACTTTCGTTCGTAAATGTTCGGAAGAGATCGTAATTTTTCGTGTTAGCTTTAAAGAATAACCAGTGAGACACTGGCTGTTCATGCAGTTGTGTGCGTGATTTTTGTCATTGTGTGTCAGCAAAGCCCACGTAGCTATAGGAACGCACACACATAAAAATCCGTATCACCACGACATTCTACTGAGCACACATACAAAACATTCAGACACGAATAGTTTGTGTCTATGCCGTGGCGCTAGTGCAGCGCGAATCGATGATGTGAAATTACTTGAACGACCAACTGTATCGGATCATAATGATAACACACCGGCCACTCGATAGGTGGAGCTGATTTATGTTTTAAGATTTTTATGTTGTTTTGTTTATTGATAAAATAATATTAGATCTATTATCAGAACTAGGGTAGGCAGTGTCTTTTTGTCTTTATGAAACGCACGCCACTGCGCCCACCCTGACCACTTCCTAGTGCTTTAGCTGGGAATAAGTGGCGCAACAAACTCCCCAGCAGCAAAGTAGTATGTAAGGAAGTCGCACGTGGCGTCCAATAGTTTCTGCTTAACCCCATGAAAGGAAGCGTGAGTTTATGCATATTCAATTAATCGAGCTACCGAAATCTGTCAAATTTCTTTGATAGATTTTTAACTTTATCACATAAGAGTAAGGTTCATATTTAATTGGGAATATTTGACAGTTTGGGAGAACTTTATGTGAGTCTGTACCTACGCGCAGTACGCGCCTCAAGTACGCGCAAAACACGACGTCTGGAGAGGGCAAGAAGGACCTAAATATCCAACCTAGTGCTTTAATGAAACCACTTCACATACGCCGTGAATGTTAATAGAATATCGAGCTAATGTAATGTAACGGCGCAAGTATAACAACCTTATTGGAAGTTATATGTTCGAGCCGTTTGGGGTTGTAACACTATGGCCGTGGGGTCCGAGTGCTCATCGAGTATTTCGGGATATCGCCCAGCGGTTGGTCGACTCTACACGTGACCAGAAGGCTGGTCAATTTTTAAGCCAAAGAATCAGCATTGCCATACAAAGTGGCAACGCTGCCAGCCTTTTGGGCACATTTCTCACTGACAGCGATGGGGATGAATTTTTTGACGCCCTATGAGCTCTTCCCCTTTTTTACCACTTGTACATAATGGATATATTTTTTAGTTTTAGGTTGTTAAGTAATTGTTTTAGCATATATTAATTTTAATATGCAATGTGGAGTTTCAAACATTGGACGTTCTTCCTCCACACCACAAGGAATGCTAAGTATGGAGCTGGGAGCTTTCACCAACTGCTGTGAGGGTTTAATTTGTCGGAAATTCAAAACTTGATTTCATAACTTCATATTACACCACGCATGCAAGTGTGAACGCGACTCCGTAACTATGTTTTTCTCAATTGCATTTGTAGTTGTGGCGAAAACAGCCGCACAGGTCGATCCATCAGGTTAAGCTACACTGGCCGGGGTTGGCCGTGGACTGGTGACCATCTTTACATACCGAGACTCCTCCGTGCCTCGGAAAGCACGTTAAGCCGTTGGTCCCGGCTGTCATTTGTGCACCTTTGACAGTCGTTAAAAGTCGTCAGAGGCCCGAAAATCTAACAGCTAGTTTTACTAAGAGGTATAGTATTACCCAGTTACTGGGTTGTGGAGGTCAGATAGGCAGTCGCTCCATGTAAAATACTGGTATTCCGACTCCGACCGACCCCAACATAGTTGGGGAAAGGTTAGGCAGATTTATTGACTGATGAGTACAGACGCCAGCACATCAAGCTATCCCTAACTGTCAAATTTTCTCAATTAAAAATGAACCTTATGTCCTTGCAATAAAGTTGAAATACTATCAAAGAAATTTGACAGATTGTGGTAACTTGATGTGCTGGCCTCTGTACAATGACCCCTCAAAATATTGTCCATGAATTCAAATTCACCCTGTATAATTATGTAGATCGTCATACACCCAAATAGATTTTAAAGAAAAACAATAAAGACCTAGAATAACTCTCACACATGTTCTATCCAATAAAAACCCACCATATTTTCAGGAGCCCGTTTCAGGTGACCGATGTAACCACCTTTCAGAACTCGTAACTCACTGCGAACAGTCTCATATGGCGGCGCCGAAAGCCCCCATTTTCATACGAAACTGCTGTAAATCTTAAATATTATTTATAGCTGAGACTGAACGGTGTTGAAACACTAGCGTCTTGTGGTGACGCTGTAATTAATTTTCTTGCTGAATGTAACAAGCATGTTTGGGAATCTCTTTTATGAGATTGTCATGTTTTCAGGTTGGAACATTTTCTGTGATTACTAGTCAGCGGGATTGTCCGAAAGGGTTACCACTACCCCGGAACATAAAGGGCTAAGGAAGGAACATGGATGGGTTTTAGTCAGTAAGAGTCTGATACTCCCATCCGCTCCACCCAGAGCTGGAGGAGGGAGAGATGATCTCCCATCAAAAAAAAAAACGGGATGATGATTAATTCTTTTTTTAATCCGTTATCAAGATTATTATAAAATATTGGACTCCTATTATTATTCTTTATTAAAAGTTTACATTTAGTTAAAATATGGCACGACATCACGGGTATGTAGATTTTATACTAACTTGTGAAGTAGCGAGCCCCCCCCACTCCTCCAATTTAATGCGTTTTATCCGAGTAATTTTTTATTTATTACTAAGACTCCGCTGTCCGTCTGTCTCTTCTGTCCGTTGGTCATCAGGCAGGCTATATCTTATAAACCGTGATAGACAGAAATTTTCACAGATGCTGTATCTCTGTTAACAACAAATACTAAAAAACAGAATAAAATAAATATTTAATGCGTGCGCGAGTCCGACTCGCACTTGGCCGGTTTTTTTTGTTAATATGATAAAGCAAAAAATACGTGTCTAATATTTTTTTATTGGGTATCTATCAGAAAGACTTAAGGTTGATGTTCCAGGGTAGCCCGCGAAATTCAAATTTTCTTAAGTTTTTTGCAATTTGCAGGCCAGTGATAGGTTGTATGTTGATGAACATTTGATTCGCGGCTGTAAGACGTATGTAGTTACAGAATTATAATCATCAAAATCATTAATACAACCCTCCGAGCTCATAAAGGTGTAAAAATGACTTTTTACAAGGTCAAAGTCATTCCGGAACCTTTATGAGCTCGGAGGATTTCGCGGGCTGGTTGGAGGATTCACCTTAATACAATTTCTTTATTTTACCCACGCATCATCACTATTGTGTTAAGAATTGCAAAATTATTTTATACATGTTTTTACGTACCCTAGGTAAAAACCATCTATAAAATCATTTTGCAATTCTTACTCTTAAAATTACAAGAAACTATTTTTAATTTTACACTTTTGCTAACGAGTAACTATCTAAAATACACTTCACATTTTTTAAACCTTAAATGAAATATGTCCAAATCTTGGACAATTTCGCAAATCGCACCGAAACTTGGTAACAAAGCAGTAAGGTTAGTAGATCGTTAGTGTCAGGCCGTAATATTTGAAGTTCGCCACCGCTTAGTGGCCTTCGAAGTCACATTAGGCCAAGAATCACCACATTTATCACCATAAAGGCTTCTGTAACGCTTAAATTGATACTTATTTTGTAAAGATGTTAAGATATCATAAATTTTCGTAAGAAAATATGGGTTTAGCTACTTATCGTTGGCTTTTATTAAATAAAGAACAGTACCTATACGAATAGCGAGAAAAAAATGGCGAAAAGTAACACACACCTAATATTAGTGTGAAAAGTTTCGTCCAGATCCGTACAGCCGTTCCAGCGTGATTGAGTAACATACATCCAAAGATCTAAACATCTTCACAGACATTCACATTTATAAGTTAAGTACACAGATTGACAAGAAAGCCAGAAATAATTCAGCTCTCGTCAGTGTTATTTCCTCAAGCTACATAAATATTTCAAAGTCTTTGACCGCGTGCTTTTAAAAATGATTTGGCGGAAGGTTGGCCAGATGTCCCGCTTTCGCGAGACGACTATTTATTCATTCGTTTTTTTTTATCTTTTTACCTGTCTCGGGGACCGCGGCCGCTCTGGGTACAGGAAATAAGTGGGCCTCACTGATTTGTTACCTGAAACAGGAAAATCATATTTAGTCGAGTTCATGTCATAAGCAGTAAAGATAAGTACTTATCTGCAAAAAGTTTTGTGGTGGATTTTGATAAAGATGAGGAGCTCGTGGTTCAGTAATAACCGCCAGACGGATTGATACTTCAGGTTAAGCTACGCTTGCCGGGGTTGGTCTGTGGATGGGTGACCATCTTTAGATATCGAGACACGGACGATTAGATATCGTCCGTGCCTCAGAAAGCACGTTAAGCCGTTGGTCCCGGCTGTCATTCGGGCATCTTTAACAGTCGTTACGGGTCATCAGAAGCCCGAAAGTCTGACAACCAGTCTTTCCAAGGGGTATCGTATTGCCCAGTTACTGGGTTTTGGAGGTCAGGTAGGCAGTCGCGCCATGTAAAATACTGGTATTCAGCTGCATCCGGTTAAACTGGAAGCCGACCCAAACATAGTTGGGAAAAGGCTAGGCAGATTGATTGGTGTGGTTGGCTAGAAAGGGCCAGTCACTTCGTAATGCCGGTCGCAGACCAAGAGCTAAGCTAAGTTAGTTTAGCTTAGCTTGCATAGCTGCACAGTTTTACATACTTTTTTACATAATGCAGTTGCAGTCTGCACACAAGTATGAAAAAATAAGCTAAACTAACTTAGCTTAGCTCTTGGTCTGCAACCGACATAAAGCAATACCTATTATTTTGATATTACTTTACAGTAGGAAAAATGGAGATATACGTTCTATATAGCTCCGTCTCCTTCACACACTGAAGTAGCATTGAAATAATACTGCTATAAGAGGTGCTAGTTCAAGTCCAGATAAAGATGAGAATGAAGTTTTTTCAAGAAAAAAAGAGATTACGTTTATTTGGGATATCTACGGTAAACATGACGCAAAGAAAGAAGACAAACACAAAAAATGGCTAAGACAGTTGGGGAAAATATGCGTCACATTCACCTAAAACGGTTGTCGCTCAGCATAATGTTGCGACTTGCTCCGAGGCAGAGCACTAGCGCTGGTTTTCACCGACTTGAAAATTTTGGTTCTGTATTATTAACTAGCTTCTACCAGCGGTTTCGCTCGCATGGTTGTCGGAAATTATCCCACGGGGTCGTATTACCGGGATAAAACATATTGGATGTGCTATTTCAGACCATAATCTAGGTATCTCTGTGCCGAATTTCATCTAGGTACGTTCAGTTGTTCTGGCGTGATCGACTACCAAACATACATCCATCCAAGTAATATAAATCTTCAATTCACACTTGATGTGATTTTAAAATGAAGAGGAACTGTCCCAACATAACTATTCGAAAGAAAGTCTAGATATTTGCGAAGTTTAAACTTAGTTTCAGTTTTTAATATCTTCTGCGTAACTTTCTAAGCGTTTATGCATTTTCTTTCTTAAGTTACACTTTATATTCTTCTACAGTTTTTACTACTTGATAAAACGTCAAGATTTCTTTAATAAATGTCGCCAGCGCATCAAGTTATACCAAACTGTCAAATTATCTCAATCAATTTTGAACTTAACAAACAACGAGTTGAGATTTAAAACATTTTTTTGACAGTTAGGTATAACTTGATGCGCTGGCGACTGTACATTTAATAATAATGCTTGATACACATAAACGTTCCGGAATATATTCTCTAAAATAATGCTGAAAGACGCATAAAAAACCCGTTGCGTAGTTTAGAAGAACAACGCGGTCACACATACAGACTAAAAGCGACTTTAATCCTACTGTCTCAATCTCAATCTCAATATCTTTATTGCTTTACCATAATGTGTACTTAGGTGGTATACATATAATTTAGATCATTATGGACCCTGTAGGGCACAGCAAAAGGATAGAAGAGAGGAAGCCCTGTTTTAAGAGATACTAAGTTGCTTTTGTGGGAGCAAGTTTTAGTTAAATAAATATAATCAAAGTTAGGAGATTGTGAATTGAATACTAACATTTCGTCTATCTATGGTTTATGTATTGTTTTTTTTTATTGCTAAATATACCTAAATATTTTTATTATATTATCTTATAATTTTGTTTATTTATTTATATACATTGTTATTCTTTGGGTAATTCTTATAGTCAAAATATTAAATTTAGTATTATTGTTTTTTTATTTAATTATTATTTTTTTAAATTATATTATTCATCCATTATTTCCGTGTCATAAATATTCCTATAAATTGCGTGGTTAATTATAATACTTTTATTGTTCTTATTATTTATGTTTATCGTTTAAATATTCATCTAAAGAGTAGTAGCATTTGTTAATAAGTAATTTTTTAAGTTTTCCTATAAATATATTAAATGTTTCTTCTTTCTTTACTGTGTCAGGGAGTTTATTGTAAATTTTTATAGACATTACGTAGGGACTTGTAGAATGCATTTTTAGCTTGGATGTTGGTATGTTTAGTCTAGATCGGTGTCTAAGTGTGTACTGTGATTGGATATCTTCACGTTTTGTGTAGAACTCCTGATGCTTACGGACAAATTTACATATTTCTAGAATGTATATACTGGGGAGGGTTAGAATGTTATATTTTAGAAAATAGGGTTTGCAGCTGTCGGTTTGATCAATGTTAGCCAAGATACGAATTAACTTCTTTTGTAGGGTAAAGAGTGTTAGTACATCTGTACTGTTTCCCCAAAGGATTACGCCGTAGCTAAGCCATGCATTGGCATACGCATAGTAGGTGGTGAGGGCAGTTTGTAAATTTGTTGTCTTTTTGATTTCGCGGAGAGCATATGAGAATTTTGAAATTTTTGAACGGGTTTTTTGTATTTGTGTTTTCCAGTTAATGTGTTTGTCTATTGTAAGTCCAAGTAGTGTAAATTCGTCAACAGTTTCTAATTTTGAGCCATATGTTAAAGGTGAAGTTTAAGTGTAGAGGAGCTTTTTGATAAGGGTGGAAAGTCATTAATTTCGTTTTTGTGTAATTAATTTCTAAATTGTGTGAGGTCATCCAGTTATATGTTTTTGTGAGTATGGAGCTTTTTTTTTTTTTTTTTTAAGGCTGGGAAATCATCCAATGACTGCTCCCGCTCTGGGTGGAGCGGAAGGGAGTGTCAGACTCTTACTGACTAAAACCCATCCATGTTCCTTCCGTAGCCCTTTATGTTCCGGGGTAGCGGTAACCCTTTCGGACAATCCCGCTTACCCGGCAGGCTTGGCCCTGAGGGGCCCCTTCATATGCTGACATCTCTTTGAGGCGCGCGTGGAACATATACGCGCCGTCCGGCACGGGTCTGGTGCTGATCGGACGGTGAGTCACCCATTACTCACCGTCCGCAGGCCCGCGCCTACGGTGGCCGGGAGTCGTCACGTGGCTCCCGACGCCCGGGGCGTCTCCTGCGGCGGCTGGGACGGGAGGACCTTTCTCTCTCCCATCCCGCCACCTCCTTCGCGAGCATAACTTTTTCGCAGAAGGAGGTGACTGCCTCCCACTCCCTCTCACCCCGGACCATGGCTTGCACCAGAGCCGGGCGCGAGAGGTCGCCGCCGCCGATCGCCTCTACGAGGACACGGCGGTGCTCTGCCCATGCGGGGCAGGTTTGCACCGTGTGCTCTACCGTGTCCTCTGGGCGATCCTCGCAGTGGTGACACCCGGGCGTTTCCTCCCGCCTGATGATGTGCAGGAACCTCCCGAAACATCCATGTCCGGTGAGGACCTGCGTCAGGCGGTAGGTGAGGGCGCCGTGACGCCTCTCTAGCCACTCCTCAAAGAGGGGCCTTACCGCCACTATCGTGGCGTGCCCTGCGCTGGGTTGCGACAGTCGCTGCTTCCAGGCCGCCATGAGATCGCGCCGGAGGTCCGTCCGCTCCGCCGCAATTTGCTGCGGAAACGGAGTTTCCCCCCGGCTTAGTACCTCCGCGCGCCACTCGAACAGGCGCGCGAGGACTATCGCCTCCAGATCCCACGGCGGCAGTCCGGCAAGGAGGCTTGCCGCCTCGCCCGAGATCGTGCGGTACCCCCGGATTAGCCGAATGGCTACCACCTTTTGGGGCGCGTTCAGATAGTGAGCGGCTCGTCGCCGCAATGAACGCGCCCACACCGGGGCCCCGTATAGGGCCATGGACCGCACGACTCCCGCGTAAAGCCTCCGGCAGGAGGCGTTTGGCCCCCTCAAATTGGGCAAGAGCCGCTTGAAGGCGGCCCCAGTCCGTTCCAGCTTGGGGGCCAAACGTCGGAAATGCTCCACGAAATTCCATCGGCTGTCGAGGACCAGACCCAGGTATTTCATCGTGGTCTCGACGCCGATGTGAACCCCTCCTACCGTAAGTTGGGATCCCGATGGTGGCCTATTCCGAGGCCCATGAAAGTACATGGCCTCGGACTTGTGCAATGCCACCTCGAGACCCAACTGCCGGATCCTCTCAACGACTATCGCAACCCCGCGTGTCATCGCGTCGGCCGCCGCCTGATGCGACCTCCCCTGCGCCAGGACCAGCGTGTCGTCAGCGTAGCAAACTACGCTGACGCCGTCAGGGAGGTCGGCCCGCAGCACCCAGTCGTAACCGATGTCCCACAGGAACGGCCCCAGAACCGATCCCTGCGGGACACCGCACGACATCTCTCGCCGGTTCCATTCCCCATCGCGACCGGGGTAGATGACGGCTCTGTCCGTCAAGTACGCCCCGACTATTCGACGGAGGGTGAGTATGGAGCTGAGTTTTTCTTCTATGTTTGTGTTGTTTTGACATGAGACTAATAAGGATATGTCATCCGCGAATAAGACACATGGCCCCTCTATTATTTCCGGTAAGTCGTTGATATATACTGTATTCAGCGGGATTGTCTATTGGCTAAAGAAGGAACATGGATGGGTTTTAGTCAGTAAAAGTCTGACACTCCCTTCCTCTCCACCCAGAGCGGGAGTGGTCATATGTTGATTTCCGACCCTCAAAAAAATACTACTACATGTATGTATAGTATAATAAATATGAAAGTTTGTATGTTCGTTACTAATTTACGCAAAATCTGCTAACCGGATTTATATTTTGAACACAGATAGTTTATAACCTAGAATAGAAGGGGTAAGTGGACATAGGTGTTATCGCACAAAACTGAAAAATCGAGTTTCTTGCATGAACATAGGTTTTAAGTGACGATAAATCGACTGGTGGGCTCAATATTTCTAATTTTAATTTATATCCAAAAATACAGACCCTAGCAAAGGTGTTAACTACCAAATATGCATACATTTTATGCATTTAAAACCTATGTTCATGAAAGAAACTCGATTTTTTCAGTTTTGTCAGATAACACCTTTGTCAACTTACCCCTTCCAGGCGATGCCGCGAGTAAAACATCTATACTAATGTTATAAAGAGGTATAGTTTGTGAGTATGTCGATCCAGAGGTACCCCCCTACATGGGTAATCTCTGGATCTACTGAACCGATTTAGAAAATTCTTTTCCCAATAGAAAGCTACACTATCCCTGAGTGTTATAGGCTATATTAAAAAATCCACGCAAAAAAGTTGCGGGCTAAGTGGTAGCAGTTTAAAAAGCAGGCGCATTCACAAAAAAGAAATAGAGGGTAACATATGTTTGTAGGTGCCCAGACTCCCACTGCGTTTATAACTAAGTAGACCCTTTTAATACTCACTCGATCCCTCTCATTTACGCTAGCTTACACGTTTTCATCCCCGAAACACGAACACGTCACGGCTTTTCTCAAAGGGTAGGGGTAGGTACTTGTGTAAACCGACATTTTGTCGATAAGTATTCTGTGACCTCTATTATCCCAAACTGCGTGATCTTACCTCCTAGTAGGCTGTAGAACTGAACTATTGTCGAAAGGATTCCGCATTGTCAGCCTATAATGTAAGTAATGTAAGAGTAAGACTAACAAATTTACTCAAAAAAATCATATTTCTAAATCAATCTGCATGACCTTTCCCCAAAAATTTTGGGATCGGCTTCCAATCTAACCGGATGCGGCTTTTACATGGTGCGACTTCCTATCTCAATTTTAAAACTCAGTTACTGGCTTAAATATGATACCCCTTGACAAGACTGGTTGTCAGACTTTTTACGCTTCTACCCGTAACGACTGCCAAAGATATACCAATCTCTTTGACAAAACATGCGTTGACAATAAAGTTTAGATACACGCTTGAAGGATATTGTTTTCATACAAAAAAAATTCAGGCAAAAAAAATCTCTAGTTTCGCATTCCAAACACGTCGATAAAACATAGGCATTTCCCTCAAAAATGTATGAAAAACCAGTATAAATACAAAACAACAAGACCAAAACAAAATATATGGCGCTATATATTCCGTACGAACAGACTATAAAGGCCTATCTAGACAGCCGGCTACCGCATTGCGTCTGAACTGACACTACACTACCTACCGGGACGCGGCGCCGGAAGGAAGATACTTTTAAGAACTTTGCAGTAAACAAACTTATAAAATTCATTGTATATAATATCTCATTCTGTCCCTTGAATGGACTGTAAGAAGTTTTAAAAGGATCTTTAAATTTAGCTTTATTCATATAAAGGTTGCTTATTATTTACTCCTCATGGAGCTCGTGGCTAATCAATGGGTCGCATGCGTCGATCCATCAGGTTAAGCTACGCTTGCCAGGGTGGGTCCGTGGATGGGATCTTTACATAACGAGACTCCTCCGTGCCTCGGAAAACACGTTAAAGCCGTAGGTCCTGGCTATCACTTGTGGATATTTGACAGTCGTTACGGGTCGTCAGAAGCCCGAAAGTCTGACATTCAGTCAGTGGACGTCAAATAGGCAGTCGCTCCATGTAAAATACTAGTATTCAGCTGTATCCGGTTAGACTGGAAGCCGACATCAACATAGTTGGGAAAGCTAGGATTGTAGATTGATTGAATAAATGTGTGAATTTTAAAAGCATTGTGATTAAATTAAAGAACAACACAACAACTTTATTACAAAAGCATAAGGTGCATTTTCAATTTGGAAAATTTGACAGTTAGGGATAGCTTTATGTGCATTTGTACATAACCAATTAAACATGGACCATAGACACGGTGGAGGTAGAGGTGTCTATGGTCTATTTATCCTGTTCTGGTAAATCCCTAAAAATAGTTAAAAGTGCTTGCTAAGTAGGTCAAATTGGAGTAAAGGCCTCTGACCGATCACCAGATACTTAGCCGTTAGACTATTGCCTGAAATAATACACAATTCTATGTAAAATACTATGTAAAGTGTTTTTTTTTATGGGTTGGAAATCATCAAATGACTCCTCCCGCTCTGGGTGGATCGGAAGAGTGTCAGACTTTTACTGACTAAAACCTATCCATGTTCCTTCCTTAGCTCTTTATATTCCGGGGTAGCGGTAACCATTTCGGACAATCCCGCTTACACTAAAGGGTGAGGAGGATAAACTAACATACCTATATGAACGATTTTACCTCCCGATTATTAATTTAACTCTCACTCAATATGGCACCTTGATATTATTACATGAAACGCCAAAAATAACCTTCCATAAAGTTATTTTATAACGGCATAAAACTTGCCCATTTTCCAGCGTTCTCAGCGCAAATGTTGGTAAAGCTGCGTCTTCACGACACGACAAATGTGACCTTCGATAGTTTTCTAAACTTATCTCCCACGACGTTGATAGATATTGTCTTAGACAGCATGTTACGTAACCGTTGTAATACCTACAGTGTATATGTGTCTTTATGGACCAACTAGTTTCAGCCCGCGACGCCGTCCACGTCAAAAATCTTGCTTAACCCAATGCGTCGCATCGCCACTCCCACCTTCGCTATCACTTCATTTCGCGTAGCCTTCTTTCTGATTATTTCTTATTTTTGCCCGGCTCCTAAGGGCCATAGCGTGATGTTAAATAGCCTATAACCTTCCTCGACAATTGGGCTATCAAATGCAAATATAATTTTTCAAATCCGAGTGTTATTGTATTTCCAAAGATTAGCGCATGTAAACATAAAAACAAACTCTTCGACTTTAATATATTAGTATACAGTGTGTTAGGTTAAACGAGGGACATACTTTCAGGGGTTACTATACTCATGAAAATGAACAACTTTTACTATGGAACTATACCTGAAATCACGAAAAAATATCAGCTGTTCAGTACATTTATGTTCGCATAATTCGTCAAAACGTCAGCTGATATTTTTTTTTTTTCATAGTTGGTCCCATGGACAAAGTGGTTGATTTCCATGAGTACACAACCTGAAAGTATGTCCCTCGTTTAACCTAACATACTGTATTCGGTATAGTTACGTGATATTCACTTACATAATTTCTTCTTGTCTCTATACATTACATCATTCTTCTTATTTGTGTTATATATTCGTTCTGACGTCACATATCATATTTATGAGACCCAGAAAAGTGTGCGTGTATGAAAATAATTCAGTTATCAGCGTCAATCGAATTGGGACACGTAAGTAGAAAAGTGATATACCTAATTTGATATTCTTTAAGGCGAAATGCGACGGACGGATTTACAAGACAGACACAAAGACTCCGTATTTATTTCGACTCCGTATTTATTTATTTATTAAAAACATACACATAGTTCACAAAAGTACAAAAGAGGGCCTAATATTATCCGCAGATAATAATAAAAGATGAAAAAGAGATTCAACGAATTCTTTGAGCACATTTATACAACAAAGCAAGACGCACGCACAAGAACCCATTACTCCCATATTTTCCGGATATCAACTCCATATCGGATCACAAAACGGATCTTCGGTATACAAAATCTGGTAGTCTCTGAGGACCGGTACCTTCGGGTGGAAAAGTTCTATTGGTTGTGGACACCACCCGCATACGTAATGCACTGTCGAACTCAACTGTACCACAGAGTAGATAGATACAGAAGGCCTGGTCCTTACAACGGGCGAAAACAGGCGCGGTCCCACGCACACATTGACACGTATCGCGCCGCGACTCTAACGAAAGCCAGTCGAGAATAATAATAATATCCTTGGACATTTCACACAACGCCATATACTCCCAAGCTAAGCAACCTAATGCTTGTGTTATGTTACGAGATGGCTGATAACTACTTATTTACATTTTTTTTGTAAATACATACATATTATAGATCGACACCAGACAGCTGTGCTGCTGGGGAGTTTGTTGCGCCACTTCTTCTTCCCAGCTAAAGCACTAGGAAGTGATGAAAGGTGGGCGTTTTTTGGGGGCCTGTCTTATGTAACTTTGACCTTCAAAACATTGCTGATTTTCAGCCTAGTTTGAATAAATGACTTTTAATTTGTTTTTTTTTTGCTCAACCGTGTCGTCAAAAGAAGAAGGCGCATGCACTCGATAGACGTGAAGCATGGTTATGTTACTACGTCTACATTCCCGTGATAACACGCGACACTTCGTGCCTACTTTATTTACAGGCAGACGATAAGCGTAGTGTGAGGGTGAACGCGCGAAGCGTTCGCATTATCGCGACAATGTGACCGCAGCATCAGCATTCGTACGTCAACTGAAGGGGTAACCGCTGCCCGGAAGACATGGGGCTCAGGAAAGAACATGGATGGGTTTTAGTCAGTAAAAGTCTGATACTCCCTTCCGCTCCAGTCACAGCGGGAGGAGTCATTTGATGACTTCGCATCCTTATAAAAAAAAAACATATGTACAGACGCCAGGACATCAAGCTATCTCAAACTGTCAAATGTTCCCAATTGAACATGAATCTTATGCTTCACTAGTTATTATAAAGAAAAGTCGCTTTCCGCGTCTGTCCTACCTAATACCTGTATGTATGTATGCTTAGATCTTTCCGCGTCTGTCCTAATACCTGTATGTATGTATGCTTAGATCTTTAAACTACACAACGGATTTTGATGCAGTTTTTATTAATAGAAAGAGTGATTCAAGAGGAAGGTTTATGTGGATAATTTGTCGACATATTATGCGGGCGAAGCCGCAGGCGGACGCTAGTTTGTAATAAAGTTAAACATCTATCAAAGAAATCTGACAGATTGGCGTAGCTTGATGTATTGGCCTCTGTACACTGCATTGTCGTACCGTTGTATAAAACCTTCTGTAATTATCTCTTTTATGACGCTGTTCTATTATTATTGTAGATCCAGTACAGACACAAAGAATCTTTACGGGTTTTCAATTTTTTTTTTCAAATTACTTCGCTTTGGAAATTCTTTTCCTATTTTTTGTTGCTTTGTGCGACGATGTGGACTGTCGAGTTAACAACCTGTGTGTGTGAGTGTGACAAGATTGAAAAACATAACAAAAGATTCGGTCGGTTTTTAATCATGTATTATATTAAGTTTGTGGGTAATGTAAGTCGTCAGAACTCAGACTGTCAAATATTCTCAATCGATTTTGGACATAATTTCAACATTATACAGTTTAAAATCATTTAGAGAAATTTGACAGTTTGGTATAACTTGATGCGCTAGCGACCGTACACACGAGACACACGCGTTAACGATATCACTACATAGTATAAAACAAAGTCGCTTTCTCTGTCCCAATATCCCTATGTATGCTTAAATTTTTTACAACTACGCAACGGATTTTGATGCGGGATGCAATTATTTTTAATAGATAGAGCGATTGAAGTGGAAGGTTTATGTATATAATTTGTCGACATATTATGCGGGCGGAAGCTAGTTTCTTTTATAAAACGAACTATTCTATCATTTTGAAAGTCGAATACTGTCAGTTATTTTCTAACCGGCCAGGCTCTAAGTTCCACAAGGTTTCACTTAAACTGGACCTACAGTACCCTCAAAATCTTCAATCCACAAAACACTTTACTTGTCAAACTATACTGACACATACCTGATAATGTCGGCATAGGTATTACGTCAAAGTTGATGAAGTAACAAAGACGTTATCGCCGACAGTCCCCCGGGAACGTCTTGACGGACATAACTGACAACAAGACTATTTGATATGTTGTAAACGGAAGATTTAGTTTAACATTGGTTTATGAAGAGGAGCTCGTGGTTAAATAACAGCTGCACGGATCGATCTATCAGGTTAGCTGCGCTTACCGGGGTTGGTCTGTAGATTGGTGAACATCTTCGGATTTTGAGACTCCTCCGTGCCTCGGAAAGCATGTTACGCCGTTGGTCCCGGCTGTCATTCGTGGATCTTTGACAGTCGTTACGGGTAGTCAGAAGCCCGAAAGTCTGACTGCCAGTCTTACCAAGGGGTATCGTATTACCCAGTTAGTGAGTGGGTTGTGGAGAGCAGATAGGCAGTCGCTACATGTACAATACTGGTATTCAGCTGCATCCGGTTAGACTGGAAGCCGACCCCAATATAGTTGGGAAAAGGCTAGGCAGATTGATTAGTCTATGAAGATAGATAGCTAAGGTTTGGTAGAAATGGTGACGTTATTTGCAGCCCTGAGGATCAAGACGTGGCTATTGTGACTAGGGTAACCATTTCCTGACAAAAAGCCTGTCATTCGCAAAAAAAGTCCGGGACATTCAACTTTTTAAAATTATTTTTTGTGAGTTTTTCCCCAATTGAAAATGAACCTTATGTCTTTGTAACGAAGTTAAAAGCTATAAAAGTAATTTGACAGATTTGGGTAACTTGATGTGTTGGCCTCTGTACACGAATCATTTACATGATTTTTTTCAAATTTCTACAAGTAGATTATAGTGCTTGTTTTGTCTTTTCAGTTACGTGTTTTAGCAGTCGGGTTAATTTAAATGTATAATTCGTAAGATATATTCACAGCCTACCTTAAGTTACTTTTTGCACTTTTTTTATGACTCCTGCCGCTCTAGGTGGAGCGGAAGGGAGTGTCAGACTCTTACTGACTAAACCCCATCCATGTTCCTTCCTCCTTTCGGACAATCCCGCTTATACTTTTTGCATTAAGGACGCACTTAAAAAAAAAACTGATTGAGCATTATCACATTTAAACCACATAATAAATGTACTTATAGAAAATAATATATATATATAACTAAATATGTAGAAAACCACATAATATATAAATAAATATGTAGAAAATTAATAAACAATTAATATACTTCACACAATAAATCTTCAATAATCCTTTTTAAATAACGAAAATCCGCTAAAAATACGTCAAGTTCGGATAAACCACACTAAACAAATAGAAATAATAATTTATTAAAATTTTACATAGCATATTATTATAATTATAGAGGAAAAAGATTAACTTAATAAAAAAGATTATGATAATACAATACACAATGCATGGAAATTTATTAACTTGAGAGGAAAAAAAATAACTTAATATAAAAGATTATTCTGAAACAATACACAGCGCAAGATAGGGTTAGTTAAATGACGTCATTCTAAATGCAATATGGCGAACAGTACAAGATGTTATTTTTTTATGCATCTCCATGATAATTTATGAGTATCAAATTGATTGTTTGCTGAGAAAGAAACGAAAATTTTAAAAAATCTTGACAGCACGAGGTGTAAGATGAACAATTACGCCTCAGGCTATTAAATAGAAAATTTTAAAGTTCTATTTAATGTTTTTTACGATTAATATTTAACCATAGGTATAGAAGTAATAAGCGGGATTGTCCGAAAGGGTTGCCGCTACCCCGGAACATAAAAGGCTTAGGAAAGAATATGGATGGGTTTTAGTCAGTGGGAGTCTGGCAATCCCTTCCACTCCACCCAGAGCGGGAGGAGTCATTTGACATTTCTTACCCTCAAAAAAAAAACGCAACCTTTGTACAAGGTGTTGTTGTCTCCTACGTTGTTACCATAATACTTAAACATATAATTGGTTCTTAATCCCCAAAAAACAAAAGCACAAATTCCCTCCTAACTAAACCAGTTTCTTAACAAGCCGGCAGTGAACAAACGGAATAATTAATTCAATCACCTAATGCGCCGTTACTCCAGTTAATAATGGCGCCCAGCATAGTGATACAAGAAATAAATTAGGAAGAAGCGCTGCTCGTCTTGCCAGTCACGCAACGCGAAGTAATTTTAAAGTAATGATGTTCAAAGGAATTAATTTTCACGTGTTTTTTGTTTGGTGTAATTGATTTTGGATTTGGGTAAAGCTTTTGGGATTTCAGTTCGGTAATTGTGTTTATTTTTCTGTTTGCATTAATTTAGTTTTAAAACTGTCTGTAGCCTTATTAAATATTTACTTTGGGGATTTTTTTTTGAGGTTAGGAAATCAACAAATGACCCCTCCCGCTCTGGGTGGAGCGGAAGGGCGTGTCAGACTCTTATACTGACTAAAACCCATCTATGTGATGTGACCCATGTGTGTTATCCGTAGTACCAAAGTTAATGCTAAAGTAACACATATATTCGTAAAATGAATTTGAAAAAATTACTCTAGTATATTTTCGCCGCTTTTTATGACGTATCATCATCATGTAAAATCCGTGTCGATACGATTTCGAAAATATTGATCAAACAATTCGTTATCTCAGCCATTCGGATTGTCAAGAACGCCACTTGTCAACGCATTTGTATAGGAATATTGATCGAGTTTCGTTACCCTTTTTTGACATTGTCTAGCACTTAGCGATCGAAAACGATTGATTACATGCCATTTCGAAAGCATATGCCAGTTCCTTACATTTCGGATTTATCTAATTTCGTTATCGTTAATGAAAATGTGACTTGGTTTGGTCGCGACCACTCTGTATGTCGCATATGAACTAAGCCATGTTGCGTATCTATCTAGCTAGAAAGGCTTGAAACGACGTCGATTCAAGCGTTGACGTGTCCAGAACTGCTCAACGTGATTATTACGAAAGAAAAGTAGTTGGAGATCAGCGAGAATAGCCTCAGGTCCCTTCTACGGATTTACCCATAATCATTATGCTAATAATTGTTCGTAATTTTTTTACATTATTACATTATTTACAGTTACATTATTCAGAGCCATGCAGATGTTTCCTGAATACGAAGTCAAATTAAACAGAATTAAAGTTAAGACGATCACAGAGCAACAGATTAACTTCAGATAAAGCATTTAGTAGGCACAGGAGTGAATTTTAATTGAAAAGCTTTGTTAAATACTTTCCACGAGGCTGTCGTAGCTGAGTAATAACAGCCACACAGATCGATCCATTCGGTTAAGCTACGCTTACCGGGATTGGTCCGTGGATGGGTGACCATTTTTACATACCGAGACTTCTCCGTGCCTCCAAAACCACGTTAAGCCGTTGGTCCCGGCTGTCATTTGTGCATCTTTGACAGTCGTTACGGGTCGTCAGAAGCCCCGAAATCTGATAGGCAGTCTTACCAAGGGGTATCGTTTAACCCAGTTACTGGTTTGTGGAGGTCAGATAGGCAGTCGTTCCATGTAAAATACTGGTATTCGGCTGCATCCGGTTAGACTGGAAGCCGACCTCAAACATAGTTGGGAAAAGGCTAGGCAGATTGTTTTAGAAATACCTCCCTACTAGAAAGTAGCTCAGTATAACTAACTTCTACTGAATTAGTATGTTGTTTGTTTGAGAACTATTTAAACATGACCCACGTCTGTGTGATAATTGCGAGGAAGTCAGAAATGTGAATTGTTCTGTGTAATTGTATTTAAACTACTTCAGTTTCGTGTTAGAGTAAGTATCACTACATAGTATAAAACAAAACGCTTTCTCTGTCCCTATATCCCTATGTATGCTTAAATCTTTAAAACTACGCAACGGATAGATAGAGTGATTCAAGAGGACGAAGCCGCGGGCGAAAGCTAGTATATAAAAATAAAGCAAAACAAACTTCAATACCTACTATAGTCCATTTATTTTAGCATAAGACAAATACCGGCAAAACAACGCCAGTTATTATTTAATATTTTGAAAATTACTGCACTTTAGTTTTTTTTTAATGTAAATAGTATAATGATGATATTGACCACTCCTTTCAAAACGATGCTGTATAATATAGCAACCCTTTTTATAATTATATAAAAATCCATTCAAAATAATCAATTACTGTTAAAATTATTCAAGCATTTACGCTACAGTCAAAAATACTCGTTCATTAAAGAATAATGAGTTATCGCATTACCGGTCGCTCGCTACGAAACCGTAGCTGGCGTAGCAGCTACGTCATCGCGTCAGCTACGGCGTAGCAAGACGGTAAAACAGCTTTTGTCTAAGGCGAAAGATTACGTAGGCAAGCCGAACAGCCTACAGTATTATAGTCTGTTCCAAAGAAATTTCATGAAAATGTACACAAAAGGATCGGAAAACGTACCGCTGATACGAGTATGAAGTGCCACTTACAAATTCAGTGCTTTGATTCGATGATTTGAATATTTTAACTAGACATTCCAATTTTAAATCACCTTAGATATATTGTACCTTTGTACGTATTTTCTGTTCCTTTCTTATTGTCTGTTTTTATGTGTGTACATACATGGATAAATAAGTATATATATTTTTTTTACGATATCTGCCTGCCCAGCCTTTGCCTAACTATATTGGGGTCGGCTTCCAGTCTTACCGGATGCAGCTGAATACCAGTATTTTACATGGAGGGCCGGCCTATCTGACCTCCACAATCCACTCAGTAACTGGGTAATACGATAAGTCTTGGTAAGTCTGACAGCCCGTAACGATTGTCAAAGATTCACGAATGACAGCCGGCACCAACGGCCTAATATGCTTTCCGAGGCACGGAGGAGTCTCGATATCTGAAGATGGTCACCCATCCATAGGCCAACCCCGGCAAGCGTAGCTTAACCCGATGGATCGATCGATTTTTTTTATTTGACAGTGAGGTTAATTTCATAATTTACAAATTAATGTTAATCAGAAAATTTTTGTTACAAAAAGTGATGAAATATTATATTGATACCTTCTCCATACAGATTAATGTGTAAATAATTTCATTTAGTGAGTTACTGCGTAAGAGTTTAACCAGAGCAGGTTTTGTTTGTTTACTCATCTGTTACTTTTCGAACAGACCATAGACAATAATATGTTAGGATGATGAAACCTTTTTTCTGTAGACAGTAAACTAGGTTTTCGAGGACATCTATTTTGCAAAAGTGTATTATGTCCGATGCATACATACAATATAATATTTATGGAAATAACCCAACTCTTCGGTAGCGCTACATACATAATTTATGACTTCCAACTTGGCTGAATGTCGTGGCCAGCTACTGCGAAAAATAGGAATGTTTTCGTATTTTTCTAGTTTATGTTTTGAGTACTAAAATATTAAAGGATTTTTGACCGTATTCACGACTATTTATTTACTAGCGCGGGGTGCATAACCTCGCCTCGGTAAATAAAATAAAATTATTATTCTTTTGATTGATACAAATTGTTTATGGTCTTGAAAAATCCATTACATATTAATGTTTTTTTTTGCCGACTGTATTTTTTAATCATTAAAAAAAATTACTAATCGAATTTAAAATAAAATTATTTATTAGAGCTACTGTCGTCTCTTAACGAATAACAAACAGCTGTAAAGTTTCTCCACCATTTTAATAAATACAAAAAAAATAATGATACAAATAAAAAAGCTCAAATAACCCGCTAACCGTAAACGTAACATTACACCGGGGTAACCTACTGTGAAAATCATTACTCCCCCACCCGTGACCGCAGTGGGGAAACAAAACGCATCGGTTACGTGAGAACAGAGGCAGTTTATCAAAGATATAAACTTCGGTACATATGGCCTGGTTCACACCTACGATTTCGACACGTTTGCACACTTGCCTTTAAACTTTTTGGTATACTATGTTTAAACTCAAGTTACCGGTTTCGAAAACATAAACAAAAACCGGGTAAGTGCGAGTCGGACATGTAGTAGTAGTAGGGTTCCGTACCATCTATACTAATTACTAATTATTAATAATATTATAAAGAGGAAAGATTTGTTTGTAAGTATGTTTGTCTATACTAATATTATAAAGAGGAAAACTTTGTTTGTTTGTTTGTTTGGTTGTAATGAATAGGCTCAAAAACTACTGGACCGATTTTAAAAATTCTTTCACCGTTGGAAAGCTTAGTTTTCTAGGAGTAACATAGGCTACCTTTTATCCCGGGAAAGATAACGGGTTCCACGGGAAAGACCACGGGAGCGAAGCCGCAGGCAAAGTGCTAGTAACGAATAAACTCAAAAACTCCTAAACGGATCTGGATGAAACTTGGCACAAAGATAGATTATAGTCTGAAATAGCATATAAGCGGTTCCCGTGGGAAAAATTCCTACAAACACGCGGGCGAAGCCGCTGGCAAAAGCTAGTAATCTTTAAAAACGGCAAAAAATCACGTTTGTTATATGGGAGCCCCCTTAAATATTTATTTTATTCTGTGTTTTAGTATTTGTTGTTATACCGGCAACAGAAATACATCATGTGTGAAAATGTCAACTGTCCAACTATCACGGTTCATAAGATACAGCCTGGTGACAGACAGACAGACGGACGGACTGACAACGAACAATTAATGAACTATGAAAAAAATATCAATTAATCTTCCTGAATAATTAAAAGTAATTTCTACTAAACCATAGCAAACGAACACTTTAATAAAGATGTTATTGAACTAAAGGTCAGCAACATGGCAATGGCCCATATTTCCTAGAATTGCTTATTAGTCGATTCGCACCAATTCACTCGATCCTTTAGGGAATTTAATTTATTTGTGTGCGAATCGACAACTCCAGAAATACGTAATAGGCTATTGGCACATTTTGAAAGACATACAATTAATTTAAGAAAAATGTACTTACACAAAATACTAATTTGGTTCAGCAAACAAAAATTTTTTTATAAAATTCTAAATGTGCAAACTATCTAATGCGTATTTCAGGAGTTTCCAATTTGCCCAGAAATAAAGCAACTTTGTGCGAGTCATTGATTAAATAAAGTATCAATTCGCCCAATTTCGTTGAATCAATTTGTGCGAATCGACCGATAAGCCCTTGAATACCGATGGCATGTCTCATAAATAATAAAATGGTGTAATATCTACCTGATACTTTACTTGTTGCATGATGATAATTGTCATGCAACCCCATATTCCATAGACTAACTAAATACTCGTGATTTATCGCTTTTAATACTTCTTTCTTTCTTCGTGTGGATAGTGACTAACCTGGTGTCAGACTTTTTATGCTGCCCATGGGCCTCTAACTTAGCTTCCCATACTGAGGAAAATCTTTCATGGTTTCCTCACGATTTTAAACAAGCACTTAAGCCTTGTTTTACTTGCATTGGTTGGCTACCTCTTTAGTGTAGTGATCGCAAACGCTACAACTGAGCATGAGGTCCTGTATTCGATTTAAGCGTGACGCAAATTGTTATTGGGTTTTTCATCTGGAATTTCTCAGTTCCGAGGCTGGACTCGATTTGCCCGGTTAATGGCAATAAGCTCACCCCCTGTTTCATGGAAGGTAACATTAAAATTAACAGGCGAAATATACTAAAGGTAGCCTAACTCTTAGGGGAATATCGTCGTGATGGTTCGCACATTAATATAAACTGGAAAAAACGAATAAATTCGTCACACAATCATAATAAAGTCGATTTTAATGTCAACTTCTGAGGCCCGACCACCACCAGTGCTATTTTAATATTACTTCACAGTGGGAAAGAGATGGAGCTATACGTCCTGTATAGCTCCATCTCCCTCCGATTCAGAATATTTATTGACTAATGAAGCTACAGGATTGCACGCTGTTAAAGGATATATTTTATACTAGCTACTGCCAGCGACTTCGACCGCGTGGATGTCGGATATTGTCCCGATAAGAGACAAACATACAAACTGACTCACAAATTCTCGCCTTTATAATATTAGTGTGATTAAAACAAGAAAGACGTGAACGAAGTCGCGGGCAGAAGCTAGTTTGTAACAAGAATCACTAAATAATCGTTCCACGAAAACGAGCGCTTTATTTTTACTGTTCGACGTTAGACTGTTATATAACAAATCACATAGGAATAGGAAACAATTTGAAGGCGTCACCTGTTTTGATTCCCGCATATGGACGGCACATTGAATGTATGATAACGATGCCAACCTTGATGGATACAGGTACCAACTGTCATTATTGATGGATATAGGTACCTACTGTCATTATTGATGGATATAGGTACCAACGGTCATTATTTTTTATCGCTTTTTTATTGTTTTACTGTACATTTTCTATAATATTCGTCCAATCAATACTAAACGTAGGTAAGTATAAGTTTTAAGATCTAGAATAATAATTTGCCTAATTAATACGTGAAGAAATTAGTTGTTTTTAGGTTATTTTTGTAAGTGATGGTGCTATACGTCCTGTATAGCTCCATCTACAGGCACCTAGTACAGGCATCTTACAATATAAATACCTTTACAAATTATTTTATAAGATTTTAATGTTAATATTTTACCAATTTAATTCTGAATAAATATATTATTATTATTATCTCCATCCGGTTCCGATATTAATTTCACTAATATGAAGCTACAGGATTGCACAGTGTTAAAGGATATATTTTGACTAGATGGTCCCAGCGGCTTCGCCCGCGTGGTTGTCGGAAAACATCCCACAGGAACGTACTAACGGGATAAAAAGTATTCTATGCTTTAAGTCAGGATATAAACTATCAGTGTGCCAAATTTTATTCAAATCCGTTCAGCCAATGTTGCATTATTAAGTAACAAACATACACACATACTCATTTATAATATCAGTGAGATCCATTGCTACACGAGGAGGACCCTCTACAAAAGGACTGGGCTTAATTGTATCCTAACGATTCTGTTACCGTTTACGACGACCACACGGCAAACATTTCATAATAAAAGGTAAAAAAAGAACACAAAAGCTGTAAGGGAAAACCTCGTTAACTTCCTCAAAGGAACTAAATCAGAATAGACGTACAAAAAGTTACACAACAAAAGCTTTTCTCGACAAATCAGCATTCTGTAGTTTACCAAGAATTCTGTCTACTTTTGCTGGATAAAACGATACGAAGAGTCGTAATGTCGCCGTTGTGCACTCGGCCTTATACGAGCCAGGTAATAAATCAGCACCGGGTGCGTATACGCGTACCCTGTGTACGTAAAATCGCGGGGTTGAACCACCCTTACATTACCATGGCAAACAGTTAAATCAGGCAGAAAAGGCAGAAAATATATAGAGTAGAAAATTAGGAGTTATTCTGGTATATTTGTTTCAATTGTGTACATGTGTTGTGTGTCTTGTGTGACGAGACGTATATTATGTTTTGTTAAATGGGTTAATATGGCTTGGCTCTAAAAGCTTCAGACGTTTGCTCCAGATTCTTTGGACTACTCATTTGCATGGAACATAAATTTTCGTTCTACTTCTACCATATTTCATTACTAGCTGAGCATTTCCCCGCGGTTTTGTGAGTGGATGTCGGACAATATCCCACATAAACGTACTACCGGAACGGAATATAAATATAAAAGTACTCTGTGTGTTAATCCAGATTATAAACTACTAGCTTCTGCCTGCGACTTCGTCCGCGGAAAATTGCGATATACTGTAACTGTTTAGGCAGCGCATGCAAATAATTCTGTTTTCGGAAGTATTTCTTTCCGACTTGCTAGACGAAAATTGCGATAGCTCGGCTAATATGTATGATATAAATATAATTTATAGCCTATAGCACTCAGGAATAATGTAGCTTTCTATCAGTGAAAAAATTTTAGAAATTGGATCATTAGTTCCGGAGATTACCCCCTACGTACAAACTTACAAACTTACAAATTTTACCTCTTTATAATATTACTATAGATATGTGTGTATGTGTGCCAAGTTTCATCCAATTCCGTTCAGCCGTTTTTGCGCTAATCCGGAACATACATCCAGGCAAACAGGTTCGTGCCTCAAAGAGATGTCAGTGTGAAGGAAGGGGCTCGTTAGGGCCGAAGCCTGTCGGGTCAGCGAGATTGTCCGAAAGGGTTACCGCTACCCCGGAACATAAAGGGCTAAGAAAGGAACATGGATGGGTTTTAGTCAGTAAGAGTCTGTCACTCCTTTCCGCTCCACCCAGAGCGGGAACCTCCTTTGATGATTTCCCACCCTCAAAAATTGTATCACTGTAGATACGTTCATGAGCAATGCCTTATTGCCCTGTTTTGGAGTTTCTGGCAGGGGAATTTGCTAACTAATGTTTACTGTCAAATATGCAAACAATATTCTTCGATAACTTCGCTAGACACAATAGAGTTTATTTATGAGCGTTTCTTAAAGTAAACTAATTATAAGCGACTCATTAACCATACATCGCACCTTTAGAATGAAAACGACGTCACTCAAAAAAGTGACTTTTAGGGAAATAGCAAAACAAGTTTTGAAATTCTTAACACCTCCGTATTATTTTGTGATTATTTACGTCAGTGACTATGTTTGTGCTGCAAATTAGAAAAAAGTCGTTACACTATTTTCGTTTTAAGTCATTTTATGATTATAACTCAAATTTTGTTTTTTTTGTGTTATGTCGTTTTCATTCTAAAGGTGCGACATATTTGACGTTTAAACGTACCCAAATTTTTAGCAGCGTTTTTAAATCAAGGGGAATATGACAGCTTGTATGGGAGATAGATTGTAAGGTTAGACGAAGGAGGTCACCTCCGTGAAGTGGCTAGAGTGTCGTTGAACAGGTCTTGAGCTACTTGAGCACCTTTTGCTTTGTGATTGATTTCTTTGGATTTGTTCTTGAGATTCTTTAGATTAGGATAGCTTACAGTATTCTTCGTTCATAGTTAAGTTACGTAAGTAATACATATATATACTATTAATTTACTGGAACCATCACTAATTTGTTCTGTGAATAAAAATCACGTTGGCAACACCTCTATTGATTCCTAGTTTTTTTTTTGCGTGTGTTGTATGACTGAGTTGGGAGAGGTATCAGGTTCTGTCTTTTATTAGCAGAAATAATTATTGGGAGTCCTTTTTATATGGTGTGATCATATTGGCTTTTTTAAACGCCCTACGACATACAGTCAAGTACAAATTATAATAATATAATATGATTACAGATTATAAACTATTGTCACAATTAAAGGACTATCTAACTAACTAAGTACAAATAATATAGCTATAGCTTCTGCCAGCGGCTTCACCCGCATGAATGTCGACAATTATCCCACGGGAACCGTACATTTTTCCGGGATAAACATATTAAAATATATCTCTGTGTGAAATTTCATCCAGGTCCGTAGTAGTTTCACACACACAAAAACGTCGTCAGAAACTTTCACATTTATAATATTAGTGTGATTACGTTAGGCTATCAACAACTTAAGCGGGATTGTCCGAAAGGGTTACCGCTACCACGAAACATAAAGGGCTACGGAAGGAACATGGATGGGTTTTAGTCAGTAAGAGTCTGTCACTCCCTTCCGCTCCACCCAGAGCGGCAGCAGTCATTGGATGATTTCCCAGCCTAAAAAAAAAAAAAGGCTATCAACAACTAGGCTTATACAAATAGAAACCTTTTTTCAGCAGACACCAACATAACCCAACTTAGTTTTTGAACACACAAAATAAAACTTGAAACCACTTCTAAAAGGATTTTCAAAGTTTCAAATTAAACAGAACACCTGTCCCCAGATGGGCTTAATTTCAGCCATTGAGCCAGACAAAGCCCATTTTAAAATATCATGAGGCCAAGTTTAGGTCCCAAAGTTAGGCTTTTATACGCAAAAGTTTTCTGTATAATTTCTGTGTCCTTCAAAAATCCAGGACCACGAGAGACATTTAAATGAATTAAATGAAAATTATTTATTTTCTGAGTTAGACGGAGTTGGGTTTTCTTTATCGTGGCAATGGTGAAGGTAATCTTGAGATTTATGGAGAAAGTCAACTGTCCAACAAGCATCGGTTTATTAAAATTTTTTTTGTTCTTTTATCTATACTAATATTATAAAGAGGTAAAATTTGTAAGTTTGTAAGTTTGTATGTAGGGGGTAATCTCCGGAACTTATGATCCAATTTCTAAAAAAATTTCACTTATAGAAAGCTACATTATTCCTGAGTGCTATAGGCTATAAATTATATTTATATCATACATATTAGCCGAGCTATCGCAATTTACGTCTATCAAGTCGGAAAGAAATACCTCTGAAAACAGAATTATTGGCATGCGCTGCCTAAACAGTTGTTTAAAATTGAAAGCAATGTATGGCAACCCGGTTCGCCTTAATTATTTCTACAAAAAAGTCCGCGACACCATATTCCTATCTTTTGTATTTTAACTTTTACATTTCGTTTTATGTTTTAAAAAAGTATTTTTTCGACTTACTTCTAATGTTAAAACACGAAATTTTCCACGAAACTATATAGCGACATCTCTTCAGCCACGTAGGAGCTACACCGACAGCGAGCGAAGTGTCAAAAGCTGACATGTGTCGACACTATACGTCACACAAAATCCTCCATATGTACTCAGCCCCGACTAAGAGTTGTCGGGCAGTAGCCCGCCAGACTCAACATCTGTCTGGTTGGAGGATCCTCCCTTTTCAATGGAGGGACTTTCCACCCTGTTCCTCCATTCCCTCTAAAACTGCTAGGTTCTGTCAGCGGCTTCGTCCGCACGGATGTCGAAAATTATCCCACGGGAACGGACCACCAGGATAAACAATATTCTATGTGCTAATCCAGATTATAATCTATCTGTATGCCAAATTTCGTTCAGATCCGTTCAGCCGTTGTTCCGTGGATTGGTGAACATCTTTACATACCGAGACTCCTCGCTGCTCCAGAAAGCACGCTAAGCCGTTGGTTTCAGCGGTCATACTTGGGTCATTAACACTCGTTAGGGGTCGCCAGAAGCCCGATAGTCTGACAGCCAGTTTTACCAGGTGGTTTCGTATTACCCAGTTACTGGGTTGTGAAGGTCAAGTGGGCAGGCGCTCCATGTAAAATACTTCAGCTGCATCCGGTTAGACTTACTGTAATATACGATTGATGACGTAGTTAGTAGGTACATAGGTTTCATTCTATTAGCTAAGTACGCATGCGACTATATTAATGTTTAGTTATGAATGTAATTAGTTAAATTACTATTAAATTAATTGTTAGTGTTAATTGGATTGTTGTTCTGTTAGGGTTTCTGAATAATTAATGCTGTAATGTATGTTTGTAATGTTCCTAATTTCACAATACATTATGATATTATTTATTTCTCTAAGAGCTGATTTTTTAATCGTCAATTCGTCAGATAAGTTTTATTGGAGGACAGCTTTTGCATATAGAACATGTCAAACCGCCATCTTTATTCTTTAGATAAAAGTTATCGGGCTATTGAAAATCGGCCCTTAAACAAATACTTTTAGGAACAAATTTTAACGTTATTTAATGGGTTGGGGTAACTAGTGTACGATACGTATTACATAAAAAAGTCCTGGGTTCAATACTTAGGTCGGGCAAAGTATTATAGGGTTTTCCATCGGGAATTTCTCAGTAGCAGCCCGATGTCTGGATTTGTGCCCCGTGGACAGTAATAGACTAGCCCTCTGTTACTTGGAGCTTAAAAATAACTGGCGAAATGTGGGTGTAATAAACGTAGATCACCTCTGAGCTCTGCCTAACCCTTCAGGGATAATCATCCGCCGCGGGAGACGCCCCGGGCATCGGGAGCCACGTGACGAATCCCGGCCACCGTAGGCGCGGGCCTGCGGACGGACCGTCCGATCAGCACAAGACCCGTGCCGGACGGCGCGTATATGTTCCACGCGCGCCTCATAGAGATGTCAGCATATGAAGGGGCCCCTCAGGGCCAAGCCTGCCGGGTAAGCGGGATTGTCCGAAAGGGTTACCTGAACATGGATGGGTTTTAGTCAGTACGAGTCTGACACTCCCTTCCGCTCCACCCAGAGCGGGAGAAGTCATTGAATGGTTTCCCAGCCTTAAGAAAAAAAAGGGATAATCATGCGTGATGTTACGTTATAACAACTGACCTCTTTGTTACAAAAGAGGGGACAATACCACAATATAACGTACCACTTGTCATGCATCAATACGACTAAAAAGTTATGAAAACATTTTGTCTGTGGTCTGCACACTGCACGTGTCTTATTGTAATCTATGTATATTGTTTAAAAAGAGGGAATGGCAACACTACAGCATAGTATTGTCTGTCTAAACATAGTTATACGACATTGGGACAGGATTTAAATTCAAAATATTTTTATTTTAGCCGAACCGACAGACGTTGACCACGTCAAAGAGCAGTATTCTTTTAATATTACCGCAGTGCTAGAAAGAGATGAAGCTATAGAAGAGATATCTTTCTTACCAATTACCACTTCTTTACCAATGTGAAGAAATATAAAAAAATACTGCTATAAGAGGTGGTGTTTGGCCAATTTTCAATCACATTTTTACAAAGATCCCATAGAAAAAAGGTCGTTCGATTTTTTGGTTCCAATTTCGAATATTTCGTTTTTTTTTTCTTTAAAAACCTAATTCGGCCTATTACTAGCATTAAATAAAAAGTAAATCAGTCTAGATGTTCTCTAGTGATGCGCTTACCAACTGCAACTGCATTTCATTATAATTATTTAAGTTGATATAGATTTATCAACTTAAATAATTGGCACTTGGCACTTATGCAAAAAAAAAATGTGCAAAATATGATTCGCGACACCTTAAGTTACGCGGAAAAAGTGTCCGTTCAAAACACACCTCGATACAACTGGATCTGAACAAGCTAGTTTTATTTAAAAAATAAAAAAGTTTGGCGACATTTTTTTTGCAGTGTCGTGTTTCCCTACCATTAGCATTGCTTCTTTTGCAACAAAGTAATCTCTTGCAATCTGGCGACCATCGGCCTGTCGCTTTGGATTCACGTTGTGCAAACATGCAAGCGGACATTGTCCTTAGCTTTTAGGCACTGCAGTCAAAAATGTAGGTATAGCTACACTTTTAGGGTGATGTGCTAGAATAGCCTGTGAAATTAAAATTTTCATAAGTTTTTGCAATTTCCAGGTCAGTTTCAAGTTGTAAGTTGATCAAAATATGATTCGCGGCCATAGTATGTATTCACTGAATTATAAACATAAGAATCCTCAATACAACTCTTTTATGTTTTGTCAAAGAGAACTGTACAAAGCCGGGGTAGGTCGCTAGATACAATATAAACTACAAAATACTAAGCAATAATTCCACCACTTCACTACGGAACTAAAACAAGTTAAAGTGACATCACTATTAAGAGAGTACGTTCCAAATTTAAATATTCTAATGAACTACACAACTAACAAGACCTTACAATACTTTGTTAGCAACCAGCAGCACAACTTCGCTACATTTGAATTTGAAAATGGAACATAAATCAAAATGGCTGAACGTGCAACTTGCACTGTTGAAACATGGTTTAGAGATGAAAGTATTTCGTTTGTTTCTACTTTACCTTCTAGTTTTAGAGGATATGGGAAGCAAACATTTGTATAGGATGACTATGCTATTATATTTAAATAGAAATCTGATAATATCTATGATAAATCTGATGATATAAATGTTATACGAGTAGGGGAAGACCAAAAGAACGATGAATGGACTGTGTGAAAGATGATATTATCTATTATTTATGGTTAGATAGAGAAGTGACTTGCGAGATGACGACTAATAGAGGTATATAATAAAAGCACAATATTTTTCGCCGACTCCAAATAAATTGGGATAACGGTAAGAGAATGATAATGACAATGGTGCAAGTACACCAAAATTATCGAATTGACTATTTGAAACGGTCAAAAATAAAATATGAAATTACCTAGATAAAGACCGCTCGTCTTAAAAACTTCCATCACCGTACAGAAATTAAATATTTTGCGAAGAATTAATTGTAAATCCTATGTAATGCTAGTAAGTATTCCATTTCATTCTACAATCTGTGACGTCACATTGTTATATTTCATACAAATCAACTACAAATTCCGCGTTTTGACAGTTCATAAAAAGTAACGTTATTGTCTACCCAATTGTATTTTGTGATCACGACAATTAAATTATTAATGTATACAGGTGCAGGAAAGTGCCGGAAAAAGATGTCACACATCGACACAGCAACAACCAAATAAAGTTGCGTGACTACGTCATAAAGTAGCGTTTGCATAACATGACGCGTGTATTCCACGAATAAGTAGCTAATATTCATAATTTCTGACAAATTTACATACGCTACCATTGTCGCCCTTACATCTTATTTAAATCCTCAGTGAGAACAAGAAGCTTAGACAAGTTGCTTTCAACGCGTTTCGAGTTACCACAACGAGTTTCAGCAGGAATGGCATATTAGGTATACATTTAATTAAAAATATTCGATAATAATTATACCTAATTACCGGTATTATAATTACACACATCAAAAGTGTCTAGGGATCAACATATATTTTTGCAATAACTTTTCTCTTGATTGATATTAATTTAAATTTTCTTTAAGGATTCATCAAATAAAGTGTTTTCGTTTGTCACAGTAACGATAAACCAAGTCACCTTTGCATTAATAAAGAAATTTGCCATTTTCCTAATAAAGGGATTTTTGACATTTGAACCACTAACATTAAAGTTCGAAAAAAAGACTGAAATAACAGTTTTCTTTAAAATTTTATTGGGTAACTTAAGCAATTAATAATCCGTGTTTCTACCGCGAACACTAACAACACAAGAACATCGGTTTGGCATACTCAAAATGAGTTCATCCAAATCACGCTGTGGAATGGCCGCCCATGTTCGTTGCAACAACAAAAAAAGGTCTTCTTGCAACTGGATACCCTCCATATTCGGCAGAGCTCTTCTCTGTAGCATATCCCATGCATGCTCAATCGGGTTCAAGTCTGGCGACTGAGCAGGCCAGGGCAGGACATTGATGTTAGCTGCGGCGAGAGTCTGTCTTACAACTCTTGCGGTGTGCGGTCGTGCATTATCATGCATTAACTGAAATAAGGGACCGATTTGCACTTGTAGAGGAACGAATGAAGTGAACCTTCATTCCCGAAGACCGCTACGGGTACCACCTATAGCAATGCACAATCGTAGGATTCGATATCAATGGGCTCTTGAACACAGAAATTGGGCAGAAGAACAATGGCGTTTCGTGTGCTTTTCTGATGAGTCTCGTTTTGGTATGAGACCGGATACAAGACGTATACGACACTGGAGAACCCCTGGACGCCAACAGCGATTAAAATCCTGCCAGGAAGTCCATCCTTATAGTGGTGGAACCATCATGGTATGGGCGGGTATTTGGATCGGCGGAAGAACTGAGTTGATTTGGATCAGAGGCAACCTCAACGCTCAAATTTATGCTGAGACGATTGTATCTGACGTCATCGTTCCTCTACAAGTGCAAATCGGTCCCTTATTTCAGTTAATGCATGATAATGCACGACCGCACACCGCAAGAGTTGTAAGACAGACTCTCGCCGCAGCTAACATCAATGTCCTGCCCTGGCCTGCTCAGTCGCCAGACTTGAACCCGATTGAGCATGCATGGGATATGCTACAGAGAAGAGCTCTGCCGAATATGGAGGGTATCCAGTTGCAAGAAGACCTTTTTTTGTTGTTGCAACGAACATGGGCGGCCATTCCACAGCGTGATTTGGATGAACTCATTTTGAGTATGCCAAACCGATGTTCTTGTGTTGTTAGTGTTCGCGGTAGAAACACGGATTATTAATTGTTTAAGTTACCCAATACAATTTTAAAGAAAACTGTTATTTCAGTCTTTTTTTCGAACTTTAATGTTAGTGGTTCAAATGTCAAAAATCCCTTTATTAGGAAAATGGCAAATTTCTTTATTAATGCAAAGGTGACTTGGTTTATCGTTACTGTGACAAACGAAAACACTTTATTTGATGAATCCTTAAAGAAAATTTAAATTAATATCAATCAAGAGAAAAGTTATTGCAAAAATATATGTTGATCCCTAGACACTTTTGATGTGTGTATATACCAACATCCTTATAGCTCGATAACTATGAGGATTTTTCGACACCATATTTTAGTGTGTTAATAGTTTTACATACTTGTACATAATATATATATGTATATTAAAAGTATTAGGTTGCATTATTGATAAATAATATGTAGGTATATTTTTAAAGATATAGGTACTTAATACATTTTTGACTTTCTTGTGATAGTTTGAAAATAAAAGTTTTTTTTTTTAATTTGATGTCATCTAAGTACCTACTAACAGCTGCAGAGGTCGATCCATCAAGTTAAGCTACGCTTGCCGGGGTTGGCCGCCGATGGGTGACCATCTTTACATATAGAGATTCCTCCGTGCCGTTAAGCCGTTGGTCCCGGCTGTCATTAGTGGATCTTTGAGAATCGTTACGGGTAGTCAGAAGCCTGAAAGTCTGACAGCCAGTCTTACCAAGGGGTATCGTATTGCCTAGTTACTGGGTTGTGGAGGTCAGATAGGCAGTCGCTCCATGTAAAATACTGGTATTCAGCTGCATCCGGTTCGACTGGAAGGCGACCCCAACATAGTAGGGAAAAGGCTAGGCAGATTGATTGACATCGTCACAGCAACAACAAAATACATTTTGGAATGTAGGTAATACTTAAATAGCAATAATACTCAGTAGCATTTACATAACAAATGACGCCCGTTTGTCACGAATAAGTTGCTAATACTCATCACTTCTGACAAATATGCATACGCTAGAACTGTCACCCATTGGCTTATAACCACACATATTAGCCCACACACACCAGCGGTTTTTTAACGCGACGACTTTACTCTCGGCATTAGGGAATCCAGCACAGCGCATACCAATGCGACAAAAAAACACACAGTTGGATTTTCAACTCTAGGTGCTAAGCACAGCGTTTAAAATCCGGTGCGGCTAAAAAAACGGCCGTGCCTACTCGGGCTTATTTAGAAGATTCAGTCACACGCTCACACATATTAGCCCACAAACACGGGTTGTTTTTTAACGCCATGACTTTTTAGGGCGCACTGGCTTTCAACTCTCGGTATTGAGAATTCAGCACAGCGCATCTCAGCGCGTCAAAATACACAGTTGGATCTTCAACTCACAAGTGATAGGCACAGCGTCAGAGATGCCAACTTGGGGGTTATGTCCCTAAATTTAGGGAGAAAAATTCTATACACGGAGTTTTTTAGGGGGAATAATTTTTGGGGGTATTTTCAGGGATAAAATTTTCATCATTCTCCTGCCCTTATCCCAATTTATTTGGGGTCGGTGCAACATGTCTTTTTCGTCCATACTTCTCTATTAGTCGTCCTCTCGGTAGTCACTCCCTTTCTAGCCATATTATCTTTCACACAATCCATCCATGGTTCCTTGGGTCTGGTTTAATTGTGTTTTTTTTTAATTGCACCACTCTCATTACTCTATACTTGTATTCAATAAAAGTTTACAAAAATATCAAACTACTTTAATTGATGGTTACTAGATGGAGCTGATATTGAAAATGATATACTTGTGTCACAGTTTGAATTTAGTTGGTTTTGAAATTGCTTTAGGGGAAAAGTTTTTAAACAGTTGGCTAAACTGCACAGCGTTTAAAATCTAGTGCGCGTAAAAAAATGCTCGTGCCTATTCGGGTTTACATAGAAGCCTCAGCCACTCACCTCCCTACATCTGTAGCTCCCATAACTCACACGTCGCGTCTTCGAACAAACTCGTCTAATTTCCCATTCGTGTAGATTACCTGACGCGGCACTTGAGGCCCTGGCGACGCCTGGCATATTGAACGCATTTGTCATGGAAACGGAAGGAACATACATGCTTTTTTAATGCTCGGATATATTGAATAGAGCTGACATACAAAGGGGTATAGTTCTTTTTTTGTTTGAGGATGTATTTGCACTATGCAACGTGGCGCTACAATGGTGACATTAATTTAACAGAGCTAGTGGCCATTAATCATATAAATGTTGATAGGTTAAAATAAATCGCAAATTGAAAAAAAAACAATCTAAGTTAATCCAGGTCATAAACTACCTCTGTGCCAAGTTTCATCCAGATCCGTTCTGCCGTTTGAGCGTGAAGGACGGACAAACATACAAACTCACACACACACACACACTCACAAACTTTCGCCTTAATAATATTAGTGTGATAGATAAAAAGGTCTAAATCTAAACCACATTCAAACTCAGACTCAAAGTATTTATTTCAATTAAACCTATTACAGGCATACTTTTACACTTTTTTATACCAGAAGTTTAAAGCTAGTTGCTTATTTCAAAACGTACCTACATCTCTACGGAGAAGAACAAGAAACTCGTCTCCTTAAAGAAACTCTTATTAATTATCAACCTCACCCTTCCCTCTTTATCCAAAATTATCTGAGAGCCCTCCGGCAAATGAAGCACATCCTTACATACAGCGATTAAAATCAATAACTTCAAACAATAATCGAACTGTATTATTATTCTAAAGACTCGAGTCTCAAGACCCTTTTGGCGATTAAATCTTAGATAATCCATTTCCCCGTCACAACTTTTACTAACAAATTCGCAACTTCTTCTAACAAACGCATAGAGACTCGACAAAGTTTGTTTCTTATTTACAAAGTCGAATAAGTGCGAAGGGATTACAAGCGAATTAATCTTGCGACAACGTAGAACTTGTTGCAAACATTTTTTTAATCAAATTATGTTAAGTCTTCTTTATACTGTATATACAAATAAAGCTTTGGAAACAGGATTATTTATTTAAATAAAACAGAGGATTTGCTAGGTTTTTGTAGACTTCATTTGAGATTGTCAAGAATGAGGCTATGAAGGCCCTTTTTCTAGATTGCGAGTATTTATATTATCTTTCCTGTTTAAAAGACATTTGTAAAACGAACTTGTATCAAAATGTAATTTCATAAAACAAATTAAGTCAGCGCCTTAATAATTAAAGCCTATTGAAGTAAGAAAAAAATGAATAATCTAAGGTCAGCACATTTTTTTTTAAATGGGTAGTTCACCGTCCGATCAGGACTAGGCCGGTCCCTGACGGCGCGTACGGGTACCACGCGCGCTTCAAAGAGATGTCAACAAGAGATGATGATGTTGACTGGTAGAAAATGCCTATGGCATTAAGTCCGCCTCTGTACATTTCTGTGCTTAAAGTATTAAATAAATAAATGTCAGCAGTGCTGCCAACTTAGCGCTTTTCGCGCCAGATCTAGCGCTTTTTTTAATTATTTGAAACTATATAACTTAATACAGCGTAAAACGTGATGATGATGAATATTTAACCATGAATGATTCTTAGGTCAAAAATATTATTTCCTAAGTTATTCTTATTGCATTATAAAAAAATGTTTTTATGGTATCTTTGTTTTATTTCATGCTGTCAATATATTTATTTTAACTATAATAAATAGGTACTTATGTACTCATTGTAACGAGCAAATAGTAAAACCATTTGTAGTTGGCGCAAATTATAGCGCTTTTTGTGTAATCGCCATTTTAGCGCGTTTATACACCGCTGACAGTGCGTTCTCGCTAAGACTAGTTGGCAGCACTGGATGTCAGCAATAAGGAAGGAGCCCGTTAGGGCCGAAGCCTGCCGGGTAAGCGGGATTGTCCGAAAGGGTTACCGCTACCCCGGAACATAAAGGGCAAAGGAAGGAACATGGATGGGTTTTAGTCAGTAAGAGTCTAACACTCCCTTCTGCTCCACGCAGAGGAGGGGAAGAGTCATTTGATGATTTCCCACCAACACAAAAAAAAATGTTATTCTTTAGTGTTCATGTTATCATTTAGGTAACAGCACATTGCCAGCGATAGAGGCCACTGCAGCCATCGGGGGCCACGGGCAGCGATACACGAGCGGATGTTGCAGCCGTCGACACTCGTCGATGACTGCTGCTCGTGTGTACGAGTATGAGTCCGCAATACTTAGACCCATGCGTCAAGGAAAAACTGCGACCATCGACACATCGGCGTCCTCTTCCAACGTGCCGCTGTACAGCCACGAAGCTGCACGAAGCCACGCCAGCTACGTAAAACTGCCATTTAAACTTTGATATACGACATGTTCGGTAAAACTATGGATTGGAAAAGACAATGACGTCGACGAAAACCGCCTTCGAAAGGAGCTAACTTGATGCATACTTTAGCTCTTGACTGTACGTGCTGAAATACACGAGCGACACGTTCCCATTACAAGCGTACCCATAAATACTCCTTCAGCCCGCAGTGTTAATCAAAGCCTATCACTACGGACTAAGTCAAATAAAGCCATTTGTAACCATCACCAAAGTCACGTCCAACTTTGTGAGTTCCCAGTTTCCCAGTTTCAATTTCATATCAAACCGAGACTTATGGAGTAACCCTCAACTTATGCGGAGGTACGGAGGTATATGCTTCACGCATATTTAGTACTGGCTGTGCCCCGCGGTTACAATCGCCGTTTAGTTTATGAGAAATCGAATTGCCCGCCCGTGCTGTTACTTCGTTTTCGCTTAACGTTTTTTCTTGCTCGGCTGCTGACGATCGTATTGTGATTTTAAATAGCCTATATCCTCAAGAATCGGGCGTTCAGATGCAAAAAATATTGTTCAGATCCAACTGGTAGTTCCAGAGAAGTGGTCGAATAAAAAAACAAACCAACTTTCCGTTTTATTATATTAGTATAGAAGTATAGTTGCCACAAGTACGATAGACCCCATCTAATTGGGAAACTTGCGTAATATCATGCAGAATAGTCTAGTTTCTGGTTCCTTTGTCATGGCTTGTTTACACCAGGCGAATTTCTCGCCTCGAATTGGAGATTGTCGAAGATATAACGTTGATTCGTGCAAACGGAAATATTTACGTCCATATTGTAATAAACTCACGCATTTTTTCGACGCAGAAAAACTACAAAAGAAACTACAGAAATTATTTTTGCCACGTTTTTGAAATTAGAAGCGATCTTCCGCGGAGTAACAAAACACGTATTGGGAATTTTTTAATCACTGTTCGATATTCAATCGCCTGTATAATAAAGCTAATTGAAGCATATCCGTGTTTTGTTTCTCTCTTGCACATCAACACATGAGAGCAACAATCACCCGGCGAGTCTCGCATATACATTCTCGCCTTTCAACCAGCTAGAACCCCTCCTCCAATAAACATACCTATATTAAAGTCCCTCCAAGTTCAGAAAGCCACAGAGTAATCAACGTCTCCACTATATTTGTTATCTGTGCAAGTTATCGAGGACCTTTTCTTGAACATTTATTTACATACGAAAACTTTGGCGGACCGTCTCATACCCATGATAATGAGATGGCTGAGGCTGAGACAAAATTTGTACGAACATGGAAATTGAATGTATTCTTAGGACATTTCTTTGTTTGGTTAATTCGGGTTCTAGATTAGGAGTTGGAAGTTACTTTGTCTGGTTTAGTTTGATTATAAGATGCGGGAGATTAGCTATATGTGTGTAGTTGTTACTAAAAATAATTTTAAAATAAATACCATAGAGTTATTTGGTGCACTTCAATTCTTACGTTTCATAAGTACTCAATTTAAAGGTGGAATAAAAAACAAATCTGCTAGCGTGTCCTTCAATCAATTCAGCGTTTACAAGCAGTGATATGTTATAACAGTAACAGTGGTGTGACCGTCGGACTGCCAATTCTCAGGACTTGAGTTCGTGTGAGGAAACCGCATGCCAGAGATATTTATTGCACAGCATGTGAAGCTAAGTCTGAGACCCATGGACAGCATAAAAACTATGTCACCAGGTTAGTCACTAACGACACGAAGAAAGAAAGAATACAACCTATTCTTTTTTTGAAATGGGCATCTGGCAATTTAACCTAGAAGGTTGTCTACTGCTTAACTCAAAACTGGGCTGGACGGTGGATTTATTATAAAATTTATTTGAAGACGACCGATAATTTTAATGGCTATTCTTCAGGTATTGTACAGAAGTAATAGCGTCACATTGACATTCACGTCAAACAATGTTGCCAACATAATAATTATGCGTAGAATTGTAAAATGTTGCCACTTATGAAGGTTGTATTAGGCCTGAACAGTCGATTTTGGTGTCTCATTAGTAACTCAATCGTTTTGAAGGATTAATGAGATAGGAAAATTATATTAACTAACATTGCTTAACTTTCAGTTTAGTTTAGTATTTAGTGTGCTTTTAATGTCGCCTGTTACGAGTTTGTGTAATAACTCGGAGCTAAATGCCGGGAAATGCAAATACTACGGTTAGAAGCGGTCGTCATTTGGATGTGTTCGCAAAACTCATAACTGCTGAATTAAAGCAAAATTAGATGACGTATATGAAAATATTTTGAGTGCAGTTATATATTAAGTATATATAAAGAAGTATTTTTTAGTAAGTTTATATGTAGGGGGTAATCTTCGGAACAACTCAAGTGATGCTGAAAATTCTCTAACTAATGTGAGGCTACATTATCAATGAGTGTCATTGGATCAATTTAAAAAAATCCACACGGACGAAGTAGTATTGCGAATAATTTGTTTTACTGGAATTGTGTTTAATTTTATTTGTATGCAAGACCATTTTCACCTGCAAGCCTGCAAGAAAGCAATGTAAATTACTTAAAAATTTAATACATTCTTATAGCTTAATTTTATCGAAAAGCCAATGAGAGGTTACAATAATCTAGACCTTGGGGCCTTGTATTTATAAAGTGTTAAATCATTCCCTGCCCCGTTGCAAAAATAGGGAAGATACTATATGAATGATAGCGCAAGATAACGAGAGGAAAGGAGCTCCATCTGTCTCTCGCACAGAAACAATGATGATTTTGACGCAACATCTTTATACGATCAAGTAATAATCGATTATGAACAACGACATCAAATAATAAACTCATTATTTCAAATAAACCAACTACAGGCACTTTTAAATTGTTAAGGGGTCGGTCAGTCAGAAAACTGAAGCTAGTATATATATAATAATAAAGCAACAAACAACAATAACAATATGTGTGTATGAGTGTGTGTTTTTTAATGAACAAGGTCCAAACTCACCCCCTTGTCTCGCAAACATCAAAATTCAAACAGCAATAATCAGCACACCCCGAAGTTTCCCCTACAAAAAGGGATGAACGTCGTCCCGTCACAATGATACCGTATGAGCGATCACCAAAGTTAGTGGTGTGACTAATTAGCGGTAGCTACGGAGTCAGACGCATTTATCAGCATTAGTCAACGACGTGAAGTGGATAAGAAGGGATGCCGCACGTTAGAGACATTAGAAGCTACGTAGCGACCAAGTCTTAAGTCATCTGGATCAAGATATGGAAAACAGCGGTCATGTGCGCGTCCGAATTGCACATGGCCGCTCGAAGGACGACCTACCACCGTATAAATGTACAGACGCCAGCACATCAAGCTATCCCTAACTGCCAAATTTTCTCAATTAAAAATGAACCTTATGTCTTTGCAATAAAGTTGAAATACTCTCAAAGAAATCTGACAGATTGTGGTAACTTGATGTGCTGGCCTCTGTACCATCCGTGGTGAAAGGATTAGTCAGCTAGACTCTGCGTGAGTGCTAGCTGTCCAGGGTGCGGCGGGCGTTTTGGGTCGTAGTACGATTTATGTTAACGCCACTCGGGGAGGCTCCTTCAGGCACTCCTACCACCGTATAGTTTTTTTTTTAAACTATCTTCTTCTTTTCGTGTGGTTAGTGACTAACCTGGTGTCAGAGTTTTAATGCTGCCCATGGACCTCTGACTTAGCATCACATACCAAAATATCTCGCAGGCCGGTTTTCTCACGATGTTTTCCTTCACCGATTTTTAAGCAAGTGATAACTATACAATACGCACATGAATCTGAAAAGTCTGAGGTGCGTGGCTTGTATTCGAACTCGTAACTCGAACTTTTAAAGTTTAATGGTATGTTGCGACTCCCGCATTCCCCTTAAACTTAAGGGAAAGATATTTAAAAGCCTGGTTAGACCTGCCGTCATGTATGGATCAGAGTGTTGGGCCACAGAGGAAATGAATGACAGGCAATTGCATGCAGCTGAGATGAGAATGCTAAGAGATGTGTGGTGTTACGCGAATGGATTGAATAAGGAGGATATAGGAGGAAGTCACCGACGACCGTAGTAGTGACACCGGTGACTGAAAAGTTGTGTGGAAATCGGTTGTCATGGTATGGGCAGGAATGAGGAAAATGTTCTCAGGAAAGTTTTGAGTTTGAATGTGGACGGCTTTACAGGTAGAGGAACACCAAAGAAACGATGGATGGATTGTGTGAAAGATGATATGGCTAGAAAGGGAGTGACTACTGAGATGACGACTAATAGAGAAGTATGGAAGAACATGCCTTCCTAGCAGTGGAAACGCTATCTATACTAATATTAATCTGATGCATAAGTTTAGTTATTAAATAGTAAATCTGTAATTGGCTGTAATAGTAGCTTATTTATTTTAAGCACAATTGTTAAAGATCTGTGGAATTTGTAATAAAATAAAAGAAATAAACAAAACATAACAGAATATAGCGCCCACAGTTGTGTGGGCTTCATGTACGTGTGTTTTTATTGTATACTAGTTGCTGCTAGCGGCAAAAACAGCAGATCATAAACTAGCTCTATGCCAAATTTTATTCAGATCCGTGAGTAAGTGACAAACACACACACAAATTCACTCACAAACTTCCGCCTTTCTAATATTAGTGTGATATGTTAAGGGTACACCACTGACTACCTGCAGTATTGTCTCTCCTTATCCCTTAATCCATCCAAAGGTTGTCTTTGAAAAATCGCTTTGAGAGATAAAACTGCCCATCGTGTTACCCTTTGTAATATTTCTACATTTATATCTTGAATCCATATGGTGTACATAGTAAATTATTCAATTCTATTTATTCTGTCTGTTTGAGGTACAGCGGCCAGCACATCAACCCCAATCTGTCAAAATTCTTTAAGAGTATTTCAGCTTTATTACAAGAACATAAGGTTCATTTTCAACTAGGAAAATTTGACAGTTTGGGGTTTGTTGTGCTGCCATCTGTACTACAGAAAGTTATAAGTAATATCTTACTGACTTTATTGGTTTCGAAACTTAAAGGTGCAAGTTCTACCGAAGTTGGAAAAGGCATTATATATAATTTTCACTGCATTGGCTCTCAAATAAATAAGTTATAAATAAGTACAGAAACTCTGTGTAAAGTTCATAACATGAAAGGTATACCTGAGATACTCTGCTCGTTATTTGAACTCCAACAAACTTTCATGGAGTAACCTCGTAACTTGTAATTCTATGGTGACGGCATTTGGGTCGTGCGTAAAAGGGAGAGATACTTCAATGAATAATTTGAAGAGCACAGTGGCTAGCCACTAGTTACTTTGATGGTTTGTGGTGGATGTTTGGAGTATTAGATTAAGTGTATCAATCTGCCTAGCCTTTTCCCAACTATGTTGGGGTCGGCTTCCAGTCTGAACGGATGCAGCTGAATACCACTATTTTACATGGAGCGACTGCCTGGACGTTTCAGTTCTTCAATTTGACAATCACGTTGTTTGCTTGCATAAGCAACAGGATCCGCGTACGAAGTCACGGGCAGAAGCTAGTAATAAATAATACTCTTCTCCAGTTAAAAATCTACATTACAAAATAGGGATATAGCGTAGACAAGTAACCGACAAAATGTAATGACAGAATTTGCGTGTGTATAGTCGCCAGCACATCAAGTTACCACACTCTGTCAAATTTTCCCGATTGAAAATGAACCTTATTCTTTGCTAATAAAGTTGAAAATCAATCAAATATATTTGACAGAACGGGGTAACTTGATGTGTTGGCCTCTGTACACTCATCTATCTTGAATAATTTGTATCAGTCTATGTGATGGTGTTGAAAAGATAATTATGTGCTGTTGTTACTTCCACATTTTTGGTCGTTAATCATTCTAAGTTTAGCTCTCGCACAGTTTTTTAAATAAACTGAATATCTCTTTGACTGACTGGCTTTTTTTTCTCCATTATCTGGGAAAATTTTAAGTATGAAAAGTGAAGTGGGATGGTCCGAAAGGGTTACCGCTACCCTGGAACATAAAGGGCTAAGGAAGGAACATAGATGGGTTTTAGTCAGTAAGAGTCTGACACTCCCTTCCGCTCTACCCAGAGCGTGAGGAGTCATTTGATGATTTCCCACCCCCAAAAAAAAAAAGTATGAAAAGTAGTTTCAGTAACCGAATGTAAGTGACCCTTTGTATACCCTGCTTTTTTAAGGGGAACTAATTACTAAGTAGTACTATGTATTACTAAGGATTCGGTGTTCGTAAATTTTTTTCGTGGGCCGTAACAGGTAGACAGTTAAATTTCCACAGAGAATGTATTTCAACAAATAATACTAAAAAAATAAAGTTAATAATTAAAAAGGTCATTAGGTCCTAACGTAAAACCACACATAGTTGGTTTTGGATCCCTACGAAGAGAAATTAGGGAAGGAGCAATGGCCGCCATTCTTAAACGCGACGGTAAAATAGATTGGTTTAACCTATGGGTCGGCCGCGGTCAGTGAGACGTCAAATATGGCCTCAAATATTTTCTATTTTCGATATAAATATGTCCTTCGTAACGTACCAATCATGTCCAAGTAATATCGAAAGGCTTTCATGATTTATGAAGTTAAGAAATGGTTACGAAATAGAATTTCTAAATAAGAAAATCATGTCAAACCTGCCAACCGACAAATTGGAAAGCCGTTTGCTATCTACGGCTGCAAGAAAAGTTCTAAATTCGAATGGTTACTATTTTATTTGAATATTCTTTTTTTTTTTGTTTTTTTTTTAATATGGATGGAATCGTCCGGTTGAGTTTTGTTCGAGTAATGAGGTCGTTGAAAAAGAGTTTTGTTTTAAGTAGGTATGACATCAACATCAGTTTTGTTCTCCATCTCTTCTAAAAATATTTCTTCCTTCTATTTTTTTTTGAAAAGCAGCTGTTACGCACGTATGAATTAAAATAAATAACTGTGTATTATTTTTTTTTCTATCACTGCTCGTCTCAATTTTTAGCACCCGCCATCTAATCTCTTTACCACTCTTGGTTGACTGTTAGAGAATACCTAAGGCATTAAGTTTAGATAAATCTATGGATTTTTTAATGAACAAAGGCATTGTGATCAAAGAACTTATGAGCAAAATGCGTAAACAGCCCTCGATGGACAATTTCGTTATCGCCTTACACACGGCAAACGATAGTTCATTCAGCTGTAAACGCCGATTTTCACGGTCCCTCCGCCAAAAATCATTCGTTCACTCCCCTCCACAAGTAGGTCGCAGTCTCGCTCCGTCAACCATTCACTCAGACCCTCGACCTTCAGAGAAGGTCATGCTTACATTTCTTCCCCTCGTTATGTCATGGTCCTGTGCCTTCGACACACTTAGGATCTCATTGGTTACTCAGAGCTTTGAGGCAAATACTTTTAGGATCTGCCGTGATGCATGAAATGTTGTTATGAATATGAGCAGGTACCTACCTACTTTACACGTTAGGATGAAAGCTTTTGTTTATTTCAAATATTTTTTATAAAATTCGGATGATGTTTTAATGTTTATAAATAAACGTCTAGTTTTATGGAAGCGTTGTTTAGTCTACGTCATATCTGATCTGACAAACTGTTTTTGTTTAAGTTTCATCTTCAGAACGCAGCTGTAGGAAATTAGAAATAGCATTAACATATTGACCGAACCAGTAGGATTTATACGACAAATGTTTTCGTGTCCGTGCCGAGTCTGTCGTAATTATACGACTGAGAAGTTGCTTATGTTCGTTTTTGTTTTTTGTTTTATATTATTCAAGCGGTAAATAGGTTCATAATTTTAAAACATTAGATTTTTCCGCGAATAGTGTTACATTAAGGAAAAAAGCACCTACCTACTTAACGTAATTAATAACACAAAATGTGTGTTATGTTATACATTATTTAATTAGGTTTTTTACCTAAATTGGTTAAGTACCAAATTGAAAGAACACTGCTGATTTCAGTCAGTTTTAGGTGTGAATAGTAAATACGTGTACAGTCACGAGCAAAACTATGCATAAACTTAGCTAATTTCATAAACAGTTTTCTGTTTAGTTATTGAATGAATTTGTATGTTGTCACACACATTGCATTTTTGAATCCATAGGTTTACCGTACATGTCGTATGTCAAAGTTGAAATAGTTATTTCACGAGCAAATCGGTTCTGAAAATTACTAGGTGTATACATATTGGTGCACGACTGTCCCCCTTACTTTTTTGAGGGTGGACAATCATTAAATAACCCCTGCCGCTCTGTGTGCAGCAGAAGGGAGTGTTAGACTCTTCCATGTTCCTTCCTTAGCCCTTTATGTTCCAGGGTAGCGGTAACCCTTTCGGACAATCCCGCTTACCCGGCAGGGTACCTCCTTACTTAATTGACGAAAATAAAAGGCTTTTACAGTCCCAGTTCGTACGCAGCCATTAGCCATAACCAAGGAGTTTGGGAATTGCGAGTACTTACAGTGGGTAAATATGGCTATGTTAAGGTCATTACATGAAAACGTTTAGATCGAATTTAGTATGGCTCAGTTGTAGCTTTTGGAAGCAATTTTCGAGAGCTAGAAAGTCCTCAACCCATAAAATTCTAGTATCGTAACTATTTCTGCCATCAAAATTGACCTGAAATGTCATGGTTTCATGAAATAGTTCAGTATTCAGTCAGTGATAGCCTAGTGGTGTGACTGCCAAGTCATTGGTCTCGAGTTCGAACCCAAGACACGCACCTCTGATTTTTCGGATTCATGTGCGTATTGTATAATTATCACTTGCTTAAAATCGGTGAAGGAAAACATCGTGAGGAAACCGACATGCTGGAGAGACATTTCTCAACAGCATGTGATGCTAAGTCAGAGGCCCATGGGCAGCATTAAAACTCTGACACCAGGTTAGTCACTAACCACACGAGGAAGAAGAAGATGAAATAGTTATTACATAGTGTAATATGAACTTAGAGGACCGTATTGATGGATTTAATGATTAAAGTTCTGTAAATACATACTTGTTACAGTCGCGAATTATATTTTGACTAGCTGTTTCGAGCGGCTTCCCCGTGTGGATGTCGAAAATTATCCCAAAGGAAAGTATCCTATGTGTTAATCCAAGTCATAAACTACCTCTGTGCCAAGTTTCATCCAGATCCGTTCAGCCGTTTGAGCGTGAAGGACGGACAAACATACAAACACACACACAGTCACTCACAAACTATTGCCTTTATAATATTAGTTTGATGAACTCACTACCTGATACTGACCAGCAAATTGAAAAAAAAATGGGTAACCCTCGCGCATTCACTTTAAGAGGCTTCAGTCTCTTCTTCTTAACGTGTCGATGGCAATCTAAATGGACTCGGCCCAGAATTCGGCTTAGTGTTAGGCGCCATCACTAGCGTCCATCAGTTCCTGTAACGTGCAGACGACAGGACACGCAGGACACGACATTGACAGTCGAAATTACTTTTTGGAAGGGGCAACAAAAATCATTTCTTGTTCTTTTTACGTTAAAAAGAAGGCACTTTTTAACGTCAAAATGAATAAGAAATAGAATCTTGTGCGTATTTGAAATAAATGATTTGACTTTGACTGAAGTGTCCCATCGTTTGTGGAACAGCACCACATTTACACTCCAAGGCGGAGTTGTCTATGAATCCTCACCTGTTTTCCTTACTTCGGACAAAACAGGCTTCAGTAATATTTCAGATTTGTTGTAATGGGGTAAGCAGACAAATACCTTCAGGCTCCAGTGGTTAGACGTTTCGATAAACGAATGATTTCCCTTACCTAGAACAAAAAAAAAATCAATGAGCACCATCTTATAAAAAACATAACACCTATAACATCACGCCTAAAAGGAAACAATCGCTACACATTTTAATAATATCATGTTTATCTATATGTATTATGATTATGGTTTTCAAATATATTTTATCCGTTATCGCAAATCCGTTATCCCCATTGCCCATAAAACAGTGTTAGTAGTAAAAAAGGCTAAGCAGCTGATTTTTCACGTACTAAAATCTATAATCTAAAATAAAATATACAAACTAAAATAAATATACAATTGAAAAAAATTGAAAAAGCAGCTTCGTTTTCGTGATTTCAGGTCTGGTCTCATAGTAAAAGTTATTCATAATAACGAGTACAGTGACCCCTTAAAAGGTAGTGCGTTATTTAAGTTACACTTTATACAGTGTGTTAGGTTAAACGAGCGACATATTTTCAGGTTGTATACCTACGAGTATTACTCTTGGAAATCAACAATTTGTCCAAGGGATCAACTCTGAAATATGAAAAAAAAATGTCAGCTGTTCCATACATTTGACGAATTATGCGAACATAATGTACCTACTGAACAGCTGATTTATTTTTCATGATTTCAGGTACAGTTCCACAGTCAAAGTTGTTCCTTTTCATGAGTATATAGTACCCCCTGCAAGTATGTCTCTCGTTTAACCTAACACACTGTTTACAGGGGTAAAAGGGAGAAGAGCATAGGGCATAAAATAATTCGTCCTCAACGCTGTCAGTGGGAAATGTGCCCAAAAGACTGGCAGCGTTGCCACGTTGGATGGCAATGCTTTGACAATGTTTATAATAGCATACTTACATAAGCCAAACAAGCAAACAAAGTAATTTTCCTCTTTATATTAATATAATAAAGAGGCAAGATTTTTCCTCTTTATAATTAATATTATATAGAGGAAAGATTTTTTGTTTTAACCTATACTAATGTATACGTATAGGTTTTTCCTCTTTTAGTCGTACACGTTGTCTACATCTTTTTATCTACTTTCGTATCGCAGGTATGCTGGAAGAGATTTCTTTAGACATAAGCATCACCTTTGCACGTATTTTCTGTTCCTTTCTTCTTCTTTCTGTTTTTATGTGGGTACATAAATGGTTAAAGAAGCAGAAAGAAGAGAAGAAGCAGTGATAGCCTAGTGGTGTGACCGTCGGACTGCCAAGTCATAGGTCTCGAGTTCGAACCCAAGGCCTCTCGATTTTACGGATTTATGTGCGTATTGTATAATTATCACTAGCTTCAAATCGGTGAAGGAAAACATCGTGAGGAAACCAGCATGTCTGAGAGATATTTCTCAACAGCATGTGAAGCTAATTCAGAGGCCCATAGGCAGCATAAAAACTCTGACACCAGGTTATTCTCTAACCACACGAAAAGAAGAATGGTTAAAGAGATAAATAAATAAGATTTTTACACAATATATTTCTGTTAATACTACGTAAATACACATTAACGTTATTGAGCCCGCTATTCTTACTGGGAGCTGAATTATTGTATGTATAGAAAAGCTTGCGTATTGTTGCCTTGCCCAAAATGGATTCCTATGAAAAGCTTTTGTACGTCCATATCCGCAGGGTTGACAGTCACCTATTATTCGTATTTAGAATCGCACAGAACGTGTACTGTAGGTAAGTATAGCTTTATAATATGAAGGCATGTATTTCTGATGAAATTATTACCTAAGTGCCTATAAGAAAGACGGAAGGCGTGACTATATGTACATGTATGTATGTAATAGGGGGGGGGGGGGTATGTGAGAGCCTGGGTAAAAAAAAGAAAAAGAAATTATAGTTAGTCCGTCAGTCAGGTATTAAAAACAATTTTAGCCACGTATTTTTTACTTTATCTTCACTACATTGTATAAAACAAAGTCGCTTTCTCTGTCCCTATATCCCTATGTATGCTTAAATCTTTAAAACTACGCTACGGATTTTGATGCGTTTTTTTTAATAGGTAGAGTGATTCAAGAGGAAGGTTTAAGTGTATAATTTTTTCGACATATTATGCGGGCGAAGCCTCGGGCCGAAGCTAGTATTTATATAAAACTAGTTTTTGCTCGCGACTTCGTCCGCGTGGAGTTCGGTTATAATTATCGTAATATCGGGAGATATTTTTGAGACAAAAGTAGCCTGTCCTGTCCCGGGATGCAATCTATCTGTCTGCTAGATTTTACCGAAATCCGTTCAGTGGTTTAGGCGTGAAAGGTGACATACCTACAGACAAACAGAGTTACTTTCGAATTTATAATATTATTATGGATTACTTAGAAAAACTCATTCAAGTAGGGGGAGTGGGGGCTCGCTACGTGACAAGTAAGTATAAGATCTACATAAGCGTGACGTCATGACAAATTGTAACATAATCTTTTGCTTACCTAAAAAAAGAAAAAATACGCGTCCAATATTTTTTAATAATCTATTTGACGGACAAAAAAAGAATTTGCCACCATCCCTTTTTTTAATTTTAATTTCATTTCATTAAAACTTATCTATAATCAAGGCTAAAGTTGAACACCTAACTACATCAAAGCTAAAGACAAAATTAAATCACATTACATATTATGTAGATCCCAAAAAACCAGCAAAGCTCCTTCACAAATTGTATTTGGGCAACCCTATTTAGGTGTTAACAAGTACAAGAAGAACAAGGAAAACTCTGAGAAATAACTTACGAGGTTTACTAAATGTTGGGTAACTAATTTGACTGCTCGGACCCTATTCATTATACAAGATGGCGACGGTGTGACGTCATTTCGGCGATAACGTCAACTGAATAAATGAGACAATTTTGAATTCAACTTTTGATTATGTAAGTTGAGTAGTATATACAGTGTGAATTAGAAATCTGTGGTTATATTATAGAGTGTGGTAATTTTTTCTCAATTGGACCAAAATCTTTATTTAAAAAATATCAGCTATCCTGATCACGGGTACTTGTTTGCTGATTCATATGATAGGTACATTCGCCAGCGCATTAAGTTATACCAAACTGTCAAATTTCACAAAATGATTTTTAACTTTAAAACGTTCAAAATCGATCGAGAAAATTTTACTGCATGTGCATGTACTTACAGTACTGGTGACAATACTTGGAAGAAAATTCGATGACTCCTTGATAATTTAATTATTGAAATAAATGTGTTTACAATAAAACAGTCATAGACTCAACAATATTACTAATAGTGTATGAATTTTTACAGTGTGAAATGCTTGTGCTAGAGTATTTGATGTTAATAAAATATGTTGAAGGGGCCCGTTAGGGCCGAGCCTGCGGGGTAAGCGGGATTGTCCGAAAGGGTTACCGCTACCCCGGAACATAAAGGGCTAAGGAAGGAACATGGATGGGTTTTAGTCAGTAAGAGACTGACACTCCCGCTCCACCCAGAGCGGGAGGATTCATTTGATGATTTCCCACCCACAAAAAAAAAAAGTGTAATTGATGTGCGATGTAATTGTACATATCCCATATTTACGGGACTGGAATGTATGGGCAAGCTGATAATTTTCTCGCGAATACGATTTTGGTCCCAAATAAAACGTTAACTATATTTTATTCGTACTGAATAAAATATAGTTAACGTTTTCAGTCACTTTTACTCATACAGTTTTAATACACACTGTATAAGGGCAGAAATTGTACTGTTTTGGCTCGTCTTGAGCTTGGCAAGATTAATCCCAGTTGTTAGTAGGGCATCGGACTCAATTTGTTGCGAACCTAATCTTCTAAAACATTAATCTCCAGTGTTTTTGTAGAGACCCTTATATAACTCACCTTTCTCTTTGTTTTGCGCCAAAATTTTGATCTTTTAACCCATTAGATGTTCGCCTATTAGAAGCCGTTTGCTCTTATAAAGCTCAACGATTTATACGGTTATATTTATTGTCGTTTCGAGAGATTTTTCTTATAAGCCTATGGGGTTCATACGACATTTGAGGGGTTAAATGCCCCTACTGGACATACCCTTCTCCAGTTGCTCGCCATTCAGCTCGATTCTCGGCAAGTCTTATCCAGATGCTACCAGCCACCCTGCGAAGATCATCGCTCCATCTAGCCTGAGGGCGTCATACCTTACGTTTGCCGATTTGCGGTCACCACTCAAGAAAACGTCTACCCCAACGGCCATCGGTTCTACGGCTAATATGACCGGTCTACTGCCAATTCAGCTTACTTTTATGTGAACTATGTCGACAATTTGGTGATCTGACAGATCACCTTATCTATCGCACCAAGTTGAGCTGCTAAAAGGATCAAAAGAGGTGCCATAGTCCGAAGAACAGCAAGACGCCGAATTTAGGGGTACAATTTCCGCTGACTGATTACTCGGAACTCATTCGCCCGAAAACGACAAAGTTTGTGCGATAAACTAATATACATCAAGCTTCGGCCTCGGCCAAACGTGACGTCTTTCACGCAGCTCTTGGGACTGTCCGAGGACCCTTTAGTTAATGTCCCTGCAATAAAACAAACGGAACTGTTTATTTTATTACCGCTATCAAGATTCGTCTGAACTATATCTGCACTGGATTAATTATTGCAATGTGCAATACTTCCTGATTCGACTCTTAGGGGAGTTACGACAGTGTTTTGTTTTGCTTTCGCAAAGAGGTTTGTAGCAGATATTATGCTTTCAAACGTTGGCAGGGCGTATTGTAAAACATGATTTGTTGATATTGCTGAAATTCGGTTATTCCTGAATTAAGGCCCCCAGGAAGACGCGACGCGATACTGGTAGAACAATTTCCATTACGTTTTCATAGAAATTGTATTAGAAGACTCGCGTCGCGCTGTTACGTCGCTCTTGTCTGCAGAAGCTTTAAAAGAGCAACTATCGCTTTTAAATGAACCTATTTGACGACAAGCTGTTGCTAAAAGTTGATTCATTTAAAAACCAAATAAAACTATCTGAGAACTGAGAAATTAAAGATCGAAAAGCCCAATAACATTTTACCCGACCCCGAAATCGAACCCAGGACCTCATGCTCCGCAGTAGCGCTTGCAACCACTAGACCAACGAGGCCCTCATCATGAAGCAGTGTGAGAAACCTTATTTGAGTAATTTGTCTTCATGTTAATATGTGTGACCTCTGACCTCGCCCCGGGGATTAATTTAAAGGGACATGTCCCAACTTCCTCGTGTATTTAATTTGCTTAACCAATGCCGGCGACTGTTTTTCTTTGAGTCCTAAGTCAGCACCGGAGTGTGGACACGTTTAAATTAAATGAATTTGATTTGTTTTCCTCATATATTGACTCTTGTTTAAGGTCTTCTATGTTCTATATTTAGAATTAGCTGAAGAAGCAGAAAAATAATAAAGATTAAAAAGAGAAAAACAGTTAAGATTCACGCGGGCGAAGCCGCCTTACTCCGTATAACATCAGCTGACTGCCATTGAAAGTCCCGTCGAAATGGGTACAGCCGTTTCGGAGATAAGCCGAAACAAATAGACCGACAATAAATTACAATATCTGAATATCAACAGTGTAATTTAATTTGTTATATGCAATTAAATACGTTTCGAGAGCTTCAATTTTTAATCCCTACTAATATTATAAATGCGAAAGTAACTCGGTCTGTCTGTCACCTTATCACGCCTAAACCACTTAACGTCGAAGTCGCGGGCAAAAGCTATATACTAGCACTTTGCCCGCGGCTTCGCTCCCGTGGTCATTCCCGTGGGACCCGTTATTTTTCCCGGGATAAAAAGTAGCCTATGTTACTCCTAGAAAACTAAGCTTTCCAACGGCGAAAGAATTTTTCGGTCTTATTTAAATCGGTCCAGTAGTTTCCTGGAGGAGCCTATTCATTTCAAACAAACAAACAAAAAACCAATTCTTTCCTCTTTAACACTAAACTTAACAAACTCCTTAAGATGGTAAGCCCCTTAAACCAAGACCACAATTAAAATATTATAGCACCCTCACTCATAATTTTCGGCACCAAAATTATACATTCAGGGTTATGCTCTAAACTGTATCATCACAAGAGTACCACTGGCCATAAGACCACTACATTTGGAGGGTTCCAAGGATCCTTTTGAGAAGACTTGGCGAAATCCCTCTTACCAAGTTTACATTATGATGGTAATATTCGGAATTCATGTTTTTGGTTAGGGACCGCGTTTATTGGATCATCTATTACATCTGTTGGGTGGAGTGTGTTAAATGTGAAGTTTAATGGAATGGGAAATTTTGAGTGTGTGTTTTTGTAGGTGTCTGGACGAAAATATGCTTCATACGATGTCTTTTCACGTGTGGAGATATAAGGGACATATTTTGGCAGACATCTTTTCACGTCCGGGAGATTAAGGGTTCTTTTATGAGGCCAAGTAGTTCAGAGAAGAAGGTTGTGCAATGAAGTATGTTCCTATCTGTCTTTGAAGCAGTGATAGTCTAGTAGTTTGACCGTCGGACAGCCAAGTCTTAGGTATCGAGTTCGAACCCAGAGCACTCTTTACTTTTCAGATTCATGTGCGTATTGGACAATTATTACTTGTTTACAAAACGGTGAAGGAAAACATCGTGAGGAAACCGGCATGCCTGAGAGATATTTCGCAACAGCATGTGAGGCTAATTTAGAGGCTCATGGCCAGCATAGAAACTCTGACAACATGTTAGTCACTAACCACACGAAGAAGAAGAAGTAGAAGATCTGTCTTACATTCAGGGTGGGGCTAAGTGTTATTGGATTTTTCCATTAGCAAAGTCGTTGCCCGCGTCTGTCCTAATGTCTGTATGTATGTATGCTTAGATCTTTAAAACTGCACAACGGATTTTGATGCAGTTTTTTTTAATAGATAGAATGATTCAAGAGGAAGGTTTATATGTATAATAGCATGCAATTTCCATCATCCACGCGAACGAAGCCGCGGTCAGAAGCTAGTCAGAAATGAAAATACTATTTAACTCCCCTCAAGGCTATCGCCAGGTAATGGTGTGAACTAGGGCGCTAATGACCTTGTTTTTCACTTGAACCTTTGTGTTCGTTCAAGTGTTATGTTATCGCCCTCGTAATCACATCGATTGACCACTATACAGGGTGTATCACAAACGTGGCCGACATCGAGATCGAGAATCAATAATCAGCCGTTCCATACATTTGGGTCGAGTAGGTGTTGAGGTTTTGTATGGGATCGTCGATATTTTTGTCGCGATTACGATGTTGGTCACATGCAGAGAACGTTGTTCAGTTTCAGGTATGTTCGTTAAACTCCCACAAAGCTCATCAAAGAAAGAAAGAAAATTGCAAAACTGTCATACGGTGATGTTATGCGACGTAATCGTCGTATAATATATATTAGAATAAGAGGGATTGTCCGAAAGGGTTACCTAGTAGGGTACGGTAGGGTACGGGGTAGCCCCGGAACATAAAGGGCTACGGAAGGAACATGGATGAGTTTTAGTCAGTAAGAGTCTGACGCTCCATTCCGCTCCACGCAGAGCGGGAAAAGTCACTGGATGATTTCCCACCCTCAAAAAAAAGAAGTTTTTATATGAACTGAATAGGTTACGGAATAGTAGGCTCTCTACAGTACCACTACACCCCTAAATTTGACCAAATCTTTTTAACACATGCTGTATATACGTGACACGAACACTAATATACTCACTAACCCCCACTTAGGTCGAATAAACTGGGAAGGAACTTGCGTGTTTTCGACTGTTTTGGGCTGATTTATAAATAGATAGTATATTTTTTTCTACATTTGCCTTGACCTTCCAAGAAGTAGGCACTCTTTGTATTTAATTTATTTAGGTAGTTTTTGCCAGCGACCTCGCCCGCTTATATGTATATAGGAAAGTATCCCACTTTCCTTAGAAGAACTGTGTACATTTCCGGGATAAAAATCCTATGTGCTATTCCATACTATAAACCAGGGGTTCCCAAACTTATTTTGTTTACTGCCCACTTTGAAAATAAATTATTTTCTAGCCCCCATTTTTTCACGATCTTAAAACCACTATCTAGATGAAATTACAAATCACCCCCTAAGCCTCTATACAACGCGCCATTTTTTTCTGGGTCTTTTACTGCCTCCCTTTAGGCCTGTAGCGGCCACAAGAGGGCGTTATCGCCCAGTTTGGGAATGGCTGCTATAAACTATCTTTGTGCACAATTTCATCTACATCCGTTCAGCCGTTCTGGCGTCATTGAGTAACAAACAACCATCCTTTCGTATTTAAGTATAGATTTTTACAGAATAGGTTGGCTGCTGGACTCGTTACCAGATTGATCGAAGGTGGCAAAACTTAAAGATAACTGGAAAGATACGGGGGACTCCTTTGCCCAGCAGTGGGAAAAAATAACAACTTAAAATTAGACCTTTATGTAAGTCAGCGGGATTGTTTTTGCAACATTTTTCATTTAAGCTCCGCTCCTATTGATCGTAGCGTGATGTTATATAGCCTATAACCTTTCTCAGTTACGCGCTAATCTCAAGAACTACTAAAAACTCCTTTTACATTTTAGATAGTCCTTACTATCAACACAAAAATATTTTTTCAGTTCCAACTAGTTCCTGAGATTAGCGCGCTCAAACAAACAAACTCTACAGCTTCATAATATTAGTAGGTAGGTATAGATACCGAACAGAATAGTTATTGTATTGGTACTTAGGCAGTAACATAGAATAGACATTAATTATAGAAAGTTCATTCTCAGAAATTAAGTGAACCGATTACTGATCTCATTCCAGAAAAATCTCTTTTCATTTTACACATTTGTCGCAGCAAATCCTTTTTGAGAGAGAATGCGTGGGTTTATGGGGCTGACAGCAAGGATATCTTTCGTTGTTATCACGCTTATAAATCCAAGTTTTTCCTTATCGCCTGCGTTTGATTCAGCGTATCATCGCGGCACTAAAAACAAGACAACTGTCATTTATCATCAACACCCTTAGAAATACCCCAAAGATTACATTGCATCCCACAACCTCTATGCCTCTCTCTCTCTCTAAAAATGGCAACACTAAAAGCATTCCGAAAAAACACTTCCAAGGCAATCTGAACCTTAATCCAACTAAGTAAAGTTCAAATTAGTATGTGGAGACGAGAACAATAAATAAAATATTACACTAGCAACATTCTTAAAGTACCTTAGATTTGCCGATTCATATTTCATTCAGATGAAAATCTACACTTCGAAATGCCTTGGAAATTAATGGTTTTAAGATTCAGTGACGCAGCTGGTATGAACGAATGGGAAATCCTTATCAGATCTTGATTGAACGAATTGGAAGGATCGATTTCAACTGAATGAACGTCCACTCCGAGTAGTCAATGCTGGCTGGAAAAGCGGCATTAATTAGAAATACTGAGAAATAACGATACTCATTAAAAATAGCTATTAAATCTGGTTGCTTAGCAATTACGCTCATCTAGGCATAATTATTAGTTTCAAGGTGCTTATTACTGAGGCGGTATTAACCGGATTATTGTTGGTATAATGGCAGGTATTGTTACATTACACATAAATTGTAGCTTCTTTACTTATGTGTGTATGTAACTTATGACAATGTTGAGTTATGAATGTAATTTATATAACTAACTAGCTAGTGCCCGCGGTTTCGCCCGGTGGATGACGGAAATTGCATGTACATTACATACATATAAACCTTCCTTTTCTATAGCTGCATTTTTTTCTAACCCTTCGGAGCATAAAGGCATGATGTTATGTAACAAAAAGCCTATTTCACCTAAAACGAGACCGCATCATACCAACAGTCCTACTTTATTACTTTTCCTTCCTTCGCTACTGGCAACACTGATGTCTTCCAAACACTTAGCACAAAATAGAGTTCCCTAAACGTTTTTTACAGGCAATAAAAAGATGGAGTTAGAAGCAAATGAGCCCGTTGTTCCAGAACTATGTTACGTTACTGTACCTCAGAGAGTACTTGCTACTAAAAGACCGACCTAAAGTGGTTTGACGAACACAAATTGTGCGAAGTTTCCGAAGTACTTGTATTATAATAGTTCTGTTCCCAAAGTAGCGGGTGCTTGGGTCAAAAACAGCGCGGCTGTCAGTCAAATTGATGTTTAATCGGCCGTTTTGGAACAGATTAACCTAATTGACGCTTAAAAGGTTCAGTTAGAGCATAAAGCAGAAGCGATTGTCCTTCAGATCCGTACGAATATTATAAAAGCGAAAATAGCCTTGTCTGCTTGTCTTTTATCCGATAGTTTTTAAGGGCAGGTAGCCAGACTAAGACCTGAAGGGCATAATATGCTAGTTTTCATCCCAGATATGATTAATATAGCGGGATTGTCCGATATTGCTACCGCTACCCTGGAACATAAACGGTTAAGGAAGGGACATGGATGGGTTTTAGTCAGTAAAAGTCTGACACTCCCTTCCGCTCCACCCAGAGCGGAATAGGTCATTTGATGAGAACCCACCCTCAAAAAAAAACAAGTTATTATTAATACAAAAAGATGATATACAAGCATAAGAAGTCACGGACAACAACTAGTCGAGCCTTTTTGGCGCTAGAAAGGTTTAAGAGCCAGATAAGGAGTTTTAGCAATATTTTCCCCAAAAACATAAGATTACCACACTAATGGGGCCTTATTCTTATCTTGTCGGTTAAGGCTCATATCTCGAGGCCCTGATGACGTCAGACTAGAGAAAAGGATGATCACACGCCTGTCAATCATTTTAACATCCCCGGAAAAACAGCTTGCGGCAAATGTTTAACCAGAACTTAAGAGCAAGAGGTAGGACTATAGTCTCTATTTTGAAGACTCTACGGACTAGTATTCCGTGAACGTTTCTCTCGTTAGTAATGATGTTGTAATGACGATAAAAATCTCGGTGAAAATGGATCCGTAACTACTCGCTAATGAGTTTTTTTTCCATTTTGTAATGGTAAACGAGTTTATTTCCAGCACTGTTTGCCAGTAGGCGGCCATTGTGACATTTCCCTGTGCGTGGGACGGTATTATGATGGTAATTAATGAATTTGATGGAAACTCTTCGCTTTTCGTTAGAATGAAATCTAATTTGAAAAATTTAAAAGAGTATTCTTGGATTGTTTGGTTATTTTAAAAGGATGAATGAAAGGCGACTACAAATAGGTATTTAGAAGGCTGATGTGAGTGGAAACGCCGGGTGGGCCTTAGGAGGAAATATAATGACCTGATTGCTATTGTTCTTCAGGAAATTCAGGTGTGTATTCCAAGCAAACGGCTTGAGTGTATGACCAGGACGTGCACGAACCAAAACGATTATGTTAGGAGAGTAGGTTGTGGTCTATAGTTTTTGCTTACCCCTTTGGGAGGAAAGCGTGGCGTGAGTTTATGTATTATTTATTTATTTATTTGTTTATGATTTTTATATACACTTAAACAAAGCACACAATTAGACCTCGGGCTGGAATTAGATCAATGATCTTTCAGCCTACATTTAATTTATGTTTTTGTTATTCATTGAAATCCATTTTGAAATTAATGAAATGAATTCCTTATTTCCTGTTCTCATTTATGGTAACTTTTTAAGGTTTTTAATAACCTTTGATATCCCTGCGATAAAAGTAAATTAATATAACATACATTCGACACAGGGCTAATTTCTTAATAGTCAGATTCTATCTGAAGAATAATAATGGCGGTTTCACATATTTTCTATGCAAAAGCTGTCAAACTTCCGTTTTTATTCCCCCAAAAACTTATGTGACTATTGAAAAATCAGTCTTAAAATACATACAGAAAAAATCTATTTTCTGTAGTATTTTATATAGTAAAAAAATAAATATTGAAGGCAAACTCCTTATCGCCAGCATCAGCAAGAAATCTTATATTAAACTATCGATAAGTTATATCAAGATCCGAAATTAAATCGGACCGCCATTTTCCCTGAAGCGGTGATGTAGACTTAATCTATCTCACACGGTTGTTACACCCCGGATGTGACCGACCCATGGGTTAAAGTAGGTAATTATGAATTCATAGTAAACGAGCAGACGGAATATTTGATGGCAGACCACGAGGTGAGGGGCTCGTGGCTACGTAATAACAGACGCAAGGGTCGATCGATTTCGTTAAGCTACGCTTGCCGCGGTTCGTCCGTGAATGGGAGACAACTTTATACAGGGTGAAATTGAATTCTTGGGCAATATGTTAAGGGGTTATATTAAATAATTGTACTCATCATTATGTACAACTTTTACTATGGGAACACAACTGAAATCGCGAAAAAAAAATCTGCTGCTCTTGCCCATGAATTCAATTTCACCCTGTATATCGAGATCCCCTCGTGTCTCGGAAATCACGGAAAATTGCATTAATCTCATAGTGTGTTTTGCATTTAATAGTTAAACCGTTGCTCCCGGCTCTCATTCGTGGATTTTTGACAGTCGTTACAGCTAGGTACTCAGAAGCCCGAAAGTCTGATAGCCGGATTCATCAAAGGATATATCGTATTTCTCAGTAACTGGGTTACGGAGGTCAGTTAGGCTTCATGAAAAATACTCTCATCCGGTTAGAATGGAAGCTATGCCTACGACGATACAACAAGATTTAGAAAAACCTAGTTTTACATACACGAACACCTCACGAAAAAATATTGAAAATCACGTTTTAGCTACACTTGTGTCAAACTAATTGAAAGACGAACTACAGAAACTCAATAACAAAAAATAAAAGAGCACGATTTTCGAAATTAAAACTTAACTCACATTCGAATGGAAAAGTTACATGACAGCTGTCAATGTCAAATTATTATCAACGTCGAAATAGTGTGTGTATCGCCCATAGCATCGAGGTTTTAAATTCGAAATTTAAAATTAATTCAACGTTATGCAAAATGCATGTCACTCGTAAAAAATTGTATATCAAACAGGCGTGATCATACGCGAACGCTTGATTGTCAGTACGCGATTCGATAAACTAATTACAGAACACTACAGTATCCTGTTTTTGTTCAGGGGATTTATTTTTTGTTTTAAAATTACCTATTCCTACCCACAGCTCACATATACAGATCCAACTGAAGACAAATCCATTCCGTATATCCTAGATCAGCAGGCAATTCGTCGCCTTCACTTTATCTTGGTAAAGATGTTTGAGTAAATTATTCAAGCATGTACAGGATAGAAACTCTACGCTTTTATTTAAATAAAAGAGTCTATGCCCGTTTTCACTAACCGTGTCTTTGACTTTGACGTTTCTTTTTATGAATTGCCAAAACGCGGCATTTGTACGTGATTTGTATGAAATATTAAAATGTGACGTCACAAATTTTTGGAATCAAATGGAATACTTTTAAAAATTAAATCCAATTTTATGATTATATCTTCGCATAATATTTAATTTCTGTTCGGTGATGGAAGTTTTTAAGACGAGCGGTCTTTTAGGGTTCCGTCCCAAAGGGTAAAACGGGACCCTATTACTAAGACTCCGATGTCCGTCCGTCTGTTTGTCCGTTTGTCACCAGGCTGTAGGTATGCCATGAATCGTGATAGTTAAACAGTTGAAATTGATGTGATATCATATTTTTTTGTAGACTGTGTCAAATAACCAATTGCGTAACAGTAGCATTTCTTTTTTTTTTTGATAGGTCAACAACATTCACTGCGTTATTTACGTTATTGAACAGCTCAATTCTTCGAATACATGAAGCAATGGATTAGCAATATCCCTTACTTCATATGTTGGAAGTTGCATTGTGAGATGGTTTCCATTAAGAGAATAGGGATGATGACTTTTGTACTTTCGTCCTATTGCCTACTAAAAATGCTGTAACGATATTGACTTATATTCTCTTTTCTATAATGCTGGACTTTTAATAACGACCCATGTTCTTTAAGGTTGGGAAATTATCTAATGCCTTTGTGTTGCGGGGCAGCTGTAACTCCTTCGGACAATCCCGTTGCCCGCAGGCATCAGCCCTAACGGGGCGCCTTCAATTATGCTGACATCTCTTGGAGGCGCGCATGGACACCACTGCGCCTCCATTCGGCACGGGCCTGGTCCTGATCAGACGCTGAGCTACCCATTACTCACCGTCCGCAGGCCCGCGTAATAACAATCCTAAGAATTAGCATTCTTTAGGCAATCATTACACTACCTAACTGCGCCAACTTTTACTTAAGGATGAAATTGAGACAAGTCAGACTTGGTAAAAATGGTCCCCTTCAACAAAATACCTCTCAACCTAAAAAAAGTAGGTTAAAAACACGACCTATAAGTTTACGCATCTAAGAACTCTCGGCTCTCTCACGTAGAAAGGGCTCTCCAGGCCTCAAGAGCCTGCAAAGTACTTGCTGAGAGTCTATCAAATTACTGAAAGTACGGTCAACAAATGTCTTGAAGTACGAAAACCGTCCTTATTGCGAAGACGTAACGGCTGTTTTCAATGTCAATTTGTTACCATAGAAGAGCGGTTGAAAGTACACGAAGACGAAGAGATAGGTTGGTTATGCTTTACAGACTTTTTGCTGACTGAATCTTTAGTCCTTAGTGCTGTTTTCTGAAAGAAGTTTGTCTTCAGGGTTATTGACGACACTTACGAGTACTTACAAGGCAAGGCGCAGTGATAGCAGGTGGATTGAGGCAGTAACCGAGTGGCGTCCAAGGACTGGAAGACGAAGCGACAGTCGTCGAGCGGTGAGATGGATGGAAGATATTGTAACCATCGTGGGTTTAGGCCAAGGAAGCTGGCACAGGAACTTAAGGAGTGAGACCTATGCTCAGCAGTGGATGGAGTCAGGCTGTGGATGATGATGATGATGGCTTATAAGGATCAAGCCCTAATGTTTTGTTTTTTTTTTATCAACTAAAAAAAAACAAAACATTTTTTGAAGCCAAAAAAAGCCATTTTTTTTGACAATGACAGGCGTTGTTAGTAGACATTTTGTAGAATTGCCACAGATAATGTATTGACAATACAAGATGGCCGATTTTGGCAACGAGCCAAAAGAACCTCCGGAGCGTTGTATTATGATGGTTAAAACAGGTTGGAATGGTCAGAATATTTGTTAATGATGATTGTTATAGTTATAATTATGTAAATACATTTTGGTTATAGTCACGAATCGTATTTTGTTATAAACAAACTGACATTGACTTAAAATTGTAAAAAATGAAATTAAACTTGAATTTCGCGGGCTACCTTTGCGCATCCACTTAACCCATTGGAAGATCGATATTGCTTTGATCACCATTGCGTTTATGCTAGTCTTAGCAATGTCACAAGCTAGTCATTTATTCAAGTGCTGATTTTCAGCGTAATTTTAATAAATGAGTTTTGATTTTGATTTTGTTTGTGTCAGCAGTCATTCTGAGTAAAAAAGTCCATTTGTAAAAATACCATGTTTTTTTTTGCCTTGTGATAAAAATACACCCAACAATAATATGCTCAATTTCCTGATCCTGATGATCGGACCAACATACTTATCCGTTGTACGGGAAGCTGGAAATTCAATCAATCAACATGAGATCACGTTATGAGATTCGTAAACCTACAGGCGGTAAGCACATAATAACATTTGGGCTGTTTCCTTCCTTATAACAACAATACAGCTCATGTAATTATCATTCTAACCACCCATTAATTAATTAATTAATTTAGATAACGTGGGAGACTTACAGCTAAAACAAACAGATCAAGGACAGTACTTACATTAGTTTGAAAGCCAATTAAAGGTCTCCACTTATAAAATACTGAAAAAAAAGTACTTTCTCAGGACATACACAAATTAACTATATACTACAGTACCTATAGTTACTATGTTGCTCGCACTGCAAAACTCTTTTAAAATGTTTTGTATACATGAATTATAAAATTATATGTGAAGACACCCAGAATAAAAATACTACACCAAAGAAGTTGAAAAGAAACAAATATAACAATGACAGGCAATTAATAATGTCACAAATACATAATATATTTATAGTGCCGCAATGAATGTTTTTGAACTGTCAAAATGACAGGCAATGTCATTACAAGTGTGTTAAGCAATTGGGTATTTGAAAGGGTAGTCATAACGTTACTTTTTATGAACTGTCAAAACGCGGAATTTGTACGTGATTTGTATGAAATATAACAATGTGACGTCACACATTTTTAGAATCAAATTGAATAATTATTAGCATTAAAAGCGATTACATCCTCGCATAATATTTAATTTATGTACGGTTATGGAAGTTTTCAAGACGAGCGGGCTTTTTTCCATGTAATTTCATATTTTATTTTGACCGATTCAAATAGTTAATTAACCCGTCGTTTTCAACCTATATCTAAATGCCTCTTGCTCGAATATAGTGCCCTAGTGCCCAGTACAGCGTATACTCAACTTTAATATCACTTAGAAATCTAATATATGAGGGAAATTCTGCGTCTACTGCATGCCGTTATTAACCTCTTAAACTATGCACAAGGGTTAGTGCAAGCGGTGAATAGTTCAACATGGCGTACCTTCCAACCCCTCAGCTCGGTAACTTCTGCTGGCATTATCGTATTACACATTATGTGCAGACTTGGTTTATTCAAAGCTGTAACATGTTTTAAGGTTGTTATGGTTTAAGATCTCGAGTTCGAACCCAATGCACGCACCTCTGATTTTACGGATTCATGTGCGTATTGTATAATTATCACTTGCTTAAAAATCGGTGCCGGAAAACATCGTGAGGAAACCGGCATGCCTGAGAGATATTTCTCAACAGCATTTGAAGCTAAGTCAGAGGCCCATGGGCCGCATAAAAACTCTGACACCAGGTTAGTCACTGACCACACGATAAGAAGAAGAGGTTGTTTAGACTAGCATAAGCCAGCGGCTTCCCCGGCGTGTTCGTAGGAAATTATCTCACGGGAACCGGTTTTTTTTCCGTAATAAAAAGTAGCTTATGTGCTATTCCAGGCTGTAATCTATTTCTGTGCCTTTTAACCATATCCATTCAGGAGCTTTTGTGTGAAAGAGCGATCAAACATTAATGTATCCACACATTCTCACATACTTCAATGGCCTCGTTTTCTATGAGCATTCTTTGAATTTTGTCTTTTCTCCTTTTTTAAGAAATCAGCGCACTCAAACATACAAACTCTTCAGCTATGTTTTATAGCCATAGTATTTTGGATGAAATATGACATACATATCCCTTACTAATGTGACATAAATACGCCTTACTAATAATAGTTGTATAGCGTCTGTACAGTTACACATCGCTTTGTATTTTTCTTTCAAACGTCAAACTTCTGTCGACTGAAAGAGAGTAATTGGTGTGTAACAATTCACGTGAAACGTTTATTTGTTCTTCTTCTTTTCGTGTGGTTAGTGACTAACCTGGTGTCAGAGTTTTAATGCTGCCCATGGGCCTCTGACTTAGCATCACATACTGTTGAGAAATATCTCTCAGGCATGCCGGTTTCCTCGCGATGTTTCCTTCACCGATTTTTAAGCAAGTGATAATTATACAATACGCACATGAATCTGAAAACTCAGAGGTGCGTGCCTTGGGTTCGAACTCGAGACCTAAGACTTGGCAGTCCGAAGGTCATACCACTAGGCTATCACTGCTTTTTTAGATTCACGTTGATCACGTTTATTAGTAAGGCAGTTAGTTTATAAGCAGAATTAACTCATAAGATACTTTTTATCCAAGTTTTTGGTCCTATTAGATCATTTCCGATCTCCAAGCAGGCCAAGCCGTGGGCAAAAGCGAGTTCCTTTAAAATATAATCAACAATTGAAATAGTATCATCAATCATGGAATTAATCGCTTTTATAGTTTAACTATTCGATTTAAATGTTAAAATTACTGTAAATGTAATTATGCTTTGTGTTGATTGCTCGGTAATTGCCATATAAATCATTTCAGATACATTATAGGACTGACATTTTAGTATTTATGAGTTTAATCTACAGTTCAATAATATTGATAAATGAAAATTATTGCAACAGTTTCCATAATTTCCGGGTTGTGTGTGTGTAGTTGTTTTTCCCTTTGCGTGTGAGAAAAAAAAATTGTCCCTATGGTTAAATAGCAGACGGAAACACTTCTTCTTCGTGTGGTTAGTAACTAACCTGGGGTCAGAGTTTTTATGCTGCCCATGGGCCTCTGACTTAGCTTCACATACTGCTGAGAAATAATATCTCTCAGACATACCGGTTTATATAGTGCTCTAAGTACAGAGGCCAGCACATGGAGCTAACCCAATTAATTTGATAGATTGTCAACTTTATTACAAAAGCCTAAGGTTCATGTTCAATTCGGAATATGCCACAGTTTGGGATAGCTTGATGTGCTAGCGTCTGTACAGAAAATTTCAAGTCCACGGAAATTATTTGTGAGAATTTTTTAACAAGTGCATCTTATATTAACAATAAATTCCCTTTTGGCTCATGAATTTGTAATTGGTAGTCATAATTATAACGAAGGCAGACACTCCACCAGAAAATTATCGTTGAAAATTAAAAAAAAAAAAATACTGATAAAGCAATTCCGTATTTTTACAATCAATTTCGGTTGTGTTCCAGCCTTTTGATCTGAGCGGACGATACATTTTCCGATAGTTAATTATTTTATCGTCATTCAGAAAATTCGTGGGAAAATATTCATTTAAAATTACCGCAACGTATTCACATGGCACATGCATTCCGTTGTTCATTTGGGATCTCATCTTCTCATCATCTCGAAGCCTGGTCCCAATTATTATGTTGGGACCTGTTTCCAGTCAACCGGCTGAATATCAGTATTTTCTGAATATGCTATTATGTTCAAATAGAAAAAAGTGCCTTACGTCATATTGATTTCGATAATTGGATATTTGAAAGGGTAGTCAATAACATTACTTTTTATGAACTGTCAAAACGCGCCATTTGTACGTGATTTGTATGAAATATAACAATGTGACGTCATAGATTTTTAGAATCAAATGGAATACTTATTAGCATTAAATGCAATTTATCAATTATATCTTCGCATAATAATTTATTTCGGTACGGTGATGGAAGTTTTTAAAACGAGCAGTCTTTTCTCTATGTGATTTCATATTTTACTTTTGACCGATTCAAATAGTCAATTGGGTATTTGAAAGGGTAGTCGATAACGTTACTTTTTATGAACTGTCAAAACGCGGAATTCGTACGTGATTTGTATGAAATATAATAATGTGACGTCACAGATTTTTAGAATCATATGGAATACTTATTAACATTAAATGCAATTTTACAATTATATTTTACTTTTTTATTTAATTTCTGGACGGTGATGGAAGTTTTTAAGACAAGCGGTCTTTATTCTATGTGACTGCAAATTTTATTTTTGACCGTTTCAAATAGTCAATTAATTAATTCGTTTTATTATTACACGCATATTAGACGCGTCAATAAGGTCACGTTTTATTTCTCCGTGAATGAAATGCGTGTGTAATTCTGTAAAGCATTCTTTCATCACGTGCAATGAATACTAAACAACAATATAGGTACTAAGTTTAAATTGCAATATCCGACGAAAATAATATTAAGATAACCGCCCGCCAAGACAAACTTACTCTGTTCGGCAGAAAAGATGGATGCCTTTAAATTTTCTTTTTACTCGACGTAGGCTACAACTCCATACAGCCTAGTTTCTAACTCTTGTTGGGCGCACACGAAAAAGTTCTTTCTCAAGATTTTAACACATTCTAGTTGAGCTAAATCGACGCTGTTTTCGCGAACAATTTTCTGCAAAGCTCCAGTGAATTAGAGAGATGATGTTTCTTGTGGTAGCTCGGTTATTTTCTGCCATGAACTTTTGTGGAATGAAAATAGTATTTAAGAAAGAAAAATATTACTTAAGAAGCAAGAACACTGACTTTATACCGGGTTATTTTTCAATGACCGGCCAAATTTTCGCAGGGTGTTATACCCATGAATGTGAACAACTTTCACTATGGGACCAACTCTGAAATCACGAAAAAAATCAGCTGTTTCCTACAAAATATCAATACCTACTCGACTAAAATGTATAGAACAGCTGATTTTTTTTTCGTGATTTCAGGGTTGGTCCCATAGTGAAAGTTGTTCACATTCATGGGTAGAACACCCTGCGAAAAATTGGCCGGTCATTGAAAAATAACCCGGTATTTGGCATGTTACTAACTATAATTAAAATGCCCTTTTTTTGAGGCTGGGAAATCATCCAATGACTTCTCCCGCTCTGGGTGGAGCGGAACGGAGTGTCAGACTCTTACTGACTTATAAAACCCATCCATGTTCCTTCCGTAGCCCTTTATGTTCCGGGGTAGCGGTAACCCTTTCGGACAATCCCGCTTACCAATACAACGAGCCTGCATTAAACATGCACAGAGATATGAAACTTGTTGAAAACTCTGAATGTTTCTGTTATTACTGTTCTATGCTTAATTACTTTTAATTTAATTAATATCAAAAGATCGTCACTCAGGAGCGTAAGTTTTGCGTCCATTTGGTTTTTATGGTCTCAATTGTCCGGCAAAAATCCGGAGTTTGGATTAATTAAAATGCCCTGAGCCTCTTTGTCACCGTATCAATTCTACTGAAATGTGATAATAATATAATTATATCGGGGTCAGAACATAATTCATGTGGGTTGCCAACCAAGGCGGATATCCGCTGCATGCATGTCATGAATGCATTAACTATAAAGAACAAGTCTTAAAACACATGTTAAAATGCGCATTTTTTACAAAAGCAGAAATAGAATGCATTATCTACCTACTGACGTACTTAATACGTAGATACCACTATTAGTTCTGTCAAAAATGATAAAATAAAAAGCGTCAAAAAAAAATCTGGTATAAACATGCAACCGAGCTCGTGGCTAAGTACTAACAGCCGCACAGGTCGAAGCCATCAGGTGAAGCTAAGCTTGCCGGGGTCGGCCGTGGATGGGTGACCATCTTACATCTCGACTCATCTTACATAACGAGACTCCTCCGTGCTTCGGAAAGCACGTTAAGCCGTTGGTCCCGGCTGTCATTTACTGTACATCTTTGACAGTCGTTACGAGTCGTCAGAAACCCGAAAATCTGATAGTCCAAGGCCAAGGGGTATCGTATTACCCAGTTACTGGGTTGTGGAGGTCAGATAGGCAGTCGCTCCATGTAAAATACTGGTATTAAACTGCATGCGGTTAGACAGGAAACCGACCCAACATAGTTTGGAAAAGGCTAGGCAGGTTGATTGAGCGCCAAACATTTTTGGTGACTCCACTTTCCCCACGTATAATATTAATTTAAAACCACACCCGGTTTTGTAAAAGGACAAATAACCTTGAGGGTCCTAAGCCCCTGTAGGTAATATTTTATTTCCAACAAACAATGCGTACAAAGGGCCTGAATATAATGGCTTTATTGCCAGTGTTCCTTTGACGAGGTCCTCAATTGTAATTGGTGTTGTAAGGTGAAAATCGATCTCCTTGCTTCGTACGACATCAATGATTTGAATTTTGAACGTAACTACAACTGAATTTAGATTAATTAATTATGGTAGATACTCAACCCGAACTGGGCCCGCTGGGATAACGGCCCACCCCCTCTCGCCGAGAGGGGGTTTTGTCCCAGCAGTGGGAATATTAAAGGCTGATTTAAGCTAATTATGGTGGAACATTTCCATTAGGTACTTCTTTATAGGTATCTAAGGTGCGATCCTGGTTTTACAAAAAGGTTATTTTGATACTAACTGGCCACAAAGAAAGAGATTAAAATTACTAAAATAAGAACATTAAAGTTCTAGGTAGCCTTCCTACCTAGAACTTTAATGTTATATACAGGGTGGAATTTTGTAATGCCCCCTGGAGGGAAAGTACTCTTAATACTGTAGATAGAAATTTTTACTCAAAGGAAACATTCCTTTATTTTTGAATAGAAAGAAAACTGCATTCAAAGATTTCCAAAAAATCGCTTGCCACACCCGGGAATCGAACTGACTAAAATCTGCAAAAAGTACACACTGTACTTTTATTGCCGCGATCGTTAGTATCAATTATAAGAATTAAATCTCTCGAACAAACTTGATAAATTAAATGATAGGAAAACCATGAAATCTTTAATTATTTACAAAAAATTGTAAACTAATTAATTAGTTGCTCGAAATGGGCTCCATTTTCTTGGATACACAAATGTGTTCTTCTAACAAATTCATTTCTTGTAACCTTTAATAACGTGTTGTGGTTAATATTATAAATCGTATTCTGAACTTCAACTCTCAACTCGTTTACATTCGCATAAGATTTAATGTAAATTTGGTTTTGAACATATCCCCATAAAAAAATTCTAAAGGGGTGAGATCTGGTGATCTCGCAGGCCATCTGATTGTGCCGTTTGTACCAATCCAGGTATTCGACATTTCGATACAGTGTAAAAATTGTTCATGAAATAAATAAATAATAATAATAATATTAAAGGTATTTATTTAGAAGAATACATTTGTGTATCCAAGAAAATGGAGCCCATTTCGAGCAACTAATTAATTAGTTTAAATTTTTTTGTAAATAATTAAAGATTTCATGGTTTTCCTATCATTTAATTTGTCAAGTTTGTTCCAGAGATTTCATCCTTATAATTGATACTAACGATCGCGGCAATAAAAGTACAGTGTGTACTTTTTGCAGATTTTAGTCAGTTCGATTCCCGGGTGTGGCAAGCGATTTTTTGGAAATCTTTGAATGCAGTTTTCTTTCTATTCAAAAATAAAGGAATGTTTCCTTTGAGTAAAATTTTCTATCTACAGTATTAAGAGTACTTTCCCTCCAGGGGGCATTACAAAATTCCACCCTGTATACTGTAGAGGGTTTATCCTATACATGCCATTTCCATGCAACCTCAACCTCCGCGAATATTTTGTAAGTTGATGGCATAATACATTATGAGAGAAACGCTGTTTTCATATTTATTAGAAGATAGGTACAAAAATAATTGGGTATTGGAAAGGTTAGTCAATAACGTTACTTTTTATGAATTGTCAAAACGCGAAATTTGTACGTGATTTGTATGAAATATAAAAATAAGACGTCACAGATTTTTAGAATCAAATGGAATATTTATAAGCATTAAATGCAATTTTACAATCAATCAATCAATCAAAATATTTATTTGCTAGAATACGGTACATAAGGTGTTACAGTTAATTTGTTTCAGCATATCCTGCCATAACATGGCGTGCAAATGTATTCACACTCAGCGATGTCAATTTATCTAATTTACAGATACTATTGATTTGTCTTCTAGATAGTCCTTAATGGTATAATATCTTTTAAATATCAATAGTTTGAAAAGTATATTTTTAAATTTGGTCAGTGGTAAGTCTTGAAAACTATTTGGTAAATGATTGTAAATAATAATCGACATGCAGTATACATTTTTCTTAAATAATTTTAGTTTTATCGGTGGCAGCCGAAGTCTATCTTTATGCCGTGTTCGGCAATTTGGTCTGTCAGTTTTGGTTTCAAATAAATTATAGTTCCTCTTAACAAAAACACATATTTCAAAGATATATAAACATGGCAGAGGTAGAATATTAAGTTTTTGAAATAGTGGCTTACAGCTGTCTAAAAAGTGAGCTCCACAAATTGCTCGGATACATTTTTTTTGAGCTTTAAAAACTCTGTCAAAATCTACTGAGTTACCCCATATTACAATGCCGTATCTAAGTATGGATGATACATAACCATGGTAAGCTAGCATTGCAGTTTCACAGTTTACTGTTTGTCTAATTCTTTTTAATACATATATAAAACGATCTATTTTTGCAAGAATTTTATCTATGTGTGTTTTCCAATTGCAATTTTTATCGACTGTTATACCCAAGAATACACAATTATCGACAGTGGTCAAGTGAGAATCTTTATAATGAATGTCTATTGTATTTATGTTGGAATTGTATGTCTGAAATTGTATTATGTTCGTTTTAGTCATATTTATTTTTAAGTTATTTTTTTCTAGCCAATCGATTGCATTATCAAGAGCTAGGACGATTTCATGTTCTAAATTTTTATTATTGTCACTTTTAGTCATTATAGTGGTGTCATCAGCGAATAATATGCAATCTTTGCCTATCGCGTCCGATATGTCGTTGATGTAAACCAGAAAGAGTAGCGGGGATATGATACCTCCCTGTGGCGTGCCAGAATTATTATGTTTATATCCCGACCTATAGGTTTTTTTTTCATTTTGACAAGTTTTTGTTATTTCCACGCATTGTACTCTTTCAGAAAGATAACTCTTTACCCAGTCGTTGGCCTTACCCCGGATTCCATAATGCTCAAGCTTTGAGAGTAGTGTTCTATGGCAAACAAAATCAAAGGCTTTTGTCATGTCTAGGAACACGCAACTTGTCTTAGATTTCTCATTCAAACTTTCCGTTATGTATTTTATTAGCGTAAAACATGCTAAAGCAGTAGAACTGCCCTTTCTAAAGCCGAATTGTTCTTTTTTAAGAACATCACATGCTGTCAAAAAGTTCTCCATTTTAATGCACATAACCTTCTCAAAAATTTTGGATAGAATTGGGATTAAAGTTATTGGTCGATAGTTGCTCATGTCAGTTTTTACACCTTTCTTAAAAAGAGGCTTGACAATTGACCTTTTCAGACGTGTTGGGAATACTCCTTCTGTTAGAGACAGGTTTATGATGTAGGTTAAGGGAGACACTAAACTCATTGCACATAGTTTTAACACTTTAGTGCTCAGGTCATCATATCCAGTCGAGTTAGTGTTTCTTAGACTGCGAATTATTTTATCAACGTCTGATTCATCTACTGGTGTAAGGAAAATGCTTTTAGGATTTTGAGGAGTGGTTATTTTTATGTTATGTTGCATGTTTTTATGAGCATTATTGGTCGTCTTTGTTTGGGATATATAATAGTCATTAAATAAGTCGCATATTTGGTTAGGATTGTGATAAACTTTACTATTAGCGTTAATTGCGTCCACTTCAGAGTTACTTGTCATATTATTTGTGTTTGTTTTAATCATGTTCCAGGCCGCTTTACTTGTATTTTTAGCCTTATTAATGTAGTCTAAGCTATTAATCTGCTGAGCCTTGTGTATGCATTTTTTCAGTATTTGAGTGTACTCGTCATAAGTTTTTTTGTTTTGTTTTTTGTTATGTTTGTAGAGGTGGTATTTTAAATATAATGTTCGTTTTTTAATGCAGCATTTTTTTATACCCTTGGTTAGACCTCTATTTTTCACTTGTTTACTAGTAATTTTAACTTTAACTATAGGAAAGCATAGGTTGTAGAAAAGGGTAATTATATCGTGTAGTCTATCGAAGGCGTCGTTTGTTGTTTGAGCTTCGTAAACTTCGGAAAAAGATAGACTTGAGATACAGTTATTAAATTTAATTATATTTTCGTCACTGAGCTCTCTTACATTTTTAAACCAAAAGCTATGAATGTCTTTAACTTGAGAATCAGTTTCTAAGCTAACCGTTATTGATTGTGCTGTTTCGTGATCAGAGAGTGCTAAATAGTGCAGTGTGGACTTAGCGTCGTGTATATTGCTTACAATTAAGTCTAAACAGGAGGTTTTCCTCGTCGGTCGTGTAATATGGTTTTTCAGGTTGTTATTGTCAAGTATGGCATTTAGGTCATTGGATATTTTATTTCTTTTTTACAATTACATCTCCGCATAATATTTAATTTCTGTACGGTGATGGAAATTTTATATAAGACGAGCGGTGTTTTATGTACCTATGTGATTTCATACTTTATTTTTGACCGTTTCAAATAGGCTTGGAGAGCTTGGAGTACGCGAGTATACTATTGTGTATAATTATAACCGCTTAACTGTAGAAATCACCATCAAATTATGATTTAAAACAATAGAAAAGGTAATTATGTCTCATTAGTCCCAGTTAAGCGTATATAGATTGATTATATGTATGATATAGATTGAACGGTTATCTATACTAATATTATAAAGAGGAAAGATTTGTATGAAAAACTACTTAACGGATCTGGATGAAACTTGGCACAAAGATAGATTAAGTCTGGAATAGCATATAAGCTTTTTATCTCGGAAAAATGTACGGTTCCCGTGGGATAATTTCCTACATACACGCGAGCGAAGCCACTGGCAAAAGCTAGTTTATTATAATACCTACCAAGAGTTTAAAAAACATGAATTTCGCCGCATTTTAATTTCGAATTGGTGGTAAGCGATGTGTTAAGAGGTCGGTTTTGATGACGTTCTGAATAATAATACCTAAGAAAATCGTAACAGAGCATGTTATCGTATCGCACAGTTTACTTAGCGCAAACTCTTATCTCCATAGATTACTTTAACAGACTCCTAAATTAATTCGTTATGGTAGCTATGATAAACGTTTTCTTTGTAAATATTACGCTTGGTTGCATTGAGTCATTTATTTCAGCGTTTTTCGTGTATGTGGTAAACGCTAAGCATGTTTTCTGCCACGCAGAGGTGTGTGACCGCATTTAGAATTTTTTCTCAAATTCCTTTGGAGTGAAATGCTTCGCGTAATTTAATGAAAATGTCCCTAAAATGTAACCCGCTAAACACGGTAATGTTGTGGACATTTCCGAGTAATTTTTCGGTTTTGTTTGATCGTTCGTTTTTGTTTACTTTTTGGCGACGATTCCAAATTCGAAAATTCGACGAGAATTGAGAGTGGAATTTCAAGGACGCGTTTACGTTTAGGTTTTCGTGACATGAGAGAGAAAAATGATATGTCTCTTACTTTTAAAGAGTTTCAGTTCTATAGCATGTATGGTAGGTCCAACGCGTGCCATTGAAAAAAAAATGAACCATTCATAAACATCATACTTATGTAAATTATTTCTAATATTTTGATATAACTAATATTTAATCAAATTTAATTCTGTGCTATTTTTTTAATATTTTTTTTTACGAACAAGTACAGAATGACACTTAGAACCGACATCACAGTTATTATTTAGTAAATATGATTAAATTATTGTTGAACATACAAAATTTTAGGAGCCAAACGAATTGAATTACACTGAAATTAAAGTTCAGACAAACCGTAGTTTAATTAAACCGTGGTTACGCTAATGATGCTACAAACTGTACAAAACTATTTGAAAATACGGTTTTGGTTCCATTTTACGGGAATTAGAAAGCTTCATGGTAATCAAGCAGAACAAAACGTTTTACAAATTAGGTGTTAACGACCCTATAATTAACGGAAACTTGTTCAATTAAAAGTTGTATTAATTTAGAATTTGTTTTCGATATCAAACATCGATTGGATTTCAATAGCATTCAAAAAATTCCGCCAAAATAGAGTTTACATTTCGAATAGTAGAATTAAATTAAATAAAACATCCTAAAGGCCTATGCACACGGCTTTTATTTTACGCGCCGTCGACGCGCTGCAAAGACAAATTATTCTGCTTTTAAGGCACGAAACTTGCCGTCGTCGAAGCGGCGCACTTTATATTGAACTAGCTTCCGCCCGCGGCTTCGCCCGCATACTATGTCGCCAAATTATACACATAAACCTTCCTCTTCAATCACTCTATCTATTAAAAAAAACCGCATCAAAATCCGTTGCGTAGTTTTAAAGATTTAAGCATACATATAGGGATATAGGGACAGAGAAAGTGACTTCGTTTTATAATATGTAGTGATACGCGTATAAAAACGCCGTCTGTTTAGGCCCTAAGGCTTAGTGATGTAAATTACATTCCCTAATGTCTTTATTTTCAGGTTCTAAACAAATACCTCCAGATAGGTAGCAGTTTAAATGTTTTAGAGTCCTAGAAGATAAATTATAACTACTTACTAAGTTTTAAGTCTAAAATCCTCGCTTTATCTTTATACCTACATAGTTAGTGACAAATAGGTATAAATGACCCAACAATTTCAATAGACGCTTCTGAAACAAGCAAATAATCTCCTATTTCTAAAGGCGCTTATCCTAATCCTCTGAAGCTATCAAAGGCCAAATCATATTGACACGACAATACAGTTAGCTTCAGAAACTATTCAAAGCTCAACAGTTTCAAGTTTCGAACGCCGAGCGAAGTTGCCAGCTCAAATAACAGTTGTACTCGCTTCCCGTAGACTATAGAGTTAGACTGAATAATTTGAATAGCAACGTGCACATTTTGTATGTTTAGTGTGCAGTCTGTGATGAGATTTAGAATCAGTTGTTTTCATTATACACTGCAGACACGTAGGTAATAAATCGACGTGTAATTGGTTGGATATCATTAATAGTAATAATATCCTTGGACATTTCACACAACGCTATATAGTCCCAAGCTAAACAACCTAGGTAATACTTGTGTTATGGTAACGTGATGGCTGGTAAACTACTTAAATACATTTTTTTTGTACAGACGCCAGCACATCAAGCTATCCCTAACTGTCAAATTTTCTCAATTAAAAATTAACCTTATGTCTTTGCAATAAAGTTGAAATACTATCAAAGAAATTTGACAGATTGTGGTAACTTGACGTGCTGGCCCCTGTACATACATAGATATTATAGATAGCAAAACACCCAGACCCGGAAAAATACTTGCAGGTCAAATCAGGTATAAATACTTGTTCCGGAAATCGAGCCCGCGACATGCTGCGCAGCAGTCAATTGCTCAACCGCTGCGCCAACCGTGTCGCCAAGCCATTATGTCAGGTATATAGAAATTTTGTACAGACGCCAGCACATCAAGCTATCCCTAACTGTCAAATTTTCTCAATTAAAAATGAACCTCATGTCTTTGCAATAAAATTTAAATACTAACAAAGAAATTTGACAGATTGTGGTAACTTGATGTGCTGGCCTCTGTACAGTCAACAATCTCAATACTTAAATGGTCATGTTATTTAAACACAAACCTTATTTCATTGGAGAAAAAACAACTATTACGGACGTAAGCTTTACCCTTATTTCCCCTGGTCACGGGTAAGCGATTAACGGCTGTCACTCCGACAGCGTGCTGATTGGATAGCCCTGCCAAATGTCAGACCCGAAAATAATTCCGCCAATTACGATTCAGATATAAAACCGTTGCGAAGCGAAACGATAAAAATACGAACGTATTTATATCAAAAAGAAAATTCCGCATACCATGTTTAAGATACTTACCAGAGAAAATATGAAGATCATTAAGAACTAAAAGGCACAAAAGAGTAGAATCTGAGCAAAATGGCGAGATAAGAAGGCGGAAGCAAAAAGGATTTATTTTACTTACAATTTCATTTTGTTAGGTGGCAATACTGAACATGACCACTATGTAGATTATAGACAAAGGAAATCTCGTTATGTGGCGGTTGTGTCAACCTTAATATGACAAAAGCGCACTTCTAGCTGTTAATGTGTTTACGAATGGACACTTAGAAAATATGAGTGAAGAGGCAGTGCCCCAGTAGAGTATTGTTGGCCTTTTTGAGCAGTCATGGAGTAGTAAAGGAATAGTGGCCCAGTACAGCAGCGATAGCCCAGTAGAGCATTGCTGGCGCAGTGGTAACAGCCCTGACTTAAGAGTCGTAGGTTCGAACCCAAGTAGGCCCTTTACTTAGTATAAATAATTTCATCACGCTCTCAAAACGGTGAAGGAAAAATCGTGTGGGAACCGACATGTCCTGGAACCAAACATTCTAAGACATGTGATATCTACCCACCCTCAATGGTATCACGTGGTTTATTACAGCCGACTCCCTCTCACAAAGAGGAAGCCTGAGTCCCAGCAGTGGGAACAGACGCCAGCACATCAAGCTATCCCTAACTGTCAAATTTTCTCAATTAACAATGAACCTCATGTCTTTGCAATAAAGTTGAAAACTATCAAAGAAATTTGACAGATTGTGGTAACTTGATGTGCTGGCCTCTGTACATTATAAACTGATTATGCTACACAATTACACCAGTACAATTCTGCTAATCTTCTATAAAATAAACAACAGCTGATACTTCTACTAGGCCACATTAATTCCATAGTACATACCTACAAAATAGCTCTAGACTTTATTAATCCTGTTTTAGAAATAGCTGCCTGAAAAGACTCACGGTGGATTATCTGGAAACTTTCAGATTGATTTAAAAACTTTCCACTCAGCTTAAAGCGGGTTAATCCGCGGAAAAACAGCAGTAGCTGTAGATAAATAAATTATATATAAATGCGTAAGTAAGTTTGTTTGTTACCTTTTCACGCCTAAACCACTGAAGAGATCATCCTGAAATTTTGCATTTTTACGTTGACAGGTGTACAGAAACCGCGGGAGATGCTCCGGGCGTCGGGAGACGCGTGACGACTCCCGGCCACCGTAGGCGCGGGCCTGCGGACGGTGAGTAATGGGTAGCTCACCGTCCGACCAGCACCAGGCCCGTGCCGGAAGGCGCGTGCGTTTTCTACGCGCGTCTAAAAGTGATGTCAGCATATGAAGGGGCCCGTAAGGGCCGAAGCCTGCCGAATAAGCGGGATTGTCTGAAAGGGTTACCGCTACCCCGGAACATGAAGGGCTAAGGAAGGAACATGGATGGGTTTTAGTCAGTTATAGTCTCTAGCACTCCCTTTCGCTCCACCCAGAGCGGGAGGGGGTAATTTGATGATTTCCCACCCTCAAAAAAAAAAGTGTAGGTACAGAAACGGACATAGAGTAGATACCCTTACCTTTCGGGGGTAATCTTCAGAACTCCTCATCCGATCCGATCCATCCGATTGGATTTATTTTCACTAATTCGAAGCTATATTTTCCCTGAGGTTCATTGTGTAGGTACGTATATATTTATTTTTAAATATTCTCGGACGAAGTGCTAATTTGATATAAGTTTGTGAAGTACGATGACGTCCGTAAAGAAGCTAAATCCTTATAGTAATTGGTTTATCTAAGGAGAGTAGTTTCCGGGTATATCCGGCACCAGTATCTATTTTGTTTGGTGTCATCCCCTTGTTGCTTATCGACTGCCTTATCTGTGTACGAAAAGATATGGCTTTGTTTGTGTCTATGGTTTGCGGAAGTTTTTTTGTGCCTCTGACCAAGATATTCACTGTGTTGGACAAGATCTTTGATAGTGAAGTAATTGGTAATACACGAACTTACTATATGGAGTAGCGATAACATACTAATTGATATAGCCAGATTTATAAACATTATTAACTTGTTGTATATTTTCTTGCCATGTTTTCTTTCTAAATTCCACAAGCAAAGGCGAGAATAGCCTGCTATACAGGGTGGAATTTTGTAATGCCACCTGGAGGGAAAGTACTCTTAATACTGTAAATAGAAAATTTTACTCAAAGAAAACATTCCTTTATATTTGAATGGTAAGAAAACTGCATTCAAGCAAGCGAATTTTTGGAAATCTTTGAATGCAGTTCTCTTTCTATTGAAAAATTAAGGAATGTTTCCTTTGAGTAAATTTTTCTATCTACAGTATTAAGAGTACTTTCCCTCCAGGTGGCATTACAAAATTCCATCCTGTATACCTACAAACTCACTCTATATGCGCACAAAACACGCATAAAATATTCAGCCCGGAATTGATTAGCGGACTTAGATGCATTTTAAATTTAAAATTCAAATACCCTACGCGGCAAACTCATATTTTAACTTGCCAGCCAGTAACACAACCAACCGTAATGAAATCCGTAGCCCTTTGAAGTTCGCGTACTAGAGCAAATACTTGACGAGAGGACTCGCCAGTGACATATAAAAAGCTTTCAATATTTTCACTGCGCTCAAGAGGAGTTTCCAAACGAGTTTTGTTTGTTTATGGTATGTCCGCTTCTCATATTTTACGCTGGCAACATTGGAGTATAGACGTCATTGCGGCTTTTGTTATGTTATGCCAGAAAACATTATGGGTGGGGTCAACCTTACCATTCGTAGGCTAGCTTGAATTCATCAATCGGAGCTAAACAACTAACTAAGAAACGCTCTAAACATTTTTCGAACATAGCAAAAGTAAGTACCTAATAAATAAAATATTATCAAAGCCACCGTTGCAAAATGTTTTATTTAAACTAAAATGAAAAGAACTCAGTCATTCAGCCTCTTGTATAGTCAAACTAAAGACTAAGTACAATAAAGAAAAAAAATACTGCATGGCCCACGGATTATACTCGGTCGCTCTTCCGAAAAGCAAATATAAAAGCGAATATACTTTTGAAAAGAGCTTCAACGCGTAGTGTGGGGATTGCCAAAGGCTTTACATCAGTGAATAAAAGCTTAAAAATTACTATTGCGATATGAAGCAGTGTACAATGTGCCTAAGCGATTTACTGGACGCCGGTGAATGAAATTTTTAACGAGCGGAGGCTTTTTCAAATTTTAAAATAAGGGATAATACCAACGGACTTTTATGAAACTTTCGCAGAAACGTAACAAAAAATATTAAAAGAGATACCTGCGACATTACTTTTTATTAATTTAACAGCTGTAGGTACGGGGACAAAGTACAGTGTTGCCATTTTCATTATTATATTCAGCTTCTCAAGTGACAGTAATAAGTACCTAAGGAAAATTCTAAATTAGTAACTAAATATAGAACTAAATTAATTTTGTAATCTTTCATAATTATTATTAGGTACATTCACGATTAAAATGGGGACTGTTGAGATCAATATTATGCTACGTCGATACTAGTAAGATAAACGCAAAACCGCTTCTTTCTAGACACATGACAAATAAGGGTCTTACCATGACGTCACAGCGTAACAAATGTACACGTTGGATATCCTTCGAGATAAAGGAGATCAGATAAAGATGCACCATCGTTTATCCGGTAAAACGATATTCGGAATCGCTTTATAAAAGTCGATTTCTTTCACAACTAATCGATTTAAAAGTCGAGTTCCGTCGCCACATCTTACTCTTTAAAAATAATAGCTCCATTGCAACGACAATTCAAATTCTATTCGAAATTTAAAGTGATTTGAATTTAATGGTGCTGCTATAAAATAGAGTAGGTACTTTAAATATATTTTTTTATACAGAATGCGTGCTGTTGCTTTTTATCAAATAAAAAATAAAATATAATGTATGTAATAATTCATCATGACGGTTAAATAGAGTAATTTAATTTGTGCTTCAATTTCGTATTAGATTGCTGTTGACATGACAAACAGCATTATATTCTAGCCGGTTCTATAAACAGAAAATCAATTTACCATACTAATGTTAAAATATTAACTATCGGATAAGCTCGGTTCACGCGTTCAACCGTTGTACTAAAGAATTAATGTATTAATAACATTTGATCCACGCGTTAAGACGGCTTCATTAGTTTGGTAACACCGGAAGGTAAGTTCGAGGTACATAATGTTAGTAGGAATTAAGGTGTTTCATTTTGTAGGAAAACGTAATTGAATTTAAATTTTGCGGGCTACCCTTTTTTTAGGGTGGGAAATCAAATGTATTCTCTCACTCTGGGTGGAGGCTCGGAAAGAAGTGTCAGACTCTTAATGTCTGCAGGCCCGCGCCTACGGTGGCCGGGAGTCGTCACGCGGCTCCTAACGCCCGGAGAGTTTCCTGCGGCGGCTGAGACGTCGCCTGTCGTTCAACCACCCCACCACCTAAATCACTAGCATGACTGCTTCGTAGAAGGAGGTGACTCCCTCTCGCTCCGGACCTTGGATTAAACCAGGGCCGGACGCGAGAGGTCGCCGACGCTGCCGATCGCCGCTACAAGGACACAGCGGTGCTTCGTCGCGGGCTACCCTGGTGCTTTCATCTTAGGATAACAGTAAGATAGTTGCAACACAAGTAGGTACTATTTTAACTGACAGGCTTCCTCAATTAATGTAGATATTTCAAAATGTTTCAGGTGTTTTTTTAGGCAGTAAACATTTTGTTCGGTTTCTAAAAAATCGTGAGAATACCTAGCTTCCTATACCTATTTATCAATTTCTTAAAGGATTTGTTTTGATATGGAGCTTAGAGTCCATTTCAAAACGCAACCTTCAATAAATGGGGCACCGTTACGTCTCCGTTCCGCTTAATGAAGCATGAAACTTTACGCATAGTTACACGTTTGATAACATGACATTATAATGTAATTGAAATCGTGACATGTTCAACATAAACAGACGTAGTAGAAAGCATACAGCTGATAACAGGATTTCAGAGTAGCGTGTAAATAATTTGCAGAATAACTACACTATACATTATGAAATACGCAGTTATCCCATCGCTTTCAAAACGTTTAAGAAGAACATCGTGAGGAATTTGTGTTCTTTACTTAAAATAATCCTGCCAAAACTATATTAAGTATGTTCTTTATTCAAAACTTCAAACATTTGGCTTATAGGTATACTCCAACCAGCCTGCATACATAATGGTGAATTACAGTCCACATCCTACGCAAAGAAGTTCTGTGTCTCAGCAGTGGGAATGTTACTGGCTGATTGATAATTCTTAAGCTTCAATAGTTTTGCTGTATCTATTAAAAAGTACCTAAATAAGATCTTTTGTAAAAATAACGTTCTTTATTTTATCTGTGGGCTTTTGGTTTTGAGTAAGTACTGGTTGGATATAAGTTTCTTGGTACTGAGTAAAACAGTCAGATAGAGACTAACGACTAACAAAACCCTAAAATTTAAATCTCAAAGCATTTATTTCAAATAAACCAATTACAGACTTTTGTATTGTAAAGGGTCAGAAAGATGTAGTAATTGCTAATCCCAAAGCAGTAGGTACCCATAGACAATCAAAATATGGTTACAAAATATTGGTAAGGTACATTTCACGTTACATTCGCCAATATCTTTGAACTCGTACAGTTACAAATTGCGCTTGCCAAACGCGAACCTTTTACCGTTGAACTCCACGATATGTTACCGAAAAGCGTTTTAGTTAAAGCGACTCGCAGCGCTCCATGTCAGTATTATAATTGCGCGATTTAGTGAGTCGATGATGCAACGTAGTCGAAGCTGGTAAAAGCTTGTCGGGATTTTAAATTTTGTGCTTAAAAATGTGCACTGTGCAGCTGTAAGCGAATAACGGCTGATTTCACCAATGCAAGTGAACGGGACCAACACACCTTTTTCCATCCATGTTCCTTCCGTAGCCCTTTATGTTCCGGGGTAGCGGTAACCCTTTCGGACAATCCCGCTTACCCGGCAGGCTTGGCTCTGAGGGGCCCCTTCATATGCTGACATCTCTTTGAGGCGCGCGTGGAACATATACGCGCCGTACGGCACGGGTCTGGTGCTGATCGGACGGTGAGTCACCCATTACTCACCGCCCGCAGGCCCGCGCCTACGGTGGCCGGGAGTCGTCACGTGGCTCCCGACGCCCGGAGCGTCTCCCGCGGCGGCTGTGACGGGAGGACCTTTCTCTCTCCCATCCCGCCACCTCCTTCGCGAGCATAACTTTTTCGCAGAAGGAGGTGACTGCCTCCCACTCCCTCTCGCCCCGGACCCTGGCTTGCACCAGGGCCGGGCGCGAGAGGTCGCCGCCGCCGATCGCCTCTACGAGGACACGGCGGTGCTCTGCCCATGCGGGGCAGGTTTGCACCGTGTGCTCTACCGTGTCCTCTGGGCGATCCTCGCAGTGGTGACACCCGGGCGTTTCCTCCCGCCTGATGATGTGCAGGAACCTCCCGAAACATCCATGTCCGGTGAGGACCTGCGTCAGGCGGAAGGTGAGGGCGCCGTGACGCCTCTCTAGCCACTCCTCAAAGAGGGGCCTTACCGCCACTATCGTGGCGTGCCCGACCAACACACCTAAGCCGCGTTTAACCTCTCAAATGTCGTATGAACCCCACCCCATAGGTTCACACGAAAAATTCTCTCGAAACGACAATAAATATAACCGCAAAAATCGTTGAGCTCTTAAAAGCAAACGGCTTCTAATAGGCGAACATCAGTGTCAATGTTGTTGTTGTTGTCAGCTCTTGAACGCAGTTTAGATATGCTGATCGCTTTTAGTTACATTTGCGATATTGGCACTTAGTGATGCAACGAGACAAGTAACTTCAGTTTTGAGGAAAACTAAGTTTGCTCAAGGATGCCTCTAGTGAAATCAGGATAGGATATGAAGCCAACTGAACACACGGCTCTGAAAGGGCTGTCCAAAAATCCAACAAAACATGGTTAAGGATGATGAACTAAATCGTATGGCATGCCTCAGGTAGAGGCAACTTCTCTAATCGAGGCGATGCTATGACACGCTGCCTCTTATATACAAAGTGGTTTTCTTATATCCCATTGTTCTAGGGTATGAGTGAGACCATAATCAGCTAGCACATGAATTATTTTTCTTTTTTTTTTCATTGCTTATACAAAATCATTCGGCAAAGTTACGATTATTAATGTTAAGCACCCTTACATGAAATATGACAGCGTCGCTTTTTCTTAGCTATATGAATGATTGGTTTGAATGAAAATTAATTACTCGAATTTATCAATGAAACTTAGATACCTACACACATATAATACAATATAAATTTATAATAATATATTAGATAAGTTAGATTCATTGTAAGTCCAATGAATGTCCAAAGGACAATGGTTATTATTTTGCTCCCGTGTAAGTAAAATGTAAATTTCTTTCTAGGTAAGAATTAAATCTCTTTAACCAAACCACCTTTAACCAAAAGTGCAATATTTAATTGATGAAAATGAAATAGATATATATATTTTTTTGTTATTTCGTTAGTGAATTAAAAATCACAGTGTATATGTTCCATAAAAGAGTATGACGGAAATCGCAGATACTTTATCCAAAGTTCTGTTTTGTTTCACACATTTGTAACACAAATGCTTTATCCGTAGACCTGTTTTGTTTCACATTCCTGTACAGATTAGCATTTCTGTGCTATTCCCTTGACCTGTCATATTACCGATAACTGCATGTCAGACGCCCACTAGCAGTTAACATCCGCGCATATTGATAACTTGCATGATGCGATTATGATTGGCACACACTGCCATTGTTCTTGTTTCAGCACACACAACGCTGAATCAATGTCGATTATTACTGTTATCGGGTTGTTAATTACTGAGGATATGTGTTATATGTGGCTTGTATTTTGTTCCAGATTCGCCTGTAGGTTTTTCAGTTGAAAATTTCGCCTGAAAACGTCGGCGGGGATGTTCATAAGGGTAACCGCTGCCTCTGAATACAAAGGGCTTTTTTTGAAGGTGGGAAATTATCAAATGACTCCTCCCGCTCTGGGTGGAGCGGAAGAGAGTGTCAGACTCTTACTGTCTAAGACCCATGCACTTATCTTCCTTAGCCCTTTATGTTTCAGGGTTGCGGTAACCCTTTCGGCCAATCCCGCTTAAATACATAAGGCTAAAGAAGGAATAATGATGGATTTTAGACAGTAAAAGTCTGACACTCCCTTCCGCTCCACCTACAGCAGGAGGGGTCATTTGATGATTTCCCACCCTCAAAAAAAAGGAGCCCATTGATAATTTCCCATTCTTGTGATCTTGAATTCTAACAAGTAAAAATACTAAAAAAAAAAAAAAAAAAATGTATATATAAGTAGTTTATCAGCCATCTCGTTACCATAACACAAGCATTAGGTTGCTTAGCTTGGGACGATATGGCGTTGTGTGAAATGTCCAAGGATATTATTATTATTTTATTATTACTTCAACTTTTATTCTGCAATTCGTGAATATAAGGTGGTAACAAAACCTCTTTTGTTACCTGCCATTACTAATGAGAAGATATTTGATATTTCTGCTTCAATCTAACAAAAGGAGTTTGTTTAACATAGCGTATCAGTATATAATTCGAAATTAACTTACAATGGCCAAACCTAACATAATATTAATAAATTAGCGTTTAAATTGATCACATTGATTTTATTTTTTTATTTGCTTTGTCATATCATAATCTCTTGGATTTCCACATTGTGTATACGGAAATCTCAAAATGTATATATTAGTATGCCAATAACAGCCTACATGACATTTCATGTAATTATCTCGCCAATCCCTTTGAACACCATTCTCAACCACGGCCAGCCCTCAGGGAAATGAATCGGCAAACAATCCATTGTAAATCATCCCCAGTTCCCTATAATAATGGAATCGAAATTCCTGAGCTACTCGAATATATTAAACACTACGCAGCGAGTCAAACTAATCGCCTAACATAATCTGTAAATACCGATAATCGTTTATCGAGATTACGAGAATACAAGCCTAAGCCGCGCGTAACTCGAGGCAAAGGTAACTATTTTAGGGAGCCTTAAGGGATCCCCGGAGTAATTAATCTTCATCATCTAAGGATCTCTTTGGATAGTTAAGGGGGGTTGTTACGTACGGGATACACGAATGATATCTTGCGACGGATGCTGGCGGGTCAACATATTTTATCCAACTTTTTTGCCTATTGACAAGCTTAGAATAAGCTTGTGGCCGAACAATTACATTCGCACGGAGGTTCGCAGGTTAAGCTACACTTGCTGAGGTCAGTCCAAAGAAAAACTTAATTCACGCTAAGAATGTAGGTATATTAGAATAATTAATATGTATAAATAAAGTCATCAAAATAATCAGTTAACGTGTTAATGACAAATTAATGGTCATCGCCCATTTACCTAGACATAAAAATACTTAGTATGCATTTTTTTATGCATGTAGTCACCTAAAAAATACCTTGGTAGGATATGTTAGCAGAAGTATGGGTATGATTTTTTCAAATCCGACCGATAGTTCCAGACATTAGATCGTTTTCTCTTCAGTTTTATTATTAGTAAACGAACTACGCTACTTTTCTCTTAAAATACTTTATTTAAGTCCAGTGGTCAAGTGGTCCAAGTGGCACTCAGCCAAATTTCGACAATCTCTTCAGTTTCAACTTTTCAAGCACTCTGTAATCCTTTAGTGATCGCGTCGAGAATGTCAGGATATTATTAGATCGGTGACAGTTCATTTTGACATCTGTCAATTAGAATTATGGCGGGAAACTGCTAGGTAATAACAGAATTTTGAGGTTCATATTATTTTGGGTATACATACCTGCAGTAAGGCACTGATTTTATGATAATAAGTTGACATGTTACATGGGGCTACCCGTTGTCGAAATGAAATAATAACTGTCACATTGAGTAGTGTCAGTGAGGATCGGTTAATTTTAAACAATTCCTATCGAATGCCCTTTCTATAAATAGTTAGAAAACAGGTTTTTAATTTCCGCCACATTTATCTGCTGTTCAAAGTTTATTTGACAGTTTGTGGTAACTTGATGTGCTGGCACACTCTCTCTTGTGTGGATTGAACATTTTTGAAAATACTTATTTTACGATTCTGTAGCCGAAGATATAGTTTTTGAATTTTTGCCCTTAGTCTGTGTATCTGTTCCAAATTAGCACAAAAACAGGAGCAAACTCGCAGGCAAAGCTAGTCTAAAAATAACTTCCGTTGCCATCTCGACGGCACAAATTGTTTTTTTTTTAATTAAAATTAAATGACGTCAGCAGAACTTTGTTAATTTATCTGCTAAACTTGGAAAATAAACTGAGTTTGAACCATACTTTGAAACTTTTGAGAATCAACTTCATAATGAAAGTTTTAATTATGTGTTAGGTGAGGCGGATACTTGGCGAGGAGTGTTCGAGACTGTTATGCTTTGTAATAGTTAGCGATAAACAGACAATTGCGTAAAGGCTCCAGCAGACAGTAGAACAACTCCTACGAAAACTTAATCAAAATTGTTCTACGAAAATCGCGCCGCTTTGTCGCGTCACGCCTGTTTGCGGGCGCCTTAAGGCGTGCTTCACTTGTTTAGAGTCGGCACTGCTAGGTGGCAAAATATACAAGGTCTCCTACCTCCGCAATACCAGATTTTTTACTCCTCTAGACTAGCTAGATGCAAACAAAAATTCAAAGACATAATATATACAAATGTTTAGTCACTATAGAGGGTTCCCAAACTTATTTTGTCTACTGCCCACTTTGATAATCAATATTTTTTTAGCGCCCACATTTTTTTACCTAGACTTAAAAACCACTATCTAGATGAAATAACAAATCGCGCTCTAAGCCTCTACACAACTAAGTCATTTGATGATTTGTCACTATCAAAAAAAAAGCTTCTACACTACGCCCCATTTTTTATGGGTCTATTACTGCCCTTTAGGCCTGCAGCGCCCACAAGGGGGCGAAACGCCCGTTTTGGGAAAGGGTTGAGTATAGCTAGTCAGAAATTGCCTAAACCCGGAGTCGGCCCATCACTAGCATTTAGTTTATTTTAAATTATTGACGTGTAAAAGTAAAAGATTTAGTTAATAAATGTCTGGGATGTCGTATCAAATAGGCTTCGGCTTTGACATCAGGCACAACTAGTCTTTCATACTTTCGTTAGGTAATTTTATTAAAAGTAATTTTATAAAAAAAAAACTTGCGTAAAAAGAGTCATTAAGTCATGCGAGATAACGGTTTCGTGGAATTATCTCGTCCCTTGTTTACAATGAATATTTTTTGGAAGGAGAAATATAGAAAGGCACTTTTGAAAGTCAAAATGAACAAGAAATAGAATTGATTCTACTTGCCCCTTCCAAGAGTTTCGTATGGAGAAGAATGGGCAATAAACTCCTCTGTTCTTTTAAAATGTTAGGTACTTATAGGTACTGTCAATTCCCACGGAGCTGATGGTAGCGGGTAAGGCCCCCAGGCAGGCGCGACGCGACTCTAGCAATGCTCCAATTTATCATTTACTTATAATATAAAGTCGCAGAGGTTTTATTCCAAAAACCATGTCATTTGAAGCCATACAGTAGGTACTATTATCTCGATACCACTTGAGGACCGTACCTGGGTTGAGTAAGTCCTTATTAAAACCTCAGACGTACCTGTAACAAAATAATATCATATTTTAGTTCGTGAAAAATATAACAGAATACAAACTCATTTCGTGAGTTTGTTTCGGCCTTCTCAAAGTAGTTGGATAGGAAACGCCGATCTCAGATTCAGAATCTTTATTTGTTCTCAACAAGTTTTAAAATGATTACTGACGTGTTAGTGTTTGTGAAAACGTATTTACAAAAATAAAATTTTCATACCTAAAATGACTTCTAATAAATATTAATATTGAGTTTGTACAAGTATATAAAACAGGAGGGAAATAAAAAAACAACAAATGGCATAAAAAAATAGTCCACATCGCTGTCAACAGAAACAGTTGTCAAAAGAATGGCAGCATTGCCAAGTTGTATGGCAATGCTGATTTTTTGACCAAAAAATAGGTCAGCCCAGGGCCTGGTCAAAATAAAATCATTTACCATTTACTACAAGTGCACTTCCGCCTAACCCTTAGCGAAATAGAGACGTGAACTGTGTTATAATAATAATAATTTACACAAAATAGGCAAGCACTTCCTAAGGTTATATTAATTAGATCTGATCGCACGTTTATGTAACCGACGGGAAGAATCCCGAAGCGCAAACTTTTTTAGGGTATCTGGGGGCATAGACAAGTGTCAATCGCTCCGTGTCGATTCGATTTCGAAAATTGTTGATCGAACAATTCGTTATCTTAGCGATTCGGATTGTCAAGAACGCCACTCGTCAACGCATTTGTATGGGCATAATGATCGAGTTTCGTTACACAGTTTAACATTGTCTAGCACTTAGCGATCGAAAACGATTGATCGCATGACTTTTCGAAAGCTTATGCAAATTCCGTACATTTCAAATTTATCTAATTTCGTTATCGTTTATGGAAATGTGACTTTGCTAGGCCTCCTGTAGTCATAAGCAGAAGCGTTCAAGCTTAGTATTACACATTACAGCTATCGGTAGACTTAGATACATGTACCATGTCGCAATAAGTGAATTTAGGACCTTCGTAAATGTGTTATAGCTCCTGAAATTGATGCTAACTAACTTTGGGCGTTCTACGAGATATAACGTCACGCTGAACTAACTTTAAGTGCTTTGGGACACGATCCAAATTGGTCTGACGGCAGATAATCAATGGTCAGATATTTTCTCACGTATCGGTAAGACCGTTAAACGATAACTAACTTATAAGGGGGTAAAACGCATTAGCTAGTTGTGGAGCTGACAAATACAATTTCTTTTTTAGGGTTTCGTACCCAAAGGGTTAAACGGGATCCTATTACTACGACTTCGCTGTCCGTCTGTCAGTCTGTCCTTCTGTCACCAGGTTGTATCTCATGAACCGTGATAGTTAGACAGTTGAAATTTTCACCAGATGATGTATTTCTGTTGCCGCTATAACAACAAATACTAAAAAACAGAATTAAATAGATATTTAAGGGGAATCCCATACAAGAAACGTCTATTTTTGCCGTTTTTATTAAATAATGGTACGAGACTAGCACTTGGCCGGTTTTTTTACCCAGGCATCACCCTTATTACCCCTCTGGTTGCATTTTAGGGAATAGTCAAGATTAAAAGTAACGTTTTCAAGTTATAGGTATCGTTTATCAGGTATGATGTTTGATTGTACAGTCGCAAGCGCATCAAATTATACCGAACTGCCAAATTTCTCCAAATTATTTTAAACCTTAAAACATTGACGGTTAAGTTCTAAATCGATTGAGAACATTTTACAGTTTGTGGTAACTGGATGTGCTGGCGTACAAACCTGCACTTGTTAGAAGTCACTGTAACTTTGATTTATGATATCTGATGCCATAAATCTTAATGACGCGTTTTCCCGAAAAACACAAAATACTAGAACCCTATTTTAGTTCTAATATTTTGTGTTTTTCGGTAGGTAGTAAGATTTACTAGATTTAAAAACAATTATAACGTAGAGTGCTCGGGAAGGAGGTGGCGGGATGGGAGAGGGACGCGGTCTCCCGTCGCGTCCCAACCGCCACGGGAGACCGCCCGGGCGTCGGCACTGGCTATATTATTGTGGCATCCACAGGCAAGTCCGGTTTAGCAATAGACAACCCTTTTTTCGTTAAACTGCGACATGTCATTGAAAAAAAAACAAAAGAATGGGGCAGTAGCCCACCAGACACCACACCGGTCTGGTCAGAGGATCCTCTCTTGTCTGTGGAGGATGAGTGAACTTTACACACTGTTCCTCATACCTTTATAACAGTCTTCTCCTTCTTTTCGTGTAGTTAGTGACTAACCTGGTTTCAGAGTTTTTATGCTGGCCCAGGGGCCTCTGACTTAGCATCACATGTTGTTGAGAAATATGTCAGACATGGTGGTTTCCTCACGATGTTCTCCTTTTATTTTATAACAGTACTTACAGGAAAATACAATATAGGTCACTCAACAGAAATCAAAACGTAAAAAAACTTTTTTACAAAAAATAAAACCGACTTCCAAAACAAACACTACAAAGTGACAAATAATTTTGATTTCGGAAGTCGGTGTCTTCGGTTTTGTATTTTAATTTTTTGCCACCGACTTCCGAAATCAAAATTATTTGTCACTTTGTAGTGTTTGTTTTGGAAGTCGGTTTTATTTTTTGTAAAAAAGTTTTTATTTTTCACTTTTTAGTTGTGGTACCTACCTAGACAACCCCCCCTCCCCCCCAATTAATATATTAATACCACTACCTGGTATGTAAATTACAGTGACAGGAACTTATTAGAACATCGTCCACATATATTAAGTAGGTTATTTTTGTTGATTTTTCAAAAACCACTTATTCGATTTCGATAAAAATTTTATGGGACCATTTGGGAAGTATACCCTTTCCAACAAAAAAAGAATTTTTCAAATCGGTTGGCAAGCAACGGAGTTATGCGCGAACAAACATAAAAAAAAAAAAAATACAAACATCCGAATTGAGAACCTCCTCCTTTTTGAAGTCGGTTAAAAAATAAGTACTCTTATCTACCTACATATGTATGTTTTTTTTTCACGTTTTTCGAGTGTTTGTGTGTCGGCTTATCTGCCATCAGCGGCGTTATTGACATTAAAAAAAACAGTGTAGTAAGTACCTACCGTTTTATCAATCAAAGTCAAACAAACCATTCCTGAGTCAATATTATTATCAACTCTAAGTAAACACGATTATATAGATTAAATTGGTAAAATAAATATCCACTTGGATATATTTATTTATAGACGATTGCTTATTTTTGTTGTTTGCGTAAGTGTGTCTGCACTCAGGTAGTTATTATTTGGATCATTGAGGCTAAAATCTGGCATCTGGCATTCATTAAATTTGGCACGTGGGTAGATTATGACCTGAGTCAGGCCGCCCTGTCACCTGTGATACAGGTTCATCCTAGTATAGGCTATATATACCTTTGTAAATTATTTCTAAGATTTTAATGGTAATATTATACCAACTTTTTTTTTTTTAGAATACTTTTTATCCTAGCATTACGTGGGATAATTTGGGATATCCACTATGGCGAAGCCGCTGGCGGAAGCTAGTTCTTCCATAAACATGAAACAAAAAACGACACGTGCCAAGCTAAGAAAAATATTCTCCTTAATTACACACTCTCTAAAGCAGGGATGGCGAACCAATGGCACGCGTGCCATCGATGGCACGTAACAACATAATTTGGGTAGGCATCACTTCAAGAATTGAAATAATAATAATAATATCCTTGGACATTTCACACAACGCCGTATCGTCCCAAGCTAAGCAACTTAATGCTTGTGTTATGGTAACGAGATGGCTGATAAACTACTTATATACATTTTTTTTTTGTAAATACATACATATTATAGATAGAAAAACACCCAGACCCGTAACAAATACTTGCAGGTCGTACAAATATTTGTTCCGTGCAGGAATCGAACCCGCGACATGCTGCGCAGCAGTCAATCGCTCAACCGCTGCGCCAACCGTGTCGTCAAAAAATACCTTAGTCATTTAGTTTGCAACAACAAAAGTTGAACTAATTTGTTCTTTCATATAAATAAATAAAAAAGTTTAGTGTTAATGTTGATTATCTGTAACATAAAAAAATATTATTGTGTTTTGGCCTCCCTGATGCGCCGCGTGCGGGGCAGCACCAACAGCCTTCTGAATACCATATTGGAAAGGGTTGATTGTCCGGTTGTGAGGCACTGGAATACCGTTCACGGATCTGGAGGGGTCCTTTTTAATGTAAAATAGTGTATATATGTGTATGTTTTTTTTTGTGTAATTATGTATAATTAAAAATGTGGTCATTCAATAATAATATACTAGCATAGTTATAAGTATGATTTACTAACAATGTATGGAATATTTTTGATCCTGAAATAAAATGAATAATAATAATATTTAACAGTACCTCATTAAATACAAAATTGTTTGTTGGCACGTCATGGTCACAATTAATAATTTTTTTTAGGGATGGCGAACCTCTACAGCTTCGCCACCCCTGCTCTAAAGGGCCTTGAAACTGACGCACGGCCCTTACTTAAATATTACAAAACAGTCAACGATAAATTATTTTGACGTATTGATTTCTTAATATCAGCCATTTGTCACGTCTCAAGGACTTCTTAAAGTACCTAAATCACCTGCGCACCGGTAAATTGAATCATGGACTAGTTTTTACGTTATATAAAAATGCATCTTCAATTTCAAACTGCAATTGTCCATACGTAGGGGAAGCCCGGGCAAGACGAATATGTTAAGGGGTAGTCAAAATAAAACCACAATCTAATAATCAATGGGAACTCTTTGTACTTTTAATTTGTACTATGTTTAATCATCTTTCGAAAATAATAATAAAAATTAAAAAAAAATATATAATAATTATGAGGATTAACAAAAAGTATCAATTATCCGTTTTGCCCGGTAAGGTCGGGCAAAACGGATACGCGCCAAGGGCAAAAAGGATATGTAGAATTAGTTTAGATCAGTCTTCGCATTCATCACAGAAGTAGCTGCCAACTCCTACATAAGAAGTGCAGTCTTCATGCGCCCAACTTTTGCGCTGATTCCACTGAATCCAATGTTCCGCTGGTGGTTCAGTGTCGTCAGTCGTCAAAGTTGCTGCTGGAGAGTTATTTAAAGCGCAGTCGGTTACAGTAGACGATGTGCCATTGAAAAAATCTATGGATATTGTCGACGGTGCATCATTTACAGGATCTTCAGTCATAGAAGACGGTGTGTCAAGAAAAGGAGGGTCGGTCATAGTTGAAGGAGCGTAATCTTTTTCTCCAAAAACATTTGGCCAGATTTTTGAACCCATTAACTATAAGTACCTAAATTTAAGTAAACGGAGATCTGTTTATAATTAGCATTAGTCATCAAAAAACCTGTTAAAATATTTCTTACTTATGAAGAACATAGTGAAATAACTAAACGGGCAAAACGGATACCTACCTATCCGCTTTGCCCATATCCATTTTGCCCAACACGCTAATATTAGAAACAAGTCAAGAGATTTCAAATGATTTTAGTAGGTAAACAAAAAGTTACGATCACAAATAATACTTATATAACGGTGTAATTGATTAAACAAAACATATCTATAGGCAACTGATGACTAATACGAAAAGTTTGTGTACAAACCTTTGCAAAAATCGTAACAAAACATCGATAAACCTTTTTTTTTCCTTCCACAACAGATGCACTCGCGTATTGTTTTGGTTGAACTGTCATGGCGTTGCCGATCGCACTTGTCACAATTTCGGAAATTGTTAATAGCGTCATCTATTATATATTTATGGAAAAATCAGTTATTCTTCTTACCCGCACTATGCTTCTTGCCCGGGCTTCCCCTACACTAAGTACTATGTTTAGTCGCCAATACATCAACTGTCAAATTTTCACTATCGATTTTGAATCATCAACGTTTTAAGGTTGTGAAACTGTGAGTCAATAAGTCTCTGGACCACTCCCTCTCGTTTAATTAAGAAAGCCTGTCCCAACAGTAAGGACATTACAGGCTACACTACCAAAAGGATTTTTTCAAATCACACCTATTTTCTAGTTACGGGCACGATATTCTAGTGATTTTTCTACGAATTTTCTGAACAAATAAACTAAGCGAATATTTTTCGCACTTAAACATAAAATACGAGGTAATTAGCAACGAATGCCGGGTTAGGAAACTCATTAGTTAGTCCGGCGTAATCTATGGCGCGTTGGGGCAGCAGGATAGCTGTGAAAATATAGGACTTACTTGAAAACAAAGAAGGACTTTGTATAACAGAAGTTTGAAAAAAGAAGCTCCGTATTTTTGTTGCACACTTTTTAGAATCTTATTTTATTTTTAAAAACAAGGTTCTAAATTCAACATAAATTTTGCTTAACACGTTAAATGCCATGGGGGACAACATATTTAGGCCTCACTTATTTAGTAAAAGGAGCCAGGTTAAAAATGCCCGATAGTTAAATTTGATGTATAAGTTTTTATTGCTTTAGGGGCTAGAAAAATTGCCAAATCACATGAAATAAATCGAATAAAAGTAATTTGTGACTTTATTTTACCAAAATACTACTCAACTGTTGCCCATCATGGCTTACGCGAAAATAAATCATGTTGTTCGTTGGCGGAGGCCGTGTCGGGGTGTCGGTCATCCCCGCTCATTAAAATAATAGGTGTAGTAACGTTGATATTAATCTCAATCTAAATTCAAATTAAATTTTTTTATTTCAGGCCAAAGGGATACATATAGTGTAAGTATGAACTTAGCCTATGTTAGTACACCCATAAACATAACTTAAAATATACTAATTGGCTACTTGGACATGTGCACGCACATGTCTGCCAGCCCAGAGCCTGATAAAAGGTCCATCGACCTTGTCCGCCAGTGTAGCTAAAATACTGTTAGGGCTGCCCCTGAATCGCCGCAACATCGAAGCACTCCTTTTGCGCATGATGGCATGAAACCCCAAAAAAAAAAATGTCATCAAGTCAAGTCACGTCATCTAAAGTCTGATTTAATTTTGTTTCATTTAAGTACAGAAGCCAGCACATCAAGTTACATTGCATTTCAGCATTTCAACTATATTGCAAAGACATAAGGTTCATTTTTAATTGAGAAAATTTGACAGTTAGGGATAGCTTGATGTGCTGGCGTCTGTACCACTGACAGGCTTGAGTTGATCTCACGTAATAGCATAATTTAGCCTATAATGTTCCCATTGCTGGGACACACGTTTCTCTGTGAGAGGGAGTGGGCCGTCATCTTCCATGAGAACCCAATGCGAGTTGGAGGAATCTCAGGCACAAGTGATTTTAGATTTAAATTAGCAATAAGTACAGGTTTCCTCGTGATGTTTTCCCCTTATCAGTAGTGTCCGCTATTTTAGAACGTTATAATATGAATTGAAAAAAGTCGCTTTGGTATTTGCATGGATTTGAACCCACAACCTAGTGATCTTTGAACATACATCACAAAACATTATGGAAGGAAAATCAATCTCTAGCTAAAGCAATTTCCACGCGCATTGAAAAACACTCAAATTTTAATGCTAACTATGAATCAACTTTCTAGAGTGTAGCGAACTAAGTGTGAAATACCGGCTGAACTGAAAAAAAAAACCGTTTTACTTACATAACATCACGCCCCGTACTCTTTCATGGGGTACGCAGAAATGTGTAATTTATTTATTTCTCACTAGCTACTCCCGCGCGCTTTCACCCGCTGTTCGGCTCCTATTGGTCGTAGCGTGATGTTACATAGCCTATAGCCTTCCTCGATAAATGGACTATCCAACACAAAAATAATTTTTCAATTCGGACCAATAGTTCCAGAGATTAGCGCGTTCAAACAAACAAACTCTTCAGCTTTATAATACTACTAATTCACCCGCTGTTCGGCTCCTATTGGTCGTAGCGTGATGTTACATAGCCTATAGCGTTCCTCGATAAATGGACCATCCAACACAAAAAGAATTTTTCAATTCGGACCAATAGTTCCAGAGATTAGCGCGTTCAAACAAACAAACTCTTCAGCTTTATAATACTACTAATTCACCCGCTGTTCGGCTCCTATTGGTCGTAGCGTGATGTTACATAGCCTATAGCGTTCCTCGATAAATGGACCATCCAACACAAAAAGAATTTTTCAATTCGGACCAATAGTTCCAGAGATTAGCGCGTTCAAACAAACAAACTCTTCAGCTTTATAATACTAATTCACCCGCTGCTCGGCTCCTTTTGGTCGTAGCATGATGTTACATAGCCTATAGCGTTCCTCGATAAATGGACTATCCAACACAAAAATATTTTTTCAATTCGGACCAATAGTTCCAGAGATTAGCGCGTTCAAACAAACAAACTCTTCAGCTTTATAATATTAAGTATAGATATAGATTTATTTCAGAAAAATTGTGTAAATAATACGTGTACCTACGCAGAAATGTTGCGTGTTAAGTTCGAGTTTGCCAAACTGTCAAATTTTCCCAATTGAAAATGAGCCTTATGCTTTTGTTATATAGATGAAAAACTATAAAAAAAAATTGACATATTGGGGTTACTTGATATGCTGACCTCTGTACCTATCTTATAAGAGGCGAACCAATGTCAGTACCCAGGCAGAGATTCCTTATGGAAAATTCCAATAATAGATTTAGCGACTTGGGGCCGAAACTTGAAACTCACGCTTATCAGTTGGGTATTTGAAAGGGTAGTCAATAACGTTACTTTTTATGAATTGTCAAAACGCTTAATTTGTACGTGATTTGTATAAAATATAACAAAGTTACGTCACAGATTTTTAGAATCAAGTGGAATACTTATTAGCATTAAATGCAATTTTACAATTGTATCTTCGCATAATGTTTAGTTTCTATACCTACGGTGCTGGAAGTTTTTAAGACGAGCGGTCTTTTATCTATGTGATTTCATATTTTAGTTTTGATCGTTTCAAATAGTCCATTGACTTATGAATTACATAAGCGTCAACGTATCTTCATTCTGATTCATAAACAATAATCTGCAAACATCTCGCCGTGACAACTGAGGTGAAGTGAACATGATGTGAGTTGTCGTTCCACCTACTCCTAAAGCTAGGGATTGATACTATTGACAAGTAAGATATTAATTTTACCTGCCATTGTTATCTTGTTTTACTTTTCACCTTTTGTGGTGTATTATTTTTATTCTGGGTGCATCGTTTTCACATATAATTTTATTTAATTTAGGTTTTTTTTTTAAAGTTGTAAAATTATGGACGCTTTTGTACGTTCTGCATCATTCTCACATGTATATTTCAACATGAATGATGTAACCCAGTTTTTGTAAACTTATATTGACTTAAAAGAGAGTCCATGGAGTTTCTTGCCCGTTCTTCTCCATAGGTACTGATTTGGAATGGGCAACTAGCTTCATCTTTCTGACTGACCGACTCCTTGACAATTCAAAAGTGCCTGTAATTGGTTTATTTCAAATAAATGCTTTGAGTTTGAGTTATAGTTCTGAGTCTAGTTCATGTATAGAAAACATTTTAAAAGGGGACTTTTGGACGGGGCGACTAGAATCAATTCTATTTCTAGATCACTTTAACAATGTTAGCGGCGCGCGGGGTTCTAAATGGTATGGGTAAACCATCTTGACTACCATACGAACGAAGACGCGGTCAAAAACTAAACTAGTTACTAAATAGAAGACTAAATATCATCTTGTAACTTGAGTTATTATTATTTAAAATTAACTAATTACACAAAAGACACTGAATCCTTCACGGAGCAGCGTTCTATACAAATGTTATGTCAAAACCGTCAACCTCGTGATAGTTTGAATAAAGAGTAACCATTAAGTTTCACCGCGTATCTGTGATGCAATACACACAAGATTCTTATCTACGGGACCTTGAATTACAATTAGTGCGACATTATATGAATCTGAGCGGTGTGAAGGCCACCCGTGACTAATACAGCATACAATAAAAATGAGAGTAAATATTTGGATATGGTGACATTTTTAGACTGTGTTTCCGTATAAAAATCTGTTCTTCCGTTATTCTCTTTGCTTATCTGTCTTAAAAGTAATGGCATTAACTAGTTTTATTGCTGGTCTAATTGAGCGTAGTTTTCCTACGAACATCTATACTAATATTATAAAGAGGAAAGATTTGATTTTTTGTTTGTTTGTTTGAAATGAATAGGCTCCGAAACTACTGAACCGATTTAAAAAATATTTCACCGTTGGCAAGCTTAGTTTTCTAGGAGTAACATAGGCTTTTTATCCCGGGAATAATAACGGGTCCCACGGGAAAGACCACGGGAGCGAAGCCGCGGGTAAAGTGCTACTAATTAATAATCAGCCTAATGTTCCCACACTTCCCACTGTTGGGATACAGGTCTCATCTCGGTGAGAGGAAGTGGGCCATAAAAACGGGTGGGTGTCACATGTCTTCGAATTTTTGGTTCTAGAACATGCCAGTTTTCTAAAGATGTTTTCCTTCACCCTTTTGAGAGCAGTGGTGATGAAACTAAATACACAAATTAAAGTGCTTGCTTCGGTTTCGAACCCACGACCTACAAAGTCGTAAGTCAGGGTCGATACCACTGGTAAGCGGGATTGTCCGAAAGGGTTACCATTACCCTGGAACATAAAGGGCTAAGGACGAACATGGATGGGTTTTAGTCAGTAAAAGTCTGACACTCCCTTCCGCTCCTCCCAGAGCGGGAAGAGTCATTGGATGATTTACTACCCTCAAAAAAAAAGAGTCGATACCACTGGAGCACCACTGCTCTCGAAATTAATTAGATAACATAAACCGGATTGGACAAAATTATTTCATCAGACAACCGATGTATGATCAACTAAAGTAAACTTTGAATAGTATTTAAAATTTCACCGAAATAGGTACTAAAATAACCTCAAAAGCTCTTGCTTTTATAGTTTTGATTGCTCACTTAAGCTAATATTGGTTGATACGTTTCTAGTGGCTCTTTTTTTTTGAGGGTGGGAAATCATCAGATAACCCCTAGCGAAAGGGAGTGTCAAACTCTAACTGACTAAAACCTATCCATGTTCCTTCCTTAGCCCTTTATGTTTCGGGGTAGCGGTAACCCCTTCGGAAAATCCCTATGATTCTAGTGGCTTTATCAGGCTTTTAGTTTTCACTGAGCAATCTCTTGAATTAATTCTCTTGAATTAGGTCGCCATTACGCCCTCTCCCTCCCCAAGTTGCTCACACGCACTTTGATTACAAGTGCTTTCCATTCCACCCGTCTAGGTTTTCAAGCCGCTGCAAATTAGAGACTTACTAATTATCGATGTTAATTGTGTCGGGCTGTACGTAGCTAATTATAGCCCTTTACTTGAAGCTCCTCGTAAAATGGAGTTTTATTCGACGAGGTTTTTCTTAACAAATCTTTCACCAATCTTGTAACTTTTTTATGTGTCTTGGTTGGGTAGTGTGAATAAAGAGCTAAGAATATATAAGAGTATTTTTAGAGTACACGGTTAGGATACGAATGCATGGGAATCTATTTTGGATTGATTAGCGATATCGTGTTCTTTCTGGTGTGGCTAGTGACTTACCTGGTGTCTGACAGCCAGTCTTACCAAGGGGTATCGTATTACCCAGTTACTGACTGGGCTGTGGAGGTAAGTGGCAGTCGCTCAATGTAAAATACTGGTAATCAGCTGCATCCGGTTAGACTGGTAGCCGACCCTAACATAGTTGGGAAAAGGCCAGACAGGCAGTGACTAACTTGGTGTCAGAGTTTTATTTATGCTGCCCATGGACCTCTGACTTAGCTCCACAGGCTTCTGATAACGTGTTGAAAGTCGTAGACTCGTAAAAAAACAAAAGAGTGACTAGAAACTTATGAAACAATATTAAATTAAGTGGGCAACCCACACTCTCGGAATAGAGCTTTTATATTAATTTTATCATCCACTTATATAGACTGTCGAGTAGATATAAAAGCTGTGCTCCGTTTGTTAGATTTGACTGTACAACGGTTTAGATAATTTAAATCTGTTATGTCTTACATGTATCTTAAATAAATAAAAAGTGCAGCCATAAGTAAATAAAGGCAGTATTTTTTTTTTTGAGGGTCATTAAATGACTCCTCCGGATCCGCTCTGGATGGAGCGGAAGGGAGTGTCAGACTCTTACTGACTAAAACCGACTAAATGCGCCTTCATTCCAGTCGGTGCCCAGCATAGTGATACAAGAAAGAAATTAGGAAGAAACGCTGCTCGCCTTGCCAGTCACGCAACGCGAAGTAATTTTATGATGTTCAAAGGAATTAGTTTTCACGTGTTTTTTGTTTGGTGTAATTGATTTTGGATTTGGGTAAAGCTTTTGGGATTTCAGTTCGGTAATTATGTTTATTTTTCTGTTTGCGTTAATTTTAGTTTTAAAATTGTCTGTTGCCTTATTAAATGTTCTTAAGAGAATTTTTTTTTGAGGTTGGGATATCATCAAATGACTTCTCCCGCTCAGGGTGGAGCGGAAAGGAGTGTCAGACTCTTACTGATTAAAACCCAACCGCTACCCCGAAATATAAAGGGCTAATGAAGGAACATGGCTTCATTAGCCCTTTATATCCCGGGGTAGCGGTAACTCTTTCGAACAATCCCGCTGACAAATAAAGGCAGCATTAGGCAGCCAGAAATAAATACAGGCAGCATTAGGCAGCCATAACTAAAAACAGACAGCATTAGGCTTAGAAATGTGAGTGTGCAATAGAAAACCTCTGCCTTACGCTTCGGCGATTACAGGCGTGATGTTATGTAAGTAATTATTAATATAAATGGTACAGAGGCCAGCACATCAAGTTACCACAATCTGTCAAATTTATTTGATAGTATTTCAACTTTATTGCAAAGACATAAGGTTCATTTTTAATTGAGAAAATTTGACAGTTAGGGATAGCTTGATGTGCTGGCGTCTGTACATAAGAATATTCTATTCCATCTCTAGTTCTATACTACTTGAAACTCGTTCTTAAAGACAGTACTTCTGTACTTTCATCCCTTGTGTCCCAGGCTGATGAATGAACCATCCACCCCCCCTGCACCCCCTCGGAACTCCCCCGCACTCGAGCCTCCGCTCTCGTCCATTGTTCGAGAAGAACTAGGTACCTCCAGCAACCCGCAGTGTATGCATTCTGCTGGCTTAGCAGACTTTAAAATTCATATAAGCATTTCAAAAGGACAGATTTGTATTATGTTTACGGAGATGTGAATCGTGGGGTTCTGCGGCTGGAATGATGGTTATAATAGTTTATGGTATTTAGTAGACTATTGTACGGTGATTTTTAAGTTTTTCTGAGTCGCAGAAAGTATGAAACATCTTGCTGCGCAGCATGTCGCGGGTTCGATTCCCGCACGGAACAAATATTTGTGCGACCTACAAGTATTTATTCCGGGTCTTGGTTTTTTTCTATCTATAATATGTATGTATTTACAAAAAAAAAGCCATCTCGTTACCATAACCCAAGCATTAGGTTGCTTAGCTTCGGTATGGTGTTGTGTGAAATGTCCACGGATATTATTATTATTAAAATGTTATGCATTTTGCGTTGCTGTCATGGATATATTCGCCTAACTTATTATTATTTTTTGTTTGTGTTCTTTTTTGCGTCATTTTTACCGTATTTCCTTCCTTTCTTTTGTTTTCATATCAGTTTTCATTCCGCCAAGATCTGGATCCAGGCTGGAGTGCAATGCATTCACCTACAGAAATATGCAAGTACTTTTTAGAGAAATTAAAATAAATATCAACGAAACTGCATGACATTTTATCGTCATGGATTTTCCTAAAACAACGCTCGATTCCATAAACTTACATTCATATTTCGGATTATTGGTCGGGCGAATCGACACATTACTTGTCGATTAACCCAAAAATTAATTCACTTCGTGCGAGTCGCCGACAGAAAGAATGAAAATTACGATTCGCCCTCTTCGGACCAATAATTGTGCGAATCGACTAAAAAGCCGCCATTTCTTTCAGATTTTGAGCGGCCATAATCGTGAAACTATTTGTATATTAAACTATGTACCGTTATCAGCACACATGGGTAACAAACATTAATACTATGTAGGCAATATGGTAATATAATTTATAAGGAGGTATGTATAATATTTTTTGTGTTTGGTATGAAGTTTTTAATAGCTTACACAAGGCGATGGTAAGTTTTCTATACAGCATGTATCAGGAAGGTGTGGTCATATTTAAAGGGGTTGTACAGACCATGAAACTGAACAACTTTCTCTATGGGACCAACATCGTAATCGTGAAAAAATCGGCCGTGCCAAACATTTGGGTCGAGTCGGTATTGAAGTCTCGTATAGGAGAGTCGATAATTTATTCGCGATTACGATGTTGGTCCCATGGGATAAGTTGTTTAGTTTGAGGGTCTGTACTAGACCCTTACTTGTGACCTCACATTTCTGATACACGCTGTATAAAACTTGTCATTGGCATTATAATGTGGCTTTGACATTGTTTTAATAAATGTTCGTGTTCTCAACACATATGTAAATGTTTTCGGAAATATTTTATGTAGATAATCATAAAGCTTCAACTCAGTAACACACCCGTTAATTTCGACACGATTTTTTTTACAAACTGTACCCTATAGAGGATATTTTTGCTTAGTGAACCTGCTAATGCATAACACATAATATGCTGTCATATTATATTATATAACCCATCCATAATCAACAGCAATCCATCACAAGCTGTCACAGAGCAGTGTTGCCATTATTCACGAATTAGCATGCAAATAAGACACGGAAAAAGTAAGTTGCATAGACAATGACGATGCATTAACGCGCGTTTTAGATATGTATGCTTGGCAACACAATTCCGATTACTTGGTATTCTATTCTATATTTGAAATATGTATATTGCAATTATCTAGATAACAAGCAAGTCATTTAAAAATGGAACTTTCAATGTAACACTACAGAAAAAGCATTAGTGATAAAAAAGTAAAATAAAAATAAAATTAAGAATTCTGGACAACATTCTCGTTCACATTGCAGATAACATTTTAAATTCGCTTTTATTTTGTGTATGTAAAACAACACAACAGAAGTAACCCTCAAATGCGAACGTGCTTATTTCTCAGCTCCGCAGCGACCAGCCATTTTATTCGACGAAACCTCAATGCAACACAGAAAATGTATTTTATTTTATGTGCAATACGTGAGAAAGGAGTTTTCTATTTTTGAAATCTGTGAACTGTGGACGGAGAACTGAGATTTACGGAAAGCGTTGTGGGGGGTTAGATTAGCGACAGGAGAGACAATTTCTCACTTCAGAATTTACGAAAAATAGCTGACATTTTAGAATTGTCTTGCGAAAGTAAGTTTGTCAGTTTGTTTGTTACCTTTTAACGTCTAAACCACTGTTATCATATTTAGATTTTGCATATACGCTGACGGACATAACCCCCTTTCATCATGAAAAAAAGAACTGTTCCCGAGGAAAACCACAATAACGTTATTGAGATAATAGATGGCGCCACGTGTCTTTTGAATCATGATTTAATTATATTATTATTGCAACTTTAGTGATGTGTTAAGACTTTATTTTATTTAAGAGCCCTATACATTTATTGAGTCTAAAAAGCCGAGAGACCGTTTTCATCATCCTAACTACGCGAGTGAAGCCACTGTCGAAAGCTAGTCCGTAATAAATGAAAAATATCAAGCATTAACGGGATATATTCTGAACATTGAAGGATTGATTCTATTATTTATTCTGTTAGGTCGGTTTTATTTTCGTCACATCGAAATCGGTACGTCAAATTTAGCCCATATTCTTATTATCTAACTGTCATCCTATTTCAATCATGATTAGTCACGCCAGATTATACTCCCAATACATTCCCTTATCGACGGACAATCTGTCAAAATCACCTTTGTGCATCAAGTTATACCAAAATGTCAAATTTCTCCAAATGATTTTAAACCTTGTAACGTTAATTTCTCCAAATGATTATAAACCTTTTAGATTTGATTATGAAGTTCAAAATCGATTGAGAAATTCGTCAGTTTGTGGTAAGTTCATGTGCTGGCGACTGCACAAATTGCATCAGAGAAACGTGGTATTGATAAACGGTCTTACTCAATCTCAGTGGAGAGCTAATAAGTACCTGCACAGCGCACTTCATATCACTACATTTCGCTACAATCGTATCACCACGAGATTACATAGAAGACGTGTTTCGAGAAATGTAGCGAACGAGACAAGAATAAAAGCATCGGCAGTGCAAGGGTTGATTAGTTATTGTGTGACGGTTTTCTGTGTTGCCAATTTATTGCTATTCTCGAGATTCTGTGGTAGATTTTTTACTTGTATTTATTGAACAAAATCAGTGCAATACAAGGCTTTTTAGTACCTAAAGGCCGATTTTTCAATCGCCTGATAACATTTATCTAAAGAATAAAAATGGTGGTTTGATATATTTTTAAAGCAAAAGCTGTCAAACTGCCATATTTATTCCTCCGATAAAACTTATCTGACGATTGAAAAATTAACCCTTGTTGAAATAAATGAAAATGGCCGACAGAAAGCACATTTTCTATTTAAAAAAAAACAATTTCCTAACACCCAAGCGATCTGTTCAAAGAATTTGAATTGCCTGTATAGTATTGATAATATTAAAACATCGGTTTAACCGAATAAGTTAAAGAAATACTTCAACGAAACACTGTTATTAGTATAATTAAATACTTACATACCACGAGCTTTAGGTACGAGTTCATAATGCAAAAATTACCTGAAACAAAAATAAAGGAATTTAATTAATAACAGCACAATAAGATTATTTATTCTTCTACTAGCTTCTGCCCGCGGCTTCGCGCACGTGGATGTCGGTTATTAGAGTTTTAGTAAGGATCCCTATTTTTTGGACTATATAATATAGCCTATGTCACCCGCGGATAGTGTAGCTTCCCAACAGTGAAAGAATTTTTCAAATCGTTTCAGAAGTTTCGGAGCCTATTCAATGCAAACAAACAATCAAATCTTTCTTCTATAAAATACATACATTAACACAAAACATATCATTACTCCTGTAATCCCCGAAGGGTTGGGCAGACGTGTCCCTATACTACATAGGCTTCTCACCAGTAATGGTTACCGGTAACCGTTACCCGGCGAGGCTATTTTTAAAAACCGGTACAAACCCGGTCTGCTGCTACTGAAAAATCCCTGATGAAAAACCAATAACACTTTGCCCGACCAGTTACCTGACCTGGACCTCCAGTGCTTACGACCAAGAGACCAACAAGACATTCTTCTATTTTGTCTGTGATTCACCATTGTCTATGGCCCAGATACTAATTGTCAATAGTTTTAAATTTTACTGAATACGAGGTTTTTTTATTGAAATGCGCGTTTTATTTGTGAAGAACAAACATTTTATTTTTCTTCTATTACTTTTGTAAATATTCTTACAAAAAAAGAGGAACATAAAAATGTCATCCGTGTAATTGGACCGCTGCTTTTCATCTTTTAATCTCGAGTCTAATCTCCGGTTCAAAGGAACAGATTTCATTGAAGTAATCAGACAGACATTGCGAAGGAAACCAATTCCCTATTGCCTTTGATACTGTATAACATTGCTTTAATAAAGTAGCTATGGGTTTTCTGCATTTTATATACAACGTGGCGCTACAATGGTTTTGGCTACCCTTCATGTCCGACCATTCTGACGGCGAAAGAAATCCCCTTTCGTTATTTACACATGAAATTCAAATGCCTGACTGACTGATTATTATATCAACGTACAGCCTAAAACGCTGGTTCTAAAGACTTGACTTCCACTAAGAAAGGATTTTTGGGAATTCAACCCATGAGGTGGTAAATAGGTGATCGCCACGCGGGCGAAGCCGCGGGCAGGAGCCAGTTTTATCAAATAAAATACATTTCCATTATATCACTAATGCTCCCAAAACTGAGAAGGAAAGCATCCTGGGTAGGTCTACATGTGCTAGATCAAAAAATTAGAAGACATGTGACATCCACCAACCCCCGCTGTGCCCGCAGTGTGGGTTACAGCCCACTCTCTCTCACAGAGAGGAGACCTGTCTCAGCAATGGGTATATTATAAGCCGATTATGGCTAAGCGGGATTGTCCAAAAGGGTTACCGTTACCCCGGACATAAAGGACTAAAGAAGGAACATGGACGGATCTAAGTAATTAAGGGCACTATCATACTAGCGGATTGCGAGCGTCTTCAAAGCGGAGCGGGCGCGCAGCGAATGCGTCGCGAACACGCCGCGGCTGCTCAGCGAAGACGTCGCGGCTGCTCAGCGAAGACGTCGCGGACGTGCGGCAACTTTACAACGTGTTCGTCGCGTGTTTGTAGCAAGTTAACGACGCACAATACACTCAGTAACAAAATGTATTCTGACGAGGAGACACTGCTGTTGGCTTTGTTACTTCGAAGACGCCGGAGACGAAAACGGAAGCATCAAAGAATTTGGGAATATCCATTATCCGCAACGAATTCGCTGCGCATGCGCGGCGTATTCGTTGCGCGCCCGTTCCGCTTTGAAGACGCTCGCAATCCGCTAGTATGATAAGGCCCTTAAGAGTCTGACACTCCCTCTCGCTCCGGGAGGAGTCATATGATGATTCCCCGGCCTCAAAAAAAAAAAAAGCCGATTATGTCTTATGTTACATTTGTAGTTAATAACACAAATGAAATTGATTGGATATTCAAAAACTCTGAGATGAGGAAAATGTCATAAGGAAAATGTTGATTATTTATGCGGATTTTTTTATCTTTGCAAATGATTCGATTAATTTAGGCATTGGGATTTCGTGATTAAAATCGGTTGTAACTAGTACATGATAAGGAAAATGTCGTGAGTGAAGTTTTGAGTATAAATGTGGGTGGTGATAAGAGTAGAGGAAGATCAACGAAACGATGGATGGATTGTGTGAAAGATGATATGGCTGGAAAAGGTGTGAATACCGAGATGATGACTAATAGAGAAGTATGGAAGAAAGAGACATGTTGCGCCGATTCATAATAAATTGGGATAAGGTCAGGAGAATTATATTCAACGAGAAGTATACATAAGTCTCGAACACCCAACTACTTAATATGTGCGTGTTGCACAATAGTGCAAAACCAGGATGTACAGAGGCCAGCACATAAAGCTATCCCAATCCGCCAATTTTTTATTACCAAAGCATAAGGTTCATTTTCAATTGGGAAAATTTGACAGTTTGGGATAGCTTCATGTGCTGGCGTTTGTACGAAATTTGAAATGTATCACATACTTACTACTCACACTAGAAAACAAATAGGTACTTAGCCATTAGCACATCACAAGTGAAGTAATAAATAATTATACACGTAAACTGGTCATTGTTCATTACACTAATATTATAAAGGTGAAATTTGTGAGTGTGTGTGTGTGTGTGTTTGTATGTTTGTCACATCTTCACGCCCAAACGGCTGAACGGATCTGGATGAAACTTAGCACAGAGGTAGTTTTTGACCTGGATTAACACAGGATACTTTATCCCGGTAGTACCTACGTTCCCTTGGGTTAAATTCCAACATGCACGCGGTCGCAGCCGCGGGCAGTGGCTAGTTTCATTAATAAAATATCGGCTTGGGATTGGTACATCTTTTTTGGAGCCGACATCGAACATGGTGGCGTGTTTGACGGGCACAATATGACGTGACAAGCGAATAAAGTAATTGGAGGGCAATTATTGATAACAAAATGAATAATTAAGTGAATTGGTTCAATTTTATTATTACTGGAAATATACGTGAAGTCTGTTTTCGATATTATTTGTTGGCAAATCACTACATAGTATAAAACAAAGTCGCTTGCTCTGTCCCTATATCCCTATGTATGCTTAAATCTTTTAAACAACGCAACGGATTTTGATGCGGTTTTTTTTAATAGATAGAGTGATTCAAGAGGAAGTTTTATGTGTATAATTTGTCGACTTATTATGCGGGCGAAGCCGCGGGCGGAAGCTAGTGAACTATAATAGGTACAGATATCAAGCTATCCCAAACTGTCAAAATATAGCCAATTAAACATGAACCTTATTCTTTTGGGTTAAAGTTGAAAATCTGTTTACGAAATTTGACAGATTAGGGTAGGTTGATGTGATGGCCTCTGTACGTTTCATGGTAAAAAAAAACTTTGTATGTATAGTAACATAATAATAACGACGCGAGTAAAGGTTAGTGTTTTATTACATTTTCCGCAAAAGAGTCAAGTCACGATGATATAAAAAAAATATCCAAGTGCGATTCGAACTTGCACACGCAAGGGTTCTGTACTACCGAAACTACCTTTTGTAACTACTACTAGACTCAATTTTATTTCTTGTTCATTTTGGCTTTGAAAAGAGCCTTTCATAAGCTTAAGTCATTAACTGCCACGCAGCAGACACAATTGAAAAACTATTGTTCGCGGTCACCGGTGACCGCGTTGGCGCTCAACGTGTTAATTGAAAAAAAAAAATTGACTTTGACTTTCATACAATATTTAAACACTACATATTTGAAAAAAGGTGTAAGTAGTTATACGAAAAAAAAACACGTTTCTTGTACAGGGAATTTTAAATTTTCAGTTTAATTTATAATTTGTTTTTATAGTGGCAATAAAAACACATAATCTGTGTAAACTTCAACTATCCACCTATTACAGTTCATGACATACAACACGCTGACAGGACGGACAAACGGACAGCGGTGACTTAGTAACAGGGTTCCGTTTGGCACACATCGGAACCCCAAAAAGATACTCCACGTTTTTTGTAAACTTTTCCTCTCCCCTTCATAAAACATTTCAATATCTGGAAGTAATAAAGTAACAATATTAGACTAACAAAAGTACATTTTGTTCATAAAAATAATGTTCCACGTAAGTGGAGCCGTACCGTTCACCCTTCCAAAATGCTTCCGAAGCTTATAGCTCTGATAAATATAAAAGACATTACGTCTTGTTTCGCACTGTTTATGTGCTTGCCTACATAATTTGGTCGTGTTATATCGTCCATAAAAGCTTGTGGCTGTATCGCTCGCGTTTTTCTTTTACAAATAAGGCTTAAGAATGCCATACGTTGAAATACTTATAAGTTATTTTGTACTAACTTTTGCCCGCTTCGCGCGAGTTATAGTCAAAAATTATCCCACAGGAACGTAATCTCGGGATAAAAAGTAGCCTATATCCTTTCCCGGGATGCAATCTATCTCTCTGCCAAATTTTATCGAAATCCGTTCAGTGGTTTAGGCTTGAACAGGTAACAAACACAGACAGAGTAAATTTCAAATTTGTAATATTAGTAAGTATTAAAATGGATACAGGTATGTCCCTTTTTCGTATCAGGATTAAAAGCATTAAATAAGTAGAGGTTGTGAAGGTAATGTTAGGTACCTTAGTACCTATATAATAAAACCCACGCCGTCGAATGATGCCTACGGACGGACTATGAATACCTCCAGATTGGTATTCAATAATTGCGTGGGATGGCAGAGAATTGAAGCACTATATTTTTCTTAAATTTCGCTAAGGAAAAAAATAAACAAATTGTTACACATGACATTACATCACGCCTACATTCCCCGAAGGGTCAGGCAGAGGTGTACATAGAACACCCACACAGGGAAAATTCAGCAATGATACGTCAGTGTCAATGTCAAAATTACTGTGGAATATTGACACTGAGAAGTCTTGAACGCGTTTTTAAAGTAATGATCGCGTTCAGTTTTATTAGTGAAATCAGTACGGTACTTACTTTGTTTAATTAAATATATGTATATTGGTTTACGTTTTACAAAAACTGACAACTATTTCGTCTATATACATATTATTAAGGCATGCACATAAAACACAAATAAAGCCATTCAACCTAATTTGAAAGCATAAAAATCTCATCACACCTCGAAACTATTTAAATGGAAACGTTAATGACTGTGTCATTCCTTTTTATGGCAACATCAGGTAAATTAAAAACATACCACAAACTAATGACCTACATATATATAAATATAGTGATTCAAGAGGAAGGTTTATACGTATAATTTAACTAGAATTCGACCGCGCGAAGCCGGGGCGAGTCGCTAGTAAAATAATATCATAAAAGCTAAAACGTTTGTTTGTTTGAACGCGCTAATCTCAGGAACTACCAATTGGATTTCGTAAATTCTGTTTGCATCTGATAGCCCACTTCTTGAAGCTAATAAGCTTACATCATGTTCCGGTCCTTGGGAGCCGAGCAAAAATTTAAAAAATAACTCAGAACGCTAAGCGAAAGCGAAGTAATAGCACGTGCGGGCAATGCGATGTGACGCATGCGACTATCCAACGTCGTTCACGAGAACAAAGTCGCGGGCATCAGCTAGTATTAACATACAATAAACTTTTATAGCTCTCATGAAAAAATGTAGTCGTACCAGAATTAAGCGAAAAGAGGGTATTCCATTTTCCTTAATGAAGAGAATGAGAGCACAAGAATGATGGTAATGACATGACGTTTTAACTTGTGTCGGGGCCGCTGGGGGCGCTGTGATCGTAGGCAGGGGAATCGTTCGGGCCAGAGGGCCAGGGGACAGTTTTTATAGAGAATTTACCAATGTTTTTCGGTCGTAATCGATGTTTTTTAGGACGTAATCGATGTTTCTCTGCTATCCGAACACGGGTGTTTAAAGTTTTATTGACAGTAAACGGAGGGGAAGAGATTTTGGTGCGTTTTGTGTAGAAATTGTATTTCAGTTTTTGTTTTAAGTAAAGCAATTGTAAATGATTATGACATTTGTATACATACATAATTGTATTTATTATTTTTCCACAAATATAAATGGTAAGAAAGTTTTTAGGTATATGTACTGACGCCTGCACTTCAAGTTACCCCAAACTGTCAAAAATTCCCAATTGAACGATCGTCGAATCGTATCTGCGACTTGCAAAAAAACGTAACTTTGAAATTCGCGGACTACCCTAACGCTTACACCTTAACAAGTATTTTTTTTGTGGGTGAGAAACCATCAAATGACCACTTCCGCTCTAGGTGGAGCGGAAGGGAGTGTCAGACTCTTACTGACTAAAACCTATCCATGTCCCTTCTTTAGCCCTTTATGTTCCGGGATAGCAGAAGCATTATCGGACAATCCCGCTTACCCGACAGGCTTACCTTAACACTGTTTGTGGTGTGGTGTGATAAATAGCGGAAAATGTGATGTAATGAAAAGGCAATAGGTCCTGATCAGCCCCACTAAACTAAAAATGTTCAGTCAGAACTCTTCGTTTCATACAAAATCCTCAAACGAAATGTTCAAATAGGTACTTATTAAAATACGAGAAAGCTGAAAAAGGACTGCGCCCATTACCCATTCAGTTTTCTAACTTGGACACGACTGAACCAAATAAAAAGCACTGAGTCGGAAAAAGTGCAGTATTAATTCAACGTCGTCCTTTTTCGAGTATTCGGTGAGCTGGGAATCAAAGGCGGATTGCAGGATTTTTTCGTTTAGCCTCGCTGGCTATATCATCGACATAACTATGATATTTGCTATTAATGCGAGCTGGCTTCGTAATGAAATAAAAAAGCTACGTCATGTGAATGTTAAGTGAGTTCCGTCTAGTTATGGCAACTTCTTCGTTTATAGACGAAGTTGCCATTACAAGAAAAAGCTACTATTTTAGTAGTTTTACGTTATTGTTTGGCGAGTTGTCAAATCAATACATAACGATTGTTAAAGTATTGTATGTAAAACGTTTTAATTACATAAAGCTACAAAAAGAAAACATGATATTTCCCAGATAAACCAAAAAAAGGGTATGCACGATTTCTTTCTTAAAGCAAAACGATGAAACATTCATTTATTTTTTAATAAAACCTTAAATGAGATAAATATAAAAAAAGAAACTAAAAATCCTCTCATTTTATAAGTAAAATCCTCTCGCATATTGCACAGCCAGCACCCAGATTAAATTAAACAGAAGGGAGCTCTGAGATTACCTAACAAAAACCATTTATACTCGACTTGAAACGACAATATGTAGATTAGGAGTTTGAGTGTCACAGTATCGCGAGACAACGGTATTTCAAGGCAGGGTGACTAGTGATGGGCTCAATAGCGTATTGTCGCATGGAAAATGTTCTCCAATCGATAAAGTTCTTTTCAACGGTGAATATTTAAGGAAAATGGAGAATTTAATATTAATAGTTAATTATGATGGGTAGGGTAATAAATGTAACTGCCAATAAACAAGTAACGACAAAATTCCTGTTAAATTACAAAATCCAAGTTTGTTTCACAGAAAAGTGAGTAATTTTTTATTATTTACCTTGACAAAAATATTTTTATTTTAAATACCTTTCATTCAAGTTGATTATTTGTAAACCATAAAGTGTCGTTTTAACACAAACATCAAAATTTAACATTAATACCATACAACATAGTGTAAGTCCCAATAAAATTATCTCGAGAATTTAACAAGAAAAGTCTGGCAAGGAGATTATTCTCGCGAATCCACCATCACTAGTAATGACATGTGCCAGGCAACGGTAATGAGATCCGGGAGCCTCCAGGGGAAATATTCAGGTGATGAAATTAACCTGTGAACAGCTAATATGGTTTCTTCGATTCGATACCGGGCATATATTGTAACTTTTGTTTGTAATTTTAATCTGAGACTAAATCTCTTTGGTTGTGCAAACTTTTTAAAAGATTTTTGTTTTTTTTTTTAATTCGAATTTTTCACAAAGCACATCAATCCGAAAAATCTGAGGTTTTGGGTTCGAACTAGAGACCTATGACTTAGCAGTAATAGCAGTCCGACGGTCACTCTACAAGGCTATCAGTGCTTGGGATTCCCTTAGAAACTCCAAGTCACACACATGCCGACGTTTTCCTTAATAAAAGGGGTGAGTAATACAGAAAAGTTAGACTCACACGGACCAGGTAAGCATTGCCACCGTCACATCGTGTACAATCATTTTTATTTTTGTGGTTTTTACCAAAAGGTAAACCTATATTAGTCTGTAAGGTATATATATATATAATAAATGTTATGGGTCTTTGCTACCGATATTAAATGATATATAGGGTGTAAGCGAAAGGGTATATACATACAAAAGCATAATTATGCTACAGACCACCAAACTGAACAACTTTTACTATGGGACCAACTCCGAAATCGCAAAAAAATCAGCCGTTTTATACATTTTCGGTCACGTGACACGCCGAAATGTAGGGAACAGCAGATTTTTTATTTTTCATTATTATTTCAGTATTATTATTACACAAAAAGGACGAGGTCTACAATCAGCAGTAGTTGGACAAGGCACTCAACGATAGTGATGAAAACAAAATTTACATCGCAATTTTGAACACCACACTCCAATTTCAATCGCCCAAATTGGATAACCAGGTTACATGTAAAATTTCTAATCTAATTTTGAACTCGACTCACTTACCTTCACGGATTAATCTCACAATATACGACCTCGCTCTTAACCGTGTTCAAATTAAACTAGGAAATTGCCAAGGAACGCAGTTTACGTACTGTGTAGTGACAATTTCGTGAGCTAAACTTGATTGGATCATTCGCGGTATTAGGTCGTAACCATTTATCGAGTCGCGGTATTACGGCATTACCGTTTATCTCGAAGAGTCCCGGTAATTAATATGAAACACTAGCTGAAATTCACTTTCTAGTTAACGTTTTGGAAAGACGAGCGAAACAAGAAAACGCAAGTCAAGTAAAGTTTTTTTATTGCGAAGTTTAATGTCTTCTTCTTCTTTTCGTGTGGTTAGTGACTAACCTGGTGTCAGAGTTTTTATGCTGCCCATGGGCCTCTGACTTAGCTTCACATGCTGTTGAGAAATATCTTCCAGACAGGTTTCCTCTCGAAGTTTTCCTTCATCGATTTTTAAGCAGGTAAAGTTTAATGTAGGGACAATAAATAAGATATAAATAACAAAAAATAAAACCGACTTCCAAAACAAACACTACAAAGTGACAAATAATTTTGATTTCGGAAGTCGGTGTCTTCGGTTTTGTATTGTCATTTTTTGCCACCGACTTCCGAAATCAAAATTATTTGTCACTTTGTAGTGTTTGTTTTGGAAGTCGGTTTTATTTTTTGTAAAAAAGTTTTTATTTTTCACTTTTTAGTTGTGATACCTACCTACACAACCCCCCCCTCCCCCCCAAAATTACACTACCTGGTATGTAAATTACAGTGACAGGAACTTATTAGAACATCGTCCACATATATTAAGTAGGATTTTTTAGATTTTTGTTGATTTTTCAAAAACCGCTTATTCGATTTCGATAAAATTTATATGGGACCATTTGAGAAGTATACCCTTTCCAACAAAAAAAGAATTTTTCAAATCGGTTGGCAAGCAACGGAGTCATGCGCGAACAAACATAAAAAAAAAAAAAATACAAACATCCGAATTGAGAACCTCCTCCTTTTTGAAGTCGGTTAATAAAATGGGTGATCTTTTTACAATTTACCTTATATCAGGCTTGCAAACGACGAAACGATGTGATACTTTTTGTATCTATGTCAACATTAAATTATTGTGAGAAAGTACCCATTTTTCCGATTTCAAAAAGCCATATTCGAACTCAAATACAAAAGGAAAAACCAATTTATTTGACATGTTATATCTTCATAGACCGTACGTTAATGAAAATGTACACGAGATAAACATCGAACATCATTAAACGCTCATCAATCATCCCCTTATTACAATTGGTAATATTATCACGGCGGCCATTTTGCCGACTTTTTCAAACTAATACAGAAAACAAACGAGAAAACTTTTATTAACATTATTAGCGAAAGGCCCTGAAGGTCGGGAACGAGATTGTTTTCGATAAAATCTCTGTGATTATTTTGTCCATGATATAATATGATTTATTTTAGTAAAAACGATAAAGGAGGTTTGTATTAAAGTCTTAATTAAAATTTCGTCCTGATAAAATAAGGGGTAATCGAATAACTTCAGTTAAAATTCTTGTTTATTTTGCTTGGCCTCTCAAAAAAGCTTTTAGTGGTAAAATAACAAGGTTATACCTGAGAAAATCACGTTAGAAATAATCTTAGAAAAAATAATGATCAATGTCGTTCAATGTTTATTGCACAGAGTAATTTAAATGTAGAAGCAACAATGGCGTCAAGATCAATAATTCTTAGGATAACGATAAAATATAGGAAATTCTTTGCCATAGTAGACATGCAATCACATTAAGTATTTGCTTGATTGTTACAATAAAACTCGTCGATAATGCCTCAGTAATCGGATTACAATTATCGAAGCCGATTTTTAGGTAATTAGTAAGTAGGTTTAATATACTCTCTGTGGATAAGTCTAAGACGGTTGATTGATTTAGGCAGATGATATTTATTGTGAAGAATTAAATAATCAATAATTTATATTCATTTTATCTCCACAAATTACATTCATAAACTAGTTATATTAAGTTGACAGGTATTTTGACATATCGCCTTATGGGTGGGTATGTGTGCCTGTGTGTATGTGTGTGTTCGTGTTTCACACTAGCCAATATTAGGTATACTACGTATAGGTACGGTAAAGATCAAGGCTTAAGGAAAAATTGCAAATTAAATCATAAACAATAGGTAGTACATCAAAGTAATTAATGTATGCTTGAATAGTGTGGTCGATACACTATTTACGAAGAGAAATGGCAAAGAAAAAGACGGATGGATTGTGAGGAATAATTATGAAAGAGAACGGAGTTAATGATAGCGTGATGGTGGACAGGAGAGAATGGAAGAGGACTTGACCATCACGTCACACAAATGCGATTTAATGGCTGTATCGTATACAGTGTGTTAGGTTAAACGAGGGACATACTTTCAGGTTGTATAGTACTCATGGAAATAAACAACTTTGTCCATAGAACCAACTCTGAAATATGAAAAAAAAAATCAGCTGTTCCATACATTTTGACAAATTATGCGAACATAAATGTACTGAACAGCAGATTTTTTTTTTCATGATTTCAGGTATAGTTCCATAGTCAAAGTTGTTCTTTGCTATGAGTATAGTACCCCCTGAAAGTATGTCCCTCGTTTAACCTAACACACTGTATAAAGTTGGCTTAGACTGTATTGCAATGACATGTGCATAGAAATAACCAAAACGTGTAGCGATACTGAATGTATCTTTATAAATACTGTAGATACTACATGGCTTTATTAAATTAACGGCAGTGTTCAGTTGTAAATTACATGATATAACAATCGAATAGTTCGATTGAAACATGAATAAATTAGAGGAGTGACAGCTGTGAGGGCTGCCAAGCGGACAGCCGAAATAAAATAATATTATATTGTAAAATATGTTATCGAGAAATATTAATTAAGTGATCCATCATGATCAATATATGATTTGATTTATGACCTACGTAGATACGATGCAAGCCTTGGCTTACATTCTTACCGTGGCGTTTTGGTTTAAGTATGTCTTGTTTATGGTGTCTAGCAGGTCAACTTAGGAGACTGTAGGCTGCTTAACCTGGCTATCATGTGGATGCTTTAATTAATCATGGCCTCCAGATTGTGGCAAGGGACAGGCTGGATCGGATCATAGTTCCTCCCAATATGAGAGAAGACCGTGGAATAGAGGCTCATCTCTTATCACTGATTGTTATTTACTTTACTCAAAACCCTTTTACCTTTTGACAGCGATGTGGACGATTTTTATGTAATATAAAGTAAAAATTATGTTAAATTCCTAATGCAAAATAAAAAAAAAAACAAATGAAACATAACTTCTTTTGTACAACAAAACAAGCAACTAAAACTAAAAATGAAGGCTAGCAACAGTTGCACTTACTAATTCCAAACCCGGCTTCAATTCGACAAAAAAAAAAACGCGGCTGTCCAATAGGTACGGGACATACGTCACATAACCCGAAACGGTATTCATATCACGTATTGTATGCGACTAGGTACTTAGTTACGAATTGTTTTTCCAGCCAATAGTATCGAATTTGGCAACAAAAATGATTCACGGCTTTCGTGCCGGCGATTTTTGTATGACGCACTTATTGTTGAATGTAACAATATACAGATATGTGACATAGTTGAACCACTGTTTATTGTTTATGGTTTATCAACCATAGATTTTGACAGGAATTGAGAAATTACAAAACAGACCTACCTTCATTACATTAAAATTAAATTTGTGTTATGGAAATTACATTTATGTAAATTATGTCCAAACTGCAATTTGGCAATTTGGAACACAAAATTCCGCTTCCTGTCCCCTGAGCCTCACAGCACGATTGCTTTAATGTCTGCATTATTAGGTGTCAAAAATGTAAACTGTGGCATTGTTGAAAACTTCATTCTGAATGAGACAAGATCCATCTCTATCCCACAATGAATTAATCTATACTAATATTATAAAGCTGAAGAGTTTGTTTGTTTGAACGCGCTAATATCTGGAAATACTGGTCCGAATTGAAAAATTCTTTTTGTGTTGGATAGTCCATTTATCGAGGAAGATATAGACTATGTTTATAACTGCTATTAAAAAATAAAACTGCTATTAAAGGTGGTGCTCGACCCCCAGATATTCATGAAAGTAACTTGTAAATGACGTAACAATGGCCGTGGCTGTTTCTCTTGTCATTGTCATTATCACTGACAGGATAAGTAGATCTAAGTAGTGGCGGAAATGTCCGTCGTTTACTCGTATTAGTCAGTCACGCATGCGCAATGTATATGCAACTAAACGGATGTTAGCTGGTGACTATAGAGGAAGCGGAGGAACGACAAAGTCTACAATTAGAAACTGTATTGCTATCAATGTTTTCACAGAAAACGACATTATGTTTCCTTCCTTCATACATCAACCTATGTTGTTATGTGTGTTAATTTTTATTAGCTCATACAGTATAAGTTTATTTATAGCAATATTTTTGTTTATCGCGGATCACACATTACAGTTTAGGTACAGAGGCCAGCAGATCAAGTTACCCCAATCTGTCAATTTTTTTTAAAAAAAATTTCAACTTTATTGCAAAAGTATAATGCCGATTTTCAATTGGGAAAATTTGACAGTTTGGGATAGCTTGATGTGCTGATTTCTGTACATAATCCATATAGTATTAGTACCTAACAATCACTAAAACACTATGTTAGAAACATTAAAGTTTCTCGCAAAAAAAAATTGTACTAGATTAAAATAATATAATTGCATCAACAACGGAAACATTAACAAGTTTGAAATTAAAAAAAGCTGTAAAAACAAATTGAACCAAAGACAACATAAAATACAGACTAATGCATCACAGACATACTGTCTGTCTCTGACGTTTTTTATGGCGCGAATTCTAAACGGCTTATGTCATATTTGTACGTCATTCAAATTCCCGTCTCGAAAGCGGTGAGTCGACAAATCTTCTGACGTGGAATTATCCATAAATGTTTTACCTTAGAATGAGAATTACGCTAAAACCTTTACACGTATGATATTCATTTTCATATTTTTGGTATATTAGAGTGAATGAGTGTGAAGCGAAGTGACGTAAGAGGTGACGAATTTCTTGATCCAACGATTGAGTTTAAAAAGTATTATTGACGTGTAAAAGTGATTGTGAAAACTAATTTACAAATATAAAATCATTTATCAATTTCTAGCCTTGGTAACATAGCTGTCTTTATACTTTCTTTTGACAAACTATACTTAAGTGGCTGTCAAATTTTCCATGGCTACCTCTGGAATGCACACAGGCGCGGCGCGACTCTGGTAAGAAGAATAATTTCCGTAAAAACTTTAGGGAAATGGTTCTACTAGTCTTGTCAAACCGGTAAGCAGGATTGTCCGAAAGGGTTACCGCTGCCCCGGAACATAAAGGGCTAAGGAAGGACCATGGATGGGTTTTAGTTAGTAAGAGTCTGACACTCTCTTCCGCTCCACCCAGAGCGGGAGAGGTTATTGGACAAATTCCCACCCTCAAAAAAAAAGCCTGCGGGAGACTTAAATTCGAGGACCCTGAAGGAGGACGATGAAGACTTCTTCATTTGCAACATATCCATGTGTGACTTAGTTTTATCACTGTCACAATAACGAGTGGGTACTCACTTAACAATGGCCGGTAGTTAATTATATCAACTGGGTCAGGTTAATGGCGCTAATAAGTTTTGACCATCCCTCCAAGATCATAGGTAATATAAACTAATAACCCACATTTAAATAGTTATTAGCGAACAATAAAGGAGCTCGTGACTAATTCATAACAGCCGCACGGGTCCATCCGTCAGGTTAAGCTACGCTTGCCGGGGTTGATCCGTGGATGGGTGACCATCTTTACACACCGAGACTCTTCCGTGCCTCGGAAAGCACGTTAAACCGTTGGTCCCGGCTGTCATTTGTACATTTTTGACAGTCGTTACGGGTCGTCAGAAGCCCGAAAATCTGACAGTCTTACCTAGGCGTATCTTATTACCCAGTTCAGAGAGAGAGATCAGATAGGCAGTCACTCCAATTAAAATACTGGTATTCCGCGGCATTCGGTAAGACTGGAAGCTGACCCCAACATAGTAAAAGGCTAAGCAGATTTGATTAGTGAACAATAAACCGACCTAATTATTCATAACAATCGCCAACGTGTGATGAATACTTAATTCGGAATGGCATTTTTATGGTTTCTTTTACGATTCTATTACTAGCAATGAAATAAAATAATGAAATGAAATGATAAAACTATGCAACGAGGCGACAATGTCCATAAAGAACCTTCATGGACCATCATTGTCATATTTCTGAGCGTATGAAACGTGGTGACATCAGCAGGATATCAATATTGTTGGGATCGTGGGCGTCTGTTGTAAATGAGTGACATTTGTCGGGACGGGCCTACTTCGAGGATAATATGTCCTCGGAGTCCGTATAGTAACACTTCGGTGGTAAATAAGAATGTTTTAAAGAGCATATCAAATGCTGTTGTAGAGGTAAAAGTGGACTTGGGAAATGTTAGGGGGAACGCACTGTTAATTCCAGGTTCGTGCAATAGGCAGTATAATATGTCCAGCAGTGGACTACCGTAGGCTGAAGATGATGATCAACAGGATTGTCCGAAAGGGTTACCGCTACACCGGAACATAACGGGCTAAGGAAGGAACATGGATGGGTTTTAGTCAGTAAGAGTCTGACACTTCCTTCCGCTCCACACAAAGCGCCGGGAGGGACGGACCACCGCTTTGATGATTTCCCGTTCATAAAAAAGGCTGAAAATTATATACATACGTTAGGAAGGTAATAAATACTAAACTCCTTACCAGTGTTTGTAAAATGATGAACGTTGCGAATGTTCTCACACCTAGATAGCAACGAGATAGCATAGCAAGCAAAAACGTAAGACAATATACTCCAAGGGTGTTTTCCCTATTCATTAAAAGTTTAAAAGAACAATTAGCGCTTTTTCTCTTATTTTCAACATAATACTGGAGGTAATAACTTTAGGTATAAGTTATAATAAGCACTTTTGATTGGTAAAGTTTCAGGCAAAAGTTTCTATGCACCAAGACCGTATTCTTAGTGAAAACTTTTATGCAAAAATCTTAGCTCATCAAAAGTTAATGCTAGATATTGTGATGAAAAACCATTTATAACTGTATAACGCAATTTGTAAATTACTTCATCACCACTGCCCCTAAAACGGCGAAGGAAAACATCGTGAAGCAACCGGCACGTCATCACTACATAGTCACTGCATGATAATCAGTTTGGGTTTAGACCTAGATTATCTACAGATAGTGCAATACTGTGTCTCAAGCATACCGTCAGATACTACACGGATCGTAATACACCGGTGTACGCGTGCTTCCTCGACCTGTCCAAGGCCTTTGACCTGGTGTCGTATGACGTGTTGTGGCAAAAGCTTGAGGGCATAAACATGCCGCTTGAACTTGTTAACATCTTCAAGTTTTGGTACGAACACCAGGTTAACAATGTCAGATGGGCGGGTGCATTATCGGAGCCGTACAGGCTTGAATGTGGGGTGAGACAAGGTGGGTTAACCTCTCCCACACTTTTCAATCTCTACATGGATGCACTCATCGGCGCGCTCAGTAGTCGGCATGTGGGCTGCCATGTTGATGATGTATGTGTAAACAATCTGAGTTATGCAGATGACATGGTGGTGCTGAGCGCGTCGGTTTGTGGATTGCGCAAGCTGCTGAAAATCTGTGAGGACTACGCAGGCAGTCATGGCCTTATGTATAATGTCGCAAAAAGCCAATTCATGGTATTTCAGGGAGGCGGGAAATGCCCACAGCATGTACCCCCTGTTCGCTTGAATGGTGTACCGTTAGAAAGGGTGGACCAATTTAAATACTTGGGGCACTGGGTTACAGCTAACCTGAAAGACCATGCCGACATGGAACGGGAGCGGAGGGCACTGTCTAAGAGAGCAAATATGATAGCCCGTAGGTTTGCACGTTGTTCAAATCAAGTTAAAATCACACTTTTTAAAGCTTTCTGCACCTCCTTATACACGTGCAGCCTATGGGCATCTTACTCACAAGCTGCTTACAGTGCCCTTCGTGTCCAATACAACAACGCGTTCAGGGCAGTGTTGGGGCTGCCCCGCTTCTGCAGCGCCTCGGGCATGTTTGCGGAAGCGCGCACCGACTGTTTCCACGCCACCATGCGCAAGCGGTGCGCGTCCTTGGTGCGCAGGGTGCGGGCTAGCTCCAACACTGTCCTGGCGATGGTTGCTCAGCGACTGGATTGCCCTTACGTTGGGCATTGTTGTAGTAGGCATATTGTTGGTGCTTGATTGACGCCTGTAAAATTAGTTTAATGTAATATTATATTGTATGTTTTCTAATAAGGCTTAATTTAATGATTTGATTCTTTGTATTAATTTTAAAATTTTATGAACATGCATTATTATTTATTTTGACATTTTATTAATTTACTTATTTTAAATCGATTTTAATTCTGACTTGCTTTAATTATTATTTTGTTTTATTTTTCTGTAAGTATAGTGTAATTCTTGTGTCTTTGTATTTCTATCTGTTGTTGTTTTATATGGGTCTCTGGCCTGAAATAAATGAAATTTAATTTTATTTTTTTATAGTATAAAACAAAGTCGCATTCTCTGTCCCTATATCCCTATGTATGCTTAAATCTTTAAAACTACGCAACGGATTGCGGTTTTTTTTAATAGATAGAGTGATTGAAGAGGAAGTTTTATGTGTATAATTTGTCGACATATTATGCGGGCGAAGCCGCGGGCGGAAGCTAGTATAAACAAAAAATCGAAGACATGTGACATCTACCAACCCGTACTGGTGGATAACAGTCCACTACCTCTCAATGAGAGAGAGGATGATCATAATTATCTTAACATACTTTAAAACAAAGTTACTCCCGTCTGTCCCTTTTTTTGAGGGTGGGAATCAAATGACCCCTCCCGGTGGAGCAGAAGGGAGTGTCAGACTCCTACTGACTAAAACCCATCCATGTTCCTTCCTTAGCCCTTTATGTTTTGGGGTAGCGGTAACCTTTTCGGACAATACCGCTTACCCGGCAGGTCCCGTCTGTAACTCAGCTCTGTACACTTGATCATGTAAATTTCGCAACGGACTTCAATACGGTTTTCATCAATAGATAGTGATTCAAGAGAAAGGTTTATTCACCCGGGTGTTAGTATTAACATTGCAACCGTGTAAAGCCGGGGCGGTCTCTAGTTACATAATAAGTAATTGAAAACCAGTTATTACTTCTTACACGTAGTAATTACGAATTGTTTCAACAACTAGGACAGGTGAGTAATTATTTTGAGTAACTACAATAGATTATCAGCCATGTTTCTTCGGAAAACATTTGAAAATATTGTATCATTAATAACAAAGCAACCGCTAGCGATTAAAATAGGCAGGTAAGGTCACCAACGCATCAAATACCAAACTGTCAAATTTCTCCAAATGATTTTAAACCGTAAAACGTTGACAGTTAAGTTCGAAATCGATTGAGAAAATTTGACAGTTTGTGGTTACTTGATGAGGTGGCTATTGTACTTCCAATAAACACAATATTCTATACAGAATTTAAGAAGTCACAAAAGTTGATGAAACTAAAGACAAGGATAACATAATTGAACTGGAGACAGTTAAATGACTAATTGATTATATTGATCAGCTGAAGTGGCAGTGAGCCTCTTGAAGGACCTTCGATTTTTGGAGCAGACGAACCCTTGAGTGAGTTTATACCGCCAAGCTTAAAGGGCGGCTTGGGCCGTCTGGATGCGGACGTCGGGAGTCAGTTGAGAGAGGATTCAATGCAGCAATAAAAGCTGATAATGAGCTAATTGAAAAAATATTTCTTGTAAATAATACGCGAGATAATCAGCTTACCACGGCATGATGGGATAATTACTCTCCTTAGCTCGGGCCGCTGTCGACACGCACGACACCTACAAACCTATTTATGTACCTATTTTATTCATAAGTCTCAATGTTTTGTATGTTCCTACTCTTTTAAACACCTACCATCTAATCTCTTCAACACCCTTGGTTGACTGGTTGAGAATGTCTAAGGTATTAAGTCCGCCTTTGTACCTTTATTGTGTGCAAAAAGTTTATATAAATAAACACGAGATCATGGAGAATAAGGATCCATTTCTTCCTTTCGTGTGGTTCATGACTAACCTGGTGTCAGAGTTTTTATGCTGCCCATAGGGCTCTGACTTAGCTTCACATGCTGTTGAGAAATATCTCTCAGACATGCTGGTTTCCTCACGATGTTTTCCTTCACCGATTTTTAAGCAAGTGATAATGATACGATGCGCACATGAATCCGTAAAATCAGAGGACCCACTTAATATATTTGTTAATCGATTACCTATGTCATGTAAGTTAGTACAATAAAATGAAGTGTTAATTGCAAGAGTAAGTAATTAATTGAGCTCTGTTACAATGGCTCTTGAAATGCAACTGTTCTGCACTCAACAACTTTGAAACAGTTCAAAGACTTAGCCGAGTGGTCTTGTAACTTGCATGCATATTAAGTAGTTATACTTCCAGCACTTATTAAGTATTCTTAATGCGAGTTGAAAACGTCACAGACGATACGTCAAGATGTTCAAAAGAGATTCTCATTTTAAAACTGGACTTTAGCGTTAGTTCAGATTCGTTGGGTGATCATGTAAAGATTAAATTCAATAAAAAATGCTAATAACTTTAAAGCGAAATCGTTTTTTTTTAATACAATTATTTTACGTTTTGATAAGTATCTCTAACAGTTTTGCCAACCTCCAACCGGTGTTACCAACTTAAGTAATTTAATCACATTGTCATTTTATAACAAGTGAGGTTGAATGGTAATTCTATGGAAAGTACCTACGTCTAAAATAGGTTGATACGTAAACTATAGTTTTAGCTTTACGGAGACTGGTAACTAAAGCCAGATAAATATCTCAGAGCGTAAATAAATGTTCAACGCCTTATTCATAAAATCCAACATCAAAATTTCAATGATTTAACCTAAATGAAAACAGCCTCTGCACGACATCTTCCGAGGAAATAAAATCGCTGCAAAATTAGATTTGTAACGAGCACAACAAATCAACACTAAACGATGCAATGAATAATCAAGCGCTCTAGCGCTGTCATTAAGCGTACCTTATACGTTTTCAGCGCTTAATTGTTCGTAATTGCTATATTTGTGCCTAGTCGCGCCCCCTTCCGCGGCAATTTGTTACCCCTTCTACTTCGTTATGGTTTTCGAAAAAACCGTTTTCGCTCCCCGGTATCTCGGGGAAGGAAAACACTCGTTATATTTTATATTTCCGCCAACTTCTGACTTGTTTTGGTCGAGAATTCTGCATGTTTCACACAATTGTCTAAGTACGTGTGTTTGACGTACATTAGTGAATGGGAAATTGTTGGCAGTAAAACTAGAAAGGTTTTGTGGAAAATTGAAAATTATGACTTACCTACATATTTCAGTTCCCCTATAATTGTCTATGGTCAGAAAGGGAGTGACTACTGTTATGACTAATAGAGAATTACAGGTAAACAAATACATTCCAGGAAATAACTAAAAAAACAATACATTTTTCTTTTCGTTCCGTTTCCTAATTGATATTTTTAATCTAGGTTGCTAGTAATAATCTACATAATGGATATGTTTTTTTAAACTGACCTGGGTACAACCATAGACTACATTTCTATGGGTACTCCTCTGTTCTCTCACTGCCGTCTGGGAAACAAGACATATTGTTAAAAGTTCATATTTATTGACTACTGCCTAAAATATTGTTGTAACAAACGTAGATGGGAAATCCTCTCGCAGGCAGAAGCTAGTTACTTATTACTCTACTAAAAACAATGATCATGATGTGAATGTAATTAAAGTTTCGGTAATTACGCTAATAGCCTATAATTTTCTAGTCACTTAATCAAATGATAAAGATTCCTGAACAACATATATTGACTCAGCAAGGTCATTGCCTTGCCTTTCATTTTGACAATTCGACAACATTTATTACGCTATTTACGTTTTTGAGCAGACGTATATTTTAAACATTATGAAACAATGGATAAGGAAAACACACACACAATGGTTCGCCTAAAGGACTGAGTGCGGAAACCATAACCTCCTAGCATAAAACATGGATTAGGAATTTCTTTCAAAACCCTTCACATTATGAAAGAAAGCGTGTAACGGTACGGTCAATTGCGGTGCTAAAGCCCGACCGCTTTACTGAGACCGTACCTGGGCTAGGTGCGCGCGCGCCTCCCGCATGAGGGGTGACGCGGCGCCAGAGTTCATCGTCAACGATTGTGCGTGGAATATAAGATCTAGATCAGGGGACTGCAGTGTGAGAAAGGAATGAAGCTACACAGGCGATATAGTTCTATCTTGTTCCCAATGTAAGGTTGGCCCTGTGATCATTAACTCTGAGCTGTTGCAAGGATTTAGGCCGGCTCGTTCTTCTGTTTTGTTCGTTAATCTGACTTTAAGTTGAGGTAGAAGATTTAAAAACAGAAGTTGTTTATCAATCGATTATGATCGAGGATTCCCGCAGATAATGTCATACGTTTAGGTACTCGCTTAGAACCGAGTATTGGAATTATCGCGCGCTGTTCACTTGTCCTAATTTCATCCGTCAATCAATTATAAGTACTTATCTACCTACTTAAAAATTAATAAAGACTTGTAAACAGTGATAATGTCTTATAAATAATAAAGATGGCGTGAAAGACTAACAGTGGAGCAGTCACCGACTTAATTTAGAAAATTCGCGCACGTTTGATGAGTCATCAAAAACACCGATCGCATAAATTTTATCATGTGTTACTAAATTAAACATTCCCTCATTGAAGTTTACGATAAAAATCCGAGACATTCTCATCGCATTCTATGCTTTATTTATAAGAACTTTAGGTTTAAGATCAAACTTACGAGGGTTTATGTTGTTGATGTTGAATCTGAATCCGTATCGAGCGTAAAGTCTCCTTGCCAAAGTGCATACAGCGCTAAAAGTGAACGTGACTTGGAGCTAATGTTTTAACAGATGATATTCTTGCTAAACAGACACAGGCCTGCCAGATAAAGAAAAAAAACATAAACAGATACAGGTGCCCAGTTACTGGGTTGTGGAGGTCAGATAGTCATTCCATGTAAAATACTGGTATTCAGCTGCATCCGGTTAGACTGTAAGCCGGCCCCAACATACATAGTTGGGAAAAGGCTAGGCAGAAGATGATGATTGTTGCGAACAGACACAGGCCTGCCTGATCAGTGCGGCCGCTCCATGTCCTGAGGACCTAGACAATGTGTGGGACGCAACGTGTGTCGATACTCCCTCATGTTCCTTATTTATATTAACAGCATCAGTGAATTGGGTCTCAAAGGAGACATCTCCCTGTATGCAGATGACACAAGTCTCTTTTACTTTGGACACTCAGTCGAAGCTATAATAGCCGACGCTCAAAATGATCTTAATCTGTTAAATGAGTGGTTTCAGTCAAACAAATCTTTTAACTATAAATATTTCAAAAACAAATTATGTAATTTTTGCAGCAATAAATAAAAAAATTAATAATAATTTTGAACTTAAAATAGACGGTCAAATTCTTGAACGAAAACATAAAGAAAAATATCTCGGACTCATCTTAGACAGTAATCTAACTTGGAAACCACACCTAGAAAAAATTAAACTTAAACTAAGACCACTCACAGGGGCACTACACAATATAACAAATTGTCTCCCTCGAAAAGTGCGATATATTATTTATAATTCTCTGGTTAAGCCTCATATCGACTATCTCATTGAAATCTGGGGTACTGCAGCAAAGACTAATATAGATCCAATTCAACGAGTACAGAATAGATTAATTAAAATTTTATTTAACTATAAATTTCGGACACCTACTGAAAAGATATACCGTGAAACAAAATTAATGAATATAAAACAAACATACATATACTACACATGTATTCTAATACGTAAAATATTAAATAAGGAAATCCACTCTAATATATTTGTAACAAAACAACAAACACGAAAGATTAACCTAAGACGTGCTAGTTACTTAGTTACCCGCCCTCCTAGAACTAACTATGGAAGAAGAAATTTGGAGTTTGAGGGTGTTACAATCTATAATAAATTACCATCAGTAATAAAAGGAGAACAAAGCTATGCCCGGTTCAAAAAGCTACTAAAAACACACATAATTGGTACATACAAATAAGCGAAAAAAAAAAAAAAAATTCATTAGTACTTAATTACTTAAATTAAATATAATATAAAACTCAATGTATTTTCTACTAAACTAAAAATAAAATCGTTTTACAAATTAGTAACAAACCTGCTAATAATTTGGACTATGCCATCAATGCCACATCTAGTACAAATCAAATTCAAACATCTGTGTTGTACTTGGACTGACTAACGAGTTTATGTCATTATTTTTTTTCGTTTACCCACATTTCTGTGCGCTCTAATTATTTATCTTAATTTTAGATATGTTTCTCAGTAAGTGAATTATCTATGTAATTCTTATGAGGAATAAAGTTATTCTTAAACCTAATACTCTCGCACCATCCCTTTTTCAGGCTCGGAGTGCTGCGCCGGCGCTGTTGCTGCGACTTTCGAAAACCGCAAGCGGTGAATATATAATATGTACTTTTAATTATTGTTACATTGTAGGTACATAACTTATATTAAGTACAGAAATTAAGTGACATTCTATCAGCGATAACTATATATAGAAAAGTCAAAAATGTTACTGGCATAGGTAACCGGTAGCCACCGGTTGAAAGTAGTACTCAAACTCAAAGCATTTATTTCAAACTAGCTTCTGCCTGCGACTTCGTCCGCGGAAAATTGCGATATACTGTAACTGTTTAGGCAGCGCATGCAAATAATTCTGTTTTCGGATGTATTTTTTTCCGACTTGCTAGACGAAAATTGCGATAGCTCGGCTAATATGTATGATATAAATATAATTTATAGCACTCAGAAATAATGTAGCTTTCTATCAGTGAAAAAAAAATTGAAATTGGATCATTAGTTACGGAGATTACCCCCTAGGCCCCTACATACAAACTTACAAATTTTACCTCTTTATAATATTATTATTATTAGGAATTAGTATTAGTATATTAGTATTAGTATAGATAAACCAATTGCAGGCACTTTTGAATTGTCAAGGGGTCGGTCAGTGAGAAAGACGAAGCTAGTTGCCCATTCCAAAGCAGGTAGGTACCTGTGGAGAAGAACGGGCAAGAAACTTTACGTAGAAATACGAAACGCTTTGTGAGCGATTCCCACTTGTCTATGCTCTCATGGCAGTCGTCGGTGTCGTCACGGGCAGCACCGCCATTATTCAGATTCATGTCACATTGGATTACTTCATCGTGTTTGGCCCACAGCGGATAAACACCGAGATTACTAAGAACTTAATGTAATCGCCGTTGTTGGATTATTGGATTATAAATTTGGCAATACTCGACTCGTAACGTAACACCTATTACGTGGCACCCAAATTCTCTTATCGTCAAAAATGCAAAAAAAAATGAAAAACCTCTGCACTATATTGAAAACTTAAATAGATTGCTTAAATACTTGGTTCGAAAACCGCATAAACTTTGAGATTAAATCTGATCAAGCCCTAGTTAGACAGTGAAGTCCAAAACAAAAGTCGAATGAAAGCAACTGGTTCCATTTTCAAAGTTAATCTAAAAACAAAAATGGCGGTTGTCATTGGGACGGGGCATAGGGCATGTCAATGTGCATATTCCTTTGAGCGTTCCACTCGCATTTCATTTCGCATTCCTCCGATAAATCAGAGGAATAGCTCGCGAATTGATTGGACGGCTTGTCTACTTGTCTATGTTTCCAAATGAGAATTTGATTTTCGAACTTAGTTTGACATTTGAGAAAAGAGTTTGTTTTAGCTTTTAGTCCCTAGAAAAGGATCTTTTTGGAAACGCATCTTAACAAAGTTCATCATATTCTATTCTTCGTTCTTCATTATAGGTATTGGAGTTTTTATTTTCATTATCATAATTATTATCATAAAACTATAATCATGAAACGCCTACATCTACATACACATCGTATCATCGTATGTGACCCACCATATGGCTCTTTGCATTATAATGACCTGTTTCAAAACATAACATGTGTGTTAAAGATTATGTGTTTTAAACATTAATTAGGATGTTGGAATAATGTTGATAATTTTTATTGGTTATGTTGGAAGTCGAGATTTTTGTAGTACCTATAGATTTTTATTTGAATACAGAATAGCCCCATTTAACTTGTGATTTTGCAATGCTCAGTAAGCTATACATACCCAAGCCTATATTATAATGTCCTTTTCATTAACAGGTTAATGAAGGGAGAGGACAATAGTCTCCAACGCCATTTTACAGGAAAAGGGGGACCGTTTCACACTATGTACCTTCAAACTTTTTGCATTAATATTAATTGCTTGACACCCTTACTAGGAACTAAACCAAGCTTCGCACGATATTTTGGCTTGACGAAACTAATATATGATACACATAAAGTCGTTACAGGTAGTCAGAAGCCCGAAAATCTGACAGCCAGTCTTACCAAGGGGTATCGTATTGCACAGTTACTGGGTTGTGGAGGTCAGATAGGCAGCTCCTTGTAAAATACTGGTATTCAGCTGTATCCGGTTAGACTGGAAGCCGACCCCAACATAGTTGGGAAAAGGCTAGGCTAGGATGATGATATGATACACATAAAGCTTCCGGATAGCCTCATAATATTGGTGACAACCGCAACAAAATTCAAAATCCGTTACGTAATTTTAAAGACCCGGTCACACACAGACAAGACAGAAAAAAAATTACTTTAATTACATAGATGATTTTACGATAGTTTCTTGCTTCATGAACTATCTATACTTAATATAATTAATATCTAGAGGTAGTACCTACGCAAGTTTGTATGTAGAGGATCTTCGGAAAGACAAATTCGATTTAGAAAATTCCTTCACTAATGGGAAGATACAGCATTGGCGAGTAATTATCATAGGATAAATATTTTATGAAATTACACGCGGACGATTTGCGGGCAGAAGCTAATGGTAAATAAAATAAAACCTTCTTAGAACTAACCTCATTTATCTACCGACAGCTTGTGACTGTGAGTTTCCCTTTTTAAATTATTTTGTGTCATATCGACCTCCTTGCATAGGTTACGTACGCTACAAAACTTTTCCCGCCCTCCGTCACTACAAAGGAAAACTTCAAGTACTTTATAAACTTAATAATAAAACCGCAATCATCGGCGTACGGGTTCACATCAATATTGGAGCGAGAGCAAACGTTTACAAGGTCTGCGCGTAATACTAATAATTGAAATACCGAATGAAATAAGGAATACAATATTTTCTGGATAAGTAATTATACTTTTTATCGAAGATTTCTGAAGGGCTCGTGACTAAACAATAGTCGCAAGAGGCTGTCGAAGGATAGGCTTTGACATTTGCCGCGGTCGGTTCGTGGATGGGTGACCATTACATAAGCAGAGTTCCGTACCTCGGAAAGCTCGCTAAGCAGGAATTGTTACGAGAACCTTGTCAGAAGTCTAGTCTGACAACCTGTCTTACCAAAGGATATTGTGTTAGTATCATGTTACCCAGTAACTGGGTTGTAGAGGTCAGAAAGGCAATCCCTCCATGTTAAAAACTGGTATTCAGTTGAATCCTAGTAAACCGAAAACTAACAAACACTACAATGTGAAAAATAACTAAGCCGGTTGTTTTTTTTTCCACTTTTTAGTTATATCTACCCCACAGACCCTTAGAGCATTTAACCTATGGAGATGGCATAGCTAAGCGTACCCCTCTGCCATGACAGATTGGTCATACGGCCATACACGTTCTATAAAACTAGTTCATTCGCCAACCGCCGCCATTATGTATCGTATTGTGTCGCAAGGAAGTCCTCCTAAGAAATGGTTAATTGTGCAGTATCCACGTGCAAAAAGCGATCCGCCACTTCAAATTTTCGAAACCATGGTGTTTCCTATCACTTGTAAATATAAATTATATAAAATGTCGAAGTAATCGTTATTGACGTAACGATAGAAAAAATACATTGGTACGTAGGTAGCGCTAAAATAGTACAGGGGTAGGATTTGCATAGTGCTGGGACAACGCGAATGAATGATTTGCCAATTAAATGATTTTTCAGTCAATAGGTTCAGTAACCAGTTTTTTGTGTATGTATCTGGACAAGTCAGCTTGAAATAAAAGAAAATAACTATACAAGTTCTTTGGAAGTCGATTTAAATTATTTTCATTGTATGTTTAGGATAATAAAAGAATAATAGTTTGTTCGTTTCGTATTGAGTTTTTGTAGCTCATGCAATTTGAAAAAGAAACAATAATTATAATAGATAGCTAAATATGACGTCGAAATCTAATAATCCACCGCGGACCGCGAAGGTACCTACGCTGTTAAAAAAACGTAGTACAATCACCAGCACTGCCTCAAATATTCGGAATGTAATATGTACATACATACGCGGACGATCTTAAATTCTCTAGAGTTTCGAGTCTAGTGACGATACTGAACTTCTTTAAAGCGATATCGACGCGTTAAGTCGATGGTGTAACGATAACAAAATGGTACTAAATATCAACAAATGATACTACGTGAAGTACACACGGAAAAACAAAATAACAGAATTGTATTGCAATTAAATGACAGAAAATTTTAAATTCATTTAAAAGTATACTTTGTAAACAAGCTTATAACAAATTACAGGATTATATAAAGGATAAGGATGCTTGGAAACATACTGGTCCTGCTCCACAGGACAATCTTTTGTCCAGACAAAATCAAACTGGTTGCTTAATAAATTAGGTCATAAATAATTTATAATGTTGTACCATAGGTACTACATATTTTAACATTTTGGAATAACTTTAACTCTCACATTGATTGATTTATTATTATTAACTTTTAGAACGTTTGTAAATATGTGAGCACGTGTGATCGATGGAGCACGTTCAAAAGTGCCTTTCTTGTGCCTATTTGACATAAATGATGTGACTTTAACTTTGACATCATATAGCTTTGCAACACCGGACTGCAAAACAATAAAACCGACGTGTAAAACTGTCATTCATAACAAAATAATAAAAGTACATCTGATTGATTGTCTTATTCTATTATTTACTAGCTTCCGCCCGTGGCTTCGCCCGCAAAATATGCCGACAAATTATACACATAAACCTTCCTCTTGAATCACTCTATCTATTACAAAAACCCGCATCAAAATCCGTTGCGTAGTTTTAAAGATTTAAGCATACATAGGGATATAGGGACAGAGAAAGCGACTTTGTTTTATACACTCGAGAGCAATGAATCCGGGTCACTTAAAGAATGTTAAAAATCTCGGAAACTAAAAATGATAGGTTAATGCAATAAATTGTATTTAATAGACAGTGTAATACTCCTTAAATGAAAGTAAATAAAATATGAGTCACCATACATTTTATTAACACAAAATTACTTAAAGAAAAAAACTGCTGATCTCTCCTTAAAACAAAAATAGGAAACATGAAATTTTTGAACTTTATTACGATTTTCTTTAATTTTAATACTTCGTATTGCCTCCTCGTGCTTCCATTACTGCGTTTACGCGGTTTGGCATGCTGTACACCAAGTTCCTTATACGATTTTGGGGAATATTCTCCCATTCCTCTGTGAGAGCAATTTTGAGCTCACGAAGCGTGATTGGGGGAGGGTTTCGTTGTTTTACGCATCTGCCTAGCTCGTCCCAAGCATGCTCGATCGGGTTGATATCCGGGCTGCGCGCTGGCCACTCCATACGAGTAATGTTCATCTCTTGAAGGTAGTCATTCACAATCCTACCTGTATGAGGTCGGGCATTGTCATGCATAAATATAGCATCCTCACCTAAATTGACCATAAATGGACCAACGTGATCATTGAGGATTTCTTCCACATATCTTACGCTAGTTAAAGAGCCGTTTTCTATGATCACCAGCTCTGTGCGACTTTCAGAAGAAATTCCGGCCCACACAAGTACAGACCCACCACCGTAGGCTACTTTTTCTTCGATGCATGCTTGCTTGAATCTTTCCCCTGGTCTTCGATACACTCTGTGTCTTCCATCGTGCTTGTAGAGCATAAATTTTGATTCGTCGGAGAACATAACTTTTGACCAATCTTCAATACTCCAATTTACGTGGCCCTGGGCATATCTTAGTCTTGAAATACGATGCCCACGCTCCAGTTTAGGGCCGTTTGCAGGTCTAAGGGGTTTTAAGTTAGATTCAGCAAGCCGACGTCTTACTGTCCATGCACTTGGGTTACTTCCTCCGAGGTGTCGAAACTGATTTGTGAGTTCAGTTCCTGTGAGAAAGCGATTTCGAAGCATGGTGTTCACCAAGTATCGGTCTTCTCGTGCTGTGGTACACCTGGTTCTGCCCGTTCCTGGTCTGCGTAGGTTAGAACCAGTTTCTTCGTAAAGTCGGAGAACTCTTTGTACTGTTGACAGCGACACACCGACAGTCCTGGCTGTATCGCGCTGACTCCGGCCGGTTTCCAGCATTGTAAGTATTCTGGTGCATTCTTCAGGCGTAAGCGACATAATTTCAGCTTGAATAATGAATATAGAGCACTATCAACATGGTTTATGTACCCACATAAATGACAGATTACAAACAAAAGCAAAACCAAATGCTGTAATTTCGTAGTTCCATCTTCGAAAGTGGCCCTTTTTCAAATTTGATTTTTTTATGATATAACTTTACAATAACTAAGAAGTTTTAATACCTTCATTTAAGGAGTATTACATTGTCTATTAAATACAATTTATTGCATTAACCTAGCATTTTTAGTTTCCGAGATTTTTAACATTCTTTAAGTGACCCGGATTCATTGCTCTCGAGTGTAATACGTATTGATATTGTCCCCTTTCTAAATTTTTGACACGTGTATATAAATGAAAGCCCGTTTTAAAGAATGGGGTATGAAATCTGAATTGCCGCCCTAAATGCAGAATGATATGCAATCAATATAATATTATTGAGAAATAAAAAAAAAAATTTTTTGCAACTGTAAAAAGGGATGTAGTGCTAAATGTGGTTGCAAAAAAGTTGGACTGTTTTGTTCTGTTGCATGTACAAACTGTCAAGGCCGATCATGCTCCAATGTTGAATTGCCAACAATTGAAGATTCAATTGATGTTGACGAAGAGACATGCGATGTGTCATTATTGGGACAATTTATTAACACCCTGAATGAAGAAGATAAACAAGAACAAGAAGAACAAGAAGAAGAACAAGAACAAGAGAAAGCAGAAGTTAATGATAATCTAGATTCAGACGGATAAATTTTCTTATTTTTTGTAATTTACACCCCTTTCATCATTTTCAACCCTTGTCAATATCTACAGTTATTCAATAGTTTCAAATTAAACAGAATCATAAAAGATCAGTGGAATAGGCCTACCGGGGAAACCACATTGAAAAAAATGCGCTAAGTACACTACCTCAAAGGTGGCGTGGAAACGTGTGAATATTATGACGATTACAACTCTTTCAACTTTTTGAATCGTTATATCTCAAAATCGGTGGCTCTTAGGAAAAAAAAGGATGTAGACATTTTTTATAGATAATTATCTGATCTACAATTTTTATCAGAGCTAATTTTATGATAAAACTTACCATTTTGCTGAAAATCGCGAAAAACCCATTTTTGTGACCTTTGACCCCGAGTAATTTTTTTTGCACGTGCCGGATCAATGAGGACTTTTCACATTTCCTTTATAATAGTGTATTGAACAATCCTACCAATATTCAGCCAAGTGCGAATTTTTGTAACCTTGGATGTCTAAATTGACCGGACCACTATAAATTGTTTTGTGATTACTGGCGGCTACCTACGTAGTTTCGCAGGCACTAATCATTTAACGTATTTTTTCCAAGAAAAGAAAACAGAACTTTTTATTCGTTCATTCATGAAATGAAATACCACTCATTCCTTGTGTTGAGGCACTAGTAGTTTGTGTTTGTTGTCGTAGGACAATTGCATAGATACGCACAAATTTGTCAATGTGTATGTGTTTTTTCACTGTGTGTCTATAATTTCTTTGTGAGCGTTTGTAGCAATAGGAAGCATGTCTTTGTGTGTGGTTGTCAAATTTAAGAAGTGTGCTGTATGTGTTTTCCTCGCCCCCCGCAAAAAGTTGTTCGATGATTCGCCGCTTGCCATCTCCATAGGTTAAATGCTCTAAGCACAGACCCTACACTAATTCGTACATCACTACTTACTATGGTAAATAACAGTGACAGAAAGTATTAAAACAACAAGATACCTACACAAAGTGGACTACTATATTGCCACCGCCAAAGCAAAAGCAAAGCTTCCTCTCCCAAATGATAGAAGATGTTTTTAAACCGGTCCACAATTGAAAAAAATGCACACTGACGAACATAGAACCTCTTCCTTTTTGGAATAACTTTTTGCAAAAAAAAATAAGCACCATAAATAAAGCACAGCTATTCAGTAAGGCCTGATTACATTTTATCATGTTGTATTCTATGGGCTACTGATAAGTATTGTCACCTCGTAGGAACTTTAAGTAGGTACCTACCTACCGCACATGCCTGATAAGCGATCAATGCCCTACGTTTTATCGGAGTCACAATACCTAGTTACTAATCAAGTTTCCACTGAAAACGTAAACATCGTTTGGTTCGAAGTTATTATAAAAAATATTCTTATGAATAATTGTGCAAAAAATAAAAAATAATCAAACGGAAAAAGACGCTCAAACAATTTTAAAGGTCTTTATTTTCCCTTTTGAAGTTCCCGCTTGTCTGTAATTACTTTCTGTATATATTAAAGAGCACACAAAGCTCGTTATGTAAAGATTTAGCGCGTTTATAGCTGCATTTTGCAATCTCGCGCCACTTTGTGGTTAAATGCAAAAGCCGGCGCCATGTTGGAATTTTCAAGTAATTTTAAAAACCGAACGGCTAAATTAAATAGCCTTTATATTATTTACGTTGCCAACGAAGTAATTTTATGTTAGCGTTTTCATTTCATAACGAATTAATTTACAAAATGTTGATTATTATTAACTAGGTATTAGGTTATTAATTTTGGTAATTGAAAACTCGTGAATATACTCAGATGAGTTTTAATGAGCTGACCAACCAACAAATTCACTCATGGATAATTTATACAGTAACATTGTAAGTTAAATAGGTTATAGTCAAACAAAAGCAATTAAACTTTTTTATTCTATTTATTTGGCAAAACTCAGATCTTTTTGCAAGTAGATACTTATTAGATGACGTCCAATTACTAGAAATTTCCATTGTAAAATGTGAAGGTTACTAGATACGGGAAATTGGCCCCTATAAACGGGAGCTGACGTGAAAAATGGCTTCAAAGCAACTTCAGCGCTTTGAACGGCTGATTCAGGACTTTTTTTTAACGATTTGGCACAAGGGCCGAAGCGGGCAAGCGATCTCACACAATGAAGTGTGCTAGTTAGCATTCGTTGCCGCTGAACTAACGATGAGAATTTCGAGCTTACACCGCATGTTTTTACTTATTTGAGGCTAGGTTTTTTGGGATTTTTTAACAATTTTGGTTGCTTTCGAGGTCCATTTAAAAGTCATTAAATTAGTAGGTACTGGCAACTCTTAAACGGCAAAGGCAAAATGACCAACAGCCTTAAAATATTGACCGTTAACTATGTTTTGAATGCTGACAATTAGACAGGCGCTTTTGTATGAGAATGGAATCATAGTGCAAAATGACTATTAGCCATTGCAAGCAAATCGGATGGAAATTTTAAATATAAATCCAATGTCCACAGCCGAAATATCTAACTCCTGTTTCGACGACCCACGCAGTAAGAACCGTTAGTTCATTTTCAAGTTTCGAACGTACAATTCGATCTTAGAAGCATCGGCATGGCAGCGTTAGAGATGACTGCAAAGATAAAGTTAGAAATAAATGTTTGTCTCCGGCATTGTGTTGGTAGAAGAACGAAATGTCCTTTTTCGCAATCTCTTAGATTTTCCTGTTTCTCAGCTGCTGAACCGTCTTCAACTAATACCATTTCCATTGTCTCTAGCGCAAACATGCTTTGACAGTTCGTTACTTTAAAGATTCGAAATTCGAACTAAGTGTATTAACCCATTAGATGTTCGCGTATTAGAAGCCGTTTACTTATTAGAGCTTAACGATTTATACGGTTATATTTATTGTCGTTTCGAGAGAATTTTTCTTATGAACCTATGGGGTTCATATTCATACGACATTTGGGCGTTAAACAATGTTATAGTTCGCAAATAATCAATAAAAAAGTTTAATAACGATTATTTGCGATAGCTAGATAGATAGATTAGCCTAAAGAAAAATTTGTTAAGTGATTGATGAATTTAAGAATATTTTTTTTACTGTATTTTAAATTTCTGCTCTAGCTAAGCGCTTTATTTAATTAAAGGTGAATGCTTCCTTTAGTATCTAAGTATTACTTGTTATTCCAAGAAATATTAATAAACATATTTTATGACGTTCTAAATAATTATGTACAATGCGATAAACAAATGCAATTAACAATTTACAATAACATTGAAATATTAATTATTTTTTAGGTCTTTATATTAATTGGGGCTATACCTACCTTCGTAGAATTACAGAATCCAATCATTTAATACTCAATTTAAAAGGTTGATGACCTTATTATATGGCGCGAATAAAATGATACACAGACACAGTTTTATTTTGTCTGCCTTTTTTTTTAAGGCTGGGAAATCATCCAATGACTGCGCCCGCTCTGGGTGGAGCGGAAGGGAGTGTCAGACTCTTACTGACTAAAACCCAGCCATGTTCCTTCCGTAGCCCTTTATGTTCCGGGGTAGCGGTAACCCTTTCGGACAATCCCGCTTACCATTTTGTCTGCCTAAGCTTTTCCTAACTGTGATGGGATCAGCTTCAAGTCTGACCGGATGCAGCTAGATACTAGTATTTTACATGGAGCGACTGATATCCGCAAGCCTGGGGACTATCAAAGATCTTTGAATGAAAGCCGAGACCAGCAGCGTAACGTGCTTGCCGAGGCACGGAGGGGTCTTGATGTTGTAATAGATGGTCACCCATCTACGTACCAGCTGCGGCAAGCGTTGCTTAACCTTCGATTGAACGTGCGAGTGTTATCATTAGTCAACTAGGTTCATTAACATTAAACAGGATAAACACACGTAAATAAGTAGGTAAGTTTACCGATCTGGAAATAAAATGCTTTACAGGTAATTTTCTTAAACAATGAGTTGTTAACACGTATTATGAATGAAAACAATAAATGTTTGTTAATGCCCAAGATTTTATGACCCGCGAATTAAGGGTGCGATACATCACATCGGTCGCGCACAGAGAATTAACGGCGTTTTTTTTTTGTAAAAAAAAGTATGTTCAAGACTTCTACCGGCCTTATTCCGGTTTTATTTTATTGGGTTGGTGGGTTGGGGGCTTCCAGTTGCGTCGCCGAAAACACGATATTAGTTTATGAAATACAATCTACAATGCCACTAAACATAAAGTAAACAAACTACCAGATAAAAAAAAAAACATGTCCCACAAACGCCCCTGCCAATGAACGAGAAATATCAAATACATTGGCCAATATACCCTGACACGCGGCAAAAAGAGGAACTAAATTTAAATGTACCGAATTTGACACTTCGATGACATTTGTCTATGCAAGCAGCGCCACACGCGCCACAATAAAATGTCAGCATATACAGGGCAGCCTATTATACAATATCTATAATATTTACATAGAGATTATATTGCTATCGTAAATCCTAGACGGCAGTGACAAAACCCGTTGTTACTCATGTGACAAAACCGTCAGCCTTATCTTAATTTGCTTGTAAGCGTATAGTTATACAATATTGATTGTCGGATTTGTTTACAAATCATAGATAAAGTTACGTTACGCTAATATGTTTGAGTGTAGTTTAAACAACCGATTATAATGTCAGTCATCGTGAAATAGTTTAAACATATAAACTAGCTTCTGCCCGCGACTTGTTTCGTGTGATTTCTTGTTCTCCCTGACCCACCGCGTCGCATTTGTGGTGAGTATTTTTACTTTTTGGTCGGCTCCTAAGGGTCAAAGCGTGATGTTTGGTAATAACTTGCATTACTTTGTACCAATTTCAAATGCTAAAAGATTTTTTAAATTCCGACTCTTCTATAGTTCCGGAACTTCTATTCGGTTTTGAAATTCGACTGTAGTTTGTTTTATTATTTCCCTTATCTGTTTGTGGAAGTGGGCGTGCAAATAGGTAAAGTAACAATCTATAACAACGTTCAATAAAAGTGCCTCACTTGTCCACTACTAAACGAAGGCCTCTCGCCTTTGTATCACAAACCACAACGGCCTTGGAGTGAAATGAATCAGCCAAACTGTGTACTAAAAGATTTAGTGTCCGAAATATATGACCACACTTGGCTGCCATCTTTAATGTTTAAATTACTTTGTTTTTTTTTACCAAGGATTTTGAATTTTAATATATAACTGTGTATCCAGATTGTTTTGACGGCTCTTCTCCATATGATAGAGGTTTACGTTTTGGAACTGGCTACTACACATCTTCAACTTTCTGACTAACTGACCGTCTCCTTGACAATTATTGGCTATTTGACAAGGGCAAAAATGAAATCTGAAATCTACCTATACCTATAAAAAAGACCGCTCGTCTTAAATCTTTCATCACCCTACAGACATTAAATATTATGCGAGGATATAATTGTAAAATTAGATTTTATGTTTGCTTCCAAATATCTGTGACGTCACAGTTTAATAAATATTTCATACCTACAAATCACGTACAAATTCTGCGTTTTGACAATTCATAAAAAGGAACGTTATTGACTACTCTGTCAAATATCCAATTCGAAAGTGCTTCTTTAAATTGAAATAAACGCTTTTAAATTTGTCATTTGAGAATTAACTCGCTCTGAGCTAAATCTAAATGTCAAATCCCATGGAAATGCAGAGAAAAGAATGGTCACAAAAAAAAATTACAATAACTGGAAATTACATTCAAATTCAAACTTACCAAACGTACTGGCAACATAAAATGTCCCTATCCGGCACGACATTGAAGTTCTTATTTAATTTTTTTTTTAAAGGGGATCGCTAAATTCCCGTTTCATACGGTTCAAACGTCACACTCAATACAATCTATATTATATTACTTGATTTTCACGAGAATACAGTACGGTAGGTGAAAATATTATCAGCTGAATAGACGCGAATTACATCGTGCACTCCCTCAATTTCACTTTTTATATCTCTCACTAATGCTCTTGGATTTACGGCAGATCATGCGTGGTAGGAAAACCGTGCGAAATACATAAGTACGCTGAGAAATAAATAACGTTTTTCGCTGTATATAATATAGATTTCGTACATAGGGTTATTCGTCTGTGGTAACTGGGGCATAAATATTAGATAACACAGCGGAATCTCTTCATAACCCCACTATAGCTTTTATGTAAGAATGTAGTTGATTTCACGAACGATAAAACGTGAAAAATACAGCCTTTCTATGAAAGATAGAACAATACACGAAGCTATAAATAATGCTAACTTCTACCGGTTTCTTCGGGAACAAAGCGGAAACATTTCAAATTGAAATAAACAGCTGTGATTGACTGCACAGCCTTACAGCCGAGCGACTTTTTAAAGAGTTCCAATATTATTTCCTTGTTTGAAACGACGATTTTCAGTTGGAAATTTATTTTTATATTACATTTCTAATCCAATTTTGAGTTTTATTTCCTCATTTTAAACTCCTGAGAACATTTGTCAAGGCGTAGATTTTATTAAAATTTGAAACAACTTTGGAGGAGACGGAGCGTATCGATTGTTTGATTTATGGCAAAAAAGTGTGTCGGCCATGCTTTTTTGGACTTAATTAGGTACGGGTTATTTACATGAACTTAGGATTTGCAACAGGATTAGACAATACTAATAATATCGATCGATAACGATAACACTATCGATTTAACGCAATGCATATCGTACATAATTATACACTCCAGAGAATGGCTCACCTCCCATTTTGCACCGCATGCCCCGTCACATGCACAGGAGCGGACCTAATGGCTGCGACAGCGAACGGTATTCGCGTTGCAGGATTATTGGCCAAACAAATAAAGAAAAATGTAGGTATTGTTTTTGCCACCGACACGTTAAGAAGATAACATCACGCCTTCCTTCAACGGTTACTCTTACAAATGCTTGAGCATCCTCCATGTTTATCAGGCTTACTCCTAGTTTTTATTATTATTTATTTCCGAGGTTGAAGAACTATCAGAGAGGACAGTAATTTGGGCATCATGAAGCAGTACTTGCTTCAGTATAGGATCTTTTAGTTGCCTAGGAGGAAGACTACTTTATTTATTAAACAAAAGGTGAGTATGTCGAAAAAAAAATTTAAAAGTTTATAATTATGGCCCACTCCCTCTAATAGAGTATTTCTGTGTCCCAGCAATAGGAACATGATTAATAAAAGTTACCTGTAAGGTACCAACTAATTCTCACTTTTTGTTAGGGATGGGCCGAAATTCGGTTCACATTCGGTTCAACCGAAATTCGGCAGCTTGAACCGAACTTCGGCATTCGGCCGAAATTCGGTTCAAATGCCGAACATCGGCACAAGAAAAATAATACTTATTTGCACTATTTTGACTGAAATTCAATAGAATTAGAATAGCATTACTGTAAAATAAAATTATGTCTTTTACTCAGTCATGGTCATTTATTTTAGATGTGAAGATTGCAAATGTAAACCTTAAATTACAGTTCTTCTTATTAGTTTTGAAAATCTTTGCCTAACATCTGGATTACAATTCGTATGCTCATTTATTTTAGACTAGCTTCCGCCCGCGGCTTCGCCCGCATGATATGTCGACAAATTATACACATAAATCTTCCTCTTGAATCACTCTATCTATTAAAAAAATCAGCATCAAAATCCGTTGCGTAGTTTTAAAGATTTAAGCATACATAGGGATATAGGGACAGAGAAAGCGACTTTGTTTTATACTATGTAGTGATTTAAAGTAACTCGTACTGTGCCTTCAGTGCCTTAGTATTAGGTATTTAGTGATAAGTTTGAGTATTTGGCAGTAATCGTGACTAAACGATCATCAATTTACCTACTTTAACCTAATTTGAAACATTAAAATTGAATTATTTTTAAACGTGCGTTTAGGGAACTAGGTACGATACAAAAACCAACCGCAAATGATTTTAGATTAATCATAATTTAGTTGTAGGCAGGTAGGTAACATACGTCATGAGGAAAATATAATTACTAGGGAGTACCTACTTTCCTTAATAAAAAATTTAATTACCTAATGAAGAATTGAAAAGAGGAAACTTGCGATCATTAGTGAAACTTAAAACATGACTTCAGTTTCGGAATACACCAAAATTGATTTACATATTTTGAAAATGACGTGAATGCTATCGCCAATGTTTTAAATTAAGCAAGGACTTTTGCTAGTTAAGTAACTTTTTCTTATTTTATGCGGTCATAAAATAAAAGATACCTGTCTAGCTACACAGATTAAAACATACAATATGGCCGGTGAATCATGGCTGGTCTGAAAACAGGCTCTATAAACTTTTGCGCATGTTCTCTCACTCACACTCGCCTCATGGCACTATTTGGATACGTAAAATTGTTATTGCGCAGCCTTTTGCGCAAAGTTCCGACCGGCCATAACTCATCCGGTGTATTGGAAAATTGTAAATATTTAACTTTCATAAACACTGCCAATATTAATTTTAATTGGCTGTCTGTATACCAAAAAGCCTGTTCATGTATCTGTCAAATTTCTTTGATAGATTTTTAATTTTATTCCAAAAATTATTAGGTTTTATTTTTCAATTTGGAAAATTTTACAGTAATCATAAGATAGGTTGATGTGCTGGCATCTGTACGTATGAGTGTTGCCATTCATGCAATATAAATATCTACACTTACCTACACAAACAAATAAATGGGTCTTTGACTTGTGAATAACTAATACGCAGTCCTGAAACTGACACCGAAAGTCATCAAGAAAGTTTTTACGTACGACGATATAATTCAATAATGTAGTTACCAAGGTAGTTCGACAGCCTTCGATCGACTTTAAATATACTTTTGTTTTTCGTATAATTATATTTTTTATCGCACAGGTCGATCCATCAGGTTAAGCTACGCTTGCCGGGGTTGGTCCGTCGAAGGGTGACCATCTTTACATATCAAGACTCCTCCGTGCCTCGGAAAGCACGTTAAGCCGTTGGTCCCGGCTGTCATTCGTGGATCTTTGACAGTCGTTACGGGTAGTCCGAAGCCCGAAAGTCTGACAGCCAGTCTTACCAAGGGGTATCGTATTGCCCAGTTACTGGGTTGTGGAGGTCAGATAGGCAGTCGGTCCATATAAAATACTGGTATTCAGATGCATCAGGTTAGACTGGAGCCTTTTCCCAACTATGTTGGAGTTGGCTGACACCAACATAGTTGGGAAAACGCTAGGCAGATGATGATATTTTATTTTATTGGTTTCCAGGTTGGGCAAAATGTTATTGGGTTTTCCATCAGTAATTTGTCAGTAGAAGCCCGGAAACTGGACTTGTCCCTAGAAGTAGTCCGGTCAATTTAGACATCCGCGGGAACAATAATTCGTACCCAGCTGAAAGTTTGTAGGATTGTTCAAAACATCATAAATGAAATCTAAAAAGTCCTCATAGAGGTCAAAGGTCTCAAAAACGGGTTATTCGCGATTTCCAGCAAAACGGTAAGTTTTATCATAAAACTAGCTGCTCCCGCGCGGTTTTACCCGCTGCTCGGCTCCTATAGGTCGTAGCGTGATGTTACATAGCCTATAGCCTTCCTCGATAAATGGACTATCCAACACAAAAATATTTTTTCAATTTGGACCAGTAGTTCCAGAGATTAGCGCGTTCAAACAAACAAACTCTTCAGCTTTATAATATTAGTATAGATATGAAGATTGTAAATGTAAACCTTAAATTACAGTTTTTCTTATTATTTTGAAAATCTTTGCCTAATTAATTAAACATAAAAATTAGACATACTACACTCGAGAGCAATGAATCCGGGTCACTTAAAGAATCCTAAAAATCTCGGAAACTAAAAATGCTAAATTGTATTTAATAGACAATGTAATACTCCTTAAATGAAGGTATTAAAACTTCTTAGTTATTGTAAAGTTATATCATAAAAAAATCAAATTTGAAAAAGGGCCACTTTCGAAGATGGAACTACGAAATTACAGCATTTGGTTTTGCTTTTGTTTGTAATCTGTCATTTATGTGGGTACATAAACCATGTTGATAGTGCTCTATATTCATTATTCAAGCTGAAATTATGTCGCTTACGCCTGAAGAATGCACCAGAATACTTACAATGCTGGAAACCGGCCGGAGTCAGCGCGATACAGCCAGGACTGTCGGTGTGTCGCTGTCAACAGTACAAAGAGTTCTCCGACGTTACGAAGAAACTGGTTCTAACCTACGCAGACCAGGAACGGGCAGAACCAGGTGTACCACAGCACGAGAAGACCGATACTTGGTGAACACCATGCTTCGAAATCGCTTTCTCACAGGAACTGAACTCACAAATCAGTTTCGACACCTCGGAGGAAGTAACCCAAGTGCATGGACAGTAAGACGTCGGCTTGCTGAATCTAACTTAAAACCCCTTAGACCTGCAAACGGCCCTAAACTGGAGCGTGGGCATCGTATTTCAAGACTAAGATATGCCCAGGGCTACGTAAATTGGAGTATTGAAGATTGGTCAAAAGTTATGTTCTCCGACGAATCAAAATTTATGCTCTACAAGCACGATGGAAGACACAGAGTGTATCGAAGACCAGGGGAAAGATTCAAGCAAGCATGCATCGAAGAAAAAGTAGCCTACGGTGGTGGGTCTGTACTTGTGTGGGCCGGAATTTCTTCTGAAAGTCGCACAGAGCTGGTGATCATAGAAAACGGCTCTTTAACTAGCGTAAGATATGTGGAAGAAATCCTCAATGATCACGTTGGTCCATTTATGGTCAATTTAGGTGAGGATGCTATATTTATGCATGACAATGCCCGACCTCATACAGGTAGGATTGTGAATGACTACCTTCAAGAGATGAACATTACTCGTATGGAGTGGCCAGCGCGCAGCCCGGATATCAACCCGATCGAGCATGCTTGGGACGAGCTAGGCAGATGCGTAAAACAACGAAACCCTCCCCCAATCACGCTTCGTGAGCTCAAAATTGCTCTCACAGAGGAATGGGAGAATATTCCCCAAAATCGTATAAGGAACTTGGTGTACAGCATGCCAAACCGCGTAAACGCAGTAATGGAAGCACGAGGAGGCAATACGAAGTATTAAAATTCAAGAAAATCGTAATAAAGTTCAAAAATTTCATGTTTCCTATTTTTGTTTTAAGGAGAGATCAGCAGTTTTTTTCTTTAAGTAATTTTGTGTTAATAAAATGTATGGTGACTCATATTTTTTTTACTTTCATTTAAGGAGTATTACATTGTCTATTAAATACAATTTATTGCATTAACCTATCATTTTTAGTTTCCGAGATTTTTAACATTCTTTAAGTGACCCGGATTCATTGCTCTCGAGTGTATTACAAAAGTGAAATAAACTTAGTATTCTTCTAACGAACATCTGGATTACAGTTCAAAAATTGAATAAAAAAATCACGTTTTTGTTTCACAAACTAACCATTCATTCAAATTCAAATTTTCTTGCGTTTTTTGCAATTTGCAAGTTAGTTTTAGGTTGTATATTGATTAAAATATGATTTGCGACCGCAATAAATATGTTTTTATAGAATTATAATCATTAAAATTATAATTAAAATTATAATTATTGAAATTGAACCGAAGTTCGGCCGACGAATGTTCGGCCGAAGTTCGGATTCGGTTCAAACCACATTCGGCCCATCTCTACTTTTTATTGAACGCCATAGAAATAATAAAACGGGCATAAGCTAGAAGATTTATAAGACAGGAAACCTTTTAAGATGCAGAGAGCGTCCGACATTATAATGAATTCGATGAAGAAAATGAATCACAGGTGTTGCGTCCACATAACAATAAAAAAAAAACATTTATTTCGGATAACTAATTGATCCATAAATTAGTACATACATTTACAATTAAAATAAAATAAATAAATAAAATTAAAAATTAATATTAATTGAATTAAGAATAAAAAAATAAAATAAGTATTACAATGATAAGTGACTTCATCGGCAATAGAGCAGGCAAAACTTATTATTGATTTTTTTAAAACCTTACATAACATCAGCCTATATGTTCCCACTGCTGGGCAACAGACCTTCTGTTTTTGAGAGGGAGTGGGCTCATCTAAAAGCGGACCCAATGCGGAATGGTGGTGTCGCATGTATTCGAACTTTTGGTTCCAAGACATGCCGGTTTCCTCGCGATGTTTTAATTCGCCGTTTTGACAGCAGTGGTGATTAATTATATATTACACTAGCTTCTGCCCGCGGCTTTGCCCGCGTGGATGACGGAAATTGCATGTTATTATACATATTATTAAAGTGAAACTTCTTTATCGGGGTTGGAAATAAATTTTTCGTTACGCGTCACATTTTTCCGTTACGCGCCATCTTCTTCTTATCCCTACCACGCGTGATTTAAAGTATACTTTCTCCAGCGGAGTAGGGATTGGTATTACAATAACAACAACAACAACAACTTTATCTAATTTAACTTTATTTAACCAATTTCTGTAAAGTTGCTTAGAGTAAATTATTTTTTGAAAAATAACGTCATAAAGAAGTTTCACTTCTTACGAGTGTACGCTAGTACACGCACACATTTTTATTATATTGATTTCTTAATTTTTCTTCTCTATTAAGAGAGTTTATGACCTTACACACAGGCCGGAACCAAGTGTGTAAGGGAATATTTAAATTGAAAAGGTGGATGATAATGTAGAAGAAGGCAGGAACTTTCGGGTGATGCGACAGGTGTTAAGAATGGTGGCTTTTTGGAGCATGTAAAGTGTATGAGAAGGCATGTGTAGAGTATCAAGGCTTTGTTATTATTATTTATCCTTTATTTCAGGCAACGAAGGCCCATAAAATAGAGTACATGTATAAAAATAATAACTATAAACTAATACATAATTTTTAAAAATAAACTTGAAAACTACTGCACTCGTTCTCGTTCTCGCACATATAAACCTTCGTCTTGAATCACTCTATCTATTTAAAAAAACTGCATCAAAATCCGTTGTGTAGTTTTAAAGAACTAAGCATACATACAGACAGTAGGACAGCGGAAGCGACTTTCCTTTATACTATGTAGTGTACAACCTGCAAGTATTTGTTACGAGTCTGGGTGTTTTTCTATCTATAATATGTATGTATTTACAAAAAAATAAATGTATATAAGTAGTTTATCAGCCATCTCGTTACCATAACACAAGCATTAGGCACAATATAAATATGAACAGTATGGAAACTAAGCCTATTTGTTGAAATAATTACCTACGCTCCACTGCAGCACTAGGGTTGTCACTCTTAATGTTTTTGAAACTGAACTATATTTATTAAAATATTTGTGTTCTCAAACAATCGAGTTGAAATTAGTTATTTCAACTCGATTGTTTTTTCGTTTGTTTACTAATAAAATGTAAATAGGTAATCTCATGGCTTCGGTTAATACCGGTAAAAGAAGATTGTTTATAACACGGAACAGTTTGATATGAATACACAACAACTTGTGAGCTTTATTAGTATGGCGTAACCTTTTACAAGTTTAGGCATGAGCCGCGGCAAGACGAAAATGTTTTGTGCGGTCCTTGTCGGAAGGGCGCGCGGAGGACGCCGCCAAGCGGCGCGCGGCATGGCATGCTTTTACCAACACAGCTCGCTCTTTCGTCAGAAATTTTTCACACAATTTATGGAATAGATCTCTTTGATATGATCCCGTTTTGTTATCAATTTCGTATAGTTTAATTTTTTTTCTACATGCTAAAATATTAGATTTTAGTTTTCTTTTCCGTGGTGTGTCCAATGAAAGAGATATGCCAGTTTGAGTACTGTCACTCGCGAAAAGTGTTGTATTTTCTTCTGTCTGTGTACAGATTTCAACCAACTTCGGAGCTTCGGTTAACGTTTGTACATCTTTTTTTTGTAAATCTGGTAAATGAAGAGATGGTAAAGAATTGACTTTTAGCTTCTTGCGATGCGTTCCCACTAGAACATCCATAGTGCTAAAATGTTCTTCACATACGGCATAGTTTTGTGGCGGTCTGTTCATCAAATCGTCTCGAGATATTAAGCGAAGCCATTGGGAACGTCTGAAAAAGATAACAAAATAAAATAGTCATTTTAATAAGATATGTTAAAATGTATGAACCATGAAAGTTAAAAAAAAGATAGCTTTCGGGTCTATAACAAAAAAGTTTAACATTGTAGCCACAATTTACAACTCAGGAGTAAGCTAAACAATAACTTTCGTAAAAAATTCTGTCCTATTTTCACATTTTGACAACACTATCGGCTTCAACACCCTCGAAAACCATTAAAACGACACCCATGACGAAAACCGCGATAACTTTTGCAGCCGCCATCTTGGATTTACATTTTGACAGCACTATCGGCTTCAACACCCTCGAATACCATGAAAACGACACCCATGACGTAAAACATTATTTTTTGCAGCCGCCATCTTGGATTTCTATTTTGACAGCAATATCAGCTTCAACACCCTCAAAAACCGTGAAAACGACACCTATGACGAAAACCTCGATAACTTTTGCAGCCGCCATCTTGGATTTACATTTTGACAGCACTATCGGCTTCAACACCCTCGAATACCATGAAAACGACACCCATGACGTAAAACATTATTTTTTGCAGCCGCCATCTTGGATTTCTATTTTGACAGCAATATCAGCTTCAACACCCTCAAAAACCATGAAAACGACACCTATGACGAAAACCTCGATAACTTTTGCAGCCGCCATCTTGGATTTACATTTTGACAGCACTATCGGCTTCAACACCCTCGAATACCATGAAAACGACACCCATGACGTAAAACATTATTTTTTGCAGCCGCCATCTTGGATTTACATTTTGACAGCACTATTGGCTTCAACATCCTCGAAAACCTTTAAAACAACACCCATCACCAAAAAAATATAAATATTGCAACCGCCATCTTAGATTTCTATTTTGACAGCAATATAGGCATCAAAACCCGCAAAAACCATGAAAACGACACCCATGACGAAAACATCGATAATTTTTGCAGCCGCCATCTTGGTATTACATTTCGACGGTACTATGAGAAAACCATGAAAAGACACCCATTATAAGAAATATGCAGCAGCCACCATGTTCGTTTTACAAATTAATTTACGAATTTATTGATCAATCACGCGGACTTATAATTCGATATAGATAAATCAGTCTTACCTTTCAAAATCAGCAGGGAGTTTAAAAAACGAAAGCTCCGGTTTTGATGAAGCCGAGTTCAAACAGCCGTATACTACGCAATATGCTCGTGGCATTTTGTGGAGATAAACTTTTTACACAATCACTCGTCTTGACGCGGCACTCGCGACTGACAGCACCGCGACAACCCCTTAGGAGTCTCGTAGATTCGCGTGTTTGTGTGAGTGTGCCGTTTCGAACGTTAGTTCGTAGTTTCCGTACTGTTCATATTTATATTGTGCATTAGGTTGCTTAGCTTGGGACGATATGGCGTTGTGTGAAATGTCCAAGGATATTATTATTATTATTATTATAAAGTAACTCGCCTACCTGGGTAAAACGCACGACTTGAAAGTCGGGCCGCTACCAATGGGCTACCACTGGTTACTAAAATACTAACCAAAGGTATCAAAACTATCCAAAAGGTATTCCATGTAATATGTACGCCAATTTCGCAGGTAGAAATTCCTGAAAGTAATCAAAATACTTCGGTGTCCCGGATGAATATTCTCTAACGAAGACCGTCCATTTTGGTATCCGGTGGCGGATTTATTCGGGATTTGTCGCCGGCATGAAGCCGGCTCGAGACTTGACCGGCTTTACCATCGTATATCATAAATTATTGGAATGGTTGGCCACACACGATAATGGCTAGCGCTGCATTAGAGCCGAGCTACCATACTGGAATAATTCGAAATTTAAAATTGGTCGCTCAGTTTTTGACTATGGTTAGAATATGGCGTTTGATCAATTTAGAAAAGGTTATAGCGCTAAAGTCGCTGAACCTAGTTGTTTTAGCGCGTGGCTAAATTCCGGTAACTAACGCCGCCGTTAAGTATTATAAAGAGGAAAGATTCGTATGTATGTTTGTAGCGAATAAACTCAAAAACTACTTAACGGACCTGGATTAAACTTGGCACAAGGATAGATTATAGTCTGGAATAGCATTACACATTCGCTACTTTTTATCCCGGTAAAATGTACGGTTCGCATGGGATAATTTCCCACATACACGCGGGCGAAGCCTTTTTAAGTGACATTTCACAAAACTGTTTACCAACAGCGCCTCCTGTCGACGACTTTCATTCCTGTTACCTATTCAGAGTTCGATCTTCAAACGCCAGAATGGCAGACCACACTATCTAAGATGATACGTGAAATCAGATCCGCATGCCGAAATTATCTGGAGAAAAGGGACAAGCGAATTTTATGTAAGTTGATTAACTAGCCACGTTTTGATGTGCCACTTGTTTAGTGAGTAAACCCGAACCCTATCTACTCCAGATCACTTAATAATTCCAGAGCTACTATATCTTAAAACTAAATTAATGTAAGTAGAGCTTAGCAAAGGTTTAATTAGGTATTTCTTTTTCAATCATTTGACATTTGACTGCTATTTATGAAGAGAAATTAATACATCGCTTGACTAGGCAACAATATCTAAAGAAGGCACACGTGCAACCTAGTTACCACACAATCCGTACATACACACACAACATTCTTAAAGATATCAATGTTAGTATTGGAATAATATTTTGTAATGTCAATTTAAACACATTTTTTTCACTTCAACGTCTTAGCCAAATTAGTGATGTTAATCGGAATAACTACTTAACTGAATTGAATAAGATTGCCAGCACTCGAAACTTTAGTCTTTCATGAAGGTTCAGGATAATAAAGTTTCACGCAGCCTTTAGATTAAATTAATTTTCGACGGAACTTTAAAATTAGGTTCTGAAGAGATGCCAGTGGCAGTTAATCCGTCCTACTATCAAAGTAGTGAAATTTTCAGTAAAATATCGAGTAAATGAGCAATGCTTGAATATTTTTAGACTTATATACCCAATAGCCAGCATCCTTATTAAGCTTGAGTCACGTTTTGGCTAAATTTTTCTCAAGGTCGTTAGTTGTAGCGCGCCATCGGGAGCCCTAATTGCGTAATGAATTCTTCGCAAATATGCTAGATAAAACAGCGTAACCAATCCCTGACAATCACGCATCATTTTTGTAAGTTTAACTCGCTGGCCATAAACACTGCAGAAAAACAATACTTAATGCATGTGACTCTGTGCACTTGCAATAACATTGTGCATAATGCATTTTATTGTCTATGGTCGTAAAGCGTCGCATTCATGCGTCAAGCAAGACTAACAAGTAACAACGCTATAATGTATGTATTGTTTTCTACAAGTTCTACCTACTTGAATTAAAACTGAATGATGTAGTGCTACTAAAACAATGGCTCCGAGGAGGCGTGAGGCCATGGAGAATTTAATTCAAACGAGACGAACAGCGTGATCACAGATACTTCCTAACGTAACAATACATTTGAATTTAGAAAAACAGGTTTCCATTGCTGTGACAGTAAAAAGAAGAAGTTTCGTTTTCAATATTTAAATACGATAATAAATAAACCCTACTTACAATTTAGGTGCTAAATGCTTAAGTTGATGTTCAATGATAATGCTGAAAACGAGACCGCCAAGGCATACGCGTTTGAAAAAAAAACAGCTTCTATATTTAAATTAAGTACCAACATAAGAATTTTTGTTCAAATTTCTAATCGGGACTCCGGTGTTCATGCGTAGATAGGTAATAATAAGTGCCATGAAATACTAGGAAACTAACGTATGTACAAGGTTGTTTTTATAAATTTTGATTGCTTGATGCAAATATTTATTTATGTACGGTGTACGCAGTCACCATAAACATTATCATAGCACCATTTTCCTTAGAAACAGGTAGGTAACTAGGTACATAATTATTAACTTTGTTAAGATCAATATCAGAAAAGTTGGGAAAGAATTCATGACTGTAGCAACCGAGGTATTACGCTATCTAAATCAAGAAGGAAGATCATTCGATATTTTTACGCCAAATCCTCTTAAAGAAGTAGTATTGTTTTAGTATTCCTTCAATTTGGGAGACAGATGGAGCTATGCAGGAGGTATAGCAATAATAATAATATCCTTGGACATTTCACACAACGTCATATCGTCCCAAGCTAAGCAACCTAATGCTTGTGTTATGGTAACGAGATGGCTGATATACTACTTATATATATATACATATGTATTATAGATAGAAAAACACCCAGACTCGTAACAAATACTTGCAGGTCGTACAAATATTTGTTCCGTGCGGGAATCGAACCCGCGACATAGTGCGCAGCAGTCAATCGCTCAACCACTGCGCCAACCGTGTCGTCATAGCACTTTCTGTTTAGCTCCAATTCCCTCACACTTTAGTAATATTCAAATAAGGCTGGTATTGTGGTGGTGGTGGTTGGCCACTAGTCGAACTGTTCTGTAAAAAATTTCACTGTGAAAACTTACGTGAAATGAGCTCTCTCTTTCCACATAATGTTAGAGATTGACGCACTACTGATCGCTGACTTCACCCATGTTTTAAGCTGGGTACTGACCGGCGTTAGGCTGCTTTCACATTAGGGCGTTAGCAGCGCGACAGTAGCGCGGCAGAAGCACACGCGTTCACCGCAGAGGCCCGATAGACGCTTTGAACGAAATTGTTATTATTATTCTTAAGAATAAGAATTTGTAAGCCGTCCAAAGCGGCTAACGGGCCTCTGTGGTGAAGGCATGTGCTTCTGGCGCGCTACTGTCGCGCTGCTAACGCCCTAATGTGAAAGCAGCCTTACGGGGCGTAATGTAACGTGTTACACAGCGAGCATTCGTGCAGTCAGAACGTCGTGTTACGGGGAAACCAGCGAGCAACGAGCCGCTCGTTGCTCGCTTTGAGTGCTCCACCCGGCTGTCGGTTTTTTGGCGAATCCTTTGACAGTTACGCGGTTGCGAAAACGGAGAACAGAGTTTTGACGAGCATGTTACGCCGATTTTAGAACTCAGCGTAAACATGCTCGATGCGTAACACGCTGGATGCGAATGTTACATTACACCTCGTAACGTTGGTCAGTACCAACCTTTAGCGGTGATATTTTTACAGAACAGCGCTATTGGTCTCGTTTTATATTTTAACTTTGGAGAAATAAACAAATAGCAAACGTTGAATAGCTCATCCTATTTTTAACGTTGAAATAACAAGAGAAGAATAATTCTGAGCAATTTGTTAAAGACGTAATTATTTTTCTATTCATCCCAATTTATTAGGGATCGAAGGGACTTCTTTCTTCCATACTTCTCTATTAGTCGTTATCTCAGTAGCCATCCTTTTTTCAACTCATATCATATTTAACACAGCCCATCCATCGTTTCTTTGGCCTTCCCGTGGAACCATAAAAAAACGGCAAAGTGCGAGTCAGACACGCGCACGAAGGGTTCCGTACCATTAATTATCTATAAAAAATGGCAAAAAATCACGTATTGGAAGCCCCCTTACTGAAACATTTATTTTATTGTTTTTGAGTATTCATTGTTATAGCGGCGACAGAAATACACCATCTGTGAAAATTTCAACTATCACGATTCATGAGATACAGTCTGGTGACAGACAGCTAGACGGACGGACAGCGGAGTCTTAGTAATAGGGTCCCGTTTTACCCTTTGGGTACGGAAACCTAAAAACCGATAGCTCATAAACAATTTTAATTACATAACAAACAGACGCTAATTAAATCAATAGGTACCTATGTAATGTATACTAACGATTATTGTCACCTAGCTTGTAGGTATTATAGCACGGTGTGTAATTGTGTAAACTACACTAATTATCTAGGTTTTCCTTTATTATATTTTAATGTTTGCATTGTTAACTGCTGCAAGAATGTTTAATGTTTATCAAAACACACAGACATACAGATTATGCACATATTACCTTTGTTTATTCAAGCAATAAAAGATCGGAATGTAAGTACTTGGGTACTCTTTTTTTTGAGACTGGGAACGAATTCAAATGTAATAATTTCAAGAAATAGTCATCCCGATTTTATAAACTTAGGGAAATCATCAAATGACCCCTCCAGCTCTGGGCGGAGCGGAAAGGAGTGTCAGACTCTTACTGACTAAAACCCATCCACGTTCCTTCCTTAGCCTTTTATGTTCTGGGGGAGCGGTAACCCTTTCAGACAATCCCGCAAATCAAACTTGCTACGGCTGCGAATCAATAATTTTGATCAACATAACAATCTGACAGGTTCGTTGGCTAGGCTTTTAAGGTTAATGGTAAACCAAAAATAAGATATAATATGAACACATAAGTACAGACGCCAGGAAATCAAGCTATCCCTAACTGTCAAATTTTCTCAATTAAAAATGAACTTTATGTCTTTGCAATAAAGTTGAAATACCTATACTATCAAAGAAATTTGACAGATTGTGGTAACTTGATGTGCTGGCCTCAAGCTCAAACTCAAAGTATTTATTGCAAATAAACCAATTACAGGCACTTTTGAATTGTCAAGATGTCGGTCAGTCAGAAAGATAAAGCTAGTTGCCCATTCCAAAGCAGTAGGTACCTATGGAGAAGAACGGGCATGAAACTTCATGGACACTCTTTTAAACAATATATGGTTACAAAATATTGGTTACATAGTTCATATTAATATTATACATGTGAGATGTACGTATGATCATAACAGAAGCAAAAGGAGTAAGGAAACGTTTAAGTATCGTGGAAGGTGGCGTTTGTATGTAGTTCCTGCCTCTCGCGGGAAGAAGGCCTCTATACATACATCAATCCTCTGCCTAGCCTTTTCCCAACTATGTTAGGGTCGGCTTCCAGTCCTAACCGGAGGCCCGTTGCGATCAATTGTCACATTATGTGAGTGACGCATTACTCCGCAGGTGTGGGTCTGATTAATTATTGAGGTAACTATGTACTTAAATCGCCTCAGATTTAAAAAATGCCAAAGCGACTCCTTCCTTTTTCTAAGTTCCAATCAATCTGCCTAGCCCTTTCCCAACTATATTGGGGTCGGGTTCCAGTCTAACCGGTGCAGCTGAATACTAGTATTTTACATGGAGCGACTGCCTATCTGACCTCCACAACCCAGTCAGTAACTGGTCAATACAATAACCCTTTGCTAAGACTGGCTGTCAGATTTTTGGGCTTCTGACGACCCGTAACGACTATCAAAGATGCACAAATACGACGCGTCTATACGTACATGTGTGTGTAAAATATAAGATTGTATAATGTTATTTGAAAAAAACTCCCACCAGCTTTGAAACAGGAAGATATACGCCCCACATGCTCACTAAATGCCGCGCGTCGGTAAGAGCATTAAGACGCCATTAAGGTTCAGCGCTAGTAATGATTTAATTATTCAGCAGTTTGTATGTAAGACAGCTTCACTATTTAACTCGAGACAATGTTTGTGCTGTTTCATTCGTGACGTTTCTTTGTTAATTATGCGCTTGTTGGTAAGACTTGTATTTTAACCATCTGTCTAACAAGCAAAATGCAGATATACTTAAAAAAGGAAGGAGGTCGTGGCTAAGTGATAACAGCCGCATAGATCGATCCATCTGGTTAAGCTACGCTTGCCGAGGTTGGTCCGTAGATGGGTGACCATCTTTACATATCGAGACTCCTCTGTGCCTCAAAAAGCACGTTAAGCCGTTGGTCACGGCTGTCATTTGTGCATCTTTGACAGTCGTTACGGGTCGTCAGAAGCCTGAAAGTAGAACAGCCAGTCTTACCAAGGGTTATTGTATTGACCAGTTACTGACTGGGTTGTGGAGGTTAGATAGGCAGTCGCTCCATGTAAAATACTAGTATTCAGCTGCACCGGTTAGACTGGAACCCAACCCCAATATAGTTGGGAAAGGGCTAGGCAGATTGATTGGAACTTAGAAAAAGGAAAGAGTCGCTTTGGCATTTTTTAAATCTGAGGCGATTTAAGTACCTACATAGTTACCTCAATAATTAATCAGACCCACACCTGCGGAGTAATGCGTCACTCACATAATGTGACAATTGATCGCAACGGGCCTTAGGTCAGCCACGTTCATTGCGTTATCGTAGAATTTCTACAATTTTATCTGTAATTTTTATCGTGTACATAATATTCATAATATTCTATATGTGCAAGGTGTTTTTTATGTCCCATAACTCTAGGCTGTGAATGAGACTATATCAAAGAATCAACTGGCATTAAAATTATTTTTCATACAAAATAATTCGACAGTCACGATTATTAACGTGAAATATATGACAACGTCACATTTTCTTAGTTTTAAATACTATGCATGATTGGTTTGAATGAAAATGAATTAGGTACCTACTCCTATTTATCAATGAAACTTATGATTTGACGATTTCTTTAAAAATATGAAGGAATACATTAGCCTATCCTTCAAATCTTTGTATTGTGATTTAAAATGTGTCATACAATTAAGGTACCGTTTCAAAATGGCCATATGAAAGAATTTAATGCTAATCATTGATTGTTAGTATACCAGTTTTGGAAAACATTCATTCTATCAGCACGGATCTAACAGAAATAGAGACCTAATCGACGAATACCTAACTAGTAAGCAAACATACCTATTGCAGTCAAGGTGAAGTCAAACATAACAGGAGCAAAACATTCCGCTACTGATCACGCAAATAGAATCAGTTTACTGTATCTATACTAATATCTAGCTTCTGCCTGCGACTTCGTTCACGTGGTTCTTGTTCCCCCGACACAACGCGTCGCATCGCATCGTCCGTCCGCGCTGTTACTTCGTTTTCGCTTAAAAATATTTCTTTTTTTTTTTGGCTCCTAAAGTCTTGGGGTTTTTTTTTTTGTTTGTACGCGCTAATCTCTGGAACTAACTGTTGGATTTGAAAAATTCTTGTCACATTTAATAGCGCAATTCTTCAGGAAGTTTATACTTAGGTTTTTAACATTACGTTTCGACCATATGGCACCAGGCGCCGAAGCAAAAAGAAAAGAAAACTTTTTTACAAAAAATAAAACCGACTTCCAATAAAAACACTACAAAGTGAAAAATAATTTTGATTTCGGAAGTCGGTGTCTTTGGTTTTGTATTTTCATTTTTCGCCACCGACTTCCGAAATCAAAATTATTTTTCACTTTGTAGTGTTTTTATTGGAAGTCGGTTTTATTTTTTGTAAAAAAGTTTTTATTTTTCACTTTTTAGTTGTGGTACCTACACAACCCCCCCCCTCCAAATTTTAATACCACTACCTGGTATGTAAATTACAGTGACTTATTAGAACATCGTCCACATATATTAAGTAGAAATTTTTTAGATTTTTGTTGATTTTTCAAAAACCGCTTATCCGATTTCGATAAAAAATTTATGGGACCATTTGGGAAGCCCTATACCCTTTCCAACAAAAAAAGAATTTTTCAAATCGGTAGGCAAGTAACGGAGTTATGCGCGAACAAACATAAAAATATATATATATATATATATACAGTCGAATTGAGAACATCCTCCTTTTTTAGAAGTCGGTTAAAAACTCAGAAAGACCGCTAAGCGAAAATGAAGTAGGTAGGTAATAGTGGGGGCAATACGATGCGACGAGGATTTTATGTTGAAAACAAGAAATTTCATACTGGCAAATTCGCAGGCAGAAGCTAATCTATAATAAATAACTCTTTATCTGTTCTGTGATAAATAATAACGGTGGAGTTTCTTGCCCATTCTTCTCCACACGAAACTACCTTTTGGAAGGGGCGACTAGAATCAATTCTATTTCTTGTTCATTTTTGACGTTCAAAAGTGCCTTTCTTGTGGCTATTTGAAATAAATGTTTTGACTTTGACTTTGAATATAACGCATTCACTAACAATGGTGCTCCTAAAGGACTAAGTGCGGAAACAAAGTCTTCCAACTTAGATATTGCACAATTTATAAGAAACTAGCTTCTGCCCGCGACTTCGTCTGCGGCTAATACTGTAGAGGGCAAATCTTATCTCTGTGATGTCCTTGTGATCATAAAATAATTTAATTTGATAAGAATTGATATTTTGTTGTTTAAATAATCATCCAAACAGAAGTAAGTCGAAAAAATACTTTTATAAAACCTAAAACGAAATATAAAAGTTAAAATACAAAAGATAGGAATATGGTGACGCGGACGTTTTTGTAGAAATAATTAAGGCGAACCGGGTTGCCATACATTGCTTTCAATTTTAAACAACTGTTTAGGCACCGCATGCAAATAATTCTGTTTTCGGAGGTATTTCTTTCTGACTTGCTAGACGAAAATTGCGATAGCTCTGCTAATATGTATGATATAAATATAATTTATAGCCTATAGCACTCAGGAATAATGTAGCTTTCTATCAGCGAAAATTTTTTTGAAATTGGATCATTAGTGCCGGAGATTACCCCCTACATACAAACTTACAAATTTTACCTCTTTATAATATTAATATTATTAGTATAGATTCGATTATGCTGGTACGTTCAGTCTTAGGACAGGACATCCTGTATTCGCCAATGAACATAAATTGACATCGTACCACACTTCTCTGGTAACTTAACCAGTATAAGCTGACCTCTTATCCCATGAAACTCCACGCTTGGCCAAAGTTAAGGACGAAGCGCCGGGGTAGCCCGCGAAATTCAAATTTTCTTACGTTTTTGCAATTTACAGATCAGTACCTATTACGTTTTATGTTGACCAGAATTACATGAATACGTACTTGCTACGTCTTCGATTCGTATTCTAATCATTATACAACCTGACACTGACCCGCAAATTGCAAAAACCTATGAAAATTTGTGATTTTGCGGGCTACCCTAGCGTATCCCCCTTTTTCTTATGAGGCTGGGAAATCATCATATGACCTCTCCCGCTCTGGGTGGAGCGGAAGGGAGTGTCAGACTCTTACTGACTAAAACCCATCCATGTTCCTTCCGTAGCCCTTTATGTTCCGGGGTAGCGGTAACCCTTTCGGACAATCCCGCTTACCAGAGCATCCCCCTTAAAATCAAAGTGTTACACTGACGTGCGGCCTACAGTGCAAGAGATTTATTTATTTATAAAGGTACACCAATAGCTTCTGTATACAAAATATCAAGTGGTAAAAGTGGCTTATGGCTTATACAGTTGCCAATAACAGGTGAACCAACATTCTCAAATACAGTGATACCTAACGTAAGCTGCTTTTAAAGGGCTAGCTTCATCTTTCTGAATGACCGATGCCTTGACAATTCAAAAGTGCCTATAATTGGTTTATTTGAAATAAATGCTTTAAGTTTGAGTTTGAGCTAAAAAAAAGAGAGAGAGAGAGAGAGATTAACGATTCACATGATGGATTGAACTGGCAAGCAGAAAAAGTGAACCCGCTTTGTAATCTTAGTAAGCTAATCAGTGATTTTGCTTAAGTTAATTAAAGATGTATAGATGCAAAAAGTATGGCAATTTCGTCTAGCTTAATCTAAGTTCTAAGTTTATAGAAAACTTAGGTCGCCTACAATCCCATAATGTATTTTTTTAATGTCCGAAGATATCCATTCATTCGGGTTTTCTTAGTTACGCAGTGACTCATTCGTTATCAGAGTTGACCCGTAATAAACTTTGCGATAACACAACCCATTATCAAAATTAATGAATCGGGTCATAATAAAGGTTACATTGATAAATCTGACACAAGTCAAATTTACCGTTTCACGGTAAAAAATACCAGAAAACCGGATTTAACCTTTTGAACGCCAGAGCATAAACGCTTGCGCGTACCCTCCACGCCAAGCTACAAATAGATTTTTTCTTGTTATCATGAATTTCACAATATCCATGGTGTCTTTTAATTTGTTTCATGTCATTAAATACTTACGAGAGCTTCAATTTTTAAGATAAATATACAAACACTCACAAAAGTAATGATTTATTTGTTTATTTCGTGTTATAGTGTTGTTGCGCTTGTCATATATTGTGTCGTTGGCGTACAGGGCATGCGCGTGCTTGTCACGTATACGTGACAATGGCGTTCAAAAGGTTAATCATAATCGGATCTATTACGATAATCGGTTACGTTATCATACGACTGAATTAACAAAAACCCCAGAGTTCGCCTTTTGCTGATAAAATGTCGGAACATTTAGCACGTTCTTATGCGAATGCAACAGAACCATTTTTGAACGTCTCGCCGTTTTTAGTGTTGTCTACCGTTAAAGCGATCTTGCCTGTGGGTGCCACAATAAAATTGCAGCCTCCAGTCAGAGCTTAATAAAAACTTACAAACTACGCGACTACACGCCAAGGGGGACTACACCCCCTGTGGGGTACGGACCTCGGCTCAGGCTCAGGGCGTCGCTGGGAGAGGACAGCAAGGGGCAGGCTGGATCAGGCGTAAAAGGCATGCTCCGGGTGAGGTCAAAGTCATTAGGATAAATATAATTTCTCCAAAACAATGTATATATAACTAGCTTCCGCCCGCAGCTTCGCCCGCATAATATGTCGACAAATTATACACATTAACCTTCCTCTTCAATCACTCTATCCATTAAAAAAAACCGCATCAAAATCCGTTGCGTAGTTTTAAAGATTTAAGCCCTATGTATAGGGATATAGGGACAGAGAAAGCGACTTTGTTTTATAATATGTAGTGATACGAACGGTTATGGTAGAATGGAGCAGGCATTAGCAGCTTGAGACCGTGTGCATCTATAACATTCCGCCATCATCATTCTCGCACACATGGTGACCTTTCAGCACATTGGTAGACAAAAAAGCGGTCGAGTGCAAGTTGACAGCGGAGTCTTAGCAATAGGGTCCCGTTGGCACCCTTTTGGGTACGAAACCCTAAAAACAACATCTCGTATAAATCTGCCTAGCCTTTTTCCAACTACGTTGGGGTCGACTTTCAGTGTAACCGATCCGACCCAGTAACTTGGTAATACGATACCCTTTGGTAAGACTAGTTTTCAGATTTTCGGGCTTCTGATGACCCGTAACGACTGTCAAAGATGCACAAATGACAGCCGGGACCAACGGCTTAACGTGCTTTCCGAGTATGTATGTAAAAAAATTAAAACAATCGAAGTGCTCATGTAACGTTTTAGTAATTTAATGACTAATATTACTTAGTAGTTATGTGATTAATTGCTTCTTACACAAGATTACGGAAACATTAAACTCACGTCTCGTACATAGACGTAGTTTGATTATATGGAAGGAATAAAAATTCAAGGATTAACAAAACAAAATCTTTAATTCATAACATGACAATTTTAGTAGGTGAACATACTGCCAAATGTAAGCATATTTTTATTGCGTATACGCAGACGCTCAAACACATACGAGTACATACTGTAGGTCAAAACACTTGCTCCGAAAACTATGAATAATGACAGTAATTTAAGTTTAAAACCAGCCATGCGACTTGCTTGCAAGAGTTGAGGAATTAGGGGATCCAGGAATTTAAGCACTTCGGTCTTGAGGGTAGGAAGGGGGACACTGGAAAGAAACAGAATATGAATTACTAATTAGAACTTAGCGATGGAAATTATAGACCCTCGAAATCTTTTTTTTTAAGTAACTGCCTTGTTTCGTATGATAAACCTAAGTTGTTTTTCTAATTTGGTTTTATTAAAAACGATACTGCAGTGCGAACGGCGCCGGCGCCGGTTCGAGGACAGCGTGGGCAAGATCAAACGTGTTTTGTTTTATATTGCCCACGACATGTCACAATCTCAGGGCGAGTTCAAGTGGTCGCGCCGAACTAGTTGCTCAAAACGTCGGCGATCGGATGACGGCGCTGCAGTGACTAGCGTGCGGTGGACACGCGGCTTTAGTAAGTGTATGTATCGCTACTTCGATGCATTCATCTTGTTCTCGATGAAGTCCTGGAGATGGCCGTGGACAAACGCAATAAGGCTAGTAGCACATCTCCGTACTCTGTCGTCTAGACAGCCTGTCCCAAAGTGGGCGATAAAGACCCCTTGTGGGCGCTGCAGGCCTAAAAGGGGCAGTAAGGGTCCCAGAAAAATGGGGGTGTTGTGTAGAGTAGCGGATTAGGGGGCGATTTGTAATTTTATCTAGATAGAGGTTTTTAAGTAGGCGAAAAAATGGGGGCGCTAAAAAATAATTTATTCTCAAAGTGGGCAGTAGACAAAGTTTGGGAAACCCTGGTCTAGACTAACGCAAGCAATCAAGCTCCTATGAGAGCGCTTATGTGAATTATAGATCGCGAGTTACGTAATGAATGACGAAGCTAAATTTCATTACCGGAGTAAGTAGTTTTTGCTGCTATTATTTCGAGGTGTGCTTTTTGGCGATATTGATTGTGTTTCTTGATAAACTAAACAGTATATTTTTAGCGCGCGTTTGTTAATCATATTAACGGCAGGCAATTTGATAAAAAATATTTGAAAGAAATAAGAGAGTAGCCGACCCGATAAACGTTGTCCTGCAAAATCCTATTGAAAAACGAATCCTACGTTTGTAAGTTCTGCTGTCTGCATACCCACATAGAGAAAAAGTGTGATTATATTACGTTTTATAAGCAATATCAAATGTAATTATTATGGTCATTGACAAGTGTTTACGACCATTTATAATGTTGGACTAACGTAACGCGACCGTGTCTCGTTTGTTGGTAATAGCATGGCCAATGCATTACTAGTATAATGTCAATACTGACGGCCTTTGGTTACGTCACGGCGAAGCTTAGCAAGATGAGGCTAAACATAACTCCGCATTTTATACATTAACAATGACTAAATTATAAAAATTATGCTAATTAACTAACACTCAGATTGACGCATTTAAAACTAGTCTTTATTATGTAGGAGTAGGGTCCAAAGTTCCCTGTAGAGGTACTTTTTATGGTGATTTATAAAATCTATATTTAGAAGGTTTTTCAAGCTATATTATTATTAAGAACTGTGATAATACGGTGGAATTTTCTGTGACCTTATTACTGATAATGATAACTTTGATTTATTTAATTACTCAGATGGTAAGTACAACACTCAATCAATAGGTACAATCCATTAATTATACAACATTAGTTATTATTTGACAGCATGTTATGTCATAGCTGTAAGGCCAATTTTCGTAAAGTAAATGTTACCACTGATGTGTAGCTGACTGTACTACATTTTTTCAGAAATATGTTAGTGACCAACTGTCCAAAACAATAGGTACTTAGTATTTTTTTAAAATTAATATAAAGTGTATGATTTTGTTATTTACTTATGTGAATATACTGATACTAAATTATAAGACAATACTAGTATTGTTGTATCAAAAGTCATAAGTCATAACACCATTATGTACAACTTAACTGTTTAACAAATTGTTATGAATTGATATCAAAGATTTGTAAATAATGAATTAACATTGTAAACTTTTAATTTGTTTGAGTAATGTTGTATGACAGTGTTTTAAAAAAAGAACACATTCCACATTATGCATTCTTTTTTAAAAGACTGCCTTGAAAAGTACTGGTCATGTATCACAAATGGGACAAATATTAAAATTAGAACAGTGTGCCAGTACACAAATAGGAAATATTTAAATGAAATTATAGTGCAATCACTTCAATGGGCACATCCTCGAGACAATAGGACAGTTTGTCTTGTCGAGGTCATATCAATATTGGAGTGCTAAATTGTACTCTTATGTAACAACCATAGTCAAGGAGTACTTTTGGGAATATTCTCTTCTGTTTCTTATTTTGCTAGTCAGTGGCTAGTTAAAAAAGTGGGATTTTAAGTTATGGTACATGACCGGTGGCTGAAAGTAAATAAAAATATCATGGAATAATTTAGCTCTTGTTTAAAACTTTTGTGAGTAGTTTTACATTTATGTTTTACTTACATTGATTAGGATATTAATTAATCTATACATAAAGCAGATGTTTAAATGGATTATTGTTGTTGCCAAATAGGTATATTATCTTAATTTTAATTGATCTCATATCAGTAATAAAACTAGAAGTAATTGCAATGTGTGGAGGTTTATGAGCTTTGTTTTATTATTTGGTATTACAAAATGCATACAATTTCCATATTGCACACAATACATAATCTTTTCCATTCTCTAAAATATTAGGTATATACGTCGTATGACCGGATCCAAAAAAAAAATTAAAAAAAACAACAATCTCGGTAATATACCTGGTACATAAAACAGGTTTCTAAATTTAGACCAACGCTACAAAACAGCCGAGTTTTATGTTAATAGATCATGCATAAATCTACATCAATATAATTCTTACCTTGTATATAGTCCACTTAGAGTTTCCGAACAAGTTGCGCCAAATTTCAGAAACGAAACACACTAAAAAACAAGTCAGTCTAAAAAACACTGCTTACACGATTTTAAGGATTATAACTGCTAGCTCCGATACTAACACGTTGTTACAGTTAATTCGACACGTAGATATTGTTTATTACACAATGTGATGTTATTTAACTGGTGAAAGTGCGAATATAAGAAATATTGTCAATGCGGAAAATCCACATGAACGTGAATCCGTCACTGCCTGCCGCAAACCGCAATATTCAACTGACAATTGACTTGACGTCTTACATCGGGAAAGAATGAACCGGTGTTGCCAATCCACTATATATGTTTACCATTGCAATCAGACTTAATAAAATTAAACAAAAGTTTAAATAAAATCAATTACTGAATAATATTATTTTGTGCTACATGCTGAAGTGTTCTTGCTTTATATAATACTTATTTTTTTTTAGTTTGGTCTAAAAATAACGTTAACAGCGTCATACGAAGCAGTTCATGGATTCACTAGTTTTACTGGTTTAGTCTTTTGGAAATCTTGTGATTAAAATATTTATGAGATTGTCCTTTATTTGTAGTAGACTACCTGGCTATGGCAACACAATCGCGAACGTTACTCTTCGCGCAGAATTCGGAGTCGGTTTTATTTACGAGTTAAAACTTGTTGGTAATTGTTTTAATTTTGACGGAGATAATATAATACATAATATTTGTAACATCGTAAACTGCTTTTATTATTGTTTATTTTGTTCAAATTAATAATATATAATACGCACAGCGACATCTATCGAAGATATGAAGAACTAAAACACTGGTCTGCCAACTCATTCCTCCGATCGCTGTTTTTGCTGCGGACCTCACCGAGTGCCTGTCTTCCAGTAAAACTTTTAAGAAAAGTGATGCAGAGATAACGTACTCAGGTTGCAATGTTCCCAGTGCCGATGTGATGGGTCACAATCACAATAGGTAGGTACAGAGGCCAGCACAGCATACCCCAATCTGTCAAATTTCGTTGATAGATTTCCAACTTTATTCCAAAATCATAAAGATCATTTTCAATTTGGAAAATGGACAGTTTGGGATAGCTTGATGTGCTGGCGTCTGTACAAGTGATGGGCTTCAGATTTCATACTTTTGTAGGTAAATGTAGCCGCAGCATCCATCGTTGTATAGGTTAGATTAAAAATACAGGTTTAAAAAAAATGTGTATGAAAATATTATATTATGGAACTCAGTTCTATATTTGAAACTACTACCTATCTATATTTCGTGTGAAAGCTGCTGCGACCAATTCGTATGTCCTACCACTGAAAAGCTTAAAGAGACATACCTACAACGATAGATATAATAAAGAAGCCTACAACAGTCGTTTTATTTAAATTAAATTTAATATTTAAAAAAAGTCGTAGCTAAATTATATCCTTGACGGCCAGTCCGTGGTTCATCCAATAAATAATTAATGAGGCAAGAACAGAGCCCAACACATAACCCAATACCCATAACAACACAGAAGCTGCCCCAATCTATGACGTCCGTCCGCGTGAGTTTTTTTTTTAATATAGCTTACAACACTCAGGAAGAGTGTAGCTTACTATTAGTGAAAGAATTTCCGGTACCGGTTCAGTATATTCAGAGATTTCCTTCTACAACCTCACAAACTCGCCAACTTTAGCTCTTTATAATAGGTAATATAGTTATCTAATATAGATAATTTAGGTTCATGTTAAATTGGGAATGTCTGACAGTTTCCGTAATCCGTTGGCCCCGGCTGTCAATAATAAGTAGATCTTTGACCGTCAATAGGGTTGTCAAAACCTTAGCAAAAAGTCTTACCGAGGGGTACCTATAGTCTAACCCAGTAACTGGGTTGTGTACGTCAGAATAATAGGCATTATTTCATACCAAAATATTGCTATTCAGCTGCATCGGTTAGACTCGAAGCCCGCCTTCCAGGGGGGCCAAATCTTGTCTGTTTTCGACCCCTCTCGTTTTACAATTTCAGCATACTTCGCCATGTTTGTCACCCACAAAATTAAATAAGAAGTAAAACGCCAATCTTTTCTTTCTGGCAACACTTTAATAAAACTTATATCCATTGCGATCCCATTTATGGTTAAGATCGGTTATGTTGTCACCTCGCGGATTTATGTCGACCACGATATGTGTACAAAGATGTCGAAATTTCGTAGACACGACATAGTATTCTGAATTAGAAAGTCCGTCGATCTTGTATCGTTCCACGACCCTGCTGAGAAGATGGTGCCTGAAAGAGAAAGAACGTTGTCAGTTTGTTATTTCAGGAACGATGTTTCTTGTAAAAAGGAGACGAGCTTTTGAAATATTTTGCCAAATCAAATTGTTGAAGTCAGTGAAATGAATTGTTAAGCAAATCATAAATACTTGTAACTGAAATTGTTTAATTTGCACCACGTGTGAAAAATGGCTAGGTACCTTTATGACTCTAATTGATTATTTGACACGGTCAAAAATAAAATATGAATTCACATAAGTAGATAAAAAGACCGCTTAAACCTTCCATCATCGTACCGAAATTAAATATATATTATGCGAAGACGTAATTTTAAAATTGCATTTTAATGCTAATAAGTATTCCATTTGATTCTAAAATCTATGACGTCACATTGTTATATTTCATTCAAATTCCGCGTTTTGACAATTCATAAAAAGTAACGTTATTGACTACCCTGTCAAATACCCAATTTACACCACAACTATCATTCATTTTAAGTAGTATGAAAAATGCTTATTAATAACACTCTATTTCACGAAGTGTGTAAATTTTCTTATTAACAGTTAATTACCGGACTGCACTAATCCTGCCAACCAGGACCTGAACTACCACCTCAATATTACTTCAATGTGAGAAAGAGATGAAGCTATGTAGGAGGTATAGCTCCATCTCTTTCCAATGTGAAGCAATATTTAAATAATACTGCTTTAAGAGCTGTTGGTTAGCTCCCAGGTCTTTGATAGTCTTTGGCACGAATCAATAGCAGCAGCTAATAATATTCAGAGAGGAATGTTCCAAGAATGTCTGCTGTAAACCAACAATGTGACAGGTAATTAATTAACTCTCAATTGGAATCTGAAGTGGTATATTTAGGGTGACAAGAATGGGGTAAGCGCTAGACCACAAACCATCAAATTAGAGAAGTTTGGTATAGGGTGAGCACACTTAAGCGGGATTGTCCGAAAGGGTTACCGCTACCCCGGAACATAAAGGGCTACGGAAGGAACATGGATGGGTTTTAGTCAGTAAGAGTCTGACACTCCCTTCCGCTCCACCCAGAGCGGGAGCAGTCATTGGATGATTTCCCAGCCTTAAAAAAAAAAAAAAAAAAGGGTGAGCACACTGTACTTTTGCACAATGCAAATTATGCTCGAGCCGTTTCGGGTTGAAATAAGTACTAGGGCCATGGTCTCTGTGCCCACTTTGTTTTTCCAGACATCGCCAAGCGGTTGATCGACTCTTCACGTGACCAGAGGGCTGGACTAGTTTTTGGTCAATAATCAGCATTGATATCCAACGCGGCGATGTTACCAGCCTTTTAGGAACTTTTCCTGTTGACAGTGATGGGGACGAAAAGAGCATCACTAATAATAATAATATCCTTGGACATTTCACACAACGCCATATAGTCCCAAGCTAAGCAAACTAATGCTTGTGTTATGGTAACTAGATGGCTGATAAACTACTTATATACATTTATTTTTTGTAAATACATACATATTATAGATAGAAAAACACCCAGACCCGTAACAAATACTTGTAGGTCGTACAAATATTTGTTCCGTGCACGAATCGAACCCGCGACATGTTGCGCAGCAGTCAATCGCTCAACTACTGCGCCAACCGTGTCGTCAAATCATCACTCTTTTCCAAGAGTGGTGCTCTTCAACACTACATAGTTTAAAACAAAGTCGCTTTCTCTGTCCCTATATTTTACTAGATAGAGTGATTTAAGAGGAATTTTTATGTGTATAATTTGTCGACATATTATGCGGGCGGAAGCTAGTTAATAATAATGTACAAAAATACATAGATTTAATACACATATTATAAATATATTTTTGTACATATTATTAATTATTATGAATATTTAGCTTTTAAATGTAAATATTATTAGATTAACATTAAATATGCATTTTTGCATAATACATGATATACATAATTATAACCGATTTATAAGTCTATGGGAAAACAGTCGGTAAAGTCTGATGAATAAAGGCAATATTACCTGAAAGGATTGGGCTCCTCACGCTTGTGTGGCAGCACTAGGTACACGCCAATAGTGCTGTTGTACCGCACTACCGGGTATCCGGCAGCACGCAGCCTTAAACAAAAAGAGTGTCTATTTACAATGCTAAAAGATTATTTTGGCTCGTGGCGAAATTTGTAACTAATGCCACTGTCTGGCAATAAAATATCCTTGTGGCTACAGCTAGGAAGTCAGAGGCCAGCACGTCAAGCTACCCCAATCTGTCATCTATCAATCCCCATGTCATCTATCAGCCCCAATCAATCAATGAACAATGGCCCAATAAAGAGGCTAATTGCGGAAACAGCCCAGTCAACCTAAACCCCAATCTGTCAAATTTCTTTGATAGATTTTCAACTTTATTACAGAAGAATGAGGTTCATGTTCAATTGGGAATATTTGACAGTTTGGTGTAGTGCGGCGTGCGTCTGTACTTATATTGGTAGAGTGACATTCATTTTCCTATTCTAGAAACATACTCAAACAAACATTTTATTTGACTGGTAGACTTCAATTTCGCGTAACTTGACATTATGGCACCAGTTTGGTTGAAGATTTTTGTACGATTTTCGATTTTCGACGCGGTGGCCGCGTAATGCGCAATGTAGGTTACATTGGTCTCCAAAATGTAAATGGTATGTTTTTGGGATAGAAACTTTAGTACCCACGTATAAGGTTCAGTTTGCGCTACTAATCTATACATTTGTATAACTTTAACAATAGCACTCATCATTCTGAAATCAACCTAATAGACACTTACATAAAATTTATATTCGTTTGAGGAAAAATTTCATCTACAACAAAACAAGAATTAAAAAAAAAAAAAATTGAAGTAACTATTTGACATTGACAGAACCTATATGTAATAGCTTTTTTTTTGGCAACGGAATAGCTTTCTTACATCCTCAAACCTCACCTCCAAAACATGTCGTTGTCTTCGCCCCCCCATCCAAAGTAAAGGTTAGAGAAACCGTTAGCTCTCTCGAACTGCTCTCTGGTCATCGACACGACACCACCAAAAAGGCTTTGAAAATTGTACGATTTACTGAAAAGAGAGATAAAATAATGCAGAAGTAGTATACAGGGTCATTTTAAATGGGTTAGGTAAACTCCGCGTGTAAGAAGCTTTTTGTGGTAGGAACAGTATTCTTTTATCCCCGATCCAGCTGTCCCTTGCTGTCCTCCCCCAGGGACGCCCTAAGCCGAGGTACGTCCCCCCCCCCTTAGCGTGTAGTCGCTTAGTTTTTAAGTTTATTTTAAGCCATGGCTGGAGGCTACAATTATTTTGTGGCACCCACAGGCAAGTCCGGTTAAGCAGTAGACAACCCTATGGTTGAAATGCGAGATGCCATTATCAAAAAAAAAAACAAAAAGGTTTACAAAGACTTACTCCGTCTTTTTCATCTCCGTATCGTTGACTCGTGCGCACATGTGCCTGGGCAGGGTCGGGCAGTTGTACACAATGCTCTCATGCAGAGGCAAGAGGTCCACATCATGGAACACTATGCAGTGGAACAAATTGAACTTCAACATTTCTTGGAAGCCGGCATTGTACACTCGGCCCTTGTTGAACGGCCCGGGTCCTTGAAATATATGAATCTGTTGTAATATTAATAGTAGTAGTTGTAGCCAATAGACTACTTGAAACGGTTAAAAATAAAATATGAGATCACATAGAAAAAAGGCCGCTCGTCTTAAAAACTTCCATCACCGTACACACATTATATATTATGCGAAGATGTAATTGTAAAATTGCATTTAATGCTAATAAGTATTCCATTTGATTCTAAAAATCTGTAACGTCACATTTTTATATTTTATAGAATTGATTTTTTATTTAATAAAGTAAAACAATTAGAAATATTTATAAAGAACTTTATCCGAAGCATGTCCTTTGAAAAACTAAGTGAAAATATTTATTTAATTACGAATATACATATTCAAACTATAAATATAATAATCTATATATATAAAAGAAAGTCGGGTTTGTTCCCTCCATTATAACTCGAGATCTGCTGGACCAATTTTCATGGTTTTTGTTTCGTTGGATTTGTCTCCGCCCTGAATAGCAGAATACATTTTTTTTATTTTTTTTTATTTTTAGGTAGGGTAGGTAGGTAGGTAGGGTAGGTAGGGTAGGTAGGGTGGGTAGGTAGGGTAGGTAGGGTAGGTAGGGTGGGTAGGTAGGGTAGGTAGGGTAGGTAGGGTAGGTAGGGTAGGTAGGGTAGGTAGGGTAGGTAGGGTAGGTAGGGTAGGTAGGGTAGGTAGGGTAGGTAGGGTAGGTAGGGTAGGTAGGGTAGGTAGGGTAGGTAGGGTAGGTAGGGTAGGTAGGGTAGGTAGGGTAGGTAGGGTAGGTAGGGTAGGTAGGGTAGGTAGGGTAGGTAGGGTAGGTAGGGTAGGTAGGGTAGGTAGGGTAGGTAGGGTAGGTAGGGTAGGTAGGGTAGGTAGGGTAGGTAGGGTAGGTAGGGTAGGTAGGGTAGGTAGGGTAGGTAGGGTAGGTAGGGTAGGTAGGGTAGGTAGGGTAGGTAGCTAGGTAGGTAGCTAGGTAGGTAGGCAGGTAGGTAGGTAGGGTAGGTATCACAGTTAAGACAGCTTAGGACAACGTCTGTCGGGTCAGCTAGTAAATATATATATACCGAATCATATATTACAAACTCTACTTATAATTATACATTTATTACTATACTATAGTATAATATCGTAGATATTAATAAAACGAACATTGGAAGAACATTAACGGTATGACGATTCTGCCAGCTTCTTGCGAATGTGCTCGCGAACTTTTAATTTAAAAGATAAACGGTTGGTAGGCATCCTGATTTCCTGGGGGAACGCACTCCACAGAGAGATAGACTGAACGAAGAACGAAGAGTGAATGAAGTCAGTGCGGTGAGCGGGACAATGAAGAAGGCGATTATTGAAGAGCGTAGTTACTGTCTACCCCTATGAGAAGAAAGCGTGAGTTTATGTATGTGTATGCAACTTCATCTGTGTGGTCTTACCATGCTGTTCGATGACAAATACTTGATAATCCAGTTTTTGTCGCATTAAAAACGGATGTATGTTGTACAAGAATATACCGAGATTGCGTTCACGGTCCCTGAAAATGCAATAATTCAAAAATTAGTTAATATTTTATGCTGAAAATTACAAGAAACGATTGATAGATTGCGAAACATGATGAGTGTGACGATGACAGCTTATATAGATATATTATTTATAAAACTATTTTTAATTTTCACTAATTTTACTGGGTATTTTTTTACTGGTTTTGTTGCTATTTTACTTACTTCCTTCATAATGTTTATTGTTATGAAATAAATGACTTATGACTTAAGAAGAAGACATGGCGGCCCGACCCCAAATAAATTGGGATAAAATGGATTCTCGGGGGTCCATTATTAGGTGTGCAAGTCACCTCCTGTCATTATAGTTGTTAAGCTGTGTATTCTATAAACAAATCATTGGTTAGGCAGGGGCCTTTGGCACCTACTTAAACAATCCGGGACCTCAGGGACACAAGATATGTCAAAGACACTTAAAAATAATGATTATATGCTATATCAGAACCTTCCTCTGAAATGTCGAAAAATCTGTTTATGGTTTTTAGTTCCCATCACTAATATATAAGTAGAAGTAAGTTGTTTATATTTTCTAAGTTTGTTATTCTCAGTTTAGGTTACGATGGAATTGGCATATACTTTCATGTACAAAAATTCCTTAAATAAATAGAAAAAAAAAAAAAAAAAATTATATGCTACTAGCTTCTAGCCCGCGGCTTCGCCCGCGTGGAAGTTGGAAATTGTTATTATTGGAGTTTTAATAAGGATCCCTAATTTTTTTGAAAATATAATATAGTCTATGTCACCCGGGGATGTAACTCCCCCAGTGAAGGATTTTTTCAAATCAGTTCAGTAGTTTCGGAGCCTATTCAATGCAAACAAACAAACAAACAATCAAATCTTTCCTCTTTATGTAATATTAGTATAGATTACAAATATAGCCAAACAACATTTTGTATAAAATCACGAGAAGTCAGATAACTGGTGCGGTCTGATAAAGAATCAGCGCCAGTTCAGAATCTACTCCAAAGATTGGTGAAGCGTTACAAAATCGTTTTAAATAATACCTGTATGGAACAATGATGCCCACTTTAAACCGTGGTTTACAATCCGAAGGATGATACGATCCCCCTTTTACCACCAGAGGAAATACATTGTCCTGGGACAAGTTAACACTCTTCATCTTTATCTGAAATTTTGCTAAAACATGTATAAAATTAGTCATTAGTTGCATGATGAATTTCAATATTCAGACTTAAAATTAAGTATATAATTAACAAATTATTCCTCACTAGGTATCCTTTGTATAAATCCAGGTCATAAACTACTTCTGTGCCTAATTTCATCCAGATCCGTTCAGCCGTTTGAGCGTGACGGACGGACAAACATACAAACTCACAAACTTTCGTCTTTATAATATTAGTGTGGTTTGTACACAGTGTCCTAGGTTATGCTTTTTATGTATATTTTAGTTTAATTAATTTAAATTTAATACATGCATAGCTATCAGATACTCAGTTATTATGATATTTTGCAAGATTTAGTAATTCTGATAAAAAAATAAAGATCAGGGTTTTTTTTGAGGGTGAGAAATCATCAAATGACCCCGAGCGTTCTGGGTGGAGCGGAAGGGAGTGTCAGACTCAAACCCATTCATGTTTCTTCCTGCGGGGTAGCGGTAACCCTTTCGAACAATCCCGCTGACAGGCATCGACGCTTATATGCAAAATATCAAAACCTCTAAATTCTTACGGTATGGTTTCTTCCGGAAACAAAGTGGCAGTTCGTCTGCGGAGTGCTTACTTGGCCGAGGGTTTGAAAGTGAATCTGTAAATAGAAGTTAACAATGCACATACTAACGATTCTAATTAAACATAAATCTTTAATACAATATACATAACCTAAAACTAAAGAATATCTATTATATACTTACAAGAGGTAAAAAAGGGGAAGAGATATCATATTGCGTCAAAAATTCATCCCCATCGCTGTCAGTGGCCATTGTGCCCAAAATGCTGGCAGCGTTGCCACGTTGGAAGGCAATGCTGATTCTTTGGCATAAAAATTGACCAGCCTTCTAGTCACGTGTAGAGTCGACCAACCGCTGGGCGATATCCCGAAATACTCGATGAACGCTCGGACACTACGGCCCTAGCGTTTCAACCCCAAACGGCTCGAACATATAACATGGGTTGTTATACTAGCTTTCGTTTGAGGTTTTCCGCTCGCAGCACCCGCCCCAGCACAGCCCGCAGTGCTAGGAAGATGGGATGGCGCAAGGGTTTCGACACTGGTTGCGCCCCATACCAAAGGCCTACCCAACTTCCAAAACATTATAGTCATTCCGTCTGGCCTCTTACCATCGTCGCGTGCCAAGCCACAGTGGACATAAATACATAAAGTGGAATATAATTAACAATGATAAATTTAAATGTTAATTATTAAAAAAAAATTATTAATATCATGATGCTTCTAGTGAGACGGACTCGAACAAACCAGACAATAGATAAAAAATGTTCATGCTAAACTTTGCTCTATAAATGGCGTTGGCGTCGAATTAGAAGTGACAATGGTTTCGTTACACGGGTTACTTTATAAGCTCGGCGGATAAATTGCAATGTAGCTTTAATAGCTAGTGCCTTTCCTAAGGCAGGAACTATAATACCACATATTCCTATGAAATTATTAATAATATAATAATAATAATATCCTTGGACATTTCACACAACGCCGTATCGTCCCAAGCTAAGCAACCTAATGCTTGTGTTATGGTAACGAGATGGCTGATAAACTACTTATATACATTTTTTTTTGTAAATACATACATATTATAGATACAAAAACACCCAGACCCGTAACAAATACTTGCAGATCGTACAAATATTTGTTCCGTGCGGGAATCGAACCCGCGACATGCTGCGCAGCAGTCAATCGCTCAACAGCTGCGCTAACCATGTCGTATTATTGCAACGAGGGTTGGCTTCTTATCAACCCTTGTGTATAACCGTTTAACACGTGAGCTGCGGCACCAATTTTTGCAAACTTTCCGTTCCTGCGGCACGAGGTATTATCGGCCCGCACCGTGACCAGACGTTAGGGCGACACGCGGTCTATTAGACCCCACCTCCTTTAACAGACTAAAATCCATTTTCTGGCGTGAAATCAAAGATAAATGAAAAATTTGGTCCTTATCGATATAGACAGTGAATTGATGAACCCTAATCTACCGTCGCCCCGGGATCTGATAACTAGTTTAGGAGTTATTGGCAAAACAAAATATGGGATCTTATACACCTCGTAACGCACTGAAATAGGGTAAATTTTCGCTAAGATTAGTGATGGCAAAATAATATCGACGCAACGACGTTTATCTATTTTTGTGTGAAAATCTTAATACGGTTCACAGAATAGAAAAAAAAGAAAACCAGAAGTAAAAAAGAAACTATCCTATGTATTCTGCCTCGGGCTTTAAAAATACACTTATTAGAACTTGAATTAACATAAAAAAATCAGTTACAATATACTTATTTATAAAAAATCGCAATATATATTTTGTACTTATTTATGAGTGTTTTTCATTGAAACAGGGTAGACAATAAGATTTTTTGCACTGAGAGCACTGAGTCAAAATCTTTTTGGATTTTTTGTCAGCTTCACGAGATGGTAAAAATGTGCGTAGTTTCTGGTAACAACCAACTGTTTCTGGGTTTTTTAAAATTAACTTCTTCCGACATCGTTTAGACATGTTCAGCGATGTAAAAGGACGTGCTCTCCAATCGACGTGATGCACAACACTAGTCGCGGGAAGCTCGCGTTGGGTGCGGTACGAGGTCCGGGGGGATATGGGACGTTTTAGCCTCGTTCCGCACTGCATTAAAATTATATTAATTTAGTGCGGTACGAGGCCTAAAACATCCGGTACCAAGGTAGGTATACCATCGAGTCCGGGACCATTAGCGCGTCTCAAATATACATTTATCTCTTTTCTATACTGGACCAAACCAAAGCTATACCCTTCGCACGACAGAGATGTTCACGTTTTTCCTTGCCGCACCACAAGGAAGTTGCATGAGGGGTGATTTAGGCCTCGTTTCGCACTTAACGTGTTAAGTAATGTAGACTGGCAGTGCTGGTGGATAACAATGTTGTATCTTAGTGCGCTACGTTACAATGAAAACTCGATGAGCTGATAGAATTTGTACCTGAAATAAAAGCGGCTCAGCGGCTGTGGGCTGTGACAGACAGACAGACAGACGAAGTTGCACCTATCTTTTAGGGATTCCGTACTTTCTTAGCCAAGTCATCATTTGCCTAACCTTTTCCCAACTATGTTGGGCTCGGTTTCCAGTATAACCAGATGCAGCTGAATACCAGTATTTTACATGGAGTGACTGACTATCTAACCTTCCCAACCCAGTAACTGGCCAACACGATACCACCTTGGTAAAACTGGCAGTCAGATTTTCGGGCTTCTGACGACCCGTAACGACTGTCAAAGATGCACAAACCGGGACCAACCAACGACTTTGCTTTCCGAGGCACGGAGGAGTCTCGGTATATAAAGATGGTCACCCATCCTCGGCCAACCCCGGCAAGCGTAGCTTAACTTGATGGATCGATCAGTGCGATCTGTGCTAGTACTTAGCCACGAGGAAATCTGGTTTATTTTCATGAAGTTGATTTGTAATACGTAACATTAATGATATGTAGTTTCATAAATAGTCCCACGTTGAATGGCAATGCTTCTTTGACCTTTGGCAATTTAGTTATTACTTACTTAATACTTCATAGTTAGTCTTGTAGAAATCCACAATGGTTTTATCTTTGGTGCCAGCTTTTTTATGTGTGTCGCTTGCCGTGCTAGGCTTGTCTAAGTGAGCAGCGGATATTTTCTTCTTATGAGTTAAATGATTCGTAGATTCTGTAATGACAATGTCGCTTTAAAAAATTTGATCTTTTTAAAACCATTCTTATACAGAGAAAGAGCTTTCCTCCATCCTTCGCACGACGGATCCATCTAGCGTGCGATTCTTTCCTCAAAAGACATTTCAGACACCGATCTACGCGGTCTTCACATTATCTGAACAAGACTACTAACTTGTTTGACGAACACTTAAACATACTGTGGCGACATCTATCCAGCCACATAGAAACTACACCGATAGCGACGAAGTGTCAAAAGCTGACATGTGTCGACGATCTAACATATACGAGTATACTCAGCCCCGACTAACTTGTCAGGCAATAGCCCGCCAGACGCAACACCTGTCTGGTTCGAGGATCCACCCTTTTCCATGGAGGGACTTTCCACCCTGTTCCTCCATTCCCACTAAAATACGTTAAACTTACAGATTTCTCATAATTTACGATAAGCTCAAAAAAAAACTTACTGATTTTTTCATGAGGTGAAACGTCATAATGGACTTCATTCATAAAAACCTGTCCATTCATAGCAGGCAGGTAGTGAGCTCGGTGTGAGTATAAGTAGATGGCAACTGACAGAAGAACGAACAGTATCAGCCAGGGGTTCCACCTGCAGCGCCTTCTCCCGGCGGCGGAGTAAGAGCATTCTTGAAGTGAAGATCGGCGTTCGTGTTCTAGGACATCAAGAAAGAAACAATAGTTATTTGTTATGCAAGGCTGCAAAGTTAATTTTTCGCGCGAGTACTTCTATTGAAACCTGAGTAAGCGAAGGATTCTAGGGTTGAACCATGAGCGAAGCGAGTGGTTCAAATATAGAATCCTGAGCGTAACGAAGGTTTCAAAGGTACGAGACGCAGAAAAGCTTTGCTGCCGAGCGCAACACACAATTTTTCACCTCACTACAGCGAGGAAACTGCTAGGTGCAAGAAAACAGGTGTTATATGTTGAGTTTTATTTTGTTCGAGCGTCTCAGATACATTGACTAATGTGAAGAAAATAACAGATACTTGGCAATGTATCTTATGAGTTACATAGAATATCTCCAAAATTAAATACCCTGTATTTTGTTCTATATCCGACTTGTCCTCTAAGGAGAATGAAAGAAAAAACTAATTTAATACAAATAACTAACTAATTTAATTTAATACATATTTATTTTTGCCAAGCAAAGGATTAAATAACATATTATATTAGTATTTATTTTATTTAAAAAATTTAACTTAAATTACTACACAATTGGTTATTTGACAGGGTAGTATTTTTATGGCATATTCAAATGTGACGTCACAGATTTTTTTAATCAAATGGAATACTTATTAACATTAATTACAATTTTACAATTATATCCTCGCAAAATATTTAATTTCTGTACTGTGATGGAAGTTTTTAAGGTGAGCGGTATTATTTAATATTTTATTTTAGACCGTGTCATGCATTTTCAGTGGACTGGCAGTATAGAAAATTGTTAAATAGAAAGGTTCGAATTTTAAAAACTCTTTCCACGCTAGAGAGCAAAAATCGATTTTCGGCTCAGATTTCGAATGACAAACAGACTCCTTCCGAGCCTGTGAGGTGAAAAAGAATTAAGCACACTTATTAATCAGGGGTGCAATTCATTCATAAGCGATGAACAGTCACGAGCACCAATATGTATGTCATACACTTGGAAACATTCATAGGCGATTTTCACGTGAAATAACGATAACTTTGTGATAATAGAACCTATTTCATATAAATATGGGTTCCCAAACACTATGTCCGTAACAACATAAAATTACAATAAATGCAGAAGGAGAAAAGTAACTTATTAAAGTTGCTCAGTGTATACGTATTGGTGCTCGTGACTGTACACACATCTAGGCAGGTATTTGTTACTATCACTAGGCCAACTGATAGCAAAATTGGGGGTCTTACACCCACATTTTGATATTAAATAATTTCCTTGGCTGTACATGGGACTTAATCATGGCTAAATGTGAGCATACCTATTTGAAACGCTGATTTAATAGAAATTAAATTAAGGTTACATTTTACATGAAGCACTTTCCTTAGGATGCGGAGGAGCTCGTGGCCAAGTATTAACAGCCGCACGGGCCGATCTATCAATTGGCCGGGGTTGGCCCTAAAAATAGTAGGGTTACCCTATGCCCTGAGAGATATTTCTCAACAGCATGTGAAGCTAAGTCAGAGGCCCATGGGCAGCTTGAAAACTCTGACACCAGGATAGTCACTAACAACACGGTAAGAAGAAGAAGACCTATGTACTTACTGGGGTTCCGTTGCATGAACACCATCTTGAAGATTTTCCTGACGTAGGTGTTCATTGTTCGACATTCGATTACAAAGTGATGTTCTATCACGTTAGTTTAAGCAAGTACTCTGTTTTCGAAACATCAGTTCTGCAGGATTCTAAACAATAACCGTAGGATGTGTACGCATTGCTTGTGCTGTCAAATATTTTCTGGTAAGAATTTGTTTGTTGACAAATAGATGGTAGTAATTTTAAACAAAACAAAGAATTAATGTAACATTTACTAAGTAATTTCCTTACTAAATTAATGTAATTTGTGTTAATTTACTTAATAACATTTATTACTTACTTAGTTTACTTAGTTACATTTTCCCGACCTAATTTCTGTCTTGCGCCCTGAAATCTAGAGTTAAAGTTTTGCCCAATTAATCAGCAAAAGCTGGGAGGGCCTGGGAGTATGGGACTTAGGTTTATAACTGGTAAACTTTGCCTATCCCTTCGGGGTATACAGTCGTGATTTTATCAGGTTTTAATATAGTCCATCAATCCTAAACCCATCACTTATACCTCCATCTTCTATTTGCGAAGTTATCAAAGCGTTGCTCCAATTGTTTCCGGAGTTATTGCCGGCATTTAGCACCGTTGGCAGTATCCTATGGAAGTTGTTCCGGAAATAGAGGATTTAGCACTTTACTCCACACTAACGAACAGTGTTATTGGGTTTTTCCAATAAGGACTCTTCAGTAGCAGCCCGGAGTCTGGATTTGTGTTCGGTTGATGGCAATTGGCTCACCTCCTTACATGGGATTACATGAGAACATATTATTACTATCGAACTAATTATATAATAAATACAAAATCAAAAAGACCGTTGGCGTCGAAGTATTTGAAGCATTTATGCGTACTATTTATATAGCAGTGATAGCCTAGTGGTGTGACTGTCGGCCTGCCACCTCTGATTTTACGGATTCATGTGCGTATTATATAATTATCACTTGCTTTAAAAACGGTGAAGGAAAACATCGTGAGGATAAACCAGCATGTCTGAGAGATATTCTCAACAGTATATGAAACAAAGTCAGAGGCACATGGGCAGCATAAAAACTGTGACACCAGGTTAGCCACTAACACGAAAAGATGAAGATGTAACTTAAAATTTGACACGTAAAGTATTTATTTCAAAGAAGCAAACGGAGTTGTAAGTAGCGTAGCAGATGTCGTAACTACTGTAGTTTCTTCTATCCACACAGGAAATAGCAGTGAGTTTATAGATATAAGTATTTTTTTTTCAGGCTGGGAAATCATCCAATGACTTCTCTCGCTCTGGGTGGAGCGGAAGGGAGTGTCAGACTCTTACTGACTAATACCCATCCATGTTCCTTTCTTAGCCCTTTGGGTTCCGGGGTAGCGGTAACCCTTTCGGACAATCCCGCTTACCCGGCAGGCTTAGCCCTGAGGGGCCCCTTCATATGCCAACATCTCTTTGAGGTACGCGTGGAACATATACGCGCCGTCCGGCACGGGCCTGGGGCTGATCGGACGGTGAGTCACCCATTACTCACCGTCCGCAGGCCCGAAGTATATTTATTAACATCTAATTAGGGTCGGTTTTCCCAACCGACAATTACTTAGAAGTTTATCAAATTGGATAATCTAGGGTTATCTCTTTGTTTTCAATGTGTTGTGTGCAATTCTGATTCACATCACAGTGACATTTAACTCGGACTTGAAAACAACACAAAATTGTAAGTACACTTATGGAATCTTTGTCGTCCTCCAATCCTCATAATCAATACAATTCTTAAAATTCCTTATTTTTTAACGACTTCGAATAAGAATAATATTTTTATTCACTTAATTTATATCCTTTATTTAATTTATTTACATTTTAAATATTTTTATAAAACCTTAAAAAAAACATTTAAAATAATTGAAATTGAGAAAAAGTTGTGGAAGTGCATGTGTGGATAACAATATCCAAGTTATAGCATTTGTGACAATGAGGAAACGGCTTTTGCATGACCATGACTAACGCCATATTGTCTTGTGACCACTAGCGCCACTCACACTCGTGACGGGTGGACGAACCACGCAGTTACTACCAGCATGACAACTAGCGCCAATATTGCCTCTATTGACTAGTAGTAGAAGCAGTAGTGTTGTCACATAAAATATTTATTTTTATTTGGTAGAAATATAGAAATAACCAACTGTACATTTCATCTACAAATTCAAACAATTAAACAAAGTAAAGATCTAAAATAAATACTTAAACATATAAAAACTACTCTAAAATATCATCCAATTTTATTTTTTTCTAAATTAATTTATTAATTTTATAGTGTAATTTATTAATATTAAAGAGCCCTGGCCAGTGTAGTCTTGCCCTCATTGACCTGGGTCTTCACGTACACTTGGCTTGCATGCTGGTTTCGCACCCTTGCCCTCTGGAAAGGCTCTCGGACTTGAAAGTGAGTACGCCAGTTCTCAGGCACGTTCCTAAGGGTGCCACCAGGCGGCAGGCAAGCTATGCGACTTTATTGATAAGTGCGTTTGCTGCGACGCTGTGGAGGACTGGGGCGCGCTTCTCACTTTTGCGTTTTGCGGGCCGAGAGTTCCTTGGAGAAACGTAGGTAACATGACTGCAAACGTGAAACTAAACGTCGAGTTGGCGGGTCTTGGGGATGAGTCGGATTGTGTGGCAGGATTTTCTAAGTGGCACGGGATAAGGAAAGCCTTCGAGTATAAGGTGTTTGAGGACCTCCATGGGGCGGTGCGGTTGCTGGTCGCAGACGACTTGTTCGCGCAACACGATCCTGGCACGAGCACGTGCGCCATTCGTACGGGCGCGCGAGGACTGTCGCCTCCAGGTCCCACGGCTAAAGGGTTAAGGAAGGAACATGGATGGGTTTTAGTCAGTAAGAGTCTGATACTCCCTTCCGCTCCGCGGGAGGAGTCATTTGATGATTTCCCACTCTAAAAAAAAAAATACTTACCCCCAGCCATAGGTCCTGCTTGTTGATCTGGTTTTAGTATGTATATTCACAGAATAAATAATAGTTCTAACGTGTATAATGCCCGAAAAACTATAATAAATACACAAACATGATTAAGCATGATCAATGATTATAAAATGCTTGAATCAATGTATCGATATCTGAGATTCGTCTTAAGTATTAAAATTACAAAAATCAAGAAATTAAAAACAAAAAATCGCATAGCATACTTAATCGTGTTCACATTTCATTGCAATTAAAAAAATACCTAACAACGTTTGGCTATTTTGAACAAATGAGGTAAAGCATATTAGGTATACGCGCGCGCGCTTATTTTTTTTTGCGCATTTGGGTTTTTAATTAATTTAATCGGACCTTTTTCTAAACTACGTTCGGATCTGGGCATTTTCTCGTTGTTTATACTTTATAATATTTCCCACATAAATCTTATTGCACAATTGGCGCGAAACTTCAATTTAAGTTGAAGAATTTGATGAATTCGTAAAATAATTGAATGATGTAGTGTAGTGTAGTGAATTTTGAATCCTGAAATCGTAAAGAGCAATGGCGAAAAATTCTTGGTTGCTTTCGCGCACTAACTAGTGCAGGAATGCAAAGTAAAAAGCACGCATGTTCAATTTATATTATAACTAGCTTCTGCCCGCGGCTTCGCTCGCGTGGAGGTCGGAAATTATCCCACAGGAATGTTCTACCGGGATAAAAAATATCCTATGTGTTAATCCAGGATATAAACCATCTCTGTGTCAAATTTCATCCAAATCTATACAGTAGTTTTTACGTGAAAGAGTAACAAACATCCATACATCCATACTTACAAACTTTCGCCTTTATAATAGTAGTAGGATATTTAAGTTTGTGTTTGCGGAGGCCTTTGCTCAGCAGTGGGACAGTGTAGGTTAAATAAAAAATAAAAGGTTGTGTTTACTGCTGTTTTCTTGTTTTACAACGTAGCGCATAATGATGGCATTAATTTATCCGTGATCCCAGCAAATGACCACTGCGCGACAGTTTTTTAAGTACAGGTTGTTCCAAGATGCTATTATCTAAATAAACATTTTAAATAAATCCGTAAATAATAACGTTTAATGGAAATAATATAATGTTTTCATGAAACGTATATGTGTGTTAAATTAATGTCACCGTTGTAGCGCCACGTTGTATTACTGAGAGTCAGTCTTATACTTGGTAGCTGTAAAACACGATTATAAAATAGCCATGGCCTATCAATCACCATTTCAGTCCAACTAATTCCACTGTTCGACATAGCCAAGCATGGCCAAGCGTGGCACATAATCTTAATCAAAGGTTTTACAATTATTTTGTTATTCCTTTTTCAGGTCAACCATGAAGTTTACGCTATGCCTTGTTGCGCTGGGGAGTTTGGTGACACTGGCAACATTGGCTGATGCAGGCCCACTTGGTTATTGCGACAAAGCATTATTTGATACGTTGGCAGAAGTTTGTTCAACTATGGCCGGTAAGTTGCATAGGTTTTGTTTATGCTATCCTAATAATAATAATAAATATAAACCTGCCTGGTCTCCTTCCAAATTATGGGAAATTCATTGTAGTGAACTTTCTCAGTAAATACTCCTTGTGTGTATTTAATTTTAATTGTACTCCCAGCTACAGTGGAGTCGCCCACTGTAGCTGGGAGTTTGTAATGTTTGTAGATTTAATACCTAGCTATGTGCTGTCCGTTGATTCTGTAAAATCTGACAGTGAACTGTCAATAGTCAATCCCTAACAATAGGTGGAACTATAATCAGTGGGATTGTCTGAAATGGTTACCGTTGGAACGGAACACAAAGGGCTAAGGAAGGCACATGAATGGGATTTACTCAGTAAAAGTCTGACACTCCCTTCCGCTCCACTCAGACCCGGAGGAGTCATTTGATGATTTCCCACCCTTAAAAAAAACGGTGGATCGACAACAGTCTCTAAGCTCACTTTACCTCAGTGGACGGTGCGATCATTTTTAATAACGCCTTTATTAACCCAAGTAATGGCAAACCTTAAAAGAATCATCATTATAGGTTTTATCTTTCGTACCCATCTGCAATATGACCCCTTGCTATAGTGTATTTTTCTTTAATTGTCTCATTTGGTAAACAAATGTCGCGACTAATATTTAGATTTCTAGTTAATGTATGTGTCTCTAAAGTCTTTTTTTTTGTATATTTCATTTCTTATGTGTATTATACAAAGATCAAGACGTTTATACTTAACTTAAAGTGTATGATTGATATGAAAAATCACAATTTTTGTCCCGTGTTTGTTTACCAAATTGGACATTATAAAAGAAATACACTATACATCGTTTTACTTATTTGATGCGGAAAATTCACTTAAATGTATTTGTTAATCGACGCCATTAGTCAGAGCGAATGTGACGTAAAAGTTTATGAAAACAACTACCTTCTGCCCGTGTGGATGTTGGAAACGATCCCACGGCAACGAACAAATGGGATAAAATCCTATGTGTTAGTGTAGGTTATAATATATCTCAGTGCCAAATTTCATACAGATCCGTTCAGTAGATTTTGCGTGAAACAGTAACAAACATACAAACACCCACACACACACACACACACGCAAACACACATTTACAAACGTTAGCCTTTCTAGTGTTAGTAATGTCAATGTGTTTGTTCTCATAGCAATGACGTCACACCAAGTGTCGCTTAGCCATTATATTTTTTTTACTAATTATTATGGCGATGTAACCTTTCGAGTAAAATAAAAAAAGAACTATTGCTTCTCTTACTAAGTAACTTAAAACACCTTCCATCTAATATCTTCATTTCTCTTTGTTGTGTCGTGGAGAATGCCTACGGCATTAAGTCCGCCTTTGGTACATACCTTTATTGTGTACGAGAAGTTTAAATAAATAAATAATAAAAAAACACTATGCATAATATTTCCTATTATTTCAGAAGCAACTACTTACGTGGCTTTTGTTTTATTTTAAGGAGTCGACCAGCCAGCTCAACAAACCTTCGCGAGGACAAGAAGAAATTTTTTCGTCGATTGCTGTGCTGTAGTATGCTCACGGCATCATTTGGCAACATTTTGCTAACTGTGAGAAGGCATGCCATTTGGTTCGTGAAATATATTTTTCTCTGATTTTTGTGAATTTATCACTTTTCTACAAATTGCATTATAAGGTATAGGTAATTGAAATACGAAAAACAAGAATGCCTATGATGCTGTAGCTAAAGCCAAATCATTTGTTTCAAATAGCCCATTCAAATACCTATGTATATAATTGAAAGAAAAAAAATCAAGGGACTCCGTTGTAAATGTTTTTATTATTTACTAAAAGGTAGTTTCGTAGAATGGGCAACACACTCCACAGATAACACTAAAGTTTGCCTAGAGGTCCCAACTCCCACTGCTGATTTACGTGGTTCATGTTTAAATTCATAGTCCTCAGTGTGCAATTAACCTTTTGAAAGCCATTGCCACATATACATGACAAGCAAGCGCTCGCCCTGTACCAACGCCACAAATATATGGCAATGCGGGTACACTATAACACGAAATAAACATAAATCATTTTGGGAACCTGTTGACAGCGATGTGGACGAATTTTTTGATGCTCCTTGATTATTATACATACCTATTATTTCTGTACATATTATTATGAATATTTAGATTTAAAATGTAAATATGTAATACTTAATCCTATGTTGACGAATCTATTAAATCTAACAATAAAATTAAATCATTACTTTGGTGTGTGTTTATATCGATAGCTTAAAAATTAAAGCTCTCGTACGTACATGAAACAAACAAAACGACACCATGGATATTGGGAAATTCATGATAACAAGAAGAAATAAATTTGTAGCTCGGCGTGGAGGGCACGCGCTTCCGTTTATGCTCTGGCGTTCGAAAGGTTACATGCAGCCCACAGCACTACTTCCTTCAATTGTCAGTCCCATAAAAATAAACGATTTCATTTAAATGTTTTGTATCACTACCAATTCAATAGTAAGGTGTACTTATTTAATAAAAATGGAGCTTCCGTTATGTTAAAGAGTTTCATTGTGCATTGTACGATAATCTATAATCTATTAGAAAGTAAGTTGAAGTGTTCATCAGTGAACACCACCCTTGCTCACTAAGTATACAGTGATATCGAAAAGTTAATCAAAATTTCTTTAGTGTAGTTTTATTATATAACGTTCAGTGTTCAAAAAAGCATCATCCGCATCATCATCAATCCAGCCTGGAATCACCCACTGCTGGGTATAGTCTACCTCTTTTTTCAGTCATGCTGCCCAGTTCCGTGCGTCCAAAAGTGTATAGGTACCTACTACATTTTACAATCGAAGTCAAAAGCAGGCCCAATGTATAATAAAAGTAAAAAAGAACGAGCGTGATCGAAACCTTCTGATGACGTAGATTCTAATAAAAAAAATTGACGACCAAAGTTTTTTTCAATTTTTCAAGAAAACTAGATTTAAACGTGTCACCAGCAAAATGTCTTGCGTGCAATAATGCGTCGCTACAAACTTGAATATCGCTAGCTAACTTAGCGCACCATCCTCAAAAGGAAACTCATTTATTTTAAAAAAAGCAGCCGGCCACGAGTCAAGACATTTTTTTAAATCCTTCTTCAGGTCAACCATGAAGATAACTTATTAATTAATAACCGCCGCACGGGTCGATCCACCAGATTAAGCTACGCTTGCCTTGCCACTTGGGGTTAGTTCGTGGATAGGTGACCATCTTAACATACAGAGACTCCTCCGCGCCTCGGAAAGCACGTTAAGTCGTTGATGCCGGTTGTCATTTGTGGATCTTTGACAGTCGTTACGGGTCGTCAGAAGCCCGAAAGTCTGACAGTCAGTCTTACCAAGGGGTATCGTATTACTAACAGCCGCATGGGTCGATCCATCAGGTTAAGCTACGTCCGTGGATGGGTGACCATGTTTACATATCGAGACTGCTCCGTGCCTCGGAAAGCACGTTAAGCCGTTGATCCCGGTTGTCATTCGTGGATCTTCTTTCTACCGGTGAACACTCGTTACGGGTCGTCAGAAGCCTGAAAGTCTGACAGCCAGTCTTACCAAGGGGTATCGTATTGCCCAGTTACTGGGTTGTGGAGGTCAGATAGGCAGTCGCTCCATGTAAAATACTGGTATTCAGCTGCATCTGGTTATACTGGAAGCCAACCCCAACGTTGGAAAAAGGCTAGACAGATTAATTGACTATTTAATGTAGAACCAAGTACTACCAACTGAAAAGGTAGCTGTGCTGCTGGGAAGTTTTTTGCGCCATTTCTCATTCCCAGCTATAACACTAGGAACTGGTGAAGCCCGGTCGTTTTGGGGGACTGTCTTAAGTAATTGATTGAATTTACGTTCTAAAAGTGCTGATTTTCAACCTAGTTTGAATAAATTACTTTTGATTTTGATAATTTTTTGCCTTTCAGTACGCACTTGGACAGGACGAAGGCCGATCCATAAGAAGTCGGGATCTCTGATCGACAAATGTTGCGCAGGAGTTTGTGCACCCGACGTTATTTCAAGTTATTGTTAGGTTAATATTCATATAAGAAGTGAAGCCATTTTGTTTATTAAATAAAGACTATAAATAAATATTATGTACGGTCGCCACTTCGCCAGCATATTAAGTTATACTAAAACTGTCAAATTTCTCCAAATGATTCTAAACCTTAAAACGTTGACAGTAAAGTTCAAAATCGATTAAGAAAACTTGACAGTTTGTGGTTAATTGATGTGTGGTTACTGTACTACGGAGTACCTCGGGGAATGCTGAATCCTTGATGTTTCCTACCTAATTTATATCTATAGAATAAATTAATCAATTCAGACTTTCAAACCTACTAACTAATTTCATTATTTACTTCTCTGATGTTTAAGTAATAGCCAGTTTTTGAAATAAGAAAACAAAAAATAATTATCGTATTTTAATAAACTTACAGCTTGTTTCCTTTTAAAATGAATCACTCAATAAATATTTTATAGCACCTCTACAACAATAATAACAATAAAAACAATAATTTATTCACCACTTGCCACATTTTCTACCATAAAAGTTACCATTTGGTAGCTTTCCCCCTAAACGAACCCTTTTTTTTTTTTTAAGGCTGGGAAATCATCTAATGACTGCTCCCGCTCTGGGTGGAGCGGAAGGGAGTGTCAGACTCTTACTGACTAAAACCCATCCATGTTCCTTCTGTAGCCCTTTATGTTCCGGGGTAGCGGTAACCCTTTCGGACAATCCCGCTTACCCGGCAGGCTTGGCCCTGAGGGGCCCCTTCATATGCTGACATCTCTTTGAGGCGCGCGTGGAACATATACACGCCGTACAGCACGGGTCTGGTACTGATCGGACGGTGAGTCACCCATTACTCACCGTCCGCAGGCCCGCACCTACGGTGGCCGGGAGTCGTCACGTGGCTCCCGACGCCCGGGGCGTCTCCTGCGGCGGCTGGGACGGGAGGACCTTTCTCTGTCCCATCCCGCCACCTCCTTCGCGAGCATAACTTTTTCGCAGAAGGAGGTGACTGCCTCCCACTCCCTCTCGCCCCGGACCATGGCATGCACCAGGCCCGGGCGCGAGAGGTCGCCGCCGCCGATCGCCTCTACGAGGACACGGCGGTGCTCCGCCCAAGCGGGGCAGGTTTGCACCGTGTGCTCTACCGTGTCCTCTGGGCGATCCTCGCAGTGGTGACACCTGGGCGTTTCCTCCCGCCTGATGATGTGCAGGAACCTCCCGAAACATCCATGTCCGGTGAGGACCTGCGTCAGGCGGCAGGTGAGGGCGCCGTGACGCCTCTCTAGCCACTCCTCAAAGAGGGGCCTTACCGCCACTATCGTAGCGTGCCCTCTAAACGAACCCTAACAATCGAATTCGATACTGAATCGAGCGGTTGTGAATATGTACAGCTGTGCTGGATGAGAGTGGACTGGGGTAGTATGGCACGTAAGGGAGAAGGCCTACTTTCAACAGTGGATGGAACAAGCCAGGCGCCGATTGTATTATTGATGTTCTTTGGGGTTATATGGACGCGCACGCACCGCAAAACAGACCTGTTAATGAAAACTGGACTATAGGAAGTGGACTTGAAGTGAGCAATTCATAGTGTCAACCAATTGATTTGATGGAGCCGATCCACGAACAAACAGAGGCAAGCGTAGCTTAACCCGATCGATAGACACATGCAGCTGTTATACTTAGCCACAAGCCCCCCATCATACTATTGGATGTTGCAAATGTGAAATTAACTCGTATGTATCAGTAACCAGTCTGACGTGTTTACCGTTGATCAGGTTTTTAAGAAATTTGGCACACAGGCAGACCTTAACCTGGCGATAATTACGGGCGAAGTCGCGGCCAAAAGCTAGGTCTACATTAAACTGAGTGCCAATTCCACCAATGAAACTGAACGCGATCAGCGCATCTAAACCGCATTCAACAGCTCAATATTCTCTAAGATTTATGACACTGACAGCCGTTGACAGATGTTGTTTCATTGGTGGAATCGGTTCAAAGTTGATTACCAGTTTAAAAGGACTTGTTTTATTTATTATTCCTTTAATGATTTGAAGTCATAAAAACTTTTTGACTAACAATATTGAATTATAACATCCGGTGTACAAACGTTGTAGCAGCATTCATCCACCAGGGCTCTAATATTTTCGTCACTTCTGACAGTTGTGACACTGGAGGCTTCACCGAAGTTGGGGAACGCTGAAATTAAACAAATATTCTGTTAACATGTGCTATAGGTACCAATTTATAATGTAAAATACACTCGAGAGCAATGAATCCGGGTCACTTAAAGAATGTTAAAAATCTCGGAAACTAAAAATGATAGGTTAATGCAATAAATTGTATTTAATAGACAATGTAATACTCCTTAAATGAAAGTAAAAAAAATATGAGTCACCATACATTTTATTAACACAAAATTACTTAAAGAAAAAAACTGCTGATCTCTCCTTAAAACAAAAATAGGAAACATGAAATTTTTGAACTTTATTACGATTTTCTTGAATTTTAATACTTCGTATTGCCTCCTCGTGCTTCCATTACTGCGTTTACGCGGTTTGGCATGCTGTACACCAAGTTCCGTATACGATTTTGGGGAATATTCTCCTATTCCTCTGTGAGAGCAATTTTGAGCTCACGAAGCGTGATTGGGGGAGGGTTTCGTTGTTTTACGCATCTGCCTAGCTCGTCCCAAGCATGCTCGATCGGGTTGATATCCGGGCTGCGCGCTGGCCACTCCATACGAGTAATGTTCATCTCTTGAAGGTAGTCATTCACAATCCTACCTGTATGAGGTCGGGCATTGTCATGCATAAATATAGCATCCTCACCTAAATTGACCATAAATGGACCAACGTGATCATTGAGGATTTCTTCCACATATCTTACGCTAGTTAAAGAGCCGTTTTCTATGATCACCAGCTCTGTGCGACTTTCAGAAGAAATTCCGGCCCACACAAGTACAGACCCACCACCGTAGGCTACTTTTTCTTCGATGCATGCTTGCTTGAATCTTTCCCCTGGTCTTCGATACACTCTGTGTCTTCCATCGTGCTTGTAGAGCATAAATTTTGATTCGTCGGAGAACATAAATTTTGACCAATCTTCAATACTCCAATTTACGTGGCCCTGGGCATATCTTAGTCTTGAAATACGATGCCCACGCTCCAGTTTAGGGCCGTTTGCAGGTCTAAGGGGTTTTAAGTTAGATTCAGCAAGCCGACGTCTTACTGTCCATGCACTTGGGTTACTTCCTCCGAGGTGTCGAAACTGATTTGTGAGTTCAGTTCCTGTGAGAAAGCGATTTCGAAGCATGGTGTTCACCAAGTATCGGTCTTCTCGTGCTGTGGTACACCTGGTTCTGCCCGTTCCTGGTCTGCGTAGGTTAGAACCAGTTTCTTCGTAACGTCGGAGAACTCTTTGTACTGTTGACAGCGACACACCGACAGTCCTGGCTGTATCGCGCTGACTCCGGCCGGTTTCCAGCATTGTAAGTATTCTGGTGCATTCTACAGGCGTAAGCGACATAATTTCAGCTTGAATAATGAATATAGAGCACTATCAACATGGTTTATGTACCCACATAAATGACAGATTACAAACAAAAGCAAAACCAAATGCTGTAATTTCGTAGTTCCATCTTCGAAAGTGGCCCTTTTTCAAATTTGATTTTTTTATGATATAACTTTACAATAACTAAGAAGTTTTAATACCTTCATTTAAGGAGTATTACATTGTCTATTAAATACAATTTATTGCATTAACCTAGCATTTTTAGTTTCCGAGATTTTTAGGATTCTTTAAGTGACCCGGATTCATTGCTCTCGAGTGTATATAGACAACAGCGCAATTATAGGAATGATGACTATAGCGATCAGAGCTATTTACAATCTTCGTCGCCGCGAATCGCTTAGGGAACTATTTAAAAGGATTAATATTATGATGGTACCTTGCCAATTCATTTATGAAATATTAGACATCTTTTTAACAAAATAGTTATGCCAACTTTACTACTAGAAATAAAGATAAAATAGTTCAAACATTTTTCAGATTGTCAAAAGTACATACATCTTTTATGGGGTTCTGTGTTAAATGTTACAACAAAATACCTTGTGACTTACTGCAATTAAATGAAAGAAAATTTAAAACTCATATTGAAAGTACACTTTGTAAACAAGCTTATTACAAATTTGAGGAAAGGAAACATGCTGGTCCTGCTCCACAGGACAATCTAGTGTCTAGACAAAATCAAACTGGTTGCAAAGTAAATTAGGTAATAATTTATAATTTGTACCATATTATTTTATTATATTGGAATAACTTCTTACACATTGATTAATTTATTATTATTAACTTATTTTGTAAATATGTGAGCACCATGTACTTATAACATAATTAAGTTTACCTGCCATTGCTATATGTGTTTTTCTTTTCACCTTTTGTGGTGTATTGTTTTTATTCTGGGTGCATCGTCTTCACATATAATGTTATAATTTCATGTATACAAAACATTGTAAAACATTAACGGTGGAGTTTCTTGTTCATTCTTCTCCACACGAAACTACCTTTTGGAAGGGGCACTAGAATCAATTCTATATCTTGTTTATTTTTGACGATCAAAAGTGCCTTTCTTGTGCCTATTTGAAATAAATAATTTGACTTTGACTAAAATGTATTGTTTAGTCCGTCAGTTAGATTATTAAAAACTATTGGACACGTTTTTTTTTTCCTTTTTCACGTACCTAATCGAAAGATTACGTCGATACTTTGTGTTAAAATATGGCTTGACGTCATTTGTACAGACGCCAGCACCTCAAGCTTTCCCAAACTGTCAAATTTATCCAATTGAACATGAACCTTATTCCTTGGTCATAAAGGTTGAAAATCTATCAAAGAAATTTGACATATTGAGGTAGCTTGATGTGCTGGCCTCTGTACTCTTACACTCGTAGAGTCGTTAGTAGTTTTTATACTTACTTGTGACGTAGCGAGCCCCCCCCCCCCTCTCTCCCAACTTCAATGCGTTATCTAAGTATTTTTTTATTAATATGATAAAGCAAAAATACGTAACTAATATTTTTGTATTATCTGATTGACGGACTATATATATGTTGCCTGTCAATATGCCTATTTATTTCAGCCTGTAATGAAGCCTGTAATTCGCTGTAACAATTAGAGTCTAGACTCAAAGGGACTTTATTAAAACTATAAATCTATCCATCAGTTTCATACTAATACTGTGATATATTCTAATGTCTAAAATATTTTTGGTTGCATAAAAGAAAATACTGAAATATGTTGATAGTCGGTACGTAGTTCATTCAGTATTTGGCAATTAGCTAATTCTGAAAAGACTTAAGTTTATACGGCGACTCCGCATCCAAGGTTGCAAGATATAGGTACGTATCACTCAACCCAAATTGACTGATACGTATATCTTAAACAGACATATTCACAAGTCTTCTTTTTGAAACAAAAGCAAATAATTTCATCGAATTAGTGTATTGTCATCGGTCCTCGATACTACAAAGTTTGAATGAAATCTGGCCGTTTAAAGTGGGCCAAAATCGCGCCCAAAGGAGTCGGTTACAAACATACAAACAAACATACAGGGGAATATTAGCTTCCCCTGTAAAGCGTGTAAAAAGAAAATTCGCGAACCCGTATCATTAGAACACCAAGTTTTACAACGTTATTCCAGCAACGTGATGCTAACAACTTGTTAAGATTGATTTCGTATTTTTATGTAAGATACATTTTACGTTAATGATTAAAATAATACAAATAAAGGATTAAGACTACTGGCTCACTTCCAGTGCACTTTCACCTATGCTTTCAGGGTGGAATTTTTACAGAATAATTAGCACTAGGTTCATGATCAACAAATTAACCGAAATGCTACGCAACAGCTATTTCTCAAGTTTGTTCGGTAAAAATATCATCGTGAAAACGTAGGCGAAATTAGTAAAAAGTGAGGTGACAATAGTGTAAATCATTGGGTGAAACAACAGGTCACTTCACGCTCACTACACATTAGTTTTCATGGTGAGGTTTTTACAGAATCGACCGACTGGCTTCATTAGGTAGGTACTTACGCTCTTCTCCCAATCTTCCCAAACAAAGCACGTTCAAAGTATGTACCAAACTTTTCTCGCAAAGGTGGTAAACGGAAGGAATAGCTACGTTGAATGAAGCCATCATCACCAACGCGAGAAGACCCAGTGTTAACTTCATGGTTCACCTGCAAAACATCAACAAAGTAGGTCACAACAACACTGGCAACGACAACAACAACTAGAATGAATAGAGGGATCGCTTTATGGAACAAAACTTTATCATTTTTGAACATCACCAAGGCTCGCCTTCGGTGATGGAATCTGAGACTCAATATAGGTACAGAGGCCAGCACATCAAGTTACCGCAATCTGTTAAATTTCTGTGATAGTTCTTCAATTTCATTACATAAGGTTCATTATCAATTGGTAAAATTTGACAGTTAGTCTAAAGAGATTAAAAAATATATCTATAGGTCTGTGGTAAAATATAAATATAGAGACACGATAATCGAATTGCTTTTTATTATAAATTATGTGTAAATTAGAATAGCCGCAGTGATAGCCTAGTGGTATGACCGTCGGACTGCCAAGTCTTAGGTCTCGAGTTCGAACTCAAGGCACGCACCTCTGACTTTTCAGATTCATGTGCGTATTGTATAATTATCACTTGCTTAAAAATCGGTGAAGGAAAACATCGTGACGAAACCGGCATGCCTGAGAGATATTTTTAACAGTATTTGAAGTTAAGTCAGAGGCCCATGGGCAGCATTAATACTCTGACACCAGGTTAGTCGATAACCACACGGAAAAGAAAAAAAGAAGTAGAATATGTCTTCGTCTTGGGCGATCTTGAATCCCCGGCTGCTCTCACGGTTCTAGCCCAAGGATTTTCCCTACGCTCGGGATTCAATATAACGCCTTGGTGAACTTGGTGAATAATCTACTATGGCTATTTTTATTTTATTCGGCGAAAAATGAACTAAAACCTATATATAAATATATTTGGGTACAAAATGGCAAAGTTTTGATAAGAAAAGATGATCCGAATGACACAAAAATTAAAGTAATCCGTTCGTTGAGCGATATAGACATGTATAATTAAAAACATGCTATATAGTTAACACCGTATTATTAGATAAAATCAAAATTCGATGATGATATCCTAAATATAAGATCAAATATAAAATACAAAACATACATTTCAATTGAGAACTGGCAGGAAGAACTGAATCAACAAAGTAATGGTGTCAATATAATACATTTGAATATAAGATCATTAAGAAAAAATTTTTCACAGTTACAAATATTAATAGATAATTGCAAAGATAAATTGGATTTAATTGCCTTAACGGAGATTAATATAAAAAAGCAGGAATTACCATTATACGCTATAGATGGATATAATACATATATACATACCAGAGAAAATAAAAGAGGAGGGGGAATACTTCTATATGTAAAGAATAAATTAAATTTTAATGCAGCTACAGTTAATTCACAGTATTATGAATTAATATATGGTAAATTAATCCAGGACTGTAAAAGTACTCATGTTTTGGTCATATACAGGCCCCCAAATGCTAACAAGCAGGGATTCAACGATAACATACACAAGTTATTATCGGAGATTGATTCAAGCTGCGAAGTAATAGTGGTTGGCGATGTAAACATTGATTTGTTGCGTGGAACCGGTTTTAGTAGTGCGACAACTCAGTACATAAACAACATGAGTGAGTTGGGAATGGAATGTGCTATCACAGAGGCAACACGAGAAGAGGTGTACGGCGGCACAGTGACGCGGACGTGCATCGACCATGTGTGGGTTCGGACTCAGTGTTTAACATCTGCTTATGTACTTACATGTAAGTTGTCAGATCATTATGCGATCGGTGTATCCCTTGAAGGTGGTACGAAAAAGTGTAGTGACCATGTTAAAAAATATATTATAAGTGATAGAAAAGTAATTGAAAAACTAGAAGTAGTGTCGTGGGCAGAGTTGTTAGATTGTAAGTGTCCATTAGATTTATATAATAGATTATGTTCAATTTTCCATAGTGCTTATGATGATGCAAAAATTGAAATATCCTTGAGTAATAAAAGAAAAAGCAAGCCGTGGATCACAAAAAAACTAAAAAATATGATTAGTTTTAGAGATAAAGTTTTTCGTGCCTGGAAAAGTAACCCAAAGGATATGAACTTGAGAATGTCATATAATAAATATAGAAATAGATTAAATAAATACATAAATAAAGCAAAAAATAAATATTATCAAGAGGAAATAAAAAACTGTAATAAAAATATGAGGAAGATTTGGGCTAAAATAAATTCATGGATAGGAAAGGAGAAGAGTAGCATAGATCAAATTATTGTTAAGTATTTAGGAAGGACTGACAACACACTAGATATATGTAATAAATTTTCTAAAACATTTTCTCAAGAAATACTTGATATGAAACACGTTTGTAACTATAAGTTTTTAGATAGGTCGGAATATGTAAACTGTAAAAACATTTCAATGCGATTTAAAAAAGCACAAGCAATAGATATAATTAAAATAATAAATAATTTAGATAGCAATAAGTCGGAAGGGCTGGATAAAATTAGATTAAAGGAAATTAAATTGTTAAAATTAAAGCTAAGTTCAATATTAGCGCATTTCATTAATTTATGTGTTAAAGAAGGTATATATCCCGAAGTATTGAAAGCAGCTTTAATAAGACCGATTTTCAAGCAGGGCTCGCATTGTGAGTATACTAATTATAGGCCAATAGCTATACTTTCTATAATAAATAAAATTACTGAAAAATTTATTGTGGGTCAATTGTCCGTTTTCCTTGAGAACCAGAATATATTGTGTGACGTACAGCATGGCTTCCGACGGGGACGTAGCACGGCGACTGCCTTGGCACAGTTTACTGATGATGTAAATCAGTGTCTGGACCAGCGGAAGCAGGTGGTGGTGGTCTTTATTGATTTCAAAAAAGCGTTTGACACTTTGGAACACCACCAGCTGCTTCTGGCTATGGAGGAGTGCGGGGTGGCGGGACCACTTAATGAGTGGTTCCGTGCGTATCTCGCGGGCAGGACACTGTGTACTGTAGTCGACGGTGTTGTGGGCGAGCCCAGGCCCGTCACTTGCGGAGTGCCGACCGGCTCCGTGTTCGGCCCCGTCGGATATATCATGCACGTCAATAGTATGTGCAATACAGTACGAAACTGTCGTATATATATGTATGCTGATGACACTTGTTTGGTCTACGCAGATAAAAATATAGATGTAATTGAATGTAAAATGCAGGAAGATTTCACAAACATTATAAAATGGTCACATGATAATGGTATCTTAATTAATTTAGGCAAAACCAAATGTATGACTATACGATCTCCCTACCTCCGGGGCAGTGAGCGCGCGCCGCGCATAGTGGGCCATAGTTACGAATGCTTGCATGCGCACAGCGGCATGAGCGCTCGCGATGCAACCGCTTGCACCGCTGTGCAGTGTACGTGCGCAGAGATTGAGGTGGTGGAACATTACAGGTACTTAGGTCTTGTTATAGACTACAATTTCTCATGGAAGAATCATATTAATCATGTGTCTGACAAACTAAGATCGGTTCTAGTAAAATTCCACCACCTTAGTTATATTCTGGATAGGGCAACTTTGTATACAGTCTACTATGCGCTGGTGGACTCTTTAATCTCGTATGGACTGGCATGTTATGGACGTAGTTTTAAAAGCTATTTAGATAAAATAAAAATATTACAAATAAGATTTATGAAATTATTAGTCGATACAAAAACGAAAAAGTTGTGTAAAATTAGTGATTACGAAGAATTATTTTTGAAATGTAAAATGCTGCCAGTCCATGACAAAGTAACATTGTTAATAGCATTAGAAGAATATTGTAGTGATCAATTTAAAGTCAAACAAGTGTCTAATAGTAATAGGTCTCGTAGAAGAGGTATTGTAGAATTAAAAGTACCCACTTTTAATAATTACTTTGGGCAAAGATGTAAAAAATATTTAGTACCACGTATTTTCAACAGCTTACCATTTGAAACTGATGTAACAAAGAGAACATTTAAAAACAAAGTTCAATCATATCTTTTGTCTAACTTTAGTGAAAACCTCAGCAAGTATTTTGTAATTTAAAATTAAATATTAACATGTTTGTTTTGTATAAGTAGTTTGCAGTGATTTGGTTGTCAGTTATGTAGGTATAGGTCAGATTATTTTTATAATTTTAGTATGTTAATGGAAAAGTGAACGTCCATACGATAATATTGAGAGTATTGTGGGAGCTACGTCTGCCAACAAACTGCTCTGTAGTTTGGCAGAAGTAAAATGTACTGAACTTGACTTAATGTTCCAAATAAACACTTTTTCATTAAAAAAAAAAAAAAAAAAAAATTTGATTATAAAATCAAATATTTAATTCTAGGTACTTACAATTTGTGTATTGTTCGAGTCTGCGTTTGAATATGCACTGGGACAAACACTGCCAATGACACTTTTGAGGCGTATCTTTTCGCTAATGATATGATAACCCAAGGTTCAACAAAATTTATGGAAGTCGTGATAAACTTTAAAAAACAGATAGACACTAAGAGCGTTCACGCACTGTTTCCGATCTGAATAAGAGCATTATAGGTCTTTCTTTTTTTAAGGCTTGGAAATCATCCAATGACTTCTCTCGCTCTGGGTGGAGCGGAAGGGAGTGTCAGACTCTTACTGACTAAAACCCATCCATGTTTCTTCCGTAGCCCTTTATGTTCCGGGGTAGCGGTAACCCTTTCGGACAATCCCGCTTAACCGGCAGGCTTGGCCCTAAAGGGCCCCTTCATATGCTGACATCTCTTTGAGGCGCGCGTGGAACATATACGCGCCGTCCGGCACGGGCCTGGTCCTGATTGGACGGTGAGTCACCCATTACTCATCGTCCGCAGGCCCGCGCCTACTGTGGCCGGGAGTCGTCACGTGGCTCCCGACGCCCGGGGCGTCTCCCGCGGTGGCTGGGACGGGAGGACCTTTCTCTCTCCCATCCCGCCACCTCCTTCGCGTGCATAACTGTTTCGCAGAAGGAGGTGACTGCCTCCCACTCCCTCTCGCTTCGGACCATGGCTTGCACCAGGGCCCGGCGCGATAGGTCGCCGCCGCCGATCGCCTCTCGATCGAGGACACAGCGGTGCTCCGCCCAAGCGGGGCAGGTTTGCACCGTGTGCTCCACCGTGTCCTCTGGGCGATCCTCGCAGTGGTGCCCCACGGTCGTTTCCTCCCGCCTGATGATGTGTAGGAACCTCACGAAACATCCATGTCCGGTGAAGACCTGCGTCAGGCGGTAGGTGAGGGCGCCGTGACGCCTCTCTAGCCACTCCTCAAAGAGGGGCCTTATCGCCACTATCCTGGCATGCCCTGCGCTGGGTTGCGACAGTCGCTGTTTCCAGGCCGCCATGAGATCGCGCCGGAGGTCCGTCCACTCCGCCGCAAAACAGAACGCGATCAGCGTATCTAAATGGCGTTCAACATTCTCTAAGATTTATGACAGTGACAGCTGTTGAACGTTCGTGTTTATATGGCGTGCTGGTCGTGTTCAGTTTTATTGGTAGATTCGGTCCTAAGTAGATTACCAATTAAAAATACTTGTCTTTTTTACTATCCCTTTGCTTTAATGATTTGAAGTTATCACAACTTTTTGACTAACAATATTGCATCATAACATCTGGTGTGCAAACGTTGTAGCAGCATTCATCCACCAGGGATCTGATATGTCTGCCACTTCTGACACTTGTGACACTGGACGCTTCACCGGAGTTGGGGAACGCTGAAATTAAACAAATATACTGTTAACATGTGCTGTAGGTACTTTATAATCAAAAATCTATCTATATAATCTAATTTTTAATATGATAAAGCAAAGAATGCGTGTCTCATATTTTTGTATTATCTAACTGATGGACTAAATATAATTTCCTTGTCATTATCCCTATTCAACCTGTAATGTCGCCTGTAATTAACTGTGAAGAGTCTTGACACAAAGGGACATTATTAAAACTATAAATCTATCCATCAGTTTCATACAAATACTTAGTTATATTATAATACCTTAAATGTTTTTGGTGTCATAAAAAAAATACAGATATATGTCGATAGTTGGTACGAAGTTCATTCAGTATTTGGCAATGAGCCGATTCAGCCCAAATTAACTGATACGTAGCATAATTACGGTATATCTTAAACTAACAATAAAACTTAGGGCGATGCAAACTAGGCATTTGTGGCATCTTGGGGATCGGAACATTTTAATATTAACATTTAGGAGGGATTACAGAATTGGTAAACATGAACTTAATTTAAACTAAACTAAGATAAATATTTAAAATACTAAAAAAACACTAAAAATATACACTGTCATCAGCGTGAGATCAGGTAGATAACTAAATAAAAATAGTATACATTATTGTTATCGTCACTAATTATTAAATCTAATAATCAATGGGAAAGAAAAAAAAATTGAGTGTGAGTGTGAGTATGTCGCAAGTCTTTTTTATAACACAAAAGCAACAAGAAAATACCATATAATACTCCAGCCAGAGCGGGAGGAGTAATTTAATGATTTCCCACACTCAAAAAAAAAAGTCTGTAAGATAATATTTCTATGAGTAAATAATGTTTTCTATGTCATCGTAGGCAAGAGTAAAAAGCCATTTCTTTAGGTATTGGAACGAAGTTCCTTATCGCGCGTTGTGAAAGGGGGCTAGACGGAAAAAATTCTTACGAAAAATTTGTCACGACACTTTTTGTAAAACATTTTTTGCGGTAATGCTGGCGGCTTCTACAAAGGCAAGCAATTCGAACAGAAAAATGAATCGTTTCGTCGGTCGAATAGAGTTCATTATTATTTGGACGAGCTTTGCTCGTATGAAAATATTGGACCGAATTAAGACCTTATTTTTTATCTTTTTGCAAAGGGAAGTCTTCTTTTGACACAAAAGCAAAAAGAAAATACGCGAACCCGTATTTATTAAGGAACTAATATTTGCAACATTATTTCAGCAACATGTTGCTGAGAACTTGTAAACATTTTATTTCGTATTTTTAGGTAGGATACATTTACGTTAATAAATAAAATAAAGAAATTTCGATGTTTGTCAAATTGTAGAGACCGTGCAAAGTGGGGGCGAGTAGGTACCGCGCATCTATTCTGTAAAACTCCCACCGTGATAACTTAAGTGCGGTGAGCTTGCGGTGAGCTAGAAGTGAGCTGTCATTCCATCATGCTAGGAATTAACACCACTGGCAGCTCACTTCCAGTTCACTTTCATCTATGTTTTCACTTACGCTCTTCTTCCAATCTCCCGGAACATAGCAAGGTCAAAGTATTTAACAAATTTCTCCCGCAATAGTAGCGAGCGGAAGGAATAGCAACGGTGAATGAAGCCAGCATCACCAATGCGAGAAGACCCAGCGTTAACTTCATGGTTGACCTGCAAAACAACAAAGTAGGTCACAACAACACTGGCAACGACAACAACAACTAGAATGAATCGAAGGATCGCTTAATGGAACAAAACTTATCATTTTTGAACATCACCAAGGCTCGCTTTCGGTGATGGAGTCTGAGACACTCAATATGAAAAGGTACAGAGGCCAGCACATCAAGTTACCGCAATGTCTAATTTCTGTAATAGTTTTTCAACTTTATTACAAAAGAAAATAAGGTTTGTTTTTAATTGGTCAAATTTGACAGGTATAGCTTGATGTGCTGGCGTCTGTACAATCTAAAGAGATTTAAAAATATATCTATAGTCTTTTTTTTTGAGGACGGGAAATCATCCAATGACTTCTCCCGCTCCGGGTGGAGCAGAAGGGAGTTTCAGACTCTTACTGACTAAAACCCATCCATGTTCCTTCCTTAGCTTTTTATGTGCCGAGGTAGCGGTAACCCTTTCGGACAATCCCGCTTACCCGGCAATCTATACGTCTGGAGACACGTTAATCTAATTGCTTTTTATTATCTTCCATAAGTAAAATATTCTCTTCAGGGTTAAAGATTTCTTTATCCTGGGCGAGCTTCAATCCCTGGCTGCTATCAGGATTCTAGCCCTAGAATTCTTCTAATTATTTCTTGGCTACGCTCGGCCTTTAATATAACGCTCGTGAAATAAACACTGGTTAATCCCCTTGGCGAATAATCTACTATAACTTTTTAATCAAATATTTAATTCTAGGTACTCACAATTAGTGTAGTGCTCGCGTCTGCGTTTGATTGTGCACTGGGACAAACCCTGCCAATGACAGTTTTGAGGCGTATCTTCTCGCTAATGATTTGATAACCCGAGGTTAAACTAAATTATGAAAGTTGTGATAAACTTTATAAAACAGCAAGAGAATAAAAACGTTCACACACTGTTTCCGATCTGTCTTAGAGAAATATAGGTCTGAAGTAGCCGTAGTTTTATTTGTAGGCAGGGTTCCTGACTAGAGTCAAATTCCACAAAATCAAAATTTTGAATTTCGATGGAACGAATACAAATTACGAAGGGAAAGAAATTTGCATCGGATGAAGTGCGCAGACATCCTCATACTGCAGAGAAAAAAAAACAAAGTTGTTTAGGTAGGAACAACATCCTACGACACCACGACGCGACTTGCAGAGCGACGAACGACAAGTCGCATCACTCGAGGCTGTGAACGGGGACATTAGCGTTTAATACGCATTTGACGTTATGCAAGGCTACATAGTTGATTTTTGGCGCGAGTACTGCGAAATTTTCTGCGAAGGTACGAGACGCGGAAAAACTTTTTTTTTCACCTCACTACAGCAAGGAAACTGCTAGGTGCAAGAAAACAGGTGTTATATGTTGAGTTTTCTTTTGTTCGAGTGACTCAGATACATTGACTCATTTGAAGAAAATAACAGATACTTGGCAATGTACACGTGGCATGTGTGTTGTCTTGTGTGACACAGAATATCTATAAAATTAGATACCCTGTATTTTTTCCTATATCCTAATTGTCCTCTAAGGAGAATGAAAGAAAAACCTAATTTAATACAAATAACTAACTTATTTAATTTAATACATATTTATTTTTGCCAAGCAAATGGTTAAATTTTGCTCGCTAGCATCGAAAGAGTTTTTAAAATTCAAACCTTTCTATTTAATAATTTTCTATACTGCCATTCCACTTAAAATGCATGACACGGTCTAAAATAAAATATTAAATCACATAGATATATCACCGTAAGATTGTAAACATCGTTATATTACAATCTATCTAGTAAGATTGTAAACTGTCGATAGATTGTGAACCGTATCATTATGATTGCAATTTAACGCATCATTTTTCGCTTGATTGTAATCTATCGATGGGAAGCGGTCAAATTGTCAGTTCGTAGGACGTTTAAAAAAATGGTTAGGTTAGGTTAAAACTGTGACCACCTACGCACGAGCCGAGCGAGCGAAGCGAGCGGTGCCGCGGCAGCGGCCGGCGAGTGCCAGAAACGACTAGATTATATAGAAAAAAATATGGAAAAAAAGAGATTATTTTTATTCAGATTGTAATTTAACGGTTTCACTTCGGTAGATTACAATATAGCGAAGAATAATGAGTCAAATTGCAATCATAATGATACGGTTCACAATCTATCGATAGTTTACAATCTCGCTAGATAGATTGTAATCTAACGATCTTTACAATCTAACGTTGACAGATATAACACACATAGTACAGAAATTGAATATTTTGCGAGGAAAATATTAGGTGCAAGACACACAACAGCTGTTATATGTTGAGTTTTTTTTATTCGAGGGTCTCAGTTACATTGACTCGTGTGAAGAAAATAATAGATACTTGGCAATGTATCTTATGAGATACATAGAATATCTCCAAAATTAGATAACCTATTTTTTTTTACAAACCTCGATACTTGTCCTAAAAGGAGTATGAAAGCAAAAACAAATTTAATACAAATAACTAACTAATTAATTCAATTTAATAATTTATTTTTGGCCAGAATAGGGTTAAATAACATTAGTAATTATTTAATTTAAAAAAATTAACTTAAATTACTACAATATTGGGTATTTGTCAGGGTAGTCAATAACCTTACTTTTTATGAACTGTCAGAACGCGGATTTTGTACATCGTTATTCTTACGAAATATTTTGTGACGTCACAGATTTTTGGAATCAAATCAATTGAAATGTATTTACGGCTCACTATTTTGTATATAATGGCTTGCACACTTAGAGCATTTGCTATAAGCTTGCACATAATAGGAAAACATACGCTGTCGCGGACTTTTTTAAAGAACTTTTTAAGACAAACAGTCCCACAATACATTACCTTCGTGTAACTGTAACGGTTTAGGCAGCGCTCGCCCAGATAGCTCACAGACGGCCGGAATTTTGCCGACTTACATGATACTTATCATTATATTATCGAATCAACAGTATTCAGTACATTTGTGTTCACATTTCAATCGAGTGTAAAGTAAGGATTTTTTTGCTCGATCGAAAAAATTTACTGAACATTTTGTCCTTTTTTGATCGCCTGATATTTCAATAACAACTTGTATACTCGTCAGGACCTGACCTATTACTTCAGTATGAGAATGAGATGGAGTTATACAGGACGTATAGCTCCATCCCTTTCCCACGGGAAGTAATATAAAAATAATACCTACTGCTTATAAGATGTGTAATCTAGCTAACGTGTACAAAAATAAACATTGTATAGCGTCTTTGTAGTTACACAACGCTTTGTCTTCTTCTTTCAAATGTCAAATTTCTGATGACTGAAAGAGACATCAGTGTGTAACTATTCACCTGATATAATAAGTTTATTAGTAGGTAATTGGGTCTATCTACTGGAATAATTACCAAAGAAACATGTTTACATTTTAACGTTTTTAATTCATTAGATAATTAACAAATTTTACGTCATAAATAAATACTTAAGTTAAATAATGAAAAGATTAAACAAAATGAAAATATTTAAAAATCTTGTATAATGTCCATCCAAAGGGCAGTTTGGAATTATATAGTTTCAGATTTTATATCAAGTGAGAAAATGTACAAGTAACTATAAATCTACATTTTTATAAATTAATAGTAAACGTAATAATAACAATACATACCTACTTATAAGGCTGTTAAGATTCATACAATTACGAAGAGCTTTTTTTCGCTTACAATCCAGTTATCCTGAGACAGTTTGACATCAAGCTTGTGTACACTACATTAGATCCAAATCTGACAACACCCTTCCAAAATGGCCGTACTATTTGTACGAAAGGTTATGCAATATAGATCCAAATTCTATCCGTCAGCGTTAAAAGCATTTCGTGATGTTTTCTCCGGCCTATTTTTCAAATATAGATCGAATGTAGTGCGCAAACGCTAAAAGTATGTACCGAAAACTTACCTATAGCGCTTCAAAATTCTTTTGGCGCCAAAATCGGAACATGCTCCGCCATTTTGTTTTATTCAATACATTACACAGAACAGTTGCACAAATGTTTACCAGCAGCGCACGTTTGACGATGTCGAGCCCCAAAAGGTTCCTGAAGCAGGTTACAGACCTTTGACAGTCATTTCACGTCTGACAGCAGCAACCCATATTGCAACGACAATAAAGATCATTGTCTTTTTGACAGACTTCGCAGTGACAGCAACCCAACAGCAACCTTATTATAACGACAGTAAAGATCACTGTGGTTTGGCAGTGATGAAAAATCAGAAGTAAAATGGCTGCCAAAGGACAATACTCAAGTTGCCCCAGGATTGATGTCAACCATACATAAATAAAGAATACAAACTGTACCAACAATAAATAAAAATTATGCGCCCCTCCACTGGTTGTTTCATACAAATTAAATTGTTTGTATAGAAAATGTGTGGAGCGGAGCGCCATTTTAAATTAGAAGATGAAAATATCTATGATATCCGCTTTTCGTTATTGACTTCAAATGATTGGTTCTGGGTTGAGGTAAGCACTTGTCATAGAGATTGGAGAGGCGGAAGTTTATTATCTGTGGAATTAAAACAAAATGTTAAGTAAAAGTTTTCTGGTCATCATCATCTGCCCAGCCTTTTTCCAATGCATAAAACCGGTATTCTACATGACTATACTTGCTTCGTAGGTATGGGTTGTTTTATATGTCTAATCTTAAATCACGACACCAAAGTTCGATTTTTATCAAACAAATATTAATGCAAAACATGTTTTGCAAAATTTTATCAATACCGGAGTTCATAAGTCATTTCGTATCCTATTCCTATTAAGGAAATCATAATGTTTGAAAAGTTTTCGATTGAATCTTGAACATAATACGCATGTGCGTTTGCGCCGGTGATCACTTACCCAATGCAAATGTGCATAGGGAGCAGTTACCATAGGCATAAACCAACTGGGGCTAAACCAAACTATTGAGTTTGAGTTTGAGACAAATAAAGTGAACTTTAAAAAAGATGGATACAAGATGAACTATTTTTGTCTCCAATTCCACACACCGTTACCACGCCTTACTATTATCTGATGCAAACAGAGGCACCTATACAATTATTAATAAATAATAACTTGACATAGGTAGTTAGTCGACATCCATTTTTTGCTTTTCCACGGCGTCTGCTGGTCGCCATATTGAATTTTGAATACTGTCATTGCTATGATACAAGATTATGTCAAATCGTTAGGTTAGTTGAATATAAATGGGCCCACGGGGAACACCCATACATAAATAAATAAGCTGATAAACATATTACCCTCCTTCCTTTGCTTCGCGCAGTCGTAAAACTGGATAGGTATTTGGGATATATTTACCGAGACTCCTCCGTGTCTCGGAAAGCACGTTAAGCCGTTGGTCCCGACTGTCATTACGGGTCGTCAGAAGCCCGAAAATATGACAGCCAGTCTTACAAAGGGGTATCGTATTGCCCACTTACTGGGTTGTGGAGGTCAGATAGGCAGTCGCTTCATGTAAATTACTGGTATTCAGCTGCATCCTATATATTGGGATATATTTACATGTCAATTTTTTTGGTCTAGATTTACTTACCCTTGGACAGTTCCATGTGGTTTTTAATAGTATACTGAGGGTGGAAAGTCAGCTTTTCTGTAGTTACAGACGCATAGGTGCTCGTATCAATAATTTTCTATTTTAGTTCGATGTTAATTACCAGATTGCAATTTATGTTTTATCATTTGCAATCATGTTCGTATTTAGCACTCAAACTTGAAATTTATTTATGAAACCAGCACCTCATTTTGGCAGATGCATTTAATTTGCAAGCTGAGTGGAATCTTGTCGGTGGAAGCAATCGCAACGCAGCCTGTACGCTTAAATTATGTTGCTTTCATTTGTTGTCAAATCATTTTTATAACGGTCCTGTTAATTTTGAAATCTGTGGAGATGAACAAGGTAAATTAATATACTAGAGATGAATTAGTTATCATAAACGCTACAGCTGTGCATGAAGTTCGGATCCCAGGTTGGGCCAAGTGTTATAAGATGTTTCTATCTGGAAGTTCTCCGTAGCAGATCGGAGTTTGGATTTGTGCCCGGTTGATGGCAATAGCCTTATAACATGGGAGTCAACTAAAACTACGAGTAATATTATTATTATCTAGCTAGACATGGCTCTACTAATAGGCAGCTCAGCTCAATCCTTCGAGGTAAGTTGTGATGTTATTTTAATAGAAATATTTCAAAAACACGCTCGTTTTATTTTTCTTCAAATAATTGAATTTACTTACAAACCTAGGGCGTCCTTAGTTTTAAATGTCTATACTATTGCGTGGCCGGAGGATCGTTCTGATGAACCACCGTGTGTGGCGTGGTGTCTCTTGGACTAAAAGACAAAAAGTGACGGGAATGAATCCCAGAAACTATAAGACAGGCACAACACTGCCGTAGGCTGTAAGCCTTTATGATTTCCCAACTTCTTATCCGAATCATCTGGTATATTTGGGACTGTTTTTTTGAGACGAACAATTTTTCACTGTTGGAAGTATAGTGTCATCTGTCAAAGGTTGCCGTCACCCAGCGGACACCCGTCGGAATACTTCTTTTTTAAATGTTTCCGTCTTGTGTGCGTGTATCATTTAATGTTATGAAGACTTCATGGAGCTCCAGCCTTGAATATTTCGATTATAGGCTTTGCCCGCTTTTAGGTTAAATGCTCTAAGTTTGCCCGTTGTACTATTTGACGTACTAAGGTTTAAATTTAAATTGCATAACGTTTAATTGTCATGGATTTCTGCAAATGCTTGATTCAATAACTTAAAAAACGGCGAAGGAAAACATGGTGAGTAGACTTGCTGAATGCTTGAGAGATATTTCTCAACAGCATGTGAAGAGGCCCATGGGCAGCTTAGAAACTCTGACACCTGGTTAGTCACTAACCACACGAAAAGAAGAAGAACAAGTTTTTAAGGAAAGGATTCCAGTTTTTTATTAGGTATGGTCTACTCTTTTTGGACAACCCACGTATAGAAAACTTTTTTAGAAAGAACTTAAAAACTTCTTGATGAACTGTGACGCGGCGTCCGCGGTGTTAAATACAAAAAGAAATGCCTTACAAATGTCATTTTATCCATTCATGTGACTATATAATTATTTACTAACAATTTTACTATTTTAATTTTAAAATACGATCTATAAGAGGAATTTGTTGCTAACCATCTGAAAGTTATGCATACATTTCTTAGCACCGTGTTTTTCCGGAATCGTTGTATGTGGAGGCTGGTAGTACTTACTTTAAAAAGTGGTACAGGTCGGCTGGACCTGGATGTCCCAATAGGTAAGTAAACTGCAGGTATAAGGCAATTGTAACTCATATACGCAAAATGCAAATCATACAAAAAAATAAAAACTGTCACCAGTTTAGTCACTTCTTCTTCTTATCGTGTGTTTAGTGACTAACCTGGTGTCAGAGTTTTTATGCTGCCCATGGGCCTCTGACTTAGCTTCACATGTTGAGAAATATCTCTCAGACATGCCGGTTTCTTCACGATGTTTTGCTTCACCGATTTAGGTTAGTTACTAACCACACGAAAAGAAGATATGAAAAAATGTCGTCAAATTCAAGGATGTGGTACGGACCATCAAACTGAACAACTTTCTCCACGTAACGAAGAGGTAAACCAAAAAAAACAAATCAGCCATCCCATGAATTGGATCGAGTTTTGTATGGGACAGCGTGTACAAGGTTGGTCCTACGGAGAAAGTGGCATAGTTTGTTGGTCTATACCATCATCATCATTCTCCTGCCCTTATCCTAATTTATTTGGATCAGCACAACATGTATTTTTCGTCAATACTTCTCTATTAGTCGTCATCTCGGTAACTACTCCCTTTCTAGCCATATCATTTTTCACACAATCCATCCATCGTTTCTTTGGTCTTCCTCTACTTTGATGGTCTATACAACACCCTTGAATTTGACCACATCTTTTTGATACATTGTAGAACAGCTGAAGTTTATAACAACGTTTATTTATCATCCACAGACGCTGATCAAGAACCTTTCGACATTATTTGGAGTTTATTCTAAATCTATTGTTACATTAATTGCTTCGGGAAAAGTTTTCTTTATTAAAAGAAGAAAATATTATTATGTGTTGCTACAAATACACTCACAGACAGTGTCTACTCTTCGTTTCCATTCTCTTTATTTTAGAATGTATTTTTAACACTGTCTATTATGAAGATATAACCGCTTACTATAAAAGGGGACAACTCCATCGTTCAAATGTGAGTGAAAACAGAAACAAAACTGACGGCAAGTTTCAGCAACTTATGGAATTCTGCTCCAATATCACCATAAGTAATTCGTCAGCTCAAGATGTGGCACAAAAACAAATTGTTGTTAATTCTACAGTACAAAGTGTTACCAACACACCAATAATTACAAATTCTAAACATCCGTTGGTGAACTCGACGGCTGTTTCAATGGGTGAGTTGGTAGTTTTCTTTTATATCATTATTATCATGCAGTCAGTCTTCTTCAACCCATCGCAGGACAGACGGCGCCATCATTATCATTTGCCACGCCTTTTCCCAACTATGTTGGGGTCAGCTTCCAGTCTAACCAGACACCGCCATCATAGAGAATGATTAGAATTGATTTTATTTATTTTCAGTGAATGTGACGTCATCACTGCGAGATGCGCTCCGAATCACTGAAACCCTCCGATGGAAACGGCCGAAGTCTACACCATAGAGGATCTGTAGCAGTTGCGAAATACTCTATGGTATTCGCGATCCATAGACATATATTGACATTTTTAAAAAGAAAGAATTTTATAATCAAATGTCACAAATTCAAGATCTGCAATGCGTTAACTATATTTTTTTTCTCATAAATTAATTGTTATTTATCAATAAATACTTCACCGGTCAACAAATGTTGTTTTTCCGAAACTGGACAATCATTAACGAGAACAGCTGGAGAGCTGTTCGACAACTGTTGTCGAAGGGGCGCGAGCTCTCTGTTGACCCCTCGTACCCCATCAACGCTGAAAAGCAAGAAGAATTTCCCTCTGAAACTTCAATCCCCGACAGAATATTTGTTTTCTTTGGTTCTCATATCCAACGTCATTCCAAACAAAATAATTTTTGGAACAACGACTACGATGAATAATAATTAATAATCGGAAAACAATTCTGTGTTGTTGTCCTCTGCACTCTCGCCTTCAATCGAAACAATGGATTTTTATTACCTGCAATGCACGAAAATCCGATGTCTGATCACGTTACTGGTATTTTTTATGCTAGAGTTCTATTATAATATCATAGCTCGCGGTATTGCATCCCGGGATGTAATCTCTAAAAGAGATGACAGTGTGGATGATGAAATTATGTATTATAAATACCAGTTGACAAACGGTAAAGAAGTCGAAATGGGTACGTGCATACATTTTTAGCCTGTCCGCTTAACTGAGTCCATTCCTGAGATAGGTGCGGGAAGGGTATGGTCTACCACAGCTCTACTAAGCGCCGTTTAAGAAAACTGCGTGGCCGCGCGGTTCTCCCTGTGCCGACCGCGCGGCCATGGTTAAACCTTTATAACTTTCTGAATATTGGATCTACGAATTTCATTGTTAGTGTTTTACAAATTCCTTCGTAATGTTGACGTAGTCGTTTTTCTTCTACGATACTGTGGCCGAGCAGTCGAAACAGACACTTCTCTTCGTCTGGTTAGTGACTAACCTGGTGTCAGTTTTTCATGCTGCCAATAGGCCCCTGACTTAGCTTCACATGCTGTTGCGACATTTCTCTCAGACATGTTGGTTTCCTCGCGATGTTTTCCTTCATCGATTTTTTAAGAAGGAGTTAATTATAAAATATACACATGAATCTGAAAAATCAGAGGTGCGGCTTTGGTTCGAACTCGAGACCTTTGACTTGGCAGTCCGACGGTCACACTACTGGGCTATCACTGCTTAGCGGTAAGATGACGCGACGCGAGAGCTCACTGATTCGGCATTTTGTGACGTAGTGTCACCCTTCCCGCACCGCGCACCTACCCCAGGAACGATCTCAGTTAACCGGTCGGGCTTTATTTTACGAAACATGAAACTTTAACGTTTCATGACAAGGGTCGATTTCTGTATTGTTATTTTTTCATTTCAGATTTTGAAAATGGATATAACTCTTCATATGATTGGTATATGAGAATGAAATTTCAGTTTAAAGACTTAGGTAATTAGCTGTTTTATCGTATTATATTCCTTTCAATTAAAAATAATTATAGAATTTCCAAGTCTAAAATAATTTTAATACTCTCGTTTTAAGTTTTTAATCATTTAAGTGTTTTTCGATTTAAGAAGTATCTAGTAAATAATTTTCAATTCTATTGTTTAAGGCGAAAAAGAAAGAGAAAATTATCCGAAAGATGCTCCAATGTGCAAATTAAATGAAACTTCACTTGGTAAGTAACACAAATATATTATGTAGGTACCGTATGCTGGAAGAAATTTCTTTACAAAATTATTTTCTTGTCTTTACAGGGTGTAATTGAATTCATGGGTTAAAAAATCAGTTGTTCCGTACATTATGCTCGCATAACTCGTCAAAATGTATGGAACAGCTGATTTTTTTTTCGCGATTTCAGTTTTGTTCCCATAGTGAAAGTTGTTCATAATGATGAGTACATACAATGACCCCTTAAAATAATGTACATGAATTCAATTTCACCCTGTTTATTTATATAAGTGTAGATTCATGGTTAAATAAAAACAATATATGATGGATTATGTTTTAACACATTACTATGCTAGTTCTTACTCAAACATGATTTTGAATTGTATGTATCAACAGGGCAAATAAAAGTTATAAAACATGAAACCAATCTGGAATGGGTAGAAAAACAGAATCCTGACGTGAGACCTGGGGGATACTATGCGCCCACGCATTGCCGCTCCAAATATCGAGTAGCCATTATTGTACCCTACCGGTAAGTTTGCTTCTATGGTAGTACAAGGTTCTTTTGGCGCGTGTCTAAAATCTGAACTAACGCCGCCATCTTGTTTTTTTAATACATTCCACAGAACAATTACACAAAATGTTCACCGACAGCGCCCCCCGCTAACGTCATTAGAACGCCAAAAGATTCGTTGTAGCACATTGAAGAATTTATTCATTCACCATGCACTTGAAATAAAAACTTTTTTATTTCAGAGACCGTCGAGTCAACCTTAGTATTTTCCTTCGTTACATACATCCTTTATTACAGAAACAGTTATTAGAATACAGGATATTTGTCGTAGAACAATATGGTGAGTTGGATTCCAGTTCGATGCGCCATCCATCAATAGTTCACTATATCGTCATCATTCTGCCGTTATATCAGCAAGCTAAACATTTCGAATTATTTTATACCGTATCGTAATTATTGATAGTTACATTACATTATAATTTGCTTGAAAATAATGAAAACCTAAAAAAAATATTACATTTAGCGCCATTGCTACGGTGTAGCATGCTGCTACCATGCTACGGTGTAGCATGCTGCTACCATGCTACGGTGTACCATGCTGCTACCATGCTACGGCGTATCTAGAACTATGCTACGGCGTAGCTAGCACTATGCTACGGCGTAGCTTGCACTATGCTACGGCGTAATTAGCACTATGCTACGGCGTGGCCAGCACTATGCAACGGCGTAACTAGCACTATGCTACGGTGTACCTAGCACTATGCTACGGCGTAGCTAGCACTATGCTATGGCTTAGCCAGCACTATGCAACGGCGTAACTAGCACTATGCTACGGCGTAGCTATCATGCTTTCGTTGCTTTTAGTGAAAAGTACATGGCTATTAATTAATATATTCAGTTATAATGAATATCCAACTTTTTCGTTTTATCAAATAATCATTTTGATTTCTTATACTAAAGGTACAGAAAAATTCAACAAAGGCACTCTATACAACATCGCGTTTCTGGAGACTCAGCGGTTCGGCAATTGGAACTGCCTGATCTTCCACGACGTGGACCTGATCCCTGAGGACGAGAGGATCCGATACTCCTGTTCAGATCATCCAACACATATGGCTGCTGCAGTTGAATCGTTCCGTTACCTGTAAGACATTCCTAACTTCCTGAGACTCTATAGAGAAGTACCATAGTGCAAAACGGGCTGGCACTTCTTTTGTACTAAAACTATGATAACTTTGACACTTTCATATAAGGTCGGCCCCTGGCTTTCACTTTTTTGTTGAGGTTGTATGCCTAATTGCCTAGCATAAAGTATTTTGTGGCTTTTGAGAGACATTAAAGAAAACATGGAGTTTTACCATGTCCCACTTTCTCGCTCAGTGGCTTTAAAACTAATGCTAATATTAGCTTCTGCCAACGGCTTGGCTCGGCGGCGGCGGTGGCTTGGCGTGAATGTCTGAAATTATCCTTCATTAACGTACTAGCGAAATAAAAAATATCGTATGTACTACTCCAGGATAGAATCTATCTCCGTGCCAAATTTTATCCAAATCTGTTCAGTAGTTTTTGCGGGAAAGAATAACAAACATACATACATCCGCACAAACTTTCGCGTTTATAATATTAGTAGGATATTTGTAGATGAAAGCGCTAGTTGTTCATTATTGACTTTATAAATGATATTTACTAAGCTTTCTGAAGATCATACAGGGTCAATTTGAATTCACTGGCAATATTTTATGGAGTCATTGTACAGAGGCCAGCACATCAAGTTACCACAATCTGTCAAATTTCTTTGATAGTATTTCAACTTTATTGCGTATACATAAGGTTCATTTTTAATTGAGAAAATTTGACAGTTAGGGATAGCTTGATGTGCTGGCGTCTGTACTCATCATTATGAACATTTTTTACTATGGGAGTACGCCTGAAATCGCGGAAAAAAATTAACTGTTCCCTACATTTCGACCGGTTATGCGTGCATAATGTATGGAACAGCTGATTCTTCGCGAGTTCAGATTTGTTCCGATAGTAAAAGTTATTAATACAAGTCTAACCAAGGGGTATCGTATTACCCAGTTAGTGCGTTGTGGAGGTCAGATAGGCAGTCGCTCCATATAAAATACTGGTATTCAGCTGCATCCGGTTAGACTGGAAGCTGGCCCCAACATAGTTGGGAAAAGGCTAGGCAGATTGATTGGTAGTAAAAGTTATTAATAATGATGACTAAAATTATCCCTTAAAATATAGCCCATGGATTCAATTTCACCGTGTATAAATGAATAAATATGAATTCATTTCAGTGTACCGTACCACCTCATCTTTGGCGGTGTGACTGCCCTCACTCCTCAAGATTATAAAGCAGTCAACGGCTACTCAAACTTTTATTGGAACTGGGGTGCAGAAGATGACGATTTCTATGCCAGGTGAGGTTTCTTGGCTCCACGGTGAACTTGAACCATGCGGTATACCTGTGTGGCCAGCGGGACTGCCTGGATTGACGAAGGGTTAACTGCTGCCCCGGAACACAGGCTCAAAAACATGGATGGGTTTTAGTTCTTGAAACTCTGACAAGGGAGTGTCAGAGTTCCACTCCACCCAGAGCGGGAGAGGTCATCTTGTGTGACCAACATGGAGGACTTATCTGATGTAGCTAATGGACGACTTCTTACAAGACCGACGTTCTAGATTAATGTGACTTAACGACAACTTTTTGTACAAACGCCAGCATATCAAGTTCTAACAAATTGTCTCTCAGTCGATTTTGAACTTGGCAAACAACGTTTTAAGGTTTAAAATCATTTAGAACAATTTGACAGTTTGGTGAAAATTATTTGAACGGGACAATGTTACTAACACTATAAGCGAGGTCTTTTATAACTCCAAAAATTTGTTTATTTACTTTTTGCTTCAGACTTGAGGCCAACAACCTGCTTGTGTCGCGATATGATGGAGCTATAGCCCGGTATGCCACACTGCCTCACACATTCTCGGCGATGGGAAATGAACGGTAAAGTATATATATATATATATATTTTATGCGTCTCCTAATTATATCTCAACAATAGAATTCCCAACTTTCAAGTTTTAGATTCCCTGGTTAGGTGGTCTGCTTGAGGCCATAGAGGGTTCTTAAGCAGACAGACTTTATTGGCATTCTCATCTCAGCTGCATGCCTTGCTCATGCAGGCCCAACACAATTGGTTTATTTGAAACTAGCACTTTGCCCGCGGCTTCGCTCCCGTGGTCTTTCCCGTGGGATCCGTTATTTTACCCGGGATAAAGTAAAGTAGCCTATATTACTCCTAGAAAACTGAGCTTTCCAACGGTGAAAGATTTTTTTAAATCGGTCCAGTAGTTTCGGAGCCTATTTATTTCAAACAAACAAACAAAAATCAAATCTTTCCTCTTTATAATATTATTAGTATAGATAAATGCTTGCGAGTTTTCCATGTGTGCGATCATAGAGTAGAACGGCAGGTCTTAGTAACAAGTTTATCCGTTAAATTTATTATCATACTATAAATAGTTTTTAACATTTATTATGTTTTTTTACAGTGGTTTACTCCTCATGCTTGCCAAAATACGTTGCCAAAAGGAAGGTCTCGCAACTACGATATACAAACTTTTAAAAGTAACTGAAGAAAGACTTTATACCCACATTTTAGCCGACGTTAATCCGACAAAAATGAAACTCGACATGAAAAGTATTATGCAAAGGGCAATTCGTATACATGGTCAAAATATTGTCTATGGAAGACGAGAGTTTATATTATCAATCCCGTCAAAATTGTAGTTCCTGTTATGCGCTCTTTTCCTGTTTCATAAGGATCAATATCGAGTAGTTACCAAAAAAATCTAAAATCTAACTGTGATTTTTCAATAGGTTTGAAACCGTAGGTCCTATTGTTTTACTACACGTGAGTAGCGAATAAACTCAAAAATAAGATTAGGTACTATTGAAATTTTCTGCAAAATATTAAGCGGAAACTTAATCAGATGTGAAGCAGCCCTAAATTCTATAACACTGGCGATATTAATTATGAAATTGATAAATTAATTTTTCATATGTCGTCAGTTAACTTTTTAAAGCTGTTTTTTTTTTCAATTTCGTTTAGTGGGAAGAATAATAACTAATTAATTAATATAGAGAAATATTCCGTTCACTTGAAAAGATTTTGATTCTGTTAGAATTTTTTCATTTGTCTTATGAAACAGAGTAATATCCTTTTTTATTTTTCCGTTGAAATACTCTTTTGTCTAACTTTGGGATTGTTTTTTTAAATCATTGGTAAAAAAAATCTTGAATAATATTTATTTTAATTAGGCCTCTATGGAAAGTTTGGTTACCTGGAAAAAACATAAGTAATGAATTTATAATAATATGTATATTGTAATAAAGACATAAAAAAATGTTTTGTTTATTTTTTAAGCTATCCCGATTCGATAGAGGTTACAAAAAACCACCAATTTTCTCTGGAAATTTGAAAACAAAGCGATATTGTTGGTAGATTTTTCGAACTTCTACAACGTGTTCCTGTTGTTTTCCCATAAACTCTTAAGGTGAGGTTTATGCTTTTAAGTAAAAAAATATACAAAAAGTTCTGGAACAAGTGTTTCAAAAATACATAGTTTTGGAGATAACATTAATCTTGATTCTTCCTCTTTTTCATATGGTATATTATTACTTATTAACCAGATGTCAGTTTTTTATGCTGCCTGGGCTCTAACTTAGCTTCACATACTGTTGAGAAATAATCTAGATTCAATTAATAAAAGGGTAGATGAGTGTACGAGTATATCATTTTCATTCAAACCAATCATTAATATTTAAAGCTTAAAAAATGCTACGTTGTCATATTTCACAAAAAAGGCGTTTCGAATAAAATAATTCGAAACTTCTTTTATTTTTATTAGGATTTTTTTTTCGATAAATGATAGTTTCTTTGACAGTACACGTTTTCATTCATGAATACCTTGAGAGTTACGGAATATAAAAAAACGCTGTGTATATCTATCTCCCTTACACTATTATTATAATATAATAGGAACGCGAGCATTTCCATCAATTAAAATGACGTGTTGATTAATTATATGATTAATTAGTTGAGTTATAGGTTGATGTGAAACAAGTTCTCTCTCTCTAATCATTTCGAGATAAGTTAATATGAAATAAGTTAATGGCAGCACGCGGTGACCGTTCAAAAGTGATTAAGGAAAATAAATCAATCTGCCTAGTCTTTTCCCAACTATGTTGGGGTTGGCTTCCAGTCTAACCAGATGCAACTGAATACCAGTATTTTACATGGAGCGACTGCACTCTTTGCACTCCGTCAATTGTGCGAGAAGTACAGACGTGCCCACAAAAACTTGCACATAGTGTTCATTGATCTAGAGAAAGCGTATGATAGGGTACCTCGGGATGTCGTGTGGTGGGCCTTGAAAGAGAAAGGTGAGCCCGGGAAGTATGTAGAGTTAATTTGTGCTATGTACGCGGTAATCCCGTACCTACGTTCGGTCGGCTGCTGGCAACACCGACAAGTTCAATGTGGCGGTAGGCTTGCATCAGGGGTCGGCTTTAAGCCCTTACCTCTTCCTTTTGATTATGGATGCTCTAACGGCGGACATACAGGAAGAGGCACCATGGTGCATGTTATTTGCCGATGACATCGTTCTTTTCGGTGAAGATGGAACTGAAATCCAGAGCAGACTGGAGAAATGGCAACGGAAACTGGAGATTGTTGGCCTGAATATCAGCAGAACCAAAACGCGCTTGATGGCGGGCTTCTCCCAGTTTACTCCGACTTTCGGTATCTCGGTTCACTTGTGCAAAGCGATGGCGAAATAGATCGGACTGTTAAGCATAGAATTAACACTGGGTGGATGAAATGGCGGCAGGTCACGGGAACAATTTGTGACTCCCGCATTCCCCTTAAACTTAAGGGGAAGATTTATAAAAGCATGATTAGACCTGCCGTCTTGTATGGATCAGAGTGTTGGGCCACAAAAGGAATGAATGAAAGACAATTGCATGCAGCTGAGATGAGAATGCTAAGAGGGATGTGTCACATGTGGGATGTGTTGTAACACCTTACGCGAATGGATAGAATACGTAATAATGAGTATCACTACATAGTATAAAACAAAGTCGCTATTTTTGTCTGTTTGTTTGTCTGTATGCTTAAATCTTTAAAACTACGCTACGGATATTGATGCGGTTTTTTTTTAATAGATATAGTGATTCAAGAGGAAGGTTTATATGTATAATTTGTCGACATATTTTGCGGGCGAAGCCGCGGGCGGAAGCTAGTATATAATAAGAGGAAGTCTGAACTGACACCGGTGACCGAAAAGTTGTGTGGAAATCGGTTGTCATGGTATGGGCATGTTATGCGGAGGAATGAGGAAAATGTTGTCAGGAAAGTTGTGAGTATGAATGTAGATGGCTATACAAGTAGAGGGAGACCAAAGAAACGATGGATGGATTGTGTGAAAGATGATATGGCTAGAAAGGGAGTGACTATCGAGATGACGACTAATAGAAAAGTATGGAAGAAGAAAAAATGTTGCGCCGACCCCCAAATAAATTGGGATAAGGGCAGGAGAATGATGACATGGAGCGACTGTCTTTATGACTTCCACAACCCAGTACTGGGTAATACGATACCCCTGGTAAGACTGGCTGTCAGATTTTCGGGCTAATGACGACCCGTAACGAGTGTCAAAGATGCACAAAATTAAATGACAACCTGGACCAACGTCTTAACGTGCTTCACCCATCCACGGTCAACCCCGGCAAGCGTAGCTTAACTTGATGGATTGACCAGTGCGGCTGTTATTACTTAGCCGCGAGCTCCTCGTATAAGGAAAATAAACAAGTTAAAATAATATTGTTTACGGTTTAGGTCGAATGCCGAACCTCACAGAGATTAGTAGGGTTATCGGCTACTCCGGGCACAGATCTGCAACTGGGGAATACCCAAAATATAAAATGATAGACACGTTTATGTGAGAGTAAACAATCATGATCTTTAAATCTAAGACTGTACCTAAATAGTGTTTTAATCTAACTTCCTTACTAATAAACGTTGATTTGCGTCTGTATACAACGCTTTGTGTTCTTCTTTCAAAAGTCTAACGACTGAAGAGAGAAATCGGTGTTTAATTCAACTGATATAATACGTTTATTAGTAAGTGGGTAACTATTTATGTATATGTTTCTGGTGTACATGCAAAAAGAAGACCATGGAGAGTTGTGGCAGAGGTGGAGGTACGTTACAGGTGGGTTTAGGGTTCAAAGTCAAAGTCAAATCATTTATGGCAAGCATAGCTGTGCGTCTCTGGTGCGTGGGGTGTGGGGCGGCAACAACAGTATCCTGATTCTAATTTCGAGCAGGCTGGACTGTCCGTACGTGAATCGCTGTTGCGCAATTGCCCATGGAATAGTACAGCCGCGGTGAAGCGTCAGACAGTACTGCCGCTGTGTTTTTATATACATTGTTAATAATATTATCATAATTACTAACATAAGATAACTTTTTTTAAAAACAATTGAGTCATGGTTACTTGAAATAAATTCAAATTGAATTGATTGATTGATAGCCTAACCTACAATCAACCCGTGCGCATGTTATATTATTTAGCCATGATCGAGTCCCTCCTTATTGTATTCAAAGAGAAGAAGTTAATTTAGCCGAAAAGTTTATCGTCGTTGCCTTTCTCTAAAGAATATTCAACAACAGATGTCACATTGACATTTTATTTTCGCACATAAATTTTGAAAATGAAATAATGAATGACCGTATTATCAATTAAGATATAATGCTTCCATTTATTGAGAAATTCAGCAGTCGCTTGAGAAATTATCAGGTCGCGAAGTATTATTAAATAATCGATTCTTCACATGCGGTCCTCTTACTGGGATTAAGCTGTTTATCACAAATTGTTCCCGTCTTCAGAGAGCGGTGCTCCGGGACCAGTACAATCAACTGGAACATGAATCTGAGACTGAAAATTTGGTAAATATAAGGGCTGCTACACATAGTGCTGCAATGGCAGCGGCACCGCTGTTTTATTGGATTATTATAGACCCTTAGAGTGGGGGCACACGATGCGTTGCGACGCCGCACCGCAAAGACTTCAACGTATTGGCGGGCACACGGGCGGTACGGCGCCGCAACGTTGTTATGTCGCAGCGGCGCCGCCGGCAAGTTAACATTGGAATTATACCATTGAATTTCCCTTTCTTGGACTAATGATATAAGGTAGCCCATATCAATATTGTTTATGATGGTATTCATTATTTAAAACCTCAATCATATCATATATCAATTAACGAGCGAGCGTGAACAATTTGATTTATTTATTGCAATCCATAATGTCGCTATACAGGTGGTAAAATACAATAAAATAATCAATTAAGGACCCTGTCGGGCACAGCAAAATTAAAAAATAGGTAGGTTACCTTGTGACCTCGCGAAGGAGGTGGCGGGATGGGAGAGAGAAAGGTCCTCCCGTCCCAGCCGCCGCAGGAGACGCCCCGGGCGTCGGGAGCCACGTGACGACTCCCGGCCACCGTAGGCGCGGGCCTGCGGACGGCCAGTAATGGGTGACTCACCGTCCGATCAGCACCAGACCCGTGCCGTACGGCGCGTATATGTTCCACGCGCGCCTCAAAGAGATGTCAGCATATGAAGGGGCCCCTCAGGGCCAAGCCTGCCGGGTAAGCGGGATTGTCCGAAAGGGTTACCGCTACCCCGGAACATAAAGGGCTACGGAAGGAACATGGATGGGTTTTAGTCAGTAAGAGTCTGACACTCCCTTCCGCTCCACCCAGAGCGGGAGCAGTCATGGGATGACTTCCCAGCCTTAAAAAAAAAAAAAAAACCTTGTGACGCATAAACAGAGACACCGCTCCGGCGCCGCACCGCCTTATCGCATCCTCCTTCAGACATTTTCACCTTTCTTTTATAGACGTAACAACGGCTCAAATTACTGAAAATGGACACCTATAACATTCATTCCACCCGCCGAGTGTGGATCTTCGTGCTGTCAATGCTAATACTTCTAGACTGCTTTTTTCACGTTTTTGTTTACTACAATATGCTTCACGGCACTGAAGGAAGAAGAATTTACGGTTTCAATGAGATGCGGTATCCTAAAAATGTGACTGTTTATTATAAATATCCATTGATTAACGGGTCGCTTGCGTCCATGGGTAAGTTTTGATAATTATTTATAGTTAGAAAGGGTATCGTATTGCCCAGTTACTGGGTTGTGGAGGTCAGATAGGCAGTCGCTCTATGTAAAATACGGGTAGAGACCTAGAGACTTAGATTATGTAATTAGTTATAACCATAAGATTATAGAGGAATGCCTCGTTGGTCCAGTGGTCGCAAGCGCTACTGCTGAACATGTGGTCTTGGGTTCGATTCCCGGGTTGAGCAAACTGTTATTGGGTTTTCCATCTGGAATTTCTCAGTAGAAGCCCGGAGTTTGGAACATGGAACACAACCATAACTGGCGAATTGTAGGTGTACTATAGGTACAACTCTGCCTAACCTTTCGGAGATTACAGGCGTGACATTTCGTCGTGGCCTCATGTAGGTTCTCAATGGCAGCTGGATGAAAGTTGCGGAGAATCGAGAAGCGTGCAACTGAAGAGGCGTATGTCCAGCGGTGGACTGCCATAACCTGATGATGATGATGAAACATACAAACTTCACATTTATAATCTTTTTAGTCATCATCTGCCTAGCCTTTTCCCAACTATGTTGGGATCGACTTCCAGTCTAACCGGATGCAGCTGAATACCAGTATTTTACATGGAGCGATTGCCTATCTGACCTCCACTACCCAGTAACTGGGCAATACGATACCCCTTGGTAAGACTGGCTGTCAGATTTTCGGGCTTCTGACGACCCGTAACGACTGTCAAAGATGCACAAATGACAGCCGGGACCAACGGCTTAACGTGCTTTTCGAGGCACGGAGGAGTCTCGGTATGTAAAGATGGTCACCCATCCACGGTCAACCCCGGCAAGCGTAGCTTAACCTGTCGGATCGACCTGTGCGGGCTGTTAGTACTTTTTAGTAAGAGAATTTTATTTTCAGACTATAATATTGGGTACAACTCCTCATTCTACTGGTTTTCATCGATGAAAGACTTCTTCAAGGACATTAGTAAGATAAAACTTTCAGTTTTTTTTTGCTTTGAATATTTCATTTTTAAATGACGTCTTCTTTTCATTATTTATTTGTTACGCTAACAGCAGCTACGATTGTCAGAGCTTTTATGCTGCCCATGCGCCTCTGCTTTAGCTTCACATGTTGTAGAGAAATATCTCTCAAACATGCTGGTTTCCTCACGATGTTTTCCTTCACCGTTTTTTAACCAAGTGATAATTGCACAATAAGCACGTGAATCCGTAAAATCAGAGGTGCGTGCCTTGGGTTCGAATTCGAAACCTATGACTAGACAGTCCGACGGTCACACCACTAGGCTATCACAGCCTAGGTAGTAAATTAAAACTTGCCATGTGCGTGACGGACCACTCACAATAAAGGGTTTCATAGTTGGGATGAACAAATCCCAATAACAAAAATAACATTGTATTTGAAAAACATGTTCTTCCCATTCATTCCAGCTGCAAATTCAAGTTTGTCATAATATTCATATTATTGTAATTGCTCATATTGTATTACAGGCGTAGACGCAGCGCCGAGGCGTCCTAGAAACATGCCTATGTGCAAATTAAATACTACTTTAGGTAAGTTTTACAACAGCAGGACTGTCATTAATAACTTGACTGCTGGAAACGCGGATCCACATGAGACACAGGTTTTTTCATAATTTCTGTAATTATCAGTAAAAATCTCGTCGTTAAAATTTTGGTGAAGTAAGCCTCAATCTGAAGCTAGTTTCAGGTGGGACTGACAGACCCCACCGCCTTCTCAGGGCGGAGAACATCCATGAGGAATCTTCACAAAAAAAAGAGACTCGCCTGAGTAATGTGCTACGAAAGGGCAGCCGTCATAACCACCGGCTACGCCGTAACCACTAGCTACGCCGTAGCAAAATAAACTTGTTACCTGTGCCTACGTTCATATGAACGTTAAACTGTGCGATATATTACTTTATATTTTTGAGTCAGCATGTCAGTTTTGTACATCTTTTGTTTATTATCCGTATGATTGGAAGCGCACACTTAGATAATACCCTTAATAATACTCTTACTAAAACAATAACCTGGTTAAATGATCATAATCTAGAAATTAATTTTGAAAAAACTAAACTTATAATATTCCACCCTCACCAGAAAAGTCGTCTAGATGTAAATTTCTCTTTTAACAACCACAAATTGGAACTGGTAGACGAGTTTTCATTATTAGGCTTAACCATAGATACGAACATAAACTGGAAATCACACATTCAGAAAATAAAAACAAAACTTTCAACATTTTTGTACGCTTTCCGCGAAATAAAAAAGACAACAAACTTACAGACAGCTCTAGTTACGTACTACGCCTATGCTCATGCATGGCTCAGCTACGGTGTTATAATGTGGGGTAATAGCACAGATGCACCAGCACTGTTTACTTTTCAAAAAAAGTTAATTCGTATTTTGGTTAATATTGAACAAACCGATAGCTGTAAACCTCATTTCAAAAAATTAAATATTCTAACATTACCCTCAATTTACATACTGGAAATCTGTAAATTTGCGCACACTCACCAGGACTTCTACACTAAACGAGAAGACATTCAAACAAGATTCACACTCCGACATAAAACACGTCTAAACCTACCAACTTCTCGTTTAAAAATGCACTCATCTGGGCCTCTAGTAATGTCGATAAAAGTTTATAATAAATTACCCGAGCTATTAAGAAATGAAAAAAAGATGACTGTTTTTACGAACAAATTAAAAAAACTATTATTAAGTAAATGTTATTACAGCATAAATGAATACATGAATGATAAATTTATACAGCTCGAATAATAATATATATATCAATAATAATAATAATAATGAATATTTCACCCAAATAATATGTGTAATTAAATTGTTTGTATTGTGTATGTTTAATAAAATTGTAATTAGAATAAGTTAGTATATAAGTCCTTATGTTAAATTATTGTCTTTTGCTGTGCCCAACAGGGTCCATAATTGTGTCTCAAAAATTATCACCTACCACCTAAGCATGTACATTGTGGAATGCAATAAAGAATTGAGTATTGAGTATTGAGTAGATTTGTTTTATGGCACAACACGACGCTTCAAAAGATGTGACGTTTATCAAAATAGAACGAATAGTTTTGGAGTTATGGAGGAACATATGATAAGTACACACAAAGCCTGTTAAAATCATAACCCTCTTTAGGATAGGGTTATTATTGTACCGGTATTTTAGTCGGGTAAAAATAACGAAGAGTCATCGCTGTGTGAACGGCCACCAAAAGCGGTAAGATACACGACAATGACAGTTCCTAAACGTGGTTTAATTGTGTTGATCGCATTCTGTTTCATTGGGGAAAACCGCGCTTTGTAGCCGTCACTCATTCCTACATGTGACATTATTTTTCTAAAACTGAATGTTCCTTATTACATAGCCGACCTGTATTTCTTTTTTATTAGAACCAATATTTGTGAACATGACTGAACCAGAACTCGATTGGATAGAGGAAATTAATTTTGACGTCACTCTGGGGGGCTACTACGCGCCCGCAAACTGCAGGCCGATCAACCGAGTGGCTATTATAGTCCCTTACCGGTATGTTTACTTTTCTGTTATAACTCAAACTCAAAGTATTTATTTCAAATAAACCAATTACAGGCACTTTTGAATTGTCAAGAGGTCGATCAGTCAGAAAGATGAAGCTAGTTGCCCATGAAGTATGATACTTCAAGTTTATTTCTAACAGTTATTGTAAAAAGCCTGGATCCGCCCTTGTATCCAGACCCCTCTTTCCCACTGGGCACTCTGGGCAAGTGCCCAGGGCCCCGTGATCGATAGGGGCCCCCTATTCCCTGCCAGATCACTAAACGATAACCGATACATATTGCCGAAAAACTTTTTTGATTTGAATAAATCGAACCCAAATTACTGACTACATTATATTTATTAACCAGTTTGTCGCTGATGTCCATAGAATGTGATGTGCTCAAAAACCTCGATTTTGAAGGTGTGATTAACGATTTTGCCCATCTCAAATCGAGAAGGGTTCCTCTTCAATCAACATAGATTCTTATAAAGTACTAACCTGTGAATGTTAAAAGAGTAACTTTTGTGGAATATATTAGGGGTTTGAAATTGCCGATTTGTACTGAAAAATTGAAATTCGTATTTTTTTTAAATTAAACTTATTTATTTAATCAACATACTTACCATTATTATCTATAAGTAGATATCATTGCTGCCATCTAATAGGATCATTCATTCCTTTGCGATAGAACTCTTGCGATCTAGATTCGACTAACTATGTGAAAGCATTTTGTACTACCTCCTGAGAAGTAAACTTTTTATCACGTAGAAAATTGTCCAAATCACGAAAAAAATGGTAGTCCGTTGGAGCAAGGTCTGGCGAATAAGGATGGTTTCAAATTTCAGTTCCTGTAGAGTTGAAACGGTTTCTCGTACTGCATGAAGTCTCGCGTTATCATGGAGCAAAAATGTAGTTCGGCATAGTAGCCATCTGCCGTTATTGCTTGACCAGATCGGAGAAAGCTATTGTGAATAACACCATGCTGAGACCACCAAACAGTTACCATTACCTTTTTATTGGTAAGCTTTGCTTTAGGACACTGTTGAGGCGTTTGACCTGGGGCCAAGCCATTGCATTTTACGGTTATCGTAAAGAATCCACTTTTCATCATATGGCACAATTCGATCCAGTATTCCTTCATTTCTGTATCAATTCAACAAGGCAACACAAGCTTTGTTTCTGCAGATCAGTCAAATCATGAGGCACCCTCAAAACCACCCTCTGCAAAATTTGAAATTTTTTATATTTTTTTATTTTATTGATTTGACGCAAATTAATAGTTATTTGTTATGCAAGGCTGGAAAGTTGATTTTTGGCGCGAGTACTTCTATTGAAACCTGAGTAAGCGAAGGATTCTAGGGTTGAACCATGAGCGAAGCGAGTGGTTCAAATATAGAATCCTGAGCGTAACGAAGGTTTCAAAGGTACGAGACGCAGAAAAGCTTTGCTGCCGAGCGCAACACACAATTTTTCACCTCACTACAGCGAGGAAACTGCTAGGTGCAAGAAAACAGGTGTTGTTGAGTTTTATTTTGTTCGAGCGTCTCAGATACATTGACTCATGTGAAGAAAATAACAGATACTTGGCAATGTATCTTATGAGTTACATAGAATATCTCCAAAATTAAATACCCTGTATTTTGTTCTATATCCTACTAACTTGTCCTCTAAGGAGAATGAAAGAAAAAAACTAATTTAATACAATTATCTAACTAATTTAATTTAATACATATTTATTTTTGCCAAGCAAAAGATTAAATAACATATTATATTGGTATTTATTTTATTTAAAAATTAAACTTAAATTACTACACAATTGGGTATTTGACAGGGTAGTATTTTTATGGCATATTCAAATGTGACGTCACCGATTTTTTTAATCAAATGGAATACTTATTAACATTAATTCCAATTTTACAAAATAATTATATCCTCGCAAAATACTTAATTTCTGTACTGTGATGGAAGTTTTTAAGGTGAGCGGTATTATTTAATATTTTATTTTAGACCGTGTCATGCATTTTCAGTGGACTGGCAGTATAGACAATTATTAAATAGAAAGGTTCGAATTTTAAAAACTCTTTCCACGCTAGAGAGCAAAAATCGATTTTCGGCTCAGATTTCGAATGACAAACAGACTCTTTCCGAGCCTGTGAGGTGAAAACAATATTGTTGGTAAGGCAACGTTAAACCATGCCACTAATTCCTGGGTAGTTCGGCTCGGATCGGCTTTCACCATCTCTTTCAATTCATTGTTGTGTGAAATGTCCCAGGATATTATTATTATTATTATTGTTATTCACCTGGGCGGTCCTGTTCCTGTTCCTGTTCGTGGGCGGTCTTCCACGTGGTTCGTTCTTCAAATCAAAGTTTCCACCACGAAAGCGTTTAAACCAAAATCGCACGTTGCGTTCATTAGAAGTCCCCTCTCCAAACGCAACATTGATATTGTGAGCTGTTTCACTCAAAAATCTCAAACCATGAAGGTTCTATGTCAATTCGAAGTACTTAATACAATAAAATAGCAATTTCATACTTTAACCCCTATTATTACAGTATCTATTCATTTAATGTGACTGACAATAAAAATAAGTCTAGAAGCTTGCTTATATCTACTTTCTTTGTTTATTCTAACAAAATAGGTTTCTGTCAAAGTCATAGGGGGGCCCCGTTATCCTAATAATAATATGCCCAGAGCCTCCAATAAGTTAAAGACGGCTTTGCTTGTATCACGCAGATTAGCCGTCCAAGGCCAGGGCCTAGTCGGCCTTAAGGCAAGTCCGCCACTGGCTGTAGATACCAAAATTACTGGCACATGTGGCACTTCAGCTTTGTGTCTACGATAGGCATTTCGTTGCGATTGTGTTACTAAAACAATAATATTTTTTAATTCGCAGAGGTCGACCAGCGAATCTCTTAATTCTCCTGTATTACCTTCACCCGTTACTAAAGAAACAGCTTCTGGAGTACAGAATATTTGTTATTGAACAATATGGTAAGATTAGTGTTCCGTACCCAAAAAAAAACCGTATAACGGGACCCTATTACTAAGACTCCGCTGTCCGTCCTTCTGTGCGTCTGTCACCAGGCTGTATCTCATGAACCGTGAAACTTTCGACTGTGTAACTACAGTCGAAATTTTCACAGGTGATGTATTTCTGTTGCCGCTATAACAACGAATACTAAACAACAAAGTAAAATAAATATTTAATTTTATTTTTTATTTGCCGTTCTATGGTGTAATTTTTTGTTTGACAGTCTAATCAAATCACAAAAAACACTGAATGTGTCTTCCTAACCTACTTGAATTTAATTATATTCGTCTCTTTCATCAACCAAAGGCTCGGAGAAGTTCAACAAAGGCACTCTATACAACATCGCGTTTCTGGAAACTCAGCGGTTCGGCAATTGGAACTGCCTGATCTTCCACGACGTGGACCTGGTTCCTGAGGACGAGAGGATCTCGTACTCCTGTCCAGACCAACCGACACTTATGGCACCTGTCGACGATCCTTGGGGAAATAGGTAACAGCCTTTACCCACCAAACATAGGTAACAGCTCCAACATAAATAAGCTCCTCAATTGCGTAACAATCAAATTTAAAGGAAGTTGTTAATGCATTGCTTCATTTATTTGAAAAACTTCGTTGACTGGTCAATTTAAATGATGCAATGGACGCTGTTTTGTCAAAATTAAACGGAATGCCATTGTAAGTTTGTTACGCAGATTCAGTGGCAGAAAATGGTCTTTAACTATACTGACTCTTCTCAGTCTAATCTCAGGCGAAAGTTTGTGAATGTGTTTGTATGTTTGTCCATCCTTCACGGCTGAACGGATCTGGATGAAACTTGGGACAGAGGTAGTTTATGACCTGGATTAACACATAAGGTACTTTTATTTTTCAGTGACCTTCGCAGAACTAGTTTTGGTGGGGTATATGCAATCACTCCTGAGCAATATGAAACTGTCAACGGTTACTCAAACTTGTTCTGGGATTGGGGCGTGGAGGATGGTGATTTCTATAGCAGGTGAGTAACCTTTTTTTTTAAGGCTGGGAAATCATCCAATGACTTCTCCCGCTCTGGATGGAGCGGAAGGGAGTGTCAGACTCTTACTGACTAAAACCCATCCATGTTCCTTCGTTAGCCCTTTATGTTCCGGGGTAGCGGTAACCATTTCGGACAATCCCGCTTAGTTGAGTTGCCTGTAGTGGTATTCTGTAAAAATCTCACCATGAAAACGTAGGTGAAGTGAGTTTCAAGTCAGCTGTCAATCCCTAGTGTTAGGTGGACCGCCAGCTTCTTATCTCATCTTTCAGGTCCCCTAAGTAGCTAAATAGACATCCTCTAATCATTTGTATGGAAATTAGCTCCTTGTTATTTTAATATTTGTATGTAAATTTATGGCGAAATGTGGAAAATAATTGTGACCAGAGTGGCTCATTGGTAACCATGAAGCAAATACAAAGAGGAGATGTCATAATGTGAATGTGCACTGTGACAATAAATCGGTCCTGACGTCATCACGGTGGGCGTGGCCTCGGTCAGTTGGCGGCACACGTTGCGTACTAACTACATGTTTACAGTCCAGTGTTCACAGTCTATTTTATTATTTTCTCTCTTATCTGTCACTGCTCGACAAAAGATGGCGCCACTTTGTATCACATCACGTCACCTATACACTAGTGACATCTAGCGAAATCTAGCTAAAACGACATTGTAACAATCGACAAAGCTTAATCTATTAATTGTCTTATTCACCGGTAGATGGAAAATAGAGAGCGGCGTGGTTTGTAACGTCCCTCGCTCCCCGTAAAGTGTCACGCATTATGTTAAAGGGAAATCCAGTTACGGCATCTCCTCTTTGTATTTGCTTCATGTTGGTAACAGCCGCGTCTTACGTAGTAGGTCCTGGGTTCGATTCTTGGGTCGGGAAAAGTGTTATCTGTGTGTGCTCGGTACCTCTAAGACCAACGAGGCAGTCATCGAGGTTTTTTCATCTATAGTGACATCATCATCTGCCTAGCCTTTTCCCAACTGTGCTGGGGTCGGATTCCAGTCTAACCGGATGCAGCTGAATACCAATATTTTACATGGAGCGACTGCCTATCTGACCTCCACAACCCAGTCAGTAACTGGTATCATTATACTCCTTGGTAAGACTAGTTGTCAGACTTTCGGCCTTCTGACTACCCGTAACGACTGTCAAAGATCCATGAATGACAGCTGAGATCCATGGCTTAACGCGCCTTCCGAGGCTCGATATGTAAGAATGGTCACGGATTCACGGACCAACCCGGCAAACAGCGTAGGTTAAGCTGATGGATCGATCTATAGTGACATACAGTTTTTAAATATCATTAATATCTTGAATACAGGGAATAACACTTTATTTACTTTAATTTACAGACTCGTATCGAAGAACTACACCATCGCACAATACAACAGTTCCATTGCACGATACGCGGTGCTACCTCACCCTAGTACAGATGGCGACAAAAAACGGTACAGAATAATTGTTATTTGTTATTGTTATTGAGGAGCTCGTGGCGTGTGCCTATATGGCACTATATGGCCTATATGGGCCGATCCATCTGATTAAGCTACGCTTGCTGAGCTTGGTCCGTGGATGGGTGATCTTTACATAACCAGACTCCTCCGTGCCTCGGAAAGCACGTTAAGCGGTTGGTCCCGGCTGTCATTTAGTCATATCTCTATGCATCCATATGATGTTGTTTAATGTATGTATAACTCTTATTACAATCTCATCGCCATCCTATAATTATGCATTAATTGCTATTAGGACCGACGTAATTGGCAGCCTGATTTGTTTTTTTTATACACTTGTTCATCGAAAAATGGCGCTTGATCATGACACCTAATGCCATGGGCCAATGCCCTTAGTGATTGCAGACAACTGAACCGGCTGATTCTTTTAATAATTATAACTGAGCACAAATCCAAACTCCGGGCTGCTATTGAGATGCTCCTGACGGAAAACTACAATTCTCTAAAGCTCCATTTCGGAAAATGCATGGGAATGGAATCCAGGGGGCAAGACTAGACAAGTATCAATCGCTCCGAGTTGATTCGATGTCGAAAATTGTTAATCGAACAATTCGCTTTCTCAGCGATTCGGTTTGTCAAGAACGCATTTTGTATTGGAATATTAAATGAGTTTCGTTACACAATTTGACATTGTCTAACACTTAGCGATCGAAAACGATTGATCACGTGACATTTCGAAAGGTTATGCCAATTGCATACATTTCCGATTTATCTAATTTAGCTATCGTTCATGAAAATGTGACTTTGTCCAGGCCCTCAGGACCAACGAGATGATAATAATAATGGCTCCAGTTTTAAAACGGGTCTCTACGATTTGACTTCGCCATTCGTGCATCTTCTAAGGATCCCGAGATATGTCAATGATACTCAATTTGAGTCCCAACAAAACCATTCCAACCCATTTGAATTATATTTTCTTTCTTACAGAACATTACTCCTCACGGCCTCCAGAATACGTTTCCGAAGAGATGACCTAACAAGCACTATATACAACCTTGTCAATGTTACTCAAGAAAAACTGTACACACACATATTAGCCGACGTTAACCCAACGAACATGCCTCTAGACCCGAAGAGCCTGATGCAACGTCTCTTTTATTTCAATGGCAACACATTTTATGGCCATGAGGACTTCAAATGACTGTGGAATCCTCATAATTCGTGAATGCTAAATTCAGGGCGAAACGAATAACCCTCATGAAAAAAACTGTCATTTAAGAGCTGCCAGTGTCATTATTGTCTATGGAATATTGACACTGACAGGTCTTGAATGCGGCTAAGATACATGGTGATCGTGTTCAGTTTTATTGGTGAAATTGGCATAGTGTCAGAGCTGTACATTTTTTTTTTTTTTTTCATTATAGAAATTTATAAAAGCAGCGTGTTTTATTGATTATCTACTAACTGCCCAGACAGATGTTGTCCTGTCTTAACTATGATACCTACCTTACCTACCTACCTACCTACCCTAAATAACTACCCTACCTACCCTACCTATTTTTTTATCTAAGAACCTAACACAACAAAAGAGAATTGGTGAAATCTGTCCAGCCGTTCACGCGTGATGGCGTGACCAAGGGAAATAGGGATTCATTTATGTATATATGTAGATGAACTTGATTTGGTATTGCTGCAAAAGTAGATATTAGACGCTTCTCTTTTGTCTTTCATTCATATTTCACTCGAAGTGAAACCACTGAAAGCAAAATTTATCAAAATTGAAAAATTTATGCTTTAGACTAATCCGATGTTAAATTTTGTAATACTCTGCAACTTTCACGGGACCTTAGCAAGAAGCGTTTGGTTGTTTCTGTCTACCGTAGGAATGAATCCATGAGTTGGTATGTTAGTTACACAAAACGTTACAAAAATATATAATTTATTGTTTCGTTTTATAAGGCAAATAAAGAAAAATAAAACATGTGCATATACCATACTTCCCTCCCTTTCGTGATCACTATCGCAAGGAAACTTTCATAACTTCTTCTGCAATATTGAGAGCAGTGAATTTCTTCACCTTGTTTAACAACATGCATATCTTGGGATCTGTAACGAATTTACAAACGTAAATGTCGCCTTTATCGGTATCCCCTTCTAGGCGTTTCAACACTTTGTCTAATTCATCTGCATACGGCGTCTTCTTCTCTTCCGGAATCATCACAAAATGCCAAGGCAAGCAAATCTGTAAAACGTTACGTATCACTGATTGACTAACAGCATATGCTAAGTCAGGGTCCTCCTCTGGCTCAACTTTAGCTTCTTCTTCACTTTCAACTTTGTCCAATGGTTTTTCTTCCGGTTCAACGATATCTTCACACGGTGGACATATAAACGTAGTCTTCACATTCGTCTCAGAGTGCGCCGTTTTACTTTTAGACGTCAAACTCTTTTGCTGTTTAGGTAAACGTGCGCTTTGTGATGTGTCAAATTTTTTCGAGCTTTGGCCTTTACCTTTTCCTTTTTTACCTCCTCTCTTATCTTCGGGCGGGGGAATGTATTTTAATTCAATAAGGGTAGTTCCTTCACAATAATCTATAACTTTTTCCAACACGGCATCAATCAATTCTTTTGTACATTTATTGGCACAAGCTAAACACTCGTCTCTGTACTGTTTGAGTTTAATCAATTTTTGAACTACTTCCTGACACTCCTCTACGTCATAGCAAGTCTTTTTACCGACAGCCATAGATAACGCTGTTACGAAACCTTGAATGGGATCAGGATTTTTACAAAAAGCTAACAAAAATGCAGAGTAATTCATCTTATTCTCCTCCGTTTCAAATAATTCGAACAAGAAATGTTTTACCAAATTCTTTCTGAGTTGCGCATGCTTATCTTCTGGATCGAATTCCTTTTCAAACCAAAGCACTTCCGCGATAAAATCATCCCTTCCTATCAACTCTGTGGACTCTACGTCGAGACATCGAAATCTTTTACGAACTTCTAATAACTCATCCACCTGGGGATATTGAATATTTAAACTATAAATCAGAAAATCCCTCCAGTCGACGTATACCGTATCGCCAAACAACAAATAAACTAATTTGGGTACATGCTCAGGATTTACGCTCATCCAAGCTTCCGGGAATAAAGGTCCACTACAAGTTTCTCTTCCAAAGAAAAAGAAATCTTGAAGAAGGTATATGAAAGCCTGTGTCAGAATTATGCCCGTAGGTGCAACAATCTTAAACTGTTTCCGCAGAGTAGCTAGTTGACTGATTTTGAATTCCATGCGCCCAACTTCCTCAGTTAGTGGTCCTGTACCAGCTGGTGGCTCTTGTGTATCAAATTGTAAAAGATTAGGATCAATCATAAATGTATCATGTTCAAGTATAAGCGTTTCTGGAATTCTTCGACCATCTTCAACTGCCATTTGTAAATATTTACAAAGTCTATCAACAGATTTTATCTCATTTATATAGTAATTGTCAATTTCATTTTGTATATCTTTAAACGCTTCATAAATATGGTCATTAAATAATTTCATATCGCGGTAACATTTGTATTGGAGAGCTAGCATTCGAAGGCTAGCTCTATACATTTCTCCATTGATGCCCATTGTCCATTCCTCGATACATTTCAACGCGTTCTCTTTAAATATTTCTTCATGATTAACCGAATCTTCAGAACCACTGTCGTCCCTCTTTTTCATGGATGGTTGAATTCTGGCCACTTCACCGTATTCTCTTGCTATCGTGGATCTATAAGAGTCATTCGTATCTTTAATAAGTTTTAAAGCAAATTTAACATTATTCTCAATCACTAAATTAAAGGGATTATTGTTGAAGTCAATTTCAATATTTCTAAGTTGCAATTCTTGAAATGCTGATTTTAACTGTCTGTACACCTTGTCTTCGCCTCCTTTTTTACTCCCAGATGTGTCATCGGATTCCCTGTATATTTTATTCAATTCCTTAAATGATATTTTATCCGTTGATGGCATATGTTTGATCATAGCAAAATAAAAATCATGGAGCGCTTGAAATGTCAAAATTGATCTGAAATAAATAAAATTGTATAATTAAAAAGTGTATTAAATAATCACTCATGGTTACGTAAAAGTACAGACGACAGCACTTCAAACTATCCCAAATTGTCAAATTTTCCCAATTGAAAATGATAAGGTTAATTTTCTTGCTTTGGTGATAAATGTGAAAAACTATTAAAGAAATTTGACACATTACCCCTTAATGAGCTGGCATCTGTACCTACTCACATTTGGCCAGATAAGTACAGAGGCCAGCACATCAAGTTACCACAATCTGTCAAATTTCTTTGATAGTATTTCAACTTTATTGCAAAGTCATAAGGTTAATTTTTAATTGAGAAAATTTGACAGTTAGGGATAGCTTGATGTGCTGGACGTAAGTGTGTCCTATGTTCAACATAAAATTATTTTTCAACACGTTTCACCTGTTTAGTTCCGCTTGCATGCATGATATGTAGGTATTCACTAGGGTTAACAGTTCTTCCATAGCCCAATTATCACATATTAGATCTTGTCTTTTTTTCTCAGCATGTAATTTTCTCTCATCGCAGATACGATACAACCGATCCTGTAGCTCTTTAACCCGGCAGTGCCATTCATTTTTCGTCAAGTTAATATCTCGCCAATCATTTTCAAAGTTATTGTACTCTATTTGAAAAGAACACACAAGATCTTGTTTATTAGAGGGTAAAGTAATTATTTGTTCCATTTTATCCTTAACGTATCTTGTGTATGGAATCAAACAGTTCATCTGTAACCTCTTTGCAAAGAATAATTGTTTCATGTCCCTAATGTAAACTTTTTCAATTGCCTGCCAACAAGTTGCCAAAGATACTCCTATTATCTCTGGAATTGGTATCTCGCCATAATCCCAATCTTCTTCGCCAGCCAACAAGGTAACATCTTCAAAAGTTGCCATCGTATTGCTCGCAACATCTTCCCCAGCTAGCTCCTCCATTACAACAGGTACAGCTTCATCAGGATACTCACTCATGGAAGGCTCTTTCACTATCGTCAGTGAAGAGGTTTTACTTATTTTTGAACCATGGCGTAATTTGTCTTTTGATTTCCCATTAATTACTTCAGTTTTAACTATTTTAGCTTTTGTTCTTTTGTCGTCGGAGGACGGGAATTCGAGTTCGCTTAGAACATTTTCACCAAACAGTGAATCTGCTGATTGTAGTGGCATCATTAAATCACCAATAATATATTTACAAACTTGGGCTAAAAATTCTTTATCTATGAATTCGTAGTACATGCTATAATTCAGACCTAGCACAGCGTAAAATCGGTCAATCAACTCAGAATTATGTTCTGTTAAATCCCATATGACAAGTTCTTGCAGAATATCTTCAGTCTCTTTCAGATTAAGGTAACTTGTGAAATAACTCTCAAACGGTTTTTGAACTCTGTTCTTATGGGGATCACTTACAAGTTTAGATACCCTCACTTCTTTATAAGGATCTACTTCTTTTTTACGATGGCTTGCGATGCACTCTTCGAGATAGATATCGTCCCTATCTTCTAGTAGTTCAGCCTCATTGGGTGGTTTACACCCAGAGAAAGTCTCTTCCAAAATTTGCGCTTCTCTATAGGTATTTGGGTAGTTAATGATGACAAATCCATTAATATCTTGTTGGTCCTTAATGTATTCAACTATCATTGCTGCTACGAGATGATCTGTTAAGGGATCACCTAAACCTAGACATTCATAGGCATATCTGCCAAGTTCTGCAGAATTAGACAATTTGATTTCTTCTTCTGGTAATGTTTTTGGTGTTTGAGTTTGTTTGGTATTTGCCGGAATTACTCCTAGCATAGTACTAACGGCTAAGTCACTAATTTTGCTCGTAGCTTCGTCATCCAATTTCATCAGTCTGATAAGTTCCTTGTCTTCTTCCTCAGGAGCAGTTGTCATAAACTTATCAAACGAAAGTTCAATATCAACGCATCCTAACATTTCAGATTTAAATTTTCTTAGACAATGATTTATACAGCTTTCAAGGCGAACAACATGTATTTTTCGCGATTTCAGCAGAGTTTGCATTGGAACAGTTATGGATCTGTCTGGGAGGCCACGAAGTAATGCCCTTGCTGAATATGACGGCAAGTCAGCAGGCGGTAATGGTGGTGGGTATGGATATTTAATTCCAAGTAAAGTGTAAACCAAGTGCCCTAAGATGCGAGTCCCCAAATATTCATATTTTCTTTCTTCAGACTCGGGGTCAAAGTTAGGTATTAATAAATCCAAAGTCCATGGATAAGAATAATCATGATATTCTTTAAATTCATTATCGTTTTGAGCTTCTTGTCGATCTAATTCGAGCCTTATAATTTCTTCTACTGCGGGAGTAGATTCTTCTTCGGAGCGATCTTTGAAAATGTCTTCTGTAGGGTCCAAAACATCAAATATGGGTTGTTGTTTATAATACAAAATTTTCCATTCGTGAATAAAATGATCAGGAATCTCATCGTCTATCAATTTTTTATAGTATGCATATTTCGTTGCGTAGTCCACTATTGATAACATCGTATCATAACAAATTTCATAATAATGTAGACGTTTTCTCCTCATTTTTTCGCCATATAACCTCCTATGAAGCAAGTTTTGTCTCTCTTTTTCAAAATTAATTTCTACTTTTTCTAGATGTATTTGTTCTTTGACATTATCAAGAAACTGATCGAACTGCAGGCTTCTTTGTTCCGCAAACTCTTTTTCGGCTTGAACTCTATTCTTGACTAAATTCCGTGCTTGTTGTTTTGTTTCCATTATTTGTGTACACATTTGCTTTTCAAATTGGGATAGTTTCATTACTTTCTTAGCGAGTTCAGTGTCGAGCTTAGTTTCTTCCTCAGTTATAGAAAGGTCCCACATGGAACCACTTACGACATGTCTAAGTTCATTTTGAAACTCTTCTGAATGCGTTTTCTTACGCAATCTGGTATAAAGATTGTCCATGTATCCTTTAGCCCATTCGGACCCAGAAATTGAAGATCTTTGATCTATAGCGTTTTGTTCTAAAGCAAGTAACTCCTCATAAGTGTAATTTTTAAATTTACAAGGATACCTTAAAGCGAATTTTTCCATTTCTTTACGCTCTTTACCTGTTGATTTTGATGGCAGTGTCGCCTTAAAACACATAGGAGTATTTGCTTCTTTTATGTTTTTAAGAATTTTTGAGTATTTATGTCTTATGTAATCATAAGTATCTTTAACTTGTTCGGCTTTCTTCTGTTGCCACTCTATAAAATGCTTTTCATTTAGCAGAGGTTTCGAGAGATTATCGACGATTGACTCAGGTACTTCCGGAATATTTTCTACTTTAAACCTGTGTCCGATTTTCTCTATTAAACTAGAAACCATTTTCCTTTCTCGTTTTATAAAGCTTGTGCGATCCCTTTTGTCTAAATGAAGGAATATTTTATAGAATAGACGAAGTATAGTAGAACCTTTGCCATCCATTATGTTTTCAAGATCAGCAGCAGATAAACGCACGTCTAAGTCCGCTAGCCATTCTGATAAATATTTCCAATTGCTTTTAATATCCTCTGGTGCCATACTAGCCTTTATCAAAAAATGTTTTTCCTCATTGATAACGTTGTAGCTGTTGAGTACATCAGCAATCATATAGCCATTTTTCATCATTTGTCCGAACTCGTCGGCTTCCCATGCTATTGGACGCTGCAATCTTTCCGTTAGCCAGTCCTTCAATATTTCAGCCATAATAAAATTTGTAAGTACCTACATAAAATTGAATATTTCCATAAATAGTGGACTTGTTGCCACCTTGATGCACAGTTTGATGTCAGTTTGACTGACAATTTATAAAGAGAATTCTATAAAAAAAAAACAAAATTATGAGAGACAATTTTTCTTTTTCTTCAAAATAAACGTAACCTTTTATGTTTTTTTATTGTCTGGCAACCCACAGCTGTGCTTGTCATTCCTTATTATGACTTTTTTGTGATGTTTATTTTCACTGTTTTCTATGTATATTTCTTGAATTCTGCCTAGATTTTATCCAGAATGAAATGTAATGAATTCGGAAAAAGTGTATGTACTATCATGAGATTTTCATAATGACGGAAAATAGGTAAGACGACAGATCGCGTTATTCTATTTGTCGCGTTGTTCACAGAAATCTCGCCACATGAACCTGGAGAATTTGGATAAAGCCTTGAAGGATTTGGGCATGCTGAGTGCAATAACCGAAGCGCGGCGCGACTATTTACGCGAGTCGAAGTCAAACTACAGCGTGATGCGTCTGAACACGCGATACGTGTCTAACGTGACCGTGGGATATTGTATGAAGAGAGCTACTAACAAAAACAGACTCTGCCCTTACGTATTGCCAATTAGACACAGAACTAAGAGTGAAAACTCCGATGCGATCGGGAGTGACGTGAGCGATAGCGGGTGCGAGTTCAAAAACAGTTTGTTAGAGCCATCCACAAGCGGGTACAACCACGAGTGCGCGAAGAGTCCAGCAAAGCGTTGCCAGTCGCTGGAGAACCTCGCGCTGGTGGCAGACGCGCCGCCGCGCGCCGATCCTTCGCCCGACATGGACTGCGTCTCCACGCGCATCCAAAAGCTCCAAGTCGATGAATGACCCCCAGTCAGGCACTTGCACACAACCACCTCAAATTCTAGTGTGATGACCTTCGGATCGTATTTACTTGAGCGGAGGAGGTTAGAAATATAGAAGTAGTATTCAAGTGATCTAATGAATGTTGAATAATGTATTTTTCAGTGTGTTTATACTGAAGCATGGATTTAAGTGTAGAAGCTGATTCAGAATGTTCCTAGCTCCTCGTTGTACTTGGGTTAATTTTGCATGTATTATCCTCCCCAACGATAATGATATTGCAGCTACTTTCATTAATGTTTAAGCAAATTGCTCAAAAGATATTTGGAATTGGTACAAATGTTGGGTACATGTTGTATCCCTACTAGGCAATTGTTTTGATAAAGTTGATTGATATGTTAGTAAACTGTGCGAGTTGTAATGATTTTTATAGTTACCCTGAAGTTAGCACCAGTGTTTGTTGAGAACAAATTAATTTTGTTTTGGTCTAAGTCACATACGCACTTTATAATATTTCTCAAAAGTCATTGTATTTCGAGTAATATTTCACATATTCCATATTTTGAATGAGCACTACATATATATCTGTCTCATTTTGTTAGTAAAAAATGTGCAAATAAGAATAAGACTGTATGAAGATCTCATTACCAACAAAAATTCATGTCCTGTTCAAATTGTCTTAATAACACATTATTTATTTGTCATCTACGCTTTTGTGACTTAGAAATAGATACTTATGTTTGTTAACATATTTTGTTATTTTGTTCTTATTAATTTAGTAACAAATATTTGAAATAAATATTGCTTTGATTAATACTCATTATTGTTTTATTACAGTTTAGATAGCTTTGTATTTGAGCTGTTAACCATAATGTCATTAATTAAAGATGTTGGACCAAAACTTAGCATTTCCCATTAATTAATTTTATATGTTGTCAGCGCTCAATAATTAATAGTTTTTTTTAACCTTTTGAACGCTAGAGCACGCACGCGCGTGCCCTCCACGCCAAGCTACAAATTTATTTCTTCTTGCTATCATGAATGTCCCAATAACCATGGTGTCTTTCAATTTGTTTCATATCAATAAATACGTACGAGAGCTTCAATTTCTAAGATATCTATATAAACACTCACAAAAGCAATGATTTAATTATTTATTTCGTGATATAGAGTTGTGCCATTGTCACATATTTGTGTCGTTGGCGTTCAGGGCATGCGCTTGCTTGGCAAATATATGTGACAATGGTTGTTAATTGAAGTTTTACTCAGGATTAACATGCCAGTGCTTGTTCGCAGTGAGGGTGTTCACTTCCAATCACAGCTTCTCTATAGGTACTCTGTTGGAAAACAGACAATGGTCATAGGCTCGGAGTAATAAGCTCGCGCCATATTACTTGTGGCATGATCATAGCTAAGAGACGAGACAAAAAAATTGAAAGAAAAAATCACATTCACCACTACATACCTAGTACCGTATAAAACAAAGTCGCTTTCTCTGTCTCTATATCCCTATGTATGCTTAAATCTTAAAAACTACGCAACGGATTTTGATGCAGGTTTTTTTAATAGATAGAGTGATTCAAGAGGAAGTTTTATGTGTATAATTTGTCGACATATTATACGGGCGGGAGCTAGTATCTTTATAAAGAACTGCCTCGTTGGTCTAGTGGTCGTATACCCTGCTGCTGAGCGTGGCGTCCTGGGCTATGTTGCGGTTATTGGATTTTTCCATCTGGAATTTATCAAGTAGCAGCCGGCAATAGGTTCGCCCCCTATTAGGTACATGAGATTCAACATAACTGGCGAAATACGATTAGGTACACTTCTGCTTATCTCTTCGGGGATTAGGTACGCGTCATTGTGTTATAAGCTTACCAAAAAATATATATAACTAGCTTCGCCCGCGTGGATTACGGAAATTGCATGTTGTTATACATATAAACCTTCCTCTTGAATCAATCTATCTATTAAAAAAAAATGCATCAAAATCCGTTGCGTAGTTTTAAAGATCTATGCATACATACAGATATTAGGACAGCGGAAGCGACTACTTTATACTATGTTGTAGTGATGTGTTAGGATAAACGAGGGACATACTTTCAGGGGATATAGTAGGTACTCATGAAAATAAACAGCTTTCACTCTAAGAAAGACCAACAACTCTGAAATGTGATAAAAAATATGCTATCTTTTTGATGAATTATGCTTACATAAAATGTACTGAACAGCAGATTTTTTTTCGTAATTGCGGAGTTGGTCCCATAGTCAAAGTTGTTTATTTTCATGGGTACCTACTATACACCCTGAAAGTATGTCCCTCGTTTCTTAACACACCATATAGGCAGTATTCCTGTTAAATTTTAATAGCTAATAGCTTTTCGTTTGCTAATGGTGCTCACTTCAGAGCCGCCATGAAGCTTTACGCGTATTATACTTATATTATTATGATAAAGTTAAAAATTTGTTGCATCAAGATAACTGGTAGGTACCTATTGCGAAGCCACCTTTTCGACGCCCATCTATCTAATACGCGATGTGTCCTCCAGCGCCACGCTACAAATGTATAACGTATCTATAGTCAAACGTAGGGATGGGATTAATGTCCTATCGACAAATAATATTATAAGTTGAAATTAATGTTTATTCACCAATTTACGAAGCTAAATAAAAACTGATGCCGTATTTTCATATTTTGTTTCATTTCATAAAAAAATCAATATGAAAACCTGGATATATTTCCCATAATAAAAGAAAAGAATTGTAAATTTATTAGACGTGTGTTCTAGAAGGCACATCCCTATTTGTCTCCAAATGTCAACGACCATACAGGGTCGTTGCCAAATGTAATCCTTCTACTTCATATCAAGTCGTTGGCGCTCGAGGCACGTCAAAATCCTTTCTGATATAAGGATGTCTAGATGTCGATGTCTATGGCATTTTTGGGTTGTTGTACATTCGTCACTAAGTAAATTCGTCATATTTTATAAAATCCGTACATTGAAAGTAAATTCGTCACACATATTAAAAATATGTGTAAATTCGTCACAAACCCTCTTTAAAAAAAATTATTCTAGTAGCGATTGCAGCCAAATTTTTTTATTTTAATCATTCACTTGAAAACTGTGATGTTTATGTAGATGTAAGGTAAATTAGTAAACGTGCTGTGATTATGAAAAATATACAACATTTTCATTCTACTTCTTATTTATTTTTTGCTATCGGTACGGATTATAACGATATGACGAATTTACAATAAACAAAATTAATATATTGGGAATTGTGACGAATTTACACATATTTTTTTTGTGACGAATTTACTTTGTGACGAATGTACAACAACCCGTATTTTTCTATTCACTGTGGTCGAGTTACACGTGCATAACCTCAACCGATTCATGCATTTTATTTCGTTTACTTCAATCAATAGAAGCTAGATACGTGGTTTTCTACGTGTTTTTTTTTAAATGAAAATGGAGGTTAAGTCACTGTTTTACGCAGATGTTACAGATCTGTTTAAAACCACACCTTGTAAAACTCGCAATAATTCGTCATATTCACCGTCACTCATTTTTTGTTAGAACACGTGCGCCAACACAAGATGTTGCACTACACTAAAATGCACAAAGTCACTATGACCTTGAAACCCGTCCGCTTATGACGTCACAGATTTACTTCTATACAAGTTCGTGGCGTTGTGCGCACTGATAACTAGCCACTTTGTAGGGATGGGTTTTCAAACGGTGTTTCACTATCGACAATGGTTAGAAAACCTATTTATTCTTGATTAAGGTGAATAAAATGTAGTTTATAGTTTGCAATATTTATAAAATATTATTTATTCACGTCATTTTCTTGCAATAATAGTATTTATGATCGTTTCGACGAGATGAAATATAGCGAGGTCTTCATCGTGTCCCATCACTGGCTTACTTTATATCAAGTACTTGGCGTTGGGGGCATTGAAATATTTTCTGGCGTTTTTGTTTCTATTGAATATAAAACAAACAAGAACTTATTATGTGTGAAAAACTTAAAAATATGGCTTACTAGCTTCTGCCCGCGGCTTCGCTCGCGTGGAGGTCGGAAATTATCCCACAGGAATGTTCTACCGGGATAAAAAATATCCTATGTGTTAATCCAGGATATAAACCATCTCTGTGTCAAATTTCATCCAAATCTATACAGTAGTTTTTACGTGAAAGAGTAACAAACATCCATACATCCATACTTACAAACTTTCGCCTTTATAATAGTAGTAGGATAACAGGGCAATTTTCCAGAAAAACAAAATAAAAGGTCTTGTAAAAGTCGTAAATTTATTTTATACCATAATTACTTCTAATCAAGTAGTGGCGCTGAGGGCACGAAAATCTCGAACTTGTATAGAAGTGATTGGCGTTCAAAAGGTTAAAACATTAATTAAAAACTTTATTTTAAGTTGCTGCTAGGTTCGTAGTGAATTAAACACGGATTATTGATTTTGAAAGACAATAAATTTATTATTTTATAAGTTATTTTCATACAATGCTGTTCACACACCTAGTCTAGCCTTTAGTTCATTTAAAATTGGAAAGATTTAAATGCGAAGGTGAGAAGAAGTGTGTGAATCGAGCGACTAACTACCACAACATTTGCCTCGACCAATCAGAGCGAGGTTGTGATGTAAGATGATTGTCGCCAGATGGCGACACTAGGTAGATGGAGACGCGTGAGTTGACGCGTAAGTCGACGGCCACCCGCGATGTTTTCCAAAGTCGAACGATGCTATGGCAGCTACAGCTTCAATAAAAATACATCAAATTATAACTTAAAATTCATTTATTCGCAGCCATTGAGTATGTAACACTTAAGATAAATAACAAAAGATTGTATATAATATTGCATGTGACTGATTGCAGGGCGAGGACAGAGCGGCTGTGATCAAACGTACTATTCTATTATCTGATCACAGGGCTTTTACTTTTAATTGCTTCATTTTTGGTGTTTTTCGTTTCTGTTGACGTTTCTGCTCTTTCAGTTCCCAACGGCGCTGCTTCTCGGGGTCGTCCTCCTGAAATATACAAATTTTAATTTAATTTTAAATTAGCTTACCCGCCAGATAGACGGTCCCTTGAATTATGGTCTTGAGATCATACAGAAAAAGGGACGTTCAGTTTTTCCCGAATTTGATTATATTCTGGGAAAATTTACATTGTTGTTCCCTAACCTTTTGAACGCCATTGTCACATATACGTGACAAGCAAGCGCATGACCTGTATGCCAACGACACAAATACGTGACAATGCGGGTACACTGTAACACAAACAATTTAAAAGACACCATGTATATTGGGAAATTCATTAAATAAATTTGTAGCATGGAGTGGAGGATATGCGCGTGCGTTTATGCTCTGGCGTTCAAAGGCTAAAAATCGAAATATAAAGTCTGTGTGTGTAAGTGTAAACATAATGGTATAATTACCGCGAGTATGCGTTCCTTCTCCTGCTTGCGCTTCTCCTCGCGGCGGGCGGCGGCCTGCTCCTGTCGCGCCGCGTGCGCACCTCGCAGCCACGCCTCCGCCACCTTCTGGCGACGCTTTTCGCATTTCGTTAGGGCCTGGAACACGTAACAATTGGGTATTTGAAAGGGTAGTCAATAATGTTACTTTTTATGAACTGTCAAAACGCGGCATTTGTACGTGATTTGTGTGTAATATAACAATGTGACGTCACATATTTTTAGAATCAAATGGAATACCTTATTAGCATTAAATAATTTCTGCACGGTGATGGAAGTTTTTATGACGAGAGGGCTTTTTTCCATGTGATTTCATATTTTATTTTTGACCGATTCAAATACTCAATTATCATTTTATGAGTAACATGGGAAACATAATGGAAACAACGGGTCTTTTTTGCAGAAACTTAAAAATATCTGACTACTAGTAACAACAACCTTTTAAAAAAAAACGATTGAAAATGGTGGGACGCCTTTACCGAAGGGTAGAATATGCTTGCAAAAAAACAAAAATACTGTTTAAATAGCAGTTTATTGTTGAACAAAGTTCAAATTTCATTGTTACAATGAATCTATACTAATAATATAAAGCTGAACAGTTTGTTTGTTTGAACGCGCTAATCTCTGGACAGCAGTTCCAGAAATTAGTCCGAATTGAAAAATTCGTTTTGTTCGGCTATGTAGCATCACGCTACGACCAATAGGAGCCGAGCAGCTAGTATTTTATAAAGGTCAAAACAATAATTTAGGATTATTTTATAAAGGCCATAGACTGACGCGAGGACTGTCAAAAATCATAACAAAAAAAAAGAAAGCTGAACCAACCTCCTTGCTAAGCCTGAGCCTCTTGATCTTGTCCATGAGATGGAACACGAGCTGCAGCAATGGCCGCACCTCGTCGCCGCCGCCGTCGGGTCCCAGCGCCAGGCTGACTAGCATCACCTTCTCCGTGTCTGGGGGCTTGGTAACTGCTGACTCCCTGTAAACGAGCGTTGATATTAGCATAAGATTTGTTTTATTATTAACTAGCTGACCTGACAAACGTTGTCCTGTCTTAACTATGATACCTACCCTACCTATTCTACCTACCCTACCTACCACGGAATAAAAATGATAAGTATCCTATGTCCGTCTCCTGGTTCTAAGCTACCTACCCACCAATTTTCAGCCAAATCGGTTCAGCCGTTCCTGAGTTATAAATAGTGTAACTAACACGACTTTCTTTTATATATATAGATTAGTCAACTAGCAATGATCTAGTGGTTGCAGGAGCTAGTGCTGATCATGAAGTCTTGGGTACGAGTCTCGGGTCTGTTCAAGTGTCATTACTGCTTAACTCTTCAGAGATAACAAACGTGATAGTAGTCAAATAGTAAATAGTAGTAGAGAGAGTTTTTTATTTGTATTTCACGTACCTTTTTCGCTGACGACAATACTGTAACCATAGCACCTAAAAATATACTCAACTACCATACTGACTCTAGTGATTCATTGAATTCTATAATTACCTGGCTAAATGATAATAATTTAAAAATTAACCTTAACATAATGCATTTTAGACAACGAGAAAACTTTCGTGGAAAACACACATAGTTGAACTTTGCAAAAAAATTAGTACTTCATCATAATTATGCTCTTTATAAGTTGGCACCGACTGTCAACATAGATACTTTACTTACAGCATATTACGGGCTAGCTGAATCAGTTTTAAGATACGGAATAATTTTTTGGGGCAATTCAACTGAGAAGGATACTGCTTTCAAAGCACAAAAGCGTTGTATACGTGCTATGTTTGGGTTACTAACTAGTTAACTACTGACAGTTGCAAACCAATGTTTATACAGCACAAAATTCTAACACTTCCGTCACTATACATATTGCTATTCATTTTATTGTTTTAATTAGTTTTGGATTGACTGTTATTATATATTTGAATTAATTTTGACTATGTATAATTTAATTATTTAATAATAATATTTTGACATGCGTATCATATTGACGAATTTTAATGTATTTTGACATGAGAGATCATTAATTTATAATGTAATTTTGATGATAAAAAAGATTTGGTTTGGATTAGATATTAATTAATGAAAACATATAAATATGCATATTGTACGCCCTATGGGTATGTTACAGCGATATACATATTACGATGATAAGAACTGCTTTAAACCTGTGACAAACAATAAATTATTTTGACTTGACTTTGACTTTGACCTACTCTACTATTCTCAAATAAATGTTATTATTCAGTTCATTCTATACAGAACTTCTTTCCCCGATAAAGGATTTAAAAAAGTTGTTTTATTTTAATACCTTTATTATTTTATTGAGTAAGTACTAGCTTTAGCTTGCCAGTGGCTTCGCACGCGTTTATGTAGGAAATTATCCCACGGGTACTGTTTAATTTAATGGGTTCAAAAGTAGCTTATGTGCTTTTCCAGACTATAATAAATCTCTGCCAAATTTTATTCAGATCCGTAAAATAGTTTTTGGATGAAAGAGTAACGTCCATCCATCCATACATCTATCCTCATAAACTTTCGCGTTTATAATATAAGTAAGATTGAAAATTCATTCTGAAACCTTTTTTTCCTCCACCTGGTCAGTCTCTGGGCTACCTGATCTTGAGAATTCCAAATTCATCGGACGAATTCAAATTAACTATTTGAACGCCATTGTCACATATACGTGACAAGCAAGCGCATGCCCTGTACGCCAACAACAAAAATTGAAGCTCTCGTACGTATTTAATGACATGAAACAAATTAAACAATTAACAAGAAGAAATAAATGTATAGCTTGACGTGGAGGGCAGGCGCGTGCGTTTATGCTCTGGCATTCAAAAGGTGAAACCATATCTGCCGAAAGGAAAAAAATGTCGTTAGTACTCACTCTATCTGCTTGGGCCCGGAGTACTTGTCGGAGATGTGTATGTACTGCACGTGCTGGTGGTAGGCGGCCAGCGCGGCGCACACGCGCGCGTCCAGCACGGCCGCCGTGGCCTCGGGCGTCTCCGACAGCACGCACAGCGCGCCCGGCAGCCCGTGCTTGTCGCCCGCGCGCCGCTCGGGACAGAACACGCTCTGTGGGAGGCGGGCGGCGGCATACAGTGCCGCTAGCGTGATCATGTAGCAGCAGTGTACGAATGAATGATAGTATATGATGGCGTTTGACGTTTGCACGTTTTCATAAAATTCTGATGATCTTCCATGGCAAAAATGACACGAACATTTTTTTTTTCAATTTTTTTTGTGCCAAAATTTAGCAACGCCTGTCGCAACCATTAAGTCCTCATGTGACTAGGTGACAGAGCATGTTGTGCAAAATGGAAGGTAAGGCATTGTCTGTGGAGAGACACTGCATACACATAGGAGATCTAAAATACTATATTATTGATATTCATCTTATAAACCTTTTAACTGTTCTAGTCGGATTAATACGACAAATGTTTTCGTGGCCATTGCGTCTGAGTCATGTTTATACGACTAAGAATCTATATTCGGTTTTGTTTTTTATGTAATTGCAAGACCCTATTTTTTTTAATGAGTTGGGCGCTGGGGGCACCGCAATTAATATAAAACCAAGCGGTCAATAGGTTAACTACTAAATATGAGCAAACAATATTAAATATTATACTCCATTGTTTGTACAAGCCGCAGTAATGACGATTCGCTGGAGCTGAGCTATTTATCGAATCAGTTAGCTATTTTTGTTTAACATGTGCGCTATCACAAGCGCCACCTTACAGTAACGTTATAATCACGATCACAAAGCGACATGGAAAAATCTATTTAAAAGAAAAGAAAGGTTATTCCTTTTTTTTAACATCATAGTGGTATGACCGTTGGATTACCAAGTCATAGGTCTCGAGTTTGAACCCAAGACACGTCACCTACCTCTGAAATTACAGATTACTTAAAAATCTGTGAAAGAAAACATTGTGAGGAAACCGGCATGTCTGAGAGATAATTCTCAACAGCATGTGAATCTAAGTCAGAGGCCCATGGGCAGCATAAAAAATCTGACACCAGGTTAGTCACTAACCACACCAAAAAAAAATTTTATTTTTAAAAACTTACTCTGACTGAAAATAGGCCATCCATCGGGAAATCAATATAAGTAAACAGACATGGTCATTGGTCACATTTTCACCCATTTATTTCCAAACCTTTTTTTTATTGGTGGGTAATCATCCAATGACCTCTCCGGCTCTGGGTGGAGCAGAAGGAAGTGTCAGACTCTTACTGACTAAAAACAATCCATGTTCTTTCCTTAGCGCATTATGTTCCGGGGTAGCGGTAACCCTTTCGGACAATACCGCTTATTCGGCAAAAAAAAAATCCTACTGCTTATAAGATGTGTGATCTAGCAAGCGTGTGTTTATTGGCCTATGTTTACCTGAGCTGAATTATTTCCAAACCTAATACCATAAATCCGTACATACCAAGTCCTGCATCTCCTTGGACAGCTTGGTGGCGATCTTCTTCTGCGCGACACACAGCACGAACGGATCGCTGTCGTCTTTGCCGAGCTCCACGCGGACGAGTAGTGTGTCCGGAGTTGGTCTAACTACACCCAGTAGGACGTGCACCAGATCTTGTCGCTGGAAGTGAGAAATCCATATTATGTAGGTGGACTATGAAGAGCTCGTGGCTAAGTAATAACAGCCCCAGCAGGTTAAGCTACGCTTGCCGAGGTTGGTCCGTGGATGGGTGACCATATTTACATACCGCTACTTCTTCGTACTTCGGAAAGCACGTTAAGCCGTTGGTCTTGACTGTCATTCGTGGATCTTTGACAGTCGTTCAGGTAGTCATAAGCTCAAGTCTGACAGCCAGTTTTACCAAGGGGTATCGTATTGCTCAGTTACTGAGGGTTGTGGAGGTCAGATAGGCAGTCGCTCTACGTAAAATACTGGTTTTCAGCTGCATCCGGTTAGACTAGCAGCCGACCCCGACATAGCTGGGGAAAGGTTGGGCAGATTGAGCCGGACAATGATGCCTCGAGGACGACTGGCTCACTTGTCTAGTTACAAGTGCTACTTTAACCCGGAAGTACCCGGGAGATTTTTTTCAGTACCAACCTGGTGACTATACTTGTGCCCGGTTGATAACAAGGCGTGATGTTATGCTATGTAAAGTGATGATATACGACAGTCACCAGTCTGTTGTCATCCGTTGAATAAAGTTATTCGAATTTTTTCAACATATTTTGTATTATAAATGTGAAGGTGTTTGTGATTTTTTGGTTTTTGTTAATCAGTCATGATCAGATTTGGATGAAATTTTGCACACGGGTAGACCACAAACTGGATTACTACCTACTACTAACTGCTACTATACTTTTTATCCTTCCTCTCTCCTAATTCTTCTGTGCCCGACAGGGTAATGATCTTTTTTAGGGTTCTGTACCTAAAAGGTAAAACATCTGCCACCAGGCTGTATCTCATGAACCGTGATAGTTAGACAGTTGGAATACTAAAAAAAAAAATGTTTAAAAAAACTAAAAAAACACGCTTTTTAAGATAATATTCACCACCACCATGCACCCCACGCTTTTTAAAAAGTAAAATTTATTTTCTATTTTTTAGGTCGGTTTTCTATAAAAAGCGTGTTTTTTTAGTTTTTTTAAACTATTTTTATTTCCTACTTTTTAGTTCAAATTAATGTATTGTCATTGGTCCTCGATAAATCTACAAAGTTTGAATGAAATCTGGCCGTTTAAAGTGGGTGGAAATCGCGTCTAAAGGAGTCGGTTACAAACATACATACAAGTGAAGCTAATATAAAGCGTGTAATAAGGATAATGGGAAACTATTATCAAATTATTGCATTGTCATCGGTCCTTGAGACGTGTGCAAAGTTTCAAGTTGATCAGACTTTTAGAAACCGGTGAAAATTAAGCTCAAAGATTCCGTTACATACATACATACATACATAGATACAACCCGAGCTAATAAAAGCGTGTTAAAAACATTATAAAATAAATATTTAAGGGGGCTTCCATACAACAAATGTGATTTTTATGCCGTTTTTATAAGTAATGGTACGGAACCCCTCGCGCGCGGGTCCGAATCACACTTGGCCGGGTTTTTAAAACCATCTATGTAATACAATATGGAATGCAATAAAGTATTGTGTATTGAGTATCCTGGCTTTCCCTGTATGAGACAATTCTTTGCCCAGAAGTGGGGCAATAATAAGCTTTTTTTTGAGGATAGAAAATCATCAAATGACCCCTCCCGCTTTGGGTGGAGCGGAAGGGAGTGTCAGATTCTTACCGACTAAAACCCATCCACGTTCCTTCCTTAGCCCTTTATGTTCCGGGGTAGCGGTAACCCTTTCGGACAATCCCGCTGATCCAGCCGGGTTCGGCCCTGAGGGGGGCCCCTTCATATGCTGACATCTCTTTGAGGCGCGCGTGGAACATATACGCGCCGTACGGCACGGGTCTGGTGCTGATCGGACGGTGAGTCACCCATTACTCAACGTCCGCAGGCCCGCGCCTACGGAGGCAGGTAATAACACGCTAGTACTATTATTATTACCTTGATCAGCTTGAGTGTGAGCAGCATGCCCTCGCAGCACAGCCGGCCGCTGCACCACATGGTGAAGCAATGTTCAGCTTCGCGCCTCCAGCCGCGCTCGTCGCTCGCCGCTACCACGTCCAACCCCGTCTCGCCTGGGAACAACCATTTTAATCAATCAATCAATAATTTATTTTTCACCTCACAGGCTCGGAAAGAGTCTGTTTGTCATTCGAAATCTGAGCCGAAAATCGGTTTTTGCTCTCTAGCGTGGAAAGAGTTTTTAAAATTCGAACCTTTCTATTTAATAATTTTCTATACTGCCAGTCCACTGAAAATGCATGACACGGTCTAAAATAAAATATTAAATAATACCGCTCACCTTAAAAACTTCCATCACAGTACAGAAATTAAATATTTTGCGAGGATATAATTGTAAAATTGGAATTAATGTTAATAAGTATTCCATTTGATTAAAAAAATCTGTGACGTCAAATACCCAATTGTGAAGTAATTTAAGTTTAATTTTTTAAATAAAATAAATACTAATATAATATGTTATTTAATCCTTTGCTTGGCAAAAATAAATATGTATTAAATTAAATTAGTTAGTTATTTGTATTAAATTAGTTTTTTTTCTTTCATTCTCCTTAGAGGACAAGTAGAATATAGAACAAAATACACGGTATTTAATTTGGGAGATATTCTATGTAACTCATAAGATACATTGCCAAGTATCTGTTATTTTCTTCACATGAGTCAATGTATCTGAGACGCTCGAACAAAATAAAACTCAACAACACCTGTTTTCTTGCACCTAGCAGTTTCCTCGCTGTAGTGAGGTGAAAAATTGTGTGTTGCGCTCGGCAGCAAAGCTTTTCTGCGTCTCGTACCTTTGAAACCTTCGTTACGCTCAGGATTCTATATTTGAACCACTCGCTTCGCTCATGGTTCAACCCTAGAATCCTTCGCTTACTCAGGTTTCAATAGAAGTACTCGCGCCAAAAATCAACTTTCCAGCCTTGCATAACAAATAACTATTGTTAAACATAGGTATGGTTACAGATATATATTAATATTTTGTCTAAAAATATGTGCCTTATGTTTTGCCAATATATGGCGTACAAAATTAACATAAACAAAGAATTACAATTAAAATTCAGGTATCTAGTATTTCAAGAGATAAAAAAAAATAGAATTTAAATATGTCAGGTAAACAGGTAAACACATTCGTACCTAGGTATCAATGTGTTTATTTGTGGGCAGGAGAATGATGGTAAACTATTGACTAGTTTATCCCTCCTGCCGCAATTTATTTATTTAATTTTTTTTCTTACCAACTAACGTAAAATTATCATCAAGCAACGGTTTATGCAGCTTTAGGAAGTTGGTAGCGATTGAGGTGTTCTTCGCGCGTCCTATCGCGTAGGCCAGCGCGTACGACGCTAGCAGGCAGCACAGGATGCCCTCCAGCCAGTACGCGTCCCAGCGTGGACGGATCATTATAGGAACCTGGAGAAAAAGAGACAAAAAATCTATACAGGGCGAAATCGAATTCATGGGCAAAACACCCAACCTTCACCAGGGTAGGCGTTTTACCCATTTTGCGGTTTTTGGCGTCGTTTTTGGGGGACTGTTTTATGTAACTTGGTCAAAGTTCAATAAGTGCTGATTTTCAGCCTATTTTGAATAAATGACTTTTGATTTTGACTCAAATTACCCAATACCAATTATAATTACCAAATTACCCCAACCAATCTTATGCAAGTAAAATTAAGTTGTTTTCCGAAATACTACTAGTATTTACTACTGGTTTAAAGGTTTTATTCCAAAAAAAAAATGTTTTTTTCACTATTATAGCAGAAATTGGTATACAACAATGAAAAACTGTTACCTTAGAAATAGTGATCTTTGGTTGTTCAGACGTACGTGGAGCGTTGTCCTGGAACCCTTCAAACTCCTCAGGGTCTTGGAAGTGCTCGAATTCATTGTCTTCATCCTGAGAAAAAAACAGAGTAAATTTTGTTATTAGAGCCGACTTTATTCAAAACATCGCTTTTAGCGATAAGAACGCCCAATTTGTCACCCTATGTAATATTTCTACAATTTCCGTTTTAGGAAAAGCGAAAACCGCTACATTAATTATGGACTATTATAATTTTAGACACTAAAACTTCACCACTTTCCAAGAAAAATAACAATAGAATTCATTAACATTTACAATTCAATTAAGCATCGCAACTGTGTAACTGACCTCTGGGGGCCAACCACCTCCCCAAAGAGCAACATTATTTCAATATTACTTCAGTGTGAGAAAAAGATTAAGCCATACAGGAGGACAGCTCCATCTCTTTCCCATTGTGTTGTGAAGCTAAATTAAAGCAATACTACAATATAAGGTGGTGGTTGCCCCCTGAACCACATAAGTGTACTAGTAGTGGGGGCATTAAGGAGTAATAGGTTGTATTAGCCGTAGAACTGATGACCATAGGGGCGTAGACTTGTTCTTTAATGGAGACTGTGAATTGGCAAACATAAAGGAAGATGCTTTCAAGCTAGGAAGAGCGATGATCTTCGCAGGGTAGCTGATAGCTGCTGGATGAGAGTTACCAAGAATCGAACTGGCAAGTTAGTGGAGAGGCCCAGTAGTGATCTGCTATAGCAGTCTATACAAATATATCGTCCCACTGCCACAAAGCTACATCCAAGAAATAAATTAGGAAGTACATTTTTTTTATACTTTAACATACCTCCACTAAGATTTCGTCTTCTGTCTCAACGTTAGCTTCAAACTGGTCCTTTGAAGATATCTTCTGTTTTGAAGGAGGAGGTGACTCCTTTTCCTCAGCAAAATCTGATGAAATATTTATTGGAAGATGAATAGAGGGAGGTGTTTTTCCACACTGAGACCATGAAGGCTAGTGATAAAAATTTTAAAGTTGTTGGTAGCCATTTTTTTTGAGGTTTGGTTATCTTCAAATGAGGGGCCATTTGCCCGCTCTGGATGGTGCGGAAGGGAGTGTCAGACTCCATCCATGACTGACTTTATGTTCCATGGTAATCCTTTCGGACAATCCCAGTAAAATGTTTTTGTTAGCCTGCAATTATGTTAAATTACTGGTTTTCTTAACTTAGCCAGCAGGTATTTGGACCTTCGTATAAGCAACAGTTTATGAAGATCTGTATACCACGAGGTTAAGTTAACAAAGTCAGTGATTTTCCCAAATCAAACAAATTCAATTACTTTTTATAAGTTTATAAAAGATAAAAGCAGTTTATATCTTTGAAAGAAGTGTGATAAGACTTGGATTGTTAAAGATTACTACCTCAAACATGATGGTAATCAAAGCTAAAGTATAAAATTCATATAAAATCAACAATAGTATTATAAAAACACTGACCACCTGCGAGATCATCATCTTCTGCCTCAAACTGCTCGAACTCTGCAAAGTCATCGTCTTCCAAGGCCTGATCCTCAAAAGCCTGAGCCACGAAGGTACTGCACAGCAGCACAACTATTGATAATAGCACCCACCGCATTTTGTACCTACAAATGTAACAAAACTCCTTTAATTTAAGGTCTGTGGCTCAGTTCAGTCTATTCACATACAATTTTTGAAATTAGAATTCAATGGGAGAAAAGGTTTCTTGATAAGAGTTTTAATATTTTTGCGAACTGGTAATAAATCCGAATGCAGACAGAGGATAACAGAAAAAAAAAGAATGAAACCTCTTTTTCTTATAAGCATGTGAAAATCGTTACTGTGTACAGTTTCTAACAAGAATGACGAGTTGTTAAGGTAGGTAAGTACAGAATTTAAACAGTTTTCCTTATGCAAATACTCATTTGACTATTTCTTCTATCAATCTTATCTCTTTTCCAAAGTTGTTTTATAGTATGTAAGGTTTCAGGTGTGGATCATGGTATTAGTTAAGTTTATACTATTGTCCCCAATAGCCTTTACCTTCAACAAAGTTTGTGAGAAGGCAATAAGAAAATTACAATAGGTATTCAAGGTAAAAGTTCAAATCTCACTTCAAAGTATCTTTGGCAACTTGTTTTATTTTTATGAAACTTTTTATGGCACATATTTAGTTCAATTAACGTCTCAAGGTAATCTAAATATATCACTTTTTATTTTTACTGCATAGAATTGCACGGCTGACTGTGCAATTTTTAACACCTCATATCTCCCTTAATATAGCGAATAACACAGATTTTTGGTTACCTGTTATCTATTTCTCGACGATGTTATCAACTAAACTAGCTCATTAACTTATTAATTAGATTATTTTACACAAATTCAATCACATTTCACCTACTTTATTGCGGGATTGACAAAGTATGTTTTTGTTGTATCTATTTCGTAAATAGAATTAATATTACTGGGTAAGAAAAATGTTCTGAAATATCAGCCAATGAAACGTGCTCAATAATGATAACTTTAATTTAAAAGTAAGAAAACCGTAATGGAAAACGTACTGTTTAATGTCACCGATGTCACGTCACATGACATTTTCTAAATGGAGTTGCTAGAGTATAAATATATTAATTATTTCGTTTTTATTTTGTGACTTGTGTATTAGCCACACTATTTATTCACAACAAAAAATATTTATCACTACAAAACAGAATGAAACAAAGTCGCTTTCTCTATCCCCATATCCCTATGTATGCGTAAATCTTTAAAACTACGCAACGAATTTTGATGCGGTTTTTTTAATAGATAGAGTGATTCAAGAGGAAGATTTATGTGTATAATTCGTCAACATATTATGCGGGCGAAGCCGCGGGCGGAAGCTAGTTTGCTATAAATAGTAAAACGTTTTCATATAATTATTATAGACGGTAAAGCTATAATGTTTCACTGTAGCGATAGTTACACTTTGGCGAATGGTACAGTTTCTATGCAAAAGTTCAAGGACAGTGAGTGCAACAAATCACTCAAATAAAATTATGATCATAACTCAGTATCAGGATGACCTCATAATCATGACTAGTTCGAAATAATATATCCGCTTCCTGTTAGCTAATTAAATATGTAATGATGAGTATCATAGAATACGTGATATATTAAAATACATTATTTTATAACTTCGTTAAAATTTGGATATATCAAAAAGGTGTACCTCCCTAAATCCTTCATTCAAGTGACATTTATCACCGTGATTCATAAACCTTGTAGACCTTAGTCAATAGTCATTGACCTATAAGTGTCAAACACTAATTACCGATAGATGGCGCTATAACTGTATTTACGTAGGGTTCCTGTTTAGCTAAACGAGATGAGTAGCAACTTTCCGCTAATAGCAAGTCAGTGACCTAAAAAAGCTGGCCTGTTATCCTACTATAACTTCGTGCTACGCTAGACCAAGTCAAGGTCAAAAGTGTCAAATTTATTTGATAGTATTTCAACTTTATTGCAAAGATATAAGGTTCATTTTTAATTGAGAAAATTTGACAGTTAGGGATAGCTTGATGTGCTGGCGTCTGTACAAATGGACCCTTGGCTTTTTTTAACTGTTTACAAATATTGTTTGGTACATACCTACACACAAATAATATTCAAATAAAAAAAAACATCACGTTTATACTCCCCAAAGGGATACAGAGGTGCAGTACCCCCATTTTGCTAGTTATATTTAAATCCCATGTAATAAGAGCGAGCCTATTGTCATCAACCGAGTGCAACCGCCGGGCTGCTATTGAGATATCCCTGATGGAAAACTCAACAACCCTTAAAAAACTATTTTGTTTCTTCTGAGACCTCTTGCTTAGCATGAATACAAAAAAAAAACAAAGACAAATCAACCTCCTTGTAATGTAATATAATTGTATTACTCAGCGACTGGTGCCGTCATTGGTTGAAGATTACGAGGCCAACCACCGCGTTAATCCTCGTCAGAAAGCCTCACTGAATGCTGATACAATCTTGATCAATGAATATTATTCAGGATTTATTCATGTATTATAGAGGACGTTGACTTTGGTTAGTTTTTATGGTGGAGGCAATATGGCCGAAACCAGGTGCTAATGGCAACATTAACCAGATAATCATAATTCTGTCTACTGCTGATGCGTATCAACTTCCACGTATAGGATCGTCACAAAGACCTGGCCTCCACTTGCTACATTCAGCTTTGGTGACATCGGAATTAATCACTGCAGCATCGTGGGTCCATGTTGTAATATTACCAATAGAGTTCCCCCTATAGGCCGAGGGCCACATCCTCGCTACCATGGGATTATCTATTTAGGCACTCACTTGAGCAACGTTCAGTAATACGGACCTTTAGTTAGGTACTATAACTACTACCTTTACTGCCATACCTACATAATCTATTGAAAATTTGAAATCATTACCTTCCTTGTCCCAGTCGGATAAAAATAGCAACATTTTAATTTAGGTTTAAGCACAAAACACATTACTATAAACGAGTAGGTAATTACTTACTTAATCTAATTCATATTGCTATTAGTTACACCAGCCCACGAATTTCATGCAAGGTCTTCCGTTCGCGATGAGTATGAGTGATCGGGAATGTTCGCTTGCTTATATTTGCACGTTTGAAATTTTCACAACGTAGGTTGTAACTATCTATTCATTACGTGAGCATGAAGTGAGCTGTCGTTCCCCTAATGCTAGGGTTTGACTTCTCCTAAGTTTACACGGTGAGATTTTTACTGAATACATCGGCTGTAAAGGAGAGCTCGTGGCTAAGTGCTAACAGCCGCACAGGTCGATCCATCAGGTTAAGCTACGCTTGCCGGGGTTGGCCGTGGATGGGTGGCCATCTTTACATACCGACACTCCTCCGTGCCTCGGAAAGCACGTTAAGCCGTTGGTCCCGGCTGTCATTTGTGCATCTTTGACAGTCGTTACGGGTCGTCAGAAGCCCGAAAATATGACAGCCAGTCTTACCAAGGGGTATCGTATTGCCCAGTTACTGGGTTGTGGAGGTCAGATAGGCAGTCGCTCCATGTAATGTGTATTGTTGTAAGCGGGCACGCACTTTTACCTGGAGGCTCTTTTTTTTCTTTTTAAATTTACGCTTGAGTACAGTCAGTTTTAATGTTTTAATTGGTATATTGACGTGTGCTAGCTGACATGTGGCAAATGATTGATTTTAATGTGATGTGTTTCGTAATGTTAATTACTTCTCATACAATAAATGTGTAGAGTCAAGTTCTTCCAACTAAACAGACAGCTGTGCTGCTGGGGAGTTTGTTGCGCCACTTCTTCTTCCCAGCTAAAGCACTAGGAAGTGGTGAAGGGTGGGCGTTTTTGGGGACTGTCTTATGTAACTTTGACCTTCAAAAAGTGCTGATCTTCAGCCTAATTTGAATAAATGACTTTTGATTTTGATTTTTGATTTAATTCAGCTGCATCCGGTTAGACTGGAAGCCGACCCTAACATAGTTGGGAAAAGGCTAGGCAGATGCACATCGGCTGTGAACGAAGTCCACTGCTTGACGGGCCGATATTCTAAAGAATGCAGGGTGTAGAAACTGGTGCAGTGACGACATCTGAATGGAACGTCTATTCTGTAACAGTCTCATCGTAAGACCTTAGATGAAGTGAGCTGTCTTTCCACACAAAGGTTGCCACACTTAACAGCTAACTTCAAACTCACGTCACCTAATTTGTCACGGTGTGATTTCCACAAAATTTATCGGCTGGTCTATCAAGCTGCGTTTTGCTCTATTTAGCTATATTAGCTGCTTATCACTAGCAACCTGTCTCGGCTACGCACGAGTGCGATGTTGTTACTATCACGGCGAAGTGCAGTGCTAGCCTAGTGGTGTGACCGTCGGACTTCCAAGTCATAGGTCTCGAGTTCGAACCCAAGGCACGCACCTCTGATTTTACGGATTCATGTGCGTATTGTATAATTATCACTTGCTTAAAAATCGGTGAAGGAAAACATCGTGAGGAACCCGACTTGAGAGATATTTCTTAACAGCATGTGAAGCTAAGTCAGAGGCCCATGGGCAGCATAAACACTCTGACACAGGTTAGTCACTAACCACACGAAAAGAAGAAGAAGACGGCGAAGCCGCGGGCGAAAGCTAGTCACTGCATAGTATAAAGCAAAGTCGCTTTCCGCGTCTTAACCTAATGTCTGTATGTATGCTTAGATTTTTTAAACTACAGAACGGATTTTGATGCAGTTTTTTCTAATAGATAGAGTGATTCAAGAGGAAGGTTTATGTGTGTAATTTTCCGACATATTATGCGGGCGAAGCCTCAGGCGGAAGCTAGTTAAACTATACGTATAAACCTTCTTGAATCACTTATGTATTGATTAAAACCGCATTAAAATGCTTTGCGCTGTTAAAAGATATAAGCGTATTGAAGGTCAGGCGACGGGAAGCGACTTTGTTTATTAAGTTATTTTTAATTTTTATATTTTACGAAAGTTGCTTTGTTTTATAAGAATGTCGTGTAATTGGTATATACATAATATAAGAACCCATACCAGTAATATATAACATAATATTTAATGTACTATATAATATATGCTGTTGGCGTACCTATTTTCAATAAATAAATAAATGTAGAGTGTACAGACGCCAGCACATCACGCTACCCCAATCTGCCAAATTGCTTTGATAGATTTTCAACTTTATACTAAAACGATAAGGTTCATGTTGGATTGGCAATATTTGACAGTTTAGGATACCTGTACCTACTTATTCGGGCATCAGGTAATCGTGTTGCGAAGAAGAAATAAAAGGCTGAACCCGAAACCTAAAAATTATTATTCTTTTACTTTGGTAGGTAGCTATCGTTTGGGAGCCTCCACTTTTATGGAATACTTAATTTAAAATGCAATTAACTAAGAAATAATATAAAGGAACTGCTGGCCAAAAGCTGGTTTGACAACTGTCAAGGCTTGCTACCAGTTTTGCACAGTATTAGTACTTACGGTTATCGACTTTCCTTCTATTTTTAATTTTAAAAATCCCGTAAATTACCAGTTTTAATAATTATGGCGTAAAAAATTGTTGTCAATTATAATACTAGGAAAAACTTTAGGGAAAATGTATCTTTTGCTGATGTACGAAATCATTTTTGTCCAAATCTTTTGATGTTTGACAGCTTAAGTTGTTTCGTAAGGTCCTATAATAAAGCTTCACTGAAGCAATTCTTCGCTCTCAAAAAGTTAGAATGTGATATTAATTGTCTATTAAGTTAATAAGTAGCTCTAACTTAACAGAATTTTAATAAAAAGATCGGATTGTACAGACGCTTGCGCATCAAGCTAACCCAATCTGTCAAATCTGCTTTATCACAAGTGAATAAGGTTCATTTTCAGGTTTAAACGCATTTCACCTACGTTTCCACGGTGATATTTTTACAGATTAGCACTAATTGTAAACATACTTCAGTTTAAAAAACACGTTTCTTGTATGCGTTGGCTTGTATTTCATTTTTAACTATATTTTATTTTCATTATTGGTTGTAATAGAAATGCACAATCTGTGTCAATTTCAACTATGCACCAATTACGGTTCATGATGTACAGAATCCCAGCACATCAAGTTAGGAATCGGTCAAATTTCTTTGATAATTTTTCAACTTTATGACAAAGTATAAGGTTCATTTTCAATTGGGATAATTTGACAGTTTGGGACAGCTTGATGTGCGGGTCCCTATCGTAGCACCATTGATTCATACCCGTCTTCTTATTGCGTAAAACAATTTGAACCAATATATGTATTAATGATTTTGAAATTGCTAATCCATTGCTTCTTACTTTCGAAAAAAGTGGTCTAAGGGCATCTCCTGAGGTGGACAGATCTCGGCTGAGACCACGAGCGTCGCTGGGAAAGGACAACAAGGGGTAAGCTGAATCGGATGACCCTGTTATTCCCTAGATACATAGATGATCTTATACGTATTATCTAATGTGGCACTAATCGTGACTCTTATCCACAAGGGATCTGAATCGTGCTGCAAAATATCGTGTAATGTAACAGAATATTTAGCTATTAATCTCTGTGTTGCCTGACAGGTAGGGCGGGCATCTCATTCGAATTCAAAATTAGAAGGCGGTCCTTGATCGCGGATTTATAATATTGGGAAAAAAAAACAGAAGAGTTTACGTTCATAAACAAAACGCGGCAAATCTTAAAAGCACGTTCGGTTAATTACTTACAACTTTGTTTTTAACCTCGGTTCGGTTGCTTTTTTGGACAAATCAATTTGATACAGTTATCTGTCGTTCAATCCTTTTTTATATGTGTAATTATGTATCTGTGTTGCTATACACGGTGATTTTCAATTCACAAAAATATATCTAATCGGCAGTTTCTTACAAAAATGCAATATTTATCCGAATTATGAAACAGATATTTGTAGATTTTTCATAGTTAGTCTCGCAGTGAAAGTTAGTTAACAGTAAATTAAACATCACCGTGTTTTGTTCCATAATTATAGGTATTGTAATTCGTCTATTTAAATCCTAGCAACTTACTTTTTATTATTAAGGAATTTACATGCCCAAAAACGGTGAAATGTGTCATCGCACTAGACATTTACCGCCTTTTGTATTACCGCGTCTAAAGCAAATAAATGCCTTGACTATGGTCATACATAAGCGCAGATATTATTAATTAAAATAATGACGCTGTGAAATAGCTATCTCTTGGTAACATAATTAGAAAAAGTGGTAAAACCAGTCACAGAGGCTAGTCCGTAGATTTTCCCACGAGAACTAGGGAAACTTAGATCAAGCCACTTTATCTTTATTTAGTTGTACATAATGGACCTACCTACCTAATGCTAGGGTTGAGTCCATAGTGACTTTCTACTTTCGCGCCTTCTCGTTTATAAGGTCTGTGCCGGATGCTATAAATTAAAAACAAATGCTGTTAAAATGAGATCTAGTAACTAGGACCTCGTTTTAAATATATTCTCACGTCTGATTACCGCTTAATAATTAAGCGGTAAACAGACGTGCTTTTTTTTTTTTTTTTAAGGCTGGGAAATCATCCAATGACTGCTCCCGCTCTGGGTGGAGCGGAAGGGAGTGTCAGACTCTTACTGACTGAAACCCATCCATGTTCCTTCCGTAGCCCTTTATGTTCCGGGGTAGCGGTAACCCTTTCGGACAATCCCGCTTACCCGGCAGGCTTGGCCCTGAGGGGCCCCTTCATATGCTGACATCTCTTTGAGGCGCGCGTGGAACATATACGCGCCGTACGGCACGGGTCTGGTGCTAATCGGACGGTGAGTCACCCATTACTCACCGCCCGCAGGCCCGCGCCTACGGTGGCCGGGAGTCGTCACGTGGCTCCCGACGCCCGGAGCGTCTCCCGCGGCGGCTGGGACGGGAGGATCTTTCTCTCTCCCATCCCGCCACCTCCTTCGCGAGCATTACTTTTTCGCAGAAGGAGGTGACTGCCTCCCATTCCCTCTCGCCCCGGACCATGGCTTGCACCAGGGCCGGGCGCGAGAGGTCGCCGCCGCCGATCGCCTCTACGAGGACACGGCGGTGCTCCGCCCAAGCGGGGCAGGTTTGCACCGTGTGCTCTACCGTGTCCTCTGGGCGATCCTCGCAGTGGTGACACCCGGGCGTTTCCTCCCGCCTAATGATGTGCAGGAACCTCCCGAAACATCCATGTCCGGTGAGGACCTGCGTCAGGCGGAAGGTGAGGGCGCCGTGACGCCTCTCTAGCCACTCCTCAAAGAGGGGCCTTACCACCACTATCGTGGCGTGCGCTGGGTTGCGACAGTCGCTGCTTCCAGGCCGCCATGAGATCGCGCCGGAGGTCCGTCCGCTCCGCCGCAATTTGCTGCGGAAACGGAGTTTCCCCCCGGCTTAGTACCTCCGCGCGCCACTCGTACAGGCGCGCGAGGACTATCGCCTCCAGATCCCACGGCGGCAGTCCGGCAAGGAGGCTTGCCGCCTCGCCCGAGATCGTGTAGTACCCCCGGATTAGCCGAATGGCTACCACCTTTTGGGGCGCGTTCAGGTAGTGGGCGGCTCGCCACCGCAATGAACGCGCCCACACCGGGGCCCCGTATAGGGCCATGGACCGCACGACTCCCGCCTAAAGCCTCCGGCAGGAGGCGTTTGGCCCCCTCAAATTGGGCAAGAGCCGCTTGAAAGCGGCCCCAGTCCGTTCCAGCTTGGGGGCCAAACGTCGGAAGTGCTCCACGAAATTCCATCGGCTGTCGAGGACCAGACCTAGGTATTTCATCGTGGTCTCGACGCCGATGTGAACCCCTCCTACCGTAAGTTGGGATCCCGATGGTGGCCTATTCCGAGGCCCATGAAAGGACATGGCCTCGGATTTGTGCAATGCCACCTCGAGACCCAACTGCCGGATCCTTTCAATGACTGTTGCAACCCCGCGTGTCATCGCGTCGGCCGCCGCCTGATGCGACCTCCCCTGCACCAGGACCAGCGTGTCATCAGCGTAGCAAACTACGCTGACGCCGTCAGGGAGGTCGGCCCGCAGCACCCAGTCGTAACCGATGTCCCACAGGAACGGCCCCAGAACCGATCCCTGCGGGACACCACACGACATCTCTCGCCGGTTCCATTCCCCATCGCGACCGGGGTAGATGACGGCTCTGTCCGTCAAGTACGCCCCGACTATTCGACGGAGGTAGGTCGGCACCCGGTGATACCGGAGTGCTTCCCCAATGCAACTCCAGGGCAGGGTGTTGAAGGCGTTGGCGATGTCAAGTGACACCGCCACGACGACCCTACCCTGGGATACCGCGTCCCCCGTCGTGAGGGCTCTAACGCGCATGATGGCGTCCACCGTCGAGCGCCCCTTGCGGAAGCCAAACTGGCAGTCCGCAAGGTCCGGCCCCGTCCTTCCAAGGTGCCCGACGAGGCGGCCCGCAATAATTCTCTCGAAGAGTTTGCCGACCTCGTCGAGCAGCACTATGGGCCGGAATGCGGTCGGAGAGTCCGCAGGGCGCCCTGGCTTCTGTATGAGGACCAGCTTCCCCGTCTTCCAACGGAGCGGAAACTGGCCTCTTTGCATGCATGCGCTAAAGAGCGCCTCCAGTCGGGGCCCGAGAGGCCCTGAGGCCAGGACCCAGGCTTTACCTAGTAAGCCGTCGGGTCCTGGGGCGGTATTCTTGGCCTTGAGCCTTCCTACCGCCGCTCTCAGATCTACCTCGGTCACTTCGGGGATGTCGTCGTCGTCCTCGTGGTCCGCTTCGGGCGGAGCCATAGGCGGGGGAGTACCACCTCCTCCACCAGCTGAGGGCGGAGACTCTGCGTCAGAGGGGGGCCCAGGTGCGGAGCTTGTTCCGCACCATTTTATATGGGCGCCCCCAGAAAAAGAAAAGGAAGAGAGAAATTACATTTATTTACGGTAAAACATGGCGCAATGAAAAAAACAAACAAAAAGCACAAGCAGGGGAAAATTTCTAAGCGGGATTGGATCCGAAAGCCCTCCAGAACATAAATAGCTTTTTTTTCAAAGGTTGGGAAATCATCCAATGACTTCTCCCGCTCTGGGTGGAGCGGAAGGGAGTGTCAGAGTCTTACTGACTAAAACCCATCCATGTTCCTTCCTTAGCCCTTTATGTTCTGGGGTAGCGGTAACCCTTTCGGACAATTAAACATAAAGGGCTAAGGTAGGAATATGGATGGGATTTAGTCAATAAGAGTCAGACACTGCTTTCTGCTCCACCCAGAGCGGGAAGGGTCATTTAATGATTTCCCACCTTCAAAAAAAATGGGAAAATATGCGTCACATCCACGCAAAATAGCGGTTATTATCTATGTCGGTATTGTATAATTTACTTTGTGAGAGACAGTTATTGAAATAGGTATACCGGCCATTTTTTATTGTTTCACTGCACGTTAGAAAATGCGTGTATCTAAAAGATTATTGTAACACCTTACGTTTGGTGAAAGTAAGTTACTCAATCTATTGCTTACGATACGAGCAAAATGTAGTAACTGAACAAAGAAATAGAACAAGTTTTTTGTAACCATAAGAAATTGCGGGTAAGACTGTCTGAAGCCCGGAAATGTGAAGCAAGTAAGTGTATAATTACTTACAAATAAGTGGTTCAGTTTCAACTGAATGGACAAAGAATCAATACTGAGGGTGAATTTCACCGATGAAAATTAACGCGATCATCACATTCTTTATCGCGTTCAAGAGCGGGCCCTTGAACGCAGTTAAATGTGATCGCGTTCAGTTTCGTTAGTGAAATCAGACAGGAGTGCCAATTTCACCAATGAAACAGCTCTCAACAGCTTTTAGTGTCAATATTCCCTAAGAATGACAGTGACCGCTTGAACGCAGATTGGATGCATTCAATTTAATTGCTGAAATCAGCCTCTAGTGTTTGTAAATCGAATACGGGATTCCTTTGCTTCCCTTTTTTTTTTTTTTTTTAAGGCTGGGAAATCATCCAATGACTGCTCCCGCTCTGGGTGGAGCGGAAGGGAGTGTCAGACTCTTACTGACTAAAACCCATCCATGTTCCTTCCGTAGCCCTTTATGTTCCGGGGTAGCGGTAACCCTTTCGGACAATCCCGCTTACCTCCTTTGCTTCCCTAAGATTGAATAAAACTTACATGCCATAGCCAAGGTAATCGAGGTAAACAGAAACAATATGGAATTAGTGTGCCATCTAGACAGTATGTGAGAGTTGGTAAATTCTTTATAGCCGATTTTTCAATAGCCTGATAACTATTATCTGAAGAACAAAAATACATGACACAAATACAAATACATTTTCTATGCCAAAGCCTTCAAACTGTCAGATTTATTCCTCCGAAAAAAAAAATTTTAACGTTTAAAAAAACAGCCCTTCGTGATGTTTCAAGTCACTGGGAATTGTTGTCTAAAGTGCAATTAACATAAACTAACCATAAAACTTAAAATAAAAATATGCACAATTAACAAGATTTATCAAACTGGTCCAATAAGTATGCCAGAAACAAACGAGTTCTAAAAATAATTATTAACAATGTTAGGTACTGTAAGGATGAGACCTAATTAATATCCCAATAAATCTAAATCAATTCGTTTGATTAAAAATGTTAATTGAAGTCAATAAAAAACTCCGTTATTTTGTCGGAGCAGACGGCGAACCACCAACTCAAAGAACAATATTACTTATTTCAATATTACTTCAGTGTTAGAAAGAGATGATGCTATATTATTATGTAGAAGGTATTTTTTTTGAGAGTGGGAAATCTTCAAATGACTCCTCCCGCTCTGGGTGGATCAGAAGGGAGTATCAGACTTTTACCGACTAAAACCCATCCATGTTCCTTCCTTAGACCTTTATGTTCCGGGGTAGCGGTAACCCTTTCGGACAATCCCGCTTACCCGGCAGATATAGGAGGTATAGCTCCATCTCTTTCCCAATGTGAAACAATATTAAAATAATACTGCTATGTGAGGTTGTAGGTAGTCAGCCTGGCTGTTTGCGACCATGCTTAACCTAGACATAAAAATTTAAATAGGTATATTTATTTCCAGTTTTAGCTGGTGGTGGAACCAGTTCCAGATTCATAAACTTGAACTTGAAACCAACACGAGAACAACTAAGAAACGTGGGTCCGGCTAATAGGGTTGCCACGATTTCGGGTTTTTCGAGGATAATCAACTGAATTTTATGTACAGTCGCCAGTGCATCAAGTTGTCAAATTGTTCTTGTCAAATTTTATGTACAGTCGCCAGTGCATCAAGTTGTCAAATTGTTCTTGTCAAATTTTATGTACAGTCGCCAGTGCATCAAGTTGACAAATTGTTCTTGTCAAATTTCTCCCAATGGTTTTAAATTTAAAACAGTGACTGTTAAGTTCAATATAGATTGAGAAAATTTTACAGTTTGTGGTAACTTGATGTGCTGGCGACTGTACTTAGTGCTTTCTTTAACTGAATTTTATGTAATGTATCTTAGGTAAGCCTATTGTCTTTGGCAACAAACACTTTCATCACAGTGTTAACATATTATTTTCTTTAGCCCTTTAAAGCTTCTGTAAAAGAAAACGCATTTAAGGTTTGAATCTTGAATCGCTTATATCAGGTTTGAATCTGCCTGTAACCTTGACATAATGTACAGACGCCAGCACATCAAGCTATCCCTAACTGTCAAATTTTCTCAATTAAAAATGAACCTTATGACTTTGCAATAAAGTTGAAATACTATCAAAGAAATTTGACAGATTGTGGTAACTTGATTTGCTGGCCACTGTACCTAAATTGTACCTTTTTGATAGAAATAAACTATTAAATTATTATATCAGCAGTGGTATTCTGTAAATATCCGAAGTAAGCTGTCAATAATATTAGCATATTTGATGGAATGACAGCTTACTTCACGTAGATAAGTTTTCACCCTGAGATTTTTTACACAATAAACGGGCAGGTGTGGTACAGGTACCTACTGAACTTTTTCCTCTGGTATTCTCCTACATTTACGTGGCGGATGTAGATATTATAATAATCGCTGAAATAATTTACTATAATCAAGATTAGAATTGCGGTTACACGATCTACGAAGAAAAATCATGGGTGCAGAGATTTTTTATGAACTTCTGGGGAAATCTTTTCGTAGGAATTCTGAAGAATATTGCACCGATGTAAATTACTACTTAGGTACTAGCTACTTCGTCTGCATGAAAGTTAATCCTTCCGGTTAATCCAGGTTATAAACTAACTGTAGGTAGTTGTGCCAAATTTGATCCAATTCCGTTCAGCCGTTTTTACGCGATTGAGTAACAAACATCTATACATACAAACTTTTACGATTACTATATAAGTAAGATTGTACGCTGTGTCCCAAAAATAACCCACAATATGGTAATCCTTAGCCCCATCAGTTGAATCGAGTTTCGTCGTAAATACATATAAATAATTTGAATAGATATTGTTTGAGTAAATCTGTAGTTTTTATAACATCTGTCAATTTTTGCATATATCTAGGGACCTACGGAATACGGAGATGTTTGATAGTCACTTAGCCATAAATTATTGGCAATAGATTCTCGATTTTTTTTCCATAATTATTTTAGAAGACAATTTGCATTCAATAAAATTTAAAATAAATTTAAAAATAAATACACTCTATAATTCTACTTTATAGTCGATTCACATAAATTCTAAATAAATAACGTTAACATAATATAGTTGGGTTGAATATTTTATGATCAGCTTCTATTCTGGCAGGATAGGTTATAATAAAATTCGACATCTAATATAACTGCCTTTATTTTGGCTCTAACGTCAATACTTACCAGTGTCCTTTTAATAAAAATATCTTTAAAACAAAAAATAATAAGATACCTAATGTTTTGCACTGTACTGACTTCTAATATCCACATTTTATTTACTTGAACATTGAGCTGAAAAAGCCGAAAGTCTTAACCTTATTACTAAACTAAAAGAAAACAAAATCCTACACGGATACAGATTGTCAATGACAACAAAACAAATCGAAATTCGAATTCGATAAATTCATGGAACGCGATGATTCAGGCCATCTACATGGCAATATAAAGTGACTAAAGGCCATGTTCAATGCCAGTCGAGTTCTGCGCGTGAGAACACACGCTACATTATTTTAGTAATATTTTTATTTTTTTAAGTTCTTTTTTTAAACCGCCAATATGGCGTCTGCCGTGATTATGTTAAGTGCCATATTGTTGTTAGTTGCTGTGGTCGCCGCCGATGTCTGTTAGTATATTTTTTATTTATTATTTTAAGTTTATTAAACCGTTCGTTCGTGCGTTGTGTTTGCGAGGAAAAAGCTCTGTTGCCGTACGAATTTTGGATTTGAAATACTGCAATGAAGCTTTCAAATCGAATTTCTATATTAGAAATGCTACTCAATTTATAAAGTATTACATATTTTTTACAAAATACTAATTATTATTACTTCTAATTAGGTATGTTATAGAACAGAAACATAGTATCTTGCTATAATAACTTTTAATAAATACTTATTTAATAACTTTAGTAGGTAGGTACTATCTATACCTAACTACAAAATAAGTATAGGTTTGCTGCACAGGAGATTATTACTGGGTTATCTCTTAGCACAATAATAGTGTCAATGATCAAGGTAAAGTCTTTGTAAACAAATAGATACAGATATAAACTTGAGACAAACCTACTTATGTATCTACTTCGCCCCGGCTTCGCTTGGATGCAATTTAAGTAAATATCTACTAAGTATATTACAAACTATTAGAAGTTTGAATATAAAATAAAAAATAATAAAATACACAAGTTCATCACAAGACATCGGTTTAAGTTTTCAAGCAGACATCTCCATCTGATTAACATTTAATAAAATATTGATATAATTATATTACTTTTAAATACGGTACGTATATTTTTTTTAAATAAGTAATTATTCAATAAATATTTTTACCTAAACTTCTACGTTTCTTTATGACATTTAATTTTATGAAAGTCCGTCTGACTCCATGTTATTAAAGAGAAGATTAGTTTTTTGTTTTTTATACTATATAATCGACATTTGTATTTAAATATTTAATTTAAATAAATATTTAATTTAAATAAATATTTAAGTAAGTAATATTAATTATCACTATTTTCTGTTCACATAAAAGATAAAATATAATTATTAATAAATAACATAGTTTATTATTTAGTATTCGCAACAAAAGGGTCGAAAAGACTGGAAACGCCTCAATAATAATAGAAAGCTACCCACTGACCGAATGTTAAAAAAACGTAGAAAAACAACAAAAATGGCTCTTATTTTTACATTGTTTTGGATTTTTGGCAGCTGCTTTTAATGCGCTGATCTGCAATTTAATTAACGGTCGCTTATAATGAAATCCAGAAGTGGGTCAGAATATGTATGTAAATAAAATGTTAATAATTATTAGTAATTAACATAGTTTATTTAGTTTTCGCAAAAAAAAGGTTCGAAAAGACTGGAAACGCCTCAATATTCACAGAAAGAACAAAAAAAAAAACGTAAAAAAAATTAAATGTGATCCAACGATCTCGCAATTTATATGTAAAATAGTTTTTTCCTCAAATTCTCATAACAATACCTATATTATCTACCTAGTTAGCTGTTAGTTCCGTGTTCAATAAATAATTAAGTACCTAAAGGAATGCGAATCAATAATATACTTAATGTAAATAAATTACTTGGAAGTTGATGGGACCATAATTCATTTATCAACATCGTTAAGCTAAAAAATAATAACAAAGTTGATAACTGGTTGTAGGTACCTACAGTCTGGTAGGTTTTATACATATACAACTGACCTTTATTTATCCACATTTTTTATCAGTAAAAAGGTGTTAAACATTCTAAAATATAAGCAAGGTATATTATTATGTATAACCTATACATAGCGCTAAAAACGTGAGCGGCACGCGCACATAATAGACAAAACATAAAACACGAAGTAACTATAGATTAATTATTTCTATTTTCTCTTCTCTCCAAGCTCAGTCTCTTATTATTTTCTTAACTTCTAAACTAATAGGGTTTATTTTTTCGAAAATATGCCATCAGCTTCCTAAACTATATTAGAAAAGGTTGCCACAAAAATAACACAGGCATGCAACTAAAATATATATATTTTTTTATTTTGACGTTCTAAAGTGCCTTTTAAATAATATAATTTAAATAATATTTGAAAAAAATATTTGATTTTGATGCAAACTAAAACTTCTACAGCACCAAAATGGCACAATTTTTACGCATAGTTGGTTCTTAATCATCTACTAAGGACCCAATCTCTAGCATTACGTTGCAAATATACATAATGTTTCTCATCATTGTGTCTCTAGATGACCACATCATTAAAATATAGCCAAGCTTGCCTTACCACAGAACATTAACCTTTATAATGATTCCTAAAGTACTTTTTTTAACATCAAAACGTTTTAAATTACCGCATAATTTGTTTCATAATTGTATAATTTTCTACCGTGAAGACACAGACGAAAGTAGCCCATATTACGTTGTTACGTCAGTACAACGACTTAGGTCATAATTTTCCAACCCTTGTCAGTGCTGATATAATTATGTATTTACGGTATAACGAGAATATAAATCGTAATTATCATGAACGCTGTCTATGGATAATTATGGTGCTATATCATGTCGATGTCAGAAAAGAAACATGTAAATAAACAATCCATTGCAACCTCTTTGTTTTCAATAAGAAATATCCTATATCTAAACAGTCCATTATAATCTCTTTGTTTTTAACCTATTTTAATTCTATATGTTCTAAGGAGGTATAATTCGATTTTTAAGTAAAAACATTTTCTTTTCATTCTTAGGGGTGATCTGTAATTCAGGATGTCGGGATCCAGGTACCCAGACCTTTCTCTATTGAAGAGAGTGTACCTATTTATTATATTATCCAGTGCTTGTAATAGGATGTCGATGTGAACATAGGCCCTCCGGATTTTCGCGCGTTTTCTCTTACTCACACACACCTCACGCTACGATTTGGTTCTTAGAAATTGAAATTGCGCAGCCTTCTGCGCAGATTTCGGTCATGCCATGTTTCGTCGGCCATATTGTTACAAAATTGGAACATAAATAACCATAATTATAATATTTTGCCCTCCATTAAGTTTAATAACTACGTTCATTTTGTCATCTAACGATGAAATCACCGTTGTAAATACTACTTACTTTTTGACAATCGAAAACAATAAAATTGCGTTCTCTAGTAATCAACATTAATTTTATTAAATATATAGGAAGTATGACAACAATGCAGTGTATTGGAAACTAATTGGAAATAGATCTCCTTTGTTGAGGATATTTATTAACAATAAAGTGATTATACTCCCATAGACAATTACAGAGCATTTACCTATAAACAGTGTATTGATGTCGGAAATAAAATTATTCACACGACATAGAAAGTTTAATAAAATGTTGTGATGTACCTATAAGCGGTTAAGGCCGACACGTCTAATTTAGGTATGAGGTTCTGGGTTTAAATCTGGGCTATTAACAGTGCAGTGACATTTCCCTCGATATACCTATACACTTTTTCTATCAATTTCTTAATTCATAAACAGGAGCTCGTGGCTAAGTAATAACAGCCGCACAGGTCGATCCGTCAGGTTAAGCAACGCTTGCCAGGGTTGGCCGTGGATGGGTGACCATCTTTACATAACGAGACTCCTCCGTGCCTCGGAAAGCACGTTAAGCCGTTGGTCCCGGCTGTCATTTGTGCATCTTTGACAGTCGTTACGGGTCGTCAGAAGTCCAAAATCTGACAGCCAGTCTTACCAAGGGGTATCGTAATGCTCAGTTATTGGGTTGTGGAGGTCAGATAGGCAATCGCTCCATGTAAAATACTGGTATTCAGCTGCATCTGGTTAGACTGGAAGCCGACCCCAACATAGTTGGGAATAGGCTAGGCATATGATGATAAACAAACTCGTGCTGTCATGCATCAGAATTTCTTCATTCCCCGCTCTTGCAATAAGGCCCATGAGCTAATAACATATTTGTGGTCAACAGTTACATCATTCAAGCAAAGTCACGAAGGTACTTGGCAGACGGATGCTTAGCGCCAATATTTGATATTTGTTATTTGATGAAATTCTATGTGGAATAAATTTTTATTTATTTTTAGTTACATAATCCTTAGAAAAATGGCATAATTTAAATCTGATGGAAAACTTACTTTCCTATTCAAAAATTCTCGCCAGAAGTTTTTGTGTAAATGTTCATTGATTTGACCCAAAGCCTTTTAAGCAGTATATTGTCTACTGAGATGACGACTACTAGAGAAGTATGGAAGAAAATGACATTTTGCGCCGACCCCAAATAAATTGGGATAAGGGCAGGAGAATGATTATTGTCCTGTGTAACCAAGACGTTGCTCAAAATTATAAATATCTAAAGAACAGGGCCAGACCAAAGAGTTAAAAACTAAATGTCACAGATGTAAATCTGCTCTTGCTCTAAAGAACTATTTTCTTTGTACCTGGCACCAACCTTGACGCTTCACGAAGGTGTTCCCGCCAACGCATGCACCTTAATTTGTATGCAATATCCTAGGAGTATGTCGCCAGACCAGTCCAGTATAGCAATGTAGATGAACCGGTCTTGAACCGGATCAAGTACTATACTGTGCTCGCGATTTAGTTTCCAAACATGTAAACAAATATGTATATTTGGAAAATCAACCTTAGTGGCCACATATAAAGATCAGTTTGAGCTACAACTTCAATATTTATTATTATTCTGAAATCAGCTTAATTAAAACTTGCATAAAGTTGTTATTCATTTGGGTGGAAATAACATCAAATAGAAACAAGACTTAACAGAAACGAATCGTTCACGCATTGCTGCCCACGAGTCCTTCGACAAGCAGGTTTTTTAAGATCCGATCTAGTTATGGATAAAAAAACAATTAAAAGTGGCTCTTATTTTTTACAATGTTTTGGATTTTTGACAGCTGCTTTATAATACGCAGATCTATGATTTAATTAACGGTCGTTTATAATCAAATCCAGAAGTGGGTCAGAAGAAGTATATAAACTTTTTTCTTAAAAAACGCTTGGTGTAATTTTTCGTCAAATTTTTGATATCTTACCAACAGATGATTTCTTAGACAATTGGGTATTTGAAGTCAATAACGTTACTTTTTATGAACTATCAAAACGCGGAATTTGTACGTGAGTTGTATTAAATATAACAATGTGACGTCACATATTTTTAGAATCAAAATATGCACTACTTATTATTAGCATAAAATGCGATTTAAAAATTATATCTTCCCATAATATTTAATTTCTGTACGGTGATGGCAGTTTTTGTGACGAGCGGTCTTTTATCTATGTGATTTCATATTTTATTTTTGTCTGATTCAAATAGTCAATTATGAGGAGTTGCAGCAAATACGCACACACTTCCTCCATTAAAAAGCCAAGGCAGTTAAATCAAGGCTTATATCCTGACATCATAGGTTTTACAACTCAAAGCTAATTTAATTCTCATTGCCTTAACATCAATTCTATAAATATCCACGCCAATAACACAATGTAAGAATTAAACGCAGAAATAAAAATTGCAAAATGTGTTAGTAATCACATCGTGCCCTCCATAATGTATGACATCACTAATATCCGTGTGTTGAATGGCAAACGACCGTAATAGGTCAAAACGTGACGTCAGAATGCAATATAAATATTTCAACGTGGTTAGCGTCAAAGCTCGTGGCTAAGTAACAACCAACAGCCACACGAACCGATTCGTCAGTTTAAGCTACGCTTGCCGGGGTGACCATCTTCAGATATCGAGACTCCTCCGTGTCTCGGAAAGCACGTTAAGCCGTTGGTGGATCTTTGACAGTCGTTACGGGCAGTCAGAAGCCCGGAAGTCTGACAGCCAGTCTTACCATGGGCGATACCCCCGATATATTACCTATTTAGTGACTGGGTTGTGGAGGTCAGATAGGTAGTCGCTCCATGTATAAAATACTGGTATGCAGCTGCATTCGGTTAGACTGGAAGCCAACCCCATTATAGTTGGGAAAAGGCTAGGCAGATTGATTGGTTAGCGTCAGTCACTAATGGTTCAATAATGCCCTATTATTTATTTATTCTTGATTAATTAATCGTAATTTCTTATTGACATGTGAGATGGGTTTTATCGAGTTATCGATCTACCTACGGACATGTTAATTTGCGGTTTACTTGTTATGTATAGGTACTAACTGCTTGATGTCTTAGAATATTCAAAGAAATGCAATTATGCAACTTGTTAATCGAAAAAAACTTCAAAGTGAATTAGTAAGGCAGTTAATAAGGCCATTTGGCATACATGCTGTAGGTACCTGATGCATATAGGCACTGCTTGGACTGCTTGGAGAGAGGTTTTATTAGATTTTTAAATGTACTTAACGTAGTCAACTCTAGATATAAATATAATAAAACACTGCAAAAGTAATCCAATATTTACAGACAAAATGATAGGTAAAGGCCTTAGCTGTGCATCTTTCAAAACTTTCTTATATTAGGACATTAATTCAATTACATTCTGTTCATGTACATCGTCAAATGACCCCTCCCGCTCTGAGTGGAGCGGAAAGGAGTGTCAGACTCTTACTGACTAAAACCCATCCATGTTCCTTCCTTAGCCATTTATGTTTCGGAATAGCGTTACCCTTTCGGACAATCCCGCTTACCCGGCAGGCTTCAGCCCGAACGTGCCCCTTCACATGCTGACATCTCTTTGAGGCGCGCGTGGAACACGTACGCCGTCCGGCACGGGCCTGGTCCTGATCGGACGGTGAGCTACCCATTACTCACCGTCCGTTAGCCCGCGCCTACGTTGGCCAGGATGTATAAGCATACATACTTGGCCTACATGTGATCAAAGTATCGCAGTAACCACACCCGCAAACCTGACATACCTCCATTACTCACCCTATTACGTATCAACATAGGAATTAAGATCCATTCGATCTTGAACTTTAAACACGGATTTTCTCAGAGTATTTCCTTTCTCTCCTTCAGAAATCACGAGTAATATCTATTACATATGTCTTAGGTATTTCTCATACGTAATTACTTCCGTGGTATGTATATAGCTCCTTGTTATTAATAGGTTAGTATCGAAGATGGATAGTAAACAGATGTGTTTCCGCATTGATTTCATTATTAAATTAATCCATTACTTTAATATTAATTTATTCTATGTTTTGTTCTCTAATAGATCTGTTGTTATGTAGATTTATTTATAAAGGTACGTACGACTTTAGAACACGATCAAAAAGAACGTAATGCTAAAACAAAGTAATAGCGAGGCCGGGCGATGCGATACGACGCATTGGGTCCTGACTTTCTGAGGCCGAGCGCAGCCGTAGGATAATTATATTTTATGTTAAAACAAGTTTTACGGCGACAAAATCGAGGGAAAAGCTATATTCAATAAAATTCTCCGAAAATCAACTGTCTCATGAAAATTTATTTATGATCGTAAAACACATTGCGTGTGTGTTGTTTAAAACCAACAGAAATAACCTTCAATAACCTTGACCTTGACATTTAAATCCATAAAGTTTGGACACATAATAATTTGCATCTCTCGATGACTCGACGGTGACGTGTTTGGAGAACAATGGTAACTATTGCAATCTTCTTCTTGTTTTCGTGTGGTTAGTGACTAACCTGGTGTCAGAGTTTTTATGCTGCCCATGGGCTTCTGACTTAGCTTCACATGCTTTTGAAAAATATCTCTCAGGCATGCCAGTTTCCTCACGATGTTTTCTTTCAGCGATTTTTAAGCAAGTCATAATTATACAATACGCACATGAATCCGTTAAATCAGAGGTGTGTGCCTTGGGTTCGAACTCGAGACGTATGACTTGGCAGTCCGACAGTCACACCACTTATAGGCTATCACTGCTACACTATTGTAATAAGCAATCATAATTTATATAATAAAATAGTTTAACAAGCGGAAAATCTTAGAACTGGGAAAAAAAATTACTCGTAGGTATGTCAGGTAAATCCTATACGGATCTTCCTTCAAATGTTAAGAAGAGTATTTGGGAAAACCCGAGCTAAAAAGTGACATAACAGAAGTTCTCGGTAACAATCTCATAATTGCTAACACCTGACAGGACTACCCGTGATTAAAATATGAAACGGTTAAAAATAACATTTGCAATCACATAGATAAAAGACCGGTCGTCTTAAAAACTTCCACCACCGCTGCACCGTACAGAAATTGAATATTATGCGAAGATATAATTGTAAAATTGCATTTAATGCTAATAAGTATTCCTTTTGATTCTAAAAATCGTCACATTGTTATATTTCATACAAATTCCGCGTTTTGACAGTTCATAAAAAGTAACGTTATTGACTACCCTTTCAAATACCCAATCGTTTTAACTTTTAAGGCCCACTTGCACCACGCTAAACAAACCTATTTAAAACTTCATTAGTTCTCTACCAACATCAAACGACTGAAAGAAATGGAACGATATTTTAAATTCGTGTATTTGTGGTACCAGCCTTATTAAACTAACATGAATCATTTTAATTACTATTCTCACCAAATGGCCATTGTTAGTTTTACACCCGTATCACTTTTGGCAATCTATTCTTTGTTTGAGGCAAGTTTATGATTACGTAGTTGGTATGGCCATGCATTCAAATATTCTTATTTCATCATTGCACAGCTTGTCTTCACCCTTTTATATTATGCCAGTCTTTTGTCTATGCCCGTGTCTGTACCTATCATCCATGATTGATCCTTTTTTTTTAGTTATTTGAGTTTTATACCTATACTAGCTTCTGCCCGCGGCTTTGCCCGCGTGGATGACGGAAATTGCATGTTATTACTCATATAAACCTTCCTCTTGAATCACTCTATCTATTAAAAAAAACTGGATCAAAATCCGTTGTGTAGTTTTAAAGATCTAAGCATACATACTGACATTTGGACGCGGGAAGCGACTTTGCATTATACTATGTAGTGATTCTTTGTACAACACTCGAGCTAACTTTAGCAATAATTCGGGTAAATAACTCTACGTTTAATTTTCTTCTTTACCAATCGTAGTTTTACAAACAAAGCTTAAAGGGCCAGCAAATATAAACAAATCGTACATCTTCGGACATTACAAGGCCCAGCTATGGCCACTAAAAGTACCTTGACCTTAAACAGGACTTATCACTTTGTATTCCGCGGTCACATTTACATAACCATATATTTCGTGATCACATACAAAGGTATGCCACCTTGGATCTGGGATTTTCACACCAGTATTAAAAACCTTTATTGATTTAAGTTTGTATTCTATTTTTTTTTTTAAAGTTTACGTGTCCCTACTTAAAACTTTATGGTCGTTGGACTCCTTTGTGCATGTTTTTATTGCATTCTTTTTTTTATTGAGTTATAAACTTTTTTGATCGATTTCGAACGTAATTTTATTATAACAGTTTCATGACACCAAAAGGAGTATCAATAAATAAACGAATAACCAGAAAGACAGCGCATAAAATCCTCAGATCGTTAATGAACTTAAAAAGGCATTATATGATGATATTTATTATCTTTATGAACTCAACAAAACTTTAGCAATAGTCGGGCAAAATCGGGAGTGAAATCAGTTGTCATCAATTTTTAAATAATTGCAGTTTTTCAAACCTTCATAAAAACGTTACCTGTTTACAAAAAAAATATATTTTGTTCAAACAAACGTTACCTACTTACCTATAGGCTATATCACTACATAGTAACAAAGTCGCTATTTTTGTCAGTTTGTTTGTCTGTATACTTAAATCTTTAAAACTACGCAACGGATTTTGATGCGGTTTTTTTTAATAGATAGAGTGATTCAAGAGGAAGGTTTATATGTATAATTAGTCGACATATTTTGCGGGCGAAGCCGCGGGCGGAAGCTAGTTGTATATATTTTAAACCTTAAAATTCATTTATCTATTGTATATTATACCGTAATATACCTAGCTGGGCCTCCCTTTTCCTTTCCCACAAAATTCTTTCAAACCCTAACTGAATTATTCGCTATTTCCAGCTCACTTACAAGGCTCGGCGCAAGCGCAGCCAGTGACGGAGGTGTGCCTCGGCTGCATCTGCCAGGCGGTGTCCGGGTGCAAACGCGGCATCCAGTGTGAGGGTGACCACTGTGGACTGTTCCACATCACCTGGGCGTATTGGGCTGATGCCGGAAAACCTACCCTGCATGGACAGTCGCCTGATGCACCTGATGGTAAGAAAGAAAGAAGAAAGTTTTATGTAATTTATTTTGAGCTCCGCAATCGTTGCTAACATATTCAGACTCAAAGTTAAGGGCACCACTAGGACTCCAGTAGCTAAGCGGGATTGTCATGGATGAAGGAACATGGATGGGTTTTAGTCAGTAAGAGTCTGACACTCCCTTCCGCTCCACCAACATTAAATGATTTCCCAAGCCTTAAAAAAAAAGGCCTCCACTAGGACTCCAGTAGCTAAGCGGGATAGTCCGTTAGGGTTACCGCTACCCCGGAACATAAATGGCTAAGGAAGGAACATGGATGGGTTTTAGTCAGTAAGAGTCTGACACTCCCTTTCGCTCCACCCAGAGCGGGAGCAGTCATTTGATGTTTTCCCACCCTAAAAAAGGACTTAGAAAACAAATCAGCTGTTCAGTACATTTATGTTCGCATAAGTCTTCCTAATGTATAGGACAGCTGATACTTTTTTCGTGATTTCAGGTAACATTCCATTATGCGTTGTAGTCGAGTTTGCACTTTTTACTACTATATTTCGATCGGGACTTCGTTCGCGTTGAATAGTGGATGCCTTAGTCATTATAACTATCTGTATGCCCTCCAGCCCCATCCATCCATTTGTTTTAAACAATGAGTTCAGTCAATCACAGTTATCTTTTACAACAGAAGAAGATTAGATTATCAAAGAGGTGGTATTCTGAGCGCAGATGAAGAAAGGATTTTCCTACCTCTGAGTGGAAATATTAGCATAAAGACATCCGGAATGCTTCCAAGAAGTATTTATTCATGAATCTCTTTTATTAATTAGCACGCGTGACACTATAATGTTATCTATCCAAATAAATCACATATAATATAATAGATAATTATGGTAATTAAATACCAATTATGTAAAGTATTAAACTGGTTTATTAAAACTTGAATAGCCTTGATTTAACTAATTGATGATTTTATCACCTGTCGAAGCAGCCATTTTATAAACTCATTTTAAAATATCGAATATAGATGGAATTTGCAAAACCAATCATTTCAGTGCGTCACGTGCGCCACTAAGTGAATATTATTGACCAATTAGAATATTGTTACATTTAAAAGCCGAACTGTCGAATGGAACATGACAATAAACTCACGATTTTTTTTAATGCTTTATTCACGGAATGCGATACTCGGTATGGGCGATTCCGAACCTGCGTCCTACTGTTTTACAACAAACACTCAGAATCTTTTAAAAATTAGTTTGACCACCGATCTATATTCGAGAACCTTCTAGCCCCTTAAATCACAAGTATCACATAAAAGCCTTACCAGCGTCAACTAACATAATTTTGTAAATTCAATTTGGATAATTATGACAATAAACTGGCAACACTAATACATAGGAGTTTTGTAACTATCAAATAAATCCTAACATCGAAATAAAAAAAGAGATCTAAGTAATGACAGCCGACTATTATTGAAACTAGGCTGAAAATAAGCACTTTTTGAAGGTCAAAAGTACATAAAACAGTCCCCCAAACGCCCACCCTTCACTACTTCCCAGTGCTTTAGCTGGGCAGAAGAAGTGGCGCATGAAACTCCCCAGCAGCACAGCTGTCTGTTCAGTTGGAAGAACTTGATTCTATACATTTACCAAACTTTGACTGGCTATAATGAATTAATGACTATAAGCTATTGGATATATTTGATTGAATTTTCGTATGCAGACTGACGACGGCATAAGATATACGCAGTTTAATTTATTGTCGTATTGTCGCCTCCATCTTGTATAATATACCAACATGTAATTAATTTGTATGACATCGTTTTCTAGCGTTCCCGAGCTGCACAAATGACCCGTACTGCGCTGCCCTCACCGTCCAAGGTTACATGAGGAAGTTCGCTCAGGTAAGGCAAACACATCGATCCATATTTATTTCAAATATTACAATTAATTCATTAAAAATGTTATATACAATATATAATCTAATACTAAAACCAAAAAGAATATAGGTACTATGTACAAGTATTCAAAACTAATAACTAACTAAAATATGGCGTCGAAAAATTCCTCCGCATCGCTGTCGACTGGTAATGTACCCAAGAGATATTCATCCATATTGATCAAATCATCTCATTTAATATTTTTATTGATTTTCCTCTTCGAAATAAAAATACACAGCACAAGGACATGACTCCGTTTTAGGTAGTTTTAAATTTAACCAAAAAAACTACAGCATTAAAATAAACTACTGCAATGACATTCAAACTCTTTTGTTATTTTTTGTAATCTTTCCTACCTGGCTGTGACATAACATCGGCATCGTAGGCGTAACCTGTTAAATGCAAATCTGTTGTCATTGTGCTCTCATTAACATAATATAGAGACGAAATGACATCACCCGAAATACTTACGAACAATAATAAGTTTAAAATTAACATAACTTATTAATAACACAATGCAGTGAGCATTATGTTCTTAAAATTACTTAATGTCGTGACTGAACTCTGATAACTACTAAATACAACTGGATATTTAAATAACCTTTTAGTCATTATTTCTACTGGAGGTACAGAGGCCAGCAGATCAAGTTACCACAATCTGTAAAATTTCTTTGATAGTATTTCAACTTTATTGCAAAGCCATAAGGTTCATTTTTAATTGAGAAAATTTGACAGTTAGGGATAGCTTGATGTGCTGGCGTCTGTACTAGGTCATTTTACTTGGAAGTACACTAAACCAATGCTACCAAGATATTATTCGTCATCATCAATAAAAAGAAAAAAAGAACATTATGGTCAAGGATATAGTTTTAATTTAAAAGAAAATTCTAACAACATATTTCTTTATTTGCAAGAGCTCTAGTATGATCTTTTATGAAAAACTGACCAGCCAGTATCATTCACGACAACACTACATGTTAGCGTTATTGGGTAGGTTTATTGCTGGCCAGTAACACTATCACGTACTAAGTTAAAAGAGGAGATCGTGGCTAAGTAATAACAGCCGCACGGGTCGATCCATCAGGTAAAGCTACGATTGCCAGGGTTGGTCCATGGATGGGTGACCATCTTTAAATACCGTGAGCGAATCCTCCGTTCCTTGGAAAGCACGTTAAGCCATTGGACCCGGCTGCCATTTGTGCATCAGGTCGTCAGAAGGCCGAAAATCTGACAGCCAGTCTTACCAAGGAGTTATTACCGAGTTACTGGGTTGTGGAGGTCCATCCATACGTCGCTCCATGTTAAATACTGTAAATTCAGCTGCATCCGGTTAGACTGGAAGCCAACCCCAACATAGTTGGGAAAGGCTAGGCTGATTGATTGATTGTCCTAAGTTAAAAGACATGTTATTTATAAAAATCAAAATAAAGAAAAATTTAAATCCGATAATAGAATAATAGGCCTGAAGATTACTGAGAACGCAAAAGTGTTATTTCATAAGTAGATGTTTATACAATAACTATGTCTAAGTGAGCTGTTGTCAGAGATACTCATTCAAACGTCAAGTGATAATTAAGTTATGTCCATTGTAACATTGTTACTCTGGCACTGACAATGCTTTGTGTTACTGACCTAAAAGAGGTGGAATTACACCTCGCATTTGATGTCATCATAAGTATCATAATAGACACACACCTACATAGACATAAGCTAAATATAAACGCGAATAGGTTATAACCAAATAATGGTCGGAAAATAATATCAAATAAATTAATGTACGTATAGTTATCGGAGTGCCAGAGTTTTGGGCACATTTCCCACTGACAGCGATGGGGATGAATTTTTTGACGCCCTATGAGCTCTTCCCCTTTTTTACCACTTGTACATAATGGATATATTTTTTAATTTTAGGTTGTATATATTATTATATGTATTATTAAGTAATTGTTTTAGCATGTAATAACTATAATATCTATTCTTTATAAAAATAATACCTACCTGTTTCAAAAAAAATATTTAAATCCAAACTAAATATTTGTATTTGATAAAGTCCGGAGTCCGATGGGAATTGCCCTAACACCGGGACCCAAAAACCCAACCCACTCTAAATAATAATTAGAAAACTCTGAAAAGTAATTTCTCGTAATGTAATCTGGTCTGGACTCCACTGGACTTACTCCATTAATTTATCAGGCTGAAACAGACCGACGCATGGACGGAACCCAGCATCTAAAATAACCACTAGCAAACCTCACATGGAACACCGGTGGTCCATTGGTAACAGCCTTGACTTGCGAATTGTAGGTCCTTGGTTCAAACCCAGGCAGGCGCTTTAATCTATATAAATAATTTCATCACCACTGCTCTTAAAACGGTGACGAAAAACATCGTGAGGAAACGGGCACGTCCTAGAACCAAACATTTGAAGACATGGGACGTCTATCAACCCGCACTCCCTCCCAACCAATCCCTCTTAAAAAGAGAAGATCTATGTCCCAGTTATGGAACTTCATAGGATGATTATGCTAAACCTCACATAATTGCACGTGACTCCACAATAATCGATTTATTTCTGTTTTCCCAGGATTGTAACGGAGACGGCCGCGTGGACTGCTACGATTATATGGCGATCCACAAGAAAGGAGGATACGGATGCGTTGGAGAACTGCCCTTCGGTTACGTCAATGTATTCAACCAGTGCGTCAGCGCAGTAGCCCAGAGCCAACACTACGGACGTTAAGACTCTCGCGAGGGAGGGAATGCCTAGCGTAGTATATGATGCGAGAGGGTTAAGCTTCATAATAAACTGACCATCTTAATCACTATGAAAACTATGATTCATTCTGTCGTCGATTTTGGTCCATAAAGTGGTAGTATCGATGTAATAAATAAAAAACATCATCAAATCAATCTGGCTAACAATAACTAAAAGACAACACACAAGACAATTCAACGCACTTAAAAATGTGTCCAAAAATCTTGTTTGAACATGATCGCTTTACCTAGTTCATTTTTCAGGTTGGTCTAACCAGTTCTGAAGCATGGGATAGGTTGCCAATTATGTTAACTGCCTCGAAGACTTTAAATATCTTCGTAATCCTCGCAGCTTATACTTCGAAATGCCACCTCATGATCCTCTATAAAAAATGGAGCAAATAATAACTTTAACCAGCGTTAAGAAACAAAAATAATATTTATACTTTTCTAATAAAACATTGAATAAAATCGAACTAGTCTTTAGGATTATTCATTTTGTTTTTATTTTTTCCTGTCTCCCCTATGAATGCCTTTAGTTTAAGATTGATGAGAATCTGCCTGCCCAGCCTTTTCCCAACTATGTTGAGGTTGGCTTCCAGTCTAACCAGATGCAGCTGAACATCAGTATTTTACATGGAGCAACTGCCTATCTGATCTGCACAACCCAGTTACTGGGTAAGACTGAATGTCAGAATTTCGGGCTCCTGACGACCTGTAACGACTGATTTAAGATTAATGAGAATCAGGCAAATTCTATTGAGTAATTGAATTTCGCGGTCTACTTTAGCGCATCCTTATGTGGACATGAGATTTAAAAAAACCTTGCAATGGTGTTTTCAATTTGCATTATTACCATTCCGGATTTACATTATGGGATTTGTTACCATAATCCATCAAGACAAACTTGTGGAACTATTAAGTTACTAGCCCCATCATCATTCTCCTGCCCATATCCCAATTTATTTGGGGTCGGCGCAACATGTCTTTTTCTTCCATACTTCTCTATTAGCCGTCATCTCGGTAGTCACTCTCTTTCTAGCCTAGTTCTTTAACTAACTATTAAGTTAGTAGCCTACTAATATTATTAACGTGAAAGTTTGTGAAGATGTTTGATGACTAAACGGTTCTGGATGGAATTTGGCACACAAATAGTTTATAACCTTTTTTTTTTTAAGGCTGGGAAATCATCCAATGTCCTTTCCCGCTCTGGGTGGAGCGGAAAGGAGTGTCAGACTTACTGACTAAAACCCATCCATGTTCCTTCCTTAGCCCTTTATGTTCCGGGGTAGCGGTAACCCTTTCGGACAATCCCGCTTACTCAAACTGGCTTAACAATTTTTATCCCATTAGTACGTTCCCGTGGGATATTTTATTATTTATTTATTTATTTATTAACTCAACATCACTATCATTACAGGAATTTCCTAATTCCGACATCCACACAGACGAAATCGCTGGCAGACGCTAGTTTTCTCTAAAAATGTATTTAGGACATCTTACTGCTCTTTCTGCTTACCCAAAATTCATACTGATGCTAATAAGCAATTAAAGACCAACTGACTAGCTATGGGTTAATTCAGGCATCCTGTTGTCGTCCAATGAGGAGGGAAGCAATTATCAGCCGTAGGTATATAAGCGATGCTCTCAATTTCTGGAGACAGTTTTAGTTGATAAACTGTGTTGTAAGGTAAGTCATTTCATTTTCTTTTTTACTCTCTCAATTTGTTTTGAATCCTTTGTCAATATAGCAAAGCATATTATAATACCTATTTATTTATTACTTTAAGCACAAAATTGTGAAAATGCGGACATGAAGTCCGCTACAGTCGTTAATATTTCATCGGTGTCATCAATAATAACAATCATGCTGGACGCCATAGGCTGACAGGCTCTATTACCAAGGCTTCGATATCAATCCACCACATTATATTTACCATACAATATATACATTTACCACAGGGCTAAAACTTCTGAACCCTAATAGGTAGACAATTGAAATGTTCACAGAATGTGTTTCACCCTTGACTGGTAGAGAATGCAGGCATTAAGTCCGCCTTTGTACCTTTATTGCGTGCGAAAAGTTTAAATAAATAAATGTACTACTACTATGGCGGCTGAAACACCGAATAATAAAAGTTTGTAGGTGTTAAATATTATAGGAGGAACGGAACTCTTCGTTTAATCGTGACAGTGACTCTCCAAATCACCTTTTACACCTTAGGTTATAGGTTAAGACCTCTCACAGTTAGGCCTTTTACCTACCTACATCTCAAACATCGCATTCATATGCGCAAATGCAAAAGACCTAGACTTTTGTTTTTGAGGGTGGGAAATCATCAAATGACCCCTCCCGCCCTGGGTGGAGCGAAAGGGAGTGTCAGACTCATCACGACTAAAACCCATCCATGTTCTTTCCTTAGCCCTTTATATTCCAGGGTAGCGGTAACCCTTTCGGACAAAAAGACGTTTGCCGCTGAAAAGGCTTAGCCTAATTTATTACCTATTCCCACAGCATCAAAATGAAGCTTCTATGTGCCCTGGTGATATGCACCCTGGCCACGTCATCTGCTGAAGAGCAGCCTCGCGGCAAGATGATCCAAGTGTGCGGCGCCGAGCTAGCAAGGGCCATGAAACGTGTCTGCGAGGACGGAGACTTGGACTTCTTCAATCTCCAACATGTGCAGCGTAAGCGTTCTGTACTTTTTATAAACGATTGTCTGAAAGAGTTACGGCTACCCCGGAACATAAAGGGCTAAGGTAACATTGGTGGGTATTAGTCAGTAAAAGTCTGAGACTCCTTTCCGTTCCACCCAGAGCAGGAGGAATCATTTGATGATTTCCCACACTCAAAAAAAGAAAGCTTTCTGTACTTATGCGGTGTGCTTAATGGGGTTTTCCTTCTGCAAAAATAACTTTCTACGTCTACTGAAGCACCCGTTGCATTCGCCAAAATTTCATGCAAGTAGACGCAGCTTAGTCTGTTCGTAATCTATCTGTAAATTAAAGTACTAGGTAACATTTGTTTGTAAGTTTATGTACGGGGTTATGTAAGTGTATGTACGGGATTCTCTTCTGCGGACGGCGAACAATGAGTAGCACGCCCGCGGCGTCCGCTAAAGATCAGGCCAGGGTCGACGGCGCGTTGTGTTCCACGCGCGCCTCAAAGAGATGTCAGCACTAACTGAAGGGGTCCACTAGGGCCGATACCTGGCTGGGTCACGGATTGTTCTAAAGAGTTACCCAGGCTTCTGACACGAGCAACTAAAGGAACACAGGCTAATTTTAGTCAGTAAAAGTTTAACACCCGCTCCGCTGATAAAAAACCAGTTCAAAATTTAATTGTTGTTCTCAGATCACCACCAACATGATCACCAACACGATCACCAGCACAGTCATCATCACCACGAGTGGAAGGGGCAGGTGATGAAAAGAGACACCTCATCCTCCCTGGCAGACGAGTGCTGCGCCAAGCCCTGTCATGTCAAAGACTTCGTTAGCTACTGCCCATAAGCAGAAAATTCGAGAAGAAATATTTTATCTTGTCCTAAAATATGACAGCGCTTGTTATCTGTCATACCTAGATACTATAAAGAAATGTCTGCTCATCAACTTTTGGAATGCGTCATCACGAATCTATTAGGTAAATAAATATTATTGAAGCAAGTTTCATTTGCGTTCTCTTGACGTGTAGCTTATCGAAAACATTGACTAGATCAGCTCCGCCACACCTTTTGTTACATGCCGAATCGTAGATCTTCGTGAGCCTTCGAGACCAAACACGATAATTTTCTACTGGCACACAGTATGGCTATAGTAGCTTATTATTAGGGAAGAAAATCAAGACAAATTTAATACCACAACCTCACGCTCCGGGCGTCGGTCGGGAGCCGCGTGACCTCTTCTGACCACCGTAGGTTCCGGCCTGCGGACGGTGAGTAATAGGTAGCTCACCGCCCGATCAGTACCAGGCCCGTACCGGACGGTGCGTACGTGTTCCACTCGCACCTCAAGAGATATTAGTAGCATAGAAGGGGCCCGTTAGGGCCGAAGCCTGCCGGGTAAGCGAGATTGTCCGACAGGGTTATCGCTACCTCGGAACATAAAGGGCTAAGGAAGGAACATGCCTGGGTTTTAGCCAGTAAGAGTCTGACACTGCCTTCCGCTCCACCCAGAGCGGGAGGAGTCATTTGATGATTTCCATCCCGTCAAAAAAAAAGCCTGAATCAAAAGAGGGATAGTCGCAACTCCCTTTCAAACGTGTACGGGGACGAACGCGATAATATGGTGATGATAGCAATTATAACAGCGTACGGCCTAATTGAAATAACTTATCCGTCTTTGTCAATCTTCGCGGTGTGGCCCAGATGGCTGGCATTATCTAGCACTCAAGATATAGAAGTGAGATACTGTAAAACCTGGATGCAGAACGATATTAAATCTATTTAAAGAAATAAAAGTGTTTGTTTGTAAGGAAAAATTACAGCGTTTTACTAAATGCATAGGAAAGTATACTGTATACCGTATACAGTATACTTTCCTATGCATTTGTTACAAAAAAATACTATTTTTAAATTTTTTGTCTATCAGCTGTTTGTTTGTGCTAATCTCCTTTGCCATGACTTTCACTGAACGATATCTGATGGTGTAAGGAGTAACTTAGGCTTACTACTACCACTTTTGGGCGATTCCGCGGGCAGAAGCTAGTTATTTTTTAGATTTAATAATTGATTTAATTTTAGATTATAATAATTGAATAAACAAAGTAGTGCAAGTAAATGTGAATAAACAGGATATGGAAACTAGGGCTCAGCTCACGGATGTCACCTTTAAGTTCCATTTACTATGAATAATTCAATGTATTCGTGACACATCGGAGGAAGCTTATAGAAGTAAGACACGATCTTATTTCTACGGAGGTATGTAGATTAGTGACTGATATTAACGTCTTGACGTATTCTAGAGTCTGATTGGAAACAAAATCCTTTCTTACAATCCGTTAATACAACGTAACTAAATAACTAGTTATAAGTGATTTTAGACATTTTATTGTTTTTTATTACGGAGTTGTCCTTTTTATTTTTTTAGTTATACAAAGTTGTAGGTACATCACATCATCCATGGCATCATTTTAGAGAACCACCTCGATCGTGTCGCTCCCCACCTCTTCCAGGGCTGGCCTCCGTGGCGTCCATCCTCAGGCAGCCGCTGTGTGGAGACTCTTGCCCAGCGGTCACTAGGCCAGGTGACCCGCTCAATCCTATTTTAGACTGGTAGTCTTTTTCGCTGACGTTTAGGAAACCCATTTTGGAGTTTATTATTGTAATTGGGTTTTCACAAACACTTTTACACGTCAACAATATTTTTTTAAACAAGATGAGTTCGGCGCCGCGGCGGTTCCTAACTGACTACTCTGTGAAGAAAAGCCGAAACAAAATCAGAGGTCACAGTCTCTTTTAATGTCCAGACATAATCTTAATCAAATCATGCGAAGACCATGTAGGTTTGTATCTGAAATGGCCTTTTGAGGAAAGAACCATACAGATTGAGTGTGCCTGTCCAGTCAGTGAACGCATTTGTCGTAAATCGTGCAGCTCAACTCAAAACTTAAGAGCTCAATGATTCGACGACACAACAATACCAATTTCAAATTCAAATTCAAAGTCTTTATTGCGAACTAGTGTAATTTTGAAGATCTTAATTTTAAAAAGGTACTTAAATCTTAGTTGCCTATTAAGGCCTTGCAATTTAAATTGTAACCCATATTATTAAAAATAAAGTAGACACACTCAATTATTACAGTTAAATTCATTAGGTATGTTATACTAAATAATATACCAAAGAAAGGACGTTTTTGTAGGCCGCATAAAGTAAGTACTCAAACAGCTTGAAGCATCTCTGTATTTTGTCTCAATGGTCTAGTGGTGTAGTAGGGCTACTGCTGAGCATGAGGTCCTGGGTCTTGATTCCCGGGTTGGTCAGTGTTATTAGGATTTTCATCTGGAATTTCTCAATAGCAGTCCGCAGTCGGGTCGTAATAGCTTGCCTCTGTTACATTGGACTTAAACATTATAATACTAGCAAAATGTGGATGTAAATACTGATAGAGATAAATTACAATAACATGGCGCGCCCCTCCGCCACGTCTTCTTCCCAGCTAACTAGGAAGTGGTGAAGGGTGGGCGTTTTGGGGGACAGGCGTTTGTAATTTTGCCCTCCAAAAAGTGCTGATTTTCAATCTAGTTTGAATTATTTTAAAAATTATTAAAAAATTTCTTAGCCCTCCGAAAACGGAACAGTAAAATAAGTAAGTAATATTTATGTAAATAACCTGGACATGCATAAACACAATCCCGATCATCGCAGATAACAACCAACAATGATTCACCTGAACTATGTCTAAGTTTTTTACCCAAACTTTTTTAGATCGAATTCTATGAATCAACGTGCGCCCATTACCTCTGTGTCTCCGAAGCTTGAGACATCCGTAAACTATACACGGAATATTTATGTACTTATAGCATAAAACGTTATTATAATATATACCTTGGTGATAGAAAGATGTGTGCAACAGTAATTTGATTTGTGTTTGAGGAAAATGCGGTGTTTACAATTTGTCGTGTCTCTTTTTGGATTTTCTTGTTTTCTTACGGCTGTGTTTGGTAAGTTAATGTTTATTTTTTAATTGATTTTCATATAAAAATATTAATGAACTCAGGTACAGAGGTCAGCACAATAAGTTAGCCCAAGCTGTCAAATTTATTTGATAGTTTTTCAACTTTATTATAAAAGCTAAAGGTTAATTTTCAATTGGGAAAATTTGACAGTTAGGGATAGCTTGATGTGCTGGCGTCTGTACATTCGATTACTATAGGTATTTTTAGTGTTTATGACAGCTGTTTGTAGATAGTTGATATTTAAATCCGCGTCAGTGGAAAATTTTAGAAATTATTCAATGTGGGTAAATGTCATGCTCTTTAATAAAGGTTAAAAAGGATTATGAAATGATATCATCATAATGTAATTATTATTGCTTATAATTGATGTTATGTGACAACAATCCTAGTGATATTAATAACTATTAAGATAATCGAGAATCGATCTGCTTGCATCGCGTGGTGATGAAAGATTAGTAGGTTTCCTCTTCTGACGTTTTATTGTTCGTATATTCTTTTTTTTTTTGAAGGTGGGAAATCATCCAATGACTTCGCCCGCTCTGGGTGGAGCGGAAGGGAGTGTCAGACTCTTACTGACTAAAGCCCATCCATGTTCCTTCCGTGGCCCTTTACGTTCCGGGGTAGCGGTAACCCTTTCGGACAATCCCGCTTACCCGGCAATTGTTCATAGTCTAGGCTGAAATACCTGGTGGTAAAATTTCAATTAGCAAATAATGTGAACAAATAAAATAAGGAGACCAAATGAATTATGTATTGATGCATCAAAAATAATACAACCACAGATAAATGTCAGTCAATTAATGGATTTTAACTTTTTACATCGATCGATACCAATCTAATATTTGGTTTATCAACAAGAACAAGGTTCACCCTTCATTACAACTTTTTGTAGTCTGGTCGTTGATGGATTGATACGGATCTAAAATCAATCATGCAAGAACTCCACTTAAGGATGATTTGTAGGGATTCTATGGGAAACCCTTCCGGCAAAAAAACGAAATTGCTGCGTTGAATGGCAACGCTGATTCGGTGACCAAAAAATAGGCCAGCTCTGGTCACGTGAAAATTCGTACAGGATTGGAATCAATAAAGTTTTTAAAACTTATCCATTAATTCCTGCCCTTATACCAATTTTTATGGGGTCAGCGCAATTTGTCTTTTTCTTCCATACTACTCTATTAGACGTCATCTGGTCGTCACTCCCTTTCTAGCCTATCTTCTTTCACACTAACCATCCATCGTCTTCCTTTACTTATCCATATTCTTACTCAAAACTTTCCTGACAACATTTTCCTCATTTCTCCGCATAACAGACCATGACAACCATTTTCTACGCGACTTTTCAGTCACCGGTGTCACTTTCAGATTTCCTCTTATAGCTAATCTGAAATCAAGACTAATAGCTATCCTGGCAATATCTGTGAGGTCACTGCCCAGGTGGCCATTACCACCTACCTTAGGTTACGTGTGGTGTGGGTGAACCACATCCTCAGACAATGGAGGCACAAAAAAAACTCTAAACAGATTATTCAATTGTGCATTAAGATTTGTCATCGCAGTCCTCGCAAAAAACTAAGTATTACTTGTCACTTTATGTTAGTATGTGGACTATGGCTTAGACACGTGATGATCAGCTTATATTATAGTCACTTTTATCTGAAATACCTCGTTGTTCTAGTGGTCGTGCTAAGCAAGAAGTCCTGGGTTCAATTCCCAGGTTGGGAAAAATGTTATCGGCTGTTTTCCTTAGCAATTTCTCAGTAGCAGCCCGGTTAATGGCAATAGGCTTGCCCCCTTTTACATGGGACCTATACATAACTAGCTAAAGGTGGGTGTACCTTGTATGGGTACACCCTAAAATGCCTAAGTCGTCGGAGAAACAAAGTGTGATGCTGCGTGATCTGAAATCAGCTGGAGGAATCAGCTGATCTCGCTGTGCTACCTACCCACTGGGGTAGGTAGCACAGCGAGATCGTCAACTATACGGTTTCGGGGGAAACGTGGACTGTACATTAGACGTTCACACCAATTATTTGTTGTGATGTAGTATGTATTTGACGTATGTATGCTTGTGTGCGTGGTTATAATAATATCTATTGGACCAAATATACTCAGTATTCAATCAGCATTACAGATGTTTCATTGTGTCTAAGTCCCGTCCTTATATGGCGACCGTGACATTTGATCTTGGATCAACTTAATCATGGCAGCGATTAGTCCGGATTGTGTCAATCTGTGTAAAAGTCGTCTAGTTACGTACTTTATAAAAGACAATCATCATCATGTGCCAATCTTAAGTGCAAAGTGCGGAAATCTTTTTATACCAAAACAGTGCCAGTGGAGGATAAAATTCAGCCACAGTGGAAGAATTTAAATTTCTTCTCGTCTCGTCGTCTCGTCGTCGTCGTTTCATTTCGTCTTCCTCTCTGATAAATTACAAAAACAGGGATATTAATTGTCATCAAATCGGACTCTACGACATTTTGCCAAATAAGGGTACCTATTCGCCAGATATATGCTTTGCAATGAATGCAATTAATATACACCAATCATATTTATTGGTCTATATAGCATAGCACTGGTGGAAACGGGTTCTGCTAAGCTATGTTTTTTATATGGATAGATGCATGATCTGGACGCAGGCTAGGGATGCGAGCTATGGATAGTCGCGGTGTAGCTAGGTGCAGAGCGCCGCTCCCCGTGCCTTCCCTACCGTCGATACATCGCATAGCTCGAGCTGCGCATCTCCGTCGCACAGCTACTTTTTAGCGCATCTTATTAGCCCGTTACACAGCTTAGCATCAATGGAAACGGTCACATAGTTTTGTAGCTTAGCTTTCACGTACGGCATAGCTGCATAGCACATCTCTGGTGGAAAAGCATCCTAAAGCCATTCCATACAACTTTCAAAAAATGTCAGTTGTGATTTAAATGTATGGACGATTTAAGTAGGTGATAAATATGTAAACTAGCTTTTGCCTGCGGCTTCGCACGCGTTAAATTCGTAGTAAAACAATGTAAGCGCAAAAAAATGTGTTTATTTACGACTTCGATTAGAAATGTTAAAATTATCAGTGATTCTCAAATATATTAAGCATATAAACCTTCCTCTTGAATTGCTCTATCTATTATTAAAAAAAACTGCATCAAAATCCGTTGTGTAGTTTTAAAGATTTATGTATACATACATAGACGACACGGTTGGCGCAGTGGTTGAGCGATTGACTGCTGCGCACTATGTCGCGGGTTCGATTCCCGCACGGAACAAATATTTGTACGACCTGCAAGTATTTGTTACGAGTCTGGGTGTTTTTCTATCTATAATATGTATGTATTTACAAAAAAAAAATGTATATAAGTAGTTTATCAGCCATCTCGTTACCATTACACAAGCATTAGGTTGCTTAGCTTGGGACGATATGGCGTTGTGTGAAATGTCCAAGGATATTATTATTTATTATTATTATACAGACATTAGGACAGACGCGGGAAGCGACTTTGCTTTATACCTAGTAGTGATAACTAATTTCTCCTTATCCTCTGCCTACTATCGGTACCAATGAAGTTAAACGTAAAAGATGACCAATTTCAGGAGTACGCATAGCAAACCTGAGTGGCGCCTGTTTTCGATGCCTCTGCCACGTAGCCGGGTGTGACATGAACAGGGGATGCAGTGAAGGGTACTGCGGCCCGTTCTTCATATCCAGGGTGTACTGGGTCGATGCAGGCAAGCCGACCCTGCCTGAAGATGACCCGGAGAGGAACGAAGGTTGGTAGTATTTATTTAAAATTTTTGCGCACACTAAAAGTACAACGGGCTTAATGTCTCAAGCATACTCTACTAGTCAACCAAGGGTGGTGAAGAGATTAGATGGCGGTATTGCTTTAAATTATTTGGAAATAGATTCCTGAGAACGACTGTAGCAAGTTATTTAAACAAAATAAAACATAGCCAGTACCTTTGGTAGATCCCTTGACGACTGAGCACGAAAATCACCATTAAAACTGAACGCGATCCGATCGCGATAAACCGCATTGACGACCAAAAATAATGATATTGAGAGCTCTTAAACGGAATTATGATCGCGGTCAGTTTTATGGAAAGAAACTCACTCAGAGGAGCTCTCAAGTGGTTATAACAGTATTTTCTTCTTTCTTACGACTCTTCCAATAGATTCACCAATGCGTCTACCTGCTATTTTCCTTTGACCTGTAGGTCTGTCAGACTCTTACTGACTAAAATCCACCCTAATATTCCCTCTCACACCTGCGCTGGGGGTCAGGAACTTACGATCCATCCACTACCCCCAGCAGGTGTAACCGCTGCCGCGCTGGGCCAATACTGCTCTCAGTCTACGTCAATGAAATACCAAAAGATCCATTACAGTCCGCGAGGTATAAGCTGAGCTTTGCATTAGTGTGAGTGATCACCAAAAGTACAGTCAGAATGGCGCCGCGCCTCAGGCCGGTTACCCAAAATCGGTTTTTACCGGGCGAAAATGGCGCCGCGCCTAAGGCCGGTTATCACACCTACACTATCCATGTACACTCACACAAATGCAAAGCTCAGCTTATACCTCGCGGACTGTACTGTACTATAATCATTTACATAATTTATTTTGTTACAGCATATGAAGACTGTGCCAGAGACTACCACTGTTCAATCAAAATTGTTGAGAGTTACATGGCGAAGTTTGGAAAGGCAAGTATTAACTTCATCCTCACTATTCTTCCCACCCGCCGCGGGAGCTACCAGGTGACTCCCAGCCAGGCCAGTGGGCCTGCGGCCGATCAGGACCAGGTTCATGCCGGACGGCGCGTACGTGTCCCACGCGCATTGTCAGCATTAAAAAAGGGGCCTGTCAGGGCCGAAACCTGCCGTCAGCGGGATTGTCCGAAAGGGTTACCGCTACCCCGGAACATAAAGGGCTAAGGAAGGAACATGGATGGGTTTTAGTCAGTAAGAGTCTGACACTCCCTTCCGCTCCACCCAGAGCGGGAGAAGTCATTGGATGATTTCCCAGCCTTAAAAAAAAAACCCTTTCGGACCGCGCAACTACCTCAGGAACGGTCTCAGTTAAGCAGTCGGGCTATAGGTACCCATCGAATTTAAAACATCCTTTATATAATAAAACTTCGGTACATATTTCAGGATTGCAACAACGACGGCGTGACAGACTGCTTCGACTACATGATGATCAACTTTAATGGACGCGCCTGCGCCAAGCCACTGTCCCTCTCAAAGTCTGGCAGACGATGGCTTAATTCGTACCAGCAATGTCGCGTTTGATGCTTAACATTTTGTTTTTGTTGTTGTTTATTAAGTAAGTCTGCCATACAGTTCATGTTGTTTAAGTTGTGTTATAAAATCGCCGCTCCACAGTTAGGGTGCGTTTCTACTGAAGCGGAGCTGGGCGGAGCGGCGCGGAGACGTACAGGTATCGACCAATCACAATGGTTGAAATCCTCATCGCTTCATTCGTCTCGGATGTGATTGGACGGTTCCTGCACAGCTTCGCTTCAGTGGAAACGCACCCAAACCCACGGCTAAGCTACCCATGGGTGGCGCCTCTATAATCTATTCCTATTTTTTTATTTAAATCAAAGTTCGCCTCCAAACTGCCATTTACTTTTTGATTCTCCGTGCAGACGGGCCACCGACAGCCACCGGTGGCTAACTACAAGTTGTTAGGTACATACAGAATTTTTACATATTTTGCCTGGAACCGCCGCACATGTGTAGCGTGTGGCGTCCACTAATGGACTATATAAATCGGTCAAAACTAAAATATGAAATCACATGATAAAAAGCTCACTCGTCATAAATACTTCCATCACTTCACTTTCATCAAAATGCTTTTAATACTAATAAGTATCCCATTTGATTCGCAAAATTTGTGACGTCACGTAATATTTCATACAAATCACGTACAAATTCCGCGTTTTGTTACAGTGCATACAAAGTAATGTTATTGACTACCCTTTCAAATACCCAATTCCTATTTTTGTCCCGTTATCCTGGACATTACTATATACATCTTTTTTAGAATTTTAAGAAGGTTTATTTCCTAATAGTATTTCTTAAACCTTCAGAGCTCATATTATGTTTCGAATAAAATAGACGAATCGAATGCACTGGAAAATTAATTAACAAAATAAATGTAATAATAACTTTATTCGTAAAATACATAACTTCAGTCAAATAATGCTTACTATACTAATTAATAAAATATCAATTTATACATAATAAATGTACTGAGAATAACTTTGCTACATTCAAATATCTTAAACTAAATTATTGATTAGTACAAATATTTACATCAATTGATTTTGATGTAAATATTTGTACTAATCAATCAAGAGTATTCTTATTGTCCACAAATATGGGAACTTACTTAGTTTGGGATAGTTGTTTAATGTCAATTTTATTTTATAACTTAATGCTGCTGCCACATCGACCCTTTTGTATGTCCAGTTTAGACGCAATATGTCGCGTAGCCCCGCGTATTACCCTTGTAGCACCTTCATAGTACCCTCGTAGACCTTTCGTAGACCCGCGTAGAACCCCCGTAGAGCCATTGTAGAACCCGCGTAGCCCTTAGTAGAAAACGCATAGTCGCCTCATACATCTCGTTCCCTTCGTAGACTACGCGTGCATATTGCGTAATCTCAACATAGAATCCACAACGACCCTCTGTAAGCACTACGTAGATTCGTTCGGATCCTTCGTTACAAACATTGATAAAAGTGATAAAACGGATTTTTAAAAGGATCGAACGCGTCTACGCTGGACGAACGCCCAGTCCTAAGCCTAAGTTTAAATTAAAGTAAGTAGCTCAAACTTCTTTTAATATTATTTTATTCTAAGTGATAATTTCTATAGTACTTAGTATTAATTCTAATAGGATATGTTTTAAGAAAACGAATTGAGAATTATTTGCCTCATCATTTATCTCTGTGGGACTACTCTCGCTGTAAGATTTTTTTTAAATAAATGTATAATGTAAATTAAGTAGCAATCCTTTGCCAACGCAAATAATGATATTATTCTTTTTACCTGTTTTGAAGCCGACAAAGGTCTATCATGCGTAGTTAAATTTTTACGTAAAGACAAATATTATAAGTGACAAGAAAAGATTGTCAAAAACTGTTAGGTACAATATTAATGCTTTTTTTTTCAACAATAGATGGAATGGTTTAAGGCATACAGTGTCAGCCGCGCGATAGTATCTACATTGCACCCCTGCAAATCCGAGGCGGGTTGCTAGTAAGATGATATATAGGGTGACTGGTAATTAGTGACCGATAATTAAACTCATGATTACAATCAACTTTCCCATAGAAACTTTTTTTGTATACTCAATAGCTGCTAACAGCTGATCGGCGCGAAGTTCATTGAACTTTGTGCCAGTTTATTTTATTTTATTTATTTGGGACAAAAAACAGTTTTGCGTTACAACATTAATAGTTAGATATGGTATAATAGTAAATAAACGCACAACCCACGCTATTGTCCACGGATACATAATATATCGATTTTAAAAGAGATAAGGAAACGGACGCATACAGAAGGGGACAGTAAGGAAATAAAAATAAACCTGAGAAGTCACACAAACCAACTCAAGACAGCGCTCCCCGTCCAGATTTAGTCTGTAGTCACCAATCAGATCACACTATAACATCGGCAAGAAGCAGTCTTCGTTAAGGACGTCCAGAAAGTAAATCAATAGCCATTTTTCTAAATTTGTTCTGATTAAGAGCGAAAATATCTAAATTTATAAAATGTGAGTTTCGTTTCTAATAATCGGCGGAGAGGAGCTCTCTCCCCAGCATTTGTTCTACACTTCTCTGTATAGAACAAACGGGTTGCTCGCACTTCCCGCCGACTCACAGTCCTAGGTACTAAATAACAAAGTTTATTTGAAAGTTCCATACAGTTGTATTGTTATTGTGATAAAAATAAAACTATTGAGTATACAAAAAAAGTTTCTTTGGGAAAGTTGATTGTAATCATGAGTACAATCACGTGTTTAAATATCAGTCACTAATTACCAGTCACCTTATATATCGATGTGAATAAAAACCAAACCAATTATAGCCTTAGTCCTTAGTTTTTGTTCGCACGACATCTTTATAAAGGGTGAATTTGAATTCATGAGCAATATTTTAAGGGGTCATTGTATGCATCATTAAGAACAACTTTTACTATGGAAACACACCTGAAATCGCACTGTACCCCTTAAAATTATTGTCCATGAATTCAATTTCATCCTGTATACAAAGAACGAGAGTATCCGTCTCCAGGGATGTAAAAACAGCGAAACAGTATTTGTTAAAAGGCTCTGATAACTAAACTAATCTCCGTTTTCACTAACACTACGCAACAGCTAAAAGTATATAGGATATTAGTAAAACCGGGTATGAGAACAACATAGACTAAAAAATCCTTACACTAGTAAAGATACATTAAAGTTTAACTTATTATTATTATGCGAATGTCACCAGAGGAGCGGGAGATTGCCAGTCATCATCTTCCAACTCTTCTTCATCCGACTCTTCTTGGAATCGAACCTAGAAATAAAAGAAAAATGTCTATTATTAGGTATTTTAAGTGCTGTTTTTGCTCTGATTTTTCGGATAAATGTGCGTAAGTATTATATAATTATCACTTGCTTAAAAATCGGTGAAGGAAGACATCGTAAGCAAAACCAGCATGTCTGAGAGATATTTTTCAACAACATGTGAAGCTAAGTCAGAGGCCCAGGCAGCATAAAAACTCGGACATCTCATCATCTGCCTAGCCTTTTCCCAACTATGTTGGGGTCGGCTTCCAGTCTAACCATATGCAGCTGAATACCAGTATTTTACATGGAGCGACTGCCTATCTGACCTCCACAACCCAGTAACTGGGCAATACGATACCCCTTGGTAAGACTAGCTGTCAGATTTTTCGGGTTTCTGACTACCCGTTACGACTGTCAAAGATGCACAAATGACGGCCGGGACCAACGGCTTCACGTGCTTTTCGAGGCACGGAGGAGTCTCAGTATGTAAATATGGTCACCCACAGATATAGATAGATATAGATAACGCAAGTATCACGATCTGTATGAAAACCAAGCGTGCCATTTTTTGACTACCTATTATGACGTCACAAGCACTATTTAGTGATGGGAAAATCAAATCGATTCAAAGACGCCGCCGCGTACGGCGTCCCTCTCGCTCAACCCCCGCCTTGCACCCGGCCAGCAGTACGCTGAAAGACTTTGTAAGAATAGTTCAAATCGATTTATGAATCGATTTTATAATAATAATAATAATTCATTTATTTCGGACCATAATCCATTTTGGGTTAGTATGTACATGAACTTACACAACTATGTTAGTAGAATAGAAATTGCAACTGCCTAATCAAAATACATTATAACACATTTACAAATTAAATCAAAATTAACTCAAAAAACTACATTCAGAATTACATAAAAAATTATATTAAAAAATTAAATTAAATTAAATTAAACTATAACAATAAATTACATCCATAAAATAAATCAAAATAAAACCTAAAAGCAATGTCAAAATAAATTTAATTTAAATTTAATTCAATTGTGTAAACTAATTTAAAAAATTTCCTACAGCATCGGGCCCGCAACTATGTCTACGGGACCAGTGCATTAGGAAAGGGCAGTCTGGCCTCCCCACAATAACCTCTAGGACGCTATTGGAGCTTCCACGTATCCTGCGCATCAGGGATGCCGTTCTTTTGCGCATGATGGCCTCAAAACCATCTACACCTGACTCAGCAAACATGCCTGACGCACTACAGAACCTCGGAAGCCCCAACAACAACCGAAACGCGTTATTGTATTGCACACGAAGGGCGTTGTAGGCCTTCTGCGTATATCTGACCCACAGACTGCAAGTGTAAAACGTCTGACAGTACGCTTTAAATAGCGTTATTTTTACGTCTTTATTACACCTTGCGAACCTGCGGGCCAGCATATTACATCGAACCGACAGCGCCCTTCGCTCTCTTTCTACGTCCTCGTCATCCATTAGGTTCTCGGTCAAAATGTGCCCAAGGTATCTAAATCGAGACACCCTTTTGAGCGCCACTTCATACAGGTAGACCGGCGGCACTGTTGCTGGTTTTCTGGCACCCACACGAAACACCATGACAGAGTAATGAAATAGACAAAGTAATGAGATAGACAGAGCAATGAGATAGACAGAGGAATGAGATAAACGAGAGAGAGGACAATAAAATCCCCGATCTCCTTATAAGGCAGTTAGGAATATTTATTTCTATTCTATTGGTCTACGTAATAAGTACTTATTATATCATACAAAATCATTCCTCTGTTTCCGAAATCGATTATCGAGAATCGATTTGTGTTGCATATGATGAACAGCACTAATCGCTAAAATTGACAGAAAAATGATAAAAGTTCCTGTACTACAAAACCGAAGCAATACACGATAGAATCGCTTGTTTCGATATTCATCAAGTGATGAATAAAATCAATTTTAACAAGTGTTAAAACAAAACGTCTCGTCAACCGCTCCATGTAAAAGACGCAATGTAATTCGAATGTTTTGTTTTTCTCATATTTGGTATTACCAGGTGTAACTGAGGGTATTACATTGAAATAATAGTTTTTTAAATTAATTACGCATAATATGAATCATAAAATGACTTACCGATGGAAGGAAACGTTTACTTTATTTTTTCTCCTCGCATTTGTACAGTTTTTACAATTTATAACAGCACAATTAACCATTTTTTATATTTTTGACTGACGTCTGACTAGCGCTGTATACCGATGCAGACTGAGCGCGAAAGTGACCACTTGTGATTTTTGTACGTAAGCTAGGCACGCGAAGTAGTTGCTCTTGCGTTATCTATGTCTATCTATATCTGTGTGATCACCCATCCACGGTCTAAAACTAAAAACTAACGTAGTTGATTAAAACTTTGTGGCGGCTCAGAACATGAGGCGAGTCGCTGCGCAGTAACTTATTCATGTGTCAGCGGGGGTTAGGGGGGCGGTACTGCGCAACGAGTACCTCACTTCAGAGCGGCCACAAAGTTTGACGCGTACTTAGCTCATGATAACGAAATCAGTCAAGCACTTAGATATTATTATTTTTGTATGAAACTACTCACCCAAGGGGCTAAGCGTTTATTGTCTGAGCCATTGAATGAACTGCCTTGATTGAGGTTTGCTTGCCATTCCTGGAAACAAGAACAAAGAATAAATGAGTTAAAGAGACCATCAGCAGTTGGATTATTGATACAGAAAGCGGTATACTAACAGAATGATTAAGGTGCATATTGTCAGCAGGTTTCTCAGTCTGTAGCCCTGACTGTCAACTTGGATCCTGGTCCCGAAGGAGGGCCAATATGTATTCTATATCTGGCATTGAATAATATAATAATAATAATATAATAAATAGTTGTCCAGACCGAATTTGGGCCCTGGCAACCAATCTCAGCGCAGAAAAGCCCTTGATGCAGGAGAAATTAATTCGAATATTGTATTTCGGTTAACAAAATCAATAATGCAAAAGACACATTCTCTATTCCGTCACTCTCATAGTCCAATGGGACGACAATCGAGCACAACCAGGCGCAGAGCTAACGGCTTAACGTGCTTTCCGAGTCACGTGTCTTGCCGACAACGCCGACAACCGACAACCGACACCGACACCGACAACTTCCAAACTCCGGGCAGTTACTGAGCATTTCTTAACGAAAAAACCCCAATAACACCCAAGCTATGAAATATTAAAGATGTGAATCAATTGTGAAATAATAAACGTTCGAATTACAAGGGGACCGAATGATCAGTTCATGACCGAAAGAGTTTCTTTACTATTGACGACACGGTTGGCGCAGTGGTTGAGCGATTGACTGCTGCGCAGCATGTCGCGGGTTCGATTCCCGCATGGAAGAAATATTTGTACGACCTGCGACGAAGTATTTGTTCCGGGTCTGGGTGTTTTTCTATCTATATAATTTGTATAATATGTATTTACAAAAAAAAAATGTGTATGAATAGTTTATCAGCCGTCTCGTTACCACAACACAAGCATTAGGTTGCTTAGCTTGGGACTATATGGCGGTGTGTTTAAAAATGTCCAAGGATATTATTATTATTATTACTATTCACCTGATACGCATCATTGAAGGCATGTGCCAGCGAAAGCGCGAGCTCACGTGCGTGCTTCCGTCTGGTGCACACGAACGCGTGCACGACGTGGTTCTCAATAGACCCCCCCATCGGTTTGCCTTCTACCACGGCGAAGACGCGGGCGTTCGCTGCGTCCGCTGAGCAGTACGAGATCCTGGAAATACAGATAAAATAAAAACAAAAATACAAAACCAAAGACACCGACTTCTGAAATTGAATTTTTCGATAAATTCAGGGGAATTGGGGGGGGGTTTCGGGGAATTGAGGTTTTTGGTTTTATGGGAATTTTTCGGTTTTAGTGTTTTTTGGCAGTCTGTTTTTTATACCATACCTATATAGTTTCGAATCAAAACCCAAACGTACCCATTCCTGGATGGCAACGAAACGCCAGATATACCTACCTACCTAAAAATCATATAAATACTAATATTAAACCAAGGAAAACATATGCACTAGGGAAAAAGGTGAACTTCCTCCCCACAAATGCAATCAATGCCAATGACTTTGAATGTTTTTAACTTAACTTAACCGTTATTAATTATTGCATCCATTAATATTAATACGACATAACAAGTGTAGATAATGTAATGTATTGTCAACGTCTTGTTAATTAATTATTTTTGTCTAGATAATTTTATAGGTCAGATGTGAACAATTCATCTTAGTCAATCAGTTATATTTTTCTTTCCGTGCCAGACACGACCCGCGGTGCATCCGGCTATTGTATCTTAATAATGGCATTGTGAATGTTATCTTTGACCATGTTACATTACCAAATGAAGAGCTCGTGGCTAAGTTATAACAGCGGCACACGTCAACCCCTCAGGTTAAGCTAAGCTTGCCGGGGTTGGCTGTGGATGGGTTATGGGTTACCATCTTTTCATAACGAGACTCTTCCATGCTTCGGAAAGCACGTTAAGTGGTTGGTCCCGGCTGTCAATTGTGCATCTTTGACAGTCGTTACGGGTCTACAGAAGCCCGAAAATCTGACAGCCAGTCTTACCAAGAGGTATCGTATTACCCAGTTACTGGGTTGTGGAGGTCAGATAGGCAGTCGCTCCATGTAAAATACTGGTTTTCAGCTGCATCCGGTTAGCCTGGAAGCCGACCCCAACATAGTTGGTAAAAGGCTAGGTAGATTATTGATTGATTTGTTACATTACCAAATAAACTGCTACAAGTTTTTATGGCGATCGAATGACATAAATTACAGGGAGCGCTGTTGGTGAACGTTTATGCAATTATTTCGTGAAATGTATGGAAAAAACGAGATAGCGGCGGTAGTTTTGAATTAGTCCTCGCGCCAAAAACCTTAGTTTTATTTTTAGGAACTATTTATTGTGTTTAACCATACCCGACACGGCACGCTAGGAATCTTGCAGACTGGCTATCTTTTATTTTTTCCAAGTCATGAGAGACGATTTTAGAGTTACGAGACTTCCGTGTTACCAGCAATACATAATTATGTACAACTGTCCCCGCGACTAAGTCTGCGAATCAGAGTGGAAAGTGACCAAGTCCTTCTCCAGGTCATAGTCTACCCGTGTGCCGAATTTCATCTAAATCCGTTCAGCCGTTTTAGTGTGAAAGCATAACAAATAAACATAAACAAACTCACTTTCGCACTTACTCGTATAATATTAGTTAGGATATGGTTGCAAAACATAGGTGCAACATGAGTTGTACAGTGACTGAGTGACACTCTTTTGGAACTGCTCTGAGTTATCTTTTAGTTCAGTCAACCAGTCTGAACTAAAAGGTACAAAACAGTTACAGCGGTTAGCAGTTCGTTTAGTACCTGACTATGTACCAATAATCTTTATTCTAGCTTTTTTATTAAGGATAGGAGATCATCTGAAATGACTCGTCCCGCTGTCTGGAGCGGAAGGGAGTGTCAGACTCTTACGTACGTAAACCCATCCATGTTCCTTGCTCAGCCATATGTTCTGCGGTAGCGGTAACCCTTTTGGATAATCCCGCTGACCACTTTATACTAGCTAAAAGAGTTATTTCTCTCGATTACCCGTAGGTATCCCAATCCGGCGCCCATAATTAGGTATGATTTTGCAACGTGACTCGAGCTAAGTACCTATTGTATACAAATAAAATGATTTAGTCTCATTTTATTTTTAGACAAATGAGTAGAGCTGGAATATACTAATTTATAAATATATAAACAATGGTTTTTACCTGTAAATAGAAACGCTAAGAACGTTTTCCTGTGAGGCTGCATCGCTGACTACGATGCCCTTTGCGCTTATGTCCAAATTCACTCGCTGTAGCTTCTTGTTGATCACTAGAAAAAAAAAATTAATAAATCGTACTTCAAATGATTTGGATATCAATTATATGGATAAATATGGCTGGACTTCCCTAATTATTATTACATACCTACCGTATGTAATAATAATTAGGGAAGTCAAGAGACTTGTTCCGGACTTAACCAAACTGCTTTTTTTCTGAAGGTTGAAAATCTTGCAAGCACTGGGTGAAGCGGAAGAGAGTGTCCGACTCTTACTGACTAATACCCATCCATGTTCCTTCCTTAGCCCTTTGCGTTTCGGGGTAGCGGTAACCCTTTCGGACAATCCTGCTGACCAAACCACCTAAGTTCATATTATATTATTATTATTAAAAGAATAGGTAGTAACATCACGCATACTTATATTAGTCAAAGGGTTGAGTTTGGTTATTTATGTTCACCAGCTGTGTAGGTTTCATTTAGGGCGAGCCTATTGACTCCAAGGGGACACTAATCCAGGCTTGGGGCTACTACTGAGAAATTCCAAATGGAATAACCCAATAACACTTTGCCTGCCTGGATGGAAATCGACTACTAGGTACACCAATGAGGCAGTAACAAAAAGAACCTTATCTATCCAAGCAATATTCAAGAAAACAGGAATATTTTACAATATCCCCTTTGGTATTATGATATAAAATTCGCATATGAAGGTAAGGAAGTACAAAATACTAATATCGATCTTATATCTATACTAATATTATAAAGAGGAAAACTTTGTTTGTTTGTTTGTTTGGTTGTAATGAATAGGCTCAAAAACTACTGGACCGATTTTAAAAATTCTTTCACCGTTGGAAAGCTTAGTTTTCTAGGAGTAACATAGGCTTTTTATCCCGGGAAAAATAACGGGTCCCACGGGAAAGACCACGGGAGCGAATCCGCGGGCAAAGTGCTAGTACGGTATAAACAAACTTAAATAGGAAGTCATTCAAACAAAATATTGACCAAAACATAATTATCTGAAACGTTTACAATTCAGTAGGACCTCTAGACCCCAGTTCTCATCGTGTTCTTGACCGGAATATTTGAAGCCGAGATATCTCGGACCGTTCTATAAATAAGGCGATAAATCAATAAGTATGATATAATATTATTGTGATGCGACCGCAGAAACCTTTGTAACCTCATCCCGGGCGTTTCATTCACGATCGTTGCTAGGCGTCATCACGAAGACCTGACATCTTTGAGAGTTCAGTTATATCTCTAGGTTCAAGGGTCTCTATTTATTTCAGCATCAATATGGTTAGTAAAGATAGTCGTACATTCGGGATGTTGGTTTTAAAAGTGGAAATTGAAATTGACCCAAAAATTCTATTTTCGGTGAAGAACAGCGCCTGCATCATCGTTTGATCCAGACGCCCTGATAACCCAGATCCTATTTATCTCGATTGCATGTTGTTGTTGGTGACCAGAAAATTCTGAATAGAAGTCTTACTTTGAATGGAGGATTTTTTAATAGAAGTTTCATTTTGAAGAGACAATTCTGAATACAGTGCTCAACCTAAAAAAAAGAGTATTGAGGTGCATGGATTTATACCTATTTACAGTAGATAGGTCTAAGTAACTAGGATAGATCAGTGAAAGATCATCATCATGAGTGAGTCTTACTTTGAATAGGTGTTTTTTGAATAGAAGTCTCATTTTGAATAGAGAATTCTGAATACAGTTCTCATTTTGAAAAGGGAGGATTGAGGCAATTGGATCAAAAGCTGATTGAGGCACGAAGAAAAGCGCCTGCTTCATCTTTTCATACTCGCAACCAATACTCTCCTTCTTCTCTCTTTCCTCGGTGATGGTTAGCCTCAGTTCCATAAACGGATATAATACAAGGATTTTCTCTTCAAAAACCACTTACAATTGCAGCTCTTCTAATCATCCCCATTTTACATTCAAGCTTTTGCCTATTACCAGGTAAAAGATATCATAGTCATAATGCTCCCTCTACATACGTTTGGCAGAATGCAGAGCCGATCTGACGGCGAGTGCAGTGGCGGGGGCGGAGGCTGCTCGCTCCACGGGTGCTGTTCCCGCGTACCTCACGTCTACCTCACCAGGTCCGGAGGCTCTTGCCTCACGCCACCAGCCCTCGCCCTCGCACTCGGCTAGTGCCCACTCTTCGGATAATTCTGAAAATAATGACACAAGAATTAAATAATGACACAGCTATCATGGACGAAGTCGGGTTACCGCTATACGCTACCCAGGAACATAAAGGGCTGAGGAAGGAACATGGGTGGGTTTTAGTGAGGCAGAGTCTGACACTCCCTTCCGCTCCTCCCAGAGTGGGAGGGGTCATTTGATAATTCACCACGCTCAAAAAAAAACATCATACACCTATTGCTTTTCGCCAAGGAAGCCAACTAAATATAAGACCTATCGATCGATGGATGTCTCAATAACGACAACAAAGTCATATAGAGACATTGCAACATTTTTGTTTCAAGTATAGGGAACAAAATTGTTAAACGCAATCCATGCTGAATTTTTGGAGATGAAATAACCAAAAACAATGGTCCAGTAAGAGTTGCGTAGAATATAACCTAAAATAATTACAATCCTTTTATAAAAAGTAAGTAAATGTAAAGAACTTCAATGTGAAGTTAAATATTTATTGGGGCTAGACAAATAAAGGTGCTTCTACCTTTCTTTGTCTCCCCAAGAAATATTGCACATTGCTACAGCTGCAATTCTGAAAATGTACTATTGAACGGTGTAATACTGTAGGTACCTATTTCATATCCCGCATAATTTTCTTTCAAAGTCTATAGGTACCTATTATTGTTTATCTAAATTCTATGAATAATTAATTGCTCTAATAAAATACGGCTTAGCTGGCTTTTTCCACAAATGAGTCAGAAGTATCATTGTGTTCTTGTCCATATTGTATAAGCTAAAAGTTACACTACAAGTAGCTTATTCCAATTGGCTGAGTACAGTCCTCTTTTTAAGAGAAGAGGATAGTTGTGTATGTATATTTAAAAAACTTTTGTAACTACACATCACGTTGAATCCACCTACAGATCACGGTGCGACAGAAACGGATGTATCGCCACCTTTCTCACTGTTTAGGAGGCAAACTTGTTGAATGCAATTACTTGTCTGAATTTAGGAAAACCAGCCATTTAGACGACTAAAACAAGCCACGTAGGATAAGCGACCCTTTTACTAATCCAGTTGTTAGTTTCAACAGCATAGGCCACAAAACGTACCCTTGGGGTACTCCTTTGTAAATAAGAAAAACGAAGGTTTTCTCTTATTTGTAAAGTGGACATTCCGTTATAATAAAGCATAATGATAACGTTGAAATGGTACTTAGATACTTAATCATAGATAAACAAATTAAAGACAAAGACTTTCTGCACTAACAATAGAAGTAACACAATCAAACGCTTTACTTTAGTCTACAAAACATTTCACGTGACCCTATTGGTGAAGGCCGTTATGAAAACTTTTTTAGGATATTAATTATTTTTAGACTTTTTAGGAAACATAACGTTATAAGTATCACAAAACTTTTAAAATAACTTATTATCATTAAGATGAAATAATTATTACGTGTGTTTTATAAAACAATCTATTTTTAAACCTTTGACTTAAAGAGAACTTTCCGCCGATAAAAAAAAACGTATAACATTTCTCCAGCCTGATAAGAATTAGAACGCATATAAAAAGGACGTTGTCGCCAAGCACCTAGGTACTGTACCTTCATGGTAAGTACTGTCAACTCCCACGGAGCTGATGGGTCCAGGTTATATAAATTAACTAGGAGTTCGCTTATTTTAATAAATATTTCTAGGTCATTCGTTTTTTGCATTCAATAATATATTTAAATTTACTAAAACTTTCGCGCACTATAAAGGTACAAAGGCGAACTTAATGCCTTAGGCATTCTCTACCAGTCAACCAAGGGTGGTGAAAGATTACATGGTAAATGCTTTAAGGAGTAGGAACATACAAGCAGGAGCATTCTAGCTCTTATCAGCAGGGTAGCTGTGAGTGCTGTTACTCACTAAATCCATTGTTATTCTTCATCAAGGTGGTCCCACACGGCACTAAACATTTTCTTTTCTCCTAGCAGAATGTAAAAAATCCTAGGAATTGTTAGTATAGTACCTATTTAAGATTTATAGAAAAAGTTTGTAAACATTTTTAACAGCGGTGTGGGAGCACCATTACGTGATTTCATAATTACTAAAAAGGTTTTATATTTACTAAATTGGTTAAAGTTCTGTACAGTACGTATGTTAGACGCCTGCCAAACCGCCGCGCCGGCGCTAAGCGAGAAGAGAGTTGAGCTAGCAACTAAAACGAGTTGACGAGCAGCGAGTGCTCGACAGCGACGAGCGTGTATTCGCTTGTATGTTCTACCTATGTGCCCGTGTAGGTAAGTAAGTCTTTCGCTGAGTGTTCTGCGGCGAGTGTCGCTGAGCAAGTACTAGTCCTTCCATATCTAGCTCTTGTTCCTGTGCTAAACTACTACTCGCTGGTGGTGTGAACAATCTACGATCAACTATGAATATAAACGTAACTCTTTTACTTACACGGGACCTACAATTTTCCGTTACAAGTTTTTTTGAGCGATAAAACTTTTGCCGGCTCGTCGCTCCCTCGTCGAAGGCGAGACAGGTGCCTATAGATAGATCATAATTTCGCTAAAGTAACTTGACGTGCCAATTTTCCAAGCTTAGATTCATTAGCTTATTACAGGCTAGGCTGGTTTCGTAAACGCTCGCTAGGAAATCGATCAGGCAAATTGTGAGCAAATTGCACCGAATCTTGATAGCCGTCTGTCGCCTGTTAATAGGGCAATAAAACCTCGTTTAATGTTTAGGAAATATCGACCTTTTTAAGGAATTTCCACTTTCGTAGGTAAAGTGAAGAAAATAATAATTGTAAATTTAAATGTTGAACTGTGAAACTAACTCTCCATTCATAGGTTCTTTTATGTAATATTGCCCAGAAATATTACCTAAATGGGTACCTAGAATGGTGGATTTCACATCAAGCTGCTGCTACCAAAAAAATGATCACGGCACGACTAGCAGTGATACCACTTCGGATTATTTTTCAATTTATTTTGGAAACTAGCTTCGGCCCGCGACTTTGGCCGCGTGGATGTCGGAAATTATCCCACGGCAACGTACTACCGGGATAAAAATATTATATGTGTTAATACAGTCTATAATCAATCTCTGTACCAAATTCCAGCCGAATCTGTTCAGTATTTTTTGCGTGAAGAAGTAACACACATATAAACACATGACAATCACAAACTTTCGCCTTTATTAATATTAGTGTGATTATGATGACCTTTCAAAGCAAATCCTCTATCTATACTAATATTATAAAGCTGAAGAGTTTGTTTTTTTGAACGCGCTAATCTCTGGTCCGAATTGAAAATTTTCTTTTTGTGTTGGATACTCCATTTATCGAGGAAGGCTATAGGCTATCTCACATCACGCTACGACCAATAGGAGCCGAGTAGCGGGTGAAACCGAGCGGCAGTCTATTATAAAACCTCTCCTCTCTCCTCCTTGCGGCACTAAACCCCACAAAAACAGGAAAGTTCCTGGCCACATACATAATTTAACAAACATGATTAAAAGATGCATCGCCCATCAATTACTTTACCGGCCGATAGGCCGGTAAAGTAATAAGTTGTCAGCATAGATATATGCTGACAATTTATGAAACTTGGTTATAAATTGCTATCATGTAGCAATAAACCATGAAGATGTTTATAAAATCTAAGAAAATTATGGCTGTAATTGGCATAAAGACCACCAGGGGGCCAACCACCGCCGCATATAGCATCATCACCGGCCTTTTCCCGCCTATGTTGGGGTCGGCTTCCAGTCTAACCGGATGCAGCTGCATACCAATATCTTACATGAAACGTCTGCCTATCTGACCTCCATAATCCAGTTACTGGGTACCTAGTAGCTCATTTCACCTAAGCTATCACAGTAAGAGCGCTGCAGCTACCTATAGGTCTGTAGGTACCACATTCTTAAATATGACCGCATTTCTGATAAAAGCTGTATATGTATGTATGTATAGTTTAGTGAGTAGGTAGCCTATCAAACTCTTATGGCAACACTTTAACAACAAGTAAAAGATCAATTTAAATAATAGAACACCCAAATATTTACCTTCCTTAAAAAAATATATTGTATATGCTTCGAATTTTATTTAACTCTACGAATTAAAAGGTATCTCCTTTGCCGCATGTCGGACGCATTGTGTTTGAGGGCTAAGGCCAACCCAGCCTTATTTTTGAGGGTGGGAAATCGTCACATGCGAAACCGCTCTGGGTGGAGCGGAAGAGACTATCAGACTCTTACTGACTAAAACCCACCCATGTTCCTTCCTTAGCCCTTTATTCCGGGTAGCGGTAATCCTTTCGGACAATCCCGCTGACCCGGCAGGCTTCGGTCCTAACCGGCCCCTTCCTTCATGCTGAATTGCTGACATCTCTTTGAGGCGCGTGTGGAACACGGAGAACGACAAATGGTAGGTATGGCGGAAGATCCAAGCATGTATGCTTGGATCTTCCGCAGATACAAGCATACATCGAGGGACGAAGTTGACGATTATAGGAGAGGTTGGTCCCTCAGGATCGAGTTATAGGAGAGGTTGGTCACTCAGGATCGGGTTATAGGAGAGGTTGGTCACTCAGGATCGGGTTATAGGAGAGGTTGGTCACTCAGGATCGGGTTTAGTGGAAAAAGGATAGGGAAGCCTGGGCCTGCAGTGGGATAATACAGACTGTTTTTTTTTTGTCAAAACCAACATAGCCTAGTAGGTAGGTGTTTTACTGCTTACTTAAAACTATATTATAGTTAAAGCTGATGTAACGACTCAACAACAACTGTCAAGCTTACGCAATAACAACAACTCAACAACCTAAGAAAATCGTTGCCAAACAAACCATTGCATTGTTTATAAAATTATAACTTAACTAATAATCTAAACTGCGTCACAAGGACGCAGACGGGTACGCAAAACAATAATCACAAAATGGAGGCAATCAGACAGCTATTTTAGTGATATCTAACTTCATCTAGGCCAGACGGGTGGTATCGATAGTGAATTGGGCCATAGTTCAGTTATTAGGCGTAATAAGTTGAACGAAACTCGACGATGCGCACGAGTGCTGATAAAGTCATGATGCGCTTCTCATACCGGTTCGAACTGGTAGTCTATGGCGCGTTAGATGTGTAAAGGAAATTAATGTGCTGATTGCATTGCGTTAGAAGTTAACTGCAGCTGATATTATAAACATGAAAGTAGGCTGTGTTTATGCGCAGAAATATTGTTTATTAAACTTTTTTAGACAGATACGAGTCAAAGGACGAAAATTTCATAGGACCAACTATTGTAAAAGTTTTACATTGGTAAATTAAGTAGGCACTGATTTTAAACAGTGTCCTACTAGATAATGCTTTAAATCTTACTAAGGGCTAATAACAATAGGCCTAATACCTTTTAAGCTTTTGAACGCCATTGTCACATATACGTGACAAGCAAGCGCATGCCCTGTCGCCAACGACACAATTATGTGACAATGGCAACAACACTATTAATAACACGAAATAAACAATTAAATCATTACTTTTGTGAGTGTTTATATAGAAATCTTAAAAATTTAAGCTTTTGTACGTATGAAACAAGTTAAAAGACACCATGGATTTTCAAAACGACGTTCAAAAGGTTAACTGAAGAATAAATATTGTAGTTTGACAGCTTTAGTTTGGAAAATGTGTCAAACTGTCATACTTATTTTTCAGATAAAAGATAAGCCCTAAGTAACTTAAAGCACCTGTCAATATAAGCTCTTCACCACCCTTGATTGACTGGTAGAGAATGCCTAAGGCATTAAGTCCGCCTTCGTACCTCTATTGTGTGCGAGAAGTTCAATGAATAAATTCGGCTCCTGACTTGAACCTGAACTTAAAGGGCCTAATAAACAGTCTTTAAAACTTAACACAATATTACGCAAATATAAATTACGATGATCCTTACGATTTATAATTTGATCAAGAGTAGGTACCTATCTGACGCTTGCCGTTATTGGGAAAACATGGATAACTAAGTACCATAATATCAAATATATTATCTTGATAAAAGTTCTGAAAGACAAAACAAATCTGAAGAGCTTTAAAAACAAAGATAAAATAATTATTTTACACTCGGTCTAGAGCTACCTAATTAACGCAACTCAACCTTGACCAATATTTTAAATCTGTATCTCAACGATTTAATTTTTTTTTTAAAGTTGCAAAGCATCGCAATATTTCCCGCTAAGTGATACATTATTAATTGAATGAAAGGCTGTGATCGAATGGAGAACGAGCCAGCTAAGCGGTGTGGCCAGCATTCTTGTTAAAACGTTGCACTTAATCTAGCCCAAAGCAAACTGCGCAAAAACTAAACGTGAAAGCTAGTTGGAAAAGCGATTAAATATTACATTTAATAGCGCTACAAGCGCTGTGAAGCGCTTGATAGAAAGCATAAAATATTACATTTATTTTATTTTTTTTTAAATATTCGAGACCACTGTGAGGGTCTCTATCAAGCCCTTTCTATCATGAAACAAATTGCAAAACTTAAAAAAAAAAAATAGTCCGATCAAGTTACAGTTTTCCACATGTAACTTGATCGGTCTATTAAACTTGAAGCAAAATGGCTTTGGCAGACTGACAGACAGACGGAGAGACACGCGAGTGATCCAATAGGTAAGAGTTCGTTTTTTTATTCGTACATACGGAACCCTTAAACATGAAACTGCGCAAGTAGCATGTTGATGAAAGCATTATCAACAACTAGTTTAAAGCTCATTAAAGAATTATCAACACCTAGTTTGGGCGAAACCTACCTACAAAAAGTTTAGGCGAAAATCAGTGTTCAATAAAAACTACATAAGTGGCTTTCAAGTTAAGTGTGTTTTGTTGGTGACATCCTACATGAAAGTTGGATGTCAGTTTTGTAGACGTTCCCGTTGATAACAAACGGCCTGTCAATCCCCCTGATAACACTCTCTTTGTGGCCTGCTTGCCGAGATGTGCGGCATTCATCAATTGAATACTGATAATAATTGTCACAGTGATAACTTGAACTTTCACCGCATTAACCTAACTCTGATTATCTTTCTAACCTTGTACCTATAACGTTAGCCAGTATAAACCTAGTAAAATAAAGTAATTACTAATTAGGTACCTAAATAAAACAAAATCCTGCATAAAGTACTTTCTAATCCTTGCCTGTTACCCTAGCCCTTTAGAAAGAAAACAACTCGACATGTTAGGTAAGGCGCGCACTAATCACCTATCACTACACCGTACATCGCTACATTTGTATGAAACACCTTGCCACTGCATTACTCACAACACAATGTACAACGTAGAAAATAGAGGCTGGCAACGAAGCAACTTTTTTCACAGTCCCCCATTTAAGGCTTAGCGAGAGCTCCTAATTCCAGAGTAATTAGAGAAACTTGCCCCGGAGATGGGCCGCGACCACAGATAATCTGTGGCCGCGACCATTTGTGAGGTTAGAAACTCCGTACTCGGAACCTTTAATGAAGACGTAAAAACGTGAACGCAGATGGATGATTGAGCGGACTATTAAATGTGAATGCAACCTGTCTTTTGCAATTTGAAAAAGGGCGCGCAAACTTGCCCGTATCACGTTAAAACTGGACATTAGACCGTTATTAATAAAAAGGAAATCACGGCACGGTTTTCCTTTTTCAAAGTAAATTTGACTTTTAATGTTCTTTCGTTTTATTTTCACAGGTTGAAGATAGGACATTAGGTAATCTGCTTTTAAGTGCTGTGTTAGTTTATTCAGTAGGTACTTACCTCACCAAATTATAACAATAACCGGAAAAATAATTTATTTTATTTAGGTCGTGGTTCATGATTACATAGAGGATAAGTAATTCAAAATCTAAAAAAAAATATAATTAGAAATATTTTTGTTGTTTTTATAGATATTATTAATAGATACATTTATAAAACAACCAACATAATTAAAATACGTGGGCTAGGTAGGTAGGTACTTACTTATTGGATTAATTTCGTCCCTATTTTATTTAATTAAGTAGATAATTTAATTGCACATCAATCTTAATTACTCAAATATTAATTCAATAACAATCCCTATTTAAATTTAAAAACAATAAAAAGAAACTTACTTTTATGTTTTGAATGAGTCTTCCACATTTTTCTCAGAAGCATCGTCATTTTCACGTTCCAAATTCAAACGCGTAAATCAAAAACTTTAAAAAATATTTAAATTAAAGATGGCGGAGCGACTTTTCCCGCGCGTGGTCCCTGTTACACTGTACTAGACTCGGAGCACATGCAATCTCGAGACCAACCCTTTGCTGTATGGAGGACAACTGTTACTGTGACGCCGCGACGAGATCAATGTGTTTATAATATATTTTATTGATGCTATATTTCCACTGTATCACATCTTTTACGGCCCTTTGCGAACATGAAGTAGTGTAATAACAAATATATGATAATTTATTACAGGACATTACGTAGTGGGTTAAGATACCTAGTTATTACTAGAATTACCAATAATCCATTGTTTGTTGTGTAGATGTTGACACGAATATCGCTGCACTTTATTGTATATAGAAGTAATTTAATTAATATTGTATTGCACTGAATCATGACTGAATAAATGAGTGATTAATCGTTCAATGTATCGAAACCAAAAGTCTTAATCAAAATAAATTAGGCTGAAAATATTTTTTAAACGTCAAAATTTTGTACTTTTATATTTAGACCACCACTTTGTAATTCTGAAGCTAGGAAGAAAATCTTAAAAATAGCTAATCATATTTTATACGTACCTCGATTTATCACTGAATAAAATCTTTTCCATAAAATCAACGAGATAAATATTGATATAGTGACATAGAATTTTGCAGTGTCTAGTGCTCACGAATGCGTCTGCTGAGCGTAGAGTCCTGGTTCGATCCCAGGTCAGAGTAATGTCGGTTTAATTTTCTCATGCTTATTTTAATTTCATTATAATTTTTCATAGCAGCCAGGAAACTAGATTTGTGTCCGGTTGACGGCACTAGATTTGTCCCTATTTTCTTATTAGTTTGGGCTATCTCTCTTTTCGTGTGGTTAGAGACTAACCTGGTGTCAGAGTTATTATGCTACCCATGGGCTTCTGACTTAGCTTCACATGCTGTTGAGAAATATCTATCTGACATACATGCTGGTTTCCTCACGACGCAATGTTTTCCTTCACCGATTTTTAAGCAAATGATAATTATACAATTATTATTAACATGGGCTACACCTCCGCTTACTTTTTTGGAGAACACGGGCAGAACTGTTGTGTATGTATGTGAACCTAATGAACTGTAGTCATTTAGACAGATTTCCTAAAGCTCACAAAAAATCTTTCATATTCCGATTTTTTTGGTATATGGAGCGGTGCGATATCTATCTAATAGGTAAGTATAATACTTAAGTATTTCAATCTGCCTAGCCTTTTCCAAACTATATGTAGGTCAGCTTCCAGTCTAATCGGATGCACTTTGGATGGACCTGAACTCCACAGCCCATGTTTCTGAGTAGCATCTTATGAGTAACGCTTATGTGTGCCTTGTAAGACTGATTGTCAGACTTTTGAGCAGTGGCGTAACCATACCATCCGAGGCCCTTGGCAAATCCATTGCATGGGGCCCCAAATTTATATTTTTTTACTAAATTTTGTTAAAAATGTTAGGTTACTTTTGAGCTCACAGCCTCTCAGGCCGGGGGCCCGTGGCATTTTGCCAGTCCTGCCACCCTATAGTTACGCCACTACTTTTGAGGTTCTGACTATCCGTAACAGATGTTAAAGATCTACCTACGTACGAATGAGCGCTGGCACCAACGCCTTGACGTGCTTTCAAAGGCACAGAACAATCTTGATATGTAATGGATGGTCACAAATCCACAGCAAGTTGTGTAGCTTAAACTTCGATCGGCCCGTGAGGCTGTTATAACTTAACCATGAGCCCCTCTAATCTCTCTCTCTAGGTAAATGAGCTAAATAAAATACACACTTTGAAACTTACATTGTAGCTATACCTAAACTCTGAATGGGACAAGACTGAATCTAATCTTTTCCATGTTTAAGACGTAAGCTTCCTTACTTGTTATGTAGATTACAGTCAGACTGACCGCCTGACGCAACGTTGCCCTGTACGCCAACGACACAAATATGTGACAATGCCGTACACTATCAACACGAAATAAACAATGAAACTATTACTTTTGTGTGTGTTTTTATATATATAGATATCTTAAAAATGTAAGCTCTCGTAAGTATATAATGACATGAAACAAATTAAAAGACTCTATGGATATTGGGAAATTCATGATAACAAGAAGAAATAAATTAGTAACTAGCTTGGCGTGGAGGTTACGCGTGGGCGTTTGTGCTCTAGCGTTAAAAAAAAAGGTTAATAAGAATTACTTAGGAATATATAACTTATAAGAAAGCTCACAACAGGAGGTGTTCAGATTTTTTTACATAAGTATAAGCGTATGATAATTTTATTACGACGTGCTAAAAACTCTCATGTTCTTAACTTGCATTTATGCATGGGCATGCGATGTTCATGTAGGTATCTAAGCTCCCTAATGTACAGCCACTAGCCAGACTGACTGCCTGACGCAAGCCTGCACATTCGTCGATCATGGCTGATGCAATCTGGGAGCTTTTGCACTCACAACCGGTGCAAGCGCACCTCAATAAAAGGTTTTTTGCTGGAAAACCGTAATTACACAGGCAACGAGCGTAGACATAATTATACATGCTTTCATCGCACTAAATATTATGCTGCCGCAAATTATTTCGGTAGGTTCTACTTATAAGTAGGTAAATAATATTTGTGTCAGGCGCCCTTCTAAAAAGCTAGTAGGTAGGCCACTTATCGCAAACACAAAAATCGCCTATGGTTTCAAAAATTGGGTACAATTTTTGAAACCATTTCATCCATCCATCATTTTTGTCTATGTTTAAATCTATTGTACAGTAGGTAGGTATACTGTACAAATAGATTTAAACATACTTACACATGTTTCTATGGTGTTAGACACTAAGTATATTAATTAAACTGCTAAATTGACATGCATACAGCATTTTTATGTCTGTACAAGGAACCAGAACGAATTTAAAAAAAAATAAGCGCCATTATTATTGCAAAGTAGGTATTCCTATTTTAATTACACTACAGTTTACCTTCTACACATTGTTTTACTATAAATCATTCTTCTCGAAACTGTAATTGTGTGGGTTCGGGTTGGTTCCCTTTTACTTATGTACAGAGGCCAGCACATCAAGCTACTCCAATCTGTCAAATTTCTTTGATAGATTTTCAACTTTATTACAAAACATTATGGTTCATGTTCAATTTTGAAAGTTTGGGATATCTTGATGTGCTGGCGTCTGTACCTACGACTTCCACTCTGCTCCACCAAATTGTCCCACTGGACTCTACCTCCTAGGTTTCCCTAATGCTTTTCTGTAGGTATTCATAGAACTTCCAGTTATCTATTATCAAATTGTCTGAATTATTTGAATAGGTACTGTAAGGCCGTTTAGCAAGCAATCGCGTGAATAAATACGCGATCGTCGCGTTTATTTTGTTCGGCGTACACACGCCGAGTACGCCGACAGACGGCGCGGCGTTCGGGTTTTGCACGATCGCATATTTACACGGCTGTCGCTTGTATACGAAATAAGCTTTTCATGTTTAATTTTCTTTACATAGTAGGTATTAAAAAAACATTGATTTAATTTCATATTATTCGTCCAACGCATCACAAGCAATTGTTTGAAAAAATGTTAAAACAACCCATTATCCCTATGAACTTATTCAATGTAGTTTTTGTTTAAGATAGGTACTACCTCATTGTTTATTTTATTACTGAGAAAACATCAGACGGCTTCAGATGTACCTAGCGCCATCTGTCGCGTTTGACACAAACTATTAACTAAAACAATTTTATTGTATAATTTTACCCACCCACGACAAAGATAAGGTACCTATTGAGTTTAACAGTCAAAGCATTATATTTTTGTAAACGTTGAATTTCTTCGTAACATGGATAAAATATTGCTGCTTCTATTTCCGCTTAAGATGGTTGGGATCGCCTTGGTCACATAAATGATAGAATATAATTTTTTTATAGTTCATATTATTTATTAAACACAATAAAATGGCAATAACAAAACATTAATTCCTATTGGTGTTGTAGTTGAGGAACCATTTAATGCTAATAAGATTTTAATAATAAATGTAATTCATTTAATATTCTCCATTTCATTGTATAACTGCTGATAGCAGGCAATGGATATAGAAATTAAAATCATTGCTTAATTATGATGCAAATACGTACAAACTTATAAAATTCACATTCATATTTGCTTACTTATGTGTTAATGTATAGTTATTTGTATTCTTATTAAAAATATAGTTTACAAGTTGCAGAGCAATATTTTTCACTGTTTGTCATGGCTTTTTATACCTGTACCAAAGCCCCATGTCCAATAAATTTTATCATCCATTGATAAACCACTACTTAGCTTAACATACTTATAGGAATATTTTCTATACAGATCGGAGACAATGGATTAGAAATTCACTAACATGGGCCACTGTGTACAGGAGCCATAAAGAATATCAATACATTCCATAAAACAAACACCAACTCTTTGAAGTAATTTGTAACATTATCATATAAAATTTACCTATATCATGTTACAATACTAATAATATTTGGTGTACTCATTGATTATAATATTTATTGCGAGCTAGTAAAAAATAAGATAATAACTGCAATAATTATTCAAATATTTAGAAATATATCTTAATATTTAAATAAAACAGTCATAGAACCTATATTATTACTATATTGCTTTTGTCTCACAGGATACAACCTAACATGTAACATTAAAAATAAGGAATTGTAACTCAAAACTAATATCTTCTATATGTGATTAAATATGACTATGTTCAGGCATAAATTATCAATAGGATCTTTTTACATTAATAAATAGATTGTATAGTACATGTACACACCATGATCGTCCACCTTTATTCTTTTTAGTTTATAGCATCCCATATTTTGATCACGTCCATCTCACATTTTTTGCTACAATCCTTATATTTACAATAGATATCAAATCATGTAAATGTTTAAAATACATAAAACAATGAGTTTGTTTATGATATTAAATTTTATAATTTAGAAATTGATGTTACAAAATATTATGCACATATTTTATTCAATCAATAATATTGACAAATTCTTCTAAATAGCTTGTTTACTTCATATGCTCTTCCTTGGTAGATATTTTGATGTTATTTTGTTTGTATATCTAATACTAATTTGGTCCCCATTATGCAAGGCAGAAGCCAAAGCTCAACTTGAAATATTTCTTTCTTCCAAACACATTTTTTTTTAATTTATCTTGTATAGCACAGCAATCTGTTTAATACAGTTAGCTGCTAGTTTTGCTGATCAAAGTCTGTGTATGTCATTGAGCTGTATAGAAGATCCCTTGACCTCTCTCACTATAGTATGGTAAATCTGTTTTGAAGGTTTGGAACACTATTTCTCCTCATTCTTGAGTAAATAAACTACTAATGCCTGTAAGGTTTGTTGCTTGCATTGACATATTCTGATAGCTTGTTCTGGTACTTGAATCTGACTTCTGATGGATATTTCTTGCTTTACCAAACACTATAATGAAAGAGAGATGGATGCTAATATGAGTCATCTAATAAAGTTGATGAAAAACATTCAGGTCTAGACAAAACCTCAGAAACTTCTCTTGAAAGCTACTACTTTCCTCTCAATTATATTTGTAAAAGACAGCAGTATTTCCAGCCAAGCCCCGTAATGCCTTGCAGAATTGGCACCAATCAATTCTTTTGTGGACAATCAGTATAACCTTCATTTAAAATTAATAACTAATTATATTTTACATTTAATTTAGTAATTATTCAGACTATTTGTATATTATGTATGTAACTAGCCATTGAAAGCCATTTCTTTACGACATTTGTTACAAAAATTTAAGTCATTTTATGCATACAGGTCAAATTAAGACATTTAACTAAGGAAGCAAAGGTAAAAGGTGCATCTCAATGTATCCTGCATGCATATTATGTACAGTAAATCTCACAACTTTTAAGTCTAACTTATAAAAAAGTTCCTAACACTATGACTGCGTCATTATGCCATTTATGAATAAATGCTAAATAAGGCATATATGATAACATCATAAGATTATTCTTAATATTACAAGCTGCTATTATTGTTCCTAGCATTTTATATATTAATTTATAATTTATGTATCTCTATATTTTAAGTAAGATCAGCTATTTCGTAACAATATTAATTGAACACTATTATTTTGTGCAATTGTACATTTATAATTAGGCAGTTCCTTTTCTGATGATTGAAATGTTGCATTCAATATTCGTAAGAGATGTTTGACTTCGTTGCTAGTCCTTTAAAATATAAGGCATAATATTTACGTAACTATAAATATAAAATTGTTGTATTATCTAACTGAACATAATTATTATGTTTTATTTTCTGTTATCATGTCACTATGACATAACAATAGACATAAAATACAATAACTTGACTTTCACAATTATTGCACATGCATTGCAAGAATGCTTAAATGTTTCCTCATATATTTCTTAGTGTAGCAACATAAACTTTATAATACCATCACATTTGACGTCTCAGGGCTATATTTACAATATATTACTCAAGCTTATAACTAAAGTTAGTCACTTCACTTCTTTTTTGATAGTTACAGTCTTATCTGTTTGTTTAGCAGGGGGTTTAACCGTGGATCATTTTTTCTTTCTATCTTGGGTACATTTAGGGCAGTACCATTTACCTTTGGGCTTGATTTTAAGATCAACACACGCAAAGTGAAACCACTCAATTGGACAGTCAGGATTATCACAGCCTATCATCTCTCCGTACGAAACTTGATGGCAGAGACAGTATGTAGGTTCATTGGGATCTACAGGCATGTCTAGCACGTCACTTGGGTGTGCCATACCACCCACTGAATCCAAATCTCCATTTTCTTCCTGTTCTTTAGAGGCATTAGCAGTAGCTGTCGCACCTTTGCGGACCGCTTTTTTCTTGGCCGCCGACCTGCCCGACGCCGCGGCGTCATCCTCACTTGACGCTCCAGCGCGTTTCTTTTTCCCAGTGGTTGCTGCTGTTTTATCATTCATTTTGCTCTTCTTCCGACCTTTTTTAACAGCGGCTGCGTTAGGTTCCAGGTCGGCGGCGGCTTGCTGTGCGGCACGTGCGCTCATTACTTTCTCCTGTATCTCAGATTCGAACCGCGCGAGGTCAGAGTCAAGGCGACGTATGTGCTTGTCAACCAACTCATATGTTTGTATCGCTAGTTGCACTTTGTCGTCTCCATACTCTTTGGCTTTATTAAAGAGTCCTTGTATGGTATTTACCTTTTCTTTCTTAGTCTCCTCGTCCATTTTAGGAATATTTGGTAGCAACTCGTCAGCCATAAGGTCGATTGTCCTCATTAGTCCGTGCGCACGGTCGTCTAGATCACGCATTAATTTAAAGTTCCTCTGCAATTCTATCGGTAGGTGCTGAAGACTATCCAGATAATGCTCTAAATAAAGTGCAGAAGTCATTTTGCAATATTTTGTAACTAAGCGAAAATGAAAGTGCTAAACACTGTGAATAACACTAAATTTACACTATTATATTACCACTAAAACTACTTTTGTTGCTTTAAAAATGAAGACATACAGATATTCTAAATGTTTTAATTTAATCTAACACATAAAAACCAAAGAAAAACTTAAAATTCGTGATAAGCACTTTACAATTTTCGTTCAAGCTCAAACAAGCGAATAACAGTGTTGCCAAGAAATTAAAAAAGTGTTTGACTTTGAAAACACATCAACGAATTTCAAATCACAGCAGATGATTTTTTTTAATAATTTCTTTAAGTAGATTTAAACAACATATAGCAATCATTGTGCGTTTTGATCCTCAAGATCAGTTTAATTAAACGTTAAAACCAGATAGTATAACTGGTAAGGAAATATTTTTTTTCTTGGCAGCCCTAGATTAACCCTTGGTAAACATCAGGCGCGTAGTGTGCGCGGTACGCATTATTCCATTCCATACGGTTTCGTTCAGTATTCTCATAAAAATATTTAGCTCGTTATCAATAAATTTGCAGTTTATTTATTTAATCTACATTCAAATTTTAAAATCTTAATTTGAAGAATTTGAATTTTGATTATAAATAAATAACTTTATCAGATTTTCAAAAATTGTCTACTCTGGTCTACTCGCAAAGTTTGGGTGATCTGAAGGACAAGCATTGGTGTGTAAATAAAACTACTGAAAAGTGTTTGCCACATTTATTTTTAAAGAGACGAAAAATCTGTTTCCGAACAAGTTTTTCCTAAACGAGAAAACTAACACCTTGCGATGTACATACTAAACGCCCCCAGACGTATTAGCAATAGAAATTGGATAAGTAACTTTCATCCGATTAGTACTAAGTCCTTGTTGAGAGGGTGTGAAGCTTCTAAAAAAATCGTTTTGGACCACTGTAAACGGGACACCCTGCTTATCTATGAAAAATTCGCTCTCGGTTCTAGAAACGAGTCAGATTAATTAATTTTGAAAAATGAACGATTCTTTACAGAATAGAATGAATTGTAGCTAGCTGATAAATTCTTACGATGCTCGATAGAGGATGTGTAATGAAAAAGTAGTAGTTCTAATCCTCATTATTTGTGTATAAAAACAATTTTTATCTAGTACTGCTTGTGCTGATGGCGCCACCTGTCGGTCTCATTCGCCTGTACTGCTCCAATAAACTTTTTATATTCTACGGCAAGTCATAGTAATGCATTTTGCAGTCTTGCCTTTATAAAATAGTTACTCTATATTGATACACACGACATTAAAAGCCGTTTCGTAGTTTGAAAGATCTAAGCGTTCACTGGGACAGACGGCTGCGAGCAACTTTTCTTTTATACTTTCTATTTTTTATTTTAAAAAGTAATCTTGCTTGTTTCTTCTTTGCGTATCAAGCAATAGCAGCCGAACTGGCGCATTGTTAGAAGTGTCAGATAATAAATAAAACAACAAATTTAACTTATATTGTATTAGCAAATAAACAATTTATAAAATATAATTCTTATTACACAATGACGTTGTAGTCCAGGATACGAAGCACTTCAGCTCGGCACCATCATTGGTTACCATGTAACTGTGCAAGCTGCTTATTATTTGTCATAAAAATCATGTTTCGTAAGATAACTGTCCCGCTACACAGCAACCAATAACCGATCTCGTATTAGTGGACTATTCAGCGATTACAACAATTTGCTTTCGATTTTAATATTAAAAATTATAAACATTTAAGAAAAAATGCAAATAAATAATTAGCAATTGCCATTGTCGGCAACATAAAGAGGCGTTCGTATTCTACATAATATAAAACATGCTTTATCATTTCCTTACTGCTATAATTACATCTCTTCCTACTGTATCGTGACCGTTACGTACATTACACTACTATTCTACATGCTGCTCATACTGATTATTACGCAACCAAAGTAGACATCACCAAGATCCCATATATCATAGTATAAATTATATCTGGATTATACAAGATACACCTGAATTCATATCATCAATTACTCAATAAGAGACAAGACTTGTTATTTACAAAAATGGCGGGTATAATAACTTAGAAAACATTTAAATTATCAGGTAGTAACCTCTTTCATTGCATAGGAATAATTTAGGATGGTTTGTAATGATAAAATTAGGATATCCTAAACGTATTATTATTTGTGTCAAAAAAGCAATCGTAAAAATGTTCACCTCACTATGTAAAAAAATCATAAGACAAGATACATACACAAAATGAATTTGTTAACTTATGTCTAGCTAGGTACAACACTACATTTATAGAAAATTTGGTACACATTCGTTGCTCATTTTAACATTAAAAATTATTAAACACAGTCGCGTGGGAACAGTGAGCAACCTAAACACTTCGGAATGTATATTTTAGGGAATACAAATATTATATTGTATAGAGAGAGAGAGTTGAAAGAAAACTTTGAGATTCCTTTCTTTCCTATGATTACGACAGAGTACATGAAACAAATTCCAATATAATTTTCCACTATCCGATGGTACAAAATGTATAAAATGGAAGTTAATTGTATTACTTTGACGAAAATATACAATCGATATATGTAATTGGCACTACATACGCAGGTCACATATTATATGAAATTACAAAAACATTTTTATTATACTTTATTTTAGACATTTCAATTTCAATCTTACATGTAGGTATAGGCAGCTAGTTTATATTCTCCACCTACGAAACGTGTCTAATGGAAATAATTGTTCATAAGTAATATTATAAGACGTTTATATGAATACTAGACAAAGCATTCTCATAATAAATCATAAAGACGCACCTTATATTGTTTGAATACAAAACATCGACTAGCAACTTCATAATTCTTTTTTTAAAGCGTTTATAAATTCATAAATAGAATATAAATATCAAGAATCTCAAACGTAATTTCACGACCGTTTATGGTTTTGCGGGTCAATACAAATTTCAAATTTATAAACAAGCTAAGCACCATGCAGTAAGTTATGCTAAGGTGGGCCTCTTCTCAGTCTAAACACTGAAGCAGTGACATAATTTATAATAATTATTTTACTCAAAAAACAGCTACATATTGTCAACGTAATAAAACTCCATTCAGACACCATTCGTTTCATAGGGATGAGTGGATATTTTAATTTTTAATACTACTATCTATCCGTTCTCGTCACTACTGTTATAATCAATATCGCGTATATATTTTTTGGTTTTACATATGAAACATATATTTACGTCCGAACTCTACCTAGCCAATAAACCATTCGTCTGATATATAAACACCACTTTATGCATCATATTAAGTGGATCAAAAGGATTTCCATGCAATGCACCATGTTTTACTTATAATATCGACCTGTGACCTAATAGCCTATACTATATACGTAGGATACAGTAAAAATGGAACAAACATAGATATGAAAGATACTTCCCTTGAAGAGAGGGATACATCAATTTAATAAGATATCCCTAAAGGTCAAATACTCCATTCCACAATGCCAAATATCACAATAAACATGAAGGGGCGGGCGGGGTACGGGGAGGGCGTTACACGAGAGTTTCGTACTTATCGAGGACATGGGCTTGATTATTTTCATCCCCGTGGGAGCGTGAGCGGGGTCGAGGCGTGGCGTCGGCGTTGGCGCTTTTAGAGCGGGTCTTCTTGTCGTGTCCGCACGTGCACGCCACGGACGACTGGCGCTTGAGCGTGTGCGCGCGCGCGCCCGCCCACTGCGGGTCCAGCGACTCGCTGCGCGCGTACGTCGTGCGCTTGCTGCGGCCCATGGTGGCGTGCGCGAAGGACGCGCCCTGCCCGCTGTCCGACGACGGCCGCATCGACTCGCTGCGCATGCACACGTTCCCGCCCGCGCGCCTGAACGAGTCTAGAACCCTCTCCTCGATCTCCTCAATATCCTTTTTCTTCACGAGCCAGATCTCCTCGGAGCCTCTGGTGAAGTAGCTCGAACCCTTGCTCACCGAGTACTTGTCCTTCGTTTTCAATTTACAAGTCTTAAAATTATTCTGAGTATTTACATCGTCGTTGCCCTTGTGCGGCTCCCTGGAGCGGGCGGGGTCGGGCGAGGCGACGTTGCGGAAGGCGGTGCCGTGCGACGGGAACTGGTCGGCGATTTTAGCGCCGAGGCTGGGCGAGCGGATGGTGACGTCGACGGGCGACGGCATCGGCTTGAACTCGGGCTTGATAATCTTCTGCGGCTCGGGGCGCACCTTCTCCCCGTCGGGCTCGCCACGTTGCCAGCGCGCGGGCCCGGCGGCGCTGCGCGACAGCGACTGTTGCCGCTCCAGCACGGTGGGCGCGCGCTCGGCCGGCGCCAGCTCGAAGTGCACGTTGTCCTTGAAGGGCGTGGCGGGCGGCGGCAGCTCCTCGCGGCTGTTGTCGGAGCCCAGCCGCTCCGAGCGCGCGCGGCCCCGCATAGAGCCCGGGCGCGACAGCCGTCCCAGTGTCCCGCTCGCATCTTCAGCCGCTTTCTCGAATTTCTTTATTTTGTCGCCGACCCCGTTCGACTCCTCAGACTTTGCCGTCTTATCGCTGTCCTTGTCCGCGTCGCTTTCAACTTTTTCGTCTTCAACCTTCTCGACCTCGCCGCTTTCCACCGCACGCTCTATTTCTGTTGAAGCCAAGGATAGCTTTTCAACCTTAACGGGACCTTCCTTGGCGACCGGAGACTCGCGCCACGCAGTTCGTGGGGTACTGGAAGTGTCTTCACTTTTCAGGGAGAGAGGCGCTGGTTTGTGTTCGGGTGCCGGTGGTGACGTCACGTCTGCTCGCGGTGGAGTAGCCTTCCTAGTCGGGGGCGAGGTGACGCCCGCGGGGTGCGGGGCGGCTCCTCGCACCGGCGGAGACTTCACCAGCGGGGAGGTTGCGGGGGGCGGAGATTTGATTGGCGGAGATTTGACCAGCGGAGACTTTACTGCAGGAGGGTCAGCACGGCGAGGCGGTGAGGGAGGGCGCTCGCGGCTCGACGTGCTCGACGTGGACGACTGGCGCGCTACGCTGGGCACGCTGGGCTGCACGTCGGGCACGCTGGGCACGCTGGTCTGCACGCCGGGCACCGCACGAGCAGGCGCAGGGTCCGCGCGGGACGCACGCGCCTCGATGTCGCGGCTGAGGAACGACGAGTTGCGCACGTAGCAGGTCTCGTCGGCGCGCGGGGGCGGCGGCGGGGCGGGCGCGGCGGGCGGCGCGGCGGGCTCGTGCTTCAGGGTGATGGCGACGGGCTCGCCGGCGGGGGGCGCGGCGGGGGGCGCGGGGTCGGGCGGGCGGCGTGGCGGCGCGGGGTCGGGGCGGGGCGAGGCGCGACGTCACGCGCGTGACTCGGTCCACTGGTCCGAGTCGTCGGAGTCGGAGTCGGCTCCGGAGCTGGTGTCGCTGAGCTCGACGGCGACGCGCCGCGCCAGGATGCTCGCCACGTCTAAGAACACCGGCGCCCCCCTCAGAGTGTCGTACCGCCCGGTGTTCTCGTCGCACCGTTTCTCCACCTTGCGGAGTTTAATACCTGGAAGATGGGATGAAATTATAATATAGCTCATATTTTTAGTAAAATTAATAGTAATATTGACTGAAAAGCGACATATAAATAGCCCTATCTCGAGTTTTTAAGAATCAAAAAAAATCAATCGAATTTTTTTTTTTAATTTTTTTTCTGTTGCAAAAAAAAATCTTATTTGTAAAACAGTTAGGCAAACGTCATCTAAAACTATTTCAAATTTCAAGTTAATAGAATTATTATTTCTTTAGATAACCAGCTGTGACAGACGGACAAACTGTCTGTCAGTCCATCTGTCACAGCTGGTTATCTGAGTTGCACCATAATCCTTTTTACCATTTTGGTACGGAACCCTTAGAATGTAATACATACCATCGCGGATGGCTTTCAGAAGATCATTCCTGGGATCAGCCTGAGGTTCGGCCGTGGGGCGCGGCGGCTTGAGGGCGGACGCGCCCCTTAGCAGCGCGCCGGGCGAGGGCGGGCGCGGCCGCTCCTCCGCGGGCGGCGGCGGCGGCGGCGACGGCGGCGCGGGCGGCGCGGGCGGCGCCGGGCCCTCCGCGGGGCACGCGCCCCGCCCGCCCAGCCCGTCCGCCTCCTCCGAGGACATCATACCTGCGCGCACACGCCCTGCACTCAGTCTCATATGAACTTGTATTATACCGATACGGCTATCATCAGCATTACTGGAGAATCGCCTAAAATATTTTTGATCGAATTGTTTTCAAAGGGCTAGAAACCATTTTGTTGAAAATTTGATTCCATGGATAAAAAATATCTGGCGATGGTAAAATAAACCCTGAATCATATCACAGTCAAAATAAAAAATTTGCTGTTTTCATGACGGTAGCAGATTTATAAGTGCTGAGTAGACAATGAACAACTGGTCCGCGACGACCAAACGTTTCTCTGGAATCTATACAATAATGTAAATACTTGGGCACATAATTATGACTGCCAGCCCTTTCTGCCATTTCATAGCGGACAAAGAACAAATAGCCCATTATCTGCATAAAACTTAAAACAACACACAGTTTAGATACAGTAAGAAGACGTTAGAAAGCCGGCAAGGCGTTGTGTATTACCTATAACGGCGTGCATGTGGTCGAGATGCGCGTCGAGCGCCGTGCGGTGCGGCGGGGAGGCGCCGTTCACCATGGGGGGCGACGCCGAGCCCTCCGGGGGCGGCGGCGGCGGCGGTAGCGCGGACCTTCGGGGGGCGCTACGTTAGTGGCTTATAATTATATGCGTTTTACCATTGATCAAAGAAGAGCGGTCCTTTTTCTATGTGATTTCATATTTAAAATTAATTAAGTAAATTAATAAAATCATCAGTCATAAATACTTCCATCACCGTATAGAAATTAAATATAATGCGAATATATAAGGTGACTGGTAATTAGTGACTGATATTTAAACACGTGATTGTACTCATGATTACAATCAACTTTCCCAAAGAAACTCTTTTTGCACACTTAATAGCTGCTAACAGCGATTGGCGCGAAGTTCATTGAACTTTGCGCGCGCCAGTTGTATTGTTATTGTGATAAAAATTAAACTATTGAGTATACAAAAAAAGTTTCTTTGGGAAAGTTGATTGTAATCATGAGTACAATCACGTGTTTAAATATCGGTCACTTATTACCAGTCACCTTATATAATTGTTATATTGCATTTAATGCTAATAAGTATTCCTTTTGATTTTAAAAATCTGTGATGTCACATTGTTATAATAATAATATTTCATACAAATCACGTTTTGACTGATCATAAAAAGTAACGTTATTGACTACTCTTTCAAATACCCAATAAATGATGGTAGACAGTGATGGCGCTAAGCATGTAGCCGAATTCTGGGCCGAGGAGATATAGATTGCCATCGACACGCTAAGAAGAAGAATATCCAATTGTAGAAGGAGGTTCGCACGTGTGCCGTACCTGGTGGGTGTGTGCGCGGGCGGCGGGGAGGTGGCGTGCGGCGCGGGGGGCGCGGGCGGCGGCACGGAGGGGCGCGGGCGGCGCGGGGTGCCGGCGCCGCTGCCGCCGTAGATGGGCTCGCCGCCCACGGACCCGTACGGGCTCTCGTCTGCGACCACCACTGTAGACACAAAAAAAAATTTGAGAATTAGAACCTGCTTGTCTCACAAATCATAAAATGCATTTAGCAATCATCATGAATCTGTCATCTTCAATTTTGACAGAATTAATTTGAAATATTGTGGTAAAATAAAACATTAACTACAACTATTTTAGTTACTTCCACAGCATTATGTCGTATGGCATTTTACTGTGGGGTCGGGCTGCTGATATTGAATCCATTTTTATTTTGCAAAAGCGAGCGATCAGAGCCATTTACAATCTTCGTCGTCGCGAATCGCTTAGGGAACTATTTAAAAGGATTAATATTATGACGGTTCCTTGCCAATTCATTTATGAAAATATTATGTATGTAAGAAAAAATAGACATCTTTTTAATAAAATAAGTGATAGGCATAACTTTAATACTAGAAATAAAGATAAAATAGTTCAACCATTTTTCAGATTGTCCAAAGTACATACATCTTTTATGGGGTTCTGTGTTAAATGTTACAACAAAATACCTTGTGACATACTGCAATTAAATGAAAGAAAATTTAAAACTCATATTAAAAGTACACTTTGTAAACAAGCTTATTACAAATTAGAGGATTATATCAAAGATAAGGATGCTTGGAAACATGCTGGTCCTGCTCCACAGGACAATCTAGTGTCTAGACAAAATCAAACTGGTTGCTAAGTAAATTAGGTAATAATTTATAATTTGTACCATATTATTTTATTATATTGGAATAACATCTCACACATTGATTAATTTATTATTGTTAACTTTTAGAAGGATTGTAAATATGTGAGCACCATGTACTTATGACATAATTAAGTTTATTTTCCACTGCTACATGCGTTTTTCTTTTCACCTTTTTGGTGTATTGTTTTTATTCTGGGTGCATCGTCTTCACATATTATAATATTATAATACATGTATACAAAACATTGTGAAACATTTTAAAAGAGTAACGGTGGAGTTTCTTGCCCATTCTTCTCCACACGAAACTACCTTTTGGAAGGGGCGACTAGAATCAATTCTATTTCTTGTTAATTTTTGACATTCAAAAGTGCCTTTCTTGTGCCTATTTGAAATAAATGTTTTGACTTTGACTTTGACATTGAATGCACTAAAATGACACTACCATGATTAAATATATATCCGACATAGCTTAAAAATTGATAAATAGCAACCGATTTTTTTTATGGCAAATATTCAGACAATCTATACTCTATAATCTACATACTAATAAAGATTGCCACTGCCAGTGAACTATTGGGTGAAATATTGGGTGTAACCGAAAGGGTTTATACATACAAAAGCTACATAGCACCAAACTGAACAACTTTTATTAATGGACCAACTCCGAAATTGTGAAAAAAATCAGCTGTTCCCTACATTTCGACGAGTCACGTGACCAAAAATGTATATAACAGCTGTTTTTTTCTGTGTAACACAATATTACCGTGTCCATTGCCAGTTATCCTGGGCTGTCTGTTCTGCGTGTTCTCAATCTCGATGGAGTTGGGTCTGGCCGGCTGAACCGATGGCGGCCGGTTCTGTGACGCTCTGTAACCACCGTCCGATATGTTCGTCGCTGTAGGAAATAATTTTCGTTAATATATGTTGTATTTCAAGTCAAAATCTTGTATATAAAATTCTTGTGTCACAATGTTAGTTACCATACTCCTTCAAAACGGCTTGACCGATTTTTATGAAATTTGATATGCATATTCAGTAGGTTTGAGAATCGGCTGTTATCTATTTTTCATACCCCTAAGTGATTAGGTAGGTAGGAAGGGTAGGAAGGGTAGGTAGGCAGGTAAGGTAGGTATCACATTTAAGGCAGGACAACGTCTGTCGGGTCAGCTAGTATACTTATAAAACATCCTAGCAGTCAAACACGATTCGTGAGTCCTTTAAGGTATGTAGTGCCACAATATTTGTAACTCATTTTAACCCATTAGGTGTTCGCCTATAAGAAGCCGTTTGCTTATAAGAGCTCAACGATTTATACAGTTATATTTATTGTCGTGTCGAGAATTTTTTTGTTATGAACCTATACAGTCAGTCAAAAAAGTATCGGGAATGGACAAATTTTTGTTTTTTTGTAGTTGTTAGATTGGCACAACTGTTTTCCATTTTGGCGCGGAGTTTGAGTTGCATCTGTTATTTATATTAAATACAGTGCTGGTTTTAGTAATATCATATATAGTGTGTATTGCGAATTTCATAATGGACAAAAATATGGAACAAAGAGTTTGACTTAAATTTTGCATCGCCAATGGAATTTCGTGTTCGGAGTCACTGAAAATGTTACAGAAGGCTTACGGTGAATCGACTTTATCAAAAACTCGTGCTTATGAGTGGTTCAAAGCGTTCAAAAGCGGTCGAGATGTGATGGAAGATTTGCCTCGCTCTGGTAGGCCGTCAACGTCTGCAACTGAAGTTAACATCGCAAAAGTGAAGAAAATAGTGACTGAAAATCCCCATTCAACTCTGAGAGAGATAACCGCCGAACTTTCTGTATCTCACGAGTCGATCCGTACCATTTTAACTAATCATTTGGGTATGAAACATGTTGCTGCTCGGCTAGTCCCAAAAGATCTGAATTTTCTCCAAAAACTCAATCGCATGAAAGTCGCTGAGGACATGCTAGAACGAGTCAGTTCGGACCCAACATTCATGAAACGCATTGTTACTGGTGACGAGACGTGGGTTTACGAGTTTGACATGCAAACTAGTCAACAAGCTTCGGAGTGGCGCCTTCCAACTGAACCGAAACCGAAAAAACCACGCCAAAGTCGATCAAAAGTCAAAGTCATGTTGACTGTTTTCTTTGACTATCGCGGTGTTGTGCACTCTGAATTCTTACCGGAAGGTCTAACGGTAAATAAAGAATATTATTTGAGCGTTATGCGGCGTTTAAGAGAGCAAATTCGACGAAAAAGGCCAGATTTGTGGAAAGAAAATTCTTGGATTTTGCACCACGACAATGCGCCTTCGCACAAAGCTATCATTGTGAACGAATTTTTGACCAAACACTCAACAAATACCATCCAGCAACCACCATATTCACCAGATATGGCTCCTGCTGACTTTTTTCTTTTTCCTAAACTCAAATTACCACTTCGTGGCACCCGTTTTCAATCGATAGAAGACATAAAGGAGAATTCGCGGCGAGAACTGAACTCAATTCCGGAAGCAGCGTTTAAAAAATGTTTTGATGAATGGATTATTCGTTGGCGCAAGTGTATCGTTTCTAAAGGCGCATACTTTGAAGGTGATAAAATAAATTTGGATGAATAACAGACATTTTGTGTATTATTGATCTTTTCCCGGTACTTTCTTGACAGAGTAGTACGTCATTTGACAGGTTAATGATGTTTCCCAACTTTTCGGGTGAAGCTAGATTTGAATCAGGAACAGTTTGAGTTCTGGATTGATGATCTGTAAAATTACATACTATAGGTAACCAGGGGGTCTAGATAAGTGTCAATCGGTCCGTGTAGATTCGATTTCAAGTCAAGAACGCAACTTAACGCATTTGTATGGGAAAATTAATCGAGTTTCCTTACACAATTTGACATTGTCTAGCACTTAGGCCCATAGCACACGGCGTATTTTAAACGCGCAGGAGACGCGCGTTTCAGGAACGCGCGTCTTCGGCGCCGTAGACGCTGATTGTTGCGTTTGCATTGATGATACAAGCGCGCGCATGAAGCGCGTATACGCGCGTTTGAAGCGATACAAACGCGCGTACAAAGAAGCGGAGTAGGGGCAGTTGACCACTCAATCTTTTTTCACTCGTAAATGGGTCTATCCAATAGATTCGCTTTTTTTTTAATTTTTTTCTTTTTAAAAGAAGTACTAAAGCCAACGTAAGCAGTGTTGTCTCAACCGACGCCATTGTACATCTGAAGGAGGAGTCACTGATCTGAAAAACGCAATATCCACGAGCGACTACAGCGCGTCTGTATCGCTGTATCTGCGCGTATACGCGCAGTAGAGGCGCGTTTCACGATCGCCCCGTGTGCTTAAGTTACAAGGTTGCGATCGAATCCCGTTTGAATCGCGTATGCGCGCGTAATCTGCGCGTCGTCTGCGCGTTTAAAATACGCCGTGTGCTATGGGCCTTAGTGATCGAAAACGATTGATCACGTGACATTTCGTAAGCTTATGCCAAATCCATATATTTCGGATTTATCTAATTTCGTTATCGTTAATGAAAATGTGACTGTGTCTAGGCCCCAAGATGGCCCTCGTTGTTTGACAGTCGAATATATTATTATATCCCTCAGCAGGATTGTCCGAAAGAGTTACCGTTACCGTGGAACATAAAGGGCTACGGAAGAAACATGGATAGGTTTTAGTCAAAGAGTCTGACACTCCCTTCCGCTCCACACAGAGCGGAAGAAGTCATTGGCTGATTTCCCAGCCTTCAAAAATAAGGCTCCAGACTCCTTGATGTGCCGGGTAAGCGGGATTGTCCGAAAGGGTTACCGCTACCCCGGAACATAAAGGGCTACGGAAGGAACATGGATGGGTTTTAGTCAGTAAGAGTCTGACACTCCCTTCCGCTCCACCCAGAGCGGGAGCAGTCATTGGATGATTTCCCAGCCTTGAAAAAAAAAAAAAACTCCTTGATGTACAGTGTATACTCACTCTGGTAGACGGGGTCAGGTTTGTACGCCGGCTCTATGTTGTAGTGGCGCAGCTGCGCGGGCGCCATGATGTGCTCGCCGCGCGTCACGGCGGCCTCCTTGAGCCGGTCGCGCGTGGAGTGCGGCGGCCGCACGCGCCGCGCGCCGCGGCCCTCCGCGTTGCCGCCGCTGCGGGGCTGGCGCACCTGCGGATTTATTGGAGCGGATGTTTCACACAACGCCATATCGTCCCAAGCTAAGCAACCTAATGCTTGTGTTATGGTAACGAGATGACTGATAAACTACCTATAGATTTTTTTTTTTTGTAAATAAATACATATTTTAGATATAAAAACACCCAGACCCGGAACAAATACTTGCAGGTCGTACAAATATTTGTTCCATGCGGGAATCGAACACGTGGCATGCTGCGCAGAAGTCAATCGCTCAACCACTGCGCCAACCGTGTCGGTATACATCTAAATATGATGGACTAAAAATCTTCTTTTGTAACCAACTAACCTTCTTCCCCCGATCATGCTGAATCCTCTCAGTATCCTGCAGCATCTCTCGTCTCCATAACTCGAAGAAGTAATCCGGATCCGTGTAGAACTTCCTGGCATCTCGACCGTCATCCCTGAACTCGTTGAGCATCTCGAGCGGCGGCGGCCGGTCGCATCGCGCGTAGGTCGACATCATGGCCGATGGCATCGAGTTCCGAGAGAACAACTGCTGTTGGAACGATCGCGTCGAGCGGAACGCTTTGCGCATTTGTATGTCTTGTAAGGACACTGGAATAAGACAAGTATTTTGATATATATTTTATATTGAATTTAGATGTAAACTCACGCCTAGAAATATTTTTATTTTACATGAGATATGGTACAGTCGCCAGCACATCAAGTTACCACAACAAAATGTCAAGTTTCTCAATCGATTTTGAACTTGACGATCAACGTTTAAAGGTTAAAAATCCTTGGGAGAAATTTGACAAATTTGGTGTAACTTGATGTGCTGGCGACCGTACATAAAAAGTATTCAACCAGTAGTTCTCCATATTTTGCTTGCTATTATTGCTACTCCAACCTGCATAGAATACCTTAAAATTAAATTACACAATAATGATATTATTGAGATCACGATGGTTACAGATCTTGATTTTAGCTGAACTACGTTCTTTACATCTGTTTGGATACTTGCCTAACAATAATCCTGAAAAAGGGAATCCCCAGTCACGAAAGCGATAAAAATCTCACTATCACAACAAGGACTTCAGGCGTATGATACGCCCAGTTTGTTTCTATTTCCATTTGAAGTATTTATTTTTTGTTTCTAAAGAAAGAAAGAGTTTAAAGAGTATCCTCACCTTCCTCAACCCCAGAGTCAAGCTGCGTGACCTTGATAGCCAACCGGTCTATCCTGGCCTGCAGCACGTTCGTCCTTTCGGCTAAGTTCGTCGCCTCTCGCGTCAGCTCCCCGAACATGTCCTCCGCATGCTTGGACAGGGATGATAACTGCCTGTTGAGGGTAATAGAAGAAATATTAATGTGCTTTTTTTTGTTCTTTCTCTTCTATTAGACAAGAACTATCATATTTTACACTCTTTTGTGTGGCTAACAATCTGGCGGACCATCTGATGTCGATTTTCGTATATACATATAGGCACTGTTCCACCAGTGTGCGGCACTGAGCGACACTGTACTACACAGTGTACGACACAAATGTTTCTTTCGGTGGACCCACTCAAGTAAACATTTACAAACGTGCTGCAATGTACGCTTACAAAAATTACGTACAGTTTTGATGGTGGAAAAGGGTCTGCAGCTCAGTATGTGCACTGTTGGAGTTCAGCACAAAATGTTCGTGAACAATGTGTTGAAAACAATTTTGGTGGAAGCGGACCTTAAGATAAAACAATGAAAAACAACTTTAATTTATATTTAACAAGGAATATCTTTATGGCAACGTAAAAGGAAAATATGTAACTGCGAGGAACGTCATACCACTGATTAAGTCTAATAATAACAATTAAAACATCATTCATACGTATAAGTTCAGATATTTCTTAGTTTCAAGTTACGATTACTTATTTTGTTATTTTATTTTCAACTCAAACTCAAAGCATTTAAGTCAAGGGGTCGGTCAGTCAGAAAGATGAAGCTAGTTGCCCATTACAAAGCAGTAGGTACCTATGGAGAAGAACGGGCAGAAACTCCATGGACACTCTTTTGAATCAAAATATGGTAACAAAATCTGGATTACATTATTAATGTTTTAATATACATGTGAGAACGATGCAGAACGTTAAAAAGCGTCCATAAATAAAAGACTAAAAAAAAATTAAAGTAGGGTTCTATCTATTTTGTAATTTATAACACATCAAAGTGAAGTTCGAAAGATCGCATTTATTGAACGCAGCGTATAAGCTGTGAAAAAATTATAATATTGGGAATTGTAATACAGCATTACTAAATGTATAAGAAACTGTTAACAACACTCAAACTAATAATGGGAAACCCCATCGTTCAAGGCTAGGGAGCCATTTCGGAAATACCTTTTGAGTTTTTCACACGCTCAGTCACTGACACACTGTGAGCCCCTCACCTAATTAAATCAGCTGATTTGATGACTCATACATTCTTTATTCATAACTGATTCAGGCTTCAAAGTACACACTCGAAAAGAGTTTTTAGTTGTTATATCCGGCAAAATGCATTGCTTTAATAAAAAGCCATTGATTTCGGATAAGATTTAATAATTTTAATAAAGATTTTAGTTTCAATCTTGCATTTTATATAGTTTTTTCACGCAGGTAAGCTAGTTTGAGCTTATCTCCTAGATTCAACTCAACAGTCGGACGATTCTATAAAAATATTACCGTGATAACTTAGGTGAACTGAGCGTGATGTGAGTGAGGGATTGACACTATTGACAGCTCACTTTAAACTTAGGTGAACTGAGCGTGATGTGAGTGAGGGATTGACACTATTGACAGCTCACTTTACACTTAGGTGAACTGAGCGTGATGTGAGTGAGGGATTGACACTATTGACAGCTCACTTTAAACTTAGGTGAACTGAGCGTGATGTGAGTGAGGGATTGACACTATTGACAGCTCACTTTAAACTTAGGTGAACTGAGCGTGATGTGAGTGAGGGATTGACACTATTGACAGCTCACTTTAAACTTAGGTGAACTGAGCGTGATGTGAGTGAGGGATTGATACTATTGACAGCTCACTTTAAACTTAGGTGAACTGAGCGTGATGTGAGTGAGGGATTGACCCTATTGACAGCTCACTTTAAACTTAGGTGAACTGAGCGTGATGTGAGTGAGGGATTGACACTATTGACAGCTCACTTTAAACTTAGGTGAACTGAGCGTGATGTGAGTGAGGGATTGACACTATTGACAGCTCACTTTACACTTAGGTGAACTGAGCGTGATGTGAGTGAGGGATTGACACTATTGACAGCTCACTTTAAACTTAGGTGAACTGAGCGTGATGTGAGTGAGGGATTGACACTATTGACAGCTCACTTTAAACTTAGGTGAACTGAGCGTGATGTGAGTGAGGGATTGACACTATTGACAGCTCACTTTAAACTTAGGTGAACTGAGCGTGATGTGAGTGAGGGATTGACACTATTGACAGCTCACTTTAAACTTAGGTGAACTGAGCGTGATGTGAGTGAGGGATTGACACTATTGACAGCTCACTTTACACTTAGGTGAACTGAGCGTGATGTGAGTGAGGGATTGACACTATTGACAGCTCACTTTAAACTTAGGTGAACTGAGCGTGATGTGAGTGAGGGATTGACACTATTGACAGCTCACTTTAAACTTAGGTGAACTGAGCGTGATGTGAGTGAGGGATTGACACTATTGACAGCTCACTTTAAACTCACTTCACCCACATTTTCGCGGTGAGATATTTATAGAATACCACCACTGTACTGTCCCGAAGGGATGAAGATAATCCGTGACAAAAATGCTGTCCCCACATTCATCATTACCTGACAGTGTTAGCGAGTGTGCCATTGGTGACAGCCTCGAGCTCCGAGGGCACGTTCAGCCGCTCGGGCACCGTGCCGCGTGACACGTGCACCGGATCCACACAGCGCTTCGGCAGCGGCATGGCTGCGCAGCGGCACGGCTACCTTGTGTACATCACTGGAATCAAAGACATATTTTGTTAATAATAGAGTTGACTTTTATGGGCAAGATTTATAAAGGAATGGTTAGAACTGCCGTCCTGTATTAATCAGAGCAAGATTTACAAAAGCATGGTTAGACCTGCCGTCCTGTATGGATCAGAGTGTTGGGCCACAAAAGGAATGAATGAAAGACAATTGCATGCAGCTGTGATGAGAATGCTAATAGAGATATGTGGTGTTTCGCGAATAGATATAATACGGAATGAGTATATAAGAGGAAGTCTGAAAGTGACACCGGTGACTGAAAAGTTGTGTGGAAATCGGTTCTCATGATATGGGCATGTTATGCGGAGGAATGAGGAAAATGTTGTCAGGAAAGTTGTGAGTATGAATGTGGATGGCTATACAAGTAGAGGGAGACCAAAGAAACGATGGATGGATCGTGTGAAAGATGATATGGCTAGAAAGGGAGTGACTACCGAGATGACGACTATTAGAGAAGTATGGAAGAAAAAGGCATGTTGCGCCGACCCCAAATAAATTGGGATAGGGGCAGGAGCATGACGAGAGTTGACTTTTCATGAAAGAAACGAGAATGGATGATAGCGTGATGTGTAACAGGGGGAGAATGGAAGAAGAAATCGCGTTGCGTCGTACTTAAGTAACATACAATGGCAGAATGTCGAAGATGACAGTGCCTCCAACATAAAAAATAAAGCAGCCTACGCTGTCGTAGTCCACCGCTGGACTTAGGCTTCCTAAAAGTGCCACAAAAATCGCTGGCTTTTTATCATTCTAACCCAAACGGTTTCAACACATGTAGGTCTATCAACAGGACATGCTAGCGCCGTGAAATTGGCAAATAATTTGGGCCACCAAGATACAGGCTGTGCTTAGTTTGGGGCCCACGGCTTCTTCTACTTTTCTGTGTTTGTATTCTGTTAATTGTTTTGTCTTTACTACTTACTTTCAATTCTTTTATAATTTTCTTTCCTGTGTAGGTACCCCCCAAGTCGTGTGTGACAACATTTTTTTTTAAATACATAATAATATTATTCCCAATAAAAACGTATGAGATCTGACCGATATTAAGGATCCACTTGTAAATGTATTTTGAAAGAAATGTTTTGACAAAACGTCAAACTTCCTCGTTGCTTTTTGTAGGAGCGGCTTGTAGTTTTATCTTTATCACATTCACGAGTAGGTACGACATACCATGTTCGATAATTGATAAAAAGATATTTGGACTTATCGTTGATGACCTTTTTCGCAGAATATTCAGCTTATTTATTTGCCTTTTGATCAAAAAATATTTTTTTTTTAATACCGTGCGGTCAGTTTGGCAGACTGCCATAGACAACATACTCGTACAATAAACAACATACGTTTTCCTCAAAAAGAATTGCTGATATAGGTAGTTCCTTAAAGATCTCTTAATTGGCTAAGCATTTCACATTACTCGCATTTTAATTACAATAAAATTACCAAATAGAAATCTGAGGAAACGAGTAAAAATTGTAACAAAGTAATTAAAAATAACCTTGATAATGTAGGGTAACATAACTGAGTATAATATAAAATACGATATTCTACTATACAGTACATGTAGGCCATAACCGACACTTGTAACCAATGCTAACTATATCGCAAATGACTCGTTTCCTCATTTACTTCAAGCGATTCCCGTTACAAGACGACAGAGCGTGATCTCTAATTCCCATCTCGCTTCAAGAACACGGATAACAACATTATCACAAAAACGCGTAATTTCAAGAATAACTTAAAAAAAATAACACCTTTAATTTCACCTTCTTTTGTCATTATTCGGTGAAGGAAAACATTGTGAGAAAACTGCCTGAGTCATATTTCTCAACAACATGTGAAGCTAAGTCAGAGGCCGATGGGCAGCTTAAAAACTCTGACACCAGGTTAGTCACTAACTAAACGAAGAAGAAGACCTTTCATTAAAGCAGTAAAAAATCGGTAGCATCGAATACTATGGCTGTACGTCAGGCGATGTTGCAGTTATTGTGCAAATTCCGGCTTTTCGCCACTTTCCATCATTTGTTCCTAGTAATTATCTAGTCGTTATTAAGTTATCCGCTAGGTTATGCAGCGTGACGGCCGCGCGTGTTGTTATCGTGGAAATGGGAATTAGGTTTTAGTTCCGTTAATAGTTTCACTAAGAACTTGTACTTTAACGTTATTAGTGGGCAACATTTTATGCAAGAATGTAGTAAATAAAAGCGAAAGGTCACTCATTCATACATTCACTCACTCAAACGAAATCTCATAGCTACTGTTTTTACCTACGAAGATGAAATTTGGCATAGAGGTAGATTACGAGTAGGAGAAGTCACCTAAGATGAGAATTTAGGAAATTCCCCTCATAAAGGGGTGGAATAGGAGGTCGAAGCTTGTATCAAAAAAAAAATTCAACAATGACTCGCGCGGAGCCGCGGTCAGCAGCTATTATGGATATAAGAGTAGCGACAGATCTAAGAAACGATGGATGGATTGTGTGAAAGATGATTACAGCTAGAAAGAGAAGTATTAAATAAAGAAAAAGACATTAGAATATGTTGACTCCAAATTGGGATATGGGCAAGAGAATAATGATGATGCTTGACTCAAAAGATAATCTTGGTACTGGGCTTCATAAAGATGTAAGGCTTAATTAGATATTGTATTAGAGCAAGATGAATAACAGTCCAACTCTCTTGGGAAACTGACTTAATTCGAATCTGTACTCACCAAGATTGTTAATTAGGTCAAACATTTCTCGAACGTTGCGAGATGGAAGACCATTTCTTCATCTTTATCCCAGAATATACAGAAATAGACTTCCTGAGACTAAAAGGTATTTACAACCAAGTCAAGTCAAATCTAGGCAGCTTAGTCAAGCCAAGCCAGCCAAGCCTAATTACAAAGTAAGGCGCTAGTTGTAACCTTTGACCCATCACGATTATATTCGTGACTATAAGTAAAATACGAGAAGTCGTCGTGGTTTTTAAAATACCAATGACCAAAGACTAAACAGAAAGGCGGTACAATAGTCACATGACACGCTCTTAAAAATAATCAATGAACTAGTATAAATATTCTGCCTAAATAATGAACTGGACTCCAGTCAAGCTCTAATGGGCCATTCCCAAAAACAAAATCAACCCCATCTTTTAAGTCATAAATATTATGACTCTTGTTACTTAATTCAGGCTTTACTCGCAATATCATGTCATATTTATGGTAAAGGTACTTAACCAAGGCTGTCCATCCATCTGGTAAATCCCTTAATCGGCTTTTACGTCACCCTCGAAGGGACCACGGATGCCGAAAATAGGTATATTGGTCGCATGTGCCTTTTATCCGTACTATATTCGGATAGCATGATAAAGTGCTATAAAGGCACAAATTGAAGTTGTCACATGTAAGTAGGAGAGGTCAACCACCTCGTAATGCTTCCAGGGCGCGAAATGGTGTAATATAAATTTGTAGTGTACATGGAACAACATAACATGATACAAAAAAAAATTAAGTACGAATAATTGTTTTAGGTAAGAGCAGCAGCGTTATATGTATGATCATTTGCCCTAGACTAAAAAACCTTTGTTCAGCACTGGACATGTCAGTCAATTAACAGAAGACCATATTATTATAATAAACTTGCGTCGGCGTCACCAGAAGTCACGCTTCATTAAATAAGTACGTGCTGAGTAAAGTTTACATTCCTATCGCGGTATAAGAATGACCTTCGCATTTGACTAGAAGAAAATTGTAGAGTACTAAGTAACGAATGATTTCAGTTCTGTATTCCACATGTTCCGTTCCCTACAGACCTCCTCTTTACTTTGTCGTAAAAGGGGCTAGAGGAGTGAAAGGAGGAATCCTGCCAATGCAATTACAGTTGGTACCTACACTACGATATTCTCGCACCGTAATGGAATGCTTTTAAAGGTTCGCTATAGGTTCTTGCTTTATCTAGACTTTCGTATATTAACACTACTTTTAGGGTTCTTTTAAAGTGGCTTTTACTTGACAAGTTACTTGTGTAAGTTCACTTGCACAAAATTCATCTGCATTTTCCCGCATTGCGCTAGCTTCTGCCGAGATCTACTAACCACTTTAAAACCCACGTTTTCAAAGGTGACCTTATAAATAAACTAGACTAAAACTAGGTAACGCATTCTAAACGTAATTTAGTGTTACAGCATCGATTATGTCTCTTTAACAAAAGGTTTGCGTCAAGAATATTGGCATCAAATGAATGGCGGCGTTTCGAAATGTCAGTGGCGTGCGGCGTGCCGAATCAAAACAATATGGTAACGAACGGTATGTGGCAACTGGCAATGCAGATTTAAATCATAATGCTAACTGTTAGTGCCTTAACTGTAACAGTATAATAATATCTTGAGTTATACAGTTAAAGGTTTCCTTCGGCCGGGTGATGATGAAAATGCTAAGTAAATTGTTTTGGGAAAAGAATTGACGAAATTATGGATGCTATGGAAACAGCCAAGCAACGTCAAAGAGGAGTTATGTCATTATTATTGGAATTCGTTCAATCTTCACAAGCTCATTTTATAAACATATCATAAACTTCGATCGCAGTTTATCTGAAAAGTTCAACAACACCGCTTTGTTTAAGTTGTTGGAAAGATCAGTAAAAATCGCCTGTAATTAGCATGTGTTCAATGCTCGTGTAACACAATGTTCCCACGTTTACTATCATACAATGGTAGTAATTAGTCGCATTAGCAATTATATCACAATGCTCGCTGCGATTACATGTTATCATACGATTTATACCGTTATTTCAGCTGAATGAATCACAGGAAAACCGTGGAGATAACAGTTTTTGGGATACCTATCTACATTCAACAGTGGTCCATATTTGAGTGTTTCGTTAATAGAATTAATTGTTTATGGTTATTGCTTCTCGATTCAGTCGCCATTTATTTTTATTGCCTATCGAAACTTTATGGTCTACAGATGTGAGTTATATTCGATATTATTTACGTGACCGACATTATTTTGAGGTTCTGCCTAACCTGTGAAAGAAAACAATCCTCGATGTATAACCTTATACCTATATTATTATAAAATGAACTGTTCAAATCATGTTTGTATAAAATTGCCGAGCTGTACTAGAAATTATCGATTGAACAATCGACATGAAAGTCTTTCGATTGCCCATGAAGTTAATGGAACGAACTAACGCAATGTAAGCTAAACCATTTCTGCAAGACAAAAGATTACAGGCTAGTACTGAATTTAAATTTCGCAATTTAATTAGTTTTAAGAGTTTATTTAATTAGTAAAAAAATTCTCTCTTTAAAAGTCATAATATTTGGTTCAAAGTTAGTTTTCACGAAATATTGCAACAAAACATAAACACAATTTTAAATATTTGCATCCAATTATGACTTCATCAAAGAAGATAGGATGAAAGCAAAACATCGTCACGAAATAAAAAGTAAGCAGTCAATACCAGATCATTTAGCTCGACAGATCACGAGCTGACTCAACAGACGTTGTCCTCTGTTGTTCATACATACTAAAACTCCAAAGAAACGGGGTTCAGTTTTTCCCGAATTTGATGTTGCCCGGGAAACTCTCCAAATTTCCTTTTCATAAAAACTTACATAAGACTATTACGAACAAAAAAATCAACCAAAAACATCGCTAAATTGGTCCAACCGTTCTCTAGTGATGCGCTTACCGACGAACAGTAGCGCTATTCTGTAAAAATAGCACCATGAATCGAGTTTAAGTCAGCTGTCAATCTTTAGTATTAGTTAGAACGACAGGTCACTTCACCATGACGTCACCTATCGACGATGAAGTGACAAGATCTCTTATTTGACATTGTTAATTTCTTTAGTTAGACGTTCTTGTCACTTCGACGTCGCTACGTTTTCGCGGTGAGATTTTTACAGAATCGCCCAACAGCACTTCTGTTTTATTAAGTACTAGCTGACCCGACAGACGTTGTCCTGTCTTAACTATGATACCTACCCTACCTACCCTACCTACCCTACGTACCCTACCTAACCTACCTAAAATGTGCAATAAAAATATTTTTCTCATACAAACTTTGCCACCCCTTGTAACCCTTTTAGGGGTTGAATTTCCAAAAAATAATATGCCTATGTCCTTCTCATGAATGCAAACTATCTACATACCAAATTTCAGCAAAATCGGTTGGGTGGTTTAGGCGTGAAAAGGTAACAGACAGACAGACAGAGTTACTTTCGCATTTATAATATTAGTGTGGATTGTATACCTATAGATGCACGCAAGTAGATTATCAATGCATATCTAAGCTCCTAAACATGAGCATGCAGGAGTTGCATTACAACTTGCCTATTCCTATCAAACTGGGATTGACATCATCGCCTCGTGAAGATCTTACGTCATCAGCACAGCACGCAATTCTAGACCTTATACACAAATAGAATTACAGAGCTAATTGTTGGACACGTAATCAGATAGTTAAGTATTTAACTAACTTGGCAGCTTATACTCTTATCACGTTCTAAATTGGTTAGTAAATATGTTTCGCCAAAAGTGGTAGGTCATGTCAGTGACCTTTATATAGTTTGAGTTGTGAAAATGTTGTTTGGCAATTTAATACTAGAAAGATGTATTGTGTATTTCATGGGTCTCAAAGGAGACATCGTACATGCTCTGCTACTTGGAGAATATGTTTAGCAATAGTATTATATGAAATAGAACTTTAACTCAGTGGATTTAAATTAAAACTTTACTGAATTAGATGGCTGAGAATCGGCACTTTTTGTATGACAAAAATGATAAAAAAAGTTTATCATCACAAAACACTGAAAACACCTTAATATACAACGTTCATACAATGCAAATAGGAACATAACTTTGGGGAACAAATTTAAGGTTGCATAAACAGTTAAAACCCTGCCTCCTAAACTAGGGGGGACCCTGTGACTTAGGAGTCGAGAATTACTAATAATAACATTAGGCAGTCCCGGGCAGGAGAATGATGTCCTCCAAAAAATTTTTACAAAAAAAAAACCGCCTTCAAAAAAAGACAAACAAAAACGTTCCTGCACTAAAAAGTAAAAAATAAAAAATTGAATTCCTGTAAGAAACTTAATTTAAAGGTAAACTTATTTGACATTAATATTTTGCAAATACAACCGAATTGAGAACCTCCTCCTTTTTTTGAAGTCGGTTAAAAAGGCCGCTCTTCACCAACTTGTTTTATCTGAATAATCTGTGTTTAACCTTAAAAGAAAGCCATCACTCACTACGTCACTACATAGTATAAAGCAAAGTCGCTTCCCGCGTCCTAATGTCTGTATGTATGCTTAAATCTTTAAAACTACACAACGGATTTGATGGAGTTTTTTTAATAGATAGAGTGATTCAAGAGGAACGTTTATGTGTATAATTTGTCGACATTATGCGGACGAAGCCGCGGGCGGAAGCTAGTTTAAAATAAATAAAAATCCACATTCCCTAATTAGAAACTTGAGCGCACATCGCATAGTCGACAAGTTGCCTGTGAAATGTCCACTAAACAAATAGGTTTGAGAAGCAGTTCTACCGGTCCCCTGACTACTTACTACACGTAATTACCTGCCTATAAATGAACCCTAGCATCCTACTAATCGTTTTTCTTATAACCATTCGTTGTAAGGCTTTGATGTTTAGTTTATAGTAGCAAGTCTGCGACTTCGTCCGCGTGAAGTCGGGAACAGTTCAAATTATGAAGATTCTATGTTGTTTTTGCCACAGAATAAAGTATGCTATGCGGTTTACAAGCTGCTTGGCCAAGTACAGTTTGACCTTCCTTTTATCTCATTCTACTAGATACGTTACCCACATATTTGAAGAGTTAATAACTTGATAATCCCGGTTTTCTCTTCTATTATATACCCACTAGGGTGATACCGTCATTTTATAGTATGTTAACTTGGCTTATCATGTGTACACAGCAATATTACTTCATTTAAGAGGAATTTCCTTTCAATGATACTTGAAATGTACATAGCCACACCTAAATTAGTATGATGCAGTGATGCTGCACTTTATGAATTACATTCAAAAATAACACCTGCCTAGCCTATTCCCAACTATGCTGGAGTCGGCTTCCAGTCTACCCGGATGCAGCTGAATACCAGTATTTTACATGGAGCAACTGCCTATCTGACCTCCAACTGACGGAACTGGGTAAAACGATACCCCTTGGTAAGACTGGTCGTCAGATTTTAGGGCTTCTGACGACCCGTAACGACTGTCAAAGATGCACAAAAGACTGCCGCGACCAACGGTTTAACGTGCTTTCCGTCGCACAGAAGAGTCTCGGTATGTAAAGATGGTCACCCATCCACGGCCAACCCCGGCAAGCGTAGCTTAACCTGATGGATCGACCTGTGCGACTGTTATTACTTAGCCATGAGCTCCTCATTCATATATAACACCAGCAAACGAAAAAAAATTATGTAGATCAATTTAACAACATTAAAACTAACAAAGACATGACTACCTACTTCACTTCTCCAAATGGTATTCCATTACATAACCAAATATTTATAATAATAATTAATGACAACAAAGATCGTTATTCGATCAACAACAAATTAATTCAAGTTGTTCACTTCAGTTATTTTCTGTGCATGACGCGTATGTCCTGCGCATGATTAGATTATCCTGCGTTTTGCGAAACTAACGGAACTGACACATTACGTCGGTTCGTGGATTTGTATTTTAGGGGCATACTGACAGCTATTTTGCAGCGTTAAAGGATAAGAAAATGGAGCGTTGGTTACACTCAATTCCAGGATTAAGAATTTTCAATTAAAGTAACATTTAGGACCTTTTTGTTTGAGGGTAGGATATCATCAAATGACGCTTTCCGCTCTGGGTGGAGCGGAAGGGAGTGTCAGACTCTTACTGACTAAAACCCATCCATGTTCCGTCCTTAGTCCATTGTGTTCCGGGGCAGCGGTAACCCTTTCGGGATTCATTGAGCTTAGCATTAGCACAATTTGTTTGACCTATTATGACTTTTCCAAATCCTGCTGGTGGAGGCATTCCGTGGTACAGCAAGATTGCTAACAAGCAGCATCAGCAGTTATGCAATGACCAGCAAAACAATTATAAACGCACTCCACAGAAGTAAGGATACCAATGTTTAGGATGCCTCTTTTACATTTAACGGAATATTATACAGCGGAGTGGCCATGTGCTACTTTGAAGAATCATTTCGAGGACCAAGACAAAAGTAAAAGTTAACCATTGGTTTCAGTTTTAAAGATCGAGTTATTTTAGCAAAACGAGAAATGGAACAAATTCATTTTGAATTGTTCTCAAAGTCTTGACGTCCATTAGAATGACTGGCCATCCATTGTAGATGAGTGTCAGTTACGAAACTTGAAATACCTACTATACAGAGTTTACAAAAACATCTAAGAACAATACACAATACAAAGTGTCTAAATATCACATAGTCAACAGGTTAGATCATCGAATACTATTAGGCTAATTGTAAACAATTGTGCAGATACAATGAAGGAGTCTATTTACTAAAATAAAATTAACAAGACGTCTGTTGAAATTGGCGCGATCATACATATGTATATGAAGCGTGACAACAGTAGATCAGATGTTTGTTTAGTATGTTTTAATTAAGTTTACTTTTCAACTTTTGTGATATTGAAACTTTATTCTAGGGGCATCTTCACATATAATTACATTACTTCACTTATAAAAAATATTGTAAAACATTTTAAAAGAGTACCTAACGGTTGAACTTGCACATTCTTCTCGATACGAATCTACCATTTGGAAGGGGCAACTAAAATCAATTCTATTTTATTTTTTAATTGAATTTAAATTTTGAAATTCTAAAGTGCCTTTCATATGCCTATTTGAAATAAATGATTTGACTCTGAATGAGGAGGACAGGCTTCTTTGACTGTAAACTATCTTGTCTTACTTTAACAGTCTCAATTGATGATAGACGCTGAATAGGTACAACTAAAATCGTTAGTCTCTCCCACGAAGAAAAATTAAACGGTAAAGTTCAAGATCATATAAACGTCTGACAGATGACTCATTTATCAGCACGTTCGAAGCTAAAACTCAATTGAGCGAAATCTATCTCGCAGAAACGTTGGTAGAAGCAACAGTGAACAAATCCCACCACTGCGACAAAATACTAAATCCTCCTTATAATTTAACAAGTTTTACGACCGACAATCCTTTACTAACCGCACAGCAATAATCCTAACAGACGGCATGGCGACAACACCCGGTGACTCGGCACGAGTACGGGATCAAATTGACATATCCGCCTTCCTAATGCATTCATGAACAGGACACCCGACACAGGCGGGAATACTTCACACTCACAGACTCACACGTCTCATTACGTTTACTGGTACTGTAATATGGCTCCGGGGTTAAGAAAAGGTCACCTTCCTTGGGTGTCGGAGACATGAAGGTCAAGATCAAGTGTCAAGAGGACTGGATACGAGACTTTCTATGCAACATTGGAAGTGTTTACTCCATAAAGCATTTTGCCTTGGTCATCTAGTATGTCCTATTTTATAGAACAGTCAACTTACAAGTTAACCTTATGTTTGTCATCTAACCATTTGCTAGGAAGTGATCATGGTAAAATTTCTTTACAGCAGTCTATGTGAGATAGGTACTCATTTATAGCTGTCTCTAAGGACACTGACTGATTACACTAACCTATCAATTTTTAAATCATTAATAGGATCTCGCCTATGAGAGATTTTCACAAGCTTCATCAATAAAATGATACTCAAGATTACAAATTGTTTATATAAGGTTTTATTTGAACCTAATGGACGAATACACATGTACAATAATTTAACCTGAGTACAACAAATACACACGTATGATGTTATTAATGAAGGCCAACACTATTAGCTTTGCAATAATACGATTGGAAATGTGTTTGGAATAATAATGTACAAACTACCGGTAGGGAGGCCCCAGTACGTACACCTCGTGAAATACAAAGTTACTGCAGAACTTCTACAACAAGATATAGGATAATGTTCTTCAGAGTTTGGAAACGAGATTATCTTAACAACGCCGAAGTAAATTCTCACAAACTGGAAATTGAATTTGAAGATGTCTTATATTACAAAATCCGAGGGTAACTACAAGATTTCGGGGAGAAACTCCAAAAGCTAAACCACCAATACATGAGTTAAACATGAAATTCGTATCGACCGGGCTATGGGCAAAAAGGGTACTATTATCTAGATGACAGAATACCATTTTAATTTTATTACTGGCAGGTGTTTTGACTGTTTTCAAAATCAGAAAAGAACCTTTTTTTTTGATAATACGTTTTCTTTGGCAAACAAAAAAAACCACAGATAAGTTCCAAATCGAGATATCTGCAGCGTTTCTATTGATCTGTTTTGGGAACAACATTTCTAGATGTATCGTAGTAGTTTTTTCTTCTTTAAGTATCTGAGCATATCAAGACAGTCTTCTTTGCTGAATGTAAGCTTCCCTCTTCAAGTTACAACTGAATCCTAAAAGGATATTGCGACAATAGCATGCATTCCATGCCTATATTAGAGGCGTTCTTTGAAGGTTGTGGAGGTCAGAGGGCAATCCTTTGTGTAAAACCAGAACTAAACACATTATGTGCCATTTCTGAAAAGGACAACGGAGCCCTGATCGCTTTATGTAACTACCGAATGAAATGCAATTACTAAGAAATTATCTCACATCTCAATTTTCAAACTGCATTTATTACCAATGACTGAAAAATATCGTTCAGAAAAACACGGTAATTAATTTTAGACTGGGAGGTAAAAAGCGATTTGCATTATAAAGCGTGAGTCGCATTCAATGGGCTATTAAAACCAGTTGCACGATGCATTTTTTTATGAACATACTGTAGTTTTCATGCTGAACTGGTGTTCTTTCCGCAAAAGATTTATACGAAACGATTAGGCAAACTGTCATTAACATTGTAAGTAGCTGTTTGTCGGCTTTCTTCCTTTCATGTTTAACAATGTTTAATTCGCACTAAAAACGTTTGATTCAACAAGTCCATGTCACTTTAATAATCACATACGATGTATGATCGGCGGGTATAATCTTGTATCGGATTCACTTCCGTAAATATCAATTACAATTTCATTCAATCCTTTGGAGAAGTACTTTTCTTATGAAATGTGTCTTGGTTTGACATAATACAGTTGATTTAAATTGTTTTAGCTCGCCATATATACAGCATTGCATTTAATCGGAACAATAATATTATGACTATTGACACAATTAACCAGTCAATTCATCAAGTATACCTGAGGCAGTATGTCAGCCGCTTAAGATTTTGAAATAACCAAGTCGAAAGTGGACTGTCACAGCAGAATTAAAATGTTATTAACAGTTTAAAGCCACGAACGGTGTGCGCACACGCAATCAAATCTTGAGGTGACGTGCAAATCCATTGACGTTGACTAATTGACAAGATCGAATTACTGACCAGTTTTCTCTGAACGCATTTGGGTGGGGTTCTACGAGAAGCGAGACATCAAGCTTGACCAGATTCCATATATCCTAGGCAACACGTCTCCCTTCTTGTTTCGTGGTAGGAATAGGAACAAGTACCTTTTCTTTCGTTCTGAGATGGACATCAGTTTCGAGTAAAGGCTAAGCCTGACCAACTGTTGTTTATGAAGGTTAGCCTTCAAGTATCTCTTCATTCTTTATAGCTGTTCTAAGTTATTGAGCCTTTCATATTCTCCGCATTTTTTACTCTCTTGACGAAAATTACGATCACCCACTTTCTTTTCTCGCTTGATCGCAATTTCATGCAAGACATTCATCAGAGTCACCTCTGATGAATGTATTTCGCGTTTATTCTACAAATATTTTGTTATGTATACTACAATGAAAACTGTTATTTATTTTCCACGGAACAGAAGCTATTATTAAAACAGCAAAGTGCAAATAAAACACGTAGTTACTATCGCATTGCAATTGCGTTAAGCCAGTCGCTTCCTCTGAAACCCCACCCTTAGCGCCATGGCAGTTAGACAAAGCGTTATAGCTATTGTTAGGTTGTAAATAAAGGCGATTGTTCCTTGTACAACGGGTGCAGATAACATACCCTACTGTGCTATGGCGTGCGTTGATACCGCTCTGATACGTCACTAACTAGAGCAGTCCGTCTCGTACCATTGCACATTTTAAATCCTGTACAGAGGAATTCATTAAAACAAGTTTTTAATTAATAATCATTTTCTCGTCTATCTTTAAGTATGTTGAATAGAAGTATTAAGAACAATAAAACATAGCTCTTTGATAACGAATAGAATAGTTTTAAAGTTCATTGTCAATCTATTATCTTTAGATTGCCGAGAACAAGTGTAGTTAAGTATTTATCAAAGTACTTACAATAATTTCCGTCAATTATTATTGTGATGTAATTTTAACAAACAGTCATTAATACTGTAAAACTTTTTGATTCCCAAATTCACACATCCAATCCAGACTACATTAATGAGTTTGGCGACAGATAAAAACCAAATACAGGTTTATAAAAAAAGACCCTACTTATCGCGCTAACCTAGATATGCCGGAATTGTTAGCTAATAATAAATGATACCTCTTTCAGTCCCATATTTAGCGTACGCACAGGAAAAATGGCAATTATTTAGTCATTGATTCATAATATAATATGTAATGTATATTCAGAAGTTTCCTTATTCTCCTTGTTTAAACAATGTAAAACAAATCAGAGTTGCGGCTGCCGAATGAGACTTTTACATAATATGTATAACCAACTAGCTTTTGTCCACGTCTTCGTCCGCGTAGAGTTCGGTTATATCACAATATTCATCCCTTTTAAGGATATTTTTGTGGCAATAAGCCTATGTCCTTCCCCGGGATGCGATCTATCTCTCGGCCAAATTTTATCGAAATCCGTTAAGTGGTTTAGGCGTGAAAGGGCGACAGACAACAGAGTTGGAATTTATAATATTAGTATGGATTAAAAAGCAACAGAACTTCGAAATGAGTCTCTGGAACACGATTTTGACGAAAAAGTTTAAAGGGAACTTACTCATCATCAAGGCAAGTCATCTATACTTCTATATTAATATTATAAAGAGGTAAACTTGTTTATGTAAGGGGTAATCTCCGGAACTATTGTCTGATTCCGAAAATTCTTTCACTGATAGAAAGCTGCACTATTGCTGAGTGCCATAGGACGATGTTTTTTGTTAAAACGAGAAATTTCACGCGGAAATTCGTGGGCAGAAGCTAGTCTCAAATATAACTATTACAACATGCTAGCATTAACATAATTAATGAATCATTAGGGCCACAGAGGATGTTGGTCAGCCCACGTTGTTAATTTTGTGGTCGATTCGCATTTTCACGTTTAATCAGCCTATTTCCCAACTATGTTGGGGTCGACTTCCAGTTTAACCTAATTTAAAGACCTCTTGTTAAGACTGATTGTTAGAATTTTTGGGCTTCTGACTATCTGTAACGACTGTCAAAGATCTACGTATGACAGACGGGTCCAACGGCTTAATGTGCTTTCCGAGGCACTGGATGGATGGTCATCCATCCACGAACCCACCACGGCAAGCGTTCGATTCAGTGGTTAAAATTACCTTAGTAGGTAACCGCTGAATCGTAAAAGAACACGTAAAACTTATTTAGGGATGTAATTAGTTGATTTGCAGGAATAATTGGAATAGTACGGCGCTGGGCAGTAATGATCCTACTTTGGGGTACAATTAGCTAATTATGCAGTACGCCTCATGCAGACACGAACGATGTACACGTGATTAAAGAGATTAAAACATGTTCCTCATATTAATAAAAGAATAGGAAGAATATAATCCTAAATAAAAATAAATCGGCATAAAGGTAAGAGGATGATGACGAAATAAAAGAATAGTGACAATAAAGGTCTATTATAAGAAAAATAGATGGTCATGGTAAACCATCATAAGGAATACCTCATAGACCTTTATGAAAAACCCCTGTACAGACAGACAAAAAATATAAATGAACATCGAAAGTTCATTGACTACGAAACATGTGTCACAAACGTGTCTTCCGGTCTACGTATCCTAGAACAAAAATTTAAAGATACAGACAGACTCACGCAATAATTTGGAGACAATCAGACCATATGGTGCACTGAATAGCGTAGTAACGGCCTAAACCAGTCTCTAAAGAGAAGACTACGTACGTAAAGATAGCCGCGTGTATCACAAACCGACAGCGTCAGAAATAATCTCATTAAGATTCAGGTTACAGATAATTAAGCACACGTAGAACAAGAAATGTACAATAGCCCAATTAGATAACTGTCGGATAATAGTGCAATGTTCCACTCATATTGCAATCTTGAATACTAATTCAACGCACTTTTACGAGAATGTAATTTGAAGAAGAGATATAGGGTATGGTAATGAATTAACGGTTACAAATTATTATATTGACGATACTACTGCATGCATTGCATGCCATGTCTAAGTTACCAGTAAAGTAACTGAGGAAGTTCATATTTTGGCGGACTTAAATTAACAGTGTGAAAGAAAACATCGTTGGGAAACCAACATATCCTAGAACCATTAATTCGAAGACATTACATCTGCCCATCCGCACTGGGCCCGCGTCTTGGATACGGCCAAATCCCTCTCACAGAGAGGAAGGCCAGCGGTGGGAACATTATAGGCTGGAACAGTTATAGTTGTGAATTTCAAAGACAGAGTTTAGAATAGAAAACCTACCTGTTAGTTAACTCTATCAATTGCATTGCAGGAATATATCAACTTATCCGTAAAAGTTCAATAATATTCTTTTTTATTGTTTTCATTTCTTGGTGAATGACAAGACGTAGACAAAACGTACCTAACAATAACTTGGTTGGCGATTGGACATACTAACGAGTAGAGACAGAGGACTAACGAGGATACTAACGAGAGAGGACATAGAAACGTTTGAGTATGAATGTGGATGGTTGAAATAGGAGTTTGACAATAAAGAAACGATGGATCGTGCGAAAAATGATATGGCTAGAAGAGAAGTAAATCCATAAATACTGAGATGAAAGCTAATAGAAATCTAAAGCAGAGCAAGAGGATGGTAGTGGTAAAATTACTGATTCAAACTTCATTGAAACAGATCTTGCTAATTGATACATCAGTTAAAGTTTCAGCCTGCAGCCGCATAAAGACGTCAAGTTACATTTCATTCACTCTTGCGGTACGTTAATCAGCGTGCAGCATCGTTTACGATTTCACGCGTCGATGGTGAATAATTTCGACAATAAGTGGCGTGATTCTTCTGTGATACTGTTACTTAGCTGTCCGTATGAGGAATGAGGATCAGTGATGCACAAGATGATGATTAGTACGTTTAGTTATTTAAAACAGTCGATCTTTTCTGGCTGTTATTTGTGCATCTTTGACAGTCGTTACGAGTCGTCAGAAGCACGAAAATCTGACAGCCAGTCTTACCAAGGGGTAGAAGAGAACAACAAAGAAGGTAGAAGTAAACAAATAATCGAATTACATATTGATATTAATTAAAATAATTACATATTAGTATAACTATAATAATTACAATTATTGTTTAAAGCTAGTGACTGGATGCTTCTTTATCCAATGTTAATATGTTGCCGTGCCCTAACCGGGTTTCATGTTGGAACTTTTTACCTCTGTAACACCTACATTATGTACACATGAATGCAATAAAGAATTTGAGTTTGAGTTTGGGTATCGTATTGCCCAGTTACTGGGTTGTGGAGGTCAGATAGGCAGTCACTCCATGTAAAATACTGGTATTCAGCTGTATCAAGTTAGACTGGAAGCCGACTCCAACATAGTTGGGAAAAGGCTAGGCAGATTGATTGATCTTTTCTGTAGAACGCTCACTGCAAAATCGTAGGGGAAGAGAGCTCTCCAAAGTGTCTCTAGTATCAGGTGGGTTGACAGTTAACTTCAAGCTCACTTCATCTTAGTTGTCGCGGTGAGATTTTTACAGAATAGACCGGTAGGGGTTGTAATACGACGTGTTAAAGTCATAATTGATCAGTTGTCCATGTGTCTCGAGTAAACATAGATTGCTGAAAATGTTCACAATGAATGTAAATGGTGTCTATGGACCTCCATCATGAAGTCTAAAAAAACAGTAACTGCAATCGGCCAGTTGGTAAACCAAGTAACCATCTTTTTTCCTGGGAACAGGACAAGACGATGTAACTACCCTCTTTACAAAATCCTATAGAAGTCTTTACCGACCCCTCAGAAAGAGCGCCGTATTACTTGCCGGAAACCCTACGGTATGCCATTACGACCATTACCATCTCGGACACGACAGCTTATTATAAAGCCCATTGAGCTGCCTATAAGGGCATTTCTTCGTAACTTTCTAGCGAAATAGGTGTCACAACGTGGGCGTGCCTGCGGAAATCAATAGATCATTGCGGTTGAGTAATGCAGTTCGTAGTCGGCGTTCACTTGTCCTGCGGTACTCTCTGCGGACTCCCGGTAGCGTGGTACATACTAGTTTAGTCGGAAAAATGTTTGGTTGGATTAAAAGCAGAGTGGTGGCGCATTGAGATAGATAGATCTTAGTCTTACGAAAGGAACGACAAGATTTAGAGAGATAATTTTGCTGTTATTGCATCATTAGAATTGGCACATTCAATTTCAATCATCATACATTAATTAATAAAAGTATAAGCTGATTATCTTTATGCTAAAGAGCGTTATTACAGCACCATTTTTGTACTATTTTTATGAACCCAATTACACAATTAACATGACCTTGCCACATTATCGTAGCGGGAATAGAGGGGAACCTTTTGCTCATGAACAAAACAACCGGAAACAGTGATTTAGTTATCATATTTAAATACCTAATTCAAACGACACCTAACTCAAACTTCAATAGTTCAACAATACGCCGCGTGACAGCGATATCTTCGTCAGGATGAGGCGGCGTGCGCTTGCGCACCTCAACGCCTAGGTTCCGTTCCGGCATCACATGGTCGCGGGAGGAAGTCACACTCACGCATAGTGAACATCGTGTGGACACGCTGTTGGACTTATTTTCATGGAGTTGTATATTAGTTTTTCTTTAGTAAAATATAGAGGAATAAGAGGAATTAATAAGTTGAAAGGTAAAATGTTAGATTACATAAATCTTTGCCATTTGACATCAATTTAGATGTACATTTGTACAGACGCCAGCACATCAAGCTATCCCAAACTGTCAAATATATCCAATTAAACATGAACCTTATTGTTTTGTAATAAAGTTAAAATCAATCAAAGAAATTTCAATAATTCTTTATTCAGCTACTGTATACTGTGATTACCAGTAATTATGGATTAATTCCACCCTAAAAAGTATCATAAAAGTGTAGGATATAAATTACCATGCATGATTTCATTTGCATGTTCCTTGCTAATGACTTGGGTAAAATATTTATTAACAAACTAATCGCTCATGGCTACTCAATAGTGAGCTAATCAATATAATAATTAATAAAAATAATAACTATCACGGTGCTTATTTACTTTTAACAGAATCAGAACATTTATAAAAAAAAATGATAAATGGTTAGATGATGATAGCAGAAATGATAGATGGTGGTGGTGGTGGTTGGGTTTGGTTAAATTATATGATTAGAAAATTGGTCTATTAACAATTTGTTATAACAATAGTTCTGTTGTTTTGTAATTTTCATTATTTAAACAAACAATGTTCCATCTTGATAATGACATAACAAAGATGAGTAAAAGTAGCCCATAGAATGGTGGTTGAAAATGACTTCCTTTACCAAACACCCCAAACACGGGAAGAGATTTTAATATCTCATTCTCTTGTTTACCCTGTGTTGCTAAACGCATGTGGCTTGGCCACCAACTGCTAATAATACCTATTGGTCTTCTAGCGAACAACATAATTCTTCTTAACACTTTCACTGCCAAGTACCCGGCTCCCGGGTTCAACGATAATTTGTTTCCGTGCCCACAACGCGGCTCCCGCATCCTACATATAAATTGATGTATGTATGTGGCTTGTGACCATGCCCAGCACCAGCCTACTGGGTTCAAATCAAAACGTGCTACTAGGGTTGCCAGAAATAAGTTGAAAATAGTTTGAACTGGGCAGTGAAAGTGTTAATGTGTGGTTAGTAACTAACCTGGTGTCAGAGTTTTTATGCTGCCCATGGACCTCTGACTTAGCTACACATGCTGTTGAGAAATATCTCTCAGACAAGCTGGTTTCCTTGCGATGTGCACACGTTTTACAGCTACAAGAGCTTATTAGTTACTTTGACAACCAAAGTACAAACAGAGCAAAAATAACAACATGTTGACCAATTGTATATTGACAGCAATAACAACAAACAGCTGTTGTATAAACAAAAGTATTTCAATCATTATACAATAATTATTATGCAATCACTATTTTCACACATGCATGAAGGTTGCATATATCAATTATCGCCTCACAAGGTTGTAATGAATTTAAAATGCATTTTAAAACAAGCAATTTTGTTTTGCAGGTGAGAATTTCTTCAACTGGAACTTAGCCAAGGTTTCCTTAGTTAAGGAAACTATGACAATTTATGGATGTCTAACACATACCTACCTTTATGGACAATACTCAAAATAGGGATTATTAAAAAAAAATCCCACTGCTCTATTGTTTTCTGTTTACAGTAATACCTAAATTGTGAACAATTTTATTGTAATGTAAATTCAAAGACCGGCAAGAATAAAGCAATGAAATTGTTGCGACAATTTTTATAGTGATAGTAGGTAATCATTAGCTTGACTGGCAGAAATAATAAAAAGTACTGTATTTTATTATTTCTGCCTAGATTTAAGTTACCTTTGCCTGCCACCAGCACAGCGATAATAGCTCCACTAATATTGTTACTGATATTACTAATAGGAAATCAATAGGATATTAATTGGTATATTTATGGCATTTTGTTATTCTGAGAAAATAAGATGACCCTCTAACCACATAATGTAAACAGTACCTAATATGGATGATGCATGTAAAGATAGAACTAAGTGCTTTTAAACCTGTAGAACTTCAATAAACAGCAAGCATTACAACAGTGGGAAAATGCCATTATCAGAAAATAGTTTATGAAAGAACTGAGGTTACATTATTGTTTATTATGATTGTTTGATGAATTGATCAGTGGGAAATATATTTCCCTTTAAATTGCTACTTCCGCAGGTATAACACACGTAAACCCCATTGACGACACATTTACGACCTCATACTTTAATAGTAATTTGTTTCCATTGAAAAAAACCCAAAACTATGTCAAAGAACTTTACAAAATGAACAATGTGATAACAGGAGACGTTGCTAGCGAATCCTGACTAAGTAAATAACATCATTATACAGCGCGGTGACGATATTACCAATGATAAACCTTCACTCTTCATCACAACGCCCATTTTAGCGAGCCAATTGCGAATACCAGAAAGTATACACAAACGGCAAATAACTTCAACAAGGGCAATGAGATAACCACAGTCAATGTATTGAGAAAGGTGTCATAGCCTAAGGAAAGAATATCATGCCGTAAAACCCCGAAATATTGATATAAAGTACCTACTCACCCTCTCCACCCAAAGAAGTCAACAATTATCCGGTGGTATGAGCACTGTAATCGCCACTTCTTGACGTTTTACGAGAAAACAAACGCACTACAATATATTTTCCACACTTTGTAAATAAATAAATGCCAGATATTTTAGCAAATTCACATTTAGACCGCCGCTATAACCGTGCCACAAAACGAAAATGGCAGCGTTGAATTGAAATGTGTAGTATAATCCAACAATTTCTACAAGTATGCTACCTCCACACCCTCACTTATTCATACTTGAACAACGGTGAACCGCATCAAACCTTTTCAAGCGTATAACACAGACCATCTATATTTTGTCGGGTATTAGTAGTTCCAGATGTTGTCGCTAGGATTGAAGTTACAACCACAAGTTCAGTAACACCAAAATATTTGATAAAATATTTGTATTTGGTATGTAAATGAAAAGCATGTAGCATTGATAGTAATGTGCTTGAAAATCTACAAATGACTAAAAAAATATGTAACTTGAAAGAAATGTGGAATTGTTGATGCAGTATCAAAACGTAGGTCGTAGGCTTCTATTTCGTAATGGTTCCATTCATTTTATATTAAAGTTTTTTTGACTCTCATCAAATACTCAAGTAGGTATTTCGTCAACAATAATTAATAGAAATATTCTTCATTGATGCGAATATTTCGGTACGTTGGTACATACTTACAATTTTATTCTGTTAAGTTCGTAACTCTCGTGCACACATCACACCAATTCTAAACTCTGAACGCATCCGCAACCACGAAAACGTCATTCAAGTATTCAACGTCATCATCTCGTTTGTCATAACGCGACCAATCCGCACCAATCCGAACCCGGTTGATTCTTCTCTCTCGTTTCATCTAGCAAGTAAGAAAAGAGTAAAACAACTTCGGGTCTTCGGCTAACTTCGGACCCCCCCGACTATTAGTTTGTTTTCTTGGCATTTTGACAAGACATGAAGACAATTTATATTCCTTCCTCCAGCAGCACTTGGCGCACGTAAGTCATAATACCAAAAAGCCGCGGGAGCGAATTATTATTTGAAGAAGTATTAGTGGTTTTTAAACTTGCTGTTAAAATGAGTGAAGTTATAACAGTGGTAGCTCCTGTTAACATAGCCGTAATTAAATATTGGGGAAAACGAGACGAGGAATTAATTTTACCGTTAAATGATTCCGTTAGTGCTACTTTGGATACAAGTATTATGTGCGCGAAAACATCAGTCTGTGCAAGACCAGAGTTTACAGAAGATGGAATATGGTTGAATGGAAAGAAGGAATCATTTCATAGCTCGAGACTACAGAATTGTCTCAGGGAAATTAAGTCCAGAGCAGCGGCAGAAAAAAGCGTCAATGAAGATTTCTTGCAGTGGAAAGTACGTGTATGTTCAGAAAATAATTTTCCTACTGCAGCTGGACTAGCGTCTTCCGCTGCAGGATACGCTTGCCTTGTGGGAGCACTGGCGAAACTTTACAAGGTAAAGTCTGATGTGAGTTCTATTGCTAGATTGGGGTCAGGCAGTGCCTGCAGAAGTGTGTATGGCGGCTTCGTTAGATGGCATGCAGGCACCAATCCTGATGGTTCAGATTCTATAGCATCTCAAATTGTAGACCAAACATATTGGCCTGAAATGCATGCCTTAATACTGGTTGTCGGAGATACTCAAAAGAAAACTAGCTCCACTGTTGGAATGAGGACGGCTTCAGAAACTTCCGAACTACTTAAGCATCGAGTTAAGTATTGTGTGCCACAGAGAACTGATGAGATTATTCAGGCAATAAGACAAAGAGACTTTCCTAAGTTTGCTGAAATTACCATGAAGGAGAGCAATCAATTCCATGCAGTATGTTTAGATTCATACCCACCATGTGTGTACATGACTGATGTGTCTCATCTCATCAGCCATGTGATTCACAAGTACAATGAAATATCTGGAAGCATAAAAGTTGCTTACACATTTGATGCCGGTCCAAATGCTTGTCTATACCTACTTGAGGAGGAAGTACCACAAGTAATTTCTTTGATAAAGCATATCTTCCCCTCATCAAATCCTGATAAATTTATTACTGGACTCCGAAGCGAAGAAGAGGTTTTGAGTCGTGCATTTGTGGATATTTGTAAGCCTCAAGCACAAGATTTAATCAAATATGTGATACATACTAAAGTTGGTGAGGGGCCAACAGAGATAACAGATGGGTCGCATCTCTTGAATGAAGCTGGAATTCCAAAGACAGTAGATCAAAGGGCACTGTGAGCACTAAAGAAATTCTCCAATTCAATGCTATCACCGGATCATGAATGAATGAATAATATTCCAGAGGATAATGTATTTCCTGTACCTATGCCCAACTTTATGAAAGGAATTCTTCTAATCATATGGAAAATATTTGAATAATTCATCACAACAATTTTGTTATAAATTATTCATGACATTTTTTAGGAACAAGGCGAGAGTTTATGTATATTTATTAGGTTCGTAATTATTGACTTTTGAGAGTACTTAACTACATGGTTAGTTTTCTATGGGGAATAATGTAATAATTAATTCCATGACCACAAAATAAATGAATATAGGCAAGTGTCTGCCTAACACATTACATCCATTGTTACGGGGTGTCCTGCGTGAGCGACGGATACGACGCGTCGCGACGCTGCGAATGCGACAAACTCTACGGCATACACTGCATGCGGCGTAGCCACGTGTACTGTTTCGAGGGCTACCAGACGCGACACCACAAACTAAAGCAAAATGGTACTGTAGGTACCTACTTCTCCAAGATTCGGGAAGCAATGACCAAAACCATGTAGGTAGGACATTAATTTGTCGCATTGCATAATAGTGTCGCTTCGCGTCGCGTCGTATTCGTCGCTCACGCAGGACACCTCTTTAGATAGAAAATAATGTTGTACTAGAAAAAGTATTACCTACTAGGTAAGGTATTGGCATAGTTCTAGAGGACTATGAAATAATCAGGTTGTGGTATAAATTACCCATATAATTTACATTATGTGTATTGTTTTTAGTATTATGTACTTATAAGATTTTTATTGTTACTCGAATATTTTATGTAATGATTTTGTTGGAGGAAGAAAAATGTTTCTGTATATTCAATGGTTTTTATTTACATAAAATATACATACATAATTGATACATACGACCTTACATGCGTAACTATCTGTTATTGGCATAACTTATTTCTAATTGCTTAATCTTATCTTACAAGGAGATCACAATGAAACTGCTAAAGTAAGTCAAACAATTCCATTTATTTTTATCCGTACATCATCGTCAGGCAGGATACTCATAATAAGTAGCACAAAAATAAATGAAACCAATTTCTTCAACTCCTTATCGTGCTGAGACTGACACCTGCCAGACTCGGATGATGTTGTCAGAGTAGCCAGCGAAGAGGGTCTGGCCGTCTGTGGACCAGGCCAGGGACAGACACTGGGGTGGGTCTGACTTGGAGGTCTGGGTCTGGTTGATGATCTCAGGCCTGAGCTCTTCAACCATCTCCTTGCTTTCCAGATCCTGTAAACCAAGAAGTAATATTTACATTACTCATTCATACACAAGATGTTGAAAGTTGAGTTAATCAAATAAATCAGGTTACCAACTAACTTCTTGTAAGAATTTTACATACCCAGATCTTTATGGAAGGTCCAAAGGCAGCACACAGCCAATATCTGTTAGGTGAGAAGCACAATGATGTGATGATGTCATTGTGGTCGAGGGTGTGCAGATGCTTGCCGTCATTCAGGTCCCAGAGCATGGCCTTCATGTCCTTGCCACCAGAAGCACACAGAGAACCATCAGGAGAGACGGTGACTGTGTTCAGGTAACCGGAGTGTCCAAGGTGGTTGATTTTGAGCTTGCAGTTGGTAAGATGCCAGACCTGAAAAAAATTGAGATCATATTCATTTATTTTCAGTTTTTTTTTTATTTGTGTGTTCTTTTATAAGCCACAAATAGACATTTTCTTTTTAGATGTAAACGTAACTATGTGAATTGGTTGTTTACACCAATTAATAGAACCAACTCTACAAACCTTAACGGTGCGGTCCCAGCCAGCAGACACAATGATGGGGTTGGCATGATTGGGTGAGAAGCGGACGCAAGACACCCAGTCACTGTGCCCATCATCTTGGATGGTGTACTTGCACTCGGCGAGTGTGTTCCACAGCTTGATGGTCTTGTCCCGAGAACCAGACACGATCTGACGGTTGTCCACTGAGAATGCCACGGAGAGTACATCCTGCATAGCAAAAAATATATTATAATTTGCAGTTTAAATTGGATCTGTGTGTTACTATATTGTTGACTACTAAGGTAATTAACTACATGATCAATGTGGATCAATCTCTACTAGTGTCCAAATAAAAAAAAAACAAAATTAGCCTATTTAACATTGGTAAGTGCATAAGTGCTATTTAATTAGTGTTAGTTGCATATGGTGTGAAATGAGACTGACCACACTCTTACCTCAAACTGTCCTAGTCGAATCTTTACAATGCTAGCAGCATTTGAATTCTTCTGCCTCGCAAAGGCGCAATTACACTGTTTCTTCTGCCGCGCATCGGCACTTATACTAAAACCCTACCAAAATTTTAAGTTCTGTCACACCTTAGTATGGTCTTCGAAACGCCTGGTGGTCTTTCCGGCGGCAAGATCCCACAGACGCAGGGTCTTGTCCCATGAGCCAGACAGAGCGTAGTTGCCGTCACTGGATAGCACAACGTCGGAGATGAAGTGAGAGTGACCGTACAGACGCTTCTGCGGTACACCGTAGTTGGTTTCGTCTCTGGTCAACTTCCATACGATGAGGGTTTTGTCTGAAAAGCCATTCGGAACGGGTTAAATATGTTCTATAAACGTGACACTGATATAATGTAGGTACACGTCGTTATCAGCCCCATATCCGCTGCCGCTCAGGACTCGCGTGGCAAAGGTTTGTATCATCATATGTATGTGGAAATAAACGGAAATTCTTATAATATAATCACCACAAGACAGTTTAGTAAGAAATTTAGGGAGTATTCCAAAGGCTAAGATCTGATGAACATGGATTCATATGGTAGCGTAAAATATAACCTTACCTCGAGACGACGACAAAATCATGTCAGGGTATTTGGGGTTGGTTGCAATTTGCGTAACCCAGCCATTATGGCCACAGAGGGTTCCTCTAAGCTTCAGAGTTTCAGTCATCTTCACGAAAACTTGCTGAGCGGCTAAGCACCAACACACTAGCCTCCAACTCAAAAGTAAAAAGAAAGACCGGAATTTGGGTTTGGCACTTGGCAAAAAGAAAGACGTCAGATTTTTTTATGAGCTTCTATGTGACGGATACGAGTCATTTCGCACAAAATGAAACTCTATGGTTAAAAACTGGCAGACTATGCTAGATCCACACACTTGGCACTTGATACAAATAAAACTGTGTGTATGCCATTGTGCATTCGCACAAGCGCGTGCCACTAGATAGAAAATATTTGGATTGATGTTTTTCCGATTCTTGATTCAGTTATATTAGAAAAAATACAAAACGATAACGATGATCTTGTTTGTCAGTATTTTTCAAAAAAGTAGAGTTATAGTTTAACAAAAAAACAAGCACATCAATATTTTTCAACACTATTGTTGAACGATTTGAAGCCGAAAAATAATTGAAAAACAAAGGTGTCAAACTGTCAAGTCATGATAACTTTTCAACAAAATTCAAAAGAAAATTGTGAAGTTGAAATATTTTGTTGTCTTGACTTTATAATAAACTGAAAGGGGACTGTGACTGATTAAATTTTGGCATTTATTTGCTTTTTTGTAAGCTATTTCAGGAATTATCTACCAGATAATATATATATTCACCTCGATGGATTTTATTGTCGAAGCGCCGCAAACAATGGCAAAAGCAAAAATTGTACCATCAGGCTCCATAAAAGTATGTTCAGTAATTACAATTATTTAATTGCCAAATGTACAGTTTATAGGCATGATGTCATGATATAATCGGTACCTCAAGTTTAATTTGATTTTCAAATATTTAATGCCTACATCAAGCCTCCAACTCAATATTTTCTGAACGCATCCAATAGTGGCATCATCATCTAGTTCCCATAAAAGCCGCTTGGTGGATTTCTTTTCTGAAAATTGACGTCACGCAAACGCCATTTTGTAAAGTGTCCGCCGTAGTCAGTTTTCTGGGCAGTGTAAAATACGTAATTCGCATGGTTTTGTGTACATTTAAAACATAAAGACAATTAAAATCACATTTAACGTCTCGTACGTTAATCTCACAGACACAAAGTATGGAGGACAAGGCGTCGTTAAAAGAACTGGATCAGTGGATAGAACAACTAAACGAATGCAAGCAATTGACAGAAAATCAAGTAAAAACGTTATGCGACAAGGTAATGTACCTTTGAATTCATTAATAGATCATGTGTTTAGTATATTTGTGACCGATTTCATACGTTTTGTATACGTTTTTTTCGGGTCGGTAGCTATATATTGTATGATTCATATACCTACATAGCGAGTTACAAGAACGCGATTCTACATCGTTATAGGTTGTGGTAGAGGCTTTCCGCCGTTGAAACGCTAATCGTTCCGGGATGTCGGGGGATGGAGAGAGTTCTGTGATCCGAGTAGTTCAATCTCTGTTTACCACACCCAGCTATCAATCTTCCAGGTTGATATTAGCCTAATTGGTTAGAAGATATTTTTAGACGCGGCGCGGAAAGTCTGATAATCAATTAACACTAGTTTTATAATCGAAGTCATAGACTAAACTTGTTGGTTTTTATGAACATGTTTATCATGAATGTTTTCATTGATTTTTTTCTTCAAGGGAGATTGCGCCCGGCGGCGGCGATACCAATCATTACATTCTCTTTATGTGATTTTGTAGCAAAACACGTAATAATCTATTTAATTAATGATAATTTTGGAATATTTTACAGTAAAATTTGTGATAACAGTCAAAATATAGTCATACAAACAAGCATTTTTGATGGATGTGTTACCAAGTAGGGTGTCTATCTTTCTCAGTGATAAAAAAACCTAATCAAATCACACATTCTTTGATATTATTATTTAATTATCCCAACACACAAAAATAAATGTACTGTTCTAATGTTTTAGTCCCAAGTGCACATACCTTCAATAACAATCACTTCCATTGGAGAAATGTAGGTAGGTATTTTGATGTTTTTCTTATAGTGTTTTTGATTAAATTTGAAACAACTCCAAAATTGTTGTTTTTATCACAAAAACAGCTAAATTTCCATTACTCTTTAAGACTTGTTTTCTCAAGAGATTTTCAACAATGTTTCTTATTATCAAAATATGAGTCATTGTTTAATGTATTGTTTGTTTTTCATTTTTACAACAACATTAAAAAGTCTGACTTGTAAGAGTTATCAATATTTTGCAGACATTGCTATTATCTATTGGTCTATAAACTTTAATACCAACAATAGCAGTTAATTTTCATATTGTCAATGATGAGTAAGGTAGATTACTGTGAATGACTCATGGAGAGCATTCATAATTACCCAAATGTATGCAAAAGATTAAATGCAAGGACGAAATAAAATTCAACTTGCTGCATTTTTAAATACACACTGAAAGCATTTGCTTGTCTCATCTGGCTACCTGAAAGCCAGTATGTAATCCATTCATTCATTATCCTTGAAGCCATTATCATTGTTACATTTAGTATGAAATGTATCAAATCTAATTAGATTTGAAGTACTTAAAATCTAGATATTGTTATGTATGTGTGTCACGTCACATACATACATAAACAATGTACTCAGCGTACCTATTCGATAGCAATCAATAATGAAATCCTCTTTGCTGTAGTAAATTTTTATTTTTATTTATGTAATGTAAAAATATTGACAATGTCTATCCTGTATGATACAACTATGTAGTATTGTGACACTACAGCGACAATTATCTGAAAGGATGTTACACTGCCAGTTGGTAATTAGTACAGATACCATCCGTCACACATTTCTCTTGACTTTAGGTTATGTTTTTGTTATTATTTGGTTTCAACAGCCTTTTTTTTCGTGACAAGCTTTGTTTTTAAATGATTCCAATGCTCTCTATTAACCCATAGGCTGCCATGAACATGTATGTGTGTTGAAGGCACAGAGCAACACAGCCACTATTTTTTATGCTATTCTAAGCACATAAAATAGTGGCAGTGTTTGTGTTGAGGCTTATTTTTGCTCTTAGTTCTCATAACTTCCATAGAATTAATTGTTAAGAGGCTGTTTTTTGTTTATAAGGAGGATATACTAAAATAATTGTTGTGGTTGTGGGAAATATGGTTAGGATTTCCAATTATAGTTTTCCTCTTCAAAATAATAGTCATTACATGATGCATTCAAGAGCAATTAACATTAGTATTTGAACTTCATACCCATGTTCTGATCGAATTTTAAATTGATTGATACAAGTTATTGATGACAGGAACATGCAAATAATGCCATATAAGTGGTTGGAACCAGTTGAAACTGCTTTGACATTTCAGTCTCCCTGAGCTATCAGTTGTTACATCACAAACTAGCTATTCCAGTAGCATTCAGTGTTCGATTTAATTATGTCTATGGCTAAAAGTTGATTATTTAGTTGATGAGTTCAAAGCTTTGTGTTAAAGCTCTGCTATCCTCCCATCAGTTTCTGAAGGTTTAAGGCATTATTAAGAATACAAAACAGTTAATATCAAAGACATAACTTTTATTCCTACTTCATTCATTACAACTCTGATGATTGCTAATTATATTGCTAATTATCTCTTATTATTCTATCGCTAAACTGCACGTGCCCTATACATATTTATATTATTTCTCTCGCCCACACGTGTGCTGTCGCCTGCACAATTGCTTAGCATTGAGCCACATTCAGCATTAGAGCCTACCCATAGGCGAATTGGTGATACTCACGATTTAATTATATTCATTTATTTCTTGTTTAAAATCACGCACGTTGATTTCGTGATATATGGTTGAATCATCGATAACATATCTACGTCAGATGACGCTCTCGAGTACACAAAGAGATTTGACGAATTAGTCTCAATTATGACAGGTTGCCAACTTCTAAATTTCTAATACGGGGATCCTTTCCCAAAGCTATCTATCCCAGAGTGATTCCTGCCAATTCTTCTAAATTAAATTTATGAATCGAATCGAATCTGGCAAGCTTTGTGAATGGATGGTGTACAACACGTAGGAAAGCGTGTTCGTAAAAACTTTTTGACTTTAATAACTGACGCGTGATAAGAAACAGCTGATACTTTCTATGTTTATCTTTTACTTCAAAACGGTAAGACAAAACTGTACGAAGTTATGTTACTGATCTGACGTACTGACGTTTCAAAAGAATGCGCTTGGTCTGTTGTCATACTTTTGTTATCAATTTCGTCAAGCTCTAGGAAATACTAGTAACAAATATGACCTTTTTGCGGTCCTAAATACATAAATAAATAATAATAGACTCTCACTAGTCGTTAGACTACTTAAACAAATTTAACAGACATAATGTTTTTAGTATCGTATTCCTGTTAGTCTACGTAATGTGTATGTCACCGTAATATTGTCAGCACCGTTATTTCTTATCCGCGTAAACGGCCGAGCAAACATGGTTGTTCAAAACTTTTTCTATCGGTATTTTATATCCGTTAGATTAGGTATAAACTGTCGCAGGTATAAACTGTGCGTTACAAGTTACGCATCAAGCAAGTTTGATACCAGTTCACAATTTGTCGGTTTCCCATGGACAGATTACCTATATGATAAACTATTAAAAAAAAATGCTTTCAATTGTAAATGGTTTGTTGCATTTCAGAATCTTTCTAAAGTTAATAATCCAACGGAATTAATACCGATTATCATAAAGTAACGAAGTTTATAATTATACGGTAACATATATACGATATGCTATAAGCATATAGCGTTGTATCGATAGTAATTTGGCACCTTTCGAACACCATGATCATTCAAAAATCAGCATGCTCACACGCAAGTATTGCATGCAATGTACCTACTAATGAATAACAATAAACCTAGTGATCTCATAAACTAAATTAATATTGATTAGTACAACAAAACTAAAAATCTACCCAATTTCGAGAGTCGAACCGCAAAGATTTATAACAAGAAGAGATAAATGTGCCACCATTCATCAGTATCGGGAATTTATGTGAGCATAGTTCGTAATTTTGTCATAGAGCGTTGTCTACGTTAAAAGAATATATTTGTGTACCATCGCCACAGAAAAGACAAAAAAAAAAACTGGATTGGTATCGTCGGGTCGGTCTTTCACCTTATCATAGACTTTCGAATATGGCACATAGCCTGGCAGGTTGGCACTGCGTGTAAGAGACCAACTGTAGCAAAATTATTCAATAACTAGCTTCTGCCCGCGGCTTCGCTCGCGTGGAGGTCGGAAATTATCCCACAGGAATGTTCTACCGGGATAAAAAATATCCTATGTGTTAATCCAGGATATAAACCATCTCTGTGTCAAATTTCATCCAAATCTATACAGTAGTTTTTACGTGAAAGAGTAACAAACATCCATACATCCATACTTACAAACTTTCGCCTTTATAATAGTAGTAGGATTTCGAAACGAAATTTTTCGAATTTCGAATTTTTTTTTTTTAATTTCATCGTGCAACCTGCACGATGAATGATTGTAAATAAAAAACATCCTTAAAACGTAATAAAACCACGGTTGGAGTCTAACTGACTTTATTCGGATCAACTGACACTTGACAGTATTATTAATGTACCAACCTTACACATCCCCCCAACAAACTCAAAGTATTCCGTTAAAATATATACTTAACAATAACTAAATCTAAACTGAATAAAAGAATAAGTATGTATTATAATCACACGTTGACTAAGTTTAATATTTCTTATTAGACCTGTTGTATGCTCTCTTGGCACGGGCGGAGGCGTCTGGCGGCGGCGGTGGAGGAGTTTGAGGTTCCGACTGAACCCGACCGAAATTATCACCATCCAACGCGTCCCTAAACTCCTCTCCTGAATCGACTACTGGCGACACTGCCTGCGCATCACACATACCCGTCGTGCCAGTCGCCTTCGCTTCTGTAGGTGTCTCTTCACCGTCAGACCCCTCGGTTTCCTCCACTATCGGCTGTGTGCTCGTACGCGATAGTGAATATCGACTTGGACCACGAAGCGGGACAAGTTGGTCGTGGTGCCTACGCCATTCCACCCCTTCCCCTATGTTTATTTTACAAGAAACTGGGCCAGTCACCTCTGATACGTAACCCTTCGCCCACTTGTCCCCTCTCTTGGTGTAATCTCTCGCAAGTACATGGTCGCCCACCGCGAGTGGTTTGTGACGACCGCCGGCGGCCGCCACCTGCCTGTCCTGTGCGGCGCGTACTACAGTCGCCCCGTCCGGACGGAGCACATCGAGCCGCCCGCGCAAGCGACGTCCGAACAGTGCGACTGCCGGCGATACCCCTGTGGTGGCGTGCTCACAATTTCTATATTGAAATAAGAAGCGATACAAAGCAGCTAGCATATCCTGTTTTTGAAAAATAGCTCGTTTAATCGCTTTCTTTACTGTTTTTACGGCATTCTCTGCCTCGCCATTACCTTGGGGTCTGTACGGCGCCGATGTCGAATGTCTTATTCTATTTTTTTGACAATATTGCTTGAATTCTTCCGAGAAGAAAGGCGGACCATTATCGGTCACTAGTTGTGATGGAAGACCGAACCGTGCAAAAATAGACCGTAAAGTGGCAATAGTGACACTAGCTGATGTACTTCCCATGACCACTGTCTCTATCCACTTTGAGTGGGCATCTACTATAATCAAAAATCGTTTACCTGCACAATCAAAAAAGTCAGCATGAACGCGCTGCCACGGGTGTAACGGGTACTCCCATGGGTGTAGCGGAGCGCGCGCAGGCGCGTCTCGCACTGCCCTACACGCGTCACAAGCACGACAAGCGTCCTCTATGTCCCTATCAATATTGGGCCAGTAGACATAATTGCGTGCAATGTTTTTCATTTTGTTCATGCCCAAATGGCCACTATGGATCTCTTTTAAAATATCTGGTCGTAACTTTTGTGGAATTACTACTCTATATTGATAAATAATACAACCACGGTCTGTGAATAAACGTTCTTTACGAGCAAAAAAAACCTTTTCTTCATCACAACTAGGCGATGCCGGCCACCCAAACAACAGGTAACCTAACACTTTACAAAGCAGCGGGTCCCGCTGAGTCTCTTTAGCTACATCATTAAAATCTACAGGTAATGATTCTTCGACATAATGTAAATAATCTATGTGAGTAGTGGGTTGCCGCTCGTGTGTCAGGGGCAACCGTGATAAACTGTCAGCCGGACCGTTATCCGCTGACTTCACAAATTCTATACGAAAATCGTAACCCGCCAGTCGTGCGGCCCAGCGCTGCAGGCGACTGGCTGCCGTCTGCGGAATACCCTTCTTTTCATGAAAGATATATGTCAGGGGTTTGTGATCAGAACGCAAAGTGAACCGCCTACCAAAGAGATATTGATGGTGTTTTGTAATGCCGTAATAAATTGCTAATGCCTCTTTGTCTAGTTGGCTGTAGTTTCGCTCCGCACCGTTTAGCGTGCGCGAGGCGCAACTGACTGGCCGCTCGCTACCATCCTCATACCGATGTGCGAGGACCGCCCCCACACCGTACGCGCTGCTGTCCACCGACAACACGAGCGGCCGCCCCTCCTCGTAATGAGCCAACACCTTATCGCTTAACAATATCTTCTTTGCTTTCTCCATTGCTTGTGCACAACACGAATCCCAATTCCACTTAACCCCTTTACCTAACAGATGGTGCAGCGGGTGAAGCAATGAACTTAAGTTAGGGATAAACTTTCCGTAATAATTTAACAAACCGAGAAAGCTTTTTAACTGTGTCACATCAGTAGGTGCGGGTATATTGGCAATCGCGTCGAGCTTAGCGGGGTCGGGATGCAACCCGTTACTATCAATAATAAACCCTAAATATGTTACACTTTTTTGTAAAAAAGTACATTTTTTCAAATTGACAGTGAGGCCCATCTGACGTAATCGTTCGAGGACAGCCCGTAAGCTGCGCATGTGTGAGTGTCTATCTTTGCCCGTTATGCAAATATCGTCGAGAAATACTACCGTGCCCGGAATGCCGCGTAGTGTCTCCTCCATAATTTTCTGAAATTGCTCTGGTACACAAGATAGACCATACGGCGTTCTCCTATAAGCAAACGTCCCTATATGTGTTGTAATCGCCGTAAATTTTTGTGATTCCGGATCTAAAAGTACCTGTTCGTAAGCATGTCGTAAATCAATTTTAGTAAATTCCTTCCCGTTACTTAAGTTCGCAAATAACTCTTCAATCCGGGGAAGTGGATAAAAATCGCGTTTCAACTTGGGATTAATGGTGATTTTATAGTCACCACAAATCCTGAGTTCGCCATTGCTTTTGACTACCGGCACTATAGGGGTCCCAAAATCTGAGTGCTCGACGCGGTATATGGAGCCGTCCAGCTGGAGCCGCTCCAACTCGCGCTCAACCCGCGCCCGCAGCGCCAGCGGCACGGGCCGCGCGCGCACGTACACACCGCCGCTGTCTACGAGCTGTAACCGTAACGATTTCTTACAAGTACCTAGCTGATTTGTAAACACTTCAGGAAATTCCTTAACCAATTGACTGATTAATTTATCCTCTTCAATAAGTTTATTAATGTTTATTTGTGTTACATTCAAAGCAGCGAGCCAGTCTCGACCTAGTAACGGCCTACTGCCGCCTTTGATTACATACAATCGAACATTAGTAGCCATTACATTATTAAATTTGATATTAACTAAAATATATCCGAGTGGTTCGATCTTTGAGCCTGAATAGCTGCGCAAAATCAAATTATCGGTTTGCAAGGATCTGTCACTAAATAACAACTCATAACAACTATCATTGATTGCAGAAATACGGCTACCGGTATCGATCTCGCACTCTAGCATTTCAGCATCGATCTGCACTCTTATAAAATAAGGTTGGTTACCTTGCCCTGAGGATACCACCATGTTGAAAAAGTCATCGTCTTCGGAATCTTCATCAACAAAATTTTGACGTTGTAACTCAACACTTTTACGATTACGCACTTTCTCACACATCACACGTAAATGGCCGCGTTGATTACAATTATCGCAATTGTAATTCGTGTAACGGCACCTGTTAGCCGGATGACCTTTACCGCACCGCCAACATGCCGTGTCTCCGCGGGCTCCGCCACCGCCTGCGCCTGCGGGCGCCGCGGGCCACCCCGCGCGCTGCTGACGCGCGCCGCTCGCGCTCGGCCGCCGGGCGCGCACCGCGTGCAGGCCCTCGCCCGCCTCGCTGCCGCCCGCGCTCGCGCCCGTGCCGCTGCCAGCGCCCGTGCTCCCCGTCGTGGCTGGGCCGCCGCCGCTTATCTCAGCGTGCCGGTCCGCCGCCTCCAGAGCCAGAGCTAGCTCCACCGCTTTCTGGTAGTTGATCGACCTCTCAGCGAAAATCCTAGATCTCATCACTTCACTCGCGAGCCCCGATACAAATTGATCTCTGAGATCCTCCTCTAGTCGGTTGCCAAAATTACAAGTGACCGCCAGATGCTTTAAACTTTGTAGGTATGCGGTCAACGATTCGCCTGGTCGTTGTCTCCTTTGACGAAAAATGTGGCGTTCTGCAATATCCGACCGTTGTGGCTCGAGGTGAGCTCGCACTAATTCAATTAGCTCATCAAAAGTTTTATCTTCCGGATTAGCTGGAGCGCATAAATCACACATCAAACTATAAGTTGCATCGCCGACCACTGTAATTAACATCGACACTTTCAATTCTGGTTTGATCTCGTTTAGTTTTATGTACTGATTGACACGTCGTACGTACGCCGGCCATTGCTTGGAGGTTAAATCAAATGGTTCGATTTTACCGATTGGCATTGCGAATCGAAAATGGTTTATAATCGCTAAACACAACAAAACAATATTTTTGGTGCACCGTACGCGTAGGTTCTACGTAAAAATATATTTTACGCCGTCCTCGTCGCCAGTGCAACGTAATAAAACCACGGTTGGAGTCTAACTGACTTTATTCGGATCAACTGACACTTGACAGTATTATTAATGTACCAACCTTACAGAAATATCTAATTTTGACCTTTGATCGCGTATCAATCTTAACCTTATTAAAATAATTTATGTAGTTATAGTAATGTGTTTCCACCTTCGTTGTTTCTTTTACTTTGCCATTATATACATCTCTTGAATGTTGATTCGTTATTTCGATGTCTATGCTAATTTCGGAATACAGATACCGCATTAACTCGTAAAAAAAATTCAACATAGTCTATTTGTGTTCGTGGATAGAAATTGAATAGCAATACGAATGAATAGAGCTTCTGCCTATGTTGTTTTGTAACAAATAAGATTAATTTCAATCAGATCGAGTGCTATGGAAACCTGCCTTTTGTGGATATGTTATCGTGATTAATTATGTTTCTCTACCTAAGGCGCCACTTTATTTTTATTTCTGACCAAATATTTTCGGACATATAAGGACACGGGCACGCCAAATGAATCGTTAATTACCCTAATTTATTCGTCATTCTAATATCAAATCAGTGGCTAATGATTTCAAATCCAAAGTATTCTAATATTATTAGACCGTAAAATTCATAAAAACCTTTTACACTCTATGAATTTCTAGTAAATAAACGTGAACATCCAACTTAGACGATTTAGCATATAACTAGTTTACTTACATAACAAGTTATCTAACTGACGTAGCACACAGTTCCCTACTTACATATTATATCAGTGACCAGAAATCTGAGCGATCTTTTCCCAAATAGCCAATACTCTATGGTTATTTCTGCAGCGGGAGCTTCCGCCCTTTATTGATTACACGTGACCTGCCGCGTCAACCTAAATACTGTGCTCGGTTCCGCCCAAGTTGTCAGTTTTCCGGGTTGTGGAAGGGACCGTATGGGGATGTTGTTTTTTTTCTCTTGTAACGTTAATCTGTTTAGAAGCTATTGTTATTAAATAGAAAAGCGAAAGGACACTAATTCGTACATTCACTCACTGATTAACCACAAAATCTCAAAAACTACTGGTTCTACGAACATGAAATTTGGCACAGAGGTTGATCAGTAGGAGACCTCCAGCTAAGAAAGGGCTTTTAGGGAACTCCCCGCAAAGGGTGAAATGGGGGGTCGAAGTTTTTTTTTTTTTTGTAACATGGTCGCGGGCAACAGCTATTATCATAATAATATACACTGTATACCCCACATTAATACAGCGTGACGTATTACCCTGAGGAGTAAGCAGTTTATATTTCACACACATATTGCCTTAAATCTGATAGCCAGTCTTACCAAGGGGTATCGTAAGACCCAGTTACTGGGTTGTGGAGGTTAGATAGGCAGTCTCTCCATGTGAAATACTGGTATGCAGCTGCATCCGATTAGACTGGATGCCAACCCCAACATAGTTGGGAAAAACCGTGCACGAATTTTTCTGCTATTAAGAAATTAACTAGAATAAAAACAAGCCGTCCAAACTGGCATTTAGCATGTTTAAAAGAAAGGGAACATAATATGTCATGTTATTTAAATAGTCCTTTTATGTTCACGGACGTGGTTATATAATAAAACCCACGTTTGCGTTCAACGTAGTCCTGGCCTTAGTACCTTAATGAAATGTCATTAGCACTCATGCTAATTTTCATTGTACTCGTTCATTTTGTTTGAATTTATGCAAAGGACGAACATTGATACACTTGAACTGTACTGATTGTGATTTAATTTTTAGCCTATCTTAGATTTTTGGTAATGCTAGCGTCATTGGGAAACTACTAAAAAAAGTTAGCAAATACGATAAAACGATTTCGAAGATGTTAAAATAACTGCATCACTCCCAGTCGGTGGACAAAAAATGTCTAACCCACATCAACTTGTTTTTCCCTCTCTCAAAATAAATCCTGTTATAAATGTTTTATTATGCTGACGTAGTAAAATGAAAACAAATCGTATCAGTTGATATTACAAGTTAATCTACGTTTATGTACTCGTCTATGTATAGGAAAGGTTATCTCTGAACATCGCGTTAAGGGGCCGTGCATTAAGCGGGATTGTCCGAAAGGGTTACCGCTACCCCGGAACATAAAGGACTAAGCATGGATCATGGATGGATGGGTTATGGTAATCAGTAAGGAGTCTGACTAGATTTTCTTTATTTTTATGAGAAAGGGTTTTTTTTTTAAATTGTGGTGTTTTAAATACTCGGTTTTTTTCATGTGACTAAAAGCGATTTTTCAAATAAGTGTAAGTATAAATGGAAGATCACTAGTTTTCGAAAAATTACGGGATTCTAAGAAAGGAAGGCTGTACTTGAAAAAATATCATCACCTTTTTTTTTAGGGGTGGGATATCATCAAATGACACCTCCCACTCCTCTGGGTGGAGCGGAAGGCAGTGTAATCTCTTACTGACTAAAACCCATCCATGTACCTTCCTTAGCCCATGTTTCGGTGTAGCGGTAAACCTATCGGACAATCCCGCTTACCTTTCACTTGGACTGGACCACTTTTTTCAGCCTCGACACAAAATAGTAAAAATGAAATTCTAAGAAACTCTCTCAATTTAATGTATTATTTCCGATTATTGATGTATTAACAGGTGCTCTGGCAGACACGAATGGTTTAGCGCCACAAATACCATACTTTAACAGTCACATAAACCGTGTGTTTAAATTATTTCAAGTTTTTTCACAATAGGGGAAAAAAAAGAAATTATATTTAGTTCGTCAATCTTATAATTAAAACATATATCTAAGATACGTATTATTTTCTTTATCATATTAACAATAAAATACTGACATAAAACTAATTAAACTTGGGGAGTGGGGGCTTGCTACGTCACAAAAGTTACTACATACTTGTGATGGGTCTCCCTTGTTTTACCGAAAAGAAATTGCCAAATTATCACTTCCCAAACAAATTTTCGCATAATTTAATTTGCCAAATTATTACTTACCAAAAAATCTCTTTACAAATAATTGTTACGAAATCCTATGTTTGGCAAGTGAACGTTTGTACAATAACTTGTTCACCAACTAGTACTTTTACCATTTTTTATCTAGTCAAATATTTCAGTTGGTATAACATATATTACGCAAAATTAAATAAGCCAAATATTTGGTGTCGTCAATTTTAAACTTAATAAGATCTAAGGTTGAAGACGTTTTATTACAAGGGTGCTTTTTCCACTTGGGACAAATTCTAAACAGGTAATAATAATCTTATTATAATCATATTATTTCTCTCGATAGCCTCCTAAAAATAATCTCTTTTTTCCATATTTTTTTCTATATAATCTAGTCGTTTCTGGCACAGTTCTGGCACTGGTCACAGTTTTAACCTAACCCAACAATTTTTTTAAAAATTAATAACCTACGGTAACTAGTTCCATAAATAACCTAATGTCTAGTAACCATAAATTTGACTTGTGTCAGACAAATTCAAGCACATAAGCTTACAAAGAAATACGCAAATGACATCAAATTTACAAACAAACAAGTAAAATGTTTATTTTTGCATTTATATTTTTTGTCATAACAAATCATTTGACTAAACATTTATTGTCTAAATATTGTTTGCTGTAATAAATCATTTGATTAAAGACCAAAAGCCTTAATGACATTATCCTTGGTAATAATCTGCCAAGTAAGCATATGACCAAATGAAAATGTGCGTACTAAAATTATTCCAAATATTACATTGGTATAAAAAAAGGTTGCTAAAATTTGTTTGGGTAATGAAAATTTGGCAAAATCTTTTCGGCAAAACGGCAGGATCCCACTTGTGACGTCATGCCGCATTTCAACTCAATGTATCAGCATAATCTTTGGATTACATAAAAAAAGAAAAATACGTGTCCAATATTATTTGTAAATCTACGTTACCTACGGACTAAAGAAAAAAATGTAGTCATCATCCCTATTTGATGTGTTTATGACCAGTGTTTTTTTCGTGCAACGGAGCCTTAACCACAGATAAGCATAATCTTTCTCATGGCCCTTGCATACTGACCATAATTACATCTATAACTACGTTCATCGACGTTTAACTATCTAACCATCTAGAGTTGGGTAAAAGAAGCAATAGAAATAGTGCAGAGTATCTGCAGCGGCCATTACGCAATTAAAGTAATCTTGACATTGCAGAAGTACGCACTCGAAGAAAGATAATTGCCAAGGCTTCGAGTATTCTACGTATCTACGTTTATATCGCTTTTTTTCTTTTAAACTTTTGAACGCCAGAGCATTAACGCAAGCGCGTGCCCTCCACGCCAAGTTACAAATTTATTTCTTCTTGTTATCATGAATTTCCCAATATCCATGGTGTCTTTTAATTTGTTTCATGTTAAATACGCACGACAGCTTCAATTTTTAAGATATCTATATAAACACTCACAAAAGTAATAATTTAATTGTTTATTTCGTGTTATAGTGTTGTTGCCACTGTGACCACTGTCACATATTTGTCTCGTTGGCGTATGGTTATTGTAAGGATATGCGCTTGCTTGTCACGTATATGTGACAAGCAAGCGCATACCCGTTGTCGTGTACAATGGCGTTCAAAAGGTTTAACTAGTGACCACTATAATACGCCCTTCAGGTATACACGTACAAACAATACCGCCTAGAATAAACAGTTTCATTCAACGGTGTCCGTTACATAGAATAACCAAACCGAATAGAGTAAATGTGTTTAAAACGGGCCTAATACCCATTTCGGATAAATGGACTATTGTTGGCAAGCCTTGGCATTGTTCTAATTCGGAATTATGTTAGAAAACTAAAATGGTAGACGAAACGAATGGAAAACATTAATGAATCATGGACTTATCATATTATTTAGTAATGAATGATTCATATTGCTTGTTAAGCTGATATGATTTTTTTTTCATATTTGGAATTGTTTGAAGGAGTCCTGTGGTTTTTTCAGCCCATCTATAACCACAAAAACTAAAAATTATTCTTAGAAACTGACCAACCTCAATACTCCTTTGAGTTTTCCCCGCATTCTCTTTCGTTTACTTATCCATAGCCAGTAAGATGGGCAGTAAAACCCACTATAGAATCTCTAATAGATTCGATGAATTGATCCCAATATGTAATTTTTAGCAACTCCTCTCCCATGGATTGTTTATTGTATCTCTGTATGGGGTATTGATTCAGAGCTGACATGTTTACGACCTTCAGCTAAGATGATTGGACAATCTTCAAGATTGGGTCAAGTAATACGTAAATAATTAAATATTTGCATTTGTAGTTTTTGTTATTGATCTTTGAAATACCTCCATGACTTTTGGGGTATTTAGTCTGAACGGCCCAAACTGAATGGCCCGCGGGCCATTCGACCGTAAACAAAAATCGCCTACGTTCCAAAGGACTGGTGATAAAAACTGGTAAACAAATTCAGTGTCATAAACTACATCAAGTACATTCGGGTGCAAAAGTTAAAAAGTTGAAATAAAAGTTTTTTTTTTTTTCATAGATTTGTATTATCTTCCTTAGAAAAACAATCAACAATAATATAAAATGTTTACAAAAGTTAAATTTAGCCTGACTATTACAATGTTTGCGACTGTACCTTTAAATTAATTTTGAAATCATTTTATCACCGGTCCTTTGAAACGTAGACGATTTTTGGTTACGGTCGAATGGCCCGCGGTCCATGCGGTTTGGGCCGTTCAAACTAAATACCCGACTTTTGTATGAATAAGGAGACAAATGTATGTTTGGTGTCTTTGGACTTTCCTATTGTATTACGATGGTTATTGTATTGTGATATTAACGTTTGTCCTCTATTTTAGCGTTAACTAATTCTAAGGATCGTCTCGTTCAGATTTAGTTATAATTTTACCGTTCAATCGTCTATATTATTGAACAGATGTTTCTGCAAAACTGTTAAGTGTAATTTGCTCAGTTAAATTTTGAATATCCGCTTAAGTTTCTTTCTTTTTTTACAGGCAAAGGAGATCCTCACGAAGGAGTCTAATGTCCAGGAGGTGAAATGCCCGGTGACCGTCTGCGGGGACGTCCACGGACAGTTCCACGATCTGATGGAGCTGTTCCGTATCGGCGGGCGTTCCCCTGACACCAACTATCTATTCATGGGCGACTACGTCGACCGCGGATACTACAGCGTCGAGACCGTCACATTGCTCGTCGCGCTTAAGGTAAGGCATCACCATCCACTGTATCTCCTCTAGCACAAACACTGCCACTATTCTTTGTGCTATTCTAAGCTCAGTGCCTTCAACACGTAGTGTATGGGATAGCTTTATTTTGGGCCAGGGGTACATGACTTATAAGAAGAATATTCCATCATGTCTATAAGCCGTTTCTAGCTATATCATCTTCCACATAATCCATCTATTGTTTCTCTAATCTTCCCTACTTTTATAGCCATATGCTTTTAAGGTAAGATGAACATTGTGTACAAAACAATTGATTTATGACGTAAGCGATTATTCAGCGAAAGTGTGACGGTAGTTAGACGTAAGTGCATATGACTGGTTGGTGACGAAATCAGGGTTATGACTTACTGTAATATTATTTATGTTACTGATGCCTGACGAGTGACGACATGGAATTATTACTGGATGAGTTCTGTCTGACACACCTCCGGTGTCTAAAAGAATTATTTGAATCCCATTTTGTTGACGTCATTGGTTGTTGGAGTTCAAAAGAGATTTGAATTGATTAGACTCACAGAAACTGAAGGACATTGAACAAATCGCCGGCAGTCATGTGTGCATACACTTTTATTTTACTTGGCTAACGTAGCCAATGCGCTTACAGTTCATCATATTTCCATGGACCGGAAACCTTATTCTATAAATAACTTTTATACTCCATTGCTCCAACGCGGGGTGTTCGGAACATTGTCTGATTTTGTTACTGTCAGAGCTAGATATTGTGACAATAAAAAAAAACTTGCTACAATCAGTCAACGTACTTTCTTTAGTGGAAATAACAGTTTATAACACACTTTATTGTGTACGATACTTCGGACACACTTGCTGCCAATTAGTGCCGATGCACTGACGACCTTAGATATTTTTCTACTACTATTTTTTAGCTACTTTTGTAGAAATAAAACGAATATATTGAAAGTCACCTTCAGTAACTCCCTACATTTTCGGCCGCGGTTTTTCACGAAATAAGAAAGGAGATCCGCAAACAGTCCTAATAAATTAGGCCTCAATAAACAAAAATGAAATAATTTGGGTTTTGAAGGAGTAATATTAGTCTCTAATCCGGTGTAATTAGTTTTTTCAGTTTTTTGTAATAACATGGGATATGAAAAATAAAAAAATAAAAACTTTATATTAGACAGTACCTAGTCAATAAGTCCCATTACCGTATTTGTTTCCGCTCTTTTATAAGGTTATGCATTTTAGTGAAACGAAATGGGGTCGGTCACAAAGGCAATCACAAATGTCCAAAAACACAGCAAGGGTCGGTTATTAAAGGTAGCACACAAAGTAAACATATAATGATATAACGTAAGTCCGCAACACGAGCGAGAAACGATAAGACGTTAACGCTAACCGGCAATCTGTTATTGACATTGACAACCGATTGATCGACAAGTGACAGCCGTACCGAGTGTTGCATTTAGCAAAAATTCAAATCGATTTTTCTAAAAAAATCATTAAAGTATGTTAATACAAAAAAAAAACACTTTATCTTTTATCATTTTTTCGCAATAATCTTATAATAATACTTTTTGGGGTGAAAAGAAATATAAATCGAACATTATAATACCAAATCTTTTACTGGAAAAATATTTTTATTTAAAAATGGTAACATCGGTTGTTATTAACAACTGCAACGCGAGGAATGCATCAACTGACTTTTCTTTTTTATTAATTCCAATATCCTAGGTTTTTTCGGGAAATGATAAAATAAAGTAGAGCTTATTATTATTTAAATATTTTTTCGAATGGTATAATACTTTGTCTATCGAGGCCGTGATTTGCCGATCTCCTTTGCATGTTTGCTTTGAACTACGTGACTCGTAGCATCGTGTTATTTGCTGTGATAAACGCATCGATCACTAATAAAGAACTAGATACACAATCAGCGTCAAAAAATGTCCTCACCGAATGACCACCCAATTGAACATTTGGGTGGTCTTTTCATCTAGTAGCATTCGAACGCTCCGACGGTAAACATGTCTCAGTGCTCGTTTAAAAACTGCAAAAATCACACGTCTAGGACGCTAAAAAAGGATGGAGTTTCTTATTTTTGCTAAGTATTAATATTATCATTATATAATTGTTAACATTGTATTGTAAATACTAATATTTTTTCAAGAAATCATCGTAAAAACTTTATTTTAAATTAAGTCGTAACAAATAGCAGGCGATATAATGCAGCTCAATTGTAAAGACTCTTACTAAACGTATTAATCATATTTACGCATGTCCACTTAAATTGTTTGGGTTATCCGCGTTGACTCTGTTCCATTTGTTGGAGACGCTATTATAGTTCTTATTTTTTTTAATGCGAGATTTGATTTTTGTTTTCATTTACCTGACTGCGCGATGCAAGGGAGGGTTATGTGTTTATTAGCCTATGTATGAATAATTGACCTAAAATAACTGCCACTAACTGCATAAGACTACTTGAAAAGTGACTTGTTTGGAACTTGTTAGTTGTTTTTTATCAGTCGGGTTTTTTGATATTCCCAATATTTTTTTGTGGTTGTTTAGTCGGGACTTTGAAAATATTCAATTATTTTTAGCTTTCCTCGTGATCCAGTGAGGTGTGGAGAATGGATATCAGTTACAGCACGTCAAAGATCCGAAGAATTCTTCGATCCGAAGTATTTCTTTTTATCGACATTTGTAATTTATTATGAACAATATGTCAAAAAATTGGGACAATAATATTCTTTGATTTTTGTATATTCTTCCTCACTAATTTATATTTTCTGAATGTAAAGTTCTGATTTATCTAAAAATACCAAAATCGCTAATTGTATGCCTTTAATATTTAAGGCGTTGCCTAAATTCCTAGTAGATTCCATCATCAGAACGAGGATTAGATGTAAACAGGACAAACTTGGGAACAAACCTAATGTAATGAATCATCTCAATCGGTCGATTCGTCTTCGACTTATGGGTGGTGTGCAACATAAAAATAAAAAATAAATTATAAATACGCGACGCATTGAGTAACCTCCTCCTTTTTTTGAAGTATGTTAAAATACCATACATAATAATTTACAGTACAAACAAAAAATATTGTTCTGGTTCGTCTCCACTCGTTCCTTGTGCTAGTGGCGAGCCTCGGTTGTAAAATTTTATTACTTTTTTTTGACACTTAGTAATTGTTACTTTAAAGCATGCGTATAAGGTTGAAATTGTTTTGATGTATGTTGAGCAGCGAGTACCGGTCGTAAAATTTTATTGCTTTTTGCAATAGCTTTGTGAATACGGCTTTAAACCTTGCAGGTAAGGTTGAAATTACATTAATATAGATTTATTTTACCTAAACACAATTGGCGACATTTTTAAGAGAACTTTTGTATGAGATTGTGTATCTAGTTCTTTATTAGTGATCGATGGATAAACGCAATAAAAAGTATAATAAACAACTGTAACTCGCCTCGCGCCTGTATCAACACGAACTCTAATTGGATCAGACATTCAGAAGAATCTGAACTATATCGATTTAGCATTGATACAAAATAAAAACATGTATTATGTAGGTTCCCGAATCACTTGATTCAATTTCGAAGTCTGCTCGTGTGGCTTGGAGTACTTACATGTTCGAAGTATCATCTTTTTTTTTTTGATTGTGAAAGGCAATATCGTAAACAATTTCTTTGTTTGCGAGTCACGTGAGAGGAATGGGTGTGGTTATCAGCTGGTATCTTTGATAAAGTTCGGTCACTGTTTACATAGCCTTATCAAGATACTTCATTAAATGAGGCACATTATTATATTGCAATAAGAGTGGAAATTCGGCGTACATGGAAAAGTAAAGACAGCGTAGAAAACAAAACAAATACACACATTCTTGTCCTTATTTGAGTTAGGATATCCACAACGGAAGTGCCTGAAATAACACGTACCTTATGAATAACAACGTTTTCCGTTATCATCATCGATCACTAATAAAGAACTAGATACACAATCAGCGTCAAAAAATGTCCTCACCGAATGACCACCCAATTGAACATTTGGGTGGTCTTTTCATCTAGTAGCATTCGAACGCTCCGACGGTAAACATGCCTCAGTGCTCGTTTAAAAACTGCAAAAATCACACGTCTAGGACGCTAAAAAAGGATGGAGTTTCTTATTTTTGCTAAGTATTAATATTATCATTATATAATTGTTAACACTGTATTGTAAATACTAATATTTTTCAAGAAATCATCGTAAAAACTTTATTTTAAATTAAGTCGTAACAAATAGCAGGCGATATAATGCAGCTCAATTGTAAAGACTCTTACTAAACGTATTAATCATACTTACGCATGTCCACTTAAATTGTTTGGGTTATCCGCGTTGACTCTGTTCCATTTGTTGGAGACGCTATTATAGTTCTTATTTTTTTTAATGCGAGATTTGATTTTTGTTTTCATTTACCTGACTGCGCGATGCAAGGGAGGGTTATGTGTTTATTAGCCTATGTATGAATAATTGACCTAAAATAACTGCTACTAACTGCATAAGACTACTTGAAAAGTGACTTGTTTGGAACTTGTTAGTTGTTTTTTATCAGTCGGGTTTTTTGATATTCCCAATATTTTTTTGTGGTTGTTTAGTCGGGACTTTTGAAAATATTCAATTATTTTTTGCTTTCCTCGTGATCCAGTGAGGTGTGGAGAATCGATATCAGTTACAGCACGTCAAAGATCCGAAGAATTCTTCGATCCGAAGTATTTCTTTTTATTGACATTTGTAATTTATTATGAACAATATGTCAAAAAATTGGGACAATAATATTCTTTGATTTTTGTATATTCTTCCTCACTAATTTATATTTACTGAATGTAAAGTTCTGATTTATTTAAAAAAATACCAAAATCGCTAATTGTATGCCTTTAATATTTAAGGCGTTGCCTAAATTCCTAATAGATTCCATCATCAGAACAAGGATTAGATGTAAACAGGACCAACTTGGGAACAAACCTAATGTAATGAATCATCTCAATCGGTCGATTCGTCTTCGACTTATCGGTGGTGTGCAAACATAAAAAAATAATAATATATAAATACGCGACGCATTGAGTAACCTCCTCCTTTTTTTGAAGTATGTTAAAATACCATACATAATAATTTACAGTACAAACAAAAAATATTGTTCTGGTTCGTCTCCACTCGTTCCTTGTGCTAGTGGCGAGCCTCGGTTGTAAAATTTTATTACTTTTTTTTGACACTTAGTAATTGTTACTTTAAAGCATGCGTATAAGGTTGAAATTGTTTTGATGTATGTTGAGCAGCGAGTACCGGTCGTAAAATTTTATTGCTTTTTGCAATAGCTTTGTGAATACGGCTTTAAACCTTGCAGGTAAGGTTGAAATTACATTAATATAGATTTATTTTACCTAAACACAATTGGCGACATTTTTAAGAGAACTTTTGTATGAGATTGTGTATCTAGTTCTTTATTAGTGATCGATGGTTATCATAGATGAATATTTCATTATTTTTTCCTGAAGTAGAGATTATTTATCGCGTGGAAAGTAGGAAACGGCTTTCTATGGGCACGAGGATTCGACCTCGTTCGTTTATGTACAATTTATAGAATGGGAAACAAGTCCCAATGTGAATGTATAACTACCCACTTTCCAATTAACCATTTCATTGGGTGGTATAAATTACGTGGAACGCAATTGCGATAATTGTCATGTGGGTAGTGTTTTGTTTATTTATTTAATTAATTATTATTTTGTCGCATTGTGGTAGTTTGTTAATTATTATTATTGCGATTGCATCATAATGTTGCTTCAACGGGACTGTCCGAAATGGTAACCGCTACCCCGGAACATAAGGGCTAAGGAAGGAACATGGATGGGTTTTAGTCAGTATGTCTCCACCCACAGCAGGAGAGATCACTTGACGATATCCTATCCTTAAAAAAAAACTTTTTCTTCTGTATGTTATGAGGTTACAAATAATGTTTTAAAATGTTTAGGTCTTCTACTCACGTGAGCCCGGCCATCTTTAGAATGTTTAATAGTTATTGCAATTGACCTTTGCTGCCAACCGAACGGTGCAGCTAATGTCAAACAAACATTTCAGAGAATTGATGTCATATATTCGGTTAAATACGTAATTTTTATAAGGAATTGCCTTGGCAACATGTAAAATTAAGTAATAAATTACCATTCGGAAATACTGAAACAAGTTTTCAGTAACTACGTTCAAAACGACACATGCGTTTACAAAATTAGTCGCCTTTCGTGACTGCAAGGACAAACTATTCTGACCGAAGTTGTAATCATATGAAACCATTTTACTTTCAAAAAACGAGACTGTTCAACTACACTTAGAGACTTAGAAAAATGTGTTACTTGAATTCTTTATGTAAACTCGCGTGTTGTAGCTAAGCAATTTTATTGAACATTTGTTCAACCTACTTCTAGTACAGTACCCGCCCCTACCTCTAATATGGAACATAATTTTTAGAAAACAAAAGACTATTGATTTTGTAATGCGTCATCTTTGTCAGTCATAACTACCTGTGATAGTTTGACATGACATATCGGAACGGTACCCTTCTATCTCTGCTCAAAAACCCTTTACTCAGCTAAAACTATAAACAATTTCCAGGTTCGATACCGTGAGAGAATAACAATCCTCCGCGGTAACCACGAGTCCAGACAGATCACTCAGGTATACGGCTTCTACGACGAATGCCTCCGTAAATACGGCAACGCCTCTGTATGGAAGCACTTCACCGACTTGTTCGACTTCCTGCCCCTGACTGCGCTGGTCGATGGCCAGATTTTCTGCCTGCACGGAGGACTCAGCCCTTCCATTGATACCCTGGACCACATCCGAGCCCTCGACCGCCTGCAGGAGGTTCCTCATGAAGGACCCATGTGTGATCTGCTCTGGAGTGACCCTGATGATAGGTGAGTATTTTTTTTTATTATTGACAAGCCGATGGGATGAATTTCCATCGAAAAGAATGATGAACTTTTATCTCCTATATGTTTTTAATCCCTTTTGGGGGTGCCTTTTCAAAAATCCTCCGTTAATGCTCACTCATGCTATATGAAGAACTCTTGGCTGTGGTTTTCTGTCAGTGAAAGAATTTAAGATTTTTATTAAGAAGAGAAGATAGGCTTGCGTTTGACCACATCTCACCTGGTGGTAAACGATGAAATGTGATCGAAAATCGAATTCGTTTGCAAGGATCTGTAGATAACATTGAGAATATGACGCTTGCATACATCAAAATATCTTATCTAAATCGAATAATGGAGTGTACGTGTTCATATAAATGGGTATTGCTGATTTTCTACAAATCGAGACTCAGCATTAGATTTATAAACAAAAAGTTAGATAAAAAGATTATATAAGGATGTTCGTTTGGTCTGACTTTCGGTTCTATACTTAATTTACGATTAGTTTCAGCTGTTCAAAATATAGTGTACAGACTATAATTATTTTCGACTTAGTCACTAAAACTAAGCAAACCGTCATACTGTAAATATTTCTATACGCCGCAAGTTATGTAACAAAGGAAGGATGCGTAACAGGAAATCGAAATGAAACCCTATAACAAATCGAACTTACTTACGTGTCACCGCAGCTATACGCCACCAAACATACAAAATCATCAAAGGAACTATCCTTTGTTGATTTTTTTGCTTAGTACCAGTGATAGCCTAGTGGTGTGACCGTCGGAATGCCAAGTCATAGGTCTCGAGTTCGATCCCAAGGCACACACCTCTGATTTACAGATTCGTGTGCGTTTTGTATAATTATAACTTGCATAAAAATAAAAATTGGTAAAGGAAAAACATCGTGAGGAAACCAGCATATCTGAGAGATATTTCTCAACAGCATGTGAGGCTAAGTCAAACGCTCATGGGCAGCTTAAAAATTTTGACACCAGGTTAGTCACCCGAAAAAGAAAGAAAGAATTAAAGGATAATGCATTTTTATCTAATATTGATGCATAAGCACAAACACGCTTCACTCGATTCAATTACATAGAAAATAGTTCCATCTCCTTATTCTATAATATTTTCCGGCCATTCGGAGCGCGAATGAAAAATGTCGAACGCCGGAATCCAACATTGTGGGATTGGTTCACTAATGGATTAATTTGTCACTTGTTTCATTTTGTGTTCCGAAGTTTCATTTTGATTCAGAGATCCAGAATGAAAGACAAAAACTGAAACGTTTGATATCAGCTTCAAGTCAGATCATCCATTCTCCAGACTCCCAGAAGACAGTCCGGTTCACCCGCGTGCATTCGATAACAAAAATAAAGTATTTGTACGACAGTAAATGCCTCTCGGAGTCAAGGACGTGCATCGTATCATCCGCGAACTAATTATAGCTGCGTCGGTGACACGACTTGCGTTCTAAGCGTTATCTCTTTAAGTGGGTGATTTTAACTAGGTTATTTTATTGATTTTCCGATATCGACTGCGTGTTCTACATGTTTTCTTACCTCCTTTTACACAGTGTTTTGTCTTCTTCTTTCAAAAGTAAAATTTCTGATGACTGAAAGATATGTGTGTAACTAATAGATATGTTTTTAATGCCTCGTTGATCTTGATCTTACTTGTCTGGGTGCAAGTCCACCTGAAGTAGGTGGGGCCTGATCTCCTGAGATCTACTCCATGTCGGGCAGTGTTATTGTGTTTTTCAGCCAGGAGTGTAGATTTATACCCGGTTAGTGGCAACAGTCATCATCCCCTTTTACGCGGAACTTAACCATAATATACGGCGGCGCAATCTGTCCGTCTATTCTGTAAAAATGTCATCCTGAAATCTTCTGACATTCACAGCTCACTTCATCTTCACTTCACTTCAACGACACGGTTGGCGCAGTGGTTGAGCGATTGACTGCTGCGCACTATGTCGCGGGTTCGATTCCCGCACGGAACAAATATTTGTACGACCTGCAAGTATTTGTTACGAGTCTGGGTGTTTTTCTATCCATAATATGTATGTATTTACAAAACAAAAATGTATATAAGTAGTATATCAGCCATCTCGTTACCATAACACAAGCATTAGGTTGCTTAGCTTGGGACGATATGGCGTTGTGTGAAATGTCCAAGGATATTATTATTATATTATTATTATCTAAGATTTTACGGTGATTTTTATCGTTTTCATCGGCTGGTTTCTCTCTATACACATTGCGTATACCCTGCAGAGAAGAATAGGCGTAATTATATTTTTGTGTTATTAATATTCCTTGCATGTTAATTCGGTGTTTAACCTTGGCATGGTCAGATGCGTCTCTGATTAACTTGGTACTGTTGTTTCACGCGATGCCTGGGAGTCATTGAGTCGGTTGACCGCCGCTCGAGTTCCGGAAAGATAATTAATATATATTGACTAGATGAAGTTATCCGAGTCAGCTTGTTCAGGGAAACAACTTGTTATCGTTGTTATTTTATAAGTCAGGCGATGGCGCCATAGGGTTGCCACCGACACGTACTCTAAAATAGAGAATTGTCCTCTTTCGTCTAGATGTACTTTATAATCTATTAGTTTTTGCCCGTTAATTTAGAATTTGACAATCAATTCGGGTTCTAATAAGCTTGTTGTTTGGCTGTTGCAATCATGGACTCACGGAACGTACACGTAGCGCCATCTATTACCATAAGAACGTTATTGTTGTTTTCCCCGGAAACAGTACTTTTTTTTTAGATGAATGGTACCCTATGTCCGTTTCTATACACCCGACCACGTATATGCTACAATTATATGCTATGCAACTTTCAGGATGAATTGTTCAGTGGTTTAGGCGTGAAGAGGTAACAAACTGACAAACTTACTTTCGAATTTATAATAAATAAAGAACGTTAAAATACTCTATTTATGTAACTATGACTGTTACTGACATTTTACTAGCTATTAATAGTTAGAGAAACTGTAAACTGTTATACAAAGCCACAAACTTGGGCGTTTGATTGAGAGAGTTTCTGAACGCAGCCACGCAAAATGTCAAGATGAGATGAAATTAACAAAGCATCCCTGAGGCTAATTAAAAGCGAGCCGAACATATATTTTAAAATAAAATTTGATTGCCTGTAGCTAACAAATTCCAACTTAGATATACAATAATTCTAAAAATGCGAATAATTGTTTTGTTTATTACTCTTTCACGCTAAACAGCTGAACGGATTTGGATGGAATTTGCCACTTCGGTAGAACATGACCTGGGTTAGAACATACTTTTAACCTCAATAGTACGCTCCCGTGGATTTAATTCCGACCTACACGCGGGCGAAGCCGCGGGCAAAACCTAGTTTTTTTATAATAAATGCATGACACGCACACACACGGTTGGAGCAGTGGTTGAGCGATTGACTGCTGCGCAGCATGTCGCGGTTTCGATTCCCGCACGGAACAAATATTTGTGCGACCTATAAGTATTTATTCCGGGTCTGGGTGTTTTTTCGTATTTACAAAAAAAAACATGTATAATGTCCTAGGATATTATTAATATTTGTTCATAAAAGACTTATTTATTATGGTAATTAAAATAAGCCTTATTTAGCGGCTTGGCATGCGTTCATCATGCCGTAAAGTCATAAAGTATTTAAGCCGATTTACAAGAATATCTAGTCGGTCAGCTCATTACAAGGCTGTGCAGTATTGCCATTGAGGTGTTAATTTGTGTAACTTATTTAATTTACTATTGCGTCATCCACACTTTACTTGACATTCAAATTCGTGGAACTGCACTCCTATTGTAAAGTTAGGTAAACAGTAAAACCACAAAAATGTTAGCTTTAATTCTATGATCTACGGTCGTTAGCTTAAGGCTCGGTTTACATCAAAGTGAAGAGAAGAGGTTTACATCCGATTGTATTTTGAAACGCACAATAGGTTCTTGTATCGCGTTGTAACCAGTAGACAGTTGCACGGGACACCACACCACTCTCTTGTTCGCTGTGGTGGAAATAGTGAAAATCCAGCCGAAATCTTCGCATTTGTAGATTTTCCACTTTTATAGACCAGTACCTTTTGCGTAATACCCTATATATATCTATATCAATCAAAATCTGAATGAATTTGAAAGATGTCGCTAATACGTTACTTTATATGTTTAAAATTGAAAGAACATCTTTAAAATACATGCCGGAAAGCACGTTAAGCCATTGGTCCCGGATGTCGTTTGTGCATCTTTGACAGTCGTTACGGGTCGTCAGAAGCTCGAAAATCTGACAGCCAGTCTTACCAAGGGGTATCGTATTACCCACATAGGCAGTCGCCCAATGTAATTCAGCTGCATCCGGTTAGACTGGAAGCCGACCCCAACATAGATGGGAAAAGGCTAGGTATTATGATGATATGATATGTTTGAAAATTTATCGGTTCAGCAATGTAAATAACGCAATGAATATCGTTGAACTGTCAAAATAACCTATTGCTACTGATAGTGTTACGCATACCCTGATTAATAAAATATGCAAGCTTTGTCTTTGTTTGAATTCCACCCACTCAATCAACTATCTATCTCATCCATAAAAAAACATTGTCAATTTTCGACTATTGCCTGATTTAGTATATTTACTAATGCATATACTCGTTCCCACAGAGGCGGATGGGGCATATCGCCGCGTGGCGCCGGCTACACGTTCGGCCAGGACATCTCGGAGACGTTCAACCACAGCAACGGGTTGACGCTGGTCTCCAGGGCCCATCAGCTCGTCATGGAGGGCTACAATTGGTGCCACGATAGAAATGTCGTCACTATATTCTCAGCACCCAATTACTGCTATAGGTAAGTTCTACTGGCTCACTCAGGGTGCAGTTAGTTGCTTTATTTATTTAAACATTTCGCACACAATAAAGGTACAAAGGCGGACTTAATGCCTTTGCCTGGCATTGTCTACCAGTCAACCAAGGGTAGTGAAGATGGTAGGTGCTTTAAAGAGTAGGAACATACAAAGCTTCCATCAACTATCGAACCCAAAGAAAGTGCTACAGAATTGCATTGAGGTGCAAATTCATATTATTCTTAGTATTATACCAGGGTCGAAGGGACATTGATTCGAAGTCGGTTACCATGGATGTACAGTACTCCCAAATTAATAATGCACATGCAGATCTTCGCTAATTGTCGTATTCCCGGAAACACCCGAATCATTGAATCGTACGAGTCCTTAAAAATACACTTGCATTTTGCACCTTGTTCGAAAGAAATAGGAGTCAATATCATGTGTACACAATCGAAAACAATTCGGGCGGTCGGCGCGGTCAGTCGAAGGTCCGTCAGTCGTCTTGTTAAATTGGTGGTGACTGCACGTGTTCTCTTTGTCTGGAATTATATAGAGCTGCTATTACACACCCTTCTTGGTTTTGTTTTCAAAGGTGAATTTAATTTCAACTTTAATTATCTTATTCAAATTTAAAAAGTTAATTTTGTAAAATATTTAATTAATTTTTCCTAATCATGAAGAAAGTATTTATTAGAGATTCCATCTTCATAAAAACACATAAAGTTAGCGATTAACTTTATGCCAAAGCCTGTGTAAATGTCTTAATGGCTTTATAACAAGCAATGGTAAACAAAATTGTCGGGTTTTTCATTATTTGAGAGAAACTTGTAAGGAAAATCCAGTCAACGCTATGTCATTGCAATCTTATTTTCCTTAACAATTGTATGCCCAGACAATACTGATTTAGAAGCTAAATATACATGTTATAAATGTAAAATAGTCAGTAGAAATCAAATACTTATATTATCATGAACAAACAAACCAACTTACGATTTGTCCAACAATAAAAACAAATATTGGCCCCAATATTGCAATTAACCTTCTCATAGGATCTAGAGAACGGTAAGCCAACATGATTCGCCCAATGAGGTCGACCGAAGCTTAACAATGAACAAAATTGACTGTTTTGCATAAGTCCTCCATTACAAATTACGAACTTAAGTGCGAAATCTTCTTAAAACAACTGTATAACTGTATTAGACTCACACTGATATGTCCATTTATGACCACTTGTCTAAAAGTGTTGTTTTACAACCGAAATCTAAATGTCAGATAATATAACTAAATCGATTCCTTTAAAACCGTGTTATATTTTGCTGATAACAGCAAATGATTGATTTTTATATTAAAATTATAAGAATACTTCCGCCTTAATTATTGCGTTTTCAACAGCGAATTGCATTTTGGCCCATCAGAGTACCCCCACTTGACTAAGCTGTAGGGGTCTAAAATATAGCTCATAAGGTTTAAAATAGATTATTCTGATCATTTATCCTTAATTTATTTGGTGGACCCTTGGTAATAGGGATAATGACAAAAAAAATTTTAAACATACCGGACACGTATTTTTCTTTTTTTACGTAATTTGAAGTTTACGATCCACGATATATTGTATTAAAATGCGGCATGACGTCACACATATGTAGATTTTATACTGAGTTGACACGTAGCGCGGCCCCCACTCCCCAACATTAATGAGTTTTATCTAAGTATTTTTTACGATAAAGCTAAAAATACGTGTCTAATATTTTGTTTATTATCTGACTGACGGGCAAAATTTTTTTTTTTTGCACCCTGTCATCCCTATTACGTCAATTTGCTGACTGCCTGTATACTGCAGCACCAATGATTATTATCTTAATCTCATACAGACACGACAAAAGAGAAACGTTTCTAATTATCATTCTAATAAACTATATTTTTAATTTAAATTTACACAATTAAAGAAATATTAACAAGACATGCGATAGTCACACAACAACAACAGGAGAAAGTCACCTCGTGGACAATTCTAATCTCAACACGGCGATATAATTCGATTAGATAAAGTTTACCTGAGCGTCGCGTCGAACAATATGCTCTTGCGCAACCAGCAGTTATAATGTAAACACGATTGTTTCAGATGCGGTAACCAAGCCGCCATTATGGAATTGGATGATGCGCTTAAGTACTCATTGTAAGTATTGCTTGTCTTTTTATTTCTAGCTCGACGCATTTATATATTATGTGCTACATATATGAAACACCCTTTGGCACAAATGAAAACGACTTTAATTACCTAATTAGACATGTATTTGGTCTCCAAAGAGATTTACCCCCTTACTAATAAACGTTGTATAGCGTCTATATAGTTCTTCTTCTATCATAAGTCAAATTTCTGACGACTGAAAGAGAGACATTGGTGTGTAACATTTCACTTGATATAATACTAGCACTTTGCCCGCGGCTTCGCTCCCGTGGTCTTTCCCGTGGGACCCGTTATTTTTCCCGGGATAAAAAGTAGCCTATGTTACTCCTAGAAAACTAAGCTTTCCAACGGTGAAAGAATTTTTAAAATCGGTCCAGTAGTTTTTGAGCCTATTCATTACAACCAAACAAACAAACAAAGTTTTCCTATATTAAGTATAGATGTTTATGTTTTATAATATGTTTGGTTTGAACTTTGAACCCAAGACACGCACCTCTGATTTTAAGGATTCATGTGCATATTGCATAATTATCACTTGCTTAAAAATCGGTGACGGAAAACATCGTGAGGAAACCAGCATGTCTGAGAGATATTTCTCAACAGCATGTGAAGCTAAGTCTGCGGCCCATGGGCAGCATATAGACTCTGACACCAGGTTAGTCGCTAACCACACGAAAAGAAGAATATGTTTATTAGGAAGGGGGATAGAGTAATTATTTGGGGAAATAAAGTGTCAATTTTGAGAAGCTTGGCACGCAAAATTGACGATCACATCTGTAGTCACGTGCCTAGTTCTAGTGCAAGCTTTCTGCTGTAACCAAGGGTAACCAAGGGTAAAAATTAAAAGTCTGTCGACAGACTTTTAAATTTGGGTTTTTAAATTTTAATATACACTATGTGCTGGTAAACCACATAATGAAAAGCATGTGTGTAGATATTTTTAGAACAGTACATTCTTAATAGTCGACAATCTATCTTAAGTGTGTGTAAGTACATGTTCAGCCGATGTTGTAGGGCTTCCCTACTTCAAGGTGCTGTGATTGACACGAGTAGGAGCTTCACCTTCACGATAGTGGGGATAGAAAGTAGTTGCTTATCATACTACGACAGTTGTTTATAAAGTGTGATTTCTGGGAAGGAAATCAGTGTTAAGTTAAATATTACTTGAATAAGTACAACAATCATGCTTTACTAAAACATAGTGAAGTGGTCAACTGATGTGGTTGACAGATTATATATTATTTCTTTACTTTGATATCTTCTATAAATTATTTTCTGTGAAGTATTTAGTTTTTGGAATGATTAAAAGCGCAAAGTGATGACTAAAATTTGATAATTTAACATCAAATTTAAAAAAAAAATCGATGAAAGTCGATTTCCAACCATGGATAATGGAAAATATGACCTAATATTATTACACTTATCTTTATGTTGGATTGCCCTAGATTGTGATATTAATGCATATTATGTTTTTAGCCTTCAGTTCGACCCGGCTCCGCGACGCGGTGAGCCGCACGTCACGCGACGAACGCCAGATTATTTCATGTAGGCTGCACGTAAGTAAACACTTTTTGTTGTATACCATTTTATAAACAAAATTCCAGTGGTAAAATAGGGCAATCCTAAGTGAGTGGACTGTCTGAATTTAATTGTTGGTTTTGGTTCTGGGACTCAGTTTTGGCAAGCGGTTTTATAGCGGAGCTATTAGATAGAGCCAGAGCTCAGATTGGCTCTAGCTCAACTCTGGCATTGTGTGATAGTTATAGCGAGAGGTAGACTTCTATTGGAACACTGCAAAGATCTAGTGTACCAAGATGTGAATGATGCTTATGACCATATTGATTTGTTCCAGAGGAGGCGCATATCAAGCGGGCGGAGAGTGTGCTGGGCGAGACGAGCGCGGCGGAGGGCGGCCGGCTGCGGCGCGCGCGGCGCGGCCCGGTGGCGCGCGCGTCTGGGCTGGCCGCGCGCACGCAGGGCCTGGCCGCGCGCACGCAGGGGCTGGCCGCGCGCACGCAGGGGCTGGCCGCGCGCACGCAGGGGCTGGCCGCACGCCGCACGCAGCGCGCGCGCCGCGAGAGCCTCGTGCGGGTGGCGCACTGGCTGCAGCACGTGTGAGCGGCCCGGCCCGGCTCACCCGGCCCGCCCGGCGCCGGCCCGGCCGGGCTGCCGGCGCCGGGCCCGCTTTAAATTGTAAGTGGTTGTCACCAGTCGCAAAGTTAGGTTCTTGCCGTTCACTGTGCATTCGCTCCGCGCTAGTTATGCTGGTATGTTCATGTCCCGCGGCCCGACGGAGCGCGACGTCCCTCACGCTACGATTCTATACAATATAATATGTATCGAAGACGATTGGACCTCATTAAACTCGTACATTTACTAAAACGGTAGTTTTATTTCGCATTCGTCTCGTGTCACCATAGATCGACAGGCGAGCTATGGACATACCATCATAATTTATCTTGGTGACTAAATGTGCGCCCTATTGGATTCCCTTAAAGCTTATGATCTTACATCTAATGTGCAGTAATGGAACTTATAATTAGTGAAAACAACATGATTATTGTCAATATAGCAAATGTAATGATGTTTTGAAGTTAAGTTACTATAGATCAAAATCTGTTACGAGTCGCATCCTGAACTTTGTATTTTTAGTTGCTTTACAAACGAAATATTAAAAGATTTTTTTTTACAATTTGATATTTACATTACGCAATACTACACATACTGCGGGGGTATTGATCGAGGTCTACAAAGCAATAGCAAGCATTTAATTTTATGACAGAATGCCATTATGTAATTATTTTTATTATATAACTATTATACATTATATAATATATTTAGTTCGACTGTAAGTCTGCGTAAAAGTATTAGGAATCCTTACTGTTTATACCCCAGTGCAAACATTCTGTCATAAAATGTGTCGAGAGAATGATTTATGCATTTTGTGATTTATTATTCAAAATTCTCCTTTTCTTGTGCCACAGTACCTGTATGACATGGATAGTGTTTCACAAGAGTGGAGCTTTAAGTTCTTTTTTTATTATATATTTGATTATAAAATAATTTTAGGTAATTTTGTAAATACCTAAAGATCAAGGCGCCCGATAGGTTGTTATTGTTTAAACTAAGTGTCGAATATTTTCCCATTATTGTACTTTCATTTCATAAAGGAGGTAAGTAACTAAATATATTAATAACAATTTTATAAGAGATCATTGCGAACTGGGAAATTGTTTTATAACATCTTAGGATAGAAATTTATAACAGGGGGTTATATTGAAAGTGTTTAAGCATGTTTTTTAAGATTACATACTCACTGATGAACCCTGGTTTCCTTTACAAAGCATTTTTTACTGACAAAAGCAATTTTATATTCCATTTCTATGTAGAAAGCGTGTACTTATTTTAGAATCTGAACAGTGGACAGTTTCTTTTGTCAGTGCCATCTTTCAATTTAAAAATAAAATTTCAGATTTATAAAATAATTGTAATATTTGTTTTTATTTCCTAAATTAAACGCGTGCGTACTAATTATACAAAGACCTTACCCACCAATGACACCTGAAGCCACACGTTTCGTTGATCTAAGTATTAAGTATGTAAGTTATAGATAAAAAAATAAAATATAATATCCTTAAAGAAAAAAAATAAACAAAAAAAAAATGAGAATGTATGGCGAGCCTCGTTCGCGTGAAATAAAACAAACAATAAACTGTAGCACAAGTTTGATTTCTATGCTTTTGGCGTTATTTCACCCAATCGAAGCTCGTGTAAATTTAAAATTAAGGCTTTCCTGGCAAACTGCATAGGTGATCGACTTTAAAGATATTGAGAAAATCTTGATCTTTTGTATGCATAGTTGTGTTCATGTGTAAGTGGGACTCTATACTGTTTGATGATGCGCCGACTAAAGACAAATAAACATACTTCCATCTGGATTCGCTACACAATGGCAATAATTTTAAAATGTAAACACATTACGGTCAAATAATTATTCTTGCAACGTGTACTATGCCTGTTGATAGGAATTAGATATAATAAATAAAATTAATTATAAAAATGAGGGGTTTTCTTTCACCATTAATTCTTTTCTTTGGATTTTTGAATGGACTTTTGTCTGAAATAAAGATAAATTATTATTATTATTAAACTGCGGGGACGTTTGCCGCCCGATCGTGATCTGTAGTTGCCTATATCCTTTTAACCGCCCCAATCGGATTAATACGACAATTGTTTTGTGCACGAGCCGCCTGAGTCGTGTTTATACGACCGAAAATCTATGTTCGATTTTTGTTCTTTATGTAACTGTAAGACCATATTCGTCTGAAATAAAGATTTTTTATGTTTTGCGCGTTGGGGGCACGACAATTGATATGTAGTCGGGCGGTTAAAAGGATATGGAAAGCTCTCAATCGATGGCGTACCCAAGTAGGCCGCTGCAAGTGCAATTTTCTGTAGTATAGTAGGGGATTATTGACCTACTCAATACACTGCGAGTGTGGTCGTTCTCAGACCGTGCCCCTGTTGCTGGAGTTCCAACTCCAGCTGGAGACCATTCATCAAAAGAATGCCACTGAAACCGCGATCGTGTGCGTTCGCGCAGCGGAATGTTGTTGAATTTAAAGATTTTAATTATGCAGATATTTAGTGTATGACGTCGTATAATTGTGTATGGTAAAAAAAAATTTGTGCATGCAGCCATTGTGGAGAAATTCACCAAAAACTGATTCCGCTGGGCGAACGTTGTCCTGGCGGAACTTTTTTTAATCCATAGACTTTAGAAGAAAAGAGATGTGTCCAAAAATTAGTGTGTATTTGTGTGTAATTGTGTATGTATGAATAAAATTAGTGCATGCATAAACTTCGGAGAAATTCAAGTTTCCGCTACGCGAACGTTTGGCCATTAGCTAGTTTTCATATAAAGCGCTTACATAGAGAGCTGTAGATTTTTACATACGTTGCTTTGAATTTGTTTATATTTGTTTAAAAAACAGATTTAGAAAAAATCGTAGGGCTTAAAAGATAAAAATATAAACGTAAAATACGCTTATTAGGTCTCAGTTCTTAAAGTATGCACTTTGGGGTCTAGATTTTTTGGCCGCTTTTTTGTAGCTATCCGAACTTGGTCGGGTTATGTAGGTTTTCGATGCTTCGTCAGTATTATAATTATTTTTCTTTAATTACTGAATTTAATGACATGAAATTTTGCATGTGAATAGTTGAATGAATACACTAATTATTGGCATAAATTTTACCATGCAATTCCTTTAGAACGTCGTGATATTTGACTGCTTTGTAAACAGCGATCTATTCATGGTAAATTGTCCTATAACTCTTTAATTACTAACGGAACATCATTGATACTTGGCAACATGTTGCAGACACTTACAAGGTTTGTATAAACGTGAAAATCTAGACCCCAGAGTGCATACTTTAAGAACTAAGACCTAATAAGCGTATTTTACGTTTATATTTTTATCTTTTAAGCCCTACGATTTTTTCTAAATCTGTTTTTTAAACAAATATAAATAAATTCAAAGCAACGTATGTAAAAATCTACAGCTCTCTATGTAAGCGCTTTATATGAAAACTAGCTAATGGCCAAGCGTTCGCGTAGCGGAAACTTGAATTTCTCCGAAGTTTATGCATGCACTAATTTTATTCATACATACACAATTACACACAAATACACACTCATTTTTGGACACATCTCTTTTCTTCTAAAGTCTATGGATTAAAAAAAGTTCCGCCAGGACAACGTTCGCCCAGCGGAATCAGTTTATGGTGAATTTCTCCACAATGGCTGCATGCACAAATTTTTTTTTACCATACACAATTATACGACGTCATACACTAAATATCTGCATAATTAAAATCTTTAAATTCAACAAAATTCCGCTGCGCGAACGCACACACCGCGATCAATGTGCCCAATCTACTGGGCTCAATCAATTTAAAAACATTGAAGAAGAGTGCTATCGCCCTGAACAGAAGAAGACCATTCTGATATACAGGGTGAAATTGAATACATAGGCAATATTTTAAGCAGTCATTGTACTTATCATTTTGAACAACTTTTACTACCTATGGGAACAAATCTGAAATCGCGAAAAAAAATCAGCTGTTCCATACATTATGCTCGCATAACTCGTCAAAATGTTGGGAACAGCTGTTATTTTTTTCGCGATTTCATGTGTGTTCCTATTGTAAAACTTGTTCATAATGATGAGTACAGAGGCCAGCACATCAAGTTACCACAATCTGCCAAATTTCTTTGATAGTATTTCAACTTTATTGCAAAGACATAAGGTTCATTAATAATTGAGAAAATTTGACAGTTAGGGATAGCTTGATGTGCTGGCGTCTGTACATTGACCCCTTAAAATATTTCCCATTAATTCAATTTTAGCCTGTAGAAATAAAAGTCAACATTACATTAAAATAATTTATTATACATACATTATTTTTGCAGTTTATTTTTATGCACTTTATACAATCGACCCATATATACAGATATTATCTTCAGAGTTCTGTCGAGTAGACAAGATATATATGTTTTTATAAATATTTTTTTATTATACTGTTGTAAGTTTTACCTGCATCTTTGGTGCTACAACATAACAGTTAGTAACAATACATAATAGTTAAGACGAAATCTTGGAAAAAGGTTTAATGAATATAGTCCAATAATAAAATGTCAACCAAACTTTACAGTGCTTTGGAAACACGAGGAAAAACTGCTCTATTGTTCTCCCAACTGTATTATGTCACATTTAATGTGCGTAAAGGATTTATTCTTACGTATAATATTTTATTAAACATAACAGACATGTAGGACATCACATACGTGTACTGTATCTTCTTAATAACTAACCTTGTCACCCTGTTTATAAACACAACATTTTAAAGCTATTTCCTAGTTGATTTTGTTACTATTATGTTAAGCTTCCAATGTTCCATTATACGGCTAATGAATAGCTGTCAGCTAATCGCAATACCAACCCAAAAATAATCGTCACTGCCTCGATACACGCTTGAAATTACACCCGGTATACATGGTGAAATTGAATTCATGGGCAATGTTTTAAGGGGTTTTACTATGGGAACAAATATGTAATCGCGAAAATATAAATCAGCTGTTCCCAACATATTGACGAGTTACGCGAGCATAATGTATGTAACAGCTGATTTTTTTTCGCGATTTCAGATTTGTTCCCATATAAAAGTTGTTCATAATGATGAGTACATTGACCCTTTAAAATATTACCCATGAATTCAATTTCACCCTGTATAGTGTGTTCCAAAACTTTCGAATGAAAATCTAAACAAACACAAACCCATGTTGAATCTTACGTAATCTCATAAATGGAATTTAGTTACCTAATTTTATGTTTTTAGAATGTTTCAACCTCATATCACACAGCTTTTCCAAAAAAAAAAAAAATTTAAATTGGAATTATAAATTCATCCACGAAAATTGAGGTTATAAAATTAGCTATAAATCTAGTCAAATTAAAAACTTTATTATGATGATTTAAAATTCGAATTTGGGTTTCAAGCAAAAACAATTTGTAAGACACCACTAGTTTGTTGTACAAATTGTCATCCACAGGTTTTTCATAACAGTGATAATTAAAGAAGAGACCATAGATCGTCATAGATCTTTTTCTATTCCCGTTTTTATCGCAACACTGAAACTGTTTAATTTGGCTCAAAATAGATATTAGGTACCGGTAAAGCCAATGGAATCCATGATATCATAAAATCCTGAATATTTATATAGTTAAACCAGTTCCATGAACTTAGAATGCCAATGCTACGCAGAAGCCATTACTAAATCTATTCAAATATTTAACATTTTGAAACGCAGAAAACGCTAATTAGCAGTTGATTGACATTAATAAAAGTCTGATGCCGGATATGATGTGCCAACAGGCGTATGACTGAAATATTCTTACGCTAACTATCTGGAAAGCAGCAAAAGGCACGGAATTTATATTTATTCCTATAATAAACCTAAATATTGTCTAATATACATAATTTTTGACGGGTATACGCGTGTCAGGTTCGGAGACAATCTTACAAAGTTTGTCTTTGGAAAATTGTCTTTGAATTTGACAGGCGTGATTCGCCATTTATTTGAAAAAGTGGTGAAAGTTGACCAGAGGTCCTAAACAAGTGTCAAACGCTCTGTGTCGATTAGATTTCGAAAAATTTTAATCGCACAATTCGTTATCATATCTGTATGGGAATGTTGATTGAGTTTCGTCACACAATTTGACATTGTCTAGCACTTAGGAATGGAAAACGATTGAACACGTGACATTTCGAAAGCTTATGCCAAATCCATATATTTCGGATTTTTCTAATTTCGCCTTTAATGGATATTCATGTGACTTTGTCTAGGCCCCCTGATCATTGATGGGTGCTCGCCCCGCAACTGCTATGAAAACTGGTCGCGCATCTGACGGTTAATGCGTCGTATGATTAGATAATAAAACATTTAACCTTAAATACAACCAAAGATACGTTAGTGCGTCAAGCATAGAGACAAAGTTTCGACGCATCTTCCGTCAGATGTGCGACTATCCTATTGCAACGGCTAATATCCCTCACGGGTCTATGCTGGCCAATGCATGATACAGTGGCTCAACCATCCAGGTCATCCAGTATTTCTAAGGTGTGATCAGTGTGGTGGGTGGTACTAACACATTAAAATGCTGGGACTAAAGCCTGTCTAACACGATGCAATTTAATTGTCAGTCGCATACTATACCACGTGCAAGAACCTTGCATCGTGTAAATGGATACGAATATATTCACTTTCACTTGAAATATGCATTTACTAAACATATACAAAATAGAGTGTACTATACTCTATGTACTTATATTATAAATACAAGTTATAGTGAGCATTACAAGTTTCAAATACTGATTTTATATAAGTACTGATGAAAAATGGTGCGCTATGTACTTCATTCAATTAAAAAGAATAAGTATGAGGTAAAGTATAGTCGCCAGCACAGCTACGCCAAACTGTCAAATTTTCCCAATTGAATATGAAACTTATGCTTAAGAAATAAAGTTGAAAAACTATCAAAGAAATTGACAGATTGGAGTAGCTTGATGTGCTGGCCTCTATGTACAAGAGTAGAATAGACATGGGTAAACACATTATAATGGCGTATGGCGAAAAATACACCACAAAAAGTATTCACCTAACCAGAGTATAGTTTATCTAAATAATGTACTTAAAGTTTTTTTCACTGTCCAACTTATTGCAAAGGTAATTGACTTTATTTGAGGCTGTCAACACAAAATGATCGGAAGTTTAAAGTCATTTGTTTGATCTATGTTCAAAATAATATAAGCTATTTTCAAACGAGTATTCAGAAAGCCTTATCATTTTGTGCAAAAGCCACCAACTTCAAATATCAGTGGCACTAAGCAGAAATAACCGAAAATGCCGCCATTTTGTCGCCATTACGAGACTTTCATTCCCGTGTCTAGTTGCAGCAGCTGTTTCATAAGTTCGTACGTGGAGAAGGAGGTGGCGACCATTGGTATCGCCCTTATGTAGTTGATGCTCATGCCGCGGTACAAACCCTTCACTATCCCGTTCTCACGGTATATGAGGGTCAGGGTCTTGACCATGCCAGTGCTGTGAAATGATACAGAGCTGATCAGTGAGAGGTATTGTTGTCTATGGAAAGTAAATTGTAGTCGTCTGTTAGGTAAGTCTCATTCTGGGTTATTATCTAGATGCGTCAATTGAAATAAGTAGTCGGAGGAGTTAGGTTAGAAGGAAAAATCCCGATATTAAAAAAGAACAAAATTTACATAAGTCGCAATCACAACCATGCTATGGCAACTGCGAACTACAGAAATATTCATGTTTTTTCTTTAAAACAGCGCCATCTAGTTCATAGTTAGAGTAAAATAAAGGTCGATGTTGCTATATTGAATACATAAAACACAATGGTGGAAAAAAAGTCCCCACAAAGTGTGATTATGAAATTGTAAATGGTTGATATTCTAATAAATATTACAAAGTAGGTATAATGTATGTTTTCCAGCATTTAGAGATATGAAACCGCAGTGTAGAAAAATATTACTACGTAAATGAATTTTATAAACATGCAGATTCTCTTTGCATTATAGCAACACTTTAAATGCAAATGTCGGTTAGCTGGTTGTGTACTTGCTCCTGCGCATTGTTGCAATTTTAAAGTTTTGGTTATTTGCATGTGCACTGGTTTACACATTAGAGACCTTTTTGTCAATAAATTATATTATTTCAATGTCAAAATACATTTTAAAGTTTAGTCCCGATTCACCCTGTTTTACGATAGCTATACAGGCAATAGCTGCATAGGTACATATTATAGGTAGAATGCAGATATGCAGATATGTCTGTGTGTGTAGGTGTAATAGCTTTATCTAACTAACTATGAACTAGATGGCGCTTATCGTGAAGCATTGAAAAATACGCCAAGTTGCCTGTCTATGTCCCTATACATATTGTAGTCTTTGATCACAACTAAGCGACCACCAATGTGAAACACCATATACAGTTTTTTGATAGATTGAGACAAATTAGTATCATATCAACAATCATAACAGTAAACAGCATCTAACAAATATTTTCATTAGTGACTAACTCTTTAACCGCCCGACTAAGTATCAGTTGGCGTGCCCCCAGCGCCCAACTCATAAAAAAAAACTTTTATTTCAGACGAATATGGTCTTGCAATTACATAAACAACGAAATCCGAACATAGATTCTCAGTCGTATAAACACGACTCAGGCGGCACGGGCACGACATTTGTCGTATTAATCCGACTGGGGCGGTTAAAGGGTTAACAAATATTATTATGAGTACCCAGAGTGCTTAGTGCGAGTTGTTTTTACGTTAACGCGATCGTTAGCTCTCTTATTGGTTAAGAGCTTAGAGCGGGCCAATCAGAGCGACGAACGTCGTAACGTGTCGATCGCGTTAACGTAAAACAAACTGACACTAGGCACTCTGGAGTTATTCGGCGATGCGCCACGGTATCCCGCTAAATTAAAATTTTCATACGTTTTTGGGAAATTTGCAGGTTAGTGTCAGGTTGTATGTTGATTAAAATATGATTCGCGGTCGTAGCAAGTACGATTTACGGAATTAGAATCATCAGTAAGTACTCTCTAAGTCAGAATTGCCCTCGAATGTCACGATTTCATTAAATAGTCATTCAGTTATATGAATTTAGAGGGTAGTATTGGTGATTTTAATGATTAGTTCTGTAAATACGTATTTGATTCGGCTGCGAATAACATTTTAATCAACATAAAATCTGATACGGATCTGCAAATCGCATAAAACGTAAGAAAATTTAAATTTCGCAGGATATTCTAGCGCTTTCACTTTAAAGTAATAAACTCCCTATGTTAGTATTGGGTAAAGACCGTTAAAAATATAAATTAAGATTGTGTATAAAGTACTCCTCGGAAATAATTATTATAAATTTCTAAAAGGGTATACCAGGTTAAATTATTTAAAATAATCTTATAAATAAAATATACAAAAATATGAGTAACCAACCTCCTGCAATGTTGCCAACACCACGTGTAAAATAACATGCAATCAGAAATTTCGCTGCATTAGTTAGGAATAGAATCATACACATTAGAATACAGGGAGAAAGGTGCACGGTGCAAGTAGGTACGTATCATTATCGGTAAAATACACGGATCCACCAATTTGATTCAATGCAATTGAAAAATAAAAGATACAGTTCTTTCACAGTTGTTTTACCTCTAACATAAGAATAAAGGTCACAGTTCATTAGAGCCATCCGGCATCCACTCCGCACCGCCTCGCCTCCTAAGGCTATTATTCTTTATATGGACTTTTATGAGTATGCGCTAACTACTTCAACTCCGTGGCATCACCGGATCGCCTCAGTCGTAAGCCCTCCACTGGCTGACGGCGGGTGGACCACTCGGTGACAAACTGACAACTCGCTGCTCGCATGCTGCCTTCCGTTGAATTGCCAAGGCGGGGGTCCCGAGTGGACCGTGCGCTGCCCGCGAATGATTCACGCGAGGACGATGCGTTGGCGATGCGCCGCTCCCTACCCTTCCTTCATCCCCGCGCGGGGTCTACTGGTTGACCGCGCGACGTTTACCGGTGATATCGCGGCGTCCACCCGTGGACTACCTGTCGACAATTAGCGGACGCCGTGCGACGAGGCGGTGCGGGGTAGGTGCCGGGTGGGTTTAATGAGCTATGACCTTAAAAAAAACGTTGATTTTGACAGACTAGACACTGACAACAACCGAACAGCAACCTGATCTTAACGAGAAAAATGATCACTGTGATTATAGGGGCGAAATATCGCTTCGAGGCAAAATTAAACTATGTATGAAAGTACTGTGTTGTCAATATTGAAACAAATTCAATTTTCAAGGTTTCATCCAAATTGAATGGCGGGGGTGAATTGTGTTTTATTACCATGAAGACAGTAAGGATTATGTATTTATGCATTAATTACACGGTGCTTATACATTGTGGGATAGCAATATTTTATTGACATAGTAACATACAACGCGGAGATGACAATACGCCATGAATCTAATTAAGTTCCCTGTCTGCATACAAAGATTCAACCAAATATATCCATTACTTTAAACTTTCAACCGCCCCAGTTGGATTAATACGACAAAATAATGTTTTCGTGTCCGTGCCGCCGCAGTCGTGTTTATACGACTGAGAATCTATATTCGGTTTTCGTTTTTTATGTAATTGCAAAACCATATTCGTCTGAAATAAAGTTTTTTTTATGACGGGCGCTGGCACGGCAATTGCTATAAAACCAAGCGATTAATAGGTTAATCACCATATTTACGCTTGGAAAAATCACTTTCGACTTCGATGTTTGGATTTATTTGATAGATTCAAAATACTCTTTGTGTTGCCAGTATTTATATTGATTGTTTTGTCATCTCAACATTGTATACAAAGAATAATGTTAGTCCGATTACATATTTTGCATGGTCTTGAAGTTATGTCATTTAGTAGTGGTACCTATTCTGTGCTTGGGTGATTATTTAATAACTCAGATATTATATCACCTATTTACAAAAATATCCCAAAACTGACGTACTAGTTTAAGATTCTAGGGAACGTTTGTTAACAATAATGGCCGCTCTTAGCACGTTTCTATCCAACTGCAGTTTGAAATATTTGTACCGTGCGAGAATTGGAACAAGAGTAGGTACCGAAGAAACCGTGCAGTTATGCAACACAGAACGTAGACATGCTTTTATGTGCTAACGTTTCCAGAAAGATTGAATCATTCTTTGAGTAAATCGGCCAACGCCATCTATTGAACCATGAGGTAAACCTATACTAAAAATTGTTTTAAAGATTTGATCTTTTAAATAAAACGTTAACGACCTCCATCCATTCCCAGGTCTTTCAAAGAGTTTCTTTGTTTTTCTATCACGAGGTTCTGGGTTCGATTTCCAATCAGGTTTTTCCATTTCTCAGTAGGTAGCAGCCTAGTCTGAATTTGGGCCTGATTTTGTTATAACTTCCGTCAACTGATCGCTAAATGTACTGGAAAATCATATAAGTATAACTTAATGGGATTAGTTTAATGAACTACCATGAGATTAATTTTAAACGTCAGATAAGTTTTATTGGAGGAATAAATATGGCAGTTTGACAGCTTTTGCATAGACAATATGTCAAACCGTCATTTTAATTCTTTAGACTCTTAAAAGTTTCAGATTTTTTTTTTGAAAAATCGGCCCTCAGTTAAATAACATTTATTAATTACAATTCGTGTGCCCGTGGGATTACCTATCGACAAAAAAATTTTTTTTTCTTTCATGCTCTGTTTGACTCTAGGGGACCAATTCTCAAAAACTCTTCCTTAGTGCTCAATTTCGTTCTATATCGAGCACTTGCGCACACATGCTTCTTAACCGAGCAATATAGACTGCGTTGTATGTGAAAGAATTAATTTATGACATAAATTAAGTAGATTAAAAGCCGAGAGTCACTGCAAGTTTCGAGCGGCCATTAAGATTATTACTACGTCATCACGTATAGAACAAGTGCAGTAGACATGCCGACATACCCAAACCTCGCCGTCTGCGCGTCCATGCAAGCCAGCTGCATGCGACGTCGGGTCACATCCAGCGGGTAGGAGATGGACTGCGCCACCGCCCCCGCCAGGCCGCCGCAGAACAACTTGCCTGGCACTGTTAATACTAGACCCCCTGGAAAATATAAAGTTACGAGTTATATACAAGTAAGCTATGAAATACTTAATTCATCATCATCTATCTGTTAGTCTTTTCCCAACTGTGTTAGGGTCGGCTTCCAGTCTAACCAGATGCAGCTGAATACCAGTATTTTACAAGGAGCGACTGCCTATCTGACCTCCACAACCCAGTAACTGTGCAATACGATACCCGTTGCTAAGACTGGCTATCAGATTTTCGGGCTTCTGACTACCCATACCCACCGTCAAAGATGCACAAATGACAGCCGGGACCAACGGCTATAACGTGCTTTTCGAGGCACGGTAGAGTCTCGGTATGTTAACCCATCCACGGCCAACCCCGGCAAGCGTAGCTTAACCTGATGGATCGACTTGTGCGGCTGTTAGTACTTAGCCACGAGCTTCTCTATGAAATAACAAATTGTAGTAGCAAAAATATTTAGTTTTAATTCCACAACAATATACACAAAACACATACACACATACATATTTCTTTCTAACACAGGCATGATTTGCTTAACAGGAGGATCAAATCACCAGCTAGTGTAAAACTTATTGGTTCAGAAATAAAGTTGATTTGATGTGATATATATAAAAAAAAAAAATGTCATGTATGCCAAGAGATGTTCTGATGACGTAAGGAAAGTTAGAGGGGCAATCCGGTTAAGGAGAGCGAACAGCAGAACAGAACAGAAAGGGCTGCAAGAGGTCTACGTGTCACAGGAGGGGAAACTGATCACTGAATCGGGAAATATGTTGTGCAGCTGTATATTTATACCAACCCCTTCCGAAGTGGGCGATAACGCCCCTTTGTGGGGGGCGGTAAGACCCGGAAAAAAAATGGGGGCGTTGTGTGGAGGCTTAGGGGCGATTTATAATCACATCTAGATAGAGGGGTTTTAAGTAGGTGAAAAATGGGGCGCTAAAAAATATTTTATTCTCAAAGTGGGCAGTAAACATAATAAGTTTGGAAACTAGGGTTTAATACTATGTACAGAGGCCAGCACATCAAGTTACTACAATCTGTCAAATTTCTTTGATAGTATTTCAACTTTATTGGAAAGACATAAGGTTCATTTTTAATTGAGAAAATTTGACAGTTAGGGATAGCTTGATGTGCTGGCGTCTGTACTATACTATATGTACTTATATTATAAATACAAGTTATAGTGAGCATTACAAGTTTCAAATACTTATTTTATATAAGGACAAAGGAAGGTACATGACATGATAATTTTGACAACTTTTCTAAAAAGTACCAAGGATGCGAAAAGGAGAAGTTTAGATACTCATTTATATTTTCCTAGTTAGTCATAATAGAGGGATTTTGGGTTTGTGTTGTTTGATTCAAGAAGTTTACCTCCGAGAAAAAAAACCTTCGCCCTGCAGTAACCACAATTCTACGAGTATATGTGTCTCAAAGCAATAAACGGTTTTGTAAGCCGACCCCAACATAGTTGGGAAAAGGCTAGGCAGATGATGATGATGATGTAAGCCTCCACAAAAAAACTGGTTTCGTATGCGTCTTTCCGGCAACTATACGAAGATAAAATCATTAAAACATGGAGGAAACATAAGAGGATTATGCAAAAGACTATTTAAAGGGCAGATAACATTGTTATGTCATCGTCTCACCAGCTTATTGTGTTAATGTCATATTTACCTCAAGGTTGCTATTTATAAGAATTACCTTGTCATTAACCGACAGACAAGTTATAATTAATTCGTGCTTACATGAACATAACAAAATAAAATAAATTAGGTACAAATAATAATAATATCCTTGGACATGTCACACAACGCCATTAGTTCGAAGCAAGGAACCTAATCTTATGTTATGGTAACGAGATGGCTGATAAACTACTTATATACATATTTTTTTGTAAAATATAACGGAGATCATTATTTTTGAGCCTTTTCTGAAAATGCCAACGAAAATAATGGTACATGTGTTTTGTACAACTCAATAGTTAATATAGCAAAACATTTTTAGGATTACTCTAAGTCAAGTTATACAAGTTCAGAAATCAATAAAAGTATGAAAATGACAAACCATCGAAATTGTCTAACTTGGCTAAGGCTGAGAGCAATCCTAGAACTTTTATGCCATATTAACTATTGCTTCAAATTACTAGTACTTTTTTTTTGGTGGTGGGAGATCATCAAATTACCCCTCCTGCTCTGCGTGGAGCGGAAGGGAGTGTCAGACTCTTAATGAGTTAAACCCATCCATGTTCCTTCCTTAGCCCTTTATGTTCCGGGTAGCGGTAACCCTTTCGGACAATCCCGCTGAAAATGACTAGTACTAACCACATGTACCATTTTTCGTTGGCCAGCAGTTTTGGAAGAGGGCCAAAATTTTATGGCCTAAAATAATATCAACATTGTGCACGTTCAAACAAAATCGAAATTAAATAAATTTAAGTAAGTAAATTTTTATTTGTTTAAACATGGTGTACATTTGCATGCAGGATAATAATGAGATACAGAAAAGTTCTAACATGTTCAGCCACGTATTGTGGCGTACAAATTGGTAGGAAGAGATGGTTAAACACAAGGCATTTACGCACAAGCAAAAAAAGATTAATCCGAAGTGACGCTCTTACCCCACAGGGCGAGCTCTTAGCGTGTAGTCGCTTAGTCTGTAAGCTTTTAGGGCCTGCCTGGAGGAATTTATTTATTGAGGCATCCATAGAGAAATCCGGTTAAGCAGTCGACAACCTACTGGGTTGATTTGCGAGACAAAATTCACAAAAAAAAACAAGCATAAACGACTTTATTTATCCGTGCCCAAAATTGTTTTCCTTTAGCAGCTCAAAACGCGGTTTTAGCTTGGCAGTACCGGCTCCTAAGCAGTTAATTACTTCTGTTCACCTCTAAATGCAGTTGTAATTACAACTAGCATGTTGCATGCATAATAATCTGCAGCGAAACGGAACGAATCCGGAATTTTTCATTATCGTTTCTTATTGAACGTGAAGATGTATAACAAGGCATGCATATCATTGTTTTACCTAGTAGGTAACATATAGGTTAACTAGCATTATGCCCGCGATTTTATCCGCGTGGATCTTTCTTTCTTCGTGCGGTTAGTGACTAACCCGGTGTCAGTTTTTATGCTGCTTATTGGCCTCTGACTTATCTTCACATGTTGAGAAATATCTCTCAAGCATGCCGGATTCCTCACGATGTTTTCCTTCACCGATTATTAAGCAATAGATGAAAAATCATGGGTGTGCCTTGGGTTCGAACTCGAGAACTATGACTTGGCAGTCCGACGGCACACCACTAGGCTATCACTGCTTTTGCATCTCAGTAGTGAAAGAATCTTCGGAATGAGATCAGATTTAGTGCCGAAGATTACCCCTTACCATACAATCAAATTTTACTTCTACTAATATGGAAGGAGAAGAAGAAGAAGATCAAGCTGAAGAGTGTGTTTGCTTTTTGTCCGAACACGCTATTTAATGGAACTGCAACTCGCAGTTCCATTGAATAGCGTGTTCCATTGAATAGTGTGAACAGATTATTTTTGCATTTCATGGCCCAATTCTTGAGGAAGGTTATAAGCTATTTGACATCACGTAACAATTCTTAGGAGGCGAGCAAAAACAAGAAGAACGCAAAGCAAAACAAAGTAAAGCGCGGACGGGCGATGCGATGCGACGAAGTCCCGGATAGAATTTAGTCAATCTGCAATCCTTTTCCCAACTATGTTGGGTCGGCTTCCAGTTTAACCGGATGCAGCTGAATACCAGTATTTTTTTAGATTTGTATGTATTTAACGTTTTGGGTCTAAACTTTGTATTGTCTTAAGATTATTTATGTCTTTAGGATTCCATTGCAGTCACACAGTTAATAATCTTCCTACTTCCTGAGAAATACTGGTTAACATGTGTGTCTGTTTAGCAAAGTGGAAAATTATTTAAATTTCAGATGCGTTGAAATGCAAGAACTCTATATGATGTATGTCGTATGGTAGTAATTTTAACGAGTTTTCCGAGCAACAGATAACAGAACAGCTATGGTATTATTTTACGATTCATTTCTTTTACAGAGGTTTTTTAACTCTAGCTAGGTTACAATAAGCCAATCACTATTTAGTTGGAATAAGATTATGTAGGATATGATAATGGAAGGCATTATAGTTGATTTATTTGAAATAAATACTTTGAGTTTGAATACCGATACCCGCTGCAGCAATACTCACAACATTTATCTGTTCTGTGGCAATACTCGTTATTTAAATTCTTGATTCCAACTCATACTATATCCACTGAAGTCTTAAACAAATTGCAACTTTATGCTAGTGTAAATAAACGAAATTTCAGAATTACGAGTACCATTGAGGTCATAATAATGATGGAAGTTGCAGCGCAAACTGAAGTTTTACCCAAAAAAATATATTTGTTTACATGGTTGAAAACTAAATTGTGAACGCAGTTATAGTACCTATGGTTATTGACTTCGGTAAACGAGATCATTAACAAGGAAGTGTATTACTAACCAACTTACTGATACAGTACGATTCAATCTTAATGGCCGCTCGGATCATGAGGCGAGTCGTTGCGCAGAAACAAATTCCCGTGTCCGCGGGGATGAGGGAGGCGGTACTGCGCAGCGAGTTGCGAACTTCAGAGCGGCCATAAAGTTTGACGCGTACTTATAAAATTACACGTACCGGTATTCCTTTCACATTTTTTGCATAGCCGGGTAGGCATATACTTCATACAGAAGAATTTGAGGGACTCGAAGCAGTAGAAGCTGAAGCCCGCATACGGCACCATGCCGCATAGTGTAGGAACGAAACCGCGGTACAAGGCGCGGATACCGCCTTCCTGAAAATTACAAAATATATTTCATTTAGTGTTTTAGGAATCTTTTGAAGACACGTTTACTACAGTCTGAAGTTGCTTTGTGGTTTTCAGTTTAGGCTGAAGATTTTAATTCCGGAGTTTGCTGTTGTAGCAAGAAGTGGGTTACAAACCTGTTCAGATTTTTCAATAGAGAATAATCTAAAATAATAATAATAATCACTTCATCCGCACGGAACAAATATTTGTACGAACTACAAGTATTTCTTCCGGGTCTGGGTGTTTGCCTATCTATAATATGTACATATTATGTATTTACAAAAAAAATGTATTTAAGTAGTTTATCAGCCTTCTCGTTACCATAACACAAGCATTAGGTTGCTTAGCATAGGACTATATGGCGTTGTGTGAAATGTCCAAGGATATCATTATTATTATTATCTCCATTTATATTTTTCCTGATGATCCCTGTTTATATAAAGGACGTTAAATATCAATCAACATACCGTTCTGAACATAGTGCTAGCTGCATGCACGATGCCGTTGTACCTATGTTGCCCAGTGATCTGGAACGCGAGCCGCGCGCGGATGGTGTCTAGCGGGTACGTCAGAGTGACAGCTGTCACTCCAGCCGCCGCGCCGGCGATAAACTTGTCGCCATGTTGCACTATCGGCAGGTTGATACGGCTTAGGTACTGGAAAGGTTAAAGAGTTTCTTAGGTTTGCATGAAAGTATAATTATATAAAGGCTACTGAAAAGTTTGATCAAGGGGTAAGGTCTTTGACTGAAGCCCGAAAGTCTGACAACCAGTCATAAAATGGGGTTAGGTACCTACCGGTTACTTATTTTATCTTAGATTATATAATCTAAGCCTCATCATCTGCCTAGCCTTTCCCAACTATGTTTGGATCGGCTTCCAGTCTAACCGGATGCAGCTGAATACCAGTATTTTATATGGAGCGAGTGCCTATCTGACCTCCACAAACCAGTAACTAGGCAATAAGGCCCCTTGGTAAGACTGGCTGTCAGATTTTCGGGCTTCTGACGACCAGTAACGACTGTCAAAGACACACAAATCATAGCCGGGACCAACGGCTTAACGTGCTTTCCGAGACACGAAGGAGTCTCGTTATGTATAGATGATCACCCATCCACGGCCAACCCCGGCAAGCGTAGCTTACCCCGATCGACCTGTGCGGCTGTTAGTACTTAGCCACGAGCTCCTCAGTCATCTACTGAGTAACATAATGGATAAAAAAACAACGTTTCTCACACAAATCGTGATCACGCGTTTACCACAGTAAAGCAAAAATACTTACTTTATTATTACGTAGGTACTATTTCGTTTCGACATGAAGATAACGATAAGTCAACACGTTCCAATAATGTGTGAATTAATAGTTACCATTAAATCGCAAATAGTGACGTAATGTCTGGGGGCTTGGCTCTGGTAAATATACATATCTCTTGTATGACAGGTTGGTAAACGGGCGGGCGCCATGTTCCTTAGGGGCTATAAACCACACTTATTCAGCTCTGTTCAGCTTTTGTACAAAGAAAACAACGATTTTGTATGGAGATGCGTACGCATCCCTTCTGCTTTCCGCGTCTGTTCAGTTTTTGCGGCAAACAAAAAAATAAAATGAGGATAAATTATCCTGTGAATGCATAAAATAGATACGAGTGCAGGGTTGTTCCGCTACGCTCAGGGCTGTACGCGGTCGCAACTTGACGACGAGGAGGCAGGAACAGTCCACGTTCAGCGCCGAACGTGGCGGAACAGCGCAGTACACGGATGGTTCTCGACTCCTCGTAGAGAAATTGCGAAAGACCTGCATATAATCTCAAACCATGAAGGTTCTATGTCAATTCGAATACCTTATACAATAAAACGGCAATTTCATACTTTAACCCCTAATATTTGCATGGATCGATGCTGCTCGAGGCATGATGGAAGCAGAACTGTTTAAGTGTGACCAAAATCGTTCAGCAAAACGCGATTGGAGCAGAATAAATATAGTTACCTAGTCCCTTATTGATATAAGGAATACGGTATTTACATTATTTCCGGCTTTCGATGTCCAAGTTAAGCAAACAACGTGGTTCGATAACCTTTGAGTGTTTGTATTACGATTTATAGTAGTAATTGCTATTTTGATAAATATGGCGATGGGTACTGGTGTTTATAAACCAGTTTAGGTTCGTCAACACTGATAATAAAATTCAAATATTTTTTGTTATGTTCTTAACAGCATTGGCCATTTTAATAATAATTCATTACAAAATCAAAAGTATTTTTTTAAACTAGGCTGAAAATCAGCACTTTTTGAAGGTCATAATTACATAAGACGGTCCCATCGATCACTAGTTCTTTATTAGTGATCGATGGACGGTCCCCAAAAACGTCCACTCTTCACCACTTCCTAGTGCTTTAGCTGAGAAGAAAGTAGAAAGTAGAAAAGTAGCGCAACCAACTCCCCAGCAGCTCAGCTGTTTGTTCAGTTGGATGAACTAATTTGTTAGTCTATTAGCACATACGCTTCTATTGGAGGACGTCATAGCGAGTCTATTTGCATAGTAGGTACATCAGCATTCCATGGAAGTCGTAAATATTGACGTTCTATTCCCATTAACTACATATTTGCGGAAACTATGGAAGGCATGTAGGTGAGCGAAGTTCAGTTAAATATCAGTTCAATATAGCGAAGGCTGACGGATTCCTACCAATTCTTATCTCTGAAAACATGCTGTGGCTGCCCACAAGAAGTCCAAAATATACTAGTGTTTGCTCTGCTCCCAGCGATGCTCTGTTACCTATGCAGGGTATAATACCAAGGTTTTCTTCGTATGGTTGACTAACCTGGTATCAGTTTTTTTGCTGCCCATAAGCCTCCGAGAGCCTGAGCTTTACATGCTGTTGAGAAATATCTGTCTTCCTCACGATGTTTTCCTTCACCGATTTTTTAAGCATGTGATAAATATGCCATACGCACATGAATCCGAAAAATCAGAGGTGCGTACCCGTAACGACTGTTAAAGCCAGTCGGGACCAGCGGCTTAACGTGCTTTCCGAGGCACGGAGGAGCCTCGGTATGTAAGGATGGTCACCCATCCATGGACCAACCCCGGGAACCCCCCGGGGAACCCCGGCTTAACCTGATGGATCGATCCGTGCGGCTGTTATTACTTAGCCACGTGCACTTCCTTAGCCACGAGCACCGCACCTTCATCATAAGGTTTTATTTGACTAGAAATATTAATATTTAACTTCCGTGTATAACATACGAGTAGTCGTTAGTGGGTCGTTCCGTGTCATAATGTCATCACCCAGGCCGCGCCTCGCGCACTCTCTCTTTCATAAGGTCACTGGAGTTTCATTTTCGTTCATGCTTTATAGTTTATATTCATCATTCACGATTTAATGATGTGATTAGTTGTTGTACAACTCATGCTTATTCACAAAACGTAATGGACTGACACTGGAGAACATATTTTTGTGCATCTTTGACAGTTGTTATGGGTCGTCAGAAGCCCGAAAGTCTGGCAGCCAGTCTTACCAAGGGGAATCGTGTTGCCCAGTTACTGGGTTGTGGAGGTCAGATAGGCAGTCGCTTCATGTAAAATACTGGTATTCAGCTGATCCGGTTAGACTGGAAACCGACCCCAACTTAGTTGGGAAAAGGAGCAAATTATGAATGGAGAAAATATTTTTGGAACGTCAAAATTGCTAATGTTTTGTGGCACGAGGAAATGTGCAATAACACGAACTAGACTCCAACATCCTACTGTTGTTGACAATATTCCGTATAGGACCCTCACACAGATTTATACATCCTGCCTATTTTCCGTCAATTCAGTAGCAAGCAACTGACCCCAACATGTTTTGCACAGCGGCCACGCTTTACCCTCTGTACAAAAATAGATGTAGGACTTTTTATTAATAAATTACCTTTATAAGAAACTCCCCTGTTAAATTTATAGCCTGGAAGTCCTATTGGCAAACGACCCATAATCAAAACGACACTAGCATTTCGTCTTATGAGTAAATACTTCTATTAACAGAACGTTCTATACGCATGCTATCGAGTAGCTAAAAGCATGTGAATTTCGGCAGATGCTATCTACTAGCATACAATAAGCATATCTACGAAAAAGGTACCTAAGATCATTTAACATAGGTACACGCAGAGCAATCTGAATTCTAGTATTTTACATGGAGCGACCGCCTATCTCACCTCCACAACCCAGAAACTGGGTAATACGACACCCCTAGGTAAGATTAGCTGTCAAATTTTCGGGCTTCCGACAACCCGTAACGACTGTCAATCCACGAATGACAGCCGGGACCAATGGCTTGCCGAAGCACGAAGGAGTCTCGGTATGTGAAGATTATCACCCATCCACGGACTAACCCCGACAAGCGTAGCTTAACTTGATGGAGTGACCATGTGGCTCCACGAGCACTCGGAGTGCTTGCTATAAATAAGTATGCTATATACAAGGCGTAATGCTCCTCTGTCTGTACAATCGATGGTCTGACAGCTGGTAGGAAAATGCGTGAGTTAGAACCCACAAAACCGTCACACGAAAGCATAGTTATATGAGGGTGCATAAGTAATATGAATCATACGATACTGACGCATGTAACCACAAGCCCGTTTTGCACAAATTCTTTGAATTAACATCAGTCTTGCTAGAAATAGGAAAAAGCCTTTGAGAAAATGACTTATTGTTCCGTACGGGGAAAATTAACAAGTTTTCTGTGTAAAAAGGTATGTTACGTAAGTAGGGTTAATCACACTAATATTATAAAGCCGAAAGTTTGTGAGTGAGTGTGTGTGTGTGTTTGTATGTATGTTTATTCGTCCTTCACACTCAAACGGCTGAACGGATCTGAATGAAATTTGGCACAGAGGTAGTTCATGACCTGGATTAAAACATAGGATACTTTTTATCCCAGTAGAACGTTCCTTTGGAAGAATTTCAGACACCCACGCGGGCGAAGCCGCTGGCAGCAGCGAGTAGCTCCATAAATACGAACTGCGAAGACATAAAAAAACCATATACTCTATGTAAAAACCTACCTAAAATGTTTGGAAAGCCAAGAATAAAAAAATCAATAACTCGGAATGACATTGGTTTATAAACATCCGAATTGAAATCGTCTCTTTTGTCTCTGTTATCGTCGGTAGATTATGCCACTATCAGAACCGGTGATACATGGATTTCTGATTGCAGAACGATGTAATCAGTGAACATCAAGTATTGAAGTAGATATGGGTTAAATAAGGTACATTTTCGGCTGCCCCAGAATATAATATAATCTCTACATAGTATAAAACTAAGTCGCTCCCCGCCGTCTGGCCCTAACTCTGTACGCTTAAATCTTTTAAACTACGCAACAGATTTTAATGCGGTTTTCATCAATAGATAGAGTGATTCAAGAGGACGTTTATACGTATAATTTAACTAGATTTTGCCCGTGGCTTCTCCCGCGCGATATTATCTACATTGCCAGGGCGGGTCGCTATATAGTATAAAGGAAAATTTTTCATGGCTTTTAGTCATCTTGGTCACGTGATGGGAAGTCAAACAAAGGACCAGTTTAATACCAGTTTGTACAGGCGAGAGCTGTACTGCTATTTAACCTTTGGTTAAAACAAAACGGGGTCACTTCGAACTCGAAACAAAAGTATTTGTTTGTAGTCTGGTAAAACCAAGACAAAACGCTTTATTTTGAAGATGAATCATCTTGAATGGCGAGTTGTTGAACTTTTGCTTACATAGGCGTAGAATTCTTGCAATTGTCTAAGCTTTGAAGTTATAGGTGATAACCATAGATATAATAAAGAAGATAACACTCATATTATTTGAGACAGTCTAGTTCTAACCTAATTAAAGGCTATCCAGATAGCAGACAATTTTTACCAAATGAGAGGAAACCTTTGAAGACTAAGATAATGCCTTCATTACAGGAATGCATGTACAACGTGTCCAGACTGTTGTTTAAGGTTGATGTTCCAGGGTAGCCCGCGAAATTCAAATTTTCTTAAGTTTTTTGCAATTTGCAGGCCAGTGATAGGTTGTATGTTGATGAACATTTGATTCGCGGCTGTAAGACGTATGTAGTTACAGAATTATAATCATCAAAATCATTAATACAACCCTCCGAGCTCATAAAGGTGTAAAAATGACTTTTTACAAGGTCAAAGTCATTCCGGAACCTTTTTGCAAATTGCAAAAAAACTTAAGAAAATTTGAATTTCGCGGGCTGGTTGGAGGATTCACCTTAAGATGAAGCACTAGTTATCCCGCGAAATTCATTTTTGTTTTGACGTTTTTTTTGCAATTTTCGGGTGAGTGTCAGATAGTATATTGATCAAAATGTGATCGACAATAAACCTGCAAATAACAAAAAAAAACGTAAGAGAAATTGAATTTCGTGGGTAACACTGGGGTTTCCCCCTTAACAGTTATACACCAGCAAAAAGGTCATGGGATCCCGTATAATAATACAATCAAAAACCAATTCATTCAAATGACACTACTTCCAAATACAAGGTCAAGTACTAAAGCACTTGTCGGTAGAATCTGTCATAGTAGCCACCGGCGCGTGCGCTTGTGCCAGTTACCGGTCGGCGGCCCCACCGGCACCGAATACCGGTTCTTTTGAAAGTGAAGCTGGAACTATATGTTGGGTGTTGGATGGTGGCGGAAGGTGAAGGTGCCGTATGCTCAGTGAAATTATCATTCTTTAATTTATTTCGACAGAAAGTCCTTTCGGCCTTTTCTAAAGTTCATCTTTAGAAAATGTTTTATGTTGATCAAATGCAGTTTGAAATTTTGCATTTTGTAATTTATTCATTTAGTTCGGTATGTCCAATAGAAATGATTTCATATAGTCCGTTCCCTATCGGAACCACTATGTTTCGAAAAAAGGATTTGTTGTCAGCACGAAGTATTAAAAAAAACATCTATAGTTGCAGTTCGCAGCCAAGCCGATGACTCGAAAAAGAAAAGCGACTCCACAAAAACAGCCAACAGGAACACAACTTGAGATAGAAAAAAGCAAAACACTTCTCTTAGCGTGTCGACGGCAATCTAAATGGACTCGGCCCAGAATTCGGCTACGTGTTTGCCGTTATCACTAGCGTCCATCAGTTCCTGTAAACATGCAGACGACAGGACACGCAGGACACGATATTAAGTGTCCCATCGTTTGTGGAACATCACCACATTACACTCCAAGGCGGAGTTGTCTATGAATCCCCACCTGAGCATTCCTTGTTCCGGCCAACCTGGGTCCGGTTCTGTTTAAAGACTTCCAGGTTGGCCAAGGCAGGTCCCACAAAGCAAAACACTGTGACGTTAAAAGTAATAAACATTCGCGGCGATACAACCTTGAACTTGGAACTGTCTTTAGGCAATGTAACAGAAATAGTGGATTATTTTTAAATAAACTGAATTAGCGACCAGTCTTGGCACAGAGCGCATCATAACGACGCAACCAGACCCGAGTAACAATCGTGATTATTATGATATACTGAGGCCAGCACATTAACCGGAGGGAAAGGGTATACCGCTACCCCGGAACATAAAGGGCTAGGAAGAAACATGGATGGGGTTTAGTCAGTAAGAGTCTGACACTCCTTTCCGCTCCACCCAGAGCGGGAGGAGTCTTTTGATGACTTCCCGAGTTCCGACCTCAAAAAAAAGGACATCAAGTTATCCCCAATCTGTCAAATTTCAAAGGATAGCTTGATGTCCTAGCGTCTGTACAAAGTCTATTTCCCCAATATGCAATATGGAATGAACAATGAATCTATGCCCGTCTATTTTTCATCGTCTATCTGTCTATTTTTAATCTAAAACTTAACTGCGATTCTGATGGTAGATGAAATCTTGTTATCATTCTTTGCCTTTATTTATTAGCCACTATTGACTAACTGCTGGGGATAGGAATCTCTACTCATCTTCCACTTCTTACCACCATGTTCGTATACCAATAAAATATATAAATACTAGCTTCCGCCCGCGGCTTCGCCCGCATAATAATTATGTCGACAAATTATACACATAAACCTTCCTCTTGAATAACTCTATCTATTTAAAAAAACCGCATCAAAATCCGTTGCGTAGTTTTAAAGATTTAAGCATACATAGGGATATAGGGACAGAGAAAGCGACTTTGTTTTATACTATGTATGTAGGTACACATTTTCTTTCAAGGACGAATAAGCCATTAATATTATCGATTACAATATCATAGCTACAAACAAGGTGAGGGGCTGTGATGTAGTGGAAAACTTGTATTCCCTATAGCAGAAAACAGTAGGTACCTAGGGCGACAGCATGGGTCAGTCAAAAAAGTATCGGGAATGGATGATTTGTTTATGGTTCCAAATTCAAATTTTTGGTTTTTTTGTAGTTGTTAGATTGGCACAACTGTTTTCCATTTTGGCGCGGAGTTTGAGTTGCATCTGTTATTTATATTAAATACAGTGCTGGTTTTAGTAATATCATATATAGTGTGTATTGCGAATTTCATAATGGACAAAAATATCGAACAAAGAGTTTGTCTTAAATTTTGCATCGCCAATGGAATTTCGTGTTCGGAGTCACTGAAAATGTTACAGAAGGCTTACGGTGAATCGACTTTATCAAAAACTCGTGCTTATGAGTGGTTCAAAGCGTTTAAAAGCGGTCGAGATGTGATGGAAGATTTGCCTCGCTCTGGTAGGCCGTCAACGTCTGCAACTGAAGTTAACATCGCAAAAGTGAAGAAAATAGTGACTGAAAATCCCCATTCAACTCTGAGAGAGATAGCCGCCGAACTCTCTGTATCTCACGAGTCGATCTGTACCATTTTAACTAATAATTTGGGTATGAAACATGTTGCTGCTCGGCTAGTCCCAAAAGATCTGAATTTTCTCCAAAAACTCAATCGCATGAAAGTCGCTGAGGACATGCTAGAACGAGTCAGTTCGGACCCACCATTCATGAAACGCATTGTTACTGGTGACGAGACGTGGGTTTACGAGTTTGACATGCAAACTAGTCAACAAGCTTCGGAGTGGCGCCTTCCAACTGAACCGAAACCGAAAAAGGAGAATTCGCGGCGAGAACTGAACTCAATTCCGGAAGCAGCGTTTAAAAAATGTTTTGATGAATGGATTATTCGTTGGCGCAAGTGTATCGTTTCTTAAGGAGCATACTTTGAAGGTTATAAAATAAATTTGGATGAATAACAGACATTTTGTGTATTATTGATCTTTTCCCGGTACTTTCTTGACAGAGTAGTATATTAGGATGGAAACTTAGATGAAGTGAGCGTGAACTGTTTTTTTTTTGTGTATGGCTACTCGCAGTTCAAACTAGGAGGTTGTCTACTGCTTAACCGGCCTGTGGATGCCTCAATAAATTAAGGCCTCCAACCAGGGCTTAAATACTTACAAATCAAGCGACTACACGCTAAGGGCACTCCCTGTGGGGTACGGACCTTGACTTAGCGCGTCGCTGGGGGAGGACAGCAAGGGACAGGCTGGATTGGATAAATGAGCGTGAAGTGAGTTGTCGTTCCACTTAATGCTAACTTACCACTATTGATAGCTCATTTTAAACGCACTTAACACACGTTTTTACTATGTGATTTTTACAGAACAGCAAAATTGGACTTCTAAGTTTAGTGACGTTGCTCACGTCCGCGAGTCGCGTTAAATTATAATTTCGACAAGTAGAAAACAGTTAGCTCTACATTCCTTTCAAAAGTATTTTAAAAACGGTTTTTAGAAAGTGCCATAGCATTTTGAAAATACTAAAGTCCAGTATCGAACTCGCTTTGGCATTGACGTAGCACATCTGGGATAAATTAAGCAAATAAATCTCTCAGTGTCTGCGTACCCAGGAATACGGATTGGCGAGTAGTTATTTTTAAACCAGGTGTTTATCGATCGGTTTTTATTATTCTTTTAGATTAAAAAACCGCGGAAAGTACGTTAAGCCGTTTGACCGGTACAGTCGTTATGGGTAGTTGGAAGCCCGAAAATCTGATCAAGCATCGAGCTTCATCTTTTTCTTAGCGTGTCGATGGTAATCTAAATAGACCCAGAATTCAGCTACGTGTTTGACGCTATCACTAGCGTCCATGCGTTTCTGTAACGTGCAGACGGCAGGACACGCAGGACACGATATTAAGTGTCGCATCGTTTGTGGAACAACACCACATTTAAACTACAAGGCGGAGTTGTCTATGAATCCCCACCTGAGCAGGTTTTCTTTCTTTGGTCAACCTGGGTCCGGAGCTGGATAACGTGCAATTAGAGAGGCTTTTGTCCAGCAGGGGACTGCTATAGGCTGACGATGATATCATAGGATATGTTAAGACGAAGTACTTTTTTTTCAGAAAATAAATGAAAATCTTACCGTTTTATAAATTTCAAAACTAGTGAACTGCGTGGCCGCGTACGGGAATATCCTGACCATCTGAGCACCATTGCCTTTGTACAGGGCTATCAGGGACTCATTCTTGACTATGGCGGTCAGCCCACCGACGACTCCATGGTTCTTATAGTGTGAGGACTGCGCTTGGAGCAGGATCTTCATTCGGTCTAGCGGGGCCACTGTGGTTTTGGCGCACATGCCAGCCACACCTAGAAGAAGAAAACGGTATATTCTTTATTATGAATTTCGCTGACTGTAGTGCAGTTGGCGTGCACAGCTGGGTGGTCAAATAGGCAGTCTATGTAAAATACGAGTATTCAGCTGCATCCGGTTAGACTAGGCGACCACTAGGCCAGCCGGGGGTTGCGGAAGTATCATGAGTTTCCGCGACCACAGGCGCAGGTGTGAGAGGGGACACCCGGGGTGGTTTTTAGTCAGAAAGACTCTGACCCCCTCGCCGTCTCCCCTAGGGCGGAGGACATACGTGAGGATTTTCCCACCGGATCAAAAAAAAAGGCGATCACTAGACAGATGATGTGAGGTTACACACACTACAGATATTGATAAGTAAGATTAAAGGCGACATGTTTAGAATTGATTTCACAATGAGGTTTGTATTCCCTGCGTTTTTTTACATTTTATCGTCAGTACTTTTACTGAACGTTAGGTAACGTCTCTTTCAGGGAGATTGTCCGAAAGGGTTACCGCTACCCCGGAACATAAAGAGTTTCTTTTAAGGCTGGGAAATTATCTTCGCTGGCTGGGGTAGCGGTAACCCTTTCGGTCAATCCCGCTTACCAACATAAAGAGCTAAGGAAGGAACATAGATGGGTTTTAGAACAGTAAGAGTCGGACACTCCCTTCCGCTCCACCCAGAGCGGGATCATTTTATGATATCCAATCCTCAAAAAGAAAGGCAACGTGTCTTGCAGACAGGCGCGACACGAGTCTAGCTTTACTGGAATCGCATTTCACTTCTGCCGGGGCCTTAATTGTGTTATAAAGTTATATTTATTTAATCTTTTTACTTGTACAGATTACAACCGCTTCAAGATATTTTATAATAGACTGTCTTATCACAACCAATGTTATCATAGTCGCGCTGTTTTGGAGGTTGATAATAGACTAAATGTGGTGTTGTAGGCCGAAGACGATTTGTCTACTGCAGGTAGGTAAATTTCTTTCTCTTAATTACTACATTATTATCATTTACGACAACAATCCCTCGTAAATTGAAACTTAAGGTTCTTTAACCCATTAGATGTTCGCTTATTAGAAGCCGTTTGCTTGTAAGAGCTCAACGATTTATACGGTTACATTAATTGTCGTTTTGAGAGAATTTTTCTTATGAACCTATGGGGTTCATACGTCATTTGATGGGTTAATAACTTTCACATAGACACACTTGCTAGATTCAATTAAGGAACTCGAGGAGTTTTTTATGCTCGTACTGACATAATCGCAATTGAACACCAACTGATTGGCTTATTGTGTCAACACAGATCGCCAAGTTGCAGAAATACATAAAAAAAAAAAAAAAAAAAATAACTTTCACATAGACAAATAACTGTCGGTTAATGACGTGCTAATGGCATTCTTCGTAAGGTCGTTTAGCCACGTTAGCGGGACGCCACCGGGGCGAGAACGAGATGACATGCCGCGTGTCCAATAATTTCGTTTCTCGTTGAAGCTGTGCGGTAGACATACAGTCTAACCAGATGCAGCTTAATACCAGTGTTTTACATGAAGCAACTATGTGGACAGACAGTATCAAGCTAAATGTCATTAGCACGCCCTTAACTAACAAAGTCTATTTGTCTATCATCGTCTGCCTAGCCTTTTCCAACTATGTTGGTGTCGGCTTCCAGTCTAACTGGATGCAGCTGACTACCAGTATTCTACATAGAGCGACTGCCTATCTGACCTCCACAACCCAGTAACTGGGCAATACGATACCCCTTGGCAAGTATATTTGTCTATGTGAAAGTTATATAGTTTTAAAGAAATTACAAGATCGACTACCTATAGTGCATTTTTCTTTAGTTGTCTCATTTGGTAAACAAATGTCGCGACTAATATTAAGATTTCTAGGTAATGTATGTATCTGTGAAGCATTTTTATTAAATAATTTATGTCGTACGTGTATTATTCAAAGTTCAAGACGTTTATGCTTAACTCAAAGTGTTTGATTGATACGAAAAATCAGAATTTTCGTCCCGTGTTTGTTTACCAAATTGGACACTGTAAAAGAAATACACTATAGTTGTAGATGTTTGTGTGGGAACTTAGAGCAGTAACATTCTCGGCGTGTTGTGTAAAAGACTACAAAGATATTACGTACAGAGGATGGGTATTGGGTGCGCGTCTTCCTGTGTTGAGGTTTACTTAAGTCTTTTTAAATATGATGTTATGATGCAATTTTAAATTTTCTTACATTTTTTGCAATTTGTACGTCAATATAATTTTGGAAATATGTATATATTTGTTACTGTCGCGAATCTTATTTTTATCAACATACAAGCTGATACTGATTAAAAACGTAAGAAAATTGTAACCATTTGAACGCCAGAGCATAAAGGCACGCGCGTGCACTCCACGCCAAACTACAAATTGATTTCTTCTTGTTATCATGAATTACCCATATCCATCCATGGTGTCTTTTATTGTGTTTCATGTCATTAAATATACGTACCTATGAGAGCTTCAATTTTTAAGTTATCAATAGAAACACACAAAAGTAACGATTTAATTGTTCATTTCGTGTTGATAGTGAGTGTGAGCATTGTCACATATTTGTGTCGGTGGCATATAGGCGTGGCGTAGCTTGTCAGGTATATGCGACAATGTTAATTCGCGGGCTACTCTGGCGCATCTCCCATAACGGATAACTTTTTATTCACTTTTGTATAGAGAAGTTGGGAAGCATATGTTCAAGGATTATTTATAATTAATCACTTGGTGAAGACGCCAGCACATCAAGCTATCCTAAACTGTCAAATTTTTCCAATTGAAAATAAACCTTATTCATTTGAAATAAGGTTGAAAATCTATCGAAGAAATTTGACAGATTGGGGTAGCTTGATGTGCTCTCAAACAAAGAGTACAAAGAATTTATAATTTTTATTCAGAGCACACTTTGCAATGTCATTTTGAGTAAGGTAGACCTACCTGAGTTGCATTTAGATCAGGAATTTACGACACAACAAAATGCTTTAATACATTTTAATTGATAGATATTATTTATTTAGGTGAATAAGAATTTGAATTTTACTAAGGTGACATAAGTGTATATTTCTACTGTTACATGTGTGATAAGGTTAACACTGGCCATTCTGTCTCTCTGGCCTTGACTGATAACATTGCCTGGATGGAACTGCAGATTCTGATACGACCGAGCCAAGACCAGCCGGCCCAATTATTTAATATACTGATAATATAATTTTTTTTAAGATTTTGTGGCCCTTGTAGTAAATAGTTGTAACATAGATAGACTCGCGCTTTATTAAAAAAGAATTAAATTGGACTGGTAACATGTGGGTGTTATTTCCACTTGCCTTATTTGGTAGGCAATCTACCTTTTTGTGGAATATAGGGGGATGTTATGTTAAAAATCTTTTACTTATTCAACAATGGTCTACAAATTCTACAAAATAAGTTTTTAACAGAAATATACCAAATTATAATCAATTATTTGCGATTGCGATCCTGACATTTAATTTTATTTTATTCAGACATTTAAGATCATTATTTTGATACAGGTATTTACAATTATTATGAAGTTTGAACGGAGGATTCAATTAATTTTTATTTTTCAAATGAACAGACATTTTTCAAATTAAATTTGAAAGTATTATTTTAAGTTTTTATCTGTAGAAACTCTTAGCAGCAGCCTGGAGTCTGGATTTGTGCCCGGTTGATGGCAACAGGCTTGCCTCCTATTACTCGGGACTTAAACATAACTGGCAGAATGTGGATGTACCTACTATAGGTACACCTCTGCCTAACCCAGGCAATAAAAGGGTATACAGGCATGATGTTATGTATGGCCTGAAAAAATACTAGCTAAGTAAATACTTATTGTTATCACTGTATAGAGGACAGCACATTAAGTTACCCCAATCTGTCAAATTTGTTTGATAGTTTTTCACCTTTATTCCAAAAGCATAAGGTTCATGTTCAATTGGGAAACTTGCTGTGCTAGCAACTTTTTTTTTTTTCTGTGTTAAGATTTGATAGCAGATAAGGTAGAACCAAGGAGATATTATTGGAGAGTATCAGACAGTTGGAAAAAGCAAGATTACATATCATATTTATGTTAAAAAAATATATTTACTTAGCAGTATTTTTGTGCATTATCATTTTTATTGATTGTACCTCCTTTGATTATTATTATGATATAAAATATTATGCAATGACTGAAATTGGTTTTCATTGTTATTGTGTAATTTTGTGTTGTTGAATGATGTGTCCTTGTTGGCAACCAACTAAATGATTTGAATGTTAAAATCTATCATAAAGTTTCGTTCCGATTCACCCCTATACACCCCTTTTTAACGGGGATGGTAGTTTACACAATCATCATAAGTAAAAGAAGCAAAAGATGTAGGAATTGAAGCAGGTGGTGTTCAACACTTTTGGTTTATCCCTATAAGGAGGTATGAGTTGATGAATGTATTTAAGTAAGTAAGTAAGTAAGTCCTTCTTAACTCTAAGTATGATTTGAATATAACTTTAAACATATTTAAAGTAGGCTATTAACCAAAAAATGTAGGGATAGTAGATAATCATTTTCTTTTTTAATGTTTTTTTTTTACATTTTGAAGAAAATTAAAATATAATTTACTTTATGTACTCAAGAATTAAAAAACACTAAATACTCCTTGTTTATGGTCTATAATAATTTGACCTCTTTACCTACTTATTGAACTTTCTTTGCCGGTGTCTAGCCAGAATACCACTTTCAAATATCAAGAATTATGAATAAAATAGAAAAATGCTTACCTCCAGCCAACAAGTTCTTGAGTATAAAATCCAAATCATTTTTCTGTTCCACTTTTAAAGCCATATTAACTTCTGTTCACAATAAATTTAATATATTTACAGAAACAAAGAAGGATAATCACTGTTTTCATTAGCCCCTCACATTTGGGCGTAAATATTCGATAGAAAATCACCAGTTAACACCATGGCACGCTTTAGAAATTGTCCGATTAATTTATTCAAAGTACGAGCGGACAGTGGACATTTCTTGTCGATTGTTCACGCTACATCTACGACGACTTTCACCACTGGTTATTAGCGCAACTAAAACTTTTTACACACACATTAGCCGTCTGCCGAGTCAGCGGCCGAGTGAGCGCGCCACGCTTGACGGGTCGAACCTGACTCCAATTTGAATGTTCAAAACTCGTCCGTATTCATCATTATTACTTGTCGGAATGTGTCTGGCAATCAGCTGTTGATGCGCTCTTTTAGACACCAATCATATTTGTTTACCCTTTTAAAGTAGCTTCTTCGTATTATATTTGTATGAAGTTTCATTCATAAATGCAGGTAAAAGTATGGAAAAGCGGCTGACTTGCTAGTAATCAACAATATATCCATTTCTTTGGTTCCACAACCTTGAAAATGGAAAACACTATTTCTCCGCCAGACAATTTGACATCTTGATTTAATCTCTGTCAAGTGTCAATGTCACAATGACAGTTTCCAGCTCGTTTATAAATAAAGCTTTCGAAAGATTATTTGGATTTATTTATTTACAGAATAATTATACACAATTAATAAACAATTAACAACAACAATTCATTTACATTGCACCGCATAAACTTGTGATTTGTTCTCGGCCAGTGAGTAAATTTAAATCGAAACTACTTTTACCAACATGATTGTAATGGTACATACGTGCCACGGAGTAAACGTACTTATGTTCACGCTTTTTTCCAATGCCGATGGCGCCTACATTGGGACTAATTCCAGCAAAAGAGCGATGATGAGAGATGGCGCATTCAAAAGTGTATAAGTTTTTAATCAAATAGTTAGAGACTAATATTAACTTTATGTCATTTCCTATGAAGGGATTTAAATGCCCTTCGTAGGAAGGGAATTAAATACATTTATTGATTTGTTTAATAAAACGCAACTTAAAGCAAACTAGAGAGACCCATGGAGATATAAAGAACGGAGTGAGAGTGTTCTGTTCATGAGTTGTATAGTGACTACAGACCGAAAAGTACGAGAAAGGCAAAGAGGCCAGTATTTGTCTCGTTTTAGTAATTCTTTGTGATTTCACTTCAGCATGGCACCAGCACAGACCTTCTCCCATTTACCCCCTTTCTTGTTTTTTGCTAATTTGGTCAGTGAGTTGTCTCGTTTTATTAGTATTTTAATATAACGCCTGCCTGACACGTACTAGCATTCTTCGGTTCTTGTGCTTTCAGTGCGTAGCCGTAAGGCGCACGCACGGTAAATATAAATTCAAAATTAACAGGTACCTAAGTATTTATGTATACTTGTGCACTTCATAAGTAGGTACCAACTTATCCTTAATCAATTACAACAAAATTACACTTATTGCGTTATTGTTTACTTGATTGATGCAATGGGCCTGTAAAAGATAACTACATTTTTGCAACTTTATTATCATAGTTCCGTACCTACCTCAAAAGGAAAAAGAAACCCATACAGAATCTCTGTATTGTTCGTCCGTCTCTGTCTGTCTGTCAAGACCCCTTTTCTCAGGAATGCTCTACAGCATTCTAGGCAGATTGATTGACCTCTACAGGTCAATCAATCTGCCTAGTCTTTTCCCAACTATGTTGGAGTCGGCTTCCAGTCTATCCGGATGCAGCTGAATACCAGTATTTTACATGGAGCGACTGCCTATCTGACCTACACAACTCAGTATCTGGGTAGTACGATACCCCTTGGTAAGACTGGCTGTCAGATTTTCGGGCTTCTGACGACACGTAACGACTGTCAAAGATACACAAATGACAGCCGGGACCAACGGCTTAACGTGCTTTCCGAGGCACGGAGGAGTCTCGGTATTAAAGTGGTCACCCATCCATGGCCAACCCCGGCAAGCGTAGCTTAACATGATGGATCGACCTGTGCCGCTGTCATTACTTAGGCACGAGAGAGGTATCAAGTTGGAATTTGTAACAAATACTCGTGTCTATGGTCTTACAGCTTTGTAAAAATTTAACTTGTCAGTCAATGCGATCAAAAGACATGAACGTTTCACATGACCTTTCGCATGTTTTGCGATTTCTCATGAGAATCAAAACCTACCTACGTGCCGTTGCCTTAGAATGATGAAATTTGGCAAGAATCAATTTCCTAAATCACAAGTAAAGGAAAAACCTGAAAGCTGTGATTTTACATACTTATTATTTGCGGTTGGTGCAATAACCGTGTCTAAAGATTGAACGGCAAAACTTGTAGCAAAAATGTTTATGCGGAACCCTCAGAACGCGAGTCAAACTCGCACTCGGCCGGATTTCGAATCGCTAAGCGCGTCGTTCACCTAACTTGAATAGACGCCAGCACATCAAGCTATCCCTAACTGTCAAATTTTCTCAATCAAAATTGAACCTTATGTCTTTGCAATAAAGTTGAAATACTATCAAAGAAATTTGACAGATTGTGGTAACTTGATGTGCTGACCCTGTACATAACTAAGTAGGTACCTACCTACCTACATAACTAAAAAAGCCACCGCTTTCAAACTGACCTAAGGAGGTTTCTAATAGAATAAACCTTTTTGCGCACTGTCTAGGTACCCTGAGTTTCATACAAAAGTTCCTTTCATCGATTTCAGCTTGAAGGTCACCTTGAAGTGGCGCGAAAGCTCAAAGAGGACGCATGTGACGCGACGCGAGTCGCCCCAAAACGTTTGGTACATGGCGCTTCGCACTTTCCTCCTCATTCATATAGTAAACGTTGCACCAGGTTTACTGATTATTTCGCCATGATACGAACGCGTTGCGTTGAGGACGCGCAGTGGTTTGCTGGACAGTAACGCAAGCGCGCGTTGTTTTGAGTGGATCGTTTGTTTTGCCGGAACTTCTCGTTCCCGCGTGTTTAGTAAACGTGGAAAATAAATAAAAATAATTTTAATGTAATAATTGTTCGTTGATAAAATAAGACTGAAATAATAATGGAGGTTCCAGTAAAAGAAAGTGCTTTGTGGCGTAAGTATTTATTTTAATTATTTGAATTTGTGAGCGCGTAAAGTTAGAAAAAAAAGTTTTTTTGGCGTTAGATACTTAAATTTTATGAATTAAAATATCTAAGTATATCCAACATTAATTATCTACTTAGACTTATTTAATCACCCTATTTATTATTCAAAACAATTGACTGAACCAGAAGTGATTATGGAAAAAATTATAAAATTGAACAAAATCTAAATTCTAAGAAATAATATTTACATTTTAAGCTGTTTATTTTGGAAGCGACCCGTCCCGTCCCGCCCGCTCTCGTCCTTGGATTCGGGAAGGTCATAGGATGATACCCGTGTCTGTGATTTTCGCGGGGTTGTTAACCCGTTAAAATCCTATCTGCGGTCACAAATCTATGATGCCATCAAATAGCACATTTTTAATTTTTAAAATAATTTAAAAATAAATCAATTACTTGCTTGATAGCTTATTAACTCATTTGTGGCAGAAGCTAATGAGAGTTTTTATTTTTTAACTTCTCATAGACTTGCATCCGACGAAATCAGCCTACTTATCAGGTACCTTTTTCTATAGAGTATTTTTTAATAAGTACCTATATTGACCGGTAACTCCTTCCCGTAGCTACATATAGGGGTAGCGAAGCGATGTCATAGCGTTTGTGTGCTAAAATCCATAGACTATTATTATATTCTAAATGGAGACTTAACTCTTCATTGTCTATTGGACTAAGGAGGTCTAATGCATGTCAAGTATGCTTCGTCCCAAGGCACCTATTTGTGATGGGTAGGTATTTTTGAAGGTGACTCGGTGTTGTGTACATATTGAATTATTGACGTAAATCTTGCGTGTCAATTGTAGTTATTATTTTTCCTGTTGGTGTTGACAACTAAATGAAAATGCAGGAAAAGGCAGACGTGGACGTGCGTGGAGATGTGGAGAAGACCAATTATTATTTCTTAGTCTTAATTTATTGTCGGAATCTAGTCTGTTATTAAATAATGTTTTACAGTTAATGGTACTTTATAAGTAGGTACTCATATAATTTCTTACATAATTATAATGATCATTACGCGTTAACACGTAATTAGTATCTACAATTCTACATTCTGTCTAGGGTGGCAAACCTAGGTATTCTCGAATATTGGAAGAATCTGTCTATAAACATTCCCCCTTGTGGTCTCATGGACGCAAGCGCGACTGATGAGCGTGGGGGTCCTGAATTCGATTCCCAGGTCGAGCAAAGAGTTATTGGATTTTCCATTACAATTTTTCAGTAACAGTCCGAAGTTGGGGTTGTGTTTGCTCTGTGACTCGGAAACAATGTTAACCCCGCGCCTGATCTCTCTCCGATCGTGTAGGATTGTCATCCCATCGGAGTATAGTGTGGGAAGAGAGAGTGCATACACTTGTGCTCTATAATATCTCTTGCAAATAAAATAATTGACTATTTGAAACGGTCAAAAATAAAATATGAATTCATATAGATAGAAGACCGCTCGTCTCAAAAACCTGCATCACCGTACAGAAATTAAATATTATGCGAAGCTGATACCCAATTGGGTATTTCAAAGGGTAGTCAATTACGTTACCTTTTATGCACTGTCAAAACGCGCAATTTGTATGTGATTTGTATGAAAATAACAATGTGACGTCACAGATTTTGAGAATCAAATGGAATACTTATTAGCATTAAATGCAATGTTACAATTACATGTTCGCATAATATGTAAATTCCGCACGGTGATGGTGGTTTTTAAGACAAGCGGTCTTTTATCTGTGTGATTTCATATTTTATTATTGACCGTTTCAAATATTCAATCGCCCTCCGCCGTATCTCTTCGTTGTCGCGTTGAAGACGTGGTGGGGCTTGCGCGATCCTGAACTCTGAGTCTGTGACGATAGAGTTAACTTTGCCGAAACAAGTCTAGGGTGAGGAGCCAGACCAAGAGAGACAGAACCCGCAAGGCAGCATGTGGCAAGCTGTTAGGCAGTAGCGACCCCACGGTTCCTATCTCCCGAGAGAAGTCTTGTTCCTCACCTCCATTAGTGTTCGCTCCAGCCGACCAATACAGGCATGTATTGGTCGGCTGGAGTGAACACTGACGAGGAACAGAGCTCCAGGAACAGCATTAGCAAGAGCATACGTGCTCGGAGGAAGGAAGTATTCCAGTAATATGCTGGCAAGTATCTTGACTGTACTTCCAGGATTGTCCTGATTGCCGTGGAATACCTTTCCACTCCTCATAAGCACCTCAGGACATGTTGCCCCTTTGTCGCTTCGACAATATGTGCTAGCGACCGTTTTCGGGACCCATTTTGAGTGTGAAAGTCACCCTCTGCCATTATATCTGTCCTGCCGGTCAAGCAGGGGCATATTTTTTCATAGAACTCGGTAACGGACACTTAAGCCATCCAAATCCATAGCCTAAATATGTTCTGCAATAGTGATGCACCAACCGGGGTTTGTCCGTGGTCCGTGCCAGTGCATGGCATAGTGCATAAAGGGATAATAGTCGGGTGGTGCCTCCTCAACATTTAAAATGGTCTAAGGGGCCTATAAACATCTAGTATTAACACAACAGTGGGCTAGATTAACCATTTGAATGCATTGGAAGCAAGAATTTAGGCACACAATAATTAATAGTATTTATAGGTGACTACAAAAACATGTCATTGTATTGTTGTATTGTGTTTCTTTTGTATTGAAATAAATGTAATTCAGGCTTATTTATGAAAAACCTAATTATTTAAAACGCAATGTCAATCATAGTCGGCAGTGATTCACAAAAGGAATTTTCCTGCTCTAAATCTAAAGGAACCAAAACACATTAATAAGTAGGTAGGTACCTAAGATTCGAATACATGAGTAAGGTATATTTTGATCACTTTCCTTGTGTAAGTAGCTACAGTTTGGTTTGTACATAATAAGTAAACTAACTTATAATTCAATTGGATCCGCCTGGTTAAGTATGTATAAGCGGGATTGTCCGAAAGGGTTACCGCTACCCCAGAACATAAAGGGCTACGGAAGAAACATGGATGGGTTTTAGTCAGTAAGAGTCTGACACTCCCTTCAGCTCTCCCCAGAGCGGGAGAAGTCATTGGATGATTTCCCACCCTCAAAAAAAAAAGGTATAGTATGTGGGCATGTCAGAGGTGTTTGAAAGAATAGACGCGAGCACATTAAGCTATCCCAAACTGTCAAACTTTCCTAATGGAACATAAACGTTTTGTAAGTTAAAAACTATCAAAGAAATTGGACAGATTGGAGTAACTTTATGTGCTGGCCTCTGCACATTGTTATTTTGAATGTAGTGATAGCTTAGTTGTGTGACCGTCGGACTGCCGAGTCAAAAGTCTCGAGTTCGACTAGGCCAACCTACCTCTGACTTTTCGGATTCATGTGCGTATTGTATAATTATCACTATCTAAAAAAATCGGTGAAGGAAAACTGAGAAGATATTTCTCAACAGCATTTGAAGTTAAGTCAGAGGCCCATGGACTGCATAAAAACTGACACCAATTTAGTCACTATAATAACCACAATTTCCGATTTTGAAACTAAATGACAATGATGGTACCTATATTCAGTCACTGAGAGCATGAGTTCCTGATACCTGTCTCTTGGACACAATTAAGAACTAATAACTAAAACACGTATACGTTTACACTCAACTGACAGGTGATAGTAACTCTATCCCTCAACTGCCGGAGTCATCATTCTCCTGCCCTTCTCCAAATTAATTTGGGGTCGGCGCAACATGTCTTTTTCTTCCATACTTCTCTATTAGTCGTCATCTCGGTAGTCACTCCCTTTCTAGCCATATCATCTTTCACACAATCCATCCATCGTTTCTTTGGTCTCCCTCTACTTGTATAGCTATCCACATTCATACTCACAACTTTACGTCCAAACTACAAGAATACATTACAGAGTTGTTCCATAAATAACGTTTCATAATAATCTGTTGGAGGCAATACTACCATAACCTACGTAAGTAGGTACCTAATTTAAAAAAATCAAGTCAATGTTGCCATAATCAACGCAACGCACAAAATATTAAATTATTGTGATTGATCGGCGATGTGCGCGAGATCTAAACTACTAACAAGATACATTTTGATAGATGGATGATTGTTAATTATTACAATGATAAATTGATAATGTATGATCCACTCTTAAATTATATAACACGAAAACATATTAAAAATAAAAATAAAGTGGCAGAATACAGAAATAAAACAACAACAACTAACAACAGTACAGACGCCAGCACATCAAGCTATCCCTTTTTTTTTTAAGGCTGGGAAATCATCCAATGACTGCTCCCGCTGGGTGGAGCGGAAGTAAATGTCAAATTTTCTCAATTAAAAATGAACCTTATGTCTTTGCAATAAAGTTGAAATACTATCAAAGAAGTTTGACAGATTGTGGTAACTTGATGTGCTGGCCTCTGTACAGTAGTAGCAGCAGCAGCAGTAGTTGTTATTAACAACTTATACCAAAAATTAAATGATTTTCTAACTAAATACAAAACAAAAGGACACTTAGGCGTCAAAGTACTCATCCGAATCTCTGTCATCCGGGAACGTGCCCAGAAGACTGGCAGCATAACCACGTTGAATGGCAATGCTAATTCTTTGGCCAAAACATTATACAATAAAAATATACCTATTTAATGCAATTAAAAATACAATAACAAATTAAACATACTTTAATTAAATAACTATCTAACTAACTATATAGTTACAAATAAATACAAAAAAAGGACACTTAGGCGTCGAAGAACTCATCGCTGTCGTCCGGAAACGTGCCCAGAATACTGGCAGCATTGCCACGTTGAATGGCAATGCTAATTCTTTGGCCAAAACATTATATAATAAAAGTATACCTATTTAATGCAATTAAAAATACAATAACAACTTAAACATACTTAAATTAAATGACTATCTAACTAACTATACTTATACAAATAAATACAAAAAAAGGACACTTAGGCGTCGAAGAACTCATCGCTGTTGTCCGGAAACGTACCCAGAATACTGGCAGCATTGCCACGTTGAATGGCAATGCTAATTCTTTGGCCAAAACATTATATAATAAAAGTATACCTATTTAATGCAATTAAAAATACAATAACAACTTAAACATACTTAAATTAAATGACTATCTAACTAACTATATACAAATAAATACAAAAAAAGGACACTTAGGCGTCAAAGGACTCATCCGCATCGCTGTCGTCCGGAAACGTGCCCAGAATACTGGCAGCATTGCCACGTTGAATGGCAATGCTAATTCTTTGGCCAAAGAACAATCTAGCCCTCTGGCCACTCGTGCTCTATCGCAGCAGCATGTCTCCTTCAATTCATCTCTTAGTAGCCATCATCTCTGATCTCAGTAGTTATTCTATCTTTTCGCCCGTTATCTAGCTTTTTCACCCCTACTAACAATCATCATCCTACTAATCACACTAATATTATAGGGGTGAAAGTTTGTGTGTGTGTGTTTGTTTGTTTGTTACTTCAGAACGTGAAACCTACTGAACGGTTCTAGATGAAATTTGGCATAGAGATAGATTACAACCTGGATTAACACATAGGATACTATTGTATCCCTGTAGTACGTACCCGTGGAATTATTTCCGACATCTACGCGGGCGAAGACGCACGCAGGTGCTAGTAATATCAATAGTACAAAATCGTGAAAATTTGTAAGGATGTATGGAAGTTTGTTACTCCTTCACGCAAAAACTCCTAAACGGATTTGAATGAAATTTGGCACAGAGATAGATTATAGTCTGGAATAGCACATAGCCTAGGTTACTTTTTATCCAAGAAAAATGTTCCCGTTGGATAATTTCCGATATACACGTTGGCAAAATCTAGTGTAAGTAAGTAAATCCTTTACAAATTGTGACACATTTCTCAGTATCCTCATAACAAACATGAAAAGTTGAATACATTTCTTGCTCACGTACTGTCGCAGAGAAATCTGAAAATACATTTAAATGCACACGATTTATGATGTTGTATAACAACATCTCATACCTAATTATGTATTCCCTGATGTGTAAGATGGAGAGGCTCTCATTTCGCTTTTGAATATGCCAAATCCTGGTAGATAGGGGGAGTCAATCAACTCAACCTATCGTAGTCTACTGCTGGAGATGGCCTCTTCCAAGCTGCGCCACATCACCCTGTCCTCCGCCTTACACACTAGCTGGGGGGCGTCCTACTCTAGGATTGCCGATACGCGGTATCCACTCGAGGACTCGTCAGTTCCACCGACCACCGGCCATAGGATAATAGGAGTGTTTCCCGCTTGCTCTAAGACATTTCTTCAAACGACTATAATAGCCAGGGCATTATGATCCAGTGCCGGACGGCGCGTAGGTACGTGTTCCACACGTTCTCATAGAGATGTCAGCATAATGAAGGGGCCAGTTAGGGCCGAAGCTTGCCGGGTAAGCGGGATTGTCCGAAAGAGTTACCGCTACCCCGGAAAATAAAAGGCTAAGGGAGGAACATGGATGGGTTTTAGTCAGTAAAAGTCTGACACTCCCTTCTGCTCCACCCAGAGCGGGGGGAGTCATTTGATGATTTCCCACCCTCAAAAAAAGGGCATTATGATCTTCTGATGCGAAATACTGACAATAAATCTATAGGTCAGACCTAGAAGTCTAGACGTTTACGACATTTACGTTACGTTTTACATTTATTTAACTTTTAACTTTTAGAATGTTTGTAAATATGTGAGCACCATGCACTTACGACATAATTAAGTTTACTTGCCACTGCTACATGTGTTTTTCTTTTCACCTTTTGTGATGTATTGTTTTTATTCTGGGTACATCGTCTTCACATATAATGTTATAATACATGTATACAAAACATTGTGAAACATTTTAAAAGAGTAACGGTGGAGTTTCTTGCCCATTCTTCTCCACACGAAACTACTTTTTGGAAGGGGCGACTAGAATCAGTTCTATTTCTTGTTCATTTTGACGTTCAAAAGTGCCATTCTTGTGCCTATTTGAAATAAATGTTTTGACTTTGACTTTTACGCTAATGGTATAATGAGTCAGAGTTTACCGACGTTTTGTGATAGACATCGGACTATCGGAGTAACCGACGAAGCTATATTTAAGTTTTGACTCATTTATTTGCACGATAAAAATGCTGTTTTATGGATTTTGCTCGTCTTCAATATTATGAGTATTATATTATGTAAGTAACTACTTGGTTCTGCCTGCAACTTCGTCCGTGTGGCAAGCCGACTTATTGCGTTGCATCGCATCGTTCGCCTGCGCTTTTCTTCGTTCTCGCGTAGCGGTCTTAGCGTTCTTAGTCTAAAGTTTAGCCTATAAACATAGAAATTATACCCTTCCTCAAGAATTGGGCAATCAAATGATTTTTTAAATATTTCTATGGCGGGGAGCATAGTTGAGCGACTTTGTTTGATACAAGATGTACGTATGTACATACACTATTTTAAACCGATTAACATTATAGGCCGACATTAATATCGATCAATAATAGCATTCAAATTTCGAACTTCGTACTTTATTTAAGTAACAAGTCAGATGCATACGTGATTAAAGTCGCATCGACTGGGAACTATTCTAATTGCCTGTTAATGAACTTTCCTGACAAATTAGTTTGGTACTTATTTAAACCAATCGTCATTAATACTCTGTGGGGCACCATCGTAGCTATAGTTTTCAAGCCGGTTCCTAGTCGTTGCGACTATACATGATATAGGGTGACTGGTAATTACCTAGTTACCGTTACTAAAACACGTGATTATATTCACGATAACAAATAACTTATACGAAGTAACGTTTATTTTTAAATTCATTCACCTACGAACTTACTATAGTAATGAGATTGTACGGCGTCACGTGGCTAACAGCTGATGATCGCGCGCCATGACAGCCGCGCGCATTTCATACGGCCGGATGTTGTGTTATTGTGATAAAAATATGTTCCTTTGGGTTTGTGTAATACTGTTAGTTATTAGTTCGGCTATTAGTTATTCTGTGTGTCAATCGGGCACTTATTTTATTTACCAGTAGTCTTTCCAACAGTGGGTGATAAGGCAGGCCTTAAGGGGGCAGTACAGTAAGAGACCCAGAACAGAAATGGGGCCGATAGGTATGTAATTTCATCTAGAGGTTTAGGTGACAAAATGGGGGCAAAATAAGTTTGGGAACCCTTGCTATGGTCTCGTTTTCATTTGCTTAGTAACGTACAGACGCCAGCACATCAAGCTATCCCTAACTGTCAAATTTTCTCAATTAAAAATTAACCTTAAGTCTTTGCAATAAAGTTGAAATACTATCAATGAAATTTGACAGATTGTCGTAACTTGATGTGCCGGCCTCTGTACATTATAAGTACGAAGTTTGACATTAACCGACAGGAGCCGTTACCATTTTGAGCACAGCAACAGCTACAGTGACTGGCGACTTGTTCATCTGTTTACCATGGGCAGTCGCTCCATGTTAAATACTGGTATTCAGCTGCATCCGGTTAGACTGGCAGCTGACCCCAACAAAGTTGGGAGAAGGGTCGGCAGATGAATCAAATTTAAGGGTGCGGTACAGACCATCAAACTGAACAACTTTCTATATGGGACCAACATCGTACCTATTTTACTATCAGAACTTCAATATCTATTTGAACCCGAACGGGACAGCTGATTATTTTTTAAATATAGCAACACATTCACACATTTCGGATGCACGCTATGCGTTCGTGGTGCACTTTTATCGTCGTGAAACATGTTGAACTTTCCTGTTAAATCAGAATAGATAACTAAATAATGTTTGGTACTAGTAGACGGGACGCCGACCCCAACATAATTGGCAGAAGGCTAGGCAGATTGATTGGTCTATACTATAGACGACTACGAGGTGGTATTGCAGAGTAAATAATGGCTTTGTAAAGGGATTTTTCAGAGAAATAAACCTTATACCCGTAAAATTAATCTTATGCCCGTATTTCTGAAACCTCACTCAATACTCAAGCATTGTTTGAGTCTTGATTAAATCCATTTCATTGGTTCAAACTAGTTTTAAGTAATGCTTGGGTCTTGAGCGAGGAACTGTAATTCGGGCCCTAGTCTTTAATTACTGCCCCGTTGGTTTAGTGATCGTCGACTGCTGAGCATTCCTGGGTTCGATTACAAGATCGGGCAGTACTGTTATTGGGTTTTTCCGTTAGGAATTACTCAACTTACATCCAACTGTTGTCTGTAAATAAAGTCACACGTTGTAGCATCCCGTGTATGTTTCTAATTGATTATGATTATTATAAGGTGTAAAAAAGGTATTATAAATTATATTATTTCCATAAACAATGCTACTGCTAAAATATTAGCAGGATCTAGGTACCTACTTCGTTCTTCTTCGAAATTCGAACGGCAAGATTATTTGTACATACTCGAACATACGTGACTTCGATCACATTTGACAATATTGGATGAAGGTGTGCCAACATCCAACGCAATCACTTAGAAGGTAGATAGATTCTTGGATACTCTAACTGTTTGTCAATTATACAAACAGAAGGCAAGGGAGCGGCTTGTACTGTTATTAATTTTTGTATTAATTGATAACATATTGATAGTCCCATACGATGCTGATCAGTTATTTAGACAGTGCATCACTAATGTCGGTTTTTTTTAAGATCCCGGGTACCAAGATCTTCGATTAGCGGCTATGGCTTGTTATAATTTAATTTTTGAATTGTTTTTACATATTTTATATCGGTTGCTTTTAGCGTTCTGCATCGTTCTCACATGTATAATGTACAATATTTATATGAACTATGTTACTAATATTTTGTAACCATAGTTTGTTTAAAAGAGTGTCCATGGAGTTTCTTGACCGTTCTTCTCCATAGCTACCTACTGCTTCGGAATGGGCAACTAGCTTCATCTCTCTGACTGACCGACCCCTTGACAATTTAAAAGGTTTATTTGAAATAAATACTTTGAGTTTGAGTTTGATTCTATTTAAACGTACACTGTGTTTTTTTCAGGTATCGTCCCTGCGCGGTACGTCCTAGCTGCCCTCGGCTCTATAGGCTTCGCCATAGTCTATGGTTTGAAGGTGAACCTCTCAGTGGCTATGGTGGGGATGCTGAACCATAGTGCAATCAGAGCGGCCCAAGAGGTTGAAGACAGACTCCTTAATAAGAGTTTGACTCAGTTACCGACTGGTGATGTGCCCTGTGAGGGAGGTGCCGGTAATTCTACTGTAAGTAACAATTTTGGTGCATATGGTGGGACACTAGGGTAGGAGCTCGTGGCTAAGTACTAACAGCCGCACAGGTCGATCTACCAGGTTAAGCTACGCTTGCCGGGGTTGGCAGTGGATGGCTGACCGTCTTTACATACCGCCGAGACTCCTCCGTGCCTCGGAAAGCACGTTAAGCCGTTGGTCCCGGCCATAGCCATAATAAAGAAGGTCCCGGCTGTCATTTGTGCATCTTTGATAGTCGTTACGGGTCGTCAGAAGCCCGAAAACCTGGGGGGGCTTCAACATTCACAGATAAGCGAAGTTAAACGTGTTAAACGAATCTGAACTTTAATGTTAACGACATAAAGGTAGTTTATCGTATGACACATTTCTAAAATTCGCTAAATATGAATATTATTCATTTATAATAGTTTTTAATTAAACAACAAACTTACCAAGATTGGAAGCCTGTCTGCTTATAATTGTAACATTTGGCTACCTTGAAATGTCTTTGTGCCACCTCCTTTTGGCTTTATGGAATACTATTTAATCACTAAAATTTATGAGGTTGGTTTACTGTCCCATAAAGTTAGTACCTACTTACTTACTGCTCAATACTGCTTTTATAAATGAAAGTAGATAAATAGGGTGATATGCCTTTTTGTTACCGAACGGTAACGTTAATAGTAATACTAATATAATGAAGGATCTACTTTTTATTTTGATGGTGGGAAATCATCAAATGACTCCTTCCGCTCTGGGTGGAGCGGAAGAGATCGGGTTCTGACCCGAACCCATCCATGTTCCTTCCTTAGCCCTTTAAGTGCCGGAGTAGCGGTATAACCCTTTCGGATAATCCCGCTTACCCGACAGGCTTTGGCCCTAACGGGCCCCTTCAAAATGTAATATCTACTTAGAGTAACACAATATGAAATAGAGTAGAAAAAAGAGACAGACATTATTTTCTGTTAGTATTCGTCATTAGATCAAGTCTATGAAGTTTTACTAGCTAACTTAATTTGACCCTGTAGAGAGTCACATAAACTAAAATTATCGTATAGAAAGAAACGAAGAAGAAACATAATACGTTTATTTGCGGTAAACGTGACGCAAAAAAAAAAAAAAACAACTGCGTTTCATGCCACTATTCATGCAATTACAGCAGTTAGTCCCATTTATTTGATGATAATTTATCATTCGAAAAACTGGTCCCTAGGTTCATCATTTTCCTGCCCTTATCCCAATTTATTTGGTGTCGGTAGAACATATTTCTTTCTTCCTTAGCATGTCTATTAGTCATCGTCATCTCGGCATTCTGTCATCTCAGTTGTCTCTCACTGTCAATAGACGGTATCCATTCAAAACTTTTCTAGGGTCAAACACTTCAAAAATTTCTCAAATTTAAGGTGAATCCTCCAACCAGCCCGCGAAATTCAAATTTTCTTAAGTTTTTTGCAATTTGCAGGCCAGTGATAGGTTGTAGGTTCCGGAATGACTTTGACCTTGTAAAAAGTCATTTTTACACCTTTATGAGCTCGGAGGGTTGTATTAATGATTTTGATGATTATAATTCTGTAACTACATACGTCTTACAGCCGCGAATCAAATGTTCATCAACATACAACCTATCACTGGCCTGCAAATTGCAAAAAACTTAAGAAAATTTGAATTTCGCGGGCTACCCTGGAACATCAACCTTAATCATTTTGATGGATCTCCGTTACGAAGAAAATCATTCTATTATTGTCTTAATAAAAAAAACTCTCAATGTCATATCAAAATGACCTGATTTTCATCAACTTGCAAATAAACATGAGTTGTTTTTAAACAGTACGTAATTGGAGCGATCGTAAACTTTTGATATACGAACATGATGCATTTCATTGGCTATATCAATGTTTCACTTTTAAAACAACTCTTGCGCAGACGTTTGTGACATCATAAATTACGAATTCCAGGACATACCTACAGCTTTCGCGTTGAATTTAATTATGTAGCTATATAATGTGACATTGTTTTTATTTCGTACGAGGAAAATGTTGAGTCTTCTTATGACAATAATTGGGTACACGGTAAAGTGACTGACGATGCTTGGACCTGCCCTGCTTGTAGGTACAGTTATAATTCTGGACACGCAAGTTCCACCTTATCCATTTTTATCCACCAGACTTTAACCCGTTCAGCCTGTCAATCGTAGATATCTGAGAGTCTTTACGGGTAGCCAGAAGCTAAAAAGTCTAGACCACCAGTCAAGGGTTATACTTGAAACTAAACAAAGTCGACCTTGATTTGTCGTTCCTAACTCATACATAACCATAACAAATCCGTTGATTTCATTTTTGGATCAATGCCAAATGGCCCGAAAGATTCTGGAGAAAGAATTTGCAATAGAAACAATATGTTTTGATATCCTGAGTTACAAGATATTATACTTGATCAGCCTATAATGTTCTCTGCTGGGACTCAGGTCGCCTCTCTGCAAGAGGGAGTACGCCGTAATCCACGGGCGGGCCCCGTGCACTGGTAGATATCACATGTCTTTGAATGTGTTCTACGACAGCTGGGGATAGTTGGGTTGGGGTTTGGAGCAGGGGCAGCCCAGTGGTCACGGCAACGACTTAAGAGTCTGGGTTCGAACAATGATAGGTGCTTTACTTTGTGCAAATTATTTCATCACCTCTGCTCTCGGAACGGTGAAAGCGATAATTTTAGTAAGTTATTCTGAAATGTCCTTGCCCTTTTCGAGGGATGAACTCAGACAGAGGACGAACGGGCATCGCTCCTCATAAAATCCTAGTTTTATAGCTTGCAGCGTATTAACTTTCTTCTTTCTGAATGTTTTATTTAACGACGGTATAGTTCGAATTGGTTTCTTATCGAGGATCAAGATTAATGTCCGAATTAATGTACTAGTAAAATGCAACTTAATTTTAGTCTGAAGCTGTCTCTATCATTTAGCAGTGTTACTACTGATATGCTGGTGTTATTATATCTTGAGGTTTTCTGTTTTTAGGAACCAGATGGACCCTTCGCGTGGTCTTCAGGAACTCAAGGCATTGTCCTCAGCTGTTATTTCTGGGGATATTTCATCTCACAGCTACCTGGTAAGTCCTAGTTTTTCCTTTGCTATAAAAGAATGGACTATTGACGACTATATACTGTCCCATAGAATACTTTTCTAATTGCAGCGACGAATGCTGATCTGAGTTCGACTGCCGGTTATTAAATTCTCAGTACTTTTCAGCAGCGATGAACGGTGTTATTGCGTCTATAGACTCCTTCAGCGCTCGACTTCTTTAATCGACTTATAAAATGACGAAAAATGATAAACCCTGATACTTTTGCAGAATACAGGCTTATTGTTATGGAAGGGGTCTGTTCGGGCCGAAGCCTGCTGGGTCAGCGAGATTCTCCAAAAGGGTTACCGCTACCCCGGAACATAAAGGGCTAAGGAAGGAACAGGATGGGTTTTAGTCAGTAAGTCTGACACTCCCTTCCGCTCCACCCAGAGCGAGTGGGTCATTTGATGATTTCCGAACCTCAAAAATAAGGCTAATGTTATGACGGGTGTAGATTTGTCAAATATAACACAACTTGAAACAGTTTTTGTGTTACATTACATGTTGCAATTCATTAGTTTGGACGGTTTATTTGAGTTTCATGTAACATTACGTGTCATCAATTTGAACCCGGATTTTTTCATGATTATTTTCTCCTAGCTGCCCGCATCGCTGAGCTGTATTCCGCAAAATGGGTGATGTTCTTCAGTGTGTTTATCAACGTGGTGTGCACTCTGCTGACCCCGGTCATGTGTGAGCTGCACTACTCTGCAGCTGTGCTCATGAGGATTGGAGAAGGCATTGGAGGGGTATGCGTTTATTACTATTATTTTATTTCATTTCATTATATGTATTAAATACATTTTTGAATCTTATCTTATATATAAAATTCTCGTGTCTCGTGTTAGTTCCCTACTATACTCCTTCGAAACGGCTTGACCGATTTTTATGAAATTTTATATGCATATTCCGTAGGTCTGAGAATCGGCTACTATCTATTTTTCATATCCTAAGTGATTAGGTAGGTAGGGTAGGAAGGGTAGGTGGGTAAGGTAGGTAGGTATCATAGTTAAGGTAGGACAACGTCTTTCGGGTCAGCTAGTATTTTTATCAAAACACTTAAACAAAACATTTAAAAATATAAAAAATAGTAGTAACTAGTGTTAGTCCTGAGAGAGGAACCTCCTTACTATACGCGCTGTGTCCAAGAGTACCGCTTTTTGGATTAGGCCCGAGCCTCTTTAGATGTTGGACGAGGCTCTTGGTTATTATGGCATTGGCCGTCACGACTATCGGCACATTGATTGCTGGATCCACATCCCACATGTCAACAAACTCGCGAGCCAGGTCAAGATGCTTGCGTTCATTTATTATTTGAAAAACAAAATAGAGTTTGATTATTTAACTTTTGGAATATAAAGCAAAGAACGTTTCGTGTTAACTTGACTTCGTCTACCGCCTCGTTAATCAATCAAATAAATATAGCATCATCTCATCTCTCATCCAGTCCATTGTGATTTCAAAGACCCACAGAAATCTTATCGTAGTAGGTGCCCCACTAGTTTTTTGCGGGAACAACTTGAGGCTGTTCGGGCTATCAGGTAGCTAAAGGCGTTGAATTCTCTCCCTATTGTATTCGAATTTATACTTAGGAGGTAAAATGATCATGAACTATACGGATTTTTCGACATAAATTAAATCATACGGTATTACCCATGCATTCATCAAATCATAGCGTCATACTCCTCTTTCAGTTGGGTTCATTGACCGAAACGACGTCAACTCTATTATTGATTTCAATTTGTAGATATCTTCATTGACGCCACGTAGGTATTACATACCTAAAGTATTATTTTACGAGTTTGCTGTAGGGTAGGATTTATGCTTATGAAAACAAAATTGGAGAATGGAGATCGGTTAAGTACCCTCCAGAAATGCAGATACTAAGTAACTAAATTCTGAATCTCCATTTTACTACTACTCCATTAGAAAAACACATGAAATTAAATGGTAACGAGGAGAGAGACCAAGAGGCAAGGCACAAACAGTCTCACGTCTCTTATCGTATTACCCAGTAACTGGGTTGTGAACAGATAGGCAGTCGCTCTATTTAAAATACTGGTATTCAGCTGTATCCGGTTAGACTGCAAGCCGACCACAACATAGTTGAGAAAAGGCTAGGCAGATGATGATTAATGATGACCTACCAATAACCATGTTTCATAAAAATTTGGCGCATCTCACTAGTTCTTAATGAAAACCACACTGATCTTAAAAAAGAAAAGTGAAAATAATTATGTATCCCTCTCTAAAGCCTATGTTCTGGTATCTAGGTTATCTGCGATAGTAAAATTATCGCAGATAACCAGTACGGCTTCCGGTCTGGTGTCTCCACTGAAGACGCAGTATTGGATCTAACGCAATCTATTGCTAAGTCCCTGGACAGTAGAACAAAGTGCCTTGGTATCTTCTTGGACCTCTCAAAAGCCTTCGACACAGTTTCTGTCCCCAAACTTATCTCCAAACTAGAGTATTTGGGTGTACGTGGCATAGCTCTGGAAATATTCAAAGACTACCTTAGGAATCGCACCCAGCTGGTAAAGATTGGCTCCAGCTACAGTGATGAAGAGGTTGTGCTGTACGGTGTTCCCCAAGGAAGCATTTTAGGCCCCACACTTTTTCAAATATACATAGATGACCTCTGTAGAATGTCATTACCAGCCTGTAAGATCTATGCATATGCTGATGACACAGCGATTCTGGTTGATGGAACCTCGTGGGAGGATGTGAAACGTAAGGCGGAATTTGCACTGTCTTCAATGATGAACTGGCTTGACTTAAATTTGCTTACTTTAAATCTTAAAAAAACCTATTACTTACCCTTTGCAATCCGGTGCAACACCAAACCTACAAGTAGTTTTACGATAACGGCTCACTCGTGCCAGAATCCGTTATTACCGTGCTCATGCCCCTGCATTGCTAGAGCTGTTAGTGTTAAATACTTGGGTGTGCATATAGACGATGGACTAAAATGGGACAAACAACTCGATACACTTACTACTCGAACACTTCGTCTTATTCATATTTTCAAATCTCTCCGAGAATCCGCCAGTATTGACATTCTTAAAATGGTGTATTTTACACTATGCCAATCGATTATTGGCTACTGTATAACTGTATGGGGTGGAGCAGCGAAGACTTATCTTCTGCGAGCGGAAAGGTCTCAAAGGGCTGTACTTAAGGTTATGTTAAGGAAACCCTACAGATACCCTACAACGCAACTTTACGCCGACTGCAAAGTACGCTCGACTGCAAGGTGCGACAGCTCTTTGTGCTCCAATCTGTCCTGAGGATACACGCCCGTTTACCTCCGTCTGATCCATGCAAGCGTACATATGTTCCCCCAGGTATACAGCACAAAACTTCATTTGCAAGACGCCAGTTCCATGTTTTAAGCCATCAAGTCTTTAAAAAAATTCAGAAAGAACTAGACATAATAGACCTAAATAAATTTAATGTCAAATCAAAAACATCTGACTGGCTCTTACTGCAGGACTATATGAAAACGGAATCATTGCTATCATGCATCGCTTAATACATAATACATAAAAATAAAAAAAAATAAACACACACAGAAACGCCACAACACTCAAATACACACACACACATACATCGGTACACACTTACACTCCCTTCCCACACACACACACTCTTTTTACACAAACCACACCTCAACACACACATATTTGATTAATTCTAACATGAATATATGTTTAAAATAGTAAATCGACACACTTTCACTCTTGTAAAATTTTTAGTTCCATTAAATTTCCATTTTGGCCGATCACTGTCTCTTATGATACAGGTTTCCTAGTTTAAGAGACAGGGTTCATTATTATTTTGTATGCATAGACTTATTTTTGTAGACTTAAATCTTCTGTGCCCATAAACCAAACTATATGCTTATTGTATTTTTGTCACCTTGTTTTGAACTGTGTCTGTGTGTATTATTCGGATAAATAAACAATTTTATTATTATTATTATTATTAGGGAGTAACATTCCCCGCCATGCACACGCTGCTGTCAAAATGGGCGCCACCTGCGGAGAGGAGCTTCATGGCCGCCCTGACTTACGCGGGAACTTCTCTGGGCACCGTCATCTCTATGCTGATGGCTGGCGTGCTTACTGCTAATGTTGGTAAGGGACAATCATGTGAATCACGAAGGCCTGGGAACTACTTAACCTAGCCTAAAGTTTGCAAAATTATACTCCTCCATTTTTATCCCACAGGTTGGGAGAGCGTATTCTACGTAATGGGTGGCCTGTCCCTCATATGGTGTGTCTTGTGGGTGGTGCTGATACAGGACTCTCCGCAGCAGCAACCGTTTATGACAGCCGCTGAGAGAGAAATGGTTGTTACCGCGCTGGGCAATCAGGGGCAGCAAACTCATAAGGTGAGGCTGGAATTGATTGTGACATAGCCAAGGTAAGGTCTAGATCTCGGCCACCGTAGACGCGGGCCTGCGTACGGTGAGTAATGGGTAGTTCACCGTCCGATCAGGATCAGGCCTGTGCCGGACGGCGTACTGTACGTTTTCGACGCGCCCCTCAAAGAGATGTCAGCATGTGCCCGTTAGAGCCGAAGCCTGCCGGGTCAGCGGGATTGTCGGAAAGGGTTACCGCTACCCCGGAACATAAAGGGCTAAGGAAGGAACATGGATGGGTTTTAGTCAGTAAGAGTCCGACACTCGCTTCCGCTCCACCCAGAGTGGGAGGTAATCTCTAGATTTCCTATAGATATACGACACTAAACCGTAAACTGTTTTGACAAAGTGATTTTCTAGTTTGCACCTGAGGTGTTTCACAATATTAGTTCTTCATGCATTGCGACTTTTATTCTCTAAAAGGGTAGTTGGCACTTCCCGTGACCCAAGGGCTGGCTTTCCTTGTCCAGAGGCTTAGCATTGCCACACAACGTGGCAGTGCCGCCAAGCTGTTGGGTACATTACCAGTCGACAGCGATGCTGTCGGTGGAATTTTTAGACGCCACTCTTCAGTTAATTATTAGTTTTAAATACTAATAGGTATATTCTTTTTAATGTTAGTGTTATATATTGTAAATTTTATAATACCATTCTGAAAGTTTTATTAACTAAATAATATACCTTATTTATAGCGCAAGCCCCCTGTACCATGGAGAGCCGTGTTCACCTCGCCACCCTTCCTGGCTATCCTGGTAGCCCACACTTGCTCCAACTTCGGCTGGTACATGGTGCTCATTGAACTGCCCTTCTACATGAAGCAAGTGCTCAAGTTTAATATGACTGAGGTAAGTAATGAGTGGTTATTTTTGAGAGGAAGTCGTTTGGGTTTCCAAACTTCCAAATTGAATCAACAATTTTGAGTTTTAAGGCTTGTCTAAACGTGTTGGCTGGTCAAGCAGGAGTTTTATCTGCGACCGACTAAGTTCTGCCCGTGACAACTTCCTCGTGCTTGTTCCCCCCCGACTCACTGCGTCGCATTGCATCGCCCATCCGTGCTATTGCATTGTTTTACATTTTTCTTTTTTTTTTGTTTGGCTCCTAAGCCTGATGTTAAATAGCCTATGCTATGTAACCTTCCTCAAGAAATGGGCGATCAAATCCAAAAATATTTTTTGAAATCCGTCTGGTAAGTACCTACTTAGTTCCAGAGATAATAAAAAACCCAACTCAAGAATTATAATATTAGGATATCTCTCCTAACCTTTCTAGGTTATTCTTATTAATTTGATATTCTATTTTAAATAATATACCTATCCTGTCCGTACTTCGTTCCCGTGGAAGTCATACAAACATCCCAACAGCGGCGAGGAGTTTTTCGTAAGAGAGAAGCCGCAAAGAAGCCGGTTTTAACTTACCTAGTTACTTGTCAATAAAGAAGAAATTAATTTGTTAACTCGACTATTTGAGAACATTTTTTTTGCAGTTTTAATTCAAAACTAAAAACAGGCGTTTTTTGTGTTTCTCATGTTATGTTGAAATAAAAACCGGTAGTGTAACGTACCGTACAACTCGCGGTCAAATAGTATGGGTCTGTAAGAAATCCTAAAATTATTCTCAATATATTAAATTTAGCGGAATGAACAAAAATGAATGTTGTAGGGCCAAAAAAACTTTAAAACTAAGCGACTACACGCGGACTTCGGCTTAGGGCGTCACAGGGAGAGGGAGCAAGGGACAAGTTGGATCGAATGAATCCACTAGATATTGTTATGGCTTGACCAGTCCAGGAATCCTGAGCAGTATGGAAATAAAGGAGGTACTTATTAACAACAACCTGCTTTTGTTTCAGAACGCGTTGGCAGTCTCTATGCCGTTCCTGTCTCTATGGTTCTTCAGCATGATCCTGAGTCGAACCTTGGACTGGCTGCGCAGCAAGTCAAAAATTACAACAACCACAGCGAGGAAGATTGGCACGATATTTGGTAAAATTATTACTCTTCAGAAACAGATTTCGTTTATAACGAAATTCAATCAACAGTTATTTTAAGCAGAAATTAAATCCTGCTCACTAGAGCGTCAGGCACATGGTGCGTCTGGCACATAGTAGTTCCGATGAGATTGGCGGCGGCGGCGACCTCTCGCGTCCGGTCCTGGTGCAACCCATGATCGTCCGGAGCAAGAGGGAGTGGGAGACAGTCACCTCCTTCTGCGAAGCAGTTATGCTCGCAAAGGAGGTGGCGGGATGGGAGAGGGAAAGGTCCACACGTCCCAGCCGCCGCGGGAGACCCCCGGGCGTCGGGAGCCACGTAACGACTCCCGGCAACCGTAGGCGCGGGCCTGCGGACGGTGAGTAATGGGTAACTCACCGTCCGATAAAGACCAGGCCCGGCCAGACAGCACGTACGTGTTCCATGCGCGCCTCAATG